>OX382292.1:17325490-27325490 GCA_947507805.1 Aporophyla nigra | reverse complement strand
AAATCAGTGGACTCAGTGATAAACAACGATGACGCCATACTTTCATAACCAGCCGATAATGATTCCATTGCTGGGACACAGGAGTGCCATACTTTACCCGGTTGAATTTCTTAACACATTACAGCCTCCTGGTCACCCAACTCACATATTAAAATTGAGAATTGGCGCCCAGTTATGTTGCTGCGTAATTTAAAACCGCCAAAATTATGCAATGACACCAGGTTGTGTGTAAAAACATTGCAACGTTATCGAGGCAACTATACTGACAAGTTGTTCCCGAGAGGAGTCTGTATTTATTCCGAGGATTCCTCTAACACCATCGAACTACCCTTTCGAGTTCAGGTGCTTACTCTCGAATATAATTCCAATAGTTCGACATTGGAATTGTCAGTCAAACGTCAGTGATTGGCTGGACTCACTGAGTCTAGCCAATCCCTGACGTTTAACTCAACCAACTGACGTTTGGCCAATGTCGATCTATTGGAATTATATTCGAGAGTAAGCACCCAGAAGCGCGCAGTTTCTCTTCAAAGTCAGCTTGCCATGACCATAGAACTATATACTTAAGGGGAAATTGTTTTTCACATGGTACGTTATACGTGGCCTGCTCCAGAGTAAGCTCACGGAGCAGCCTGGTGATTCGAGCACCTGAAGGGAAAACAATAAATAATGCTTATAAAGAAAACTGCGGTAGGTATATTATTTCGTTGTAAACAACATTAATTGTTTATATTACATGCATATATTCCGGCGAAGTGGTGCAATGGGACCAGGTTGCGTGAAAACAACGGGATATGATCTTAGAGGGGACTACTATTCGCACGGCCAGTTTTCCGTGGCATGCTCGAGAGTGAGCTCGTCTAGCAGCCTGGTTGTATCAACACCTGAGGGCAGAACTTCTTGAGTAGTATATAAAGAGGTACTTTAAGAATAAACTCAAAAATATATAGTAACCTGTACCCTGCCTGTGAACAAAAATGTAGGGAATAAAGAGGATTTTATATTTTCGCTTTAAAATTGCCTTCAAATTTGGCATACAAGTAGGTAATTTGCCGTTTCGTTATATATTCCGTTACTTTTGTTAGGTTTTAGGATTTATTTATCCTACAGCAATCATTTATCAATCCGAGCGCCGCTCCACAGATAACACAAAGCAAGCAGTGCGATAAAACATTGTTTACTTGGATTAACACATAGGGTACTTTTAGTCTCGGTAGTACGATCCTGTGGGATATTTTTCGACATTCACGTGGGCGAAGCCGCCGGCAGAAGCTAGTTACTAATATTTTGAAGAAGTGAAATCCTGTGAGTTATCGATTATAGAGTTTCTTTTAAATCATTTTTTATAAAACTAAAATAAACTTTTTTTAAATACGAATAAAGCGCGGAGAGTTTTTTTAGACAGGCCTGTTGGTCTAGTGGTTAGCGACCCTGACTGCTATGCCGGAGGTCGTGGGTTCGATTCCCACCCAGGACAAATGTTTGTGTGATGAGCACGATCATTTGTTCTGTGTCTGGGTGTCATTTATCTATAATATGTATGTATTTAGAAATATATAAGTATGTTTATCAGTTGTCTAGTACCCATAACACAAGCTCTGCTTAGCTTGGGACTAGATGGCGTTGTGTGATAGTTGTGGAATATTATTATTATATTATTATAGAGTTTATGTATTTGTACCTTAGTAAACAAGTTTTAAATACGTTTAAAAACAATTTATCGAGTTTTATATTTCTTACCTAAATTATTAACAGTGTACCAACAGATTTACAAGCTTTTAAAATTAAAATATAGAAGAATTCTTTGTAAGCTACACCTTTTGAGTTCAAAAACTCTTTGCTTAGTAGTGAAGTATGTGCGAAGTTAGTTTCTTCAGATTTTTCTTTTGAACTTTCTCTTGAATAAAAATTTCTTAAGTGGAGAAAATGTAATCAAACCGAGTTTAATTTAGAAGATACTAGATCAAGCGAAAACTTGGTATTTCCGCACATTCTGAGATGAGAATATATCTTAGATACCTATTTGTTAGCCTAGTTTAAAAATAAATCAAATTTTATTGACTTTTAGATATTTATTTATTGGGCTGGGCCTGTCAATATTAATAACGTTTTTTTTTTAAAGTAATGCGAGATACAAAATTGGAAGATATGGAAACTGATAAGAAAAAATAAAAGGTATTACTTTTCCTTTTATTTTGGCTAGAAACCTAGATTTTACAACGTGCGAATTATGGAATAATATATCCAAACATAAATACTTGCCTACATGAATATTTTTGAACAAAAAGTTACAAAACAAAATAAGGAAGCAGAGAAGGAAAAACCACGAATAAAAAGTATCGATAAAAGTATTCCCATCACTAAAGGAAAGTACGTAAAACTCTAGCATTCTTTAATCATCTTCTATTTGTCTTAACACCTGTTTGCACCCTCTGAAGGGAAGTCGATCCCCATAGAATGTTTTCATTAAACTTTGTTAATTTACGCCTTCCTCCCCTGTCTCGGGGATGGATGCCTATCCGAAATTATTTTGTCCTTAATGGAATGAAAGAGCTTCTTAACGGATCTTTTCGAGATTGATCCTTTTTTTCGTTCAGGAGCTCATTTTTGTAATTCGTGTTTCAGATTATAATGATTGGCGTAATTATACTTTAAGGTGTTTAAAAAGAATCCCTGTGAACTGACACATTTAATTACCAATCAATGTTCTTAAAAATGCTTTATTTTTAGGGTTCCGCACCTCAAAAGGAAAAAGCGGAACCCTTATAGGATCACTTTGTTGTCCGTCCGTCCGTCCTTCCGTCCGTCCGTCTGTCAAGACCCTTTTTCTGAGGAACGCGTGGAGGTATCAAGCTGAAATTAATATCAAATACTCAAGTTTACTGTCCCTTGGAGCTGTGAAAAAATCAAACTTCTAAGCTAACGAAATCAAAAGATATAGCCGTTTATACCGCAAATTTCCACAAATTTTCGAAACTCGCAAGGGAATCAAAACCTAAAGGGTACTTCCAGTCGATCTAGAATTTCGAAATTTGGTACGAAGCAACGTCATATAGCACAGATAAAGGAAAAATTGCGAAAACCGTAAATTTTTAGTTACATCATATAATAAACAGAACAAAACACAGACAGAAATAAAACCAAACCAAGAAACAGAACAGAACTACGACTCATTGTCGTGATGGGTGAACTTTTATTTATATACCTACAGGCTTGTACGGAACCCTCGGTGCGCGAGTCCGACTCGCACTTGGCCGGTTTTTGCAAAGGGAAATGCTTTAACTTATTTGCTATACATTATATGACTGTCCAAAAAAAGTAGTTGTAGTCGGGGAACGGTCTTGGATCACTATCGACTAATCTGAATTCTGAAAGTTTTTACTTTTGAGCACAATGGCGGTTTATTTGCACCATTAATATTATAATCTATTTAGTACTTACCTTGCGCCCATTCAGCATCTAGCTTGTTTTTATAACTTTTAATTCACTTTTAGACAAGGCAAGCGTGTTTTTTATTCATTTATTCTTCTTTAACGTGGTAACGTGTAGTTGTGAGTTCAAACCCAAGCAGGCGCTTTACTTTGTGTAAATAATTTCATCACCACTGCTCTCAAAACGGTGAAGGAAAACATCGTGAGGAAACCATGTCTTAGAACCAAAAATTCGAAGACATGTGACATCTACCAACCCGCACTGGGCCCGCGTGTTGGATTACGGCACACTCCCTCTCACCGAGAGAAGACCTGTGTCCCAGCAGTGGGAACGTTATAGGCTGACGAAGATGATTATGACTACTTTTTTACTTCTATTGCATAGAAGTCATGGTCAATGCAATTATTTCAAATAGGCACATAACAGGCCCATTTGAAACTGATTCTAGTAGCAGTACCTATTACTACCTAGTTTCGTATGGAGAAAAATGGCAAGAAACTCCACCGTTACTCTTTTAAAATATTTTTTTAAATTTTATTATTTAGACCCTAGATGCCCTCCTGACTGCCAACCCTAAATGTGATGTGTTTGTTGACGAATGGAATAAAATGATGCGAATATGTCTGGTGTTCTGAGAGAGAAAGTATGCAAGGGAGTCCACTGTTCCATATTAGTTGTTAATATAGGTCATTGTTTAACTTTTTGTAATTATTTTCAACCTTTTATGTGTTTCTATGTTAATTAATTTAATTGGTGTTGTACCGTTTTAATTAACTATAAATAAATAAATTAAAATTAAAAAGACAATCCGACTGGAGTAATATTACTATAATAATAATATTATCAAGAGGTAAACATAATTAAAAATGAAGACACTAGAAAAATGGGACATAAAGTACTTGGACCAACTAGAATAATACTACAACTTTAGAAAAAGAAAATATTAAGAACGTAGGTATTTCATAATTATTGTATTATTATTGCAGTGGACGAACAGTTTTAGCAGGATAAGAACATAATGTAATTTAATTTATTTTCAATCCATTAGTTTCCATCAGACGTGGTTACAAGCACTTAAAACGTCACAACTTTACATAACCTGTCAACATTAGTGGTTAGATCTCATCTTATATGAATTCTATCTAGACTTGGGCCAACTTCCGTACATAGCTACTCAGGAATTACCTAAACTAGTATATAGCATCTGTGTATTGCATATATCTCGGTAGCTTATGTATTTAGACGTTATTAATGCCTTAAGGAAACACGCGTGCTTGAACGGCTGTCTCGTACCGTGTATCAATAGTAGGGATGGGACATGACGTGTTAAAAATATCGACATTTTAAATTAGGTATTTTTTTTAATGATAATTTTTTGTCGTCACCATCATCATCATTTCAGCCGAAAGAGGTCCACTGCTGGACATAGGACCTCCCCAAAAGGGTGGTAAGCCATAATCGCCACGATTGGCAGGCGGGTTGGTGATGGCATTATGTTGGTTAAATGCATAGAGGAAGCTGCTACCCAATCTCTAGTAAGTTCCTTTGTCGCCATATTTTTTTGTTAGCTGGTACCTTATTCTCAAAAAGGTGGGTGGAATAGACTGGATGCGATAGGCGCAGAAAGGGGTATTGTGGTGCAGCTTTTGAGAAGCCCATATCAAATAGTAACAACTAAAATGATTGATTGAAGCAGTACATATAGCTTAAGAGTTGGACTCATATTGAATTGGAATTTTCGTTAGTTTAATCTTTTGTAGCTATTGCGATATACTTAAATGTAAATGTTGATTTTCATGCTCAGATATCTATTTCTATCAAAGTCAAATCATTAGAATTCTGTGACTTTACAAAATACGCGAAGTTCTCAGACAGTTAATTCTGCTGACATTTTCTCAGCTGTTTTGTAACCTTCAAGTAGGTAAATAGTTTATAGAAATAGTTACATCTTTGAAGGCGTTTGCGTCAAGTGTTAAATGTTAATGGGTCGATTAAAGAGTCGAACAGCATTTAAATCATTGTTCCTTAACTGTGTGGGTAGTGTTCTTACTGCAATGCAGTTAAAACGTAGGCTAAAAATTTATATAATTACATAATATGATATCTTTTACTCGAACTTTTATGAATATGAATCATCTATTGGCGCGCCTTGGGAATTAAACCGACTCGTGCCGTGATGGAAAACGGCATGACGCTCTCTTATGCCGTTTTGTCTTGTCATGTTAGAAAAATCTATTAATTTTTTCTATATATTTTTTACTGGGTTTTTTATTCAGTTTTTCAATACCCATCAATTTTAGTATTTGACAGCTGCCGGGCGTCTCCTGATGGTCAATTTTTTTTTCAGTTGCATTAGCATTTACCTACTCTCGAAGTTTTCAGTTATTTTCCAGCATGTATAACTACAGGTCCTCATATAAACCTTATGTTTTATCAACTTTTATATAGTTTTGTCGAACCGGCAAAAAGATGAAGAAACTATTTATCGATAGAATAAACCGCATCTTCCCAGCACTAAAGCGACATGTCTTCCAAGATGGGCCCGGGGCTATACCGACACTCGATGCACTCTATATACTACCTATGTCTACATATTCCATCGAAGCTTGCACCTTGAAAACCAGGATTTCTGACTGGTAAGCAGAATTTCATATAGTATGAGGAAAATTATTACCTAAGGCAGTGTGTCGAAAATATCTTCTTACTTGGTACGTGATACCTTCTGGTATCTTAGTTAAGGTACTCTGTCTGAAATTGTGGTCGCAACTTTGGTACTTACTGAGATTATAAGCAAGACGGGTAGTTTGCTTAGAAGTTATTTATGCTAGGGGCATATATAGTCGAAGAGTAGTTTTAGGTAATATATTACCTAGTTATTGTATTCGTCCACAATATGAGTCATTCACCATTAATGTGATCTTATTGTTTTGTGAAGGTCTGTAGTATAATCCTACTTATATTATAAATTTGAAAGTTAGTATGTTTGGATATTTATTAGTCAATCTCGCTTTTTTTGTCGGCGGGAAATCATGAAATGACGTCTCTCGCTCTGGGTGGAGCGGAATGGCGTGTCAGACTTTTTCCTTTATTTGCTTATGCCAGGGCCAATCACGCTTAACGGCTGTAAAATTTGGATTAAATTTGTCACACATAATATAGTTTATAGTTATCCCGGTAGTACATTGACGTGGAATAATTTCCGGCGTCCACGCGGGTGATACCGCTGGCAAAAACAAGTACTAGAAGAAAAAAAGAAAATACGTTTACTTGCGGTAAATATGACGCAAAGAAAGACTGAACACAACAAAAATATTTTAAAAAAGCTGGGCAAAACATGCGCCACATTCACAGAAAACCGCTACTAACATAGTTGTAAGACCTTTTGTAACTAAGCATTATTATTAATAAATAATTAGTTTATTAGTTTGGCTAAAAGGATGAGGTTTCTTGATTTAAGAAGAGTTAAATAAAATATAACTGCTAATTTTTTAAAATTAAATATTATAATTATAGTAAACATTCTACATACCAATACATCAATCAATCTATCTACCTATATATGTATGTATGTCGAGATACAGGACTCGTCCTAGTTCGACAACAGATGCTAACATGTTATGCACCACCAAGTACTAGCCCATTAGTATGTATAATCCATTTATTTTCTTCTTTTTTCGGTGAAATAAATGTATTAATATTTCCCAACTATGTTGGGGTGGCTTCTAGTTAAACCGGTTGTTGCTGAATACATGGAATGATATTACATGAAGCAGCTGCCTATCTAACGTCCACCACCACACAAAAAGTCTACTATCTTTCCATATATTTTTCGTTTCTTTTCACAACAAAAAGATAAAGATAGAAGATTATATAAAGCTTTATAAAAGGCTCCAAATGTGTTTAGCGATTTACCCGCCTCAACTTAAAACGAGGTTTACAATGAATTGTCTTTTTTATAACGAAATATTATACTTAGCGCGGTCCCTTAAATATATTTATGTGGTGTGGAAAATGTACAAATTATGTATTAAGTAAAAGCCTTATGTAATCATTAATTTTATCGTTTTTATCCTTAACTATTCATCTTTTCAAACCTACCAATGCGTAATAGGTTTCCCAGTAACTGGGTTGGGGAAGTCAGAAAACAGTCGCGCCGTTTTCAACATTGCTTCATCCACGACCCTTACTCGAGTCGAAATTCTTCGTTAAATAAAATCGCTCAGATCCAACCCGTGCCTTGCTGGTTTGTGGAACCCTATGGTGGAGGTACGTACTCCACAGGTATGCTCTTAGCGTGTAGTCGCATAAGTTTAACAGCCCTGACTCGAAGCTAACTACCTTCTAGATTGACCTGCGAGATATGATTCTCAGTATAAATAAATTGCTTCCTCCAGTTAGACTGGTAGCTGATCCCAACTACGTTGGGATTAGGTACTCTAAGTCTAAGGTAAACAGACGACAACCGATTAGTGTTAGGTAAGTAGACGGACCGTTTAGTGTTGTAAATTACTGTACTCTTTGTGTTACTTAGGTCGATGTCAGTGACAGATTCACGGTGAATATGGCACATATAATGACCAAAGTAGCAGGGTCACCATTCAAATATAGCTTGTAAGACAGTTATTAAATAATGTTTTGCTTTCAGCCCTAAAAACTCCGAATTTTCCCATCTAACAAACACCCCATTCACAATTGCAGATCATCCTCCCAATGAAATACAAAACATTTCCATTATGAACGTCGGCATTGCTAATAATGGCAGCTATTTTGGTAAAAGTACACTCGGCAAAACAGATAAGTATAAGTACAGGTACCTATCGTGAATTAATGTCCGTAGACCAAACGTGAAGTGTGATGAAATCTTAGACATCGCTCCTAAGTGGTATATCTATTAAATAGGGCGTTTATTTAAACCACTAAAGGTCATTCACACAACGTAGTCTTACAATTAATTAATCCACAACCACGTAATGTATCTAATGCTTAAATAGATATTTGTACAAAATTAAAGTGAATGGATTCTCAACCATAATTACAAAGTTATTTTTATTTATAGATTAATTAATCTAAGACGTTGACTGTAAATGTAAATATCGAGAAGACCTGAGTTATAAAGATCTATAATCAATAAGTATAGAATATGGTAGTTAGTTCTATTTCTGTATGTGCCAACTTTGGCGAAGAATTTTGTCAATGAGTAATTGCGTAACACACTTATAATAGGATTAACTTTCATTTTACAGTTCAATAACATATAATTTTAGGTACAATTTTGTTGCTCACACACTAACTTTTTTATGATTTCACGTTATTGTGAATTATGAAACTTTTATAGAAATATCTCTAAAGTTTGATTGAGCAGAGACATGTTTTGAACATATTAAGCAATGGTTTAGATTAATAGTATTTCACGCAATGCAGGTGGCCTGAAATTGTAGATTTTTGGACAATACAGCATATCAAACACTTTCATCGAGTGTACATGCAACATTAAAGTTTATTTAGATTCCAAATTAACACACCTGTTGAAGCGCAGAGTTCGGACGTACAGATAATTTGTTTATTTAATGTAAATTGCATCTTCCGTTTACAAGTTTGTATAGGACGGCTGCCTAATGAAGTGCTTTGTACTGCGTCGTTTTTAACACCTGTTTGTTGAAGGGATATAAATATTAATAGGGTTTGGACGTTTGAATGGTTTAATGAGGGTTATCCTCAGTGTTGTTGGGAATTGGGTCATTTGGGCGTTGAATGTGTGATGTTGTTTGTAAATATTGTCTGTTACAGATTTGGATCACGGACTACAGATTTTCGGAAGAATATAAATATCATGCCCTTTGGCCGTACGTACGTATTTCAAGTATCATTATGATAATCTCCCTACCCTCGGCTTCCAGTCTAGCAAGATGTAGCTGAATACATAGAGCGCATTCCACAACGTGAAACCCCTTGGTAAGATTATCTGACTGTCTGACCTCTGACGACCCGTAACCACAGTCAAAGGTCCAGAAATGGCAGCCGGAATCAACGGCTTAACGTGCTTTCTGAGGCACGGAGGGTCTTGGTATGTAAATGTGTTCACCCATCCTCGGATCAACCGCAGCAAACGTAGCTTAACTTGATCCATCGACACGTGCGGCTGTTATTACTTATCCACAGGCTTTTCTACCTTTTATAAGTATAAAACTTTAAAAAAATAATAACAACCCACTTCCTAGAAAAAAACACTACAAAGTGAAAAAATAACTTTAATTTCGGAAGTCGGTGTCTTAGGATCTGTAATTAAGGTTTTTTTGCCACCGACTTCCGAAATTAAAGTTATTTTTCACTTTGTAGTGTTTTTTTAGGAAGTTGGTTGTTATTTTTTTTTTTTGTAAAAAGTTTTTATTTTTAACTTTTTAGTTATTTGTAGCTACTCTGCACTAATCTAATCGCGGTATTCATTCATTTGTCGCGCAAATACAATACTTAATGCAAATTTAAGACTTATATGGTTTTCACATGGAGCTTATTGTCGAAATGGAACCAAAATAAAATGGGTCCATTCGCGAAGACCCAGTTTTCAAATAAAAAAAATAAAAAAAACCATCAAAATCGGTTCACCCAGTCAAAAGTTATGAGGTAACAAACATTTAAAAAAAAACAGTCGAATTGATAACCTGCTCCTTTTTTTGAAGTCGGTTAAAAATAGCATAATAGGCAGTTTCGACGTCAGGGACAGGGCGATGCGCCTCAAGTGTAGTTGGGTAGGACATCTAGTAGGACGAGGAGATGGCCAATGCTGTAATGCAGTGACCAAATGGTGGCCAACTTTAGGCCAAAGAAACCAAAGCCATCCAAAAGCGCGTTGGGTTGACGATATCGTCAAGGTCGCGGGAAACGCATGAATTAAAGACGCACAGAACCGAAATGTATGGCGAAAAAGGGGGAGACCTGCAATGCAATGTGATAGAAAAATGCGTATAATGTATTTTTCTGAGCTTTGGGACATAGCATAGGTAATCAGAAAAACAAAGTTTTAGAGAAAAAAAATTCAATACCACAACAAGTTACGTACGGTTTATTGGCTTCCCGTGTCTCATAAAAGTGAAGTATTTTAATCAGGGCACCAGGGCAGAAACATTCACTTATGTACCTAGTTACTGATAACGACATTGCGGTCATCGGTCTACCCGCAAACCAATCGATTATAACACTTAGCACAATCGCTTGTTGTGGCGATTTACGGGAAAAGGCTTTCAGTATAAGTAGTATATCATTATAACATTAGAAAAATTGTTTTATTCCGAGAAATAAGAAATTGTATTATTGAAAAGTGGTTTAAATGCTGTTGAGGGTGACATAACATACCTAATTGCTCGACTACGGCGAAATAAAAAGGTTGGTTATTATTTTGACCAGTATATATATGTGTGTTCATCGATTCCATCGTAATTTTTTAACTACATGGGTCAAACCGAAAGTTTTTAGGGAATATAAAAACGGAATGATGTTGAAGCCTGCAAATATTTTTATTCGTTTTTGAAGTCGTTTCCGTTTCTTTCTAAGCACCGTCGCTTATGATGGAACCACTGACTGAAGCAGTGGGCCCACTCTTGTGGATAAATCTTGAGGATAAACTCCACACCTTCGATAGACAAGTATTCCATAGTCTGTCTGGCGGAGTTAGTAGGAGCGTTGTCGTGGTCGAGGAGGATCCTACTTAATGGGCGCTGCTGTGAAAAAAATCCCAAGATAACTGATAAACAATGACTGACATACCAATCTACAGTAAGAGTCCTTTTATCTTCTCGGACAATTGTTGCAAAATGATCCGTCCGACCAAAGAATGAGGCAATCATCTTTTCCCTTGACTTCTGCCCTTCTTTACGTTTGTTGGCAAATCTTCGAAAGGAAACATCTATTGCGCATATTGTCTTATGGTTTCGGGTTCGTAACAATATATCCAGCTTTCATTACCTGTGGCGGTGTCATATACAGGGTGTGGCGTAAGTAATGGTCCACCGTTCAGGATTCGATGAATCAGATAATTAACTATAACAATTAAAAATTTTAACCATTTTTACCCAATTTTTTTTTACAAGAATTGCTCCTGAACTTGATGGTGTGTTAAAAATTGGGGTTAAAATTAGAGAAGAACCAACTTTTTCTTCAAAACAGCTGAATTTACATAAAAAATCATAATTTATCATGATAGCTCTAGTATTCAGCAGTAATTAACAGAAATCAAAATGAAAAAAATAATGGTTTTTGTTGAAACTACAAACAAATATGTAATAAAAGGTAGAAATTTCGTAAATAAAAGACAAAAATGAAATATTTTCGGAACCCTTGGGTAAAAATGTTTAAATTTTTTAATTGTTATAGTTAATTATCTGGTTCATCGAATCCTGAACGGTGGACCACTACTTACGCCACACCATGTATAGCATTCGAGTTACATACATCATCATCGTCATCATTCATCATTTCAGCCGAAAGAAACCACTGCCACTGCTGCTGCTGCTGCATCTCCCAATTTGAAGCGGTTTGCCATAATCGCCACGCTTGGCCGACGGGTTGGCGATAGCAGTATGGTGGTAAAATGCATAAAGATTGTTGCTGCCCATTCAAGAGTAAGTCACACACATATTGTCATAGAATCCTATCCTACGAATATTATAAACGCGAAAGTTTGTATGTATGGATGTGTGGCTGTTTGTTCCTCTTTCACGCAAAAACTACTGAACGGATTTCGATGAAATTTGGCACACATATAGTTTATAACCTGGATTAACACATAGGGTACTTTTTATCCCTGTAGTACGTTCCCGCGGGACATTTTACGACCTCCACGCGGGCGAAGCCGCTGGCAAAAGCTAGTACTGACAATAAATATAAAGGAAAACGGAATAAATACTTTATTCCATCTCTCTAAAACCTAATATCATTACCATCATTCAAGTTAAATCGCTGGTAAAAGCCACAGCAAACGTGCAATTTCTTTATGAATACCATCATTTGAGGAAACAAATTGTCTACAATTTCTATTACATGCCATGACAAATGAAATCACAACAATTACACTTCCTTGCGATCAAAAGAAATTGCTTTACCCCGCAACAAACATTCATTGTGGCGTTTTTAAAATCGCGTCGTTTTGACGGAAATAAGGGAAATAGGTCGCCCGAAGACATTCTGCGAGTTCTTTTATTATTTGAGTTAAATTTGGTCAGAATTTATCTTCGTAGGTACCTTCCATTGATGAAGGGTGCTTTGATGTGTTGCATTTACTAAGTTATTTTTAACTTTTACTTTACTTCAAAAGCAGAAGTTTTCGAATTTGAATAAGTTTAGCTCAAATTGATGAGAACCGAAACTGACTTTTGTTTAATGATCTGAGTAGACAAAATAAATGAACAATTTAAATGGAAATTCAAAATAGACGAATAAATTAAATAAAAACGACGAAATAGAGAATAGTTTTCAATTTATATAAAAGTTTGCCGAAAACTACACATGAAATAAAATTGTATCTCGCAAGGCGAATAAGAAAATGAATGAAGAAAACTTAATTCTGTTTTAGATGTCGAACATAACAATGCAACGTTAATTTATTTTTATAAAGTCTAGCTGTTGGAACATTTGAGAACAGAGTTATTTGTCTTGAAGCTCGCCTTTTATCTCAATGAGAAAAATGTCGATGACTCCTAGTCTAGACTCTAGACGAGGCGAAAAAATTATCTTTTGTAGTTCATCTCTACGTGGCTTTTGGTCGCGATGTTTTAAGAAAACGTGGTACTCTTTTAAACGTTATTGTTAAAATAAAGTTCTGAGGATTTTAAGATTCCTAACATTTTCAAAAGGTCTTACTTAACAGAATTGTACTTTGTGAAACAGATTTTCAAAAATTAGAATAAAAACTAATTTATTTTAAGATCATACTCTTGTTAGTATTTATAATACCCTTCGTTAGCTGAAAATTCAAACAACCTAAATTATATTCACTATTCGTGTTGACTTCTGAGAAATTAAATTGTCTATTCTGTAAATAGGATATCGGAGTTACTTAGACACGTAATATTATTTTAAAATAATAAGATAAAAGGAGTCGCTACTTCCTATCTCCTCTCTCTCTATCCCTGAGAAAAAATGACGAAACAGAGTCAAGGGTGAAACTCTCCCAGGGTCGCGAGATTGTTTGAAAGAGATACCGTGACCCTGGCACATGGGCAACTGAAGGAATATGGGTGGGTTTTAGTCAGTAAAAGTCTGACACGCCCTCCCGCTCCGCCCAGAGTGGGAGAAGTCATTTGATGATTTCCCATCCAAAAAAAAAGAGGTGAAACTCTCTTTCAAAGTCCAGACATAATCTTGGTCAGATCATGTGAAGACAGTACTAGGGTATTGACAATTGTAGTCTATTAAAGTAAGTAAAGTAATCGTTTATTTAACAAAACACTTAGCCTAGGTAACATCAGTATTGTCTCAGTTATAGATAGGTATGGCTATTACATATGAGTAAGACCCCTGCCCTTTAAACTAGGAAAGTCCTGTATCTTGAAGGACAGTGTTCATTAGTTGCATTGACACATTTTTACAAAAATATATATGATTGCGTAGTAATAATCCTGATGAACATTTTTATTAAAAAGGCTTATGAGATAATAATGAGGAGTGTGTGAGGGTGTGTGTGTGTGTGTGTGTGTGCGTGTGTGTGTGTGTGTGTGTGTGTGTGCGTGCGTGCGTGAGTGCGTACGTGCGTGCGTGCGTGCTTGCGTGATTGCGCGCGCACGTTTTCGTGTGTGTGTGTGTTTGTGTGTTTGAATGAAAAGTAATCATAATAATTAACTAGTTTATGAATGTTATTATATATTATGTTGATTTATTGAAGATACAAATTACATCCATAGTCCATCCATATCCACAAGGGCTTAAGGCCAAGGAATAATAGCTGCTCAGAACGACCGATGCGCTTTGTCCGTGGATGGGTCACCATCTTTACATACCGAGACACCACCGTGCCTCGGAAAGCATGTTAGGTCATTGCCCCCGTTATCATTTGTAGCTCTGTCTCTGTAGCGACAGTCGTTTTGGATCGACAGAATCCCGAAAGTCTGTCTACCAGTCTTACCTAAAGTTATCGTATTACCCAGTAACCAGGTTATGGAGGTCACAAGCAGTCATCATCATCATTTCAGCCGTAAGACGTCCACTGCTGGACTTAGGCCTCCTCCAATTTGGGAGGCTTTGCCATAATCGCCACGCTTGGCAGGCGGGTTGGCGATCGCAGTATGGTGGTAAAATGCAAAGAGAACGCTGCCACCCATTCTCTAGTAAGTCCCTTAGTCGCCTTTTACGACACCCACGGGAAGAAATGGGGTGTTGTTATTCTATACGTCCGGCACCACATGGTATACAGTTTCATCCGGTAAGACTGGAAGCCGACTCCAAAATAGTTGGGAATAGGGTAGGAAGATTGATTGATTGACAACCATAACATAACAGGTCATCATTTCAGCTTTAACTATCCACTGCTGGACATAGACCTCCCCCAATTTGAGGGGCTTTGCCATAATCGCCACGCTTGGCAGGCGGGTTGGCGATCTCAGCATGGTGGTAAAATGCATAGAGAGCGCTGCTGACTATTCTCTAGTAAGGCTTTTAGTCGCCTTTCAGGAAGAAATGAGATGGTGCTATTCTATACGTCCAGCACCACACAGAACATAATAATAAAATATATCAATCAGGTAAAAAAAAAAAGTAAGACGTCGCGGGACGCATGGCAGATGTGAAACATCGAAATTATTTTATAAAGATAATATTTATAAAGCATACTTTACGAAAGGAAATAAATATGGTATAATCAAAAATAACATATTAATTATATGTTCATTACCAAAATTCAGACAACTCTGTACCACCCTAGTCTGAAGCACCGGCTTTCAAATAAAAAAGGGATCATCAAAATCCGTTCACCCATTTCAAAGTTCTGAGGTAACAAATATAACATCATATAGCGTGGCGATATGTCGCCACGGCCAATCTCGCCACGCCAAAATTTAGATGTACCCTCGCCTATAGATGTTTCACATCAAAAATAATAACCAATCTAGGCTTATAATGTAAGTTTTATAATGCATTTTTAATTGTTATAAAAGCGTGTAGTGCACAAAGCATGCACTAATTAGCTTCAGTCAAATGAACTAGAGGTAATATGGTGCATATTACCTCTAGTACGGAAAATAAAAAGAATTAAACAAGGTAGATAATTAAAACCTACGAATTCATATTTATGTTTAAAAAATAAACTTATGATATTAAACCGAATTCAAACCAAAAGAACTCAAAGCAAATAAAACATGAATTCGCAGACCAATTCCTTGATAATCACGAGAGCCAATAACTGGCCACTCACCCGACAAAATGTCATTTCAATTCATCGTTCGAATGCAATGACATTAACGGGAGTGATTCCGAGTGGTCACGACTCCGATGAAAAGGACGATCCTTTCGTTGATATGATTTTAAGATTATTTTTATCGATGTTCTTCGAGTTGAGATTTTAATTTGGAATTTATTTTAAATGGATTTCATTTCGTTTCTTAGACGGGTTACATTTTATTTTGGTGACTATGGTTCAGTCAGGGATAAACCTGTCCGAATGACGAATAAATCTACAGTGGCTCACAATATATTCACAAATTAATGACACCACAGATTTTTATTAAATTATCTAATTATAAAAGAAATTTATAAGATACTAGCTTGTGCCAGCCGCTTCGCCCCTTTATACATATAAATTTTCCTCTTGGATCACTCTGTATATTGATGAAAACCGCAAAAAATTTCGTTGCTTGTTTATTTACGTGAAGAATAGCACCGTGCCGTTTCTTTCCCTGGGTATCGTAAAAGGCGACTAAGGGACTTACTACAGAACGATCAGCAGCGTTCTCTATGCATTTACCATCATACTGCAATCGCCAACCCGCCTGCCAAGCGTGGCGATTACGGTAAACCCCCTTAATTGGGGAGGCCCATGTCCAACAGGGGTAGTGTCTTTTGGCTGAATTGATGACCATGAAAATATTATCTACGTTTAGCAAATCGTCGTTGCAAATTTAAAATCTCCTATGTAACAATTTTCACAAATACGAGTTATGCATATATTTTAAAAGCGATTTGGTATATCTACTTATTGCAAAAACTCATATGTGAATATCTTAATGTATCGTTAAAATATTCGCTAATTTAAAAAAATCTCGTGTCTATTTTTCATCGAAAACTCCTATGTGCCTGATGTAATAAGCTGTAAATCCACTTATGTGACAAAAATTTGCAACTTAAATCTCCTATGTGCAGAAAAATAATTAAATTTATATAAATATACGCTGAACGACACATTGATATACGACAAATTCTATCTCAATACATTATAATTAATTCCTTTACACTTTACATCTAAAAAAATAAGAATGTTTCCTCAGTTTCTTTTTCAGGAAACTGTTTTTTTTAGTTTTTCTCGAAAAGTTACTTTTTACACATAGGAGATTTTAAATTTGCAACGACGAAATATTCTGTTACTAGGAATGAAGAAAGACACATTATATCAAATTGCTACCCGTTTGTCCCTCAGTCTACTATTATTCGTTTGGAATTTTGTCTAATTCCAGATCCAATTCTACCTCCAAAATCTAGATACGTCTACACTAAAAAAATATAAAAACCTAGTTCTACTATATGTCACAATAAAAGAAAAATCAGTGATGGAATCGCCAAATTGGCTCTAAAAGTCTCTTAACCCTAATATTGATCAGGCATTGTGCTCGAGATGGCGAATCGGGGACCCGTTCGAATAGGGGCCGGTTCAGAATGGGGTGCCGAGATGAAAGGGACTCGGAGAAATGGCAATATTCGATTGACATGCGATAGTGAGGGTGCCCGGGCATGGACCAATTGCTTTATATCTTAACGCCTTTGTAAACTGTGGGTTTTTTTTTAAAGACATTTTTAGATAGTATTTTGTTTTGTTTCAGAGCGTATATTATATGGGTCATTGTAATCACAGTTTTGTAGTCAAAATGTTTCGAAAAAGATTTAAGACGCGGAATGAAGCATTTTTTTTGGTATTTGAGAATATCGCATCGCGGCAAACAATAAGGTTCAAAACAGCGATGCGTTTGTTGTTAATTGAAGCGAATGAACACCAAAATACAAGGAGTTATTCAGTTTTAATTAAATTAAACAAATTTATACATGGCTCAGTGGAATATGTTTTAGGTTTTTTTTCATTAAATTGTATTCTTTTCGTTAACAATTAATAAAATATTTTAATTTACGCTCAAAATAATAAGAGTTATACGACGAAACATATTGATTGAGCTCTCTTTTAAGATTTTTTCATCATGATACCATTTATTTTATGAAGTATTTTTGAAGTCTTTTCTTAGAACATAATGACAACACAGTATTTCTCTGGTAAATTTTCATGGGATTAAAACAATGGCCAACATTAGACAGAAGTATCTAAGTAAAATAATAAAATAAACTCTATTTTAACGCCACCGTTAGCCAAAGTTCTCTAAACCTCAGACGTCACCGACTCACCGTTCACCCTTTTTTATTTTTTTTTGGATGGGAAATCATCAAATGACTTCTCCCGCTCCGCCCAGAGCGGGAGAAGTCATTTGATGATTTCCCATGGGAGGGCGTATCAGACTTTTACTGACTAAAACCCACCCGTGTTCCTTCAGTTACCCATATGCCAGGGCCACGGTATCTCGTTTTAACAATCTCGTGACCCTGGCAGGTATCGGTCCTAGCAGACCCTTCAGACCCTTTACCCTCACTTCTTAAACCAGTCTTAATCTTAAAATTAAGTTTCACTTATCTGTCCTTTGAAACACTCTTAAGGTTAACTTTTGTTTTTCACTTTCTTCAGAAATAGAAAAAAAAAACATACCTTATATTCGCGAAACGTGCACCTGAAACAAAAATAGAAAACCATTAAAATAAATACATGAGCGAGTTCTTTGGCCAAAAACTATACTTAATAACGTCAACCGTTTAATACTTGTTTTGTAGCGAGTTAGCGTAATAGGACCAGAGTATAGAAAAATAGAAAAGACCAACTCAGAACAGCTACAGAAGATTAGAAGGATCGCCTTATTGGTTCGTAATTAGAGAATGGGCAGCAGCGTTCTCTATGCATTTTACCACCATACTGGGATCGCCAACCCGCTTGCCAAGCGTGACGATTACGGCAAAGCCCATAAAACTGTGGGAGGCCTATGTCCAGCAGTGGACGTCTTACGGCTGAAATTATGATGATGAATTGCGTAAAACACTATCAGTCACAATTTAAATCATTTTGAAAGCTATTGATAATCCATTGATTCATATATTACTAGCTTTCTGCCTGCAACTTCGTCCGCGTCAAAAGTTTGCTCCCCTTCCCGTCACATTGCAGCCTGCCACTTTTCGTCCATTTTTTTGTTGCTTCTCCGCTCGTTTTGATCGTAGCGTGATGTTATATAGCCTATAGCCTTCCTCAATAAATAGGCTATCCGACTCAAAATATTTTTTCAATCTGAACCAGTAGTTCCTAAGATTAGCACGTTCCACCCCTATTTTAGGGAAGTGGGGGGGTTAAAAGAGACAAAAAGTAGCCTATGTCACTCTCCATTCCTTCATCTATCTCCACTTAAAAAATCACGTCATTTCGTCGCTTCGTTTTGCCGTGAAAGCCGGACAAACAGACACACACACTTTCCGATTTATAATATTAGATAGAATGGATGTATGTTCGAAAAAAAATCCGCTCGAAATTTAAATAACACAATGAATGTCTTTCAACTGTAAAAATAAAAGCCATCTCTTTTGTTAAAAAAACTAATAATCGAGACCATATCTCGACCACGGTGGCGAATCACATCGGAGACTTTTTTCGGTGCGGGATATATTATACTGCACAAGTGTGCGCGTAAACACAGATGCATCAACAGCTAAATGTGCTTTCTGAGGCACGGGAGTATTATACCGCCAACTTTCAAACTCCGGGTTGTTGAAGTTACTAAGAAACTCCTAAAGGAAAATCTCCAAACCACATTGTTCGACTTGGGAATCGAAATCAGAAACACGAGACCAACGGGGCAATTACTAATAACAGTTTGTTAGTTGATTCCTATTATCGGTGCATTTACCCCTCAGCACACGTAGCATGACCACCATAAAAAGGAGTTTATCTGTTCTTGGTAGAATAGAGATAGAATTGTCATGCTACGCCAGCATAAAACGGTACAAATCTTTCTACAATCTTTAATTCTGTCTTTAATCTTTCTACAATCTGCAATTTTGTCTATGCTTCCGTCGACAAAACCCATTTCTACGGTGGTCATGCTACGCGTGCTGGTCCTTCTGTCTATATCTATTAGTGGTAGAACACATCAGCCTCGCTCGTTTATCACGGTGACAGATCATCCCGGGCTCTTAGAGATCCAGAATGACAAATGTTGCGGTCAGGTAAAAAGGTTTCATGTTTCTTAAATTTCACTTAACTGCTTCCTGATGACGGCGGGAAGTGCCTTACAGCCCTTATTACTTAAGGAGAGGGGAACTTTTGATTCTTTTGAATGATGGTTTTTTAAATGATGCGTTGGATTTTGTATATTTTGTTGGTGACTAAAATGCCAGGAATCCCGCGCATTTAAAATTTTCTTACGTTTTTTTGCAATTTGCAGTTCAGTGACTGGCGGGCTACCAGCAGAAGATTTTCTGTGCTAGTGGCAAACCTGTATGAAAGTTGCCCTAGCTATATAAATACATACGGTAAATTTAGTTGTTTCCATTTTTACTACTAAAACACACTATGTATGTACTAAAACATTTTCTGCGACCGCCGGTCACATAGAAAGTACCTAATTTTTTATTAGTTGGTAATGGACTAAACCTTGGCAAGATCACTATTATTGAAAAAAGAGAGAAGAGGCCTTTGTCGAAAGACAAGCGGTTAACAAAGTGTGCACCGAACGCCGATAAATAAAAGTTAATTTATTTTAATTTTTCAATTGTAGAACCAGCAATAAAGGCTTATTTTATTTTATTTATTATATTATTGAAAAAAAAAAGACATCATGTAAATACAGGGATAACAATTGCTAAGCAAATTCACCGCTAGCTTGCTGACTTAGCATGTAAATTTGGGCAGCAATTAATTTCCCTGGATGTGCCTATGTGTACCTACTGTGTCCGTACATAACCCAGCTAAACAGCATTAAATTTAAATAAAGCAAGACGCCATGTTTATAATAAACAGCTGTTTCCGGGTCAACGCGAGTGTCTTTGTGCGTGTATCTGGAATTTGACGCAACGCTTTTTTCCCCCTCAGATATGCATTACGCAGTTTTGTCAACGACCTCTGAAGGAAAAATCTCCATTCACTACATCAAAGCTCATGTCACATTAGATCCTACTCCGGAGGAGACCCCACAATCAAAATGTGGGGTCCCGGTTTGATTGACGCGTCGAGATAACCTGGGGTCCATCCTGCATATATATTACTTCGTCAATCCTTACTTTGTACCATTCAAATGATATTCACATTCGGATTGTGGTGAGACCATATTAATTTTAGATGGGATGAATTTTCATGTTTTTTTAATGAAATTACTACCTTGATTTTGGTGATTTGTGTATAGGTAGATATTAGCTTCTATTAACTTGATATAGGAGTGTGAATGGCATATAGGGCTGTGCACAGGTTTTTTTTGTGCGTGGGAAATTATCAAATTTATGTCTCCCGCTCTGGGCGGAGTGGGAGGGCGTGTCAGACTTTTATAGACTAAAACCCACCCGTGTTCCTTCAGTTGCCTATATGCCAGGGCCACGGTAACTCTTGTGAACAAATCTCGCGACCCTGGCAAGCGCTATGCCATGCTAGCTGTGGGTGAAGTCGAGCTGTAGATGGTGTAGAAGACTTTTTATCTTAGTGAATCTAGGAATATTGTATTTTGTGGTGACGAGATTATTTCATTTCAGCCGAAAGACTGCTGGACTTAGAGTTCCCCAATTTTGAGTGGCGGACGTGGAGAAGGGGGGTGAGCCGCACCAACGCCTTTGACGATTAGATACATACAAAAATATCTTCCTTTACATTCAACTTATTTATTTCAAGCAAAGACAAATAAGTACAACAAAAATATTGGCTTGGTAGGAAAGTAATGAGCGTTGCAAACAAACAAAACAAATTTAAATTATATTTTTAATTTACAATTACTTTTCTTTATAGTAGGCACCGTTGTTATCTATAATCCATATCCAGCGAATAGGTAAAGCATGGATACCTTCAGCATAAAAACTTTGGGGTCGTGAGGCAAAATAGCTTTCGAGGAAATCTGTTAATTGTGCTCTATCATCAAATTGTTTGCCCTGTATGTGATTGCTGGGAGAGCGAAACAAGTGAAAATCCGTTGGCGCTAGATCGGGAGAATAAGCTGGATATGGCAGCAGTTCCCATTCAAAATCCAGTAGCTTCTGACGAACGACTTTGGCTATGTGCGGCCGAGCGTTGTCGTGAAGGAAGTATACCTTTGAGTGTTCACGGCGCTTTTTGTCAATTTCTGTACGGAGTCGGTCGAGCTGACTGCAGTATATTGTCAAGTCTACGGTGGTATTATCTGGTAGTAGCTCCCAGTATAAAATTCCGTTTGCGTCCCACCATACAGATAATAAAACCTTCTTTGCATGTGGTTCACTTTTTGGCGTCGGCACAGGTGTTTGATTGCGATTTAACCACTGACGCTTACGCGTATGGTTCACACACAAAATCCACTTCTCTTCTCCAGTAACCAGACTGTCAAGCCAATGTTGTGTGCGACGCAAGGACAAAAGACTCATGCAAGTGTTGGCGCGATCATGTAATTGTGTGGCACTCAGCTGGTGTGGTACCCACAACCCTAATTTCCAGACTTTACCCAACTTGTGTAAGTGTTCCAAGACTTGCACATGGATGCAATTGAGCTCTTCTGCAAGACAACGAGAAGTAAGCCGGGGATCATTATCAATTAATTCTTGTAAACGAATTACGTCAACTTCAACTGGTTTTCCACTGCGAGGCAAATCCTTTAGAGATCATAATTCCCATTCCTGAACGTTTCAAACCAACGTCTGAGACTGCATCTTCGCCTTCTACACTGCGTATATTTCGAGCAGCTACTGCTGCTGAGTGGCCCAAACGGTACTCGTACAAAAGACAGTGACGTACTTGCTCTCTTGTCGCTTCCATGTTTTAGCAAGAAATGAAGTGCTCAATGCTAGGCGACCAATAATTATATTGTTCATCCCCACCACAATGCGCTAGTGCACTCTAGAAAGATCTGTTACGTTTCTAGATAAAAATAGAAAATCTACTAAAAAACGCTCATTACTTTCCTACCAACGTAATATATTTTCACATTTCCCTCTACTGTAATTCATAACGCGGAACGAAACAAAAAATAAACGCAAAAAGGAATTAATACACGCGTTATTTCCTTTGCCCACTAAACCATAATAATTCGCAATTCCGTGTACAAAGGGCACATTATCTAAGGGCCATTTAAAAAAAGAGGCACCCCACTAAATTCACTTTCTTTCGCGCAATAAGGGAAAAGGCTCTTTTGTCGTGGTGTGAAAATGTGTATCTGACATCGGATAGGACTTTTTTGTACAAAGTTTGGGGTTATTTTTAATTGTCTTTGGGTTAGTGCAACAACTAAGTTGAATTAAGCGACTTCAAAAAAGGAATACGACTCAATTCAATTGTATTTTATTTTTTATTTTGGTTACAGCCATAGCTCTGTACATTACAAAACCAATTTTAAAAATTCTTCTTTTTGTTCTGTGTCGTCCCATTGATCAATTTCTGATTAGTGGTTTTTGAGTTAGATTCAATAACACGCTTTTTTACCACTAAGTAGTGGTAACATAAAAACGTAAATACAAAATTTAGGATTTACTAGCTGGATTATTACTTTTATTAATAATCTAAGTAGCTACTGTAGTGTCACAATACAATTAGGTGCTTTTTAACAAACGTGCGTGACTGTTACTGAAATGTTTGTATTATTAAAACACAATATAAGTTATATGATATTCATAGTTAAACAACAATGGTTACCTACATAAAACACTGAGAACACACAGTATTTACAAAGTTTTTAGGCTTCATAAACAAAACAAAAAGTCTATGAAAGAAAAATTCACCGAATATTTTGTCTGATACCGCGTCACGCTACACAAGAGTCGTTCATTCAATTTTTGTCCCTCGAAAGCTTTCAATGCCTCGATCGCTGTAACAAAAGGAAGTAAATAGTGGACCTGAATGGACCTGAACACTTCATATCTAATCGTGGACGCCATTCAATTTCCATTTTCATTTTTTTTTTCTTTCTAGAGTTTTCCGGTGTTTGGCCATTGGCTGCCGTCTCTGGACGGTTGGCAACAAATTCTATATTTAAACTATCCGATTGTTTTGACAATTTCGATAGTCTTTTGTTTTTCGTTTTCTTCTTATAGACCTCTGGATGATTCGCAATAAATTCTATATTTAAACTATCCGATTGTTTTGACTGTTCCGACTGTCTTTTGTTTTTAGTTCACTCCTTATCCAAGGACACACATCTTATACGTGCAAACATGAGTTCTGTTGGGATAAACTTCGTAAGGGTAATGCTTCATCACCTCCGGATAAGTTTCGGTAAACTAACCGGATCATTTCCATATGGAACGTATTGTAGACGCGACTATCTTAAATTTCTGATTTTGACTAACCGACCTCTTTGAAAATTCAAAAGTGTTAATTGAAATAAATGCCTTTGCCTTTCGATGGACATCCCCTTTCTAAGTTTTACGGTCCCACCAACTAATGTTTTTACCTTGGCTTGAAGCTAAGCATTGCTATACAACGTGGTAATGCCGCCAGTCTCTTCGGTACATTACCAGTCGACAGCAATGTAGATGAATTTTTGTACGCTATATTTTTGTTCGTGAATATTTTTAGTTCAGTTAAGGTATAATTTTGTTACTTTTATATCTAGACTACTATTATATAGTGGTAAAGATAAGTTTGTTTATAGAATGTTATCTCTCGTAGTGGTAGTCGGATTTGAAAAAATCTTGTTGCATTTTAATAGCCCCATTGTTGAGGAAGGTTATTTAACTACGCTACGACCCTTCGTAAATTACGCTAAGTGTAATGAACGCCGATGGGATACGATGCGACGGGTCACGCAAACGAAGTCGCGGGTAGAAGCTAGTTCATTAAAAAGTAAGTAGTTATTTACCAACCTGGTTGTTTTATCTTATTGAATAAATAATCATGAAGTCATAAAAACAAAACAAGATACATTTATTCAAAATAACTTTTTAACGGTAAGATTCTTAGTCCTACTACAAAATCCGACAATCCATGCAATTCAAACCTTAACACTACATCTCCATTATCAGTAATCGAACGAACCAATCAAACAGCACCTACACTAATTACCCGGGTTGATAGTATCGTGATTACAACACCAGGTACTGAGCAATTGTGGCTGCATCCTTGAGCTCCGTTCACTCGATCTCAGCTGCTCAGATTGCCGCCGTTTCGAAATACACAACAAACGGGGCCAAGTACGCTTCCTTTCGAGAAACCTATTCATAGATACGGCTCATGTAAATGTGCATTACCAATACTAGTAATTGTATCCGAAATGCCTATTCCGAAAGTGCGGACAATGGCGGATTTTTGAAAGTTGTTGGAACAAAAGAACAATGTTAATTTGTTTCCTATGACATTGGCTGCGAATGGGGACACTAGTTTGCTGAAAATGGTTTTGTAACTGCCAAGGCTATCCTAAAAGAATTGCTAAGATTTCTCGCCGTTTCAGAGGGCCTAGTATCTAAGTCCGTCAACGAAAGCCCGTCCAAAAGCTAATTCGGAATAAACCCTGCTCCTAAATATTACAATTTTCGAACGGGCAGAAACACCTAAGAAATAAGAACAGCTGTCAAATCAAGTAGTCATTCATTCTTAGTTTGGGCCTCACACTAATCTAAAAGGGCGATGGAGAGGGCTATGCTTGGAGTTTCCCTATGCGATCGAATCAGAAATGAAGAGATCCGTAGGAGAACCAAGGTAACCGACATAGCCCGAAGAATTGCTAAAATGAATGGCAGTGGGCAGGGCACACTGCTCGCAGAACAGATGGCCGATGGGGCCAAAAGGTTCTGGAGTAGCGACCGCGTACCGGAAGACGTAGAGTTGGAAGACCTCCAACAAGGTGAACCGATGACCTTGTGAAGGCCGCAGGAATCCGCTGGATGCGGGAAGCACAAAACCGGTCAAAGTGGCGGAGCTTGGGGGAGGCCTATCCAGCCATCAAGCAGTGGACGTCTTTCGGTTGAAATGATAACTAATCTTAAGTCCGAAGGTGATACGTGACTAACAAAAGTGGATTTCGTGCTAAGAGAAATCCCCGCTTTGCCGAATCGACAAAAGCAACAGATGGAAACGCTGAAAGAGCAATTGCTTTCATGGTGTCTGCATTTCCTGCTATATCTAATAATGACGGTAAAATATCAATAGATTCTTGAGGCCAACTAATAGATCAGGTTACACTATACTTGCCGTGGTTGGTCCGTGGTAAGGTGAACATCTTTACATACTTAAATCCCTCCGTACCTTGAAAAGCACGTCAAGCTGTTGGTTCCGATTGTGATTTGTGGATATTTGTCAGTCGTTATGGGTCGACGAAAGTCCGAAAGTCTGACAACCATTCTTAGTAAAGGTTTCGTTGTAAGAAAGAAAGAAAGAAAGAAAAATAATTTATTTGAGACACGCACAGGATATAAAGAAAATAAAAAGAACATAAAAAAACCTTTGAAATAACAAAAAGGTAAAAATTATAAAATTAAAAAGAATAAGACCTGTGCGAGGTCAAAAAGGCTCCTATCTCAGCATAATGCTGCGATATTTGTAAAAAAAAAACAACTACCGCAGCGCTGGTATTCAGATAGGGCCCACTGTGATGCCACCGGACACACTTACGGACGTAACAAAATAATTAAACCCACAATAAAAAAAAATAAAAAAAAAATACAAATAAAAAATTAAACAAATGATAAAACATACTTAAGATATAAATAAAAACAGTATTACTTATAATTAATTTTACAATATACCCAGACCCAACGCTCCAAAATCGCTTGTCTATGCCACAGACAATAGTCTATGGTCTATGACAAGCGAAGGGACGCGAGCGCAGGCAGGTGATGCAATTATTACCTCAAATGTCAGATTACAAAATTTATAAACAAGAAACAGGAAATACATATTACAGATTAATTGATCATGCCATGGACTACCAACAAAAGATAGCATTAGAATTAATTATAGTTGTGTAAATAATGCTGTGACAAGAAAGTGGCGCAAAATAAATAATGTGACTGTGATGTGGTATTGTAAGATATATGATATTCTAAGTGAGGAGGAAAATATTGAACAAGACTAACTGCGTGCAGTCCCAGGGTGAGTTTATTGACCAGTTTCCTTTTGTAGACGTAGCAAGTGTTCTTTATACTTATATCTTAAAGTGCCAACTGTTTTTATAGCACGAAAAGGAGGTGGCAAGTCGTTCCAGCAACGAGACGCAGCAAATTTGAAACTACCACGGAATGCAGCAGTTCTGTGCGATCAGGCTAACATGAGGTATGAAGAAGCCCTAGTTTTGATCTTGTTAACATCGCGCGACCAAGACAGTTTCTTGTATAAATAATCTGGTTTCTGTGTGAGAATAGTGCCAAAGAGTAGGGTAGCCAGGTGAAGCTTTCTGCGTGCTGACATTCTCATCAAATTACCTTTATTTAAAAATGGAGTGATGTGGGATCGTGGTGGGACATTGAAGCAGAACCTTGCGCAAGCATTCTGCACCCGCTGGATTAGTTTTTCTGTTCTACCGAGAATGCAAGCCCCATACACAGTGTCAGCGTAGTTAAGCTTGGATAGAACAAGTGACTCACACAGCATGACACGCATATCCACACTTATGTAGGGACGGACACGATATAAGAGCTTGAGTCGGTAGAAGCAGTTAAAAAACAACAACAACAACAACAAACAACAATTATAAAACTATATAATGACTAAAACTCATTCGAAACAGCAGTCCATCGATTTATAAATATTCGATGAATCGTTCAGTCAAAGTAGCGTTTGGCGATAAAAGGTTGTTTCGCAATAAGTTCCATTCGAACAATCGTTCAGTCGACTTTCCATTCATCGAACATATGACTCTCGAAGTTACGTTACGGACCCTCAAATACAACTCCAAGATTACGAGCTTCCAGAACCCTCTCCACGCCACAGCCATCTATCCTTAGGTCCAAGTTGCAAGCAATCATTTTGTTCAGGAAATCTCTAGATCCCATCACAATGTACTTGGACTTACTTGGGTTGAGGACCAGAGAGTTTCTTTTAGACCAAGCTGAGATTCTTTCTAAATCTTCATTTACCCTGTTTACAGTTTCAGAAGCATCCTGGGAACGGAAAGAGAGGTACAACTGCAAATCATCGGCGTACAGGTGGAACTTGGTGTTGACCAGACAGTTGATGATGTCAGCACTGTACAGGATGAAGAGAAGCGGACCCAAAATCGATCCCTGTGGTACGCCCCTGTCCACACGTTTCACACTAGATGACATTGTGTCTCCGCTGTCGCTTGTCACCTGAACAAACTGTGATCGATCTTTGAGGTAACTCTCAAACCATTTAACTGTATCGACGTCACACCCATAGTAAGACAGCTTGGAGAGAAGAAGTGAAATATTGTACCCAGTAACTGGTTTATGGAGGGTAGATAGACAATCGTTCCAGGCAAAATACTTGGTATTCAGTCGCATCCGGTGCGACTGGACGCAGACCCTAACATAGTTGAGGAAAGGACAGGTATATGATGGATATCAATAGATTCCAGAAGCCCTCAATTTAAATACTTCTTTAAAAGAAATATCAAGCATAACGCTCTTCAAAGTACGTTCATATTTACAGATTGTTGTCTCGGATTAACCTGTTCGAACCAAAAAATGCTTTGACGAAGTCATATTCATCATCGTCATAATCAGCCTGTATTGTAGCCACTGGTGAGGCACAGGCCTGCTCTCGGTGAGAGGTTGTGGGCCGTAACCTACCACACGGGCCCAGTACGGTAGATGTCACATGCCTTCAAAATTTTCATTCTAGAACATGCCAGTTTCCTCACGATGCACGAACTTTTCCTTTACCTTTATGAGAGCAGTGGTGATGATAATTATTTTTTACAAAAAATAAAAGCGCCTGCCTGGGTTCGAAACCACGATCTACAACTCGTAAGTCGGGGTCGATACTTCTGGGCCACCATTGTTCTCCATCTTGTACAGTCCATATTATTTCACAGGACCTAATATCGTTGTAGGTAAACTCGAAATTGTTGCCTCTAAACTCCCCAGAGGCCACAAGCATCCCAGTTCAGTAATTGAAATCAACTATTCGTACCCACTGGAGCGATCATCCACTATATTAGAACACCAACAATTGAACATGACACTGTCTTCTGATTGGGTCACTTGATTCCAGCATTCCAGGAAAGTGTTTGACGTTAGAACGAACACACACAAACGGTGTTCAAGGAAATGTTAGTGAGACGAACTTTTAACATGATTGGTCTATGTGAGCGACAAATGTCATCAAAATACGTGTTCTTTGGAATTATGATGTAGAATGTTATCGAAAACCAGGCTAAACTTAGGACCTTTTTATTTTTGGGCGGGAAATCATCATATGAGTGCTCCCACTCTGGGCGAAGTGGGAGGGCGTGTCAGACTTTTACTGATTAAAACCTTCCCGTGTTCCTTCAGTTGCCTGTGCCAGGGCCACGGTAACTGTTTCGGACAAATCCGCAACCCTAGCAGGTATCTGCCTTAACCCCCTTCAAACTTTATGCTGACATCTATTTGGGGCTTGCGTGGATCACAACGCGCCTTCGACCCGGGCCTAGTCCTTACCGGATGGCGAGCTACCCATTGCTCAAGAAGTCAGCAAGCCTATGCCTATGGTGACCGGGAGTCTGCTAAGGATTCTCGATGTCCAGGGGTCCTAAATTTATGCCTTAAGCCATAAGTTAGGAATTATGCCAAGAAAATACATATAACCGACTTTCTTTGCCAGCAGGGTATGGACTAGATTGCCTGACTGATATGATATATGTCACTTGTATGTACTGTAGAGAGTAGAAATTATAACTTATTTAGTACTAAAATGTAACCTATATGAATACGTTTACGCTTAATTACGAGGCAAACAT
The DNA here is from genome assembly GCA_947507805.1 of Aporophyla nigra. Taxonomy (NCBI): domain Eukaryota; kingdom Metazoa; phylum Arthropoda; class Insecta; order Lepidoptera; family Noctuidae; genus Aporophyla; species Aporophyla nigra. The sequence goes on along the minus strand of OX382292.1, from coordinate 27,295,722 downwards.
TCATCAGCAACCAACAACATTAATCATTTATAAATGGAATTACAGCAAAAACCGTTTTTTCTGTAATTCCATTTTCAACCAAGATTCTACGTGTTCTATTTTTTATATTGTCTTGCCAGCTGTCACGTCAAGATACAAAAATGGAACGCGTAGAATGTTACCTATACTCTGTTTATTATAACATTAGAAAAAAGAGGCTCGCAGAAGCAGGAGTATGAAACCTTTTATTTCAAGTTAAGTTCAAACAATTTAAACAAATAATGTGAGCTTTTTTGTAACAATGTATGGCATGCATATAATAAAGCATTTACTATCGATGTACTCGTCACAAGGCTTGGATAGGTACATGAAATGTAACGATTTTTAGTAACAAACAGTTTATTAAAAAATCACTGTTCTTTTTTCAGTAGAACGAAGCGGTGTTTGTTTAATTCTACTTTTCTTGGGAGACAATATTTTATTCTCATGGTCAACGTTGGGGCCACGTTTTTTTCGCTGTTGACACTGATCAGCGCTATCAGCAGTTTCAGAGTGTGCATGTTGCGCTTGCATGCCACTCGGGCCTGCATCGAGATCAATAGTTCCACAAAACGTACCAGTTTGTACGAACAACACAAAACTAACAATTATAACGATAACAAAAAAAAAAAAAACAAAAAAAAACAACAAAACCACGAAAATGCAGCAATAACAACGAGAAAAGGCGTAGCATTCACAAGTACCAAGTGAATGACAACACAATTGACAACTGCAGAAAATTTACGCAATTTGACAGATGGTTGATAGCATAAATCGAGAAATAAAAAAAACACGTGTTCCCATAACTTATAAAGGGAATACGTAACATTTTAGATTTGGTAGAATTATAGTGACGTAAAAAACGTTCCCGGTACTGTTCACCCCTGCTTCTTTTAGATTTTAAACATCGACACGACAATATAGAATGTAAAATCTAAACAATATTAAATGAAAGCCTTGTAATTTCAGAAGGTAGATCGGTTAAATAAGTACAATTAAGTGTGACAGCTGTTATATAAATTGATTATATTTAACTGCACATCAGTCTTGACTGTAATAATGTTTGTTGTAACTTTATTGCAAAGTGTGCACATAAAGGAGCCTTTTTAACTTCTGTCTAATGCTATAGTAAATGGAGTATAGGAATGATTATTATATATGGAACTGCGACTAACAGAACTGTTGTTTTAATTGAATCATCCCGGCACTGTGAGGGTGTAAACCGTACCCTTCATATCAAAGATGGCGCTCAGCCAGAACGATATTTTTAAGGGTGATCAAAGTGGGTTTTGGTGCATATTGTTGAATTTCTAGCATTTTGTCCGTAGCGATTTTTATAACCAGCCAATGGCTTTTCATTAAATGTTTTTTTTTTATATTTCTGAAACTGTGTGGGCTTCTTTAGCAATAGAATTTTTTAAACAATTTAATCGTTTTTTATCGATATAGTTATTTCACAAGCCACAACAAACCCAAAAATACAAATGCCATTCAATTTAATGTCTTAAAACTGCCACTAATAACTCATATCGAATCGTTTAAGGTCACTTCAGACGGTTCTGCTCATACCAATGCTACACGTACCGACTATGATTGATGCCAAGCTCCAACTTAATGTCAAGTTACCAATCACAAAGCAATTTTAACATTAATGGGTTAAGGTGACTATTAGAATGCCAGAGAGTTAATGCAACTAATACTAGAATGCAATTTTTAATAAGAATTTCAAGTCGGTGCACTATTGTAATGTAAATTACGTTTTGATTGATGTGACTGTAAAATCATTGTTAAATGGAAATGGTATTGTTTGATTAGTATTACAATTATTGTGGTATTAGGAGATAATTGTAATTTCCTCAGACTGGTTAGGTTTGGTTCAGTTTTCGGTAAAATGTTCAGTTAGGATGCCTACTGAGATGATGACTAATAGAGAAATGTAGAAGAAAAAGACATGTTCCGTTGACCCGAAATAAATTGTGATATGTTCAGTTATTATGCGTTGTTGATGAAAAAGTTATCGTTGTGTCAAATGCACTACGGTACCGTCCTTTCATAGTAAATTTACCTCTGACAACAGCTGACTGCGGCAACCTAACAGCAACCTTAATGTGAGAGGATAAAAATCACAATGATTTTGACAAACCTCTTAGTGGCAACAACCTTATTAGAATGCAAAAAAAGATCGCTGTGATTTGAACAGTGGTGATGCAAAATCAAAAAAAGAATCCCTAAAATCGATTTTCAAACATTTTGTTCCTGACAATCGTTTGAAGATGACAGAGACAAAATCTATACTATCTATACTTTAATATTATAAAGCTAAAGAGTTTGTTTGTTTGATTGAACGCGCTAGTCTCAGGAACTACTGCTCAGAATTGAAAAATTCTTTTTGTGTTGGGTAGCCCATTTATTGAGGAAGGCTATAGGCTATATAACATCACGCTACAACTAAGACGAGGGGAGAAGTAATGAAAAATGTTGCAAAAACGGGTAAAATCGCACGGGTAGGCAGTTCGACGCGACGGGAAGGGTCGGGGGAACAAGAAATTTAACGCGGACGAAGTCGCGGGCAGAAGCTAGTGCTATTATAAGTACGTTCAATGTTTAGTCTAAAAATTGGATTTGATTAATCTTTCGATCCCAAAAGTACTAAGATTAGGGAGTTGATATCTTTTCAACTTTGCACCCCTCTTTGTTGCCCCATTAGTCTTGTGTTCGTAAGCGCGACTGTTGAGGGTGGGATTCTGGGTTTAATTCCTAGGTCGCGAAAATTGTTTTTGGGTTTTTCCATTAGGAATTTCTTAGTAACAGTCTGGAGTTTGGAAGTTGGCGGTGTGATACCTCGGAAAGCACGTTAAGCCATTGGTCCTGCACCTGATCTCTCTCCGGTCGTGTCGGATTGCCGTCCCATCGGACTATGAGAGTGAGGGAAGAGAGAGTGCCCCGGTGTCTTTGCACACACTTGTGCACTATAATATTTCCCGTGCCGATGGCTAGTCTCCATTGAAATTGGCCACCATTGCCGAAATACGGTCTGGAGGATTATACCGGATGACATTTTTTACCGTCTCGACCTTCATAGGGTGTGTTGTGTAACTAGAATAGAAGGCAGGAAGGCCTTCAGATTCATCGCAGGTGACTAAAGGAGCGTGGGACGCGGGTGGAAAGGGATGCGTGTGCGGCTCGTGCGCCTGCGAAAGATCAATGAGGCCGCCTATCGGCCGGCTTCAAAGGGTAGGACTGCGCTACGAAATCATTGATACATGCCGCGCATTGAGTAGGGTGCGTATGATTCGAGTTTCGATAAATTTTAATTGTTTTTTTTTCCAAATTTCTGTTTTTGTTGTTCTAGTATGAAAATGTTACTTGAAATGTGTAGTATGTATTGCTAGATCAATTTCATTACATATTATTCAAAAATAAAAATTATAAAAATTTCTATGCCAAAGGCTTCTACTCCGTTCACCTATTACCCCCATTTTTTCTCAAGACGTTAAAAAATGTCACCCGGTATATAACTTTGCATAAAAACCTTTAACCTATGAAAGCAACCTGTTGTTTATTTGTATTGACATTTCACACAAAAATAATTATTCAATAGAGCCATTCGATTTATTTACATTTTCCATTCACGCCAGTATGCATGTGAAATTCGATAATTCATTGATTTCGATTTTCATTCGCAAAGAGATTTCGTTCACTGATACCGATGATTAATTTAGCTCCCGTCTCCATTCCTATTAGTAGTTTTATCGTTCATTCGTTCATTTTGAAATTTGAATGCTCAAAATAGGATTGACATTCGGAATGATTCGTGAACGTTTGTAATTCCGTGTATTTTTTAGGCATCTAAATTTTTTTTTTGCGTGGATTTCCATTTATTGGAAAATGTTTCTTAACTTAAATGTATGACGATGGAATGCATTGTCAAAATTTAAATATTATTCAGTCATCATGTTCTTCTACCTAGCCTTTTCCCAACTTAAGGTCGGCCTATAGTCAAACTGGATGCAGCTGAATATTTATTTTACATGGAACGACTGTCTATCTGACCTCCTTAGTAAGTCTGGTTGTCAGACTTAGAAGATGCACAAATGACAGCCGGGTCGCGCGGTTTCTGAGGCACGGAGGGGCCTTGGTATGTAAAGATAGTCCCCCATCCACAAACCAACCGCGGCAAGTGTAGCTTTACCTAGTCGGTCGATCCGCGCCACTGTTATTTCTTAGGCACAAGTCATACAACCTTGCTACGTAAAGATGGTCACCCATTCACGTCCACTTAACGTCATCGATATACAAGTGCGGCTGTTTATTTAGCCGCGCGTCCCTACTTAAATAATATTCAGTATAATACACATCAAGCAGATCAAATATATTGAAATGGAACTTCATTACACACTGTTGACTAAAACAATGAAAATGACAACCAAATCATAAATTACAATCAGCAAAACGCATAATCAGAACAACATTTGGTTCCCCATAAAAAACCAGTTTGATACAGAATTTTAAACAGAATCAAACGAGTTGAAAGAATGTCGTGTATTCAGTTCCCTCTCGGTTTCTTCGGAATCCATGCCCTTTCCCTTTTGTTAGGAACCGGTCCACTCTTGCGTCTGTTCGCCGCACGAGTTGATTGCGATTTGACGAATTCCTTTTTTGAAATTCGAATTATTGATCGAATTAATGTCGTTGCTGATTCAATTTGATAAGCCACCAAAGATTGAATATTAAATTTTTTGTAGATTAGAGATTTCGTACGGCAGATTTACCAATATTAAATTATAATGTACTATGCGGTAAGTCCTATGGAGGGGAAACCTATGCCCCGCAGTGGACGTCTTTCGGCTGAACTGATGATGATATGATAAGTAATAGGCAAGTAGTCATGATTACTGAAATTAGAAAATAAAACCAATCAAATTATCATCCCGTGTACTTTATTTACTGATCTCAAGAAACATTTTTTCATAAATAAAGAATATATGTATATATAATCACAAGCAAGTGAACAATTGGTGAAACAAGTTTCAGTAAATTAAAACCACAGAAAATATGGAAGAACCAGCTGTTAGTGCTCCAGAATCAATATAGATAATAAAAGACCAAATGAAAAAAAAAAACCAGACCGACAATTTTGATGCAATATCCAATAATATTTACTTCCCAACAAATAAAACATTTCACTTATTGCCCTACAAATCACCTGTCACCAATTAGGGATACATACTCTTACGCACACACACACACACACGTTGCGCGTGAGTGCCGCGGAACGCTGCCGAGGAATGCGCCCCATCCCGTCAGACCTGTGCGACGGGCTTCACTGAACCTTGTTGGAGATGATGCAAATATTGCGCTTTTAACATCATTTGGCAGTGATGTGGTTGAATTGACACCATTTTGGTTATATAAAATATTGGGGTCATCACATCATGTGGTCGTTTGTAGGTAATGCAATCAGTACGATCAAGCAGTCGAATCTGCCAGATCGCGTCAGAGTTTGACCTTCCACAATCTGATGCAAATATTTCGCTTTTAACATCATTTAATGATGATATACTTGACACTATTTTAGTTATGCAAAATATTGGGGTCATAATGTAATTGTCTGCAGAAACTATGCGAGAAAAAGTACCCCATCTTATCAGACCTGCGCCACGGACTCCACCGTCCCTTGCAGAAACTGATGCAAATATTGCAGTTAAACATAATTTGGTGGTGAATGGGCATGTAATTAAAATGTTGGGGTCATAAAGTAGGTAGGTACTGCTGGTACTACTCGAGATATGTGCCCCATCTGGTCAGACCTAGCTGATGCAAACATTGCGCTTATAATATCATTTAGTGGTGATGTGGTCGACTTGACACCATTTCGGTTACGTAAAATATGGGGGTCATAATGTAACTGTCTGTAGGTTCTAATCGAGGAATGTGCCTCATCTGGTCAAACCTGTGCCACGGACTCCACGGATCCTTGCAGAAGCTGATGAAAATATTGCACTTTTAACATAATTTGAGGATTATGAGGCTGTAATTAACTTGACCCCATTTTGGTTATGTAAAATATTGGGGTCATAATGTAAATGTCTGCAGATACTACTCGAGGAATGTGCCCCATCTTGTCAGACCTGTTCCACGAGCTCCACTGGACCTTGCAGAAGCTGATGGAAATATTGCACTTTTAACATCATTTGAGGATTATGAGGCTGTAATTAACTTGACCCCATTTTGGTTATGTAAAATATTGGGGTCATAATGTAAATGTCTGCAGATACTACTCGAGGAATGTGCCCCATCTTGTCAGACCTGTGCCACGAGCTCCACTGGACCTTGCAGAAGCTGATGTAAACATTGCAATTTTAACATCATCATCATTCAATGGTGATGTAGTCGACTTGCCACCATTTCGGTTACGTAAAATATTGGGATCATAATGTAACTGTCTGCAAGTTCTACTCGAGGAATGTGCCCCACCTGGTTAGACCTGTGCCACTGAATCCACTGGACCTTGCAGAAGCTGATGCAAATATTGCACTTTTAACATCATTTGAGGATTATGAGGATGTAGTTAACTTGACACCATTTTTGTTATGTAAAATATTAGGATCATCAGACCATTGTTTGTAGGCCCTCGCCACTGCCTTCAATGAACCTTGCAAAAACTGTTGCAAGTTGCACCTTTAATAACATGGGTGACTGGGGATGTAGTTGACTTGACGCTATTTTGGTTAAGTAAAATATTAGGGTCAAAATAAAAGTTAAAAAAAACAACCGACCTCCAAAAAAACCTCTACAAACTGAAAAATAACTATAATTTCGGATGTCGGCGGAAAACAAGATAATGTAAACCCAAGATACCGATTTCCGAAATTAAAATGATTTTTCACACGATGTTTTTTTTTTTGATACCGAATGCTTTTTCTAACTACCTGTCAGATCCAACCGGAGTTATTTGACGTCGCGACGTCGTAACCTATCAAGGTCAGGTCTTCTTCCTTTCCTAAGTCTCGAGAGCTTAATGGATAAGTTATAGAGTCTAGACTTTTAATGGGACATAAACAAGAACCTGAGAATTTTGTGGGTACTGTAAAGATTGTAGCCTAATTGGTACCTAAATGCAACACGTTGAAACGTAGAAGGCTGAATTACGAGACAAACGTTAATTTGTAAAAATAATGGAAAAAAAATGTAGGTTTTAATTTAACTGACAGGCCACGAGAAGAAGATAAAAAGAAAGATAAAAATATTTCTAAAAATCATGATTTTAAAAGTTATTCAACAAATTGTGTGTTAATTTATTCGTTCCGGCACCGATGCTTTTGAAAAGTATCTTAGTACGTATTTAAATATTAACTACATGCTAATTAATATTTAATACGTACTGGGATATTTTTTTTAGTTTTCCAGCTAAGCGTAATCTCTTAGTCAAAGACACCATCATCATATTTTGCCTAGACTTTTTCCAACTATTTTAGGGTCAGCATCCAGTGTAACTGGGTTTTTTTTCTGGGTGTGAAATAATCAAATGACTACTCCCGCTCTGGTTGGAGAGGCAGGTCGTGTCAGACTTTTACTTACATAAACCCACCCCTGTTCCTTGAGTTGCCTCTGCCAGGACCACGCAGGCATCAGACTTCAAAAAAAGGAGGAGGTTATCAATTCGACTGTATTTTTTTTTAAGTTTGTTACCTCATATCTTTTGACTGGGTGAACCGATTTTAATTTTTATTTACAAAAAAACCTTAAATACAGATCCTAAGACACCGAATTCCGTAATTAAAGTTATTTTTGACTTTGTAGTATTTTTTGAGTTACCAACTAAATAGCAGTCTCTATACCACACAAAATTCTCACTACCCACACATACAAAGGTCTGTTTGACCCGATAAACTGTGTACTTTTCCCTCCAAAAGTGAAAGATTAATGCTTAGATTTCACGGGATTTTACTTCGTATAATTCTGAGTGATTTTTTCTACGTTTCTTGTCCCTCGAGACGTCGGATTTTCTTTAGCCGATTTAGCAACCGTACCGGGATGAATGTAGCCCGTATTATTTTGAGTTGTGACGTCATGACGTAGATGCTTTTGTTTCGGCTTTTCTAGAAGGTTTTAAGAACAAAAGCTTTTAACTTTAAAGTTAAATGTTAAAATCTTAAACCTGCAATGGTGTGGAGTAAACTCGGTCGTAATGAAAATTTTCAGAAATTCTGTTTGGCTTCCAGACTCTGTTAGAGAATGTAAAAATAAATTATGTTTTTATAACGACGTAAAAGGAATTTTACTGCATTTTTTATAGTTAAGTAATTCAGGAGTACTTCTTTCTCTTCTAATAGTACTATTCGGAATAATGGTTTCGTTAGATTCGTCAGCAAGCAGAGAACTTTTGATAAAATTTTGTAAAAATCTGTTCTCTACACAACAGACTGTTCTAAGCCAGTAAGTTCCCATTTCTTCCCGTGGGTGTCATAAGAAGCGACTAAGGGACTTACTACAGAATAAGCAGCATGTTGTCTGTGCATTGTACCACCATACATGATCGCCAACCCGGCTACCAAGCATGGCAATTATGGCAAACTTTCACAAATTGGAGGAGATCTAAATCCAGCAATTGACGTCTTTCGACTGAAATGATGATGAAGGAATGAAAAACGACATGAAAAATGTAATACGTTGTTTTTTTCACCATCAAAGTCTGGTATTGATTTTTACATCTGTTAATTGTTTATTTAGTCGCTAAGCTTAGCTTACTGTGGTTCGTCTGTGGATGGATAAACAGTAATATATTATTATGTATTAAAAACCAAGCCGTGCCTTGGAAAGCACGTCAAGCTGTAGGTCACGGTTAACATTCCTGGATCATTGACAATCGTTATGGGTCATCAAATTCCCGAAAGTCACTTATTATCCAGTAACTAGATTGTGGAGGCACTCCGTGTAAAAAATTGGTAGTCAGTTGAATCCGACTGGACCGAAAGCCGATCCCAACAAAGTCGGAAAAAGGCTAGACATATGATAATATATTACGATGCCTGTAAATAAACATCACTTCACTTGTAACCAAGCTAATCACAACCTCTCAAAAACCCCCCATTCATTACAATTTCTATGGGGAACTTACACCGTAATCAACATACTCATAGCGTTCCAACAAACCCATTGTTTGCGACTCAATGCTCAGTTCAACGACATTCGCTCAGCTTTATTAACGTAATTACCATCGCATACAGCACGGACAGTTCATTCATTCGTTCATTCGATCATTGTTTGAATCTCGAATGTCTATGTGGCCAGTGGTATGTGCTATCATTATAGGAAGAGAAAACCTTGAAGTTTGTTGAAAACAACTTTGAGAAGGAGGCTAACAGAACAGTTCAGCTGGGCTGGGCAGCATTTGGGAAGCTTCGTCGCGTTTTCTCGTCACGTATTCCGCAGAGCCTAAAGACTAAAGTCTTCAATCAGTGCCTCCTGCCTGTTATGACTTACGGAGCTGAAACGTGGACGCTCGCGGTACGGCTGGTCCATAAATTCAAGGTCGCTCAGCGAGCTATGGAACGAGCTATGCTTGGAGTCTCTCTGAAGGACAAAATCCGGAATGAAGTGATCCGGCAGAGAACTAAAGTTGTCGACATAGCTCACAGAATTAGCAAGCTGAAGTGGCAATAGGCCTGCCATATAAGCCGTAGAACCGATAACCATTAGGGTAGACGAGTTCTTGAGTGGAGACCACGAATCGGCAAACGTAAGGTGGGACGCCCTCAGGCTAGGTGGAGCGACGATCTGCGCAGAGTGGCTGGTAACAGCTGGATGAGAGTTGCCGAAAATTGAGCAGAATAGCGTGAAATTGGAGAAGCCTATGACCAGCAGTGGACTGCTATAGGCTGATGCTGTATAGGAAGAGTACTTATCTATTAGGTACACTCCATTACCAACCTTTAAATGTTCCCACTGGTAGGACACGGGCCTCCTCTTCTAGAGAGGAAGAGGGCTGTAATCTACACAGCGAACCCAGTGTGGATTGATAGACGTCACATGTCTTCGAGTTTTTGGTCTAAGACATATCGCATGTGGCCGTTTTGCGTGGGTGTGACGCATGTTTTCCCACACCTTATTTTTAATTTTTATATACCTACTTCTGGTCTTTCTGCGCGATGCTTGCCGCAAATAAACGTATTTTATTTCTTTCTTTTTTTCATGTCAGTTTCCTCACGATGTTATCCTTCACCGTTTTGAGAGTAGTGGTGATGAAATTATTTACACATAGTAAAGCGCCTGCCTGGTGAACCCATGACCTACAACTCTTTAGTCGGAGCCATTACCAATAGACCACTGCTCTTCTCTTGTTCTACTTTAGCATCTAGACACGAATACTTTTGCATGACTGCATAATAAAGGTCGTCACCAAAATATATAAGTAACCGGGGTCCTCAGATATAGTTGAAGTTTAGTAAGAAACAGATGGATATTTACGAATATTTAATTAAATTATTAGAAAACAAACACCTGACTGGCCTGTAAGTCTAGTGGTTAGTGACCCTGACTGCTAAGACTGAGGTCGTGGGTTCGATTCCCACCCAGGACAAATCGTTGTGTGATGAGCACAATCATTTGTTCTGTGTCTGGGTGTTATTTATCTATAATATGTATGTATTTAGAAATATATAAGTATATTTATCAGTTGTCTGGTTGCCATAGTACAGGCTCTACCTAGTTTGGGTTCAGATAACAATGTGTTCAAATATATTTATTTATTTACCTCTTTATCAAATTAAATTTCATTCGAAAACATCCATGAATTTCTTACAAACTTCAACAGTATCCGACGACCCTGGTGTTACTAATCTCCTTTGGTGACTGTACTTTTCTCTCAACACATTTATCTTATTCCTCTTCACATAAATACCTACATACATACCAAACGACAACGCCGAAACATCTTTTGTTTCCTAATAGCAATATTATGCTTTATCACATGATGCTTGACTGAAATTATTTTCTTTTTCACGCCTCCGTAACCAAGAATTGTAACAGTGTACAACCAGATGAGAATATTGCGTAATATGTCAACGTGTAAGTTTATTACACGCTTTATATTAGTTTCACTTGAATGTTTGTTTGTAACCGACTCCTTATAGTGCGATTTTGACGCACTTTAAACGACCAGATTTCATTTTAATTCTGTAGACTTATCGAGGACCGATGACAATACTATAATTTCACAATTTTGTGCCATCTTCCTTGCCAGGGTTACCAGAACAGCAAAAAAACTGTCTTCTAAAACTACGCTAACATACGCCACAAAATACTCTGACATACGTCTCAAAATTCGAATCACCCTAAAAAATAGAAAATTAATAATACTTTTAAAAAAAACTAAAAAAAACACGCTTGCATAGAAAACCAAGCTAAAAAGTAGAAAATAATGGAAAAAAAGCGTGGGGTGCCTGATATCAATAAAAAAAACCGGCCAAGTGCGAGTCGGACTCCCGCACCGAGGCTTCCGTAAAAACATTGTAGTACCTTTAAAATTATTAAAAATATTTTTATTATATGATGTAACTAAAAATTTATGGTTTTCGCAATTTTTCCTTTATCTGTGTTATAAGACGTTGCTTCGTACCAAATTTCAAAATTCTAGATCGACTGGAAGTAAGTACCCTTTAGGTTTTGATTCCCTTGCGAGTTTCGAAAATTTGCGGAAATTTGCGGCATAAACGGCTATATCTTTTGATTGCGTTAGCTTAGAAGTTTGATTTTTTCACAGTTCCAAGCGACAGTAGATTTGAGTATTTAGTATAAATTTCAGCTTGATACCTCTACGCGTTCCTGAGAAAAAGGGTCTTGACAGACGGACGGACGGACGGACAACAAAGTGATCGTACAAGGGTTCCGCTTTTTTCTTTTGAGGTGCGGAACCCTAAAAATACCTTAAAAAGCACCCCACACACAGTTGGCGTTTTTTATAATAAGTTCTTCTCAATGAGTCTCCATAATAATGTCATTTTCCAAGCCAAATTCTTCGAATGATAATATAATAGTGCCAGTTAAGAATCGCGGTCATTTTATTTTTCAATCTGCAACAGTATCACTCAGAATCTTTTTTTTGACCTACAGACAACCCAATTTTTTTGGCATAGATAAAACAAATGGATCTTGAAGATTGAATGCGAAATGAAAGCTATCAATGAATAAATATCATTGAAGTTGTCAACCGAATTACTTAATTTTATACGGCCAGAAAAAAAAATCCCGTACATATTTGCTTTTTATTGGGAATATATTTAACTAGCTTCTGCCCGCGACTTCGTCCGCGTTAGATTTTTGCTCCCCTGAACCTTGCCGTCAAATTGAATAGCCTGCCAGTATTCAAACATTTTTCGTTGCTGCTCCGTTGTTTTTGATCGTAGCGTGATGTTAAATAACCTATAGCCTTCCTCAATAAATAGGCTTCCCAACACAAAAATAATTTTTCAATTCGGACTAGTCGTTTCTGAGATTAACGCCTTCAACCAAACAAACAAACTCTTCAGCTTTATAATATTAGTATAGATAAAACCCTACACATTCGTTCGTTCATTCAACGTTCTTTTATTTTGAAACAGAGGCACTTATCATTTAAATTGACCGAATGATTCCTCCGTGGCGCCTTAATGGAATTAAATCTGTTCATTTTGCAATTAATTTCAATATTGTAACTGATTAATTGCATAAGTGCTATGTTTTTCGTTAATACCGGGTAACTTCTCTTTGAATAAATCTGTTTTATTTATTGGTATTTAAAAATCAATAATGCCTTTATGACGTCGTGCGGGTTTTGAGTTAATAGTCAAATGAAAAGATGATTTTCGCTGTAAGTTGGAAATTGATATTTTATTTTGCCCATTGTACTGTCGAGAATTTTAAAATTCGAATAACAAATGTTTAATTTTAATCACCTGTGATAGATAATTATCTAACACAGGTGATTAACACCTAGGATACTTTTTTATCCCGGTAGTAGCTACATTCCCGTGGGATGATTTTTGACATCTACGCGAGCGAAGCCGTTGGCGAAAGCTAGTATTACATATTTACAACAACAAACAGTGGGTAGGCACGGTTCACGCATAGTGGCTGTGAATTTTAATTAAAACAGAAGAATTGCTTCGGTAAATTCATTACATTGCAGCATTGGTTTGAATGTAAACACACCTGTGTACTTTACGTTGTTTTATTGAATTTGGTCTGGCGGTTATTGAGTTTTATTCTTTAAAAAGTTTTAAGTAGTTCACCCGACTTTAGTACTTTTAGAAAAGCTATTGACTTTACTTTAAATCCAGGTCTTCTATCCTCACTTTTTCAAGTATGCGAATTGAACCCTTTCATTTGATACCCACCATCGCATCTTAAATTTTTTAGTTTACTTTTCCTCTATAGGGCGCCATATTCAAGGTAATGTGACGTCTTGTGGCCATCTGTCAAATTATGATAAGAAGTTTAGAAATTACGAAAGGACAGATAACCATACATACATAGCGGTTAAAATCAGGTAAAAAAAGTCATTTATATTAATAATTATAAAAACCTTTTAAAATGAATAAATTTAATTTAATAAAATTTAAGAAAATTGTGTTAGATCCAAAGATAACTCGACCAACTTTAATTCAAACCAATTTCATCGAAACCCAAATAACTTTAATTTCATTTCTCAATAATCGTAAATACATTAATTATTAAAAAAGGAATGGATGCACATAATAATTTCCCAATTTCATCTGAAACTATAAAACGTGAATAAACAAAAGGAGAATGGCCAAATGGCCACAAAGCCAATGACGGCGCGAGTTAGCCGGCCGGGTATAATGATCACTTTGATCACTCAAATGGCAACTTGCCTCTAAACGAGTATGTTCATGGTTCCACACTATTTTGATAATGTTTATTTCGGTTTGTTTATTGACGTTGTTCATGTAGGTTCGGGTTTAATATCTACATTTATGCAAATCTTTTTATTTTTGTTTGCGTATCGTGACGTAATATATGGTGGGACACCTATATTCTACCATCGTCTACCTAGCCTTTTTCAAACTTTGTCGTTTTCAGTCTAACCGGATAAAGCTGAAAACCAGTTCTTTACATAGAGCGACTGTCTATCTGACCTCCACAACCCAGACAGCCGGTACAAAAAACTTAACGTGCTTTCCGAGGCACGGAGGGTATTGATATGTAAAGATTATCACCCATCCATGGACCAACTTGATCAATCGACCTTTTCTTTTTCTTTTTTTTTTGGATGGGAAATCATCAAATGACTTCTCCCGCTCTGGACGGAGCGAAAGGACGTGTCAGACTTTTACTGACTAAAATCCACCCGTGTTCCTTCAGTTGCCCATGTGCCAGAGTCACAGTGTCTCTTTCGAACAATCTCGCGACAGCTCGAACAGTTTCGCCTCCTCGCGTCACTCTCACATGTGCGCGAAGACCTTCGCCTCCAGATTCCATGGCGGCACTCCGTCAAGGAGGCTCGCCGCCTAGCAGAAGACCATGCGGTATCCCCGGACTAGCTGGGACCGGAGCGCTGGGCGCAGCCTCAATGAGGGCGCCCACACCGGTGCCCCGTAAAGGGCCATGGACCGCACTGATTGATCGCGCTGTGCGGCTATTATTATTTAGTTACAAGCCCCTCTAAAAGAACCCCGAGAGCTCCCCGAAAGTAGTGGTGGCTCAGTGGTAACGGCCGCGACTTAAGACTAGTAGGTCGTGAGGTTGGACCCAAACAGGCGTTTTACTTTGAGTAAATTATTTCATCACCACTGCTCTCAAAACGATGAAGGAAAACATCTTGAGGAAACCGGCATGTCTTAAAACCAAACATTCGAAGACATGTGACATCTACCAACCCGCACTGGGCCCGCATAGTGGTTTATGGCCCACTCCCTCTTATCAAGAGTGGGCCTGTGTCCCTGCAGTGGGAACATTATAGGCTGCTGATGAAGCCAAGGCCCCCACCACCTAGTTTCTACTAAACACTATGACCCCGGGCCTGAAGTATTCATAAAGGTGACATAAACATTACCGAATCGTATGGTTTATTAAAAAAATTCATTAAAACATACATTTCTAATACCTGGATACAATTTCCAGTAAACTTTACCTTTAATTGTTTATCACAGTACAACCGAAAAAGCCAGATTTCTTTCTTTCTTATTTATAAGTGAATATCGTAAAAACAAAGAAGATATTAAAACAACCAATTTGTGTTTTTTAGGGGTAATCGCAATTGGCTTCGATTGGCATTTACGATTATAAAGAATTTAATCATGAGAGCCTTGATTACCATCTGAGTAATTGAAATAATAGGGGGCTTAATATCCGCAAATAATGTAACCACTTAAAAACTTCAATCAAAGATATTAGCTAAAATGAATCACAATAATAAAATAATTTTAGTTATTAAAAAATGATTATATGTTGCGGTTTGTACTTTAGTTATTATAAAACTCAAAACAGAATACTTTTCTTCATAATATGCGCGTGAACCTGAAATATTTACGTACCTATAAAGTATTTTTATATTTATTTTGGCCATAGGTACAAACCGCAATATTCATAAACTAGAAATATGTCGGTTAAAACCATCCTGAATTCCATTTTAAAAACAATTTTTTTTAAATCTTTCGTGCTGCGTTCCACAGATACCGAATGCCGTTCATAGATTCACTCGCCATTCGTCGGAAGCATTTAAAACGTTCATTCGGTCGTTTCATTCAGTCATTCGGTCTAGATGTTGCGTACCTACTTTCAATGGCCGCCATTGTAATGACTTCTTGTAGGATAACACATTTCAAAACCATTCTGAACTAGTATGAGATCGTCACTTCTCCTGTGCGACGGTTAGAAGTGGGTCAAGTATTATATAAAAATAATAAACGTTATTTTTACAGCCATATTGGTATCATAAGAGCGGCAACATCGCGGTTTCACTGCAGGAAAACGGCCATTACAGTCCATACAAGATGTTGAGAACTGGTTGCTTCTCTTGTGACCTAGAGGTAAATAGGAACAAAAGATCACGCCCGTATACCCCAAAGAGATAGAGAGATTTTGCCAGTTATATTTAAGTAGCACGTAATAAGGGACGCTGGAGCCCCGACTTACGATTTGTATGTCGTGAAATCGAACCCAGGCAGGCAATCCCTCACGCTTTCACGCCCCTTGCCGCTGCAGGAGAAGAGGCCCCGGGCGTCGGGAGTGAATTGCGGACTCCCGGCCACCGATAGGCGCGAGCTTGCGGGCGGCGAGCAGTGGGTCGCTCGCCGCCCGGTAAGGACCAGGCTCGGGTCGACGGCGCGTTGTGTTCCACGCGCGCCTCAAAGAGATGTCAGCAACACCTGAGGACTACTCCACTAGGACCGATGCCTACCAAGGTCACGAGATTTGTTCGAAAGAGTTACCCTGGCCCTGGCATATAGGGAACGGAAGGAACACGGGTGGGTTTAAATCAGTTAAAGTCTGACACGCCCTCCAGGTCCGCCCAGAGCGGAAAACGTCAATTGATGATTTCCCAGCTACAAAAAGGAAAAGGCAGGCAATTTACTCTGTGTAAATTATATCATCACTATTACTCTCAAAACGGTGAAAGAAATTATAGTGAGGGAACTGGCATGTCCTAGAAGCAAAAATACGAAAACATGATATCCACCAACCCGCACTGAGCCCGCGTGGATTACGGCACACGCCCTCTCACAGAAAGGAGGCCTGTGTCCCAGCAGTGGGAACATTATAGGCTGAATATTATGCTAATAAAGACCGAGCTTACTGCCGTAAGCCGGACACGAATAACTCCGTACTGCTACTGAGACATTCCTGAGTCGTAGAGACATTCTTCTTCGTCGTACAAGATAATAACATAGTAGTAAGTTCTTGTAAACGTAATCTATACAAATAAATAAAATTGGAGTGTCTGTTTTTAATATTAAGATAACCACTTTTTACTAAGTGTATATGGATGTATACACGATACATATACCAAAACAACATTTTTTACAATTTTTGTCTGTCTGTCTGTCTGTCTGTCTGTTTGTTCCCGCTAATCTCTGAAACGGCTGGACCGATTTTGACGGGAGTTTCACTGGCAGATAGCTGATGTAACAAGGAGTAACTTAGGCTATTTTTATTTTAGAAAGATTCTTTTATTTTAGAAAAAAATAACTATCTTCGAAAACTACGCTGACATACGTCTCAAAATTCGAAAAACCCTGGCTGAATCCTACGAAATAGATCAAAATAATGTACTACAGTATTTTACACCTTAAAAAGGCCTACAAAAATGTCCTCAATGGTATATGTCTATCTCTTAGGGATAACCCACAATAACCATTTTTTATCTTTTACTTTTTACGAGAAATAAGGGAATTAATAAGGGAAATAAGGGATTATTTACGAAGCGATTTTAAGCAATACCGCATTAATCCTTATCCAATTAAGTACCTTAAATACATTGTGCATTTAATATAGATCAATATGGCCCTTTACAGCATGTAATTTAAATGAATATCTTAGAAGATATTAGAGATTTAAAAAGTGGGCGCAGAGCGCGTTGGCAGCGGTCGGGTAATACAAGATAAGTAGGATTGTAATTCATATTACTTTGGCTTCATAGTAATTGCGAATAATATCAAGTGTGTTCATCATACTCAAAATAAACCTTATAAATAGTATTATTCCAAGTAAGAGACCGCGAAATGGCTTAGATGTTTAGATTTTTGGATGTTTGTTTCTCAATGATGCAAAGACGGCCAAACGGATTTAGATCGAATTTGGCACAAAGATATATTATATCATGGATACGTAACAGATAGGATACCTACTTTATCCCGGTAGTAGGTACCCGGGTGATATTTTCCGACAGCTATACGGGCCAAGCCACTGGCAAAAGTATTATTCCTATAATTATGTTCGGTGTCTGGTAAATGATTGAGTGTCTGTATAGGTAAAATAGGAGCGTTAAGAAAAACCAGGAGGACTTATATTCAACTAAAACCAAGCCCTATGTCACAGTCCTCTTACTCTGAATACTATTACTTTTATTTTAAAAACACCAACACACATGATGTTCTCATAAACTATGAATCCTAAGTAATATGAGTTATAATCCTACTACTAATAATATTATATATATGAAAATATGTATGATTGGGTGTTAGTTTCTCAATCACGCAAAAATGTCTGAATGGATCTGCATCGAAAATAGCACACACAGTCTATATTACCTATATAACCTGGAATAACACATTCTTATCGCGGTAGTACGTCCTCTTGCATTAATTTCCAACATCCACGCGGGCGAAGCCGCGGGCAAAAGCTAGTCTATACTAATATTATAAAGCTGAAGAATTTGTTTGTTTGATTGAACGCGCTAATCTCAGGAACTACTGGTCCGAATTGAAAAATTCTTTTTGTGTTGGGTAGCCTATTTATTGAGAAAAGCTATAGGCTATATAACATCACGCTACAACCAATCAACCAAGAGGAGCAGAGTAGTAATGAAAAATGTTGCAAAAAAGGGGAAAATCGTACGGGTAGGCGATTCGACGCGACGGGAAGGATCGGGGGACAAGAAATTTAACGCGGACGATGTAATATGTCTATCTGAAACTTTTGTAAAGAAAGGGTATGAAAGCTATGTGAAAATACATAACTATGAAATGGCCACTAATTTCTGCAGAGTAAAACAAAGAGGTGGCACATGTATATTAGTAAAAAAAGGTTTATCTTATAATGAGTTATCATTCGTTAAAAACTATGCAACTCAAAACACGTTTGAAGTGTGCGGGTTAGAGATAACGAGTATTAAATTAGTAGTTATATGTATTTACAGAACACCACAATCTGATCCGAATCAATTTTTAACAAAATTACATAATCTTTTACATGAGTTGTTAAATAAATATAAATCTAAATTAAATATAGTTGTGACTGGTGATTTTAACATTAATACCCTTAAAAAAGGCAACATCACAAATGGGCTGCAAGACTTGGCTAACAATTATAATTTGAAAATCCACATCGACGTTCCTACTCGCAAATTGACTTGTATTGACCACATATTAAGCAACATTGCCAACGCAACTGCCACTATACTACCCCTGTATCTCTCAGACCATGACACGGCACAAATGTTAAGCTTCCCAACTAGACAGAAACCACAAAAATCACCAATATATTACATTTATAAAAGAGACTGTAACTTAGACAACATCCGAAAATTTAGGGAATGCCTCCAAAATCTTTCTTGGTTCGATATTTACCTCAACTCGGACACAAACTGCGCATTCAATGAGTTTCATGAACTGGTGTGTCTATTTTATGATCTGTGTTTTCCCAAAGTAAGAGTTAAAGTGAACAGGAGTATTAAAAACACGCAAAAGTGGATAAGTAAAGGTTTGAGATTAAGTTGTAAAACTAAGCGGAAGCTACGATATGGATACTATAAAAATAAAAATTTAATTAATAAAACTAACTATCATAATTACTCAAAGCTATTAAGAAAATGTATTTATAACTCCAAAAAGAATGCTAACATAAAATATATCAATAATCATGATAATTAATGTAAAGCTACATGGACTGTCATTAAAAATGAAATAAATAATAATATACAAAAAGACAATATAGAATTTATAAAATTAAATGATAAGATAGTTACAGACCCTGTACAAATAGCTTCTATTTTTAATAAACATTTTGTAAACTCAACGCGTATTCCAGAGGAAAAAAGCATTAAGCAAGACCTTTACAAAAGCACATCTGTCAACTCAATGTTTCTTAGACCAATGCTGGTACACGAGGTACGGCAGGAAATAATGTCTCTGTCCAACAGCAGGTCGGAGGGCTATGATGAAGTAAATACAAAAATCATAAAAGCCTGCTGTAATGAACTCACCGCTATTCTCACTCATTTAATAAATATGTCCTTTTCACATGGAACCTTCCCTGAAAGATTAAAACTGTCTTTAATAAAGCCTTTATTTAAGAAGGGAGATAAATGTGACATTAATAATTACAGGCCTATAACTTTAATTCCCATCTTTTCCAAAATTTATGAAAAATGTATGCACAAAAGACTAACTGATTTCTGCAATAAATTTCAAATTATAAGTAAAGAGCAGTTTGGATTTCAAAAGAATAAATCCACATCTTTGGCAATTTTTTCTCTTATGCAAGCTGTGCTCTCAAATATTAATAAAAATAATTTAACTACTGGCCTCTTTTTTGATCTATCGAAAGCCTTCGATCTAGTGTCACACAGCATACTGCTAGAAAAGTTAGAAGCTATTGGGATTAGAGGACCAGTACTTCAGTGGCTATCGTCCTATTTAACTAATAGAAAACAACGTGTCATTATCAGTAAAAAAAAAAACGAAAATAATGACGTTACACTTTACTCATCAGAATATAGACACAATAAATATGGTGTTCCACAAGGTAGCGTACTAGGCCCAATACTGTTCCTCATTTACATAAATGACATTTACAAAATACCATTTTAGATCATGAGCTTCACATTAATAAAACAATTGATAAATTACTGCAATGGCTTGATACTAATCATTTGAAGATAAATTTAGACAAATCCATTTATATTCAATTTAATCAATCTAATAATTATAAAAATGACATTAAACTCAATATTAATCATATCAAAGAAGTAACGCATACAAAATTTTTAGGCGTAATAATAGATAAAGACATGAATTGGAAAGAACATGTAAGCAATGTCAGCACTAAAATTAATAAATTTGTATATGCACTAAAACAAGTCAAAAATGTAACTAATATAAAAACTGCTGTAATGTCATACCATGCGTACGTTGAATCGTTACTACGATATGGCCTTGTAATGTGGGGAAATAGTACAGACTTCAGCAGAGCTTTCATCGCCCAAAAAAAATGCATGAGGTCAATTTGTGGTCTTAAACCTGACGACTCATGTCGACCCATATTTAAGAAACTTGGTTTGTTACCGTTACCGTCACTTTATATTTACGAAATACGTGTGTTTGTAATAAAAAATAAACAATTGTTCAAAACCGCTAATGATGTTAATCCTTGAAATAGACGAGATCCTCACAAACTAGTCTTAAACGATTTACCTAGATTAGCTAAATATAATAAGAGCTGTCTAGCCATGTGTGTGCGCATTTATAACAAAATACCAAGGCATTTCAAGACACTAAATACAAGATTATTTAAAATTAAGTTTTATAAATGGTTACTTGAATGTAGTTTTTATAGTTTAAAAGAATTTTTAGATAAAAAGTGTTGATGGTTGATGCCTTCTTCACTTAACTTTATAATTTTGCATGCTATGTTTTATCTTAGCTAAACATGTTTGTGCCATATCTTTGTATTTAACACCATTGTATACCATGTTTTACGCAAATCAATATTTGATTTGATTTGATTTGAAGTCGCGGGCACAAGCTAGTATGAAATAAACTTAAACATTAAATTAAATTAAACGAGTAAGGTAGTGTCGGAAATATTTATACTAACATTCTGGGTAAGCCACTTCAACTAGTAGGTATTGTTGTTCGAATGAAGTTGGGTGACTGTTTGCAAACTCACCGAGGAAGTTGGTACCTAGGAACAAGCTTAAAGCATGATCTAGAGGTGTTTTCGGAAGTTTAACAGGTTGAGTCAGCAACTCAAACCTGTTAAACTTCCGAAAACACAAAATATATAGGTGGTGGAGAGCTGTGGTGGCCTAGTGGTATCGGCCGCGAGTCACAGATCGTGGGTACCAGGCAGGCGACTTTGTATAAATAATTTCACCACCACTGCTCTTAAAACGGTGAAGATAAACATCGTGAGGAAACCGGCATGTCTTAGAGCCAAAAAGCCAAAAGTGAATGCTTATCTGATCTTCACCGGCCTTTTCTGCCGGCTGTCACCGAAAACCAGCGCTGGGGCTCTGTCTCGCATAGGGTCACAGCATTATGCTGAGTGATGGCCGTTTTGCGTGGATATGACGCATATTTTCCCACCCCTTATTTTTTATTTCTGTATGTTTCTGGTCTTTCTGTGCGTCATGTTTGCCGCAAATAAACGTATTTTCTTTCTTTTTTTTCTTTTTTACCTTCACAATACTGAAGGATTGTGAGATTTTCGGGTGTCTGACGACCCGTAATGAAAGTCAAAGATCCACGAATGACGGGTTTCATTATGTAATGATGGTCACCCATCCACGGACCGACTGTGGCAAGCGTAGCTTAACCTGATCGATTGAGCCCTGCGGCTGTTATGTCAAAGTCAAAAAAGTCTATATGTCTTAGCCATAAGACCACAATCAAGGACATCTTCCAACTAAATTGAAGAAATAGTTACTAACCCGCACTGGGCCCGCGTGGGTGATTACGGCCCACTCCCTTCTCACCGAGAAGAGGCCTGTGTCCCAGCAGTGGGAACAATATAGGCTGATAATGATACACGGTGGTAGGACAAATTACGCACAACTTATGGATACAGTTTGCGCGTCTAGGTTTCTACCGCCTTTTATAAACAGAGAGTAGTTTATGATACGTAAGGGTTATGAAATACATGGCTGTGTAAATTGTAAATAATGAAACATTAGGCTGTGTGTCCCATAGGATATACCATTGGCAAAGATACCAAACTTCCATACAAACTTTCATTCCCTATTCAACCCCTTTAAGGACTGAATTTGAAAATGTTCTCAGTGCTTACTTTCGTTATACAATGTGCCGTTACAAGGGCGACATTCATTAGACACACGGTTAAGGCTAGTGGCTAGTAATCATAACAATTTGAATAACTTAATGAATTCGTAAATTGAAAAGTAAAGCCTGCGCCGCTCGCCCAAGTCTCTCTATCTGTCCTTCAATTCGCTTACTCTTAGGACGATATCCGTTTTGATTTTCATTGATGCAATGTTCTTATCTGTGACCTTTACACATGACCTCTGTGCCACAGCACTTTAAATATAAGTTGCTCTAAGATAATTATTATTTTATAAAATTGCAAATAAATAAAAAACTGCTACGTATAATGAAATTTAAACATTTTCATAAAATTAAATTTCTAGACCCAACAGTTTATATGCTATATTTTGTTTATCAGTGAAAATTATACGTTCAATATTTATTTAGAAGCAACACTAGTCAAATATTACATTTTCATGAAGTATTTATTTGAGATAAACTAAAAAAAAATATTAGGTTCCGTTTTAATTTTAGGTAATTGGGTAAGCCGGATTTAGAAATAAACGTTAGTACGAAGCGTAGAAAATGGATTAAAAAGTTAATTAAACAAGCATTGTATAAAACCAAATTTCGACTTAATATTTATTTTAGCAGACGCTACTGAACCGAAATGTACGAGTATTCTACGGAGTAATATCTAATTTATATAACATAAAGTGAAACTAAGCGAAGGCTTTAAGAAATCTTAATGGAGACGAAGATATTGTCGTAATCACCCATTAAAATTAACATTGCTTTGCAATCGTACAAAAGCGAACTGATTTTAATGTGAATTAAGTTACGGTTTGTATCTAGTTATTTATATGGTCAGATTCGTTGAACAACATAACATACAATACAACACGCCTGGAATTCCCGAAAGCAAAGGTAAAGTTGTATCAGTACACCCACATTCCGTCAATTATGTTCAAGTCCCCTGGTTTGGCCGCTACTGAGACATTGAGGATCGAAAACCCAATGAGACTGCCCACCCTGAGAATTGAAACCAGGACCAGCAGGTCCGCAGCAGTTTACGTAAGTATAATGTAACTATTTTTACAAAGTATCCATTCACTCATTATGTACAGATCGGAGTCGTGCCCCCTTGTGTTACGCATTATCTATCAGGATCTGAATAATTTGGAGGTTAATTCATTGCTTCATATATTGGAAAAAAATGTGCTCAATGACGTAATCAACGCCATGAATGTTGTTGAAATTATACCAACATTATAAAGCTGAAGAGTTTGTTTGTTTGTTTGATTGAACGCGGTAATCTCAGGAACTACTGGTCCGAATTGAAAAATTATTTTTGTGTTGGGTAGCCTATTTATCGAAAAAGGCTATAGGTTATATAACATCACGCTACAACTAAGAGGAGCGGAGCAGTAATGAAAAATGTTGCAAAAACGGGGAAAATCGCACGGGTAGGCGATTCGACGCGACGGGAAGGGTCGGGGGAACAAGAAATTTAACGCGGACGAAGTCGCGGGCAGAAGTTAGTTGTCAGAATAAAAGAATCTCTTAAAAAGGAAAAGATCTTAGAAAGGTGTCTGAGATAGATATAGAAGGTGAAGAACAAGCTGCTGTAGCGTAGTCTGCATGACCAGCAGTGCACTGCGATAGGCTGATTTGATCGAATCAGACTGAGCAACCTGGTAGGAAGCGGTAAGCTCTGATAAACCTCTATGAAATAGCAGACATGTTGTCGTTGCCGATCGTAGAAGCAAAGCTAAAAATAGGTTTGTAATTTCACCGACATCTATGATTGTCTATTTAGTTTCAGCAACCTCAACGGCAATATTTTTTTAAACTAATATTTCCTTTTAGCTGCGCCTCGCAGTTTTTCATGCGCTTAAGTTTCGATCCCATTAGAATATCGGAAAATAAAGTATTCTGTGTCCTAATCCACATCATGGTCTAACCAAATGCCCAATTTCATTCATATTCGTGCAGCCGTTTTAGCGTGAAAGCGTAACAAATAAATGTACAAAAAAAAAAGAATCTATTCGCTTTACAATTTTAGTTATGACAAAACTCACTGAAAATAACCCACGAGAACCTAAACCTAAAGGCCATACTATAAACTTTTCATACAACCTGAAAAGAAAACTTAAACAACAGGTTCAATAAACAATGAAGTTTTTATTCAAAAGAGGTTAATCTCCTCAGGTCATTAGCCTGCCATGGTCACTTATCTATTGTGTAGCATCTAAGGTCAACCAAGTTCAAGGGTAAAGGCCTTGTGACTGACCTTGAAGTAACGACATCTGGCGGTAATCTTGGGAACCATGACGCGTGTCCGACGACTCAATGATAATGATGTGCGAATTTTATGGAGCGGGTTGTGACGCCATCTATTAGGCAAAGTAAGAATTAATTAAAACAAAACTCTTAATTTAAAAAAAAAACAGGGAACAAGAAACATGTGACCATTTAATGAATGAATGAAATCACATTTAAAAAATAGATTGTTAACTGAAATAAAATATCTAAATATGGGACAGCATCTTTTCGAGTGAAACCCAGCAAATGGTATCTCCAACCATTTTCTCTTTTGTGGGAATTGTAAAAGGTGTTAATTGGATCAAGTATCCAAAATGAAAGAAAAGAAAAAGCAAGAAAATACATTTTTTTTAAAAACGGACCGCAATGGTCTCTTAGCTTTTTATTACGTAACATTGTGAACCCCAAACCATGTGTGCTATTTCCAATTCCTACAATAACTATCCTGCATTTGCAATATAAACAAACATGTGTTTTTGTAAAAATAACAGTAAAGACCTGATTTGAGGTTGGAACGAAAATTGAGTTATTCTAAAAACAATTCAGTTAACAAGACATAAAGTTAATATTTTTTTAATTGGAAATACCATCATTTGGAATCAAGGATTTAAATTTGGAATTAAATAGACGTCTTTTATATTGGTCATGACATCATAAGGATAAGCATCTCTCTTTTTCCTGAGCCCTCAATTCGTGGAATTTTTCTACGAAAATATTCTATTCAAATCCGTACCAATAAGGAAATCTCAATCCATATCAGATGACATTACAATATTATGAATAACCTTATCTAATAGAGGTAAAAATCAATACCGGTACTAAAGCTATTTACTGCTTATCTGCCAGATAAGCAGTAAAGTATTATTTACATAGGAAAACGTTGATAGTGGAACCAATTCTACAGATACTCATGTGCGAGAGACTTTTTAGTTTTTTCTATGAAATAGGTGAATTTGAGTGCTCGTTTTTGGAAGATTCTTGTCATTGAAAATGTATTATGATAACACAACCCTCATTTCTCCCATTTCTTCCCGTGGGTGTCGTAAGAGGCAACTAAGGGCCTAATGGGCAGCAGCGTTCTCTATGCATTTTAACATCATACTGCGATCGCCAACACGCCTGCCAAGCGTGGCGATTATGGCAAAGCCCCCTAAATTGCGGGAGGAACATGTCCAGCAGTGGACGTTTTATTGCTGAAATGATTGATGATGAACCCTCATTTAATCCCATTTAATGATCGTTTTATAAATGAAAAAAATAAACATTCAATGAGACAAAATGTTGAGGATTATATTGATGATTTGAATCATTATAGTTCTGTAAATACATACGACTAGCTTCTGCCCGCGACTTCGTCCGCGTCAAATATTTGCTCCTCTGACCCTTCCCGTCGCATCGAATTGCCTGCGAGTTTTTGTCCATGTTTCATTACTGCTCCTCTCCTTTTGATCGTAGCGTGATTTTACATAGCCTATAGCCTTTCTCAATAAATAAGCTACCCAACACAAAAATAATTTTTCAATACGCATCAGTAGTTCCTGAGATTACCTCGTTTAACCAAACAAACAAACATACAAACGTTTCGGCTTTATAATATTAGTATAGAAGTAAAGAAAACCTGCTAATGTGGAGATTCACAGATGACTCCGCCCTGGAGTATAAATGTGGTGCTGTCCCACAAATAATGCGGCACTTGATATCTTGTCCAGCATGTCCTGTTGTTTGCACGCTACAGGAGTTGATGGACGTTACTGAAAGTGCTAAGCTCGTAGCCAAATTCTGGGCTGACTATATTTAGATTAGCTATCGACACGCTAAGAGGAAGAATAGAAACCTACGAGTTAGGGTAGTGAATCATATTTTGTTTTACATACCGCCTAACGCTGATCTGCAAATGGCGGCGCTTCCCTCAGAACAGAGTCTTCACGAACAGCAATGCTTATAATTAATGTATAGTCATGGAATATAATTATATTTTAAGCTCTTTAAAGTTCATTTTGACTTGCTTTTTAACTACTTTTAAAAGCTATTTTATTTAACTGCACTTGTTTGTCCTAGAATTTTGCAAACAATATTTCACACACTTTCGCTGAAGGCTGAAATTTGGCACAGACGTTTGGTTCTCGTGAAAAAACACGATAAAACCTTATTTTTTAAATATTTATTAATGTATTTTATTTTTCTAACAACGTCACTGCAAACATTTAGAGTGAAAATTACAGTTGTAAAAGATGGAATGCGCCCGGTATATACAAAAGGAATTCATTCATCGCTCCTTGGTAATTTCCAAGATTAGTATAGAAACGGAATGGCATTATTTGAGGAATTTCTACATCTTCAAGTATTATGGTCAATAGATATGATGATAATAGTCTTTCAACGATCATTTCGAAAGCTTTAAACCTATGGTAAACTAAATCAAAATCGAAGGTTATGTGGTAATTAAACTCTTGGTATTTTCCATTTATGCTCATAATTCAAAATTGAGATTATTTTCATACCAGGAAACCAATAAACCATTCTAATTGCCTCCTAAGTCCCACCTTGCATCACAATGTACTAGCTGTATAATGGGGGAAGTTTACCTCCACATGTTTATTATGGGGGAATGACAGGCATTAGTAATGGTTTATGGAGTTGGAGGAATGAAAGACGACTACCTAAAGGATTCTGTTAAGGTTCATTTTCCTTTGAGGTCTATGTTCAGCAGTGGAAGTTTTACAGCTGATATGATGATGACGATTGTAGCTGTGTCACTTAGAGAAAAAGCATCGATATCAATAATCAACTGTAAACATTACTTCTTTTACCGAACCATTAATCAAGACCAGCTTTTCCCAAAGTAAGGTAAGAGACCCATTAAAAAAATGGGGACATTGTGTAGACTCTACACAACGCCCTCATTTTTAGGGTTCCGTTGCCAAATGGCAAAAAACGGAACCCTTATAGATTCGTCATGTCTGTCTGTCTGTCTGTCCGAGTATGTCACAGCCATTTTTTTCCGAAACTATAAGAGCTATGCTGTTGAAACTTGGTAAGTAGATGTAGTCTGTGAACCGCATTAAGATTTTTACACAATAATAGAAAAAAAATCAATAATATTTGGGGTTCCCCATACATAGAACTGAAACTAAAAAAAATAAATTTTTTTCTAAACCGAATAGTTTGCGCGAGAGACACTTCCAAAGTGGTAAAATGTGTCGTCGTCCCCCCCCCCCCGTAACTTCTAAAATAAGGGAATGATAAAACTAAAAAAAAATATATGATGTACATTACCATGTAAACTTCCACCGAAAATTAGTTTGAACGAGATCTAGTAAGTAGTTTTTTTTAATACGTCATAAATCGTAAACCACAATTTACCTTTCATTCAGTAAACTCAAATATAAAAATTAAAAAAAATAATAATTTCATAAACATAAACCTTATGCATAAACCGTGAATACCTGCAGGTTTGTACGGAACCCTCGGTGCGCGAGTCCGACTCGCACTTGGCCGGTTTTTTTCTGGGTCTCTTACCACCCCCCTTTAAGGCTTGCAGCGCCCACAAGGGGGCGTTATCACCCACTTTGGGAAAGACTGAGCAAGACTGTTAACTCCGTGAGCTGAGCTCGCATAACAAGTAAAGTAATGTAATTAATCACTTATGTCAGCATACGTTGCTGCAATTGAGTTGTCATTCAATTGTGTCGCAACGTCGTCGACTCTGGCGCAGTTAGCGAACAATACAAACTGGTTTCGATGCAGACAGTCGATGTAGAAACGAACTAGGTGCAACGCTACCAAGTTCTTTTGGCGGCCAAACTCAGAACAAACGCCGCCTTCTGGTTTTGTTAATACAATTTCACAAATGTTTCCGAGTGGTGTTTTTTTTTTGCGGGTAGGAAATCATCAAATCACGTCTCCCTCTCTGGACGGAGTGGGAGAGTGTCAGACTTTTACTGACTAAAACCCACCTGTGTTCCTTCAGTTGCCCATGTGCCAGGGTCACGGTATCTCCTGCGAACAATCACGCGACCCTGGCAGTTCCGAGAGGTGCCGGACGTAAATATTATAATAGCACAGTGGGTGTCTGTCGACTAAGGGACTTACTAGAGAATGGGCAGAGATATAATATATATATATCTCTTAGGACAGCCAACACAACGTTATCTGATCCCAAACTAGGCAAAGCCTGTACTATGGCAACCAGACAACTGATAAACATACTTATATATTTCTAAATACATACATATTATAGATAAATTACACCCAGACACAGAACAAATGATTGTGCTCATCACACAAAGATTTGTCCTGGGTGGGAATCGAACCCATGACCTCAGTCTTAGCAGTCAGGGTCACTAACCATTAGACTAACAGGCCAGTCAAAATGGCAAACCCCTCCAAAATGGGGAGGCCAATATCCAACAATGGATGTCTTTCGACTGAAACAATGATGATGTTGAAATGTTTGCCAATAATTGATTGGCATTGATGTGGTCGGAGTGGATTTTGACCGTCGTGTGTAATAACTATTCATTTTCATATAAATCAGCACCCATCCACGTTTTGTCATTGTGGTAAATGACTTTATTTTTGCATGTAGGTTTGTACAAACACATTTACACGTCACTCATATTTTTTTAAACTAGATGAGGTCGGCGTTTCCTATCTGACTACTCTGAGAAGAAAGGCCGAAACAAACTCAGAGGTCACAGTCTCTTTTAAAGTCCAGACATAATCTTGGTCAGATCATGTGGATTGGTGTCTGAAGTGGTCTTTTAAGGAAAGAACTACACAGATTGAGTGGACCTGTCCAATCAGTGCACGCATTTATCAGTAATCATGCAGCTCATCTCAGAACTTAAGGAGGTCAATGATTCGACGAACAATACCAAAGAAAGGATATTTGTGTAGATCGCATAAATTACCCAAACCTTGATAAAAATTAAATGAGAAGAAAATGAAACCAGAAAAAAACACCCACTTAGTCTTCACATTTACAATACATACATACAATCACGCCTTTTCCCCATGGGTGTAGGCAGAAACCACGGAACGCCACCTGCTACGATCTCTACACACTCCTTTTGCCTCGTTCAGGTTCATACAATTTACAATAATAAAAACAATATAATACTTTAAAAGTTAATATTCATGTCATTGATAAGTAAAATTCATCAATGTCAATGTGTATATAAAATCCATTTCAGTAACCACTGTTTGCTCAAATTTTGTCGCTGTGATAGGGTGTGGATCTGGTACGTGTTATCGTGCCCGTAACCACTGCTTGCTCACATTTTGTTACTGTGTGGTGTGGTTGTGGTAGTTGTGAACGGGCCCTAAAGAGAGTATTTATCCTCGAATTGGAGCACAAATACATCAACAATAATAAGGTAAGTCATTAAGCAAACTTAACAATAACAGTACACAAACACAATAACGTTTCAACATCGCACAACCATCGTTCTCACAATAACACCGATGATTAATGAAGTCGGCCATTTTCTGGTAAGCTTTCTAATTTATCCATAATGCCGACTTTTTGATGCGAGCTCGTAAAATACGTAGTAACAAGGTTCCCTAGCTAAGTGAGCGCTTTCACGAGATACATTGCTGAAACTGTAGTGAATAAAATTTTGGGATTTCATCAGGAAGATAAATTGCTTTACATAAATCAAAGCTATCTGGAAAGGACAGATATTTTAAAGTTGGGAATTCATTCTGGGCATTTATCTCCTAGTGTGACTATTGTTAATTGATACTCTTTGTCTGTTTAGGTTTTATTCAACTGCCAAGAAGATTTGATCGGGTCTTAAGTAAAAGCAGTTTTCTCACTTTTAGACTCAAGACTAACTCAATTACTTGGTCTTAGATATTCGAAAGAGGGCCAAGATAAATCATAATAAATAAATTGTTTATTAATTAAAAGAGACACATTTACAATAAATGCCTTAAAGAATTAAAATAGAGCAGAATTGCTAATTTACCTGAACTAGGTAGAACCTGTTTTTCAGGCTACAAAAGCACAAATTCATAAAGTAATAAGAATAAGATTATTTAAACGTTAGGTACGCCATCTCATAACGGAAGAAAATATATGTACCAATCTACATACATGTATACACGTTATTCTTTGCATGTATGGTATTACTAGCTTTTGCCAGCGGCTTCGCCCGCGTGGAGGTCGGAAAATATCCCGCGGGAACGTACTACCGGGATAAAAAGTACCCTGTGTGTTAATCCAGGTTATAAACTATCTGTGTGCCAAATTTCATTTAAATCGGGTCAGTAGTTTTTGCGTGAAAGAGGAACAAACATCCACACATCCATACATGCAAACTTTCGCGTTTATAATATTAGTAGGATAAGAAGGATTCATAAAAGTTATCGACCATGCTAAAGCCTGGTCGTCTAAAAGTGTTATTCATTAATACATTTAAGCACTTGTATGTTCTATAAACCGAAAAAAAATCTGCATTTACTATCCCAACTGTCGAGGAAGGTTTATAGGTTATTTTTAACCCCACGCTACAACCCGTAGGATCCGATCAAAAAGTAAAAAAGTCTGAAAGAGTGCTAAAATAAAACGCATTAATAGAGCGCATTGGCGATGCGATGCGACGCAGCGAAACCAGGGCCGCCTGTGGCCGTAGGATAAATTTGTTTTCATAAAACAAGGATGAAGTCACAGACAGAAACGCATAATAAAATAATTGTATAAATTACCTGACACAGATGAAGAAGTGTTGAGAGCCATCCACCAAGTATTTTGGAGATAAAAATGTATTTACCTGTAACAAAAATTGAAATTCATACAGATTATGGTTCATCATCAAATTACCTAATAATAGATACAAGTTTCTTTAGATTCGTTTTATGTAAACGTTCAGAGGAATAAAACTCTTTTACATGAACCAAAACGTTAGACAATGGGATACTTCTTGAAAAATTTTATTATACTCTAGGTGAATTTCTTAATGATGAATCTCTGTAACTTTATAATATTGATATTTTTACTTATACTTGACATTTTGAATATATTTTTTTTTACTTACTTTATTTTTAAATTAATCTTCTGAATTCACTATAGATTTTGACATGAGATGAAATTGATTATGAATATTGTAATGTTACTTGCTTGCATAATCATATTATGACGAATTTATATTTTAATTTAATAGTACTTATATTATTTTTTTCTTAATAATTTGTATGTCAATTGGCAAAACATAGCGCACTACCTAATTCTTAAGATCTTGTATATAATTGTCACCTATGTTTACGAATAAATGATTTGATTTGATTTGTTCTTACCCAAAAAGTTGGCATGACTGTTAAACAGATCCAAAAAGCTTTATACACAACACTTACAAAATATTCTTCCGGGAGAAACAATTTATTTGCAAATATGAAACAAAAATACACGACTGCGTATTTTTCAAGCTTTCTTCGCTGAAGAAACTTAGTTAGGCATTTACTATAATGCATGTAAACCGTGTTTTTATACAAACAACTTCGCGCTGGCGGTCCCATTTTATGACAGCACATAAAAATAAATAGGCATTTACATGAAGGAAACGTGTACACCTACTGTGGAAAGCGCTAGGGGATAAGCAACCTTATTGCGGAAAAATTAAGGTTTGTTTTCATTTGTCTTGGAGTGAGATGGAAAATTAATTTAAAAGATGACAGGGTCGGATTAGGCTGGAGGTGCATTTTTTGGTTGGGATAATTTTTTTTCTGAGCTGTTAATGCAAGAATATAAAGAGCGTATTTCATTGTTTGTTGTTATATGTAGGTAGAAGATCTTTGCAAGGTGGATGGAAGCAGCCGAATGAGAATAGTTTTCTAAAACTGAACTTGTCTATTCGCCTACATTTACATTAACTTCGTGTGAGTCACCAACAGAAAATATGATATTATTTAAAATATTGGGGCGAGTCGATTAATATGGTTCCTAATTATTATCATAATTATTATACTTATCGGAAGAGTCATGAGTACGGGATGTCAATTGACAACGAAACGCAAGCGTGAAATTGGCGCGCTTCGACAGAGTCTAGCCTGACGTTCGTGCGAGTTGACAAAAGCAGCTACAGGCGACGTGGTGCAGGTTTCTGGAACATCTGACATCGTGCGGGTAACAAATGTCTAGAAAACTGTCCAACGTTTCGTTTGGTAAGTTAATAATTAATTAATAACCTTAAAACCAGTAATCATCTTCAGAGAATAAATACCTACCATAATTCTTCATACATGTCAAAATTACATAACAGAATGACACATAAATGTCGTTGAACTTGTAATAACTGCAATAATAAAATAGTACTGCCACTGCTGCTAAATTAACCTCAAATAACTAATATATTATTTAACTGCATATTGGCGTTGTAAACTGTCATTTATTTTACATAAGTGAAGGGTTAACGATCATCATGTGGTATTAGATGTTTATTGACACGTTATTAAATGTAGGAATACTAATAGTGCTTGATATTTTATTAGGTATAACTGTAAGTTTAAGATACTGCTTTTTAAAAAATTGAATGCTGTGATTTGAGAGATATATATCCGGAGGGATGATGACACGAAAACTGAAATTATGAATTCGTCACGTAGCGTACATATTTACCGTCTTCGAATAACAAAAAAAAAAAATGACTATTCACAAAATACCTATTTTAATATGTGCGACCATTCTTGCCTCGCACATCTACTACGACTTGGCAAAACATTGAAATTTCTTCATATTACGCAATATCAAACAAGTAGAAATTAAACAACATACCTATAGCTCTTAATTGATCTAATGACGTGCTACATAACAGTTCCTTGTATTACTTAATTGTCGAAAAAATATCTAAATTACATTCTCATGCCTTTCTTATCTCCCCGGGAAAAGTGATATCGCATTATAATCAACATGACATAAAACCAAGAGCTTCATAAACATTTAAAAAAATACATAAACCAAAGACTCCGAAAGCCGACAAAATAGGTAAACCAAAGAGGCCGACAGCAAAAAAATATTAAACTAAAGACTCTGATAGCCGCAAAATTCATACATATAATATTCTCTTTTTTGCAAGTAATTTCTTTGAAGTCTGATCAGTAATAAGTTTTTTTTATTGTTTACGTATAACCGAATTTCTAATTAGAAAGTAGATTTATACACGGATTTCCTATTTAAAACCGGAGTGTAGTTACCTAGCCAATCAATTTGACTAGTCTGCCCGGGCTTTTAAATACCCCCGTAACGACTGTAAAAGCTGTACAATTAACAGCTGAAATCACGGAAGAGTCTCGATATGTTATGAATGGTCACCCACCCAAGAAACGACCGCGGCAAGAGTAGCTTAACCTTCGATGGACCTGTGCAGCTATTATTATATTATTTAGCCAGGACCTCTTTAAATGTTCATTCGTGAACCGTTCTTCCTTATCAGCAACTACAGAAAATCGTAACCCTTTACCGTGTTGCACCCGTAGTGTAGATAGGTACCTACCTAGTACGTCTCCTTTTCCTAAAGGTCTAGTAAATCACATTTCATGCCGGACATTCGACCAACGCGGAACACAGACAACTATGGAAGATCACGACTTGGTCACAGGTCAATCTGAATCACGATGTCGTCTGCATTATCTGCCAAACAATTTTCAACTCTATCGTGTTGAGACAAGTTTTATTATAAAGTGGGAGGTGTGACCATATGAAAGTTAAGAAAATAGTGTGGTATAATTAGTTGGAATGTGGATTAGAGTATATAATTAGTTGACTCTTGAAAGGAATGACCTAAGGGGTTATATGTTGAAGAAACTGACAAAAAAGCTTAGAACAACTGAGAGGATTATTCTGAAATTGTTTGGAAAACTATCACGTAATTTTTATGGAAAGTGGTTTAAATTTCGATTTTTTATAATTAATGCTCGTGTTTGTAAACAACGCATTGACACATAGAGCAAATAGTCGTTAACGGTCTTTCAGAGTCTTTCTTATTCCTGCCCTTGTCCAATATCGTTCGGCCATACTACCCTGTCAGTTGAAACCCTTTCTTTTTTAACGACATCTCGTACGTCAACCTATGAGGTTATCGGCTGCTTAAACGGTCTTGCCTGTGGCTACCTTAATAAATTAACGCCTCCAGCCAGGGCTCAAAAACTTAAAACTACAGTGATTACTCGCTTAAGGCGACCCCTGTGGGGTATAGACCTCGGCTTAGGGCATCGCTGGTAGAGGGCAGCAGGAGATGGGCTGGTACGGAAGGCATCCGCTGAAGCCTTATGTATGACTAGCTTCCGCTCGCTCACTTCGTTCGCGTTAAATTTTTTGTTTTTTTTTTTTAATTTTTTGTAGGCGATTTTCCCCGTTTTTGCAACATTTTTCATTATTGCTCCGCTTCTCTTAGTTGTAGCGTAATGTTACAGAGCCTATAGCCTTCCTGGATAAATAGGCTACCCAGCACAAAACGATTTTTTCAATTCGGACCGGTAGTTCCTGAGATTAGCGCGTTCAATCAAACAAACATACAAACAAACTCTTCAGCTTTATAATATTAGTATAGATTCACTCCCTTTCAATTTAAATCACAATCCATCATCTTCTTTTTAGTGTGCCTTCTCCCCCTCCACCTATCACCATTTCGAAATAATAACTCTTTTTCACAGACATCTTGTGATCCTGTCCACAAAAGACACGGAGACTACGGCAATGTACACCATTCATATTTAACAGGTTAATTAATGGCAAAGATAAATCATGCTGCACAGACGTTTCTACCTTACATTATTAAATTAACCCGGCAAAGTGAATCAAAGTCGAATGATGAACAAAGGTTCTTGCAACAAGAAAGTATTGTTACACAAAGAAAGGCGTAGTTATCGCCAGCGTAATGATATGCAAACTGATGTCGCGCCAACCTTATTCTTTGTGAAATTCTTTTCCGTATTACTATTCTGTTTTTTTCTTTTGTGGAAGAAATATTTTATACGACTGCGCATTTAAGTTCCCGTTGTGTTAAATTAAAAATGCATTTAATGGTTTCACGCAAAAAACATATAATCGCTTACACTGAGTTAAGTCGCATAGAGAACGCTGCTGCCCATTCTCTAGTAAGTCCCTAAGTCACCTTTTACGATACCCACGGGAAGAAATGGGATGGTACAATTCGGAACAAGATAAAAGTATTTAAACATAAAAACAAATATTTCATAATGTATCTACATAATTTTAATAAATGTTTGGGTTTTATTGAAACTAATAAATGTATTTATTTATCAGTATTTTGCACTTACAATATCGAATAGGTATTTAGTTTATAACATTTTTGCTACTTGTCTCATTAAAAAAAAAAATATATTCACGAATCAACTACCAGCTCCAATACCTTTTTTTCCAAAAAAAAAGTTCTCGTTTAATCCTATTCGAGTTGGGGTAAAAACCGCAAAACCGAAAGGGTTCGCGTTAAAAAAAAGAGTAAATATTTTATGGGTCAAACATTGCAGAATAGCCCTGGCTCCTATTAGCAGCGTTGCTAGAGGGCTCTCGAGCCACTCGCCTATAATGAGGCAGCTATGTTCCTTCTTGTTATGTGTGCCTGGTACCTCGCCGTACTATCCCAGGTCCGATTCTACAAACATTTTGTAACAGGAAAATAACTAACTCAACCTGCTTTTCGAAGTCTAGTCCAAAACTACAAACCGTTTTAGCTAACAACATTATTTTGAAATTGAAATTATGTAAGAAATTTTTGTCGAACGCAAAACTTCGCTATATATTTGTTACTTATTAAAATCATAATAATTATTAACACAATCAGCCTATCCCACAGCTGGGATACAGGCCTCTTGGTGAGAGGACTCTTGGAGTGGGCCGTAATCTACCACGCGGGCCCGGTGCGGGTTGGTAGATGTCACATGTCTTTGATTTTTTGGCTTTAGGAAATGCCAGTTTCCTCACGATGTTTTCCTTCACCGTTTAGAGAGTAGTGTTGATAAAATAATTTACACAAAATAGTACACCTGTCGGGGATCGAATCTACAACTCTCACGTCGCGGCTGTTACCACTGTGCCACGAATGCTCATGATGACAATATAATGATCCTTATAATAAATTAAAATAAATGAATAATTCATGAATTCATCAATAACTTACTTCATTATGTTCATTTATTCATTAGCCAAGTAAATTAACTGCCCAATAATACGAAATGCATTATTCAAATGTATCGGTACTTTCGTGAATAAAACTGAAAGTCGAATAAATAAAAAGTAGATAGGCGATCGTGGTTATAAATCTGTATACCTATACTATTTTTTTTTTTTTCAATAAGATGGGTTGCAAAATTAATCTTTTTGAGCAACTAGCGATAACACGATAACCTTTTTATTGACTAATTAAACCTGTGGGTTAATTGCATGACACACATAAAATGGCAATGAGAGTTCCATGCATTTTAACAGTTCAGGCCAAGTTCATTGCATTATTAAAACTGTTGAGCAGATGATTTTGTCAAACCTAACAAGTAATAAATTTCCTCCGTAGAAAAAAAAATGAAATTAATATATTAAATTTAAGAACTTAAAGTAATGTTAAATGTTACAAGTCATCTACTAAACCCTGATGAATATAAGCGTGATACTACATTAAAAGTAAAACGCCGGGCCTGCCTCAACACAGCACTGATAGGGCAAGGGCATCGGACGGGTGGAGCGTGAGTGCAATAGTAACCATAGATCAATATTAACATGTGATAGAGGGGACGCTCGTCAGGAGCCCGAAAGTCAATGCGTAACCTGCCAGCCTTCAAAGTGAGCGTGTACAAGCATCTTCTTGGATTTTCTGGGATCACAGCTCTCATCCAACCCTTTCCACCAGACATGATCGCTGTCAAAAGCTGACCCACTTCACAACAAAAAAAAAAACTTGAGAGGTGTCAAGGGACACCCGGATGGAACGAAGTTCCTTTGTTTGTTTTTTATTATGTATTATGTACAAAAAACCTGTATACACTCAACAAAAATACTCTCTCTCTCTCTCTATACTCATAACAAAAAAAACAACAACATACAAAACAAATACAAACAACAAAATATATACGGTCGAACTGAGAAACGTCCTCCTTTTTTTGAAGTCGGTTAAATAGTGTCGTTACAACTTTTTCTCTTAATTTCCGTGTAGCCTCCTTTCGCAACGCGCCATAAGGAACTTCATTCCAAAAAAATATATATTTCAGGTAGTCAAAAACGAGATGTGATACTACTATAGACAATAGAAATGGGTTCCCATTCCCGAGATAAAGCTAAAATATCTCATATGCCTGTAACATCCCAGTATTTTATTAATTTAGTTTTTTATTGACTGGCCTGTTAGTCTAGTGGTTAGTGACCCTGACTGCTAAGACTGAGGTCGTGGGTTCGATTCCCACCCAGGACAAATCTTTGTGTGATGAGCACAATCATTTTTTCTGTGTCTGGGTGTAATTTATCTATAATTTGTATGTATTTAGAAATATATAAGTATGTTTATCAGTTGTCTGGTTGCCATAGTACAGGCTCTGCCTAGTTTGGGATCAGATAACGTTGTGTTTGTTGTCCCAGGATTTAAAAAAATGTCATAAATGTCATATAATTTATAAATCGCGACTCAGCAACCTATCACTAAAAGATTTATCTATACAGACGAACTTCACAAATAACCCTACCCCTACATACTTGCATAATAAAAGATTACACAATCTTCCAACTATGACTTCATTCCAGGACTATGTTACGCTGGTACCCATTGAACGAACGAATGAACGAGACATTATCGGTCCTACCTTGAGGTAGGACCGATGTTGAATGCACGGATTGTTGACATTATGCTGATAGGGCAAGGCCATTCGTGAACGGGCTGCGAATGTAACGGTGTTCTGATATTAATACGGTACCACGATAAA
Organism: Aporophyla nigra; assembly: GCA_947507805.1. NCBI lineage: Eukaryota > Metazoa > Arthropoda > Insecta > Lepidoptera > Noctuidae > Aporophyla > Aporophyla nigra. Next base: position 27,256,753 of record OX382292.1, on the reverse strand, counting down.
GGGGAATAATCTTGGAATGTAAAATATTGAATATTATAGGTGTATGGTGATATCTCTATTATAGGAATTTGTTTCACTGGGGCTTATTTTTCTTTCTTGATGAAAATCTCTCACTTGCTCTCTGCTGGGAATCGTAACTCCGTTTGAAATCGATTACGGTTTTCTTTATCTGGTAAGATTACTATTATCTGAAGAATATTAAGTGAGTTTGGTGTATTTTCTATATCAAACCGCAATAAATATTCCTTAGATAACAACTACTACTGAAAAAGTAGTCCTAGGAATAATAAATGGATTATGTCGTAAATATCAATTAAAGTTTTGACTTGGAAATAAACTGCAACCTGTTATCAAAATGTTATTTGCAAAACACATTTCTGCTCACTTTGCCATACAGTTACACTGTCTTTTTATTCTGATTTTCATGTCTTTTTTAATGTGTCAAATAATGTATTTTCCATAAAATTTTATATTTGCAATATTATCTAACATCACACAATAAAGAATAACTATCACAAAGAACAGAATAAATGTAACAAAATAACATTTTGCTACCATTAAAATAAATACGTACTCGTACAATCTTATCCTCTCCACATAACCTCAAACCATTATCCAACCTCCTAGAGACATCAAATCGAACGTCACAATATAATCTACTTGGTTCATCTGTTATTACATTACTCTATGCAATTGTTGACCCCGGTCGTGACCAGAGAACATTGCACTGTTCTCAATAGGATGATGCGTGTAGGTATGTAATGCGTACATATGTCTATATCTATGTATTGCAATTCCGTATCTATGTACGTGGGAGTGAGTCTATATTGTTATGTAGTGACGTTTGTTAGCACATTCTACCTCATAATTAAGAAGTTGTTTAGTACTTAGTCGTGAGTAAAATTTTGTGCGTGTATCATTGATTGGTTTCAATTGCACGGTTTTGCTATAATCCTTGGAAGTTAATGTTAAGGATGATAACGTAATAGTGCGATTAGATTTGCTAATGTAGTAAACACGTAGTTTAAAACATCTAGACATAAAAGACACACTGAATAGGAAAAAAAAACTGTCTGTAGTCTCTAACAGGAATTCCAAAATAACGAACAAGTGCTTAAATGTTGTTATAATAATATGTAGAACTAGAGATCTGGGAACAGTGCTAAGTTTTAAACTGTCTATATACTTTGTCTAGTCTAGATTATTGCATAAACAATAGAATGAGCCAGCAATCATGTCGATGAGCACGCCAGTATAGGTTAAATGGCTAGATATACAGTACTTCGAATAATCTTAACTACCGGAGATTTTCTTATGTCATCTCCTAATACTAACAATGATGATTAAGATTCTAATTATACCAAAATTAATAATGTCTCAATTAACAAAGCTATTGATACAAAATTAACTTCAAATTCTCACAAACATCGCTAGAACCAAGACTTTGTTCCATTAAGATCTCACTCAATACTTTCTCCACTCGATTCCCGTTCAGATATAAATCTAGGTACTAGGTTACAGGTTTTAGAACAAAAAGTTGCCAACATAAACTACAATTTCTAGTTTTGTTTACGTCCGGGCAAAGATTGCGCAAGCGAGTTGCTTCCAATTGGACCGGTGAAACTTACGTACAGTTGGACAAAGCCAAACAGTAGGTAAAGAACAATATACAGGGTGTCCAAGAACCTGGCGTCCAACTGGATTCCCACGATGCCCCAAGTTCTAACAGTACTCAGAAAAATATTTTAAAAAATCCACCCCATGTACTTACAGAATTATACTGATTTCAAAAAAAAAGGGGAAATGAGCACCCTGTGACATACTTTTGAATGCTGTGACTGCTAATGCTGATAATTTCGATATTTCTTGGAGGTTTTGTAATCTAGGGTATTGCTGTGTCTAAATAGAATGTAAAAATAATGTACTTATTGTACCATTTTAAAATAAAATATTATTTTAACTAAAGGTGATATGGAAAACTATTGAATTTCGCAACTTTGACCGACTGTAGTGTAAAAAAAATGTACCAAAATAGTATGGCAAGTGACGTCAAATTTTGACGCGTTTATTCCTCTTTTTAAAAAGGTATAATACTTACACATTAATTTGAAAAAAAAATTTTTGATAATATTTTTACTCAACAACCCAATTTTTACGAAGTGCCTACCTACTAACGGTAACTGTCGGACCCTTTCTTATCTTAGAAACTGTTATGTTACTACTATTATTTACTTCGGTTCCAAGAGTGAGCAAGAAGGAAATACACACAGGTAGATGGGTTCCCAGTAGAATAAAAGCAAAGAATGTTAGTTTAAAGATATTTTATTACAATAAATGTTCAAAATGTTGACCACCCGCGGCAATACAAGCTCTCACTCTCCTTAAAAAGGACCGCTTTATGTTTCGCGAGTAACTTTTTTGACGTATCACCTGCACTGCTTGTGTTATCTTCTCACGAAGGTCAGCGATGTCATTAATGGGCTTCGCATAAACGAGCTCCTTCATAGTTCCCCAGAAAAAAAAATCCAGCGGATTTAAGTCAGGTGAGCGGGCTGGCCACGGGATTGTTCCTGATCGCCCAATCCACCTGTTCGGGTATTGCTCGTCCAAAAACTCTCTAACGGATACGCGAAAATGTGCTGGACAGCCGTCGTGTTGGAACCACATATCTGGTGGGGTCTCTTCTAGTAAGTTTGGCAAATCATTTTGAAGAAAATTTAAATATGATTCGCCAGTCAAATTCTCGGGCATCTCAAATGGACCAATAATATTCCCACAGAGAATACCGGTCCACATGTTCACTTTGAACCGGTACTGGGATCTATCTTCTCGCATCAAGTGCGGATTTTCCACATGCCACTCGTGCAAGTTGTGTAGGTTCATGTAGCCATCCTTCTTAAATGTTGATTCATCTGACCACAAAATTTTGTCGATAAAGTTTTCGTCTTCTCGATGTTTTTGCAGGATTGTTTCACAAAACGCGACTCGGCTCGGATAGTCTCGAGGTAAAAGACTTTGCACTCGCTGTACGTGGTACGGATGATATTCTTCTTTTTGGAGAATACTGTGTGCTGTGCTCTTCGGTATCCCCGTATCAGCTTCTATTCCTCGCACAGAGATGCTTGGATTTGCCGACACCGCCTCTAAAACTTCATCGCGTATGAAGTCATTTACGGGTCGTCCTTCACCAGCTACTTGATTGGGGAACCGCCCGTCACATAGTGATCTGTGCACATTAATGAAAACTCGATGGTCGGGATATCGCGTAGCCCTCGGATACCTTTCTCTGTAAAGTCTCGCTGCAGCTCGTCCATTACCTCTACATTCTCCATAAATGTAGTGCATATTTGCGTATTCTTGCGGAGTGTAGGTCGCCATGGTAGCACACACAAAACACAAACTGTCCAAACACAGGCAAAGGTCGTCGTAAAGAGTTCGTTTCAAAGTCCAGAGCACAAAGAGTAATCGAGTCCAATAAACAAAGCTTTAAATCGTAGTACGTGATCAATGGTAACAATAAGAGAGAGGTGCGTAGTAACGGCAGGAGGCAGTGACGCGTACTGACCGTACTGTTATCCTAAATAGCACGATCCCAGATAGCGTCACTATCTATCTCACTCGCACCTCTAACCTTTTTCTCCCTCACTCTTACCTGAATAATGGGGTACCATAAAGAAGAACCAGCAAATCGCAAAGATAGTTTCTGTCTTGCTCCCTCCTGTTGTAATAACGAATCACTATGGTGAGATGCATGCACATACCGTCCCTTACGGTCTAACCTGTTTTTTGAGAGGCCTGTTGTTATTTTTATGAGCATACAATAGTAATTCTTTAGAGGTTAGATTCAATTCGTCGTAAATTTTTCTTTCTAAGAATTCTGTAAGACATCGTAAAAATTGGGTTGTTGAGTAAAAATATTATCAAAAATTTTTTTTTTCAAATTAATGTGTTAGTATTATACCTTTTTAAAAAGAGGAATAAACGCGTCAAAATTTGACGTCACTTGCCATACTATTTTGGTACATTTTTTTTACACTACAGTCGGTCAAAGTTGCGAAATTCAATAGTTTTCCATATCACCTTTAGTTAAAATAATATTTTATTTTAAAATGGTACAATAAGTACTTTATTTTTACATTCTATTTAGACACAGCAATACCCTAGATTACAAAACCTCCAAGAAATATCGAAATTATCAGCATTAGCAGTCACAGCATTCAAAAGTATGTCACAGGGTGCTCATTTCCCCTTTTTTTTTGAAATCAGTATAATTCTGTAAGTACATGGGGTGGATTTTTTAAAATATTTTTCTGAGTACTGTTAGAACTTGGAGCATCGTGGGAATCCAGTTGGACGCCAGGTTCTTGGACACCCTGTATATTCGTATCCTTGATTTGTCGAATACATTTCTTAAACCAGCAAACTCAGCCTTTAGTATTTTCACTGTTGGGAGTTGGGTCACTGGCGTTCTCTCCGTCAGAAATAAAAACTTTTTCACAAAAAAAAAACAACCGACTTCCTTAAAAACACTACAAAGTGAGAAATAACTTTAATTTCGGAAGTCGGTGTCTTAGGATCTGTATGTATGGTTTTTTTGCCACCGACTTCCGAAATTAAAGTTATTTCTCACTTTGTAGTGTTTTTAAGGAAGTCGGTTGTTTTTTTTTGTAAAAAAGTTTTTATTTTTAAATTTTTAGTTGTGGTATCCACCCCGCACTAATTCCAAACAAACAATGCATATTTATGTGATAGCAGAAATCGCGGTTGATTTGCTGTCATTTTTTAAAGAGTTCCGGTGTCTATCTCTGGAACTCTTCATGAGATCTATATGAAATTTATATGGGACCATTTCGAAATAAACTCCTTTCAAACAAAAAAAGAATTTTGCAAATCCGTCTATATATGACGGAGTTATGGCCGAACATACATAAAAAAAAAAAAAAAAAACATCCGAATTGAGAACCTCCTCCTTTTTGAAGTCGGTTAAAAATGGGCCGTAATCTACAGTGTGTGTTGGTGGATGATACATGTCTTCGAATGTTTGGTTCTAGAACATGTCGGATGTTTTCCTATAGTACATTTCATATATGTAGATAGATAGATAAAACGTTTATTCAGTGCTGTCAAAATATATAGCACAATATACAAATCACAGTGAAATAATAATTAATTACTTGAATATTAGGAAATAGTTAAGTACAAGGTTCCAATATATACCACAACATGAAGCAAAGTAGACATATTGTGATAACAGTTTGGACTAGGACACACTCAAAAATTTAAATGAAATAACGAATGTAAAATCAGGTGAATGTAATGAACGCTGGGCAGTCAACACCGCTTCCACGTGGCCAGCTGATCAATATTTTACCACAATATGTAACTACGTATCGTGTTGAGTCATGTTGAGAGGATTAATGAAGGACGGCTCACAAAAAGTATTTACAAGGCAGATGAGAGTGGAAACACCGGGACGAGACGCCATAGTAAGACATATAGTGACCTTATTGGTGATGTTCTTCAGAAAGGTAAGGTGCGTAGTACTCGCAACCGGCGTGTGTGTATGACCAATTGTATGAACCTAAAAGAGGCATAAGGAGTGTGAAGAGATCGTAGCAGGAGGCGTTCTGCGGTTTCTGCCTACCCCCATGGGAAAAAGGCGTGAATTTGTGTATGTATGTAACTACAATATTCTTTAAACAGTATTTCATGCTGTTATCAGAGAAGAAGTAGCAGATATCCCAGTATATGAACAAATTGATGAAAATGTTGGTATAAATAAGGCAGTAGATGTATATAACACAAAATTGTAAAATAAAAAGTGACTAAGCAAGCGCCACAATTAAAACTCAAAGTAAAGATACAGATGCGGTATCTACGAGAGTACCTCGATAAATCGAAAAGCTGAGATCAAAAATAAAGCTAAAAGTATTACAGAAAATCTTCCACCGAGTGTACTTATATTGTGTAACTTCTTCGAACCAATATTGGACAACAAAATTTAAGCTTTCCGTCTACCAACATAAAGGGTAGAAATTTATTTTCATTCTGTACCCTTATGAGTTCCTTGCTTTGCTTGCTTTGTGACTAACATTTTTATTCTTTGTTTTCTTTCTGTTGGCTTCTGCTTTGTTCGAACTCTTTGTGTTGCTTATTATTTGTAACGCATTGAAAAGGATTATTTGCTCTAGTTTTGTGATAGGTTTTGAAGTTATGTCTTATGCAGTATTTGTTTAGTTTGTAATGTCTATGTTTGTTGGCTTTAGTTTATTCTTATTTAAATTTGTTTCAAAATGTTTGATTGGAGAGTTCGGAAAATTACGTATTCGATTTTTAACAAAGGAGTTCTCTCCAGCCTACATAAGGTACATTTTTTACTACCTTTTTTACAGACCAAAATAAATAAAACCTAAATCTGTTTAGTTTCTATTTGTTTATCATCATTATTTCACATATACATTCTCCCCCAAGCACCGCCACTTCGATTGATTCTGAGCATCTCGCATCCAGCGGATTTCTACGGTCATTACCAGGTAATCGGTTCATCGTGTGGAAGGCTTTCTTATAAAAAATATTTTTAAAAGAGTAACGGTGGAGTTTTTTAGCCATTCTTCTCCATATGAAGCTACCTCTTGGAAGCGGTGACTAGAATCAATTATATTTTGATGTTCCATAGTGCCTTTTATGTGCATACTTGAAATAAATGACCTGATCTTGACTTTCCTCAATTTAGGATAAAGTAGCAACTCTGCAAATTATACTCAATCTACTTTAAATTAAGCAGATATAATATAAAAATGCAGGATCCACGGGACTAACAAAAGTTGTACCAAGTTCCTTTCCTTATGATGCAGGAAATGCCTTTACCTAATCTACAACATTAGAAATGATCATAATGGTTTAGTTAAGTTGCAGTGAGCCGACAACGACAACAGTTGAGTGCGACCCACGTGGCTTACTGGAGTTTCCTCACCGACCGGTTTACCCACACACACTGTGGTTGCAGTGTTGGCGGAAACAGCTGGGCGTTATTTTACTCTAGATCTAGACCGTAATTTTATCATTCAATAGTTTTTGCCTGCGGCTACGTCTGCGTGAAGATCGAAAATTATCCCACAGGAACTTACTACCGGAATATTTAATGTGTTAATCTATCTGTTTTTTATTTTTCTTTAGCTATTCTCCATTATCTGAGTTGGAACCAGTCCTGACGGCAATTCCCATATTTATACGAACGTACGCATTCTAATTATAGTCTCAATTTGTTAAAAATATATGGAATATTATGGGATAAGATTGAGACTGGATTTTTAATGTTTTCAATACATGGATTGGTTCTTTGTTTTTTGTGGCATTTCTTACTTTTATTGCTCAGCAACGGACTATAGGAGTATTGGTGGCCACGCTGCTGATATAGAAAAAGTATTACGATCAAGCGAACTTTAAACACATGAAGTGCACTGCCTGTATCGTACAAAGCAAAAAGTTTGGCTTTTAGACATCGACTAGCACAACAAACTAACAAGACGACATAGACTTTGCCTTATTTATATAGCATCTCGCAAATCAACTAGGAGGTTGTCAGCTGCTGGGAATTTGCCAGGGCAATATGTTATTTCAAAAGTCTCACCAACACTCCTCTCCGCTACCACACACACCACACCTTCCATTGCATAACCCTTACCGTTTGAACCCGCTATAATTATTCTATAGTCATAGTCATTACGCAAGCATGGCCTAACTCCGCCCTATGTTTTGCAGTTTCCATGGCTTCCCATGAGGTGATAGCATGAAGTTTTTGACCTACTGCAGTTGTACTAATGGAATTGCTTCTAGGAATTTCTGTATGCGGTGTTGTATATACGTTTTCGCAGAATTTGTTGCTAGTTGCTGTTGTGTTGAAGTTTTAGCTTCATGTGAATTAATAAGGTACTTCTTCGGCCATTGACTTTTCTAACTTGGTGTTGTGCTTAAGACCAAGCTCGTATGGACGTAAAAATATCGAAGCTGGAATTTATCGTCCACTGTTTTTTCAATTAGCAGTGCTTTAAAGATCCAAACCAAAATCACGCCTCGATATTTTTACACCCGTGCAAACTTGGACTAATATGCAGATCGCTTTTTTTTTTTGGATGGGAAATCATTAAATTCCGTCTCCCAGTCTTGAGCGGAGCGGGAGGGCGTGTCAGACTTTTACTGACTAAAACTCACCCGTATTCCTTCAGTTGCCCATGTGCCAGGGTTACGGTGTCTCTTTCGAACAATCTCGCGACCCTGGCAGATATGCTGATCGCTGTATGATAGTTGGGATGACGTTTTAGGTATGCTATTGGGTGGACGGCGAATGTACAAGTATGTCCCGGACCCCCGACACATGGAAGGAAGAAGGAACAGTGGGGTTTTAGCCGATATGAGTCCGATAAAACCCTCTGTTCATCCCAGCTCCACCTGGTATCCATGAGGATTTCACCATGAACAAAAAAAAAAGTGTTAGAATTTTGGGCGTATCCTTATCTACTTACGGTATTACTTAATTCAACGTTATCTAAGTAAAGATAACTGTATTTATAGGTTACCTCATTTCCTAAAGGACCCAAGAGATACCCAATTAATGCCACCAGTATCATTAAGTCCAGTATCTAGTCTTACCAGATAAGCAAATCGATTGTCATCTGATTAGTGTGGAAATCGACTAGGTAACAAGAACAGCTAAAACTATACAGGGTGTGGCGTAAGTAATGGTCCACCGCTACCGCTCTAGTATTCAGAAGTAATTAACAGAAATCAAAAAGAAAAAAAATATGGTTTTTGTTGAAACTACTAACAAATATGTAATAAAAGGTAGAAATTTCGTAAATAAAAGACAAAAATTAAATATTTTCGGAACCCTTGGGTAAAAATGTTTAAAATTTTTAATTGTTATAGTTTATTATCTGGTTCATCGAATGTTGAACGGTGGACCACTCCTTACGCCACACCCTGTATATGTATATACAGATGCTAGCACTTAAAGTTACTAGAATCTGTTAAATTTCTTTAATAGGTTTTCAACTTTATCGCCAAAGTATTAAGTTCAAGATTGGTTAGGAATATTTGACAGTTTCGGGTAGTTTGATGTGCTGCCATCTGTAGTAGCATAATGTTTCCCAAACAAACATGTTTTGATTCAAATCTACCGTTATTACCACAAGCTTTGGTATTGTTTATTTAGCGAAATCACAGCAAGTTTTCGTTCAGGAGTATGTACGAACAATACTGCAATACAACAAACATTACTGCAAGTCTGATTCATAAGCCAGCTGCTTCGTTGCATACTATGATTTATGTGTTTTTGCCTAAGATTATAGAAATTCGAGAGACATGTCAGTGTATATTTTATTGAGACCTAATTCCCAATCGTTTATTGCCACATTTGCGAGTTTTTATGAAGGATGTGCTTAGGTAGCCCGCAAAACTCATATTTTCAGGTTTGCAATTTGCACGTCAGGGTTACGTTGTATGTTGATGAAAATATGATTCATGACCGTAACAAATACTGGTTAACAATTCGTCAGCGTGGGGCGCCTCTCAGCTAGACGGACCAACGACATCAAGAAAGTGGCTGGGGCAGACTGGATGTGGAAGGCCGAGGACAGGATATTGTGGTACAGCCGATCCTCTGAATTACTTATTTCACTGCTCCTTATGTCCAACAGTGGACTGCTAAGTTGATGCTCTATCCTCGTTCGTTTTCGTTCACCTGTTGTTGATTATTTTGGCTAACAGTTAGGTATATCATTATCATCTGCCTAGCCTTTTCTCAACTTATTCTTAATTGGGGTCGGCTGCCAGTCTAACCGCATGCAGCTGTATACCAGTATTTTACATCGAGCTATTTGACCTTCACAATCCAGCTACTGGGTAATACAATACCTCTTGGCAGACTTTTCGGGATTCTGATGACCTGTAATACCTATCAAAAAACCAAGAATGGCAGCCGGGATAAACAGTTTAACGTGCTTACCGAGGCCTGGAGGAGTTCGGTCTGTAAAGATGGTCACCCATCCACAGACCGGCTGCGCCAAGGGTAACTTAACCTGATCGATATGTGCGGCTGTTATTACATAGCCATGAGCCCCTCGAGTTATGTAGCACCCCTGTCATATCTGCAGCTATTTTTCTAATCAGCGGTTACAACAGTACAGAGCGGTGCAATACTAACCGGTTCTACCGTGTTTTGCACTAACGCGACCGATTGACGCGACAGTTTCGCAATGTTAGGCAAATTAGAATGTGCTGTTTGGAAGTTCGGCATGCTGGGCGGTTTTATGTAGCTTTTTGCTTGGGGAGTAGACAGAGGGTTAGCTGGTACATAGTATTTGTGTGAGGATAAGTGTTATTAATACTGATAGGTTATCAAAACATATTTTCTAGGTAGATTGCTGATAATTTTAATTTATTTGGTTGTATCGAAACTCTAGAAATCAACTGATTATCTATGGGTTCTCTAAGTGTATCTTAATGTTGTAATATATTTTCTTTAATATCATTTAAAACTTAATTAACTTTTCCAAAATGAAATATTATTAATATATTAACTTTGATAACTAAGTTGTCAACTGTCTTGTGCATGCTGTGGTCTCCTATAAGTGAAGGATTGATGTATTGTGTATCTAGTTATATATTTTGATGGAAATCTTAAATAAGTCAATAGCATTACACGGAAAGTTTATTGACCTCTGACCCTGCATTGAAATTTTGCGTCGGGTATTAAAAAATGCTAAATCCGTTTACTATTTGCGCGTCGGTGTGCCTGCCAAATTTTGTATAAGATTTCATGATATTCTGTAAACAACTACGGTATAAACGTACCAACTATATAAGATATTATGATCAACCTAAATATATGCTTTTACTGAATGAAGTAGTTCAAAGTCAGTAATAAAAACTCAAATAACGTTAAATCGGGACATAAAATTGTTTTTAAATAGCATGCAAATGAAATGGAACCCCGGTTGTAATGTTATCGTTAGGGAAATCGTTAAAATTGCTATCTAATTTTATTTTGAACTGTAACACCACTGTGTACTGGCACTCAGTAGTTCAACTTGAAACATAACTGAAAATTTTCAGAGTAATTTATGGCTTTGGTCATTTCATAATCAACCTATATCAGTCCCACTGCTGGGACACAGGCCTCCACTCGGTGAGAGGGAGTGGGCCATAATCTACCTACCCAGTGCGGTTTGGTAGATGTCACATGTCTTCGAATTTTTGGTTTTAGAACATTTCCTCACGAGGTTTTCCTTCACCGTTTTGAGAGCAGTGGTGATGAAATGATTTTACACAAAGTTAAACGCTTTGCCTCGGTTCGAAGTCACGACCATTGGTCTTTATAAGTGCTTAAATATTAAAGGGTACGGAAGGAAAGATGCAGGAAGGTAAGATGCATCCTTGCACAGGATACGAAATTCTATATGAATATTATCAACACTGAAAATCAAATTGCTCAGATTACATCATCATCATCATCATTGCAGCCGTAAGACGTCCACTGCTGGACTTAGGCCTCCCCCAATTTGGGGGGCTTTGCCATAATCGCCACGCTTGGCAGGCGGGTTGGCGATCGCAGTATGGTGGTAAAATGCATAGAGAACGCTGCAGCCCATTCTCTAGCAAGTCCCTTAATCGCCTTTTACGACACCCACAGGAAGAAATGGGGTGGGGTTATTCTTTACGTCCGGCACCACACGGTAGATAACATAACATTACTCCTGTAATACCCTTGTATGGCTGAGGTGTGTCTACACCCACATATTGCCAATAATGTTTAAGTCCCAAGTTATATGGAGCGTGCCTTTTTGTCATGAACTGGACACAAGTTTTGAGGCCGGGCTCCTACTGAAAAATTTCTTGTGGAAAACCCCAATTAAAGTGTCTAATCTAGACATAGAACTCAGCCTGGACCGCATGCTCAACAGTAGTGTTTTATTTATTTAAGTAAGTAACAATTGCCAATAGCACAAACAAATCTATACTCTTACCACTATGCATAAGAGATAGACTATCCACGTTCTGTTACAACAGGACTCTCCGTTACTTTAGTCACATTGCCCGTCGGTATACCTCGGTATCATCGGTAGACCTCACAGCCGGTCACCTAGTCGCAGATCAGACCAAGTAGCCACCCTCATTGGACTCTCTGTTACAGCCACCCTGAGAGAAGCCAAAAGCCGAGCGAAATGCCTTTCAGTATTGAACATGTAGGCGATCAAGAATAAGAACAATTGTGACCACGAGACCAACGAGGTAGGCAATGTTTTAGCGACAGGTTAAGGCATCTAAACCGCCTCATGCGATCACCGCATCACACTGATGTCTCGCAAATCCTACATCGCGCAGAGTTTACTGCGCAATTATCATATATACAATATCCCGACATCAATTTTCGGACTTATTATGGTCCATCCCGTCCCTTGCTGCCCTCTATCAGCGATGCCCTTAGCCGAGGTCCGTACCCTACAAGTGGTGTCCTTAGCGCGTAGTCTAGTTTCAAGTTTTTAAGCCCTGGCTGGAGGCCTCAATTTATAAAAGTAGCTACAGGCAAGACCGGTTAAGCAGCCGATAGCCTCATAGGTTGGTCTGAATGATGTTACTCCCAAAAAAAAAAAACAAAAGGAACGATCGGACAATTGCCCACCAAACACAACACACAGCTGGTCGGAGAATTCTCGCTTCTCTTTGGAGGTGGAGTGAACTTTACACTCTGTTCCTACCTCCAAAATGTTGTTACCACAACTTATGACTTAGTACAGACATGACTTAATATTAGACCTATCTTTATAACACGAAATTAATTCCGCACCTACTGCTTTTCCTTAACAGCAGTTATCAACGAATTGTTTACGACAACAAATGTATACCAGTGACGACGCGACTCATAAATACGATCGTAAACTGTTTTATATATTTCAAGTGATATTGGATCGTAGACGCTGTTTCATGGCGTGTTTCAGAAATTTTATATGAAATATTAAGAGTATTTAATTTTTTTTATTGATTTGTGGATTGGCTTCCTTAGCCCTATTATGGAGTAAAAGGATGTATATACCAGAGAAGCATGGTTTAAGATTGAAGAAAGTATGGTTTTTTTTTTTTTGGATGGGAAATCATCAAATGACTTCTCCCGCTCTGGGCGGAGCGGGAGAGCATGTCAGACTTTTACTGACTAAAACCCACCCGTGTTCCTTCAGTTGCCCATGTGACAGGGTCACGGTATCTCTTTCGAACAATCTCGCGACCCTGGCAGGCATCGGTCCTAGCAGACCCCTTCAATTTTGCTGACATCTCTTTGAGGCGTGCGTGGAACACTACGCGCCGTCGACCCGAGCTCGGTCCTTACCGGGCGGCGAGCTACCCATTGCTCACCGCCCGCCAGCTCGCGCCTACGGTGGCCGGGAGTCAGCTATCGACTCCCGCGCCCGGGGCGTCTCCTCCTGCGGCGGCTAGGGACGCGAGGGTGCAGAGACTGCCACTCCCTCACGCACCCCGCCTCCTCCTTCGCGAGCATTACTGCTTCGCAGAAGGAGGTGACGGCTTCCCATGCTCTCTCGCTCCGTACCATGGCTCGCCCCAGGGCCGGACGCGAGAGGTCGCCGCCGCCGATCGCCTCCACGAGGACACGGCGGTGCTCCGCCCATGCAGGGCACACCTCCACCGTATGCTCCACCGTGTCCTCTAGACGATCCTCGCAATGGAAACACCCGGGCGTTTCCTCCCGCTTTATCCTGAACAGGAACCCACCGAAGCACCCATGCCCGGTGAGAACCTGCGTCAGACGGAAGGTGAGGACGCCGTGGCGCCTCTCAATCCACTCCTCAAAGAGGGGACTTACCGCCGCAATTGTGGCGTGCCCAAAGAAAGTATGGTCAGCTGTGAATTAAAGATGGCTGCCAATGTTTTTGATGATTATAGCGATGATGACGGATGCTACAGTGTATAAAGCTTTACAAATTAATAACCTGTCGGGAACGCTATAATTTACGATTCATATTTTAATAATATAGTAATAATAGTTGAAGCCAAAATGAACGCAAAGAAGTGATTTTGATTTTAAAATTTTTGAAGAAAGCACGCTTTTCATTCTGATACTTTTTAATGGCACTACTGTACTTTTTCACAATCCAACAACGTCTGATTCTCCACCACATTTTACCATTTTTAAATAACTGTTGCCCCACCCAGAAATAAATCATAATTGTTATTTCTAAGTGTTGTCAATGTAGGTAAAATATTCAGTTGTCATAATGAAAATGCATTTAAAACTTTGTCACAACATCAAAAACTTGTACTTTGGCCGATTTGCTACAGTTGCTTTTTATATTTCGAGATTCAAATAATATTTTTATATATATAATTCTACTGTACGTGTGTATGTCACTGAACTCCTCCTAAACGGCTGGACTGATTTGAATGAATTTTTTTGTATGCGTTTGGGTGGCACCCTGGATGGTATAGATTCACAAATCAGCCCGACAGATGGCGCTGATATCGAGTTCTAGGAAACAGGACAACGTCTGTACGGTCAGCTAGTATTAATATAAATCATGATACTTTGATATACCTAGTGAACAATAAGTTCAATACACAGGAAAATTAAAAACCTAGACAAACAATGGCTATTCTAAAAATAGTTTTATTTTACAATAACCGGAAAAAACAACTAACTAATAATATCTAGACGAACTCAGTACTATACTCAATGGCTATTCTATAAATAGTCGTAATACGTAACAGCTAAACGGCTGCCGGTGACCGGTCTGAGGATGTTACGCAGTCACGTCTAGGCCTCGGTCAGGGTGAGGAGCTTAAGCGAGAGCTGTGGCGGGCGCGAAATATCTAATATTAAGAAACTGCTGTGCTGTGGCAGATAGTGCTTCCTTACCAAACCCATTCGTTCCGCCTGCTAAAAATCTCGCAGTATCGACATGAATTGCCTAGGCCTCCCAGAATTCTGTGTTGGCTGGACGTAAAGAATAACACCATTTCTTCCCTAAGTGTAGTAAAAGGCGACTAATGGACTTACTAGAGAATGGGCAGCAGCATTCTCTATGCATTTTACCACCATACTGTGATCGCCAACCCGCCTGCCAAGCGTGGCGATTATGGCAAACCAGGGGGGGTTTGCCATAATCGCCACGCGCCCTTACAGGGAAGTATATGTCGAGCAGTGGACGTTTTTCAGCTGAAATAATGATCCGGAAGTCTTTAAATACACTTTCGACTCAGGGAGGCTGCGGTATAGAAAGGTGCACAGGTGGAAATTCACATTTGGCCCCACCCTAGAGTATTAATGTGGTGCTATCCTACAAATAATGGGGCATTTAAATCAGCCAAGACAGAGGTTAATTAACACGTTAACTGCCATTTTGAAAATCAGAAAAAGTCAATAAATGTACTTGGTGTTATTTCACTTTAAATAATTTATTTATTCCATAAAAACATACATATATCATATTTATTACATTATATACAGCCTATTTTCATAATTTAATTTTGACTTCATACTTTCCAAAAAGTGTATGAGAGTAAATGTAAACAAAAGTTATATTGGCACAGTGGTTTTTGTGCTCTACGGGACACTTAGTATAGCTGAATGAGTAATAAACATGGCCGCCAGGCAGCAACAACACGTTCAGATTTGGTATGTGCTGTCGGTCATATAGTCCGACAAGGCCTGAATGGAACAAAAAGTGTCGGACACATAGTCCGACATGGCAGTTAACGTGCTTAGGAACTCAGTCAATCTTTAATATCGAATATATCTGACAGCATTTGGGCCGCCCTTCAAGGTTGATTACGTCAGCTACAACGCAATTGTATCGCTTAGTACGTTTTAGAGAGCTGGACTGAACTAAGTATTGTCAACGTTTAGTATACACTAAGCTTTGACAACGTTTAGACGTTGCCCGGCACTAACGTCAAGTTAAGCAACGCCTACTCAGATGTATCTTACAAAAGCAGATCCCTAAGCAACCACTCCTGTTTTTCTGTTCGTTTCTCAGTGGGCCACTTATAATCTTCGTAATATACATTTTGATGGTTGTCTGTGGTTTTTATGTCGAATTCAGTTCTGTCAATATTGTGAAAAATCAATTGCTAGCCAACTAGTACGAGTTGCCCGAGCATCGGGTTTAAACTTTAATTATCGCGTAGAAATTGCTGTTTTTTTTTTGTACTTTGTTATTTTCACATGCTTATTTATAGTGTTACTGATAACAGGTATGAACGACGTAGCTAGTGAGCGATCGTCTATTCTTTTACCGCGTCTAGCCTCTACAGTCCGCTACAACTCGCGATGCAACTTGTACACGAAATCGCGCCCGCTATCGCTCTAGTGACGCTCATACACCCTGAACGAGGCCTTAGTATTAAAATATTATTACTAGTCAGCTTCAATTTGTATGCCTTCCTGTTTGAGGCATCATGACTATAATTAAGATGTTGATAATGCTTATATGGTTGTATTTATAGTTAAATAGGGTAGAGGGTAGTGATTTGGTATCGGTTGGCCTGAAATATCATCTTTCATAGATTACTTAGTTCCCACTGCAGACCAAAACCACCCTGCTTTAGGATATGTCTAATACATTGCTTCACATGTTCGAAAACTTCGTCTGCTCAGCAACGTAAATAGTGCAATGAATGATGTTGAACTGCCAAAATGAAAGCAATCCGTAGGGATTGCTTTCAGGGATGCCTTTGTGTTAGTAACTTTTTTCCTAAAAGTTTTCAAATCTTGGTGTAACTGAGTTTTCAGTCAGGAGCTGGTCAAGTGATATAAATATCTTATCTTAAATATAAATATCTTAGGACAACCGTATGGTTGGTATACACCGTTATCTGATCCCAAACTAGGCAGAGCCTGTACTATGGCAATCAGACAAAGATATGATACCTGTAACAAGTTGTTCTAACATAACATCGTGCCTTGAACACCGGAAAGGTAGGGCAGAGGTATTCTAAATACATCCGAATCGAGCAAGCAGGCTTTCATTTATAATATTGTAACATGCAACTGAAAGAATCTTTCAGATATCACCAAATTTTTTCCCCATTTTGCCAATATCACGAAATTCTTCAATAGACTTTCAAACGTAAGCGTTTTTTTAGAGAATGATAAAGCAAGAATGTTAAGGCAGACCAGAAGTCGTGAGATTTTTTCGAAAGAGATACTGTGGCCCTGGCATATAGGCAACTGAAGGAACACGGGTGGGTTTTAGTCAGTAAAAGTCTGACTCCCCCTCCCTCACTGCCCAGAGCGGGAGACGTCATTTGATGATTTCCCACCCATAAAAAGGCAGACAAAAAACTTAACAATGTAAAGAAGAAAGAAAGAAAAATATTTTATTTGTGACACGCACAGGACATAAAAACATTAAAAAGAACATAGAAACTTTAGGATAACTACAAATAACAAAATGATAAAAGATATAAAATTAAAAGAGTAAGACCTGTGCGAGGCCAAAAAGGCTCCTATCTCAGCATAATGCTGCGATATTTGTAAAAAAAAAACCACTACCGCAGCGCTTCAGATAGGGCCCACTGTGATGCCACGGACACACTTACGGACGTGACAAAATAATTAATCCCACACTCAAAAAATAATACATATAAGAAATAAAACAAATTATAAAATATACTTAAGATATAAATGTGATATAATGTAAATAAACCCATCTTTCCAAAAGCGGACATAACGTCGAAAAATCCAGACAAATCACTGAATCATTTACCTCTTCGCACAAAACAATTGCGAAACCTCAGTATATCTATACACATCTGTTTCTCAAGAGGTCATCACACTGTAATGGCCGCCATTTAAATTACTCGCCGAGTGATGTCATTTCCCATTAAATGCATTGTATGGGTGTTGCGTCATCACATCGGCATGAAAAGGAAATAGTTAATATACACGTGGTTACTATTTTTATATTTTATTTATATGTGTGTGTCGTAATAATAGCCGCACGGGTTGATTGTTCAGATTAAGGTACGCTTGCCGCGGTTGGTCCGTGGATGGGTGACCAGCTTTACATACCAAGACCCTTCCGTGCCTCGGAAAGCACGTGAAGCTGTTGGTCCCGGCTGTCTTTCGTAGATTTTAGACAGTCGATACGGGTCGTCAGAAGCCTGAAAGTCTAACCACGTGGTATCGTATTACACAGTAACTGGATTGTAGAGGTCAGATAGGCAGTCGCTCCATTTAAAATACTGCTGCATCTGGTTAGACTGGAAGCTGACCCCAACATAGTTAGGAAAAGGCTTGGCTAGGCTAGGCAAATACCGTGTGGTGCCGGACGTAAAGAATAACACCACCCTATTTCTTCACGTGGGTGTCGTTAAAGGCGACTAAGGAACTTACTAGAGAATGGGCAGCAGCGTTCTCTATGCATTTTACCATCATACTGCGATCGCCAACCCGCCTGCCAAGCGTGGCGATTATGGCAAAGCCCCCCAAATTGGGGGAGGCCTATGTCCAGCAGTGGACGTCTTATGGCTGAAATGATGATGATGAGGCCAGGCAGATGATGATCATGTGTGTGTCGTAATGTCAGGTGATGGAGTAGGTATTGGCCACGTTTTGTTTCTTTTTTACACGCTTTATATTAGCTTCACTTGTATGTTTGTACGTTTGTATGTTTGTATATTTGTATGTTTGTTTGTAACCGACTCATTATAGCGCGATTTTGACCCACTTTAAACGACCAGATTTCATTCAAACTTTGCACAGCTGTCAAGGACCGATGACAATGCAATAATTTCATAAATTTGTGCCATTATCCTTGCCAGGGTTACCACGAGAGCAAAAAAACTGTCTTCGAAAACTACGGTGACATACGTCACAAACTAATTTGCGCCATTATCCTTGCCAGGGTTACCAGGACAGCAAAAAAGAACTATCTTCGAAAACTACGCTGACATACGTCTCAAACTACGCTGACATATGTCTTAAAATTCGAAACACCCTAAAAAATAGAAAATAAATAATAGTTTAAAAAAAACTAAAAAACACGCTTCCATTGAAAACCAAACTAAAAAGTACAAAATAATGGAAAAAAAGCGTGGGGTGCTTTTTAAGGTATTTTTTTATTGATATCAGGCACCCCACGCTTTTTTTCCATTATTTTGTACTTTTTAGTTTGGTTTTCAATGGAAGCGTGTTTTTTAGTTTTTTTAAAACTATTATTTATTTGTTGTCAGTTATTGTTTTTCAGGTGACACTTGTGTAAAGTGACTCCGGCTCTCAGAAGAAAGACAAGAGCATTCCATGTTCCGCAGAGATGATTTTCTCTTTGAAGAAGTAGGTAGGTAGAGCCTATTGAGACTGACTTTGGTAGAAAAGTTAAACAGCGACAGTGTTCCAAAAGAATAAAGAAGAATAATTTCGGAATTATTAAACTTTTCATCTTTTTTACAACTCTAGAACGTAAATAACTTATCGAGATTTCCAAATTACCCGCATGGAGGTCGGAAATTCTTCCACGGGAATGTACTATTAGGATAAAAAGTATCTGACCCATTACTCCAGGTTATATACCTATCTGTGTGCAATATTTTATCTAAATCCTTTCACCCGTTTTGCGTGATTAAAGCAAACAAAGTAGTAAGCAAACATACAAATTTCACTTTTATAATCCGCACTTCCGCACTAATATTATAAATGCAAAAGTAACTCTGTCTGTCGGTCTGTCTGTCTGTCTGTCTGTCTCGCTTTCCTGCTAAAACTACTGAACCGATTTGAATGAAATTTGGTACACAGATAGATTAGAGCCTGAGAAAGGACATAGGCTACTTTTTATCCCGGTAGTATGTTCCCGCGGGATATTTTCCGACCTCCACGCGGGCGAAGCCGCTGGCAAAAGCTAGTAATATATAGTAGAATAGTATGAGTAGGGACCGTCCCTGCTTGGCCTAATTTTTTCGACTTAATGAAACACTGAGTTCTCTTATTTCTCTGTAAGTTGAAAATGTATTAGAGATATTGTTTAAACAATGCTGAAAACAGTTACAAAGACAGATTTTAAAACGACTTGAGTACATAAAATATTTAAATTATAAAACACTTTTTCAACGAGGTACACAAAGGAATGAATAAAGATATAATCGCGAAGCACTTTCATAGAACAGTTTCAATTAGCACAAATACCTAGATACCTATATTGACATATGAACACAATTCTACAACATTGATATATAGCAACAAATTATGCAAATTACGAGCCACGTGCTGCTCCTAAATATAAATTTACATTCGTAATAAACTGGATCCGTATAATGGACTCAACTTTTATAATTTACGTGTGAAACTCGAAATGCCCTTGACACTGGAATTTGTGGCGTATGGAAAAGAAGCAACCAGAAGGTTAAAAATTACAAAAATTTTAAATTTTACAAAACATTACTCATATCGTCACGCCTGCTTTCACCAAAGAGTTAGGCAGAGGAAGAAGCAGAAGTGAAAAAGGGACCTAGTAGGAACAATTTCTAAAAAAAAAATACAGTCGAATTGATAAACTCCACCTTTTTTCGAAGTCGGTTAAAAATCAATCTGCCAAGCCTTTTCCCAACTATTTTAAGGTCAGCTTCCAGTCTAACCAGATGCAGCTGAATACCAATATTTTTGTGGAGCGACAGCCTATCTGATTTCCACAACCCAGTTACTGAGTAATACGATACCATTTTGTAAGACTGGTTTGCCATACTTTCGGGCTTCTGACGACCCGTAACGCCTGACAAAGCTACACAATTGACAGCCGGGACCAAGTCTTGGTATGTAAAGAAGATCACCCATTCACGGGCCAACCACAGAAAGCGTAGCTTAGCCAGAGGGGTAATTGAATTGGTTTCATAATTATAGTTAAACAACATTCAACATTCATTCCTAGTACAGGCATCATTCATTTGTATTACCTTTACTTTATTTTATTCTAAGATTTATACTGTTATTTACCAACTTTTACTTTGAATAAATTTATTATTATTATTTATATCTGCTAACATATCTCGGGACCCTGGGATCCCGGTCTTTTGGAAGGCGTACGAGGGGCTGAAGCCAACTCGCAGAGGCCCCTTAGACAATTTTAAATGATGAGGGGGCACCAACCGACAATTATCCCTGTAGGTATGCACCTATGCAAGTGCACCCAAGGACAATCCCCGGTTGGAGCAGGACTATTACAGAATATGGAAACAAAACAAATTAGGCTATGGGTTTGGATAGCTACAGTGTATTGGTAACCGCAACTATGGAAGAACTATGGCCCCTGCCTGATCAATGTTTTGTATACATGGATAAAATGGCAGGGGGTGACTTGCACACTCAATAATGGGCCCCCGGAAACCGTCGCTGGTACATAGTGACACAGCGACAAGAGGGCAACACTTCCTGAGGTGCTTGAGAAGTGGAGAGGTATTCCACGGCTTTCAGAACAATCCCAGAGCCCGGAAGATGGTCAAGATCCCTACGAGCACTTACTGGAATACTTCCTTTCCCCGAGCACGTTTGCTCTTGCGAATCTCCACTCAAGCCAGCCAATAAAAGCAAGAATGAGGCGGGAGCTCTGAACCTCGTCAGTGTTCACTCCAGCCGGCCAATAAAGGCAAGCCAGGGATGAGGAACAAGAATTCTCCCAGGAGATAGGGTCCGTGGGGTCGGTACTGCCCAACAGCTCGCCACAAGCTGCCCTGCGGGTTTATTATTATTATTATTGTTCATTGCGTTATATACGTTGCTGAGCCGACAATTTATTTGAAGAAATGACGCAATGGTTTAGAAATAATCTTCAATTCCATTCAGATTTTGATAAATTGTGTGTTTCGCAATTAGGGTGTTGATTGTTTGACTCATGTCGATGATATTACTTAGTCACATGCTCTTATTTGTTTTAACCATACGCGAGTGCTAATTCTTTTGTGTGAAGTGGAACTTTTTAATTTATAATATTTCGTGTTGGCGCCCATGAATTTGTGGGTCGTTAACATTATTTCACACTTCGGTGTCAAATGTTAGGTGTAATCACACATTAGATCCTCTTTGTACTATTGTGAGGTCAATTATATGTTTTTGAGATGTTTAGGCACCTTTTTATTAGCTTCACTTGTGACTGTTTATCACTTAGCGTTATTTATTTAACATACTTCTATAACTTTTATTTAACACTAGCATCTGTCTGCGACTCCGTCCGCGAAAAATTGTCTGTTACCTGAGAATGTGCAGCAGCGTTCTGTAAGCATTTTACCACCGCACAGCGATCGCCAATCTGCCTGCCAAGCGTGGTGATTATGGCGTTGATTGGCTGAAATTATGATGAAACGCATCTAAATCCGTTGCAGAATTTAGAAGAACTTTGCGGTCTCACACAGGCAAACACAAAACCATTAAAATTATACTATGTATAGAAAAGTAGGTTTTCATTTTCCCTTCTCAACCATATATTTAGGAAAACGCTTATTAACGTAGTACCAACTTCTTCTTTTATCCTTTTTTTAATTTTCAATCCCCTCATTGCCAAAGCAATTATCCTCACTTAAGAAAATAAAACTGAATCACTTCAAAAGCTGAATGTCTAAAGAATTATTCAGATCGATCAATAAAAAAGCAATTCAATAGAATAATCTAGATTTCTAGACGCTGATAAATCCCAACCTTTACACTCGTTTCTTGTAAATCCAATGAAATTGCGAATTCTATTTTCGGGGCCTCGAATAATCTCGCTTACAAAAATAATCGTTGGAAATCGTTTGAAATAGGGGTTGTTAAAGGATTTGCTATAACGTAAAACATTGTTTTTTGAGACCTTAGTCCATTTACGGCTGAGAGAACAGATTAGGATAAGAAGGTTGTCTAGGGTTTACAAAAATAAGTTGACCTAAGAAGTTGTGACTTTACGTTATATTGTTGGCAAGACCAACAGAATTTTCAACATTAAGATTATCAGACATACATACAAATAAATAAAATTGGAGTGTCTGTTTTTAATATTAAGATAATTTTTACTGAGTGTATATGGATGTATACACGGTACATGTACTAAAACAACATTTTTTTACAATTTTTGTCTGTCTGTCTGTTTGTTCCGGCTAATCTCTGAAATGGCTGGACCGATTTTTTCACTGGCAGATAGCTGATGTAACAAGGAGTAACTTAGGCTACTATTATTTTAGAAATATAAATAATAAAAAAACTAAAAACACGCTGAATTTTGAGACGTATGTCAGCGTAGTTTGTGACGTACGTCAGCGTAGTTTTCAAAGACAGTTTAAAAAAAAAAACTTTTTGTTAAATACCACGCGGATGAAGTCGCGGGTAACAGCTATTACCTATAATATAACCTGAATTAACACATCTTACCGCGGTGGTACGTCCTCCTGCGTTAATTTCCAATATCCACGCGGGCGAAGCCGCGGGCAAAAGCTAGTTTATATATATGTAAATACGTATATAAAATTTGTAAAGAATGGTCCCACCCCATTTCTCACCCCAAAGGAGGTTGTCGTAAAAGGCGACTAAGGGACTTACTATACAATGGGCAGCAGCGTTCGCTATGCATTTTACCACCATACTGCGATCACCAACCCGGCTGAAAAGCGTGGTGAATATGGCACACCCTCCCAAATTGTGGGAGGCTTATGTCCAGAAGAAGTCTTTGGGCTGTAATGATGATGATAATGATGACGATAATGATGATGATATAAGTAAAGCGGGGATTCCGTCCTCAAACATCAAACCACAACCAGTAGGTAAAGTTTAATAGATAACGTAGGGTTTTTTTTTTGGATGAGAAATCATTAAATGACTTCTTCCGCTCTGGGCGGAGCGGGAGACTGTCAGACTTTTACTGACTAAAACCCACCCGTGTTCCTTCAGTTGCCCATGTGCCAGGGTCACGGTATCTCTTTCGAACAATCTCGCGACCCTGGCAGGCATCGGTCCTAGCAGACCCCTTCAGTTCTGCTGACATCTCTTTGAGGCGCACGTGGAACACTACGCGCCGTCGACCCGAGCCTGGTCCTTACCGCCCGCAAGCTCTCGCCTACGGTGGCCGGGAGTATAACGTAGGATTTCAGCTTCTTTTCTTTTAGACCACGTCTCCACGGACGTAATAATATCATACTGGGAGTTTATCGCAATGGATTTTCGACTCTCAGCGCTAGACAGTGAGATGAAAATTCAGTGCGCGAAAAAAATCCACCGCGATATTTTTACGTCGATGCGAACGTGGACTTAATGAATAATAATTAGGCCTATAAGCACAGAATACATAATATATGAGGTTGAAACCACATATGTACATATTTCAAACAATTAGTTCGATTATAGAGCAGATGAAAATTTAGTATTTGCTATCTAAGTTAATACTAATCACACGAAACCTACATCTATTCCAAACATAGCCAAACTTAACACACTACAAACAACCACTCACCCGAATCCATTGCAACGACATCACGTACGCAATACTCGATCCTTAACTAAAACACACTCAAATCAAATACCGGACCAATCCAATACTACTAGTACGAGTATCTTAACATATTCCTCTCTACCTAATAGACCTGATATTCACATATTCCGGATTGCATCGCATCCCTTGCGAGTCACTCAACTCGGCTCGCGAAGGCGGTGCATACTGGTTCATACTGGATAATTCTGGATAGAACCGGATGAGATGAGGGATATGATTTGTTAAAAAGCGGGATATATTTGTAAGAGGGTTTATTTGATTTGTATGGAAATTGGAATGGTGGGGGTCCTGTTTTGAATAAATGTCATGTACCTATACGAAGATTACATTAACGAGAGCAACGGAAAAGATTATTAGGGCATATAATATATAGCTGATATAGGATTTCGGAACCTATCTGATCTGTAGGATATCCCGTGGACAATCGACCATAACTTTATCCACAGAGTTTTTTAAATGACTACTTGGCGACAGTTACCTTCTCCTTTACGTAGCCATCTTAAAATGTAGCAAGTATTGAAATATCTATAACAAACTAGTTATTGGAGTCTGCAGCTTAAATGAGAATATGGAAAACAACGACCACTATAAAATAACCAATATGCAGGGGGCAGTTACCTACTCCTCAAGGCAATCATCAGTCCATCCTTTAATATGCCAATTATTCAAATATCTTCAAGGAATATATTTGAAAATAATGTATTTTTAATACCTTTCGTACATAATGGAAGTCTGTAACTTAAATGAGAATATGGAAAACAATTTCGGTATATACTAACTAATCTATGTAGATTGGTTTGTTTGATTAATTGATTTGATGGTTTTGGTACGTGGGTCGTTTTACTTTTCTACCGACAACGGTCTGTCCTTCGTCTTCTTCGTCCTGCATCTCGTTGAAGTATTGATATTTACGGTTTTTAATTTGGTTCCAAAAAACGTCCTTTTTTTTCTTATCTATTAATATTATGTCATTTTTCATTTTCACTAAATCCCGTAGAATGCCATGACCGAGTGGTAAGCCGAAATGTGGTCTCCACAGAAAAAGGGCACTTTGTCACATTATTTTTTTCTAGAACAAACATTAAAAAATAAATTAATATTAGCTGGAAAGAAAATTTTAATTAGTCCTAATGAAAACACAGATGCAATTTTTTTTTAATCCCATACAGAAACAACAATTATGGATAATTCAAAAACCAAAAAAAAAAAAACAGAAAAACTTCGTTTCACTGTGGGCAGAAAACAAGAACGGTCCACGTACCAAAAATGGTGATTATGGCCATATTCCCCACAACGCGAATCCGGTAATCATCATTTACAACATAAAACGCTAAACTGGATTCCTCTAATTGTTCCAACATTTTAATCTTAATTAACGTGAGAAAACTGTCGGTATATAAACTAACCTATTTATTACTAACCTTCAAGATAAAGGTTCTTTCAGTAATAAAGAAACAATGAAGATATCATTAGTCTTTATTGAAATTATGTGTTGGTAGGTATAATTATTTTGTACTAGCTTTTGCCCGCGACGTCGTTCGCGTAAATGTCGGTAATCACGGACGCAGACGAAGTCACGGAACAAAAAGTAGCTTATTATTATTATTTATTTATTTGCTAAGGCACAAAGTCCCAATAACTAAACTAACTAAATCACAAATACATCAAATTCATTAAAACAAAATACATTAAATTCATTACACCATTAAAATAAATTAAAATACATTCGATTAAAATACATTAAATTAAAATGTCACTCTCCATCCCTTCAACTATCTCCACTTAAAAAATCACGACAATTCGTCGGTCGCTCCGTTTTGCCGTGAAAGACGGACAAACAGACACACACACTTTCCCATTTATAATATTAGTATGGATTTAATAAAAGCCAAATAAAAAAGTTTCATCATTCTAGCTTTAAAAATTACAATACTTCCCTACAACCTTTCACCCTCCCTTTCAACCCCATAAAACCCCTTTTCCGGAATAAAAAGTAGCATATATCTTTTCTCAGGCTCTAAACTATCTGTGTACCAAATTTCATTTAAATCGGTTCAGTAGTTTTAGCAGGAAAGCGAGACAGACAGACAGACAGATAGACAGAGTTACTTTTGCATTTATAATATTAGTGCGATAGTGTGATGTGAAGTGTGATTTGAATATTTATTGTTCTGTGTGATGCCGGACATAATGATGCACCATCCCATTTGTTCACGTGAGTGTCGTAAAAGGCGACTAAGGGACTTGCTAGAGAATGGGCAGCAGCGTTCTCTATGCATTTTACTACCACACTGTGATCGCCAACCCGCCTGCCAAGCGTGGCGATTATAGCAAGCCCGAAAAATTGGGCTCACCCAATTTTGGGGGGCCATTTTGGTTTTTGGGGGGGTATTTTGGGGGTTTTTGGGAAGCCTCAGCTTATGTCCAGGAGTGGACCTATTTCGGTTGGAATGATGATGATTTAATGGAATTTTGGACTTGTTTATTCTATATCTTATTATAAATCTTTATCGCTATAGCGATTAGAAAAAACGGCTGTTTCATAGAAAAGGTGTCAAGCTCTAGGCGATAGATGAAACAGTATTTTTCTTTAAATAATCGACGAAAAATGGAGGACGGAAGGGATTAAAAACATGTGCTGAATTCATGGTTACACTTGCGCGTAAATGTTCCTGCCACCCTATATGCCACCTGCCATGGTCACGAGATTCGAAAGAGTTACCGTGGTCCTGGCATATGGGCAACTGAAGGAACTCGGGTGGGTTTTAGTCAGTAATTTCTGACACGCCTTCCCGCTCCGCCCAGAGCGGGAGAAGTCATTTGATGATTTCCGATCCAAAAAAAAAAACCCTATATGCCAGAGACATCACGAATGCATTGCTACCTACGACAGAGCTGAGGAGCATTTCTCGTAATTTTGAGAACGTTCACTTCAGTCTCAATCTATCACAAATACCCCGAGTTTCCATACAATTTTGACAAATTTGATTTTCGCTAAGATTAAACTGCGACTAGATTTTGACCGTTTTTAATTGGCCTTCTGAAATGTCACACGTGCCTGTATGTTTTATCGATGACGCAACGCCATCATTGGCATTCGATATTACAAAGGCCAGTTCCATTTCTAAAAATAAAACAAAAGAAAGTGATTTACCAATGACAAGCTCAGTTATAAAAATCGTATAACAATAGGTAACAACTCAATAATAAGGGGAATTCCCTCAACAATTTCTAAGCCATCTCTCGGGGATCAAGTCTATAACAGAAAGTACTCAAAGACGGTCAATATTCGGAGGAATTATAGTGTTTCCTTTATATTCACAGATAATCGATTCTAGGTGAAGTTAAATAGGGATCTGAATTGGATACCGAAACTATCTCTAGATGGAATTTGCATTAAGTTTATGAATAGATAGTCTTAGTTGCTGTGTTAGGTAGATCTTCAATAACTCTTTTTCATCATCTGCCTTTTCCCAACTATGTTGGGGTCGGCTACCAATCTTACCGGATGCAGCTAAATACCAGTAATTTACATGAAGCGACTGCCTATCTGATCTCCACAACCCAGTTGCTGGGTAATGCAATACCGATGTCACCGCTGACGGCTAATGATAATGCTGCATTTTTAATTTTGTTACAATTTTAAATATTCAAAAAAAGGATCACACCGCGCTTTTTGGATTAAAATATGATACGTGGAACCCAACATGACTGTTATGTCATCATCATCATCATTTCAGCCGACAGACGTCCACTGCTGGACATAGGCCCAAGCACCGCCACTTCGACCTATTCTGTGCTTCTCGCATCCAACGTATTCCTGCGGCCTTCACCAGGTCATCGGTCCATCTTGTGGGAGGCTTGACTGTTATGTGCCTTTAGCTTATTATTGTAAAATTTTTAAATTTTTAGAAACCTAATAAACAGCGTTTTGTCGTCCCATTTATTAAAAAAAAAACCATACTGCTGAAGAAAAAGAATTCACAAATGTATGTACAGCGGATTCTAGCGTTGTAACAAACGTCGAAACTTTGCAATGAATCATCATTAACGAACAAAGTTGTAGGTATAGTCAAAATTAGCATAGTAACACAAGAATGGATATAATAAAAATGCCATAAATGTAATCAAAGAAAAACTGGCTTCTATAGTTGGAAACAATTAAATATAAGATATAGTTTATTTCCTGGACCAGTCACCGCGAACTAATAAAACTACAACCAATTTTTTGCGCATTGAACATGAATCGTCAAATAAGTTTAATTTTACGTAGTGTAAATAGGTACGGTTATCCCTTGCACTACCAAATCCAATCTTCTCAATAAATTCTTCCATCAGACCCATAAACTGGATGGCGCGTACCAATGTCATCTGCAACCTGACAATCCAATTTCAACTCAACCTGCCGGTCTCAAGGGGTTTGCCCGATCGGAGGCAGAATCCGGAGTATTCAATGTCCGTACTTACTCTGTAGGTACGAGTACCTAACGTATTGCGAAGATTCCCGGAGACCCACGAAGGATAGTGAAGATTTTCGGATCCTATTTGGCAGCAATTGCCTTTTGTATGCCGTTTTGAGTGTAATATGTTTGGCGTTTTGTTGCAAGTATATCTAGTTTGTGGACTGAAAACCAAGAGAGAGGAGGAGAGAGGAGTGGTGGAGTGTGTGTGATAAGTATGTGGCGGGAATGGTTCGTCCAGTATTACATGGGACTTACGGTTAAGTCCGTAATACTGGGCGAACTGTCTGAATCAGGGTGCTCAACCCTTCGTGGTAAGAAGGCATGTAATGTTATTTTTATGCAATGTTATTTAGTTTGTAATGGCTCTTGTTACTCCCTGAATAGCTGCCAACAAAAGAAAATAGTTAAAGCAAAAATGATAAACATCATTGTTAGCTGTTTTATTTAAATATTAGCTTCTGCCCACGACTTCGTCCGCGTCAAATTTTTGCTCCCCTGACCCTTCCCGTCGCATCGAATGCAGCAGCAATGAAAATTGGATGTAAAAACTGGCAGAAATGCCAGTTTTCGTCCATTTTTCGTTGCTGTTCCGCTCC
Organism: Aporophyla nigra; assembly: GCA_947507805.1. NCBI lineage: Eukaryota > Metazoa > Arthropoda > Insecta > Lepidoptera > Noctuidae > Aporophyla > Aporophyla nigra. The sequence continues at coordinate 27,227,188 of OX382292.1, read as the reverse complement.
TTTTGATTGTACTTAATGTTATATAGCCTATAGCTTTTCTCAATAAATAGGCTACCCAACACAAAATATTTTTTCAATTCGGACGTTCTTGAGATTACCGCGTTCAACCAAACAAACTTTACAGCTTTATAATAGTAAGTATAGATATAATAACAATGATGTCTGCCTGCCATATACCTTGCCTGAGTTCATTACCCTGGTTAACCATAAACCGTGATTTTTATACCTTATTAGATGGTTTCCTAACAACTTGTTAAGGGCAGTAATTGGTGTTGTAATGCCATACCCAATGTGCGTGATAACGGAACTTTACCGAGTAAAGTATGTAACCTTTAATTGTCTCGGTACAATTATTTGTTAGTACGTAGTGTTAATTAATTAAATAACACATGTGTATTACGTTTAGGGATATTGGAAAAAGCCTCAAGTTATTTTGTCTGTACCTTTCGGGTACTTAAAGGGTCGTCCGAGGAATTCAAATGTTTTTATGGTTTTTTTTTTAATTTTGCAGGTCAGGGACAGGTCACAATATAATAAAAAAATATTGCTAGTTATTGCGTCATTTATTTATTAGGTCACAGATCAGGTTCTGGGTGAGTAATCATCAAATGACGTCTGCCGCTCTGGGTGGAGCGGAAGTAGGGTTACCATCTGACCGGATAAATCCGGTCTTGACCGGATTATTAGGTCTTAGACCGGACTCCGCCCGGATTTTACGTCAGACCGGATTTCTTACATACACATCCTCCCACTCGAGCAACGGGTGCTACACTAAGCGATTTGTCAGTATTTTTTTAGTATTTTGCCGCACAACGCAAATGTGGACTGGTCTTTTCTCTTATGATTTCACAGTGGACCAAAGAAAGAAATAGACTTTCAGTGGAGTTAATAAGAGCCATATTGCTTACGCAATACAACTACAAGTATGAGTCATGTGGGCAATATTTTTGTGAAATAGCTGTAAAAACTATTTTTTTTAAAAGCGGTTGTTAGCAATCGGAAATATAAGTACTTATAAAATATAATTTGAATAAAAAGAGTAATAAATACGTTAATTTTTATTTGAAACATTATGACCGGATTTTTTTTTCAAAATCAGGAATTTTAGACTTGGCAGACAGGTTTTTGCATTTTTAGGCCTGGTAACCCTAAACGGAAGGGCGTGTCAGACTTTTACTGACTAAAACCCACCCGTGTTCCCTCAGTTGCCAATATGCCAGGGCCACTTTCTATGAATGGGCAGCAGCGTTCTCTATGCATCTTACCACCATGCTGCGATCGCCAGGCCGCCTGCCGAGCGTGGCGACTATGGCAAACCCCTTCTGGGGAAGCGTTATGTCCAGCAGCGGACATCTTGTGGCTGAAATGAGAGATCTCCAGGGATCTTTTTTCGATGCCGAGCAAGAATGTGATTTGTTCTTGCACTGAGTCTACATTCTAAGCAGATATCCATAGAAGTGACCAACTTTAACTAGAAATAAAATAAACACACTCTTTTCAAAGATGTTCTCAAAACCCAATAAAATTACATTCCTATCGCAAAAAATCCTATTACTTACCACAGCATTTAATCCCATCGGGAGTCCTGTAAACCGTACTACCTCTTTCAAATGAAAACTTTCTTACCGTTGATTAAAAATAAAACGTCCTATAAGGTTGCTTTGCACTTGTCCTCTGTAAGGCCCAGTTCACGGTGGCGAGCGATGCGACTTGCAATGCAACTTGTGTCAAGTGACAAGCGACAAGCGATACGCGCAAGCATCACCTGCGGGGCTGCGGGACGAGCACGCTCTCTATGATAGGCTTTGTTTGTGGTTGGGAAATCATCAAAATGACGTCTCCCGCTCTGGGTGACGCGGAAGGGAGTCTCAGACTTTTACTGACTAAAACCTACCCGTGTTCCTTCAGTTGCCTATATGCCAGGGCCACGGTAACTCTATCGAACAAATCTCGCGATCCTGGTAGGTCTATGTGACAGGTTTGAGTCACGTATTTTATCACGATTTTTGCTCCCAAACTGTGATGAAAATGTTTGACTCAGGCCTATCACAGTAGGTCGTGCTCGTTCGGCTGAGTCCATCCATGGTTCGCTCTACAAATCGCTTCGCGGTGACTAGTAGCAAGCTTCAAGGGGTTTGTGCCAAGGTAGGCCTAGAAAATCAAACTTTCTTATAACTTTTGGTAATTTGCAGGTCAGTGTCAGGTTATATGGTGACTGTTTCATGGAATAGTAACTCAATGGAATTATATGAACTTTGAGAGTTGTGTTTATTATTTGAATTCTATATAGCGATATTTGTTACGGTCGTAAATCATATTTGATTCAACATAGAGTCTGAGGGGTTTATGGCAAATAAATAATAACAGTTGTAGGGGATGATCAATCAAGTTAAGTAATTTTTGACAGTCAACCAGTCTTACCAAAGAATTTGGTATTAACCAGTAACTAGATTGTGGACGTCTGATAGGCAGCACTCTATCTAAAACACTGGTATTCAGGTGCATCCGGTTAAAATGGAAGCCGGCTACAAAATACTTGAAATGGCTAGGTAGATGATGATACAGGCTGACAATCTTTACCTTTAAATTGCAAGATTTTTTTCATCAAAATGACTAAATCATCAAATGACTTCTCCCGCTTTGGGTGGAGGGACGGCCAACATCATGAGATGATTTCACACCCACAAAAAAAAGGGAGGGCGTGTCAGACTTTTACTGACTTAAACCCACCCGTATTCCTTCAGTTGCCCTTTAAACATCTTCTTTCATTGGTTTTCTCCGCAGTCGCTATCGCTTGTCGCTTGACCGGGCGGCTCGTGGCCACAGGGAAAGGTAGCTCTGCACATGTCCTCTATAACTACGTTTTATCCCCTGCAATCCCCTGGGTGGCAAGCTCTCGAAGTAGATCGAATCCACTACATAGGGGACAGATAGACTCCCTGTTTATTTGTTCGCACAATGTGTATTATTTCCCAGACATAACGTTGATAGGTATTCTGCGAGCTAGCCAGGCTTGAATTCATTGAAGTGTAATCGTAGACAATAGGCTTCTGGTTGACAGGGTCTAGAATGATCTAAGAGCTTTTAAGTACGCCACTTAAACAATATGGAATGATAATAAAATCTAGAGTATTCCGTTTATGTAATAAAATTTCAAAAACAAAAATATAAAAAGTTTTTTGCAAAAAAAAAAAAACAATAACCGACTTCCAAAAAGCCTACAAAGTTAAAATTTACTTTAATTTCGGAAGTCGGTGTCGTCTTATCTATTTTTCACTTTGTTGTGTTTTTTTGGAAGTCATCATCTCATTCTTTTGCAATAAAGTTTTTATTTTTCACTTTTTATTTATGGTATCTACCCTGCACTTATTCGTATACCACTATTAGCCAGGCCAGTAGCAGTGACAGAAAGCATTAAAAAATCATCACGATAGACAAATTGGATAATACGTATTATCAAAAACTGCCAAAGCGAAGTCTATAATATTTATATGGAACCACCCCTGAAGTATAACTTATCCATTAAAATAAGAATTTTTGAAATCGGTCCATAATTCGCGACGAAATCAGTAAACATACATAAAAAAAATTGTATATACAGTGAAACATGTAACCTCTTATTTTTTGAAGTCAGTTAAAAAGTAATGTCTTGTGTGTGAAAATAAGGGCTTATTGTTGTGATGCAAACAATTTTTACTATTCGCCTCATAAAGCGTTTGTTAACAGTTTTGTAATGTGAATGTGAAAGGTGTGAATGTGTAAGTAATAATAAACAATTATACGCGTATGAAAATAAAACATTAGTATTCTATTCTAATATAAATGCTAGACCATTTTACCATTTACATATACAAAATGACGGCGATTCTAAATGTTATACAATCGTAGAAAAAGAAGTACATTCAGCACAGTAGTTTGCTCTGCAGGCATTAAATAAACATCTTTGCCTTACACGGACAAAATTAAGAGTAACATTGCCTATTGAGCAAAAACTGCAGGGTTAAGGTTTCTCCTTGCGTCGCGCTGTCGCTTCGCGCATGTCTGCGGGGGCTTTTATATATTGCGCAAAAATTATTTGAGGAATTAACGCATTATGAATTTAAGTTAATGCAATGTAATATGTGTAAGTCAATTTAAGAATTATGCATATTACATTCGGTTAACCTCATTGTATAGCATCAAGTTTTTCTAACTGAACAGACAGCTGTGCTGCTGGGCAGTTTGTTGCGCGACGTCTTCTCATGTAAAGTATTAAGAAGTGAGATACCGTGGCCCTAGCATATAGGCAACTGATGGAACACGGGTGGGTTTTAGTCAGTAAAAGTCTGACACGCCCTCCCGCTCCGCACAGAGCGGGAGACGTCATTTGACGACTTCCCACCCACAAAAAAAGACACTAGGAAGTGTTTCGAAAAGTGCTGATTCTCAGTCTAATTTAATTAAATGACTTTTGACTTTTAACCGACTTTAAAAAAAGGAAGAAGTTCTCAATTCGACTGTATTTTTTTTAAATGTTTGTTACCTCATAACTTTTTATTTGAAAGCTCATGCTTCCCGTGTGGTCACATTTGGCTCAGTTCTGATAATGGCATCCATGAGAAAACCATATAAGTCTTAAATGTTCATTAAGTATGTGCGCGACAAATGGACGAATAACGCGATTAGATTAGTACGGGGTACATACCATAACTAAAAGGTTTAAAAAAAAACTTTTTTCAAAAAAATTACAACCGACTTACTACTAACTAACTACCTACATTTCGGAAGTCGGTGGCAAAAAACTTAAATACAGATCCTAAGACACCGACTTCCGAAATTTAAGTTATTTTTCACTTTGTAGTGTTTTTATTAAGGAAGTCGGTTGTTTTTTTTTTAAGTTTTGACTTATTGAAAATTAATTACTTGTCAGGCGGGGATGGCACATGGCAATGTCTAACTTGACTCAGTGAGTCAACAGACACCCAACATGAGTTCAACCATTTAACAAAAAGTACTTGTAATTAGCTGGCTGTATATTTGTTTTGCCGTCTGTAAATTCACAGTAAGTACGCAAAATTTATTCGATTACAATTTCTAATGCGATTTTTTGTCGCAGAATTACGCGAATGACAATTGAGCGGAATTTATTCCTTTTGTGTTTTGAACTTGTTAAAAGTCGTCGCTCGAAGGTGACACATCGTTTGTTTACAAAGACATCGAGCATTTGTAAATGTAAACAGCGTTTAAATGTCAAATGTATTGATGTTTAATCTTGTAGGTAGTTGTGTTCTTTTAATGTTCTTGTCAATTTGATTGTTAAACAAGATTAAGTTAACATAATAAGTAAACTGATAGTGTTGTTATATTAATAGTATATTAAACAGCGTGTGAATATTCTTTTAAAAAAAACTTTTTAACAAAAAATTAAACCGCCGAAAAAACAGAAAAGCAAAAAAAAAATAAACCTTAAAATTATGAGTCGGCGCTTTGAGTGATTTTTGTTCATTGATTTTTCAGCGCAGACTCAAAATTTTAAGGTTAATTATTTTTTGCTTTTCTGTTTTTTCGGCGGTTTAATTTTTTGTAAAAAAAAAATTATTTTGTAATTTTTTGTGGCTTTAATGTACTAATAATACTTGGCAAGGTATACCCTATCCAATGAAAAAAGAATTATCAAAATCGGACTAAGTTTGTACAAAGTTATGCGTGGTTACACATTACAATCAATGAGTGAACAATCAATCATCCTCTGTTTTCCAACCCTTAGGGTTTGATTTTGTTTTCCAAATTTATATGGGACCACCCTCGGAGTATACCCTTTCCAATAAAAAAAGAATTATCACAATCGGACTACTATGTGAAAAGTTATGCGTGATCAAACATAAAAAAAAAAACAAAAAAGAAATATACGCGTCGAATTGATAACCTCCTCCGTTTTTTTTGTCGGTTAGTAAAAAGATAATATAATATGTCCTGAATAGAATCATTTTGATCCAGCCCGTCCCTTGCTGCCCTCTACCAGCCCTTAGCCGAGATCCGTACCCCACAGGGGTGCCTTTAGCGAGTAGTCACTCCAGTTTTAAGTCTTTGAATCCCTGCCTGGAGGCCTTAATTTATTAAGGTAACCACAGGCAAATCCGGCTAAACAGCCGAAAACCTCATAAGCTGACGTGCGAGATGTCGTCCCAAAAAAAACCTGAATAGAAAAAAAAGATGTAACCGAAATTATAAATGCAAATATGATAAATATAATATTTTTAGGCAATCATGAATTCAAGGGGCCTAGTACTTATCTCAAGTTCTTTATAGCACGCGTAGCATGACCACCATAGAAATCACTTTATCTATTCTTGGTAGAATAGAGATAGAACTGTCATGCTACGCCAGCATAAAATGTTACAAATCTTTCTACAATCTTTAATTCTGTCTTTAATCTTTCTACAATCTGTAATTTTGTTTATTCTTCCATTGACAAAACCCCTTTCTACGGTGGTCATGTTACGCATGCTGTAATGAGTTGGATTCTGCTGTAACTGTCAGTCGTTTTCAATGCCAGTATAACAGATATTATCACCACAATATTATCAAAGGTAAAACTGAGAATGAAGATTTTTCTGGTCTGATATTTAATGTTTTAGCCTATTTTTGATGGCAATAGGCCTGCCCTACATGGGAGTTAAACATAACTGGCGAAATGCAAATGTGGGTGTAGGTACTAAAAGATAGTCCTCTAAACCATATCTCGGCCATGGCGGCAAATCTCAACATAGACTAGCCATTGGCGTGGCAGATATTATAGTGCACGAGTGTGGGCAGACACAAGGGCACTCTCTCTTCCCTCACTCCCATAGCCCGATGGGACGGCAATCCGACACGACCGGAGAGAGATCAGGCGCAGGACCAACGGCTTAACGTGCTTTCCGAGGCACGGGGGTCTCACACCGCCAACTTCCAAACTCCGGGCTGTAACTAAGAAATTCCTATTAATATCAGCCACTGAAAGACGTACACTGCTGTATATAGGCCTCCCCCAATTTGGGAGGGCTTATCATAATCGTCACACTTGGTAGACGGGTTGGCGATCGCAGTATGGTGGTAAAATGCATAGAAAACGCAGCTGTCTATTCTCTAGTAAGTCCCTTAGTCGCCTCTTACGACATCCACGGGAAGAAATGAAGAAATTCCTAATGAATAAACCCAATAACACTTTGCACGACCTGGGAATCAAACCTTACGTTCAACAGTCGCGCTTGCGACCGCAAAACCAACGGGGCAGTTAAACGAGGCGGGGTATACTATAGGTACGCACAGCCACATATCAAGTTATAATTTCCAGTATAAGCTGACATCTCACTGTACGAAAAGCCTATACAATGCGAGGTCAGCTAAAACTGGAAATGTATAGGTTGACTTGTAGCCGTGTGTGCACGTCTGCCTAATCTTTCATGGAACACAGGCGTAACGTTATGTTAGGTAACTTTCCAGTATTAAAACCTAACAAAATATTTCAAGAACTAAATGTAACTTTAATAAAGGATAAGGAAGAAGCAACTAAACCACGTCCCAGGAGACAGGAGACATTTTATCTAAAATTTATTAGTAATTAAATTAACAAAGGATATTCGTTCGGAGCTATTCGTTGTGAGCAACATTCTTTAGCGGCCATTTTGCTGTTTAATTGTTTACTAGCGCTTTCAAAGTATTTATAGTGCAGTTAATTTATGATCATTTTGGTTTTCTGTTGTTTTGTTTAATAATGTGGTAAGTTACAATCTCTAAACCACTAGATTCGCAAGAGAAAGAGCTTTTGGCTGCCATTGTAAATAGATTTTCCTGAAAATACTTTAACGTAACAATAGAATAACATTGAAAAGAAAAGCACCTTTAAACAAGCAGCCAATTAGGTAATTCATAATCAGCTTATACCATTCCCACTGTTGGGACATAGAGCTCCTCTGAATGAGAGGGAGTGGGCCATAACCTTCCACACGGGCCCAGTACGGGTTGATAGATGTCACATGTCTTCGAATTTTTGGTTCTAGGACATACCGGTTTCCTCAGGATATTTTCCTTCACCATTTTCAGAGCAGTGGTGATGAAATAATTTACACAAAATAAAGCCCCTACATGAGTTCGAACCTACGACCTTACAACTCGTAAGTCGGGGACGATATCACCGGGCCGTCATTGCCACAAAACATTAAACAACACACTGAATATATATTATATTCATATTCATATCTTTATTTGCATTCCATAATGTTAAAAGTTGTTTTAAGTGGCTTAAAGCTAATGTACAATTATGGACCCTGTAGGGCACAGCAAAAAGTATTACAACTAATAATACAAAAAATAAAATTAAAATCAAATACAAGCATAACTTAATTACAATTAACAATTTTAAAATAATTATGTCATTAAAAATTAATTAGGTACATCATTCATTAAATTGAGATCAATTACACATTCACATTATTCAATAGTGACACTAATTCACAAAATCAAACACTATCAATTACCCATTTATGTCAAACACACACACAAATACACGCAGAGACACTAATCCGAGGCGCCACAAACAAACCGGTCTTGCTATACCAACCAGACTATGGTCTACATTGCGACCGGTCGCGATTTTGCGACTCGCACGCAACTCGTTGCGTAACAGTCGTCTGATTGGTTGTCGTGTCGTTAATGCGACACACGGTTCATTGGGGTGAGCGACATGAGTACATAACATTCTGTGTTTAGTTCTATTTAAAGTTTATAAGTATGGAAGTTTTTGTTATTTGGTGAACTGAGCAATTATTCTCGTTTATAATAAAGGATGCAGCTTATGTGTATGGAAAGGTAAAAGTTTGGTTTAAATACCTACCTGCTTGGTGGAAAACACAAATTACGAACCATTTACTTCCTCGCGAAATAAGGAAAACATATTGTATTTCCGTAGAATCTGAAAGTTCTACCTATCATATTTAATTTAATTAAATAAATTTAATCTCAGATCAAACTATCTCTCTCAATGAGTAATTTAAATCTCAAACGTCAGAAATATTAATTGATAGCTAAAATAAAATATTTAAATTGTTTTTATTTCTTCCAAGAATATTTCTGATATTATTAAAAATGTGTAATTTATTACATAAAATAAACTATTGCTTGTGTAGTCAGAGATTTTTCGTCTTATAACGATCCTAGTTGCAAACGCATATATCCGTGCAGTAACCGGTTCTACAAGTTCTACATGTGGCCGATGACTCTCACGCGCATGTTATTGCATAACGACCGGGTAATTGGCACGCCATGCTCGCTCGAGGCACATTGTTAGCTAGACCGGCGAACACTGATTGAAGTACTCTTGGAAAGGTAGGTATGTGTAGTTCTGAGTAGATAGATTCGTAGTGAAGTGAAATGTTATTGGGCTTAGGAAATTGGTAACTCGTTATTTTTAACCAACTTCAAAAAAAGGAGGAGCTTCTCAATTCGACTGTATTTTTTTTATGTTTGTTACCTGAGAACTTTTGACTGGGTAAACCGATTTTGATGATTCTTTTTTATTTGAAAGCTGGTGCTTCTTGTGTGGTCCCGTTTCAATTTGGTTCCATTTTTACAATGGCATCCATGAGAAAACCATATAAGTCTTAAATTTGCATTAAGTATGTGCGTGACAAAGGGACGAATAATGCGATTGGATGATTTCAGGGTACATACCATAACTAAAAAGTTAAAAATAAAAACTTTTTTCAAAAAAATAACAACCGTCTTCCAGCAAAAAAAAAACTTAAATACAGATCCTAAGACACCGACTTCCGAAATTAAAGTTATTTTTCACTTTGCATGGTTTTTCTTTTAAGAAAATCGGTTTTTATTTAAAAAAATTAGTTTTTTTAAAGTCATTTTGATTGTCAAGATTTACTGTACAAAATTATATTACACATCATCACTCTCATCATTTTCCTAGCCTTTTTTACGTTAGGGTCGCCTTCCAACCTATCCGGATGCAGCTGTAGCAGGGATCTTGGTAAGTAAAGATCATGTCAAACACGGATCAACCGCGACAAGCGTAGCATCTCTTCTGCCCTTATGTGTAAGCATTAGATGTATTAGAAGCAGTATTAAAACCATTAAATACTGATATCAATATTTTACATCCAACAAGTTCGCCAACAACTACGTCCCACAGCTCTCTGGTTTTTCCGTCCATATGCCAGTGAGTATGTCGCGTGCCCCTGCGCACGTGCGCTGCGTGACGGCGATAACTCGCTTCAACACTTTCTTTGTTTTACCGAGAACGTACACTGAATACGAGTTCGTTTACTCTAAACATCGATAAGATTTACCGATTTTGTCGATAGAAATCTGATTTTGGGTGTTAAAAGTTTAGTGATCGGTATTGTTGAACTGCTTATCGTTATTTTTTGTGAAAATTATAAGTTACTTGTCGTTAATTTTTGTGGATATTATAAAGGATGTAGAGTCTAAACCGACTGAGATAATATTAATCCTCCTAATATGTATTATAAAACTAGATTTTGCCAGAGCTGCTTCACCCGTGTATTATATAATACATATATACCCTCCCTTTTTTTTGTGGGTGGGAAATCATTAAATGACGTCTCTCGCTCTGGGTGGAGAGGGACAGCGTGTCAGACTTTTACTGACTAAAACCCACCCGTGTTCCTTCAGTTGCCTGTGTCAGAGCCACGGTTTCACTTTCAAAAAAATCCGCCATCCTGGCAGCTCTATTGTAGGAGATGAGGAGTCTAACTAAACCGAATGAAACAATATAAATCCTTCTAATATTAAAACTTGCTTTTCCAGCTGCTTTGCCCGCGTATTTAAAAATAAAGCCTCCTCTCCGGGGTCGCGTGATTGTTTGAAAGAGATACCGTGATCCTGGCACATGGGCAACTGAAGGAACACGGGTGGGTTTTAGTCAGTAAAAGTCTGTCACGCCCACTCCGCCCAGAGCGGGAGAAGTAATTTGATGATTTCCCATCCAAAAAAAAAAGCCTCCTCTTGAATCACTTTCTCATGTAATGAAAATTGCATTAAAATTCGTTGCACAGTTTAAAATATTAAGCGCACAGACGCGGGGAAGTGACTTTTTATACTATGTAAAGATGTGAAAGTTCGTATGTTGTCACTGTTAATCTCAATCTCTCAAAATCGGCTATACGAATTTGGATGAAATTTGACATACAGATGATGATCCTGACTAACATTTTATTGGCTTTTTCGTTTTTAAATTCTGACTGGAGGCCTTAATCTATACTAATATTATAAAGCTGAAGAGTTTGTTTGTTTGTTTGAACGCGGTAATCTCAGGCAAGTCCGCACGAAGCAGCCGACAATCTCCTAGGGTGACCTGAGCGACGAGATTCGCAAAAAAAAGTTACTTTTATCCCCGCAGTATTTTCCCGTGGGAGAACTTTATTGAAAAGCATTGAGAAACGATAGTCAAATATATTTTTTACTGTTCGTAACTAAGTTAAGTGATTTTTTATGTCTTCTTCAAGTTTTGTGAAGTTTTAAAAAATCAAGGAGGAAGCTGGACTTTACGTTAAACCATTTTCAAATCATATTTCATATTCGGATGCCCCGATCAAGTTCATAGTTTCTTCGTTTTTTTTCAGTGGGATATTTTTAACACTGATTACGTAATAGTGTAAAAAACGTTGTCTTCTGTTGCACTGAAACAATATTTTCATTTTCGTATTATTTGGGTATACGGAAATTACAACGTGATATTGTTATAAACTGAATGTAACAAAATAAACTCTCGTCGGAAAAAAACTCTTAGGAGAAACATGTACCCTTTTTAGGGTTCCGTTGCCAAATGGCAAAAAACGGAACCCTTATAGATTCGTCATGTCTGTCTGTCTGTCTGTCCGAGTGTGTTACAGCCATTTTCTTCCGAAACTATAAGAGCTATGTTGTTGAAACTTGGTAAGTAGATGTATTCTGTGAACCGCATTAAGATTTTCACACAAAAATAGAAAAAAAAAACAATAATATTTGGGGTTCCCCATACATAGAACTGAAACTTAATTTTTTTTTTTCATCAAACCCATACGTGTGGGGTATTTATGGATAGGTCTTCAAAAATGATATTGAGGTTTCTAATATCATTTTTTTCTAAACTGAATAGTTTGCGCGAGAGACACTTCCAAAGTGGTAAAATGTGTCCCCCCCCCCGTAACTTCTAAAATAAGGGAATGATAAAACTAAAAAAAAATATATGATGTACATTACCATATAAACTTCCACCGAAAATTGGTTTGAACTAGATCTAGTAAGTAGTTTTTTTTTAATACGTCATAAATCGTAAACCACATTTTACCGTTCATTCGGTCTACTCAAATATAAAAATTAAAAAAAAAACATTTAAGTTCATAAACATAAACCTTATGCATAAACCGTGAATTCCTGCAGGTTTGTACGGAACCCTCGGTGCGCGAGTCCGACTCGCTCTTGGCCAGTTTTTTTGTAAGTACGAAATCATCAAATGACGTCTCCCGCTCTGGATGGAGTGGAAGGGCGTGTCAGACTGTTACCGACTAAAACCCACCCGTGTTCCATTAATTGCCTACATGCCAGGGCCACGGTAATTCTTTCGAAAAGAAGCATGTACTCTAAACCTACATTTAACGCACGAACGTCTAATCAGGTGAATGCACCAATTATCGTCCGAGCACAGAGCATTACTTCATTAATTAACTCTTTCAAAGAACTAAGTTAACACATAAGTTATGCATTCATAACTCGGTTAAGTGAAATTTAAGTTATCGTGTTCATTGTTAAGCAGAGCGTAATTTACGTAACTTCAAGGTTATGTGCATCCATTGTGTCTACACGTGCTTTAAGACAATGCACGTCAGCTGATTGTATCTAAATATTATTGTATTTGTAAGGAGAAATGCTTTTGTCAATTCTCTGTATTTAGATAATCATCGTTTGTCCTATAATCTAATTAAATATTTCTATGTATTATGTCAAGTATGATCCACGGGCCAGTGTAGAAACTAACGGCAAAATACTTTACCATATGTGTCATAAAAAAATAATAGTTAAAAACTAAAAAACACGCTTCCATAGAAAACCAAACTAAAAATTAGAAAATAATGGAAAAAGCGTGGGGTGCTTGATATCAATTAAAAAATACCTCAAATTATTTATTCTCAATTTTTAGGTTGTTTCGAATTTTGAGACGTATCTCAGCGTAGTTTATGATGTATGTCAACGTAGTTTTCGAAGTCAGTTTTTTTGCTATTCTGGTAACCCGGCAAGTGTAATGTCACAAATTTATAAAATTATTATATTATTATCATCGACCCTTAATAAGTATGCCAAATTTCGAGTTAACCCAACGTTTTGAAGGGGGTCAAAATCAAGTTCAAATTTTCCGTTACATACTAACATACGTTTGTAGCTAATAAAAGCGTGTTAAAAGATAAAAATTGGTTATAAAAAAAAAACCAAATCCGCTATAAACTTATTATTAAGAAAATATCAGTCTTTAACTTATTGAAAAAAAAAAACTGTTGTAACTTATTGTTAAAAAATATCCGTTTTAACAATAAATTAAAAACAAATATTTTTTTAACAATAACACACAAAAACGGATATTTTAAGTTTATTTATCTATACCCTATCAATACAACACAAATGTTCAGCAAAATCTTACGGATTAACAGTTTTACAAAATTTTCCGAAATACCGAAAAATCTCTACCTTGAAACAGATTTTTAAGCATCTCGTAATGAAAAAATCCTTTTCTAGTACTTTTTTTTACATCAAATTATTCGTGAATAGTTACTTTACTCATTGATAAGTCTTTTTTCTATCAAAGACAAGAATGTTTTCAAGAAATACTATTTTTTGTTTAAATTTGCACAGAACTATTTTCTTATCACTTAAGTTTAACCTACAGGGTAAAACTGTAAATCCGTAAGATTTTGCTGAACATTATATTGTGTTGTATTGATAGGTAGTGACCCAAGCTATCACCCCCTGCAGTATGTCGTGCTATTTACCGGACACCCTGTAGATATCGTAACGGATATTTAGGTATTCATAGGAGGCGCTAGCTGAGCGAGTAACTATTATTGACTAGTTAATAATAATGTAGTACAATAGACCCCGCAGGGCAGCATGTGGCATGCTGTTGGGCAGTAGCGACCCCACGGACCCTATCTCCCGGGAGAATTCTTGTTCCTCATCTCTGGCTTGCCTTTATTGGCCGGCTGGAGTGAACACTGAAGAGGTTCAGAGCTCCCACCTCATTCTTGCCTTTATTGGCTGGCTTGAGTGGAGATTCGCAAGAGCAAACGTGCTCGGGGAAAGGAAGTATTCCAGTAAGTGCTCGTAGGGATCTTGACCATCTTCCGGGCTCTGGGATTGTTCTGAAAGCCGTGGAATACCTCTCTACTTCTCGCACCTCAGGAAGTGTTGCCCCCTTGTCGCTGCGTCACTATGTGCCAGCGACGATTTCCGGGGGCCCATTATTGAGTGCGCTAGTCACCCCCTGCCATTTAATCCGTGTTTATTCAAAACATTGATGCGGCAGGGGCCATAGGCCTTCCATAGTTCTTGGTAAACAGTCCATTTTAGCCAGCCAAATACATAGTCCAGCATCTTGGTTTCCATATCCTGCAATAGTCCAACACCAACCGGAGGTTGTCCTTGGGTGCACTTGCACAGTGCATACAGGGATAATCGTCGGTTAGTGCCTCACTTCATCTAAAATTTCTAAGGGGCCTCAGCGAGTTGGCTTTGGCCCCTCGTAAGCCTTCCAAAAGGCCGGGATCCTAGGATCCCGAGATATATTAACATGTAGTACAATAGTAATTTTAATGTAGTTCTCATTACTTTATAACCTTAGTGATATAAACCGTAACATACTTTTAGAACATAGTTATCATAAACTAGTTTACAGTCTCCGATCACATGAGATCATTATTTTTAAGTATAACTGTTATAAGTTTTGCACGTTAGAAAAAAATAGACTAAGTGAACATCACTTCTATTAACTATTTTTGAAATCCAAAGTTACCTTTGTTAAAATTATAGTAGCTTTAAATTGGCTGACTGGGTGTTGTATAATTCTGTGGCTTGCAGATATTC
Source organism: Aporophyla nigra (assembly GCA_947507805.1). Lineage (NCBI taxonomy): Eukaryota > Metazoa > Arthropoda > Insecta > Lepidoptera > Noctuidae > Aporophyla > Aporophyla nigra. The sequence goes on along the minus strand of OX382292.1, from coordinate 27,212,083 downwards.
ACAGTGGGTACCTGAGGATGGATGACACTGCCGGGGCTGGCCCTAGAAGAGGTGGCGAGACAACCTAGGACAGTGGACAGGGAACAATGTAGGCTAATAAAAACGTGAAAAATAACTTTAATTTCGGAAGTCGGTGTCTTAGCGTCTGTATTTAGGTTTTTTGCCACCGACTTCCGAAATTAAAGTTATTTTACACTTTGTAGTGTTTTTAAGGAAGTCGGTTTTTTTTTTGTAAAAAAGTTTTTATTTTTAACTTTTTAGTTATGATATCTACCCCGCACTATATATATGGGTGCAAAGTTCTCATCAATAGAAATGAATTAAGTCCAAACACCGGGTAATAGCTGTAAGTCGTTGAGGAGTTCCCTCGACTGCCTGTCGGCTTCATCATCAGAGCAACTTCAGACCTTCATTAAATAGTAGTGCTTTAAGATAATTAATGAAAAAAAATAATAAGAAACACACTAGTCGCAACTACGTTTTTCGAAAGTTCTCATCGACTTCTCTGGGATGCCATCATCAGATCCTGGTTTCCTTATCATGGATATCAACTTTCCAACAAAACAAGAATCATCAAAATCGGTTCATAAACGACGAAGTTATCCGCGAACACACATTCAAAATATATACGATCGAATTGAGAAACCTCCTTCTTTTTATGATGTCGGTTAAAAAAAATAAAAAACCGTGTTATACATGGTCGTGTAGATAGTCCGTATTGCCGGATTTCTAGATTTGTTGAACGTCTGGTCAAGTCGTACTTTTTAAGTTTGTCTTGGACATCACTCACATCGGTAAAAGAAAATAATCATGAGATAAAATGGAGCTATACTTGTCTAGATTTTGCTAGCGTTTTCGCCCACGCAGAGGTCGGAAATTACCCGTGAGAACGAATTACCGAGATTAAAATTAGTTTAGGTAGGTTTTTGTAGGTTTTGACACGATGTTTTCCTTCACCGTTTTGAGAGCAGTGGTGATGAAATTATTACAAAAAGCGCCTATCTGGTTTCGAACTTATGACACTACAAAGCGTAAGTCGCGGCCGATACCACTGGGCTCCAACTGCTCGTATTACTATTCATTTACACAGGACGAACATCGATAAAAGCCTACGCTATGATATTGTCCACAAACAATATCTGCAAAGCAATTATTCCTATGTCAACTGAGAAATGGTCAGAGATATTCGTGTCTCTATTCTTCTCACGTACCGACAGAGAAGTCTTTAAGGACGACCGAAAATACCTCGCTTTTATTCTTGAATGTGTAAAGAAGATGTTAAAGAAGGCTCTTATGTACTTAGAGACTGAGTTTTTCTTTTAAAAGGACTTTATGAGGATCCTGGACCTTGGACGGTGACGTGGAAGTTTGTGACCCCTGTTTACCAAATTCTGGGTCACTTTTCAAACTGATTTTATTCGGACTTCCAATTATGTTTCGTAGAACCCTTTTTTTGGGTGGGAAATCATCAAATGACGTCTCCCGCATTGGGTGGAGCGAACGGCGCGCGGCGTGTCAGACTTTTACTGGCTAAAATCCAACCGTGTTCCTTCAGCTGCCTGTGCCAGGGCCACGGTATCTCTTTCAGACAAATTCGCAACCCTAGCAGACATCGGTTTCAGCGGACCTGCTGATGAGGATAAAATACATTACACAAAAGACTATCGTTACTGATTAGCGAGAAATTGTCGACCTTTTGGGTACTCAGTCTAAATTAATTGAATAGGAAAATATTCATTGTGCAGGTACTAGTCATCTTTTATAGTCGTCGAACTAGTGACACGAATTATATATACTTACTAAATTTACAAATACGAAAGTAACTCTTTCTTTTTAATTATTCTATTTGTCACCTATTTACGCCTTAACAGCTTAACGGATTTAGATGACATTTGGTACACGGATAAACCACAACCTGTATTAAGACATTGGATGCTTTCTTTCGTTTTTAGAGTTCCAAATTGTAAAACGGGACCCTATTACTAAGACTCCTGTCCATCCGTCTGTCTGTCACCAGGCTGTATCTCATGAACCGTGATAGACAACTGAAATATTCACAGATGATGAATTTCTGTTGCCGCTATAACAACAAATACTAAAAAACAGAATAAAATAAATATTTAAGGGAGCTCCCATACAAAAAACGTGATTTTCTTGCGATAATGGTACGGAACCCTTCGTGCGGGAGTCCGACTCGCACTTGGCCGTTTTTTTTCTCTTAGTAGTCGTAGTAGTAAAGCTAGTGTAGTGTTGCAAGTAGCACAGCTGAGCTGTTTGTAAAACAATATACTTAATGTAACTAGAGAAACTAATTACCGGAACAATGCAAAAGAAATGAAAAATGAAAAACAAATTGAACGTTTTCGGAACAGAAACAAAACTGTTGGACCAAAAACCAATTGCAAGCCTTCAGTGGAGTATGCAGCATATTTTTTTAAACTGTTTTCGTTACATTTAGTATTTTGGCAACCGTTCCCGATGTTGCGAGTAACTGAGTGCATGGTTAACGCATCTAGACACGAGACTGTCTTTTTATCTTTAAAGATGTGGTCTTGCATTATTTTGTGCTATTGTTTTTATTTTTGTTGAGGACTTAGTAACATTTTTGATTAAAAAACTTTAGAGGTGTCAAGGGACACCCGGATTTCCATCTTGGTGTCCCTTGTTCCCCTTGTTTGTCCGAAGTTCCTTTCCAGGATTCATAATTTTTATATTTTTTTTTATTATGTACAAAAAACCTGTATACACTCAACAAAAATATTCTCTCTCTCTCTCTCTCCCTCTCTCTCTTTCTCTCTCTCTCTATCTCTCTCTGTCTATCTCTCTCCCTCTCTCCCTGTCTCTCTCTCTCTCTACTCACAACAAAAAAAAAACAACAATATACAAACAACAAAATATATATAGTCGAACTGAGAAACCTCATCCTTTTTTTGAAGTCGGTTAAAAAGTGTCGTGACAACTTTTCGTAAGATATTTTTCCATCTAGCCCCCCTTCACAACGCGCGATAAGGAACTTCGTTCCAATATCTCGTTGACATTATCTATACTTATATTAAAACGAGATGTAATTAGTCTGTCTGTTCTTAAGTTTATGTATACACTGTGACAATTTAATCGTCTTACAACGGCAGCCCACTTCACGTATCCAATGACTACTTACACATCTATTAGAAAAATAATGGACATTTGAATAACTAAAAAATAAAAATAAAATATTCATTATGAAGACGCATAACCTAGTTTGTTTGATATTTAGTCTCATGGAAAATGGAGATGGAATGATCTAGTCGACACTGAAGGGGTCTACTAGGACCGATACCTGTCAGGGTCGCGAGATTGTTCGAAAGAGATACCGTGACACTGGCACATAGGCAACTGAAGGAACACGGGTGGGTTTTAGTCAGTAAAAGTCTGACACGCCTTCCCGCTCCGCCCAGAGCGGGAGAAGTCATTTGATAATTTCCCATCCAAAAAAAAAAAAATGATCTAGTCGACTCGTACGCTGGGTAGGTATGTTCTCTACCGTATGATACGTAAACATTATTAACAGGATGATTCATAATTCTAATGCATTTTTTTTTCTTAGTACGTACTTTCTTAATTGGTAACAATTTTTTAATTACGCTTAGAGGTATAAGATGTCGGATACATTGAGTGGACAACATTTTTAAGACAACTCAAATGTCACGGTGTTTATCTGAGTTAATCTCTGGAACTACAAAAAAATTAAATGAAAAAATGTTTTAGCATTAGATAACCCAATTTTTGAAGTACGTTAGAGGCATGTGTAAGATCATGCTACGACCTTAAGGAATCGATTAAAAAGAAAAAAACTTTCTTTCTAGTAAGTTGATAATCACTGTCACAGATTTATTTGTGTACACTTATTATAATCCATTTTGTTTGTCTGGGCTTCTTCCCAGTAATAGAGCAATTCGAAACAGCGGGTGGTTCACTAATCAAGTTACTTACTGTCTCGAGGCTACTTTTCACCGCTAATCTGGCGCCGAAAGGTTACGTTTTGTAAGTACTGACCTGAAACAAAATGAAAATCGAAGGTAAACGCACATCTTTCTTTCTTTGACTGGCCTATTAGTCTAGGGTTCGATTCCCACCCAGGACAAATGTTTGTGTGATGAGCTAAATCATTTGTTCTGTGTCTGGGTGTAATTTATCTATAATATGTATTTAGAATTATATAAGTATGTTTATCAGTTGTCTGGTTGCCATAGTACAGGCTCTGCCTAGTTTGGGATCAGATAACGGTGTGTTGGTTGTCCTAAGATATTAAGATATTATCTTAAATCTGCCTAGCCTTTTCCCAAATATGTTAATGTCTGCTTGAGTCACTGGATGCAGCTGAATACCATATTTTACATGGAACGACTGCCTACCTGACAACCACAACCCAGACACAGTTTCGTGCATCGGACAATCTGTCTTAGGTTGTGACATATTTCAATGAAACTTAGGTAATAGGTTTTTTTATGTTAAAAGTAAACAGATTTTTGTGAAAACCAGCACCATTATTTTGTGACACATACATACATAAAATGACGCCTTTTTCCCATGGGGGTAGGCAGAAACTACGGACTGCCACCTGCTACGATCTCTACACACTCCTTTTGCCTCGTTTAGGTTCATACAATTGGTCATACACACACGCCGGTTGCGAGTACTACGCACCTGACCTTTCTGAAGAACATCACCAATAAGGTCACTATATGTCCTCTTAGGGCGTCCTCTCCCGGTGTTTCACTCTCATCTGGCCTTTGTGACACTTATTTCATAATTATTTCATTTGGCAAATTACTGCACATGTTTGAATAAATCGTCTACTCAAAAACGATAGTGACGCAAAAAAAGTGAATGTTCACTTTTTTTCTAGGCAGAAATCATCACCCGTTGAGAAATGTCTTTCTCAAATATGTGGGTTGGCTTCACGTCTAAAAGGATGCAGCTGAATACCAGTATTTTACATGGAGCACCTGCCTATCTGACCTCCACAACCCAGTTATTGGGTATTACAATACCCCGTGGTAAGACTGGTTTTCAGGCTTTCGGGTTTTTCACGACCCACAACGACTGTCAAATATCGCTTGCACGTGCTTTCCAAGGCACGGAAGTGTCCAGGTATGTTAAGATGGTCATCCATCCATGGAATAACCGCAGCAAGCGTAGCTTACCCTGATCGATCGAACCGTTCGGTTGTAATAGTTGCTAGCTACAAGCCCCTCCTTTTTCTAGGTAGACTCTACTAATAAATATCTAATCTTATTACTATTCCAGAAAAGAACAAAAAAAATCTGAAGCTAACAACAATGTCACATCAATACCACACATAATTTTCACATCAAAACGTCATGTAGGGTGAAGGGACCTGTTGTCGGTCGCGTGCCACAGAATGATTACCTCGTAATTCCGCCATTTTGAATGTAAGTGTGTATGTGTTACGGTTTCATTTGTCACATGGTGATATAAGTCACGTGATTGGCTCGCCAATTTGTCCTTGTTTTACACGGGTTTCGCACGCGAACCTGGGATTGGTTTTCAATTGGTAATTGTAATGCATTATGCGGTTTTTATTGAGTAAGAATTGATTAAAGGGGTGAATGTACGTGGCATTGCTCCGTTAGTCTAGTAGTCGGAGGCACTTTTGCTGAGCATGAGGCAATGTGTTTGACTCCCATTTAGGGTACAGTGTTATTGGGTTTTCCACCAGGAGTTTTTCAATAGCAATCTGAAGTTTAGATTTGTGACCATAGACCGATAGCAATAGGCTCACCTATTTTTTTTGGATGGGAAATCATCAAATGACTTCTCCCGCTCTGGGCGGAGCGGGAGGGCGTGTCAGACTTTTACTGACTAAAACCCACCCGTGTTCCTTCAGTTACCCATATGCCAGGGCCACGGTATCTCGTTTGAACAATCTCGCGAGCCTGGCAGGCATCGGTCCTAGCAGACCCCTTCAGTGCTGCTGACATCTCTTTGAGGCGCGCGTGGAACACTACGCGCCGTCGACACGGGCCTGCTGCTTACCGGGCGGCGAGCTTCCCATTGCTCGCCGCCCGCAATCCCACGCCTACGGTGGCCGGGAGTCTGCGATCAACTCCAGACGCCCGGGGCGTCTAGGCTCACCTATTACATGGGATTTGAACATAACTAGCAAAATTTCCTTTCAGAACTGTTGTTATTTACTTGGCAACTAAAGGTATCCGGAATACGGATTTATGTGAACGGATTTATGTGTTATGTGTAAAAGTGAAAAACTAGACATATTTTTTGACGTGTTTTTTTTTTGGTTCTTGAATTCAGTTGTATTTTTGTCGAAATTTCTTTTTTCTTAAGTGTTAAGCGATTGATTACTATTTTGGGGTAAAGTAGGTATTGTATAGGTATGTGTATGTCCTCTTGATGAGCAAGCTGTGTACACGTGAAGTTGTGTGTTCCCTTCATTAATAGGTCACACAATCCTCAGAATTTCGTATAAATGTAAGCAGGTTGTATATGTAGGTATTGGTTAACATACTTCAAAACAGACATCAATCTGTTTCAAACGAAAGCCTACTTAATTACAAATCCCTTTGTTAACTCTGTTGATCAGGTAAACAGCTATAAACATCTACTAACGACTATTTAAGTAAATAAACGTCAATTAATTAGTCTGTTCACAAGGAATTATGACGAGCATTTGTTTAACAAAATTTATACCGTTAACGAAATGTTTAATGAATTTAATGGATTAATAATGGGTATTTATCAAAACTAAATTGAAGAAAGGTAGGTATTGAAATCACAGTCAAGACAGTTTGTAATTTGATTTATTTTCTAGATTAAAATGGCCGGGGCCGGGCGTCAGCGTTCGTTCGGACTGAAATTGGTTTCCAATTAATTTTTTTTGTTCTTTTTTTTGAAAGTTTTTTTTTTAAATTACGTTTTAGTTTATTAGACTCAAAATTTGAACGTAGCTTTCATTTAAGGAAAATTCGAAAATGTGGTGACCACTCACCACTCCACTGGCGTTGGCTTTCAACTCCGGTCCAGTTGAAAACCAGAGTCAGGCACTAGTTGTCTGTTGTATTTGCTGAAATGAGCCTTTTTGACGCAGCCGTAAGGCACACTATAAATGCTTGTTTTAGACATCGCACCTTACACTTTTTATTTGATTTTTTATTTTACTGTTTTCTGCGGTATTTTGTGTGCCATTTAGTCTGTGCTAAATATTTCTTCCTTTCAATGAAATTACACTACAAGTCTTCAAAATCAAGTTCATTTCACACTGGAAACTAATAAGATGAAAACAGGGTGTTCATAACCGAGTAATAGTCACAGTTCAAATTAAATAAATGGACAACATGATGAATTTTTGTGTCTGAAAATAGTTTATAAGTTTCATAGAACGTCTGGTCTAAATTTACCCAATTAGCCAATAAGCCCACTCTTGGCCTTGCTGCTTACAATGCGAATTGAATAGTAACCTAGCAATAATAATAATTCAATAATAAGCACTACTTTTTTTCTCTCTTGTGTAACTGCCTAGATTTTGTTATAGGTTTTTCTGCACAAAACAAGCCCACGATTTTCTGTTTATAAAGTCTTCATAATAAATTAGTTGTGTACTTAGTGCCGAGAAATCCAAAACTCTCAATTTTGGCAATTTCTGTTCTATCACTAAAAAAGTGCATAAATATTGTAATCCAAAAATTATTGAGCCCAACAGCATGATAATTTTTTTTAACAACTTTGCCACATACTCATTTTAATCACCGAAAAGGTCTAACATGCTTACCAGAAATCAACAAAAACTATTTTTGCCCATTATCAACAACAATGAGGTTGCATAAGGTCAACGCGAGTTTATCGGCCGACAACCAGGCTTTTCACCCTATCAACGGAAGGTGATAAATCCCGTTCTGCGTACATTTACTGCTTGTAAAATGGCCGCCAAGCAACATATATTGTGAAGAAAAAGTAATGTTTTAGAATCTAGTTTGTTTATTTCTTGCATGCAAATAAATGCTGTTATATGTGGAGGTAGTTTTCTAATGAGCTAACGTGTGTAACCTTGTAGGTGGAATGTTTTTCTATTTCTTTATGTTCTTGGAAAAATAGAGCAAAACAGGGCAAGTAGTTATTAGCGAGGGCAGAACTATGTCCCATTACTGTTACGTCAGCTATGTAAAACTTAAAACGCAAAAACATTTTTTTTTCTGTTTTTGAAAATGACACCACTCAAGACAACCTAGGAGATTGGTGCTTAATCGGACTTGCCCGTGGCTACCTCAGTAAACTGAGGCCTCCGCCAAGGGCTTTGAAACAGAAAACTAAGCGACTACACGCTATGGCACCCTTATGGGGCCAGGGCCACGGCTTAGGGAACCGCTGGAAGAGGACAGCAAGAGACGGATTGGATCGAAATTATCAAAAACTTTACGGTAAAAATGAAGTTTATATCTATTCTAATATTATATCTATACTAATATTATAAAGCTGAAGAGTTCGTTTGTTTGATCTCAGGAACTACTGGGCCGAATTGTTTTTTTTTGTATTGAGTAGCTATCGAGGAAGGGTATAAGCTAAATAACATCACGCTAAAACCATGAGGAGCGGAGCTGTAATGAAAAATATTGCAAAAACGGGAAAATCGCACGGATAGGCGATTCGACGCGACGGGAAGGGTCGGGGGAACAAGAAATTTAACGCGGACGAAGTCGCGGGCAGAAGCTAGTTGTAAATAAGGTTTACTTTAGTATACTGCAATAAAGGGGTGTGTGTATGATTGGAACTGGAAAGGTTGATAAACAGTGAATTGATGACACATTTACCCTAAAATGTTCCGACTGGCCTGTTCTCTGTGAGAGGGAATGCGCTATATTCCACCACATGAGCCCAGTGCAGGAGAAGTCCTTTGATGATTTCCCATCCAAAAAAAAAGTCCCTTAGTCGCCTTTTACGATACCCACGGGAAGAAATGGGGTGGTGTTATTCTTTACGTCCGGCACCACACGGTACAAAAGTTCGAATTCATATCCTACAAATTGTGTCGTGAGTCAAGCCGATACCACTGGGCCATCACAGCTCCTTGACCGCTCCTGCTCCACTGCTCCAGTGACATTATCAGTTGGATAAAAATAAAAAGACTGCTCTTTCAATTTTCCATTAGTACCTACCTACCTAACAAAATGTATGAAAATTTCCAACTTTATGCCAAAGAAAATCATAAAGTACTGTAACAAAGAACTGGCTTATTAATTGCAGTTCCGTTGCAGCACGTCTATGTCATAATTTCAGGAAGAATGGAGGCAGTGGAGCAGAGTACCTATCTCCTAAATTATACATGGTTTCCTGATATGAAAGACAATGGTTTAAACAGAATTCCAAGTATTCTTATTGCAACTGAAATAATGTTACTTTCTGGCCTCGTTCACATGGCAATGATCAGTAAGATATTTTAGTAAAATTTCTTTCTAATTGCGTAACGCCCGTTTAGAAACTATCAAAATGATTTTGAAGATTATTGAGACCATTGCTTCATATGTTCGAAATATGTGCCTGTTTAACAACGTAAATATCACAATGAATATTGTAATGTGTCAAATTTAAAGTGTTAATTATTTTCTTAACCATTTTCCCAATAATGTTGGGGTTGGCTTCGACTCTACCCGAATGCAGCTGAATATCAGTATTTCAGATGGAGCGAATGCTTGTTTGAGGACCACAACTCAGTTAAAAAGATACGCCTTGTTAAGACCGGTTGTCATACCTAGATGAGGTCGGCGTTTCCTATCTGGCTACTTAGAGAAGCAAAACAGAAACAAGCGCAGAGATCCAGACATAATCTTGGTTCAGATCTTGTGAAGATCATTTAGATTGGTGTGAAAAATGGTCTCTTGAGGAAAAATCAAAAATATTATTGGCCATGTAGTGTACATTGATGTGACCGTACAGTTCCCCAATAATGTTTGATAACAAGATCTTCATTTTGTTTTTATTAGTCACTTGCGGTTCCATTGTCTTAATATTTTTACCTTCGAACTTTGTATTTTGTTATGATGTTGACAATACATTGTGTGACTTCCGCTTTAAACAATATACATACAACATTGTGTCGATGGTTAAAATGATTTATCACACATCTTGGTCCTTCGAGCCGGATTAAGTGGAATAGCTGCAGTTTAAAAATCACTGTGAAGAAAAGTTATTTATGATGTTACTCATCATTTCAGCCGAAATACGTCCTCTGCTGGATTTAGGCCTCATCCATTTGTGGGGGTTTGCAATAATTGCCACGCTTGGTAGGCGTGTCGACGATCGCAGTATGGTGGCAAAATGCATAGAGAACGCCGTTGTCCATTCTCTAGTTAGTCTTTTAGTGGCCTCTAACGACTTTCACGGGAAGCAATGGGATGCTGTTATTTTCTACGTCCGGAACACACGGAACAAATGATGCAACTCTCACCAAGTTGTTCTTAAAATCTATAATTACAATACTACTCTACTTATATTACTCTATTATTATATATAATATTATAAAGAGTTTGTTTGTTTGTTTGTTTGATTGAACGCGCTAATCTCAGGAACTACTGGTTCGAATTGAAAAATTCCTTTTGTGTTGAGTAGCCTATTTATTAAGGAAGGCTATAGGCTATATAACATTACGCTAAAACCAAGAAAAGCGGAGCAGTAATAAAAAATGTTGCAAAAAACGGGGAAAATCGCACGGGCAGGCGATTCGACGCGACGGGAAGGGGGCACAAGAAATTTAACTCGGACGAAGTCGCGGGCAGAAGCTAGTAAAATAATATAGGAAGAAATTTGTTTAGACCGCCTCGTTGCTCTTATGGTTGCAAGCGCTACTGCTGAGTATGATGGCCTGGGTTCGATTCCTAAATCGGGCAGACTGTTACTGGGTTTTCCGTCAGAAATTTCTCAGTAGCATACCGAAAACTGGATCTGTGCCCGGTTGATGGCAATTGACTTGCCCCATATTATATGGAACTTTACGTAACTGGCGAAATATGGGGGTCACACCTCTGCTTATCCCTCCAGGGATTACAGGCGAAATATAACTTTTTTTGTGTTACAATATAGTCGAATAATAACCTAAAACATTTAGTTTGAACTTTTACTCTGGAGCTGGGACTGGGAACGAATCGGCAATTTTTTGGTGTTAACAGAGTAGGTACCCAATTTCCATAATTATTAAATCAATCATATCAATGTGAAAAACATCTGATAATGTGGAATACTAGTTCTCCTGGCTTTCTGCTTCTACTTCCTGAATATTGACAAATTACAGAAATTCCTATAACTGTAAGATGACAATATGACTATTTCATCACACATTGTGCAATTTAAAATAATTTCGGGATTACTAATTAATGCTTCCCACTGGTAATGACCTTCCCTATATTCTCAGAAAAAGATGACTAAATTAATTCATCCAATCAACAAGATCTAGCCACTTCTAAGCGGAACAGTTGACAACAAAAGGAAAACAAATGACATTAAATTAGTCATCAGTACGACAGAATAGATCAGAAGGTCGGCTCTATACAATGAGTGCCACGCACACATGAATATACTTCATGTACGGCAAGTACTTACACTTGCACTCACAACTGGAATTTGTTTGTAAGATTGCTCCTTACTAGTGATGCGCCGGAAGTATCCGTATCCATATCCACGGATATCCAGAGGGAAAAGAAAGATCCGTATCCATTACAATTTCAGCGGATCTTTTACGGTTTTTTTTTTTTTGTATAAATAGATGAAATTATATATATATAGGTGATTACGCATTAGTAATGAAAATCTATTAAATTCCATTCGACTTATTTTTTATTTCTTAAAATCAAATATTTAGTTACTAAACTATAAACAAAACAAAAGAAGGACCCGCGAAATGCAAGTTGAAACAATGACATGTCAAGTGGCGTCAACTATCGTGTCAAGGTCACGCGCATCGACACCGATTGAGTAACAAAGTAAAAATCCGTTTCCGTATCCGCGGATCTTGCCACCAAATATCCATATTCGGATCCGTATCCGCGGATATACATTATTAACGATCCGGCAAATCTCTACTCCGTACAGTACACGGTGTATATGTGTGTGTGAGCTTGTTTTCGTTCGTTATATTGAGCAAACCTTCTGTAAAATTCTATGATATTAGTCATAAGAACATCGAATCATGCGCAGCTGTCGGGTGATTGTTTAAACTTGTTAAGGGGTAGAGGTTAATCATGTCTTTCCTGTACGGAATTGTATTGTTATAGTTTTATCTTTTTGTTAAAATATACTTGACTTTGTTAAGAGTCTTCTATACTTTTAAGGCTGTTCTATTTTACACATGTCTTCTACTTTTTTGAAAGATCTGGCTATACACCGTGACATTTTAATCGACTTACAACGGCAGCCCACTTCATGTACCCAATTACTACTACACATCTATAAGAAAAAAAAAGAACATTTGAATAACTAAAAAATAAAAATATTGTTCATTATGATGACGCATGACGTAGTTTGAAATTGATATTTTGTCTCACGCAAAATTAATGGTGGAAAGGAATGATCTAGTCGACTCGTGCACTGGGTATATATGTTCTGTATCGTCTGATACGTAAACATTATTAACAGGATGTTTCATACTTCTAATACATTATTTATTTTTCTTAGTACCTATTATCTGAATTAATGGTAACATTTTTTAATGACGCCTAGGGGTATATTATGTCGGATACATTGAGGAGAATTTTTGTAAGACGACTAAAATGTCACGGTGTATTATTGCTAAGAAGACAGTCCATTTTGACAAAGCGGGTAATTGGGATAAGTCTCTCGCCTATAGCAGAAAAGTCGTCGTTCTGTATCAGATAGTTTATATATATATATATTTACGTTTTTTTTATATTTTAGCTTTATGTATTTATTTAAGTATATGTTAATTTCTTGCATTATATATGTATAAGTATATTTTAGTTTAAGACTTCACATATTCATATCTTCTCTTCTTGTTTTCACACACTATTGTCTACATTTCTTTTGCATTTCTCCTTTCGCAGGTCTGCTGGAAGAAATTTCTTAAGAAATAAGCAGTACCTTTGTACTCAGTTGTATTAATATGCCTTATCACTCTGTTTTTTTACTTTGTGAACATAAATAATAAAATAAATAAATAGTTTGTGGGCCTGTCATCATGTACTGTATTCATTGTTACAGTTTTTGCGTCGAGGTCACTCTTTGTCCCCTGTATTGCCACGAGTTGAGGTTACTGGACTATTTTAACTGAACCCCAACATCATCTTTATCATGTCAGCCGAGACAGGACCACTGCTGGACATATTTCTCCCCCAATTTGGGAGATCCACCATTTTTTTTGTGGGTGGGAAATCATCAAATGACGTCTCCCGCTCTTGGGCGGAGCGGGAGGGCGTGTCAGACTTTTACTGATTAAAGCCCACCCGTATTCCTTCAGTTGCCCGTGTGCCAGGGCCACGGTGTCTCTTACGAACAAATCTTGCAATCCTGGTGGAGAGGACCACCATAATCGCCACGTTTGGCAGGTGGGTTGGCGATTGCAGTTTGGTGGTAAAATGCATATAGATCGCTGCTGCCCATTCTCTCACAAGTCCGTTGGTCGGTTTTTGAGACCCCCACGGAAATAAACCAACCCAATTGTTTTTTGTTTTTTTAATTTCGTCTGCTATATTACCAACTGTTCATAAACTCTTAATTTACCGAGAATTCAAATCATCTCTCACTCACACATTATGTATTCAGTCTTCATTAAAGGATAGAATATTCAAATTCTCACGAAAATTTATAGCGAAATCAAAATTAACATATAAATCACTCTCGAGAAACTGTTTCGTCACGTCAAGCAAATGTGACAAAATGAGTTTTGATAAATGTGACACAAATTAAGCCTACTGTCACATTATGTTGAGATTTGGGAGTTTTAATGTTGATGAGCTTTCTACAATGTATTATGAAATGTTCCCACGGTTTGGGGAAAATTAGGGACGGTAAAACGCATAATGGTACTGGAGGTTTAGTCTTCAAAGAGTTTGATAGACATTTTGCAGGGCAATCATTTCCTGTTCCGTATGGTGTCGGATATTAATAATAGCACCGTGGGGTGTCGTAAGACGGGAATTTGGGAGTTACTAAAAAATGGCAGCGGCGTTCTTTATACATTTCACCACTACACTGCGATCGCCGACCCGCCTGCCAAGCGTGGCGATTATTGGAAACCCCCCCAATTGGGGGAGGCTTATGCAGTTGTGAACGTTTTTCGGCTGAAATGAATCATGTTCCACATTCTCCAAAGTTGCTGACTGATCACCAGAATCTTCCTTATCTTCTGGAGTTTTCTTAGGTTGTCTGTAATTTTTGCTATCAACATTTTGGTACCTATTTATTATTTTGAAATCCTTACATAGTAATAAAACAAAGTCACTTCCACGTGTTTGTACGTTTTGATCTTAATGCGAACAGATTTTAGTGCGGTTTGCATCAATAGATAGAGTGATGGTGTGGTGTTTATATGTACAATATACGGGCGAAGCAGCTGGCAAAAGATAGTTAAACAATAATTTAACAATGGTTCTATTCACCACCTTATCTATACTATATTATTAATATTATAAAGCTGAAAAGTTTGTTTGTTTGTTTGTATGTTTGTTTGTTTGATTGAACGCGCTAATCTCAGGAACTACTGGTCCGAATCGAAAAATTATTTTTGTGTTGAGTAGCCTATTTATCGAGGAAGGCTATATGTTATATAACATCACGCTACAACCAAAAGAAGCGGAGCAGTAATGAAAAATGTTGCAAAAACGGGGAAATCGCACGGGTAGGCGATTCGACGCGACGGGAAGGGTCGGGGAAACAAGAAATTTAACGCGGACGAAGTCGCGGGCAGAAGCTAGTCTAAAATAAGAGTAATGATGAAAAAAAAAACTTACGGACAAACCGCAAAAGAAAGAGGCAAGTGACTCTATAGAACTTTCAAACGAAATTTCGTCTTTAATTACCCAGACTTTGACGTGATTTCAAGTATAATCTAATTAGTTCGTCGTAGTTGTGCCGTTGAAAATATTAGCTCAAATAAATTTGACTGCTCTTATTTATCTCCGTCTTTTTCTTGTTTCATTAGAAGGAAAAAGATAGCAATAGTCTAATTTAAGTTAAGTTGGTACACTACAAAATAATCACCAGTTGTCGTAGAGATATTTGTAAACAACTGTGGTTCTATGACTTTTTAAATAGAAAGAAACGCTTTCTGCAGCTTCGCTAGGTCATTCGGTTAACTGGTACTAAAGCAGTTTCTAGAAGAAGCCGTACCTCATTAGCATCCTGAATTTACAATTTAAAACTCGTCTTTATGTCCATAATAATACATATCTAATTTATTTGTCCGACGCACTTGTGTCGAAGTTATTATCAACACCTACGTCACTACAACGGGATCCCGACAAAGGACTCACTAGGTCAGTTCGAGGACGTCGGGTCATATGCGTACACTGTTTGTCTTATACTTAATATGACAGTATAGACAGTAGACAGACACACAGACACTTTAGATAAATACCGTGAATTATTTGAATTTATTTGAGTTACTCGTTACGAAATTCGACTATAATTCATTTTAATTTTAAGTTTGAATGATATGAATGTCCTATAACATTATTTAACACATTTTTTGGTATTCAGTAAGACTATAGACAATAAAGACACATAATATTAATCTCTTCTCATTTTGACCACAGACTTCAACCATAAATAAAAGAGAATTTATGTGTCGTGTGTTTGTCAAACGCATGGTAGTGTGTAACGTGTTATTTATTGAAAATAATGTATTTTTAAGCATAATTTAAAAAAAAAAATTAGCAGTCGTCACTTCTTTTTTATATAAACTATAAGTGTGCGAAATTTCATACTCCTCCGTCCGCCCAATTTTCGTAAAAAGGGATCCAAAGTTTTCGCTTCACGTATTAATATATAGATAGAGCTCTTCAAGCCATGCTGTTCTGAATGAGAAAGCTTCTTATGTATTTTAAAAGCTGATCTAATTTACTCATTCAGAGAGCAGTAATGGCCCAGTGATAAGGGCCGCTATTTTCGAGTTGTAGCTCTTGGGTTCGAACCCAAGTTAGCACTTTACTTTTTGTAAATTATTTCATCGCCGCTCTCAAAACGGTGAAGGATTCTCATCGTGAGGAAACCGGCATGTCTTAGAATCGAAAATTCGGAGACATGTGACATCAACCAACCCGCATTGAGTCCGCGTGGTGGATTATGGCTCTCCGTCTCGCCCAGTTATTGAATAAGTGCTTCCAAAATATAGGGATTTATTTATAAACTTCGCTTAAAGTTAAGTAATGATTAACGTCTGCTTAACAATGCTTTGTTTGGCGTTAATACGTCTTTTACGTTATAAATAAACCACATCGACGGTTGAAAGGCTATTTGATCTAAGCGACATTTTTTTTAAAGTTGCAGGAGAGTGATTCTAAGTTTTATTTTTCGAATAAAATATTCATTATAAAAGAACTAGTGAGTGGATTTTGGAAAAACTGTATTATATTCACCAAAATCCACTCACTTGGTCTTTTATAATGTTTTTTTTTTTTTCGAAAAATGAAACTTTGAATCACTCTCCTGCAACTTTCAAAAAATGTCGCTTAGATCAAATAGCCTTTCAACCGTCGACATAATGTCAAATCGCCATGACACGTGTAGATATGTGGAAACAGATCGTATTTATTTATCATACTTTTTATCACGAAGCTATAGTTGACTTCGTAATTGCGTTACCACCCTAAAGTTTAATATCGGTGATATTGACAGTCAGATAGTTCCCACTTTAGTGAAGTTTCAATGTTTTAAGAAAACAGCGTGAGAAAAGTTTTCGTATAAATATAATTGGACATAAGATAAGGGGAATACCTACCAAAAAGGATGGGCGGAATGTGTGACAGATGTAATGGCTAGAAAGGAGCCTCTTTCTAGCCTACCGAGATGACGACTAATAGAGAAGCATGGTAGAAAACGACATGTTGCGTCGACCTTAAATAAATTGGGATAAAAACAGGAGAGGATATGAGGAGGACGCATGATAGTGTTTTTAAAAATGGTAAAGCAGTGAAGAGGTCAACTATAAAATACCTACATAATATATAGGTACCGACAGTTTCAGTATTCCTAATTCAA
The DNA here is from genome assembly GCA_947507805.1 of Aporophyla nigra. Classification (NCBI taxonomy): domain Eukaryota; kingdom Metazoa; phylum Arthropoda; class Insecta; order Lepidoptera; family Noctuidae; genus Aporophyla; species Aporophyla nigra. The sequence goes on along the minus strand of OX382292.1, from coordinate 27,194,866 downwards.
AACAACATTCTCGAATCCGATGGACCAGCATCATGTCACGTTTGACTTAATTAAAACAGATTCGAGACCAACAAAGGACTTACAAGGTCGTACCGAGGACGCAAGGTCACAGGGACATGCCGTTTTTAGCATGGCATATAGATAGTCCGAATATTTTACGAAGAAATTAATAAAAAGGGATTCGTTTTAAACATCGTGTGAATATAAATGTGAGGTGTTTTCAATTTAAATAATTGATCGAAAGTAATCTGATTGGGTTTATCAAACGGTAATCGCAATACGTTTATGTGTCGTGGAAAGCGAATAACGGGATTGCAAATCTATAAAATAATTCAGTCAACGGAAAACAATAGATCTTCTATTCTTAATACTTTTCGTAGATTTACAGTTTGTAAAAATATGGCGGCGGGTTTTATATCATGCACTCGATTTCCTACTCTTGGTGTTGGAGCGAGCCTTCAGAATCTAATAAAGTGCATCCCAGCCCTTCGATAAAACACAATGACGGATTTTCAACTGTCGGCGCCTAGTAGAACGTTGAAAATTCAGTGCACAATAAAATCCCGCCCAAAAAATGTTTTTGTCCGAGCGAACTTACGGGCTTACACTTAATTAGGGAAAGAAAATATAGGGCAAAGCGTCATCACTGCTTGGATTCAAACAAATCAAATTAAAATTTGTGTTTTCTTTTTTTTTTCTAGCAAAATGAGCCAACTTTTGACCTCTATCTCGCCTGATAAGGGAAGGATTAAAAGAGAAAACACAGAAAATGCCTTATCTTTCACTCTTGCTTTGAAGGCTGACGGGATATTTGTGGAAGGAAACACAGACGCTGGCAGAGAAGTCTACACTTTACTATACGCATAATAAATATGGAGGAGAAGCACTGAGTACAACTAGTCGGTTTATCAACCAAGTACGGATGGTACCCTGCAGTGCGTTTGGTAGTCTGGTAGTGAAAGGGAGATGGTTAGATCAGCACCCGAATTGCGAAACGCACTATTTATCTGAATCTGAATGGGATTGAAAACTATTTTTAAACCATTGCGTCATTTGTTCGAATAAATTGTCGGCTCAGTAACGTAAATAACGCAATGAATGTTATTTAACTATCAATATGACACCATTCCTACTGATAGCAAGTTACGCAATTACCCCTCTGGTCATGGAATTCCTGTGCACTCTCTCCAAAGTACAGTCTGAAAAAATCGACGGACAAGCAACATTACTCGACGAGCCAGACTATGAAGTCTAGCTCACAGTGCTTCGTCGCCTATCAGCTTTTTTTTTTTTGTTGTTTTATCATACAGGATAGCAGGAATTCAGCACATGATTCAAAAGTGAGATACCTACGTGATCAATTGTGTAACAAAGAGATTTTTTTCTTTAATAGCCTTCTTAAAATTTCATCGGCCTAAATTAAACCTGGCCGGGGTCGCGAACTCGTTCAAAATAGTTACCGTGGCTCAGAAACAGGCAGCTGAAGGAGTTCGTGTGGGATTAAGTCAGTAAAAGTCTGACACGCCTTCCCGCTCCGCCCAGAGTGAGAAATAATTTGAAGATATCCCATCCAAAAAAGTGTTTTGAATCATGACATGTAATGAATCCATGGTAACCAATAGTTGTTCGTTGACGTCCCACACATCCTGTATTATTCCGTTAAAAACACACGTACAAAAACAATCACAAATTTTCCAGTCACATTGCTACAACCACAACAAATTATCCTTTTACTACAGACAACCAGGCAACAAAAAATAAGGATACTCTTTTCACTAAAGTGGCGTAGTAGTGTGACGTAATTTGAAACAAAATGGAGGCGAAGGACGATCAAGGTCAATGTAAGGACTGAAGGTCAATGAAGACCGACGGCTTTGTTTGGATGCATATGTTGAGTCTAAATGAAATGTTATCACGTCGTTCATTTGATTATGCTTTGCATAATCTTGTTTATGGATCTTGTGAGCGCATTTCAGGCTTTTAAATAAACATCTTGACAGGCATGTATTGCCCTACTAAGCGATCGCAAAAGCAAAAAAAAATCGTAAAGTTGATTTTAAGGCCATCGGATAGCTGTAAAAAATACGCATTTAATGAACGAAGCCTTTTAGCGCTAAATTGTTTAAAATATATGAAAGAGTTTTCCTTTAGAAAGATTTCTTTATCACATCATATAATTTAAAAATTGAATACTCTGTTATAAGAAGGCGTCACCTTCGTCAAATCATCCGATGGCATTAAAATGAACTTTACGGGTTTTTTGAGATACCGCTTTTGCACTTAGTATAACAATAAGAGCTACACTGCCCAGTGTAGCTCTTATTGTTATTATAAGAACTATACAAGGAATGACTACAGAATTTGCATACTGTTTTTTAGGTTTTTTACAATTTCGGTTTGGACTGTCAAGTTTCCTGAAGCAGAATCAGCCTTTAATGTTCCCGCTGCTGGGACACAGGTATCTTCTCAGCGTGAGGGAGTGGGTAGTAATCTACCAGGTGGGCTGAGTGCGGGTTGGTAGTTCTCACATTTCTTTGGATGTTTGGGTGGTTCTAGGACATGCCGGTTTCCTCACGATGTTTTCCGTCACCGTGTTGACAGCAGTAGTGACGAAATTATTTACACAAAGTAAAGCGCTCGCCTGGGTTCTAAGTGTTTCAACCCACGACCGACGACCTGTAATAGCCGATTTCTATAATTTACGGACCTTTATTGGTAAAAATTAAGAGTTTTGTATCTTTACCAATAATGAAGCAAATATCTCATAGCTTTGCAAAGTAGACCTTCCTATAGGGAAGTAGCTATCACAGGTAATATAAGCTTAGGAATCTATTTTTAATGTTACTATTGGTAAGCAAAAGGAACCAAGTATAAGTCCCAACCGTACCGAAAGTACCGTGTGGTGCCGGACGTAAAGAATAGCATCACCCCATTTCTTCCCGTGGGTGTCGTAAGAGGCGACTACGGGACTTACTAGAGAATGGGCAGCAGCGTTCTCTATGCATTTTACCACCATACTGCGATCGCCAATTCGCCTGCCAAGCGTGGCGATTATGGCAAAGCCCCCCCAAATTGGGGGAGGCCTATGTCCAGCAGTGGACGTATTACGGCTGAAATGATGATGATGATGATGATAAGTCCCGACTTAACCACTGGTAAAGGCCCCGGCCTTTACCAGTGGGTCACCACTGCTCTTAAGCATTGCTGTTTCCTGAAGATCCCATTAATGAATGAAATGTTCCGATTCCAGCGTGGTTTGACCAGACTCGATTTATCGAATGAATCCCAAGATTTGCACTAGCCCCTGAGACCTCTGAGTAGTATAATATAATGGCCACCATGAAGTCAAACTCTTAGTTCATATTTAGTAGACCGCAGTTATTTCTCCCTGGCTGAGAGAAGGTCCCTTGTCATGTTGTTTTCCTCGTATCAAACAAAGCGTTGCAGACTACCAAAAGTGCTATCAAATTTCACATAGTCTCGCGTTTTAGAAAATCGAAAGTACGGGACCATTGCGCAAAAACCTCGTATCTCATCCGTATCGTGTTTTGAATGTCCGAATAACTACGAACAGCCCAAAGTCCATTGTTTAGATCCTGATTTATATTCAAATGACGCCACTTCGCTAGAAATAATGAGGTTTTGTTTTAGATTTTTTGAAATAACTTGAGGAAGGAAATGGATTACGTCGGCATGTGACATCATTAATTCTAGGAAGTTTTGCAAATGCATTTGCATGACTGGCTTGTTAGTCTAGTGGTTAGTGACCCTGACTGCTACAACGTAGGTCGTGGGTTCGATTCCCACCCAGGAAAAAATCTTTGTGTGATGAGCACAATTATGTATTCTGTGTTTGGGTGTAATTTATCTATAATATGCATGTATTTAGAAATATATAAGTACATATATCGGTTGTCTGGTTGCCATAGTACAGGCTCTGCCTAATTTGGGATCAGATAACGGAGTGTTGGTTGTCCTAAAATATTAAGATATTAACTTATTATATTATTTGGCAATGACTGCAATAAGTAACATCAATTGCACGTACATTATGTAGCATTAAATTCGTATTTCAAAGACATGGCTCTATGGATAACTGTTCGATGAATTTGCCAATGTCAGTGTATGAGATGGTATTGGTTTCATTTTTACACTATTATGGATAATATTCAATTGTGATTGAGAAATAATCCAAGTTTTTTTTTTGGTATTTACATCTCGCAGGTCAACCTATGAGGTTGTCAGCTACTTACCCGGACTTGCCTGTGGCTACCTTACTAAATTAAGACCTCCAGCCAGAGCTTAAAAACTTAAAACTAGAGCAATTACTCGGTAAGGGCACCCGCTGTGGGGTTCGGATCTCGGCTTAGGGCATCGCTGGTAGAGGGCAGCAAAAGACGGGCTGGATCGAAATGAAATTATCTACGAAAATTGAGGCTTTATTATTAACCTTAACTATCACGTGAAAAACATATTTAAGGTGATTTAAGTTAAGGGTGATGTGCGAAGGTAGCCCGCAGAGTTAAAATATTCTTACGCTTTTTGCAATTTGCAGGTTAGAGTCAGGTAATCAAATCATCAAATAGACATTCAATGGGGTTACACGAACTTATGATGACTTTAATTATTATTATTCTGTAAATACATGGGCAGCAGCGTTCTCTATTCATTTTCACCACCATACTGCGATCGCCAACTCGCCTGCTAAGCGTGGCGATTATGGCAAAGCCCCCCAAATTGGGGGAGGCCTAAGTCCAGCAGTGGATGTCTTACGGCTGAAAAAAAAAATACATACGTGTTACGGTTGCGAACTACATTTTGTTCAACAAGTAGTTTACGACTGACCAGCAAATTGAAAAAAAAAACCTACGAAAAATTAAATTTTAAGGGCTACGTAAGCGCATCCACCTAAAATATTTAACAAAATCAAAACAAAGCACTCAATTTTGTTATTAATTAACCTACATATGTACGTTTTCTAATCCATTTGTTTATATTGTATTTTCATCAGATACTTCTGGAACAAACTGTACCATAGTTCAATGTGTGGACAATACCAAAGACGCAGTCACTACGTCATATACTCATGTCAAAAACAAAGCTGAAATAGCAGCCAATGACGAACAATCATCCAATTATATAAACACCACTACACATATGAAATCGTTACTCACTACATTATAATTAACTATTAACATAATTACAATGTGTTCTACTATTTGCGAGTGACGCACATACTGACAGATCGCGATAATAAATTAGGGCTTCCGTTTTAAACACGATAATTGTATCTATTGTTTTAATTCTATGTACGTTATAGTATGTTGTTGTACTTGTTATAGTATTCGAAACGAGGTGTTCTGGTAGAGAACCAAAGTTGCCGACATAATTTAGAAATATATAAGTATGTTTATCTGTTCTCTGGTTGCCATAGTACAGGCTCTACCTAGTTTGGGATCAGATAACGGTGTGTTGGTTGTCCTAAGATATTATAGATATTTCCTTTATTAATTTGTAAATCCTTATAAATTATATTTTTAAATATTAGTACATACATAAATGTATAAAACATTTAAAAATATAAAAAATAGTAGCCCACCGGTATCGGGAACAGGGTCCCAGCTACCGGCGGTCAGGGCTCCAGAGAGAGGAACCTCCTAACAATGCGATATAACAATTATAGATATTATTATTATAGTTAGTTTTAACCACTCAAGTAAAATCGTGGATCTTGTACGATCGTTACGGTTCATCAGAAGCCCGAAAGTCTGACAACCAGTCATACCAAGGGGTGTCGTATTACCCAGTAACTGGGTTGTAGCGGTCAGATAGAGTTGCTTCATGTAAAATACTGGTATTTAGCTGCATCGGTTAGACTGGAAGCCGACCCTAACATAGTTGAAAATAGGCTAGCCAGATGATAATGACGACGTATAAAAGTGATTCCGATATCCTATTTAGAAAAATAAACAATTTCATTTTATTTATCTATACTTAATATTATAAAGCTGAAGAGTTTGTTTGTTTGATTGAACGCGCTAATCTCAGGAACTACTGGTCCGAATTGAAAAATTCTTTTTGTATTGAGTAGCCTATTTATCGAGGAAGGCTATAGGCTATATAAGATCACGCTACAGCCAAGAGGAGCGGAGCAGTAATGAAAAATGTTGCAAAATCGCACGGGTATACGATTCGACGCGACGGGAAGGGTCGGGGGAACAAAATATTTTACGCGGACGAAGTCGCGGGCAGAAGCTAGTTTTAATTAAAGAAACAAAGGTTAATATCGAAAGTAATTCATAGATGGACGTTAATCATATATTTAGACCGTTATCGATAACCTTTGCTCCCGGTTATCATAAACAGTGGTTACGGGCGGTCAAAAGTTCGGAAGTCATACCCGGTGTAACCTCAGGGTCAGTTATCGATATCAGTAGTTAGTTTGATAACGTGTTAGGTGCGATGAGCTCAAAATATAACAACTAGTTTTTGCTCGCAGTTTCGCCCGCGTCGAAATCGAAATTTATCTCACGAAAACGTACCACTGAAATAATAAGTATACTGTGTCCTAAGCAAGGTCTCCCATTTTATCAATTTTGGGCTGCCATGGCCTAACTGCATGGTTCCATCATCATCATTACAGCCGAAAAACGTCCACTACTGGACATAGGCCTCCTCAAATTAGCAGGGTTTGCCACAATCGCCACCCTTGGCAGACGGATTGACGATCGCAGTATTTTGGTAAAATGCACAGAGAACGCTGCTGCCCATTCTCTAGTAAGTTCTTTAGTCGCCTCTTACGACACCCATGGGAAGAAATGGGGTGGTGCTTTTCTTTACGTCCGACACCATACGGTTCACTGCATGGCTATTCACAACCATTAGACAGGTTGTCGAATCGAAAATTACATAATTTTCAATTACTTGCATTGCTCCCGATAGCAAATATAGCTGTCAGAAGAATGACGGTCGTCTATTTGGTTTAAACTGACCAAATTATAACCAGTGGAAACATCGGTAGTGGACGCCCTAGGAGGACATATAGTGACCTTATTGGTGATGTTCTTCAGAAAGGTCAGGTGCGTAGTACTCGCAACCGGCGTGTGTGTATGACCAATTGTATGAACCTAAACGAGGCAAAAGGAGTGTGTAGAGATCGTAGCAGGTGGCGTTCCGTGGTTTCTGCCTACCCTCATGGGAAAAAGGCGTGATTGTATGTATGTATGTAATTATAACCTAAAAAATGGTGTCGTTGCAACAGTCAAAAGCCTAAAATCTGATAACCAATCTTACCAAGAGTTATCGTGTTACTGTAACTGGGTGGTGGAGTTCAGAGAGATAATTGCTCCATGTCAAGTAATATTCAGCAATGTTCCATGTCGTGCCGGACGCAAAGAATAGCACCAACTCATTTCTTACCATGGGTGTCGTAACAGGCGACTAAGGGACTTACTAGAGAATGGGCAGCAGCGTTTGCTATGCATTTTACCACTATACTTCGATCGCCAACCCGCCTGCCAATCGTGGCGATTATGGCAAAGCCCCCCCCCACATTGGGGGGGCCTCTGTTCAGTAGTGGACGTCTAACGGCTGAAATGATGATGATGATGATGATGTAGAAGATAATAAATAATTTTGATCATAACTGATGCTTAGATAGCTGCAGTAAAAAGTCAGTTACAGCAATAGTTTTACTAATAGGAAGACATTTTGAAACCTAGATAATGTAAATTATTGTTAATTCTTAGTCCCAATATACCCAAAAAGACAATGCAATACCAACAAACAATTTATTCAACAAATAAATCTCTTCAACTGGAACAAAACTCGGCTGGACACATTTTAATGGTGTTTAATATCGGAGTGAACAATGCTAGAATATTACACAGCATGCAGTCAACAGCGGCCGAACAATGAGAGAGATTCGTTAGTGATACGTAAGCTGTTACTCGTACTCGGAAAACTCGAAGTTTCGAGTAAGAACACGTGGATTTGTACAAATTATGACGCCACTTCAATTCTATCGTCCCTTATTGTAACTAGGCTGAGAATCAGCACTTTTTGACTTATGACAACGATGACATTCATCTTCATTATTTCTGGTTGTCGATCGGCACCCTAATTGCGAAACGCGCAATTTATCAGAATCTGAATGGGATTGAAGATTATAAACCATTGCGTCATTTGTTCGAATAAATTGTCGGCTCAGCAACGTAAATAACGCAATGAATGTTGTTTAACTATGAATATTAAACCAATTTTCAACTGATAAAAAGTTCCACAATTACCCCTCTGATTAGTGACAGCAGTATGGGTGTAAAATGCATAGAGAATACTGCTGCCCATTCCCATTTACGACACTGATTGGAAGGAATGGGATAGTACTATTCTATGTCCGGCACAGTCCCCAAAATGCCTGCTCTTCACCACTTCCTTCCTACTTTCATCATCATCATCATCATCAGTTTATAGCAGTCCACTGCTGGACATAGGCCTCCCCAATTGCACGCCATTCAGCTCGATTTTCGGCAACTCTCATCCAGCTGCTACCAGCCACCCTGCGAAGATCGTCGCTCCACCTAGCCTGAGGGCGTCCTACCTTAAGTTTGCCGATTCGCGGTCTCCGCTCAAGAACACGTCTACCCCAACGGTCATCGGTTCGACGGCTAATGTGGCCGGTCCATTGCCACTTCAGCTTGCTAATCCTATGAACTATGTCGACAACTTTGGTTCTCTGCCGGATCACCTCATTCCGGATTCTGTCCCTCCAAGCATAGCTCGTTCCATAGTTCGCTGAGCGACTTTAAATTTGTGGAGCAGCCGTACCGTGAGTCTCCACGTTTCGGCTCCGTAGGTTATAACAGGTAGGACGCACTGGTTGAAGACTTTCATCTTTAGGCTCTGTGGAACACGTGACGAAAAGACTCGACGAAGCTTCCCATTTGCTACCCAGCCCAGCTGAATTCTCCTGTTAGCCTCCTTCTCAAGGATCTCCTAGTGCTTTAGACGGATGAAGTGGCGTAACAAACTTCCTAGCAGCACAGCTGTTTGCTGAGTTAGAAGAACTTGATTTTATAGAGTAGTATGTAAAGTGCTTAATTTTCTGTATGAAACACAAAACATTGATTAAATTCGTTGTAACATAAGTCAGCTATCACACGTCAATGTCTCAACAAAAATATTAAAACTATGCTTACTATGTGTAATTTCATTTCAATTTCAATCATTTGGATTGAACTATTGGGTTTTGTTTAAATTACTAATTATGTTTTAAAGGACATTAAAAATGCATGTAAGTTGTGTACCTAATCCTTAAAGAATGTCGGGTTAACTTGAGAGTTTAGTTTTTAGGAGTGCGTGAAAGGTACATTGTTAAGACCTTTAAAGAAACCTGTTGCAGGCCCCTTCATTTGATAGCTATTGTATCTGTCGATGTCTATTATAAAGAGAGCTTTAATTATATAGATTAAACAGGAAAATATCAGAAAAATATTATTATTAAAGTATAATTTGTGACAAATATAAAAGATAATAAATATCTGTATACACACACATACGTGAAGCAAAAAATTGTTACCCCTTGAAAAATTACGCGGAAGAAAGAGAATGAAATTTGTCAAAGTTGATATGGAAAAGGAGCGCAGAAAGCTAATATTTTTTATTTAAATGAACTATGGTCAAATTCCGACCACCGGGCGACTACTAATACGTATACATATAATTACAAAACGTGCAGTGGCCCTAGTGTAATTTTTATTTGACCTTCTAGATCAAACGCATTGACCGCGTTCAGCGCTCCGATTGGTCCTTCACCAAACTTAGGCCAATCGAAGCGCCGAACGCGCTCGATGCGTTTTATCGAGATAGTTAAAAGAAACTTACACTAGGGCCACTATTGTCTGCCACTATAGTGAGATTTGTTCAAAAAAGTTACCGTGGCCCTCGCATATAGGCAACTGAAGGAAAACGGGTGGGTTTTAGTCAGTAAAAGTCTGACACGCCGTCCCACTCCGGCCAGAGTGCGAGACGTCATTTGATGATATCCCACCCATAATTAAAAAAAAACGCCTCTTTTGTCTTACAGTTTCCTCACTTCCAACTCACTTCTACGAGTTCTTGCATCATAGTAAAGGGTTATGTGCATACCATTGCTGTAGAACAATACTCTATGGGGCTTTGTTCCAAGCGCTCTATAGGCGAGTAGGTACCGTTTATGTAGTAACCCGAAATGGTGTTGCAAGTTCAAGCATATATAGGGGTGGACAGATCTCCAAGTGTAAGTGAACAATTGTTTCGACACAATTGTTTGGCGAAACGTTATGTTAAATCGTTACCATATGTAGTTAAGAACATAGATAGCCCTTTAACAAAATCCGTGGTTTCAAATGTTTTTTTAAATTTGATTTGCCACGACCTTATAACCCGTACACTGATCACGTTTTACTATAAAAAAAACTTTCTACAAAAAAATAAAAACCGACTTCCTAAAAAAAAAAACACTACAAAGTCAAAAATAACTTTAATTTCGGAACTCGGTGTCTTAGGATCTGTATTTAAGATTTTTTTGCCACCTACTTCGGAAATTAAAGTTATTTTTGACTTGGTAATGTTTTTTCTTAGGAAGTCAGTTGTTATTTTTTTGTAAAAAGTATAAACACTACAAAGTGAAAAACAACTTTAATTTCGGAAGTCGGTGGCAAAAAAACCTTAAATACAGATCCTCATTTTTTTTTATCCGCAGTTTTTTTATTGTTATCGAAGGTTTCAAGGACCAATTGTTTGTGTTGTTTAATGGCAGTTCAATGCACCTATTATCCTTTATCGGGAACGAGTTTTTAACTGGTTAGTGGGTCAGTGTTATTTTATAATAAGAATTTATATCAGAATATTACTATTTTTGGGAGCATACGATATTCAAAGAATGTATGAAAGGAAATAAAGTGTACAATAGGGTGGCTTGGAAAATAACAACGCAATACGTAATTGGCAGATTGAGGAGTTATCGAACGGAGTTCATTAAAAGCTCCTACAGGCACGTGCCTACAGGGACGTGCATCTTTCCAATTTATACAAGGCCATAATGCCACCATATGACTTTGGTAGGACTTCTGACTGCCGGGCTTCGATTTAAGGGGTGGTAAGGGGGAGGAATGGGGGATGTGTAGAGCCCCTCCTGTAAAGGAAAAGTTTCGAAACCCCCTTTTTGAGAAATATTTTTTCTTTAATATTCTAGCCTACCTTTCGAATTTTCGTGTATCGACATCGATTAAAAGGCCAGAAGAGGTGTGGGGTTGACGAATAAAATTAAAGGGAAGTAGCAACGCTCGACAGGACACTTCGCTGACAGAGCTCGTCAACAGAATCAAGGCGTTTCCGTAGGCGGTCACAGTTTTAACCTAACCAAACCTCCCCAAACTATGTCGTTTCTGGCACACGCCGGCCGCTCGTCTATACAAGATTAGTTTGCATGCAGGACTAGCATTGTATATTATGGAACAATTTAGTTACTTTGGCCACTACAAAGTATACACGAGTATTTGCGTACTACTGTTGTATAGATTAGAAGACCTTGATTAAAAAGTGATTTCCAATCTATACGCGACTAGTTTCACACCCTTGCGTTCGAGCCTTGTACAGAATGGAAACACGCTGCTGGAACACTGGTCTCTTCTTGGTAAGAGGGAGTGGGCCGTAATCTGCCACGCGGGCTCCGTGCGGGTTGGTAGATGGTTGGTTCTAATACATGTTTCCTCACGAAGTTTTCCTTCACCGTTTTGAGAGTAGTGGTGAACAAAATTATTAACACAAAATAAATCCGGCCTGGGATCGAACCCACGACCTACAACTCGTTAGTCGGGGCCAATACCACTAGGCCACCACAGCTCGTCGTGCGTCATGATACGTAATTATTGTACAATAACGTAATCAGTACAATTAGCACTATTATTATTTGGCAACAGTCCTATATTTAAAAAGAACCCTATACATACAAACATACGTCCCATTCTTCACAAAAACCGGACCAGACTGACTCAAACCGGTTATTACTAGTCTGCTTTCGAGACACTTTTTCTCCCAATTAGTGACGGTTGATGCTGACCGCGTTTTTACATGCAAGGTCAGTAATTCGATGTTTCAAGGACAGATCTGTTTTTAAAAGAAAACGATTTCAATGTTATTTAATACTGTATTTTTACTTACTGTCTATAACATATTAATTATACAAAGTGTAACGTTTACAACTAACACCCCACATAATCTCATACACTCCTATTAGAGAATTGAATTACAAAAAAACAATGACCAAAACTATTTTTTTTTTGCAAATGACTGAAATCGACATATAGCCTGTTATTCCCAAAGCTATAAGCAGGAAGAATAGGAAGTACCTACACCTACATTTCGCCAGTTATGTCTATGTCCCATGTAATAGATGGCGACCATCGACCGCGCACTAATCCAGACTGCTGAGAAAATACTGACCGAAAACAAAAATACACTTTGAATAACCTGGGAATCGAACCCAGCATGCTCCCTTGTACTCAGTAGTAGCACCGGTGACTACTAGACCAAACCAACGAAGCAGTGTAGATATTCGTAAGTAATATCAGAATACTTAGATATAATCATTGAGTAAATGATGTACTGTAAAAAATGAAACGAAAAAAACTTTTTTACAAAAAAAAAACAACCGACTTCCTTAAAAACACTACAAAGTGAAAAATAACTTTAATTTCGGTAGTCGGTGTCTTAGGATCTGTATTTATGGTTTTTTTGCCACCGACTTCCGAAATTAAAGTTATTTTTCACTTTGTAGTGTTTTTAAGGAAGTCGGTTGTTTTTTTTTTGTAAAAAAGTTTTTATTTTTAAATTTTTAGTTGTGGTATTCACCCTGCACTAACTCCAAACAAACAATGCATATTTATGCGATAGCAGAAATCGCGGTTGATTTCCTGTCATTTTTTAAAGAGTTCCGGTGTCTGTCTCCCGAACTCATCATCAGATCTATATGAAAATTATATGGGACCATTTCGGAATAAACCCCTTTCGAACAAAAAAAGAATTTTGTAAATCCGTCTATATATGACAGGCCAAAATGATTAAGGCTGCTTTTTTTTTTATTAAACAGACAGTAGAGTGGGTAAGAGCCCACTCTAGTGTCTGCTGAGGAATCAATTCTCGATGTCAACGAGTATGTCTATCTAGGACAAGATATCTTCTAACTCCTGATCGATAAGGAGTTGTACCTTCCATCATCAGCTCAACGGAATATAAGAATACAAGTAACGGTCTAAACGTGCCTATAATATTCAAAGAATTATCCCCTAACCTTCTAACCTTTCACTGTAAGTTCCTATATGTACTGTTCACCGATGAGGAGTTCCATGCGGTATCTTCGAAGACTATAATTAGTTCACCACGGATGGATAGATACAACCAGCAATTATTTTTGATCTTTAGTACAATATCCAAATCACATTACGTGTACTGTTTGTTTTTGAGGAGTTCCTTCGTTTATCTCCCAAAGTATACATCAAATCTTCACAAAATTAATATGGGACCACCTCAGGAGTATACCCTTACGAATAAAAAAAGAATTTTCAAAATCGGTTGACAATTGGTGTAGAAATCGGTGAACATACATAAAAAAAAAAAAAATACATACAGTCGAACATATAACCTCCTCCTTTTTTTGAAGTCGGTTAAAAATTCAATGACATCATCAGGGAATCGAAATTACAACATCAAACATTCGCGCTACACGCTACATACACCTTGGTACTAGCAAAAAGAATTTCCCTACATATAAATCGTCACCCTGTTTATTCGCTTTAAAAAAAACAATAAAACGAAGAGACAAGCTCTTCGTTTTATTGTTTTTAATCCGTAAGTAATTTGATCATGTTTACATACCATGTGGAGGGACCCTGATATCTGCTATACAGGTATTCCTAGGGCAGACACCATTGTTACGGTAATGATATCTATATAGAGATCATTACCGTGCCATTGTCTCACAACCTAGTGTCACATAGTTTAAAAGGTTGTCTAAATTAATTATAATGACATAGTTTTTGAAGAGAAAAACACTTTGACAATACCCTAAACAAAGGAATGTGATAGTCTTCCTACCTCACCAACCATTTGACAGATAACTTTTAAGTCTAACAAAATCCTTAATCACAATTCATCACCATCTCGTTTGACCTTCGGACCTACTATTATATTAACATCCTTTAATAAAAACAAGAAGTGAATTTAAATAAGACCTCAGTATGGAAGGTCGTGACTATTGCCAGGGCCTGATGCCAACCATTCAGTCATCGTAAATTGGATACTTCCTAAGGAAATGACTCCTTATTGGTATGCGTAATATGATGTCTTGTTTAACATCATTTAATACTCTATGACATCTCACTATCGTCTGCTGTTCTAGTACTTTCAAGATTATCTTGTTTTGTATTACTGTCATATTAAAATATAACTGGCAGGTGTAGGTGTCGTTGGTAGTACGTACTTGTTTTTATGTTATGCTTTCCTGGTACTGCTGACGTATTGTTTTTGTTATTTATACGCATCGACTTACCCCTCTTTAGGGGAAAGGGGGAGGGGAGGCTGACGTTATGTTATGATGTCTCTTGAAGTTATAAAAAATCGTAAATCATGTCATGTTTATATAGTGTGTAAAGTAGTAGTTAAGTAATGAAAAAATTGAAACAACATTTTTAATTGAACTGGAATAGTCCATAAAAGGAAGTCAAATTTTCTACATCAGTGGGGTTGAGGACCAATATTCCTCCGTGTTACAATGAGTACCGTCTTACTGGAAACTCTTCAATAGGGTCACGAGGACCTTCACATTAGGCCGAAGCCATTCACCGGACGACGCTAGGCCGTATTCGAGCCACAAGGGCTTAACCGTGCACCACATTACATGGGCCAACTACTCGACTTCCGTCGAGACACGAGATGCAGACTGGGCTGCACTACAATATCCACAATAGCTTTACCGGACCAGAGCATATTGCTTCAACACCAGGGATAAGATTAGAACAGCCTTACCCCTGACCACTGTCTTACTGTGTAGAAACGGACCTCCCAATTCTCAACTGTGAAATAGCGTACTTATATTAAATGACGAGAAAACTTTGATAGCGCGATGTAGGATTCTTTGAATTTTTGACTAAACTATTCACAAATATCCATATAATATTTTTTTCTATTACACTAGAATGAATTTAGAAACTTATGGCATGTTAGAAAGTTATAAATTTCAAAGATTTGAGAATATTTTTGTGAGTGACAGGGATGGTCATATACAGCTCGCCCCGATTGCGAGAAGGACGGCAATCAACACACATAAAGAGCTAACAGGTAGCCGCAGTGCTGCCATCTGTTATTAGACTGCGTAACTACGCATCCCTGACGTGACCTATTTACATAGGTATTAATAAATATTTTTTTTATATGAAATACGATAATATGGTATTATCTTTCAATGGACGCAAATTGTTTTTAATTATACGTACTAAAAAGATAAATTATTCTTATTTTTTAAATGAAAAAGATCTGTAGTCATTTCATTCTTCTTATATGGCTATTGGAAAATCCAATACTTCATGTTTTTCCTTATTTTTGAAATACAGAATGATAGCAATGAGTATTCCTTCTAGAACCATTATCATTGTGATTGTGGCAAAGCGAGGTAGGCAGGAATTAAGGGTGAAGTGACTCCTTTGGAATTTGATAGTAATAAATTGATTTACACATTGATTAGATAAAATTTTATCAATGCATGTTATCACGTTGATACCTACATATTTATCCCCATAATATTTGCCGTTTGATACTTTATTGAAATCGCTACTCTACCATAGAAATTATGTTGTTTAAGTTACAGTTAATTCATTAATTTATTTTGACTCTACAATCATCTGCCTAGCCTTTTACCGACTACGTTGGGGTTGGATGTCAGTCCAACCGAATGCAGTTTACTGCCAGTATTTTACATTAGCTTTTGCCCGCAAATTTGTCTGGTTTTTTTTTTGCTCTAGCCTTCTAAACATACAAACAACCACTCTTTTCAGGTTTATAATGTTATTTACTGTGGAGATTTGATAACTATTAAAAGAGTTGAAGTGAACCAACCTTAAAATAAAGACATTTATATGCTAGAGCAGACTCCTTTTTAGGGTTCCGTTGCCAAATGGCAAAAAACGGAACCCTTATAGATTCGTCATGTCTGTCTGTCTGTCCGAGTATGTCACAGCCACTTTTTGCCGAAACTATAAGAGCTATGATGTCGAAACTTGGTAAGTAGATGTATTCTGCGAACCGCATTAAGATTTTTCAACCAAAATAGAAAAAAAAAAACAATAATATTTGGGGTTCCCCATACATAGAACTGAAACTAAAAAAAAAAAAATTCTTCAAACCCATACGTGTGGGGTATCTATGGATAGGTCTTCAAAAATGATATTGAGGTTTCTAATATCATTTTTTTCTAAACTGGCACTTCCAAAGTGGTAAAATATGTGTGTCCCCGCCCCCGTAACTTCTAAAATAAGGGAATGATAAAACTAAAAAAAATATGTGATGTCCATTACCATGTAAACTTCCACCGAAAATTGGTTTGAACGAAATCTAGTGAATAGTTTTTTTTTAATACGTCATAAATCTTAAACCACAATTTACCTTTCATTCAGTCAACTCAAACATAAAAATTAAAAAAAAAACATTTAATTTCATAAACATAAACCTTATGCATAAACCGTGAATACCTGCAGGTTTGTACGGAACCCTCGGTGCGCGAGTCTGACTCGCACTTGGCCAGTTTTGAATTTTTTAAGAGCAACAATTCCATTATAGGTACATGATTGTTTTTTAACTATAACTGTTTACGCAGCGTATGCAACGGGAACTCTCAAAAGGAATACATTTTCCACGTTTTTGCAACATTTTTCATTGATGTACCGCTCTTATTGCTCGTAGCGTATTATATAGCTTAAAGCCTTCTTCGATAAATGGGCTATCTCCAACACTTAAAGATTTTTTTCAATTCTAACCGAGCCCAGCCGTTCCTGAGATTAACGTGTTCAACCAACCAAAAAAACAAAAAAACTCTTCAACTTTATAATATTACTAGCCTCTGCAACCGGTTTCGCTCGCGTATAATACATTTGAATCTTCCTTTTGAATCACTCTGTCTATTGATGAAAATTGCATTAAAATCCGTTGCGTACTTTAAAAGATCTAAGCGTAAAGACGCGGGAAGCGAGTTTGTTTTATAGTGTAGAGATTAGAGTATAGACGGGGCGACTGCCTAATTGGACCTCCACAAACTCCTTAAACTAGCCCAAAACACTATTAATCAGTATCAGAATAATTTTGAAGGTTATTATTATAAGTGATCCATTCCTTCATATCTGTACTAATATTATAAAGCTGAAGAGTTTGTTTGTTTGTTTGGTTGAACGCGCTAATCTCAGGAACTACTGATCCGAATTGAAAAAATATTTATGAATTGAGTAGCCTATTCAATGAGGAATGCTATAGACTAAATAATATTGCGCTACAATTAAAAGGAGCGGAGCAGCAACGAAAAATGGTCAAAAACTGGCAGGCAATTTGATGCGACGGAAAGGGTCAGGGGAGCAAAAATTTGACGCGGACGAAGTCGCGAGCAGAAGCTAGTGTTCGAATAAATTGGCTGCTTAACAACGTAAACAACGCCATGAATATTGTGGAACTGTCAAAATGAATACGATTCCTACTGATTGTGTATTTCGCAAGTACCCCTTTGGGGCTCTAGTCCCTAACCACGAAGTCGTAGTGTATGCCAAGGTTACGGGTACCTCTGACTTCGTATTAACTACGGACAGAGGATTTGTTGGGTTTCCGAACTAAGAATAAATGACAAACATTATTTGACAGCTGGCCCAACGCCCGATGTGTTGTAGCCTCCACAAAAATGTGAATTAATCGGCTGTATGATTCACTTTGACGTTTCAAACTACCTTCGGACGGGTCAGTATCTTTGTTGACGGAGTCAGAGACTAGGCTCCCTGTTACTGGGTAAGACGATACTTCTTGATGAGACTGGTTGTCATTTTTTTATTTTGACTCTACCATTCTAGTAAAAAAAGCTAGAAGCGCTTGTGGCTAAGTGATAACAGCCGCACGGATTGATCGTTCAGGTTAAGCTACGCTTGCCGTGGTCGGTCAGTGGATGGGTGACCATCTTTACATACCAAGACCCTTCCGTGCCTCGGAAAGCGCGTTAAGCCGTTGATCCCGGCTGTCTTTCGTAGATCTTAGACAATCGTTACGGGTCGTCAGCAGCCAGAAAGTCTGACAAACAGTCTTACCAAGGAATATCGTATTACCCAGTAACTGGGTTGTGGAGGTCAGATAGGCAGTCGCTCCATGTAAAATACTGGTACTCAGTTGCACCCGGTTAGACTGGAAGCTGACCCCAACATAGGAAAAGGCTAGGCAGATGATTATTCTAGTAAAAAAGCAATTTCTTGGAGTTTTCATATGGCTCACTTGTAAACACAATTTTTGAATTCCTAAACTTATTTACAGACAAAATACAGTGGAGCGTCGATTATTCGAACTAATTGGGGACAGGAGTGTTCGGAAAATCGTTTTTTTCGGATAATCGAACTGTATTGATGCAGCCATACATATTTATGTACAGGTGAATGTAAACCTTATGTTTAGACATATCTTTAATGACAAAAGTTTCTTTCAAGCGGTAAAATTTAGTTTTATCAACTAACGGCTACTTTGGAGTAACATATGAGTACATACAACTAACAGTTTGAGACAATTTCGCGTGTATTGTAGCGCGGGAGGAGGGTAGCACACGCGAGTCGGGCGGGCTTAGTAGTTCGGATAAGCGGTCGTTCGGTTGATCGACGTTCGGATAATCAACTTATTTAATATTCAAAATATATTATCAGTGTAATACTATTATTGATATTGTCAGCAGCATATCTAGCTCGGTATTAGGCAGCCAACTTACGAATATCGTGCTATCTGCTCGGGCTTAACATAAAAAATCGACTCAACAATCTTGAGAGACTGGTGCTCGAAAAAGGCATAAAATAACTGTGTTACTAGTCATCAGGGCCCCCTAAAACCTTACACAATTACATGTACACATGTTAAATAAGATAGATGAAGAAAGAAAATGTACGTGATGAAGTTTTCTTAAATTCTATATCTCTTAATTATGAATCACAAAATTTTTTGCCACCCAAATTAAAATATTTTATTTCACTTAAACCTACATGGACACTTATGAATTAATGAATGATATATTTGTTTGCAAGAATATAGGTAGCTAACATACGTTCTGAAAATCTAAAGATAGGTTTCACTATCGAACGTCAGAAGCTACGTGCACGTTGTTAATTCCTATAGAAAAAAGCTGACAAGGTATTTAATAAAACAGAACATGGTCTGTCTACGGTAAATAACCTATTGGATGACGACCCATACTGATGGAGGGTATTCATCATACAATAAGACGTATGTAGTTATGACTATTTTAAAGAGAAAATGTTTGATTTTTTTACCTGTATTTGTTTGTTACGGTTTCACACTAAAACTGCTAATCGGACTTAAATGAATTTTAGCAAATGGGTAGACCCTGGATTAGGACAAAGAATACTTTTAAACCCGATGTTTTCACGGAGTCGAGACTTAAGCGAGTGAAATTGTAATTTAAGAACTGCTAGAGCAGCGGCAAAGCTATCCATGAATAAAGCAATGTTGAGTGTATTTCAGCATTATTGAAAAGTTTTAATAAACACAGACACCCCTTTTTTTTTGGATGGGAAATCATCAAATGACTTCTCCCGCTCTGGGCGGAGCGGGAGGGAGTGTCAGACTTTTACTGACTAAAACCCACCCGTGTTCCTTCAGTTGCCCATGTGCCAGGGTCACGGTATCTCTTTCGAACAATCTCGCGACCCTGACAGGCATCGGTCCTAGCAGACCCCTCTCAGTGCTGCTGACATCCCTTTGAGGCGCACGTGGAACACTACGCGCCGTCGACCCGAGCCTGGTCCTTACCGGACGGCGAGCTACCCATTGCTCGCCACCCGCAAGCCTGCGCCTACGGTGGCCGGGAGTCCGCTATCGACTCCCGACGCCCGGGGCGTCTCCTCCTGCGGCGGCTAGGGACGTGAGGGCGCAGAGACTGGAACTCCCTCACGCGCACCGCCTCCTCCTTCGCGAGCATTACTGCTTCGCAGAAGGAGGTGACGGCTTCCCATGCCCTCTCGCTCCGTACCATGGCTCGCACCAGGGCCGGACGCGAGAGGTCGCCGCCCAGGCAAAGCACACCTCCACCGTATGCTCCACCGTGTCCTCCAGACGATCCTCGCAATGGAAACACCCGGGCGTTTCCTCCCGCTTTATCCTGAACAGGAACCCACCGAAGCACCTATGCCCGGTGAGAACCTGCGTCAGGCGGAAGGTGAGGATGCCGTGGCGCCTCTCAATCCACTCCTCATAGAGGGGACTTACCGCCGCAATTGTGGCGTGCCCAGCGCTGGGTTGCGACAATCGGACCTGCCATGACACACCTTTAATATTGTGGTCTTGGTTGCGATTAGAAAGAAATAAGAAATTTTCAACGGACGGTATTATCTTGTTAGGATTGCAAAATCTGCCGGGGTCGCGTGATTATTCGAAAGAGATACCGTGACCCTGGCACATGGGCAACTGAAGGAACACGGGTGGGTTTTAGTCAGTAAAAGTCTGACACGCCCTTCCGCTCCGCCCAGAGCGGGAGAAGTCATTTGATGATTTCCCATCCAAAAAAAATTAATTAAATTTACTCTCATATACTTTGTAGAAAGTATGAAGTCAAAATAAAGGTAAAGAAAAATTTATAAACATAGGCTATATACATATAATGTAATAAATATGATATATATGTATTTATGGAATAAACAATCTATTTAAAGTGAAATAACACTAAGTACATTTTTTGCCTTTTTCTGATTATAACCACGGCAGTTAACGTGTTATTTTGGCATTGGGCTAAAGATCTTAGGCTCAGCAGACACACGATAAAGGTGTTTTTTTAATTTTTTATTAAAGTCTAGTGTTACTTTTATTGAAGTTTTCATAGTACTTGTAATTCACAGTAGTTGTATGTAGTTCACAGTTATTTTAGCTCGGATTGTGCACCACTTTCAAAATCAAAGTGATCTTTCTTATCGTTACAATAAGGTTGCTTATATGGTGTTGCTGTAAGGTAACTATAACAGGACTGACCCTTGAACATAAAACACAAAATAGCAGTTATTCTGAGCAAGTCATAGGAGAATGTTTTGCTTTTTATTTGTTTAGGGAGTCGCTGCTACAGGTATCGTAGCGCGTAGCTGTAGAGTGCGGGTTCTCATAATCAGCTTTTAATATGCCCACAGCTGGGACACAGGTTACGGGAAAGGGCCATAATCTACAACGGGGGTTGGCTGATGTCACGTCTTTAATTTTTTTGCTTCTAAGACATGTCGGTTTCCTCGCGCTATTTTTCTTAGTATTTTTCACTGTTTTGAGCCACTGCTCAAAGCGCTGAAAAAATACTAAAGAAAATAATTTCACAAAGTAATATGCCTGCCTGGTATCGAACCCAGAATCCACGACTCGTAATTCGCAGCCGCTACCACTGAGCCAGCACCGCTCCAGTGCGGAATCGCTTCCTACAATTTGGAAATGATGATGTGGAGAGTTAGAAGTTCACTTTTTTTTCTGTTTGATTTCGTTCTTTTGAAAATAATATAACATAAAATATGCATTCATAATTTCACCATCATCATTTCAGCCGAAAGACGTCCACTGCTGGACATAGGCCTCCCGAAGCACCGCCGCTTCAACCGGTTCTGTGGTTTTCGTATCCAGCGGATTCCTGTGGCCTTCACCATCTTGTGGGAGGCCATCCAACGCGCAGTGGGCCATAATCCACCACGCGGGCCCAGTGCAGGATGGTAGATGTCACATGTCTTCGATTTTTTTCGGTTCTAAGACATGCCGGTTTCCTCACGATGTTTTCCTTCACCGTTTTGAGAGCAGTGATGAAATAATTTACATAATGTAAAGCGCCTGCCTGGGTTCGAACTCACGATCTACGACTCTTAAGTCGCGGCCGTCACCACTGGGCGACCACAGCTCTACAATTAATGTGACACGCGTCATGTTCAATGGGTTGAACGAATGAAGCAGACGTTTTGTCTCCTTTTTAATAGACGATGAAAAAAAGGACGTTCTCAGGTGTTTTTGACTAACTTCTTTTTATGTGACTACGAATATCTTTTTACTGAATAGTCCGATTTTGAGCGAAGGGGTATTTACTTTGCAATTGGTCCCAATGAAACTGGAAAAAAAAATCCCAAAAAAAAACTAAGCAAAAAATATAAATATGAAATTGTTTGGCGCCGACTCAAAATTTGTAATTTACATTCATGTAGAAACTCAATTACACTTTTCAGTTTGTTTGTTTGTCTGTCTAATTGTTTATTCTAAGTTTTTCATGCTTTATTTAATAATAAATCAGAAGGTATAATAAACCTGATTATACTACTAATAATAATGTTAACTTACGGCAACCTCGTGAAGGCTGAGAAAGAGAAACAGATCTCGGCCTAATACATGAGGTTGTTGACATGTGGAATTTTGACTCGGCTGTCATTGTGCCGATTGTCGTATCAGTCAAAGAGCTGATGGGCGAAACCCTCGATCAACATCTATCGAGGGTCTCGTAAGGCGGGTGAATCAAGAACCTGATTCAGAAGGCTGATGGCCCACAGCTTGGAGCCTGCTCCCGATACCGGTGGTTCACTATTTTTTATCTTTTTAAATGTTTTTGTAAGTTTATTTTCCAAAAATATTTAAAAATGTAATGAATATGTCTATTATACAGGGTGTCCAGTAAATAGCACGACATACTGCAGGGGGTGATAGCTTGGGTCACTACCTATCAATACAACACAATATATGTTCAGCAAAATCTTACGGATTTACAGTTTTACAAAATTTTCCGAAATACCGAAAAATCTCTACCTTGAAACAGATTTTTAAGCATCTCGTTATGAAAAAATCCTTTTCTAGTACTTTTTTTAACATCAAATTATTCGTGAATAGTTACTTTACTCATTGATAAGTCTTTTTTCTATCAAAGACAAGAATGTTTTCAAGAAATACTATTTTTTATTTAAATTTGCACAGAACTATTTTCTTATCACTTAAGTTTAACCTACAGTGGTGAAAAAAAAATCCGTAAGATTTTGCTGCACATATATTGTATTGTATTGATAGGTAGTGACCCAAGCTATCACCCCCTGCAGTATGTCGTGCTATTTACTGGACACCCTGTATAAATGAACAAACGAGATATTAACTTACTAACTTGGCACCTTTTCCTATAAAAAATCAGTTATAAAATACACACTTTTTAAGCGAAAGATTACATATTATATTTACAAAAAACAAAATTGTAACAAATATTTATTTAAAAAAAACTAAACAAAACACAAAAATATTTGCCATTTGTGGGGAGCGAACTCGAGACTCTATCAATACTTACGTCTTGTCCCCTTTTTATTCGCCTCCCGAACAATGCGGTCCTGAATCGCGCTATCAAAGTTTTCTTACCACATAACACCGATACGATATCTCGCGCTAAATGTACGGGAGTCCGTGTCTACTCAGTGAGACAGTGTTGAGGTGGAGCTGTTCTAATTCCACCTCAGTATGAAGCAATACGCTGTGGTATGCTCTAGCTATTGTGGAATTTGTGAAGTGCAGTGAGCCTGCTACTTGAGTTGAATAAACGCCCTTGCGGCCAACGAGTGAAGACTGCGTGGTGACCAGTCGACATGTGATGAAACAAGTAAGTCCCCTCGTGTGAACGTTGGGGCACAAGCAAACGGAGGAATTAGGTCCTCCAACCCACTGCAGTAGATAATTCGACTCCTTTTTGCGATTTTTCGTTTCTTTGGAGTTGGTTTAATGTTTATTAACAATAATCAAGTACTATTTTACTACATTGCAATATGAACGGGGATCCCCAAATTATATGTTAGTCTAGTTGGTAGCGACGAGATCATCCGATCTTTTGAAATATTATAGTTGGAATCTCCTCTTTAACCGACGAAGAAAAAGAAGGTTCCCAGGTTTTTTATATATGGCTACGCATAACTTTTTACTGAGTAGTCGTTTTGATGGACTGGGTTTACTTTGAAATTGGTCCCAATTCAACTTGAAATAAAAAATATCCCAAAAGAACGAAGATGAAAGTATAAATCTAAAATGTGTGTAATTTGTAATTTACATTAATTAAGAAGCTCGGTTGGACTAAAAGTTTATTTTTGCTTTTCAGTGTCAACTATCGTCAATCTAATTCATTGTTTAAAAGTTTTTCATGCTGAACTGAATAATAAGTCAGAAGAAAGAATAAACTTGAAATTTAAAAAAATATTAACACACTGGGTACCTCTTCCTAGAAAAACTAAAAAAATATGGTATATGTACACTTTAAAGCGAAAGATTACATACTCCATTTACAGAAGAAGAAAAATCAAACATTTATACACAAAAAAAAAACGAAACAATCATACGCAAACATAATTATAAAACACAAAAATATTTGCTACTTGTGGGGAGCGAGCTCGAGACTCGTACAACACGTCTCGTCCCCTTTTTATTCCCATCCCGAACAATGCGGTCCTGAATCGCGCTATCAAAGTTTTCTTGGGCCGTAGCCCGAATATGATATTCTACGTTAAATGTACGGGAGTCCGTGTCTACTCAGTAAGACAGTGTTGGGATGGGGCTGTGTAAAACCTACCCTAATATGAAGCAATACGCTGTGGACGATCCAGCTATTGTGGAATTATGGAGGGCACTGACCATGCTACTCGAGATGGAAAACGCCCCTGTGGCCAATGAGTGAAGACTGCGTGGTGACCAGTCGACACGTGATGAAAAGTCCTCGTTTCGACGTCGGGGCACATGAAACGGAGGAATCTGGTCCTCCACCCCACTTCAGTAGACGATTTGACTCCTTTTTTGCAGTTAGAAAAAACTTTGAACTTTTTTATTTATTTTTAACATAAATCTTAATATAACCTTATCTTAAAATAAAATAAAAGGCCTTTTGCCAACTATATTAGGTTCGGCATCCATCTATCCGGATGCAGCCGAGTACCAGTAGTTTACATCAAGCTACTGCCTATATGTCCGCCACAACCCAGTAACTGGATAATACGATACCACTTGGTAAGACTGGTGGTCAGAGTTTCGAACTTCTGACGACCCTTAACGACTGTCTTTGACCTGCAAATAACAGCCGGTACCAACAGCTTAGCATGCTTTACGAAGCACGGAGGGGTTTTGGTATGAAAGTATGGTCACCCATCCACGGACCAACCGCGGCAAGCGTAGCTTAACCCGACCGATCGACCTATCCAGCTTTTATTACTTAGCCACACTGTTATGGTCTAGCCATGAGCCCCCTATACTTAATTAGTAACTAGTTTCAATATATACATGCCTCGTATATTTACACTTTGCGGAATGTTTCCTCATCAAACGTTTTGCGTACCCAAAATCTTATTTACCATCGACAATACATAACACTTATTATTTTAGCCCTTATGTTCCTAACAATAAGAGACACTAAAAAGTTAGGTATTAATTTTTGTGTGCTGTTGTTGATTGTACTGTAGTAAATTGTGTTATTTTCCTGTTTTATTATGTTTTGGAATGAAAACATTATGTTGGAAATATTAATCAATCAAATATTTGCTGAATGTTTTGTTTTTTAACCGACGAAAAAAACGGAGGAGGTTATCAATTCAACGCGTATATTTTAAATGATGAAGGAACGTTCCGTGTGGTGCCGGCCGTTAAGAATAACACCACCCCAGTTCTTCCCGTGGGTGTCGTAAAAGGTGACTAAGGGACTTACTAGAGAATGGGCAGCAGCGTTCTCTATGCATTTTACCACCATACTGCGATCGCCAACCCGCCTGCTAAGCGTGGCGATTATGGCAAAGCCCCCCAAATTTTGGGCCTATGTCCAGCAGTGGACGTCTTTTGGCTGAAATTATGATGATTATGAAGGAACGACCTAAAAGTAAAATAATTTTCTATTTATTATATTTTCTTTTGCCAGTGGCTTTACGTATACACGCGTATTATACACTAGCTTCTGCCCGCGACTTCGTCCGCGTTAAATTTCTTGTTCCCCCGACCCTTCCCGTCGCGTAGAATCGCCTACTCAAGCGATTTTCCCCGTTTTTACAACATTTTTCATTACTGCTCCGCTCCTCTTGATTGTAGCGTAATGTTATATAACCTATAGCCTTCCTCGATAAATGGGCTACCCAACACAAAAATAATTTTACAATTCAGACCAGTAGTTTCTGAGATTAGCGCGTTCAATTAAACAAACAAACTGTTCAACCTTATAATATTAGTATAGGATATAATACTTATTTATAAACCTTCGTCTTGAATCACTCTGTCTGTTGATGAAAACCGCAATAGAATCTGTTGCATAGTTTAAAAGATTTAAGCATAAAGACGCGGGCAGCAATTTAATTTATACTAGGTATGTAAAAAAAATGTGTTTTAAGTTGAGACAATTTTATTTTTAGGATTTAATTCGGTGGCAGTCTTTGAACACAACCGCGATGTTAATGGAGAATGTGACCAAAAATTCCCTTTCTCACGATAAAGTACCATTGTATCTTCCTACTTTTATTTATCCTTTCCGACTAGGCAGAAAAACTGCCCAATCCGTACATATAGCTCCTCTTTAGTGGGTCCGGTTTATTGGCAATAAATGCACAAGCCCACTTAAGGAACAGGTCAGAGTCGGGAACAGTGTGTGGCACAAGTTACAGAAGGTAGTTTCTTTCATTATCCAACAACCCATATTTTTGCTACGTTAATAATACCAGTCCATTATTCCCGAGATGTCAGCAAAACTGATGGGATCCATTAGGACCGATGCCTGCCAGGTTAGCGAGATTTGTTGGAAATAGTTACCGTGGCCCTGGCATAGGCAACTGTAGGAACACAGGTGGGTTTTAGTCAGTAAAAGTCTGACACGCCCTTTCGCTCCGCCCAGAGCCGGAGATGTCTTTTGAAGATTTCCGTCCCAGAAAAAAAAGAAGCCTATTATTCCCACTGTAGACCAAAAGACTTCTCTAGAGATAAGACATGAACATCGTTCACCACGCTTGCATAAGACGGGCTAGCGATTACAGACTTCTATTAACAATAGTAGCGCTGCCAGTGTAGGCTCAGTGGCAGCGGGACTTACGAGTTGTAAGCCGTAGGTTTAAATCCAAACAGGTGCTTTAATTTGTGTAAATTATTTTATCACAACTGCCCTCAGCATGACCTACTACCAAAAATTGGAAGACATATGACATCTATCAACCCGTACTGAGCTCTCGTGGTGGTTTACAACCCACTCCCTTTCAAAGAGAGAAGGCCTTTGCTTTCACATAAGTACGCCTTGTTCTCCGTTATTATTTAATCTACATAAGTTTCTCAGCGGTATTGGACGTAACTTGTAAGTTGTAACAGCCGATATCACTGGGCCATTTAGACGACCTACATGTCGTGAGTTCGAGCCAAGACAAGCACTTTATGCATGTCATCACCACTACTCTCAAAACGGCGATGGAAAACATCATGAAGAAACATGACAGGACATGAGACATCCAACCACTCGCACTGGGCACGCGCGATGGCCCGCTCCCAGAGACAATGCCCGTTCCGAGCAATGGGGAAATTATAGGCAGATTTTGTGTGATTGTGAAAAAGGCAGTAATACCTTTCACGCTCTCACTTACGCCTTGGACCGCTTGTTCCCAATAAATTAGTGCAGCAACCCCCTGACCGGCACTTAAAGGCAGACTTACGGTTATAGTACACTCAGCAAATGCTTGAGAACCCAACGTTTTTTCTAAAAACGTGGACACTTACTAACACGCTCGTAAGGTTCAAAATGCGTTGTTTATTATTTTTTAGTCAGTAGTTAAGCGAGTCTTCCGTGCCTCCGCAAGCACGTTAAGCCGTTGGTCCCGGTTGCCTTTCATAGATCTTATACAGTCTATACGGGTCGTCAGAAGCCCGAAAGTCTGACAACCAGTCTTACCAAGGGGTATCGTATTACCCAGTAACTGGGTTGTGGAGGGCAGATAGGCAGTCGCTCCATGTAAAATACTGGTACTCTGCTGCATCCGGTTAGACTGGAAGCTGACCCCAACATAGTTGGGAAAAGGCTGATGGATGAGTCAGTAATGAAGTGTTTTGTCAGTTATCGTATTATGTTATTTCTTAAGATTGTAAAGATAGACTTTACAGGGTCAAATTAAATTAGCTGGCAATATTTTATTCACGTGTTGTACCTATAATGCGTATAAATGTCGATCGAATCGTCGAAAATAATGAAACAAAAAAAAAAAAAAGAACTTGTTGCTTCGGACTTTCTTTTTTTTGCGAGCTTGCGGGCGGCGAGCAATGGGTAGCTCGCCGCCCGGTAAGGACCAGGCTCGGGTCGACGGCGCGTAGTGTTCCACGCGCGCCTCAAAGAGATGTCAGCAGCAATGAAGGGGTCTGCTAGGACCGACGCCTGCCAGGGTCGCGAGATTGTTCGAAAGAGATACCGTGACCCTGGCACATGGGCAACTGAAGGAACACGGGTGGGTTTTAGTCAGTAAAAGTCTGACACGCCCTCCCGCTCCGCCCAGAGCGGGAGAAGTCACATGATGATTCCCATCCAAAAAAAAAAAAATGTGTATTTAGACAACCAAACGACTATTATGTTATGGTTTTTGGAAATTTCAATAAAAAAGAAATATCTAAGTTTCACGAAAAAATACAAAAAGAGCTGTTCCGATGCGGCACGCTGATCGATTGCGGGCATTGACCTTCGTATTATGTTTTAAAATGTTTAAAAAATTATGTAAAAATTATGTTTTTATTTTGTTACAATTTTTTTCTAGTCTATTCTAGAATATGTTCCTAGTGCCACGATTTTCCTTTTTTTTTACCTAAACCTTATAACTCTGTCCCCATACATTTTAACTGTATTTACCTAGTCTATATCAGTTTTCAGTACAGCGAAATAAAATAGCAATAGTAACTGCTGAGCCTACGAAAACGCCAATTGAAAGGAGACAATTGCGACCGGGGAATGAGCGAAGGCTGCGAGGGAAAAAAGCAACGCAGAGAGCGACAGGCTGGAAGGGAGTTTAGGGGTGGTAACTGCATGCGAAAGAATATAACCAAGTTAGATTCCGTTTAATCAGCCTGTAATGTTCCCACTGCTGGGAAATAGGCCTTCTCTCGGTGAGAGGGAATCGGCCGTAATCCACCACGCAAGCCATTACGGGTTGGTAAACGTCTCAAGCCTTAAAATTTTCGGTTCTAAGACATGCCAGTTTCGTGACGATGTTTTCTTTCACCGTTTTGAGAGCAATGATGAGGAAATTATTTACACGAAGAAAAGTGCTAATCTGGGTTCGAACCTACGAGTCGTACCTCGCTACCACTGGGCCACCACTAATCTGAATTCTGTTATCTATACATACATCTATACAAATAAATAAAATTGGATTGTCTGTTTTTAATATTAAAATAACCGCTTTTTACTAAGTGTACATGAATGTATACACGGTACATATACCAAAACAACATTTTTACAATTTTTGTCTGTCTGTCTGTTCCGGCTTATCTCTGAAATGGCTCGACTGATTTTCACTGGCAGATAGCTAATGTAACAAGGAGTAACTTAGGCTACTTTTATTTTAGAAAAAACAATTGGATCTCACGAAAAAAAATAAAACTAATGAAAAACTTTTTTGTTAAATACCACGCGGACGAAGTTGCGGGTAATAGCTATGTATAATATAATTTGAAACAAGTCTCTTAACCCCATAAAAATCAGCATCATTTTTAAATCATGTTACTTAGGTATGTACTTCGTAAAGAAGACTATGCTAATCTTCAACATAGAACTCCTATTAATAATAAAATAAATGTGAAAGTCTGGATGTTTGTAACTCAATCAAACTCAATTATAACGCAAAACCAGCTAAACATATTTCGATGAAAATTGGCTCATAGATAATTCATATACTGGATTAACATATACAAAATATTTTATCCCGGTTACACGACCCGGTGGGATAATTTTCGACTGCGAAACCGCTGCCGAAATCTGGTAGTTAATAAAATATACGAGTCGACAACCCTAGTGTGACAGGTGAAGGGGGTAGCAAACCAGCCGAAATATTGCAGGACGCATTCATACTGGCAGTGATTGGTTTCCGGGCCTTCGACGATCGATAGTGAGAAATACTCGACATTTCGACTTTTGGTTCTATTCTGTATTGAGATCACGATATAACTAAGTACTGAAAAACACGCAAAAAATAATTAAAAGTCATTTATCTAATTTACGATGAGAATTTAGGTCGGGTTAGTTGCCGGGCGTAAAGAATACGCCATAGCACCAACCCATTTCTTCCCGTGGGTGCCGTAAGAGGCGACTAAGGGATTCACTACGAAATGGGCAGCCGGTTTCTCTATGCATTTTACCACCGTACTGCGATCGCCAACTCGTCTGCCAAGCATGCGAATTATGGTAAAGCTCCCCAATTTGGGCCTATGTCCAGCAGTGGACATCTTTCGGCTGAAATGATGATGATGGTGATGATGATAAAGGATCCTAGTGCTTTAGCTGAGAAAAAGAAATGACATGTTATATAAACTCGTATAAAATACAGTGATTCTGCGCTTTTTTCTCGACATAGTTCTCTAACTTTTGTATCCTACATATTTAAAAGTCCTAAAATACAGAAAATAAACGAAGGCAGCAAATATTTGTCTACCTTTAAAATAACATACCAAAGGAATAGTGTTTCACAACTCCGGTCTAAACAAAATATGAGTCCAAATAAAGTAGATACAAGAAATAAAGAAAAAGAAAGACAATATTGTAGACACAAACATTTACATAAAAGCTAAAAACCTTGTATAAAATGTATTCCACATTCTAAATTTAGCTATCAATTTAGTTAAGAGATTTTTGCGAAAACGTGCCAAAACTTACTTCAGAAAAGATAGGGTCTGTGGCGCGAAGAATTATGAAAGTCATTAATTTTGCTTAAGACCTTATACTTGAATTTTCGCGAAGAATTTATTGTCAATTTCCTCAATAGATTTATATTTAGACTGCTGTAGATTAATGGCGGTTTATTTTTGGTACAGCCTGTCCATGACCTGGGCTTGATATATTGTCACTGTCAGAATCTTCGTACTTCAGAGGAATAATGAAAATAGAAGGAGCACTAACTACTAACTAGCTGGAATATCTATAGCTACATCTCTTTCTTTCTTTCGAAATGTAATGAGAGTTAGGAGAAACTTTCAGTTTGGTTTTCCATGATGCTTAATTTCAGAAATTAATCATTCATTCCTGATTGCATGTATGATTTGATGAACACTTGGTTACGAGCAAATTGTCTCATTTTTCATAAATCTCTGTGATGTAAGCTCTTTGTCTAAATCTGCGACTCTAAAACTAAGTGCACGCTACGATATAAAATCGTAGCGAAATTTTTCTCTAATCTGCGAACAATACCAATATACGCAGAGTCTGCCCGAATGCGGTAAATAGAATTCCCGCGAATCGTCATCTGCCTAGCCTTTTCCCAACTATGTTGGGGACAGCTTCCAGTCTAACCGAATGCAGCTGAGTACCAGTATTATGCATGGAGCGACTGCCTATCTGACCCCCACAACCCATTTACTGGGTAATACGATACCCCTTAGTAAGACTGGTTGTCCAACTTTTGGGCTTCTGACGACCCATAACGACTGTCTGGGATCTACGAAAGACAGCCGGGACCAACGGCTTAACGTGCTTTCCGAGGCACGGAAGGGTCTTGGTATGTAAAAATGGTCACCCATCCACGGACCAACCGCTGCAAGCATAGCTTAACCTGAATCTCTTAGAAAATTATATTAGCGTTCGCGATTTATTGCGTTTTATGCATTCCTGCCAAGCTTGGCGATTATTACAAACCTCCAGATTTGCCATAATCGAAAAAGAAATGAATAGAGAACGCTGCTACCCATTCTCTAGTAAGTCCATTAGTCGCCTCTTACGACACCCACGGGAAGAAATGGGATGGTGCTATCCA
The DNA here is from genome assembly GCA_947507805.1 of Aporophyla nigra. Taxonomy (NCBI): domain Eukaryota; kingdom Metazoa; phylum Arthropoda; class Insecta; order Lepidoptera; family Noctuidae; genus Aporophyla; species Aporophyla nigra. The sequence goes on along the minus strand of OX382292.1, from coordinate 27,162,617 downwards.
CTTGGAACCACCATGTAAGTAAATAACTTTAATTCGTGTTCTTATATTAAAGCATACAAAACCTGTAAATTCTCGCAATTCTGCGTACACCAATGGGACGCTGTGTAAGTTACCTGTAAACAAAGAAAAACTATATGTTAGAATTGAAATTATATATTACTAGCTTCTGACCGCGACTTCGTCCGCGTCAAATATTTGCTCCCCTGACCCTTCCCGTCACATCGCAGCCTGCCAGTTTTCGTTCATTTTTTTGTTGCTGCTCCGCTCCTTTTGGTCGTAGCGTGATGTTATATAGCCTTCTTCAATAAATAGGCTACCCGACTCAAAAATTCGAAACAGTAGTTCCTGAGATTAGCGCGTTCCATCCCCCATTTTAGGGAAGTGGGGGGTTAGAAGGAGACAAAAAGTAGCTTATGCCACTCTCCATCCCTTCAACTATCTCCACTTAAAAAATCACGTCAATTCGTCGCTCCGTTTTGCCGTGAAAGACGGACAAACAGACACACACTTTCCCATTTATAATATTAAGTATGGAGAAGAACTATGCGGTAGGCAAATTCATTTCAAAACGTTTTTTTTTTTTGGGTAGTGGGCATCTATTATTTAAAGACGTAAAATAAGACATGAATACCAAAATAGATCTGTCAGTCTGAGCTGTTTTTGCAAGCATATAAGTGGTTCCAAGGTGCAATCGGGTGACGACATTTATTGTGATGAGCGCAAAAGATCCCTCCCTACCTACCTCTCATAGAGAGGTGACTTGTGTCCCCGGAATGCTCCCAACATTATTTTATTTTATTTTTTTGGGACAAAAAACCGTTATACATTAGAGCATTTACAAAAACATTTATATTTCAATCGAAAAAACGTATAACCCACAATATTGTCCACGACGTGACATCAAAGTTCACAATTTTTGAGTTGTCTTACTTTAGATCTAGGTGTGCGATATGCAGATTTGATGGAAGCGGATGACAAGAGCCGTGAGCCGTGTTATGGGCGACTTGCAAGAGATTGCGAAACCATTCTTTTAAATTTATACTGAAACAGTGCGAAAATATCAATATCAACGAATTGTGAGTTATAGGTTTGTAAAAGTCGGCGGAGAGGAGCTCGCACCCCAGCCTTCGTTTTACATTGCGCTGTGTAGAATAATTGGGGCGCTAGCACCTCCCGCCGGATGACAGTTCTCATCATTTTAGCCGTAAGACGTCCACTGCTGGACTTAGGCCTCTCCCAATTTGGGGGGCTTTGCCATAATCGCCACGCTTGGCAGGCGGGTTGGCGATCGCAGTATAGTGGTAAAATGCATAGAGAACGCTGCTGCTGATTCTCTAGTAAGTCCCTTAGTCGCCTTTTACGACACCCACGGGAAGAAATGGGGTGGTGTTATTCTTTACGTCTGGCACCACACGGTACTATGACAGTTTAAGGTACTACGTAACAATCTATTAGAGAGCTCAGTACAATTAAATTTGTTATTACATATACCGTAAACCATCACAACCATGATCATTGAACGATCATTATGGACTGAATATGATGATAGTTTACTTTATGTGTGTTAATTATCTTTCGTTTAATAAATATTGGACCAACAAATACAAGCAAGAAACACTTTTCATAAACTACTTAATTTAAATACCAAAAAATATTAAATTCAAGCTCAGAACATTAAATAAGTAACAAAACGACAAAACCACTTAAAGTTCCACGCTAAACGACAAAACAACAGAAAACGGTAGAACGTATTACACAGTTCAACAAAAGAGACGCTAGAGACAAATAAAAAAAGCATACTGACTAGCGAAAAGGAAGAAATTGAAACCGAATTTCCCGTGAAGACTGGAAAAGAATAAAAACATCAGATACGCCACTAAAGAGTTCCGGCGACGTCCACGTCTGAAACAATTCCGAATTGGTAAAACGGTTTCAGTACGAAATGGAAATAACGTTGTGGAAGTTCTGGCTTCTCGAATTTCTGGACCAAAAAGGAGGATCGATGCAAGTTTGACTAAAAAATCGCTGTTTGAATTACTTTTAAATGAAGACCCTGTTTTCGTCATGACCCAGGATTTTACTGCTGACTTCTCAATGAATGTTAAAACTTACTTCAGATTATTTTTAGTGAGAGCACTTATTATAATTTCGGTACCAACGTCTTAGGTACGATAAAGAATTTTATTTCTGTTGGTAGGTTTGTACAAACAGTTCTACACGTTAATCATATTTTAAAAACTAGATGAGAACGGCGTTTCCTATCTGACTTTGAGAAGAATCATCATCATCATTTCAGCCGTAAGACGTCCACTGTTGGACCTAGGCCTCCCCCAATCTGGGGGGCTTTGCCATAATCGCCACGCTTGGCAGGTGGGTTGGCGATCGCAGTATGGTGGTAAAATGCATAGAGAACGCAAAGGCGACATACTAAAGGGACATACTAGAGAATGGGCAGCAGCCCATTCTCTAGTATGTCCCTTAGTCGCCTTTTACGACACCCACGGGAAGAAATGTGGTGGTGTTACTCTTTACGTCCGGCACCACACGGTGGAGAAGAATGGCCGAAACAAATTCAGAGGTCGGGTCGCGAGATTGTTCGAAAAGAGATACCGTGACCCTGGCACATGGGCAACTGAAGGAACACGGGTGGGTTTTAGTCAGTAAAAGTCTGACACGCCATCCCGCTCCGCCCAGAGCGGGAGAAGTCATTTGATGATATCCCATCCAAAAAAAAACAGTCTCTTTTAAGTCCAGACTAATCAGTAATCTTGTTTCGAACATGTAAGGGTAATGTAGATTGGTGTCTGTAATATCCTTTTGCGGAAAGAACCACACAAATTTAACTGGCCCTGTTTAGTCAGAGCGCGCATTTGACATTGATCATGTAGCCCAGAACTAACGGATTACAAACTTTGCAACTATTTTTTACTACTATTTTAATGAAGTGAAATGAAATGTTTATTTATGTAAGTAGATCGTAATACACTTTTACACGTCAATATATTTTGGTCAATGTTTTAAAGAACTAGATGGTGCAGACATTTCCTAGCTGACTGTTCCCTGAGAAGAAACGCCGAAACAAACTCAAGAGGTCATGGTCTCTTTTGAAAACATAAATGTGAGGCTCATAATGCAGCGCAATGTCTGGAAGAGCCTTTTGAAGAAAGAGCCATTGCAGCTTTGAGCTGACCTGTCCTAACAGCATGTAATGTCCCTGTTAGTTAGACATGGCAGTATTAAATCTTATGATATCAAACTCTTTTTTCTATATACATTGTCTTTTAAAAGTACCTTCTCAACGGGTAAAAAATCTCCTTTACTGTTCAGAAAACTCGAATATCGTAACTACAAATTGAAAAACCGATGGCACAAAGTCAAGGCAATTAAATTTGAAACGTATTCGTTCAAAAGTAGCAAGGCTGCACTTTTTCGTGCAAAATGGCGGCCATGCACACTGAAACATGTCTTTGTCAGATAGGGTTTTCAGAAAAAGTTTTCAAAGGCTAGTCGGCGAACACTGGTTACTTGCAGTGGGGAGTCCGTTTAGTCATTTTTTGGCGCACTTTTTTAATCTTGCGCGGCTCAGTCTATTGTGAATTACGTTTAACTTTTCGAATTTTGTGTACGGCGCTGTTAAACGAACTTGCTGCGAGGGTTTGCTGAAGTGTATAATGTCCCTAGATACAGTGTTAGGTATGCTTATTTATATACTGCTTTTTTAATTACCTTTTCTTGGAGAATAGAATCTTAAACACATACGACCTTATTACAAAACAACATTGCTCTTTTGACATGGTTTTAAGCATCGATCTAGTTTTTGAATTTCGAACCTTACTATGATTAAATAAAGTACAGTTCTTTTCATAAACTTGACATCAAGACTCACTTGTCAGATTAGTAAAAAGAACTTCTCGGAACAACTTGAAATTAAGTTCCAAATTCAAAAATGATTCTATGTTTTAAACCTGAGTCTGAAGATGAGACGGGTAAGCAAAAATATTTTAAATAAAGAACTTAAAAATTCATAAATAAATGATTACGTTTGGCTAGAAATCTATGGAGAAAAATAACCGCTCATTAGTACAATTGATCATTCAGCGGAAGCTCATCGGATCCTCGTTCAAAAAACGGAACAAACTTAAAATTATACAAACAACAAACTTCGATGCTAAAATCCTTTGTGTAATTTAGAATTCAGTCCCAATTATGTCCATAAATATTACAGAAAAACCGACCTTACAGACTGCTATCAAAGCCAGAACAAATTATCAGAGAAAAATTAACTTTCCGGAGAGTTCTACGAAAAATAATGAAGGGTTTCGTGCTCACTGAAGGGGCTGGTTACATAAATAATCGTTGTCGAACAACTCAAGCCCTTTTAGGGATTAATTTGCTGAAGCGCTTGTTGTTTTTTTTTTCGGGTTCTGATACCGGCCTTGAAAGTTCTTGAGCACAAAAAACGTATTTTTTTTAAATTTCGAACAATCCCTGATAATGACGATCACCCATTTTTTTAAAGCCATTAAGAACCTACATTTTAAAAAATAAAATCGTCAGCCATATTTGTTTTTACTTTTCAGATAAAGACCAAACACGACAGCAGACAAGCATATTGTTCCTGCCAGAACGTTTAATAATTTCCAGAACTAAAAGTTTTGAAAACCTGTTCCATTCAGAATTGCTGCACGAATTTATACAAAAGGGAACACTGGGTTCCTCCTAACTTCTCGTTTCTACTATTAAATGGAGTTTAAACGGGGTTAATGCTAGTCCAACGTTATTTTGACGTGCAGCAAAAGTTTTTCCCACTTGGCTTATGTCAAAGAGGAACTCGGGAGCTTAAGCTATTAAACTAATATAAACAAAAATGTGTATCAAAGTGACGAGGGCGGAATGTTAGAGGGTATAAAGTTATGTATTTTAATGTTGCAGAGTACTGTAATTTTATATTACGATTTAAAGTGTTGAAAACGAGACTTTATCAGTGTAGAACGTCCATATTAATATAAATATGGGATTTTGGAGTTACATTTGAAGGATGAATACTATGATAAATAACCAAGCTGCATATTATAATTGGTCTTGTTCCCAGAAGGGGACGCAAAGGCTCTATGATTTAAGGTGTGGGCCGTTATTCACCACGCGGGCTCAATACGGTTTTTTTTTTGTAGATGTCCCATGTCATTGATTTTTTGATTCTAATACATGTCGGTTTCCTCACGATGTTTGCCTTCGCCGTTCTGAGAGCCGTGATGAAGAAATGATTTACAAAAAGTAACGCACCTGTCTGGATTCCGATCCACCACATACAACTCGTAATTCGGGGCATTTCCACTATACAATACTCTAAGATCTCCAGTCACTTACGCTAACAACCTTAACCTTAACCCCAATCTTACCGTACCATGAGAAATATTCATTCATGTCCTAAAATAAGAGATCACATTTTCAGCGCACCGACAGAGGGCGTCATCCAATTTCTCAAATGATCGCATCAACAGCTTACACATATTACAACATGAGGTCAAAATGACTTTCACTATGCCAGATCAACTTTAAGGGCAAAGTATGTAAATTAAAGTATACAAATACATAACTTATTTTACCCAACTATAGTATTGCTATAATTAAAGGGTCAAAATGAATCCTCGCCGCAAATTACGCACCCTATGTCTGAAGCCTGGACCTCTAGACAGCCCGAACCACCTTCCCACACAGTAAACATTTTACCTAACAAAGCTAACGGCGGGTAAGAACTCAATATAAATGTAAAATACCTCCTGAGGGTAGCACAGAGACGTTTTTGGGAGACAAATTGACAATCAGCAGGTGGGTTTAAATGTCCATTACGTGGCTTGTCAATCTCAGACGGCGAATTTGACCTTTGAATTTTCGTAGAGAGTCCTTTTAAAGGAGATATGGGGTAAATTTGTTGCTAGGCTTAGTTCGGGAGCTAATGAAAGATGTGTGTAGGTGTGGGAGCTATTTTAGATTTTGTTGAGCGGTGTATTTTTAGTGATTGTTTTCTTTATCAGAGGTAACTTTTATGGCTTTGGTAACAATAATTTACCAACTTACATACAAATAAATTTATTGAAGTGTCTGTTAGTTATATCACAATAACAACATTTTACTAAATGTATAGTAACGTATTACGGTACTTAAATAAAAAAAAAACAATTCTTAAGCTTTTGTTCATCTGTCTGTTTGTTCCAGTTAATCTCCAAAACGGCTGCACCGATTGTGACGGGATATTAGTAAAGACTTATGTAACATAGGCTAGGCATAGGCTTTTGTCCCGGTAAGACGTTCCTATGGCATAGCATAAAAAAGCGGGACTCTAGTGAGGACTACGACAGAATGAATGAAAAAACTTACCTAGTGCTTTTCGAAGTAAAAAAGTCAAAATTTTCAGACGAAATTTAAATTTAAAATGAAGAAAATTTGATTTTGTTAAACGAAGCTAAGAAAGAATCTCTTGTGAAGTACCTTTCATTACAACAAGTACTTCTATAAACTACTTAATATACTTTGTGTTAAAGAAAATCTGTGGTTTCAGTACAGATTGTTCCTTTGATTGGTAATTTCTTTCTTGGCCAACTGACTATTTGCTTTAAGCAAGGTAAAAGTATTTTCTGAATTAGATGCTTATTTTTCTCTAGAAAGGAAATCTTTTTCAATTGTTTTCTTAGAATTAACTTAACTTCCCACAATCAAGGAAATAAGTAGTTTATATAACTGCGTTGCAGTAATGCATTGAATATAAATTATAGAGTTATTAACCGGCTTCAAAACGGAGGGTAGGTTAGGTAGGAGTAGAGTAGGGTAGATTTTCTTTTTTTGTGTTTATATACCACGATATCTACGGCTATTGTGGGTCGATTCCAAAAATATTTTTTTAGGAAATGCTTCGGAGGTGTTCCCATAAATAAATTTGATAAATAAATTATTTATTGACTTTGCTTGGGCAGTTTTTGCGTTAGCGTTTGATTATACATATTTAATCCAGTTTTGTTTATCGTGATAATATTCTAACTACTTGTAACTGCTATTGACCTAGCCAGTAGTGATATACAAGGCAATGCGGGGTAGATACCATGACTAAAAAGTGGTAGGTAAATAAAGTTTTTTTTTTTTTAATAACATAATTTTGGAAGTCGGTGTTTTTGGATCTGTATTTTAATTGTTTGCCACCGACTACCGAAAATAAGGTTATATTTTTCACTTTATGCTGATTTTTTGGATGTCAGTTGTTTTTATTTTTTTTACAAAAATGTTTTAAAGATGTGATGTAACATGTGAAAAAGCAGTCACTGAAAACGATTGTACAATTACAAAAGAAAACTTTCTCGAACCTCTACCGCTAAGGGACTCAAATAAGAGTTAAAGTTTAGTACGCGAACAAAGTCACAGGAAGGCAGCGTCCCTGCGGTTACTACTAACAGATGGGTGTCTATTCCGCTACGTTATTGAAAATGCGCCTTGTTTAGAGATGTACGGGTCGTAGCTCCTAACCAATAACGGTTGGTAAATTGTTGGAACATGTTAGACATAATTTAGAGTTTTCCGCTGCAGTTATCTAATAAACTCGGTGGTACCGTATGTGTTGGATCATTAAGTTCCCTTCAAAATGGTTGAGGTAAGTGGTACTAATCCATACGTAATGTTCGTGAACGGGTGCCGTCAGTAAGCACTGGTCAGCTCTTAGCTGCCACGGCTTTTTTATTTTATTGCTATTGCAGACGCTTTTAACATACTTTAACGTGTTTTTTCATCGTTCCCACATTGATAATTTCAACATAAATGATGTAACCAACTTTTTGTACCAAAATATCAAAATGATCGAAAAGAATGTCCATGGAGTATCTTGCCCGTTCTTCTTCTTAAGCTTTGGATTGGGCAACTAGATTCATTTTTCTGACTCACCGCCACTCGATAAGTCAAAAGTTCCTGTAACTAATTTATTTGAAACTTGCTATTGCCAACGGCTTCGCCCGCGTATTATACGTATAAACGTTTCTCTTGAATCACTCTATCTATTAAAAAAAACCGCATCAAAATCCGTTGCGTAGTTTTAAAGATCTAAGCATACATAGGGACAGACAGAGGGACGCGACTTTGTTTTATACTATGTATATACTATTTATATATATAAATGTGATAAAGTGATAAATGCTTTGAGTTTGAGTTTTTTGACTTAAAGCTAGTACTACTCACATGCTATATCTATACTTCTATACTAATATTATAAAGCTGAAGAGTTTGTTTGTTTGTTTGATTGATTGAACGCGCTAATCTCAGGAACTACTGGTCCGAATTGAAAAAATGTTTTTGTGTTGGGTATCCTATTTATCGAGGAAGGCTATAGACTAGATATATAAAATCACGCTACAACTAAGAGGAGCGAAGCAGTAATGAAAAATGTTGCAAAAACGGGGAAAATCGCACGGGTAGGCGATTCGACGAACGGACAGAACGACAGGAAGGGTAGGGGGAACATGAAATTTAACGCGGACGAAGTCGCGGGCAGAAGCTAGTTTATAATATTGGGACTTGAATTCATTATTAGCCAATAATGTTCCCTCTACTGGGACACGGGCCTGCTCTCTGTAAGAGGGATTGGACCGCAATGTATCACGCTACTTTGGTCGAGGTCACGTATCTTCGAATGTTTGGTTCTAAGACATGTTTGTGTTTTCATGGCGATGACATGATGACCTACTAACTCATAAGTCGAAGTTGTTTCCATTAACCCACCACTGCTCTATAGCTTGGAATATTGTTGGATAAATAATCATTTTGTAAGTATCAATCATCATTCTTACGATCAGAATCAGTACTTTATTTGTTATGAATGTAGGTACAGGTATAACATGTTGTGCATAAATTAATTAGATCGGCTACAGTCTACCTTACGACAAGCAAATTATTAAATAAGTTACAAATATTAATAGAAACAAAATAATGTCAACAAAACATAAATTAAAGTGAAGTAAATTCATCATCATCATTTCAGGCGTAAGACGTCCACTACTGGACTTAGGCCTCCCCCCAATTTGGGGGGCTTTGCCATAATCGCCACGCTTGGCAGGCGGGTTGGCGATCGCAGTATGGTCGTAAAATGCATAGAGACGGCTGCTGCCCATTCTCTAGTAAGTCCCATAGTCGCCTTTTACGACACCCACGGGAAGAAATAGGGTGGTGTTATTCTTTACGTCCGGCACCACACGGTCGAAGTCAATTAGTAATATGAAATTTGCAATTAATTATAACATTCATAATTTGGATAAATTCGTATCATTTAAAAAGTCTTTCAAGGAGTAGTAACATTTACCTAAAAGTAGTGCAGTTACCTTAGATTTAAAAATGTTAACAGTCCTTAAAATTATGAGGTATTTTATTATAAATGACAGGTCCCATTGTCATAATACTTTTCCTTAAAAGTGCTGTCTGTAAATCAATCATCGTATTCACCATAATCGCCACGCGTGGCTGGTGGGTTGACGATCGCAGTAAAGTTGTAAATCTCGCCTCTTACGACACCCACGGAAGTATCAGTGCTGCTTGTAATGTAAACCTAACACTATTTATAGCTTTCCGAGACATTGCTAAGCAGTTGGTCGACGCTTCACGTGACTAGCTGCCCATTTTTTTGGCAATACTGATTGTATTGCCACGCAACGTGGCAATGCTTCCAGACTTATGGGCACTTTCCCTGTTGACAATGATACGGACGAATTTTTTGATGCCCTAGAATCATTTTCTTGTCGTATACTTGAACATATTATTATTTTAAGATGTAAATATGTTAATGTATTGATTACATTCCTTCAATATCGATATCAAAGTGTAGTTTTTATAGTATCCGTTATTTAGAAGCAATAATGTGTAACATCATCACTCAAGGATAAAGTTCATCTGATCAGGAAAGAACCGATAGTTTGGTAAACAAAGTGATCCATTTTTTGGACAAATACTTTTTTTCGAACCATTGAATAATTGACTTATCTCTTTGTTTTGCTAAGTTTTTCTCTAACTTACCTAAACTAATGTTATAAAGGAGATAAATTGTTTGTTTGTAAAAGACTATCTCAGGAAGCACTGATCCGATTACAAAAACTCAAACTCACAGCGTTTGTTGCAAATACACAAATTACAGGCATTTTTGAAACGTCAAGGGTCGGTCAGTCTGCCAAGGTCGCGAGACTGCCAGGGTCACGAGAGTTGTTAGAAAGAGATACCGTGGCCCTAGCATATGGGCAACTGAAGGAACACGGGTGGGTTTTAGTCAGTAAAAGTCTGACATGCCCTTCCGCTCCACTCTAGAGCGGGAGAAGTCATTTGATGGTAGGAAACTACCCACAAAAAAAAAAAAAAGGTCGGTCAGTCAGAAATGAAGCTAATTGTCCATTCCAAAGCGTAGTAGTAGCTATGGAGAAGAACGGGTAAAAACGTCCAAGGACGCTTTTTTAAATCAAAATATTGTTACAAAAAGTTGGTTTTATCATTCACGTGCATATTAAAAGCATTCGTAATAAAAGAAAAAAAAAACTGTTCCAATTTTAAAATTAGTCGTGGCAGCTAAGAGTTGACCAGACCGTACTCACGACGCCCGTTGGCGAACATGACGTATGCACCAGAATAAAAATTCCTTAACTGATAGAAGGCTATATTTTATGTTACAACTGACTTCCTCGTAAACGGAAACGCGGGTAGAAACTAGTGCCACATAAGTTTGGCAAACTCAAGATAAGGTCGGTGACAATGGCGGACCAAATACAGAATATGTCGTTTCCTTTCGAGTTACAATATACAATGAAATATTATAATGTTTAGCATACAATACAATACAATCTTGTGTGCAGCTTGTTGTGTTGGCAATCGGCCCGAATATAGCTTGTAACAGTTTTGAAGAGTTGTTGCTTTTGTAAAGGATATTGAATCTATGTTTTGGATATCGATCATGTCTAAGAAACAGTATCAGATTATCCAAAAAGGTTAATACATGCACAAACATCACCAGCCCATACTTTTCTGTCCTCTACCAGCGATGGCCTAAGCCGAAGCTCATACCCCACAGGGGTGCCCTTAGCGAGTAGTCGTTCTAGTTTTAAGTTTCCAAGCCCTGATTGTAGGCCTTAATTTATTAACCCTAGATTACTAAACTATCCTACAAGTGACGTTGTTACTAAACATTCGTAAAAAATACGACAGGAAAATAAAACAATAAATCTACGAATTATAAATTTTAATTATTTTAGAAATTACTCTAGTTAATTATTCTAGAAGATTGTGGCTTGGAGACTTTCGTCGGTAACATTTTGAAAAAAGTGATTACGCGGAATTATCTAAGGTTTACAATTCTGCCACTTTGCATGTCAAATACCTACTTGATATAAAATATTTAAACCACCGACAATATCAAATTAGTGAAATCATACCAACACGAAATCAAATGAATGAACGAGAAGTAATTGTATTATAGGCCGTAAGGACCTCATTCGTGTGACAAAAAATAAATTTTTGACTTTCTGAAGACTTGCTAATTACCTTTGTAAATATAATTCCCTCAGTCGTTTTAAATAAAATCGTGGAGTAGGTAGACTCACTCTTATCTGTTTCGGTTCTCAGATCAACATGCTAAGATTCGCCAGAACAAGAAAGCCTCACCAACAAGTAGGTATCATAATTTAAGTCAAGGCTCTTAACATAACGACCCACAAATGCAGCGTATTAGACTTGGCAATAATGCTTGGCAGATTTCCACTTTGGCTAAAACTAATGCGTGAATGACCTGTGAACCATTTATAACCAGACCTTCCTCACATAAGTTTTGGAGTAAGGAGTTCCTGCTTGATTCATCACATACGTAAGAGAAGATGAAATCTTAAACCACTAAAACATCTTAAACCACGATTATTTCCAGATTTTCATATACACTTTGACATCGATGAATTTGTATTTATAAAACGACATGAATATTTACTTAGTAAAGTATTAATATAGTTTTAATTATTGTGAATGTAACCGACATAGCCCGAAGAATTGCTAAACTGAAGTGGCAGTGGGCAGGGCACATTGCTCGCAGAACAGATGGCCGATGGGGCCGAAAGGTTCTGGAGTGGCGACCGCGCACCGGAAGACGTAGAGTTGGTAGGCCTCCAACAAGGTGGACCGATGACCTTGTGAAGGCCGCAGGAATCCGCTGGATGCGGGAAGCACAAAACCGGTCGAAGTGGCGGAGCTTGGGGGAGGCCTATGTCCAGCAGTGGACGTCTTTCGGCTGAAATGATGATGATGATGATGATGATGAATGTGAAGACTAAGTGGGTGTTTTTCTTTTTTTTCATTAAGTTTTAATCATAGTCTGGCAGTTTTAGTTATTTAAGCGGTCTACACAAATGTCCTTTCTTTGGTATTGTTCGTCAAATCGTTGAGCTCCTTAACTTCTGAGTTGTGTTGCATATTACTGATAAATGCGTGCACTGATTGGACAGGTGCACTCAATCTGTGTGGTTCTTTCCTCAATCTGACCAAGATTATGTCTGGACTTTAAAAGAGACTGTGACCTCTGAATTTGTTTCGGCCTTTCTTCTCAGAGAAGTCAGATAGGAAACTCAGACTTCATCTAGTTTTTAACCGACGAAAAAAAACGGAGGAAGTTATCAATTCGACGCGTATATTATTTTTTTTATGTATGACCACGCATAACTTTTTACATAGTAGTCCGATTGTGATAATTCTTTTTTTATTGGAAAGGGTGGCTCAGAGGGGGGTTCCATATAAATTTGAAAAACAAAATCAAACCCTAAGGGTCAGAAAACAGGTGATTATTGATTGTTCACTCACTGATTGTAATGTTTAACCACGCATAACTTTATACAGAGTAGTCCGATTTTGATAATTCTTTATTCATTGGATAGGGTATACCTTGCCAAGTATTATAAGTATATTAAAACCACAAAAAATTATAAAATAAAAACTTTTTACCAAAAAATTTAACCGCCGTAAAAACTGAAAAGCAAAAAATAATGTACCTTAAAATTATGAGTCGGCGCTGGAAAATCAATGAACAAAAATCACTCAAAGCGCCGCCGCGCCGACTCATAATTTTAAGGTATATTATTTTTTGCTTTTCAGTTTTTTCGGCGGTAAAATTTTTTGGTAAAAAGTTTTTTTTAAATATGATTGACATGTAAAAGTGTTTGTACAAACCAGAAATAAAATCATTTATCATTTCATGAAATTCTCTTTTTCTTAACAATCAACCATCTTGCCACAACGTCACTAAAACATATTTTGTTTTCTTTTCAAATGGGATTTCCATTTAAAAAGAAAACAAAATACATGTCAACCTTCTTACGTTCATTAACTGTATATCCGGGTATCGTCCATAATCCTTAGATTACTTCTTACAGACAAACTAATGCTAAAAGCTGCAATAATCCCTTTACCATCGCCAAAGAAACCCGAAGGACCAGAACCGAGTTCTCAAGGACTATAGTCCTTTGCCACCACGAATTAACGACGAACTCTTGAATGAAAAGGGATTTCGGGTAATTTTTTCCATCACACCTTTTTGCGGACCAATTTATAGGGATAAAGTGATTAGGAAACACATAAAGAGATATAGTTCGGATTGAAAATGTAATGGACATTAATTTTCGGAGTTTCGGGAAGGTGAGAAACTTTTTTTTCTGATTAGTTTTGTTTTGAACAAATTGACTTGAGGAAAATAGACGGTAATCTTTTTGGACTGCTTCTCAATTTATCCTTCGGAAAAGTTTTTGGGAGGGTTCTTAAAATACACGATTTTTGCACGAACACTGGCGGATTTGTGAGCTAAAAATTTATTGGTGCAAAATTTTGTATTTATAATTAAAAACTGGCCTAGGTAAAAAAACCTTAATTTAATCTAATTCAAACATAACTTACAAATTCCGTAACCCTTTTAGCCTGTATAGAAAAAAAGGCTGCCATAAAAAGCTATTTCAGTTAAGACGCGAAATTTCAAATCTAAAAAACTCCGGTCTAATTTATGTAAAACTCGGTTTTTAATTACATCCTAGTAAGTGCTACGATTCTCATCAAAACTTCAGGGGCCGACTTTTCTATTATGCAACTCTTGGTAGCTCGGGAATTTAGTTTTTAAATCCTAGAACAAAGACTGCCGGTTTTTCAAGGGTTAAAGCGTACTTATTGTAAGCGTACGCTTCATGGACTTAGCGTGTTCATGTAACTGTGTGTAACTTTAGTTTTGGGACGAGTTTTTCGTATGTACGTTAGTTACATTCTCTGGAGTTTATATGTGTGTTACATTCTCAGAGTGTAATGTCATATAGAAATGTTTGTGGGGAAAGAATTTGCGGCAAGATTGTGGAGTGACAGAGCTGCATGCAGAGTAATAGTTGAGGGACGTGAGTTTGATTCTAGAGCAGAAGAAATACTTGTTTGATCTATAAATGATAAATGACTTTTACACGCTTTATAATCGCTTCACTTGTATATTTGTTTGTAACCGACTCCTTATAGCGCGATTTTGACCCACTTTAAACGACCAGATTTAATTTAAACTCCGAAGACTTATCGAGGACCGATGACAATACTATAATTTCATTAATTTGTGCCATTATCCTTGCCAGGGTTACCAGGACAGCAAAAAAAACTGTCTTTGAAAACTACGCTGACATACGTCTAAAAATTCGAAACACCCTAAAAAATTGAAAATAAATAATAGTTAAAAAAAATAAGTGAGGTGCCTGATATCAATAAAAAAATACCACGCTTTTTTTCCATTATTTTCTACTTTTTCGTTTGGTTTTCTATGGAAGCGTGTTTTTTAAACTATTAGTTATATTTCTGTAAGTAGGTTTGTACAAACACTTTTACACATCAATCATATTCTTTTAAACTATAAGAGGTCGGCGTTTCCTATCTAACTACTCTGAGAAGAAAGGCCGAAACCAACTCAGAGGTCACAGTCTCTTTTAAAGCCCAGACATAATCTTGGTCACATTATGTGAAGACCATGTGGATTGGTGACTGCAATAGTCTTTAGTCATCATCATCATTTCAGCCGTAAGACGTCCACTGCTGGACTTAGACCTCCCCCAATTTGGGGGGCTTTGCCATAATCGCCACGCTTGGCAGGCGGGTTGGCGATCGCAGTATGTTGATAAAATGCATAGAGAACGCTGCTGCCCATTCTCTAGTAAGTCCCTTAGTCGCCTTTTACGACACCCACGGGAAGAAATGGGGTGGTGTTATTCTTTACGTCCGGCACCACACGGTCTTAGTCTTTAGTAGATAGACACATTTCGTATTGATAGTTCGTACTTTTATTTACCCATGACATAGTATGCTCAATCTTTTGCCCTAAAAAACGCACAAAAGATAATCTCGATACACAAACTGCTATCGTAACAAGAACGGGGAAAACTACTCTCCCTTTACAGCCAAAAGCGTTCAAGTACACCTTGATACACTACCCATTTTGGGCGAAGCTTATCGCGAACGTTTTGGCTCACAATATCTTGCAGACGAGGTCATCATGACAAGGTTTACCGACATACTTTGTGACAAACACCTAAAGAGCCTGCGGAACTATGATAAGCGAGAGCGACAAGCGACTGGTACTTATCATGGTTGTGGTCTAAGGTATGAGGTTTTACCGGGACTTGTGAGCGGGGAAACGAAAGGCTTGAAGTGTCGTAATATTTTTGAGACGATTTTGAAAAGCTATTTCTTTAACTTTAGTTGTGTTTATTTTTTTCCTTTTTTTTTTTGGATGGGAAATCATCAAATGATTCTCCCGCTCTGGGCGGAGCGGGAGGGCATGTCAGACTTTTATTGAGTAAAACCCACCCGTGTTCCTTCAGTTGCCCATGTGCCCGGGTCACGGTATCTCTTTCGAACAATCTCGCGACCCTGGACAATCTCGCGACCCTGTTTGTGTTTATCTTTGTGATTCAAATTGGTAAGCCCGTGGATGGGTCTTTTTATACCTACCTGTGGTATCTGTGGTCTATGTTCTACGTTATGGGGGTTTGAATTCCGCACTTAGTCCTTTGAGTGGACCATTGTGCGTGGACCATGGCGGCCGTCGGTGTTTACTCCAACCAGCCCACCTCCCTCCAGAAGTTGTTTATGTCTCCTGGTCTGCTGAGAACGTCTGTGTAAGATTTGGGTGTCCCGTGGGTCTGTCCTAATCTGGGTGACGCCTGTACATTCGAAGAGTACATGCGCAACGGTTTCCTCAGCCTCCATGCAGGGCCTGCACAGGGGGCTGTCCGTTATGCCTATTGTGTAACCCGTCATCAGACGCTGACCATCCCTGTCCAGGCGTAGCAGAAGTCTGGTTAGCCTGCCGTCCGGGTGGTATTTGTGTAATAATTATAAGTTGCGGGTAGGCCGCTAATAAACAGTTGGTTCGTTAACTTGGTGTTTCATTGTGTGCGCTCCCGAAAATATTCGTTAAATACTACTGGCGACGAGGAAAACTAACTTAAATTACCACTAATAGTTAGTGTGAAGTCAAATCTTTAAATATCAACGACTTTACGTCATTCGCATATCTTCGATACTCGTTACGGGTCGTCAGAAGCCCGTAAGTGCGACAATTAATCTTACTCAGGGGTATCAAATACTGGTATTCAGTTGCATCCGGTTAGACTGGAAGCTGACCCTAACTTAGTTGGGAAAGGGCTAGGCAGATAATGATCTTAGTAATTCAAATTTGTTTTATATTTAATATTATTTTTGATTTTACATTTTATTTATATAATAGATTGATCTATTAATGTAAACCATTTTGTTTCGTACCCTTTTATTTTAATATTTATTTTGAATGTCACAAAAGTTATCACATAGTCACTCAAGTGTTACTCAACAATTAATCTATGATGGTATTTGATGACTATTATAAATATTCTTTAAACCAATTTTAAATTACGAAGCTCTTAAATAGTTTAGCAAACAAACAATGCTCGGGTTAACATTGTAACTGACAGTTTCCTGGTGCAGTATCAACGCTGGTCTCCAGTTAATTGAGATGTCCATCATACCGACGGATGCCTAATGAGCGATTCTTGGAAATGTTGTTCAAGCTCCAGTTGGATAATACGATAAAGTGATGTCATGAGGGCATTACGAAATGTGCCCTAAGATGGTTGGTTGAGAACATAAGATTGTTTGTCTATGAAATCATTACGTTTACGAAGATATTGGCTTTTAAAGAACATAGACTGTTTGAGAATTATCTGAAATTGCATATCACTGATTATATAAACATTTAACATTGTCTTTTTGGGCTTAGTTTCATTTAGGTAGATGCTTATCCATACTAATGTAGCTGCATCATCATAACTGCTTACGACGCTCGCAGCGCGCCACGCACGCCGCGCGCGCCACGCCATCGACCGGCCGGGAAGCCTTAGCGCTTACCTACCGTCTCCACGATGGTGGCGCCCCCGTCGTTAGTTTTGTGAAACTACGGACTAATACGATCTGTGCAGTGATTAGCTAACTTAAATTTTAAATTTTACTTGTTGCCCACATTTTCTTTTGACTTACGCATGTGTATAAATAGCCCAACATTTTATAAAATAAAATCAATACTGTTTAGTGCCTCAACCTAGTTGTTTGATTATTATCATCCACAACGACCTAACACTAACAAGTGGTCGCCCAGTAGTCGAAATTTGTTAATTATTCATTTAAATGTATAAATACTTGATTTTGCTTGTGAAGCCACAAGCGCCCGCGTATTATACATATAAACCTTTCTCTTGAATCACACTCTCTATTGATGAAAACCCTTTTAAAATCCGTTGTGTAGTTAAAATAATCTAAGCGTATACATACATAGATGCAAAATGTGACTTTGTTTTATTATATGTAAAGAAGAAGATTAGCTGTCTTCACTCCGTCTCTATATAAACTGTGCCAAATTTTCTTCTCCTCAGTCTGCGTAATTTTCGTAAAAGGGGTGAAACGATAAAAAAAGCGAAAAAAAATTTATAAAAAAAGAATAAATAAAAAATCAAAAAAATTACTACTACCACTACTTCTTCTATTTTATTTCTTTTTTCTAATAATAATTTTGAGTGAATCTATACGATTAAAAAAAAAACTTTTTGCATTTGATAGCAAAATGAATGAGAAAGGCAAACAGGTTATTTAAAATTGCGCTATTGTCCTTAGGAGCCGAGCAAATAGAAAAAATTCAGAAAGAATACCAATCTAAAGCTTAGTGAAAGCGCGGGCAGGCGGTATGTACTATGTTTCGGGGGAGCAAGAAATTTCACGCGAAAACGTTGTTAAAACAATGACCACTATTGTATAATAGCATTTTATCAGTCGTATGCCCATAAACATGTACAAAAAGTGAGTTCGTGGTGTTCAGGGCCTCTGGCAAGTGCCCGGTTAGTGTGCCTGCCTTAAATCGAATGGTGTTGAGCTGAAACGGGTCTACCAGTTCAAATACCTAGGGCACTATGTCACTGAGGAGCTTGATGACCACGTTGACATTGAAAGGGAGCGCAGGGCATTGGCGGTTAAAAGTAATATGCTGGCACGCAGGTTCGCTCGCTGCAGCAAACAAGTAAGGGTTACACTTTTTAAATCTTACTGCCAAACTTTTTATACAAGTAGCCTGTGGGTCAGCTATACTCAAAAATCGATCAATGCCTTGCGTGTCCAGTATAATAATGGATTCAGGATGCTGCTAGGGCTGCCCCGCTTTTGTAGTGCTTCGGGTATGTTTGTGGAGGCACGTGTTGATGGCTTCCATGTCATAATGCGCAAGCGAACCGCCTCCCTTCTAAGCAGAGTGCGGGGCAGCACTAACAGCATCCTACAAGTTATTGCTGAGAAGTATGACTCGGCAGTCATGAGGGCTTTCGTTCGGGTTCTGGCCGGATAGCGTAGCTATCTATCTGAACTCGGGCTCAGGTCTCATGACTACACACTTGATATGTACCTGTCTTTTTGTAATATGTCTGTACTAACATAGTTGTAAGATATTTTTTGTTACTAACAATTATGGACTTTGTCTGAATGAATAAATAAATAATAATAATAATAATTATCAGAATGCCTTTTCTCACAATAAAAAAAAATAAAAAAATAAAGAATTGTAAGTCACCTTGTAAAAACTACTTACTCAAACGATCGCCAATCGCTCATACATTGTACCACACCTATCATTATAGCAGATGCGTAATGAGCGATTCTCAGAACAGTTCCATTGATATTCCTATTTGGACAATACAATGAGTTAGTACTTACGTGTTCCATGCTTGTTTGGTACTGTTTAGAAGGACTACTTTCCTTATCTTCGCAAATGTAAAAGAAATGTAAATAAGTTACTAGTTTATACCTGCGGATAATCTAGCACGGGTAGAGTTCGGAATTTTTTCCACAAGAACGTTCTACTAGAATGAAAACTAGGTATCCTATATTCCCATGTTCTAGCCCAGATCATGGTCAACCAATTTCCCTTTCTTTATAATCCATCGAGTCGTTAATACTTGAAAATGTTAGACAGACAGGGTATGGATAATTTAATACATACATTCAATACATACTTAGGAATGGCGATTGCTTGTAGACACTGCAAAGATTCCGAGGAATTTCATCTAAAAATATAACACTTGAGACCCAAAAGAAAGGTCCGCAAGCAATTGTCTGAGATAAAGAAAGGTCTTAGAACTTATCTACGCGTACAACATGTGAGACGAAGAATAATATCTTTATTAATTCTTTGACAAGCGGCCATCTTAGTTTTAGGCGCCATGTTTGTGACAAATATAGTTAATCTTAAAATCTGATTTATTTTTACAACCTACTATAATTCCTTTTTTAAACTCAGGTAGTAATTTGACAGACTGGCAATTTTGATCTCAGTCTGTCAAAAATAGATCGAGTTTCCATACCTTTTTGACAAGTTTTTGACATTTGATTGGCGTCAAGGTGACACTGCGACTAGATTTTGACGTTTTTAATTACGAGAATTGGCATTTTGGTGTAAAACTCCTTCTAGTGTGTCGTAAATTGAAAAACTAACATAAGAAGACTTGAAATGTCAGATTACTATCTGATATTAAAAACGAACTTTATACTAGCTTTAAAAGTAAAAGAGGAAACAAAGCGTGATATGTAATCACGCTTTGTTTCTTCGAAGGGTTGGGCAGAGGTGTACCTATAATACACCTGGGTTGTTTTACTTTTTTACCGACAGCGGTATGTCCTTCGTCTTGTAATGACATCTCGTTGGAGTATTGATATTTAAGGTTTTTTAATTTGGTACAAATAAACGTCCGTATTTTTCTTATCTATTAATATTATGTCATTTTTATTTTCTCTAACCAGCATATTTAATACGTCTTTTTCCCGTAGAATGCCGTGACAGATTGGTAAGCCGAAATGTGGTCTCCACAGAAAAAGGCCACTCTGTCACATTATTTTTTTCTAAAACAAACATTTAAAAAAATAATACTATTCGGAAAGAAAATTTTAATTAGTCCTAATGAAAACACAGATACATTTTTTTTTAAATCCCACACAGAAACCATAATTATGGATAGTTAAAAAAACAGGAAAACTTCGTTTCACTGTCGGCAGTTATGTTTAAGTCTTGTATACAGGGCGAACCCATTGTCATCACACCGTCATAAATCCAGATTCCGGGCTGCTACTGAAAGATTATTACATACTCAAAGATTTACAACACTTCTAAAAAAAAACAAAGACATGCCGTGGACAATAAATAACCCAAACTAGAACTAACAAGAAACCCACCCATCCAATTATCGACCCAACTGACCGCTGCTTAACTTGGGTACCTCCACACCCTTTCTTCCCTAACTCCAAAATAACGAGAGGTTTATTAATATTAATTAAATAACCCTTTGTTCGGCCGCCGGGGTCTTAACTCAAAGGATAGCGTACAGTTAAGATTACATCTATCCTTAAATGATATTAACAGGAGATTAGGACCGGCGTTTGAGGGTTAAGTAGTAGTAAACGATCCACTTGGTTAACACTTCGAGCTATCGATCGGCGAGAGCGGGTTTCGTTTACCAATTAAATTTAAATGTTACCCTTTGATAGTGACCCTAGGATAGTGAACTCGAGTAGCGAGATCTAGGTAGAGCCGGTCTAATTCGCAATGTTTTTTTTTTTCAAACATACAAAAAATATTTGGCCATTTGTATGTTTGTAACCGACTCCTTTGGACTCGACTTTGACCCACTTCAAACGGTCAGATTTCATTTAAACTTTGTAGACTTATCGAGGACCGATTACAATACAATAATTGCATGTGCCATTATCCATCCCAAGGTTACCAGGATGACAAAAAAACTGTCTTTGAAAACTACGCTGACATACGTCACAAAATTCGAAACACCCTAAAAAAATGAAAATAAATAATAGTTTAAAAAAAACTAAAAAACATGCTTCCATAGAAAACCAAACTAATAAAAACTTTTTTACAAAAAAAAAAACCACCGACTTCCTTGAAAACACTACAAAGTGAAAAATAACTTTAATTTCGGAAGTCGGTGTCTTAGGATCTGTATTTATTGTTTTTTGCCACCGACTTCCGAAATTAAAGTTATTTTTCACTTTGTAGTGTTTTCAAGGAAGTCGGTGGTTTTTTTTTTTGTAAAAAAGTTTTTATTTTTAAATTTTTAGTTGTGGTATTCACCCTGCACTAATTCCAAACAAACAATGCATATTTATGCGATAGGTCTTACTGGATTTTGCTAAAGGCCAAGTTTATGTTGCGCTAAGTCGTGTAAAGACTCTGGATGGTATTGCAAACAAATTGCTCAAGAAACCGCATGACGAAAGAGCATTGCGTGAAATGCAACGATTAAGGCAATTGTAAATTTGTATAAAAATATAATAAATGGCCAGGCCAAAATGATTAAGGCTGCTTTTTTTTTTATTAAGCAGACAGTAGAGTGGGTAAGAGCCCACTCTAGTGTCTGCTGAGGAATCAATTCTCGATGTCAACGAGTATGTCTATCTAGGACAAGATATCTTCTAACTCCTGATCGATAAGGAGTTGTACCTTCCATCATCAGCTCAACGGAATATAAGAATACAAGTAACGGTCTAAACGTGCCTATAATATGCAAAGAATTATCCCCTAACCTTCTAACCTTTCACTGTAAGTTCCTATATGTACTGTTCACCGATGAGGAGTTCCATGCGGTATCTTCGAAGACTATAATTAGTTCACCACGGATGGATAGATAGAACCAGCAATTATTTTTGATCTTTAGTACAATATCCAAATCACATTACGTGTACTGTTTGTTTTTGAGGAGTTCCTTCGTTTATCTCCCAAAGTATACATCAAATCTTCACAAAATTAATATGGGACCACCTCAGGAGTATACCCTTACGAATAAAAAAAGAATTTTCAAAATCGGTTGACAATTGGCGGAGAAATCGGTGAACATACATAAAAAAATAAAAAAATAAATACATACAGTCGAACATATAACCTCCTCCTTTTTTTGAAGTCGGTTAAAAAGTAGAAAGTTATTGAAAAAAGCGGGGGGTGCTTGATATCAATTAAAAAAATACCTCAAAAGCACTCCACGCTTTTGTCCATTATTTTCTACTTTTCTAAACTATTATTTTATTAATATAGTAATAGTAATTATTGTCTCAAAAAATTATTTATAGTTATTGTTCCGTAGATACTAGGACTCCTGGTGTCGTGGGATCTAGTTACTTAATCATTCCGTTACATTAGAAGACAAAATCAGTTAACGTTTCGAAGGCTGGTAGGTTAGTTACCGAGTTATAAAATAATTAAGACAAAGAGAGGAAAAATAAATAAATAAGGAAAATGAAATGGCGAGTGAGTGTATGTGTGGAAATTAAAGTAAAAACACTTTTTTTTTCTTGCTCGATATAAAGTAAACAACACGTGTGTAATGTATTTAACCAACTAATTTAATTTTACTCTCTAAAGGATGCAAGGATAAATGGTACTTTAAGGGTCACAGCACACATATCAACTCGGAAAGGGATCGTCACCGTAACGCCTTTCGCCTCGCCGTCAAACAGTCGTCAACCTAACGTAAGCACGGAGCCAAAGCGGACCAGCAGCTCTAATACATCAACTCGGCTACAGCTAGGCGACGCCGCGCTTATGGCTCGCCGACCGCTGGTTGACCTGGCTGGCACCAGATCAGTTTGAATCGACTTTGAAGTTGCCTTGAAAGGAGCAAGGGTGGACGAAGAGACGCAAGCGCGGCGACGGAGAAGCGTAAGCGCGGGGACGACGATCCGTAAGCGCGGGGACCGCTGGTTGCCACACGCGGACACGCCAGATCGCGGTTCGTGAGCTTGTCCCAAGGCAAATCGTTTACGTTACGATTCCGATTAGTGTGCTTTTCAGTAGGGGTCTTTTCTCATACAAATCATATTAAACGGCTCGAGTTGATACGGTTACGATTCGTTTCCGAGTTAATATATTGTGTGCTGTGACCCTAAATCTTTGGTACCTAGATCATTTGGATGAGACTCGCACTGACCACGGAAGCATGACAGAAAAAGTAGGAACCATGTTCAGTAGTGGGAGAAACAAGGCTTCCAAAGACGATAGTGATCACGTTCATCATGAAAACCATACATTTAGTCTAATTAGATTAACCTAGCGAACCCTATACTCAAAAACACAAACCCAACTAGACCATTACTTCAACACAAGTTTATTACGTGCTTCACAAAATAATTTGCATCCCCACAACGACTTTTAATAAGAGGTCAGCCAAAACAAATAGTTGGCGGTTGTCTGAAAAATGACACGCGGCCATGTCTGTTTGTTAAATGCACGGAACCCGACGTTATAAATGAGGACTAGGGTTCCGCGAAACGACTTTTGACCTTTGAAGGGTGTAGAAGAATTTGTGGGGGAATTTCCTGTGGGATGGCAGGCAGTTTTAGGGTTTTGATGGTTCAGTAATATAGAAAGCTATTACTGGACATCCTTAATAATAGTTATAGGGAGTTCCGTTGTTTTTTTTTTTATTTTTAATATTCACTAGTTGTTTGCTTTGCCTTGCATTAAGGAAGGCGCTCGTAATAGTAGTAAAACCCACATCTAAGAATTGGAACTACGACCAAAGGGGTAATTACGGAACTTTTTATCGGTAGGAATTGGTTTAATATTCATAGTTAAACAACATTCATTGCGTTATTTACGTTGCTGAGCCGACAATTTATTCGAACAAATGACGCAATGGTTTAGAAATAATCTTCAATCTCATTCAGATTCTGATAAATTGTGCATTTCGCAATTAGGGTCCAGGAGTCAAATACTATGTTGACTACACACACTTCTACTTTTGTAAATGATTTCATAAAAATAATGAGCTTAACTGGGCGGGATATAAATACTGATAATATCAAACACACGTACTAAAAAATATGAATTAACAATTTTAAAAAAGCGTGTTAACGAATACAAGTTATAATAAATTTTGTGTCAACATCATTACAGCCGAAAGACGCCAATTTGGGGGTGCCATATTCGCCGCACTGGCGGGTTGGTGATCGCAGTATGGTGGTAAAATGCATAGAGAACGTCGCTGCCCATTCTCAAATCAAAATAAAAAGTCATTTATTCAAATTAGCCTGAGGATCAGCACTTTTCCAACGTCAAAATTACAAAAGACAGTCCCCCAAAACGCCCACCCGGCACCACTTCCTAGTGCTTTAGCTGGGAAGCTGGGAAGAAAAAGTGGCGCAACAAACTCCCCAGCAGCACAGCTGTCTGTCCAGTTAGAAGAACTTGATTCTATACAATGGTAAGTAGTAAAACATTAAATTAAATGATTTGCTATATGCCAGCTAGCCAATCCAATATATCAACAAATAAAATGAAAACTATAAGTAACTCCCTAGTAATTCCGTTAGTCGCCTCTTTCGACATCCGCGGGATGAAATGGAATGGTGTTACTCTTTGGAACATATGGAACCGGTACGGTATACTAAGTTACGAAACTATAATACAACAAGAACAATCCAAAAATACCAAAATGAAACAACAACAAAATCCACCTTTAACATACAGCCCATAACAAATGAGGGTGGGGGCAGGGATCGGACTTTACATTTCATTTCTAACAATCTCATTCCGGTGAAATCCTGAGAGTCACGTAATTTAGTCGAAAGGGTTTAGTTGACTAACGACAATCATGCGCACTGAAAACCAAGTCGCAAATATGGGAATGTTTGTTGGCAGGTTAATTTTGACGACTGTTTCAATTTTAATCCTATCGTATTTTTAAAGAAGTAATAACGTTATTACCTATTCAGGATAAGTTCTTATCCAGTGCGTAAATTGTAACCATAAATTCAGCATATTATTGTAGACTTACAGTTTGCGCAGTGATAAAAAATTATCCTGTATAGCTGCACCCTAATTGCGAAACGCACAATTTATCAGAATCTGAATGGGATTGAAGATTATTTCTAAACCATTGCGTCATGTGTTCGAATAAATTGTCGGCTCAGCAACGTAAATAACGCAATGAATGTTGTTTAACTATGAATGTTAAACCAATTCCTACCGATAAAAAGTTTCGCAATTACCCCTCTGATCTAGAACTGAAAATTATGATGTAATAATACATACATACACATACATTTCAGACGAAAGACGTTCACTGCTAGACAAAGGCCTCCCCCAATTTTGGGAGGTTTTGCCATAATCGCCACGCTTGGCAGGCGGGTTGGCGATCGCAATATGGTGGTAAAGTGCATAGAGAATGCTACAAGTCCCTTAGAACAATGTAAAAATATTTTGATTTAAAAATTGTCCGTGGAGTTTCTTGCTCGTTATTTTCCATAATAACCTACTACGCTTTAAATTGAAATGGGCTTAGACTAAGCTTTATTTTTCTAAAGCAAAAAGATGAAGGTTCCAGACTGATCGATTCCTTGCTATACAAGGCTCTCTATTATTGTATAATTGAAACAAAAACTTCGAGTTTGAGTCCAACAAATAAGGATTATTTAAAGAAGCATACATATAGTCCTTATCATGTTTGATGTGAAACAAAAGAACGATTTGCTAGGTAACATGACTAGCAAAGAGATTAATACTGAGATGACGGCTGAACGAAATGAATAAAAGAAGACATGGTGCGCGGATTCCAAACAAATTAGGATTTGGACTTTCACCTGTTATTATAAAAAAAATATTGCTGTTCCATACATTACGACAGCCCTTTTTCTATGAAATATGATTATTTTTGTCGAAAATTTTCTATTCTAGTATAGCAGCTCAGTTTGCGCGTTTTTTAATTGCCTGGTTCTATAACAATATTCTCCATAAAAACAATTTGCAATTTTTCTAATAAAACAAAAACATTTACATCTGATGTAAGACACAGTTCCAATGAGGTAAAAGTCACTAAGTAACATTACTTGATACAGCCAGCAAAACAAACAGTCATTACTCAGGCAGTCGAGCACAAAGATATATACGTCTTATTGATGTCTTACCCTACTTTAATGTTTCCGCAGCAGGGTTACTCTTAATGGACAGGTAGGCGTTTGATGGCTTGATGTTTACAAGAAGGGCCATGATTGACATTTGAATTTATTTGTATAACTAGGAGCGTTTCTTGTAATTTTAAGAATCTGTCTCAATTTGTCAAAATACCTGTAGTTACCATACATTTTTGACAAGTTTATGATATTTTATTGTCGCCGAGGTGAGACTGTTGAAAAAGGAGTAAACATGGAGTTTCTTGCCAGCTCTCCTCCATAGGAATCAACCATTTGGAACCGTGCACCTAGCTTCTGACGTTTCATAAGTGCCCATGTAGGTTTATGTGAAATAAAAATATTTTGGTTAGATTTGACTAGATTGTGAACGGTTTTTATTACGAAAATTGGCATTTTTTTGTGACTTGTCTTCTAGAACGGTCATGTCACAAAGAACTTCGATAGTAATTAAAAGTAAAAAATAATTTTGTTACAACTTTTTTAGAATTTTTCTAACTGTATTTTTGATAATGCCAACCACAGATTAGAATAAAGAATTATTACCTTTTAAGGAAACTTTTAAAACATCAATGACAACAATACACATCAAAACTCTTCACAATTTCCATTTAAATAAACAAGAACACAACCAGTGTTACCCTACCTAAATATTAAATTGCCCCTTTTTCATCACTACATTTTTTTCCCACGGCAACCCTGAAGGAGGCAATGCCCTGTATATTTCATAGCTGGTACTGCGCGAATTCCTCTATGCGTTTGAGTTATGGCAGCAGTTTATTTATTTGTGGCGCGAAAACGCTTCTGAAGAAATATTTGTGTTCCCTTTATGTAATCCCACCTGAGTAAGTCAGATGTTCGGGGAAAATAGCTTTTATGATGTTACCTTCTGTACGTATATCGCAGATTTTTTAAGGTATGATTTTCTTCTTCTTTGCATCGATGGTACACTAATACATGTTTTTATATAAAATAGTTTGAACCCAGCTGCAGCATCACTGGCAATCTTTAGATCATCTTACTCAGTACACTTCAGCAAGTGGGGCATGGCGAGGGCCATGGCAGGAAGACAAAAACAAGTTGAAATACTAAAAGTTGTGAGCATATAAATAATGTTATGTATTTGATTTTGGTTTAAAGTCAGGCTATCATTTGTCTTACTTAGGAACGATTTTTCAAGTCAGATGACTGATAAATGGCGGTTTGACAGCTTCGACTGTCAAGCCGCCATATTCATTCTTTTGTTTAAAATTATTTGACCATTGATAAATCAGTCCTTAGAAGTGTAACTTATTAAACATACGGTTCGAATTCTTAAACGCATTATAAATTTAAACTATAAAGGAAACTTTTAGTCAAAATTATATTTAAACTGTACGACGATAATCTTAACCCGTCTGTCAACGGTTTTGAAATTCGTAATCAAAAATCACATGAAACTGAATCATTCTGCGCCAGTCCAACCAATCTCTATTAATTGGTATCTCACTCAATTCCTTTAGAACTATCGATTTCAGCTACACAACACTGCAATCCAGAATTCCAAAACATGAATCTATCAAGAATCAGATACTGAATCAAGTTCAGCACTTAATCCGTTTGAGAGATCGTACCAATCAGGCGAAATCCCTCACACATGAGATTGCTTCACATCAAGACGAGCTCCAGAGTTAGCGGGTTCTGTCTGTATCATGCTTGAATATGTATGTATGCCAGCGGCTTCGCCCGCGTATTATGCATATAAACCTTCCTCTTGAATCACTCTGTCTATTGATGAAAACCGCAATAAAATCTGATGCGTAGTTTAAAAGATCTAAGCGTACAGACGCGGGAGGCGACTTTGTTTTATATAATAGTAGAGAAACAGATATACAATGGTGCCGATTCTGTTATACACCGAACTAAACTAACTAAACTATCTCTAAAATGCCTTACTTTTGGCTAAGAGAATTGTTACGCTATTCTGCAAGAAATAATTTCTAAATTTAAAAATTATTTTGACATAACTAAAATCGAATTTGACAATGGCGACTCAACGTATTATTTTTTCTTCTTTTGGCTTCGCAACGTGGTACTTGTGTGCGCTACGCAATTAATTTTTTGAGAGACGAAGGCGCACGCAAGGGGTGGCAGCCTGGACGTGTTTTATATGGAATTTTTCACTTTTTGTTTGAAAAATATAAATAGAATATTACCCACGTGTTGAGATTTATATGTGCAGGGGTTTAATAAAGGGGGTCGAAAATTTCATTATTTTTGCGATAGGACAAGCCATTTTCGAGATATAAGCAAAAGAAAAGGAAAACAAAAAATACAGCTGTTTTTGCACGTGAAGGCGAGGCGTTGGTGTGAATTTTTGTTCATGACCACTAGTTTTATTCCACACCTTTTTAATCGCGATTTAAAATAGTCAGATTTAGTAAAAATAAATTATTTTAGTCAACATTTTTGGTGAAAACCGGTAAACTGAGAATAGCAAAATTGTCATTTTGACTAAACTAATAACTCAGTGCAATCTAAGTGCTGTCAAACTAAAATATAGTTAAGTAGTGTCACTTTAGTCTATTTCAGTATAGTAAATCCTCTTTTGCCTGGAATAAACCAAATTTTAGTGATTTTTAGTTTAGTTTAGAGAATTTTGTACAACAGAATCGGTACCAGTGTGTAACTGAATGAGTATACATTACGAATTGTTCTTAATCGTTCACAAAATCGATTTCTGTCATATAAAATTGGTCATTATTTATCCCAAAATTACAGTTACACGTCCGATTACATACATAAATTCAATGCAACTGTATGTGCCTGGAGATTTGTAATGTGACCACAATTTTCTTCCATAATCAGTTTAAATAAATAAAGCAATAAAAATGTTTTACACATAATAGTAAAAATTCTGTGTAAGTATAATGATTATACATGATATTCTAATGTTGTGTTTGGTGGTCTACCTTAATTTCGGGACATATTGTATCGCTAGTTGTTATTATAATAGGTAACAAGTATAATAAAGGTTAAGGCCCAGATTTCCTCACAAGCACGGTGCCTTTAGTTTCTCAGTTCTTAAGGTGTAGGATAAAGTTGTGTTGTTGTTGTATTGTAATTTGAATTCCGCAATGTTTTGCCATCAAATAAACCGACTTTGGTTGTTTTCTCAGTGTAAGCATTTTGTGGTTGTGAACTTGTAAAATTAAATTTCTCATTATATTTTTATAAACTGTTGTAAAAAATTCTTTAAATATCATTATTTTCACCATGGCTAAAGCAAACTTATTGTCTCCACATCTTTTGCTAAAAACTGAAGCCTTAAAACATCGAAAAAGGCGATAAATCATTCTCCCCGCTGACAATCGCACCACATCCCAAGATTAGAGGCAGCGGTTTTGGAGGAATAATTTACGTATCCCTTACAAGCAGACATCTTCTTAAGGTGAGCCCGAGATAAGAAAACGTTACATAATGAAGGCCTCTTCGCTGAATTGTAAAGAAAGATTAGGGATGTGCCTTTGTATCGATAAAAAGGTAATCGGTTACGTAAAATGATAGGTAAGTAACAACTTTTTCGGTGAATCGTTTCGTTGTGTACCTAGGAATGTTTTTCCTCCATTGACAGCTGTATACAAAGCTTACCCTTAATTACGATTTAGTTTCTGTGGACCTATGAAGACAGCGAAAAACAAAACCCCTTGACACAAAACAATAAATGGCAAAACAAGGGAGAAAACACGTTTGCTTACACGATTTGAAATTATAATCCAACAGTAGATAACTTCTACCATTCAATGACTGACACCGCAAAATACATTTCTAAACAAATCCAGAAAAATCTTCTTGGAGCGCCCTCTTTCCACGTGTAGTTTAACAAGCAGACCTTTCCGCCATGCCCATACAAAAATATGTCACATTTAAAAAAAGTCATTATTTTCTTTCTATCGATACCAGCCCATCCCTACGGGCGTAAAAGCGTGGCTTACACAACAGGGCATCCGGCGCACCGGGTCTAGTACATCAATCATCTCCTGAAATATTATGACGTAATCTGAGAAGCCAATAAGTGGATCCGAGATCTGTTTGTCTCCTGCGTTACCTTGAGGATACCCGAATCAGATGTGAAAAGATTTTAGGTCAAGGCTGTGACGTAGGTAAGATTTTTGTTTTGGTTGAAATTATTTTCGAGTAAAAAACATGCGGAGGAATGGGGAAAATTTCGTGCGAATATCGATGGCTATAAGAGTAGGGGAAGACTTAACCCATTAATAGCCAAGCCTAAGTTAAAAACGTTACTGTTCCAAATTATTTACTTTTATAATGAGTGAACTAGTAAGAATACAAAAAGGGAAAAAAAATGATTTTGTTTTTTTTTTGTTTTTACTTTTTACGTCGTTTACGCATGTAAATTTCAACATAAAAGTCAGCTAAAAATTAAAAAAAAATACGGTAAACGATTTATCATCATCATCATCATCATTTCAGCCGTAAGACGTCCACTGCTGGATTTAGGCCTCCCCCAATTTGGGGGGCTTTGCCATAATCGCCACGTTTGGCAGGCGGGTTGGCGATCGCAGTATGGTGGTAAAATGCATAGAAAACGCTGCTGCCCATTCTCTAGTAAGTCCCTTAGTCGCCTTTTACGACAGCCACGGGAAGAAATGGGGTGGTGATATTCTTTACGTCCGGCACCACACGGTAAACGATTACAATATTATTTTGAACACGAACATATCTCATAATATTTTGCACATATCATAATAAATGTTTAAGAGTTTAGCTGTGCCAAATCTGGTAAAGCGGCCGTAAATGGGTGGATGGACTGTGTGAATGAAGGCGCGGGCCCACCGCGGCGCACGGAGAGGCTACGCACGTGTATTAAGCTTCGCGTTGTAAGAAAATGTATGTGGTTGTGTCCACTGCAAGCCACGGAGAGGCTACGCATGAATTGACGTCATTGATACATGCGTGGCTTGCTCGAATAGGCGGTTACATAGCTCAACGCTGTCGACGTGGGTCTACGTTTCCACTGGAGTACACGAATATGACCCACGACTATGTACAGCGGCGCAAATGGCGCAGGCGTCCCTTGAGTGAAGCCCGTGTCCGTGGATTGGATTTCAATGGCACGTGCGTAGCCTCTCCGTGCGCCGTGCCACGCTATACATAGTCGTGGGTCATATTCGTGTACTCCAGTGGAAACGTAGACCCACGTTGTCAAACAAATTAATACACGCAGCTAAAATGCGCCGCGTGCCCGTGCACAGCATGCGCCGCGGTGGGCCCGCGCCTTGATGATATGGATAAAAAGGGGTTGAATACCGAGATGACGAATATAAGAGATGTGGGGGGCAGTGGTGGCTCAGTAGTAACGGCAGCGACTTACGAGTGCTAGGTAGTGAATTCGAACTAGGGTTTACTTTATAATAAAGTATTGTACGTTATTTTATATAATTGTACTCTATACTTTATGAGAACAATAAAGTACACGAAAATACTTTATTTTGCATGATATGACTTCTGTGGGATTTTAAAAAGTTTAGTCGTAAGTACTTTTTTGCTAAACGAAATTTATTTGATACAAACTACAGTAAAAGTAATTAAAAATATGTTTTCAAATATAATAATAAAGAAAACTAAATCGTACTTTATTTTTATACTATGTTAAGCAATGTACTTCAATTGCAAGAAAAAAGGTGGCAACCCTAATTCGAACCAAGAAGCAGGCACGTTGTGTAAATTATTTTGTTTTCTTCTGTAACAGTTTTGTTTTTTAACTAGTGCAGGATACAGGTGCACTTTTCCTCTTAAGTATTGTATTATGTCGCGTAGTTTTAGCTTATCAATAACTGCACACGTAGCATGACCACCGTAGAAACGGATTTTGTCGACGGAAGAAAAGAATAAAATGTGTAAAACTGAAGAGAATAGATTGATGTTTCTGTTCTTCTGTCGACACGCGTATAAGATGTCAAGTATGACGACCATTTTTCTCTACTTTTGATTTGACTCTTGCGGTAGAAACATTTTAAAAGAATTATAATAGATAAAGAAATATGTTTATTCTTGGAAGAATAGAGATAAAATTTGATCATGCTCCGCTTGCTGGTAGAAAAACAATCACACTGTTTTTAGAACAAGATAATTATAAAAAAAAATGTATTTAAACTTAAAAATGTAATAGCATCGTTATAAAACAATCCAAAACCACAGCACAACAAAAAAAAATTTTTCATTGTAGAATATTCGAAATTTTAAGCGAAAACTGTCACATTTTTGATGTAATGATTTTATAGGGTTTACAATCAACAAAAAATTAAAATACCTACATAAAAATTATTCCACCGAACCGTAACTTAATTTTTTAATTTAATTAAAACTAGTTTTTGTTTGTCATTCGATTCAACTTCCATTTTGCGAAACACATCTCGCAGGTCAACCTATGAGTTTGTCTACTTACCTTACAAACTTAAAACTAGAGCGACTGCTCATTAAGAACACCCCCTTTGGGGTACGGACCTCGGCTCATCGGTGGTAGAATGGAGCAAAGGACACGCTGAATCGGAATGATGTTCAACTACAATCACACGAGCCGCTATTTTGAACCTTATTAGTTACCGCGATGCGCTATTTTCAAATATAAAAAAATGCTTCTTACCAATATGTAGCGTCTCCTTAACTGTATAAATTCGGACGTCTAAACGTCTCTTAACTTTAAGCAACGTTTATAGATAAAATAATAATAATATCTTAGAACAACCAACACACTGTTATCTGATCCCAAACTAGGCAAACTAGGCAGAGCCTGTACTATGTTAATCAGACAACTGATAAATATACTTAAATACTTCTAAATACATACATATTGTAAATTACACCCAGACACAGAACAAATGATTGAGCTCATCACACAAACATTTGTCCTGGGTGGGGATCAAACCCACGACCTCAGTCTTAGCAGTCAGGGTCACAAACCACTAGACTAACAGGCCAGTCAAATAAAAGGAATAATGTATCCGTTATAGTAACACAATTACGATAAACAAAGTGAGTTAAACTATTCTACAGTACACCCACAGTTTGCTGATGGTGGAATTAGGTCCCCAAGAGATGGGGGCGAGCCCATCGACGTTTGTGAATGGTAAACGTTTATACCAGTACATTATTTCGACACCCACACTGACATACAACGACCTAAAATTAAGACTACTCATAAAAAGTTAAGAACATTGGCTTATAAACCCATCAATGTGAACATAAAACTTGACTTACTTATGGAGCTAAGCGAAACGTTTTCAAAGCTATGAAAGGTGGTCAAATCAACAACCGTTGCGAAGGATTGCGTATCCATTAGAATAGTAAAGAATACTCTCTATTAAGTACACCATATAAATTAATAGATATAAATGTAGAAATTGTATAAATGTAAAATCTTCGATCCTAAAATAAAACCGGTCTTTTTAAGAGAGTACGGTAAAATGACGAACACAGACAGAACCTTAACACTGACAATTGTCTTAAATATTCAGACAATTGTCAGTGACTAAATATTTTAAAAATCTTTACTAAGACGCAAATTAATAATGTTAAATAGTGTTTTTTTATTTATTTCCACAATTTAGTTTCATATGCTAGTTGGATATTACTCAACTGACATGTATTTTGACGGATTAAGAACTAAGTCTGAGAACAAATACTGTACCATTGCTAGCATGATCGGTTGTCGAGCTCTATTGTGCGTCAGTACAATGCTTGTTCCATCATTCGTAATGATAATGTTTTTTTTTCCTGCAAGTAGGTTTAACATATAAACACTTTAACATGTGCATCATATTTTCAAAAGTAGATGAGGTCAGCGTTTCCTATAGGACTAATCTGAAAAATAAGGCCGAATTAAACTATTATATTACGAAAGGTCACAGTCACTTTTAAAGTTTAGACATAATCCTGGTCAGATCAGACCATGCAAAGTTTACATTGTCCAAAGACCATTTCAGACATCAATTTACATAGATTGATGTCTGAAATGGTCTTTTGTAAAAAGAACTACACAGATTGAGTGGACTTGTCCAGTCAGTGCACACATTTATTAGTAATCATGCAGCTCAACAAGACGACGAAAATTATAGCTTGCAGTGTAAAGAAATCTTTATGTATAACAGTTACTTTGCACAGCACGGTAAAGTTCAAGAAGTTTATGAATGTTCAGTCAAATTGATTCATCATTCACTAAACAATGACCTCCGCGGACAGTGAATGAGTGAATGGATGATAGTTAATCTTACCATTATGATTAACCTTTAGACAGGCGTATTAATAGTATTTACTTGCGTAGGTTTGGTAAGATATCTCGAGTATAAATAATACAATTCATCAAAAATGTATTGAAAGACATTTTTTATTTTTTTGGGCTATAATTAGATTTTTTCTAGATGGCTTTGAAATATATTGATGTTAACTTGTGATATGTGTTTTTATATAGCGATTTCTTTTATGTTACCTAACGATTACTAATGACTATAATTTAATTCTGAATTTCAATTTGTAGGAATCGATGAATCAAATCAGTGGTGGCCCAGGAGGGGTGACGGCCCAGACTTACAAGTTGTAGATCGTGGGTGTAAACCCAGGCAGGCGCTTTACTTTGTGTCAATAATTTCATCACTACTGCTCTCAAAACGGTAAAAGAAACATTGTGAGGAAACCAGCTTGTCCTAGGACAATAAATTCAAAGTCATGTAACATCTACCAACCCGCACTGAGCCTGCGTGGTGGATTATGGCCCAGTCTTTCTCACAGAGAGGGCATTATTGGCTGGTAATGATGATGAATCAAATTGAAATAATCATCCCCAAAGAACACAGCAACGAGATCACTCTTTCCTCTCTACGAATTCAATTCCTAACGTCCACTAACGTACCCACACATACATCCAAAAACCCGGAACACAGCATTAAATTTAAGCCCAAAAACATCCATTACACATACCCATCCCCCCACTATAACAACGCATTTACATAAATTGTTACAAAACTCTCGAGTCCCCAGGGCATTATTTAGGCACACTTTATAAAATTCTTGGCGTCTTCGCGTAGATTTATATACCCCAGTAATTAAAGAAGTTTTGACGAGGCGTCTGACTAGAATATTAATAATCTAAGCATGAATCACGCGTTTTTAAAAGGAAATGGGTATACAGAAGGTTTATGCGTCAACGCAACGGTTATCGTCTAAATTTTTGTTGCAGCCTTTGTTAATATTAAACAAAATCAGCCTATGTTGTTTCCACTACTGGGCCTCATTTTGGTGAGAGAGAGTCGGTCGTAGTCTACCACACCAGATCAGTGATAGATGTCACATGTCTTCGAGTATTTGGTTCTAAGACATGCCAGTTCCGGGGTCGCGTGATTGTTCGAAAGAGATACCGTGACCCTGGCACATGGGCAACTGAAGGAACACGGGTAGGTTTTCGTCAGTAAAAGTCTGACACGCCCTCCCGCTCCGCCCAGAGCGGGTCATTTGAAGATTTACCATAAGAAAAAGACATGCCAGTTTCCTCACCTTTTCGAGAGCAGTGATGATGAAATAATTTACACAAAGTAAAGCCCCTGTCCGGGTTCGAACCTATGATCTACAACTCGTAAGTCACGGCTGTTACCACTGGGCCAGCACTTTTCATCCCATGGCTGCTTTTGTCATCATCAATAGCCTGGCTGTTACTTAAAAATATAGGGGCCGGTGTCCAGTCTAAACGGATTCAGCTATAAAACATGGAACGGTTGCTATCTGACTACCACAATCGTACGTTTAATTCTTAGATGATTGAAAAACCGCAACGTCAGTCATTTGACGGACTGAGTGAACAACGCAAAGATGCTGCAACAATCAAAGTCAGTCATTTGACGGACTGAGTGAACAACGCAAAGATGCTTAAAGATACTGGCTACTCAAATAAAATAATGCAATAAAGTTCTGAAAAAGGTTACTGCAAATATTTGCAATAGATTGCAAAAAAATTGGCAAATTGGCACATGGCAATTTAATATATATTTTTGAAGGTGTTGATTAGCCCAAAAATAAATTCATTTCATTGTAAATTCATGTGAATCCACTACTAAACCAGCTGATATATTATGTGCCCCTATTTACCCCATAGTTACAAGTATATCCATTAATGTTCTAGAAAACTAAACCCAGATAAAAACAGTTGGTCTTCTGTCCCTATATTTATTGTATCTATCAAGGCTACTCCTAATTTTATGGCTCATTTACATCGTTTGTTTAAGGCGTTTGGTTTTGCGTTCCTAATTCGGGTTCGGAGACAATGGCGGCATTTAGTTGAGGGCTTTTCTCTCGAAATTAACGGCAAAACTGTTTCGAGATTTATAAGTATAATTGAATTTGGGAACAACAGAGAACTTGTAGCGTTAAAACGTTAGTTTTTGGTTTTGATATTGATCGTTTCGATGAGAATTTTGCGTCAAACAGTCGCCATAAAGTTGATCCACAAATATGCTGTTATGTTATTTTGACACATAAAAATAATACTTTAGAGCTTAGTTTATCTGCAATCACCACCCATTTTTAACCATTTCCAAAAAAAGGAGGAGGTTATCAATTCGACTGTATTTAAAAAAAAATGTTTGTTACCTCATAACTTTTGACTGGGTGATCCGATTTTGATGATTCTTTTTTTATTTGAAAGCTGGTGCTATCCGAATGGTCCCATGTTAGTTTGGTTCCATTTGCATAATGGAATCCATGTGAAAACCACATAAGTCTTAAATTTGCATTAAATATTTGCGCGACAAATGAACGAATAACGCTATTAGATTAGTGCGGGGTATCTACCATCACTAAAAAGTTAAAAATAAAAACTTTTTACAAAAAAAAATAAAATAACAACTGACCTCCTAAAAAAAAACACTACAAAGTGAATGAAGTCGATGGCAAAAAAACTTAAATACAGATCCTAAGACACCGACTTTCGAAATTAAAGTTATTTTTCACTTTGTAGTGTGTTTTTTAGGAAGTCGGTTGTTATTATTTTTTTTGTAAAAAGTTTTTGGAATCTACAATGTAGGTACTATTTCAAATTCATACATAAAAAAAAACCTCCGAAGTTTTGAAAGGAGCGTGCGATTAATCTACATTATCATTATCAACATAATCTTCCCACAGATGGGACACACATACCTCCTTTCTGTGACAAGGAGTGGACAACCATCTACCAAGCAGGCCCAATACGGATTGGTAGATATCATTATGTCATCGAATTTTGACTCTCGGACATTTTCCTCACGATGTTTTCCTTCACCGTTTTGAGAACGCTGTTAATGAAACTAACTACACAAAATAAAGTGCCTGCTTAGGTTCAAACTCATGGGTTTGATACCACTAAGCTACCACTGTTCTACAAAAAGAACTCTAGAGGCATATAAATGGCAACATTTCGAACTCTAAATTATCTTAAAATGCTTAAAAACAATTGAATCTCGTTGAATCTAAATGCTTAATGCTCGGAATAGAATCAAAATTTAAACGAACCAATCACGGCCAGTCAATATACACCAGCCATATTTCCATAACCACACACACACACACACACACCATAGATATGGAAATATTCTCTCTCTGCTCGGATTCCTTGCTTTTGACAGGCGTAGCAGTTAACAGGATTATCACTGCGCTATATACCGATGGCGGCTGGACAGAGCCTCAGGCTTTCAGCACGTTATTGAGTTAAGTTCCAACGTTTCAGAGCCATCCACTTTAATTTTGTTACGTTTGATTTTTGGAGATACGAGGGTGGAGTTGGAAAATGGAGGGTAGTTCGGGAGAGGGTATTTTATTTTTTTAAATGTAATGTGAAAAATCGTTTTTATGGGGTTCGTCAATTCGCACGAATTTACTCGCCCGTAGAGGGGATTAGGCGAATCGAAACTTAAAGGTACTATTAGTTTTTTAGGTAATTCGCACGTAATCAATTTATTTAAAAATAATAAAGTTTCTTTGGTCATTTAAAAGTGTTTTAGTTTGAAACATTGTGAATTAAAAAGGCAAATAGCTGCATGTAGAATCCTTTTGATTCCGAATTGAAGTTGATTATATCTCTTCACTGGCTCGCTACGACACAAAACGCTACCGTGCAGACCTGTCTCACTTTATCTATTTTCCGCCATTCCTCGTCACTGACAGATGACATTAGTGACAGCAGCTGCCTCCGCTTGTATGCATGAGACAGAATTTACAGAGCTATTATATAGATACACTACAGTGTATTTAAAAACCTTCAACGAGTGGCGATTTGCTGACTGTTTTCCGTAAAAACAATTTTATGTATTTTCACTCTTGTCGTTTTGATCGATATCAGTTAAAAACAATATTACACGTCAACATTAAATATGTTTTAAAACATGAAGAGGTCGGTAACATAAAATCATGTATTGATAAAATGTGCTGGGTATCTAAACCAAGGCATGACTTATTTATTATTATTATAAATTACCGGCTGCTGCCCGGGTCTTCACCCGCGTGGATGTCGGGCAAAATCCTACAAGAACGTGTTACCGGGACCAAAGTAACCTATAACAGTCCTTATAACTTCGACCAGCAAAAGTCTCAAAGATCGGTCTAGTCTTTTCGGAGATTATAAGAAAAAGTAAAAATAAAAATGTTATAAATACCGCATAGTTATATTTTCAAATTCATTTAGTAAAGACCTGATATTTTCTGCTGACACTACTATTTAATTTATTTGTGTGTATCTATAGATCTGGAGAGATCTATGGAGATCTATGGAGATCTATGGAGAGCAGTGGTGGCCCAGTGGTAACGGCCGCGACTTACGAGTAGTAGGTCGTAAGTTCGAACCCAAGTAGGCGCTATACTTTGTGTAAATTATTTCGTCACGACTGCTCTCATAACGGTGAAGGAAAACATCGTGAGGAAACCGGCATGTCTTAGAACTAAAAATTCGAAGACATGTGACATCTACCAACCCGCACTGGGCCCGCGTGGTGGATTATGGCCCGCCCCCTCTCACCGAAAGGAGGCCTGTGTCCCAGCAGTGGGAATATTTATAGGCTGCTGATGATGATCTATAGATCTTACAAAAGAATAAGAGGCATCTTAGTGAAATTGATTCAATAAAAACTGAAGGTAAATAAATAATAACAAGCACTTTTGTAAAGTGCACTCGTTCTCTATAAAGCGAATGCTATGTCAGCTAGAAAAGTCAAATAAAACTGTTTTATGTTGATCCACCATTATTCTGTAGGTGTTCTGGTGCTTAAGATTTTTTGTAATTAATCAATAATTTTGGGACTTTTAATAATAAATTTATATTAATAAATATCTTAAATACTTATAATAATATCTTAAATATTTTATTACTAGAAGTAGGATTGTATAAACACTTTAAAACGTTAATCATATTTAAAAAGGATCTAGAATCTAGAGTTCGACGTTTCTTATCAGCCTATTCTGAGAAGTAGGGTTGAAACAAACACAGAGTAAATCTATCTAGTAAAATAATAATGTCTAATAATATCAAAGTCAAAGTCAAAGTATCTTTATTGTGGGCATAAGTAAATTACAGGTCTTAACAATATATTAAAGTATCAATATGTCCTGCCTTATAGGCATACAATAATTATGTAGGTAGACATTGACATAAACATTTGGAATTATTATAGATGGTAAGTTATTATAAATGTAAAAGTACAGTGAAACTATCACATGGTCAATACTAATGCATGTTAAATACGGTGAAACTAATACATGGTCATATCTTAGGACAACTCTCAATCCTAAGATTCACTTCTTGTCAATCTGGAAGTAGTGTTGGGAGCCCTTTACACAGGAGTCGGATAGAGTAAGTTAGTTTTTCACATTTATTGTTTTTTTTTTATGACATCCATACTAATATTATAAATGGGAAAGTGTGTGTGTCGGTTTGTGCGTCTTTCACGGCAAAACGGAGCGACGAATTGACGTGATTTTTTAAGTGGAGATAGTTGAAGGGATGGAGAGTGACATAGACTACTTTTTTTTAGGTGGCTGGGGTGAACTTAGAAAAGCCGTGCTTTTCCCATGGACAATTGTATGTAGCATGTGTCCAATGCTCAGAATCTTTACATTCTATCCCCAAATGGAAAGACATATAATATTGGCTACAGTAGCGTATTAAAATAACATTCTGTTCCGAGTTCTTTTCTGTGTTCTAAATCAGGAAAGGGGAACCGTGTTACCCCGAATTTAAAGCGAGCGAAGTCACGGGCAAAAGCTAGTTCAAAATAAAACTGACTGTGAATGTGAGTACCATGCAGGCTAGACTGAATACATGACTCTATACCATAACTGTCTGACGGCTTTGTGTATTTTGTTATTGGCTTACGCAAATGTCCTGCAGATCTGGTAGCGTCTTGTGACGGGTCGTTGAGCTCCCTAAAATTTGGTTGAGCTACACGATGACTGATACATACATGCCGTCTGTTGGGGCAGGTCAGCTCAAAGCTGCAATGGCTCTTTCTTCAAAAGGCTCTTCCAGACATGTCCGTGCATTGTTAGACTCACATAAAATTCTAATAATATAATATTTGGACTTTAAAAGAGACCATGACCTCTGAGTTTATTTCGGCGTTTCTTCTCAGAGAACAGTTACTAGACAGCTATGAAAAGACGGCGCCATCTAGTTTTTAAAAACATTGACCAAACAATGTTGACGTGTAAAAGTGTCTTAAATTATCTACTTACAGAAATACATATTTCATTTCATTTGCGTACGAAAAAAAAAACCTTTTTTTAGACATCATTGCTGACTATTAAAGACTAGCTTCAGCCCGCGACTTCGTCCGCGTCAAATTTTTGCTCCCCTGACCCTTCCCGTCGCATCGAACTGCCTGCCAGTTTTCACCCATTTTTCGTTGCTGCTCCGCTTCTTTTGATTATAACATGATGTTATATAACCTATAGCCTTCCTCAATAAATAGGCTACCCAACACAAGAGAATTTTCCAATTCGGACTAGTAGTTCCTGAGATTACCGCGTTCAACCAAACAAACTCTTCAGCTTTATAATATTAGTAGAGATAAATAAGTAAATGCAAACAATATGGCATCCTTTAGGTTCATCATCGTAATCACCCTATAGTGTAACACCTGCTAGGATACAGGACTGCTATCTGAGAGAAAAATTGGGCCCAGTGCGGATTGATGGATGTCACAAGTCCTCGAATTTTTGGTTCTAAAACATGCCGGTTCCAAAAATTTCGTGGCCCTGGCATATGGGTAACTGAAGGAACACGGGTGGGTTTTAATCAGTAAAAGTCTGACACGCCCTCCCGCTCCGCCCAAAGCGGGAGAAGTCATTTGATGATTTCCCATCCAAAAAAAAGACATGCCGGTTTCATCACGATGTTTTCCTTCATCGTTGTAAGAGCAGTGGTGATGGAATTATTCTCAAAAAACTAAAGCGCCTACTCGGGTTCTAACGCATAACTCTCGACATTTACAGCTCGTAAATCGAGGCAAATAAACTCTTAATATAACATTATTATAACTCAGTAACTAAAAATAAAAGTCCGCAGTGTCTGCTAACAATATTATAACAAAAAATGTACCGAGCTCGGGTCAAATAATCCGATTTAGTAACAAATTTTATATAGGTATTCGATTCAATATACGCCAATATTGATTCTGGCAAATCCCAAGGGATATCCATATAGTTGGTATTGGGTAAAAATCCAGTGATTCCACCAATCACAGTGACTTTTCTAACATAGAAATTTTCTATTTGGCTGGCTGGTCGACAAATATATCGTATTGTTGGATTTCAGTGAAAATGTTTTAGTTGTA
Source organism: Aporophyla nigra (assembly GCA_947507805.1). Lineage (NCBI taxonomy): Eukaryota > Metazoa > Arthropoda > Insecta > Lepidoptera > Noctuidae > Aporophyla > Aporophyla nigra. Next base: position 27,120,234 of record OX382292.1, on the reverse strand, counting down.
TACCGTTGGGAGATTTTTGATTGTGCTGTTTTGTATGTTCAAGGTATTGAGGGATTTTATAAGGGGGTGGGCAGGGTTGTTAGTGAACGCGTTGTTTTTATTACCCGATCCGATAGAAGGGTAATGTGTTTATCAGCTTTTCTATGTTTGTTCCTTTGAGTGCCACTCTTCGAGATCAAACGCGTTAGCCAATATTGATAGAAAGAAAGAAATTGTATTTATTGTGAGTCGCACAAAAAGATCACATACTAAATAAAACAAACAAAATCATGAAAAGTAAGAATAAAAATATGTCTAGAATGTACAAAATAAAAAACAAAAAGTCCTGTACGAGGCCAAAAGGCTCCTACCTCAGCATGATGCTACGACAATTAAAAAAGTGTTACAGCGTTGGTATTCTGATAGGGTCCAATGAGATGTCACGGGTAGTTACCGAAATTTATTGATGATCCTTTCGCTAACTGCTGTTTTTTTTAAATCTTGCAAGTGTCACTAAAGACATGGCAGTAACCAAAATTCAAAATGGCGACAATCAGACGCCATATTGCGAAAAAGAAAAATATGAAAGTTGACGGACTATTTCAAGTTGGGTTTCATTGAATAGATCGGCAGGAGGCATCTTCTTAAATTTAACAATAAAGCCTTTATTGCTTTCGAATACATGAGATTACTTATAGTATTAACTTTAATCGTAAACATCGTAAAATAAAATTTTCTTGTTACTATATGTTTTATAGTTCACTTTTTACGTAGTCTGATTTTCAGATTTTAATTTTTTTTTCCTTTTTGGGACCGGTTTTTTAGTGAAGATCCTTAACGCGACTTGTGAAAAAGGTTGACTAGTAAAAATCATCACATAAAGAAAAAGCGCTATGCTGCGCCATTTGACATTCTCTCTCTCTCTCTTATCGTCACTTTTTTATTTACTTCCTTAGCTGATGGAAATTAGGTGGTCATTTTTTTTTTCCAAATATAAATAAAATGATAACACCGTCTAGGTGTAACAAATAATTTCGAAAAATTATCGATACTATAATATCTAATGTAAATTCAGGAAGAAAATGGTTTTCTACAGTTTTTTTATCAAGAAGCAGTTTATTCTCAAATAGAGAGAGACAGTAATAACAGCCGCACGGCTTGTTCACTCGGGTTAAGCTACACTTGCCGCATTTGGTCCGTGGATGAATCACCATCTTTACAAACTAAGACCTCCCGGCCACCGTAGGCGCGAGCTTACGGGTGGCGAGCAATGGGTAGCTCGCCGCCCGGTAAGGACCAGGCTCGGGTCGACGGCGCGTAGTGTTCCACGCGCGCTTCAAAGAGATATCAGCAGCACTGAAGGGGTCTGCTGACCGATGCCTGCCAGGGTCGCGAGATTGTTCGAAAGACATACCGTGAACCTGGCAAATGCGCAACTAAAGAAACACGGGTGGGTTTTAGTCAGTAAACTGCTCCCGCTCCGCCCAGAGCGGGAGAAGTCATTTGATGATTTCCCATACAAAAAAAAAACCCCTCCGTGCCTCGGAAAGTACCTACGATAACCCGTTGGTCCCCGCTGTCATTCGTAGATCATTGACGGTTGTTACGGGTCGTCACAAGCCCGAAAGTCTTCGTCGTCTTACCAAGGAGTATCGTGTTACTCAGTTACTAGATTGTGGAGGTCAGATAGGCAGTCGCTCCATGTAAAATACTGGTGTTCAGGTGCATCCAGTTAGACTGGAAGCTGACCCCCACATAGTTGCGAAAAGGCTAGGCAGATGATGATGTAATTTATTCCCTTAGTTTAATTAAAGTTTCATCGCGTTAATAGAAATTTTATAAGAACAATAACACGTAGTAAAAAAAAGAGAAATCCGAGTAAAATACACGCTAATGAATTTTCTCACCACAGAAAATTAATAGGCGTAAATTTGTGTCTTATTACAAAGTGTAATTACTAATTAGTCAGTAGCCATAGTTGTTGGAGATCCCGAGATAGTCTTACAAATGTTGTTATAATTTAATTAATTAATTAAGTAAACGATACGCTCTTGTATCGCAGTCCACTGCTGGGCATAAGTACTCCTCAATGTTGCGCCACGACACCTTATCTTCCGCCTTTCGCATCCAGTCTTCCCAAGCCACATTCTTTAGGTTGTTGGTCCATCTAGCTGGGAGGCGTCCCACACTACGCTTGCCGGTACGCGGTCTCCACTCCAGGACTTGTCTGCTGCATCAGCCATCGGCCAGTCGACGGACATGGACAGCCCACTACCACTTCAGCTTGCTTACTCTGCGAGCTGAAAGAGTAAGCCATTTTTTAAGTAAACAGGTCTGGTAGCGCCCTAGACTACTTGGTATGTTCTTTCTGGATATACTTACTGGTCTTCAGTTCATTTTAGAATGAATGAAAATGAAGGATCGCTGATTACTGTGCCTGTATTCGGTCCCCAATCCCATTACTGATCCGTGTTCAAATTAAGTGGCGTGTAATTGGAAAACCTAAATCCAAAAGTAGACTGACCAAAGATAAACTACACAAAATACAATTTTTACGTAACCCTAAAGCACCCAAGGCCAGCCAAATGAAGGTCAACAACCTCAGTGACGTCACTAATTAAGACTGGACACAAAGAAAGTACCTTTGTAAACGCAAGCGGACGAATTGAGACTAAAGTTGAAACGAGGTCGAGCAAAGTCGCGTTACACAATGTTACTCATGCGGACGAATGAAATTTCTTTCACTCAGTCATTCATTCATTCATTCAGTTGTGTCAGGGTTGGCAGATTGTGTTTTAATTTTTTATTGAAGTGTTTTTTTGTGGTTTGACGATACAGAAATATATTTTTTGCTCTAACTGTTAGGAAATGCAGAGGGCCGGTAAGATGGTCAGACGCGATTAAGAGGGCTATTGGAGGCAGCATCTAACGAACAGTCTACGCTACAAAAATCTGCATAACTGGGAGACTCATCGTATGTGGTCGCGATCCTCAGAATTGAGAGAATGAGAGATGAAGAAGTTAGGAAATGAGCTTACATTTAAGATTTGCGGCAGATGAAAAACATAAGTTTGCTTTTCTTCTATCATAGAGAACATATTTTAGACAAGCTGGGCTTAGCCCGCATGAATGCCGGAAATTATAGTACTATCGGAACAAATAGCCTATGTTACTCTTTGTTACATGATCAGCTATCTGCCCGTGCACTTAATTTTAGTTAGTTATATGAGTATCGGTCCAGCCGTTTTAGAGATTATCCGGAACAAACAGAAAGATTTTTTTTTTTGATTTACATACAAGTATATACTTTCATATGCATTTAGTAAAAATCTGTTATTTTGACATTATAAACAGACACTTCAATTTTATCTATTTGTAAACATTAAGATTAATATAAATTATTCCGAACTATGTCACAATTTTTCAAAAACAACAACATCGTTGATTCCTGTATCTCATTTACGACTAAAATGGCTGGGATGATTCGTACATTAACTGACAGCCCTACATAACATCATTCGCTCAGCGAAAGCGAAAGTCGTTACGCGGTCACGTCTCTATTTTGAGGGACAGAATTTAAAATTCGAATGTGGTTTTGTGTATCACCAACTTGAAGAGTCAGTAGGACATTTTCATTTATATAAACCGGTTGTATCTAGATAAAACCGGTAGCGATCATATGCCGATATTTAAAATTACTTTTACTTTTTTCTTTCGTCGATCTAAGAAAGAAAACCCGTTATTTTTCGTATCTGATATAATTTCTTTATGTCCCATCAATAACATAAGAAATTGGAAGAGGCAGCGAACCAAAATAGACTGTATTGATTGATTGATCCAAAGCCTTATTTAAGCAACAATATTTTGCCGAGGCCCGGGAAGCGGAAACTTGTTGTGTTAATAAAAATATAATTCTGTTTTATGTTGGTTATTCATACTGTTTTATGTCAAAATATATGTGTAGATAGAAGGTTTTTTGTGTTACTAACGACATTATGGACAATGTGTGAAATAAACGTCTTAAATTAATCATTGTCAAGATACAACAGATTATTAAAAGTTTAAATTCTAGAGTTATACATTATAGAATGGTCATTAAATATAAAAGTCGGTAAGCATATTATTACGTTAGTATGTTCTACAGTCAATAATACCTCCCTAATGTAAATAATCAAGTCAAAGTAATCGTTCGTTCTTCGAAAATCTTTGTCACCAATGAAAATTATGCAGTAGTCACTCATTGAATAGTTAGCCAGTTTTGTATCAATGTTGCTTAAAAGATTTTTGATTCCCCTATTTGGCAAGAGAAAGTGACATATTTGTGTTTCTGGAAATGTGTTTTCAGCGGTTGATAATATTTTGTTCGTGGTGTTACTACTTATGATGCATAATGTTGGTTTTTAGGGTTCCGTTGCCAAATGGCAAAAAACGGAACCCTTATAGATTCGCCATGTCTGTCTGTCTGTCTGTCTGTCTGTCTGTCTGTCTGTCTGTCCGAGTATGTCACAGCCACTTTTCTCCGAAACTATAAGAGCTGTGCTATTGAAACTTGGTAAGTGGATGTATTCAGTGAACCGCATTAAGATTTTCACACAAAAATAGAAAAAGAGCAATAATATTTGGGGTTCCCCATACATAGAATTGAAACTCAAAAATTTTTTTTTCATCAAACCCATACGTGTGGGGTATCTATGGATAGGTCTTCAAAAATGATATTGAGGTTTCTAATATATTTTTTTTTTAAAACAATAATATTTGGGGTTCCCCATACATAGAACTGAAACACAAAAAAAAAATTTAATCAAACCCTTACGTGTGGGGTATCTATGGATAGGTCTTTAAAAATGAAATTGAGGTTTCTAATATAATTTTTTTCTAAACTGAATAGTTTGCGCGAGAGACACTTCCAAAGTGGTAAAATGTGTGTCCCCCCCCCCCGTAACTTCTAAAATAAGGGAATGATAAAACGAAAAAAAATATATGATGTACATTACCATGAAAACTACCAACGAAAATTGGTTTGAACGAGATCTAGTAAGTAGTTTTTTTTTAATACGTCATAAATCGTGAACCACAATTTACCTTTCATTCAGTCAACTCAAATATAAAAATTAAAAAAAAAACATTTAATTTCATAAACGATGATGACGAATGATGATGATGATGACCTGCAGGTTTGTACGGAACCCTCGGTGCGCGAGTCCGACTCGCACTTGGCCGGTTTTTTTATGCAACGATTTGTTGTTTAGAGCCCCTTGTGCTGTCTGGTTTTTCGATTTTCCTTGTGTTGGTGTAGTGCATTTATATTGCGTTGGTATAGTACACAGTTTAGTTTCATCTCGTTTCATGCCTATTATCTTATTTTTGGATTTGGATTGAGGCGTAACTGTTTGAGATGATGACTAATAGAGAAGTGAGGAAGAAAAAGACATGCTGCGATCACACATTAATTGGCTTAAGGGCAGGAGCATGATGGTGGTACAAATGTTAAGAAGCAATGGACAATATTGTAAAACTATTTTTTTATTGACTTGACTAAGGGGCTTTTGGCTACTTTGTATTTGTGTACATTTAATTTTAATATTTAATTTTTACTAGCTTCTGACCGCGACTTTGTCCGCGTTAAATTTCTTGTTCCCCCGACCCTTCCCGTCGCGTCGAATCGCCTACCCGTGCGTTTTTCCCCGTATTTGCCACATTTTTCATTACTGTTACGCTCCTTTTAGTTGTATCGTGATGTTATATAGCTTATAACCTTTCTCGATAAATAGGCTACCAAACACAAAAAGATTTTGTCAATTCGGACTAGTAGTTTTTGAGATTACCGCGTTCAATCAAACAAACAAACAAACTCTTCAGCTTTATAATATTAGTATAGATTCTCGTAATGTGTAGAATAAAATAAATTCCTTTTCTTTTTTCTTTCTAAAGGCGAACTAAAAGCATCCGGCCTGACGTCGTCAAAAGGCAAGAAACAATTGTGATGATATTTTTTTTTCTGTATAAGAGGCTTAAAATGGTCTACGGGGAGCAGATATTTATATTGATTATATCAACCCATCTCTAAGTAATATAATGAAGAGATTTTTTTTAATACGTTTATTTGTTACGCTTTCACGCTAAAACGGCTGGACTAATTAGGATGAAATTTAGCACTTGGGACCCAGACAAGGACAAAGAAAGCACATACAAAAACGCGGGTGATAGCTTGTATTTTATTCTTTCATACACAGACTTACATACATAACATCACATAGAACAGATGTACTACACATTAGAGTACCCCCACATTGCACTAGTTAGTCCTACGAAATAGAGGGCGATCTTATTGTCATCAACTGGGTACAAATCCAGACTGAGGCTGCCATCGAATAGTAAGCTATAACATTTTGAATTCAGACCAGAAATAAATGCTCATTCCCTCTTTTAGTTTGACCCACAGGTTGAACCTTTGATAATAATTATCTGTTTCACCGGAATTGAAAACAACTTACGGTTACAACAGAATCCAACTCAACTTATTGCGAAAAAGAACTTGAAACGCCCCTTGAAAACTTGCATGCTGAAAAGTATTCATCAACATCATCTCAGCCAAAAATGACATAGGCCTGCTGGACATACTGGCCTGTTAGTCTAGTGGTTAGTGACCCTGACTGCTAAGACTGAGGTCGTGGGTTCGATTCCCACCCAGGACAAATCTTTGTGTGACGAGCACAATCATTTGTTCTGTGTCTGGGTGTAAATTATCTATAATAAGTATGTATTTAGAAATATATAAGTATGTTTATCAGTTGTCTGGTTACCATCGTACAGGCTCTGCCTAGTTTGGGTCCAGATAACGGTGTGTTGGTTGTTCTAAGATATTTAGATATATTTATATACATAGCCCTCCCTAAAAGGGAGGGGGGTTGCCATAATCCCCAGACTTGGTAGGCGGGTTGGCGATCGCATTATGGTGGTAAAATGCATACAGAACGCTGCTGCCCATTCTCTAGTAAGTCCCTTAGTTGCCTCTTACGACACCCAGGGAAAGAAATGGGGGTGGTGTTGTTCTTTACGTGTGGCCCCACACGAAACTGTTATTTACGTAATATTCGTTATTATAATTGCGGTAACTTGTTTCCAGACTTGTTCTAGGCTGCTACTGAAAAAACCCGATAACACTTTTCCCGATTTGAGAATCGATCCCGCCACCTCAAGCTCAGAAATTTCAGAGACGTTTTAGACATTTTTTCTGTGAATATTATGGCAATTTAACCCTAGATTACTAAACTAAACTACAAGTGACGTTGTTACTAAACATTCGTAAAAAATACGACAGGAAAATAAAACAATAAATCTACGAATTATAAATTTTAATTATTTTAGAAATTAAAATTACTTATTCTTTGGGTTTAAGAGATCACATAATAATGAAAATAGTTTAATTTTTTTTTTTTTGCTCTACACAGTTTAAACGGGACGCGGGAATGACGCGAACTATGTTTTTTCCAGGAATCATGATTTTGCCGTCGTAAATTTTACGATAGTTTAGTAATCTAGGGTTAAGTCATAGTTTAACAACCTCCATGAGAAATAGGTCTATTAGACAAAACAATATAATATTTGTCTAAGACTTAGCACTAATTACTATGTCAATGGTTTAGTGTGAATGATGTGGTGGTAACTGTAGTGCATAATTACTTAGGTCGGTATACAGGTAGAACTTAGAAGGTTCATCCAAATCCGTTCAGTAGTTTTTATGTGAAAGAGTAACAAACATCCATACATACAAACTTTCCGATTTAGAATATTAGTAGCATAGCAGCAACATTTTCGCACTACAACTACGTTGCTGAAATATTTCAATGTACACACGGCTACAGATCCAGCAAGCTATACATTTCCAGTTTTAGTAGACCTCGCATTGTATTGGGTTTTTTTACAGTGAGAGGTCAGTTTATACTGGAAATGTGTAGCTGGAGTTGTGGCCGTGCGGACGGTGTAATTTTAAAAAGATTGATCGCGTTGGATACGCGGATAGGGCGATTTTTTTTGTATTGTTATCAATTAAATCAATAGCTATATCTTTAATTTAACTTCTGCCCATTACCTTTTACAACTGCAAACGAATTGACGCAACCGTGATGCGACATCGACGTAACTTTGACGCAAGGAACACGTAACGATTCACTATAATTGAGCGTCTTGATCTAATTGTCACGAGCAGGAAGCGTGCATGTAGGCTAAAAGATTCCAGTATGAGCTGCACTGGCGTGTAGTTTTGGTGGGAAAGAATCTAGGTAGTTTCTTCTTTTGGTAGAAGAGTTAGTTATTGGGAAAAATGCCCATAAAACTGTTAGTATTAAAGGTAGACTTATTCCTAACTCTTCACATCCACCCTGACCCTTGGTCGAGCCAGCCCGTGCCGCTGAGTCTATAGCTTTAAATTTGTCCCTCAATAATAAATCATTTCGATCAATCCCGATTTTTGCTACCTTTTACCAGCAATGCCCTTTTTTTTATATCGGGGTGGAAATCCTCATAGATGTCCTCCGCTCTGCGGCGGACGGAGGGGTCTGTCAGACTTCTACTGACTAAAACACCCCGTGTTCCCTCACACACTTGTACCGGGGGCTACGGGGACGCTTAAGCATTCTTCGACGCAGCCCTCGGCTGGTGTCGGCCCGCCAGTGCGGGCTCTGACCAGCGATGCCCTAAGCCAAGGTCCGGACCCCACACGGGTGCCCTTAGCGAGTAGACACTCTAGTCTTAAGTTATTAAGCCCCGGCTGGAACTCTTAATTTATTAAGGTACACAGCCACAGGATAGTCCGATCAAGCAGCCGACAACCTTATAGGTGACCTGCACGATGTCATTCCCAAAAAAAAACCTTTCACAATTCTAATACGGTCAAGAAGTTTGCAGTCTTTTCAGAGCTACTTAGAATTCGGGTGAAATATTAAAGAAAGACACACCTGGAATCAATGTCATAATGATGCAGCAATTTATTTTTAAAAAGCTTAACAACTAGGTATACCGACTTTTGAAATTATACGAATCCAACTATGAATGTGCATATTAAACACCATCCACGTCATTTTCAACTTTGACAAAATATGGAAGGAGGGTGTGTGTTGAAAACATAGGGTACGATAGTTTACACGTGTCTACAAACAATTTTTAGATCAGTCTAAATTATTAGCTGGTGTTTCCATTGATCCTGTATATTTAATAAATTACCTATCCATCTGGCATTGTCTGAAATAAAATATTACCGTCTCACTCTTATTTTCTGATAACTTGAATTTCGGAATAAAATAATTAGGTAATTGTGACTTTGAGAAGAGCTGATAAAGTGATACTCTTCCGCCATTATACCAGGAACATCATTTATGCTTTCAAGACTAATAACTTTCACCCGTGCTGGAAAGTATCTTATGTCCTAACAAGTTATAGTCTATCATTCCAATCTAGTCCGTCTCTCGCTGCCCGCTTACAGCGATGCCCTAAGCCGAGGTCTATATCCCACAGGGGGTAACCCTGGCTGAAGGCCTTAATTAAATGAGGCAAAAATGGTTTTGGTGTACCTGTCTGCCATATTTCATCGAACTTCGTTCAGCTATTAATGTTGGAGAATACAGACCAACACAGTTACTTTTGCATTTATAGTATTATTATGAAATTCAAGTTATCGACTCTTCCGTGCCTCGGAAAGCACGTTAAGCTGTTGGCTGACATTCTTGGACCTTTAAATTAAAGCATTGCGAGTCGTCAGAAGCCCCAAACTCTGACAATCAGTCCTACTAAGAGGTAATCGCTACCCAGTTACTGGGCTGTGAAGATCAGGTGGGCAGTCGTTTTATGTAAAATATAGGTATCATTCAGCTATCTATACAGGATACGTTTTTATCCAGTGCGCAAACTGTAACCATGAATTCAGCATATCATTCTAGGCCACTAGCGTAGAAAATTTTCGTCGGTAATACAAAAAAAATATATTCTGTTCCATACATTTTGACCCCGTAGGTATTGCATTTTTCTATGAAACAGCAGATATTTTTTTTGTAAAACCGACGAAAAATCTCTGCGCTAGGGGGTCTAGAAAGATATGCTGAATTCATGGTTACAGTTTGCGCACTGGATAAAAAATTATCCTGTATATGGTTGGGAAAAGGCTAGGGAGATTGATCGATTTCAATTCAGTGCCTTTTTCGAGAATGCCTTACTAGTTTCAGAATCGAACGCAGAAAGATAACAAATGCAGGCCTTATACTTCCTTCTAAATCAATTCAGTTAGACTTCGGACACACTACAATTTTGCACCCGTATATCATCACACGGAGCTTAAGGCAAAGTTAGAAATTTTCCAAACTCAAACGTGAAGTTGTGTTCACTTGAGTAAATAAAGGTAGGTATATGGTGTTACCTCACTTTACACAGAGTTTGTTGTAAGTTTATAAACATACTCTTATCGTAAGTATGTGAGCAACCTTTGTTTTCTTGAGCTAACTTAGGAGTGAGTGGATTAGATGAGCTGTTTCTTGTGTGTTTAAAATATTAGGAATTCTGCTAGAAATGTCGTGGTATGCACATTGTACGTGTGATGTGTATGAATGAGGACCGTCTGACAGAAGAACTCATTATAATCATCATTATTTCAGCTGAAAGACGTCCACTCTGGACTCCGATAACTTATGGAAACTCCAAGCATAGCCCTCTGTATTCAATAGCGGACTACCGGCCACCGTAGGCGCGAGCTTGCGGGGGGCAAGCAATGGGTAGCTCGCCGCCCGGTAAGAACCTGAGGAGTAATTGCGAAACTTTTTATCGGTAGTAATTGGTTTAATATTCATAGTTAAATAACATTCATTGCGTTATTTACGTTGCTGCGCCGACAATTTATTCGAACAAATGACGTAATGGTTTAGAAATAATCTTCAAACCCATTCAGATTCTGATAAATTGTGCGTTTCGCAATTAGGGTGCAGGCTCGGGTCGACGGCGCGTAGTGTTCCACGCGCGCCTCAAAGAGATGTCAGCAGTACTGAAGGGGTCTACTAGGACCGATACCTGCCAGGGTCACGAGATTCGTTCGAAAGAGTTACCGTGGCCCTGGCATATGGGCTGAAGGAACATGGCTGGGTTTTAGTCAGTAAAAGACTGACACGCCCTCCCGCTCCTAAAAAAAAAGTCCTCTGTATTGCCCTTTGGGTGACTTTGAGCCTTCTTATGAGGCCCATTGTGAGCAACCGCATTTCAGTGTCATAGGTGCACTAAAAAACAGGAAAAGTGTTAAATAAATTCAAAGAAAAATAAAGAAATGCAGAGAAAAATTAATGAATATATGGTGCCGGGATAAAAGTAGCCTTTGTTAATTCTTATAGCGTTACCTATCTGCCAGTGAATGTCCCGTTCAAATCGGTCCAGCCGTATCGGAGATAAGGCGAAACAAACAGATAGACTAAATTTTCATAAATATATGTAGGTACTTTCGATTGCACTTAGTACAAAGTTGTTATTTTGATAGTACCAACAGACACTTCAACTTTATTTATTTGAGTTATTGAGATAAGATGAGATACTAGAAAATATGGTAATAATGAGATAACGTCTAATATTAGCGTTTCTAATAAAACTTATAGGTACAATGTTAAATCTACGAGTTTAATTCCCTGGATTGCATGACCTACTAAATAATAATAAGTACCTTATACTTGTGTTATTCTAGGGAAATCACTGTTAGAATTCCTCTTCTAAATTTGTTCAGTCGTTCTGAAGTAATACTTTCTTCCAAGTCAATAAGCCTTATAAATTAACAGTAATAAAAAAAAACATAATTATTTATTAATTAACGATATTCCAATTCCTAGTACTTTAAACACTTCAAACAAACAATAAACGTTATCTCTAAGTAAATGTTAGTTAATATCAAAAGTACCGCTATCACGCGGTTTATTTTACCAAAGAGCTTGTCATAAAACTCTTGTCAACTGAGTAAATTTACTTTTGTATTAGATTGGAACTCATTATTAGTAATGTTATTAGCCGGAATCCCATTTTTACTCGTGAGTGTAGTAAGAGGCAGCTAAGGAACTAACTAGAGAATGGGCAGGAGCGTTCTCTAAGCATTTTGCTACCATACTGCGATCGCCAACCCGCCTGCTAAGTGACGATTATAACAACCCCCCAAATTGGGAGAGGCCTATGGCCAGCAGTGGACGTTTTTCGGCTGAAATGATGATGATGATGCTGAGGATTAGAAGGAATTATCTATGCTTTTTCTGTCGATTTATCACAATGACTCTCCCTTGTTGGTCTAGTGGTCACAAGCATTGCTCTTGCTCATATGGTCCTGGGTCCGATGCCCGTGTTGCGCAAAGTGGTATTGAGTTTTTCCATCTCGTTCTAGTAATTTCTCAGTAGCAACCCTGGGCTCGCCCCCTTTTACTTGAGGCCAGAACATAATTGGCGAAATGGTGGTGTACTGTACTCCTGCCTAACTCTGGGGGGAATTCAGTGGTGATCAATTTATTTATTCAGTAACAAAATCACATTGCGTTCGAATTTAATACAGCATAAAACAACAGTATCAAATGTACCTACAAATATGTAATCATACATGCAATTCAATTAAGATTAGAACATATTAAATAGATCGATTCTCTGAACTCTCCTCTTCTACTCTTTTCTTACAATAATAATCGCGCACATGATTTCGCAATGGACTTTTCAGGCAATTTTTCGAATGCTGAAAAAAGCAAATTCAAATGGGAAATATTCAGTAGATACTTTTCAAAGATTTCCCTTATCTCTTAAGCCTAATTTTGCTACTTGAATAGTTTTCCTAAACTGTTTCAATTATACCGAGAAACCTTTACATTTTCATGTAACGACACATCCGAGCGAGCGAGACACCCGATAAATATTTCATGACCCTTTCCCTCCTAAACGACTAGTTTAAACGAATACAAACATCTTAACACATTTTGAAGGCACGGGAAGTAATAAACAATTGGGTTTATTTCTTTTAGTTATTGCAGCTAAGTAATGGTCAGTTAACTGCAGTTAATAAACCTATTAACTATTAACCGACTTGCCGACGTAAGTACCCTCATATATTACTTGTATGCTAGTAAATGTTCTATCGAGAAATATGGACCACCCTATTGTTTCATCATTTCAGCCGTAGACGTCCACTGCTGAACATAGGCCTCCCCCAATTTGGGGGTTGCCAGAATCGCCACGCTTGGTAGCCGGGTTGGCGATCGCAGCATGGTGGTAAAGTGTATAGAGAACGCTGCTACCTATTCTCTAGGAAGTCCCTTAGTTGCGGATGGCGTTATTCTTTACGTCCGGTACCACAAAGATAGCACCCTATGGTTAAGATGAAATCAACTGTTTCTGGAAACAAATATTACAACACTTGGCGGGGCTATTGCACAACTCAGCCTATCGTCCATTGCTGGATATAGGTCTCTGTAAGGCTGCGCTACAACACCCTGTCCTCCGCCTTCTGAATCAGTTTGTCACAAAAACATTTTTAAGGTCGTCTCTCATATATCTAGGAGGCGTCCACGCTGTCTTCGCTACAGGACTCGTTTGCTCCATCGGCCATCGGTCTTTCGATAAACTTGGCCAGACCACTGCTACTTCAGCTTGCTTACTCCGTCGATATCTTCATAAACTTTGATTATATCCCGCTCCAAAGCACGCTCCAACTGTCAGAGTCCACGTTTTCGACTCAGAAATAGATTGAAAGAAAGAAAGTGCATATTTTTTTATGTAAAATATCTTTCTACAAAACAATAAAACGGATTCTTACTGAAATGCAATCTCTCATCTCAAAGAGATGTCAGCAACACTGAAGGGGTCTGCTAGGACCGATGCCTGCCGGAGTCGCGTGATTGTTCGAAAGAGATACCGTGACCCTGGCACATGGGCAACTGAAGGAACACGGGTGGGTTTTAGTCAGTAAAAGTCTGACACGCCCTCCCGCTCCGCCCAGAGCGGGAGAAGTAATTTTATGACTTCCCATCCAAAAAAAAGGGCAGTTTCACTTACAGTTTTTCTTTTTTTGGAAGTTTTTTTTCTGTACAGTGTTTTATTAAGTATTTAAAATACGTATTGTTGTAGCCCAAAACCGCGGATTGCTCAGAAAGGCTGTCCAATCATTTACATTCAAATTCACAAACCCAGTGACGTCATCGCCCCATACAAAATGCATACAAACAGACCGCCACACGCTAACAAAATACAATCAGATAACAAAATTAGTCCAGTAGCGTGTCATATCAGCTGGAATACAATGCGAACACATAAATTATTCAAGCGAGTTCCTTCATAAGCGCGACAAAGTTCATGCAACCTGTTTTGATTGTGCACACTGGGTTCTGTGTTTGGACATCGTGTTTGTTGCGTAATGTTTGGGGTAGTTTTCGAGTGGAAGATGTATTATGTAGGTATTTTCAGTGTATTTTAGGTGTAAATTCTTTAATGTTTTCAAGTTTTACGGAGTGACTAATATTTTATCGCATAGGTAGTTCATATAAGCCGTATCAGTAAGAGTTACAGATGTTTAGTCCATTCTTCCTCATAACTTATTGATGTTCGATTGCTCCCCGCGGGTATTGTAAGAATAGATTCTATTAATAATTGTGTCTCATTTATTCAAGCCTTGATTGGTTTAAATTTTGGGAGTGGCATTACGACTTGTAATACAAATATACATAAAGTCACGCCTTCTTCCCATATTGTTAGGTAGGAACTACAGAACGATCTTCGCCTAAACCATTTGATTCGATTACATTATATTATTTGGTCATACATGCAGCGCAGGCCAGGTGCGAACTATAAGTTGTCATTTCAAGGCACTCGTAAATTGTAATTGACATAAATGCATTGTCATTTGATTCTGTTATTTTGGCTTACTAGTCAATTCGCACGAAATTACTCACCGGTAATCTACTTTTTAAAAAATATATTACGTTCGGTAGGCGACTCGAACGGGGTAAATTTGTTGCCAATTATCTAAAACGTATTTCTGGAGTTTTCGATTCGCCCACAAATACAATTTCGTGCGAATCTATTATAAAGTCAATCGCCATTTTTGGTCGACGAAAGTCCTGCAGCACGGAGCTATTTTGTTGCCAATTACCTTATAAGCATTTCTGGAGTTGCCGATTCGCTCACAAAAAATATTTCGTGCGAATCTATTATGAAGTCAATTCGCCCTTTTAGGTCGACGAAAGTCCTGCAAATTGACAAATAAGCCATCATTTTCAGTTAGTAAAGTAGTGTAGGTACTTCGATAAAAAATATAAATAGCTTGATTCTTAGTCAATGCCAGACTATTGGCAATCTGTCTATACACTTCCGCCATATTTAATGAATGCCAACTGTTATCAGTTACGATGTACTAATTAGGTCATATTACATGACAGAGGGAAATGGTAGCATCTGCTTCTAAGAATTTCTTGGAATACGATACTATAATTATTTACTGCAATACATGTTAAAGTAAGTACTCTTTATCAGTAATTTCATTTAAATAACGGAATGAGAGGAATACTTTATTAGATTAGAAGCCTCTACGAGTTATGAATAAGCCTGGATATCCCTCTCACCACGGTAGGACTTATTTTCGAAAATCTCTTACCTACAAAAGATTTGGTAAATTACAATCGAAAAAGTAGTCAAAAGCAGTTTTGTATATTTCTATGAAAGACACAACGTCACACCTTATTAGATTGCTCTCACAATTTACCCTAAGTGTAATGGAAAGGCTATGCTTGGAGTTTTCCTAAGCGAATCAGGAATGAAGAGATGCTCAGGAGAACCAAGGTAACCGATATAGCCCGAAGAATTGCCAAACTTAAGTGGCACTGGGCTAGTCTATTAACTTAACACTTAAAGACCTCAAAAACCCCTAAGTTTACTATTATTGCGAGCTATATAGAGAAAAATCCACACACACAGATCTTCCGTCTCATACACACGTAGTCTCGTGAAATATTAACAGTCAGCTAATAAGAGCAGCACAGTGTTCTAGTTGGAATACGCAGGATGCACCGCGTCGTAGGTCGTTAACCCCGGTTCGCGGCAGTTTGAGCCAGTTCAAACCGGTTCATGCGGTCAGGGTTGAAGTTTCAGATGTCGGGTTGTTTTGAAGTGTTTCCGTATGGATTTTAGGGGTTTATGATAGAGAAAGTTAAACTTACATTCTTGGGAAAATATCATAAAATCATGCTTAAGCTTCGTTCTCAATTCAAGTAGTATTTAAGTAGGTAAAGGTTTGAGTTATCTTAACTCACGCAGTATGAAAAATATTAGGTCACGTTCTCACTCTACATGTCTACATGAAATCGAGATGTATAACTTGATTAAAAATAAATACCTTAAATTGGAACGCTTTTTCTATTTTGTGAAGAATTGTATTTAAAGTAACATTAAAATAAATCGAAAAAATAGAACATTTTTTTTTTGTACTGTGCTATAATTTCGGACTGAAAACAAATCTGCCATTTACTGTGGATGAATAATGATCAACTCAGCCCATCTTAGTCTATACCTACTGCTTCATGTACATACATCCTATGGGATGTATGTTTGCTCACACCTAGTTAGTTTCTGCAATAATTTGTAACAGAAACTGAAACTTAAAAAGGTTAAGTGATTTTTAAAACTGTGCACCATTAAAACAGCTATTTTTTTAGTTCATTAATAAATAACTATGAATATGTTCTGTAATGAATTTTGAATTCTGTCTGACTGGAAGTTCCACAGATTAGCGCATTCAAACAAACTCTACAGATTTGTTTATAGTAAAAATAAATATAAAGTATAGGTTAATTTTAATATCGCTTAGTGTTCCAGAAAACGCTCATCTATATCTAAATATATAAAATTCAAAGTCCTGAGTGACTGACTGATATATCAACGCACAGCCTAAACCACTGGTCCTAGAGGCATGAAATTTGGAAGGTGTGTTCTTTGTGAAAAGAAAGTATCCACTAAGAAGGGGTTTTTTGAAATTCCACCCCTAAGAGGGTGAAATGGGGGGTTGAATTTTCTGTGAAACTTTTTATTCTCTGGGTCGGATAAGATAAAGCAAGCAGTGCGATAAGACATTGTTTACCTGGATTAAGACATAGGGTACTTTTAATCCCGAAAGTACGCTCCTGTGGGATATTTTTCGACATCCACGCGGGCGAAGCCGCGGGCAGAAGCTATTACTCCATATAATCCATGACACAAGCAAACAGCTTAATCACAATCTAAGCCACCAATTACAAAAACGTTTTACCAAACTACCGTTCCAATTAATACAACTTAATACCAGAAGTAAGACAAACCTTTGGACTGCAAAATAATAAACAATACTTAAGATATTTGGGTCAAATCGAACGATTATGTGCTGGCCAGGTGGGCGAGACAATTGCCTTGCGAAATGTATGGCGGTGAGAGGTTCCGGCAGCTGGCAGAGTGGCAACGGATGGTGGCAAGGCCTGCTCACGGAAAATCTGACTGGGAGGGTGACATTAGAATGTCTATTTTGATTTCTGTGTCAAAGGAAATTGATTTTTATCACGATTGTTGTTTAAGCCCGCTTTTGCACTTAAATCAGCCTATAAAATTCCCACTGCTGTAACACAGTTCTCCTCTGGGTAAGAGAGATTGGGCCATAATCTACCTAGCGGGCCCAGTGCGGGTTGGTAGATGCCACATTTCTTCGAATTTTGTGTTCTATGACATGGTTCCTTACGATGTTTTCCTTCACCGTTTTGATAGAAGTGGTGATAAAGCAATTTAAAACACAAAATAACGCGCCTACTTGAGTTCGAACCCACAACCTTTATTTATGTCGCACCATATCGCCCCTGGGCCACCACTGCTCTCGCACTTACACCATAATAAATGCCTAAATAAAAGTGCAATGTCAGATTTTGAACCCTCAATAACATCGAAAGTTGAAAATCCAACAACTTCCGAAGAGTTTAATCTAGATTATTTCATTTGTAACCGAACGGGTATTATTGTTATTTGCACTAGTAAGCAATATTATAAAATGATTTCGTCAAAAATACTGAAAGATTTTTTCAGTTTTGAGTTAAAAGTAAATACTTCATATTGTTCCCTAAATTATGGAGTTTATTGCCAGTAATATGTAATTCAATGTTACAGACACTATGAAAATGAAGTAAAATAAAATTAACCGTATTTATTCTGGTCAGGTACTACGTAGTACTGGCAACTGGCGTACGTGTATGACCTGAGGGCCAAAACTTGTAATAAAAAACGCTTAAAGTGTAGTCGCAGTTGCAGTGTATCCGGTGACAATAAAATGTCAAAAATGTAAGGAAATTCTAGGTATTTTTGACATATTGAAACTGAGATCAGACTATTAACGTTCTTAAAATTACGGGAATTGCCTCCTATAATGAACATAAACAAGACAAAAGGAGTATAGACACAGATACACAGGACAGACACACAGACACAGATTATTAAAGCTGGCCGCGCCTGCGTCAGATTGCAGTCGGGACGGAATGTTGCCACTTTTGTTTTTTTTTTAAATATATTTACTACATCTAACGATAGTGTTTCTAGTATTTCTTTTACTAATTGTTTGTTGCACCGGTCGACGTCATCACGTCAGCGCCGGCTGTCACTGAAAACCAGCGCTGGGGCTCTGTCTCGAATAGGGTCACAGCATTATGCTGAATGATGGCCGTTTTGCATGAATGTGACGCATATTTTCCCACACCTTATTTTTTATTTCTGTATGTTTCTGGTCTTTCTGTGCGTCATATTTGCCGCAAATAAACGTATTTTCTTTCTTTTTTTCTTTAAGAATCGTAACAGGAGGCATTCTGCAGTTTCTGCCTACCCTCATGGGTAAAAGGCACACGCTTTGTCATGTTTTCGTCAGGGTGTGTTACAAATAATGTAGAAACACCAATGTCTTGTCCAACGTGTGTTTACATGCGTTAAAACAATATTCCTACAAACACTCAGAAAATTCATTGAGGTATTTTAAATGTTCTGTGCTTAAAATACATAAAACCACAGACAATTTTGAAATATAAAGTTTCAAAGAGTACGTATTGTTGGAAACAATAGACAAACTAAACTAGCGCAGTTTCTACAAGTTTTGCTAATCACTGCCTTGGTGTGGGTAGTTAAACGAAGGGATGGAACTCATTCATCTTTTATGTTAGTTAGGAAGATTTTCATAAAGACAAAGATTAAAGAAAATGCGGTGTAAGCAACGTTTTGCTGAGCGGTACTGATAATTTTAAGTGGAAGTAAATGTTTTTGAAGAATTTTTCAAGCTAAAAATACCTCTATTTTACACGCTTTATATTAGCTTCACTTGTATGGTTGAATGTTTGTTTGTAACCAGTCGGTTAAATTTGACGCTATAAGGAGTCCCTTATAGCGCTATTTTGACCCACTTTAAACGACCAGATTTCATTCAAACTTTGCACACCTGTCAAGGACCAATGACAATGCAATAATTTCATAAATTTGTGCCATTATCCTTGCCAGGGTTACCAGGATAGCAAAAAAACTGTCTTCGAAAACTACGCTGACATACGTCACAAACTAATTTGTGCCATTATCCTTGCCAGGGTTACCAGGACAGCAAAAAAAACTGTCTTCGAAAACTACGCTGACATACGTCTCAAAATTCGAAACACCCTAAAAAATAGAAAATAAATAATAGTTTAAAAAAACTAAAAAAACACGCTTCCATTGAAAACCAAACTAAAAAGTACAAAATAATGGAAAAAAAGCGTGGGGTGCTTTTTAAGGTATTTTTTTATTGATATCAGGCACCCCACGCCTTTTTTCTATTATTTATTTTAATTCAGGGCCAAATTAAATTTGCTGGTAATACTTTACCCACTTTTTTATAGCACCGTCCCATTTCTTCCCGTGGGTGTCGTAAGAGGCGATTAAGGGACTTACCAGACAATAGGCAGCAGCGTTCTCTGTGCATTTTATCACCATACTGCGATCACCAACCGGCCTGCCAAGCGTGGCGATTATGGCATCATCATCATCATCATCCTAGCGTTATCCCGGTTGCATCCTTTCGGAGCCCGGGGTCCGCTTTCCTTTCCTTAACTCTCCACTTCGGACGGTCTTGTGCATCCCTTATGGTGAGTTTGTTGGTACGCATGTCATCCGCTACGACGTCAAGCCAGCACTTTTTGGGTCTGCCCCTTCTACAGGGACCCGGTGGAGGCGGCATGGCCAGACATTTGTTCCCCACATAGCTAGCCGGTTTCCGTAAAACGTGGCCGTACCAACGTAGGCGACACTCCTGCAATTTGTCTGCTATGTCACGGATATGAAGGCTGCCGCGAATGCGTGGCGATTATGGCAAACCCCCCAAATTGAGGGAGGCCTATGTCAGCAGTGGACGTCTTTCGGCTGTAATGGTGATGATGATGACTTTACCCATGTGTTGTGTATCGGTAGTAGGAGACTTAGATGATCATAGTGACCTTTTGGTTGCGCCATTTTTTCTACCCAGCTAGAAAGTGGTGAAAAGCGGGCGTTTGGGGGACTGTCTTATGTAATGTTGACGTTCGAAAAGTGTTGATTCTCAGCCAAATTTGTATAAATGACTTTCGATTTGATTTAGCGATCTTCTTCATAAAGGTCAGGTGCGTTGTACTCGCAACTGGTGTGCGTGTATAACCAGATGTAAAACGAGCCAAAAGGAGTTTGTCAGTAATGATCGTAGCTGGTAGCGTTCTGTAGTTTTTTTCTGACCCCATGGGAAGAAAGCGTCAGCTTACGTATGTAAACAGTTATTTTTAAGCCACATTGTATTTAAGTAATAGGAATTATGGGCTGGTGTCCGCAACTCCACGCCAAGGATTGCGTAAATTTAGTCGATTCAAAATAAAGTTTTTTCAGCCGAAAGATGTCCACTGCTGGACTAAGCCTCACCCAAGAGGGGAGGTTTGCCATAATCGCCACGCTTGGCAGGCGGGATGGCGATCGCAGTATGTTGGTAAAATGCATAGAGAACGTTGCTGCCCATTCTCTAGTCTTAGTCGCCTTATACGACACCTACGGGAAAAAATTGGATTTTTCATTTATATATATACATACAATCACGCCTTTTTCGCAAGGGGTAGGCAGAAATCACGGAATGCCACCTGCTACGATCTCTACACACTCCTTTTGCCTCGTTTAGGTTCATACAATTGGTCATACAAACACGCCAGTTGCGAGTACTACGCACCTGACCTTTCTGAAGAACATCACCAATAAGGTCACTAAATGTCCTCCTAGGGCGGCCCCTCCCGGTGTTTCTACTCACATCTGCCTTGTAAATACCTTTTGTGAGCCGTCCTTCATTCATCCTCTCAACATGACCAAACTATCTAAGCATACTTTTTTGAATTATGATGTTTAGTTTAATAAACTTTTGTTAAACTCGCCAGTTAAGCTAACAGCTTTGTAGTTTAAATTGTTTCAATAAATTTATTTGCGAATTAAGTGCAGACTCAAAATTCGTGATATTAATTCTAGCTCTAATTCCATACATAAACCGCGAAGGCTGCGTCAAACCACAGACTGAGCCTTGAGCATATTTGACTGACAATTGTAGTTTGATATTATTATTTGTTAAGGAATAATATGCTTTTTAAGAACATTATTTCTCAAATTGACATTCACTTATATGAGAAATTACTAATTTCTACTGAGATATATTAACCGACGCGACGGTTACATAACAAAAATGATTAAAAATATTACTATCCTATAAGCTGTCCGATTTTTCCTTTTGAGGCACGGAATCCTATAAAAAATAACATTTCTTGCCGTAAAATCTACGTGAATCATTAAAAAATCATTAAAAAAAATATCTCAAACAAAAGCAGCATAATGTGTCCTCGTCCCAAAAGGAACATTCTAATGCAAATTAGCCTTAATGAAGCAGTCATCTTGATGGCCTGCACATAGATTACAGGCAATGACAATATTTAAGTACATCAGTCACCACCATGACACGATACGTAATTCATTTAATAGTTGCGGAATAGCAAACCTTTTTACGTTTCATTTTAATGTAAGGCTAAACGAACGTATTTACGTTTCATTTTAGTTTCGAACGCAAAATGATTCGCGTAATTTCTGTTAAAATGAAAACAACAGACAGACTCATTTTATTTCTTCACTTGGCACGAACTGAATTTTGTATTGAATGCAGCGTAAATAAGTCAATTCATATCTTCAAAAATTTCGCGAGTTTATACTCACTATTGGGCCTGAAAACTTTGGGTGAACTAAAACAGAAGTTACTCACACAAAAATCCTATAAAGGCGGATTTCTGATACTAAACCCAAAGAACATTGTATAACTTGTAAATATAATTTGACATAATTAAAATAAACTAACTTCTGCCCGCGACTTCGTACGCGTCAAATTTCTTGTTCCCCCGACCCTTTCCGTCGCGTCGAATCGCCTATCCTTGCGATTTTCCCCGTTATTGCAACATTTTTCATTACTGCTCCGCTCCTCTTTGTTGTAGCGTGATGTTATATAATTTATAGCCTTCCTCGATAAATAGGCTACCCAACACAAAAAGATTTTTTTTAATTCAGATCACTAATTCCTGAGATTAGCCCGTTCAATCAAACAAACAAACTCTTCAGCTTTATAATATTAATACATATTATGAATAAAAGGGAGCCGTGGTGGCCTAGAGGTAATGACCGCGACTTACGAGTTTGTAGGTCGTAACGCATTTCTTACCCAGCCAAGCGCTTTACGTTGTGTAAATTATTTAATAATAATCACTGCTCTCAAAACGATGAAGGAAAACACTTATATTCGAAGAGGAAACCAGGCATATTTTATAATCAAAAATTTCGAAGACATGTGACATCTTTCAACCCGCATTAGACCCGTGTGGTGGACTACGGCCTAATCTCTCTCGCCGAGAGAATTTCTGAGTTTCAGCAGTGGTAATATTGACTGATTAATGATTAAGCATGATGTTATTAAAAAAATAATAAACTTTAAAATTATGAGTCGGCGCTTTGAGTGATCTTTGTTTATTGATTTTTCAGCGCCGACTCAAAAATTTTAAGGTTTATTATTTTTTGCTTTTAAGTTTTTTCGGCAGTTTAATTTTTTGTTAAAAAGTTTTTATTTTATATTTTTTTGTGGTTTTAATGTAATAATAATATTTGGCAAGGTATACTCTATCCAATGAAAAAAGAATTATCAAAATCGGACGACTCTGTACAAAGTTATTCGTGGTTATACATTACAATCAGTGAGTGAACAATCAATCATCCCCTGTTTTCTGACCCTTAGGGTTTGATTTTGTTTTTCAAATTTATATGGGACCACCCTCGGAGTATACCCTTTCCAATAAAAAAAGAATGATCACAATCGGACTACTACGTAAAAAGTTATACGTGGTCATACATTAAAAAAAAAAAAAAGTACGCGTCGAATTGATAACCTCCTCCGTTTTTTTTCGTCGGTTAAAAAGAAATGAGATGTTATTTCTGTTTTCTATATACAGTCAACGGCATTGACAGTACAAAACTGAAACGTAAATAAATGCTCTCACTTTTTTTTTTTTTTTCCGTGCCATAAATGTTGGCCATCTCTGGTATAGTACAGTGTGTAGGTAATAGTTGTTAGCCGCTAGTTTGATCTAGTTTGGGACATCGTTTTTACATAATAGAAGAGCAATCATTTTGTTACTGTGTGGACTATGGAAAGAAGAGAGTGATTCAAGAAGTGGATGTCATAGTTTTGTGTGAATGTGGATAGATTAGAGTTATTCATTTGGTTCTTCCTTTTACTATTATCAGATTGTATAAATCATCGTCGATTTTTTCCTTTAATTTTAATTTTTACCATGCTGAAGCACATGGACCAGGAGTCATTTTTAGGGTTCCGCACCTCAAAAGGAAAAAGCGGAACCCTTATAGGATCACTTTGTTGTCCATTCGTCCGTCCGTCCGTCCGTCCGTCCGTCCGTCTGTCAAGACCCTTTTTCTCAGGAACGCGTGGAGGTATCAAACTGAAATTCATATCAAATACTCAAGTCTACTGTTTCTTGGAGCTGTGAAAAAATCAAACTTCTAAGCTAACGCAATCAAAAGATATAGCCGCTTATGCCGCAAATTTCCGCAAATTTTCGAAACTCGCAAGGGAATCAAAACCTAAAGGGTACTTCCAGTCGATCTAGAATTTTGAAATTTGGTACGAAGCAACGTCTTATAGCACAGATAAAGGAAAAATTGCGAAAACCGTAAATTTTTAGTTAGATCATATAATACAAAATAAAACAAAATTTTAAACTTTATACCTACAGACTTGTACGGAACCCTCGGTGCGCGAGTCCGACTTGCACTTGGCCGGTTTTTTCAGTATAAAAGCTCACACAGCCAGGCGCAACGTGACATGGCGAGGCGACTGTATTTAAACAATTTCTATGAAAATATTATAAAGTTTGTTCTACGAGAATCGCACGTTAAGTCATGTCTATCTGCGGAAGTCTAAAAGTGAAATTTAGAATGAGGGTTGATTTAAAACGTCCCGAGTATCTATTAATAACATAATATAACAAACAGGCACCCATACACATACACAAACACACACATACACACATTTACAAGCGGACGCTTTACTTTATGTAGATTATTTCATCACCACTGTTCTCAAAACAGTGAAGGAAACATCGGGAGGAAAACGGAATGTCCTAGAACCAAAAATTGGAAGACATATGACATGACATACCTTCCCGCACAAGGCCCGCGTGGTGGATTACGACCCACTTCTTTTATAAAAAACGCCTGTGTGTCCCAGCAGTGTAAACATTATAGTCTGGTAAACATTGCGAGGAATCCGGCATGTCCTAGAACCAAAAATTCGAAACCTATTGTGACATCCACTCTGGGCCAGCGTTATAGAGGCTTGTGACGCAGTAAAGAGAACATTAAGTTTTGGCTTTTTTTTTTGGATTACGGGCCCTGCTAGGGTCGCAAATTTTTCGAAAGAGTTACCGTGACCCTGGCACAGACAATAAAAAACAATACGGGTGGTTTTAGCCAGAAAAAGTCTGACACACCCTCCCGCTCGGGAGCGGGAGAAGTCATTTGATGATTAGAATTAGATTAAGGGTCGTCATGAATAGTCATGACGACCCTTAATCTAATTCTAATCACATGTAAATACATATAATACACTGGCTGATTATCGGTACCTATTGTACCTAATAATATTCATCATCAAATGACTTCTCCCGCTCCCGAGCGGGAGGGTGTGTATTAAACCATTTTAGTATCAACGCCAAGCAGTAAGGAATTGTGTGACCAATGCTAAATTCTTCCATGTTTGATTAGAGATAATTTGCCCTATAGCAGAACAATAACCAAACCCAAGCAGGCGCATTACTTTGTGTAAATTATTTCATCGCCGCTGCTCTCAAAACGGTGAAGGAAAACATTGTGAGGAAACTGGCATGTGTTAAAACCAAAAATTCGAAGACGATGTGTCATCCGCCAACCCGCATTGAGTCTGTGCGGTAAACTGTAGTCCACCATTGTGTCCAGCAGTGGGAGCAATAAGTATAGAGAGTGATAAGGAGTATCTATTATACTCCCACATTTTATTGGTATTCGATTTAGGCTCATCACAAATAATTCAATATCAACGGCAAGCAGTAAGCAATTTTGGCTGGACATCGGTAAATTCTTCCATGTTTGAGTAGAGATCATTTGTCCTGTACCAAAACAATAACAGACTGATAACATAAACAATTTCAACAGTGACAAAAGTGAGTCCTTTTAGAGCATTAAACAGTACAAAGGGAGATAAATAACCAAGCTGTTTTTAGTAATAGTATGATAGTGACAGATATAAATTGTAGGAGGAACGTTACAAAGAAACAGGACGATGCATCAAGTTGACGCGTTGCAAGATGCAATTATTGAAAAGTATCATTAATATTGTATTGTTCGAGAAGGGCGAATGACTTTAGTGTTTTCTTGTGTAGTTATTTGTGTGCAAATAACTTAAATAGTTATGTAGTATTTTTGTAGTAGATGAAAAGCCAAACATCTTGACTAATTTCACTTACTGCGCTATTGAATAAAACCGTCAATCTCAGTCATAAAATAACTCACTTCTACAGCTTTAAATTAGATGCCCTAAACTCACAAGTACTTACAATACCTGACTAATTTACTTACCAACAAGCTCTGAGAGTTCACAGTAAATTTTATGCTAAAAGTGTATGCAGACGAACTTGATTACAAAACGTCATAAGTTCATGACTTATGCACTAAAGGAAACTTTGGTGCATTAACCCTGTGCGGGTATAACTAACTTCTGTCTGACAGCTGTCAAGACGCGTACAGTTCACAAAGCGTAGGACATAATGGCCGTAAGCTAGTAGATACCTACTATGAAACATCATATCATGCTTGTCATCTCTGAAGGGTTAGATAGAGGAGTACTTGGAGTGCACCCATATTTTGGCAGTTATGGTTAAGTCCCATTTAGGGGGCGAGTCTATTGCCATCAATTGGATACAAATTCAGACCCTAACAAAATAATTTTTTAACATTCTTTTATTTGCTTGGTATGTATATATGGTATGTATTATATGTAATTCATGTACCGTGTGGTGCCGGACGTAAAGAATAGCATCACCCCATTTCTTCCCGTGGGTGTCGTAAGAGGCGACTACGGGACTTACTAGAGAATGGGCAGCAACGTTCCCTATGCATTTTACCACCATACTGCGATCGCCAATCCGCCTGCCAAGCGTGGTGATTATGGCGAAGCCCCCCAAATTGAGGGAGGCCTATGTCCAGCAGTGGACGTATTACGGCTGAAATGATGATGATGATTATAGGTAACGGAATCTTTGAAGGCAATTTTTACTACGTTCAAAACGTCAGATTAATTTCAATTTTCCCACACTTATCAAGGACCGATGACAATACAATAATTATATGCGATGGGTGCTTGATATCAATTAAAAATACCTCAAAAGGCACCCAACCCTATTTTTATGTTCAGTTTCACGTTTGTTTTAAGTATTTATAATAAAAATCTATGTATTTTCCCACCATTCTATATCTTAACTCGTCATCACACCGTTCAACAACATTAGTTTTACCAGATTCCTTTAGTTCTCACTCGGACCTTCACTAACATTGCATTCATTATATTCCTTCTGACATTCAATCCCAAACACAAATTCTGCAAAGCCACCATTGTCTTTAGTATGGCGATTACTAAATCAAAGGTCTTCACTACCTTGGACAACTTACTGTCAGTTGTCAGCATTGACATATTATATTACATCAATGGTTGTCAGTGTGATTTTGACAGTTTGAGATAGAAAACTTTCTTCTAAAATAGACTACATAAAAAAAACCTCAACAAAGATCGTTCAAAACGAAAGATAAAATGACAGATTGTAGGATTTCTACGGTGGGGTGTCATTAATGGAGAAACGAAATGTCACTTTGTATAGCAGCACGCGTAGCATGACCGCCATAGAAACGGAATTTGTCGACGGAAGAGAAGACAAAAAGATAGATTGTATCGTAGAAAAATTGTGTAAAACTGAAGAAAAGAGACGTTTCTATTCTTCAGTCGGCAAGAGTACGATGTCAAGTATGATGACTATTTCTCTTTACTATTGATGAGATAGAAACATTTTTACAGAATTAAAATACATAAGGAACTTTTGTTCTTGGTAGAATAGGTATAGAATTGGTCATGCTACGCCGGCAGGAGCTGTGCCATGCTAAGCCTGCAGGCAGAAGATAATAAGATAAATATTTCGATTTGGTATTCTCAATTCAGTTGTATTATGGTATACTCCTTGATCCTTTACTATTGTTCAGTTTTAAACTACTCTCAGTCAAATATAGGAAAACGTTTGCGTAGCACACGGTAGCTGTAAAGGTGTGGTCGGGTCACGCGCATTGACCACGCATAAACAAAACGTTTTGTACTCAGCACCGATAAGCCTTGGTTATCTTTAGCGAACCCATGTAAATGGTTCGATCGGCATGTGGAAATTTTTAATCAACATACCTGACATGTTCAGTAGTTTTCAATGGTTTGGTATTATTTATCACACGCTTTTAAGGCGTATTTGATACTAGCGCATCGCGGTAACCAATTAGGTTCAAAACAGCGATGCATCTGGTGTTATGTAACAGTTGACGTTCAAAAGTGACTTTTTTGGGCCTAATTGAGATAAATGCTTTGACTTGACTTTGACTTTGTTAATTTAATCGTATTTGTATTCAATTATAAAAATAAATGCACGGCTGAGTGCAATATTATTTAGGTATTATTAAGTTGTTGGAATTCCCGTTATTGTTATTAGGTATAATAAATTTGTTAGTTTGCACTCAACATTTGGCGATAAAAATATTTTATTCAGCGCTCTTTTACGATTGTTTTATCATGACATAATTTTATATTTGAAATATTTCTATTTTTCTGGCTTGTAATCTATGTATGAATACTACCGTACTACCGTATGTAGGTATACCGTACAATCATGGTACTTATACTTGTTAACCATGTAGCTAGTTAATTCAGTTTCATTGGGCAGTTTCTATTTTTACACGGCAATAATCTATATATTAATACGTGAAATCAAAAGTTTGCACCCGTTATTATGACAGTTATGCGGACGGAGGAATACTAAATTAGGCGCAGTAAAAATTTATATAGAGAAAGAGTGCCAACAGCAATTTTGTTTTTTTTTTTTTTTCAAAATATGGTATTTTTTCGACCAACGGGTGACTACTAGTATGTACCGAGACGCCTATCTGTGGATCAAACAATTGAGCGTTTTACGGTGTCCAAGTTTGGGCAGCGCCTTAGCACTTTTAACACTAATTAGTTGGTTTAAAAAATAACTTACTTATTTTTGTAAGGAAAGAAATACTATTTTATTTCCATTGCACATCTGAGGGGCGATTCTCGTAATTTTAAGGACCACCTCAAACTGTAAAAAATACCTCGAATTTTCCACATATTTTTGAGAAGTTTTTGAAATTTGATTGTCGCTGATGAAACAGAGACTATATTACGAACGTTTTAAATTACGAGAATTTACCTTCTTATGTTTTACTTTTTTCCATACTTATATACCAACAAATAGAATTCATCAGTCTTTTGGCCCAATCCCACCTTATTTGAAGTCTTTTTTTCTTTCATACAAGGTACTATATAGTCGTCATGTCGGAATATCACCATCACCTTTCTTCATCCTTCACACAGTAAATCCTTCGTCTCTTCGGGTTTTAGCATCAGCATATATGATTGCCAGTAAAAAAATAAACAAAAGAGTGCATGTAGCGCAAGGCTGTGAAACCGGGACGGAAACACACGATTACCTCCGAAGTCGGTCGAATGGCGTGCTGAACCGTATGCGTATAAGCCGATGTTTACTTGGGTTTACCTTGTGTTATTACATCATATTAATAATAATATATGATCCATGTGGTGTCGGACGTAAAGAATAGCACTATCCTATTTCTTCCCGTGGGTGTCGTAAGAGGCGACTAAGGGACTTACTAGAGAATGGACAGCAGCGTTCTCTATGCATTTTACCACCATACTGCGATCACCAACCCGCCTGCCAAGCGTGGTGATTATGGCAAAATCCCCCAATTGTTGGGAGGTCTATATCCAGCAGTGGACGTCTTACGGCTGAAATGATGATGGTGATTAATCATGACCATATTTTTTCCGAAGGAACAGCAGCTTATAGATATAGGGTGACAGGTGACATTAAATTAGCTGGCAATAGGTTATTTACGTGATGAGTATCAACATCGAAAACTAAAAATAAATAAACATTTTCATTATTCGCACTTTGTTCCAAACTTTAAATGATACTGACGTACAGCACTAGTACGGCAACCACACGACTGTTATGTTTTGATTTACAAACATATCTGTTCCACGAAAACTTTCAAAAACAGCTGATTGATTACGGGTACAACCTTCATCCATGGGGTATTTTTTTTTTGTCCTTTAGGGTACGGTATCAATACCCAACACTTGGATAATTGAGACCCTGAATACAGCGGTAACTGAGAGCAGTTTTTTCAAAAAAGAAAAACCGTCCTTATTTTAACGGACTTTAAAACCGAGGAGTCTTTCTATTCGTTGGATATTTATTAATAAGGAGGAGGTTCTGAATCTGATATACAGTTTCAACCGGGGTATAGAGAGAATGAAGAAAATTTTGTGCGGAAAGTTTTGAGTATGAATGCAACAAGAGTAGAGGAAGACTAAAGAAACGATGGATGGACTGTGTGAAAGGTGAAATGGTTAAAAAGGAGGTGAATACCGAAAGGGGATTAATAGGGAAGTATGGTAGGAAAAGTCATGTCGTCGGGCTGACCCCAAATAAATTGGAAAATGGTAGAAGAATGATGACACAGGTACATAGAAATATAAATTACTTACTCTTATCTACACTAGACTATCTAAATAAGCGAATGGAATGTTTTTAAAACTTCCAGTCATTAGTTACAACAAAAGTTTCTCACGGTATAAGTTATTACCTATACTATCTTATCGGTTTCCATGTTGTTTAGAAAAAATGTGCAGTTTCATAATACCGTCAGTGTGTCACCGGGTTGAATTATTGTCAAGCGTGGCAAGAATATATATCTTTTTTTTTATATCTCAGGACAACCAACACAACGTTATCCGATCCCAAACTAGGCAGAGCCTGTACTATGGCAACCAGACAACTGATAATCATACTTATATATTTCAAAAAACATACATAATTATAGATAAATTACACCCAGACACAGAACAAATGATTGTGCTCATCACACAAAGATTTGTCCTGGATGGGAATCGAACCCACGACCTCAGTCATAGCAGTCAGGGTCACTAACCACTAGACTATGGAGTCGATGAACTATGGAGTCATTTCGGGTTAAAAATTACATATTTACAATCAAAAGGAAGACATTGAATGTAATTGATATTATCTATCTATATTTATTAAAAACGATAAAGAGGTGACATTTATGTTAGAGCAGTAGTGACGAAAATTATTTACACAAAGTAAAGCAGTACCTGAGTCATGGGTCCGAAACCCACGACGTGCAACTGGTAATTCGGGCCTGATACCACTGGGCCTATTTTCACTGTGTAAGAAACGGTGATGGAAAACATCGTGATCTAGAACCAAAAATTCGAAGACCAACCCGCACCGGGCTCGCGTGATAAATCACAGCCCATGCAGACAATTAGGTTATAAAAACCAATTGTTCGCTACCTACTAACATGGAACAGTAGACACCTTGGCATACTGTTTCTTACAGAACATCAGACATCTTTATCCTATATTTTTGCTCCCCTGAAGGGTCAGGTCCTGTCGTATCGAATTGCCTGCCAGTTTTAGACCATTTTTCGTTGCTGCTCCACTCCTTTTGATCATAGCGTAATATTATATAACCTTCCTCAATAAATAGGTTACCCAACACAAAAATATTTTTTCAATTCAGACCAGTGGGTCCTGAGATAAGCACGTTCAACCAAATAAACAAACTCTTCAGCTTTATAATATTAGTATAGATACCAAAATATAGCACGTAACTAAACCTACCACAGTTTTTCCGCAAACCAGACAATAAATCAACAGAAAAAATAGTTACGTACTTTGGTTAGCATCAACCAATGACATAATAGGGTATAACCACTAACAACCGTCAACAAGCTAAGTATGGGTTGCTGTAACCTTCCCAGGCTAACCAAGCAGACTTCCCGCGATTGTGAATGTTGCCATCTGGCCAGTGAAGGGCGGAAGCATGGAGTTGAGTTTCATGGCTCGCCTTACCTACATACAAGTTACGAGAAGTATATTGCTCGTGCGCTGTCAAACTGAAATGACTGGGAGATATTTTAGTGTTATGTATCTAGTCCTCCAGACCGTATTTCGGCCACGGCGGCCAATCTCAATGGAGACTAACCATCGGCGCGGGAGATATTATAGTGCTCAAGTGTGTGCACAGACACAGGAGCACTCACTCTTCCCTCACTCACATAGTCCGATGGGACGGCAATCCGACACGATCGGAGAGAGATCAGGCGTAGGACCAACGGCTTAACGTGCTTTCCGAGGCACGGGGGTATCACACCGCCAACTTCCAAACTCCGGGCTGCTACTAAGAAATTCCTAATGGGAAAACCCAGTAACATTTTACCCGACCCGGAAATCGAACCCATTCTCAATTCTCAATTCTTTATTGCGTACCATAATGTTAAAGCATAGTTGGAAGGGAAATCATTATTTAAGTCACAATTATGGACCCTGTCGGGCACAGCAAGATCAAGTAGGAGAGAGGAGGAAGAACACTGGGTGCTTAATTAGAAGTTATATTTTTAGTTAATAATATTATACCTACTATTTTTTATAACAATGTATAGATTCTATGTTCTATGTTATGGGGGTTTGGTTTCCGCACTTAGTCCTTTGAGTGGACCATTGTGCGTGGGCCATGGCGGCCGTCGGTATTTACTCCAACCAGCCCACCTCCCTCCAGAAGTTGATTGTGTCTCCTGGTCTGCTAAGAACGTCCGTGTATGATTTGGGTGTCCCGAGGGTATCTGTCCTAATCTGGGTGACGCCTGTACATTCGAAGAGTACATGCGCAACGGTTTCCTCAGCCTCCATGCAGGCCCTGCAAAGGGGGCTGTCCGTTATGCCTATTGTGTGAAAGTGCTTGTTTAGCGGGCAGTGTCCTGTGATGGTGCCCGTCATCAGACGCAGACCATCCCTGTCCAGGCGTAGCAGACGTCTGGTTAGCCTGCCATCCGGGGATGGCATCGCTTCCCTGGACTGCCTGCAGCCTGGTGCCGAGGTCCACCAGCTCTCCGCTTGTGTGTGGGTAAATTCCTGCAGCCACCTGCGTAGCTGGTTGAAGGGGATGGGCACGATGGGCTCGGGGCCGCAGACTGACGCGCTGGATGCCTTTCTGGCCAGTTCGTCAGCAGCGTCATTGCCTAGTGATCCACTGTGTCCTTTTATCCATTGCAGTGTCACTTTGTTGCGATTAGAAACGGTTACCCGTTCTAATGCGTTGTGACATTCTAGTGTAAGGCTTGAGGTTATGTATCGTTTGGCTAGGGATTGGAGGACTGAAGCGCTGTCGGAGAGTATACGTATATGAGTGTCCGTAACTCTTCTGGCTTCTATGGCATACGCCGCCTGTATAATGCCCACGCATTCCGCCTGGTAGACGGTGTTGAGCATTCCCAGCGGGCTGGATATTTTTATGTTAAGGTCGTGTGAGAAAACTCCGACTCCGGTCCCAGAGGTGGTTTGTGAGCCATCAGTGTAGACACACAATCATACAATGTAAGACAAGACATAAAATCTATACAATGTATAGATTTTAAGAATTATAATTATTTTTTTATACACTTGTTCAATTAGTAAAAGTAGTAAAAACAAAAAAAAAACGATATATATTTTTAAATGATTAATTATTGTTTAATTCACTATTATAATTTATTGCGTATTTAATCATTATTTATTATTC
The DNA here is from genome assembly GCA_947507805.1 of Aporophyla nigra. Lineage (NCBI taxonomy): Eukaryota > Metazoa > Arthropoda > Insecta > Lepidoptera > Noctuidae > Aporophyla > Aporophyla nigra. Next base: position 27,086,673 of record OX382292.1, on the reverse strand, counting down.
ATAGTAAGTTTAATTAATTGGAAAGCTCCACATATGCACTATAAGTTGGTAGGCGTATGTTAATTATAATTTATCATTTATGTATTCGCCTATACTATAGTAACATTTACTTACAAGGAAAAGTTTCAATTTATTGATAAAGATGTTATGTTTATTTAGATTCTTTATTATTTCGGGCCCAGGACTCCACACTCCGAAATTGCGCTTGGGACTACGAAACCAACGGGGCAGTTAAGTCTAGTGTTATGTAAGAAGCAGGCTGAAACATACTTGCCGTCTGTTGGGATAAGTCAGCTCAAAGCTGCAATGGCTCTTTTACCAAAAAGCCCTTCCAGACATGGCCCTGCATTGTTAGACTAAGAAAAAATTCTAATAATATAATGTTTGCACTTTAAAACGGACCATGACCTCAGACTTTGTTTTGGAATTTCTTCTCAGAGAACAGTCAGCTTGGAAGAATAAGATAGAAAACAAGCTAAATTAAACAACTAAATTAACTCACTTGTGGCTAAGTCATAATAGCCGCACGGGTCGATTGATAAGGCTAAGCTACGCTTGCTGAGGTTGGTCCGTGGATGGATGACCATCTTTACATACCAAGACCCTTCCATGCCTCAGAAAGAACATTAAGCCGCTAGTACCGACTGTCTTCGTGTTTCTTTGACTCCCGAAAAATCTCGAAGCTCTGACAACCAGGTTTGCTAAGGGGTAAGTGTTAACCGGTAACTGGGTTGTGATAGTCAGATAGGCAAGTGTTACATATAAAATATTAGTTATTTATTTATTTATAACTGCTTAAACTATCATTACAGGGTTAACCCTAATGCGACAGCTAAGAACATAAACTAATAAACTAAATTACAAACCAAAGCACATTATTAAAATTAAAAAATACAAAAAACAGCATTACATAATTACTAACAAAAAACATAGTACAAAAAAAAGTTAAAATTAAGTATTATTATTTTGCTTGTAGCATAATATAAAGAGTAATACCCTTGCGAATTCACTAAAACAACATTTAAACACATCATTCTGAGTTTGAAGGTCGTTGATGGTACGGAAGTATTCATCTGCATCCGGTTATACTGGAAGCTGACCTCAAAATAGTTGGGAAAAGGCTAGACAGATGACGATGATAACGTAGAAAACAATAACTATAAAAGCTTTGCCCTCTCACCTAAAACCGACTTTCCGCTCACACGAGTAAAGCAATTTATACTAACATTTCTAATAGAACAACTATCACTGAAACATTCTCACATATAAACGAAAAAAAAAAAAGCTAAAACAAAATAGTAATTCACACGATTGTGAAAGCGAAAGGCAGAAGTAAGATTGACCGCACATTTGGCGCAGTTTCGTAACAGCACAGTGTTCACCGAAATTTTAATTATTAGAACGTCACTAGAATCGCAATTAATTCAACAACAAGAAGTGAATTGAGTTGAAAAAGAAATGAATTGAAATCAACGATTTATGTGCGGATTTTGTACTGATGTTTTTGTGATCTAAAGTTATTTAATTTTGAGTTTCATGTAGTTTTCGGTAGTGATTCATATGCTGTACCATCCTTTGCTCAAAAATGGACTTTGTAAAAAGCAATAATTCATTCAGATTTCTTACTGTTGTGATGAAAACCATCTTACCTATATAAATATACAGGAACAATACCCCTTTTTACGAAAATTACGCGGACGGAGACTGTAAAATTTGGCACAATTAAAGTTTATAGGGAGAAGAAATGCAAAGCTAATATTTGAATGCATTTAAAAAACATTCAATTAATAAAAAAACCGGCCAAGTGCGAGTCGGACTCGCGCACTGAGGGTTCCGTACAAACCTGCAGGTCATCATCATCATCATTCGTCATCATCGTTTATGAAATTAAATGTTTTTTTTTTAATTTTTATATTTGAGTTGACTGAATGAAAGGTAAATTGTGGTTTACGATTTATGACGTATTAAAAAAAAACTACTTACTAGATCTCGTTCAAACCAATTTTCGTTGGTAGTTTTCATGGTAATGTACATCATATATTTTTTTTAGTTTTATCATTCCCTTATTTTAGAAGTTACGGGGGGGGGGGACACACATTTTACCACTTTGGAAGTGTCTCTCGCGCAAACTATTCAGTTTAGAAAAAAATGATATTAGAAACCTCAATTTCATTTTTAAAGACCTATCCATAGATACCCCACACGTAAGGGTTTGATTAAATTTTTTTTTTGTGTTTCAGTTCTATGTATGGGGAACCCCAAATATTATTGTTTTAAAAAAAAATGATATTAGAAACCTCAATATCATTTTTGAAGACCTATCCATAGATACCCCACACGTATGGGTTTGATGAAAAAAAAATTTTTGAGTTTCAATTCTATGTATGGGGAACCCCAAATATTATTGCTTTTTTTCTATTTTTGTGTGAAAATCTTAATGCGGTTCACTGAATACATCCACTTACCAAGTTTCAATAGCACAGCTCTTATAGTTTCGGAGAAAAGTGGCTGTGACATACTCGGACAGACAGACAGACAGACAGACAGACAGACAGACAGACAGACAGACATGGCGAATCTATAAGGGTTCCGTTTTTTGCCATTTGGCAACGGAACCCTAAAAACATGGTACATTTAATCAGGTCTAAATTACATGATTTTCATAAATTGATATTTGTATGTAGGTATACATCTTCTCTTTTTTTTTCATAAATTCATTTCTAGTTTGTGAATGTAAGAATATTGTAGGCATTCTTCTCATAAGTATTTTTAATTTGAAGCAGATAACGTCAAGAAAACAGTGCGTTGTGGCACTGGGAGAGGCCTATGTCCAGGAGTTCACTGCGATAGGCAGAGCTGATTGATTGAAAGTCCAGAAAATGACCAGCAGTGTCTTGTCTGCTAGTAAAAAAAATTTACGTCTGCCACGCCGACAATCCGTACAATTACGAGCAGGAATTAATTTAATAAAAACCGCCAGGTGACAATCCAACGAATCGTCAATTTTACAACTTTCTTTCATACATATTCTGCTTAATTAAACAACCAGTCGTAAAACTGTGACAATTTTGTAATTATTTGAAATGGAATATAATATGTCTTATAGTCAGTTTGATTCATTAGAGTTCTTAAAATTTAAGAGATATACCTATGTATTTTGCCAAACTGTCAAAACCATTAATTCAAACTTAAAGTGAACGCGAAACCAACTTCTTCTTATGTTTGTTAATTTGGTTTCCCTCTTCAAAACCAAACCAACGTAGTGATTAAATAAATACTCTTGACGATTGTTCATTGAAACAGTCGATACGGCGACTCTTAATATCAGTAAAACCACTGAATATTCCGTCCACACATAATAATACGCTTTAATTTTATTTTATTTCACTTTATTGGGACAAAAAACAGTTATACAGAGTGACAGAGTAAATTAAAAACTAGATAAACGTGTAACCCACACTAAAGTCCGTGAAATAATAGTTTGTACTTGGATAGTATACTTCGTGCGTTGATTTTAAAATATTAAAAAATAATTCGTACGTATTCTGGAATCATTGGTTTAAATGGCAATTTTACTTAGTAATATCCAATCAAATAATCCATCTTCGTAGTCTTGTCTATGGTTTTGTTATTAATAAGAGAGTAGTGTGGGATGCGAATGTATACAAAAATACTTTCACTGATACAACAATTTCATTCAGTTTGCATCCAAAAAAACCCTGGCCGTATACGAAATTTTGTCAGTTTAAATAACTCTTCATTATTACTCGGCTGAAACGATGAGGATCGTTTTAGCCGCAAGACGTTCACTGCTGGAAATAGGCCTCCACCAATTTGGGGCGTTTGCCGTAATCGCCACGCTTGTCAGGCAGGTTGGCGATCGCAGTATGGTGGTAAAATGCATAGAGAACGCTGCTGCCCGTTCTCTAGCAAGTCCCTTAATCGCCTTTTACGACACCCACGGGAAGAAATGAGGTGATTCTATTCTCTACGTCCGTCACCACACGGTACAAATAACTCTTACTTTAAACAATTTGTTTCACAGATTTTTCACTCACATATCACTCTCGCGCACATGCTAGGCGCACGTGCATGAAATCGGATCACGGTGCAGTTGCGCGAATGTTTACGTCACAGAGACATTCACCCACGGCAACGACCGCTGACATGTAGAGGTGAACAGAATTCTGAGCGAATCTGTTGGAACAAGATGAGGTTGGTTGATAATGGAGGTAAATTAGGAATGGCTTTTAAAATTATCAACACTGTAAATACCTACAGCATAGCTGCAACGGAGGTTGGGCATATAAAAAAATCTTAGTTTAGTTATAAATATATCCATTGTTATATACATATATCCATAGTTACTGATATGAGGTGGAGAATTGGAAACTTGTACACTTGGAGGAATCTTGAGGTAAATTCAGGGACATTTGAAAATTGTATAGCTATTAAATTGACCGTATGTTCAAATCGTAATTGTCTATTTGAACGATGGATAAATATTTGTGAAATTAGCGTACTATGCTAATAAATTAAACTTTCCATAAATATGTTCAAGATAATGTAGACCAGTATCTTCCTGTTTCATACTGCGATATACATACAATTCTAATTTTTACTCTTTAATATTGGTTGTCATGGCAATAGTGACATTTGGTTTAAATAGTGTATTGTCTTATTTATGAAATACTATTCTTTATGTTGGATTATTTTATACTTCGTAAAGGCTCGTACAGACAGGCGCGACATGTCGCGCGACCTGTCGCGGAGGCGATTCTGCGATATATCGCGACGCAACACCTTTCACACTGGCGCGACCACTCGTGCGCGACGTCCTTGTAGCGGCGCGACAGCTTATAGTACATTTTGTATGGTGTCGCCGCGACGCAGCGAATTCGCGGCGAAATCGCCGCGACGGCGACGCCACACCAAATGTACTAATAAGCTGTCGCGCTACTCGACGCGGCGCAACCGTGTCGCGGCGCGACAGGTCGCCCTTGTGTGAAGTGTCGCGCGCGTTTTCATAGAAATTGTTCTACGGATATAAATCGCCGATTCGCGCGCGACCGTCGCGTCGCGCTAGTCTGAACGAGCCTTAAATGTGAGAACGTTGCAGGCTTTGTAGACTGTAGGCAATTTTATATTTTATTAAGTACCTACTTGGTACTTGTTGACAGTCCTACACTGTTCTGCCAAACCTATTATTACTGTAATTTAAAAGCATTGTAAAAGCCAATTATTTTTAAAAGAGTAACCGTGGAGTTTCTTGCCGGCTCTTCTCCATAGGAATCAACTATTTGGAACCGTGCACCTAGCTTCTGACGTTTCATAAGTGCCCATGTTGGTTTATGTGAAATAAAAATATTTTGATTTGATTTTTGCGATAACTTTGCTACAACGATTTATTTAGGAAATCATATTCAGGAGGTTGAGTTTATGACCTCTGCTCATCTACTATGTACCACAGAGAGGAGGTCTGTGTCAACATAAAAGGCTGATTTTGCTTGCATATGTATTTCCTAAATAAAGGCAACTATGGTTTTATTTTCATACTACAATAGGATATACGCATGACAGATCACTTGATGATAATATTCAGCATGAGCTGCCTAGTTTTTTAAAAGCAATTTTGGGGTCGACTTTCTCAATACCGGTTTTTTTTTCTAGGAATGATTGTTTATCTGATCCATAAACCAATCAGCCCTAATATGACTCCCTTTTTTAAAAATTTCTTCGGACAACCAACCGTTATACCGTTTTCTGATCCCAAACTAGACAGAGCCTGTACTATGGCAACCAGACAACTGATAAACATACTTATATATGACTAAATACAAACATATTATAGATAAATTACACCCGGACACAGAACAAATGATCATGCTCATCACACAAAGATTTGTCCTAGGTGGGAATCGAACCCACGACCTCAGTCTTTGCAGTCAGGGTCACTAACCACTAGACTAACAGGCCAGTCGAAGTCGCCTTTGGTGAGACTGGTTGTCAGAATTCGGGCTAAATAATGTCAAAATCTACAAATGACAGCCGGGGTCCACGGTTTAGCACGCTCTCCGAGTTACAAAGGGTTCTCTGTATGTAATGAATGGTCCACGGACCGACTTGCGAAGCGTATGTTAATCTTCGATCGACCAGTGCGGCTGTTACAGTAACAACTTATAAAAAGTAATCTTATTTTATATTATATAATATTAAAAGTATCGCGTCCAATACAATAATGTATTCAGGGTGCTGATGGGGTTGCCCCGATACTGCAGCGCATCAGGGATGTTTGCTGAAGCTCACCTGGATTGTTTCTACACGGTAATGCGGAAACGGTGCACATTCCTGGTCCGTAGGGTGCGGGGCGGCGCCAACAGCATCCTATCTATGATAGCTAGTACGTTGGATAGTGAGTTTGTGAACCACTGCTGCAAGGTTTCAGCTGGGCCTGTCACCTTGCAGCAGTGATATCATAATCTGTTTCTGTTTTTGTCTTTGTAAGTGTGTTACTAACATAGTTTGTAAGCACTTTGTTACTAACACTATGAGTCTTGTTGCTCGAATTAAATGATTAAATAAAATTACTTTAATTAGTGCCTCCCATGAATATCTGCAATACCGACGAAATCGCTGTTGGTAGAAATTTAGAGACATAGGTACAGACTACTAAAACTAACCTATTTAAAAAATCCTGTTTTAATTTGACAGTAGTTATTTTATCGGTTTGTTACTCTTTTATCGGGTCACGGAAATAGTAACAGTTTTATCTCCATTTTATTCCTGTTTCATACATAAAACGTTTTATTAAAAAAAAAATAGATACTCTTTATTTACTTGATAAATATATTTACGTTTCGGTAAGTATTCTAATTTTGTTTGAGAAAGAGTTTTTTTTTTTTGTAAATCTGTCATCTTGTGTTATCTGTTTTCTAATGTTATTTGTGAAAGTTCTTTTTACTGAGAAATTAGTTTTCAAAGCAGATAACCCATTCTAGAATTACTATTTTTGCCGGCCATCCCCAGGGCAACGGCAGAACTTTTTAACATTTTAATAATTCAATCATATCACAAATTAGGTTAAATGTGTTAGATCGTTAAAAAATATCAAATTCACAACAAAAATAATTAAGCTGCAATTTAAATTATTTCCGAATAAGAAACATTATAATTATATGCCTTTTAAGTATAACGTTCTAACTTAAATACAATCCACAAAATAACACTAAAATAAATAGTGCCTTTTAAGTATACATCGAAATCTTAATTTACTTTATCAAACGAAGTGACATCTTTCGTATTCCACATACGTTGTTCAAACGGCCTTGTTCGGATAAAATATTCAATGAGAGCATTTACACTATCAATATCAACAAGCTTTGACATATATATAGTATCAGTTTCCAGAACTCAGTTCCACGTATGTGGAATGCGTAATACAAATAAAAACAGAGTGATCTGTTACCAAGGAATAAACACATGATTCTAGAGTGCTGAAGTTTCTGCAGTTATGATACAATATACCCGGTCAAATTGTATGGAAATGCTATTTTTAGGGTACCGTACCTCAATAGGAAAAACGGAACCCTTATAGGATCACTTTGTTGTCCGTCCGTCCGTCTGTCTGTCTATCAAGACCCTTTATCTTCGGAACGCGTGGAGGTATCGAGTTGAAATAAAAACGATATACTCAAATCTAAAGTCTCTTGAAGCTGTGAAAAAACCTAACTTCTAAGTTAACGTGAAAACAAGACACGGCTGGTTATGCCCCTAAAAACGTATATTTCGACGCTCTCAAGGGTATCAAAATGTATAGGGTATTTCCCGTTGACCTATAACTATGAAATTTGGCAAGTAATACCGTCTTATTTTTCTTTAGATACCCTGAGTCGTGAAATTCAATCTCTTCCATGGCATCGTCTACCTAATAATCAACACTACAACTCACAATATTTTAAATTTTATGTAAGACAAAGGTATTTGATGCTTCATAAAAAAAAAAAAACTATAGAAATAGTATACCTCAGGCCAGCACGAGCTATACTAGAAAATATAACATATTCTGATTCGTTCTCCAGAATAGCTTTATACTATGAGAAGCAGATCATCTGGAGATTAGTTTTGGGGCTAACTATTCAAGGTATGCTGAACTTTAACTTTTGTACAGGCTGTCATACGTCTTGAATTGAGCCTAGAAGATCATAAGAATGCAAGCTTAACATGTTAACTGCCATGTCGGACTATGTGTCCGACACTTTTTGTTCCATTCAGGCATTGAGACTATATGACCGACAACACATATAAAATCTGAACATGTCGTTGCTGCCTGGCGGCCATGTTTTTGGAATAAATAACGTATTTATAAAATAAATAATCGATGTAAAGTAAAATAACACTAAGTACATTTTTTGACTTTTTCTGATTCTAGCCATGGCAGTTAAAAACATAACATCATAATCTATCAAAAAATCAGTGTAAGCGGTGAAGCTACCCATTGTGTCACCTATGTAGCATTTTGTACATTCATCTGTATGGTGCACCTACATAATAAAAAGTATTATATTATATTCTATCAACTCAGCCTATCATAGTCCACTGCTAGATATAGGCCTCACACAGGCTGCGCCACAACACTGTATCCTCCATCTTCTGCATCCAATCTGCCCCAGCCACCTTTTTAAGGTTGTCAGTCCATTTAACTAGGGGGAGTCCCACACTACGCTTGTCGATACGCGATCTACATTCCAGGACTCGTCTGTTCCACCAGCCATCGGTCCTTCGAACATGGCTAGCTCACTGTAACTCTATAAGCTACGTCGATAACTCCGATTATTTTCCGAATAATCTTATTCTTGATTTTCCTTCAAAGAAACCCCGAGCATAGCCCGCTCCATCGCGCAGAGCGACCTTAAATTTCTGGACCAGCCTATAATGTTCCCACTGCTGGGACATATGCTTTCTCTCAGTAAGGAAGAGAGGCTCAGTGCGGCTTGGTAGCTCATCATCATATTATATTTTGAGCCGTAAGTCTATTGTGAACATTCTGCTCACACCTTCAGCGAAGAAACGAGTGACAGTATAATGTGAATTGACATTTATCATTCATTAGTGAAGCCCCATTGCCTTCATTCACCAGAAACTCATGTTGATCCAGGCTTACAGGAACACAATGCCATTCTTATGGCGCGCAGGCCATAGGAAAAAATATCACGCACTGACGTAAGCGTTCACTGATAAGAAAATCCATGTAAACGGCGAATTATCCTTGAATACATACTGTTATATTAAATTGAGAAGACATTAAAATTGACCTACTATAAATGATCTGTTTAAATTATGAACCTACCTACTTAATCTTCTAAAGGAGACATGATAAGCTGAGATATCAGTGACAGGACTTTGTCTAGTTTAAGTGTTTAGTTCGGTTTAACCAAATTAGCAAATGCGCATTCTGTCCCCACTTTACCAAAAATTTTTGAGTTTACAAGGGTAGAGCATTAGTTTCTTGATCTATCAATATGAAAATGTCAAGAATATTAAGAAAAGAATGCTTTTATTGTTCTATGTTCATTTGGCCTAAATTACTGATTCCCAAAGTCAAGATGGACCTCCAGGAGTCCTTGAGAGACTCGACGGGGGTCTAAGTTGGCTTGAATAAAATAAAAATCACGGCAGATAATAAAGTAATAAAAAAACTATCTAAATTTTCCACCGAACCAAGTAAAATTTTGAATGTGGTCTACGAGAAAAAAAGTTTGGAAACTACTGGTCTAATCACAACTTAAAATGATTTATTTTCTTCTTCAATTAAAGTAGTATAATTGATCCCATATTTCTTACCTAACTCAATTTAAAACGACTGTCGAGAGGTCCCTAGTAAATACAGTTATTGCCATAATTTGGTGGTGGGTAACGTTAGTATGTCTGTATAATATAAAATAAGAGTGTAAGGGAAGCAACCTTTGAAAATAACTTTTGATGAAAGCGTCATAGATAAGAGCAGACCAATCGAACATAGACAGGAAGAACATAATATTACGCCTGCAGTGAACCATTTGGGGATCTCGAAAGGTTCACTCACATTTCTCGCGTTCTGTTAAAGTCCCATGTAACAGAGGGCAAACTTATTGCCATCAACCGAACACAAATACAGACAGGGCGAAGGACGCATACAATCGTAAATTTTCCGTATTTTCAGTCACATTTCGCGGTGTAAGAGTCAGATGAACGTATCTATATTTTCTCAATTTTACAGGAAAGGTAGAATTCTGTGAAAATTCACTTCTTCAAGCTTTGCCAGCTTTTTATGAGATAATTTTCTTCAGTCAATCGTATTATTTCTTATAAAAAGCTGCTAAAACCTGAAGAGGTGAGGTGTGGTGAGGAGAGCATTTTCACAGAATTTTAACTCTTCTATAAAATTTAGAAAATGTAGATACGTTTTTCTGACTCTTATACCGCGATTTACCCCTATTTTCAAGGTTTTCAGGAATCAGTATCAACCTAGTAATCGCAATTGTCCCCTGAAAATGTCCTTGACTCACTTCATAACGTTTTATCATAATCCCCATATTGATCGTGTTATTATTAATAATAATAATGACAAAGTTTATTCAGTGGCGTGTAGAGGAAATACCTACATCCTCTATGTATATGGTTGAACATGTGTTACTTTGCATATGTTTATATGCATTGAATGTTTCTCAACGTATGCAATATTACGAAACAAGTAAATAACCTACCTACAGCATATATGTGTCAAATTCCGGGCAAAAATAATTGCCCACTTTTTGCATATTTTGAGTTTCATTGTATTGCCGGTTTATCAGGAAGCTTATGCCCAAATAACAGGCTGTTAAGACGGAATCAATTGAACTGTAAAAATATGCCTGTAAAATGTAGTTAAAAAGTTGTGTAGGCTTCCAGTAATAAACTGAAATGTGAATGGTAGAGCCGCTCTACATAAATAAACCGTACAACACAAATATGTCACCAAATGTAGCGATAGGAAAACAAATGTAGAGACGAGGATAAACCCTGAAATATTGCATGTAGAGCCATTTTTAGTACCACTGCGTAATACTTAACCTAAATGTTATATAAACCGTATATCATCAAATACGTATTACCTATAAAAAATATGATTGAACGTTTTTTCGAACATTTAACTTACCTTATGAGGACAGGCGAAGATCGATCGCACACGTGCCGGCGTCAGTCGCCGGTAGGAAGTAAAACAGAAGATAAAATAACAAAACAACAACAAAATAAACAATAAAGCACACTAATAACAAGATATCCTCTCAGAGTTCAACTGTCACTCAAAAAAGAAGTACACGATAACAAATACACAGAAATTCGGACACCCGGCGTTTTCCCGGCGAAAATAAAAACCAGAAAAAACGTTTAAAAACCAAAAAACAAAACCTCCTGACGTAAAATAAACGTGTTTTTTAACGTTTAATGAACAAATCGATTGTTTGGAACGTAAAACACAGGTGTTATGTTGATATTTTATTATTGCAACGAGTTTTTAGTATTATGAGCGCGCGTCGCACCACTGCATACGTTGGCGGCGCGGCCTATACTGAACAGAACGTAGTCGGAGAAAAAACAAACTAGCTCGAACTGTGCCTCTTTGGGCGCAGTCGGAAAACTACATCCGTCTCTGTCTAACACAGTGTGTTTGTGAACCATTTTCCTGCTTAGCAACGTGTCGTTGCGGACTTTAGTGGTAGCCTTAGTCATCAGTGTCTACGGTTGTAGTGTTCCCTATTAAACGTATATCCCGATAAGTGCCTGTTTTATAAACACGGCACTCCTTATACAGCCGGCACGCTGAATGTACTTAGAGACACATAATATGGCGAAGGTCCATTTTGTTTGTATTCTTAGTACTGATTTCGGATCGTCTGTTGTCTCTCACAGGCTTTTTATTTAAGGGATCAGATCAAACAACTATTTACATTCGATCTTTCGTCAGTCTCTAATAAACGGATATATTTCGTACAGTAAATCGATGATTGATAAATGACAGATTTTCGTACGTTCTAAAATAATTTAATGATTTATTTTCTGTTCCGTGTGGTGACGCTCGTAAAGAATAAATAGTACCGTCCCATTTCTGCCCGTGGATGTCGTAAAAGGCGACTAAGGGACTTACTAGAGAATGGGTAGCAGCGTTTTGTATGCATTTTAACATCAAATTGCGACTGCCAACCTGCCACCCAAGAGTGCCCCCTAATTGAGGGAGGCCTATGTCAAGGAGTGGACGTGTTTCAGCTGAAATGAATGATTCATTACTTGAACTGAAATTGAAGATATAACAATACGAATTTATTCACTAATACACCTGGCAAATTAAATTCTGATCGAGTGGAAACTCTACACTGCTGTTGCTAATCAATCATACATAATTATGTTGGTACAGTACATTACATTACTTCACGCTTATGTTCTTCGAAGGGGTATACAGAAGTGTTTATTACGTCGTTACACCCTTCTTTTGTGGGTGGGAAATCATCAAATGACGTCACCCGTTCTGGGTGGAGCGGAAGGGCGTGTCAGACTTTTTCTGACTAAAACCCACCCGTGTTCCTTCAGTTGCCCATATGCCAGGGCCACAGCAACTCTACGTCGTTACACCCTAGGCGAGTTTGTAAATTTCATGTGATAATTTCAGTAGCGTTCGTTCGCAATTATCAATTTTGTGATTCATTTATGTTATAACTGTAAGTGAACTTTTAAATGGACGTAAAAATATCGTTACGGGATTTCATATTGCAATAGATTTTCAACTCTAGGAGTTGAACTGAACATTGAGAATCGAACAGAGTACGTCGAAAAAACACAATGCCCGATTTTCAACGAAAGTGCGCGGAAAAAATTTCGCCGCCTTTACATGCATCTATTAATCTTTGATCTATACTAATATTATAAAGCTCAAGAGTTTGTTTGTTTGTATGGTTGAACGCGGTAATCTCAGGAACTACTGGTCCGAATTAATTATTTTTTGTGTAGGGTAGCTTATTTATTGAGGAAGGCTATAGGCTATATAACATCACGCCACGATCAAAAGGAGCGGAGTAGCAACGAAAAATTGACGAAAACTGGCAGGCAATTCGATGCGACGGGAACGGTCAGGGGAGCAAAAATTTGACGCGGACGAAATCGCGGACAGAAGCTAGTTTAAGATATTTGTGTGATGTCATGTCAATCATAATGAAATTTACATACTTTATTAATACCGTGCAGCCCTTATCTTTATTTATATTTGGTCTGCCCAATATATTATCATTTTCTTTCATAGAGTTGGAGGAGTTTCTTGCCCATTTTTTTCCATACAAATCTAGTTTTTGGAAGTGGTTACTAGAATCAATTCTATTTTAATTAAAATGTCGTCGTTATTTAAAATAAATCATTTGAAATAAATGCTTTGACTTAGACATACTCAAATCATCAATAGTCGTCATCTCAGTTGTCCCCCCCCTGTTTCACTTTTCACAAAATTTATCCATCGTTTCTCTCTTGTAGGCATTAACATGATTTCATTTTACAATTATACAATTAATATATGTTAACTATTGTACAACAGTTTCTTTTCCATTCTTCTACATACGAAACGGCCTTTGGAAGGAGCGACTAGAATCAGTTTTATTTTAATGTAAATATTGACTTTCAAAAGTGCCTTTTATGTGCTTATTTGAAATAATCTATATATATAAAAATGAATCCCTATTTCCCTTGGTCACGACATCACGCGTGAACGGCTGGACCGATTTCAGTTTTTTTTTTTTGTTGTGTTTGTAATTGTCAGGAGAAGGTTCTTATGAAAGAAAAAAATTGCGCGGAAAATTAGAAAATTTGAGAACTCTTATTTAAGAATACTTAACAACCATATAATAGAACAATGTAAACTTTTTGAATGTAACATTATGACATTTGACATAGACTTGACAGAATGCGTGCTCAAATATCATCAAAGAGACAGGACAACGTCTGTCGGGTCAGCTAGTAGAGTATAATCTCACCTATCGCAGGTATGCTGGAAGAGTTTTTTGTAGAAATAAGCATTAACATTGTACGTATTTTCCGTTCTTTCCTTCATGTCTGTTTATAAAATGATTAAATACATAAGTGCTTTGAATTTGACATTGACATCAATAAATTATAACGCACTTTAGTTGATCAATATTACGAACAACCAGAATTTATTGAATAGGCATTCTGAAACGGAGTGTTAATACACTCAATTCCTTTTGACACGTTCTTCCACTGAGGTTTGGAAATCTAATACCGACTATTCATTACATTATTTGTATTCTTGGGTCTTCTTTTATGTAATAAGATTACGTTTTCGTAACGTTACCTTGTTCAAAGAAATTCGTGGAAATCTTTACCTTCTATTCAAGTCAAATAAAGGGTATGCCATTAATAATTGAGGGCTTACGCTATTATAACCAAAGTAGATGTATGATTTATATTCTATTTTAGTTCTACAACTGAATATACATAACTTTCAAAGACGATAAATTCTTCTCAGAAGTAGATAATAGAAATAGGTATACTACATATTCAAGTCACGTTTAGTGTGTCTGTGTGACCGCGTTGTTCTTTAAAACTTTTAAACAAGGATTTTGATGCGGTTTTCAGCATCATTTAAAGAATCTGTATAAGAAGTTTATACATATGTTTAATTAATACATTACTTTCATATTTACATTGATCACTGAAAGGCCAGAGTCTGCAAGAATTTATCCAGCTTTATGTGACAAGACGACACTTTTCTATGATAAGGTAAATGATTATATAATATTATGACTAATCTATTATATTTTTAACAGGTTTTTTAGGTGGACATAATTTTTGGTTATGTGTAATTTTATTAGGTATGATGATGATAAAACATGCTGCAGTTGAAATACGCACAACGACTGCTTCTGCAAATCTTCTCATGCTGATCCGTGTAACTGGAGAAACCTAGACTTTCCTGACATACAGGATGTTTTAGTTCAGGGATCGAAACCTTATTTATGTATCGTGCAGTGAACTTTGGAAATAAATTACTGTAACCTACTATTCATTGATATCATGCAAGACTAATCAGCAGTCTACTAGTTAGACGTTCTAAGAAATTATGCTAAATTTATTGATGGATCGTTAACAATCACAAGTTGTATGGAGCCGATACCTAGATGTCTCATCCTTGACTATGGCATGTGATGGGATGCGGCGGTTTTTTTAAAGTGTAAAATATCTATGGAATTAGGGTCGTCACATCAGCCACATGCACGATGACTGATATGCGAAAGTCTCCACACAAACAGTGCCTGAAGATGGGCGGCGCCACCAAGGCCAGTCCAGAAAGAGGTGGCGATACGACTTAGTACCACGACGGCTGGTTGACAGATGGCGCTAGAAAAGAGTTCCTGAAAGGACTTGGGGAGACCTTTGCTCAGATGTGGAAGAGTACAGGCTAAGTAAAAAAAAATGCCTACGTATAGCCTTGAAATGACTGGCCAGAAGAAGGAAACGGTGTAAGGTCGATGATGTGGCTTGAAAGGAGGTGACTCCTGAGATGACGGCTATTGTCTCTCTCAGAAACTCTCTCAGAGAAACTCTAGTACCTATATACCTACTAGGTACTAGAGTTTCTCTGAGAGAGTTGTTTAAAGATATTGGTATTCTTACGGTGGCATCGCAATTCATCTTCGCCAACATCTTATATATTAAGCAAAATATACATCTGTACACTAAGAACAGTGATATTCATAATATTAATACTAGAAATAAGGACAAGCTACGTGCTCCCTTTCACCGGCTTCATAAGGTTCATAATTCATTTGTTGGTCTTGGTATTACCTTTTTCAACAAGCTTCCCTCTGCTTTCCTAGATTTGCAGTTTAATGAGTTTAAAGCTAAAGTAAAATCCAACCTTTGTTCAAAGGCATACTCTTCTATCAACGACTTCTTAAACGATAAGAATAGTTGGTCGCTGTAATTAACTCAATGTTTATGTTCTTTCAACCAGAATCAGAATTAGCTTTCCTCATCGTTGTGTATGTAAGCGGGCACGCCCTTTATACCCGGAGGCTCTTATTTAGGTTTTAAGTTCTATTTACGATTTTATTATTTCAGCTTGAGTTTAGTTTTTAATGTTTTGTTCGTATATTGGCGTGTGCTAGCTGACATATGACGCATAATTTGATGTATGTTTTGTTTTATAATATTAATTACTTACATAATACTGTATAGAATCAAGTTCTTCTAACTTAACAGACGGCTGTGCTGCTGGGGAGTTTGTTCCGCCATTTCTTCTTCCCAGCTAAAGCACTAGGAAGTGTCGAAGGGTGGGCGTTTTGGGGGGACTGTCTCATGTAACTTTGACGTTCAAAAAGTGCTGACTCTCAGCCTAGTTTGAATAAATGACTTTTGATTTTGATTTTGTCGATGTATGAAAAAAGATAGCATGTTGGGCAGGTCAAAAATATATTAAGATGAAGTGTGTTAACTTCATTATGATTGAAATGCCATCACACAAAAATGCTAAATGCATATTTAAGAGTAATGCCATACACGAATCAAAATAGATGATTGGCCTACTTATCACAAGGAACTTTAAACATAACTGACCTTGGTCTGACGGCGTAATAAACACGTCTAATAAGTTCATCTGAAAGATAACCTTGATAAAGATGACCTTGTTAAGGTCGCAGGAATATGCTGGATACGGGACGGACAAAACCGGTTGAAGTGGCGGAGCTTTGGGGAGGCCTATGTCCAGCAGTGGACGTCTTTCGGCTGAAATGATGATGATGATGATGAAACATAACAAAGCTTGGAGTTTAATGCTGAGATGAGAACTGATGAAATTACGTCACACATATTTCATAATTTTTTTTACCCCCCCCCCCCGTCCTTGTCACAGCTGGTCACATTTGTGAGACCCCCCCTCCCTAGTGTGACGTCACATATTTTGCAATTTTACATCTAAACATTGATTTTTTTTAAATTTTTCTTTCATAGTTCATATTTCGTGTTTTAATCGTACTTTGAATATGTATATTCATTTTTGAGATGTGACGTCACAAAATTTAGGGCCCCTCCCACCCCCTTGTCACACAGTGTCACAATTCTTCGACCCCCTCCCCCCTTTAACGTGTGACGTAATTTATGGATGGCCCCTAACGATGCATGGAAGAAAAGAAGACATGTTTAACCAGCCCAAATAATAGAGAAAATGCAAGAGGAATATGTGGTGGGGTCAGTGGTCCCGTGTGGTGACGGAGGTAAAGTATAACACCATCCCATTTCTGCCCGCGGGCGCCGTAAAAGCCGACTTAGGGACTTACTAGAGAATGGGTAGCAGCGTTCTCTTTGCATTTTAACACCATACTGCGACCGCCAACCCGCCTGCCAAGCGTGGCGATTATGGCAACCCCCCCCCCCCAAATTGGGGCGGGGCCTATGCCCAGCAGTGGACATCTTTCGGCTGAAATGATGATGAAAGAATGAATGGGCGAAAAGAATATGTGCTTTACTTACCCTAAATAACACAGGTCGACAAAATTTTTAACCAGAAACCAGACTATATATTTCCAAAGGTTTTCGATGCGCTGAATCCAAATCTTCGGTTGCCATAGTACAGGCTCTGCCTAGTTTGGGATCAGATAACGTTGTGTTGGTTGTCATAAGATAAGATATAAATCTGGCCTTAAAATTGCTCTATCACGTCAGGTTTCTGAGATATCCTTGTCGGCCTGTGTTTTCAGGTATATGAAAATTCACAAACTTCAAAATGCGATATTTCAGCGAAAAAAAAAATGTGTAGAGTCAACGGCATTCGAAAGAGGAAACTTGTTCTTTAATATGGTAACCTTTATTTTTTTTAGAAATAAATAATAGTTAAAAAAAACTAAAAAACACGCTTCCATTGAAAACCAAACTAAAAAGTACAAAATAATGGAAAAAAAGCGTGGGGTGCTTTTTAAGGTATTTTTTATTGATATCAGGCTCCCAATGTATGGCACTAAAATGTATGCTTAGATGGTTTGGTCATGTTGAGAGGATGAATGAAGGACGGCTCACAAAAGGTATTTACAAGGCAGATGTGAGTGGAAACACCGGGAGGGGACGCCCTAGGAGGACATATAGTGACCTTATTGGTGATGTTCTTCAGAAAGGTCAGGTGCGTAGTACTCGCAACCGGCGTGTGTGTATGACCAATTGTATGAACCTAAACGAGGCAAAAGGAGTGTGTAGAGATCGTAGCAGGTGGCGTTCCGTGGTTTCTGCCTACCCCCATGGAAAAAAGGCGTGATTGTATGTATGTATGTATGTATCAGGCACCCCACGCTTTTTTTCCATTATTTTGTACTTTTTAGTTTGGTTTTCAATGGAAGCGTGTTTTTTAGTTTTTTTTAACTATTATTTATTTTCTATTTTTTAGGGTGTTTCGAATTTTGAGACGTATGTCAGTGTAGTTTGCGACGTATGTCAGCGTAGTTTTCGAAGACAGTTTTTTTTTGTTGTCCTGGTAACCCTGGCAAGGATAATGGCACAAATTAGTTTGTGACGTATGTCAGCGTAGTTTTCGAAGGCAGTTTTTTTGCTGTCCTGGTAACCCTGGCAAGGATAATGACACAAATTTATGAAATTATTGGATTGTCATCGGTCCTTGACAGGTGTGCAAAGTTTGAATGAAATCTGGTCGTTTAAAGTGGGTCAAAATAGCGCTATAAGGAGTCGGTTACAAACAAACATACAAATATACAAACATACAAATATACAAATATACAAACATACAAGTGAAGCTAATATAAAGCGTGTAAAAATAATTCGTGAGTCTACATAACCTGAAAATCGGGCAAAAACTGTACTTTTTGCACTTTTAGATTAGATTTTAAGGCCAGATTCGGATTCAGCGCATCAAAAACCTTCGGAAATGTATAGTCTAGTTTCTGGTTAAGAAGTTTGGTTAAATTTTGTTAGCCTGTGTAATTGAAAAAAAAACGCAGAAGGAATAGGTATGATAATAATTCCTTGGAGTTATAATACTCTCTGCTAGTTCGGCTCTCCAACCTAGTTCTTAGTTCACAATCGAAGGGTCGAAGTTTATAATTAAAACACCAGCATAATAGAAGTTGTTGACAGTACAACAGACACTAACTATGATGTTTGTGGGTGATGGCATATTATTATTTAAACACGTGTTTATGAATGTGACTCATGTGTTATTGACACGGTTGCCATACAAAAAACTAGTTGAGGAGACTGACATGTCGGAGCTGTGACTTCTTTTGCTTGTCACTGTATGACTATGGCCATATATGATTTTGAGCTTGTTAGAGACAGCTCCCTCTGTGAATGCGGTCTTGCGGACGGTACTTTGGACCATATATTTTTCTCCTGCTCCTTGAATACCAAATCCTCCGATCTCTATGAAGAAATTTCCAAGTGTAACATTCCTCTTCCAACTAACTTTCATTCCCTTTTATTTCACTTCTCCCCCAAAATTATTCAAATTTTAACAACTTTTTCAAACGACACTACTCTGAAATTTTAAATACGACTAACCTCACGATTAACAGAATCTGTAAACCTACCACAAAGTACAAAGTCGACAGCTGGCGCCGCTGCGCTACCGTCTAAACGTGACTCTGGCAGAATAGTCGACATCAGCTCAATTGCCAAAAGCAAAAAAAAAAAAAAAGATTTTGAGCTAAGGTATTTTGGTCAATCCTATTCTGACGCGATGACTCTGGAATATAAACCTTTATCTTGTGCCATCGAAGGTTAGTCACGAGTATCAATTCCCCTATTTTTATCTTTTTTACACGACTGCCCAAAAGAAGAGTGATGTGTTTTCAGGGTTCATATAATATGTTTGTGAGTTTCTTTATTCCACCATAATTTCTAAACAGCTTAGCCGATATCAATGCATGTGATATCGTTAGATGTGTTGCGTTATACTGGGTAACGTAAGCTGGTGAATTAAAAAATATATATTTATTGGGGTAACCATGGCTCATCTGCCAGGGTCGCGAGATTGTTCGAAAGAGACACCGTGACCCTGGCACATGAGCAACTGAAGGAACACGGGTGGGTTTTAGTCAGTAAAAGTCTGACACGCCCTCCCGCTCCGCCCAAGAGCGGGAGACGTCATTTGATGATGGGCCATCCAAAAAAAAAAACCATGGCTCATAAAAAAAAACCGGCCAAGTGCGAGTCGGACTCGCGCACCGAGGGTTCCGTAAAAACGTTGTAGTACCTTTAAAATTATTAAAAATATTTTTATTATATGATGTAATTAAAAATGTATGGTTTTCGCAATTTTTCCTTTATCTGTGCTATAAGACGTTGCTTCGTACCAAATTTCAAAATTCTAGATCAACTGGAAGTACCCTTTAGGTTTTGATTCCCTTGCGAGTTTTGAAAATTTGTGGAAAGCGACATAAACGGCTAAATCTTTTGATTGCGTTAGCTTAGAAGTTTGATTTTTTCACAGTTCCAAGGGACAGTAGACTTGAGTATTTGGTATAAATTTCAGCTTGATACTTCACGCGTTCCTGAGAAAAAGGGTCTTGACAGACGGACGGACGGCCGGACGGACGGACAACAAAGTGATCCTATAAGGGTTCCGCTTTTTCCTTTTGAGGTGCGGAACCCTAAAAACACTATTTAATACTTACCTTGTGCCCATTCAACTCTAAAATCATTTAGCTTGTTTTTAAATTTTATATTTTAATTCAGTGTTTGATAAGGCAGGCGTATTTTTTTTTTGTGTATCGTCTTTATATTTCTTATTGAAGACTTATATCGTTCAGTCGTTACCGTTTTTATATGTTTTCTACATTAGGCGGACGATCAGACTATTGCAAAAGATGAAAATTATGTTTATATTCTATCAAAATGATAAGGATATCATCTTGAGACAATATGTTATACAACTTTTCCAAATACACTGTTGAGATAGACGGTTAAAAACCGATCAATTGTTGGAACATTAGGTAGATGATTCAGCAGACTCCTGCAGGCAAAATATCTAATGCATTAAAATGACTTTAATTGGCAAGTGGCGAATAATAGTTGGTTGCGGTTAAGAAGTCCTTGGGAAACCGCTCACCGGCCTTACTCAGATCACGAACTATTGTATTTAGGATGGAGCCATGGAATACGCGGGAATGCAATCTGTAGCAATGCGACATACCTAATGTGCTAGAATATAATGACAAACTTTACGGACTGGTAAAGTCATATTATTTAGCTTATTTTCTTATGGGGATCATCGATATTCAAACTGAAACCATGAATTCAGCACATGATTCTAGTCACCCTAGTGTAGAATTTTTTGTAGGTTATCCAAAAGGAATCGGCCAGTTCATTCATTATCAGCCTATATTGTTCCCACTGCTGGGACACAGGCCTCCTCTCGGTGACAGAGAGTACCACGCAGACCCAGTGCGGGTTGGTAGATTTCACATGTCTTCAATTTTTTTATTATGGGCCATGCCGGTTTCCTCACGATGTTTTCCTTCACCGTTTTGAGAGCAGTGGTGATGAAATAATTAACACAAATAAAGTGCCTATCTGTGTTTCAAACCACCACTTACAACTCGTAAATCGGGGGCGTACACCAATGTGTGTGACAACTACAACAACATTTTTTTATAACCGACAAAAAATTTCATCACTATGGAGTTCAGAATCATCTACTGTATATATGGTAACAAGTTCATCGTCAATGTTTCTGCCACCCTGTAAATTATCTCGTGTCAATACGAAGGAGGCTTCACCCCTAACCGGAGGTAGTTGGAGAACTATACACAAGAAAGAAAAAAACCATTGTTTGGAGTAACAATTCGCTTATATGGCGATCATTATCAATCATAAGGCTGTTTGTCGGCTTGAAAACGAGTGGGTTAGGCTGTAATGTTCCACACGGGCCGAGTGACATCTACCAACCCATGGTAGATGTCACATGTCCTCGAATCTTAGGCTCTAGGAGTTCGTCTCTATGTTTTTGTTCACCATTTTAAGAGCAGTGGTGATGAAATAATTTATACAAACTGAAGGGCCTGCCTTGGTTTGAACTTACGACTCGTAAGTCATGGCCGTCGTCACTGGGTCACCACTACTCTTTAATCCATATATTAAAACGTGAAGCAAAAACTTTGTTTACAAAAAAATAACCGGCTGCAGGAGTATGAAATTTGACACAGTAACATTTAATAAGGAGAAGAAATACAGAAAGCTAATATTTTCACATAATAAAGCATTCAGCATACATTAAAACATAGTCACTAGCTGCATTTAAACGAATAAATTAATATTATCTGCTTAATTCCAAAACTACGATCTATTTTCATGGCCTCACCAGCATTGCATAGCTGCATACAACTTTAGACATAGTGAAAAACCATTCAGTTAGTCAAGGAAGTTAAAATTCCTTTGTTTACCGCTTGTTCTCTGCTCCAAATGCCTGTTAACGTTTATCGTGGCTACCACTACTATTTTCCTTCCAACAATGCAATTTATTTGTACTAGCATCATTTTGCTTGTTTGTTTTCAATTTTATTTTCATATCGTGTACCTAGAGCGGTGAGCTAAAATACTGAGGTATGTAGTTAACAACGAGAATAAAATTATGAATCGCAAAAATAAGAGAATTCAGTTTTCCATCTGGGCTTTACAAGAGACCTCGACCTCTGAGTTTGTTTCGGCTTTTCTTCTCAGACTAGTCAGACAAGAAACGCCGACCTCAACTAGATTAAAAAATGTGGTTGATGTGTAAAAGTATTTGTACGAACCTACTTGCAGAAATGAAATCATTTATCAGTTACTATCAATCTGTACCAGAGGGATAATTGCGGAACTTTTTATCGGTAGGAATTGGTTTAATATTCATAGTTAAACAACATTCATTGCGTTATTTACGTTGCTGAGCCGACAATTTATTCGAACAAATGACGCAATGGTTTAGAAATAATCTTCAATCCCATTCAGATTCTGATAAATTGTACGTTTCGCAATTAGGGTGCAGGTGTACAAATATTAATTGAACATAGGAATCTAATGCGATCTATCTGAAAAAGGCATGGAAATTGGACAACAAGAGAAAGCAAATACACCGCCAATCGCAGTTCACTGCTGCACATAATATGCCTCTCCCAGGCTGTGTCACAATACCCTGTCCTCCACCTTCCGCACCCAGCAGGCAAGCATAGAAGGTAAACAAGCAAAGCATGGTGATTGGTGCACATTTTCTATCTGTATAGTTATTCTTCTCCTTATCTTTTCTCGATAGGAGATTAGTCAGCCATCTATAATTGCGGTGAGGCGAAATGCCCAAAGCACTAGGCGTACTTGAATATCTATACTTTTACGCTCATTTACGCGACCTGACGTCTCGTGGATACGTATAAAATACACTTTATTGATTTGGATATTTTTGCACTTACGCACTCGAAGTTCAAAAAGATGGCGGTTGAACTTCTCAAATAGCTATCTTATGACAATTATTCCTAAATACGTACGAGTTATTTTTTTTTTTCATATATTGTATAATCAACGCATGAAATATATATCTAACTAGCTGACCCGACAGACGTTGTCCTGTCTCTTTGATGATATTTGAGCACGCATTCTGTCAATTCTATGTCAAATGTCATAATGTTACATTAAAAAAGTTTACATTGTCCTATTATATGGTTGTTAAGTATTCTTAAATAAGTGTTCTTAAATTTTCTAATTTCTCGCGCAATTTTTTTAATTTTTACTTTCATAAGAACCTTCTCCTGACAATTACAAACACAACAACAACAAAAAAAGTGAAATCGGTCCAGCCGTTCACGCGTGACCAAGGGAAATAGGGATTCATTTTTATATATATATAGAGTACAAACTATTATTTCGCGAACATTGGTGTGGGTTACACGTTTACCTAGTCTATAACTTACTCTGCCACACTTAAATTGTAATGTGTAACTGTTTTATGTCCCAACAAAGTAAAATAAATAGAAAATACATTAAATTTTATATTCAACAAGCGGAACTTGACGAGTGACTTGTCAAGTCTGTGTCTTCTATTCTTCTCGCCTTATAAGTCGCCCTTTTCTTCCTCTGCTACCAATTACAACCATATACCGTTGTAATAATTATTATCTTTCTGACCTTGACATCTCTCAGAATTCTGAAATCCCAGAATTTGGAAAGCGTACGAGGCGCCGAACTCTACGCACAGTGGTCTAAAATATTGCGGGAAATATTTATTGCTTTCCACAATATGAAGTTAGGTGGTACGTTAAACAAAGACATGATCACTGACCCTGTCGAGCACAGCAGCGGAGGAGAGAGGAAGAGGCGTTAATAAGACTGATAAGTTGTTATTTGTACTATGATTTAAGTAATTGCTTTATAAACCACTAGCTTCTGCCCGCGACTTCGTCCGCGTTAAATTTCTTGTTCCCCCGACCCTTCCCGTCGCGTCGAATCACCTACCCGTGTGATTTTCCCCGTTTTTGCAACATTATTAATTACTGCTCCGCTCCTCTTGGTTGTAGCGTAATGTTATATAACCTAGCCTAGCCTTTCTCGATAAATAGGCTACCCAACACAAAAAGAATTTTTCAATTCGGACCAGTAGTTCCTGAGATTAGCTCGTTCAATCAAACAAACAAACAAAGAAACAAACTCTTCAGCTTTATAATATAAGTATAGATGTAATTGAGATATTCATACTGGTATCACATAAAAGACATTTTTTTGTTTTGTTTATTATGGATATATACATATATATTTAATTTATTTAGGCACTTTAATTTACTAAATGTTTTTAATTGACGTAACGAGGGTGCTTGTTGAGTTCATTCTTAGTTTATGCACACAAGGATAACTATCAGTAAGAGCGTATGTATTCCCATTGCAGTGCAATGGAATGGGATGGAATGGAATGGAATGGGTTGATGTGAATGGTGGCATCTTCTGCCAGGGTCGCGAGATTGTTCGAAAGAGATACCGTGACCCTGGCACATGGGCAACTGAAGGAACACGGGTGGGTTTTAGTCAGTAAAAGTCTGAGACGCCCTTCTGCTCCACCCAGAGTCAGAGTCAATTGATGATTTCCCAACCAAAAAAAAAAAGAATAATATAAATAGCCTATGGATTCCCATTGCAGTGCAATGGTCTTTTTTATTTGCAGTTATCATTATTTAAAACTTAAAACAACAATCATTAAGTCATTATGTGGTTCAGCTAAATTATAACATTCCTTTTGCTTCCATGTAAACAAGAGAAAGTCGCTAGACAGCTCCTAGTAAAAATATTATAACAACTAGTTTTTCTGAGAAGTGATGCATTCGCTAAAAGCACATTCTAGCTAACATAAAATTTATTATATTTAACTTGTCTCTAGAATCTTTCCCAGATTTCATTATATTATTCAGTTGATGTATGAAGATGTTTATGTTTTTTTTTAATTTCGTTTGCTTGCAAATCGTTGTCTGTTT
The DNA here is from genome assembly GCA_947507805.1 of Aporophyla nigra. Taxonomy (NCBI): domain Eukaryota; kingdom Metazoa; phylum Arthropoda; class Insecta; order Lepidoptera; family Noctuidae; genus Aporophyla; species Aporophyla nigra. The sequence continues at coordinate 27,061,168 of OX382292.1, read as the reverse complement.
GGTAAGAGAAACAGATAAACAGTATTTGCTCCGTTCAAACATGTCATTTCTAAAAGCTAGTTCCTTTTATTATTTTCTAAATCACTGAACATAGAAAACTGTCGGAAACTTGACACAATTCAACTTGTATTGTCGCAAATTCACCCCACTTCGGAGCGCCTGTCCAATTTGTAATAGCAATGATCATTCACTCGTCGACAAGCTGTTTGCTATAAAACTTGGATATTGTTAGGAAAATGTTTGAAAGATTTTCTTTATTTGTTCGTGTTTTGTTTCATGGACACGCTATTTTTATCATGGAGTTAAAAACAGTATTCAGTATTTGGTTCCGAGCAATGCTGTGTTGCCTTTTAACATTTTTTCCAGGGTCTATCGGACGATGTGACTCTTGTTACCCACTACAAATTGGTCATAGCACAATCAGCCCATAATGTTTCCACTGCTGGGACAAATTCCTCCTCCCGATGAGCGGGAGTGGGCCATAATCCACCACGCGAGCCCAGTATGAGTTGGTGGATGTCACCACATGTGTCTTCGATCAGGCAGGTTCACTCACGATGTGTTGCTTCATCGTTTTGATAGCAGTGGTGTTGGATTAATTTACGCAAAGTAAGGCGCTCGTCTCGGTTTAGTACTACGGTCTACGATCAACAACTTATAAGTTGCAGACGTTGCCACTGGGCCACCACAATTCGTCTTATGTAAGTGATAATTTACTCGTTTCATATAATTTAAACAGATTAATATATTGTGATTTTGTGATGATGTATGTTTTTAAAAGTTTACATTTTTTTTTCAGAAAGAACATAAAGTTTATCCTTGTCTTTTACAAGACATCCGAATATCAGTTAAATTGAATAATGTGAGTAACAATCCATACGGTGGTGTCTTATTTGCGGCGGTTACTCATGCTCACTAACACAGAATTAGTCAGCAGCCTCAGTCACTCCAAAATCACACAGATTTTAATTTATTAGCGTCAGGAACTAAAATCAAAAGCGGTAATATATAATGTATCACAAGCTAAACGCAACAAACATGGTACATTAGGGTAACACTAACCACAAGGCCGTGAGAACTAATGAAAATGGTTCACAATACAGCGCCTGATAAATATTTAATGGCAATATGCTGAACTGTAATATCGTGCGGCAAACTTTATGGTTTTCATCAGGCTCGTATTAGGAAGTACTGATTTCCCACGAGTACAAAAGATAATCTATAATTATGTAGTATTTAGTCAGACACTATTATTTCGGGTAGTTTTAAACCCAAGAGCTTTAGAGCTGGCTTGTGATGATGTCATTATTGAGTCCATGGTCGTCAATCGGCCACTGCCAACTGTTATCGAAATAGTTTATTTTTTCTAATTAGTCTGAGAATCAGCATTAGTATATGAACGTCAAAACCACATAAGACTGTTTCCCAAAACCCGCCCTTCATCATTTCTTAGTGCTTTACATTATAGGCTGATTATTAATCTTTCATTATCATATACCTCTATATATCCTATACCAGACTCTTTTATTTGTGAGTTCGCAATTCCTTCAATTCAAAACTAAACCTAACTGGTGCTAAGTCCGTCCCAGTTTAAAAGCTAGTCAAATAACGCAGCAGCTAACACAAACGTTGTGGCTGGCTGATCGAAAACTGCGGTCGGCTGTACACGGCCGGAATTACCCACAAATGAACGCACGCAGCCATATTAGCATACCCTGCTTTGTAAAGTTACAACAATGCTGTAGAGCCTCTGTAAAGGCAGAATCAAAACAAGAAGGCTATAGGCCATTTTATTTGTTTTTTTTTTAGACTTCATGATCCATTTTGTTAGTAAAATCAGTACTTTAAACTATGTTACTTCACTACACAGCATAAAATAAAGTCGCTTTCCTCTGTCTGTCCCTATGTATGCTTAGATTTTTAACACTATGCAACGAATTTTAATGCAGTTTTTTTAATAGATAGAGTGATTCAAGAGGAAGGTTTATACGTATAATACGCGGACGAAGCCGCTGGCAAAAGCTAGTCACATATAAACGCAAATAATTTTAAAAGCACGTACAGTCACACCAGTCCGCTGTCACACTCAGATGCTATTCTCACGCACTCTATGCAGCAGAGACGCTGCTTTCTTGCGTGAACTCTCTCCTTCATGAACATGGCGGACGCGCTGCAAAACGGAGACAGCCTCCGCAGTATCCTGAATGCGTTATTGTATAGGACCCGCAGAGCACTGACAGCTCTTTGCATATATGCTGTCCTTAGAGAACTGTCTATAAGACTGCTGGAATAAAACACTTGGCAAAATGATTTCAATCACAAAATTTGGACCACTCTTATGCAACGAGTAAAGGGTTTCTTCAGACAGGCGCGATGCAACGACGCGACGCGATATCCGTAGAACAATTCCCATGAAGTTTTCATAAACATTGTACTACGAGAATCGTGTCGCGCCTGTTTGTGAGAGCCTTAACCTTACGGGTTAGCATATTAGAACTGGCCTCGAACGCTCTATGGTCCCACATGTGGTGTATATCACAATCGTCGTTGAAAGAGTCCGTGACAATATGCCCCAGATATTTGCAAAATCTGACTCTTCGTAGTTCAATCTTACACAGCATTACAGGGGAACCTTATCCAATCTCCAGCCACTAGCAACAATAATCAAAAATCAATCTTTTTCACATTATACTACAAGCCATGGCTGGCAGCATACGTCTCACATATTTTCAATAGTTCTCTGAGAGCTCCGATAGATGGAGCCAGTCATCTCATCCGCAAAGTTGATGTTACTTAAATAAACTCCCACAACATGACATCCGACAGGCGTCCTGCTGATTCCATCTAGCAGGTTAATAGTATACGAAAATATTTTTGACTAACTTCTGCCCGCGACTTCATCCGCTTCAAATTTTTGCTCCCCTTCCCGTCGCATCGAATTTCCTGCCAGTTTTCGTCCATTTTTCATTGCTGCTCCGCTCTTTTTAAACGTAACAGTTATATGGTCTATAAACTTTATCAATAAATAGGCTACCCAAAAAAAAAAAAAAATTTAAATTCGGACAAGTAATTTCTGAGATTACCGCATTCAACCAAACAAACAAACTCTTCAGCTTTATAATATTAGTATAGATTTAAATATACTTACCCATGGTTAGTAGTTAGTTATCGCAGATACATCGTTTTAAATCTTATAAAACTAACATTTCTTGCCGTTTATACTCAAATCAAACATCAAACCGGAGAAAAAATCAGTTAGGAGTGTTTTGTGACAAACTTTCTGAAACTTCCATTATTATAATCAGGTTTGGCTTCCTGACTTCCAGGTTATGTCTGATTGGTATGGAGAAGGAACTTCCATCGCTAGAAATAGTTTCCTATTCGGTAACCTAGCAGTATTAATCTACTAATATAATATATCTACACGAAGATTTTCATTTACACGTTTTATTTACAACCTGGTGTCATAGAATAACTTAGTAGCCGGATATCGCTTTAAAACGGGTTACAAACCGCAATCTTCTTCACACGTCGACGTACAGTTTAATCACTAGTTAACCCTCTGGTTTCGCCTGCAGCCGGTCAAAACAAACAAGCAACAGACTAGATTATCTGCAACGGAACACATTCTCATTAATTAGCGAAGTTAAGGTGTACCACGGAAGCAACCTTGTCCTAGGGTTGATGTACATTTTTTTTATTAAGAAAAACAAAAGAAACCCATTCCTAGCTTTGTGGGCTGCATGGTTGACCCCTAGGATACACAGCATTGGAAAACCTTCCAATAGCTTGTAACGTTGTATGAATATCCACATATTCAATTAATTCATAATCAACGTAAATTCTTAACTTATAAAAATATTAGCGTATGGAATGCGAGGAATCCCTACACATTCCTCCGTGGGTAAGCTGACGACGTGATGTTTTTTGTGACGTCATAAAATGGTGCCATTTGTGGGTATCAGCGAACAGTCTTTAATCGTGCAGTGACGAAAAGTCACGTTTATGCGGGTAGTCTGCATCAATACACCAGTTTTTGGTGTTGTAAAAACTTGCAAACGACGACGTGATGTTTTAGTTCCACCGACAACGAAGTTAAGCGGAGTAAAGCGCGCACGAGTATAAATAGGCTCGCACTGGAGACCATTTTTCATTTGATTGCCAAAACTTACTCTGGTAACACGTTCGCAAAATAGTTTCTTTCTGTATTAGACTCTTGCGACATTTTCCCGTGTCCAGACTTTTATTTTTATTAAGTTTGCATTGATTTAAGATTTATTAATCAAATATATATTTCACAAGTGTAGTGTTTATCCCCGTGAAGGGTAAGTTTGCCAAACCAAAATTATTATAACTGCTAGCTCATGTATTGTTTTCTTACTTAATAGGCACCTACAGACATAATTTATTTTGTGTTCAGATTTTTATTGTCTGTTGGTTTTATTCTTTTTTTTAAGCCTCGAGTGTGTCATACGCTCGCAGTGCCAATCGATGTTTTTAGGTGAGGATTCTTCTCGCTAATTTAACTATGTGTACTTACCATGTAAACTCCGCTCTGATGAGGACCAATACACACAAACGCCTTAGCGCTTTACGTCCTAGGCTTTCGCTTACGCGGTGAGGTCATCATCAGAGAGGGGTTACAGAGGACAATTATTTACCGCTGGACGTTGATTCCAGGGAACAAGATTGGGATTAATATTCCACTCCTCGACTTTCGTTGAGTTCGGCTGACTCACCCTACCGAACGTTCGAGACCTGAGCACACACTATCAAGCGGCACCCACCTGACCTGTTGGCGCCTTACCATCTCGTCCCTGCGGCCACCTTCACCTCGTGGTCAACTCCTCGGCGTCGCGTCACTCCAGCTACGCGATAAGCCAGGGCAGTACCTAGTGCGCCTACTTCTACAGAACAATTAAGTAACAAGTGACGGCCTTGTAGTCCACGATCCCATAATAATTTTTTTTTTTTTTGTAAACGTTGGTGAGTTTTTTTATTTTAATTACTCCCATCCGTTTCAATGGCGCCCAAAACGTGGTTTTTTTCTTGAAGGTCACTTGTTCTTTTTGTTCTGTGGTGGTAGTGTTTTATTTTGGTGTTTTGTGTGTTTTGTGTTTTTTTAATTTGTGTAAACGTTTTTATGGTTAAACGCAACCAAGGTGTACCCTACCCTACAATTTTTTTTCCTATTCGCAAGAAGGGAAGTAACGATTTTTTTTACGTAAATTCGTAGTAGTAGGGCCCTTTGTGAAGGCCCGTCCGGGGAAGTACTACCACCACACTTATTGCAACATTTTTCGGTTGTAGGGTGTGGGTGCCGGGATCTCATTACAGGCACATATATACAACCTCATCACCTGGGTTCGTCTGCCTATAAAAGAATTTTTACTTTCTTTTCTTTTATATAGGTAAATTGTTTTTTTTTATTGGTTATTGCTGACTATATTATTTTGTCAATACCAATATTTTTTTTCAATTCATTTTGCAATTCATTTTTCAATTGTAATTTTTCTTAACAACTTTTCTTTTGTAAAGGTTCATATTATAGCAGACTATATTATTCTGTCAATACCAATATTATTTTCAATTCAATTGCAATTCATTTTTCAATTGTAACTTTGTTTAAATAACTTTTCTTATGTAAGGCATACACATTATTGCAGCCTAAATCATTCTGTCAATATCAATTCAAAATTCAATTCAATTTTCAATTGTTATTTTTTTTAAACATCAAAAACTTTTGTAAAGCGTACACATTGGTTGCATTAATTCCATTCGTGTGTTTATTTTAGTATATTTTGGTGCAATTGTTTTTGTGCTTGATTTCTAGATTGTTCTCAACCAAAACGTTAGTAGTAATTTATAATTAACATTGTAACAGACGGAGTCTTAGTACATATAACCGTTTTTTTTTTGTGTTGGCACTTACCCTACACTTGTGATTTTTTTTTTTCTTTTGAATTTTTTCGTTTTTAAATCATGGCTTATCCAGTAAAGTTTATGTCGCTTCAAAAGTCAGAACTCGAGTACGAAGTGGCCATTAGAGGCGAATCACCTGCTGCCACGGTACAGGACTTACGTAAACAGATAGCTAAATGTGGACCATTATTTCCATCGGAAGACATTCTAGTTAGTCCCTTCGACCCAGAGAGAACTTAATGGGTGTAGTTTAATTTAAAATTAGTAGGTAAAAATAATTAAAATGAACATTATAATACCATTAAATCTTACCTTAATTTACAGTTATCATTTTATCATACCTATCACTTTTTTTTCCTATAGAGCGGTAGCAACTCTTTAAATAAGCCCTTTGCAGGAGCGGTCGATTACTCCATAAATAAACCATAAATCAAAGAACAAAACTTATTCACCTAATACTAATGGTCTACACCATTAGTGTTGTTTCCTTAGAGCGGTCGCAACTCTTTAAATAAGCCCTTTGCAGGAGCGGTTGGTAACTCCATAAATAAGCCTAAAACCAAATAACAGAATTTTATCATCAAAATTTAGATTCAAATTACATTAAAAAAAAAAAAATTTGGAAGCAGATCAGTATTGCTTCGTAAATGGTTATTAATTTAATAATAATATTTTATTGAACTCAATACAATATTAACATTATACTCTCGCTAAGTACACCTTATCTATGAAGAAAACTATTCGTAAGGCATCAGGTTAACGAAAACAGGATACCTAATTTTTTTTATTATCGTGCGACAGCTATCTCTCGTATCTCTAAATACAATAGCTGCCGCTAGCTATGATTGTGAGACGTATGAAAGATGATTTTGATAGGTAAAACAATAGTTTAGCTCTAATTCTTCATGCGGATTTTGTCGTTGTTAGAAGACAAAATCCTTGACTGCGCGAGGGGGTATTGTAACGTTGTATGAATATCCACATATTCAATTAATTCATAATCAACGTAAATTCTTAACTTATAAAAATATTAGCGTATGGAATGCGAGGAATCCCTACACATTCCTCCGTGGGTAAGCTGACGACGTGATGTTTTTTGTGACGTCATAAAATGGTGCCATTTGTGGGTATCAGCGAACAGTCTTTAATCGTGCAGTGACGAAAAGTCACGTTTATGCGGGTAGTCTGCATCAATACACCAGTTTTTGGTGTTGTAAAAACTTGCAAACGACGACGTGATGTTTTAGTTCCACCGACAACGAAGTTAAGCGGAGTAAAGCGCGCACGAGTATAAATAGGCTCGCACTGGAGACCATTTTTCATTTGATTGCCAAAACTTACTCTGGTAACACGTTCGCAAAATAGTTTCTTTCTGTATTAGACTCTTGCGACATTTTCCCGTGTCCAGACTTTTATTTTTATTAAGTTTGCATTGATTTAAGATTTAATAATCAAATATATATTTCACAAGTGTAGTGTTTATCCCCGTGAAGGGTAAGTTTGCCAAACCAAAATTATTATAACTGCTAGCTCATGTATTGTTTTCTTACTTAATAGGCACCTACAGACATAATTTATTTTGTGTTCAGATTTTTATTGTCTGTTGGTTTTATTCTTTTTTTTAAGCCTCGAGTGTGTCATACGCTCGCAGTGCCAATCGATGTTTTTAGGTGAGGATTCTTCTCGCTAATTTAACTATGTGTACTTACCATGTAAACTCCGCTCTGATGAGGACCAATACACACAAACGCCTTAGCGCTTTACGTCCTAGGCTTTCGCTTACGCGGTGAGGTCATCATCAGAGAGGGGTTACAGAGGACAATTATTTACCGCTGGACGTTGATTCCAGGGAACAAGATTGGGATTAATATTCCACTCCTCGACTTTCGTTGAGTTCGGCTGACTCACCCTACCGAACGTTCGAGACCTGAGCACACACTATCAAGCGGCACCCACCTGACCTGTTGGCGCCTTACCATCTCGTCCCTGCGGCCACCTTCACCTCGTGGTCAACTCCTCGGCGTCGCGTCACTCCAGCTACGCGATAAGCCAGGGCAGTACCTAGTGCGCCTACTTCTACAGAACAATTAAGTAACAAGTGACGGCCTTGTAGTCCACGATCCCATAATAATTTTTTTTTTTTTTGTAAACGTTGGTGAGTTTTTTTATTTTAATTACTCCCATCCGTTTCAAGCTCCCTATTGGAAGGCTTTCCAATGCTGTGTTCTACTGGCCGATACCGTTCTACACCAATGGCCTTGTGAAAACTGCAGGAATCCGCTGGATGCGAGAAGCGCAGAACTGGTCGAAGTGCTGATACTTGAGGGAGGCTTATATCTATTATTCTAAGTCTTTCAACGAATATGACGATAATGAGAGAGGAGATTCATGTTTTTTGTTATTATTTTATAGCTTGGATTACAAACTGACGAGTACGTCGCGCCGTTCAAAATCATGTTAGTAGTAAAACTTTCAGCTGTCGGCAAGGAAATGACCAATCAATGTACGTGATTCACAAAAAAAAAAAAACATTCTTTTAGGGACATCACCTTAGTATGTAAACGTAAAAACTTAATTGATCACAAATTCATTGTTCGCTAGGAATAATTATGATGTTCAAACAAATTCCTGATGAGTGACAGCCCTACCTACTTCTACATAGTTTGACGTACACCATTTTGTTAATATTTACACGCAGGGATGCCCTAACGTGTTTCATTAAAGCTGCCAGCGACACATTTAATGAGACATCCGCTTGGACTTTGTTGCTTGATAGTTAGTTGAGTTTCATGGTTTGAAAACCCTGCAGAGAGAGGATTATTACGCCCTTTGTTAAGCTGTACTGATAACTTAAAGGCCGAGCTCTGTATTAAAAAACTTTAATGTAGTCCTTATCTTATGTTAGCGACCATCAATGACAAAAAGTTGTACATTAGTGGTTTTTGATGCGAAACTTCTAGTATAGGCGAGGAGTAAACCTAAATTTTGGTGTGGCGAGCGTGGCGACGCAGAGTGGGAAAATTTGTGGACTTAGGCAACAAAGTTCCAATATCGATGCGATTTTTTCTTGATGTGATAATTACCATATTGACATATCATTAACCTTCCGTGCACCACGTGGGGTTTAATAAACCCCAGCGAGACAAAAATCGTCGATCTCAAAAAAGTACTATTTTTGTAACAGAGCCTATAGATATTAAAAATGTTTATTTTACTTAACAAATTTATTTTATTTCTATCCCCTAATAGTCCAAAAACAATATAAATATGTAGAAAATAAACTTAAAAAATATATTCTCTATGTTGGGGTATAGGAAACCCCACATAGTGCAGAACGTAACTTTTGCCCACGTGGTTTACGGAAGGTTAATATGTCATATTTGATTATAACATTTTTAATTCCTTTCGTAAAGTATGCTTTATAAATATTATCTTTACTAAATAATTTCGATGTTTCACATCTGCCAGTCACGGCTCACTTTTTTTTTTGACTGATTGAGACTGAAGTCTGAAATGATCTGAGGGCCAATTCTCGTCTGCCAGGGTCGCGGATTACAGGGGATTGTCAGAGTACCGTGTGGTGCCGGACGTAAAGAATAACACCACCCCCTTTCTTCCCGTGGGTGTCGTAAAAGGCGACTAAGGGACTTACTAGAGAATGGGCAGCAGCGTTCTCTATGCATTTTACCACCATACTGCGATCGCCAACCCGCCTGCCAAGCGTGGCGATTATGGCAAAGCACCCCAAATTGGGGGAGGCCTAAGTCCAGCAGTGGACGTCTTACGGCTGAAATGATGATGATGATGAGGGTCGCGGATTTGTTCGAAAGAGTTACTGTGGCCCTGACATAAGTAACTAAAGGAACACGGGTGGGTTTTAGTCAGTCAAAGTCTAACACGCCCTTCCGCTCCACCCAGAGCGGGAGCATCATTTGATGATTTCCCCAGTCAGAAAAATGGGATAATTCTCGTAATTTTAAGAAAGTTCATAGTGTGATTTCAGTCTCAATCTGGCAAAAATACCTCGAGTTTCTATACATTTTTGACAAGTTTTTGACACTTTATTGTTTCTGACAGACTACGACAAAATTTTGAACGGTTTTAGTTACAAGAATTGGCTTACAGGCCTGGAGTGGACGTGATGATAAATAGAGAACTGTGGTTTAGGAGGCTCATGTCTTAGCAGGAAAATCATCATTATTATCCTATTCCTCTGTGGTTCTACTGTATAGGCTTAAGCCACCTCGAATACATATATGACTTTATCTCACTTTTTTCCATCGACAATACAAACGTACCCAACCAAACAAAATTACTACCTACCTTTTTTTTTTTTTTTTTTTTTTTTTTTTTGGATGGGAAATCATCAAATGACTTCTCCCGCTCTGGGCGGAGCGGGAGGGCGTGTCAGACTTTTACTGACTAAAACCCACCCGTGTTCCTTCAGTTGCCCATGTGCCAGGGTCACGGTATCTCTTTAGAACAATCACGTGACCCCGGCAGGCATCGGTCCTAGCAGACCCCTTCAGTACTGCTGACATCTCTTTGAGGCGCGCGTGGAACACTACGCGCCGTCGACCCGAGCTTGGTCCTTACCGGGCGGCGAGCTACCCATTGCTCGCCACCCGCAAGCTCGCGCCTACGGTGGCCGGGAGTCCGCAATCGACTCCCGGCGCCCGGGGCGTCTCCTCCTGCGGCGGCTAGGGACGTGAGGGCGCAGAGACTGCCACTCCCTCACGCGCCCCGCCTCCTCCTTCGCGAGCATTACTGCTTCGCAAAAGGAGGTGACGGCTTCCCATGCCCTCTCGCTCCGTACCATGGCTCGCACCAGGGCCGGACGCGAGAGGTCGCCGCCGCCGATCGCCTCCACGAGGACACGGCGGTGCTCCGCCCAGGCAGGGCACACTTCCACTGTATGCTCCACCGTGTCCTCTAGACGATCCTCACAATGGAAACACCCGGGCGTTTCCTCCCGCTTTATCCTGAACAGGAACCCACCGAAGCACCCATGCCCGGTGAGAACCTGTGTCAGGCGGAAGGTGAGGACGCCGTGGCGCCTCTCTATCCACTCCTCAAAGAGGGGACTTACCGCCGCAATTGTGGCGTGCCCTGCGCTGGGTTGCGACAATCGTATTACTACCTACCTAAGGTAGTAATTTTGTTTGGTTGGGTACGTTTTGAACTCCCGATGGAAACAGAAGGGTGTCAAAAGTTTAACGGGTGTATCTGTAGGTCCGATAAATGTATTTGTGTATCTACGTATTTGTGTGCCTGCATGTGGCATCGTGGCTCCCAGACGGGTGAACCGATTTTGATTAGGTATTGTTTTGATCAAAGCATCGTCGCGTCGCCGTCGGGGGATGGTTAATGAAAACGCCAAACACACCTAGCAATAACTAATGCATGCTGTTATAGCAAAGATATGCCCGAAACGAAAAGACTTCGATAAAAATATTAGCAATAATGTCTTTTTTTACACGCTTTATATTAGCTTCACTTGTATGTTTGTATATTTGTATGTTTGTTTGTTACCGACTCCTTATAGCGCGATTTTTGACCCACTTTAAACGACCAGATTTCATTCAAACTTTGCACACCTGTTAAGGACCGATGACAATGCAATAATTTCATAAATTTGTGCCATTATCCTTGCCAGGGTTACCAGGACAGCAAAAAAACTATCTTCGAAAACTACGCTGACATACGTCACAAACTAATTTGTGCAATTATCCTTGCCAGGGTTACCAGGACAGCAAAAAAAACTGTCTTCGTAAACTACGCTGACATACGTCACAAACTACGCTGACATACGTCTCAAAATTCAAAACACCCTAAAAAATAGAAAATAAATAATAGTTTAAAAAAAACTAAAAAACACGCTTCCATTGAAAACCAAACTAAAAAGTACAAAATAATGGAAAAAAAGCGTGGGGTGCCTGATATCCATAAAAAAATACCTTAAAAAGCAATGCAAGGTGCACGCTACATACCCATTTACCTAGAAGACAGCAATATGCAGTGACTTCAAAATTGACACTTCTATTGTAGAAATAGATTGGAAACCTTTGTGAACTGTATTCTTAGTAGTTGTTAGAAGCAACACGTTCAGTAGTAATAGTACCCGACGTTAACGGAATGAAAAACATTCCGATATCTATACTATACTATAATAATATTATAAAGCTGAAGAGTTACTTTGTTTGTTTGGTTGAACGCGGTAATCTCAGGAATCTGGTTTGAATTGAAAAAAATCTTTTTGTGTTGGGTAGCCTATTTATTGAGGAAGGCTATAGGCTACATAACATCACGCTACAATCAAAAGGAGCTGAGGAGCACCGAAAAATGGACGACTACTGGCAGGAAATTCGATGCGACGGGAAGGGTCAGGGAAACATAAATTTGACGCGGACGAAGTTGCGGGAAGAAGCTAGTTTGAAATAATTCTAGTGTTTTATAAATTACCAGCTGCTGCCCGCGGTATCGCCCGCGTGGGTTCTGGAAATTGTCCTACGGGAACGTGCAACCGGAACAAAAAAGTAGCTTATGATACTTCTTATAATATCCACTATATGCCAATGAAAGTCCCGTCAAAATTGTTCCAGCCGTTTCAGAGTCTAGCTAGAATAAACAGACAGACAGACAAAAAAAAAATGATTTTTTAATGTAAGTACTGTATTTACTTTCATATGTATTTAGTGAAAGCTGTTAATTTAAAATTATAAACAGACAGTTCAATTTTTTTTAATTATATGTATTGATAGATGAGAAAAAAAAGGCCAGAAAAATTTTAGGGGTTTACTAAGTAGCTATTATAACTAATATTTACTTTCCAAAAACACAATTAATTCTGCCAGTAGTTACATCAGAATCTCGGGACATTAATTTTGTACGGAACCAACCACGAAACAAGGGTGTGCTGGCAACAATCCAACCTAATATATGCTGTTGTGGCTGGCAACATCGTGTTAGCGTTAACCAGCTCGATTAATGGTCTTAGACCATTTACCTTAGAACATTTGGTGTGAAAGTGCAAGCTTATATTTTGTCTAAATACATAGCCATGGGTAAAAATTACAATATTTTGGTAAACACTGTAATTTCTAGTTTTGAGACGCGCCTGGATGTTTTAAATATTTTATTGTGCGATACATCTTTTGCGTTTTGCTATTAAATAATTTGTAGGCGTTCAAAATATTCCCTGGATTTACATAGATCTATGTACTTGTTATTTTGCTCACACAAATATATTTAAAACTTTTGTTGACTAGTAAGTAGGTATATGTAATTACGACTCTCACTTATTTTAAGTCGACTTAAGTAACTGGAGGAGTTTCTTAATGCGTCTGTTTTATTTTTATATACAATATATTCATCAGTTATGGGTTTTCAAAATCACTTTTTCATTAGGTTGCGGAAGTTTGCGAGGTTCCTTAAAATTTCATTAAATTTGCTTGCTTTTTTTTTGCTGGTCTGGTAACCCTGGCAAGGACAATGGCACAAAATGAAATTATTGCATAGTCATCGGTCCTTGACAGGTGTGCAGTTTGAATGAAATCTGGTCGTTTAAAGTGGGTCAAAATCGCGCTATAAGGAGTCGGTTACAAACAAACATACAAATATACAAACATACATACAAGTGAAGCTAATATAAAGCGTGTAAAAAGAAGGCAAAAATTAGTCTTTTTTTTAGTATTAATACCAAAATGATGTCTATCAGGTAGATAAATCAGATTGTTTTTTGTTATTTTTTCTGGATAGCTCTACCTAAATCAATAATAAAATAACAACTTTCAGCTGGGGTATGAAAACCGTGTAAACCAGTGATTATTAATCACAGTATGGGTAGTGTTTTCTTTAAGAGAATTTGTTTTTTTCTTGCGTACGTTTATATTACACCTAGGTATCTCCCACGCATTCGTCCACGTGTTTATTGTAATTTATCGTATTTGCAGAGCATTTTTTTTTTGTATACAGAGTATGGCTCAGTGGTATTGACCCCGACTTACGAGTTATAGGTCGTGGGTCCAATCCAGGCAGGCGCTTTTTTTTGAGTAAATTATTTAATCACCACTGCTCTCAAAACGGGGAAGAGAAACCGGCATGTCCTAGAACCAAAAACCCGTACAGGGCTACTCCCTCTAACAGAGAGGAGACCTGTGTCCCAGCAGTGGGAACACATTATAGGCTCCTTATGTATTATATTTTCAGTATAACATGTAGCCTCAGTCCAGGCTACCTAGCACATCGGTCGCACAACGAAGTCACTTTTCATGTCTTTCCAGATATGAAAAACGACTATGTTTTATAACATTGATAAACCCCACCTTAGCCATCCCTCTATCATCGATTACTAGTAGTCATCACAATTACCTCTGTCATTGTTACCTTTTGCTAGCCACATCTCAAAACAGAAACAACCGTGCATAATAAAGCTAAATGTCAGTCAGGCCGAGAGGCCGAGGACGAATGCGTCACTGCGGTCGGCCAACGTCAACGACAGGGTGAGAAACTCAGCCTTTGTGTCCCTGACAACACTAGCCTCATGTTGTATATGTGATTCTGGAATTTGATGTTGCAAAATTAATTTGAAGCAGATCCCTAATTGCGTAACACAATAACAATCAGAATAGTTTTAAGGGCTATTGCCAATCCATTAGTTTATGTGTTTGAAAATGTATCTCCTCAACCACGTAAATAACGCAATGATTTTTTTTAAAATACTTTATTAGTAAGAACAAAATTCTTAGTAACTAATTAAGATCTAGCCAAAAAGGCTAATAAGCAATTTAACTCTAACTTAATATGTTACGTAATAGATTATGTTAAAACTAAGAACAGTGTCCATTTGCACTTTTATACAAGTCCGTAGCACTTTCTTAGAGTCTAATACAATTTTTAAACACTACGTTCATGTGTTGTATGTATAGCACAATATTGTTACTATTATTAACTCACTTTTTACACTACACTAATCCAAAAGGTTTAGTTCTTTTTAGCCTTCGCACTAAGTCTGTGTTGTCTAGCAGCTGGATTGCCTCAACATTCACGTGTCGGTGAAGTCTATGTTCGTGGGCTTCCAGCCCTAAAGTTGGATACGATAAGTCCATATTGGCATCAGAATATGCTTGTATAGGGTTATTTTATTATGTAATGATAGACAGGATTTCCTTGCGAGTAACCAATACACACTTTTATAACGTATATCCAGCTCCTGTGACGAAATGATCGTTGTTGAACTGTCAAAATGAAAGTGATTCCTACTGTTAGTGTATTACGCAATTACCTCGCTATTTTTTTGTGAGATTCGGATTCCAATATGTTACGAAACGTTGTTAGTTTGAAATGGAAAATGGAAAGAATAAAATATTAAGAATAAAACAGTGGATAAAGAGGTCAAAACTCTTTATGGTGCTAGGAAATATTCTGATACCAATATTGCATTATATCCGTACTAGCTTTTGCCAGCGGCTTCACCCGCGTGGAGTTAGAGTTTTATCCAGCAGTGGACGTGTTTTGGTTGAAATGATGAATCTCATAAAGAGATCTTACCAGGCCCTCTTTATTAAACCAGTTCATCCAAAACTCATCCATTTTGTTTAAAAAGGCCAAACGCAACACCCAAATCACAAAATACCGTTACCAGGAACAAATAAACTGCATTTTCATTGTGCCAAAACAAGTTAGCATTATTAATATGGTTTTAACTGCCATAAATATGTTTTACAGCCTTTCAGCGATGTAGGGGAGCAGCCATTATGGCCACAGTTATGGTTGCCAGTTTGGGGTGAGCTAAAAATGTAATATCGCCAATTCTGACCTGTTGATTTTTGATGCTGGGGCATGGCTTTTAACGGTTATTGAAGGTAGGTACTAAATATAAAATAACTAGCTTTTACCAGTGGTTCTACCAGCTAGGAGGTGGTCATCGAAAGTTATCCAATGGGAATATACTATGGAGATAAAAAGTATCCTATGTGTTAATACATGTCATAAACTATCTGTGTGCCAATTTTGATCCAAATCCTTTCAGCCCTTTTAAGTAGTCTTCGTATTAATTCAGTTTGTCTGTGTGCTAAATTTGATCCAAATTCGTTCAAAATATTTTATTTCACACAGACTTATATGGGCACTTTTGAAACGCCAGACGGGTGGTGCACGGTTCCAATTTTTCGTTTGCTACGGATAAGAGCCTATCACTCTTTTTATTACAATTGATTTGTGTTTAGAGTATTTTGAAATCATTGTATTAATAATAATAAATAATAATATCTTAGGACAACCAACACAATGTTATCTGATCCCAAACTAGGCAGAGCCTGTACCATGGCAACCAGATAACTGATAAATATACTTATATATTTCTAAATACATACATATTATAGATAAATTACACCCAGACACAGAACAAATGATTGTGCTCATCACACAAAGATTTAAATAGGTATGGAAGGACAGCGTAGGCCTGTAAACTAGTGTATATGTTGTAACTTGATAGTTTTGACCGCAAATATTATGTCCTATTCAAAACCCAAGGATTTTCAAGGAATTTCTATTTAAAGCCTTCTTGAAACTCGGATTTCAAAGTTCAAGCGTATTGCTTATTAATTTATACGACCTTTGATTGATAAAGGTTACTTTACTTTTCCATTTGATTTTAACACAAAAGCGTTTAACAATGTCATGATTTCTCAAAACCTCATTATTCTACATAATGTTTTTTTAATCGGTACTGTTTTTCTTACTGAAAGATTGTATTTAAATTCATTTGTATGTTCTGAAATTTTTCAATAAATTTTTCACCCACTTCAACTGAAGTTATTGAGCTGAAATTTGGCACACACGTTTAGTTCTCGTGACAAAGCATGATAAAAGCTTTTGTTTTCTTTTTGAGGTTTGAGGTTATTGAAAAGCAATTTACGATGGAATCCAAAGAAAATTGCACTTGCAAAATTATCTAGCGTCTCAAAAATACACATTCGGTAGGCATATGAAATCCTTTACCGAGAAGTCAGAGCCAACTTGCAAAAAGAAAGAAATCTGGCCTACACGCTTTTTTTCACTTCCTCTTTACTTCTTCAATCACTAAACTTATTTCAAGGGGCTAAATTGTACAAATTATGCCCCCCCCCCCCTCAGAGGTTCTCGCTGTCATTCATTATCTTTATCAGACAGTGACACCTAGTGAACCTATAATAGCTAATATATTATGTTTAAATGACTGGATTGTAGAGGTCAGACAGGCCGACGATCGTATAAAACACTGCTATTCAGTTGCATCTAGAAAAGGCTAGGTTATTATTTCCCGTCTTATTTCTTTAATTAGTCTGTCTGTGCAGCTAATTTACTTTTACCTACAACCTCGGCGACATGCACATGACTATAATTAACGACAGTGACGTAACGAGTTCAAGTATGGCGGTTAGCGTTTGAATTTTAATCAGAATTATACTTGTCCAGTTTATATTACACCCGAGTGACAGGCGTTGGTGTGGTTACAGTTTCAGCGAGCATTAAAATAATTAGAAATACTACTGTCTCTGTTAGAGGAGATAATACTCAGGATGACGGGTTTTCCAGTTACAAAGGTGGCTTTCTGTCTAATTAAATCAAGCATTTTTCGGTAATAATTTCATTAGAACATCAGACTAGGACACTTAGGCGTCAAGCAAAAAGAAAATAAAGTCATTAAAACAAAGTACTCGCACGAGCAGGCAATTCGATGCGACGGGGTGGGTCAAGTGGCTAGAAATTTGACGCGTATGAAGTCGCGGACAGTAGCTAGTGTATAACATTGAAGTAAAACATTGTAAGGAAACCAGAATTTAAAATTCGCCAACGCATCTACAATGCACAGATGTTCTTTATCGAATTTGCACAGTGATCAATCCTTCTTCTTTTTCTTTAGTTAACAAGAATTTTACACGGAGCAACTCGTATCTGACCTCCACAATTCATTTACTGGGTAACACAATACCCCTTGGTAAGACTGCTTGTTAGCATTTCGGGCTTCAGATGACCCGTAACGGTTGTCAGTGATCTACGAAAAACATTTGAGGCACGAAGGAATCGGACCACGGATCAACCACGACAACGACCCTGACTGCTATGCCGGAGGTCGTGGGTTCGATTCCCACCCAGGACAAATGTTTGTGTGATGAGCACGATCATTTGTTCTGTGTCTGGGTGTAATTTATCTATAATATGTATGTATTTAGAAATATATAAGTATGTTTATCAGTTGTCTAGTACCCATAACACAAGCTCTGCTTAGCTTGGGACTAGATGGCGTTGTGTGATAGTTGTGGAATATTATTATTATTATATTATATTATTATTATAAAAGTGTAGCTTATCCGATGAATCGATCCATTCAGCTGCTAAGCCCTCCTTACTTCCTTTTCTTTAGTAGTTTTCTTTAGTGACTTTCGCAATGCAAATGTTATCAGGATTTTGTACACCGCTCTGGTTCGCAGCAAACTAGAGTCCAGTGCCTGTGTTTGGCACCCCTATACCGCGAGTTAAACACTGTTGTTAGAAAAGGTACAGAAAACTTTCCTCAGATGCCTCTTCAAATGGTTATACCATTTCTTCCCCTATATGTACCCTACCAACTATCTTTTGGGTACATTGGGCTTTAACTCATTGGAGGTAAGAAGAGGCCTTGATCAGCTCTCGGTAGCCTGTAAGACTTTACGGGGATGTATCGACTGCCCAGAGCTCCATGGCCTTTTCTGCTGGTTATATGTGCCCCATAAATAAATTGGACGCCGCCGCGCCGTTAGAACCGCCGGCACAATCTTTTTGCGCAACTACCATTTAAGACTGTAGCCAGAGACGAATCCCCTGACTGTCGTTCATTAAAGATGCTTAATGCCCTTCTGACTGCCAACCCTGAATGTGATGTGCTTATTGATGAATGGAATAAAATTATGCGTATATGTCTGGTGTTCTGTGAGAGAAAGTATGCAAGGGAGTCCTCTGTTCCATATAAGTTTTTAATTTACGTAATTGTTTAAGTTTATATGAGTGTTGTCAACCTATCATCTGTTTCTATGTTAATTAATGTATTTGGTGTTGTACCGGTTTAAATAACTATAAATAAATAAACATACCGTAAAATTTAACAATTACCCTGATACTTTTGCATATTAGATGACCTTAATCCTAATTCCGCTCTCAGTAACTCCCACCTCTGATACCGCAGGGCTACCTCCCAATGGCATTGCGGTCCGCTTTGCCGCGCGACCAATTTGTCCGGTCGACGTCGGCCGCGGTTTTGCGTCCGTTTGTGCATATTGAAAACTTAATCATTAACGTACGTTTCAGTGGAATTGTTCGCCCATTTTGTTAGTTTGGGATAGGCCGGTAATAGTTTCTCGTGCGATTAGAAAGTTACTTTGGTGTGGGGATTTTGGGTGGTAATCCTGTTTATCTCTGTCAAAGTTAAATACTACTTGGATGATAAAAAGGCTTGGTATTTGGTAAGTTACTTCAATGTACCCACAAGCAACGAACTGTGATATATGCTAAGTGTATTAGAATAATACTGATATGTTTATTGATTTACGTGACATTATTTTTTTTTAAATTTAAAGAGAAAACTGACTGTGAATGTGAGTAACGTGTTGGCTGGATTAAATACAAGCTACCTAAAATAGGATGCAGTAACACAATGACTGATACATATATGCCGTCTGGTGGGACAGGTTAGCTCAAAGCTGCAATGGCTCTTTCTTTAAAAGGCCTTTCTAGATATGGCCCTGCATTGTTAAACTCACATAAAATTCTGAAGAAGAAAACATGAAATGCTAAGAAGGCAAGTTTTGCATTATAATCTAATCCAACTGTGTAGTTGAACTTTGTATTGCTATCATGTAACCCAATCTCCACCATACATAAAAAAGTTTTTAATTATTAAATATAGCATCAGCTATCAGATAAATAATAATTGCTTTAGCCTTACCTACCGGCTGATAACTCCTTTTACAAAGCGAAAAATTGTATCCACAGTATCTCGTCAAGGTATCCCGCAGAAGTATTGTATTACGTCTATCGTTACATACGTCCTTATCAACAGTCTCCACCTTTAAAAAAACCTAGCTAGGAACTTAATTCTCCAACTTCTATACTTTTGAAGTAAAACTTCGTAATGCGACTTCCAACAATGTTGCGTTAAACGTTTAACGCTACCATGGAGGGGGTATGAAAGCACAACTGTCAAAGTGTTCGTGCACACGCCAATGATTTGACGGGTAGAGTTTTTTTTAATTTCCACATTACGAAGTTTCACTTCTTCCGTGCGGAGGGACTCCACGATTTTTTTTTTCACTGTTTTGTTCTAACAACTGTATTAGTTCTACCTTGGCGTCCCTGGAAAAACAAAAACACATCGGGAAAATAGAACATTTCAAAGAACTGCTCACCCATTTCTAAAGACATCTTCACACAAAGTAGAGGTAAACTTGCGTGTAGGGATTTACGCAACAGTGACGCATCAGGTTTATGTGCGCCACCCTACGCATGGCCGTGGGATGGTACTTGGGAATACTGCTGACTCATCGTTTGGCAAGTGTTGCCATTTTTGGAAGTTAAAGTAGCATTTTTAGGTCGTTTGCGTGTATCTCGAGATGCGTGGGTAGGTTTTCATATTCCTGTCATACCTATACCGACGTTTTAGGAAGATTGCGTGTACTTTTGTGGGTAAGAAACCAATTTTGTTAGTTAGTTTTTATAGAGCCAACCGTCAATTTATTTCTCGGCTTTCAAAAAGGAGGAAGATCTATAGCCAGTACATATTTTTTTTATAGATGTTCGTCGACATCTTCATAAACTGAGAACCGATTTTGAAATTTCCTTTTATCTTGTGTAGTAGGTATTTTTTATTTTTCAGAGAATTCGTGTAACATAAAAGTACCTACGATATTCTTCGATGTAGCTGGCAACACCACCCCTTTCGCAGATGACTCCGACCCTCGGAAAAAACTATGTGTAAGCTTTGAGTGACGCAAATTGGATGAGCAAATTAGGTGACTAAACGAGTTTTTGCTATTTTCAACGTAAACATTTCTTTTTGTGATGTTACGTAAATATTTGCTATGCTATATTGGGTGAAAAAGTGTTCTAACAAGGTGAAAAGTCAGTTATGCGTCTAGATTTGTAGACGAAGAACATATTGTTGTTTTTAAAAGTTGGGTTTAAAAGTGGTTTGTGGCTAGGTAATAAAAGCCGCACGGGTCGATCGACCAGGTTAAGCCACGCTTGTCGCAGTGTTGTGGAAAGCACGTTAAGCCGGTTATCCCGGTTATCCCGGTTATCCCAGCTGTCATTCGTAGATCTTTGACAGTCGTTACGGGTCGTCAGAAGCCTGAAAGTCTGACAGCCAGTGATACCAACGGGTATCTTATTACCCAGTTGGCTATAGAGGGCAAATTGGTAGTCACTCCATATAAAATACTGGTTCTCAGCTGCTTCCGGTAAGACTGGAAGCAGATCTCATTAAAGTTGAGAAAAGCAAGGCAGATGGTGATGCAAAATTTGCTTAAAATTTTCGGGATAATATCATCTCATGTGCCGAAAGACGTTAATTACTGTACCGTATTTGAGCCACAGAGACCCCAGTAGGACCCCAGTAGCCCCTGGGCATACGTCTACAAAATCACTAAGACCATAGGCAGTCAGGGGACTGCCGAAAGAAGTGAAAACTTAAAACTATGAAATAATAGTGTTTTTAGGGTTCCGCACCTCAAAAGAAAAAAGCGGAACCCTTATAGGATCACTTTGTTGTCCGTCCGTCCGTCCGTCCGTCTGTCAAGACCTTTTTTCTCAGGAACGCGTGGAGGTATCAAGGTGAAATTCATATCAAATACTCAAGTCTACTGTCCCTTGAAGCTGTGAAAAAATCAAACTTCTAAGCTAACGCAATCAAAAGATATAGCCGTTTATGCCGCAAATTTCCGCAAATTTTCGAAACTCGCAAGGGAATCAAAACCTAAAGGGTACTTCCAGTCGATCTAGAATTTTGAAATTTGGTACGAAGCAACGTCTTATAACACAAATAAAGGAAAAATTGTGAAAACCGTAAATTTTTAGTTACATCATATAATAAAAAATAAAATAAAATTTTAAACTTTATACCTACAGGTTTGTACGGAACCCTCGGTGCGCGAGTCCGACTCGCACTTGGCCGGTTTTTAATTTTAAAATTAATTTTAGTTAAAAATAAAAACATAAAATTGCAAATTATGTTTTCATTTTAAATTATTAATTAATTATGTTATTTAAATTGTTTATTAATTATGTTATTTAAATTGTTTATTAATTATGTTATTTAAATTGTTTATTAATTACGTTATTTAAATTATGTAAGAATTTAACTATTAAAATTATTATTTATATTAGTCTGGTTTTATTACTCAGGTAGCGCTTGCCCGAGGAAAAATCGGTAGATTCTTCGTTTTTAATGGAGGAGTGATAACTGCACCTTTTCTAAGCAACACTATGTTGTTTGCCGAAATCCATACCAACGAAGTCAAAGCCTCGGCTATTAATAAATAAAGCACGCGCTTCAACGAGGGCTTGTGGCCACCAGCCTTAATTTCGGGAGCATTAAAAAAAAACTTCCAAGCGGCGTCGGACGTAAAGAATGGCATCCCCAATTTCTTCCCGTGGGTGTCGTGAAAGGCGACTAAGGGACTTACTAGGGAATGGGCAGCAGCGTTTTCTATGGTTTTTACTACCTTACTGCGAACCAACCCGCCTGCCAAGCGTGGGTATTATGGCAAAGCCTCCCAAATTGAGAGAGACTTATGTCCAGCTGTGGACAAATTACAGTTGAAATGATGAAGATGAAAAGAAAATTCCTTTCGTCTCTCAAACTCAATGTCAAGTGCCCATTTCAAAAGAACTCTATTAAAAGGAAATTTGTTAAACCGAAGTCTCTAAAAAATCATTCATAAATTTTACTAATTAAAATAATATGTCGTTAAAACTGGGAGCTAATTAATTTGTTAAGAATCTTTTCAATGACGAGTCTTGTGGGTCTTTAAGAGGCTACCTTATTTGATTTTGAAAGTACACATGTTTGATTGGTCGAATGAATTTTCGAAACACATGTTTTAAATTCGAGGATTGGGCTCATAAAATGAGTGATTCATGAAAATGGTGCGATATATAATTCTGTGTTATTCCTAAACAAATTTTTCAGGTAGATTCATTTCTACCATGCTCTATGAAATGTTATCAAATTTGAATATGGATATTTTTTGTTAGTGTTTTATGAAATAAGCTATCTTGTTTTAATATAAAATGTATACTATAACTCGGAGTAGATGGAGAGAAATCGTGAAGCAAATCACATCAGCCCTTAGACAGGAAACTTCGTGAAGATCACTACCGCTCTGGCAACAGTGTTACGAAGAAGAAAAAGACGACGATGTTCTATAACATCATATCGCCCGCTCCCATTTACTTCATTTTTAGGGTTCCGCACCTCAAAAGGAAAAAGCGGAACCCTTATAGGATCACTTTGTTGTCCGTCCGTCCGTCCGTCCGTCTGTCAAGACTCTTTTTCTCAGGAACGCGTGGAGGTATCAAGCTGAAATTAATATCAAATACTCAAATCTACTGTCCCTTGGAGCTGTGAAAAAATCAAACTTCTAAGCTAACGCAATCAAAAGATATAGCCGTTTATGCCGCAAATTTCCGCAAATTATCGAAACTCGTAAGGGAATCAAAACCTAAAGGGTACTTACAGTCGATCTAGAATTTTGAAATTTGGTACGAAGCAACGTCTTATAGCACAGATAAAGGAAAAATTGCGAAAACAGTAAATATTTAGTTACATCATATAATAAAAATATTTTTTTTAAATTTTAAATTTTTATACAGGTTTGTACGGAACCCTCGGTGCGCGAGTCCGACTCGCACTTGGCCGGTTTTTTCTTATGTAGCTCCTTAGGCTCATAGCGTGATGTTACTCGATAATTGTTATCAAGGCTGGGTTATCAAAAACATTTTTTTTTTTTGGAATAAGATCCAAAGTAGTTCCAGAGATTACACACTATACAAACTTACGCACAAAAAAAAAATACTTCTTTTATTATCTAGTATAGACTTGGCATATGCATGTTTTTTATACAATATGTCTTCAACTTTAGTGACGAGGCATCTAAACTATAGAAAACACACCTGTGACTCATCGTTGAAATTCCTATGAGTCATGTCACTGACTAATTTTGCGGAAATATCAGACGTTCAAAAAGAAAACCTACGTAATTAATATTCAAGACAACAACTGGATAGAACTCTTAAAATACCAATAGCTCCCGAAACATAAATATCAATATTAGGTATCCATAATCCAAATCCATCATTCATAATCATTTCAGCCGAATGACGTCTACTGCTAAACATAGGTCTTCACCAATAAATGAGAGAGGTTTTCCATAAGTGCCACAGTTGGCAGGCAGGTTGGCGATCGCAGTATGGTGGTAAAATGCAAAGAGAACTTTGCTGCTCATTCTCTAGTAAGTCTCTTAGTCCCTTCTTACAACCACGGAACGAAATGGGGTCCAATTCAAATCCAGCTCTAACTAAACCTAATCAAAATCTCAAACTTTACACCTATATATATTAATAAACATTCATAAATATTTATAAATGCGTATTAATTAAAACTGTATAAATTTTCATTAGGATCCCTGGCCAAGTTTTACCTTGCCTATTAATTAAACATTGGGACAACGAAAGCGTCTCGTGGACGAAACTTTAAGGAATTAAGAACACAATATAAATTAGTGAAAACGAATTATTGTTGGAAACAAGGAAACAATTTTAGCTTTGAATTAATCAAGGAACGTTTTCTGGGATTTGTGGTATCACTCAGATGCGTATAAATTACGGTAGCGATTAAGATGAAGTTTTAATTTTAATTGCATTTGACCAGCTGTTTGAACGTGAAGGAAGCAAAGGGAAAGGATAATGGCGTTCTGTAGTTGCTGTCTACCCCCTATGGAAAGAATGCCTGAGTTTATGTATGTATGAAGTTATGTATGCATTTTTTTTTAAACGTATAGTTATAGGCTTATTAATAAACGATTTATTAGTCAATTCCCATGAATTTATTTTATTTAAGGTCGAATCGACAACTCCAGAAATATGTAGTAGGCTATTGGTACTTTTTGAATTGAATGCAATAACTCAATTTTTTTGTTTTTGTTACTGAATAATAGGAGGAAATCGAACTATTATTAACTTCCTCCTATTATGTAACTGGAGTTATAGATTCACCCTCAATTAAAAAAGTTCTTGCAAATCGCCTAATCGTGAGCAGTCGTGGCCGCTTGGTGACAGCCGCGACTTACGAGTAGTTAGGTCGTGAGTTCGAACCCAAGCAGACGCTTTACTTTGTGTAAATTATTTCATCACCACTGCTCTCAAAACGGTGAAGGAAAACATTGTGAGGAAACGGGCATGTCGTAGAATCAAAAATTCGAGGACATGTGACATCTATCAACCCGCACTGGGCCCGCGTGGTGGATTATGGCCCACTCCCTCTCACCGAGAGGTGGCCTGTGTCCCAGCAGTGGGAACATTATAGGATGATGATGATGATGAGAGGGCGCTATATTTAATTAAAAATGACGACAATCAGCAGACGAATAAAAAGTTTAGAAGCACACGATTGATACATACCGGTCAAAATCATAACCTAACTTTCTGCTTCGCCGAGGTCAGGTAAAAAAAAACAGCGGTCACTTTCAATTTATTTACAGCACAATATCTTAGCTTTCTCCATATCTCTGGTCAGTAAAAATAATACATTTCTTTTCCCCTTTCTTTGCTAGGAACACGGCATAGGAAACAACTTCTCACTGAGATATATATCGGGGGCAAAAGCCGGCTCATATTCAACCGGAAATTGAAAAGCTTATAAGGATCATTAAACAGCCCCCGCTTTGTAAATTGGCTTTTCCAACTTACGCGACTCAATAAGCAGCTGATATATCCAGTAAGGGGGATGAAGTTATAGAAAAGTAACAAGAAAGGTTTGAAATGGGTGTGATAGCGGATGATTTTGGTAGTTATAGAGTTATAAAGGGATCATAGATCTGGGTAAGTGGGAAAGTATTAGTATCGTAACTATTTTTGCTTCGTAGCACTGTGGTGATATATAAATATCTTAGAACTGGTTGTTCTAAGATATACACACCGTTATATGATTCCAAACTAGGCAGACCCTGTACTATTGTAACCAGACAACTGATAAACATACTTATATACTTCTAAATACATACATATTATAGATAAATTACACCCAGACACAGAACAAATGATTGTGCTCATCACACAAACATTTGTCCTGGGTGGGAATCGAACCCACGACTTCAGTCTCAGCAGTCAGGGTCACTAACCACTAGACTAACAGGCCAGTGATGGTATGGGGTTACTGAAATGACGAATAGAGAAGTGTGGAAGAAATTGACATGTTGCGCCGGCAACAAATAAATTGGGATAGCAGCAGCAGAATGATGATAATGATGGGGATCAGCAGTGGCCTGAAGGTGAGGTTCTGGAAACATGAGGACCAGGGTATAAAGTGCACTCAGCCTCCGTAGAAAAGGGAGATTCTTCCGACCAAACGGGTTTCGTGTCTGGTGAACTCTGGTGGGCAACTGCTCGACGCGCGACGTTTGATGTCGGCTCATTGTATATATCGCACCCCTAGATCTAAAGGGAACTAACTCAAAATTCTTAATTTTTCAGTTATGCACACCTTCGAGTCTGTCATTTCAATACCTATCGACCAATAAACCAGATTTAAAACTATATCCAATATTCAATATTAAACCAGAATAAACCAGATTTAAAACTATATCTAATATTCAATATT
Source organism: Aporophyla nigra (assembly GCA_947507805.1). Taxonomy (NCBI): domain Eukaryota; kingdom Metazoa; phylum Arthropoda; class Insecta; order Lepidoptera; family Noctuidae; genus Aporophyla; species Aporophyla nigra. The sequence goes on along the minus strand of OX382292.1, from coordinate 27,034,356 downwards.
GGATATAGTTTTAAATCTGGTTTATTGGTCGATAGGTATTGAAATGACAGACTCGAAGGTGTGCATAACTGAAAAATTAAGAATTTTGAGTTAGTTCCCTTTAGATCTAGGGGTGCGATATGCTAGTTGCGCGGTAAATTCTGCTTGCGCGATGCAGCGTGACGTCAGTGTGATGACAAGGTATTAAAGGCACATGAAACGTGTTTTTTAATTTCTTTATTATTACTTGTTTTTGACTGACCAATGTTTTTTTTTTTATTTTGAACTATTTCAGTAACAATTTTCAATTTGTGTCGTATGTCTAGTACAAACACTGAAAAAATTCAAGATTATTTACTCGTCATCATCATCATCATTGCAGTCGTAAGACGTCCACTGCTGGACTTAGGCCTCCCCCAATTTGGGGGGCTTTGCCAGAATCGCCACGCTTGGCAGGCGGGTTGGCGATTGCAGTATGGTGGTAAAATGCATAGAGAACGCTGCTGCCCATTCTCCAGTAAGTCCCTTAGTCGCCTTTTACGACACCCACGGAAAGAAATGGGGTGGTGTTATTCTTTACGTCCGGCACCACACGGTACTCGTCAGCTAAGCTCATAAATTCAAGACAGACCAAAAATATCTCTTTGCCAGTGACCTCGCCCGCGTGGAAATCGAAAATTATAATATAATAAAAAGAATCCAATGTATTTATGTAGGTTATCACTAGAGATCGGATATTCAGATGCATTGTCACCTAAAGTTGAAATGTTGGCTAATATGGAATGCGCGTTTTTACCGTGTTTTGTGTGTTGTTTTGACTAACACATACCACCCTACACACATATGTATTTGCATCTGGGGTTAAACATTAATTTTAAATATTATAATCCAAGAAACCCGGCTTTAATAAAAATTACGAAGCCGTTTCCGTGCTTTCACAGCTAAAAAGTAACATTAGGTAAATATGCATCCGAATATCCGATCACTGGTAATAATCTATCTGCATGCCATCATATCATCCAAATCTGTCCCTTCGTTTCAGTGTTATTGAGTAGGAGGAAACATCCAAACTTTCATTTTTATAACATTACCAGGATCTATTTCCCTATCGCAAGTACGAGTATGCTGGAAGAGATTTCTTTAGAAAAACTGCCTATCTTCTTTGCTGTTTATGTATGTGTCTACGTAGTATGCACGGCTACAGATCAAGCTATACATTTCCAGTATCAGCTGACCTCTCATTTCACGAAAAGCCATACGAGGTCAGCTAAAACTGGAAATGTATAGCTTGATATGTAGCCGTGTGTACATAATTGGGTCGGTCACGTGGGTCGGTCTCTGCAGTGGCTCTTCACCTAGCATTTAACTTAGATGGCTTATCCAATAAAATAACAAATCAACAAAACACTAGTGTGTCTCTATCAAATTCAAGCGACCGAATTAACTCCCACATCACTAGATAACATAATTAAAAACAATCGATATCTACCTCATAACACAGAACATTCCTAGTCATCAGATTTTCGAGCCGTCATGCCGGATACTGGTTCTCTCAAACGCAATTATAACACTGCTATAGCACCGTTATAGGTAACAATGTTATATCCGGAATTTGGATTAGCATTTTGATTTGACGAATTTAGCTTAAACACAGTAGGTATACAGCTCCATTCGATTTATGAGTTACGTAATGTTTTTAGGGAGGCTATTTGTTGGTTACGTAATGGCTATCGACCAATTTTGGTTATAAACTTTCAACTATAAAACTAGGGTTACCATTTTTTTGTGGGTGGGAAATCATCAAATGACGTCCCTCGCTCTGGGCGAAACGGAAGGGCGTGTCAGACTTTTACTGACTAAAACCCAACCACGCTCCTTCAGTTGCCTATATGCCAAGACCACGGTAACTCTTTTGAACAAACCTCGCGACCCTGGCAACCATCGGTCCCCTTCAATTTATGCTGACATCTCTTTGAGGCGCACGTGGAACACAACGCGCTGTCCACCCGGGCCTGGTCCTGAGCCTCGGCCTTACCGGGCGGCGAGTTACCCATTGCTCGCCGCCAGCAAGCCCGCGCCTACGGTGGCCGAGAGTCCGCAATCGACTCTCGACGCCTAGGGCGTCTCCTCCTGCGGCGAATAGGGGTGTGAGACCGCATAGATTGCCGCTCTCTCACGCGCTCCGCCTCATCCTTCGCGAACATTACTGCTTCGCAGAACGAGGTGACGGCTTCCCATGCCCTCTTGCTCCATACCATAGCTTGCACCAGGGCCGGACGCGAGAGGTCGTCGCTGCCAATCGGCTCCACGAGGACACGGTGGTACTCCGCCCAGGCAGGGCACGCCTCCACCGTATGCTCCACCGTGTCCTCCAGACGATCCACGCGATGGAAACACCCGGGCGTTTCCTCCCGCCTTATTCGGAACAAGAACCTCCCGAAACATGTTGCTAAGCCTTGTAACAAAACTGTCCAATGTAACAAAATTTTTGGGCTGCAAGAAAAATGCTGATTGAAACGCAAAAAAAAACAAAGAGCGAAACAACTGATATCGGCTTAACCGGTGTGAAATATCGCGATATCTCACTGCAAGAGAATAATCTTTACATAAAGAGAAGGAATTTCTATGAAGCAACAAGCCACCGCATATTGAAATTTTCCGCATGATATTTTTTTTAATCAGAAGTCAAGTCGAGGTCCTCTCGTTGGAAGTGATACAATCAGTCGATTTTCTCAGTTAAGTATATAAAATACATTTCTCACACATATTTCTCTCTATTTCAATAAGAGCTTTGATGCTACGAAAACACAAAGAACTGACTGCTGTCTCTAATCTCAAAAACGAGACCAACTTTAATAGAGTTTTCATCACTGAAATACTAGCTTACATTGAAAATGTAACTTTAGGGGAGACTAAATAGAGTAAAATTTAGGTGAAACGGATAAAAACCGCAACATTACTATTCCTTATTCAATATACTGAATGAAGTTTGTCGTTGAAACTGCAGGAAATAGATCCACGCGGCAATGGCCGCTGTTTCCGGCTGAAAGTGATCCCGCGGCTGGTCGTATCCGGTGGCTTGCGGTCTGTTATGTCCCCCACCTCCGGTTTGCCTGATGCCTTACTTTTGTATTCGGTATTTCATGACTATATTCCGCACTACCTGGATGGAGTTTTATTGGTTTGGCTGACTGTTGTGTTTTTTTTTTGGGTGGTGCAGTGTCGGTTTTATTGAAGTTGAGGCTTTTGCGCTTTGCGTTAGGTTAATATTGATATGACTAACCCACTGATAGATGTTTTGAGTTGAGTGTTTTTGCATATAAGATTTGCATCTGTAAATGCACAATACAGCAGGAATGTTATTATATGGTAATGGAAGGAATGTACAAAATACTGAGAACAAAAGTATCCTATTTGTTAATCCAGGTTATAATCTATCCATCTAAATTTCACCCCAATCCGCTCAGCCGATTTTGCGTGACTGAGTAATGAACATCCAAACATTAAAGTTTTCACATTTATTAATAGAAGGAAATGGAATAAACCTGTTGTTTGTGATGTATTGGGTATATCTTCTTGGGCGAAAATGATAACGCAGACGTCTAGAATCAAACGTTATATTAATAAAAAAGGTTACATTGTAGTAAAGCCCGACAATAAAAAAAATGTCCGAGATGCGGACGAGGGCGAGAGCGCGAAGTAAAAGAAGGAAGTGTCCACAATAGGATGTTACCATGCGCGAAAAATAGTGTTTCTCTTTGGAATGGTGTTGCCCGACATGAAGACGTCGTAATGCCTGGAACACACTTGTTAGGCGTTAACACCTGTTAACTTGTAATAAATACCTACATCAAAATATACTAACTGAAAGAGCGTATTATATAATATAGCATATCAGAATTTATGAAAGAGGAAATTTTTTTCTATTTTTGAGATAACAATGTTGTATTTTAGACATGTTATTTTGTTAACCATTGTATTTTTTGGAATAATTGTAATTTCAGTGGCATTTTATTTCATATTTTTACTGACAAACCAATTTAATCACAACTTTGACATTGAATTATAGTAAAAATACCTAATCTTTAATGAATAATGATGAAATGTCATTTTGATGAGTATTATCACGGTTTATGCACCATCTCTTCCTACCAATTTGTACGCCACGATGCGGCTGAACATGTCTGATCTTTTGTGTATCTCGTTATTATCTTGCATGCAATGTATGTGGCATGTTTCAACAAATAAAATTTACTTACTTACTTACTAAAATGTTACCTACGTGTTATATCACAAAGTTATCCAGGAATGCTAAGTTGAGACCTATCGTGTTATTATTCTCCAGAATTCCACGAAAATAGAAATTGTGACAAGCGAGAGCATCGCTAGGGACGTCTGTGCGTGTGGCCATGAAAATGAATTGAGAGCGCATTTGAAGTAACTATTTTACGCTTTTAATCACTTGATGCTATAAGAAGCTTAAAGCGTATCTAAGGCCTTTTTTTGGACACAGAGGAAAATCTCCTGGCAAAAATGTGAAGGTATTATGTAACCTGAGCTGAGACATTCCATGATCCGTCATGATCGAAGTTCCTGATGCGGAGATATCTTAATAACCAGCAATTGGGTTGTGGAGGTCTGATAGGCAGTTTGATTGATATTCAGATGCATCCGGTTAAACTGGTAGACGAACCCAACATAATCGGGAAAGAGAGAACTAAGAAAGTTTCTTTTTCATTTCTCCTTTCGCAGGTCTGCTGGAAGAAATTTCTTGAGAAATAAGCAGTACCTTTGTACTCAATTGTATTAATATGCCTTGTCACTCTGATTTTTTACTGTGTGTACATAAACGGTAAATAAATAAATAAAGTTTTTTTTTTTTAAATCTACGACATGTTATGTCCGCGCAACTTATATCCAAAATCTACATAGCTCTAGCACAATCTGTTATAACTTACTGCATTCCGATTTGGGGTGGAGCTACCAAAACTAAATTCCTCGATCTGGAACGAGCTCAGCGATCCCTTATAAAGGTTATGTACTTTAAACCATTCAGGTTTCCTACTACAGACCTCTAAAGAGTTAGCAACTTGCTCTCTATAAGAAAACTTTATATTCTTTACGTGTCCTTAACCCTGCATAAGGGTCTTCATTTTGAAACAGCATCTCAGAGCAGAAGGCGCAAAGACATAGTGGCCCACTCCTCAGGAGTTCGAACTGTCTTGGCTAGACGTCAGTACACTACACAATCCACATTCATTTATAATAAGCTGAATCGTAAATTGGAGATATATCCCTTGTTGTTATATGACTGTAAAATAACAATAACAGAATGGTTAAGATCCCTTACATATGAGGAGACAGAAAACATTCTAACAAGGATAAGCTAAAAAAAAATACATTCGCACGAACGTAAATACTTACACACACACACACCCACACACACACACCTACACACACACACCCACTACACACACATACACCGATGGCTGCTAAAAAATGTTTTATTTTATTTTATTTGTATTTTTATAACTTTTTCAGTTTCATATAACCCTCTTACCACACCATTGTTAAGATACCACTTATGGGAAGAGTGAGACAGTTCCGACACAAGTACTTTTGTAACTTACTGGAGCTGTCTCAATTTATGCATGACACAATGTTCAAGTTAAAATAAATATTTTTGTATTATTTTTTTGTAAAGTTTATAATCTTTATTATTATTACGTAGTATAAAAACAAAGTCGTTTTCCGCGTCTGTTCGCTTAGATATTTTAAACAATGCAACGGATTTTAATGCGGATTTCGTCAACAGATAGAGTGATTCAAGAGGAAGGTTTATACCTGGGCAAAGCCGCTGACAAAAGCTAGTAATAACGTATTTTATGATTCGATGGTTAGCTATGGTCACTGCTTAAAATTTTGAAAAACATCGAAAACAAAAAATTGTTTAGCCAAAACCTTTCGTGCATTACAAAATTCTGCTCGATAACTATGTTGTCGTCTACCAAGCGTGTCCGCTGCCTTTGTGGCCCACACTGTAAGGCATTCCAGCACCCAGCGGCACTCCATACAAGTTCCATTGTCATATTACACACAGGATAACTCTAGGTAAATTGGTTCCGTCGGAAATCTGAAGCGTGTGGTAAAGTATGTTGTGTTACTCTATTTGATTGTGGTTGAACTAAATAAACATCTTGTTGAGACATACATATTAAGGTAGAAGTGCTAGAATAGCTCACTCGTCGCGGTTTTGTTCGAAAATGTTACCTTGGCCCTGGCATAGGTAACTGAATTAACACGGGTTTTAGTCCGTAAAAGTCCGACACGCTCCCGTTCCGCCCAGAGCGGGAGACGTCATTTGACCGCTCAGAAATGGCAGGAGACGTCATTTGATTTGATTTGACACAGAAAAAAAAGGGTAGCATTCCGTTTTTTTTTTTGCAATTGGATATTCGACGGCAGCAAAGTAGAAAGAGTCATCACTTCTTCAAATTCACTCTTTTTCATAACTCGACTCAGAATTTTATTCTTTGTTTTGCCATGGGATTTTATTTCTGTTTCATTCTCAATTTTTACAGATTTTCAGTCACGTATATAATATACAGACAACAATAATATTTTTTCTCAAACTGTCGAAGTACCGTATTTGGGAACAAAAAAAAATTAGTAAAATTGGTCTTAATCATTTCCTTGGTCATTAAACCTTGCCATATTTACTAAATGATGTAAATAAAATAGTAGAAGACGTGTTCTTCTATTCATTACCACAGTTTTGAGTTCAAAACGCTCTCCTGTAAAATCCTGATTTTATAGATAACCGTATATACTTTGTGACCGTGTTGAATCGATCTGTGGCAGGTTATATGCCGAACAAAACAACGTAAGCACCTATAAGTTAATTTAATCCCATTGAACGACTATCTCATGACACACACACCCACATCTATCTGTGACACGCTAAGGTATAGACGAGTAATTTGATGCTACGTCGGGTACTGGCACGCTGAATACATTATTTATGACATATTTTTTATTATATTTTACTTTATGTTACTTTACACACTATACGTTATCCTATAAATAAATAAATAAATATTTTGTTTATAATTGATTTTTTAAATTTATTGTATAGTTTCTGTGCGTGTACCAATAAATACTTTTTCTTTCTTTCTTTTCAGGAAATAGTCTTAGAGTAGATTTATGATTCTCTAACAGCTATCTGTCAAAATAAACCGTGCCGTACTGGCTGAATAGACTTGGATTTTGTTTTATTTGCGAGTCACAAAACATGTCAGAATAAGTGGCCATATTTTTTTATTGATTTAGGCTTAGAAGCTTGATTTTAGAACTCGCAAGCGAGAGCAGATCTACCGTAGATCTAGTTAGATGAAATCTACGCTTTCAAAGGCAAGATCTTGGCGAACAGGCAGACGGATTACGAAGTCATTCTATAAGACTTCTCTTTTTTCTCTTTAGAGGTACGGAACCTTAAGAAAGCGTAGGTACATCGTTGGAAGATGAAAGTAAAAAAAAATAAAAAAGAAGAAAGACAAATCTACTAATATTATAAAGCTGAAGAGTTTGTTTGATTGAACGCGGTAATCTCAGGAACTACTGGTCCGAATTGAAAAATTCTTGTGTTAGGTAGTCTAATTATTGAGGAAGGCTATAGGCTATATAACATCATGCTACAATCAAGAGGAGCAGAGCAGTAATGAAACATGTTGCAATAACGAGTAAAATCGCACGGGTAGGCAATTCGACGCGACGGGAAGGGACGGGGGAACAAGAAATTTAACGCGGACGAAGTTGCGGGCAGAAGCTAGTGAAGAATATAAGTAAAAAGGATAAGATTGTAAGGAGTAAGGATAAAATTTATAAGTTACAAAATATATTTTCCTCATTTTAATTTTCTGAATTCCACGCGTTCGATGTCGCGTGCAAAAGCTAGCAAAATATAAAGTAAATATGGTAAATACATGACCCCTTGTTGTTGTTACAGGAACAACGAACACTTCACAAACTGAACCTGTTGCTCAAACATTTACGTCGAGTCGCATCCAGTCTAGAGTGCTGGAGAGTAATCTAGAAGTTATGCGCTTGTTCGTCTGAATTATGAACTTGAGCAGTGGACGCCACAGGGTTGGGGGTTCCGCACTTGGAAAGGTAAAAGCGGCGGGTCAGAAGCGATGTATAGTCAGGAAAATGAGTGAATTGTAAAGCAAATTAAGGGCTAATTTAAATTATCCCAAGATTCAAATTACACCTGCCATTCTTTGACAGTTGTGACCATAATACGGATTGACGTAGAGTTTATTGTTCAAAAAGTGTTGTCTCTCAGCCTAGTTGAATAAATTACTATTGATTTTCTTTTGATTACAAAAATATTTCTTCAATGAAACAGAACATCATTCAAAAACTTAGTCATCGTGTGAAATACTTAGTTTAATTCTTAGTGTACTTTATAATACACGTCTTATTATCAAGTAGCTTTTGCCCACGGCTTCGCCCGCGTGGATGTTGGAAATTAACAGACTTTATTTTTCTAAAATAAAAGATTTTTTCTAAAATAAAAGTAGCCTTAGTTACTCCTTATTACATTAGCTACCTGCCAATAAAAGTCCCGTCAAAATCGATCCAGCCATTTCAGAGATTAGCCGGAACAAACAGACAGACAAAAGTTTAAAAAAATGATTTTTTGGTGTAAGTACCGTATTTACTTTCATATGCATTTAGTGAAAAGCTGTTAATTTGAAATTACAAATAGACACTTCAGTTTTATTTATTTGTATAGATTTACTGAAAATGACAAAACAAAAGACAACCAAAACAAAAGAAGAATAAGGATCGAAACTCGTGAAGTTTTGTAGATTAGCAGTCGATTCTATAAGAAAAGATATACGTTGAGTTGATGTATATTTGCTGTAACTACAACTTTCATCATCATCGTTTCATCCGAATGACGCCCACTGCTGGACAAACCCATGGGGGCTCCATAATCGCCAGGTTTGGCTTGCGAGTTGGTGATCAAAAGCATGTGGTGGTTGGTGTTAAAAAGCATGGAGAACGCTGCTGCCCATTCTCCAATAAATCCCTTCGTCGCCTTTTCAATACCAACGGACAGAATTGGGATGGTGCTATCTAAGTCCGGCACCGCACGAAACTAAAACTTTATTGCACATTAACGACCGGCGAAAGATGTTATAATATGGCTGGTAAATTAGAAAACCCGCTCAAGAACAACCGGGTTTTCCCCGCCCAGTGCGTGGTCACGTTAATGTTTGAGGCTGCAGCCAGCACGGTGCGTTGGTAACAAATTCATGGCGTCGCCGTATCTTTTATGGTGTTGCTAACTGCCCTGAATTTCATATTACAATACAACTAGCTATGTTGTTGGTTATTTACTTAATTTTTTGAATATTGAAATAATATTGGTGATATTATACAAGGTGGAAGCAACATTGACGCGTAAACTGTTTTTATCACGGATGAAATACCAAGCCACTCAGAAAGTATTGCGAAAAAAAAGTCTTTTGTATGAGAGACTGGCCAGTTATAAACTATTATAAAAATAATGATTATTTATAAGTAAAAATAGGTACGTTCCAATTTCAAAATTTCCCTCCACATTTTTTGCGAGCTAATTAAATTATCGTGTCTCATTGGAAAATGGATTTGCGCCAGGAACATTTTCGCGCTATGATTTTTTACGATTTCAACTGTCCCCTGAAACCGGACGAATCATACGATAGACTTCAAATTTCATTCATGAATGAAAGCCCTTCCAAGGCAACTGTATCGTTGGTATAACGAATTTAAACGTGGTCGAGTAACTTTGGGGTATGAAGAAAGAAGTGGTCGCCCTTTGACGGCTGTTACGGAGGAAAACGTGCTAGCAGTGAAAAATTTAATCCAAGATAATAGGCGAATTACATATTAGGAGATTCAACACATACTGCAGATTGGATCGGGAAGCTTTCACGAGATTCTACACGTGCATCTTTGCGTGAGGAGGATAGTTTCACGCTGGGTGCAGCACAATCTCACCGAATGCTCAGAAGCAGAACTGGGTGGAATAGTGCCGTGATATGATAAACAAAGAAGCTGGCTCGTCTCGGCGAGTTTACGACATTATTACAGGTGATGAGTCTTGGATTTATCAATACGATCCAGAAACGAAGCGCCAGTCGACGGTATGGGTGTTTCAAAACGAATCAACGCCTACCAAAGTGAAGCGATCTAGAAGCGGGGGGAAGATTTTGTTCGCGAGCTTTTTCAATTTGACTGGCTACTTAAAAAAAAAAAAAAACGTAATGTATCTTAAATCTAGATACAATTAAGTTGCCGGGGCTTCCAAAGTAAAGTAATCCGAAGATACTTGTGATGGGATAAACCTCGCTCTTCCTCGATTAGTTCAATTGTTTCGTTGTGCTAATTAGGTATACGTTACACATTTTTTTATAAAACCAATAAAAAATTAAAAACTAATAAAAACAAACCAATATGAAAAAAGAAGAACAAAAATGAAAATGAATTAAATCGTGCTTACGGCAGAAAGGTGTAAATGTGTGTTTATGAGCGTGTGAAAGTATATTTTGTGTGTATGGTGGCAATCCCTTTACGGAACCAAAGAAGCATCAATGCCGAATGTTATACTAGGCTCCGCGGGCTACTGCTCCACCACGACAACGCGCCCACGCAGGCACGCACACCACGCTCAAAACGAGGGACTTCTTGGACAGCACGCTGGTCAAACTTCTGGGTCACCCTCCTTACAGCCCTAGCACCGTGTGACTTCTTTTTATTCCCAAAAAATAAAAATTAGCTCAAAGGGATACAATTTTCGTCGCCGGAAGATGCGCTGTCAGCGTTCGAGCAGGCTGTAAACGATGTGTCTGCGGCGGACTGGAAAAAGTGTTTCGAAAACTAGTTTAATAAAAAAATATTTACCTATAAAACACTTCTATTTATTTTCGCAAAACTTTCTGAGTGTCCCACGTACTTCACTCTGAACCCCCTGTGTTGAAATTTTTCATTCTTTTGTGAATATCGTACATTTTAATCGCGCAGGTATTGCAATTTTCTATGACACAGCCGATTTTTTTTTAAACTATCTGCTGAACCCATGGTAACAGGTTGCCTCTGCCTGCCACCCTGTATAATTATTTTAAACTAGCTGATCCGACAGACGTTGTCCTGTCTCTTTGATGATATTTGAGCACGCATTCTGTCAATTCTATGTCAAATGTCATAATGTTACATTAAAAAAGTTTACATTGTCCTATTTTATGGTTGTTAAGTATTCTTAAATAAGAGTTCTTAAATTTCCTAATTTTCCGCGCAATTTTTTATTTTTTTCTTTCATAAGAACCTTCTCCTGACAATTACAAACACAACAAAAAAAAAAAGTGAAATCGGTCCAGCCGTTCACGCGTGATGGCGTGACCAAGGCAAATAGGGATTCATTTTTGTATATATATGGATTAAATCATTCAATGTTAGTTACAAATTCCCTAAAACCAGTCCGATATAACAATCATTATCTAACATATGCAAAGACTAAAGAAATTAAGTGGATGGGACCCGTCATGTAAAAGTGTTTACATGACGGGTCCCATCCACTTAATTTGTATGGAGTGCGTAAATTACAGAGTGATTTAAAACGCAAGTTTTAAATATAAACTATGTAAGTATCTTATTTAATGTAATAACAATATTGTTTCAACACACATTATTCAATAGACCTATGCTACAGTCATTCAGGAAAAGAGAAAGCTTCATTCCTTTCCTCTTTCTTTTTATTGTATGTCCTTTGTATTACAGAAAAAAACGTTATTATCTAACAATAAGTTCATATTCTTTGTTTCAGGCATACAGAGTCAAAAGAAATTCCGCTCGAGAACAGAACTGCACTACTGAACAGATAAAATTATGATTTCATTGAAAGAACCGTTGAAAGTGCTCATTATGTTTGACAATCCAAGTGTAGAGAAAGTTCTTTATAAAAAAAACTACCCATTGACGCCTTAGGTAACCTTCGCACGGCACATTCTTCAGAGATTTGATCGTCTCAGCGCACATACATAAAAGTTGTAAAAATGATAACGCGTTCTGGGGACCGTATTTTGGAGTTCTGCGACTTTGTGAAAGTCGCATACGATTTCTCGTTATGCGTTGTGTCGAAGGTGGTGACAAAAAAGGTGACGAAATAAAGATAGTGTTCTGATGTCTACTAAATACGTTCATTGCTGGACATAAGTGTCCTCAAATTGGGGGGGGGGGAGGGGGTTTGCCATAATCGCCACGCTTGGCAAGCGGGTTGGCGATCGCAGTATGGTGGTAAAATGCATAGAGAATGCTGCTGCCCATTCTCTAGTAAGTCCCTTAGTCACCTCTTTATACACCCACGGGAAGAAATGGGATTGTGCTATTCTTTACGTCCGGCGAAGTCTAACATCTGTCAAGTATATTAAAAATAATTGTCGTTTTAAAACGGGTAGACCAATTGTGCTGTAATAAAATACTAATGTATACTGACTACTGTAATGTTTGACTGGCCTGCTAGTCTAGTGGTTAGTGACCCTGACTGCTAAGACTGGCTCGTGGTTTCGATTCCCACCCAGGACAAATCTTTGTGTGATGAGCACGATCATTTGTTCTGTGTCTGGGTGTAATTTATCTATAATATTTATGTATTTAGAAATATATAAGTATGTTTATCAGTTGTCTGGTTGCCATAGTAAAGGCTGTGCCTAGTTTGGGATCAGATAACGGTGTGTTGGCTGTCCTAAGATATTTATTATTTATTTATTTAATGTTAATGCCATAGACTACTTTATAATATACTGAAACTCAGTTCTTATATATTTGTCATCCCAGAGGTAGGTCTCATAGTTTTCTATCCTTGAGTCATCACAGAAATGAGTCACAAATATTTAGGAACTTTATGAGTTCAGCCGTAGAATGGTTGATTAGAAATGACTCACAAGCATTTTAGGAATCACCCAATAAAACCTCTATACAATAAACTAAATTGTTTTGTGAGTCAGTCTAGTTACCTACCTAGTTTTAATTCTGACAAGGTGCGCTCAGCGATTTCACCCCCAAGTCTCGATTCTGTAGAAATATCAGGCTAAGGCAGTATCTTAAGTCCTAATCCAAGTCATGGTCTACCCATGTGCCAAATTTCATTCAAATCCGTTCAGCCGTTTGAGCACGAAAACGAAACAATGTAAAAAAAATCTCTTCATTTCTAATATTAGTTTAGTCAACCTTTTTTTGGCGGCTTGACCCACGTGGTGGTTGGGTCCAGGTTATGGTCAACCAAATATTGAAATTCATTCAGCCGTTATATTTGTATATGTACATATAGTTAGTTATATACATTGTATTTATAGTTTAAATAGGTTTAAGCGTTTATCTTTTAAATCTTTATTCATCAAATTTATTGCACCTACCACTGTATGTCTCTGCATCACCCATAAGTTGTCTGGTAGAAAATGCCTATGACCATAAAGTCAGTCAGTCTCCCCCATTTCTTCCCGTGGGTGTCGTAAAACGTGGTGGCGACTAAGGGACTTACTAGAGAATGGGCAGCAGCGTTCTCTATGCATTTTACCACCATACTGCGATCGCCAACCCGCCTGCCAAGCGTGGCGATTATGGCAAAGCCCCCCCAAATTGGGGGAGGCCTAAGTCCAGCATTGGACGTCTTACGGCTGAAATGATGATGACCATAAAGTCCACCTGTGTAAATTTGTATGCGTAAAGTATTTAATAAATACATATGGTGTGAAGTGGTAACGGAAAGAGCTCCTTTAGCAATTATAATATTGATATAAATGAATAGTATTTGTTACGGTTGCTATGTTAGTTTAATACTTTTATTTCCCAATAGGTTTACTTATTTCCTGCATAAAATTTAATGTTATTTAGCTATTATTTTTTTAACTGGGTTACTGCGAGGTTAAAGTTCTTTCCAGGACTTATCTCTTTTTGATGTCTGCTTCTCAGGATTTGGATCTCATCTTTATTATTGAATCTTCAATGGTCTTCAAGCTTACCTTATATTTTCCTTCCACATATTTTCTCTTTGTATTGCTGTCTGTAATTAAGTATTTAAACATTATTATTTAGGGTTTACAAAAAACATTTTAATTGTGCTTTTCTTTTTTTTTTTTTCCTAGTCCCTGTAATCGACGTACAGCTCAATCCATCGTCGCTTCCTGAACTTTTCTCTTTACGCTCCATTATTTTGGTTGTCTTCAGAACTGTCTTTTTCGAGTAGTATCCATAGTACGCCCCCTTCACAGCGACGTGTAGAATATGCAACGTAGTGAGTTTCCGTGTGAACGGGCCCGCTCAAAAGATGGCCGGGGATGACGACACAGATATTTATGCTCCAGAGATTCGCGTCGATGAAATTCAACGAATAGATATGTGTGTTAATTCTGAGTGAAATTTAGACTGTGCATATAAAATGGACTATAGATACTTGTTATTATTTTTATATTAATTCTCACAAACCATTGTGCACCTTAATTAATAACCAAAAACCTGTTGCCTTAGTGTGAGTTTCTTTTAAGCATCTGGATCGAACGCATCGAATGCATTCAGCGTTTCGATTGGCCCTGGTTTGGTGAAGGACCAGAACAGAGAGAGATAATCAGGGAGCGCAGAACGCTCTCGGTACCTGTGCAAATAAATGAGTAATTTTAACTTTAAGACTAAAACAAGGCATTTATGTCTATGGCTGCTATTAGCCAGATTCTTTTTTTGCACGTCAGTAATTTATATACTACTAGGTGACCGTACAGACATTGTCCTGACAGCAGCGCTATCTGTCGGGCTGATTTGTGAGTCTAAACCATCCAGGGTGCCACCCAAATGCATACAAAAAATTCATTCAAATCGGTCTTGCCGTTTAGCCGAGTTCAGTGACATACACACGTACAGTAGAATTATATACGGAGTTGATATGACAGAGGGGCATTAAATTACACTACATATACTATACGTATTTAGTATTAATTCGGTACGGTATAAAAATAAAAAGCACCAAAAATTAGTTTTTTTTTTGTTTCAAACAAACTAAATAGCTTACAAATCAGAGTAAAACGCAACCACCCTTTATAAATAAATTTAACTTACCTTAGATACCTAGGTAAGAACGACAACGCCGCGCGCGCGCGCGTTTGCGGCATGTGTTATCTCGTATCAAAGAGGGCGGCCGCGCGGCTGACGCGCTGGTTTTATGTTAGGTTTTGAGATACGCGCACAACAGTCACAACAAAATCACTAAATTTTTAAATTCTCGACGTGTCCTCCATTCACGTTAATGCAAAAATTATAGCGACGGAGAATATTGTTATTTTATTTTTGTAATTACATCACTGTCCGTCGCTAAGCACTATAATTTTGTAAAATGCTAAAATAATCCTATTTTTTAGTTCAACAATTGTATTTACCTCAGAGGCATACACTTCACCCTTAATGTACCCCCACAAAAAGAAATCCATGGGAGTGAGGTCTGAAGATCGTGATCGTGGAACAGTCGTGTTGTTTCACAAAAAAAACGAACACTGAATAATAATAATCCCAAGTTACGTTACGTTACAGGACACTGTCACAATAAAAAAAAAGAAATACTGTCTGTCATAAACTAAAAATCACAATTGTCAGCGCGCGAGTTCCACAAAACAAAATCTGCGCGGGAGCGGAGCGTGTTACGCAACGCACATTCCCAAAGGATCGCGACGGCGAACTGAATAAACAAGTTTTTAAGGCCGATCGCAAGGATCTTAGATGCAGTAGCAAAACAGTGACGTATTTCTATTTCTTTTACGCACGGGAATTTTTTTATAACTGTCACTCTCGTAATAAAAGTGTAAGTGTGTGTATTCATTGCTTCCTTGTTTGCATTGCCATCTTTTAGCGAAAATATTTGGTTTTACTTGTGACTCGGATCAGAGCGGCAACAGCGCATTTCAGATTTATCATTTTAAGGTGCATGACCTATGCGTATAGGCATAATCAGCTGTTAGAAAAGATACATCGTGTTCAAACGGGGAAAAATCTTAAAAAATCATTTGCGACTAAACTACTGCTCCTATTTAATTGATTTTTGGTACAGGGCTTGAACATGGTGCCTAGTATAGGCAGTTTAAAGGAAAGCCCCTCTGTCGTATCAAGTTTGTATATAAAGATAAATACGTGAAGCAAAAAATTTGCACCCCTTGCAACTACAATTACGCAGACGGATGAGTATCAAATTTGCCACATTTAAGGTTTATATGGAGAAAGAGTGCAGAAAGTTAATATTTTTGATTATGTTCGAACTTCGACCACTAGTATTTGTAAATTCATCTCAATGAATGACGAGTAACCGCTCACAGGGTGTCCAAATTTGAGCTGCTAGAGAAAGCAATTTGGTAGAGGTTTTCAAAGGAGGCCTTTACCAAAAGACACACTGAAATAAAATAGGTACATTTAGTAAACTACTGAAAAAATACTGCACCGCAAAGATGTTCAGAATAAACAGGGCTTATTATTATGAAAGAGTTAAAAGCTCTGCTTGTGGACCGTCTGAAAGTGCAGTGTGCTGTGCCAAGGATGCTGGTAAGGCTAAAGGTGATGAGGCAGGAATGCACGTTCGCTGATATGATGACGTCACGCTGCTGAGATTTCAGTTTGGAGGTGTGAAGAACAAGATGTTCACTCAACCTCCGTAGAAAAGGGTAGATTTTCCGACTAGATGGGTATCATTTCTGATAGGCAACTACCCTATGATTGATGTCGGGACGTTGTATACATGCTGGTTGCGCAGCAAACTCTGTTAGCGCTCAGTGTGTTCGCATTGCGTTGATGCCGCTACAATAATATGTTTGAAACTTAACTGCCCCGTTGGTCTCGTGGTCGCAAGAGCGGCTGCTGAGTGTGGGGTCCTGGGTTCGATTCCCGGGTCGGGCAAAGTGTTACTGGGTTTTTCCATTAGGAATTTCTTAGTAGGAGCCCGGAGTTTGGAAGTTGGCGGTGTGATACCCCCGTGCCTCGGAAAGCACGTTAAGCCGTTGCTCCTACGCCTGATCTCTCTCCGGTCGTGTCGGATTGCCGTCCCATCGGACTATGAGAGTGAGGGAAGAGTGAGTGCTCCTGTGTCTGCGCACACACTTGAGCACTATAATATCTACCGCGCCGATGGCTAGTCTCCGTTAAGATTGACCGCCGTGGCCGAAATACGGTCCGGAGGACTATATATGTTTGAAACTAGATGAGCTCGGGCTGTTTCCTAAACACAATATAAAAAAAATACCTAGCAAGTATACACACAAAACAAGGCAGCTACCATAACTTAAAATTTTAATGAAATCAACTCCCACATACGCAAACTGCACAAAAGTTACGTTTGTTTTCGAAATCAATTTCTGTGTAGGTAAACGAATTACTCAGAACCAAGTTGGAATTTTCCATCATATTCCCCACAACTTGCATGTTATAGTTCGTAACTGTATTGAAACAGCCAACTATACACTAACTGATTAATAATAACTATCCTGTAGGCCTAGCACACACGTGCGGAGAAAACGTGGAGTAAGATTTATCAGGCGACTCGCCCAATAGCGTCTTTGAATTGGACGACTAACCACGTCATACGGTGACATATCAAGCTATACATTTCCATTATGAGTTCATTTCTAATTGTAAGAAAACCCTATAGAATGCAAGGTCAGATAACACTGGTAGTAAATAACAGGACGTGTGACCGTGTGTTCAGCCACCAGGGAAATAAAAAAATACATGCAGAATGTTAGACTTGAATTAATTCTATTTTTAACCGACTTCAAAAAAAACCGGCCAAGTGCGAGTCGGACTCGCGCACCGAGGGTTCCGTGCAAACCTGTAGGTAAAAAGATTAAATGTTTTTTAAATATTTTTATTATATGATGTAACTAAAAATTTACGGTTTTCGCAATTTTTCCTTTATCTGTGCTATAAGACGTTGCTTCGTACCAAATTTCAAAATTCTAGATCGACTGGAAGTACCCTTTAGGTTTTGATTCCCCTGCGAGTTTCGAAAATCTGAGAAAAAGGGTCTTGACAGACGGACGGACGGACGGACGGACAACAAAGTGATCCTATAAGGGTTCCGCTTTTTCCTTTTGAGGTGCGGAACCCTAAAAAGGAGGAGGTTATCAATTCGACTGTATTTTTTTAAATGTTTGTTACCTCAGAACTTTTGACTGGGCGACCCTATTTTGATAATTCTTTTTTTATTTGAAAGCTGGTAATTCCCATGTGGTTCCATTGAGACAATGGGATCCATGTGATTTGCGTGACGAATGAACAAATAACGCGATTAGATTAGTGCGGGGTATCTACCATAACTAAAAATTAAAAATAAACTTTTTACAAAAAAATTACAACCGACTTCCTTAAAAAAAAAAACACTACTAAGTCAAAAATAATTTTAATTTCGGAAGTCGGTGGCAAAAAAACCTTAAATACAGATCCTAAGACACCGAATTCCGAAAGTAAAGTTATATTTGACTTTGTAGTTTTTTTTTTTAGGAAGTCGGTTCTTATTTTTTTGCAAAAAGTTTTTTAATGTAAATGTTGATGTCCAAAAGTACCTTTTATTTGCCTATTTGAAATAAATGCTTTGACTTTGTTATCGCATAGTTATGTGTAAAGCAAATGAAATTTTCGTATCACTATTTACTGACGTACTAGTTTTTGCCAGCGACTTAGCCCGCGTAGAGGTTAGAAATTATCCCTCGGGAACATATTACCGGAATAAAAAGTATCCTATGAGTTAAGCTATGTCATGAACTATCTTTGTGCCAAGTTTAATCTATAATATCTCCGTTCGGCCATTGTTGCGTGATTGAGTAACAAACAACCTAACATAGGACCACACAAACTTTCACATTTAAAATACTTATAAGTACGATTGTTTAGACTTTATTCATATCTATGTGTGCTTGAAATCAAAATGATAAAGGTATAGTTATAATTTCGATGAAAAAATAGTTCAACTTTGGGTTACGTTTCCGTCGCTCGTTCATGCTAGGGCCTTTATTTGCTATGCTAAAGGGAGTAGAATTGAGTTGGCAGTTATTTGAGTGTGGAGGGAAAATATACCTATTTGGGTAGAAATCTTGGGAGCCCAAAAGAGGTATTGATGCGAGGTCTATCTCGGAGCTCCCTATGTGCTAAGGATGACCCTAACAATCACAATCTGAATCATTTTGAAGGATAAATTATATATATAGCCAATACATTGCCCCATATGTTAAAAAAATTGTATGCTCAACAACGTAAATAACGCAATGAATGTTGTTGAACTGTCATATAAAAGCCATTTATCGTCGGGTCGCTACTTAATATTCTAATTCCGATAAATCATCATTTGTAATTTGAAATAAAAATGTTTTAGAAATAGTTTATCTTTAGGCACTATAATTGCATTGGAAAAGAAGTACATTTAGCAAACACTGTTATGATTTACTAAATGTACTCTTTTTAAAACGCCGGTCGTGTCTGACTGCCGTCCTGTCGAAATTTTGGAAATAGAAAGTCCACCTGTGTTTGCCCACACACTTGTGCCCTATACTCCTGCGAACTTCAGGAGTGATCATACATGACTTGTAAGAGTTCAACCCACCTACATTTTTGCCCCACGCGAGTCCAACGCGTGTTGGTAGATATCACATGTCACCTTCCTTAGCCAGGCAATGAGGTATATGAGGTTTATCGTCCATCTCCATTATTTTCTCTCTTATCAAACTTTTTTGAAAGTGTTATTGGGTCTCGACATTTTCGATAATGGTTTCGGGTCCAGAACGGCCCTGTTATATCAAAATTCTTTAAGTGCCCTTTTGCTGATTGCGCATCACCTGTCTGGGCTAGCCTTTATCTTGCTATAATAAATAGCCATTTAATCGGATCTAACAGATTACATTTCTGACAAATGTTACAAATATATAACTTAGAAAATTAAAATAGTTTACACTAGAACTTAGTTTATTAATTGTTGCTTAACAGTTTTCTGCAGATCTGTTTGCCAATCGGCAAAGGCCTCCTCCAACCTCTTCTATTTAGACCTTTCTTGAGCCACTCTCAAGCTTTATATCATCATCCCACCTTTTTTGAGATCTACCTCGCTTCCTTTTACCGTCTCTGGGATACCATCTTGTCACTGTTTTACTCTATTTATCTGGGCCTCTCATCACATGCCCTGCCCATTTCCATTCCATTTCCATACTTTTATCTTGGTAGTCTAGTATAAATGCGTGGACAGTATTTTTGAACTTGAATTTAAACAGGGCACTGGTCAAAACCAATCCTTTACATAAAGCGACAGCCTATCTGACTTCCACGGGTCCCGATAGTAATACATGACTATGTAAATGATGTACTGCTTGTCTGTTCTCATGTCATCAATATACCCGGACTCCGGACACGATAAATAATGCCTTCCTTTTTATAGTGATGTCATAAAAAATGTTGCTCGTTTACATATTCCTAAACAAAAGCCGATCTCCATTTGAATTTTATATTCATACATTTTTTATTTGATATTTTTCAATATTCTATACGATTGCCCATCAAAGTTTTAACTGCCTGTCAGCGCTTTTGTAAGTTATTATGTTATATTTTTTTTATGCTGCATAGCCGATTTTTCTCATGAATTATTTAGAACTATGCTGTTTGAATTAATTAAAATTGTTATTCTTGGGTATATGCCGTCCGCAGCTTTACTCGCGTGGATATCGGAAATAATCCCATGGGAAACGTAGAAACCTTGGGACAAAAATTAGCCTTATAATTTCAGCTGTCATAGTCTCGTCAAAATCTGTCCATATGTTTCGGAGATTAGCCGGAACAAACAGACAAGCAGACAAATGCCAATTAATAGTCTATTTTTGTTATAAGTACTGCATATAGTTTCATAGGTATTTAGTAAAAAAACTGTTATTTTGGTTTTTACACACAGACATTTCCAATTTCAAGATGAACAAGAAATGTGACAAAAGTACTACAGTAGTTTAGGAACTAAATATTCACAACACTATTTATTAAGGAAATGGAAATCATCGTCAGCGCCGGCTGTCACTGAAAACCAGTGCTGGGACTCTGTCTTGCATAGGGTCACAGCATTATGCTGAGTGATGGCCGTTTTGCATGGATGTGACGTATGTTTTCCCACACCTTATTTTTTATGTTTGTATAGGTACCTCTGGTCTTTCTGTGCGTCATGTTTGCCGCAAATAAACGTATTTTCTTCATCTCTTTCTTTCTAAAATAAATATTTGTTCGTTGACAGTCAGCCTGGTTTTCACTTGATATTGTAATATAATATATTAGGACAACCAACACGCTGTTATCTGATCCCAAACTAGGCAGAGCCTGTACTATGGTAACCAGACAACTGTTAATTTACTTATATATTTCTAAATAAATACATATTATTGATAAATTACACCCATAACAAAATGCTACTATGCTACTTGGCTACGTTTTATGCTAATAAAAACTTTTTACCAAAAAATTTAACCGCCGAAAAAACTGAAAAGCAAAAAATAATAAACCTTAAAATTATGAGTCGGCGCTTTGAGTGATCTTTGTTCATTGATTTTTCAGCGCCGACTCATAATTTTAAGGTTTATAATTTTTTGCTTTTCAGTTTTTTCAGCGGTTAAATTTTTTGGTAAAAAGTTTTTATTTTACATTTTTTGTAGCTTTAATGTACTTATAATATTTGGCAAGGTATACCCTATCCAATGAATAAAGAATTATCAAAATCGGACTACTTTGTATAATTAAGTTACGCGTGGTTAAACATTACAATCAGTGAGTGAACAATCAATCATCTCCTGTTTTCCGATCCTTAGGGTTCGATTTCGTTTTACAAATTTATATGAGACCACCCTCGAAGTATACCCTTTCCAATAAAAAAAGAATTATCACAATCGGACTACTATGTAAAAAGTTATGCGTGGTCATAGGTACATAAAAAACAAAAAAAAACAAAAAAAATATATACGCGTCGAATTGATAACCTCCTCCGTTTTTTTTCGTCGGTTAAAAATAAGATTGTTTGTACCAATACCTGATTTGGGCATGTTTTCCGTTGACACTGGTCAAAGTGGTCAACTTCTATAGTACCCATGCAGTAAAATAATTTTGAAATACGTTTTTCGATTAAGATTAGTTTTATTTAAGAACACACATAATTTAAGGAGCGAAAGGATTGCTTGACATGTTTATGACAGCCTGAAAAAATGATGCACACCCTTATTATTCGTCTTCACAAACAGGAGGAGGTTCTCAATTCCGTTGTTTTTATTTTTATGTCTTTCCTCTGAAGTGCGCAATTTATAAAACGATTTGAAAAAATCTTCTTTGGTTTGAAATCGTATATTTACCGAGGTTTAAGGGTCTAGTTCTGCTTAATGGTTTTAGAGTTAGTTTTAACATAAGCCCACACCATTTTCCCATGGGGGTATGCAGAAACTACAGAACGTATTTGTACTTCTAAAAAAACGCAAATACAAAACATTTGGTTTTGTATTTGCGTTTTTTTGCAGTGACTTCTGCAATTAAAGTTATTTTTCATTTTAGAGATTTTTATTTTTTTGGAAGTTGTTGTTTTACATAATATTCTTATAGCGACGAGTAATGTTTTGACTTTTTCTCACTGTGACCACATTCAACTGGACTCCTGAGGGGTAATTGCGGAACTTTTTGTCGGTAGGAATTGGTTTAATAATCATAATTAAACAACATTCATGGCGTTATTTACGTTGCTGAGCCGACAATTTATTCGAACAAATGACGCAATGGTTTAGAAATAATCTTCATTCCCATTCAGATTCTGATAAATTGTGCGTTTCGCAATTAGGGTGCTGGGCATATAAAGTGGTGCAAGGAAAGATTAAAACTAAGAAATATCAGAAAAATCTGTTAGAAATCTGAAATACTAGCTTTTACATCACCAACGGCTACATATTATATCCTATATATGAAGGTAAGGCTACCTAGAGATACAAAAATATATATATTTCGCATTATCTTTTACATCTCCCGTAAAAGATAAAAGAAAAACAACTTCATCTTTGTCTTCCACTCCCTTCAAATGCACTTTAAAATTTAAAACAATTTTACATAGTTTAATAGTGTTTTACTCATTCTTATGTAAATGTTTGTAACGGCCATTTTAAACTTGTAATTTATTCAGGAAATTGCTTTAGAGCGAACTTCGTAAACTTGGGGCGGTGTCTTTAAAGTTGTCGTAAGTGGTTCAACCTCGGCACTTAAAGATTTATGAATATATCTTGCTAGTTATTGCCCCTCGACGGTGGTTGCACGGAACTTTGTGTGACCTTTTGAAATGTCTTAGGAGTTGTACTGCGAAAAATAGTACGCAGTAGAGCTCTTTGTGTCATGATTTCCGAATATTAATAAGATTTGTCATCATCTTTTAAGCCGAAAGACGTCTGAACATAGGCCTTGTTCAAGCACCGCCACTTTGATCTGTTCAGTTTCTCGCATCCAGGGGTCGACGGGGCCCAGGTAGGTTAGATACGCAAAAGTGTAAATGATTTTATTAAAGCAAAAAAAATAAAATAACAACCGACTTCCTTAAAAAAAAACACTACAAAGTCAAAAATAACTTTAATTTCGGAATTCGGTGTCTTGGGATCTGTATTTAAGGTTTTTTTGCCACCGACTTCCGAAATTAAAGTTATTTTTGACTTTGTATTGTTTTTTTTTAAGGAAGTCGGTTGTTATTTTTTTGTAAAAAGTTTTTATTTTTAACTTTTTAGTTATGGTAGATACCCCGCACTAATCTAATCGCGTTATTCGTTCATTTGTCGAGCAAATACTTAAAGCAAATTTAAGACTTATATGGTTTTCACTTGGACTTCATTGTTCGAATGGAACCAAATTAAAATGGGACCATTCGAAAAGCATCAGCTTTCAAACCGTTAAAAAACCATCAAAATCGCTTCACCCAGTCAAAAGTTATGAGATAACAAACATTTAAAAAATACAGTCGAATTCATAAGCTCCTCCTTTTTTTGAAGTCGGTTAAATCATCGATCGTCGGTTAAATCGTCGGTTAGATCATCGAGCAAATGACATGTCTTACAACATGTGAAATCTATCAACCCTCACTGGGTCCGTTTAGTGGATTTCGGCCCTCTACCTCATAGAGAGGAGACCAGCCATACCAAAAGGTTCAGTACTTGGGTTCTATTCTATATATCTACCTACAACTCATTCATCGCGTCTCTTTCCTCTGGGCCATCACTTCTCTCATGTTTGCATGTCAACATAATAATATTTAAACTTGTGTGTTTGTGGCCTTGATACAGCGAAAACCGAGCGGGTATTGTTAACATCGGTTAACGATTTTATTATGATTATGAAGTTAGGAATGCCTCGATCATGCTATCGTTTGGCAACGTAGTGCACCGGTGATAAGATACCAATGGACTTTGTCACTTTGACGGCAATAAATGCCGTACTGTTGTAACTGGAAATTGCGTCGATATTCATCGCAGTTGAATTTCTTCTCTTAGAAATATATATTTTCTATCTCATATTCGTACTGCAGTATACAAGCCACGGTAGGGTACATTCAATTACTCATCTGAGAAGTCACTTGTAGTACGGAAATCAACCTTATCTGCATGAAATAAAACCGCTGTCAATAATGCGTTCAACACCAATGCATGACCTTCAACGGCTGTGAGACTACCTATAGCTAACCATCAAAGCAAAGAGTCAACAAATACCTTTGTTTTGGGTACGATCGTTCTTCTTGATTTTTATTTTTTGGTTTTACTGTTGTTGTTCCAATGGAACAAAAACAACGCCCGATCTCGATTCCACTTAGTTCTCCAAAATGGACACCCAATTTAAACACATTTTGGCGCTAGCGTCGAACTCAAGAACACGGAACGTCAAAATTCCTGAATTGAACGTCAAATTTTTTATCATTCAATATCAGGACAACCAACACACCGTTATCTGATCCCAAACTAGGCAGAGCCTGTACTATGGTAACCAGACAACTGATAAATATACTTATATATTTCTAAATACATACATATTATAGATAAATTACACCCAGACACAGAACAAATAATTGAGCTCATCACACAAAGATTTGTCGTGGGTGGGAATCGAACCCACGACCTCAGTCTTAGCAGTCAGGGTCACTAACCACTAGACTAACAGGCCAGCCTGTTGCCAGAATGTCAATCGATCGAAATTAAAATCAAGAGTTCGCCATAATTGTCACGTTTGGCAGGGGGGTTGGCGATCGCAGTATGGTGGTAAAATGCATAGAGAACGCTGCTGCCCATCCGCACCACAACTCAATTACTGGGTAAAACGTTACCCCTGGTATAACTAGTTGTCAGACTTTCGGGCTTCTGACAACTCGTAACGACTTTCGGACGGCTTAACGTGCTTTCCGAGGCACGGAGAGGTCTCCGTATGCAAAGATGATCACCCATCTACAGACCTCGGCAAGCGCAGCTTAATCCCGAAGAGGATTAGTACATAGCCACGAGCCTCCATGACAGTTTCAGTTGGTGATGGTATAAATAAAGGAATATACTTAAAATACCTACTTAAAGGATAAGGTGAAAAAGTTTGGACTGCACCAATTGACGCGCCTTCACTACAAAATACAACTGAAAAACATATAATTGAATAAACGTGGAGTGTCTTATAAACACATAATAATTATGTCTACGTACGGTACTTTTCTCAACAGACCATTTCAGACACCTACCAAGTCTACACACGATCTAACCAAGATAATGTCTGGATTTTAAAAGACACTGTGACCTCTGTGTTTGTTTCGACCTTTCTTCTCAGAGTAGTCAAACAGGAAACGCCAACCCCATCTCATCATCATCATTTCAGCCGTAAGACGTCCACTGCTGCACTTAGGCCTCCCCCAATTTGGGGGGCTTTGCCATAATCGCCACGCTTGGCAGGCGGGTTGGCGATCGCAGTATGGTGGTAAAATACATAGAGAACGCTGCTGCCCATTCTCTAGTAAGTCTCTTAGTCGCCTTTTACGACACCCACGGGAAGAAATGGGGTGGTTTTATTCTTAACGTCCGGCACCACACAGTACAACCCCATCTAGATTATAAAATACTAGCTTCTGTCCACGACTTCGTCCGCGTTAAATTTCTTGTTTCCCCGATCCTTCCCGTCGCGTCGATTCGCCTACCCATGCGATTTTCACCGTTTTTGAAACATTTTTCATTACTGCTCCGCTCTTCTTGGTTGTAGCGTGATGTTATATAGCCTATAGCCTTCCTCGATAAATAGGCTACCCAACACAAAAATAATTTTTCAATTCGAACCAGTAGTTTCTGAGATTAGCGCGTTCAATCAAACAAACAAACAAACTCTTCAGCTTTATAATATTAGTATAGATTATTGACGTTTAAAAATGTTTGTACACAACTACTTAAGTACTAAGAAATAAAATTAGTTGTCACTTACCCCTTTTTTTTTTTTTTTTTTTGGATGGGAAATCATCAAATGACTTCTCCCGCTCTGGGCGGAGCGGGAGGGCGTGTCAGACTTTTACTGACTAAAACCCACCCGTGTTCCTTCAGTTGCCCATGTGCCAGGGTCACGGTATCTCTTTAGAACAATCACGTGACCCCGGCAGGCATCGGTCCTAGCAGACCCCTTCAGTACTGCTGACATCTCTTTGAGGCGCGCGTGGAACACTACGCGCCGTCGACCCGAGCTTGGTCCTTACCGGGCGGCGAGCTACCCATTGCTCGCCACCCGCAAGCCCGCGCCTACGGTGACCGGGAGTCCGCAATCGACTCCCGGCGCCCGGGGCGTCTCCTCCTGCGGCGGCTAGGGACGTGAGGGCGCAGAGACTGCCACTCCCTCACGCGCCCCGCCTCCTCCTTCGCGAGCATTACTGCTTCGCAGAAGGAGGTGACGGCTTCCCATGCCCTCTCGCTCCGTACCATGGCTCGCACCAGGGCCGGACGCGAGAGGTCGCCGCCAGTCAGAGGTCGCCGCCGTCGAGAGGTCGCCGCCAATTCCCCCCTCGTCACTTACCCCTTCGGTTTATACCGAGAAGATGATAATTTATCGGTATATGTTAGAACAATTAATTTACCGAATTTGGTTTCTATCTGAAATCCTGTTAATTTTCGATGACTTATCTAGTTTAACACAGGTATGTTATCTATACGAATTATTTTTTTACTCATCAAGATAAATAAGGATTTTTTTTTGGTATATCGACACAAGGAAAATAAACAAATAAACTGAAATTCATTTACACAGGGAAAATTAAATTACGTGGCAATAGTTTACCCCCGTGTTTGGTGTCAATCTCGAAATTTTCACTATGCGATGGGTGAAGGTAATCGACCCGGTTATTTTTGTAATTTGTCGAGGAACATAGAAATTGTTAATCAATTTCCAAAAACCAAAGCATACAGTCATTTAGTTGCCTTAACGTACGGCAAAAGATTTGAACAAAGTTAGAATGACGAAAAAATTTAATATTTCATTAATTTTCGATATCGATGCAAAACTTTACCCAATATGTGGGTAAAGTTTTTCCAGCTAAATTATTTGAGCCTATATAGTACGTAAAATAATAACTTCACGTGTACTGGCCTTCAAAGTACGAAGCAAACAAAAATCAGTGATCGCTTCACTTCAAATTTCTCTTTTTCTTCTCCAACTATATTCTCCGAGGGCCTATTGCCAAGTGACACTCGCTTTCAAAGAGTTTCTCTTTTCTACAACGGGATAATTACGTAACATACCAGTAGGAATAGCTTTCATTTTTACAGTTCAACAACATTCATTGCATTATTTACATTGCTGAGCAGTCAAATTTTTCGATCATATGA
The DNA here is from genome assembly GCA_947507805.1 of Aporophyla nigra. Taxonomy (NCBI): domain Eukaryota; kingdom Metazoa; phylum Arthropoda; class Insecta; order Lepidoptera; family Noctuidae; genus Aporophyla; species Aporophyla nigra. The sequence continues at coordinate 27,006,448 of OX382292.1, read as the reverse complement.
AATAATAGATTATCAGCAATATCCTTCTTAATGATTGTGATTCTGACAAAGTACTGGATTGACAGTAACTTTTGACATTTCCACCATCGTTATCTTTGATATAATGTTGAACTTCAAAATTACCTGCACAATGAGGATACGGATGAAACAAGCTGGGTTACAGGACCAAATAATAAATATCCTGGGAAACATCCATTGTTTCATACAAAAATGAAACACCTCATTAAAATGTATAAACCATGATTTTTGATTTTTGCTAATTTAGAGTTGGAACCATTACAAAGTTATCTATACATACATTTACATATTTGTACCACAATGGCAAAATAACAGATTTTTACTAAATGCGTAGATATTAAAGTATATTCGTTACTCATAATATAACAAAAAAAAAACTTAGTTTTTGTCAATCTGTCCGTTTGGTAGACTAATCTCCGAAACGGCTTCACTGATTTTGACGAGACTTTTACTTTCAGATACCTAATGTAATTAGGAGTTATATCATACTCTAAGCACTTTTATTTTAGAAAACGAATTAGGCAAAATAATGAAAAAAAACCATGAAATCCAATATGCACGAGAACGCAGTTAGTTAGAAATAATAGAGACTTTATCGGACGATTTCTTAATTTTATATTCACTAACACACCACTACAGATTAAGTTATACCTTTTTATGTTATTACTTATTAGCTACATTGTAATGTGAATAAAGTGGTGGTGGTATGTGGTGTTCATTTCGGCCGAAAGACGTCCACTGCTGGACATAGGCCTCCCCAAGCACCGCCACTTCGACCGGTTCTGTGCTTCTCGCATCCAACGTATTCCTACGGCCTTCACCAGGTCATCGGTCCATCTTGTGGGAGGCCTTCCAACACTACGTCTTTCAGTACGTGGTCGCCAAAGTGATACGTTGCTCATATTCTCATGAACATGAACGCCTTTTTGAAAGTATAGGGTGTCTCAGTAAGAGTGCACTTTTTCATTTTAAAATAAAAACTAGTATTTTATGACAGAGTTGTAATATTATTATTGTATTGTAAAGAAGACATGTTCCGATTAAGTATGGAATAAAATATCTGGCAAATGACCCCCACGGCTCCGATGACAGGCCATTACTCTTTTCATGAAATTTTCCATGACTTTTGCACAGAGTTGTGGCTGTATCTCACCGATGACGCGTTGGATTTCCGATTTGAGCTCAGGAATTGTTTCGGGTTTATTCGCATAAACCCGAGATTTCACAAAACCCCAAAGAAAAAAATCGCACGGCGTTAAATCGCACGATCTTGGTGGCCACTTTGCTCCATTACCCATTGAACGAATTGCCGACGCTTTCCGTGGTCTGCTGGTTTGAGCTCCTGAGTTAACTGAATCTTGTACGCATGAAGGTGGAGATCTTTAGTCAAAATTCGTTGCGTAGTGCTGCGTGAAATTTGAAGTTGTTGAGAACGATGTCGAATGATGAATGATGTTTTCGGGTTTTCGACGACACTCTCGTTTACAGCAGCAATGTTTTCAAGAGACCGACCGGTACGTTGACGCAAAGGATTCTTATTACCCATAATTGACCCAGTTTATTCAAATTTTTTGACCACTCGTCGAATGGTTGACAAATTAGGTGCACTTTCTCGGCTGAAAATTTTGGCGAAGTTTGCTAGCGGTTTCAGCGTAACTTTCCCATTTTTCTAATGAGTTTTCACAATTATAACGCGTTGTTCTTTCGAAAAGCGCTCCATTTTTAATAATCGGAATAATAAGAGGTGACAGCTGTAAAATTTCAGAGTTGCCGGTTGCATGAAAAAAAATAATATTCCAATTTTAAAAAGTGCACTCTTACTGAGACACTCTTTAGTTACCTACTCAATCAATCAAATCAAATCAAAAGTCATTTATTCAAACTAGGCTGAGAGTCAGCACTTTTTGAACGTCAAAGCTACATAAGACAGTCCCCCCAAAACGCCCGCCCTTCGACACTTCCTAGTGCTTTAGCTGGGAAGAAGAAGTGGCGGAACAAACTCCCCAGCAGCACAGCTGTCTGTTAAGTTAGAACTTGATTCAATACAATATTGTGTAAGTTATTAATATTATAAAACAAAACATACATTATTCGCCATATGTCAGCTAGCACACGCCAATATACCAACAAAACATTGAAAATTCAAGCTGAAGTAAATTATAAAACAAAATCGTAAACGGAACTTAAAACCTTAATAAAGCCTCCAGGCATAAAGGGCGTGCCCGCTGACATATACAACGATGCAAATGATACATATACACAATAAATGAAATTAAAAGAAAATAAAAATAAATTAAAAGAAAATAAAAATAAATTAAAAGAAAATAAAAATAAATTAACAAAAGCAGTTAAATAAAAACAAAAAAAAAAACAATTATATGAATTACCCATATAAACGGTCAGTAGGAAGACTAATTCTGGATTGAAAGAACATAAACATTGTCTTGAGTTGATCACAGCGGCCAACTATTCTTATCTTATCAATGAGAGATAAATGGATTATACGATACAATACTTCCGTAAGTATGTTCACCCTCTGAAAGATAGCCTAAGTCAGGCTGTAAACTACGTATATCATATTAGGTCAAAAAAAACACAAATCAATACAGGAACTTCAATGCAAATGCATTTCCAAAACAACCGGATGTAGGTGTCGCTGGAGAGCGCCACCGGAACATGTGAGCGGAAGTAATTCCTGACAACTGTCCACCGAACCGGATCTACACGGATTTACAGATTTCAGGCGCATGCACTCAAACGGCACTGAGATGCGGATGCGGAAATGGTATTAAGAGTTTTGCAGTGAATATTTCAAGTTGAATGAGTTGTAAATAGTTATATGTATGACTAGCTTTTGCCCGCGGCTTCGCCCGCGTGGATGTCGGAAATTAACGCAGGAGGACGTACTACCGCGGTAAGATGTGGTAATTCAGGTTATATTATAGGTAATAGCTGTTACCCGCGACTTCGTCCGCGTGGTATTTAACAAAAAGTTTCTCATAAAAACTGTCTTTGAAAACTACGCTGACATACGTCACAAACTACGCTGACATACGTCTCAAAATTCAGCGTGTTTTTAGTTTTTTTAAACTATTATTTATTTTTTCTAAAATAAAAGTAGCCTAAGTTACTCCTTGTTACATCAGCTATCTGCCAGTGAAAGTTCCGTCAAAATCGGTCCAGCCATTTCAGAGATTAGCCGGAACAAACAGACAGACAGACAGACAGACAAAAATTGTAAAAAAATGTTGTTTTGGTATATGTACCGGGTATACAACCATATACACTTAGTAAAAAGTGGTTATCTTAATATTAAAAACAGACACTCCAATTTTATTTATTTGTATGTATGTATAGATAAATGATTTCTGTTAGTAGGTTTGTACACTTTACACGTCAATGATATTTTTTAAACTAGATGAGGGCGGCGTTTCCTATCTGACTACTCTGAATAGAAACGCCGAAACAAACTCAGAGGTCACAGTCTCTTTTAAAGTCCAGACGTAATCTTGGTCACATCACACACAGTTGAACAACACACAGTTGAACATATTGTTTTATTTATTCGGCGTATAAGAAATCTATAGTGTTCCCACTGCTGGGACACAGGCCTCCTCTTGGTGAGAGGGAGTGGGCCGCAATTCAACACGTGGGCTCAGTGCGGGTTGGTAAATGTCACATGTCTTCGAATTTTTAGTTCTAGGACATGCCGGTTTCCTCACGATGTTTTCCTTCACCGTTTTGAGAGCAGTGGCGACGAAATAATTTACACAAAGTAAAGCAACTGTTTGGGTTCGAACCTATGACGTACAAATCGTAAGTCGGGGCCCTTACCACTGGGCCACCACCGCTGCACCAATCGTTGGTTATTTATTTATTTACTTAAAGGTTCACCCACAGCACATATATATACATACAAACATTAAATCATAAGGTAATATTCTAATATATATGCCAATTACAGGTAAACACAGCTTTGACTACAAGGACGCCAGATTACCGCTTAATTGCTAACTTAAGTCTAGGTGTACACTTAAATAAGAGAAAAGAAATAACAATTTACGAAAATAAAATGAAAAACAAAAATAGAATTAAAAAAAAGAAAAACAGTAAATATGATAAGATTATTATGAACTATTAATCTGACATTTTAACTACGTTATTATAGCTTTAAGGCTCGTGCAGACTAGCGCGACACGACGGTCGCGCGCGATTCGGCGATTTATATCCGTAGAACAAAAACGCGCGCGACACTTCACACAGGGGCGACCTGCCGCGACTCAACATGTTCTACGGATATAAATCGCCGAATCGCGCGCAAACGTCGTCGTGTCGCGCTTTGTCAGTCTGTACGAGCCTTTATTTGGTATGTTGCCGTCTCATCGCACTATGAATGGGGAAGAGATAATGCATCTGTGTCTACACACACACTTGTGCACTATAATATCTCCTGCATCGAAGGCACGTCTCCGTTATTGCCATGGCCGAAATACGGTCTTTTTTTTAGGGTGGAAAATCATCAAATGACGTCTCCTGCTCTGAGTGGAGTGGGAAGGAGTATCAGACTTTTACTGACTAAAACCCACCCGTGTTTCCTCAGTTGCCTGTGCCAGGGCTACTGTAACTGTTTCGGACAAATCCTCGACCTTGGCAGACCCGAAGAACGCACTGAAGGACTATTAGTGCGCTATGCAAATACCTCTCCTGGTTGTGGTAGGTACACGAGGCTTCATTACTTAACCCTATGAAGGTTCTAGAGCTAAAAGCTTAAACACGCAACGATGTCAATTTTATCTTTTATCAACTTCCAACTTCAATTCACAATATACAGATACACATGACTCTTAGAAGTATTATCATGACTATAAAAACGTTATGCGTCGTAAAACTTTTTCTGATGCCATATTGGTCCATATTACTACACAATACAATTGTGTTACAGAAGTTTTAGTCCTAACAACACGCCAATACGGCTAGCGGTTTTACGTGAATATGCAGGCAACAGGGCTATCAAAAGATCACTGTTGGTCTTAGGGCTACTCTTAATCTTGTTCAAATGTTAAGAAAACGAAAGAAAAAAGGACACAATGGTGCCGATTCTGTTGTACAAAATTCTCTAAACTAAACTAAAAATCACTAAAATTTGGTTTATTCCTGTTAAACGACGATTTCCTATTCTTAAATAGACTAAAATGACACAACTTAACTATATTTTAGTTTGACAGCACTAAGATTGCACTGAGTTATTAGTTTAGTGAAAATGACAATTTTGCTAGTCTGAGTTTGCCGGTTTTCACCAAAAATGTTGACTATAATAATTTATTTTGACTAAATCTGACTATATTTAATCGCGATTAAAAAGGTGTGGAGTAAAACTAGTGATCATGAACAAAAATTCACTCCAACGCCTCGCCTTCACGTGCAAAAACAGTGCTGTATTTTTTTTTCTTTTGCTTATATCTCGAAAATGACGCGTCCTATCGCAAAAATAATGACTTTTCGACCCCCTTTGTCAACCCCAGAACATAAATCTCAACACGTGGGTAATATTTATTTTTGATTTTTGAAACAAAAAGTGAAAAAACACATCCAGCCTGCCCGCTTGCGCGCGCTTTCGTCTCTAAAAAAATTCATTGCGTAGCGCACTCAAGTACCACGTTGGGAAACCAAAAGAAAAAAAAAACCACGTTGATTGTCAAATTCGTTTTTAGTCGTGTCAAATTAATTTTTAAATTTAGAAAAAATTTTCTTGCAGAATAGCGTTAAAAATCTCATAGCCAAAAGTAAGGAATTTTAGAGATAGTTTAGTTAGTTTAGTTCGGTGTACAACAGAATCGGCACCATTATCTGTTTTCCAAACATTTTTAGAAGGGCCCTTTCTTTGTTTTCTTGTTGTCATAAGCTATATTATGAGAAAAAAAATATATCACTGTTATGATAACGAAAAACTAGATGAAACGTCAGCAAAATTGATATTGGGACATTTTAGCGGGGTAATTTCATAACTCACTAACAGTGCAAATGGCGCCATTCATTGTTCAACAACATTCATTGTTTTTTAACCGACTTCAAAAAAAGGAGGAGGTTATATGTTCGACTGTATGTATTTTTTTTTTTTTTTTATGTATGTTCACCGATTTCTCCGCCAATTGTCAACCGATTTTGAAAATTCTTTTTTTATTCGTAAGGGTATACTCCTGAGGTGGTCCCATATTAATTTTGTGAAGATTTGATGTATACTTTGGGAGATAAACGAAGGAACTCCTCAAAAACAAACAGTACACGTAATGTGATTTGGATATTGTACTAAAGATCAAAAATAATTGCTGGTTCTATCTATCCATCCGTGGTGAACTAATTATAGTCTTCGAAGATACCGCATGGAACTCCTCATCGGTGAACAGTACATATAGGAACTTACAGTGAAAGGTTAGAAGGTTAGGGGATAATTCTTTGAATATTATAGGCACGTTTAGACCGTTACTTGTATTCTTATATTCCGTTGAGCTGATGATGGAAGGTACAACTCCTTATCGATCAGGAGTTAGAAGATATCTTGTCCTAGATAGACATACTCGTTGACATCGAGAATTGATTCCTCAGCAGACACTAGAGTGGGCTCTTACCCACTCTACTGTCTGCTTAATAAAAAAAAAAGCAGCCTTAATCATTTTGGCCTGGCCATTTATTATATTTTTAACCGACTTCAAAAAGGAGGAGGTTATCAATTCGGATGTTTATATGTTTTTTTTTTTTTTTATGTATGTTCGGCCATAACTCCGTCATATGTAGATGGATTTGCAAAATTCTTTTTTTGTTCGAAAGGGGTTTATTCCGAAATGGTCTCATATAATTTTCATATAGATCTGATGATGAGTTCGGGAGACAGACACCGGAACTCTTTAAAAAATGACAGCAAATCAACCGCGATTTCTGCTATCGCATAAATATGCATTGTTTGTTTGGAATTAGTGCAGGGTGAATACCACAACTAAAAATTTAAAAATAAAAACTTTTTTACAAAAAAAAACAACCGACTTCCTTAAAAACACTACAAAGTGAAAAATAACTTTAATTTCGGAAGTCGGTGGCAAAAAAACCATAAATACAGATCCTAAGACACCGACTTCCGAAATTAAAGTTATTTTTCACTTTGTAGTGTTTTTAAGGAAGTCGTTTGTTTTTTTTTTTGTAAAAAAGTTTTTTCCTATACATTGTTGAGTAGAAAAAAAATCGAACATAGGTATGAAGCACTGGATTAGCAATGTTTTTCAAAATACATCAGATTATGATTGATAATGTGTCGTTGTAAGACGCAATAGGGTGCAAAATGCGTTTAATGCTAACTAATACCGCCAGACATTCACCTTAGTCTGCCCTTTATGCCTGATCTGCACAAAGGACTTTAAATAAAATGGAGTTTCTGTAACTATTTACTGTTTGACATTACTATGACTTTCTTTCAAATCTGTGAAGAGATTTACACGTTTATTGCATGACATAAAACAAGATACGTTATACGTTGTACGCGTTCTTTTTCCGTTGAGTATATAGCTTATACAGGATATTTTTTTATCCAGTGCGCAAACTGTAACCATGAATTCAGCATATCATTCTAGACCCCCCAGCGTAGAAAATTTTCGTCGGTTATGCAAACAAAAATGGCATGTGTGCAATTCACACGTGGTAGAAGTGAAACCTTCAAAATTTTTGACTTCAAGATGAATGATACGAATGTAAAATTACGGGAAGAGGATAATTGTAGGTTTTAGTAATGATTATAGTGATACAAAGGAGCTATCTTTTTTCACATTCAATAACGCTTTTCGACGTGCACAAAATTCACGAACACGTTCCGTTGAACTTTTTACTGTCTTTTTAATCTTGTTTTCGCTTTTTTTTTTCGATAATCGCGACAATATTCTGCATTCGTTTTCGGCATATTTAAAGAATATTATTATAAAAATGATAAAAAAAAACTACAAACTTATATTACGTACACGTATACCAAACACCACGGTTGTTGTGATGCCTTTACTCAAGCTTTGTACTACGAATTCGTGCGCGCACAAACGCCTCTCATCTGGCAAAAATGATGAAGTATCTTGATCGCAAAAATAACTTGAACTGTCAGTCGCGATTGGTCGCGATGGTTCATCGATTAACGGCGGACTTTCATTTTTACAAAATTTAGAATTAATAATCTGCATTTATGATGGTTATGCATGGATGAGTGAGTACACAATAGACGGACAATGCAATATAATCGCTTATCTCAGCCCTGGAACGCGCCAACGAAGGTTGACAGTTTGACATAAACATTTGGATGAGCGTGGTGACCCGTACGATTATAATTAAGTTTTAAGTGCAAAGTTGTGTGTGTGAAGTGTTTTTGTTGAAACGTAAGATGGACAGGTAAGTTAAATACAGTTTTTAGTGCCAGGATTGTGTTTTTGACAAAGATTTGCACGTAAATAGTTAGTTCAACAAACATCGTCATCCTTTTTGCCGCCATTTTTCCGCGGCCGGCGTCGGATTTCGCAGTATTACGAGTAATAATTTTACTATTGATAGCAAACTATTGACGTTACTTAGGTTACTATGTATTGTATTATTGTTATTATACATTTAGGTATAAGACATTTGCGTAACATTGTAATGAAAAATACGCAACCTAAAAAGATGAAGGAACTCGATTGTTGAACCGGGAATTTTAGGTCAAGTGACACTAAAATCGCCATTGTGTTTTGTACGGATGATGAAATGTGTGGATATGACTTCCGTACATTTTTATGGTAAAATTTTTGGGTGATTTGTTTTTAACCGACTTAAAAAAAGAGGTTATTGGACACGTATGTAAGTATGTAATGTTACTGTTAATGCAACTGAAATTTTGTATTTTTCCAGCTCGCATGCCAGAGGACGCCGGGTGGTGGAAGGGCACCACCACCACCACTTGACATGATTTTGCAGCCACCGGCAATGTTAGTAACTTACGGACTTTTCTAATTTTCATTTATCTCTAAATATTCAGGTACACACTGCTTTTGTTCCAGGTTTATGGACAATGATTGGCTATTGTCTGGGCCGGCATTACCGGTGCCTCCGTCACCAGCATCACTGTTCGTCGTGCTATCGCAATTATAATTTTCTTTTCTTTTTTAGTATTGATTTTTTTTCCGTATTTACATAAATAATATATAGGTTCGATAATAGACTTGAAATAACAATAATATATACAAGTACATAAAACATTTTTGATTAAATTCTAATATGTACAGGTACATAAAACGTTTTTAATGTGTTTTAATTTTTTGAAGTTCAGATGTGACAATATTTGCCGTATCCATATTTCTTTCGTCCATGGTTATGACGTCATGTATTTAAAAACTTTTTATCAGATGTTACCTCTAAAGACGCGCTAGCTAAGCTGAGCTAACATTAAAAAAATTATAGTTTAAAAAAACTAAAAAACACGTTTCCATTGAAAACCAAACTAAAAAGTACAAAATAATAGAAAAAAAGCGTGGGGTGCTTTTTAAAGTATTTTTTTATTGATATCAGGCACCCCACGCTTTTTTTCTATTATTTTGTACTTTTTAGTTTGGTTTTCAATGGAAACGTGTTTTTTAGTTTTTTTAAACTATAATTTATTTTCTATTTTTTAGGGTGTTTCGAATTTTGAGACGTATGTCAGCGTAGTTTGTGACAGTTTTTTTGCTGTCCTGGTAACCCTGGCAAGGATAATGGCACAAATTTATGAAATGATTGCATTGTCATCGGTCCTTGACAGGTGTGCAAAGTTTGAATGAAATCTGGTTTAAAGTGGGTCAAAATCGCGCTATAAGGAGTCGGTTACAAACAAACATACAAACATACAAATATACAAACATACAAGTGAAGCTAATATAAAGCGTGTAAGTAAGCAAGTTTGAGTCCGTCTATTGCCGTTTCGATGACTTGCAAAATCAGATAGAAGTATTAAACTCTGTCAACTTACCTAATGAGATTGATGGACGTGATACTATCGAACAACTATTTATGTCTAACATTGCAATTGCTCAAAGTATTACACAGAAACATAACTCGAACCGTCATGATGGGAGTAGTTACAAGGATTTGAATTCAAGTCAGTTAACTGCAGGTCCATGTAATCATGATCACCATGATATAGGTTTTAAATTACCGCAAATTCAAGTTGCTAAGTTCGACGGATCTTGCTTTCGTTGGCTTGAGTTTCGTGACACATTCTTATCGATAGTAGGTACACAATAACGACCGCATCGCCCCCATTCATAAATTTCATTCATAGTATCACGTTCATCAATCTCATTATGTAAGTTGACAGAGTTTAATACTTCTATCTGATTTTGCAAGTCATCGAAACGGCAATAGACGGACTCAAACTTGCTTAATTTTAATGTTAACTCAGCTCAATTTGAGGTAACATCGGATAAAAAGTTTTTAAATTTAGTGATTTGACCTTTTATGGAACTACATTTAACTATAAGATTCTGTAATTCTTGAGGATTGTTTGTGCTAGATTCACCTCCATAATCCTTACCCATTGTGAACTCAAACCGTGCTAATATTGTGAATGTTAAGATCGGATTGAATAAACAAATTGATTCACACTAGGTTTGATTATGGAAATATCGATAAACACACACAAACTCCTTAAACTAAAAACTTTAAACTAAAAACTTAGATCACGCTCCTCACCTAACGTCACCTGAGGCCGGCCCGGTGCAGCAGTGAGTAGGGCTCCGCTCCGCTCACACAGTGACACGGCAGGCGGCCCGAAGTTGCGATACACGGAGATCGGCCTGGAATGTTCGGCGATGGGGGTGAAATATATGTTTCTATGCTTAGCTATAAGCCTGTTAGGAAACACGATTATAGAATACGATAATATCGTAAGAAGGTTGCCTATTGTAATATCCGTAAAAAACTATTAAAAATGGATAAATACTTTACAAAACTGCGTATTGGTGTTGATGTTACTATTTTAAGCTACTGCAATAACTATAGACACCAATGCACACGTATCAACTATTTTAAATACGTACTGGATCGAAGTATTAAGGGTAAGGGTATAAAAGGTAAGAGTAAGTAGGTAAGAAGGAATTCACAAGGAAAAATGGGCACTTAGCTGCATTGGCCTAGGCTGCGGTACGATGCGGATTGCTGTTCGCTACCGGCGGTGGCTGCAATGGCTGGTACACCTCCAGGGAACCCAGGTTGTCTTGATTTAGATGATAGTAGCTGCGGCGGAAAGGTTTTTTTTTTTTTTTTTTTTAATTGATTTATTTATTCACTCAAAACATAGAATTATGGTACACGTTAAAAAAAAACAGTTTTACAAAATAAGTCCTATTTCTACAAACGTGTGGGTGAGCACGACTGCTCTCCTAGCTAGGTTATGAAAACCTGTGTTAAGGAGAAGCAGTCCGGTCCCCTAAGGTACAATGTCGTAATAGTTATATAGTTCTTCTGATAAAGGTTATGCCGCCAACAGCGCGTGGTCCCAGTGATCGAACTTGTTTTCCTCCAAAGTTGCTGGTTTTGTCGTAGGTCGCCAATCTTAGGTTTAGAATATGAATGACTACTATTTATGGACTCAAGCACATCCGCGCGGTCAATAAGAACGACTAAGACTTGAAAAAAATGTTGTAAAGTAGGTATATTGGTATCCAATGTGCCGCGGTACTCTTCCCACTTGGTTTTAGTGTGGCTGTCAAGCTTAGGGCTCATTATGTGAATGAGTAAAATATCCCAGTCCCGTGAACCAAGACCGAGACTAGTTAAAGCACGTAAGTTTTTATTAATATGATCCACAAGGGATCGTAATGATTTATCAGACTCACTTGTGATTGGTTTTATATATAATAATGAATTTATATGATGAGTTACTAATTGTCGTGCATTGTCATATCTGTCACATAATAATTTCCAAGCACACGCATAATTGGCGCCGGATACCTCTAAGTTAGCAATAATCCGCGCTGCATCACCAGTCAAGTACGACATAAGATAATGAAATTTATGAATGGGGGCGAGCCGGTCGTTATTGTGTACTATCGATAAGAATGTGTCACGAAACTCAAGCCAACGAAAGTAAGATCCGTCGAACTTAGCAACTTGAATTTGCGGTAATTTAAAACCTATATCATGATGATCATGATTACATGGACCTGCAGTCAACTGACTTGAATTCAAATCCTTGTAACAGACTACTCCCATCATGACGGTTCGAGTTATGTTTCTGTGTAATACTTTGAGCAATTGCAATGTTAGACATAAATAGTTGTTCGATAGTATCACGTTCATCAATCTCATTAGGTAAGTTGACAGAGTTTAATACTTCTATCTGATTTTGCAAGTCATCGAAACGGCTATAGACGGACTCAAACTTGCTTAATTTTAATGTTAACTCAGCTAACTCAATTTGAGTAAGCGCGTCTTTAGAGGTAACATCGGATAAAAAGTTTTTAAATTTAGTAATTTGACCTTTTATGGCACTACGTTTAACTATAAGATTCTGTAATTCTTGAGGATTGTTTGTGCTAGATACACCTCCATAATCCTTACCCATTGTGAACTCAAACCGTGCTAATATTGTGAATGTTAAGATCGGACTGAACAAACAAATTGATTCACACTAGGTTTGATTATGGAAATATCGATAAACCACACAAACTCCTTTATTATAGTGAAAAAAAAAAAAAAAAAACTAAAAACTTTGCTCACGCTCCTCGCCTAACGTCACCTGAGGCCGGCCCGGTGCAGCAGTGGGTAGGGCTCCGCTCCGCTCACACAGTGACACGGCAGGTGGCCCGAAGTTGCAATACACGGAGATCGGCCTGGAATGTTCGGCGATGGAGGTAAAATATATGTTTCTATGCTTAGCTATAAGCCTGTTAGGAAACACGATTATAGAATACGATGATATCGTAAGAAGGTAGCCGATTGTAATATCCGTAAAAACTATTAACAATGGATAATTACTTTAAAAAACTGCGTATTGGTGTTGATGTTACTATTTTAAGTTACTGCAATAACTATAGACACCAATGCACACGTAGAAACTATTTTAACTCTTTTATCCCTAATGACCTACGTTATGCTCGCATTGTTTCAAACGATTCAGAGCCTTATTTTATCATACAAATAAAGTTAAAGTTTGCTGGTACGCGGCGAACCTAATGTGGTATCTCAGGGACTTACAGGTACTGGATCGAAGTATTAAGAGTAAGGGTATAAAAGGTAAGGGTAAGTAGGTAAGAAGGAATTCACAAGGAAAAATGGGCACTTAGCTGCATTGGCCTAGGCTGCGGTACGATGCGGATTGCTGTTCGCTACCGGTGGTGGCTGCAATGGCTGGTACACCTCCAGGGAACCCAGGTTGTCTTGATTTAGATGATAGTAGCTGCGGCGGAAAGGTTATGCCGCCAACAGCGCGTGGTCCCAGTGATCGAACTTGTTTTCCTTCAAAGTTGCAGGTTTTGTCGTAGGTCGCCAATCTTAGGTTTAGAATATGAATGACTACTATTTATTGACTCAAGCACATCCGCGCGGTCAATAAGAACGACTAAGACTTGAAAAAATGTTGTAAAGTAGGTATATTGGTATCCAATGTGCCGCGGTACTCTTCCCACTTGGTTTTAGTGTGGCTGTCAAGCTTAGGGCTCATTATGTGAATGAGTAAAATATCCCAGTCCCGTGAACCAAGACCGAGACTAGTTAAACAACGTAAGTTTTTATTAATATGATCCACAAGGGATCGTAATGATTTATCAGATTCGCTTGTGATTGGTTTTATCTATACATCTATACAAATAAATAAAATTGGAGTGTCTGTTTTTAATATTAAGATAACCACTTTTTACTAAGTGTATATGGATGTATACACGATACATATACCAAAACAACATTTTTTACAATTTTTGTCTGTCTGTCTGTCTGTCTGTTCGTTCCCGCTAATCTCGGAAATGGCTGGACCGATTTTGACGGGACTTTCACTGGCAGATAGCTGATGTAACAAGGAGTAACTTAGGCTATTTTTATTTTAGAAAGATTCTTTTATTTTAGAAAAAAATAACTATCTTCGAAAACTACGCTGACATACGTCTCAAAATTCGTAAAACCCTGGCTGAATCCTACGAAATAGATCAAAATAATGTACTACAGTATTGTACACCTTAAAAAGGCCTACAAAAATGTCCTCAATGGTATATGTCTATCTCTTAGGGATAACCCACAATAACCATTTTTTATCTTTTACTTTTTACGAGAAATAAGGGCTTATTTACGAAGCGATTTTAAGCAATACAGCATTAATCCTTATCCAATTAAGTACCTTAAATACATTGTGCATTTAATATAGATCAATATGGCCCTTTACAGCATGTAATTTAAATGAATATCTTAGAAGATATTAGAGATTTAAAAAGTGGGCGCAGAGCGCGTTAGCAGGGGCCGGGTAGTCAGGATAAGTAGGATTGTAATTCATATTACTTTGGCTTCAAAGTAATTGCGAATATCATGTGTGTTCATTATACTCAAAATAAACCTAATAGTATTATTTCAAGTAAGAGACCGCGAAATTGCTTAGATGTTTAGATTTTTGGATGTTTGTTTCTCAATGATGCAAAGACGGCCAAACGGATTTAGATCGAATTTGGCACAAAGATATAGGTATTATATCATGGATACGTAACAGATAGGATACCTACTTTATCCCGGTAGTAGGTTCCCGGGTGATATTTTCCGACAGCTATACGGGCCAAGCCACTGGCAAAAGTACTATTCCTATAATTATGTTCGGTGTCTGGTAAATGATTGAGTGTCTGTATAGGTAAAATAGGAGCGTTAAGAAAAACCAGGAAGACTTATATTCAACTAAACCAAGCCCTATGTCACAGTCTTCTTACTCTGAATACTATTACTTTTATTTTAAAAACACCAACACACGTGATGTTCTCATAAACTATGAATCCTAAGTAATATGAGTTATAATCCTACTACTAATAATATTATATATGTGAAAATATGTATGATTGGGTGTTTGTTTCTCAATCACGCAAAAATGGCTGAATGGATCTGGATCGAAAATAGCACACAGAGTCTATATTACCTATATAAAACATCGAATAGCACATTCTTATCGCGGTAGTACGTCCTCTTGCATTAATTTCCGACATCCACGCGGGCGAAGCCGCGGGCAAATAATATTATAAATGTGAAAATATGTATGATTGGGTTGTTGTTTCTCAATCACACAAAAATGGCTGAATGGATCTGGATCGAAAATAGCACACAGAGTCTATATTACCTATATAACCTGGAATAACACATTCTTATCGCGGTTATACGTCCTCTTGCATTAATTTCCGACATCCACGCGGGCGAAGCCGCGGGCAAAAGCTAGTATATAATAATGAATTTATATGATGAGTTATTAATTGTCGTGCATTGTCATATCTGTCACATAATAATTTCCAAGCACACGCATAATTGGCGCTGGATACCTCTAAGTTAGCAATAATCCGCGCTGCATCACCAGTCAAGTACGACATAAGATAATGAAATTTATGAATGGGGGCGATGCGGTCGTTATTGTGTATTATCGATAAGAATGTGTCACGAAACTCAAGCCAACAAAAGCAAGAGCCGTCGAACTTAGCAACTTGAATTTGCGGTAATTTAAAACCTATATCATGATCATCATGATGACATGGACCTGCAGTCAACTGACTTGAATTTAAATCCTTGTAACTACTCCCATCATGACGGTTCGAGTTATGTTTCTGTGTAATATTTTGAGCAACTGCAATGTTAGATATAAATAGTTGTTCGATAATGTCACGTTCATCAATCTCATTAGGTAAGTTGACAGAGTTTAAAACTTCTATCTGATTTTGCAAGTCATCGAAACGGCTAAGGGACTCAAACTTGCTTAATTTTAATGTTAACTCAGCTAACTGAATTTGAGTAAGCGCGTCTTTAGAAGTAACATCGGATAAAAAGTTTTTAAATTTAGTGATTTGACCTTTTAAGGAACTACGTTTAACTATAAGATTCTGTAATTCTTGAGGATTGTTTGTGCTAGATTCACCTCCATAATCCTTACCCATTGTGAACTCAAACCGTGCTAATATTGTGAATGTTAAGATCGGACTGAACAAACAAATTGATTCACACTAGGTTTGATTATGGAAATATCGATAAACCACACAAACTCCTTTATTATAGTGAAAAAAAAAAAAACTAAAAACTTTGCTCACGCTCCTCGCCTAACGTCACCTGAGGCCGGCCCGGTGCAGCAGTGGGTAGGGCTCCGCTCCGCTCACACAGTGACACGGCAGGTGGCCCGAAGTTGCAATACACGGAGATCGGCCTGGAATGTTCGGCGATGGGGTAAAATATATGTTTCTATGCTTAGCTATAAGCCTGTTAGGAAACACGATTATAGAATACGATGATATCGTAAGAAGGTAGCCGATTGTAATATCCGTAAAAACTATTAACAATGGATAATTACTTTAAAAAACTGCGTATTGGTGTTGATGTTACTATTTTAAGTTACTGCAATAACTATAGACACCAATGCACACGTAGAAACTATTTTAACTCTTTTATCCCTAATTACCTACGATATGCTCGCATTGTTTCAAACGATTCAGAGCCTTATTTTATCATTTATTTATTATTTATTTTATTTTAAAGAAGGCTTACAGACTAACAAAACAATGATATAAAAATGTTATATCAAAAATTGCTAATACACCCCCAACATATAGATAGTAAAATGTCGATAAAAAAGTACATAATTTAATGTTAATTAGTTAACTATCCAAGAAAAATGACTGTGCCAAAATCCGTCTTAAAGTCGCCAGCGCCACACTCGTGCAGAACAAGTCAACAATATGGTTTATAGGAAGCCTATTGAAACTAGCTGCACTTCTTATTGTGAAAACATTCCGCCTATAATTAGTCATTGCGAAAGGTACATTTAATATTGGCCGCTGACGTAATCCCATCAGATTTGTGCGTAATGACAGATTAGCAACGAGTTCAGGACAGTATAAGTGGCCATTTGCGATACTCAACAGTAAACTCATATCTCCAATACAACGTCTCATCTCTAGAGGAAGGAAGTGGTACCGTTTGCAGCGGTGCTCGTAGTCAACTGAGTATTGCTGCGCCCTATAATCTAGATAGCGTAGGAATTTTTGGACTCCCTCAATACGGGACTTATAAGTCTCATACTGCGGGTTCCAAACCTGAGACGCGTATTCCAAATGGCTGCGCACGAAAGAACAATACAAGATTTTAACCGGTTTAAGAGATCGAAAACAGGCCGTGGTGCGTAGTATAAATCCAAGCGCTTTGGATGCTTTTGTAACTATGCTATTTACATGTTGATCAAACAGAAGCTTACTGTCTATGATTACCCCTAAATCTCTTATGCTATTTTGCCTGCAAATGATCTGATCGTTCAAGGTGTAACTAAAATTTATCAAAGAAGTACAACGTGAGAATGTTAGGAGAAAGCATTTAGAGACATTTAATTGGAGTTTGTTACGGATGCAATATATTTCAAACCTTTTCAGGTCTTCTTGCAACTGATATGCATCAGACATGTCTCGCACAACTTTATGAATCTTCATGTCATCAGCATAAAGTAAAATATACGAATGACGAAAGCATTGTTTGATATCAGCAATGAACAATATAAATAACAGTGGACCCAAAATTGAGCCTTGAGGTACACCTGAAGGGACAGAACTCCAACCAGAGGTGTAGCCCTGAAGCACGACAGCCTGTGTTCTGTTCTCTATGTAGGAGGAGAACCACCGATACAGATCACCGTGTATTCCGGCGAGAAACAGCTTCTTTAGCAGCATGCAATGATCAATACGGTCGAAACACTTACTATAGTCGGTATAAACCACGTCAACTTGTCGCTGTGCCATGCCGTTTGTAATAAACTCATGCGACAGAAGCAAGTTAGACGTGGTCGAGCGGTTCCTAACAAAACCGTGCTGTTCCTCACCGAGAATTGGCTTGAAAGCTGCATAGACATCAGTATAGACTACACGTTCAAGAATTTTAGAAAAGAGACTAATTTTAGATATAGGCCGATAGTTTTCAATATTAGCCTTATCGCCCTTTTTAAAGACGGGAGTGACGAAAGCAGACTTCCAAATCTTCGGAACTTTACCCTCGGAAAGAGAGCGCTTGAATAAGATACAAATGGGTTCCACAAGACTATCAGCACAAGCGACTATGAACATTGGAGGTATTAGTTCAGGCCCACCTGATTTACTGAGGTCTAAAGATTTCAGCAGCTTCAATATACGTGAGTGGGTTATGTCAACTGTGCTTGTAGACATTGCAGTATTACAATATTGTTCACTGGAAGTACGTTCATCATCAGCCATTGATTCAGGTTCCGAAAAGGTGGACTGGTAATAGGTAGCAAAGAGGTTGCTAATATCCTGTCCTGTATTCACAGAGGTTTCACCGTAGAACATCTCATTAGGAAACGAACCAGCCCTCCGCTTACTTTTTACGAACGTCCAGAAAGACTTAGGATTTTTTTACAATAGAAGCCTCAATGTTTGTCATATAATTGTCATAACAGGTTTTTTCCAGCTCAAAAACTCTAGTACGCAATAATGAAAACGAGTGATAATCAGATAAGTTACTATAACGTTTATATTTCTTATGATACTTATGTTTTTCTCTAATGATTTTAATGAGTGCTGGGGTATACCAAGGAGGATAAGAGGACTGTTTTACCGATTTTTGGGGTATATGTCTATCCCTAAGCTCATATAGCTTACTATAAAAGTTAGTAACGGCATCTTCCAAGCTCGTTGATTGTAACAACTGAGGCCAGTTAATTAGATCAAGCTCAGATTTAATAGCATCATAATTGCCCTTTGAGAAGATATGACGTTGCTTAGGTTTGTCAACAAGTTTTTGAATTTCAATAAATTTTGTCTCAATAATTAAAGGCTTGTGATGTGAATCAATAGGCAGAGCAAGTGGGTCCGTACATCCCGAGACAGTCACAGTATTATTACAGAATACAAGATCAAGTAGTCTACAATTAATGTTCCGCTCACCATTATACTGTGATAAGTTGAACGTATGTATTGTATCGAAGAACTGAATCACATGCTGAGAAGAAATATTTTGCGGGATTAACTCACCATTGGTAGCAATGTCCCCATTACACCACTCGACGTCGTTACCGAAATTAAAATCACCCACAAGCAAAAACTTGTCAAGTGGATGAGTCAGAATTAAGTTGTTGAGACTATCTGTGAAGTTACGTAACTGAATACTATGAGAATTACCTAGATTCTCCTTGCACAGGTAAAGCGCACATATATGCAAATTATAACTAACCTGTGGTTTGTTCCTTTTAAGGATTAAAGACAGCCAAATATCCTCAGCAGAAGTCCGCCAATCCAACCTCTCAACTATTGTAAGATCATGTTTCACCGCTATCAGTACACCACCACCACGCAACTGACCGGTTCGGGAGTAGTCACGATCGCGTCTCCATACGAGGTAACGTCCATCAAATAATTCACTGTTGTTAAAACTATCGTCTAGCCACGTCTCCGTAAATATAATGATATCGTAGGAACTAAGACATACTCCGCGAAACACAATGTTCGTTTTCGTACGCAGACCACGCACGTTCTGGTAGTAGATTTTAAGCGGAGCCATTAATACGTTTAACATCAATCAAATAACTAAAAAATAGATAAAAAATTGTCAAAAACAAATCAATTATTACAGAAAGAACAAAGTGCATGTCACTGACGCAGCCTTTATATTGCTTAATGCGGGTAGTGGTCAAGTAAAGTAATAGACACAGCAATACACAGTGACCAGTAGAAATAACATTATAAAAACATTCGTTTTAAAAAGAAAGAAAAGGCGACGGCCAGTACAGAGATAAGAGCACCTCGGAGTAAATTGTCATAACTGGAGACGGTTCATAAAGGAAAATGTACCTTATTGCACGACTGAGACGGTTTAAATTAGCATAATAAAAAGTAACATTGCAAAAATAATATTGAATAGACTTACTCGGGCACACCGCGTAGCGACACAAAACCAATAGGAAAACACAACTAGCACACATAGGACTAAGATTCTCAAACAACATTGTTTCGCACCTAAAAAATACACGCCAAAACACAGACTTATTTAAACATAGTATTCTAGCAGCGGTTGTCGAGTAATTTAAACAATTTTCTGCAGATCTTTCTCCGATTTGATAACCAGCGGTGGGGACATGTCGTTTTTTCTTACGAGTATCTTCGCATGTTTGACCCAAACGTATTGGAAATCCATTTCTGCCGATGTTTTCTTAGTTTTAGACAGCAACATTTTGTTTTTTATTGTAAGGTGATCATTTATGAAAATTTTATGGTTGCCACTCAATCCAACTTTATCTGGCGTCAGGGGTGAGGTCTTTAGTTCATGCCTAGCAGCTGCTATGAAATCCTCTTTTACGTAACGTTGGCAGAAGCCGACTATGATGGGTTTTATACGGTCTTTCTCGTTAGTAGGCACACGTGTGATGAAGTTAATTTGATTTTTAGTGATAGGGTAACTGATTTTAGCGCTAATTTTGGCTATTATTTCAAATAAGTTCTCGTTACCTGTCTGAGGCACACCCTTAACTTCAATATTATTCATACGCGACCATTGGTCCTTATTATTATTATCTTCCTCTAACTTATCCAAACGGGCTTGCAATTGTTCGACTTGGTCCTGGACTTTCTCAACCTTCACAATACGTAGCTCCATATAATTTAGTTTTCCAGAGACTTCTTTCATAACCTCGCTGTACTGGTTGGATAAGGTTGTCTTGAACTCGCCAAATTCATTCCTCAATGCGACGATTTCCTCTTTCATATTCTCCAGTGTGGCAAACTTCAAAGACAAAGCTCGAATTTCCTGCAGGACAACCGATTCAGATTCCAGCACGGGGGTGGGTGATACTGGCATGCCTGGTTGTAGGGCATTACCTGCAATTCTGCATTTACTGCAACGCCATATTAGCTTACGATCCCCTAACTTTTGGTAGCCGTTTTCAGTGACGCCCCCACAATGGAAATGCATCATAAGGTTACACGATTTGCAGTGTGCACCATCGGACAACGTGTCACTGCAGACACCGCACTTGTTTGTATCCATCTTCGAAAGTATAATTGCACTGTCAAAATAACAAGCGAAACAATACGAAACTTTGAGAAACAGTGGAATACTTTTTAAAACAGTGGAATACTTTTAAAAATCGACGTTAATTTGTACCAAACACAGCCGTATGTAACCGAGGTTAACGGCTGACTTGACTGATCATACAAATAAGGTTAAAGTTTGCTGGTACGCGGCGAACCAAATGTGGTATCTCAGGGACTTACAGGTACTGGATCGAAGTATTAAGGGTAAGGGTATAAAAGGTAAGGGTAAGTAGGTAAGAAGG
Source organism: Aporophyla nigra (assembly GCA_947507805.1). Taxonomy (NCBI): domain Eukaryota; kingdom Metazoa; phylum Arthropoda; class Insecta; order Lepidoptera; family Noctuidae; genus Aporophyla; species Aporophyla nigra. Next base: position 26,984,910 of record OX382292.1, on the reverse strand, counting down.
AATTCACAAGGAAAAATGGGCACTTAGCTGCATTGGCCTAGGCTGCGGTACGATGCGGATTGCTGTTCGCTACCGGCGGTGGCTGCAATGGCTGGTACACCTCCAGGGAACCCAGGTTGTCTTGATTTAGATGATAGTAGCTGCGGCGGAAAGGTTATGCCGCCAATAGCGCGTGGTCCCAGTGATCGAACTTGTTTTCCTCCAAAGTTGCAGGTTTTGTCGTAGGTCGCCAATCTTAGGTTAAGAATATGAATGACTACTATTTATTGACTCAAGCACATCCGCGCGGTCAATAAGAACGACTAAGACTTGAAAAAATTTTGTACAGTAGGTATATTGGTATCCAATGTGCCGCGGTACTCTTCCCACTTGGTTTTAGTGTGGCTGTCAAGCTTAGGGCGTCACGTTCATCAATCTCATTAGGTAAGTTGACAGAGTTTAAAACTTCTATCTGATTTTGCAAGTCATCGAAACGGCTAAGGGACTCAAACTTGCTTAATTTTAATGTTAACTCAGCTAACTGAATTTGAGTAAGCGCGTCTTTAGAAGTAACATCGGATAAAAAGTTTTTAAATTTAGTGATTTGACCTTTTAAGGAACTACGTTTAACTATAAGATTCTGTAATTCTTGAGGATTGTTTGTGCTAGATTCCCCTCCATAATCCTTACCCATTGTTAACTCAAACCGTGCTAATATTGTGAATGTTAAGATTGGACTGAACAAACAAATTGATTCACACTAGGTTTGATTATGGAAATATCGATAAACCACACAAACTCCTTTATTATAGTGAAAAAAACTAAAAACTTAGCTCACGCTCCTCACCTAACGTCACCTGAGGCCGGCCCGGTGCAGCAGTGAGTAGGGCTCCGCTCCGCTCACACAGTGACACGGCAGGCGGCCCGAAGTTGCGATACACGGAGATCGGCCTGGAATGTTCGGCAATGGGGGTGAAATATATGTTTCTATGCTTAGCTATAAGCCTGTTAGGAAACACGATTACTTATAGAATACGATAATATCGTAAGAAGGTTGCCTATTGTAATATCCGTAAAAACTATTAACAATGGATAATTACTTTAAAAAACTGCGTATTGGTGTTGATGTTACTATTTTAAGTTACTGCAATAACTATAGACACCAATGCACACGTAGAAACTATTTTAACTCTTTTATCCCTAATTACCTACGTTATGCTCGCATTGTTTCAAACGATTCAGAGCCTTATTTTATCATACAAATAAGGTTAAAGTTTGATGGTACGCGGCGAACCAAATGTGGTATCTCAGGGACTTACAGGTACTGGATCGAAGTATTAAGGGTAAGGGTATAAAAGGTAAGGGTAAGTAGGTAAGAAGGAATTCACAAGGAAAAATGGGCACTTAGCTGCATTGGCCTAGGCTGCGGTACGATGCGGATTGCTGTTCGCTACCGGCGGTGGCTGCAATGGCTGGTACACCTCCAGGGAACCCAGGTTGTCTTGATTTAGATGATAGTAGCTGCGGCGGAAAGGTTATGCCGCCAACAGCGCGTGGTCCCAGTGATCGAACTTGTTTTCCTCCAAAGTTGCAGGTTTTGTCGTAGGTCGCCAATCTTAGGTTTAGAATATGAATGACTACTATTTATTGACTCAAGCACATCCGCGCGGTCAATAAGAACGACTAAGACTTGAAAAAATGTTGTATAGTAGGTATATTGGTATCCAATGTGCCGCGGTACTCTTCCCACTTGGTTTTAGTGTGGCTGTCAAGCTTAGGGCTCATTATGTGAATGAGTAAAATATCCCAGTCCCGTGAACCAAGACCGAGACTAGTTAAAGCACGTAAGTTTTTATTAATATGATCCACAAGGAATCGTAATGATTTATCAGACTCGCTTGTGATTGGTTTTATATATAATAATGAATTTACATGATGAGTTACTAATTGTCGTGCATTGTCATATCTGTCACATAATAATTTCCAAGCACACGCATAATTGGCGCTGGATACCTCTAAGTTAGCAATAATCCGCGCTGCATCACCAGTCAATTACGACATAAGATAATGAAATTTATGAATGGGGGCGATGCGGTCGTTATTGTGTATTATCGATAAGAATGTGTCACGAAACTCAAGCCAACGAAAGCAAGATCCGTCGAACTTAGCAACTTGAATTTGCGGTAATGTAAAACCTATATCATGATGATCATGATAACATGGACCTACAGTCAACTGACTTGAATTTAAATCCTTGTAACTACTCCCATCATGACGGTTCGAGTTATGTTTCTGTGTAATACTTTGAGCAATTGCAATGTTAGACATAAATAGTTGTTCGATAGTATCACGTTCATCAATCTCATTAGGTAAGTTGACAGAGTTTAATACTTCTATCTGATTTTGCAAGTCATCGAAACGGCTATAGACGGACTCAAACTTGCTTAATTTTAATGTTAGCTCAGCTAACTCAATTTGAGTAAGCGCGTCTTTAGAGGTAATATCTGATAAAAAGTTTTTAAATTTAGTAATTTGACTTTTTATGGAACTACGTTTTACTATAAGATTCTGTAATTCTTGAGGATTGTTTGTGCTAGATTCACCTCCATAATCCTTACCCATTGTGAACTCAAACCGTGCTAATATTGTGAATGTTAAGATCGGATTGAATAAACAAATTGATTCACACTAGGTTTGATTATGGAAATATCGATAAACCACACAAACTCCTTTATTATAGTGAAAAAAAAAAATCTAAAAACTTTGCTCACGCTCCTCGCCTAACGTCACCTGAGGCCGGCCCGGTGCAGCAGTGGGTAGGGCTCCGCTCCGCTCACACAGTGACACGGCAGGCGACCCGAAGTTGCGTTCCACGGAGATATCGGCCTGGAATGTTCGGCGATGGGGGTGAAATATATGCTTATATGCTTAGTTATATGCCTGTTAGGAAACACGATTATAGAATACGATAATATCGTAAGAAGGTAGCTTATTGTACTAATCGTAAAAACGTTTTTCAATAGATAATGAGAAACTACCATAAATTAACTGCGTGTGCGGTATTGATGTTATTATTTTAAGCTACCGCAATAACTATAGACACCAATGCACACGTAGAAACTATTTTATCTTTTCCACAATCATTGTGGACCAGCATGTAATCCGCGTTTATGTTCGTACACGAAAATTAGTTTGGTAAAATGATGCGATGCATGTAGGAGAACAGGATGTTTTTTATTATAATTAAAATCAGACGAGCCTAGTCGCCCGCCGACTCGGATGATCTTGTCCTCACTTAAAAATGGGGTCAATGATAAAATATTTGACTTAGAGCTTAAAGTCTTATTGTTGCATAACAAATTATATTCACAGAAACACGATTCTTGCTGTGCGAGACGACACATATAAAGAAAGGAATTATTCAATTCATCCACCGTTAAATTGCCGACAGTTTTATCTTTATACGTTTTAAAATTATTAATAAATTTTACCACGTAAGCGAAAGATCGTTTTATTTTTGTTAAGCAGGAAAAGTCCTTAAAATTAATTATAGGTTCCTTTTGAGTAACAACATGGGTGGTAGTACAATTGGGCTTAGTTTCCGGTAAAACATTAGTATTAATTTTATTAGGTTTTAAGATAGGCCAATTCGTTTAAGGTTCCTTGAGAAATGGAGGACCTGACCACCACAGCTGGGTACGGTCAAGTTTATCTGGACTAATCCCTCTGGATATAAGGTCTGCAGGATTGACAGATGTGGGCACATAGCGCAACGAGGAGGCATCTGTTAACTCACAGATCTCCGAAATTCTATTAGCTACAAATGTTTTCAAATTTATAAAACTGGTGTGGAGCCAGGCTAGCACAACTGACGAATCGCACCAATGAACTTGATGCTGAACTTCATATCGTAGTGAGTTCCTAGCAGCTTTGCATAGCCTTGCAATGCCAGCAAGGCAGCGCACAATTCTAGACGAGGGATAGTCGTACTCTTAATCGGAGCTACTTTGGACTTAGAACAAAGCAAATTGACTGTGACTTCGTTAGCAGCATTAACCGAACGTAAATAAATGCAAGCTCCGTATGCATGTTAGGATGAATCACTGAATGAATGTAATTCAACCGATACGGGTTCATTACAGAGTACACGCCGTGGAACTTCTAGAGCTAACAGACAAGGTAAAGTCTGCACGAAATTGTTCCAGTCTCTTTGAACTTCATGTGGGACTGGAGAGTCTTAAGTTAAATTATGTAGCCACAGTTGTTATAACAACATTTTCATTTTTATTACACATGGACTGATCAGTCCTAAAGAGACGATAGAAAAGATCTTTTAGTTAAATTATTGTCAGAGTAAAGTGGGCATTTGATAGGGAAATGTAACTTATCGGTTGATGGGTTCCATCCCATGCCTAGGGTACTAGTTGACTCGCTTATTAAAAGATTATCATGAGTTTGAATATTTGAATCAAACAATGAAGGTAAATTAGTTTTAAACTTACGAAGATTAAATAATAATAATAATAATAACATTTATTTCAGAATCATAATCCATATTTCAACACACACATTTTAAAAACACACATCTTAAAAACATACAATTTAAAGCATCCTTTCTTTAATTCTTCAGTTACAGATTGTTGAATATAACGTAGAGTATCCTCATATTCAGAACCGGTGATGAGATCATTCACGAAGAAATCATGTTGGATTATGTCCTTTACCATAGGATCAGAAGATTCTTCACCAATCTGCCATAGACACCGAGTGCTTAATTAGCTGGAGCTTGCCATTCCGTAAGTCACAGTATCTAGCTGAAGCGTTTTGATGGGCAAAAACTCATCCTCTCTCCATAAAATAAGTTGAAGATTGCGATCCTCCTCATGGAAACGGACTTGACGGTACATTTTCTCGACGTCACCAGTGAGGAGAAACTTATGCTGTCGAGCTTTATTAAGATGGAGAACAGTGAGTCCTGCATATTAGGCCCAGTCATGAGAATGTCATTGACAGACTGGCCTGATGAAGTAGGAGCCGAGCGGTCGAATACGACTCTAATTTTTGTGGAATCACTACTATCTTTGAAGACAGCGTGTTGGCAGAAGAAGTAAGATGTAGACGGTATAGGTACAGCGGATTCTGAAAGGTGACCTAAGTCTGCGTACTCACGCATAAATTCTACGTATTGCGACTTCACATGTGGTTGTTTGCGAAATCGCTTTTCTAAATTGAACAAGCGTTTCTTAGCTAGTGAATAAGATTCACCAAGACAATCAGGTGTATCCTTTAAGGGTAGACTAACCGAAAATCTACCGGTTTCTAAACGAAGGGTGTGCGATAAAAAATGCGTTTCGCATGCCTTCTCGCTATGACTCATAAGTGGTTTAGTTTGAGGAACATTTTCTAAGTCCCAGAATTTTGTTAGTTCTTGATGTATCTTGTCAACAGATGACACATAAGAAACAACTGAATGATTTGAATCTATATTATTATCAATTTCATTTAACTTATTTTTTGTCGGTAAATTAAAATACACTGGACCTGAAATCAACCAACTGAAATAGGAATTTCTTAATACAGGTGAATTAAGACCGAGAGAGAGTTGATCACGGCCAATAATGTCCCAAAGCATATCAGCACCGATTACAACATCAACAGGTGCTGGTTGGTGGAAGTGGGGGTCTGCTAAAAAATAATCACTAGAAATATTAAGTTTTTTTACATCAACGGGTACTCTGTGTATATTGCCGGTCAACACTGGCAACACCAGAAAAGAAGAAGTGACAGTGAAATGCTTCATCAAAGATTTCAACTGAACTACACAAGATTCTGTAGCTTGAGTGGTTGTTTTATTGCCTATGCCAATTATATTGACATGCAAAGTGATAGTGGGTTCTAAAAGTAGTTTTGTTTTAAGCGATTGAGAAATGAACGATGACTGAATATCGCAATCCAAAAGAGCACGAACCTTGTGGGTTTGTTTGGTCGTAGGATTAACTACCTCAATATAAGCAGTAGACAGTAGAACTTGATGGTTATTTTGATTCGAAAAAATAACGATAGTATCGTCAGTGATATCAGGTGAAATGGTGACAACACTGGAAATATTTTTGCTAACAGATGGTTTATGAGAGTCTATTGTGCCGTGTATTACACATGCGACACGGATGCATGCGACAATTGCGGGCAGAATGGCCAGACCTTAAGCAGTTGTGACAAAGATTCAATCTGCTTACCTCACTGATACGATCATCCACATTCTTGGCCAAAAAGGTGGGACAATCATAAGGCGATGAGTACCAATACAAACGCTGCATGATATATTAGTATCAGAAGTATTATTGTCAACACTGTTAGAAATGTATGACTGATGAGATTTTATTTTATTACTAGAATCTATAGGTTTTGACGTTGTCTGAGTCTTAGGTTTAGAATATGAATGACTACTATTTATTGACTCAAGCACATCCGCGCGGTCAATAAGAAACTTGAAAAAATGTTGTAAAGTAGGTATATTGGTATCCAATGTGCCGCAGTACTCTTCCCACTTGGTTTTAGTGTGGCTGTCAAGCTTAGGGCTCATTATGTGAATGAGTAAAATATCCCAGTCCCGTGAACCAAGACCGAGACTAGTTAAAGCACGTAAGTTTTTATTAATATGATCCACAAGGAATCGTAATGATTTATCAGACTCGCTTGTGATTGGTTTTATATATAATAATGAATTTATATGATGAGTTACTATTTGTCGTGCATTGTCATATCTGTCACATAATTATTTCCAAGCACACGCATAATTGGCGCTGGATACCTCTAAGTTAGCAATAATTCGCGCTGCATCACCAGTCAAGTACGACATAAGATAATGAAATTTGTGAATGGGGGCGATGCGGTCGTTATTGTGTACTATCGATAAGAATGTGTCACGAAACTCAAGCCAACGAAAGCAAGACCCGTCGAACTTAGCACCTTGAATTTGCGGTAATTTAAAATCTATATCATGATGATCATGATTACATGGACCTGCAGTCAACTGACTTGAAATTAAATCCTTGTAACTACTCCCATCATGACGGTTTGAGTTATGTTTCTGTGTAATACTTTGAGCAATTGCAATGTTAGACATAAATAGTTGTTCGATAGTATCACGTTCATCAATCTCATTAGGTAAGTTGACAGAGTTTAATACTTCTATCTGATTTTGCAAGTCATCGAAACGGCAATAGACGGACTCAAACTTGCTTAATTTTAATGTTAATTCAGCTCAATTTGAGGTAACATCGGATAAAAAGTTTTTAAATTTAGTGATTTGACCTTTTATGGAACTACATTTAACTATAAGATTCTGTAATTCTTGAGGATTGTTTGTGCTAGATTCACCTCCATAATCCTTACCCATTGTGAACTCAAACCGTGCTAATATTGTGAATGTTAAGATCGGATTGAATAAACAAATTGATTCACACTAGGTTTGATTATGGAAATATCGATAAACACACACAAACTCCTTTATTATAGTGAAAAAAGAAAAAACTAAAAACTTAGCTCACGCTCCTCACCTAACGTCACCTGAGGCCGGCCCGGTGCAGCAGTGGGTAGGGCTCCGCTCCGCTCACACTGTGCCACGGCAGGCGGCCCGAAGTTGCGATACACGGAGATCGGCCTGGAATGTTCGGCGATGGGGGTGAAATACATGTTTCTATGCTTAGCTATAAGCCTGATAGCAAACACGATTATAGAATACGATAATATCGTAAGAAGGTTGCCTATTGTAATATCCGTAAAAAACTATTAACAATGGATAAATACTTTACAAAACTGCGTATTGGTGTTGATGTTACTATTTTAAGTTACTGCAATAACTATAGACACCGATGCACACGTAGAAACTATTTTAAATACGTACTGGATCGAAGTATTAAGGGTAAGGGTATAAAAGGTAAGGGTAAGTAGGTAAGAAGGAATTCACAAGGAAAAATGGGCACTTAGCTGCATTGGCCTAGGCTGTGGTACGATGCGGATTGCTGTTCGCTACCGGCGGTGGCTGCAATGGCTGGTACACCTCCAGGGAACCCAGGTTGTCTTGATTTAGATGATAGTAGCTGCGGCGGAAAGGTTATGCCGCCAACAGCGCGTGGTCCCAGTGATCGAACTTGTTTTCCTCCAAAGTTGCAGGTTTTGTCGTAGGTCGCCAATCTTAGGTTTAGAATATGAATGACTACTATTTATTGACTCAAGCACATCCGCGCGGTCAATAAGAACGACTAAGACTTGAAAAAATGTTGTATAGTAGGTATATTGGTATCCAATGTGCCGCGGTACTCTTCCCACTTGGTTTTAGTGTGGCTGTCAAGCTTAGGGCTCATTATGTGAATGAGTAAAATATCCCAGTCCCGTGAACCAAGACCGAGACTAGTTAAAGCACGTAAGTTTTTATTAATATGATCCACAAGGAATCGTAATGATTTATCAGACTCGCTTGTGATTGGTTTTATATATAATAATGAATTTATATGATGAGCTACTAATTGTCGTGCATTGTCATATCTGTCACATAATAATTTCCAAGCACACGCATAATTGGCGCTGAATACCTCTAAGTTAGCAATAATCCGCGCTGCATCACCAGTCAAGTACGACATAAGATAATGAAATTTGTGAATGGGGGCGATGCGGTCGTTATTGTGTACTATCGATAAGAATGTGTCACGAAACTCAAGCCAACGAAAGCAAGATCCGTCGAACTTAGCAACTTGAATTTGCGGTAATTTAAAACCTATATCATGATGATCATGATAACATGGACCTGCAGTCAACTGACTTGAATTCAAATCCTTGTAACTACTCCCATCATGACGGTTCGAGTTATGTTTCTGTGTAATACTTTGAGCAATTGCAATGTTAGACATAAATAGTTGTTCCATAGTATCACGTTCATCAATCTCATTAGGTAAGTTGACAGAGTTTAATACTTCTATCTGATTTTGCAAGTCATCGAAACGGCTATAGACGGACTCAAACTTGCTTAATTTTAATGTTAACTCAGCTAACTCAATTTGAGTAAGCGCGTCTTTGGAGGTAATATCTGATAAAAAGTTTTTAAATTTAGTAATTTGACCTTTTATGGAACTACGTTTTACTATAAGATTCTGTAATTCTTGAGGATTGTTTGTGCTAGATTCACCTCCATAATCCTTACCCATTGTGAACTCAAACCGTGCTAATATTGTGAATGTTAAGATCGGATTGAATAAACAAATTGATTCACACTAGGTTTGATTATGGAAATATCGATAAACACACACAAACTCCTTTATTATAGTGAAAAAAAAAAAACTAAAAACTTAGCTCAGGCTCCTCGCCTAACGTCACCTGAGGCCGGCCCGGTGCAGCAGTGGGTAGGGCTCCGCTCCGCTCACACAGTGACACGGCAGGCGACCCGAAGTTGCGTTCCACGGAGATATCGGCCTGGAATGTTCGGCGATGGGGGTGAAATATATGCTTATATGCTTAGTTATATGCCTGTTAGGAAACACGATTATAGAATACGATAATATCGTAAGAAGGTAGCTTATTGTACTAATCGTAAAAACGTTTTTCAATAGATAATGAGAAATTACCATCAAGTAACTGCGTATGCGGTATTGATGTTATTATTTTAAGCTACCGCAATAACTATAGACACCAATGCACACGTAGAAACTATTTTATCTTTTCCACAATAATTGTGGACCAGCATGTAATCCGCGTTTATGTTCGTACACGAAAATTAGTTTGGTAAAATGATGCGATGCATGTAGGAGAACAGGATGTTTTTTATTATAATTAAAATCAGACGAGCCTAGTCGCCCGCCGACTCGGATGATCTTGTCGTCACTTAAAAATGGGGTCAATGATAAAATATTTGACTTAGAGCTTAAAGTCTTATTGTTGCATAACAAATTATATTCACAGAAACACGATTCTTGCTGTGCGAGACGACACATATAAAGAAAGGAATTATTCAATTCATCCACCGTTAAATTGCCGACAGTTTTATCTTTGTACTTTTTAAAATTATTAATAAATCTTACCACGTAAGCGAAAGATCGTTTTATTTTAGTTAAGCAGGAAAAGTCCTTAAAATTAATTATAGGTTCCTTTTGAGTAACAACATGGGTGGTAGTACAATTGGGCTTAGTTTCCGGTAAAACATTAGTATTAATTTTATTAGGTTTTAAGATAGGCCAATTCGTTTAAGGTTCCTTGAGAAATGGAGGACCTGACCACCACAGCTGGGTACGGTCAAGTTTATCTGGACTAATCCCTCTGGATATAAGGTCTGCAGGATTGACAGATGTGGGCACATAGCGCCACGAGGAGGCATCTGTTAACTCACAGATCTCCGAAATTCTATTAGCTACAAATGTTTTCAAATTTATAAAACTGGTGTGGAGCCAGGCTAGCACTACTGACGAATCGCACCAATGAAATTGATGCTGAACTTCATATCGTAGTGAGTTCCTAGCAGCTTTGCACAGCCTTGCAATGCCAGCAAGGCAGCGCACAATTCTAGACGAGGGATAGTCGTACTCTTAATCGGAGCTACTTTGGACTTAAAAAAACGCAAATTGACTGTGACTTCGTTAGCAGCATTAACCGAACGTAAATAAATGCAAGCTCCGTATGCATGTTAGGATGAATCACTGAATGAATGTAATTCAACCGATACGGGTTCATTACAGAGTACACGCCGTGGAACTTCTAGAGCTAACAGAGAAAGGTAAAGTCTGCACGAAATTGTTCCAGTCTCTTTGATTTTCATGTGGGACTGGAGAGTCTTAAGTTAAATTATGTAGCCACAGTTGTTATAACAACATTTTCATTTTTATTACACATGGACTGATCAGTCCTAAAGAGACGATATAAAAAATCTTTTAGTTAAATTATTGTCAGAGTAAAGTGGGCATTTGATAGGAAAATGTAACTTATCGGTTGATGGGTTCCATCCCATGCCTAGGGTACTAGTTGACTCGCTTATTTAAAGATTATCATGAGTTTGAATATTTGAATCAAACAATGAAGGTAAATTAGTTTTAAACTTACGAAGATTAAAGCATTCTTTCTTTAATTCTTCAGTTACAGATTGTTGAATATAACGTAGAGTATCCTCATATTCAGAACCGGTGATGAGATCATCCACGAAGAAATCATGTTGGATTATGTCCTTTACCATAGGATCAGAAGATTCTTCACCAATCTGCCATAGACACCGAGTGCTTAAGTAGCTGGAGCTTGCCATTCCGTAAGTCACAGTACCTAGCTGAAGCGTTTTGATGGGCAAAGACTCATCCTCTCTCCATAAAATAAGTTGAAGATTGTGATCCTTCTCGTAGATACGGACTTGACGGTACATTTTCTCGACGTCACCAGTGAGGAGAAACTTATGCTGTCGAGCTTTATTAAGATGGACAACAGTGAGTCCTGCATATTAGGCCCAGTCATGAGAATGTCATTGACAGACTGGCCTGATGAAGTAGGAGCCGAGCCGTCGAATACGACTCTAATTTTTGTGGAATCACTACTATCTTTGAAGACAGCGTGTTGGCAGAAGAAGTAAGATGTAGACGGTATAGGTACAGCGGATTCTGAAAGGTGACCTAAGTCTGCGTACTCACACATAAATTTTACGTATTGCGACTTCACATGTGGTTGTTTGCCAAATCGCTTTTCTAAATTGAACAAGCGTTTCTTAGCTAGTGAATAAGATTCACCAAGATAATCAGGTGTATCCTTTAAGGGTAGACTAACCGAAAATCTACCGGTTTCTAAACGAAGGGTGTGCGATAAAAAATGCGTTTCGCATGCCTTCTCGCTATGACTCATAAGTGGTTTAGTTTGAGGAACATTATCTAAGTCCCAGAATGTTGATAGTTCTTGATGTATCTTGTCAACAGATGAAACATAAGAAACAACTGAATGATTTGAATCTATATTATTATCAATTTCATTTAACTTATTTTTTGTGGGTAAATTAAAATACAGTGGACCTGAAACCAACCAACCGAAATGGGAACTTCTTAATATAGGTGAATTAAGACCGAGAGAGAGTTGATCACGGCCAATAATGTCCCAAAACATATCAGCACCGATTACAACATCAACAGGTGCTGGTTGGTGGAAGTGGGGGTCTGCTAAAAAATAAGCACTAGAAATATTAAGTTTTTTAACCATATGCTTCATCAAAGATTTCAACTGATCCACACAAGATTCTGTAGCTTGAGTGGTTGTTTTATTGCCTATGCCAATTATATTGACATGCAAAGTGGTAGTGGGTTCTAAAAGTAGTTTTGTTTTAAGCGATTGAGAAATGTACGATGACTGACTACCGCAATCCAAAAGGGCACGAACCTTCTGGGTTTGTTTGGTCGTAGGATTAACTACCTCAATATAAGCAGTAGACAGTAGAACTTGATGGTTATTTTGATTCGAAAAAATAACGATAGTATCGTCAGTGATATCAGGTGAAATGGTGACAACACTGGAAATATTTTTGTTAACAGATGGTTTATGAGAGTCTATTGTGCCGTGTATTACACATGCGACACGGATGCATGCGACAATTGCGGGCAGAATGGCCAGACCTTAAGCAGTTGTGACAAAGATTCAATCTGCTTACCTCACTGATACGATCATCCACATTCTTGGCCAAAAAGGTGGGACAATCATAAAGTTGATGAGTACCATTACAAACGCTGCATGATATATTAGTATCAGAAGTACTATTGTCAACACTGTTAGAAATGTATGAGTGATGAGATTTTATTTTATTACTAGAATCTATAGGTTTTGACGTTGTCTGAGTCTTAGGTTTAGAATATGAATGACTACTATTTATTGACTCAAGCACATCCGCGCGGTCAATAAGAAACTTGAAAAAATGTTGTAAAGTAGGTATATTGGTATCCAATGTGCCGCGGTACTCTTCCCACTTGGTTTTAGTGTGGCTGTCAAGCTTAGGGCTCATTATGTGAATGAGTAAAATATCCCAGTCCCGTGAACCAAGACCGAGACTAGTTAAAGCACGTAAGTTTTTATTAATATGGTCCACAAGGAATCGTAATGATTTATCAGACTCGCTTGTGATTGGTTTTATATATAATAATGAATTTATATGATGAGTTATTAATTGTCGTGCATTGTCATATCTGTCACATAATAATTTCCAAGCACACGCATAATTGGCGCTGGATACCTCTAAGTTAGCAATAATCCGCGCTGCATCACCAGACAAGTACGACATGAGATAATGAAATTTATGAATGGGGGCGATGCGGTCGTTATTGTGTACTATCGATAAGAATGTGTCACGAAACTCAAGCCAACGAAAGCAAGACCCGTCGAACTTAGCACCTTGAATTTGCGGTAATTTAAAACCTATATCATGATGATCATGATTACATGGACCTGCAGTCAACTGACTTGAATTCAAATCCTTGTAACTACTCCCATCATGACGGTTCGAGTTATGTTTCTGTGTAATACTTTGAGCAATTGCAATGTTAGATATAAATAGTTGTTCGATAGTATCACGTTCATCAATCTCATTATGTAAGTTGACAGAGTTTAATACTTCTATCTGATTTTGCAAGTCATCGAAACGGCAATAGACGGACTCAAACTTGCTTAATTTTAATGTTAATTCAGCTCAATTTGAGGTAACATCGGATAAAAAGTTTTTAAATTTAGTGATTTGACCTTTTATGGAACTACATTTAACTATAAGATTCTGTAATTCTTGAGGATTGTTTGTGCTAGATTCACCTCCATAATCCTTACCCATTGTGAACTCAAACCGTGCTAATATTGTGAATGTTAAGATCGGATTGAATAAAAAAAATGGTTCACACTAGGTTTGATTATGGAAATATCGATAAACACACACAAACTCCTTTATTATAGTGAAAAAAGAAAAAACTAAAAACTTAGCTCACGCTCCTCACCTAACGTCACCTGAGGCCGGCCCGGTGCAGCAGTGGGTAGGGCTCCGCTCCGCTCACACAGTGACACGGCAGGCGGCCCGAAGTTGCGATACACGGAGATCGGCCTGGAATGTTCGGCGATGGGGGTGAAATTCATGTTTCTATGCTTAGCTATAAGCCTGATAGGAAACACGATTATAGAATACGATAATATCGTAAGAAGGTTGCCTATTGTAATATCCGTAAAAAACTATTAACAATGGATAAATACTTTACAAAACTGCGTATTGGTGTTGATGTTACTATTTTAAGTTACTGCAATAACTATAGACACCGATGCACACGTAGAAACTATTTTAAATACGTACTGGATCGAAGTATTAAGGGTAAGGGTATAAAAGGTAAGGGTAAGTAGGTAAGAAGGAATTCACAAGGAAAAATGGGCACTTAGCTGCATTGGCCTAGGCTGTGGTACGATGCGGATTGCTGTTCGCTACCGGCGGTGGCTGCAATGGCTGGTACACCTCCAGGGAACCCAGGTTGTCTTGATTTAGATGATAGTAGCTGCGGCGGAAAGGTTATGCCGCCAACAGCGCGTGGTCCCAGTGATCGAACTTGTTTTCCTCCAAAGTTGCAGGTTTTGTCGTAGGTCGCCAATCTTAGGTTTAGAATATGAATGACTACTATTTATTGACTCAAGCACATCCGCGCGGTCAATAAGAACGACTAAGACTTGAAAAAATGTTGTATAGTAGGTATATTGGTATCCAATGTGCCGCGGTACTCTTCCCACTTGGTTTTAGTGTGGCTGTCAAGCTTAGGGCTCATTATGTGAATGAGTAAAATATCCCAGTCCCGTGAACCAAGACCGAGACTAGTTAAAGCACGTAAGTTTTTATTAATATGGTCCACAAGGAATCGTAATGATTTATCAGACTCGCTTGTGATTGGTTTTATATATAATAATGAATTTATATGATGAGTTATTAATTGTCGTGCATTGTCATATCTGTCACATAATAATTTCCAAGCACACGCATAATTGGCGCTGGATACCTCTAAGTTAGCAATAATCCGCGCTGCATCACCAGACAAGTACGACATGAGATAATGAAATTTATGAATGGGGGCGATGCGGTCGTTATTGTGTACTATCGATAAGAATGTGTCACGAAACTCAAGCCAACGAAAGCAAGACCCGTCGAACTTAGCACCTTGAATTTGCGGTAATTTAAAACCTATATCATGATGATCATGATTACATGGACCTGCAGTCAACTGACTTGAATTCAAATCCTTGTAACTACTCCCATCATGACGGTTCGAGTTATGTTTCTGTGTAATACTTTGAGCAATTGCAATGTTAGATATAAATAGTTGTTCGATAGTATCACGTTCATCAATCTCATTATGTAAGTTGACAGAGTTTAATACTTCTATCTGATTTTGCAAGTCATCGAAACGGCAATAGACGGACTCAAACTTGCTTAATTTTAATGTTAATTCAGCTCAATTTGAGGTAACATCTGATAAAAAGTTTTTAAATTTAGTGATTTGACCTTTTATGGAACTACATTTAACTATAAGATTCTGTAATTCTTGAGGATTGTTTGTGCTAGATTCACCTCCATAATCCTTACCCATTGTGAACTCAAACCGTGCTAATATTGTGAATGTTAAGATCGGATTGAATAAACAAATTGATTCACACTAGGTTTGATTATGGAAATATCGATAAACACACACAAACTCCTTTATTATAGTGAAAAAAGAAAAAACTAAAAACTTAGCTCACGCTCCTCACCTAACGTCACCTGAGGCCGGCCCGGTGCAGCAGTGGGTAGGGCTCCGCTCCGCTCACACAGTGCCACGGCAGGCGGCCCGAAGTTGCGATACACGGAGATCGGCCTGGAATGTTCGGCGATGGGGGTGAAATATATGTTTCTATGCTTAGCTATAAGCCTGATAGGAAACACGATTATAGAATACGATAATATCGTAAGAAGGTTGCCTATTGTAATATCCGTAAAAAACTATTAACAATGGATAAATACTTTACAAAACTGCGTATTGGTGTTGATGTTACTATTTTAAGTTACTGCAATAACTATAGACACCAATGCACACGTAGAAACTATTTTAAATACGTACTGGATCGAAGTATTAAGGGTAAGGGTATAAAAGGTAAGGGTAAGTAGGTAAGAAGGAATTCACAAGGAAAATTGGGCACTTAGCTGCATTGGCCTAGGCTGTGGTACGATGCGGATTGCTGTTCGCTACCGGCGGTGGCTGCAATGGCTGGTACACCTCCAGGGAACCCAGGTTGTCTTGATTTAGATGATAGTAGCTGCGGCGGAAAGGTTATGCCGCCAACAGCGCGTGGTCCCAGTGATCGAACTTGTTTTCCTCCAAAGTTGCAGGTTTTGTCGTAGGTCGCCAATCTTAGGTTTAGAATATGAATGACTACTATTTATTGACTCAAGCACATCCGCGCGGTCAATAAGAACGACTAAGACTTGAAAAAATGTTGTATAGTAGGTATATTGGTATCCAATGTGCCGCGGTACTCTTCCCACTTGGTTTTAGTGTGGCTGTCAAGCTTAGGGCTCATTATGTGAATGAGTAAAATATCCCAGTCCCGTGAACCAAGACCGAGACTAGTTAAAGCACGTAAGTTTTTATTAATATGATCCACAAGGAATCGTAATGATTTATCAGACTCGCTTGTGATTGGTTTTATATATAATAATGAATTTATATGATGAGCTACTAATTGTCGTGCATTGTCATATCTGTCACATAATAATTTCCAAGCACCCGCATAATTGGCGCTGAATACCTCTAAGTTAGCAATAATCCGCGCTGCATCACCAGTCAAGTACGACATAAGATAATGAAATTTGTGAATGGGGGCGATGCGGTCGTTATTGTGTACTATCGATAAGAATGTGTCACGAAACTCAAGCCAACGAAAGCAAGATCCGTCGAACTTAGCAACTTGAATTTGCGGTAATTTAAAACCTATATCATGATGATCATGATAACATGGACCTGCAGTCAACTGACTTGAATTCAAATCCTTGTAACTACTCCCATCATGACGGTTCGAGTTATGTTTCTGTGTAATACTTTGAGCAATTGCAATGTTAGACATAAATAGTTGTTCCATAGTATCACGTTCATCAATCTCATTAGGTAAGTTGACAGAGTTTAATACTTCTATCTGATTTTGCAAGTCATCGAAACGGCTATAGACGGACTCAAACTTGCTTAATTTTAATGTTAACTCAGCTAACTCAATTTGAGTAAGCGCGTCTTTAGAGGTAATATCTGATAAAAAGTTTTTAAATTTAGTAATTTGACCTTTTATGGAACTACGTTTTACTATAAGATTCTGTAATTCTTGAGGATTGTTTGTGCTAGATTCACCTCCATAATCCTTACCCATTGTGAACTCAAACCGTGCTAATATTGTGAATGTTAAGATCGGATTGAATAAACAAATTGATTCACACTAGGTTTGATTATGGAAATATCGATAAACACACACAAACTCCTTTATTATAGTGAAAAAAAAAAAACTAAAAACTTAGCTCAGGCTCCTCGCCTAACGTCACCTGAGGCCGGCCCGGTGCAGCAGTGGGTAGGGCTCCGCTCCGCTCACACAGTGACACGGCAGGCGACCCGAAGTTGCGTTCCACGGAGATATCGGCCTGGAATGTTCGGCGATGGGGGTGAAATATATGCTTATATGCTTAGTTATATGCCTGTTAGGAAACACGATTATAGAATACGATAATATCGTAAGAAGGTAGCTTATTGTACTAATCGTAAAAACGTTTTTCAATAGATAATGAGAAATTACCATCAAGTAACTGCGTATGCGGTATTGATGTTATTATTTTAAGCTACCGCAATAACTATAGACACCAATGCACACGTAGAAACTATTTTATCTTTTCCACAATAATTGTGGACCAGCATGTAATCCGCGTTTATGTTCGTACACGAAAATTAGTTTGGTAAAATGATGCGATGCATGTAGGAGAACAGGATGTTTTTTATTATAATTAAAATCAGACGAGCCTAGTCGCCCGCCGACTCGGATGATCTTGTCGTCACTTAAAAATGGGGTCAATGATAAAATATTTGACTTAGAGCTTAAAGTCTTATTGTTGCATAACAAATTATATTCACAGAAACACGATTCTTGCTGTGCGAGACGACACATATAAAGAAAGGAATTATTCAATTCATCCACCGTTAAATTGCCGACAGTTTTATCTTTGTACTTTTTAAAATTATTAATAAATCTTACCACGTAAGCGAAAGATCGTTTTATTTTAGTTAAGCAGGAAAAGTCCTTAAAATTAATTATAGGTTCCTTTTGAGTAACAACATGGGTGGTAGTACAATTGGGCTTAGTTTCCGGTAAAACATTAGTATTAATTTTATTAGGTTTTAAGATAGGCCAATTCGTTTAAGGTTCCTTGAGAAATGGAGGACCTGACCACCACAGCTGGGTACGGTCAAGTTTATCTGGACTAATCCCTCTGGATATAAGGTCTGCAGGATTGACAGATGTGGGCACATAGCGCCACGAGGAGGCATCTGTTAACTCACAGATCTCCGAAATTCTATTAGCTACAAATGTTTTCAAATTTATAAAACTGGTGTGGAGCCAGGCTAGCACTACTGACGAATCGCACCAATGAAATTGATGCTGAACTTCATATCGTAGTGAGTTCCTAGCAGCTTTGCACAGCCTTGCAATGCCAGCAAGGCAGCGCACAATTCTAGACGAGGGATAGTCGTACTCTTAATCGGAGCTACTTTGGACTTAAAAAAACGCAAATTGACTGTGACTTCGTTAGCAGCATTAACCGAACGTAAATAAATGCAAGCTCCGTATGCATGTTAGGATGAATCACTGAATGAATGTAATTCAACCGATACGGGTTCATTACAGAGTACACGCCGTGGAACTTCTAGAGCTAACAGAGAAAGGTAAAGTCTGCACGAAATTGTTCCAGTCTCTTTGATTTTCATGTGGGACTGGAGAGTCTTAAGTTAAATTATGTAGCCACAGTTGTTATAACAACATTTTCATTTTTATTACACATGGACTGATCAGTCCTAAAGAGACGATATAAAAAATCTTTTAGTTAAATTATTGTCAGAGTAAAGTGGGCATTTGATAGGAAAATGTAACTTATCGGTTGATGGGTTCCATCCCATGCCTAGGGTACTAGTTGACTCGCTTATTTAAAGATTATCATGAGTTTGAATATTTGAATCAAACAATGAAGGTAAATTAGTTTTAAACTTACGAAGATTAAAGCATTCTTTCTTTAATTCTTCAGTTACAGATTGTTGAATATAACGTAGAGTATCCTCATATTCAGAACCGGTGATGAGATCATCCACGAAGAAATCATGTTGGATTATGTCCTTTACCATAGGATCAGAAGATTCTTCACCAATCTGCCATAGACACCGAGTGCTTAAGTAGCTGGAGCTTGCCATTCCGTAAGTCACAGTACCTAGCTGAAGCGTTTTGATGGGCAAAGACTCATCCTCTCTCCATAAAATAAGTTGAAGATTGTGATCCTTCTCGTAGATACGGACTTGACGGTACATTTTCTCGACGTCACCAGTGAGGAGAAACTTATGCTGTCGAGCTTTATTAAGATGGACAACAGTGAGTCCTGCATATTAGGCCCAGTCATGAGAATGTCATTGACAGACTGGCCTGATGAAGTAGGAGCCGAGCCGTCGAATACGACTCTAATTTTTGTGGAATCACTACTATCTTTGAAGACAGCGTGTTGGCAGAAGAAGTAAGATGTAGACGGTATAGGTACAGCGGATTCTGAAAGGTGACCTAAGTCTGCGTACTCACACATAAATTTTACGTATTGCGACTTCACATGTGGTTGTTTGCCAAATCGCTTTTCTAAATTGAACAAGCGTTTCTTAGCTAGTGAATAAGATTCACCAAGATAATCAGGTGTATCCTTTAAGGGTAGACTAACCGAAAATCTACCGGTTTCTAAACGAAGGGTGTGCGATAAAAAATGCGTTTCGCATGCCTTCTCGCTATGACTCATAAGTGGTTTAGTTTGAGGAACA
The DNA here is from genome assembly GCA_947507805.1 of Aporophyla nigra. Lineage (NCBI taxonomy): Eukaryota > Metazoa > Arthropoda > Insecta > Lepidoptera > Noctuidae > Aporophyla > Aporophyla nigra. The sequence continues at coordinate 26,964,838 of OX382292.1, read as the reverse complement.
TTATCTAAGTCCCAGAATGTTGATAGTTCTTGATGTATCTTGTCAACAGATGAAACATAAGAAACAACTGAATGATTTGAATCTATATTATTATCAATTTCATTTAACTTATTTTTTGTGGGTAAATTAAAATACAGTGGACCTGAAACCAACCAACCGAAATGGGAACTTCTTAATATAGGTGAATTAAGACCGAGAGAGAGTTGATCACGGCCAATAATGTCCCAAAACATATCAGCACCGATTACAACATCAACAGGTGCTGGTTGGTGGAAGTGGGGGTCTGCTAAAAAATAAGCACTAGAAATATTAAGTTTTTTAACCATATGCTTCATCAAAGATTTCAACTGATCCACACAAGATTCTGTAGCTTGAGTGGTTGTTTTATTGCCTATGCCAATTATATTGACATGCAAAGTGGTAGTGGGTTCTAAAAGTAGTTTTGTTTTAAGCGATTGAGAAATGTACGATGACTGACTACCGCAATCCAAAAGGGCACGAACCTTCTGGGTTTGTTTGGTCGTAGGATTAACTACCTCAATATAAGCAGTAGACAGTAGAACTTGATGGTTATTTTGATTCGAAAAAATAACGATAGTATCGTCAGTGATATCAGGTGAAATGGTGACAACACTGGAAATATTTTTGTTAACAGATGGTTTATGAGAGTCTATTGTGCCGTGTATTACACATGCGACACGGATGCATGCGACAATTGCGGGCAGAATGGCCAGACCTTAAGCAGTTGTGACAAAGATTCAATCTGCTTACCTCACTGATACGATCATCCACATTCTTGGCCAAAAAGGTGGGACAATCATAAAGTTGATGAGTACCATTACAAACGCTGCATGATATATTAGTATCAGAAGTACTATTGTCAACACTGTTAGAAATGTATGAGTGATGAGATTTTATTTTATTACTAGAATCTATAGGTTTTGACGTTGTCTGAGTCTTAGGTTTAGAATATGAATGACTACTATTTATTGACTCAAGCACATCCGCGCGGTCAATAAGAAACTTGAAAAAATGTTGTAAAGTAGGTATATTGGTATCCAATGTGCCGCGGTACTCTTCCCACTTGGTTTTAGTGTGGCTGTCAAGCTTAGGGCTCATTATGTGAATGAGTAAAATATCCCAGTCCCGTGAACCAAGACCGAGACTAGTTAAAGCACGTAAGTTTTTATTAATATGGTCCACAAGGAATCGTAATGATTTATCAGACTCGCTTGTGATTGGTTTTATATATAATAATGAATTTATATGATGAGTTATTAATTGTCGTGCATTGTCATATCTGTCACATAATAATTTCCAAGCACACGCATAATTGGCGCTGGATACCTCTAAGTTAGCAATAATCCGCGCTGCATCACCAGACAAGTACGACATGAGATAATGAAATTTATGAATGGGGGCGATGCGGTCGTTATTGTGTACTATCGATAAGAATGTGTCACGAAACTCAAGCCAACGAAAGCAAGACCCGTCGAACTTAGCACCTTGAATTTGCGGTAATTTAAAACCTATATCATGATGATCATGATTACATGGACCTGCAGTCAACTGACTTGAATTCAAATCCTTGTAACTACTCCCATCATGACGGTTCGAGTTATGTTTCTGTGTAATACTTTGAGCAATTGCAATGTTAGATATAAATAGTTGTTCGATAGTATCACGTTCATCAATCTCATTATGTAAGTTGACAGAGTTTAATACTTCTATCTGATTTTGCAAGTCATCGAAACGGCAATAGACGGACTCAAACTTGCTTAATTTTAATGTTAATTCAGCTCAATTTGAGGTAACATCTGATAAAAAGTTTTTAAATTTAGTGATTTGACCTTTTATGGAACTACATTTAACTATAAGATTCTGTAATTCTTGAGGATTGTTTGTGCTAGATTCACCTCCATAATCCTTACCCATTGTGAACTCAAACCGTGCTAATATTGTGAATGTTAAGATCGGATTGAATAAACAAATTGATTCACACTAGGTTTGATTATGGAAATATCGATAAACACACACAAACTCCTTTATTATAGTGAAAAAAGAAAAAACTAAAAACTTAGCTCACGCTCCTCACCTAACGTCACCTGAGGCCGGCCCGGTGCAGCAGTGGGTAGGGCTCCGCTCCGCTCACACAGTGCCACGGCAGGCGGCCCGAAGTTGCGATACACGGAGATCGGCCTGGAATGTTCGGCGATGGGGGTGAAATATATGTTTCTATGCTTAGCTATAAGCCTGATAGGAAACACGATTATAGAATACGATAATATCGTAAGAAGGTTGCCTATTGTAATATCCGTAAAAAACTATTAACAATGGATAAATACTTTACAAAACTGCGTATTGGTGTTGATGTTACTATTTTAAGTTACTGCAATAACTATAGACACCAATGCACACGTAGAAACTATTTTAAATACGTACTGGATCGAAGTATTAAGGGTAAGGGTATAAAAGGTAAGGGTAAGTAGGTAAGAAGGAATTCACAAGGAAAAATGGGCACTTAGCTGCATTGGCCTAGGCTGTGGTACGATGCGGATTGCTGTTCGCTACCGGCGGTGGCTGCAATGGCTGGTACACCTCCAGGGAACCCAGGTTGTCTTGATTTAGATGATAGTAGCTGCGGCGGAAAGGTTATGCCGCCAACAGCGCGTGGTCCCAGTGATCGAACTTGTTTTCCTCCAAAGTTGCAGGTTTTGTCGTAGGTCGCCAATCTTAGGTTTAGAATATGAATGACTACTATTTATTGACTCAAGCACATCCGCGCGGTCAATAAGAACGACTAAGACTTGAAAAAATGTTGTATAGTAGGTATATTGGTATCCAATGTGCCGCGGTACTCTTCCCACTTGGTTTTAGTGTGGCTGTCAAGCTTAGGGCTCATTATGTGAATGAGTAAAATATCCCAGTCCCGTGAACCAAGACCGAGACTAGTTAAAGCACGTAAGTTTTTATTAATATGATCCACAAGGAATCGTAATGATTTATCAGACTCGCTTGTGATTGGTTTTATATATAATAATGAATTTATATGATGAGCTACTAATTGTCGTGCATTGTCATATCTGTCACATAATAATTTCCAAGCACACGCATAATTGGCGCTGAATACCTCTAAGTTAGCAATAATCCGCGCTGCATCACCAGTCAAGTACGACATAAGATAATGAAATTTGTGAATGGGGGCGATGCGGTCGTTATTGTGTACTATCGATAAGAATGTGTCACGAAACTCAAGCCAACGAAAGCAAGATCCGTCGAACTTAGCAACTTGAATTTGCGGTAATTTAAAACCTATATCATGATGATCATGATAACATGGACCTGCAGTCAACTGACTTGAATTCAAATCCTTGTAACTACTCCCATCATGATGGTTCGAGTTATGTTTCTGTGTAATACTTTGAGCAATTGCAATGTTAGACATAAATAGTTGTTCCATAGTATCACGTTCATCAATCTCATTAGGTAAGTTGACAGAGTTTAATACTTCTATCTGATTTTGCAAGTCATCGAAACGGCTATAGACGGACTCAAACTTGCTTAATTTTAATGTTAACTCAGCTAACTCAATTTGAGTAAGCGCGTCTTTAGAGGTAATATCTGATAAAAAGTTTTTAAATTTAGTAATTTGACCTTTTATGGAACTACGTTTTACTATAAGATTCTGTAATTCTTGAGGATTGTTTGTGCTAGATTCACCTCCATAATCCTTACCCATTGTGAACTCAAACCGTGCTAATATTGTGAATGTTAAGATCGGATTGAATAAACAAATTGATTCACACTAGGTTTGATTATGGAAATATCGATAAACACACACAAACTCCTTTATTATAGTGAAAAAAGAAAAAACTAAAAACTTAGCTCACGCTCCTCACCTAACGTCACCTGAGGCCGGCCCGGTGCAGCAGTGGGTAGGGCTCCGCTCCGCTCACACAGTGCCACGGCAGGCGGCCCGAAGTTGCGATACACGGAGATCGGCCTGGAATGTTCGGCGATGGGGGTGAAATATATGTTTCTATGCTTAGCTATAAGCCTGATAGGAAACACGATTATAGAATACGATAATATCGTAAGAAGGTTGCCTATTGTAATATCCGTAAAAAACTATTAACAATGGATAAATACTTTACAAAACTGCGTATTGGTGTTGATGTTACTATTTTAAGTTACTGCAATAACTATAGACACCAATGCACACGTAGAAACTATTTTAAATACGTACTGGATCGAAGTATTAAGGGTAAGGGTATAAAAGGTAAGGGTAAGTAGGTAAGAAGGAATTCACAAGGAAAATTGGGCACTTAGCTGCATTGGCCTAGGCTGTGGTACGATGCGGATTGCTGTTCGCTACCGGCGGTGGCTGCAATGGCTGGTACACCTCCAGGGAACCCAGGTTGTCTTGATTTAGATGATAGTAGCTGCGGCGGAAAGGTTATGCCGCCAACAGCGCGTGGTCCCAGTGATCGAACTTGTTTTCCTCCAAAGTTGCAGGTTTTGTCGTAGGTCGCCAATCTTAGGTTTAGAATATGAATGACTACTATTTATTGACTCAAGCACATCCGCGCGGTCAATAAGAACGACTAAGACTTGAAAAAATGTTGTATAGTAGGTATATTGGTATCCAATGTGCCGCGGTACTCTTCCCACTTGGTTTTAGTGTGGCTGTCAAGCTTAGGGCTCATTATGTGAATGAGTAAAATATCCCAGTCCCGTGAACCAAGACCGAGACTAGTTAAAGCACGTAAGTTTTTATTAATATGATCCACAAGGAATCGTAATGATTTATCAGACTCGCTTGTGATTGGTTTTATATATAATAATGAATTTATATGATGAGCTACTAATTGTCGTGCATTGTCATATCTGTCACATAATAATTTCCAAGCACCCGCATAATTGGCGCTGAATACCTCTAAGTTAGCAATAATCCGCGCTGCATCACCAGTCAAGTACGACATAAGATAATGAAATTTGTGAATGGGGGCGATGCGGTCGTTATTGTGTACTATCGATAAGAATGTGTCACGAAACTCAAGCCAACGAAAGCAAGATCCGTCGAACTTAGCAACTTGAATTTGCGGTAATTTAAAACCTATATCATGATGATCATGATAACATGGACCTGCAGTCAACTGACTTGAATTCAAATCCTTGTAACTACTCCCATCATGACGGTTCGAGTTATGTTTCTGTGTAATACTTTGAGCAATTGCAATGTTAGACATAAATAGTTGTTCCATAGTATCACGTTCATCAATCTCATTAGGTAAGTTGACAGAGTTTAATACTTCTATCTGATTTTGCAAGTCATCGAAACGGCTATAGACGGACTCAAACTTGCTTAATTTTAATGTTAACTCAGCTAACTCAATTTGAGTAAGCGCGTCTTTAGAGGTAATATCTGATAAAAAGTTTTTAAATTTAGTAATTTGACCTTTTATGGAACTACGTTTTACTATAAGATTCTGTAATTCTTGAGGATTGTTTGTGCTAGATTCACCTCCATAATCCTTACCCATTGTGAACTCAAACCGTGCTAATATTGTGAATGTTAAGATCGGATTGAATAAACAAATTGATTCACACTAGGTTTGATTATGGAAATATCGATAAACACACACAAACTCCTTTATTATAGTGAAAAAAAAAAAACTAAAAACTTAGCTCAGGCTCCTCGCCTAACGTCACCTGAGGCCGGCCCGGTGCAGCAGTGGGTAGGGCTCCGCTCCGCTCACACAGTGACACGGCAGGCGACCCGAAGTTGCGTTCCACGGAGATATCGGCCTGGAATGTTCGGCGATGGGGGTGAAATATATGCTTATATGCTTAGTTATATGCCTGTTAGGAAACACGATTATAGAATACGATAATATCGTAAGAAGGTAGCTTATTGTACTAATCGTAAAAACGTTTTTCAATAGATAATGAGAAATTACCATCAAGTAACTGCGTATGCGGTATTGATGTTATTATTTTAAGCTACCGCAATAACTATAGACACCAATGCACACGTAGAAACTATTTTATCTTTTCCACAATAATTGTGGACCAGCATGTAATCCGCGTTTATGTTCGTACACGAAAATTAGTTTGGTAAAATGATGCGATGCATGTAGGAGAACAGGATGTTTTTTATTATAATTAAAATCAGACGAGCCTAGTCGCCCGCCGACTCGGATGATCTTGTCGTCACTTAAAAATGGGGTCAATGATAAAATATTTGACTTAGAGCTTAAAGTCTTATTGTTGCATAACAAATTATATTCACAGAAACACGATTCTTGCTGTGCGAGACGACAAGAAAGGAATTATTCAATTCATCCACCGTTAAATTGCCGACAGTTTTATCTTTGTACTTTTTAAAATTATTAATAAATCTTACCACGTAAGCGAAAGATCGTTTTATTTTAGTTAAGCAGGAAAAGTCCTTAAAATTAATTATAGGTTCCTTTTGAGTAACAACATGGGTGGTAGTACAATTGGGCTTAGTTTCCGGTAAAACATTAGTATTAATTTTATTAGGTTTTAAGATAGGCCAATTCGTTTAAGGTTCCTTGAGAAATGGAGGACCTGACCACCACAGCTGGGTACGGTCAAGTTTATCTGGACTAATCCCTCTGGATATAAGGTCTGCAGGATTGACAGATGTGGGCACATAGCGCCACGAGGAGGCATCTGTTAACTCACAGATCTCCGAAATTCTATTAGCTACAAATGTTTTCAAATTTATAAAACTGGTGTGGAGCCAGGCTAGCACTACTGACGAATCGCACCAATGAAATTGATGCTGAACTTCATATCGTAGTGAGTTCCTAGCAGCTTTTCACAGCCTTGCAATGCCAGCAAGGCAGCGCACAATTCTAGACGAGGGATAGTCGTACTCTTAATCGGAGCTACTTTGGACTTAAAAAAACGCAAATTGACTGTGACTTCGTTAGCAGCATTAACCGAACGTAAATAAATGCAAGCTCCGTATGCATGTTAGGATGAATCACTGAATGAATGTAATTCAACCGATACGGGTTCATTACAGAGTACACGCCGTGGAACTTCTAGAGCTAACAGAGAAAGGTAAAGTCTGCACGAAATTGTTCCAGTCTCTTTGATTTTCATGTGGGACTGGAGAGTCTTAAGTTAAATTATGTAGCCACAGTTGTTATAACAACATTTTCATTTTTATTACACATGGACTGATCAGTCCTAAAGAGACGATAGAAAAAATCTTTTAGTTAAATTATTGTCAGAGTAAAGTGGGCATTTGATAGGAAAATGTAACTTATCGGTTGATGGGTTCCATCCCATGCCTAGGGCACTAGTTGACTCGCTTATTTAAAGATTATCATGAGTTTGAATATTTGAATCAAACACAAACACACACATTCCATTCTTTGAAAGGTCTCCAGAGATTCTTGCCCTTGAACACCAAAATCTCTCTTGCTCAAACACTCATTCAGCCTATCATTGATTACGCTGACGCCTGTTATTTGGATGCCACCGAGGAGCTTTTAAATAAACTTGAGCGTTTACAAAATATCTGTATTCGTTTTGTTTTTAATCTCAGAAAGTATGATCATGTTTCCCAATTTCGCAAGACACTCAAGTGGCTCCCTATTCGACTTCGCAGGAACTCTCGGATATTATGTCTGCTATTCAACCTTCTCCACAATCCTAAAACACCATCTTACCTGCGGGACCGTTTTTCCTACGCCCGTTCTCCAGATGCGCTTTGTAGGTCGCATCTACGAAACCTCCTGAAGACCCCTCCCCACTCCACTGACTTCTACTCCTACTCCTTCACTGTGCACGCGGTGCGCTTATGGAATGCACTTCCGCCTGACATTAGGGACTGCCAAACAGTTGCAAATTTTAAAAGAAGAGTGAAAGAACACTATCTTTCCGTATCGACATAGTTGTGTTTGTATTTATTGTTTTAATTACAATTTAATGTTATTATTTTAGTAGTCTGTATGTATGTATCTATGTATGTATGTTTGTTTGTATGTATGTAAGTATATTTTTATATTATTAGTTTAATTTTATTAAGTTAATAGTTTTTGATTATATATATTTTATTTTCTCATACTCTTACACACGCTGTCTACATCTCTGTATCTTCTCTCCTATCGCAGGTGTGCTGGAAGAGATTTCTTTAGAAATAAGCATCACCTTTGTACTAATTTTTCTGTTCTTTTCTTCTTGTCTGTTTATATATGTGTGTACATAAATGGTTAAATAAATAAATAAATAAATGAAGGTAAATTAGTTTTAAACTTACGAAGATTAAAGCATCCTTTCTTTAATTCTTCAGTTACAGATTGTTGAATATAACGTAGAGTATCCTCATATTCAGAACCGGAGATGAGATCATCCACGAAGAAATCATGTTGGATTATGTCCTTTACCATAGGATCAGAAGATTCTTCACCAATCTGCCATAGACACCGAGTGCTTAAGTAGCTGGAGCTTGCCATTCCGTAAGTCACAGTATCTAGCTGAAGCGTTTTGATGGGCAAAGACTCATCCTCTCTCCATAAAATAAGTTGAAGATTGTGATCCTCCTCATGGATACGGACTTGACGGTACATTTTCTCGACGTCACCAGTGAGGAGAATATTATGCTGTTGAGCTTTATTAAGATGGAGAACAGTGAGTCCTGCATATTAGGTCCAGTCATGAGAATGTCATTGACAGACTGGCTTGATGAAGTAGGAGCCGAGCCGTCGAATACGACTCTAATTTTTGTGGACTCACTACTATATTTGAAGACAGCGTGATGGCAGAAGAAGTAAGATGTAGACGGTATAGGTACAGCGGATTCTGAAAGGTGACCTAAGTCTGCGTACTCACGCATAAATTCTACATATTGCGACTTCACATGTGGTTGTTTACGAAATCGCTTTTCTAAATTGAACAAGCGTTTCTTAGCTAGTGAAAAAGATTCAGCAAGACAATCAGGTGTATCCTTTAAGGGTGACTAACCGAAAATCTACCGGTTTCTAAACGAAGGGTGTGCGATAAAAAATGCGTTTCGCATGCCTTCTCGCTATGACTCATAAGTGGTTTAGTTTGAGGAACATTTTCTAAGTCCCAGAATTTTGTTAGTTCTTGATATATCAAAAAGACAAGATACATCTTGTCAACAGATGACACATAAGAAACAACTGAATGATTTGAATCTATATTATTATCAATTTCATTTAACTTATTTTTTGTGGGTAAATTAAAATACAGTGGACCTGAAATCAGCCAACTGAAATGGGAACTTCTTAATACAGGTGAATTAAGACCGAGAGAGAATTGATCACGGCCAATAATGTCCCAAAACATATCAGCACCGATTACAACATCAACAGGTGCTGGTTGGTGGAAGCGGGGGTCTGCTAAAAATAATCACTAGAAATATTAAGTTTTTTTACATCAACGGGTACTCTGTGTATATTGCCGGTCAACACTGGCAACACCAGAAAAGAAGAAGTGACAGTGAAATGCTTCATCAAAGATTTCAACTGAACCACACAAGATTCTGTAGCTTGAGTGATTGTTTTATTGCCTTTGCCAATTATATTGACATGCAAAGTGGTAGTGGGTTCTAAAAGTAGTTTTGTTTTAAGCGATTGAGAAACGAACGATGACTGACTATCGCAATCCAAAAGAGCACGAACCTTCTGGGTTTGTTTGGTCGTAGGATTAACTACCTCAATATAAGCAGTAGACAATAGAACTTGATGGTTATTTTGATTCGAAAAGTTAACGATAGTATCGTCAGTGATATCAGGTGAAATGGTGACAACACTGGAAATATTTTTGCTAACAGATGGTTTATGAGAGTCTGTTGTGCCGTGTATTACACATGCGACACGGATGCATGCGACAATTGCGGGCAGAATGGCCAGACCTTAAGCAGTTGTGACAAAGATTCAATCTGCTTACCTCACTGATACGATCATCCACATTCTTGGCCAAAAAGGTGGGACAATCATAAAGGCGATGAGTACCATTACAAACGCTGCATGATATATTAGTATCAGAAGTATTATTGTCAACACTGTTAGAAATGTATGACTGATGAGATTTTATTTTATTACTAGAATCTATAGGTTTTGACGTTGTCTGAGTCTTAGGTTTAGAATATGAATGACTACTATTTATTGACTCAAGCACATCCGCGCGGTCAATAAGAAACTTGAAAAAATGTTGTAAAGTAGGTATATTGGTATCCAATGTGCCGCGGTACTCTTCCCACTTGGTTTTAGTGTGGCTGTCAAGCTTAGGGCTCATTTTGTGAATGAGTAAAATATCCCAGTCCCGTGAACCAAGACCGAGACTAGTTAATAAAGCACGTAAGTTTTTATTAATATGATCCACAAGGAATCGTAATGATTTATCAGATTCGCTTGTGATTGGTTTTATACATAATAATGAATTTATATGATGAGTTATTAATTGTCGTGCATTGTCATATTTGTCACATAATAATTTCCAAGCACACGCATAATTGGCGCTGGATACCTCTAAGTTAGCAATAATCCGCGCTGCATCACCAGACAAGTACGACATAAGATAATGAAATTTATGAATGGGGGCGATGCGGTCGTTATTGTGTACTATCGATAAGAATGTGTCACGAAACTCAAGCCAACGAAAGCAAGATCCGTCGAACTTAGCAACTTGAATTTGCGGTAATTTAAAACCCATATCATGGTGATCATGATTACATGGACCTACAGTCAACTGACTTGAATTTAAATCCTTGTAACTACTCCCATCATGACGGTTCGAGTTATGTTTCTGTGAAATACTTTGAGCAATTGCAATGTTAGACATAAATAGTTGTTCGATAGTATCACGTCCATCAATCTCATTAGGTAAGTTGACAGAGTTTAATACTTCTATCTGATTTTGCAAGTCATCGAAACGGCAATAGACGGACTCAAACTTGCTTAATTTTAATGTTAACTCAGCTCAATTTGGGGTAACATCGGATAAAAAGTTTTTAAATTTAGTGATTTGACCTTTTATGGAACTACATTTAACTATAAGATTCTGTAATTCTTGAGGATTGTTTGTGCTAGATTCACCTCCATAATCCTTACCCATTGTGAACCCAAACCGTGCTAATATTGTGAATGTTAAGATCGGATTGAATAAACAAATTGATTCACACTAGGTTTGATTATGGAAATATCGATAAACACACACAAACTCCTTTATTATAGTGAAAAAAGAAAAAACTAAAAACTTAGCTCACGCTCCTCACCTAACGTCACCTGAGGCCGGCCCGGTGCAGCAGTGAGTAGGGCTCCGCTCCGCTCACACAGTGACACGGCAGGCGGCCCGAAGTTGCGATACACGGAGATCGGCCTGGAATGTTCGGCGATGGGGGTGAAATATATGTTTCTATGCTTAGCTATAAGCCTGTTAGGAAACACGATTATAGAATACGATAATATCGTAAGAAGGTTGCCTATTGTAATATCCGTAAAAAACTATTAACAATGGATAAATACTTTACAAAACTGGGTATTGGTGTTGATATTACTATTTTAAGCTACTGTAATAACTATAAACACCGATGCACACGTAGAAACTATTTTAAATACGTACTGGATCGAAGTATTAAGGGTAAGGGTATAAAAGGTAAGGGTAAGTAGGTAAGAAGGAATTCACAAGGAAAAATGGGCACTTAGCTGCATTGGCCTAGGCTGCGGTACGATGCGGATTGCTGTTCGCTACCGGCGGTGGCTGCAATGGCTGGTACACCTCCAGGGAACCCAGGTTGTCTTGATTTAGATGATAGTAGCTACGGCGGAAAGGTTTTTTTTATTTTATTTATTTATTCATTCAAAACATAGAATTATGGTACACGTTAAAAAAAAACAGTTTTACAAAATAAGTACTATTTCTACAAACGTGTGGGTGAGCACTGCTCTCCTAGCTAGGTTATGAAAACCTGTGTTAAGGAGAAGCAGTCCGGTCCCCTAAGGTACAATGTCGTAATAGTTATATAGTTCTTCTGATAAAGGTTATGCCGCCAACAGCGCGTGGTCCCAGTGATCAAACTTGTTTTCCTCCAAAGTTGCCGGTTTTGTCGTAGGTCGCCAATCTTAGGTTAAGAATATGAATGACTACTATTTATGGACTCAAGCACATCCGCGCGGTCAATAAGAACGACTAAGACTTGAAAAAAATGTTGTAAAGTAGGTATATTGGTATCCAATGTGCCGCGGTACTCTTCCCACTTGGTTTTAGTGTGGCTGTCAAGCTTAGGGCTCATTATGTGAATGAGTAAAATATCCCAGTCCCGTGAACCAAGACCGAGACTAGTTAAAGCACGTAAGTTTTTATTAATATGATCCACAAGGAATCGTAATGATTTATCAGACTCGCTTGTGATTGGTTTTATATATAATAATGAATTTATATGATGAGTTATTAATTGTCGTGCATTGTCATATCTGTCACATAATTATTTCCAAGCACACGCATAATTGGCGCTGGATACCTCTAAGTTAGCAATAATCCGCGCTGCATCACCAGTCAAGTACGACATAAGATAATGAAATTTGTGAATGGGGGCGATGCGGTCGTTATTGTGTACTATCGATAAGAATGTGTCACGAAACTCAAGCCAACGAAAGCAAGAGCCGTCGAACTTAGCAACTTGAATTTGCGGTAATTTAAAACCTATATCATGATCATCATGATTACATGGACCTGCAGTCAACTGACTTGAATTTAAATCCTTGTAACTACTCCCATCATGACGGTTCGAGTTATGTTTCTGTGTAATACTTTGAGCAATTGCAATGTTAGACATAAATAGTTGTTCGATAGTATCACGTTCATCAATCTCATTAGGTAAGTTGACAGAGTTTAATACTTCTATCTGATTTTGCAAGTCATCGAAACGGCTATAGACGGACTCTAACTTGCTTAATTTTAATGTTAACTCAGCTAACTGAATTTGAGTAAGCGCGTCTTTAGAAGTAACATCGGATAAAAAGTTTTTAAATTTAGTGATTTGACCTTTTATGGAACTACGTTTAACTATAAGATTCTGTAATTCTTGAGGATTGTTTGTGCTAGATTCACCTCTATAATCCTTACCCATTGTGAACTTAAACCGTGCTAATATTGTGAATGTTAAGATCGGACTGAACAAACAAATTGATTCACATTAGGTTTGATTATGGAAATATCGATAAACCACACAATCTCCTTTATTATAGTGAAAAAAAAAAAAACTAAAGACTTTGCTCACGCTCCTCGCCTAACGTCACCTGAGGCCGGCCCGGTGCAGCAGTGGGTAGGGCTCCGCTCCGCTCACACAGTGACACGGCAGGTGGCCCGAAGTTGCAATACACGGAGATCGGCCTGGAATGTTCGGCGATGGGGGTGAAATATATGTTTCTATGCTTAGCTATAAGCCTGTTAGGAAACACGATTATAGAATACGATGATATCGTAAGAAGGTAGCCGATCGTAATATCCGTAAAAACTATTAACAATGGATAATTACTTTAAAAAACTGCGTATTGGTGTTGATGTTACTATTTCAAGTTACTGCAATAACTATAGACTCCAATGCACACGTAGAAACTATTTTAACTCTTTTATCCCTAATTACCTACGTTATGCTCGCATTGTTTCAAACGATTCAGAGCCTTATTTAATCATACAAATAAGGTTAAAGTTTGCTGGTACGCGGCAAACCAAATGTGGTATCTCAGGGACTTACAGGTACTGGATCGAAGTATTAAGGGTAAGGGTATAAAAGGTAAGGGTAAGTAGGTAAGAAGGAATTCACAAGGAAAAATGGGCACTTAGCTGCATTGGCCTAGGCTGCGGTACGATGCGGATTGCTGTTCGCTACCGGCGGTGGCTGCAATGGCTGGTATACCTCCAGGGAACCCAGGTTGTCTTGATTTAGATGATAGTAGCTGCGGCGGAAAGGTTATGCCGCCAACAACGCGTGGTCCCAGTGATCGAACTTGTTTTCCTCCAAAGTTGCAGGTTTTGTCGTAGGTCGCCAATCTTAGGTTTAGAATATGAATGACTACTATTTATTGACTCAAGCACATCCGCGCGGTCAATAAGAACGACTAAGACTTGAAAAAAAACTTTTTTACAAAAAAATAACAACCGACTTCCTTAAAAACACTACAAATTGAAAAATAACTTTAATTTCGGAAGTCGGTGTCTTAGGATCTGTATTTATGGTTTTTTTGCCACCGACTTCCGAAATTAAAGTTATTTTTCAATTTGTAGTGTTTTTAAGGAAGTCGGTTGTTTTTTTTTTGTAAAAAAGTTTTTATTTTTAAATTTTTAGTTGTGGTATCCACCCCGCACTAATTCCAAACAAACAATGCATATTTATGCGATAGCAGAAATCGCGGTTGATTTGCTGACATTTTTTAAAGAGTTCCGGTGTCTATCTCTGGAATTCATCATCAGATCTATATGAAATTTATATGGGACCATTTCGGAATAAACTCCTTTCAAACAAAAAAAGAATTTTGCAAATCCATCTATATATGACGGAGTTATGGCCGAACATACATAAAAAAAAAAAATATAAACATCCGAATAGAGAACCTCCTCCTTTTTGAAGTCGGTTAAAAATGTTGTAAAGTAGGTATATTGGTATCCAATGTGCCGCGGTACTCTTCCCACTTGGTTTTAGTGTGGCTGTCAAGCTTAGGGCTCATTATGTGAATGAGTAAAATATCCCAGTCCCGGGAACCAAGACCGAGACTAGTTAAACAACGTAAGTTTTTATTAATATGATCCACAAGGAATCGTAATGATTTATCAGACTCGCTTGTGATTGGTTTTATATATAATAATGAATTTATATGATGAGTTACTAATTGTCGTGCATTGTCATATCTGTCACATAATTATTTCCAAGCACACGCATAATTGGCGCTGGATACCTCTAAGTTAGCAATAATCCGCGCTGCATCACCAGTCAAGTACGACATAAGATAATGAAATTTGTGAATGGGGGCGATGCGGTCGTTATTGTGTACTATCGATAAGAATGTGTCACGAAACTCAAGCCAACGAAAGCAAGATCCGTCGAACTTAGCAACTTGAATTTGCGGTAATTTAAAACCTATATCATGATGATCATGATAACATGGACCTGCAGTCAACTGACTTGAATTTAAATCCATGTAACTACTCCCATCATGACGGTTCGAGTCATGTTTCTGTGTAATACTTTGAGCAATTGCAATGTTAGACATAAATAGTTGTTCGATAGTATCACGTTCATCAATCTCATTAGGTAAGTTGACAGAGTTTAATACTTCTATCTGATTTTGCACGTCATCGAAACGGCTATAGACGGACTCAAACTTGCTTAATTTTAATGTTAGCTCAGCTAACTCAATTTGAGTAAGCGCGTCTTTAGAGGTAATATCTGATAAAAAGTTTTTAAATTTAGTAATTTGACCTTTTATGGAACTACGTTTTACTATAAGATTCTGTAATTCTTGAGGATTGTTTGTGCTAGATTCACCTCCATAATCCTTACCCATTGTGAACTCAAACCGTGCTAATATTGTGAATGTTAAGATCGGATTGAATAAACAAAAAGATTCACACTAGGTTTGATTATGGAAATATCGATAAACACACACAAACTCCTTTATTATAGTGAAAAAAAAAACAACTAAAAACTTAGCTCACGCTCCTCACCTAACGTCACCTGAGGCCGGCCCTGTGCAGCAGTGAGTAGGGCTCCGCTCCGCTCACACAGTGACACGGCAGGCGGCCCGAAGTTGCGATACACGGAGATCGGCCTGGAATGTTCGGCGATGGGGGTGAAATATATGTTTCTATGCTTTTAGCTATAAGCCTGTTAGGAAACACGATTATAGAATACGATAATATCGTAAGAAGGTAGCCTATTGTAATATAATATCCGTTAAAACTATTAACAATGGATAATTACTTTAAAAAACTGCGTATTGGTGTTGATGTTTATATTTTAAGTTACTGCAATAACTATAGACACCAATGCACACGTAGAAACTATTTTAAATACGTACTGGATCGAAGGATTAAGGGTAAGGGTATAAAAGGTAAGGTTAAGTAGGTAAGAAGGAATTCACAAGGAAAAATGGGCACTTAGCTGCATTGGCCTAGGCTGTGGTACGATGCGGATTGCTGTTCGCCTTCGGCGGTGGCTGAAATGGCTGGTACACCTCCAGGGAACCCAGGTTGTCTTGATTTAGATGATAGTAGCTGCGGCGGAAAGGTTATGCCGCCAACAGCGCGTGGTCCCAGTGATCGAACTTGTTTTCCTCCAAAGTTGCAGGTTTTGTCGTAGGTCGCCAATTTTAGGTTTAGAATATGAATGACTACTATTAATTGACTCAAGCACATCCGCGCGGTCAATAAGAACGACTAAGACTTGAAAAAATGTTGTAAAGTAGGTATATTGGTATCCAATGTGCCGCGGTACTCTTCCCACTTGGTTTTAGTGTGGCTGTCAAGCTTAGGGCTCATTATGTGAATGAGTAAAATATCCCAGTCCCGGGAACCAAGACCGAGACTAGTTAAAGCACGTAAGTTTTTATTAATATGATCCACAAGGAATCGTAATGATTTATCAGACTCGCTTGTGATTGGTTTTATATCCGTGGCTGGCGTGAATACATTGACATGTCGACTTCTATGTTTTTATTTTTTAACCCCCGACGGAAAAAGAGGGGATTGAGTGGCAAATATAGAATAAAACTAGTAGGTAAACAATGTTATTTTAATGACAAACACAGTGAATAATAACGTATTTATCAATAAAAAAATGTTGGGTAGCAAACAGACGATGAATATCTATCCTATGTTTTAAAAAGGTAAAATTTGTTTGGTTGTTTGTAAGTTCGTATGTAGAAGGTAATCTCCGGAACCAACGATCCAATTCTCAAAAAAAATTCACTAGTAGCAAGCTGCATTATTCCTTAGAGCTATAGGTTATAATTTATGTTTATAACATGCATATTAGCTGAGCTATTACAACTTTTGTCTAGCATGTCGGAAAGAAATACCTCTTAAAACAGAATTATTTGCATGCGCTACCTAAAAAGTTGTATATAATTGAAAACAATGTATGGCAACCTGGTCCGCCAAATATATTTCTACAAAAAAGTCCAAGACACCATATTTCTATCTTTTATATTTTATCTTTTACATTTCATTTATGTTTAAAAAAAGTATTTTTCGACATCCTTACGTTTGGATGATTATTTAAACAACAAAATACTAATCCTTCTCAAAATAAACTATTTTATAATCACAAAGATATCATAGAGATAAGATTTGCCGTTTACAGTATGTCAATTGGTCATATAGTTTCGGAGATAATAAATTAATATAATAAAACTAAAGAGTTATTTTTTTACTAGCAGCACCCCGTGGTTTCACCCCCATAAGTCTCGATCCCGTAGGAATGTCGAGATATAAAGTATCCTATATTCGAAAACACGTCATGGTCTACCTATGTGCCAAATTTCATCCAAATCCGTTTAGCCGTTTTAGCGTGAAAATGTGACAAACAAACATACAAACAAACTTACTTTTGAATTTATAATGTTAGTTAGGATTACTTACTCAAATTATGCAATGTTGTTCTAATTGAACAAATATTTAATTAAAACACCACTAACCTATCAGTATTGTAGTGTAATACGCAATAAATAAAAAAAAAGAAATAGTAAATTGTTTTATTAGGCCACAAACAACGGAAACATACTGATTAATAATTCAGTTGACAGATACATAGTAGGTATTCACATTTTATTAGACCTCAGAATCCTCTTCATCTGGGTTGTCCTCGTCCAAATCTGGATCAGTAGATGAGACATCACCGACAGTTTTTATATTAATATAAAACTCCTTGAACGAATCATCAATCAGGTCAATCATGTCCATCAAATCCTTTTTTAACCGACGAAAAAAACGGAGGAGGTTATCAATTCGACGCGTAGGTATATATATATTTTTTTTGTTTTTTTTTTATGTATGACCACGCAAAACTTTTTACATAGTAGTCCGATTGTAATAATTCTTTTTTTATTGGAAAGGGTATACTCCGAGGGTGGTCCCATATAAATTTGGAAAACAAAATCAAACCCTAAGGGTCAGAAAATAGGGGATGATTGATTTTCCACTCACTGATTGTAATGTATTACCACGCATAACTTTATACAGAGTAGTCCGATTTTGATCATTCTTTTTTCATTGGATAGGGTATCGGTAAATAAGTTGATAACTGTGGTGAACAAATTGACAAGTCGGTGAATAAGTTGATAACTCGTTGGTGAACGACTTGACAAGTCTATTATTATGGAAACTATGGGGAATTTCGTTTGTTTACTGTAATCATTCAAAAGATGGCATAAAATAACCTATAAAACAACTGGAACACATACGTTAAACTAATTTACCGATTTACCAGAAGAGCTCAAAAGTTTAAAATGGCCGCCCTGAAAAGTTGCCATTTTAGACATGTCAACATATTCACGCCAGCCACGGATATATAATAATGAATTTATATGATGAGTTACTAATTGTCGTGCATTGTCATATCTGTCACATAATTATTTCCAAGCACACGCATAATTAGCGCTAGATACCTCTAAGTTAGCAATAATTCGCGCTGCATCACCAGTCAAGTACGACATAAGATAATTAAATTTATGAATGGGGGCGATGCGGTCGTTATTGTGTACTATCGATAAGAATGTGTCACGAAACTCAAGCCAACGAAAGCAAGATCCGTCGAACTTAGCAACTTGAATTTGCGGTAATTTAAAACCTATATCATGATGATCATGATAACATGGACCTGCAGTCAACTGACTTGAATTTAAATCCTTGTAACTACTCCCATCATGACGGTTCGAGTCATGTTTCTGTGTAATACTTTGAGCAATTGCAATGTTAGACATAAATAGTTGTTCGATAGTATCACGTTCATCAATCTCATTAGGTAAGTTGACAGAGTTTAATACTTCTATCTGATTTTGCAAGTCATCGAAACGGCTATAGACGGACTCAAACTTGCTTAATTTTAATGTTAGCTCAGCTAACTCAATTTGAGTAAGCGCGTCTTTAGAGGTAATATCTGATAAAAAGTTTTTAAATTTAGTAATTTGACCTTTTATGGAACTACGTTTTACTATAAGATTCTGTAATTCTTGAAGACTGTTTGTGCTAGATTCACCTCCATAATCCTTACCCATTGTGAACTCAAACCGTGCTACTATTGTGAATGTTAAGATCGGATTGAATAAACAAAAAGATTCACACTAGGTTTGATTATGGATATATCGATAAACACACACAAACTCCTTTATTATAGTGAAAAAAAAAAACAACTAAAAACTTAGCTCACGCTCCTCACCTAACGTCACCTGAGGCCGGCCCGGTGCAGCAGTGAGTAGGGCTCCGCTCCGCTCACACAGTGACACGGCAGGCGGCCCGAAGTTGCGATACACGGAGATCGGCCTGGAATGTTCGGCGATGGGGGTGAAATATATGTTTCTATGCTTAGCTATAAGCCTGTTAGGAAACACGATTATAAAATACGATAATATCGTAAGAAGGTAGCCTATTGTAATATAATATCCGTAAAAACTATTAACAATGGATAATTACTTTAAAAAACTGCGTATTGGTGTTGATGTTACTATTTTAAGTTACTGCAATAACTATAGACACCAATGCACACGTAGAAACTATTTTAAATACGTACTGGATCGAAGTATTAAGGGTAAGGGTATAAAAGGTAAGGTTAAGTAGGTAAGAAGGAATTCACAAGGAAAAATGGGCACTTAGCTGCATTGGCCTAGGCTGTGGTACGATGCGGATTGCTGTTCGCCACCGGCGGTGGCTGCAATGGCTGGTACACCTCCAGGGAACCCAGGTTGTCTTGATTTAGATGATAGTAGCTGCGGCGGAAAGGTTATGCCGCCAACAGCGCGTGGTCCCAGTGATCGAACTTGTTTTCCTCCAAAGTTGCAGGTTTTGTCGTAGGTCGCCAATCTTAGGTTTAGAAGATGAATGACTACTATTAATTGACTCAAGCACATCCGCGCGGTCAATAAGAACGACTAAGACTTGAAAAAATGTTGTATAGTAGGTATATTGGTATCCAATGTGCCGCGGTACTCTTCCCACTTGGTTTTAGTGTGGCTGTCAAGCTTAGGGCTCATTAATGTGAATGAGTAAAATATCCCAGTCCCGGGAACCAAGACCGAGACTAGTTAAAGCACGTAAGTTTTTATTAATATGATCCACAAGGAATCGTAATGATTTATCAGACTCGCTTGTGATTGGTTTTATATATAATAATGAATTTATATGATGAGTTACTAATTGTCGTGCATTGTCATATCTGTCACATAATTATTTCCAAGCACACGCGTAATTGGCGCTGGATACCTCTAAGTTAGCAATAGTTCGCGCTGCATCACCAGTCAAGTACGACATAAGATAATGAAATTTATGAATGGGGGCGATGCGGTCGTTATTGTGTATTATCGATAAGAATGTGTCACGAAACTCAAGCCAACGAAAGCAAGATCCGTTGAACTTAGCAACTTGAATTTGCGGTAATTTAAAACCTATATCATGATGATCATGATAACATGGACCTGCAGTCAACTGACTTGAATTTAAATCCTTGTAACTACTCCCATCATGACGGTTCGAGTTATGTTTCTGTGTAATACTTTGAGCAATTGCAATGTTAGACATAAATAGTTGTTCGATAGTATCACGTTCATCAATCTCATTAGGTAAGTTGACAGAGTTTAATACTTCTATCTGATTTTGCAAGTCATCGAAACGGCTATAGACGGACTCAAACTTGCTTAATTTTAATGTTAGCTCAGCTAACTCAATTTGAGTAAAGGCGCGGGCCCACCGCGGCGCACGTAGAGGCTTCGCACGTGTATTAAGCTTCGCGTTGTAAGAAAATGTATGTGATTGTGTCCACTGCAACCCACGGAGAGGCTACGCATGAATTGACGTCATTGATACATGCGTGGCTTGCTCGAATAGGCGGTTACATAGCTCAACGCTGTCGACGTGGGTCTACGTTTCCACTGGAGTACACGAATATGATCCACGACTATGTACAGCGGCGCAAATGGCGCAGGCGTCCCTTGAGTGAAGTCCGTGTCCGTGGATTCGATTGCAGTGGCACGTGCGTAGCCTCTCCGTGCGCCGTGCCACGCTATACATAGTCGTGGGTCATATTCGTGTACTCCAGTGGAAACTTAGACCCACGTTGTCAAACAAATTAACACACGCAGCTAAAATGCGCCGCGTGCCCGTGCACAGCATGCGCCGCGGTGGGCCCGCGCCTTAAGCGCGTCTTTAGAGGTAATATCTGATAAAAAGTTTTTAAATTTAGTAATTTGACCTTTTATGGAACTACGTTTTACTATAAGATTCTGTAATTCTTGAGGATTGTTTGTGCTAGATTCACCTCCATAATCCTTACCCATTGTGAACTCAAACCGTGCTAATATTGTGAATGTTAAGATCGGATTGAATAAACAAAAAGATTCACACTAGGTTTGATTATGGAAATATCGATAAACACACACAAACTCCTTTATTAT
The DNA here is from genome assembly GCA_947507805.1 of Aporophyla nigra. Taxonomy (NCBI): domain Eukaryota; kingdom Metazoa; phylum Arthropoda; class Insecta; order Lepidoptera; family Noctuidae; genus Aporophyla; species Aporophyla nigra. Next base: position 26,943,173 of record OX382292.1, on the reverse strand, counting down.
AGTGAAAAAAAAAACAACTAAAAACTTAGCTCACGCTCCTCACCTAACGTCACCTGAGGCCAGCCCGGTGCAGCAGTGAGTAGGGCTCCGCTCCGCTCACACAGTGACACGGCAGGCGGCCCGAAGTTGCGATACACGGAGATCGGCCTGGAATGTTCGGCGATGGGGGTGAAATATATGTTTCTATGCTTAGCTATAAGCCTGTTAGGAAACACGATTATAGAATACGATAATATCGTAAGAAGGTTGCCTATTGTAATATCCGTAAAAAACTATTAACAATGGATAAATACTTTACAAAACTGCGTATTGGTGTTGATGTTACTATTTTAAGTTACTGTAATAACTATAAACACCGATGCACACGTAGAAACTATTTTAAATACGTACTGGATCGAAGTATTAAGGGTAAGGGTATAAAAGATAAGGGTAAGTAGGTAAGAAGGAATTCACAAGGAAAAATGGGCACTTAGCTGCATTGGCCTAGGCTGCGGTACGATGCGGATTGCTGTTCGCTACCGGCGGTGGCTGCAATGGCTGGTACACCTCCAGGGAACCCAGGTTGTCTTGATTTAGATGATAGTAGCTGCGGCGGAAAGGTTATGCCGCCAACAGCGCGTGGTCCCAGTGATCGAACTTGTTTTCCTCCAAAGTTGCAGGTTTTGTCGTAGGTCGCCAATCTTAGGTTTAGAAGATGAATGACTACTATTAATTGACTCAAGCACATCCGCGCGGTCAATAAGAACGATTAAGACTTGAAAAAATGTTGTAAAGTAGGTATATTGGTATCCAATGTGCCGCGGTACTCTTCCCACTTGGTTTTAGTGTGGCTGTCAAGCTTAGGGCTCATTATGTGAATGAGTAAAATATCCCAGTCCCGGGAACCAAGACCGAGACTAGTTAAAGCACGTAAGTTTTTATTAATATGATCCACAAGGAATCGTAATGATTTATCAGACTCGCTTGTGATTGGTTTTATATATAATAATGAATTTATATGATGAGTTACTAATTGTCGTGCATTGTCATATCTGTCACATAATTATTTCCAAGCACACGCGTAATTGGCGCTGGATACCTCTAAGTTAGCAATAGTTCGCGCTGCATCACCAGTCAAGTACGACATAAGATAATGAAATTTATGAATGGGGGCGATGCGGTCGTTATTGTGTATTATCGATAAGAATGTGTCACGAAACTCAAGCCAACGAAAGCAAGATCCGTCGAACTTAGCAACTTGAATTTGCGGTAATTTAAAACCTATATCATGATGATCATGATAACATGGACCTGCAGTCAACTGACTTGAATTTAAATCCTTGTAACTACTCCCATCATGACGGTTCGAGTTATGTTTCTGTGTAATACTTTGAGCAATTGCAATGTTAGACATAAATAGTTGTTCGATAGTATCACGTTCATCAATCTCATTAGGTAAGTTGACAGAGTTTAATACTTCTATCTGATTTTGCAAATCATCGAAACGGCTATAGACGGACTCAAACTTGCTTAATTTTAATGTTAGCTCAGCTAACTCAATTTGAGTAAGCGCGTCTATAGAGGTAATATCTGATAAAAAGTTTTTAAATTTAGTAATTTGACCTTTTATGGAACTACGTTTTACTATAAGATTCTGTAATTCTTGAGGATTGTTTGTGCTAGATTCACCTCCATAATCCTTACCCATTGTGAACTCAAACCGTGCTAATATTGTGAATGTTAAGATCGGATTGAATAAACAAAAAGATTCACACTAGGTTTGATTATGGAAATATCGATAAACACACACAAACTCCTTTATTATAGTGAAAAAAAAAACAACTAAAAACTTAGCTCACGCTCCTCACCTAACGTCACCTGAGGCCGGCCCGGTGCAGCAGTGAGTAGGGCTCCGCTCCGCTCACACAGTGACACGGCAGGCGGCCCGAAGTTGCGATACACGGAGATCGGCCTGGAATGTTCGGCGATGGGGGTGAAATATATGTTTCTATGCTTAGCTATAAGCCTGTTAGGAAACACGATTATAGAATACGATAATATCGTAAGAAGGTAGCCTATTGTAATATAATATCCGTAAAAACTATTAACAATGGATAATTACTTTAAAAAACTGCGTATTGGTGTTGATGTTACTATTTTAAGTTACTGCAATAACTATAGACACCAATGCACACGTAGAAACTATTTTAAATACGTACTGGATCGAAGTATTAAGGGTAAGGGTATAAAAGGTAAGGTTAAGTAGGTAAGAAGGAATTCACAAGGAAAAATGGGCACTTAGCTGCATTGGCCTAGGCTGTGGTACGATGCGGATTGCTGTTCGCTACCGGCGGTGGCTGCAATGGCTGGTACACCTCCAGGGAACCCAGGTTGTCTTGATTTAGATGATAGTAGCTGCGGCAGAAAGGATATGCCGCCAACAGTGCGTGGTCCCAGTGATCGAACTTGTTTTCCTCCAAAGTTGCAGGTTTTGTCGTAGGTCGCCAATCTTAGGTTTAGAAGATGAATGACTACTATTAATTGACTCAAGCACATCCGCGCGGTCAATAAGAACGACTAAGACTTGAAAAAATGTTGTAAAGTAGGTATATTGGTATCCAATGTGCCGCGGTACTCTTCCCACTTGGTTTTAGTGTGGCTGTCAAGCTTAGGGCTCATTATGTGAATGAGTAAAATATCCCAGTCCCGGGAACCAAGACCGAGACTAGTTAAAGCACGTAAGTTTTTATTAATATGATCCACAAGGAATCGTAATGATTTATCAGACTCGCTTGTGATTGGTTTTATATATAATAATGAATTTATATGATGAGTTACTAATTGTCGTGCATTGTCATATCTGTCACATAATTATTTCCAAGCACACGCATAATTGGCGCTGGATACCTCTAAGTTAGCAATAATCCGCGCTGCATCACCAGTCAAGTACGACATAAGATAATGAAATTTATGAATGGGAGCGATGCGGTCGTTATTGTGTATTATCGATAAGAATGTGTCACGAAACTCAAGCCAACGAAAGCAAGATCCGTCGAACTTAGCAACTTGAATTTGCGGTAATTTAAAACCTATATCATGATGATCATGATAACATGGACCTACAGTCAACTGACTTGAATTTAAATCCTTGTAACTACTCCCATCATGACGGTTCGAGTTATGTTTCTGTGTAATACTTTGAGCAATTGCAATGTTAGACATAAATAGTTGTTCGATAGTATCACGTTCATCAATCTCATTAGGTAAGTTGACAGAGTTTAATACTTCTATCTGATTTCGCAAGTCATCGAAACGGCTATAGACGGACTCAAACTTGCTTAATTTTAATGTTAGCTCAGCTAACTCAATTTGAGTAAGCGCGTCTTTAGAGGTAATATCTGATAAAAAGTTTTTAAATTTAGTAATTTGACCTTTTATGGAACTACGTTTTACTATAAGATTCTGTAATTCTTGAGGATTGTTTGTGCTAGATTCACCTCCATAATCCTTACCCATTGTGAACTCAAACCGTGCTAATATTGTGAATGTTAAGATCGGATTGAATAAACAAAAAGATTCACACTAGGTTTGATTATGGAAATATCGATAAACACACACAAACTCCTTTATTATAGTGAAAAAAAAACAACTTAAAACTTAGCTCACGCTCCTCACCTAACGTCACCTTAGGCCGGCCCGGTGCAGCAGTGGGTAGGGCTCCGCTCCGCTCACACAGTGCCACGGCAGGCGGCCCGAAGTTGCGATACACGGAGATCGGCCTGGAATGTTCGGCGATGGGGGTGAAATATATGTTTCTATGCTTAGCTATAAGCCTGTTAGGAAACACGATTATAGAATACGATAATATCGTAAGAAGATTGCCTATTGCAATATCCGTAAAAAACTATTAACAATGGATAAATACTTTACAAAACTGCGTATTGGTGTTGATGTTACTATATTAAGCTACTGCAATAACTATAGACACCAATGCACACGTAGAAACTATTTTAAATACGTACTGGATCGAAGTATTAAGGGTAAGGGTATAAAAGGTAAGGTTAAGTAGGTAAGAAGGAATTCACAAGGAAAAATGGGCACTTAGCTGCATTGGCCTAGGCTGTGGTACGATGCGGATTGCTGTTCGCTACCGGCGGTGGCTGCAATGGCTGGTACACCTCCAGGGAACCCAGGTTGTCTTGATTTAGATGATAGTAGCTGCGGCAGAAAGGATATGCCGCCAACAGTGCGTGGTCCCAGGTCCCAGTGATCGAACTTGTTTTTCTCCAAAGTTGCAGGTTTTGTCGTAGGTCGCCAGATGTTGGGGCTTCAGTGGACTTCAGTGAAACTCCCGTATCAAGGTTATGGTGTTTAATTCGGTTAATTAGGTTTTTTAACAATAAATATACGGAGCGTACAAGTTCGCGTGATTGTGAAAATTTTTGACGGAAAATATATAATTTATGACGGTATTTCTAAAATAAAATCCGTACGGCGCCTGGCCCTATTTAGATTGCACAACGTAACACATATACAAAACATAAAGTCTTCGTAATTATAGTGCAGGCGTAAACACCTATCTCATTTTCTCTCATGTTAAATCTTATGAAGTTATGTCTGTCTCTTTTTATTGTCGCTTTTTCGTTTCATTGAATTTCAAATCACAACCAACGGCGCTTAAGAAGTTTTCACTTCAAAAATATCAGCTGTTTCATAGAAAAATGCATTACCTACGGGGTCAAAATGTATGGAACGGCTGATTTTTTTTTGGAACGAAGTTCCTTATGGCGCGTTGTGAGACGGAAAAATTCTTACGAAAAGTTGTCACGACATGCTTTAACCGACTTCAAAAAAAGGACGAGGTTTCTCAATTCGACCGTATATATTTTGTATGTTGTTGTTTTTTTTGTTGTGAGTAGAGAGGGAGAGAGGTAGAGAGGGAGAGAGGGGGAGAGGGGGAGAGGGGAGAGGGGGAGAAAAGAGAGGGGGAGAGGGGAGAGGGGGAGAAAGAGGGAGGGGGAGAAAGAGGGAGGGGGAGAGTGAGAGGGAGAGAGAAGGAGATAGGGAGAGAGAGAGAATATTTTTGTTGAGTGTATACAGGTTTATTGTACCTACATAATAAATAATTAAAAGATTATAACTATTATGAATCCTGGAAAGGAACTTCGTTCCATCCGGGTGTCCCTTGACACCTCTAAAGTTTTTTTTTTTTGTTTTAGGTTGGGGAAAAAGTCTTTTCGCATTATAGTATTGTTACGTAGATCGTAAAGTCCAGAAACATCGCGCTAAATCCATCTCAGAAAGAGACAGCGTTACGTAGATCGAAAAGTCTAGAAACGTCACGCTAATTCCATCTAAGGATGGGGCAGTGTTGAAACTTCTAGATACGACACGCTAACGCCATCTGTTATCAAGTAGCAAGTACTACGAACAATTGTACGTAGACGCCACCGCCATCTATTGTTGAGTAGCGGGATTAAACAGTAAATAGATGTCTGTGGAAGGTTCTCGAAGTTTCGAATCTACTTGTAAACTGTGGAAAAGTGTTGAATGTTCGCGAATGTTCTGCTCGGGATATAAATAGCGGATTGTCGGCCCGAAGGGCAGTTCGATTTCGGAAGCGAGCGAATACGAATCAAGCGATACAGTACAAGCGAAACAAGTGACTCTGTTTGACTATTGCGATATTGTGATTGTTTAATTAAACTGTGGTGTGTTTCGATAATTTTGGCTTAAATTAATTTATCCCGAAACCCAGCTCGTAACATTTGGTGTCAGAAGTAAGGGATAAATTATGCCAGTTTTACCGAAGGAGGACACGGAAGGTATTCGTACCAGGAGTCAGCGCCAGCAGGAGGTGGATCAGAGGCGATTTGAAGGACCTTCAAGACACACATCTGGGGGTAATCAGCCGACGACGGAGCCAGTTTCCCAAGCGTCTGGTGTTCCTACAGCATCACCAGCCATGGATCTTTCTGCTCTGATGGCGATTCTGCAGGAGCAGGCCCGTCGACAGGAAGAACAGGCCCGCCGACAGGAAGAACAGGCCCGCCGCCTACAGGAACAGCTGCAGCAGTACAAGGAGGAACATGCTCGCCGACAGGAAGAACAGGCCCGTCGACAGGAAGAACAGGCCCGCCGCCTACAGGAACAGCTGCAGCAGGACAAGGAGGAACATGCTCGCCGACAGGAAGAACAGGATCGTCGACAGGAAGAACAGGCCCGTCGACAGGAAGAACAGGCCCGCCGCCTACAGGAACAGCTGCAGCAGGGTAAAGAGGAGCAGGTTCTCCTTTTGAAAGATCTACACGCGACATTTGGCAAGGACATCAAAGCCATGAAGGAGACTGTTCAGGTACATGAAAATCGTATCTCCGAGGCCGAAGTCCAGATCGCTGATATAAGAAAAGCGGTTGGAGTTCTGAAAGCTGGAGACCGGACTACGGCTCCGATAGTTGCTGCACCTTCCGTGCGCGGGTTTAAAGTGCCACCCTTCGACGGAACATCTTCCTGGTCATACAAAGTTCAATTTGAAGCTGTCCTGAATGCTAATGGGTGGACAAAAGAGCAGGCCATGACCGCGCTTACTTTGGCCCTTCGTGATCAGGCCTTAACCGTGTTAGAGGCTCTCGGCAAAAATGTTACCTACGAGCAGCTCGTTGAGGCGTTAGAGGCCAGATACGGTGACGCGCACCTGGAACACGTTTTTCGTGCGCAGTTGAAGGATCGTGTGCAGCGCAGTGGTGAAAACCTGCAGCAGTGGGCCCTGGAAATTGAAAAGTTGGTCCGAAAAGCGTATCGGTCTGCGCCTGCACTCATCGAAGGGATTCTGACTCAAGCATTTATAGATGGCATACGGGACCTGGAAGTAAGGGCTGCCGTGAGACTTGGGCACCATGAGAAGTTGAAGGATGCCTTGGCCCATGCGTTGGAGGTGGAGGCAGTGAGGCAAGATCATCGAGCCCATCGCATCAGGGAGGTTGCAGCATCACCTGTCCGTGACCGTCCGAGGTACAGCCCTAAATGTTACACTTGCGGAGAAAAGGGCCACCTCCGGTCGAATTGCCCGAAGCGAAACACTGCCACCGAATATCACACCCAGGTTAGAAGGGTGTCTGATAGCACAGTGCAGCAGCAAGAGAAATTCGCAAGCGATAAGATTACAGGGCGAGTATTGGCTAGTGTGAATAGAGCCCCAAGGATTTCGATGTCACAGGCCAATGACGGCATATCCCACGGTAACGCGGACACTTTATCAAGAAGAACTTCTCCTGAAGAGTACAAACAATGTGTCAGACAGGAAGCTAAGGAAGTAGTTCCTGTCAGGGTGCTAAGAACGGACCATCGTGACAAATGGAAGGAAACCCTACGGCATGCCCAGCAGCGTCTATATCAGGCCAATTCTCGAGTGGATTAAAGCTGACGCTCCCAAACCGAAATGGTGTGATGTTGCAGCGATGAGTACCACCACAAAGAATTATTTGGCACAGTGGGAGAGCTTGACGCTCCAGGATGGTGTCTTGTGCCGTAAAAAAGAAAATGGTCGAGGGGATAGCTGTCACCTGCAAATGGTCGTCCCGAAAGCAAAGGTGCCAGATGTTTTACAGCACTACCACAACGGTTGTCCAGGAGGACATAGGAGTGTAAAAAGGACTCTATTGAAGATCAGAGAACGTTTCTACTGGATCCACTGTCGACAGGATGTTGAGGATTGGTGTCGCAAATGCACCAGCTGTGCGGCGGTAAAAGGGTATGCGCACTGCGTCTAGAGTTGTTCATGTGGATGGATTGGCGCGATGTTGGGGGAATGATGATGCTCGGGACGAGCATGTCTAAGGAGGGGGCAGTGTTACGTAGATCGTAAAAGAGACAGCGTTACGTAGATCGAAAAGTCTAGAAACGTCACGCTAATTCCATCTAAGGATGGGGCAGTGTTGAAACTTCTAGATACGACACGCTAACGCCATCTGTTATCAAGTAGCAAGTACTACGAACAATTGTACGTAGACGCCACCGCCATCTATTGTTGAGTAGCGGGATTAAACAGTAAATAGATGTCTGTGGAAGGTTCTCGAAGTTTCGAATCTACTTGTAAACTGTGGAAAAGTGTTGAATGTTCGCGAATGTTCTGCTCGGGATATAAATAGCGGATTGTCGGCCCGATGGGCAGTTCGATTTCGGAAGCGAGCGAATACGAATCAAGCGATACAGTACAAGCGAAACAAGTGACTCTGTTTGACTATTGCGATATTGTGATTGTTTAATTAAACTGTGGTGTGTTTCGATAATTTTGGCTTAAATTAATTTATCCCGAAACCCAGCTCGTAACAGTATGTATGAACTTGTAATAAAATCTCTTTGGCTATACTATTTGTATCTGGCTGGTTTTGGTATTATTGAAAGTTTAAATTTTAAAGAACATAATTCCAAATTCAAATTAGGAAAATGTGTGATTTTCATTTGTTTTTCGTATCGTCAAGATGAGTGAATCTAATGAAGAAATTCGATACATTTTAAAATTTTACTACAAAAAAGGTAAAAATGCAACGCAAGCCGCGGAAAAAATTTGCGATGTTTATGGACCTAGTGTAGTGTCTGTGAGAGTAGCACAAATTTGGTTTAAGCGTTTTCAATCCGGAAATTTTGATGTCAAAGATTCACGTCGCTCTGGTCGCCCTATTACGGATAAAATGGAAGCCATTATTGAAAAAGTGGAGCAAGATCGGCATACCAGTAGTTACGACGTAGCTGAAGAACTGGAAATTGACCACAAAACAGTTTTGGCGCATTTGAAAAAAACTGGGTAGGTACACAAAAAAGCTCGACATTTGGGTACCTCACGAGCTCACTGAAAGAAACCTAATGAACCGTGTACTCATTTGTGATTCTTTATTACGACGTAATGAAACCGAACCATTTTTGAAGAAGCTGATAACTGGTGATGAAAAGTGAATCTCGTATGACAAGAACGTGCGAAAAAGGTCGTGGTCAAAGGCCGGTCAGGCTTCACAGACTGTGGCGAAACCCGGGTTAACTCGCAACAAGGTGATGCTGTGTGTGTGGTGGGATTGGAAGGGCATTATTCATTATGAGCTGTTACCACCAGGCAGGACCATCGATTCTGAAATCTACTGCGAACAACTGATGAGATTAAAGCAAGAAGTTGAGAGAAAGCGGCCGGAATTAATCAACAGAAGGGGTGTGGTTTTTCATCATGATAACGCTAGACCTCACACATCTTTAGCCACCCAATAAAAATTAAGAGAGTTTGGCTGGGAGGTGTTAATGCATCCGCCGTATAGTCCTGACCTTGCACCTTCAGATTTCCACCTGTTTCGGTCTCTTCAGAATTCTTTAGGCAGTGTCAGGTTAACATCACGAGAGGACTGCCAAAACCACGTGTCGCGGTATTTTGACCAGAAGTCCCAAAATTTCTATAGCAATGGGATCATGTCCCTACCTACAAGATGGCAAAAAGTTATCGAACAAAATGGTACCTACATACTTTAGTTAAATGTAAATAAACTTTATTAAAAAATGTTTTGAATTTTCTTAAAAAATGCGAAGAAACTTTTTCCCCAACCTATTAGTATGTATGAACTTGTAATAAAATCTCTTTGGCTACACTATTTGTATCTGGCTGGTTTTGGTATCATTGAAAGTTTAAATTTTAAAGAACATAATTCCAAATTCAAATTAGGAAAATGTGTGATTTTCATTTGTTTTTCGTACCGTCAAGATGAGTGAATCTAATGAAGCAATTCGATAGATTTTAAAATTTTACTACAAATAAAAGCTTTTTTACAAAAAAAAAAACAACCGACTTCGTTAAAAACACTACAAAGTGAAAAATAACTTTAATTTCGGAAGTCAGTGTCTTAGGATCTGTATTTATGTTTTTTTTGCCACCGACTTCCGAAATTAAAGTTATTTTTCACTTTGTAGTGTTTTTAAGGAAGTCGGTTGTTTTTTTTTTGTAAAAAAGTTTTTATTTTGAAATTTTTAGTTGTGGTATTCACCCCGCACTAATTCCAAACAAAAAATGCATATTTATGCGATAGCAGAAATCGCGGTTGATTTGCTATCATTTTTTAAAGAGTTCCGGTGTCTGTCTCTGGAACTCATCATCAGATCTATATGAAAATTATATGGAACCATTTCGGAATAAACCCCTTTCGAACAAAAAAAGAATTTTGCAAATCCATCTATATATGACGGAGTTATGGCCGAACATACATAAAAAAAAAAACATATAAACATCCGAATTGAGAACCTCCTCCTTTTTGAAGTCGGTTAAAAAGGTAAAAATGCAACACAAGCCGCGAAAAAAATTTGCGATGTTTATGGACCTAGTGTAGTGTCTGTGAGAGTAGCACAAATTTGGTTTAAGCGTTTTCAATCCGGAAATTTTGATGTCAAAGATGCACGTCGCTCTGGTCGCTCTATTACGGATAAAATGGATGCCATTTTTGAAAAAGTGGAGCAAGATCGGCATACCAGTAGTTACGACGCAGCTGAAGAACTGGAAATTGACCACAAAACAGTTTTGGCGCAATTGAAAAAAACTGGGTACACAAAAAAGCTCGACATTTGCCTCACGAGCTCACTGAAAGAAACTTAATGAACCGTGTACTCATTTGTGATTCTTTATTACGACGTAATGAAACCGAACCATTTTTGAAGAAGCTGATAACTGGTGATGAAAAGTTGATCACGTATGACAAGAACGTGCGAAAAAGGTTGTGGTCAAAGGCCGGTCAGGCTTCACAGACTGTGGCGAAACCCGGGTTAACTCGCAACAAGGTGATGCTGTGTGTGTGGTGGGATTGGAAGGGCATTATTCATTATGAGCTGTTACCACCAGGCAGGACCATCGATTTCGAACAAAATGGTACCTACATACTTTAGTTAAATGTAAATAAACTTTATTAAAAAATGTTTTGAATTTTCTTAAAAAATGCGAAGAAACTTTTTCCCCAACCTATTATAACCGACGAAAATTTTCTACGCTGGGGGGTGTAGAATGATATGCTGAATTCAAGGTTACAGTTTGCGCACTGGATAAAAAACCGGCCAAGTGCGAGTCGGACACGCGCACCGAGGGTTCCGTACAAACCTGTAGGTATATAAGTAAAAGTTCACCCATCACGACAATCGAGTCGTAGTTCTGTTCTGTTTCTTGGCTTGGTTTTATTTCTGTCTGTGTTTTGTTCTGTTTATTATAGATGTAACTAAAAATTTACGGTTTTCGCAATTTTTCCTTTATCTGTGCTATAAGACGGTGCTTCGTACCAAATTTCAAAATTCTAGATCGACTGGAAGTACCCTTTAGGTTTTGATTCCCTCGCGAGTTTCAAAAATTTGTGGAAATTTGCAGTATAAACGGCTATATCTTTTGATTGCGTTAGCTTAGAAGCTTGATTTTTTCACAGCTCCAAGGGACAGTAGATTTGAGTATTTGATATAAATTTCAGCTTGATACCTCCACGCGTTCCTGAGAAAAAGGGTCTTGACAGACGGACGGACGGATGGACAACAAAGTGATCCTATAAGGGTTCCGCTTTTTCCTTTTGAGGTGCGGAACCCTAAAAACTATCCTGTATAGTATTGCTGAGCTGGGAAACTGCAACTAATGTTAAAGTACTGGAAATAAAACTTTAGAGTAAGAAACAAAACGTATTTTTCGGATTTACACAGTAAGATAATTAGGTACACCTTATGATGTTAATATTATGTGGGGGCGTATTTGTATGTGTATTATGGTGTTAGTATTGTATAAAAAACTTTTTACAAAAAAAAAAAACAACCGACTTCCTTAAAAAAAACACTACAAAGTCAAAAAATAACTTTAATTTCGGAATTCGGTGTCTTAGGATCTGTATTTAAGGTTTTTGCCACCGAATTCCGAAATTAAAGTTATTTTTGACTTTGTAGTGCTTTTTTTAAGGAAGTAGGTTGTTTTTTTTTTTTGTAAAAAGTTTTTATTTTTAACTTTTTAGTTATGGTAGATACCCCGCACTAATCTAATCGCGTTATTCGTTCATTTGTCGCGAAAATACTTAATACAAATTTAAGACTTATATGGTTTTCACATGGACCCCATTGTCCGAACGGAACCAAATTAAAATGGGACCAATCGGAAAGCACCAGTTTTTAAATATAAAAAAAATCATCGAAATCGGTTCACGTAGTCAAAAGTTATGAGCTAACAAACATTTAAAAAAAATACAGACGTACTGATAACCTCCTCCTTTTTTTGAAGTCGGTTAAAAAAAAAGACAAAAATGAACGCGGTCAGGCGAGTCACATTAGCCGGATGCAGGATGTCCGCTGGACAAAACTCTCTACACAATGGGTGCCTTTTTTTCTGGATGGGAAATCATAAAATGACGTCTCCCGCTTTTTAGCGGAGCGGGAGGGCGTGTCAGACTTTTACTGACTAAAACCCCCCCGTGTTCTTTCAGTTGCCCATGTGCTAAGATGGACGACGCGCGCCGTCCCGGTTGGCCCAGAAAGTGGTGGCAAGACGACCTGGACGCGAACCGCGATGGCTGGTTCGAAGTTTCGCAGGAAAAGAGTTCCCGGAACAACTTGGGGAAGGTCTTTGCCCAGCAGTGGGACAGTATAGGCTTATCAATTTAAAAAAAAAATAATGAGCTAGTTAGCATACTACTACTGATACTATAATACTTTTGCCGAAATGTCTTAGTTACCATGTGGTGTTTCCCCTTGAAGTCGGGTTAATACAATTTTTTTTTGGACCGCTGTATTTCAGTCACCTGTATTCATCTGACATTGATTTAAATGGTAAAACACTAACAGTAGGAATCACTTTCATTTTGGCAGTACCACAACCTTCATGGCGTTGTTAAGATAAATATTTTCACGAACATATGAAAAAATGGTTCAAAATTATTCAGAGTTTAATTAAAGCCCGGCGCCCATTATCGGTGGGCATCGGTGCGGCTCGGTACAGCTCGGGCGCCTTACAGCGGCTTCGGGCGGCTTCGGGCGCCTCAGAGCTGCGTCGGGCGACTTCGGGCTGCCTCGGCAGCCGTAAGCATTGCTAAGGACGCCGTAGCTGATTTTGGGTAGCCTCAGAATAGTTCGGGCGGCAGAAACATCGCAGAGCAGTCGTAACGTTACGTGAAAACAGTTGTGCGTGTGTATTTATAATATAATGGTGGATTGGGACCTAGTTCTCATTGTTCATCTTGCTACCCGAAGACAGCCTCGGCGTCCTTAGCCATGCTTACGGTTGCCGAGGCCCGACGCAGCTCTGAGGCGCCCGAAGCCGCCCAAAGCCACCGTAAGGCGCCCGAGCTGTACCGAGCCGCACCGATGCCCACTGATAATGGGCGCCGGGCCCAATAGTTGTTACACAATTAGGGTGCTAGTTCTTCGATTGCGGTCTCCCAGCCGTAGGCGCGAGCTTGCGGGCGGTGAGCAATGGGTAGCTCGCCGCCCAGTAAGGACCAAGCTCGGGTCGACGGCGCGTAGTGTTCCATGCGCGCCTCAAATAGATGTCAGCAGCACTGAAGGGGTCTGCTAGGACCGATGCCTGCCGGGATCGCGTGATTGTTCGAAAGAGATACCGTGGCCCCGGCACATGGGTAACTGAAGGAACACGGGTGGGTTTTAGTCAGTAAAAGTCTGACACGCCCTCCCGCTCCGCCCAGAGCGGGAGAAGTCATTTGATGATTGCACATCCAAAAAAAAAAAAGAACGGTGATAGTTCTCGTAAAGTCAGACTGAAAGGAATATTTACTTATTTTTCTTCGTAGTCTACAGGTGATTTGTAATCATACTAATTATTATAAATGCGAAAGTGTGTGAGTATGGATGTTTGTTACTCTTTCACGCAAAAAAGACTGATCGGATTCAGATGAAATTTGGCACACAGATAGTTTATAACCTGGATTAACACATAGGGTACTTTTTTATCTCGGTACTACGTTCCCGCGGGATAATATCCGACCTCCACGTGGGCGGAGCCGCTGTCAAAAGCTAGTTTGAAATAAATGAAGATGTTTTTGCCGTAATTTGTACTATTAATTCCTTAGTAAAACTTTGAACTGGTGACAAAGTTCATGTATGCATGACAACAAATCAACCTATAGGTATATTTCCAGTATAAGCTGACTTCTCATTGTACGAAAAGCCCATACATTGCGAGGTCAGCTAAAACTGTAAATGTGTAGCTTGATTTATCGTCGTGTCGTAGATGATTTTGAACAATAGTTAAAAACATCTTCCTTTAGTTTTTACCTGTAGAAAATTTGGTTAAGTGCATCGGTATAGGTGCGTTCAATTATCAGGTACCTATTGGGAGAGCTATGAAGACCATTCAGTTCGAGAGTTTAAAGAAATGTGATATTTAGTGACGAATTTTGAAATTTAAAAAAAAAATACATGAAATTGGGTTTTCCCGAATCCCATGGATTTTCGCCTCGGTATATTGTTGCAAATGCAAATTGTACACTCTCACGTCCTAGAAGGAATACGTAAAGTTACAAGTCACCCTGTATTATAAATTAGTAAGAAACTTTAAAACAAAACAATAGACTAGTAGGTAGCGTCAGCAGCTAATTTTACATTACACCGGATTGTATATGCTGTCGCTACGAGTACAGTCAGAACGTCTGAAAGGCAATTACAACACGTAGTAGATTCACCCGAGAACTTCGATAATAGCTCCAACTAATTGGGAAATATATAGAGTGAGATAATACCAGTTTTAGAATTTCAATATTGTGTTATGCATTGTAAGTAGTTCTTAAACTCTAACTCATACTTTTTTCTCATTGGGGTAGGCAGAAACTACAGCTATAACTATCTTCTCCGATTCTTAAGGCATGCTAGTTTTTTTTTTAAATATTTTAATTATGTCATCTCGCGGGTGAATCTAGGAGGTTGTCGGCTGCATAACCGAGCATGTCTGTGGGTGCCTCAATAAATAAATAAATATCTTAGGACAACCAACACACCGTTATCTGATCCTAAACTAGGCAGAGCCTGTACTATGGCAACCAGACAACTGATAAAAATACTTATATATTTCTAAATAGACAGACACATAACAAATGATCGTTCTCATCACACAAAGATTTGTCCTGGGTGGGAATCGAACCCACGACCTCAGTCTCAGAAGTCAGGGTCACTAACTACTAGACTAACAGGCCAGTCAATAAAGTAGGGACTCAAAAATTTAATAGGAGTGTATGGGGCCGGTGAAGCCTGTGCAATTCTTTGGGAGTCCGACACTTGGCCGTTTTTGAGATGGAACAGTCTGGAAAGGCCGGTACTTTAACCGTTGCAGCTATAAGAGACCGTTCCCAGAAGATTGTCCCTAACTTTTTAAGCAATTGCTAACTGTATTCACAGATTGTATACGTGTGCCGGTTGCAAGTAGTAAGAACCTGATCGTTTTGAAGGATTAAGGCGCCGATAAGGGTAATGTTTATCAGTAGATATTGAAAACAATTAGGTAATGAATACATGCTTTTCACGGTGTGGAACTGAAATTTTATTTTTCTAGGGAAATTGAATGGATTTCCTTAAGGCATGTATTTCATCGAACTTTGAATTGACCTTGAAGTTTTCTTTTCTAAAAATATTGATGACGCTCTTAAATCGAATGCGCCTCTTTTTGGAACCTCAGAAAGATCCCATTTTCTGGTCCTAAATCTTACGTAACTGCAACAAACTCGGTTGGTCACAGTTTTAACTTAATCTAAACTATTTCATAGGGGTTCCCTAGCTTAGATACCGCGACCATCTGTGAGAAAATTCCAAAGAGATGAACCGAGGTTTATTCATATAAAAGGTATGGATCATTAGAAAGCAGTATTCTTTTTGTTAGAGGGTCAGTTAAATATAGATATTTCAACTTGACAAAAATTTAAAGTCACTCTTAAAAAATATAAAACATAAAAAATGGGGTGATTATCATCTCTATTAGATCCCACCAACATGTTCCTTTCTCCATCGGGCACCTATAGCATCAAGCTGTATATAATTTTTCAACAAGTTCTAACTAATTAGAAGTCTGCAGCCCCGGGCCAATTATTCTTAGTTTAAACCTCTGAAGTCGAGATGCCGATAACTTGGAAGATTTTCCACTATTTTTTTTATCTCATTCCACTGAGATACGTTCTGCTTCTTAAATTAGTTTCAGCTCTTGAGAAATTTTATTTTTACATTTTTCAAGTAGCGTTTTCAAGTGGTATTTAATGTAGCTCGATTTATTTTACAAGGTACCGTCAAGTATCGCATCTTTACTTCCTATGAACAACTTTACTCATGATTAAAATATGAAAAAGTATGAACAAAATATAATATCTCAATTGCTTAAAAACTTAGACAAAGTGGAGTTTTCTTCTTTTGTACTGCTTTGGTGTTAAATGGCGGCAACAAATGTGTATTCATTGAGATATATTAAAGTACAGTACTCATGGGTAAAGTTGCTCATAGAAAGTACAGATGCCATAGTTGATTGAGTGTTTTGGAATATTAGCCCACATTCCAATAGACGAAATAAATTCACAGCGGAATATTTTCAATGATATTGTCAATGATATTTTTTTTAAACTAGATGAGTTCGGCGTTTCCTAACTGACTACTCTGAGAAGAAAGGCCGAAACAAACTCAGAGGTCACAACTCAGAGGTACAATAGGTACTGTATGCTAAACGATCATAAAGCTTTGATTCAATTTGACAAAATTTTGAATTATGTCGTTATTGTAGAAAAACTTTTTTGCAAAAAAAAAAACAACCGACTTCCTTAAAAACACTACAAAGTGAAAAATAACTTTAATTTAGGTAGTCGGTGTCTTAGGATCTGTATTTATGGTTTTTTTGCCACCGACTTCCGAAATTAAAGTTATTTTTCACTTTGTAGTGTTTTTAAGGAAGTCGGTTGTTTTTTTTTTTGCAAAAAAGTTTTTATTTTTAAATTTTTAGTTGTGGTATTCACCCTGCACTAATTCCAAACAAACAATGCATAGGTATTTATGCGATAGCAGAAATCGCGGTTGATTTCCTGTCATTTTTTAAAGAGTTCCGGTGTCTGTCTCCCGAACTCATCATCAGATCTATATGAAAATTATATGGGACCATTTCGGAATAAACCTCTTTCGAACAAAAAAAGAATTTTGTAAATCCGTCTATATATGACGCAGTTATGGCCGAACATACATAAAAAAAAAAAAAAACATATAAACATCCGAATTGATAACCTCCTCCTTTTTGAAGTCGGTTAAAAACCAGCGATATTTAAAGTACTATTAAAACACGAAATATGAACAATGAAAGAAAAAAAAATTCAATGTCCAGATGTAAAATTGAAAAATATGTGACGTCACACTAGGGTCTCGCAAATGTGACCAGCTGTGACAAGGAGGGGGGGGGGGGGGGCTAAAAATCATTAAATTTGTGTGACGTAATTTATGGATGGCCCCTTAATGCCAAGAGTTAAAAATCGGGCAGTAATATCACCGTTAGATTTTCGACGCGATGAGATGCACTTTGCTGGATTCTTAATATTCGGTTCAACACTGAAAGTTGAAAATCTAGTGCACAACAATATCCCGCCACGATTTTATTACGTCCGTGTTAATGTCGACTTATGGTAGTGTGGTTCTGTGTGTCTACCCTATGTGTCAGGAAAAGTCAATGGACTTACTTAAAATACGCCATAGAAAATAAAGATAATGTTTTTTGTTTGTATATATACTTTAATTTACATGTTATATCTAAATGGGACGTTAAAAAAAATTCTGAGTGTTTACAAAACAAAAACAAAAAATTAAAAATATTTACTTATTCAAGAATTCCTATGAAAAAATTCGAATAACAAAAAACAATTAAAATACCTCAAAAACATTTTTAAAGCTGAATATTACAGACTTACAAATAATCACACCAAACCAAAGGCAATACAACTTTCTACCAAACCAGTGAGTCTTTTTTTAATGAGAGACCGAGTATCGTCCTCAATATTACCCAAAGCACCAGATACAGCATCACCTTCTGCGCTTGCGAAAGCTTCCTTTAATTTTCCAGCCTCTTCTGATTTTAGCGAAAGAACACCAGTAATAATGACAGAACAACCGAAGGCTAGCTTGCCATATCTTTTCAAATCAGCATCCAATTGATCTCTTGGGTAAACGTAGTTGGCTTTAAGACCATAGTTTGACAAGGATTTGTCAAGTTCGGAGTGGTAGTAGTCTATCCAGTCGTAGAAGCATCTAACTCTAGTTTCATGGTCGGTGCACTGGAAAATGAAGTAGAGGAGATCGTTTGCAGGACTGGAGTTCTTGCAGACTTGATAATCGATTAGAATTGACTGCTTCAAGCTCTCCTCCTGAAAGTACAAAATAGGAAAATTGGATTTAAACAGATTTTGATAGCAGAGCTGACAGTAATAATTCAATCGTGTCATGTAAGTGTGCGTTGAGAAACGAATTAGTTTCGTATGAAATACTTGTACAGACACTGCAATATCCTCTAAAGAACATTGATCTGTCACTCCTAATGGCAATGTGTTTCTTTATCTGGGTGGGAAATCATCAAATGACTTTTCCCGCTTCGGGCGGAGCGGGAGGACATGTTAGACTTTTACTGACTAAAAGCCACCCGTGTTCCTTCAGTTGCTTGTACCAGGGCCACGGTAACTGTTCCGAACAGATCCGTGACCCTGGCGGCACTCCTAATAGCTGCAGATGCGTTAGTACATGATACCAAAACGATCGCATTGGTAGAGGCTATGAGTTGTCTGTCAGCCAGACAAATAATAATAATCTTTATTGGAACCAAAAACAGTACATTTACAATAAAATTGTGTACGATAATAGCCACATTAGTTAAAAACTGTGTCGCAGCTATTAACGCCCACCTCCATGTGGAAGGTGACAGTGTCCCAAATATTTAATGCTTTACAAAATAACATTAATTTATAAGATAAAACTGAACTAATTAAAACTAAAATTTAGTATGTAGAGTTTGTATTAGCAGTGTGGATGCATGTATGGTGTGTAGATGGAAAGTAAGTGCCGAGGTGTGGTGTGCATGTAGCGTGTGTTGTGTGTGTGTGCATGTAGCGTGTGTTGTGTGTGTGTGTGCATGTAGCGTGTGTTAGTGAGGAGGAGTGTGTGTGATGTGCATATCTATCACGGAAGAGAATCTAATACAATATCCTTATGGCTTAACTAAAGTCTCCAACTCTTCATAAGTCAGGGTGCAAAGCCAATCGTTGGTTAATTTTTTACAATCTCGGGAAGAGGAAGAATAAATATTAAGTTGTTCATTTACTCTATTGTATAGCATGGGACCAAAGAAAATATACTGTCGCCGGACAGTTTCAAGTCTAGCTTGTTTCAATACTAGTTAAATATTGAAACAGTTCTGTGGCTGACCCGTGTGGTCAGTGTTATGTGATTTGAATCTAGTGAATGAAAATAGTGATTAAAACTTTCTTTTAAATTTCATATAGCTATACCTTTTTATCATGCTTATTCACTATCATAATATTAATCTGCAGTAATAGCTTTATCTGTAACTATGGGTAGGTATTATTTAATAGCACAAAATAATCTTATCTAATCGGTTTCTATGCGGGTCGCGCACGCGGCTGATGTAAGGATTAGACTTTATGAAATGGTCTGATTTATCTTGAATTTGTGATCCACAAAGTACTCACATAACTTACTACGGTAAATTATAGCAATGTGTCATATTTTCCTTTTATTTATTTCAATAATATCAATCATCGTATTAGTGTAGATTGCTACATCATAATGGTAGCCAACAGTCTTTACAGGGCGCGTTGTCGCGCGAATGTCTTTTTTTATGCTGGTAGTTCGTTCTTTGTAACTTAGCATTGCAAAATCTCTAGTTCGATCGACCAGGGCCCTAAACCACAAAATTTAGAAGTACAATTAACAAATTTGTAAATGTTGACTAATCTACATTGTCATCAAATGTTCTGACGAAGATTATTTCCATATTTGTATTTACACTTTCATTTTTATACCATAACTTTTTTTAAAGATTTTTTTTGTTTTGACACAAAATAACGACACAAAATAACTCACACTCGAAATCTGACTACAACATCAAACACACTCACATACACACACTACACACTTTACACTACATTCCACAAGCACATACACCCATCATATTTTGATTGGTTATTATTCTTTAGTTTTAAGCCTTGAGCAATACAAGTTTTAAGATCCTTTTTTGTTAAAAATAACTTGAGTTTTATATTTTGTTTATAAAATAATAAGTTTTGTTCTTTATCTTTGATCTCACATCAACATTTAATTTAGATTTTTGTAACTGTCTGCATTTAAACACTATACCGATATCAACACCAGTAAAAAAACATAATTAAGTATCACATCTTAGGTACCCAAGATAGAGGCACCGCTTAGTTTGGGGACCACTGCATATTACATAATTTCACCAACAGTTGTAACAATGTTTAATTAAATATATACTTTAGTGTTATTGATGACTTTTATAAATACAATGACATGAATATTTACTTTGTAAAGTATGATATTATTTTAATTAAGGTGAGTTTGAAGACTATTGGTATTTTTTTTTTCTGTTTGTTTTAGTCATGGTTTGGTAGTTCAAGCAATTATTATTTAGTATTGTTCGTCAAATTGTTGATTTCCTAAAGTTCTGAGTTGAGCTACATGAATACTGACAAATGCGTGCACTGGTTAGGTCCACTCAATATGTGTGATTCTGTGCTCAATAGACTATTTCATATACCAAACAACTTGGTCTTCAATTGATTTGAACAAGATTATATCTGAACCTTAAAAGAGACTGTGGCCTCTGAGTTTATTCCGTCTTTTCTTCTCAGAGTACTCATATAGAAAATGCCGACCTCATCTGGTTTTTAAAAATACGATTGACATGTAAAAGTGTTTGTACTAACCTAATTATAGAAATAAAATCTTTAAAATACAAGAGATATGTGGAGTGCACGACACTCGAAATACAAGAAACGCATACACATTTTTTTTAAATTTCTGAGTTACACAATTTATAAATTTTGTAGACTTATAAGACTTCAAAAGTTTTGTGTTATAAAATCATTATAAGGCCTAGATCTTTTTAAATTAAACGGTAGAGGTAACAACGTAATCGTACTATAACTTATTTCAGACTTGCTTCAAACAAAATCGACATACTTGTACCGAAACTGAATGTCGCAAATGCAATAAAATATTTAAAACAGTTACCTCAAACTTGAACATTATATTATTGGTCCAACAATCGCCATGTTGAATTACTGCATATCGGCTACCATTTTCTAATTTCGCCATTTTAGCGGTTAGAGTTGGAAGCTCACTGACTTTATGCCTGACTACATTCTGATGTTCTGGGTCATCGAGCACATTTAGAGAAACATTTTCGAGTATTTTTAGCTGAGCTTGCTCTTCGGGAGTTCCATCAGCCATGGAACCCCACATATCGCGCAAATTGTCCTTGTAATAATTATATGTTTCGGGTTCCTTAGTCTTCAACGCATAAGAAAGTGAATGATATATAGCTAAATTTCTCAATACACTTGTCACGTACTCATCCGTAAGGGGTACAAATCTGTCTAACATGGTGAAGCCTGAAGTCTTTAAATCTTCTATCATGACAACTTCATTAGGTGCTTCAACATTTGTTCCGTAACATCTTGGGAATTTCAGTAGGTCCTGTTCCGGTACCTCGGCTTGTTTCTGTAGTGACAAGAACTTTGGTAACACCTCTGTATACATTATATGCTCATTCCGGAACACAAGAGGAGCGGTCAAGTTCTTTCGAACTGTTTCGTTTGTTGGCGCTATTTTGGCGATCATTGATAAGGTTTCATTTTCGCCTTGTATGACGATTCTTTTTACACTTGCTGCATAATTATCACCAACTGCTCCAACAGCTTCAAATGTAACTTTGCAATCTTTGTAGCCTTCTTGTTCGATAACATTTTTGATGAATTCTAATTGACCTGGACTAATATTCTCAATTTCACCTTCAAACTTGTGATGCTCCATTGTAGTCTGATTTGGTAAACTGAAAACTGTTGTTGTTACTTCGTTATATTATATAGGGACGTGTTTATCTCTCCGATAAGACTTGATCTATGATTGTTTAATTTTTATGTGATTAATTGGGAGGTATTTATATTTATAGTTGCTTAATAAAAACGCATTGATAACTGAGATAGGTACGGCAATAACATCGCAGGTTATAATAATTATTACTCTTTACATATATGCAATTTTAGGAAAATATTAGTGATATCAGATATAACTTCTAACAAAGTTTGAAAAAACATTGTTTGTGGCCCAAGGAGGTAATAATTGATTTTACATTAGGATTAGATAACGTGCATTTTGTATCTAAAACTTTTTAATTTGATTGCGAAATCATAGTGTAAATGTTGCTGGCTGAGATAATATTGCATCGTGTTACTACCCATTATACTCAATAGATCTTTATTTATAGAAGTATTTGAGGAACATGGTGTAAAATTCTCTTCGACCAGACGGGTGTCGTGCAATATTACGGTATTTGTCTGTGTATTGGCTTAATAGGGACTTGTAAATAGAAAAATAGATAATATTTTTCTGTCCAGGTCTATCCACTTAAGTATATATATATATTATATAATATGGAAAAGTATGGAGTCTGGAGAGACCAGATCTGAACTTAAACTATGCATCACACAATTCGATGCAGGTCGCTATATGGCTATAAAGCAAACTATCCAGCACTACCCCAGTCTTATCTGCAAGTGCTCGATGCTGAGATAGCCAAGCCCCAGTGACTTGCCCCGATCGTACTTTTTGTAACAGTAGCGACATTTTTGCTGTAAACCTGAAAGTCCGACAGAGAGTCCTCAGCATCAACCACCTGCGATGCGGAGCCAAGACGAGATTAGACTTTAAAAGGGCTCTTAGGCTCATGTTGCCCCACCACGCTCACAGGGACGCCCGTCATCAGATCCAATCTATCAGTGTTCCGTGTGGTGCCGGACCTAAAGAATACAATAAACCCATTTCTTCCCGTGGATG
This sequence comes from Aporophyla nigra, assembly GCA_947507805.1. Taxonomy (NCBI): domain Eukaryota; kingdom Metazoa; phylum Arthropoda; class Insecta; order Lepidoptera; family Noctuidae; genus Aporophyla; species Aporophyla nigra. The sequence goes on along the minus strand of OX382292.1, from coordinate 26,920,106 downwards.
TCGTAAGAGGCAACTAACGGACTTACTAGAGAATGGACAGCAGCTTTCTTTATGCATTTTACTACCATACTGCGAACGCCAACCGTGCCAATCGTGACGATTATGGCAAACCCACTCTGGGGAGGCCTATGCTCAGCAGTGGACGTCTATAGGTTGAAAGAATGATGGTTTGTTTTTCCAAAACCATGAAAAATCTTTACCTTTATGATTGTTGACTACAATGTCCATCAAAGTGACTATCATTAACTGTCCTTCCTAGTGTTTAAATAAGTAAATTACGCACTTATGCAGATACTGAATTATTGCTACAATAAGTGAAAATTAGTTATATTGGCACCACCACACCCACATGCTCATCTTCCCTCATTCCTTCATCCACATCACCTTCACACATCACAAACCACACACACTACACACCTCACACACCCGTCACATATCACACGAAAATAGTGTACTACTCTAATTATAAGATAACACAAATGTATCTCCAAAAATAATAATAAGTTAGTTTTGTAAGTTTCAAAATAGCCACAGCCATGTAAGTGCGGAGTCTCCTAACACAGGCGTTATCATGCTTAAAAGGAGGCTCCAATCATAAACTAATATATACTAGTTTGTATTGAAATAAACATTTTGTAATTTTTTTTTGTATTTGTAAATAACAGTCGTGAATTTATTACACATGATGTAATATTTCCTAATCAAAATGTAGGAATAAATTGGGTGATTTTATTTGTAATATTACTCATATTTCCACCTTTAAAATATTTTAATTTTTTATCTTTTGCTAGGCTAACCCATACGCACTGGGCCCGCGTGGTGGGTCATAGCCCAATTCCTTTCAGAGACCGGAGGCCTATGTCTCAGCGGTAGGAACAGTAGGTATAGGCTAATTATGATATACATACGGTAAGATGATATAATATCGATCGAATAATGACACAAGAACAACAAAGACAAAAATATTATAAAGTTTAACTATTGTCTTCATGGCATCTTTCTACAAAGAGTTGACCATGTTCGTGATCTTGGTGTAACAATGGACTCGAAATTGCACTTCAATCTTCATATTGATAACATCGTTAATAGGGCGTATCGTATATTTGGTTTCGTCATGCGTTCTTCAAACGACTTTAAAAGACCTTCTACTTTTTTTTAAAGCTTTGGTCCGTTCTCAATTGGAATTTGCAGTCCCCATTTGGAGTCCCATTTTTGATATTTATATAAAAAGAATAGAAATGGTTCAAAAAAAAAATTGTATGTGTTATGCACTACAGATGCTCTAAGTCTAAATTACCATACACTCAATTATTGATGCGTTATAAGCTTCAAAGCTTGGAGTCAAGGCGCAGCTTACTGATGGCCATGATGCTTCATGGTCTGTGTAATAACAAATTCGATTGTCCAGATATAACCAATAACTTATGTTATATTGTACCTAGAACTGTGATGCGTCGAGAGGCGTGTGTGCCCCGGCTATTCCACACTGCAAGGTGTAGAACTCATGCTGGTGCACGGGCGCCTCTCCGACTTCTCGTGGATACGTATAACACACACTTTATCGATTTGGATATTTTTGCACTTACGCACTCGAAGTTCAAAAAGATGGCGGTTGAACTTCTCAAATAGCTATTCCTAAATACGAACGAGTTATTTTTTTATTATTGTATAATCAACGCATGAATTATATATCTAAGTACAAACTATTATTTCGCGGACATTGGTGTGGGTTACACGTTTACCTAGTCTATAACTTACTCTGTCACACTTAAATTGTAATGTGTAACTGTTTTATGTCCCAATAAAGTAAAATAAAATAAAGACACAATCAACAATTATTAAAAATTAAGCATGACATTAGAATGAGGAGGCGCCTCGGGCGTCGGAAGTCAATTGCGGACTCCCGGCCACCGTAGCCCACGCCGGGCTTGCGAGCGGCGATCAATGGGTACCTCGCCGCCCGGTAAGAACCAAGCTCGTGTCGACAGCGCGTAGTGTTCCTCGCGCGCCTCAAAGAGATGTCAGCAAACTGGAAGAGTCCCCTAAGACCGATGCCTGCTAGGGTCGCCAGATCTGTTCGAAAGAGATACCGTGGCTCTGGCATATGGGCAACTGAAGAACAGAACACAAACACGGGTGGGTTTTAGTTAGGAAAAGGCTGACATGCCCTCCCGCTCCACCCAGAACAGAAGATGTCATTTCATGATTCCCGACTCACAAAAAAAGTTTTATCTTCCATATGTGTGTGTCAAAAAACGTCAAGTGAGGTACTAAACTTATGACATAGACCGTGGACAGTGGTCATGTATATTATTACTGTTATTTTAAAAAAGGCTTAAATTACATCATCTTGTACTTGGTAAAAATGACAAGAATACCAGGACGTAATTTCTTAATATTTTCATTATTTATTACTCACAACCTCTAACTTCTTTTAATTATACCAAGTTAGAAAAATGATTAAAAATCTACGTATTTTTAAAGCCGAATGTTACAGATTTACAAATAATCACAACAAACCGAAGGCTATACAACTTTCAACCAATCCAGTGAGTCTTTTCTTAATGAGAGAACTAGTATCTTCGTGCACATTACCCATAGCACCAAGTACGTCATCAATTTCTGTACTTGCAAAGGCTTCTTTTAATTTACCAGCCTCTTCTGGTTTTAGTGAAAGTACACCAGACGTAAGGATAACGCAACCAAAAGCTAGCTTGCCGTATCTTTTCAAATCAGCATCCAATTGATCCCTTGGATAAACGTAATTGACTTTCAAGCCATAGTTGGACAAGGATTTGTCAAGTTCAGAGTGGTAGTAGTCTATCCAGTCGTAGTAGCTTTTAACTCTACTTTCATGGTCGGTGCAGTTGAAGATGAAGTAGAGGAGATCGTTAGCTGGACTGGAGTTCTTGCAGACTTGATAATCGATTAGAATTGACTGTTTCAAGCTCTTCTCCTGAAAGTACAAAATGGAAAAATGTTAATAAAACGGATTTCGATACCAAAACTCTCTCTTCTTTTTCTTCGTTATACTCTTGTCAGAGCGATCGTGGTCCTCATGAAATTTCTTGTCTAGGGGCTGATGTGATTCGCCTAATCATATATAACAGTAGTGCCAGATACATTCATGTATTGCGGTAAAATTGCGAATTCGTTTTGTGCGAAACTCTTCGTTAAATTTATGTACATCATTACATCAAAAAGCAATCGCCACGCTAATAAACGATCGTCGAGTTCTTTTATACAATTATGACATAGTCGCAAGACCAATCAAGTCTAAATTCATAAAAACGATCAAGACGGTAGCTTTTGGTGGTGAGACGCGAGATAAATGGAACCAATCCTACAATGTGATTGCTTGGATTGCATCTAACTGTTGTTTGTCAACCAATCTCAGAACTGTTTCAGTATTTAGAGCAAATGAATTACACGTATAACCAGTAAAATGTCTTTTGAATATACACAGTTATTGAAAACTTCCAAATTCCTTATAGCTATTCCTCTTGTTGCCATGCTTGCATTATCGTAATATGAATTTGTGATTATGAATTTGTGCGTAATTATAAGTAGACATTGCTTAATACCACAACAAAAACTTATCTAATCGGTTAATACGTTAGCACGTAGCTGATATTAAGGATTAAACTTGATAAAATGGTCTGACTCAATCGTAATCAAGAGTCCACATTATTACTGGAAATTGTAACCATAAGCAATAATTTATATTGTGTTGCGTTCCTTAAAAATTATTAATAATTTTAAGAGTTTATTAATGTACTAGCTATGGACGAAGATTTTACAATATGACAAAAAATATAAGTTGAAAATTTTAAATACATAGACATCGTGGATAACATCTATCAGATCTATTCGAATCATATACTTGTAGAGGTAGAAGCACAATACTGACAAACTATGTAATTTTAGATTTGTTTCATACTCCTACAAAATACTTGCCTCGAACTTGAACATAACATTGTTGGTCCAACAATCGCCATGTTGAATTACTGCGTACCGGCTACCATCATCTAATTTCGACATTTTAGCGGCTCGGTTCGGAAGCTCACTGACTTTGTTCCTTACTACATTCTGATGTTCTGGGTTGTCAAGCACATTTATAGAAACATTTTCCATTAGTTTGAAAGAAGCAAGCTCTTCAGGAGTTCCATCAGCTATGGCACCCCACATATCCTTCAAATTATCCTTGTAATAATTATATGTATCGGGTTCCTTACTCTTCAACACATAAGATAAGGAATGGTATATAGCTAAAATTCTCAATACACTTGTCACATACTCATTCGTAAAGGGTACAAATCTGTCTAACATGGTAAATCCTGAATCCTTCAAGTCTTCTATCATGACAACTTCATTAGGTGCTTCAACATTTGTTCCGTAACATCTTGGGAATTTCAGTAGGTCCTGTTCCGGTACCTCGGCTTGTTTCTGTAGTGACAACAACTTTGGTAGCACCTCTGTATACATTAGATGTTCATTCCCAAACATAAGAGGAGTATTAAAGTTCTTCCGAATTATTTCGTTTGTTGACGCTATTTTGACGATCATCGACATGGTTCCATTTTCTCCTTCTATGACGATTCTTTTCACGTTTGCTGCATAATTATCACCAGTTCCCCCAACAGCTTCAAATGTAACTTTGCTCTCTTTGTAGCCTTCTTGTTCGATAACATTTTTGATGAATTCTAACTGACCTGGAGTAATATTTTCAATTTCACCTTCAAACTTGTGATGCTCCATGGTAGTCTAATGTGGTAAACTAGAAACTGTTGGTATTAGTTCGTTATATTATATAGGTACGTGTTTATCTGTACGATAAGGTCTGATAGGTATATGTTGTTGCTTAATAATCAAACATAGATGACTGAGATAGGTACGTCAAAGATATCGCATTTACAGTCAATTAAATTGTTATGTTGTTTTAGTAGCATAACCAGCTTATGATGTTACCACTGGTGGGACACAGGCTTCCTTTTTGTGGTAGGGGGCCTTAATTTACCACGCAGGAGCTTGTTGGTAAATGTCACATGTTTTTGAATTTTTGGTTCTAGGACATGTCGGTTTCCACACGATGTTTTCTTCACAATTATAAAGCGCCTGTCTAGATTTACTTACGATCTGCCACACGTAAGCCGCGGCCGTAACCACTTGGCCACCACTGCTCTATGTTGTTTTTATTTTGCTTACTAAAATTTCCGTTGAAACGTGAACGGCAAACTTAAGTTGCGTATTTACGTTCTTGCCTTCGTGTACTCAGAGCGTGTGCCGGACTGATCTCTCTCCTGTCATATACGATTGCCAACCCATCGTATTATGAGAGTCAGAGAAGAGAGAGTGAACCTGTGTTTGCACACAAACTTGTGCATTATAAAATATTTCGTGCCGATGGCTAGTCTCCAATAAGATTGGCCGCCATAGCCGATATTCGGCCTGGAGAAGTATATGCAACTGTAGTTTACGGTAAAAGATTGCATTTGTTGCGTGATTGAAATTGCAAATGGACGCATTAAATGGGTATGGAATGTACCCATATTTTAAACGAGTGAAGCTTTCTCAAACATACAATGTAATCGTCAATGTATGTCGGCCGATTTTAATTTGATTATTTCTTTTGTTAGACTAACTAGTCGGCACTTGACCCGCAATGTGGATTTTGGCTCACAGGCTCTCCCATGGGTGTGTCATCGACCACTGTACATAGGCCTCGACCGTTAAGTCGAGACCCGTGCCCTAGCAGTAAGAAAATTATAGGCTGACTAGCTGCTGCCCGCGGCTTCGCCCGCGTGGATGTCGAAAAATACCCCACAGGATCGTACTACCGGGATTAAAAGTACCCTATGTGTTAATCCAGGTAAACAATGAGGTATTGCACTACTTGCTTTGTGTTATCCAAGGAGCAGCGCTTGAATTGATAAATGATTGTTGTAGGATAATTAATCCTAAAACCTAACAATAGTGACGAAACGGCAAATTACCTACTTGCATGACAAAGAAGGCAAGTTTAAAGCGAAAATAAAAATTCTCTTTATTCCTTGGGAATTTCGAAAAAAATTGTTCCCTAAATTATTCAAATGAAGATTTTACTTAACTTGCTGTTCACAGGGGTTTAAGACTATTTATTTTTTAGTCTATACTTAAAGTATCTCTTTAAATACTACTTTAGAGGTTCTGCCCTCAGGTACTAATACAAACAGGCTGCTAGATGAGCTCACTCTCGAGCAGGCCACGTAAAACTGGCCGAGCGAGAAGCAGTCCCCTCTAAGATCATTTCCCGCTGTTTTCAGTGACAGTGACTGACCTCTAAGATCGATATGTAGTCTTAAATCAACGGAAAGTTGTAAACTGCATTTCAAATCTCTAAAATTACTAAAGTTACCTTGCATTTACATATTCGAGACCGCATTGTTCGTCAAGAAAAACAATGAATTATTTAAAAAAGCTTCAGAGCAACGCTATAGATCGACAAGACAAAAATATCGACACGAACTATGTCTAAGAGCCTTAAAGACCGCCCTTGTGCACAAAAGCTTCCTCTGCATGGCTCCTAAAATATTGAATAAAATACCAAGTGACATTAAAGATCTAAACTTGACACAATTTAAACGGAAACTAAATATTTTTTTAATTGAAAAATGCTACTATACCATTGACGAATTCCTTCTTGATAAAATTTAGATAGTAAACTAAATGATAATTATGTATTTATGCATGAAAATTCAATAATTTGACATATTAATTGTGTTCTGAATATTAATTATGATAATTAACTGTATTCTAAATATTTATATTTCAAATTGGATGTATGCTTAGTAATTTAATATGTAATAGTAATTTCTGTAATCTTTCATGTAAAATCGATTTAATTTTTTTATATTGTTAAATAGTGTATGCCCTAATAGGTAGTTTTTTGATCTCACCTTACCTAACTATAAGACCTACTGTATCACCAAAAATCACTATAATAAATACTTTGACTGTCACTGAGACTTATTAATCGTCATTGCTAAACATACCATAAGGGGACTGCGGCCTTTTAAACTCGAATGGGTACTCCGACGGTATTAGTGGTATCTGTGGTATATAGTATTCCGATTCACCTTGATCACAGCCAGTAAATACAATGGCAGGGCTTCTACCACGTTTTGATGTGAGGTTTTCACACACAACCTGGTCCCATTGCACAACTTGGCCGGATTAAGATTTTGTAGTAGCATTACTGGAGCACCCACTATGAGGATAAGTGTGTGAGACGGAGACCAGACGGGTTGAATAAATTTAAGAGCTCCTTAGGATATGTATATAGCATCATCCTTATGAATTCGACACGTATGCATGTAATATAATTAGGACAGTTTTTTTTTGCCTGTGTTTATTTCATTAGTTTATTTTGAATAGCTTCTGCCCGCAGCTTAACCCGCGCGGTCTACAAGAAACAAATCAGTTTTTTTTTTTTTTTCAGAAACAAACATACACGCTCTCACTACCTCTCAATTTAATATACAAACTGACAATATCCCAAACAAAGCAAATAAGACGAAGCTCTCCGTAAAACTAAACTAAACTCTGGGATGAGAGTAGTATCAAAGCGTGTGTGTAAAGATTTATTTAAGAGACAATCAGAAATGGATAATGAACAATTAATATTGTTTACAACGAAATACTAAGCCTACCGCAGAATTTCTTTGTAAACAATATTTTTTGTTTTTACTTCAGGTGCTAGAATAACCAGGCTGCTCCGTGAGCTTACTCTTGAGCAGGCCACGCATAACTGACCGTGTGAAAAGCAGTTCTCCCTTAAGTCTACCCCTATTAAATTAAGTGTTTTGCCTTGAGATTTATTTATGGTCTTGTCAAAGCAGACTTCGAGGGGAAACTGCACTCTTTTTTACTCAAAGGGGTAGTTCGATGTCGTTAGAGGAATCCTCGGAATGACTCCTCTCAGGAACAACGTGTCAGTATAGTTGCCTCGATAAGATTTCGTTGCAATATTTTCACTCACAACCTGGTGTCATTGCTGAGCGCCAACTCAAAATTTTTTGTATGTGAGTTGGGAGACCGAGAGGCTTCAATGTGTTAAGAAACTAAACCAGGTAATGTATGGCGTCATCGTTGTTTATCACTCGAGTCCACTGATTTATAATTATTTTCAACTCCTTCAAACGATCTCAAAAGAATTTCATTGATGATTGTGGCTTGGTCGTTATGTTTTACTTTAATGCATAAACTAAAGTCGCACTATTGCTCACTGAACGTACAGATTTATATGTTAGTGCGTAAAGTATTATAGTAGGTATGTGCCCAATTAGTTTTTACGTATAAAGTTGCATAGGTATCTATTAAAGAATAGTTAGTGTAGTTATTTAATTTTGTTTAATACACAAACGCGTTTTTTTACATGTACTTACTTCATCATCATCTGCCTTGCCTTTTCCCAACTATGTTGTGGTCGGCTTCCAGTCTAACCGGATGCAGCTGAGTTCCAGTATTTTACATGGAGCGACTGCCTACCTGACCTCCACAACCCAGTTACTGGGTTGTCAGACTTTCGGGCTTCCGACGACCTGTAACGACGGTCTAAGATCTACGAAAGATAGCCGGGACCAACGGCTTAACGTGCTTTCCGAGGAACGGAAGGGTCTTATTTATGTAAAGATATCATCCATGGACCAACCGCGGCAAGCTTAGCTTAACTTAAACGATCGACCCATGCGGCTGTTATAACTTGCAAATATCCCTACTAATACATATGTGAAGGGAAGTTTGTTTGTTACGCTTTCACGCGAAAACTACTTAACCGATCATCATAAAACTTTGTACACATATTCTTGGAGGTATTAGAAGTAACATAAGATACATTTTATGAAAAAGATTAAATTACGAAATATAAAATTTGGTACGGGATAAGTTTGAACCCCAAGAAAGGACATACGCCTATTTTTATTCCGAGATTTCGTCTCCGTCCACGATAACCGACATTTACGCGGACGAAGTCGCAGGCAAAAGCTAGTTAGTTTATATTAATATCAGTTACATATTTGATACGTCGTGATACATTGGTTGAGATTGGACACCGGTGACGACAATGTGCTACCCGGGCTGCCCCGCACGCCATGTGCACGTCTACCATTCCACGTAGGATTTTCGAAGTCAAATTTGACTCAGTAAGGGGATGATTTTGGAAAAATTGTGATACACATATCTCATAATTATACTTCAAGGGTATGTGTACCAATTTTTGTGTCAATCGACCCAGAGAATAAAAAGTTTCATAGAAAATTCAACCCCCCATTTCACCCTGTTAGGGGTGGAATTTCAAAAAATCCTTTCTTAGTGGATACCTACTCTTTACAAAGAACACACCCTCCAAATTTCATGTCTCTAGGACCAGCGGTTTGGGCTGTGTGTTGATATATCAACAGTCAGTCAGTCAGTCAGTTTCTCCTTTTATACATATAATATAGATTATAATGTTATACTTATAGTAAGACGCTATATTATAAACGGCATTAAGGCCCCTTTTCATTATTGACACAAGAATAACAAAGAAACAATCAACAATAATTAAAAATATTGATTTTATGTTTTATGGCAAAATAAAAAAGAAACGTGTATTAAAACCAGGAAAATATTAAAATCTTTGCAGTGAATAACGCCTAGTAACAGGAATTAATGGCTTTTATGACAATAGTTGCTATGACAAATGGCACAGGCGTTTGAAGCGCAACACACACGTTATGTTGCTGTCCACACGTACGTGATGTAGGTAATAAAATCGCGTCGGGATTTTGTTACGTACTGAATTTTGAAATCTCGATCTTGAACAGAGCATTCAGAATCCAGCGAGAGAGTGCAGTGCCAGTGAATCTCAGAGCGTCGATTTTTTTGTTTAATTTTGTAATGCCATCTTGCAGGTCAAAATATGAGGTTGCCGGCTGCTTATCCAAACTTGCCTGTGGTTACCTTAATAAATTAAGGCCCCCAGTCAGGGCTTAAAAACTTAAAGCTAGAGTGTCTACTCGCTAAGGGCATCCTCTGTGGGGTACGGACCTCGGCGTAGGGCATTGCTGGTAGAGGGCAGCAAGGGACGGGCTGGATCGAAATTATTATTATTTAGTGACAAATTTAAAGCTACTCGTTCACCAGCGTGGGCTGGCTCGAGCAAGAGTTGCGGCGGAGCGCGTCAAAAAATACAGTGTACAATTTTCAAGTCTCGGCGCTTTGAAGTGCGTTGAATATTCGCTATCGTTGTCGCGACTTTGTTGGGCTAAAATGCTCTCCAATGGGTCGGCTATACAAAAAGATCGTACAATGCTATGCGGATCATATATAATAACGCCTTCAGAGTTATGTTGGGGTTACCGCGCATATGCTGTGCATCGGGGATGTTCGCGGAGTATGGCGTACCAGATTTTTATGATATTATGCGGACACGAATAGCGTCCCTGATGCAGTGAATGCGTGATAGCTCCAACAGCTTTTTGGCTATCGTTGCCGACAGAATGGACAGTCCATTGATGTGGAACTGGATGATCACTCATCGTGCGTCATTCCAGTATGTAAAATAAAGCTCTTTTTTGTATTTTTAAATGTGTATGTGTGTACCTTTTTGTTTATTTATTTTTGCATGGTGTAGGTATGTAAAATTATAATGTTTTTAATTATGGACTTGTCTGAAGTAAAAAAATATATATATTATTCTCTCACGTATCACACTCACACCTAACACACCCTCTCACACTCACTCATTCACCTAGCATAACATACAAAGAGAGGGACAGATCACTATTACATAGCATAAGTATATAAGAGCACAAAATATTCAATAGAATTGTAAAATGCAAGCATTTAAGAAAACTAATTTAATATTACTCGAGGGAGTTGGCGCTGTAACCCGAAATACAGGTGCCTCCTAGTTCGGCTCCAGATGCTAAAACTTTTTGTGTACATAAATATTGTTCAAAGGCATCTATATTTAAGTTTTAAAATTACTTTTGTGAGAGAAAAAAAATATTTATTTAATTATAAAAAAAAAAAATTATAAAATAAGATTCTTATTAAAAACTAAAACATTTATTATATCATCTCTTATTTCATATGTCCATTACTCCGACGGAGTGGCTGCCGTAATCTTTTCGGTCATGGTGATTAGTATCGTCTACAGGTGTAATCTTGCGGGATTCATCTGAAACAAATCTGTAAATTAACATTTAAGTCATTGTTCGTCCTTATCGTCATCAAAGCTGGAGGTCGTCCAATGCTAGACAAAGGCCTCTCCCAGGGATCGCCACTACGACCGGTCTTACGCTGACCCCATGCAGTAGTTTTAGTAATAAGCTAGAGGGGAAATTACCTAACTCCTAAAGCTTCGTTCACACGGCATTGTCCTGCACGTTTTTTTGCAGTATACGTCTTAACGTATAAATAGTAACCATACAACGTACATAGATCCATTCACACGTCGATTGTACTGCAAAAAAACTTGTTCCGCTTATACGTTTAAACGCATACTCAACGGACTTGTCAAGCAAATCGAATGAACTTTGACGTATTCGGTTCGCAGTGGCATATGGTATAGCTTTGTCCCCTTCACACGACATGATGTCATACGTTTTTTATCCAATAGCAACCGAAGATGCGTTTAGTACCTGAGCGTCTTGTGGAGGGGTGGCACGTATTTTATGTTTGATTTGGGTTGATATTCAAAATGGTTGAGAAATCTTCTATAGATAACGAACTATTAATTTCTTTAGTGGAAGAAAATCCCGTTTTATGGGATAAAACTATGGAACTTTATAAAAATCGCGATCCATCAGTGACGTCTACTCACTGTGACAACTGTGTGGAAACTGCGGCTGTTCGTTTTTACACGAATGAAAATTTACCATATGAACACCCGCTTGACTATACGTTAAAAAAACGATTACAAAAAAACGTGCAGGACAATGCCGTGTGAACGAAGCCTAACAGTAAGCGTAACTTTCATTTTGACAGTTCTACAAAATTCATTGCGTAAGCCGCAATGAACATTGTTGCCTGGTTTTTTTTTTCGAACATAAGTAGCAATGGATTTGCTGGGAATTTGACCCTTGAAATTATTCTGATTGAGTTATTTATTTTATTTTTAATATTATTAATGTATATTCTGATTGATAGCTAATTATGCAATTAGGTCATGCCCTACCAAAGACATTAAATTATATATTTAAACTACCGACCCAACAATGAGGATCTCGGGTTGTTTTTATTTCATTGTAAATGGACTCTGGATTTATGACTGTTTGGTGGCAATAGGCTCACCCCCTATTACATATAGCTGTGGATTTAAAATACAATACGTCTACCTAAACTATAAAAAGAGTAGAAAAAGTACGAAAAACTTTTAATGTTTCGTAGTTCGCGAATAATAATCAGCTACCCTATACATTTAAGTTAAATATAACTCGAGAAAATATAAAGAAGCCAAACCAAAGTCTTTCGTGGTTCCTGTGTTGGTCCAATAGTACAAATTGTAGAGATATGACTAGCTACAATGACTCCTTTTCAGGTTTTCAGTTATTTTATTTCATCCTTGTATTTGAAGGAGTGTCGTAAGGGTGGAGCTCAGATATGCAATCGGTTCATGTCAAATACCCCAACATAGATGGAAAAAGGCTAAGCCGTTGATGATGATGTGGATGACTAAAAGAGAACATCGAAAATCCAAATAGTCGTAGCTTAGCAAAATTTGACTTCGGACGAACTTATTGTCAACAGTGCTGATTTTCAGCAAACTACCTTTCGAAATCCCATTCGGTTGTCGTAAGAGGCGACTAAGGGACTTACTAGAGAATGAGCAGCAGCGTTCTTTATGCATTTTACCACCTTACTGCGATCGCCAACCCGCCTGCCAAGCGTGGCGATTATGGCAATCCCCCCGAATTGGGGGAGGCCTATGTCCAGCAGTGGACATCTTTCGACTGAAATGATGATGTTGATGATGACCTTTCGAATTGACGTTATCGCGTCCCTATACTGTAGTGTAGAGTGAGAGTATCTTATGGCGCCTAAATGACAGTGATAGCAATGTTGGTAATATGTAAATTTTCACAGATAATGATTAGGCGTCTTTCCTATTTTGGATTCGGGTCGACAGAATCTTGTAACGCTGTACCTACCCGTAATGAACCTAGGTGCCTTGAAGCAAGCCATTCTCGTGCAGAAAGATGTGCCATCGGCGCTGCATACACATTTGTTGCAGCTTATAAAGTAGGTCGTGAAAGGCTCGCATTTCGACGAATCACCTGTAAGTAAATAATAAATAAAAACTTTATTTAGGTCAGGGAGAGAGATTTAGTTCGAAACAACACGGTACAATAGGTATTTAAAAAGACTATGAACAGATTAAATAGGTTCTAGGTGCTAGATTTTACTAATGCCCGGGATCCCACACTAGGATTCCCTGTGACTTGATATTCAGGCTCTTCCCAGGTAAAGCAAGCATTTACATTTATTTTGGTGAAGTACCTGAATAATGTTTAAAAAATGGAAATGAAATTATGATTAGAAACTTAATACGTAAAATCTAATAAGAACTAACTAAAATGATTGTGTGACTCATCACATCAAAAGGAAGGATGCTTCTGGTGGTTGTGAGTGTGTGTGAAAAGTGGGGTGTGTGTTGGGCTGTCATTGGTAAAAACCGGTGGTTTGGTACGGGCATATCATTTTTTTTCTATCGAGACTATATTGTATTGTTTTGTATCTGCTGATACAAAAGGACAATGCTCCTTTCTTGTCTTTAAAGGAAGGAGCAACGATATCGATATTCTCTCCGAATATTTTTGAAAAATTATTCTTGTAAAGATATCTGCTCATCCCAACTTAAAGAAAAACCGAAACTGCACTAAAAAATACGCATAATTCATGAAGTAATATTGAAATGTATAATTGTGTAGATACTGTAGTTCGTAAACATTGGCAAATATGCACACAACCCATAAAACTTGCTTCTAACTTTACTGTTTGCATAGATTATGAAAACAATAGAGATACGGTATTCTTGCATGCTTGAAAACCACACAATGTGTTTCAACTGATGAAATACTAATTGATTCCCGCAGTTCCACTCGAATCCTAGTGCGAGAGCGTCGTAAATTCTACTTCATTTAACATCTTATCATTCATTCATTCATTTTCAGCCGAAAGACGTCCACTGCTGGCCATAGGCCTCCCCCAAGCATCGCCACTTCGACCTATTCTGTGCTTCTCGCATCCAACGTATTCCTGCGGCCTTCACCAGGTCATCGGTTCATCGCATCTTATACAAGATCTTAACTGGCGAAGCAGGTTATGGTTATCAACAACTTCATCATCACAATCATTTCAGCTAAACGACGTCCACTGTTGAACATAGGTCTTCCCAAATTTAATGGGATTTGCCATAATCGCCACGCTTGGCAGACGGGTTGGCGATCGCAGTATGGTGGGTATCAACAACTTAATGAAATAAAACAATTATGGTACAGGACCAGTTCTTCAGCCTTTTTGCTGTACATCAGGTAGGTATGTTTGATTAGGCCAGCATGGATTGCTTGCTCGAAACAGTTAGGCCCGGTTTCTGGCACGTGTGACAAGGATGGCTTCGTGAAGGTGGAGAGGAAGAAGAGGAGGAAGCCTCCTAGTCGGAACCAGTGCGGGACCGCGCTAGCAGGACCCAATATGCTGCTGCGTCCAGCTACACCGACGACGCTGCTCTATGTGTCCCGTCTACATTACACCACGAAGGTTGAGGAGATCGTGGAGTATGTACGAGTGAAAACCAACTGGACCTTGAGGGTCGAGAAGTTGGAACCGCGCCATAACACGAACTTCAAGTCTTTTGTGGTGCGAGTTCCAAGTCTTCACGTCGAGACCTTCCTCAAGGAAGAGTTTTGGCCGAAGGGTGTCGTGTATCGGCGATTCCGCGGAAGGCTACGCGACACCACGCAGCGCAACACGACGCCGTCACTTCGTGTACAATAGTTTTATGTTTACATTATTTTTATTTGTATGTATGTTAGTCTGTAAGGTATTTATGATATGGGTCTTTGTAGCCCGAAATAAATTGATTTGATTTGATTTGATTTGATTTAGGGCAATCGCCCCGTGTGAGACAGCTTCAACAGTTTTCTGAATACCATATTGGAAAAGGTTGATTGTTCACTTGTGGGGCACATATAATATACCTTCACGGCTTCGGAGGTGCAATTTTAATATTAAATATCGCAAATGTTAATAATTATAAATAATTAGTATCAAATTTTAAACTCGTTTCAGCTGATTACAGTGTCAACAGCCGCTGGTGAACTTATTAGTATAGAAATTATTTTGAAAGAAAAGACAGAAATAAAGAATGAAGTATAGCCAATTACTCTTATAAGTATTTTCTGGACATCTGCACACAACAGCATAATGTCTTACTTCTCTAATCCGAGTTCAAAACAGTCTATTACCCCACTTAAGACTGCATTTGCCCCTGCTCTGTGCACTTACAACTGAGGCCACAGATTACAGACTACTCGCTGTTATTTGGACTATTTTATCCAAGGACCGACTGTAATTCCTAGAGAATACGTTCGCTTGGTTAGTTTGCTGAAAATGGGGTTAACCTCGCCAAGACTCCAAGGTGATATAATATTATTCCATTGATAAAGATGTAACCATTTTTTAGGACACACGGGGTCATTTTTCAGAAATTCTTGACGAAAAATTGAAAACATCTCGTCCGTGGAATCGAAATGTGGACCTCGTGATCCGCAGCAGCAGATTTAATGATCTACCCCATCTACTTCCAAACGAAACGAAGATAGTGTTATTTGCAGATGACACATCATTGATATTTAAAATCAACAGACGGTCTCAAAATCTTGACGACATCAATAACTGCATTCTTCAGGTCCAAGACTGGTTTACGGTAAGTAATTTGGTACTTAATAAAAAAAAAAACCAAGTGCATTAGATTTCAATTGCCTAATGTCAGAGGTAGCGAATGTAACATCTTATGAAATGGGGAAAATCTCGAATTTATTGATCAAACAGTTCTCCTAGGAATCACGCTAGACGAGAAATTACGATGGGGACCTCATATAACATCTCTTGCGGGGCGGTGAAGCTCGGCCGCTTATGCTGTTAGAAAGATAAGACAGTTAACAGATGTAGAAACCGCGCTATTGGTCTATTTTAGCTACTTCCACAGCATTATGTCGTATAGCATTTTACTGTGGGGTAGGGCTGCTGACATTGAATCCATTTTTATTTTGCAAAAGCGAGCTGTCAGAGCCATTTATAATCTAAGTCGCCGCGAATCCCTCAGGGAACTATTTAAAATGATTAATATTATGACGGTACCTTGCCAATTCATTTACGAAAATATTATGTATGTAAGAAAAAATTTACATCTTTTTAATAAAATAAGCGATAGACATAATTTTAATACTAGAAATAAAGACAAGATAGATCAACCATTTTTCAGATTAGCAAAAGTACATACATCTTTAATGGGGTACTGTGTTAAATGTTACAACAAAATACCTTCTGATATATTGCAATTAAATGAAAGGAGGTTTAAAAGTCATATTAAAAGTACACTTTGTAAACGAGCTTATTACAAATTAGAGGATTACATCCAAAATAAGAACGCTTGGAAACATGCTGGTCTCGCTCCATAGGACAGTCTTAGAGTTTATCAAACTGGTTGCTAACTTAATTGTGTAGATAATATTTATTTTTTCTTCTATGACACTGATTTACATTCTGTGATTACTGTAACTCATACACTGACTTGTAACTTGTAAAAACATTAGGAAATTCGGGTTAGTCCCGCTATGGTATGGTCCCGGTATGGCACCCTCTTAAAATACCTATCAAAAAGTCCCGCTATGGTACCCATCTTTTAGATCTACGTTAGACAATAGAAGGTACAACTGAAAAGAAAAGTGTATCTATAAATAAATACTTTTAGGAGTGTATCAATAAAACGTCTGTTTGCGATATTAAATCAGTCTTTTATTAATTCAAAATATTTATAAAAAAATATCAAACAGTAAAACGAAATATTAATTGCAATGTAATTTTTAAAATAATCAACAATATTAATTACCAATAATCAACAATAAAAAAAATATAAAAAATCCACATCTCAGAAAAGTATTACTGTAAATATTATAAACTACAAATAAAAACAACATCCAGACATAAATATTAGTTACAAATAATCAACATTGAGAAAAGGCAGTAATTGTAAATTTATATAAACTACAAAAATAATCAACAACCAACTAGACAAATATATTAATTACAAATAATCAACATGGAGAAAAAGGCGCAAATTGTAAACATAAACTACAAAAAATAATCAACATCGAGAAAAAGTATTAAACATTTGAATAGGCTAAAAACAAAATTAAAATAAACTATTTTTTTAAATGTTCTGATCGAAATATTGACTTTGATATGTTAATCAGAAAATCACCAATGGAGATAGCTTTATTTTCGTAACTTTTTGTTAGCTTTTGAATCTGGCGGTCGATTTCTATACTTGTTCTTTTTCTTGAATTTATAGGTGATCTTTTTAGTCGAAAGCTATAACAAAAATCATCAGTTATTTAAGTTAAGCTATATTTTTTTCAGTAACCGTCTGTAATAGAAGGCGACAACCAATAATATCTACCAAAATAAATAAAATCAAATCCATTTTCAAATTCTTCTATGTACTCGTATTATGTAAAAAAATATATATCTGCTTTTAAAAATATTATATCTGCTTAAAAATATTGTCTAAAAAATACAACTTACTTGGCTTGTTTTATATCAAAGTGACATGTGTCGTTGCCAATTGTTTGCAGAAACAATAATAAACTGGGATTTTTTCCAATAATTTTGTTGAATCTGCCATTCCATGATTCCGCCAAGTTAGTTGTTCTATGGCGTTCATTATGGCAACACCAAATGAGGTCTGGATATTCAAGCCACTGAGTGACAAAATAGTCATTGAATTTGGTCATAGCTTCATCGTCGAAACTGAAAAAAATACTTATTAAACGTTCGTACAAGCAATGAAATTAACAGGTCCTTACTGATATTGTTGTTCTTTACTTTTTTGCCATATAATTAGAGTTAAGTACTCAAACATCATTTTGGAAAGTAACCAAGATATTATACCTATTTTCCATTATATGCAGCCAGCCGTCTTCAATATCTTGTTTTGGCAAAAACGCCAAGCCTATGCATTGCTTAACATGGTTCGAGGACTCTTCGTGTTCCATGAGATTTAAAGATTTCGCTTTTTTGATAACGTTCTTTTGAAAATGTACGTTACATCCATTTATTTTGATATCAGGAAAAATCTTCGCTGCTGCATTTATTACTCCTATTTCATAATCGAAGGTAAATTTCGATGGACGCCATTCAGGCAAAGTTTGTTTAATCAATTCGAAAACTTTTTCATAAGTTTTCCCTTCTTTGTTTTTTAACAGAATATAAAATAATGGTGCTACATTCGTGGATAACTCAGTGCTTCCCATGTCTCCATGAATGACATAAACTTGTTCGAATGGGTTTGGGCAGCCGTCGAAAGTGCCATCACCAAAGTAATGCGTTACACATTTTATATATTCCTTTACTTCTGTCGAGGAAAATATAATTATTCGATTACAGTCTTCATTACAATAATCAGCCAATACATACTTATTAAATTCTTCTGGTATTATAATTTCTTCCACATTCTTAAATTGTGTTTTTGGTACGTTCAACGACTTATTTCGGTGTCTGTATAATACTGTTTTTAATTTTTTATAGTCAGGAACATTTCCTGTAAGGTGTAACCCTTTGTCTTTTAAGTTACCCATGTGTTTTTCGAAAATTTTCTGTACTGATCCGTAATTTGAATTTACTTCTTTTTTGCACTCACTTATAGCCATTTGAACTTCATTGTCTTCAAAATGTGGCACGCACTGATCACTGTGTTTATAATCTTTAATTATTGTATTATTGGTATTCTCAATAGTTATATATCCACTACATTTAATACTATTTCTCCTATTTACACAATGCCAAGTACTTGAATTTTTATTTTCTCTGCGTTTAATATATTTAATATTTAAAAAGTTTTTTTCATGTAACAGTTGACGTTCAAAAGTGCCTTTTTTGAGCCTAATTGAAATAAATGCTTTAAGTTTGACTTTGACTTTGCAGCCTTTAGCTAAAACCTTGATCTTGGATGCAGTCAAATAACAAAGTAATTTCAAGTAATAGTTTTTTTTATTTGGAACAAAAACAATTTGATGTAAATTACAGTGGAAACGATGATAACTAGAAAAGTTAAAAACTGTGTCACTGCTATCAACGCACGTCTAGAAAAATAAAACACATTGTACTAGAATTAACTATGTCATGGGTAAGTATAGTTAGAAAAATAGTGATCGTTAACATGCAAAAAGAAAAATATACAAAAAGTGTCTATGCAGTGTGGAGTGAATTGTGTGAGCGAAGATGTGTATGAGTGAGAGTATGCGTGAGTAAGGGTGTGTGTGAGTGAGAATCTGTGCGAATGCCGATGTGTGCGTGTGTGTGCTTGAACTAGTTAAGTATTAAATTTCCACATTTTTTTCAGGTGCCATATTTATTTATTTATTTAAACTTTTCGCACACAAAAAAAAGGTACAAAGGCGGACTTAATGCCATATATGATATTGATTTCAAAATCAATCAAATCAAAGTCAAAACTAATTTATTCAAACTAGGCTGAGAGTCAGCACTTTTTGAACGACAAAATTGCATAATACAGTCCCCCAAAACGCCCACCCTTCACCAGAGCCTACTGCTTTAGCTGGGAAGAGGAAGAGGCGCAACAAACTCTTCACCAGACAATTTCAACCAGTCAGACAACTTTACTCTCAAGACCTTACGAAGTAAGAGGCTGTTGTTTGCATTATTGTAGATCTTGGAGCTGATGGATATGAAGTGTATTCCCGGAACTGCCGCTCTACATGGCACAATTTTACAAACTCTGTCAGAGAAGCGTTTCGCTGTACTGTAGTGTGGGTTTTTGAGTACAAACTTTAGTACAAAGACCTGCCTCACCGTGAGTTTATTTTTACACAGTGACTAAAGGTCAAGTGTTGGAAAGGGTATTGATTTTTAAG
Organism: Aporophyla nigra; assembly: GCA_947507805.1. Lineage (NCBI taxonomy): Eukaryota > Metazoa > Arthropoda > Insecta > Lepidoptera > Noctuidae > Aporophyla > Aporophyla nigra. Next base: position 26,899,929 of record OX382292.1, on the reverse strand, counting down.
AATACGATAAAGATCTTCAGCTCCCTGCGCCTTTTCTAGTCGCAGTATGGATCTTTTGTGGGCACCACCTCACATCGTCACCCAAAGAGAACATGGTAGACATCCTACAAATATTATTCCTACTAATCCTAAATGTGATGGTTTGTGAGGATGTATGAATGTTTGTTACACTTTCACTCAAAAACGACTGAAAGGATTTGGACAAAATCAGACACAGATAGTTTATAACTTGGATTAACAGTAGTACGTTTTTGCGGGATAATTTCCGACCTCCACGCGAGCGCAAACGCTGTCAAAAGCTAGTATAAAATAACAATAAACATTTTACTAAGCAGTTTAATTACGGTTAAATATTGATATTAGCATCTCTTTATATTCTGGAGTCAGTAATATAATATTTGTTAGAAATAATAGTCATTTATTTTCGCGAATTGCGGATAAATTTCCCAGAAACAGGCGTGATCAAAGTCAGCTCTGTCTGCATAGTAGTAGGACTGCACTTATACGCAGAAGTGTTTTTTGCATGGCCCCCATAATTTATAACAAGTTACCGAAGAGTTGGAGGGAGCTTAATAATGTACAATTGATAAAACAACTAAAGTCATTTCTAACCGAAAAAGCGTATTATAATATTAATGAATTTCTGACAGAACCATATATTTTGACATAGATTTTTTTTTTTAATTTTGATTTTTATTATTTTTGTTTACTGTTGACATTCATAATTTTGTTACAGTTTGCTAAATTCAAGGTAAATAAATGATATTGACTGGACTACCTAAATTTTTAACAATCTGATTACAACTAATATTTGCACGCCATAATACGTGGCAAACATGTCTGAACTTATATTTTCTTTTATGTTATCCTGCATGCACGTTGTAATTCTGTATGTGTACACATGTTTGGGCAAATAAATTTACTTTGACTTTATATAAACTCATGCCGTTTTCCCTAGGTAGAAACTACAGAACGCTACCTGCTACGATTAAAATCATACTGTTTTCGGTCATACACGCACGCCAGTTGCGAGTACTACGCTCCTGATCTTTCTAAAGAACATTACCAATGATGTCACTTTAGTTATTGTTCTTCCAGGACGTACCCATCCCCTGCAAGGGTCTCGGATGTCCGAAAGAGTTGCCGTAGCACTGGTATAGGCAACCGAAGGAACACGGGTGGGTTTTTGTCAGTAAAACTGTGACACGCCCTCCCGCTCTGCCCAGATTGGGAAAAGTCACAAAAAGACAAAAAAAGGGCGTACACCAGGTTCAGCAGTGGATGCTTACCCACTTCATCATTTCAGCCGTAATACGTCCACTGCTGGCCATAGGCCTCCCCCAATTTGGGGGGGGGCTTTGCCATAATCGCCACGCTTGGCAGGCGGATGGGCGATCGCAGTATGGTGGTAAAATGCATAGAGAACGCTGCTGCCCATTCTCTATTAAGTCCCGTAGTCGCCTCTTACGACACCCACGGGAAGAAATGGGGTGATGCTATTCTTTACGTCCGGCACCACACGGTACGATACGTTACCCACTTGCTAATAAATAAATAGAATGTGCTTACTTCTTCTCCAATATAGTAACATATCATCGTCCAACATTTTCGCACTCACTACAGAGAATAACTGAAACAAATGAAATAAAAAGTAAAAAAATGTTAATGAATAAAACAGTACCTACTCTATATAAAAAAAAACACGGCACATATTGTTAGGATATCCCAGCCGACCACTGCTGTATTAGTACCTACCGCCAAATATCTAAACAAATTGTTCGATTTTCAGCGATAGCTACAGCACAGAGAGTTGAAATTCCAACGTGTTTAGGCATCACAATTAAGTGTCGCCTAGTATTAATGAATATATTTTTGATTTATGTATTAGTTTAGTACATAAGAATAAATAAAAGCAACTGTGTAAACGGAGAAATTGTTTTTACGTCGTTTTATCAACATCGAACAAGGTGACCGCGATATCATAAATTAAAATAGTGTCTTTAAAAGGTTCTCCTTTTAAATACACTATATTTATTTATGACTAGCTGTGCCCATGGCTTCACCCGCGTGAGGTTCGGAAATTATCACTCGGAGACGTACTACCCAGACAAAATATTATACTATAGCCTATGTTACTCCTTATAATATCAGCTATCTGCCACTGCATTTCCCGTCGAAATTGTCCAGCCGTTTCGAAGATTAGCCGAAACAAACAGACAGACAGCCAAAAAAAAATTGTTTTTTTGATGTATGTACCGTATATACGTTCATATGCATTTATTGAAAAGTTATTAATTTGAAATTACAAACAGACACTACAATTTTATTTATTTGTATAGATGTATATAGATAATTATCACTTAGAAAATCGCAATCTGCCAAGTAAATATTCCTATTTTGAAAAAAAGAAACCTTTCATAGATTTTTTGCCAGCGGCTTCGCGTGCTAGAAGATCAGAATTTATCCCACAGGAACGTACTACCGAGATGAAATATATTCTATGTCCTAATACAGAGGTATAAAATTTGCGTAATACACTGTCAGTTGGAAACGCTTTAATTTTGACAGTTCTACAACATTCATGGCGTTGTGTACGTTGCTAAGCAGACAATTTTCTTGAACATATGAAATAATATATTGTGAAAAAACCTTCAAAATTATTCAGATTCTGATTGATATAGTGCGCTATGCAATTATGATGTATGTCAACCCAGATTTTATCGAAATCCATTGAGCCGCTGAGGCGTGATTCACATCTATTCTTATCTATACTAATATTATAAAGAGTTTGTTTGTTTGGTTGAACGCGCTAATATCAGGAACTGCTGGTTCCAATTGAAAAAATATTTAAGTGTTGGATAGCCCATTTGCCGAGAAAGGTTATAGACTATATAATATCATGCTCGGACCCTTAGTAGCCGAGCAAAGAAAAATAAACTCACAGATACGAAGACCCCGCACAGGCTGGTGATTCGATACGTAGGGGTGGGTCGGGAGGGCAAGAAATTTAACGCGGGCAAAGTCGCGGGCAGAAGCTAATCTATAAGTTAATATTATAAAGCTGAAGACTTTGTTTGTTTGATTGAACGCGCTAATCTCAGGAAATACTGATCCGAATTGAAAAATTCTTTTTGTGTTCGGTAGCCTGTTTATCGAGAAAGGCTATAGGCTATATAACATCACGCTCGGACCCTTAGGAGCCGAGCAAAAAGAAATAAACTCACGAATACGAAAACCTCGCACGGGTAGGCGATTCGATGCGCAAGGTGGGTCGGGAGGGTAAGAAATTTAACAAGGGCGAAGTCGCGGGCAGAAGCTTGTTCATAATATTAGTACATGAACACACACAGACTATCTGAAGCATTCAGCAAGCACACTACACACACTACTACTACAGTCATTCTAAAATAAATATTCCGGAAACAATATTGCTAAAAAAAACCGACTTCCAAAAAAAAAAAACGTTATGTGAAAAATTTGGATTGCTTTTATTTGTCAAAAGGTTTTTTTATGGTCACTATGTAGGTACCTATTCACACTAATTAGTATACCAATACTGGCCAGGTACCGTGATGCCAAACGTAAAGAGTAGCACAAGAGACTATCTAAAAGACTTATTAGAAAATGGTCAGCAGCCTTCTCTATGCATTTAACCACCATACTGCGATCGCCGACCCGCCGGCCAAACGTAGCGATTCAAAACACCCCCAAATTGGGGGAGGCCTATGTCCAGCAGTGGACGTCTTTCAGCTGAAATGGTGATAATGAATGACTGGCCAGGTAAACAACAGTGATAGAAAGTATTAAAACGTCATAATGAAACGCAAAGTGTATTAAATACGTATTATTGAAGTTAACGCAATAGCTACTCAACTAAAGTCATTAAAATTTCATCATCATCAGCCTATAATGGGCCATAATCCACCACACGGGCCCAGTGCGGGTTGGTAGATGTCACATGTCTTCGAATTTTTGGTTCTAAGACATACCGGTTTCCTCACGATGTTTTCCTTCACCGTTTTGAGAGCAGTGGCGATGAAATAATTTACACAAAGTAATGTGCCTGCTTGGGTTTGAACTCACGACCTACTTACTACTCGTAAGTCGCGGCCGTTACCAATAAAATATATAAAATAATAATTTTATAAAATTTATATTGGACCAACCCAGAAGCATAATCTATCCATTACAAAAGAATTTAGAAAATCGAGTCACAATTGGCAGAGAAATCAGTGAACATACATGAAGATAGAACCTCCTCCTTTTTTGGAACTTTTTAAACAAAACAAGAAATCTTTTTCAAGGTCTTTTTGGAAAAAATAGGATATAGATATCTCTAATTACGAAGAAACTTGAATCATTGTTTTAGTGACCAATGCACAGCTACCGCAAGTGCATTTGATGTGGTTAATTTGTGGTTGAAGTTAATTGAATCAATAATTTGATCATTCACCAACACAACAAAGAAGAAACTCCATCTGCGGTTATCTCTTTGACCATTCATTATAGCAACATTTATAGAGGCCTTTGTCTAGCAGTGAGAGTTTACTGACTAACAATTTTAATCTATTTCCCATACTAACTTCATCAAATTACAAACTTACTGATAAAATAGCCATTAAAAATTATAAAATTACACTCACAGAAATTGCAAGATACGTGAAACCCGCGTTCATTTCGATAGCAAACTAAATACTACGTAGGAAATAATCAATCGAATGAATTTTCATTACGAGGACGGTGTAGTAACGATGTATAAATCGATTGTGCACGGGAAACGGTTTCGAATTATTTTCTTGTTTATATATTCTATTAAATATAACACATGGTTGTTCGAGATATCGCCAAGCGGTTGGTCGACTCTTGACGTGAACAGAGGGCTGGCCTATTTTTGTAGCTAAAGAATTAGCATCGCCATACAACGTGGCAATGCTGCCAGTCTTTTGGGCACTTTTCCCATTGACAGTAATGCGGACGCGATGTGTTGATGCCCTGTGATTCTTTTCTTTCTGTTTTTATACACATGTACAGTTTATTTTAATATGATTACTGTAATTGATAATTTATTTATAGAATAATAGCATTTATTAAGTACGACATATCTTCACGCCTGGATTCCCTGAAGAGCTACTCACAGGTGTAGGTACCTGTAGCACACCTACATTTTGCCAATATTGTATTAGTAATTATAAAGGGTTAAATTGAATTAGCTGGCAATGTGAATTTCGGCCATCAAATTATGTTTTCTTATATATTTATATGTACATATATACTGGATAAGTTTTTATCCAGTGCGTAAATTGTAACCATGAATTCAGCATATCATTCTAGACCCCCTTGTGCAGAAACTTGTCGTCAGTTTTACAAAAAAAAAACAGCTATTTCATAGAAAAATGCAATACCTACGCGGTTAAAATGTATGCAACAGCTGATTTTTACACGCTTTATATTAGCTTCACTTGTATGTTTGTATGTTAGTATGTTTGTATATTTATTTGTAACCGACTCCTTATAGCGCGATTTTGACCCACTTTAAACGACCAGATTTCATTCAAACTTTGCACACCTTTCAAAGACCGATGACAATGCAATAATTTCATGAATTTGTGCCATTATCCTTGCCAGGGTTACCAGGACAACAAAAAAACTGTCTTCGAAAATTACGCTGACATACGTCACAAACTAATTTGTGCCATTATCCTTGCCAGGGTTACCAGGACAGCAAAAAAAACTGTCTGCGAAAACTACGCTGTCATACGTCACAAACTACGCTGACATACATCTCAAAATTCGAAACACCCTAAAAAATAGAAAATAAATAATAGTTTAAAAAACTAAAAAACACGCTTCCATTGAAAACCAAACTAAAAAGTACAAAATAATGGAAAAAAAGCGTGGGGTGCCTGATATCAATAAAAAAATACCTTAAAAAGCACCCCACGCTTTTTTTCCATTATTTTGTACTTTTTAGTTTGGTTTTCAATGGAAGCGTGTTTTTTAGTTTTTTAAACTATTATTTATTATTTCTATAATTGACGACAATATTCTACGCTGGGGGGTCTAGAATGATATTCTGAATTCATGTTTACAGTTTGCGCACTGGATAAAAACTGATCCTGTATATATTTTGTTGCATTCGTTTTCGATACCGATACCCAACACGTGAGTAAAGTATTGCCAGATAATTTAATTTGACCCTATATATCTATTATGTGATATCACCGTCGTGCATTATATTATCATCGTACATACTTTTTTAATTTTCACGCGGTCATTGAACATCTTACAAAAACCTGTGCAGGTATCAAATTAAATCAAATCAAATCAAAAGTCATTTATTCAAACTAGGCTGAGAGTCAGCACTTTTTGAACGTCAAAGTCACATAAGACAGTCCCCCCAAAACGCCCGCCCTTCGACACTTCCTAGTGCTTTGGCTGGGAAGAAGAAGTGGCGGAACAAACTCCCCAGCAGCACTGCTGTCTGTTAAGTTAGAAGAACTTGATTCTATACAATATTGTATAAGTTATTAATATAATAAAACAAAACATACATTATTCGCCATATGTCAGCTAGCACACGCCATTATACCAACAAAACATTGAAAACTAAACTCAAGCTGAAATGAATAATGAAACAAAAATCGTAAACAGAACTTAAAATCTTACTAAAGCCTCCAGGCATAAAGGGCGTGCCCGCTTACATATACAACGATGCAAAGGATACATAGACACAAAAAATGAAATTAAAAGAAAATAAAAATAAATTAACAAAAGCAGTTAAATAAAAAAAAAATAAAAAAACAATTATATGAACTACCCATATAAACTGTCAGTGTGTGAGTTACAGTAATTACAGAATGTAAAACAGTGTCATAGAAGAAAAAATAAATATTATCTACACAATTAAGTTAGCAACTAGTTTGATACACTCTAAGACTGTCCTATGGAGCGAGACCAGCATGTTTCCAAGCGTTCTTATCTTGAATGTAGTCCTCTAATTTGTAATAAGCTCGTTTACAAAGTGTACTTTTAATATGACTTTTAAACCTCCTTTCATTTAATTGCAATATATCAGAAGGTATTTTGTTGTAACATTTAACACAGTATCCCATAAAAGATGTATGTACTTTTGCTAATCTGAAAAATGGTTGATCTATCTTGTCTTTATTTCTAGTATTAAAATTATGTCTATCGCTTATTTTATTAAAAAGATGTAGATTTTTTCTTACATACATAATATTTTCGTAAATGAATTGGCAAGGTACCGTCATAATATTAATCCTTTTAAATAGTTCCCTGAGGGATTCGCCGCGACATAGATTATAAATGGCTCTGACAGCTCGCTTTTGCAAAATAAAAATGGATTCAATGTCAGCAGCCCTACCCCACAGTAAAATGCCATACGACATGATGCTGTGGAAGTAGCTAAAATAGACCAAACGCGCGGTTTCTACATCTGTTAACTGTCTTATCTTTCTAACAGCATAAGCGGCCGAGCTTAACCGCCCCGCAAGAGATGTTATATGAGGTCCCCATTGTAATTTCTCGTCTAGCGTGATTCCTAGGAAAACCGTTTGATCAATAAATTCCAGTTTTTCCCCATTCAATAAGATGTCACATTCGCTACCTCTGACATTAGGCAATTGAAATCTAATGCACTTGGTTTTTTTTTTATTAAGTACCAAGTTATTTACCGTAAACCAGTCTTGGACCTGAAGAATGCAGTTATTGACGTCGTCAAGATTTTGAGACCGTCTGTCGATTTTAAATATCAATGATGTGTCATCTGCAAATAACACCATCTTCGGTTGGTTTGGAAGTAGATGGGGTAGATCATCTTGCAACTATAAGTCAGAATACTTTGATTTCTCTGTATTAAATGTAAGTAGCTATCCGTAGATCTCTTGTGACGCAAATATGACTTTTTTATACATATAATTAAATCTAAAATCAATGATAAGGCCATACCTTGAGTCTCATCTATCTATACTTTAATTAATTTAATGAAGAGTTTGTTTGTTTATTTGAACGCGCTTAACTCTAAATCTAACACTACTAGTTGGATTTGATTACATCATTTAGCATTTGATAGCACAATTCTTTTGGAAGGTAATGTCATTATGTGTTATTTATTATCACTTTTCGATCCTCAGGAGACGAGCGAGGCGGGCGAAAACGTGGTGTCAGAGTAATCCGTTATAACGCCTACTTTTTAGTACCCAGTGGTTGATTTAACCACCGAGGTTATTCAATTCAATTCAATGTATTTATGTCAGAGAAAATCTCCATAAAAGTACATAGTACACAAAAAAGTTACAATCATAAAAATGTTAGTTTGTTAATAACAAAAATTAGACTTAATAGTACTGTTATTACACTTATTACCTATATAACTTATACCTATGGCTGTCCTTATCCAATGATTTTGGAAAGGGCAGTCAAAACGGGCAGCAATCACCTTTAGAATGCTGTTGCTGCTACTTCGTAGACGCAGCAGCAACGAGTTAGCTTTCTTGCGCATGATAGCTTGAAAGCCATGCGTACGCGCTTCAGCAAACATGCCAGACTCGCTGCAACGCCACGGCAGCCCCAACAGCATCCTAATAGCGTTGTTATATTGGGTGCGCAGGGCTGTGTAGGTTCGCTGCGTATGGTTCACCCATAGGCCGCTCGAATAAAATGATTGGCAAAACGCCTTAAAAAGGGTTATTTTCACCTCTTTGGTGCAACGTGCGAACCTGCGAGCGAGCATATTGCCTCTCTCCGCCAAAGCCCTGCGCTCCCTCTCGATGTCCTCGTCGTCTTTAAGGTCACGTCCTATATCACCACACGAGACTAAACACTAATTGCGTTGGTGGTGCTACACTTTACGTATAAACTTAAAAAAAAAAACGTGTGGCTAAACAAACGCTACTTAATAATTACAAATTCAATTCATTTTTTTTTTTAATTCAAACTCATAGCATTATTTAAAAAATAAAAACTTTTTAACAAAAAATTATAGCCACAAAAAAACAAAAAAATATTTTGTAATTTTTTGTGGCTTTTTTGTACTTATAATACTTGGCAAGGTATACCCTATCCAATGAAAAAAGAATTATCAAAATCGGACTACTCTGTACAAAGTTATGCGTGGTTATACATTACAATCAATGAGTGAACAATCAATCATCCCCTGTTTTCCGACCCTTTGAGTTCGATTTTGTTTTCCAAATTTATATGGGACCACCCTCGGAGTATACCCTTTCCAATAAAAAAAGAATTATCACAATCGGACTAGTATGTAAAAAGTTATGCGTGGTCATACATAAAAAAAAAATACGCGTCGAATTGATAACCTCCTCCGTTTTTTTTCGTCGGTTAAAAAAACAATTACAAGCACTTTTGAAATGTGAAAAGGGCGGTGAATCAGAAAGATGAAGCTAGAACGGAGTGGAATAGACAAGAAACTCCATTGACACACTTTTCAATAAAATTTTTTTTTAGAAAACGTTGTAACATCATTCATCTTCATCGCAAGAAATTCTGCATCCTGACCCACAATCTCTCAAATCAATCTGCCTAGCCTCTTCCCAACTAAGTTGGGGTCGGCTTCCAGTCTAACCGGATGCAGCTGAACACCAGTGCTTCACATGAAGTGACTGCTTATCTGACCTCCACAACCCAGTAACTGGGTAATGCGATACCCTTAAGTAAGTAAAGGAAGACTGGTTGTCAGTCTTCCGGGTTTCTGGCAACCTGTAACGACTGTCAAATATGCAAATATTAGGTTGGGGAAAAAGTCTTTTCGCATTATAGTATGTATGAACTTGTAATAAAATCTCTTTGGCTATACTATTTGTATCTGGCTGGTTTTGGTATCATTGTAAGTTTAAATTTTAAAGAACATAATTCCAAATTAAATTAGGAAAATGTGTGATTTTCATTTGTTTTTCGTACCGTCAAGATGAGTGAATCTAATGAAGAAATTCGATACATTTTAAAATTTTACTACAAAAAAGGTAAAAATGCAACGCAAGCCGCGAAAAAAATTTGCGATGTTAATGGACCTAGTGTAGTGTCTGTGAGAGTAGCACAAATTTGGTTTAAGCGTTTTCAATCCGGAAATTTTGATGTCAAAGATGCACGTCGCTCTGGTCGCCCTATTACGGATAAAATGGATGCCATTTTTGAAAAAGCGGAGCAAGATCTGCATACCAGTAGTTACGACGTAGCTGAAGAACTGGAAATTGATCACAAAACAGTTTTGGCACATTTGAAAAAAAACTGGGTACACAAAAAAGCTCGACATTTGGGTACCTCACGAGCTCACTGAAAGAAACCTAATGAACCGTGTACTCATTTGTGATTCTTTATTACGACGTAATGAAACCGAACCATTTTTGAAGAAGCTGATAACTGGTGATGAAAAGTGGATCACGTATGACAAGAACGTGCGAAAAAGGTCGTGGTCAAAGGCCGGTCAGACTTCACAGACTGTGGCGAAACCCGGGTTAACTCGCAACAAGGTGATGCTGTGTGTGTGGTGGGATTGGAAGGGCATTATTCATTATGAGCTGTTACCACCAGGCAGGACCATCGATTCTGAACTCTACTGCGAACAACTGATGAGATTAAAGCAAGAAGTTGAGAGAAAGCGGCCGGAATTAATCAACAGAAGGGGTGTGGTTTTTCATCATGATAACGCTAGACCTCACACATCTTTAGCCACCCAACAAAAATTAAGAGAGTTTGGCTGGGAGGTGTTAATGCATCCGCCGTATAGTCCTGACCTTGCACCTTCAGATTTCCACCTGTTTCGGTCTGTTCAGAATTCTTTAGGCAGTGTCAGGTTAACATCACGAGAGGACTGCCAAAACCACTTGTCGCGGTATTTTGACCAAAATTCCCAAAATTTCTATAGCAATGGGATCATGTCCCTACCTACAAGATGGCAAAAAGTTATCGAACAAAATGGTACCTACATACTTTAGTTAAATGTAAATAAACTTTATTAAAAAGTGTTTTGAATTTTCTTAAAAAATGCGAAGAAACTTTTTCCCCAACCTATTATGATAGCCGGGAGCAACGGCTTAACGTGCTGTCTTTGTAGCTACAGATGATCCCCATCCACGGACCAACCCGTGGCAAGCGTAACCGAACTTGATCGATCGACCCGTGCAGTTATTATTACTTAGTACAAAAAAGTATCAAGAACATACCTACAAGTAGCGTTATTCTTAGCTCAATTCAAAGATACCTAAAAGAAGACACCATTTTGAATCACACCATTCCCCACTATAAATCTCATTGAAAATCAATAGGTAATCTTGAACCGTAATCTTGGAACAATTCTCTGGTTTGTTTGCTCTGCTGAAAGGTCCACAAACACTGCGGCACGTACATGAAACTTTCATGTGTTTCTATTCCACGTTGTGAGCTGCTGTTGTGAATTGGTTCAATGGAAAACCGAGTGTGTAGAATAAACCTGTAGATATTGGACTTGTGATTATGTTATAACAGCTGTACCGATCAAGTAAAAATTAGTAAAGGATTAGTTTAAACAAAATTCAAAAACTTTATACTGGATAGTAAACAGAACTAAATACATTATACAATTATTTTTTTTTGTGTTAGGGAAATCATCAAATGACATCTCCCGATCTGGGTGGAGCGGAAGGCCGTGTCAGACTTTTACTGACTAAAACCCACCCGTATTCCTTCAGTTGCCCATATGCCAGGGCCTCGGTTTCTGTTTCAAACAAATCTTACGACCCTGGCAGGATTGTATTTGATCAAACCAGTACCCTAATTAATTGGTCAGAATCTGAATAATTTTGATGATTTTTGCTAATCCCTTCCTTCAAAATAATTTGCTTAGCAATGTAGGTAAACAACGTCATTAATGTTATGGAACTGGCAAAAGGAAAGCAAGTCCTACTGATGAGATATTACGCTATTACCCCTCTGAACATTATAATATACTAGCTTTTGTCCGCGGCTGCGCCCGCATGGATGTCAGAAATTATCGCAAGAGGACGTACTACCGCGGTTAATGTATTAAGAATGCATTAATCAAGGTTATGTAGGTAATAAGAGAGCAGTCTCACACAAATTTCCATCCCCTACTCAATTTTTTTTTGCTCCATACAACCTTCCACCCCCATTTTAGGGAAGTGGGGGGTTAGAAAGAGACAAAAAGTAGCCTATGTCACTTTCCATTTCTTCAACTATCTTCACTTAAAAGATCACATCAATTCGTCGCTACGTTTTGCCGTGAAAGACGGACAAACAGACACACACACTTTCCCATTTATAATATTAGTATGGATAAGTAGTGGCTATGTTAGTAATATGGTTCATTGTTATTAAAAGTAAAAGAAGAAGTAACACCTCTGTATTATAATTTCATTAAATAATAATTTAAAAGTTTAGCTTGCCACGGTTGGTCAGTGTATGGATGGCCATTTTTACATATCAAGAGGCATGGAGGGCTTGTGCCTCGGAAAGCACCGTTGATCTTTGATAGTCACTACGGGTCGTCAGAAACCCGAAAGTCTGACATCTAGTCTTACTGAAAGGTTTCGTATCACCCAGTAACTGGGTCAGATAGGCAGTCACGTCATGTAAAAAACTGGGACTCAGCTGCATCTGATGACACTGAAAGCAGACCCCAACATTGTTGGGCAGATTATGATATATAACTAAAAATTTTATTTTACCCCACACCAACGTTAGATAACCAATACATTATCCAAGGTTGGTGATAAAAATTAAAGATAGTGGTAAGCATTCATTGATATGCAAAATGAATGAATTGATTAAGACTACGTTTGCACGAACACAAATACAGAGCAGCAGGATTTATCGCTCACTGAATTTTTATCTCTCTGTGTTGGACTGAGCACTGAGAATGTAACGAGTGCATCCCAGCGCTCGCGCTGTCCGTAACTTTGCTCGCTGGATGTCGCAAATTATTTCACGAGAATTTGCGACCGGCACAAAAGACAGACAGATAGACAGACAAATATGTAAAATATAATATTGTATATTACAAGTACCGTATATACTTTCATATGTAGGTATTTAGCAAAATGCTGTTATATTGAGATGATGATGATTGATTAAAAAAACTGGCCAAGTGCGAGTCGGACTCGCGCACCGAGGGTTCCGTACAAACCTGCAGGAATTCACGGTTTATGCATAAGGTTTATGTTTATGAAATTAAATGTTTTATTTTTTATATTTTTATATTTGAGTTGACTGAATGAAAGGTAAATTGTGGTTTACGATTTATGACGTATTAAAAAAAAACTACTTACTAGATCTCGTTCAAATCAATTTCCGGTGGAAGTTTACATGGTAATGTACATCATATATTTTTTTAAGTTTTATCATTCCCTTATTTTAGAAGTTACGGGGGGGGGTCACATTTTACCACTTTGGAAGTGTCTCTCGCGCAAACTATTCAGTTTAGAAAAAAATGATATTAGAAACCTCAATATCAAGACCTATCCATAGATACCCCACACGTATGAGTTTGATGTTTTTTTTTTTTTTGTGTTTCAGTTCTATGTATAGGGAACCCCAAATATTATTGTTTAAAAAAAATGATATTAGAAACCTCAATATCATTTTTAAAGACCTATCCATAGATACCCCACACGTATGGGTTTGATGAAAAAAAAATTTTTGAGTTTCAGTTGTATGTATGGGGAACCCCAAATATTATTGTTTTTTTTTTTCTATTTTTGTGTGAAAATCTTAATTCAGTTTACAGAATACATCTACTTACCAAGTTTCAACAGCATAGCTCTTATAGTTTCGGAAAAAAAATGGCTGTGAAGTACTCGGACAGACAGACAGACAGACATGACGAATCTATAAGGGTTCCGTTTTTTGCCATTTGGCAACGGAACCCTAAAAAGACACTACAAATGTATTTATTTGTATGTATGTTTCTAAATATAATACTTGTATGTATAGATTACAGTCAGACAAAACATTTTGGTATGTTAACTGAAAAACCAAACGCCTTTAGAGATTGTTAGAGCAACACGTAGCTGCCAAAGTTAAAACCAAAAGTTACTATCAGGCGTCATTGTCAAAAAGGCTGATTACTGGAATACCAACTTACCAACATTATTTTCTCGTCTGCCATTAATTTCGTTCCTTCTGTTGTATGTTTATAAAGTCAAAGGTACTTACGTGTAAAATGTGGTGTCAATAAATTACAATGATGAACTACCTACACAATCAAGAACTATGTTTTAATGTAATATAAAAAAACTGGCAACATTCCGTTGCTTGGTCCCACCCAAATTTATCTGTGCGCATAGTTATCATAGATTAGAGACCGAGTTGACGTCATATAGCCAAAAAAAGACGCATAGGGATTTCAAGGTCGAGTACTGCTTGATTAATTGTATAAACATTGTACATTTGACCATTACTGTATAGTTTTTGCAGTTTGTGTTCGTGAGTTTTGTGTTAGGAGGTGTTGATAGCAAAATCGACGATTTTTAGGAGATTATCCAAACAGGTTATGACTTTTTATTATTATACGTAAATACCGGTTATACTAATCTCTTCACACTTTTCTCTTTTTTAAAAACCTAATAAATACTACAATTCTCTGTATTGTATTGTCTTGTTTTCTTCTTTTTCGCAAAAAAGAAAAATTAATTCGCTTAATAAAATATTTCCACATACTGGTACAGAAGTACTAAGCAAACACACAGAATAACACATTTTGTTTACACTACGTGATATATTTAGATATTGCTGATTATGAACCGGAATATCCTGGTTCACGTCACAGTGGCTTCAACGAATCGTATCGTTATAAGATTAAACATTATTAAATAGATATTAAAGTTACGTTATGTTCTAGTGCAATAATTGGTAATGTTGTACATGTTACAATTTCATAATTTGTATATTTATTACAGTCACAGTTTTTCTTCTTCCTCGAGCATTAAAACAAAAATAAACGTACCGACAACTTTTCTGTTTATCAATTTTTAGTTTTATATACATATAAATTTTGACGAGTTTTGTTTATCAGTTACAGTTAAGTACATTTTTCTTCTTTCTCGAGCATTTAAAAAAGATCAACGTACCCACTGGTTTTTAGTTTATCACTTTTTAGTTGTGGTACTTACTCTATACAATTTCGTTACCACTACTTGCTAAAAAACAGTGACAGGATTAAATACGTATTATTTAAGCTAACCCAATAACTGCTCAATCGAAGTTAAAATATATATAACCCGCGAGCTTTCTCTACGATATTAAAAAAAAACCGTAATTCGGAAAAAATTAACTAGCTAAAAACCCTTCTTTGACAAGCATTCCTTTTTAAGTAAGTTAAAAATGGCCGTGAATTGAGTACAGTGCACTCCTTTCTATTTTAGATGCTGTTATTGAGAAGTTGAACTGCTATAAGTACGTTGCCGGTTGGTTTATTATTGGGCTTTAACAAAATCCATATTTGATATATATGTTGACACTATATTTCTAAATTCCATTTTTTGTCTTGATTTTTGTTTTTATAACCAAAGATGATAATCGATGACACTAGAATGCCATAACGTGTATCTTGGGATTTTATATTAATGTCCACAATTATCGAGTTTTTTACTGCCTCATCGCCGTCTCCTTCGTAACAGATGTTGCTAAGGATGTAATGATCTCAGTCACGTCTAGTTATTTCATAATAGCAATACCTATCTCTAATCATATAAACAATCGCACATCCTGCTGTGATATTGTTTATTATAAGCCTTGACTTATCTTGCAGATAGCCACGCACCTATATAACACAAAGACGATAATAACAACAGCAGTTTTCCCAAAGTTTACTTCATAAGACCATCATGGCTCAATACAATTTTGAAGGAGAAGTAGAAAATATAGCTGAAGGTCAGTTAGAATTCATAAGAAAGGTAATCGAACAAGAAGGCTTCAAAGACAGTAAAGCTACCATCCAGGCTGTCGGAGGAGCAGCTGACAATTATGGAGCAAACGTAAAAAGAATCGTCGTAGAAGGAGAAAATGGAAACTTTACAATGATTGCTAAAATAGCGCCATCGATCGAACTCATTCGGAATGCCATGGGCGTTAGTCTCATGTTCAATAATGAGAATCTAATGTATACAGAGGTCCTACCAAAGATGCTACAACTTCAGAAGCAAGCCGAAGTACCAGAAGAAGATCAACTGAAGTTCCCAAAATGTTACGGAACGAATAATGAAGCACCTAATGAAGTTATCCTGATAGAAGATCTGAAAGCAACCGGTTTTGATATGCTGGACCGATTCAAATCCCTCTCGGATGAGTCTATGACAAGTGTGTTGAGAAATCTAGCTATATATCATTCACTTTCTTATGTGTTAAAGAACAAGGAACCCGAAACATATGATTTTTTCAAGGACAATATGCATGATATGTTGGGAGCCATTACACAAGCAAGTCCCGAAACACTTGCTTTTATCTATCAAACTGAGACTCTTGCTCTTCAAGTGCTAGATGAACCGGAGCATAAGAACATCGTGAAAAACAAAATCAGTGACGTTTTGACTAATGCTATCAAAATGGCAAAATTTGAAAATGGTAGCCGATATGCAGTGATTCAACATGGCGATTGTTGGACCAACAATATTATGTTCAAGTTTGAGGCAAGTATTTTAAAGTATTGTATTGCAATTAAGAGCATTAGTTATATCAGTTTATTTAAATGCATCACGTTGACCTTTACGTTTGACTACTTTTTCTTACAATATGTGCGATTTTTAGGACAATTTGGTTTGATAAGAATTTAAAACCCTTCAGTAGTGTTCTTCGAAATTTCAAAATCAGGAAAATGCTGATTTGTGTACAACCATTTTTGTTATTATCTTATCAATATAGATCCAGCCACGCAGCAGATAGTAAACGAATTTAACTCAATGAAATGACAATGTTATCTATAATGTCCCGCCTTATTGTGTTATAATATTTTCCTGAAATTATCAATAAACGCAATATTGCTAAATTGCGCTCGCTGTGCGACATAGATATCTTTTACACGTACGTTTCCCGTGTCCTGTTGATGCGGCGTTATCATCCTTAATCATTCAATTGATGGGTCGTAAAGTAACGTGACTGTTTGTGTGACACATCCATTTCATACGAACCATATTAATATTTTGCCTCAGTACACATACAGCAAGATGGCAGGGCTGATTACTTCCCTTTTAATAACATGTTTCCATTTTTATATTTCCAGGGCGAGACCGTGAAACAGTCAATGTTAATCGATTACCAACAATCTAAGAACTTCAGCCCAGTCTACGATCTACTCTACTTGATCTTCAACTGCACTGACCATGAAACAAGAATTAGGAACTACTACGACTGGATAGACTATTACCACTCTGAACTTGACAAATCCTTGTCCAACTTTGGCCTGAAAGCCAACTACGTTTACGCAAGAGATCAGTTGGACGCTGATTTGAAACGATATGGCAAGATGGGCTTTGGTTGCGCTATTCTCATGTCTGGTGCACTCACAATAAGACCAGAAGAGGCTGATAAATTAAAAGAAGCGATGGGAAGTGGGAACATGGGGGATATGGTTGAAACAATGGGTGGTTGGCACGCCGATACTATGTCTCTCTTTAAGAATAGAATCATTGGATTGATTGACAGTTTCACTACCTTTGGTCTGCTGTGAAATGTGTATATTGCTGTTTGTTTCTATACGACTTAAAGACCTTTTGTTTTATCAACATGATGTTACTCATAATTCGTTGGGTAATCCATACTCTTGTTTAACTACTTGTTTCTTACTTAATTTGAATCCTCTTTTGTGTTTGATTAAATTTATAATAATCCATGCATAATCATCTGAAATTTCGTACGGCCAAAGTTTACGGTATGATTTTTGAAACATGAGACAGCATTCTAATTATTTGAGCTTGAAAGCTGTTGAGGTTACTTGGCTGAAACAGTCCAATAAACAAAACGAAAGTCAATGTTGATGTTCAAGAGAGTATATGTTTTTTAACATGCTATTTTGTATGTAAAACATTATAATGTTAATGAGAAAGAATAGAATTTATATTTCACTTATTTTATAGTTTTGGTTTCTACGTTGTTGTAATTTTATTGCATGCTGTGGTTTCCTAAATATGTAATTGAAGGAATAAATGTAAATTGTTTTGTGTGGTTGTAACGATGTGTAATATATGTATCTACGTAATAATTGCATGTAGTTGTTGCAGGTTCTATTTTAAATAATAAAACCAGAGAAAATAAACTTTAATTTTTTATTATTTTCTGTGACAGTTTCTTGATTAAAAAGTGATTGTTTTTATTACTTTATGGCAACATTTGTCTTCTATGTATTGAATATGTCAGATAATTTAATTGTTTTAGTTTTTATGGCCTCAGTTTCCTTCCAGTTTTATTGATCTTTTACGTCTGCTTTATACGAGTAACTTTAATATGACTTATCTGGAGGTCATGAATATAATTCCATAATTATTTTGTCAATGCTATAAATTATTCGATTACCCACTGGTCAATTTAGAAATGAAACAGCTGTATCTCTCTTATTTTCTTTTACACATATAATTTAACGGCTCTATTTTAATATTATTCGTCTAGTAGGTAATAATAAGAAAACGCTGTATTTTTCTACATATTTTTTACATTTCGTTCTATATTTTCTTTTGCTACTCGTAATTGCTGTAGTGATCCGAACGTTGGTAAATCAAAATGATTAAACGTTAAAGAAGGTACAACGTCTCCTGCCAGAGGGGTAATTGCGGAACTTTTTATCGGTAGGAATTGGTTTAATATTCATAGTTAAACAACATTCATTGCGTTATTTACGTTGCTGAGCCAACAATTTATTCAAACAAATGACGCACTGGTTTAGAAATAATCTTCAATCCCATTCAGATTCTGATAAATTGTGCGTTTCGCAATTAGGGTACAGGGTCGCGAGATCAGTTCGAAAGAGGTACCGTGGCCTTGGCATATGGGCAACTGAAGGAACACGGGTTGGTTTTAGTCAGTAAAAGTCTGACACGCCCTTCCGCTCCACCCAGAGCGGGAGACATCATTTGATGATTTCTCATCCACCAACAAAAAAGGTACAATGTTTCATTACAGATTCAACTGTTCAGCAGCGTCTGGTCGGGAATCCGAATGGCTGTCAATACAACACTAGGTAGTAACAATAGGCCAATTATCATTATCATTTCAGCCAAAACACGTCCACTACTGGACATAGGCCTCCCCAAAGCAACTTGGAGGGATTTACCATAATCGCCACGCTTGGCAGGCGTATTAGCGATTGCAGTATGGTGGTAAAATGCATAGAGAACGCTGCTGCCCATTCTCCAGTAAGTCGCTTAGTCGCCTTTTACGATACTCACGGGAAGAAATTAGATAGAGCTATTCTTTAGTTCCGGTAACAGACGTAGACTATACGTAGGCCAATTATATCAATAAAATGGTACAGAATAAAACGGCAGTGTAACTATGTCTATGTTGCAGGCATTTTTTTTTTTGGATGGGAAATCGTCGAATGACTTCTCCCGCTCTGGGCGGAGCGGGAGGGCGTGTCAGACTTTTACTGACTAAAACCCACCCGTGTTCCTTCAGTTGCCCATGTGCCAGGGTCACGGTATCTCTTTCGAACAATCTCGCGACCCTGACAGGCATCGGTGCTAGCAGACCCCTTCAGTGCTGCTGACATCTCTTTGAGACGCGCGTGGAACACTACACGCCGTCGACCCGAGCCTGGTCCTTACCGGGCGGCGAGCTACCCATTGCCCGCCACCCGCAAGCTCGCGCATACGGTGGCCGGGAGTCCGCTATCGACTTCGGACACCCGTGCGCGCGCCCCGCGCCACGCGGCGTCTCCTCATGCGGCGGCTAGGGACGTGAGGGCGCAGAGACTGCCACTCCCTCACGCGCCCCGCCTCCTCCTTCGCGAGCATTACTGCTTCGCAGAAGGAGGTAACGGCTTCCCATGCCCTCTCGCTCCGTACCATGGCTCGCACCAGGGCCGGACGCGAGAGGGCGCCGCCGCCGATCGCCTCCACGAGGACACGGCGGTGCTCCGCCCAGGCAGGGCACACTTCCACCGTATGCTCCACTGTGTCCTCCAGACGATCCTCGCAATGGAAACACCCGGGCGTTTCCTCCCGCTTTATCCTGAACAGGAACCCACCGAAGCACCCATGCCCAGTGAGAACCTGCGTCAGGCGGAAGGTGAGGACGCCGTGGCGCCTCTCTATCCACTCCTCAAAGAGGGGACTTACCACCGCAATTGTGGCGTGCCCAGCGCTGGGTTGCGACAATTGGACCTGCCATGTCGCCATGAGATCCTGCCAGAGCTCTGTCCGCCGTGCCGCGATTTGTCGCGGCAGCGGAGTTTCGCCCCGGCGTTTCGCCTCCTCGCGCCACTCCCACATGTGGGCGAGGACCTTTGCCTCTAGATCCCATGGCGGCACTCTGGCAAGGAGGCTCGCCGCCTCGCAGGAGACTGTGCGGTATCCCGGGACTAGCCGGATGGCCATGACCCTTTGGGCCGCACTCAATGTTGTAGGCATAACTCTTCACTCTCAACCGATCGAAAGTACTTTTAACACTAGAAGCGCTGAACATACCGACTGAGGTAAATTTGAATAAAAATAGTAGATTATTAACCAAGGGGATAAAGCAGTGTCTTCTGTCGCGGGTGACGATTTAAATCGCGAGCGTAACGAAGGACTCGAGGGTTACTCCCGAGCGTAGCGAGGGTGTTAAAACTTAAATCACGAGCGAAGCGAGGGATTTAAGACGAGTCCTGAGTGTAGCGAGGGATTTAAGTTCACCCAAGATTAAGACAGCTTTAACACCGAGGAAAATACTCTACTTTTCGTACCATTTACGAAAAAATTAACACAATAATAATATGAGATAAGCATTTATTAAAATAATGACTTTTATGTATTTGAAGAAAACAAAAACGCGGCAAATTCCTAGACTAATATTTTTTTGTCGGAAAAGTAAAGGCATCAAGCTCATACGGCCTCGTCGGTTTTCGTAATTTTATTTAATAATCATAACTGCATAATAAATGCGTATTCCTTTTTCAAAAAGATGTATAATGCTTTGTATACAAACTCAATGGTGTAAACACAGATGTAGTTCAGTATAAATTTCGGTAAGTATTCCAAATTTAAATCACATTCTCCCCCTAGAGGATGAATGAAATTCAGAACAATTTTCTTTCTCTGTTTTTAACAGATTAAAAATGACTATTGTTATGTTCGCTTTTTGTGGCATAGAATGTCACTCTTTTGAGCAAGTGGTACGAAAAATATATATATTGCAATTATTTTGTTGAAGTCTCATATAAATAATAAATATAATAAGCATTATATTTCATGAAAAGTCATAAAAAGTTACAATTATATGCATAATAAAATATTAATTAGAGAAGGAAGAACATTGAAATGGGTCAAATTTGGGACGCCCGCACTTCTAGTGTTAACTAGCAGGATAAATTAAAAGTACTTTAGACTGAACAGATTGGTCAAAGTAGTTTTGACTGAAATAAGAGTCAAAAGTGGTTTTGCCCAATGACATGGAATCATCTCATCATCTGGTCTCATGTAACTTTGACGTTCAAAAAGTGCTGACTCTCAGCCTAGTTTGAATAAATGACTTTTGATTTTGATTTTGATCTGATTCCGTCAAAAGTAGTTTCGTTTAATAGAGTAAATATTGTATTCAATTTGTATTTTGTTGTATGAATGTTCCGCGTTATCATCGGCAATTGTGGGTCGATTACAAAAAAAAAAAACATTGGTTATGCTTCGCATATAAATTGTATTGAGTTTGCTTGAGTCATTTTTGCGTAAGCTTCAATTATACGTATTTAATCCTTTTGTTTACCTTAATGATGTTCTAATAATTCCTGTTACTGCTATGGACCTGGCCAGCAGTAGTGTTATATGAATTAGTGCGCGGTAGATACCTAAACACGAGATAGAGAAACAGAGATAACTCAACAGTTAAAATAAACATGTTTACAAAATAATGGAAAAAAAGGCGTGGGGTGCTTTTTAAGGTATTTTTTTATTGATACCAGACACCCCACGCTTTTTTTCCATTATTTTGTACTTTTTAGTTTGGTTTTCAATGGAAGCGTGTTTTTTTAGTTTTTTTAAACTATTATTATTTTCTATTTTTTAGGGTGTTTCGAATTTTGAGACGTATGTCAGCTAAGTTTGTGACGTATGTCAGCGTAGTTTGTGACGTATGTCAGCATAGTTTGTGTCTTATGTCAGCGTAGTTTGTGACGTATGTCAGCGTAGTTTTCGAAGACAGTTTTTTTTGCTGTCCTAGTAACCCTGGCAAGGATAATGGCACAAAATGAAATCATTGCATTGTCATCGGTCCTTGACAGGTGTGCAAAGTTTGAATGAAATGTGGTCGTTTAAAGTGGGTCAAAATCGCGCTATAAGGAGTCGGTTACAAACAAACATACAAACATACGAGTGAAGCTAATATAAAGCGTGTAAAAACTAAAATAAGGATTATTTTTCCACTTTGTAGTGTTTTTGCAAACAAGTTTTTATTACATTTCAGCTGAGCACCGATGGAACAAATCAAGAAGTAATCCCTGGAACCTACTGCGCTCTGTTATAGCTAGGGGACCACTAGTTTCCACATACCGCTGAGTTCTACTTATCGCTGGGTTCTGCACACCGCTCCTCCTACTGTCTCACAGATCCTCCCGTAGTGAGCAGAGAGTCCAGAGCTATAGCTCCACCACGCCTCTTCAAATGTTAGGTTCTATGACGTGCCGGTTTGTTCAAAGTAAGTTAGTAATATTTTTCTTTACCGTTATAACAGTTATATCATCACCTGCCTAGCCTTTTGCCAACAAAATCAAAATCAAAAATCAAAATCAAAAGTCATTTATTCAAATTAGGCTGAGGATCAGCACTTTTCGAACGTCAAAATTACAAAAGACTGTCCCCCCAAAACGTCCACCCGTCGCGCACTTCCTAGTGCTTTCGCTGGGAAGAAGAAGTGGCCAACAAACTCCCCAGCAGCACAGCTGTCTGTCCAGTTAGAAGAACTTGATTCTATACAATGGTATATAGTAAAACATTAAGAGACACAAATTAAATTAAATGATTTGCTTTATGCCAGCTAGCCAACTCAATATACCAACAAATAAAATGAAAACTATACTCAAGCATTAGCAAAAAATTATCTATAATGTAAACATGGCTGCAAAAATAAAAGCCTTCTGGCTATGGCAACTATGTTGGAATCGGCTTCCAGTCTAATTGGTTGCAGCTGAATAACAGTATTTTACATGGAGTAACCAGGTGGTCACTCCTACCAGGTCAGTTACTAGGTAAAATCGTTACAACAGTAGTAGTGTATCACTATTTTATTAAACTAGGTTCACTTTCACGGCCTAGAACTCGTACTTTGGATCCGTTGCCACTTCTCTTGACTAGATGTTTGCTGACCGCAAAATAGAAAACGTGCCTTTAGAAAATGTCATAGCAACTATACTAACAAAAGTTATAAACTGAACAATTTTACTAGGCGTTAACAATTATATGCTTAAAAAAAAACACCAATCTTAAAAAAAAAAAACACTTCAAAGCGTTTGTGGTGTCGGTGTCTTTGGATTTATATTTTCGTTTTTTTGCCACTGACGTCCGGAATTAAATTTATTTTTCATTTGGTACATTTTTTAGGATGTCGCTTGTTGTGTGATGGTTATTATGGAGTAGATTGCTAGAGCATTATAAGAAGGAGGACGACGCTTTTCAAATGTTGCTGGCACTGAATGATTTTATTTGTAGTTTGGTTTGTACAAGCTCTTTTACACTATCGTCGTAAATACTGCAGTGTCTCAAGACGAAAGCCTTTGACCAGTGCGTGTTGCCAGTGATCACCTATGGCAGTGAAAGGTGGTCAATTAAAATGGGACTTATTAGAAGGCTTAATAAACCCGAAGGGCAGTGGAGAGGCTTGGAGCGGGGATACCTGCGCGATCGATTCAGAAATGAAGAGATCCTCAAGAGAACTAAGGCAACTGACATAGTTCAAGCTAAAAAGTTGCTTCAAAGCATTGGCAAACTAAATTGGCAGTAGGCATATATTGCTCGCAGAACGGATGGCCGATGGGGCCGAAAGGTTCTGGAATGACGACTGCGTACCGTAAGATGTAGAGTAGAAAGTTAGCGCAGGAATCTGCTGGATGCGGGAAGTACTGAACTGGTCGGATTGGTGGAGCTTGAAGGAGGCCTAAGTCCAGCAGTGGACCATTTTCGGCTGAAATGATGATGATATAAGTTAAATGTTGTTGTGTACTACTTTTAAAGAAACCTTATGGCCAAAGACATTTATTTCTCAAAAATTATACATACATGGCCAGCCTTGTTCCCACTGCTGCGACACAGACCTCCTGTTGAACAGCGGGAGTGGGTCGTAATCTACCACACTGGCCCAGTGCGAGTCGGTACATGTCACATGAGTTCGAATTTTTGTTTCTAAGACATGCCGGTTTCCTCACGATGTTTTCCTTCAGCTAGTTGCATACATATTTAAAAACGTTCCTTGGAACGAGTATCGGGATGGTATGTTTGAAGTTAGAAGCAGGTTAAAATATCAATAAAAGTAAACTATACTAAAAGACATCGAGTTTAGAATCCATTTTTAAATATTTTTACTTAATGTTCCATAATCTGATAAAAATATCGAGACTATGAGTCGACATTACGTTCCGATTGACACACAATTTTTTTACTAGCTGCTATTAAAAGTATAATTACTTTTAAATTTTATTTAAACTTACTTTTATTGCATTAAGTATTCGTTTAATTGCATGTGTTGTGAATTTATATATTATTTTTATCATTAATATTAAAAAATTAAATACTCCGAATTATTATGAAAAACTTAAACTAAGATAATTGATAACTTTAATCAAATAAAGTGGAATTTTATCTCTCCTTATATTAAGGAATAAGTTTTTAAAATAACGGTGACAACGATACACACCGACTTTATTTCATGCTGATTGATTAAAATTTAACATATGTATGTATTTCAGATAAAACAGAACATCCTGGTTGACGTCAATTACTTAAAAGAATCGTATCTTTGAAAGATAATCTACAAATATACTGAAATAGTGAATACCTAATATTATATTCAAATTCAAATAATATTGCTAACAGAAAATACATTACAACTGACTCAGTGATCATGCACGCATCACAATCATTGATGCATTCTTGTTACTTTTCTATACATATCTTGTAATAATTGAAAAATACAATCTCAGAACCGTTTGAGTGATAGTTTATCTTAAAGATAAATACAGATATATAATATTACTGAGTGATACCGACAGCTTCTAGTTTGCTTCATTACACCGTCATGGCACAACAAAAGTTTGAAGGTGAAATTGAAAATATAACTGAACGCCAGTTGGAATTCATCAAAAATGTGATCGATAAAGAAGGTTTTAAAGACAGCAAAGTTACCATCGAGACTGTTGGAGGAGCAGCTGACAATTATGGAGCAAACGTGAAAAGAATCTTCATTGAAGGAGAAAATGGAGACTTTTCAATGATTGCTAAAATAGCGCCATCAAACGAACTCATTCGTCAGAGCACGGGTGTGGAAGTATCGTTCAAAAATGAACATCTGATGTACACAGAGGTCCTACCAAAGATGCTGGAACTACAGGAGCAAGTCGAGGTACCAGAAGAAGATCACCTGAAATTCCCAAAATGTTACGGAACGAATCTTGAAGCACCTAATGAAGTAATCCTGATAGAAGACCTCAAGACATCAGGTTTTGCTATTATGGACAGATTCAAATCCTTTACCGATGAGTATGTAAACAGTGTGCTAGGAAGTTTAGCTATATTCCATTCACTTTCTTTTGTTTTGAGGAGCAAAGAACCCGAAACATATGACAAATACAAAGACAACTTGCGGGACATGGTTGAAACAATGGCTGAAGGACCTCAGGGATCACTTGATATATTCCAGCAAGTTGAGATTATTTCTCTTAATATGCTTGATAACCCAGAGCATAAAAATATCATGAAGAACAAAGTAAATGCCATTAGAGATCTTGTCATTGAATTTACAAAATTTGAAAATGATAGCCGATATGCAGTTATTCAACATGGAGATTGTTGGATCAACAATATTATGTTCAAGTTTGAGGCAAGTATTTATGTTTTTAATTGTAGCTGTAACATTAGATATTAGTAATATTAATGTACTTTTATTTAAGTCCATTCTTCCATAAACTCACAATCGGCCATGAGAATCTTTTTCCTAATTATGTTGGGGCCAGATTCCAGTCTAAACGGATGCAGCGAAGTACCAGTTCTTCACATAGAGCGACTGTCTATCTGATCTCCACAACCAAGTTGCTTGGTAACACTACACCCCTTAGTTAAACAATAAAATGATACATTCCCTACGTAGAGACTTCTCCACTCCAACGTATATATAAAATTTAGATAGTTTAAGAGTATTTTCCAAATCCATAAGGATAAATAATAATTTCTTAACTGCTTCATCATAATCTTGATCAGCATCTCTCTTCTTCTGCTATTTAATCTTATTTGCAGTAAAGTTAGTGACAGGATGGAAGTATTTGAAGTAATCAAGATTTTTGTTTTGTTGATTAAATACCATTTCGGTGTTTGTAATGTTACTTTACTCTTTGTTAGATCTTGTTGGTATGAGGTAGCATTGTTTTATTTTTCTGCTTCGAGATTGACTCTAACCAAAGCCCTGTTATCCTTTTAAATTATCTTTAATTTATGTTTTTTTTTTTTTTTGTTTTCTTTGCTTTGCATCTCACATCTGTTATATCATTTTCCCACCTTATTGTATTTAATTTCCAGCTGCTTAGTTTATTAAACATAGTCATATTTACCTTTCACTAGACAGTTATGTAGTTTAGATATGCTTTAAAATATAAAAGAATGGGATATGTAATTTGCTCCACGACTAACGAGAAATGCATTTTTTTATCTATTATTATAAATTTTGTAGAAAAAGGCATTTGTAGACAATAATATAAGACCCTAAAATGTTTTCCGTCCAAAGGTTTAGTAAATACAAAAGTACTAGTGAGTTATTGTTATTATATTAACAGCACAACATTAACTTATCTTATCGGTTTGTACACGGGCACACGGTAGATAATACATGAAATCAACATTATAAACTGACAACATAATCTTTAAATGATTCCAACAATAAAAATAAAATTTTCCTGTCGTTTACTAAATTGGCAATAATAAATAAAGAAGCTATAATATGCGGGTACCCAACACGATTTGACTAGTCATGTCATCTCCCATACAGTACAACCATCGTTTTTTGGTCTGCTTCTGCTCTTTAAGCTAGATTTATTCTCAAAACCTTACTACACGACATGATCCTCATTCCTCAGCATCACACACCTTAGAATGGCAATCGATTTCCAGACAAAAACTCTCAGTTACCGGCGATTATTATAGGCCAATTATCTAAAATAGCCCTATCATCGTTATCATCATCAGTTCAGCCGAAAGACGTCCACTGCTGGACATAGGCCTCCCCCAAGCACCACCACTTCGACCGGTTCCGTGCTTGTCGCATACAGAGGATTCCTGCGGCCTTCACCAGGTCTACGGTCTTGTGGGTGACCGTCCAACGCTACGTATTGCAGCACGCGGTCACCACTCTAGAACTTTTCAGCCCCATCGGCAAATTTGTTCTGCAAGCAATGTGCTCTGCCCACTGCCACTTAAGTTTGGCAATTCTGCGGACTATGTCGGTTACTTGGATTCTCCTACAAATCTCTTCAATTCTGATTTGATCCTGCAGGGAAACTCCAAGCACAGCCCCCTTGTAGTAAACAGACTTATATACTCACTAGCTTCTGCCCGCGACTTTGTTCGCGTCAAATTTTTGCCCCTGACCCGTCGCATCGAATTACCTGCCAGTTTTCTACCATGTTTCGTTGCTGCTCCGCTCCTTTTAATTGTAGCGTGATGTTGTATAGTCTATAGCCTACCCCTATAAATAGGCTACCCAAAAAAAAAAAAAAACAATTCGAATCAGTAGTTCCTGAGATTAGCGCGTTCAACTAAACAAACAAAGTCTTCAGCTTTATAATACTAATATAGATTCAATTTTCTACTTTCAGAAAGATAACTTGACGGAAACAATGTTAATCGACTACCAACAATCTAAGAACTTCAGTCCAGTCTACGATCTACTCTACGTGATCTTCAACTGCACTGACCATGATACGAGATTTAGGAGCTACTACGACTGGATAGACGATTACCACTCTGCACTTGACAATTCCTTGTTATACTTTGACCTGAGAGCTGAGGACGTTTACCCAAGATGGCAATTGGATGCTGATTTGAAAAGATACGCCAACCTGGCATTCGGTAGCGCTGTCTTCATATCTGGTGTACTTACAATAAAACCAGAAGAGGCTGACAAATTCAAGGAAGCACTAGGAAGTGGGAAAGTTGAGGATCTAACTAAGGCTATGAGTGAAATGCACGCTGATACCGCGTTTCTCTTAAAAAAAAGACTTGTAGGATTGGTGGAAAGTTTCACTACATTTGGTTTGCTGTAAATAATTCTAAATCAGTTAGGTACGTACTTTTAGCTAAAACATTTAACGACGGTAAATATTAGAACATTTTTCGCCTATCGTAGTCATGAAAATTCAAAGTGTTAATTGACGTCATGGCATTGTGTTTATGTGAAGTTTAGGTATCGACATTTACATCTATTCTAAAATAGTAAGACTTTTTTTTTAATATGAATTGCTTTTTTTCTTACTATTTTAGAATAGATGTAAAGGTCGATACTTAAACTTCACATAACCACAATAACATGACGTCAACAAATACTTTGAATTTTCATGACTATGATAGGCGAAAAATGTTCTAAACTTTACCCTCCTCCTTTAAGACACATTCGAGACTTTTCTTGCTCATTGTTAAGGCCCTTGTCAGTTTGTTATTAAATATTTAAATATTAATATACAGATTTTGCTTTCAAATCTAACTAACTGTATCTGCACCCTAATAGCGTAACAATGATTATTACTTACTGGCTTCTGCCCGCGACTTCGACCGCGTCAAATTTTTGCTCCCCTGACCCTTACCGTCGCATCGAATTGCCTGCCTGATTTAGTCTATTTTTCGTTGCTGCTCCGCTCCTTTTGATTGCAGAGTAATGTTATACATAGGTATCACATTACTCTGCAATCAAAAATGTGTTGCGTCCTCTATGATTCGGCGCTTTGAGTGATCTTTGTTCATTGATTTTTCAGCACCGATTCAAAATTTTAAGTTTTATTATTTTTTGCTTTTAAGTTTTTTCGGCGGTTTAATTTTTTGTTAAAAAGTTTTTCTTTTGACAGTTCCACAACAATAATGACGTTGTCAACGTTGTTTGCAGACAATTTTGTCGAACGTATGAAAGAATGATTCTATACTTAACATTATAAAGCTGTAGATTTGTAAAAAGTTTTTTATTTTATAATTGTTTTGTAGCTTTAATGTACTAATAATACTTGGAAAGGTATACCCTATCCAATGAAAAAAGAATGATCAAAATCGGACTACTCTGTATAAAGTTATTCGTGGTTATACATTACAATCAGTGAGAGAACAATCAATCATCCCCTGTTTTCAGACCATTAGAGTTTGATTTTGTTTTCCAAATTTATATGGGACCATTCTCGGAGTATACCCTTTCCAATAAAAAAAGAATGATCACAATCGCACTACTATGCAAAAAGTTATGCGTGGTCATACATAAAACAAAAACAAAAAAAAATATACGCTTCGAATTGATAACCTCCTCCGTTTTTTTTCGTCGGTTAAAAAGCGATTCCTACTGATACTGTATTACGCAATTACCCTTTTGTTCGGCACTATAAGACACAGAACTAGAAACCGTGTGTTTTTCAGAACATTTAAACTGGGTGTTGCGTCAAACAGCGCCATCTATTTACTTTCAACGCACCCACGATCCACACATAATTAGTAGCGACATCTGTTGGTCAAATGAGAGGACAGTTTGCTCGCGACAGCTTTGAGAAAGGTCGGTCCGTCCCCACCAGTGTGATATATACCGCAGGATCGTGTGTACGATAACTTTTGTAAAAAACGGAAGAATATATTATAATGTAAAAAATCATCATCATCATCATTTCAGCCTTAAGACGTCCACTGCTGGACTTAGGCCTCCCCCAATTTGGGGGGCTTTGCCATAATCGCCACGCTTGACAGGCGGGTTGGTGATCGCAGTATGGTCGTAAAATGCATAGAGAACGCTGCCGCCCATTCTCTAGTAAGTCTCTTAGACGCCTTTTACGACACCCACGGGAAGAAATGGGGTAAAAACATCTATGGTAAAAAAATACATGAACCATATTGAAGAAGCCCTGCCTGCCTCCTGTCTTCATTGCCAAAACACAGGGTGTGTGTATTTAGAATAAACACATAACATAACATTACTTCTTATTCCCCGAAGGGCAGAAAAGGACAGTACACCGAATATTTCGCCAGTTATGTTCAAATCCCATGTATCAAACCTTATACTATCAACTAGTCACAAATTCAGACTCCAGCCTGCCACGGAGACATACCAGATGGAATAACCTCGTAACACTTTGCCCGACCTGGGATTCGAACCCAGTACCTCACGCTCAGCAGTAGTGCTTGCGACCACATAACGAGGCAGTCATTATCTCGTCAAAATTTCTCCAAAAACAGGTTTTATATATTTCAATATCAATTATGGTCAACTATATAATCACTCGCCAGGAAAGAGTAATGCTCCTGTTAGTAAGCAGTCAGTTGTATGTCATCAAATCTACCTACCTTCCACGGCCTGTACGAGGTCGCCACCGTCCGATGGCGGACGCGGTGGGGCCGCAGAGGAAGAGGAGTGTTGGTATAGCGTTGGTCACTCTCCCTATCCCCTGCGACCGAAAAGTGGTAGGCAGCGGGGCCACTGTCCTGACCCGTCGTAGGGGGACCGAGGGTGCTATTCACGAGATCGTCTGGCGCCCATGTGCTAATTGGTCCCCGGGGTGGTCACGGCGTGTTATGTTTTCATGGGCGCCGTGAATGGGGGTATCCCCCAGAGGTGTGTTCGGCGACGGACAGCCGCGGCGGGTTCGCGGAAGAGTTCTTATGCGTGCCCGTGTTCCCGCTTTAAGCGGTGTAGGAGGACACCGTGGAGTTTTAGTGGATTGGAGTCCCACATAACTGTGCTATTTCCCCGTGATAGCGCAGTATGCATGAGCATTTCTCCACGATAAAAAAAGGCTTCTAGGCTAAATGGATCCAGCTGACCGACAACCGGCAGTCCGACAACGTTGGTTGGTTGTCGGACTTTCGTACTTCTGACTACCCGTAACGATCATCGTTTTAGTTTTATTGTAAGCATTATTGTTACTGATCCAAAATAAACGTTAATTAGTTATGTTTAAATCTCATATTAACATGTCAACGATATTTTACCACCGCAATGCGTCAACCCGCCTGTCGAGCGTGGCGATTATGAATAACCCCTCCAAATTGCTTGGGGGAGGCCTATGTCCAGCTGTGGACATCTTAAGACTGAAATGATGATGATAATGATAAAATCTCATGTATATGGTGGCAACTCAAGAACATAGAGTCACAAATCTAGGGTCTGGGATGCCACTGAGAATTGGTGCAACTGTGGAAACTGGTAAAGTTTCAAAACACCAAGGGAAACTCGGCTAGCATCATTCTTAGGTAAGTCATCTAACATAACTGACTGATCACCACCTGCCGAGTCTTTTTCCCACCAATGTTGGAGTCGTCTTCCAGTCTAACTGAATGCAACTGAGTACCAGTATTTTATATGGAGGGAGTGCCTATCTGATCTCCACAACCCAGTTACTAAGTAATACGATAACCCTTTTATAAGACTGGTTGTTAGACTTTCAGGCTTCTGACGACCCGAAGAAGAAGCCCTGTTCACGAAACCAGTGTGGTACAGCTCCGAGTGGACCCAACATACTGCTGCGCCCTGCTGTGCCTACGACGCAGCTGTATATTTCACGTCTGCATCACTCCACGACCATTGAGGAAGTTGTGCAGTACTTGAAAGTAAAGACCAATTGGACTCTGATGGTCGAAATGTTGGAATCGCGCCACAACATCAATTTTAAGTCGTTTGTGGTACGAGTTCCAACCCACCATCTACAGACCTGCCTGAGAGAGGACTTTTGGCCGAAAGGTGCCTTGTATCGTCGTTTCCGAGGACGGTTACGCGACACCATGTAGCGAACACGTCACCGTTATCATTACGTGTTTAGTGATAGTTTAAGTTTTGTTTTATAAAATATGTATTAGTTTATAGTTATTGTTTTATATTATTTGTTTATTGTGTTTTAATGGGTCTAAGTTGCCTGAAATAAAGGATTGTATTGTATTGTATTAACCTGCTTTACGGAGGGGTATACAAAGGTTAGAGATCGCCATCCACGGACTAATCACTTTAAGCGTCGCTCAACTTGCTCTATCGACCCGTGCGGCTGTTGGCTTAGTTAGCGATAAGCCCAATAACTGACTGATATAGAAAATAGATCTTTCATGTACAGCAATGAATAACAGGAAAAAAAATAAGAACAATAAAAAGATTTTTATTTTGAACCATTCATTCCGCGCGTGGGAAAATCCAGAAAAATAATTTGTGACTAACAAATTATCATTATTTCATGCTGATAAGTCCTTCATCATTTTACAGCAAACCGAATTCTAAGTAACTATCAATAAGCCCCACAATTCTCTTTTTAAGACGAAACATAGTATCATCTTGCAAGCCGTCTATTTTAATTGATTCCATCGCTTCATCAAAACCTTCTTTTAAGTTGTCCATAATCGCGCCAGCTTCTTTGGTGTCTCTCATCAGCACATTAGATAGTAAAAGGCAGAAACCAAAAAGTAATTTGCCGTATCTTTTCATGTCTGCGTCCAACTGGTCTCGAGGGTACACAAAGTTAGCTTTCAGACTAAAGTTCGACAAGGAATTGTCTAATTCGGTATGATAGTAGTCTAACCATTTGTAGTAGTTCTTAGATCTGGTCTCATGATCGGTGCAATTGAAGATCATGTAGAGGAGATCCATCGCTGGACTGGTGGTCTTTGACGCTTGGTAGTCAATCAAGATTGATTGTACTGAGTTATCTCCCTGAAAACAAAAATAAATCAAACATAAGCGATATGGTTGAACAGGAATGGTCACTTATGCAGACGTACTAGTTTTCAGAATATCTAATAGGAATTGGAAATATAACGTGTCGGTCATTCCTACTTTGTACGAACCTATCGTCGATAAATAAATAAATAAATATCTTAGGACAACCAACCCACCGTTATCTGATACCAAACTAGGCAGAGCCTGTACTACGGCAACCAGACAACTGATTAACATACTTATATATTACTAAATACATACATATTATAGATAAATTACACCCAGACACAGAACAAATGATCGTGCTCATCACACAAAGATTTGTCCTGGGTGGGAATCGAACCTACGACCTCAATCTTAGCAGTCAGGGTCACTATCCACTAGACTAACAGGCCACTAACAGGCCGATGATTTTACACAATTCTTATTATTATAGCGTGGTGCTCGGACATGATCAATATCAATGAAAAAGTACCCTATGTGTTAAAACAGGTTATAAACTATCTGTGTGCCAAATTTAATTCAAATCCGTCCAAAATTTTTTGTGTGAAAGAGTAACAAATATCCAGACATCCATCATCATTTCAGCCGTAAGACATCCACTGCTGGAGTTAGGCCTCCCCCAATTTGGGGGGCTTTGCCATAATCGCCACGCTTGGCAGGCGGGTTGGCGATCGCAGTATGGTGGTAAAATGCATAGAGAACGCTGCTGCCCATTCTCTAGTAAGTCCCTTAGTCGCCTTTTACGACACCCACGGGAAGAAATGGGGTGGTGTTATTCTTTACGTCCGGCACCACACGATACTCCGTTGTATCGTGTGGTGCAGACATCCATAAATCCCCACAAGCTTTCACTTATTAGGTTATTAGTAGGATACTGAATATTAATTAATTAAAATGGAAACCAGTACGTTTCGGCACAGCGATATTGATAAGTGACAAAATGTTCTTATCTCTTCCTTATCAACAAGATTCTACTATGTCTGAAAAACTGAAATTTTACAAAATAACTAGCTGACCGTACAGACATTGTCCTGTTTCCTCGAACTCGATAGCAGCGCCACCTACTGGGTCCAATAGTGAATCTAAACCATTCAGGGTGCCACCCAAATGCTTACAAAAAAATCACTTAAATCGGTCCAACCGTTTAGGAGGAGTTCAGTGACATACACACGTACAGTAGAATTAAATATAATGATACAAAGATAAATACTTGCCTCAAATTTAAACATCACATTGTTTGTCCATGCATCACCTTGTTGAATAATTGAATATCTGTTCTCATCCTTTGAGAACTTTGTTACCAGTTTAAAAATATCGACTGCTTTGTTTTTTACAATTCTTTTATGATCCTCGTCGTCAAGTATTGATATAATTTGATTTTCAATAAGTTCCAAATGAATCATGTATTCTGGCATTAGAGTCATCAGTGACCATGCGTCTATCAATTTCCCTCTGAAGCGATCATAAGTTTCTGGTTCCTTTTTCTTTAACGCGTAGGAAAGAGAATGTAGTATAGCGAAGTTCTTTAAGATGCTTTTAACACATTCATCTGACAGAGAGTCAAACTTATTTAACATAGAGAAACCTAAGTCACCCAGGTCTTCCAAAATCATCAGTTCGTTAGGTGCTTCATTTACAGATCCGTAACATTTCGCGTATCTTAGTTGTTCTTCTTCCGGCACTCCTGCGTCTTTCTGCAGCTGCACTAGTTTGGGCAATACCTCCGTATACATTGTGTGCTCATTGTTGAACAAGGCATTAGTGTTCGTCATTTTACGAACGATTTCGACTCCAGATCCGACTTTCACAATTAACTTTAAGGTACCATTATCACCTTCTACGCTGATCCTCTTAACATTTGCCACGAAATTATCTCCAGCCTGTCCAACTGGACTGAAAACCACTTTAGTAACTTGTAAGTCTTGTTCTTGAATCACTTTATTTATGAACTCAAGTTGGTGTTCATTTATATTATCGATATCTCCTTCAAAGTTGTACTGCGCCATGATTGCTTGCTACTAAGTGCAAATTATTGTCGAATTATAATTTATAGAGAATATTTTTATCTGTATCGGGGTGAACAATGTCCATAGGTTGTATTTAGATTAGATAATCTTTATTCGTCATCTAAGTAATCTCTAGTAAACACGTAGGAAATAATGAAATTAAAAAAACGCTCCGAAAATACTTGGAACGGTTGATGCTTTTTTTTTTTTTTTTTTTTTTTTTTGGATGGGAAATCATCAAATGACTTCTCCCGCTCTGGGCGGAGTGGGAGGGCGTGTCAGACTTTTACTGACTAAAACCCACCCGTGTTCCTTCAGTTGCCCATGTGCCAGAGTCACGGTATCTCTTTCGAACAATCTCGTGACCCTGGCAGGTGACCCTGGCAGGAACGGTTGATGCTTTAGGTGAAATTAAGTCAAGTAATTGCCTAACTTAATTTTGATTTTTAATTAAATTGAAAAATGAAATGTTTTAAAACTTTTAGTGGAAAAGAAACATAAAATATTAAAATTTTACTCAATAAAGAAAAATCACGAAATAACCCCAAATTTTTACGTATATTCAATTTGTGCTTAGGTATTATGCTTAAGTCTCGGGAATCCGCTGGATGCGAGAAGGACAAAACCGGTCGATTTGGTGCAGCTTGGGGGAGGCCTATGTCCAGCAGTAGACGTCTTTCGGCTGAAATGATGATGATGATGATGATGATGATGATTAAAACTAATAGGATACAATTTGACGATTATTTGTATTAATACAAGTTGAGAAATAAGTGCAGGCATTTTTAAAACTCCTTTTATTTTTGGTTTTATTAATACAGCAAGCTTTTAGCACTTACGACGTTTTTAGTTCGAGGAAGAAGTCATCTTCTGTCAAACGTTGTGGGAACTTCAAGGATAACTTCCATATGTCAGTCACCGTGACTCTGGTTTCAAAAAAAAGACTCCGTTAAAAATTTTCGGCTGTGCTAGGATATAATTTGTAATATCCCAGTAAAAAATTTCAATTAGTATTTCTAGTATTTCAGCGTATAGACGTCTACAGCTGGACATAGGGCTCCCCAATTTGGAGGGGTGCGGGGGGGAGTTGCCATAATCACCACGCTTGGTAGGCAGGCGGTCCCAAAATGGTGATAATATTTACCCTCGATATTCTACTAGTTTTTATTGTAATTCTGAACGTTTTTAAAATTGTTTCGGAAGTGGTGTTTTTATGTTTTATTTTACAGTTTCTGTCGTAGAATGTGATAAATTTCGAAAATATGTACTATTTTATATATTCCTTTTGATCGTCTCCTACAATTCTTCTTCTTCTTCCTCCTAGACCCTATCCCATTTACTTGGGGTCGGCCTTCCTTGTCCGCATCTTCCATTTAGCACGTCCCCTACAATACCTAAGTTAAAACTTGAAATTTAGCACAAAGGTAGGATATATTGGTATATTATTGTAATCGGAGTATTCAAAATAAATTTATCGAAAAACTAAAATAGGTTTAATGTGGACACAAAATACAAAGCGAGACACGGGACTTGACATTTTTCATACGGATAGTGTTTTCATGAATCTTTTATGATGGAGATCATCGTAACGTTTTTGAATCTAACTTATGCTGTAGTTTCAACAATTACAGAAGAGGAACTTATACAATTTTGACTTACTTTGGAAAACCCAATTTGCTGTTTCGGGTTCTCATAAGAAAAACTCGAAACCCTTATAGGAGTTTTGAAGACACATCTTTCGCTGTCAGACAGATTTTTCTTCGTCCACTTTTTCTAAGGAATGCGTGGGGCTTATAGTTGAAACTGATATCAAATACTTAGATCTACGGTCCTGTAAAAGAGCTTGGAAAAAAAATTAAGCCTCGAAGACGTACGGGTCTCCATCTCTAGACTCATGTCGCGTACTTTGTCACTCTCAAATAAATTCCCATTCACCAAAATTTGGCATTAAAAAAAACAAGATCTCACAGCACTAACAGGTTCTGGAAAATATCCAAAACAGCTTCATCTGTAGTCATATTGACATATAATAGATAAGATAATATTTTTAAAACCACCATTAAATTTAGTATCTTGAAGTAACGTTTATTATTTATTTTATTCAAGTCGATTTACTCTCCAATCTTAGAAACGGTTTTGTACTGTATAAATACGTTTGTCCTTCAATCCGGAATTGGAGATCCATCGGCGACTTCATAGGCAATTGCCTGAAGCCGCGGGTAGTCGGACACAACTTTGAGATGGATCTCTCAGGGCGCGAGTTCTGCTCCCACTTGCGCGGTTTTCTAATCAGTATACATCGTCATCTAACAGAATTATTATGTTCTTGCAAATAAAAACGTTGGAAAGAGTAGCCCTCCAGCATCAGTCTCGGACACACAATAATGTCGAATAATATACCTACTTGTACACAGAGATCATCACGTATAGAGCTGTTTTATTTGATTACTTTGCATATACTTACTAGAGAAGATTATAATTCAAAAACTAGCTATACGCCGGGACAAAATACGCCGGGCGTTTCTGATTGCAAGATAGGATTGTGTTTTGTTTTCGTCGTATTAGATGAGTGGAGTTGGAAAGGAGGCGCGGTAGAAGTTGTCAGAGTTGACTGCTGCTATTGCGGGCATGAGAGTGAACAAATGAACATTCGTTTAGGAACAGCCGACATACAGTTCAGTAACTTGCGATATATAGTCTTTGTCTATAGTAATTTCGTCCTCTCTACCTATCTCTCCACCGACCATGAACATGCCAAACAATGGGTAGACTTCAGTCAAGTCAAAGGAGATAACCTTTCAAACATTTCACCTTTGAAAGGCTAACACTCTGAAGCTGCGGAAATTTGCTAATTGCTAATTTGCTTTTTAGATTAACAGGTGTAACTTGTAACTGGCCGATCCAATACCACTGTGATTTGCTGGATATACTTGATTTCTTGTTCAGCTGAAATGATCTGTTGCCCACTATTAAACTTTCACCTACTACATCCCAACAAAACACATGTCATTGAGTTATCATTTCGATGTCATGTGCAAGTCACCAATTATTCCTTGATGAATTCTTAGTGTTCGTCATACCTTGCGTCCATAAAGTTGTGTTAGTAAATATATTCTTAGATATATTCCCTATCTTAGTATTCTGTACATCAATCTAGTTAACTTTTCATTTTCGGTGCACAAATTCCTTGTTTTCGGTAGAGCGCAATCTAGCACCGGGTACTGATCGGTTAAACGTAACAAGAAATTTAACACAGGTTGAAACTAATTCGCTTAGTTGTTGTGTTACATCTCATATTACATTGTACACATTTGGAAAGCTCACAACAAAACAAAGCTTTTTACAACTCACCAATCCGTACCCGGCACAATACATGCAAAACATACTGTTTGTAGGTGAACAGGGTTTGTGGAAGAATATCAAAACAACAAATCACGCCGCGCCGCACAGGTACAGTCCTAAAAAAAAATATTAAAAAGGGGAACACAAGTAGTTCTCGGCTTCGTTTGGCATATTAACGCCAATAATTAGTCCTCAGGTAGATTAAGATACCCCATTCAGCTGCATCCGGTAAGACTGGAAACGGATCCCAACATAGTTGGGAAAAGGCTAATCAGATGATTATGGGGGATTAAAAAACCCTTCACTTTCTGTGTGATGATACAAAGCTATCAAAAGTATTTTTAAATAATTTATTACCACTAACTTATTAATTTTACAATAAACCAAATTCAGTAAAACTATCAATAAGTCCTATTACTCTCGTTTTGAAACGAACCATAGTTTCATCTGCCACGTCTTCCATTTTCATTGATTCCATCGCGTCGCCCAAATCAGCACTCTTCATGGCTTCCATAAACTTGCCGGCTTCCGCTGGATCTCGTGACAAAATATTAGCTAACATTATGGACTGACCAAAAAGCAGTTTTCCGTATCTTTTTAAGTCTGCGTCCAACTGGTCTCGAGGGTACACATAGTTGACTTTCAGGCCAAAGTTCGACAAGGAATTGTCTAACTCGGAGTGATAATAATCTAACCAATTGTAGTAGTTTTTACACCTGGTGTCATGGTCGGTGCAGTTGAAGATCATGTAGAGGAGATCCACTACAGGACTGTTGTTTTTCGACGCTTGGTAGTCAATCATGATTGATTGCACTAAACTATCTCCCTGTAAACAAAAAATAAAACAAATCAGACACTCCGTTTTTACATTTAGATAATTATGGGAACTGCGGATTGTTTGAGTAAAAGATAAAGCTAGGGCCCTAAGCTAGGGCTTCAGATGGCAACTCACTTCAACTCAACTTCATCTAAGTTTCACAGAGAGATTTTTATTTACCCATTTATTAAAAAGGAGTTCTCTTTAGATCTAGTAATATTATGTGAGAGCCTGTCGTTTCCTTTTAGTTATCAACCATGGCACAGTGTTTGTGAGTCTAAAACTAAACACCATACTTTTAAATTTTTTACTCATATAAAATATATTTATTGAAAAATAAACTCTTACCACAAATTTGAACATAATATTGTTCGTCCAGGCATCGCCTTGCTGAATAACCGAATATCTATTGTCACCGGTCTTTGAAAATTTCGCAGACAGTTTAAAGATATCCAGTAGTTTATTGCTAACAAGTTTTCTATGAGCTTCGTCATCAAATATTGTTAGAATTTCATCTTCAAATGTTTTCATATGAGTCATGCTTTCTTGATCATCAGCCATGATTATCCATATATCTGTCAATTTACTTTTGAAAAGATCAAAAGTGTCTGGTTCCTTTTTCTTTAACGCGTAAGAAAGGGAATGAAGTACAGCAAAGTTCTTTAATATGCTTTTAACACATTCATCGGACAGAGACTCAAACTTGTTCAGCATAACGAAATCTAATTCTTTCAGATCTTCTAAAATTATAATTTCGTTAGGAGCTTCATTTAGAGATCCGTAACATTTGGCGTATCTTAGTTGTTCTTCTTCCGGCACTCCTGCGTCTTTCTGCAGCTGAACCAGCTTAGGTAGTACCTCTGTATACATTGTTTGCTCGTTTCTAAACAAGTATTCAGTGTTCGTAGTCTTACGAACTATTTCGTGTGAAGATGCTATTTTGACAATCATTTTCATGCTTCCATTTTCACCTTCTATGTTAACTCTCTTTACGTTTGCCACGAAGTTATCGCCAAACTGTCCAACTGGACTGAAAATCACTTTAGTAACTTGTAAGTCTTGTTCTTGAATCACTTTATTAATAAACTCTATTTGACGTTCATTTAAACTATCAAAATCCCCTTCAAAGTTATATTGTGCCATGGTTAATGTGTGCACGTAATTGTTACTAACTAAAAATATATGATTGTATTTTAATTTATAGAGAGTATTTATCGGTATCTAGGTAACATTGTCGATTGTTGGCAGAAGATTAGATTATTAATGTATTTGTTTTCGGTATATTAGGTGTAAAATAGTATTACATACATGTACGTACAAAAAATATCGATTTTGTTTTTCTCTTCATAATACTTACGGTATGATTCTCTACTATTATTACAAGCACATTAAACATTTCAGTTTCGTCTTCAGAATGGACCTGTAGTGCCTCAGTTGGAGATGTCCATAAGCGACGATGACCACTTACCAACCATTAGGTTCACCGCATGTTGGTTTATTTCTCGATTGATAATACAAAAACATCCTCTTCATTATGTGATTGTTGGATAAATTTTGCGTACATTACGGTAGTATTAGTGTAGAGCATTATCAAGCAATAATGCTCTCACTGCTGTGGCACAGGTCTGTTTTGGCTTGGAAATCATTAAATGACGTCTCCCGCTGTGGGCGGAGCGGGAGGGCGTGTCAGACTTTTACTGACTAAAACCCACCCGTGTTCCTTCAGTTGCCCATATGCCAGGGCCACGGTCGATTCTACAACTTTTGTGCATTCCTCAACAAAGATTAGAACTTCTTATTTCCGAAAATCAAATCGACCCTGAGCAGGGTGTTAACATAATTGAGCCTGCTTCGCTCGCTCTTTACATCTTGTTCCATCTTAAGAAACAGTTAGTCCTCTTTCTGTACGCACCGACAAAAATAAAACCTATCCCATTTGAGGCAAAATGGCAATATTATCACGCTTGCTTTGTTCGCTCTTGCATCCGACATTTTCTTTACT
Source organism: Aporophyla nigra (assembly GCA_947507805.1). Taxonomy (NCBI): domain Eukaryota; kingdom Metazoa; phylum Arthropoda; class Insecta; order Lepidoptera; family Noctuidae; genus Aporophyla; species Aporophyla nigra. The sequence goes on along the minus strand of OX382292.1, from coordinate 26,858,474 downwards.
GTTAAACTTTTCTGCGTAACTTAACTCGCCTCTGTCTAACACGTATTTCTGGAATTGGCGATTCACTATATACAGGCTAGTCAACTAATAAGCCCCTACTGACTCAACCACTACTGATCTATGGCCTGAGCCTTATTAGAGGAAAATATGGAAAAATATACAACGTTCGTTTACAAATTATGATGTCATTTTCCTGCTGATAAAATTATAATCATAATAATATTACGATGCCCTCAATTCGTAATAAGGCGATTATAATTATCTTTTAGATTGATAAACATATTTAATTCATCGATATTATGACTAATTATATGTATAATAAAGTATCTAGAATCATTGATATAAACGTCATTGACCGCGTCACCCTTTCAAGGCTAAAAATTGTTACTAAATTTTCTGTTGGTGACAAAATTATCTTTTTAGTTTCGTGTTTTCATTTTCAAAAGATTGAGGTTGAGTTATTTTTCGACGGTCAATATTGTGTCTCTCTCGGATATTGTGTCCTCCACATCCCTCAGACCCTTTCCAATCTACGGCAACGCTACTCCTACACCCTTCCTTTTGATGCACCTCACAGGTCGCATCTTAGAAATCTCCTCAAGTCCCCTCCCCACTTAAACGACTTCTACTCCTTCTCCTTCACTATTCTCACGGTTCGGATGTGAACCTGACATAAGGGATTGCCCAACTGTTCCAGTATTTAAAAGAAGTGTGAAACAACACTATCTCTCTCACCTTGTCATAATCGCTCATTTATGTATTATTATTATACTGCAGTGGACGTCTTAAGGGTGAAATTATGCTGATAATTTTGGTGATATTTATTCTAGAAGCATAGTATGTGTGTTTGTATGTATGTAATTTTTATTTTGTGTTTGTATATTTCAATTATAGTATAAATTTCACGTTTTCCCTTCTACTATCACACACATTATCTACATTTCTTTTTATCTTCTCCCTGTGGTAGGTGCGCTGGAAGAGATTTCTGTAAAAATAAGTATTACTTTTGTACGTATTTTTCTGTTTCTTCTTCTTGATTGTTATATGTGTGCATAAATGGTTAAATAAAAAGTAGAGAGGCGTTATCTGTTTGGCAGTAAAAAAAAATGTATATTGTCCATCGAGCATTCAAAGAGGCAGTCCGTCAAGCACTCAAAAAAGCAGTTTGTTGTCCACTACGCAGTCAATAAGTCACTCACGGAACTACTTCCTATAAAACTTCGAGATTTGCATAATAATAAACGAATTATTTGCAATGTTTCAAAAAACGACTCTAATTCATTACGTGACTTGCTTAAAAGCACTTCTACGTGCATTGATTATTCTTGATTGAATTAATCTAAATCTTAATTTATCGAGTTGTTGGACATCGATAACTATTGAGGAACGGGCCACGTGAGAAAAACATGCTTATCTGCACGACGCATAATTAAAGAGATAAAGAGTTGGTAAAATTACAATTATAAATCAACCAACACTTATAAACGAGGATTATGTTTATCAACGAGGATGAAGAAGGTAACTACTTCTCTTTCTATATGCAGCAGAGGTAGCGAGGGCCTGAGGGTTTATACCAAAACCTGATGACGGAGCAAGAGGAACTGTGGACTAGTTTGATTACCCCAGGCAGGACCTGCACCCTAATTGTGGAACGCACTATCAATCAGAATCTGAATCGTATTGGAGATTATTTCCAATCCATTGCATCATTTGTTCGAATAAATTGTCGGCTCAGCAACGAACAATAACGCAATGAATGTTGTTTGATTATCAAAATGAAACCGATTCCTACTAATAGCAAGTTACGCAGTTACCCCAGTGTGGTATTAGTCAGTGGGAGTCTGACAGCCCTCTTATCCACCATAAGTCGAGTACTTTTGTAGCCAAATCTACACCACCAACCACATACGAACAACGCATCACCATGATGTCTCACAAAATCGTACATCGCACAAACAGAGTTCGCTGCGCAACTAGCATAAACCTTTACAACGTCCTAACAAAAATCATTGCCTACCAGACACCGCCTACCAGACCCGTTCCAAATGTGCCTCTATACTGGTGACCTGGAACATGGACATTGCCGCTGCCTTCTAGTAGCTAGTTCAGCGTGACGTCATCCTCATCACTTCCGAAAACATTTGAGCGGCAAAGACACACAGCCACTCACGTGATCACGTGGGGTTCCGGATTTAGGATGTAAGTAATTAATACGAGGCAATGGCACCCGCTTAGTAAAAGTAATCAATATCTTATCTTAAATACAAACAATTGATAACGTTACCTAGATACAGATAAAACACTCTTTATAAATTAAAAACAACAATCAAACATTTTTAGTAGTACCTGGTATTACACACAATCATGGCACAACACAACTTTGAAGGAGATTTCGATGACATAAATGAACGCCAACTGGAGTTCATAAATAAAGTGATTAAAGAACAAAACTTACAAGTTACTAAAGTGGTTTTCAGTCCAGTTGGGCAGGCTGGAGATAATTGTATGCCAAACGTAAAGAGGATCAGCATAGAAGGTAAAAATGAAAACATGAAAATGATTGCCAAAATCGCATCTACATACGAACTGGTTCGTCAGATGTCGAATACTGAATTCTTGTTTAACAACGAACAAACAATGTACACAGAGGTATTACCTAAGCTAGTGTAGCTGCAGAAAGACGCAGAAGTGACAGAAGAAGAACAACTAAAATACGCGAAATGTTACGGAACTCTGAATGAAGCTCCTTACGAGGTTGTCCTTTTAGAAGATTTGAAAGAATTAGATTTCGTTATGCTAAACAAGTTTGACTCTCTGTCAGATGATTGTGTTAAAAGCATCTTAAAAAACTTCGCTATACTACATTCTCTTTCTTTTGCGTTAAAGAAAATAGAACCAGAAACTTATGATATTTTCAAAAGTAAATTGACAGATGTATGGCTACTCATGGCTGAAAATCGAGAAAATTTACAATTATTGGAAGTAGTTGAAGCAGAGACTTTATCAGTATATTTAATGAAGAAGCTCATAAAAGTGTAATCAAAAATAAACTACCGGATTTTTTTAACATGGCAGTAATGTTTTCAAAGAACTTGGACAACAGATATTCGATTATTCAACAGGGCGATGCTTGGACGAATAATTTTTTGTTCAAATTCGTGGTGAGTATTTGTTTTTTTTTTTTTTCAAATGTATTAATGTGTGCTAATTTAAAAAAAGATATTCTGTCCATTGGACTTCTTCAGATAATTCTGTCAACCAGTCAAAGTGATTGTTTTCTAAACCGCCTTTATGGTTACTTAAAAATAAATAAAATTGGACACGAATTCCATTCCTGTGTGCATCTGCACTAAACTATTTGTTCTTGCCAAAAATGACATCACTTATAATGTATGTTTTGATTCTCAGGAAGAAGACTCAGTACAATCAATCATGATTGACTACCAAGCGCCGAAAGACATCAGTCCTGTGATGGATCTCCTCTAAATGATCTTCAATTGCACTGACCATGAAACCAGATCTAAGAACTACTACAACTGGTTAGACTATTATCACTCCGAATTAGACAAATCCTTGTCAAACTTTGGCCTGAATGCCAACCTCGTGTACCCTAGAGACCAGATAGACACAGACATGAAAACATACAGCCCGTTTATTTTTGCTCTGTCCTTAATATTAGCTAATCTCTTGACAAGAGATACAGTCGAAACCAGCAAGCTTAAGCTTTCGTTATTTTATAATAACATAAATTCAGTAAAACTATCCATAAGCCCTAAAACTCTCTTTTTGAAGCGAACCATAGTTTCAGCGGGCATTTTTTTCCATTTTCATTGAATCCATAGCCTCAGTTAGATCAGAATTCTGTCTGGCATCCATGAACTTGCTGGCTTCGACGGTATCTCTGCTCAAAAGATTAGCTAACATTAATGACAGACAAAAAATAAACGGCCTTTTCAAGTCTGCGTCCAACTGGTCTCTAGGGTACACGAGATTGGTATTCAGGCCAAAGTTTAACAAGGATTTGTCTAATTCGGAGTGAAAATAGTCTAACCAGTTGTAGAAGTTCTTGGACCTGGTCTCATGGTCGGTGCAGTTGAAGATCATGTAGAGGAGATCCACCACAGGACTGATGTCTTTCGGCGCTTGGTAGTCAATCATGATTGATGGTACTGAGTCTTCTTCCTGAGAATCAAGATATATCATATTATAAGTGATGTCATTTTTTCATGAACAAATAGTCTTGTCCAGATGCACATAGGAATGGATTTCGTGTCCAACTGTATTTATTTTTAACTGACTTCAAAAAGGAGGAGGTTATCAATTCGGATGTTTATATGTTTTTTTTTTTTTTTTTTTTTTATGTATGTTCGGCCATAACTCCGTCATATATAGACGGATTTGCAAAATTCTTTTTTTGTTCGAAAGGGGTTTATTCCGAAATGGTCCCATATCATTTTCATATAGATCTGATGATGAGTTCGGGAGACAGACACCGGAACTCTTTAAAAAATGACAGGAAATCAACCGCGATTTCTGCTATCGCATAAATATGCATTGTTTGTTTGGAATTAGTGCAGGGTGAATACCACAACTAAAAATTTTAAAATAAAAACTTTTTTGCAAAAAAAAACAACCGACTTCCTTAAAAACACTACAAAGTGAAAAATAACTTTAATTTCGGAAGTCGGTGGCAAAAAAACCATAAATACAGATCCTAAGACACCGACTACCGAAATTAAAGTTATTTTTCACTTTGTAGTGTTTTTAAGGAAGTCGGTTGTTTTTTTTTGCAAAAAAGTTTTTTTAATTAAGTGATCACAAAGGCGGCTTCGGTAACAATCACTTTGACTGATTGACAGAATTATTTGAATAAGTCCAATAGCCAGATTTTTTTTTTTTTAATTAGCACACAATAATAAATTTGAAAAAAAAATACAAATGCTTACCACGAATTTGAACATAATATTATTAGTCCAAGCATCGCCTTGTTGAATAATCGAATATCTATTGTCCACGTTCTTTGAAAACATTAATGCCAGGTTAAAAACTTCCGGTAGTTTATTACACGCTTTATATTAGCTTCACTTGTATGTTTGTATGTTTGTTTGTAACCGACTCCTTATAGCGCGGTTTTGACCCACTTTAAACTACCAGATTTCATTCAAACTTTGCACACCTGTCAAGGACCGATGACAATGCAATAATTTCATAAATGTGTGCCGTTATCCTTGCCAGGGTTACCAGGACAGCAAAAAAACTGTCAACGAAAACTACGCTGACATACGTCACAAACTAATTTGTGCCATTATCCTTGCCAGGGTTACCAGGATAGCAAAAAAAACTGTCTTCGAAAACTACGCTGACATACGTCACAAACTACGCTGACACACGTCTCAAAATTCGAAACACCCTAAAAAATAGAAAATAAATAATAGTTTAAAAAAACTAAAAAACACGCTTCCATTGAAAACCAAACTAAAAAGTACAAAATAATGGAATAAATAATAGTTTAAAAAAACTAAAAAACACGCTTCCGTGCTTTTTTAGTTATTATTGATATCAGGCACCCCACGCTTTTTTTCCATTATTTTGTACTTTTTAGTTTGGTTTTCAATGGAAGCGTGTTTTTTAGTTTTTTTTAACTATTATTTATTTTCTATTTTTTAGGGTGTTTCGAATTTTGAGACGTATGTCAGCGTAGTTTGTGACGTATGTCAGCGTAGTTTTCGAAAACAGTGTTTTTTGCTGTCCTGGTAACCCTGGCAAGGATAATGGCACAAATTAGTTTGTGACGTATGTCAGCGTAGTTTTAGAAGACAGTTTTTTTTGCTGTCCTGGTAACCTTGGCAAGGATAATGGCACAAATTAGTTTGTGACGTATGTCAGCGTAGTTTTCGAAGACAGTTTTTTTGCTGTCCTGGTAACCCTGGCAAGGATAATGGCACAAATTTATGAAATTATTGCATTGTCATCGGTCCTTGACAGGTGTGCAAAGTTTGAATGAAATCGGGTCGTTTAAAGTGGGTCAAAATCGCGCTATAAGGAGTCGGTTACAAACAAACATACAAACATACAAATACACAAACATACAAGTGAAGCTAATATAAAGCGTGTAAAAAAAGCGTGGGATGCCTGATTTCAATAAAAAAAAATACCTTAAAAAGCACCCCACGCTTTTTTCCATTATTTTGTACTTTTTAGTTTGGTTTTCAATGGAAGCGTGTTTTTTAGATTTTTTAAACTATTATTATTTTATTTTTTTTATTTTTTTATTATACTTTTATGAGATTCGTCATCTAACACTGATAGAATATTTGTTTCAATTACTTCCAATAATTGTAACATTTCTCGATTTTCAGCCATGAGTAGCCATACATCTGTCAATTTACTTTTGAAAATATCATAAGTTTCTGGTTCTATTTTTTTTAACGCAAAAGACAGTGAATGTAATATAGCGAAGTTTTTTAAGATGCTTTTAACACAATCATTTGACAGAGTCAAACTTGTTTAGCATAACGAAATCTAATTCTTTCAAATCTTCTAAAAGGATAACCTCGTTAGGAGCTTCATTCAGAGCTCCGTAACATTTCGCGTATTTTAGTTGTTCTCCTTCTGTCACTTCTGCGTCTTTCTGCAGCTGCACTAGCTTTGGTAATACCTCTGTGTACATTGTTTGTTCGTTGTTAAACAAGAATTCAGTATTCGACATCTGACGAACTATACTCCATTTGTTTAGGTAGTTAACTAAAGGTAAACAATCTTGATATGTCTTTTTATATAAAATAAATCGTATAAAAGACCAACAAATATTATTTAAATTAAGTTACTTACCTAACATCGGTTTAAGTAAATACCTAATTGTAAACATTTTTAGATTCAATTTTTAGACAGTTTTTTAGATAAAAGACATGTTAAGATTGTTTACATTTAGTTAACTACCTAAACAAATGGAGTATAGTGCGTATGTAGATGCGATTTTGGCAGTCATTTTCATGCTTCCATTTTTACCTTCTATGTTGATCCTCTTTATGTTCGCCACAAAATGATCTCCAGCCTGCCCAACTGGACTGAAAACCACTTTAGTAACTTGTAAGTCTTGTTCTTGAATTACTTTATATATGAACTCCAGTTGGCGTTCATCCACGTCATCGAAATCTCCTTCAAAGTTGTATTGTGCTATGATTGTGTGTAATACCAGGTACTACTAAAAATGTTTGATTGTTTATTTTAATTTATAGAAATTCTTTTATCTGTATCTAGATAACATTATCATATGTTTGTATTTAAGATTCGATTTAAGATTATTTTTACTAAGTTAATTACTTACATCCTAAATCCGGTACCCCACGTGTTCCAAATTTAGGAACTTAACCGTTTGGACTATAATGATGACTATTATATTCTTAGGTAAATAAAATATGTGATGAGTTGTGATGACTGTTCCTCTTGCTGACCATTGTTTTTGTGATTGTTATTAGTAACTTGAAGTGATAAATATTAAGCGTTAGGCTTAATATTTGTTACTTCAATTAAGCAATTTTAACAAAATGAAGCATTGTGAATGAAAGCACGCCCTTTATGCCTGGAGGCTTTTATTTAGGTTGTAAGTTCTATTTACGTTTTTGTTTTTTTATTATTTATTAGCTTTTGCCCGTGACTTCGTCCGCATAAATGTCGGTTATCGCGGAAGTAGTCGTAAAAGTAGCCTTTGTCTGTTCTTGGAGTTCAAACTTAACCCCCTTTATTTTTGGATGGGAAATCATCAAATGACGTCTCCCGCTCTGGGTGAAGCGAAAGGTCGTGTCAGACTTTTACTGAATAAAACCCACCCGTATTCCGTCAATTGCCCATGTGCCAGGGTAACGGTAAGTAACTCTTTCGAACAAATCTCGTGACCCTGGCAGGCATCGGTCCTAGCACACCGCTATCGACTCCCGACGCCCGAGGCGACTCCTCCTGCGGCGGCTAGGGACGTGAGAGCGCAGAGACTGCCACTCCCTCACGCGCCCCGCCTCCTCTTTTGCGAGCATTACTACTTTGCAGAAGGAGGTGACGGCTTCCCATGCCCTCTCGCTCCGTAATATGGCTCACACCAGGGCCGAACGCAACAGGTCGCCGCCGCCGATCGCCTCCACGAGGACACGGCGGTGCTCCACCCATTTAGGGCACACCTCCACCGTATGCTCCACCGTGTCCTCCAGACAATCCACGCAATGGAAACACCCGGGCGTTTCCTCCCGCTTTATCCTGAACAAGAACCCCCCGAAGCACCTATGCCCAGTGAGAACCTACGTTAGACAGAAGGTGAGGACGCCGTGGCGCCTCTCTATCCACTCCTTAAAGAGGGGCTTACCGCCGCAATTGTGGCGTGCCCAAAACTTACCCCCTTTTTTTGGATGGGGAATCATCAAATGACTTCTCCCGCTCTGGGTGGAGCGGGAGGGCGTTTCAGAATTTTACTGACTAAAACCCACCCGTGTTCCTTCAGTTGCCCATATGCCAGGGCCACGGTAACTCTTTCGAACGAATCTCGTGACCCTGGCAGGAAACTTACCCCCTTAACTGACGTTCAGTGGTTTAGTCGTGAATGCATAACTGACAGACAGATTTACTTTCGCATATATAAATAATATTAGTATAGATAAGTAAGTATAGTTTTCAATGTTTTGTTGGTATATTGGCGTGTGCTGATGTCAGCTACATCTGATAAATAATATAGTCTTAGGATCTGTATTTAAGGTTTTTTTGCCACCGAATTCCGAAATTAAAGTTATTTTTGACTTTGTAGTGTTTTTTTAAGGAAGTCGGTTGTTATTTTTTTTTGTAAAAAGTTTTTATTTTTAACTTTTTAGTTATGGCAGATACCCCGCACTAATCTAATCGCGTTATTCGTTCATTTGTCGCGCAAATACTTAATGCAAATTTAAGACTTATATGGTTTTCACACGGATCCCATTGTCCGAATGGAACCAAATTAAAATTGGATTATTCGATAAGTACCAGCTTTTAAATTTAAAAAAAAAATCGGTTCACCCAGTCAAAAGTTATGAGGTAACAAACATAAAAAAATACAGTTGATTTGATAACCTCCTCCTTTTTTGAAGTCGGTTAAAAACAGTCTCGTATATGTACATAGGTAGCTGGCAAAGTAAGTAATTTTAAAGATTAAAATGGGGTGCACAATCATAACTTTTTCTCTTTAAAATATACATTATATTTGTGTGCCAATCCATGGTGAGACATGTACTCGTAGATAGAGCCCATGTTTTAATCCAAATAAAAATATTCGATTATATGCTAGTGTCAAAAAAAAAAGAAATATATTATCAATGTTTTGTTAATAAGTTTTCAATGTTTTGTTGGTATAATGGCGTGTGCTAGCTGACATATGGCGAATAATGTATGTTTTGTTTTATTATATTAATAACTTATACAATATTGTATAGAATCAAGTTCTTCTAACTTAACAGACAGCAGTGCTGCTGGGGAGTTTGTTCCGCCACTTCTTCTTCCCAGCCAAAGCACTAGGAAGTGTCGAAGGGCGGGCGTTTTGGGGGGACTGTCTTATGTGACTTTGACGTTCAAAAAGTGCTGACTTTCAGCCTAGTTTGAATAAATGACTTTTGATTTTTGATATCCATGTTGTCATTCGAAGCCACGGAGGTATAAGGGATGGAATTCGTAATTTTTAGAGCATTCCCTGCCTCCTTGCGATGCAATCCTCCAATCTTTATAATACGTAAGAGATGTTAACTTTCTCTTCCTTCCTACTGACTTATCCGTTAATCAGATTGTTATAAGGTTGGTGCTAATTGTTTCTAACAAGTAAATGGAAACTAGAATGAGTTCCTCATATTGCGCACTGAAGGACAAAATGGTTTTTGGTACAAAAAATTACCCCTCCTTTTGGCTAGTTTTTTTTAATATGATAAATGATGTTATTACTGTACGCTGGACACGATATGACGACCCTACTGTCTAAATATCGTGTCAAAATTTTACTGACTAAAAACCACCCGGGTTCCTTGAGTTGCCCACATGCCAGGGCCACGATAACTCTTTCGAACAGATCCACGACCCTGGTAGACTGTTGGGACACTGGCCTCTTTTCTATGAGAGGGACTGGGCCATAATCCACTACGCGGTCCCAGTGTCGATTGAGAGATGACACATGTCTTCGATTGCATGGTTCTCCGGCACGCCGAGTACTCATGGTTATTCACCGTTTTGAGGGCAGTGGTGATGAAATATAATATTATAAACAATATTGTGCCGTCCTGGGTTCGAACCAACAACACGTAAGTGGAGCCGTTACCTCTGGACCACCACTGTTCTCTATACGAACGTAATCAAAAGCAAAAAAAAAAATACAGCTAGCTTTTCCTTTTCATGAAAGCAATTCAATACATTTTTTGTCAATATTTACAGCGTCTTCTAAATAGAAGTTTCTATGGTCGTTTTCCGTGACGGTAAATATAGTTATTTTATTTCATAGCTGTGTCGGCTTTTATCCTGACAAAGTCCGGGGGCAGTCTCCAGGGTGGGGCCAAATCATGTCTGAGGAAATTCTACTGGGAGTTGCAGGCTTATCCGATATTATTATTTTGCTGAATCTCCTTTATGTATGTGGTAAGACTTAGGCTTTGTTTGTAGAAATATAAATTGATACCTACTATTTTATTTGTGAACTTTAGGTATTTGTGTGTGTATCTCAAAAAGCGCGTTTACCATTGTGTGACTATTTTTTTATTGAAATCTTAACGTAGTTCACCTTTGACTTTTGGTTGCACCCATAATTTAATATGAACAATATAATATCATGGGCGAGATTTTGCTTAATTCCACTCTTTGTAGATTTCGTCGATACTTATAGTTACGATGCGCTTACAATGTGACATATTACATCAAAAACATAAATGTGAAATGAGAGCCAAGTTCAATATTATGATATATGCCTTGGTTGTTGACCTCAACGACAAAAGAAGTGAGATCTAAATGGGTGCCAAGTTCAATGGTCAGTCCAGAAATTTATTTATAACTACATAAAATATAATTTCTTCTTATAACTTAGGATAATATATTGTTGCCTAAGGTCTGACTTGGCTAGTTCTCATATACGAACGGTCAGTGATAAAAATGACGATTTTTGGACGTTAATGTCTAAATAACCGTTTGAGATGTGTTAATGAAATTTGGAGCGCATATTTATCTCGCAAGTCTCAATATATGAGCCAAATTTGACACGTTTATGCGAAATAGTTTTTGAGTTATGAGGGGGTCAAAAGTGGCTCCAAATAGTTAGTGTAATAATACACACGGTGCTGCTCGCCAGTTCTGTTACTTGAACTTGGCTTGACACGTTACCGCGTGTCTAGATAAAAATACAGCTGTTATTGTACTTGAAACCGTAATTTCGATTGTATATGCTATCGAAGAATACAGTTTCAGGTACAATTTATTGCAAGCCAATAGGGACTGTGAAGAACTCCAATTTGCCAAGTTCTGGCTGATACTCACATTTGATTTTTTTATTAAAAGATGTTGCTGCATAATAGTATCTTGTTTACTTGCATTAAATAAAGAAGATAATATACGTATTCTGTTGAATCTGATTAAACTGGAAGCCGCTCTCGACATCATTAGGAAAGGCTTCTTTTTTTGTATGCGAAATCATCAAATGAGTTCTCCCGCTCTGGGCGGAGCGGAAGGGCGTGTCAGACTTTTACTGACTAAAACCCACCCGTGTTCCTTCTGTTGCCCATGTGCCAGGGCTAGGTAACTCTTTGGAACGAATCTCGCGACCCTGGCAGGATTAGGAATGGCTAGAATGATGATTTATATTAAACCAACGGCGATTATACAGTAGTTCCGTGTGGTGCTTTCGTTTGCCATGGTAATGATAATGTGAGGTGCTAGAGTTCCGAGTGTTACTTAACGTAAAGAATAGCATATCCCCATTTATTCCCGTGGGTGTCATAAACGGCGAATAAGGGACTTACTAGAGAATGGGCAGCAGCGTTCTCTATGCATTTTACTAACATATTGCGATCGTCAACCCGCCAGTCAAGCATGACGAATATGGCGAACCTCCAAAAAACATACCGGTCAAATTGGTGGTGCATGGGGGAGGCCTATGTCCAGCAGTGGACGTCTTTCGGCTGAAATGATATACAATAATTCACCTCAGGGCTACAGCTTCATCATCAGCCTATAATGTTCCCACTGCTGGGACACAGACCTCCTCTCGGTGAGAGGGAGTGGGTCATAATCCACCACGCGGGCCTAGTGCGGGTTGGTGGATGTCCATGTCTTCGAATTACAGCTACAGCTTGCCGAGGACCATTTAACCAAAAAAATTTCAGCAAATCAGCCAACTCGACTACGACTTGAATGAAAGAACATGCATCAAATGGTGCGGCCAGCAAAGCAGCTGGATTATCAAAAGAAAGGGAGTTAAACAAGGTTGCCTCCTGTCCCCTCGCCTTTTTACATTGGTCATCGACGAAGTTCTGAGATCTCTCGAAGAGGAAACTAATTTAATCAAACTAGATCAGGACCGCGAAATCTCCCTCCCCCTAGTATTATCTTTTGCGGACGACCTTATTCTCATTACAGATGAGCTAGAAGGACTAGAACGCATCTTATACCACATAAAACCCTTACTTAATAGTGTAGGCCTTCAAATGAACGAAACAAAAACAAAAATTGTAATTAAGGACCCCATAAAAACACAGAAAACGACCCACATGACCCTCAATAGAATAAATATACCAACAGCGGATGAAATTAAATACCTAGGCACTTACATAACGTCCGCATTAAGCAGAAAAAAACTCAATTAGAAAACGATGCCAACAGGCTACGAGAAACGCTAAATCTTTACTACCATTCATATTGAACTCAAAAATGGACTGGAAACTAGCTACACTTATGTATCGAATGATTATCCTACCTTGTATGATATATGGCTTAAAAGTATCAGCACTCACAAAGGCGAACCGTTCAAGAATGAGAAGATATGAAAGAGTTATCATGAGAGACGTGATCAACCACGCTAGGAACAAACCGAGACAGAAGAAAATGCATCAAATCCTAGACGGTAAAACCATACCAAAACGCATCAAGAACCACAGGATGTGCTACCTGGCACACATTTTCAGACGCTCTGAACCACACCTGTTACATGCAGCAATGCAGTACAGGGCCAAATCTAAGAAGGTCGGACGACCTATTTACACATGGATTGACAACTTAAAACAGGACATGAAATACTTCGACAAGGAAATCCAGTTTTGGAGGGACACGGCTGGAGACAGAAATAATATCAAGAAATCGGCTAGTGATATCTACAAAAAACCAGAAACTGATAGCAGCGAGAACTCAGAAGACGACCAAGAAAACAACAACACGGAACATAGCGAAGCCTTGACATAGAAAAGAGCCAAGCAAACGGTTAACCCCACCAAAAGATGCATCGGTGAAGCTCGACCTGGAGCAACATCGTGAAAAGATGCCCTCCTATAGACAAATATCACCCTTCTCTCCACTAGTCCAATGATTACTTAAGGCTGCATAGTCGGTAGGCTCGTAATCCTTTCCTATCCTAAGGGCACGTCTTCCCTACCATTACAGCGCCCCCCGGTCTACTTCTTGATATGCAATGGCCTATGTAGTACCATAAATCATGATTCAAAGCCTCATGAGGCCTCATGAGGCTTCAAAGGCTAGTACAAATCTTGGGGTTCGGTTTAAAGACATTTATTTCTCAAAAAACAAGAACATTACAGTTCACTTAAAATATTGAGAAATGTAAATATAAAACTAAAAGTAAGTGTGATTCTCTGTGCTCACAATAAAGAATTAGGCAATAAAGGTTACAAATGTTACAATTGATATTGATATTGGGTTCATTCGATTAATCGAGTCTGGTCAAACCACGCTGGGATCGGTGCAATTCATTTCATTTCATTCATTTCATTTCATTTCAGCAAGTCAGCCAACTCAATTTCAAAGAATCTATAATATTATTTACCAATTTCCTATACAATATTAAAGCTCAAAATATAAAACAAAAACTATGAGATGGCTGGACTATAATCGGATACTACACCCTAGAGTCCAATGCGTTGTCCGATCGACAAACTTAACTTTTCTTTCCCTAAACTAACGGCCACGCTGATTGGGACCGTATGGCAGTGTCTTAAGGTGTTATTCAAAGTGTTGCTACATAAGAAGTTCCTTATGTTCTGTGTGATGAAGGTGCATCGCACATATAAAAGGTATCGTAAAAGTAGAGTCACCTTTTATTTGGAAGTTTGCGGATTGGCCCAAAGTAAAGTTTAAGTGTAGTGAGCATTCTTCTTAGATAAGAGAAGTATTTTCTTGTGTATTTGGTCTAATAAAAAAGATACTGTAGGATAGTTTCCACTTAATTCAATTTCGAATGTGCAAGGATTTATTTTATATCGGTACTCTTTGTACTCGTAAAAATATAAGTCGGCAAAGATATTTAATGTGATCAAAAACTATCAATCAATTCTTAATTTTAAAAAGTATTAAAAATAGCACTCAGAACGCATCGAACTAAACTAAATATAACTCTACAAGGATCTTTAAGCGAATGGCCAAAATTAGAACTAACGCGGCCATCTTGTTTTTCCAATACATTTCGTAGAATAAATGCACAAATGTCTACCTATTGGTAGACAATTGTTCTGCGAAATGTGCCTGCGCCCCTATCAACTTCATTTGTTCGCAAAGAGATTATTGTAGCAGTGTACGGTCACTAAAAGACATAAGTAACCATGGGTCGTCGGATGTCTCAGTTGAAATTTTGTAAGAAACCGATGGATATTTTAGAAAAAAGTTAATTGAATTAAGATAAATCAAACAGTTACTTTATCAAATAAAATTTCTTTCGAAAATATCCATCTGTTTCTTACTAAACTTCAACTATATGCGACGACCGTGGTTACTTATCTCTTTTGGTGACTGTCCAAGTATCTTTTCAGTTTCGACGGGAAAAATCAAGACAACCGCGTTAGGTCTAACTTTGGACACGCGTCAAAAGATTCTTTTACCCTTCCAGGCACAGAAATGGGAGACTTGTTTCAAATTTCCAAATTCAATGGTCACCCTACATAAGACTATTTGAGTTACGTCTTTTCAGGCATTATGTTCACATGTACAGTTGTTCGGGGAGCGCTGTTGACCTATAAAATATGCCGAGACTTACAGCGTTTATGGTTGCCCCACTAACATTACTTTAGTTTAATGTTATTGGTACACAACATTAAGGTATTTCACTGAATACTTCAAAGGTTTTAGTTGTATGAATTTTCTTAATAAATCATGTTTCGATTGTTTTCAACGTCGATGTGACCTTTAAGAGGAAAATAAGATTATCTTAACCAAAAAAGAAAATACTTACCTTTAAAATATCTATACATATATCGCACCCCTAGATCTAAAGGAAACTAACTCAAAAATTTTAAATTTTCAGTTATGCACACCTTCGAGTCTGTCATTTCAATACCTATCGACCAATAAACCAGATTCAAAACTATTTCCAATAATTGGAGTCGAATATTGATAATAGTTTTTAATCTGGTAAATAATAATCTCTGAAACGAGTGTACCTGTTTTAATGGGACTTTCACTGGCAGGTAGCTGATGTTATAAGAAGTCATATTCTTTTTGTCTGATTAGCACGTCCACGTGTGATAATTTCCAAACACCACGCAGGCGAAGCCGTGGGCACAGCTACTTTATGAATAAGAAATAAAGGCTCATTCTAAAAATAATACTGTCTATGACGTGAATATTTATTCCAAGAAAACGAAATGGATTAATAATGTATCAACTCTCCCACACATATCTCAAATCTTGATACAGACAAGACAAGAAAACAATAAGATGGAGCAGAACACGAAGAATTTAAAATTCATAACCGTTACGAGTTTTAATTTTACAAGACATTGGAACATTCATACAACGCGCAAAACAATTTTTTTCTCGAATAAAATAGCGAGAATTCTCCCTGATAAATCAACGGTCTGTCCTGAGGGAAACAAGTGAAGCAAATCGCAAAATCGTCTCAAATGAAATTTCTTACTTCGAGGCATATAACATACTTGAAATTTTTTTAACAACATCAATAGAAAATCCACTCTACAAACCAACAAATAGAGTAGCAATTTCTTTGGTGTGTGGTGAGGAATTTTGCCTGAAAGTTCCACGCGTAAAATGTATGCGAGAGAGCAAATTGTAGCCCAAATATAGTGAGAAAGAAGTCACTTCGAGTACAAGTGACTAAACTAGGAATAGATTTCTGATAAAGTAAAAAATATGGTGATAATATTACAGATATTTTAAAGAAACTTTTTGGTTTTTAGTTCCTGTTTTAAAATTCTTATTGGTATCGATACTGACTTTTCTTTCTTGAATTAAGTCAGTTCGTAGGTCTTCATCATCATCACCGTTTCAGACGAAAGACATCCACTGCTGAACCTCTCCCAATTTGGAGTGGTTTGCGTTTGGCAGGCGGGTTGGGAACTGCAGCATGCTGGCGAATTGCATGGAGAATGCTGCTGCACATTCTCTAGGAAATCCCGTACCTAGTTGCCTCTTATGACACCCACATACTGACTTTACGTTTTTGAATTCTGTCAATTCGTAGATCTTGGAGATTATACTTTTTTTTTTAAATGCAACTCCTCCGAATTCCGGATGCTGGTAGCGTGACCCTGTATCTAATCAATCTGGCTGCAACCATCTAGCCTGAGAGCGTCATAAGTCTGTCGATTCACAATCTCGACTCAAGAATACGTACCCAAACCTTCGCATCAAGACTCCCGCAGACAGGCGCGACGGCACGATGCGACGCGATTCTTATAGGAAAATCTTCGTAGTTTTCATAGAAATTGTTCTACTTGGTCACGTCGCGCTTTTCCTTCACGCATATATGCTGGAGCCTTTCTTCGACTAAA
Organism: Aporophyla nigra; assembly: GCA_947507805.1. Taxonomy (NCBI): domain Eukaryota; kingdom Metazoa; phylum Arthropoda; class Insecta; order Lepidoptera; family Noctuidae; genus Aporophyla; species Aporophyla nigra. Next base: position 26,841,486 of record OX382292.1, on the reverse strand, counting down.
TATAGGGCAGCGCTTTTTTTTTTTTTTTTGCTGTATCGGGGTAACCTACTCCCAAAGTAAAATGTGTCCATAATAATGATTGCGCTCTTTTTCAGGCTTTCAGATATTTAAATTACATTTAGGCCTTTTTTTGTGGGTGGGAAATCATGAAATGACGTCTCCCACTCTTGGGCGGAGCGGGAGGGCGTGTCAGACTTTTACTGACTAAAACCCACCCGTGTTCCTTCAATTGCCCATGTGCCAGGGTCACGGTGTCTCTTTCGAACAATCTCACGACCCTGGCAGGCATCGGTCCTAGCAGACCCCTTCAGTTCTGCTAACATTCCTTTGAGGCGCGCGTGGAACACTACGCGCCGTCGACCCGAGCCTGGTCCTTACCGCCCGCAAACTCGCGCCTGCGGTGGCCGGGAGTCCGCTATCGAATTACGTTTAGGGCTGATTTTTCAATAGTCAGATAACTTTTATCGGAAGAAGAAATCGGACAGTTTGACGTATTTTCTATACAAGAGCTCTCATATTGCAGTAATTATTCATCAGTTATAAGTTACCTGACTATTGAAGCCCTTAATGGTATAGCTTCTATCATTCAAGTTTCCACACTGGTAATGATTCCATGTTCCAGTCGACGTTACCTACCCAGCGGTGAAGTAATGCGTCCTGACCTATGTTAACAATTATATAGCGAATACCGAACTCAACCACCCGAAACTCTAATGTTGTATGCGCTTAACTGTCAGCCCACTAAATCAGCGGATAGCGGTTTTCCTTACCTTAAACTTTTTTTTTGTAGGTGGAAAATCATCAAATGAATGCTCCCACTCTGGGTGGAGCGGGATTTCAGACTTTTACTGACTAAAATCCACCCGTGTTCCTTCAGTTACCTATATGCCAGGGCCACGGTAACTCTTTCGAACAAATCTCACGACCCTGCACCCTAATTGTGAAACGCACTATTTATCAGAATCTGAATCGGATTGAAGATTATTTCTAAACCATTGCGTCATTTGTTCGAATAAATTGTCGGCTCAGCAACGTAAATAACGCAATGAATGTTGTTTATCTATCAATATGAAACCAATTCCTACTGATAGCAAGTTACGCAATTACCCCTCTGGCAGGTCCTTACCTTAAACTGGGGGATTTTAATTCCGTAACACACTACCAGTAAGGATAGCTTTCATATTGACAGTTCAACAACATTCATTGCGTTATTATTGTTGTTGAGCAGATTTTTTTTTAAATTTAGATGCCATGGATTAACAATGTCATTCAAAATTATTCAGATCGTGATAGATAGTGTGTTACGCTTTGCTCAAGTTAATGTTCATATATGTTTTAGACCCCGTACACACGAAACCGTTAAATTCAAATAGGAATTAACGCGATGTGCTTCTGCTTCTTTCTTTTTTTTTGGATGGGAAATCATCAATTGACTTCAGGGCGTGTCAGAGTATTACTGACTAAAACCTACCCGTGTTCCTTCAGTTACCCATATACCAGGACCACGGTATCTCGTTTGAGCAATCTCGCGACTCTGGCATTTTTTTTTTTTTTTAAGTAAGCTCTCGTAAGCATGGGAGTATTTTTATTCCAACGATTTTTGAAACTCAAACTAAAAGCACTCAACCGACATCGCCCGTTCACGAAAATGACGCGTAGATCAGAGGGGTAATTGCAGAACTTTTTATCGGTAGGAATTGGTTTAATATTCATAGTTAAACAACATTCATTGCGTTATTTATGTTGCTGAGCCGACAATTTATTCGAACAAATGACGCAATGGTTTAGAAGTAATCTTCAATCTCATTCAGATTCTGATAAATTGTGCGTTTCGCAATTAGGGTACAGGTCAATCCAGCTTAATCATTTAGTAGGGGAACCGAATGAGCCAACACACGCACCACCATCTCAACTGCCCTGCTTTTCGCCATCAACATTACAGCCGAAAGACGTCAACTGTTGGATATAAGCCTCCCCCAAGTTGAGGGGTTTGTTAATCGCCTCACTTGGCAGGCGGGTGGACGATCGCAGTATGGTAGTAAAATGGATAGAGAACGCTGCTGCCCATTCTCGATAGTAAGTCCCTTAGTCGCCTTTTACGACACCCACGGGAATAAATTCCACATTAATTTAATAATATTTCCTCGGTCGATTTAGGAGCCACACACCATATCATTTCGGTCTCGTGTCACTTACCGGTCGTGTCCATGTACTAACTCTCACGGGAACATTAAAGCTGAAATAGTTAAACCCATCAACTTCATTGTTATAAAGGTCACGGAGATACGTTTCATGTTACCTCATCATTCATCATTTCAGCCGAAAGACGTCCACTACTGGACATAAGCCTCCCCCGATTTGGGGGGGATATGCCATAATCGCCACGCTTGGCAGGTGGGTGGACGATCGCAGTATGGTAGTAAAATGGATAGAGAACGCTGCTGCCCATTCTCTTGTAAGTCCTTTATTCGCCTTTTACGACACCCACGGGAAGAAGTTCCACATTAATTTAATAATATTCCATCAGCTGATTTAGGAGTCACACACCATATCATTTCGGTCTCGCGTCACTTACCGGTCGTGTCCATGTACTAACTCTCACGGGGACATTAAAGCTGAAATAGTTAAACCCATCAACTTCATTGTTTGTTGTAAAGGTCACGGAGATACGTTTTATGTTACTTATTGTCACGAAAATCTCCATTTAAAATGTTACATTGAATTATAAATCAACATCGATATGTAGAAATTGTATCTGAAAAGAGTGAACTGAATACTTATTGTAGTCTTCGTCCCCTTCGTTATTCTTTGATAAAGAAGATTTCTCTTGAGAACTATTGACTGAAGCCATTCTTTATCGTTGACAATAAAGTTTTTTCTTACATTGTTGTTTTTGCATCTCTGTTTGTGCTTTAGCAAAGATTTCTTTGACAGAACTTTATCTAAACAAATTTTATGTTTGATTGTTTAGAAAATTATTGCTTTCATTTCTTACGTTTGACTTTGAGATTTTTTTGTTTATAATCTGCACAAAGTTTTACTTTAATTTATATTAAAATTTTGTTATTAACACTCTTTAATTCACTGAGAGAAAGCACAACGTAAACTATAGGGTTTAGTTGCATGATTTTTGAAAAATAGGTCCTGAATGGGGTGACGAAAGTTTGTATGAAATTTTATATTTTATTTTACTGATGGAACATCCTATCGGGCACACGGCATATCACGAGTTCAAACCTAAGCAGGCGCTTCACTTTGTTTAAATAATTGCATCACCATTCTCAAAACGATGAAGAAAAACATGGTGAGAAAGCCGACATGTTCTAGAACCAAAAACCTGCACGGGACCTGGGTGGATTGCAACCCATTCCGTCTCGAATAGATCAGGCCTGTGTCCCAGTAATGATTACATTATGCTTTTCTATGATAAACCACAATATTATAACCTAAAAGTTACGAAAGCAAATAATCCCAGAATAAAAGTCATTAAAATCTAAGCCATCCAAATTCAATTGAGGAACAAAAATTAACTAAAAACGGATAAAAAAGTTGTTTTATTTTTACATAATTTCACACTTGTTTAACCCTTTAAATGTTTGCGCCACGCGCCACCCTATATACCAAAAGTACCTACCCATTCTTCAAATCAGTCGGTATAAAGCCGGCCCATGAGAAAGAAGAAAAGAACTTCGTTATATAATTCCGTGAGAATGAAAAACGAATTAATGATAATTTTATTTAGAGATTAGACCAATCTAAAGTATTTTTTTGTAGACGGTCGTTAATCATATTTTATTTATAGCTATCAAGCCACATTGATTAGAAGCTTCGGTACTGCAATTAACTCGTGGTAAATAGCGCTCAACAATTTATAATCTATATTACTATCAGACAAAACGTGGAATAGTTTTACAAAAAGATGTTTGTTTTTTTTTAAATTATCACGGAACTACTATTTAAAATAGATTTGAATGAAGTGTATTGGTTCCTATGCACTGTCTGCAAATACATAGGTAAATTCTAACTAATATTATAAATGCGAAAGTAAGTTTGCGTGTTATCTTTTCACGCCTTAACCTTTGCACCGATTATCCTGAAATTTTGTATATAGGTTGTCAGGTGTACAGAAACGGACAAAGGTACCTTTCATCCTGAAAAAAAGTAAGTTTCTTATGATAATAATGTTCTTATGATAATAGATGGCGCCACGTGTCTAATGAATCATGATTGAATTGTATTGTATTAATACAAGCAGAGTACAACTCGAATTAAATGTCAAATTCTAAATTAACGCAAGCGAAATCGCTGGCAAAAGCTAATACCTACCTAATAAAATACCTAAATCTAATTTTGACAAAAATGATGACATCACTATCTGCTTTAAAGCAATATGAGCTGGGTTACAGTCACGGTGTCAAATGCAGCATAATTTTTATATCCTAAAACTTACTAAATTAGTCAAAATAGCGTTCACTACACGTCAAATAACCCGCCCCTAACTGTTCCCGGCGCAAAGGTGACCAAAACACTTGCTGCGTTGCCACGTTGGATGGCAATGGCTAACCTTTACACCAAGAATGAGCCGGAGCGGGAGTCACCCGATTTGTCACGGAGCTTGTGCCCTTACTCACTAATGAGCTCCTTGGCTCCAGTGTATCCTAAAATTTTAAAAAAATATTTAAATCTCTAACAAGTGGGTACCAAATATTAATGACTCAGTCTGAAGAGTCTTCATTTCAATAAAACATTGAACCCTGCGAACGCGATGTATCGGCAATTGGCACGAGCCTCCCTCCCCCACGTTCCCACCCGAAGTCCTTCCCACCGGAAACAGTCTCGTGTGAACAGCAAACGACTTTTATCATAAAAGGGTCGTTAGAAATTCGTGAGAATACCTGGATTGTTTTATTTTTGTGATTTTATGTGAAAATAATTGTTTTGAGTTTTGAAATTGTCTAGTGATGTATGACAAGGAGTGATTATTATATAGGATTAAGCTGCCACAGGAGCGTGGGATAGGCACATGAAAAAAGAGGCGTATGCAGCCAGCAACGAGTGAAGTTGGGTGTGGATGATAAAGATTCTCATCATCATCATTCCCCCCCATTTTAGGGGCGTTTGCACTAATCGCCACGCTTGGCAGGCGGGTTGGCGATCGCAGTATGGTGGTAAAATACATAGAGAACGCTGCTGCCCACTCACTCGTTGTCTCTTAGTCGCCTTTTACGACACCCACGGCAAGAACTGGGTTGGTGCTATTCTTTACGTCCGGCACCTACAAAAGAACTTGTATTTGGTAAAATACAGAATACAATGGATCCCATTACAGGATACCAATAGAACTGTTCCGTGATTACAATAGTCGTTGAAATATGTCTGATTAAATGTAATTTCATGATTTGTTAAGAATGGCTGACAAAACCAATGCAAAAACTTTAACATATATCACCCCGTTCCCCGCAGGGTTTGGTAGACATGTACCTGTACTACACTCCCATTTTATAGATATTTTTACGTACCATACAAAAGGGGGCGAGTCTTTTGTTATCAAACGGACACAAATCTAGATTCCGGGCTGCTACTGAGAAAACTCCAGATAGATAAAACCCATTAACACTTGGAAGTTAAACCCTAAATCTCATGCTCAGTAGTAAAGCTGCCAACTAATAGACCATCAAGGCGGTCAAAAAACTGAGTAAATAAGTTATAAAAAGTATTAGATATCTAAAGATGTGCAAAATAATTCACACGTTTCTCCCCAATTCCCACCGAGACCTCTTACCGATGAGAACTGAAGCGGTCTCGTGTGAATTGCCAACGGATTTTGCATAAAAGGTCCTTTATTTCCGTGACAATAACAGAAACTGAACTAAACTTAAAGGATTTTTATAGCATTTTGTTATGCATTTTAATCTGATTGTTTATTTGTGCGCCCCAATTAAACACACACACCACCCCTGTTTATTTGTTTACTAGTATGGCGACCACTTAACCCTGTAAACGCGATCTATTGGCACGCGCCACCCTAATTCTCCCATCGACATGACGGCAATACGGCATGACGGCGTGACACATTGTTCCTATGTGAACTAAAATCATCTCGTGTGAATTGTCAACGGAATTTAACGGATGCATTTTGAATACAATCGTGAGAAAAAATCTTTGAGAGTAGATATTAAATGGTTTAGAAATACAATATAATTGTGAATAGTATAAATATCATAGAATTACTAAAATTATTCTACAAGATAAAAAAGAACATATAAAAACTTTATGACTCTTTTTTAACAAATATAAATAAGAAATTTATAAGTACGGGGGTGACTATAACTTGAAAAGAAGAATCAGTTGAATTCGAAAAGTACGGCACTAATATTTTACATAGTATCAATAAATTAACATAGTTATAATAAATGTTACCATAATTATGTTCCCGATTTAAGAATAATTTCAAATAAAACTTGTCAGTGAGTAATATTGCGCTTATCTGCAGGGAAAACTCATCATAATATGAGAAGCCCCTTTCGACCCTAATATTGGGGCATGTAGAGGCACGTGCCCTTTACTGGTTCCAGTGGAAAATAAACTCGTCCCGTGTGAATTACCAACGGATTTTAACCACACTTCTCTATTAGTCGTCACCTCTGTAGTCACCCCTGTCTATCTATATCATCATACACACAGTCCATCCATCGTTTCTTTGGTCTCGCTCTACTCTTATAGCCCTCAATATTAAAACTTTCCTCACGTTTTCCTCAAAAACCTTTGCACATCAATGGGAAATATTTAATTTTTTATCCATTAACCCTATTCGAATAAATTAATAAAATACTCCTATTTTTGATGTGCTTATCACTGAGCTAATCAAAATAAGTCCATACTTCTATACTAACATTATGTTATAAAAGTAAATTTGCTGTTTGTTTTTTAGTAGTAATCTCTAGAATAGATATATATAGTATATAATATATAGTAATATTGATCTGATTACAAAAAATCTTTCACCACTCAAAACTAGACTATATTCCAGCGCCATGGTAAAGTTGACTTCCACATAAAATCGTGGGCAGAATATAGATAATAATAAAATGAGTGACGCTTGTTGTTGATTAAAATAATTTCAGTATCTTAGTTATTTTGTTGATAAGATACGCTTTATATTGAAAAAATCATAATGATTTGCACATTATTAAAATAATATCTATTGGCACGCGTCACTCCTATTTACTACCAAACGTAACATATAATTCCAGTGTGAACTAAAATAATATCGTGAGAAATATTAATGAATTGGTATGTTTAGAAAGAGATAGAATAGGACTTTAATCATAATAATTTATTACAAATATTTTTACATAAATGCATAGGTACGTATATAGGTGAAGCGATTTCGTTGTTAATTTTATAATAGTGTAACCCAACTCCAACTGTTTTTTTTTTTTGTATTTTTTATGTAGGTAGTAGGAAATGAGTCATGACTCGTCTAGTCAAAAAATTTAATTAATATAGCGAATTATTATGTTAAAAAAAAAAATCTTACAAGAGATAATATACTGTAATAAAATAGGGTACCCTTGCTCTAAAATAACTTATTGAATACCTAATATATTTAACATCAAAGTAGAAACTTATGGATGGGTACCCAAATGCTAATCGTCATTACTCGATAATCTCAAACTATAAACTGACTTGTACGTATTACAGGGTAAGGAAAATAACACGTAACACATTATATCATTTAAAGGTATACCAAACACCTCATTTATTTCAAATAGGCACTCCATTGCTCGCAGAACGGATGGCCGATGGGGTCGGAAGGTTCTGGAGTGGCGACCGCGTACTGGAAGACGGAGCGTTGGAAGGCCTCCCACAAGATGGACCGATGACCTGGTGAAGGCCGCAGGAATACGTTGGATGCGAGAAGCACAGAATAGGTCGAAGTGGCGGTGCTTGGGGGAGGCCTATGTCCAGCAGTGGACGTCTTTCGGCTGAAATGATGAGGCACTCCTTTAAATAGAATTGACTCTAGTTGTCCGTTCCAATGAGTAATGGCGGTTAGAGAAAAACGGACAAGAAACTCCATCGCTACTCTTTAACAAATGTTTTACAATGTTATAAGTACTTAATATTTAAGATATTATAGTAACAGAACTTACATGAACTGGTGGTCACCAATGTACCCTACATTGCTGACCACTCATAATACGTCCGTCTTCGATGCTGGCCTCGAGCGAATAGGCCGAGTGCGACTCCGTACTCTCAACCGTTGTCTCAGAACCTCGTTATTTCAAAACTAGTGTTGCCAGTATTATCCATCAAAAGTCCCAATAATCGACTTAGACAATATTACAATTTAGTATATTATTTTAAAACCTAACAATACGTACTATTTTAATTTTTTTAAATCATCATGAGTTGTACTTCAAAATAACAATAATTTGCGGCACGCGCCAGCGTAATTTCCCACCGAACATGACGATGACATATCATTCAAATGTGAACTAAAATAATATCGTGAGTAAAAGAGAATGAACGGGATTTTAATCTAAGAATTTATGACAAATATTTTCACATATATAGGTATAGTGATTTCTCGAGAACTACAAATATTTTTATACAAATGAGTATCTACACCTAGACAAAGTGATTTCGTTATAAATTTTATAATAATATTTTGACTTCCAAATTCCTCAAGGCCCTTTTCTTTTTAGTAATTAAGCACCTTCTTACATACTTCTTATATTATATGTTGGTAAATGAATCATCAAATCAATTGTAAGTACAAATTTAATCATGCGAATAATTATGATAACAAAATATAATTATGTTATCATTATATCGATGAGATACTCTTTGCATTAAAACAAAAACATTGTGAATTACACTTTAAAATAATAATAAATTAATAACTGTTGGCACACGCCACCCCATTTCCCACAAAATGTTTTAGTGTGAACTAAATTCGTATCGTGTGAATTGTCAACGGATTTTAATTTTAAGTAAGAATTCCGTTTGAATTACCCTAATCCATTCGACCCTATTTTGGAACATGCATAGGCACGTGCCCCTATGTGATTCCAATGAAAAGAAAATTCAATACGTGTGAAATGCAACGGACTTTAACGAACAAGCCCTTATTGTCCTGTTAAGTTTAAATAGGGTGAGAGGTGAGAGAAGCTATTATTTCTTAAGGTGAGAAAGTAGAATAGGAAAGAATACGAACAAGGAGCTTTCACAAAGTAGAAGTATGGGTTTTTATGACATTTTTGATATAAGTATACATTTACGCGGCTATTTCCTACCACCGCTTGTAGGACTTGGTAGCATACATTCAATCAGCAAGGTCGATAACCATACTATTTCTACTCGTACCAACGTATGAGGCAACTCTGCTTCTCTGAATGGCGTTGAACGCGTTTAGCCGCGCTTCGTCCTTTAATGTTCAACGCTGTCAACAACAGATCCGTGGCCCAGAGGCAACAGCCACTACTTACGAGTTGTAGGTTCGGACCCCGACAGGTGCTTTACTGTGTGTAAATTATTTCATCACCACAGCTCTCAAAAAGGTGAAAGATCACATCGTGAAAAAACCGGCATGTCCTAAAACCAAAAATTCGAAGACATGTGACATCTACGAACCAGCATACTCCTTCTCCCCGAGAGGAGGCCTGTGTCCCAGCAGTGGGAACGTTATAGTCTGATTATGCCGTCAACCACAAACATTTGCCGTGGGCGTGTAGTTGACTGTAAGTCGACGTAACATGGACGTAAAAATATCGCGACGAGATTTTGTCGTGCACTGGATTTTCAACTCTCAGTGTTTACCCGAGAATTTAAAATTTTACAGAGTGCATCTCAGCGCGTACTGTACCGTGTGGCGTCGGACTAAAAGAATAGCACCACCCCATTTCTACCCGTGGATGTCGTAAGAGGCGATTAAGGGATACACTAGAGAATGGGCAGTAGCGTTTCACTATGCATTGCAGACTATCATACTGCGATCGCCAACCCGCCTGCCAAGCGTGGCGATTATGGCAACCCCCCACACTTTGGGGGAGGCCTATGTCCAGCAGTGGACGTCTTTCGGCTGAAATGATGATCTCAGCGCGTCGAAAAAATTCAATGTTCGATTTTCGACTCTCGGCACTGAGCAGAACGTTTAACATACAATGCGTAAAAAAGTCCCACCGCGATATTATTAAGTCCTTGTATGTGAACGTCAAGTAAGGCTCGTTCAGACGCAGTTTATATCCGTAGAACAATTTCTATGACCGTGACGCGGCGCGACAGCTCGCCCCTGTGTGAAGTGTCGCGCGCGTTTTCATAGAAATTGTTCTACGGATATAATTCGCCGAATCGCGCGCGACCGTCGCGTCGCGCTGGTCCGCACGAGCCTTTATATGAAAAGTTAGTGCAATGACGGCAGTTTTTCGAATTATAAATATATCATTCAGCTGGAAACTTGTTAATCGGACAAAGTCATTTGGATTGGAAGTACAGCTTATTAAAATTGTCTTTCTCTAACTATACAACAAATACTATTAATTCCGAAAAATTACTCACGCATTTTGATTGACTCACCTTGTCAGAAACAAATCTATTAAAACGCTAATAAGTAATAACGTAAGTTAGAGTGATATGATAAAATAATTACGGTATTTTTGTTGATTAGATAGGTTCTCTTACTATTTAAAAAATCATTATGATTTGCAATTTAAAGCAACAATAATACTTTGATACGCTTACAATTGATTTTGATAAATGTTACAGGATATAACTGCTGTGTTCTAATCTTTATTTTACGTAGTGGTTGTAAATAGATTATAATATTATATTATTTAATACAACTAGGGTTTGGCTATAGATATTATCATCTGTATAGCTGAATAGACATCTACTTAGTTACTAATCTATATATTTATTGGCACTGACTCACATAACAACTATAGACTTAGGAATTGTAATCAATTTATTTTTTCACAATCATTATTCCGTTTATTTATTTACCTCTTACAACTATCTTTTCAGATCTTAACCTAATTCGATACTGTGGCTATCAACTATTAATACCTAATATTATTTATTTATTTAACCATTTAAGAACACATTCAAACTGACAAGAAGAAAGGAACCGAAAATAATAGTTTAAAAAAAAAACTAAAAAAACACGCTTCCATTGAAAACCAAACTAAAAAGTACAAAATAATGGGAAAAAAAGCGTCGGTTACAAACAAACATACAAATATACAAACATACAAACATACAAGTGAAGCTAATATAAAGCGTGTAAAAAGCGTGGGGTGCCTGATATCAATAAAAAAATACCTTAAAAAGCACCCCACGCTTTTTTTCCATTATTTTGTACTTTTTAGTTTGGTTTTCAATGAAAGCGTGTTTTTTTGTTTTTTTTAAACTATTATTTTTTCCATTATTTTGTACTTTTTAGTTTGGTTTTCAATGGAAGCGTGTTTTTTTATACTATTATTTATTTTCTATTTTTTAGGGTGTTTCGAATTTTGAGACGTATGTCAGCGTAGTTTGTGACGTATGTCAGCGTAGTTTTCGAAGACAGTTTTTTTTTGCTGTCCTGGTAACCCTGGCAAAGATAATGGCACAAATTAGTTTGTGACGTATGTCAGCATAGTTTTCGAAGACAGTTTTTTTGCTGTCTTGGTAACCCTGGCAAGGATAATGGCACAAATTTATGAAATTATTGCATTGTCATCGGTCCTTGACAGGTGTGCAAAGTTTGAATGAAATCTGGTCGTTTAAAGTGGGTCAAAATCGCGCTATAAGGAGTCGGTTACAAACAAACATACAAACATACAAGTGAAGCTAATATAAAGCGTGTAAAAATACATACAAAGGTTATGCCTTTTTCTACAGTAATCACTTGCAGCATAAATACGAGAGAAGACTAAAAGAGATGTAGACAACGTGTTTAATAGTATTTACAACCTCTTTTTATTCGATACTTATATACCTATATACTAGCTGTGCCCGCGGCTTCACCCGCGTGGTGTTCAACAATTATCACACAGGGACGTGCTACTCAGACAAAAAGTAGCCTATGTTACTCCTTATAGCATCAGCAGCCAGTGAAGTCCCGTCAAAATCGGTCCCACGGTTTCAGAGATTAGCCGGAATAAACAGACAGATAGACAAAATTTAAAAACAATGATTTTTTGATGTAAGTACCATATATACTTTCATATGCATTTAGTGAAAAACTGTTAATTCGAAATTAAAACAGACACTTCAATTTTATTTATTTGTATGTATAGATGTATAGATTACAAAATATATATACATTATGATTATACAACTAAGATTCACTGTCCACTAGAGTGGAGAAGAAAGGAGCGGAGTGGAGCTGTGCTAATATTAATCAATTGAAATTGCATAATGATCACCCATCCACGGACCAACCGCGGCAAGGATAGCTTTACCTGATCGATCGACCCGTGCGGTTATTTTTACTGACCTGCAAACCTCTCTGCTGATGATAATGTAGAAAATTATTCTCTGGTTTTTTTTTTTTCTGAACCCCTAATTTAATTAAGCCCTACCTACCTTTACCTACTAAAAGTAAAAGGTGTAAATATTTATATTTGAGCTACACGATGACTTATACATACATACATACCGTCTGTTGTGACAGAGCGGTAATTGCGAAACTTTTTATCAGTAGGAATTGGTTTAATATTCATAGTTAACCAACATTCATTTCGTTATTTACGTTGCTGTACTGACAATTTATTCGAACAAATGACGCAATGGTTTAGAAATAATCTTCAATCCCATTCAGATTCTGATAAATTGTGCGTTTCGCAATTAGGGTGTAGGTCAGCTCAAAGCTGCAATGGCTCTTTCTTCAAAAGGCTCTTCCAGACATTGCGCTATATTGTTAGACTCACATAAAATTATATATTATTAATATAATAACATACCGTGTACCGTGTGGTGCCGGACGTAAAGAATAACACCACCCCATTTCTTCCCGTGGGTGTCGTAAAAGGCGACTAAGGAACTTACTAGAGAATGGGCAGCAGCGTTCTCTATGCATTTTACCACCATACTGCGATCGCCAACCCGCCTGCCAAGCGTGGCGATTATGGCAAAGCCCCCCAAATTGGGGGAGGCTTAAGTCCAACAGTGAACGTCTTACGGCTGAAATGATGATGATGATGATGACGCCTTGCTTCCCCGACGGGTTGGGCAGAGGTGTACCTATAGTACACCCACATTTCGCCTGTTATGTTTAAGTCCCATGTAATAGGAGGCGAGCCTATTGCCATCAACCGGGCACGAATCCAGACTCCGGGCTGCTACTGAGAAATTCCAGATGTAAAAACGCAATAACACTTTGCCCGAGCTGGGAATTGAACCCAGGACCTCATGTTCAGCAGTAGCGCTTGCTACCACTAGACCAACGAGACAGTTAATAATATAATGTATGAACTTCAAAAGAGCCTCTGAGTCTGTTTCGGCGTTTCTTCTCAGGGAACAGACAGCTAGGAAATTCCGGCTCTGTGTAGTTTAAAAAAAAATAACAAAAAATATTGACGTGTAAAATTGTCTTATAAGATCTTCTTACAGAAATAAACATTTCATGCCATTGAATATTAAATGTTATAATATTTTAGGTTCACTTTAAACGATTGACAGAAATAGAACGATAGTATAATAGTTGGTTTAGCGATAAATAAACTTGGTGGCTTTTAATGTTTCTTATAAAGGTTGACTGAGCACAAAGTACTGAATTTAATATAGCTATTTACAGCCACTTAACCCTGCTACCGCGACATGACAATATGGTGGCACGTGCCGTCCCTAGTTCCCACCAGAACCCCATTCTAGTGAGAGCTGCTGCTGACACATTCACGTGTGAACGATCAACGGTCTTTTAGTTCGTTACAATTATCGTGGGACCATAGCCAGGAAGAATAAATAATGAAGTTAATATATCAAAATATGTGTTTATGAATAAGATTATTTTATTTTGCTGTAATTGTAAAAATATTTTGTTTTTTTGATTTTTCTATTCTTAGACTCGATACTTACACGTACCATTTTATTCATTATAATAACAAAAAAATATGAAAAAAAAACCACGGGGCAAGTTTTGAAATCAAATGCAAAGCATTTGCAAGCAAAACGAACATACGTCCCCCCCGGTGTACGGCACAAAACGTCGTTTGCAAAACACCATTACTACGTGTTAAGTAATCACGTATATAAAACAATACAAAAGAAATTAAACATAATAAACTTAAATAAATTCAATATCAAAACTATAGTTACAGACTGGCTCATAAAACAGGACTACAATAACACCGAATCTATACTGGCATACGTCGCTTAACAAGTCACTATTAAATATGAACACAAAACACTACACACAAACATACACCTCATAACACACCACATACACACCCATACAACACAACTAACATTACACTTACAAATATGAACACACCTCTCTTCCACTTACACCCACACTCTTTCTCCATACCTGCATCCATCCATGCTCAAAATATATCTAAAATTACTTACTCAGCTAACTCACATTTTTGTTTTGTGGTAGATTAACATTTAAGGTCCAACATTAATTTAATTTACAGTTTAGCTCGGTCGAATCACTGTCTCCTAAGATACAGGTCACCCCTAGTTTAGGAGACAGGATTTAATTTTTGGTTCATATAGACAATTATTTTTCTCCCCTTGTGTCCATTGTTAGTTGAATAAGCCTTAGCATGTAACTATTATAAAACCTGTGTATATGTATATCTTTGGATAAATAAACTTATTGTTATTATTATTATTATTTATTTCAAATGGGCAAATAAAATGCACTTTTGAACGTAAACACACATTACAAAGAGAAACACACATTAAAATAGAAATGACTCTAGTCGGCCCTTCCAAAAGGTAGTTTTGTATGGAAATGAATGGGCAAGAAACTTCACCGTTCCTTTTTTTTAATGTTTTACAATATTTTGGATACTATTTTTAACAACAAAAAATGCTCAATATTAGTTCATGATCAAGTAAACCTATTGTTTTAATAATCCTATAGAACAATTTCACAGCTACTTAACCCGTCAACCGCGACCCATTTTGGCACGCACCACATTTTTCCCACCACAGAACTTTCCAGTGGGAACCAGCGTATCCCGTGTGAAACATCAACGAATTTTGCGGGTAAAAGGTCCGTTGAAATTTGTGTGGGAATTAAAACGAAATGTGGGTATCAATACGTTTTAAAGGTTTTTGGTAATTTATGTACTTTTGTGGTTTTAACAATGTTCGTACGTAAGTTCACGTGGGAAAATTTATTGGTAGGGATTTTAATAAATAGTAGAGGAACGTTACAATAGAGGGTAACGATGACCGCTGATCGTGAAAGTTATGTAGATTGGATAAATCATAGGATATGGATAAACATAACATGATCAGCCTATACCGTTCCCACTGCTGGGACACAGGCCTCGTCTCTGTGGACCGCCTACTCCCTGGCCATAATCCACGACGCGGGCCCAGTGCGGGTTGGTAGATATCACATGTCTTCGAATTTTTGGTTCTAAGACATACCGATTTTCTCACGATGTTTTCCTTCACCGTTTTGGGAGCAATGGTGATGAAATAATTTACACAAAGTAAAGCAACTGCTGGTGTTCAAACTCATGACCTATTATTCATAAGTCGCGGCTGTTACCACATGGCCACCACTGGGCAGGATATGGATAGAAAAACAAAATAGATTAATTTGTATGTGAAAATTTCTGTATATAAAATAGTTTTAAGATAGGTCTAAAATGAAGTACAATATCATTTTAAAAGCTTCAAAATAACAATGGATTCACCTGTATTAAAATAATTTCATGCCATATTAACCCTCTGGATGCGACAGGTATCGCCACGCGTCACGGTGCTACCCCAATTCTCACCCCGATTTATTTCCTGTGAGAACTTAGGGTGTCTCGTGTGAAAGAACAACGATTTTTATGAAAAAAAAATTACTTGGTATTAGTGTCAGAATCAAGATCAAGAAATAATGGCCGAAATTTGACCATAATTGATTAAAAGCCTAATTAATTCATTTTATTTTATAAAATCGCTTGCTGCACTCTTTCTCTATATAAAGTTTGTTCTTAAAAAGGGCATTAAAGCACAGATTACGCTTCTATACAAGACACTACAAAATCAAAGGATATAAACTACAAATGATACCAATGATCTTACGATTACCAGGAATGTCGTGAGAAAAGTTTTAATACAACAATGGCTATAAAATAATGAAAAGACTAAAGAAACGATGAACGAAAGATGTTAAAGTTGATATGACTGGAATGCGTTTGATAACTACGATTAAGGCTAATTGCAGTGGCCAGCAAGATAAAAACAGAAGGAAAATACCAATCACTAATTATATCAGTTTCTTTCGCTTACCAAATTAACCCTTTTCTTTTGAGTGAGAAATCATCAAATGTCGTCCCCCGCTCTGGGCGGAGCGGGAGGGCGTGTCAGACTTTTACTGACTAAAACCCACCCGTGTTCCTTCAGTTGCCCATGTGCCAGGGTGACTCTTTCGAACAAATTCGAGACCCTCATCATCATCATCATCATTTCAGCCGTAAGGCGTCCACTACTGGACTTAGGCCTCCCCCAATTTGGGGGGCTTTGCCATAATCGCCACGCTTGGCAGGCGGGTTGGCGATCGCAGTATGGTGGTAAAATGCATAGAGAACGCTGCTGCCCATTCTCTAGTAAGTCCCTTAGTCGCCTTTTACGACACCCACGGGAAGAAATGGGGTGGTGCTATTCTTTACGTCCGGTACCACACGAGACCCTGACAGACCAAATTAACCCTGTGTATGCGATAAGTACCGGCACGCGCCACGATGCTACCCCACATTCCCACCACGATTGATTTCCTGTGGGAACCTAAAAGTACTCTTGTGAAAGACAAACGTTCACAAAAATGAAATGAATATTTTGAACGTGAGAAAGGTAATTAATCATCAGAGTAATTTTGTATGATTAAAACTTATCGTGTCAGTCGAGTGATTTTTAATAATTGTCATGTTGACTAAGACTGTTTTATTTACGTACGTAAGTATTGATAATAAAATTTAGCATATCATAATCTGTTATTGTGCAATTTTAAATAAATAGTGCAATTTTTTTTTTAAACATTGATGTGGTTGCCTGTTACTGGTTCAATCACAATACGTGCAGTATGTAGGTACTTCTAGTGAAAATGAAACGTGTTCCAGTTAAACATGTCAATTGCCTTGTACCTACATATTTCTGGAACTGTCAATTCGCCCACTAACAATAAACTTTGTACGCACGGCCATAAATCAAGCTGTGCATTACAATATAAGCTGACTTCTCACTGTACGAAAAGCCCATACAATGCGAGGTCAGCTAAAACTGGAAATGTATAGCTTGATATATGTTTGTGTGTACGAGTAGCCTTTAAAAAATAATATATTTATTTAAAATATCGTTTCACTCGATTCAAGCGAGTAAATTCGTGCGAGTCGATTTATAAGCCAGTAAAACTTGCTGTGATAAAAGTACATAATATATATCAACATATTTATGAAAATCACACATATTTATCTCAATAAACCCACAAACATGGTACCCCACAAGTTCCCACCCTAAGAAATATCCAGTGAGAACCGACTTAGTTCCGTGTGAACTTAAAACGGATTTTATGAGAAAAAGTTCGTTAAAGTTCACCGTGAGAGAAGTAAGAGATGACAATAAAAAACTTAAGTCCATGTATAGTACTTACATAGAAAAGCACAGTCAAAAAATATTTTTTTGTCTGTTCTTTTGTAAAATTAAACTAAACAGAATCTCCATAATCGTAGTAAGTACTCGTATCTACATATTTACAAAATACACACGTATTTATCTCAATAAAGCCACAAACATGGCCACGTGCGGGGCTACCCCACAAGTTCCCACCCTAAGAAATATCCAGTGAGAACCGACTTAGTTCCGTGTGAACTTAAAACGGAATTTATGACAAAAAGTTCGTTAAAGTTTACCGTGAGAATAGTAAGCGATGACATAAAAAAAAACTTAAGTATATTCTAAATTTTTGACTGCGCTTTTTATGTACTGACAACTTCGTAGTAGTATTGTGCTTCATCTACAAAAAAATATAAATGTATGTAGGTATAGGTTTTGTTACAGTCAAACGTATGCCAGTGGTAACAATTTGATATTGACCGCTCTTTTATGCCGTAGCAGTAAGGGCGATTTTGTTTCGAGTGTTAACGCTGATATGAAGTTGACTGTGTCTAATAGTTATTATTGGAACCAAACAAAATTGAAGTGTCTGTTTGTAATGTCAAAACAACACCTTTTTACGAAATGCATATCAAAGTAAAAGTACTTATAATACAAAAAAACAATTTTGAACATTTTTGTCTGTTTGTACGGAAACCCTTACAGGTAAATGTAGGAAGCTGATATAATAGTAGGAAACATAGGTTTTTTTCCCGGTAGCATATTCCCGTAAGATAATTTCTGACATCCACATTGGCAAAGCCGTGGGCAACAGCTAATTTTAATTAATACTTAAAAACACGTCTTTATTTTAATGTAAATAACTAAAACCCTCCGTATCTGAAGCAGTTAATCCCTCAATAATGATCTTAAAATAAATGCACGCCCACTTAACCCTATGACCGCCACGTGCCGGTCGATTACCAAAGTTCCCATTCCCACCAAAAGTCTTTCCTCTGGGAACCCACATCTCGTGTGAACTAAAAACAAATTTCACTTATTAAAAAGTTAGTTGAAAAAAATGCCGTGAGAATAAGGAAGGGTCGAAGGAATTGAGCGGCTACCTGCTTTTATGACTTCTTTAACACGGTATAATTAACTCTGGGTTCATTAACAAACCGTTCTACGTTTTTATAACTTCGTCCCCAAATGAACAGGTAAACGGAAGCTTCGATAAAAACGTTTGTTTTCGTAAATAACAGAAAAATCTTATTAACAACTTACTTAAAATATGACCTAATAAACATTTCAAGGAACAAAGTGAGAAATTAAAAATAACCGATATAATGATCAAAGTCGCACTGTTGCTATAAAAACGCCAGTACTGTGTACACTTTTAATTCTAATAATTATGATTTTAACAATTCTACAACATTCATTGCGTTATTTATGTTGACGAGCTGACAAATTTTTCAAACATGCGAAGCAATAGATTACAAAAACAGAACCCTTCGAAAAAAATGTGTAACGAAACTGGGTTGGTGTTATACAAATATGTACCTTAGTATCCTGGTGGCAACGGTTGGAACCCCGTGGTTTCCCATAACCCACGACCTATTGTGATAATTGTCACGGAAGCTTCGGCACGCGACCATGTTGTCCTCGCAATGAGGGGCAACAGAACAAGCGGGTATGAAAGTTATGTTGCAAGTAATATAGCGAAGTTGAAGAATTTCGT
Source organism: Aporophyla nigra (assembly GCA_947507805.1). NCBI lineage: Eukaryota > Metazoa > Arthropoda > Insecta > Lepidoptera > Noctuidae > Aporophyla > Aporophyla nigra. Next base: position 26,821,997 of record OX382292.1, on the reverse strand, counting down.
TTGTTCGAATAGTAGTTATTGTTATTTCTGAATTAATTTATACGTAACTAGATTCTGCCCACGACTTCGTCCGCGTCAAATTTTTGATCCCGCCCGTGACACTTCCCGTCGCATCGAATTGTGTGCCAGTTTTCGTCCATTTTTCGTTGCTGCTCCGCTCCTTTGAATTGTAGCGTAATGTTATATAGTTTATAGCCTTTCTCAATAAATGGACTACCTAACACAAAAATATTTTTTGAAATCGGACGCGTAGTTCCTGATATTAGCGCGTTCAACCAAACAAACTCTTCAGCTTTATAATATTAGTATAGATTATTCGCCTATTAGAAAAGTTTTTCAACAAAAATTTGAATAACAAAAATATATTTCTAATCTATTTATACTATAGGTAGGTATTTAATTTACTGTATAAAATGTTATTTCAATATTAACGTTATATTATTATATTTATTTCAAAGGATTTCAATTGTTAAAATTTGAATAACGCTACTAATTTTATAAATGTCAAAGTTTGTGAACGATGAAAAGGATATTTGTTACTTTTTCACGTAAAAACTAATGAACGGATTCGGATGAAATTTAGCATACAGATAGTTTATAACACAGGGTGATTTTTGTCCCGGCAATACGTTCCTGCGGGATAATTTCCGAACTCCGAGCGGGCGCAGCCGCTTGCAACAGCCAGTTAAACCTAAAGGTAATAATTATACAAATAAGGTAATAAAAAACTGGTTGTAATTTTTCTTAACGTAAAATATCATCCAGAGCGTAACTTACTTGAAAAAAAAGGTTGTTTCATCGTACCTAAAGAAACCACGGTTAGCTTTATCTATAAACCGCTTATTCTGAAGCCCAAATAACGATCCCTTAAAATTGTCCCACAGTATCCGTCCTAAAATGCAGTTCGCAAGAGAACCACAGACCATGGGAACGAGAAGTTATGGTGTATTGACCAAAAAACTTAATAGGGTCCCTATTGGGAAAATATTTTTAGTGCGTAGCAAAAACAGGTTAAGTTCTAGGAAGAACTCTTTGATTATTTACATGTCTAGATAGAGTGTTGCGCTGCAAGCGCAACAAAAACAACAGGCCAGATTTGCAGCGCTTGTGTTCGTGTTACGCACACAAGTAAGCGTAGCTTTACAAGCGCGTGGCTGCGCGCGCATCACTTGGGAGCGCACTGAGTGATACCAGCCCTTGATAATTTCCCATAAAAGGTGGAAAAAATATTATGTACGTATTTATTTTTTATCTATAAGTAATTTGTTTTAAATTTATTAAATTATGATTATTTCACATATTACGAGTTTGTACATGAATTATTAGGTAAAATATATTTAAATGAAACAGATATTGCTAATAAAGGTTATTTATTCTTAAAATTCTAGATCCGAATGAATTATTAGGTAAAATATATTTAAATGAAACAGATATTGCTAATAAAGGTTATTTATTCTTAAAATTCTAGATCCGAATTATTTAAAAACATTTTTTTTTTTATGGTGGTCAAAATATTATCTTTACCTTAGAAAGGGTTAACAAATATAAAATTTGTTATTATGCTATATACAGCAGGCAGCATACAGCAGATAGGAGTCTTAGTGACCTTCTCTTTGGATTTGTTTTTTAAACAGTTTTCGTTTAGATGTTACATCCCGGTTGACATTTTCCAATTTAGTCTTATAGTAATATCTTAAATCCAAATATTTTTCGACAACCAGTCTTATTAAATTAACTTGATGCAGAAGACCGCAGACATGATCAGTATTCACTTCAAAATAATTTGTACCTCCAACAAATTGTTTCATTACAGTTGAAACTATTTTTGCGTAATTAATGGGCGTCATTATGAAATCTTGTTTAATAAACTGCCTTATAACATTTTCAGCGGTCTTACATACAGAATATACATCATGAGAGGCGTAAATAAGTCCACCTTCATCTCGCATATTAACCAATTTATGGTATTGCAACGGCTCATTTGATATCAGACTTTCAATGCAAGCGACACATTTTACCTTTTTACGTAAACATCTAACAACAAAACCTGCTATGTATCCAACAATTTGCTGTGTGTATTCAGATAATTGCGAATTATCTAATAGCCGAATTTTACTGTCTTGGTTTTCATCAAACATTTTGGCGATATTTTCAGTTTCATCCTCGTCGTCGTCGTCATCTTTCCTCAAAGATGGAACTGTCGCATTGATGCATTTAAGGGATGACGAACACATTAGAATACTTATGTTTTCCAGTGGCACACAGTTACCTGACGAAGCTGATTTAAGTTCCATATGGCAAAGTAATTTCTTGTAAATGCCTTTTAACTGGCGAGCATTCGGGTTATCATTATAGCCCCCATGCATCCGTATCGCACCAAAAAATAATTCTATGTGATCTTGGCAGATGCGATACGTGCTTAAATATTTCATTCTTTTCGATTCTATCAAAGAATCATATAAAAATTTCAAGCTATTTATGCATATCAGAACGCCAAGAAATCCAGTAAATGATTGCGATTTTAGAACTGGTACATAGCCTTTCAATACTAGTTTCTTTGATGTTTCATGTTCCTTATACGTTCTTTTTCTGGATTCTTTTAGGCTTAGATTCAAAATTAAATCTTGCGCCTCTTCTAACATTGCAAACACTACATTTTTATTGCCGGGAAATAATGGATGCTTGTAACCGTGTGCCTGTAAGTTCCTAGAATTGAATGTATCAAAAATATTATTCATAATCATTATAAATTTTTCTGTTGCTTCGCTTTCTAAAAAGTCGGGCAACTTTAGCTCTTGTCTACAAAATTCAATTGCTACAGAAACACTTCTGCTAAGAAGCTGGGTTGCTAACTTAACGTTCATTATAGAGTTTCTGAACTGAATATGTTTTTTTGTAAGGCGGTTAGCAAGATGCAAACCAGTTTCTTCTTGTAATTCGGCCAACTTTTTTACATATACAAATTTAATTTCATCATCTTTATATAGAAACACTTCCTTTGCTTCAAAATGATTTCTTATTAATTTTAACATATGGCAGAAGTCTAAGAATACTGCCACCTCATAATCGGCACAAGGGTGTTTGAATGTTGTCTTCAGCTCTTTTGGGTTTTTGTATTTGCAACCCAACAGTTCCATGGCTGATAAATTTGATCTGTGGCCGTCAAACGTCAATGACACGACGTCAATGCCTACTTCATGGCATTTATATAGAATTGTTTTGATAATATTGGCTTTTTGTTCCCCTGTCATGCCATGGATTAAAAAATAAGCCACCGGTAATTTCCAAGGCTCGTTTAGTGAGACAAGTAAAAATACATAAGCTTCTGACGCTTTAACATTCATGTTGTCAGCGGGTCCACTCCCTATATCAACAAGACCTTCATCTCGTAAAGTCTTTCGATTAAAACATGTTTGTTGTCTTATTGCCATTTCATCGGCTACTAACGCGCAAATCATATTTTTGTCTGATTCATTTCTTTTAACTTTTAACATTTTAAAAGCATCTTCTGTCAAACCCGGGGATCCATCAATATTTGAATACCATTTAGATAACGTTTTTGGGTGTGGGAGGCAAGTCTCGAATTTACTTCTGACGTAGCTATACGCCTTTGGAGATAAAAAGTGTAACGTTAAACAAAATTTTCTAAATTCTGGAGCATACTTTTTAACCGGTCTCTTGGACCCTTGTAGCTTTTTCTTCATATTTGAATATAGATCCGCAGCAAACACATTATCACTTAAAATATTATGAGTGTCGTTGTCAATATATCTCTCTTTTTTTAGCGTTCCAATAATTTGTTTAAATGAAGCTATTTTCTTTTGAAGTCGTAGGTTTTTACGTCTTAAGGATTGTATCTTTAGAGTTTGTTTTTTTTGTAGTCGTATTCTTCTTCGTAATTCTCGACGCAATTTAATTTTTTTTGGTGTATCAAAAATGGATTCAAGATCAGAAAAGTCTTCAATTATATCGTTTTCTTTTTCTTTCCGTCCGATTTTACTACCAGTTGCTTGCCCAGGTATATAACCACTAGTACTTGCAGATTCTATGCCCGTTAAATTGCTAGACATTTTGTCAGAAGTTTCCATAAAGCAAGAAGAAGCATGTTGGTTATCATTTGTAGCAAGACAAGATACCTCTTCATTGGATACCGATATTTTCTGAAAATAAAACTAAGTTTATATATTTTGCGTAATAATGTTATCAGAGTACCTACACTAAAGTCTTCCTTAAATTAATTATAGTGGACGACAGATTCAGAAAAACGGCTCCATAAAAAAAAATTGTAACCAAAACACACGCAGGAAGAGAACATTGAACACTTTCTTATTTTATTCATTCATACTATTTTTGTTAAAAAATAACACTTACCGCATCATCTAAAACATCTGTTACACAATCGCTTATTTTTTCTGTTTCTTCAAGTATGCCGTCACTTTCATCATCATCTGTTTCTAATTCCGTTAAGAACAAAGCCTGTAAAATATAATAAAATAAAAAATCTACCAACTGTGAGACAAACTCGAACAAGATGCGTATTTTCTAAAAACAAAAATAGTTATAAAATTACCTTGCACGGGATTGCTTCTTTTTTTAACCTTTGACGACTTTTGTTGTTGGCAAAATACAGGTCTTTGGCACGAAAATGATCGGAGCAAATAACTGTTGTTTTAGATGGTTGCCAGAGATCCTCGCCGCGGCTTTTTCTTATGACGTCTATCCACCTATTTCTTAAAATAGGATCTTTAGGTATTCTGTAAAAAAATATAAATTAAACCTTTACACAACAACGGCTTCAGCATTAAAAGCATCCACATTTTTTTATTTTTTTTATAGGAAAACTACAATTTTATTGTGTGTGCTGTGATAGTATTTAAAACTTTATTTATAATACGTAGAATATCTACATACTACTTTCGTTATCAGGACCCAAGGACCCCCGAAATTGACACCCAAATTAGATTATTAAATAAAATAAACAATATCCGCCAAATTTAGATTTAAATGTATATATATTATCCAGCACTACAGTTAAATGGTGGCTTGAAATCTCGAAATATACTTTTTGGATCATGATTAAACATTTTTTTTAAATTATGTAACGCTCACATGGGAAATTTTAGATTCAATTAACAGGCAACCCTGTAAACATGCCGTCAAAATGGCGCTACGTCTTTTGATAAAATTTCACTTTATTAATTTCATTATTTCTTTATAATATAGTTATTAAAAGTTTACTTACCGATGATAGGTAACTTTTTTAATTGTTTTCAATCGTCCTTTGTAATTTCTGCACACTTTTATAGCGCAAATCGTCATTTTTGTATGGCACTGAACACGTGTTTACCGTACAATGACAGTGTCGCCACTGAGCGGGCGGGACGAGCTTATGAGCCAACAGTTGGCTGATATTTTTTTTGGCGTTTAGACGCTAAAACTCTCTAGAACTTTTTGTTGCTTGTGATTCATTATTTAATGAGCCTTAATTTTATCTTAAATATTTTATTTTGACGAATAGTAGAGAGAATACTAAAGAGCAGTATTAAAAAAATAAATTTACCTGATTTGTTCTACTTGTTCTGAGGATACATTTTGATACTGCGTAGGTACTAATTTTTTGTTGCTTATAACAAAATAAAAACTTTTTACAAAAAATAACAACCGACTTCCTAGCAAAAAACACTACAAAGTGAAAAATAACTTTAATTTCGGGTGTCTTAGGATCTGTAATTAAGGTTTTTTTGCCACCAAATTCCGAAATTATTTTTTTATAAAAAGTATTTATTTAGTATGGTAGATACCCCGCACTAATCTAATCGCGTTATTCGTTCATTTGTCGCGCAAATACTTAATGCAAATTTAAGACTTATATGGTTTTCCCATTGTCCAAATGGAACCAAATTAAAATGTAACTATTCGGGAAGCACTAGCTTTCAAAAAAAAAGACTCATCAAAATCGGTTCACCGAGTCAAAAGATATGAGGTAACAAACATAAAAAAAAATACAGTCAAATTGATAACCTCCTCATTTTTTTGAAGTCGGTGAAAAATAAGATAACTTCTCGCCTCTATTTTCCGAAAGGTGAGGTATAGCGACCTATAGTACTCGCACATTTCGATAGTTAGGTTTAAGTTTGACTGACTGTCTGTTTGTTTGACTGTTTGTGTTGACTGGCCTGTTAGTCTAGTGGTTAGTGTTGAGTCTTTCCCTACTTGTATTCGCTGACTCCTTATAGGTGGTTGGAATATGAAATGCGAGTTATGTGAACCGGATTTATTTGCGCGGAATATAGAACTCGGTATACAAGGTGTTTCTTACACGGTAGGGAAATGACTGGTGAGAGCGGGCAGCGTCGCCTCGTCGTGGCCTATGTAATGCAACCACGCATATTATTGCGTCATGCTTTGCACGTGTCCCAACAGTCATCCCCCTCTTACAAAAAAAAATAAATAAAAATAAAATCATTTCCCTTGTTTACAAATGTTATAACATAATTCACAACCTAACGTTACTTATAATAGTGCAGAAGGCACACAGGAATGCGCTGCGTTGGTAAAAATCGTCACCATGCTACATTGAATGACGCAGTGCATGCAGTCAGTTCAAGTTACATATAAACAAGTTGATTATTACAAAACCTATGTGTTCATTGGTTATGTTATACAAAATTGAATTGAATAGTTCACTGGTTTCTGGATTAACATAATGATTTTATATTACTAATGAATACAATACAATAAAATATGAATATTACATAACGAATATAATGATAACTATACAGCTTGTTGAGCCTGTGAGGTCATCTGTTGGACTGTCCTGTCCATCTCCTTGCGCAACCAACCCCGGGTTCGGGTTCGACATGCTCCGCAACAAAAATATATTATTAACACAGATAATAAGATAATAATTACCATGGACATGGTTCCGTACATCTTCATGTAAGATTCTACTGTACTGACATCGGCACTGTTCGCACCGTTTTGGGCGATAATAATCTCTTCCTGCTTGCTATAGGTTTTGCCCATTTTGAATATAATTCTGACAAACGATGATACGGATCTTATTTATTTATAATAATTTCGTCCACTTTTGACAAAGTATAGGTATGCAATGTATAAGTATGTTCATAGATTGAATGGTTATTTATGTAATTAGCTAGCAATTTCACAATCAATATTGAGTTCAAACATTTGTTACATCTGTAATTTTCAAATACAAGTAAATGTACAGGTTTCACCTATGTATATTTATATTACGTTAAAACTTATGTATCTTGTCTTGTTCATTAATACATGATTACATCTTAAATTATATTGTTTATCTTATTTAACTCATCCTAATGCTAATTGCGGTAGCTATTCTAGTAGCACCGTCTTTAAGGTTGCTATTGGCAACGAGGATTCATATATTAAGGGTAGTTACCATAGTGGCCTACTCTGCTATATAAAATTAACACCCCTTGGGGCCCTCAGTATCCCCTATGGTAACGCCACAAATAAACATACATAAATAGATAATTACAAGTTAAATCTTACTCGTGGTTTAACTATGCGTCCACTTCTAGTTGTTATTTTACATTCAGAGTTCTTATTGCTAGTTTCTATCATAGGTGCTGTGGCTGACTTTATATTATCATTCATATCGGAATTGTTATGGTTATTGTTATCTGTCTGTTGGCTGTCGTATTCACTCAAAATAAACGCAGGCTTTAACCTATCAATGGATATATTTACGGTTCTATTGGGTAACTGAATTGTATACACCTTATCTGTTCTATTCAGTACGAGGTAAGGACCTTCGTATGTTGGAGTTAAGGACTTTTTTACCATTTCGTTCCGTATGAATACATGTGTACAGACCTTTAAATCTTTGCTTATAAATATTTTTCTTCGATCACTTACTGACCTCATCTGAGGTTTCATTTCACTAATTGTTTTACGTAACTGTTCTATGTAATCGTGGTGATTCTCGTGTTGCTGATTTTGTTGGAAAAAGTCTGATGGTAATTTCAAAGGCTGTCCATAGATCAATTCTGCGGCACTAAACCCAGTGTCAGTTCTCAATGCAGCTCTTAACCCTAACATGACAGTTGGTAACTCCTCTGCCCAATCAATCCTATCAGCTAATCTTGCAGCTAACGCACTTTTCATCGAGCGATGCCATCTTTCTATAAGACCATTACTCTGCGGGTGATACGCTGTAGTATGTATTTTATGCACGCCTAACATTTTCATAAGTGCGCTGAAAAGGTCGCTTTCGAATTGTCTTCCCTGATCGGTGGTTATTCTACTAGGGCACCCAAATCTACATATCCACTCTTTATAAATCACTCTGGAAACCGTATCAGCTGATATGTCTGAAACTGGTATAGCTTCAGGCCAGCGCGTGAAACGGTCCATAATTGTTATGCAATAACGATATCCCTGGCGTGACGTCGGTAACGGACCGACTATGTCAGTATGTATGTGTTCAAATCTAGTGCATTGTGGGAATTTAGCTAAACCGGAAAGTGTGTGTCTACTTATCTTTGATTTTTGACATGGTATGCATGCTTTTGCCCATGCGTTTATCTCTTTATTCATTCCTGGCCAAAAAAATCTTTTAGTTACTAATTTCCTAGTTGTACGAATACCTGGGTGACTAAGGTTATGAATACTATCAAAGGCTAACTTTCTGAATTCCTTAGGTAAGTACGGTCTGGCTGTATTAGTTGAGACCTCGCAATATATTTGCTTATCACAGTTAGGTACAACTATGTATTTGAATTCGTGTTTATCGCTTGCTGAGACTGTAACTTGACGCTCTGCGTCCTGTGCTCGGGCTAATTCGCCGTAATCTATGGTCGTTGGACACAATATAGACTCAACACGCGATAACGCATCCGCTACTGTGTTTTCTGAGCCGTTAATATGTTGTATATCGCTAGTAAATTCGCTTATATACATAAGTTGTCTGGCTCTCCTTGGAATTTCTTTATCGCTATTTATTTTGGTAAAGGCGTATGTTAATGGTTTATGATCCGTAAAGATTGTCACTGGCCTTCCTTCTATCACATTTCTAAAATGTAACATTGCCATGTAAATAGCAGTTAGCTCTTTATCATAAGTGCTATATTTCTGCTGTGTGACTGATAGTTTCTTTGAAAAATATCCTAATGGTAACCATTTACCCCTAATCTTTTGCTGGAGTACAGCACCGACGCATGTATCCGACGCATCCGTCATTAAAGCTAAAGGAACATTTACACTAGGGTGAGACAATGTAACGGCGCTTTTAAGGCTAACCTTACATTGCTCGAATGCCTCAATACTTTTTTCGTCCCAATTAATTTTGGTTTTGTCCTTCTTTTTTGTGTTATGTAAAAAATTGCTAAGTACTGCCTGATGTGACGCGGCATGGGGTAGATGCGACCTATAAAAATTAATTATTCCTAGAAATCTACGTAACTGTTCTACCGTTTCCGGTCGCGTATAATCTGTAATCGCTTTTACCTTTTCCGGCAATGGACTGATGCCGTCCTCCGACACTAAATACCCTAAAAATTCTACTTTAGACTGACCAAAAACGCATTTGTTAACATTAATCGTAATACCTAATTCCTTAAGTCTATTGAATAGAATTCTAACGTGCTCTTTGTTTTGTTTCTCTGTGTCAGATGCTACCAATATATCGTCTATATAACAGAATAGTGCTGACTCGCCACTTTCATCTGATATGCGTTCTATACCCTTTAATACTTGTTGATCCATAAACCTTTGGAAAGTTTGAGCAGCATTCCGCAAACCGAAACTCATCCTGGGAAATTCGTATAGGCCGAAAGGTGTACAAATGCTAGTTTTCTCTATATCTTCTGCGGCAACTGACAAATTATGATAGGCCCTATTTAAATCCAACCTAGTATAACATTTCTTATCAGGCAACATGTACGTAAAATCCTGAAGTCGTGGGATTGGATATCGATCTGGTTTAGTGATAGCGTTAAGCTTTCTATAATCCCCGCAGGGGCGTAACTGACCGTCTTTCTTTAAAACTACGTGTAATGGACTAGCCCATTCTCCTTCACTCGGTCGACAAATGCCTAATTCCTGCATTTTCTGAAACTCTTCTTTCACTTTCATATACCGATCCGGAGGTAATGGCCTTGGACGCGCAAATACCGGTGGACCGGAAGTTATGATGTGGTGATAAACGGAATGAGATGGTTCTTTATACACGATAGGTTTAGTGATACTCGCAAATTCCTCTAATATTTCTCGATATGGGTTGTCGTTTTGTATGCTTTTAATCGAAGGCTGAACATGTTTTATAACGCACCCTATCGTACATAAATTAGTTATACTGTCTGTGATTCTTTTATTGTATATGTCTACGATTAACTTATAATGTTCTAAAAAATCAGCACCTATGATAGCTTGCTTAACATCACAAATTATAAATGTCCATTTCAAGGCTCTTCGTAATCCTAAATTTAATTCTAGTGTTTTAATACCGTATGTTTTGATTTCGGTATTATTTGCGGCAAAGAGCTTGTATTCACTAACTAATTGTTCACATTTAAATTGACTCACCGGTAAAACGGAGACGTTGGCTCCTGTATCAACCAGGAAACGGATTCCGGTCGTCCTGTCCCTTATACACAAGCGGTGGCTACCTTCCAGCTCCATGCAGTCTGCCACCGAATTAGACTGCACTGCATCTAGTTTTCCGTCTTCTCACCATTGCTGCCTTGGGTCTTCTGATGTCTTGGTTCTATCCAGCTGCAGGGCTTCTCACATGTTCTCGCGCGACTTCTGAACCGGAAGTGATATTTGCAAAGCCAGTTTGGGCTTCCTTCAGTCCTCGGTCGTCCTCTGGATAATGAACGGGATCGTGATCTACTTCTGTTCCACGGGTTACTCTTTCCGCAATTCCTGCGACTTCCTCTTATTTCGTTGATTTCCACACGTAATGTCTGTAGTTCCTTGGTCATTTGTGCTAGTTGGTCGGTTAGATCGGGCGTCACTGATGGTACAGACGTCGATGGTGCCAGCTGCGTCGATACCGCGGCGACTTCATTGGGGCGCAAATTCTCCATGATTTTGTCGGCTAGCGCTGATAACTCGTCCAAATTTGTACTCTGTGCCACCGATAAAACTGCTTTCACTGAGCCTGGGAGTCTAGATATCCATAGGCGTCTTAATGCTTCTGTGGATACCTGTGTGTTTGTTGCGAGTTCTGACATCCTTCTTAATAGTTGTGACGGGCGTTGCGTTCCTAAGTCCATTTCAGAGACGAGCTTGTTGAATTGTCGTTCGGCACTCTCTTCATAAACGGCTATTAATCGGTCCCTGATGGTTTCGTACCTTCTAGCTTCGGGTGGCGTGATAATTAAATCGTAAACTTGTTGTAAAGCTTCTCTGTCAAGCTTCGCTACCACCAAGTTGTATTTCGCACTGTCTCCTTGTTTTTGTGGCTCCATAACTGAATCGAATTGAGCGAACCATAGCTTCGGCATGTCTTTCCAGAACTCTGGTATTTTTGCAGTAACGGATATGGCCGCTAAGTCCGTGACAGTGGCTGTGGCGTCGCTTAGACTCGCTCCGGTAACTGTAGGCTTGTTCATCTTGACGTAATTGGTACACTGTTTTTTGCAAAAGTTCTAGTAAGTTCTATTTAATTTTGCGCACAGATCACGTCGGGGTCACCAATGTTGAGTCTTTCCCTACTTGTATTCGCTGACTCCTTATAGGTGGTTGGAATATGAAATGCGAGTTATGTGAACCGGATTTATTTGCGCGGAATATAGAACTCGGTATACAAGGTGTTTCTTACACGGTAGGGAAATGACTGGTGAGAGCGGGCAGCGTCGCCTCGTCGTGGCCTATGTAATGCAACCACGCATATTATTGCGTCATGCTTTGCACGTGTCCCAACAGTTAGTGACCCTGACTGCTAAGACTGAGGTCGTGGGTTCGATTCCCATCCAGGACAAATGTTGTGTGATGAGCACAATCATTTGTTCTGTGTCTGGGTGTAATTTATCTATAATATGCAAGTATTTAGAAATATATAAGTATATTTATCAGTTGTCTGGTTACCATAGTACAGGCTTTGCCTAGTTTGGGATCAGATAACGGTGTGTTGGTTGTCCTAACATATTTATTTTATTTATTTAGTTTCACCAATAGGAGCGAGCCTATTGCCATCAACCGGTCCCAAATCTAGATTCCAGGCTGCTACTGAGCTGCCAGGGTTGCGGAATTATTTGAAAGAGTTACCGTGGCCCTGGCATATGGGCAACTGAAGGAACTCGGGTGGGTTTTAGTCAGTAAAACTCTGACACGCCCTCCCGCCTGCCACTGAGAAATTTCAGATAGAAAAACCCTAAAAACACTTTGCCCGACCCGAGAATCGAACTCAGGACCGCAATGCTCAGCAGTAGGGCTTGCAACCACTAGACCAAACAAAGCAGTTCCTTTTACTAGACCAATATTTTGTATGATTTTTCTATATGCCTTAAATTTCAATTCTTCAGAAAAATTTAACCTCATCATAATTTCAGCCATTAGACGTCCACAGCTGGGCATAGGCCTGCCCAATTTGGGATTACAGTATGGTGGTAATATGCATAGAGAACGCTAGTGCCCGTTCTCTAGTAATTCCCTTAGTCTCTTACGACACCCACGGGAAGATATAGGGTGCTGCTATTCTTGACGCTCGGCCCCACACGGACAACTCGAACAATAATTAGTATGACTGTTCTGTATCGCTAAGTTTCAATTCTTCAAAATAATGTAACCAATAAAGCTGCATGTTCCCACAAGTTCAACAACCCCACACAACCACAACGTAATCGACACACATAACAATTCAACAAGGTGAGTTTAAATTATAATATCCAGATAATTACCCCTGCAGACCCCACATTACTATGATTATGACCTCATGACGTGTGTATTTACATACCAAAGTAACAACATTGTTGGAACAAGACACGCGACTCCACCCTAATTTTATAGCCCATGAAATAAACTTATGAATAGGGTGACTATGAGACGGGGTTTTATAGGAAGCATGTAACTTCTTTTTTTTTTTTGAATAAGTGAAAGCGGCCGTTTGATTAGCTTATTGGTCGATTCGCACGTATTTCGTCGACACTATTAAATTATATATTATTTTCTATATTATTAGCACACACACACACACAACATCACATTATTATTGTAATATTTTTTTTAAGAAAACATTGAATTATTGCTGCAAGCATCGTCAATATGAGATGACAAGATTCACAACACAACCCCACACACGAGGAGACGCCCCGGGCGCCGGGAGTCGATTGCGGACTCCTGGCCACCGTAGGCGCGAGCTTGCGGGTGGCGAGCAATGGGTAGCTCGCCGCCCGGTAAGGACCAAGCTCGGGTCGACGGCGCGTAGTGTTCCACGCGCGCCTCAAAGAGATGTCAGCAACACTTAAGGGGTCTGCTAGGACCGATGCCTGCCGGGGTCGCGTGATTGTTCGAAAAAGATACCGTGACCCTGGCACATGGGCAACTGAAGGAACACGGGTGGGTTTTAGTCAGTAAAAGTCTGACACGCCGTCCCGCTCCGCCCAGAGCGGGAGAAGTCATTTGATGATTTCCCATCCAAAAAAAAAAAAAAAAACTCCACACACTATTTTAGAGATATATCTCTAAGTTTGTCTTTTTTACCTAGCTATAGCTCAAATTTTGCCTTGTTTAGTTTTTAAATTTTACTTATAATTTCCATTATTCTAATTATAATTTCTTTTTGTACACCACTTTTACCATTCGTAATTTTATCATTGGAGAGCGGGACCTTCTAGCAGGGATATATTTTTTACGCGTCAAATTGTTACCTACTTCATAGTTTTTGCATTGACCTTTTTATAACTTCAATAGTGTCAAACATCATAATACATCAAAAATAGCATCATTTGGAATTAGGGCTCTTTTCAAAGTCACCTCACTCTTAGTTTTTACACTATTATTTTGACAGAGTAGGCCTACTGTTGGTACTATTGAAAAGTGTTCCTATAAATTAGTGATAAACGTATTAAAGCTTAACATAATATCATGTGTTTCATATTACAATACATTTTTTATTTTTATTCATCCTTATTTTTTTAACAATAACCCATATTGAACGTTTTTACTCGTATAAGGACAGTCCTTATCTTTTTTTATCGTTGGACACAATACCCTCCTTAAGTTGGCAAGTCACAAAACCCATGAAAAAAGGTTATAATTTTTTGTCACATTTCACACGGGAAGTATATAGTATGGGAATAAACATTTTATGAGAACATAAATTATTATATGGTATTATAAGATTAGTACAATAATAGATTCTGGAACTGGTTCCCCTCTGGAGATAAAGATATTATTTTTGTACTCACAAGGTCGTTATTAAAGCCACTCAATTCTAGTTTGTTTTATTCTTTTCTTTTTAATCTATACTAATATTATAAAGCTGAAAAGTTTTTTTGTTTGTTTGATTGATTGAACGCGGTAATCTCAGGAACAGTAGTTCCTGAGATTACCGCCACCACGACCAGTAGGTCCGAATTGAAAAATCTTTTTGTGTTGGGTAGCCTATTTATCGAGGAAGGCTATATACTATATAAAATCACGCTACAACCAAGAGGAGCGGAGCAGTAATGAAAAATGTTGCAAAAACGGATAAAATCGCACGGGTAGGCGATTCGACGCGACGGGAAGGGTCGGGGAACAAGAAATTTAACGCGGACGAAATCGCAGGCAGAAGCTAGTAAATTCTATTTTTGTTGCTTTCATAGAAAAAGAATTTACTGTTTATAAAATATATTAAATAAGTACATACATACATAACATCACGCCTTATATCCTCGAAGGGTTGGGTGGAGGTGTACCTATAGTACACCCACATTTCGCCTGTTATGTTTAAGTCCCATGTAATAGAGGGCGAGTCTATTGCCATCAACCGGGCACAAATCTTGACTCTGGGCTGCTACTGAGAAATTCCAGATGGAAAAACCCAATACCACCCGACCCAACACCCGACTGGCCTGTTAGTCTTGTGGTTAGTGAACCTGGCTGCTAAGACTGAGGGCGTGGGTTCGATTCCCACCCAGGACAAATGTTTGTGTGATGAGCACAATCATTTGTTCTATGCCTGCGTGTAATCTAATATATAAAATTCTCGTGTCGCAGTGTTTGTTACCAAACTCCTCCGAAACGGCTGAACCAATTTATATGAAATTTTGTGTGGATATCGGGTAGGTCTGAGAATCGGCCAACATCTATTTTTCATACCCCTAAATGATAAGGGTGACCCACCCCTAAATATATTTTTTTTTATTTTTTTGACATTTTTTAAACTTTTATTTTATTATGATTGGGCATTGATACATAAAACTCAAAATTTTCACTCTTTTTCACCCGGCAAAACGACGTTTGCCGTAGCTAGTTTATCTATAATATGTATGTATTTAGAAATATATAAGTATATTTATCAGTTGTCTGGTTACCACAGTACAGGCTCTGCCTAGTTTGGGAACAGATAACGGTGTGATGGTTATCCTAAGATATTTATTTATTTATTTTATTTTACTTAAAAACTGTTAAACTAAATTAAATTACCAATATTTATTACAATATTTTACAGAGTAAAAACAGTTTTATACCCTTTGCCGTACTGCATTAATTCCATTCTCTATAAAAATATTTTTTTCGCATGGAAAAAATACAAAACTCTTTTACAAACACGTCACAGTGTTAACCTGTCAGTGGTCAAGGGGTATTATTGTACGTTTTCATTCTGGGGTCGTGTGCTTCGAGCCGGATATCCATTACAAAGCGATAACTTCAGTGTACTGACCCAACGTGCGTGACTTGAAACTTTTACTGTGTTGTTATTGGCCGTTGTAAATAGATTCAGTGTTATTTGGTTTGTAGCTTACTTCGTGTCGCAAGTGTTTTAAATTTCGAACTGGTTTATGGGTTACTTGCAAAAGGAAAATTGTATGTGACCGTAATAGGTAGATGGATATTTAAATTATTATTCACTAAGTAGAATGACACCTGATGTATTAGTAAGTATATAATCTATATTTTCAAACAGACTACACACCATCTAGTAATTTATGTTGTTCTTTGGTACCTATCACAAGAGAAAAGCCGGAGAGATTTGTTGGTATTTCGAGTGTTCATTATAGTTCAAAGAAGGTTTTTAGGTAAAAAAAATAAAAGGCCTCTTTTCTTTGAGAAATGGTTCAACGTTTACCGAGTAAGCAAGTTAGTCTATCTTCGTTCTCCAGTCCTTATCATCTTGTATTTTTCTTCGCAACTTCTCTATTAGTCATCATCTCGATAGTCACCCTTTTCTAGTCATATCATTATTCACACAGTCCATCCATTGTTTCTTTAGTCTTCCCCTACTGTTAAAGCTATTCACGTTCAGTATGAAAACTTACCTTGTGACATTTTTCTAATTTCTTCGCATCACATGTCCATATTACCATGACAACCAATTGCCACCTAACTTGACAGTCACCAGTGCCACTTTCATAGTTCCTCTTATGTATTCATTTCTTATTCTATTAATTTACGTAACACCACACATTCTTCTCAGCCCAGTTGCATGCCCTTCATTCGTCCTTTAGGTATCCCAACATTCTCAGCTATCAACCATTTTTTTATAAATCTTGCTCTTAGTTTCAAAGGAATTTGGGAATCGCGAATGTGCCCGTGATGCCATCAAGCTCTATGGCTCTAGAACTGGAGAGACCGCCAACATCTAAGAACTGAGAATTTGAAGCATTTTCACGCTAACATTCTCTAACTTTTTAATTCCGTTTTTTTTTTTTGTAATATTTGTAGTTGAAAAGTCCTCTTTGAATAAATAATTTGAGTTTGGCATTTTTCCAATCCACACTAGATCTCAGGTCCATTTTCAACTACCAGAACTTGAACTATAAACAGTGTGCACAGGGTGCCTCTTCATGAACGTCGTACACCAGAGCGTCCAAAATCAACAGAATGAGGTAAGGACCTCAAGCCGACCCTTGGTGCAAGCCTACAGTCACACTGTACAAGTCTGTGTTGCTAGCAGCCAACTGGACGTAAGTACGATATTCGACATAACATGGCAAAAACTAACTGTAAATAAATATAAATAAATAAATATCTTAGGACAACCAACACACCGTTATCTGATCCCAAACTAGGCAGAGCCTGTACTATGGTAACCAGACAACTGATAAACATACTTATATATTTCTAAATACATACATATTATAGATAAATTACACCCAGACACAGAACAAATGATTGTGCTCATCACACAAAGATTTGTCCTGGGTGGGAATCGAACCCACGACCTCAGTCTTTGCAGTCAGGGTCACTAACCACTAGACTAACAGGCCAGTCAGTAAATACATTCTGGGCAAACCATTTTATTTCTAGACCCACCACAACACATCCCGAGGTACCCTATCATATGCTTTCTCTAGATCATGAAAACCTTGTACAACTTCTTGTACACACGTCTGTACTTCTCGCTCAATTGGTGGAGTGTAAAAGTGGCATCCTTGTTTCTCGAGTTGGCATGAACCCAAAGTCTCATTTTTATTCTCCATAAAAAAAACGTCTTCGGGGTTATCTCAACCTCTTCTCGAAATCTGTCCTCTATATCTTCCCATGCATTTATTCTATGTGTCAGGTAAGCAAGGTCCGTAAATACAAAATCGATTTTGGTGAACACAAATCGTATTTTTTTATATAAAACACATCTATTTGTTACTTATTTTTAAGGCTTCCTAATAAAAATATCTAAAAGAAAGCCGTGAGAATAAGTTACAAAAAGAAAATCAGAATATTAAGTAAATCTTAATTTTTTTAACATATTGAATATTCCTAAAATATTTGTTACGTGTTTTTGCGTGTGAACCGCGTGTGGCGCGCGGGAATTTTTATTAACAGTCCCAGTCGTGGCAGGCGGAGGGTTAACATGTCTATTACGTGTGTGGGCGAAGGTTAGAATTTGGAGTCACTTTTGTTTCTGTATGTTTTCATGCTTTTTGCTGTGGGATGTGCAGAATATATGAAGTTAACGACTAACGTCTTCCACCTATACAGATACAGTTGGCAATTTTTCGTGATCGTGTATTTTGCTGTTAAATACCTACTAGGTATAGGCGTTAACAAATATTAAACAAAACTTGATTTAATAATCAAGTTTTCTCAGTGATTTATATAGAGCAATCAAAACATTACATATGCAGTGTAAATAGAAAATGTATTTATTTATTCAAAGATTTTTTTTTCTATACGTGTTCTCTTTTTTTTTCACAAAATATGTTCATCAATCAAACGTTTCAGTTCAACGTTTTGTGTAACACCCATTTAATATTAATAACACTAACTCCGAAAACGTAAATATACCTAAACAAAAAAATCATGTCCCAGTTTCCACCAAAACAAACATCATCACTTCCGGAATCACTAAACACATTTGCCCTTGTTTGGGTAAAAAAGGTAGTAAAAAATTACATTCCCATGACGAAACAGTTCACATAGGAAACACTGCCTCCCATGGGAACCTCGAGACCTTGTCAGGTGACCCCACAATGACATGATAACACCATCGTTTAGGGCAAAAAAAAATATAATAGGGCCACATTTACACAACCAAGGTTTTTTTGTGTGTGAATATTTTGTTTAACATTGAAATTTGAGGTGGGAAAAATAAATTGTGCTAAGTATGTGAAAGAAAATAATTACAGAAAATTAATAAGGCTTTTGTGGGTAATTAAAAGCAATGATTGTATTGAAATTGTTCCAATTTGTTTTTTTTTTTTTTTTTTTGTATATCTACATATTATTATTCGAAGTAGGTAGCTTATAAAGATTATGTTAATATTAAAATTTTAACATAAATAGTAAAGTATTTTTTATCATTTTCAATTACATTTGAATTATAAAGCTTACTAAACTATAATAAGTTAAATGTAAAAAATAAGCTATAAATAACTAAAAGACAGAGAGAGATTACTATCAATAATTTATTACTATCTAAAAAGGCCAATTAAGCTTTTACTTGGCCTTTTTAGATAGTAATAAATTGACGAAATTCTTTGAAAATTATTTCGAAATTTATTGTGATTTATGGAAACTGAAAAGTAAGCACTTTTCAGGTATTAATCACTGACAAATGTTAAGACATTTAAGATAAGAACTACTTGAGCATAAATCATATCAATGTTCTTTTAATTATAATTTGTAAAAACAATTAAAAGTGTCATAGTAAATGATGATTGTCTGGCCATTTAAAGATGTCACAAATGGTCACCCCTTAAACAACGAAAATATAATTCACAAATGGTCACCCCTTAAACAGTGAAAATATAATTCATACATGCCTAATTGATTTAATATTAAACGCTTAACCCTCTAATACGCTCCTATAACCCTTCGGCACGTGTCGGATCCCTCAAATACCACAAACGTTCCCACAAAATTTCCATTCTCACGTGAAAAATTCTCTGTGGGAATCCAGGAATAACCACAGATCAGTTATCGTGTTATAGAAATATAGACTTTAAGGTTATGGAAGTAGAGTATTTTTATTCACAATATTTACACATTTTTTGCATGTTGCAAGGCTATGTTGACAGTTGTCTAACAGTATGTCATACAAAATAAATGTCATTTATTATCAGATTCTACATGATAAAAAAATATAAATTGTTAGCATGTTCCCGAAAAAAATGATGGTACATCCCTAACAGTCTTATGACTAAGGTAGGTGTTACATTTGATATATTTTACCAATTTAAAAAATTAGGATCAATAAACTATAAAAAAACTTTCTCTACAAATTTATATTGTAGGTACGTTCAATTCCCACGAGTACTTGGCAAGTTCACACGCCCCAGTAACTGGCCCATCACGACCTTGAACTTACTCGCACTGGCATAACAGATGGGAAGGCAGGTACTTCGTTAATTTTTTATTTATCCGGTGTGAATCTCAAGATTATTTCATTAATTACTCCTCGTAATATTTTTTACGATTATTGTTGTATTTCAGTCGTGACTAAGTAGGTATGTGAGTAAGATAATCAGCCTATTAAGTTTCTACTGCTGGAACACAGGCCTCCTCTCTAGGAGAGGGAGTGGGCCATAATCTACCACGCGAGCCCAGTGCGGTTTGGTAGAAGTCACATGTCTTCGATTTTTTTTGGTTCTAGGACATGCTGGTTTCGTCACAATGTTTTTCCTTCACCGTTTATGTGAGTATCCAATTGATATTTTGATGAAAAATTAACCACGTACCAAGTACCTAGTTACCTACACAGGTAAAAAACAATTAAAAATGTTATCACCTGCCTAACCTTTTCCTAACTATGTGGGGGTCGGCTTCCAGTCTAACTGGATGCAGCAGAATATGAGTATTTTAAATGGAGCTATTACCTACCTAACCCCCTCAGCCCAGTTACTAGGTAATACGATACCGTCTGGTAAGACTGTTATTCAGACTTACAGGGTACAGACGACCCATAACGACTGTCGAAGATCCACGAAAGTCAGCCGGCGCCAACGGCTAAACGTGCTTTCCAAAGCAAGGAGACTTGATGTGTGACCCATCCACGGATTAACCGCACTAATTGTATTTTTTTTTTTTTTGTAGTACATCTCGTAGTTAATCTGAAAAGATTCTGACTATTTAAACGGATTTTACTAATTGTATCTTAACCCGATCTTTCGACCCGTTCGGCTGTTATTACTTAGCCATAACGCTCTTCTCAACAATTACAAAAATAAAGGAAATGAGAAATCCCTCAGGTTTGCAGTTGTTTAAAATGAGTAAGTACTTGAACCCCAATCGTAATTTATTATTACACTTACTACATAGCTTCTGCCCGCGACTTCGTTCGCGTGAAATTTTGGTCCTCAACTCGTCGCGTATGGCTATCAAATGCAAAAAAATGTTTTATCTAATTCGACGGCTAGTTCAAGAAATTACTTCCTACAAACAAACTCACAAACTTTACCTTTTAATAATTTAATTACTGTAGATTATATCTGAAATTCATGCACAAGTTTGAAATTACTCCAGTTTAATACCATACTTTACTGTTCCATAATTCATTCCTAGACTTATCTGTAAGTAATAGTCTAACATTAAACTTTCTTTTCTGACTTCTGAACAAGCAATTAAAAGGGGAGCTAAGTATCTTAATCACCCCACTGTCCTCTATAGTTAATTGTGCTGAATGATCGGTCGGTTCTCACGAGCAGGCAAGTTCACACGCCCCAGTAACTCGCCCTTCACGGCCTTGACTTGAATGAACTGTGCCAGTACAATGACCCTTAACGGATTTTTAAACTCATATTTAATTATTTTCGAATCGATATTAATTTTAACCGGATATATATTTTAGTTTTTTTCACCGACTTTCGAAATTGAAGTAATTTTTACTTTGTAGTGTTTTTTCGGAAGTAGGACATTTTTTGAAAAAGTTTTTGTTTTATGTTTTTTTTTTACATAAATGTCCATCTGAGTACAAGATTAATTATGATAAAAAATGCTACAAGGATTTCAAGGCGCCTAAATGATTTTCACAGAAAAACGTTTTTTGTAAACATTTGAGCAATTATTTTGTCAAATTTCACTTGAAATGACAAATCCGATGGCCGCTTTAATTCCAGTTATTTTTTAACTGTACTGTTTTGTTTTTAAGAGTTCTTTTCTACGTCCTATATCTCGCAACAAACTTGTTAAAAAAATGTTCTAGGTAAGTTTTAGAGTAAATATGTTCTGTGGTAAGTTTGCTCATGTTTAGTAACTGTATGTCTATCGTTTGGTTCTCACGACTTAAGAGCAAGTTCACACGGTTCCCACGCTAAAAGTAGCTTATCTCGACCTTGACCTCGGACGCGATAGCACAAAGAAAGGTTTCTTCTTCACTAGTAGGTAAGTTTTACTTGTGTGCTTATACAGAGTCAACTTAAATCAGCTAACGAAACTCCGAAGGGTCTTGTTGTCAGCTAACGAATCTGAGCAACATAATTATGACAAACGAAAATAATGTTTTTTTTTTTTGAGGTCAATATCCCGTGATAAACTGTCTATTGGTTGTCAGACTTTTGAGGTTCTGATTAACCGTAATGACTGTCAAACATCCAGACAAGCACTCGTAGCTTGGAACAAACACCGACGGTTGCCATGGCCCACGCACAATGGTCCACTCAAAGGACAAATTGCCGAAACCAAACCCCTATAACATAATAGCACTCGTAAATCGTGGCAGGTACCGTCTGCCACTTGGCTCTCTCAGGTCTTTAAATAAATAAAAATCAACAAAAATTACTAAATAGCAAACTAAAATATGACGTGGGAAAAATCGTCCGTATCGTCTGTCGACTGGTAATGGTACCCTAGAGACTGACTGGTGAAGTAACTGACTGTCTAAACTGGAAAAGCAATAACAAGGTCGAATATTTGTTGTTTAGTTTATGAAAATACATCTAGCAACATTTTCCTCCGCCGATCAGCTTAAATAAAACAATCTAAAAAAACACAAAGTAAAAAAAAAGTTCGTAGCATTTATTGCAAATAAACCAATTACAGGCACGCGTATTTCCATTCTGTACAAGGCCAAAACGCAACCATAGGAATCTGCTCGCGTATATTTTGTAATGCATTTTTTAAATTTGTGATTACAATGTATACACGAATTTTGCGTACTACTCGTATATAGTTTGTAACGTAGACGCGCACGTGCATCTTTCCAATTTATACAAGGCTAGAATGCCACCATAGGAATTTGGTAGGACTTCTGATTGCCGGGCTTCGATTTAAGGGGTGTTACGGGAGGAGGGGGAGGTCTCCTGTGAAGGAAAATTTTCGAACCCCCCCCCCCCCTCCATTTTTGAGAAATATGTTAGTTAATATTCTAACCTAACTTTCGAATTTTCGTGTATCGATATCGATTTAAAGGCCGGAAGAGGTGTGGGGTTGACGAATAAAATGAAGGGGAAGTAGCAACGCTCGACAGGACACTTCGCTGACAGGGCTCGTCAACAGAATCAAGGCGTTTCCATAGGAGGACACAGTTTTAACTCAACCTAACCTCCCCAGACCATGTCGCTTCTGGCACTCGCCGGCCGCTGCCGCGGCACCGCTCGCTTCGCTCGCTCGGCTCGTGCGTAGGAGGTCGCAGTTTTAACCTAACCTAACCTAAACTCCCCAAACCATGTCGTTTCTGACACTCGCCGGCCGCTCGTCTATACCTACGGGTTTAGTTTGCATGCGGAGTAGCACTGTATATTATGGAACAATTTAGTTACTTTGGCCACTACAAAGTATACACGAGTATTTGCGTACTACTCTTGTATAGATTGGAAGACCTTGATTAAAAAGTGATTTCCAATCTATACGCGACTAGTTTCACACCCTTGCGTTCTAGCCTTGTACAGATTGGAAATACGCTACAGGCACTTTAGATTTGTCAGGGATAAGTCGGTTAGAAATATGAAGCTATATGAATATGTTGCCCATTCCAAATCGTAGAAAAGAAACTCTCTATATGTATGTGTGTATTATAAGTTTATAATCTATTTATATTTCCCATCTTTTTTATAATTTGATATAGGATGTATTTTAACTTTTTTTTTCAATATCTCGTCCTCTCAATTAAAGCACCTGCCATCTGATCTATTCACCACCCTTGGTTGACTGGTAGAGAATGCCTAAGGCATTAAGTCCGCCTTTGTACCTTTTTTGTGTGCGAGAAGTTTAAATAAATAAACTACACGGACACTCTTTTGAAATCTCTGTTGAAATTATAAATGTAAGAACGATGTAATACGTGCACGTTAAAAACATTTGTTATTTAAAAAAAAAAAAATATGCCGTGGCAGCTAAGAGATGACCAGTCCCTACTACCTACTACTTTTTTTGTTGTAAATTTTAACTTTTGATTGACATAAATGTGCCTACACGAACAAGTTTTACCTAAAAGGTGACACTTACATTCAGCTGTCTAACACACGCAGATTAATCGAGGTCTCGTGATCTAACCTACGTGTACTCTAACTGATCTAGACCGGTGACCTTTTCAACTGTCAGAGTACACTCCTGAGAGTACCTCGGCGAGCATAGGGTTAAAATTATATTGATTAACCAAACAACAAATAACGTTTAAAAAGAATTTCGTAGGGACTAAATTAATACAGTTTGCCTAAAGCAGCCTTTCCCAAAGTGGGCGATAACGCCCCCTAGTGGGCGCTGCAGGCCTAAAGGGGGCTGGTAAGATACCCAGAAGACTCGATGGAGTCTACACAACGCCCCCATTTTTTTTCTGGGTCTCTTACCACCCCTTTAGGCCTGCAGCGCCCACCAGGGGGCGTTATCCACTTTGCGAAAGGCTGGCCTAAATTATGGTCAATTATTGAAATAATCGCTGCAAGCTTCATTATAATCCTGTCCTTATCCCAATTTATATATGGTCAGCACAACATGTATTTTTCTTCCAGACCTGTCTATTAGTCATCATCTCGGTAGTCACCCCCTTTCTAACCATATCATCATTGACACAGTCCATCCATCGTTTCTTTGGTCTTCCCTTACTCTTATACTGGCTTTTAAATTTTCCTAATTCTTCCGAATCACATGCCCATATCACATCCCTGGAGTGGAGACCGCGTATCGGCAAGCGTAGTGTGGGACGCCCCCCAGCTAGATGGACCGACGACCTCAAAAAGGTGGCTGGGACAGACTGGATGCGGAAGGCGGAGGACAGGGTGTTGTGGCGCAGCAGTGGACTGCGATAGGCTGATTTGATTGATTTGATTGACATGCCCATACCATGACAATCAAGCTTGGCTGTAGATATTATTAAAATAATATTGCTACATTTGATGTGATCAAATTTCAAATCTGTTGTGTCATAACATATATCTTGTTTGTGTGGGTTGGACCAAAATAACAACGTGTAATCAACTGAATTGACTCGATTTGACAAACGGATTAAATTGAATAGGCTCTCAGTAACTAAAGGTCAACCTATCGCAGCCAGACATGATAAATAGACCTTTTCTGAAATAGAAGACTAGACACATTCTACGAACGTACACAACAGATGGGTTATCAAGCAAAAAGTCGCACTTATCTAGCTAAATAGCCCAAATACAGATAAATGATCGGTGTGGTTGTACTGGAGCGAGTTCGCACGACCTAGTGGCTCGTCTACGTGGTGACCTTGACCTTTTGGTCACAGACTCCGCAGTGAACGGGTAGGTTTTTATAAATTTAATATTTTTTGTTAGATAATTGCATGTTTTTATTTTTTCTTTCATTTGCGTTCTGTAGTAGGAATGATTTTGTATTAGAAAAAAAATAATTCTCTCAGTTACTGTTTCAATGACGCTGGGCGTGGGGGTCCTGGATACGATTCCCACGTCAGGCAAAGTGTTATTGGGTTTTCCATTGGTAATTTCTTAGTACCGTGTGGTGCCGGACGTAAAGAATTCATCCACCCCATTTCTTCCTGTGGGTGTCGTAAAAGGCGAGTAAGGGACTTACTAGAGAATGGGCAGCAGCGTTCTCTATGCATTTTACCACCATACTGCGATCGCCAACCCGCCTGCCAAGCGTGGCGATTATGGCAAAGCCCCCCAAATTGGGGGAGGCCTAAGTCCAGCAGTGGACGTCTTACGGCTGAAATGATGATGATGAATTTCTTAGTAACAACTCGAAATTAGCGGTGTTTCACACATGTGCGTCGGAAAGCACGTTACGCCGTTGGTCCTGCGCCTGATCTCTCTCCGGTTGTATCGGATTGCCGTGCCATCGGGCTATGAGAGTGAGGGAAGAACGAGTGCCTCTATCTATATCTCCGGCGCCCATGGCTAGTCTCCGCTGAGATGAGCTGCCATGGCCGAAATACGGTCTGGAGGACTATAAATGACGACATTTTCAGGAACCTACCTATAATATAAATTTACATAATCAAATCAAAAGTCATTTATTCAAACTAGGCTGAGAGTCAGCACTTTTTGAACGTCAAAGTCACATAAGACAGTCCCCCCAAAACGCCCGCCCTTCGACACTTCCTAGTGCTTTGGCTGGGAAGAAGAAGTGGCGGAACAAACTCCCCACCAGCACTGCTGTCTGTTAAGTTAGAAGAACTTGATTCTATACAAAATCTCAAATCTTAATTTTATAAAATCTTGTTAATAATGGTACTAATACTCGTTTCGATTGTTTTTCAAACAATTATTGCCCCTTTCTAGTTTAAAAACATTGAATTCATTTTGGTTACCCCTGTTCCCTATTTACATTCATTGGAAAAAACAAAGGTAAGCACATTCTCACGCACAACCGAATTTTTTTTTTCTTTACCACTTCGTCGTTTTCCACTAGATATCTTACAACATTTAAATTTACGCACAGCAAAAAAATTCACCCCGTGTAGTTATTTCCCACGCGTTCAAAATCCCACGGTCATGTCTCATGACAGCAAAAAAATGTTGCAGAAACTTTTAAACACGGTAAATTCAACTTTAAGATACTGGAATTAGGGTTTAAAAATATACTGGTAAGCCGCAAAACGATGCTTGTATATTTTTAACAGAAACTCTCACGGTATTTTAGTGGGAGCAGTAAAGGAGCGTACAGACTAGCTGCTATATATAGGGGTTCCGAATTTTTGTTACGCATTTGGTCGTCACTCGTTGAAGCTACATACACGCTAGGTTGTTTTATTAAGAGCTTTCGTTATGGGCCGTTTGAAGGGTAGGCCACGTACTGTGACGTGTAAATAGACCTTTTGTTTTGCTAAAGATTATTTATTTATTTTGTGTATTTTTTTGGAAGTTATGCACTTATGAATGTGATAGAGTATTTTTTTCGTCTTTTGTGTTTTTGTCTAATAAGTTTTGTGTTTGTAGTGTATTTATGTATTTTTTTTTATTCAAATGAATTGTGGATACAGTAAAAATAAGCTTTTAAAATGTGTACGTAAACAAATTCTTTAATTCAGTTCGTTAATTTATTAAATATTCAGTTAATAATTTGGGCCAGCTGAAAACAAAATAGCTTGAGAATAAAAGAGGTAAAGTTTTGAATTCAGTGGTTAACATAGTATTTTACGTATGTTCTATTAACCAGCACCCTAATTGCGTAGATAACACACTATTAATAAAAAATTGAATCATTTTGAAGCTTATTTGTCATCCATTCTTTCAATGTTCAAAAGAAATCGTTTGCTTGGCAACGTAAATAACGCCATGAAAGTTCCGGAACTGTCAAAAATGATAGCAACTCCTTCTGATAGTATATTATGCAATTAGCCCTCTAGGGAAATAATAAAAACAATATCCACAGTAATTAATCTTGTAAACTATTCCTATTTATTTATTTAAATCTATCTTACGTAACTTTAATCCAGTGAGAATTCCAGTAACTAAGTAAAAGAAAACACTAACGTAGATTAACGAGTTAGCGCGCAGCTTCAAAAATGTAATAGAAGTCTATTTATTTAGTTACACAGGAACAGACGCACGGTTCAGTTTTATTTTCAGGACTATAGTTAAATAATATCTACAGGGTCAAATAAAAAAAGTATTCGTTTGTACAAGTGTAAGCTATCGATATCGTTTGATAAAAAATTAGTTATTTTTTGTCGTAACAAAAAATACCATTTTTTTTTTTCATTTTTCGTTGGGCAATCCGTACCCGTAATTGATCATCTGTTTTAATTTCTTCATCTTCTTAAATCTCAATCTTTCATCTGTTTAATAATCGTGTTCTTTTTAAAAAAATTCAAATCAATTTTGGCACATTGGTAGACCATGACCTGGGTTACGACATAGAATACTTTTTATCTGTGTAGTATGTTGCATACAAGACGCTTGGCCGTGTCGCTATCGTCACATGGGCGTAAGGTGAAAATTTATACACTGTACATTATTTTTCTGTTTACAATTGTTCTTGTAGTATCTAAACGGCCAAACCAAATAAGTATTTTGACTAAGGTGTAGGGTAGAGTTTGTGAATGAAAAAAAATAATGAAAAAGTGTTTATTCACAATATTTTGGCTTTTTACAAAATATATTACTTCTGCCAAACTGAAAAGCAGGGTTTGTAGAGTGAGAAGCTTGGCTATACTCAAAGATCTGATAACTTTTTGGCATACGAACCATATGTCTCGTGGTGCCAACATTTGACATGAAAATGTTTTTGGTGGGATTTTATTTATACTAAATAACAAGCAGTCGGCATCTTCTTATATTTAACAACAACCTTTATTAACTCCGACTGCTTGAGATTTAGTAAATTAAGTATATATCAGAATACCTATAAAATTAGGCAGTCAGGCGGGTCTACCAACAGAAGTAAAAACTCAAAACTGTGAAATAATAGTGATTTTATTCATTCTCATATTAATTGCAGTATAAAAAACGACTGTCGCTATAATTCTTTACAATTATTTTTTTATAATTATTTATTACTAGCTATGCCCGCGGCTTCACCTGCGTGGTGTTCATTCAATAATCACACAGGGACGTGCTACTCAGACAAAAAGTAGCCTATGTTACTCCTTATAACATCAGCTATCTGCCAGTGAAAGTCCCTTCAAAATCGGTCCAGCCGTTTCAGAGATTAGCCGGAACAAACAGACAAACTGATAGACAGACAGACAAAATTTAAAAACAATGATTTTTTCATGTAAGTACTATATATACTTTCATATGCATTTAGTGAAAAACTGTTAAATCGAAATTACAAACAGGCACTCAAATTTTATTTATTTGTATTTTGTATAGATTAAACTTTCACGGTTGGCCAAGCGGAACACGCCATATTCATAGCTAGAGACTATATTGTTATTATAAGTATGTCAGTGTCACGAATCCATAAGATTTTCCCCTACCAAAAATCACTCACCGCGCTGTAACAATTTATCGATTTAAAATAAAAGTACAAAATAAAATTCCCAAGTACAAGTAACATCGTTATTATTCACCCTCTACTTTGAACGCTCATTTTCCTGTCCATGTTCCTCGTAACGATCTGGGTAGTTTCAATACCGGTAAAAAATACCGGTAAAATATTACCGGTAAAAATTAAAATAAGCAAACTGTCGCGCCGACGTTGTTTGCTGTGTACTCTGCTCCTCGTGCTGTGTGAATGCTGGGAAAATATTGCCAGAGCATAATGAAAGCCTGTAATGGATTTTTATTTAAAGGAGCTTGTGCAACTTGTTTGTAGATGGCGTGAATCGAATATGAATTTTTATTTGTTGTTTATGACAAACACGAGTTTTCCTTCTGGTGAATTTTAGGCCTAGTTGTTGTTTGGTGAAAACTCCATCATTTCATATTCCACAGTACATAGTGAGCTGGAAAGTGTCTTTTTTTCCAAAAATATTACCACCACCTTCCAACACCACCACCTTCCAACACCACCACCACCACAACAACCACCACACCACCTCCACACCAGCATACCACACCACCTTCGCCGTTGTGTATCTCTTCGGCGATGTCTATCTGCTAGGAAATGCTTGCGCCATCTAGTTTTAAAATATTGACCAAGAAAATATCGATGGGTAAACGTATGTTATAAGATCCATTTATAAAATAAACGTTACACTTCATCAGAACACTCACAAATACGTTGCCATCCCAGACTAGAGACAAAGCAACAACAAACAAGCAAGCAACTCTTGTACTTGTCGTTATTACCTTTTTTTCTGTAAACTCAGCAACGCTATTGGTGACAAAAATGAGTAGTATCCTTTTAGTAGCAATTTTCATTTCTAATGTTTTGTTTTTCTATGATTCCATCATTTTAACGGCCATCATGAAAAACTGCAATTATCACCAGTATTTAACATTAAAGAGTCAATAACGCACTGTCTCTATACAGCCGTTCTTGTGTGACCGTTCACTACTTTTTTAACACGTTGGTCGCCATGTCGGACAATGGTGACCGACATTAAATGTTTCATTCGGGCCGCGTCGGACATTGGTGACCGACAGGGCATACCTTACTTTGACCTACGCTCACAGGCCACATTTTCATCAGTTTGTGATTCGTCGCGTCATCGGTGGCATGGCTTTTTATTCTTAAAATTCTCTTTGGCAGCTAACGTGTTAAGAAACCAAACCTTAAGACGACGTACACACTGACGTAAAAAAATTGTGGTGGTATTTTATCATGCACTTTATTTTTAACTTTCGGTGTTGAACCAAACATTGAAAATTCAAAAGAGTACAACTCAGCATGTCGAAAAAAATACACTGTTCTATTTTCAATCCTCGGCGCCTATGCAGTACGTTGAAGATCGATTTTATAATATACGTGGGTAGGCTCGCAGTCTGAAACAAATACCTTCGTAATAATATAGGTAGTCCGTGTGGTGACAGATGTAAAGAATAGCACCATCCCATTTCTTCCCATGAAAAAGGGGGGGGGGGGGGTGTCGTAAAAGGCGGCTAAGGGACTTACTAGAGAATGAGCAGCAGCGTTCTCTATGCATTTTGCCACCATACGGCGATCGCCAACCATCGCAATCGCCACGCTTGGCAGGTGCCAAGTTGGCGATTATGATAAACGCCCCAAAAAATGCACAATACCGGTCGAAATTGCGGTGCTTGGGGAGGCCTATGTCTAGAAGTGGACGTCTTTCAGCTGAAATGATGATGATGAATATAGGTAGTTATAACACTATGATCCCAAGACTATAATCTTCCTGAAGAACCAACTCATTTTATATACACCGTGACATTTTAGCCGTCTTACAACGGCAGCTCACTTCATGTAACCAATGACTACTACACATCCATAAGAAAAAAAATAAGTAACATTTGAATAACTAAAAAATTAAAATATTATTCATTATGATGACGCATGACGTGGTTTAAATTTGATATTTGGTCTCATGGAAAATGGAGTTGGAATGATCTAGCCGACTCGTGCACTGGGTAGGTATGTTCTCTACCGTATGATACGTACACATTATTAACAGGATGTTTAATAATTGTAATCCATTATTTATTTTTATTAGTACCTATTATCTTAATCAATGGTAACAATTTATAATCACGCATAGAGGTATATTACGTCGGACACATTGAGTGGACAATTCTTGTAAGACGACTAAAATGTCACGGTGTATAAACAAAACCAACATAAGGTAAGTAATATAACCAGTAAGTAAGTACCGCTACTTCACCCCAAAAGCCTATTTTAATAAAAGTCGCAAATTGTTCTTGAAACAATACTAAAGTGGCAAAGTTGAAAAGTGTTGTATTATATTCATTATCTTGATAATATCACTCCGAAATTCCAATCAGTCGAGATTGCTGTGTTAATTTAAAACCAGTTTCACCTTTATACAGGGTGACCATGATATATTTTTCTATTCAGGATTTTAGAATCAGGCATATGCATTATCAGGCGATAATAAGTAGAGAGAAATAGAGGAGGTATTTGTCGTAAATTAGCTTATTCTAAGAGGCAATTCCCACATATTTTAATCCATCGCAATTTATCAAAAAATGTATAGGATGTTTGCTAAGATGACCGCGACTTTATTGAGAAGGGGGACTTAGCGTTCTGGTAGCAGATAATATAAGTTTAATAACCACAAGACATATTATAAAATGTTATTAATATTTAGAAATTGTTTAAGTAGAAAGGGTCAAGGGGATAAAATATAAATAGCTATTTATATTGAAAAATATAAAATCACGCAAAAAGCAGCTCAGAGCTGAAAACAACCTGACCATGCTCTCATCATTGTCAAAGGTAAGAGTGTTTGGAAAAATTGCCAATTGTAAAAAAAGGTTCATTGCTACTCTTTATAAGCAAGGGAGATGTGACGTGGCGTTCTTTACTTTCTGCCTACCCCCATGGAAAAAAGGTGTGAGTTTATGTATGTCTGCATGTTTTTACAAGAAGAGAGCAGTAGGCTGCTCATATTGACCAGCCAATCTGTAAAAATATCACCATGAAACTTACGTGAAGCAAGTTTGCCGTGAGCTGTCAATAGTGTTAACGCCAAGCATTGGGTTTTGGCAGCTACCTTCACTAAACTTTTCACGGTGAGTGTTTTAACAGAATAGAAAGTTAAGCCTGGCAAATCGATTTTACTGTATCGTATTTAGTATTCAAAAAGTAAAAACCAATTGATTCTATGGCTGGCAAGCTAGTAAAATCGTTTTATAAACCAACAATACACCAAACCAAACATTTTGAATCCAATTAGGTTTCACTTTCTCGATGTCTCGTCAAAAAATTATAAAATATGTGGTCACCCTACTTTCAGAAGGACTTCCAAAAGACAGAGAGCTTTTTCAATAACGCACAGAGGGTCCATAAATTAGGGTAGGTATCCAAGGAAATCTACTCAAAAAGAAAAGTGAATTCCGTCACTCTTTGCAATGATTAAAGTCCGTTGAAGAAGGGCCATAGTCATTCAGCTTAATGACAATCTAAATAATATGGCATTTTATAATAAAAGTGATAAGCGTTATTCATTTATTTTGAGTTAAATAATTGAAGGTTGTTCCTCCTGCAAGGAAACTGATAATATTATCGATCTATGTCAATCTGCCTAGCACTTTCCCAACTGCGTTGGAGTTGGCTTCCAGTCTAAACTTGCATTTCTGACCACATCAATTGGTTGTAGGGGACAGACAGGCAGTTGTTCCATGTAAAGTACTGGTATTTAGCTGCGTCTGATAGAAGCTCAAATGTCTAACAGCCAGTCTTGCCAAGGGGTGCCCAGTAAGCTGGGCTTACTGGGCACCCCTTGGCAAGACTGGTTTCGGGCTTCTGTCTAAGGGGCCATCCATAAATTACGTCACACAAATTTCATGATTTTTACCCCCTGCAATTTTACATCTAGACATTGAATTTTTTTTTAATTTTTCTGTCATAGTTCATATTTCGTGCTTTAATAGTACTTTAAATATGTATATTCAATTTTGAAATGTGACGTCACAAAATTGAGGATCCCACCCCCTTGTCACACAATGTCACAATTCATCGACCCCTTAACGTGTGACGTAATTTATGGATGGCCCCTAACGACTATCAAAGATCTACGTGCTTTCCGAGGAATATGTTATGGTTGGTTATCCACGGACTTACCTTGGTAAGCGCTGATTAACCTACGTGCTCGATTCATGCTGACATTACTATTTAGCCAAGACCCCACCCACTACTCAGCCAATTACTAACACAATTATTTATTTATTAAGTTTGTATGCTTACAGCTAAAACAAACAGAATAAAAAATTGTGTGGGAGACTGACGGCCAATTACAAGAAAGAACCAGTGTGAAGAGTATAACACAGCTACCAAAAAAATAAGAGAAAAAAAAAATAGTATAACATTCAAGCTTAAACGAAATTCACATTATATACTAAATTAAAAGCAGGACATACTAATTCTTAATTAAAGCCAAGGCTCAGGCAGGTTATGTAGTATTCAATAAACTTTAGCCTAGGACTCAAGCTTCTTTTATGTACAGAGCTGAAAACCAAATCTCGTCATTAAAAACGCTAAAAATCTAGTCACAGTCTTTACTCAGTAACAATCAAATGTCAAAAACTTGTCAAAAATTTATGGAAACTCGAGGTTTTTTTGACAGATCAAGACTAAGATAAGACTGTCAACGATCTGAAAATTACGAGAATTGCCAATCTGATTTCAGAAACTATATTTTTTACTTGAAAAAAAAAGAAATGCGTTTCTCATCGAGATACAAACTTTTTTATGACTTTCAATATATCCCAACATATTTCGCTGGAACAACTTTTTTATTTACCTTTTTTTTACAGAAAAGAAAACGCAAACACTGTATAGGTATTATTATTTATTCCAAAAATATTATTCCAAAGAAGCGTGAATTGTGTTCCTGTCTCTGTTAAAGAGTATTATTCAAATCCAACGTTGGAGCGAAAGAAAATGTCCAATAAAAATGCAAAGAGAACGGTACCTATTCTTTTTTCTTTACTAACTAAATAGCTGTGGTAGGGACACGGTCATACTGATAGCGATTTGAACGTAAAACACGCAATTTTGTGATGTGAATGCTTTTGTTGTAAAGTAAGGTGTTGCTGTTGTGTTGCATCAAAGGACCGATGGCCGATGGAGCAGACGAGTTCTGGAGTGGAGACCTTAATTTATCGGCTGGTCCCCCAGCTAGATAGACCGACGACCGTAAGAAGGTGGCTGGGACAAACTGGTTGCGGAGGGCGGAACTCAGCGTATTGTGGCGTGCGCAGCCTAGAAGAGGCTGCTGTCCAGCAATGGATTGAGTTGATTGATTGAATGTGTAGCGAATGCTTTTGTCTGGAAACAGACAGCAAGAATACGAATAAAAAGATTAGCTTACCTCATCATTATCAGCCCGTATTGTTCCCACTGCTGGGACATAGGCGTACCCTCTGTGAGAGGGACGGTCCCATAATCTACTACGCAGCCCTAGTATGGATTGTTTCACAAATCTTTGGATTTTGGCTTTAAGGCCATGTCGGTTTACTCACGATGTTTTCTTTCACCGTTTTGAGAGCAGTGGGCGAGGATATTGACCACACAAAGTGTAGTGCCAACACTTTAAATAACTTAGTTTAATTAAACTAACCAGAATGCTGTAAACATTGATACTTTTTTTGTAATACCATATAAATTACGATTACAGAGCGTAATCGTAATTTATATGGTATGTTAATGTTTATAAATAAAATAAATAAATATCTTAGGACAACCAACACAACGTTATTTGATCCCAAACTAGGCAGAGCCTGTACTGTGGCAACCAGACAACTGATAAACATACTTATATATTTCTAAATACATACATATTTTAGATAATTTACACTCAGACACAGAACAAATGATTGTGCTCATAACACAAAGATTTGTCCTGGGTGGGAATTGAACCCACGACCTCAGTCTTTGCAGTCAGGGTCACTAACCACTAGACTAACAGGCCAGTGGAGTAGTCGTTGGAGTACCATCTATACTCTATACCAGTCTTTCCCAAAGTGGGCGATAACGCCCCCTCAAAAAAAATGGGGGCACTGCTGTAGAGTCTACACAACGCCCCCATTTTTTTTCTGGGTCTCTTACCACCTTTAGGCCTGTAGCGCCCACAAGGGGGCGTTATCGCCCACTTTGGGAAAGGCTGCTCTATACTAATATTATAAATGCGAAAGTAACTCTGTCTGTATATTACGCTTTCACGACTAAACCACCGATTTTGATGAAATTTGGTACGGCGTAAGTTTGGACCCCAAAAAAGGACATAGGCTACTTTTTATTCCGCAAATTCGTCTGCATCTGCGATAACCGACATTTACGCGGACGAAGTCGCGGGCAAAAGCTAGAAGTAAATAAACAAAAATCCTTTATTAAAATCGCGTACAGTATGACCTCGTCCCGCTCACATCAGTTCTCTCACTCCTCCAATTCTATCGGCGAACCAAGTGCGCGGTAATTGCATTGCGACACTACTTACAGGACTTCGTTATACTAAATATCTTTCGCACCTTCCTTTAGTATTGCAGACGATCTGATTACGTGTAGGAATTGGTATTTTGCATCTAGATTTTAGTATTTTATAAATGTTAATTTTATTGTACGGGTGAGCTGTTATTTGGCCTATTGTTTTAGAATAATTCATTTCAGCTATGCTACAAAATACTTAGTGCTTAGTGGATTCTTAGTGGTTGCTTGATTTCTTAGAATTACTTATTTACTAAATGCACCTTAGGAGTACATATAGTGACTTTATTGGTGATGTTTTTCAACAAGGTCAGGCGTAATTGACAGGATGTAACAACGTAAACGAGGCAAATGGAGTATGTTAAATTCGTAACCCCCATAGGCAGCGGGTCTGAGATTATGTTTTTGTATGTTTATGTGTAAATTCGGCAAAATGCTCAATAGAAAATGTATAGTTAATAATAAAATATCTCTCTTTGTCTTTTTAAATACGTGCGTCGTATTGTAAGGACCCGATCACACGAACCATAACAACACCACAACAACATCAATTCAACGGGCGCTAATCTGTTTAAAAATAAATAGTCTATCCACGCGGACCCCATTTAACCTTCTGTCCGCGTGGATAGACTATTTATTTCGCGACCGATCAAAACAAGGTGACGTCGCAGCCGCTGCTCAACCCCAACGTTGCGTAGACGCGACGACATTATTGCAGCCAGAGTCGATCCGTCTGCAAACCTTAGACGACTTACAAATACAACGTGTAACGTAAATAACGCAAAACCTCAATACCCCAATTAGAGTAGTAAGTTAAAAGCGAAGAAAAAGCGAAGAGGCGAAGATTATTTTTTAAAGCGAAATGTAATTAAGAAAATTGTGTTGACATTATACATTTATAATTATTGCCTTGAAATATGATTGAATTTTCTTTGGCACGATCGGCGGTAAGTTTGGCAAATTAAATATTTAAAAAAATACATAGAAAGGTTAAAATGCAATTTTATCTAATAGTTAAGTTATTTTTACACGCTTTATATTAGCTTCACTTGTATGTTTGTATATTTGTATGTTTGTTTGTAACCGACTCCTTATAGCGCGATTTTGACCCACTTTAAACAACCAGATTTCATTCAAACTTTGCACACCTGTCAAGGACCGATGACAATGCAATAATTTCATAAATTTGTGCCATTATCCTTGCCAGGGTTACCAGGACAGCAAAAAAATTGTCACAAACTACGCTGACATACGTCTCAAAATTAGAAACACCCTAAAAAATTGAAAATAAATAATAGTTTAAAAAAAAACTTCAAAATACGCTTCCATTGAAAACCAAACTAAAAGTACAAAATAATGTAAAAAAAAGCGTGGGGTGCCTGATATCAATAAAAAATACCTTAAAAACACCCCACGCTTTTTTTCCATTATTTTGTACTTTTTAGTTTGGTTTTCAATGGAAGCGTGTTTTTAAGTTTTGTTTAAACTATTATTTTTAAGTTATTTATTTATTGTTCCCTTCAGGTTATAGACATCATTGTAGCCCTGGCTCTTGTACTAGGAGTTCCTGTATCACAAGAGCCAGACCTCTCTATTTACAGGGAATAAGATTTGGAAGCGAGATAGACAAAATTAGACACTAAGGTTAACGAAGACAGTGACAAGTTAAGAAGACAGTGACAACCTATCCGCACAGAGCCCGCATGCCCACAGCCCACTTTCTCTCACAGAGAGGAGGCCTGTGTCCCAGCAGTGGGAACGTTAAAGGCTGGTTATTATGAACCCAAAATTATTTGCGGTCGGCGCAACATATCTTCTTCTTCTATACTACATTTTTAGTCATCATCTCGGTAGTCACCTCTTTTCTAGCTATATCGTCTTTCACACAGTCTATCCATTGTTTATTTGGTCTTCTATAAAGTTGTTAGAAACCAATTAACTTACATTTGTACCAGAGGGGTAATTGCGGAACTTTTTATCGGTAGGAATTGGTTTAATATTCATAGTTAAACAACATTCATTGCGTTATTTACGTTGCTGAGCCGACAATTTATTCGAACAAATGACACAATGGTTTAGAAATAATCTTCAATCCCATTCAGATTCTGATAAATTGTGAGTTTCGCAATTAGAGTGCAGGTTCATGCGTTGTGCCCAGTTGATAGCAATAGGCTCACCCTATTACATAACTGTCGAAATATGTGTATACTACAGTTACAAATCTGCCTAACTCCTGCACGCGTAGCATGACCACCGTAGAAATGGGTTTTGTCTATTCTTGGTAGAAAAGAGATAGAATTGTCATGCTACGCCAGCATAAAATGGTACAAATCTTTCTACAAAATTTTATTTTGTCTTTTTTCTTTCTACAATCTGTAATTTTATATATTCTTCCGTTGACAAAACCCATTTCTACGGTGGTCATGCTACGCGTGCAGGGCGCATACGGGAGTAATGTTTTGTTATGAAGTTTTAAATGTAATATAGTATCAAAATGTTATGGTGAAATTGCTGATCGTATGGTTAGGTACCTACTGACATTTGGCTAAAAGAATGCAATGCGTTCCGAAAGATGTAAATTATGATGAATAAATAAGAAATTTACCGGGAAAGTATTGTAAAAGTTTAGGTCCCACCGAGATTTGAACTCGGATCGTTGGATTCAGAGTCCAAAGTGCTAACCATTACACCATGGGACCACTGAGTGAAACGTTAAAATCAGCAATCACTTGCCACGTGGACCGTAGTGCGCATGTCCGAGACGCTTTCTCCTCTTAACACGTCCATTCATCTCTCTCTCACAACGTACTACCTTGCCAAGTTGAATTGTGTTCTATGAAAAGAACCGTTGTTCTAAATTGGTAATGAATAATTACACACATATTTATATGCACCTAGTACTAAAATTAGTAGGACTAAACATGATTGGATTATCGATAGACATTTCTGGCGACTTTCTTATAGCTATATACACTTTAAAGGGATGAGTTAAGGTAGCCAATAAATTTCCAATAATCCCACTGATAGACTATTTCATAAAATAGTTCATCATCATCATTTCAGCCGTAAGACGTCCACTGCTGGACTTAGGCCTCCCCCAATTTGGGGGGCTTTGCCATAATCGCCACGCTTGGCAGGCGGGTTGGCGATCGCAGTATGGTGGTAAAATGCATAGAGAACGCTGCGGCCCATTCTCTAGTAAGTCCCTTAGTCGCCTTTTACGACACCCACGGGAAGATATTGGGTGGTGTTATTCTTTACGTCCGGCACCACACGGTACATAAAATAGTTATTCAATGGAATTATATGAACTTAGAGGCTTATATTGCTGATTTTAATGGCGAAAATTCTGTATTTACAAACTGCAAATAGCAAAAAAAAAGATTATTGGATTTTCGGGCGCTTCCCTTTTTTTTGTCGGTGAGAAATCATCAAATGACTTCTCCCGCTCTAGGGTGGAGCGGAAGGGCGTGTCAGACTTTTACTGACTAAAACCCACCCGTGTTCTTTCAGTTGCCCATATGCCAGGGCCACGGTACCTCTTTCGAAAAAATCTCGCGACCCTGGCAGGTTCGGGCGCTTCCCTTAATGAAAATCTACGTGATACTAGAGGATATAAAAACACACGCGTATGGTTTTCAATAGATGAACGATGTGGCTTTTCTTTCAAAGAAAGTGGTAAGGTACGTCAGTTGTACACCTACCTATGTTTGCTTAGTTTGTATTGATTTTAATAGAAGTATCTACGACGTGTGTCGTATCAAACGATGTTTTCCATTAATTGGTACTTCAGTAAATCCTTTATGGTTATTACTCAATCTGATACAGAGATTTATACCCCTATATTTTTCATATTTGCTTAGTTTTTATTGATCACAATGGAAGTATCTATGACATGTGTTGTACTTACGACTTTAAATACCAACAATGACGATGTATTCCATTAATAAATAAAATCATTTATTTCAGACAAAAAACCTCCATAGGCAAGGCAAGGTTGTTAGTAACAAGGATTTTGCTTATAACTAATGTTAGTAATTAAAAGTAAAAATAAAAGTAAACATAAATAAATAAGGCACACCGTCTACCCCTGCACAGTAGGTTCATCAGACTCGCAAAACATGGAGTTCAGTGAACCTACTGAGCAGAACAGTATCGGTTCTCTCACCAATCATCCTTAGGACACTATTCGGGCTCTCCCGAATTCGTCGCACCACCGACGCAACTTTTTTACGCTTAATTGCGTAGAAGTCATTTACGCTGGCGTCAGCAAACATCAGCAGTCGGTTGCACTGCAATATCGAGGGAGCCGAAACAGAGCCCTGAACTCATTATTATACTGGACGCGCAAGGCATTGTAGACTTTTTGTGTAAAATTTGTACGGTTTATGCATAAGGTTTATGTTTATGAAATTAAAAGTTTTTTTTTTAATTTTTATACTTGAGTTGACGGAATGAAAGGTAAATTGTGGTTTACGATTTATGACGTATTAAAAAAAACTACTTACTAGATCTCGTTCAAACCAATTTTCGGTGGAAGTTTACATGGTAAAGTACATCATATATTTTTTTTAGTTTTATCTTTCCCTTATTTTAGAAGTTACGGGGGGGAGGGGACACACATTTTACCACTTTGGAAGTGTCTCTCGCGCAAACTATTCAGTTTAGAAAAAAAATGACATTAGAATCCTAAATATCATTTTTTAAGACCTATCCATAGATACCCTACACGTATGGGTTCGATGAAAAAAAATTTTAAGTTTCAGTTCTATGTATGGGGAACGCTAAATATTATTGTTTTTTTTTTCTATTTTTGTGTGAAAATCTTAATGCGGTTCACAGAATACATCTACTTACCAAGTTTCAACAGCATAGCTCTTATAGTTTCGGAAAAAAATGGCTGTGACATACTCCGACAGACAGACAGACATGACGAATCTATAAGGGTTCCGTTTTTTGCCATTTGGCAACGGAACCCTAATAAAAAAAGTAGCGATGTGTTGTCACGGTATCATTCCAATATGGAACTTTAACCATTGTAAACTGTTACACATAAACATGTAGTCATTATGTTGATGAAAAGGGAGAACTGGTTTGGACTAGGCTAAACTAGTTCTTCCTAAAATCGGGTTTGGCTTGTAACATATGAAATCGCACCGTGTGGTGCCGGACGTAAAGAATAACACCACCCCATTTCTTCCCGTGGGTGTCGTAAAAGGCGACTAAGGGACTTACTAGAGAATGGGCAGCAGCGTTCTCTGTGCATTTTACCACCATACTGCGATCGCCAACCCGCCTGCCAAGCGTGGCGATTATGGCAAAGCCCCCCAAATTGGGGGAGGCCTAAGTCCTATAGTGGACGTCTTACGGCTGAAATGATGATGATGATAATGATATGAAATCGTGTGAGACGTCACAGACTTATCTGGTCGAAATTGGACCAATCGACAATCGCCGGAAGAATTCGGATGGCTTCTTTTAACTGGGCGCAGCCAAATCTTTCTGCGTTGACTTATAAATGCAAATGTTCTTACAAGTATAAGAATTGATCCTCAGATGTTTTCAGTATCACTGAAAATCCCTCTGATATTATAAATGTGAAAGTTTGTATGTTTAGATAATTGGATATTTGTTACTCAATCACGCAAAAGCGACTGAACGGATTTGAATGAAATTTGGCACACGGATAGTTTATAACCTGGATTAACTATTCCGGGGATATAATTTCCTCGACAAGGATTAAGCTGCTGGCAAAAGCTATCATTATATAAAC
The DNA here is from genome assembly GCA_947507805.1 of Aporophyla nigra. Classification (NCBI taxonomy): domain Eukaryota; kingdom Metazoa; phylum Arthropoda; class Insecta; order Lepidoptera; family Noctuidae; genus Aporophyla; species Aporophyla nigra. Next base: position 26,780,713 of record OX382292.1, on the reverse strand, counting down.
TAAAACCTATTTACCTTTCCTCAAAGATAAAAATATTTTATAGGCCCGAACTGAACAAGAAACATGTAGAAAATATTTTGTAGCATCCATTTTCCAGACAAAGTACCACACTGAACGACTGAAATCACTTACAACCTGTATCCCAGTCTAGATGGGTCATTACCTAGGCTATCAGCACGTTCTACTACAATTTGTACCCTACACTCTAGCTTCTGGAAAATGCATCTACCCTCTTAATGTAAGGCGATTAACAGGATTCCGTAGAACGTTGCCTGAACTTTAATTCGATTATAGCTTTTTATTTGAGCTCTCTAGTGCTCTTAAGAAGTAATGCTGCTAAGAATGTACTTTAAAAAGACTTCGGAATCTGATTCTAGATTTTTGTTAAAAGTTTTTGGTGTTAGTACGCACAATATCAAGCTATAATTTCCAATGTAAGCTCATTGTACGAAAAGAGGAACAATGCGAGGTCAGCTAATACTGGAAATGTGTGATGAGCTTGATATGTTGTCGTGTGTCCCTACATATTTCAAGTCAAAACAATTTGACACTTCGTCATGTTTCCGTGTTATAGTCATTCCATAGTACTGACAAAAAAAAAAATAGTTGCGATTTAAATATATCTCATTCTCAAATTTGTTTCGTTTAGTTTTGTGTTTTCTTTGTGTGTAGTGTGCATGCCGAAAGGTAAATAAATATGGTGATACCAACCAATAATGTGTTATACCATAAAATTATTACGTGAATATAAAACATCTGCATCTTCTTTACCCATAATTCCATCAGTTTTGGAAGTTCAATAAACGTTTACACGACAAGATAAGCACATACAGAACCTCTTAAAGTAACAGCAAATAAAATTACGAATTCCCAAAACAGAATTTCCAGTGCAAGCTACAAACGGTGTCGAATTAATCACTATACGACTCGGTACTCGCTTTGTCGTTCAACTTAACCGCAAATTGATTGCGACCAATTGTCATTAATTCGAACAATTACCGTTAAGTTTGTCACACCGTTGTGTAATAACCATTTCTCGTTCGTTCTCTAGGGGGGTTAAAGTGTTGTGTATCTGGATGTCTTTGGTGGTAAATTACGGTTGGAATTGGTACTGAGGCTGAAGGCTATTGTGTGGGTTCGAGATTGTGCAATGCAGATGTGCCAATGGAAGGAGGGAGGGATGTATTGTTTTATCTGCACAGCTACCTATCACACTCCAGTGTCGAATCAAGCATCTATGAATGTTATTTTAGAAGTCCTAAAAACGTTGTTCACAAATCCAAAACCCGAAGATTTTGTCAGTTTAAATCAAATAGATAACCGCTATTCTTCCGACAGCTATTTGCTATCGAGGGCAAGGTGAATCGGGTTATCGAAATGTGTCATTTTCGATACGATCACCTTTCCAATAGCTATGGTCGATGAATCCTGAAGTTTTTTGCATGTATTGAACAGGCTAGCCTTTGGTAGTAATTCAAACGAAAAAATATTTGTACTTATGAACAATTTTTAATTTGAATGGTCTTGCCAAAACCCTACTGAGCCAGTCTTCTCATTAAGAAGTATTTCTTTGAAAACTTATCAAGTGTTCGCAGATAAGTCAGAGCTAATGTTTAGGCAGAGCTTACTTTAGTGGAGTTGTGTTAATATAACTCAAAATATTGTAATACATTTTAATAGAGTACCTACTGGTGGAGTTTCCTATCCATTTTTCTTCTTACGAAACTACCTTTTGGACCGGGCCACTGCACTTAATCAATTCTGTTTTAATGTGAACGAAGACGTTCAAAAGTGCCTTTTACGTACCTATTTTGAATTAAACGCTTTGATTTTGACTGAATATCGCACCTCCGGTGCAACAACGTCATTTATGCAAAAGATGTAAGTAATATTTCAGAAGCGTTTGAAAATTCCACATCCTATTATAATGTATTGACTAAAGAAATTAACTGGTAATATGTAAACTACAACTTTGAACTTCATATTAAAGTTAAGCGAACATTTAATAAAGGGGTACATTAGCTACTTTTTCACATACTCACAATCAGATCAATTTTGTCAAAATTTGCATTAGTGACGTTGTTGCACCAGAGGTGCGATTTATATGAACTTCTGTTGTTCATGTTTAAACTTATGCTTACATACATCCCTTATCACCATACCGCGATCCACAACCCGCCTATCAAGTGAGGTAATTATAGCAAAACCCCCCAAATTTTTCTGGGCTTACGTCCATCAGTGGACGTTATACATAAAATATTTGCTTTTAGACGACACTGCTAGCGTTCACTTCAATCAGTGCAGTGTTACAGTACGGTGTCACAAAAGACTGCTAGTTGGATCGTCGGCTTTAGACAGAACTTCTATTCTATCGTAGTTTAAGGACTTGTCCAATTTAGGTGCTCGACAAAGACAGCTGTTGGACTTTATGCTTTATTTGACTTCGTCTGTCCGATTGGAACAAATGCTTTTCTATTTCAAGTGTTTGTGACGTTCAAGTGTCCCGAAAAATCGAGGTCATTGCAGAATTCTAATTGCAATGGTTTTTGGAATCTTTAAATGAATTGCGCTGTAATTTTATCTTTCCAATATTATTTTTAAAATCCGGATTTATTTTATCGATACACGCAGCGTTAAATTAAAAGTAGATACATATGCTCCATGTGTTACGGGACGTAAAGAATAAGACCATCTCATTTGATCTCGTGGGTGTCGTATGAGGCGACTAAGGGACTTACTACAGAATGGGCAGCAGCGTTCTCTATGTACGCATTTTACCACCATTCTGAGATCGCCTAGTCGCCTGCCAAATATGGCGAAGATGGCAAAACCTTCCAAATTGGGGGAGGCCTGTGTCCAGCATATTGCGCCATTAAAGCAAAACATGACAGTGATTTTAACTGGCCTGTTAGTCTAGTGGTTAGTGACCCTGACTGCTAAGACTGAGGTCGTGGGTTCGATTCCCACCCAGGGCAAATGTTTGTGTGATTTCATAATCATTTGGTCTGTGTCTGAGTGTAATTTATCTATAATATGTATGTATTTAGAAATATATAAGTATGTTTATCAGTTGTCTGGTTACCATAGTACAGGCTCTGCCTAGTTTGGAATCAGATAACGTTGTGTTGGTTGTCCAAAGATATATCATATATTAGATATATTCAATCGAACTTTTATGTAACATCTTGCATTTATGTGTATAGGTACTCATGTTCTAGCAAAATAAATATCTTGTATCTTGAACGTTTTTCGGCTGAAATGATAACAATGAGATACATATGTATTTTTAATTGGGAAAACACATGTTTATTTTTTAACATTTTCTCTGAGTGTGCCTAACAACAGTACCTTTTTGTTTTTGATGCCGTATACTATACTCACCTTCTAAGTAATACCTTACTTACACATACACACAGCGTTCAATCCAATATCTTAAACCACAGCTAAAGGTATTACTTTCCTCTCAAACAAAGCTCTAAGCCTCCCTGAAAACAATTTCAGAGAATGTTTGCGGACCCCGCCCAATTCTCAATTTCTCATTACAACTTCGCTTCACCGTAATGACACGGGACCCTCTGAAGGAAACTTATTTTTATCATTTGCTACCAAAAAGTTTGAATGTTTCCCGTCCAAAACCATAAGTCCCATATTATGGGGACGGAGTTTCAGCTCGCTTCAGGAACAAACATGACACATGACAGGAAATTTAAGAAGTGCTATCTAGTCAAATAAAAAAAAAAAAAAAATGTACCGTGTGGTGCCGGACGTAAAAAATAACACCACCCCATTTCTTCCTGTGGGTGTCGTAAAAGGCGACTAAGGGACTTACTAAAGAATGGGCAGCAGCGTTCTCTATGCATTTTACCACCATACTGCGATCGCCAACCCGCCTGCCAAGCGTGGCGATTATGGCAAAGCCCCCCCAAATTGGGGGAGGCCTAAGTCTAGCAGTGGACGTCTTACGGCTGAAATGATGATGAAATGATGATTTAGTCAAATGTTCCGTGTGGTGTCCGTGGCCATAAAGAATAACTCCAGCCCATTTCTTCAAGTAGGTGTCGTAAGAGGCGACTAAGGGAGTTACTAGAAAATGGGCAGGAGCGTTCTCCATGAATTTTATCACCATACTGTAATCGCCAACCCGCCTGCCAAGCGTAGCGATTTCGGCAAATGGCCCCAAATTGGAGGAGGTCTATCTCTAGTAGGAGACATCTTTCGGCTAGAATAATGATGATAGGTAAATATAGAGTAAGTAGTATTTGATTGATAATCAAAATGACTTACAACTTTAAACTGTCCACAATTATAGTGCACTAGCTTCTGCTCTGTGTTAAATTTCTTGTTCCCCCGACCCTTCCCGTCGCGTCGAATCGCCTACCCGTGCAATTTCCCCCGTTTTTACAACATTTTTCATTACTGTTCCACTCCTCTTGGTTGTAGCGTGATGTTATATAACCTATAGCCTTCCTCGATAAATAGGCTACCCAACACAAAAATAATTTTTCAATTCGAACCAGTAGTTCCTGAGATTAGCGCGTTCAATCAATGAAACAAACAAACTCTTCAGCTTTATAATATTAGTATAGATTTCTCGTAAGAATTCCTTAGCCGTAATGTTGGCTCCCCTGTGTGAAAAGTGAAGATAGGTACCAAAACACTGAATTTCCGTACAACCAACATTACGGCAAAGGGAATTTTTACGTGGAAAAACTCTTTACCTATTGTCATTCCTTGTCAAATATAAGTATGTCAATCTGCTCAACAATCAATTTAGTTAAACCACCTCCAAGAGTAGGGTTACTTTTCGCGCGTCAATGACATTTACTATTTTTAACACTGCAAGAGCTATTCTTAAAAACAAAGGTTATCTTTCTAGAGAAATCTGTGGTAATTCAGGCCAATTACATTATGGGGGAAGTGCCAGGGCAGTCTGCAAAAAGATATTTAATTTGATTACATGAACTAAGAGGGTTGTATTGATGATTTTAATAATTATAATTCTGTAAATAAATACTTGGTACTGTCGCGATTTATATTTAATCAACATACCTACAACATGGCACTGACCTGCAAATCTCCAAAACTCAAAAACCGTAAGAAAATTGGTTTTTAGCGCATCCTCGTTAAGAGAAAGAGAGAGAAATAAAGTATATCATCAACCATGAGTGCTGCTAAAGTGCATTTTTCAGAGTGAACCTTCTGTCTCCATCTGCTTAGTGAATAAGTCCAAAGATAATCAATTTTTGTCGCGAAAGTTTTAATAGTGTCGCTAAGTTAATCTTCGTTTCCCTATTGTTATCACAAAAGAAGCTGGATAATATGGTTGAGTTGCTGTGGACAGTTCATCTGTCATTTTATTTTATTTCTTCGTATTAACGAATAATTGCGCAATAATGCTTAATATTTAGGTACCTACAGATATTTTGCAAAATACTTACGTAATAACGTTACCAGCATCGTTATGAACAATTTAATCCAACAGTGAAAATAGTTTGAGCAAAATCCAAACAAACTTAGTATACAATTTTATTGTCTATCATAGATTAAGTATTGTGCCTTGTGAAATAAGTGACATCAAGATCTCTAAGCTATTAGAGCTTGGCTTAGTTATACTTACAATGTGTTCTGGGACGCCGGTGATAAGGGGTACACCCCAGAGGAGGGCCCGGTTATGAAAAGCCGCTGCGGGTTCTTGGGGCTAACGCGTGGCCGTGTTCCCGCCTTAAGCGGTACAGGAGGACACCGTGGAGTTTTAGTGGGTTGGAGTCCCACATAACTGCACTATCAGCCCGTAGTAGCGCAATATGCATGAGCATTTGTCCAAGCTAAAAAAAACCGGTTAAGTGCGAGTTGGACTCGCACAATGAGGGTTCCGTACAAACCTGTAGGTATTCACGGTTTATGCAGAAGGTTTATGTTTATGAAATTAAATTTTTTTTTTAATATTTGAGTTGATTGAATGAAAGAAAAAGAAATTTTGTAATTTTGACGTTCGAAAAGTGCTGATCCTCAGCCTAATTTGAATAAATGCCTTTTGATTTTGATTTTGAAAGGTAAATTGCGGTTTACGATTTATGACGTATTACAAAAAAAAAAAACTACTTACTAGATCTCGTTCAAACCAATTTTCGGTGGAAGTTTACATGGACAGACAGACAGACAGACAAACAGACAGACAGACATGATGAATCTATAAGGTTTCAATTTTTTGCCATTTGGCAACGGAACCCTAAAAAGGTATACTTAAAACCTTTTTTATTGCTTACATTCACTTTTGTGTAAAATCTTATCTGGTAAATTTTGTTCTTCTTTCATATCGGCATAAATTATTATGAGGAAAGCTCATGCTGCAGTAAAACATCAAGCCAAGTACGACTTGGACTCACACAAGGAATTTCATTCTGCGTACGGAACCTTTTCCGTACCGTAAAGCAGAAAAAGACCGTAAAAAACACGTTTCTTGTATTGAGGGTGTGTGAAGGGTGTATCCCCCTTTTAATGTTCAACTTTCTTTGATTTTAATTATTTGCGGTTATAGCGGCAATTGATGTACACTCTCTGTGAAAATGTCAACTGTTTACCTATTACGGTCCTGATATACGACCCGCTGGGACACAGACGGATGGATGGATGGACGAACTGCTGCAGCTTGAAAATAGGCTTCCATTGGCACCCTTTATGTACAAAACCCTAAAACAGCTGTCACCGATGAGATAGCTAGGCTATCCAGAATGTCCTTACCTAGCGTGTATTTCAGTATCTCGAAGTCAGATGCTAATGAGTGCTTTCTCTTACATAATCACTGATTTTCCAAACTTTAAATTAAAGGTAGCTATAAAAATCTTTTCAGGCCCACGTCTCTCTCAAAAACAGCAGCCATTAAAAACTAAATGCGCCTTATCTTAACATTTTAATAGCCCAAGAACAAAAGGTATTACATAAGCTCCTAAGCAGCGTAGATAAAAGAAAGTAAACCGGCACTTAATGCTGGACCACTATTTGCAAATGCTAATAAAAAACACTTCTTTTCAGAAGCTTTCGAATTTAAATAAAAGGATATATACGTCCCTACATTAATCTGTATTCGCGTTTAAGTCAGGCGATTAGTCTTTTCGCCACACAGTCTGAAAAAAGGTTCCTTCTTTGGTGCAAAAAGTTTCAGTCGATTTGACGTTGGAACATCTGACGTGGCGTGACGGGAGTTCTGATGGATATATTATGATCTTCTAAATCCAGATTCTAAACAAATGTGGTTCTTCTGGTGCCTGTAGTTTGATCTCCCAAATACCTAGTCTCAAATTTTGTAGGTCTTAAAACGATGCTGTAGCGGAAAATCTAATTCTCAAACCAAATGCACTTAAAGTTAGATTAAGGGCCGATTTGTCAATCTACCTTTGCGCCCTGCTCTACCATAGCGTGTAGTCGCTTAGTTTGAAGTTTTTCAAGCCCTGACTGAAGGCTTCAATTTATTGAGCCAGCCACAGGCCAGTCAGGGTAAGCCGACAACCTCCCAGATTGCCCTGCGAGAAGCCAACGCCAAAAAAAAGTAGAAAACCGGCCAAGTGCGAGTCGGACTCGCGCACCGAGGGTTCCGTACAAATCTGCAAGTATTCACGGTTTAAGCATAAGGTTTATGTTTATGAAATTAAATGTTTTTTTTTTAATTTTTATATTTGAGTTGACTGAATGAAAGGTAAATTGTTGTTTACGATTTATGACGTATTAAAAAAAAACTGCTTACTAGATCTCGTTCAAACCAATTTTCGGTGGAAGTTTACATGGACACATCATTTACATCATATATTTTTTTTAGTTTTATCATTCCGTTATTTTAGAAGTTAAGGGGGGGGGGACACATTTTACCATGGAAGTGTCTCTCGCGCAAACTATTCAGTTTAGAAAAAATGATTTTAGAAACTTCAATATCATTTTTGAAGACCTATCCATAGATACCCCACACGTATGGGTTTGATGATTTTTTTTTTTTTTAGTTTCAGTTCTATGTATGGGGAACCCCAAATATTATTGTTTTTTTTCTATTTTTGTGTGAAAATCTTAATGCGGTTCACAGAATACATCTACTTACCAAGTTTCAACAGCGTAGCTCTGACAGTTTCGGAAAAAAGTGGCTGTGACATACTCGGACAGACAGACAGACAGACAGACATGACGAATCTATAAGGGTTCCGTTTTTTGCCATTTGGCAACGGAACCCTAAAAATGGGCCGTAAATGCCTTATTTTACTATTACGTTATTAAATGAGACAGGATGATAATTACATGTTCAAGTCAATGACAAGCCCTAAATACAGCAGCTATCAGACACTATCTATTCGACCTAAAACCAGACTCTCTTCGCAGAGAAAAAAACTAAGTGGAAAAAATCCCAACTAAGTGCTTTCACTAAGTAGATTTGGCAGAAGCCGAGACTATCCGCACTGAATCATTTTATACTGGAACGAACCGGTTGAAACTGGTTATATCCAGTTATTAAGTGCCCAAATTACAGCGCTCAAACAGCTGGTAGATTTTCGTTGATTTATCTAACTTTTTGGAGCTATTGACGTATGTTTTAGTTGAGTTTCGAGTGAATTTTGCACGAGAGATAACGAAACGTGGTTTTTCAATGTTCAGAAAATCACAATTTTCTTCGATAAAGATATTTTACTGAGAGAACTCAATCGAAGATAGTGGATGAAGGAAAATAACGAAGTTAAACAACAACGACAATTGTATAGCAATTTTGTCAAATGTGTGCAAGTAGATATTTGAGACTATTTCGACGAGCTATCTCAACAGTGCCGAATTACGCAGGCGATATTATAGTGCAAATTAGTGTGACACACAGGTATGCACCTGTATTTGCTTGCGTTTCCCCGACTCCTTTAAAAATGCAAGAAAATCAAAATCCAGATTAATATTAGAGTACAACATAATAAATGCAAATACTGTCTTCCTACAGGTCCAGTAAAGGCGGATCATTTGCGTAATACCCTGCGATTATGCACAATCGTCTTTGCACTTTGACACACCACCGTTATGACGCTGCCTCTGACCGTTGGATCAAGAAATGTACAGAGTAGACCTAAGGGTTTGGAGACACTAGCGGCTTGTTTGAACTGTTATTGGAACAAAGTTGTTTAACGTAGCTTGTGATAGGAGTATAATTGTGGAAATAGACACGTAATAAAAAAGAGTTATGTAACGAAAACGCGTCATGCATATAGAAAGAGAGTGAGATAGTTTTCATAGTTTTCGAGGGTGCTGAAGTAGTGTAAGTTTGAGTCTTTTAAAGAAAGGGTGAACGACGTTACATTCGGAATTAAAGAAAAAGCGTAAGTAACTTCGTTCCCGAAAGGAGTCTGCCAAACCCCTAGAAAAAAAAATCTCTTCTTCCGCTCTCATATCAGCACACACTTTGTATTGATCTGAAACGAATCCACTGTCGCAGTAAAAAGAATCGTGATACAGGGATGCTTTCCCAGCTTATAGAGATTGTTAGGAATGTTGGTTTTTATCTGCATTCCTGTGACAAAATAGATGTTATTTATTATAGCGGATGTATAAGTTTACCGAGAAATCCAAATTTTCTTACGTTTTTATGAAATTTGTAGGTCAAAGTCAGGCTGTATGTTGGTTAAAATATAATTCGTCAACAGTCAACTTCTGGGTATGATTAGTTGAAAATTACTTCAACAATTTTTTGCCAACATGAGCATGAAATATGACGGCATGAAGTTATTATACGAACTTGCATTATGAGAAATTAAGGTGTCCAAGATTATGTATTTAAGGATTTCTAAAAATAAACACAGCCAATGACAATAAAGTTATTGACTGGTCATTATTTTGGGGCCTCCAATATACACAATAGGCCATAAAAACTATAAACACAGCACGTGTAACTCCCGCCTAGTCTAAACAATATCCAAACTCATCCAAAATATTCAAACTAGCCCCGTGTATCATCAGCCTTAATTGTAGAGGCTTCATCGTACTGGCTTAGACCTCGGTGCCTCGCTTGCAAGGCATTAATAAAGCTAGGATTAATATTCCGTTCTGAACCATCTCAGAGGATTATGTTGCAATCTTCTTACGGAATGAAGATCGGTCAAGTATGACGGTTTAGTGCAAGGAAATAAAATGGAGGATTTAGCCTAGAGGTAAGATCGAAAGAGGAATGAGGGCTTACGTTGGGGATTAATTTTAATTAGTATTCTATTTTCGTAGCTAATTTAGAGGAGGGAAGTAGTTGCGTGTTGGCTTAACAGAGAACTAGACTAAAACAACCCTTTTTTTGTGGGTGGGAAATCATCAAATGACGTCTCTCGCTCTGGACGGAGCGGGAGGGCGTGTCAGACTTTTATTGACTAAAACCCACCCGTGTTCCTTCAGTTGCCGATATGCCAGGGCCTCGGTACCTCTTTCGAACAGATCTCGCGACCCTGCCAGGAAAACAACCCTTTAGATCTTATGCAACTGTAGTACCTTTGAACAGAATTGGGAAAATATAAATAATATTAAAAAAATATAAGAGCAGTGGTGGCCCAGTGGTGACACCCGCGACTTACGAGTAGTAGGTGGTGAGTTCAAACCCAAGCAGGTGCATTACTTTGTGTAAATTATTTCATCGCCACTGCTCTCGAACCGGTGAAGGAAAACATCGTGAGGAAACCGGCATGTCTTAGAACCAAAAATTCGAAGACATGTGCCATCTACCAACCCGCACTGAGCCCGCGTGGTGGATTATGGCCCACTCCCTCTCACTGAGAGTAGGCCTGTGTCCCAACAGTGGGAACATTATAAGGCTGATGATGATGTAATATTTTTCGGATTTAATTGTAAGATGACAATAGGCTCGCCCCCTATTATATGAGACTTAAAGATAACTGACTAAATGTGCGGCGAATATAGACGTTATATTCACATGTGATGGACACAAGGAACTGTTATTTATTTATTTAAACTTCTCGCACACAAAAAAGGTACAAAGGCGGACTTAATGCCTTAGGCATTCTCTACCAGTCAACCAAGGGTGGTGAAGAGATTACATGGCAGGTGCTTTGATTGTGAGGAACAGTTATTGAAAAATATTATTAAAATACATCCTATATCAAATTTAAATAAAATGGGGAATATAAATAGACTATAAACTTATAATACACACATACATATTTACTATAATATATACTTACATACATATATATTTATACCGGATGACATTTTTTACCGTCTCGACCTTCATATGGTGTGTTGTGTAACTAGAATAGAAGGCAGGAAGGCCTTCAGATTCATCGTAGGTGACTAAAGGAGCGCGGGACGCGGGTGGACAGGGATGCGTGTGCGGCTCGTGCGCCTACGAAAGATCAATGAGGCCGCCTATCAGCTGGCTTCAAAGGGTAGGACCGCGCTCCGAAATCAATGATACATGCCGCGCATTGAGTAGGGTGCGTATGATTTGAGTTTCGATAGATTTTTTTTTTTTTGTTTTTTTTTCCAAATTTCTGTTTTTGTTGTTCTAGTATGAAAATGTTACTTTAAATGTGTAGTATTTATTACTAGATCAATTTAATTACATGTTATTCAAAAATAAAAATAATAAAAAATTCTATGCCAAAAGCTTCTATTCCGTTCACCTATTACCCCCATTTTTTTTCAAGACGCTAAAAAAAGTCACCCAGTATATATACGAGATTTATTATTGAGATGAACTGTTCATTTAACAATTAATTAAAGACTAGCTTCTGCTCATGTCTTCGTCCACGTGATATTTCTATTGTCTTAACATAATGTACATATGACACACACTGAAAAATAAAATCGGATTCAATAGAACCGAAGATGAATTTGTATGTAAGGGACATACAAATTCACAAATCTTAGCATAATCACTCTATAATGTCTCCACTGCTGGGACACAGGCTTTGTGTGTTATTGACGAAGTTGTGCAGTATTTGAAAGTAAAGACCAACTGGACTCTGAGGGTCGAAAGGTTGGAATCACGCCTCAACATCAATTCTAAGACGTTTATGGTACGAGTTCCAATCCACCATCTACAGACCTGCTTGAGAGAGGACTTTTGGCCGAAAGGTGTCTTATATCGACGTTTCCGAGAACGGTTACGCGACACTACGCAGCGGAACACAACGCCGTCTTCATTACGTGTTTAGTGATAGTTTAAGTTTTGTTTTATGGAATACTAGCTTTTGCCAGGGGCTTCGCCCGCGTGCAGGTCGGAAAATATCCCGCGGGAACGTACTACCGGGATAAAAAGCCCTACCCTATATGTTATTCCAGGTTATAAACTATCTGTGTGCCAAATTTCATCCAAATCCGTCCAGTAGTTTTTTCGTGAAAGGGTAACAAACATACACATACACATACATCCATCCTCACAAACTTTCGCATTTATAATATTAGTATGATGTATGATATTAGTTTATAGTTATTGTTTTATATTATTTACTAGCTTTTGCCCGCGACTTCGTTCGCGTGGAATAGTGACTTCCGGCAGAAGCAGTTTTGGTTTTACCCTCATAGTTCCCGATCTCGCGGGATCTCTTCAAAAATGAAATGTGGAAGATATTCTAGGGAACTCTTCAAAAATCAACATAATGGGCTCTGCGTTTGAATTGAAGATATGTATACTCACTTAGGGCATTAAAGCCATTATTGCCGATCGAAAAAGGCGAAAATGTTGTTTTTCCCTTATTTTCAAAATATTATTTTGATTTGCCATTTCAGAAAAAAATACTGTTTCTCCCTTGACAAATCTTCTATTATTTTAGGCTTTAAAGATTATTAAAGTTTGAGTTTGAGTCTGTTCTTGAGACTCTTGACTTCTTGCAACTCTTTTAGCTCGAGCTCCGCTGGAACTACGTGCTAAATTGGACTTTCGTTTTCTCGTCATTGAAAAAAGTAGTTTAAAAAAGAACTTAAACTAAAGAAATATTACAATCTTTCCGAACTTAAATTGAAAACTAACTGAAAACAGAAGAATTTAAAAAAAATACGAATAACGAACTTGATAACAATTTAAAAGAAATTATATAACAACCCATTCTCTTAATAACCAAGCATAAAACTAAATAATTTAAAAGGAACGATCTAATTAATTTAAAAATTAAAACGAATTAAGACATACAATTTTAGTATCTACTAATAATCGAGATCAAACTAAACTTACATTATACAACAACCAGACAACCCAACAAATAAACCTTTTAATCGACAAATACAACGGAACCAATTTTGAAAACAACCACCAGACAACCCAACAAATAAACCTTTTAATCTACTAATACAACCAAATACAACGGAGCCAATTTTAAATTTACGAAACGATCAATCCACAATTCCACGACAGTACCGAAGCGCTCGGCCGATACCCAACCAAATGCGTTAACGAAACCATAGCGCGATCTATTTCGATCCCAACGCCATCTATCGAGCATAGTGACAACTCGGATTATTTATCTATACTCCGTTCGGGCATTTTCTTTGTACTAAAAGTTTTATTATATTGATATTATTTTTTTCATACCTTTTTACTATTTATTTACTTTTTTCCGATGAATTAAAACAATAACATGAACCGAACTCATGTAACGATCGACACCATCGCGCGATCACCAACTCGACATATAGTACTAATAGAATTATCTATACTCCGTTAGAGCATTTTCTTTGTCCTAAAAGTTGTATTCTATTATATTTTCATACCTTTTTACTATTTATTTACATTTTTCCGATGAATTTTCAGTACTGAATTGATGCCGACTCTTGACCAATAGATGGCGCTGTATGTCCGAAATAAATTTTATTTTTTATTTTATTTTTTGTAATAAAAACTATCCTATGTCCATTCTCAAGTTCCAAACTATGTCTGTACCAAATTTCACACAAATCGGTTCAGTAGTTTAGGCGTGAAGCAAAGACAGAAAGACAGACAGACAGACAGAAAGACAGACAGACAGAGTTACTTTCGCATTTATAATATTAGTTTGGATGTAGGTATTGTGTTTTTATTGGGCCTTAGTTGCCTGAAATAAAGGATTGTATTGTATTTGTGTGAGGTAGTGAGCTACAATCCACGATGCTGGTCCAATGTGGGTTGGTAGACGTCACATGTCTTCGATTTTTTGGTGTTACTACATCCCAGTTTCCTCACCATGTTGTCCTTCACAGTGGTGATGAAATAATTTACACAAAGTAAAACTTGCCTGGCTTCGAACACATGATCTAAAACTAGTAAGTGCTGATATCATAGCGCCTCCACTGCTCTAATCTATTCTATGTCACAAATCTAAGCTCTGCATCATATGGGGGAGAGGGGGAGAGGGAGGGGAGAGGGGGAGGGGAGGGGGAAAGGGGGGAGGGGGGGGAGGAGAGGGGGAGGGGGGAGAATTAGGGAGGGAGAGAGAGAGAGGGAGATAGGAGGAGAGAGAGAATATTTTTGTTGAGTGTATACAGGTTTTTTGTACATAATAAATAATTAAAAAATTATAACTATTATGAATCCTGGAAAGGAACTTCATTCCATCCGGGTGTCCCTTGACACCTCTAAAGTTTTTTATATAACAGAACAACCGCAAATACTGATGTGACATAAAACAAGTGAAGCCAATTCATATACCAGAACTTTACAACGTCCAAATTATCCTAAAGCATACAGTCTACAAACGAGGTCGAAGAAACCTCGCCAGAATTCTCCTCATAAATTTTAAAATGCAGTTAATAATTTTCAATGAGGAGAAAATATAACGTTTAAGCTCCTCATAAATTAAATAATACTAGGAGTAGCTATATAAATTTCGTAGCCTGACGCGAGCATGTCCGAGGCTATGCCAAATATTCACTTAATTGTTGGGATACCACGTTAGCTGAAGATTTAAGAGCTTCTTGCATAGATGGGGCTAAAGTGCTCGGAAACAGAATAAAGTGATGGCAAACAGAGGTACCTATTTAGTGTAAAAATGCTGTCTTGGGCTATAATGACAAGACATTTATATTACTATTTTCATCGCATACAGGAGGGATTTGGCTATTGATATAATTAATTTTGGATATGATTTAAGCTGCCGCCAATTTAATTAGTTTTGTGTTTCTTAAATAATAGGGTTTGCCCGCAAAATAGTAGATTTGTCACCAAAATGTAGTCACCAAAGAATATAAAATCAATTCCACAATAAATTACCTAAAAACATGGAGATATGGGGTCAAGTACCTGAGAACGAAAATATTTCGTGGCGATAGATCTATTTATTAGGTGATACCTACAACTTGATGACAAATATAAATTTTGGTGACAAGAAATATAGTCCCCATTAATGTTTGACCACAAGGTTCTGAAGTGGCGACCAGGTACTGGCAGACGTATCATGGAAACGCTTCCCATGTAGTGGACCGATGACCTGGTGAATCTGCTGGATGCGAGAAGCACAGAACCAGTCGATGTGGCTGAATATGGTTGAGGGAATCCTATGTCCAGCAGTGGACGTTTTTCGGCTGAATTGATGATGATGATATATATATATTCGCCGTTTGATAGTTTTCGGTAACTCCTTTGAAACTTAGTCATTTGACCCTCCTTACATTGTTCAAATAACAACTTTAATGTTACAGTCATTGTAATTGATTTATTGAATTTAAAATAACATAGCATCACGCCTTGTTTTTCTGAGGGGTTCCGCAGAGGTGCATCTATACAAACCTCATAGAGCACTATATACACACATAGTACACCCAGATTTCACCAGTTATTTTTAAGTCCCTTGTAATAGGGGACGAGAGCATTGCCACCAACCGGGCAAGGAAACCAGACTCTCCCTGCTACTGAGAAATTCCAGATAGAAAAACCCAATAACACATAAAGGCTCGTACAGACAGGTGCGACATGTCGCGCGACCTGTCGCGGAGGCGATTCTGCGATATATCGGGACGCAACACCTTTCACACTGGCGCGACAACTCGTGCGCGAATTTTGTATGGCGTCGCGGCGAATTCGCGGCCGCGACGCCACAGTCGCGGCGCGACGAGGTCGTCGCGGCTGCGAACCTTGTGTTGTCGCGCTGCTCGACGCGGAGCGACCGTGTCCCGGCGCGACAGGTCGCCCCTGTGTGAAGTGTCGCGCGCGTTTTCATAGAAATTGTTCTACGGATATAAATCGGGGATTCCCGCGCGACCGTCGCGTCTCGCTAGTCTGAACGAGCCTTAACTCGACCTGGGAATCAATCCCAGTACTTCATGTTCAGCAGTAGTGCTTACAACCACTAGACGAAACGAGGCAGTATTTCCTATTAGTGTTCGTGTATTTTTTTATTAATATGTAGATCTAGACACGCGGTAGCGTGTCAAGCCAAGTTCAAGTAATAGAACTGGCGAGCAGCACCGTGTGTAATATTACACGAACCATTTGGAGCCACTTTTGACCCTCTCATATCTCAAAAACTATTTCACATAAACGTGTCTTTGGCTCATATATTGAGACTTGCGAGATACATATGTGCTCCAAATTTCATAAACACATCTCAAACGGTTATTTAGATATTAACGTCCAAAAATCGTCATTTTTATCACTGACTGTAATAATTTTCTCTTTCTTTTTAACAATTCTGGCATATGTTTTCGTCTATATAACTTAGATCACTTCTCGATTATAGTCCAACACTTCTCGCATACAATTCTAAAAGAATTCGAAGAGAAACTACTCTCATGTACAAAGAATTGCACTCAATTGTTTTATTTAAACAAAGAGACATAAATACAGTTTAGCACAAAACAAATGGATACAAAGTGCTCGTACGGCGAATAAGCCACAATAACTAAAGTACGGAATAAGAAGTGTAGCGGGTGGTAGAATGTCGAGCTATGGTCGATATCAAATATTTGTTGGCCATCCAGCTGAACAACGTGCTTGTGCTACGATAGGCATAGAGTGGATCATACTATAAAAATGTACGCCCACTCGTAGTACAAAAATATAATGTTAAGTGCTACATAAATTCGTGCTACATAAATTCGTGCATTGACTAGACAGTACTCAATTTGTGTGTTTCTTTCCACAAAAGACCATTTAAACAGTAATACACATGGTCTTCTCGTGGTCTGGCCAAGATTATGTCTACATTTTAAAAGAGACTGTGACCTCTGAGTTTGTTTCGGCCTTTTTTCTCAGAGTAGTCAGATAGGAAACGCCGACCTCATCTAGTTTTCAAAATATAAATACCGTGTTTATTTATTGTTATCTTTTACACAATAATCATGTATTTTGGTCAGAAGCAGCAAAAGGAGGCCAAATAATTGAGAGGAGCTTGTGGCTTAATAATAACAGCCGCACAGGTCGATCCAAGATTAAGCTACGCTTGTCGCGGCCGGTTCTTGATGACCACCCATAACATATGGAGACTCCCCCGTGCGTCGGAAAAGTCGATTAAATAGATTTATTACCTTACACTAAAAAATGCTACAAGCATCAATCCAACCAATGACGACTATGTTGATGATGACATCAAAATTCAAACTCCACACCACCAATATTTAATTTATCAGCCGAACATCCACACAAAACCAACATTGACGGCGCGGTGTTCAGTATTCTGAAAATGTAAAACAAGCTGTTTGGTGTAAATGTTTCAGTGTTGTGAGAGGTGCGCCGCTGAATTTCACTTATTCACTCTTTTCATAAAGGCCTGTACATTTTGCGCTGAAAACTCCGTGTATGGGCGGCTGGAAGGCAATTAAAATATGCTACAGTTATTTCGGATAGCCACCACGGTTGAGTGCAGTATTTTGAGGATGAATAAGGCCTGTACGGCATCTGATTGGATGGTTATCGCCGAGTAACCTGATTGCATGTTCGTATGGCATACTAGAGAATGGGCAGCAGCGTTCTCTATGCATTTTACCACCATACTGCGATCGCCAACCCGCCTGCCAAGCGTGGCGATTATCACAAAGCTCCCCAAATTGGGGGAGGTATGTGTCCAACAGTGAACGACTTACGACTGATCTGATGATGATGAATGTTCGTATGTAGTTCATAAAGTCCCACCGACACGTTCGCAAGGATTAAAAATAGCGAGGCGGAATTTTTTGACACACTCAATGTTCAACACACCTCTAAGCGCCGGGAGCTAAAAATCGAACAGAATATTTTTTAATGCGCTGGGATGCTATGTCAGATTCTCAATGTTAAGTTGAACACCGAGAGTTGAAAATCCAGTGCGTGAGAAAATACCGCCGCGATATTTTTAGGTTCGGGCGAACGTGGTCTAAGTTGTACAAATGTTTACCATACGTCCCCCGCGTTTCAGTCGAGTTTTGTGTGCAACTGTTTAAGTAAAGCATTTTATTTGTGGCAATCTACAGTTTTTATTTAAGGCAATCTACAATTCTTGTTTGAGAGTAGAAGGCGGCTGCGAAAATTATCAAATTTTGTCGTAGGTGTCGTTTTCATAGTTTTCAGGTGTGCTAAAGCCTATAGTGTGGTAAAATTTTTCATCATGGGTGTCGTATTCATGGTTATCGAGGGTATTGAATCCAATAGTGAGATCAAAGTTAAAATCATAGATGACGATGACTTAAAGAGAGCTGCTAAAATCTTACATAGCCATACAGAGCCTAGGCTTTGTATTAACGCAATACGCGTTGATACAAAGCCTAGTTGCTAAATACGCTCTTCTTTCTATCTCTCTTTCTATTCTACATATACGGCAGTGTGGGTGTATGAGTATCGTGTATGGTACTTTTTACTTAACGAGGGTCCTGCAGCCGTACACGTTTTATAGCATGCATACTTGTTTTCCAACTCACTAACAAGTCGTTGGCCGAATGGTAGGCTTTGTCAGACATTAAAAAAAACATAGACTAGAGTAGAATTCTTGTAGCAATTTAAAATCCTTTTGGTAGATTTTTCTCATCCCTGCTGTAGTAGCCAACCTAAAGCTGATGTTGCACTGTTTAACACTTGACGCCGAGTAGACTTGTGATTGGTTAGCGGTAGATTCATATGTCATTACTAATATTATAAAGCTGAAGAGTTTGTTTGATTGAACGCGGTAATCTCAGGAACTACTGATCCGAATTGAAAAAATATTTTTGTGTTGGGTAGCCTATTTATCAAGGAAGGCTATATAACATCACGCTATAACCAAGAGGATTGGAGCAGTATTGAAAAATGTAGCAAAAACGGGGAAAATCGCACGGGTAGGCTATTCGACGCGACGGGAAGGGTCGGGGGAATAAGTTTAACGCGGTCGAAGTCGCGGGCAAAAGCTATATCATTATATTACTCATCTATTCTTACATTTTGCAGTGTTGACTCAAAGACAAAGAATTATTTAATTATAAATTTAACAATAAGAACAATGGTAAATTATGAATTACATTCCCAGCTTACAGAGGAAGCGACAGTGTAGCCCAGAAATTCAAATTAGCTCAGGCTTTCTTAACGCATCCTCTTTAAAGGGAAGATTAAAGATTAATTTCATTCACTTCATGTGATACGCTGCATTGACATATGGCAATGCATCCTAAGAAACCTTGGTATACACGGTATATTAGAAATTACTCACAGAACGAATTATATACAGTGTGTCTCATCACCGGTATCCAACCCGTTAAGGCGAAGGAATATGATCAATTTTATCGACTAATCCACCATAATAAGGCATTTTTCCCCTACTGTTTTGAAATGGCGGCCATTTTATTTTTTATGTTTACTGAGTGCGGTTGGGTTCATTTATTTTGCCACATCTACCGATATTAGAGGTCCTACAGGCATAAAAATCGTTCGATAGCTACAAAAGTAGGCAATAAGTTCACACTAAAAGATTTATCAAAAACGACTATTAAAACCTAAAAAAAATACTGGAAACAAAAAAAGTGTGAAAAAATTTGGTTGTTTTTTTAGGGGCAAAATGCCTTATTATGGTGGATTTGTCCATAAAATCGATCATATTGCTTCTCCTTAACAGGTCGGACACCGGTGACCAGACACACTATATATTCGAAAGCTGTGCCCCACGATTTCATCCACATAAGTCTCAATCCCGTGGGAGTATCGAAAAAAATAATATCATATGTCTTAATCCAAGCCATAGTTACCCCTATGCCAGATTTAATTCAAATCCGTTCGGCCGTTTAAGCGCGAAAGCGTAGCAAATAAACATACAAAACTTCAAATGTCCTATTAGTATTATTAGTTATATTTTATTTTGCTGACTGGATTCAGTGTGTACCATACCTTACCAAGTCATGTAAATAGGCTCCACATAACCACCAAGACGAATGCCTCACAGTTATGAAATAATAATCCCGTTGCCTCCACTGTGTTTATTTGTTTCACATTTTTGCTCTGAGAACAACTAAGGTATTCTAACCGAGTGGGATATTGCAAACAATTAGCATTAAAGAATGGGGTATACTTGTATTTGAGAGAAAGGCCGATTTTGTAAGTAGTTACCTATGGAATCTCTAGGTAGAACATAAATTCAAATTCAGAATCTAGACTAATATTATAAATGGGAAAGTGTGTGTCTGTTTGTACGTCTTTCACGGCAAAATGGAGCGACGAATTGACATGATTTTTTAAGTGGAGATAGTTGAAGGGATGGAGAGTGACATAAGCTACTTTTTGTCCCCACTTCCCTAAAACGGGGGGGGGGGGGAGTTTGTATGTAGCAAAAAAAAATTGAGTAAGGGATACCTATATAACCTGGATTAATGCATTCTTAATACATTAACCACGGTAATACGTCCTCTTGCGATAATTTCCGACATCCACGCGGGCGAAGCCGCGGGCAAAAGCTAGTATTTCACATAAACCTACACAGCGATGAGCTGGTAAGAAACTCCACGGTTGGATACCATATAAAACATTACGATTCGTATGACTTAAGTAGACCAATCGCACGGCGAGGGGATAAACGCGTGCAATAATGGGCTACTGAAGTATTCAACGTATCGTATGCTATTTTATAGTACGTTTACCGAAACCCACGCTTAAGTCATGCTATTCTTGTAAATATTAACTGCTTCATCATTTCAGCCGTAAGACGTCCACTGCTGGACTTTGGCCTCCCCCCATTTGGGGGGCTTTGCCATAATCGCCACGCTTGGCAGGCGGGTTGGCGATCGCAGTATGGTGGTAAAATGCATAAAGAACGCTGCTGCCCATTCTCTAGAAAGTCTCTTAGTCGCCTTTTACGACACCCACGGGAAGAAATGGGGTGGTGTTATTTTTTACGTCCGGCACCATACGGTACTCCGGCACCACACGGTACATGAACTGCTTAAGTCACAAAAAAGCCTGACGTAAGTGAGGATTACGTTTCGCAAGACATTTTTTTTATTTGTTTATTCACACCAAACATACAACATCCTTACAAGCTAGACCCATTGCGACATTGTAGCACACTTAAAAATTAAACAGTTTCATTATTTATCAAGTACCATAACAAATACGATACGGAGTAATTTTTTGGGCAAATTCCTGCGAAAAAAAATAACATTTTTAAAGCACAGAAGAGGTGCATTAGATCGATATGTAGTCTTAAACCAACAGAAAGTTGTAAACCGCATTTCAAATCTCTAAAATTACTAACGTTACCTTGCCTTTACATATACGAGACCGCATTGTTCGTCAAGAAAAACAATGAATTATTTAAAAAGGCTTCAGAGCAGCGCTATAGATCGACAAGACAAGAATATCGACACGAACTATGTCTAAGAGCCTCAAAGACCGCCCTTATGCACAAAAGCATCCTCTGCATGGCTCCTAAAATATTTAATAAAATACCAAATGACATTAAAGATCTAAACTTGACACAATTTAAACGCAAACTAAATATTTTTTTGATTGAAAAATGCTACTATACCATTGACGAATTCCTTCTTGACAAAATTTTGATAGTAAACTAAATGATAATTATGTATTTATGCATGAAAATTAAATAATTTGCCATTTTAATCATATTCTAAATATTTATATTTCAAATTGGATGTATGCTTAGTAATTTAATATGTAATAGTAACCTCAGTTATTTTGCATGTAAAATCGATTTAAACTTTTTATATTGTTAAATAGTGTATGCCCTAACGGGTAGTTTTTTGAGCTCACCTTACCTAACTATAAGACCTACTGTATCACCAAAAATCACACTAATAAATACTTTGACTTTGAAATAACTTTATAACCAACAGTATAAAGGCTTGTTTACAATATTCTCACTCGCCCATTTTTTTTTTCTCCAGGCGTTTTGTTTATTAATAACCAACTCATATTCCCAGTTTTTACCACTCGTGCAACTGGTCGTTACTAACTAAAGTCAGTTTAAATTTAGTTTTTTTTGTTCACATTTTAAGTTTGGCATAACATTTATGTAACTCCATGTACATAAATCCTATCTACCTACAGGGAAATAAAACTGCAAAAACGACTTATTTACGCCTGCACTATAGTATAGAAAGACGTTCAGTGTGTAACATTTTGCAATCTGAATAAGGGCAGGCGCCGCACAGATTTTATTTTAGATATACCGTCTTAAATTATAAATTTAAAAATTTACCACCCACGTGAACTTGTACGCTCCGCATATTTATATGCCCTAATTAAACAATCTTACGGGAGTACAAAATACACTCACGTAGAGTTTCATTGAGGATCACTGAAGCCCCAAGACGATCCATTATGAAAAATTTGAATTTCGTTATCAACTTTGACACCCCCATAAAATATAAAAACGACACCCATGAAGATAATTTTCGCAGGCACCATCTTGAATTTTCATTATGATATTACTATCGGCTTAAACAGGAAATACCAAAGAAACGATGAATGGACTCTGTGAATGATGATATGGTTATAGAAGGTGTCACTACCAAGATGACGACTAATAGAGAAGTATGAAGGAAAATAGGACATGTTGTGTCGACCCCAAACAAATTGGGATAAGGATAGGAGAATAATGATGTTGATCAGAGGTCGGTTGATTGATTTTACGTACTCACATCATGAATAGTCATAGAAATCATAACAAGGATAAGCCTTTTTTCCAGGATTTCATTTTGGTACTTACGGGATTGAATCAAATATTGTGAAAGTAAGGATTTTTAAACTAGGTACCACATAAGAAATTTATAGAATGCGATAGATAAACTTTAAAATTGTTTTTTTTTTTTTACTGCAGAAGGCCGGCCTACTATATAGTACTATTATAAAGACAGCAAAAGGATAAACATTTCTTATTCATATTGATGTATTCTTTATTCTACACATTACAACATTTGAAATTAGTCATAAAATACCGGAATCCCAGAGGCTTATCCGTACTAATATATACGTGCCAGTTCATTGATCCCATTTCAATCTACCCACTCTCATCTGATGATGATATAGCTTTAGCACTCTAGAAAGCCTCCATGGCTTTCTAGAGTGCTCAATAAAAAATCTCTCAAAAGAGATCATACTTAGCACTCGCTGCTCGTTGCTTGCCGACTAGTTTTTAGTTACTAGCTCGCCTCACTAATCGTTAATTAGCCGGCAGTGGTTCAAGTGCCTACCACGGCAAGTTGATGTTGAATTAGATAACAATTCTCTTTTTTGCGTGGGAAATCATCAAATGTATTCTCCCGCTTTGGCCGGGGTGTCAGACTTTTACTGACTAAAACCCACCCGTATTCCTTCAGTTGCCGGTGCCGGGGCCACGGTAACCCTTTCGATCAGACCCGCGACCTTGGCAGGCATCGGTCCTGGCAGACCCCTTCATTGTGTTCATCTCTTTGAGGTGTGTGTGGAACACAACGCGCCATAGACCCGGGATAACAATTCCCCTGATTATGCGCTATTGTATAAATCAAGTTTGTGC
Source organism: Aporophyla nigra (assembly GCA_947507805.1). Lineage (NCBI taxonomy): Eukaryota > Metazoa > Arthropoda > Insecta > Lepidoptera > Noctuidae > Aporophyla > Aporophyla nigra. The sequence continues at coordinate 26,756,846 of OX382292.1, read as the reverse complement.
TAGCTTTACTGGTAAGACAGCATGACGAAATTTACATAAGATGAGACAAATTGAAGAGAATCAGATGAAATCGATTATTACAACAAGAATCGATTCGATTTGGTTTACAATCACTATGCTGTCAGTTTGCGAAATTAAATACGGTTATCTGTGCGGATGGATACAAGGTAGGTGTTACAAAATTTATAATAGATCTAGATTATTAGTCAATTGGCGTTAATTTATTCTTCCTAATGAGGCGAATCGACACTTATTTTTTGTCTATAGTGTCTTGCACGATTATAATTTATCTGTAAACGAATCGACCACTCCAGAAATACAATCTAGGCGGTAGGACAATACATGCTGCTATTATTATTTATATTCCAGAGAAAGGTCTTAGTAGAGATTTTCGAATTCCGATAGAGTATAGTCCTTTTTATGACATTTAGAGAGAAAACTGACTGTGAATGTGAGTACCATGCAGGCTAGATTGTTTTATTACTATCTGGCGGTATTGAGTATTTCGTATATGGCCTACGCAAATATCTATATATAAAATGGTAGCAAGACATTTTAATGATTATTTTATAGACTCAGTTCAAACGAATATTGATAATATACCAATAATTAATAATACTAAAACGGACACATCGTCAGGATCATATAAATCTATATTTAGGCAACCAACCATACCAAAAGATATAATTACAATAATAAGCAATCTTAAAAACACTAACAGTACAGGTTATGACGATATTGACACAAGGGTAATTAAATCGATAGCGCCTGTTATAGCACCCATACTAAGTGACATTATAAATAAAATTATACACAATTAAACCGCGCAAAAAAAACAGAAAAGAAAAAATAATAAACCTTAAAATTATGAGGCGGCGCTTTGAGTGATCTTTGTTCATTGATTTTTCAGCGCCGACTCAAAATTTTAAGGTTTATTATTATTGCTTTTCTGTTTTTTTCGGTTGTTTAATTTTTTGTTAAAAAGTATTTATTTTGTAATTTTTCAAATAAATAAAGGTATTTGATCAAAAGATAAATTATTTAATCGTATATTAATAATTGGTGGCTTTAATGTACTAATAATACTTGGTAAGATATACCCTATCCAATGAAAAAAGAATTATCAAAATCGAACTACTCTGCACAAAGTTATGCGTGGTTATACATTACAATCAATCAGTGAACAATCAATCACCCCCTGTTTTCCGACCCTTAGGCTTCGATTTTTAACCGACTTCAAAAAGGAGGAGGTTCTCAATTCGGATGTTTATATATATTTTTTTTATATGTATGTTCGGACATAACTCCGTCATATATAGACGGATTTGCAAAATTCTTTTTTTGTTTGAAAGGAGTTTATTCCGAAATGGTCCCATATAAATTTCATATAGATCTGATGATGAGTTCCGGAGATAGACACCGGAACTCTTTAAAAAATGACAGCAAATCAACCGCGATTTCTGCTATCGCATAAATATGCATTGTTTGTTTGGAATTAGTGCGGGGTGGATACCACAACTAAAAATTTAAAAATAAAAACTTTTTTACAAAAAAAAAACAACCGACTTCCTTAAAAACACTACAAAGTGAAAAATAACTTTAATTTCGGAAGTCGGTGGCAAAAAAACCATAAAAACAGATCCTAAGACACCGACTTCCGAAATTAAAGTTATTTTTCACTTTGTAGTGTTTTTAAGGAAGTCGGTTGTTTTTTTTTTTTTTGTAAAAAAGTTTTTGTTTTCCAAATTTATATGGGACCACCCTCGGAGTATATTCTTTCAAATAAAAAAAATAATTATCACAATCGGACTACTATGTAAAAAGTTATGCATGGTCATACATAAAAAAAAAATATATACGCGTCGAATTGATAACCTCCTCCGTTTTTTTTCGTCGGTTAAAAATGGTGTTTTTCCACAAAAGTTAAAGGTTTCCATTATCAAACCTTTACATAAAAAAAGATGATAAAACAAAAGTCAGTAACTACAGACCGGTAGCGCTAATACCTATTTTCTCTAAAGTAGTTGAGAAAGTCATTTACAGTAGTGTTTATAACCACCTTGAAAAAAAATTTTTTTTTTTTTGTAAGGAACAGATGGGATTCAGGAAAAAGAAATCCATTAACATGGCCATATACAAATTCCTTGATAATTTTATGAGATTTTGTACTTTTATAATTTATTTAATTTGGATAGTGTTAGTGACAATATTTTGTATGCCTTGCGGCGGAACACAGGATGGACCAAAAATTTTTTACATAACATCGTTGTACCCTATGTTCACAAAATTAATAAATGAATTTGAATTTGAATATCCTGCAGATCTGGTTACGTCTTGTGACGAGTCGTTAAGCTCCTTTAGTAGGGTTGATCTACACGATCACTGATACATACATGCCATCTATTGGAACAGGTCAACTCAAAGCTGCAAAGGCGCTTTCTTCATAAGGCCCTTCAAGAAATGACCCTGCATTTCTAGACTCACAAAAAATTCTAATAAAATATTTTTTGGACTTAAAGAGAGACCGTGAGACCGACCTCTAAGTTTATTTCTGCATTTCTTCTCAGGGAACAGTCAGCAAGAAAATGCCGCCACCATCTAGTTCTTAAAATATTAACCAACAAAATATTGACGTGTAAAAGTGTCCTATAAGATCTACTGTATGTAGGTATACACAACATTGTAATCAAAACTCCTTAACATTTTATATTTTTTTAAAGAAAAATTTTGTTTCATCGTTACAGCTTTATTTTGTATTTAAATTGTGTTTGCTGACGGTATCTTCGTTAAGCTTCAAAGGGAGTGACAGCAAATATATTTAAACTTGCTGTTCATAGACGAAAAAATAAATTGAACCTTTATAAAATCAGAGCAAAACCTTTACAAGAGTTTGAAGTCTTTTAAATTTTCTTTGATTTTTATTGAATTCTATTTTTTACTACGTCTTGTATTGCTTATGATATATGTAGTTAGAAAACATAGGATTTTTTATAACAAATCTATAAAAGTTTTTATTCATCATGGCATGAAAGTTTAAGAAGAAAAACCTTCCTATCACTTTACTACATCTGAAAAAAAAACAAAGTGCAGTGAAAAATACACTTCACATTTTTCATAATGCTAGTCCATCTGGTCGCACCTCCACTTCCCACAGTCCAAAGCTAGCAAAGGATGTATATTTTATTTAAAAACCTCTCACTTCAAAAACTAGCTTTCAGTCGACAATTTCGCGAATCATATCTGCAAGACAGAATTCGCAATAACAGTACATTTTTGCTGAAACGAAAAATAGAGTGTTTTTGTAACAACTTTCGCAGTTTTTAAAAATTCTCTCTGCGTTAAGGATTGCATTTTTTAACAGCTACTCAAAGGTACACAGGAACTGAAGTGCAGTGGAAATGTTGCTAAAATCTGTTTCGAAACTTTTTAATAAAAGATAAATACACCTGTTCCGATATATATCCCCGAAACCACTAAACAACCCAGAACCACTGAATGGGCACATTCATCTTTTATTAAAAATCTTCTTTATATCTGACCACTTATTCCAATTATGATTACTAATTAATTCTTGTTATTCAAAAATCGTCAAAAACTGAGGTTATGAGATAACCACAATTATAAAGTAAAACACATTTAAGTATGATTTTAAACTTGGATTTAGTTATCCAATCAATCACAAACTGAATTTGTCATTCACGTAAACCGACGTCACATAACTCAATTGTTTGCTGATGAACTAGTTAGAACCACTGGTTACCCAGCGCGTCAGTTTATGGACCTGAAATCATCGTGCCCATCCCCTATTATTTTTTTTTGGGTGGGATATCATTCTATGACGTCTCCCGCTCTAGGGTGGAGCGGATTGGCGTGTCAGACTTTTACTGACTAAAACCCACCCGTGTTCCTTCAGTTGCCCATATGCCAGGGCCACGGTATGTAACTCTTTCGAATGAATCTCGCGACCCTAGCAGGCATCGGTCCTAGCAGACCCCTTCAGTATTGCTGACATCTCTTTGAGGCGCGCGTGGAATACTACGCGCCGTGCCCATCCCCTTTAACCACCCACACACAAGCGGAGAGCCAGTGGACCTCGCTACTAAATTGCAGGCAGTCCAGGGAAGCTATGCCATCCTTGGATGGCAGGCTGAACAGACGTCTGTTAAGCTAGGACAGGAGTAGTCTGCGTCTGGTGAGGGGGACCTCACGGGACACTGGCCGCTAAACAAACACTTTTACACGATAGGCATAACGGACAGTCCCTTATGCAGGACTTGCATGAATGCTGTTGAAACCGTTGTTGAAACTGGGCGTTGCCCAGATAAGGAACACTTGGGGCACCCAGATCTTACACATACGTTCTCAACAGACCAGGAGACTTAGTCAACTTCTGGAAGGAGGTGGGCTGGTTGGAATAACCACTGACGGCTGACATGGCCCACGCACAATGATCCACTTGAAGGACTAAGTGAGGAAACCAAACCCACTAACATTATGTGGAACTCATTTGTTTACATTTTATGAAAAGGTTTTGAAACACAGTATACGTGTATTTTCCAAACTTTTAGGGATCCTTGCAGTGTGCGACGCCGTCCGTCCGAATTTTTAATTACCAAACCTGATTCTGAACTACGGAGTAGAGTTTGTGAACGAAATGGTTTTTCGACTGTATGCGTAGCCGTACAAAGCCGGTCTGGTTATTTTTCCGGGAAAAGTTACGTAGGTTTTATGTACGGGGGATAAAACCAGTGTAAGGTTGGATTGATAGGTTAAGACTAGTTTCTGACTGAATTAACCCTAATCGTGAATCAGAAATGAGGCCATGTCTGCTTATTAAATTATTGTTCATTATGACCATCACACCAAAGAAAAACTTTTTACAAAAAAAAAAAACAACCGACTTCCTTAAAAAAAACACTACAAAGTCAAAAATAACTTTAATTTCGGAATTCGGTGTCTTAGGATCTGTATTTAAGGTTTTTGCCACCGACTTCCGAAATTAAAGTTATTTTTGACTTTGTAGTGTTTTTTTTAAGGAAGTCGGTTGTTTTTTTTTTTGTAAAAAGTTTTTATTTTTAACTTTTTAGTTATGGTAGAAACCCCGCACTAATCTAATCGCGTTATTCGTTCATTTGTCGCGCAAATACTTAATGCAAATTTAAGACTTATATGGTTTTCACATGGACCCCATTGTCCAAATGGAACCAAATTAAAATGGGACCAATCGGGAAGCACCAGCTTTCAAATAAAAAAAATCATCGAAATCGATTCACGCAGTCAAAAGTTATGAGCTAACAAACATTAAAAAAAATATTTAAAAAAATACAGACGAATTGATAACCTCCTCCTTTTTTTGAAATCGGTTAACAAAGTATAATTCAAAATGGCGGTGTCAGTGGTACAAAAAACACTTCAATATCATAGTCTATGTGTATGAGATTACAAAACGTAAAAAATAAATAAAGGAGTGTCAGTGTGATGCTATCAAAAAGTCATAATAACGCCTTCCATACCCCACAAGATCAACATTAAGCCCAACTGTGTCATCAAAGATTATAATCGTTATTTTTTTATCCAAGCACGCACACATGCTATCTCAATTCACTTTAGACATTGGCAGAATAGTCGACATCGGCTTTGTTTGCCATAATAAAAAATAGAATCGAATAGAACGCTTTCCATCCGGAGAAAATGTCAAAATCTACAATTATGGTATCTATGATCGGGATGATCGGCCATTCCGACAAAAATATGTACTTTTTCTCTAGATTGTATTGAAAGAAAGTTCATTTTGTTTCATTTCACGTTTACCTGATCCTTTTATTCATTTTTCGGTTATGCGGTAGGCGAGTGATACAAGTGATGAATTCTAAATGATGTTGGTTGAAATCAGTATTTTTACTTTTAATTTTGATACGTTTTCTGAAACGTCTGAACTTTTCACTTTTAGTGAAAGACACCGAATTAAAGACAAAAATTAAGCGTCGGATGCAAACTTTGGTAGACTTTGCCTCCGCCTGTGACGTTAGTCAAAAATAAAATAAATAAGAAAACCTATCAATACGTATGCCGAATCCCAGAGTCGTATACAATATCCACCATTATCTCCCATTACCAATACTGTCGGTTCAGGGTTTGTTTGCAAGCAGTAGAATAAATAATAAAAGAGTTAATAATAGCTCACATTCCCGTGTGGATAGTGCCCGATGTATTGTCATGGGATTGCAAATGTAATGGACCTTAGAAGCACATCTATAATTCAAGTGCAAAAGGATATCCCAAGTTTGAAGTATTAATATAACGTAACTGCACGCCTTGTTTCCCCAAGGGGTTGCGCAGAGCTGTACCTATAGTACACCCATATTTCGCCAGATATGTTTAAGTCCCATGTAATAGAGGGCGAGCCTTTTGCTATCAACGGGCAAGAGTCCAGACTCTGGGTTGCTATAGAGAAATTCCAGATAGAAAAACCCAATAACACTTTGGCCAACCTTTTTTTTTGGATGGGAAATCATCAAATGACGTCTCCCGCTCGTGGGCAGAGCGGGAGGGCGTGTCAGACTTTTACTGACTAAAACCCACCCGTGTTCCTTCAGTTGCCCATGTGCCAGAGTCACGGTATCTCTTTCGAACAATCTCGCTACCCTGGCAGGCATCGGTCCTAGCAGACCCCTTCAGTTCTGCTGACATCTCTTTGAGACGCGCGTGGAACACTACGCGCCTGCAGTGGCGTGCGGTCCATAAAGGCATAAAGACACTGCAGACCCTAGACCTAGTCGAACTAGATCTAGACCACTTACTGATATTTCAAGAACAAAAAAATTACAATAAGTAATAAAATTATTCAAAAAGTTCAAAATCCTAATATAAAATGATCGCAAAGTTCATACCGTAATTTACAACGGCAACGCATTCATAACAGATCACAGCGCAAGGCAAGGCTTGTTAACGTTACCAAATTCACACTATAAGTATCGTTAAGTAACGTTATTTTCATAAAGTTAATATTTTAAAGGTAACACGGGTAACGATACTTTGGTATCGAATCTATAAATAACGTTACTAATTAACGTTACTAGTATCGATACTTTTATCGTTACTCAATGCGTTGTTGTCAACCTGCGCAACCTAAGCGGCACGCCATGGGCGGCGGCGCTCTACGGTAACATCGCCAATCAAACGATGCAAATGCAACTTCATTAATGTAGAAGAAATAAAGAGATGAAAGAAAATAAATAAAAAATTAACGGTACTCAGTTACCGGTAAAACGTATGCCAAGTATCGTTACCAAGCATAACGTGACCTCTACTAATAACGTTATCTTCGTCCGATGAAAGTAACGATACCAAATTTTTAACGTTAATCAAAGCCCTGGCGCAAGGCAGCGAGCGATAGTGTCTTTAGTTCATTCATAAATGTACGCATGTAGTAGACATTTTCGTGTCTATACATTGCACACAAAGGAGTGATAACAATGCGAACTCCTGCGGCAGGATAGCCAATCACGGGCCGCACGCGCGTCACCGTGACTGGCGAGTATTATGCGACCAAATTGAATATGTACGAAAGTTAACGAAAATTCTGGTTGACAATGATGCAAATTAATTTGTCAACGTTTTACTTATTAAAATTTAGAAATTGTTTATTTAATGTGAAGTGCGCTGTTTATGTTTTTCTGAAACATAAATATTTAGGTCGATTTGTTGCTAATTTCAATTATTATAGTTTATTGAATTGATTTTACAATTGGTTTTTGTTTTATTCAAAATGTTGTTCGATTGTGACGTTTGTGTTGAAAATGTGTGGTTGTTAAAAAGGTTATAAATGGGAAGTTTTCGCATTTGCCGTTTAATGAAAAGGAGTACGTATGTGTACCTCAGTTTGCAAGAATTAACCCAGCAAAGAGGTAATGCAACACGTAAGTTTCATAGTAATAATTAAGAAAAATACAACTGGCTGTGTGGTGGCTTCTTGTTTAGTAATTCGAGTACAATGTGGAATTGTTCGGCATTTGCAGATTTACATAATTTTTGTCCCGCGGCTCGCTTAAAGATAAATACATTTGGTAATTATCGTATTAAGACAAGTAATACGAATAAGTTTTACGTTTAGTGAAGTTTATTGTAACTATCCGACAATACTATCAGCAAGCAGCGCATCGACAGAACGTTCATATTCATGTAAAACGTATTTACATGTATTTAAGAAACACACAAAGTCCACACCACACCACCACTGGTCTTTCCATGCTTTCAACCGAAGACTTTCTAGAAGAAATTTTTGGTCGCACCAACTCTTTATGGCGACCATTTAAAATCATATATAAAAAAGGATAGGCGCGTAGATTTAATTTATACCTACTTGAGTTGGTTTACTTTATTACTTTTACTGTTATCAGTACTTAATTTACTTATTAAATATATTTACATATGCGAATCACATGAAGGGCCTTTTTCAAGGCCACATCAAATATCTTTCAAGTGACGTGTTCTGTAACAATCGCTCACTTAGATTCGTTGTTTGAGCTGACCGAAATCTTTTATTAGCATTATCAGAAAATCGTCATTTCAACCTTTTAAATAATTTATAGAGTTTTTTCTTCACCAACTTGTGCAACTGCAAAAGGTGTTTTTTTTTTTTACTGCCTATCTGGTCCTTACCGGGTGGCGACCTACCCATTGCTCGCCGCCCGCAAGCTCGCGCCTACGGTGACCGGCAGTCTGCTATTGACTCCCGACGCCCGGGCGTCTCCTCCTGCGGCGGCTAGGGACGTGAAGGCGCAGAGACTGCCACTCCCTCACGCGCCCCGCCTCCTCCTTCGCGAGCATTACTGCTTCGCAGAAGGAGGTGACGGGTGTTTCCCAGGACGACCAAAGTGTTAAATTAAACTTGCAATTCAATTTTAATTTGTATTGGCATAATATTTCCTTAATAGATAACAACTGGATTGTATATAAACTAACTTTAGTTCACAGTTTCGTCCACATGGATGTGGGCAAATATCCTACGATAACGTACTACCGATATAAAAAGTATCTAACCCAGGTCTATGGTCTATATGTGTGCCAAAAATCTAAGATCGTTCTGCTATTAAGGACGAAGGAAGTCATCGTTACTTTTGCATTTATATTAGGCTTGCAACGAATATTCGGTTACTATTCGGTATTCGGCCTATTCGGCTGCTTTTATTATATTTGGCCGAACACCGAATATCTACATATTATTCGGTCGAATGCCGAATACTTAAGTAATATATTTTGTTATAGAGAGATAATTGGTAAAATTAAAAAAAAAAGATTCATTACGTATATATTTATCTTTTCATTTCTCTTCTAATCTTATAAGTAGTCATTGGTACATAACACAGGTACAATATCATCTTCTGTATTAGAAAAGTTAAGGATTCTATGAATTTGAATCATTGTCGTAATCAAAATATAGAAAGGGGTAATCCATCTGAGCCATATTACATAAATGTCATACACCGAATAGGAAAACTTGTACACATTACGAAACAGTCACAATCTTATTTGGGTTTCATAGTAAAATATCGAGAAATTGGGGTTTAACCACAAGTGACCCGAAAAGAGACGGGATCACGTCAAGGCTGTTGGCAAACTATATTTTTTGACGTTTGACAGTGACAGCGGTAGAGTGGTTAGAACAAAAGAGCGCGAAACAATCGTCTGTAGAAGTTTTGGCGCTAAAATCCGGCCGAATACTTTTGCCTAATAATCGGCTATTCGGTCAGAGGGCTCGCCGAATATTCGGTATTCGGTATACTGCCGAATATACTACTCATTGCAAACCTAATTTATATTTATATAGTAAAATCTAGATAACTGGTATCTGTAGGGACCCATATTTTGTATGACTTATAGTCCCAACATGACATACTCTTAGTACAGACAAACAAAGCAAGTATCGAACATTAGACTATTTATAAACAAACGCGTCATAAATGTCTGAACCTGATAAATTGTCCCACTTATACAAGCTATTAGAGTCCTAATTATAGAGGTCAACATCGAACAATTCTAACAAAGGTTTGGAAATTGCCAGTAACAGGTATTTCAATGCAAAAGTGTCGGGACCTCATTGTTATTATCAATAACAGAGGTTTCTCACATATCCAGAGACCACATATCCCAGTTTACGGTAATATTAACTAAGTATGGATTAAGTATTGGGGCAGTGGAAGTCTTGTGTTAACGACCGTGAGTTGTACGTCGTAGGTTCGAACCCAGACAGGCGCTCCAATGAAGGAAACCATCGTGAGGAAACCGAAATGTCCTAGACCCAAAAATTCAACAACATGTAACATCTACCAACCCGTACTGGTCCCGCGTGGTAGATTACGGCCCAGACACTCACACAGGAAAGAAGGAGGCCTGTGTCTCAGCAGTGGGAACATTATAGGCTTATTATGAATGGAATATAGATAGATTATGCCTTCTCAAGCTTATTTCACGACTAAAGTTAGACTGAAATAAATAATTTTAATTCCCCAGTACTGAAATCTGCAACGGTAGTGTACCGCAAAACCAATTAAAATAGACGTTATGGAGTGTGTAGACTTGTTATAATTAAAAGCATTTATTAATACACATTCTTCATTATGGTTTTTATTATTTGGTTTTAGTTTACTTTTTTTAAATGTAAACGTAACATTTGGCCACAAAATGCTTACTGTAAACAATGGTATTTAAATGATTAAATTTTTCGCTACAGAATTTTAAAATAAGAATGGACTAATTAGAAGGTATGTTTGATGAAACCGTACGCATTTTTTTTTTCGTTTAGTGATTTCGTTCTTTTGTTACTGGCCAGCAAGCTAACTTTTTTTTTTGTGGTTAGCGCCAATTCACAATCCTGCTACTACTGAGAAATTCCTGTTAGAAAACCCGATAATGCGTTGCTATATCAGACCCAAGACCTCATGGTCAGCTGTGGTACCTGCAACCACTAGACCAATGCGGTAGACTTAGTAATTATATCCGTTTAAAGTTGGTCGTGGATCATGGTCAGGATTGATTAATTTCAAATGCTGAACAGTTTTGTAATGATAACTCACTGACATATTTCCTGCATATTAGAGCTGAGCTGGCTGGGTTCCGTATGAGTCCGGACGTAAACAAAAGCACTATCCCATTTCTTCCCATGGGTGTCGCAAGAAGCGACTAAGGGAAATATTAGAGAATGTGCAGCAGCGTTCTCGTTGAATTTTACCACCATACTGCGATCGCCAACTCGCCTGCCAAGCGTGGCGATTATGGTAAACCTTCCCAAATTGGGGGAGGCCTATGTCCAGCTGTGGACGTCTTTCGGCTGATATAATGATGACGATGTTTAGAGCTGCTATACTGCTGATCTACTAAAGGATATAAGCACAGTAATAAAATAAGCATATTCTTAATACCTCAGTAACTTTATCCATACAATATTATGACATAACTCGCAAGATGTGTTTCAATTAATTTTTTAATTTTTTTTTAATTAGTTCCATTTAAAATCTTCATGGTGAATAATCGGAACCGTTCATTTTCTGCCGACCATGTTGGCAATACTGTGGCTCATAGTCTGGGTAAGAGAATGAATTATTGATTAATATTAATCCTAGTTAATCAGTACAGTCTTAATTGGTTGAGAAGAGACTGGTTTTCCAAAACTAGCGTGTCAAAATGTGACATAGTGTCTTATGAAGAAATCAACTGACACTACTGTCATTTCAGGGTTACTTTACCTCTGAGAGCAGCAAGCCAATAGCTACCTTGTTACAACGCAAATAAAGTCTACTGTGGTTATGACAGACTTGTTAATGACTTCAAGCGAATATCAGCCTTATTGCTTGCGTATTTTAACAGTGATGAAAAATCATAGGTGACAACTGTAAAAGAAAAAAAGGTTTGTGTCTAAGTAATAACAGACGCACGGAGAAATCGACCAAATTAAGCTACGCTTGCTGCGGTTGACCCGCGGATGGGTGACCAACTTTACATACCAAGACCCTCCGTGCCTCGGAAAGTACGTTAAGTCGGTGGTGCCGGCTATCATTCGTAAACTTTGATAGTCACTAAGGTTCATCAGAAGCCCGACTCACCAAAGAGTTATTACCCAGTAACTGGGTTATGGATGACAGATAGGAAATCGCTCCATGTAAAATCCTGGTATTCAGCTGCATCCGGTTAGACTGGAAGCCAACATAGTTAGAAAATGGCTAGGCAGATTGATTATTTTGTTACTTATAAAACCTTTTAACTATATTTCAGGCCACAGTTGGAGAAGCATTTTACGATGACTATAACTGGTACACATCAGACGATGGTAAAATTACAATCAATATTTTGTCGTAAATACTTCTATAAGACTATACGCGTTAAGAAAATAGTGACTCATCGTTGTCACTCAGCTTAGTCACGCCCCTTGACCAATTAGATCATAGTAAATTAGAAAGCCGTGTTCACATTGACTAGTTGGAGTAAGCCCTTCAGGGAGTACATTCTAATTTACTATGGTCTAATTGGTCAAGGAGCGTGGCTAACGCCTCTTGACCAACTTGGCTGAGTGACAACGATGAGTCACTATTTTCTTAACGCGAAATAGAATATAGTTAGTTCCTCGTAAACAAAATGTGACTGCTGAGCGATGGGAGGTCATATATGGTATCATAACAGCGTTCAAGAGCTGTCACTGCCAAAATTGTTGTATAATATTGGCACAGACAGTTCCTTAACTCAGTTTGAAAGTGCTGATTGTGTTGATATCAGTTTCATTGGTGAAATCCAAAGTAAAGGAAAGAGATGTTTTTTTTTGTCAACAGTTAGACCTTTGTATTCTGCAAAGAGATATTTTTTTTTCTTCATATTGTCTCCAATTCTGCCTTCTCCAGAAATAATTATTAGAATTATGTCGACTTTTAGATAATAATTTCATAGGTTTCTTCTTTTGAGTACTAAACAGATATAAGTATCACATTTTATTTTTCTTCCATTACAGGAGTCAGCGACGATGGTAGGGAATTTGATCCGCAAAAAGTAGTCCGCGCAAATTTTAGCACTATTTTGAGAAATTTAGCGCATTCGTACATCCCTACACGAGGTAAGATATTCTTAGTAAAAATACTTTTGTAATAAATAAATATTACTCATAAATTAATTATCCTTTCACGATTTTTTACAGAAGGCGATGACGAATTGACGTTGGCAAAAGTTAAATCAAGTAATTTTTATCAGACTTATTGAACGAATGATGAACGTCACCTTATATAATATTTTATAATTCCATTTCGATTGTCGAAACGGATCCTATTTTTAAGAAAACCCTCTCTGCTTTGAATGTTTCAGGACTTCGAATGCTGAAAGTATTTGCACATACGGGTAACTCCAAAGACTTTGGTTAGACTTATTTATTTTTAATTACTTTTAATAAGTTATAAATGAGCTAATGTAGCCCGTGAAATAAAAAAAAATCTTCTGTTTCCATGTCAATGTCAGATATGTTAATTAAAATATGATTCATGACCTCAAACCGGCTTAGACGGCCTTTTCACAGATATTGTAACTAGTAATCGCCTAGTGGTCGATATTCGACTATTTTTCATTTAAAGCTTAATGTATTTCTAATGCAAAATTTTATAAAAAATATTAGTTTTCTGCATGCTTTATAAACCTTAAATGTGCCAAATTTGATACTCCTCTGTCCACGTGGTTTTTATAAAACGGCTAAAATTATAAAGATTTTGCTTCCTGTATTAATGTATAGAATAAAATCCTCAACACAACCCTCTAAGTACATTAAATCCCATTGAATTACTATTTCATGAAAAATCATTGCTGCACTGCTGGACATAAGCCTCCCCCAATTTGGGGAGGTTCGCCATAATCTCCACGCTTGGCAGGCGGGTTGGCGATCGCAGTAAATCGCGGTAAAATGTATAGAGAACGCTGCTGCCCAATCTCTAGTAGTCCCTTAGTCGCCATCTACGACACCCACGGGAAGAGAAGAGATGGTGCTATTCTTAACGCCCCGCACCACACGGAAAAAATCATTTAGTGGGATGAATTGATCGTACAGGGTTGTATTTATGATTTTAATGATTAATTATAATTCCGTTAGTACAAAGGTGTTACGGTCTTGAACCATATTTTGTTCAACACATTAACTGACGCGGGCTACCCTGGCATTTCCACCTAAAACCATCACCAACCAACATAATTAATTTAATTGTATTCATATTTCAGAACCAAATAAAGGACAAGTGCTTCCGTTAAAAGAAGGAGGTAAATATGATGAATTTAAATTATTTTTTTACAGTAAATTAGATAATGTACCTAGTAGATGAATTCAAAGTTTCATTAAATAAAATTCTGTATGCATGTGCATGAAACTGAAACGTGGTCGCTCACAATGGGCCTTATAAGAAGGCTTAAAGTCACCCAAAGGACGATGGAGAGGGCTATGCTTGGAGTTTCCCTACGCGATCGAATCAGAAATGAAGAGACCCTTAGCAGAACCAAGGTAACCGACATAGCCCGAAGAATTGCTAAACTGAAGTGGCAGTGGGCAGGGCACATTGCTCGCAGAACAGATGGCCGATGGGGCCGAAAGGTTCTGGAGTGGCGACCGCGTACCGGAAGACGTAGAGTTGGAAGGCCTCCCACAAGGTGGACCGATGACGTTGTGAAGGCCGCAGGAATCCGCTGGACACTTGAAGCACAAAACCGGTCAAAGTGGTGGAGCTTGGAGGAGGCCTATGTCCAGCAGTGGACGTCTTTCGGCTGAAATTATGATGGTTATGATGGCGCATATGCGAGAGAGAGACCTGTATCTCAGCATTAGGAATGTTATAGGATGATAATGTGCCAACACGCACTGAGCTTCTGTATTTCGTCTCATTCTCTCATAGCTCGCTATGAGAGAATGAGACGAAATGATGCCCGATTCCCACCAGTAGAAATATCACAAGCTGATCGCAAAAAACATCGAATGGCTGCGCCGACAGCGGTTGCCTTCGTGCTCTACGCCTCAACATTATCTATACTAATATTATAAAGCTGAAGAGTCTGTTTGGTTGAACGCGGTAATCTCAAGAACTACTTGCCAAATCGAAAAAATCTTTTTGTGTTGGGTAGCCTATTTATTGAGGAAAGCTATAAGCTATTTAACATCACGCTACGGTCAAAAGGGAAATTGGACGAAAACTGGCAGGCAATTCGCTGCGACGGGAAGGGTCAGGGGAGCAAAAATTTGACGCGGACGAAGTTGCGGGCAGAAGCTTGTTCTGTATAATATGTCTGACTAGCTTTTGCCAGCGGCTTCGCCCGCGTGGAGGTCGGAAAATGTCCCGCGGGAACTTACTACCGGGATAAAAATTACCCTATGTGTTAATCCAGGTTATAAACTATCTGTGTGCCAAATTTGATCCAAATCCGTTCAGTAGTTTTTGCGTTAAAGAGGAACAAGCATCCACACATTCATACATACAAACTTTCGCGTTTATAATATTAGTAGGAAGGAAGTAGGATTTACCACTAAATAGACAATTATAAAATGTGATTTTCTTTCACAGCCAGGTATTGTACAATGGGGAGGCACACAAAAGTGGACTGCAACCACTGCACGTGCGTCGCTGGTCAACTGTACATGTGCACAGGAATGATATGCCCCAAGGCACCCGCAAGTAAGGCTATTAATTCCATGGTATACGAGAACGTTTGTAGCAGCCGTGGTCATGAAACGCGGTAGCGAGATGACACTAGACATGTGCTAAATATTCATCGTCCTACTCACGCATCTTATGACCGTGAATACCACGAGTCTTACGTCTAGTATAATTTTTAAGTCCACTGAGTAGTATTGATGTTGATTTGACTAATAACCACCCTCTACTATGATTATTTTTCCGTTGAAAAAAATGACGCGCCGCTCTGTCAAAATGTGTGAATAGGTAAAAAAAAAGTCTACAATTTATTATCTGCATGAAAAATACCGTAGTGCAGTTTTACTTTTGGCAACATGTACAGAAAGATTAACGCGACGTCCTGCGTGAGCGATCTAGACGCGAACGCGAAGCGGCGCGGCGCGGCGCGAAAACAACAAACAGTCGAAACCTATTTTGAAGTGTCCTACGCACATGCGTGCGGTGCGGAGCGGCGCGAAACGAAGCGAACGCGATCAGTTGGCTTGATATTTCCGCGCGAACTGGATGCGGTGCCGTCGTATTTTTTTTTTGGTTATAATTTCGGATTTATAGAAATTTTAATTAATGCTATCCAAGAACGTCCTATATTATAGGATAAAAGGAATAAAAAATATCACAACCGGTTATAATCATACCGCGAATGGGAGGATTGGGCCAAATTAACTGGGACCTAAGTATACAATATTAGTCTCACTTCTTCGCCGTTCATACTTCTTGAGTATTTGATATTTAACATATGAATTTTCCAATAATATTTGTTTCCATCCGTCCATGACAAATCCACAGTGCCCACTGAACGTCGGCGTCAGTGGCGGCTGTGCGAGACGATTCGCGTGCACGTAGGACATAACCGCCGCGTCGCACCGCATCGCGTTGAATTCGCGTGTCACCGCTTCATAATCGCGTTCGCTTTGATCCGCCTACGTAGGACGTAGCGTTATAGCCTGAATGGAATAAAGAACACGCCCATTCACGCGTCTCTAGCAAGGCTATCTATGTTATTTGTTAAAAAATCTTTTGGAATTCAAAATTATTACTTGTGAGTTTTAAAGCACTGCATTAAGAATTGTATACAACACCACTGCAGTAGTATTCTATAAAGTTAACTTCACCGAAATTCTCACGGGGGGATTTTCACAGAATAAACAGGCAGGAACACGTTTGTTTTTTTTTTACCGGAAACCGTTTGAATTTTAATGTGATATTAGAGAACAACAGTCTATCAAGTAACGTATACAATTAGCAAGGTTTTAAGATAGTCCACAATTCGGAAATACAATAACATTCAAGATCATAGAAGCTCCCATTATTGATAAATGATAAATGATTTTATTTCTGTAAGTAGTTTTGTACAAACACTGTTACACGTCAATGATATATTTTTAAACTAGCTTTTGCCCGCGGCTTCGCCCGCGTGGATGTCGGAAATTAATGCAAGAGGACGTACTACCGCGATAAGAATGTGTTATTCCAGGTTATATGGGTAATATAGACTCTGTGTGCTATTTTCGATCCAGATCCATTCAGCCATTTTTGCGTGATTGAGAAACAAACACCCAATCATAAATATTTTCACATTTATAATATTAGTAGTAGTAGGATTATAATTTATATTACTTAGGATTCATAGTTTATGAGAACATCGTGTGTTGGTGTTTTTAAAATAAGAGTAATAGTATTCAGAGTAAGAAGACTGCGACATAGGGCTTGGTTTAGTTGAATATAAGTCTTCCTGGTTTTTTTTAACGCTCCTATTTTACCCATACAGACACTCAATCATTTACCAGACACCGAACATAATTATAGGAATAGTACTTTTGCCAGTGGCTTGGCCCGTATAGCTGTCGGAAAATATCACCTGGGAACCTACTACCGGGATAAAGTAGGTATCCTATCTGTTACGTATCCATGATATAATATATCTTTGTGCCAAATTCGATCTAAATCCGTTTGGCCGTCTTTGCATCGTTGAGAAACAAACATCCAAAAATCTAAACATCTAAGCCATTTCGCGGTCTCTTACTTGGATTAATACTATTAGGTTTATTTTGATTATAATGAACACACATGATATTCGCAATTACTATGAAGCCAAAGTAATATGAATTACAATCCTACTTATCCTGTACTACCCGGCCGCTGCCAACGGATGGACGGGACGGACGTACGACCCGGCAGCTGCTCTGCGCCCGCTTTTTAAATCTGTAATATCTTCTAAGATATTCATTTAAATTACATGCTGTAAAGGGCCATATTGGCAGGGCCATAATGTATTTAAGGTACTTAATTGGATAAGGATTAATGCTGTATTGCTTAAAATTGCTTCGTAAATAAGCCCTTATTTCTCGTAAAAAGTAAAAGATAAAAAATGGTTATTGTGGGTTATCCCTAAGAGATAGACATATACCATTGCGGACATTTTTGTAGGCCTTTTTAAGGTGTAGGTACAATACTGTAGTACAATATTTTGATCTATTTCGTAGGATTCAGCCAGGGTTTTTTGAATTTTGAGACGTATTTCAGCGTAGTTTATGACGTATGTCACCGTAGTTTTCGAAGACAGTTATTTTTTTCTAAAATAAAAGAATCTTTCTAAAATAAAAGTAGTTTAAGTTACTCCTTGTTACATCAGCTATCTGCCAGTGAAAGTCCCGTCAAAATCGTTCCAGCCATTTCAGAGATTAGCCCGAACAAACAGACAGACAGACAAAAATTGTAAAAAATGTTGTTTTGGTATACCTATGTACCGTGTATACATCCATATACACTTAGTCAAAAGTGGTTATCTTAATATTAAAAACAGACACTCCAATTTTATTTATTTGTATAGATTAAAAAATGAATTTAAGTCTGCGAAATTTACACTAATGAAGGAAATAAAATAAAATGCAAGCAAAAAATACTTACATGTGTATAAAGTTATGATTTTGCACTGATTGATACTTGCAGAGGTTATATACTTGGTAAATGCACAGGTATTTTTACGTAGAGACTGACGCAGAGAGTAGTACTAAGACTTGCACTGAGATTTTACTGAGACTATCACTTTCCGGGAGATAGTATTAATTCACTCGTTTAAAAAGGAACTGAACTGCGGTGACACTCGGCGCCAGTATTTATACCTGAACCTTGAATTTCCCGAACGTTCTAGTTCGCATGCTTCGAGAAGAATTGATTGATCGATTGTTCGAAATAGTGGATCTCGATGGTTCGAGAGGGAGCTTTGTTTACGCTCAGAGGAGGTCTCGAGAACGAATGAGATACCAAAGCTTTGGACATTCAAACCAGAGATGGCGACTCGATAGAATTTGATGGCCAGATCTTGAAACTTTGATTAAAATTTGGCGCCAAGACTTTAATAATTCTCTAACAAAAATAGTACATTTTTTTTTTGTTGTTATTAATGGTAATAATATTGTAACATAATACGCAGTATAATTATAAAAATATCAGTCACAAACCATTAAAATAATACGGTTATATCGTGAACTTAAATAAATATTACGTGAAATAAAGTAATTGAATTTTATATTCTAAAAAACAGAACACAGCGCCATCTATTGGGTGTATTTGCAACCTAGACGTCAAACAATATTGAAGAATTTTATCGATGAATCAACGTACACCGCCATCTATGAGAACTTCATAAAACTAAACAGTAAATAAACGCTTAAGAAACAATTAATTGATACATTTTATTCGTTTACATTTACGACACAATCGAATAATTGACATGATAACTATCCTATCCAGTAAGTTAGACCAAAATACGAATACATGTGAAATTTGATTGAAATCGGTTCAGTAGTTTTGGAGTTTATTGGCAACATACATCGTGACACAAGATTTTTATATATATAAGATTAGATGAGGTCGGCTTTTCCTATCCGACTAATCTGAGAAGAAAGTCCGAAACAAACTCAGAGGTCACAGTCTAAGTTCAAACATAATCTTGGTCACATCATGTGAAGACTATGTAGATTGGTGACTGAAATGCTCTTTTGAGGAAAGAACCACACAGATTGCATGGACATGAGGAGCTCAACTACTAAAATAAAAAACGTGTTCATTCGTTTGAATTGCTTCTTTTCAGAACCACGTAACCAAGTAAATTGTAAAGAAGGCAAAAGACGTAAAGTAGATTCTTGTAATTACTGTTACTGCCGAAATGGGCATGAGATCTGCTCAACCAGGGATTGTAGACTCCAGCATGGTAAGTAAATATGTTTGCAATATAAGATTCAATTCATTTTCAATTTATTCATCAACATAGATATAAATACATATATGACGGTGTTGAGTATGACGGCGCATTGCTAGCGCCATCTATTGAAGATACGTTGGAATGAGATTGACAACTGTCAGTCTGGCGGAGCGTCGAGTCGATGGTCACCGCGGCCATGTTGAACGGGACTTGTTTCCGAACGTCAACGGCGAGGCGCACCACGTATCCGACGAATCGCTTTTGTTCCGCGTAATCTGGAGCCTTTTCATTTAAGAAATAATTAAAAGAGATTAATTAAGTGATTTCCCAAGTAGTAGTGATTAGATACTAAAATCTAATCACTACCAATTCTGTAAAAATAGACTTTGGTGCCGATTCTGTTGTACACCGAACTAAACTATCTCTAAAATTCCTTACTTTTAGCTATGAGAATTGTTACGCTATTCTGCAAGAAATAATCTCTTTTAAAAATTATTATGTCACGACTAAAATCAAATTTGACAATCGCGACTCAACGTGGTATTTTTTTTTTTTTTTTTTTTGTTGCTTTTGGCTTCGCAACATGGTACTTGTGTGCGCTACGCAATGAACTTGTTGAGAGACGAAAGCGCGCGCAAGGGGGCAGCCTGGACGTGTTTTATATGGAATTTTTCATTTTTTGTTTGAAAAATAAAATAAAAAAATATTACCTACGTGTTGAGATTTATATGAGCAGGGATTTAAAAAAGGGGGTCGAAAATTTCATTATTTTGGCCATGGGATACGCCATTTTCGAGATATAAGCATAAGAAAAAAAAATACAGTACTGTTTTTGCACGTGAAGGCGACGCGTTGCTGTGAACTTTTGTTCATGATCCCTAGTTTTATTCCACACCTTTTAAATCGCGATTTAAAATAGTCAGATTTAGTTGAAATAAATGATTATAGTCAACATTTTTGGTGAAAACCGGCAAACTCAGAATAGCAAAATTGACATTTTCACTAGACTAATAACTCAGTGCAATCTTAGTACTGTCAAACTAAAACATAGTTAAGTTGTGTCACTTTAGTCTATTTCAGAATAGGAAATCGTCGTTTGACAGGAATAAACCAAATTTTAGTGATTTTTAGTTTAGTTTAGAGAATTTTGTACCTACAACGGAATTGGCACCATTTTGTACAATTAAATTTTTTTAATTGTACAAAATGGTGCCATTTTTTTTCCTTATTTGGTAAGACATACCTACCAAGTAAGGAAATAAAACGAAAAACATAAAAAGTAATAGAAATAACATACGTAAGAAGCTAATAAAAGCATGTTAATAAGAAAAACATCAAATTACAAAAAAAAAAACATCATAGGAATCATAGAAATAGAAAAAAACAGTAAAAATGATTGAGATTAAATAAAAAATATCAATTGTCGCCATTTTGTCCTGGTAAATGAACTTCTGTTATTTTCTTCTTTCGTAATCTTGATCATGCAAGTTTATCCGGATAAATATGCAGTATTTTGTTGTATTTTTTTTTTACAGATCATTTATTATTAAGAAGTAAATACACCTGCCATGAAGGGGCTCGTAGGAAAATTGATTGTAATCGATGCGTATGTCGCAACGGAGAAGAGTACTGTTCTATCAAAAAATGCACGAAGAAGAAACCAAACGCAATGAAGTTGAAACATCTCCGTAAGTCTATTAAAAGTAAAACACAGACATTAAACAACAACTAAGGCCTGAAACTGTGTTAGGCGATTAACACACGGCACCGCGGACCGCCGCGGTAGGCGGTGAAGCGGATCTCATGTCGCATTGCCCTCTATTAAATCCGTTGATACCTAACACACGTACACCGACCGACCGCACGGTCAATTTACTTTACCGCCACCGCCCTCCGCGGCAGTACGCAGTGCCCTGTGAGCGGGCGCCTGCGACGGGCTCCCCCGTCTCTACACGCGTAGACATGGGCTCCATGAGGCCGTGACAGTCCCCACCGCGGGGGCTATTTTATTTGCTTAGTGTTCAGCAATATAAAGTAATATTATTACTATTAGGGCTACCGCGACGAAAGCCGTCGCACGCAGGCGGGCTCCGTTGTACGTGCACGGGGCCCGCCACCCCGTGATGGACGCCAACGCGGGTCCCCACGACGGAGCACTTTTGTATGAAACAGGACGGATGTCCGCTTAACGTAGTTTTAGGTCTAAGAGCCAGCAGGGTAATTGCATAATACACAAACAGCAGAAATGTCTTTCAATGTGACAGTTCAACAACATCCATTGCGTTATTTACGTTGTTGAGCAGACAAATTTTTGCACGAAGCACTCATGAAACAATGGATTCGAAATATTCTTCAAAATAATTCAGATTTTCATTGATAGTAAAATTTATATGACAAATTATCAAGTGCGCGTAAACTGTTGTGATTGGTTGAATCATGGTGTACTGATATATTTTGCCAGATATAGCAGCCGCAATGCGTTTAGGTTACTGGTGACGCTGCCCCGTTTCTGTAGCGTGTCAGGGATGTTCGCAGATGCGCATGTAGATTGCTTTTACGCAACAATGTGTAAAAGGAACGCCTCTCTGGTGCGCAGAGTGTGGGGCAGATCCAACAGTGTCATAAGCATGGTTGCGAGTCGCCTGAACTGTGAATCTGTGAGTCACTGTTGTGCAGTCTCTCATGGGATGTCGCAACGATGACCAACCCTTATTTATTTCTTGTATTGGTTTCCTTGTTTCGTTTATAGTATGTGCTTACTAACAAAGCTGTAAGTTTTACTAACAATCTTGTTGAGTCTTGGTTACTCGGATAAGAAATATTCAATTCTATTCTATAGCATTCCAACACACAGTGGTCACGTGTGAGGCAAGTCTTCGTCATCACGGCTGTGTTATCAGTACCAAGTATATTTATTTTTTTATTGATCAAATTATTATTTTTTTAGAAATGCCTATGGGTCACTGTAAGAGTGGCCAAACGTTGAAAATAGATTGTACAGTTTGTAAATGTACTCAAAATCGCTGGCGCTGCTCAGATAAGAATTGTGGCGTGAAACATAAGCCCGGTATGTAATTTTATTTATCTTGTAATTATACACATACCGTCTTACAACGGCAGCCCACTTCATGCAACCAATGACTACTACACATCCCTAAGAAAAAAATGAACATTTGAATAACTAAAAAATCAAAATCTTATTCATTATGATGACGCATGACGCAGTTTGAAATTTGATATTTTGTCTCATGGAAAATGGAGATGGAATGATTTAGTCGACTCGTGCACTGGGTAGGTATGTTCTCTACCGTATGATACGTAAACATTATTAACAGGATGTTTCATCATTCCAATGCATTAATTATTTTTCTTACTACCTATTATCTTAATTAATGGTAACAATTTTTAATCACGCCTAGAGGTACATTATGTCGGATACATTGTGTGGACAACCTTTGTAAGACGACTAAAATGTCACAGTGTATACAAGGTGTTTCATAGACGCAAGTCTTACATTAGTTTGTGAATAACTGACTAAATTGATTTCAGTCATTTTTAGGGTTCCGTTGCCAAATGGTAAAAAACGGAACCCTTATAGATTCGTCATGTCTGTCTGTCTGTCTGTCTGTCCGAGTATGTCACAGCCACTTTTTTCCAAAACTATAAGAGCTATGCTGTTGAAACTTGGTAAGTAGATGTATTCTGTGAACCGCATTAAGATTTTCACACAAAAATAGAAAAAAACCAATAATATTTGGGGTTCCCCATACATAGAACTGAAACTCAAAAAAAATGTTTTCATCAAACCCATACGTGTGGGGTATCTATGAATAGGTCTTCAAAAATGATATTGAGGTTTCTAATATCATTTTTCTAAATTGAATGGTTTGCGCGAGAGACCCTTCCAAAGTGGTAAAATGTGTGTCCCCCCCGCCCCCCCGTAACTTCTAAAATAAGGGAATGATAAAACAAAAAAAAATATATGATGTAGGTACATTACCATATAAACTTCCACCGAAAATTGGTTTGAACGAGATCTAGTAAGTAGTTTTTTTTTTAATACGTCATAAATCGTAAACCACAATTTACCTTTCATTCAGTCAACTCAAATATAAAAATTTAAAAAATAACATTTTATTTCATGAACATAAACCTTATGCATAAACCGTGAGTACCTGCAGGTTTGTACGGAACCCTCGGTGCGCGAGTCCGACTCGCACTTGGCCGGTTTTTAAATATACGTTTTTTCATTTCTAAAATTATGTATTTTGCCATAACTACCGCCGATTGAGCCAAAGAAAATTTAGTCAAGGCAATACGACTCAATTTCTAATGCATAAAGTAATGCTAGGGTCAACACCATTTTCTTAAAAATAACAATTGGCTCGAAAAAAAGTTTTGGTTCTAGTAATGCTTTTAACTTAATACTCTAATATGGGTGAGGTCTTGCGATAATTATGTTACATGTTGTACTTGAAGCTACTACAATCTGTCAAATTTCTTTAATAGGTTTCAACTCTGACGCTAAAGACAAGACTGATTGAGAAAATTTGACAGTTTCGGGTAACTTTATGTGCTGGCATCTGTACAAAAATCTATTGCTGTTCTTTAGTCTCGATAAAAAACAAAGACGACTTAACCGATTTTAATAACTCCTTTTTTTGTTTTTTATTTCCTCTCCAATACAAAGATAGTTTGAAAGACAGAAAATTAGGAGAAACGCAAAGGAGCAGCCGACAAATCGAGAAAAAATTAATTACAATTTCAACGGCAATTTTGTAAGAATGATTGAAATTTGTACAGGACAACGTCCTCTGAGTCGGCTAGTTTCCAATAAAATATGGCATTTTGACCTACAAACTCGCATCCAGTACCAAAAGTAATTCAGAATAATGTTCCAAAACTCTGCCACTAGTGACGTGGTAAAGCCCAAGCAAACGGTGGTTAGGGACCTAAAGTGCGGTCGTTTATTACGTGCCACTCGCGCGCAATGCTACGCGTGTGCTCATTGGTCAAATCACCGACCGCTCGATTGGCTTGCGCTGTGATTGGTTATAAGATTCGCATAAAGGCTGCAAATCTCTATTCCAAATTCAATTGTATTTTAGATCTTACGTTTTTTTACAGAAAAGCTACTATGGGCTAAATGCAGAGAAGGTGCCACGCGCCTGTTAGATGCCTGTAACACATGCTATTGTCATTTAGGACGAGAATTCTGCGAAAAGAGGAATTGTGAGGAAGAGCAGCATGATTTACGTACGTATGACCCCACGGCATAACCAAATACCTGAAACGCTTACTGCCGATGCGACCATGTGTTCTGGTTCACGGAACAAAAGTGACATACGAACGCGACCTAATATTATTATAGGCTCGTGCAGACTAGCGCGACGCGACAGTCGCGTGCGATTTGGCGATTTATATCCGTAGAACAATTTCTATGAAAACGCGCGCGACACTTCACACAGGGGCGACCTGTCGCGCCGTGACACGGTCATAGAAATAATTGTTCTACGGATATAAATTGCCGAATCGCGCGCGACCGTCGCGTCGCGCTAGTCTACACGAGCCTTAATACAGGCTTGATTTTTGAGACCGGGTAGTAGGGGGAGTTTTTTGCAATTTCTGACTTTTCTAGTCTAAGACCTCAGTGAGTCTAATAGTGTTTTTTGATCCTTATGAGTAACTGGATTGGCGTTACTGCCCCGCCGCCGCCGTTAAGATCCGCCATGTATAATACATACACACATACATAAACACGCGCTTTTTTGCCATGAACGATCGACGATTTACTACGACCCTTACATACTCCTGTTGCCTCGTTTAGGTTCCATATATAATATCGTCACTGGAAAGGCAAAATTACTTAACCGCCAAATTGGGCATATTGAGTTACATAAATAAAATATATAAATAAAATATATAAATATACAAATAGTCCAAATTAAGTTAGTTAAAATAGTACAATTGCCATTAAAAAAAATACTACACTATACTATTTTAACTAACTTAATTTGGACTATTTGTATATTTATATATTTTATTTATGTAACTCACTATGCCCAATTTGGCGGTTAAGTAATTTTGCCTTTCCAGTGACGATATGATTGATTTTTAATAGGACTTACTTAAAAAGATCGTGTAGCTGGAAGTCCATAGTTTTCGTGTTTTTAGTGTCATAGACGTAATTTTCATTGGGCAGTTAGTCACTGTTTATGGAAGAACCTGCAAATTCATTTACTGTTAATGGATCTTTGAGATTCTTCAAGGTCCCTTAAACAGTTTTCTTATTGCAAACATACTGAGAACTACCCTACGGTATTGCACGTAGCAGAGGTTCCAATAAGTATTTGACCCCTTTTTTTGTGGGTGGGAAATCATCAAATCACTTCTCCCGCTCTGGGTGGAGCGGAAGGGCGTGTCAAACTTTTACTGACTTGTGAGGTAACCGATGGAATCTCTAACTCTGTTATGCTGTGGCACTGTTACAAAATCCTCTCCCCAATACTACCTTCTGTTAAATCAGATCTTTTGTTTACAGAATATTATCGATATCTAAGAGATGATGAAAGACCATGCGATGAAGGAAGTTACCGCAAATTAGATCCTTGCAACTACTGCTTGTGTTTAAATGGAACCGAGATCTGTACAACGAGACCTTGTCGACCTAGCTATTCAGGTGGGTATGACTCTTGTTAACTTAAGGAGGTTGAATAATGAGATGTCAAAACTTTTTTTTTCTTATATTCTCGTCATCATCATCATTTCAACTGAAAGACGTAGACTGCTGGACATAGGCCTCCCCTTTGGGGGAAATAGGAGGGGGCAATTTTTAACCGACGAAAAAAAACGGAGGAGGTCATCAATTCGACGCGTATATTTTTTTTTGTTTGTTTTTTTTATGTATGACCACGCATTACTTTTTACATAGTAGTCCAATTGTGATAATTCTTTTTTCGTGGTTCCATATAAAGGAAAACAAAATCAAACCCCAAGGGTCAGAAAACAGGGGATGATTCATTGTTCACTCACTGATTGTAATGTTTAACCACGCATAACTTTATACAGAGTAGTCCGATTTTGATAATTCTTTATTCATTGCATAGGGTATACCTTGCCAAGTATTATAAATACATTAAAGCCACAAAAAAATATAAAATAAAAACTTTTTACCAAAAAATTTAACCGCCGAAAAAACTGAAAAGCAAAAAATAATAAACCTTAAAATTATGAGTCGGCGCTGAAAAATCAATGAACAAAGATCACTCAAAGCGCTGACTCATAATATTAAGGTTTATTATTTTTTGCTTTTCAGTTTTTTCGGCGGTTAAATTTTTTGGTAAAAAATTTTCTACGTCCGACACCACATGGGATAATTCTATTCTGTTATTTAGATGAATTATGTATAGATACTTTACAATAAAACAAAAATATGATTCTAAACATACTTCATATAACTACAATATAATAATAATAATATTCCACAACTATCACACAACGCCTTCTAGTCCCAAGCTAAGCAGAGCTTGTGTTATGGGTACTAGACAACTGATAAACATACTTATATAATATTTCCAAATACATACATATTATAGATAAATTACACCCAGACACAGAACAAATGATCATGCTCATCACACAAACATTTGTCCTGGGTGGGAATCGACAATATAATCGTCGTCATTATGGGGTCATTGACTCCAAAAAAATCATCAAACCATTTTTTTTTTTTTTGTTTTTATCTTTAGATATCCAGACTCATCACATTTATGGGTTTTGCACCGGCTACTTTTATTTGACCTTGTATATTTTAAAGGTCTGAGTAGCGAATTGTTTTGTCTTTTAATATTTTATTGAATATGTACCATCCCAGTTCTAGGCAAAGCTCAAAGGTCTCATCCATACCTTTCTTTTTCTTTTGTGCTTTGTGCGTTGTCTTCTCCGACCAATAAATAAAATAAATAAATATCTTAGGACAACCAACACAACGTTATCTGATCCCAAACTAGGCAGAGCCTGTACTATGGCAACCAGACAACTGATAGACATACTTATATATTTCTAAATAAATACATATTATAGATAAATTACACCCAAACACAGAACAAATGATCGTGCTCATCACACAAACATTTGTCCTGGGTGGGAATCGAACCCACGACCTCAGTCTTAGCAGTCAGGGTCACTAACCACTAGACTAACAGGTCAGTCGATGAATTAATCTATAGGTACTTTACGATATAATAAAAATATGATATTCTAAACATACTTCATATATGAGGTCATTGACTCCAAAACAAATCATCAAACCATTTTTTTTTTATCTTTAGATATCCAGACTCATCACATTTATGGGTTTTCACTAGCTACTTTTATTTGACCTTGTATATTTTAAAGATCTGAGTAGCGAATTATTTTGTCCTTTAATATTTTATTGAACCTGTACCGTCCCACTTCTAGGCAAAAGTGTCACCCGTACCTTTCTTTTTCTTTTTTTTTGTGCGTTGTCTTCTCCGACCAATCCTCCATAAACGCATCTAAGAAATCACTCTAGCGTTTTCTAGGCGCCAGTTCATCATATCAGGTTGATCCTCACCATGACTGTACACGAAGCTAATAAATCATCATCATCATCATTTCAGCCGTAAGACGTCCACTGCTGGACTTTGGCCTCCCCCAATTTGGGGGGCTTTGCCATAATCGCCACGCTTGGCAGGCGGGTTGGCGATCGCAGTATGGTGGTAAAATGCATACAGAACGCTGCTGCCCATTCTCTAGTAAGTCCCTTAGTCGCCTTTTACGACACCCACGGGAAGAAATGGGGAAAAAAGAAATGCGTCATCCCCATCTCTGCCCTTATCCCAATTTATTAGGGGTTGGCGCAACATATCTTTTTCTTCCACACTTCTCTATTACTCGTCATCTCAGTAGTCACACCCTTTCTATCCATATCATAATTCACACAGTCCATCCATCGTTTCTTTGGTCTCTCTCTACTCTTATAGCCATTGACATTCATACTCAATACTTTCCTGAGCCATTAAATACGAGTACATATGCGCTACTTATAATGTGGTTTACTGGTTGTATATTCAACATTTAGCCAACAAAACAAGATAAAAAGTATAATATTGTTGACTTCTTTTTCATTCTAGATTTGTTAAGAAGGAGAAAAGAGTGTGACCGCTGGGATGTTAAATATGTGAAGTGTAATCGTTGTGAATGTCAAGCCAGACGATGGGTGTGCACTCAGAAGCTTTGTGACGGGGAAACCGGGTATGCATCGAAAATTGGGAGTGAAGGAGGAATGAAAAACAACGATAATTGTAAGTACAAATAAAAAATCAATATTAGTAAACCTAAAAGATAAACAAATAACATAATAAAGCATAGTAATAAAGACTTTTCTATGCCATCAATTATCTATACTAATATTATAAAGAGGAAAAATTTGTATTTTTGTTTGTTTGCAATGGATAAACTCAAAAACAACTAGACCGATTTTACAAATTCTTTCACCATTAGAAATATACATTATCTGCGAGTAACATAAGCTATATAACATCACGCTACACCCAAGAAGAGCGGAGCAGTAATTAAAAATGTTGCAAAAACGGGGAAAATCGCACGGGTAGGCGATTCGACGCGACGGGAAGGGTCGGGGGAACACGTTTAATGCCGACCAAGTCGCGGGCAGAAGCTAGTATATTATATTCTGAAGTAACAAAATAAATAAACAAATATGATTCTTGCAGATTTCTACTTGGAGGTTTGTTCCCCAGGAGAGAAGCGAACCTTAGGTTGCAATACTTGCTATTGTCGCGAAGGAAAATGGTTCTGTCAAATTAAAGAATGCACTGAAGGACAATTAGACGGACCAACCGAAACACCAAAATTCCAAGGCATAAACATATCTATAATCAAAAAACTCGATGTTATTGAATTCTTTAAAAAGCTCCTTGAGAAGAAAACTACTATTGTCCATGACAATTTCGAGCAACTAGAACCAGAGGAGCATGGGCATTATTCTGATAATGATATGATGAAGTTTGCAGAACATATAAACGATGCCAATGAGTATTTATTTTCTAAAATATTAGAAAATACTGACAACAATGAAAATATTGGCCTAAATCCTAAAAACATGTATGACTTCAATCAGGTACACCAATCAGGTCTTGAAATCGGAGAACCTGCATTATGTAAGTAATGTTCATAAAAATGTAGATACAATTTAGTATAATCATATATATCCAGTATTACAGATACTTATAAATTATTATTATTTATAAAGTCTCAATATTGTTAACTATAATGTAAGGAAACACTTACACAAGTAATATCAACTAAGTGCGGGTTTTTCATTCATATTTTATACCTTTTTTTGCTGAGAGCCATATTTTAATCCCGTTGAAAGTAGTTGTACAAATACGAAACGCTTTGAAAGCGAATGCCCCTAGTTTAACCCTGTTATATAATAACCGCCGCGACTTTCGAGTAGTAGGTCGTGAGTTCAAACCCAAGTAGGCGCATTACTTTGTGTAAATAATTTCATCGCCACTGCTCTCAAAACGGTGAAGGAAAACATCGTAAGGAAACCGGCATGACTTAGAACCAAAAATTCGAAGGCATGTGACATCTACCAACCCGCACTGGGCCCGCGTGGTGGATTATGGCCCACTCCCTCTCACCGAGAGGAGGCCTGTGTCCCAGCAGTGGGAACATTATAGGCTGGTGATGATGACATAATAACCGACATAATTATGTATGTACATACGTTAATGAAAATAGCGTTTCTGATGATTAATTGTTTTTCAGTGTTGGGACAACCACATTGTAAATCAGGAACCAAAAAGGAAATTGATAGTTGTAATTATTGCTATTGCCGCAAAGGCCTATGGTTCTGCACGGATAAAGATTGTGGACCATATTTCGGTGCGTAAATATCGGTTCTTATCGTGGTCTGACAACCAGTCTTACGAAGGCGTATCGTATTACCCAGGACCTGGGTTATGGAGGTCAGATAAATACTTGTATGCGGCTGCAATTGGGTTGACTCGAAGCCGACCCCAGCATAGTTGGGAAAAGGGTAGACAGATGATTATCATGATGATCGTTGAGTATTTTAAATGTACTGTAAGCTGTGTGCCCGATGTAATTTCCCATCGGTAAAAATAACTATCTTCCATACAGACCATTTATTTTTTTCATAACCTCTCTTTCGTTACGTCGTATACAGAACTTTTGTACAGAATTTCAAGCTTCTAGATCCAATGGCTTAGGCTATGTATAGCATGTCAGTGAAATACTGAATTTTAGTAAGTCTATGGTTCCTAGAAAAAAATAAAAGAGACCGACCATGATTTATAGGTCGTACTGTACTGCTGCAACTGGTCAGCAGTTGTGGTAACGGTCACGACTGAACCTAAACAGGCGCTTTTCTTTGTGTAAACGGGGAAGAAAAAAAATCGTGAGAAAACCGGCATGTCCTAGAACCACAAAATCGAATACATGTGACATATAGCAAAGCCCACATGGTGGACAACGTCGCACTCCCTTTCACAGAAAGGACGCCTGGGTCCCAGCAGTGGGAACATTATAGGCTGGTTATGGAGTGCAGCTGACTGCTGAATGTGGGATCCTGAATTCGATTCCTGATCCGCAGTCTTATTAGATTTACTTATTAGGAATTTCTTTGTTGCTTTATGTCAATGAACAGTACACCACGGAGAATATTACTAACTTAAACCATTTTTTTTTTTAGAATTACTACCTGAAAATTGCACAACAGGCGAGGAGATTATAGCAGAGTGTATTCCTTGCACGTGTGAAAATAACAGATGGGAATGCTTCATAGAAAAGAGACAGACAAACTGCATACCTTATAGAAAACCACTGCCAACACTAGAAGGTAAAGATAATATTTTTAAAGGCAATCGTCCATTCCTATTTAGGATGTGCACAGACAGGTTACCCTCGTTAGCTGCGTGGTTCACTTGTTTGCCGACCAAGCTTTTGTACGTAACTTGGCCGTCAGTCGTAGTATGGTCAGGCCGTGCATTTGCCATTTTGTAATTTAGAATTTCTATATTATGGTAACGCAGAAACGAAAGTAACTTTTAATATTTGTAAGGCTAATTCCATCATGTGGTGTTTATAACCTACTTTAAAAAGGTGTTAGTTATACGTTGTGCTAGGCCTAAAAGGTTCAGTCCAAAAACGTTCAATTTCCAAAAAGGTTTAGAACTGGATACAGTTTGTAAATTATGACAGCCATGCCAGTTTAACACTTACGAAAATTAAGGAAACATTCTCAGGAAAACAAAAAATATGATAGTAAGTGTAGTAATAAATTATTTATTTTGACTTGTGGGTAAGTAATAACAGCCGCACGGATTGATGGTTCAATTTAAGCTACGCTTGCCGCAGTTAGTCCGTGGATGGGTGACCATCTTTACAAACCAAGACCCTTCCGTGCCTCGGAAAGCACGTTAAGCCCGGCTGTCTTTCGTAGATCTTAGACAATCTTTACGAGTCGTCAGAAGCCTGAAAGTCTGACAACCAGTCTTACCAAAAGGTATCGTATTACCCAGTAACTGGGTTGTGGAGGTCAGAAAGGCAGTCGCTCCACGTAAAATACTGGTACTCAGCTGCTTTCAGTAAGACTGGAAGCCGACCCCTACATAGTTGGGAAAAGACTAGGCAGATGACGACATATTTCTCAGAATCTCTCCTTTTAAAAAAAGCACAAAATAAAATCCATTACAGATATTTCTAACTTAGAAAATAAGCTACACAAAATGATATTATTAGATATATTATATAAACATATTTTAAAAGGCAGTACCCTACTTTAGCAGTACTATTTAAAGGAACAAATGGTCACCTCTCTACAGCAGCTGATTAGTAAGAAATTTAAATTTGACGTACACATGTTGTGTGGCAACAAATATCAATTTGGCTTGACTAGTTGACAATTACAATTTCAATTTCATCGACATAGGAGATCTGCTTTATTTTGGCTGCCTCTATATTACAAGTTCTTAATGTATATATAGAACGCATTATTTGTTTACTAATGCGTCGAAGACAACAGCGGATGGGCACAATTTACTTCATTTAAAGACCGTTTTATATCTTGGTTTGCAAAATTCATTACATCTTTGTCGCAATACAAAGACATGTTTCTACTACCGCCATCATTAAAAAACAGTAATTTGTTCCTGGCCACCGACTTTGTTTTTAATCTCAAATCGCCGAGCAAAATGAGTGATGTCCTTTAAATAGCAATGACGTCACGCGTTAGAAATGTAGAAACTGTACACAATAAAACAGTTTACAGTACGTCATAATGTCTATGGTCCTAATTATACGCTGTGTAGACAGAAATTTTCGTTTGATGATTCCATGTGTTGTCGATGATTTCTATAATGACAACAGTTTTAAATGACATACTAGTTATGAATACAACATTTTATCGAAGGTTACATAGGCTTATCGAGCACTTTAAATAAAGTAAGTCTTAAAGCTCCGATAATTTTTTTTTTTTTTTTCATACAATTTTGTATTCATAAACGTTCTATAACTAACAAGTCCTCCCATAAATCAAAATGTTACCATTTTTATGAAGTGATCCAACAAATTCACCACTACTTCGAAACGAATAATTGTGACCATAGATCTTATTACGCTCTGTGAACTATTTTTTTGTCTACATTTTCGACAATTCTGATACACTGACGACATTGTTATTTAAATTTATTTATTTATTTAATACTTTCTATAATAAGGTAACGCAAAAACGAAAGTAACTCTTAATATTAGTAAGACTAATTGCATTGTGCGATTTTATTAACCAACTTAATAAAGGTGTAAGTTCTACGATATGCTAGGACCAAAAGCTTCAGTCTGAAAATGTACAATCTTTAAAAAGGTTTAGAACTGGATATAGTTAGTAAATTATCACAGCCATCACAATTTACCACTTACCAACATAAAGGAACAATTTTGATACGGTGCCGTCACTGTTATTTAAATTTTAATATTAATTTATTTATATAATAATTTAAGCACACAAGCTTACAGAGGCGGACTTAATGCCATAGGCATTTTCTAGCAGTCAATCTTTGGGTGATGCACAGACAAATAGTGGTAGGTACAGTGAATTTGAGGAATAAGTATTTTAAATATAAACGCATAACCTATTTAAACCATTAACGTAATATTTATATCCAACTATATATAAATATAAATACACATAAATAAACGAATTCGACTGGCCTGTTAGTCTAGTGGTTAGTGACCCTGACAGCTAAGACTGAAGTCGTGGGTTCGATTCCCACCCAGGACAAATGTTTGTGTTAAGAGCACAATCATTTGTTCTGTGTCTGGGTGTAAATTATCTATTATATGTATGTATTTAGAAAAATAAAAGTATGTTTATCAGTTGTCCGGTTGCCATAGTACAGGCTCTGCCTGGTTTGGGATCAGATAACGGTGTGTTGGTTGTCCTAGGATATTTATTTATTATTATTATTTAATTAAATTTGAGAAATTATTTGTAATGGTAACTGTCAACTGAATGCTTTGAAATTGAAATTTGTTGACACACAACATTTATGCATTAAATGCTGAATATGCCGTGCAGCTGACTGCTGAATGTGGGATCCTGCGTTCGATTCCTGGCCCGCAGTCTTATTAGATTTACCCATTAGGAATTTCTTTGTTGCATTATGTTAATGAACAGTTGGTACACCACAGACAATATTACAAACTTAAAACATCTTTTTTTTTAGCCTGGCCTGTTAGTCTAGTGGTTAGTGACCCTGCCTGCTAAGACTGAGGTCGTGGGTTCGATTCCCACTCCGGACAAATCTTTATGTGATGAGCACAATCACTAGTTCTGTGTCTGGGTGTAATTTATCTATAATATGTATGTATTTAGAAATATATAAGTATGTTTATCAGTTGTCTGGTTACCATAGTACAGGCTCTGCCTAGTTTGGAATCACATAACAGTGTGTTGGTTGTCCTAAGATATATGATTATTATATTATTATTTTTAGCTGACCGTCCTCTAATTTGCAAAAAAGGCGACAAGAAGATAAAAGATTGTGTTCCGTGCACGTGTCGAAAAGGCAGATGGAAATGCAATAAAAAAAAGAGACAGAAAAACTGCACACCTGACAAAAAAGGTCTGACATTACCAGAACGTAAAAATAATACATATTTTTACACGCTTTATATTAGCTTCACTTGTATGTTTGTATGTTTGTATATTTGTATGTTTGTTTGTAACCGACTCCTTATAGTGCGATTTTGACCCACTTTAAACGACCAGATTTCATTCAAACTTTGCACACCTGTCAAGGACTGATAACAATGCAATAATTTCATAAATTTGTGCCATTATCCTTGCCAGGGTTACCAGGACAGCAAAAAAACTGTCACAAACTACGCTGACATACGTCTCAAAATTCGAAATACCCTAAAAAATAGAAAATAAATAATAGTTTAAAAAAACTAAAAAACACGCTTCCATGAAAAACCAACTAAAAAGTACAAAATAATGGAAAAAAAGCGTGGGGTGCTTTTAAGGTATTTTTTTATTGATATCAGGCACCCCACGCTTTTTTTCCATTATTTTGTACTTTTTAGTTTGGTTTTTCATAGAAGCGTGTTTTTTAGTTTTTTTAAACTATTATTTATTATAGATAGTTGTCCATACCGATGTAGGATGTGCAATGTGCACAGACAGGTTACCCACGCTAGCTGCGTGGTTCACTTGTTTGCCGACCCAGCTTTTATCCATAGCTTGGCCGTGGGTCGTAGTAGGTTAAAGCCGTGCATTCTTTTTTAATGCTATTAATACCTTCTTTGACCACAATAATGCTAATAAAATGCATCTGTAATGCATTTAAACAACTATTGTGAATCTATTTAGGATTTAAAGCCGTATAATTTGGGCCCAAATAAGCATTACAGTAGCCGTATAAACGTTTGTAATGCTATTATAGAACTAACTAGAATTAACTCAAAATGCGAAAACAGAGACAGAAATGCTGTAAGTCGACCGTTATGCTGCTTTGATGTGTTACTTGAGACTAATGTTTGCATTATATCAATGAACAGTACACCACAGAGAATATTACAAACTTAAAATATCTTTTTTTTTTAGCTGACCTTCCTCCAAATTGCAAAAAAGGCGACAAGATTACAGTAGATTGTGTTCCTTGCACGTGTCAAAACCGGAAATGGAAATGCAATAAAAAAAAGAGACGGAAAAACTGCACACCTGAAAAAAAAGGACTGTCATCACCAGAACGTAAAAATAATACATATTTTATAAACAGTTGTCCATACCGATGTAGGATGTGCAATGTGCACAGACAGGTTACCCATGTTAGCTGCGTGGTGCACTTGTTTGCCGACCAAGCTTTTGTACGTAGCTTGGGCGTGGGTCGCAGTAGGGTAAGGTCGTGCAATGACGTAACCGCGTCAGAAATGTGGAAACTGTAGACAATAAAACAGTTTACAGTACGTGATAATGTCTATGGGTATAATTATACGCTGTGTAGACAAACATTCCTGTTTTGGTGAATTTGTTTTTTAAATAGTATTATTTTATTTAGGTTATAATTTTGTTTTTCAATGAATTTAAATCTTAAGTCTTACAAATAACAATAATATCTTATATTAATGTATGGAAGATAAATGAAGGAAATATGTATGTTTCTCTATTTGTTGGATGATTTCAATAATAACGACATAATATACTAGCAACACTATACAACGTTTTATCGAAGATTCTGTAGGCTTATCAAACACTTTAAATAAAGTAAATAAGCTTCACCTCAAAACAAATATAGCTGACGTGGCTCAAAAGGCTGCCCAACTTAAATGGGACTGGGCAGGACATGTTTGCCCGCCAAACTGTGGGCGTAAGTAGCACAGAACTGGTGCCCTGAGACAGAGATGGCGGAACGAGCTGGATAGGTTCCGTCAAAACTGGAAGGAGGACGCGCAGGTTCGCGATAATTGGAAGAAATGAAGCGAGGCTTTTGCTCAGGAGTGAAACAGCGCAGGCTAGCAAAATAAAAAAGTTTCGATCAGCTTTTTATGCATAAAATGTTGTATTCATTAAAAGTTCCATAACTAGTAAGTCCTATATAAATCAAAATGTTACCATTTTAATGACAGGCATTCTCTTTTGACGCACCGAATAATTCTGACCAAGGACATTATTACACTCTGTGAACTATTTTGTCTACGGTTTCGGAATTTTGACATGGTTACGTCATTGCTATTTGATTTTACGGAGGTGGACTTAATGCCATAGGTGTTATCCACTAGTCAATCTTTAGGTGATGCACAGACAAACAGTGATAGGTACAATGAATTTGAGGAATAATTATTTTAAATATAATCGCATAACCTATTGGCAACATAATATAACCAACATAATATAGTATGCCTAACTATATATATAAATAAGCACACATAAATATACAAGATCAGTTTTAGAAAAAAATCTGCTATTTCATAGAAAAATGCAATACCTACGGGGTCAAAATGTATGGAACAGCTGATTTGTTTTGTATAACCGACGAATATTTTCTACGATGGGGTGTCTAGAATGATATGCTGAATTCATGGTTACAGTTTGCGCACTGGGTAAAAACTTATCCTTTATATAAATAAAGGAATTGAATTTGAAAAATAATTTGAAATTGTAACTGTCAACTGTTTTTTTTTTTTTTTTTTTTACTTCGAAATTGAAATTTATTTACACACAACATTTATACATAAAATGTCATCATCTTTTAATCAGCTGCTGCTGAGAGTCGGCCATTTTATCTTTAAAGCACTGTTATAGTAAGGTTCCGGCTTTTATAACTTTATAGTGGTTTTATAGAACGTTCAAGTGCTAAAATCCATTTATGAATAACACTTTTTGCCAAACCACATTTTTGCAACTATTTAGATGTTCGATAACTTTTCATGAATCCGACCGCAAGGGTTTAAGAAATATATTATCTAAATAAGATATTTTCATAACAATAATTTACTCAGCAATTTATTTTTATGAGCAATCACAAATTGAGAAAAAAAAATACAAAAAGTGGCATAATCCGCGGCCTTATTTGAAGATTTCATCAACAAAAAATTCGAAGTCATGAGACATCTACCAACCCGCACTGGCCCACATGGTGGATTGCGGCCCACTCCGTCACAGAGAGGAGGCCTGTGTCCCAGCAGTGGGCATAGTATAGGCTGAATATGATAACTTAAGTGCATACGAATTTTTCAATGCCATCTATTAGTTTATTCGTTTCAAAACTATAACGATTAATTTTCTTGTTATTTAAAATTATTCACAATTTTTTTTTATGTTTTTATTGCTCTTAATTATCCTTTATTTATTTTTTCAGCTCCAGAGGCTTATTTACGAATGACGTACCAACATAATGACGATGAAGACGCACCCAAAAACTGCACAATTGGCCAAAGATACAGAATGGATATTTGTAACTACTGTTACTGCAATAGAAACCGAGAACTAGTGTGTTCTGATAACGTGTGTACCTACCCCCAGCGTAAGTATTATCTCAAAAAGATAACGATAAAGATGACCAGCATAATAATTCAATACAATTCCGTATCGATTCGAACGTGAATCAGTGTTATTATAGGAGTCGAGATTAAAAGCTGTTTTCAAATTCGAAATCCAAAAATTGTATCAACTTAATTTAAATAGACGACCGCTGTTCTATGTGGTGTGGTGCCGGATGCATAGAAAAGCATTATGTCAATTCAAAAAAAAAAAAAAAACTCCCCGCGAGTGTCGTAGAAGGCGACTAAGGGACTTACTAGAGAATGGGCAGCAGCGTTCTCTAAGCATTGTTCCACCATACTGTGATCGATAACCCGCCTGCCAAGCGTGGCGATTATGGCAAACCCGGCCCTTTGGGGGAAGCCTATGCCCAGCAGTGGACGTATTATGGCTGAAATGATGATGATAATGAGACGACCGCTATTCTTCCAACAGCTATTTGCCGTATCGTGGGCAAGGCAAAACAGCTTAAAGATATGTTTCATTTTCGAAACGATAGCCTATCGAATGGTTATGAAGCATTCTGATTGATATTAATCCATTGCTTCATATGTTCAAAAAATTGTCTGCTCAATAACGTAAATAACGCAATAAACGTTGTTGAACTGCCAAAAAGCTATTCGTACTGCTAGTATGTTACTTAACTACCCCGTAATATTTACTGGTCATCTTTATGCCTATCTCAAGGCCCTTTTTGTGACATTAATAGCGTTTGCAGTCGTGAAAACGCGTTTGCATGGGTGTGTGAAAAATTTCGTGCAGACGCGTTTGCGTTTGTGTGTGAAAGAATTAGTGCAAACGCGTTCTAAACCTGCGAAATCTGTCTGTATGTGACACCTGTTTGTCATAGTCTGGTAGGGTTATAAATATGTTGCCTCAAAATATGCTGCAAAATTTAAACTAATCGTGTGTTTTTTATTACAGATGTCGACTCTAAATACCCACGTAATTATTTATTTTTTCTCTTATTCAGTTAAGTAAATACGCATACTATACTATACATAGAACATTACATATCTGGTAAAACATAGGTGTGCTATATGTAAACCCTTGTTATTCACAGTTCACAGTCCTCGAGTAAATCACTGCCCTAACACTTTGGAGATCACAAGAGTGTTAGATACGCAAAATGTTATAAAGTTGACCGTGTTATAACCCGACAATGATAGTAGATTTATTTCTAGAAGTAGGAAAACAAAAAAAAACATGGACCCCACATGTTATGTTTTTGGGAATTTAATTTTAACCCATTAGTAACGAAGTTCCTTACCCCTTTTCTTCAATACCAAATATAACGTCGTTTATTGTATCTTAAAAATACTCAAAATTAATTATATTTTAACTTCACTATTTGCTATAGCATAGCACCCTCGAAAACCATGAAAACAACACACATGATGAACATTTTAAAACTTATCGCAGCCGCCATTTTGAATTTTGATTTTGATGACACCGGCTGCAGCACCCTCCAAAACCATAAAAACTATTTCAGTCTCTTTCTACTTTTGTATAATTGAAAGTGGCATGGACCACATAATGCTTTTTTCGTATCAACTAGGCACACTTTATCATCCTTTTGATCCATTTTTTTTTTCGAAAATCGTTTCAATGAAATAATTTCTGCATACGATTTTCAGTCGATACCACAGAGCAACGATGCAAGATAGGATCCAGATTCAGAAAGGGTGAATGCAATTATTGTTATTGCGATTACAACCGCCATCTTGTGTGCTCAAATAACAAATGTACTAGAAAATCAAGCAGTAAGTATTTGACAATAAATGTTCATTTGCACACTAACGTTTGACAATAGACCAGCCATACGCGAGCATTACTTCTCTCAAAACAGCATAAACCATAAATGTACCTACCAGTACATCCAGTCATACAGTTTACGAAGAACAGAAAAGACCCATACCGATTCTTGTCATTAGAAAGAGATGAACATATATATGTATTTAGTTACGTCGCTAGCTGATGCATGTTCATTGGCGCGTTTTTTTTTTTTTTTTGTGTGACATCTCGTAGTTAATCTGAAAAAGATTCTGACTACATAAACGGATTTTCGCCCGGCGATTCCTAAAAAGTTAAACTTTTTAGACCTCCAGCCGGGCCATAGCAAATTTTAAAACTAAAGCGAAAGTCCTAAGGGTAACCCCGAGGGGGGTTCGCACCTCGGCTTCGGCAATCACTGAGGGAGGGCAGCAAGGGACATGCTGGATCTGGGTTAGATTATTTAGGGGCTAATTTAAAGCTACAGGCGCAGCATCGCGGGCTGGCTCATGCAAGGGTCGGGAGGGACTGTTAAGTCGGGGTCGCGACGACGGACCTCGGTGGCGAGGTCGGTACGGTTTGTGTTTGTGTGTTGTTCTCACTGTACTGGTCTTTTTTCGACTCTCCTGGAGGAGAGTAGTGGGATCATCGGGTTCACACTACGCGCGCACTATTTCTCGTAGTGGTGGGCTCAACAGAACGTCACTTGCTACGTTTCCTCATAACGTTTATTGGATTGCCCATGCAAAGGTTGCCAGCGAGATCCAACTAGGTACATAAAGAACCGTGTACCGACCTATATATATACCGTGTGGTGCCGGACGCAAAGAATAACACCACCCCATCTCTTCCCGTGGGTGTCGTAAAAAGCGACTTAGGGACTTACTAGAGAATGGGCAGCAGCGTTCTCTGTACATTTTACCACCATACTGCGATCGCCAATCCGCCTGCCAAGAGTGGCGATTATGGCAAAGCCCCCCAAATTGGGAGAGGCCTAAGTCCAGCAGTGGACGTCTTACGGCTGAAATAATGATGATGATGACATAGAGAAGTGACACTCGCCACACAGGAGTGTGGATTTGTTCCCGGTTGATCGCAATTGGGTCGTCCACTTCTAGGACTTAATCCTAACTGGCGAAATGTGAATGAACTGTTAGGTACCTACCTGCCTAACCCTTCTGGGGAAATCGGCGTACTGTTAAGTCCTACTTCTACGAATCGAACTCAGTGAAATCCGTTTTTATTTTATTTGTTAACGCTGTGGAAATCCTCGTGGATGTCATCCGCCCTCGGTTGGTCGGAGGAGTCTATCAGACATCTACTGACTAAAACCACCCCGTGATCCCTCGCACACTTGCACAAAGGGCTACGGAGGCACTTAAGCAATTACAACAGGAGCCGTGCGTCTGGTCAAACGGGGGTAGTGAGGGGCGCGCGTGGAACATTACGCGCCACCACCTCGGGTCTTATATGATAGGAGCCAAGTGATATCCTGTGTTCCGTTCTGTAGTCGGATTAAGCGTTCAAGAGAGCTAGTCTCGCGCGACGAAGCAAGTCGCAGGCACGGCCAAAAATCTATATCTCTTAACCATGTATTTTCTGAAGGGTTGGGCAGAAGTCACGTCAACCAAGTCCACTCCTAAGACTTTTCTGATATGTGAGTAGGCATTTATTATCCAAGGGGATAAAGCAGTGTCTTCTATCGCGGGTGACGATTTAAATCGCGAGCGTAACGAAGGACTCCAGGTTTACTCCCTAGCGTAGCGAGGGTGTTAAAAACTTAAATCACGAGCGAAGCGAGGGATTTAAGACGAGTCCTGAGTGTAGCGAGGGATTTAAGTTCACCCAAGACTAAGACAGCTTTATCACCGAGGAAAATACTCTACTTTTCGTACCATTTGCGAAAAAATTAACACAATAATAATATGAGATAAGCATTTATTAAAAATAATGACAATTAAAA
The DNA here is from genome assembly GCA_947507805.1 of Aporophyla nigra. Taxonomy (NCBI): domain Eukaryota; kingdom Metazoa; phylum Arthropoda; class Insecta; order Lepidoptera; family Noctuidae; genus Aporophyla; species Aporophyla nigra. The sequence goes on along the minus strand of OX382292.1, from coordinate 26,714,592 downwards.
ATAAACTTAACGTTTATATATTTGAAGAAAACAAAAACGCGGCAAATTCCTAGACTAATATTTTTTTGTCGGAAAAGCAAAGGTGTCAAGCTCATACGGCCTCGTCGGTTTTCGTAATTTTATTTAATAATCTTAACTGCATAATAAATGCGCAGAATGCGTATTCCTTTTTCAAAAAGATGTATAATGCTTTATATACAAACTCAATGGTGTAAACACAGATGTAGTTCAGTATAAATTTCGGTAAGTATTCCAAATTTAAATGGCATTCTCCCCCTAGAGGATGAATGAAATTCAGTACAATTTTCTTTCCCTGTTTTTAACAGATTAAAACTGACTATTGTTATGTTCGCTTTTTGTGGCATAGAATGTCACGTTTTTGAGCAAGTGGTACGAAAATAAACATTTTTGTTTTTAGCTGTGCTATCTCACATAAACGCAGTACGGCGATTTACACGTAAGTCATGATATTTTTTTTGTTAAAATCCTTACTTATTTATATTATTGCAGTGTACTGGTCCGTGAATCAGACTTCTTGAATGTGAGAAAAAGAAATTAAAATCCTATTACACTATGTACTCCGAAAGATTTAAGCCACCGCTACAATACAGCTCGTGGCTAAACCTACCAACGTCTGTACCTCACAAGATACAGCCAGGTCGTCAATAGCGAATAACATCTGCGTTATCTACGAATGCGTCGCGTCGCTGGCAAACCTCTCCGTGTACATTTTACACGGAGTGGACGGTCGCCTTTTTTTATATAGATAGATTTCCTTGACATTTGTGAAGTTTCGCCTGTTATTTAATTTGTATCATAATTATAAGTAAGTGCGTTTTTTTCAGCGGCGCCAAAAATTTGCCTTCTTCACGAAAGATTTAGATTAGATAACTGTAACTGGTGCTTCTGTAATAGGACTCGCCATCGTGTTTGTCAAGATTTTGAGTGTGCGCCGGGGCGTAAGTATTAGTAAAAATTATTTATTATTGGGACCCCTTTTTTTGTCGGTGGGAAAACATCAAATGACGTTTCCCGCTCTGGGCGGAGCGGGAGGGCGTGTCAAACTTTTACTGACTAAAACCCCCCATATTCCTTCAGTTGCCTATATGCCAGGGTCACGGTAACTCTCTCGAACAAATCTCGCGACCCTGGCAGATTTTGGGGACCCCTATGCACCGTATTGCTAAGACAACGACGCTACGTCTGTCTGTCTGTCAGCCCGTGTGACTATCACAGGGCTATATTCGTTTTTTAACCGTACTATAGCTGTCTTGGAACTCGTGCCAGTTTTTTGATTTGGTGCAGTACGGTCAAATACAAATCCAAAAGAGACATGGGGAAGCTGTCTTTCTCTGAGCTGTCTTTTGTAAGTCTATATTATAAAACAAAGTCCCCCGCCACGCAACGGCTGGCTGTCTGAATGTGATAAACTCATAAACCACCGGACGGATTGTCATACAGTTTTTGCCAATGGGCGGAGTTATTCATGAGTTAGTTTATTCATAAGAAAATTGACTGAAATATGACGATGATTGTGGAAAAATTGGGAAGAATTCGTGCCGTGTGGGAGCTTTATACGCGTGCGCCGTGTAAACAGTGAATGAAATTTAATACACAGATGCGTAGAGTATAACCTAGATTAACAAACATAGGGTACTAGTAGGTACTACTCTAAATACCAGCAGCTCGAACCCTGGGATATTTTCCCGACATCCGGTGAAGCTGCGATCAAAAGCTAGTTAAAAATAAAATTTGGTCACCCATTTGCTTACTTACTCATTTTTATGGACCTCAGGCATTTGAACCAAGTGAATTATGCCAAAATTGATTAAATTAAATAAAGACTTCTTTCAACAATTTACTCGTATCTCGCATGGATTCGGTTCTCATTTTCGATGTTCTTATCATTCAATATTTTTAATTGGAAAAGTAGGGGTTCCCAATTGAAAATATTGAATGTTTCCAATCCTGTTTTTTTTTTACAGAAAAACCAGACGACAGATGGCCACGTAAGTATTATTTTTAAACGGTTTTATTTAGCTCGTTCGACTAACCTGATATTTGAACACACACAACTAGTGCGAATGACAATACTATTAACTGAATTCAGTATCATTGAAAATACAAAATGGCCGTCGGCAGTGTCGCCACAAAATGTTGGTGCATAGGTTACACCATAGAATCGAAAATGGCAAACGGTACAAAATGGCTGATATCATATTTGTTTCAATCCCCTTAATATGAGTACCTAATCGGCATCAAATGGATTTACAAGTAGAACACAGTATGTGGCGAATCATAAAGATTAGACAATCGTTCATTCATTCGCATTTCATAGTCACCACCTTATATTTTTAAAATAAATAAACATTGAACTCTAAAATGAGGTTTACAATTAGTAATGTAGTATAATAAATAAATTATTCATTCTGATTTCCAGCGAATTCACCCAGAAAAGGATGCTACATAGGAAGCCGATTCGCAAGAGGAAAATGCGGTTATTGCTATTGTAGTGTCTATCGAAAAATCGAGTGTCGAGTAAGATATAACTGTACAGATGATACGACCACCATCAAACCATTACAATGTAAGTTTTTATAAATAAAAGGTTACCTACATACGTGTCATACTTAAGCGAGTATCACCCGGCACCGCGCACCGCCGCGGAGGGCGGTGGCGTTAAGCGGATTAACCGCGCGGTCGGTCGGTGTACGTGTGTTAGGCATCAACGGATTTAATAGAGGGCAATGCGACATGAGATCCGCTTCACCGCCTACCGCGGCGGTGCGCGGTGCCGTGTGTTAATCGCCTTAAACTCACGCCGTTTTGTCCGACTGCCAGAAAGTTAAAGGGAGGATGATAATATTGACCAGCACCCTAATTGCGAAACGCACAATTTATCAGAAGCTGAATGGGTTTGAAGATTATTTCTAAACCATTGCGTCATGTGGGCGCCCTCATTGAGGCTGCGCCCAGCGCGCCGGTTGAGTGCGGCCCAGAGGGTCATGGCCATCCGGCTAGTCCGGGGATACCGCACGGTCTCCTGCGAGGCGGCGAGCCTCCTTGCCGGAGTGCCGCCATGGGATCTGGAGGCAAAGGTCCTCGCCCACATGTGGGAGTGGTGCGAGGAGGCGAAACGTCGGGGCGAAACTCCGCTGCCGCGACAAATCGCGGCACGGCGGGCGGAGCTCCGGCAGGATCTCATGGCGACATGGCGGGTACGATTGTCGCAACCCAGCGCTGGGCACGCCACAATTGCGGCGGTAAGTCCCCTCTTTGAGGAGTGGATTGAGAGGCGCCACGGCGTCCTCACCTTCCGCCTGACGCAGGTTCTCACCGGGCATGGGTGCTTCGGTGGGTTCCTGTTCAGGATAAAGCGGGAGGAAACGTCCGGGTGTTTCCATTGTGAGGATCGTCTGGAGGACACGGTGGAGCATACAGTGGAGGTGTGCCCTGCATGGGCGGAGCACCGCCGTGTCCTCGTGGAGGCGATCGGCGGCGGCGACCTCTCGCGTCCGGCCCTGGTGCGAGCCATGGTACGGAGCGAGAGGGCATGGGAAGCCGTCACCTCCTTCTGCGAAGCAGTAATGCTCGCGAAGGAGGAGGCGGGGCGCGTGAGGGAGTGGCAGTCTCTGCACCCTCACGTCCCTAGCCACCGCAGGAGGAGACGCCCCGGGCGTCGGGAGTCGATAGCGGACTCCCGGCCACCGTAGGCGCGAGCTTGCGGGTGGCGAGCAATGGGTAGCTCGCCGCCCGGTAAGGATCAGGCTCGGGTCGACGGCGCGTAGTGTTCCACGCGAGCCTCAAAGAGATGTCAGCAGCAATGTAGGGGTCTGCTAGGACCGATGCCTGCCAGGGTCACGAGATTGTTCGAAAGAGATACCGTGACTCTGGCACATGGGCAACTGAAGGAACACGGGTGGGTTTTAGTCAGTAAAAGTCTGACACGCCCTCCCACTCCGCCCAGAGCGGGAGAAGTCATTTGATGATTTCCCATCCAAAAAAAAAAAAAAAAAAACCATTGCGTCATTTGTTCGAATAAATTGTCGGGTCAGCAACGTAAATAACGCAATTAATGTTGTTTAACTATGAATATTAAACCAATTCCTACCGATAAAAAAGTTCCGCAATTACCCCTCAGTATGTATATTCATCGGTTACACTACATAAATACGTAAAACTTTATTCCGTCAGTCATAAATACGAATTTCAAAATACCGTTTTTTTAAATTCCGAATTGTTTAAAATTCTTAATATAAAAACTCTGATTTATCATTCACTATATTTTTATAATTCCAAAGTTTCAATATTCCTAACGATAAACATACATTTTCTCAAAATACTGAGTTTCATTGATTTTATAACTAAAATTCCGACTTAATGATAAATCAACACATCAAAATTACGAATTCAGATCTATAAGTATCGATTAATTCGAATTTCAAAATAAAAACGCCTTATAAAACTGAGTAGCAATTTTTTCACAGTTCTCTAATTTAATTAGCTCATTTCAAAAATATGTATTTAACATCGTTAGCTTACCCTAAATTAATTTAAATAAAAAGTAAGTTCAAAAACTAACATCGGTTACTGAAAAATCACACCTAAAAAATTATGTATGAAACAAGAAAATATTGGTAAATATTGGTGGCCAGGTGGCAGTTTAGAGTGGGTATGATATTGTATAAAAGCTGAATTAGCTAAAATGGGACAAACTACTGAGATTACGTCTACTAGAGATGTATGCAAGAAGACATACTACTTCGATCCCAGCTCATCTAATATTAGGCCTACCCTAATATTAGAAGAGGATGGTGATGTCTGAAAAAATAAACGGATACTTACCTACAATTTTATTTTTCAGATATCACGACGCAACGCACAAGGCCACGAAGCTCTTCAAATTTCGAATGTGACGAAGGAGACATTCAGCAAATAGACGACTGTAATTTCTGCCGGTGCTCTAACAGCAGAAAATGGATGTGTTCTGAAAATGATTGCCCATCAACCTATAATCAATGTATGTACCATCAAAATTAACACTCAGTCTATTATATATTCATGTATAAGCTACCGTACCGTACCGTGTGGTACTGGACGTAAAGAATAACACCACCCCATTTCTTCCCGTGGGTGTCGTAAAAGGCGACTAAGGGACTTACTAGAGAATGGGCAGCAGCGTTCTCTATGCATTTTACCGCCATACTGCGATCGCCGACCCGCCTGCCAAGCGTGGCGATTATGGCAAAGCCCCCCAAATTGGGGGAGGCCTAAGTTCAGCAGTGGACGTCTTACGGCTGAAAAGATGTATAAGCTACCACAGTCTTAAATATCAATGTACATATCTAGAAATCCCAAGTCCCATTTCTTCCCGCGGGAGTCGTAAAAGGCTCTTACTAGCAACGTTCTCTTGTATTTTACCATCATACTGCGATCGCCAACCCGCCTGCCAAGCATGGCCTAAGTCCAGTAGTGGACGTCTTACGGCTGAAATGATAATGAATGATGATGTCTAAAAATAATGGGAGAGCTCGTAGGGTGTCAAATAATTATTCCGTATCTCTGTCAATTGGAAAAGCATGCAAAAAGCATTATCACGTTGAATATATTGCTATTGCTGATAATTTGGCATATGAAATAGGCCCTTTTAACAAATCAATATTGAAATTTTGTGTGAGACAGCTGATACATTTTTTACAATGACGGTATTGGTTTCCTGGAGATAGTTGTTCAGTTTTATGTATTCCCTGAAGAGTTAGGCAGAGGCCAGGCCAGCCATGTCCATTTATAAGACTTTTATGATTTGTGAGCTCGAATTTACAGACATTTCGTCAATTACAACGTCGTTGTAATTGATGAAATAGTGTAGACTATGCACGAATGCATCGCGTCGCTGGCAAACCAATACCTACGGTAGCTAACGTGGCAAACCTCTCAGTGCACATTATACGTAGCAGTGGACGGTCACCTTTATCATCATCAGATACACATTACAGACGAAACTGTACAGACGTGAAGGATATCTTCCTCCACGTTTGTAAAGTTTCGCCTGTAATTTAATTTCTCTTTTTATTATAATAATTATTGGTAGCTGAATTTTTCTTTTCAGCGGCGTCAAAAAATTGCCTTTCTCATGAAAGATTCAAATTAGATAGCTGTAATTGGTGCTACTGTAATGAGAGTCGCCAACGTGTCTGTGAAAGAAATTTGTGTGACCCGCAGCGTAAGTACTAAGAACGTCAATTTAGTTTCCCTTTCATCCCACCCGTTCGTCAGTCTGTCTGACTGTCCCAGGGATGTATCTGCACTATCACCTGTATGCTGCGGATACTTTTTCGCTTCTGGACGTGGTCCAGTTCATGGTCGGAAGTGAGAACGCGTGGGACGCCGTCGCCTCCTTATGCGAAGAAGTGATGGTCGCGAAGGAGACGGTGGAATGGGAGAGGGAGCATACGACCTCCCATCCAATCCGTAGCAGACTCGACCTTAAGGTGAGATGAGGCAACAGACTTGGGGAGTGTATTGCCTGAACAGTGGAAGGCCCGAGCCGGAGTCGGTGCGCCGTTTTACGCGCGCTACTCTATTTAGAGGAATTTTGGTTGTATGCGGTCGCTAAGGGTGAATGAAGTGGATCGCTGAGGGTGAAGTCACCTGGCTGGAGGAGTGTGACGAAATATGCAAGCACACTAGCATCTCAACTTAAGGTAGCAGCATAACACCATTAGGTTTTAGTAGTAAGAGTACGAGGGACCCCTCCACCCACCTGGAGACATAATCTCCTGTAGAGGACAGTCATGAGGACTTCCACTTTCCACGCTACTCGTAAAGCAAAGATTATTCCGACGTCCACGCAAGCGAAGCTCCGGGCAAACGCTAATTTAACTAAATATGATTACGCGTTTGCTTACTTACTCATTTTTATGGTCCTTTCGGACTTGACCCGCAATACGAATTACGCCAAAATAGTTTTCTGGAAACCATGTTTACTCGTATCTCCCATGGTTTTGGATCTCATAATTATCCAGTTAAAAATACTGACTTTTTAAAATGAAATGTATTTTTTTTTCTTACAGAAAAACCAGATGAGAGATGGCCACGTAAGTATTATTTTACAATAATAACAAGCATAGACACGTGGCATCGCTCGCGTGAAGTAAGGTGTAACCAGCGGAGGAACGTCGCAAATGGTTGACAAGCGTAACAAAGATTATTCTCAAAAACAAATTGAAAATTTAACACATTTGAAAATGGTTAAATGCGAATAAATAATTCATTTATTCACATTTCATAGTCACTATCTTATATTTTTATAATATACCTTCAAATCTAAAATAGGTAGCTACAATAACTTTATTACAAAAATCCTTTACAATAATTTATTCATTACGATTTCCAGGGAATTCGCCCAAAAATGGATGCTATATAGGAAGCCAATTCGAAAGAGGAAAATGCAGTTATTGCTATTGTAGTATCTATAGAAAAATCGAGTGTCGATTAAGATCTAACTGTAGAGAAACGACCACACCGACCACCCGCAAACCATTAATAAGTAAGTTTTAAATTAAATTTTACCTAAATACATGTCATACTTCAACTCACGCCGTTTTATCCAACTACGGCGAAGCAAAAAGGTTAGTTATAATTTTGACAGGTATGTATGTATGCGGATATCTATATATAAAAATGAATCCCTATTTCCCTTGGTAACGCCATCACGCGTGAATGGCTGGACCGATTTCACTTCTTTTTTTTTTGTTGTGTTTGTAATTGTCAGAAGGTTCTTATGAAAGAAAAAAAATAAAAAATTGCGCCGAATATTAGAAAATTTAAGAACTCTTATTTAAGAATACTTAACAACCATATAATAGGACAGTGTAAACTTGTTTAATGTAACATTATGACATTTGACATAGAATTGACAGAATGCGTGCTCAAATATCATCAAAGAGACAGGACAACATCTGTCGGTTCAGCTAGTATATAGTATATATGTATGTTAAACTGTTCCTTCATAACTTATATACCACCTATTTATAGTAAATTGACCAAAAATGCGTCCGTACTGCTTGCGTACTGTCTGAAGGGCTTCCTTGAACTGGTCAATGAGAACACGGTTTTCTAATTTACTATAATCTTATTGGTCAAGGGGCGTGGCTAAGCTGAGTGACAACGATGAGTCACTATTTTCTTAACGCGAATAGATTATCAATCCCATTTTATTTTCAGATGCCATGACGCGACGCACGAGGCCACGAAACTCTTTGAACTACGAATGTGTAGTAGGAGAAACTCAGCAAATAGACGATTGTAATGACTGCCGGTGCACTTACAGAGGAAACTGGATGTGTTCTGATAATGATTGCTCATCAAATTATGATCATCGTATGTACTTTGAAAATTAACATTAACTGTAGTATATACATAATTTATTGCCTTTAATAACAATGATGACAACGTACAATTATAAAATGGGGGAACAGCTAATAGTGCGTCATAAAGTTCATTTGCATCGATGTTAAAAAGCTGGCAGCGTTGCCACGGTGAAAGGCAATACTGATTCTTTGGTGAACAAAAACGCCAACCTTTGCCTCTATTATCATAGTGCACCCATATTATACGTGGGAAAATAATTGTCCTGCTCTCATTTCGGAAATTCTCGTCTGCTGCAATAGCCCTGGAATTAGTCAGAGCTCTAATTACATTCCTACTATCTCTTATTTATAAAGTTAGTAAGAGATAACTATAGTTATGTGAAAGAAGTGACGAAACATTTCGTGCTGTTTACGTGCACACGTTTCTCATAGCGGACTTGAATTCGGCACAAGTAAACCTTGTTGGAGGAATACAGATGCGTGTTACTAATATTTTTACATTAGTTTAGCACCAAAAGTTCTTGGCATGAAAGACAAGCATTTAGCATTTTTTTTTTTTTTTTTTTTTGTCAAGCATTTTACGGTCAACGGTAATAGCAATAGTATATATGTGTTACAGAGCCTACAGATTCCTCTGAGCCCGAATGCTTAGAGGGAGAACCTGTATCCGCCCCAGATCCGTGCAATCAGTGTATGTGCGTGGATTCGGCCATATTATGCACGGACAACCCCTGCATTCAAAGACAATCAGGTATTTATTAATATACCAATTATATTATTATACTCAAATAAAAGTAAAAAGTAAAAACGCGTTATTATACTCAATTTTAAGTTGAGTTTATAATTGTTGTGAATTGGTTATAATTTTAAGTTGTTTATAATTTTAAGTTATTTATAATTTTAAGTTATGTAGGATAAACGAGCGCTTCTCGCCATCAAACTGTAAAGTTTCGCAAGGGAAATATTAAAAAAAAAAAACTTTTTTTTGTAAAGGTAAATAAATAAAAAAAATTGAGGAGTTTCACAAGCGTTTCATTGATTAACAGACGTTGACATTCGTGTTTTTTTTTTTTTTTCAGAAAATACTATAAACAAAAACACTAAATGCGTTGAAGGTCAGAAGCTCAAAATGAAAGACGGTTGTAACTTCTGTATCTGTCAAGGTGGTCAAAATTTCTGTACCAGCCGTGCATGCTTGGTGTCTGGTATGTACCAATCGCACTTCTGGCACAGTATACATCTCTAGCATGGATCTTTACTTTATGATTGGCAGATAGAATATCGCTCTTTGCCTATATTTCCAAAGGAATATGCAAGATTTATAAATACCCACATTACGCCACTAATGGTCTCTACTATACCAGATTTTGACCTGCTAGTTGAGATGTGTGGACGTATCAGGTATGTTTTGGTCTTGATACTTTGACCTCGGCGTGGCATACACTGGCAGAGTATACAGCATGAGAGGAACCCTTTCCCTCGTATCAGAAGTAGGAGCCGACCTGTCTGCCGGCTGTCACTCGTTTGATGGTCAGGAGCGCCAAGTCGTGGGATGCGGTGATCTCCTTCTATGAAACCGTCATTTTTAGCGGATAGGGAGCGGGAGATTGAGACCACTCTCTCAATCTGCAGCACGAGGAGCGGGTGATGGCGGAGGGCGGATAACGCCCTCTTTCAGCCCCACTAAACCGGTCACGAGGGACGGTGGATTTGGTGATGTCCACCGGCACAGGACGACGGCCGTCATCTCAGTCTCCTACAGGAGAAAATCCTAGTTTCTACTAGTATTGTACAAACTATGGTGTGCATGAGTCGGGGAGCTAAGACATACTAATATGTTCGCGCGCACTCTGCAACATCACCTGCCCTGTGAATGATTTATGGTAGGACCCAAAAAAAGCGGTATGTGTGACATTTTCAAAAGTTCTTTCATCCACAGTCAATGTCATTTCAAACTCAGAAAATTGCAACGAAGGAGAAGTGACGCCTGCAGAAGATGATTGCAACATGTGCGTTTGTATGGCGGGGAAAATTATTTGCACAAACAAAGATTGTTCTAGAAGGAAACTAAGAGGTAAGAAGATTTTAATACTTATAAGATAATCGATTGATAAATAATCATATACGTTATTTTTTTTTTAATAAAAATGATATTTGGTATGAGGTTGATAAATTCCACTACCGTGCGATCGATGACCTTGAAAGTTGGCACTTATATTATGTACTAGCTTTTGCCAGCAGCTTCTCCCGCGTGGAGGTCGGAAATTATCCCGCGGGAACATACTACCGGGATAAAAAGTACCCTATGTGTTATTCCAGGTTATAAACTATCTATGTGCCAAATTTCATCTAAACCGGGTCAGTAGTTTTTGCGTGAAAGAGGAACAAACATCCACACATCCATACATCCAGACATCCATACATACAAACTTTCGCATTTATAATATTAGTAGGATTTTAGTAAGGAGAAGATTTTTAATCTTCACGCGAGTGAAGCTGCGATCAAAAACTCATCAACATCTGCCTAGCCTTTTCCCAACTATGTTAGGGTCGGCTTCCAGTCTAACCGAATGCAGCTGAGTACCACTATTTTACATGGAGCAACTGCCTATCTGACCTCCACAACCCAATGACTGGGTAATACGAGGCCCCTTGGTAAGACCGGTTGTCAGACTTTCGGGCTTCAGACGACCCATAACAACTGTCCAAGATCTACGAAAGACAGGCGGGACCAACGGCTTAAAGTGCTTTCCGAGGCACGGAAGGATCTTGGTATGTAAAGATGGTCATCCATCCACGGACCAACCGCGGCAAGCGTAGCTTAACCTGAACGATCGACCCGTGCGGCTGTTTTATCTTAGCCACAAGCCCTTCTGCGATCAAAAACTATTACATTGTATTTTTCGAGCGTTATTTCTATAGGTACATATTTTGATCCCTAACTAGCCAAATACAGCCAATTTTTTTTTTCATAACCTTGATTCCTATGTTTTTCAGAAAACCTTCTGTCGTATATTCGAACTCAAAAAAATAAAAAGCATAAAATGACCCAAGGCACAAAACAGACATGCAGTCCAGGGAAAAAGTATTTTCCTGATGACTTCGACCCGAACTGTCCAAATGAGTGTATTTGCGATAGACATGAATTATTGTGCACAAAGAGGAAATGTTTTAATAATTGGGATAAACAAAGTATGTATGTTTTACAAACTTTTTATTTATTTATTCAACAAAATACAGCCAATTACATGTTCAGATTAGGGTCGTGATGGAACCTCGTCTCTGCTTCAGCAAATGCGGAGCTTCTGCATTAAATCGTACTTCCAAATCCGCTCCAACGTGTAGAGTTTGTGAAAGTAGTGCTTGTAGAGTTAAAAGCTTGGCTATACATGAGATCTGATAACTTTTTGCCATGCAAGCCAGAAAAGAGAGGATTCTTCAACCAGACGAGTAATGTGTCTGACGGTCAATTACCCGACGGTTGAAGTGGGGACGTTGTAAATATGCTAGTTGCGCGGTAAACTATAATATAATATAATTCTTTATTTATAAATAAAACAGATTGTAGTACATATCAGTTTTTACAAAGTAGGTAGTATAAATTATCTATACAATCAAGTGGGTGACGTGCTGTTCTTCTAGCTAGGCTATGAAATAGCCTGTATTAAGGAGTAACAGTGCCAATCCTCTCTAATGTGGATACTACAATTTTATTATTACAAGTAAAATTTTTAATGTTTTACATACTATTTGGTGCGCAAGCGCATTTGTGTACGTGTGTGTGTGCGTGTGTGTGTGTGTGCGTTTGTGCTGTGCGTGCGTGTATGGGTCTGTGTGTAAGTGCTTGAGCGTGCGGCTGTGTGAGCGTGCGTAGGTAAGTACAGGGATTGCATTAGTGTGAGTCTATGTTTGGTGAGTGGTACAAGATATAAAATTATCATTAGTTAGTTAAATTAAAAACTATGCTTGCGCGATGCAGGATCTTGCGTGACGTCAGTGTTATGCGTAGTTCACTTGTGGCGGTGCATTTGCCGAAATACAATATGTTCATACTCATCTCACAATACTGTAGACATACTTTTTTATTGTTTTTATTGTTCTATGAGGTGCCCGATGTGAAGAATAGTACCATCCCATTTCTTTGTGTAGGTGTCGAAAATGCGACCTTATTATTAACCCTTGATAACTAAACATTCGTCCGTTCCACGACGCATCTACCCGGTACTTCTAGGTGAACCTCGATATATGCTGTGGCTATGTGAAATAGTTCTTAATTACTGTTTTGGTAATTTTTTGTTTAATAATGATCCAAAGAATGGACCTATGTCAGAAGTTCACGTGATTAATAAATACTTTTTCCAAAAAATGCATTTTATTTGGCGTAGTCGGTTTGACGAATGTTTAGTAACAACGAAAATAGTTTAGTTATCTAGGGTTAAAAAAAAAACATAACGTAAACGGTGTTCTTATTAGTTAGGTATTTTACCATCATATTGCGATCGCCAACCTGCCTGCCAGGCGTGGCGATTATGGAAAACCCTCCCAAATTGAGGGACACCCATGTCCAGCAGATGGCATCTTGTGGCTGTAACAATGATGATAATTGTGACTTTTTTATTTGCAGCTCCATTCAAATGGCCGTTAGGAAGAGTAGTAGAAAAAAAATCCAGGTTCCCGAAACAGTTGTCAAATCAGAACTGCGTTGAATACCAGAAGCTGCCGTCAGATGATCCGTGCAACTCCTGCATGTGTTTGAACGGACGGAAGGTGTGCACCATCATCACCTGTACGGATGACAATGAAGGTGAACTTGGCTCTGATGAAGCACTGTGTAAGTATTTGAACACGACGGCGACGAATTAATACACTGTGTCCGCGTGATGAATTACGGCTTCTTCTCTGTGAGCCCTCTCTCAGAGATGAGGAATATATTCGAGCAATAGAAATATCGCACCTCTAGATCTAAAGGGAACTCAAAATTCTTAATTTTTCAGTTATGCACACCTTTGAGTCTGTCATTTCAATACCTATCGACCAATAAACCAGATTCAAAACTATTTCCAATATTTGGAGTCGAATATTGGAAATAGTTTTGAATCTGGTTTATTGGTCGATAGGTATTGAAATGATAGACTCGAAGGTGTGCCTAATTCATTAATTAAGAATTTTGAGTTAGTTCCCTTTAGATCTAGGGGTGCGATATTATAGGCTGAAGTTGTGCTTGTGCGTACGCATAGCAATCAATATTAATGTAATCAGACATTATCACGAACTAGAGAAAGAAAGTCATTACCCAATAATGTGTTAAGAAAATTAAAATGTTGTTAATCTGTCCCTTATTGGCTGCTAACGTTATAATAGCCCGGTGTAGGAATAATATGGGAAAACCCTACCTTCTCGCTGTCGTTGTTCCTTCCTCGTGTAAGTAGGTACGATTCGGGGCGATAGAATAAAAGTCGCCGGTAGATCATTCGGCGGCAACAGACGGCCCGGCCCGGTAATTCTCGGTGATTGGTAATAAATATTAAGTGACATAGGTCATTGCATTATAATTATAAAATCCAACCAATTAATCGAAAATTGCATAAAACATTTAAAAAAAATATATATTAAAAAAAACAAATATGTATTTATTTTTGCAGTTATTAAAAACTTCCAAGGCAGCAAGGGTAATAAAGGGAACATGGAGAAGAAGAATAATACTTTCTGTGAGCCTTTCACATTCTTCAGCCCTGATAACAACAGATTTTGTAGAAATTGTTTCTGTTTGCACAATGGACTCGCCTTATGTTTACTGAATTTGTGCAAATATTCAAAAGGTACGATATTTTATGTCGATTTTTGTTGCGATTTTTTAATGAAAATAATCTGTTCTAAACCTTCAAAATTCATAGTAGCCAAATGATAAATCCGAAAAATACATAATCTTTACTATTGAATTTTCTTTTTTTCTTTAGATATACCACATCAAAATTCACCGGGTAAGTCAGTTTCACAAGCTTTTATTTAAAGCACTTTGTTAGTTATTAAGTATGCATTGGTCAAGTCTTGCAAGCCGAATTCAAATCACTTACAATTAAGTAGAAAACCGGGACAGAACTCCAAAATTGAAATTTTACAAGTTGATTCTTGTTTGAAGACAATGCATTTTTTTAAATTATTTTATTTTTTTGTACTGGTTGTTTTTTCTATGCTTTCATAACTTTTATCCAAAGAAGAAATATGGTGCTGGTGGTGGTTCGACAGAAAACACGGTTTTTGTATACAAAAACTGTCAAACTGTATTTGATTCATAATTAACTGCAGACCGTAGCCTAAACAGTTGAATCTAGAAGCATGAAATTGCAAAAGAGTTGTTTAAACCACCATAGTGCGATCGCCAAACCGCTTGCCGAGCATGGCGATGGCATGCGGGGAGATCTATGTCCAACAGTAGACGTATTTCGGCTGAAATGATGATGAAATACAGTAATACAGTACCGAGTCGATACCGATATCGCTACGGAGTTGTCCCCAAAAACCTCGCTTTTTCTTGGTTCCTTTACAATGATTTTTTGAATAGCTAGCACCGATTTTCGTAATATTTATTTTATAACCTTAAAATTTCAGAGGAGTTGGACGAAGTATGCACTCCAGGGGAAACTGGCTACCCTACCAAATGCGTCACCTGCACGTGTTCAGAACAGAGGAAGTGGATTTGCACGAGGGAAGATCTAGCTCTCTGTCAAGGTGGGTCTTTTTTGGGTTGGAAATCATCAAAGGACTGTAGACTTTTACTGACTAAAACCCACCCGTGTTCCTTCATTCCTCATTCGTATGAACATACAAATTCGCCTAGTATTGTGCCTACATATGAACTTGGAATAACATGAGACGTCACACAAACCTGCGCAAAGATAACCGCTTTAAAAAAATATATATACTCGAATTATGTTTATTTATTAAAAACAATATGCAATACTTTGATTTCAAATCAAATTCTAAAAGAAACATTCGGAAACAATATAAATATGACATAAGTTTACCTGTTATTAATAATATGATGTATTATAAAAGTACCTATGTTACTGCTATTCGTGTGTACAACCAGTTACCACCAGCAATTAAGCAATTAAACGGAAATATATTTAAAAATAAATTGAAAATAATGTTAATTGATAATGTATTTTATAATCTGCATGAGTTTTTTGATAAAAAATAATATTTGTAAATTAAATTCTTAACATACTATTGCATATCCGACTTGGGTAGACTGTTGAAACCAAAAATGTAATGTTTATTAATAAGACCTTAATGTACACAGTTACGCAATAAATATATCTTTATCTTTATCTTTAAAAAATGACAATTGAGAAATCGTAACTACTTAAGCGGGTTTGCCTGCGAATTCCATAATAAATTAAGACCTCTAGCCATGGCAAATAAACATAAAAACTAAGCGGCTACTCGCTAAGGGGAGCGCACCCCTGTGGGGTACAGACCTCGGCTTAGGACGTCGTTGATAGAAGACAGCAAGAGACGGGCTGGATCAGAGTGATTATTATTATTTAGGGACGAATTTAAAGCTACAGGCAGCTACGGCGCGGCACCTCGTTGACTGCCAGGGTCGCGAGATATGTTCGAAAGAGATACCGTGACCCTGGCACATGGGCAACTGAAGGAACACGGGTGGGTTTTAGTCAGTAAAAGTCTGACACGCCCTTCCGCTCCACCCAAGTACCGTGTGGTGCCGGTACCGTGTGGTGCCGGACGTAAAGAATAACACCACCCCATTTCTTCCCGTGGGTGTCGTAAAAGGCGACTAAGGGACTTACTAGAGAATGGGCAGCAGCGTACTCTATGCATTATACCACCATACTGCGATCGCCAACCCAGGCGGCAGGCGCCAAGCGTGGTGATTATGGCAAAGCCTCCCAAATTGGGGGAGGCCTAAGTCCAGCAGTGGACGTCTTACGGCTGAAATGATGATACATGTAACAGCCTGACAACAATGATCGGGTAGTAGCCACCAAACACAACACCAGCTAGGTTGAAGGATCTTCCCTTTCCAATGGAGGCTGACGAAGTTTCGACCCTGTTCCTCATACTTTTAAAGTAACATTTATGTTTTTAGAGAGGGACTGCGATCAGAAAGACGAATTCCACATGGGTTTCTTTCCTTATTGTGCTGGATGCAAGTGTTCTGTCAAGGAGTGGTTTTGTTCCATACAAAGCGAGCCATGTAGAGGTGCGTAGTTTTCTTATACATTGCTTATTTTGGTTCCTGACAAGTAAAGAATAGCACTATCCCAATTCTTCCCGTGGGTGACGTCAAAGGCAACTAACGGACTTACTAGAGAAGAAGCTATCTCTATTCATCTTACCATCATACTGCGATCGCCAACCCGCCTGCTAAACGTGGCAATTACGGCAAAGCCCCCCAAATTAGTGAGGCATATGTCCAACAGTGGACGTCTTACGACTGAAATTATGATGATGATGACCCCCATGCTTCGGAAAGCACGTTAAGCCGTTGGTTCTGCACCTTATCTCTCTCCGGGCAAATCGCGTTGCCGTCCCATCGGACTATGAAAATGAAGGAAGACAGTGCACCTGTGTTTGCCCGCACACTGTTGCACTTTATTGCACATGTCGAAATTTCGACTCTGTTGAATTTAGCTGTGATGGCCGAAATACGGCCTGGAGGACTATACATCAAGTACAAGAAAATGTTTACATTGTTGTAAACAACAAAAATGAATGAAATCAGGTTTTGACGATCCTAAGGCTGGAAACAGTGCTTGACCGACGGTCAGCGCTGACCGTACGTTCTGACCCTCAGCGCTGACCGTTGGTTGCGAAAATGCATTCAGTACGTCGGTTGAGATTGTATGGATGCATTCAGTGCTTCGCTGACGGAGCGACCGACTGTACGCACATATTAGAGCATTCAGTAAAAGGATTAATTTTTCTTGTGAACTGTACACACGCGTCGCAGTTCGCCGTCAGCGTAGCACTGAATGCATTTTCGCAACCGACGGTCAGCGCTGAGGTTCAGAACTACGGTCAGGACGTACCGTCGGACGAGCACTGTAACCGGCCTTAATTGTATGATCCTGATACTGTGTCAATAATTTTCTTCAATATGATATTAATTACCCATTGACGATTTCTAAGAATTATTATTAATGATTTCTAATCATCACTGTATTTTCTATTTCAGATTTCAGTAAGTACAAAACAAATTTTACTCGTTTGAAGAATAAATAATTCATGATATTTTACGTTCTATGAAAAACGCTAGGACGTTGGTCCTTGGCAATGAAGTCTGCTTAAGGACCTCCAACTCGGCCACGGTAACTTGTGTCTAGATGGGAGGCTCTATAATGGTTAAATGATGACATTCATCACTAGTAGGATTGAAAACATCTGCCAGGGTCGCAAGATTTGTTCTTAAAAGTTACCGTGGCCCTGGCATATAGGCAACTGAAGGAACACGGGTGGGTTTTAGTCAGTAAAAGTCTGACACGCCCTCCCGCTCCGCCCAGAGTGGGTGACGTCATTTGATGATTTCCCCCCCACAAAAAAAAGGATTGAAAACATTTTTATTTTTGTGTCCTGTACCGTGGGGTGCCGGACGTAAAGAATAACACCACCCCATTTCTTCCCGTGGGTGTCGTAAAAGGCGACTAAGGGACTTACTAGAGAATGGGCAGCAGCATTCTCTATACATTTTACCACCATACTGCGATCGCCAACCCGCCTGCCAAGCGTGGCGATTATGGCAAAGCCCCCCAAATTGGGGGAGGCCTAAGTCCAGCAGTGGACGTCTTATGGCTGTAATGATGATGTCCTGTGCCAAGATAATTATGTTGGTAATTTAAAGATACTGTTTCATTATTTTTAAGTGACATCTGTGAGTGCGGCATTGACCATTGTACATATTTCCAGGTAATGCCACATGCCCTCTAGGCACTTTCATCCACAACCCGAATCAGCACTGCAGCATATGCCTCTGTGGGGGCTACGAGGAAGGATCTCACAATATGTGCTTCACCGAGGCTAAATGCGTTCGACAAGTCATCAGTCAGTTAAAACAATAGAAAATCACGATTTATTCGACAATTTAATAAAGTCAAACGTTTGTTATAAAATAATTTTGCAATATTTCGTTTTATTATTTTTCAGACCCAACATAGGTAGTATGTAGAAATAACAATAATATCTATAAATAAAGTAAATAAACAACATTTATTTCAAAATGTCTTCCATACGTGCTAGTAACAGTGAAAACTTATAAACTAGTGTTAGTAATATTTATTCTAAACTGTATGAAGCACGCTGATCCTGGGGAATGTCTACTTGACTGCGTGCAGTTGTATCCACCGCCCCAAGATCAGAGAGTCCCACCTATCTGCCAACGCTCTAAGAATACTCTAAGAAGACCTTTGCGTAAAGTTGACCCATAGGGAGCAGGTTTAAAAGGATTGGCAGTAAGCATTGAACAGCGTCACCTTAACCTAAGTCATACAACGTGCAAACCTGTGGGCCAACATCTCATAACGAACAGCCAACGATCTATACAGGGTCAAATTAAATTAGCGAGCGAAACTTCGCAGATGTAATATGTACAGGATGAAATATATAATTTTAAAGGGCGTTCGACCACAATTAGTGTACTCACTTGAAATATCCGGTCTTTTTTAGTCTACTCTCTGACGTCATTGAGCAATATCAACCGCGTCTTTGAAGTGAACAATATAATCGAAATCGGTCTCTTTATCTAAACACGATAAAACGTATTATCTGAAGTCACCCTTCAAGGTATCAACACTACAGTCTTTGCTCCTGTAAATAAAAACTTTCTTTTACCGTTCTAGATATCGTTACCCATCAATACTGCAAAGTTTTGATAGCTAACTTAGTGTTATCTTGTAATATATTCACCTACCCTGATAACACAGCACGACCAAAGAAACTTTGCATTGATAGTGCGCTACGTGACAAATTAGCTAGAGTAGGGGTAAACACTGACGGCGGCGCGTAATGTTCCACGCGCGCCTCAAAGAAGACTGAAGGGGTCCGCTAGGACCGATGCTTGCCAGGGTTTCAGATTTGTTCGTAAGAGTTACCATGACCCTGGCATATTGTCAAGCGTTCTACACGGGCAGTTTGTGGGTCAACTGTACGCGGAGGGCTCTAGATGCTCTGCGTGTGCAATATAATAATGGCTTCAGGGTGCTGTTGAGGTTGCCCAGGTTCTGCAGTGCGTCTAGCATGTTTGCTGTAGCACACACGGACGACTACTATGCTATTCGGAGGAAAAAGACCGCATCCTTATTAGGCAGAATGAGGGCTAACAGCAACAGTATCATGAAAACCCTAGCCGAACAACACGATGCACCAATGCTGGGACACTTTGTCAGGTTGCTCGTGCGGCAGGTGTGAATATAAATACTATTATTATTCTAATTAATTAATACTAACCCTTAGTTGATAAGTCTTTACTAACCAGTGGACCAATGTTGTCAAATTAAATAAATAAATAATAATAATAAATAAAAAAATAATAGGCCATAACTAAAGGAACACGGGTTTTAGTCAGTAAAAGTCTGACACGCCCTTCCGCTCGGTGATTTCCCACACACAAAAAATGGGGTAAATACTGAAATGATAACACCAGCTAACAAGGGCCTATACACACAACTACGTTTGTTTATAGTACGTTTTACTTTATGTCCGCATCCACACAATATTGACGAAGCGGCGGCGAGCTTGCCGTCCTCGAAAAGCAGCGATAGATGCGTTTGCAGCCCATCGACAGCAAATAAACAAGGCAGTGTATATCATGACTCTTTACTGGCATCTGTTCCCTGATGTAACTTAAATGACCAAATAAACAAGGCAGTGTATATCATGACTCTTTACTGGCATCTGTTCCCTGATGTAACTTAAATTACCAAATAAACAAGGCAGTGTATATCATGACTCTTTACTGGCATCTGTTCCCTGATGTAACTTAAATGACCAAAAAAACAAGGCAGTGTATATCATGACTCTTTACTGGCATCTGTTCCCTGATGTAACTTAAATGACCAAATAAACAAGGCAGTGTATATCATGACTCTTTACTGGCATCTGTTCCCTGATGTAACTTAAATGACCAAATAAACAAGGCAGTGTATATCATGACTCTTTACTGGCATCTGTTCCCTGATGTAACTTAAATGACTGTAAATGTTGCATATAATCTATACTAATATAAATAAATGCGATAGTAACTCTGTCTGTTACGCTTTCCCGACTAAACCACTGAACCGATTTTAATGAAATTTTGTACGGAGTAAGTTTGAACCCCAAAAAAAGACAAAAGCTACTTTTTATTCATTAACTTCGTCTGCGTCGGCAATAACCGATATTTACGTGGACGTCGCGGGTAAAAGCTATTATATTAATAAATAGTAGTTAGGTTATGCAAGTTGGTCCCGGCTGTCATTGTGGCTCTTTGACAGTCGTTACAGGTCAACCAGTCTTACCAAGGGGTATCGTATTACTCAGTAACTGGGCAGTGGAGGTCAGATAGGCGGTAGCTCCTAGTAAAATACAGGTATTCAGCTGCATTCGGTTAGACTGGAAGCCGACCCCAAAATAGTTAAAAGGTTAAGCAGAGATGATAAGTAGTTAAGTTATATATATGTCTGCCTATATACAGAGTGGAAGACATCGACGCACATACTCTTACCATGAATTCAACAAATAACGAAAAATTTCCAAGAACCAGCCATTCAAAATTCCATCACCCACTGAATTTTGATTATATGTTTACGCAACCGAAAAGTTTATTTTTATTACAATTTTCAGTCATTAATAAAAACATTTACTTTCACTTGTACCTATTGTTATCTTCTACAAAGGCCGCCTTCATCTTCTTACAGGCAAGCTGTCTACTACAAAAAGTACCTACAATTCGACTGTTCAATTTTAAAACCTAATATGAAATGAAATGAAATGAAATGAATTGCACCGATCCCAGCGTGGTTTGACCAGACTCGATTAATCGAATGAACCCCAAGATTTGCACTAGCCTTTGAAGCCTCATGTTTCATGGTGCTACATAGGCCATTGCATATCAAGAAGTAGACCGGGGGGCGCTGTAATGGTAGGGAGGACGTGCCCATAGGATAGGAAAGGATTACGAGCCTACCGACTATGCAGCCTTAAGTAAGCATTGGACTAGTGGAGAGAAGGGTGATATTTGTCTATAGGAGGGCATCTTTTCACGTCGTCGCCGGCATGTTGATCCAGGCTTCGCTATGTTCCGTGTTGTTGTTTTCTTGGTCGTCTTCTGAGTTCTCACTGCTATCAGTTTCTGGTTTTTTGTAGATTTCACTAGCCGCTTTCTTGATCTTATTTCTGTCTCCAGCCGTGTCCCTCCAAAACTGGATTTCCTTGTCAAAGTATTTCATGTCCTGTTTTAGGTTGTCATTCCATGTGTAAATAGGTCGTTCGACCTTCTTAGATTTGGCTCTGTACTGCATTGCTGCATGATGCAGGTGTGGTTCAGAGCGTCTGAAAATGTGTGCCAGGTAGCGCATTCTGTGGTTCTTGATGCGTTTTGTTATGATTTTACCGTCTAAGATTTGATGCATTTTCTTCTGTATCGGTTTGTTCCTAGCGTGGTTGATCAAATCTCTCATGATAACTCTTTCATATCTTCTCAGTCTTGAACGGTTCGCCTTTGTGAGTGCTGATACTTTTAAGCCATATATCATACAAGGTACGATAATCATTCGATACATAAGTGTAGCTAGTTTCCAGTCCATTTTTGAGTTCAATATGAATGGTAGTAAAGATTTAGCGTTTCTCGTAGCCTGTTGGCATCATTTTCTAATTGAGTTTTTTCTGCTTAATGCGGACGTTATGTAAGTGCCTAGGTATTTGATTTCATCCGATGTTGGTATATTTATTCCGTTGAGGGTCACGTGAGTCGTTTTCTGTGTTTTTACGGGGTCCCTAATTACAATTTTTGTTTTTGTTTCGTTTATTTGAAGGCCTACACTATTAAGTAAGGGTTTTATGTGGTATAAGATGCGTTCTAGTCCTTCTAGCTTATCTGTAATGAGAATAAGGTCGTCCGCAAATGATAATACTAGGGGGAGGGAGATTTCGCGGTCCTGATCTAGTTTGATTAAATGAGTTTCCTCTTCGAGGGTTGTCAGAACTTCGTCGATGACCAATGTAAAAAGGCGGGGGGACAGGGGGCAACCTTGTTTAACTCCCTTTCCTTTGATAATCCAACTGCTTTGCTGGCCGCACCATTTGATGCATGTTCTTTCATTCAAGCATGCTGTGATTATCCTGTTGGTCATCGATTTGTTGGTTCGTTCTAATAATATGTCTCTTAATGCCTTGAGGTCAACATTGTCAAATGCTTTTTCTATGTCGAGGGCGAGAACGTACGTTCGTTTACCTGCACGCCATTCCTCGTCTAGAACCCTTTTGAGCGTAAAAATGTGGTCATCTGTTGATCTATTGTTTAAAAAAAACCCGCTTGGTAACTGCCTGGTTCCGTTATTATGTCGTCAAGTTTTTTAAGTAAGTATGTAGCGTAAATTCTATAGCCCGTGTTGCAAATCGTTATGCGACGATACTCGTTCACATCATTAGGATTTTTTTTTTTTGGATTTGGTACCTGTACGGTCTCGAGCCACGTGTCCGGTACTCTGTTCTCTGACCAGGCTTTAATTATGTGTTTAGTTACGGCTTCATGTAATGTTTGGGGCATCGCTTTGTAAAGCTCAATTACTACTTGATCCGTTCCGGGGGCCGTCCCGTTTCGCATTTTATTGATGATTCCTATTATTTCGGCCACCGTCGGTTCTTCGCCTTGTTCTTCTATTGTCGGTTTTGTAATGTTTACCATTGGTATGTGAAGGCTCTCGGAGTTTTTTAGTATATTCTCCCATTTGGACATCGGTATGAACGCAGTTCTTTTTCGGCGTTTTGTTTGCTGATTGTTTTTCCTGTAGAACGAATAGAGAATTTGCATACGTTTTGCGGGGTGCGTTTTACCCAGTCCGGAGAAGCAGGCTCTGCATGCTTTTTGTTCCTCCAGATATGTAACCTTTTGAAGTGTTGTCTGACTTTCTTCGACGCGCTTATGCCTATTGGGGTTATCCGGTTGCCTGCTTTGTAGGAATTTAGCCTTTTGTATGTTAGCGAGGGCTATTCTATGGTCCCTTGAGTAAATTGGCTGAAGCCTCAAAGTTTCCTGAGCAGCGGCTTTTAGTACATCCGTTATGGTATTCCAGGGTATTTCGGTGTTCTCATTTGTTGGGGAGATTCCCATATTTGCTAGTTTTTTTTTGTGATGCAATCTTGATATTTTGTTTTGATGGCTGCTCTGTTGAGAGCGGCGTAGTTGCATTGTTTGTAGTCGAAATAATTGGCCTCTTTTGTTGTTTCCTTGTACTTTTGTCTTGCTTTAGTGTTTTATTTTTGTTTTTATTTACAATTAAGTTTGATTTTAATAGTCCCCAGATTATTTTATGGTCGGAGATGCGACCGGTGACCCATTCGCCTTTAATAAAGTGAAAAAGTTTTTTGCTGCCTGTGGCGTGATGATGTGATCCAATTGCGATTTTTGAGTACCCTTCGACCATGTTATTCTGCATGATGTTCTAGCTTTTGTTGTTTCTATTTGAAATTTTTCCCTGTTGGCTAGATCCATTAATAGTTCGCCGTTGTAGTTGGAAAATTCATGGTGAAGGTTTTGTTGTATCAACCCTTTGCGTTGGAAGGTTAATGTATCTTGTCGACCTATATGGGCGTTGAAGTCGCCGAGTATTAAGAGAGTACATTTCCTTGGTTTTTGCCTAATCAAGTTTAATAAGCCTGTGAATGATCTGGTTGCTTTCCCGGAACAGCTGTTGATGTGTGAGTTGATTATGTACAGAGGAGTTGGTTTGTCATTTCCCATGCCGACCTCAAGGGTAGCAGACATTACGTCGGCGTCCTTTTAACTGTTGACTAATTCAATTTGGGCATTTTTTTTTTCTTAATAAAATTGCAAGACCCCGGTGTGCGTTGCCCGCAGTTCCTGAGACGTACCAGTCGTAGTGTGCGGAGCTGAAGGTTCCTGCGTTCATCCCTGTTTCCTGTACGTTAGCTATGTGAATGCCCCTGCGTGACAGTTCGGCGTCAATTTGTTTTTTTTTTCCTGGTTTCGAGGCACCGCGAACGTTCCAAGTTGCTATGCGCAAGTCTGTGCAAGTGTACTTAATTGCGGTAGAGGTGGGGTTTCTCAATTTTCTGTATCCCGTGTCGTCCGCGATTACATCTGATAACGGTGTAAGTGGTGTTGATTCTTGTTGTTCGCATGGTGTGAATGAGTTACCTTCTAGGCTTTTTACGATCAACCCCGTTTGAAGCTGGGGTTTCGTGGGTTTTTCTTGCTCTTTGCGTGTGTCGTACCTGCTACTAAACGGTTTGGTATGTTGTTGTGCTTTGACGCTGGTTAGACCTTGCGTTAGGATTATCCGGTGGTTATTGCACTGTTTGTCGTTGGTCAGAACCCAGCTATCATAGTGCTGGTTCATGAAGAGGATGTGTATGTTAGCGGGAGCTGGATCGCCGGTTGGTGAATATACCTGTGTGTTTCTATTGTTTATATGCACATGCACGTTCACGAGGTAGTATTCGGACGCGGCGATAATTATATCTTCGCCACCCCAGAATGTTTCGTTAAATTGCGCAGTTATGTATTTTGTAATCCTTTGTTCCTGGGAAAGAATGCTGTTGGGGAGAAATTCCTGTATATTATTTAGAAGTGCTAGGTGAATTCTATCATCATGTCGATGTTCCAAGACGTATGCGGCGAGATCTTGACGAACATTCCTATGATCAAATGTTAGGCCCATTAGGTTATTAATTTGGTGGGCGATTGCACTAAACAGACATTTCCCGTCTTTTGACATGGGTACAATTAAAACCATTTTAAATTCTTTTATTTGTGGGCCAAGTCAAAGACACGTGCAAGTCGGGCGCTCAAGCTGACTACACTTGTAGTGAGTCAATTTATGGGTTTAACCTTTTTTTTAGGTTTCTTTTGTTTATCTGTATAACAAAATGTGCACTTAAATTAAAACTTAAGGGATCGGGCACCCTTTTTTTTAGATATTTTTTATTAACTTTTCGCCTCACGCGTAACCGATTCAAATCGGAGTGGTTGTGGACCACTTAGCAGCATTTTAGCAACTTAAAAATTCGTTACTTTGCTACAATAATAGCATCTTTAGTTGTGGTGTCATAATAGGTATCATATTCTGTTCCCGGATGATAGCGAGAATAGGCCTATTCAGCTTTTTTGTAGTTAGTGTGAACGCAATCCTTCACCAACGCTCGGGTTCCCGCGCGCGGCAAAACAGAGCCGGTCTTACGCAGTTTAGTAAACAAAAAACCCTGAAATATTAGGAACGGGCTCACCGGGTTCATCAGGGGTCACTCTTCTTCTGCCAGGCAGGCTGAACTCCGGTCTGGATCGCACCAATGACACTTTTGCTTGCTTGTTTTATACAAGGTGTAACGTAACTGAATGTACGCAACTCTGCCGAGTGATCCAGAAGGAATTCACTCCTATCTCAAGGCAGTAGGGCTCAAATTCAAATGCATAAAACAATGCTATTTTACACACACGATTTTTTTTCCTCAATACTCTAATTCACTCAAAACTTTAATTAGGGTGTATGAGGCCCTTGCGTTAATTATGTTACACGTTGCATAGATACCCGATTTCAAATTACGACACAGGAGCACACACACAATAGCACAGTTCGATTTCGAAGTCAGGCGGGTAAACTACCACATCTGTTGCGCGCGCGCAAACACGTCCGGCTGTGTCAAAGACTCAGCTTGAACTCTTAAATTAAATTTTACCTAAATACATGTCATACTTCAACTCACGCTGTTTTATCCAACTACGGCGAAGTAAGAAGGTTAGTTATAATTTTGACAGGTATGTATGTATGCGGATATCTATATATAAAAATGAATCCCTATTTCCCTTGGTAACGCCATCACGCGTGAACGGCTGGACCGATTTCACTTTTTTTTTTTCTTGTGTTTGTAATTGTCAGAAGGTTCTTATGAAAGAAAAAAAAATAAAAAATTGCGCCGAATATTAGAAAATTTAAGAACTCTTATTTAAGAATACTTAACAACCATATAATAGGACAGTGTAAACTTGTTTAATGTAACATTATGACATTTGACATAGAATTGACAGAATGCGTGCTCAAATATCATCAAAGAGACAGGACAACGTCTGTCGGTTCAGCTAGTATATAATATATATGTATGTTAAACTGTTCCTTCATAACTTATAAGCCACCTACTTATAGTAAATTGACCAAAAATGCGTCCGTACTGCTTGCGTACTGTCTGAAGGGCTTCCTTCAACTGGTCAATGAGAACACGGCTTTCTAATTTACTATAATCTTATTGGTCAAGGGGCGTGGCTAAGCTGAGTGACAACGATGAGTCACTATTTTCTTAGCGCGAATAGATTATCAATCCCATTTTATTTTCAGATGCCATGACGCGACGCACGAGGCCACGAAACTCTTTGAACTACGAATGTGTAGTAGGAGAAACTCAGCAAATAGACGATTGTAATGACTGCCGGTGCACTTACAGAGGAAACTGGATGTGTTCTGATAATGATTGCTCATCAAATTATGATCATCGTATGTACTTTGAAAATTAACATTAACTATAGTATATACATAATTTATAGCCTTTAATAACAATGATGACAACGTACAATTATAAAATGGGGGAACAGCTAATAGTGCGTCATAAAGTTCATTAGCATCGATGTTAAAAAGCTGGCAGCGTTGCCACGTTGAAAGGCAATACTGATTCTTTGGTGAACAAAAACGCCAAACTTTGCCTCTATTATCATAGTGCTCCCATATTATACGTGGGAAAATAACTATCCTGCTCTCATTTCGGAAATTCTCGTCTGCTGCAATAGCCCTGGAATTACTCAGAGCTCTAATTACATTCCTACTAGATCTCTCTCTTATTTATAAAGTTAGTAAGAGATAACTATAGTTATGTGAAAGAAGTGAAGAAACATTTCGTGCCGTTTACGTGCACACGTTTCTCATAGCGGACTTGAATTCGGCACAAGTAAACCTTGTTGGAGGAATACAGATGCGTGTTACTAATATTGTTACATTAGTTTAGCACCAAAAGTTCTTGGCATGAAAAATTTCAAGATTTTTACGGTCAACGGTAATAGCAATAGTATTTATGTGTTACAGAGCCTACAGATTCCTCTGAGCGCGAATGCTTAGTGGGAGAACCTGTACCCGCCCCAGATCCGTGCAATCAGTGTATGTGCGTGGATTCGGCCATATTATGCACGGACAACCCCTGCATTCAAAGACAATCAGGTACCTATTAATATACCAATTATATTTGAGAAGTTTAGCCTAGCCTTAGGGTTACGTCTAGCCAAACGTGCACCATTGAGTTAATATCAGACGCTTCCCTTTCCATTCATTTTTGTTTTTCATTCGGCATTATTCACTCGAATAATGTCTGAACACATATAAAAGCGAAAAATGAATATAATAGTGAAACGATATACATTTGGTAGCGTAACATTAACCACGTGTAGGGTATCGATATAGATGACAATGAAACAAAATAGTATTTTTTGTATCATGATACGTTTCAAAATGTTTAAATGATAACTTGGTGGTATATGAGTATACCTACTCACCTATTTAAACTGCTGGTTTTCCTTCTGAGAAGTAAAACCTGTTTTTTTTATTAATTTCAATTCATACATGCATGGTAAACCAGCTCCAATATTCTTTGCGGTCGAAAGTTAATGTCCATAATTGGTCTTCGTGCGTTGCGAGTGGCGCTTGGTTAGATCAGCAGTTTGTGTACGGAGTTTAAATTGTGGTTTTAACTTCGATTTTTAACACGCTTTATTAGCTTCACGTGTATGTTTGTAACCGACTCCTTTGGACTTTAACCCACTTCAAACGGTCAGATTTAATAAAAAATTTGTAAACATAGCGAGCGATGACAATACAATTAGTTCGTAAATTTGTGCCATTATCCTTGCCAGGGTTACCAAGATGGCAAAAAAACTGTCTTTGAAAACTACGCTGACACATATCACAAAATTTGAAACACACCCGAAAAAATTTGAAAACAAATAATAGTTTAAAAAACTAAAAAACACGCTTCCATAGAAAACCAAACTAAAAAGTAGAAAATAATGGAAAAAAAAGCGTGGGGTACTCTTGAGGTATATTTTAATTGATATCAAGCACCCCTCGCTTTTTTTCATTATTTTCTATTTTTAAACTATTATTAATTTTAAACTAAATTGCAACAGTCTTGAAGTTTTCTTAATTTACATGTCACGGTGTCATTTAAAGTTTTTTTTAACAACGTTCGAAAGACGAAAAAATATTCATGCTTCTGGTTTGTAAAGTCTATGTTAATCATCCAATACTCAATACTTTTATTGCATCCCGCATAGGAAAGTATTCTTAGGTGGTAAACTTATAATTAGATCTTATGGACCCTGTCGGGCACAGCTAAATAAGTGAGTTAGGAGAGAGGAATCATTTGTTAATTATGTAACACAAACTACTATATTATATTAATGCTGTAGATTTGTTTTTCTATTTATCTTTTTTAGTCTTTATCGTCCTGTCCAATAAACATACAGTTATTCACTCTTTAATTAGTCGCAAGCATTTCTTTGGTCAACAGACGTTGACATTCGTTTTTTTTTTTTTTTCAGAAAATACTATAAACAAAAACACTAAATGCGTTGAAGGTCAGAAGCTCAAAATGAAAGACGGTTGTAACTTCTGTATCTGTCAAGGTGGTCAAAATTTCTGTACCAGCCGTGCATGCTTGGTGTCTGGTATGTACCTATCGCACTTCTGGCACAGTATACATCTCTAGCATGGATCTTTACTTTATGATCGGCAGATAGAATATCGCTCTTTGCCTATATTTCCAAAGGAATATGCAAGATTTATAAATACCCACATTTCGCCACTAATGGTCTCTACTATACCAGATTTTGACCTGCTAGTTGAGATGTGTGGACGTATCAGGTATGTTTTGGTCTTGATACTTTGACCTCGGCGTGGCATACACTGGCAGAGTATACAGCATGAGAGGAACCCTTTGCCCTCGTATCAGAAGTAGGAGCCGACCTGTCTCTGCCGGCTGTCACTCGTTTGATGGTCAGGAGCGCCAAGTCGTGGGATGCGGTGATCTCCTATGAAACCGTCATTTTTTAGCGGATAGGGAGCGGGAGATTGAGACCACTCTCTCAATCTGCAGCACGAGGAGCGGGTGATGGCGGATGGCGGATAATGCCCTCTTTCAGCCCCACTAAACCGGTGACGAGGGACGGCGGATTTGGTGATGTCCACCGGCACAGGACGACGGCCGTCATCTCAGTCTCCTACCGGAGAAAATCCTAGTTTCTACTAGTATAGTACTAACTATGGTGTGCATGAGTCGGGGAGCTAAGACATACTAATATGTTCGCGCGCACTCTGCAACATCACTGCCCTGTGAATGATTTATGGTAGGACCCAAAAAAGCGGTATGTGTGACATTTTCAAAAGTTCTTTCATCCACAGTCAATGTCATTTCAAACTCAGAAAATTGCAACGAAGGAGAAGTGACGCCTGCAGAAGATGATTGCAACATGTGCGTTTGTATGGCGGGGAAAATTATTTGCACAAACAAAGATTGTTCTAGAAGGAAACTAAGAGGTAAGAAGATTTTAATACTTATAAGATAATCGATTGATAAATAATCATATACGTCATTGTTTTTTTTTTTATAAAAATGATTTTTGGTATGAGGTTGATAAATTCCACTACCGTGCGATCGATGACCTTGAAAGTTGGCACTTATATTATGTACTAGCTTTTGCCAGCAGCTTCTCCCGCGTGGAGGTCGGAAATTATCCCGCGGGAACATACTACCGGGATAAAAAGTACCCTATGTGTTATTCCAGGTTATAAACTATCTATGTGCCAAATTTCATCTAAACCGGGTCAGTAGTTTTTGCGTGAAAGAGGAACAAACATCCACACATCCATACATCCAGACATCCATACATACAAACTTTCGCATTTATAATATTAGTAGGATTTTAGTAAGGAGAAGATTTTTAATCTTCACGCGAGTGAAGCTGCGATCAAAAACTCATCAACATCTGCCTAGCCTTTTCCCAACTATGTTAGGGTCGGCTTCCAGTCTAACCGAATGCAGCTGAGTACCACTATTTTACATGGAGCAACTGCCTATCTGACCTCCACAACCCAATGACTGGGTAATACGAGGCCCCTTGGTAAGACCGGTTGTCAGACTTTCGGGCTTCAGACGACCCGTAACAACTGTCCAAGATCTACGAAAGACAGCCGGGACCAACGGCTTAAAGTGCTTTCCGAGGCATGGAAGGATCTTAGTATGTAAAGATGGTCATCCATCCACGGACCAACCGCGGCAAGCGTAGCTTAACCTGAACGATCGACCTGTGCGGCTGTTTTATCTTAGCCACAAGCCCTTCTGCGATCAAAAACTATTACATTGTATTTGTTGAGCGTTATTTCTATAGGTACATATTTTGATCCCTAACTAGCCAAATACAGCCAATTTTTCTTTCATAACCTTGATTCGTATGTTTTTTTTCAGAAAACCTTCTGTCGTATATTCGAACTCAAAAAAATAAAAAGCATAAAATGACCCAAGGCACAAAACAGACATGCAGTCCAGGGAAAAAGTATTTTCCTGATGACTTCGACCCGAACTGTCCAAATGAGTGTATTTGCGATAGACATGAATTATTGTGCACAAAGAGGAAGTGTTTTAATAATTGGGATAAACAAAGTATGTATGTTTTACAAGCTTTTTATTTATTTATTCAACAAAATACAGCCAATTACATGTTCAGATTAGGGTCGTGATGGAACCTCGTCTCTGCTTCCGCAAACGCGGAGCTTCTGCATTAAATCGTACTTCCAAATCTGCTCCAACGTGTAGAGTTTGTGAAAGTAGTGCTTGTAGAGTTAAAAGCTTGGCTATACATGAGATCTGATAACTTTTTGCCATGCAAGTCAGAAAAGAGAGGATTCTTCAACCAGACGAGTAATGTGTCTGACGGTCAATTACCCGACGGTTGAAGTGGGGACGTTGTAAATATGCTAGTTGCGCGGTAAACTATAATATAATATAATAATATAATTCTTTATTTATATAAAACACTAGCTTCCGCCAGCGGCTTCGCCCGCGTGAAAATTCAACCCCCCAATTCACCCTCTTAGGGATGGAATTTCAAAAAATCCTTTCTTAGTGGATACCTACTCTTCACAAAGAACACACCCTCCAAATTTCATGTCTCTACAACCAGCGGTTTAGGCTGTGCGTTGATATATCAGTCAGTCAGTTAGTCAGTCACTCAGGACTTTGAATTTTATATATATAGATATTAGTACATATCAGTTTTTACAAAGTAGGTAGTATAAAATATCTATAAAATCAAGTGGGTGACGTGCTGTTCTCCTAGCTAGGCTATGAAATAGCCTGTATTAAGGAGTAACAGTGCCAATCCTCTCTAATGTGGGTACTACAATTTTATTTTTACAAGTAAAATTTTTAATGTTTTACATACTATTTGGTGCGCAAGCGCATTTGTGTACGTGTGTGTGTGTGCGTGTGTGTGCGTTTGTGTGTGCGTGTATGTGCGTTTGTGCTGTGCGTGCGTGTATGGGTCTGTGTGTAAGTACGTGAGCGTGCGGCTGTGTGAGCGTGCGTAGGTAAGTACAGGGATTGCATTAGTGTGAGTCTATGTTTGGTGAGTGGTACAAGATATAAAATTATCATTAGTTAGTTAAATTAAAAACTATGCTTGCGCGATGCAGGATCTTGCGTGACGTCAGTGTTATGCGTAGTTCACTTGTGGCGGTGCATTTGCCGAAATACAATATGTTCATACTCATCTCACAATACTGTAGACATACTTTTTTATTGTTTTTATTGTTCTATGAGGTGCCCGATGTGAAGAATAGTACCATCCCATTTCTTTGTGTAGGTGTCGAAAATGCGACCTTATTATTAATCCTTGATAACTAAACATTCGTCCGTTCCACGACCCATCTACCCGGTACTTTTAGGTGAACCTCGATATATGCTGTGGCTATGTGAAATAGTTCTTAATTACTGTTATGGTAATTTTTTGTTTAATAATGATCCAAAGAATGGACCAATGTCAGAAGTTCACGTGATTAATAAATACTTTTTTCAAAAAATGCATTTTATTTGGCGTAGTCGGTTTGACGAATGTTTAGTATCTAACAACGAAAATAGTTTAGTTATCTAGGGTTAAAAAAAAACAACGTAAACGGTGTTCTTATTAGTTAGGTATTTTACCATCATATTGCGATCGCCAACCTGCCTGCCAGGCGTGGCGATTATGGAAAACCCTCCCAAATTGGGGGACACCCATGTCCAGCAGATGGCATCTTGTGGCTGTAACGATGATGATAATTGTGACTTTTTTATTTGCAGCTCCATTCAAATGGCCGTTAGGAAGAGTAGTAGAAAAAAAATCCAGGTTCCCGAAACAGTTGTCAAATCAGAACTGCGTTGAATACCAGAAGCTGCCGTCAGATGATCCGTGCAACTCCTGCATGTGTTTGAACGGACGGAAGGTGTGCACCATCATCACCTGTACGGATGACAATGAAGGTGAACTTGGCTCTGATGAAGCACTGTGTAAGTATTTGAACACGACGGCGACGAATTAATACACTGTGTCCGCGTGATGAATTACGGCTTCTTCTCTGTGAGCCCTCTCTCAGAGATGAGGAATATATTCGAGCAATAGAAATATCGCACCTCTAGATCTAAAGGGAACTAACTCAAAATTCTTAATTTTTCAGTTATGCACACCTTTGAGTCTGTCATTTCAATACCTATCGACCAATAAACCAGATTCAAAACTATTTCCAATATTCGACTCCAAATATTGGAAATAGTTTTGAATCTGGTTTATTGGTCGATAGGTATTGAAATGATAGACTCGAAGGTGTGCCTAATTCATTAATTAAGAATTTCGAGTTAGTTCCCTTTAGATCTAGGGGTGCGATATTATAGGCTGAAGTTGTGCTTGTGCGTACGCATAGCAATCAATATTAATGTAATCAGACATTATCACGAACTAGAGAAAGAAGGTCATTACCCAATAATGTGTTAAGAAAATTAAAATGTTGTTAATCTGTCCCTTATTGGCTGCTAACGTTATAATAGCCCGGTGTAGGAATAATATGGGAAAACCCCCACCCCTAACCCTTCCTCGTGTAAGTAGGTACGATTCGGGGCAATAGAATAAAAGTCGCCGGTAGATAATTCGGCGGCAACAGACGGCCCGGCCCGGTAATTCTCGGTGATTGGTAATAAATATTAAGTGACATAGGTCATTGCATTATAATTATAAAATCCAACCAATTAATCGAAAATTGCATAAAACATTTAAAAAAAATATATATTAAAAAAAAAACAAATATTTATTTATTTTTGCAGTTATTAAAAACTTCCAAGGCAGCAAGGGTAATAAAGGGAACATGGAGAAGAAGAATAATACTTTCTGTGAGCCTTTCACATTCTTCAGCCCTGATAACAACAGATTTTGTAGAAATTGTTTCTGTTTGCACAATGGACTCGCCTTATGTTTACTGAATTTGTGCAAATATTCAAAAGGTAAGATATTTTATGTCGATTTTTGTTGCGATTTTTTAATGAAAATAATCTGTTCTAAACCTTCAAAATTCATAGTAGCCAAATGATAAATCCGAAAAATACATAATTTTTACTATTGAATGTTCTTTTTTTTTTAGATATACCACATCAAAATTCACCGGGTAAGTCAGTTTCACAAGCTGTTATTTAAAGCACTTTGTTAGTTATTAAGTAATAGGTTGGGGAAAAAGTTTCTTCGCATTTTTTAAGAAAATTTAAAATATTTTTTAATAAAGTTTATTTACATTTAACTAAAGTATGTAGGTACCATTTTGTTCGATAACTGTTTGCCATCTTGTAGGTAGGGACATGATCCCATTGCTATAGAAATTTTGGGACTTCTGGTCAAAATACCGCGACAAGTGGTTTTGGCAGTCCACTCGTGATGTTAACCTGACACTGCCTAAAGAATTCTGAAGAGACCGAAACAGGTGGAAATCTGAAGGTGCAAGGTCAGGACTATACGGCGGATGCATTAACACCTCCCAGCCAAACTCTCTTAATTTTTGTTGGGTGGCTAAAGATGTGTGAGGTCTAGCGTTATCATGATGAAAAACCGCACCCCTTCTGTTGATTAATTCCGGCCGCTTTCTCTCAACTTCTTGCTTTAATCTCATCAGTTGTTCGCAGTAGAGTTCAGAATCGATGGTCCTGCCTGGTGGTAACAGCTCATAATGAATAATGCCCTTCCAATCCCACCACACACACAGCATCACCTTGTTGCGAGTTAACCCGGGTTTCGCCACAGTCTGTGAAGCCTTACCGGCCTTTGACCACGACCTTTTTCGCACGTTCTTGTCATACGTGATCCACTTTTCATCACCAGTTATCAGCTTCTTCAAAAATGGTTCGGTTTCATTACGTCGTAATAAAGAATCACAAATGAGTATACGGTTCATTAGGTTTCTTTCAGTGAGCTCGTGAGGTACCCAAATGTCGAGCTTTTTTGTGTACCCAGTTTTTTTCAAATCAATCAAATCAAATCAAAAGTCATTTATTCAAACTAGGCTGAGAGTCAGCACTTTTTGAACGTCAAAGTCACATAAGACAGTCCCCCCAAAACGCCCGCCCTTCGACACTTCCTAGTGCTTTGGCTGGGAAGAAGAAGTGGCGGAACAAACTCCCCAGCAGCACTGCTGTCTGTTAAGTTAGAAGAACTTGATTCTATACAATATTGTATAAGTTATTAATATAATAAAACAAAACATACATTATTCGCCATATGTCAGCTAGCACACGCCATTATACCAACAAAACATTGAAAACTAAACTCAAGCTGAAATGAATAATGAAACAAAAATCGTAAACAGAACTTAAAATCTTACTAAAGCCTCCAGGCATAAAGGGCGTGCCCGCTTACATATACAACGATGCAAAGGATACATAGACACAAAAAATGAAATTAAAAGAAAATAAAAATAAATTAACAAAAGCAGTTAAATAAAAAAAAATAAAAAAACAATTATATGAACTACCCATATAAACTGTCAGTGTGTGAGTTACAGTAATTACAGAATGTAAAACAGTGTCATAGAAGAAAAAATAAATATTATCTACACAATTAAGTTAGCAACTAGTTTGATAAACTATAAGTCTGTCCTATGGAGCGAGACCAGCATGTTTCCAAGCGTTCTTATCTTGAATGTAGTCCTCTAATTTGTAATAAGCTCGTTTACAAAGTGTACTTTTAATATGACTTTTAAACCTCCTTTCATTTAATTGCAATATATCAGAAGGTATTTTGTTGTAACATTTAACACAGTATCCCATAAAAGATGTATGTACTTTTGCTAATCTGAAAAATGGTTGATCTATCTTGTCTTTATTTCTAGTATTAAAATTATGTCTATCGCTTATTTTATTAAAAAGATGTAGATTTTTTCTTACATACATAATATTTTCGTAAATGAATTGGCAAGGTACCGTCATAATATTAATCCTTTTAAATAGTTCCCTGAGGGATTCGCCGCGACATAGATTATAAATGGCTCTGACAGCTCGCTTTTGCAAAATAAAAATGGATTCAATGTCAGCAGCCCTACCCCACAGTAAAATGCCATACGACATAATGCTGTGGAAGTAGCTAAAATAGACCAAACGCGCGGTTTCTACATCTGTTAACTGTCTTATCTTTCTAACAGCATAAGCGGCCGAGCTTAACCGCCCCGCAAGAGATGTTATATGAGGTCCCCATTGTAATTTCTCGTCTAGCGTGATTCCTAGGAAAACCGTTTGATCAATAAATTCCAGTTTTTCCCCATTCAATAAGATGTCACATTCGCTACCTCTGACATTAGGCAATTGAAATCTAATGCACTTGGTTTTTTTTTTTATTAAGTACCAAGTTATTTACCGTAAACCAGTCTTGGACCTGAAGAATGCAGTTATTGACGTCGTCAAGATTTTGAGACCGTCTGTCGATTTTAAATATCAATGATGTGTCATCTGCAAATAACACCATCTTCGGTTGGTTTGGAAGTAGATGGGGTAGATCATTAATGTATACTAAAAAGAGGAATGGACCCAATATCGAGCCTTGAGGAACGCCCATTGCCATTTCAGACCCCAATGAGTTTACGCCGTTTACTTGGACTTTGACCGTTCTATCCTTCAGGTATGATCTTATTAAGTCAAGAGCTTTATTTCTAATTCCATAGTGCTCTAGTTTCAGCAAAAGTGTCTCATGGTTTACGCAATCGAACGCCTTGGAAAGGTCACAAAAGATTCCAATGGCATCTTGTGCTTCTTCCCAGGCGTTAAAAATGTTCTTTATTAGGGTAACACCAGCGTCGGTGGTACAACGCCCTTTGGTGAAACCGAACTGGTGTTCATGAAAGATGGATTTTTTATTGAAGTGACGTAACATTTGATTGAGCATTAACTTTTCAAACACCTTACTGAGAACTGGCAAAACTGACACGGGCCTATAATTGTTTGGTTCTTTACTATCACCGGATTTCAAATGCGCCAAAACTGTTTTGTGGTCAATTTCCAGTTCTTCAGCTACGTCGTAACTACTGGTATGCCGATCTTGCTTCACTTTTTCAAAAATGGCATCCATTTTATCCGTAATAGGGCGACCAGAGCGACGTGCACCTTTGACATCAAAATTTCCGGATTGAAAACGCTTAAACCAAATTTGTGCTACTCTCACAGACACTACACTAGGTCCATAAACATCGCAAATTTTTTTCGCGGCTTGCGTTGCATTTTTACCTTTTTTGTAGTAAAATTTTAAAATGTATCGAATTTCTTCATTAGATTCACTCATCTTGACGGTACGAAAAACAAATGAAAATCACACATTTTCCTAATTTGAATTTGGAATTATGTTCTTTAAAATTTAAACTTTCAATGATACCAAAACCAGCCAGATACAAATAGTATAGCCAAAGAGATTTTAATACAAGTTCATACATATAATGCGAAAAAACTTTTTCCCCAACCTAATATGTATTGGTCAAGTCTTGCAAGCCAAATTCAAACCACTTACAATTAAGTGGAAAACCGGGACAGAACTCCAAAATTGAAATTTTACAAGTTGATTCTTGTTTGAAGACAATGCATTTTTTTAAATAATTTTATTTTTTTGTACTGGTTGTTTTTTCTATGCTTTCATAACTTTTATCCAAAGAAGAAATATGGTGCTGGTGGTGGTTCGACAGAAAACACGGTTTTTGTATACAAAAACTGTCAAACTGTATTTGATTTATAATTAACTGCAGACCGTAGCCTAAACAGTTGAATCTAGAAGCATGAAATTGCAAGAGTTCTTTAAACCACCATACTGCGATCGTCAAACAGCCTGCCGAGCATGGCGATGGCATGCGGGGAGATCTATGTCCAACAGTAGACGTATTTCGGCTGAAATAATGATGAAATCAATACGCTACCGAGTCGCTACTGATACCGATATCGCTACTGAATTGTCCCCAGAAACCTCGCTTTTTCTTGGTTCCATTACAATGATTTTTTGAGTACCTAGCACTTATGTTCGTAATATTTATTTTACAACCTTAAAATTTCAGAGGAGTTGGACGAAGTCTGCACTCCAGGGGAAACTGGCTACCCTACCAAGTGCGTCACCTGCACGTGTTCAGAACAGAGGAAGTGGATTTGCACGAGGGAAGATCTAGCTCTCTGTCAAGGTGGGTCTTTTTTTGGGTTGGATATCATCAAAGGACTGTAGACTTTTACTAACTAAAACCCACCCGTGTTCCTTCATTCCCCATTCGTATGAACATACAAATTCGCCTAGTATTGTGCCTACATATGAACTTGGAATAACATGAGACGTCACACAAACCTGCGCAAAGATAACCGCTTTAAAAAAATATATATAGGTACTCGAATTATGTTTATTTGTTAAAAACAATATGCAATACTTTGATTTCAAATCAAATTCTAAAAGAAACATTCGAAAACAATATAAATATGACATAAGTTTACCTGTTATTAATAATATGATGTATTATAAAAGAACCTATGTTACTGCTATTCGTGTGTATAACCAGTTACCACCTGCAATTAAGCAATTAAACAGAAATATATTTAAAAATAAATTGAAAAAAATGTTAATTGATAATGTATTTTATAATCTGCATGAGTTTTTTGATAAAAAATAATATTTGTAAATTAAATTCTTAACATACTATTGCATATCCGACTTGGGTAGACTGTTGAAACCAAAAATGTAATGTTTATTAATAAGACCTTAAAGTACACAGTTACGCAATAAATATAACTTTATCTTTAAAAAATTACAATTGAGAAATCGTAACTACTTAAGCGGGTTTGCCTAGGAATTCCTTAATAAATTAAGGGCTCTAAGCAAAGGCAAATAAACAAAAACTAAGCGGCTACTCGCTAAGGGGAGCGCACCCCTGTGGGGTACAGACCTCGGCTTAGGACGTCGTTGATAGAAGACAGCAAGAGACGGGCTGGATCAGAGTGATTATTATTATTTAGGGACGAATTTAAAGCTACAGGCAGCTACGGCGCGGCACCTCGTCGACTGCCAGGGTCGCGCGATATGTTCGAAAGAGATACCGTGACCCTGGCATATGGGCAACTAAAGGAACACGGGTGGGTTTTAGTCAGTAAAAGTCTGACACGCCCTTCCGCTCCACCCAAGTACCGTGTGGTGCCGGTACCGTGTGGTGCTGGACGTAAAGAATAACACCACCCCATTTCTTCCCGTGGGTGTCGTAAAAGGCGACTAAAGGGCTTACTAGAAAATGGGCAGCAGCGTACTCTATGCATTTTACCACCATACTGCGATCGCCAACCCAGGCGGCAGGCGCCAAACGTGGCGATTATGGCAAAGCCTCCCAAATTGGGGGAGGCCTAAGTCCAGCAGTGGACGTCTTACGGCTGAAATGATGATACATGTAACAGCCTGACAACAATGATCGGGTAGTAGCCACCAAACACAACACCAGCTAGGTTGAAGGATCTTCCCTTTCCAATGGAGGCTGAGGAAGTTTCGACCCTGTTCCTCATACTTTTAAAGTAACATTTATGTTTTTAGAGAGGGACTGCGATCAGAAAGACGAATTCCACATGGGTTTCTTTCCTTATTGTGCTGGATGCAAGTGTTCTGTCAAGGAGTGGTTTTGTTCCATACAAAGCGAGCCATGTAGAGGTGCGTAGTTTTCTTATACATTGCTTATTTTGGTTCCTGACGTAAAGAAAAGCACCATCCCAATTCCTCCCGTGGATGACGAAAAAGGCGACTAAGGGACTTACTAGAGAATGGGCAGCAGCGTTCTCTATGCATTTTACCACCATACTGTGATCGCCAACCCGCCTGCCAAACGTGGCAATTATGGCAAACCCCCCAAATTAGGGAGACGATTGTCCAGTTACTACTGGACAATTGCCTCCGTCTTACGACTGAAATTATGATGATGATGACCGTGCTTTGGAAATTACGTTAAGCCGTTGGTTCTGCGCCTGATCTCTCTCCGGGAAAATCACGTTGCCGTCCCATCGGACTATGAAAGTGAGGGAAGACAGTGAGCCTGTGTCTGCCCACACACTGTTGCATTTTATTTCACACGTCGAAGTCTCGACTCCGTTGAATTTAGCTGTGATGGCCGAAAAGCTGGAGGACTTTATATTAGGTGCAACAAAATGTTTATATTTTTATTAACAACAAAAATGAATGAAGTAAGGTTTTGACGAGCTTAATTGTATGATCCTGATATTGTGTCAATAATTTTCTTCAAATTCATGATTATTAAATAGTCATTGACGATTTCTAAGAATTATTATTAATGGTTTCTAATCATCATTGTATTTTCTGTTTCAGATTTCAGTAAGTACAAAACAAATTTTACCCGTTTGAAGAATAAATAATTGCGAATGTTTTAAGTTCTATGATAAACACTAGGACGTAGGTCCTTGGAAATGAAGTCTGCTTAAGGACCTCCAACTCGGCCACGGTAACTTGTGTCTAGATGGGAGGCTCTATGATGGTTAAATGATGACATTCATCACCAGTAGGATTGAAAACCTCTGCCAGGGTCGCAAGATTTGTTCGAAAGAGTTACCGTGGCCCTGGCATATAGGTAACTGAAGGAATACGGGTGAGTTTTAGTCAGTAAAAGGCTGACACGCCCTCCCGCTCCGCCCAGAGCGGGTGACGTCATTTGATGATTTCCCACCCACAAAAAAAAAGGATTGAAAACATTTTTATTTTTGTGTCCTGTACCGTGTGGTGCCGGACGTAAAGAATAACACCACCCCATTTCTTCCCGTGGGTGTCGTAAAAGGCGACTAAGGGACTTACTAGAGAATGGGCAGCAGCATTCTCTATGCATTTTACCACCGTACTGCGATCGCCAACCCGCCTGCCAAGCGTGGTGGTTATGGCAAAGCCCCCCAAATTGGGGGAGGCCTAAGTCCAGCTGTGGACGTCTTACGGCTGTAATGATGATGTCCTGTGCCAAGATAATTATGTTGGTCATTTAAAGATACTGTTTCATTATTTTTAAGTGACATTTGTGAGTGCGGCATTGACCATTGTACATATTTCCAGGTAATGCCACATGCCCTCTAGGCACTTTCATCCACAACCCGAATCAGCACTGCAGCATATGCCTCTGTGGGGGCTACGAGGAAGGATCTCACAATATGTGCTTCACCGAGGCTAAATGCGTTCGACAAGTCATCAGTCAGTTAAAACAATAGAAAATCACGATTTATTCGACAATTTAATAAAGTCAAACGTTTGTTATAAAATAATTTTGCAATATTTCGTTTTATTGTTTTTCAGACCCAACATAGGTAGTATGTAGAAATAACAATAATATCTATAAATAAAGTAAATAAACAACATTTATTTCAAAATGTCTTCCATACGTGCTAGTAACAGTGAAAACTTATAAACTAGTGTTAGTAATATTTATTCTAAACTGTATGAGGCACGCTGATCCTGGGGAATGTCTACTTGACTGCGTGCAGTTGTATCCACCGCCCCAAGATCAGAGAGTCCCACCTATCTGCCAACGCTCTTAAAATACTGTTTGGGCTGGCGCGAACACGGCGAAGCAGAGATGTGCATCTCTTGCGCCGAAAAACTATCAATTTCCGCGTCGGCAAATATTCGCGCTACAAAAACAGCGGACGCGCTACAAAAACGCGGCAGCCCCAACAACACCTGGAACGAGTTGTTATACTGTGTGCGCAGGCCATTGTAGGACCTTTGCGTAAAGTTGACCCATAGGGAGCAGGCTTAAAAGGATTGGCAGTAAGCATTGAACAGCGTCACCTTAAACTGTCATACAACGTGCAAACCTGTGGGCCAACATCTCATAACGAACAGCCAACGATCTATACAGGGTCAAATTAAATTAGCGAGCGAAACTTCGCAGATGTAATATGTACAGGATGAAATATATAATTTTAAAGGGCGTTCGACCACAATTAGTGTACTCACTTGAAATATCCGGTCTTTTTTAGTCTACTCTCTGACGTCATTGAGCAATATCAACCGCGTCTTTGAAGTGAACAATATAATCGAAATCGGTCTCTTTATCTAAACACGATAAAACGTATTATCTGAAGTCACCCTTCAAGGTATCAACACTACAGTCTTTGCTCCTGTAAATAAAAACTTTCTTTTACCGTTCTAGATATCGTTACCCATCAATACTGCAAAGTTTTGATAGCTAACTTAGTGTTATCTTGTAATATATTCACCTACCCTGATAACACAGCACGACCAAAGAAACTTTGCATTGATAGTGCGCTACGTGACAAATTAGCTAGAGTAGGGGTAAACACTGACGGCGGCGCGTAATGTTCCACGCGCGCCTCAAAGAAGACTGAAGGGGTCCGCTAGGACCGATGCTTGCCAGGGTTTCAGATTTGTTCGTAAGAGTTACCATGACCCTGGCATATTGTCAAGCGTTCTACACGGGCAGTTTGTGGGTCAACTGTACGCGGAGGGCTCTAGATGCTCTGCGTGTGCAATATAATAATGGCTTCAGGGTGCTGTTGAGGTTGCCCAGGTTCTGCAGTGCGTCTAGCATGTTTGCTGTAGCACACACGGACGACTACTATGCTATTCGGAGGAAAAAGACCGCATCCTTATTAGGCAGAATGAGGGCTAACAGCAACAGTATCATGAAAACCCTAGCCGAACAACACGATGCACCAATGCTGGGACACTTTGTCAGGTTGCTCGTGCGGCAGGTGTGAATATAAATACTATTATTATTCTAATTAATTAATACTAACCCTTAGTTGATAAGTCTTTACTAACCAGTGGACCAATGTTGTCAAATTAAATAAATAAATAATAATAATAAATAAAAAAATAATAGGCCATAACTAAAGGAACACGGGTTTTAGTCAGTAAAAGTCTGACACGCCCTTCCGCTCGGTGATTTCCCACACACAAAAAATGGGGTAAATACTGAAATGATAACACCAGCTAACAAGGGCCTATACACACAACTACGTTTGTTTATAGTACGTTTTACTTTATGTCCGCATCCACACAATATTGACGAAGCGGCGGCGAGCTTGCCGTCCTCGAAAAGCAGCGATAGATGCGTTTGCAGCCCATCGACAGCAAATAAACAAGGCAGTGTATATCATGACTCTTTACTGGCATCTGTTCCCTGATGTAACTTAAATGACCAAATAAACAAGGCAGTGTATATCATGACTCTTTACTGGCATCTGTTCCCTGATGTAACTTAAATTACCAAATAAACAAGGCAGTGTATATCATGACTCTTTACTGGCATCTGTTCCCTGATGTAACTTAAATGACCAAAAAAACAAGGCAGTGTATATCATGACTCTTTACTGGCATCTGTTCCCTGATGTAACTTAAATGACCAAATAAACAAGGCAGTGTATATCATGACTCTTTACTGGCATCTGTTCCCTGATGTAACTTAAATGACCAAATAAACAAGGCAGTGTATATCATGACTCTTTACTGGCATCTGTTCCCTGATGTAACTTAAATGACTGTAAATGTTGCATATAATCTATACTAATATAAATAAATGCGATAGTAACTCTGTCTGTTACGCTTTCCCGACTAAACC
Organism: Aporophyla nigra; assembly: GCA_947507805.1. NCBI lineage: Eukaryota > Metazoa > Arthropoda > Insecta > Lepidoptera > Noctuidae > Aporophyla > Aporophyla nigra. The sequence continues at coordinate 26,670,815 of OX382292.1, read as the reverse complement.
ACTGAACCGATTTTAATGAAATTTTGTACGGAGTAAGTTTGAACCCCAAAAAAAGACAAAAGCTACTTTTTATTCATTAACTTCGTCTGCGTCGGCAATAACCGATATTTACGTGGACGTCGCGGGTAAAAGCTATTATATTAATAAATATCTAGTAGTTAGGTTATGCAAGTTGGTCCCGGCTGTCATTGTGGCTCTTTGACAGTCGTTACAGGTCAACCAGTCTTACCAAGGGGTATCGTATTACTCAGTAACTGGGCAGTGGAGGTCAGATAGGCGGTAGCTCCTAGTAAAATACAGGTATTCAGCTGCATTCGGTTAGACTGGAAGCCGACCCCAAAATAGTTAAAAGGTTAAGCAGAGATGATAAGTAGTTAAGTTATATATATGTCTGCCTATATACAGAGTGGAAGACATCGACGCACATACTCTTACCATGAATTCAACAAATAACGAAAAATTTCCAAGAACCAGCCATTCAAAATTCCATCACCCACTGAATTTTGATTATATGTTTACGCAACCGAAAAGTTTATTTTTATTACAATTTTCAGTCATTAATAAAAACATTTACTTTCACTTGTACCTATTGTTATCTTCTACAAAGGCCGCCTTCATCTTCTTACAGGCAAGCTGTCTACTACAAAAAGTACCTACAATTCGACTGTTCAATTTTAAAGACCTAGTATCAGATTTTTTTTAAACCGGTGTTTTTGCATTTTTCGACCTAATAGACCACCCTCCACATACTAGACTAGCAAAAACTCCCAGAATTTAGTGAAATACGACATCACATAAAGTCGGAAACCTAGTAACTAAAGCAAAATTTGGTTCTACAGAAATCGTTTTTCGGCTCTCCTGTAAACTTTAGTTTTATGCAGATAGTGGGTTTTGATATTTCACAGCCGAATTGTAATAAAATCTATTAGTTTCTGTCGGCTGGAACAGACGTCATCACTTACGCCATCTGGTGCCGTTTCATTAAACTGCTGAAATTACACCACCTCATTTCGGTAACACCTGGTTGGATCATACCTTGTTAATTTGGGCCGTTTGTGTTCGTTTTTAGTGTTCAAATTAGCATTTTGCTTGATGGTATTTATTTTGAGAAGGGAATATGTGCTTGTATTCATATTATGTGGGCAATATTAGTGAGAATATTTCCTTATCGTAATAGACTTAAAAAAAGACGGACGTAACCTCGTTATATGAGTGAAACTTGCAAATGGCAAATGGCATTACATTTATGTATGGCCTAGCTTTGAAGGTTGCTATATTTTTAATTAGTAAATTTTTAAGTACCTATTTACCCACTTTTTTGATTCAGTCATCATCATCATTTCAGCCGGAAGACGTCCACTGCTGGACTTTTGCCTCCCCCAATTTGGGGGCTTTGGCATAATCGCCACGCTTGGCAAGCGGGTTGGCGATCGCAGTATGGTAGTAAAATGCATAGAGAACGCTGCTGCCCATTCTCTAGTAAGTCCCTTAGTCGCCTTTTACGACACCCACGGAAAGAAATGGGGTGGTGTTATTCTTTACGTCCGGCACCACACGGTACAATTACAATTGATTTGATTTGATCCAGTACAATTATGTTACTATTTATATACAGACGCCAGCCCATATAGCTACTACAATCTGTCAAATTTCTTTACTAGATTTTCAACTTTATCGCTAAAGTATTACGTTCAAGATTGATTGGGGAATATTTGACAGTTTCGGGTAACTTGATGTCTTGGCATCTGTACTACCAAGACGAAATGGTATCGTGGTTACGTATGTTTCGAGGGGGTGAAGCAGACGCGGGCGGATAAGTGGCACGCGGGGCCCCGCTCTCTGCCGCACTCGGCCAGCAAGAATATAGTCCGACCGCTGTAAGCGTGACCCTCTCTCGTGAACCAAAATATTTCTGCAGAGGATCGCGCATACGGCAATCGGACTGACGTGGCAAGTTGTAGATTTACGTGATACTAGTTGCGCAGTTTATAGAAATATATTTATTTTCACAAAGTATGTAATTAGTACATAATATGGTGCAGTAAATAAATGTAAAATAATATTTTAATTAGGCGCATACACTAGTGTTTTTATTATTATATCTATTTACATACGAATACTGGCCTACTTATGAGTTCCTATAATAATTCCAATTAGTTTGTTGTTTGAATGGGTACTCGTATTAAAGATGAATCCAAACTGGTTTTTCCAAAAATCGGTTCTTTACACAGGATATTTTTTTATCACTACCCAAATTTTCATAGGGTGCTCTATCCATGAATATGAACAACTGTTACTATGGGACTAACTCTGAAATCACGGAAAAAATCTGCTGTTTTTAACAAAAGTTCAATACATACTCGACCAAAATGTATGAATTAGCAGATTTCATTCATGGTTTCATTCATGGCAACAACCTATGAAAATTTGGGTATTGATAAAAAATTGCCCTGTAGAAATAAAAACAACTAATTAAAACAACTTTTATCCTACTAATATTATAAACGCGAAAGTTTGTATGTATGGATGTTTGTTCCTCTTTCACGCAAAAACTACTGACCTGATTTAGATTAAATTTGGCACACAGATATTTTATAACCTGGAATAACACATAGGGTACTTTTTATGTAAATATATGTTCCCGCGGGATAATTTCCGACCTCCACGCGGGCGAAGCCGCTGGCAAAAGCTAGTATATCTATACAAATAAATAAAATTGGAGTGTCTGTTTTTAATATTAAGATAACCACTTTTTACTAAGTGTATATGGATGTATACACGGTACATATACCAAAACAATTTTTTTTACAATTTTTGTCTGTCTGTCTGTTTGTTCCGGCTAATCTCTGAAATGGCTGGACCAATTTTGACGGGACTTTCACTGGCAGATAGCTGATGTAACAAGGAGTAACTTAGGCTACTTTTATTTTAGAAAGATCCTTTTATTTTAGACAAAAATAACTATCTTCAAAAACTACGCTGACATACGTTTCAAAATTCGAAAAACCCTGGCTGAATCCTACGAATTAGATCAAAATAATGTACTACAGTATTATACACCTTAAAAGGGCCTACAAGTATGTCCGCAATAGTATATGTGTATCTCTTAGGGGCAACCCACAATAACCATTTTATATCTTTTACTTTTTACGAGAAAGAAGGGCTTATTAACGAAGCGATTTTAAGCAATACAGCATTAATCCTTATCCAATTAAGTACCTTAAATACATTGTACATTTAATATAGATCAATATGGCCCTTTACAGCATGTAATTTAAATGAATATCTTAGAAAATATTAGAGATTTAAAAAGCGGGCGCAGAGCAGCTGGGGGGGGGGGGGTTGTACGTCCGTCCCGTCCATCCGTTGGCAGCGGCTGGGCAGTACAGGATAAGTAGGATTGTAATTCATATTACTTTGGCTTCATAGTAATTGCGAATATCATGTGTGTTCATTATACTCAAAATAAACCTAATAGTATTATTCCAAGTAAGAAACCGCGAAATGGCTTAGATGTTTAGATTTTGGATGTTTGTTTCTCAATGATGCAAAGACGGCCAAACGGATTTAGATCGAATTTGGCACGAAGATATATCATGGATACGTAAGAGATAGGATACCTACTTTATCCCGGTAGTAGGTTCCCGGGTGATATTTTCCGACAGCTATACGGGCCAAGCCACTGGCAAAAGTACTATTCCTATAATTATGTTCGTTGTCTGGTAAATGATTGAGTGTCTGTATAGGTAAAATAGGAGCGTTAAGAAAAACCAGGAAGACTTATATTCAACTAAACCAAGCCCTATGTCGCAGTCTTCTTACTCTTATTTTAAAAACACCAACACACATAATTTTCTCATAAACTATGAATCCTAAGTATTATGAATTATAATCCTACTACTACTAATATTATAAATGTGAAAAAATGTAGGATTGGGTGTTTGTTTCTCAATCACGCAAAAATGGCTGAATGGATCTGGATCGAAAATAGCACACAGAGTCTATATTACCTATATAACCTGGAATAACACATTCTTATCGCGGTAGTACGTCCTCTTGCGTTAAGTTCCGACATCCACGCGGGCGAAGCCGCGGGCAAAAGCTAGTAATAAAATAAAATCATTCATAATGCTAGCGGGGTTCTATAACGGGTCCACTATCGGCTCTAAATTCTTTTTCAGAGCCTCTCAAAGGCATACCACGGTTTCGGCGGGAATCAACCAACTCTGGAAGAATGTGTTTGTGAAACAAGTTGACAAGTTTTGGCACCAATTTATTTTTCCAAAAGACGTAACTTTTTTGGATGTATACAATTTCCATTTTTTCATCTGCTCCTCCCCATATCCCGAAAATGCAATATCGCCGCATGCGTCGGCCGCCGCCGCTCGCTTTCATGATTTGTATTACGATACATTGTAGGTAGATAGGTATTTTGCGCCCATGCTATACTGATATAAAGTCGGATAACAAAAAAAAAGTTTTGAAAAAAAAAAAAAAGATGCCAATGTGTTTTATTACTTATACTGAACCACCAAAAAAATTTGCGCACTGGTAAAAAAAAAACCTGTATTTAGGTATTCCATGTACCCTACACGGAAGTTTTAGACCATAATATCTATCTCTATTACAAAACGAAAGTTGTGTGCTTATACAATAAATACGAGTTACTACGTCAGTGTCAAATGTCAAAATTGGTGTTTTTTGTAAACAAATAAATATTCAAATTCATAAATTTCAGCTTCTTGAGCCTCAGTCTTGCATATTTTTTTATTTTATTGCGTTTATTCACCATTTTTGTGACTAAGGTATCAGTTTATACTTCAATGTTTGCTTGAGTAGTCGGCGACAACGGGCGTAATAAAGTTGTACACGGGTGCTCTCTAAGCCACGCTGCGGCCGACTGACAAGGTGCGGGAGCGGAGGGATCAGGGCTGCCAGGTGCAAAAATGGTGTGATCGTACGACAACTACAAAAAAAATCGTATGCCAAGGAAATTTTGAAATGAAAAGATCGTACAACCAAAAAGTACAAAGTTTAAAAAAAATAGGTTAGTTTAAGAAAAGAAATGCAATAGAAGAAACAAAGAAAGAAAACATTTATTTGGCATCCTTTACCTACACAATAAAACAATTTTTTTTTTGGTGTTCCTGGCGCAGGTCGCTCGTCTTCACTTTTGTCACACATTCTTACTTGACCAAAAACAACAAACACAAAAAAGCACTCTAGACAGTATACAGATTCAAAGAGGATAATATAAACTACGCACAGATCGAGCGAGACTGACAAGTCGCAACTATTACCGAAAGAAAAAAAAAAAGAGTTTCGTTAAAATGCAAACAAATAAAGCCTTTAAATGACTCTACAAAGAGTTTTCATTCAAATAAAAGATCTGCGTACGCCTTAGGTTGTTGGGGAATTCCCCGAAACTTATACTTGCCAGTTAAGCATTCGTTTCATAATGAAATGTTGCCAGGTATATAAAAATCGTACATTTTCCGTACGATCTCGGTCTAACGATCGTACATGTGTAAAACTGCCAAAAAATCGTAGGAGTACGATTAAAATCGTACATCTGGCAGCCTTGGGAGGGATGTGCAATATCATTGCACGTTTTTTATAAATATTGCTTTTTTAAATTCTATTTGCTCTGTTACATTAAAATAAACCCATAATCCCCTAATGTCTTTAATGGTGCACGAATAGACGAAAAATGATTGAAATTGCTTTAATTACAATCGAATAAAACCGTTTTTTTCTAATAAAAACGCTAATTTTGAGGAAACTTTGCGATTTTTTTGTATCGAGCCAAATTATGTCAATCGTGTATTGGCCCTCATAATTCACTAAAAAATATCTTCAATTTTAATAATCATGAAAAAAAAGAAGGCAAATTTGTAGTTTTAGAGGACAAAAATTGATTTTGCGTGCATCCGAAATGCGTCAAAACATCTTCTTTGAGACCCATTTCGTCTTTAGTCCACTGCTGGCACACCGGCGTTCTCTCGGTATGAGGGAGAGGGCTGCAATCAACTGCGCGGGCCCAGTGAGGGTTATTAGATGTCAATTCCTTCAATTTTTAACCGACGAAAAAAAACGGAGGAGGTTATCAATTCGACGCGTAATTTTTTTTATTTTATTTATGACTACGCTTAACTTTTTACATAGTAGTCCGATTGTGATCATTATTTTTTTATTGGAAAGCGTATACTCCGAAGGTGGTCCCATAAAATTTGGAAAACAAAATCGAACCCTAAATGTCGGAAAACAGGGGATGATTGATTGTCCACTCACTGATTGTAATGTATAACCACGCATAACTTTGTACAGAGTGGTCCGATTTTGATAATTATTTTTTCATTGGCTAGGGTATACCTTGCCAAGTACTATTATTTGGTTCTAAGACATGTCTCTTCACGATGTTTTCGTTCACCGTTTTGAGAACAGTGTGGATGAAATTATTAACACAAAGTGAAGCGCTACCTGGGTTCGAACCCACGACCTACAACTTGTAAGTCGGGGTCAATACCACTGGGTCACCACTGCTAACTATTATACAGGGTGTCCAGTAAATAGCACGTCATACTGCAGGGGTTGATAGCTTGGGTCACTACCTATCAATACAACACAATATATGTTCAGCAAAATCTTACGGATTTTTTTTTTCACCACTGTAGGTTATACTTAAGTGATAAGAAAATAGTTCTGTGCAAATTTAAACAAAAAATAGTATTTCTTGAAAAAATTCTTGTCTTTGATAGAAAAAAGACTTATCAATGAGTAAAGTAACTATTCACGAATAATTTTATGTAAAAAAAAGTACTAGAAAAGGATTTTTTCATTACGAGGTGCTTAAAAATCTGTTTCAAGGTAGAGATTTTTCGGTATATCGGAAAATTTTGTAAAACTGTAAATCCGTAAGATTTTGCTGAACATATATTGTGTTGTATTGATAGGTAGTGACCTAAGCTATCACCCCCTGCAGTATGTCGTGCTATTTACACCCTGTATAACCGTTTAAAATTGGTTTTTCATATTCTAATCGCTATAATCTGTTTTAAGGAAATCGAACTAGTACCTTTACATTTATATTTTTGTCATTATTAACACATTTTAATTTTTTTGAAAAAAAAAAAAACTAGCTTGTTATGATAATACACAGTCATAATCTAGGCACTGAACATACCTAGCCTCAGATTTACGATGAAATAAAACTATAGAAGTCATTTTTTCCACAAATTCATAGCTTGCGCACACTGGCCAATTTGTCTGCGTTTTGCCATTATATTTATCACTGTGCACCAAAAATACATTTGGTAGTAGAGCCGCAATGCGTTTTGCACTGCTGCTGTCGTGTCGTCGGCTGGACAAAAATGTATATTTATTTGTTACATCTGCTACCGTTCGCCTAGCTAGCTAATGTCACGTGGGTTTACTTGCTAGATAGACACTCAATAATTTATTCTATTGTAAAAGCTGTAAGAACCTTTGTTGTGTAAACAGCAGTGCATAGACTCATCATTTTCGTGAATATCAATCACTGCTGGGTACAGACCAGGCAAGCATCACCACAGAAACCGTTGCTGCACTTTCCGCAGCCAGCAGATTCCTGCTAGCTTTCCGGGAATTGAAACCAGAACTTAATCCTTTCCTAAATGTCAGCCTTTTTTTATGGAAATCATCAAATGACGTCTCCCGTTCGTGGGCGGAGCGGGAGGGCAGTCAGACTTTTATTGACTAAAATCCGTGTTCTTTCAGTTGCCCATGTGCCAGGGTCACGGTATCTCTTTCGAACAATCTCGCGACCTAGGCAGGCATCGGTCCTAGCAGACCCCTTCAATTCTGCTGACATCTCTTTGAGGCGCGCGTGGAACACTACGCGCCGTCGACCCGAGCCTGGTCCTTACCAGGCGGCGAGCTACCCATTGCTCGCCGCCCGCAAGCTCGCGCAACGGCGACCGGGAATCTGCTATTGACTCCCGACGCCCGGGGCGTCTCCTCCTGCGGCGGCTAGGGACGTGAGGGCGCAGAGACTGTCATTCCCTCATACTTACTTCCCACATTGCTGCAGACGACGAGGTCGCAGAAAAACAGCCCTGTTCGGGATGACAAGCAAAGTATTCCTCCGAGATAGTCTATAGTCAAATTAATTTCTGTTGTGTGGGGTCGGACGTAAAAATTGCACCATCTCCTTTCTTTCCGTGGGTGTCGTAAAAGGCGACTAAGGGACTTATTGGAGAATGGGCAGCAGCGTTCTCTATACATTTTACCACTATACTGCGATCGCCTACCCATACTCGCCCAGCGTGGCGATTATGGCAAATCCCCCTAAAAAATTGATCGGTCAAAGTGGGGGTTCATGGCGTCTTTCGGCTGAAACGATGACGATGGTATTAATTTCTAAACCTACAATAGAACTCGTTGATGATATTTTGCCCCTTATTTTAAGTTTGGAACAAGTATTGGCACCTTCATATGTATATGCGGCTAAAATCATCAATATTTTCTCACCTCAATTTATTTGGGGTCGACACAACTGGTTTTTTGCTATCACACTTCTCTATTAGTATTTATCTAGATAGTCACCCCATTTCTAGCCATTTCGTCTTTCTCACAGTCCATCCATCGCTTCTATGATCTTCCACAACTGTTGTAGCCATTCATATTCAAATTCAAAATTAAACTCACAACATTTTTCTCATTCCTATGCATTACAAGAGCCTATCATGCAAAACCGATTTCTAACAACTTTTCAGTCACCAGTGTTACTTTTAAACTTCCTCTTATACTTGTATATTACTCTTTTACGAATATATTGTTGTCTATAGGGAATTGCTCAAAGTTTGTGAAACTTATGCTGCCTCACATGGACTTATTTATAATGTCACCAAGAGTGAATATTGCTCTTTAAGGCCGCTGGTAGGTGTCCAGACTATGTACCAGAAATTATAAAGCTAAATGGGCTCCATTTAAACAGAGTCTCCAATTTCAAGTACCTTGGACATTTCATCACCGACGACCTTAAGAATGATATAGATATTGAGAGGGAGCGTAGGGCACTGGCGGTCAGAGGTAACATGCTGGCCCGTAGATTTGCTCGGTGCTCTGACCTAGTAAAAATTACTCTTTTTAATTTCTTTTTTTTTAGAGCTTTTACACGAGCAGTCTATGGGTCAACTACACTAAGAGATCGCTGGATGTCCTGCGCGTTCAATATAATAATGCTTTCAGGATATTGCTGCGACTGCCCCGTTTCTGTAGCGCTTCAGAAATGTTTGCTGAGACCCACACAGATGGCTTTCATGCCATAATACGCAAAAAAACAGCTTCGCTGCTGTGCAGAGCGCGGAGTAGTCGCAATATGTCTTTCTGCCTGGTCGTCCTTTGTTTTAATAATATTCTTTGTATATCAATGTTACTAACACTAGAATATAAGCTGTGTGTAATACTAACAAAATATGGATCACTGTTATCTGAATTAAATGAATTTTAATTTAATTTAATTTTTATAGAAATGTAAAGTAACATTTACTTGCCCCTTTTCAACCTACGCCACCATGAGCCAATTTACTCACGTATTTTTAAAAGTTTCTGAACAACTGCACAAACAAATCCTGTGTAACGTATGTGAGTAGTTTTGCACTGCATACGAGCAAGAATTAAACATTCATTTTTATTACGTTTCAAGGGAACACGGCCAAAGCAACGGCTTTTATTTTGCAGGCTTGGGATGTTTTATTTATAAAAGTTGGTAGCCATTGCCCATTGGCCACCTCGTTAGTAAATTACAGTTACTTTTTACAAAGCTTTTGTTCAAAATGTCTTTGTAGTAAGTTTTATTATGGGAAATTTAAGCTTGGTAAGGTAAAATATTCTTTTAAGCACCTGGTGATATACCTAATATATTGAATTAGATTTTAAATTTATATCAGAAGAGTCATGATTATGAGATATAAATTGAAGTTGGCCCGTTTCGACAGAGTCTAGCCTGACGTTTCGTGCGAGTTGACAAGAGCGGCTACAGGCAGCGTGGTGCAGCTCTCTTGACCATCTAGAAACTGTTGTGTTTGTGTTTCTGTCTAGAAACTGTCCAATGTTTCATTTGGCAATTTCAAATATAAACTAAAAATCATCTTCAGAGATTTTCGTTTCACCCTCAACAATCATTTACGCCCAGTAAAATGTTCAACGATGAAGAATCCAGCTCCTATCGGCCTCTTGTCCCGACATGTATAGATTAATATCATCACCACATCTTCATTGTTTTAAAAAAACGTCATTTGGTTCTCCATACTACACTGTTCATTTCTGTTCACGAAGGATTCTATTTAAAAAAAAAGCCGGTCAAGTGCGAGTCGGACTCGCGCACCGAGGGTTCCGCACTAACCTGCAGGCAATTTATGCATAAGGTTTATGTTTATGAAATTAAATGTTTTATTTTTATATTTGAGTTGACTGAATGAAAGGTAAATTGTGGTTTACGATTTATGACGTATTAAAAAAAAACTACTTACTAGATCTCGTTCAAACCAATTTTCGGTGGAAGTTTACATGGTAATGTAGGTATATCATATATATTTTTTTAGTTTTATCATTCCCTTATTTTAGAAGTTACGGGGGGGGGGGGGGGACACACATTTTACCACTTTGGAAGTGTGGTTTAGAAAAAATGATATTAGAAACCTCAATGTCATTTTTGAAGACCTATCCATAGATAACCCACACGGATGGGTTTGATGAAAAAAATATTTTTTGAGTTTCAGTTCTATGTATGGGAAACCCCAAATATTATTGTTTTTTTTTTCTATTTTTGTGTGAAAATCTTAATGCGGTTCACAGAATACATCTACTTACCAAGTTTCAACAGCATAGCTCTTATAGTTTCGGAAAAAAGTGGCTGTGACATACTCGGACAGACAGACAGACAGACACACATGACGAATCTATAAGGGTTCCGTTTTTTGCCATTTGGCAACGGAACCCTAAAAACGAGGTTTATTAAGTATTGACGCCCTAAATGTTCTATTAGTGCGCTGCCTTGCTACTTTCACTTTATTTCTTATAACATCATGTAAGATTATTTTCTGAGATCAAATAAATTTTGGGTGATCGTTTATGCCTCTAGATAATCCTTAAAACCCGTTAATCGAGAATCAGAAATAGGTTTCGATTACCTTCTTGAACAGCTTCATCGAGAGGAGTTGTAAACCCCTCTTTCGTGTTCCCAGTCTCTCAGCACGTGTCGATAATAGATTTAAGCAGTGGTCTCGAAAGTCATAGAGCGACATCGGTAGAATTGCCTGCTAAAACGGTATATTTGTACCCAAAATCGGTAAAGAGAATTTCCATGTGTACTGTGAAATCGTAGAATATTTGTTATATTTCGGTACTTCTGTAGAACAGAGCCCATATCGGTAGAAATACCGAAAATTCGGTAGGTTCGAGACCACTGGATTTAAGTTTTCCTTCGCATTGATTACTTTGGACAAAGTGATGCCACTTTGGTACCAAGATGCCACCATTCATCAAACGTACTTTTCATCTCCATACCGTCGTCTACATTCTCACAAAAAGGTATTTTCTAAATATTTTAAAGTAGTATTTTTAAGTACTAATTTATAATGCCTAAATAGTAATTGTCTTATACTACTATCATGTATATTTAATATTAACAATGCAAATTAGTAACAATCGATTAATTTTCATAACATTAATAAAAATATACTTAAAAATTAATATACGCTCACAACATAAATGAAGTCAAAAGTGAAAGAAAGAAAAGAAAGTGAAAGTCAAGTGTGTGTGTAAGTATGTAGTAATTAAGTATGGAATGAAAATAAATCGATTGTGAATATGCTACAATGTCCCTTAGATAAAGTCCCTTCCCTTAAGTTGCTCTAATTTTGTAAATTTTCAAGATACCTACAAACAAACTAATAATCTCAAATAGCTCAATTTTAACTTCGTCTGGAATCACAAAATGTGTATAAAAATATATGAGGGTCATCATCAGGACCCGGATTTCTTCTTCATCATTCTCTATCTCTAAACAAGGAGTCAGTGCTTCTTATAATCAACCGCTGGGCAGTAAGAGATTCCTTCGTCGTTGCACGAACATTCCACACAAGGCATGCTGTTCATCTTCGGGTAGAATTTGGAGTTCGGCTTGCATCGAGCTGGTTTGCCTGAAATCAGTTATTGTCAGACATTGTATTGTAGCATATTCAGCCTACGTTCCCACTGCTGGGACACATAGAGAGGGTAAGCTATAATCTACCACGTGGGTCAAGTGTGGGTTGGTGAATGTCACTTGTTTTGCTTCATCGTTTCGAGAGCAGTGGTGATGAAATTAAATATACACTTACAGTAAAGGCCCTGCTTGCGTTCGAACTCACGACCATATACACGGCCTCCTAAGTCTAAGTCGATACCATTGGATCACCATTGCTGGTACTTTATTAATCTATAAATAAATTATGAAAGAAATAAAATAAAAAAATTGTAAAATTAGAAGCGGCAACCTCATATGCACCTGAAGGTATGAGAAACAGGGTGTCAATTTCACTGAACCTCCGTAGAAAAAGAAGCATCCTCCGACTAGACGGGAGTCGTGTCTGGTGGGTGCTGCCTGACGATAGATGTCGGAACGTTATATATATAAATATATGCTATATGCGCGGTAAATTCTGCTTGCGCAATACAGGACATGCAGGGTGTACTACGTGACCTCGACAAATGAATGTGCGAATAACATTTGTGTGTCAAAGTTGTACTGCGACTCACAATAATTCGAATGCACGTTTGTGCGACACACTCAAGCTCACATAGCACATTAGGTTAGGTTAGGTTAAAACTGTAGGGGCATGGTTGCTTCGGGAAGTACCTGTGTCGCATAAACAGGGAGCCGGACGCCCGGTGTCACCACTGCGTCGACTGCCGGGAGGACACGGCGCGGCATACGCTAGCAGAATGTGCCGCTTGGGAGGAGCCGCGTCGTGTCCTCGTCTCAGAAGTAGGCAGTGACCTATCGCTGCCGGCCGTTGTCGAGTCGATGGTCGGCAGCGAGGGGTCCTGGGACGCGGTGGTATCCTTTTGCGAAACAGTCATGTCGCAGAAGGAGGCTGCGGAAAGGGAGCGGGAGATATCTTCCGCGCACCCTGCCCGCAGCAGGCGCACCGGGCGTCGGCGGAGGGCGGACAACGCCCTCTTCCAGCCCCCCTAAATGGGTCCAGGGGCGACGGATCTGGGGACATCCGTCGCCCCCTATTGTACGGGCCCGAGATGGTGGCGCGTAGTGTTCCACGCGCGCCTCTCTGTGATGTATGGGGGGGAGTTTAACACCTCACTCCCCCCCCAACGTGAGGAGGCCCGCAAAGGCGGGCACCAGTCGGGGATTTCGGAAGACATATTGGTTCCCATGGTCCCCGACGTAGGTGTGGGACGGAACACCGGGGTGGTTTTAGTCAGTAAGAGTCTGACAGACCCCTCCGCCCACCCCAGGGCGGAGGACATCCATGAGGATTTCCACCTCGTGATCAAAAAAAAATAATAATAATAAAACTGTGACCTCCTACGCACGAGCCGAGCGAGCGAAGCGAGCGGTGCCGCGGCAGCGGCCGCCGAGTGCTAGAAACGACTAGATTCAGTGTGTCGCACAAGCGTGCATTCGAACTATGGTGAGTCGCAGTACAATTTTGTCGCACAAGTGTTATTCGCACATCCATTTATCGAGCTCACGTAGTACACTCGGATATGCATGACATCAGTGTGATACGTTTGCATGTGGCTGTGTAGAACCTTCTTCACACCTGCTTAGAGATGCACCGATGACTCATAAATGTCTGGAAAAGAACTTAAGGATACTGCATATATACCTCAGCAACTCTTGGTGTAGTCTTTACCTGGCCGTAAAAGCTACAGCGAAAAAAAATCCTTACCATATGCATCAGCGTCCAATTTGCAGTCGTCAATCTTAATGCACTCATGTTTGCCGCTGTCATTGCATTCACACTTATGACAGCTACTCACCCAACTAGTACCTCGTTCACAAGTTGGGTATTGTGTCTCCAAATCTTGCTTTGGGCAATCTTTAGGCAATTTCTTGGAGAGGTTATAGTATTGTAGGATTTCTTTAGTCTTTTTGCTGTCAAAGAATTCGTTGAATATAGGGAGTGGTGCTTCGGTTGAACCTGGGCCTGTAACTGAAGTGGGAAAATTAACTTAAGTCACTTGTGTTTTATAACTATTGAGGAATCAGTGTTTCCAACGTTGATAAAGGACTAGCTTTTGCCAGCGGCTTCGCCCGCGTGGAGGTCGGTAAATATCCCGCGGGAACGTACTACCGGGATAAAAAGTACCCTATGTGTTAATCCAGATTATAAACTGTGTGCCAAATTTCATCCAAATCCGTTCAGTAGTTTTTGCGTGAAAGAGGAACAAACATCCACACATCCATACATCCATACATCTATACATCCATACATACAAACTTTCGCGTTTATAATATTAGTAGGATTCTGAGTTCTCTTGGACAATGGTCCAAGAGATAGAATTAATGTATTTATGAAAATGACAATGTATGGCAATGTAAGAAATGTGTTGATATAATATTTCAGTACTGTTTCCATGGAGTTTCTTGTCCTTCTTCTCCATGAAGACCTAGTTTAGGAACGGACGACTAGCTTTCTGATTAATTGCTGACAAGCCTAATTGAAATATATGTGTAGTCTTGTCTTTCTGTGCTTTACTTATTGAACCCCTTTCCTATACACAGTAAATAAGCCGTTATCATTCTGACATTCAAAGCTTGATAATTTGGTTAATATATATACACTTATAGTTATATACTGCTTAATATAACACACGCGTAGCATGACTACCGTAGAAATGGGTTTTGTCGACGGAAGAATAGACAAAATTACAGATTGTAGAAAGATTAAAGACAGAATTAAAAATTATAGAAAGATTTGTACCGTTTTATGCACAAACAAAACACAACAAAACAAAAACAAAAACACAACAAAAACAAACAACACAACAAAACAAACCAAACAACAAACAACAACAAAACAAACATAACAAATCTATCTCTATTCTACCAAGAATAGACTAAACCCATTTCTACGGTGGTCATGCTACGCGTGTTGGAATCAAATTTTTTGTATTCCTTATTCTGTAATCAAGTTTTTCCGTGTGTTGCTGAACGTAAAGAATAGCACCATCTCATTTCTTCCCGTGGGTGTCGTAAGAGGCGACTAAGGGACTTACTGGAGAATAGGCAGCAGCATTCTCTATGCATTTTAAAACCATACTGCGATCGCCAACCCGCCTGCCAAGCGTGGCGATTATGGAAAATCCCCCAAATTTGGGGAGGCCGATGTCCAGCAGTGGACGTTTTTCGGCTGAAATGATGATGATAATGATGTCCAAGTTTAACAAACAAAATAATTTACCTTTGCTCTTTCTACTCAGCTGTGTACTACAATCTGTGGCATCGCATTCTGCAACGCCATCGCCATTACACTCACAAGTATAGCAGCCCATCTTGAAATGAGAGTAAGGCTTGCAAGTCATTGGTTCACCTAAAAAGCAGCTAACTTACTTTATACATGAACTAAAACTAAGTAAATAGTTTACAACTGAAACAGGTAAAAAAAAAACACTACAAAATGAAAAGTAACTTTAATTGCGAAGTGGTTTTATATTTCCGTTTCGCAAATTATTTTACGCTTTATAGTGTTTTATTTTTTGGGAAGTCGGTTGTTATTTTTAAAATTAATTTGGTATCTACCCCACACAAGTTCATATATCTTCACTTGCTAAGTAAATAAAGTGACCGGAAGTTAATATCACTTCATCAATAGACACTAAGTGGAGAATATATACGTATTACTGAAATTAACTCAACAACCACTAATCAAAATTTGACTGTTTATGAGGATATGGGTCCACTTTATTAGTATACACTTTCCTACAAAAGGAGATTCGTATAAACAGATTAATAAATGGTGGAGTTCTGAGGGAACAAAAATTAAAAAAATATATAAGAACCTCCTCCTGTATTGAAGTCAGCTAAAAAGTTAAATGAGTCGCGCGTCGCGTACGGACTGCAATTGTAATTTCGTGCTGTGACATTTTGACGTCTCATTGGTGTTTTGATTTTGCATCACATTGCTTTTGAGCCACGTCTTGAACGATCAGCCTAACTTTTTTAACCGACTTCAAAAAAAGGAGGAGGTTATCAATCCGTCTGTATTTTTATTTTTTTCATGTTTGTTACCTCATAACTTTTGACTGGGTGAACCGATTTCGATGATTTTTTTTTAATTTGAAAGCTATTACTTCCCGAAAGGTCCCATAATTTGGTTCCATTCGGACAATGGGGTCCATGTGAAAACCATATAAGTCTTAAATTTACATTTAGTATTTGCGCGACAAATGAATGAATAACGTGATTAGATTAGTGCGGGGTAACTACCATAACTAAAAAGTTAAAAATAAAGACTTTTTATTAAAAAAAAACCGACTTCCTTAAAAAAAACACTAGAAAGTCAAATATAACTTTAATTTCGGAAGTCGGTGGCAAAAAAACAGATCCTAAGACACCGAATTCCGAAATTTAAGTTATTTTTTACTTTGTAGTGTTTTTTTTTTAAGGAAGTCGGTTTTTAATTTTTGTAAAAAGTTTTATTAATAAATAAATTCCATTTGACAAAACGATAGTATCAATACACTTACCCAAGGGCCTCAGTTCACAATCCGGCAATCTATAGCACATCGCTTCACCGAAGTAGCAAGAGCAACCATGACAGTTGCTAATCCATTGAGTTCCGTCACCACATTCTTCTTTCTGATCTTTTGGTCTGTGTCTGAACCGCGGATTAAACATTTTTGGAAACATAGAAGCGCTGAGCTCTTCGGAATCCATATCGGTAGCAAGGTTTATTTGACCATCAGTTTCATCTTCATCACCAGGCTGGTGCAGTATTATGTGAACATCTGGATATTTTAATTGGGGTGCCTGTGGTTCACTTTCTTCAGATAATGTCGGATCAGACCAAAATTGCTTTTCATAGTTTTGTGTAGAGTCAGTACGAGGAGTCGACGTTGTGGTTAGAGTGTCTTCTTCAAAATCATTCATAATTTTCTTTATGATTTCTGGGTTAAAACCGCTGAAAGGTAGATCGTGCAGTGCCGCATTGTGTTTTAGTTTAGGTGGCGTTAATTTAGACAACAAATTGAAGATTTTAGTCATGTCAATATCGTTTTTAGTAACATTTGTGTTATCTTTTGTTGGGACAAGCTTATTAAGTTTACTCTTTAACCAGTTGAGGATTCCGTTGCCGTATTCAGGCAATCCTATTAATTTGGATTTTAGTTTGCTCAAAGGTTTTATTCTTTGGGCATCGTAGTTTTCAACTGACGAAACATCGTCTTGATCTTGTGATGGTTTATAGTTAAAAATTTTGGCAATACTGGGAAATAAAAAGGGCAGAAGATCGAGTTGATCCATGCTACCCACACTATATTCAGAATCGTCAATAGGAGGATCGCTTAGTTTTTGCACAGCCGTAAGTAAAGGATACAATTGGTCATAGTAATCAGGAATTTTACCATCATCAGTGGGAAGCAGACTATCTGGATCACTATCAGGTTTTAATTCGGGAAGAAGATCATACTGAGAACTAAAAGAATCTGTGAGGTCCGTCGATGGAGTTGATACATCTTGCTCTATTTGTAGTTGATTATCATCTACATCAGTAAGATCTGTATTTTCATTTTCATTGGAGGGATTGCTACCCATTGAGGGACCATATTGATCTTGTTTAGGTTTATATCCAGAGCGGGGAGTTGTGATTTTTGCATCTAATCCTAATGAATTATTATCTTGATTGGGTACCGACCAAGGAGTTTGATGAATTCCATTTAATAAATTGTCAAAAGAGGATGGTTTATATTGATCGTGGTATGGTTTAAACCACGGATTAGGGGCGTGAGTAACAGTGTTTAAATCTTTATTTTTGTCACCTGAAAATGACCAAGGAATATTATGAACTCCATTGAGTAGATTGTCAAAAGATGAAGGTTTATACTGATCATGCTCTAGGTGCATCCCAGGTCTGAGAGGATTATTATTGTTGTAACCATCGCCCAAAGACGATACTTTAGGTTTATTTTCTGATAGTTTAAACATAGATTTAGGAGTAGTGTTGTGATTGTTTTTTGTATGTGTAGGGGTTTCAGTAGAATTCGATGGGTATTGGAATCCATTAGTGGACCCATGTTCATCGAACATTCCTGGTAAATGTTGACTCTGGGTATGACCAAGTGAAGAATGAGGTAGTTTATCTTTTGGATGTGTAGAATCTTCAGCAGAAATAGATGGGTAGTGGAACCCATCAGCGGAACCACGCTCGTCAAATATTCCTGGAAAATGTTGGTTATGGGTAGGGTCAACTGGAGACTTAAATTGTATATGGTTATTTTGTTTTGGATGTCTAGGATTTTCGCCTGAATTGGAGGGATACTGGAAACCATCAGCGGAACCACGCTCGTCAAATATTCCTGGTAAATGCTGGTTCTGGGTAGGATCAATTGGAGACTTAGGTTGTATATGGTAATTTTGCTTTGGATGTCTGGGATTTTCGGCAGAACTAGAGGGATATTTGAAACCATTAGCAGAACCAGGATCGTCAAACATTCCTAGAGTGTGTTTATTAGGGGAAGGTAGAAATTGAGACTGTGGAAGTTTGTGCAGGTTATCTTTGAAATGTGTAGGATTTTCGGCTGAATTGGAGGGATACTGGAAACCATTAGCAGAACCACGATCGTCAAACATTCCTGGTAAATGTTGGTTATGGGTAGAGTCGATTGGAGACTTGGGTGGTATTTGGTTATTTGGTTTTGGATGTCTGGGATTTTCAGCTGAATTGGAGGGATATTGGAAACCATTACTGGAACCACGATCGTCCAATTCTCCTGGAATATGTTGGTTATGGGCAGGGTCAACTGGAGACTTTGATTTTATATGGTTATTTTGTTTTGGATGTCTTGGATTTTCAGCTGAATTGGAGGGATATTGGAAACCATCAGCGGAACCACGCTCGTCAAATATTCCTGGAAATTTTTGGTTATGGGCAGGGTCAACTGGAGACTTTGATTGTATATGGTTACTTTGTTTCGGATGTCTCGGATTTTCAGCTGAATTGGAGGGATATTGGAAACCATCAGCGGAACCACGCTCGTCAAATATTCCTGGAAATTGTTGGTTATGGGCAGGGCCAACTGGAGACTTTGATTGTATATAGTTATTTTGTTTTGGATGTCTCGGATTTTCGCCTGAATTGGAGGGATACTGGAAACCATCAGCGGAACCACGCTCGTCAAATATTCCTGGTAAATGTTGGTTATGGGCAGGGTTAACTGGAGACTTTGATTGTATTTGGTTATTTTGTTTTGGATGTCTGGCATTTTCAGCTGAGTTGGAGGGATATTGGAAACCATTAGCAGAACCACGATCGTCAAATTGTCCGGGAATATGTTGGTTATGGGCAGGGCCAACTGGAGACTTTGATTTTATATGGTTATTTTGTTTTGGATGTCTCGGATTTTCAGCTGAATTGGAGGGATATTGGAATCCATCAGCGGAACCACGCTCGTCAAATATTCCTGGAAAATGTTGGTTATTGGCAGGGTCAAATGGAGACTTTGATTGTATATGGTTATTTTGTTTTGGATGTCTCGGATTTTCAGCTGAATTGGAGGGATATTGGAAACCATCAGCGGAACCACGCTCGTCAAATATTCCTGGAAATTGTTGGTTATGGGCAGGGCCAACTGGAGACTTTGATTGTATATGGTTATTTTGTTTTGGATGTCTCGGATTTTCGGCTGAATTGGAGGGATATTGGAATCCATCAGCGGAACCACGCTCGTCAAATATTCCTGGAAATTGTTGGTTATGGGCAGGGTCAACTGGAGACTTTGATTGTATATGGTTATTTTGTTTTGGATGTCTCGGATTTTCAGCTGAATTGGAGGGATATTGGAATCCATCAGCGGTACCACGCTCGTCAAATATTCCTGGAAAATGTTGGTTATGGGCAGGGTCAACTGGAGACTTTGATTGTATATGGTTATTTTGTTTTGGATGTCTCGGATTTTCAGCTGAATTGGAGGGATATTGGAAACCATCAGCAGAACCACGCTCGTCAAATATTCCTGGAAATTGTTGGTTATGGGCAGAGTCAACTGGAGACTTTGATTGTATATGGTTATTTTGTTTTGGATTTCTTGGATTTTCAGCGTAATTGGAGGAATATTGGAATCCATCAGCGGAACCACGCTCGTCAAATATTCCAGGAAAATGTTTGTTCTGGGTAGGGTCGATTGGAGACTTAGTTTGTATTTGGTTATTTTGTTTTGGATGTCTGGGATTTTCAGCTGAGCTGGAAGAATGTTGGAAATCACCAGCGGAACCTCGATCATCAAATACCCCTGGAGTATGTTGATTAGGGGAAGGCACAGATTGAGATTGTGGAAGTTTGTGCAGGTTATCCTTGGGATGTGAAGGATTTTCAGCTGAATTGGAAGGATATTGGTAACCACTAGGGTTTCCACTATTATGATGCATGCCTGGTAAATGATTCTGGGACGGATTAAACTGAGAGTGTTGGGGATATTGTAGATAATCTTTTGGATGTAAAGGATTTTGAGGCGAATTGGATATGTATTGGAAACCATCAGGGGATCCAGGACCGTCGAATATTCCTGGTGTCGTTTTATTATGGTTAGACCCAACTTGTGAATGTGGTTGTTTTTTATTGTTTTCTTCTGAATATGTAAGATTTTTCGGATATGCAGGATTACCAGCAGAATTAGATGGATACGTTCCTGGTAACTGTTTATAGGTGGTAGGACCCAATGGAGAGTTTGGTGATTTATGTATGTTTTCTATTGAATGCAAAGGCTTCTCAGCCCAATTAGTTGGGTATGGGAACCCACCAGCGGAACCACGCTCGTCAAACATTCCTGGTAAATGATGGTTCTGGGTAGGATCAATTGGAGACTTAGGTTTTATTTGGTTATTTTGTTTTGGATGTCCGGGATTTTCAGCTGAATTGGAGGGATATTGGAAACCATCACCGGAACCACGCTCATCAAATATTACTGGTAGATGTTGGTTCTGGGTAGGTCCATATTGAATTAGTTTAGGATGGTTTAGATTACCTCTTGAATGTATAGGAGTTTCAGCAGAATTGGATGGATATTGAAATCCATCAGCGGATGCACGTTCGTCAAACATTTCTGGTGAATGTTGAATTAGGGAAGAACCAAATGGAGTTTGTGGGTGAGTGAATGGTAGAAGTTTATGCAAGGGTTTCAGGTGCGTGGGATTTCTATCAGCGTTATGTGCGTATTGGAATCCTTCCTTCTCTCCAGAGTGTGGAGAAATATATGGATTGTCCTTAGGTTGTTCAGGATTATCAATTGATACGTATGGGTCAAAATGTGGAAATTTGTTTAGTTCAACTTTTGGATGAGTAAGAGCTTCAGCAGAATTAGAGGGGTACTGGAAACCATTAGTGGATCCACGCTCATCTAAAAATCCTGGTAACTGGTGATCCTGGGACGTTTCCAATTTAGAAGGCAAAAGTTTGTGAACGGGTTGCAGCTGTCTTGGATCTTTATAAACATTGTGTACATATTGGAATCCATTATCGAATCCCTGATCGTCAAACACTCCTGGTGGATGTTGATTCTGGTTAGGTCCAGTTTGAGAGGGTGACGGTAGATGCTCATTACTCTTAGAATATGTCGGACTTTCATCTGAATTAGATAGATATTGGATAGCCTCAGTGGATATCGGGTCATTTAAACCCCCTTTTTTAAAATTATCTTGAGAGGGTATGAATTGAGATTGAGAATGACTATGTGGATAATTGGCAAAAATATTAGGATACATAGGAATGGTAGGATAAGTTCGATTTTGGGATGATTGAAATTGATCTGCATTTTTACCATTACTAGAAGAATCAGGATATGTTTCAAACTCATTATTTGGGATCGGATAAGGTACATCATATTGATCAAGTTGAGGATTAGGCAGACTTAAATAATAATTCACCTTGGACATTGTTAAATCTAATTCCTGGGATTCTTGATCTGGTGAATCATATTCATATAAATTAGTTTGTGGTGCATTTTGATGCTGATTCAGATCATGCACGATTTTGTGAGGGTTAGTTGGATGAGTCGGATCGTATTCGGAAACATAAGTCACTATTGTATGTTTTGCATAATGGGAGTGGGTGGTATTATATTTCCTGGTTTTATTACGGACTTTGGGTATAATAGTATCATGGTCAAGCTCAGAAGAAGTATCAGGTGGGTTGTAATGCTTATTTTGCAAATGAGAATTTTTTGAATGTGGTATTAATTGTTCTGAGTCAGGGTTTTCCTCTATTATTTTAGGTGCCTCATTTTCATATCTATAGTATATAGAAGGGTTTGGAACTAACTGAGAATGCGAAGCTTTATTTTGAGTATGTTCTGGATCAACCACATTTTGTGGTTTATTTAAAATATTAGTGTGGTAGGCTGTGGAATTTGGTACGACAAAGTGAAGTGATATCTCGTTGCTACCATCATTCATACTAGATATCCGTTTCTTTTGTATGGGGAGATTGATAAGAGGCGGGTTTATTTGATAATTGGGGGAAAACGCTTTAAACTGTTGGTCAGTTTGGTTACCGTTATAACTCAGTGGGCTGACACTTCCTTGGCCAGGTTTTAACCCAAATTGCGGTTGTTTATATTGATTAGCAACTAGTATAGGTTGAATAAGATTGTTCGATAATAAAGGTGGAGGCTGGATACCCATATTATTTAACGTGGGTAAATTATTTTTGTTAGGTTGGAACTGAATTTGTTGTGGTTTCGCTTGATTGGCGTAATACTTGGACAAGTTTGGTATAAAAAGAGATTGTGATGGCTTTTGTTGGCCATCATTGTTATTAGGAGTAACAATAAATTTGCCAGGTCTGAATACTGGATTCGACGAAGTATAGTTGAAAATTTGAGTATTACCTGGCAACGTTAGTTGGTAAGGACGAAGATGTGGCAAGTTATCATGTTTAGATGCAAAACCTGAAAGTACTGGTTTAAATGGTTTATTTTCTTGGGATAATGTGGCATAGTTTATTTTGCCATCGTTAACATTCATTGGATTCGATGCCGGGTAAATGGCTTGACTATTTGTGTTTGGTTTCTCTACTGTGTTTCGCGTGGGTTTTATTGATAACATATGCGGAAGACCTGGACGACTGAATTTAGATGGATTCCGAATCACGTTACTTTTGTCAATGGGTATTAAAGGGGGATTATCATAATATACATTCAGATTTTCTTCTTGACTGCTGCGCGGGTTGATTTGTTGATTATTGTGAAAAACTAGAGAAGCGGGAGATGAAACAGATTTCCAAATCGTTTCATGTTTATTGGTTAGTGGTAATACGGATTGAGAATATTGACCGTCGTCGATGCTTGGAATAACTAAAATTGTTTCATTGCTCTGGGAACCCGAGGTTACTAACTTACTCGTCTGGGTTGTTAACAAATTTCCGTCACCTATATTGGATTGATTAAGTGGTATCTTCGAATCGTGATTATTTGAGAGAGTATTTGAAGATGTCAATAATCTCTGACTAATACTAGCAAGAGCTGAATTATCCAGAGAAGTTGCTAAAACTTTAAGAAGTTTAGTCGCATCTTTAGGTAAATGACTGGCGTGCACTTTGATTTCTTGATGAAAACCGTTATAAGCATGCGTGTGTATTAGTTTGGCTGGCAATTTTTCATGATTTTTAGATAACATATCAATAAATGGTTCCACTGAGACTTTTTTATCAAAAAATTCTAGATCAGTTTGTTCATTAGGGTCTCTTAGTCTTCCTTTAATTTCTGAAAAGGTAAATGGAACAACATTAGACCCACGAATTTGGTCAAGTTTTAAAGCATGTGAATCAGATGTACCTGGATTAGAGCCCTCACAGTTATTCATAGTACAGGTAATACGATTGTTCATGCAATAGCATATATTGCAGTCATTGGGTGGCGGCGGTGGGGATATTACGTCACCCTCTTGACATTCGTCCAGTGACTTTACTTCTTTTGATGCCCTAGCTGTAGACAGAAAATAAGTTTTAAAAAATATATTGGTTTCTAGAATGCAAGGAAAAAGAACTGGCGCATAAATTATCAGCTTTTATGAAAATTTTGTTATGTCTTTATTATCAAGAAGATATGTCATGTAAACTAAAGAGTATACTTCTTTTCATGATCTGCCGCCGTTGTCAGATGGTTGACCTATCTTATCATATCAGAAATCTCCTTCACTCGATTCCATGAATGCAGGAATGCTATGGCCCATAAATGAGGTGAGTAAAAAAATGTGGGTGAGTGAAAATCGTGCTTAGTATGAAACCTTTGAAGGACAGTGTTAATCTCAGAGAAAACCAAAAAGATGAACGATGGGTCTATTACGTAGGTTAGTACTTAGTAGAACATCTACTTATTTAGAGGCTTTTGTTCCATTTTTTGGAATACGATATTTTGACTCTTACTTTTATAAATTGGTGTGTTTTTCTAATCCAAAAGTGAATCAGTTGATAGTGACCAACTGATTCAGTTCTACACTGTTATCATGATCTTAAAATTCATGGATAGGTTTTTGGGATATGTGTTTAGTGATAACTTTGATAGCCAGTACCTAGGCTTCATAATTTATATCTACGCTTTCAATACTTGACCAAAATTCTATGAAGCATGAGTCCTTGATCTAACTTTAGACAATTACTGCAAGAATATACATTTACATTGTATATTTGCACTATTTCTGGCGAAAACAAAAAAAAATCTAATTCTCTTTTTATAGCCAGCTACATAAATAAGTATGCACTTAGCGGATTCACTTCAGATTCACTTGTAAATCTTTAAGTAACAGATAAAAAATAAACATGATATTCATGTTTTACTTTCGCAGAATACATATTTATGCAGGTCACTCTACCTGAGATTCTACAAACGCTGTCCACTATTTTAAAAAGACATCCTTACATTTACCGGTAACTATAAATAATTTCTTAAAGTTTGGTTCGTAAAATATAATAAAAATCAAGTTAAGTTTTAGTAAAATTTTATTTATAAAAAATCTAAATGCCTCGACGATTATCCCTCCTTCGCCTTCGGAATAACCATGTCCTTTTCTTTGATTTTGATGATGGTCCCCATTGTCATAAGCTTGCATTAAATTGCGTAACACACTTACAATGGCATTGCCTTTCAAT
This sequence comes from Aporophyla nigra, assembly GCA_947507805.1. Classification (NCBI taxonomy): domain Eukaryota; kingdom Metazoa; phylum Arthropoda; class Insecta; order Lepidoptera; family Noctuidae; genus Aporophyla; species Aporophyla nigra. The sequence goes on along the minus strand of OX382292.1, from coordinate 26,645,472 downwards.
TCACATACCCATGCAGGTGCTTCATTTTGTGTAAATTATTTCATCACCACTCCTCTCAAAACGGTGAAAGAAAGCATCGTGAGTACACTGTCACCGAAAATTCAAAGACAGGGGACATCTACCAAACCTCACTGGGCCCGAGTCGTGGATTACGGCCCACTCCCTCTCACCGAGAGGAGGCCTCTGACTCAACAGTGGGACCTACAACTCGTAAGTCGCAGCCGTTACCGCTGGGCCACCAATGCTCGCCTTAAGCTATGCCTGCTGAGTCTTTGCCTTACGTTGTCGAGCAAACCAATTTTTCAAATAAGTATACAGGTTTTTTTTTAACCAGTGCGTAATTTTTTATTTTTTTTTATACATTTCTATAATATTTTCAATACTTTTTTTTAAATTTTTATCCGACCTTAAATCAGTAAACTGTGGACACCCTACATATTTCGTAATATGATATCGAAATAGTAATAGGTCAGTAACCGCGCGCCGGCGTAGGTACTTCGAACTTCTTAGAATTTTGACCGATCGAACAGCTGATAGGTACTTGTAGCTACGTTCGGTCGTTCACCTTCGCCGCCGCGCCAGCGTAGGTACTTCGAACTTCTTAGAATTTTGTTCGATCGAATAGCTGGTAGGTACCAGTAGCTACGCTCAGTCGTTCACCTTCGCCGCCGCGCCGGCGCCGCCCGCAGGTTACCATAAAAACTAGTTTCAAAATAAAAACCTTTCGTTAACGATAACTTAATTATTTGTACTAAGATATATCAAAATAAAAATTGCATGGTTATTATAACTCGTTTAAGTTTAATTTGTTAATATTTGCGCACTGGTTAAAAAAATATCCAGTATGTAACAGTGGATTATGAATTTCTTTTCAATTGAGATTGTAGGTGTGTTACGCAATTGGGGTGCTGGTCAACATTCACGATCGACGTCTCAACCCCGATGACAAACACCGATATAACTTTCAATATACCTGCTACCCTTACTATGCCTTCAACAGACTTCCCTTGTTTGAAAAAAACAGTATATTAGCCTAAGACTCTCACAGAAACGTAACCCCAAGAGCAAAGTATAGAACTGTTGTTTGTCTTTTTCTGTTGACCCTAAGTTTGTATCAGCCTAAAATGGTTAAACTTATTTCCTACTACATTATTTACTATTAATCAGTTGAAACTATTCATAATGACCGGTAAAGTTCACACAAAAAATATTTGGATTAACACATTATTTAAAAAAAAAATGACTACAACAAAATATTTAGGGCAATGTTAACAAACGAATCATTTAAGTAAACAAACGAATAAAAAAATAACAAAACTATGGGTACTTCAATTAATGAAACAACACTACTATGATTGATGATATAATTTTTACAATGGTTGAAGTAAATAATTACAAATGAATATACATAGTTCTCTTAAATTGTGCACAGTCATTTAAATTAATTCTAGAAACCACATAATTAATCAAGCTTCGGATAAATAATTAATAAATATTTAAACACATATTTACATTATTAAATTGAGTGACATCATACATCATCTACACACATCGAAAGTATGGAGGAATCAAGCAAGACGTTCTTAATTATATTTTTTATAACTCCAATAATATATTTGAAAAAGATATTCGTTTTAAATTTCAGTAAAAAAATTAAAACGACCTGTCGAGTCGTATTCCTGTCCTAAAACTACAACGGGTTAGAGGACAAATCACTAAAATTTCTGAGAGGAATCAATACAAAAGATCGTTATTATGGAGAGAAAGCGACATTTGGGCCGAGAAGAATTATTGATCAGAGCTGTAAGAATGTTGGAAGCTGGTTCTTGGCAACGTGTTATGGCAATCGCTCTGAGCACTACACACTTTGAATACGTTACTGCATCACTGGCAGCGTGGCAGAGCGACATGAAGGAATAGCTGGCAGCTACACACGCAGACAAGATCGTTATATACAAATTACTGGTCGTCGAAAACGTACAATGACCGAGGTTACGAGGCTTCTTAGCAGTGATAAGCAATTAAATCTTAAAACGTCAGTTGCATAAAGTCAATATCTGTTCCCGAGGGCCGCTAAGAGTACTGCTATTGAGTCCCGCAATCGCAAAACCCGTTCGCAATTGGCTCGTGAACACAGAATTTGGGCAGAAGACGACAGGCGTTATGTGAGTTTTTCTGACGAATCTCGCTTTGGTATGAAGCCAGACAGTAGACATTCACGATATTGGAGGATATTCATGATAGGAACGTATGAGATATGCGATAATTTTATTTTTTTATCCACTTTAATGTCGGGATTAACTAAGGTGACAAATCCAGGATAAGTAAAATCACAAAAAGTCTTTATTAATGCAATAGCGTCGATCTACACATGCGAAAACAATCTATGTAGATATTTTTATTTAACTTCAATAGGGTAGTTATATTTTTTTAAATAACTTGATCCCTAGACACCTTTTATGTGTGTATATATAGAGCTTCATCGTTAGTAGGTATTATACAAAAATATTCTTCGTTGGGGCTTCTCACACAAGCCCCCCAGGAAGTGTTGATTCAAAGATCACTGACTCGTGCATCCAACTCTACCTCTCACAGTTAATTGCTAAGCATAAACCTCTCTCAGTTGCTCTTAAGGCGCGGTGTTACCTCAATATTCACAAAACACTGGTGTCTTTGACAATCGAGTATGACGTAACGCAATGAAAATATACGACACAAAAAATACAGTGGACAGAGAAGGGTTTAAAGAAAAATTCTAACCGAATAGAATAGTGAAAAATTGTTTGATATTCCCAATAAAAATTGTTTCACAAAAAAAACTTTGACGTCGAACATCTCTGTATTTTCAGCGATAACAACATTTTTTTTTTAAAGAGTTCAATAGAATAAACATTACTTTAAAACTTTAACCAGACAATTATTTAATTTAATGTGTGTAGTCCGAATAATCTAAATAAAACCGTAAAATAAATGCCAATTCGCAGCTTAGTCACATCGTCAATCCAAATATTTATTCAATTTTCAACCTTATTTGTTGGAGCTGTAGCATGTACATAGTTGTAGCATTTAAAATCGTAGTCAGTCCGCGCCTTAACTCATAAACTACCCTTTACTGTGTTTTTTAATTAGATATAATAATGCAACTTGCATCACAATGCAGTCACTTCCAGGTTCACATAAATACTACCAATTACGAGGCATCGTCCAGGATAACCGAGCAGTGACAAGGGCGTTAGCGGGTGCGATGAAGTAGTCATATAGTATAGTCTTACAGACAGTAATTTGGCCACGGCGGCCGATCTCAACGGAGAGTAGCCTTCGGCGCGGAAGGTATTATAGTGCTCAAGTGTCTGCACAAATACAAGGGGCACTCAGTCTTTTTTCACTCTCTTAGTCCGATGGGACGGCAATCCAACACGACCGAAGAGAGATCAGGGGTAGGACCAACGGCGTAACGTGCTTTCCGAGGCACAGGGGTAACACACCGCCCACTTCCAAAGTCAGGGATGTTACTAGAAATTCCTAATTGAAAAATCCAATAACACTGCCGGGTCTGGGAATCGAACCCAGAACTCTCAGCAGTGGCGCTTGCGCTTGTTCCCACCACAATAGTCTAGCTCGTCACCCTAACCGAAGCCAATTAGTCATGAAAAGGCACCTTCAGGACTCAGTAATCTGCCAGGGTCGCGAGATTGTTCAAACGAGATACCGTGGCCCTGGCATATGGGTAACTGAAGGAACACGGGTGGGTTTTAGTCAGTAAAAGTCTGACATGCCCTCCCGCTCCGCCCAGAGCGGGAGAAGTCATTTGATGATTTCCCATCCAGAAAAAAAAAGGATAATGATGATGGAATAAGAAATTGACAACTACAACATTTATTTGATAAAAACATGTGTGCAAGAATATCTACTCACAATCATGAAAAATGTAATTTTAATATTTGTTTATTTACCTGGTCTAAGTGCATTTCTTGAGTTTGGTATCGGACATTGATAGTCCGTGCATAGAATGTGTCCTTCGACGCATTTGCAAGCGTTACAGTTGTCTGGTTTTGGTATTACTTGACCTTCGACGCACTTAGACCCTGAAATAACGGTGCTACGATTATTTCAATGAAATCTGGGACAAACATGACAAGCTTACAATTACGCAGCCTTAAGCTTTAGCTTTAGCAAATTCTTGCTTGATAAATTATTAGCTAATAGTTTTCCATCAGGCGAGATCGTGGCTAAAGAAGGTATGGACCCATAATTAAAAATAAAAGATTATTTTATGGAATAAAATGTCTACAAATTCTCTTTCCTTCCTGATTATTTTAATTGATATCCAAATTAAGAACCGATAAAAAAACATATGAGTTCCGTTTTTGCCATTTGGCTACAAACCCTGAATAACGCTTGTAATATGAAGCTATCATAACATTTTCTCATGATTAGTTAATCCTCTTTTTTTAAATCAATAGTAACTGAGCAAAAACATTAAACATGTTGGAGTTCCCCCTGCTGGCACAGTAGACCTACATCAAAACTGATATAAACTGCATAATCAACAGAACCTATGTGCGCCGGGAGCAAGTGGCAAGAGCACCTTCTTGCTCCTAAATAAAATGTAGGCATAAAAATATTTAAAACTAAAAATATCTCCGAAAACGCCTAATACAATAAATAAGAACTTAACCTATTCAAGGCGAGATCTAAAATATTAAAAATATCGACTCGCTTTGCTCACTATTGCATCCTCATCATTTTAGCCGTAAGACGTCCACTGCTGGACTTAGGCCTCCCCAATTTGGGGGGCTTTGCCATAATCGCCACGCTTGGCAGGCGGGTTGGCGATCGCAGTATGGTGATAAAATGCATAGAGAACACTGCTGCCTATTCTCTAGTAATTGCATCCTACATTCCCTTTTCTGCAGAAATCGACAAGGTTACTCCTTTTATGAATGGAAAACCTATAGCCTAACATATTCTTGTTTACGTGCAAAAATGATCAAGCTCCATTCGTGAAGCTGTGCACCCCACGGAAAATAAACTTGCCAGTTCCCATGAATAAACCTGGTTTTCAATTTCAATTTCTACAAATACAGCAGTACAGTCAATACAATCCAAAAACTGTCCAACCCTTGATTTTGTTTATTACCTCGTATGCATACTAAATCAGAACATTCCAATCGGCCTTCGAAGCAGTAGCACTCGTTACATTCATCTGGTTTATAAAGTGGCTGGTCGTCAGTGCATTCTGGTCCTGCAAACAAGAACACATTTTACACGTCGCAGAAGAAAAGATTCTGTTATCCTATGAAGTAGCTCCCTTTAAAGATAGGATGGCATATGAGACATGGATTGAGATACGAGGCTTTGAAATCCTCTAAATATTTGCCAATTTTGACCTCAGTTGCTCCTCTCTCCAAAGACTTGAGTAGATTTGATGAGTTTAATGACAGCCGGAAAAGACCGTCGACAAACGTTTGGTATGGGTATTATACCAACGGACACCGAGTATATGAATTGTAAGATAGGCAGTCTCTCCATATAATATATCAACAACCCCATGTTTATGTCCACGCGATCACTGTCTATTCCATGGTCGCCTGGAAGAGATTGCAGACAGCGATAAGGTCGCCCATTGTATTTTTTAGTGCTAAATGTTCTTTGTTGTTATGTATATATGCAGCTACCTCCGGTTGAACCAGGACTGGACCACAATATAGTCAACCCTAGGCAGATTATTAATCAGAACAATGGAAGATTATAATTCCACATGACGCTACTACTACGATTCAGGCTTACAATTTGATGGTAGAAGAAGTGTGGATCTTCCCTCTTAACCTCTTAAAATGACCATTATTACCTATACGTGTGTCCATTCGACAAGGCAAGTGTGTGCAATGTATTTGTCCTTCAAAACAAATGCAGTTATTGCAATCGTCCGGTCTTGGTATATGTTGGCCGGAAACGCATTCAGGACCTGAAATTGTGCAATATTCTTTGAAATAGACATGCTCATTGGTAAGCAAATTTTTCACTGTAAGGAACACATCAATATCGGTTTTGCTTACAGTGATTCTTAGTGTTTTCGACAGTTTTACTTGGTATTGCATAAATTCGTAGCTCAAAGACATGAAAACAAATAACTTATTCTTCGTCATTCCTCATTTAGTAACTCTCAGAACTGCTTAACTAGTACTTACCAAGCAATCTAAGTGATTGCTACTTCTAGGAAATCATCTCACACATAGTAATGTTTTAAGACTCTAAGTATGCTAGATTCTTCCCTGATCTGTAAGTCGTTTATACCGTTTTGAATAATGTACCCAGAAATGCCATACGATGTCTGTCTCAACATGTTTTTATTACCATCATATCAGCTAAAACTGGTCAACGCTAACAACGTTCGCTCCACTGAAAAAACGGACAGTGAAAAAATTACCTTCACCGAATCGACTTTCCATGGTCGGACAAATGTATTTGCACCTCTTCCTGCCATCCTGGCAAAAGCACTCGATACAATCGTTTGGTCCAGGAAGTGAGTCCCCTTCTATGCATTTCTTCTTCTTCTTAGGTTTCTTTGTCGTGGCTTTTTTAACATACAGATTTGAATTAGTCATAACAACTTCCTAGCCTTCTTATTGCAAAATGAGATTTAAGTTATGTAACACACTTTTAATCAGAATTTGAATAATTTAGAAGGTTACTGCTAATCCAATCAATAATTGCTTGATAAGTTTGAAAAAATTGTCGGAATAAATTTTGCTGATCAGTCAAAAGAAAGGCCATTCCTACAGTTAGTGTATTACGCAATTTCCCGCTGTCTCACCACAGGCACCGCCGGCTAAAACTAGTTGGCGAGTAATGAATAGCGAGAGTGTGACGAGCGATTACTCGCAAGTATGCGTGCGTACGCAATGCATACCAATCGTGAGTTTCTCAGCGAGTATCCTGCCCATCAAGCGAGCGTCGCTGAGTAAAGCTATCTTTAATAGCTGATGCAAGGTAGTACTAGCTCGCCGGCGCGGCGGTGTGAAAACTCAGCGATCAACTAATTACACCCGACAATAAGTATATTTTTTTGTAAGTTTCTTGAGCGAGAAAATCGAACACTGTGTTTTTTCGACGTGTGAGACTCACTCACGTTGCACTGTTGGATTCTCAATGCTTGGTTTATAACCGACAGTTGAAAATCCCCTGCGTGAATAAATCCTGCTGCGATTTCATTACGTCCGAATGAACGTCAATATGCAGGTGTGGTAAGTACTACACCTCTGCACAACTCTTCAAAAAATACAGGCGTAATTTTATGGTATATTATCCAATGGTAGATTCTTACTTGTCGGTATAGTGGAAGGTAACGGATCCTCTCCACAGGGATTGCTCGTGCACGTTATGAAACCGTTCAGGCACATGCAGGCGTTGCATTTGTTCTGTGCGGGGTACAGTTGTTTTTCAGCACAATGCGGTGCTGTAAATTAAGTGTGGTTGTTACTAAGGTACTGAGCATATGATGGACAATTTTTCCGAGACGATAGAACGTATGGAAATTTTCGCAACATAAGCGGCCCAGAGGACAAAATGGCTGCTCCACTGATGCTAGCCAATTGTCTTCCACCGTCTGCTGGCACATAGTCAGCTAGACGGAGAAAACGTTTATTATCTACTAGCTTTCGCCAGCGGCTTCGTATTACACATATAAATCTTCCTCTTGACTCACTTTGTCTATTGATGAAAACCGCATTAAATCCGTTACGCAGTTTAAAAGATCTAAGCAACCAGACGCGGGAAGCTACTATGTTTTATACTATGTAAAGATGTGTTTTGCTGACCTGAGTTAATTTGAATAAACATCGAGAAGAATATAGCTTGGGTGGGCCGCATTTAAAAACTGGACGTTCTGAGATGAATTTCACAATGCCTGTAGTCCTTTATATAACCAATGTGGTCTGACCACCATGACGTATGCTACGAAACGTGGACACTCACGCAGGAGGCTTTGTATAGGCAAAGAGTTGACAGAGACACATGGAGCGTTTCATGCCTGGCATCAGGCTAATAGACGAAGGTCCTAACGTTGAAATACAATACGAAGACGTTCGAAGGTCTTTGGTATCGGAAAGCTTAGTATGGAACTTAAATGCAGTTGGGCAAGACACCTGGCAAGACAAAGTGTTGACAGAGATTAAGGTTGTGAGAGAGTGCGTCCATGGAGTGAAAAACGAGATAGGTATCTATCATCCGGTGGCAAAATGGGCATACAACATTGTTGCCATCGCGAGCGAAACCTGGAAGAGGCTGGCACAGGAGCTTGAGAACTGGCATAAGAAAAGTGAGGCGGTGAAGTCGGGTTGTGGATGATGATGAACGAGATTGAAAGTAAGCGATCCATTACTAGAAGTATTATGATAATACTATTTATTGCTACATTAAGCCTATGGTTTTAGGATTTGAAAACCCCTGAAATTTTAAACGTAAATTCGAAGAAATAATTTAGTTGGCACAAAACAGGGAGATTTGGAAGAAAAAAAGGAGTTTTGTGCCCAGCAGTAGGACTCAAAATAGGCTAACAAAATAATGATAATTTGTAAACTTTAGGTTTAATTAATTGTATTCTAAATGTACCTGGTATGCAGATCAAGTTGGAACATGTGACTTTCCCTCGTCGGCATATACATTTATTGCATGCATCTGGCTGAGGTAACTCCACACCATTGACGCAATCTTGCTCTGAAAACCAAATTTTATTTTAAAAAATACTCATATTTATTTCAGAATTGCCCATTTTAGGCTAATAACGTGGCAAGACGATAAACTTTCCGTCCGAATCCGACACTAGAGTCCAATAATATTCTGACTAAGCCAAGACTGGGATCTGATACTTGGTCACAACTCATATTTGTTTTAATTTTTGGGTGCGATTAGACTTAATTATGAGACAGCAGTTTCTTTTTTGATGACAAACGAAAAAAATCTACTTTAGGGCTTCTAGAATCATGTGCTGTTTCTTCAACTAGAGCACCTGCTGACCGCAAACGATTTGTATGTGGGTAATCATTCTAGCCTAAGCTAAGCCAATGAGGACACGGCAGTACTACCATACCTACTGCAGCGTTACGGGGAACAATAAATTGACGGGGATGTGAGTGTCATTCGTAACCCCGTAGCCACGAGCTAGATGTTCAAGCGACAAGCGTCTTGCGAGAAAACAAATGAAAGACGTTGTTTGGAGCATAACACAAGTCACCGCCGCAATGTGACATGCGACGGTACAGTTGACGCGCGAGCGTGTCGCTGGATAGATGTCGCGTCGCAAACTCGTATCGCTCGTGGCCGTTTACAAGGCCTTCTTTTCTTTCTATTCTGGGTGGAGAAATCATTAAATGATGTCTCCCTCTCTGGGTTGAGCGGAAGGGCGTGTCAGACTTTTACTGACTATAACCCACCCGTGTCCCTTCAGTTGCCCATATGCCAGGGTCACGGTATCTCTTTCGAACAAATCTCGCGAACCTGGCAGGCATTGGTCCTAGAGTACCCCTTCAGTTTTGCTGACATGCCGTTTACGAGGCCTTAGTCTACATACACATGGACGTAAAAAAATCGTGAAGATTGTTTCGTGTACTGGATTTTCAACTTTCGGTGTTGAACTGAGCATTTACAATCCAACAACGTGCATTTTAGCACGTCGAAAATCGATCAGTGTTTTTACTGTTCGATTTTCAACTTTCGGCGCTTAGAAATTCGGTAATAGATATTGAAATGTCTGAAACTTACCTGGGCATGGCATATTCGTACAATATACTTGGCCGGCAAAACAAATGCAACTATTGCAATGATCTGGAGGAACTACAGGCTGACCATCCTTGCAATCTGATCGCAACTGATCTGGAAATAATATGATCGATGGTTAGGTTATCACATTATCATCACTCAGCTGAAAAATCTTCCACAGTTGAAAAAACGGCCGCTCCTCCTCCGTCCTGTACCCTTATTGCGAAACGCACAATTTATCAGAATCTGAATGGGATTGAAGATTATTTCTAAACCATTGCGTCATTTGTTCGAATAAATTGTCGGCTCAGCAACGTAAATAACGCAATTAATGTTGTTTAACTATGAATATTAAACCAATTCCTACCGATAAAAAGTTCCGCAATTACCCCTCTGGGCTTGTCGTAATTAGCAGATGCTCGCCACCTTCACCAAGTCATCGTACCTGGCCAACCACGCTACCTTTCGGTACGCGATCGCCACTCCAAAAAATGCCTATGCCCGGTTAGGAATTTAAAAATAACTCGTGGTCGCCCAATGGTCGAAATTTGACCATAATGTGTAGGTATGTGTGTCAGTCATGTGGTAGTTGGGTGTAATGTTTTTTGTTGTTAATTTAATGTATGTCTATCTATTTCTGCAAGTAGGTTTCTACAAACAGTTTTACACGTCAATCATATTTTTAAATAAACTAGGTCGGCGTTTCCTATCTGACTACTCTGAGAAAAAAGGCCGATTAAGAAGAAAAGAAAGAAAGAAAAAACGTTTATTTGCGGCAAACATGACGCACAGAAAGACCAGAAACATACAGAAATAAAAATAAGGGGTGGGAAAATATGCGTCACATCCACGCAAAACGGCCATCACTCAGCATTATGCTGAGACCCTATGCGAGACAGAGCCCAAGCGCTGGTTTTCAGTGACAGAAAAAAAAGAAAAGGAAAGAGGAGGGTTTTCAGTGAAAAAGTCAGAGGTCTCTTGAGTGTCTCTTCTAAACTCCATAGATGATCTTGGTCAAATCATGTGAAGGTGTGGTGGTGTGGTGAAATGTGGATTGGTGTCTAGAATGTGTGAAATGGTCTTTTGAAGAAAGAACTACACAGATTGAGTGGACCTGTCCAATCAGTACACGCATTTATCAGTAATCTTGCAGCTCAACAAAAAACATAAGGAGCACAACGATTCGACGAACAATAGCAAAGAAAGAACATCTTGGTAGGCCACATTATGTACTCTGCCAGATTATCATTAAAAATAACTGATTGAGAGATGAAATTTTAACTTTCTGCACTTCTTCTCTAAACAAACTTTAACTGTGCCAAATTTCGTACACCTCCGTCCGCGTAATTTTCGATAAAAGAGGTACAAAGTTTTTGTGGTTTAAGAACTTTATTTCTCAAAAAGAATTACATTCACTTATATGAGAAAAAACTTATTTCTAATAAGATACATATATTAACCGACGCGACGGTTACACAACAAAAATGGTTAATAAATTATTACCGAAGATAGCCTAAAATTTTAAATCCGCTAAAATGTGTTTCTTTAGAGATTTTTTGAAACCATACATGGATTTTTGATCTTTTACATTTCGAGGTAATTTGTTGTAAAGCTGTGCTCCTTCATACAGAATAGTTCTCCTGCCGTAGTTTGTTCTAGGTGCCCGTAACACTATGTCATTTGCTTGTCTAGTTCTATATCTGTTTTTTAATTGTGATTGTTTTGTGAGAGTTATTTGTGTGTGTAAGTTTTTGTTTAAAATTTTATATACAAGTATGCAGGTGTTATACCTAAATATCTGTGAAATATTCATGAGCTTCGTGTCATTGTAAAGTTTTAGTGTAGGCGTTCGGTAATTGTACTTAAAAAGAACTTTAATAATTTTATTTTGAGCTATTTGTAAGATTTTTAGGTTAGATTTGTAAGTACAGCCATACACTTCAATTAGGTAGTCCAAATGAGGTTTCACCATGGAGTTATAAATCATATAGCAGACTTGTGGTGGAAGACTACGAACAATGCTGCGTAATGCGCCTGTTAAAGCAGAGAGCTTATTTTTTATTTTCTCAATATGTGCCTTCCACGACAAGTCGCTGTCCAGTATAAGTCCTAGGTATTTTTCTGCATTTGATTTTTCTATAATTTTACCATTTATGTTAAGAGTGTGTTGTGTTTGTGTCTTTTTATTTTTAGCAGCAAATATGGTGTACTTTGTTTTATTAGTATTGACTGTTTTTGCTTAACATGTTATTTTAAAATACTTACTACTTAAGCTACTTGTAGAATTAAGTAGTTGTATCTGTGATTTTGCTGTCGATATACATAATACCTGAAACAAAAGGAAATGATTAAAATAAGAACATTTGTTTTATTTTACGATTGGTCAAATATGGGTATATGGTATAGGGGCCATCCATAAATTACGTCACACAAATTTCATGATTTTTTTACCCCCCCCCCCCCCCCCCCGTCCTTGTCACAGCTGGTCACATTTATGAGACCTTCCCCCCTCCCTAGTGTGACGTTACATATTTTGCAATTTTACATCTAGACATTGAATATTTTTTTTAATTTTTCTTTCATAGTTCATATTTCGTGGTTTAATAGTGCTTTAAATATGTATATTCAATTTAGAAATGTGACGTCACTAAATTTAGAGCCCCTGCCACCCCCTGTCACACAATGTCACAATTCGTCGACCCCCTCCCCCCCCTAACGTGTGACGTAATTTATGGATGGCCCCATATCTACATTTCTATTTTTTCGGAAGTGCGTCTGGTAGGTCTAACTAGATTAGATCTAAGCGAACACACGACAAGGGCACCCTCTGTGGGGTACGGACCTCGGCTTGGGGCGTCGCTGGAAGTGGGCAGCCAGGAACGGGTTGTATCGGAGGGATCTACATTATTCATGAGAACATGAATATACCTATTGACATGATGCCATTTACAGCGAACAGACTTAAATCAGCTTTGCAGTTTCCTTTGTAAAATCACAATCACAAAAGTAAACAAACAACTTGTAAATCAAGTAATTTTTTATTGTTTGTACCACGGACTCACCATTGGTCTCAATAGTAAACTTTACTAAATTGTACTCTTTGTGTCACCATATAAGATGTGATGTGTTTCATGTTTACGGAATAGGCTGGCTGACATGGCCTGCCATGTCACCACCTCTTCTGTTTTAGCTTTCCTGGCAGATAAATACATCCAGGTACCCAATATTCTTTACTACAATTTCGCTACGTTTTTATTTATCGATATAGAGCTTATAGCATAGAGATATGGTTTTATATAAAAACCTGCTAAACAAAAGGTGTGGTTTTCATTGGACTCATGTCCACCAATTAATGAATTTCATGAATTTACTACCAGACATCGAACAGCCGCGAACACTGGGACTAGAAGCATAAGGTTTATAACAAATTCTTATACTAGTGGTCGCCTACTGATCAAAATTCGACTATAATTCATTTAAATATAAATACATTATCGTATAAAAATATTAGCTTTCTGCACTCTTCCTCCATATAAATTATAAGTGCCAAATTATATACTCCTCCGTCTGCGTAATTTTCGAAAAAGGGGTAAAAAAAATCACTTCAAATATTAATGTATAGATAACGACAGTGGCCAATAAGCAAAGCTTTATGGAATTATATCCCCTAAAGGGGTTAAACAGGGGACGACAGTTTGTAAGAAATTTTAACATTTTTACCGATGAAAAAACTCATCGGGTGAGCACACAGCTTGTGGATCGTAATTTCTTATTTCGATGCTAACTTTGCAACACGTCATGGTTAAAATATTAGCCATTTGACAAGGTTGAAACTGGAGCTTTACCCAAGGGGTGCCGGTCACGGTGGAGCATACGGTGGAGGTGTGCCCTGCCTGGGCGGAGCACCGCCGTGTCCTCGCGGAGGCAATCGGTGGCGGCGACCTCTCGCCTCCGGCCCTGGTGCGAGCCATGGTACGGAGCGAGAGGGCATGGGAAGCCATCACCTCCTTCTGCGAAGCAGTAATGCTCGCGAAGGAGGAGGCGGGGCGCGTGAGGGAGTGGCAGTCTCTGCGCCCTCACGTCCCTAGCCGCCCAGGAGGAGACGCCCCGGACGTTGGGAGTCAATAGCAGACTTTACTACTTTTGAACTTAGACCCCTGACTAAAAATAAATTGAAAATGTTTAATAATAATGTTCTTAGGAATCTCTCAGCAGAAAGTTTTGATTCACAAGACCCAAATATTAACTACGGCACTTTTTTTTCTACAGTATGCCAAGAATTCAATAAAGCATGTCCTGTAAAAAAAGTTTCAATCAATATTAAACCAAAATTTAGTGAGTGGGCTACTGCTGGCATTAGAAAAAGCAGAGATATTTTATATAATTTGTATCACGAAAAATCATTGACTTCTGATCAAGCCCTTCATAATTATGTAAGAAACTATTCTAAGATATTCAAAAGAGTCTGCGCTCAAGCTAAATCTAAATTGATAAGTAACAAAATTAGTATTTCAAACAATAAAATAAAAGCTGTCTGGGAGATAATTAATAAAGAAACTGGAAACACAAAACAGCGAGATCAGAATGAGTTGACTCTAAAAATTGATAATAAAACTATTTCAGATAAGTTAAAAGTTGCTGAGACCCTTGAAAATTTCTTTACTAACATTCCAATAGAAGTTACGAAATCTCTCCCCTCATCATCTATATTAGCTGAATCTCTTCTTAAAGAAAACTTCAACAAGGACATTCCTAGTTTTGAATTCAAACCCATTTCTATTGCCACAATTAAAACAACATTTAAAAGTCTTAACATAAAAAACACAGAAGACTTATGGGGTATTTCGGTTAAAGTTCTTGAAAATATCATCGACACCATTGCTCCTGTCTTGACAGGTATATTTAATCAATGTTTAGACCGCGGTACGTTTCCTGATTTAATGAAACATAGTAAAGTAGTACCAATTTTCAAATCGGGTAGTAAAACTGATCCTTCTAATTATAGACCTATATCTGTGTTACCAGCATTGAGTAAAATTTATGAAAAAATCATGCTGGACCAGATGTTGGCTCATTTCAACTCAAATGGAATTTTACATAGTCGACAGTTTGGTTTCACGAAAGGTAAGTCAACGAGTGACGCGGGAGTAAAACTTATCAGTCACATATTAGAATCCTGGGAGCAGTCCCAGGATGCAATTGGCATTTTCTGTGACCTCTCAAAAGCGTTCGACTGCGTTGACCACAATACACTGATCTGTAAATTACACCACTACGGAATTCGTGGACAAGCTGCCGATCTTGTTCTTTCCTATTTATCAAACAGACAGCAAAAAGTAAACGTTGGCGGGGCTACGTCCTTGGGGTCTCTTGTTAAGATGGGCGTGCCGCAAGGTTCAATTCTTGGCCCTTTCTTATTTTTAGTTTACATAAATGACCTTCCTTACATGATAGCTAAGTTCTCGGATATAATTTTGTTCGCTGATGACACTTCACTTATTTTTAAAATAGATAGAAAAGACAGGGATTTCTTACATGTTAACGATAGTCTAGCTATTCTTTCGAAATGGTTTGCAGCTAATAATCTCTTACTGAATGCGAACAAAACGAAATGTATTAGGTTCTCATTGCCAAATGTTCCCCAAGTAGATTTAAATTTAAAACTTGATGGCAAGAAACTAGATGCTATTTCGGAAACTGTATTTTTAGGAATTACTCTAGATTCGAAACTGCAGTGGGGTCCCCACATTAGAGCTATGTCAGGTAGATTAAGTTCAGCTGCATATGCAGTAAGAAAAATTAGGCAGTTGACCGATATAGGTACAGCTCGATTAGTATACTTTGCTTATTTCCACAGTATTATGTCTTATGGCGTTCTACTGTGGGGTTCTGCAGCTGACGTAGATTCAGTTTTCATTTTGCAAAAGAGGGCAATCCGCGCAATCTATAAAATGGGGCCTCGCGAGTCTCTTAGAAACAAATTTACAGAAATTGATATACTGACTCTTCCCTCTCTTTATATCTTTGAATGTATTTTGTATGTTCGCAAAAATTTAGGCCTTTTCAAAATAAGAAGCGATTTCCATAACATAAATACGCGTAGTAAAAATGAAATTGTAATACCAAAATTTAGATTAACTAAAACTAGTAAATCATTTCTTATAAACAGTATCCGCTTCTATAACAAGTTGCCAAAGTCTGTTACTGAACTTAGCTATGGAAAGTTCAAATCACACATCAAACGTGTCCTTATCAAAAAAGCATATTATAAGATAAAAGACTACGTTGAAGACAAGGAAGTTTGGCAATAATTCCTTCTGCACATGTGGCTTCCCTGGTAGCTCATTACAGGATGACCTGTGTCTATTAACTGCTCCCGAATGACGATGTACATTTTGTATTCAAGTTTTTCAGTTTTTACATTCTTTCACATTTACTCATTTTTGAAATTATACACCTACAATTGTACATTGTACTCTTTAATATTAGTTGTCATGGCAATAATGACATTTGGTTTAAATAATGTAATATGTCTTATTTAAGAAATAATATTATTTATGTAGATTATTTTATAGATTATTTTATACTTTGTGAATGTGAGAACGTTGTAGGCCTTGTAGACTGTAGACAATTTTCTATCTTATTCAGTACCTGGTACTTGTTGACAGGCCTACACTGTCCTCCCATACTATTAACACTGTAATTTGAAACAATTGTAAAAACGAATTATTTTTAAAAGAGTAACCGTGGAGTTTCTTGCCGGCTCTTCTCCATAGGAACCAACTATTTGGAACCGTGCACCTAGCTTCTGACGTTTCATAAGTGCCCATGTAGGTTTATATGAAATAAAAATATTTTGATTTGATTTGATTTGATAGACTCCCGGCCACCGTAGGCGCGAGCTTGCGGGCGGCGAGCAATGGGTAGCTCGCCGCCCGGTAAGGACCAGGCTCGGGTCGACGCGTAGTGTTAAACGCGCGCCTCAAAGAGATGTCAGCAGAACTGAAGGGGTCTGCTAGGACCGATGCCTGCCAGGGTCGCGAGATTGTTCAAAAGAGATACCGTGACCCTGGCACATGGGCAACTGAAGGAACACGGGTGGGTTAGTCAATAAATGTCTGACACGCCCTCCCGCTCCGCCCACGAGCGGGAGACATCATTTGATGATTTCCCATCCAAAAAAAAAAGGGGTGACGGTAACTCTTGTACATACATTCAAATAAATATCAACGTCAAAATCAAACTGCCTAGCCTTTCCCATCTATTCTAGGGTCGCCTTTTAGTCTAACCAGATGTTCCATGGCGCAACTGCCTGTCTGACACGACCCAATTTATTGGTAACATGATTCCTCTTGGTAAAACTGGTTTGTGAGACTTGGGTTCTGATGACCCATAACGACTGCCAAGATCTACGAATGAAAGTCGGGGCCACCGACTTAACGTACTTTCAGCGTCACGGAGGGGTTTCGATATGTAATGGATGATCACCCATCTACGAACAGACCGCGACAAGCGTAGCTTAACCTTCAATCGACCTTTGCTGTTATTATTAAACCGTGAAATCCTTCTCTAATCAAGTGAATAACAACGTATTTATCACAATAGGAAAAAGTGCCCTTTTCGATAACATCCAGGCATTCTGAAATCGAGAAGGAAGGAAAACAATACTTTTAACGCATGGGTGGTAATTTAACGAACCGATTAGCCGACAATGTTCTATACCGTTCGTACACATATGTGCACACTTACATAAATGCCAATTCCGAAGCACACTCACCAATTACTAACGTAAATTATACAAAACATAATGGGTAATTAGATTTCATTGAAACGTACACTATTGTTTCAAACGGCAATAGCTTAAAGGCTT
Source organism: Aporophyla nigra (assembly GCA_947507805.1). Lineage (NCBI taxonomy): Eukaryota > Metazoa > Arthropoda > Insecta > Lepidoptera > Noctuidae > Aporophyla > Aporophyla nigra. The sequence goes on along the minus strand of OX382292.1, from coordinate 26,627,843 downwards.
CCACAGATCGTCGTGACGCTACTCTGCGACATCAATAACGATGAATTTTTCATCGAAATTGCTCTAGTAGTGGGGTTGCATAGGTGAAAGCGTCAGGGTAGCCTGCACTATTCAAATTATCCTCATAATCATAATTTCAGCCAAAAGAAGTCCATTGTTGGATATAGGCCTCCCCCAATTGGAGAGGGTTTGCCAACATCGCCATGGTTGGCACGAAGGTTGGCGATCGCAGTATGGTCGTAAAATGCATAGTAAACGCTGCTGCCCATACTCTAGTAAGTCCCTTAGTCGCTTTTTACGACTCGCATGAGAAGAAATGGGATGCTGCTATTCTTTAAATCCGGTACCACACGGAGGTAGTAGGAGATAGGCTTTCAATGGATATTAGCTTCCATGAAGATATATCTCACAACCTAGTAGACATACTCATGGTATTGTGATGTTAGTCTCTTATAATACGCTTACAAACTTTGTGCAGTATTTGTGTAATCTTTTCTCATAGGCTTCTATATACTCAAGTTCCAGACTTTTTTTTAGGTACACAACATCGTCCGATTCTTGGGACCACTCATTCACAGACGTCTATTATTATATACTCACTTTTGGCTTTCACGAACAGATTTGTGGTCTCAGTACTATGTGAAAACTCCAGGGAAACTCTAAACAAAGTTTAATATATTCCGTATTTTTCGACAACCTAATAGCCCTTTTTATTGCGGTACGCCCCAATTAGTGTTCCAAGACCATTCTTCGTGTAATCATCAACATTTTCATCAACAGGATACAGAGAACCGACCTGGTGAAACGGGACAAACCCATGTCCAGCAAGGAGTAAAAAAACAGATCCTTACCCAAATTAAAACACAAAATTTAAACGTCAGCCAATCCATAATGATGAACAATCAAATATACTGACACGTGAGAAGAAATATAGTTTTCTTTTTATACGCCTATACCTGAATCAGTATAATGACTATTCGCTCAACATTCATTATAAACAATTACACTTACATTGCAAACATTTTATGATAGGTTCTGACACAACAATACGAAAAAGAACTCTACACAATAGTGATAAAGTTATAAGTCGTTTTTCTCGAAGTCATTGCCTAGATTATTATTGGTTTCAAAGGCTATTGTAGTACACAAATTAATTTTCTCTTAAATGTTCGTAAGTAGACAAACTGCTAGCGACTATGTCCAATTAAAAGGAAGTTCACCCACTCTGCTACTCCAACATTCGAGTTTTGACAGACTGCCTTGGCACATTCATTGCTACACTGTATTAATTACTCACTTGAATTCGCTTATAATTAATTAACGTGTATTAGCAGCCAGATTTAATTGCAGACAAGCTGCAGCCAAGATAAGTCAACGGCAGTATGTAAGGTTGTGAAGCCCGTGCTGTGTTCTCTGCGACTAAGGGTGAATAGTTGTATCAACAAACAGTTTCGGTTCTTTACAGGCACCTATCCAACAATATGGCATTAAAAGTAAGTTTAGAAGTCCTGAATATCGATAATTTGATTAGAGGAAAGAGCTTTTGTTGAGAGGGATCTCATTTTTCCCGATTTTCAGGCTTGTCACCTGATGTATCATCATCTGCAGCCTATAAAGGTCCCACTGCAGGGACACAGGCCTCCACTCGGTGAGAGGGAGTGGGCCGTAATCTACCACGCGGGCCCAATGCAGGTTGGTAGATGGCACATGTCTTCGAGTTTTTTGTTCTAGAACATGCCGGTTTCCTCACGATGTTTTCCTTCACCGTTTTGAGAGCAGAGTTGATGAAATTATTTACACAAAGTAAAGTACCTGCCTAAGTTCGAAACCACGACCACTCGTAAGTCGGGGTCGATACCACTGGGTCACCACTGTCACCACTGTGTAGGGATAAAGTGAAAGGCGCTTGCTGGTGCATGTTGTTGTTTATGGATTTATTTCAATTTGGAGTCATCATCATCATCATTTCAGCTGTAAGACGTCCACTGCTGGACTTAGGCCTCCCCCAATTTAGGGGGCTTTGCCATAATCGCCACGCTTGGCAGGCGGGTTGGCGATCGCAGTATGGTTGTAAAATGCATAGAGAACGCTGCTGCCCATTCTCTAGTAAGTCCCTTAGTCGCCTTTTACGACACCCACGGGAAGAAATGGGGTGGTGTTATTCTTTACGTCCGGAATTTGGAGTGCTTGAATTTATTATTTAACTTATTTCGTATGAATATTAAATTAAGTCTTTTTATTAAGCTATTGCATATATTCCGATTTTTTTAGTTAAATGTCTATAATGTGAAAAAGTTTCACTTCTACCGTGGTTTCATAAAAACCACACAATCCTTTTTTATTTTTCAGTCCTTATAGTTGCCATATTCAGAGATGTGACATTTTAAAAATAACAGTATTTGAAATGCAAAATAGAAAATACAAAATACCTATTTCCATTTTGTATTTAAATACTTTTTTTAGAAAAGCATTTTATATTTTATTTGAAATACTTTTTAGGACATATTTTGTATTTGCAAAATGCAAAATACTTTTTGCTAAGTTTTGTAAACATCAAAAAATTAATAATTAATGTGATGAGAAATGGTACTTGTTTTTCTCACTATGGCAACACTGAGTTGAACTGCTTTCTTGTCAGGCCACTTAGATAATTAGTTTTACTTTTTTCTTATGGTGGCATGATTTTGAGACCACACAGGAGAAAGATGAGCGACAGTGTATTTGAGCTAATAATTTTATTAAAATATGTTAAGTAAATTTAATTTAAGTAAGTTATCACAGTAAATTTACCACCCTGTTAGCTGACTGAAATAAATAAACTTTTAACAAAATAAAGATACTTTAAAACTAAAAGTATTTTATTTTAATAAAGCATTTTGTAAATACGTATTTTGCATTTAGTATTTTAAATATAAAATGAAAAACTATTTTGTATTTGAAATAAGAAAATACAAAAGTATTTGCATTTTGCATTTGAATACATTTTATAACCTATTTTGCACATCTCTGGCCATATTTTAGTTGGAAGAGCAGTGGTGGCCCAGTGGTAACAGCCGCCACTTACGAGTTGTATGTAGGTCGTAGGTTCGAACCCAGACAGGCGCTTTGCATAGTGTAAATTATTTCAACTCTCAAAAGATGAGGGAAAACATCGTGACGAAACTGCAATGTCTTAGAACAAAAATTCGAAGACGTGACTTCCATCAAACCGCCGCAATCCATTACGGCACACTTCCAATCACTGAGAGGAGGCCATTAAAAAATAAAAAAGGCTGATATATATTATAGGCTGATTCTGGATAATTGCCAGATTTTCAGGATCGTGACGTAATGGATTACAAAACTCAAGAGGTTTCTATAAATAATGAATAGTCAAGAACAGCTAAACTTATGCAGCCAACCGCACCAATCGATGAACATTCAAGAAAGATATCTGTAGATACGACTCCGAATCTATCATACCAAATTAGTCCTTCCCAAAGCTCCGTCGAACAGTTTCAAGCGGCATAATCGAGGCTTCCTAGACGTCTAGTTAGGCGCACTGTCAACGAAGTTAGCTCTCCAAAGACTCGCCACTTGCCTAACTCTTGAAAACACCTAATTGCCACTAAACTTGGAAGACGTCTCGCAATTTGAGACATTAGTCCCGAAAACTCTGTCATTGGAATTAGAAACTTATTATGGAACTAGTTAAGTTTGTTTTGGATAAATAGAACGTTGTTTTTAAGATACATTTTTTTTATCTTTGTCTTTACATAGTATTTGTTCGACGCCAATCCAAGACCTTGACCATAGGATTTAAACCGTATTGTGGAAGCGTGATGATCGTCGGCCTTGGGCAAAAGTGGATCGAACTGTCCGCCGTGCGCGGAGCTAATTAACAAATATTCAAACACTCACTTGGTTGAGGAAACTCTGGTCTCGGTTCCGAGCCTACCCGGATTTATGTATGTAAATGAGTGTATATTGTATTGTGTAGTGAAGTTAGTATTCCAGGAGTAAGACCGCTTCAACACGCTAAAGTTTTGGTATCACGCGGCTTCACTAGGTCACACTATAACCTCAAACTATTTCAATCAAATTCCAAAATAAAACCCGTTCAATATCGTCAAAAGGGGTAGCTTACACACAAAACAATCGGATCACAACAAATTGTCCGCAAAACTATAGATTCAACAAGATTAACAATCAATATTCTCAAGACCCAACCAACCACCATTATCAAGATCAAACTCAAGTGTCAAAATCAAACTGACAAGTAACAGTTTTCACCCTGTTACACGTAATGATGCGTAGGCGCATAGAGTAAAAAGTCAAACGGTCGCACGGTCGGTAGTCTGTGGTCACGGGACGAAACAGTATTAAACAAAGTCGCTTCCCGCGTTCGTACGCTTAGATCTTTTAAACTAAACAACGGATTTTAATGCGGTTTTCATGAATAGACAGATTGATTCAAAAGGCAGTTTTAAATGGATAATACGCGGGTGAAGCCGCTGTCAAAAGCTAGTAGGTCTATATTATGAAAGTTATAACAAAGTAATCTTTTAGTAAACATTTCATGTGCTTGCTGAACTGTCACCCAAACTTTTTTAAATGCAACACTACAAGGCTGCTTGATGTTAGACAAATAGATGGTGTAAAACTTCTTCCTTATGTAATTCGAACTCTTCCATTATAAGCTATTCTACTACAGTCCTTTCATGACAATATTAAAATGATCAGCAACCTTATTGCAAAGAGGATAAAGATCATAGTATACAAAATCAGAGGTGAAATAACAGAAAAAGGACTGTAATCGTCAAGGACATTTTGGCCCCTGAATGACATTGACAGTAAATGAAATTGTATTGACAAAAAAAGATGGCGACGTATTGTTCTGATTTTAAAATTCAGAATAAACTTACACAAAGTTCACAAAAATACAAGTATGGCATGGCATGAAATTCTAATCAGCAGAAGACTTATACAGATTTAACAACGGGTCCGAAACACTACAAGAGTTAATACGAAGTCGCAATCAATCAACTCAGCCTGTCGTAGTCCACTGCTGAACATAGGCCTCGCCCGCCTTGCGCCACAACACCCTGTCCTCCGCCTTCTGCACCCAGTCTGCCCAAGCTACTTTCCTTTCATCACTCGCAACATTAAAGTTTATGAAAAATGAGAAAAAAAATAAGTATAAGTTTTTATTTAGGAACAAAAACACATTGACATAAATTACAATAGAAACGATGATAGCTACAAAAGTTATAAACTGTGTCGTAGCTATCAACGCCCGTCTAAACATATGAAACACATTGTTCCAGACACATGATATTGGCTACAGTTTGGCTCAGAATTTAAATTTAAGTATAAAAAGATTTTTTTTTAAATATACAAAAGAAAAACTAAATGTGTATATTTTGAGTAGTGGTGTAATGTGGAGTGGAAGATTGAATGAGGGTATGTATGAGTGTAGGTGTGTAAGTGTGTGTGAGTGAGACTATGTGTAAGGGTGCATGTTCTAGGTAAGTTTCAAGTTTTCACAATTTCTTCAGTTTTATCATATGATAAAAATTTCAACCATTCGCTCAATTTAACTCTTAAGATTTTACGAGGTAACCGATGCTTTTGTTTACTTTATTATAGATCTTAGGGCTAATGAACCTAAAGTGTCTTCTCGCCACTGCTGCTCTACAAGGAATTATTTTGCAGACTCTATCAGAGAGGCGTTTCGCTGTACTATAGGTTGGGTCGAAGGGCACGAGCTTGTGTTTTTTTAGTACAGTCTGTAGTACGAAGAGCTGCCTCACCGTGAGAACTTTGCATAGAGAGTAAAGATCGAGTGTCGGATAGCGGATTGGTTTCTTAGAAAGGACCTTCAAAAAGAAGCTAACTACATAGAATAAACATGCAAAAACAGTTGAGCTGAGTAAATATGTGTGTAGGTGTGTACGTTTTGACGTCGCGTAAAAATAACCTCACAGCGCTCTATCATACCTACGTGTCTGCTCAGCCCTACAAAGATAACCAGCCTACCATATGTTATTCAAGAGACCAACGTCATATTTTACCACATTCTCGTACAAACAAGTCTCACTAATCACTGGTTATTGTTCGCCCAGCTCAGTCTGAGTAAATACTCATTATGTATACACACTACGATTTGTGAACATTAATTATAACATGGTTATCGGTAAACACCTGATTACGTCTTCAAAGAAGGATTAAGGATGGAATTTCATGAACTGTTGATAAACCTAGAGTGCTATATCCAGCAGTGGACGTCTTTCGGCTGAAATTATAATAATAATATCTAATAATATCTTAGGACCACCAACACACCACTATCTGATCGCAAACTAGGCAGAGCCTGTACTATGGTAACCTGACTACTGATAAATACCTATATACTTATATATTTCTTAATACATACATATTATTGATAAACTACACCCAGACACAGAACAAATAATTATGCTCATCACACAAACATTTGTCCTGGGTGGGAATCGAACCCACGACCTCAGTCTTAGCAGTCAGGGTCACAAACCAAAAAAAAAAAATATAAACCAGAGATAACCCATATATCATTTCGATCGATCTTAAAGGCTAAGCAAAGGTAAGAAGTTAGTCTAGAAGATCAGAATTGCTTTGAGATAAAAACCCATTCTTCGTTCAAAGAGAAATATTTTTTATTTAAAATTATTAAAATGAATCCGTCCGTAGTTTGCTGAAACATAAAATTCTTGAACAAAGAGGCGCAGTAACAACTGTTTGAGTGGGGCCTTTAGAATAGCGGGAGGAACTGTGTCTTACTTCATCACCTGTCTGTGTAACCGTGTTGCTCTTTGTAACTACGCAAAGGATTTTTCACTTCAGTAGCTCAAACATGTAGGTTTTGCTTCCTGAAATCAGTGAGCAAAATGCGATTTTGCTCACTGAGTGAGACAAAGTAACTTTTTAATTGTTGTTTTCAGAAAACCGCGAATATCTTATTCAGCCTTGGGTTAATCATACAATTCGAAACATTTACACTCTATCTCTTTCCCGCCATTAGAAAGAGAGAGAGACAAAGACCAGCCCTTTCGAAGTTCCGATTTTGAATTCGACCTCAAAGACAAACACGTTCGGAAATTTGTACTAACTCAATAAATTTTGCAAAAAGATAATTATGTCTTTTAATGTAATTTATTGAATTTCTATCTTATTGTTGTATTTAAACGAAAATAAGTATTTACTGCAAATAAAACTGATATTTAACCTGTAAATATTTATTTCTAGTTTGAATAATGTTACGTAAATATTTTGAATAATAAAATGTCATGGGTGCTATTTCCGAACACGCCTTAATTTAAATAAAAGAGCGGGAATAAAATTTCGTAGCTGGCGTAAAGAGTTGAATAAGTTAAAAAATATTAAAATAATCGTAAAATATGAGTAAAACTAACGACGAGAACAGTATTTTAACACCGAAACAGAAACCTTAACCCCAGATAATCAAACTAAACTCAATGCAACAATAACGTTGCCAAATAAATCTGTTACTTTTAATTTGCAGAATTGCAGTAATTTTACTTTTAAAATGTTCCATTTTATTGAATTGGTACCTCTACCTACAATGTTAATTATTTTGATTCACAATAAATAGTTATTTCAATCTATTCCTGTTTATTATTTTATCTCCTAAAGTGTTGTCGCTGCTGAAGTGAAAAGTTATGTGTGTTACACGAGAGCAAAGTTTTTTGCATCTCGTGCCTTTGAATCCCTCGCCGCACTCAGGATTCAAAATCAGCACTCGCAGCAAAAAACGACTTTGCTCTCTTGTTGCACAAATAACTATTGATGCGATTTTCACTATAATTTAGAGAATTTATCCAAAACAGTTTATGTGTATATCATCTACCAAGCCTTCGGGGCTGGCTTACAGTCTAACCGGATGCAGCTGAGTACCAGTATTTTACATGGAGCGACTTCCTATCTGACCTCCACAACCCAGTTACTGGGTAATACGATACCCCTTGTTAAGACTGATCGCCAGTCTTCCAGGCTCTTTCCGAAATAGTTTATGTGTAAAATACACACATATTAAACTTACAGAATAAACCACTTGTGAGAAACAGAAACAAAATTGGAATACAAAGGGAGATACGTCTTCCTTTTCGATCTAAACCGTTTTTCGTCTTTTAACATGTAATGGAACGAATAAGGTTAAAACTATACTATTTATGTTACCATAGTAGAAATATAAAATTAAAAAGCCGTATATTTCTCTTCCGCGAATCGGTAAACGTAAGGTAGGACGCCCTCAGGCTAGGTGGAGCGACGATCTTCGCAGGGTGGCTGGTAGCAGCTGGATGAGAGTTGCCGAAAATCGAGCTGAATGGCGTGCAATTGGGGAGGCCTATGTCCAGCAGTGGACTGCTATAGGCTGATGATGACGATGATATTTCTCTTCATGCCGCAGGAATCAGCTGGATACGGGAAGCACAAAACCGGTCGAAGTGGCGGAGCTTGGGGGAGGACTATGTCCAGCAGTGGACGTCTTTTGGCTGAAATGATGATGATGATATTTCTCTTATTTTTGAGAAGCCCTCAGATGAAGGCTTCTTCCAGAAAATGCCAGCTTTCTCTATCTTTAACGTTCATCCAGTGTGATCCATGTTTGCACCGTACGCGTTAGTAAATATAGTAAAAAAATGCAGTGTGAAATATATTGACTTTGAATAGCCATTTCTTCCCGTGGGTGTCGTAAGAGGCGACTAAGGGACTTACTAGAAAATGGGCCGCAGCTATCTCTATGCATTTTACCACCATACTGCGATCGCCAACCCGTCTGCCAAGCGAGGCGATTATGGCAAACCCCCCTTAAATTAGGGGAGGCCTATGGCCGGCAGTGAACGTATTTCGACTGAATTGATGATGATGATGATGAGTGTTCTAACCTGTAGGTATGTGACAAATTAGCACCCAAGTACTGTATCCAAAAAAATCTAATGATCGTAGATTTCAAAGCCCCATCCCCAAAGCGGCAGTTAATAAATTATTTATAGACGGTGTCGCCGGCTTATCTGGCTCCCTCCGATTCCTCACTGTTCACTCCAAAGAATTATTTTTTCAGCCATTACAAATCCTTCTTCATAAAGTGCTATGTTGCAGAGATAATTATTAAAAGACTCCGCAGATTTTTACAAAGATGACGACTTGGGATCAATTTCACCAATAAAATTGACGAAATCAGACTTAACGGCGTTCAACAGATGTCAGTGTCAAAACTCCATAATAATTATGTCACTGACAAACAGCTCTTGAACGTGGTTTAGATGCGTTGATAGCGTTCAGTTTCATTGGTGACATTCGCCTTTATTGTGTTTTAAAAAAAGTTGTACGAATGATGACGCTTAAGTGCCTACGTCGGGAAAATGATGGAAGTCTGCAGTTAGCCCCACAGGTTGCTAATTAATCATTTTGTACGTGTGAATTGTGACTGCTCAAGAAATAAATGCTTCAGCTACAGTTTCCCGACAAACTGTCTTGAAAAGTAACTTTTAATGATACCAAAAGAATGCCTGTCAGGGTCGCGAGATTGTTCGAAAGAGATACGGTGACCCTGGCACATGGGCAACTGAAGGAACACGGGTGGGTTTTAGTCAGTAAAAGTCTGACACGCCCTCCCGCTCTGCCCAGAGCGGGAGAAGTCATTTGATGATTTCCCATCCAAAAAATTAAAAAAAATGATATCAAAAGAGATACAAAGTTTCGCGTTTGCTCTTAATGAATTAAATTAAGATTTAATTAACAAAAATAGTTTTTGAAATCATGATGTATTAATTATGCTATCGTAGTTTTTCAGTTGACTGTCAATCAATGCAACCCGTCGTAAATTAATAACCATCCCAGGGCTCCCAGATCGTATAATTAGATATAAAATGTGATTAATTTAGCTGTCTTATGTATCCAATATGCATATCAGATTACTATGTATAATTGGATACAATAAAAAAATGCTGTTTTATTAAAAAACTGCAGTAGGTACCTACGCGGTCAAAATGTATGGTACAGCCAATTTTTTTGATAACCGACGAATTATACACAAACACACATAACACACACACACACACACATATATATTGATTGCACTGATTGATAGTCAACTGAGCAGCTTGGATAGAGCAAAATAAAGCGCTTATTATAAAACTGCAGATTTTTTTTTTCTGGTCAAAATGTATGGAAGAACAGACTTTTTTGTACAACCTTCGAAAAATTTCTGAATCATATGTTAAACTAGCTTCTGCCCGCGACTTCGTCCGAGTCAAATTTTTGCTCCCCTGACCCTTCCCGTCGCTCTGAATTCTTGCCAGTTTTCGTCCATTATTCGTTGCTGCTCCGCTCCTATTGATTGTAGCGTAATCTTATATAGCCCATAGCCTTCCTCAATAAATAGGCTACCCAACACAAAAAGTATTTTTCAATTCGGACCAGTAGTTCCTGAGATTATCGCGTTCAACCAAAAAAGCAAACAAACTATTCAGCTTTATAACATTAGTATAGAAGTATAGATTCATGGTTACAGCTTGCGCACTGGTTAAAATTTAATCCTGTATTTGTTTGTCAAACCATAAAATTGCATTCAACAACCCAGGAGAAAATCGCTTCCGAATTTAGCTAAGAGTAAATATATATCTATGTTCGTACCATAGTAATCATGAATATCCAAGCACAATATGATGAAAGCATCTTGGTAGCCATCAGAAGTACCAATTTCAGTGCTACCTCTAGTTTCTTTGTTTGTCGAGTCCCCGTTTGCAATCACAAAGTAGATCCCACGGGGAGACAGGATTATCTTCAGCTTAAGATGCGACTGGAACCAGGTAAAGTTGGGGTCCTACTTAAGGCGCTGCCCAAAAAAAACGCTTTGTTTTTTGTCGCACAAATAAGCGTATTGGTACATTTATAATCCAAAGAAAAATTGAGCGTGTGTTTGTGATCTAATGTTTAAAAAGTATTTTTCGAAAATATTTCATAAAAATAAAATAGTATCAACATAAAAATGTAGTAAAACAAAGCTTAAAAGAATATTTTTTTCGTCGTCAAATTGTCTAAATGTTGAGCGTAATAAAAATAAAGGGAGTTCAATTAAACAAAGAAATACCTTAAAAATATTCCGCTCAGCCGAGCATTTATTTTAATTGAATTAAAAGTGCAAAAATACTTTTATTTGGTAAACAAAATACGTGATGTCAGTTGAATCTAATGACGCTCCAGCTAACATACAACGAATCGCTGTTTTGAATCTTATTTGTTGCCGCGATGCGCTGTTGTCAATTACCTAAACATTTGTATCTTACCGCGCCTTAAAACGTATACACTGCATTCGATCCTTATCTGACAAATTTCGGTTCAAAGTAGCCCTGTAGTTCCTGTTAATGACAATAAGCTCACTCCGAGCCTATTTACATAAACCGGATACAAATACATGGGCGGCACAAATATAAAAAAAAAATATACAGTCGAATTGATAACCTCCTCCTTTTTTTAAATCGGTTAAAAAAATAAAAGAGAGTTTATTTATTTATAGCCAGGGAAATTAATTTTTGGACAAAGAGGTGCCCACGTCAATTTTGCTGTCTTATAGCCCCCAACTATCACAGAATGACAGCTGTAATTTGAATTTACCAACAATTTACGTTGGTAGTCAATTTTCCTACCGAATAATTTCCTTCCCTTTAAGTAGGTAGGTATGCATGCAAAGAGGATGAGTCTACTCGCCATCACTGTGACCCTACATTTACCTACAGAATTTGACTTTGTAAGACTTCAATAATACTTTACCGAGTGTACTGTTGTTTCATAAATCTCAGACGAATCCCGAATCTTATGTAAAATTGTTTTGTAGCGACCCAGTGTGTACCTGGTCCATATTACCTATATTATTGTACAAAGTATATGGTTTACTAGCTAGAAATAAGTGATTGGTTTAGCATAACGTTTTTTTTTTTAAACTACTATAGATAGGGAACGGCAAAAAGAGAAAGTAAAGACACCTAGGTACTAGTCCTCAAAAGAAATACCTACCTTTTATCTACATATTTGGTCGTTACATATAAAATTGGCAATTTATGTGGAAAAGATAAAACCTTGATAAAGAAGTTGGTATGCTTGACTCAATTCATGCGGTACCCATTTTTAGAGCTTTTTACTTTGCCTATATGTTTAGATCAACATTTTCAGAATGAAAACGTTGGAACCGAAACCTTATCATGTTTTCTTTTACAGCAAGTAGCTTCCTCATACACATCATTAATCCTTTAAGCTATTTCTGCAGCCCTGCCTGGTGCCACGGTGGAACTCGTATTCGTAATTAGCGCGATATTTCAAGTCTTCTATATCGTGGAAAATCAAATGCCGCGAAAACAAGTCAAAATTCGAAACACAAATACACAAGCCTTAATTTGAAATTGGAATTTCTAACCAAACATCAGATATTTGGGACTAAAGTGGCCAGTTCGACAAAACTCCAATTTCTTAGATAATTACCTAATATTTAACAGATACAGTCTATCTATTCATACTAGATATTCTAGAAATTAATTCTAATTGGTGAGGTAGGGTAGGTAGGTATGTAATTCTAAGATTTCAAGTTCTTTTTTACTGGGCGCCTCTCGCGAATATACAGTTTCTTTTTCTTCCTCGTTCTATGTGTCTAGAAAAGATTGAGTCAGCTCCGAAAGCACACAAAGAAATCATAAAGCTGGGAGTTCAAAAATCCATTTTTACAATGTATGGCCAGTAAAGCCATTTGTCGACACACTCTATACTCGTAAAGGTAATGGTCACATGTTTAAAGTGACCATAAAACGATACATAGTATTTTAGTGTCCATTGCCGGTTTTATTCGTGTTTGTTACTTTACTGCAAATGATGAGTCGGCGGTGAACGATGGCTAAGCGTTGTGGTCGCTAAAACAGCGTTACAGCGGCGATAAAGGTGCAGCGAAAGCTTACGTTGAAGGGCCCTAACCAGTAGAAGTCAAAAGAATAATAAATCAAAGTTGGCAATCATTTCGAAATAAAAAAAACGTGTGCGTCTCAGGACGCCCAATAGAAGTGATAAGTTAAAATGGTTAAACTAATCTAAGTTGAACTATTTAATATTTTTATAATCACTTTAAAAAACGGTGATATTTTTAGTTTATATGCTCACTGTCAACAGTATAATTATGTCTATCGTACATTAAACACTGAGTAGAGAGAGGGGGAAGCGTCTGTCCGAAATACGACTAGCGCTATGGGTTAGAGTGAGAGAGCCTGCCTACCGCTGCCAAATGCGTGAGAGAAAGGGAAGCCAGACAGACTGGCGCCGTAACGCGTTACGTAACGAAGTTTACCCTCCCATAAGAAGTTATCACTTCAAAAGTATTTATACAAATTAGACTGAAAATCATCAATATTTTTAATCCAAAACGCCCACTCTTCACCAATTCCTAGTATTTTAGAGAAGTGGTTTTAAACTGCCCAACAACACGTTTTGTCTGTTAATTTTTGAATTTGCTCCCTCCTATTTCTTGGGACTGTTATCATTAGTTATTACAATGGTAGCAATCTGAATAGGCTTTTCCCAACTATCTTGGGGTTGGCTTCCAGTCTAACCAGACGCAGCTGACTATCAGTATTTTACATGGAGTGACTGTCTCTCTAACCTAAACAACAACTGACAATTCAGTTATTGGATAATACGATACCCTTTGGGTAAGACTGGTTGTCAGACTTTCTGCCTTCTGACGACCCGTAACGACTGTCTAAGATTTACGAATGACAACCGGGACCAACGGCTTAACGTGCTTTCCAAGGTACAGAAGGGTCTTGGAAAGCTCAAAAATGTATGGAATGGAAACGCGTGGAATTTCTGACAAAAAGACTGAGAACAGACTTTGAACGTACTTAAAATAACGGAAATTACCCCTCTCCTCTGAAGCGTAAACATCGCAATGAATGATGTTGAAGTGTCAAAATGAAAACCATTCCTAATGTCACCGTGTTACGCAGTTACCACTCTGGCTATATCAAAGTTCATCCACATCCATTCAGCGTTTTTGCATGATTAATAGCAAACATACAATTTAATATCTTCTTTAATATTTTCTTTCAAACTCCGCAACCGGTTTCAATGCTATTTTGATCAATAGACATAATGATTCAAGAGGAAGGTATATGGTGGTATTACGCAAGCGAAGCCTCTGACAGAAGCTAGTTTATAACATTATATAGTAGGGATACTCGCTGTTTCAGGAGCCTACCAGCTCAATACTTTACAGTCACTTGGATGCCGATCCCAGCGTAACTTTGTTGCGTTTGACGTTCTACCGTTTTGAACGTAAACTGTTTCCGTCACCGTCGTACTTTAGTACTATATGCGAATCACTATATTATGGTGTATGATTGTGTTCTATTTGTTTTGCAGTTATGGAATACCATAACAGCAGTTCCAGTAGTTTTTATTTATGGTTCACCAGTAAGAGTTGTACGAACGTTTAATTGAAAGGCAACATCCTCACTGACGATCTCATTGATGACGCTGACATCGAACGAGAAAGACGGGCGCTATCAATAAGGTGCAATATACTTGCGCGCAGATTTTCCCTTTGTAGCGCGTGTGTTAAAAAGACGCTGTTCCGTGCCTTATTGGCTTTGTTTTTATACTTGCCAGGTTTGGTCATAATTTTAAAAGGTTAACACTTAGCACCATGTGTGTACAGTACAATGATACCTACCGCATCTTAATGTTTCCGCGGTACTGTAGCGCGTCAAGCATGTTCCACGCACGCCTCAAAGAGATGTCAGCAGAACTGAAGGGGTCTGCTAGGACCGATGCCTGCCAGGGTCGCGAAATTGTTCGAAAGAGATACCGTGACCCTGGCTCATGGGCAACTGAAGGAACACGGGTGGGTTTTAGTCAGTAAAAGTCTGACACAACGTCCCACTCCGCCCAGAGCAGGCGAAGTCATTTGATGATTTCTCATCCAAAAAAAAAAGCATATTCCCTGAAGCGAGATTTTGGCTAGAGGTGCATCGGAGTGCCACTCGACGATAAATAAATTGCGATATTATATTTCATAGTCGAATTTAATTTTAATGGCGATTAAATCTTTTTATATTTTATTTTATTGACTGGATTGAATTTGAATGTAAGTGTATTTTAATTTGATGTATTTAATTGAATGTATTTTAATTTAATGTATTGTATTTTAGTGTTATAATGAAATGTATGTATTTGTGATTTAAATAAATAACGACAAAAAAATTAATGCCTGCCTCTTTGGACTGGTGGTTGTAAGCGTTACTGGTAAACATGAGGTTGTGGGTTAGATTCCAAGGTCGAGCAGTGTTTTTAGGTTGTTCAATTGAAAACTTCTCGGTAACAGCCCGAAGTTTGAAAGTTGGCGGTGTGATACCGCCGTGCCTCGGAAAGCACGTTAAGCCGTTCGTCCTATCCCTAATTTCTCTCACATCGTGTCGGATTGATCGTCCTATCGGCCTATTAGAGTGAGAGAAGTGCGAATGCTCCAGTACTGCACACGCTGGTCTGAAGCACTAATATTATGTCTTAGCTACCAAATAATCTCCTAAAAACCTTTTCTTTTTAAATTGACGTCACACACCGATCTCTGATGAATAACAGATGCCAAACCGCTTCATATACATCTTTATATACCTTGTATAACCTTATGTTTCTTTATTTACCTAACAAATGACGTTGAACAATAAAAATATCTTAATTTAACATTGTTTGTAAAATAAAGAGAATTTACGTTAATGCTCAAACCGAACAAACAAATAGACAAACGATTCAATTAAAAGCTTTATTGAAGCCTATGTGCCAATTTATATACACCGTTGATAAACCAATATTCATTGAAATATCAACCTTAAAGTTTCAGCAATAAGAGTGAGAGAAATCGATTCTAGAGTCTGAATTAAAGTTGTATTCCTGTTTGCAAATAGATAGTGTTTGTCCAGTTGTGGTTTATTTTCTATCATTGTGTCGTTATGTATATATAGTGGTTATGTACTGTCATTTTCGTGTATAGTATATTATACCGACTGGTCGAACAAAGACCAGCAAAATGCTGCCTATCGTACTGGTACTATTCGTCGCTACAGTAAGTACTTTTAATATTTTAATTTCACTTAGTTTTATAACTACAATAGTGCACTTCCGTCATGAAATTGATAAAAATAACAATTATCAATTATAAGAACAGAAATCATCCTTGTATAACTAACTAATATTTACAAAATTATTTCTTTTTAACCGAATTCTTAAGAAAGGAGGAGACCCATTTTTTTCTGATATTCAATCTATTTGTTTTGAGTGTAGAAATGTCATACTGTGTTTTTATAGGTCTATGTTTACGTCTTCTAGAATATACGCGTCGTATGATTTAAAAGAAAAATTGGATAAGATACTACTTATTTGTTTTACGAATTAAGAGAGAATATGTGTATAAAAAACGGAATTGTTCAGGAATTGAAGCCGCTCCCCTCCATAGAAACTCAACAATTGTGCGAAGCCGTGCTCTAAACGCCTTCAGTCAGAATCTCAATACGCATACACAGGAGAATAGACGGATTTATAAGGAAACACCATGATTTGTGTATTCAATAGGATTCTTCTCCGATTAAAATACATTTGACAAACAATTTTTGAGAATGGTAATAACGTGATAAGTGTCATAAAAATATGAGTGCATAAAAAACAAAAGACAAAAAGTGAAGAAAAACATTAAAGTGTTTGGAAAAGAGTTTGTAAAAATAATCAATCAGATTAATAAAAAGCACAACTTATCTTTTTTATCGTCGGCTTAAATAATTTATTTAGTTTTTCTCAACCTCGTACATAAAACAGCACCCTAATTACGTAACACACTATCAGAAACAACCTGAATCATTTTAAAGAACATTATAATCCATTGCTATGTATGTTCAAAAACTGTGTCTATTCAACAACGTAAATAACGCAATAAATATTTTTGAACTGTCAAAATGAAAACCATGCCCACTGCCAATGTATTACGCAATTCCTTCTGTCTTAAGAATCTTCCGCCTATAACTTTCATAGGTATTACTCTCCTAATAGTCCACTTTGAATAGAGTAATTAGCATAACTGAACCTGTTAACGCCCATTATGCATGCAATCAAAATCCCGATAGAACAGAATATTTAGCCACCCCAGTGTTCATGAATAAATGTATAGTGCGCGTGACTCCGACAGGGTTCCATCCCAGGCAGTTCCACAGAGCATAATATATTGAAATCGACTATTGTAAATTATGGATCACTCCAGATTATAATAATGTGCCTGAAATTGGAGATACGAGAACTACTTACATCTAATATGATGGTATTTGAATAATGTGAGGATTCTGGGAACAATTGAAAGCTTTCAAGACAAGGAAGTTAGGCAATAATTCCTTCTGCACATGTGGCTTCCCTTGTACCTCATTACGGGATGACCATTAAGATGTCTATTAACTGCTCCCAAATGACGATATACATTTATTATTTTATTTTTTACATACTTCTTTGACATCTACTCATTATTTGACATTATATACCTACAGTTCGCTTCGTAATCGTTGTTTGCGCTCCTCACAAAGTGAAAAATCAGTACGTATGAACCCGTACCTTGGTGTCAAATTGGCCAGCTGTATTAACTTTTTTTATTTAAGTACCTACATTTTTGCTAAGTTTGCTGTTGATCTCATCTCATCTTTGTTATAGTTTTACCTACTTATTCTACACCTGCATGCTTCGTCATTAGACGACGATTATTAATTTTAAATGTTAAATCTCATTTAAGTGAACTGTATCATGTTCTTATGAGAAATAAAGATTCTTTAAACCTAACCTAATTCTAATTTGTACTCTTTAATATTGGTTGTCATGGCAATTGTGTCATTTGGTTTAAATAGTGTATTGTCTTATTTATGAAATACTATTGTTTAAGTAGATTATTTTATAGTTGTGAATGTGAGAACGTTGCAGGCCTTGTAGACTGTAGACAATTTTCCATTTTGTTAAGTGCTTGGTGCACAGTATTAATACTGTGATTTGGAACCATTGTGAAAGCCAATTATTTTTAAAAGCGTAACCGTGGAGTTTCTTGCCGGCTCTTCTCCATAGGAATCAACTATTTGGAACCGTGCACCTAGATTCTAACGTTTCATAAGTGCCCATGTAGGTTTATATGAAATAAAAATATTTTGATTTGATTTGAATAGAAATTATAGCAGGAAGTTCTAAGTTCCAATTTTAACAAGAGGTGTCGTGATATCCAGGTACTGAGTCCTATACGTCAGATAGTCGCTTCAGATTCTACTGCATTCTGATAGAATAGAAGCCATCCACCATGGTTGCGAAAAGGCTAGGCAGATGATGATTTAGCTGCAGAGTAACCGGATCATCGTGGTGACGCGACGCTTATTTCTGCTTATTAGAAGGCACTGCATAGTAAGCAGAAGAGACTATTGATCATACCTGTTATGTGTATTTGTGTTTA
Organism: Aporophyla nigra; assembly: GCA_947507805.1. NCBI lineage: Eukaryota > Metazoa > Arthropoda > Insecta > Lepidoptera > Noctuidae > Aporophyla > Aporophyla nigra. Next base: position 26,609,305 of record OX382292.1, on the reverse strand, counting down.
TTGTTTTGTGCGGGACGCAGTAGGGTCTTTCCAATTAATTGTTATATTTATAACATGAAAATAATAGCTGTAGTACGCGCGGTCAAGAATCTAGCTATAAATTTCCAGTATAAGCTGACATCTCATTGCACGAAAAGGTTATACAGAGCGTGGTCAGCTAAAACTGGAAATGTATAGCTTGATCTGTATCCGTGTGTACAATCAAAATTGCTTCTAATTAAATTTTTTTTAAATCATAGGTCCTCAAGAGAACGGGAAGTGGGTGGAAGCGGATCTTCTATACAACATAGTGATGTTCAAAGACGCGATGTGGGAGCGCGCAATATTTAATTACAATGTCCGTCACGGTGCATAAATGGCGCCAGCAGTCGCTTCTTAATTTTCAGATCGCGTTCGCGCTCCGATTGGCCCTGATTTGGTGAAGGACCAATCGGAGTGCCGCACGCGGTCGATGCGTAAGATCAAGATGGTGAAAAGAAACTCACACTAAGGCCACTGGAAACTACGCTGCAAAGCACGAAAACAAAAATAAGGATGCCACTAAAGCGGTTCTCGTTTGTTCCACAGAGCGCTTTGGCTACTACTACTACTACTACTTACCCCGGCGTCCTGCTAAATGCCATATCTATCCGAGATGCGGTACCACCAAAGCACAATGGCAGATTAGTCTCTGCGTGAGTACATATCATTGTAACATATAGCAATCACACCTGACAACCAAGAAGAGTTTGACTGAAGTGCGCACCAACATTTTGCCTTTGACATTTGCATTTGTTTCCATGTTAAAGGAGGCAGACACACACATTATCATTCTCCTGCTACTATCCCAATTTATTTGGAGTCGGTGCAACATGTCTATTTCATCCACACATCACTATTAGACCTCATCTCAGTAGTCACCCCATTTCTATCCATATTATCATTCACACAGTCCATAAGACATGAAATTATTTCACCCCGCAAAGACTCCGAATCGAACATCAATCAATTGTTGTCGTAGGAGTCTTATAGACGCTGTTCTCAAATAAAATTCCCGAAAATCTTGTCAGTTTAAATGAAATAGACGACAGTTCTTTCGATAGCTGTTTACTATTGGGAGCAAGGCAATTCAGGTTGTCGAAATGTGTCATTTTCGATACGATAGCCGTTCGAATGGTTATTAACAACTATGGTGAACATTAAATTCTTGGCGCTTTCCACTTTTCTATATTCCATAATGTATCCAGAGATGGTCTAAACTATAAAATTACCAGACACAAAGCAGTCGGATAGATTAACATCGTTGAGAAGGCAGTTTTTTGGTTACAAGCTTAGTCATGGCTTATTAGGCTGGCAAACTGGATAACTAGCCGCAATGAACATAAAAAGGTATATTTTTTAACAGCATCATTTCATAAGACTGAGTTTTCTTTGTGTTCAAAAACTGCCTAATACTCAACCTAATTTGAGTAAATGATGGCTTTATCATCTATTACCTATGTGTTTTCAGTTTCAGGACCGACCAAGCCTCAGAAATCTCAGATAGCGGAGACAATGCACCATACGTCTTGACAGTGCAACAGATCATCAATGACCTGGCCAACAAGCATGACAGGAGTAGCCAAGCTCTCGCCCTGGCCCAAGCCATCGGTCTGCTCGGGACCCTCGCCACTGGTATTCCAGGAGACGCTTGTGCAGCTTCTGAAGTAAGTAGATCAAAGATGTTCACGGGTGATTTAGTCACCTGCATCCATTAATGGAGTGATTTTACTCATCGTACTTAAGGTGGCTTAATCGCCAGTCTGTGATGGATTTGGTGGTAATAGAACTGCTTGTAAAAGTGCGCTTCTGGGTAAGTAGCAGCTACTCTATGTATACGAGATTTTACTGCAAGGTTTTGGTTATCAAAGAAAAAGAGCAGGTATAATTGCACCTCCAAAATTATAAAATTATAAAAATTATAAAAGTTTATTTGTTAGAGAAATAAATAAACTACTTATAAACTGATATTGCTAATGTTCTCTTTCCAGTTGATCGAGGCATACGTGTGGGCCGTCAGCTCCGGAAACAAAGCTAGCATTCACTCAGCCGTCGCCAAGTTCATCCAGAGCGTGTCCACAAGCATTGACCTGATCGTCCAACTGGCTACCAACCCCACTGCACTACGTTTCGCGGTAAGTTTCTCATCTTTATCAACATCATCCTTATAATTATCATCTTTTTCCATGTAGAACCCGCGAAAATCATTTTTTTTTTAATAAAAAAATACGTAAAACTTCCTCATGATACAAGAATTCATCCAATTAAAAAAACTATTAGGTTTACTAAATTTTCCTTGATATGAAATTAAAAGAAATAGTTTATTCGGTTAATCAGACATTGGAGTCACTTTTACACGTCATATTATTAAAAATAAGCCAGATGGAGTCGTCATATCTAACTCGCCCTGAGAAGAATTGACGAAACAAACTCAATGTTCAAAGTTCAAGCATAATCTTGTTCAGGGCATGTGAAAACAATGTACATTAGTGCCTGAAATAGTCTTTTAAGGAAAAAACCACATAGATTTCGGACCAGCCCAGTCAGTACAAGCATTAGTCTTGAGGAACTTAAGGTGCTCAGCAAAACTCTGAAACTAAAAAAAATGAAACTAGTACTTACATTTTTTTAATGCAATGGCTTTTTTAATTAAAATTATATTTTTCAAGAAACATCTAGACTATTGCATTTGAAATATTATGGGAAATCGCATATAAGAAAATGAACTATAAAACTAGGACATAGGTTCTCGTAGTCTAGATACTAGAGTGGACATCTAAAAGAATTAATTTCGCATCCCTATTTATGTTCACATCCTTAAATATGTTTACCTCTAGGTCCTATTCATAAAATAAGCATTTTAAAATAATTTCCTTCTCAACAAATGATAAAAATACATTCAAACGGACCATAGAAAACCACTTGACCAAAAACCATATAAAACCAAGTTGTTAACCGATATTATATCGAACAGTTCTGAAACAATCAACCGGTTGATGACTAGCAAACGCAAATGCAATGCATACGTAATCAAATGCCCACCATTAATCATTCGTGGGCCATCCATCACCACGGCACTTCCACTATTGTCCATGGTCTAAACAATTTCGGCCACTTCACGTATTGTTTATTGTTTTTATATGATTTTTCTCTCGCGTTTCGATGTTTGATGGATTGATGTGGACAGAACTGCTTTGATCTGAAATATTGCTTGTGTACAACAGCTTAGGTGAAAATGCGAATCATGTTTCGATTTGTATGGAACTAATGTAATATTGAGCAGGTGTGGCCCAGCGGTACAGGGCGCGACTTTCGAGCTGTAAGGTCGTGGGTCCAAGCGAGGGTTGCCACCTTTTTTTCATGCAATTAAAGTACTTTGATTATTTTAAGTAAGAAAAAAAAGTACATGGTATAAAAATAAAGTACGATTTATTTTTCTTTGTTATTATATTTCAAAACATATTTTTGGAACGAAGTTCCTTATCGCGCGTTGTGAAAGGGGGCTAGACGGAAAAAATTCTTAAGAAAAGTTGTCACGACATGCTTTAACCGACTTCAAAAAAAGGACGAGGTTTCTCAATTCGACCGTATATATTTTGTATGTTGTTGTTTTTTTTGTTGTGAGTAGAGAGGGAGAGAGGGGGAGAGGGGGAAAGGGGGAGAGGGAGAGGGGTAGGGGAGGGGAGGGGGAGAGGGGGAGAGGTGGGGAGGGGGAGAGAGAGGGAGAGAGAAGGAGATAGGGGGAGAGAGAGAATATTTTTGTTGAGTGTATACAGGTTTTTTGTACGTAATAAATAATTAAAAAATTATAACTATTATGAATCCTGGAAAGGAACTTCGTTCCATCCGGGTGTCCCTTGACACCTCTAAAGTTTTTTTATTGCTTTTTGCAGTTTGCATCAAATAAATTTCAAGTTGCAAAAAGTATTTACGACTAATCTTTTCAAGATACCAAAGATATCAAATCTTGCAAAATAAAGTATTTTCGTGTACTTTATTTTTCTCATAAAGTATTGAGTACATTTATGTGAAATAACGTAAAATACTTTATTATAAGATACGGGTGGCGCTTTACTTTGTGTAAATTATTTCATCACCACTACTCTCAAACCGGTGAAGAAAAACATCTTAAGGAAACCGGCGTTTCCTAAAACCAAAACTTCGAATGACGAACGAACAATTCGATTCGGCGAGGTGGCTGAGTTCTGAAACTGAGTAACATCCGATAAAATATTTGTAATCTCGATAGGGAACAACCTCTTTTTATTAACTCTTTAAACTAAGCACCTACTTCTCTAACAAGAAATACATTATATTTAAAGTAAACTTTTTCCGCTCAAATAAATGTTATCATGCGATTTGTATATAATACTTCGATCATTTTGAAGGGTCGCCTGGATAACACTTAATTTACGAAGTTAGTCCTACTTGATACTTATAATTATCATTTCTAGATTTTTTTTAAGAACTAGGTTTAAAAGCCATAATCGCCCATTCCGAAAGATTTCTTTTTATAAGCGTAGATTTCGATGGTCTACAGTTCGTAGAAGAAGCGGGACGAGTAGCCCTGGAATAAAAGAGCTGGAAGTCAAAGGGCCTTTGCGCCCAGCAGTGGGATCATGCAGGCTAACAGTAACTAGTATTGTAAACATAGCTGGCTGCAATTATTGATTGATAAACTTTATTTCCAGACTGGACCCCGTGGTAGCTGCAGCGGTGCAGGCAGGACCTACCAATTCGAAGCAGCATGGGACTCAATCCTCTCCAACAGCTCCCCAGGTTCAGCTGGGTAAGTAAGACGTTCACACGGTCGATCTTAAACTTATCTTGCACTGGAATTTCAACTCTCGGTGTTGGACCGAGCTTTCAGAATCCAACAGAGTCAAAAAAAAAGTCAAATCAAATGATTCTTTTTTCTCACCTTTTCAATTAGCACCTTCATTGCTTAACACTATAAAATTTAAATGACAATCCATTCCCAATTTGACAAAATCAATAATCCGTGTAACTTTTGGAGCTGGCGAAGTTTGAGAACATATAAATTAGTCGAAAAAAAAACCAAGCTTTTGCATGGTTTAGCTTATCCAAAAAAAACTCACCAAAACAATACAAATGAGTCCAAAATCGATAATTTTATTTTGTTTAGTTAAGAAGTTCCTACGGCCTTGCAGCTCCATCATCAGAACAGCTCCATGGTACATTACTGTATTGTCACCAAAGATACATATGTGCAATAAATTTGAGCCCAATCGGACATAGGGAAGTGGTTCCAATTGAGGTTACAAGATTCTTGCCGAACAGACATAAAAAACAGCTTGTAGTAACGCAATGGATTTTGATGCATCGTCAAAATGACGGTTCTTTCAATTGACTCATTTAAGGAATCTGTTCGATATCTTTTTATATGCTTCCAGGCTTGTGAAAGAGCAATACTGTGCAGCCAAGCGTCTGTACAACGCCTTCACCTCTCGAAGCAACAATGCAGGAGCCTTCATCACCGCCGCCTCCCTGCCACCCGTCCAGCGCGTCTTCGAAAAGGCAATTGATCCAGTTGCAAGAGTAAGTATAATCGTTTTATGGAACAAGCCAATCTAGATGCGTCCAAGCTCGGAAAGTCAAAGATGACGGAAAATTAAGAAAGTGTCTTTGAAATCGCAACGAAATTAAACAAAAAAATACTATTAGAGGAGTGCGAAATAACTAAAGTTTTCAGTTCCCTACATATCAAGCAGAAAACAGCTAGGCTGTATGCCCAAAGCAAGGTGATTATAATATCAACCTGTATTCTACAAAGGGGTTAGCTCAGACCTCTTTCAAGTATTTACACAAACCGGACACAGATCCAGACAAAATGCTCAATAACACGGGCTCTTGAGAATTTACTAATAGAAAAACTACATAAACGTCGTGTTCCACAGCGGTCTACGATTAAAGTACGCACGTGTAAAGATCACCCACTGTGTACGGTGGGCACGAATATGGCTGACAAACAAATTAATGGTTCAGCTAACGTGACCACTCTTTGAACATCCTACGTGGCAGCTAACGGTTGATTTAAAACTGGTTCACAAATAAAAGAAAGAAAGCAAAAAAAAAAAAAAAAAACATTTTTTTTTTTTATTATAAACAATTGCCTGCATTTTTCCCTAAAAAATAAACAGATATTTTATGTTTTATTTTATTTTTCAGTTCGTGGCTTCCATCTCCACTGGTAACCCAGGTTCCGCCGCTGCTGCTGCCAAAAAGGCACTAAAACGTGCCGCAAGTAACTATTAGTTTATTGTACAACTATAGTTCGCAATGCTAATATCGTATTCACTATTATATCGGTATACTATACACAAAAACAAATAACCTGATAAATATATTTAAACCTACATAATATTATATACATGCACAATTCATACAAGCTCTATGCAGAATAGATGAAAACCTATTAATCAAGTTTATAAATATGTAAATATACGTTGATACTCCACAAAAGACTTGGCTTTTATTTTCACGGAAACTGTTTTTTTTTAAATAAAGATGTATCCAATTGATTACTGTTTTATTTTATACGTGAAACCAGCGTTCCAGGTGTGAGCAAAAACGAATGACCAAAGGACTTGTGAGCACTTGGCTATAATTATTTGTCACCATTTTAGCCGAAAGACGTCCACTGCTGGGCATAGGCCTCCCCCAGTTTGGTGGGGTTTGCCATAATCTCCACGCTTGGCAAGCGGGTTGGCGATCGCAGTTTGGTAGTAAAATGCATAGAGAACGCTGCTTCCCATTCTTTAGTACCTAAGTCCCTTAGTTGTCTCTTACGACTCCCACGGGAAGAAATGGGATAATAGGATTACGAATGGCATCCTATATTTGTTAGTATTATAATATTCTCAAAATTAAATTTTAATATTATCAAAAGTCTTCAATAAATTAAATATTAGAAAAAGGAAAAGTACCACTGCGTCCTACCTACGTTATGACATACGGTGCCGAAAAATGGACACTGACATTTGGGCTGGTCTACAAATTCGGGGTCGCTCGACGTGCTCCGGAGCGAGCAAGGAGTTTCTTTGAACGAAAAAATCAGAAAGTAAATTATCCGGAAAAGAACAGGAGTTACCAACGACGTAGCTTGCAGAGTAAGCAATCTGAAGTGGCAGTGGCCTGGCCATGTTTGTCGAAGGACCAATGGCCGTTGCTGCAAACGAGTCCTGGAGTAGAGACCCCGTATCGGCGTGCGTAGCGTAGGACTCCCCCTGCTTGATGGACCGATGCTCTTAAGAAAGTGGCTAGGACAGACTGAATGCGGAAAGTGGAGGAAAGGGTGTTGTGGCGCAGTTTGGGAAAGGTTAATGTCCAGTAGTGGACAGCGACAGTTAATTGAATGAAGAAAAAGTAAAACTAAGAAAAAAATATTCAATTACCAGGCAACCTACATAATATATAGACAAATATGTATACATGTAAACACTCCTCCTACCATGCTGTGCCCAATAAGCTCCATAATTGGTGCATAAATGTTCTTACTAACTGTTTTACCAACATTATGGAAAGCAATTAAGAATTGAGACTAGTTTTGAGAATTCTGTTCCACTCTCAAAAATTTACCCCTTATATTTAACTAACTCACTAATATTATAAATGTGAATGTTTGGATATTTGATAGCAACTCAATCACGCAAAACGGCTGAACGAATCGTTATGAAATTTGACAGATACTTAGCCTAGAAAAGGACATTCCTATTACCTAAGTAGATTCCTATGAATATTTGCTGTTATAAATTCACCATAAAATCAAAGCACATTATACTAAAGGTACCTACTGACCAAAATAATAATCGTTACAAATTAATTTCTGTTTATTATCCTATTGGATTAAGGAAAAGCACCATATACCTATTTTAGTAGTATCATATGTTGAAACATTATAAAAGTATTGTATTGTCCTTAAACAGTGGAACATTACCAGAGGGAACAGTTGTATTTTATAACAATCATAATGCACATTTAGTGAAACAAAATGATTTTAATATTCGTCTTGTGTTTGAAACTGTCCATTTTACATTTATGTGTGTCAGATCTTGGTTATCAGTGTACAACAGGTAACATTACATCGATGGCTCCTTAGTATACTGAGTCAACTAACAAATTTTAACAATGGCACTTTTTAGTAGATTAACAACAATTAAATCATTTCCCAAACTCCAACCCGGGTTATGTTGGGGATTGAGAATTTGTTAAGGACTTGACTCAGTATACTTAGGAGCCATCGACATAGGCTGATCTTGCTGTATCGTAATCTTTAGGAATCTGTAGATGTGTATTAAATTCATATGTCATTTGTTTCTATAAATTAACAGCAATTTAAAAAGTGTCCGTCGTACTTCGAATTGGATGTCAGTCGAAAAAATGTTCGCTTAATGATTTATTACGACTTTCGTTGCGGTCTTACTCAACAACAATTTTACGATAGACTTCGATTAGCATTGAATGTCAAGGTCCATTTCGTGCCACTGTTTACAACCGGTTTAATCAGTTTAAACGTTATCGAAGCAGACTCATGATTCGCTGCAAGGACGTCCATCTTTAGGGCGACTACTGAAGATAACATGACTGCTGCGCGGCTAATGACATAGCAAAAAATTCGGGCACCTTAAGGCATTGATATGAGTGAGTCAAGGGGAACGCTATGAGGTCTTACATGAACGTTTAGGCGTCAGAATGCCTTGTACTTGTTGGATATCTCAACATTTGACGTTAGATTAAAATCACCGTCGTCGTTTAGATTGGTGCTGCTCAATGCATGAAAAGTATGACGGAGGTGACTCAAATACTGTATATGAAAGCTGGATATATTGTTTCGATACTCTACATACTATATACTACACTCATACACTTGTAATTAGTAAATATATTAGGAAATTCGTATTATTGCCTTTACAATGTTTTTGTAAATATGTGCGCACCATGTATCTATCATATAATTAATTCATTATCTATAATATGTATGTATTTAGAAATATATAAGTATGTTTATCAGTTGTCTAGTACCCATAACACAAGCTCTGCTTAGCTTGGGACTAGATGGCGTTGTGTGATAGTTGTGGAATATTATTATTATTCCGTTTATTTCTTTATATACATATTAGTTACATTTTTAAATATTTTTAGAAAAATAAATTTACAACAAAAAACATTTAAAAATATAAAAAATAGTGGACCTCCGGTAGCGGGAGCAGGGTCCAAGCTACCGGTGGTTAGGGCTCCAGAGACAGGAACCTCCTCACGATGCGAGCCGTGTCAAGGAGTACTGCCTTCTGGATCAGGCTCTTGATCCAACCGCCTAACGATAGCCTCGACAGGTGTTGGTCGAGGGTATCGGCCATCAGCCCATTGGCTGATACGACAATCGGCACAATGACAGCCGAGTCAACATTCCACATGTCAACAACCTCGTGTGCTAAGTCGAGATATTTAATCTGTTTCTCTTTCTCAGCTTTCACGAGGTTGCCGTCATGTGGAATGGTAACGTCCACTATCATTGTTCGGCGCGCTAACCGATCTATCACCACTATATCAGGCTTATTGGCGACAATAGTCCTGTCAGTAATGATAGACCGATCCCAGTACAACGTGACATGGTCATTTTCGAGAACTGGGTCGGGCACATACTTGTAATACGGTACCTCAGAATCCACAAGTTTATATTGCAAAGCAAGTTGCTGGTGAATAATCCTGGCTACTTGGTTATGCCTGTGCAAGTATTCGCCGTTAGCCAGACGAGAACAACCAGAGATAATATGTCTGATAGACTCACCCGGATGGTGACATGCCCGACACACGTCAACCGTCCCGTCCTTCATAATATGTCTCCGGTAGTTATTCGTCAAGATAACTTCGTCCATAATTGCACAGACAAAACCTTCAGTTTCCCCGAAAAGGTCACCAAAACGTAGCCAGGATACGGACGCTAAGAAATCTACATTGGGCTCATGAAGAGCCCTGTAGAAGCGCCCGTGAAGCTCCTTGTTTCGCCATACTTCCTTGCGGTCATTAGTAGTAAGTACTACAAGTTTGCGCCAGTTCTCTTTAGCCATGGATAGCGGGGTGAGCCCCTTGTCCACTGCGACCACATCACGGTGCATTCCCACTTCGGCTTTCAAAAAGTATTCCCTGAGACTGCACACCTCACGGTTGTGGAGGGTCTTTGCATTTAAAAAGCCTCGACCCCCGCACTTCCGCGGGATGTACAGCCTCATCACCGATGATCGTGGGTGATGCATCCGGTTTGCGGTCAGCATTGTACGGACCCTCCTATCTATTATTATTATTATTTTCATATATATATTTATATATCTCGGGATCCTAGGATCCCGGTCTTTTAGAAGGCATACGAGGGGCCGAAGCCAACTCGCAGAGGCCCCTTAGAAAATTTAAATGAAGTGAGGCACTAACCGACGGTTATCCCCATATGCACTGTGCAAGTGCACCCAAGGACAACCTCCGGTTGGTGTTGGACTATTGCAGGATATGGAAACCAAGATGTTGGACTATGTATTTGACTGGCTAAAATGGACTGGTTACCAAGAACTATGGAAGGTCTATGGCCCCTGCCGCATCAATGTTTGTATTTACACGGATTAAATGGCAGGGGGTGACTTGCACACTCAATAATGGGCCCCCGGAAACCGTCGCTGGCACATAGTGACGCAGCGACAAGGGGGCAACACTTCCTGAGGTGCTTGAGAAGTGGAGAGGTATTCCACGGCTTTCAGAACAATCCCAGAGCCCGGAAGATGGTCAATATCCCTACGAGCACTTACTGGAATACTTCCTTTCCCCGAGCACGTTTGCTCTTGCGAATCTCCACTCAAGCCGGCCAATAAAGGCAAGAATGAGGTGGGAGCTCTGAACCTCTTCATTGTTCACTCCAGCCGGCCAATAAAGGCAAGCCAGAGATGAGGAACAAGAATTCTCCCGGGAGATAGGGTCCGTGGGGTCGCTACTGCCCAACAGCACGCCACATGCTGCCCTGCGGGTTTATTATTATTATTATTATTAATTTATCTCTCATTGCTTCATTTTCAGTTCTTTTACCTGTTGTGGTATGGTATTTTTTTTATTGTAGGTGCATCGTCTTCTCATATAATTGTATAAATATTGTATATAAATACTGAAAACTATTTTAAAAGAGTAACGGTGGAGTTTCTTGCCCATTCTTCTCCATACGAATCTACTTTTTGGAAGGGGCAACTAGAATCAATTCTTTAATTTCATGTAACAGTTGACGTTCAAAAGTGCCTTTTTTGGGCCTAATTGAAATAAATACTTTGACTTTGACTTTCGAAACCAAATGATAATCAACTTGAAATTTGGAATAGTTTTAGATATTTGCAAATAAAAAGTGGGGACGAAAAATATTAAAAATATACAGTACCCTTATCTTCGAAGTTTGTCATACAGAAGAATCTGAAATTATTCTATGTGATAAAAGTTTATGTAAAGATTACAGGGGAAAAAAATCATGTCTTTAGAGACATACCTAGTTTTATTTTTCCCGTAATCACCACCATGATACGACACTTTTACAGAAATCATCAACAAATTACAATATTACATTAGTTCCACTATCTGTCAAGGGATGGCGCTGAGCCAAAACTGCAATACTATATGCAATTACTTAATACTATAAAAAATATTTATGTATGCCTCGGTGCGCGAGTCCGCTTCACTCTTGACCGGTTTTTTTTTATTTTCTAAATTTTTGTAACTAACGTTTTATTTTTTATCATGGAGCAGGCTCTTATACGCTTTTTTTTCTCGCATCCTCGAGGCTAAAGCTGTGGGAAAAAGCTATTATTACCTATAAACTCTATTTCTGTTCACATAATACCTAAGTGCCAGGATTTTTGGAACGATGTTCCTTATGGCGCGTTGCGAAAGGGGGCTAGACGGAAATTAAGAGAAAAAGTTGTAACGACACTTTTTAACCGACTTCAAAAAAAGGAGGAGGTTCTTTTTTTTTTTGTTGTGAGGAGAGAGAGAGAGAGATAAAATATTTTTGTTGAGTGTATACAGGTTTTTTGTACAAATAAATAATAACAATAATGAATCCTGGAAAGGAACTTCGTTCCATCCGGGTGTCCCTTGACACCTCTCAAGTTTTTTTTTTTAATTTGGGTGGTGGTTACGAACACATAGAAAAATGAAGTGTTGTAGATACATGAAGTGTCAGGGATATTAGACCAGCGGTGATGGCCCAGTGGTAACGGCCGCGGCTTACGAGTAAGTAGGTCGTGAGTTCGAACCCAAGCAGGCGTTTTATTTGTGTAAATTATTTCATCACCATTGCTCTCAAAACGGTGAAGGAAAACATCGTGAGGAAACCGGCATGTCTTAGAACCAAAAATTCGAAGACATGTGACATCTACCAACCCACACTGTGCCCGCGTGGTGGATGATGGCCCATTCCCTCTCATCGAGAGGAGGCCTGTGTCCCAGCAGTGGGAACGTTATAGGCTGCTGATGATACCTAAGTAAGTTCATGGTACAAAAATATTAGCGGACAGCGGTACCGGATCCTCCGTAAATGGATGAGCAGGCCTTCCTCTTTACTTATCTGAAAGCCTAGTGTACTATAGAAAAGTAAAGATAATACAGGATGTAAGGGTAAACACCGTTATCCTTGAAACCAGTGATTTGGTTTCGTTAATAGAACGTTAAACCAATGAAAAAAAAACAACCTTTTTTTTTGAAAGAAAATCTGCATTTTTCTACAAGACTATTTCACCCTACGCGCGAGGGCAACAAACTTCGGGAACCACGCCGCGTTGCCCGACGCCGGCGCACGGGTCGCGACCCCAGTCAGCTGTCAGTCTCGGTAGCGAGCGCACGTAACGCCGTGTCATAGCGTCGCTCATTTCTCGCGCGTAAATTGAGTGTGTTACAATGTCTTAAACAAATGAACAGTGGACCGAAATGGGTCGGTTTTACGCCATTGCGGGTAATAAGCTGAACGGGGCGCGTAGGATGTACGCAGAATTGTTCCCTGGACAACCTGTGCCAAACCGTGAAACGAACTTGGCGGCGACATAAAGGCTACGTACCTACGGCCGCCTGTGCCGGCCCACACAAGAACTAAATGATAACGATCGCATACCATGATACCACGGATGGTATTTTCGCAGTGACTTATCAATAACCTCGATAAAATTTCCATATTGTCTACGGACGAAGTTAATAAAAAAATGTATTCAAATCATTTAAAATCCTTCGTAATTTCGAATCAAATTTACATTTAGACTCGTCACGCAAACCCTAACCAGCACAAATACCTACCGTATTTGTGCCTGTCCTAAGCCAGGAAAAGTATGAAGGGAAAGTTACATCACAGGTAATGTGTATTAATGTGTTGTGTGGGTGGCAGGACGGCCGGCGATCGTTGTAGTGATTACGTCACTCCTGCGCATATCCATGAATTTGCGAGCGGTGTGGGATAAAGTCCGTTCTAAACCTTTTTAGGAACATTTTTTTTTTTGTGACTGGTTCTGTTATTTTATATATAAGTCAAACTACCCATGGGTTAAGTGACAACGGTGTTTACCCTTACATCCTGTATAACATTTCCCATTTATTTCAGACGATTCAAGCTATAAACCTGAAATATTCTTGATTGACGATTACATCGAATTTGACTATGATATTAACCGACAACAAAACCTGACCGACTTGCAACTTCAGTTAATGGATTATCAACGCCGATTAAACTCCGATTTTTTTGAACTTTGCAAGGATTATTACAATATTATACTCGTGTCTTCAGAAGGACCACGTGAACATGAGTAAGTAAACAGTTAATGCAACAACAGTTTATTACTTGTAAGTTTTACTGTGCAATTTGACTTTTAAGCTAAAGTTGGTAAAACGCCATGTTTTGTCTCTGCATCACTCTAAGGGCCTCATAAAAAAGCTTAAGCCACCCAAAGGGCAATGGATAGGGCTATGCTTGGAGTTTCCCTACGCTATCGAATTAGATATGAAGAAATCCGTAGGAGAACTAAACTAACCGACATAGCCGGAAAAATTGCCAAACTTAAGTGGCAGTGAGCAGGGAACATTGCTCGCAGATAAGATAACCGATAGGGCCGGAAGGTTCTGGAGTGACGACCGTGTACTAGAAGATGTAGCCTTGGGAGGCCTTGCAAGAGATGGACCGATGACCTGGTGAAGGCCGCAGAAATCCGCTGGATGCGAGAAGCACAGAACCGGTTGAAGTGGCGGTGCTCGGGAGAGACCTGTCCAACATTGCTCATTGGAGTCAGTACGAAAAGAACAAACAAATTCCTTGGACAGGCTCAAGTCTTCTCGCGCTGCAATTCAAACCAAGAGCTACCGAGTCGTAAGCATGCGCGAACCAACTTTTTTTGACATTTTTCGTTCCGAACTGACCCTTAGACTAGTCTCCAGACCGTCCACCTACTGCCACGTCAGATGTGCATAAAGAGGATTATCATGCTAGCTGCGCGGTTCATTTGTGTCTATACTTTGGACCGTAGTGGAGCATCCAACCTGGATTTCTTTCTAAAACACAGATAAGTAGGAATATGTGCGTAGCTTAGTCATTTGGCGCTAGGGAGCAGCGTCTCTATGTGCAAGCAAAAACCGTATCCTGAAACAGCATCCGAGTGGTAAAATCATATTTATTACATTTTTTTTTTTTTACAGTAACGTTATCCACTTTGCGGTACCCGATTATTATGATGGAAAACCACTGGAGAATTTCGTGTACGCCGGTAACATAAGCAAAATAGATGAGACTGTATGCACTAAAATTAACAAAGATAAACCTGATGAACCTGTGAATTATAATTGTAGTGAAATAGTAAATCTTGTGAGCGAACCAGTATTAGAACTACACGGAGGTCATGTCTACGACTTAGTACAGAAAATGTCAATTACAGAAATTGGAGTTGGAAAAAGTTGTGAGCCTTTTTTCCCAAAGACTTCTGATCTGACTTTAGTAATCCTTTGCTTACCTGAGCGCTATAATAGTAAACAAGTTAACATACATCCCTTACAACTGCTACAATTAACAGAATCTGAATGTAGAGGATATTTAAATGAAATGGGTTTGAATCCTACTAAAAATCGTCTCCTAGCTGTGTTAGCCCCCGAACCATTTAAGGTACCCTCCGAATATTCAGTCCCAACCATATTCTATGAAACTCCTTATTTGTTTTCCGAAGCTAAGACTGCTTTCCCAAATTCTATGAATCTAGTACCGTGGCGATTACTGAAGTATGGATTTCTAAAGTTTATCCAAGCCGTGGGCTGGCAAAGAGTGGCGATTGTGACAGACGATTCAGAATACAGCCTAGATTTTGAAGATGAACTGACTGCACTATTTAGTAAGGAGCGAATGATGTACACTGTGATACGGTGCGAGGATGCCAATTGTGATATGGACAAGGTAATTTTTATTTATGTTATGGGTCTTTGTTGCCTGAATTAATTTATTTATTATATTATTATTAAAAGGCCTATAATTATGGTGGAGCTTGGGGGTGGCCTATGTCCAGCAGTGGACGTCTTTCGGCTGAAATGATGATGATGATTATTATTATTAAACATTTTTCCATAAAAATATAAAATGTTTATTTCAGTACAAACTACCTACGTTATTACGTCATACGTTTTTCTATCTGAAATTTCTCAGCAGCAAGCCAGTGTCTGTTTTTGTGCCCGTTTGATGACAATAGACTCGCCCCTATTACATGGGACTCAAACATAACAGGCGAAATGTGGGTGTACTATAAGTACACCTCTACCCAACCCTTCAGAAAATCAAGGCGTGATATTATGCTAAGTACGTCATTTAAAGATGTTATCTCGAATGCGACAGCAGACCGCAGACGACAGTGCCGCTGTAGTTTCGATTCCGACGGCGACAATACCCCTCCCGCAGCGGCGCATCTCTTCTTAGTTTCGTGAAAATCATTTATCAAATTAAAAATAAAAAACAACTGATTTCCAAAAAAAAAAAACACTTCAACAACAACTTTAATTTCGGAAATCGGTTGCAAAATGAACGAAAAGACACCGACTTCCGAAATTGAAGCTGTTTTCACTTTGTAGTGTTTTGGGTTAGCTTTTAGCACGACTGATAGGTATACTATGTGTGCTGCCTGAATACAGCTGCAGTAGGCGACATGGACCTTCTAGTCAGAAGTGTTTTCACATAAACAAATATGTTTACACTATTAAAAGTGCCTCTGCGGTCTGCCATAGCGGTTCGACGGCACCGCCGCTGCCGTTGCCATCGATATTATATTGGTTCAAAACCGTTACCAGGGAAAGTTAGATAAAAAATTACCATTATCACAGGAACGAACGAAAGAATCATAAGTTTTGGTCATTGTATTATGCTTTTACCTTGTGGTGCCGGACGTAAAGAATAACACCACCCTATTTCTACCTGTGGGTGTCGTAAAAGGCGACTAAGGGACTTATTTGAGAATTAGTTTCTGCCCGCGACTTCGTCCGCGTCAAATTTTTACTCCCGTGACCCTTCCCGTCTCATCGAATTGCCTGCCAGTTTTCGACCATTTTTCGTCGCTGCTCTGCTCTTTTTGATTGTAGCATGATGTTAAATAGCCTATAACCTTCCTCAATAAATGAGCTACCCAACACAAAAAGAAGTTTTCAATTCGGACCAGTCGTTTCTGATATTAGCGCGTTCATCCAAACAAACAAACAAACAAACTCTTCAGCTTTATAATATTAGTATAGAAGTATAGATAGGCAGCAGCGTTCTCTATGCATTTTACCACCATACTGCGATCGCCAACCCGCCTGCCAAGCGTGGCGATTATGGCAAAGCCGCCCAAATTAGGGGAGGCCTAAGTCCAGCAGTGGACGTCTTACCGCTGAAATGATGATGATGATGATTATGCTTTTAACGCAAACTCTAGCTGGAGTGTATGGGCTCTTGCGCTAATTATGTTGTACGTTATATACTATTGCTGATTTTTCAAGAAAACCGATGAAAAATTTCCACCCTAACCTCCATATTGATGGTTACAGTTTGCGCGGCGTTTTCCCTGCCACCCTGTATAAATTATTAGAAAATAAGGCTTTCATTGCTTTATGCTGTATGTTTAATGCGTAACATTCATGATCTTGGATCAATAAAATTCTCGGATCTAATATCATTATTTTAGATACCGTAACTGTGATATTCATATTATGGTACATACTTTCAGATAGTACAAGAACTGAGTAGAGTTTCAGCGAGGGTAGTTATTGCCAACGTCGAAGAGAAACATGCTCAATACCTGTTCCGAAAAGCTCACCACAAGATCACCTGGCTGGTGAGGGACATGGTTGGAGACAGACATGATAAGGTACTGTACGCATTAGTTATATTCAGATATAATGTTCAACCGACGAAAAAAAAACGGAGGAGGTTCTCAAGTCGACGCGTATATATATTTTTTTTAAATGTATGACCATGCATAACTTTTTACAACGTAATCAGATTTTGATAATTCTTTCTTAATTGGATCGGGTATGCCTTGCCAAGTTTTATTAGTAGATTATAGCCACCAAAAACATAAAATAAAAGCTTTTTAACAAAAAAATAAAACCGCCGAAAAAACTGAAAAGCAAAAAATTATAAACCTTTCAGTCATTTTGAGTCGGCGCTTTGAGTGATCTTTGTTCATTGATTGTTCGGCGGTTATTTTTTTTTTGTTAAAAAGCTTTTTTAAGAATATTGCTAATCCATATGTTCGAAACATTTCTCTAATCAACTACGTAATTAACGTAATGAATGTTGTTGAACTGTCAAAATTAAAATCATTCCTACTGTTAGTCTGTTATGCAATAACCCCTCGAATTTTGATCAAACTTCGATTATGTATAGTCGCCAAAAGAGATAAGTCACCGTAAGGGATATTTTCGTATGACATTTAATTTGATAAATTAATCATTGGTCATCTATTATTTTATCTTATTTTATTCGAATACATCCACCAGCTTCTTAGTAAACTTCAACTGTATGCGACGATCTTGTTTACTTATCTCTTTTTGTGATTGTACAATTCATCCATTAATATATGGAGACAAAAATATGTGAAAATTTGTGGAAGGCTTATACAAGTGGTAGCACAAAAATTTGACATCGAATGAACACCAAAACTATTTGGCGAGGCAAGCTACGTCAACAGAAAAAGATTTTCAGTCGAAAATAAAAAAGCGCGTGACAATTCACGAACTTTTGATTTTGGGCTTGGCCGAAGCTTCGGCTAGTGAAGACCAAGAACGATGATATGGCCGAATCATGATTTTTTTAGCCGAAATGGTTGAAAACGAAACTTCGGTCGGACAGTTCGCATGTTTGGGTGTATATGACTCGATCACCCAAAAACGGCAATATAGTTTTGGACAAAATTTGGCACACAGATATTTTATAATCTGGATGTCTGACATTGAATACTTTTTATCCCAATAGTACTTTTCCGTGGGATAATTTTCAACCTGTTGGCAAAAGCTGGTTTTCTATATTTTCTGATCACACTATAACTAATTATAGTTGCTTCTATTCTGCTATATGCGATACTATCCACCAAATAAATAAATAGTTTATAACTTTTGTTTTAGCATCTGACCAACTATCGAGTTGCGTACTCTTTCAGTTTGAGCATAGACACATACACCAAAGGATGTATTGTGGAGGATAATATCCTGACCGGTTTGAGCAGTATTGCTCAGGCTTACAAAAATTTAGCAGAGGAGGACTATAAAGTAAACAAACGCGAGTTTTACAGGTAATATTTTCTACGAATACATAAAGATTCCTTGGACATTTGAAATTATGACCTATGCTCCTTAATATTTGGGCGAGAGTGCCATCAAGCAAGCTCATCTTGATGGACAGCAGTGCACCACCGCCATGCCTGATTGTGGTCTGCGTACAGTCATCCAAAGAGTCAAATTTAAAAGTCGCGTCTATTGGTTGAATGCAACATGCTGGAATTTTATTCTATGCAAACTGACATATGCATTATCCTTTTTGATGTGCCTCTCCAACCAAAGAATCTCAGCTATGTAACTTACCTTTCTACAGTGCCAGCTAACGTGCAGTTTCGCCTACTTGTATTGTTGGTTATTTTTTGTATTGTTATAAAAGAAGAATCCAATAACACACATTTTTTTTTCAGACGTTTCGCTGATAAAGCAAAACACGTAACTCCAAGAATTACTAAAGCTACAATAGTTGTTCGTAAAATATACAGCTTACAGGAGGTTTCGACAATGTCAGTTAACGCCACGGGTGCTGAAATTATCCATTTTAAGCATCCATTTAAATCTGGCACACCATCCGACGACGGTACAGCTGAGTGTTTGGTGACAAGTTACAACTACCACAAGCCTTGTGAAGACCCACTGGTGATATTTCTCATGTTGGTCCTCATGCTATTTATGTTAACATTCATAACGATAACTTGTTATTTTGACAAGACTTCGCCGTTTCACGACATAAGATATCAACATTTTTAGTTATAACACTACGTTTCTAATATAAAAGTCTTGTGAAATTGTGTCAGAATATTTTTAATTCAATTTTTAATTAAACTAGCTTCACGGCAGTCCGAGATAAGTTTTTTTTTTTTTTTTTTTTTTATGGGCTACTTGCAGGTCTAACTATATGGTTGTCGACTGCTTAACCTGGCTTTCGTGTGGATGCCTTAAAAAGTTAATGCCTCCAGCCTGGACTTGACAACTTAAAACTAGAGCGACTGTGTAGACGTTCTGTTGACGTATGCTAAGGGTGCCTGCGTGTGCAGGACCCTGTCGTGTGACCTGTAAAATGTAATTCCTTTTCCTTTAAATTAAGGTTAATAGTGAGAGTGTTCAAATAGCTGTCTCTAGCATCGGTTGTTGGATGACTCCGTGCTTTATATGATGTGTCTCAAACTAACCGATAAATCCGAAGCTCAAAGAAAGGGTTATAAATTTAAACGCCACCAGTAAACAGGGAGGCTGAGATATCGATGTGCAACCTGATACCATAAATTCAGCACATGATTCTGAGCCCCCCTGCGTTGGATCATCTTGATCGTTATCAAAAAAAAACTTAGCTGTTCCAAAAGGCGGTTTTTTTTTATTGTGAGAGTGCCATCAAGCAAGCACATCTTGAAGGATAGCAGTCCCAGACCGTCATGCCAGCAGTTTTTTTTTTAATAGTGTACTAATAATTTCAACGCATGGTGGTCCAGAATCACGTACTGAATCTATGATATCATTTAGGTTGTTTGATGTTATGTTCAGTCTCGTAAACTCCTTACTAGGTTAGTAAACTATAGAGAACTGGTCCCAATATACTACCATGTGGGACTCCTGGCTTAATGTAGCGCAATGTGATGAAACTGTATCTTACTTCGTTACATCTGTTTATCAGCAGAAAAAGTGCGGTAACATATTTTTAATTTTCAAGAGTGGGCTACTCTTCAATATAAAAAATAAATATGCCACACTTTGTCGAACGTTTGGCTAATGTCTAGGAATACGGCGCAGCAATACTGTTTATTTTCCATTGCTCTGCCTATGACATCAACCAATCTATGCACCTGTTCGATGGTTCCGTGGCCTTCTCTGTAGTTGTTTGATGTAGTTATGTTAAATACTTACTTAAACATTTTGACTGGCCTGTTAGTCTATTGGTTAGTGACCCTGACTGCTAAGACTGAGGTCGTGGGTTCGATTCCCACCTAAGAAAAATCTTTGTGTGATGAGCAGAATCATTTGTTCTGTATCTGGGTGTAATTTATTTATCTATATGTATGTATTTAGAAACATAGAAGTATATTTATCAGTTGTCTGGTTGCCATAGTACAGGCTCTGCCTAGTTTGGGATCAGATAACGGTGTATTGGTTGTCCTAAGATATTATTATTATATTATCCACACTATCCACACTAATATTATAAATGCAAAAGTAACTCTGTCTATCTGTCTGTCTGTCTGTCTGTCTCGCTTTCCTGCTAAAACTACTGAACCTATTTAAATGAAATTTGGTAGTTTAAAGCCTGAGAAAGGACATAGGCTACTTTTTATCCCGATAGTACGTTCCCGCGGGATATTTTCCGACCTCCACGCGGGCGAAGCCGCTGGCAAAAGCTAGTATTAAATAAAAGTCCCAGTTATTTACCCGAGGTTTTTAATCAGTTCCTTAAGGTACCTGATGTCTTTCTTATCATGCAACGGCTCCTCCTCATCCTCGGGTGCTGACGTAGTTCGCGGAGTGTGGTCTGGTCCAGGTAACTCAAATATGAATCCTCGAACCTGTAAAACATTACTATAATATATAAACAAGCCCAAATTCTCTTCGCAAAAATTATGAATATCCATAGAAACTTTTATCACTTAATTAAGTTATAAGGTATCGAAAATATGTCTAACTTTAGTGCTCGCTTTCGTTGTATGGGTGAAGAACTCTTGCGCAGTAAGCTGTACGTTAAACAAAATATTATAGCTTAACAGGATTGAAATCATTAAAAAACCCCCCAAGTTCATTCAAACCCAATATATGTATGTTTTTTTTGTTTTTAATTACAACCTGACTCTGGCCTGCAAATTGCTACCTTAGCGGATTTCGCTTAAAGAGATCATTTATGGATTTCGAAACCTAAACTAACAGATTTAAAGAGCGTCTAATGGCCCATTTCTTCCCGTAGGTGTCGTAAAAGGCGACTAAGGGACCTACAGATAACTTTTTAGCAGATCAAGAAACATATTGGATGCGGAAAGCACAAAACCGGTCGAAGTGGCGGCGCTTGGGGAGGCCTATGTCCAGCAGTGGACGTCTTTCGGCTGAAATGATGATGATGATGATAGAACATACATGAACTCACGCCTTTTTCCCATAGGGGCATAGCCAGAAACTAAGTTACTCCTTTTGTTTCATTTACTTTCCAACATCTGGTGATACACGCACGCCGGTTGCGAGTACTACGCGTACGCGTTGAATGTATCACTAGATACATTTAACACCAAACGTATTCAAAACATCGTGCTGTTTCATTCAATTGTATTAAGTTGACAGAGCCAGAGTGACGTTGTAAATCCGTTTAGCGGTAACCGTATCTTTTGATTCGTGGTCCAAGCGGACCTAACATGTTG
The DNA here is from genome assembly GCA_947507805.1 of Aporophyla nigra. Taxonomy (NCBI): domain Eukaryota; kingdom Metazoa; phylum Arthropoda; class Insecta; order Lepidoptera; family Noctuidae; genus Aporophyla; species Aporophyla nigra. The sequence continues at coordinate 26,587,115 of OX382292.1, read as the reverse complement.
ATCTTGTTACCTTTTGATTTACGGCTCTTAAGTTCTGTAGTAATTTCAATGCGGACCTCTTTTCAGTTGGGTGCGAAATTTGAAACAGCCGTATAGCCCTGTGGAACTACACAAAATTATGAAGTTAAGATACCGATCTGCTTACGTACTACGTTACTACTTGGTAAGACTGATTATCAGAGTTTTGGGTTTCTGTCTGCCCGGAATGAGTGTCAAAGGTCTACGATTGACAGCCGGGGTTAACGGCTTAAAATGCTTTTCGAAGTACGGAAGGGTCTTCATATGTAATGGATAGCTCAACTTTCGATCGACTCGTGCAGCTGGTTATCATTTAGTCACGAGCCCCTTCACATAATTATGAAATTGATCCGTCCATTATAAATGCAAAATTAACTTCGTCTGCCTGTCTGTTGTCGGCAGTATGTATAAATGTTTTGGGACAAAATGTTTAGTTTTTAGGCCCAATAAACTGTAAGCTCTATGTTATATCTGAACGGTAGATACAATGTTACGGAGCATTGGTTTTTGACAATAAAAAGGTTCCTTGATCTTGAATACATCTTTTTGGGTTTTACAATACTATTTTATATTGACTATTTTATCTTCGTTAATCCTGTTGATTTGAGCAAGAAAGAATTCGTCGTGTTTATTTCAAAGTACTTATTTCTAATATCCTTTGATTTCTATTTATAACAATGATGAATGCTATATATAGCATTCATCATTGTTATAAATAGAAATCGAGGGATATAAGAAATATATATATATATATATATTTCTTATATCCCTCGATTTCTACTTATAACTATATCCATTTTATTCTGTTCCTGGTTTCTACTCCTGCAAATACTTACTCGTTCTAATAGACACCAGGTGTCGCGGTACTGTTGAAGGAAGACCAGTGGAGTGAGGACTGCGGCGTAGAAGCCCGCCTCGCGGTCCAGCATGTCCTCACTGTCAGACATACTGTAGATAGTGCTCCGGAACTTGTGGAGGAATGCGGTGTTCGTGTGGTCTTTGTCGAAGCTGAAAAGAAATAGTAGATTATTAACCAAGGGGATAAAGCAGTGTCTTCTGTCGCGGGTAACGAAGGACTCGAGGTTTAAAAACTTAAATCACGAGCGAAGCGAGGGATTTAAGACGAGTCCTGAGTGTAGCGAGGGATTTAAGTTAAAATACTCTACTTTTCGTACCATTTGCGAAAAAATTAACACAATAATAATATGAGATAAGCATTTATTAAAAATAATGACAATTAAAATAAACTTAACGTTTATGTATTTGAAGAAAACAAAAACGCGGCAAAGTCCTAGACTAATATTTTTTTGTCGGAAAAGCAAAGGCATCAAGCTCATACGGCCTCGTCGGTTTTCGTAATTTTATTTAATAATCATAGCTGCATAATACATGCGTATTCCTTTTTCAAAAAGATGTATAATGCTTTATATACCTACAAACTCAATGGTGTAAACACAGATGTAGTTCAGTATAAATTTCGGTAAGTATTCCAAATTTAAATCACATTCTCCCCCTAGCTAGAGGATGAATGAAATTCAGTACAATTTTCTTTCTCTGTTTTTAACAGATTAAAAATGACTTTTGTTATGTTCGCTTTTTGTGGCATAGAATGTCACTTTTTTGAGCAAGTGGTACGAAAAAAAGTATTTTGAATTCAGAACGTGAGATAATTATCAAGTTTTGTTAACCAAACGACTGTTTTGTTTTGTTTTTTGAAAATTCATAAAAAATATCTAACGACAAAATTTCAAAATCAGCTTATTGATTACGAGGACCATCGCCCATCGAATGACGAAAACATTTTTATCCTTCCATTATTTTTCGATATCCATATACAACTTATGGGTAAAATACTTCCCGCTAATTTAATTTGACCCTGAAAGTTAATAAAAAATCCAGTTGCTGAAATTTCGCTCCTATTTATTATTAACTTAACCATTTATGTACACATATAAACAGACAAGATGAAAAGAACAGAAAAAATGGAACAGAGGTGCTGCTTATTTCTAAAGAAATCTGTTCCAGCGCGCGTATGCGCTAGGAAAGAACATAAAGAAAAGTAAACAGCGTGTTTATCTACGTGTCTTATCAATACAATGATAACATATCCGTCTCCCACCTACGTTTCACTCAAGATAATCTACAAATAGACCAAGTATTTATTAATACCGCGATTCGCGAATGGCCGTGAGTCACGACAGAATTCGGGGAGTACCCGAAACATTGCCGAAACAAAACACACAAAAAACGACCTTGGATACGTCAGCCATTGCAATTTAAACACCAGATGTTCAGTATCTACATTATGAACAGAAGGTTTAATCTGATTAATGTCCACCTCTACAAGAGCTTATTTAGTTTGACATTTTCTTATCAACTTTATAAATAGCAAATAATATTAATTGTTCATTCTTTTTCAAATTTATATAGATTTAAGGGAAACAAAAATTAAAAGAACAATTAATGATTGTATTTTATAAAATATATAATTAATAAAAAAGTATATAAAATAAAATTATATTTTAAGGAATAAGCTTCAATTAATATAGATATTTAATTAAGATTCTTATAACACAAATGCAGCAAACACGCTAGCCAAGTGTGGCTCAGACTCGTTCACTAAGGTTTCTGAGTCTACATATTTCCTCCCAATGTATTTGAGGTGTCTCTCCGCAGACCATAGCCTATCTTTAATCTTGCGCTGCATGCCCTGTCACCTGTACACATGGCATTATAACAAGCTACACATTTTCAGTTCTAGCTGACCTCGAAATGTATAGACTTTTCATACAATGAGAAATAAATAAATAATAAATTCTTTATTTCACCACAAGCCATGACATTAGAATATTCATAAGACTAAGAACAATTAAGGCTTATAACTAGGTCACATTAATTAAATCCTCTGACTCCTAAACTAGGTGTAGGCCTGTGACTTAGGAGTCAGTGATTCTCCGTAAACAAACAAAGCCATAATAAAAGTAAATTAGGACGTTTAAACAATAAGAGATGTGGCAAAGAAAACAGATTCTAATATAAGTAAATTAAAAGTAAAATGGAAAAAAAAAAGTTCAACTGTGTTTGTGTGTGTATTAAATAAGTGTAGGGTATGTATGTGTATGTAGTGAGTAAGTGTAGGGTGAGTGTGTGTAGTGAGAAAGAATAGGACATTACATTTATGACTGAATTATATTTATAATTTATCATCATAACCGTAAATTGCCCAGCAGAAGATCCTCAGTGTTATCATAATTTAGAGCTTGGAGATAATCTTTTACTACGTTTTTGCAAAGATATTTGGGGTACGAATAAATATTTAACTTTTTATTTAGGCAGTTGTACAGTTTAGTGCTAATAACATAAAATTGACGTTTGGCAAATGCAGTTCTATGGCGTTCGTGAGGGAACACATCATGCTTAAGTCTGCCAGTCGGTTCCTTTAAGGGACGTACAGAGTGTTTACGCAGGGTAGTCAAGAGTACGTAAAGTTGTCTGACTGTGAGTACCTTGCAATCGGAGTAGAGCTGCACCGTGGGGTATCTACGTGGAAGAGAAAGCATTACCTTAAGGACAGCTCGCTGGGCTCTCTCAAGCCGGATAAAAACATTTTTTGTGGCACTACCCCAAACGGGCAAGCAATACGTTAGGACCGATCGACATAGACCAAAATATACTAATTTTAGTGTTTCATGATCAGCAGAATTTCGTAGCTTCTTAAAGACATATATTAGCTTACGTATGCGGGACGTGATCTTAAGTATGTGGGGGTGCCAGTTGAGATACCTATCAATAAGTACTCCTAGATACCTTACACAAGAGGATCTAGTGAGGAATAGGCAGCTACATGGTGCTAGGGAATCACAAGTGTGTGAAATCAGCTTATACTGGGAATGTAGAGTTTTATATGTCGCCCTGCGTACATAAGAGGACCTGATGACCGCATCAGAGTTTTGAAGTTGCCATCGACACGCCAAGAAGAGGAAAAATACCAACAGTTGGACTTACTAAGGAAGAATCGCATAGAACCTTCTCACGATGTCTCTTGCTGAAGGTTTGACAGTTACGCAGGTGACCTCATTCTCCGGTTTCCGTTCCAGTTGCGAATGCCGGAATATCCAGCGTTCTTCTGAGAAGTCATTTTCCAGGTCTAAGTCAGCGCATAGAGACGGCCACTAGAAACAACACAATTTTATAAGAAGTCAAGGTCGTTAAGACGTTGACTATAAACTTAAATTGTCCGTATAATTAAATCATAATATCATTCTTTTCCATTTGTATAAAATGGCCATACGACGGCAAATTGACGTAGCGTGTTTGTTTGCTTAACAATTAATTTCCCTGACTGTACAGGCACGAACAATAATTTATTATGAAACCACGCAGTGAAATTCAACACTGAACTTACTGATTGAAATTTTATGCTATGGAGCACAGAACATTGTCTCAGTTTTTTATGGTTTTAAATTTAGTAGTGATCGCCCAGTGGTTGACCATAATTCATTTAAATAGAAACACATTATTATATAAATATATTAGCTTTCTGCACTCATTTTTCTATAAACTTTAACACGAATTTCATTCTCCTCTGTCCGCGTAATTTCGTAAAAAGGGGTTCAATTTTTTTGCTTTTCGCATTAATATATAGATTCTTCCCATGATCTTAGGTTCACTTGCCCTGATAAACTATGTTGCTGACTTATTCTTCTCCAAATAATTTCTCCAATCTATTGGCACTTACCACAAAACTTAACCAAAGCAAAACGTGACATATATTCTGTGCCATCTCAGTCTTCTTCTATGATTCATGTTAGTTAGTGTTTCAAAGAAAACATGTTAATTTACTAATTTAGTCCATGTTCCCTACATGTTAATATTTTGATAGCAACTGTCTAGTTGACAGAGCGAACTGGAGAACATTGCTGAAAGAAGGTTTGAGGAAATGTTGAAACTGTTTACAATAATTTTTAGTAAGTCTTTATTAAATAGACTAAAACATGGTTTAAATGTATGATAAATGTGCTGTTATTTTTTTTATTTATCATAATGCCAAAGGGAAAAAGAATACATTTATTTTGTAACACCCTCTACTTGTCAGATCACTCAGATTTATCGAGGCCACAGAACACAGAAACAAGTTCAAGGGTAAATAACTACCCTACATAAATATTTTAGATAACCGTTAGAGGGTAAATAAAAACTAGACTGTATGGTCCATATTCTGTTGTACAATACAACAACATCAACAAATAGAGATGTAAGTACCTATATCATCATCATCTGTGTAGCCTTTACCCAACTACGTTGGGTTCGAAATCCAGTCCATCTGAGGCAGCTGAATATCAGTATTTTTACATGAAGCGAGTGAGAGTGATGGTGGGAGTTTATATATAGTTATGTATGTATGTATGTAGTTATAACTACATACATACATAGAATCACGCCTTTTTCCCATGGGGGTAGGCAGAAACCACGGAACGCCACCTGCTACGATCTCTACACACTTCTTTTGCTTCGTTTAGGTTCATACAATTGGTCATACACACACGCCGGTTGCGAGTACTACGCACCTGACCTTTCTGAAGAACATCACCAATAAGATCCCTATATGTCCTCCTAGGGCGTCCCCTCCCCGTGTTTCCACTCACATCTGCCTTGTAAATACCTTTTGTGAGCCGACCTTCATTCATCCTCTCAACATGACCAAACCATCTAAGCATACTTTTTTCAATTTTTGTCACTACATCTTCTTTTACACCACACCGTTCTCTTATCACATCATTCCTCAGCCTATCATTCATAGTCACACCACACATGCTTCGCAAGGAACGCATTTCCACAGCATTTACTCTACTTTCATGCTTCTTTTGCCATACCCAACATTCACTTATAACTACAAGTAACTTTAATAGCTCTTGACCAAAAACAGAACTAACGCCGTCATCTTTTTTTTAAATTTAATTTCGCCAAACAGTTTCACAAATGTTTTCCAACAACAAAAATAAAAATTTAAAAAAAAAACACATACACCTTCATGGGAACTTATGAAACGTCAGAAGCTAGGTGCACGGTTCCAAATAGTTGATTCCTATGGAAAAGAGCCGGCAAGAAATAAATAAACTCCAAGGTTAAAAATAATTGGCATTTACAATGGTTCCAAATTATATTAATAGGTATGTGCGGACAGTGTAGGCCTGTCAACAAGTACTAGGTACTTAATAAAATAGAAATTGGTCTACAAAATTACTCAAAAACCAAAAGATCCATGACGACGATTAATGGAGTACCCATTAATCGTCGTCATAAAATCATTCCGAGACATTCAATACCGTGTAAGACAAAGAAACCAGACTGCTAACCAAATGCTATTTTTAAACTTATCAACAATGGCGCAGTTGCCAGGAAAAAATGGCCTTCTGTCTTGGGTAGATTTTGTTAAGGATGAAGCGCCAAGGTATACCGTGAACTTAAAATTGTCTTATGGAACAAAAGTATTTTTATTTGCCTACACTAACCCACTGTTGTGCAAAACCTCCCCAAATTCTTCCAGGCATCTTTCTCCAGCGCCACCTCGTTCCAACACTTGAAATACGCGTCTTGCTTTTTTTTTAGATGGGAAATCATCAAATGACTTCTCCCGCTCTGGGCGGCGCGGGAGGGCGTGTCAGACTTTTACTGACTAAAACCCGCCCGTGTTCTTTCAGTTGCCCATGTGCCAGGGTCACGGTATCTCTTTCGAACAATCTCGCGACCCTGGACGCGTCTAGGTCGTCTCGCTACCTCTATTAAGGTTGGACTTCTCGGCGCCGTCCATCCTCAGGCACCCACCTATGGAAACTACACGTGGGACTCATGCATCCACCTTAATAGAAGTAGCTTTATGGGAGGGGGGCGCTATAGGAAAATATTTAGATGCACTCTCTACATGTTTACTAACATAGTTTGAAGTTAAATGTTTACTAACATTTTATGGATTCTCTCTCAATTATCATTTTAGATAATTAATTCCACTGTAACTTTTAGACTCTTCATTTGTAATATAGTTTCATAATTTGTAATTGTTTGAAAATAAATGCTAAATTGAATTAAGCTTAAAATAGGACTGGTATCACTGGGCGACTGTTTATTTCAAGGATGAATACCCAAACATTCAAGAGCGCGATACAGTAATTTAGTCATCGGTCGTCGCCGGCGCAGTGCGCACACGCCACGTACGACGCGTTGCGAATCGTGATAAGTGTGAATGTGAGTGCTTCAGATAATATGCGAATAACTGATTAACAGACATGACAACGCGTCAAAATAAAGACTTTTACCAGTGAATGTACTGTGATCAAACAAAATGGAAAACACTAGAGATACACTCAATAATAATGCATTTATGTTCATTTACGCACGCCAAAATAAACCGACTGCAGAGAAAATTGTAAACATCGAGAAAGCATTGAACGATGGTGCTTATATTAACTTCCCCGATGCCAATGACAACAAAAACACTATCTTACACATCGCAACTCAGCAAGAAGAAAAAGATCTTGTGACATTCCTTTTGAGTAAAGGCGCCCTTTTAATGAATAATGCCGAAAATAAAACACCATTGCAAATAGCAAAAGAGAAGAATACAGAGGCCAGTAAAGAAATTCTCAATATTTTAACTAAGAGTGGGAAACATTTGCCGCGTATCGATGTGACGAATTCAAGAGACCTTCAAAGAGAATTAAATCAAAATCGTTCAATATCTCTAAACAGTGGCCCCGCCACTCCAGCAGGAGCAATGTATCAAAAACGAAAAGGTACTTCTGGTGTAAGTGGTCAGTTCTACGAAACTAAACTGTTAAGCTTAGTCTTGCATCGAGCATTACATGATAAAGTAATTGAAGAATGTTACTTAGCAGCCAACATAGATGACATTGGAGATTTTGATGACGTGTGCTACAGGTTCAAAATGCAGGAAGATGGCAAGGCAAAAGACATCATGTGTTTCATGCAAGCAAAACACCGAGAAGACCCCAATAAGAATAGACTCTCTGTAGAGAGTTTGAAAGGTGTCTCAGGACAATTTAGTTTGGTAAAATATTTTGATAGCTTCTTAAAAATTAAACAGAAGTTTGTTAAAAAAAACCCTAAAACCTATGATCCCATGTTCGAAGGTGAGTTCAAAGATATTGATTGTTATTTCATTTTGTATACACCTCTAAAGAAAAACTTTGATAGAATCCTTACCGGAAACAAACCAATTTGTCATAAATTACATGATTTTATAAACACAGGGGAACAAAAGGAAGATGTTTTTCAATTTAATTACGATATCAGTGAAATAGATTCTTTGACGAAGTATATGCAACAAGAACGCATTAAAGCTCTGGGGGAACATTTTTTTACCTCTATAATGTCTGGAAATACGAAGGATATAATGAATAATGACTTAATTAAAATATATCACCCAGCTTTGTCTCAAAACGTAATCGAACTCTCAGGTAGGGACCCAAATTTCTTCGAAGGTAAATTTCGTAAAGATTTTTTTGATAGTGATGACGATCTTTTAATCACTTTAAAAGAAACTCTCTACGATCTGATAGTGATTAAACAAACAAAAAAAACAGGACTTAGAAAAGAAGAAGTTAAAGAGAAAGTTAAAGCTATCGTAAATAACCCATGTGCTCAAACTATTAGCACTTTGATAGGACAGGTAATACTATTTGATGATAAAAGTAATAAACTATACCTAGATAAAACCAAAATATCTCTTAAGCAATATAAAACAGAGGACATCCGCGAGATCAACCAATATTTGCAAAAATGTCAAGTCACGCAGGCTATAGTCAGTGATGCTATTAATATAATTGGTAAAGATAAACTAGAGTCACTTACTTTCAAACTACCACATACTTTTGGCAACTCTGACTTTCCATCAGAATTAAAACAAGTAAAGAAAGATAAAACTGATAGGAGAGTGTTCCTTGCTGACAAATTTTGTAAATTAATAAGTGAAGCTAAACTACGCTCAGAAGAACAAAGAAAAAATAAAAATGAAGAGAACATTTTACATCCAGTAGAAATATTCCTATGTGATAAAAACGTTGGTCCCAAATTAATTCTAGAACCAAAACATCTGTATCATACCACAGGAATTGGAGGGACAGTAGGAAATCTGCTGAAATTTGATAAAGAAACTCAGTGTTTTACATTTAACACTAATGAAGAATCACTTGGAGAAAATTCAAAATACATATTAAGAGAAATAAGAAAACTAACGCAAGATGATTTAACTCATTATAAAATTAATGTCAAAATGAATAACTTTCCGCGAACTTCTTTTGAAGCTAACGAAAATGATAAAAAGCTCGCGGAAGAATTTTTAAGTAAATTATGGTTTTACACAAACCAAGCAAATGAAGAAACAGTGGAAAGTATATTGAAAAAGGAAATCGATCAACACTATAACGTAGATAAAAGCCAAAACCAAATTCTGTTCCGAGTGCATTCCGACGCTATTTTCCTGAGGTTTCATGACGAAATACAAAAATGGTGGAAATCACAATCCCAAGCCCGTTACCTGACCAAAACTGATACTATTTTTGATGAAGCTAAGAAAGATATTATAAATAGCCCAGTATTAACGGTACTTAACGTCATGTTTTTAAGATATCTGAAAAAGTTAGACATCGAATTTGATGCTGATGCAATAAATTCTATGGACATACAGAAAAAGATTGAAACTAATAAAATACTAAATATAATCTCTGCAGCGGTTATTTTAAGTGCCACAAAAATAATGCAGTTGGTCCGAATACAAAACAACTACACTTTTGTGAATTTAGATTATGTGCGTATACTTCCAGAGAACGATAAAAATAAATTGATGAATGAATTGAGCGAAATGAAAGCGGTCATATTAGTTATCATTTGTGAGACTTCCTTGGATGAACAGCACCAAAATACGATAAATGAAATAATAAAAATATATCAAGAAAGAATTATCGTTATAACAGATAAACCATTGCCAGAAAAAACATATCAAAATAACGAATGCATTGTTTTTCATGACGAAAACATAAATTTAAATAATTTACATCCTGACTCACAAATAAAAGTTCTTAAAGAATTTAAAGTGTGCTACCAGGGAAAAACAGTAACATTAAATGCAATAATAGACGATGATTCAAAAACTTTAATACATGCGAAATTTTTGTGGTCGCTATTGAACAAAGTGAAAATAGAAATAGGGCAAACACTCGACTCATTTAAATATGATGAAATAAAAGATTACTATGTTAATAGAACTTTACTGCGGAACAGCGAGGAATATGAAGTGAACACGTTAAATGACATTGATGATGCAATCGTTCTCATAACTTCTAAGCCTTGCATGGGTAAGACTATTCTTCTTACTCATTTATCCTTAGAAACGAAGAAAATTGACCCAAAACCTTGGATTGTACGTATCAATATGTCAGCTTACAACAATGATTTTGTGAAGTGGAAATTAAACGCGACACATGTAATGAGGTTTCTTTGTAAAGCTGCTCTGAAAACCACGGATACAATCAAACAACTTAATTTCACCGAGAGCACAGATCAAACTGTTGAACTTAACAAGGACAACTTAGAAGATATTTCTTTTGAATTAGAGTGGTTTATTCACTTTTACAATCAGGGAAAAATAATATTGTTATTTGATGGATTTGACAAAATTCACCCATATTTCACGAAGGAGGGAATCGACTTATTACTTGCACTAAAACGAGCCAACAAACGAATGTGGATAACAAGCAATTGCTATATTGTCCATATTTTAGAGCGGGAACTAGGAGATTCGTACAAGCTCGAGCGGTTGAAGACGAATGAACAAGAAAGTTTTCTGCGTAGATTCTGGAAAACGAACCTGAAGCTCGAAAAACTAAACCATCAACAGATTAATAATATTAGTATGTTTTATAATTACATCATGAAATTGTTCAATTCCAAAAGCACTGCTTTTACTCAAGAAAGGCCCGTGATTTCTTTACTAAGTGTACCGCTCCACATCATATATCTTTCGGCAGTCGAATACTTCAAAAATGAAATTAATAGCCTGTCACCAAGATTCCTTCGTGAAACAATAAAAAAGAAATGGAAATTAAATTCTTATACATCCATAGATCGGTTCTTACGAAACGGTGAAGAGGTATCTTTAGAGTTGGCAGGAACACCTTTACACATGTATATAGCTGCAAATTATTTCAAATTACAGATAACAGATGAATTCAATTTACACCTTAATACAGATGCATTTATCAATAAATCAAATGTATATTTAAACGCTGTTACTTCATATGAGCTTTTCCTTAAAAACAATATTAAACATATTTGTGAAATTGAGAACAGAAATATTGAGAAAGAGCAAGACAAAGTGCGCAATGATTTCGTTAAATCTCATAGAAAAATAGCTCTATTTGCAATATGTAAAGAGTGTGATATACCAAAACTTCTAACGGAAAGTGAAATATCTGAAGTTAAAAGCACTTTAAAAAAGCTTGAATCAGGCGAAATTAAGTCTCAATTTATAGACTGTGTCGTGGATGGCATACCACAATTCTACAACATATTATTTGCCGAATGTTTTATAGTAGAATTCGCATCAGATATACTAAAAAGGCTACACCGCGGGAATATTACACATTTGACACTGGAGTCATTGTGGGATTTTATTGTGAATATAATGCTTACGGTGTGCCCCCCAGGAGTTAGAAACGCTTTCGATTACAAATTAAAATATGACCCTGAGTTAGCAGAAGCGGCAAGTAACGAAAAAACTAACAAGATTATATTTGAATTAATTTTGAAACAAAAAGCGAAATCTGAAATTGCCGGTCGTGATGCTGGAACCTGCTTGAATGTTGCTATAAGTGAAGGTTTAGTTAATATCACTAATCTTTTATTGAAAAGTGCTCGTCGGTATGTAACAAGAGATAACGTAGATGGATTCTTGAGCATCCTTAAATCTAGTACATTTATATTAGGGGTAGCAAAACCGACGTGGAAAGAGCAGACAGTTGATGTGATGCGATGTATCGACTCTCTGGATGGTGAAAGTTTAATAGAAATGATAAATTCTACCGAAATGGAAGGTGTGTCGCAAACGCTTGCCAGCGTATACTCGAGCACTGACATGGGGCAAAAATTACAAGAAGCGATAAAGAAGGAAATTTGCGGACCAATCCAACAGCTTACGGAAAGACTAGTAGCATGCAGTGAGGACAATGAAAACCTAACGACCTTGTTGGAAGTTTTGCCTTATCATCTCCCTACGATAGTCAACTCACTATTTGGTCAGCATACTGAGGTCGATGATCAACAAGGAAGCTCATCTCTTGATACTTCTCTTGAGCCTTTCGGAAGAATGCAGGAATGAACGTTATATTATATTCACGCAATAATCGATTTGTACTACTGATTGCTTCATAAATAAGGTACTACTGATTGCTTCATAAATAAGGCTTTACAGAATAAAAATAATTGTTGTTTTATAAACATTGATGTTTCTATGAAATAGTAATTCAATGGGATCGAATGAACTTAGAAGGTGTACTGACGACTTTAATTACTTTTTTTTTTTTTAAATACGTATTTTAGTCAAAATAATATTTTAATCAATATACACCCTTATTTTACACAAATTGCAAAAAAAAATACGTAAGAAAATTTAAATTTCGCAGGCTACCTGAGTTCCTTTCCACCTTAATGGTTTAAAAACAAGCTACTATTAATATTTTATTAAATTTTTATGCTCGTCATGCCCGGGCCATGTGAACTCTTTCGAACAGATCTCGTGACCCTAGCAGGAGGCGGCCCTTACACCTAATAAAATATTGTCAATTCAACCGTTTCTTAAATAGTAGGTCTATTTAAGAAACGGTTGAATTGACAATATTTTACACCTAATAACCTCCCTTATACCTACTATTTAAGAAACGGTTGAATTGACAATATTTTATTAGGTGTAAGGGCCGCCTCCTACTAGGGTCGCGAGATCTGTTCGAAAGAGTTACCGTGGCCATGGCAGATGGGCAACTGAAGGAAATCGGGTGGGTTTTAATCAGTAAAAGTCTGACACGCCCTTCCGCTCCACCCAGAGCGGGAGACGTGATTTGATGACTTCTCACCTACAAAAAAAAAAGGGCCGCCTTAGGGGGAAGTGGGGCAGATTGATTCATAAAAATTGAAAATGTAATAATATGTGAATAAACATAATATTTTTAGTTTATTTTCAACTCAACGTTTAGCCAAATGTATAAATATTATAATGTCAAGGATAATAATTGTTTATGTTGTGACAGAACGGTAAAAATACGTGTTGTGTAAAAAATATCTTTTGAATCATTCTGCCCCACCAACGGGGCACTTAGATACATCACGTGGGGTACTTTAATACAGTGTGAAAGTTGTATGAAATTCGTTAAATTATAAGACTTTATTGAAAATTAACACTTCTTTTATTGTGAAGATATCATAATCAGTCTTACAAAATACTTATTACTTAATCAAATGAACAGTTTAGAATATTTTGTCTTCAAAAACGCTTGTGATGTTTTCGGGTGTAAAAGATTCCAGAAAGGCAGATTTTGAGAGTTAAGCTGTTATATATGGATAGTGTCTTGACAATATTTTGAATGTGCCAATCATTAGAACCTATTTCCAGTTTGCTTTTAAATGTAAACGCAAAAAACGCTGACTTCAAACGGTTGTAATTTATGTGACGTATATTGTGGCAAAAAAAACATAGATAATCAAAACTTTAGGTGTTGGTAAGACTGTGTTAATGGCTGTTTCATCGAAATTTAGTATACGGTCAGGTGTGAATTTATAGCATTACATTACATGCTCATATTATTATTTTTTAATCAGCTACTGAGGTCTTATTAAATGCAAAACTGCTTGCGGCACTTGTGTTTTTAGGCTTTCTTAGGCTAAGTTCCTTTTCCATTTTCTAAATCCTGCTGCCCAATCTTTCCCGGCACGTTTATTTTTTTTCCCCAAGAATCTGGATATTTGCATCCTAAATATTTTGCATACTTATAAGCTAAAGATGAAAGTTGCTGCAAGGATAACCCATAATGCATCTTGAGCAAATCAGTACATATTCTGAAAATACATTTTCTTGGGTAGTAAATACTTGAGCAACAGTATACTTTGACCCGTACAAATTAGTAGATGACGTTTCGTTTTCCTCGCAATCTTTTCTGAACTTTTCAACACGATATTGCAGAGTTGCAGGTTTGATACCTGGTACCATATTTGTCAGCTGCTTTTCCAATAGACAGTACCCTCGAAGTAACTTCTGATATGGCGAGCTTGATCGTTTTTTCATCTATACTACGTCTATCGGTCTTTGACTTGTACTTGCGTTCCATTTTCTAATGACAAAAAAGGAATATATAATTTTAATTGAAATTTATATATTTTCACATTTTGTTGGGGCACCTTGAAACAGTTAGGGGGCACAATGATGTGTATCATTGTACCCCGTACTTCGCTGTATCTAAGTGCCCCAAAAGATATTTTTCAAAATATACGAATTTAGTAAATAAACTAACATTAAAAAAAAATTAAGAGTACTAAATCTTTAACATTTGATCCCTTAACTTACATTTGGTGTATAAAAATATTCACAGGATCGTACAGAAGACCGTAGAAACACTTTTACAAATGACGTATTTTTTTAGTTGATCGCACTCGAAACACATTACGACTTGTTAAATGCCACCAGTTGACTGGCTGACGACGAGATCACATCGGATGCGATCAAACATATGTATGATCGTTTTAGAGGTGTCACCACTCGAATACATTCAATCGATTTTTAAATAATGCCTGTGTATCTATGTGCCCCTTGCATCAATGTGCCCCACCTCCCCCTACACACTTTTACGCCGCGATTTTATTGCGTCTGTATATTCGGCGACTTATTATCGACAATACACTTGTACTAATATGTGTTCTGTGCCATTACCGAGAAAGAACACAATTGTAATAATACTTTTTTATGTACAGTCACCAAAAGAGATAAGTTACCAGGGTCGTGGGATATATTTGAAGTTTACTAAGAAACCGATGCAAGTTTTCGAATGAAATTTAATTTAAAAAATTAACTGTTAGTTTTCTATTTAAAAAAATTAAAAAAAATTATTGGAAAACTTCTATTACTTTATTATTAAACTTCAACTTTAACCGACGGCCCTGGTTACTTATCTCTTCTGGCGACAGCCTACTAAGTAAATAAGTAATGTAAACTAAACTATTAAATAAAATATAAGCATTTAAAATGAAGACTGAGTCAGAAATGTGTCATAATATTAGCATAAGATTTAATATTAATTGTTAATTTAATTAAAATATAAGTTTTATAAATAGGAACAATATCTACCTACCACGTCGGTAACTGACTTGTATGTTTATTGTATGTTTATGGTATCTACATAATTAATTAGTTCATAAAATAATTGTTGAATGTAAAACGTATTTTGCATGTTACCGGCTAAACCCCATTTTAGGATGTACTAGTTTTGCCTAGTACAAACCAGTTCTTCCTTCTCATCAACGTTATGAATCTACATGTTTATGTGTAACAGTTTACAACGGTTAAAGATTCACATTGGAATGATAACGTGACACTACATCACTACTTTTTTTACTGTAGTAGGCTGTACATGCTGTTTGTTTTGTCTTTTCATAGTGCATAAGTGCATAAATGTATTCTAGTTTGTCCTATTGCGTGTAGGGAGAAGTGCTTTTTTCTAGGTGGAACTAGTTCATCTTAAAATACGGAGTGGCTGGTAGCACATACAGCTAATACATACAGAGCAACATATAATACATAAAATACAGAGCAACGAATGGCCTCGTAGTGCAATCCATAACCCTAATTGCGCAATACACTAATAATCACAGTCTGAATCATTTTAGAGGCTATTTTTTGTAGCGAATCCATTGTCCTGTATGTTCGAAAACATCGTCTGCTCAACAACGTAAATAATGCAATAAATGTTGTTGAACTGTCAAAATGACAGACATACCAAGTTTTAGTGCGTTACGCAATTACCTCGCATAATAACATGTTTGTTTATGTGTACTTACTTATATTGACCTATTTATATGAATCATCATGTATTTTGCTACTATAAAAGTTATTTTTTAATAAACTTCATATATTAAAGTATAGAGAATTTTTATTTAAGCGTGGCATTTTCTTTTACTTATCTTAAGGCAACCTCAGGTTATCTACAGATATATGCCATGCTATTTTTTTCACTCCTACTCATCTAGACAGAGACAGACAGAGAGGACAGACAGAGAGTTTGTAAATGTGCTACCTAATCATAAAACTTATTAAGGTAGAGTTGAAAGTGACCAACTCATTCTCGTGACCATGAATTCAGCACATGCATAATATATCCATACAGGGTCAAAGCTGGCAATACTTAACTCACGTGTTGAGTATCGGTTTCGAAAACGATTGAAATATACCCACATTATGCCATAATCTACCGTCGATTGAACCAAAGAAAAATCCATCCTATTTCATGGCAGTGAGACTCAATTTTAAATGCATAAAGTAATGCAAGGGTCGACACGGTTTTCTTAGTAATAAAATAGCTATAAAAATTGTTTTGGTCATTGGTTTTAAATCAATTCTCTAATTGGGGTATACGTTAATTATATTATCTGCTACTTATATGTACTTCAGAGCGACGACATTTTAACTCTGATAAAAATGTATTCCTAAATATTTTTTATAAACGCCTAAGAATTTAATATCCCTTACCCTCTCACCATAAACCCTCTTCAGCATCATCATTTCAGCTGGGAAATGTCCACTGGGCTTAGGCCTCCCCGAAACACAACCACTTCGACCGGTTCTGCGCATCTCGCATGCAACGGATCCTGCAGCCTTCAACAGGTCATCGGTCCGTCTTGTGGGCGGCCTTCAAACACTACGTCTTCCGGTAGGCGGTCGCCATTCCAGAACCTATACAACCTCTGACCATAATGGTATTACTCTAGGTTTTTGAGGTTATCAAATTCTGACACTGAAGAGAAATGTCAAAACAAAATGGTTAGTAGATTTAGAATATTTTTTACGTAGCAGTTATAAATTACAGTGAAATGTTCTTGAAATGATGTCTTTAGTGATTTCAGTCGTATTTTTATGGGCTACGGTAAGTTATGTTCTCTTTTTGTACTTAACGATAGGTACGTACCCAACGTAATTTTGTACTAGTTTGTATAAATTGGAAAGCGAGCATCGAGATATAAGTACTAACGTACGTACTTATATCTCGATGAAAGTGAGAGATTATATTAATAGAGAACGCTGGCGTCCTTAGCACAAGTTTAATCTTAGCTTGAATGTCATTGGAACTGGACCTGGACCAGGGTCGCGGTTTGTTCGGAAGAGTTACCGTGGCCCTGGTCATAGGCAACTGAAGGAATCGGGGTGAGTTTTAGTCAGTAAAAGTGTGACACGCCCTTCCTCGAGTGTACTACGTGAGCTCGACAAATGGATGTGCGAATAACACTTGTGCGACAAAACTGTACTGCGACTCACAATAGTTCGAATGCACGCTTGTGCGACACACTGAATCTAGTCGTTTCTAGCACTCGCCGCCGCCGGCTTCTACCGCGGCACCGCTCGCTTCGTTCGCTCAGCTCGTGCGTAGGAGGTCACAGTTTTAACCTAACCTAACCTAGTATATACTATGTGAGCTTGAGTGTGTCGCACAAGCGTGCATTCGCACATTCATTTGTCGAGCTCACGTAGTACACCCCCTTCCTCTCCAATAGGAAAGGAAGCGGGAGACGCCATTTGATGATTTCCCACCCAAAAAATAAATGAATAAAAAACCGGCCAAGTGCGAGTCGGACTCGCGAAATTTTACAAATATTTTTATTATATAATGTAACAATTATATGATGTAACAAAAAATTTATGGTTTTCGCAATTTTCCCTTTATCTGTGCTATAAGACGTTGCTTCTTACCAAATTTCAAAATTCTAGATCGACTGGAAGTACCCTTTAGGTTTTGATTCCCTTGCGAGTTTCGAAAATTTGCGGAAATTTGCGGCATAAACGGCTATATCTTTTGATTGCGTTAGCTTAGAGGTTTGATTTTTTCACAGCTCCCAGGGACAGTAGACTTGAGTATTTGATATAAATTTCAGCTTGATATCTCCAAGCGTTCCTGAGAAAAAGGTTCTTGACAGACGGATGGACGGACGGATGGACAACAAAGTGATCCTATAAGGGTTCCGCTTTTTCCTTTTGAGGTGCGGAACCCTAAAAAGGACCATACTCAGCAGTAGCACGTTTGACCGCTAGACCAACGACGCGAATTATTTTCAGGCATCAAAACTAATATAATTCTAGCTCAGACCACTAGAAGCTGTTCTAGGCACCATTACACTGCCTGGTCATGCTCCGGACCTTATTTAACCGTATGATGTAGTCCGTCCTCCATTAGACCCGAGCACCATGATAGTGACAATATAGAAAACCCGCACACGGAAACTTACAACGAACCTATTTTATGGTGCGGAAAATTAAACTATCCTACGTTGGCTTAGGTTGGATAACTATTATAATAACTTATAAGGTAGTAGAAAATTGTAGGCATAAGCAACCTTATTTTCTAGTAAAATTTTCTATCTGAAGGATTTTTAACGAAATTAATAATCCATTGTTTAATTTTGTTTGTAAAATAACTCAATGAATATAGTTGAAAATATGACATAACACAACACGACTTGTTTTCTCCAAGGGTTGGGTAGGAGGTGTACCTATAGTAAACCCACACTTCATCGCTTATTGTGCAATATTTACATATTATATAGGCCAACAAACATAAAATAATATTAATAATATGTACAAGTATATAAAAATAATAATAAGAATCCCAGGGCTTCAATAACTCGTCCACATCGCTGTCAATGGGACATGTGCCCAAAAGGCTGGCAGCAATACCACGTTGTATGGCGATGCTGATTCTTTGGCCAATAAATAGGACAACCCTCTGGTCACGTGAAGAGTCGACCAACCGCTTAGCTTTGCCTTGAATGGCCTTCTATATCCATGGCTCTAATGTTTCAACCCCAAACGACTCAAATAACTCCCAATAAGATTGGAATATTTTCGCCGTTTGAGGTTTTCCGCACCAGTTATGTTTTAGTCTCATGTAATATAAGGCGAGCTTATTGTCACCAACCGGGTACAAATCCCGAATTCGGGCTGGTACTTAGATATTTCAAATAGAAAAACCAAATAACACTTTTTCCGACCAGGGAATCGATCCCAGGACATCTTGCTCAGCAGTAGCGAGGCAGAAAGTTGAAGAATAGTAATTTAAGGCATTATAGTTTGTGCCAGATGTGAAAAAAATAAAAGTCATTGACACCTGCCTACCAATGTATTCAAATTACCATTTTTACCGTGCTAGCGACACTTTACATACATACATACATACAATAACGCTTTTTTTCCATGGGGGTAGGCAGAAACCACGGAACGCCACCTGCTACGATCTCTACACACTCCTTTTGCCTCGTTTAGGTTCATACAATTGGTCATACACACACGCCGGTTGCGAGTACTACGCACCTGACCTTTCTGAAGACGTCACGAATAAGGTCACTATATGTCCCCCTAGGGCGTCGCACCTTTTGTGAGCCGTCCTTCATTCATCCTCTCAACATGACCAAACCATCTAAGCATACTTTTTTCAATTTTTGTCACTACAACTTCTTTTAAACCTCACCGTTCTCTTATCACATCATTCCTCAGCCTGTCATTCAAAGTCACACCACAAATTCTTCGCAAGGAACGCATTTCCACATCATTTATTCTACTTTCATGCTTCTTTTGTCACACTTGCGACACTTTCTTTACATTTTTTTCGTATCGTTTTGAAATATTTGAATACATTGGAAGGCGGGTGTCAATGACTTTTATGTTTTTCACATCTGGCACAGACGATAGCGTTGCGTGTGTGTTTTGCAATCATTTAGCTGTTTACGTTACTGGCTATTATAAGCTGGGCAGTCTATTTAAATTTTTCCGATACCTACGTAAAATAAAGCTGGAACAGTAAACTCTTTATGTGTTCCGAACACCTGTGTTTCCGTTAATGGATATTGTCAATTTTTTACACGCAACCCGCTGCCTCGTTAGGCATTGAAACTTTTATGGAGCGATAAAATGTTGGTTTTTATTTCTATTGTGAATATCTGGAAAATTGGGTATATTGCTTGTGTGTACTGTCGCTGTTATACTTGTTATCATTCATCATCATATCAGCGAACAGACGTCCACAGCTGAACATAGGCCTCAACCAAGCTCCGCCACTTCAACCGGTTCTATGTTTCCCGCATCCTGCGACCTTCACAAGATCATTGGTCCACTTTG
Source organism: Aporophyla nigra (assembly GCA_947507805.1). Classification (NCBI taxonomy): domain Eukaryota; kingdom Metazoa; phylum Arthropoda; class Insecta; order Lepidoptera; family Noctuidae; genus Aporophyla; species Aporophyla nigra. Next base: position 26,566,663 of record OX382292.1, on the reverse strand, counting down.
TGTGAGCTCTTTTAAGTCTCCGTTTTCGGGTACGCGGTCGCCACTCCAACTCTACGTCTTACGGTACGCGGTCGCTAACTTTCGGCCCCATCGGCCATCTGTTCTGTGAGCAATGTGCCCTCCCCACTGCCATTTAAGGTTGACATTTCTTCAGGCTTTGTCGGTTACCTTGGTTCTCCTGCGAATCTCTTCATTTCCGATTCATGCAAGTAAGGAGCTGCAAGCATAGCCCTCATGGCCGTTATTCTTGTAAAAACTTATTAATCCAATCACCATCATCCTGCTGCTATCCTAATTAATTAGCTGTTAGCAAACTCTTTTTGTACCATTTCTATCAGCGGTCATCTCAGAATTTACTGTCTTCCCAACCATGTCATGTATCACACAATCCTTTCATTCATGTTTTCTTTGATCTGCATAGCTATTCACAAGTATTTGACAGACTATTGTATCGAAAATGATACATTATACTTACCTGATTTGCTTTGCCCCCGACAGCAAACAGCAGTCAGAAGTAAGGCAAGTCATTGTTTGTTTAATTTAAACTACTAAAATGTTGGTAAAGGCCTCCACCATCTCTTTCCTCCAAACATGAACTGGGAGAGCGCAAAATAGTACATATTTTGCGCTCTCCCAGTTCATGTTTTCTGTGATCTTATTTCGTCTTCCCATCTGCGAAACTGTCTACCTCTATTTCTTTTCCTAGTTCTCAGTTACTAAAATACTATGCTTTTGCTCCACATTTGTTGACTACCGGGCTTTTTTGACTACCCGGAAGGACTATCAATGATCTATGAATGACAGCCGAAACCAACGGGTTCAAGTCTTTTCCGAAATACAGAGGGGTTTCAATATGTAATGGATGGTCACCCATTCATGAACCGTCGATCGACTCATATGTGGCTGTTATTATTTAGCCATGAGCAAGCGCGATAGCTATATGTTATTGCGTGTTTATCATATCAAGCATTTAGACGTGCCTGGCCAACTTTATGGTAAGTGGTGCCACTGCTTATGCAAAAGTCTATCTGCAATATCAGCGGCATCTTCCCACACGTCAAACCGAAATGTTTAAATTCTGGTGGCTCCGATAGGGTTAGTACAGTGGCCCTTTTTGTGGGTGGGATATCATCAAATGACGTCTCCTGCTCTGGGCGGAGCGGAAGGGCGTGTCAGACTTTTACTGACTAAAACCCACCCGTGTTTCTTCAGTTGCCTGTGCCAGGGCCACGGTAACTCTGTCGAACAAATCCGGAACCCTGCCGGGGTGTTCAGAAGCCGTAATGTGTGAGTTTCTTTTAACCATCTCGATCAAAACCATCGGACGTGTTCGGCGCTCCGATTGGCCCTGGATAGCCGAAGCCGAAGGACCAACCGGCGAGCGCCGAACGCGGTCGAAGCGTTAGATCGACATGGCAAAATTAAATTCACACTAGGGCCACAGAACAGAACAGAAATATACTCTGGTCTCCGTTCAAACCATTAGCAAGGAACAACCGACTCACGAGCATACGTGAGCCGACTGTGTCATTAAGCCAATTTTCTACTTTAAACTGTGGTAATACGGTTCTATTTTCAATAGAGCCAGTGAATCGCTCGGGCATTTTTCCGTTTTGTCCTTTCTCTTCAAAATTGAACAAAAGCAACGCTGCTTAGCCGCAGAAACATGTAGTAGGTGGTGGTAGGAGGTTCCTCCCCGGACGACCACCTTCACTAACTCTACGTACTACACACATATTTAACAGGTTTCTTTCCTTTCTGGTTTTTGTGTGACTCAGAGATGATTATGCGATTATTTTTACCTATAGTACCTACCTATCAGTTTGTCTGGAAATGATTATATTCGTTTTCAAGATCAATATTCGTAACTCTTGTACAGACGCCAGCACATCGAGCTACTATGTCTATAATATGTCAATTTTTTTTAATAGATTTCAACTTCATCGCTAAAGCATTAGGTTCAAGGTTCATTGGTAGAATTTAACAGTTTCGGGTACCTTGATGTGCTGGCGTCTGTACGTACACAGTTTAGGGGAAGCCCCTCATTAACAATCATAATATACCTATACAGTGTTATCAGAGTATGCCATATTTCATTTTACTCTTATCACATTGCAAATACCTATAAGGATAAAATATGATTTGGTACGTTCGTTCTTTAACAAAATTATGTTTTATTAGGTACTATTTTGTTGTTTAAACCAACACAACAAGCAGCCTATAATGTTTCCACTGTTGGGACACTCGCCCACGCGGGCCCAGTGTTGGTTGCTGGCTGTTACATGTCTTCGAATTTTTGGTTCTAGGATATACTTACGGGTTTCCTGACGATGTTTTCGATCACTGTTTTGAGAGCAGTGGTGATGACATTAAATACACTAAGTAATGGCCTGGGTTCGAACTCACGATTGTAATTCGGGGCCGATCGATACCACTGAGCCACCACTATCTCCCTCTCAAGAAATAGGAGGCCTGTGTCTCAGCAGTGGGAACATAATAATAATAAATATCTTAGGACAACCAACACACCGTCATCTGATCCCAAACTAGGCAGAGCCTGTACTATAGTAACCAGACAACTGATAAATATACTTATATATTTCTGAATACAAACATATTATAGAAAAATTACACCCAGACACAGAACAAAATGATTGTGCTCATCACACAAAGATTTGTCCTGGGTGGAAATCGAACCCACGACCTCATTCTTAGCAGTCAGGGTCACTAACCACTAGACTAACAGGCCAGTCAATAGACTGATTATGTTATGTGTGTACCACAAGGTTACCACTGCTCCTAAACAAACGGTTTTGCTGAATATTATCACCAGAGAGGTAATTGCGGACTTTTTATCGGTAGGAATTGGTTTAATATTCATAGTTAAACAACATTCATTGCGTTATTTACGTTGCTGAGCCGACAATTTATTCGAACAAATGACGCAATGGTTTAGAAATAATCTTCAATCCCATTCAGATTCTGATAAATTGTGCGTTTCGCAATTAGGGTGCAGGGTTGGCAAAGTTGGTGATAGTTTTAGAAGGTATGTACCTCCTTATTGCTTTGAATTTAAAGAGCCTTTGGATAAATAATAACAGTCGCACGGTTCGACGGTTAAGCTACGTTTGCCACGGTCATTTTGTTGATGGGTGACCATCATTAACATATCATGACGCCTCCGTGCCTCGGAAAGCACGATATGCCGTTGGTCCCGGTTATAACCTGTACATCTTTGACAGTTGTTACGGGTCGTCAGAAGTTCGAAAGTCTGACAACCAGTCTTACCAAGGGGTATCGTTTTACCCAGTACCTGGGTTGTGGAGGTCTCACAAGCAGTCGCTCCATGTAAAATACTGGTATTCAGCTGCACCCGGTTAGACTGGAAGCCGACCCCACGTAGTTGGGAAAAGGCTAGGCTGATTGTAGCGAACTCAGACAGACGCTATCCTTTGTGTAAATTATTTCATCACCACTGCTTTCAAAACGATGAAGGAAAATATGGTGAGGAAATCGGGCCCGCGTGGTTGATAACGACCCACTTCTTTTTGACTGGCCTGTTAGTCTAGTGACCCTGACTGCTAAGACTGAGGTCATGGGTTCGATTCCCACCCAGGACAAATCTTTGTGTGATGAGCACAATCATTTGTTCTGTGTCTGTGTGTAATTTATCTATAATATGTAATGTATTTAGAAATATATAAGTATATTTATCAGTTGTCTGGTTACTATAGTACAGGCTCTGCCTAGTTTGGGATCAGATAACGTTGTGTTAGTTGTCCTAAGATATTATTATTTTATTATTACTTCCTATCATCAGAAGGAGGCCTGTGTCCCAGTCTCCCAGAAGTGGAAACGTTATAGACTGATTGTGTATATATTAACCAATTCATTAGATTGGTATATTAACCTCATTTTTGCTTTATCACACTGAAAGACACTTCACAGGACATAAAAAGACGAGGTCGACTTTTTTGTGTCTGCTGCCCCTAATTGCATTTAATTAAGGTCATCATAATTGTAAGTTATAAGCAGCGGATTCACAGTCAAGAATATCGTCCTTATAACCTTGAGTCGTAACTCTTATGTCATTGTTATAAAGTATTAAATCAATTAGCATCAATCTATATATATAAAATTCAAAGTCCTGAGTGACTGACTGACTGACTGACTGATATTTCAACGCAGAGCCTAAACCGCTGGTCCTAAAGACATGAAATTTGGAGGGTGTATTCTTTGTAAAGAGTAGGTATCCACTAAGAAGGGGTTTTTTGAAATTCCATCCCTAAGAGGGTGAATTGGGGGGTTGAATTTTCACGCGGGCGAAGCCGCTGGCGGAAGCTAGTCTAATAGATACCTTATCTTACTGCGATAGGAGTTACATTGCAATGATTTACGAATTGATATAAGTCCATCGGGAATGTCCTATGTGTTGTATAAAATTAAAACAGTGGCCTTCTACAGCTTATGAGTCAGATTCGCAATTTATTTTTGGATACCTACTGTAGGAGTAGCCAGAGCAAAAGGGAAAATTCATATTTATTTTATTTTATTTTATTAGGTTCACCAACAATTGATTACACCAATACAATTAATAATACATTGAGAAAATAAAAAATTAACAGTGCATCAGTTATTTAAAGGTAAACACCACATGCATGAAACAATAATTCCGAGAAATAAGCTAACTTATTTAGTAATAAGCGCTAACATTTAGAAATTGGTAACATTGGTAGAAAAAAAAAACAGTAACATTATACAGAGACATGCAAAATTAAAATTGATAAAATTCAGATTCGTTGACACTGATAACATTGGTAAAAATTGTTAAGAATTTTATAAATAAAAGTTTCATGTTTCTTTTTTTTCTATAAAATCACTAATAAAATAATATCTATAATATTATTCATATCATTACTTGGATTTCAGGATGTTGAAAGTTTTTTGGGCTTAAAGCTAGGTACAGTTACGGACAGTGTAGGGCACAGCAACATAACATAACATAACATCACGCCTCGTTTGCCCGAAGGGTTGGGCAGAGGTGTACTTATAGTACACCCACATTTCGCCTGTTATGTTTAAGTCCCATGTAATAGAGGGCGAGCCTATTGCCATCAACCGGGCACAAATCCAGAATCCGGGCTGGTACTGAGAAATTCCAGATGGAAAAACTCAATAACACTTTGCCTGACCCGGGAATTGAACCCAGGACCTCATGCTCAGCAGTAGCGCTTGCTACCACTAGACCAACGAGGCAGTCAATATAATTTGAAAAAAAGCTTTGATTTGAACCAATAAGCAGGATTTATTTACAGAGTTTAAACACTGAGTAAAATAAAAGCACAAATATTACGGCAGTATATTTATAATTCTTACAATTTATTAAAATGATCAGTATTTACTTAGGTATCATCATTAACAGAATATTTTTCATCATCCAACTTGTTCAAAACTTCTAATTAGACTGGCCTGTAGTCTAGTGGTTAGTGACCCTGACTGCAAAGACTGAGGTCGTGGGTTCGATTCCCACTCAGGACAAATCTTTGTGTGATGAGCACAATTATTTGTTCTGTGTCTGGGTGTAATTTATCTATAATATGTATGTATTTACAAATATATAAGTATATTTATCAGTTGTCTGGTTACCATAGTACAGGCTTGCATAGTTTGGGATCAGATAACGGTGTGTTGGTTGTCCTAAGATATTATTATTATTAATGACACTGTGACAAGCATTCAGGCAACCAAACGACTGTTATGTTATAGTTTTTTGAAATTTGTAAAAAAATATAAAGTCCACCATCTCATTCCTTGCTCATCAATCCTCTTTCGCCAATCCTAGGAAGTGGGTTGATCTATCAACAGTACTTTCCAGTCTATAGTATGTCGATATTACCGGAGTGAAACCCAACGTCCACTAGAAATCGGTTTAAAGACATTTATTTCTCAAAAAACAAGAACATTACAGTTCACTTAAAATATTGAGAAATGTAAATATAAAACTAAAAGTAAGTGTGATTCTCTGTGCTCACAATAAAGAATTAGGCAATAAAGGTTACAAATGTTGCAATTGATATTGTTAGTGTTGTATTCTAACGTATTCTTCTAGGGCTTTTTTAAATTGAAATATGGTGTCACTATTGGTTATGTCATCAGGTAGTGCATTATACAGTTTTGCTCCCTCGTACAGTATATTTTTCCTTCCATAGTTAGTTCTGGGTTGTCGTAATTCCAGTTTGTCTCGTCGTCTTGCGTTGTATGTGTAAGTTTTCTTTTTAAAGTTTAATTGTGAATGTGTATCTTGTGTTATGATTTTATGTATTAGAGTGCATGTTTTAAGTATGTATAATTGGCTAATTTTAAGTATTTTTGTATCATTGTAAATTTTGGTTGTTGGTGTTAAATAGTCATAGTTATAAAGAGTTTTTATTGCTACCATCATCATCATTTCAGCCTAAAGACGTTCACAGCTGGACTCCCCCAAGCACCGCCGTTTCAACCAGTTCTGTGATTCTCGCATCCAACGGATTCGTGAGGCCTTCCAACGCTACGTCTTCCAGTACACGGTCGAAACTCCCGAACCTTACGGCCCCATCGGCTATCAGTTCTGCGAGTAATGTGCCCCAATCACTGCCACTTAAGTTTGGCAGTTCTTCGGGCTATATCGGTTACCAAGGTTCTCCTACGTATCTCTTCATTTCTGATTCGATCGCGTAGGGAAACTCTAAGCATGGCCCTCTCCATTGCCCTTTTGGTGACTTTCAGCCTTCTTTTTTTTTTTTTTGGCATCTGAACCGATGTCGACTATTCTGCCAGCGTCACGTAGGTAGTGACGGCAACACAGCAAGATGAGCCGTCGAACTTGGCACGATCTTAACAAAAATTTGTACACGGAATAAATAATAAATAAATAAATATCTTAGGACAACCAACACAACGTTATCTGATCCCAAACTAGGCAGAGCCTGTACTATGGCAACCAGACAACTGATAAACATACTTATATATTTCTAAATACATACATATTATAGATATAATAATATAATATATATAATATATTCCACAACTATCACACAACGCCATCTAGTCCCAAGCTAAGCAGAGCTTGTGTTATGGGTACTAGACAACTGATAAACATACTTATATATTTCTAAATACATACATATTATAGATAAATTACACCCAGACACAGAACAAATGATCGTGCTCATCACACAAACATTTGTCCTGGGTGGGAATCGAACCCACGACCTCCGGCATAGCAGTCAGGGTCACTAACCACTAGACCAACAGGCCTATCAAGATAAATAACACCAAGACACAGAACAAATGATCGTGCTCATCGCACAAAGATTTGTCCTGGGTGGGAATCGAACCCACAACCTCAGTCTTAGGAGTCAGGGTCACTAACCACTAGACTAACAGGCAGTCGAAAGAAGCTTTATTACTATACCATAGGGTTCATTTTAATGTATTGGATTTTACTCCTATGACGCTGTGAAAGAGTCCAAACGTTGTATCTCCGAATTAAGTGAGTCACACAATTAGGTGAGTTTACCCTAGTGACGGCAACACAGCAAGATGAGCCGTCGAACTTGGCACTTTGTGGTAGTTGTTATTTGGTTTTGTTAATACTAGCTGAAAGGACGAGACAAGTTTTGTTAGTTATCTACAAAATATTAATAATTATTATACTACTATAAAACAACACAGATATACATAAAAATATAATTATTACACAAGTAACTACACACCAACTACATTTTTAGATCATTGTCATTTAAAAAAAATTGATAGGACTTGGATTAATTTAGGGGAAAAGTTAGTCAAGAGGGAATGGAAGTTAGATTAGGCCCATTGTGAGACTAGAAATATCAAAATGTTTACATTTTTATATAACTCCAAACTCATTTAGACAGCCATTCTACTTTTATAAAGAAGAGCGAATTGAAAAAGTTTGTACGAAAATGTGCTACCTTTTTCGTAGGTAGGTATTAACATAACAATTTTTCGCTTTTTTCATTTTGCCTTGTCTATGACTGATATGATGTGCTGGCTTTCTTGGCGCTTTGTACTATATCTACATATAGTACACATGACGACAGATCAAGTTATAAATTACCAGTTTTAGCTGACCTCGCATTGTATACGCTTTTCTCACAATGAAAAACCAGCTTATACTGGAAATATATCGCTTGAAATGTGGTCGTGCGTACATACTAATTCCATGTTTGTCTTTCAAAGAGTGAGTAACGAGCTTTAGATTGAGAGGGTAAACACCCGAGGAATCATACGTCATTAATTACCACTGCCAGTCACGTACGTCCTTTGTTTTTGGATGTAAGGTCGACTCGGGGAAGACCGTCGGGCGGATAGGACCGTACATTAAGCACATTAAGCAATACGACGAATTCTGAATAGCTACAACAAAGCCAACTAACAAACTACCAGTTTAAAGTATTTGTATCTTGAGTTGGCTTTGTTTTAGCTATTCAGAAATCGTCGTAATTGCTTAATGTACGGTCCTATCCGCCCGCGACGGTCTTCCCCGAGTCGACCTTACCTAATTACGGTTTAAGGTTGAAACACTAGTACTATGGGGTACTAGTGCCCACTTAGTGTTTAGAGTCATCGCCATGCGGTTGGTCGGCTCTTCACGGGACTAGGGTGCTGTTTTATTTTTCGGCCAAAGAATTAGCACTGCCATTCTTCCGAACCTTTGGAAGGCATATGAGGGGCTGCTGTTACACATTTTAAATGTCATGAGGCACCAACCGACGATTATCCTTATATGCACTATGCAAATACACCCAAGGACAAACCCCGGTTATTGCAAGACTATTACAGAACATGGAAATCAATCATATTGGGCTATGGGTTTGGGTGGCTATACTATACTAGAGGATTTGGCTACCATGAGATAATAGTAAAAAGTTCTTACTGTGGTACCTACCTTCCCTACGAAACCTTGAAAAGTGCTTTGTTACGTGTGCTTTTTGGGAATGAATAATCGCACAGACGAGTGAGTAATAAAGAATACGATAGGAAAAAAAAATTTTTTTTTCTATTTTTTAGGATGTTTCGAATTTTGTAACGTATGTCAGCGTAGTTTTCGTATTTTGTGACGTATTTCATCGTAATTTTCGTAATTATCGAAAACAGTTTTTATTGGCTATCCTGGTAACCCCGGCAAGGATAATGGCACAAATTTATAAAATTATTGTATTGTCATCGGTCCTTAATTGAAAAGTATGCCAAATTTCGAGTTAATTCAACTTTTTCAAGAGGGTCAAAATTATGTTCAGTTTCCCGTTACATAGGCACATACTAACATACGTAATTACAAGTTACCGTCGCCCATGACCTAGGGCAACCTCCAGTTCGGTCGCTAACCGCTCATCGCTCGCACACTGCGGTGTGTGTGCTTGTTGTATTGCTACCTACACTACGCGGATAAGCCCGCAAGCTTACTCACTTCACCACAGTATAATAAAATAAACAATACTGCTATTCTGTAATAAACAAAAAGTGAGCTGTCATTAGGGTTAATACACTAATGCCAGCTCACTTTAAGGTCACCACTTTTTTATTTATTTTTTTGTTCTCGAGGTGGAAGTCCTCATGGATGACCTCCGCCCTGGGGTGGGCGGAGGGGTCTGTCAGACTCTTACTGACTAAAACCACCCCGGTGTTCCGTCCCACACCTACGTCGGGGACCATGGGAACCAATATGTCTTCCGCGATCCCCTACCGGCCCGCCTTTGCAGGCCTCCTCACGTTGGGGGGGGATTGAGATGTTAAACTCCCCCCATACATCACAGAGAGGCACGCGTGGAACACTACGCGCCACCATCTCGGGTCCTAAGGAATAGGGGACGACGAATGTCCCCAGATCCGTCACCCCTGGACCCATTTAGGGGGGTTGGAAGAGGGCGTTGTCCGCCCTCCGCCAACAACCGGAGTGCCTGCTGCGGGCTGGGTGAGCGGAAAATATCTCCCGCTCCCTTTCCGCAGCCTCCTTCTGTGATATAACTGATTCGCAGAAGGATACCACCGCGTCACAGGACTCCTCGCTGCTGTCCATCGATTCGACCACGGCCGGCAGCGATAGGTCACTGCCTACTTCTGAGACGTAAGCACGACGCGGCTCCTCCCAAGCGGCACATTCTGCCAGCGTATGCCACGCCGTGTCCTCCCGGCAGTCGACGCAGTGGTGACACCGGGCGTCCGGCTCCCTGTTCATGCGACACAGGTACTTCCCGAAGCAACCATGCCCCGAGAGCACCTGCGTCGCCCGAAACGACAGGGAGCCGTGCCTCCTCCCACTTTAAGGTCACCTCACCCAAGTTATCACGGTGAGATATTAACAGAATAGATCGACAGTATTACGACTTCATACAACCGGGCCAAATCGCATTTTCATTAAAATTTATTTCAGACCATCAGTAAGAACATAGTTTAAAAAAAATTTACAGTTTTACACACAAATAATAAAAAGAAACAAAAATATACACACATACACATTTCAAAATACAAAAAAGAGCTTTATTTTACATAATGGAAATACTGGAATGACGCACGATGAGTGGTCATCCAGTTCCCCATCAATGGACTGTCCATTCTGTCGGCCACGACAGCCACCACGCTGTTTTTTATTCATGTGTCCCAAGCGTAAGTTAGTATACACAGGTTGGCAGGCACATCGAAGCGCAAAATGAAACTATGAATACAGCAAATGATTCTATTTAGATAGCGTAGAAAATTTTCGTCGGTACTTACTTTGTAAAGTGCAATACCTACGTGATCAAAATGTTAAGGACAGCAATTTTATAACGTCCGTGAGTACGTAGGCTAATAATGATAAAAAACTATCATCATGCGAGTAGTCCGCTTTATACCTATTTCACGGTAACAAAATGGTGGTTTTAATCGCCGGGACCCTTATCGGAACCGTATCAATAAAATAAATATAGTGTGAGCTAATATGATGTGCATAATTTATAAAAAAGAAATAATTGAACCCTGTATACCAACATTTATTCAATCATTGAATTCTTTATTTCATTCATACATACATAATATGATGTACATACAAAACATCACGCTTCGTTTCCTCGAAGGGTTGGGTAGAGGTGTACCTATAGTACACCCACATTTCGCCTGTTATGTTTAAGTCCCATGTAATAGGGGGCGAGCCTATTGCCATCAACCGGGCACAAGTCCAGACTCCGGGCTGCTACTGAGAAATTCCAGATGGAAAAACCCAACAACACTTTGCACGACCTGGGAATCGAACCCAGGACCTCATGCTCAGCAATAATACTCGCGACCAACGAGGCAATATGATGTACATCTTTACATCTATATATATAAAAATGAATCCCTATTTCCCTTGGTCACGCCATCACACGTGAACGGCTGGACTGATTTCACTTTTTCTTTTCAAAAAAAGAAAAAGTGAAATCAGTCCGGCCAACAAATTGTGTTTGTAATTGTCAGGAGAAGGTTCTTATGAAAGAAAAAAAATTAAAAATTGCGCGTAAAATTAGAAAATTTAAGAACACTTATTTAAGAATACTTAACAACCATATAATAGGACAATGTAAACTTTTTTAATGTAACATTTGACATAGAATTGACAGAATGCGTGCTCAAATATCATCAAAGAGACAGGACAACGTCTGTCGGGTCAGCTAGTATATAATAAAACCTTTGATTATATACCTGTCATAAAACAAAGTCGATTCCCGCGTTTGTATACGCTTAGATTTTAACTACGCAACAGATTTTAATGCAGTTTTCATTAATAGACAGAGTTATTCAAGAAGAAGGTTTATATGTATAATACGTGGTAAAAGCTAATTATTTATATAAAAAAGATAAAAGAATTTAAAATGCAATCTTCTCTGTACCAATTACAGTGCAAAGCCGAAGATTATTACTACAGTCCTCTAAATGTGACAAAACCAACCCTGTCCGGGATAGCGGCCTATAGGTCAGCGCTAACGTTGGACTGGCTGGCAGCCGAGGACATGAGGCAAAGGGAACTGGCCTCGGCCTTCGAGACGGAGGCTGCTCCTCCGTCCAGAAGTATCTCGACCGACTGCATTGGATACTCGCGGCCAGCTTCGGGGAAAGTCGCTCGGCTGATGCTGGAACTTCTGAAGTAAGTATAAATACGCAATCCGAACTTCGATGCTAATATTAGAATTAGCTGTGCTCGCGGCTTCGACGGCGTGGATTTCGGAAATTATCACTTGAGAACTTGGAATCTGAAATTACACCGGGACAAAAAAAGCCTATGTATCCTTATAACATCAACTATATTATCTGCCAGAGAAAATCCCGTCAAAATCAGTCCAAACGTTTCGAAGATTAGTCGATGTGGGTGAAATTCTCAACTCAAATATACCTAGTAGTAGTGTGGAGATGAATATAATATTATCTTAAAGACCATAATTGCTTCTTGATGTATTTGGTACCTAAAAACCAGCGGCACTTGTAGAAAAGTGTGATAGCGTCTCGCGTCTTTAATTCAGATTAACCCCTCCTAAGTCAGTTTCGGCATTGCTTCTCAGAGATCCTTCTATCCACCGATATGAGCATGGTGATATTGCCCCGGATGACATTTCAGAAATAGCTTATTTTGTGTCTACTCCTCAAATATCTACACCCGGTACTTAGGAGCCGGGAATATATTCCATAAACTTGTGTTTATAGAAATTTGGAAGGTGATGAGGGCACAATTGTGACGGAGCTGATCACAGCTCTGGTGCGCACCAAGTTACTGGTGGAAACATCCATGTTAGAAGCGGAACCGGACTTGGAATCTCTGGTCAAGACTCCAGGTGTGATGATGGGAGAACCGCATACGACGTTTCCAAGGATTCTGGCCATGACGTGGATGGCAGTCACCGATCCCGTCACTACCAAAAAGTTTGGGTGGTGTCCAGTAACTAGGGTAATTTCTTTGTAATTCAACGCTTTCCATAAATGTCAAGATTTATATTCAGGTACTTTGGAAAGAAAGATATATCGTTTGATCAAAGGGGTTATTGCGTAAAACACTATCATTCGAGCAGCGGTGGCCTAATGGCCGCGAATAACGAGTTGTAGGTCGCAGGTTCGGACCCAGGCACGCAGCTTCACTTAGTGTGAATTATTTCATCACCACTGCTCACAAAACGGTGATGGGAAACATTGTGAGGAAACCGGCATGACTTAGAACCAAAAATTCGAAGACATGTAACATCTACCAACCCGCACAGAGCCCGCATGGTGTAATATGGCCCACTCCCTCTCACCGACAGGAGGCCTGTGTCCCAGCTGTGGGAACATAATAAGCTGCAGATAATGACACTTTCACTAGGAATCGCTTTCACTTTGACAGTTCCACAACATTCAGGGCGTTGTTTTCGTTTCCAAGCAAACAATTTTTACGAACATATGAAAGAATGGCATTTAGCAATAATCTTAAAAATTATCCAGATTCCGATTAAGGTGAATGCCTAGATAGCCCTCGCCATACATTTTTCAGGTGTGGAAATCTCGGTAAATAAACAGTTTCTGCAGAATAAAAGCAACTTTAATGAGACTTAATAATGTATTATGTTCGCATATGGCCCAAATTTTATAAAAAAAACAGTATTTCTAGGAGAATTAGACCGAATAAAAAACGAAAAATCTTTACATGTGTGAGTGACCTGAATCGCGCCATCTGACGGAAATTTATAGAACCACCGAGAAAGTTGGTTGCTGTTGTGTTACGAGTTTACGATTAGTAAACATTCATAATAGATGGCGCTGTTCGATATTCGAACATTTAGACAAGAATTTATCTTTTAAATTCGATAATGCGACGTTGCCATTCTAGTAGCAGCGCTCGCACCCCGCGTTGTTGCCATACCGTCAAAGCGTGATTGCTTGAGTCTTGAAAACTTGCGAATCGTTTCCAGAATATTGTGTTTCTAGCAAGTTAGCGCCGGGCGCGCGGGTTTGCCCGCGCAGTTAACATTTTTTGATTGATAAAATGTTTTTTATTATGGAATGAGAAAGAATGCTTTACATAAAGTGAAAAAAATATCTCTGCGATCTGCCCTTGGTTCACACAGATACAATACTAATGTAATTATTGTATTATCTAGTTTAAATACGTAGTAAGTAGTTACTAGTACACGACTTTCCAGATTTAAAAATCTTTTTAATGTATGTAAGTAGGTACTGATAACATTCTGATACGCTTAGGTACTAATCCATTGGTTTGGGTTGAATAAAATCAGAGAATAGAATTTGATGTATAAGTAAGTTATGACTAAATCAGGCGATCAGCGAAGCTACCTACACAATGGTGAAACGTAGGTACTACGTACATCTATTGATTGAATCATATTTCATTCATGTGAAACCAGCAAGATTAGTGAATACACAGACAAACCACTTTGATTTTTCATAATTGCTTATTTTACTAGTATTATTAGCACACACAAAATGCGTCAAGCAGGGTTGCCAACTTTATTTTTTAGAAGATCGTACCATACATTTTAAAAGATCGTACTTTGCTAAGAATTCAAAAATAAAAATAGTACGCATTGAAATTTCAATAAAATAAATGGTAAACAAATGTGGTGGGTGTTACTAAAACTTCAACGCAAAATTTAACATTTTGGTATAATATTTAAGAATCTGGACACCAATTTAGCAACTAAACTTTACGACGAGGTTTTTTTTATTAAAGAAAAGGGGCTCGGAAGAGACTTTGTCATGAAATCCACACGAAACAATAAACACCAGTATCATTAGAACTTAAAACGGGATATTTACCATGTTTATTATTACTTAAAAAAACTGTGCTACCTACTACGGAGAACCATTCAAATGAGTGCCATCCGTGAAACAGTTTTTATCAGGGCTTGTTAACGTTACCAAATTCACACTATAAGTATCGTTAAGTAACGTTATTTTCATAAAGTTAATATTTTAACGGTAAAACGGGTAACGATACTTTGGTATCGAATCTATAAAATAACGTTACCAATTAACGTTACTAGTATCGATACTTTTACATACATACATACATAGAATCACGCCTTTTTCCCATGGGGGTAGGCAGAAACCACGGAACGCCACCTGCTACGATCTCTACACACTTCTTTTGCCTCGTTTAGGTTCATAAAATTGGTCATACACACACGCCGGTTGCGAGTACTACGCACCTGACCTTTCTGAAGAACATCACCAATAAGGTCCCTATATGTCCTCCTAGGGCGTCCCCTCCCGGTGTTTCCACTCACATCTGCCTTGTAAATACCTTTTGTGAGCCGACCTTCATTCATCCTCTCAACATGACCAAACCATCTAAGCATACTTTTTTCAATTTTTGTCACTACATCTTCTTTTACACCACACCGTTCTCTTATCACATCGTTACTTAATGCGTTGTTGTCAACCTGCGCAACCTAAGCGGAACGCCATGGGCGGCGGCGCTCTACGGCAACATCGCCAATCAAACGGTGCAAATGCAACTTCAATAATGTAGACGAAAGAAAGAGATGAAAGAAAATAAATAAAAAATTAACGGTACTCAGTTACCGGTAAAACGTATGCCAAGTATCGTTACCAAGCATTACGTGACCTCTACTAATAACGTTATCTTCGTCCGATGAAAGTAACGATACCAAATTTTTAACGTTATTCAAAGCCCTGGTTTTTATTGAAAAGTGAAGTGTTTTTGTGTTTTATTGACGGTAAGTGTTATTTTTATGTGCAATGAATGATTTTCAAGGTGATATAGAGTATTATTATAATGGTACAAAAGTGTAAGATTTAGAAGATGAAATACAAAATCAAACGTTAGCAACACTCGTTGATTGTCGTCACATGACATACTACAAATTTCAAATATTCTCTCTGAAAACAACAGCTTGGTGGTGGTGTTATTTCTGTTTCTTGAAACATTTCATAAATAAGATACATTTGCTGTTGTTTGTAATTATTCTTTTTGATTACAGATTGAATTGCAACTGAACTGCCTAAGATAAACCCGACTAATAAACTTGCATAAATGTATACGACATGTGTATTCAGGACCGCGAAAATCACGGAAAAAAGTGCAAGCAGTATTCAAAAGACATCATGGAAGTTCTTTTAGTGATCTATAGTGAGTAAATTAGATTCCCATAAGATTTCGAATCAGATTTACGTGAGTGGAGGTTATTTGATACTCGTTGGTTCGTGTTGTGTCTTAACTGTGTACTTTTAACTGTACCTATTTCATTTATTTATCTTTTATTTCAGTCCACATTCAACTCAAGATCATCATCAGCTGTCCAACCATTCGACAGCTGAAGATACGCCCTAAACCTATTCGCGTGGTATACCAGAAATTCGATACGAAGCCATAGCCTGCAGCTCTAGCTTCAATACAGTTGAATCTGTTACAGAGCAAGTAGAGACTGTTGATTTTGATTGGCCACAACCCGATTCAGAGACTGAAGCTTATCAACTAACTGTGGAAAGAACATCAAGTGACAACTTATCAGGTTTGGTAGGGTACCGTATTGTTGACTTGAAGAAGGTCATATGGTCACAACTTTGATTCTTCATCTGGAATGGTAAGTCCCAACTTGATACCATATTTTTGTGTTCATTACATTAGTACGCTTTTGCTTGTTTGTAGTGATGAAGTTTTTGTTTGACAATACCAAAGTACAACATATTTTACACAATGTTCAGTGTAACAAATATCATTATTTCTTGGTATGTATGTATAAAAATAATGTATTTCTTGGATTGTTTCTTTTTAACAGCTATTATTATTTTGATTCTAGGTCCAGGGTCAATTGCGAATTACCAAAATGAATAAATGTTACTTCATTTGCTTGATATCTGTCACCCAACCATTGACTGTCATAAAAGTTAACCGGGATGAGGAAGTTATCAACGCTATGATGCCGAAGTTGGTAACATTTTTTAAAACATGTGTACTGCCGGAAATTATTTTGAGAAGAGTTGAGAAAAATGCTAAATGTCTAGACATCAAGGAATTAAAAGGTATAAAAATATAAGTCTTACTCATTTCCTAACTTATTCCGCAGGTCTCTGAGGTGTCGGTTCAGTAAGAATAGTCTAACAAAACTGTGTAAATTCATTTGTTGCAGCGAAAACTGCGTCTTCCAGCATTTGATTCAGATCACACGGAAATTATATAAATGGAAGTAAAAAGTGACAAGCAGAAGACTGATACGGCGCGGCGGCGGCGGCGACTGCAAAAAGTAGCGCGTAGAAAAGAAGATATTTTATTATAATATTTATAAGTATCTTTGTATGGTGGTACGAGTCGATGGTTCGAATCCAAGCCGGCACTTTGCTGAGTGTAAATTATTTCATCACCACAGTTCAGAGGAGGCCTGAGTCTCAGCAGTGGGAACATTATAGAATAATTAATAAGCTTTTTGCACGTAGCGATGTATAGTTTGTGTTATTTTGTTAGTTCATAAGATTTTTCTGTGTAGATAAGTTTCACTCATGTATTTAGGTACCAGCCTAACAATTCAATTGTAAAAGAATATTTATTGCAGTTCAAAATTGTATCATAAGTAGGTATTCTTGAAACATAAATAAATGTTATGGTTAGCTAGCAACCCCTTTGTGTTGTTGTGTAAGATACATGTGCCGTTATATATACTTACGTATGATGTTATTTATATTGTAATCTACATACATAATTCTTTCTAATACTAAATTCAAAATCATAATTGTAAATATCAAAATATTTAAAAAAGTATGTTATCTTTGTATGGTGGTATGACTCGATGGTTTGAATCCAAACGGAAACTATCTAAGTAAATGTAGTGAGAGTAAATAAAACGATTATTTTTATGAAAATATTAACCCCTTTTTACTAAATAAATATTATTAATTTATAGTAAGGTACAATAAAAAGCTTTACAATGTAATAAATAGTCTTTTATTTATTTATTTAGTACACGTCACTATTTACACTTCCATTCCTTCTTCTTCCTTACATTTCTTCCCGTGGGTGTCGTAAAAGGCGACTAAGGGATTTACTAGAGAATGGGCAGCAGCGTTCTCTATGCATTTTACCATCACACTGCGATCGCCAACCCGCTTGCCAAGCGTGGTGATTATGGCAAAGCCCCCCAAATAGGGGGAGGCCTATATCCAGCAGTGATCGTCTTGCGGCTGAGATGATGACTATTTACACATTACAATTTAGGTTCAGTCACATTACTACAACTTATAGGGACAGTGTACCTATATTAATTTCATTTTAAACTGTTTGAATAAAACGACATCTAGTGGTGTCGAAAGTTACTACTATTTACTTTGTATGTGTGTGTAAAGAGTAAAGTCAAGCGGCTAAATCTTTAGAATGTACAAATCTTTGTATGAGACCAGTTAACAAGCACAGTGACTATCTAAAAAAATCAAGTTAATGCCCTAGGTTTCGCATATAATAAAGTTATCTATTAAAGATTTCTAAGTTAGGCGTAAAAATTGAAAATGTTCCAAATTGTGGATCTAGCGCCATCTAGCGACAAAATGGCATCTGAGATAATCATCCATCCACCTTAATAGTGTATTACGCAATTAGGGTGCTTATATGACGTCACAGAGGCTAAGCAACCTCAAACACGAAGATGCTGGCTTGAAACCAAGTAAGTACAGTCGATCGCGAGTCGGTAGGGTAACAGGCTGACCTTGTGATGGCCAAGTGTAGAATACCTACTACGCTTGGTCTACTAAATTGAATATTTTGTTCCCAAACAGTAATAAAAATGTGTTACTCACGCTTTTTTTCCATTATTTTGTACTTTTTAGTTTGGTTTCAATGGAAGCGTGTTTTTTAGTTTTTTTAAACTATTATTTATTTTCTATTTTTTAGGGTGTTTCGAATTTTGAGACGTATGTCAGCGTAGTTTGTGACGTATGTTAGCGTAGTTTTCGAAGACAGTTTTTTTTGCTGTCCTGGTAGCCCTGGCAAGGATAATGGCACAAATTAGTTTGTGACGTATGTCAGCGTAGTTTTCGAAGACAGTTTTTTTGCTGTCCTGGTAACCCTGGCAAGCATAATGGCACAAAATGAAATTATTGCATTGTCATCGGTCCTTGACAGGTGTGCAAAGTTTGAATGAAATCTGGTCGTTTAAAGTGGGTCAAAATCGCGCTTTAAGGAGTCGGTTACAAACAAACTTAAAAACATACTAATATACAAACATACAAGTGAAGCTAATATAAAGCGTGTAAAATAGAAATTGGTGCATATACCATTGATTTGATTCTGACTTTTAGTTGATTTACAAAATAGTGCACTTAAAATCTTTTTGGTGTTCCAGGTGAACAAATACTTGTCAGTGAGCAAGCCTATAATGATAGCCAAACAGATGCGAACCTTAGAGCCTGTCATTGCAAGAGCTCGTTTCATAATGGAGGAGTTTATACAACACGTCACACCCCTCAATATGTACCAGAGGAAGCTGCAGCCTGACAGTGGCACACCCGCACCGAAGGTAACAAACTGCAATCGAATACAGTACTTAGGAGCTAGAAAATATGGACTATAACATCGTGGCATTTTAGTCGTCTTACAAAGCTTGTCCACTCAATGTATCCCACATAATATACCTCTAGGAGTGATTTAAAAAATTGTTACCAATTAAGAAAATACGTACTAAGGAAAATAAACAATGCATTAGAATAATTAAACATCCTGCACCCTAATTGCGAAACGCACAATGCGTTTCGCAATTAGGATGCAGGTTTAATCAAACAGACGACCGCCGTTCATTCGACAGCTATTTTCTGTCAGGGACGAGGCAAAATAGTAATTGAAAATTTGCCATTAATCCATTATTGATTCGATAACCTGTCGAATTATTGTTAAAACCTCATTTGCCATTAATGTTTTCAGTCGAAAAAATCAACATCAGCAGCAAGACCTGAATTAAGAACAAAGCCCACGCGACCCACACGGACTCCGAACACTGTAAGTTTATAAAATTATTTAAAAGGTACTTCAAGAGCCGAAGGACCAATACTTAATCACTTGACAAAGTGAGTGCAATCAGAAATTTGGCAATGCCGCAGCTGTCAAAATGCAGACGGCGTATCTGTGCAACCTCACGATGTTTTCCTTCAGCGTTTGAGAGCAACAGTGTGACAGCGATATATATTGCCAGAAAATAACTGGATGCCTGCCTGAAATCTAACCCACAACTTACAACTCGTAAGTGTCATATACCACTGGGCCATCACTGCTAGTCTTAATGTCACCTTGGGTCATATACATTTAAATAGGCCCAAACATATTCGTGACACTGCTATTCAGCATTTTAATCCATAAAACATTGATTGAATTCAATACATCATTTCACTGTATTTATAACTGATAACAACTTAGGTAATGTGTACAAAGTATTTTTTCCCGCGATTCCTATACGACATTACGTTCACGGTTTAACAAGCGTGAAAAGACAGCTGTCAAAATTAATGTTGCCTGTACAAAAATATTATGAGAAGGGCTTGTGGCTAATAAATAACAGCCGCAACTTTTGGATCGATTACTTTAAACTACGCTTACTGTACTGTTGGTCCTAGGATGGGTGACCATCTTGACAAAGGCGTCTTGCCCCTCCGTGCCTCAGAAAGCACGTTCAGCCGTTTGTCACATCTGTCATTCGTGGATCTTTGACAGTCGTTATAAGACGTCATAAGCCCAAAAATCTGACAACTAGTCTTACCAAGCGGTACCTTATTACTCATTAACTGAGTTGTGGAGGTCAGATAGGCAGTCGCTTCAGGTAAAATTAGGTGCATCCGTTTGACTGGAAGCCGACCCCAACATAGTTGAAAAAACGCTAGGCAGATGATGAGCCAAGTGTTCACACACGATGCGGATGTGCGCGTGAAGACGAGTATAGTGAGCACGTAACACACGCACATAAAAATAATATATAACAGTGGTTCTGATCCGAGACCCGTAGGAAAACCATGGTAACCGACATAGCCCGAAGAATTGCAAAACTCAAGTGGCAGTGGGCAGGGCACATTGCTCGCAGAACAGATGGCCGATGAGTCGGAAGGTTCGGGAATGGCGACCGCGTACTGGGAGACGTCCTCCCACAAGATGGACCGATGACCTGGTGAAGGCCGCAGAATTCGTTGGATGCGAGAAGCACAGAACCGGTCGAAGTGGCGGTGCTTGGGGGAGGCCTATGTCCAGCAATGGACGTCTTTCGGCTGTAATGATGATGATGATTCTGATAATTCTTTACTTAGATAAATCTTAACCTGTGACTTACCTTCTTCCCCCAGGTACGAGCAGTCCATCTGGCGCTAGCGCAAGCCAGCACGCCACCCATGATCGAATCAGAATTCATGCCCAACCGTCGTTCAGAAGAATCTTCTGCGGACACACGGAGCCCTTTCTTCAACCTTCCACACTACTTAATAGCAACGATTGTGCTTGTTTCGTGAATAGTAAACGTGCTTTGAAGCCTATCGTATCATTTTAATAACATAACCTTAGAAAACTTTTATTATGAGTCCTCGTATCACAGGTCAGAAGGCCCATTCTCATAATTAAAACGTACAAAAAATTGTCGCAGTCTCATCGCAGTGACAAACAATGTCAAAAATGTATAGAAACTCGGAAGTATTTTTTGAGGAGGTTTTCAGTTCGACTGTATTTTTTTACAGGTTGAAACTGAAATGAGAGACTGAACGTTCTTAAAATTACGAGAACTTGCCTGATGGATTATGGCCCACTTCCTCTCACAGACAGGAGCTCTGGGCCCCAGCAAGGGTAAATTTATAGGCTGATTATGCTTGTTACGCTATTTACGTTATGTGATAAAGTGATAACCTAATCGCCACCAAGAATTATAACAAATCGTGTCTGTAGGGCAGTCCGTGGTCAGTATTTTTTTATAACTTTTTACAGAGTGGTCCGATTTTGATTTAAAAAAATTCTCCTCGAAAGTGGTCTCATGTAAATTTGAAAAAAAACCAACCCTAAGGGTAGGAAAACAGGGGATAATTGATTGTTCACTTTTGCAAGCATGTAATAATTTGTAGATTATAGCCACAAAAAATTATAAAATAAAAACTTTTTAACAAAAAATTCAACCGCCGAAAAACCTGAAAAGCAAAAAATAATAAACCTTTCAGTCATTACGAGTCGGCGCCAAACAATCAATGAACAAAGATCACTCAAAGCGCCGACTAAAAATGTTTTGTTTAAAAGTTTTTTTGTAAGTCTTTTTATTGTGACTAAAAGTAAAAACCAAAATCCGAAATAAAAAATACAATTTAGCGAAACAATTTCACAAATTAATGTTTACCAACAGCAAAGAACAAAATGAAAAAATCCAAATATTTTTTTTTCACATATAAACCTACATGAGCACTTATGAAACAGCAGAAGCTAGGTTTACGGTTCCATTTGTTGATTCCTATGGAGTAGAACCGGCAAGAAACTCCACGGTTACTCTTTTAAAAATTAATGGCCTTTAAAAATTTTCAAATTACAGGGTTAATAGGTCTCGCACAAGTCCGAGGCCATGGGTTTTCATGGTCCTCGGAACGCGCCACCTGCGGGTTCCCAACTCACGGTAGGAGGGGTTCACATCGGCGTCGAGTCGACAATGAAGGTACTTCATTGTCTGGGACTTGTCCTCGACAGCCGGTGGAACTTCGTCGAGCACTTCCGACGTTTTGCTCCCAGACTGGAGCGGGCTGGGGCTGCCTTAAAGCGGCTCCTGCCCAATCTGGGGGGGTCCAAACGCCTCCTGCCGGAGGCTCTACACGGGGGTCGTGCGGTCCATGGCCCTTTACGGGGCACCGGTGTGTGCGCCCTCATTGAGGCTGCGCCCAGCGCGCCGGTTGAGTGCGGCCCAGATGGTCATGGCCATCCGGTTAATCCGGGGATACCACACGGTTTTCTGCGAGGCGGCGAGCCTCCTTGCCGGAGTGCCGCCATGGGATCTGGAGGCAAAGGTCCTCGCCCACATGTGGGAGTGGCGCGAGGAGGCGAAACGTCGTGGCGAAACTCCGCTGCCGCGACAAATCGCGGCACGGCGGACAGAGCTCCGGCAGGATCTCATGGTGACATGGCGGGTACGAT
Organism: Aporophyla nigra; assembly: GCA_947507805.1. Lineage (NCBI taxonomy): Eukaryota > Metazoa > Arthropoda > Insecta > Lepidoptera > Noctuidae > Aporophyla > Aporophyla nigra. Next base: position 26,543,520 of record OX382292.1, on the reverse strand, counting down.
TGTCGCATCCCAGCGCAGGGCACGCCACAATTACGGTGGTAAGTCCCCTCTTTGAGGAGTGGATAGAGAGGCGTCATGGCGTCCTCACCTTCCGCCTGACGCACGTTCTCACCGGGCATGGTTGCTTCGGTGGGTTCCTGTTCAGGATAAAGCGGGAGGAAACGCCCGGGTGTTTCCATTGTGAGGATCGTCTAGAGGACACGGTGGAGCATACGGTGGAGGTGTGCCCTGCCTGGTGCAGCGTAAATCCGCTGCGGACGAAACTTTTTGGTTTCTAAATCAACCTTTTTTTGAAACACTGGCCTTTATATTTTTTGTTCTACCTCAAATTTCGAACCTGTAAAAATTGAAGGCGAAAATTTTCTCTTGTCAACGGGGAGACTGCAGATTGAATCCGAACGAATCAGATGAATTTTTATTTTCGGAACCTCCACGCCAAAATTTCTATTATTGAGCCCTAAAATTTTAAATAAGCCTAGTGTATTAAGTGCTATCCGCTCAAAGTTGAAAGTTCTGCGTGCAACTCTCCCGTTTAGCTGGTACGTATTACGTCAGTTCTTTTCCCTTTATTATTCTAATCTGTTCTACCGGCGATTCCCGCTAGCTATATCGAAAATCCTGCTTGTTACCTTGGTCTGATCGTTCTGTTTATTTGTCTTTAGACGACGACCATACAAGCCGAATTTCGGCTTTTCCCCGACGGGCTTCTGGGAACCGGGTCATTGTGAGGTCTACGACGTGTCTAGTCGTCGTCGTCGTAACATAGTTGCGGACATTCGACGCCCGTCGCAGAGTTTTGGTGACCTCGCTGACACCGATCCATTGGCGTCGCGCGTCGCCAGACATCGGCACCAACGGCATCCTTCCAGAGCGTCACATCCGGCTAGTTTTAAGGGACCTCTTTACATTACCTATTTTCTCATTTTACTGTAGTAGATTATCTAATAATTATTTTCTACTCTGTTATCTAACTTCGCATACTAATAATTATAACGTGTATTTTACGGTTTAACTTAGTGTACGTTACAAAAAGCATCATATTGATCTACGTGTATAGGCCTATATTTTGAATCGATTGCAATCGTTTTAGGGATAGGTCGTGCGCGAAGATAATTTCCGTTATATCTGTTTAACCACTAAGTTTGACTCGTCCCTCTTTTTTAAAATCCATTTTTTTCTCAATCTGCAGTTAACCATATATTATATCTTTTTTATTTTTTATATTATTCTTGTATTTTAATTTTTTATTAATCAAAATTATACGTAACTTTTAAAAGTGGTGAATTGGTGTTTTTTTTTTTTTTCAACCGTCTCGCTACACTGGGCAGAGCACCGCCGTGTCCTCGTAGAGGCGATCGGCGGCGGCGACCTCTCGCGTCCGGCCCTGGTGCGAGCCATGGTACGGAGCGAGAGGGCATGGGAAGCCGTCACCTCCTTCTGCGAAGCAGTAATGCTCGCGAATCAGGAGGCGGGGCGCGTGAGGGAAAGGCAGTCTCTGCGCCCTCTCGTTCCTAGCCGTCGCAGGAGGAGACGCCCCGGGCGTCGGGAGTCGATAGCTGACTCCCGGCCACCGTAGGCGCGAGCTTGCGGGCGGTGAGCAATGGGTAGTTCGCCGCCCGGTAAGGACCAAGCTCGGGTCGACGGCGCGTAGTGTTCCACGCGCGCCTCAAAGAGATGTCAGCAAAACTGAAGGGGTCTGCTAGGACCGATGCCTGCCAGGGTGCGAGATTGTTCACAAGAGATACCGTGACCCTGGCACATGGGCAACTGAAAGAACACGGGTGGGTTTTAGTCAGTAAAAGTCTGACATGCCCCGCATGCTCCCGCTCCGCCCAGAGCGGGAGATCATTTGATGATTTCCCATCCAAAAAAAAAGGACGGTGTAGGCCTGTCAACAAGTACCAGGTACTTAATAAAATAAAAAAAGCGTTTACAAATCTAAAAGACCTATAATGTTCTAACATTCACAAAATATAAACGCCAGTCGATATCATTCATAACATAAACCAAAAGATCCACATAACACTGTATTAATCTACGAGTTTATACAAATAAATAAAATTGAACTGTGTTTGTAATTTCAAATTAGCAGCTTTATGTACTCTAAATGCATATGAAAGTATATCGGTACGAACATCAAAAAAAGAATTTGTAAAATTTTTGTCTGTTGGTCCGGCTAATCTCTGAAACGTTTGGACTGATGTTATAAGGAGTAACAAAGGCTTTTTGTCTGAGTAGCACGTCCCTGTTTGGTAATTTCCGAACACCACGCGAGCGAAGCCGCGGGCACAGCTAGTCATCGTCATAAAATAATTCCAAGACATTCGATACCGTGTAAGAAAAATAAAGATAAGCACTGCACACTCACCAATGCAAATGCTATTTTTAAACTTATCAACAATGGCGCAGTTGCCAGGATAAAATGCCTCTCTGTCTTGGGTAGATTTTGTTGTTGTTTTTGGTATCCCGTGAAATTCAAAATTTCAAATTTTTTCAATTTTTTTTTAAATTGAAACGTATAATCTAATTATTATTAAGTTATTAAAATGTTAAAAATCAGAGTCTTCATCGGAATCTTCCAAAATCATATCTGCCGAAGCAGAAGAAGTTGATGGCTGATCGACAACTGTATTCTTAGCCAATTTGAACGAGTATTTCAAATTACTCCCACACTTTTGTATTATTTCAGCTGGCAACTTGTGGGAACAGCAAGACTCTTTCAATCGTTCACCCCATCGTATAATGTAGTATGGATGTCATTGTTTTTAACCATTTTATTCCTGTTTTTAGTTTTAATTACGTTTATAGAACTAAAAACATGTTCGACATCCGCGTTCGAATGGGGCAATGACAAAATTATTTTCGCCAAATTTCCAAGCTCTTGATACAAGTTGTTTCCAGCAGCATCCTTGTATTTGAGAACTTCGCACCAAAATTTAATAGTATCGTCTTTGTTCTCCCAGTCGTGTTCTCCGATATTACTATATTGTACTAGAACTTTATCAATATCCATATATATAAATAGTATCGCTTGGAAGGGGCTAGATTGCTCTTTTCGGGCTAAAACATGAAAAAACGAGATTACCTTCCGTAAAAAGTGCTAGATCTAGCCCGAAAAGGGCTAAGGTGGCAACACTGTCACCAACTCTTCTGTGAAGTGTAGACTCCTTGTAGACTCCAATCAATATAAAAATAAGTTATTATCTGTGGCACAATATCTCTTGTCTATGTCAAATGTCTATGATTGTCTATTGCGGATATAAAATTATTATAGAGTACTGCTTGGCAAAAAAGAGCCTGGAAAAAATGAGAGCGCCTGTTCAGCAGGTATGGCCACCCTGTATACTAGGACTAAAAGTGATAAGATACTTGTTGTTTTAATCAACAAACACGAGATCCCGGAAATTCTCAACAGTCAAGATTTCAAGACTTGATAGGCACACAGGCTTTTACTTTCATTGTATTTAGTAGATTGCGCATTATTTCGCTAGAATAATCTTTTATCTAAGAGATGCGAATGCCATCATAATAACATAATGAAAACTTATTCAGTACAAAAAATAAATTAAATTACACTCAGGGATTGCTGATTGAACCCGATACACAAGAAATAATGCTCAGCAATCGCATTTGCGGCCACCATCTAGTGTATTCACAACCATTCGATGGTTGGTATGCCTGTATCAAATTTGACATGAATGATAATGAACGAATCCTGTTAATGCTGACAGTTTATAGTCGACAAGACGGCGACTAACAGCTCCTTACTGTCGGAAACTAATCAGAAGTCGGAGAATACCTATAACATGTCGCATTCGAAAGGTACGGGCAATATCGAATTAACTTGAACAGTTGACTAATGAAGCCGTCAGGGATGTCTATGTGGGGTACATAACACTATCACTATACACATGACAATGAAAATGAAAGAACACGCTAAAATTTAGGTTTTATTTAAAAAGAAAAACATCATTCGTGTACTCCTTTACGCTATGATAGATTTTTCCATTAACACAGATGTGTCAGTTTTGCATTTCATATTTATGAAATCTAAATTGTGTAAAAATCTTTCTTAGATGTTTACGGCTCCCATTATAACCCAAGTGTCCTCAAACTATAGGTAATATATTACGTAGAATAGGTACCTGAAAAATAATAAATGTAAATTATACTTTTTTTACTGTGGTATGTGGTATGCGATAATAGCATTAATAAAAAACACTTGCCTGTTTCTTTAGTGTTGAATTTTTTGTCTAATTGCACACACACCAAAATCGTCTAATTCTTTCTTACGCCAACTGTTTTGGTGTTTCTCCAGGTGTAGAAAAAATCCTTAATTTTTTTCACCTTCATTAACAACTTCTCTAATTGTACTGTGAGATTTACCTTCAAAAAAATATAAAGACAATCATATTAATTCCATGTATATTTTTCAATTTCAAGTATCAAGTTATCAACCATTAAGAGTCAACATACACGCGATTAGTCAAACTAGAAAACATAACCTCAATAATCTATTAGTAAATTTAACAATAAAATGGCTTGAAACTTATAATACCGATAAAACATAGTATAAGAAAGGAAAAACAATGACTGGCATTGACTAAAAGATACATTTCTTGGATAAATACCTGTCATGTCGGCAATTCTTTCGAAAACATTGTCCAATCGGAGACAAAATTTGTTCCGCTTCAGATTCCGCCAATATCTTACGAAAGCTTGGTATATCACAGCTCATACCACTACTCCTTATTGTTTTATTCATTTTTTTATATACAAAAGGATTAATAATTGATAGTTAATTAGAAATAAGTGAAATACAACTGGGAATATAACACAATGACAGAGAAGCTATTTGTTTGTTGTTGATAAACAAAGCAGTGTTGCCACAAAAAATATATTTTAGTTCCAATTATCACCACGGCAGACTCTTTTTTGCCAAGTTGTTTAGATGGGATTCAAATGAGAATAGGATCGACTTTGCGCCATATTGTGACGTCATAGCTGTCAATTCTAACCAGTTAGGTAGGGTGAGCGAAGAAGGTTTTTTTTTAAATAAAATTTATTCACAAAGATTGAGTGAAAACTATTAATATTAATTTATCCCCGTAGCCAAATGACCTCGCTCGGCGACTTTTCTTGCATTTGCAGTGTTTGCAAAATGGTAGCGTACATTTCAAGAGTCAAACTTATATTTGATTCAGGTCCTAAGAGGATGCTTGCTGAATTTAATAGTTGCATCAATTCTTAAGTTTGCTGTTTCTTGCTCTCAAACTATTTGTCTACACAGAGCACCTCGTTTACTCATTTTCGAGCAAAATGAGTAAGACAGTAACAAAAATAACAACAATGTAACAAACAGAATTAACAAAATAAACAGTATCAGTCCACAAACAAATGCACTTTTTGGCATGGGCCTTTGCGCCAACAATCAAAATAAAAAAGGTTGTGGTATGGTTTAAAAAAAAATGAATTATGACTTTAAATAATTACATATTATATTAAGACGATTTACTACTATTTTACCTTTTTATTTAAATTTGATGTAAGACTATAATTATTGATATGCAAACACGTTTTTTTGCAAACCGTACTTTTCAAGTGAAATTTGACATATAGAGGTTATTGACAGTGATGCCAACTTAGCAACTTTATAGCTAGATCTAGATATTATTTGGTGACAGACAGCTACAATTTAATAAAACTTGTAGCTAAACTTTTTAGCTACTTTTTCTAGCAACTTTTCATTTCATCATGAGACGTTAGTCTATCGAAATTCGTCGCGTAGTGTGCCGAGTTGAATGAAAAAAAAATCTATGGTCATACATGCTACGGTAAGTACAGGTCGAATTCCCCGTTTCCTCTGCGTTGTTGGGCTACATGTTTGAAACTGCTCAACATAATTTAGCCTCCGAAATTTTAAATGCAATACGACAACGCTGCTCCGCCTTCTTGCTGCAATTACTTAAGGAATTGCAACAAAGGCTTCCAGACAACTACAAGCAGCTAGAATCAATGGCGTTGCTAAGTCCAGAAGAGGCAATAAAACCAATCAAGTCAAACACTATCATCGACGTTGCTGAAATTTTGGGATTTATACCATAAATAATAGACAAGATAACGCAACAGTGGCACATTCTGCATATAAATAAGTGGCATTCTGAAGAAATAGTTCAATTTTGGGTCGAAGTAAAAAAAATTAGAAATTCTTCCGGTGACAACATATATCAAGATATTAGTATTCTTGCTTTAACTTGCCTTTCACTGCCATATTCTAATGCAAAGGCAGAAAGGGTATTCTTTCAAATGAATTTAGTTAAAAATAAACAAAGAAACAGAATGAGTTTGATAACTCTGAACTTCAATCCTCTTCATTAGACTCCATCAGGAAAAGTGGTAAATGCTGCTATAACTGTGTTTTGCCTAAAGACGTACTGCATAAAATGGGCACCGTTGAAAAATATTTAAAATCAATTAAAGATACTGAACCCCAGCCATCGACATCTTCCTTTTTAATTGTTTTATTTTTTTAATTCAATTGCGTACACAAGACTTAATTTAACTTCTTGTTGGAATTAATGAAAATAAAAATGATTATCAGAAATTGACATTTTATCGTAACCTACTTATCTACTGTAACATTTAGCAACTTCTAGCAACTTTTTAGGGTAAAAAAAAACTGGAAATCTAGCAACATTTTGAAAATTTCTAGCTACTGGGTAAAGCTAGCAGTTGGCAACACTGGTTATTGACATTCCTAGCCTATTTTTATTTGAATCGCATTAGTACAACGTGATTATTTTCTCCACCGAGTTTAATTAAATTATAACATCACAAACATTCTGCAAGCCCATTACATCACAGGTTATGGGCCCAGAACAGAATACGCCATTGCATAAATTACGGCGACAGCAAACATCTTGTGAGAGATTTTCGCTGGCTGTGTTGGCCGTGTTGAGATTTTAGACGCCATCGGACGCCATTGTTTGGTTGTTGAATTCAGTGATGCCAACTTAGCAACTTCATAGCTAGATCTAGCTATTATTTGGTGACAGACAGCTACAATTTAATAAAACTTGTAGCTAAACTTTTTAGCTACTTTTTCTAGCAACTTTTCATTTCATCATGAGACGTGAGTCTATCGAAATTCGTCGCGTAGTGTGCCGAGTTGAATGAAAAAAAAATCGATGGTCATACATGCTACGGTAAGTACAGGTCGAATTTCCCCGTTTCCTCTGCGTTGTTGGGCTACATGTTTGAAACTGCTCAACATAATTTAGCCTCCGAAATTTTAAATGCAATACGACAACGCTGCTCCGCCTTCTTACTGCAATTACTTAAGGAATTGCAACAAAGGCTTCCAGACAACTACAAGCAGCTAGAATCAATGGCGTTGCTAAGTCCAGAAGAGGCAATAAAACCAATCAAGTCAAACACTATCATCGACGTTGCTGAAATTTTGGGATTTACACCATAAATAATAGACAAGATAACGCAACAGTGGCACATTCTGCATATAAATAAGTGGCGTTCTGAAGAAATAGTTCAATTTTGGGTCGAAGTAAAAAAAATTAGAAATTCTTCCGGTGACAACATATATCAAGATATTAGTACTCTTGCTTTATAAACTTGCCTTTCACTGCCATATTCTAATGCAGAGGCAGAAAGGGTATTCTCTCAAATGAATTTAGTTAAAAATAAACAAAGAAACAGAATGAGTTTGATAACTCTGAACTTCAATCCTCTTCATTAGACTCCATCAGGAAAAGTGGTAAATGCTGCATAACTGTGTTTTGCCTAAAGACGTACTGCATATAATGGGCACCGTTGAAAAATATTTAAAATCAATTAAAGATAATGAACCCCAGCCATCGACATCTTCCTCTTTAATTGTTTTATTTTTTTAATTCAATTGCGTACACAAGACTTAATTTAACTTCTTGTTGGAATTAATGAAAATAAAAATGATTATCAGAAATTGTCATTTTATTGTAACCTACTTATCTACTGTAACATTTAGCAACTTCTAGCAACTTTTTAGGGTAAAAAAAAAACTGGAAATCTAGCAACATTTTGAAAATTTCTAGCTACTGGGTAAAGCTAGCAGTTGGCAACACTGGTAGAATTCGCCGGTCGTCGTAAGAGTGGACGAAAATGGATCTGTCGCAACCGCAATCGATTTCTGGAGTAAAGTTAAATGGAAGTGCGACATGGTGCACCTGGAAATTTCAGATGAGAGTTACTCTAAAGGCAAAAGCCCTATTTGAGGTCGTGGATGGTTCCATACCTAAACCCGGCTAAGATAAATCGGCGGAGTACCAGGATAGGATTTCAAAAGATAGGCGCAAGGTTGGATTGAACAAAGTGTAATGTGCACTTCTACTTACTGCCACTACGTCTGCCGAGATGTGGACGAAATTAAATAATATTTACGAAAAAAAATCGTCAACATGAGGATGTTGACGATTTTTTTCGTAAATCGCACCTTGAGCAACAGAAGTTGTCGCTCAAATGCGATACTGATATTTCCCTATTTTTCTCAAAAATAGAAGACGTAAGAGCGAATCTGACAAGATGGTTATCACCAACGTACTTATGTCGCTACCAGAAAAATATCGCCATTTTATTGCAGCTTGGGAATCGGTCCCTACAGGAAATCAAACTGTAGGAGAAAAGACGACCCACTGACTGAACTAATGGCAAGATTGATTGAGGAAGAGAAGAACGCAATATGTCTATTTCAACAAGTAGTGAAAGTGAAAGTAAATCAGATACAGAGTGTGTAACACTGGCAACAACTACTAAGAAATTTAACGAGATAAAGTGTTTTAGTTGTGGCGAGATGGGTCAATATAAAAGGTATTGTTGTGCTAAGTTGCAATGTTTTTATTGTAAAAAATATGGCCAATCTATTAAAATTTGCAGACTACGGCTAAATAAAGAGAAAAGCAGAGATGTTAGTAAAGGAACTGAGTCAAACAAAAAGAGTAATGCATTCACAACAATTATGAAGAACAAAGAAACTACCCAAGGCTAGTTGGTTGACACCGGTGCAAGCGAACATATGTGTTTTCAGAGAAGCTTATTTAGTGATTTTGAAGAGTATGAATCCCACCAGTCAGTAATAGTTGGTGATGGCAGAAAACTACAGGTTATTGGTAAAGGAAAAGTGATCCTTAAAGCTTTTGATGGAGAAGAATAAATAAAAATAAAATAATTAATAAAAACGATAACAAAAAGAGTTCATTTAGCATACAGTATTAAATTTCCCATACAATTATAGTGCCTAAATACGTAAATACATATATAGTGATAAACTATTTCTAAAATATTTTTATCACAAGTGCAGATCACTCCTCAACCACTCAACCACTCACCAACTACTCTGCATAATGTGTTGTATGTTCCTAAACTGACAGTTAATTTGTTTGCTGAAAGAAGTGTCATAGACAGGATATAAAATGGAATTTGAAAAGGACCATTGTGAGATAAAGAATAAGGAAGGAAAAGTTGTGGCAACAGGGCACAGAGAGAAGAAATTGTATGTCATGTGTTTCAGTTATGATTCTAATCCTATTGCTAATGTAGCCATAGCAGTAGAAAGCCTACAGATCTGGCATGAGCGCCTAGGGCACCAAAACTTTCAGTATGTCAAGCAGTTTTTAAATAAAAATGGATTTAAATATAAAACGATATGGTAATATGCAATGCTTGTATGCAAGGTAAGATGCACAGACTACCATTTCAGTCAAGTGATACTATTTCAAAGAGCCCATGTCAGTTAATACGCATGGATGTTTGTGGCCCTATGGAGGTTGAGTCCTTAGGAGGTTCTAAATACTTTTTATTAATGAGAGATGATTATTCCACTTACAGATACGTATATTTCTTCAAACAAAAGAGTGAAGTCACTGACAAGATTAAAGAGTTTATAAATTTGGCTGAACAAGATACAGATGAGAAGGTAAAAGTTGTAAGAACTGATAATGGAAGTGAATTTATTAATGCAGCAGTTAAAGAGTTAATTAAGGAAAAAGGCATGAGGGACCAAACATCTACAGCATACACACCGGAACAAAATGGTAAAATAGAAAGAGACAATAGGACAGTGGTGGAGGCAGCTCGAGCTATGATAATAAGTGCAAAATTACCCAAAGATTTGTGGGCTGAAGCGGTCAACACTGCTGTCTATATTCTTAACAGAACAGGACACAGTCATGAGAAAGGCAAGTCACCTTTTGAATTATGGTTTAAAAAGGCTTATACTAATTTGGTTACCTTAAAAGTGTTTCCTCAAAATGTGTATGTGCATATACCGAAAAATCTAAGAAGAAAGTGGGACTCTAAAAGCAAAAAGGGTTGTTTTGTCAGCTATGATGAAAATGTAAAAGGTTTTAGAATTTATTTCCCTGATTCAGCCACAATAGACATAAAGAGAGATGTTAGTTTTGAGTCACCTAAAAAGGAAGAAATGTTCAGTGTAATACTAAATGACACTTTTGAAGAAGAAATAAAAGAAAATGTAAATGATGAAGAGGAAGAATATTATACAGATATATCTAGTGATACAGAAGAAAATGAAAAAGAAGAGAAGAGTTACCGGAAAAGAGAGTAAAAAGAAAACCTATGTGGTTACAAGATTCTGATACAAAATGTAGCTTTATGTGTATATTAAATGAACCTAAAACTTATAATGCTATTAACAGTGAGAGTACTGAGAAGTGGAAAGAAGCCATGAAAAAGGAATTGGAAGTTCTAAAAGAAATTGATACCTGGAATAGTGAAATAAAAGTACCTAAAGACAAGAGAGTAATAGATAGCAAAATAAAACAGGACAGTGAAGGTAACATAACCCAGTACAAGGCACATTTGGTTGCCAGAGGCTTTCAACAGGAAGACATATTTGAAGCCTATGATGTGTATGCACCAGTAGCTAAAATTTCTACTTTCAGGATTTTAATGGCTTTGGCTAGTAAAATGAAATTACCAGTCCATCACATGGATGTACGGAGTGCTTTCCTGTTTGGAGATATACAGGAAGATGTTTATATGAGACTACCACCTGGATGTGATGACAATGTAAGTGTTCAGGGCCAGATTTGGGGGAGGGCAACCGGGGCTACAGCCCCGGGGCCTCCACAAGTGAGGGGCCCCCACAATGAGAATTAAAAAAAAAACATGTTACCACTAACTACTAAGAGTAATATATTCTTATTATTTAATTATTTGTCTTGTAATAAATTATTGAAACACTACAATTCAAAAAAAATCCCTCCTTTCTTGCCCCAGGGCCTCCAGACCTCTAAATCCGGCCCTGTAAGTGTTGTTAAATTAAACAAAAGTATTTATGGACTAAAGAAATCACCCAAGTACTGGAATTTAAAGTTTGATAAAGTTATTGCTAAGAAAGGGTTTAGTAGATCTGAAAATGATTTCTGTCTTTATTGTAAAGTAAATTCTGAATATAAAATTTATTTGTTATTGTTTGTCGATGACATATTGATTATGGGGACTAATGATAAGGAGGTACATAATTTAAAACTTTATTTGAGTAATATTTTCTCTATGAAAGAGTTAGGTCATGTAAGTAACTATTTAGGTATTCATGTTGAGCAAGATTTGCAAAATGGTATTATTGAAATGTCACAAAAACACTATTTAAAAAAGATTTTAAAGAAGTTTAATATGTGGGAGTCAAAACCTATGTCTACTTCAATGGAATTTAAATTTCAGATGTTTCAGTCAAATAACTCAGATCCTAAGTTAGAAAATCAATGTAGACAAATTCTTGGATCTTTAATGTATGCTGTTTTGTGTACTAGACCTGATTTATGTCCTAGTGTAGCATATTTAAGTCGTTTTCAAAATTGTGCAAATGAAGCATCGTTAAAAGCTCTAAAAAGAGTGCTTAGGTATGTAAATGCTACACTTGACCTGAAGTTGACTTTCAATAGTAATGAAAGTATTGATTTGATTGGATATGTTGATTCCGACTGGGGAAGTGATATTAATGACAGAAAGTCAACATCAGGATATGTGTTTAAATGATTTAATTGTACTATTATGTGGTCATCTAGGAAGCAACCTACTGTTAGTTTGTCATCTTCTGAGGCAGAACTTATAGCTCTGAGTTCTGCTGTTGTTGAGGCTTGTTGGCTTAAAAATATTTTAAAAGATTTTGAGATTTCTGTTTGTCCTATCACTATCTTTGTAGATAATCAGGCAGCCATAAGTATTGGAAATAATCCTGAAAATAATAAAAGAGTAAAACATCTTGATATTAAGTTTAATTTTATTAAAGAGAAAATTGACAGTAATATTGTAGTTCTGAAATTTGCTAAAACAGATTGTCAATTAACTGATTTCTTTACAAAGTCTTTACCTGTGAGTAAATTTAATATCTTTAGACATCCTTTAGGTTTAATGTGAGTGAATGTAAAATATGTTTATCTAAATAAGAGACTTTTTGTATCAGTATTAGCAGTCTACTATTGGGGGGGGCACATGTTTTGTTTGTTAAAGAGCTGATATTTTTTTGTTTTGTTCAAGAATGTAATTTTTATTTTGTTGAGGGGGCGTGTGAAGTGTAGACTCCAATAAATATAAAAATTAGTTCTCTGGCACAATATCTCTTGTCTATGTCAAATGTCTATTGATTGTCTATTGCGGATATAAAATTATTAAAGAGTACAACGTGATTATTTTCTCCACTCAGTTTTATTAAATTAAACAATCATTCTGTAAGCCCATAACTCATCACATTTTCTGACTGGCCTGTTAGTCTAGTGGTTAGTGACCCTGACTGCTAAGACTGAGGTCGTGGGTTCGATTCCCACCCAGGACAAATCTATGTGTGATGAGCACAATCATTTGTTCTGTGTCTGGGTGTAATTTATCTATAATATGTATGTATTTAGAAATATATAAGTATGTTTATCAGTTGTCTGGTTGCCATAGTACAGGCTCTGCCTAGTTTGGGATCAGATAACGTTGTGTTGGTTGTCCTAAGATATTTATTATTTATTTTCGGTCCGGCCTTCTCGGCGTCGACAATCCTTAGGCAGCCACCGTGTGGAGACTATACGTGGGGCTCTAGCATCCACCTAAATGGAATTAGCTTTACGGGAGGGGGGAGCGTTATTGGGAATCATTTATGCACTCTCTACATGTTTACTAACATGATTACCTATGAAGTTTAATGTTTACTAACATTTTATGGATTTTCTCTCAATTAAAATGATGCTTATAATTAAATCTGCTTTAACTTTTTGACTCCTCATTTGAAACTCAATTCACAATAATCTCATAGTTTGTAATTGGTTGTAAATAATGCTAAATTGAATAAAGCTTAAAATAGGACTGGTATCACTGAGCGACTGTTTATTTCAAGGATGAATACCCAAACATTCAAGAGCGCGATACAGTAGTTTTGTCATCGGTAGGGACACGGTATCGAATAAAAAGTATCGATACGGTACTCATGAGTAGTATCGGAAAAAAAAATCGTACTCAGAAGTATCGATACTTCAAGGTATCGAGTACTTTTCTTAGGGCCTACATTCTTCTAATGACTCAAATATCGATAGACAACACAGTTACACAACTCAGAATAATAGTGAGTACTTTTAGATTACACTTGAATAAATCAAATAGTAGTCAAGCAAAATAATGATCAACCGTATTAATATAGCAGAAAAACAAAGCGCGAAATGAATACGATAAAATTAAATGACAACGGTGAATTAGTGATTGATTAGTGTAATAAATTAATAATAATAATAATATAATAATAATATTCCACAACTATCACACAACGCCGTCTAGTCCCAAGCTAAGCAGAGCTTGTGTTATGGGTACTAGACAACTGATAAACATACTTATATATTTCTAAATACATACATATTATAGATAAATTACACCCAGACACAGAACAAATGATCGTGCTCATCACACAAACATTTGTCCTGGGTGGGAATCGAACCCACGACCTCCGGCATAGCAGTCAGGGTCGCTAACTACTAGACCAACAGGCCTGTCGAAAATAATGAAGGAAAGGTTAGGAATTTAACTGTGAACTGAAGGTTTACGATTTCGAGCAAAGATCAATGTAATGTTTTAAACGGTTCAGAACGAGTGAACTAGATGGCGTTGCCATAAACCATAAGCCGTAAGGTCGCAAGTTTTAGGCTGAAGCCAAACGAGCGTAAATTTTTGAGTTGTGAGTTGCGTAATTTCGGTCGTGTAATTTCTGCTGCATTTAGTTTCTTACAAAAGTCTTGTTTCATTCACACGGCGACGCAAAATGAATTGTCTGCCGACTCACACGCATTATTCGGACCGAATTGAGTTAGCGGAGGGCGAGGGGGCCGAGCAAAGCGTCAGTCAGGTACATTTTGCGTGAGAGTCGACACGTATTTTTACTTACAAAATGCTGGACACAGAAAAAAACATTATTGAAATTGAACAACGGCCATGTGTATGGAACTTATCGGAGAAGGCGTTTAATGATAACTTTTTAAAACAGAGGGCATGCACATAATCGTTCATATAAAGTGTGGAACTGTCCAAGCATCAATCTTTCACTATTAAGCGGATTTACCCAGCATCTTTTTCTGGCATTATCTACTTCTTCGTCTTCTAAATATGCTTCGTAAATACACAAAATTTTCAGCGGCTCCATTGCACGACAAACATCCGCTATATACGTTCGATAGTAACTGAATAAAATACGCTCGTCTGGCATCCCAACAGAATTTCTGCCAGGCAGAATTTCTGCGACTCACGACTCACAAAATTACGCTCGTTTGGCCTCACCCTTAAATGAGTAATTTCTAAGATTACCCATTTAAAACTTAATTTCTCTTATTCGATACAATACCTACCATAAAGTACTTATCGAGTAAAAGTATAGAATGCGAAGTATCGAGTACAAAAGTATCGGTATCGAATGGAAATCTACTCGATACTACAAAGTATCGATCCTTTTTTCGTGTCCCTAGTCATCGGTCGTCGCCGGCGCAGTGCGCACACGCCACGTGTCGTGCGTTGCGAATTGTGACAAGTGGAAGTGTGAGTGTTTTAGATAACATGCAAATAACTGGCTAACAATAACAGACGTGATATCGCGTCCAAATAAAGACTTTTACCAGTGACTGAACTGTGATCAAACAAAATGGAGAACACTAAAGAAACACTCATTAATAATGCATTTATGTTCATATACGCACGCCAAAATAAACCGGCTACAGAGAAAATTGTTAACATCGAGAAAGCATTGAATGATGGTGCTTATATTAACTTCCCCGATGCCAACGACAACAAAAACACTATCTTACACATCGCCACTCAACAAGAAGAAAAAGATCTTGTTGCATTCCTCTTGAGTAGAGGCGCCGTTTTGTTGAATAATGCGCATAAAAAAACACCATTGCAAATAGCAAAAGAGAAGAATACAGAGGTCAGTAAAGAAATTCTCAATATTTTAACAAATAATGGGAAACATTTGCCGCGAATCAATGTGTCGAGTCCAAGAAACCTTCAAAGAGAATTAAATCAAAATCGTTCAATATCCCTAAACAGTGGCCCCGCCAGTCCAACAGGCGCAATATATCAAAAACGGGATGGTACTTCAGGTGTAAGTGGTCAGCTCTACGAAACTAAACTGTTAAGCTTAGTCTTGCATCGAGCATTACATGATAAAGTAATTGAAGAATGTTACTTAGCATCCAACATAGCTAACATTGGAAATGTTGATGACGTGTGCTTCAGGTTCAAAATGAAGGAAGATGGCAAGACAAAAGACATCATGTGTTTCATTCAAGCCAAACACCGAAAAGACCCCAATAATCATAGAATCACTGTAGAAAGTTTGAAAGGTGACTCAGGACAATTTAGTTTGGTAAAATATTTTAATAGCTTCTTAAAAATTAAACAGAAGTTTGTTAACAAAAATTCTAAAACCTGTGATCCCATGTTCGAAGGTGAGTTCAAAGATGTTGATTGTTATTTCATTTTGTATACACCTCTAAAGAAACACTTTGATAGGATACTTACCGGAAACGAACCAATTTGTCATAAATTACATGATTTTATAAACACAGGGGAACAAAAGGAAGATGTTTTTCAATTGAATTACGATAGCAGTGAAATAGATTCTTTGACGAAGTATATGCAACAAAAACGCATTAAAGATCTGGGGAAACATTTTTTGAAATCTATTTTGTCTGGAAAAACGAAGTTCATAATGAGTAATGACTTAATTAAAATATATCACCCAGCTTTGGCTCGAAACGTAATTGAACTGTCAGGTAGGGACCCAAATTTCTTCGAAGGTAAATTTCGTAAAGAATTTTTTGATAGTGATGACGATCTTTTAATCACTTTAAAAGAAACTCTCTACGATCTGATAGTGATTAAACAAACAAAAAAAACAGGACTTAGAAAAGAAGAAGTTAAAGAGAAAGTTAAAGCTATCGTAAATAACCCATGTGCTCAAACTATTAGCACTCTGATAGGACAGGTAATACAATTTGATTATAAACGTAATAGGCTACGCCTAAATAAAACCAAAATATCTCTTAAACAATATAAAACAGATGACATCCGCGAAATCAACGAATATTTGCAAAAATGTCAAGTCACGCAGGCTATAGTCAGTGATGCTATTAATATAATTGGTAAAGATAAACTAGAGTCACTTACTTTCAAACTACCACATAATTTTGGCAACTCCGACTTTCCATCAGAATTAAAACAAGTAAAGAAAGATAACAAAAAAGATAGGAGAGTGTTCCTTGCTGAAAAATTTCATGAATTAATAAGTGAAGCTAAACTACGCTTAGAAGAACAACGAAAAAATAAAAATGAAGAGAAAAATTTACATCCAGTAGAAATATGCATATGTGATAAAAACGTTGGTCCCAAATTAATACTAGAACCAAGTCATCTGTATGAAACCACAGGAATTGGCGGGACAGTAGGAAATCTGCTGAAATTTGATAAAGAAACTCAGTGTTTTACATTTAACACAAATGAAGAATCACTTGGAGAAAATTCAAAATACATATTAAGAGAAATAAGAAAACTAACGCAAGATGATTTAGCTCGTTATAAAATTAATGTCAAAATGAATAACTTTCCGCAAACTTCTTTTGAAGCTAACGAAAGTGATAAAAAGCTCGCGAAAGATTTTTTAAGTAAATTATGGTTTTACACAAACCAAGCAAATGAAGAAACAGTGGAAAGCATATTGAAGAAGGAAATCGATCAACACTATAACGTAGATAAAAGCCAAAACCAAATTCTGTTCCGAGTGCATTCCGACGCTATTTTCCTGAGATTTCATGACGAAATACAAAAATGGTGGAAATCACAATCCCAAGCCCGTTACCTGACCAAAACTGATACTATTTTTGATGAAGCTAAGAAAGATATTATAAATAGTCCAGTATTAACGGTACATAACTTCATGATCTTAAGGGATCTGAAAAATTTAGATATCGAATTTGATGCTGATGCAATAAATTCTATGGACATACAGAAAAAGATGGAAACTAATAAAATACTAAATATAATCTCTGCAGCGGTTATTTTAAGTGCCACTAAAATAATGCAGTTGGTCCGATTACAAAACAACTACACTTTTGTGTATTTAGATTATTATGTGCGTAAACTTCCAGAGAACGATAAAAATAAATTGATGAATGAACTGAGCGAAATGAAAGCGGTCGTATTAGTTATCATTTGTGAGACTTCCTTGGATGAACAACACCAAAATACGCTAAATGAAATAATAAAAATTTATCAAGAAAGAATTATCGTTATAACAGATAAACCATTGCCAGAAAAAACATATCAAAATAACGAATGCATTGTTTTTGATGACGAAAACATAAATTTAAATAATTTACATCCTGACTCACAAACAAAAGTTCTTAAAGAATTTAATGTATGCTACCAGGGAAAAACAGTAACATTAAATGCAATAATAGACGATGATTCAAAAACTTTAGTACATGCGAAATTTTTGTGGTCGCTATTGAACAAAGTGAAAATAGAAATAGGGCGAACACTCGATTCCTTTGAATATGATGAAATAAAAGATTACTATGTAAATAGAACTTTACTTCGGAATAGCGAGGAATATGAAGTAAACACGTTAAATGATATTGATGATGCAATCGTTCTAATAAATTCTAAGCCTTGCATGGGTAAGACTATTCTTCTTACTCACTTATCCTTAGAAACGAAGAAAACTGACCCAAAACCTTGGATTGTACGAATCAATATGTCAGCTTATAACATTGATTTTGTGGAGGGGAAATTAAACGCGACACATGTAATGAGGTTCCTTTGTAAAGCTGCACTGAAAACCACGGATACAATCAAACAACTTAATTTCACCGAGAGCACAGATCAAACTGTTGAACTTAACAAGGAGAACTTGGAAGATATTTCTTTTGAATTAGAGTGGTTTATTCACTTTTACAATCAGGGAAATATAATATTGTTATTTGATGGATTTGACGAAATTCACCCACATTTCACGAAGGAGGGAATCGAATTATTACTTGCACTAAAACGAGCCAACAAACGAATGTGGATAACAAGCAGTTGCTATATTGTCCATATTCTAGAGCGGGAACTAGGAGATTCGTACAAGCTCGAGTCGTTGGAGCCGAATGAACAAGAAAGTTTTTTGAGTAGATTCTGGAAAACGAACCTGAAGCTTGAAAAACTAAACCATCAACAGATTAATAATATTAGTATGTTTTATAATTACATCATGAAATTGTTCAAATCCGAAAGCACTGCTTCCATCCAAGAAAGGCCCGCGATTTCTTTACTAAGTGTACCGTTCCACATCATATATCTTTGGGCAGTCGAATACTTCAAAAATGAAATTAATAGCCTCTCACCAAGTTTCTTTCGTGAAACAATAAAAAAGAAATTAAATTTTTATACATCCATAGATCGGTTCTTGCGAAAAGGTGAAGAGGTATCTTTAGAGTTGGCAGGAACACCTTTACACATGTATATAGCTGTAAATTATTTCATATTACAGACAACAGATGAATTCAAATTGTACCTTAATAATGATTTGTTAATTAATAGATCAAATGTATATTTAAACGCTATTACCTCATATAAGATTTTCCTTCAAAACAATATTAAACATATTTGCGAAAATGAGAACAGAAATTTTGAGAAAGAGCAAGACGAAATGCGCGATGATATCCTAGAATCTCATAGAAAAATAATTCTATATGCAATATGTAAAGAGTGTGATTTACCAAAATTTCTAACAGAAACTGAAATATCTGAAGTTGAAAGCACGTTTAAAAAGCTTGTATCAGGCGAAATTAAGTCTCAATTCATTGACTGCGTCGTGGATGGCATACCACAATTGTACAACATATTATTTGCCGAATATTTTGTAGTAGAATTCGCATCAGATATACTAAAATGGCTTTATCGCGGAAATAGTACACATTTGACACTGGAGTCATTTTGGGATTTTATTGTGAATATAATACTTACGGTCTGCCCCCCAGGAGTTAGAAACGCTTTCGATTACAAATTAAAATATGACCCTGAATTAGCAGAAGCAGCAAGTAACGAAAAAACTAACAAGATTATATTTGAATTAATTTTGAAACAAAAAGCGAAATCTGAAATTGCAGGTCGTGATGCTGGAACCTGCTTAAATGTAAGTGATGGTTTAGTTAACATCGTCATTCATCTTTTATTGAATCTTTTATTGAAAATTGCTCGTCGGTATGTAACAAGAGATAACGTAGATACATTCTTGAGCGACCTTAAATGTGGTACATTTATATTAAGGTTAGCAAAACCGACGTGGATAGAGCAGGCACCCAACGTGATGCGATGTATCGACTCTCTGAATGGTGAGAGTTTAATAGAAATTATAAATTCTCCCGTAATGGAAGGTGTGTCCCAAAAATTCTTGAGCACCGAAATGGGGCAAAAATTGCAAGAAGCGATAAAGAAGGAAATTTGCGGACCCATCCAACAGTTTACGGAAAGACTAGTAACATGCAGTGAGGACAATAAAAACCTAACAACCTTGTTGCAATTTCTGCCTTATCACCTCCCTACGATACTCAACTCACTATTTGGTCAGCATATTGAGCAAGATGATCAACAAGGAAGCTCATCTCTCAATTCTTCTCTTGAGTCGTTCGGAAAAATGCAGGAATGAATGTTGTATTATAATCACGCAATAATATTGACGGCCCATAAGGTTCAATGTTTTCGCGTGAGCAACATCTGCACCATAATTGCGAAACGCACAATTTATCAGAATCTGAATGGGATTTTTTTGAAGATTATTTCTAAACCATTGCGTCATTTGTTCGAATAAATTGTCGACTCAGCAACGTAAATAACAAAATGAATGTTGTTTATCTACGAATATTAAACCAATTCCTACCGATAAAAAGTTCCGCAACTACCCCTCTGCTCACAGTCAATCTGCCTAGCCTTTACCCAACCACATATGTTAGGAGCGGCTCCCAATCTAACTGGATGCAGATGAATACTAGTATTTTTCTACTACCCAGAAATCCAGAATACTTATAGTAACATATTGCGCGATACGGATCCTAAACGGTGCATAAACATGTTGTGAATTAAAATTGAAACTCGCTCAAACTTTTGTTTAATCACTGCGCAATCTTCAATACCCTTGAACCTGAACGGTCAAATCTTTGTCACAAATATTCACTCATTTTTTTAATAATAATAATTTAAATATTTTACAATTCCTTATTTAACACTAAAATTAATATTTGCTACCTGTCTGCGTCTGGGCGTTCCTTGCGGGGCTCCGCATCGCTGCCAGTACGGTGAAGCTGTTGACTGCTTCGGACACCATGGCCTATCTTGCAGTAAGAGCGCCGGCCGTTTGGCTCGGCACGCAAGGATTAATGACATTATCCGTCTTGCTCTTGTCACCGCCGGGGTGCCAGCTGTTTTAGAACCCAACGGCTTGGCACGCGACGATGGGAAGAGAACAGACGGAATGACCATAACGCCCTGGAAGGTGGGCATGCCTTTGGTGTGGGACGCAACGTGTGTCGACACCCTTGCGCCATCCCACCTTTGCTATACGATGGGATGCGTTGGGGCGGCTGCTGCAGTTGCGGAAAACCTCAAACGGCGAAAATATTCCAATCTCATTGAAAGTTACATATTTGAGCCGTTTGGGGTTGAAACATTAGGGCCATGGGGCCCGAGTGCCCACTTGGTTTTTCGAGACATACCAAGCGGTTGGTCGACTCTTCACGTGACTATAGGGCTGGCCTATATTTTGACCAAACAATCAGCATTACTGTACAACGTGGCAATGCTGCCAGCCTTTTGAGGAATTTCCCTATCAAGTGAAGTTTTTTGAAGCCTACTGATTCTTTTTTCTGTTTTTATAAACTTTATATACTTGTACATAATATATTAATTTTAGTGTTGAATAAAGAATTGTAAAATATTTAAATTATTACTTTAATGATTTGATTTTAAATCATAGACATATCGTATACATGTAACTTTTATGCCCGACATGCCTGGTCCACGTGAACCAGCACCCTAATTGCGGAACACACTATTAATGAGAATTTGAATTATTTTGAAGCTTATTTGTCATCCATTCTTTCATATGTTCGAAAAAATTGTTTGCTTAGCAACGTAAACAACACCATGAATGTTGCGGAACTGTCTAAATGAAACCGATTCCTACTGATAGTCTAGTTACGCAACTACCCACCTACCTACCTACTATTTAAATCCACATTGAAAGAAATTCGCCTATTTGTGTATGCTTTTCCAATCTCTACTTATTGAATAAAGCACAATAAACTTAGTCGACGTTTTAAAATCGTAGCGGGATTTTTTCGTGCACTTGATTTTCAACGCACTGCGTAGCGCATAGAGCTGAAAATCGAACAGTAAAACACAGTGTTCGATTTTCGACTCGCTGAGGTGCACTCGGTTTAACACCGAGACTTAAAAATACAGTACGTGAAAAATCCCGCCCCGATTTTATTAGTTCCGTATTACTGTCGCCAATACACTTGTACTATTATGTATTCTGTGCCAGTAGCAAGAACAAACACAATTGTAATAATATGTTTCTAAGTTAATGAACAGCTTGTAAATCAAGTAGGTAATCTTTGATTGTACATCTGTTCTGTACCGCGGACTCTACTAATTTTGTACTCTCTAAGTCACCGTATAAGATTCAAAATTAAATATTTTATTTATCGCAATACGGCGATGGAAATATTACGTGGTACAGACGGCTACACATTTCCAGTTTTAGCTGACCTCGCATTGTATAGACTTTTCGTACAGTGAGAAGTCAGCTTGTACTGGGAATTTATAGCGTGACCTGTGGCCGTGCGTACAATGACCTGCGTATCACCACCACTTCTTTGTAACTTACCTGGCTGATGGCTATGTACAGGCACCGAAAGAATTAAGTAATCAGTGTCGTCGAATATAGTTGAAGTTTAGTAAAGAACCGATGGATTTTTTCGAATTAAATTCAATTTGATAAATTAAATGTTAGTTTTCTGTAAAATAAATTATTTTTTATTCGAAAACAGCCATTGCTGTCTTATTAAACTTTAACTTAAGCCGACGGCCCTGGTTACTTATCTCTTCTGGTGACAGCCTACTAAGTAAATAAGTAATGTCAACTAAACTATTAAATAAAAATATAAGCATTTAAAATGAAGACTGAGTCAGAAATGTGTCATAATATTAGCATAAGATTTAATATTAATTGTTAATTGAATTAGAATATAGGTTTTATAAATAGGAACAATACATACCTACATGCACGTAGGCAACTGACTTGTATGTTTATTATAATGACGGTATCTACATAATTAATTAGGTCATAAAATAATTGTTGAATGTAAAACGTATTACGCATAATGTTACCGGCTAAACCCCATTTTAGGATGTACTAGTTTTGCCTAGACCAAACCAGTTCTTCCTTCTCATCAACGAAATGACTCTACGTGTTTATGTGTAACAGTTTACAACAGTTAAAGATTCACACTGGAATGATAACGTGATACTACATCAATTGATAACAATGATTGCGCAAAACAATAGTAATCAGTCTGAAAAAATTTAGAACCAATTTTTTAAATTGCTAATCCATTACTTTGTATATTTGAAAAAATCGTCTGCTCAGCGATGTAAATAACGCAATTAATGTTGTTGAACTGTCAAAAGTTAGTGCGTTACGCAATTACCCTGCATGATAAGCTAAACATGTTTGTTTATGTATACTTTTACCTATATTGACCTGTTTATATGAAACATCATGTATTTGGCTACTATAAAGGTAATATTTGAATAAACTTGTAAAAATAAAGAGACTTTTATTTAGCTTCGCATTTTCTTTTCGATCGCAGTTTGAATTTACTCTGCTAAATATAGTAAGCGTCACATATGAATGTAAACCCTATCTACACAGATAGGGTTTTTATTAATAGGAAAAGTCATTGTGTTATGCTTATAACTCAATTCTCTAATTGGTGTCATGTGGTCTTGCGTTAATTATATTACATTTGTAGATACCTCAGCTGCTTCTACTTCAAAGAGAAGACATTATGACTCTGATAAAAAAAAAGCTAAAACATTTTTTATAAACGCCTAAGAATGTAATGTCCCTTACCCTCTCACCATAAATCCTCTTCAGCATCATCATTTCAGTTGGGAAACGTCCACAGCCTTAGGCCTCACCCCAAACACAGCCCGCCCCTTCAACCGGTTCTGTGCATCTCGCATCCAGCGAGTTTCTGCGCCCTTCACCGGTAGAGTAAGATCCCAGGGCCACCAGACGCCACGTATTTTCTGACGAAAGAAATGTAAGGTATGTTTGGGTAAGTTCGGCATTCGGTTAAGACCGTACGAATTTAATTATAACTTGGTTATTTTTTTTTTTTTTGGTTTTGATGGACGGGGCAGATAAAACTGGCGCAGATCACAATATTGTGTATTCAAAATATCCTTGTGTTGTATCAATTTAGCCAAGAAATGAATTTGTACGGTCTTATCCCTGCACCGAACTTACCAAAACATACTATATACGATTGAGTAGTGTTAGTATGTACCAAGAACGCATGCCTACCTGCTAGCTTGCTGAGACGGCCGATTCTCAGGTATCAGGTAATTAAGGTGTACTCCCAGACACTTTCCGTTGGCCGTATCTTGATTACCTGATACCTGAGAATTGGCCGTCTCAGCAAGCTAGCAGGTAGGCATGCGTTCTTAATACATACTAACACT
This sequence comes from Aporophyla nigra, assembly GCA_947507805.1. Lineage (NCBI taxonomy): Eukaryota > Metazoa > Arthropoda > Insecta > Lepidoptera > Noctuidae > Aporophyla > Aporophyla nigra. The sequence goes on along the minus strand of OX382292.1, from coordinate 26,519,199 downwards.
AGGTACTCAATCGTCCACATTTGGTTTCGTCACAAAATACGTGACGTCTAGTGGCCCTAGGATCTTGGACTACAGGTCATCTTGTGGGCGGCCTTCAAACAATACGTCTTCCGGTAGCCGGTCGCCATTCCAGAAACTATACAACCTCTTACCATTATGGTATTATTCTAGGTTTTTTAGGTTGTCAAATTCTGACACTGAAGAGAGACGTCAAAACAAAATGGTTAGTAAATTTAGAATATTTTTTACATAGCAGTTGTAAATTACAGTGAAATATACCTACTTGAAATGATCTCTTTAGTGATTCCTGTCGTATTTTTATGGGCTACGGTAAGTTATGTTCTCTTTTTGTAGGTACTTAAAGATAGTCGCACTAGTTTGTATAAATTGGACAACGTTTTGATATATAATCATTGATTTAAATAGTAAAGATACGGTCGTCCGAACATTTGACGGACGCGGTCGCCCAACAAAAAACACTAACGCCATCTATTAGAACTAGTATGAACTACGATGTCAATTCGCGTGGTCTGCTCCTAGACGTAACCTTGTTAGAGGGGGGTGTGGTATTTTTCGAGGTACAAAGAAATAAAAAAAAACCTTTTATTTTTGAAAATTTATATTTGTTGCAGTTTGTTGGTGTTATTAAGTTTTCATTAGCCTTCGAACAAAACAATTGTTTTAAATTATTTATAGTAATATTCTATCTTTCCATTTCATCAGCTACAACGAGCGCCGCTGCAAAGTTATGTCGTACTTTTACGCGGCTTCGCTTCGTCTGTGTCAAAGGTTGAGACAAATATAAAAGAAAATTGTTTTAAATAATGTTAGCAGTGGATTTAATGACATATTTTTAACTTACCGGTGATATTAAATGTTATCATTTTTTTTATTGTGCTTTTTGTCGTAGTTCACGCAACCCTTCACGGCACAACTTGGCATTTTTGCTTGCAAAATATACGACCGTTCCGAAGACAGCCGATCGCGTTCTAGTTCACTTCGATAAAGGGAAGACCATTTTGGGACCAAGTTCGAGGCGTCATTGTAACATGCGGTCCGCCCTGTCCTTACGCAGTAATATAATATGTCAATGTATATAATCAAAGGTTTTGATAGAGAGATAGAGTTGCAAAGGACTCGAGTCTTCGAGTCCTAATTTTAAAGACTCGACTCAATTATGCAAGACTCAGTGTGCTCAAAAGGCTCGGAGTCTAGAGTCAAGCACTTGAGTCTTAAAGAAAAACTCGGAGTATGAAGATGAGACTTGAAGCTCACCATTCGAAAAGACTCGAACAGAAGGTGATAAGTTCAAATTAGTAATTATGATGTCCCGATGAGTACAAAAAAAAAAACTGACGAGTTATTCGAGTTTTCGAGTGATAGTATAATAATAAATAAAATATTTCAGACAAGTCCATAATTAAAAACATTACAATTTTACATAAGAAACAAAAAGATACACACTTAAAAGTACAAAAAAAAAACCGGCCAAGAGCGAGTCGGACTCGCGCACCGAGGGTTCCGTACAAACCTGTAGGTATAAAGTTTAAAAAAATATTTTTATTATATGATTTAACTAAAAATTTACGGTTTTCGCAATTTTTCCTTTATCTGTGCTATAAGACGTTGCTTTGTACCAAATTTCAAAATTCTAGATCGACTGGAAGTACCCTTTAGGTTTTGATTCCCTTGCGAGTTTCGAAAATTTGCGGAAATTTGCGGCATAAACGGCTATATCTTTTGATTGCGTAAGCTTAGAAGTTTGATTTTTTCACAGCTCCAAGGAACAGTAGACTTGAGTATTTGATATAAATTTCAGCTTGATGCCTCCACGCGTTTCTGAGAAAAAGGGTCTTGACAGACGGACGGACGGACGGACGGACGGACGGATGGACGGACGGACAACAAAGTGATCCTATAAGGGTTCCGCTTTTTCCTATTGAGGTGCGGAACCTTAAAAATAACAAAAGTTACAAGTCTCATCTTCGTCATGCCCCGAGTTTTTCTTTAAGATTAGAGTCTTTTTCAAGACTCAAGTGGCTGTTAAATGACTCGGGCTCGGCTTGACTGTAGACTCCGAGCCTTTTGAGCACACTGAGTCTTGCGTACCAAACCGCACTGGGCCCGCGTGGTTGATTATGGCTCTCTCTCATTGTGAGGAGGCCTCTGTCCCAGCAGTGGGAACATTTAAAAGTTGATGATGATGATGATTCTTGCGTAACCGAGTCGAGTCTTGAAAATTACGAATCGAAGACTCGAGTCCTTTGCAACACTAATCATGTACGGATTACCCAACTATACACTATTCGTCACTTGAAAACGGCTGGACCGATTTGGCTATGTTTTATTTTAAATTGTTCGTAATATGCAAAGGGTAAATCGAAAAAAAATTAAGTGCTATTTTATGGAACAGGACAACGTTGGTCAGGTAATAATAATTAAAACCAGATTATATCTAAAATATAATTTATTTGATTTTCCATTTAAAATTACAACTTACATACTAATTTGGGATTAGCTCATACACGCAGTTACTCAAGATATATTTACTCATACAGCACCATTTTTGTACGGGGAGCTTACCATGTTTATGTTATAGCTGCAGACAAGGACACACTTATTAGATCAAGTAGTAAGAAAACGCGCGCAATCTTTACCTGTATTTAAGAGACTCGTGAAGGAGCATTACTTGTTGTCGTGATCTTGTTTCCGTAGCTGTGATAATCTGTAGTCGTCTTTTATTTTCTTAGCATATATATTTAGTATGTATGTATATAAGTATCTATTATACAGGATATATATGATTATGTATTTATTCAAGTAAATTGTATTTTGCACCAGTGACAATCCCATTTTTATGTCCACGCAATCACTGTCCATTCCAAGGTTGCCTGGAAGAGATCGCAGAAAGCGATAAGGCCGCCCATTGTATGTTTTTGTGTTAAATGTTCTTGTTGTTATGTATTTTCTGGTGTACAATAAAGCAAAAGAAAAAGAAAACAAAAAAGAGAAAAAAAAAGAAAAAGAAGCAAAAGAAGAGTGAAAGAACACTATCTTTCCGTATCGACATAGTTGTGTTTGTATTTATTGTTTTAATTACAATTTAATGTTATTATTTTAGTAGTCTGTATGTTTGTATCTATGTATGTATGTTTGTTGGTATGAATGTAAGTATATTTTTATATTATTAGTTTAATTTTATTAAGTTAATAGTTTTTGATTATATGTATTTTATTTTCTCATACTCTTACACACGCTGTCTACATCTCTGTATCTTCTCTCCTATCGCAGGTGTGCTGGAAGAGATTTCTTTAGAAATAAGCATCACCTTTGTACTAATTTTTCTGTTCTTTTCTTCTTGTCTGTTTATATATGTGTGTACATAAATGGTTAAATAAATAAATAAATATAAATAAGAGGAAACGAAACAGAAATATATCTTCTCTATCTTATTTGCGCATACAAACTTTTTGTCTGGCCCCCATACTTAGACATAGACTGAAGCCTAACCAACATCGGCTGTCACCATTTTCTATGACAGCCGACTTTATTGATAGAAGATAGTACCAAATTACAAGTGATTGTCAAAATTATCGCTGTCTCTTGTAGCATACTCGGACATATAAGGCCATTATGTTTGTTTCTGCTAAAAAAATCTGCCCTACAATGGTTTACATTACATTTAAATTCAGAATCTTAGCTGCCTTACATTCATTGTCACTATTTACTTTAACTTTATGTTCTGTAAGTTGATTTTTGAGTGACAAATTGAAAAAAAAGTCGTCAATAATGTTATGTTGCAATGGAATTTCAACTTTGTCATGTATGTGGTTGAGTTTATAGTTACAAGATTCTGAATTCAAATTCACGTCAACAGTGCAAGGTGGAAATCATTATTTCTTTAACTTAAAGTCGGTTTCGTAGTTTTATTTTCGTCTTCAAATTCGATTAAAGTAAGACCAGTACAGATTTAGTGCAGTCTTAGAAGATTATTTACAGATTTATTAAATAGTAGTTACAATAATATTTACATGTCATAAATATATCGTACAAATATTACTATTTAAAATGGTGCTTTACAATGATTTTTAATCGGGAAATTGTGTGTCATCATTTTAAAAAATACACGTATGCTTGGATGCCAAAATTACGTTTATGATTCCAACTTAGATACTTTACATACATACTTTTTTGTAGCATTTCTAACTAAAAACGATAAGGTCAGAATGTGACTCTACTGATTTTGTAGATACTATTTTAATGTTAAAATTATGCATTTTCTAAAACGTACCTAAATCGTCGAATTAACATTTATGCTTCCCTATTATACAATCATTAATTAGAATATTATCTACACCTGGTTTTTATAACCAACAATATAAATCAGGCTGTTTTCAATGCGCCCATGTTCAATGCGGAAAAATACAGATAACCTACAAAACATTCGTTCCTATGTACTTGATGTGAAAGAGTAAAATAAAAGTATGAAGTTCAGTCCAGAAAGAACCGTTAAGATAGTCTGGGCACACTAATTAACAAAGATTTAATCATGTATCTCAAAACATTGTATTTCCTTTTTCACTATGTTCCGTCGAATTTTCTTACAATTCAATAATCGAACTGCTCTGTAAACACGTATGCGTGGCCAAACATAAGACAAAAAAAAATACGTGTCAACTTGAGAACCTCCTACTTTTGGTTGGTAAAAAATACAGAGACATATAAAATATATTAATTTACAAACAGAAATCCTAATATTAATCAATAATTGAAAGAAAACTATCAGCTAATTCGAGACAGCTGAAACTTGGAAACATATTTGATCTACTAACTTACACATTCATAGAGCAACATGGTTTATATTGCCAGGTTACATAAAAACACCTTTTACTTGGGCAGTATAGACAAAAGAGGCAGTTCGTCTATGGTAAGGTAGTTTACATTCCGTTGTATGCTGGCCCGCCGCCACCCTCGGGAACCACCCAGTTAATGTTCTGCGATGGGTCTTTGATGTCACATGTCTTGCCTGGAAAGTAAATATATTGTTATTAATTAAGAGATATTTGATTCGATCCCGTCTGTCTCTTGCTTCAGGGACAGCGATAACGGGCGCACGAAGTCGGTGCCAAAGTGATAGTACCGACGCGAGCACATCGAGCTACTACAATCTGTCAAATTTCTTTAATAGATTTTATACTTTATTTATTTATTTATTCCCTTCACTTTCAGTGCCAGGTCGAAAAAAGAATTATTCAAAAGTAGACTCTATTCACACCTAGCTTATTTTTGTGATTTGCCGCCCGGTAGGCGGGTGCACGGCATGGTCGCAAGGTACATAACTACTTATACGTAGGACTCGGATGCGAGTCGTGGGCATGCGAACGGTAATTCCGTTGGACCCGGATCCGGGTTCTTGGCACTGAAAGTGTTAAAACGGTTTAGAACCAATTACAGAAATTAAAGAGACTAAGTAACACATGCACAAAAAAAAAAGATAAAATAATATTTAAAAAATAATAATATAAAGATAACTTTATCGCTATAACATTAGGTTCAAGGTTGATTGGCAGGATTTGTCAGTTTCGGGAAGCTTGATGTGCTGGTGTTTTAAACCAATTACGGGCATTTGAAGATTCGAAGGGTAGGTTTCTATGATGTAGAACAGAGGGGTAATTGCGGAACTTTTTATCAGTAGAAATTTGTTTAATATTGATAGTTAAACAACATTCATTGCGTTATTTACGTTGCTGAGCCGACAATTTATTCGAACAAATGACGCAATGGTTTAGAAATAATCTTCAATCCCATTCAGATTCTGATAAATTGTGCGTTTCGCAATTAGGGTGCAGGCAAGAAACTCAGTTTTACCAAATATCGTTCAGGCGGCAAAAGATCCTTAGATAGTATTTTATCTCACGAATCAACGCGCGATTTACGCTTGCTACGGTTTGTCTGTAGATGGGTCTTATTTAAATACCCAAACCCGAAAGCAATTTAAACCGTCAGTCCCGGCCGTCATTCGTAGATCTTCGACACTCGTTACTGGTCGTCAGAAGCCAGAGTCTGACAACCAGTTTTACCAAGGGATATTGTATTACGCAGTAAGTATGTATGATACTCGTATTGAGCTGCGTCCTGTTTGCTAACATAGTTGGGAAAGGCTTCCCTAGCCTAGAATGATGAACCAACTTTGTACACGTTGTGAATTTGTGTATGAAGACGAGTAGAGTCAGCACGTAACACACGCACACACCCACACACACGCAATGTGCAAAGCTGCGCTTACACACACATTCACAGCGAGTATTTACACTTGGTAACCACAAGAAAAGCGCGAACATGGTTTCGTGAGATTATACTATAGTGTAAGAGAATACTATAGTACTCTACGTTGAGCGCTAAATGCATTAGTAAAAAATAATGAACACTTACAATGTATGCAGTTCTGCGCGTTGATTTGCAGACGCTGTCCGTCACCTGTCTCCATCGGCACGAATTCGTATACACCTGTAATCATAAACGAAGTTCTGACCATTTGACCTTCAATATCTCCCTAACAAGGTTACTTTTAATAAATCGTAATCCGTTATTTTTTTTTAAATTCCAACTCGCTTTATGCATTATAAAATTATTTTTACGCACGTTATATTAAATTAAATTTAGCTCAAAATTCAAAGAAATCAAAATGAAAAAAAGATTCTGAGCGTTACGCAATAGTAAACATACAAGCTTAATTTTTTGTTTTGGTTGCATATTTCCCTAATGAAAGGGATTGTGAATGTCTTACACAATCAGTCTGCAACAACATACTGTAAAAGTAAAAAATAAATGATGGAATTACTGACCTGCTGGACAGAACCTCGCTTCGGGTCCGTCGTAGACTCCCAAGTTCTGTTTGACTGGAATCGTGTCATCCTTCAGCGTCAAATGTGCCGGCTGATCTGCCTCGTGGTTCGTACCTAGTAAATGAAATATATAAACAGAGTTATTTGTAAAAAACCAGCAACCTCTCAGGACTATGTTACTGGCATCATAATCAACAACTTTTGTTGTATGACTTTTAAAAATTCATCATATTTTAGTTCATCAGATTTTCATACAAAAATAAAAATATTTAAATTGAACGCTCTAAATATTACGAAATCAATGCAAAGCAAAAGAACGCGATAATACATTAGCGAGGGGAGCGGGGTTAGGGGGGGGGGGGGGGGGGGGGCTTGAACTTGACCTATTTACGGGCGGCCGATTTTTGTATAATGCAGATTACGAGAAAGTTTAAACGGAAGAAAACCCCTCATGCTTGACAATAGTGCTTGCAACCAACGTACAATATTGAAAAATAAATAACAATAACGACACAACACAATAGAAACATCCGAATTGAGAACCTCCTCCTTTTTGAAGTCGGTTAAAAACAAACAGATTTTGATATCACTGCTGCAAGGTGACAGGCCCAGCTGAAACCTTGCAGCAGTGGTTCACAAACTCACTATCCAACCTACTAGCTATCATAGATAGGATGCTGTTGGCGCCGCCCCGCACCCTACGGACCAGGGATGCGCACCGTTTCCGCATCACCGTGTAGAAACAATCCAGGTGAGCTTCAGCAAACATCCCTGATGCGCTGCAGTATTGGGGCAGCCCCATCAGCACCCTGAATGCGTTATTGTATTGGACGCGAAGGACGCTGTATGATTTTTGAGTATAATGAACCCACAGACTACAAGTGTAATATGACGTGCAGTACGCACTGAATATAGTGCGCATAACCTTTTCGACCGGTTCTGTGCTGCTCGCACTCAAACGGATTCCTCCTTCACCAGGTCATTGATCCACCTTGTACACAATAAGTATATTTATTGAATTTACCTGTCAGTGCGACGGAAGACAGCAAGTCGAAGGTGATGACTCCATCGGGCTTGGGGTACTCAATCGGCTGACACTCCTTAGCAGGCTTCAGTCTCGCGTGATCGGCGCCTGCAAGTACATTCAGAGCAAATTATCTTCTAAAATGTAAACCAGAAAAGGAAGGAAATTAGTAAAAAAGGGAATTTATGAACTGGCCATCATTATTCTGCCCCAAATAAATTGAGTTAAAGGCAAGAGAATTGACTATTAAAATATAATTATTAGCATAAGCATAATTAGTCTATAAAGTTTCCATATTATTACTTTATTACACAAAGTAAAACGCTTGTCTGGGTTGGAACTCAAAATCTTGAAGGAAAACATCGTAAGGAAACCAGCATGTCCCAGAACCGGAAATTCGAAGACTGGCTTGTTAGTCTAGTGGTTAGTGACCCGGACTGCTAAGACTGAGGTCGTAAGTTCGATTCCCACCCTGGACAAATCTTTGTGTGATGAGCACAATCATTTGTTCTGTGTCTGGGTGTAATTTATCCTATAATATGTATGTATTTAGAAATATATAAGTATGTTTATCAGTTGTCTGGTTGCCATAGTACAGGCTCTGCCTAGTTTGGGATGAGATAACGTTGTGTTAGTTGTCCTAAGATATTATTATTATTATCTTGTACCAAATAAATTGAGATAGGGTCAAGAGAATTTACCATTACAATGTAATTATTAGGTTAAACATAATCAGCCTATACTATTCCCACTGCTGGGACACATGCCTCTGCTCTGTGAGAGGGAGAGAGCTACAATCCATCATGCATGTCCAGTGCGGGTAGATGTCACATGTCTACGATTTTTTTGTTCTAGAACATGCCAATTTCCTCACAATGTTTTCCTTCACCGTTTTTGAGAACAGTGGTGACAAAATTATTTACTTAAACAAAGTAAAACCGCTTGTCTGGGTTCGAACTCAAAATCTTGAAGTAAACATCGTAAGGAAACCGGCATGTCCTAGAACCGGCAATTCGCAGACATGTGACATCTACCAATTCGTAGTAGGCTTGCCTGATGGGTTATGGCCCACTTACTCTCACAGAGAGGTCTGTGTCCCAGCAAGGGGAAGTTTATAGGCTGATTATGCTTGTTATGCTATTGTTACGTAGATCGTGAAGTCTAGAAACATCACGCTAACTCCATCTCAGAAAGGGGCACTGTTACGTAAATCGAAAAGTCTAGAAATGTCACGCTAACTCCATCTAAAGATGGGGCAGTGTTCGAAACTACTAGAAGAGACACGCTAACGCCATCTGTTATCAAGTAGCAAGTACTACGAACAATTGTACGTAGACACCACCGCCATCTATTGTCGAATAGCGGAATTAAATAGTAAACAGTTGACTCTCGTAAAGGCGGGTCTACGCTAGACGAACCGAGCACGAGCGAAGCACAAGCGGAGCCGTTCTCGGCTTCGTCGTTAGCGGCGTCAAGTGTTGACGTACAACGAACCTCGCGCTTATTCGAGGCTTGTAAGTCGGTCCATTCTAGACGAATTGTGTTCGGCTCGTGCTCCGCTCGTGCTCGGCTCTCCTAGCGTAGACGCAGCTTAAGGACTGGAAGCTTCTACGCTACCTGGAACTGTGGCACAGTGTCGAATGTTCGCGAATGTTCTGCTCGGGATATAAATAGCGGATTGTCGGGCTGACGGGCAGTTCGTTTACGGAAGCGATCGAATACGATTCCAGCGATACAGTACAAGCGAAACAAGTGATTCTGTTTGACGTTTTGATTGTTGCAGTATTTGTGTGTATTTAATAAAACTGTTTTGTGTGTTTCGGTAAATTGACTTCAATTAATTTATCCCGAACCCCAGCTCGTAACACTATTTATGTTATGTGATAACCTAATCGCCACCAAGAATGACAACAAATCGTGTCGAGTATTAGACTCTAGACTATATGCTATGATTTATTATCTTTATTAGAAAACCAGCGTCAGACAGCATCTATATACCATGAATGCTAAAATGAACCTTTTTAGCGCAATCGTGAAGCACACACTCAACACACTGTTGTTGTGTTTGACGAACTGTGTCCAAATACGGTATTCTTTCTTTCTTCATTTATTTCTACGGATAGATATCCACGTGGTGTTAGACACATATAAAAGTGTAGGGTACGGTACCTCCATGGCTGAGGGTCCAGGGCTCCTTGCCGCGCACTAGCGTGCTGAAGGCGGAGTAGGCCACGCCGCCGTACAGCCCTAGCGACGTGTGGAACGACGGCCGGCAGTTGCGCACTTGCTGCAATAAATAAATAAATATCTTAGGACAACCAACACACCATTATCTGATCCCAAACTAGGCAGAGCCTGTACTATGGTAACCAGACAACTGATAAATATACTTATATATTTCTAAATACATACATATTATAGATAAATTACACCCAGACACAGAACAAATGATTGTGCTCATCACACAAAGATTTGTCCTGGGTGGGAATCGAACCCACGACCTCAGTCTTAGCAGTCAGGGTCACTAACCACTAGACTAACAGGCCAGTCAAATAAATATTCATCACCAATTAAACAACTTCATTTTTGATTATAGAAACTAATATTATAAAGAGGAAAGATTTGATTTTTTTGCATGTAGGTATTTTTGTAATGGATAAACTCGAAAACAATTGAACCGATTTAAAAAAATATTTCCTCCTATAAAAATCTACATTATCACCGAATACGAGGCATGCCATTTAAGTTTTGTCGTTTGAAAAAAAAAACACAACTAGAACCTTATAGTCAAATCAGTCCCCGCGCGCGCGCACGCTTGAGCGGTCGCGGATTTTTGGCGTACAAAATGTCCGTGAACAGTGTAAATACGGTCAAGTGTACAAGTTGTAATGTTGTCATCTCGGAGGTCCTTGCCTTCATACGAAATAGGCATGATGTAGTGGATAACGAAAGTTTAATAAAAATATGCTCATCGGCTTTTTCCGAGGAACATATTGATGAGGCAAAAAAGTTATTGTTTGTTTCTACGAAGACAAGCCAAAAACTTGTGTCAAGGCGTAAGAACAAAAAGCAAAAAGACCTAGAAGACATGATTACGGTGTTTAAATCCATGGATCCAGAACAAATCCCTGTTTTTGTGGCATATGACCTTCACAAACTGCCACCAGGCAGTATGCTTTGATCACGTAGACGTGACGAAGTTGTTGAAGGATTTATTGGTTTTACGGTCAGATGTTAATGCAATCAAAAGTGATTATGTGACTAAAGATCAGCTCGAGAATGTGAAAACGAATATAGACAATTTGACGCCGGCGCCGTTACCAAGTTTAAATGTGAATGTCAAAAGAGGAGGGTATATTGAAAACAAGAACTCTGAGTTGTTGAGTGTCTCACATAATATAGTCTGTGCGCCGTCCCCGAGTCAACAAAGCCCCAGTTGTATGAATCATGATGAACGTTCAAGTACTATGCCGCTTACTAGCACTGCGAGTGATAAGAATATTATACCTGTCTTGCCCGCACCACAGCGCCCGACCGGCTTCGCGATCACAGACAAACAGCTGACATTGGCAGAGATTGTAAGCAATGGCAAGTGGAAAGAAAATAAAAAAGAGGATGGCTGGACACTGGTACAGAAATCAAAATATAGGAATCGTTTTACTGGTTTGACAGGGAAGGCTGTGTCAAATGTACCATTAAAGTTTCGTGCTGCAGATATGAAAATACCTTTGTTTATATCATATGTAAATAAAGAAACGACAGAGGAGGATATATGTGACTACATAAAATCTAAAGTTAACGAAGTGGTGACTTTGGAAAAAATTAATATGAAGGCTGATAGGCAATATAACGCTTTCAAGTTGTTTGTTCCTAAGCACAAAATAAATACGTTCTTAGATGACAATTTGTGGCCAGAGGGTATTTCTTTTAGAAAATTTATACAATTCAAGCATAAAATAGACAACAGGATTTTGAATGGAATTACATCTCAGAATAATGGGTACGGAAATGAAGAACACATACCTAGCGACGTTTAATTGTAAAAATGTCACTCGATCAGCTGATTGTGTGCGGAGATTATGCGGAGTGGCTGACGTCATCGCGCTGCAGGAAACCTGGCTATTACCTCATGATCTAGACTACTTAGGCACATTGCACGATGACTTTGCGTATACGGGAAAATCTGCTGTCAATACGTCTGCCGGAGTACTCGTAGGCAGACCCTACGGTGGAGTCGCCCTATTATGGAGGAAGTCGGCTTTCTCAATGGTGTCGGTATTGTCTTGTAATAGTGATCGTTTAGTAGCTATTAGAATTGATCACACAGATCGTTCTATGTTAATTTTCTCGGTTTATATGCCTACAGACTCGAGTGATAATATAATAGACTTTACAACATGTTTGAGTGAGATTATTGCGATTACTGAAAATAGTGGTACGGAGACGGTGTGCATATTAGGGGATTTCAACGCTCACGCGGGTGAACGTTTCGCAAGTGAACTATCAACAGTGTGTACGGAGCAATCGTGGTCGTGTGTGGACATGGAGTTGTTACCGAATGATACATATACATTTAAAAGTACGGCTAACGGTGCGCTGCGCTGGTTAGATCATTGTGTGGTGAGTAGTGCGGCTAGACAATTAGTAATGAAAGCAGCTGTTTTGTATGACGTTTACTCGTCGGACCACATTCCTTAGATAATTGAATGTAACATAAATTTAATAATACCCAAGTTAGTGAGTAAAACTTACTCTTGTAACAAGGTCACTTGGGGTGAAAGAAATTCTAAACAGATTGATGAGTATTCAAACTTTTGTCATTCTAAATTAAGATTAATCGATTTTCCTACAGAATTTCGTTATTGTTCGCATGGAATGTGCTCCGATACTAGCCACCACAGACAGTTAGATGTAATGTACGACTCAGTTATAAGTATTTTGAAAGAAGGCGCTGATATTTCATATATAGGTACTGATAACCTACGTTGTAAAAGAAAATATGTGACTGGTTGGAATGTGCATGTACGTGACGCTCACAGGGAGGCTCGCATACATTATCTGACATGGTTGCTGCATAACAAACCCGCATCGGGGTGTATCTATACAAATATGTGTAAATCTAGGAAGATTTTTAAGGAAAAGCTAAAATTTTGCCAGGATAATGAACAGCAAATAAAAATGGATATTTTGGCAAAAAATCAGACAGACAAGCAATTTGGTGCCTTTTGGAAGGCTACAAATAAATTAAATCCGCGGTCGAGCTTACCGGTGAGCGTGGCGGGCGTGCATGAGCCAACAGAAATAGCAAACTTATTTAAGCAGCACTTTAAGGTTGAGTCACCACTTGTTAGAACGACACAGGTGGTCGATACTGACGCCGTTTCTGGGGACATTAACGTTCGATTTACTCCTAAGGAAGTGGCATCGGTGATAAAATCTATGACAAGAGGTAAGTCACCAGGTCACGATGGCCTCACTATCGAACATCTGAAATACGCCGGGGTGCACTTGCCTCGCGTACTTGCAATGTTTTTTAATTTATGCATTATTCACTGTTATTTGCCTAATAGTTTCATGTTTACAGTTGTGGTGCCTGTTATTAAAAATAAAACTGGGAATGCTTCTGATGCCTCAAATTACAGGCCTATATCCTTGGCAACTGTTTCAGCAAAGGTGCTGGACAGTCTGCTTGACAAACAATTGGCGAATCACTTAACACTGCATGACGCTCAGTTTGGCTTTAGGCCGGGGCTGTCTACTGAAACCGCTATATTGTGTCTCAAGCAGACTGTGCAGTATTACAAGGATAGAAAGACGCCTGTCTTTGCCTGTTTTTTAGACCTATCGAAAGCTTTCGATCTCGTCAGTTATGACGTCATGTGGAACAAGTTGAAATCTGAAACTTCTGTACCAATTGAAGTTATATCAATATTTAAGTTTTGGTATAGCAATCAACGCAACTGTGTAAGGTGGAACGGTTCCATGTCGAGTATGTACCGGTTAGATTGCGGAGTAAGGCAGGGTGGATTAAGCTCGCCTCGCTTGTTCAACCTGTACATTAACCAGCTGATTGTTGAGCTCAGCATCACCAAGGTCGGATGTCATATTGACGGAGTGTGTACCAATAATCTTAGCTATGCAGACGACATGGTGTTGCTGAGTCCATCAATCAGTGCTATGAGAAAGTTAGTGTCGATATGTGAATCATATGCGGTGACCCATGGGCTCAAATATAATGTCGGGAAGAGTGAACTAATGCTCTTTAAAGCTCGTGGTTTTTCTTACCCGACATTTCCCCATGTATCACTGTGTGGTGCTCCTCTGTGTAGAGTTTCTAAATTTAAATATTTGGGTCACTGGGTCACCGATGATTTGAATGATAATGTAGACATTGAAAGGGAACGCAGGTCGCTGGCTGTCCGTTGTAATATGCTGGCCCGCAGGTTTGCACGGTGTACGAATTCGGTTAAAATCACGCTTTTTAAAGCATATTGCCAATCATTTTACACCTGCAGCCTGTGGGTCAGTTATTCGCAGCGGGCATACAGCGACCTGCGTGTCCAATATAATAATGCACTCAGGGTACTGTTGGGGCTGCCATGGCGGTGCAGTGCGTCAGGGATGTTTACTGAGGCGCGAGTTGATGGCTTTGCCGCTATCATCAGAAAAAGATGCGCCTCCCTACTCACTCGCGTTCGTGGCAGTACCAACACTATACTGAGTGTTTTTACTGATCGGTGGGAGTCCCCCATGCTGCAAAGGTGGGTGCGACTTCATGTCGTTATTTAATTTTGTTACTTAATACTAACATTAGGTTTTTAAGAAAATTGTTACTAACATACTATGGACTTTGTCTGAAATAAATGTTTATAATTAATAAAATAGTACTTTTTATTGTTTTTCAAAGTATTCACCACGTAGCTTAATACACTTTTCCATTCGCTCAAACCAGTTATTATAACATTTATTCCACTCTAAAGTGGGGATGTTCAAAATGGCTGACTTGAAAGCGTCGACTGCTTCTTCACCGGACTGGAACCTTTAACCACGCAGACTTTTCTTAATTTTAGGAAATGTAAAGAAATCCTTAGGGTTCCTATCCTTAGGGTTCCTATCCTATTTCTGTGAGTCATGCGAATGAAGTCGTGTTTCGTAATTTTTTCCGATGGGATATACCTTCGGGGGCACGGCTTTTAGGTACATAGTTATTACCTTCAGTTCCTTATACACGTAGGATTCCTTCAGTTTGTCCTCGTAGAGAGTGGGCACGACTCCTTTGTCGTGCGTCGCTTCCCCGGATATGATGAGGTCCATTGCAGCTTCCGCCGCCAACATACCTGTTAAGAAATCACTCAGTTAATGATACGAAATATTTCTTTTATTTTCGAGAACGGTGGTGGCCCAGTGGCATCGGCTCCGACTTGTTGGTTGTAGGGTTTAAGTTCGAAACCAGAAAGGCATTTTATGTGAGTAATTTAATCACCACTGCTCCTAAAACACGGTAAAGAAAAATATCGTGAGGAAATCGGCGTGTCCTAGAACCAATAAATCGAAGACATGTGACATCTACCAATCTGTACTGGACCCGCGAGTTGGATTGGCGCGTGTTCGTTTGGCCCACTTCTTTTCACAGAGAGAACGCCTGTGTCCCAACAGTGGGAACATTATAGGCTAATACTGTATACTGACCAGCGTTCATCTCAAAGACTGCTAAGTACAGATTGGTTCGGAACCTCAATTATGTAAACCCAACACTACCCCATTTTTTACACGCTTTATATTAGCTTCACTTGTATGTTTGTATATTTGTATGTTTGTTTGTAACCGACTCCTTATAGTGCGATTTTGACCCACTTTAAACGACCAGATTTCATTCAAACTTTGCACACCTGTCAAGGACTGATGACAATGCAATAATTTCATAAATTTGTGCCATTATCCTTGCCAGGGTTACCAGGACAGTAAAAAAACTGTCACAAACTACGCTGACATACGTCTCAAAATTCGAAATACCCTTAAAAATAGAAAATAAATAATAGTTTAAAAAAACTAAAAAACACGCTTCCATGGAAAACCAAACTAAAAAGTATAAAATAATGGAAAAAAAGTGTGGGGTGCCTGATATCAATAAAAAAATACCTTAAAAGCACCTTTTCCATTATTTTGTACTTTTTAGTTTGGTTTTCCATGGAAGCGTGTTTTTTAGTTTTTTTAAACTATTATTTTTTAAGATTAAATTGCACTCAGAAATGTAGTCATTACCGTTCTAATCGTCTGACCGGTATATTTGAGTGTACTTACCGCTCTTCATGGCGTTATGCGTGCCCTTGATGCGCGGCACGTTGAGGAAGCCGGCCGTGTCGCCGGCCAGCGCGCCGCCCGGGAACACCGGCGCCGGCAGGCACTGCCAGCCGCCCTCCACCAGCGCGCGGGCGCCGTACGCCACGCGGGACCCTCCTGCACACAAACAGACCCACTGCTTATTAATTGGCTACCAACTATAAGCCATTTCAAAATGTCGTGCGAAATGATTGAGAAGAAATTTTGATGGTTATTAGGGTAGGGGAAGACCAAAGAGACGATGATGGACTTTTTTTTTGTGGGTGGGAAATTATCATATGACGTATCCGCTCTGGGTGGAGCGGGTGTCTGACTTTTACTGACTAAAACCGTGTTCCTTCAGTTGCCTATATGCACGATGGATGGACTGTGTGAAATATGATATAGGGAATGACATCTTTCTTTCCGAGATGAAAAGTACCGACCACAAATAAATTCGGATAAAAACAATAAAATGATGATAGCCATTTATCAACATTAATAATAAAAAAGTCGATAATGTATCAAACAATAATGTTAGTGTATCACCCCGGGTTTTAAAAGCTACTATAGTTTGATAATATCTTATCTATACAACGTTAAATTAATTTTGCCGACAATAATTTACCCAATTGTTGGGTATAGATATCGAAAACTAATGAAACGAAGAAACAAAAATATGTAACAAAAACTTTGTACCCTTTTTTACGAAACTTACACGGACAATGGAGTATGAAATTTGGCACAGTTAAAGATTAGGTAGAAGGAGTACAAAAAGCAAATATTTTTATATAATAAAAAATGAGATTCTTTCATAACAGTACGCGTCCGCGACTTAAAATACAATATGGAAATGAGACAGTTGAAGAGGTCGATTACGCAAAATTCTTGGGTATAATTATTGACAAAAACTGTAACTGGAAATCTCATATTGACAATCTATGTAAGAAGATAGATAGATTTGTATTTGTTTTATATAGACTAACACGTGTGGCTAGTGTTAACGCGGCACTATGTGCATACCATGGCTATGTGTCATCAATTCTGCGCTATGGCATTATAATATGGGGTAATTCATTTGAACTTACAAGAGTTTTTCGAGCTCAGAAAAAATGCGTACGCTCAATTTGTGGAAAGCACCCACTGGACAGTTGTGTTCCACTATTTAAGAAACTTAAAATACTGCCAATTCCAGCACGATACATTTTTGAAATCTGTATCTTTATACACCGAAATAGACATGAATTTGATTTGTATAATGATGTTGTATCCAGACCCAGCCGCAAAGTGCATAAGCTTCATGTTCCTAGGCGTAGAATTAAATTATTTTCTAATAATGTGTACTGCATGTCCATTACTGTTTATAACAAATTACCTGATGGCTTTAAAACTCTCAGTCTCAGAACATTTAAATGTAAATTATTTAACTTTCTCTTAAGCCAATGTTATTACTCGACTGAAGATTTTATGAATGAAAAATTTACCTAAAGATTTGACATTATTCTGTAAAAATCATATTTTATCTCATTGAATTCATGCAAATTTGACATATAATTAATATCTTTTACATAAAAATGTTTCGTAATTTAAATATTTAAATAAATTCTAATGATTAATAACTAAATCTTAATGTAATGATGACCCATAATTTTAATGATTAATAACTAAATTTGAATGTAATGATTACCCATAATTTCAAAACCATATTTGTACGCCGGAAACGGCAGAATATTTTGAACGTAATAATCCACATAACAACTTTGTACAATATTCTGACAAATAAATGCTTTCTTTCTTTCTTTCATAACTTTTTCAAGGTTATTAAGAATCTCAGGCCCCGTCCTAAACAAAAACAATAGTTCCGAGAGTACGCGATCATCGCGCTCTTTATACATATTTTACACAGTCGCGCGCTCAATCAAGTCGCATTTGTTAAAATCACGTCGATCGCGTACTTTGTGCCACGGTCGCTTTTAATTAGGACACGGGGTCACGTTAGCTGCCCCAACTTCGTCGGTCAACGCACACTGAGTGACTAAATACAATACTCGAGCATGGCAATTATGTCAGTGACGTGTGAACATCGAAAAAAAAAATACCTTCAGTGACCCCGACACGAGTCATAATATTGGAAAAGTTAGATATGTTACACTTTTTTTTTTTTTTTTTTGGATGGGAAATCATCAAATGACTTCTCCCGCTCTGGGCGGAGCGGGAGGGCGTGTCAGACTTTTACTGACTAAAACCCACCCGTGTTCCTTCAGTTGCCCATGTGCCAGGGTCACGGTATCTCTTTTGAACAATCACGCGACCCCGGCAGGCATCGGTCCTAGCAGACCCCTTCAGAGATATGTTACACTTTACCTTCAAACATAGGCGTTATGTAGGGATGAGTCTTGAATTTCTGGAACTCCCTGAAGGGGCTGAGGTACGGGTTGGAGTAGTCGAGGCCTACGACGAAGCCCGCAGCAACGAGGGGTGCTTCGCCCTCCGCCACATTGAGATGGTAGATGAACGAGCCACCGTATGTGTTCTTGTCTAGAGGCCATCCAATTGTATGTTCTACCAAGCCTGGTTTGTGGTTCTGGTAACAAGTTAATACAAAATTATTTTAGCATAGCTTTAAAGTATGTGAGCAAAATCAAGTCATTAATTCAAACTAGGCAAAACGCCCAACGTTTCACCACTTCCTAGTGCTTTAGATGGGAAGAGGTGGCGCAACAAACTCCCCAGCAGCACAGCTTTCTGTTCAGTTAGTAGAATTTGATTCTATACAATAGTACCCTTAGATATTTTTAACTATTCAACGGATTTTACTGTGGTTTTCATCAATATACAGAGTGATTCAAGAGGAAGATTTTATAAGTATAATACGTGGTTGAAGCCACTGGAAAAAGATAGTTTATTTATACATCCTTTATTGTACACGAGAAAATACATCACAAAAACTAAAAAACAATTAACACTACAAAACATGCAATTCGCAGCCTTATCGTTTTCACAATCTCTTCCAGACAATTCAGATTTTCTTTTTTTAATGAAAAAAGTTTTTTTTTTTTCATAATATAAGGACATCATAGACATGATGCAAAGCCAGTGTTTGTTTACGTATTATAATATCTCCATCTATTTTTGCAGTCTGGTGAGATGTGGATTAATCTTTTTATTTTATACAAAATTATTTGGCTGAAACTAACCTACTGATAGCTACTTAAAGCTCTCTTTATAACACATCCTACTCAATTTTAATAAAATCTTGATCAGGGAAAGACGTGAGACTTACCTCTGGTTTAACTTCCCACAATTCTTTGAGTCCGATACCATATGACTGAGGTTCACTATTCGCTCTCAAGTTATACTTCTGTGAGATCTGCTTAGTTAGGTGGCCGTGGCAACCTGTAATTGAACAGATAAATGATTAATTTACGACAAATGTACGTTTGTAGTAACTTTACAACGAAAAGCACCCTAACTGCTATACAATAAAAGAACATTTTAAAATAAATCTGTAACATGGAAGTGGCTGACTACACTAACTGACCCCATATTTGAATTCAGAACGATTATCGAATGGTGGTGTTCTAAAATATTGTCACATTTGGTTTTTACAAGCATTCCGTACGTAAAATACGCGCTTTCGAGTGGAATTGAGGACCAGCCCGTTATACCTATTTGGTTTTAACAATCTCAATGACATAAGTGACAAAGTTCAAATTCCATTGCAACCGTAGACAGAGTATAGGTATGATATAGATAACTATAGGTAGGATATAGATAGCTATACCTATCAGCGCATACCATAAGAGATAGTGAAAGTCTTTTACAGTCACTTGTAAACTGGTATCATCCGGTACTGTTACAACTGCAGGCAGACAAAAATTTGCTTGTTGTGCAGAAATAGAGAAAACATATTTCTGTCTCGGTCACTCTTAATACTGGGTCAAATAAGCTGGACCTTGTCTAATTATTATTGTTATTTAGTTAGACTTGTCTATTAGGAGATGAATTCTCAAAAATAGTTTCTTTTGGTTGAGTTCCTTTTATGGTGAAAGTGAGTGCTAACTCACTTTTACCATAACTGGAACTCCTTACCATAAAACGACATTTTTATGCTTCTAGACTCTAGACTTGTCAGTGAATAAACACATTTAAGATGTTTATTAAGCAGATGTGATGACTAATTAAGATCTTACCTTCAGTAAAGATGGTGATTTTAGAATGGAACTCCATGCCTCGTTCGAACATGTCCTTAGGACTGCCATCTTTAGCAATGCCGACGTCACCGGTGGCTACGCCCTTTAGTGACCCGTCGTCACGGTATATCAAGTCAGCGCCCGCACATCCTGGCCAGATCTGTACGAAGAAACATTTATTTATAAAAAAATAAGAAAAAGATCAAGAACACGTTTGACACTTTCTTAATACAATGGACTTAATAAAACCACTACAAAGTGAAAAATAACTTTAGTTTCAGGAACCCTCGTCGAATGCATAACCTCCTGTTTTAAAAAAAAAGTTGGTTATAAATAAAGGAGTTGTACAAAGGACCTTCCGAATAATGTTGATTTTAATAGGTTTTAGGTAGCTAGCGCCATAAACAGAACTTTAGTCATTGTATTCTGCAGGCTCATTGCCAATTATCTGTAAGTACTTTTTCACACGTGATTATGGCACGGCAAAGAATTAGCCAGACTGCTAGTCTACCCAATAGGCGTCGAGAGTTCAGAGGATCTTCTTCTCATTAGACTGCAAAAATGTACTGTTTTGTCCACTGTCTGCAAATATTACGTAGACTCTAGACTAAGACTTAATGGCTCATTTGGAGGTGAGATACATTTTCAGTAGTGAATGACTACAGGACAATATAATACAGGATAATTTTACAACCAGTGCGCAAATTTTTTTGGTGGTTCAGTATCACTAATAGAACACATTTCAACATTTTTTTCAATACGTTTTTTTTTTAATTTTTATTCGACCTTAAATCAGTAAACTGTGGACACCCTACATATTTCGTAATACTATTTTCGATCAATTGTAATAGGTCAGTAACCGCGACGGCGTAGGTACTTCGAAATTCTTAGAATTTTGACCGATTGAACATTTGGTAGGTACTAATAGGTCGGTAACCGTGCGCCGGCGTAGGTACTTCGAAATTTTTAGAATTTTGACCGATTGAACAGATGGTCGATCGTTCACCTTCGGTGCCGCGCCGGCGCCGCGCGCAAGTTACCATAAAAACCAGTTTCAAAACAGACATCTTTCATTAACGATAACTTAATTTTTTTGTACTAAGACATGTATATCATCAGCCATCAATGCCACATCCAGTACAAAGCAAACTCACATCCATGTTGTGTTTTGGCGAGTTGTTATCTGTTTACCCACATAATTTCATTTTTTTCTTTTTTGCATTTTTTGTTTTGTTTTGTTATTTTATATAAGTACTGTGCGCTCTAATTTTAATCTTAGTTTTAAATATTGTTTCTCAGTAAGTGATTTGTTTTGCAATTCTTATGAGAAATAGTTGTTCTAAACCGATATCAAAATAAAAATTGCATGGTTATTATAACTCGTTTAAGTTTCATTTGTTAAAATTTGCGCACTGGATAAAAAATTACCTTTTATAATAGATAACGATTATTTATTTTATATTTCTCAATAGCAGCCCGGAATTTTGATTTGTGCCCGGTTTTCGGCAATAGGCTCGCCCCCACTTACATGGGACTTAATCATAACTGGAAAATGTGGGTTTAGGTATACACTGCTTAATGTTATGTCATGTTGTGTTTTGTTATATATTATTTTCTTACCTCTGCTCCGGCCGCCTCAGCCTGCTCTGACAACCACCTCACAAGGTGTCCCAGACGCACTACGTAGTTGCCGTGGTTGTAGTTAGGTAAACCTGTGGAAAAAAATGATTGTCTATAGTTTATCACCTCAGCACGCGTAGCATGACCGCCATAGAAACGGAATTTGTCGACGGAAGAGAAGACAAAATGATAGATTGTATCGTAGAAAAATTGTGTAAAACTGAAGAAAAGAGATGTTTCTATTCTTAAGTCGACAAGAGTACGATGTCAAGTATGATGACTATTTCTCTTTACTATTGATGGAACTTTTTTGTTTGTGGTAGAATAGATATAGAATTGGTCATGCTACGCCGGCTGGGCCCAATATCACAAAACTTTCAAGTCTACTATTCTATACAATTGTTACATTGTAGAAAATATTGCATAACACAGAAATTACTTTGTAAATTTTAGATTTGCCATTACAATTTACATATTTATAAGGTTTTTCTGTTACAATTATGTGGCTTAGAGTTCTGTGGTACAGACACTTGTAAGATTTACATTCATTTTTTTTTAAATTATAACTTATAATTGTAAAGCACACAAAATTATACATTAAGTGATCAACTAAGCCTTAGCTGATTTACAGATCTCATTACCACAGAGAGGAATTTTCAGTGTGCTTCGCAATAGAGTTAACTAATTTAATTTAGAAAAGTATGTAGCAGGTAGAGGTACTAAAATAATCTTACTTGTTAAATAATGTACTGCTCACATTCTTACGCAAAATTTACTGAATTTTGTTAGAGAGTTCATAAGCAAAATTTACTTGTTAATGACTTCATAGCCACGATAAAGTTCGAATTAGGCTATTTAGAGAGGTAAAATTTAAGTTTGTTTTTGTATGTAGGGAGGTAATCTTCGGAACTAATGATACGATTCCGGAAATTCTTATAGGAAGCTACAGTTGCCGAGTGTAAATAAAGTTTATATCACACAAACATACCTGGAAATACTGGGATAGGTATCCTGCCACTTGTGGTGAGAAGACCAAACTTGTCAGAGGTCACCTCTGTGTTCATAGGTGCTCCCTTGTCCTTCCAGTCTGGGATCAACTCATTCAGGGCTATGGGGTCCACACAGGCCCCAGACAATATGTGACCGCCTATTTCTGCTGCTTTCTCCAGAAGAGTCACTCTTACTTCCTGTAAATTAATGAAAAATCTCATTGGGTGAAGGGTCCCTAGGTATATCTTTTATCTTTTTTTCTTTTTCATGGTCATTTAAGCCATGTTGATTAGAATCATTTTAAAATTAAAGTAAAAGCGAATTACTGGTATACTAGTTTTGGGAGTTGTTCAGCTAAATCAAAATCTTGTTTTTTTTAGGATTTATTTATTTAATACTTTAAGACACAAATGTATAGAGGCATACTTAATACCATAGGCACTTTTTTCTGCTCAACCAAAGGTGCAATAAATAAATTGAGGAATAAATGTTTTAACTACTTTTTAAATGTTTTAACTACTTTTTAAATGTTTTAACTACTTTAAAATCTCAACTGTACTGTAACGTAAGCAAAGTCATACGGTAATCCCACTCATGAACTCCACAAGACAGGCTCGACCCAGTGTGGAGTTCATAAGCAAAATGCTCCTTATGCGTCTTAGTCTTATTATTCATGTTAACCTAGATATTAATTTACTTAGATCATAAGGAAATGTAAAGTTCTGTATTTGGAAGAATAAACATTATAAATACCGTAAGTATAAAGATGTGCATAAATCTATTTAATCTATAATTATATATTAATACAAGCTCAATTAAATAAACAAATATACTAAAACCACATAAGACCAGCAATGAGAAAAAATTACTGTTGTGATGGTACTGCCAGCTTTTTGCAAATGTGCTCGCAGAATGTAATTTTGGTTGACAATTGATTGGTTGTAGTAGTAGAGAGTATAAAATCATATACTTAATTAGTTGATACGCACATCACTAAAACTATTATCTTTCAATACACTGTATCTATGTCTCTCATCCAACTCTCCAAAAGTAGGTCAGGAAATAAGCAGTAACTTTGTGCTCTTCCATCTTTATGTATTCTTCTCAAGTGTTTTGTGTATAAATAAAAATATAGTAACAAATGGAAGAACTTACAGCTCCCTTTTCCTCTGCAATCTGGCGAGCTCTGATGGCAGCAGCCATGCCTGCAGGCCCCCCACCAATGATGAGGATGTCCGTCTCCTCCGCTACCCTCTCCATATTGATGTCTAAACATTATGGATAAATCAACATTAATTTAAGCAGTATAAAATTGCTTATAAGTGTGTACACCCAGTAACAAAGATCTATATCAATAATTATACATATCTTCCCAGATTATCAAAACAAAATTCTGTTTTCTATGGGTTTTCTACATTCAAATCAAGGGACTTATTCCTAATTATAGAAAACATTATTTAGGCAGGTGGCATTCCGTTGTTTCTGCCTACTCCCAAGGCATGAGTTTATGATGATATAAAATATTTTGACATTGTCCAAACTCCATAGATTTTCTACGGAGCGGCGGCGGACTTTTTTTTAATTTTTTTTCTTTCTTTTTCTTTTTTTTTTCTATTTATTCTTTTTTGTCAACATAAAGAAATTTGCTAGGTGTTTCCCGCCCTTTACTTTATCAATGCCAGATAAGTGGGCGATTAGATAATAATTAAATGATATCTAATGAAAGCTGTTGTCATGTGCCAGCCATGAGTACACAATGATATGGGAAAAATTGCTGGGGGTCATTCATCACAAACAAGAGATAAAAAGGTAGCCACATGGTGCATATTTCTCATAATAAAGGCCAATAATAAGACAAATTATAGAACGTTAAACTTCGAATCTCATTTGTTTGGGATTTTGAGAAATTTTTCTTTCTAATGATGATAAATTATTGTTATCAAGGTCTTGCAGTGACGTTAATTTTGTTGATTATTTGAACTGAAGGTTATCACTTACCTTTCCATCTTGGGTCTTTATCTCTGGGGTGTATTGTGTAATGTGTCGTTATCTTTGGGTAAGCATCCGAATACAGTCTCTTCGCAGCCTTAGTTAGCCTCCCCACTGAAAATTTGAAATAAAAAATGTTCAAACACGACCAAAACAAACCAGAGTGAACTTTGAACTTTTATATTTAGCAACTTTATTGCATAACATTGTACACCAAGGTCCTCTAATATCAGTTTTAAGTACCCGTTTGCATAAAATGATTAAATGAGATGTCCTATTTACTACTATTTACTCAAAAATATTTAAAACCAACTCACAAACAGCTGATAGCAACGTCACGTAAAACAACTTTTTTAACTCAAAACTTTTAGTATATACCAATGTTTAAAATCTAAATCGATTATTTAATTTCATTTAGTTCACAGCTTATGATAGAAACATAGAGATTTTTATTTAAAAAGTATTTTATTTACCCTGACGAGACGAACTAACAAGTGCCGCCGCCATGTTTGAAAACAATCTGCGCTCCAATTCATAGAACAAAGTCCGACATACATGTCATGACACTTTTCTAAAAATTATATCTTCAACTCATTTAATTATAATTAAATTAAGATTAAATTATATCATCGATATATCAAACACAATAAGAAAACAAGTATAATAAAATATATTTTTCTACATTTAGCGGTAAACAAAGGTTTCACACGTTATAAACGAAAATATTTACTTATGGTGAACATGGAACGCAGCAAAGATTGAAGTGGGTGGCGGGAATTTTGTTTTTTGTTTGCTATAAAGTTCTATCAAACGAACGACTGAATATTTTATAACTTTAAATGCACTTACAAGTATTATTAATTGTGCACTTACAACATAGACTGAGTCAGTGGTGCTCATTGGGTTACTTGTATATGATACACACCCAATTACAACACCATAACACAAAATGAAACAAAAATCTTTAGTATTGGTGAGCTAGAATTGTATTACGGTAAGGATTTTACTTACTAATTTAAATGAATGATACTTTGATCCTTGTTAATATTCTATGGGACGCTGCCAAAAATTAACGACGGTGTTACGCTGTTGAATTAGATACATAAATATGTTGTTCTGATGTTTTATTCCGCCGCCTTTGGTTGAAGGTGTGAGTTAAGGGCTCACAATTCGTTTTTAAAGGATAGAAGGCACTAGTAATTTGTATTTTAGATTATAGTCCATGAAGAGTGCCTAGTAATCTAAGTTAACACTTAATTTTTTGGGTTCTGTACTAAAACGGTGGGAATAGGGGTCATGACCCCCCCAAAGAGTCGAGAGCCTGAATGATACACTCCAGTTTTAAGTAAGTTTGTGGTCTTGCATTCTACATTCCCTTGATACTTGACCTTTTCTTCATAGACTGACCAAGCCGACATAATTCCCGGTTCTTTCGGAATGATCAAAAGAAAATCTAACCTATCCGAACGTGGGCAAAAATGTTCGAACTCGCTACGCTCGCTCCATAAATCTCCTAGGTTCCTGTACTTTCCTGGCATAAGTCGACGATGTAACTCCAAGTTCTTTTTGCATGTACATACATATCAAACAAAACTGAACCTAAACGAGGAGAGTAATTAAAATTTTCGAGCTCACTTTGCTCGCCTATGCGTTCAATAATCTCATAGTTGCTAGGGCTATTCTGGCATAAGTTGACAATGTAACCTGAAAGAGGCGAATTGTTAAAATTTTCGAGCTCGCTTCGCTCGCTCTAGCATTTATCATTATCATGGTTGCCAGGAATATCCTGTATAAGTTGACAATGGAACTCCTATTTCTGTTTGACAACATAAAAAAAAACTTAACCTGAGCGAGGCCGGTTATTAAAATTTTCGCGCTCGTTCAGCTCGCTCTAGCATTTATCATTCTAATGGTTGGCAGGGATATCCTATATAAGTCGACAATGTAACTCCAATTTCTATTTGAAAACATCATAAAAGAACCTAACCTGAACGACGCAGGTTGTTAAATTTTTCGACCTCGCTTCGCTCGCTCTACCATTAATCATTCTCAAGGTTGGCAGGGACATCCTAGCAAAAAGTCGACAATGTAACTCCTATTTCTATTAAAAAAAAAATATAACAAAAACTAACCAGAATGAAGAGGATTATTATTAATACAGGGTCCAAGCAGCAATATGATCTGGTTGTATTTGCAAAACTTAATTGTATTGACTTTGAGAACAATCGGTCCTTAAACTAAAATCTTCAAAATATCAGCTAGTTATCACATTAAACTTATCCTTCCATTATTTGTCATTATAAATGTGTACTTCAACAAATAATGTAGGTACACAGCAATAAAAAAAACACTGAATAAGATAACTTTACAGTTTTGGGGAAAAAAAACAAGTTAGAACGCCTTCCCTGCCCAAAAAAAAAAAAACAAGTTAGCCGCCAGATACACTGATGGTAATGATTTATTAAATTACTATTATTTTGACTCTATTTGCGCCGACCATAGAGCAGGTCCGCGCGTGGGTCCGTGTTGCTCTATGGCGCCGGCGTTTGGTTTTACGGAACCTGGATAGTCTCCTTTACGAGTTTCCATTAATCTTTGGGAATACAGTCGATCACCTTAACATTGACTCGTTCTTGCAATAAAACAATGAAACCCTTTTAGAATTTAATCTCTTTATTAAGAAAGCTTAGTAATAAGTTACATAGAAGCGTACACGTTAGATCGAGTTGAGTTACTTGACTGGTTTCATCTGCCACAGGCCGTCGTTGAGATAGTGGCAGTTTTCTATGCCCACACCTTTATTCACTTTGGCTCTGAAAACAAAAGATAAACAGATATTTGTAACAGTGATCCTTGAACACAAAACTATTAAGTTAACTAACGAAGCCATAGTGATTGAAAATGGTGTAGGTTACCTAGGATCATTCCATTCTCTACCGCAAGTAAATTTACTAGAGAAAACCTCAAACGGTCTCAATTTGACAGGGTCAAAATCACAAATTGATGAAATAAAAAAAAACATGATTTCAACTTTGTTCAAAAGTTTAAATGAAACTGACATGTACATTAAGGCAACCAAACGACTATTTTGTTTTGGTTTTGGGAATTTCGTAAAAATTGACCTTCGCCCATCGAATGTTGAATAAAAAATTTATAAAATGTTGATACCCAACACGTGAGTACAGTATTACCACCTAATTTCATTTGATCCTGTATAGTCTAAGATCTTAAGTAAGATCGACCTTCACTGATCTGTTTCCCGGAAAAAAAAAAGATTAGAGGAAGACAGAGCAATATACAGTGGCGTGGTAATAAAATGGCATAATAGCTTACAACTATCGCCGACTTTGGTATGGTAAGCCTTAGGAGCTAAACCACAGAAAGTCCCGTAACTCAATACACTGATTTAAGTAACATAATTACATGTCATCAGTAGACAAAGCAGTGCATCCGACGGCCAGAGCATGTTCCTTGCCCTCCGCCATGACGGCGACCACCTGGCCCTTAACCACGCCGCTCATACGCGCGCCCGGTGACGTCAGACCGGGGCACATGATGTTGGCGCCACTGAGCACGAAGCGGATGGCACCCTTGTCCACTTGCTGCAGCGGCAGGAAGAATGGATCTGGGAAAACGAAGAAAATATCATCATCATCATTATTTCAGCCGTAAGACGTCCACTGCTAGACTTAGGCCTCCCCCAATTTGGGGGGCTTTGCCATAATCGCCACGCTTGGCAGGCGGGTTGGCGATCGCAGTATGGTGGTAAAATGCATAGAGGACGCTGCTGCCCATTTTCTAGTAAGTCCCTTAGTCGCCTTTTACGACACCCACGGGAAGAAATGGGGTGGTGTTATTCTTTACGTCCGGCACCACACGGCTTCCAGTCTAACCGGATGCAACTAAATACCAGTATTTTACATGGAGTGACTGCGTATCTGACCTCCACAACCCAGTTACTGCGTAAAACGATACCCCTTTGGTAAGACTGGTTTGTCAGATTTTCAGGTTTCTGACTACCCCTAACGACTAATGTCAAAAATCCACGAATACAGTCAAGACCAACAGCTTTATGTGCTTTCCGAGGCACGGACAGGTATTGATACGTAAAGGGAAAGCTAGTTGCATGGTTCCCATTGGTTGATCCCTGTGGAGAAGATTCGGCACGAAAGTAACGATTAATCTTTTAAAAATAATTGGCTTTTGCAATGGTTTCAAATGACAGTGTTAATAGGTACGGGAGGACAGTGTAGGCTTGTCAACAAGTACCAGGTACATACTTAATGAAATAGAAGATGAAAAAAAAATGCTCTCACATTCACAAAATGTAAAAGAATCTACATTAATTAAATTATACTAGCTAAATAAAATATATAAACCTATTTAAACCAAATGACATGATTGCCATAACAAAAACAGTGGAAATTAGAATTGTAGATATATAATGTCAAGAAGTATGTAAAAAACTCAAATAAAAAATTTACATCGTCATTTGGGAACAGATAATAGACATTTACATAGTTATGCCGTTAATGAGGCACCACGAGAGCCACTATACAGAAAGATTTTTTACTAAAGTTCCTTGTCTTGATCGTAGGTAGTCTTTTATATTATAATGTTTTTGTTTTTATAAGTCACGTTTGATGTCTGTTCAGGGGGCCTACCATAAACTTCTAAAATATTTGCCAAGTGCAGGGCAGTTCAACTTAGCATGTTAACCTGACAGGTTCTGAACTTTCCATTGCTAACTTCAGTAACCGACTTTGGCAACGTGTTATAGAAGCGGATACTGTTTATGACAAATGAGATGATGCTGATATGCACTTTATTGGATTCTCAATTATCGGTTCTACACCGAGAGTTTAAAATCCCGCAGCGATTTTATTACGTCCGTGTGAACGTTAACTTACAGTGTGTATCTACCTACATTGTGCAGTAAATTAATAAATAGAGAGAATCAGAGAAGTACTTAAATTGTTAACATTAACGAAGTATTACGGGTTTAGAGATTACCTTCCTATTTATAGCTGTCTTGGACAATGAAGTGTCAATCTTGATCAATTTATTGCTGTCCATCCTAAAGGACCAACTAAAATTCTAAGCATAACGTCCCAAAATCTGATATTCTAATCAATTCATTATAGTTCTCTTGTCCCTATCTCTATTTATTTGGGGTATATCCTGGACGAGGCTGGCATAGGAGTGTAGGGCACTTTTGCAAAAGAAAAGAGAGGCCTATGTGTACATCAATCGCTAAAGTCAGACTGTGGATTTTGATGAAATGAGGCACAGTATTGAGGCGTCTAATTATCATAATTATCGGCATCTCTGTCATACATCACGCATCGTATTTTGTTGTCTCTTGACTGACCCATTTTACGATAAAAAAATCATACGACAAAGTAATTTCGCTTATCCCCCACCTCAGTATATCAAACGACACTACTTCATGCAGTCTGTATCTTTATAGAAGTCACATTGTTGCTTACACTTATGCAGGAGCTTCAGTGTGGGCATCCAGGGACCCTCACGCTGGCGGAAGAACAGCAACTCTCCGGCGCTGTTCACCATGATCTCGATGTGATCGTGACTGAAAAAGTTAATGCATAACATTGAAATTGGGTCTAATCATTCCGAAAACGTACTTTTTGGACACTATATACTGGTAGGTAGACAAAAACTTGATAGGACAGCTTTTGCTTTTAGCTTTTATTACTACCTACTTAAGAATAATATTGCTAGTCTCTAAAGGATGAGATGCTTTAAACTTTACCGAAGAAAACACACTGCAGGTAGGTATCATCATTCTCCTGCCCTTATACCAATTTTTTTGAGGTCCGCGGAGCATGTCGATGCCCGGATATCTCTAAGATATCGGACGTTATATTATTCGTTATTTCAGTTGTCCATCCCTTTAGCCAGTTCATCATTCAAATAATCCATCCATCCTTTCTTTGGTCTTCCTTTACCTACTCATATTATAACCATCATCCGTACACAATCATACTCAAAATTATAATATTTTAAATAATAAAACAAATGGTCTTATTTTGACAAAAAAATATTTTTCCGGAAAGTATTAACAATTCAGCATGGTTACAGTCAAACGTTGCATACTGTTACGAGCTGGGGTTCGGGATAAATTAATTTAAGCCAAAATTATCGAAACACACCACAGTTTAATTAAACAATCACAATATCGCAATAGTCAAACAAAGTCACTTGTTTCGCTTGTACTGTATCGCTTGATTCTTATACGCTCGCTTCCGAAATCGAACTGCCCGTCGGGCCGACAATCGGCTATTTATATCCCGAGCAGAACATTCGCGAACATTCAACACTTTTCCACAGTTTACAAGTAGATTAGAAACTTCGAGAACCTTCCACAGACATCTATTTACTGTTTAATCCCGCTATTCGACAATAGATGGCGGTGGCATCTACGTACAATTGTTCGTAGTACTTGCTACTTGATAACAGATGGCGTTAGCGTGTCGTATCTAGAAGTTTCGAACACTGCCCCATCCTTAGATGGAATTAGCGTGACGTTTCTAGACTTTTCGATCTACGTAATGTTGTCCCTTTCTGAGATGGAGTTAGCACGATGTTTCTAGACTTTACGATCTACGTAACACTGCCCCCTCCTTAGACATGCTCGTCCCGAGCATCATCATTCCCGCAACATCGCGCCAATCCATCCACATGAACAACTCTAGACGCAGTGCGCATACCCTTTTACCGCCGCACAGCTGGTGCATTTGCGACACCAATCCTCAACATCCTGTCGACAGTGGATCCAGTAGAAACGTTCCCTGATCTTCAATAGAGTCCTTTTTACACTCCTATGTCCTCCTGAACAACCGTTGTGGTAGTGCTGTAAAACATCTGGCACCTTTGCTTTCGGGACGACCATTTGCAGGTGACAGCTATCCCCTCGACCATTTTCTTTTTTACGGCACAAGACACCATCCTGGAGCGTCAAGCTCTCCCACTGTGCCCAATAATTCTTTGTGGTGGTACTCATCGCTGCAACATCACACCATTTCGGTTTGGGAGCATCAGCTTTAATCCACTCGAGAATTGGCCTGATATCTGTATCACGCTGCTGGGCATGCCGTAGGGTTTCCTTCCATTTGTCATGAAGGTCCGTTCTTAGCACCCTGACAGGAACTACTTCCTTAGCTTCCTGTCTAACACATTGTTTGTACTCTTCAGGAGAAGTTCTTCTTGATAAAGTGTCCGCGTTACCGTGGGATATGCCGTCATTGGCCTGCGACATCGAAATCCTTGGGGTTCTATTCACACTAGCCAATACTCGCCCTGTAATCTTATCGCTTACGAATTTCTCTTGCTGCTGCATTGTGCTATCAGACACCCTTCTAACCTGGGTGTGATATTCGGTGGCAGTGTCTCGCTTCGGGCAATTCGACCGGAGGTGGCCCTTTTCTCCGCAAGTGTAACATTTAGGGCTGTGCCTAATACGGTCACGAACAGGTGACTCCACAACCTCCCTGAAGCGATGGGCTCGATGATCATGCCTCACTGCCTCCACCTCCAACGCGTGGGCCAAGGCGTCCTTCAGCTTCTCATGGTGCCCAAGTCTCACGGCAGCCCTTACTTCCAGGTCCCGTATGCCATCTATAAATGCTTGAGTCAGAATCCCTCCGATGAGTGCAGGCGCAGACCGATACGCTTTTCGGACCAACTTTTCAATTTCCAGGGCCCACTGCTGCAGATTTTCACCATTGCGCTGCACACGATACCTCAACTGGGCGCGAAACACGTGCTCCAGGTGTGCGTCACCGTATCTGGATTCTAACGCCTCAACCAGCTGCTCATAGGTAACATTTTTGCCAAGAGCCTCTAACACGGTTAAAGCCTGTTCGCGAAGGGCCAACGTAAGCGCGATCATGGCCTGGCCTGTTGTCCACCCATTTGCTTCCATGACAGCTTCGAATTGAATTTTGTATGCCGACCAAGAAGATGTTCCATCGAAGGTTGGCACTTTAAATCCACGCGCGGAAGGTGCAGCAACTACAGAAGCCGTAGTCCGGTCTCCAGCTTTCAGAACTCCAACCGCTTTTCTTATATCAGCGATCTGGACTTCGGCCTCGGAGATACGATTTTCATGTACCTGAACAGTCTCCTTCATGGCTTTGATGTCCTTGCCAAATGTCGCGTGTAGATCTTTCAAAAGGAGATCCTGCTCCTCTTTACCCTGCTGCAGCTGTTCCTGTAGGCGGCGGGCCTGTTCTTCCTGTCGACGGGCCTGTTCTTCCTGTCGACGAGCCTGTTCTTCCTGTCGGCGAGCATGTTCCTCCTTGTCCTGCTGCAGCTGTTCCTGTAGGCGGCGGGCCTGTTTTTCCTGTCGGCGGGCCTGTTCTTCCTGTCGACGGGCCTGCTCCTGCAGCATCGCCATCAGAGCAGAAAGATTCATGGCTGGTGATGCTGTAGGAACACCAGACGCTTGGGAAACTGGCTCCGTCGTCGGCTGATTACCCCCAGATGTCTGTCTTGAAGGTCCTTCAAATCGCCTCTGATCCACCTCCTGCTGGCGCTAACTACTGGTACGAATACCTTCCGTGTCCTCCTTCGGTAAAACTGGCATAATTTATCCCTTACTTCTGACACCAAATGTTACGAGCTGGGGTTCGGGATAAATTAATTTAAGCCAAAATTATCGAAACACACCACAGTTTAATTAAACAATCACAATATCGCAATAGTCAAACAAAGTCACTTGTTTCGCTTGTACTGTATCGCTTGATTCTTATACGCTCGCTTCCGAAATCGAACTGCCCGTCGGGCCGACAATCGGCTATTTATATCCCGAGCAGAACATTCGCGAACATTCAACACTTTTCCACAGTTTACAAGTAGATTAGAAACTTCGAGAACCTTCCACAGACATCTATTTACTGTTTAATCCCGCTATTCGACAATAGATGGCGGTGGCATCTACGTACAATTGTTCGTAGTACTTGCTACTTGATAACAGATGGCGTTAGCGTGTCGTATCTAGAAGTTTCGAACACTGCCCCATCCTTAGATGGAATTAGCGTGACGTTTCTAGACTTTTCGATCTACGTAATGTTGTCCCTTTCTGAGATGGAGTTAGCACGATGTTTCTAGACTTTACGATCTACGTAACAATACTATGCTTGTGGCGGCGCGGCGGCGTATCTATACTATGGTAAATGAGAGAATGCGTGGACACCATGAAACCATAGATATAAGTTTTATATTTCTATGGTTGACTTGACACGTATACATTCGGGTGCAGCGGGGACGTGTATCTGCGGGTGGTAATCACAAACGTAAGTAGATATTTTTTAGATAACATTATGATCCCTTATCTCAATATTTTAGTATTGAGTGATACTAAAAGATACAACACATAAAACCTGAATATTTAAATGAAAATCAGTACCAATGTACTTCATTTCAATTTGGATGGTGTTTAAAAATGATTCCTGTTTATTAAATGCGTACCATTTGACAATCCTAAATGTGTCTTTCTTAGGAAGAACTTGATCGATGTAGTTGTCCAAGTGTGGGTATAACTCCAGTAAACGCGCCCTGATGCCCTTCTGCACCGAAGACTTGAGCTGCTGCACGCCCGATATGCTTTCCTTCTCATCGAATCTGAAAATAGAGAAACAGAAGATCTAGAAACTGGCAAATATGACAGAAAAAAAATTGGAGACAAAGACAGCGAGACGGAAAACTGTGATCATCAATAGGACCCGGCCACGGTTCAGAGTTATTCCACGATTCTTACACAACAAAAAATAGAATTAACGTTTATTCTATTGTGTATGGTCAATGTAGGTATGTAATTTATTTATATTATCGCCTATTACAGAGTCCATTTAGCGACGCAATAATAATTGAGTCTGGTATATTCAGCGACGGCAAGGCATTCTATTCCTTGCACACGTTTACAATAAAGTCTAAAATAGTGTGCATAACGTCGACCAAAGTAATGACTGTAACTATCGTAGCACAAATCGTTATTGCTGCAGTACATGCAAAGAAAAGCTAGGTGTTAAGAATATGGAACATGTAACGGTGCCATTGATAACTTTTATGACTCAAAAGATTACAATGTAACAGAAAATCCCAAGGCTGTCTGGTCCGGTATTAGGTAAGTAGAGTACTTATAGTATTTCGCATGTCAGTGGTACCGTAGGAATCCGACCCGAAAAGAACAGAAGCTTTTTTAGGGTTCCGTAATCATCCAAGGAACCCTTATAGTTTCTTAACACTAGAAAGCTGTAATTTAGATTGTAATGGATACATATACCTACATATTAGTCACTCCGACGAAATTGTAAAATAGAAACTTGAAAAAAAAACTACGTCTATAACTCCTTTACTTGAAACTTAAAAGAATGAGCAATGAGACTCTAATACCCCCGGCAATTGTTGCAGCTGGCAACAATCTCTAAAAGCAGGACTTAGTCGAAGACAAACAATTTTTAAAACCATTCGAATCATTGTGACTTTGTGATGAAGAGTTTTTCGACTGCGCCGTTCTTGGTGCAAACTGTCACAATAATG
The DNA here is from genome assembly GCA_947507805.1 of Aporophyla nigra. Taxonomy (NCBI): domain Eukaryota; kingdom Metazoa; phylum Arthropoda; class Insecta; order Lepidoptera; family Noctuidae; genus Aporophyla; species Aporophyla nigra. The sequence continues at coordinate 26,483,656 of OX382292.1, read as the reverse complement.
CTTGCATGGCTTTTTGACGTTCGCCTCGCCAGTATCAAGCAGTTTCGTCGGCGTTGCAAGTATTACTGGGTCAATGGACTGGCCCAGTTTGGACATAACAGCTTCCGCTTTCTTAGCTCATATGATCACATTGAACACGTGAGGCGAGGGCGAGGTCCTCACTCACCATGTGTTAATAAAATGTTATGAACATTATAAAACTTGGGTATTCCTACAGGGCACAGCTCAAAGGTATTTCAATACATTCAGTTTCGGAAAAAATCCAGCACCAAATGAAAAGAAAAGTATCAGTAATAAAGAAGTTGAAATCTCATTAAATGATTGTCAGTTGACATTGCATCGCAGCATTGTCTTGAAAAAATGGTAGTAATTCACAAATAAATAATAGGTTAGTAAAAAATTTGTAACCTTCTTTAGGTTACAAACCAAGGAAGAAGTTTCGAAATATCACAAGGCTGAGTTTTATCAGCGGAAGACACGTTTAGAATAACTTATCATCGAATATTACGAAAATATCAATCGTTTCACAAGTTTATTATGAAGGCTATCAATTTGTTTTCGATAAACAATTACATTGATCCATCTTCGTAGACTGGTTTCTATAATATTGTTTAGTAGATATTATGTTATGAGAATGGCGGAAGAAAGTCGGCTCTAAAAATAACCTACCTGAAGTGCGCGCGACCCTTTTACGTAAATTATGATTTTAGGGGTCTCGAGTTACGGAACTCGTAATATTTCCCATATTCTTCTTTACATCATAGGCAGGTAAGCGCTATTGATGGCCTCAAAGGTACGAAAGGTTTAGGCTTCTAGTAGATCTTTGCCATTATCATCGTTCTAGTTCTTTCCGTCTTAGATAATGTAAAAATTGTATACCTACATTATGTTCTGAGTTAGACTACACGATTACTGACAAATGCGTGCACTGACTGGACAGGTCCACTAAAACCTGTGTGGGTCTTTCCTCAAAAGACCATTTCAGATTGAATGGTCCTCAATGACATGACCAAGATTTTGTCTGGACTCAAAAGAAACCTTCGACTTGAGTTGGTTTCGGTTTTTCTTCTTAGAGGAGTTAGATCGGCGTCCTCACCTTCCGCCTGACGCAGGTTCTCACCGGGCATGGGTGCTTCGGTGGGTTCCTGTTCAGGATAAAGCGGGAGGATACGCCCGGGTGTTTCCATTGCGAGGATCGTCTAGAGGACACGGTGGAGCATACGGTGGAAGTGTGCCCTGCCTGGGCGGAGCACCGCCGTGTCCTCGTGGAGGCGATCGGCGGCGGCGACCTCTCGCGTCCGGCCCTGGTGCGAGCCATGGTACGGAGCGAGAGGGCATGGGAAGCCGTCACCTCCTTCTGCGACGCAGTAATGCTCGCGAATGACGAGGCGGGGCGCGTGAGGGAGTGGCAGTCTCTGCGCCCTCGCGTTCCTAGCCGCCGCAGGAGGAGACGCTTCGGGCGTCGGGAGTCGATAGCTGACTCCCGGCCACCGTAGGCGCGAGCTTGCGGGCGGTGAGCAATGGGTAGCTCGCCGCCCGGTAAGGACCAAGCTCGGGTCGACGGCGCGTAGTGTTCCACGCGCGCCTCAAAGAGATGTCAGCAAAACTGAAGGGGTCTGCTAGGACTGATGCCTGCCAGGGTCGCGAGATTGTTCACAAGAGATACCGTGACCCTGGCACATGGGCAACTGAAGGAACACGGGTGGGTTTTAGTCAGTAAAAGTCTGACATGCCCTCCCGCTCCGCCCAGAGCGGGAGAAGTCATATGATGAATTCCCATCCAAAAAAAAAAAAAAAAAAGGAGTTAGACGGGAAACACTAAACTCAAATAATTTAAAAACACAAGTTATTATTGATAAGTAAAAGTATTTTTTTTAACCAACTTAGTGTTTTATCACTTACCTTTGATTTGGCATACATGTCTGTAAAATAGCTTTTACTTACCAAAGTCAGCATAAAAATAGTAAGGTTATAGTTAGCTAGAGGTGCCTAGGAACCTTACTAGACCTACAACTGGCCAGGGAGCACCAAACGAGACCATGTCAATGGGACACATGGTGAAACGAAGAAAACTGACACAAACTCATAACCGGTATAATAAAAAAACCTACCATACAACATTATATCTTAACTATTTCCACAGTCCACTAAACGACTGTTATATTCCATTCCATAAAACGAAATGAACAATAAAACCTTTTATCATGGAACATTAAATGTAATCTTATTTCTAGACACGTTAGTGGACAATACAATGTGGACGTAAATAACGATGTCTAATAGGGTATGTACCTGGGTACATTTCACATAAGTGGCAGACTCTGAAAACTTTCTACGATTTGCTACAGTAATGGGCCTCCCACAACGTGACCCGATCACCTTGTGAAGACAGGGTATCAGCTAAATGAGAGAAACTCAGGACCAGTCAATGTGGCGACACCTACGGGGAGCCCTGTCCAGCAGTGGACGTCTTTCATTTGAAAGATGATAATGATGAAAGGCTACTCCAGTTAAATGTTATGCTTTACTCTATTAATATTTGCCGTCGATCACGAAAAGGTTTCTGATTTCTATTGCAATTATTCGCAAAAAGAAACTAAGTGAAGAAAAATGTTTAGGCTTAGACTAGGTAAGTATTACAGTAATCAAGTGAACCAAAAGTGACCAAAAGACACGTTATCTACCCGACCACGCTCCGCAGACGCTATAATTTTCTACGAATCGAGGTTTCTGGCACATTTATTGCTTTGGTCTAAATCACGCTGTAATTTGAAAGTGAAATCCTTAAACTACCCTGAACTTTATAATGAACAGCTGTGTGACTAAATTGTTCAAGTTACAGTAAGGAAGTACTGGACATCGATCGGACTGCTGATCGCAACTGTTAGTCCAGAACACAGAACTCTACAGATTAGACCGGCTGATCTCTCTACGCTGGAGCGAGATCGTCATCAAACTCACTTCACCGAAGTTTTCACGCTGACATTTGTACCTACAGAATAGCAAGCAATATACTTACTTATTAAAGCAAATATTTAACCGTATTCGAAATTCATTCGCAATTTACAAAACACCTTAATTTTCTGCGAGTCTAGAATACTATTGAACCAACTTATACTTTCACGAAGCAGTTAATGGATATGCAAGAACGCGTCATTCCGAGACGGTCTCGGGTATGTAATTTCACCTTTCTGAGAACACTTGTCGTGTAACGAGGAAAATCTCGTTTTTTGCTTTAAGAGAATGAAGGAAATATTCATTTAATTTCCCAGTATTTTCTTTATAGCGACATCTGCTTTTCGAATCGATGGAATATGTAAATATCCAATATGGTATCTATTAAATTCCATGTATGCTTTCAGAGGGCCAATTCTCGTAATTTTAAGAACGCTCACAGTTTAATTTCACTCTCAATCTGTCAAAAATACCTCGCATTTTTCTAAATTTTTTACAAGTTTTTGACATTTGATTGTCGGCGAGATGTGACGGCGACTAGATTATGAACGTTTTTAACTAGGAGAATTGACCTTCAGATTGTTATGAGTAGAGCTTGAAAATACCATCCCGTCCAAAACACATGGCGACCTATAGCATACACAAATCCCATGATAAAACATCTTTAAGTTTAGACAGAGTTCAAACACCGCTGTAAATTTGACGAATATTTGTCTCCATTTCACATTCACGATCGCGTCTCTCCATTCGGGCCGCGTTGATCTATTTCTAAGTCTCCCTAGTAAAGACAAGGGCATTATGTTTTTTAGGTCTCCGCTTAGTAAATAACAAAGGTCACTCATGGGGCCATGGCATGGACTAGAAACGCCATCGTAAAACTATATCTTAGCGGTTGACATTCATCGCCTTATTATAGCTTTAGCTGGTGTTTGTGCAGCCATATAGGGATAAAAGAAGGTCAAAGACCTCAGCTGGGTCGGGTCTTTCGTACATACATAGGGATAGTACAAACAACTTCTAGGTTATCTATGTAGGTAATCAAATCAATACTTTTAACGAAATAACTAAACCGTTTAGTGTTATTGTATTTTTTTCTGTAGCGGTCACGCGATGGCATAGTCTGGAAGTCTAGAATTCTTATTCTACATAGACTATGACCTAAATGACGTAGTAGATGTAAGTATGTAGTGCTTCGAAATTATGAGCGGACAATAGTTAGGTAATGCCAGATAATGGTGCCGATTCTGTTGTACAAAATTCTCTAAACTAAACTAAAAATTGGTTTATTCCTGTCAAACGACGATTTCCTATTCTGGAATAGACTAAAGTGACACAACTTAACTATATTTTAGTTTGACAGCACTAAGATTGCATTGAGTTATTAGTTTAGTGAAAATGACAATTTTGCTATTCTGAGTTTGCCGGTTTTCACCAAAAATTTAGACTATAATAATTTATTTTGACTAAATCTGACTATTTTTAATCGTGATTAAAAAGATAAAACTAGTGTGGTCATGAACAAAAATTCACTGCAACGCCTCGCCTTCACGTGCAAAAACAGTGCTGTATTTTTTTATTCTTTTGCTTATATGTACCTCGAAAATAGCGTGTCCTATCGCAAAAATAATGAAATTTTCGACCCCCTATGTTAACGCCAGAACATATAAATCTCCACACGTGGGTAATTTTTTTTTTTTTCAAACAAAAAGTGAAAATTTCCGTATAAAACACGTCCAGGCTGCCCCCTTGCGCGCGCCTTCGTCTCTAAAAAATTCATTGCGTAGCGCACACAAGTACCACGTTGCGAAACCAAAAGAAAAAAAAAACCATGTTGATTGTCAAATTCGTTTTTAGTCGTGTCAAAATAATTTTTAAATTTAGAGATTTTTTCTTGCAGAATAGCGTTAAAATTCTCATAGGCAAAAGTAAGTAATTTTAGAGATAGTTTAGTTAGTTTAGTTCGGTGTACAACAGAATCGGCACCAGTGTCTTTATATTAAGAAGTATAGACTGGTGATTTGAGTCATTATCATCATCATCATCATTTCAGCCGTAAGACGTCCACTGCTGGACATAGGCCTCCTACAATTAGGCTTTGGCGGCTTTGGCAAAATCGCCACGCTTGGCAGGCGGGTGGGCGATCGCAGTATTACCACCATACGTATTACATAAGGCATAGAGAACGCTGCTGCCAATTCTCTAGTAAGTCCCTTAGTCGCCTTTTACGACACTCACGGTCGGAAATGGGGTGATGCTATTTTTTACATCAGGCACCACACCGATCATAATGATTTGAGTATCATAGTGCAACGGTCCTAAATGTTTAAATAACACATTTAAACGTGATTTTCCTGTCTTAATCTAAAGCAAAACGGAAGCAGAGAACGTTCGACCCGTTTTTCCATAAATAAACATACGGGTTGTTCAGCTTAATCTCGGGGGCACACAGTGGCACTGTCGGCAAAGTGCAAAGGCAAACAGCAGAACTCGGCTCCACTCGAGCTATTAAAAAAATCAGTACGTATTTTAGGTGGAGTATGTGCAAGAGAACTGGAAGACAACGTGTCGGTCGTCCAGTGGAGAGTTTGGCGGACGTCATTGTTGCCATCGCGGGCAAAACCTGAATAAGCATGGCACAAGAAAAGAGAGGCGCATGCCCAACAGTAGGTGAAGTCGGGCTGTGGCTGGTGATGTGCACAATGATAAAAGGAGGAGACTATTGTGATGACGGCTAATGCCGAATAGAGACCCAGATTCATTGAAAAAAGACCATCCTTCACCTAAGATGAATAATAATGATGCGATATCCAACCGTAAGGCAAAGACCCCCAAATTGGGGGAGGCCTAAGTCCAGCAGTGGACGTCTTACGGCTGAAATGATGATGATGATTATTATCCAACCGTAAAAGGCCCGCGTGATAATTTTATTACAATTTATAAACTAGCCAATGGCTTCGCGGTTTGTAAAGGTTTCCTTCTACAAACAGGCGCGACGCGACATCGTAGAGCAATTTCTATATAGTAGTTGGAAATTTTTCTACAAGAGTCGCGTCGCGTTGTCTCGTCGCGCCTGTCTGAAGAAGCCTGAATGTGTTGCAATGCCTTTTTTTACAAGGAACCTTCTCTGGCTCGCACACACATCTTGCCAAAGTTTGAACACAATCTGTCGAACCATATTCGAGTTTTTGCGAGACTATCGCACGGCAATTGACTTCTATACGGTTAGCTGTAGATAGATATGATGATACTTACAGTAAAACTGACTGTAAAAGACGTATAAGTTTGTTAATAACAGGTGTTATGCTTCATTTGGTTAATGTTAACACAACACATGACCTATATGACCGCAAAGTATGAATGCTGCTTATAAAAACTGGAAAAATCACTGTCAGTTGAAAGTCCTACTCGCCTACATTTTACAACTTCTATGATTAATTTATACCTTATGTTCTAGGAAATAAAGGCCATGGCGTATTTAAAATTCATTAGGCGACAGTAAACATTGTGTTTGTAATATGCGTTGGTCGATAGTCGGTGCAACTTTTATTTAAATGATTATGATAATTATATTGCAAGTATATTGCCTTTGCGAGTTAGGGTTGTCACTTGTCACAATAATATTCTTAAAATTGTCATCTGGACATATATAGGCCAACTCGAATCTCGGCAATTCTCATCCAGCAGGTACCAGCCAGATGCGAAGATCATCGCTCCACCTAGCCTGAGGGCGTCCTACCTTACGTTTGTCGATTCGTGGTCTCCAGTCAAGAACATGTTTACCCCAACGCTCATCGGTTCTACGGCTAATATGGCCGGCCCATTGCCACTTCAGGTTGCTGATTCGATGAGCTATGTCGACAACTTTCGTTCTCTGCCGGATCATCTCATTCCGGATTCTATCCTTCAGAGAGACTCCAAGTATAGTTCGTTCCATAGCTCGTGGAGGGACCTTGAATTTATGGACCAGCCTTACAGAGCGTCTCCAGGTTTCGGCGTTTCTTAAAATTATAATTCGGACAACTAATGAAGAGACTGACTTATATAAAAACATCAAATAAATGCCATAGGCAAGGAGATTTTTTCAAAATCTCCTTGCCTATGGCATTGGTCAAAGGTGTAAAGATAAGAGCACGGTATAATAATAAAAAAGGCTATCGTAAATAACTCCAAACTAATCTTAATTTCTGGTCTTATCTTATCGTTTTGTCCTGAAAAAGAAATGTGAACCTTTGCATGAGCACTTGAACCTCACGCTACAGCCCTTGGCTTCAACGCGGTCGCCACGATACCACGTGAAAGCTACAAAGACAGAATGTCTACTTCATAGAAGACCGCCCGATAGCTCGTATTATTATAAATAATGTCGGTTTTCGTGTCTGCCTGTGTGACGGGCGGCGTTGTTCTTCTAAACTACGCAACAGATTGTGGTGTGGGCTTCATCATTTAGATAGTATAAAACATTAATATTTATTGTCAAGTCGTAAAACCTTCAAAGAAAATCGTCGGGGTAACTGTGTAACACACTAAACGAACTTTATATTTTACTCAAAGACATAAACGTTTTTTAGTCAAAATGTGATTTTAAATGCGAGTAAATACAATTTATTTTGCACTTCTACAGTTATAGCCGAAAATTGTCGAAACTAGAAAACGAAGTTCGGTGGGGCTCTAATCCCTGAGTTTATATGTTTCCACAACAATCACAAAGGCTAACAAGTGATTTTAGCTGCTGCAGGTTCAATTTCAAAGACTAGATCGCTTTTTCCGAAATGATTCATCGAATACAAAGCCCGCAACATTCAGGGAGTTGGAATTCTGTCTTTCCACACTTTGTTTCGAAGTCCAATGTCATCCTGTCACGTGTCTCTCACGTTTTTACAAACAAACCTGTTTCGAACACTACGTGTAGGCGAAGCCCAATAAAACGAGCTATATTTAATGTTAATCTGTCATTGTTATTGTGGGCAAAGCCCAATGAAACTAGCTATCCATTGACACCAATATTTCCATTCTAATGTAAAAGGTAACTAAGTTATAGCCCATGTAAAATACCTAAATAAATACCTAAATGTTCTTTCGTACCTACTAACCTAACCAGTAGTAGATATCTAAGACAATACAGACTTGAATACCGTAGAATGTTAGTAATAACAATGTATTGACTTATGTTTTAACCTGTTGGAATCTAACTAGACTGTAATGCCGGTGTCATTGTTTATTTAAGACTAATTACCGTTTGGATACTTTAAATGTAAATGCCTAACTATTAAACTTGTAGTTCAGTAATCATGGTGCAAGAATGTATGCTCCAATAGGACGACGTCTATTTGTTAATCCAATAAGAAACTAGGAGCCTTGAACTTCCTTACACGTGTTTTCGAATTCTCGACAGGTCGAGACCTGCTCCTTTGGGAAAGTCCATTTTTATCATTTGTAATTGGCGGAGCGCCCGGGAAGTAAGGAAGTACGTAGGACATTTGCACTATGCGGTAAATACTATATAAGGGCCGAGTTTCTATTTTTAGTTTAGTCTTCTTACATTTTCGCATGCGTCAACAAGTTACCACGTAGTGTTTGTGAAGTAAGGGGCTCCGTTGTCCACTGCTTAGTCGCGATGTACCCTATAACTAGTTAGCCAGTCTTTAGTAATGTGTAGCTAGGATTTAATTGTGTGTTCTGCTTATTCTGATTGTTGTATTTCATATTGTGTGCTGTGTATCTACTGACTATTTCTCATAACCATTTTATGTGTGATTTCTGTGTAATTTTCTATATCATTTCTGTGTACAAATATAAGCAAAGATTGCGACATTCTGACTGGTTTAATTTCACTCTTTCGTCAAGGGAACACCGTCACCCCCGCCTACAACACCTGACTCCCGTTTTAATAACATTTTGGTCCTTGCGAGCCGGATCAGGTTCAAATAGAATAGAGTGAACCAGTCAGAATCATGAGTCACAGAAGTGAAATCACTACACGCAGCAAGCTACGAAGACTGGCAGAAGAAATGGGTACGCGACAAGAAGAGGACATCGTCTCTGACTCAGGCTTACCATCCGAGAGGGCTCCAGGTTCTCCGTTCGTAGTACCGACATTGGCATCGACGTCCGCTCGTAATATCCCGCTGACGGGTGGCCGATTAATTGACCACAGTAAAATGACGTCAGAGGAAGTGCACGGGGGGCAGGCAGTGACCATAGGCCGCCACACCTCGCCGCGCAGCAAAGTATCATCAAGAAATTGCCACAGGCGCGTCGATTACCTTAGAAAACTAATCGAGTACGAAGCGGAGCGCGAATTAGTGCAGTTGAAAGAGAACCTGGTCAAAGACAAGGAAAACCTTGTTAAGAAAAGGATGGAGGCAGAAATAGCTGAGATAGAGGCGGCCGCTGAAAGCGATGATTCTAACTCAGATGTGAGTACGACACAGCGCGTCGAAGAGTGGGTGAAAACTACGCCCCAAGTCCCCCAATTGATTGAAGTATTGGGGACGCCGGCTGTGTCAGGCGCACCCGTTGAAAGGGCCGCGCCCCGTGAAACATCTGAGTCCCGTGATGAAACCGTAAGTAGAGTGAATCTTGTGAATAACCACCGTGGATCGTCAGTGTTGTGTGATCTAGACCAGTCCCAAGTACCTAGGGCATCCGCGTCTGTACCGTTACCTAACATAACGGCACCAATTACGCCCAGGTACATGCCAGAAACGTTAGATGGTGTAAGGTTCCGGTTACCCAGCCGTTATCCCGTCTTTACCACTCCGGCCGCAAGTGTACCTCGAGTAGCCAAACTCGAGTCGGATACACGGCGGCAGATGCAGTACGGAGCGGATGATAAAGAAAGGCGGAGAGAATCGTCAGGGGACAGAGACCGGAAAATAGACAGACTGGCAGAGGCTATCACGAACATGGCACGACCACCACGACCGGTACCAAGACAGGCATATGAATTGCCATACTTTAACGGTGACCCAGCCGACTGGATATCATATCGGAACATGTACTGGGAAACATCACAAATGTATAATTTCAAGGCGCACGAAAACTTAGCACGATTAAAAACCTCGTTACAAGGCGACGCAAAGGTATCAGTAGAGGACTTACTACGAACGTCAACTGATCCGACCGAGATAATGCGCGCGCTAGAGGATGAGTACGGTCACCCGATCGTAGTGCTACAGTACGCCATACAAAAGGTCAAAGAATTACCTAGAGTAACGGAAAGTGGACGTGAACTAAGGAAATTCTCGTCAACTGTTCGTAATTGTGTTTCGTTACTCAGAAATATTCGGGCGGATGGATATATAAATAATCCACAGCTGGTGAATGAACTGCTGAGCAAGCTGACCCCTTTACAACGTGCGCAATACGGTGACTTCGCAATGGGCCTGGACAACGCACAGGGGGTGGACTTAAGAGTGTCTCCGAACCTAGAAATATTATCCCATTTTCTAATACACTTAACACGCTCAACGTCGTACTACACTCAGGCGTGCATGTTTGAGCCCAGTCCACCAAAGCCCCCTGCCAAGCAACAGCAGAAGTATGGCGGGACCGGTCAGTCCCGACCAGCCAACGCCGCACGCTCGGCCGCCAGCAGGCCTCCGTTGACACAACGAGTGAACACGCAGAGCGACGAGTCTACCGCTCCTGAAGAATGCGTTATATGTCAACGAAAGCACAGCATAGAAGAATGTGACCAGTTCAAGAAGCTTACCGTTCAACAGCGTTGGGACACGATAAAGGAAAAGAACACATGTTTCAAATGTCTCGTGAGTAAACATCCCAAGAGGTACTGCCGTGCGAACAGATGTAAGAAGTGCGGGTTCGGACATCACCTGCTGTTACACGCGGATAAGCAGCCGAAAGAAAAAGAAAAAACGGCTATTCCATCAGAAAATAAGACGGAAAGCGTCACTAATATAGGCGAGTGGCGAGCTACGGCCCTACTAAAAATCATGCCAGTGACGGTCAATAGCGATAATCAGTGTTACGCGCTACTGGACGATGGTGCGACCGTGTCACTCATCGACAGCTCACTCGCCACCGACTTAGTGGGTCCGTGCGTTCCCCTCTCGATAAAAACCGCGGGTGGCTACGGAGTAACAGACTCAACGTCGCGAGTGGTACAAGTGCGCGTTAAAGGACCTAACGGTCAGTGTCATAACATTACGTGTCGGACAATAGTAGACATAAAACTGCCCACGCAGACAGTGTCCACCGCAGTGATCGAAGACAACGCGCACCTACGCGACTTGGGCTGCGTAGAGATGAGGGGAGCCGAACCGCTGCTGCTGCTCGGACAGGACAACTGGGAGCTGCTCGTCAGTCAGGACATCCGCCAAGGAAGATCCGGTAAGCCAGTTGCCTCACTCACTAAGTTAGGTTGGGTCATACATGGACCATTTAATAATAATAATGATAGTAAAGAATGTGTTGATTGCATGACCGTTTCCCTTCCTATTTTGCACAATCTAGTAAAATCACAGTTTGAGCTAGAAGCGATAGGCATTTCAGATAATTTAAGAAAACATAAAGATGTCGAAAGGGCATTAGCCGTGTTAGACAGCACTAGCCATCGTACCCCCGACCAGTCACAGTGGGAGGTCGGTTTGTTATGGAAACATGACAATATTCAGTTGCCTGATAATTACAATCAGGCAGGGCAAAGGCTGTACGGCATTGAGAAACGTATGCGTAAGGACGCTAGTTTCGCTGAGGCATATTCAGCTCAGATAGGTAGGTTAGTAGAGGAAGATTACGCGCGCAAAGTAGACGGTAACATAGACAGCTCGCAGGTTTGGTACTTACCGCATTTCGGGGTCGTTAACCCGAACAAACCGGGCGAGCTACGTCTAGTGTTCGACGCAGCCGCCACGTCTCACGGGACGTGTTTAAATGACAACCTACTAACCGGACCTGACTTGCTGAATTCCTTGCTCGGCATATTAATTAAGTTCAGGATAGGCCCCGTCGCATTTTCAGGGGATATCGCTGATATGTTTAATTGGCTTCATAATTTATATCGATTAGATAATTTAAAAATACCGCGGTGGTACGGGTTAAAACTCGATAACTTAGAGTTACACGCGTTCGGGGACGCCAGCGAGCTGGCTTACGCCGCGGTAGTATACCTAGTGGGCTCTAACTCTGAAGGTAGGAGGGAAGCGGTTATGTTACTAGGGAAAGCGCGAGTAGCTCCACAAAAAGTAGTATCCATTCCCAGACTAGAGTTACAAGCAGCAGTGTTAGCCTGTCGTTTAGCAGACACTGCCCACAAAGAGCTAGGTATACGAATCGATCGGAAGTTCCTGTGGACCGACAGCAAGACTGAGTTAAGATCGATAAACTCCGATGCACAGGAATTTCGACGATTCATCTCGCACAGATTAGCCGAAATAGATAGGCTGTCAGACAGAGGCAACTGGCCCTGGGTACCCTCACAGGATAACCCAGCTGATAAGGCCACCAGGTTGTGCTGGCCCGATGACCACGCAGAGTGGCCCTCGGGCCCCTCGTTTCTATGCAATCCACAGGAGCTGTGGCCTGCGTGTCCCGAGGCTGAGGCGTCGGAGGCGGACCTTGAGAGCATCCAGCGGGTCCACGCCGCAGCAGCACCGGTGGCGCCACTCCTCGAGTACGAGCGCTACTCATCATGGAGACGCCTTCAGCGCGTCATGACGTGCGAGCGCGTCTTTACTGCCAACTCTCATCGTGGCATCGAGTGGTATTTCAATCCCCCGGCGGCCCCACACATGGGTGGCTGCTGGGAGCGCCTGGTGAGATGCGTGAAGAACGCTCTTCGCAGTACGCTCAAGTAGCGTGCCCCTCGTGAGGAGGTCCTTTACACCCTCCTCACCGAAGCCGAGCTGATCGTAAACAGCCGGCCACTAAGCTACGCGAACGACGACCAGCCCGTGGTCCTGACGCCGAACCATCTACTCCTGGGCACTGCGTCCGGGAGTACTCCGTCTGCACCGAGCGACGCCAAAAACATCGACTCTCGCCGGCAGCGGCGGCGCGTGAACGCGCTCGCCGACATGTTCTGGCGACGCCGGCTGCGAGAGTACCTGCCTACGCTCCAACGTCGGGAAAAGTGGTCGAACAATGTGCCGAACGTACGTGTCAGTGATGTTCTAGTGATTGTAGATAACAATAGACCGCGAAGTGCGTGGACCAAAGGCCTCATCAAGGCTGTGTATCACGGCAACGATGGTATCGTCCGTGTAGTAGATGTTTAGACTGTAAATGGGGTCCTACGTCGACCCGTAGCGAAGATTATTGTGCTTCCCACAGACCAAGAGTTGTAAGTCGGTTGAACCCTGTTACAGGGGGTGGAATGTAGGCGAAGCCCAATAAAACGAGCTATATTTAATGTTAATCTGTCATTGTTATTGTGGGCAAAGCCCAATGAAACTAGCTATCCATTGACACCAATATTTCCATTCTAATGTAAAAGGTAACTAAGTTATAGCCCATGTAAAATACCTAAATAAATACCTAAATGTTCTTTCGTACCTACTAACCTAACCAGTAGTAGATATCTAAGACAATACAGACTTGAATACCGTAGAATGTTAGTAATAACAATGTATTGACTTATGTTTTAACCTGTTGGAATCTAACTAGACTGTAATGCCGGTGTCATTGTTTATTTAAGACTAATTACCGTTTGGATACTTTAAATGTAAATGCCTAACTATTAAACTTGTAGTTCAGTAATCATGGTGCAAGAATGTATGCTCCAATAGGACGACGTCTATTTGTTAATCCAATAAGAAACTAGGAGCCTTGAACTTCCTTACACGTGTTTTCGAATTCTCGACAGGTCGAGACCTGCTCCTTTGGGAAAGTCCATTTTTATCATTTGTAATTGGCGGAGCGCCCGGGAAGTAAGGAAGTACGTAGGACATTTGCACTATGCGGTAAATACTATATAAGGGCCGAGTTTCTATTTTTAGTTTAGTCTTCTTACATTTTCGCATGCGTCAACAAGTTACCACGTAGTGTTTGTGAAGTAAGGGGCTCCGTTGTCCACTGCTTAGTCGCGATGTACCCTATAACTAGTTAGCCAGTCTTTAGTAATGTGTAGCTAGGATTTAATTGTGTGTTCTGCTTATTCTGATTGTTGTATTTCATATTGTGTGCTGTGTATCTACTGACTATTTCTCATAACCATTTTATGTGTGATTTCTGTGTAATTTTCTATATCATTTCTGTGTACAAATATAAGCAAAGATTGCGACATTCTGACTGGTTTAATTTCACTCTTTCGTCAAGGGAACACCGTCACCCCCGCCTACAACACCTGACTCCCGTTTTAATAACATTTTGGTCCTTGCGAGCCGGATCAGGTTCAAATAGAATAGAGTGAACCAGTCAGAATCATGAGTCACAGAAGTGAAATCACTACACGCAGCAAGCTACGAAGACTGGCAGAAGAAATGGGTACGCGACAAGAAGAGGACATCGTCTCTGACTCAGGCTTACCATCCGAGAGGGCTCCAGGTTCTCCGTTCGTAGTACCGACATTGGCATCGACGTCCGCTCGTAATATCCCGCTGACGGGTGGCCGATTAATTGACCACAGTAAAATGACGTCAGAGGAAGTGCACGGGGGGCAGGCAGTGACCATAGGCCGCCACACCTCGCCGCGCAGCAAAGTATCATCAAGAAATTGCCACAGGCGCGTCGATTACCTTAGAAAACTAATCGAGTACGAAGCGGAGCGCGAATTAGTGCAGTTGAAAGAGAACCTGGTCAAAGACAAGGAAAACCTTGTTAAGAAAAGGATGGAGGCAGAAATAGCTGAGATAGAGGCGGCCGCTGAAAGCGATGATTCTAACTCAGATGTGAGTACGACACAGCGCGTCGAAGAGTGGGTGAAAACTACGCCCCAAGTCCCCCAATTGATTGAAGTATTGGGGACGCCGGCTGTGTCAGGCGCACCCGTTGAAAGGGCCGCGCCCCGTGAAACATCTGAGTCCCGTGATGAAACCGTAAGTAGAGTGAATCTTGTGAATAACCACCGTGGATCGTCAGTGTTGTGTGATCTAGACCAGTCCCAAGTACCTAGGGCATCCGCGTCTGTACCGTTACCTAACATAACGGCACCAATTACGCCCAGGTACATGCCAGAAACGTTAGATGGTGTAAGGTTCCGGTTACCCAGCCGTTATCCCGTCTTTACCACTCCGGCCGCAAGTGTACCTCGAGTAGCCAAACTCGAGTCGGATACACGGCGGCAGATGCAGTACGGAGCGGATGATAAAGAAAGGCGGAGAGAATCGTCAGGGGACAGAGACCGGAAAATAGACAGACTGGCAGAGGCTATCACGAACATGGCACGACCACCACGACCGGTACCAAGACAGGCATATGAATTGCCATACTTTAACGGTGACCCAGCCGACTGGATATCATATCGGAACATGTACTGGGAAACATCACAAATGTATAATTTCAAGGCGCACGAAAACTTAGCACGATTAAAAACCTCGTTACAAGGCGACGCAAAGGTATCAGTAGAGGACTTACTACGAACGTCAACTGATCCGACCGAGATAATGCGCGCGCTAGAGGATGAGTACGGTCACCCGATCGTAGTGCTACAGTACGCCATACAAAAGGTCAAAGAATTACCTAGAGTAACGGAAAGTGGACGTGAACTAAGGAAATTCTCGTCAACTGTTCGTAATTGTGTTTCGTTACTCAGAAATATTCGGGCGGATGGATATATAAATAATCCACAGCTGGTGAATGAACTGCTGAGCAAGCTGACCCCTTTACAACGTGCGCAATACGGTGACTTCGCAATGGGCCTGGACAACGCACAGGGGGTGGACTTAAGAGTGTCTCCGAACCTAGAAATATTATCCCATTTTCTAATACACTTAACACGCTCAACGTCGTACTACACTCAGGCGTGCATGTTTGAGCCCAGTCCACCAAAGCCCCCTGCCAAGCAACAGCAGAAGTATGGCGGGACCGGTCAGTCCCGACCAGCCAACGCCGCACGCTCGGCCGCCAGCAGGCCTCCGTTGACACAACGAGTGAACACGCAGAGCGACGAGTCTACCGCTCCTGAAGAATGCGTTATATGTCAACGAAAGCACAGCATAGAAGAATGTGACCAGTTCAAGAAGCTTACCGTTCAACAGCGTTGGGACACGATAAAGGAAAAGAACACATGTTTCAAATGTCTCGTGAGTAAACATCCCAAGAGGTACTGCCGTGCGAACAGATGTAAGAAGTGCGGGTTCGGACATCACCTGCTGTTACACGCGGATAAGCAGCCGAAAGAAAAAGAAAAAACGGCTATTCCATCAGAAAATAAGACGGAAAGCGTCACTAATATAGGCGAGTGGCGAGCTACGGCCCTACTAAAAATCATGCCAGTGACGGTCAATAGCGATAATCAGTGTTACGCGCTACTGGACGATGGTGCGACCGTGTCACTCATCGACAGCTCACTCGCCACCGACTTAGTGGGTCCGTGCGTTCCCCTCTCGATAAAAACCGCGGGTGGCTACGGAGTAACAGACTCAACGTCGCGAGTGGTACAAGTGCGCGTTAAAGGACCTAACGGTCAGTGTCATAACATTACGTGTCGGACAATAGTAGACATAAAACTGCCCACGCAGACAGTGTCCACCGCAGTGATCGAAGACAACGCGCACCTACGCGACTTGGGCTGCGTAGAGATGAGGGGAGCCGAACCGCTGCTGCTGCTCGGACAGGACAACTGGGAGCTGCTCGTCAGTCAGGACATCCGCCAAGGAAGATCCGGTAAGCCAGTTGCCTCACTCACTAAGTTAGGTTGGGTCATACATGGACCATTTAATAATAATAATGATAGTAAAGAATGTGTTGATTGCATGACCGTTTCCCTTCCTATTTTGCACAATCTAGTAAAATCACAGTTTGAGCTAGAAGCGATAGGCATTTCAGATAATTTAAGAAAACATAAAGATGTCGAAAGGGCATTAGCCGTGTTAGACAGCACTAGCCATCGTACCCCCGACCAGTCACAGTGGGAGGTCGGTTTGTTATGGAAACATGACAATATTCAGTTGCCTGATAATTACAATCAGGCAGGGCAAAGGCTGTACGGCATTGAGAAACGTATGCGTAAGGACGCTAGTTTCGCTGAGGCATATTCAGCTCAGATAGGTAGGTTAGTAGAGGAAGATTACGCGCGCAAAGTAGACGGTAACATAGACAGCTCGCAGGTTTGGTACTTACCGCATTTCGGGGTCGTTAACCCGAACAAACCGGGCGAGCTACGTCTAGTGTTCGACGCAGCCGCCACGTCTCACGGGACGTGTTTAAATGACAACCTACTAACCGGACCTGACTTGCTGAATTCCTTGCTCGGCATATTAATTAAGTTCAGGATAGGCCCCGTCGCATTTTCAGGGGATATCGCTGATATGTTTAATTGGCTTCATAATTTATATCGATTAGATAATTTAAAAATACCGCGGTGGTACGGGTTAAAACTCGATAACTTAGAGTTACACGCGTTCGGGGACGCCAGCGAGCTGGCTTACGCCGCGGTAGTATACCTAGTGGGCTCTAACTCTGAAGGTAGGAGGGAAGCGGTTATGTTACTAGGGAAAGCGCGAGTAGCTCCACAAAAAGTAGTATCCATTCCCAGACTAGAGTTACAAGCAGCAGTGTTAGCCTGTCGTTTAGCAGACACTGCCCACAAAGAGCTAGGTATACGAATCGATCGGAAGTTCCTGTGGACCGACAGCAAGACTGAGTTAAGATCGATAAACTCCGATGCACAGGAATTTCGACGATTCATCTCGCACAGATTAGCCGAAATAGATAGGCTGTCAGACAGAGGCAACTGGCCCTGGGTACCCTCACAGGATAACCCAGCTGATAAGGCCACCAGGTTGTGCTGGCCCGATGACCACGCAGAGTGGCCCTCGGGCCCCTCGTTTCTATGCAATCCACAGGAGCTGTGGCCTGCGTGTCCCGAGGCTGAGGCGTCGGAGGCGGACCTTGAGAGCATCCAGCGGGTCCACGCCGCAGCAGCACCGGTGGCGCCACTCCTCGAGTACGAGCGCTACTCATCATGGAGACGCCTTCAGCGCGTCATGACGTGCGAGCGCGTCTTTACTGCCAACTCTCATCGTGGCATCGAGTGGTATTTCAATCCCCCGGCGGCCCCACACATGGGTGGCTGCTGGGAGCGCCTGGTGAGATGCGTGAAGAACGCTCTTCGCAGTACGCTCAAGTAGCGTGCCCCTCGTGAGGAGGTCCTTTACACCCTCCTCACCGAAGCCGAGCTGATCGTAAACAGCCGGCCACTAAGCTACGCGAACGACGACCAGCCCGTGGTCCTGACGCCGAACCATCTACTCCTGGGCACTGCGTCCGGGAGTACTCCGTCTGCACCGAGCGACGCCAAAAACATCGACTCTCGCCGGCAGCGGCGGCGCGTGAACGCGCTCGCCGACATGTTCTGGCGACGCCGGCTGCGAGAGTACCTGCCTACGCTCCAACGTCGGGAAAAGTGGTCGAACAATGTGCCGAACGTACGTGTCAGTGATGTTCTAGTGATTGTAGATAACAATAGACCGCGAAGTGCGTGGACCAAAGGCCTCATCAAGGCTGTGTATCACGGCAACGATGGTATCGTCCGTGTAGTAGATGTTTAGACTGTAAATGGGGTCCTACGTCGACCCGTAGCGAAGATTATTGTGCTTCCCACAGACCAAGAGTTGTAAGTCGGTTGAACCCTGTTACAGGGGGTGGAATGTAGGCGAAGCCCAATAAAACGAGCTATATTTAATGTTAATCTGTCATTGTTATTGTGGGCAAAGCCCAATGAAACTAGCTATCCATTGACACCAATATTTCCATTCTAATGTAAAAGGTAACTAAGTTATAGCCCATGTAAAATACCTAAATAAATACCTAAATGTTCTTTCGTACCTACTAACCTAACCAGTAGTAGATATCTAAGACAATACAGACTTGAATACCGTAGAATGTTAGTAATAACAATGTATTGACTTATGTTTTAACCTGTTGGAATCTAACTAGACTGTAATGCCGGTGTCATTGTTTATTTAAGACTAATTACCGTTTGGATACTTTAAATGTAAATGCCTAACTATTAAACTTGTAGTTCAGTAATCATGGTGCAAGAATGTATGCTCCAATAGGACGACGTCTATTTGTTAATCCAATAAGAAACTAGGAGCCTTGAACTTCCTTACACGTGTTTTCGAATTCTCGACAGGTCGAGACCTGCTCCTTTGGGAAAGTCCATTTTTATCATTTGTAATTGGCGGAGCGCCCGGGAAGTAAGGAAGTACGTAGGACATTTGCACTATGCGGTAAATACTATATAAGGGCCGAGTTTCTATTTTTAGTTTAGTCTTCTTACATTTTCGCATGCGTCAACAAGTTACCACGTAGTGTTTGTGAAGTAAGGGGCTCCGTTGTCCACTGCTTAGTCGCGATGTACCCTATAACTAGTTAGCCAGTCTTTAGTAATGTGTAGCTAGGATTTAATTGTGTGTTCTGCTTATTCTGATTGTTGTATTTCATATTGTGTGCTGTGTATCTACTGACTATTTCTCATAACCATTTTATGTGTGATTTCTGTGTAATTTTCTATATCATTTCTGTGTACAAATATAAGCAAAGATTGCGACATTCTGACTGGTTTAATTTCACTCTTTCGTCAAGGGAACACCGTCACCCCCGCCTACAACACCTGACTCCCGTTTTAATAACACTACGCTTTGTTCTCTATTCATCGATGGTTTTCCTCCCTACACTCTACACCACATCTATTCCGTGGCAGCAATGTAGTAGGAATATGTTCAAATGAACTTTATATTTACCGTTACCCGCCGTCCTCTTTGAATACTAATAAGTACACACGATGTATAAATAAACTAAGGTGGAATGCCCGTTTGGTGTACGTGAACGAAAAAATTTGGTTTAGTTTATTTATAATAGCTATCCTATCAGGCAGACGCAATTAACCTTTGGAGTCCATATCAGAACCGCAATACAATGAATCACGCTCAAGTCAGGCTACCTAACTGTTACTATAAATAACAAAAAAAAATCTTATCAGTCTAAGCACTCGCCTGACCATTCATTTTGAATCAATAACAAATAACACGCAGTTGTTTTGTTTCAACATTGTAATAAAGACAGAGAGGGCAAAAGTGATGTAACTGTTTGAATGTTACCACACATGGTATGGCTAATCATTTGAGGGAAAGAGAAAGACTTGCCCGTGAAGTTACGACAACATCGTGTATGGTGTGGACATTTGTGAACTATTATGTAGGAAGGACATCATTTTTTGGAAAGCTGCCTGTCAACTTCAACTTTTCGTATAGAGAAAAAATATCATTTTTGATATACCTACCCGCCATGTAGTTCAAAGTTTCAGACTAATATCAATTTCAGTCCTCAAGTGTAAACTAAGACTGAAGGAATATCAAAGTAGCATAAACAATTTATTTTTAAATGATTTATGAGTTTTTTGCAACCCTCGGCAATCATTTTAGTTTATACTTTACTAGCTTTTGCCAGCGGCTTGGCCCGCGTATATAAACCTTCCTCTTGAATAATTCTGTCTATTGATGAAAACCGAATAAAAATCCGATGCGTAGTTTTAAAGATCAAAGCGTACATGAAATGCGACTTTGTTTCATACTATGTAAAGTTAAAGATAGAGTAGATAACAGTGACATAAGAGTTACACTGCATAAAGAAATAATGGGTATACGTAAAAAAAAAATTGTCTATGTTTTCTGTATTCTCCCCAGTTCCTAATGTTTTAACACGAATCGCAGAATGTAATTTGCTTGTGAGTCGTGTCGTGTCACTTGTGACACCACCACATCCTGCGAATTATGTCGATAACCGAGGTAACTAAAGTAATTTTCGCTACAACCGTAATTTACAACGGTTTATATAAAAGCCACCGTGTTCAGCAGAGCGCGAAAGACTACGACGTATAAATGTTGACCAAACTAAGCGAGTCATCATTCATTATCATCATTACAGCCAAAAGAACTCCACTGTTGGACATAGGCCTATCTCAATTTGAGGGGTTTTCCATAATCGTCACGCTTAGCAGGCGGGTGTGCGATCGCAGTATGGTGATAAAATAAGAATAAAAATAACGTTTATTTATCTAGCCACAAATTACACCTTAAAGTTAAATCAGTCTACAGGTACAGTTTTATAATTAATTTGTGGAAGACTGGTGCCTGAACTAGGTTTTTTTCAAAACCTGTAAGTCAGGTCACCAGGCACCAATTTAAGTTTTAAGTTTACAATTTATGTAATGCAATTATTTGTACTGGAGACATTTTGTTTAGATTCGGTTTTATTCATTCACTTCTTAGAAAATTATTGTTACAAATAAGATTCTATTTATTTAAATTAGAAAACATGCAAAGAATTTGTGAGATTGCGGGATAAGTGTGTGTGTATGTGTGGGTGTGTGGTGTGTGTATGTGTATGTGGAAGTGTAGATGATTGTATGAGGTTGTGTTGTCAGAACACTAAAATTAAAATGAGGAAATGGTAGTGAAAAGACCTTCAGTTTGGGCATAATCCAAAGAGAGCAGCCATTCAGTCAATATTCTTTTAAAAGTTGTTTTGCATAGGATATGTGTTGAGAGTAAATTGTTCAGTTTGTTGTATAGAAATGGCCCAAGAAAAAGAAAGAAATTTCGTGCAAATTTAGTTTTAACTGGCCTAGATTGGCATACGTTCCTTCTTCTATTCCGCACATCAATGTTCTGGGGAGACAATCACAGGGATAACAGATCGTTGTTTTAAAGCAACTTGTAAAATAAAAAAGCTGACGAATTGAGAGGACATTCGAAGACTTGTAAACATCTCTTGTGGGATGACGGAATGGAAGATATAGTGCAACCTTTAGCACTGCCCTTTCAGCCCTTTCGAGAGGTAAAAGGTTGGTTTTAAAAGTACCACCCCAAGAAGTAATGCAATATGTCAATAGCGATTGACACAATGCATAATAGACTGATAGCAATTGCTTAGAATTCAGAACGGACCTAAGACTTCTAAAAACATATATATATCAGTTTGCGAATTCTACTAGTGAGACAACTAAGTAATATGAGCGGCAAAGGTAAGTCTAGAATCCAAGATATCTAATAGTGTCGACCTTCTGCAGTTTCGGACAGGAGCAATCACCATTAAGGGGTAAAGAACAGGTGTGGGCAAATATTGTGAATGATTGGTCGGATGGCTGATGGTTATTTTTCAGTGTAAAAGTAATGAATTTAGTTTTTTCGGAATTTAAAGTGAGAATATTATTTTTCAGGCAATCACTCACAACATTAAACCCAGACTGATATAATGCATAGAGAACGCTGCTGCCCATTCTCTAGTAGGTAACTCCCATAGTCGCCTCACGACACCCACGGGAAGAAATGGGATGGTGCGATTCTGTACGTCCAACACCACACGGAACATAGCACCAGTTTTCAGTAGTTTCTTTTACCACACGAAAAAAGCAAGATTTATCTTGAACATTACTGACATTGGTGCATAAAAAACATATACTTGTCTTATAATTAAGGAGAACGCTCAGAGAGGTAATTACGGACTAAACTTTTTTTATCGGTAGGAATTGGTTTAATATTCATAGCTAAACAACATTCATTACGTTATTTACGTTGCTGAGCCGACAATTTATTCGAACAAATGACGCAATGGTTTAGAAATAATCTTCAATCCCATTCAGATTCTGATAAATTTTGTGTTTCGCAATTAGGGTGCAGGTTAGCCCCGAAATCAAAATTTTCTTAAGTTCATTACAATTTTCAGGCCAGTCTCATCAAGCTGTATGTTGAACAAAATATGATTCGCGACCGTCACAGTTGCTTCCAAAAAGGGGTAGGTACCAAGTTTTTGCTTCACGTTAATGTCATATACTTACTACTACTTTGTACTTCTTTTTACGAAAATCACGCGGATGGACGAGTATGAAAAGCACCGTTAAAGTTTCTAGGGCGAATTATTTTTATTATTATTATTTCAGCCGTAAGACGTCCACTGCTGGACTTAGGCCTCCCCACTTTGGGGGGCTTTGCCATAATCGCCACGCTTGGCAGGCGGGTTGGCGATCGCAGTATGGTGGTAAAATGCATAAAGAACGCTGCTGCCCATTCTCTAGTAAGTCCCTTAGTCGCCTTTTACGACACCCACGGGAAGAAATGGGGTGGTGTTATTCTTTACGTCCGACACCACACGACTGAATGTTGGCTAGGGCGAATGAGTGCAGAAAACATTTTTTTATGCACTTTTATGGTCGGATTTCGACTGGGCGACCATTAGTAGTAATTAAAATCTCTAGATAATCTAAGTTCATTTCATTCCAATGAATGAATTTTTGCAGTATGTATGAGTTTGTCGTTTTGAGTTCGCGTGGTGTTCAATGGTTGTGCCTTCTTTGAATGAGGAGAGGCCCTGCGAGGAGAGGACCATTATATGTTGGTATTATTGTAATCATGAGAATCATTCATCAATTCCACTTCAGCCGAAAGACGTCCACTGCAGGGCATAGGCCTCCCCCAATTTCGGGAGGTTTGCCATAATCGTCACACTTGGCAGGCGGGTTGGCGATCGCAGTACAGTGGTAGAATGCATAGAGAACGCTGCTGCCCTTTCTCTAGTAAATCCCCCTTTTTTTTGGTTGGGAAATCATCAAATGACTTCTCCCGCTCTGGGCGGAGCGGGTGTCAGACTTTTACTGACTAAAACCCACCCGTGTTCCTTCAGTTGCCCATACCAGGGTCACGGTGTCTCTTTCGAACAATCTCGCGACCCTGGCAGGCTAGTAAATTCCTCAGTCGCCTTTTACGACCGCCGCGGAAAGAAATGGGATGGTGCTATTCTTTACGCCCGGTACCACACGGAACATTCCACCAGTCAAGTGTAAAGCCAGATTATTAAGACAACACCGTCAATAAAGCTAAAAATATTAGCTCAGTCTGGTAAATAACATCAAAGCTATCCTGTCTGTTGTTTGCAATGCAAAGCTATAAATGGATGTAGTTAAGCAGAAAGGACTCAAACCACACATACTACAGTCAGTAAAAACGACCTAGCTAAAAACAGCTTTATGTTTCATATCATTAAACTTTAGAACCAATGGTATGGCGCTTTTTTTTTTTTTCAGCATAAACAATTCAAACATTCTGGTTTTTAACTAGTACTTCTAACAGAATATGTTAATATACTATTACAAATAAAAAAAAACTTGTTAATATTTCACTGACAAAAAAATAAACCTCTTGAACTACAAAGGTCGATATTTCAAAAGCAACTGGGTGTGGATTGAGTCCTTTCTGCTTCAGGTGAATGTTTCAACCAGCCCGCGAAAATCAAATTTTCTTACGTTTTTTGCAATTTGCAGGCCAGTGCTAGGTTGTATGTTGATTAAAATATTATTCGCGCCTGTAATACATATGTAGTTACAGAATTATAATCATCAAAATCATCAATACAACGCTCTAAGTTCATAAAGCTGTAGGAATGACTATTTCTGTTTTTTTTTTGTGCCTACGCCTTTATGAACTTGGAGGGTTGTATTGGCGATTTTGATGATTATAATTCTGTAACTACATACGTCTTACAGGCGCGAATAATATTTTAATCGACATACAACCTAGCACTGGCCTGCAAACTGCAAAAAACGCAAGAAATTTTTAATTTCGTGGGCTGGTTGGAGTATTCACCTTAACTACGTCCAAATTAAATCCCTCTTTGATCTACTGTTTACTAAACTTGTAACAAGTCATCATCTGCCTAGCCTTTTCCCAACTATGTTGGGGTCGGCTTCCAATCTAACTGGTTGCAGCTGAATACCGTATTTTACATGGAGCAACTGCCTATCTGACCTCCACAACACATTTACTGGGTATTACGATCTCCTTGGTAAGACTGGTTGTCAGACTTTCCGGCTTCTGACGACCCGTAACGACTGTCCAAGATCTACGAATGAGAGCTGGGACCAACGGTTTAACGTGCTTTCCAAGGCGGTCTTGGGCGGGTCCAAGGCGGACTTTCCAAGGGTCTTGGCATGTAGTTATTCTTACCCATCCACGGACTAATCGCGGCAAGCGCAGCTTAACCTGATTGATAATCGAGTATTGTCGCAAGTACATTATTATTATTGAAACTACATACGCTTCTTCCAAAGACATCAATATTAAAAGGCAAAGCATTTTCAGTTGATAGGTTATCGGTATTGCAGGCCAGTTCAATACAGTGATGACACAGACTAGATAAGGTATCTTTTCATTTGCTGATGGCCTGGCAGTTCACTTGAAGATAGTAAACTCACAGGCACAGAATTTCTAAAATAATATAAGTTTGTTTGTGCGACGCCACCGTAGTAGTAAACTTGAATAGAAAAAAACTAGCAAGTGCGACTAAGGTTCCGTACCACAAGGCAAAAAATCGCCGAAAAAACACGGTTCTTGTATGAAGACCTTTAATTTTTAACCGAGTTCAAAAAAAGGAGGAGGTTATCAATTCGTCTGTATTTTTTTTTATGTTTGTTAGCTCATAACTTTTGACTGGGTGAACCGATTTCGATGTTTTTTTTTTTTTGAATGCTTGTGCTTCCCGAATGGTCCCATTTTAATTTGGACCATTTCCATTTGGACAGTGGGATCCATGTGAAAACCATATAAGTCTTATATTTGCATTAAGTATTGGCGCGTCAAATGAACGAATAACGCGATTAGATTAGTGCAGGGTATCTACCACAACTCATCATCATCATCATTTCAGCCGTAAGACGTCCACTGCTGGACTTAGGCCTCCCCCAATTTGGGGGACCTACCATAACTAAAAAGTTAAAAATAAAAACTTTTTACAAAAAAATAAAAACCGACTTCCTTAAAAAAAACGCTACAAAGTCAAAAATAACTTTAATTTCGGAAGTCGGTGGCAAAAAATCCTTAAATACAGATCCTAAGACACCGAATTCCGAAATTAAAGTTATTTTTAACTTTGTAGTGTTTTTTACATTGTTGTTATACCGGCAACAGAAATACACATTCTGTGAAATTTTCAACTGTCTACCTATTATGGATCATGGAATACAGCCCGCTGATAGACAGACGGACGAACAGCGGAGGCTAAGTAATAGGGTCGGTTCGGTTCAGATAACGGAACCCTAGAAAAACTGACCAAGTGCGTGTCGGATCACGGATAATGCGAAAAAATAAGGGTTCCTTGTTGACTACGAAACCCTAAAAATGACATTGAGAAAAGCTAAGCTGGCTGGTGAAACACTCCATATTTAAACTTTACACACACAGCTATTACGTATTTATTTAGATAAACATACAAAGGTTGAATGAATTTCAGACGATGTATAATTTAAAAAGGGCAAAAACGCGGTCATAGTTAGCTGACCCACCTTTAAAGGTTATTCCTTTTGTTATAAAAAAATATAAGAAGCTCAGGTATTCTATTTTTAAACAGCATTCATAAAAGTGCTATGAACTTTTTGAATTGTTACCTCTTCTAAAGTTGTAATAAAAGGTATGGGATGAAAGAGGATTCCAATGTCAATAAAATATTCTTGGAAATACCCTTTTATCTTTTTCGAAACAGCAATTTCATACAACTGTCAAAGAATTACCGTTATGTTTTGATTAAACAAAAAGAAAAATATGGTTGTCAATTTGTTTTACTTATAATACGTTTCTATGATTTGTGAGTACCTACTATGAATGAGTTTTCTATCAAGTGGGTAAACAACACGCCTAGAATAACGCTGATAACAGTGATAAAGCCACTACAGTTCGGTACCTAAAGAACAAGCTATTTCGTATCTGCAATGCTCTAACACAATCTTAGGTAGGTAGTACCTCCATTGCGAGGATCGTCTGGAGGACACGGTGGAGCATACGGTGGAGGTGTGCCCTGCCTGGGCGGAGCACCGCCGTGTCCTCGTGGAGGCGATCGGCGGCGGCGACCTCTCGCGTCCGGCCCTGGTGCGAGCCATGGTACGGAGCGAGAGGGCATGGGAAGCCGTCACCTCCTTCTGCGAAGCAGTAATGCTCGCGAAGGAGGAGGCGGAGCGCGTGAGGGAGTGGCAGTCTCTGCGCCCTCATGTCCCTAGCCGCCGCAGGAGGAGACGCCCCGGGCGCCGGGAGTCGATAGCGGACTCCCGGTCACCATAGGCGCGAGCTTGCGGGTGGCGAGCAATGGGTGGTTCGCCGCCCGGTAAGGACCAGGCTCGGGTCGACGGCGCGTAGTGTTCCACGCGCGCCTCAAAGAGATGTCAGCAGCACTGAAGGGGTCTGCTAGGACCGATGCCTGTCAGGGTCGCGAGATTGTTCGAAAGAGATATCGTGACCCTGGCACATGGGCAACTGAAGGAACACGGGTGGGTTTTAGTCAGTAAAAGTCTGACACGCCCTCCCGCTCCGCCCAGAGCGGGAGAAGTTATTTGATGATTTCCCATCCAAAAAAAAAAAGGTAGGTAGTACCTATGCGGACTTTTGACATATTAATACGTCTACTGGTATCGCATCGCATTGCTCACATTGTCTGAGAGTATACTCCCAAACATAAAACCCATAGTTCCGGGCGCCATATAATTTGTCCCACTTACGAACATAATGTTTAATTCGGCCTGAGCTAAGAATGGATGACAACACAATTTGACAGCTGTAAGGGACAGCTGTCAAATTGTGTATGTAAAACTTAAAACTCCCATTAAAGTATGTAATCATTTGTTTTGGCCGAAAAATTGTATTTGACACTTGTTTTGACATATATTTTCGGACATATCTTCGTTTACAGATTTAAAGAGTAGACACCCTGGCATCGAGTACCGAAACCTTTCAAATTCTAACTACAGCGTAATTATTCGTGAAATCGTGAGACTGGTATTCAACTATCCACCTATATCTGGTGTCGTAAACAGTAAACTTCCTTTGTTATGATGGGAAACCAAAACGTAAATAAGTACACGTTAAAACGACGACATACCGAAGGATGAAGACCTCCTAACTAAGTGACCATTTTGATCAAATGCTTTTAAAGGTTCCGTACCCGAAGTGTAACCTTAGGATGCGGAACCCTAAAAAGCAACGGGTAATTTTATTAGCCAGCCAAGTACGAGTGCAGTGCAACTCGTACTTGGCTGGTTTTTACAAATTCACCTCTCATTCTACCCCACATAAGTAATTGAAAAAAACTATTTTAAGATATAGTAAATAATTACATTTAAAATCAACTTTATTATTGCCTTACTCATATTTCATATTTGTACTCATTTGAAAGCTCCTTTGTGTCTGCTTCAATCTTTTGATACATTGAGTTACGAGCCCCAATCAATAGAAGTAGTAGAATCAACTAAGTTTCTAGGATTATATCTAGACAACAAAATGACATGGAAACAGCAAATAGAGTTCTTATGTAATAAACTAAATAGATATTCCTTTGCACTGCGTAATCTCAGAAAAATCGTTGATATAACAACTGTGATGACAGCGTACCATGGTTATGTATCGTCTACTCTCAGATATGGAATTATTTTTTGGGGAAACTCCACTGAATTGGAACGTGCGTTTAGAGCGCAAAAGAGATGCATTAGGGCTATATGCAACTTAATACAAACTGATTCATGCAAACCTTATTTTAGAAAACTAAAAATACTGACTCTGCCCTGTACCTATATATATGAAACTGCAGCATTTATTAAATCGCACCCAGAATTATTTGAGTACCGTACAAGGCGTCGTCATGCAGACCAGCTGTGCGTTCTACATTCCAAAACAGCGCTCATAGACAAAAGTTTTGTTTGTATGGGACCAAAAATTTATAACAATATACCCCTAAACATCCGAAATATCAATCAGGTTAGGCTATTCAAGAAGAAACTACACTGTTTTCTCATAGATAAAGCATATTATACTTTAAGCGAATTTATGAATGATAAAGACAGACAAATGTAAAGGATTAATGTAAATGTAATGTAATGTAAAACTCACCATCATTTTATTTTAAATATGTATACCTAATAATCTAAATTCATTTTAATTTAATTTTAATCTTATGACTAATCTAATGCAATTGAAGGACTTTAACATAAGTGTAAGATTAACCAAATTTTGCATGCTTATATATAGGCTGAGTATGGTGAAACAACAAACAATGTAACATCTCCTGAAAAACCCATATTATGCAAATAAAATGATTTGATTTGATTTGATGAGCTCTTAATGGTTAACCGTCGATATATCAAAAGCTAAGAAGAACTCTTCAGTCCTCTCAGCCAATCGAATCTGTAAATTCATAAAGTAAACTTAGGTGAAGTGAGCTGGCAATATAATTTCTACCTCTAGCATCAGAGTGGTAGAAAGACGGCTCCATGATCACCTCACCTCAATTTTCACGGTGAGATTACAGAATCGACTGTCTGGTCCTGTGAAGGTGGAATTACTAAACTATTACCTAAGAACTTCGAAGCATGAACAACCGATTTTACCATCTCTTTTACACAGTATAGACTCACAGCAGTGGCATTATGAAGAACGTTAATTTGCATTTGCCAGCTCTACCTCCACCTATAGGTAATATGTATGTTGGTATAGTCGTAATTAAAATTGACATATTGTTATCACATGACGTTATCATCATTATTTCAACTGAAAGCCGTCCTGCTGGACAGACCTCCACTAAGCACCACCAATTCAAGCGGTTTTGTACTACCCTTGTCTGTGGTCGCCACTCCAGAACCTTTCGGCCTCATCGGATATCTGTTCTTCGAGCAATGTACCCTACCCACTACTACTAACTTTGGCAATCCTTCGGGCTTTGTAGGTTACCTTGATTTTCCCGCGGAACTCTTCATTTGTGACTCGATCACGAATATATCTATATCCTATAGTATTATCGGTATACGATATCCTACCTATGACAAGTTCATCTTTTGTCTGTCCCACTCCCACTATGTCACCAAGTTCAGTCAAGTAATTTCCTTACTTCAGTTACACTATCCGTGAAATCCTATAATTTCCTTGTAAGCATTTGCAACAATGAAAAAATAAATATTTTTACCTAGGTACACGCTCAATCGGTACGCTAAGTTTTCAGTGAATCACTTATTACAAAAATTTCCTTGTCATAAGTAGGCGTAAGGTCCAGCGCACACCGCTGGAGGAGCGGCGGAGCGCAGAGCAGCACGGCAGCGAGTGGAGCAGTCGTGCGCATGCTCTTGTAGTAGCTTGAAGGCGCTCCGAACACCGCATGAAATTTATTCTTTTACAGACCGTATGTCAAGGTAGTTAAGGTTTTATATTAAATTGTTGTCTTCATTTGCGCTCCGCCGCGCCTCCAACGGTGTGCGCTGGACCTTACGCCTACTTATGACGACTAACTAACGACATCGCAGCGAGATTTTTTAGCGCACTGGATTTACTACTCTCGATACTGAGCCGAGGATTGAGAATCAAACGGAGTGCGTCTTAGCGCGTCAAAAACGAACAGTGTGTTTTAGTATTCAATTTTCAACTCTCGGCTCTAAGCATTTGCGTAGAAGATCTAGTGTGGAAAAAAATCTCGCTGCGATTTTATTACGTCCGTGTTTACGACGATTTATTAGTCATTATGTTAGTTAATACATAATGTTTATACCTACCTACCTAACATAGGCAATCAATAATGCATTAAACTTTACTATATGATGATTTCATGACCAACATTTTCCTCAATGTTTTCCAAAGAATATCAGCGTAACCTTTTCTTTAACAGCTCAAACGCAAGTTCTCATTGAGGAGTACCCATGTAGTTTTCAAGTACACAGACGTGACAACGACCTGTCCACCACCACCACCACCACACCTGTCTCCATGAGACAGGCTCGACCTAGTGTGGAATTCATAAGCATAGCATCCTATTGCTTTCTTTGCTTCCTGAGCGATGGCCGTTTTGCGTGTGTGACGCATGTTTTCCCCAGCTTTTTCTTTTTTGTGTATATTTGGTCTTTCTTTGCGTCCGCGTCATGTTTACCACAAATAAAAGTATTTTTTTCGTCTTATTCCAATTTGTTTTAATGTAAACTTAGCTATTAATGCAGACTATGGGGAAATATAAAGCATAGATAGAAGCCCAAACATATAAAAATACAATGTTTTATAAACGTGACAGACCTTGAACCACATACATCGATCGGACGCGGCGCGCAGTACCGTTGTATCACACGTTATTTGTGGAGTAGGTAATACAGAATACAGTAGAACTACTGCCCTCAAACTGTGATGGGGACTCAGAATCCGAGGGAATTGTATTACAGTCACTATATGTTTACTATAAACAATGCATCAAGCAAGATTCATAGAATGGCTTTTCTGGCCCCGATCTTTGTTGTTCAAC
Organism: Aporophyla nigra; assembly: GCA_947507805.1. Classification (NCBI taxonomy): domain Eukaryota; kingdom Metazoa; phylum Arthropoda; class Insecta; order Lepidoptera; family Noctuidae; genus Aporophyla; species Aporophyla nigra. Next base: position 26,452,273 of record OX382292.1, on the reverse strand, counting down.
AGTCCAATCTTTTCTGCATGTCTGACAACATGAGCTAAAAACCAATTCGAATTCAATTGTCATCCTTTTTATTAGCCTCTTTAGTTAGACAAAAGTAAACAGCGGCAGTCGGCATTTGTTTTGTTTGTCCGTTTGCCAGTCAGCAAAGGGTTGTTCCAACCTTCTCCACTCCTTTCTCTCTCGGGCCATTCTGCCCGGTTCGAGTCGAAAGCTATTAACAAACAAATGTCTTCACTCTAAACTGGAGTGGGCCTTCTAAACCTTTTCACATTGTGCTATCTACGTAATCGTCTGTCTCCGTGGGAGGCGACGCACGACGCGGAAAAACAGATAATTCTTATCCACTTAGAAACTGCTCTGTTCGTTTCTACTTCAGGAATTTCACACTTGTACATTTGGTTCACAATTTCGTTTTGTGTTCGCATCCGTAAGCTGTTATCGTCGCACATTAGTGACACAACAGGGCCACAGGAAATTGTATTGCTATCACCATACTTGATACATTTTTTCCTTAGAAAAATTACAATCGCACGACATGGTTTATCAAATAACTGAACGGATTATAATGTGGAATCTACCATGATTCATGTTTTTTTGATTCACATTTTGTGTTGAACTGATTGTATGATTATGACACAATATCGACGGAGCCTTATCAATCAGAAAATTCTCAGTCAGACGTTATCTATTTATTGATTCAGCAGTGTACTTTATAAGAAGAAAAAAAAAGAAAATACGTTTTTTTGCGGGAAATATGACGCAAAGAAAAATTTAACACAACAAAAATATAAAAAAGTTGGGGAAAATATGCTAAAAACTTATGTCCTACTTACCAACTAGAGTACAACTTTTTCTAGAAGAAATAGACTACTTCTGATGTCAGAGTTAATATAAGGCAAGGAGATAGGAATATAGGAGCGATCAATTTTAACATAGCCCTGTTCCTCTCTTCTCTTCACTTCACATTTATGACCGACAAAAACAGTCTAGTCTCTCAGAAGAAAATATAGAAAGACTGTCACCAAAAACTCAGTGTAAAAAGAGTATTATAGCGTACTCTATTTGTGTTATAAATTATAAAGTACACCGATGAGAAAAAGAGTACAATACTCTATTCTAGAGTACGGTTGGTAATTCTTATACCAACATACTTCATCCAAAGCGCAGTTGCTATGTCAACGACCTTTCAAGCAACCAAATTTTTGTATTTAGAAATATTAGCGGCATTTCTGAGCAGTCTGAAGTTGGGAAAAGCAGATTAATTTACATAACTAACACAGATGTTCTTAACATACCAGGAGATAACGTGAAGGACAGAATTGGGTTACTGTGTTAGTGGTACAAGATAATCTAACTAAGCCCATCTATATTTAGTTATTGTACCGATTATAGATAAAGGAGCGATGGACTAACCATGGCTTCCGAAGTACCTTTGATAAACTTAGTGTGAAATCTATTGCAAGATGAGTCACAGAGTTAACCAGAACTCACAGGGAAACTGAAGTAAAGAATCTACAAGGTCTGACGCAATGTAGGACATATATCTTTAGATTCATACAAAACAACGATGACATAGCTCCAGTTCCTAGAAAAAATTTAGCGAAGCGATAGATTTCTGCGTTGTAAGTGATATATCCGGGACCATTCAATGTCAACAGTCTTAGGGACTATGGAGGCCCATATTTAGTAGTCGACATAGCGCACGGAATGACATAATGCTGATGAGGAGATGGAAGTCTATGTAAATGACTAGGAACATGTTTAATGGATACTACGTTCCCAACACAGGAAATTATATCGTATATGAAGCGTCTGGATAATATGAATGTACTATTGGTACCGTTTATTATTTTTCAAAGTTTATCTGTCTTTTTTGGATGTTTAATGAAGATACTTCTGGATAGGGTAGATTTATAAATCACGATCATAAATCATTTAATCAAACTAAGTTGAGAACGAGCACTTTTTAACGTCAAAATTACATAAGACAGTCCCATAAAACGCCCGTCCTTCACCGCTTCCTAGTGCTAAAATAGCTGGGAAGAAGAAGAATCGACAACTAGTACTATAGAGTTCGAGATCTGCCTAAATTTACCAGAACAGACTATTGGCCGCGAAAACAAAAGGGCTGAATTGTGAAAACAATTGTAAATTGTGTTATTCAGCCTCTGTTCTTTCATTTTGGTTGATTGTTGGGCTAATTCTGGGTCTATGAAAACATATCTGAAAATTTGTCTAACTATACAGGATAAGTTTTTATCCAGTGCGCAAATTGTAACCATGAATTCAGCATATCATTCTAGACCCCCTTCCGCAGTAATTATTCGTCGGTTTTACAAAAAAAACAGCTGTTTCATAGAAAAATGCAATACCTACAGGGTCAAAATGTATGGAACAGCAGATTTTTTTTGTATAACCGACGAAAATTTTCTACACTGGGGGTCTAGAATGATATGCTGAATTACAGGTTACGGTTACAGTTTGCGCATTGGATAAAAATTGATCCTGTATTTGCCTCAATTGATTGCGTATATATGAAACGGGTTATAAAGATATCATAGACATTAGGTAAATTTAAATATAAAATTCATGTAAAGGTTATGTTTACAGAGAATACATACAAAACATGTTTATTACGAGTGACGTAGACACGTAATATAGAAGCTATTGTATTTGTTGGCATGTTAGCAGTAATCTTGATAACGTGGTGACTCGTAATTAACTTAGTATTCAGACTTCTTTTTCGTGGAAATGATTAAAACTTTAGGGTTTTTCAAGGTTAGTTACTGGTTGTTAGTATCATTGTATGAATTGTTTTGGGTTTTATTATACAGGATAAGTTATTAACCAGTGCGTAAATTGTAACCATGAATTCAGCATATCATTCTAGACCCCCCAGCATAAAAATCAGCTATTCCATACATTTTGACCCCGTAGGTATTGCATTTTTCTATGAAACAGCAGATTTTTTTTTATAACCGACGAAAGTTTTCTACGTTGGGGGGTCTAGAATGATATGCTGAATTCATGGTTACAGTTTGCGCACTGGATAAAAACTGATCCTGTATAAAGTCGCGCTAAGAACGTTTATAAGAAGGCGGATTGATTAAATGACTTCCTTATAAAACTGACGACAATTAATGAAGTAGACGAAACCCTTCCTCTAGCACCACCGTGAGCTGTGAAAAGAACAGAGGCAACGCGTTTGCCCAGAAGCGAAGGAAAAATCGATAACTACAGTAACTTAGTACATATAGAACGCATAAGGAAGGACCGAGTAGTCCGTATAAAGTAAATAGCTTCTCTATGCTTGTTTACAATGCAATCAAACCACATAGAAGGTAAATACCGACTCAAAATAATGTCAGACTGTTGAGTAACGCCATTACAATAATTAAACTCTTGACAGCCGGTTCATGACGTCATGCCAACTCAGACAAACCGGGAAAAGCTATAAGGCAATCATAATGCACTCTAAAGCAACGCAGTAGAGTTTAGAAGGCGAGACAATGGCAGCACAGGTAAGTTTGTACAGCCACGTAACAGTAGGATCTCTCATTGTTCAAGGACTTTTAAATCTAGGTTAGAACTGTAACGTAGATATGTCTAGGTAAGAAAGATTTATAGATGAAAACAAAACCAAGCGATGGCAAATCTGAAGACATTTATTGGAGTTCGGGACGAACTGAAGAAGTTATCCCAATTCTGTATTCTATGATTCCTCGGTATTCTCATTTGGATCTATTCATCAAGTTTTTTGACGTATGTACTATATGTATATCCTTTCAAAAATTTGGAAAGTTCTTACTAACTTAGGTACTTACTTACAGGCTGTACCTAAGTCACAAAATATACTATCAAATTCAATTCCTTATAGGTCCATTTGCATGTTAACAAAGCCTTGATGTCGATGCTTGTTTATCACATTCGCTTATATTCTGGAACTAACAAAATTTTGTCGAATGCGGAGCGAAGAAACGCGACCTTTGTGACAATACTTATTTCCAAGATGGCCGTTCGGGTCTAAAAGATCCTACAAAATCCCTTGTATCGCCACTACCTAACTACGTTCAATATTGAGGCTGCATAAAAGCTCCCAGGGGCGGTTCACCTGGAAATCTCTAACCGACTAAGCCAGACGTGTCGCTGCAGCTATAAGCTAAGCAGATTGGGAGCATTGGCATCGGAATTTTGTCTAGGGAAGTAATCGTCCACCTGAACTACCACAGTCATTTTTGTTCGATTCCTATACACAAAAACGAATCGTTTTGCTTACCAATGGTAGTATTTTTATTGCCAAACTTGACATATAAATATATTCGTGAGCTAATTTTATCTGTGATACCTACTTTCATATGAGAGGATCTACTATGCAAAGCTATGAGGACTTGGCTTCATTATTGGCAAAGATACAAGAGTCTTAATTGTAAACGCTCCATAAATTATAAGAATCGGCGATTAATGAGACATTATAAGTGACTCCTAGTAATGAATAATCCCACCACAACAAGTAAAGAAGGTTAGCAAGACTTGAAATAACGATTTCACAGTTAACAAGTTAGCATATCGAACGTAAGAGTCGAGCCCCTCAAAACTCTTACAAGTCCGAATTCTACAGATTGACATCTTGCTCAAAATGTAAGACATAGTGCTTGTGGTTTGAAATGAACTCTAGTCTTTAGTCTGGCAACAATACTTTCAGATCAATGAAGATCACTGCTGAACACAGGTCACCCCCAATTTGGAGGCGCTTGCCATAATCGCCACGCTTGACAGGTGGGTTGGCGATCGCAGTATGGTGATAAAATACATAGAGAACGCTGCTGACCATGATCTCTAGTAAGTCCCTTAGTCGCCTCTTACGACACCCACGGGAGGAAATGAGATGGTGTAATTCTTTACGTCCGGCACCACACGGACTTTTGATATTAATTTATCTATTTGATATTAATTTAAACTTAATAATACGTCTACGCCTTTGTGAGAAACAGGGTCTTCACAGTCAGACAGATGAACGGGCGGACAGAAGTAAATTTTCCTTTTGAGGTACGAAACCCTAATAAAAAGCTATTTAATTAACAATAAGTCATTTTCAAAACTGACGATTAAAAGAAAGATGTTTCTAGGGAGGGCATTGCCCACCCTTGCCCCTCTCTAGCTACGCCCATGGATGGGGTACTCTGATAAGCCACAATGTTACTGTGGAGCAGCATCACAAACGATGCCTCATCATCTATCCAGAGAAGCAAGTTTCGTAATTTTAAGAACATTTGCCTTATCCTGTCTCAAACCCTCAATCTATCAAAAATGCCTGTGATTTACCAATATTTTTGTCAAATTTTATGACACTGTTTGTCTCTGAGATTAGATTGCGAATAGATTTTGAACGATTTTGGCTATGGGAATTGGCGTTCTGAAGACGAATACTAATAGCGATAAATACAAGGAATTTAATCATTTTTTGACAGATTCAAAATGCGCACGTTCTTACTATACGGGACTTGCCCCTCTGATTTCTTATTGGAATAGTACTCCACAATGAAAGACCTGCGCAAGACCATTGCTCGCTATCGATATGGCTGAAGCAAATGAAATATCTTCTGGAATCAACTCGTCATCTGCACACTAATTGCATAACACACTATTAATCATATTAATCAGAATCTGAATTATTTTGAAACTTTTTGCTAATCCATTATTTCATATGTTCGTAAAAATTGGTTACTTAGCAACGTAAACCACGCCATGAATGTTGTGCCACGCAATTACCCCTCTGTTATATTCTGATGGCACTTGCATGAGTAGTACCCGGACGATGAAAAGACCAATGTATTGGTCAACGATAGACGTAATTATGACTGAAATTGGTGTCGACTGAATATTTCCATCAGGAGCGGAATTAAACTAATTTGCAAGTAGGTCTTGCGGTCATAACAAACTAGTTTTAAGGACAAATTAGTATGTCGTTTACAAAGCATTTGCTAATGAATTTATGTCACTTAATTTTCCTCCATTCATCAAGAAAATATTGTAATGCAATGGATCTATGGATTCGCGCATAATATAATTAAAATAAGTAGGTGAAGAATAGCACCATCCCATAACTTATTATTTATTTATTTATAGTTAATTAAAACGGTACAACACCAATTACATTAATTAACATAGAAACATAATAGGTTGACAATACTAATATAAATTAAAACAATTACGTAAATTAAAAACTAATATGGAACAGAGGACTGCCTTGCTGTCATTAAAATAAGTAGCTGAAGAATAGCACCATCCCATAACTTATTATTTATTTATTTATAGTTAATTAAAACGGTACAACACCAATTACATTAATTAACATAGAAACATAATAGGTTGACAATACTAATATAAATTAAAACAATTACGTAAATTAAAAACTAATATGGAACAGAGGACTGCCTTGCATACTTTCTCTCACAGAACCGCAGACATATACCAGAACTTCCCGTGGGTGTCGTAAAAGGCGACTAAGGGACTAACTAGAGAATGGGCAGCAGCGTTCTCTATTCATTTTACCACCATACTACGATCGCCAACCCGCCTCCCAAGCGTGGTGTTTTAGCAAACCCCCTCCCTTTGAGGGAGGCCTATGTCCAGCAGTGGACGTTTTTCGGCCGAAATGATGATGATGATGACGTAGGTAAGTACTTATAAAGAAAAAACGTACTCCTATATTATTTGCAACAACATCATTCAATTGGATCAGTAGGTACCCAATTTATAAGGATTAAGCAGCCCTAATGGCATTTTAATGTTCAAAAATAACCCATCAATGGACAATAGAAATTTTGTATACAAAGACTTTCCAATAAGTGTAATTACCACCGCAGTGACATTAAAATATTGACAAGAGAATTATATATAATGTGAATAAAAATAAATTGAGCTGGCATTGTTCGAATTTTTGGTGGGTAATTCACATAATACTTCGAGCTAAATAAATGATGTTAATAAAAATTAATTGGGCTGGCAATGTTCGAATTTTTGGTGGGTAATTCACATAATACTTGGAGCTAAATAAATTATGTGAATAAAAATCAATTGGGCTGGCAATGTTCGAATTTTTGGTGGGTAATTCACATAATACTTCGAGCTACACTTCGACATATGAACGAACTATTCTCTATGAAGGTATTACGTAGGTAGGCTCTATGTGGAACGGATAACAACGGTATACTATAAATATATGGTGTTACGGGTAGTGGTATGAATAAATCAGAATTTACAGCATTTGTTACTCCTCAAACGTTTTGAGAGCAGTGGTAACAAAATTATTTACACAAAGTAAAGCGCCAGCCTGGGTTTGAACCCGCGACTTTCGTAGGTCGGGGTCGTTTCCACAGACAAGCAAACATCATCGTTCAAACAGTATGAAGAAACCTAGAGCCAAAAATTAGAAGACATGTGACATCTATCAACCCGCACTGGGCCCGCTTGATTACGGCCCACTCCCTCTCACAGAGGGCCTGTGTCCCAACAGTGGGAACATTATAACCAGATTTTTAGGGTTCCGCACCTCAAAAGGAAAAAGCGGAACCCTTATAGGATCACTTTGTTGTCCGTCCGTCCGTCCGTCTGTCTGTCAAGATCCTTTTTCTCAGGAACGCGTGGAGGTATCAAGCTGAAATTTATATCAAATACTCAAGTCTACTGTCCCTTGGAGCTGTGAAAAAATCAAACTTCTAAGCTAACGCAATCAAAAGATATCAGCCGTTTATACCGCAAATTTCCACAAATTTTCGAAACTCGCAAGGGAATCAAAACCTAAAGGGTACTTCTAGTCGATCTAGAATTTTGAAATTTGGTACAAAGTAACGTCTTATAGCACAGATAAAGGAAAAATTGCGAAAACCGTAAATTTTTAGTAACATCATATAATAAACAGAACAAAACACAGACAGAAATAAAACCAAGCCATATAAACAGAACAGAACTACGACTCGATTGTCGTGATGGGTGAACTTTTACTTATATACCTACAGGTTTGTACGGAACCCTCGGTGCGTGAGTTCGACTCGCACTTGGCCGGTTTTTTTAATTTTTTTATCAGTGACATTTATAATCGCAATGCGTATGTCAGTCACATCGTGCCCTAAATACACATTGGTCATATCTGGGCCATGAACCTAAACAGATGCCGCATCATCGCTATTCGGATGAGCCAGGATTTTATGGAATGTGCCTACTTCAAGTCTGTTCAACCTCAAGACCCTAAACAAATCATGTCCCAGACTCATACCGAACACAGTCCAATCAATAAGTGATGTAAGTCTTCAACAACTCCACACACTAGGTTGATTATTAAAATGATGATCACTCCTCTCTGCCTTTCCTTGCTTTGCTCCGACCTTTCTCTGCACAAAACATCGTGCCATACAATCTATCCAAAAAAGGCGTGGGCGCGACTAATACAGTACATAATATGGAACAACTCCAAAACCTTAACGGGAGTATTGTCACATGAATATTGACGGCTAACAGTACACACACATGTCGTAAACAAATTTGGCACACGCCACTTATGGCACACTGTGTAAACGTTAAAACTGTGCCAAACACGAGATCGAGGTCTAATCTAAAGTGAAAGTATGTTACGTAAGCTGGTATACACGGATTGCAAGTTTTGGATTACACAATTATATGTATGAAGCCTTCGTGTGATAATTGGAGCATCACTGGGCACTTGGGCATTTGAAAGGTTGCACATCTTTGCGCAGTTCTAGTACTGACTACGGATAAATATTGGCATTTAACAATGCTAGACAGAGGTCTAAGCTCGTACAGCCAATCACACATCAGTGGAAACAATTTGGCATTGACACTGATAGCGCCTTTAGGTCGTAGCAGTAAGGTTGATAATGCTAACGCTGTCACTGTTGTGCAGTAGACTATACATACAATCTATACAAATAAATACAATTGATGTGTCTGTTTGACAATTGTTTTGTAACGTCAAAATAACAGCTTTTTACTAAATGCACAAAAAGTCTATACGGTACCTGTAAAAAAAAACAGTTTTCCAATGTTTGTCTGTCTGTTTCTTCTGGCTAATCTCCAAAACGGCTGGACTGATTTTGACGGAACTTTTATTGACAGGGAACTGATGTTATAAGGAGTTACACAGCCCACTTTTTGTCTGTGTCGCATGTACCCGTGGGACAATTTCCAAAATCCAGGCGGGCGAAACCGCGGGCACAGCTAGTTCTTCATAAAGTTCAGAACAAATAATTTAATGAACACAAAGAATTGAGTCTCAAATTTATTGTAATATCATACCGTTGTTCTTGCTTGCTTCTCATGAAACTAGAAGCAAATATCGAACTGACTAAAGAAACCATCTTGATTATCTAAGAGACGAAAATGGCATAATATGCATTTACAGAGTAGAATAACTTATCTTATGTAATACTCTTAACTCTAGCATACCCTATAACCTTTGTATACAATACAAACATTTGCGAAATTGCTGGCCATGGCTACTTCTTATCTAGACGTCCTTCATATTACATAAGGTTATTTGATACTTTTGGATAACTTCCGCACTGTTTATGACATTTGTCTAAATTCAAACGTAACAAGGCCTTTTCCTTGTAACGTTTCAATAATTATCGCCAATTTATTCAAGAATTTGTTTATAGCAATTTACGGGCGAATGATACATTGATATGAGACACTCAATTACTTACATAAAGAAAACTTAGAAAATATTGGGGTCTAAGCACTGTGAGACTGTGACTATGACTGATTCATTTTTGTAGAGCCATCTTGTATTGTATTATGAAATTGTGTCTGCAGTTTTACCCGCATAAAAAGTGTTAATTTCTTTAGAATCTGCATAATAAGTACTACGGCCACGACTTTCAAGTCGTAGGCCATGTGTATAAACCCTTGTGTTAATTATTTCATCACCACTTTTCACAAAACGCTGAAGGAAAACATTGTGAGGAAACCGGCAACCGGCGGTTTAGAACCAAAAATTTGAAGACATGTGATGTCATGTCTAGCAACCCGCACTGGGCCCGTGTGGTGCATTATGGCCTACTCCCTCTCAACGAGAGGAGGCCTGTATCCCAGCAGTTGGAACATTATAGGCTGCTGATGAATAAGTACTATGCCTTTTAATTTTTTTTTAATATCTCAGCTGTTATGATATGATACTCAAGGAGAATATTTCTATAACAACTTGTCATAAAGTCCTTTAATACCTAAAATGTTTTTTTTTTTTAATATTTATCACGTAAAACTGACGAAATCATCTTCTATATCTAGTAGCAAACCCATTCATCAAACTATTTGTTTCGAGACATTTATGTTCTGATTTCCGTTGCCAGTCCACAAGCGATAAGGCAAATTCCTGGTATTACGCATTGCGACTAACCTCTGCCACCATTAGAGAACGATAAGGTAGGAAGGAACTTATTCAACTTCTATAAGGTTTTCTTACTTTTTGCTCTTTCAGTGAACAGCCGAAGCAGAAGTGAGCTTGAAGTGACAGCCAATCTCTTGATGACTGCTCACTTCACCTAAGAATTGACGACGGGAATCTTTGCAGAATAGACAGGCAAGAATAAAATAAGAAGACTGAACTGAATTCTGAAAACCCCACGTTTGTTTTCTAATACTGGCCAATAAAGCCTGATTGTTTTAAGAGCTTTTAAACCCATTTACCCACAAAGCCCTCAACAACACAACGATAGATGGCTAATACTTTATAATCTTGTCATTCATCCCACGTAAACACATAACAACTAATCAACAAGGGATCAAAATCCCGCGACAGTATCGCTTACAGAGAAATTTAAATTTACATTCCATTTACTACAGCAATCCCCTTGCTGACGTAACAAAAAATTGCGCAATGGATGGTAAACGCCCGTTGTTCACCCGTGATCTAGTTTAGGGGTCCTATGAAGGTCACATCCTAATTGGAAGATATTGACGTTGATACTTTAGGTTGGTAGATAGCTAACAGTTCCTGCTTCATAATATGAAAGGATGGTCGGAGTACCTTTTGTATGAGAAATGGGTGACGTAAAGGGCGACACAATCGTTTGGAGTGTTCGCCTATCGACTTATGTAAGATCCGGCCCAGGAAACGCTGCTCAAGGCGAAAGGAAGTATGAAAAACTTACAATAAAGAGTAAAGGTTGAAGCTAAACAACAGTAAGTATCGATTTTTTATTCGGCGACTTGATTTAGAGACTGTCTATTAATTACCTTCTGGTAAAACAAGCGAGAAGTGAAAGAAAGTTGAAGCAGTCAAATCTGTTTCTAAAACTTTATAATAGATTCAAACAGAACTTGGAACATACCAGTTCAAGGACTCCGAGATATTATGACAGTTCATTTGACAGACGGTATGTTCTTTTGTCTCTTTCTAGTTTTACGCGTTTGTAAAGGACAAATACGACTTCAGTTTAATTGGCTTAAAGTACGTCTAACCGAGTTTATGTCACTAAAGTTTGATAGGTGACTCTAGCCAGGAAGAGCGATATGGCATTTTGCCAAATACTTTTTAGTAATAAACATGTTTGTTTGTATGTTTTCGTATGATCGCATAGTGACACGTTTTTCTTGGTTGCTGAACAGTGAAAATATGTATCTTTCACTAACGGTAATGTCCAACTCCGTTAGTAAAAGATACATTATTTATTGATCAATCTATTTGCTTTACACAGTTGTATGGTCGATTAATGACCAAACAAAGAAGTGAAGTCCTAATTACTGTTTCAGCCGAGGCTACTGTGCAAAAATATACATAAACAAGTTATCGATTAGCTACTCAAGACGATTCACTACAACGAGGTATGTATTCTGTGACAGATTACTCTCTGGCTAAACATTGCCCGCCACGACCCAAAATAGAATTTCCAAATCTGGGCGGTTCCGAAATTTTCCCAAATCAGAGCTGTACCGATTATAAAAGCAAACTTTTCGTAGCATATTACACAATTCGTTAAAAATAAATATGGTGAGAGCAGAGGTGCAATATATTTTTTCATCTTCAAAACATGAATGACACAATATCCCATGGAGGACACTACACTTATCTTAAAAACTGTATCTATTCGTATTACTTAGATGAGAATTTCCGTGTAACAACAATTTATGTGTTTTGTTGTTATCACGTATTGTTTCGTATATTTTGTTTTTTTTGAGCCAGATCAACATGTCAGCATTTGAACAGCTAATAAAACTGAAATTACAACAACATCCCCAGATTATAAATTGGCTACAGCTGGCTCTACTTTATCATTCTCATAATTTCAGCCGAAAGACGTCCACTGCTGGACAAAGGCCTCCCCCAATTTGGGGGAATTGCCATAATCGCCACGCTTGGCAGGCGGGTTGGCGATCGCTGTATGGTGGTAAAATGCATAGAGAACGCTGCTGCTCGTTCTGTACCAACCAAGTCCCTTAATATAGTCGCCTTGTACGACACCCACGGGAAAAAACGGGATGATGCTATTCTTTACGTACGGCACCACACGCAACAGAAGAACAGAAGTGAGACCTACGAGTATATGTCAGAATTTGAATTGCTAATAAATCTGAAATGACAAAAAACATCCCCAGATTATAAATTGGCGACAGCTGGCTCTACTTACGCCAGTCAGTCTTAGAAACCGATATCTAAACGAATTAGCGGTACCAACTTCAGGACTAGCTATGTTTCGTTTTGGGCCTCTGGCCATGTGCGTTAAAATCTATAATAAACTCCCGAATTCAGTTAAGGATACAGAGTACGACAACAAATTCAAAAATGACCTACATAACTACTTAAACTTAAAATCATATTATAGCCTAAAAGAATTTTTAACTGAGAAATAAATAAATTACTATCGACTCGAACACATTACACATACATAACTAGATACTCTATAAGACATCAGTCAGAAAATGATAATTTATTTATTTAGTTTGTAAGAATGACACAATGTATAATAATAATTAATAATTTTTAAATTAATCTATATCAACAAATTGTATTAATAATGAATAATGATCAGTGGCGTGCACAGGGTTTTATGATCGGGTAGGCAGTTCAAAAAAAAAAACGTCTTTTGTAATTGCTCAAGTTAGTGAAGAAAAACTCACTAGGTGGTTTAAAAGTTTGAAATGGCGATTTCCTGATAATGCTAATAAATGATTTCGGCCACCTCAAATATCTGATCCAGGTGAGTGATAGTTGAAAAAGGCCCTTCATGTGATTCGTATATGTAAATATATTTAATAGGTAAATTTAGTACGGGTAACAGCAAAAATAATAAAGTAAACAAACTCATTTACAAATGACATAAACGCGCCTACCTTTTTTTAAATATGATTTTGAACCATCGTCATAAAAAGTTGGTATGCGTCTTCATTCGACCAATAATTCTTTTTCCGTCGAAAGCACAGAAAGATGTGTAGGTACTTGTTGTTGACTTTGTGTGTTTGTTAAATAGGTACGTAAGAATCCGTTTTAATGAAAAACTTCTTCGTAATACTTCTCTCAATACGATAATTACCAAAATCTTTGAGCAAGCCGTGGGATAGTAATCATGTAAATCTGCAAATCCCGAACAATTCCACACTGTACTCGAACTACTAAACTAGCAAGAAAAAAAAAAAAATTTAATGTGTGTAAACAACAACATAGCCGGTTTTAGTTGCTTAATTATTACTATGAAACTTACGAGTTGCATTACCTCTTTGCTGGGTTATAATTCTCGTTACTCAGGTACACATTTCCATTTAGATACACTTTTTAACAAACACACATTTTCAACACAAACCTCACAATCGAACAACATTTTGAAAAAACAAACAAACAGCGTAGTAAGTAAAAATTAAAACAATTCAAAAAACTAATTGAAATAAGCAACAAATCTACCTAATATTAACGTTTGTAAATGAATTAATCACAAGAAAACTCAATCAAAATGAAAACATAAAACAGCGCGCTTCACATGTACGAAATCAATATGGATCCTTTCGTAAACAAACAATTTCTAAATTTTGATAACTAAAACGTTGACAAATAAAATTGCATCATTGCGAATCGTAATGTTGCTGAGGCTACGTACATATTCAACTTGATCGCATAATACTCACAGCGCGCTGTGATAATACTCACCAATCACAGGCGTCCATGCGCCAATATTGAATGGCGCAGAGACGCCTGTGATTGGTTATCCTGCGGCAGGACTTCGCTTTATGTGTGCAATGTATAGACACGAAAATGTAGAAGAAATTACCACTACATGCGTACATTTATGAATGAAATAAAGACACGATCGTTCGCTGCCTGCTTACGTTTCGATCTGTTATGAATGCGTTGCCGTAGTAAAAAGAACGGTATGAACGTTGCTATTATATTTACATTAGGCGTTTAAACTTTTTGAATGGTTTTATTACTTACTGTTAGTATAATTCTTTTATTTTTGAAATATTAGTAACTAGTCCTTATCTAGGGTCTAGACCCTAGGGTCTGCAGTGTCTTTTTGCCTATATGGACTGCACGCCACTGATAATGATAGCATGTTAAATTAATTAAAACCTGTCGCCTATACATTGCTGTGCCCTAGCAGGGTTCATTGTTTGGAACTATCATAATGTAACAACCTGTAAACAACATGAAATGCAATAAATGAATATGAATATGAATATGTCATAATTTGCAGGGCTGACCCAGCCGGAGCCCATCCAATATTATATTCTTTCCCTGGAGGCCTGAAACCACGTACATACCTGTCTAACCGAAACCAATTTTCAATTAGACTCCAGTTGAATGCATCCAATTTTTATTTCTACAGGAGTTGTTGTTATGAAAATCTACATCACTGTATCTTATTTCTTTTATTTGATGGTGCTGTGTATCTGTAATTAACTATACTATGCTGTGGCTGTTATCATTATTTACCCCACGACACAGGAGATTCTAGTGTGGGGCCCAGGGAATTCATAAAAATCTAGTAGTAAGGCTCTTCTATATCTATACTATTAATAAAGCTTATATTTTTTTTGTTTGTTAGAACTTGCTAATTTCCAAAACTCCCTATCGGACTTGAAAAAATATTTATACATTTGATAGCCCAATTCTTAAGAAAGGTTTGTAAAATCACGCTACAACCCTTAGGAGCACAGCAAAAAGGAAAAAAGACTCAAAAGGAACGCTACGCGACAACGAAGCACCAACGCGGTGGACGATGCGATGCGACTGGGTGGGGTGGGACGGAGAACACGAAACACGTGGACGATGTCGGGGGCAGAAGCTACTGAGACTGAGTATTATTTATAATCTATGAGTACAAGTTTTTTTATCAACCGGCTTCAAAAAAGGAAGAGGTTATCAATTCGGCTGTATTTTTTAATGTTTATTACTATATATAACTTTGGACTGGGTGAACCGATTTTGATGGTTCTTTTTTTATTTGAAAGCTGATGCTTCCCGAATGGTCCCATTTTAATTTGGTTCCATTCGGACAATGGGCTCCATGTTAAAACCATATAAGTCTTAAATTTGCAATAAGTATTTGCGCGACAAATGAACGAATAACGCGATTAGATTAGTGCGGGGTATCTACCATAACTAAAAAGTTTAAAAAAAAACTTTTTACAAAAAAATTACAATTTATCAATATTGTTTTTCTTCTCCGAATGGCACCTGTTTACATTTTGTAGTGATGGGATAGTAAGATACAATTGTAGTAGAGAGTTTCATAGTGCAGAGCTGTTACGCAGAGGATAGTGACTAGGTAGGTACTGAAATGAAGGTTGAATGTTGATACAGATTTATGGAAGAAGAAGACTTCCCTCGCCAAACTCTAATACAGGATCTTTAAATCAAGCTATACATGTCGAGTGTAAGCTGACTTCTCAATGTGCGGAAAGCCTATACAACACGAGGTCTGTTCAAACTGGAAGTTTATATCTTGCATGTAGCTGTACGTACATGTTTTCGATATCAATAGCCATTGCTAGCTAAGTTTGGGCCTGTATAGACAGGAGGGTGATGAAAAACCCAACTAGCATTTTACTGCCACTCGCTTTGTGTTATGTAATTTCATAATTTCTCGAACAATTTACCAACCGATTAATATTAGGTAAGTAATTTATTGATACCTACATTTATAACGAATTTTATACCACACAAATAACGAACGAGTCTTATCTCAGATAGTTTCCTTATCAACAAGACCTACTTATTTTATTTCTTGATACTTGATACGAATTTGTACCATGAATCATGTTTTATGATGATAAATATTTTGATCTACGAGTACAGTCCGTGCCAAATGTTTGTTCCAAGCATGTAAACAAGGAACGGCGCTAATCAGAATAAAACAGTGCTATCTATGACGTTTCTTGTATACGTAATACGTATAGGCTCATGGTTCACTGAATAGGTTCTAAGTAATCGTAAATATAATAACATTATTGACATATTGCTGCAAACTTTCATATCTCGAAGACTGAGTTCGTTTTGCAATTCACATAATATTGTAGTTTGTCAATGAGAGTCAATGAGATTATGAACTTAGACGATGATTTAGAAGTTTTCCTCGTCTACATATTCATTATTTTGGAGTATATCCCGATGGGAATATTAATATACCTATTGTGTTACGTTACATCTATCATCATCATTCCAGCCGAAAAACGTCCACTGCTGGACATTGCGTCCCCCAATTTAGAGGAGTCTGCCATTTTTACCACGCTTAGCAGGCGGGTTGGCGATCGCATTATTGTGGTATAAATGCGAACGCTGCTGTCCATTCTCTAGTAAGTCCCTTAGCTTCTTACGATCCCCCCAAGGGAAAAAATAGGATGATACTATTATTTACGTCTTTACGCACCACACGTAACGTCTATCTATAGAGTTAGGTATTTGTTATTTTTATAGAAAAACGTATTAAACACCGATTTCATCTTTCTCGGACTCCATATTTTGATCCCATAAAAGGGATAAAAGGGTTATTAAAGAAAGTTATAGATAAGTAACAAAAAAAACTTCGCGAAAACATGAACTGAAGTGACTTATCAAGGTCAAGAAAGGTCGTAAATTCGCGATGTCACACCACTTGGGAACGACCTTGGCCCTACCCAGGGCACACAAACATTTGGCCGAGCAAGTAGAAAGACAAATCGATCAATACCGGGACTCGACGGAGCAGTCAAATTTCTCGCAAAAGAGATTGTATGAAAGCCAGGGACCACTGAAAGCGATCATCAGTTCGAAAACAGTGTTTACGAGTCTGCATAGACATTACTTTGTTTTCTAGGTGAATTTCGTCCCGCTCTGAGCAATTCTGCTGTCAGATAGAACTATAAATATGAAGCTTTTGGCGCTTAACTGTACATTCTAAATCTAGCTAAGATTTTAGCTTTATTCTCTGCAAGACTTTGCAATTTGAGGGTGTCACTTTCAGACTAGTATTGATTCTAATCTGGATGTGCTTTATTGTACCCAAACTGCCTAGGTATGGTTCTAAATCTTTTTTGCATTAAAACTATAAATGTAAAATCCATTCGTCATACATTTACACCTTTTTTTACAACACAATAGACATTTTATTACACTTCACGATATGCTGGTTTTACAACTTAGCTATAAGCGATATCACCTCTGGAGCGTACGAGTTGGGCATAAAATTACGAACTACCCACATTACGAGGGAGTTTACGGCTTTTGTGCACGTAACGTCTTCCGCACACTTCAGGTCGGCGTTAATTTCTCAATTAACTTTGAACCAGCTTATCGATTTCTAATGGCCTTTTCCTGGGAAAATGCCATTAGAAATGTCCGAACACCTGCACCCTAATTACGTTACACACTCATACAGTGATCTACCTAGTGATAATTCCTTTGACTTTTACCAGAATGAAAAAGATTTTTATTACAAGTGTGTCTAGTTATTCTTAATTGACGTCCGATAGGGTGGTTATGCATAGCAACATCCCCGAGTGGAATATATACTGATCTTTCCAACTGCAACTGCTTAAACTAAGGGAGGTCCCACTGCTACTTTTTGCAGCGATTCGAAAGCCGTATACGTGAGTCACGATTTTGTATCGCGACTATCGCGATGCAGCAATGATATAGTGCGCTATAATGACTACCCTGTGAAAGCCTGTGGACGCTATACAGATGTAAGTTGGAGTCGGTCGAGACAACGTTACGCTAAATATTGAGTGCACCCGTATAATAATGAAAGGTAACGTGGTCGGTGGTGGCCACTATGTAACAACGGTTTAAAAACAAATAGAATGTTATAAAATTTCACTCTTTTGACCACATGTCGCCCGAAACGATCATTCGTTCGACACGATGCTGAATCGAGACCACTAGTCGCGCGGTTGTATCGATACAGAAGCGATACTGTATCAATACTAAATCGCTTCAGTCGCGCATTGCCAACGCGGAAAACGGCCAAACGTACCGATGAAGACTCACGTTTACGAAATACAACATGGGAAAGATAGAAAAAAAAATCGTTTATATCGCCATCACTGTGTAAAGGCATACGATCACTCTCGATGTTTTACGTAACGCCAACATACTTATCACGCACGTGTTGATAACACGATGTCACTACACTGATAGCTGTGTAGGAAAACGTGACAGATTTAATAATACATTGCCTTTTATTTTCAAGATTTTTGTAGGGTAGTTTCGATTTACGTTCATCATCATCAACATCATTTCAGCCGAAAGACGTCCACTGTTGGACCTAGGCCTCTCCCAAGCTCCACCACTTCGAGCGATTCTGTGCTTCCCGTATCAAGCGGATTCCTGCGGCCGTCACAAGGTCATCGGACTATCTTGTGGGAGGCCTTCCTACTCTACGTCTTCCGGTATGCGGTCGCCACTAAAGTACCTTTCGGCCCCATCGCCCATCTGTTCTGCAAGCAATGTGCCCTACACAGCCATTTTAGATTGGCAATTCTTTTGGCTATTGTGTGGTGCCATGATCCTCCTGCGTTTTTCTGATTTGATCACGCAGAGAAACGCCAATGATTGCTCAATTTGTGTTACTTATGAAGAAAACTATTCTAAAAACGCGAAAAGTTATTTCGTCTGTCGGTAAAAGCTTATAAATGTTATCACTAATTCTATTAGAAACCTACTACAAAAGCAAGAAATTGCAGGTTTGATATTTAAAAAAATTAAATACTAAGTAACTTTATGGACACGTCATTAATATCGATAATACAGTTGATGCGATAATAGAGGTCAACCAAACAATTTCTCTGGATCGATAGTTATTTTATGCAGAGGAAAAGTACTTAGTTTGATGATGTCAGATTATAATTACTTTGTGTATATGAAATTGTTGATTAAGAGAAACAGAGTTCTCTCTCAACCAATCACTTTCGAAATAGCTAAATTGGACAGTTACACTGCTGAAATTTTGTCGCATACCTTTCGATGAAACGAAGAATGTCGAAAATATTCTCATTGCCTCGACAGAAACAAGGAAGAATTCAAATGTCGTTCTGAAGGTTTGGGAACAAAAAAGACGGCCGGACAGTAAAATTGACTTTAGTATTTATCGATTCGAAACTTTGGTATAGTCAGAAAATTAGTATCACTAATCTGTGTATGAAAATAGAACCGTCTCATCTGCTTATAGTCTAAAAGACAGATAGCATGATAAAAACTGAAAGACAAAAATATTTTAAAAAAATACCCTTATTTTCGGTAAATATGACGCAAAGAAAGACAGATTTATAGGCAAGCCTGTTCCATCTTCGACAACGTCATGGCCGGATAGAAAACGCCTACGATAAAGGCGAAGTCTATGCAATATAAAATTCCCTATTTAATTTAAATGAGATGTAATGGCTTACTAATAAACTTACTCTGAAAGCTTAGTAATAATAACATTCAGCCTTCTAATTAACAAAATGTTGGCGTGAAATACGAACCTCAGGATTAAGTACGCTTAAATTCGTTTACTTTCTGAGATCGCTTAATCCATTAGAAGGCTAAACCATAGACATTCGTTAACAGAAAAGGACATCTTCACGGATATTTTATGCAACGACGTAGACTATTGCTGACATTGACATTTACAGAAGTTTTAATGATAGTGTCCTTTGTCTAGTTGCAAGCGCTCTAGTCCTGGATACCGATACCTTTATCATAAGATCTCTTTGTTGGATTTTTTGGAAAGTGTTTTAGGTCTTCCCGTTAAAAATTCTCAGAGCAGCCCCTCGGGGTTCAGGTTTAGCCCTCTACTTTATGAGACTGGGGAAATGTGGCTACCTTCACGTCTGTAGCAAAGATAGGCGTCATAATTGGTTTTCGTCATCGAAAAATATTAAACTTTTTCGTGACTAATAACGAAAAAAATACGGATTCGCCTAAAAATATACCAATATTTTTTCACGTGAATCCAACCTCAGATAAGATAATTATAATGATACTTTTATCGTTCAATAAAGTAAATTCTAAGTACCTAAGTATTTACGTTCTAACATTACTGTGATAAAAACAGGGTCACGTGCACATATAGGTCAGATTCCCGGCCGTCTTTCAATAGTCGGTCTGCCTGCACAGGCAGTTTATTAGATTACAGAACCCAAGTATACTGTAGGTAGACTACAACCAATTGCGACACGAGATCCGGTCAATAATTATATTGCGCAGTTAAAACTGTACTTGGAAATAACGTTATAACAACGACTTAGCTGAAATTACAGTTCATGGCGTGTTTTATAGTTTCAACTCATTTGGTGCTTCACAATTATATACATTTTGCTACGTCCACGTTAATATTTTGTTTTACTAGGCATTTAGTTAACGTTATTGCAGGATATCAACAAAATTTAGGTCTTTCTAGATCGTCCTTTTCTGAGGTTTTCGCGGTGATAAAAAAAATCGAATATCAATATAGAAGTTGAAATAAAGATATTAATTAAATGAAAGAAACAAGGGTCAATGATAGAGTGATGACTGACAAAGGAGTATGAATAGGGTTCATTCCCGGGAATTCTCGAGCCGAGAATTCCCGGGAAATCGTTGGGCTTTGTTCCCGGGAAATCAAGCTCGAGAAAAGTCGAGAACTCGAGAAATCATGTACCTATATAGAAATTAAATCGCCGTTTTATCTCGCTGCAAGCGCTCTGCGGCCTCGTTTTTACACATTCATTCGTGTTTCGACTCTAGCCAAGTATAGTTTACGTAGTGAGTGTTTCAAAGATTACGTGATAAATTGAAATCAAACAGGTACCTAAGTCTTTTCACTTTAATTGGCACATCATGGCTTTATTATTTATATTATTTTTATCAATAATATAATCTAAATATGATCTTAAATTGTACTATGTACGAGTACCTATCTGTTCTTTTCTATTATTTTTTAGTCAAACTTTAATACATAAAATAACTAACGATACATTAATTATACTACTTAATCTAATTATATTTCCTATTATTGTAAAACAACAACACACAAGCTTAGCTTTTAATTATTGAAATATGTTTTTCTTATGTAAGTAATTTTAAATTAATTAATGTGTCATTTTAAATTTGTGAGACGAATATTGCCAGTTGTGTTGTGTGTGTATCACATATGAATCCAAGGGCTTATTATTAATTTGAATTGCGTTTGATATAGATTTTACTGAAACGTCACTATAACAGTAAAGATGCAAGCATCAAAAGTATGGAAATATTTAAAAAAAATAAGGAATCAATAAAAGTTTTATAATTAATCTGATACTTTTATTTGAGAGGACAACCACTGATTTTGTTGACATTATTGGAACCAAATAATATGAGAAAACGTACGTAAATGTAAATTTCTCGACAACCCGAGAAGCCTCGAGAAATTAGCTTCGAGAATTCTCGAGACCCGAGAAATTAAAAAGCTCGAGAAATCATGAACCCTAAGTATGAACGAATAAAAACATGTTACGCCGACCCCAAGCAATATTGAACAAACAAGAGCAAGGCATCCATAAAGAAAAACAGCCAGATATTCTTCAGAGTACAATGAAGCCCGGCTTGCATTTAAAAAAGTCCATTAATACTTCGACGAGATGAAGATAACAGTAATTAATCAGTTAAGCTATTGCTTAATAATAGCAAAAATCTCGAGAAAAATAACAAAATAGATAAGGAAAACCGTCAATGCACGCCCACATAAGCTCGACCATGACTCTGTAAGATATGTGAGGTCAACAAAATCCACATTATTGGCAAACCCTGACGTATATGTAACCAATATTATTTACATATCCGGAGTTCCGGGCCTCCAAATTTAGCGGTCCTGCCGTTCCGATAGAAGAATCTTATCGACCTTGTAGCCATTCAAAGTTTCAAAAACAATTTGCCTTCGCCCTCGCAGAGTTTTCAACTTCGGTAATCTCTTGTCGCTGGCTCAGAAATTATAAACGACTAAAATGAATGCAAGGGTAATTACATTTTTCTTAACTTTGAGCAGCTGGTTATTATAAACACATTAATTTGAAGATGATTCCGTAATGTGCTGCACGTAAAGAATAAGTACCATCCTGTTTCTTCCCGTGGGTGTCGTAAAAAGCGAATAAGGGACTTACTAGAGAATGGGCAGCAGCGCTCTCTATGCATTTTATCACCATACTGCGATCGCCAACCCGCCGGCAAAGCGTGGCGATTATAGCAAATGCCCCCAAAAAATGAACTGGTCAAAATGGTGGAAAGTTCTTAGAGGAGGCCTATATCAAGCAGGGGATGTATTTCAGTTGAAATGATGATGAATTTGGTGATAGGAGAAATTAATGCTATATGCCCCTCCAAGTAGTTGGAGCATCGATTTTCGCAGGGCGTTTGGTAGGAGTAGGAGCACTAAGAGATGAATCACGGTTGCCAAGGATCAAGTTAAATGACGGGTAAATAGAGAGACTATCCAGCAGAGAACTCCTTGCATTCAGCCAAGCAAGAAAAGAAAATGTTTTTAACGGTGTTGTTCTGAAAAAAATATTCTAACAGATATTACGAACAGATTGTTTCCTGATAAATGAGAATAGGATATCGGGATCCCGCAATCTTACTTGACCTAATTTTATATAGCCCCGTAGTGGGTACGTAACACACTTTTGCTTGCCCTTTGGGAGCGAAGGCGTGAGACTTCCTGTATCATTGGAAGATGACCTTTGATTTGATTAAGCAGTGCTATATATCTATCAGCAACTCCAATTTTTAAATTATATTGACTAGGCCACTTCGTCCCATTTCAACAGTATTAAATAATCAGTTTAAGAAACTCAACAAACAGTATTCTGCGCATTAACAGAATATTTTATCAAGTCCAATGATCGATCAATTCTTTTATTATACTTTTGTTTTTCTAACCAAACAGCTATCTAACACGTGTTTTCGGCTTATTGCCCGACAATTATATAATTAGGTAAACCGTAATCTAAGAACGTGATTCGGTGAGTATTAAAATAATGAGCAATCAGTTAATAGTCGTTTTACTTTATTTATTTCGAAATCATCAACAACACTTCATAGACTAGAGCTTAAGATAATAAATATTAACACTTATGTAGATCACTATTTTCTATCTATATCTACGTTATAAAAAGTAGTACATAGTTCACAGCTGAAAAAAATAAACTCATAAAATGAGCTTATCTTTTATATTTACCAATAAAGCGGAAGGTTCTAGATCTAGAAGATATTATAAATAAAAAGCAAAGAAGGATTTCGCCTTACCCGACTATATTTCTCAGTAACCCTCATTCGAATTATCAAATACTTATTCGAATGAGGGTTTATTCGGTACTTGTATAGTGACTGAATCAATAGGTGTATTGACACATGAGAAGTAGGAGGAAATTCAACCTTCAAGGGAGCGTTACTCATCGGAATATTCTAAGGGTGGATTTCACCAATGAAACTGAACGTAATCAGCACATCTTAACCGGCTTTGTATGTAGCTGAAAGTTTGTATGTTTCGATGTTTGTTACTACATCACGCATAAACAGCGGAACTGATTTGAATGAAACTTGGCACACACATAGTTTATAATCTAGATTAACACATAGGATACTTTTTATACCGGTAGTACCTACCTACATACGTTCTTGTAGGCTTATTCCCGACCTCCACGCGGGCTCCCGAAGCCGCTGCCAAAAGCAAGTAATTAGGTACTAATTGATGAAATAAGGTGTTTTCTAATAATGTGGTAGTGAAGGAGCTGATGCTGGAGACAAATGAAGGTGATTTAGAGTCACTTAGGTATCCAGGTGGAGTGTGGTACTTTTGTTTTTCCAATTTATGCCAGAAAAACTGAGCAATACACATAAGTAATATAAATTGGAATAGAAACTTATAAAAACCGTAATAATTATGCAATATGCATGCTCTGAGCAAGCGAGTTTTAGTGCTGAACAGGGTAACAAACAGTAATTAGCATACAAACTGCTTCTAAACACTCAAAGCAGTTATCGACCAATGAATACTAATATACACGCTCCTTAATTTCTAGTACCAGCAAAATTACGAATATTTTGTTGAAAAACAAAAAGTAATTATTAGCTGCGGAATATGAAAGTTTCGTGTGAGTACGTACCTAGAAGGACCTTACATTTTCATAATTTTGTTTGTAAACTCGGCTTGAGTAAGGTCCTCTGAATATGATTAACGTTTGGCCCTTCGGTTGACGAGTCTTTCGGTGCGGAAATTCTCGGAAGCATTCGGATTTAGAACTGTATGTAGATACCTAACAACTGTTTGATGAAGTAACCATGATAGCTATCACTCTTTCACCATGCTGTATAGATGTACAGGATGGTACAACACAGCCTTTTACCATAAATTCAGTACATGATTTTGGACTGTCCTGCGTTGAAATTTTTTGCCGGTTATTTAAAAAATGCGGCCGTCATACCGAATCTATGGTATCAAGTTGCGGATCAATGTATGTCATCCTGTATGATACAGGATGATAGGGATATCAACGCGTAAGCTGTCGGTCCAACGTCCGGAGTAGGTTAGTTTCATGGCCGCGCTTCTACCCCGGAACCACCTATCCGTCTGGTTTTTTACTACAACTATACTTCGGGTCCCTGTTCATACTTATGAGCAAAACTATATCTACATTATTTTTGGCAACAGCCCGTACTTTGCGACGCCTATTATAAAATGAAATGACACCATTGACCCTACTCCCCCCAAAAATAGGGGTAAATACCGGTAAATCCGCCGTTGGCGTACCCACGCTCAGCCTTATGATTTCCAGTGCCAAGGACACTAATAATTAATCGATAACAAGTCTTTGTGCAGCCATAAACGCTTTTTATTATCGATTACTATTGTCCTTGACACTGTATAGTAGCTTGGTTTTATGAAGTAAAATATTATGGCGAAAATTTTAAAATAGCGGAAACGCGGTTACGCCTTACTCAGTCTTAGGGAGGAAATTGACAAAAAACATCTTAAAATGGTATACTATGCACTAATAGAATCAAGTTTGAGGTATAGTATCCAGTTTTGGGGAAATAGTTTTAAATATAACTGCCAGAGAGCCTTTGTACTCCAAAAGAGAGCCATACGAACCATGGTCCGGATATCACAAATAGAGAGCTGTAGGCCACATTTCATAAATTTAAAAATTCTTACTGTGCCCAGCCTCTATGTTTTAGTATTGATGGTGAATTTCAAAACATACCTGCATAATTATGAAACAGATGAGGAGACACAGTTGAGGGAAAGTACGCGAAGGAAAGATTTTAAAAACAAAATAAAAACCCCAACTTAATATTGTTCAACATAGTCCTCAATATCAAGCAGTGCGGATTTTTAACAGGTTGCCATTGGACTTAAAAACTTTAATTTATAAGAGCACATTTAAGTCAAGACTCAAAGTGTTCCTATTGGAGAAATGTCTTTATTCAATAGACGATGACTTATCCACGTTTTAATTTTTTTATATTAGTTAGTGTGAGACTGGGTAATATTAGTAGGTACATATGTAATAGCAACTGTAATGTTATTGAACTTTTTAATTGTATTGTTTTTTTTTTAATTTATCATATTAGAGATTTTGTTGTATTATGAATGTTTTAGTTTATAATTTTAATGAGTTTGTTTTTATTTATTATGTATTTTGTATAGTTTTCAAACACAATGTGAATTGTTCGTGAAATAAAAATTTTGAATTTTTGAATGTATTTTTCGCCTGTCAAGTAGGTATTATGGCAATGGCTACTCTTTGATTTTTTTCACTTGTTATAAGCTTTCTCAATGTTCAAAACATCAGATTTTTTATCGTATCTCCAATAATTAGGTAGAACGTAACTCCATCCAGATCGGTAACTTCAAGTTTTAATCCGGCCTTAAAATTAAGATTCCAATTAACGACTTTGTATAATCCTGCTCTGATTCAAATCTATAAGTTATACACTTTATAACAGCTAAGATACAGATTTAAATCCCAATTTGTTATTCGAATACTAGATGATTACAAAATGACGCTGAGATTTTAATACATCCCTGTCCTATACCTAATTCAGTTGAATGTATATTGTACTACCTTCTGCCCGTGACTTCGTCCGCGTCAAATATTTGCTCCCCTGACCCTTCCCGCCACATCGCACCCTGCCAGTTTTCGTCCAATTTTTTGTTGCTGCTCCGCTATTTTTGATCGTAGCGTGATGTTATATAGCATTCCTCAATAAATAGGCTACCCAACTCAAAAAGATTTTTTCAATTCGAACCAGTAGTTCCTGAGATTAGCGCGTTCCACCCCCCATTTTAGGGAAGTGAGGGGTTAGAAAGAGACAAAAAGTAGCCTATGCCATAGTACAGGCTCTGCCTAGTTTGGGATCAGATAACGGTGTATTGGTTGTCCTTATTAGGATATATATTTATTTATTTATGTCACTCTCCATCCCTTCAACTATCTCCACTTAAAAAATCACGACAATTCGTCGGTCGCTCCGTTTTGCCGTGAAAGACGGACAAACAGACACACACACTTTCCCATTTATAATATTAGTATAGATTGTGTTTTGTTTTGAGAATCATCTGCACCATTTGACTATCAACCTTCTACCCAAGATTTTTCAAACAGAAAAGAAGATAAATACCAACCTTATAGAATATTTATTAGATGGAAAAATAATAGAAATCGAAACGGGTTCAATGAAGAAACGTCAAACGAGAGATCATAGATAATATACTAAGTATCTACTTTATTCGAGCTACATGATTGATGGCGTATTATAATGTGGGCCTTTTGAAATCGATCGAATATGGCTAGAAATTACTGGAATGTTTTTCAAAAGCTAAAGGGCACGCCAAGGTCTTTCTAGTAGGCGGTTATATCCGAGTGAGTAGGCACCGGTTTTGGACATAATGATGATCCTTAGCCTCACTAATCAGAGTTCAACTATAATTTGAATATGTGCCATCGATTTCTGTGTAGGTAAGTAGGTAGACTTGGTAATGGTATCTAATTATGAATGTATGGTAAACGGTTAGTAGGCCAATATGTTGATGATTGACATAATATGTAACAGTTACTAGCAGAGTAGATGCGGCCCTGCACTCTAATTGCGAAACGCACAATTTATCAGAATCTGAATGGGATTGAAGATTATTTCTAAACCATTGCGTCATTTGTTCGAATAAATTGTCGGCTCAGCAGCGTAAATAACGCAATGAATATTAAACCAATTCCTACCGATAAAAAGTTCCGCAATTACCCCTCTGGGCTTCCAGTTCCGGGGGGTAACCAAGATACAATAGCAACCAGAATACTTATTAATGAAATCCTAAACACGGCCAAAATATGTTTAAGTTAAAGGCGATTTGTTATTGGAGGCCCCTACGTATGCCAATTAATCAACGTAGGGTGCTGAAGTCTCAAAGAGATGTCAGCAATAATGGAAGGGGCCCACTAGGGCCGATGTCTGCTAGGGTCGCGGAGTTGTTCGAAACAGTTACCGCGACCCTGGCCAGCACGGGCAACTGAAGGAACACGGGTGGGTTTTAGTCAGTAAAAGTCTGACACGACCTCCCGGTCCGCTCAGAGCGGCAGAAGTAATTTGAAGATTTTCTACCCAAAAAAAGGGTGCTAAAGTTTTCAAGCTAATTTAATTCGTTTGCTCTTGCATTCTCTTTTTCTAAGGCTTTTCCTATTTATGTATGAGTACTCAAAAGAAAACCTTCCCTATTCTATACCGTGGTTGTAATAACAGTAGGTACCTAGGAATATCTAGTTTATTAGTTGTTTGAGATAACTCAAACAACTAATAAACTAGATGTTCCCAACTATATGGCTTGTTAATTCTCTATTCCTATTAGTTATAGGGAAATGTCGACTTTCTGTAGTCTTAAAATAAACTTCCCGGATGTCGACCGGTGCGTTCATGCGTCAATTTATTCATATTCATATCTTTATTTGCATTCCATAATGTTAAAAGTTATTTAGGTTTGAAGACTTTTGTACGTTTGAAATGTTCAGTTAAAATTGCTTTTTGAAGAAGTCTAATATCAAAGTGATTAAAAAATCACTTATTATTATTACAATCTATAGGTAATAAGTGTTTTTTGGGAAAAATTATGACTGTATGTAGGGGGTAGGTAATCTTTAGAATTACCGATCAATTTTTTTTTCTCTAGTGCGTTACAGTAGTGACGATACCTACTCATGCATAAGAGAATTTCATGTTAGGTAAAACAAGTTTCACGCAGACAACGTCGCGCGCAGAATCTAGTCGAAAGTAAATTAAATTTAGACAGACTAGGCTAGACTAATTAATCATACCTAACAAAGTCAAGGTAAAAAGTACTGAGATAGATTTTCTAAGTTGACACGCAATGAAGCCCTAAACCTAACCATTTTCAAGGTTGTCACTGCCAGCTACCTATCTAGTTCATTGCAATTCTAGGCAAAGATAATCTGATAAACGCGAAAAAAAATGATCTAATTTTAAACAAAATAAAAGGAACCGGGTCTGATAGGACCAACGCACGGTGGATCGAAAATCGGCTGTAGAAGACATAGGATCTCGATTTCTTAAATGTTATTTTTTTTGCTGGAAATGACTTCTGCTGATCATTACTGTTCTATAAAATGTCATATGAAGTAAATATGTGCACAAATGGAAGAGTTATAATTTTTATAAGAAAAAAATGTATGGAGCTAGTATGAAAAATCGAATTATCTCCTAAACGGCATGTTCAACCGTAATATCCTTGGAGGTGGTCATAGTGCTAATTATTTATGATTTTTTAGTTGCGGATTTGACGAAAAATTTCATGCCGTTTTTTTTTTAAAAATCGTCAAAATATTTTCATTTGTTTTTTCATATGAAACGATTCCTTTTAGTGTTTATGTTGAAGAACACGGACTTTTAACTACACGTAACATAAAATAGCATCACTCCTATATTTCCGAAGGAGTTGGCAGAGGTTTATAGTACACCCACACGTAGACAACTATGCTTGAGCTAGATATTTATCAACACATCATGAGTTTTAAAACTTTTCATACAACCAAATTACCAATTGTTTACTCTTCTAATGAGTCCGAAAAGAAGTGATTAAGTAACTACACTGATTAGGTCTTCTAATGAGTCTTTATAGGTGATTTAATGATTTTCAATATCTGACGACAATGCCAACTATGGATTACATTCAACTTTTCCTGATAAGTAAGCTAATTTGTTAATTAGAAGTGCTAAGAGTTCTAAGAATAGTTAGTGACAATTATAAATTTTCATTAGCTAATGAGAAGATAACTAATGAGGGTAGTTACCTAATTATTGGCGTTTTGCAATAAAAGGGCTACAGTTTTGTTTTATAATTTAGTTTGTTCACAACTGTGTAACTGCTAACACTAAATCTGCGACTATAAAATCTTAGAATGGAAAGTTTAATCACGAATTTAGACTTGTTTGTTCTTCTACGAAGTGAGAATACTTCATTTGATCATGAAATATTGTTCAGTGCAGTTGTATCCCGCATAGGCGATTGCCTGTCTGACGAAGATCGTGTTGTTCTCAAAGAATTTTGTCGGAGATTTACGCGAGCCGCTTTACAAAGGTGGCAGAAATCCCACCGATTCCTTGATAATTTCAGGAGAAAGTACGAGAATTGGTTGGGAGCAAATATTGATTGGCCGAGTTTTGTGCAAACTTTAGTTAATCAAGAACCAAGTGTTGATGAGATACCAAGAGCGCCCTCAGTCTCTCCAGAACCGTCGACATCAACGTCCATTGGAACAATGACGAAAAGATCCCGTAAACCATTCGAAGATCTGGGAAGTAAACAAAAAAAGAGAAGATCTGATGAACACACAGGCGAAGATTCCAGTGAATTGGCATATGCAGCTGCAGCACGTTTAAAAGAAGAAGGGCATGGAGATATCGCCTCTGTCATCGAATACATGATGAAAAATCCTGAAGCAGCCGCTAAATTAAATGAAACGCTTAAGAAACCAGCG
Organism: Aporophyla nigra; assembly: GCA_947507805.1. Lineage (NCBI taxonomy): Eukaryota > Metazoa > Arthropoda > Insecta > Lepidoptera > Noctuidae > Aporophyla > Aporophyla nigra. Next base: position 26,421,805 of record OX382292.1, on the reverse strand, counting down.
AAAACAATCATATTTACGTCAGAAAAGGCGCTTGGATTGCTTCTTTCGCTAAAACTCTCAAAGTGGCAGTATATTACGTTGCGAGAGGCTGCCATTCGGGAAGGTGCTAAGGATATTTATCCATCTTACTATAAAGTGCAACAAACTAAGCTTGATTGCTACCCTCCGAAGCAATCAGTGACAGTTACTGATTCATCGGCTAGGATTACACTTCAAGCTTAAACTTATATAACTTTATATGTTACTTAAATAAGAGTTTGATAATCTTTTTTTATTTAAATTAATAAAAATGTGTAAAAAAACAGCAATTTTTTAATTTAATTTTTCTTGTTTTGTGTGTTCTTAATATTTGGGTTAATAACATATCGAACTTTTTAACTTGGACACTAAAAGGGATCGTTTTACATGTAAAAATAAATAAAAATATTTTGACGATTTTTTTAAAAAAAACGGCATTAAATTTTTCGTCAAATCGGCAACCAAAAAATCATAAATAATTAGCACTATGACCACCTCCAAGGATATTACGGTTAAACATGCCGTTTAGGAGATAATTCGATTTTTCATACTAGCTTCATAGAAATTTTTCGTAAAAAAAATATATTTCCTTCGTTTTTGGGCAGTATTAACTCGGGTGTCATTTTTGTACATAGTAATGATCAGCAGAAGTCATTTCCAGCACAAAAAATAACATTTAAGAAATCGAGATCCTATGTCTTCTACAGCCGATTTTCGATCCACCGTGCAACGGGGCGACCATGGGCGTACGAACGTAATAAATTATGTCATCTGTCCTAATAATATAAAGCTGAAGAATTTGTTTGTTTGGTTGAAAGCGCTAATCTTAGGAACTACTTGTTCGAATGCAAACATTCTTAGTGTTGGTTAACCCATTTATCGAGGAAGGCTATTTAACATCACGCTACTACCAATAGGAGCGGAGCATCGATGAAAATTGTTGCAATAACGGGGATTATTTATTTCTTTTGAGAGCTTCCGTTGCGTAAACGGTTAAAGTAACGCAACAATCATGTAAGACGAAATGATTCCTCTCAATGTTCTTAAAAAAAAGTCCGCGATAGCATGCTATCTAGGCGCAAGTTTCAATCTGTCAAAGTACCTCTAATTTTGCCTAGATGTTGACATTGATCCTGGTCGTCGCTGAGATTGTGACTAGATTTTGAATTTCAGGAATGGGTCTTCTGATTACATATTAATCCGTCTCGAGTTAGTTTGGGTTGGTTACTTATTACCCGCTGAAACTAACTGCAGAAGCCCATAAACGTCATCCGCGTTAACAAGGATCGCAATGCGGCAGTTTTTTTACTCTTTCCGGGTAATTCATAATAATGCTGGAACGTTGGCACTCTTGGCAGCCCTTACTATGACGCAAGCGTTCCAACATGTAGGTAGATAACGAATGAAGTACGCGCCGCAGTAATCCTATCATGACGTCGTTCGAAGTCAAACAAGTTTCAGAGGACGTAAAAAAGTACCAAGCACAAAGTTTTTGGTTACATATACGTAATATTTAATTATGGGAACTAACTGCTTACATAAAAACAAAATCGTTTTTTTATTTTAATTTTTATTGCATAATTTTTAATCCCACCAAAACAAGTAATCAACAAATGTCACAAAAACAGTAAAAGCATATTTTTGCAATTCAAAAAACATGTTTTTAACAAATTATATGCTAAAGAAGATAGACAAACATAATTATGATCAGAAATAGAACTTTGTGTGGCCTGTTTAGACTACTCATGAAAATGTTAACAAATTAAACAACTATCTCATAGCGAAAAAAATACTGATACCAAAGCATAATTAGCATCGCAAGAGCGTCACTAGTTGACACACTTTCAATTTTAAACTATCGTAATTTGCTGCGAAAATATTGTCGTTTTCCTCAGTCCATCTCTGACTTATTTGTTTGATATGCCAAATACTGGATCTCGGAATTTCCGTTCAAAATAGGATCTTATATGTATTCAGAGGAAGCAGCATTACATCAATACTTATCTTTTATTTTATAATTATGTAAGACATTGTCTTTACGATATCTGTACGAGATTTTGTCTATATTTATCATATCAACATTTCTACTTACATAATTTTTAAGCTTTTCCACCCAACATATCAATATAAATGTACTTTTCAAGACAATAGAGTTCAATTTGCAATATGTCACAAAATCTTTTATTACATTTTCTGTCTCATAAAATCTTTACACTTATGAACACTTATAACAATTTAGAATATACTTCGAATTAATTTATATTTATAAACCTAATGCAGACCACAGTTGAAATATAAGGTATTTTATGACAATGTCCAGAACAATTTTTTTATTAAAGTAATGCTTTATAAAAAACAATCAGAAAATAAATTATTTTAACATTATTTTGAAACTATGATGGAATGTTAGACTGCAGTAACTTAAAACTTACAAAAAACAATACACTTATAAGTACACCATTAATTATTTATTTTCAATTGCCAATTATATCTAATTACAATTTAATTTTTTGAATTGCCATGATGTACTCATTTGTGCTAAATTGGTGTGAACCAGCTAAGAAATTGGAGTTATGATATATATATATACTAATGATGATTATATAGTACTAAAACCATTACAAAACCGGGAAAAATGCTTCTAAAATGCATCTAATGAAATTTATGTAGATTAAAGACAAAGTGAGATTCTATGCAACACACACAAGTGTTTATTTAATCTGTAATTGTCAATAATGAAAATGTAGACAGGAACTGTTTAGATGTAGAACAAAATGAAACAGAAACAACAAGAGATACCAATACTTTTGGTTGAGAGAATGGAGTTATTCACACTAAGTATGTATAAGTAGTATAACTATTTAGGAGTGGTGCTTCATTGACCTAGCATCTATCATTTAGAGCCAAGAATAATCTCTATGCTATCTTTTTCTTTTGATCAAAATATGGTACAATTAAGACAAAGTATTAACAAACCAAAATGTGCTCAGCACGCCACGGTCACGATTTGCTATCGTGACCGTGGCGTTCTGGGCACCTTTTGGTTTGTCATCTATACATGACTCTGGCGGTCAAAAGGTTAAGTAATGTTATTTACATTATGGAAGAACAGGGAAGGGCATATGTGTGGTCCAAACTATGTCTATGCTACTTAACACTGGTCTTAAAATTTAGTGCAAAACCCAAGACAGTAAGTAAACAGAACATTTATTAAGTACACTATAACATCTTAACACAGCATGATTCAAGAAAATAATTGTTATTATAAAAAAACTTGCTTAAAAGTGTGTTGTTTTTTTTTTCAAATGTGCAGTTCCTGGTGCAAATAGGATATCTAGAAAGTACTAAAACAATAACTTCTAATGTACTAATCCTAAATTTTACAAATAAATAAACAAGTAACTAGGACATATGTTTATTATTTAGTAACCCCATTCATTTACCCACAATGTGACCCCATTTTATTTCAGCCTCACTAATTATGAACAATACCATTATCTGAGTGTTGTTATCAGCATAATATTTCCAAGTTGTTATAAAATTTACAAAAATTCGTAGTTTATATGTTTAAAAAATATACAGTGAAGCTATCGAATGTTTGTATTTCTACTTAAATTTATCTATGGTCTACTATCACATTTGGTAATGGGAGGGGGCTAGAATGCAATTGATGATGGTGGCATAGAGCATTCCCCTACTGTCACACGGTAAGATGCCAGTTCACTGATACCGTGGTAATGTACGAACGCAGCTACAATCACAAGTACATGGAATATTTGGTGGGACTGGAACCAGATGTCACACTTCCCTGGGAACCAACGCTCTGGCACCCTCAGGGCATAGAACATAGCTCCTAATATATACAACAAGCCCATCAGAACTAGCCAGCCCAGTGAGGCTTTACTCACTTGGCTGAACCAGCCTTCAGTGATGCCATAGTGGATGGCAGGCACTATACCTGACAGACCAAAACCCATGAACACTCCCGCACGAAGAGGTCGCAAACGAGGCTCCGAGAACCTATCCCAGAGAGACACTATTATTGACAGTATTCCTAAAACAACCACTACAGATAAGTAAATTATTTTTGGTCTGTAATGGCAGTAGAAACTATAATACAACCATGGAACAAATGAACCCATAATTAGTAGAGCAATTCCACAGTAATCCAACTTAGAGAACAATTTCCCGACCATCTCCGAATGGCAGTAAAGTGTGTGGTATGCAAACGAGAAGCCAAGGCACACTATGGCTCCTATGAAAAACACTCCAAATATCATTTTTTCCTGCATCTGTATCTCGATCGAGGGGCGCGTCAGGAAATAGATCGCGACGCCGATGAAGGCCACGCAGCCGAGCAAATGAGTCCAGATGTTGCCTGTCTCCGTGTGAATGCGAAATATAGACGCAAAACATGCACTGAACGAGGGCAGTGGCGGCCTGTGTCCTTTGTGGAGGTAATCGTTGTCTTGCAGCCAGCGCGGCAAGTGTCGGAAGTGGCACACGTTCCAGGATGCCTCCCACACTTTGCGCACGAACTCTTCAGCTTGCTCAGCCGCGTTGTGTGCCAGCGCACCAAGGTCAATCTCGTCAGAAAGAACGCCCGCTTTCAACACTTCCGCCATCTCGGCATCGAGGAGATGCTGATCCTCAGGTGTAGACGGCAATGGACATCCATCTTCTTCCTCTGCGAGAACTTCGTCGAGCTCATCCATCTGGGAAGCCAAGCTCTCTCCTTCGGGATCCCATCCTTGGCGTCTCCGCAGCCCGTCCGAGGACGCGCTGCGGGACCCCGTATCAGAGTCAGATTCCCACATCGCGGCGTCAAAATTCACCCGAACACATAAAAACGGCCACCATTAGTCGCCACGACCTTTGTTAGTCGTACACGGACAGTTATTCGTTAGAAATCCAGTTACGTCATGGAAAATCCGCACGTTGCACGAGATATCTTCGCACCCTTTGTTTCGAATCGTACCCAGCAAGGATTTGTTAATCAAAATATAACTGTTCGACTATGATCACAAAAATTTCAAGCGTTATAAAATTGACGAAAAATCACTAACGCACAGGACAATCAAATGAACAGCTGCACGGGCAGAACTGAACTGAAGAACGAACTTTCCGAGTCATTCAACCATTATCAATCTTTCCTTCCCTTTCTAACCTATGGGCATTTCGCACGTTTCGTACTTTCATTGTTAACGTCACAACTTTTGTAGTGATGGATTCAAAATAGAAGAAAACCGTAAAAAATAAAATTGAAATCTTGTATTCGAGCTATTATGCGCTACGAAACTAATATAGTTGAATTTTCTAGTAATGTACCAGTGTTAATGACACTCGTTGTTGTGTTCATCGTACACGCGTCAAATAATGACTAAAATTGTCATCTTTTTGGGATCTTCTATTATGTATGTATTCATGCGTTTTAAAACGTTACATAAAAGCATAACTATCAGTTTTTTTTTTTAAATCTTGTTTAATTTTTGTCTTTGCCTTCTCCATATCAAAATATCCTACGCCGTGATGTGGGATAGCCTTGGTAATATATAATGTTTTAGTATAAGCCCATAGGTCAATTACGGTTTTAAGCTTAACAATTATTAGTAAAACATGTAAAATCATGCAGTCAGCTGCATGCAGTTTTATAAATAATTTTGGGAGAGAACTCCTAGGACTGCAATTGGTTCTATTGTATTGTCATACAGGGTCATAGGCCTAATGCCGCTGGGCACGGGTCTCCCTAAGTTCTTCAAAGAAATCGTTCATTATTTTCCTTATCGATTTAAATTGATAACCGTATAAATCGGAGAATTCCTGCGATAGAGAACATCACTACTGTTACACATTCGTAATCCTGATTGGCCGGGAACCCAAAACGTCAATAATTCAACCATTTTGACGTTATTGAATGTCTGAATGAACGAAATTCTAACCTCTGCTACGAAATAGAAAAAACGTTATAGATGTCGCAAAAATAATTGTTTACAAAACTAATACAAAAACCATTATTTTACTTACTTCTTAAACATGTTGCGGCTTGTTTTTCTAAAGAGTTTTCACTAATCACACACTATAATGACACTTCAAAGTTCATGAACGACCACATGAATGAGTTACTTACTGTCACTTCTAAATTCAATGGTGTTTATCCAATCAAAATAAAGCATGAGTTTGGTGCTGTTGCGCTATTGGCTACACGTTAGTTACGGTTTTTACTCGCATCTTAATAATAATCGGATACACACTCAAAACGAATTGCGACTTTTCATTTTGACTGATAGTCTGCCTGTTACTAGAAAAATTCGAAAAATACTTTGCAGAGAGACCATATAGTGAACGTTTTTTTACAAAAGGGTTGCTTTCATTCGTCAGTTATATAATTAACAATATTTTTTATTCACTGTTATAATACTCCATTAATTTGCCTAGCTTTTTCCAATTATGTTGGGATCAGCTTTTTGCCTAACCAGATAATATAATCCTAAAAGAAGTCTACAGATATGTTGCACGGTCTGCTATTTCTCCTTTCAGCGTAGTAAGTATACGACGCGGCAGGCGTAGTGTTTAACGTTTGTCTCTCACGGGATTCTCGTCAGCTAGATATAAACAATATCAGACTTATTGGCTACAATCGCAGTAATGTAGCATGCACGACAATTCTAGAGAATGGAGTCAGTCACTTATCTGTATTTTGGTACTTCGGAATCCATAAAATACTACGTACTGAAAAACAAGTTGCTGGTGTATACCTATTAGCCAATAGATTGTGCCTGTGAAACTACTCACCAATACGAGAACAACCGAAAACAATATAATGAATTGATGTTTTATTCAAAATCAAAATCAAAAGTCATTTATTCAAACTAGGCTGAGAGTCAGCACTTTTTGAACGTCAAAGTTACATGAGACAGTCCCCCCAAAACGCCCGCCCTTCGACACTTCCTAGTGCTTTCGCTGGGAAGAAGAAGTGGCGGAACAAACTCCCCAGCAGCACAGCTGTCTGTTAAGTTAGAAGAACTTGATTCTATACAGTATTGTGTAAGTTATTAATATTATAAAACAAAACATACATTATTCGCCATATGTCAGCTAGCACACGCCAATATACCAACAAAACATTGAAAACTAAACTCAAGCTGAAATAATAATAAAACAAAATCGTAAACAGAACTTAAAACCTTAATAAAGCCTCTAGGCATAAAGGGCGTGCCCGCTTACATATACGATGCAAATGATACTTATACACAATAAATGAAATGAAAAGAAAATAAAAATAAACTAACAAAAGCAGTTAAATAAAAACAAAAATATATATATATATATATGAACTACCCATATAAACCGTCGGTAGGAAGACTAACTCACTAAACTATTGATAACAACATCTTTTCCTAAGCCAAAAGTATAAACTTTTGGCTTAGAAAAAGATGTTATATTTTCTCTGAATTGATGAATTTTTTTTGATGATTTTTCTGAACGCTACCGGGTAAAGAAGACCGGGACAAGTATTGTTTCCTTATCCTAAGATGGGTGATTAAAAATCATTTTGTATTTTTTTCGTCTGTGTATCAGATTGAAGTTGTCAACTAAGCTGTCAAACAATGACAGAAATCTATAAATGTCACTGTCAAATTCGTAAAACCGATCGATTTTGTTCGGATTTTCCACATGTGATTTTACAGTAAACATTTTTATTAACCCTAAAAGGCAAAAACCAAGTATTACAAAAGAATAACTGTAATTTCCGAAACTGCAATGGCTACATTGTTAGAGGTTTTGGTTACAAGTGATTCTAATAACACATTATGGACCAACGCAGTGTGGGATCCTCATACCGGCACCTGCTTGATGACTTATAAAGGAGGTGGAACTGCAGAAAATAGAACTCTTACATTCGTCGGAAACGATTATTTAGCAGCTGTAGAGAAGACAAAGCCAGTATTACACATATGGCCTGCGAATTCCTATCAAACTGTGCAAGGTATGCGTTTTATTCTGCCAGGTAAGGCCACGGCGTTCACTGTTTCACGTGATGGAACGTTTGTAATAGCAGGCATCGAAGAAAAAATATACTTATGGCAAATGGCTTCTGGCAACCTCCTAACAATATTAAGCAAACACTATCAAAAAGTGGTGATGTTAAAATTTACACCAGATGGACGCTATTTTGTATCAGCGTCTGAGGATGGTATAGTCATGGTTTGGTCACTAGCCACGGTGTCTGCTCACCCTGAAGTGGAACTTGTGTCACAAACCTCTGCAGGCCAGCATGATCCGGTGTACATATTCTCCAACCACTCCTTACCAGTAACTGATTTGTACATAAGTAAGACAGGCATGCATGGTCGCTTGTGCACTGTATCCAGCGACAGAACTTGCAAAATCTATGATTTATCATCTGGAGAACTGTTACTGAATTTTATATTTGATGTTCCTCTTTCTGCTGTCACCATGGATGTCTTAGAGCTGAATATATTTGTTGGCACAACCGAAGGAAAAATTCACCAATTTAGTCTTACTAATACTCCAAAAAATAGAAATGTGTTAGTTAACACAGAGGTGAACTGCCCTACTTTCTCTTCGCATTTAAAAGCTGTGACCTGTTTGTCTGTGTCTCTGGATGGTGAGACTCTCATGTCTGGGTCCAATGATGAGCAAGTTATACTCTGGCATATACCCAGCAAACAGCCAGTAAGGATTATAAGACACAAGGGTCCTATAACAAATGCTTTCTTTACGGTGAATTACCCTTCAATTTACAAACAAGAATTCTCACCTAACATCATTCTACACAGCTTAGAAAGGACTTTAGAAAAAGATGCAGAAGAATTTACAGAAATGGAAGTTATAATGAAAAATAAGATGAGCTTCTGGCCTGAGTCCCGTGAAGAAATTGATGAAATGAGACCGTCAGCAGAGATGGGGAATGAATTTAAGCTTAAAGAAGAAGGACTACGTGCTGAGCTTGATAAATTGAAAGCAATTAACTCGAACCTTTATTCAGTGGCCATTCAAAAATCTTTGGATTCTATTCCTTTAGCTGCTAATATTCCCAGTAAAAATAAGAAAAAGAAGAAGAAGAAAAAACAACAGTCTGCTGAATAAACATTTTCTAAACTTAACTATTGTTTTTTACTAAATGTGAGGTAGGTTTTTACTACTTGTGATGCTAGTCATTTTAGTACTGTATTTTTAAATACCGTGTCTGGAATGTAAGCTGGTTACTCTCTGGTTGTTTTTATTCCTTAATAAGATTCATATTTGCGACAGTTCCCTGTGCGAATGCGGTCTTGTTGATGGAACTCTGCACCACATCTTTTAGTCTTGTTTTGAATTCCCAATCCTTTGACTAACTAAGCTTCCTAAACTTAAAATCCTCCCTCCTACTAACCATACCGTCTTGTATAACTTTTCCACTAAACTCATCCAAAATTTATCCAGATTTTTAAAAGTTATATCAAAATGTAGTTTAGTGTTTAGTTAATAATAACTTTGTAAATATTTTATGTAGATTTGTGATGTTCTATATGCATATATGTATTATCTAAAAAGTTATAGGTATGTTTACTAACAAAATTTGTCTCGTCCTTTCAGCTACTAACATATTACTAACTACCATGAAGAGAAAAGTTCGACAGCTCATCTTACTGCATTGCCGCCACTACTTGACACTGGCAGAATAGTTGATACCGGCTCAGTTGCCAAAGAAGAAAAAAAATCTGGATCCAGTGTCTATTGTTGCTGGTCAACATCAACCTGCTTTGGATTGCAGTTATAGTATTATGCTTGCACTATGTATATCTCTTGCATGGGGTATGTGCGAGCAAGCCCAATAGAAATTATGAAGGACTCTTTCTATGCATCTAAGTATAGCATTAACATTCTACTTCGGGATGATGTAAAAAATTAGTATTGTGTGGATGATGTAAAGAGTAATCAGCATATTATAACAATAATGACAGAATCGGGATTGGGTAGGTCTGACTGCTGAGCAAGTCTCCTAACAATAGGAAGCCTGAAGATGGACGGCGCCGCCGAGGTTGGACCAGAACGCGGTGGCGAGGTGACCTGCACCCTAATTGCGTAACGCATTATTTTTCCGAATCGTTTTGATTCAGATTATTAGTAATACATTGCGTCATAAGTTCGAAAAAAATATCGAGTCGACAACGTAAAAACCGTAAAGCCGTAATGAATGTTGTTGAACTGTCAAAATTAAAGCGATTCCTACTGATAATAAGTTACGCAATTTCCCCGCTGCATACCTATTCACAACCATTCGATACGTTTCTGTACCGAATCGAACATCAATCGCTGTTATCGTAGGAATCCTATAAACGATATTCACAAATCCAAAACCGAACAATGTTGTCAAGTGATAAACGACAGTTACACTGTAACTGTTACAGCTGTCGCACAGTGGGTCGAAACTATGATTTTAGTGACTTAGGGCTCAACTTTGCTTTTTTACTTTTTTCTTCATGTGGATGGATAGAGCTCATTAACCTCAACAATAATTGTTCTGATGTATTTTTTCCTAAACTTTATACTTTGGGTAGAAAAATGTGTTTTGTTATTTTTTTGTATGGAGCGGATCAAATAACCTTAAATTCCTGCTAAGTAGCGTGTGATCCCGCGTTGAAACTTTATTTTTCATATACCTTGTCTAGTCTATTATCATTTGATGCTATTAACGTGTGTATAAAGTTGCAACTCTGCCAAATAAATGGATCGAAAAAAATGAAAAAATATATCGAATAAAAAGCTACATTTTTTACTTTCGTAAGTTCTTTTAAGTTAAATTTGATATGGAATAGTAAGTAAAAGCACGTAATAATACACATAGTTACTTAACAACTAACAACAATACATTTAAAAGGTCCCTAATTAGCTTAAATTTACTAATATATGTAGTAGTAGTAAATTTAAGCTAATTAGGGATCTATGAATTTCAATTTCTTTGTTTTAATGACTTTAACTTGTTTATGAAATGTTATTTTAAGTTAGATTTAATACTGAATAGTAAGTAAAGATAGGTACATAATAATACAAATTAGTAAAGGTAAACTAACATTACTACAACTAACACAAGCAAACTAAAAACTAACTATAAACAACATCAAACATTACTATTTCCTTTCAATTATGAGTTTGACATTTATAAACTAATAAAAAAAAACAAGAAACTTACAAACTACCAAAAAATCTTATTCACTATCGCTATGACTATCTTGTAAATTATCTACATCAATAAAATCTATATCGGATTCTGTGGGAAAAATCAGCAGAAGCTCTTTGACTTTTGGAGAGAGAACCATTATATTTTGTTTCACCATTCGAGGTCTTAGACTTGTGATCTTTGGATCAGAAGACAAAAGAAGATTGTGTATAATATCCTCATTTGTCGCCGTTCTACTTACCTTTCTAGAATGACTCTCTCTATATTTCCGGAAATCTTTATTACGAGCTTCCGCTGCCTCTTCCGACAGTTTACCTATAGGTATGGCACCAAAGTGCTTAATTATATCACTCCCATGTACTAACAATTTATGTATACTGGAAGGCATATAATACCAGGGATATAAGTGAACGTACAATTGTGCAGTATCTCTACAAAATTCGGAAAACTTAGAAAGATCCACGCTCTCTCCAGATGCAACCGTCTGAAGAATCACATGAAACCTTTCTATTAAATCTTTATCTATTCCTGTTATGCGAGCTGTTGTTCCTGCATCCCTAAAAAATCTTCTGGCAGTATTGCCATCATTGGTTGTGCCTACTCCTTGCTTGACTACGTCAATAAGTAAACCGCATTCTTTCTTAAACGCTTGCTGTATAGCGCTCTTTCTGAGTGACATTTTTTCTTTGTCATCGCCCCTGCAACTCCATTTTTTGAAGTCCAAACGATAAGCTGCAAACAAAAAGAAATATCACTTAAATAAAAATCTCACAAGTAACTATATAACGTGAAAAAAATTATGAACTAATAAAATTATATTTACCGATATGAAGTAAGCACTCCATGCTTCTTATCCAGGCATGTAAAGATGACATTCCATACTGGAACACTTCTTCGTTGTTCTCTTTTTGAGCAAGTGACTCTAAATTGTTCATCTCTGACGGTTTTGCTTTGCAGATATCACAGACAGCTGAAGATGTGTCTGACAAATATGACGATATTTTGCCGTCTATCATCGTCAAGTGCAATTGATGCTTAACTTCAACTTGATTGAACTTGATTGGCTGAAGTCTTTCTATTTCTTCGGTTATGCTAGCTTTTATAGTTACCACTGTTGACTGCGTTTCTTTGGTAAATTTGAACATTATCGGACGGCAATAGAAAGTTGATGAGGGTCGATCGTTTTCCCAAACAATTGTTCCATCACATTGTTGAAGCCTTATAGGAACTAGACTGGCCATGAAGATAGTTGAGTCATCAAACTCTGCTTCAGTCTTTTGTTTATAATTACTTTGACCTGAGGCTCCATCAAAACCCCATTTGCTTATTAGCAGTAACTCAGTTGGCGAATCCAAATCTAAAGTAATCACTTCTAAAAGCCTAGATACCGTCAAGTTGAGTAAAGCTTGCAGTTTAATAGCAGCTCCTTCTTCAGTTATAATTATGTCTTCTTTCCCTGGATAACATTTTGCCTTCGCTTGTTTTATTTTATAATAAGAAGGGTATAAATCAGACCTATTTTCACTTGCTGCTTCTCTTAGGCTTATATACTGCCACTTACTTAATTTAAGTGAAACTAATAAAGACAGTGCCTTATCGGGTGAATATGTACTACTTTTCGGTTTACTTGTACTTAAACACTCTTTAACTTTTTCTAGATCTTCGGGGTGATTTAGTAAATGGTTCATAATTTTTCCTACATCCTCATTTCCGGTGTTTCTTAAACTAGCAATTGTAGTAGCTTTAAGTTCATCCGGGGATAACGAAAGCGATTGGTTAATTTGATCAACGCGTCTTCGTTTTTGCCTGGAGCCCAATTCCTCGAAAGGTTTTCGAGGTGTAAATGTAGATGTCGAAGCTTCTTTAGTAGATGGTGGTAGATTTTCGACATCTTCAGTATTACAAATCTCGAGCCTTTCCTGTTCAGTGTTCACAGCTTCAGGTATCATTCCTTCGGGCCAGTTTATTGCACGTTCCAACCAATCACCATTTTTTCTTACAAACTGTGCTATTGTGCGACTACTTCGTTCCCATCTTGCACTTATATTTGAACAAAAGCGCGTACAGAATTTTTGGAGCTCAACACTGTTCTCTTCGGTCACGTTTATTTTATGTTGTAGGAATTGAAAGAATTTTTGACTATCCGACAGTGACTTGACCTGCTCTCTTAAAATCATAAATAAATCTAAATTGTTAACTAAATTATCCATTATAACGAAAAAGGGACGATCAGAATCACGAGATGTTAGTAGTAGTACGAATAAACGAACACTAGTTAGTATATAATAAATTATGGTCATTTTATACTTCCAGAATCCAGTGACAAACAATGTTTACTAATTTTTCTACTACCCTCATTAACTAATTATCCTAATTAATATTACAGTAATGACTAAAAGTGAAAAACATTGTTTTTTTATAAGGTAAAAGGTTAAGCTAATTACAGTAATTAAACACACAAATAGAAATTAATTGATTTCATATCCACATTTTTAAATAAAGGTCCCTAATTAGCTTAAATTTACTAATATATGTAGTATTAGTAAATTTAAGCTAATTAGGGACCTTTTAAATGTATTGTTGTTAGTTGCTAAGTAATTATGTGTATTATTACGTGCTTTTACTTACTATTCCATATCAAATTTAACTTAAAATAACTTACGAAAGTAAAAAATGAAGCTTTTTATTCTATGTATTTTTTCATTTTTTTCGATCCATTTATTTGGCAGAGTTGCAACTTTATGCATTTGTTTATAGCATCAAATGATAATAGACCAGACAAGGTATATGAAAAATAAAGTTTCAACGCGGGATCACACGCTACTTAGCAGGAATTTAAGTTTATTTGAGCCGCTCCATACAAAAAAATAACAAAACACATTTTTCTACCCAAAGTATAAAGTTTAGGAAAAAATACATCAGAACAATTATTATTGAGGTTAATGAGCTCTACCCATCCGCATAAAAAAAAAAGTGAAAAAGCAAAGTTGAGCCCTAAGTCACTAAAATCATAGTTTCGACCCACTGTGTGTCGGGGCAAGACAAATCAGGTTGTCGAAATGTGTCACTTGAGGAGATTCAAAAATTTAGTACAACTGTCATTTTGGCATGTCCTTCAAGTTCTTTCTATTTTCGTAGGAATTTCTCTACTTATTTAGGTTAAAGCAGCCTCTCAATTGAAAATGTACCTTTTATACTACTTTTTCAAATAAATTCGAATGTAATCTAGCTAAAATTAAATATTTGAAAATTATTTTAATCAAATACACCTCTTCATTTTGGCTTGTCCCCAGTAAAAACTAAAACTTTAAGTTCAATTTTTCCAATATTTTCTGGAACACCCGGACATGTTTTGTTGTTTTTATAAAAAATAAACTTATATTAAATATAATATTAATAATTACTAAAGCTTTAATTCCTTTTATTTATTAAAAACTTTAAAACAATTAGCGTCCCCGAAATTTGTTACTTCCGGACAAGTCTGGTTTGTTACGTCAATTTCTTAAAAAAAAATCCTACCAAATGCTTTTTTGTTTTTGTTTTCCAATATGGCAATACTATAGTCTAAAGTCGGCCATCTTAAAAATTTTACGCCAGTGTCATTTCGTCGTTAGTGAGAGTGTGTTTTGTTACCGATGGGACTGAGAAGAAATTTGTAGTCAGGTTGGTACTAACGCAATTAATTATTTACCCGCACGTTCCTTATAGTAAACTAACAAAGAAATGCATGGTTTTATACTGAACAACTTGTTTTATGTAGTTTAACTTAGCGAGACCTGGACCGCTGATATATTTTTTTGAAGGTTAGGTTATCACATTATGTTACTTCGGTTTTGTTACTGCAGGTACGGTAACATATAGTTGGACCGAAAAAGTTACAAAACCGACAGCATAAAGCTAAGTTTACATAGCGGTTTTAACTGAAAATTAAATAGGTACGTTATTAAGTGATTTTCTGATGAAGTTCAACATTTTGCTAAGTTTTATTAGAAACTATTTGGTTGTGTTTTATTGTAGGAAGCATAATAATAGGGTATATTATGATTAAAAAATATTGGCGTTTCCAATCGGTATTTTTGAATTAACTTTTTTTCAGAATTATGCCATTAACAGCAAAAGAAAAGATGCGTAGGTATAGGGAGAGGTTAAAAAATGAAAATCCTGAGAAGTATGAGGAACAGCGAAAGAAGAACTTAGCAAGAATTAAATCAAAAAAGAAAAAAATTGCAGAAATGACACAAGCTGAAGCAGAATCAAAAAGGAAACAGTGGAGAGAAGAAAAAAGGATAAGCAGAAAACGTCAACTTGATATTAATAGACCAACACCTATGCCTGTTTCTGAATGCAGAACAACAGAACAAGAACTGAAAACAGAGGACAATAAAATTAAAAAATTAAAAAAGAAACTTCAATTGCATCAGAAACAAAACCAAAAGAATAAAGCTTTAATTAATAAGATGAAAACTAAAATTGAATGTTACAAAAAAAGAATTCAAAGATTGCAACAACAAGCCAGTAAATCCACAGCTTCTTTACAAAAAGCACTAGATATGGTTAAAGCCCGAAATGAAATATTAGAGAGCGCATTAAAAACCAGCTTCTCAAGTTTTACGAAACATTCAGAAAAACAGTTGCTGAAAAAAGTGGTTCACAATTCGAAAAATAAACAATATACTTCTAAAGTGCTTGGATTGAAAGTGACAGCAAGACATAAACCAAAAAAATACAAAAAAAATGGGATTCCAGAAATAGAAGCTTTCTTTGTAAGAGACGATGTTAGTAGAATAACAGCAGGTAAAAAAGAATGTAGAGTAAAAAATAAAAATAAACAACAAATTAGGTATCTTATTGACAGCATACCAAATCTTCATAAGAAATACAGAGCGGAGGAAGGGCGTTATGGCATTACTACTTTTTACAAAAATAAGCCTTTCTTTGTTTTATCTCCTCATATCCAATCAAGGTCAACTTGCTTGTGCGAAAAACATGATAATATAAAATTTCAATACGAGGGTTTAAGAAGACATCGTATTATAAACGATGATTTTGATAAATTATTACAAGAATTAGCATGTGACACCAAAAACCTTGAATGTATGTACAATAAATGTAAGAAATGCAAAAATAAAAAACCAAAATTTGCGACGGATCAAGACATATTACATATGGTTAATTGGAACCAGTGGGAACGCCAAGATCATGCGTACACAAAAAAGGGTGGAACGACAGTTCACACAAAAAAGACTGTTCGAGTAACCAAGACTGATTCGGCGCAAAAATTGATCGATGATTTTAGCCACGATATTATTGCTTTTAAGAAACATCATTATAATAATATTCACCAACAAAACGAATATAGAAAATTGGTCACTAATCTGAAAGCTACTGAGGCTGTTGTAATTTGTGATTTTTCTGAAAATTATCAGAGTAAACTAACGGAAGAAATACAATCCATGCATTTTGGTGCCTCAAAATCTCAAATCAGTCTGCATACCGGCATGATTTATTTGAAAAATAGTTCACAATCTTTTTGCACTATATCTGACAATCTAACTCACCAACCTCCAGCAATATGGGCCCACTTGACTCCTATTTTAGGTACAGTTAAAGAGATGTGCCCCCACTTGGATGTTATCCATTACTATTCGGATGGTCCAACCTCTCAATATCGACAGAAACAAAATTTTTTTTTACATTCTTTATTTACCAGACAACTTAATCTCTCTTACTCAACATGGTCATTTTTCGAAGCTGGTCATGGCAAGAGCGTGGCAGATGGAATTGGTGGCACCATAAAACGGATGTTAGATATGAAAGTATGCCATGGCGCCGACATAAAAAATGCTACAGATGCATACGAGGCAATTAAACAATCTGAAACAATGATACAGGTTCACCTTATTGAGGAAGAAGCTATAAATACAATTACGAATAAAATTCCTGACAATATACGAGTGTTGCCCGGTACTATGAAAGTACACCAAATCATTGCTGACACACAGACAGACAGATATAAAATAAAATACAGAGATGTTAGTTGTTTTTGCGAACCGCTAAGAGGAAAGTGCTCTTGTTTTTCTCTGGGTGAACACTATCTACAATCATATAACGGAGATCCAATACAACCACATCCATCCTCTGCAGAGTTGGCTGAGGCTGATTTGTTACTGTATGATTTAGTTGAACTTGAGCTTCCATCACCCGCACCTTCATGTAGTATTTTAACAGAAGATTTACCCTTATTCGATACAGTTGATAAGGAAGAGATAGAAGATCTTATGAACGGTACGAACAGTATGTTAGATTCTGCACTGGATATCAACAAATTGCCCTTAATTATTTTGCCTACCTCTCCTGGCCCTAGTTCTGAGCAAAATAACTTGCACATTACGCCAACATTTTGCCAATCTAAAAGAAACATGAATTTACAAAATTGCAATAAGTGCAAGTGTACAATACTCGGTCAGGTAACTAAATGTATGGCTTGCAAGCAAGTCTACTGCGAAGATTGCGTCGATGGCGGTCCCAGTTTTTTTGATTATATTTGTGATAAATGCTTTCAAGATAGTGAAGGTACTTGCGCTTGACTTTTTTTCTAGATTAAATTATTATTAATTACGTCAACTGCTCCTAATTTACTTTTTTTTGTTATAGATTGATTTCCATCCTCGATTGAGAGTAGATGAAATTCAATTTTCAATCTGTAACACACACGTTACGCCTTTCAAAACACAGTGGCTTCAACTAGAGGTAGTGTATAAGTGGCTAAGCATGTGATTGTATTTCTGTAACTTCTTTTCTTACGCTCGCCTATCGTTTCTCATCCAGATCGGCCTAAACTTACTAAATTATATATTTTTTTTTTTTTTTAACTAATATTATATATTTTTTTTACAGATTGATTATCTTCAAACAATAAAGATGGTGATTGTTGTGGACATTGATAAAGTTTTAAAAAAATATGATTTGGTGCAATATTATTACTACAATTTAAAGTGGCCATGGGCTGAGACACATTTCATACTTTCCTCTGAGTGTGGGAAATGCCATGGAGATGTAACACATATCAGTGCTACTGGAATCCGACCGCTTCACTTGACCCTATTAATGAATAAAAACGATATAAAGATGCTGTTAAATCGTTTACAATTTTGGTGTGATTATTGTGATGCGTTAATTTATGATCATTTTCCAAAAGACGAATGCACAATATGTTCTTAGACCCAGGGAGAACAACTAAATAAAGATTGAAAAATAGTACTTAATCTAAATGTTAACACCGTAATAAACTGTTTTGTCAGTGAAGAATAATTATATTACTTGGAAATGTTGATTGTTTATAAAACTATAATTATAATTTTAAAAAGACTTATGGATCATTTAAGTTGATTATTGTGTAAGAAGCATAGCATGCTAATAAGTAATTTTTTTAATATATTTACCTAACCACCTGAATTTAAAAACTCTCAGTAAGTTGCTAACACTAGGTTAAATTGACAGTTTATCTTACAATATTATCAATTTACCTTTGTGCTAGCAATTAATTCTGAGTTAAGTTTTTCGTGCAAGAAGGTCTAATATGTACCTATAAAAATAGGTTAAAACGTTGAATAATTTGTAATAAATAGAGTAATACATAAATACCTACTTACCGTGTTCCTACTTATGGATCTCATTAGAAAAATAAGATTTAATCTAAATATTGTAATGAATGCCTAATGTTTTAAGTTTTTATTAAGTGTTGCGTTGAGGCAATGTAAACCCAGCCTAAGAATTTTGTTACCGTCGGTTTTGTTACTGTCCCTGTTTTGTTCTCAAAGATTTTATGATTTTATTGTAAAATTTGTTACTTTTAAGAATATACTTGGTTTTGGTTATAAATATTAGTTATTTAACCACTTTTTGAACATGTTCATAATATGATATTGTTCATTTTACATCATAGGCATGATAGACAATTGTTGATTTGGAGACCGTGGTAACAAACCCGACTGATAATTGTATTTTTAAGTGATTTTTAAAGTGTTTTTGTAACTTGTTGAATCGTCAATTATTAAAGAAAGACTGATTTTTTCAAATAAATATATTAAAGTAGTAGAATCCCCATAGTTTCATTTATTATTCAACTCCGACTTTAGTAACAAAACTGACATAAATTCATACTTAGCTCTCACATTTTTACATTTTAACAAATAAATACTATTTGTACATAAAAAATATATTATTTTTGAAAAACTAGAGAATATAGGTATGTTATTTCAGATATTTAAAAAAACTATGGTGCCAAAAAAAAATTGAGTCATATTTTCACTAGTTGTACTAAATTTTTGAATCTCCTCACTTTCGAAACAATAGGCAGTCGAAAGCTAGTGAACAGCTATGCTGGACGCGTACCGCAAGGGCTGTTGGTATTGGTTCGACACGGAGGGGAGGCTCTTGCGGCAAGGGCCTCTCCCAAGTTTTTAGCCTATACTATCCCACTGCTAGGCCAGAACCTTTCTCAGCAGTGGGACAGTAAGTGCAAAAAGAAAGAAGTGAATTAACCAAAGTATTTTAGGAGTATTGAGTAGCATTCAAACATACTCTTGACTGGCCTGTTAGTCTAGTGGTTAGTGACCCTGACTGCTGAGACAGGTCGTGGGGTCGATTCCCACCCAGGACAAATCTCTGTGTGATGAGCATGATCATTTGTTCTGTGTCTGGGTGTAATTTATCTATAATATGTATCTATTTAGAAATAATAAGTATGTTTGTCAGTTGTCTGGTTGGTTGCCATAGTGCGGGCTGTGCCTAGTTTGGGATCAGATAACGCCGATAACGGTGTGTTGGTTGTCCTAAGATATTTATTTATACTGCTTTCAAACTGATATTTATTTATCAATCGAATTTGATTTCAGTCAATTACTTCGCAATTTTTCCTAATTTAATTACTATCAGAATGAGTTCTGCTTATACTTATATAGTTTGCATTTTTAACCTTTTATGATAGGTATATTGTATCTGTGGACTTAAACTCGTAAACTGTAATTTGTACTTAGTACGATCGTAAAAATCTATTCAATTCTATTTTCGCGCTTTAAGGAGTCGGTTACAAACAAACATACAAGTGAAGCTAATATAAAGCGTGTAAAAAGCCGGGTGATCAGTTACTCAGGTTCTTCGTGTCATATAAACTGTTAATGCCTGTACTATGATCTCAATTCTCAACGAATTGAAATAAATGCAGATTTTGACTAAGATTAATAATTTCTGTACTTATTTAACCCTATTCCTAGAAATAAAACTATTTTCTTTTTTGGTACCTAATGATCTACGAGATGCCAAAATAAAAATACTTATGACATTTTTATTATTACCTATAGAATTCTTTGACATGGTCTCATAATCTCATTCAAGGAACTTATAGTGGATATAAGTTCCTTGGTCTCATTATAACCCTAGAATATGAGATATTTTACTATCTGTACCTACTAACCTACTGTTTGCAATCACTACATTGAGTGTGGTAATAAAAAAACTTACACACGGTGGAAGCTCCATGAAATACGTTCATAAAGGCCTAAGAACAAAAAAAAAAAAACAGAGAAAGTCATTCCTATAGCTTTATGAACTTGGAGGGTTGTATTGGCGATTTTGATGATTATAATTCTGTAACGACATACGTCTTACAGGCGCGAATAATATTTTAATCAACATAGAACCGAGCACTGGCCTGCAAATTGCAAAAAACGTAAGAAATTTTGAATTTCGCGGGCTGGTCGGAGCATCCCCCTTAAGGCGATTTTGATGATTATAATTCTGTAACTACCAGTAACTACATACGTCTTACAGGCGCGAATAATATTTTAATTAACATACAACCCAGCACTGGCCTGCAAATTGCAAAAAACATAAGAAATTTTGAATTTCGCGGGCTGGTCGGAGCATCCCCCTTTAACAGGTGCAGAAGAAAGGAAACGATACGTTAATCTTTGATTTTAAACTGTAAAAAGAAATGGGATTGTCGACCTGTGAGAGATAATCGAGATTAGCATAGCAAACTACTTCCAGTTTTATTGCGTCTGTGGTTTATAGTGATACGCAAAATAGTAATATAGTTAGTTTGAAAATACTTTTGATTCAAAAAACGAATTAGATATTTTTTAACACGCAGTTTGTCCATCTTTTTGTAATTAATTTTTTGATTTACTGATGATGAGATGTTATCAAAATGATTTTTAGTAAGGAATTTAGAAAAATAAAATCTCAATCAAAACAAAGGCTAGCACTAGTGAAAGAAATAATATGTCAAAACGTCATCCACCGTTCTCTCAACGCATTTTAATTTCTGTTTCAAAAACGCCCGATTTTTTTTGATTTGATTCAAAACTTTTAAAAATAAAAATGCGCTGAAATAGCGAACCATTACCTAATAGTTAAGTTACGAGTATGTTTTTATGACGAGCCTCGTGGTTAAGGTGAGTCGTCTTAGATAATAGGATTGTTGTAAAAATAAACTGCTCGCTGGCTGCGTTCTGCGTCAGCGTCACAAACAAAACAGTAAAATGTTTACGATTTTCAGGAGACGACATGTCGAAGGCTGTAATTATACCGGAGTGTAATAAAGATATTGGGGGTATGAAGGAAGAGTTATCATTGTCTCCGACTGAGAGAAGAGATGGGGCAATCGGTGGTTTGTTTAGTAGGCTGCTGCGACTGGATACATTGAGTAAGAAGAGCAATGCGCCCGAAAGCCCGACGTCCGTGGAATCTCCGACCACCTATTATGGAGTTTACATACCTAGTGAAATTAAAAAAGGACCTGATGAAGGTATTTATTGCCAATATTATTATTCTAACAATAGTCTCTCCTGTAAAAATTAGTGAAATGAGCACAACTTATAGCCAAACACATTGTTCAATTAGTGATATTGTACTTTTGCATATTTTCCTTGTTTTAATTGAGTGCAGCAAGAGCTGAAGCTAAAATACATATCACGAAACAATCAATAGCAAACAAATTGCATAATATTTGGAAGCAATTTGAATAAAAGACAACTTTATTATGAAAATAAACACCTGTTTTTAAGAAGAACATATTTTTTTTACAAAGTATCAAACCTTCTCAGAAATGCTATTAAGTACTCTTTCTTGACTGAATCTTTAAACAATGCTCATTGAAATGAGCAAACCGTTGTTCTTTTTTCAAAAAATTCTCTGCATTCTAGTTCCGGGAAACACAATGCCTTATACCTAGGAAATGATTCCTAGGACAAACTTGAAGGGTTTACATACTATACACTTGTTGCTTTCTGTATTAAAAAAGTATTCATTCTCAATTTCAATGTTTTTTATGGCTGGACATTTGATAGATCACAAAGAACCTACATTCTAGTAACCTTAAAAAAAAATGGATTTATCATCAAATGTATTTTAGGTAAACTCTGTTATTTTTAATTTTCTTTGAGGACAGTCATCAAGCTCTCATTTGCTCATAGATCTGTGGTCCTTCCATTGGGAAACCCTGCTCCAGTTTATTACTTTTTTGTATAAGCCTTCTATTGTTTACCATATCTACATCATTATCAGTAGATAAGTT
The DNA here is from genome assembly GCA_947507805.1 of Aporophyla nigra. Lineage (NCBI taxonomy): Eukaryota > Metazoa > Arthropoda > Insecta > Lepidoptera > Noctuidae > Aporophyla > Aporophyla nigra. The sequence goes on along the minus strand of OX382292.1, from coordinate 26,399,024 downwards.
GATGTGGGTCAATAGTGTTGTTGTCAATTTCCTACTTTTATATTATCTTTGCACGGCTTTTGCAAATTATTATACTTATCTACAGAGTGAAATTTAATCCATTGGCAATATTTTAGCCAAGTATTCTAACCATGATACTTCTTAATTTAGGCTAACAATATAGAATATTAATATGTTCAAACTATTTATTAAATAATATGTGATATAACTTGATAATTACTTACATAAAGTCTGAAATAAATTCAAAGTCTTCCTGCATTTACCCGGAAACAAAGGGCCGTCATTATAATGAGGGTCATTTGTTTTTCAGCATATCTTTTTATATGTAATTCTAACTAGCTGACCCAGCGAACTTAGTATCGCCTCAGGTTCAATAAATGTTGTAATAAACCTACCAAGTTTGACAATCTGGTACGCGGTGGTGATCTGGTAAGCGTTTTCTAGCTGACACTCATATGTTTGGTTAGCTCCTACCAAGTTATGATAACCTGGTACTTCAAAGGCATAAAGCGTTATCTAGCTGACACTCCTTGGTTTGGTAAGCTCCTGCAAAGTTATGATAACCTGGTACGTCGTCGGCATAAAGCGCTTTTTACCTGACACATACCCACAGGGTACGTAATACACTATCAATAGGACTACCTTTCATTTTGGCAGTTCCACAAAATTCATGATGTTGTTTGCGTTGCTAAGGACAGGCAATTTTTTCGACCATATGAAGAAAAGAAAGAAAGAAAGAAAAATATGAATGATGATGAGCAATAAATAACCTTCATAATGATTCAGATTCTGATTAATAGTGTGTTGCGCAATTAGGGTGCGGTTAGGCGACCACCTACAGAATTATGACTACCTGGTACTTCGAAGGCATAAAGCGTTTTCTAGGTGACTCTTCTTTGTTTAGCGATTACAAAGATCATAAAGCTCCTACCCAATTTATGACAACCTGCTTCTTTGAAGGCATGAAGCGTTTTCTAGCTGACATTTTTTTTTTGTTGGTGGGTAGCCCACCCGTGTTCCATCAGTTGCCTATATGCCAGGGTCACGGTAACTCTTTCGAACAAATTTCGCGACCCTGGCAATCAGGTGAGGTGAGCTCCTACCGCGTTATAACAACCTGCTAATTCGAAGGCATAAAGCGTTTTTAACCGACTTCAAAAAGGAGGAGGTTCTCAATTCGGATGTTTATATGTTTTTTTTTATGTATGTTCGGCCATAACTCCGTCATATTATATAAACGGATTAGCAAAATTCTTTTTTTGTTCGAAAGGGGTTTATTCCGAAATGGTCCAATATAATTTTCATATAGATCTGATGATGAGTTCGGGAGACAGACACCGGAACTCTTTAAAAAATGACAGCAAATCAACCGCGATTTCTGCTATCGCATAAATATGCATTGTTTGTTTGGAATTAGTGCAGGGTGAATACCACAGCTAAAAATTTAAAAATAAAAACCTTTTTACAAAAAAAAACAACCAACTTCCTTAAAAACCCTACAATGTGAAAAATAACTTTAATTTCGGAAGTCGGTGGCAAAAAAACCATAAATACAGATCTTAAGACACCGACTTCCGAAATTAAAGTTATTTTTCACTTGGTAGTGTTTTTAAGGAAGTCGGTTGTTTTTTTTTTGTAAAAAGGTTTTTATCTAGATAACACTAATATGTTTAGCAAGCTCCTTCCCAGTTATGACAACCTGGTACTTCGAAAGCATAAAACGTTATCTAGCTGACCATCAGGTTATGTGAGATCCTACCCAGTTATGGTTGTGGTATTTAAAAACAACGCATTTGCTAGCTGACACTCCTGTTTAATAAATAGCTCATACCTTACGCGCTCAGACGTGGGGTTGCGGAGACAGCCTGTTCTGCCTAGCTCATACTATACCAAGTTATGACCACTTTTTTTTGGTGAGAAATCATCTAATCACGTCTCGCGATCTGGGCGAAGCGGGAGGCCCGTGTCAGACTTTTATTAACTAAAACCCACCCGTGTTCCTTCAGTTGGCTATGCCAGGGTTAGGCCACGGTAACTCTTTCGAACAAATCTCGCGATCCTGGCAAGAATTTATGACCACCTGGTACTTCGAAGGCATAAAACGTTTTCTGACTGACACTGCGGTTTGATAAACTCATACCAAGTTATGACCACCTGGTACTTCGAAACATATGTGTGTATGTTTGTAATGAATAAACTTAAAAATTACTGTGCCGATTTCATAATTAGACGTACAAACTTAAGTCGCAGAACATGCCAGCAATTAGACGTACAAACTTAAGTCGCAGAACTCAAGTATTCTTAAATAAGTGTTCGTAAATTTTCTCATTTTCGGCGCAATTTTTTACATTTTTTCTTTCATAAGAATCTTCTCCTGACAATTACAAACACAAACAAAAAAAAAAAGTGAAATCGGTCCAGCCGTTCACGCGTGATGGCGTGACCAAGGGAAATAGGGATTCATTTTTAGGGTTCCGTTGCCAAATGGCAAAAAACGGAACCCTTATAGATTCGTCATGTCTGTCTGTCTGTCTGTCTGTCTGTCCGTCCGAGTATGTCACAGCCATTTTTTTCCGAAACTATAAGAGCTATGCTGTTGAAACTTGGTAAGTAGATGTATTCTGTAAACCGCATTAAGATTTTTACACAAAAATAGAAAAAAAAAAACAATAATATTTGGGGTTCCCCATACATAGAAATGAAACTCAAAAAAAAAATTCATCAAACCCATACGGGGTATCTATGGATAGGTCTTCAAAAATGATATTGAGGTTTCTAATATCATTTTTTTCTAAACTGAATAGTTTGCGCGAGAGACACTTCCAAAGTGGTAAAATGTGTCCCCCCCTGTAACTTCTAAAATAAGGGAATGAAAAACTAAAAAAAATATATGATGTACCGTCTAACCTTGCAACTTTGCCCAGATTTCTTGCGATTTTTTATTCCAGTTTAAATATTTTTGTAAATAATATTACTTTCAATTTGTGATGGTGCTACATCAATAATAAATGTAATGTTCTTTGCATACAATATATCATAATATCAAAACAATGAATGTTAATGTGCTAAAAACCTCAATTTGGACAGCGGGCAAAATATATTTTACTTTTTACAAGTTTGCCCATTTTGCAGAAACCTTCGTATCTTCAGTATTTTCTACCTTAAGAACATTATTTTAGAAAAGAGTACAATCTATCATTACCTGCCGAATTTGAGTGGGCAAAGTCACTTATTTTTCACAGTCTTTTTTCCGCAAAATACACCACCAACTTCGACACAGTTTGATAGCCGATTGAAGTTACATTTGGAAAAATCAGTTACGTAGTCTTACCAGAAATATATTCAAATTTCTTCCGTAGTTTTTTTTTAATACGTCATAAATCGTGAACCACAATTTACCTTTCATTCAGTCAACTCAAATATAAAAATTAAAAAAAAAACATTTAATTTCATAAACATAAACCTTATGCATAAACCATGAATACCTGCAGGTTTGTACGGAACCCTCGGTGCGCGAGTCCGACTCGCACTTGGCCAGTTTTTATATATATATAGATGTACGTGTTTATGTCACTGCTCCTAAACGGCTGGACTGATTTTTTTTGTATGCATTTGGGTGGCACCCTGGGTGGTTTAGATTCACTATTGGACCCGGTAGGTGGGAGTTCTACGAAACAGGATAACATCTGTTCCGTCAGCTAGTAATAATATAATTATTTCAAGAAGACTGCAAGTAGTTTATGCTTTAATATCAATTTACCACTACTTTTACTTTTCCCAATTATGTTAGTGTCGTGAATACGCCTATCCTGATCACCACAAAAAAATAGTACTACTTTTATTTTTAATAATACACACATAATGTATTCAAAGTTATGATACTATAAATAATACATGTTTGCCACATGCAAAGACTATATAACCACTTGACTGCGCATACAGTGCCCCGACGTTCGAAAACTATTAGTATTTTGTCGCCTATGCATAGGCTACGGTTCAAGTAACCATTTTAGTTGTGACCAATTGTTAGACCTCTGTGCACGCTAAATTAATGCAAATAATGTAACTTTATCTGCAATTATAACGCATCAAAATACCTTCATGCGCGGTGAAGTGGTTTAGGAAACATTCCAAGACTTTCACAGTTCTCACAGTTTCAAAAAAGATCGCATAACTTTTGATCAGTAAGTAAATAGTACGAAAAATTATTGTGATTTAATCAGATTATGATCCACCGTAGGGGTCTATTTAAAATGGTGGTTTGGTAAACCAGCACACTGTGTGAGTTCCGCGTTGATGTCTTTTGGAAAAGTCTCGTTCTTTCATTAGACAATTCTAATGCATCTATCCCTTACTTTCACTTTGTATTTTTATCGTAAAAATTAGTGCTGTTACCTTTAATAGCTGAAAGTCTTTATCGAACATTAAAACTAAAATGAATGAAAATTTTATTCAATTCAAATACTGTGGCTTCTTTAGCTTCGTCTTGACAATCCGTTTGTAAACTGGTGCCAAAACTCCCGTGGCCATAGTACCTTCTGCCTTGGGGATGATATTCGACACCGTTTCTGATTGCTATTTCGTCGAATATGATAGTGGCGAAAGTTTTGTTCTTGGATTCTCTAGCTTTCATTTTATTAGTGATTGATTTTGATTCAATATGATTTCTTTGATTTTAATTGAGTATTTATCACAATTTTAAAATCCATTTTATCGATATCGCCTATTTTCCCTTAATGAAGTAGAGCAGCCCTACGATGGGCATACCTACGCAACTTGACCTTGAACTGACCAATTGCAGCCGCGCGTTCTTCCTCGTCCCCCGGCCCGCAGTGGTGAGTCGTGTGCTAAGCAGAAATCGGCCTATACGCTCTCTAGTGGTTATATTCTCTTTGGCCACATGCCAAACTGGTGCCCGGAGACAGTAAGGCGGGGTCGCGGCAGACTACGTAGGATATGGCGGGATGAGCTGGATAGGTTCCGTCATAATTTGAAGGAGGACGCTCAGGTTCGCGATAAGTGGAAGAAGTGGAGGGTGGCCTTTGCCCAGGAGTGGGACAGTGCCGGCTAGCAAAAAAATAAATAAATTCAAATTAGATACCTAAAAAATTATTTGCCCTAAAACGTTTTTTTTTTTGAATAAAGTATGTACCAACTTTATGATATACATGAGAAGGATCTAAGGAGGGCCATGATTCATATTAGAACCCCCGTGATAAGTATTATAACTTTTTTCTCTGTTCTGTGATTGATATTAAGCTATCAAGTTACGTAAATAATATTATTTACACAATGTTTATGGGCTCTGTAGCAATATAAACTTATTTCACATTGTTCTTGTATTTGAATTTCAATGATAAGTTATGTATTGCCTTAGTGTAAAATGTAGTTTCGTGAGGGGTTAGTAATTTCCCAGGGTCGCGAGATTGTTCGAAAGAGATACCGTGACCCTGGCATATGGGCAACTGAAGGACAACGGGTGGGTTTTAGTCAGTAAAAGTCTGACACGCCCTCCCGCTCCGGCCAGAGCGGGAGAAGTCATTTGATGACTTCCCATCCAAAAAAAAGGGTTTAGTAATTTTGAGCCGCATGGATCAATCGAGCAGCTAGTTGCATGACCGTCTTTACTTTACATACCAAAACCTCTCTATGCCACAGAAAGCACGTTAAGCCTTTGGTCCCGGCTGTCATTTGGAAGTCAGTGTCGTCAGAAGGAAGTTCTTGGTAAGACAACCAGTCTTACCATGGTATTACTCAGGGTTGTCGAGGTTAGAAAGGTAGTTGCTCCATGTAAAATACTGGTATTCAGCTGCATCTGATTAGACTGCAAGCTGATCTCAACATAGTTGGGAAAAGATGAGGCAAAAGATGATTACTTACATTACTTTTTTAATACTTACCAAAATATTTAAAAATGTCTGCGGTTGAGACCGCTAAGGCCTCATTTACGGAGACGCGGCGCGTGCGGCGTGGCGTCGCGCGGCGCGTCGGGCGTTTTTGCTGTTTACGGAGAGGCGGTGCGTGAAGCGGCACGCGTCATTGCTCGCGTAAACACAAACATATGGCAATATACGATGTTGTTCATAGAGACGCGAGGCGGGCAGAGTGGCGGTGCCGGCCGCGTCGCCCGCGGCGATTTTTTAAGCGTGTAGTGGCGCACGCGGTGGGCATCGCTGCGGCGTACGTGCGGTACTCAATAAAACAAACTATTTCGATATTGTTTACTATATAATCAAAAGTTGTAGTAGACATCCGTGTATAGCCATGAAAAACATCACAACCACTTTCTCTTATTGACCTATAAAGAATTGCATATTCCCCAAACTTCTCGTGTTCCGTTGCTGTAAACTGGGCTAATTCTTATATTAAATAATTCACGTTTAACATAAAATTTTCTGCTAAAAAAAGTCGATGATAATGTACTCCATTGTGACGGTAAATACGTCTGCGTTGTGCGATTTCCAAAAAAAGACAGGCAGAAGGTTCCGCCGCGGGTACCGCTTCACCGAGAATTGCAGCTGCGGGCGTCGCCGCGATGAACGCCGCGTGCGACGCCGCAAAAAACGCTTAATTTCAAACAAACGCGTGTAAAATCGCCTCTCCGTAAACGCACTCGTACAACGCTATATGTTTGAATTCAGTGCGGGCCGCGCCGCCCAACGCCACGCGCGACGCGCCGCGTCTCCGTAAATGAGGCCTAAGCAAAAAATGGTGACCCTCATTCACACGGCTTGGCGATTCCTGATCACTTGTTAATGTTATTACAAGAATGCATTTAGCTTCTGGTTATCCTTATGAGTCATAATCTTAGTCGCCTTGTATGCCATTCGCGCACTCAATATGTAGGTCGCAAGGACGCCGCGCTACAAAACACGCTTCTAAAAATGTATGAAATTATATTTCGATACGGTGATAATTAGCCTTGTTCTTTACTAAGAATTTTAATGATAATTGCTTTTTTAAAAAATTACTTATTGTGAAGGAAATCATTGAGAGAAAATCTTGATTTTAACCTAGCCTTCTCTCTACTGTATCGAGGTCAGCTTGTCATGGAATGCGCATGTGATGCGAAGGAATGAAGAAAATGTCGTGAGGAACGTTTTGAGGATTTATACGCCCTATGTCAGATCCCTATGTACACGCATATTGTCAGATCGACAGACTTCATCGCAAAATGTCAAATTCGCAAATTGTCAGATACTCTTAATGACAAATACGCAAATGCCATAAACGCTGAATGACAGATACTTAAAATGTCAAATACTCATAGTGCCATAATGACATGAAAACATGAACGACATTTAAGAGGATGGAGGAAAAACCGGCCAAGTGCGAGTCGGACTCGCGCACCGAGGGTTCCATACAAACCTGTAGGAATAAAGTTTAAAATTTAAAAAAAAAAATTATATGATGTAACTAAAAAATTACGGTTTTCGCAATTTTTCCTTTATCTGTGCTATAAGACGTTGCTTCGTGCCAAATTTCAAAATTCTAGATCGACTGGAAGTACCCTTTAGGTTTTGATTCCATTGCGAGTTTCGAAAATTTGCGGAAATTTGCAGCATAAACAGCTATATCTTTTGATTGCGTTAGCTTAGAAGTTTGATTTTTTCACAGCTCCAAGGGACAGTAGATTTGAGTATTTGATATAAATTTCAGCTTGATACCTTCACGCGTTCTTGAGAAAAAGGGTCTTGACAGACGGACGGACGGACGGACAACAAAGTGATCCTATAAGGGTTCCGCTTTTTCCTTTTGAGGTGCGGAACCCTAAAAACACATGATAATTGGTAAACAATAAAATTATTCATTTTAACAAATAAAAACAGCAAAACTTACTACTGTGGTAATGTCATTAATACACTACAGAGTTGTGAATCATTGATACAAAAATATTTTAGAAAGTATTTCTAATTATTGATTTAAAAAAAATATCACAAAAAACTTGCGAAATAATCAATAGAGTAAATGGCGATAAATCATTTTTTGCACAAATTATTCCGGTGAAATTTCTCCAATTTCATGTTTCGAAATCCGATATCGGAAATTCGGCGGTTCTTTCGTATTGATAAAAACAAAGAATTACGTTGAGCCAATGGTGCCAACCCTTTTTTTTTTTTGGATGGGACATCATCAAATGACTTCTCCCGCTCTGAGCGGAGCGGGAGGGCGTATCAGACTTTTACTGACTAAAACCCACCCCTGTTCCTTCATTTGCCCATGTGCCAGGGTCACGGTACCTCTTTCGAACAATCTCGCGACCCTGGCAGGCATCGGTCCTAGCAGACCTGACATCTCTTTGAGGCGCGCGTGGAACACTACGCGCCGTCGACCCGAGCCTGGGTCCTTACCGGGCGGCGAGCTACATGGTGCCAACCCTCAATTTCACTTCACTCCATTGGCCAACGTTCAATTGGTATTCAAACGTACTTCACGCAAACCTAAAAAAAATAATTAAAAGTAATAATAATCTGATCCATTTCTGACTTTTTGCGTATCTGATATTTTACGTATCTGGCATTCTGCGTTCCTGACATTTTGCGTATCTGGCATTCTGCGTTTCTGACATTTTGCGTATCTGGCATTTTGAATTTCTGGCTTTTTGCGTATTTGGCATTCTGCGATTTTTGACAATATGCGTGTCTGACATTTTACGTACCTATCTGACATAGGGCGTATAAATCGTTTTGAGGATGAATGTGGAATGTGTGAACGATGATATGGCTAGAAAGGGGGTGATTACCGATATGACGATTAAGAGAAGTATGGAAGAAAAGGCTCATAAAAATCTTAGTATAACAGAAATATGATAATTAAGAAATTACAAAGTTCACTCAACCAATATCAAAACTTTAATATCAATATTACAAAAATAACTCTTATTTTTTTTAAACACAGTTTTTAAGACAAAAATCCCTTTAAGCCAAACCGACGTTTACACAAAACTTTAAAGCAGAACAGCACTTTTTGGAGTCATCAACAAACGCCAAATCGAAAGCTACGATCCTTTCAGTATTTGACCTGTCATTTTGCATCACTCAAGCGTCAAAATCACAGTGATCTTTATTGCCATTGCAAAAAAGTCGCTGTTCGATTGATGCCACTGACAAGTCTGTCAAAATTACAGTAATCATTACTTAAAAACATAATCAGGCTACACCGTTGCCACTGCTGGGACAAAGGCCTCCTCGTGGGCCCAGTGTGGGTTCGTAGATGTCACATGTCTTCAAATGTTTGAGCCTAGGACATGCCAGTTTCCTTACGATGGTTTCCTTCACTATTTTGAGAGAAGTGGTGATAAAATTATTTACACAAAGAAAAGCGCCTGCCTGGGTCCAACCCACAACCTACAACTCGTAAGTTGGGGCCGATACCACTGGGCTACCACTGTTCTCTTTTCAGTAATGATTATTCTCGTTAAAATAAGGCTGCTTTTGGTTTGCCAGCAGCAAACCAAAAGCAGCCTTATTTTAACGTTAGAAGTGAAATATTGTGCATGGACTTAGTTCTCTCCTTTAACTTCATGGCTTTCTTTTATTTTCATGAACTTTTTTTATATTGAAGAAGCTCTACACGTTTACAAGAATAAGTCCGAGGCTATGGAGCTGGTCCGAAGATACAAGTCAGCGAGATTCAAGACGTTCAGAAACCGTCAGGATGCGGTGTCGTTTGCACTGCGAGGAGCCGAACCTACGGACATTTGTGAAGGAAATGACAGCTGTGAGTCCTTTTTAATTCTTTCTTAATTACTTACACATACATACATACAAGGTAATTTTTTATCCAGTGCGCAAATTTTAACAAATGAAAAAACGAGTTATAATAACCATGCAATTTTTATTTTGATATATCTTAGTAAAAACAAATTAAGTTATCGTTAACGAAAGATGTCTATTTTGAAACTGGTTTTTATGGTAACTTGCGCGCGGCGCCGGCGCGGCAGCGAAGGTGAACGACCGACCACCTGTTTAGTCGGTCAAAATTCTGAGAATTTCGAAGTACCTACGCCGTCGCGGTTACTGACCTATTACAATTGATCGAAAATAGTATTACGAAATATGTAGGGTGTCCACAGTTTACTGATTTAAGGTCGGATAAAAATTTAAAAAAACGTATTGAAAAAATTATTGAAATGTGTTCTATTACTGATACTGAACCACCAAAAAAATTTGCGCACTGGTTATAAAATTATCCTGTACTAGCTGACCCGACAGACGTTGTCCTGTCTCTTTGATGATATTTGGGCACGCATTCTGTCAAGTCTATGTCAAATGTCATAATGTTACATTCAAAAAGTTTACATTGTCCTATTATATGGTTGTAAAGTATTCTTAAATAAGTGTTCTTAAATTTTCTAATTTTCCGCGCAATTTTTTAATTTTTTTCTTTCATAAGAACCTTCTCCTGACAATTACAAACACAACAAAAAAAAAAAAAACTGAAATCGGTCCAGCCGTTCACGCGTGATGTCGTGACCAAGGGAAATAGGGATTCATTTTTGACGTGACAACGTCTTATAAATTGGTTTGCCGGGTGACACTTCAAGAAACTGCGTTACGCTCCGCTCACGTTATGCGCTCACAATGAGAGCGAGTGAGAGGCACGCGTCCCTTCCACTCGGGCATGGTTAGCCCGCCTAAGAGCGAGAGAGACAGACATAAAAAGTGAAAGGCACGCGTCCCTTCCACTCGAGCACAGTTAGCCCGCCTAAGAGCGCCTTAGATGAATAAATTGTTACTATTATTTCATCCTTCTTCCTACTATACGAATGAATATTCACATTAAAATTATTTTACCACTCAAAGTCGTTGTCACGTAAAACTTTCGCCCGTATACCGACTTTACAGGCAACCAATTTTTTTATATATATAGATATCACGCCTGTTTTCTCGAAGGCTTAGGTAGTACACCACATTTCGCCAGCTATATTAAGTCCCATGTAATAAGGGGCAGAAACACGGTACATATGATCCTCAAGTATTTGAGCATAGATCGACATCTGTCACCAAGATTTCTTTCCCAAGATTTCGTAGATATTCGTAAGAAGACCAGTCAATCACGTTTTAGCCTAGGCAACTAGGCCACCTGTTATTTTCTAGGGAGACAAACCCGGGTTTCTTAAAGGTATGATAATTTAGTTAATTTCATAATAATTTCGGGACACACATTAAAATGTAATTGACAGACTTATGGTGATTTTTCGAGGTAGGCACTGCTTATATGTTTATAGGTTTTCGGAAATATAATTCTCACATAATTAAAAAGATTTTAGGAAACCACTAACTCCGCTTCGACTATAATAGCCCTGAAAACACATTTAAAATTCTGAAATAGCAAACTCCATACATTCATATACAGACACACTATCAAACATCACAATCACAGACAAGCCAAAATAGTAATAAGTGTAGTAATTTCATTGCTAAATCATTGTAAGTTTTTTCATTTGTTTCTTTTTCTTTCTTATGGAGCCTATTATCTTAAGTTCTCACTCGTTTGTTACTGTACAGGTCACAGCAATGAGGAATAATACCCCACTGTAATACAGTACCAACTAGTACGGGGGGTATTGTGACTGTTACTGGCGGCATTATATTGTAATGTGAACAGTATCTTAAGCTAATAAATTGTGCACAAACAAATAAATAAAAATGAATAAATAAATATACGCTGCACGCCACTGAGCGATGGGTGTCATGGTACCCAGTAACTGGCTGTGGAGATCATATGTATAGGAAAATATTGATATTCAGTTGCATTCGGTTAGACTTTAAAATGACCACTTATTAGTCGGGAAAAGGCTAAGCAGATGATAATATTTACTTATAGAGAAAAAATGTTTTTAAAGAGAGAAATAAAATTATTAAAAACACAACAAACATTGAACGAACTTTGTTTTGTAAACGAATACGATAAAAACAAGTGTTATAAAGAGCATTGACCTTGTTATCTAAAGATATTTGTGTTTTACTCTTTCTCATAATCACGCGATCTCTGCCCGGAATCAGTTTAATATTGATATGCGGACTTTTATGTAGTTTGGCGTTTTTGAAAACTGTATTTAAATAAAGTTTTATCATACTACCTTTATTCCTGGTGTTTATGTATAAGCCTAACTATACATAGCCGAATATAGGAGTTCCAGCTGAAAGTCCTGTCAAATACCGCATGTCGCTCGTGCGTATGCGCACTAAGACAAACATCGTCGAAAAATTGGTCTTTGCTCCAGCTCTACCTGTAGTTGATTTAATATTGTTTACTCTAGCGAAAATGTATAGTCATGCCATTGATCTGGCAAAACAATGTGTCTTATCAAGCCAAATATACCATTGTATAGAGGAAAGCGACTGCTTTCGTGCCAATTTTTCTCACTTATCGTAACCGTAGTCCAAAACGAGCTCTATTTCTTCTTTATTAATGACTAATATTGCATGTTGTGTTTTAAGATTTCCGGTTGTTTGCACGAGTTGAATGTTTGGACTTGGTTTCGTAGTTTTATACCGACTTATTGATGTAATTTTCTCATGAGCTTGTTGTGGTTCTGAAATTAGATTGGGTCTATAATTAGCTGTTGGGTTACGTATCGTAGGTGGCGTGATAGTGGGCAGATTCATTCAAGGGTAAAACGTGTGGACGCTAAAATCTGTTATCTTGCATGAAATCACAAAATGAAGTTTATCTCGAACAACTTGCTAAGTAGTAAGAAAATTGTGTTGATCCACGCCCCACGATTTAAACCCAATAAAATAATTGATTTAGGGGAATCTCTAGACATAAATGAATTGGATCCTCTAACACCAATGGATTCCTCACACTCGAGTCATGGCAAGAAAGAATCCACCATCTTTCCCCTATGGTCTTTGTATTGTAACAAACGATGCCAAACGCTACGCTACGTTTGATCGCCAAAGATTGTTCATAGCATGATGATTGATGGCATCGGCCTATGGACTGTTTGACTTTTGGACGTACGGTTACCATATCTCAGGATTTGTCCTGAGATCTCGGGTTTTTGGACTCTTCTCAGTATTGCGGCCGGATTTTGCAAATCTCATAAAATCTCGGGATTTTTAGAATTTTCAGTAAAATACAGCTTACAGTTTAAACATCTCTTTAATTGGCATCGGCCTATGGACTGTTTGACTTTTGGACGTACGGTTACCAATTTACCATATCTCAGGATTTGTCCTGAGATCTCGGGTTTTTGGACTCTTCTCAGTATTGCGGCCGGATTTTGCAAATCTCATAAAATCTCGGGATTTTTAGAATTTTCAGTAAAATACAGCTTACAGTTTAAAGATCTCTTTAATAAAAATTTAAACAAACTAAAAATAATCTTCCTTTGGTAATCATTATTAATTGCAATTAAATTCAACACTTATTGACTTGACTGGCCTGTTAGTCTAGTGGTTAGTGACCCTGACTGCTGAGACTGAGGTTGTGGGTTCGATTCCCACCCAGGACAAATCTTTGTGTGATGAGCACGATCATTTGTTCTGTGTCTGGGTGTAATTTATCTATAATATGTATGTATTTAGAAATATTTAAGTATGTTTATCAGTTGTCTGGTTCCCATAGTACAGGCTCTGCCTAGTTTGGGATCAGATAACGGTGTGTTGGTTGTCCTAAGATATTTATTTATTTACTTATTTATCCAATTAGGTTCTTAATCAGTTATATCAGGATATAAAAACTATAATATTACGACTTCATTAAATTGTTAAGTACGTTTGAGACAAAATTCTCAAACTGTAAAAAATCTCAGGATTTTTCAATGGAAATCAGGCCTTTTCTCCGGACTTTTGATTTGTTTATCTGGTAACCATTGACATATTATATTACTGCGTAAGGACAGGGCGGACCGCATGTTACAATGACGCCTCGAACTTGGTCCCAAAATGGTCCTCCCTTTATCGAAGTGAACTAGAACGCGATCGGCTGTCTTCGGAACGGTCGTATATTTTGCAAGCAAAAATGCCAAGTTTTGCCGTGAAGGGTTGCGTGAACTACGACAAAAAGCACAATAAAAAAAATGATAACATTTCATATCACCGGTAAGTTAAAAATATGTCATTAAATCCACTGCTAACATTATTTAAAACAATTTTCTTTCATATTTGTCTCAACCTATGACAAAGACGAAGCGAAGCCGCGTAAAAGTACGACATAACTTTGCAGCGGCGCTCGTTGTAGCCGGTAGCCGATGAAATGGAAAGATTTAATAATATTACTATAAATAATTTAAAAAAATTGTTTTATTCGAAGGCCAATGAAAACTTAATAACACCAACAAACTGCAACAAATATAAATTTTCAAAAATAAAAGGTTTTTTTTTATTTCTTTGTACCTCGAAAAATACCTCACCCCGCTCTTACAAGGTTACGTCTAGGAGCAGACCACGCGGATTGACATCGTAGTTCATACTAGTTCTAATAGATGACGTTAGTGTTTTTTGTTGGGCGACCGCGTCCGTCAAATGTTCGGACGACCGTATCTTTACTATTTAAATCAATGCTGGTAACCCTATTTGGACGCAACATTCGAGTCTCGTATTCAGACGCTTATTACGTCACTGAACTAGATGTGACTGCGCTCATTATCAAACATTGGACTTAAAGATTAATCAAATAAGACCTGCCTAGAACATTTGTCACGTTGCCAGCTACCTTTCAGTCTTCACTGTAACCTAATTTTCTTAATTCCTTGATCGACACCGCCATTTTTGCGCGGGAAAAGAACATTTCGAAAACTTGACGCTTAATTTTTTTTTATGTTGGAGTGTTGAGGCACGCGTCTTTATTTATGATTCTTTGCGGCTGTTTATTGGCATAATAAAAGTAAATCGAATTTGATATGATGCATGTCGCGAGAAGATAGGACTTATATGTTGTCTTAAGGCCGGGTGGCACCGTTTTCACCTGTTTTAGAATTGGTTTTTAATAGGCAAATTATTACGTCCAGAATCTGAAAAAAATATATATTTAAGATACATTCTTTCTCCTTAGCTTGTACCCGATCAAAACACGATACAATCAAATTTACTCGATAGAAAAAAAAGCCGAACTTACTTCGATTTGCAGTTTTTTAACAAGCCTAATTTCATTTTAAAGAAGTACTAATACTCCTATTTTTCTATAATTAGTATCAATGTCATTGATTTAAATAGTAAAGATACGGTCGTCCAAACATTTGACGGACGCGGTCGCCCAACAAAAAACACTAACGCCATCTATTAGAACTAGTATGAACTACGATGTCAATCCGCGTGGTCTGCTCCTAGACGTAACCTTGTAAGAGGGGGTGTTGTATTTTTCGAGGTACAAAGAAATAAAAAAAAACCTTTTATTTTTGAAAATTTATATTTGTTGCAGTTTGTTGGTGTTATTAAGTTTTCATTAGCCTTCGAACAAAACAATTGTTTTAAATTATTTATAGTAATATTCTATCTTTCCATTTCATCGGCTACAACGAGCGCCGCTGCAAAGTTATGTCGTACTTTTACGCGGCTTCGCTTCGTCTTTGTCAAAGGTTGAGACAAATATAAAAGAAAATTGTTTTAAATAATGTTAGCAGTGGATTTAATGACATATTTTTAACTTACCGGTGATATGAAATGTTATCATTTTTTTTATTGTGCTTTTTGTCGTAGTTCACGCAACCCTTCACGGCACAACTAGGCATTTTTGCTTGCAAAATATACGACCGTTCCGAAGACAGCCGATCGCGTTCTAGTTCACTTCGATAAAGGGAAGACCATTTTGGGACCAAGTTCGAGGCGTCATTGTAACATGTAGTCCGCCCTGTCCTTACGCAGTAATATAATATGTCAATGATCAATGTATAGGTAATTTATTTTAGAATCGATTGAACCCGATCAATTTTTTTCATTTTATTTCTAAAAAAAAATATCGATCGTTCAAGTGATTTTTGATCGGCGCGTCGCTTGCCACTACTTGCCACTCTTGCCAGTGTTCTGCGAGACGTTATCGAGGTGAGACCTGTGACAATTTTTTGCGCGCGCGCTTCCTTTCTGCTGCGTAAGTAATAATAAGAGAAAACAAAATAAATTGTAAATAAATATTGTTTTCAAGAATTTATATAGACCATAGTTGGTTAAGCTTTTGTTTTGTGTGTGTGGTTCTCATTGTGTAAATATTTGTTAAACTTTAAAAACAATGTTGCAATCCAATGCAATATTATTATGACATAGAGCTGATCTGATGATGGAGCTGGAAGTTGTCCATAGGATCTCTGTAATTAAACGACGCAGCCCCATCGAGATTGGGCTCGTTTGATTCGTCTTGACGAGTACTTTGATACTATATGGTAACCAGGGTCTGATGATGGAGTTGGAAGGGGCCATAGGAACTCCGTAATTAAACGATGCAACCCCATCGAGTTTGGGCTCGTTTGATTCGTCTTGACGAGTACTTTGATACTATATGGTAACCAGGGTCCGATGATGGAGCTTGAAGGTGGCTATAGTAACTCCGTAATTAAACGACGTAACCCCATCAAATTTGGGCTCGTTTGATTCGTCTTGATGAGTATCTTGGTAGGCGTGAATAGAAAGAGGTCGAAAATTATTCCGCGGCAACGTACTACCGGGGTAAAAGGGACCCAATGTGATAATCCAGATTATAAACTATCTTGGTGCAAAATTTCATCCAAATCTGTTCAGTAGTTTTGCGTGAAAGAGACACACACCACCATACATCCATCCATACTTCCATACACCCATACTCACAAACTTTCATAATAATATAAGTCCAGGTTATAAACTATCTGCTTGCTAATTGGAACGAAGTTCCTTATCGCGCATTGTGAAAGGGGGCTAGACGGAAAAAAATCTCACGAAGAGTTATAACGACACTTTTTAACCGACTTCAAAAAAAGGACGACGTTTCTCAATTTGACCGTATATATTTTGTTGTTTGTATTTGTTTGTATGTTGTTGTTTTTTTTGTTGTGAGTAGAGAGAGAGAGAGAGAGAGGGAGAGAGAGAGTGAGAGAGGAAGAGAGGGAGATAGAGAGAGAGAGAGAATATTTTTGTTGAGTGTATACAGGTTTTTTGTACAGAATAAATAATAAAAAAATTATAACCAAAAAAAACAACCCAATAAAGGAACTTCGTTCCATCCGGGTGTCCCTTGACACCTCCAAAGTTTTTTTTTTTTTTTCATTCAAATGCGTTCAGTAGTTTTTGCGTGACAGAGTAACAAACATCCATCCATACATCCACACTCACAAACTTTCGCATTTATAATGTTAGTCCAGGTTATAAACTATCTGCGTTCTAAATTTCATCCAAATGCGTTCAGTAGTTTTTGCGTGACAGAGTAACAAACATCCATTTATACTCACAAACTTTCGCATTTATAATATTAGTCCAGGTTATAAACTATCTGCAAGCTAAATTTAATCCAAATACGTTTAGTAGTTTTTGCGTGAAAGAATAACAAACATCCATCCATACTTCCATACATCCATACTCACAAACTGTCGCATTTATAATATTAGTCTTGTATTATCGTTTCTTCTGTGGTTTCTAATACTGTGGACATACTGATGTCGCTACACTATGACCTGTCTGTGCTACGCCCAAGGCTCGGAACCGGTTTGAAAAATACCGGTTAACACCGGTTTATTTCGGTTTTCCTCCGAACTTTTCTTAAGAACCGGAACCGTTTTAGAACTTTATTTTAACCCAAATTAACCGGTTTATTCGACGAACGGCATGTTGATAAACGCTTTGCAACTTGTATGAATGCCGCGCATAGCGGTGCGGTATGAAGACGTACTAGTTACGATATTTCTTTTCATTCGATTCTTGACTTCGTAGGTAGACGTCTGCTGCGCAGTGGGATTTAATCACCAGTTTATATTATTTGTCTATTATTTGTGTTTAAAATGGGTAGAAAGCGGACGAATTAAATCTATACATACTTTGACTACATAACAGTGAAAACAATAAAACTTCAAAGTGTCTAATAGAAAACTGTGAACAAGTTTTACGGGTAAGTAAACAATTGATTCAATCAATCAATCAACTCAGCCTATCGCAGTCCACTGCTGGACATAGGCCTCTCCCATGCTGTGCCACAACATCCTGTCCTCCGCCTTCCGCATCCAGTCTGTCCCAGCCACCTTTTTGAGGTCGTCGGTCCATCTAGCTGGGGGGCGTCCCACACTACGTTTGCCGATACACGGTCTCCACTCCAGGACGCGTCTGCTCCATCGGCCATCGGTCCTTCGACAGACATGGCCAGCCCACTGCCACTTCAGACTGCTTACTCTGCAAGCTATGTCGGTCACTCCAGTTCTTTTCCGGATAGCTTCATTCCTGATTTTATCCTTCAAAGAAACTCCGAGCATAGCCCGCTCCATAGCCCGCTGAGCGACCTTAAATTTGTGGACTAGCTGAACTGTCAGTGTCCACGTTTCAGCACCGTATGTCATAACGGGCAGGACGCACTGGTTGAAAAGCTTGGTCTTCAAACGTTGCGGTATCCACGACGAGAAGACTTGACAAAGTTTTACAAACGCTGCCCAACCCAACCGGATCCTCCTGTTGGCTTCTTTCTCGAAGGTGTGTCTACCAAGCTGGATGACTTGCCCTAGGTAGACATACTCCTTCACAACGTCGAGAACCGACCCTTCGATGCGGATTGGACTCGGCAAGACATGCGCATTGTACATGACTTTGGTCTTGTCCAAGTTCATGCCGAGGCCTACCCGCCGAGAGGCTCCATTTAGGCTATGCAGTATCTGGTCTAACTGTCCCAGTGTCTCTGCCATTATGACGATGTCGTCGGCAAAACGAAGGTGTGAGATGTACTCGCCGTTTACGTTGATCCCCTGCCCAGTCCAATCTAGCGTCTTAAATACGTCCTCCAGCGCGTTGCTGAACAGTTTCGGGGATATCACATCCCCCTGTTTCACCCCTCTGAGCAGTTTGATTGGGCTGGTTGTTGTATCCTGGATCTGGACAGTCATCGTTGCAGCGTCATACAAACACTTCATCACCTCGATGTATCGCCGTCAATTCGACATCGTTGCAAAGAGGCCAGAACTGCCCAAATTTCAAAGGCTTTCTCGTAGTCCACAAATGCCATACACAGCGGCTGATTGTACTCTTCGGTCTTCTGTACAATTTGCCGAACAGTATGGATGTGGTCTACGGTGCTGAAGCCTTTTCGAAAACTGGCTTGTTCTTGTGACTGGAACTCGTCAAGTCTCCTGGCGAGACGGTTCGCGACGACCCTCGAAAACAGCTTGTATACGTGGCTCAAGAATGAGATGGGTCTATAATTCTTCAGCAAGGTTTTGTCACCTTTTTTGAAGAACAGAACCATCGCACCCCTGCTCCACGCTTCAGGAGTTGTACCCTGTAGGATGACGGAGGTGAAGAGACTTGCGAGCTCTCTTATGACTGGAGCCTCGCCCGCTTTAAGGAGCTCTGTCGTTATTCCGTCATCACCTGGTGTCTTATTGTTCTTAAGCTACTCGAGAGCCGCCCTAATCTCGCACTGGTCGACATCCGGGATGTCTTCCGTGTAGTGGCGCGTTAGTTCGGCTCGATGGTCATCTTCGCTATGTCCCGTTGGTTTCAGCGTCCGTGTTGAGTACAGATGCCCGTAAAAGTTTTCAACTTCCTCGAGTATCTCGGACTTCGAAGTCACGATTTTGCCATCTGCCGTTCTTAGTTTCGTCAGATGAGACCTCCCTAATTGCCGAGCGAACACTTTCGATCCTCAGTTCTGCTCAATCGCAACCTTGATGTCACGAGTGTTGGAGCACCGAAGGTCACGTCGTGTCAGCTTTCTAATTTTTAGGTTTAAGGTCCTCTTATCTGACGAAGACGGCTGCGTGGATGGCAACTCTCGTCTTTCCTTCATAAGTCCGAGAGTTCCCGAGGAAAGTTTCGACACCTTACTTTTTCGCTGCGACGGGAAAAGTTTGCGGGATACTTTGCATAGCGCTTTGACCACCTCATCGGCTTTCTCGTCGACAGTGCCGGTGATTTCCAGCAGAGCGAATCGATTTTGAAGTTCCAGGAACTTTTCGGATCCCAAAGCAGCTTGGAGCTGCATAGGTCGGAGGATAGGCCTCATCATGCGTATTCTCTCAGCACGAAAATTTATATTTAGAGTGCCTCGTACATGTCTGTGATTGCTTCCGGTATTAAACCTGTTGATCACGGAGACATCTCTAAATATATGCTTTTTATCCGTCATAATGAAGTCTATCTCGTTCGTCGTCACGTTATCAGGGCTCTGCGAGGTCCACTTCCTCTGGGGTTTCTTTTCAAAGAACGAGTTCATCATGAAAAGCCCCTGCGACTCTAGGAAGTTGACCAGCATTTGCCCCCTGTGATTCCTGCGCCCCAAGCCGAATGGTCCGACTTTCTATTCGCCGCGTTCTTGTACTCCCACCTTGGCATTGAAGTCCCCCATAACAACGTTGTAGTGGGCCTTTGTTGTACTGTGTATTGTCTTGGCAATATCTTCGTACATGGCCTCGGCTGTCTCGTCAGAGTATGTTGAGGTCGGCGCATATACCTGTATCACTTTCAGGTAGTACCTGTCAGTGAGTTTCAGTACAAGGTACGCTACCCGTGTCGACACATAACTGATTTCTACAACGCTGCTAGTGAGTTCCTTGTTGACCAGAAAGCCGACACCGCCTTGGGAGAGCTGATCACCTTCGCGGAAGTAGAATAGGTGGCCTGACTCCAAGGTTATCGTATCCTCCCCCTGTCTTCGGATTTCCGATAACCCCAGTATATGCCAGTTAATGCGACCTAACTCTACCTCAAGTTAGGCAAGGTGATGGTCCAGCCTCATCGAACGTCCATTGTACGTAGCCAGATATAGTCGTCGTTGGTAACCTGCCGTAACCCGGGGATTCTTTGCACCCCCGTCCCGCCGTTACCGTGACCGCTACCTTGACCAGGAATAGCGGGACCACCGGGAACTGGGGGCCGTTGTTTTGGCACTTTAATCATGTGGAGGTTTAATGCCCGTAGTCACCACGCTGGGCAAGCGGGTTGGTGACCGCAGAGCCATTCCTTTCGCAGCGATGACGCTGCTGCCCGTCATCGCTCTGGAGAATTTAGGTTGGCTTGTTGGATGGTTATACCGCCATCAATCGGTCGCCAGCGCCTCGTCTGTGAGTGGCAGGGTGTACCGCGTGCAGGTGATGGACATTTGGGGAGTCCGGTTGTTATGTGCTCTCCCTTACACCCCAAAAAAAACACCATAATCAAAATGACGAAAAACGTACCTAAAATAGAACAAGACACACCATACAGTGGATTTTGATTATAAATTTAAATATTTTATTTTTAAAGTCTACAGATATTTTTAAACCTACCTTAATATGCCCCTTTGTATACCTAACTTTACTTATCACCATATTCAAAAGACCTTGTTAAAGTAGACACTACGCGGAGTTGTCACTAAGCGAATTTACCATTTTCAGAAGTTGACGTTATGAGATGTTGACGTTATGAGAAGTTGACGTTATGAGAAGTTGACGTTATGAGAAGTTGACGTTATGAGAAGTTGACGTTATGCGAATTTGTCATTGTGAGAATTCCACATTTTGAGAAATTGGCATTATGCGAATTTGACACTCTAAGAAGTTGACATTCTGAGAAGTGGACATTTTGCGTCTGGTTGTCATTCTAAGAGTTTAACATTATGAGATGATACGGATTGTTACAATGACATAAACGTCCGACCCGAAACAAAAAATTCTTATCTATACAAATAAATAAAATTGGAGTGTCTGTTTTTAATATTAAAATAACTACTTTTTACTAAGTGTATATGGATGTATACATGGTACTTACACCAAAACAACATTTTTTACAATTTTTGTCTGTCTGTCTGTCTGTCTGTTCGTTCCGGCTAATCTCTGAAATGGCTGGACCGATTTTGACGGAACTTTCACTGGCAGATAGCTGATGTAACAAGGAGTAACTTAGGCTACTTTTATTTTAGAAAAAATAAATCATAGTTTAAAAAAACTAAAAACGCTGAATTTTGAGACGTATGTCAGCGTAGTTTTCAATGACAGTTTTTATGAAAAACTTTTTGTTAAATACCACGCGGACGAAGTCACGGGTAACAGCTATTACCTATAATATAACCTGAATTAACACATCTTACCGCGGTAGTACGTCCTCCGCGTTAATTTCCGACATCCACGCGGGCGAAGCCGCGGGCAAATGCTAGTTACTGAATAAAAACTGAACAGCGCATGGCGTTTCTTTATAGTGCGTCCGTGTTAACCGGTTTTTATTGCTCTAAACCGTTTAATCCGAAAAAACCTTTATATAAAACTCTTCCAAATATCGGTTTAAAAAAACCGGTTTATGCGAACGAAACCAAAAGTAAAAGGTTTTGCGTCAAGTACATAATAACGGTTTAAAATTTTAACCGGTATCCGAGCCTTGGCTACGCCCGCCGCCGCCGCGCCGCCCGGACTTTTGGCGCGCTATCGTGTTCGACAAGAAGGACGCGCGGGAGGCGCCCCGCGGATTTCCACGCACCTCACCCCCTCAAATCTGTATGAGTGTCGAATCACCTAGCCTTAAATGTAGATAAATGCAAAAACTGTTGTTATGTCGTAATGCTAAAGAGGTTCATAAAGTAAAGTAACATTTATAACAAGGCTGTCAGGGTTGTATTCTGAAGTGGTCTGCTAGGACAGATGCCTACCAGGGCCGCGAGATCAGTTTGAAAGAGGAACCGTGGCGCTGGCATATGGGCAACTGAAGGACGGTGGGTTTTAGTCAGTAAAAGTCTGACAAGCCCTTCCGCTCCACCCAGAGCGGGAGACGTCATTTGATGATTTCAAACCCACAAAAAAAAAAGGGTTGGATTTCAATTTACAACTTTGAGATCGGTACAAACGGAAGGTGGAATACCTACCTATCAATTTTATGAATTTTGAAGCAACAATAAGCACCACAGTCTATCGACCCACATCTTGACTCACTCTCGAATTGAGTTCAAACACATTATGGGTTCGATAAGACTGTGACTCATCTTCACCGTATATATTTCTTATTATAGTCGGGCTAGAGGCTTTATTAGTACAAGACGTAAGTACCGCTTAGAATCTGTGCACGATTCTGTGTTCGATTGTCGATCTTCTCACGTAGACAATCGATTTTTTAATTGTTATTGTCTGGATTTAATCCAGGTTTTTAACAATAACGTATTGTGCATGTAGAATGCACAACACAACCTTTAAGTACATAATTGTACATGCTAACAGGCCTAGGCTAAACTATGTGGCAAAGGCTCTATTGGGAGAAACTAAAGGCTTGTGAAGACAAGCGCGACGCGACGGTCGCGCGCGATTCGGCGATTTCTATGAAAACGCGCCCGACACTTCGAACAGGGGCGACCTGTCGCGCTGCGACATGGTCATAGAATTTATGCCCTGGTAATCGAGAGGGCGAGGTATTCCACTAACAGCACTGATTTGAACAGCTTATAACAATGATTACAACGCAACGCGCTACGTAAAATATTTTTTTAGATTTGTACCATTTTTTCTTTAATTTCTGCATTGACAGTGACGAAATAAGATAATACAAAAATATTTTTTAATTTCTGATGACAGACATCCTAGACTGGAGAAAAAAGATTACTTGGATAATATTTGGCTGTCATAAATAGATAGATAGGTACATAAGATACATGAACAAGGTGGAATTATCCGGTATAAGTTTGCCGATTTGTATCGATATGTGTTATTTGCCTTGGAACAAAATACATCCCATCACTAACAAAAAATGTAGCGTAAGTGCGGTTCGGACACTTTATTCAATAACGATAAATTGTTCCACCGAACAGCACGTTACAGAATTTTGTTTCAGTGCTGTTAGTGGAAGGTCTCAAGTGCGATTCGGGCAAGAGCTGTTCAAATCAGTGCTGTTAGTGGAATACCTCAGAGGGAGTAAGTCGAAGGTGGATTTGGAATGTACGTCAAACGAGCTTTCTGCCTATCTAGGTTTTATATGTCTACGTACTTCGTATTTAGGTTTTATGTTTTACAATAACCCTGATGAAGATGTTAAAACAATATAGAAAATAAAAATCGAGTGTATAGTTTTTTTTTTTTTTGAAGGACATCTCGTAGTTAATCTGAAAAGATTCTGACTACTTAAACGTATTTTCGCCCGGCGATTTCTAAAAAGTTAAACTTTTTAGACCTCCAGCCGGGCTATAGTAAAATTACAAAATTTAGCGAAAGTCCTAAGGGTAACCCCGAGGGGGGTTCGCACCTCGGCTTAGGCAATCACTGGGGGAGGGCAGCAAGGGACATGCTGGATCTGGGTTAAATTATTTAGGGGCTAATTTAAAGCTATAGGCGCAGCATCGCGGGCTGGCTCATGCAAGGGTCGGGAGGGACTGTTAAGTCGGGGTCGCGACGACGGACCTCGGCGGCGAGGTCGGTACGATTTGTTCGAGTGTATAGTTTTATCACAAACGCTAAAATTGTAACCAAAATATTTGCGCACTGTTTTCTCGAAACCGCCTTTTTTGACTTGCTGCTTTATCGATTACCAGGGCAGAATTGTTCTACGGATATACGAAAATTACGCGCATGAAGGAGTATGAAATTTGGCACAATTTATCTATAGAGAAAGAGTGCAGAAAGATATTATTTTAAATATAATAATGTAGTTCTATTTAAATGAATTAAGGTCGAATTTCGATGGGTGACCACTAGTGACAATAATTACGTATGAAGCTCACGTTAGAAAGTAATGTTAGAAACTTTCACTGAAATTACAGGCGTTCCCCATATTAGTGGATCGAAAGTGGTCGCGTCTAGGTCAATGTTCTCATTACATTACTGAAATACGTGGTACCACTCGGAGTATATTTAACTGTTTAGCTCATATATTGAACTCTGAATAAGTATTAGAAAAACTACATATTTAACCATAAAAAGTTAGTCGGATTTGACACGCTCATACATATGCCGCCATAATCTTTATAAATAGTGTTAAATAAAGCCTCTTTCCGCGTCTGTACACTCATATTTTTTAAACTACCTACGCAATGAAACGTATGTTAATGTGGTTTTAGGAAATAGAAAGGGAAATAGGAAGGTTTATTATATATAACTAGCTTCTGCCCGCGACTTCGTCCGCGTTAAATTTCTTGTTACCCCGACCCTTCCCGTCGCGTCGAATCGCCTACCCGTGCGATTTTTCCCGTTTTTGCAACATTTTTCATTACTGCTGCGCTCTTCTTAGTTGTAGCGTGATGTTATATAGCCTTCCTTTATAAATAGGCTACCCAACACAAAAATAATTGACTGAATTGACTGGCCTGTTAGTCTAGTGGTTAGTGACCCTGACTGCTAAGACTGAGGTCGTGGGTTCGATTCCCACCCAGGACAAATCTTAGTGTGTTTAGCACGATCATTTGTTCTGTGTCTGGGTGTAATTTATCTATAATATGAATGTATTTAGAAGTATATAAGTATGTTTATCAGTTTTCTGGTTGCCATAGTACAGGCTCTGCCTAGTTTGGGATCAGATAACGGTGTGTTGGTTGTCCTAAGATATTTATTATTTATTAATTTTTCAATTCGGATTCAGTAGTTCCTGAGATTAGCGCGTTCAATCAAACAAACAAACTCTTCAGCTTTATAATATTAGTATAGATTCGCGGGCGAAGCCGCTGGAAAAAGCTAGTAATCTATAAGTATTTATAATCCAAAGTAGCTTTAAAAAAATATTTAGCTTGAAATTGTATAACTATTTAAGTCAGTGCAAATGCTTGCTCAAAATCGAATCGTATAATGGCACAAAAACTAAATTGCCAATTTTCATAAGTCACTTATTCATTTGTTTAACGTAGGTATACTAATGTAAAAATAATGAATAGGTCTGTGTGGTACATGACGTAAAGAATAACACCATCCCATTTCAGCCCATGGGTGTCGTAAGAGGCGACTAGGGGACTTACCAGAGAATGGGCAGCAGCGTTCGCTATGCATTTTATCACCTTACTGCGATGGTGATAAAATGCATATCTCGCCAACCTGCCTGCCCGTAATGGTAAATCCCCCCAAATTGAGGGAGTCCTATGTCCAGCAGTGGACGTCTGTAATGATGATGATGAGGTTCAATAATACTGGTAAATATACAAAAGGTACAAACATGAGCTAACAGGTCACCTTAAAATGTACTTGGAAATATATTTTTCCTTAGCGACTGAAACCTGTCATCGGCAAGCGGTAACCGCACGAAAATACTTAGGTAATAAGTATAGCGTTGCCCGAAAATACACGAGAAATTCAGTATTCGGTTTCCTATTTAACTCATGCAAACTTTCTAGAAGTGAAACTAAAAAAAAGTTAAAAATGTACATAATTGCAATTTTCGGCTCATCGCCTCGGCTAACGAGCGAATCAGTGTTTGTTTTTAGAGTTATGTTGATTTTAATCAAGGATAAGATTTTTACTGCCGCTTCCTTCGTTTTATGCTTCATCAACATCATCATTTCAGCCGAAAGACGTCCATTGCTGGACATAGGTGTCCCCCAAGGTCCACCACTTCGACCGGTTTTGTGCTTCCCGCATCCAGCGGATTTCTGCGGCCTTCACAAGGTCATCGGTCCACCTTGTTGGAGGCCTTCCAACACTACGTCTTCCGGTATGCGGTCGCCACTCCAGAACCTTTCGGCCCCATCGGCCATCTGTTCTGCGAGCAATGTGCCCTGCCCACTGCCACTTCAGTTTAGCAATTCTTCGGGCTATGTCGGTTACCTTGGTTCTCCTACGTTCCCCTATTTTATGCTTAAGTGGAGGTAAATCCATGATTTTCTTATGAAAACTTAAGAAACCTTATCGTATTACTCCAGTTTAACGGGTTGTGGGGGTCAGATAGGTAGTCGCTTCATATAAAATACTGGTATTTAGCTGCATCAGCACCCTAATTGCGAAACGCACAATTTATCAGAATCTGAATGGGATTGAAGATTATTTCTAAACCATTGCGTCATTTGTTCGAATAAATTGTCGGCTCAGCAACGTAAATAACGCAATGAATGTTGTTTAACTATGAATATTAAACCAATTCCTACCGATAAAAAGTTCCGCAATTACCCCTCTGGTTAGACTGGAAGGCGACACCAACATAGTTGGGAAAAGGCTAGGCAGATGATGACGAAGATGTGAAACACAGTAAGCCTATGTAGGCTTACAGTTCAGCCGCCAACATTGCCATTCAATACATTCGACACATGAAAGTTAAAAATGTCTGATTATAAAGGCGAAAAGAATAAGAATTAATTAATTGCTGAGAAAACAGGATTTATCAGATGTAAAAAAAATGTGGCTTATATGCACGTCCATGTTTGCCTGGTTAAGGACATGCAAATTACTTTGAAAGAAAGAAAGAAAGAAAGAAAATATGTTTATTTGCGGTAAATATGACGCAAAGACAAACTGAACACAACACAAATATAAAAAAAGAAAATAGCTGGGGTATGCGTCAAATTCACGCAAAACGGCCATCGCTCAGCATAATACTGCGACTCTGTATATTATAATACCTACTTGGTTACGCACGGCAACAAATCGAGCAATACATTTCCAATATAAGTTGACATCTCATTGCTCATTGTACGAAAAGCCTATGCAATGTAAGGTCAGCTTAAACATGAAATATATCGCTTGATATGTCGCCGCTGTATGTGTGTACTTACAAAAAAATACTTCAATATATTCAAGGAAGAAATTGTATACATTATTGTAAAAATGTTAATTTTGTGGCTGACTAGTGCCTTATCGTGTGTAACAAAACCCAATAAAGACTTACTTGGTCTAGGTTAGCTAATAAAACGGCCAATGGTCTTATTACCGCATTATCACGCGAACCGTTAATTAACTGTAATTAATGTAGCTTGAAATCGTGGCCGTGATCGTTTGGAACACTGAAATATTTTTTCTTCAATGGTTATTTATTTATTTATAACTAGCTTTTGCCTGCGACTTCGTCCGTGTCAAAATTCTGCTTCCCGTCGCATCGAATTGCCTGCCAGTTTTTGTCCATTTTTCGTTGCTGCTCCGCTCCATTTGTTTGTAGCGTGATGTTATATAGCATATAGCCTTCCTCAATAAATAGGTTACCCACCACAAAAAGATTTTTTTAATTCGGACCATTAGTTCCTGAGATTACCACGTTCAACCAAATAAACAAACTCTACAGCTTTATAATATTAGTATAAATAGTATAGATAAGCACACCAACAGCACAGTCACTTACAATTCAAGTCGCGTTTCATGTCGCTAAGGGAAGAGTTTTTCGTACAAAATAGCTATTTGCTTTTCTCACTATGTTGAATTTCGGTCATTGGCTGCCGGTGTAGCAAGATCATCCTACACTGGCAGCCATGCGAATATCATATACTTGGAGGCGTACTATGAAGTAAATTTTAAGCCTTTTCGCATAGTGACATCCGGACCAGTTGTAAATTAAATAGTCTACGTGTTTGTCAATCATACCGAAATCAATCTGCCAAGCCTTTTCCCAACTACATCGATTTGGGTCGGCTTCCAGTCTAACCAAATACAACTGAATACTAGTATTTTATGTGGGGCTACTGCCTATCTAAACTACACAATCGAGAGGGGTAATTGCGGAACTTTTCATCGGTAGGAATTGGTTTAATATTCATAGTTAAACAACATTCATTGCGTTATTTACGTTGCTGAGCCGACAATTTATTCGAACAAATGACGCAATGGTTTAGAAATAATCTTCAATCCCATTCAGATTCTGATAAATTGTGCGTTTCGCAATTAGGGTGCAGTTAATGGATTAGACGATAACCCTTTGTAAGAATGGTTGTCAGAGTTTTACTGTCCGTAACTATTGCCAAACGTTGACGAATGACAGTGAGGCCCAACGGCTTGACTTGCTATCCGAGGCACGTAGGGCTCTCGATATGTAATGGACGATCACTCATCCATGAACCAAATAATAACACTTGCTAGTCTAAATAAGTGGATCAAATTGCGCACACGCAGGCTATGTATTCCCTGTTAATCCAAAATAACTTTGCGCATGGATTTTTAGTACATTAATTAATTTCATGTAATAAGTAATAAGTACACACATAAAGCGGCTACATATCAAGCATGTGTTTTTTATACTATTCTCTTTTTTGCCCGCGACTTCGCCCGCCTCGCAGGTTGGAAATTATCCCCCGAAAACATGTTACCAGGTTAAAAGTATCCCACGTCCTTACCCAGATCATGGTCTATTTTTGGGCCATCAAAATTCGTTCAGCCGTTATAGCGTAAAACGGTAACACACAGACAAAGTCATTTTCGCATTTATTGCATTAGTATGGATGTCAAATTATCATCTGCCATAAATATTATGGAAAACTAGTCCTCAAATAAAGTTTCTTTCTATTTCAGCGGTAATGGGAGAAAAACCCTACCCGTTCAAAGCGCCATCGCCACAAGACATGGTGTCTCTGAGGAAGGCGATAGAAGCGGGTCTGGCAAGCACAGTGCGGGACAGAGTGTGGGACAACCCCAGGTTCCTGGTCAGCAGTGGCAACACGCCCGCTATCATGCAGGTAGATTTACAACCGTTCTTATACACACCTTTTTTTATCGTGGAGAAATGCTCATGCATACTGCGCTACTAAGGGGAAATAGCGCAGTTACGTGGGACTCCAACCCACTAAAACTCACGGTGTCCTCCTACACCGCTTATGGCGGGAACACGGGAACGAAAAAACTCTTCCGCGAACCTGCCGCGGCTGTCCGTCGCCGGATCCACCTCTGGGGGATACCCCCATTCACGGCGCGCATGAACACATAACACCCCGTGACCACCCCGGGGACCAATTAGCACATGGGCGCCAGACGACCCCGTGAATGGCACCCTTGGTCCCCCTGCGAAGGGTCAGGGTGCTTACTCTCGAATATAATTCCAATAGATCGACATTGGAATTGTCAGTCAACCGTCAGTGATTGGCTGCACTCACTGAGTCTAGCCAATCCCTGACGTTTAACTCAACCAACTGACGTTTGACCAATGTCGATCTATTGGAATTATATTCGAGAGTAAGCACCCAGGACTGTGGCCGCGCCGCCTACTACTTTTCGGCCGCAGGGGATAGGGAGAGTGGCCAACGCTATACCAACACTCCTCTTCCCCTGCGGCCCCACCGCGTTCGCCATCGGACGGTGGTGACCCCGTTCAGGCCGCGGAAGGTAGGGAGAGCGGCGCACCTCAATACCGGCACTCGTCTCCCACCGATGCCTCAGATACTACGACATCGCGGCCCGTTGGCCGCTACGTCGTCGGCTTTGGGAGGTAAAGCCCTGACGAGCGGCCCCTCCTCGGGTTCCTCTTAGCTTCACCGTGGGTGTCCAAACCACGGCTACTGAACTCCCCGCCTCGTCAATTCGGGAACCCACTATCTAATTAGCTAGTGCTAATAATCAATGAACAGATTAAACAGACGAAATAAGTAGTAACTTTGTCAATTCCATAATCAGCCCAAACAGTTTCTACTGCTAGGACACAGGCCTTCTGTCTTCGAGATGGACTGGGCTGTAATCTACCACGCGGGTCTAGTGCGGGTTGGTAGATGTCACATGTTTTCGGAATTTTTGATTCAAGGACATGCCGGTTTCCTCACGATGTTTTCCTTCCCATTTTTGAGAGCTGTGCTGATTAAAATATTAACACAAAGTAATGCGGCTACCTGGGTTTGAACCCACGGCCAACAACTCGTTAAGTCGGGGCCGAAATCACGGCGCCATCACTGCTCATCTCTGCCCTATGGTTGACTGATAGAAAATTTCTGAGGCATAATTAAAAATAAATATCTTAGGACAACCAACACACCGTTATCTGATCCCAAACTAGGCAGAACCTGTACTATGGCAACCAGACAACTGATAAACATACTTATATATTTCTAAATACATACATATTATAGATAAATTACACCCAGACACAGAACAAATGATCGTGCTCATCACACTAAGATTTTTCCTGGGTGGGAATCGAACTGAGGTCGTGACCTCAGTCTTAGCAGTCAGGGTCACTAACCACTAGACTAACAGGCCAGTCAGCCATAATATCCGCCCGTGTACTACAGTGTAGAGAAAAATCATTACGAGTAAAAACTAAAGTTGCGAGGCAAAGGAATTGTTCAGACTTTGGCTAGAAAAAACCTAGTCAACAGTACAAGCTACATAAAAACTCGTTTATCAATTACAATGACGTACATATACAGGTACGAGTATGTATGTCATTAACGCCGCGTCTGGTAACTGCGCCTGATAAATTAAATGCTAATTTTGTCATTGAGCGATCAAACCACGTCCCGACTCATTTAAATGTTTAATTTGTTGACCTGCAGTTATATCGTAAACAACTTGGTATTATAAAGGAGATTGATTTTGGTAATGAACTTAGGTACTGCTTTATTTGCTCACTAGCTTCTGCCCGCGGCTTCGCCCGCGTGGTTGTCGAAAAATTCACCATTTCAACCCCCCATTTCACCCTCTTAAGAATGGAATTTCAAAAAATCCATTCTTAGTGGATACCTACTCCTCAAAAAGAACACACCCTCCAAATTTTATGTCTCTAGGACCAGCGGTTTAAGCTGTGCGTTGATATATCAGTCAGTCAGTCACTCAGGACTTTGAATTTTAAATATATAGATTATTTTTCATGATTTTTGAGTTTGGTGAAAGGTTATTTGAGTAAATGAGTATTCGGTTTTGTTTTATTAGTCATCATCATCATCATCATTTCAGCCGTAAGACGTCCACTGCTGGAGTTAGGCCTTGGCAGGCGGATTGGCGATCGCAGTATGGTGGTAAAATGCATAGAGAACGCTGCTGCCCATTCTCTAGTAAGTCCCTTAGTCGCCTTTTACGACACCCACGGGAAGAAATGGGGTGGTGTTATTCTTTACGTCCGGCACCACACGGTTTTATTAGTAGGTATTGTTAAATTAGACATGTGACATCTACCAAGCCGTACTGAGCCCTCGTGGTTAGATTACGGTACATTCCCTCTCACCGAGAGGAGGACTGTGTCCCAGCAGTGGGAACGGTGTAGGCTGATTATGTAACCATAGGGTGACGCAGAGACAAAACATGGCAGGCGCAACATAAGGAATATATAATACATACATACATACATAGAATCACGCCTTTTTCCCATGGGGGTAGGCAGAAACCACGGAACGCCACCTGCTACGGAATATATAATATCTTGAAACTAACTATTCAATACAAGAAAATACTATTACATACATACGTCATCATCTCCTGCCCTTATCCCATTTTAGTGGTGGTCGGTGCAACATGTCATTTTCTTCCACACTCCTCTATAAGCCGTCATCTCGGTAGTTACCCACGGTAGATATCTACATAGGTACATATTTATATAAAAACCGTGGTCAGATGATAGTGGAATCATCACATCCATAGCCCGTCTTCACTGGGCATAGCCCTCTCTATACCTGTGTAAATCCTCACGCTCCTGACTGCGCCATTCGGTTATACCCGCGATAAAAAAGCGTATATGCTAAACTACGTAAATTACGTGTCAAAATAGGCAAAACTTCTCAGAGTAGCTGGCAACATCGGCCTCAAATCTAATGTAATTAGCCTGTTAAGGTAGAGGGAGGCCTTGCAGTCAGCCATCCCTGCAGGGCAAAGGCTTCCCTGTCTCGTTTCCACACAACTCTGTCTTTTGCTACCAGCTGGCCAGTCCTTTCGATAGGAGTCAAGCTCGTCACGCCATCTTCGTCTCGGCCTGCCACGATGGCGTCGTGCGTTTAGTGGCACTCAATCAGTGGTTCTCCTAGCCCATTTGGCATCTGACATGCGGCAGAAGTGTCTGGCCCAGTCTCACTTAAGCTGAGCAGCTTTCTGGGTAACGACTGTGACCTTGGTTTTGGCGCGCAGTAAAAATATGATTGACGTGTAATAGTTTTTGTACATATCTACTTAAACATATAAAATAATTCTTTTTTTTCGTATTTGTAAATTGCAGGAAGGCTCCCGATACAACGCTTTACACATAGCAGCCAAATCTTGTAACGCAGAGATCTGCAACTTAATACTGACGACGGTAGGAAACCCGATGTTTGTACAGACGCTATACGGAATGGATGCTGACGCCGACTCTTGTAAGGTAAGGTCGACAATAAATAATTATTTATCTGTATTATGTAAAGTCAGTGAACTTTGAAAATGTAAGATAAGACAATACATGGCAAAAAAACACGCAAGATATTTTACAAAATGTATATTTATTAGAATAATCAATACACTATAGAATATGTAACATAATAAACGTAAGACCTGAGAGTCGTTTGTTAATAATTGACTACTAAATCGATTTCAGTAACTTTTAAAATAGGCGTATTTTTTTATTTTTTTTCAAAAAGTATGTATTTTGCAAAACTGAACGCTGATTGAATCAAAGAAAATAATATCAAGGCAATAAGACTCAATTTTAAAAGCATAAATAAAAGTTAAAAAAAAGTTTTGTGACAATATAAAAGAACAATTAACTAAACGCAGCTGAAAAAAAAACAATAATTAATAACTTCAGCAAACAATGAACAATAATTTGGTGAAGTTATTACATTTGAGGCCAACTCTAACTTATAAACTTGTATTGATAAATTGAATACTTATAATTCTGTGTAGACACATTTACTACGGTTTCAAATAATATTTTGATTAACATACAACCTAATACTGTCTTGCAAAATTGCAGAAAACATAAGATGATTTGAATTTCGCGGACTACTTTATCGCTTCCCCAGTAATAACAATGATTTACTAAGGCGCTCACCAGACGACGGACATTTTGAACGCGAGTGTCCATCTTCTTCTCAGCGTCTTATCTCAACAAAACGATGAAAAGTAACCCTCGTGTCTCTACCCACAGGAGTTTGCAAGTATACTCGTGGACCGTTACCTGAACACTCCCGACAAGGCGATCAACGAGACGCCGCTACACTTCGCCGCCAAGTTCGGCGCTGAACACGTGGTCGATGTGCTCACGTCCTTCCCGCAGTGCAACCGCTGCGCTGTCAACAAGTACGGCGAACAGGCTAAGGATGTAAGCTATTCGTTTAACTAATAATGATATCAGACTAGCTTTTGCCAGCGGCTTCGACTGCGTGGAGGTCGGAAATTATCCCGCTGGAACGTACTACCGGGATAAAAAGTACCCTATGTGTTAATCCAGGTTATAAACTATCTGTGTGCTAAATTTCATCTAAATCTGATTAGTCGTTTTTGCGTGAACGGGTAACAAACATACTCACAAACTTTCACATTAATAATATTAGTAGGATGTAAAGAGAGGTAGCTACTAGCGATGGGTCGTTGATGGTTTTTCCGTCAACGAAACGTTAACGTTGATTTGCGTTTGTCAACTAGTTGATCAACTAGTTAATTTCGTCAACGAGTTAACGTGTTACGAACGTCAACTTGCATGAACGATAAACGCCTAAACGCTTTTATTAACGTATGCCGTGTTAATGTTGTTAATGTTGATTTACGAACAATTTGATGCAGTTTACCTAATGAAATTGGACAACATTTTATGATGACTTTACCTACTACCTACCTAGGGTTCTAGATGATCTTCCCTTCATACTTCTTTCAGCCGCTTTAACCAGTCACAGGCCCGCCGGCGCCGAAACGTTTCGTTCCGCGCACGAATATGATCATTTTAAGAATTAATAATGCCATCGTTTACTTTCTTTAAAAAATAATGACATTGATCAAATTACTAAATAAATATAAAATCTTGTATTCGTTATTTAGAGTTCAAATTCTCGTCATGACTATCGCGTCGTAGCGAGAGTTTTATTCTTAAAGAAATACAATTTACGTACGTTGAAAATAACAAAACGTTGACCGTGTACAAATCAACTCGTTGAATTCGTCAAACGATGAAACGAGTTGAATTCATAAACGTCGTTGTCTCGTAACTCGTTGACGAATTCAACGAGTTCATTTGTACACGGTCAACGTTAATTCCGTTGAAGAGACATCAACGTTGATTCAACTAGTTCGTTGATTCAACGCCCATCGCTAGTAGCTACCAGATATTTTAAACTCTTCCATCCATATGTGCATATTTATGTATCATGTTACACATGTTTATACAAATAAATATATCTTTATCTTTAGGTTCTCCGCTCTCCGCAAGTGGCACGTTAAAACTAGGCTAGTTAGTACACATCAATGATATTTTAATAAACAGATATGTTATACACGTACAAAACAAGCGAAAAAAGTGTTCCGCGCAGCAGCGGCAGCACACATACACACTTTTCATTCATTTTACGATTCACACACAAGTCAACATTATAGAAAAGGGACGGCTTGATAAAACCAAAAAGAAAAAAAGAGACAGTTAGTGTTGTTAGTTGCGCTTGAATGCAAACAAACATTATTCTGGCCATCATAGACTAAAAATTTAACGAGACAGAAGGTACAAACCTCACGTATAACATTTGTACACGCGGTTTGTACCTATAACAACTCATAACGAGGACTAGGTTCGTAGGTGAGAAATAAAACACGATATAAAAGGAAAAAAATATTTATTTTGTAATAAAAACAATCCATTCTTGGTGCCGGACCTCATTGGTTGGAAACCTTAACGAAGAAAAGGCAAACGGAAAAAAAGCACAGGGAATAGTTAAACTCGCTGTTGTCGCACTGTTTAATTTCTAATTAAGTAATAGGTTGGGGAAAAAGTTTCTTCGCATTTTTTAAGAAAATTCAAAACATTTTTTAATAAAGTTTATTTACATTTAACTAAAGTATGTAGGTACCATTTTGTTCGATAACTTTTTGCCATCTTGTAGGTAGGGACATGATCCCATTGCTATAGAAATTTTGGGACTTCTGGTCAAAATACCGCGACAAGTGGTTTTGGCAGTCCTCTCGTGATGTTAACCTGACACTGCCTAAAGAATTCTGAAGAGACCGAAACAGGTGGAAATCTGAAGGTGCAAGGTCAGGACTATACGGCGGATGCATTAACACCTCCCAGCCAAACTCTCTTAATTTTTGTTGGGTGGCTAAAGATGTGTGAGGTCTAGCGTTATCATGATGAAAAACCACACCCATTCTGTTGATTAATTCCGGCCGCTTTCTCTCAACTTCTTGCTTTAATCTCATCAGTTGTTCGCAGTAGAGTTCAGAATCGATGGTCCTGCCTGGTGGTAACAGCTCATAATGAATAATGCCCTTCCAATCCCACCACACACACAGCATCACCTTGTTGCGAGTTAACCCGGGTTTCGCCACAGTCTGTGAAGCCTGACCGGCCTTTGACCACGACCTTTTTCGCACGTTCTTGTCATACGTGATCCACTTTTCATCACCAGTTATTCAAAAATAGTTCGGTTTCATTACGTCGTAATAAAGAATCACAAATGAGTACACGGTTCATTAGGTTTCTTTCAGTGAGCTCGTGAGGTACCCAAATGTCGAGCTTTTTTGTGTACCCAGTTTTTTTCAAATGCGCCAAAACTGTTTTGTGGTCAATTTCCAGTTCTTCAGCTACGTCGTAACTACTGGTATGCCGATCTTGCTCCACTTTTTCAAAAATGGCATCCATTTTATCCGTAATAGGGCGACCAGAGCGACGTGCATCTTTGACATCAAAATTTCCGGATTGAAAACGCTTAAACCAAATTTGTGCTACTCTCACAGACACTACACTAAGTCCATAAACATCGCAAATTTTTTTCGCGGCTTGAGTTGTATTGTTACCTGTTTTGTAGTAAAATTTTAAAATGTATCGAATTTCTTCATTAGATTCACTCATCGTGACGGTACGAAAAACAAATGAAAATCACACATTTTCCTAATTTGAATTTGGAATTATGTTCTTTAAAATTTAAAATTTCAATGATACCAAAACCAGCCAGATACAAATAGTATAGCCAAAGAGATTTTATTACAACTTCATACATACTATAATGCGAAAAGACTTTTTCCCCAACCTAATATGTAAATCATTATATAAAATGATTAAATATTACAAAGTTAGAAAAAATGAAAACATCTGTGAGGTAACGATGACTTTACTGCCTACGATATTCGCATCTGTACTTTTGTTCTATGTCCGGAGTAAACGCGTCCTACTCTTACTCACGACAAAAAATATATTTCCATTTCTTTCTTCCATTTTTTTTTTCCTCTAAATATCAGAATATTAGGAAAATCCTTGAAATATATTAATAAATCGAAGTATATTGCGTACATACTTGTGATATGAGATCCCTTGTGTTTTATTAACTTTGGAATCATAATTGGTACACTTTCTAAATTCACAAGATGGCATTTTTTAATTTTTTTTTATCTGCACGTACAACTCGTCGCCATGCGTGACGCAGACTAAAGGCACAATGTCCCAATTAGGACCTTTTCGAGTCTTCAAGATTGCGCGTTCATAACATATCTGTTTATTAAAATATCATTGGTACACATGAACTCAATGACGCGTCGCTGTCAATGGTAGTAATATAATTATGCTTGTCTCTTTTCGCTTCTGTAATTACAACATGCTTTCCTACTTTCATGCGTCATTAAGACGTCTTTCTGCCACTTTTCTATAGTGTAACATTACTGTTCGGTGCAATATTTGCAACCGAACAGCTCAGCACTTTTGCCTACATACATTTCCGTAAATGCGTGTATCGCAGCTATTACCAGCCAGTACGTGTCCGACGACCAATCGCGTAACTTAAATCAAACCATCTAGTGCTAAATTAGATATTGTAATTAATTGTATCGATCAATATAGCCTTTAAACCATATAATTTCGTATAATTAAATCGGCGGTCGTAAACCAACAACCAAACCACAACCAACCAATCAACCAAATATCAATCAACTCAGAAGTTAGTGCTAAACCAAGCAGGCGCTAAATTCTACATTTACAATAGTCAGTTATTAGTCAGCACCACGTCAAACCAGCCCTCTTGGTTCTTGTCCAGGTCTTCTCGCCATCACTTTCTTAATAATTCAAACAAAATTGTTACCCACAGATAATCTGCAAGCGAGCCCCGAACAGTCCCGTAGGTGCCGCCGCGCGCATCGCGTGCATGCTGCAGGAGCGCTACTACGTGCCCGTGCTGCACGCTGAGGACGGCAGCGGCGTGCCCACCATCGGGCGCGCCTTCACGCCGGCCGTGCCGCCCGTACGTATACATCGCGTGCATGCTGCAGGAGCGCTACTACGTGCCCGTGCTGCACGCTGAGGACGGCAGCGGCGTGCCCACCATCGGGCGCGCCTTCACGCCGGCCGTGCCGCCCGTACGTATACATCGCGTGCATGCTGCAGGAGCGCTACTACGTGCCCGTGCTGCACGCTGAGGACGGCAGCGGCGTGCCCACCATCGGGCGCGCCTTCACGCCGGCCGTGCCGCCCGTACGTATACATCGCGTGCATGCTGCAGGAGCGCTACTACGTGCCCGTGCTGCACGCTGAGGACGGCAGCGGCGTGCCCACCATCGGGCGCGCCTTCACGCCGGCCGTGCCGCCCGTACGTATACATCGCGTGCATGCTGCAGGAGCGCTACTACGTGCCCGTGCTGCACGCTGAGGACGGCAGCGGCGTGCCCACCATCGGGCGCGCCTTCACGCCGGCCGTGCCGCCCGTACGTATACATCGCGTGCATGCTGCAGGAGCGCTACTACGTGCCCGTGCTGCACGCTGAGGACGGCAGCGGCGTGCCCACCATCGGGCGCGCCTTCACGCCGGCCGTGCCGCCCGTACGTATACATCGCGTGCATGCTGCAGGAGCGCTACTACGTGCCCGTGCTGCACGCTGAGGACGGCTGAAATCGCTAACCCTCCTTGAGCTAGCATGGTGATTCATGCCTTCTCTATATAAGAGGCGTTTGCCCTGAAGTGGGACAATAAAAACACTAGTCTTCTTTTGCCATTTTAGGAGCCCAGTTACAATAAAAGGTTATAATTTTTCCCTCGGTAAATTATTTGGTTGTACAGTTTTGTTTTCGTATCTCCGCAGGATCTAAACCGCGACCCGCTCAGCCCGCGCTACGAGATCCGCGCCTACGCGGGCCCCATGGAGGCTCGCGCCGCGGAACAGTTCCGGCGCCGCTGGAAGACCCCCCCGCGCGCGGCCCGGGCCCCTGCGCCGGGGGCCCCGCGGGTGCCCACGGCCCCGCGCATGCCGCTGTCGCAGTACACGGTGGACTGCCCGGCGCCGCCCGCCAGCCCCAAGCCACAGGCCTTCCGCCTCAAGGAGATCACGAAAGGGCTTGAAGCTGTTGGCAGGTTAGTGCGGCATACTTACTATTTACTTATTTGTATTGACCGATAGATTGTTTATTTATATATTTTGGTTCCTTATTAATATGTATATAAACTTGTGGTTGAACTATAATGTGAAATTATAGATTTGATTGGGTTACAGTTAATTTTAGCCTCTCAGAAACCAAGAGCTTTACTTTAATGTGTTACATACATACATACAATCACGCCTTTTTCCCATGGGGGTAGGCAGAAACCACGGAACGCCACCTGCTACGATCTCTACACACTTCTTTTGCCTCGTTTAGGTTCATACAATCGGTCATACACACACGCCGGTTGCGAGTACTACGCACCTAACCTTTCTGAAGAATATCACCAATAAGGTCCCTATATGTCCTCCTAGGGCGTCCCCTCCCGGTGTTTCCACTCACATCTGTGTTGTTTTACAGGACGTAGAGCACGATCCCCTTTTTACATTCTGTTTTAAAAACGACTTATATAACAAAATTAGAGATCATTGAGATTTTAACTAACCGCAAACCGCCTGTCAGCAGCAATGCAACAATAATCTTATCATGAAGAGACCAAACAAAAAACTCCATTCCTGACGGAGGTCCCGTTGCTCTCGGCTTTAGCACCCTCAGAAATCATGACAATTTTAAGTTTGCACAGCCGGCAACTTGGATTTTCATTTTGACCTCACGATTAGATTCAGCACTCTCGTAAACCATGAAAACGATACCTATGATGAAAAATTAAAAGTTTCCGCAGCTGTTATCTTGGATTGTCATTTTGACCTCGTAATCGGCTTTAGCACCATCAGAAACCATGACAACGACACCCATGATGAAAAATTTAAAAGTTTTCGCAACCGACATCTTGGATTTCCATTTTGACCTCACTATTGGCTTCAGCACCCTCAAAAACCATGAAAACTATCTCTTTCTCTATTGAATGAAAAGTCGCATGGAGCGCGCATAACGCTTTTTCGTTACGTCACGTTCAAGTTTACTCTTACTGCAAACTGCGTCCAAAAAACTTCGATCTAATAACAATCTCTATAATTATGTCAGTGATTTAAGATTAGAGTTAAAATAACAGTGCTATGACTATTTACCTGTGGCTCTACTATGACGTGTTAAAACCATCATTATTCCGTTTTGAAAATAGATTTAAAAAAATAAAAATAAGAAGTATTCATTCACAGACAATAATTTTCCCATTCTTATTGCCTCTGCGTATAAGTTACATGAGAGAATGGCCGGAAGATGATGACATAACATTACCTCTACCAAACTGCAAAGCAGTTATTTCGCAGACGTATCTCTTTCTTTACTAGCTTTCCTCTGTCCAACTCCTGGGCTAAGGCCTCTCTGAAATCCTCCCACCTTTCGCGAGCCCGCGTGTCCTCGCTCGTCCCGCTCTTTTTTTAGTTCATAAAAAATATTCATAACAGCACTTTATACCTACCTCTACACTAAACCATTCATGCATTCTGAAATGCTATCCTGCAATATCGATGAGTAACAGAGAAACTGACAGACAAGTGTTTTAGATATTGTCTAAACTGAGGCATATACGTCCTATAAAGCTCTATCTCTCCTCACACTGGAACAATAATGGCCGTAACATATTTTAGTACGACTCCTGGTTCCAGATAGGCGAAAGAAACTCAAAAATGCACTAAGAGACTATACCGTGAATGACAGTCAATGAAATCTGTTTTTTCTCACGTTACACTACAATCTTTAGCGTAGGGTCGTTTTTGATACAAAATGATCAGATTCTAAATAACTCAAAAAAAACATAATCATATACATACAGGGTAAGTTTTTATCCAGTGCGCAAATTGTAATCATGAATTCAGCATATCATTCTAGACCCCCTTGCGCAGAAATTTTTCGTCGGTTTTACAAAAAAAATCTGCTGTTTCATAGAAAAATGCAATACCTACAAGGTCAAAATGTATGGAACAGCTGATTTTTTTTTGTATAACCGACGAAGATTTTCTACACTGGGGGGTCTAGAATGATATGCTGAATTCATGGTTACAGTTTGCGCACTGGATAAAAACTGATCCTGTATAATAAGTATTTATTTATCCTTTGTTAATGAAAATTTTCTGTTTACAGAAACTTAGCGGAAGAAATGAAAGTTGGCTGGAAGGAATACTGGCCATTCTTAGACACATTCACCGACCTCCGGACACCTGAAGGCCTAACTTTACTAGAGAACTATTTAAAAAACAAATACGAAAGCGCCTGTTCATACGCATACAGCGACAGTTGCGCACAATCCCATGTTCCCGACGACCTTTCGCTATCAAGAATAAGTCTATGCATGACGCAACAAAGTCTCTCCAAAGACTCGACACTAAGCCCCATGTCAGAACTCTGTGTTGCTATGAAATCATGCAAAATATCCAATGAAAGACCTCCCCATTGGAGGAAAACGGATCCTTTAAGACAGAGGCTTTGCAGACAGCCTGGGGCTAAAGTCGTGAACGGGGATGCGCCTGTAGTCAACCACACAGTCAGCCAATTACTCTGTATCGAGCGGACGTGTCAGGTGTTCGCTAAGCGGATAGCAGATGCGCTTACCTTCAGTCTTACCGCCGAACCAGAAACGGCCGGCGACGCGCTCAAATCCGAATCAAAACACTTACAACACACTATTTACACTTACATGGACGATGAAAGATTTCAGAGCATAAATTTCGCTTTAATACACTCTCGATTAGCGCAGCTAGTTGTCTACAAGCTGAAACAGCAAACCAACGATCTCGATGACGTCAACCATTTGTTGGAATTTTTAGTTAAGTTGCGATGTCCAAACGATGATATATTTAGTTCGGATGATGAACGAAAGCCGACTTACAGGTGCGGGACTAAAATAAAAATGACACATGTAATAGACGGTCATGTTAGGTGCTTAGCTAGTTTTATATGTGAAGAACTAACTGAAGGAGAACTATTAAAAGCCCCGGCTATGTCCGAGGTGGAATGTACAGAGTTATGGCAGAAAGCATCCAAGTGCAGGTGCGATTGGAAGATTGAAGTTTTCGAACGTAACAGTAAAAAGAACGCGTCGTTTAGGAAAAATAGATCTGTGTTGTCGACTAGTCCGAAGAGTGAGAGTTTTATAAGAAGACTGACGTTTGATCATGAAATTGGTGAGTAACTTATTATTTTACAAGACATCTAGTGGCTATTTTGAAGCCCGAAAGTAATACGTGCTAAAAATATAAAGTTAAGACGAAATGGTATCGTGGTCACGTATGTTTCGAGGGGGTGAAGCAGACGCGGGCGGATAAGTGGCACGCGGGGCCCCGCTCTCTGCCGCACTCGGCCAGCAAGCTATAGTCCGACCGCTGTAAGCGTGACCCTCTCTCGTGAACCAAAATATTTCTGCAGAGGATCGTGCATACGGCAATCGGACTGTCGTGGCAAGTTGTAGATTTACGTGATACTAGTTGCGCAGTTTATAGAAATATATTTATTTTCACAAAGTATGTAATGAGTACATAATATGGTGCAGTAAATAAATGTAAAATAATATTTTAATTAGGCGCATACACTAGTGTTTTTATTATTATATCTATTTACATACGAATACTGGCCTACTAATGAGTTCCTATAATAATTCCAATTAGTTTGTTGTTTGAATGGGTACTCGTATTAAAGATGAATCCAAACTGGTTTTTCCAAAAATCGGTTCTTTACACAGGATATTTTTTTATCACTACCCAAATTTTCATAGGGTGTTCTATCCATGAATATGAACAACTTTTACTATGGGACCAACTCTGAAATCACGGAAAAAATCTGCTGTTTTTAACAAAAGTTCAATACATACTCGACCAAAATGTATGAATTAGCAGATTTCATTCATGGGTAGAACAACCTATGAAAATTTGGGTATTGATAAAAAATTGCCCTGTAGAAATAAAAACAACTAATTAAAACAACTTTTATCCTACTAATATTATAAACGCGAAAGTTTGTATGTATGGAGGTATGGATGTTTGTTCCTCTTTCACGCAAAAACTACTGACCTGATTTAGATGAAATTTGGCACACAGATATTTTATAACCTGGAACAACACATAGGGTACTTTTTATGTATATATATGTTCCCGCGGGATAATTTCCGACCTCCACGCGGGCGAAGCCGCTGGCAAAAGCTAGTATATCTATACAAATAAATAAAATTGGAGTGTCTGTTTTTAATATTAAGATAACCACTTTTTAGTAAGTGTATATGGATGTATACACGGTACATATACCAAAACAATTTTTTTTTACAATTTTTGTCTGTCTGTCTGTTTGTTCCGGCTAATCTCTGAAATGGCTGGACCGATTTTGACGGGACTTTCACTGGCAGATAGCTGATGTAACAAGGAGTAACTTAGGCTACTTTTATTTTAGAAAGATTCTTTTATTTTAGAAAAAAATAACTATCTTCAAAAACTACGCTGACATATGTTTCAAAATTCGAAAAACCCTGGCTGAATCCTACGAATTAGATTAAAATAATGTACTACAGTATTATACACCTTAAAAATGTCTACAAGTATGTCCGCAGTAGTATATGTGTATCTCTTAGGGACAACCCACAATAACCATTTTATATCTTTTACTTTTTACGAGAAATAAGGGCTTATTAACGAAGCGATTTTAAGCAATACAGCATTAATCCTTATCCAATTAAGTACCTTAAATACATTGTACATTTAATATAGATCAATATGGCCCTTTACAGCATGTAATTTAAATGAATATCTTAGAAAATATTAGAGATTTAAAAAGCGGGCGCAGAGCAGCTGGGGGGTTGTACGTCCGTCCCGTCCATCCGTTGGCAGCGGCCGGGTAGTACAGGATAAGTACGATTGTAATTCATATTACTTTGGCTTCATAGTAATTGCGAATATCATGTGTGTTCATTATACTCAAAATAAACCTAATAGTATTATTCCAAGTAAGAAACCGCGAAATGGCTTAGATGTTTAGATTTTGGATGTTTGTTTCTCAATGATGCAAAGACGGCCAAACGGATTTAGATCGAATTTGGCACAAAGATATATCATGGATACGTAAGAGATAGGATACCTACTTTATCCCGGTAGTAGGTTCCCGGGTGATATTTTCCGACAGCTATACGG
Source organism: Aporophyla nigra (assembly GCA_947507805.1). Lineage (NCBI taxonomy): Eukaryota > Metazoa > Arthropoda > Insecta > Lepidoptera > Noctuidae > Aporophyla > Aporophyla nigra. The sequence continues at coordinate 26,354,506 of OX382292.1, read as the reverse complement.
GCCAAGCCACTGGCAAAAGTACTATTCCTATAATTATGTTCGGTGTCTGGTAAATGATTGAGTGTCTGTATAGGTAAAATAGGAGCGTTAAGAAAAACCAGGAAGACTTATATTCAACTAAACCAAGCCCTATGTCGCAGTCTTCTTACTCTGAATACTATTACTCTTATTTTAAAAACACCAACACACATGATGTTCTCATATACTATGAATCCTAAGTAATATGAATTATAATCCTACTACTACTAATATTATAAATGTGAAAAAATGTAGGATTGGGTGTTTGTTTCTCAATCACGCAAAAATGGCTGAATGGATCTGGATCGAAAATAGCACACAGAGTCTATATTACCTATATAACCTGGAATAACACATTCTTATCGCGGTAGTACGTCCTCTTGCGTTAATTTCCGACATCCACGCGGGCGAAGCCGCGGGCAAAAGCTAGTAATAAAATAAAATCATTCATAATGCTAGCGGGGTTCTATAACGGGTCCACTATCGGCTCTAAATTCTTTTTCAGAGCCTCTCAAAGGCATACCACGGTTTCGGCGGGAATCTACCAACTCTGGAAGAATGTGTTTGTGATACAAGTTGACAAGTTTTGGCACCATTTTATTTTTCCAAAAGACGTAACTTTTTTGGATGTATACAATTTCCATTTTTTCATCTTCTCCTCCCCATATCCCGAAAATGCAATATATCGCCGCATGCGTCGGCCGCCGCCGCTCGCTTTCATGATTTGTATTACGATACATTGTAGGTAGATAGGTATTTTGCGAACATGCTATACTGATATAAAGTCGGATAACAAAAAAAAAAAATAATGAAAAAAAAAAATGCCAATGTGTTCTATTACTTATACTGAACCACCAAAAAAATTTGCGCGCTGGTAAAAAAAAAATCCTGTATGTAGGTATTCCATGTACCCTACACGGAAGTTTTAGACCATAATATCTATCTCTATTACAAAACGAAAGTTGTGTGCTTATACAATAAATACGAGTTACTACGTCAGTGTCAAATGTCAAACTTGGTGTTTTTTGTAAACAAATAAATATTCAAATTCATAAATTTCAGCTTCTTGAGCCTCAGTCTTGCATATTTTTTTTATTTTATTGCGTTTATTCACCATTTTTGTGACTAAAGTATTAGTTTACACTTCAATGTTTGCTTGAGTAGTCGGCGACAACGGGCGTAATAAAGTTGTACACGGGTGCTCTCTAAGCCGCGCTGCGGCCGACTGACAAGGTGCGGGAGCGGAGGGATGTGCAATATCATTGCACGTTTTTTATAAATATTGCTTTTTTTAATTCTATTTGCTCTGTTACATTAAAATAAACCCATAATCCCCTAATGTCTTTAATGGTGCACGTATAGACGAAAAATTATTGAAATTGCTTTAATTACAATCGAATAAAACCGTTTTTTTCTAATAAAAACGCTAATTTTGAGGAAACTTTGCGATTTTTTTGTATCGAGCCAAATTATGTCAATCGTGTATTGGCCCTCATAATTCACTAAAAAATATCTTCAATTTTAATAATCATGAAAAAAAATACCGCAAATTTGTAGTTTTAGAGGAAAAAAATTGATTTTTCGTGCATCCGAAATGCGTCAAAACATCTTCTTTGAGACCCATTTCGTCTTAAATTGAAGTTTTTTGGAATTTGCTGGTCAGTGTCAGGTAGTATGTTGATTATAATTAAAATATGATTCGCGACCGTATGTAACATTTATTCATCAATACATTTCTCTAAATTTAATTCCATTGAAGTCATCTGACACTGACTGTATTGAGTATCTTGACTTAAAAGTGTGTCTTTAGAGATTCTTCCTCGTTCTTCTCAATAGAGACGTTATATTTCTACGTTTTAGGATGGGTAGGGCTGGGTTTTTGGGTTAATGGGTTGGTTGGGAATGGGTTATGGTTTCTGACCTAAAATTCAAAGTTCTTGAAAATTCAAGACGCACCTGCAAATGATTTAATTTAATTGTTTCAGTTTGATAAACAATGAATGTTCCGTATTGTCCTGGATGTAAAGAATAGCTCTATTCCATTTCTTCCCTACTAGAGAATGGGCAGCAGCGTTCTCTATGCATTTTACCACCATACTGCGATTGCCAACCCCCCTGCCAAGCGTGGTGGTTATGGCAAAGCCCTCTAAAATGGGGGAGTTCTATGTCCAGCAGTGGACGTCTTACGGCTGAAATCATGATGATAAACAATGCTAATATCACATAGGTGACGGTAAGCTGCAGAACGAGCTGAGTGAGGCGGAGAGTCCTGTGAACGTGAACTCGCCGGCCGGAGACAGCGCGGCGCTCTACACCGTCGTCACTAACAAATGTACCGTCGTGCAGGCTGAGGTACGTCACGACAAAAAATAAGTTAATTCGACCCATACGAAGGCTATTAAAAATGTACGGACAGACAGACTGATTCGCACCTTAAATGTATAAGGATCCGCAGTAGGAGACGCCCCGGGCGTCGGGAGTCGATTGCGGACTCCCGGCCACCGCAGGCGCGGGCTTGCGGGTAGCGAGCAATGGGTAGCTCGCCGCCCGGTAAGGACCAGGCTCGGGCGACGGCACGTAGTGTTCCACGTGCGCCTCAACGAGATGTCAGCAGCACTGAAGGGGTCTGCTAGGACCGATGCCTGCCGGGGTCGCGAGATTTGTTCGAAAGAGATACCGTGGTCCTGGCATATGGGCAACTGAAGCAACACGGGTGGGTTTTAGTCAATAAAAGTGACACGCCCTTCCACCCAGAGCGGGAGACGTCATTTGATGATTTCCCACCCACAAAATAAAAAAATGGTTCCTTTTGACCATTTTGGTACGGAGCTCTAAAAACCATATGATCGGTCTAGCCTTTTTCTAAGTATGTCCGGGTTATACGTGATAATTCATTTATTTCGTAATACTATAGTAAGTACGGTTGAAAATATTACAGTGACGTCAAATCCTACTATCGTACCAAAATTATATATGTTAAAGTTTGTATATTTGCTACGCAATCACGGAAAACGGCTGAACTGATTTGGATGAAATATGTCACGTAGATATTTATAGCATGATTAACAAAAAAGATACTTTTTGTCCCGCTAGTCCGGGATATTTTCCGACCTCCACGCGGGCGAAACCGCTGGCAAAAGCTAGTAAAATAATAAAAATAACTAGGTAACTAGTCCGCTTTAACTACCAAAGCCCATAATTAAATATCTTTGTTTCCATATCCAGCAGTAATCCTACACGAAACGAGAATTCTTGGGTGCATTTGCATAGTGCACGTAGGGATAATTGGTGCCAGTTGCAGTGCGAGTTGGTTTCGGCCTCTCGTACGCGTTCCAAAGATCCGGGACGCCAGGGTCCCGAGAAAAGACGTAAAAATAATAATTATATGCCGATAATACAATAGTAACCATTTATCAAGAATATTTATACATACCTATACTTGCATTTAGAATAAAAATCAGTTATCTAGTATCTATTTTATATTAAACTAGCTTCCGCCAGCGGCTTCGCCCGCGTGAAAATTCAACACCCCAATTCACCCTCTTAGGAATGGAATTTCTAAAAACCCTTTCTTAGTGGATACTTACTCTTCACAAAGAACACACCCTCCAAATTTCGTGTCTCTAGGACCAGCGGTTTAGGCTGTGCGTTGATATATCAGTCAGTCAGTCACTCAGGACTTTGAATTTTATATATATAGATACTTAATGCTGAATTTCCGCTATAAAATTTACATTTCGCACCCCTAGATCTAAAGGGAACTAACTCAAAATTCTTAATTTTTCAGTTATGCACACCTTCGAGTCTGATTCCAAACTATTTCCAATATTCGACTTCAAACATTGGAAATAGTTTTGAATCTGGTTTATTGGTCGATAGGTATTGAAATGACAGACTCGAAGGTGTGCATAACTGAAAAATTACGAGTTTTGAGTTAGTTCCCTTTAGATCTAGGGGTGCGATTTGTGCAAAATGTCACTCTTCTAAACGCAATGTTTTAGGGTATATGTCATCTCTCAGTGAATTTTTATTAAATAAATGTTCTTTTGCATTATTATCAAAAGTGTAATTGAATTGAGCCACCTAAATGGTGGGCCGCAAGTCTGTATTTTCTATTCAAATACTGTTTCTCATTTTGTCAGATATCTGACGATGAGTCTGTGGCATCGTGCAATTCTGATTCTGACGAGGCGTTCCTGACGGCGTCCGAGCATTCGGAGCGAGAGGACGAGGATATGGCTGAAGCCAGCGACAGGGCGAAGGCCGAGCCTTTTATATACGGGTGAGTGGATTAAACATTTTGTGTATCGACATGGCAGAACGATGTCTTTTGTGCGTGTAGGGAGACTTGGTGATATTTCCTTTGTATTACTTCATCATTCATCATGATTTCAGCCGAAAGACGTCCACTGCAAGACATAGGCCTCCCCAAATTTAGGGGGGTTTTGCCATAATCGCCACGCTTGGTAGGTGGATTGGCGATCGCAAAATGATGCTCAAATGCATAGAGAACGCTGCTGCCCATTCTCTAGCAAGTCCCTTAGTCGCCTCTTACGACACCCACGGGAAGAAATGGAGTGGTGTAATTATTTACGTTCGGCATCACACGGAACAAGTTTCTTGTACTTAGATAATGTTAATACTCAAAATATATATAACACTACTATAACATAACTTGTGAAACGTGGGTCTACTAAACCTACACCTCCGATGTCATAAGGCCAAATCTCACAATTAAAATCGTTCAAAATCTTGTCGCAGTGTCTATTCTATTCTATTTTTTATGAAATGGCAAGTAGAGCCGATGTCGACTATTCTGCCAATGTCTAAAGTGAGTTGAGGAAACAAGTGTGTATGGTAAAACCAAAATTATGCTAACAAAAAAAAGAAATTAAAAAAAAAAGAAAAACAGTTGGGGACACAAGTAAAATTCTTCGAATGATACAGTTGACACACATGTAGATCTTGATGGGTTAGTACAGGACTGAAACAAACAGATAATAAAAATAAATAAATATTAGAATTGTTAAAACATAAAATATATACGTATGCCACAGTTACACAGACAGAATAACTTATAATTTTATGTTATTGTGACGGATGAAGGACATCAGCGCCACAAGCAGTTCAGGGGAGGAATATGTGAGCAATGAGGGGAGACTAATGGGAAGAGGAATTTTAAATTTAGGGAGACGGCTATATAGATCTAAAAGTTGATCATTTCTTGAGCATTCAAAAAAGATCATCATCTACTAGTTTTGTTAGTGCGGACAGTGACTCTTCCTTACCTTTTACTTTGAATGATAAAATCTCTTCTCTCTTCTCCAATGACCCTAAGAATCTGCATATTGCTCATATAAATGCTCAGAGTGTTCCTGGTCACTATTCTGAACTTCTGGCATCCTTTAGTAGTGCTCACCTGGACGCGCTATTGATATCGGAATCCTTTTTGAAGCCGTCTCTCCCCTCTTCTCAATATTCACTGCCCGGCTTCGTCTTGATCCGCAACGATAGGACCGGCAAAGGTGGAGGAGGTATTGCTATGTATTTGCGTGCTGATTTACCATACAGGGTGGTCAGTTCATCTCCTTCACGGTACTCTGAGTCGGCTGAATACTTGTTTCTTGAAGTTACTGTTCATCACACAAAAGTTTTGCTAGCCGTGCTCTACAGTCCTAATCTTCACATTGACTACTTCAGTTCCCTCGATTCCACTCTCAGCGATCTTTGCCCTATGTACGAGCACGTTATTTTAATGGGTGATTTTAATACTTGCTTGATTAAAAATGACTCTCGCTCCCTTAAGCTCCTTTCACTCTTGTCTTCTTACAATCTTCAAGTTCTGCCTCTTTCTGCAACTCACTATTTTCCCAACTGTACACCCTCTTTCCTAGATCTTATGATTGTCTCCTCTCCTAATAATGTTTCTTACCATGGTCAACTTACTGCTACTTTTTCATACCACGATCTCATTTATCTCTCGTATCGTATCCGTGTTCCCAAGCGTAAATCCCAGCTTTTATATCTCCGTAACTATAAAGGCATAGATCTGGAGGCTTTGCAGCGTGATGCCGCCAATCTTGATTGGACCTCTCTCATCAAGAGCGTTGATATCGAGGAGAAGGTGAAATGTTTTAATGCAACCGTACTAGACTTATTTGATCAGCATGCCCCTATCCGACGTGTCAAAGTTAAACATAACCCTGCACCATGGATAACGCAACAAATTAAAGAGCTTATGGGTCGCAGGGATAAAGCTAAGAGCAGATATAAGCGCAGACCTTCAGAACTGAATCTCTCTCATTACAAATCTTTGCGTAATCGCTGCAGTCATCTGTGTCAAGATGCTAAGAGACGCTATTTCCACGATCAACTCAAAAACCGCAATTCTTCCGATGTTTGGAAATTTCTCAAATCTGTAGGCATAGGTAAGTCACCGGCTAACCAGTGCAAGGATGTGAACCTTAATGACCTTAATAAACACTTCTCTCTTCTTCCCTTTTCTCTAGATCCGTCTGCCAAAGCTATGACACTACAGAGTCTAGCTAGTTTGCCGTTACCTCAATGTTCTCACTTTGAGTTTGGCGATGTTACTGAGGATGATGTTAAGAAATCTATTCTTGCGATTACTTCTTCAGCAGTCGGTAATGATAAGTTGTGTTCAAGAATGATAACTCTTATCCTTCCCTCGTTACTTCCTGTTCTCACTCACATCTTTAACCACTCATTTTCCTCTTGCTCCTTTCCGTCAGTTTGGAAACAGGCTCATATAATACCTTTACCTAAAACTAATAACCCTACTTTATTAACCCACTTTAGACCTATTTCTATTCTTCCATTTCTCTCTAAAGTTCTTGAGCACATAGTTCATAGACAAGTATCATTTTTCTTGGCGTCAAACTCATTAATTTCTCCTTTCCAATCTGGTTTTCGCCCGGGTCACAGTACTGTAACCGCGCTTCTTAAGGTAACTGACGACATCCGCTGGGCAATGGAGAATAAGTCTCTGACTGTTCTCGTATTGCTTGATTTTAGTAGCGCCTTCAACTCTGTGGATTTCGACATTTTACTAGGTATCCTCCAATCTATAAATTTCTCTTCTCCCTCCTTAGCCTGGTTCAGTTCTTATCTCCGAGGACGCTCTCAGTGTGTTCACCTGGAGGAGTCCTTCTCTGACTGGTGTTGCCTCACTGAGGGTGTTCCCCAGGGTAGCGTTCTCTCTCCTCTTCTTTTTTCAATTTTCATAAACCTTGTAACCACGGTTATTTCCTCTAGTTTCCATCTCTACGCAGATGACTTGCAGCTTTACCGGCATTTTACTGTAGCTGACGCGGGCTCTGCACTTGCTGCAATGAATCGTGACCTGGCTCGCATCAGTGTTTGGGCTAAGTCATTTGGTTTGCAAATTAACCCAACTAAATCCCAGGCCATGATCATAGGCAGTAGATTCGTTCGCAATGAGGCTGATGTTGCATCTCTGACGCCTTTGTATCTAGATGGTGTTCGTATTGACTACACTGAAACCGTTAAAGATCTGGGTGTGCTTATTGACTCCAATCTTTCGTGGCGTGCTCAGGTCAATGAGGTCAGTCGGAAGGTACATTTCTCCTTCCATTCGCTGAAATGCCTTCAAAGTCTCCTGCCATTGAAGACTAAAATTTCTTTGGCACAAACACTTATTCAGCCGATTATAGATTATGCCGACGCCTGTTACCTGGATGCTACTGAGGAGCTATTAAACAAGCTTGAGCGCCTGCAAAACCTGTGCATTCGCTTTGTTTTCGGTCTTCGTAAGTATGACCATGTATCTCACCTTCGCAAGGAACTCAAGTGGCTCCCAATCCGCCTTCGCAGGAACACTCGGATTTTATGTCTCCTTTTCAACATCTTACACAACCCGTCATATCCTTCCTACCTGCGTGAGCGTTTTTCTTACGCTCGCCCTAGCGATGCACTGTGCAGATCACACCTTAGATCCCTCCTTAAATCCCAACCTCATAAAACCAGTTATTATTCTTATTCCTTCTCTGTTCATGCTGTAAGATTATGGAACTCGCTTCCGCCTACAATTCGAGACTTAAAAACTATTTCCCTATTCAAATATCGAGTAAAAGAGCATTATCTTTCCTCATAATTTTGTATATTTATATATATATACATAATTATTTATGTTTATTTATATATTTTAGCTTTATATATTTATTTAGGTATATGTTAATTCTTGCATTATATATGTATAAGTATATTTTAGTTTAAGACTTCGCATATTCATATTTTCTCTTCTTGTTTTCACACACTATTGTCTACCTTTCTTTTTAATTTCTCCTTTCGCAGGTCTGCTGGAAGAAATTTCTTAAGAAATAAGCAGTACCTTTGTACTCAATTCTTTTACTATGCCTTGTCACTTTGTATTTTACTGTGTGTACATAAATAATAATAAATAAAATAAAAAAAAAATAAAAAAAAAAAAAAAAGATATGATCCAGCGTGCCCTCTGCCAACCCGCACTCGCAGAGAGAGGAGTCACGAATGCGGATTTTTTGTAAAAACACAGGTGAACTACAAAAACCTAAACGAATACGACAAAGGACAGATATAACGGATTTTGAGACTTTTTTGTAACCGTAAAACCAAGGTTTTGACTCTATGATTGGTTGTACTGCGTGGTAAAACCTGCCCTTTCTTTTTCCAGTGACATTCCACTGTTCTTGCCATGACGATTGGAGATTAATTCTTGGGAGGTTTAGCAAGTCATACCCCTGAAGAGTATCGTGGGTGAGGTCAGCTACTGTTGATGAACAAGCATCTTTTGCCAAAGCGTCAGCGCACTCGTTACCCTTAATGCCACAATGGCTAGGTATCCAGACCAGTTGAACCTGTTTTTGATGACTAGCACAGGATAATAGTGCCTTTTTAATTTTTAAAACAAGGGAGCTGTGCAATTTACTTTTGAATGGGTTTTTCTGTAGGGCTTGTAGACAGCTAAGAGAGTCTGTGAATATTACTGCTTTCTCGATATTAACGTGTGACTCTATAAAAAGACAAGCTTCCAATATAGCCACACATTCGCCAGTAAATACGGAAGACTCCTTAGGACACTTATACTGTAAAATGATTCTAGAGCTTTGGTAATAGACCGCAGCTCCAATGTGATTAAGATTAGTCAATTTTGAGGCATCCGTAAAAAATAATTGGAAACCGTTCCATCGCTCGCCCACCACCGCATTGAAGGTCGAATTGGCTGATGGGGAATTTTTAGAAATGCCAATATTAAAAACAATTTTTGGAATGTAACTTAAAGTTTCATAGGTACAATTAAAAAGGGGTAATCTGGGATACTGAACAATCGGGCATACTAAATTTAGAGTTTGTCGAAAAGATTTTAGGATTAAGGGTATCTCTTTATTTTTCCAATACTTTGAGCTTCTGCATAAGGCATCTAACTCATGCAATTTTCCTATAAGAGGATGGGAAGACCTACATATTAACCTAGACAAGAAACGGGAGGCAAGGTATTGCCGTCTTAGGGTCAGGGGAGGTTCAACGCACTCAACCTGCAATGCGTTAACGGGGGAGGATTTCATGCAGCCTGAGATGATACGAAGGCATTTAGACTGAACCTTATCAAGCCCAACCAAAGCCCCTCTATTGCACGGAATCAAGAAGTATGTTCCATAATCTAAAACACTACGAACTAAGGCATTATATACAAGTTTCATGGTATAGGGGTGAGCACCCCACCAAACACCCGCAAGAACTTTTAAAATTGGAATAATTCTTTCGCACTTTTGACTTAGAAAATTTATATGATATTTACCTGTTAATTTTGAGTCCAAGATAACGCCTAAAAACTTTACTTTATTTACTATTGGGATATCTTGCCCTAAGATGTTAACTGAAACATGAGGAATGAGTCGTTTACGAGAGAAAATTACTGCCGAACTTTTTGGCGCAGATAGTGATAGGCCATGGCTTAAAAGCCATTGATTCAAAGAGTCCAGAGAGAGGCATAAAGATGCCGATGCGTCAGATATGGACGAATCTGTCACATATAGAGCAATATCGTCGGCGTATTGTAGGATCTGACAATTGTTGTTAAGGCAGGACCCAATATCAGCTGTATATAGGTTGTAAAGTATGGGACTGAGGACAAAGCCTTGTGGGAGTCCCTTCCACGTCTGTCTTTTATCGAATTCCTCTCCCTGGACTCTTAGAACCAATGAACGAGACAACAGTAACTCACAAATGCATTGCACCATCTTGGCCGGAAGACTCAGCTGTTGCAGTTTCTGCCTGAGTACGGGAAGAAGCACATTGTCATAAGCAGATGAGATGTCCAGGAACGTAGCAACAACAGATTCATTTTTAGAAAATGCTAAACGGATATCCGTGAGTAAGGTACCTACACTGTCCATTGTGCTAAGCCCTTTCCTAAACCCAAATTGATAATTCGGCAGCAAATCTCTCGATTCGACTATCCACTCAAGACGGTTTTTGATGAGGTGCTCCAGTAATTTGGCCAGGACTGACGATAAGGCAATTGGCCTAAGGCCATTCGGATCATCCGCATGTTTGCCTGGTTTCACTAGTGGAATAATGACTTGTAGTTTTCACTGATCTGGAACCCAACCATGAGTATAGCAGAAGTTTAAGATTTCTAAAAAATAGGATTTAGCCCTGTCGCCAGAATGTGTTACAAAAGAATATGGCACGCCATCAATACCGGGTGCTGAGTCCCGGACATGATTGAGCACCACATTTAATTCATTTAATGTAAATGGCGCATCAAAAGTGTCCTGTGATTCATCTTGTAGGGCCATATTAAGGCACTCGGAAGGAAGTGGTACGTAAGGTGGAGCAATTTTATCAAAAAAAAAGTTCAGCTGTTTCCCTAGAGATGGGTGCAGATATGGAAGGGGAGCAACCTCGTCTGAATCTATTGATGTTCCTCCAGACTACCGAGATAGGAGTAGAGGGACATAAGGAGGTGCAGAATTTCACCCAACCTGCACGTTTCTTTTTGCGAAGGTGACGTTTGGTTTTAGCATCAATATGACAATAAGCCAACAGGTTTTCAGTGCTCATATCTGCATTGTAACGTTCCTCAGCCTCGTCCCTACTCCTGACAGCTGAAGTGCACTCTGGATCCCACCATGGAGGAGAAGGAATTTTGTTACGGGCACTATTTTTCAGCGGAAAGCAGGAATCTGCAGTGGAGGTGATGGCGTCAACAAAGCCCTCATAACAGCTCTTGGCATGGCAGTGACCAGAAGGATCTAATAAATCTGAGTTTAAATTTGGAAGAACGTCAATTTTATCCTCCAATAGTGATACAAATCTTGTCCAATCTGGTTTGGACAAGTTATGCCTCAAAACTGGAGGAGAAGTTTTTTCTAAGTAACTCTTATTAACCAAAGATATGACAATAGGGTAGTGGTCACTGCCATGTGACAAAGTCGTACACTCCCAATGAGTCGAAGCTGCTAACTCAACTGAGCAAAAAGTTAGATCAACACAGCTCCTTTGCTGTCCAGGAGGCGATCTACGTGTTGGGCAACCATCATTGAGAATGCACAGATCCAGGTCATCCAATATCTCAACTAAAGCCACACCGAAGGCATCACAGCGTTCAGATCTTTTGCATAGTAGTGTGCCAAAAAGTAGTTGCCTATTCAATTTTGAACATGTAACGCCTCGTGATGTAGTTAATGTTTTTAACACACTTAAGTCCAAAAACACTGGTGATTTCTGGGGCATTTCCATCAAACTATTAAGTAATATAATAGACATCGTAGCCCCCTATTTAGCTGTTACTTTTAATAAATGTGTTGATGTCGGAACTTTTCCTGACCTCATGAAGAGTAGCAAAGTGATACCATTATTTAAATCAGGTAATAAAAATGACGTTTCTAATTTTAGGCCTATTTCTATCTTACCTGCATTTAGCAAAATATTTGAAAAGTTAATCCTCAAGCAGTTGCTAAGACATTTTAATTTAAATAGCCTCCTCCATAATGAGCAATATGGCTTTACAAAAGGTCGTTCAACTACAGATGCGGGTGTTGCTCTCTTGAAACACATTTTTAACGCATGGGAGAACTCGCAAAATGCTATCGGAGTATTCTGTGATCTCTCCAAAGCCTTTGATTGCGTGCACCATGACACGCTTTTGCGTAAACTACGTCATTACGGTGTCCATAACGAAGCTATAAACGTAATAAATTCTTATTTACATAATAGGTTCCAATGTGTAGATATTAATGGTGTAAAATCTGCCGGGCTACCGGTTCAGTTAGGTGTGCCTCAAGGCTCTATACTCGGCCCATTCTTGTTTTTAGTGTATATCAATGACTTACCATTCTTTTTAAAGGGTATTTGTGACGTTGTACTGTTTGCAGATGATACATCTCTTATTTTTAAAGTAGACAGGAACAGACCAGATTTTGACGACGTGAACAGTGCACTCTCAATGGTTACCGATTGGTTTACGGCAAATAACCTAGTTCTCAATGCCAAGAAAACCAAATGTGTAAAGTTCGCCTTACCGAATGTTAGAAATCTAGGTCCCAACATCGTCTTAGATAAAGAGGTGCTTAAAACTGTAGACTCGGCAGTTTTTCTGGGCATAACAGTGGATGGCAAACTTCAGTGGGGACCTCATATTTCAAGCCTAGCGGGAAGGCTCAGTTCAGCTGCCTACGCCGTCAGAAAAGTAAGACAATATACTGACGTTGATACAGCTCGGTTAGTCTATTTTAGTTATTTCCACAGCGTTATGTCTTACGGTATTCTACTGTGGGGTACAGCAGCTGATATTCAAAATATTTTTGTCCTTCAGAAACGAGCTGTTCGAGCAATTTACCAGTTAGGTGCCAGAGTTTCCCTAAGGGACTTTTTTAAAGATATTGGTATTCTTACGGTGTCATCACAATTCATTTTCGCCAACATCTTATATATTAGGCAAAATATACACTTATACGCTAAAAACAGTGATATTCACACTGTTAACACTAGAAGTAAGGACAAACTACGTGTTCCCTTTCACCGGCTTCATAAGGTGCATAACTCATTTGTTGGGCTTGGTATAACATTTTACAACAAGCTACCACCTTCTTTACTAGAATTACCTTTTAATGCGTTTAAAGCTCAAGTAAAATCCAACCTTTGTCAAAAGGCGTACTATTCCATCAACGATTATTTAAATGATAAGAATAGTTGGTCGCTGTGATTAACTCAAGACAATGTTTATGTTCTTTCTCCAGTATTAGCGTACCTAGTGATAGGTTTAATATAATTGTTTCCATATTTTTTTCCTGTTTATGCCAATTTTATTTTATTAGTATTGCATAATGTGGTTAGCTAGCGACCTCGACAAGTAATCATTCAATTCTTGCTTGAGCAACCGGCAGCAAGTTCGTCATGCTCCCTTAGATGTCAATGCTTGCGGTAGCGTCGGGGGTCGGGTTGCCCCCTTCCCTCAAATATGGCGAGGGGGGCAATGGCTGATCTTTGCGTTATGCTCGTGAACGGGTGCTGCTTGTGGTGACTGGTCGTCTTGCTGACTTTGATGTTGATATTATTATTAATATTACTTACCTGTTTAATTTATTTTACGTCGATGGTCCTAGTTTATCATTTGTGGCCTCGAGTTGTAACTCAGGTCGTAACAGCTATGTGAACATTCAGCATTGCATATGAAAGCTGTCACGCCCTTTATGCCAGTTTTTTTATTTTTGCAGCCATGTTTCTATATACATATTTTTTTTGCTTATGCTTGAGTATAGTTTTCATTTTATTTGTTGGTATATTGGGTTGGCTAGCTGGCATATAGCAAATCATTTAATTTGATTTGTGTCTCTTAATGTTTTACTATATACCATTGTATAGAATCAAGTTCTTCTAACTGGACAGACAGCTGTGCTGCTGGGGAGTTTGTTGGCCACTTCTTCTTCCCAGCTAAAGCACTAGGAAGTGCGCGACGGGTGGGCGTTTTGGGGGGACTGTCTTTTGTAATTTTGACGTTCGAAAAGTGCTGATCCTCAGCCTAATTTGAATAAATGACTTTTGATTTTGATTTGATTTGATTTGAGATCCCCATCTATAATGGTGGCAGTTAAAATCGCCCATGACCAAAATTGGTCCTTGCACACTGGAGAAAATATTTTTCAAAATATCCAAAAAATGATGCTGGGGATGAGCAATGTATATTGAAAACACTGTAATGCCTTCTACCTTTCCTGCTACAATACTTATTTCACTTGTGAGTGAAGGCAAGGGGAAGGACAAAAGAGGGACCCGATTATTGACTAGGAGAGCCGAACCTCCATAGCCATCAGATCTGTCACATCTGAGAATATTGAAGTGTGGCATACGAAAGCTAAGGCTTGGGGTGAGCCAAGTCTCAGCTATAGAACAAGCCAGTGGCTTGTACTTATTTAAGAGAAATATGAGGTCGTGCTTTTTATGCCACACGCTCCTCACATTCCACTGAAGGAATACTAGGCGGGACGCCATTTTTAATTTGTAAAAGTAATGAGATAAGTTGATCGGCAACGTTGGACGGTGATTGAAAGTTGGGAGAAGAAGAAATAACAGTAGGTAGAAGTTTTATAAGAAGTTCAATAATAGAACCAGAATTATTACATTGGGAATTATTGGGGTTAAGAGCGCAGCCATTAGGCTGAGAAGGTTGGGGAGAACTAACTATCTGCTGATGAGCAGCTTTATCATAAGATGGGGAAAGGGGGGCATGGGTCCTGGGTTTAAGTGTCACAGTTTTGCGATACGACTGGGAAGTTGGGGTTTTGGCCATGTTGGCATAGTTGCGGGAAACTGCTGGGATAATTTTGCTGGCCTCAGCATAGGGAATGGTTTTCTCAGCCATGACAGTCTTAATAGCCTTTTGTCTACCATGCTCGGGGCATGACCTGCTATTAGCAAAGTGATTACCCGAACAAAGCACACAGAAAGCCTCGCCCTCAGAAATGTTGCAACCATCACCTGGGTGATCGTGGCCACATTTACTGCAGCGTGGTTTTGATCTACATATGTTTGCCACATGGCCAAATCTGCAACACTTGCGGCATTGAATTGTCGGGTATATATATTGTGTAACAGGAAGGGATGTGTAGCAACAGAAAACTCTTATTTGGTAGTATTTGTCCGTCAAAGGTCAGAACGCATGTTTCAGTGGGCCTCAGCGACCATGTAACCCATAGACGCCTAATAACAGGCGACCGATGTCTGTCAACACATCAGACTTATAGATCTGATACAGGATACCACTCAACAATTTGGTTTCAGTATTGACCACTTCTGTGAGCCGTAAACACTTCCGCGTTAGTAAATTAAAATTGGTGAAAATAAATATTATAATGGCCCCTTGCACAATACGTTGGTGTGGTAACAATAGCCAAACTTCGAGTTTCCGTAAGGATGGCATAACGGCATAACGTTACATAATCATAATTACAATATTTTTTTTCCTATTATTTATCGGAGTTCATCTTATACTGGTCAAACTTGTAGGTGAAAAAAGGTGCAAGGACTCTCGTTGATGTCTTTTATGGTTGCGTCTCTTTCTTCTGAATGTAATTTTTTAGCTATCTCTTTTCCTCTATTATTTGGTAGACATAACTAGTGATGCACCAAATCTTATAACACAAATAAAATTGTTCGATAAAGCAAAATCCTATACATACTATTTATACGAAGATCTTTTGAATCACTAATTACAATAGACATTAAATTAATTGTGAAACTATGATTGATTTTAGGTACCCACAAGATCCTGATGTAAAAAATAAATGGGTTATTGCAACCAAGCGAGAGAACTGGTTCCCATCAACACATAGTGTAATATGTTAAGAAATATAAAAAAATAATATTAAGAAATAGGAAGTTAGAAAGCCAATTCAATATAGGTATTAATAAACGTTTTACTATTTACAATACAATTTTAACACAAACATCGATACCTTCGTGTTTTATTTAAACCTGTCCCATCTCTAGTGATACGTAATGACCTTGGTAGGGCCAATCAGAATGCAGTACCCCGCTTCCTCATACCTCAACTAGTTGACAGAATTGTTATGGTGCATTTAGATCAAGCATTAGGCGTCTATGGGTTATATGGTCGCTGGTGGGCCTCCACTCATTAACCCCGTCTCTTTGAGATTTTCTATTGATACGGCGAACTTTCAGTATTTGTCCGCAACCTGAGGGCACAGACAAATAAGTTATGGCTTCTTCTTCTGTAATATCTGAAGTAACACCGGTAACAACACCCATTCTTGTGATGTTAAATGTAGGGATTGATGCAGTATAACCGTATTTGGACAAGAGACTATTTACCAAGAAAGAGTTCGCATCCTGAGGGGACGCAAACTCCACTGATACACGGTTCCTACCGACTCTGTTAACGCCGCCACGAACAATGTTCGCAATATTGTTATTGATAAGGAATTTACCAAAATTAACGGGGTGTAGGGTGGTGCCGGCATTTGGTTGACTCTCTACGCGAGAAACATGTACAATATAAGGAGCCTTATCCATTACGGAGTATTTTATTCGACCAATTTGGCTTTTAGGCTGCTTGCTTGGAAGAGAAGGTGTAAGAACTTCTTCGTCACCGGTACGTTTGCGTGGGTTTTGTTGTGGTTGAGAAATATCCATCTGTGTAACACTACAGACAACGTCCGCGAATTGGGATAGTGGATTAGGAGAAAAGGGGGTAGAAGGACGTGGAATATCGGGTGGGTCAGGATCAGGGGGTTTATTCTTATCCATCTTGGATAAAACGAGGGTTAAAACTAAACAATTACAAAACTTACCTGTTTACGAACACAAGGACAACACACTTAAACAATAACAAGTCACAAAAGTATCAACAATCACTCAAAGACACCTAAAAATTCTAAACACACGTGCTAACCAACAACACCGTGGCGAGAATCCACAAAGAATCACTTGTCGCAGTGTCATCTCGTCGACAATCAAATGTCAAAATTATATGAAAAGTCAAGGTATTTTTGACACATTGAGACTGTGGTCAAACTGTGAACGTTCTTAGAATTACTGTCTAGTCTGTTCTACACTTTAAGGACAACAGGCGTAAAGGCCAAAATGCCTAAACATAATATACAACATATCAGAATTAACTATGAATAAAAATGTATAAAACAGAAATAATAAGTTATGTTATTCCCCACGTTGTTTTCAGCGAGGAGCCCTCTAAGGTGGATCGTCTAGTGTACGACGCGCTGCATCAGTGCTCGATCAGTCCCGAGCAGTACCCGAACGTATACCGGTGGCGCCACACCGTAGCGCTGTACCCGCCCGAACAGAGAGACAGGTTAGTATTACATGGGACTTAAGAATGACCTGTTGAAACCTTCAGGAATATACGCGTCTTTTTCTTTACGTACCTACTTGGTGTAAGCCAGCTGGCAGTGAGCTGGCCAATTGTGCATGTTTGAACTTACCATTCCTGCATATTTCTACCGACATACATGATGGTTGCTGTGTTCCGGTTCGTTGAAAACGGCTCCCGGTGTAATAACCGGTACATTGAACCGTGTGGATGCCTATAAGAACAGCACGCGTAGCATGACCACCGTAGAAATCGGTTTTGTCGACGGAAATAGATAAAATTACAGATTGTAGAAAGATTAAAGACAAAATTAAAGATTGTAGAAAGATTTGTACCGTTTTATGCTGGCGTAGCATGACAATTCTATCTCTATTCTTCCAAGAATAGAGAAAACCCATTTCTACGGAGGTCATGCTACGCGTGCAGGGAAGACCAAATAAACGATAGTTGGACTGTGTGAAAGATGACATTGCTAGAAAGAGAGTGATTATGAGAAGTATGGAAGAAAAAGACATGTTGCGCCGTCTCCAAATAAATTGACATCAGGAGAAGATGATTTTTTTTGGGATGGCAATATATTTGTTTTGCCTCTGGCTTTGCACGAGGTCCCGGTTCGGGGAAAGTGTTTTATCTGATTTTTTTTCAGTAACAGCCCGGAGTTTTCATTTGTAACCGGTTAACAGCAATAGGCTCACCCCTATCGCATGGAACTTAACCCTTAAGTACCGTTGTGACGTCTGGTAAACCACCAAAGCATATTAATTAGTAAGTTTGCACACAGGTTTGCTGCAAGTATCACATTTGTAAGAATTTTATTTCCTTAGATTTTTACGGTGTATCTGGTCCGAGATTTCTATTTATCGACAAGCGCAATTCCCTTGGAAGATGTTAGTTCAGATCGCGACGTTGCAATTGTGGAATACTGTTATTTTACTTGTGGTTGCTCGTTTCATGTCCAAAGAATGTGGCTAAGTCATTGTTAGTATTTGTTAAAAATAAAAATATAACAAAAAAACCATATAAAGATACATAAGTATTATTTAAAAAAAGTTACATAAATACTGACGAGTGGTCCAATAGACCATTCGAAATCTTTAAACAATCAAAACTTACCGAAACCCGGGTTCTTCTTCACAAACGCTCCCGGGAGTAGGATTGCGCTAAATAATACTATTATGCTAACATGGGTAACTATTAGTAATGTCAATTAATGCGATTTCGCATAAATTTCATTAGCATGTGAATTCTTGAGTCTTAGCATGCTAATTGCTATTGCTATGCTATTTGCTAATATGACGATAATTGCTAATAATGAAGTATGTGAATTTTGTTAATATGCGAATTAAAAAACGCGTTCGCCTTAGGACGTCTCCTAGCGAGCGTTTAGTTTACCGTTACGTACTTGCCGATAACGTTTTATTAATGCTGATACACAAACATATTTAATGTGATTAGATTGATCACATAATTAAATATATTAAACAAAAAGACGCGCGCCACGCACGTGCCAAACCAATTATTATTATTTAAATAAACAAACACGCATTCATTCAATCAATACACGACTGTAAGTACGAGCAAATCAAAGACAGTAAGGTAATAATTGCTAAATTTCATTCTTCGCACCACCCTGCTAATGCTAATAATTTAAATAAATTAAACAATCACAAGTGTTCATTCAATATTAAACCCTAAGTACGCGCAAATCAAAGTTAATAAGATAAAAATTGCTTAACCCATTCTTCGCAAGTTCGCAGGACCTGCTAATAATTTTCACACGCGAAGTCTCGTTCACGTGAAACCGATAGATTAGTATTCCGGACTTCCCGTGGGTGCGACGGAGAGCGAACACTACCGCTGCGTGCGTCGATGCTTTGACGTAATATGATAGTATGAAATTACGAAGCGATAAATTCACTTCGCACTTCACAGAATTTCGCAACTACATTTAATTTGCTAAATGCTAAATGAGCATTCGCATGCTAACAATGAATGCGAATGCTAATTAATCCATCACTAGTAACTATACTTCATTTGAAATAAGATTAGACATTTAAACAAATCTTTTTTACAGTCTGTTCAATCGATTTTGCCTTCTATACCGTAGGCATAAGGCTGATATTAAAAGCAAAAAAGTGGTTACAATACCAACTGTTTACTGCAGCTACCATTTGTTATGCCACAAACACAATAGAAGTCAAAATCGTTTGAACGGGCTGTGAAAAATAGTTTATTTAAATGTCTAATCTTATTTCAAACTAGCTTCTGCCCGCGACTTCGTCCGCGTGAAATTTCTTGTTCCCGCGACCCTTCCCGTCGCGTTGAATCGCATACCCGTGCGATTTTCCCCGTTTTAGCAACATTTTTCATTACTGCTCCGCTCCTCTTGGTTTTAGCGTGATGTTATATAGCCTATAGCCTACCTCGATAAATAGGCTACCCAACACAAAAAGATTTTCTCAATTCGGACCAGTAGTTCCGGAGATTACCCCCTACATACAAACTTACAAACAAATGTTACCTCTTTATAATATTATTATAGATGGAGTTATAGACTTTTCGAATGGTCAGGTGTCTGTTAGACCACAGGTCGGTACTTAAAGGTTAAAGATAACTTGCGAAATGTGAGTTATAGTATAGGTACACTTCTGCCTAACCCTTCGGAGTCTACAGGCGTGATATTATATGTGTTAATATGATTTATCGCACAGCTGGCAGCCGGCGCCGTGTGCGGAACAAAGTGTGTGTGTGTCTCCAGGCGCCAGCCCCGCGCCGCCCGCGCGCTGCTCCACGCCGGCTCGGGAACGTGCGCCTCCCTTACAGGTAACACGAGTATTACAAACACTAGCTACATAATAATAAATGTTTGATTTCAGACAGTATTACAGTCCTTATCAACACTGTTCGGGGTTGGGGTGAGATTGAGATATATTAAGATTAAAGATTATAAAGATAACTATATTTCAGTAATACAACCATGATAACGATTAAAACTGATGAGGTGAATAGGATGAGATTGAGTCGCGCCCGATATGCTGTGCGTACTGACTGTTTTACTTAGATTAATTATACATAAAATATTCAAGGCATAGAGCGCGGTGTCGCAATTACGCTGATATGTTTATTATTGTTCGGTGATTGACCCGAACAAACACAATACAATTTTAAGAATAACTAGCTTCTGCCCGCATCAAATTTTTGCTCCCCTGACCCTTCCCGTCGCATAGAATTGCCTGCCATTTTTCGTTGCTGCTCCGCGGCTTTTGCTCGTAGCATGATGTTATATAGCAAAAAAAACGCCTTCGCCGCCTTCGTTGCCTTCCTCAATAAAAATCACCCTAATAGGCTACCCGACACAAAAATATTTTTTCTATTCGGACCAGTAGTTCCTGGGATTACCGCGTTCAACCAAACAAACAAACAAACTCTTCAGCTTTATAATATTAGTATAGTATACACACACTACACTGTGTGGTAGAAAAATGTTGATGCACGATTATTAGTGTTTTGCGGTGTTCCGAGTGGTACCAGACTCAAACAATAGTATCATCCCATTTCTTTCCGTGACTTAGGTACTAGAGAATGGTCAGCAGCATTCTCTATGCATTTTACCAACATACTGCGATCGCCAACAGTTCTGCCAAGCGTGGCCATTATGGCAAAGCCCCGCAAATTGGGGGATGGTGGGTGGCCAAAAATTGTATTGTACATTTTTGTGTCTGACTGGGGAAACAATTCATTTCAGGTATCAACATGGTTGCGTGTGACGGGACCAAACTCCCCGCGTTCTGCGCTGGCCGTCAAGAACGCGAACCATAACGTGAGCTTCGGCTTTTGAGCTTATTAGCTCAGAGGCGCCTCCCGCGGCATTCCGGGACACTACTTTACTGTACTTATGTCAACCAAAGAGATAAGTACACAGGCAACCTAATTTAACTACTAAACAATATTGATTAACAGTCCCTGAAGAAAGCACAATAAATAAACAATTACGTTATTTTGATGGATTTCAATGGATAGCGAATGTGTTAGCCTATAAAATATTATCAGCACATTAGTAGAAATATGAATATTTTGCCTGTATACTTAACTCTTTTATTGACTGTCCGACACAACTATAGTCTATTCGCGTAAAGAAAATAGTGACTCATCTCAACTTAGCCACGCCCCTTGACCAATTAGAACATACTGTCTGAAGGGCTTACTTCAACGGGCCAATGTCAACACGGCCTTCAAATTTACTGTGATCTAATTGGTCAAGGGGCGTAGTTAAGCTGGGTGACAACGACGAGTCATTATTTTCTTAACGCAAATGGACTGTAAGGTTCCATCGGCAAAATTTATCTAACGGCGATAATTTATTTACACTAGTGCGACTTGAGATCAAACGAACTCGGACAGGATTTGACAGGGTCAAGAACATTTTAATATAACAAAAAAGCGGAATATTATATCTCGAATAGGTACACCGATGGAACCTTTAAATTATGTCGTGCTATAATACCTATGAACAAGTGGCCTTTATCTAATCATAATATGATTATTTAAATTATTGACCATTATTTCGCAAATATTTGTGGTTTTGCACTTGAAATCTCAGTAGAATAGAACGTGTGAAAATTGAGTGTTTCATCGGTTCTTTCTTGGGCAGCAAAAATATGTAAATGTTTAATTTTAACCAAAAAAGAAATCTGTTTCTTAGCTAAGCTCTAAAAAATATAACATACCTATTCCTTTTATAAACTCCTACGCCTGCTTGCACCACAGATTACTAAATACGTTTATCGTTATACTACGTATTTAAATATCGTTCTTCTGAAGTCACAGCATATTGCTGAGCAACGACCCGTTCTTGCACAGATGCGACGCACAGCTTATTTGTTATTTAATATTGTGGTTTGTTCGTTACAAGAGTAGATAATTAATGCAATCTACAATCGGCATTCTGTCGGCATTTTGTTTTTGTTTTGATTGTGTGATGTAATTGTCAATGTCGTAACATATTCTGTTTTGTCTATGGTCAATAGTCCTAATGTCAATATTGCTAAATTGTTATTTTTTTTTTTTTTTACTTGAATACGGGGCTTTTGGCTACGTTGCATTATATGATTCTTTTTTTAAATTTTTTATCTTGTAAGTATTTATTCGTAAGATGTGCGTTTTGTTTGTGCAGAATAAACATTTTTTCTTTCTTTCTTTCTTTCTTCTTCTTCTAATTTTGAAGTTTAAAGACAGAACGATGCCGATGTTTTAAATATAATTTAGCGCTAAACGTTTTAAATTATTTGTGTTGCAAGCTAGTCACAGTGCTTTCAGAGTTTTTATAGTAATTATTTACTGAATACGATATTTTTTATGAATCTAAAGTTAGTAATAACAGCATAATTTCTGTTTTTCGATTTTTCCTGTATGTATTTAATTCTGTGACAAAATGTAAATTAGTTTCTTTAATTATTGAATTGAATTCGATAAATAGTAATTGAATGTTTATTTCTATGATTATTTTGGAATTGTTGAATATCTTCTATATATTTTTGTTTAGTTGGTGTCTGTGGTAATGTGAATTGGCGCAGTACTGTACTACTTTTAGTTCGTAGTCATTTGATTTAAGAAATGCAGCTTAATTTTTAATAGAAATTGTATGTGACATATCGATGCCTTAGTTCACAATTGCACTAACTACAAAATGTTCAATTTTCGCTTTTTAATGCTAAACACACTTTTATACATTACAATATTGAGATATTATGATGTAGTTAAAGGACTAGTCTTATGAATAGATGCTTATTTGATTTGTTGTTTTACTTTGTTTTTGTACTGTTCTGGTCTAAACTTTAAAAAACTTTAAAACTCTCTCCTCAAAATTGTCAATTTTGTAGTTAGTGCAATTGTGAACTAAGGCATCGATATATAATGTATAATTATATGGAGACGATATCCTTTATATCAATAAAAAATATATGCAAATGCAAAGTGTATTGAACTTAAGATTTTAAATACAAGAAAAGAATGTAATAAAAACTAAATGAAGGACATAGTTAGCGCACTTTGAATGGATACAAGATAAAGGTTCATATCTTTATGGTGACATCACAATTGATGATAGGTTAAGAAACCAATTGACATTAATAGAATACATTCAAAGCTTATATTTTTAAATCTCTCATTTATGGGACTGAGAGTTGCGCGTTTGTCTTGATAATGAACGAAACTTATCAACGAATAACTCTAAATACATAGTTTAATTTGAAAACCCTCATTGTTATATATTCAAATTCTGTACGCATTCTATTATAAATAGATAGATGTTTTAGATATTAAATGAATGAAGAGTTCCGGTGGCATCATTCTGACATTTGCAAATCTCATAATATATTATTATCTATTTTGACCGATTAGTTGTTAGATTTCTAACATAATATTTAGTTTCATATAATACTAATAATAATTTAGTAAAATTCATTGGGAAGATGCTTTTATATCATTAGTTATGGAAACGTAGATATTGTTTGATTGTGAACCAATTTATTAATGTTCTCTAGTTGCATTTGTTTGTTAGTTATTTCCTGTGTCGTAAGACAATAAAGTTATTTCACTGCGTTGATTAGCATTTAATGTAACTAGTTAGGCGACGGGACTCTTTGGATGCCAAAAGTTGTGAGTTTGATATTACGTCTACGAATGTTTGTACTTTTATATTTGAAAGATACGAGAAATTGGTAAAAAATTTGTTTTATATGATATTATAATGTTTTAATTCAAATAGACGATAGATAAATAAATTATGACTGGTTCTTTTTACTGTTGTTTTTATTAATTTTAACCTTTTTATAAATATACTAATACAATAAATAAGTGAAATTTGGATCATTTGATCATTAGACGCTGGAAGAGCAACACGTATTTATATCTCGCCCAGAAACAGTTGCAGTGCTAGGGCTCCCAGAAGTTGTAGTCCTCCGCCAGCATATCCACGGCCACAGATATCGGCGAGTTGTTGCCTTCTGAGCGACTGTTGTAGTTGTCCACGTCACCGGCGAAGTCCCCGGGGTAGTCCGCCTTGTCGTACTCGCTGATGGAATCGTCGTCTTCTTTGGACAGTTCAAGTTGCATCTGCACGCTGGAGACTTCGTTGTTGGGATCCGCGTGGAATATGGCATCGAGTACGTCGTTCCTGGTGAGGTGTGCGGCCTGCTCGGGCGACAGGCTGCGGCGCGCGTCGGCCTCCGAGCCGGGCCGCTTGGGACTCACGATGATGGTCATCTGAGCTGAGTACAACTCGCTCGGCACCTCCAGCCCCGACATCGTCACTTCTCTCGAGTTTACGGAACTCTGCACTACGAGCAACATGTCCTGCGTTTGCGACTTAATATCGTTTATCTCGCTGATACTTTCCACCTCCACTCTCAGTTTGTTATCGTCTTCAGCGGTCGCTAGGTAGTTCTGAGTGACTTGTTGCTCTACCGCCGCAGCGGAATCGCGGTTGTTATTTGGTGAATGGTACATTTGATTGATGTTTTGTTTTAATATTTGTAGTTCGGCTTGTTTGTTGTACTTCGCGTGTCGGAGCGCTCCGTTCAGTGTGGAGGTCTCGTATTCGCACTCTGTCTGCGCCTTGCTGATGATGCTGTCGTTCTCGGAGCGAACGAGGCTCCTTGTAGGCGAGTGCTGGCCCGTATCGTCACGCCGCGTGTGTCGCGCACAAGTATACAGCTTCCTGAACTCGATGAGCGGAGTCTCCAGGTAGTTGTCGTGGGTACTCACCTGTTCCGTACAATCTTCGATGTAAGTGTCCGGGATGGGCTTCACTTTGTCCGCGACAGTGGGCTTGTTCCTAAAGTGCGTCTCCCCGATGTCAAACTTGGTCTTGTAGTCGCGGATGTACTTGTCAAAGTTTCCGCGCATAGATTTCTGTAAGTCTGCGAATTGCGTTTCTATGTCAGTTTTTGCGGTTGCGGTTGCATCGAGTTCTTGTTTCGATTGGCTTCGTGTCACGTCTGTTATAAAAAAAGAACATTTTAATTAACACGTTGACGGTCAGAACGCCTCTCGACGTTCTCTCTGGATAAAATAATACGACAGTACGCCTATCGACGTCACCCTTTTGACTTGCATACAATCAGTACGCTTTGCGAAGTTATATTTTATATACTAATTCATGGAAGGGCATTCTGTAGTGTCACCACAGATAGAGTTTAACGCGTAACCAACGTCACATCACACAGTGCATTTACTATTGCGATGTGACACAACGCCTCTAGGCAATATATGAAATTTTGTAGTGTCTCAACACAATTAACCAGTAACGGAATAGTCCGTCAACGTGTTAAGTATTTAGAACTTTTTGTAGAATCATTTTGTTTTAGTGGAGTGCAATAAAAAGTAGTTCATGCATAACTAACCGAGTATCCTGGAGCGGTCGACCCGCTTGGACTGGCGGCGCCGGAAGTCGAGGTAGGACTTCTCCACGGCCTCGGCCTCTATCTCCAGCTTGCGCAGGCGCAGCTTGGCCTCGCGCAGCACCTCCGTGGGACTCTTGTCGCGTGGCAACTTGGCACATTCCTTGTTGCTGTCCTTCCTGGAATGATACGGGGGCATTACATACATACCTTAATTCGCGCCTTCTTTCATGGATATAGGCAGAAACTACAGAACGCCACCTGCTATAGATAGTTCAATCCATGAAGACGCGACCCACTCTTTGACAATTGTACTGAGAGCGGTTAAAAACAAAGCCGCAGAGGGGCGCGTCATCGTGGATTGAACTATCTGTACGATTCTTACATAATTTTCTTAAAACAGCGACGACGTTAAACTATTTCGAGATGAAATAGGTGCTTTTAGCAATATTTTTACGCTTACCTTCGAAGTCTTTCCTTTGCCTCTTTTAACAATGACTTGGGGCTCTTCTCCCTAGACCGGTCATCCAATCTCAATGCCGGTCGCGGACGCTGGTGCAGGCGATCCCTAGAACAAAAAAGTGTTGACGGCGGTAGAAAAATATTGATGAATAATTATAATTCTGGAAGTGTATGAATAATCAGTTTTACACGTCCATAACATGTTTTTTCGAGTTATTTGACAAAGAATCCTACTACTATAAGTTGAATATTATCAGCCCGCTAGGAATGCTTAACATCGTCTACCAGGCGGAATGCGTGGGCATTATACTAGCGGTGTACGTCGTAGCAGCCAGAAGAGTTACGGACACCCACAAACATAGTATACTCTCCGACAGCACTTCAGTTCTCCAATCCTTAGCGAAAAAAAAAAAAAACATAACCTCGAGCCTAACCAATGAATGTTACAACGCATCAGAACGGGTAACAGTTTCTAACCGCAACAAGGTGACACTGCGATGGATAAAAAGACACAGCGGATCACTAGGCAACGACGCTGCTAACGAACTGCCCAGAAGGGCATCCAGCGCGTCAGTCACGAGTACGAGTAAGTAGTAACTTTCATGGCTTACGTTCAGGGCTGTAGCTAGACTCGAATTTGATGTAGGGCAGCATTGGCTACAGGTAGAACGGAAGTAAAAAAAATATCATAATTGATCTGCACGGGCTCCTAAATCAATCATCATCACCTCTAGGTCAGTGATGTACATTCAATAGCTATTCATAGACATGCATGGATCTAAGGACAGCTATTAAATCCTCAATGATGAGGAACAAGCAAACAAGACGGTTGAAATTTTTCCCTGCATCGGGACATATTATAATTAAATAGACCCATTGCTTATTGTGATGGCGCTTCAAGTGCCATCTATACACAGAAAATAATTATTATAATATGAAATGAATGTCCCAAACTGTGGTATGTTCGGAAAAGTTTAGATACCTATTGCTACAATTTTTTATCTAAAACTATAAATATACAATCCAATTCTAATAGGTTATCTTTGTTTTTGGTATTTTTGAGGTAGGGCATTGTGATTTCAAGGTAGGGCATTTGCCCCACAATGCTCCCATGGGGGGTATGGTAGGTATGGACCTTTGGCACTGCTTACGTTGTGTTACACTCATGCACACGAATATAATCAGCCTGTATTGTCCCACTGCAGGGCAAAGGTTTCCCTTTCCTTTTTCACTCTATCCTGAGCCAATAAGGATCCGAGGAAGAATCCCTCATGTAGGCATCGAGCTCGTCCCGCCATCTACACCTGGGTCTTCCGCGATGCCGTATGATGTTTTCGGGGACCCATGTTGTGGTGGTCTTAGTCAACATTGCATCTGACATGCGGCAAACGTGTCCGGCACAATCCCATTTGAGCTTAGCTGCTTTTTGGGTGACGTGTACGATTTGTGTCTTAGAGCGCAGTATCTCGTTCCTTATCCGATCGGTATTAATTCCGAGGATACTACGCTCAACAACCCTCGAGACTGTAGCTCTACTGAACTGTCGAAGACCTGATTTGAGCGATGTACGTATGGACAAGGAGAATGCATAATTATGTCCATTAATCTGCGTTTAAGGTAAATTGGAAGATCTCATTTCATAAGAGCTTTCATCGTCCAATAGCTCTTCCAGGCGTTTTCAGTACGGCGGACAACTTCTTTTTCTTGTCTCGCCTTGGCCGAGGTAGATATATTCTGGAACATATGCAATCTCTATCCCCACCACATACTGTTTTTGTTTGAAGCGATTAGGCTTGGGGAGGGCTTGGAGAGGTCGTTGTTGCATAACCGGGTTAGCCTGCAAATACTTGAAATAAATGAAAACCTCCATCCAGGGCTTATAAACTAGAGCGACTTCTGGCTAAAGGCACCCCCTGTGGGGTACGGACATCGGCTTAGTGGGTCGCTGGTTACCTTGGCCCTGGCATATGAGCAACTGAAGGAACACGGGTGGGTTTTAAGCAGTAAAAGTCTGACACGCCCTTCCGCTTCACCCAGAGCGGGAGATAAAACTAAGGGAACTTTTAGTAATAGTTATAACATTGAAAATTCGAATTCTCAATCACTATTTATGCTACCTGTTTCAGATTCTGATATAATCAAAATAATTAGCAACCTGAAAAACACAAACACGGTAGGATTTGATGGCATATCAACTAAAGTAATTAAATACGTTAAGGAAATTATAGCGCCTTTACTAGCTCATATTATTAATCTTTGTATTTCAGATGGTGTATTCCCAAGTAGCCTAAAAATGTCATTATTAAACCGCTTTATAAAAAAAAAAACCGGCCAAGTGCGAGTCGGACTCGCGCACCGAGGGTTCCGTACAAACCTGTAGGTATAAAGTTTAAAACATATTTTTATTATATGATGTAACTAAAAATTTACGGATTTCGCAATTTTTCCTTTATCTGTGCTATAAGACGTTGCTTCGTACCAAATTTCAAAATTCTAGATCGACTGGAAGTACCCTTTAGGTTTTGATTCCCTTGCGAGTTTCGAAAATTTGCGGCATAAATGGCTATATCTTTTGATTGAGTTAGCTTAGAATTTGATTTTTTCACAGGTCCAAGGGACAGTAGACTTAAGTATTTGATATAAATTTCAGCTTGATACCTCCACGCGTTCCTGAGAAAAAGTCTTGAAAGACGGACGGACGGACAACAAAGTGATCCTATAAGGGTTTCGCTTTTCCTTTTGAGGTGCGGAACCCTAAAAATGATAAAAGTGATGTTCAAAATTATAGACCTATTGCTAAGATATCGATATTTTCAAAAATAATCGAGAAGGTAATTTATAATACAATTTATTCTTATTTAGAAAATTTCAAACTTCTTTGCAGTCAACAAAAAGGTTTCAGGAAAAATACTTATATTAATGTCTTTATTTGACCAGCTATCTAGTGCAATGACATCTGTAGATAAAGGTAATCCTGTGTGCGCTATACTAACAGATATGACCAAAGCATTTGATTTCGAGGACCATCAAATTCTGCTGCAAAAATTACATGGGTATTGCATAAGAGGAAACATCTTGAAACTCTTATAAACATATTTGAGTGACAGAACTCAATGTACAGAAATTACTAGAATCTGTTCTATTACTAAATTGGAGATAAAATATCTGTCTAAACCAAGATATATAAAATATGGTGTACCTCAAGGTAGCATACTGGGGCCACCACTATTCTTAATGTATATTAATGATCTCCCTAAAACTATAGATCATAAAATGGTACTAGTCGCAGATGACAGCACGGCCATTGTGGAATGTACTAATCCTAATAATTATCAAAATGACATAAATAATTCTCTGAGTGACATTATAAATTGGCTTGACAAAAATAACCTTATAATTAATTTAAATAAAACAAAAGTTATTCGGTTTCACCAGCGCCGTAAGCATCCACCAGTTAACATTGCCTACAATAACTCTGTGATAGAAGAAATTACACATGCAAAATTCATAGGTATCACTATAGATAGTAAACTAACTTGGAAACATCACACAGAGGAAATCTGTAAGCGCCTTAGTAAATCTGCATATTTATTGTTCCAATTGTCAAGGAAAGTAAATACTGACTATCTTTTAACAGCCTATCATGGATTGGTCGCTTCTACTTTAAGATATGGTGTTATTTTTTGGGGACAGTCAACTAATAAAGAACTTATATTCAGGATGCAAAAAAGATGTATACGAGCAATGTTTGGTCTAAGAACAACGGATAGTTGCGTAAATTACTCTATTTTTATTTTTTTATAGGTTGGGGAAAAAGTTTCTTCGCATTTTATAAGAAAATTCAAAACATTTTTTAATAAAGTTTATTTACATTTAACTAAAGTATGTAGGTACCATTTTGTTCGATAACTTTTTGCCATCTTGTAGGTAGGGACATGATCCCATTGCTATAGAAATTTTGGGACTTCTGGTCAAAATACCGCGACAAGTGGTTTTGGCAGTCCTCTCGTGATGTTAACCTGACACTGCCTAAAGAATTCTGAAGAGACCGAAACAGGTGGAAATCTGAAGGTGCAAGGTCAGGAGTATACGGCGGATGCATTAACACCTCCCAGCCAAACTCTCTTAATTTTTGTTGGGTGGCTAAAGATGTGTGAGGTCTAGCGTTATCATGATGAAAAACCACACCCCTTCTGTTGATTAATTCCGGCCGCTTTCTCTCAACTTCTTGCTTTAATCTCATCAGTTGTTCGCAGTAGAGCTTTGAATCGATGGTCCTGCCTGGTGGTAACAGCTCATAATGAATAATGCCCTTCCAATCCCACCACACACACAGCATCACCTTGTTGCGAATTAACCCGGGTTTCGCCATAGTCTGTGAAGCCTGACCGGCCTTTGACCACGACCTTTTTCGCACGTTCTTGTCATACGTGATCCACTTTTCATCACCAGTTATCAGCTTCTTCAAAAATGGTTTGGTTTCATTACGTCGTAATAAAGAATCACAAATGAGTGCACGGTTCATTAGGTTTCTTTCAGTGAGCTCGTGAGGTACCCAAATGTCGAGCATTTTTGTGTACCCAGTTTTTTTCAAATGCGCCAAAACTGTTTTGTGGTCAATTTCCAGTTCTTCAACTACGTCGTAACTACTGATATCTTCTATGATATCAGTAGTTACGACGTAGTTGAAGAACTAGTTCTATGATATCTTGCTCCACTTTTTCAAAAATGGCATCCATTTTATCCGTAATAGGGCGACCAGAGCGACGTGCATCTTTGACATCAAAATTTCCGGATTGAAAACGCTTAAACCAAATTTGTGCTACTCTCACAGACACTACACTAGGCCCATAAACATCGCAAATTTGTTTCGCGGCTAGCGTTGCATTTTTACCTTTTTTGTAGTAAAATTTTAAAATGTATCGAATTTCTTCATTAGATTCACTCATCTTGACGGTACGAAAAACAAATGAAAATCACACATTTTCCTAATTTGAATTTGGAATTATGTTCTTTAAAATTTAAACTTTCAATGATACCAAAACCAGCCAGATACAAATATTATAGCCAAAGAGATTTTATTACAAGTTCATACATACTATAATGCGAAAAGACTTTTTCCCCAACCTAATATTTTATTAAGTAGGAACAACAAACAGTTACATTATGCAATATTACACAAAGGAAAACACAAGTTATATAAATAATAATGTAACCCACAGCGCTGTTCACAGATTACCATTAATAATTAAAACTTTAAACTCACTAGGAGGTGAACTGTACATGCATGACAGTTACACTAATGATATAAAAATAATTAAAAAAAAAACCAAAGTTAAAGAAAAGAAAGTAAAAAATAGATAAGAAACTAGTCTAAAAGTTTAAGTGTCTCATATGAAAGACTACGAAACCTTTTCAAAGAGCATGTAAATATGTCAATGTGTTCGAATGTTTCATTGTAGGTTGCAGTCATTCGCCGAATCGGTGAACCTACACCAGTGTTAGATCGGCAGGTACCTACTGCAAATAGTTTGCCAGCACGCACCTTCCGTCTATGAACAGTTCTGGGGACTGCATAGCACAATACATTGTTCAAATGAATACAATCAAAATTGCCGTTAACAAGGTTATACAATGTTATTACTTCTAATTGTTTACGTCTAGAGCTGATCGTCAGAAGCCCGTATTTACTGAGCAGTTGGTTATACGGAAGACAATTTTTGTAACACCTGTAGTGCATTGCACGAAGAAATTTTCGTTGGACGTTTTCGAGCATGTTAATGTATTTGCCATTATATATTTAGACAATCAAAAATTCTAACTTTACCATCTTGTACATTTTAGAAACTGCACTTTTCGTAAAAGCAAATCCGCAATTTTTTCAGACGCCAAAAGAACCCCAATTCGTTCTCTATATCAGAATTTTTTGTGTCCAATCAAGTGCAAAACTGCCTTACTGAAAAAGAGCTTCTTTGCTAGGGCACCCATTGTCTATAATAAAATACCTGATGTTGTTAAATGTTTACCTTTAAACAAATTTAAAAAGTCCGTTCAGGGGTTTTTACTAGAAAAGTGCTATTACAGAGTAGATGACTTTTTAAATGATAATCTTCTGCAATAGAATTTGGAATGTGTACCTGTGTTATCATTTTTTATAATATGTATTTTACTTAAATTGAATTTAAATTGTTGAAATTTTAAATTAATCCTGTTTTTTTTTTTCTTTTTAAGTCATTGTTTTAATCTGTTAATAACGATTTTTATAATTATTGTAATAGTTGTCTTAGTGCGACTAATTTTGTACGCCATGATTGGCAAAACATGTAGCTACCTCTCATTATTTTTAAGACCTGTATAATTCTGCACTCATGTTTTACAAAATAAATATCTTGCATCTTGTATCTTGAGATGTCATATGATTATTTCCCACCCACAAAAAAAAAAAGGTTGCTGGTAGAGGGCAGCAAGAGACGGGCTGGATCTAGACTTGTGTAAGTAATGCGAGTGTTGCATTGCACGTCATGTATCTCGACCGAGTAATGTTACATTACACATGACTCGACTAAATCAAACATGGCACATGACACTCAAACATGACTTCATGACTTGCGGACCGCGGCATGGTTCGACGTTCGTAAACTACGTATTATCTCGGTAATGTTGGCTACGCGTGCAAGTGAGAAAGAGCATGCGCCGGTCGGTTTGCTGCGAAGTGAACTATTATTTAGAACCGTATTGCTCTAACTTTAAGGTATACGTTATATTGACATTGCGGACTGCTTAGGTGATGTTTTTATCATTTCGCGCACTGTATGACAGTTATGTTTTGCAGCGCGCGCGCGATACAATACAAAACAGTAACACGAAACAAAAACAAATCTGAATGTAGTGTTATTTTTTATGGTAGTTTGATTAATAATTCATGTGTCCGTACCGTGCGAGCATGTATTTTCAAAAGCGGGTCTGACATTAAATGAAAGACGGATACGTCTTAAGATAAAAAAACCGGCCAAGTGCGAGTCGGACTCGCGCACCGAGGGTTCCGTACAAACCTGCAGGTCATCATCATCATCATTCGTCATCATCGTTTATGAAATTAAATGTTTTTTTTTTAATTTTTATATTTGAGTTGACTGAATGAAAGGTAAATTGTGGTTTACGATTTATGACGTATTAAAAAAAAACTACTTACTAGATCTCGTTCAAACCAATTTTCGTTGGTAGTTTTCATGGTAATGTACATCATATATTTTTTTTAGTTTTATCATTCCCTTATTTTAGAAGTTACGGGGGGGGGGGGGGGACACACATTTTACCACTTTGGAAGTGTCTCTCGCGCAAACTATTCAGTTTAGAAAAAAATGATATTAGAAACCTCAATTTCATTTTTAAAGACCTATCCATAGATACCCCACACGTAAGGGTTTGATTAATTTTTTTTTTTGTGTTTCAGTTCTATGTATGGGGAACCCCAAATATTATTGTTTAAAAAAAAATGATATTAGAAACCTCAATATCATTTTTGAAGACCTATCCATAGATACCCCACACGTATGGGTTTGATGAAAAAAAAATTTTTGAGTTTCAATTCTATGTATGGGGAACCCCAAATATTATTGCTTTTTTTCTATTTTTGTGTGAAAATCTTAATGCGGTTCACTGAATACATCCACTTACCAAGTTTCAATAGCACAGCTCTTATAGTTTCGGAGAAAAGTGGCTGTGACATACTCGGACAGACAGACAGACAGACAGACAGACAGACATGGCGAATCTATAAGGGTTCCGTTTTTTGCCATTTGGCAACGGAACCCTAAAAACTATCTCAGTTAATATTTATTAGTTGTAATTAACGTATAAATAAAACAAAACAGGTATAAAAAACCGGCCAAGTGCGAGTCGGACTCGCGCACCGAGGGTTCCGTACAAACCTGTAGGTATATAAGTAAAAGTTCACCCATCACGACAATCGAGTCGTAGTTCTGTTCTTTTTCTTGGCTTGGTTTTATTTCTGTCTGTGTTTTGTTCTGTTTATTATAATTATGATGTAACCAAAAATTTACGGTTTTCGCAATTTTTCCTTTATCTGTGCTATAAGACGTTGCTTCGTACCAAATTTCAAAATTCTAGATCGACTGGAAGTACCCTTTAGGTTTTGATTCCCTTGCGAGTTTAGAAAATTTGTGGAAATTTGCGGTATAAACGGCTATATCTTTTGATTGCGTTAGTTTAGAAGTTTGATTTTTTCACAGCTCCAAGGGACAGTAGACTTAAGTATTTGATATAAATTTCAGCTTGATACCTCCACGCGTTCCTGAGAAAAAGGGTCTTGACAGACGGACGGACTGACGGACGGACTGACGGACGGATGGACGGACAACAAAGTGATCCTATAAGGGTTCCGCTTTTTCTTTTGAGGTGCGGAACCCTAAAAAACATAAATCTAAAAAAAAACAATCATTGTACATAAAATCGATTTTTAAATACGCCAATAGTCATAGTCATGGTCAATAATCAATATTGCAATCCATGTTTATTACCAGTCCTAAGCCTGGAATTCCCGTTTGATTGAAATATTCCGTAGATTGGGGGTAAAGTATGAAGGAAAATCGACTTTATG
The DNA here is from genome assembly GCA_947507805.1 of Aporophyla nigra. NCBI lineage: Eukaryota > Metazoa > Arthropoda > Insecta > Lepidoptera > Noctuidae > Aporophyla > Aporophyla nigra. Next base: position 26,319,636 of record OX382292.1, on the reverse strand, counting down.
GATATGAAAACAAAAGCAAATGTACGTTTGGACGGATCGCACATCACATATCGTATCATATGCGCTATCTCATGTAATGATGTATTTCTTCTACAACGCGAGCATTTCATTACAATAGACATCGCCTATGACGCATCATTTCGTGTCATGTTTGGAGTCATGGTGTAATGAAACATTACTCGGGACGAAAAGTAATGTCATATGACATCACTTTAGAACGCACTGTTTTGCGCATGTCTAGCTGGATCTGAGTGAGCTAATGTTCGTGTATAATGTTGTGTCTGTGGTAGAACTTACCGCATGGCCTGGTACGTGTCGTGATCGGTCTGTAGCGAGCACGACGCCACGGGTCCGTGGGCACGCACGCCCTGCCCGCTGCTGCCGACACCTAACGAAACGGACGTAATTTAATATAATATGAAACGGAAAAGGCCTTATAACAGTCAGTTAACTAAACTAACAAGAATAGTGACTCTTGTTAGTTTAGTTAACTGACTGACTGACTAACTAGTGAGTTAGGGATCTAGGATTAGATTAAAACTAGTGAATTATCAGTAAATAGCACAAAATGAACGCTACATTTTTTATATATTGTAATAACTTTACTTGTATGATAGATGATATGGCTAGAAAGGGGGTGACTACCAAGATGACTAAAATGAGCGAGAAGTATTCATGAAAAATGTACTATATGTCGCGTAGATCTCAAATAAATTGGGATAAGAGCAAGAGAATGGTGATGAATACCTTTTGAGGCGGCGCGCTTGCTGACGACGAGGTTCACATACTCACCGAGCGTGTTTCGCTCGCGGTAGGGCGAGGCGGCGCGCTTGCTGACGACGAGGTTCACATACTCACCGAGCGTGTTTCGCTCGCGGTAGGGCGAGGCGGCGCGCTTGCTGACGACGAGGTTCACATACTCACCGAGCGTGTTTCGCTCGCGGTAGGGCGAGGCGGCGCGCTTGCTGACGACGAGGTTCACATACTCACCGAGCGTGTTTCGCTCGCGGTAGGGCGAGGCGGCGCGCTTGCTGACGACGAGGTTCACATACTCACCGAGCGTGTTTCGCTCGCGGTAGGGCGAGGCGGCACGCTTGCTGACGACGAGGTTCACATACTCACCGAGCGTGTTTCGCTCGCGGTAGGGCGAGGCGGCGCGCTTGCTGACGACGAGGTTCACATACTCACCGAGCGTGTTTCGCTCGCGGTAGGGCGAGGCGGCGCGCTTGCTGACGACGAGGTTCACATACTCACCGAGCGTGTTTCGCTCGCGGTAGGGCGAGGCGGCGCGCTTGCTGACGACGAGGTTCACATACTCACCGAGCGTGTTTCGCTCGCGGTAGGGCGAGGCGGCGCGCTTGCTGACGCCCGCCAGCCCACGCGCGCGACCCGGAGCCGGCCTGCGGACACACTGGGTTACAATCTTTTTTTTAGAAATGACAGTTCGTAGGTCCACCTATAAGGTTGTCAGCTGCTTAACGAACTTGCCTGTGGCTACATAAAAAGTGGCGATGGACAGGATATATGTTAAGAGAGGAAAAAGAGAAATGCTCGAAATTAATAACTAAGTACTCTAGTCATGAAAAAAAAACAAAGAACGACAAAAAAACGAAACGATGGGAAGACGACGTCAAAAGAATAGCTGATCAGCGGGCGAGAGACAGAGAGAGATGGAAATCTTTAGAGGAGGCCTTTGTCGAAAGACAAGCGGTTTACAGGGAGTGCACCAAACGCCGATATTTTAAGTATTTTTGTTTTAATTTCACTTTTGACAGACACAATTGTTTTAATTAAACATTGTACAACCATTAATAAAGGCTTATTTTTCAATTGCAGACTTCCGGTCACCGTAGGCGGCGAGCAATTGGTAGCTCGCCACCCGGTAAGGACCAGGCCCATGTCGATGGCGCGTAGTGTTTCACGCGCGCTTCAAAGAGATGTCAGCAGTACTGAAGGGCAGACCCCTAGGACCGATGCCTGCCAGGGTCGGGGGATCTGTTCGAGAGAGTTACCATGACCTGGCATATGGGCAACTGAAGGAATACGGGTGGGTTTTAGTCAGTAAAAGTCTGACACACCCTCCAGAGCGGGAGACGTCATTTGATGATGTCCCAGCCACAAAAAAACCGGCCAAGTGCGAGTCGGACTCGCGCACCGAGGGTTCCGTACAAACCTGCAGGTCATCATCATCATCATTCGTCATCATCGTTTATGAAATTAAATGTTTTTTTTTTAATTTTTATATTTGAGTTGACTGAATGAAAGGTAAATTGTGGTTTACGATTTATGACGTATTAAAAAAAAACTACTTACTAGATCTCGTTCAAACCAATTTTCGTTGGTAGTTTTCATGGTAATGTACATCATATATTTTTTTTAGTTTTATCATTCCCTTATTTTAGAAGTTACGGGGGGGGGGGGGACACACATTTTACCACTTTGGAAGTGTCTCTCGCGCAAACTATTCAGTTTAGAAAAAAATGATATTAGAAACCTCAATTTCATTTTTAAAGACCTATCCATAGATACCCCACACGTAAGGGTTTGATTAAATTATTTTTTTGTGTTTCAGTTCTATGTATGGGGAACCCCAAATATTATTGTTTTAAAAAAAAATGATATTAGAAACCTCAATATCATTTTTGAAGACCTATCCATAGATACCCCACACGTATGGGTTTGATGAAAAAAAATTTTTTGAGTTTCAATTCTATGTATGGGGAACCCCAAATATTATTGCTTTTTTTCTATTTTTGTGTGAAAATCTTAATGCGGTTCACTGAATACATCCACTTACCAAGTTTCAATAGCACAGCTCTTATAGTTTCGGAGAAAAGTGGCTGTGACATACTCGGACAGACAGACAGACAGACAGACAGACAGACAGACAGACATGGCGAATCTATAAGGGTTCCGTTTTTTGCCATTTGGCAACGGAACCCTAAAAAGGCTTATTTGGTTTTATTTACCTCCTATTATTCCCGTGCCTGTCTCTTAGTACTCCGATGAAGGGCAGCGTGTCTCCCGGCACCAGGATCCGAGGTTGCGCGTTACTGAAGATGCTCAACTCTTCGCCAGCACCCTTCCGCCAACCGACATTCACTGTACTGGCACTCACACTGGTGTTCAAGCTGGAACAATAAACCAGGTATCATCATGTTGTTGTTTTTGTTGTTTGTTGTTATTGTTGTCTTTTTTCTTTCCCTTCTAGCGACCCAAGTGGCAGCGTACCTAATACTATAACGTTATGTGAAAGCGCCAGGGACGACGAAATTCCATGTTTTCTGAAGTTTTTTGCAGTTTGCATGTCTGTAGTAGGTTGTTGATCAAATTACATATGAATTTAGCGCAGGAGATATTATAGTGCACAAGTATGTGCGCAGACACAGGGGTCCGTAGTAATTTATATACGTATTATTGAAGATAACTCAAAAACCACTGACCTGCAACCTAATTGCGAAGCGCTCTATTTATCAGAATCTGAATGGGATTGAAGATTATTTCTAAACCATTGCGTCATTTGTTCGAATAAATTGTCGGCTCAGCAACGTAAATAACGCAATGAATGTTGTTTAACTATCAATATGTAACTAATTCCTATCGATAAAAAGTTACGCAATTACCCCTCAGAACTTCAATCATTTATATGGAATTTTCAAACCTTTGAAATAAAAATTTAACTGCCGAAAAAACTGAAAAGCAAAAAATAAGAAGCCTAAGTAATTTGAGTCGGCGCCAAACAAGCAAATTAATTAACTAATTTGGTTTGGTTATTTCTATAAATTTAAGGTAATTTAGTGATCCTTGGTCGTTAATTGTTTGGCGCCGACTCAAAATAACTTAGGCTTCTTATTTTTGCTTTTCAATTTCATATTTTGTTTTTTTTTTTTGGAATGAGTTTCAGGCATCGCTGTTGGTGAACATCATCATGTTCATCATCGATCATCGGTCATGTTTGAGCGCCAAAACGGCTCTTCAATTTCAAAACCTTGTATCTGGTTTTTTTTTAAACGGGTGTTTTACCATTTTTCGACCTTATAGACCACCCTCCACATACTAGGCTAGCAAAAGTTCTCAGAAATTAGTTAAATACAAAGTTACACAAAGTCGAAAACCTAGTATCTATAGCAAAGTTTCTTCATCATCATCATCATCATTTCAGCCGTAAGACGTCCACTGCTGGACTTAGGCCTCCCCCAATTTGGGGGGCTTTGCCATAATTCCCACGCTTGGCAGGCAGGTTGGCGATCGCGGTTTGGTGGTAAAATGCATAGAGAACGCTGCTGCCCATTCTCTAGTAAGTCCCTTAGTCGCATTTTGCGACACCCACGGGAAGAAATGGGGTGGTGTTATTCTTTGCGTCCGGCACCACACGGTACCAAAGTTTAGTCCTACAGAAATCGTTTTTTAGCTCTCCTGTAAAATGTTGATATTTCACAGCGGAAAAGACCTGTGTAGTAGTGTATACTCACGGAAACACGTGCGTGTATGCGGGCGCGACCGGCGCCGTGCGCGGCCGTGGCGCTGCCGTCGCATGCGGCCGTCTCTGGAACAAGCATTTACATTTATTTAGTACACAGGGCTTGTGGCTAAGTAATTGTAGCCAACAGCCGCAAGTGTTCAACGTTCAGGTGAAGCTACGCTTGCCGCGGTTGGTCCATGGATGGGTGACTATCTTTACATACCCTTCCGTGCCTCAGAAAGCACGTTGAGCCGTTGGTCCCAGCTGTCTTTCGTAGATCTTAGACAGTCGTTACGGGTCGTCAGAAGTCTGAAAGTCTGACAGCCAGTCTTACCAAGGGTTATTGTATTACCCAGTACCTGGGTTGTGGAGGTCAGATAGGCAGTTGCTCCATGTAAAATACTGGTACTCAGCTGCATCCGGTTAGACTGGAAGCCGACGCCAATATAGTTGGGAAAAGGCTAGGCAGATGATGAGTACACACTTAAAACCGAAACAGGGACGTAAACGAAAAAAATATAAAAGTAACAGAAATATTAGATTTATCTAAAATAGATTGTGTCTGAATAAAGAATTAGTAAGTGATTGATGGGTTTTTTTTTGGTCAACGAAAAAAAAATTTTCGATAGTTCGGAGTTCGTGTAATTTTAGTTTAAACGGTTCTTCATGGTTAAAAGAATAAAACACTGTATTTCTTTTAATTTTATTATACTTCTTATTTTACGGATGTTCTTAAATATACATATTTAATACTAGATGGCGCCCGCGTCTTCGCCTGCGTGGATATTGGAAATTTCTCACGAGAACGTACTGTCGTAACAAAAAGTAGCCTCTGTTACTTCTTATAATATCGACTGTATGCCAGTGAAAGTCCCGTCAAAATCGGTTCTGCCGTTTCAGAGATTAGCCGAAACAGACAGACAGACAAGCAAAAACAAAATTGATATTTCATGTAAGTACCGTATATACTTTCATATGCATTTAGTGAAAAGCTGTTCATTTGAAATTACAAACAGACACTTCAATTTTATTTATTTGTATGGATAAGTACACCACCAGTCGTGGATGAAAAAAATAAACCACAAATATTTTGATTGAGGCGAGATTTTTTCGCGCACTAGATTTTGAACGCACAGCTTAGACTTAGCGCTCAGAGTTTAAAATCAGAGTGTATAGTTTCGAAATGCTGGGATACACTCTGATGGCTTCTCAATGTTCTACACGGAGAATTGAAAATCGAGCCTCAATATTTTTTACATCAGTGTGAATGTGGGCTTACAGTACCTGTCTGGCAAACGCCTTGAGCCGATTGTTTTCGTCCCTCAGGCGCTGTATGAGGTCACGGTCGCGACCCCGCTCGAGGTCGAGGTCGGGAGCCGCCGTGTCGCCCGCCTCGCTCGAGTTCGACGACCGGCTGCGGTCCCTACTTCTCTCGTGGTAGATTTCATCTAAATTGGACTGAATTGGAGTAACAAAATAATAAAATTAATTAGGAAAATCTTCAACATTCAAATCAACACCTATCTTCATTGCACATGCTTCATTTTTAATTCTTTGTTCCTATTGTAGTATAATAATTTTATCCTAAGTCTTCATCGTCTTCATACGCAGTTATATAAACTTGTGGTCGCCAAGTGTTCGAATTTATTTAAAACTTAATGTATTTCTAATGCAAAAAGAAAGCTACGAGTTTCTGCACTCCGTCTCTCCATATAGATTTTAACTGTGCCCTGCCAGAGTGGCGAGATTCGTTCGAAAGAGGTACCGTGGCCCTGGTATATAGGCAACTGAAGGAACACGGGTGGGTTTTAGTTAGTAAAAGTCTGACACGCCCTTCCGCTTCACCCAGAGCGGGAGACGTCATTTGATGATTTCCCACCCAGAAAAAAAATGTTCCAAAGTATTTGTAACGCGACTGGAATCCTTTTCGGGTTATGCTGCCCAAAGTCATAGAAAACAACACAAAATAATCATCAAGTACGTACCTGACTGAAATTAACATTCTTCTTTCTAAAATCATTGACAACTTGATTCATTTTGACTCTGCCATCAAAATCATCGGCTTTAGAACACTTTTCGTTCCCCTGGTTGTTATTTAAAGAGACATTGATCTGCGACACCAGTTCACTCGCCTCGGTGATGGTTCCCCTTTCAATAACACACTTCGCTTGCATCTGAGAAGATTCTAGGTAAGTCTTGAGTATTGCTAGTTCATTTTGTAATAGATCGTAGTGTGAATGTACTTCGTCGTTTTCCAAATTGTATGTTTTGATTACTTTGCTTGTTGTATCATGTATAGTCTTCATGTCTTCCAGTTCGGAGCGTTGGCGTGTGATCTTTTCTCTCTCTCTCTTCATAGACTCAAGGTGGCCCTCTAAGATAGTTAGTTCGTTCGTTATTTGGGAACGCATCTCCTCTCCGCGTTTCTTAAGTATCTGTTCTGCTTCGGCTAGTTGATTTTTTAGACTGTCTTCCTGTGAAAATCGATTGATATTGCAATGGCGCATTCAGGTCGTTTGTGTAATGCAAGGGGCCCAAAAACTTGGGATATTTTCCTTTTTTTATATGTATGGCATCTCGTAGTTATTTGACCTTGAGAGGTCCTTACTACTTAATCGGACTATCCTGTGCACTAAAAGCCTACAGCTAGGGGGGAATTTATTATATACAGGATGTAATGGACAGCCCTCCGCAGACTGATGGGGTGGATTCAGTATATCATACTAAGATGACCAGTACAAGAAATTATTTCAAGACAACGGTCCTGAAATAATTTCTCCGAGAAAACAACGACATAACGATGGGAATCCAATAAACCTGATGTGTTTTATTTCGTCACACGCAATGTATCTTGGATCAATTCGGAAAGCCGCCTTTGTGCAATCGCCGACGAGTTCGATGAACTCTGTAGTTAGACAGGAAGTGAACAGCTGATTTTACGCGTCGTTCGTTAGAGTATTTCAACATCCATTGCTGCTTTTTTGATTTTAGCCGTATTGTTTACATAAATGGAGTGCTGCTTTCAGAGAATGTAATTATACATTGAAGTAAAACTGAAAAAGCTGAAAAAACGTAAAAAAACCGGAGAAAAATTCAAAAAAAGGAGCTGAATGCACTCTGTCAGTTTGTGGAGGGCTGTCCCTTACACACTGTATCTAAGCGAATGCACGCTAAATTGCACCTCCTGTGTGGCATCGTTGGAGGGCGGACAGCAAAATAGGATTGGGTGGATCAAATGTGGATAATATTATTATGTGGGGAATTTAAAACGACAGGCTCAGCTACGGCGCGGGACATATTTTCCTTGAGTGTTGGGGATTTATAATTTACCGTGTGGTGCCGGACGTAAAGAATAACACCACCCCATTTCTTCCGGTGGGTGTAGTAAAAGGCGACTAAGGGACTTACTAGAGAATGGGCAGCAGCGTTCTCTATGCATTTTACCACCATACTGCGATTGCCAACCCGCCTGCCAAGCGTGGCAATAATGCAAAGCCCCCCAAATTGGGGGAGGCCTAAGTCCAGCAGTGGACGTCTTATGGCTGAAATGATGTGATGATATGCAATTTAGGCGACGCGTGAAGTTAGTCCGTCTTATGAGCAGATAATGAAAAAGTGTTATAAAATTGTTCGCGGACAATCTTATCCGCGACAAATGAACGTTTATATGCAATAACGCAAATGGAGGATAATACGACCTTGCCACCGCTTTCTGGATGTTGTTTCTCGCGGTTATTAATAAGAAAAATACTTTATGAATTTAGCTGGAAAAATCAGAGCTCGGCAAATGCTACGTTGGGTATCATCTGGTTTTATAATAGTTTGTAAGTCGACATCACACGGATGTAATAAAGCCGTGGCGGGATTATTTCGCCGAATTCTCAACTGTCTGGATTGTACCGAGCATTAGGAATCCAATAGAGTACAGCGTGAGTGAGTCTCAGAGCATCGAACAGAACACAGTGTTCGATTTTCAATTCTTGGCGTTTGGCAGTGAACTGAAGAACCAGAGCGCCGTAAATTAGTGTATTTATTTTTGTTGAGCCTTACGGATAAAAATACTGGAAATTAAAAAAAAACAAAAAACACGCTTTCATAGAAAACCAAATTAAAAAAGTAGAAAAGGCGTGGGGTGCTTTTTAAGGTTTTTTTTTATATCAGGCACACCACGCTTTTTTTCCATTATTTTCTACTTTTTAGTTTTGTTTTCTATGGAAGCGTGTTTTTTAGTTTTTTTTTTTTACTATTATTTAATTTCTATTTTTTAGGGTGTTTCGAATTTTGAGACGTATGTCAGCGTAGTTTGTAACGTATGTCAGCGTAGTTTTGGATGACAGTTTTTTTGATGTCCTGGTAACCCTGGCAAGGATAATGGCACAAATTTATGAAATTATAGTATTGTCATCGGTCCTCGATAAGTCTACAGAGTTTAAATGAAATCTGGTCGTTTAAAGTGGGTCAAAATCACGCTATAAGGAGTCGGTTACAAACAAGCAAACATACAAGTGAAGCTAATATAAAGCTTGTAAAAATGAGTGTACCTTGAGCTCCAGTCGTTCAGTCTCGGCGCGCACGTCGTGCATGGCGCGCGTCATGTGCTGGTGCTGGTCGCGCAGGGAGCGCGCTAGCCCCCACAGGAACTTCTTCTTGTGCTGCATGCTGCGCTCCAGCTCCGCCTCGCGCGCTTTGAACGTCTCCTCCAACTATATCATAATATATCTTTATTCAGAATCTAAACGAGTTAGTTAAACCTTATATCTGCGCCGTGTGGTGCCGGACGCAAAGCACCATCCCATTTCTTCCCGTGGGTGTAATAAGAGGCAACTAAGGGACTTACTAGAAAAAGGGCAGCAGCGTTCTCTATGCATTTTACCAACATACTGCGATCGCCAACCCGCCTGCCACGTCTTCATTCAGTTGAAATGATGGAACCTCACATCTATAGCAGCCTATAATGTTGGCACTGCTGGAGCACAGGCCTCCTCTCGGTGAGAGGTAGTAGGCCATATTCCACCACGCGGGCCCAGTGCGGGTTCGTAGATGTCACATGCCTTCGAATTATTGGTTCATTGTTCATTTGAACATGCCGGCTTCGTTACGATGTTTTTCTTCACCGTTTTGAGAGCAGTGGTGATGAAATAATCTACACAAAGTAAAGTGCCTGCTTGGGTTCGGACTCACGACCTACTCGGTAAGTCGCGACCGTTACCACTTGTACAACCACTGCTCATTGAAACCTTACATATAAAAATCAATTATTGTTTTATTCGCATTGTATGCGCTGCCATACCGTTAATCTGATTGGGATAAAACTTTGTCGACTATCTCACACTTGTGCGAAGGTTATAACACTTCCATAACTCTTCACAAGGCTGTTAAAGTCAGCGTCAAAAATATCAAGACGAACAGACTGTACAAAATTATTTCAACAACTATGAAAATTAAACTTTATCTGAATTGGATAAAGCTCTTGTCAGAATGACAATTGTCGTGTACTGCCTTCATTCTGAAACATTCCTTGTGTCATTGAGTTAATATTTAGTACGTCTCGATATTGACGCTGTCTGTAAATCTTTCAAATTACAAACGATAATTCCATAATTATTGTGACCGTGTCAAAAAATACAAAGTTGGACTGTCAACCCTCAGCTTTAGCGCAGTGCATTCAAAATCCAGTGTACAAAGCCGGAGGGTACAAGAACCTACCTCGTTCCGTTTCTGCTGCAGCTGAATCGCGTGCGTCGCTATCGATCGCTTCACCTTCTTCTCTTCTTGTACCTTTACCATTTTCACTTCTGTCTCGTATACTGCCTTCAGTTGCTGGAACATCTATAAATAGTTTGTTTTATTATAATCTTCTTTATTCAAATTTGCGTTCGACTTTTGATCGTGAGGGTTGGTTTTCCCGGTCGGCAAAATGAAACCAAAATAAAAAGTCATTTAATCAAACTAGGCTGAGAGTCAGCACTTTTTGAACGTCAACGTTACATAAGACAGTCTCCTAAAACGCCCGCCCTTCACCACTCCCTAGTGATTTAGCTGGGAACAAGAAGTGACGCAACAATCTCCCCAGCAGCACAGCTGTCTTTTAGGTTAGAAGAACTTGATTCTATACAAAAGCCAATGGTGCCGATTCATTTGTACAAAATTCTCTAAACTAAACTAAAAATCACTAAAATTTGGTTTATTCTTGTCAAACGACGATTTCCTATTCTGACTAAAGTGACACAACTTAACTATATTTTAGTTTGACAGCACTAAGATTGCACTGAGTTATTAGTTTAGTGAAAATGACAATTTTGCTATTCTGAGTTTGCCGGTTTTCACCAAAAATTTGGACTATAATAATTTATTTTGATTAAATCTGACTATTTTAATCGCGATTAAAAAGGTGTGGAATAAAACTAGTGGTCCTGAACAAAAATTCACACCAACACGCCTCGCCTTCACGTGCAAAAACAGTGCTGTATTTTTTATTTTGCTTATATCTCGAAAATGGCGTGTCCTATCGCAAAAATAATGAAATTTTCGACACCCTTTGTCAAGCCCGGAACATATAAATCGCAACACGTGGGTAATATATTTTTTTTATTTTTCAAACAAAAAGTGAAAAATTCCATATAAAACACGTCCAGGCTGCCCCCTTGCGCGCGCCTTCGTCTCTAAAAAAATCATTGCGTAGCGCACACAAGTACCACGTTGCGAAACCAAAAGAAAAAAAAAACCATGTTGATTGTCAAATTCGTTTTTAGTCGTGTCAAAATAATTTTTAAATTTAGAGATTTTTCCTTGCAGAATAGCGTTAAAATTCTCATAGCCAAAAGTAAGGAATTTTAGAGATAGTTTAGTTAGTTTAGTTGGGTGTACAACAGAATCGGTACCAATGTGTTATTGGGTTTTAACATCCGGATTTCCTAAGCAACAGTTCGGAGTATGGATTTCTGGTCTATTTATGGCTCGCCCCCTATTACATGGAATTTAAACGTAACTGATTAAATGTGGTTATAGGTACTACATATTAGTTATACCTGATAACCCTAAGGGGAGAACAGGGGTGATGGAAATTGGTGCGATGTTATTATGAAAAAATTAGAAGCGGCATGTTATGAACATTTTTGAAAATCGTCACCGGTAGTCATAGACATCCAACATAGACTTGGCAAAAACCTTAGCGCGGTGTTCGAATATAAACATCGACATTATATTAGTTGAAATAAAGTCGCAAATAAATAAACTTAACCATGTTCGCTGCCCACTTTGATGCACATGTGAACGAGTGGATTTTAAATTATCAGTCAATCATCATGTCAGCAGCCCATAAGTCTGCTAACGAGTTAGACTGGAACGACTTATTTTCGGACTTATTTCAACCACCGTAATGTTGATATTTGTTTCGCAGTAACAGCTGCGTGTGCAGCCTTACAACTGAATGAAAACTAACACAACTAACCCTGGTGAACACAACCACTCATCAAATTAATTTAATCACAAACTTACGGACGACGTCAGCGTAACAGTAGGCATTTGCAGCCTTATCTAATTACATATCATAAAATAAAGCGCTTCGTCAATATAATAAGAGTAATCTACCACACGCATGTATGAAATAAACGACAACACTCTAATTTGGACATCACTACTTTTAAAGACTACGAAATTAATTTAGTAATTCATTACAATAGCTAGCTATAAGGTCCACAAGATACTTCATAATCCACATCACAGAGTCAACAAAAAAAAAAAAACACAAAATAATGCATGAAAATGATAAGGAAAAAAATGTTTTAAGACCTCTTCAATGAGGCCCTTCTCCATAATGGTGATATTTTTAACGAGGCTCTCCGTTTTTATAGTACTTATATTAGCACTCTCTTTAGTTTTAATTTCCTGAAAGAAAACCATTTTCAGAACACGTTGTAACTATGATTTTAAACTGACAAAAGAAATGTAACCTAATAAACTGGCCTAATCGAGTAATTATTGTTGCTAGGGAACATAGAATCCTGGCAGGCTCGCGAGATTTGTTCGAAAGAGTTAGCGTGGCCGTGGCATAAGCAACTGAAGGAACACGGGTTGGTTTTAGTCAGTAAAAGTCTGACACGACCTCCCGCTCCGCCCAGAGCGGGGGACGTCATTTGATGATTTCCCACCCAGAAAATAAAAGGGAACATAGAATGGTAGTAATCTGAAGGAAATTCTCGTTTTAAGAACTTTCAGTATGATCTCAGTCTCAATATGTCAAAAATACCTCGAGTTTCTATTCCATAAATTTTTGACTCGTTTTTGACATTTGATTGTCGCCGACATGAGACTGCCACTAGATTTTGAACGTTGTTAATTACGAGAATTGGCCTTCTGGTTTGTAGTATATCCTCTCTACCAATCTTAACATTGATAGTGAATGACTAAACACGCAAAATCCAAAAGCAGCAAATTAAATTATTTAGACACCTTAAAGTTAGTAGTCCATTTTAAATTCGAACGCTATGTACATAGAGTTGAAATTTGCTAAGAACTTGTACACCAAAGGAAGTGAAATCAACCTACCTTGGCCAAATACCTCTTCTTCTTTTTATATTTTTCTTTGAGATGATATGTATTATTTTGACACTTCTTACAATAAGCCCAGTGGCTGCACTGTGGCATTAAAGGCAAATTCTTTTTATGCGAACCCTCAACTTCTGCGCTGTCCAAAGACTTTGAACTTGCTGCAGAATCAACTGATAGACCTGAAGAAAATAGATTATATATCATAATCGTGGGCGAGTGCATTTTCTATTTTGACCTACCTATGGATTCCAGACTAGGCCTTGACAAACATTCAGAAGTCAAGGTACATCAACTCATTTCAAAACGACCTCCGACTCATCTCTAGTTCACATTAGTCCTGGATTGCAAGAACTGGAAGTCATGGAATCTTTAGTCTTTGCCCAGCAAGTTGTGGCAGAAAAAAATGTAAAATTAACTTACTCTGTGTAGGTTCTAATATCTCCTTATACATAGGCATGCTCTTTAGTATGCACAGCAATAAAGGCTGCTTTTTCTCATTATTGTACATTTGTACAATATTCGAAGCATGCTCCGAATCACACCGGATTCCTGGAAAATGATCATTAAGGGTTCATTTATTGACAATTATTTATGAAAACACTAGGTTTTGCCAGCGACTTCGTTGACGTCGCGTGGAGGTTGGAAATCATCCCATGGGAACATACTTCTGGATTAAAAGTCCTAATCCAAGTTATAAACTATCTGTGTGCCAAATTTCATCCAAATCCATTTGCGTCATTGAGTAACAAACATCCAAATTTATTAACAACTTTCACATTTATTGGTGGGATTATAATTTAGGGTTCAGCTTTGGAATAATGCAGTAGCCCCTTTTGATTAAATACAATTTAAAATAAGGGCCACATTTTCTCCCTGGGAATCGGTACCTTGGGGGCGAGTATGGCTTACGGTGATAGGCTTGAGTCATACATTTTTATCACAGTTTGGGAACAAAAACTGTGATAAAATGTGTGACTAAAGCGTCCCAACAAACAAAAATTGCTCTTGTAGTGGCTTATATTGCCAAAAATAATATTCTTATAGGAGCCGTATTATCGCTAATAAGGGTGCGTTTGGGCACAAATTATAAGGACAATAACCTTATACCTCCCTTTTAGTTGCTTTATTGTCCGCTTTTTTTCCTTATACGTGTTTTACTATGGTTCGATACAAGGGAGTTAAATTCATTGCGGCAAATCAAAGGCTCTTAAAAAGCCATAGGCCCTTATAGCCGTCTGTTTATGATTCTGCAATAAGTCTTTTTCTTAGTGATTTACATTTTCGTAAAAGTTTCGCGAATAAAGAGAAACGTCAACCATTTTATTAAAAAGTGAATGGTAAGTTATTATTTTATGTAGTTTATTTACCTGATTTATGTGCTCGTTTATAGTGAAAAGTGTATGGGAATTCAAATGCATGATAAAATGTGGTACGCAGTGTCTTATAGTATCAACCCGCCCTTGAATTTTAGCTGTTTTTGTGCTACAAACGTTATTAATTATTTAGTCATGTTATAAACAGTGCTATTATGAGAGCAAAACGATTCGCACATCGTCTACAAGGAGTCTATGAGAGTGAAGACTTTATAATGGCATCATTTTCTGTTTATGCTATCGCCATTTTACATATCGTTAGGGTTCCTTTCTCACGAACAAAATCCTGTACCTAGCTAGTCTTGTTCCCATACATATAAAATTTATGTTTCACTATGTTTGGGTTGGCTGGAAGAGATCTCTTTATAGGGATAAGCTTGCTTTTGTGCACTAGTTTTAAGTTTGAAATTTAATTATAATTGTAAGTACACAATAAAGAATATAATTATAAATATAATATGTTTGTCCGCAGATATTGCATTGGTTTCAGTAATGCATATTACTACTTTATTTGTTTTGAGCAATTTACGCGCATCCAATGGCATTTTGTTTGGCATTACATGATGTAATATTTTTAATAGGTCACTTAAAGCGATATGGGAAATGTTGAATTTCACTGCCCATTCTCTGATCATCATCATCATCATCATTGCAGCCGTAGGACGTCCACTGCTGGACTTAGGCCTCCCCCAATTTGGGGGGCTTTGCCATAATCGCCACGCTTGGCAGGCGGGTTGGCGATCGCAGTATGGTGGTAAAATGCATAGAGAACGCTGCTGCCCATTCTCTAGTAAGTCCCTTAGTCGCCTTTTACGACACCCACGGGAAGAAATGGGGTGGTGTTATTCTTTACGTCCGGCACCACACGGCATCGGCACCACCATTCTCTGATATCACTACGAATATCAATATTCTTCAACTCTTCATTTAATAATACTATCATTGTCATTATATTATTATTGTCTATATCAATATCGCTACAATTATATTCTTCACTGGTTTCCTTTTCATTCTTATTTTCTATAAAAAAATCCTCTGCGGAACAACTGGCTGATTCGTTAGTATCTGCTTGGTCTTTTTGTAGTATCATAGGAGTAGAGGTGGTGGTTGTAATGTTCAAAACCATGTTTTCGTAGACTTTTTTTTTACTTTTCGTCTGTAACCACTGCTCCTTTTTAACTTCTTCCAGTCTTTTGAATCCATTTTTTTAATGTAAATTCCCCTCCGTAATAAATTCACACAATCTGCTGTACTTCAAAATGGCGAATCTAGTTATGTAAAACATTTTAATGTGACCATATAGAGAATAATATCTTTATAATCACTGTATAAGGGAATACGGATTGCTTTCACCCTTGTAAATATCACATAAAATGTTAAAATTTGTTTGTTGGATAGACCTCTTATCAAATGCTCCTATAAGTTAAAAAGGATCATAATTACCTTGTGCATTACTTTTCTAAGAATAATTGACCATATTAAAAGCCTTTATATGACAATGAATATTATATGGCTAAAAAGCAATGTAACTAGCCTCTATAAGAAGAACACATTTTGAACCCTTATTGTAGCCATATTAATTGTATTTATTAACGTTTACCCAGCCAAATTATAAGAATAAAGGTAATATTAGCCAAATCTTCTAATAATGTGCTACTATAAGGAACATTGACATAATAAATGCTCTTTTATAACAAGTATAAGAGTTTAGACCTTATAGACTGAATTTTATAAGCTTAGTTTGTTTGTTGGGGTACCACAGAGGTCGTGCTCGCCCTGTTGCAAAGAAAGAGTAATCAAAACATCTTACCTAAATAATTGAGTATAGACCAAACATCCGTGTCTTTGAACCTCATGTCCGTCTTGTTTCCATCCATCTTTTCCATCAAAGACTTAGCGAACCCAAAGACCATGTTAGCCAGTGGTATTTCAGATATAAAGACGGAGAAACTGTAGGTGAACTCCTGAAAGTAAAATTTATGTAATTTATTTAGACCAAATGAACATAAAACCCTGTTCTTCAAAAAAGATTACATAACCCTTGCTCAAGAAATATAGACCCATCTCACTTCTGAGCCACGTATACAAGCTGTTCTCGAGAGTCGACACTAACTGAGTTCCAGCCACCAGAACAAGCCGGTTTTCGAAATGGATTCAGTACCGTAGACCACATCCATACTGTTTGGCAAATTGTACAGAAGACCGAGGAGTACAACCAGCCGCTGTGTATGGCATTTGTAGACTACGACAAAGCCTTCGACTCCATCGAAATATGGGCAGTTCTGGCCTCTCTGCAACGATGTCGAATTGACTGGTGCTACATCGAAGTATTGAGATGCTTGATGACGCTGACTGAGAGGCGTGAGACAGGTGGATGTGATGTCCCCGAAACTGTTTGGAATATCAATGAGTTGGAAAACGCTGAACTAGACAGGTTATCAATATGAACGGCGAGTACATCTTACACCTTTCGTTTTACCGATGGCATCTTCATAATAGCAGAGACGCTGGAACAGTTGGACTAGATGCTACATAGCTTAAATGGAGCCTCACGGCGGTATGGCATCGGCATGAATTTAGACAAGACGAAAATCATGTACAACTCGCACGTCTTGTCGAGTCCAATCCATATCGAAGGGTCGCTTCTCGAAGTTGTGAAGGAGCATGTCTACTTAGGGCAAGTTATCCATGTCGGTACACACAATTTCAGGAAGTTGCCGAGAGAAGGATCCAGTTGGGTTGGGCAGCGTTTGGGAAACGTCGTTAAATCTTCCCGTCGCCTGTCCCACAATGCCTGAAGACTAAGGTCTTCAACCAGTGCGTCCTGCCCATAATGACATACGGTGCCGAAATGTGGAATCTGACAGTTGGGCTGGTCCACAAATTTGAGGTCGCTTAGGGCGCTACGGAGCGGGCTATGCTCGGAGTTTCTTTGAAGGATAAAATCAGATATGAAATTATCCAGAAAAGAACCGGAGTTACCGACATAGCTCGCAGAGTAAGCAGGCTGAAGTGGCAGTTGGCTGGCCATGTCTGTCGAAGGACCGATGGCCAATGGGGCAGACGAGTCTTGGAGTAGAGACCGCACAGCGTGGGACAGCTATATGGACCGACGACTCAAAAAAAAGTGGCTGGGACAGACTGGATGCTGAAGACGGAGGACAGGGTGCTGTGGCGCAACATGGGAGAGGCCTATGTCCTGCACTGGACTGTGATAGGCTGAGTTGATTGATCATAGAATCCGGCGGTATGACCAGCGGGTAATTGCATAACACACTATCAATAGCAATGGCTTTCATTTTGACAGTTCAACAACATTCAGTGCGTTATTTACCGTGCTAAATGGGGCATAAATATTTATTTAAATATAAAGATATACCTATTAAAACTAAATATAAATTATAAACCTAAATAAATAAAATAGAGTAAGTAGATAAAACAATGATCTGTCTGAGGATTTAATACTCTGAATAGTATCAGTCATTTCATCTCTAACCCCACCTTAAGAGTTTGAACCTAAGAATCTTCTAGACCAACATTTGCTTAGTACGTTATGGCACAAATGATAAATGATAAATGATTTTATTTCTGTAAGTAGGTTTGTACAAACACTTTTACATGTCAATGATATTTTTTTTTTTTTTTCATACACAGGTCACACACACAGGTCATCAACTGTAATGCTGGTCGACAAACAAAACTTGTACTAATATTTACATACACTTAATTTAGAGACTATTAACCGGAGTCACAATGGCACAATGAAACTTCTCTATGCTTTTGATTGTCTACTACTTACTTACTTTCTTCACTAGTATACAAAAAAAAAAAAAACTCTGCGAACATCTCAAGCTTTTTTTATGAATTTTTGTCAGCCAGGGACTCAGGAAGGTGGCAGCAAGGCTGACTATCCAAGTTGTGTTTAATATTTGACTATAATAGAAAATAGGTTGTATGCTTGAGTATACCAACCTCCTTTTTAGGCCAATGATCAATTCTATAGAATGTTTATTGGCAAAATGTTGCTTTTGTCTTTTGTCTGTTTTGAAGAGACTGTACTTTGGAGAGTATTACTATGAGGAGCTCCACAACCTGATCTCATTATCACCGTTTTACTACCAGATTACCAGACATGCTTGGACCAGTCATACTCGGCGCTACTCCTCCACATTTATTATGCACACAGCCAACAAGAAATACATGATACTTACTAGTCTTATCAGATATTCAGCAATTAGTATATTTAGGGCTTGATATGTGAGGTCCAGGCGTTGTGTGAAATTTTTCTGGCAAGCAGGAGGATCTCCTTGAAATGAGGAAAGTTTTATTTTTAATTACAGCAGCAGACATTAGAAAAAATGATAGAATCTGTTGATTGGAAAGAAGGGTAAAAAGAAGTTACATCTAAAAGATTTGTATTCTAAAAGATAATGTTTACAATATTAGTTAATATGTGTAAGTAATCATCATCATCATTTCAGCCGAAAGATGTCCACTGCTGGACATAGACCTCCCCCAAGCTCCGCCACTTCGACCGGTTTTGTGCTTCCCGCATCCAGCGGATTATGCCAATTTTTTTTAATTCAAATAAAACAAAAAATTTGCAGGATCTTCCATGAGATTCCCAAATGCTTTACATAGACTGCTTTTAAATAGTAAGGCATTCTAAGCAGCTAGCTCTAAAAACTTAAGGTGAATAGCTGTTATTCAGAGATCTTAGGATTCATGAGAAATATGCAACAGATAGCTTAGCATAACAAAAATATAAACAAAAACGAAAACAAATGCAGCATTATTTACTAAAAGAAGGATGGCAGATAATGATTTGTGCGTAGGTAAGAGAGACAAGCATTTATTTATGCTTCAAATACCTATTGAATTTCACGTCACTGGAATGGGATAAGCCGGGAGTAGGACAAAATGAAAAAGCTTGAGACTTTTATGATTTATCAATTATTTCTTACCAGTTTGTGCACTTTTTAATACATTTACGATATGGCCACGTAAGTACGCTCTTAGATCGTTGAGTATACCATTCTTTTCAAATAATTCGTAGATGAATGATTGAAAAGAGTCCACAGAATCGGTTTTCACCACATTCGCAGTTTCTGCTAGAGCAGGCTTGGATTCGTTTGTGATACCACTTTCCATTTTATTGTTTAACTGTTTATATTTACTTTTATCAGTACCTACATTCTAATTTAATGCCAAATAATTTATCAGTTCACTGGAAATTTCAAACTTCCCAAACACAGATTTTGATCATTTTTGACGTTTGTTGTTTTGTTGACGTTTCCGGTTGAAAATGACGACAACGGACATATACTAATTTATACTCTTTTCTCCGAATATCTAATAGATGTAATTTATGAATATGAAACAAGTCAGAAAATTAATAAAATAAATTCTGTTTATATAACAGCTTATAATTAAATATAATATATTTTCAGTATGATATTTCATTATTGTGGATAATAAACAGATATTTTGACTTAGTATTCATCAGTCCCTGTGGCGCAGAGGATAGCGCGTTGGACTTCTAATCCAAAGGTCGTGGGTTCGATCCCCACCAGGGATGGCTCTTTCTTTTTATGTATTTGTGTTCCCGCACAGAACGAATGACTAAAATAATAATCGCAAATTACTTTTCAAAAAGGTAGATAAATGCTCGTATGTTTTTTTCTCTTTCGTCCTAATTTATTTAAATTTTCCATGATTTCCTAGAATTTTTTCTATGAATGATACATGAATTATGTAATATGAAATAATGCGAATAGTTGCAGCTCGTCTATCATTGAAGTTTTGCATCATGGGATTTTTATTTTATGAATACTTACTAATAATACGTGTATGTATGAAGTGAAGAAGTTACGCTGCGCTGGTCCCAATTAAATTCGGCTAAGGGCTGCAGGATTATGGTGTCATGTAATTCGTAAGGTCGACATTTAATTCTATGAGTTCCGACATAGGACTGGTTCCACCTCAGATTATAAAATTCATAATTTGAGGGTTCCACATAATGTTGGATGTTCTGATCTCTCCTCGGACAATGGTCGGTGATAGAGGTTAGAGTGACGTATGTTATTTGATTGGGCCATGGCCAGAATCCTATTTCAGATTTTCTCACCAGAATTTCCATCATGCATTCAAATAAAGAGCTACTCTGAACTCCTAGCAAAAAAGAAGAAAAACAAATCACTTTCATTTAATTAGGGACAACGCCATCTACCTTTTGTAAAAGAAAATAACTCAAAATGTATTCCTAAGAGAATTACTTTTTTAACAAAAATTAACCAGATTTTAACATAGATTAATGGATATTAACATGAATTTATTTTAAAAGTTAAGGAAGGCATGGTGTCACACGGGTGTGACCAAAGAGTTTAATAATAATGGGTGTGACCCATGGGTTTCAGCTATAAAATAGTACTCTGTGCTGTGCCCATGGGTGTCCGACTGTCCGGTTCAATGACAGAATTATGACAATCTAACAATAAATAATGAACTGTCATGACAGACTGTCATTGTCAGTGTTATCAATTTACAAATTGTTGTTTGGGCAAGAATTAAGTGACTAAAGGTGTTTTTTACTGTGTAAAGTATCTTAATATTTTGCAGCAACCATGAGGCGTCGCGCGGGAGTAGGTGCCATACAAAAACAAAAGCTAGAACAAGAGAAATACCGAGAAAAAGGGTCTGAGATCCAAGAAAATCAGTTTCAACAGATGTCCAAACAACTGGAAGTGTTCAGGGAGAACTTAGAAGAATTCGCGACTAAACACAAGAACGAGATCAAGAAGAACGCACAGTTTAGAAGGCAATTCCAGGAGATGTGCGCGGCGATCGGTGTCGATCCTTTAGCTTCGGGCAAAGGATTTTGGTCTGTGTTAGGTTGGTGTCCAATGATTTCCTGTTAATTTATTTACCATATTTCTATCCTACTTCCCACAGGTCTCGTATTCATAATAAATACCTCCTGAACAATCAAAGAACTAATATTTATTGTTACTACAAGAGTTAATGTGTAATATGACATTTTATCTGTAAATTAGCAAGCAGTGGTGGCCTAGTGAGCAGTGATGGCCTAGTGGTATCGGCCCGAATTTACGAATTGCAGGTCGTTAGTTCGAACCTAGGCGGGCACTTTTCTTTGTGCAAATAATTTCATCTCTACTGCTCTTAAATCATCGAAGAAAACATTGTTAGGAAACTAGCATGTCGCAACTGAAGGAACACGCGTGGGTTTTAGTCAGTACTGGCATCTCATAGAACCCAAAATAAGAAGACAAGTGAAGAAGACCTGTTGGCCCCAGTGCAGGTTGAGGGGGCCCATGTGGTAGATTACAGCCCTCTGCCTCTCAAACAGTGGAGGCCTGTGTCCCAGCTCTGGGAAATAAATATTAGGATAAAAGTATTATTGGAGTAAACACAGACACTTATAGGTATTCTTTTTTGACAAAAGATAGTTCACACCCTAAGCCTAAGATTTTACTAAAGCACATTTTACTTTCCAGGAATTGGTGATTTTTACTATGAAATAGGAGTACAGATAGTAGAAGTTTGTTTGGCTACAAACTATAAGAATGGTGGGCTTATAACATTGGAGGAACTGCGAACAAGGCTTGTTGCTGCCCGAGGCAGGGGTAAAGTACACCAGGAGATTACCAATGAGGATCTGTTGGTTGCTGTTAAGAAACTAAGGATATTTGGAAATGGGTAAATGACTAGATAATCTCTTTTATGATTAAAGTGAAAGCTTCATGGTTGCCTGCCATATTCATTTAATTCTATTGAATGACTATTTCATGAAAAAGTAAATCAATTAAATTAAATGAACCTAAAGGGTTCTATTGATTTTAATGATTATAATTATGTCAGTCAGAGTATCTAAATAGTCCGTCAGAGTCAGAGTAACTAAATATTCACCTTTGTATTAACCCTTTTATGTTTTAGTAACAAGTAAACAAAGTTAGTTTTTGAAGGCCATAGAGAAATTTGTTCAAATTTCTCTATGGGACCCATGACATAATCACGAAACATGTATCAACCAAAGCCATCCAATCCAGCCATCCAGCCATCTAATCTCTTCACCACCCTTGGTTGACTGGTAGAGAATCCCTAAGGCATTAAGTCCGCCGTTGTACCCCTTTTTGTGTGCGAGAAGTTTAAATAAATAAATAAGTGTCCGATACAAAACATCAATATCGACTTGATCTAAATGTATGGGACGGCAGATTTCTTTTTCACAAATAATTATGATGTTGATCTCATAGAGAAATTGTTCAGTTTGATGGTCTGCACATAAGCCGGTCTGGTCTGTAAATTTCACAGGTCTTTATTTAGTAACTTTGTTATGGGCTTTTATTTTATTTCTTCAGGATAACAAACAATTGCACAATAATGCATAATATTAAGGTACAGATAATGACAAAACACTTAAGGACGCTATAACATTTTTCTACAAATATCGGTGGTTTTCCGGTACCAATTACAACAAGAGGAATCACAGTTGCGAGGTCAATTATGGTCTTTAATTAAAGATAATTTATTCATCTCCATAATGGTACCATAAAAATTGTATAGTCCCATACAATATTTTCACAAAAATACGTTTTCCCAACCGCAATAATCGAAGAAAATGAAAAATAATGGGGTCTGGAAAGGTACCTGTATAGTGAGAACAACTGCATATTTTAACTTCAACATGACAACAAATTGTGGCTAGTATAATCTTCTACGTTTTGCCTAAATATTTTGTAATTAAATACATAACTTTTTTATTTATGAGAAAAATACAGAACGTTCTCAACTTTCTTCATACATTTTCAACTCGCGGGTTCTCATTCCGCGCTCAGACGCGCCCTAGGAAGCACGGGCGTATCGCTTTTTTGTACGAAATAAATACGATCAAAATAATAATAAAGTGAGTGCCGTGCTGTATACTGTGGTTGAAAAATGTTGATACTTTTCGGACCAAAACTATGAGTACCAAACTTATTATCAGAACTTGATTTAGAAATAAATAACTCAAATTCTATTGGGATTATTGAGGTAGGGTAGTTATGATTATGTATTCATTTCCAAGAATTCAAAATGGCGGATAATTATTCAATAAAAAGTTATATTTTCAACGTGGTAATTAAATTATGCAAGTGTCGTCCATTTTTGGAACGAAATTCTTTAATGTAGCTTGCGGTAGGGGTAAACAAGGGTGCTGAAACTGATTCAAAATCAAAAATGGTGGTTACGAAAATTTTCAAAATTTTCATCATGGGTGTCGTTTTCAAGATTTTCGAAGGTGCTGAAGCCGAAAACTCCATACAAATTACATTTGGAGCCAAAAAAGGCGACCCCACAAGTTTTTCATTCAAAACGACGAATATTTTAATTTTTTAAATAAAAAGTGTGCATAGCTATCAAATTTGGATAATTTTAGGATAGTTATTACGAATGATTCATCCAAATTTGATCCAAATACGGCGGGTATTGTTTTTTTATAAATAGATCTTTATCCATATTGGAGGTAGGGATTATAAAATCTTCGAATTTTAATTTAAAATGGCGGATGTACTGTTATGATGAAATGTCGACATGGGTATCAATTTTCAGGGTTTTGCTAGTATGTAGTCAAAATATTTAACGTAACTTTAATTATTTACATAAATTGAAAATCATGTAGTTAATCACAAAAATGTTAAAGTCATTTAGAATTATAAATAGGTAATAGAAGAGTACAAAAACAGCCTTCATACAAAAATGTATACATTTTCCTATTGTGTATTAAAAATTCTGAATACGCGCTGCAATCTCAAAGGTGAGGGTCGCGCGTCACACAATTTTTGCTTAGTTTTCTTTAAGGAATATCCTGTATATTTTCAACGATTACAACGATATTCTACGATCACCATCAGTTATATTTGTTTATTATCCAAAAATATTGTTAAAGTAATTTATTGATACACCTCGTTTTTTTTTAGTTGTCAAATTATAAGTTATTCCTGATGATCATGGTAGTAAAAGTTATTTACTGTCACTAAATGCAGATAGTAAAGTTACTTTACTACAAAATTTTACTCAACAGTACTAGTAAAATAAAATAAATAATACCTTCGAGTATCAAGATTAGTAAACTAATGTTTAAAATCGAGCAGACAATGGTTTCAATGTGTGCTTGCGCGTAATGTTGTTGTGTGGCGACTCAGATACCTAAACTTGAGCGATTCAAAAATGTTATAGCGTCCTTAAGTAATAACACAACCAGCATTGTTATCCACATATTGATAAATGACTTTATTTTTGCAAGTAGGTTTGTACAAACAGTTTTACACATCAATCATATTTTTT
This sequence comes from Aporophyla nigra, assembly GCA_947507805.1. Classification (NCBI taxonomy): domain Eukaryota; kingdom Metazoa; phylum Arthropoda; class Insecta; order Lepidoptera; family Noctuidae; genus Aporophyla; species Aporophyla nigra. Next base: position 26,294,907 of record OX382292.1, on the reverse strand, counting down.
AAAACTAGAAGAGGTCGGCATTTCCTATCTGACTACTCTGAGAAGAAAGGCTGAAACAAACTCAGAGGTCACAGTCTCTTTTAAAGTCCAGACATAATCTTAGTCAGATCATGTGAAGACCATTTGGATTGGTGTCTGAAGTGGTCTTTTAAGGAAAGAACCACAAAGATTAACTGGACCTGTCCAATCAGTGCACGCATTTGTCAGTAATCAAAATCATCCAGCTCAACTCAGAACATAAGGAGCACAATGATTTGACGAACAATACCAAAGAAAGGACTTTTGTGTAGGTCACATACATTACTCAAATTGACAGACCATGATAAAAATTAAATGAGAAGAAAAGGAGAATTAATTAACATAAAAAAAGCTAAGAAACTTTTGGTGAAATAAAGAATTAACTTATATCTAACGTTAAACATTTAAATATCTCCGTAACATTACACTTTGGGGTACCATGTTACCTGACATTTTTTGTTCGTCTATATGTCCTCTAACCATACATACCGTTTGTATCGTGCGCCGCGGTTTCGAAAAAAAATATCAGAATAGCGGTTGGTCGATATGCCAGCTTCCATACAAAAAAGTTGGAACCCCTCATGTATTTTAAGTAGATTTTTTTTTGTGAGAATAGGCAATAACAAAGTCTTAATTATTTTTTTTATCGATGTCAATGGTATACCTAATTTGTTGTGTAGTATATTAAGTTTGTTGTTTCAAGATTTGATAATTTTTCTCAGATTTTTAATTTTAATTGTACACAATTTTTTTCCAGGTTCACCGTGGTACCTATAGGCAAAGGCAAATGGCTGGTTCAGTCAGTACCTGGTGAGCTGAACCTGGATCAAACATTAGTGCTGCAGAAGGCCAGTGGCTTGGGCACTGCGTGGGTGTCCCTTAGCATACTTACTGATGATTTAGGGTAAGGAATACCTTTAAATTAGTTAGTTAAATATTTGCTAGAGACTTTCCTGTAGACTCCTCTATTTTTCATGGGCTTAGAGAAGATAAATATAGCAAATTTTCAACAAATACAGGAGCTAATAAAAACGTTCTGCAATCACCATGTTTCGCCAAGTAATATCAGCTGCTGGGGTTCGTGGACCAGGTTAAGCTACGCTTGCCGCGGTCTGTCCGTAAATGGTGACCATTTTTATATACCAAAACCGTCACGCACAATGGTCCACTTAGGGCCGGCGCTCACTGCCGGCACGGCACGGCATGGCATGGCAAAGGATTTTATTACTAATCAAGTTATTTTGAATCTTATTTTAATGAGTTTAGAGTTTATGTTACTTTATTTCGAAACCACGATGCCGCGAAATGCCGTGGGATGCTGTGGCATGACGCGACTTGCCTCGGCATGCCGCGGGATGCTGCGGCATGACGAGTCATGCCGTTTCATTCTACGGGTTGCCGCGGCACGCCATTGCATCTCGCGAGACGTATGGGTCACTTTGTGTTGAGGAATTATGATTGTTAAACTAGTTGAAATAAGGTTGTAACTTGTTCAGCTTAATACTAAATCCCAGTCAACCATAACGACACAACCAACTTCGAATCCGCGCGGAGCAAAACTGATTGATGCCAGAGTGGCTGGGCTTTCAGCAGAATGCCACGGCATGCCACGGGATACCACGGGATGCCACGGCATGCCACGGAACGCCGCGGGATGCCGCAGCAATCTGCCGTGCCATGCTGGCAGTGAGCGCCGGCCCTTAAAACACCTTTCTCACGCAGTCGTGCTATGAAGGTCTGATAGGCGGTCACTCCATGTAAAATTCTGGTATTCAGCAGCATCTGGATAGATCGGAAGTCGACCCGAATTTGTTGAAAAAAGCTTAGGCAGATGACGAATCACCATGTCACTTTTAACAACAAAACTGCTTTTTGATAAACAAAAACTGTTCTTGTGCAGATCCATAATTCTCTCATACTGAAAGATAATAATAGTTCTGTGTGCGTGTTCTATGTTCAACATTTTATGTTTAACATTCCAGTTGGAACGAGACTAGAGCACAAAATGCTTTGAACCACATGGTCAAAGAAGGACTTGCATGGGTCGATTCCCAGGACAGCAAGGAAACATTGTACTGGTTCCCAAGTATGTTCTCCGAGTGTGTAGCGGCGTGATTTACGACTTAAAACGTTATTGTAAAGTAATAAGAGTTATATTGTAATCTATATTTATGTTGAAAATATACACTTCAAACAAATTCTTGAGTTTCCATTATTTCAGTACAAAATTATTTTTTACAAATACAAATACATGACACTGAAGTTGTGATTGGAGCCTCCTTTTAAGCTAATAAAGCCTGTTGTAGAAGGCTCCGCTCTTCCATAACAAAAGAAATAATTAATACAAAAACATTTGTCTACAAAGTTTAATCAGTGTGTGTGTATATTTATGTAAATTGGTAAGTTTTTGTTCTGAAAGTAAATTAAAGTAAATAAATGATTTTATTTCTGTAAGTAAGTTTGCACAAACATACCTACTTACACGTCAATCATAATTAAAACTAGCTGAGGTCGGCATGTTCTATCTGACTAGATACTCTGAGAAGAAAGGCCGAAATAAACTCAGAGGTCATGTAACAAGTAGATTGGTAAATAAAAAACTAGATTAAAATGTAAGTAATTTAGTAAATATTTATTTATTATTTATATTGCACTGAGGTAGCACTCTTAAAATTAAGAAAATCATTACAGAGGTAGCTATTTAAAGTGGACATCTCTTAGGGGCTAAGTAGAGGTAAATAGCACTTGCTATTAAACTTGAATGTTGCAGTAGTAACAAAGAGTAAAATAATGGTTACAATACTTACAGTTTAACCAACAGAAATTAATTGTGGACCTGTATGTACCTAACATACACAAAGCTCATGGTCTTTGAAAGATAGTTACTATCATACAATCGTGGTATTCACTACCAAACAAATCTTGACATTGCTCACGTTCAAATAAAGTTGAATAATCTTGAAAACGTCAAAACAAATAGAGAAAAGACATAGGTAAAGATTATTTATTTATTTTCGACTTTAAATCAATATGTGCAATGTCGATATTCTTTTGGCAGTGAAAAACATGCTATTTCATTTATTTATTCTGCACTTTATCAATTTTGTTCCGGCCATAACATCTATTTCTATAATTGACTACACTAAAAGACAAACGCGGTCATAAAATGTATGAGTAGAACAATGGTATGGGTTTTCTAAATACTGATTATCATGTCGTCTCGTTCTCACGTTTTATGACCAATACAAAATTGTGTGAAACGTTAGCTATTACTGTCTTCGGAAGATCCTATGTAAGGCAGTTTTAACTTTGATCTAAGTTCTGTGTTCTCTTTCTGCATTTCGTCAAGTTTCTTCTTTAGCTTTTCCGTCATCTCCAGGTAGGATTCTTTCCACCTGCAAAACCGTTACAATTTGAACCTTAAGCCAATATTCATAAAGTAGTAGTAGTAAGTAGTTCATAATTTACAGGATATGTGATTAAAGAATATTGTGATTACTTTTTACTGAGCTCCATTTGATTCTCCAAATGTTTGTTCAATTCTAAGACTTCTTCTTCTTTAGTCGTCACCATTCTGCAAAATCAAACGGAAATATGTTACTTACGCAAGATTATTTTTTTGTATTATTGCATTTATCCAGAAAAATTAAGTTTTCTATTTATAAAGGTGGTGAAAACCGTGTCGCGTCGTCCCCAAGTAACTTGGGACAAGAGTAGGAAAGAAGATGATGATGATGATGATTCAGAAAGTATATAAACCAAAAAGCAAAATTCCTCCATTTCTTTCAATTAAACCAATTACAGGCAATAGTCGAAGAGTCGGCCAAGAAACTCCAGGAGTGTCCCTGGAATTGGATTTAAATCAAAATGTTGGTAAAATTAGCTCATAATTTTAACTTGCATATGTAAAACTATGAGCTATTTTTTCTTTGATAACCGCCGATACATTTCTACCCTAGAATCATCTGCTGAATTAATGGCTACAGTTGACGCATAGATTTCCCTGCGGACCGAGTATGGGCTACTGTGATAAGCTTGAGTCACACATTTTTATTACAGCTTGGGAGCAAAAACCCGTGATAAAATGCGTGACTCAAGCCTGTGACAGAGGCCGTGCTCGCCCCGCTGCAACCCTGTAAATGTGAGAACGATGTAGATAGACGAGTACGTAAAAAGCGTCCATAGTCGACAAAAAATTTGGTTTATCAACATAATTTCAGCCGAAAAACATCCACTGCTGAACATGGCCTCGCCTATAAGTCGGTGCTTACCGCATCCAGGGAATTCCTGCAGCCTTTACCAGGGCATCTATCCACCTTGTGGGTGAGGCCTACAACAACACACAGCAGGATCGCGAGATTGTTCGAAAGAGATACCGTGACCCTGGCACATGGGCAACTGAAGGAACACGGGTGGGTTTTAGTCAGTAAAAGTCTGACACGCCCTCCCGCTCTGCCCAGAGCGGGAGAAGTCATTTCATGATTTCCCATCTAGAAAAAAAAGGCCTACAACAACAACATTGGTTACATACTTTTGATTAAGTTCGTTTCTAGAAACCAGCATATTCTGTAGCTTGTTGACCATCTCGTGAGTTTCGTCCAAAGATTTCTGCAGATGTTCTACCTGCAACCTGGAATGATAAACTCGCATTTATATCCAACAACAAGTTCTAAGAATCTGTTAGAATTGTTAAAGCCTACGCATTGAGTTTCGTTTGGCGATTACAGTTAGATCTATTTTTAGGGAACGGTATTTTTCGCCAAAAGTCGAAAACTATGCGGCCCAAAAAAATAAAAAGATAAAATGTTTGACATGTTTGACTTCGAATTTTTAAAACCCCCGTTCAGTCCCTGTTACAAAAAAATATATACATATTTCTATTTTTTTCTCATTTGCGAAATAGTTGGCCAAACGTCATTTAAAACTTTTCCAAATTTCAAGTGGATAGCATTAAAAGTTTTTGAGATATCGATCTGTGACAGACGGACTGAGTCTCACCATAAGGGTTCCTTTTTACCATTTTGGTATGGAATCCTAAAAACGCACGAAAAATGCCTTAGCCGCGAAAACACTTTCTTTTAAACAAAGGTTCTGTGGCCAAGTAGCCGTCTTACTTGAGTTCATCGCACTGCGTCTTCAACAGTTGTTCCTCCCAGTCCCTTCGCTTGGTCTCCCTCGCGTGGACGTCTTGTATTCTCTGCACATCTATCGCGAGGCATTGTTTCTCGCAAACCAGTTGGATGTTGCGCCTTTCTGAGGATACCTTAGGAAATATTGAGATATGTTATCTGTAGCATAATCAGCCTAATGTTCCCATTGCTAGGACACAGGCCTCCTCAGGGAGACGGAGTGGGCCATAATCCATCACGTGGGTCTAGTGCGGGTTGGTGGATGCCTGGTTTGGAGTTACTTGGGGCAGACACAGGGCCGTAGCTAGGGCGGGGGGGGGGGGGGGACATTGTGGGGCAATGCCCTACCTTGAAATCACAATGCCCTATCTTAAAAATACCAAAAACGAAGATAACCTATTAGAATTGGATTGTATGTTTATAGTTTTAGATAAAAAATTGTAGCAATAGGAAACTAAACTTTTCCGAACGTACCACAGTTTGGGACATTCATTTCATATTATAATAATTCTTTTCTGTGTATAGATGGCATTTGAAGCGCCATCACATGAAGCAATGGGTCTATTTAATTATAATATGCCGATGCAGAGAAAATTTTCAACCGTCTTGTTCGCTTGTTCTTCATCATTGATGATTTAATAGCTGTCCTTAGATCCATGCTCATGTTCTGTCACAGAAATTATTTGTCTATGAATTTAGCTATTGAATGTACATCACTAACCTAGAGGTGATGTTGATTGATTTAGGAGCCCGTGCTTCAGAGCAGATCAATTATGATATATTTTTTACTTCCGCCCTACTTGTAGGTGTAGCCAATGCTGTCCTACCTCAAATTCGAGTCTAGCTACAGCCCTGGGCAGACACCACTAGGCCACCACTGCTTTAGGCGTTACAGAGGCGTAACATTGGAATAAAGTTTTCATAAAATTATCATTATACTAAGTGCAAAATGCCCTAACCCAAAAAAAAAAATCGTTTTGTGTAGTATACGCCTTACCAACTCTTGGAACATAGCTTCAAGTCTTTGTTCTGCAACTGCAAGTTTTGGGTCTACCGACTTCAGTGAATCCTTCTGCTGCTTCAAATAACTCTCGTTGGTTGCTAGAAGTATTTTGTTTTCCCTGAAAGAGTAATTATAACAGTTTCACTGCCTGGGAAGGAAAAGTTGAACAATGGCTTTAAATGCATACTGTTGTTCAGCCCATCGTAGGTACCTCAAAAATTCCCTTTAAAAAAAAACGTTATTTCTTATTTTTATATTGTTTAAGAGATAATCCTACTAATATTATAAATGTGAAACTTTGTTACACAAAAACGACGAAACGTATTTGGATGAAAGGCACACAGATAGCCTAAGTACCTATATCATGGGATACATTTTAACCCGGTAGAACGTTATCGTGGCATAATTTCTGACCTTCACACGGGTGAAGCCGCTGGTAAAAGCTAGATAACACTATAACTAAATAATTACGGCCGCAAATCATACTTAGATCAACGTGGAACTTCACACTGACCTGCAAATTGCAAATAACGTAAGAAGATTTAAATTTCGAAGGCGGGTAGCCTTCGAAATCCAAATCTTCTTACGTTCTTACGCTTTTGGCAATACCTTAACGTCTTGTTCAGCAGCAATCCTTTCTCCACTAGCTCCACATCCAGATTTCTGATATGTTGCAACATATCCGCTACTTTTTCATTATACTTCTCCTTGACTTCATCCAGTTCTTTTCTACAGGATGTTTCTATATCCTGTCTTATGGAAGACAATGCATGTTTTAGTTGCGCGATTTCTCCTGCAAAATATTTTCAATGTCATTTGTATCACAACAGTAGATTAATTTTCTATACAATTTTTCTTCTAATAAATATGAATGAGGTAATTTGAGGCCTAGCACAAAAATAATCGGTTTTGGAGTTTAATATTTCAAATTCAACTTACTAGTTAATTCCTGTATAGTTTTATAAGCCTCATTCTTCTGCTTGGATACCACGTCATAAAGCTGTAATGCTTCTGCAACCTAAAATTAAAATTAGCGTCAGTAAAAGGGTTTCAAAAATAGTATAATAACACCAGCCTCCCAAGGCGAAAGTCTTAGACCAGTGCGTGTTGCCAGTGATGACCCACTGAAACGTGATCGCTCACAATAGGTCTCATAAGAAGACTGAAAGTCACCCAAAGGACAATAGCTCTAGCTACGAGTGGTGTTTCCCTAAGCGATCGAAGAACAGAAATTAAGGGATCTGTTGGAGAACCAAGAATACCGACACTGCTCGAAGAATTTCCAAACTTAAGTGGCAGTGTGCAGGGCACCTGAGGATGCACGCGAGGTGGTGTGTTCAAATCCGAGCACGTACGTACCTACCAATGTGGGAGTGACTGTCGCAAGAGATTAAGGGACTTACTAGAGAATGAGCAGCAGCGGTTCTCTATGCATATTACCACCATACTGTGATTGCCAAGCGTGGCGATATTATGGCAATTCCCGCCAAATTGGGGGAGGCCTATGTCCAGCAGTGGACGTCTTTCGACTGAAACCATGACCTACCAATGTGTCATTTACAATTCATATGTACAAGTACTTTCTGAGTTTATCTTGGACATTTATACTAACATCGATGAAGGAAAAACATCGTGAGGAAAGACTTTTTAGTTATTAGAAGTCTGAAATCGCCAACCCGTCTTCGGTGAGGGCAGTGTTCCTCTCATACAGAAGGCAAGGAAGAGCACGTGTTTTTTCTATAATTGCATTTATCCAATATCGTAGGACCTTACCTTTGACTTAGCTTCCGCCTCTCTCTTTACTCTCTCCACACATTCCTTCTGACACAACCCCAACTGCCCTCTCAAATCTTCGCTATTCTTTCTCTCTACTGCTAAATTTATTCTATGCTCCTCTAACCTCTTTGTGACGTCACTTAACTTATCTTCTAACTCTTTGCCTCTCTCTTTGTATGCTGTTATCTCTTTCTCTCTATTTTTCAATTCGTTTTCTAGTATACTATGCTTTGTTTGAAAGTCTTTATGTTTGTTTTCTAACTCGATGTAGTCTGATAATGCTGTCTCGAGTTTTAGTTCGAAATCTCTTCTGTCTTCTGTTGAGCTCTGTAAGAAAATGTAAATTTCACATGATTTTAAGTAATTTAGGTTTTGTACATAGGTACCCAAATATTACAAGATATTATGAATTACAGGCAAAAGATATGGAAGCTACTTTTTGAATAAGGTATGTACTTCAACTTATAGTACTTTTTAACAGAAACAAAAAATGTTGAGAAGTCAAATTTCGAGAAGCCAATATCCAGCAGTGGACTACAATAGTCTGAGTTAGTATATGGAAAGACCCTATGATTGTCTTTAAACTACAATAGTCTGAGTTAGTATATGGAAAGACCCTATGATTGTCTTTAAGTATGTTTGAGGATGCACGAAGAAGCCTCCTCGGGTAGCAAAGTTTGTTCCGCCAGTTACTCAACTGAACTGAGTGCTCGGCGCATCCTGGAAGGTCACACCCAGTACCTTATATGACTGTCCAATAACCCCGCAGTCTCCAGGTGAACTTACGTTTTGACGAATTAATCTGGTGGGAGCTGTTTAGCCAATTCGACTTGCCTCGCTATCTCTTTAATTCATCAAAACCGTAAAAGCTCTTAAAACCGAATGTAGCGTAAAATAATAAAAATAATAAGTTTAAACAACGGCGGCACTTCCACTTAAAGTGCAATACACTAACATTTATGGATTGCACTAAAAAACCACACATTCAACAGCTTAGATCTACTGGTGACAACAACAGGTCCGATGGGACCACTGTCTGGTGAAATGCATGTATTCCTGTTTTCTTCCAGATTTAAGCTTTAGAGGCACGAGGCGAGTATGAAAGAGAGCCAATGCCATTAATCTCCTACTCTCCGAGGTGCATCTGTACCAGTTGCTGACCGCCTAGAGCATGGAATTGTTATCTGATCTCAACTTCGGCTCAAACATCGAGTCAAAAACACAGACTGCAAGCAAGTAACTGGGCATCCTAAATAGGTGAAGCGATACTTCACATCTGAACAGCTTTTAAGTCTGTACAAAACTCAAATCCGTTTCTGAATGGCGTACTGCAGCCACTTATACTATGGCTTTGCTATGGTCGGAAACGCTACTGGTGAGCATGAGGTCCTGGGTTCGATTCCCAGGGTCGGGATAGTTGTTATCGAGTTTTTCCATTTGAAATTTCATGGTAGCAGCTCGGATTCTGGATTTGTGCCTGGTTTATAACAATATGCTAGCCCCCTATTGCGTGGGAGTTAATGTAACTGGCGAAATGTGAATGTACTATAGGTAACCCCTCCCTTCGTGGAAACAAGGTGGGTTGTAATGTGTTATATTATACTATGGGATGGTTCAGCAAAATACCAGATGCTTATCGGGCTTCTACAGACAGTACTTCGTAGAGGGCGCGCAGGATATCCACGACCTGATCGCACCATCGCCTCTTTCACTACCAAACTACCAGACGTACTGCTGGATACTATCCGCACGTGGTTGATATCCCGACCAGCACGCGTAGCATGACCACCGTAGAAATGGGTTTTGTCGACGGAACAATAGACAAAATTAGAGATTGTAAAAAGATTAAAGATTGTAGAAAAATTTGTACCGTTTTATGCGGGCGTAGCATGACAATTCTATCTCTATTCTACCAACCCATTTCTACGGTGGTCATGCTACGCGTGCAGGCGTACTCAGCGCTTCACATTCATTATGCGCACAGGCAAAGTGTGGAACTCTCTGCCAGTGTCGGTGTTCCCTTCCACATTTTACCTGTCTGCCTTCAAAGCAAGAGTGAACAGGCATCTTCTGGGCATGCATCAGACCTCATCAATCGCTTTTGATCAGGCGTGATCGAGGCCAAGAGCTGGCCCATTCAGCAATACACATAAAAATAAGGAAAGGGTTATTAAGTACCTGTTTCCCTCTACCGTCGTAACTTTGATAAGTCTTCAGTTCGGTTTCCAGTGCATCTATGGTTTTCTGCGCTGTTTGCCATAATACATGTAGCGAGTCTCTTTCCTAAATTAAGATTTCGTGAGTTAGAGGAAAGGTTTTCCAAGCAGGTGAAAAACGGATAGGTAGTTTTACACGCATTACATAACATCATGCCTGAAATTCCCGAGTGGACAGGCAAAGGTGTACCTATACTACCCACAATTCGCCATTTATGTTTACGCTGTGTGAATTAGATAATATAGGGCTATTGCCATGAACTGGGCACAAATCCCGACCCAGAGTATCTACGCCTGCTACTGTTCTGAGTCTGTAAGGTAAGTAAATAGTTCGCCAGCTTACCACGCCACGTTACCACGGACGTACGTAATAAAATCGCGGAGGAATTTTTTTCGCGCACTGGATTTTGAATGCACTGCGAGTATTCGACTTTCAACTCACGATGCTAAGTATGAGAGTTGAAAATCGGTCACTGTGTTTATTCGATGCGCTGAGATTCACTCGAGCTGCACTCTGTTGGATTTTTAATTCTCGGTTCAACACCGAGAGTTGAAAATTCAGTGAACGATCAAATCCCGTCGCGATTTTATTAGGTCCGTGTCTATGTCGACTAATGCTGCTCCGAATTAAACCTCTTCTGCCAGAGTCACGAGATTTGTTCGAAAAAGATACCGCGGCCCTGGCATATGGGCAACTGAAGGAACACGGGTGGGTTTTAGACAGTAAAAGTCTGACACGCTCTCCCGCTCCGCCCAAGAGCGGGAGACGTCATTTGATGATTTTCCCACACACAAGAAAAAAAGCGTTTCAGGAAGAACAGGCGTGATGATATGTTACACATAGTCTAGAAAAAGTTAAATTTATTATTTACTAGCTTTTGCCAGCGGCTTCGCCCGCATGGAGGTCGGAAAATATCCCGCAGGAACGTACTACCGGGATAAAAAGTACCCGATGTGTTAATCCAGGTTATAAACTAACTGTGTTCCAAATTTCATCCAAATCGGGTCAGTAGTTTTTGCGTGAAAGAGGAACAAACATCCATACATCCATACATCTATACATCCATACATCCATTCATACAAACTTTCGCGTTTATAACACTGGGGAACAAAAAAAATAAAAAAATCTGCGGCACTTAATTTGTTAATGGTTTTTGTAAACACTTGTATTAGACATACTCAGTATGTATTTACTTTTTTTAGATTGACTCTGGTTCTTGAGATAAACGAAAGACAAGAAATAAACGAAAAAATGACAACTACCCTCCTAAAATTAAATATATTTGTTTACACACTACTAAGTTCTATGATTCTTCTTACGTATTTAATTACAACGATTCTACTAATCAATTATTAGACCCTGAAATTATCAGTTCCTGTCTTATTTCAAGTTTATAAGTGCTTTTTCTCTGGAAAAATATGAGATATTTACGAAAACGTTGTGTAAATAACCCTAACAGTTTTTGTTATATATGTGGAAAATTTTGTACACAAAAACAAAGAAAAAAGATCACTGAGTTTGTGATAAAAACCTACGAAGCATACTTTGGGATAAAACTTGCCCAAAAGAATAAATATTGGGTGCCTAATATCGTATGTAAGTCTTGTGTAGAATCTTTGAGATACTGGAGTCAAGGAGGACGTAAAGGGCTTAAATTTGGAGTGCCGATGACATGGACTGAGCCTACTAATCACGACAATGATTGTTACTTTTGTGCAGTGAATGTAAAAGGTATCAACCGGTAGAAATATATTTCTCAAGAGGAGCTCAATGACTTGGTCAGGGATTTAAATTCATAATAGAAAAACGTACCTACAGAATTTTTTTTTTGTAATATTTTTTAATATTGAATGAACAAAACAATATATATCTTCGTTTTTTTATATATTTTCTATTAAGGTTCTTTATTAAAATATTTATTCTATTAATGTTGGTATTTTTCTTTAGATTTTTCCTTTGAAATAGCTAATAGTCTTTATCTCAAAAACAAGAGCCAATTTGACAAATCTAATATTTTTCTAGTATTCAACACACAAGTCTAATACATAATTGACTTTAATGTACTATGCCGCAAAATGACTGTTCCCCAGTGTAATATTAGTAGGATATTTTCTTTTAAAAAACCTTGGCCAGCATAGACACTTGTTTTTTCAACTCCTCCAACTCCTTGCTGTTGTCTTGGTTATGGCTGTTGGTTCTTGCAGCCTCCAGCTTCTCTTTGAGCAACATTCCCACTTGTTGGGACAGCTTCTGATTGTCAGAGATCAACAATCTTATTTCTTCTTCCACTACCGTTTGGTTTTGCTGTGAATTTGTAAGTTTATTATTCTCTAGTGGTAACCAAGTTAGTCCTAAATAAATAAAGGCGAGGCATTGCGTTGTTGTGGAAAACACGTTGGAAACTGAGACTTGTTGCTTTGGTAAGTACCTACCTACAGATACTTACGAATGGTATTTTAAAAAGAAATAAGGGTATCGTAAGGTGAAAAATAGTGTTCTCAAGAATTATAATTTTCAAAATAATTACCCTGTAAAAATCGACTTCAGATTGAAGTGCTTCCAAAGTAGTATTTTCCATCATATTTCTGTCAAGCGACAATCCTAACCAATAACGCCAATAAGAACATTTAGAGTACTATCACGTGTACGTAATAACAATATTATAAATTATATAAAAACTTAATAATTTGGTAATGGTTCTGGATCCACGTTTTGTTTACATTTCGCGCCCCGGAAACGTCATCAATGGTTGCTAGGTAACAGGCGGTACTTTTACGTTCCGAAATCAGTACACAGAGTACAACAAAGTTAAAATGATTCATCTTCGATCTGTTTAGTGCGACAATTATAAACATAAAATATTCTGAAAATAAATCGTCTTTGTATTATTCTGTTCTTTGATTTATTTGAAATATAGTTATTTTTGAACGAAATATATTAATTCGTTTTGGCAGTTCGGTCTGCAAGCGGTGTTGTCAAATTGACGTCCGCGAAAATCGAAATAGAAAATTGCGTTTCGCGGAGTGTCGGAAATTCGTAGCAGAAATGTAAATATTTTTAGAAGTTTGGTTTTGAATTAAATTAAAATAATCTGTTCATCATGACAAGGTTTGTGTTAAGAAATTATACTTTGATAAAATTGGCAAAGTTTTATCGCTTTATCACAAATTAATTTATTATAAATAGTCAAGCAATGTCTGTCGTGTTGTTTTGATAGTTATTTTTAATGATTTCAGTTTATACTTCGAAATTGGTGAGGAAAAGTGGCCTCTGGTGTATGACGATAACTATAATGTGTCGTTCATGGGTTTGGAAAAGTTCCATGTATTTGATGCTAAGAAATGGGGCAACGTAATACAGGTACGCCTCGCTACCATCATGTATTTTATACTTGCCATGATAAGATATCTATGGATATTGAAGCAGATTTGCCCAGTTGCTTTAGTATAAAGTAAAGGAGTATTCAATAAATAAATAAACGAATAAAGTTGTTTTAAAATGTTCATATAGTAAAAAACAATTATCTCTCTTTCCACAGTACCTGAAAGATGCAGAATTCATAAATGATGAACATTTAGTGAAACCTATTGAAGCACAGAAGAGTGATCTACTAATTGTTCACACCAAAAAATATCTGAAATCTTTAAAAGTAAGTTACTTTGAATACTAACCAAACTAAATATTCTTAATGCTTACATTACCTATGGTATGTACAGGGCGCATTAACAAAGCAATTGCAAGTATGTTATCTTAAATCTTGAGCAACCTTGGGCATTCAGCCCTACAATGAAATTTCCACATTAACTGAATCCATATTGCTATTCAGAACTCCCTGGAACCCCTCGGATCACCCTGGATAGCTAGCACTCGTTAACACAGAGTCTACCTGACCAATACTTTCACCATATTGGTATACTTAACAGCTTTCTTCAGAGCCATGACTATTGGCCCTTCTCAGGGCCAAATAACAAGAGCATTACCAAGGGCCACCAGCTTTCCAAGCCCGCCCTTATTGTCATCTCAATTAATATTGAAGCTTTTTCCAATAAACATGCTATGAGGTACTATCCCAACTCTGCATAACGCATGCCACCGATGCCACAATTAACTTTTCTCTCCATTGAGCTCAAATAATAAATTAACTGAAGTACCAGCAATACGAGAAGATGCAGAAGCCCGGACCTAGCTGACAAGCTTATATTTTTAATACAGAATGAGCTATAGTGTTACCAAACTGCATGGGTAGATTTGGCTGTCTCCCTCTGGCAGAAAAGAGGACTGAGTCCCAGAATTATGGAAGTTATACACTGATGATCATCTAACGAGCTATAGTTTTGGCTGATCCAAAAGAAGACGAATGAAAATAGTTTTATAGCAAGTACAGTAATGTCAGTCACTTTTTTACTCTGCAATGGTTCTTGATGTGATATAAATATTATGTTTTCAGTGGAGTACCAAAGTAGCTGTGATAGCAGAGGTCCCGTTGCTTGCCTTAGTCCCAAACATGCTGGTCCAGTATGCATACTTGAAGCCAATGAGGTACACACAACAATGATTTCATTTATTACTACAAAGTATGCCTTATAAGCTGTGCTTTTTCACACATAACATAACTTCACTCCTAAATCCCCATAGGGTTAGACAGATCTGTATCTACAGTACAACCACATTTATTTGTTATTGTTAAGTAGCCAATTGTATGGAAGAAAAATTTAGTATACAGGTGACTGATCTGGTACCCAAGAAATTAGAGCAGAGGTCGCAAAGTGAGAAGGTGGAAGGACGAAATGAAACTGACCTTAGGTCCCCTTCGTCTAAAAGTGGTGGCAGATAGAAAACATTGGAAGGCCGTGGCCTATGCCGATGCCGTAAGACACACCAAGCAAAGAGATATAGTGTGAATGGAGTACTTTAGGTAGTATTGAAGTTAAAATTTGAAATATTTCGGAATAAAATGCGCCGATTACATGGCCATCGCTAAAAATTAAAAATGTCCATACATACTTTTAAGAGCACCGACCCGGACGACGTTCCCGCTTTTGTGGCGAAGGAGCTACATAAGTTGCCCCCAGTCACGTTTGACCACGTCGATGTCACCAGGTTGCTGAAGGACATTACAACTCTCAAGGCAAGCCTGGCCGAGGTAAAGTCAACATTGGAGGTGTCAAATAACACCATTGGTGAACTACGTGCCGAAGTAGAGTTGTTACGCAACGCTGTCAAGGTAAATAGGTCGCCTGTTGCCTCCAACGTGGGCACACGTCGCGGAGCTAGTAACGCTAGCATCGGCAGTTTCGAGTCGGCGAGCTCCACTGCGTCACCCGCTGCTGATATTGCGCGCGTAGCAACATGCGCCGCCGCCGTCGCTGACTCGACACCGGTCGATGTAGTGACTCGTGTAGGTACGTCGACCCCTAAACGTGCCTACGCTGCTATCGTTGCCACGCACAAACCTGTGTCGCGAACCAGGAAGGGGGATGAGAAGAGCTGCTGTAAACCTGACAACAGGGGCTCGAAACAGTTAGGCCCGGCTTCAGGCACGTGTGACAAGGATGGCTTCGTGAAGGTGGAGAGGAAGAAGAGGAGGAAGCCTCCTAGTCGGAACCAGTGCGGGACCGCGCTTGCAGGACCCAATATGCTGCTGCGTCCAGCTACACCGACGACGCAGCTCTATGTGTCCCGTCTACATTACACCACGAAGGTTGAGGAGATCGTGGAGTATGTACGAGTGAAGACTAACTGGACCTTGAGGGTCGAGAAGTTGGAACCACGCCATAACACGAACTTCAAGTCTTTTGTAGTGCGAGTTCCAACTCTTCAAATCGAGACCTTCCTCAAGGAAGAGTTTTGGCCGAAGGGTGTCGTGTATCGGCGATTCCGCGGAAGGCTACGCGACACCACGCAGCGCAACACGACGCCGTCACTTCGTGTACAATAGTTTTATGTTTCCATTGTTTTTATTTGTATGTATGTTAGTCTGTAAGGTATTTATGATATGGGTCTTTGTAGCCCGAAATAAATTGATTTGATTTGATTTGATTACCTCATCATCATCATTTCAGCCGTAAGACGTCCACTGCTGGACTTAGGCCTCCCCCAACTTGGGGGGCTTTGCCTTAATCGCCACGCTTGGCAGGCGGGTTGGCGATCGCAGTATGGTGGTAAAATGCATAGAGAACGCTGCTGCCCATTCTCTAGTAAATCCCTTAGTCGCCTTTTACGACACCCACAGGAAGAAATAGGGTGGTGTTATTCTTTACAGTGTTTCGGTAGTTTTATTACCTATTTAACCTCTTTAGGAACATATTTCAAGAATACTTCCTTAAAAAAAAATCTATAATCCACAGTTAAGGCTGTGTATTGTATGTCAGCGAGTGAATGAATATTTTTTTATCGTAGTAAGTAGAAATTTTCTTGATTTCAGGCTACAAACGGGTGGTTCAGTTCTCGCAGGTAAGTTGGCCCTGGACCGCGGCTGGGCCATCAACGTGGGCGGCGGCTTCCACCACTGCAGCGGCGACAAGGGCGGGGGGTTCTGTCCGTACGCAGACATCACCATGCTCATACGATTCCTCGTTATACATCATCTAATACAGAATGCCATGATTGTGGATTTGGATGCTCATCAGGTAATACATTTTTTCTTTTTTACCGGTACTGTCCCTTTGCTAGACAAAGGTTTCCAAACTTTTCTATTCATCATTGTCTACTTCCTGCTCTGAACAATCGGTCAGGGGTTTCGCCCAAAAGTCGCAATATTTTTTTAGGCTTCGTAGAAAAATGCGAAAAACGAAAACTTTATAATTTCGTAGCGTCCGTCTGAATGCTACGCAGCCATTATACTCAGAAAAGATTGGCATTATATCACTACATAGTGTAAAACAAAGTCGCTTCCTTCTGTCTGTCTACGGATAATACGCGGGCGAGGCCGCTGGAAAAGTTAGTCGATGATAATTTGGAAGATAGTATATTCTGTGCGTGAATAAAAAATGGTGTAGTAAAATTACAAAAAAAAAACAGCAATGGCTATCCCCATACATGAAACTGAAGAATAAATAAAAAAAGTAATGCAAGGGATTGGAAAAACATTTATTCGGAAATTCGTGTAACTTTTTTTATTTAAGTCAATCGTTTTTGAGATATTAGTGCCGATTCTGTTGTACAAAATTCTCTAAACTAAACTAAAAATCACTAAAATTTGGTTTATTCCTGTCAAACGACGATTTCCTATTCTGAAATAGATTAAAGTGACACAACTTAACTATATTTTAGTTTGACAGCACTAAGATTGCACTGAGTTTAGTGAAAATGACAATTTTGCTAGTCTGAGTTTGCCGGTTTTCACCAAAAATTTAGACTATAATAATTTATTTTGACTAAATCTGACTATTTTTAATCGCGATTAAAAAGGTGTGGAATAAAACTAGTGGTCATGAACAAAAATTCACACCAACGCCTCGCCTTGACGTGCAAAAACAGTGCTGTATTTTTTATTTTTTCTTTTGCTTATATCTCGAAAATAGCGTGTCCTATCGCAAAAATAATGAAATTTTCGACCCCCTTTAGTGAGCCCGGAACATATAAATCTCAACACGTGGGTAATATTCTTTTTTATTTTTCAAACAAAAAGTGATAAAATCCATATAAAACACGTCCAGGCTGCCCCCTGGCGCGCGCCTTCGTCTCTAAAAAAATCATTGCGTAGCGCACTCAAGTACCACGTTGCGAAACCAAAAGAAAGAAACACCACGTTGATTGTCAAATTCGTTTTTAGTCGTGTCAAAATAATTTTTAAATTTAGAGATTTTTTCTTGCAGAATAGCGTTAAAATTCTCATAGCCAAAAGTAAGGAATTTTAGAGATAGTTTAGTTAGTTTAGTTCGGTGTACAACAGAATCGGCACCATTGTATTTTATAGTTGTATAGAGTAAATCACGGAATAAAGAAAACTAGAGGAAGTGCCCCTCAGATATCGCGCGCGTGTCAACATTAAGCGCAGATGCGCAGCATTTAGCTTATTAGCCGTCAGATACTTGTCGCGATTGGTTGTCGCAGAAATACGCGAAATATTACAAATTATGCCTTGTTGTGCGGTTTTGACCTGCAAAAACGAAAGCAGAAAAAAAAATGTATCTTGTGGAGGTGTATCCTATCATCAGTAACTACTAAACTTTGTTAATTTTTAATATAATTGATTTTAATTGCAATACCACATGTTATGACTTCAATGCAAACTATAAACAACCTTATTTTCATTGACACAAAGTCTTAATACACTTAGTCGTCATCTGGAAAATCATAACCAAAATTCTAGTAACTTCGACGCTACTCGATTAGGGATGGGACACATCCGTTATGTAGGTCGGTATCGATAATTTTGTCTGATTTTAGTAAGGATTCAATAGCTCACATAGCTGGTTATTGTATAATACGACAGTTGATTAAAAAAATTAAGTGTGATATTTGCGTTAGTGCTTTAGTAACAGAAAAAAAAAACAATTATTACATAGATTTATTATAGCTAAAGATAGAGGGGATTATTATACCCATCAGCATCTGTGATTAAGATATGTCAGATGTCCGAAATATTTTTAAAAGACGTTACATATTTAATAAAGATTATATCATGGCTAAAATAATGCGCCAGTTCATTGGGTCATCGATATTCCAAAACATAAGCTATCATCAATTAGGGGAATTTCTTACGTCTAATCATATTACTGACTTAATGAAAGCTATCACAGCAAAATATATGAATATACGATTTCATCACCTATTAAAATTAAACATAAAATTATAAAAACGGCAAGTAATTAAATAAATATGTGTTATTTCAAGGTTAGTAAATATTTTTAGTACTATCTGCTATCGTTTCATTTATCGTTAGCTTCTATCAGCGGTTTCGCCCGCGTACCTGATTTTATGAAAATAACATTACCCCCCTACATTAGATACATATGTGCCTCCCTACTGTGATGTAATAGTGTAAGACGAAAGAGACTGGCCTCCACGACACAGGGAATCCTAGTGTGGAGGCTAGTGTTATTTCAATTTGTACATAGCATTTCTTGAATAATAAAGTTTTTATTATTATTATTATTATACAAACATACAAATACCTCTTTAACATTGATATTTTAACGATAATCAACCTTTTCCGTTATTAAGCATTTGTATGATGTTAACAAATTATTACACTGCCCCGTTGGTCTCGTGGTCGCAAGCGCGACCGCTGAGCGTGGGGTCCTGGGTTCGATTCCCGGGTCGGGCAAACTGTTACTGGGTTTTTCCATTAGGAATTTCTTAGTAGCAGCCCCGAGTTTGAAAGTTGGCGGTGTGATACCCCCGTGCCTCGGAAAGCACGTTAAGCAGTTGGTCCTACGCCTGATCTCTCTCCGGTCGTGTCGGATTGCCGTCCCATCGGACTATGAGAGTGAGGGAAGAGTGAGTGCTCCTGTGTCTGCGCATACACTTGAGCACTATAATATCTCCCGCGCCGATGGCTAGTCTCCGTTGAGATTGGCCGCCGTGGCCGAAATTCGGTCTGGAGGACTATATTACATTGCTCACTCGAATAAATTACGTAACTTCAATATTAAAATATCGATATATTTCCTCATCTCTTACTTGTGTTTTGCTACTCACCAACAGAGATTACAAGTGCATGTGAATATGACATCTATTTCAAAGGAGCTAGCGTTCTGAATAGAATGAATCGGTTACAGCGCCATCTAGCATTGAGTTGCTGAACTCGTTGCAAATTTGTCTATCTAAAGTTTCTAAACGAAAAACGTCTTTACTGTGTGTGTCATGTCAAATAATAACAACTTTCATGCCTTGTAATACGACTTAATTTTTTAAAGCAATACGAAGATGATTTGTAAAACTTGCGTGTGTAATTTGTAGCCAATCATATCACTGTTTTTTATGTGTGTAATGGACAATTTGCTATGCAAATGTGTGAGTTTGGCGACACTGGTTCCCGTGCTTAACCAGTGTAAGGGCACTTCTCTGTATTCTTTGTTCTGTGGAGTAAATCCTTGAAATGCAAACTTATTTTTGCGGTCGATAAATACGATATATGTACGGGAACCGTTCCGTTTTTATTGTCTCACTCCAGACTCACCTATTTTTTTCTGCCAGGGTTGCAGATTTTTTCGAAAGAGTTACCGTGACCCTGGCAAAGACAAACTGAAAGAACACGGGTGGGTTTTCGTCACTTAAAGTCTGACACCCCCTCCCGGCCAGCCCAGAGCGGGAAACGTCATTTGATGATTTCCCACCAAAAAAACGTTTCACCTATTTATTTCATGACGTTCCAGGGCAACGGCTACGAGCGCGACTTCATGGACGTACCGGAGGTGTACATAATGGACATGTACAACAAGTACATATACCCCAACGACAAGCAAGCGAAGCGGGCCATCAGGAAGAAGGTGGAACTGGGCCATAAAGTTGAGGATATGGAGTATATGCTCAAGTTGAGACAGTCAGTATTATCAAGTTCCCCCCATGACGCGTAAAATCTCATAGAAAACAATAATAACTAGTGGTCGCTCATTGGTAGAAATTCGACCATAATGAAAAAATATTGGCTTCTGCACTCCTTGATAAAAAAACTTTAACTGTGCCAAATTGCATACTCTTCCGTCCGCGTAATTTTCGTAGGAATACAAAGTTTTTGTTTCACGTAGGTATTAATAAAAATTATTTGCAATCATTGTACCGACAATTGTTAGGTACTAAGGGAGAGCCTCCACAAACACCTCAGGAGGCTCTCATTGTACGGCTGAGACAAGGGCTTGATGCAGAAAGCAAAAGTAGTAGGTACTTCTCGACACTGCGTGCATACTGAGGACGTTCCGCTCTCTAGAGCCATGTCTACCATCAGCTTGAACCTGATGCCAAAAGGGGATTTTTTTATTAAAAAAATTATATACCAACATACAGTATCTCATTTATATAGCTTTGTTGTAGACTGGTGTCTAAACTAAGTTTTATTTTCTATTTATACAATAAATACACCACAGCATGCTTAACTAATAACATTGGTTTAAAACAGAATTAAGTAATTACGTCTAATGTACACACAAATTATATGCTTAAGGATAATTGGCAAAATGTAAGTAAACTGTAGGTAGACATTTGCTCAAACCTTCGAATAAAACAAGCATGATGTTATATCATGTATATGTTATATCCACGGAGCAAATACAAAGAGGAGTCGGCCTAAACAACTGTGCACTGTGATTTTCAACTAGGTCCTAACGTCATCAAGTAGGCGTGGCCTTAGTCAGTGTATTGTTGGCGTTCGTCCTGTGCACAATTAAGTAAAAGTTCAGTATATTCGCGCTAGACAAAAACAAGAATGAAGTGTTGTGTTTTATCTTGTAAAAACTACTCGGATAGACGTTCTGATGCTAATGAATGGTATCACATTTCATTTGTAAGTAATTTTAAACGTAATTTATAAAAATTCTTCTAGAAAAATGTCATAACTTCGGTGTTTCCAAATATAATTCTACCCGACATTAGATGGCGACACTTTGTGATATGGGTACTAAAATTAATTAGGTACGTAGAGCTCAGTGTTAATATATTTTAATAATTATATGTACTGAAATTTATTCAACATTAATTCCCAAAAACCTTCCAATCGCCTAAATATTATTTTTGTAGTTTTTATCGTGGTTTTATATCATTTTGTCAACAGGCCGCCATCTATCGTCAACCATGAACAACAAACAAGATTATAAAAATAAACAGGGCCCTAATCAAATTCTAATTATAAATGGAAAGTGAAAAGTCGGGAGTCTATAACGGACTCCCGGCCACCGTAGGCAATGGGTAGCTCGCCGCCCGGTAAGGACCAGGCTCGGGTCGACGGCGCGTAGTATTCTACGCGCACCTCAATGAGATGTCATCAGCACTGAAGGGGTCTGCTAGGACCGATGCCTGCCGGGGTCGCGAGATTGTTCGAAAGAGATACCGTGACCCTGGCACATGGGCAACTGAAGGAACACGGGTGGGTTTTAGTCAGTAAAAGTCTGACACGCCCTCAGAGCGGTAGAAGTCATTTGATAATTTCCCACCCAAAAAAAAAAAAGTGATTTTTGATTTTTATTTCATAAGAGTTTGTCATTGTGAGAAATCGACATTTTGAGAAACTGACATTATGCGGATTGGACATTCTAAGAAGTTGACATTCTGAGAAGTGGATATTTTGCGTCTGGTTGAAATTTTAAGACTTTGGCAGTATGCGATGATACGGTCGTGTTAGGTCCAGTAGCAACATTATAACAAGCGTGTTCTCGGACAGGTGGGTCTCTCCACTGCTTTGCCACTGGATATGTTTAGATATTGCACTATGAGCAGCGGACAGGGCTTCCCGGTTCTTATTATTTTAATCGCTATATTTCGTGTGTTCTTTTTGCTTCCTTTGTTTTATTGTTGATGTCAATTAGTTGAATATAAAATGTGTTTCTTTTTTTATTTGTGTGTGAAATATAGATGTTTTGAAAAATAAATGTATGTTTAATGCTTGTCATTTAAAAATAAGAGACACACTGATTTCTCACACTCTTTCGTCTTGCGTCAAAAATATTTTTATTCTAAAATTATTGTTTTTCGTAAAAAAACAAGCATTAAGATAAGTAAAAAACAGGGTACTCTTTGGTACGCATATTCTGAGTACGACCCTGTTGCCTCCTGCACGTAGTGACATCTAGTATGCACCCCGCAAAATGTCACGCGTTGTTTCTTTGGAAAATCTAATTACAACATCTCCTCTTTGTATTTGCTCCGTGGTTATATCCCACCAAAAACATTCTGTAAAAAACTAGCCAAGTCTCGATGGAGCTGCTTGTTTATCTCTAAAAAGTAATGAAATCTAGACAAAGTCGTGCCAAGTCTAAGGTTCCTTACTGTGATTTCTTTATTATTATAGTTAATGTTGTGTGACTTGGCCGTCTAGTCTAATTCAGAGTTTTCCGTTAATTTTATTTATATGCGTATTAAAAGCAGAAGGGGAGGCATTCGCCCAGCCGTGGGACGCTATAGGCTAGATTAAATTAGAAGATGTGTACCACTACGCTGGATTTTTGCAATGACAGTCGATTTTTTTATGTACCAATAGTAGAAGGGGGCATTACCATATCTCTAATACAGCTGAGACCCGCTGAGGGTTCTTCATCAGATACTTCAGACCTTCGATTTTTGACATCAAATGAAGCGGCCCACTAAGTTGAATATTTTTTGTAAAGACGGTATGTCGATCTCTATGGTTGGGCTCTTGTGTTTTCAAATCAGGGTCACCAGGTACTCCAGATCTTCGATTATCCTAGTTTTTTATAGTTTTTCCTTTATGTGGCCATTAACCCCTAACTCTGTACCAAATTTTAGCTCTCTGAGTTTATGGGAAGTACTAGTTTTATTCTGATGATCATGAGTGAGTGAGTGAGTGAGTGTCATAAATGCGAAACTTTGCTTTCACTTAACTTCAGAACTAAATGACCTACAGACTTGAAATTTTGGATTTTAAGTATGTGATTATAGCTTACTGGATAACGAAAATTTCTGCGTTCTGGTTTTATTCAGAGGTTCTCAAATAGGGGCCTGAAAATGCGGCGAAATGGTTCCAGTAAAGGATGGTACGGCAGTGTTTGCTTCGCGCTCGACTTGGCGGGGGCACACGGGGTGTGGTGCCGGACGTAAAGAATAACACCACCCCATTTCTTCCCGTGGGTGTCATAAAAGGCGACTAAGGGACTTACTAGAGAATGGGCAGCAGCGTTCTCTATGCATTTTACCACCATACTGCGATCGCCAACCCGCCTGCCAACCGTGGCGATTATGGCAAAGCCCCCCAAATTGGGGGAGGCCTAAGTCCAGCAGTGGACGTCTTACGGCTGAAATGATGATGATGATGTTATATATGAAAATAATAATGTTATATTATTATTTTCTGTTCAATAATCCTATTAGCTTTAAATGCACAACAGGAAGCTACTGTCTTTTTCTAGTAACAGGCGCTTGGATAATTTAAAGTTTTCGTTTCAGGAACCTAAAAGAAGCCATGAAGGAGTTCAAGCCAGACATTGTAGTATATAACGCTGGGACTGATATATTGGACAGCGACCCACTGGGGCACTTGAGGATTAGCGAATATGTAAGTTCTTATAGTTTAATAAATAATACGTTTAACGTTCAAAAAGTGCTGACTTATGTTAAACTAGGCTAGTTTGAGTAAATGATTTTTGATTATGAATAAATATAAGTCTGAACTACAAAATTAAGCTATTGAGTATTTTCGCACTAAGTACTCGATCATGTCAAATGATGTGTCATCAAAACCTAGCCTCGATTAAAATTTATATTAAGTGTCCCTTACATGCCACTTCGTGTAATTTTATAATGCCTTTATACAGTTTTCATATATGTAGTAAGATTTCTCGTATGATTTCGTTTCCTATTAAACCAAGGATAGAGATTTGACAAACGTAATTTCAAATTCCTATAGTAAAAAACAAAATACGAAGACAAAGAATTCAAACTTAACATAGAAGCACAGTTCTTAAGGCCGGGTTGAAGACAAACTTAAGGCGACCCAAACAGCCGGTTGGGCAGCGCTGCAGTCGCGTTGCGGTGCGGGGTGCGGGCGTCTGAATTCGTTGCTTGAGCCTACGAAAGTGAGTGAGCGCGAGACTACGAGAGTGAGTGAGCGCGAGACTACGAGAGTGAGTGAGCGCGAGAATGATTCTGCCGTCAGCGCCGCTAAGCGAGAACTAACCGTGGGGACATGTCCTCAGTAGAATCGGCACAAATAATTCTGAAGAATTGCGCTTCTATGTACGTCTGAGTTCTTTGACGAAGACTTAAAATGTCAAATTGCTCTCTGAAATTAAAACGAGCTTTATGTCTTACAATTGGACAGCTTGTTTGTATACGACCTTAGTCTTGACGTATACATTGATACAAATCTCTATTCTTTGATTTAGCTCCTCCTATTTACTAACTTAGTGAATGTTTTTGAAATTAATATAATTATTTGAATACTTTGTCCTTTCCAGGGCATAGTGAAGAGAGACGAGTTCGTATTTGAAACATGCAAGAAAAAGAACATTCCTATAGTAATGCTCACTAGCGGAGGGTACTTAAGAAAAACAGCACGGATCATCGCAGACTCTATCATGAACTTGCATCGCAAAGGACTTATTTCTGGCGAAGTGGATGGTTAAGAGAAAACATGTGCGAGCGAGTAATATAGCACAAGCATTTACCAATCAGAACTAAGGATCATGACGTGGTAATATTGACTATTTATAGTTATTAGAATCATTTTACATTTCATAATTAATATTCCACTGCCTCTAAGGTAGGTTTATTTTTGTAACAAGTACAGCTATTAGTATTAGTAACAGCTGAAGCTGCTGTTGTTCGTGATTTTGGAAAATATAAGTCAAAACTGAAAATGACATTTCAAGTGACACGTAATTAATTAAACTGCGCACGATGGACCTATAAAAATCATTAAGATATCGTCGTCTGCGTAGTTTCTTTAGCTAATTTAATCCGAATCCAAATTAAGATACTTTATTTTTTCCATGAGCCTAAGGATATTTGATTCCATAACCATGTATAGTATTTTTTAAAACAAATCAGAGATAAAATTTAGATTTAAATTTTATAAGATGGAAAGTATGTATCTCTCACATGATAACTTGGAGCTCGCTATAATGTGCCAATTATACCTATATTATTTAAGCAAATTAAATTTGCGATTCCTAGTGATATTACTAATTATATTCAATTCTTATAGTACTATAGTTACTTATCAGTATTATTGTTATGTCATCGAAATATTTTATATTTGTGGTTGTCACGGAGATTATTTTTCCAAATAAATAATATTTTTCCTTCAATCGTTGTTTCTATTTCTCCTACGTGTAACTATACTATACTACAAGTATTTTATAAAACTATATTTAAAATATAAGATCGTACCAAGTGGCAGCGTTCTGAAGTTTCTGCCTACCCCCATGGGAAAAAGGCGTGAGTATGTATGCCGGACGTAAAGAATAACACCACCCCATTTCTTCCCGTGGGTGTCGTAAAAGGCGACTAAGGGACTTACTAGAGAATGGGCAGCAGCGTTCTCTTACATTTTACCACCATATTTTTTTCTTGGCATTTTACCACCATACTGCGATCGCCAACCCGCCTGCCAACCGTGGCGATTATGGCAAAGCCCCCCAAATTGGGGGAGGCCTAAGTCCAGCAGTGTACGTTTTACGGCTGAAATGATGATGATGATGATGTATGACACTGATCACTTGATCCATATTCATTACCCGACTGGGTGACTGTAGAGATAATGTTTTTCATGTGTATCTACGAGGGTGGATTGAAAAGTATTCGGCCTGAGATAGATCCACTCAATACCTTAAATCAAAACTACTCACATTATTTAGTTCAGTTCAGACTAGTTAACCGTGCGAAGTTTGAACCGTGTGTGACGTTAGGTTGTGATTTTATAAATTTATTTGTCAAGCAATCCGACGTGATTTCGGAAAATGGAGCAAATTGAGCAGCGTGCCGTCATTAAGTACCTCCATAAGAAAAGGTTATCACCGAAGGCCATCCACGAAGATATGGTGAGTACTTTAGGGGAATCCGTTCTGTCATATTCATCAGTCAAAAAATGGACAGCTGAATTCAAGCGTGGTAGGGTGAGTGTGAAAGACGAACCCCGCTGTGGAAGGCCTTCAACCTCCACTACTGACGAAAATATTGGAAAGGTACTGGATTTAATGATGGGAGACCGCAGATTAAAAATAAGGGAGATAGCAGAGATTATAGGCATCTCCTATGAACGAACGCACAACATCATAGTCAACGAATTAGGTTTCCACAAGGTGTCAGCGAGATGGGTTCCTCGGCTGCTTTCAATGGAGCAAAAAAGAATGCGATTGACTATTTCACGCGACTGTTTGGAATTATTTGAAGCTGATCCGGATGATTTTTTGCATCGTTTTGTTACTATGGACGAAACATGGGTTCACTACAGTACACCGGAAAAAAAACAACAATCGAAACAGTGGAGAAGACCTGGTTCACCACCCTAAAAAGGCTAAGTCGATTTTGTCGGCAAATAAGGTGATGGCTTCAGTGTTTTGGGACTCAAAGGGTGTGATTATGGTTGATTATCTTGAAAAAGGCCGTAATATAAACTCAGATTACTACTGCACCTTACTACGTCGGTTACGCGAGGACATTAAAGAAAAGCGTCCTGGAAAGCTCAGAAGAAAAGTCCTATTTCATCAGGATAATGCGCCTGTTCACACATGTGTGCGATCAATGGCTGAAATTCACAACTGTGGCTTTGAATTGTTATCGCATCCGCCTTATTCACCTGATTTGGCACCATCAGACTTTTTTTTATTTCCTAACTTGAAAAAACACTTGGGAGGTCAGAAATTTTCGACAAACGACGAAGTCAAAGCAGCAGTAGACGCGTATTTTAACTCTAAGGAAGAATCTTTTTTTTTCAATGGTCTAAATGCTTTGCAGAGCAGGTGGCAGAAGTGTATTGAACTTGATGGTGATTACGTAGAAAAATAAAAATATAATCAATTTTAAATGTGTTTATTTTCTTCGTCAGGCCGAATACTTATAATCCGCCCTCGTATGTACTAGCTTTTGTCAGCGGCTTCGCCCGCGTGGAGGTCGGAAAATATCCCGCGGGAACGTACTACCGGGATAAAAATTACCTTATATGTTAATCCAGGTTATAAACTATCTGTGTGCCAAATTTTATCCAAATCCGTTCAGTAGTTTTTGCGTGAAAAAGGAACAAACATCCACACATCCATACATCCATACATACAAACTTTCGCGTTTATAATGTTAGTAGAATGTATGTTTGTGTGGGATTCTTTATATTCTCGAAGCATCTTTACAGCCTGCTTCGAGACTATAAAGAATTCATTTTGACCGCGTACCGGAAGACGTAGCGTTGGAAGGCCTCTCACAAGATAGACCGATTATTATCTGGTGAAGGCCGCAGGAATCTGCTGGATGCGAGACGCACAGAACCGGTCGAATTGGCGATGCTTGGGGCCCATGATGATCCTTAGGGCCTTCCAGTCCCACATGGATTTAAAAACAAGGTGTCTGCCGACTCATATAAATTAAATCCCACATGGTTTTTTTTTTATTGATATCAAGCACCCCACGCTTTTTTCCATTTTTTTCTACTTTTTAGTTTGATTTTCTATGGAAGCGTGTTTTTTAGTTTTTTAAAACTATTATTTATTTTCTATTTTTTAGGGTGTTTATAATTTTGAGACGTATGCCAGCGTAGTTTGAGACGTATGTCAGCTTAGTTTTCGATAATAGTTATTTTGCTGTCCTGGTAACCCTGGCAAGGGTAATGGCACAAATTTATGAAATTATAGTATTGTCATCGGTCCTCGATAAGTCTACAGAGTTTAAATGAAATCTGCTCGTTTAAAGTGGGTCAAAATTGCGCTATAAGGAGTCGGTTACAAACAAGCATACAAGCAACATACAAGTGAAGCTAATATAAAGCGTGTCAAAATAGCGGATTATAGACGTCAGTAAGGTGCTGATTTTTTTAATTAGTAGGTATAATGTTCATGATCAATCAAATCAATATCAAAATAAAGGGCTTGGGAGCCGATTCCAAAAAAATATCATACTAATGAGAAATCGGATGCGGGAAGCACAAAATCGGTCAAAGTGCCAGAGTATGGGGGCCTATGTCCAGCAGTGGACGTCTTTCGGCTGAAATGATGATGATGAATCAAACAATGAATCCTTAGAAAACTTCTTTATTCAACACTAATAACATACCTAGAAATCAAT
The DNA here is from genome assembly GCA_947507805.1 of Aporophyla nigra. Classification (NCBI taxonomy): domain Eukaryota; kingdom Metazoa; phylum Arthropoda; class Insecta; order Lepidoptera; family Noctuidae; genus Aporophyla; species Aporophyla nigra. The sequence continues at coordinate 26,265,879 of OX382292.1, read as the reverse complement.
AATAGACAACGTTATTGCAAATGAATTTTAAAAGACTTCTCTATAGCATTGTGCACATTTTTAAGCAGTGCAAATAAATAATAAATTAGTGTCTTTTTACGTATTTTAGCAAAAACGGGTTTCATACATTATGTCTACGTATAGTAAAAAAACTACATAACTGGAAAAATATTTCAACGTCTATAAGAAGCTATAGTATACATTTTCAACCCTCGTCTGGCTCCCGAGTCGAATATGACACATTTTCGGTTACCTACCTGATTTGCCTAATAAAACTAGCGGCCGGCTATTTGGTTTAAACCACATTTCTAGGTTTCTTTTATGGATTTTTGGCCAGCCTTTAGAAACCATCGATAACCCTAATTGATATTTGATTCGGCAGAGAAGCATATCGCAGGATGGAAAATAAATACAGTAACCTTAAGTTCACTGACATACAACGCACAGCCTAAACAGCTGGGCCTAGATTGATGGAATTTCGTACCTGGTTCCTTACAAAATAAAAGTGAGCGCACCATGGAACAATTTCGGAAAATCCATCCCAAAAAGGGGCTTAATAGTAGATGAAAGTTTGTTTGGAAGGTCGTCATTTTACCGATGGTAAAGACCATCACAACTTGTAAATTAATGAAAGCAGTAGAATATCTCTACATTTAGGATCACATGGACCACAATGGGGTCTAATGCCCTGTAGAGGGCTATGCCAAACATCAATACAGCCTGAAATAGCAAAAGATTTATCCAACCTAATCTCATCGACTAAATTCCTGGACACAATATGGTGGGTCCCAGTTTATCTGGTGGTGGTGTTGAACTGTGAGTAGTAGTCGTCGGTCGGTGTGTTGTTGTACACCACCTCCCTGAAGTATTTCTCTTTCTCTTTCTGCTGTAAGGCCATGAGTTGGTTTTCTTCCATCAGCTGGCGAGCGATCTCTCTGTAGACAAAAATATGTTTTGTTCAAGTCATGGAACAGCCAAATAAGTGTGGTGATCATAATGCTCATATCATAGCAGGGCTGTAGCTAGACTCGAATTTGAGGTAGGGCAGCATTGGCTACAGGTAGGGCGGAAGTAAAAAATACACTAGTCACAAAAATTAAAGGATATTAAAAAAAATCCAAATTTTTGGGTGATTTTCAACAAGCTGTAACTCCGAGGAAATGATCATACAGCAAAAAATAAAAAAACACATTGTAGTTCAATGTATCTAGTTTTCAGATACGGCCACGATTTTTTTTATCATGTTTGGGTCTGGAGAAAAAACAAGGAAACAATAAAAAAAAAAAATAAAAAAAAATTTTCTCGTCTAAAAAATGGTATACGGGCTTCAACATTTTTTTTCCAGTTTTTACTCATAACTTCTTTTAGAAAATTTAATGCCCTTTAATTTGAGGTACACAGAATGCCTTAACGATACTTTGCCGAGGAGTTATCGTCAGTCGAAGCAAAAAAGTACTTTTTAACTTTGACAATCAATAACTCTGGAAATAATGATTGTATACAAAATCGAAGGAGGGTTTTATCATGTTTTATGTTTCGTCATGTCAACATTTTCTTTAAGATACCTTGAATGGCTTTTGTCGAAAGTGTTTTTTTGACTTGAAAGCTTTGACTGAAAAAAGACAAAAATTCGCATAATTAAGTATATTTGGATAACTTGGTATAACTTTGGATAAAATGGATGAACGATCTTTCGTTCATCCATTTTATCCAAAGTTATATATTGTGGGTAATTTTTCAACCTCAAAGTGTCCCCTAAAACTCCTGAAAAATTCAAAGCGCTACGATTCTTTTTTCATAGTGCTCCGAAGCTTCAAATTCTTTGTTTTTGCAAAAATCACCATTATGAACAATTTTTAGGGTTCCGTTGCCAAATGGCAAAAAATGGAACCCTTATAGATTCGTCATGTCTGTCTGTCTGTCTGTCCGAGTATGTCACAGCCACTTTTTTCCGAAACTATAAGAGCTATGCTGTTGAAACTTGGTAAGTAGATGTATTCTGTAAACCGCATTAAGATTTTTACACAAAAATAGAAAAAAAAAAAACAATAATATTTGGGGTTCCCCATACATAGAACTGAAAATGAAAAAAAAAAAAATTCATCAAACCCATACGTGTGGGGTATCTATGGATAGGTCTTCAAAAATGATATTGAGGTTTCTAATATCATTTTTTCTAAACTGAATAGTTTGCGCTAGAGACTCTTTCAAAGTGGTAAAATGTGTGTACCCCCCGTAACTTCTAAAATAAGGGAATGATAAAACTAAAAAAAATGTATGATGTATTTATTACCATGTAAACTTCCACCGAAAATTGGTTTGAACGAGATCTAGTAAGTAGTTTTTTTTTTTAATACGTCATAAATCGTAAACCACAATTTACCTTTCATTCAGTCAACTCAAATATAAAAATTAAACTTTATGCATAAACCGTGAATACCAGGTTTGTACGGAACCCTCGGTGCGCGAGTCCGACTCGCAAATGGCAATTTTTTTTTCTCAAAAACCTTTTTTTCTCAAAGATTTTTGGACAGAGAAAATAATTATTATAATAAGAAATGAATGTCCCAAACGATGGTATGTTCGGAAAAGTTTAGATACCTATTGCTACATTTTTTTATCTAAAACTATAAACATACAATCCAATTCTAATAGGTTCTCTTCGTTTTTGGTATTTTTAAGGTAGGGCATTGTGATTTTAAGGTAGGGCATTGCCCCACAATGCCCCCCCCTAGCTACGGCCCTGTGTCATAGAGAATACAATAGTCTTTGACTCATGTCTTCTCTGTAGGAAAACTGATTTGCAGCAACAGCTAGCTTTGTATACTGCAGGGGAACAATAGTTCAGCATCTGTCTAGCCTTTACCCAACTATATTGGGGTCGGCTTCCTGTCTAACTGGCTGAATACCAGTCATTTACATGGAGCAACGGTCTATCTGAGCTACAACCCAGTTACTGGGTACCTGGTAAGACTGCTTGTCAGAGTTTTGGGCTTCTGACGACCCGTAACGACTGTCATAGATCCACGTACGCTACGTGGTATGTATATGTCGTAGGATAATTTGATACTTCGAATCTTCGCGAAAATCCTAGGGGTTTTGCGAAAACGCGGATAATTAGACATAGGCGAAAAATTATCAAATCTTACTGGACAAAGTCAGGATTTTTGCGAAAATACTCGTTATTATAGCAATATTGCGAAACGAAACGCTGGCTGTTATGAAATAAGAACGCTGATTGGTCGGTCAGCGCGTTCAATAAGAGATCGTCTCTGATTGGTTGACGTCTTAAATGTCAATCATTTGTTGCCGCACGTTATTTGTTTACGTTTGTGTCTGAGTTAAATTGCAGAAGTGTTTTGTTTTTTATCGTAAATAGTGTACCTACTTGGACTTAAATAAAGTGGTAAATAAAAGTGCTACACGGATGTACATAGTGTCATATATCATAAAAGTCTTAGTCAACCACTCAACAACAACAATGCTTTCGAGATTGGTTTAGCGGTGTTTTGTTTGTCATTGTGTTAAAAGTGGAGATCTCCTATTGTCTGTAGAAAACAACATACATACTAAAATTTTCAATAAAAAGTTTATAAAAATCAATTTAGTGATTTTTCTTTCTCACCTATTCTAAACCTTCATAACTCTATGATACAATACTTGAAGTTAATCATCGGCAAACTAGGAACCAATTAGAAGTCAGCCAGCAAAATTGTAGCCAATCAGTGTTGAGCACATCAAATCTTACTATAGTAACGAGTATTTTCGCAAAAATCCTGACTTTGTCCAGTAAGATTTGATAATTTTTCGCCTATGTCTAATTATCCGCGTTTTCGCAAAACCCCTAGGATTTTCGCGAAGATTCGAAGTATCAAATTATCCTACGACATATACATCACACATCCATGGACCAACCGCGCCAAGCGGAGCTTAACCTCGATCGATACGTAAATATAAAAACTTCACGAAAACGACACTCTGAAAAAAGGGTGGAGGAACAGAGACCTTACAAAAGCCACCAAGATCCGACTTGTTCAAACACTGGTTTTCCCTTTTTACACGCTCATTTTAAACACCCTAAAAAATAGAAAATAAATAATAGTTTAAATTTTAAACTATTATTTATTTTCTATTTTTTAGGGTGTTTCGAATTTTGAGACGTATGGCAGCGTAGTTTGTGACGTATGTCAGTGTAGTTTCCGAAGACAGTTTTTTTTGCTGTCCTGGTAACCCTGGCAAGGATAATGGCGCAAATTAGTTTGTGACGTATGTCACCATAGTTTTCGAAGACAGTTTTTTTGCTGTCCTGGTAAACTTTAAATAAACTAAAAAACACGCTTCCATTGAAAACCACATACAAGTGAAGCTAATATAAAGCGTGGTTTTCAATGGAAGCGTGTTTTTTAGTTTATTTAAACTTTAAATAAACTAAAAAACACGCTTCCATTGAAAACCAAACTAAAAATTACAAATTAATGGAAAAAAGCGTGGGGTGCCTGATATCAATAAAAAAAATACCTTAAAAAGCACCCCACGCTTTTTTTCCATTATTTTGTAATTTTTAGTTTGGTTTTCAATGGAAGCGTGTTTTTTAGTTTTTTTAAACTATTATTTTTTCCTATACGCTGCTGGTACGTGGACGGTTCGCGACATCAAGAAGAAAAATATAAACGCTCTGAAAATGTGGTGCTGGAGAAAATGCTTGGGGTATCGTGGAACGAGTTTCGCACCAACATCTCGACACATCAAGAATGAGTGTTGAGCATCAAAAAGCGTCTATCTGATCTGGTCCAAACTCGCATACTTAAATACTTCGGACACGTCTCGAGGCTTGACGGTGACTCTATAGAGCGCCTTGTCGTGCAGGGTAGAGTGGAGGGCACTAGACCACGTGGACGGTCACCCATGAGATGGACTGACCAAATTAAATCCACGCTCAACGAGTGGGCGATCCATTGTATAAGTGCACATACAATTCCAAAAATCGGAGTGGATGGCGCGAAATCGTGAGGCGAATCACACAGCCCCTAGACAAGAAATTTCATGAAGACCACAATCGCTCTGACAAGAGTGTTACGAAGAGATTAAGTTTCGCCAAGTCGTTAGATGCAAGTTACGTAGCAAAGCAAAAGGCCTTTGAATGTGTGCTGAGAATAGCTTCCTACTTTTCTAATTTATGGAAACTCCCTGATAAAGGGAGGAATTTGTAAAACTGTCACAGAAATAAGAAACGAGTCTGTACTTACCTTCTCTTTCTGTTGTCAGCGATGTCCTGTCGCGCAACCTCACGCTGGATGGACTTGGCTAAGGCTTGCCATTCAGCCTCCATCTTGTCTAAAGCATCGCGTTTGGTCTGCAAAAAGGCATCAACGTGAATTAAGTCACTAAAATAGGCTGGTTTCCGGAGCAGATTTTGTTTGATTTTATTTACTTGTAATACGTGGGACACTCAGAAAGTTTTGCGAAAATAAAAAGAAGTGTTCAATAGGTAAATATTTTACTTTGAATTTTATTTTTAATTTTTTATTTAATTAAATTTTTACTCTCCACTAGCCTCTATGCAAAGTTTCATGCGTCTGAACCAGTTTTCGAAACAGTTTTTCCAGTCCGCCGCAGACACATCGTTTACAGCCTGCTCGAACGCTGACAGCACATCTTCAGGCGACGAAAATTGTATCCCTTTGAGCTGATTTTTAATTTTTGGGAATAAAAAGAAGTCACACGGTGCTAGGTCAGGGCTGTAAGGAGGGTGACCCAGAAGTTTGACCGGCGTGCTGTCCAAGAAGTCTCTCATTTTGAGCGCGGTGTGCGTGGGCGCGTTGTCGTGGTGGAGCAGTAGCCCGCGGTGCCCTGTGTTTGATCGCTGGTTGCTCACAACAGAGAAAACTTCTGTCAAGCATTTGGTAGTACTTATACCATTCGGCGTTGATGCTTCTTTGGTTCCGTAAAGGGATTGACACCAAGTAGTCAGTCAAATTGAAAAAGCTCGCGATCAAAATCTTCCCGCTTCTAGATCGCTTCAATTTGGTAGGCGTTGATTCGTTTTGAAACACCGTCGACTGGCGCTTCGTTTCTGGATCGTATTGATAAATCCAGGACTCATCACCTGTAATAATGTCGTAAACACGCCGAGACGAGCCTGCTTCAAATTTGTTTATTATATCACGGTACCATTCCACCCGGGCCTGCTTCTGAGCATCGGTGAGGTTATGCGGCACCCAGTGTGAAACTATCCTCCTCACGCGAAGATGCACGTGTAGAATCTCGTGAAGGCTTCCCGATCCAATTTGCAGTATGTGTTGAATCTCCAGATACGTAATTCGCCTATTGTCTTGGATTAAATTTTTCATTGCTAGCACGTTTTCCTCCGTCTTCATCCATGAATGCAATTTGAAGTCTATCGTATGATTCGTCCGGTTTCAGACGACACTTGAAATCGTAAAAAATCATAGCGCGAAAATGTTCCCGGCGCAAATTCATTTTCCAATGAGACACGATAATTTAATTAGCTCGCAAAAAAATGTGGAGGGAAATTTTGAAATTGGAACGTACCTATTTTTAATTATAAATAATCATTATTTTTATGATAGTTTTTAACTGGCCAGTCTCTCATACAAAAAAACTTTTTTTCGCAATATCTACTTTCTGAGTGGCCTGGTAGTGGCCTGGTATCTGTAGTTGGCGGTTAAAAATTCTTATAGTACCCAAATTATTATCTAAGCGATTAAAGTTACTAGTGGTCGATATTCGACTATAATTAATTTAAAACTGAATGTATTTGGAATGCATTAATAAATATTAAAAAAATGATTCGTTAGTCGAAAAAATAATTATATTGAAAAAGAGAGATACCTTAGCGGCAACCATTTGCTCCTTCTGCGCGGCGTAGAACTTCTTCAGCTCCTCTTGGTTCATACCCTTGTACATGAAGCCGATCGCTCTGGAATTGTATCAAACGAAAATTCAATTTAATCAAGACGATGACGACTGATAGAGAAGTAGATATGGATATGAAGAAGACATGCTGGGCCGACCTCTTATACGATATTGGATGGATAAGGAAAGCAAGATGATGAAGCAGGGCCACGCGTCGGAGATCAGAAGGGTCTCGTAATTAAAAACGTTCAAAATCTAGTTGCAGTCTCACCTCGGCGACAATCAAATGTCAAAAGCGTATCAAAAATGTATGGAAACTCGGGGTATTTTAGACAGATTGAGTCTGAGATCAGACTATGAACGGACGAGAATTGCCCCTCGTATATAGATATGATGGGTGTGGGACAAGGCCTTTTTTTTGGGGGTGGGAAATCATCAAATGACATCTCCTACTCTGGGCGGAGCGGGAGGGCGTGTCAGACTTTTACTGAATAAAATCCACCCGTGTTCCTTCAGTTGCCTATATGCCAGGGTCTGTAATTCTTCCGAACAAATCTCACGACCCTGGCAGGGTGTGGGACAAGGCCTAACAAAACTATAATAGACAGTCAAGGATCGCGTAAAATCGGGTATTCCAAATAATGCTAGAGTTAATTTCTATCCTATGATTTTTCAGCCATTACTGTCTTTTGTATTCATCGTTGAACTAACAGAGATCAGATTTTGACATTAAACCTTAATAAGTCACCGACCTGTTCTTCCCGAGCGCACTCTTGGCGACGTCAGGATTCTCAGTGAGCATGTCTGACGTCAGGTTGTTGAACATCTCAGCAGTGTTGTCGGCTTCCTCTTGCTCTTTGAGAACTTGTTCCAGTTGCTTCTTTTCAGCAGCCTAGACATAAATGAACGGTTTGTTAAGTTGGTCCTGTTGCAATGACGGGGATCGGATCGAAAGGTTTCCTCACATTATCGTGCGAGTGACCAAAATGCTTAAATTTTATGAAACTTTTCAATCCCCTTGTTACAAAACAAGGTTATTAAATATCTCACCTTTAAACCACCAAGCCAGTTTTGAAGCCAAAGAACCCAATATGCATAAAAATGCTTGAACTTTACCCAAATGGAAATAAAGTTGAAAATGCAAAAACATGTTTATTTAATCACTGTTAAGACTCACCAGCGCTTCATTATACTTGAGGTTAGCCTGCCCGAGTCTGTAGCGGCACTCTCGCTCCAACTTGTCCAGTTCACCAGCACGTTCGTCCCGAGCTTTGATCGCCATCTTTGAATAACAAACATCACTTATAAAGCTTAGTTTCTTGTTGATTCATCTAGGACAGTCTGCCTTATATTTGACTGTAGAATTGTGGGGACTAAGTCTTCGTATGCAAGGGCGATTTTTTTGAGAATCCCCGACGGGGCGTTGTGTTCCACGCGCGCCTCAAAGAGATATCAGTAGTGTCGAAGGGGTCCGTTAGGACTGATGCCTGCCTGGGTCGCGAGATTTGTTTGAAAGAGATACCGTTGCCCTGGCATATAAGCAAAGTTAGTCAGTCAAAGTCTAAAACGGACATGATAGTTTTTTTTTTTTTTTGGATGGGAAATCAACAAATGACGTCTCCCGCTCTGAATGGAGCGGAAGGGCGTGTCAGACTTTTACTGACTAAAACCGACCCGTGTTCCTTCAGTTGCCCATATGCCAGGGCCACCGTACCTCTTTCGAAGGCGTGTTAGACTTTAATTCTCTCTCGCTCCGCCCAGAGCGGGACACGTCATTTGATGATTTCCCATCCACAAAAAAAAAAAAAACAGAACGTATCCCAGCGCGTCAAAAACCACATTGTTGGATTCTTAACTCTCGGCATGGGTTAGCATCGTTGACAATCCAATGCACGATAAATAATATAATCGTTGCGTTAAAAATCGCCTGCATGGTAACCACCATTGACAAGCGACAATTGACAAGCTAGCTTAGTTAAAAAATATATTAGATGGCCGACGAATTTATGTATTTAACAGAAAAATTTTCGCGATTTCAGGATTTCTCCCATAAGACAGTTGTTTAATGATAAGTACAATGACCCGATGTTTTCAGATTAAAGATAAATAGGGACTAAGTTTGTATTTATCATTTCGTGTTTATTCTCTGCAGAAGTACACTAATAAACGTTTTTTCGAAGATAAAGTTATGAATGTTGTGTATGAAAATCAGCTGATTGTCTTGCCAAATAGCACGAAGAAGAAGTCTTAGTGACGTATGCCACTATGCTGTACATAGCACAGTAGCATACCTCGCTTAGGTACTGTATTTTAATAGCATATTAGGTGACCGAGATTGACTGCGTAATTCTACCTTTGACCGCAACTCAGTAATCGACGATAGTTTGTATCGCCATAATTCATTCGATGCTGTCTTCGGTAAGAAATGGAATCTAGTGGGAACGCTAAGAATAAGGTCCTTCCTGGGTTTCATTCCCATGACGACCATAGTGTTAAAGGGTTTTCTGTCTTTCAAACAGCTTGGAGTCTGGCTTTGTACCCAGTTGTTGGCAATATGCTTACCACCTAATACATGGGACAACATAACTGACGATAAGTAGATGTACTATAGATACTTCTCTTCTCTTTAGGGATTACAGTCGGTTTGTTATTCTAATTTGATGCTGTAGGATTAAGAATCAAAAGTCATTTATCCTAACTAGGCTGATAATCAGCACTTTTGATGGTCAAAATGACATAAGACAGTCCCCCCAAATCGCCCGCCCTTCCCCAGTTCCTAGTGCTTTAGCTGGGAAGAAAAAGTGGATGTCCCCAGCAGCACAGCCATCTGTTAAGTTAGAAGAATTTGACTCTATGAAATAATATGTAAGTAATTAATTGAGAGCAGTGCTGACCCAGTGGTAACGAACACGACTTACCTACGAGTTGTAAGTCGTGAGTTCGAACTCAAGCAGGCGCTTTATTTTGTGTAAATTCTTTCATCACCACTGCTCTCAAAACGGTGAAGGAAAACATCGTGAAAAAACCAGCATGTTTTAGAACCAAAGATTCGAAGATATGTGACATCTATCAAACCGAACTGGGCCCGCGTGGTGAATTATGGCCCACTCCGAGGGGTGGCCTGTGTCCCAGCAGTAGGAAAATAATAGGCTGCTGATGATGAATTAACATTACAAAACACAAAACATTAAATTAAAATATTTGCCATATGTCAGCAATCTTCTAAAAGGTACTGCAGTAAAATAATAGTAAATATGTTTGTGGGGAGGCCTATGTCCAGCAGTGGACGTCTTTATGCTGTTATAATAATGATGATGAATAATAAACACGCCTTCGTTACAGTACCATGTAGGCCGCCTCTGCCTTCTTCCTCTCATCTTGGGCCGCCTGTCGCTCCTGCACCTGCTGTTCGAGCCAGGAGTTCTTCTGCGCAGCCATCATTTTCTTTCGTACTTCATACTCCATGTCCTCACCTTCGAATCTGTTCACATAATAATATGTGTTATGACGACATAAATAGAGGCTACTTTTTGTTGGCTAAGTTTCGTTGAAAATATAAGACCACGGTCTTTGTTTCATCAAATTCTGTGCCATTAGAAAGAAATAATTTTGCTGTTTTCTTCGTTGGGGCAGAATAAAAAACGTTTTTCTACAAATAATTTTGATTTGAACGGTGTTCGAGTTACTATAAAAAAAAAAACCGATAGAATTCATTTATTTGTGGTTCTGTTGTACAATAATCGAAAATAAGGACTCAAAGACCATCGTTTTTTTTTTTAAACATATCTTTGGTACCGATTAGGTTCTTGTTTTTTTTTTATAAATGTCTATTAGTTCTACCATGACCCATTTCAAGGTTATCCATTAATTACCGGACATTACTTATACAGGATAAGTAAAAAGAGGTAGATAGTTTATCCACGCTTCTCAAGTGGCACGTCAAAACTAGGATATTATTAGCCTAGTTACGTATAGTCTTGTCTCTTTTTCGCTTCCGATAATTACGACATACCGTCCTACTTCCATGTGCCATCTAATACTACGAAATTGTGCCATTTTTGAAGACCGAATTGTGGGTATGTAGCCTATCTATCTTGTTTTACTTATGTCTTTGAAGGTATTTTTATAGATACTTGAATAAATGAATAAGTAAATAAATAAAGAATAAATAATAATTTTATTAAAAGAAACTTAGACATAAATTACAAAAAAATTAACAGGCTAATTTAAGTCAGATTAAATCGTGTAGTCATCTGTAGCCGAACTAAGCAGAGCCTGTATTTCGGCTATCAGCGCCAGACCCCTCGAGTTTTTAACGCATGAATGGACTTACTTCTGTGCGCTGGACATGCCGACTGGTTGGTCATCGCCGGCTCTCGGAGGCAGCTGCTTCTTCAGAACTTCAGGGTCGTTGAGGTCGTACTCTCGCCGGTCTTCGAACCGCTGGTATTTTTGGCGGAACGAGTCGATCTCCACGCCGATGCGTCGACGCTCCTGTTATAGAAAAGGTAAATAGTAGATTATTAACCAAGGGGATAAAGCAGTGTCTTGTCGCGGGTGACGATTTAAATCGCGAGCGTAACGAAGGACTCGAGGTTTACTCCCGAGCGTAGCGAGGGTGATAAAAACTTAAATCACGAGCGAAGCGAGGAATTTATGACGAGTCCTGAGTGTAGCGAGGGATTTAAGTTCACCCAAGACTAAGACAGCTTTTCGTACCATTTGCGAAAAAATTAACACAATAATAATATGAGATAAGCATTTATTAAAAATAATGACAATTAAAAATAAATTAAAATAAACTTAACGTTTATGTATTTGAAGAAAACAAAAACGCGGCAAATTCCTAGACTAATATTTTTTTTGTCGGAAAAGCAAAGGCATGCAGCTCATACGGCCTTGTCGGTTTTCGTAATTTTATTTAATAATCATAACTGCATAATAAATGCGTGTTCCTTTTTCAAAAATATGTATAATGCTTTATATACAAATTCAATGGTGTAAACACAGATGTACTTCAGTATAAATTTCGGTAAGTGTTCCAAATTTAAATCACATTCTCCCCCTAGAGGATGAATGAAATTCAGTACAATTTTCTTTCCCTGTTTTTAACAGATTAAAAATGACTATTGTTATGTTCGCTTTTTGTGGCATAGAATGTCACTTTTTTGAGCAAGTGGTACGAAAATAATATTTTTTCTAGAAATGTCATTACCATCATTTTCCTGCCTCTATTTAGAAAGAAAACGAAAGAAAGAAGAAAGAAAATACGTGTATTTGCGGTAAATATGACGCAAAGACAAACTCAACACAACAAAAAGTATAAAAAAATAGCTGGAGAAAATATGCGTCAAATCCACGCAAAACGGCCATCCATCTGCGACTCTATGCGAGGCAGAGCCCCAGCGCATCATGCATTCATCATGCATTTCATGTTTCTTGAAGTCGCTGCAACATTCTTTCTTTCATTTTCTCTTGTTAGCCGTCACTCTACTATTCGATCCTTTTTCTTTCATATCATACCGCTCACAATCCATACATCTCTTCTTTGGTCTTCCTCCTACATAGCATAAGCATAGCATATTTAACCTACAGTGTTACCTCAGCTGGGACTCAGGCCTCCTGTTGGTGAGAGGGACTGGGCCGTAACTAACCTCTAAAATCGAATGTCTATTCAATGGCATAAACTGTTAGTTGTAACTAGTTGAAGAGCGCAACTTCCTAACACAAGAATATTTCTTGCTAATGACCTATTGCTATTTTACCACCATACTGCGATCGCCAACCCGCCTGCCAAGCGTGGCGATTATGGCAAAGTCCCCCAAATTGGGGGAGGCCTAAGTCCAGCAGTGGACGTCTTACGGCTGCAATGATGACCTATTGCTATTGTAAACGTATTTTAAGATAATGAAATAAACATTTTCTTTTATTCACTACACGGCCCCGGATAGGTAGATGTTACATTGTCTCCAAAATTTCGGTTCTAGGACATGCTAGTTTCCTAACGATTTCTCTTTCGCCGTTTTTAAGAGCCGTGATCATGAAATAATTTGCAACATAAAACAAGAACAACAACATATTCGTGAAATAATCAAGTTTCAAAAGTCTTTATTACTCATTTAAAAAATGCCTACAGCTAGACAAAGGAATTACCCAAGTATCATCAAAAAGACAGCTCCTATGCTCTCCACATCCCCTATTATTTCGGCTTTCTATTCTGTGAGAAATTTGATCCATTCACTGTCACTTAAGGTTGTATGTAACTTTCGAGTTGTATAGGTTAGCTTGGTATTCATAAGCAAAACTACTAACCTCTTTCTCCCTCGCTTCAAGCACGACAGCAAGGTTACTGTCTTTGATCATCTGTGCTGCAAACGCGAGGTCCTTTCGCTCCTGCTCGGATTGCTCCGCTCGCTTCTCGGCTACCTGACGCTCCAGGAAGGGGATGTCCACCTGGAAACAGATACTGAGCATATTATGTATCATTCGGAGGGTCTGCCTATAACTTTGAAGCACAGAATGTTTTTTTTTTTTTTGTTGCTATCCAGAAGTCTAAGCTGAATTATTGTAGATATGTCTATGAGATATTGAACGCAGTAACGCCCGATTAATTTAAGAGATTATGTTCGTCACTTAATTCTACTATCTACGCTTTAAAATGAAGGTCCTTCCACCATGCTTTTAATAAAAACATTTATTTGACTCTTAAAAATACATGCTACAAGCCAGTCATAATGAGATAGCAAAATAGATCCTAACCCCCAAACTAGGCCTGGGCCTGTATTTTAGGGGTCAGCGTTCAGCCATGGGTTCAAGAATCAATTTATAAAGTTGACAGCCTTGGTTGTTGCCATTTTGGTAACACGTATAGTTAAAAAATACTTATAAATTACAAATAGAAGGTATTACACGCATATTATGTAGGAATTAGAATTACAGAAACAAAGTATGATGGTGAAGAGTTATGTGTGTTTGTATGTCTGTATGTGAAGTTGTGTTTGTTGAGTGTATCTGTGTAAATGTGCATGTGGTGGAAGTGTGTTCTTTGTATGCATATGGGAGTGAGTGAGTGGTGCCGAGTCCCTTATTCACAAACTAAACTAAATTTAAGTTCAGTGCATCTTTTTCTTTCTATTTCATTAAGGAATGGACAGAAGATAAATTTTAGTTTAGTCCTGTCAAATTAATCAGCGCGGCGCTTGACGTAAATTGACGTAATTTTGGTAGGCAAGTTTTAAATCACGTCTAAACTTGTATGGAGTAGTGACAGGCGCTGATTAATTTGACAGGACTAAACTAATTTTTTTCTTTTGTCCTCCTCTTAATGAAATACAAAGAAAAAGATGCACTGAACTTAAATTGAGTTTAGTTTGTGAACAAGGGAATCGGTACCAGTGTCTGGTTTGGTTCGCACCTTTGAATATGTGTAAGGACGGGAAAAAGTAAGAACGGTTGTCAGTGTGTATAGCTGTGGTATAGGTTTTAGATCAGCTTTTGTGGTAATTCACATACTCTCTTGAGTTATATGAGACGGAATTCGACGTCATGGTGGATGAGTGTGTGAATACCTCTTCAATAAGGGAATTCCGGGGATTCAGTATTCACTGAAGCAGGGCTAATGCCTTCCTTCCCTGCCAGGGTCGCGACCTTTGTTCGAAAGAGATACCGTAGCCCTGGCATACGGAGAACTGAAGGAACACGGGTGGGTTTTAGTCAGTAAAAGTCTGACACGCCCTTCCGCTGCACCCTCGAGCGGGAGACGTCAATTGATGATTTCCCACCCACAAAAAAAAAAGCCTTCCTTCCCTCCTCCTTCCACTTATCTCTATCTACTGCTGTTTGTTGCCAATCCTTATGGAAAACGTTGATTTCGTCTCGCATCTTCTCCAGGCACTGCCGCGATGGCATTTACTCCGTTTGGGACCTACTGTGTTGTTATTTAACCTCATAGCCTGTCATTTGTTCTGTGTCTGGGTGTAATTTATCTGTAATATGTATGTATTTAGAAATATATAAGTATATTTATCAGTTGTCTGGTTACCATAGTACAGGCTCTGCCTAGTTTGGGATCAGATAACGGTGTGTTGGTTGTCCTAACATATATTATATTATAGCCCAAATTAACCATCATTATCATCTGCCTAGCCTTTTTCCAACTATGTTGGCTTCGGCTTTCAGTCTAACCGGATGCAGCTGAATACCAGTATTTTACACGGAGCGACTGCCTGTCTGACCACAACCCAGTTACTGGGTAATACGATACCCCTTGGTAAGACTGGTTTTCAGAGTTAGAGTTTCGGGCTTCTGAAAGCCCAAATTAACCACCAGCCCAAAATCCAGCCTGAATTCGGTATCGAACCTGAAACCTTATGTAAATTTGATGTTTTTAGCCAAAATGAACCCAGAGAGGTAATTGCGCAACTTTTTATCGGTAGGAATTGGTTTCATATTGATAGTTAAACAACATTCATTGCGTTATTTACGTTGCTGAGCCGACAATTTATTCGAACAAATGATTCAATGGTTTAGAAATTATCTTCAATCCCATTTAGATTCTGATAAATTGTGCGTTTCGCAATTAGGGTGCAGGTCATTTATCCAAAATATTTTACTATTCCTTACCCCAATTTTCCTGTTCCGTGCATTGAATATTCTGGATCTCCTCTCAAGTTCACATTGCCTTCTCCTCTCTCTGTTCTGGGCCTCCTTTCGGTCCTGTTCGTTGGCGATCTGTAATTTCATCATTTTTATAACTTTCCAACGTCTAAATACTCTAAAAACTTGAACACAAAAACTGAAATAAAAAATTACGAATTGACGAAATAACAAAGTCCGTTGCTATGGTAACTGTTTGCTGTTTGTTGCTTTTTATTTAAGAGACGGCATTGATTTAATTCTGTTAAGGGGCCATGAAATGTATTCAAGGAGGTCTAATTGCAATGGCGGATGAAATGATTGTGGATATCTAAAAGTTTCTATGTATATTAATGTATAGTCATTGGTTATTAAAATGCTGTATCAATGTTAAAGCCACCTAAATGAATAGATACAACATCCTCTAAGGCAAGGCATTAAATGTGATACCTTAGACAGAGTACCTAATTGACTAACTAATTAATGCACTCCTCCGTACATTATATACATTTTTGATAAATACGCATTAGGTAATTAACTGCTAGTGTGTCTAACCAAATAAATAAATAAAATACATACAGTAAACGAGGAACCCATTACCAAGTAACAGAGGGGTAATTGCGGAACTTTTTATCGGTAGGAATTGGTTTAATATTCATAGTTAAACAACATTCATT
This sequence comes from Aporophyla nigra, assembly GCA_947507805.1. Classification (NCBI taxonomy): domain Eukaryota; kingdom Metazoa; phylum Arthropoda; class Insecta; order Lepidoptera; family Noctuidae; genus Aporophyla; species Aporophyla nigra. The sequence continues at coordinate 26,249,692 of OX382292.1, read as the reverse complement.
GCGTTATTTACGTTGCTGAGCCGACAATTTATTCAAACAAATGACGCAATGGTTTAGAAATAATCTTCAATCCCGTTCAGATTCTGATAAATCGTGCGTTTCGCAATTAGGGTGCAGGTGTGTGGAAAAGTAACTATGTATATTTTATACCAACTTGTACATTGTAATAACAGCCGCACAGGTTGATCCGTCAGGTTAAGCTACGCTTGCCAGGGCTGTTCCGTTCTATACATGTTATTGGAGATCACGTTTTAAGCAAGGAATTGCTTGTGTTAGGAGACTGCGCGCTTCCACTTATCATTTATCTTATGCAATTGAAATATAGACAAAGTAAACATGCAAAACTAAAAAAAAAATGGGTAATTTAAAATAATACAACCAGCACTGTAAGCAAAGGACCGTTATGCATAAAAAAGGAGCAAATCGCGCGTGGACATCGTACATGTGATACGTGTGAGTATGGGTGAGTGTGTGAAGAATGAGGGTATGCAGTGTGTGAGTTATATTTAATTTCCTATCCTTATTAATATTATAAATACTTTGTGCATATTTTCATTTATTTGTTTGTTTGCTGATTACGCTTTCACGGTAAAATGGCTAAACAAAAAACTCCAAGGGAGCGGCCACAAAGCCGAACATGTCAGAACAAATCCGGATGGATGGTAAGATTACGCTTGCCGGGGAAATTCCTCTTGTAAAATACTCTTTATGTACCTAACCCATAACCTAAGCCTAAAGAGCAGTGGTACACTACTGGTTGTTAAACCTCGAGTTAAACAGTTACCTAACGGTTAATATACTTCAATTATAAGATAGCTATGGGCAGAGCATAGAATATTTCTGTTCCCTTATCTAGTAAAGGATATCCGACAGACATTAATGTTCTTAATAAATAAACTGACGTTTCTAAGGACAGATTTATCTTTCCTCTCTATTAAGTTGGAATTAGCTTTGAAATACTTCCGTATTTCAGAAAGGAAATTGAAAATGCTATACCATAAATCTTCATAATTTGTTTAAATCCACTCTGTCTTACTCCACACAGTTTACATTAAGTAACTCGTTAAGATAACTAGTGTAATTCATATTTGATATGAATATAAATCCTGAAATTCAGCTATCAAAATAATAATCTACCGTTTGCAAAATTGTATCATGGTAGAATCTTATTTTTTTCAGCTAGCAACACGGACTGCGGACAACATGAGGTGTACGTCGCATTTGTCGGCCGGCCCACTCGCCGAGTAGCGTAGATTAGAATTCACCCACAGTGCACGCCACACCGCTTTCGGACGAGGACGTAACGCGCTCGCGGACGAAACGCCGTATTACATGTGCGTACTATAACGTATTTTTGCAGTGTTACAAAACAAAAATAAATTAAAGTGCTGTGCTTTTAAATCATTTTTTTTATTGTGTTATGTGACGGAAATTATGACAAGTGTTTTGAAGAAATCTAGAGGCACTAAAGGTAAATCAGAATCCATGCAAGAGGATCTGCCTTCAAGATGGGGGGAAGTCTCCCATGAAAACAAATCAGAGGACGTCTCTAAATTAATAAAATGTATCGATGACAACATTATCGGAAAAGGAAACTCGTTTTGTGGACCCTTCGGCAGGAGAAAAGGTAAGTTTTCCCGTAATCGTTGTGATACTTTTTTTTACGTAGTATCGTTATTTTCAAAATTGCAGATGAAGTATTCTGATGTTTTCATCTTAGAGTATTTAACATTTCAAAAGGCAGTGATTACGTCATTTGAATATATGGCTAAGTTTCGTATTATCTGACGTCGAGTTGGGAGTCTATATTTTTTTTACGTAATGGTCATATTATTAGAAAGCTCCACGTAAAATTTTAAGCGTCGCAATTAAGTAGTTATCGAAAAAAAAATTAATTAAAATCGTAAACTTTTGCAATATTTTGTCACTTTGACATTTCGTCTCGCCATTGAACGTTTCGTTTCAAGTAAGGTAAACGCACTATAATGCTTTACTGCATAATTATTATGCAATAAATACATAAAATTAGTTATTTTGACACTGTTTAAGTATGTTTTAGTATATTGCATTTATTTCACTAATTTAATTTAATACTATTACATTAAAACTTAAAAGAATTTACCGACTATTGCCGATAAGTGAAACCAAACGTAACACGATGCTATTGTTTGTTGTTAGTCTTATGATGATTAAGGTTTATTAGGTTGTGGTTTATTTTTAAGCTTTGAAATACCGTTCGTGGCAGATCCGACAGGGTTTCGGAGGTTAGGTTAGGTTAAAACTGTGGCCAGAAACGACATGGTTTGGGGAGGGCGAGTGCCAGAAACGACATGGTTTGGGGAGGTTAGGTTAGGTTAGGTTAAAACTGTGACCTCCTACGCACGAGCCGAGCGAGCGAAGCGAGCGGTGCCGCGGCAGCGGCCGGCGAGTGCCAGAAACGACATGGTTTGGGGAGGTTAGGTTAGGTTAGGTTAAAACTGTGACCTCCTATGCACGAGCCGAGCGAGCGAAGCGAGCGGTGCCGCGGCAGCGGCCGGCGAGTGCCAGAAACGACTTGATTCTGTTGACGAGCCCTGTCAGCGAAGTTGTCGAGCGATGCTACTTCCCCTTCCAACTTCCCCTTTTTATTCGTCAACCCCACACCTCTTCCGGCCTTTAAATCGATGTCGATACACGAAAATTCGAAAGTTAGGTTAGAATATTAAAAAAATAAAAACTCAAAAAGGGGGGGGTATCGACACGTTTCCTTCACAGGGGGGCCTCTACACCTCCCCCTCCTCCCACCCACCCCCCTACCACCCCTTAAATAGACGCCAGACTATCAGAAGTCCTACCGAATATATTGACATGTCAATAGGAATTTTAAATTTAATTGTGCGCAAATATTTTTACGAACGCTTTTCCTGAATGTCACATGATTTTTAATGTATTGTAAACAGTACGCATTGAATATTCAAATAAATTAGCATTAGTTATTTCAAGATGTTATAACGATGCCAATGTGCCATGCACATTGCTATACAAGACGTATAAATAGAAAAACATATGTTGTGTTTGGAATAGCCGGCAGCTCGTAAAACTGTTGTTTCAACGATCAAGGTTGAGATCATTATAACATCATCTTATTATGAGGATCTGAAGAGAAATATAGGTATAGAATTTCACCCTGAAGATTAGGACCATTGTAAGGTATTTTTTTAAATCTCTTCTCTCCTTCTCTATGACTGTGAATGAACAAATGTAAAAGAAAGGTAGTCAACAATTTCTGAGATACTCTAAAACAAAGCGCGAATCTTTAGGTTTAATACCTCCTGATTTCGCTGCTTTGTGCTATTTGCTAGTTCCATATCGTAATCAGCCTACAGGCCCTGTCATTGCTGTGACACGGGCCTCCTCTCGATGAGAGGGAGTTCCATATAATGTGAATGAAACATGTGTATTGTAATTTTCACATTTTCTGTAGTTCATATGCTTCTTAAAACCTTGTAAATTACGGCTTCAATAACTGCAACGAATCGATTTTACGTTTTCAAATTGTACCGCGATATCAACCAACTGAAAATAACATTCCAAGAAATTACTCCATGGAGAAAATATTCTTAGGGAGCTAAAGTTCAGCACTCGAAGATAGGCTAAATTAATATAGAATTTTGGAATGTTTATTATATAGCTTTACGTAAAAAAAAAACCATAGAAACCTTGGATTGGAAAAACAATTAGGTAAGTAGCAATTTCACTTTCTACAGGAGTACTTTTAATGTATATCTTACGTTTTAACACCATTTAGCAACTGAAATAAACGGATAATTCGTATGCAAACGCGGTTTCCCCTATCAGGTTAAGGTCGCAAAATATTTTTATCCATAACTGCGCTGCTTTCGGAAGTTGATTCCATTTTAATAGAGATCACAGCAATTAATTAAATATTTAATGGCTTAAATAATTTGTCAATTAAACAATTAAGAAACAATTTATTCTACACGTGTCCTCTCATGTTTCAGAGTTTAATTATTTACACGGCATGTCAAATGTGGGCGCCAAAATTCAGCTTCTGTCTCCTGGGCTCATTCATTTGGCACAATCAATTTACAGGCTATCAATACTTGTCATTCGATAATTCGGAAATAACTATACGTTGGAAAACATCGTAAACACATAGTGTTGATGGTTGTTAGGAGCGATAAATGAGAAGGAAGAAGATGCGTTTATTTAGAAAAAATGGTGACTAAAATTCTGGATACATCAGTTAACCCAGTAATATATTGTATTAAAAAAAAATCTGTAACTGTTACTATTTTATCCATCAATATTATTTCATATAATACTTAATTTAGTGTTTTTGCAAAGTTGAAACTGACAAAATTAACTTAATTTATGCATCAATCTTAGTCAAGTTTCACAACTTTCTCGACAGTTTTTTATATTAAAAGACCGTTATTATAACTTTTTCCTCGTAAGATGTAGAGGAAAACACCCCAGTGAAAGGAATTCTCCCAAAACCAGTTTTGGAGGTCATCTGAAGTGATGGGAGCAAAAACCTGGACTTATTTGAGCCCACATCTTAACGAAGCTGCTCTGTTACATTTTTGATTTATTCGATGTATAGTAAGCTTACTTATGTATTAAATTCTCGTGTTATCAGTTAGAATACTAAGATATTATTGATGCTTTAAGGTCACTTTGGTAACGAGCATGCAGTCTGAAAACAGATCAGATGTAATACGTGCAAGTCTCGTGTAATACATAAGCGCATGAGTAAATGTCATGTGGACGTCTACTGGTGACTTCACCTTAGTAAAAGTAAAAATCATCTAAGGCACGTATCTCACAACTTCAAAATTTTTAAGGGCTGATTTTTTCAACATTTTTTTTTATCCTTGAAAAAGATTGGGTTTTGTATAAAAACTGTAGAAAAAAATAATATTCACTTGGCTTTGGTAAAAACTGCTCTAACTTCTTTATCCCTTATTATCTACGTTATGCTCGCATCGTTTCAAACGATTCAGAGCCTTATTTTATCATACAAATAAGGTTAAACTTCGCTGGTACGCGGCGAACCAAATGTGGTATCTCAGGGACTTAGAGGCTAAGACTAGTTAATTTAAAAATCATGATGTATTAAGCAGCACAGTTCTGTTCACGTTTTGTATTGTAACAAATGAATGTGCATTGAAATTAAAATTAAACTGCGTGCAAAGTCTACTAATAGAAATAATTTATTTTTTATTGTTGACTAAGTGCATGGGATGTCAGTGTCATGTTACTGACAAATACATAAGTGCATATTAAACTAATTGAATGCTTTGTGAGTACGGAAGTGGGTGCAACGATACGCGGCGCAAGCGTATGCAATAGGTACCGGCCACGTTTCTGGTCACGTGTAATAGTTCTGCGTTAGTCATTTGTCATCATGCGGAGTTGTGACTAGTGAGTGAGCACTAGACTATAAATTTTCAACTCAACAAAGGGACATTTTGGTATTACCTAATAGATAAATATTACATCTTATAACTTGCACTGACCAGGAAAGCATGGCATAGAAGGGTCACTGTGCATTGGCAGGAACAGAGTGATTAATTCTATATTGAATTGACTTTGTTGACTTCAAGTTAATTTGAATGCCATGACGTTTACACATCCGTTTGGTTGGTAAACAAATAACAAAATATTTTTAAATTTTGACCTATTAAAACTCATTCAACACTCAACTTAAAAGTCATTGATTTATTAAGATGTTATGCTCAGCCGTGTAACATAATCTTAAGATTATGTTAACACTTTTGGAATAAACACAACAACATAATATACCTATATTGTCTGGTACAAATAAAACACGGTTTGAATGACAATGTCTAAGTCATCTCGATCGAACCATAAATCAAAGCCCTTGTGTTTGTTATAAGGACAAAACGCATGCTGAATGCGATGAGCAGACATTTGCGACATACATCTGTTGTAGACGGTATTAGCATGAAAATTAAGCACAGTAAATGGTACACGCGTACCAGATTTCACTGCCACAGCACTGAGTAAAGTGAGATGTATCTGTCATTAATTAAAATAAATCATTTGTTTCACTCCAATTTTATCAGTTTCTTTTGATCAATAGATCGCACCTTCAGAATTATAGAGACCGAATTAGAAATTTTAAGATTTCAACTTTGACTCATAAAATGATAAAACTCTTATTAAAAAAGAGCCTTATTCTTGTGATATAGGATGTATTTTAATAAGAGTTTTTCAGTATGAAGCAAACATATTTTTGCAAATTAATGTGAATAGCAATGGCAATAGCAGTTATAGTGACTAAAAAAAAGAACGAAATTCAAATATATTCAATAGTTTGTTTGATAGTCACAACGAAAGTAACTGGTAACTTCACCCTAAGCATTATTCTGTTTTTAAAATCTTAAATTTTATGACTGTTTTGTGTTATTATTACGATTACAGTAGCATATTATTATTTTATTACCTATTATTCTGATAATTTATTTAAATTCATAATCTTATCGGATTTAACAAATGACGACCTAAAACAATATAACGCATTGCATTGCAAGTGCGCTGTATTTTTTTTTTTCGAAGAAAAATTGATTCTTGTTATTATCACTTTTTCTTATCGTTCATATTGTATGACATAACTTTATTCGGATGACAAACGTTCAAGTACAGGTTTATTGATTAGTGGTTCACTGATAAGAGTATCAGTGGCTTACTTGGCGAATTCATTTGTATAGAATAGTACTTACTTCGTCACAGAAGAAACCACAGATAACTTTTGAAAAATAAATAATAGTTTAAAAAACTAAAAAACACGCTTCCATTGTAAACCAAACTAAAAAGTACAAAATAATGGCAAAAAAGCGTGGGGTGCTTTTTAAGGTATTTTTTTATTGATATCAGGCACCCCACGCTTTTTTTCCATTATTTTGTACTTTTTAGTTTGGTTTTCAATGGAAGCGTGTTTTTTAGTTTTTTAAACTATTATTTATTTTCTATTTTTTAGGGTGTTCTGAATTTTGAGACGTATGTCAGCGTAGTTTGTGACGTATGTCAGCGTAGTTTTCGAAGACAGTTTTTTTTGCTGTCCTGGTAACCCTGGCAAGGATAAAGGCACAAATTAGTTTGTGACGTATGTCAGCGTAGTTTTCGAAGACAGTTTTTTTGCTGTCCTGGTAACCCTGGCAAGGATAATGACACAAATTTATGAAATTATTGCAATGTCATCGGTCCTTGACAGGTGTGCAAAGTTTGAATGAAATCTGGTCGTTTAAAGTGGGTCAAAATCGCGCTATAAGGAGTCGGTTACAAACAAACATACAAACATACTAACATACAAACATACAAGTGAAGCTAATATAAAGCGTGTAAAAAAAAAAAAACTTGTGAAGAGAAATAAATGGTGAAATGGCTATTTAAAGAGGATAAACAATTTTAATAAACCTACCCTATCATTTTTATTATTTAATTTGCTTTTTGTATTCGGACCTAGAAATCTGGCAATGGAAAATATAGTAAGAATTACTTCCATTTTGACAGTTCCACAACATTCATGACGTTGTTTACGTAGCTAAGCAGACAATTTTTTGGAATTTATGTAAGGATGGATAAGCAATAATTTTCGAAATGATTCAGATTCTGATTAATAGTGCGTTAGGCAATTGGGTGCAGAAAAACTAGCACTTTATTAGTCTAGGTTATCCCACTACTACAAATGCTTAAACTGGAATTATTTCATAACTCTACTTCTAATATTATCTGAAAATGTTCGTTATTCATATCAAAACATCTAAATTGCCATTAATTAGCAATTTATTGGCGTGACACTTCCTGTAAATAAAATAGTTACGTCAGTTACTTGGCAACACTGACAAGGCTATAAATCTTTAGAATTATGATTCAAAATACGTTGCGTCAACGATTGTATCTAAATCGATAGTAATAGTGTTATTCAATTGTAAAGGCTCCTGAAGACAGGCGCGACGTAGAACAATTTCTGTGAAAACTTCATGGAAATTGTTCTATCAAAATCGCGTCACACTGTCGCGCTACGTCTGTCTGCGGGAGCTTTTATTCATCAACACTGTATGTACCTATTAATATAGATTCGAACTGCAGAGATAATGTTTTAAACACACGGAACGTGAGTACCTTCTTGGTCTAATGTAGCATACCCCTGGTTATTTTTTTTTTACTCTTTTTACAAAATTTTGTGTTAAAATATTATGATTCAGAAACAGAATGCGTGCTTTATTTTTACACGCTTTATATTAGCTTCACTTGTATGTTTGTATGTTAGTATGTTTGTATGTTTGTTTGTAACCGACTCCATATAGCGCGATTTTGACCCACTTTAAACGACCAGATTTCATTCAAACTTTGCACACCTGTCAAGGACCGATGACAATGCAATAATTTCATAAATTTGTGTCATTATCCTTGCCAGGGTTACCAGGACAGCAAAAAAACTGTCTTCGACAACTACGCTGACATACGTCACAAACTAATTTGTGCCATTATCCTTGCCAGGGTTACCAGGACAGCAAAAAAAACTGTCTTCGAAAACTACGCTGACATACGTCACAAACTACGCTGACATACTTCACAAACTACGCTGACATACGTCTCAAAATTCGAAAAACCCTAAAAAATAGAAAATAAATAATAGTTTAAAAAAACTAAAAAACACGCTTCCATTGAAAACCAAACTAAAAAGTACAAAATAATGGAAAAATAGCGTGGGGTGCCTGATATCAATAAAAAAATACCTTAAAAAGCACCCCACGCTTTTTTTCCATTATTTTGTACTTTTTAGTTTGGTTTTCAATGGAAGCGTGTTTTTTAGTTTTTTTCAGATAATATTAGAAGTAGAGTTATGAAATAATTCCAGTTTAAGCATTTGTAGTAGTGGGATAACCTAGACTAATAAAGTGCTAGTTTTTCTGCACCCAATTGCCTAACGCACTATTAATCAGAATCTGAATCATTTCGAAAATTATTGCTTATCCATCCTTACATAAATTCCAAAAAATTGTCTGCTTAGCTACGTAAACAACGTCATGAATGTTGTGGAACTGTCAAAATGGAAGTAATTCTTACTATATTTTCCATTGCCAGATTTCTAGGTCCGAATACAAAAAGCAAATTAAATAATAAAAATGATAGGGTAGGTTTATTAAAATTGTTTATCCTCTTTAAATAGCCATTTCACCATTTATTTCTCTTCACAAGTTTTTTTTTTTACACGCTTTATATTAGCTTCACTTGTATGTTTGTATGTTAGTATGTTTGTATGTTTTTTTGTAACCGACTCCATATAGCGCGATTTTGACCCACTTTAAACGACCAGATTTCATTCAAACTTTGCACACCTGTCAAGGACCGATGACAATGCAATAATTTCATAAATTTGTGTCATTATCCTTGCCAGGGTTACCAGGACAGCAAAAAAACTGTCTTCGACAACTACGCTGACATACGTCACAAACTAATTTGTGCCATTATCCTTGCCAGGGTTACCAGGACAGCAAAAAAAACTGTCTTCGAAAACTACGCTGACATACGTCACAAACTACGCTGACATACTTCACAAACTACGCTGACATACGTCTCAAAATTCGAAAAACCCTAAAAAATAGAAAATAAATAATAGTTTAAAAAAACTAAAAAACACGCTTCCATTGAAAACCAAACTAAAAAGTACAAAATAATGGAAAAAAAGCGTGGGGTGCCTGATATCAATAAAAAAATACCTTAAAAAGCACCCCACGCTTTTTCTCCATTATTTTGTACTTTTTAGTTTGGTTTTCAATGGAAGCGTGTTTTTTAGTTTTTTAAAACTATTTTTTTTTTTTTATTTTTTTTTTTTTTATGAAAGCAGCGGGAATATCGAAATTGAAATAAGATCTTTTTTTTTTGTAGTGAAATTAACTTACCTTGTGGTTCTCTACAAGCAGCCAACTTTTAGAACATTACAGAAAAAAAAACGTTAAAATTAAATTTAAGTTCGATTTTATACGTAATCTTTTCTTTAAAATTTTCTGAACCCATAAAAATAGATTGTAAAATAATTTTATTACATTATTAATTAGAATGATCAATGTCACAGTAAAAGTAGGTACAAACCTTAAGCTTAGTGTCACAGGTTCAGGGTTCTAAAAACTAGTTCTTGTACCTAATCCACTATCGCGATATTGGCCTTATCTGTCGGTTGTCTGTTGACCTTGCTTCAAGCCCTTGTATGTGTAGTATCTGAACTAGTATTATTACTTGTTACTTTTGCAAGGAAGTGTTATAATTTAATCTATAGTATTAATGGCAAAGTATACTCGGTTATCAATCTATACTTTAATATTATAAAGCTGAAGAGTTTGTTTGGTTGAACGCGGTAATCTCAGGAACTACTGATCCCAATTGAAAAATTCTTTTTGTGTTGGGTAGCTTATTTATTGTATTGAGGAAGGTTATAGGCTATATAACATCATGCTACGATCAAAAGGAGTGGAGCTGCAACGAAAAATGCACGAAAACTGGCAGACAATTTTATTCGATGCGACGGGAAGGGTCAGTGGAGCAAAAATTTGACGCGAAGTTGCGAGCAGCAGCTAGTTGATTTATATAATCAATTGGAAAAGTTTATTTTGATTTTTAACTTACATCTCTTTAAATTGTTTACTAGTTTGTAGTAATATTATTACTTGTTCCTTTTGCAAGGACGTGTCCTAACTCATAATTTAATCTATAATAATACTGGCAAAGTATTCTAGTTTATCGATTAATTTATAAGTTAATCAATTGGAAAACGTTATTTTTATGTTTAACTTTAAAAAAATTAGTAAAAATTGGAAGAAATCTTCAAATTTTTACTTTTTTTTTTTTGTAATTATTTTGTGAACTAGATAATATTATGACTTGTTACTGTTGCAAGGAAAGTCATAATTTAATATATAGTAATAATTGTAAAGTAGTTTATCGATGTATTTATATATTATATTAGTCACTTAAAACAATATTTTGATATTTCAACTTACATCTCCTTAAATTTTTACTACCCACTAAAAATGGTAATTCCCAAACCCGTTTGCATGAGGCATATATTAATAAAAACTGGTCCATCTAGTTTAGTCACGTTTAGGCAATAACTATGGCAGTATAAATATAAAACAATTTTGGTCAAAAATATACATACATACAATCACGCCTTTTTCCCATGGGGGTAGGCAGAAACCACGGAACGCCACCCACACTTCTTTTGCCTCGTTTAGGTTCATACAATTGGTCATACACACACGCCGGTTGCGAGTACTACACACCTGACCTTTCTGAAGAACATCACCGATAACATCAAAAATATAATCTTGATTTTACTCTGAAGAGCATAATAATAATATGTAATAATAAGCTTGGACCCTGTTTCCGATACCGGTGGACTACTATTTTTTATATTTTTAAATGTTTTTTTTTAACTCTAGTATTTAAAAATATATTTTTATTTATGTTTAAATGAAGTAAAGGAGATAATAATAATAAAATGTATTTTACACACACGAAATAGCTAACAGTAAAAAGCAAATACAGCATAAAATAAATGTTTAGGCAATGTTCGCTGTAACCGGAAGCGCTTCCTAAAACGCTTTGGGAATTACAGATCAGCCCACAGAGCGCCTAACGTTTATCGTCATCACAATGGGTGTGAGAAGTTAGGGCCTTGTGGCTAAATATGTAATAACACCGGGACGTATCGATCGACCAGGTTAAGCTGCGCTTGCCGCGGTTGGTCCGTGGATGGGTGACCATCTGTACATACCAAGATGCACGTTACGCCGTAGGATCCGGCAGTCAATTGTGGATCTTTGACAGTCATTTGGGGACGTCAGAAGCCCGAAAGTCCAAAAACCAGTCTTACCCAAAGGGTATCTTATTACCCAGTAACTGGAGGACATCAGATAGGCAGTGGCTCTATGTAAAATACTGGTACTCAGGTGCATCCGGTTAGACTGGAAGCTGACCCTAGCATAGTTGTGAATAGGTAAGGCTGATGATCATGACGTGTGTGAGAGCTGAGAAGGTCTTCTATAAGTCTGACAGACATTTGAACAAGCTGTATGAAAGATTAGAGAAGAAGGCGTTTAGGCGGATTTATTAATTTAAAAATTATATTTGTTCCTCCTAATATAATAAATCATCATCATTTCAGCCGTAATACGTCCACTGCTGGACTTAGGCCTCCCCCAATTTGGGGGGCTTTGCCATAATCGCCACGCTTGGCAGGCGGATTGGCGATCGCAGTATGGTGGTAAAATGCATAGAGAACGCTGCTGCCCATTCTCTAGTAAGTCTCGTAGTCGCCTCTTACGACACCCACGGGAAGAAATGGGGTGATGCTATTCTTTACGTCCGACACCACACGGTACATATAATAAATATGTACTTAGTATCCCGGTAGTACGTTCCCGCGGGCTAATTTACGACCTCTACGTGGACGAAGCCGCTGGCAAAAGCTCGTACGGAGTATTCCTAGTAAGTACCCGTTTTATATATCAAAGCTCATTTAGTTTATTAAAGTGTACCTATGTGATGTTACTTTTAACACGGAATACTCATTGTGAGCGCACGTGACTGTACCTACAGGCGTCAATTAATTAAGGATAGTAGTTGTAATTGTTTACGTTGTTCTAAGTAGACAACGTGGCGAACAGCCTGATAAACTTATAGATAACAGTGTTTTAAACATCGATCACTAATAAAGAACTAGATACACAATCAGCGGCAAAAAATGGCCTCACCAAATGAGCACCCACTTGAACATTTGGGTGCGCTTTTGATTTAGTAGCATTCGAACGCTACGACGGTAAACATGTCTCCGTGCTCGATTAAAAATTGTAAAAATCACACGTCTAGGACGCTAAAATTGGATGGAATTTAATTTTTTCGATAAGTATTAATATTATCATTATATAATTGTTATCACTGTATTAAAAATGCTAATATTTTGTCAAGAAATCATCGTAAAATCATTTTTTTAAATTAAGTCGTAATAAACAGCAAGAGATATAAACCATCTTAATTGTAAAGACTCTTACTAAACCTATTAATCATACTATCGCATGCCCACTTAAATTGTTCGAGTTACGTGCGTTGACTCTGTTCCATTTGTAGAGACGCTATTGTTTTAAAAGAAAATATTATTAAATAATATATTTTTTTATTTAATGCGAGAGTTTTGCTGTTTCTTTTAATACTATAGCAACATTTTTATAGATTTAATTTAGATCAAGTGCATGTAATAAAATTGAAGTCGTGAGTTTTTGTAGTTTTCTTCGAGATCTTTTGATGTGTGGAGAATGGATATCAGTTTTAGCACGCCAAAGATCCAAACCGACCCAAGAAAGCGTTGAATGTTTGAAGCATTGCAACTACGAATGGCATTAGAAGCCATGATTTTATTTCAAGGAAATTAAGAACGTTTATTAAGAAAGTGGACAACGTCGGAAATCATCATGATCATCATCATCATCATATATAGCCTATAGCAGTCCACTGCTGGACATAGGCCTCCACAATTGCACGCCATTTAGCTCGATTTTCGGCAACTCTCATCCAGCTGCTACCAGCCACCCTGCGAAGATCGTCGCTCCACCTAGCCTGAGGGCGTCCTACCTTACGTTTGCCGATTCGCGGTCTCCACTCAATAGCTCAATAGTTGTCAAATATTTCGCTGTTTTGATTAATTCGGCAATATTATTGTATGGAAATAAGAAATATGGCTAACTAGTGACCTAAAATATGAAACATAAAATTCAATAATAATATCGTAACACGGAATTTTTAGTTTCAAATGTAAAAAAAGTATTTGGAAACTTTCTAAATTCCTTTTTACACCTAAAACGGTTACAACATCAAATTCAGTGTTATAAGAAATTGCAATTCATTATTAATATTCAAATTACTAGTTGGCAATATTTCATATTTCCTTACACTATTGCCTAATTAATCAAAACAGCTAAATACACATTTTTTTAAAATACTTTAATTTAAAAAAGGCCATTTCTTATTGCAGTTTAAAGAAAAAAATATTGGTCAGTTTGACTCCACTCATTCCTTGTCCTAGCGGACAGCCTGGATCGTATGACTGTTTTGTTATTTATTGGCACTTTTTAATTCGAACTTTAAGACATGCGTCTAAGGTTAAATTTCTTTTGTTGTATGTTGACAATGAGTATCGGTCGTAAAAATTTATTGCTTTTTGTACATAACTTTCTGAAATAAACTTTAAGCATTGCGAATAAGGTTGAATTTACATGAATGTATATTTATTTCAACTAGCATTACAATAACACAATTTGGTGACAGTTTTAAGAGAACTTTTGCTTGGGACTGTGTATCTAGTTCTTTATTAGTGATCGATGGTTTTAAATGATTAAACTGTTGTTTTTACTTCGCTCATTGATTACTTTGTATGGTTTAGTTAAATATTTAATTTAATTAAGCATTTTTTTCCTGTGTGGTCTTGATATCTACTATCGGTCATTCAACAAACCTTTTTTGGTAATTTTTCATTTAATTATTTGCTGCATCATTTAGTTAGGCAATTATTTAATGCTATCGCTTATAAACACTATTTACGATGATTTAGCTTCACCTATTAAAATATTATTCACGATTTCTAGACCGATGGAAACCACCTCGTATAAAATGTTTAATACTAGCAATTCGGCGGCTATGCCCACGTGGAAGTCGGAAATTATCCACCAGAGTACTACCGGATTGAAAATTTGCAAGTATATACTATCTGGGTGCCAAATTTCATTCAAATCCGTCCAGACGTTTTTGCGTGATTGAGTAACAAACATCTAAACATCCAAGCAAACACACTTTCACATTTATTTTAATACTAGCTATTGCCAGCGGTTTCACCCGCGTGGAGGTCGGAAAATATCCCGCGGGAACGTACTACCGGGATAAAAAGTACCCTATATGTTAATCTAGGTTATGAACTATCTGTGTGCCAAATTTCATCCAAATCCGTTCAGTAGTTTTTTCGTGAAAGGGTAACAAACATACACATACACATACATCCATCCTCACAAACTTTCGCATTTATAATATTAGTAGGATGAGTGGATAAGAAGAATTAGCCGTCTCGGAACACAAGATTCGAAAAAAGCGTATTCTCTTAAAATTAGCTTCTAAAGAAGCCGACTTCTGTAAGCCTATGAGGTCTTATGAGGCCAGAAATGTCTCAATCCTCTGTTGATGGTGCTTTGGTTGCCCCGTTTTATACCTCATTTTATTTTTTTTCCCCAGAATATGGCTCTTTGCGATATCAATTTCAAAAGCAATAGATACTGTTTGAAATGGCCTTATTTCTCATTTGACTGAATAAAACAATATAATCGCATAAAACGAATTCGAGCAGAGAGACGTAACTGTTGGCTCTGAGCCCATTTTTCAAACAACATAGTAACCTATTTATATTTTTTTCCTATAGATTCTCACAATTAATGAGAGACTAGACTAGGCTATTGCATACGCAATAGTTACAGTATTTATTTTCCATTTCCTAGACCACGATGCTCAGATTTTGTGTGTTTTTAGGGTTCCGCACCTCAAAAGGAAAAAGCGGAACCCTTATAGGATCACTTTGTTGTCCGTCCGTCCGTCTGTCAAGACCCCTTTTTCTCAGGAACGGGTGGAGTTATGAAGCTGAAATTTATATCAAATACTCAGGTCTACTGTCCCTTAGAGCTGTGAAAAAAAAAACTTCTAAGCTAAAGCAATCAAAAGATATAGCCGTTTATGCCGCAAATGTCCGCAAATTTTCGAAACTCGCAAAGGAATCAAAACCTAAAGGGTACTTCCAGTCGATCTAGAATTTTGAAATTTGGTACGAAGCAACGTCTTATAGCACATATAAAGGAAAAATTGCGAAAACCGTAAATTTTTCGTAACATCATATAATAAAAATATTTATTTTACGGAACCCTCGGTGCGCGAGTCCGACTTGCACTTGGCCGGTTTTTTCTTATGCTGGAAGATCATAACATAACTAGCTCCTGCTCGTGACTTCGTCGCGTGTTTCTTGTGACCGTTCTTTGTGACTTTCTTGTTTTTGCGTGGCTGGCTCCAAAGGGAAGCCCGAACGAGTTCAAAAGGCTGGCTCTCCTTAAGAATTAGGTTTTCAAATACAAAGGCAACATTTTAATTCCGACTGGTAGAGCTTAGCACGATCAAATAAAGCTGGATTTTAGCTTGATGATACGGAAAGTAAAAATGTTTGATCATTTGCTACTAAAAGATTTCACTACTAGAAAATGCAGATTCAAAAATCGAACGAAACGATTCTAGCCTAGAACCCGGTTATAGATATATCAAGTTTCTTTCCTACTATGTGGCCTATAGACAATATGCTTATAACTTGTAGATACTACAACTGACAGCCCATACATAATTGATTGAAACCGGTCGAAACGAAGGTCGGGTTGCGCAAACACTACTATTAAATATTTACGAGAAACGGATCGAAGCAAAGCAAACGAATTATAAAAGGTAAAGGGACAGCAAAGGCTGGCTAACGACACAAATTTAAAAAAAAGTTTTTTGGGAAATCGGCATTTTTTGATGCAAAGAGTTTTTACCCGGTATAGAAATTGTTGTCAAGAGAACTGAGAAAAGGTAAAAGGACAGTTGACAGACCAATAGCTAGGTAGGTAGATGACCTACAGAAGATGGCGGAGAAGATCCGCAGGGTAATTAAATGAACCGTAGGAATGGCTTTCTTTTAGAAAATGGGTTTCATTGCGTTATTTACGTTGCTAAGCGGAGACATTTTTCGAACCTACGAAGCTTTGGATTAGGCATATCTAACGTGACCAGACGTCCCGCTTTGAACGGGACTGTCCTTTTTTTTTAGTTACGAGTCCCGGTGTCCCCGAAAAGAACTCTGCGATGCGAAATTGTCCCGTTTTCTAAAAACGCAGATTGCAAATTTCAGTTCTAAAGGCGATTTTGCTAATTAAAGTGAATATAAGAAAACGTGCCAAGAGTTTCATTCTTACTTAAAAACATCACCAGCTATATTAAAGCAAATGTGTTCCTCTGATAAATAAAAATATAACATAACGTTTCGGGTATATATATTTTCAATTCGTAACTTTTAAGCTAACTGAGTTTTCTGAATAAATAACTTTAAAAAAGTGTTTTTTTTTTTCATTTACTACCTGCCTTTTAATTGACCTAAATAAACCAATGTCCCGTTTTGAGCCAAAAATAAATGGTCACGTTAGGGCATATCCTTCAAAATGATCCAGATTCTGATTGATAGTGTGTTTTCAATTAGGGTGCTGGATGAGACTCGCACAGACCAGAGGGGTAATTGCGTAACTTTTTATCGGTAGGAACTGGTTTCATATTGATAGTTAAAAAACATTCATTGCGTTATTTACGTTGCTGAGTCGACAATTTATTCGAACAAATGACGCAATGGTTTAGAAATAATCTTCAATCCCATTCAGATTCTGATAAATAGTGCGTTTCGCAATTAGGGTGCAGGGAAGCATGGCATAATAAGAAGGATGTCTATACTCAAAGTGGGGGGAACAAGGCTGTAAATGTTGATGATAGGAAAGTGTAACAAGAAGGAGGGTTCACCAGTTCTCCCTCAGAGAGGCACGACGCAACTCCAGTAGAAAAATATCTATGAATACTTCGTGCAAACTGTTCTACCAGAATCTCATTGCACCATCGCATCGTGCCTGTTTGGGAGGCCGATTTATTTGATCATCATTTCCACTTATCATAATTTATTTAAGGTTCACATATCTGTTTCTTCTATGCATCCCTATTATTAGCCATTAATGTCCCTTTGCTGTGCAGCCTCTTTTCACGTCTCTTTCCGGAGCTGCCAAGGACCAATTTTTAATAAAAGACTCCAGCTCATTCCGCCATCTCCGTCTGGGCCGGCCGCGATATGTAGGACCCACACGGTCGTAAGTTTGGCCCATTGATCGTCTGACGTACGGTAGATGTGTCCAGCCATAGTGCTTCTCTATCATTTGTCATTTTAAAGTTTACCTTAGCCAAAATCAACTCCTCGTTTCAAATAACACATACACATATCTACATTCATATTTAATACTTTAAATTGATTATACGTCTGTTTTAAACCTAGAATTAACAGCTAAAGGAAGTGCTCTACATGGCAAACAGGAAAATATGTATGAACCTATTAACTATTTATAATAGTCACATATTAACAAGTGCAGGGCTAGTTGCGAAGGATAATTATTATATTTTGCAAGTTTTCAATGTCATCTATTTTAATCAATACGAGTCATGATTATCACACTTAACTGTCCTTAGTTTCATTCGTTAAATGAGCAAAAACATTATGTATATGGTGTCCCAGTGGACAATTGGGCATCAACTATATCGAAAAAGCTGGAAAAACTACTATCCTACTAATATTATAAATGGATAAGTTAGTACCTATGTTTAGATGTTAGACACTCAATGATACAGAAACGGCCAGACGGATTTGGATGAAATTTGTCACACAGATAGTTTATAACCTGGATTAATATACAGGATAATTTTTATCCCGGTACTATAATCCCATGGGATGATTGCCCAACACATCCACGCGGGCGAAGTCGTTGACAATAGCTAGTGTATAATATAATGTACACTCGTAGAGGATTGTAGGTCTTCAGGCAGTCTTGAATACTGGTCAAAAACAAATTCATTTGTTTCCATGTGGGTTTTATCTGGCTGGATATTAGTCTTGTGGCCCTTTTTAGAAATTAAAAGATAATATTAAATTAATTATGGAAGCCTTTTGATTGCAGTTGGAGAGACTTTTGAATTTGAATTAAGAAGATTGCTCTTTATTATTTACCTCACGTAGCTTCTCATTTCTTAGAACCAATTCGATAGTAATTACTCCGGTCATTGCTCTGAACAATTATATTTTCTGGTTGCGTGACCGATTGCGTTATTTTTGTTAGGTCTTTAATGAGAATTAATAGTAGGCTCGGCAGTCATCATATCAATGGGCGTGTATGTCGACCTTAACGTTTGAAGTTCATGTTCAATCATCAGGCTATTGTCTTCATTTGTTTCTCTGTTAGTTGTTGACTCATTTGGTACCTTTGGTTCCGATGTATCGTTGAACTTTTTAGGAGCTACATCGGTACTGGTAAACCATACTATGG
The DNA here is from genome assembly GCA_947507805.1 of Aporophyla nigra. NCBI lineage: Eukaryota > Metazoa > Arthropoda > Insecta > Lepidoptera > Noctuidae > Aporophyla > Aporophyla nigra. The sequence goes on along the minus strand of OX382292.1, from coordinate 26,230,481 downwards.
TCAGGTCTACTTTTAGGCCATTAAAATCTGTACCGTGTTTATCTGTTGTGGTAATATCTAGTCACCCAAGAACTGTGGAGCGACAACTATCTGAAACAAATAGTTTAAATTGATGAGATTGTTTCGTGTTATGTAGGTGCAACTATCTGTTCGTCGTCCATATTGATTTCTCCCGGTATGGGAATTTGAATACTTATTGTTTTCTGACTCGGCAGCATTTGTTTTTCGTATTTATGTTTTACTGCAGAGTCGTCTAACAGCTTTAGACAGTCATCACATCACTCATCATGTGCCTAGCCTTGTCCATGTTGGGGTCGGCTTCCATTCCTAATGTAGCTGAGCAGCTACCTATCTGACCTCCCCAACCCAGTTACAGGGTAATACGATACCCCTTGGACATTCACTTTATTTTTCGTGAATCAACATTCTCGAGACCTGATGACCTTAATATAGATCTTTGGTAATCTGTTGCCCTATGACAGATAATTTTAATACGTCGTATTGGCCCCCAGAAGTCTTAAGGCCATGATCAATGTCAAAAAACAAGTTTAGAAAAGGAATTCTACCTACCAATATGTGTTATACAACGTGAAACATAGTTATACCCCAAATAGAGTACCGAGTTGAAAGGTGAGCAAGAACATTTTTTTTTATAGCCAACTGTTTTTATTAAGAAAGTCGTGTTGACCCTAACATTACTTTATGCATTTAAAATTGAGTCTAACCTAGTCTAACCTGCAGCTATGCAGCTGACTACCAGTATTTTACATGGATCGACTGCGTATCTGACTTTCACAACCCAGTTACTAGGATACCATTTGGTAAGACTGGTTGTCAGACTTTCGGGCTTCTGACGACTCGTAACGACTGTCTTATCGCCTTAAAATAAGACTGAATATTCTTTGACTCAATCGGTTGCCGTAGTTGGGGTAAAATAAGTATTTTAGAATATAAAACCTTTATTAAAAATGATTAAAATCGATTCAGTAGTCAATTACAAACAAACTTCTTTCTGAACTTGCACTTATTCGGTTACACCTTGTATATGTAATTTCATTGACAAGATGTATATCGAGTGAGGTGACTATAATTGTATACGGTAATCAAAAATGAATATTAGTATCCGATCGTTATAGTGAAGGTCGCTGACCTCACCTCGCGGCGTCGGCCTGTCTGGTTAAACGGTGGGGTGACTATCTAAGTGATACTATAGTTATGTTTGTATTCAACTACGTGGAAGTTTTTGATTGGGAAGTATGTTTAATCTATGTTTACAATACATAAAAATAAATAAAATTGAAGTGTCTGTTTGTAATTTAAAATTAACAGCTTTTCACTAAAGCACATGAAAGTGTAAACGGTACTTATATAAAAAAAAACAATTTTTAGATTTTTGGTCTGTCTGTCTGTTTGTTCCGGCTAATCTTTAAAACGCTTGAACCGATTTCGACGGGGTTTTCATCGACAGATAGCTGATAGATAGTGATAGCACCAGCATAGGTTTTTATCACTTGACAAAACATCTTGTAGTAGTAACCATTCTGTAGTATATGATTGTATATGTAAGTTTAATAATTTTTGTATTATACAGTTTATGTCGGTGTCGGTATATCTAGCTTGGGGACATCACACCAATGCCTACCTATACGCGGTGGAACTCATGAAGTCATGAATGACATATGAACATCATAAAAGTTCCGTTGAAGAAAAGAGGATCCCCAAAGGACTTAGTCTTTTTTAGGTGAGAAATCATCAAATGATGTTCCCCGCTCTTGGTGGAGCGGGAGGGCGTGTCAGACTTTTACTGACTAATACCCACCCGTGTTCCTTCAGTTGCCTATATCAGGGCCACGGTAACTCTTTTGAACAATTCCGCAATCATGGCAGGACCTCCTAAGGACTAAGGACCTCCCATAGACTGCTAAATGGTGAAGATTCACATAGACCTTTTTTTTAGACCTTTGCATTGCTTTCAAAGTTGGAAGGAATATCGCAGTCCTCGTCCATAAAAGCAACATGACAACAAATAAATTTATTTCAGAGATATTCCCAACTTCAAGGCTGTAACATACACGCACAATCAGTCACTGTTTAGTGCTGTTTAGTAAGAAATGGCGGCTTTTTATCTAGAGCGCCCGTGTGGCATCGTCTAAAGATAAATTGTACGCAAGTTACAGAATGTAGCCGCTATCGCGAGAATGATAAGAGTGTTTAACATATTTTTGTGTTTTATGATGTAATGTGTTTACGGATTTAAAGTAAATATTATATAATGCTAGTTAAGAGAAGGTTAGGGAACAGTTTGGAGAAATTCAATTACCTACATAAAAATTAGAAATTCTCAATTAAATACTCGACATTGAACGATAAACCTAGATCTATTTCAGACATCTTGTTTACCGACCCTTACATCGTCGTCGGAACTATGGATGTATGTGCCATTTTAAAGTTACTCTTACAATCTACATATAACTATGTATAAATATTACATAATTTTGTTATCTGTCCGTGAGAACGCGTTGTTCTCCTAAACCATGCAACGGATTTTGATGCGGTCTTCAGCATTATTTAGAGAATTTATTATAGTTATGTATGTATGTTAATAAACTTACATGTAATAATAAAGAAATATTGAGGTAATTCCTAGGTAAAACCTTACGAAGCAGAGTCGACGTTAGTTCAAAATAAATAAATGTAGGTCACAAGGCCAGAAACCTCCTGGACTTTCATCACCACCGCACCTAATTTGTCAAAACAGACAAATAACGGTTTGACGGTTTCCTATGACGTGTTCATTTAAAAACTCGTTAATTAATAAGTTCAGCAACACTGGGCGTCAAGCTGTCTGTCTGTTCATTACTATAAATAAATAGCGTTTTTTGCCAAGCGCTAAAAAACTGTAAGTAATTAATACTGACATGCCGCTGTAGGTATTGTATGTCAGGTCAGAAGTAAGGTTGACGAACTATGCGCTGACAGGGAACAGAAATAATAGAAGTCCAAAATGAAACATGGACGGCTATCGTTTACTGTGATGAGAGTTCGTTTTTACGAAGAAACAGTAAGTAGACTTTAATGCATCTTGGCCTTAAGCTGCTTAAAGGTTTTACATACTTTTATGGTATGAGGTGGGAGGTGAGATGAGCACGTTATGTCCTATTGTGTTTGGTTGCACTTGGCACCCGCAGCACTACTAAACGAATACATGGTAAATTAACGCACTCCATGCCTATGGTAGATCGACCATCCTTCTCTCTTCTCACTAGGTGATATTTTAGTGTAGATTTGTACAATTTTGTGCCTCTAAACAAATTGAATTCCTTAGGATTCTTAGGGTATTACAGAATTTCTCAGTTTCCAGATTGCTCAATTATACTTCTCTTGTTATCTACATCGCACCTGTGTTCCCCGAAAGGTTAGTTAGAGGTGAACCTATGGTACCGTGTGGTGCCGGATGTAAAGGATAACACCACCCCAATTCTTCCCGTGGGTGTCGTAAAAGGCGACTAAGGGACTTACTAGAGAATGGGCAGCAGCGTTCTCTATGCAATTTACCACCATACTGCGATCGCCAACCCACCTGCCAAGCATGGCGATTATGCCATACCCCCCAAATTGGGGGAGGCCTAAGTCCAGCAGTGGACGTCTTATGGCTGAAATGATGAACCTATGGTTCACCCACATTTTGGCAATTATGTTTAAGTCCCATGTAATGAGGAACAGATCCATTTCCCTCGACCGGACACTAATTCAGACTCCGGGCTGCTGCTGTAAAATTCAAAGAGAAAAACTCACTAACACTTTGCCCGACACGGGAAGCGAACTCAGGACCTGATGCACAACAGCAGCGCTTGCGACTACTAAACCAACGAGGTAGTTTTCTGTTTGCTTTAAGTAATAATATCTAATAATATCTTAGGACAACCAACACAACGTTATCTGATCCCAAACTAGGCAGAGCCTGTACTATGGTAACCAGACAACTGATAAACATACTTATATATTTCTAAATACATACATATTATAGATAAATTACACCCAGACACAGAACAAATGATTGTGCTCATCACACAACATTTGTCCTGGGTGGGAATCGAACCCACGACCTCAGTCTTAGCAGTCAGGGTCACTAACCACTAGACTAACAGGCCAGTCAATAATAAGTAAGTACCTATTAATCTTCTGCTCTATCCTACTCTGTTACCAAGTACTTCACTAATTCGGTTCAATTGTCAGGTTGATGCCCTGTTTTTTATATCCTGTTGGTAACGATTGTAACGAAGGGCATGGGCGCGCCAATCATGTACATGTATAGGAAAATATACGTTCTGATGAGCTCCTTCCTTATATTGTACCTAATTAGTAGTAATGTCAGGTGCAACAGGGGGAAAATTAAGTTTAATGGAGGCTTATTGTGCTGCATAGGTTTTGTTTCCGAATTCCTGTTGTTGTTGATTAATGGTTCTGTTATTTACCAAGACATTCGATGTGTAAATGTTCAACGTTGTAAATGGATTTAATCTGAGCATAAAAAAGTAAATCACTTTTAATCTATACGCCGCAATTTGTCCCTAGCCTAATTATTAAAATTCCTGAAGCTTGCCAAAGTAAACAGATTTCATTCGAATATTAAATACTTGGTCTGTAGTCTTGTGGGAAGGGAGCAAAATTAACCAACCATCAAATAACATTCCCAGAGTTTTAATCGGTATCCAGTCAGACCAGATTCTGATGGATAGGTTCGATGGAAGCTGCCCTTACCAACCCAATTACTGGGGAATACCAAGCGGTCGCGTCCGCATCACTGTGTTGTTCCCTATTTTTAAACATCCGACTGTCGGTCATAAAATCATGTAAAAATAGGAAATGACGTGCTCTCTGAAACAGAATACTGTATGAAATATAAACCTTAGTGTTTCTTATAAAAAACTACAAGCGCGTACGACAACCTTTTGGCCCACTTCCCTACATCATCCGATAATTAACAGTTTGAGATAAAATCTTTAAAAATTATAGTTTTCTTCTTAGCCTTTGAAGATATATAAGAATAGTTCTCTTTCCGAAATCGCTTGAGGAAAAATTTGTAGTCTTCCTCAAGCTTTAGTACTTTTTTAATGTGTACGACTTTTTTGGAGTTTAGCATTGTGTCCATCTAGAAAATGATATTGGAGTTTTTGTAATGAGGTTTTAAGTTAGATATTTTTGTAACATTCTTGACAAGAAAAACTCGATTCTTAAAAGCACGTATTTTATTGTTTTTTGAAGCTAAACTAATATTATGGTTTCCGTTGCTATTCCTCTCAAAGACTTGTTTACTCAGCAAATATAGTCGACGCAAATAAAGCTAGTGCAAGAAAATCAATAAAACTCAATACGAACGATTTAAATAAATATGGAAACAGTGCAGAAGAGAACTAGGTTATGCCAGATAAGAATTGCAATCGAAGAGATAGTATTATTTGTAGCCTACCTACTTGAATAAACATGGCAGAATCGTTCTCACCATTTACAGTCATTTACAATGATAATAATTCATATTTATGATGTGTTTTCTTTGGGCATGTTCCAAATACCGGTCCCAGAAAAGATGGTAATTTCGAGGACGTGAAATAGAATTGTCTATGAAAATACAGATAAGAAACTTCTCGAATGCCGTGATGAAATTGAGCGAATAATGATTGGAGGCAACTTCCTAAATAAAATAGAATTATGCATTGTCACAACGAAACGGCTCTTTACTTCATGCAATTTCTGTATCTTTCAAATCTCCATAACTAAACAACACATTCTGCATATCTTACACTCTTTCTGACATTCATATGTTTATATCTTTCATATGTTAATAATAATTGTTCCTCGTTCAAAAGGAATTCTATAATAATTCAGATGTTTTAAATCAATATACAGCCCTTATCTTTCGTAATCTTACAGTTGGCTAATTCTTATATGTCAATGTCAAGTATTGTATATAGGCAGTTCTTTATCGAAACCTTCATATATTATTCTTATTTTAGGCTTGGGTACATAATAGGTAGACTAGTTGACATTGCAATTGAGGCTGGCTGCTGCTTCATTGTCAACCTTTCTATTATCCGTATAAGGTTGCTTTGTTCTAGTAAGTATGTTGTCTCGTTAAGGAAACGTCCGGTTGTCTCTAGATTTTTAAATCCTTAAAAATGATGTGAAACTTATTCTTCAGTCTATAATGTTCCCACTACGGGGACAGAGGCATGTTTTCTCTGAGAGGAAGTAGGCTCTAGTTTACAACGCAGATCCAGTGCGGGTTGATAGACGTCACATATGTATCTTCGATTTTTTGGTTCTAGCACATCACAATGTTTTTCTTCATCGATTTGGGAGAAGTGGCGATGAAATTTTATACACAAAGTAAAGTGCCTGCCTGGGGTCGAACTCATGATCGCTAACTCGTAATTCCGGGCCGTTACCACTGGGCCACCACTGTTCTCTAACTGGTCGCTAGTTAAATACTATATGTTATTTTATTTTTATTATTATTGACTGGCCTGTTAGCCTAGTGGTTAGTGACCCTGACTGCTAAGACTGAGGTCTTGGGTTCGATTCCTACCCAGGACAAATGTTTGTGTGATGAGCACAATCATTTCTTCTGTGTCTGGGTGTAATTTATCTATAATATGTATGTATTTAGAAATATATAAGTATATTTATCAGTTGTCTGGTTACCATAGTACAGGCTCTGCCTAGTTTGGGATCAAATAACAGTGTGTTGGTTGTCCTAAGATATTATTATTATATATGTTTTGAGGATAACATTCAGAAAAATATTATTATCTTTTAGGTCAATAGTTTGTTTTTAGTTGTTTCAGTGTTTGCTTTTGTAACCTACATTTTAGATTGGCACGCTCGTGAAGCTTGCAATGTTTTTATTTGTATGGATTATGTTAATACACGTGGTAGCTACTGGCTTGTATTTATTACAAACAAATAATAAAGTGTGAACAGAGATTAATCTATACAAATATTATAAAGCTGAAGAGTTTGTTTGTTTAGTTGAACGCTAAGCTCAGGAACTATTGATTAGAATTGAAAAATTATTTTAGTGTTGGGTAGCCCATTTATCAAGGAAGGCTATAGGCTAATAACATCACGCTACAACCAATAAGAGCGAAGCAGTAATGAAAAATGTTGTAAAAACGGGGAAAATTTATTCAAATGAGAGCTTCCGTTGCGTGCGCATTGGATGCGACGGGGAGGGTCGAGGGAGCAAGAAATTTGTTGAAAATGAATTCGCGAGCAGAAGCTAGTATAATGATAAGATTAACAGGTTATTTGAAGGAGTTGAGAATAATAAGAAAAATAATGAGAAAGCTGAAGTTGAAATTAATCAATTTAAACATTGGGATGCAATTTATTATCAGCAAGGGTCCCGGGTTTGAAACCCTGTTACCAATACCGGTGGCGACTATTTTTATTTTTTATTTTAAAATTAAAACATGAAATTGATGTAAAGGTAAATGTATATTTATCTATGGTAAAACTAGCTTCTGACTGCGACTTCGTCCGCGTCAAATTTTTGCTCCCCTGACCCTTCCCATAGCATCGCATTGCCTGCCAGTTTTCCTCCATTTTTCGTTGCTGCTCTACTCCTTTTGATCGTAGCGTGATGTTATATAGCCTTCCTCAATAAATAGGCTACCCAACACAAAAAGATTTTTTCAATTCTGACCATAATAATATACAAAAAATTCTAAATCATCATTTTTGCAAACGGATTAGAAATGCTGTGGCTATTTCTATAGACTCCCAGGGCGCTGCTGTGGAGTCTTTGTTGGCGAGACTGTATACTTTATTATCGTTCACTGGCTTCCTGTAAAATAAGGAATATAAAATTACTTATATGCAATATTATTCGAGCAAATCTCAGCTGTTTTTGATGTATTTATTCTTACTGGAAGGAAAATGAAGGGCATATATTGGATGTTAGTACGAGACGATAAGTACTTGATTGATCATTCCCTTCACACTGCATGATGCTATCAAATCAGGAAGGCGTTAAACTACTGGTTCAGTTAAACTAGATAATATTATAAAGCTATTTCCTGAACAGGTTTTTCTGACGATGCTTCTACATAAGGGTTGATTTTTAGAAAAAAAATCTAGATTTTGAAGAATAGGGTGGGATATCAGAGAGATTCAAAATCATTTGAAATTGTTGCATGTGATATATGTAATTATTATACGTAATTATTATGTGTCTAATATTTAATTATTGAATTAACTAAATGATTTTTATAACAAACTTATTTTTCTATAAGTCAAACACTGATTTGACTCAACTGTCACTTCTCAACTGTCTTTTTTTTACGTAATTGCCACGCATTTCGAATACAACCTGAACACTTTGCTAGTCTATAATCAGACGATTAAAGTCCGAACTCAATACGATAGGAAAAAAGACTACTCCAACATGAGAAATATGTCAAAACATTAAAATCTTTAGTGCTTAACATACATCGATTACCCTATTTAACAGATAAACTGTCATTCCGAACAACCAATGACGTTTGGCACAAACAGTTGAAGTGCCGAGCGAATGTTCGTAACTTGTAAACAGTTGTGACCTATTTCCCTTACACTAGTATGTGCTTCGTTCTGAGAATGTGTTGTAACGAGCTCATATATTGTAATGTGATCGGTATTGTTGTTGTTATTCGTTTGTTTTTCGATACTGCAAATAAATTTATTAGTGGTTATTTTAATTAATTGAATGGGCTAAGTAATATCAGGCTACGTTTGCTGAGGTTGTGTGAACCTTCACATATGAAGACTCCTTCGTGCCTGTTGTCATTTGTGAATTTTTGACAGTCGTTACGAGTCGTCAGAAGCTGATAATACTGGTATTTAGCTGCATCAAGTTAGATTGAAAACCAACCCCAACGTAGATGAGAAGAGAATTTGAAATTTGATCAACAGCTGATCCTTAAAAATAGTTTCAAGACCAGAAGGATCAGCTGTTGATCCTTACATATAGATGTAAGGTCTATTTGTATTAACGGTGTCGTGGCAAGATTCTGTAGTTTTCTTAAAAAGCTTTAAATGTCAGCGGTGATCTCAATGATCCCTTCTCGAAAAGTAACAGCTGTTGTTAAGGAAAAAGCAAGACAAAATGATAGAATCGTAAATGAGACAGATTAACTAGAAAACAAACTATGGCAAATGCCCCAGATTATACAGAGGAAGACTACCAACTAATTGATAGATAGGTCAGACCATCACAAAGATTCCTTTATTATTAATGTATTTGTTCTCGGTACGGCGAATTAAAAAGTTCGGCCAATGATTTAGTCTGCACATCAACTCGACTATATTATTGGCATAGCTGACAATCTGACATATTATACGCATACGAACTTCGCAGAAAGATCTTTTGGCAACGTGCAATTATTATATCTCTAGCGAACTGCCCCTGCCCCTTGGCACGGGTGCAATGAGCCATACACTGCACCCCAATTACGTAACAGGTTATCAATCAGAATCAGACACATTTTGAAGAACATTCCTAAACTACTATGTAGAACGAAGGAGTCATACAGATAGAAATGAAAAGCGACTCTCTCATATTTACCAGCTTCTACTCGCCACTTCGTCCGCGTGAAGTTTTTTAGCGTCTTCCGACCTACCCCGTCACATGGCATCACCTGTCCGCGCTATTACTTGTATAATATTCGCTTAGAATCCTTTTACCTTTTTAGTTTGGCCCGGCTTCTATGAGTCTCAAATATTAAATGCCTATGGTATAGGGTTCTCCAGAATCGAGCTATCAAATGCAAAAAGATTTTTCCAAATCCGTCCGGGAGTTTCAGATATTACCCCCCCCCCCTCCATACAAACTTACAATCAAATTTTACCTCTTTATAATATTAGTACCTACCTATACATAGATGTAAAGTATAGATATACATTTAGAATAGTAAATCATTCTACGCTTTCCCTTTGTTATTGCCAAGAGCTGCGTAAGTTTTCCGTGACCTATACTAATGTTGAGGATTTAACTTGTGGCTTTTTGATGGCTGCTTTCAATATTTTGCAAAACATAAATAAGTTTATTGGCACGTTAAATATTTTAAGTATTGTTCAGGTGCAAAACACGGTTATAAATGTAAGTATTTAAATAGCTATAAGGAAGTAGAAGAAATTACTGTGGTTGTGTAATTTTTAAATACAATTTCTGATGGCTTAAAAACTGCTAAAGATTTGGTTTTGATGGCTATATCTACATCTGAAGACGCGTAAGATACTGTAAAAGATAAATACCAAAAAGAAGAAATGAGATTATTTTTTTGTTTGTATGGGAAATCGTCAAATGACGTCTCCCGCTCATGGGTGGAGTGGGAGGGCGTGTCAGACTTTTACTGACTAAAACCCACCCGTGTTCCTTCAGTTGCCCATGTGCCAGAGTCACGGTATCTCTTTCGAACAATCTCGCTACCAAATAAGATCACTTTATGTCACCACCCGTACTGAACACGATTTCAGCCCACTCCCTCACACAGAGAGGAGGCCTGTGGCCCAGCAGTGGGATTACATTATAGGCTGATTATGAGAATGTTGGTCGCTTTAGAAACGACCTTTTCGAAGGGGCTAGAATCATTTAAATGTTTTATCATGTTATTTTTTACGTTCAAACGAGGAGGTTCTCAATATGGTTGCATTTTTATTATATTTTTATTTTATCACAGAACTCTGACATCTAAAGACCGATTTGAAAAAAACATCTTTTTTTTAATGGTTATACTTGAAGAGAGGTCGTATAATACTAAAAAGTGATAAATAAATAACTTTAACTTCGGAAGTCGGTGGCATTAAAACGAAACTACTGACTTCCGAAATTAAACTGTTTTCATTTTGGAAGTCGGTTTTTCTAAATTATTGTAGGTAGGTACTTTGAATTCGAAAACTCACTCTATGATACGTTTCTTGAGAGAGAATATTGAGCGAGATAATAGTCTGTAGTTACTCGTTTTCTCGTCAACTGTAGAACAGGTGTCTAAGACTTGACTGAGAGACACGAGGCTACATTATATTCTCACGTCAGTATCAATCAATTAGAGACATTTAAAATGCACATTTTAAGTGTTCCAGTAACCGTTTGTAAAGCAGAAGGAAATAGTTAATCTGTCTTTTAATTGATCGTCGATCATAGTTCTTGCGTGTCGGCTTTACAAAGCATCTGTGTTCTAAATGCGGAAGATAACGTTGTACTGCAGAATTGCAGATGTAGGTATGACATCAAGGTCTTACAATATCGTCTGATGAAATAGCCTGGCGATTCCAACCTGTCTAGGAAATGTGATAGAAGGTTATAATTGCTAAGGTGGTAATAAATGTAAGTTTAACTGTGTGTCATTTTACAGTGTGATTTTTTACATGTGACTAATCAGGTTAAAATTGGGGAAAATGAATGACGTTCATCGTATGTAACTGTGATTGTTTCCAAAAATTTAATTGTGTTAATTTCTTGGGTTACAAAGAACCGATGAGTCGAGTGGTAGATTTCATAATTCTGAGAAATTACAGTCTCTAAATGTAAGGAGTATTTTTATCAGCGTCGACCTAATTACAGTTTGAGATTGTTAAAGTGGTCATCATTGTTACGAAGGAGAGTTTTACGGATAGTACGTGTTTCATCAATACTTTTGCTGGCTTTAGCAAAAATGAATACCTACTGTCATAAAGATTTCAAACACGATGTAACTGGTGGAGAACAAAAAATATCTGATTTTGAAAAGGTTTCTTTCTGGCACAAATTGTACAATGAACGACAAAGTAAAATTAGAATAGAAAAGGAAACCTTTTCATTTCCAAATAATTGGAAAAGTTAGGACAAAGGTTGACATTTTGTTATTGTGTAAAACCGCTTGAAAATGTTATACAAACTTTGTATAAAGATTCAATGGCGCGTTTGCACACTTAATTATTATAATGAAAACATTTTTCACTGTAACCCAATTAGCTGAATAAACATGTCGTTCGCAGAAGTATGTAGTAAATATAATTATTGTATTCATTCATTTTTTCCTTGCCGTGCAAAGTACAGTCAGTGCCCTGTATTACCTGATCCCTCTTCCTCATTTCTTCTGTGTAGGAACACACAGATGAAATGAGGAAGAGGGGTCAGGTAAAGCAGGGCACTGACTGTACGATAAGCTGTTGGTCCCGGCAGTTATTTGTAGATTTTTGGTAGTCGTTATGGGTAGTCAGAAGCCCGAAAGTCTGACAACGGGGTATCATATTCCTCATAACTGTGTTGTGGTGGTCAGATAGGCAGTCAGCTCTAAGTAAAACACTGGTGTTCAGCTGCATCCAGTTAGATTGAGAGCTGACCCCAACATAAAAAAAGGTTAGGCATATAATGACATGATGATTCATTTATTTCCTTGGCAAGTACCGACAGCCTAGAATTTTCTAGTAAATCATCCAGTTCAACACTTATTAATCTCTTGAGGTTAATAAATGGGAAAATCCCCCTTATTATCCATTTATTTATGAATGTGGTTGGAAAAAAATTATGGAGGATTAATTGAGATTCTATGAAATAAACTCTATTAAAAGTATTTAGTAATAGTTTACCTTATTCAATAGTTATTTAGTAAATTGTGCAATCAAGTCGAAGACAGTGTAAGTTTATGTTTATGTTAGTGATGTCCATTATTGTTGACTAAGTCATTTCACTGTATTATGTATACACGTAATGGAATATTTTGCAATATCGAATGAGTTAGTGAACTTCAAAGACTGTGTTTTAAACCCACAAAACAATACCATCTTGTTATAAAGCAAGGTTTTTCTAGACTGTTTTTTTTTAATATGAATCTAACAGAAATCGAAATTAAGTTTCTATTTAAAAAACGAGCAACTAAGGGGGCGTATCTATTCCCATCAACCAGTCATAAATCCAGATTTAGAGTTGCTAATGAGAAAATAAAAAGTATATAATAAGTGTTTTGTTAAACCCTGTACAAATTAATTAATTAATTATTTATTTTCTGTTGCAGGTAATTATCATCAATATTAATAACGGCACACACACCTATTTCTAATACAAATGTAAGTAATCAAGTTATATTTTACCTAAGTGTTACATTGTTAATTAATTTCTACATTTTTGGGCAGAAATTTGCCTATTTATCCATGATAGCCTATTAGCTTCCACCCGCGCATTCAATCGCTTGGAAGTCGGAAGTACTTCTGTACTTTCGACTTCCAAGCGAGCGAATTAGCGGGTTTCTAAATAAAATAATAGCAACATTTTCTAAAATTTCCTCGGCCACGGACCCTCTGCATCGTATTGCGACCGCCGCGCCGTTGCTTTTTGTCTTACCTACTTAACACGTTAACTGCCATGGATTAAATCAGAAAAGTCAAAAAATGTACTTATTATTTATTTATTAAAACTTTATGCACAAGTAAAAATACTGTACAAAGGCGGACTTAATGCCTGAGGCATTTTCTACCAGTCAACCTTAGGGTGATGCAGAGAAAAACATGGCAGGTGCAAATTAAGGGATAGATAACTCGAAAAACAATGAATAATAAATACATACATAGATACATACTTACATCCATATAACGAACATGAACTTTGTCTGGAGACATCACGATGGGTAGAGGAGAAAACGAACCCAGCAAATCAGCGCTGTGCTGCTTCTGCCAACTTCTTCCGAATATGCTCTCGTACTTTCACCTTAAATGATAGAGATGAGAGATGAGTGATGATGAGTGTTATTTCACTTTAAATTGATTATTTATTCCATAAATACATTGTTTATTTCACAAACATGGCCGCCAGGCAGCAACGACATGTTCAGATTTTGTACGTGTTGTCGGTCATATAGTCCGACAAGGCCTGAATGGAACAAAAAGTGTAGGACACATAGTCCGACATGGTAGTTAACGTGTTAAAGTAGGCAAAGCAAACAAGAATACTTTACTATTTGCCCACATTGATTACAGAAAGTGATTCGGAACAGATAATAAAAGTGGAATATGTCAGATTATTTGCCTACTCTCGTTCTAGTTGGAAAGTCTTGTCTTCATCTGTAAGACTTTTACCAGTCAGCACTATCATCCAATTTTAAAACTCCTGAATGCAATTCAGTATTATCACTGAATGTTGCATCAACTGCAAATTTAATGGATTCTACACAGGCCAGCGCAGACCGACGCTGACGGAATGGCGGCGCAGCGGCTATTTATATAAAAAATCTATGCATTAGTAAATAAAATCGATTTTCAGTTGTCATAGAATTAGTTCGTTTCGTCGTCATTCCGTCGGGCTGAGAATCAAGCACTGCCGAACATAAGGGTCAGCCATTATGTTGGCGTATTCCGATAGTTATTTTTCTGAAAAAATATATAATTTCAAGGCAAGGTCATCTACGATCTCAAGCGATAAATTCCATATTCGGTTCGGATTCTGACGCAAAAAATTAACTGTATTCGCAACTGAAAGGAACTGCTTATAGAAAACACACGAGAAGATATTTCACATCTAATCTAAAATCTATTACGCTCATCGGTGGTCCACAACATCCCGAATATCAGCGTTGATGTTATTATAGCAATGAAATCAGAAAACAGCTGTTATCTCCCTAATATTTCATAGAAAACAGTTTCACACCATTTCCTATTATATTTAGTTGGCTGCTCTCCAACAATGACGTTCATAGTAGCGAATACTTAGGGCTCATATTAGCGTGTTTTACTTATAGTTGATAATGTTGATCATGAAGTGCAGTGGTGCATTGTTGCTATGTTATGTTTTGATCAACATGTTGATCGTCGATTGGGTGTTGATGCTTAACGTAGTAATATTCATCGTCGTTATAATAATTGACCCATTGTTAGGTACAGTAGCTCTAATGTGAGTTAAAATACTCTCACTCGAGGTACGGGCCTACACTGAATTAACCAATCAACTCAGCCTATTGCAGTCCACTGCTAGACTCTCTCAGGCTTGTGAAGATAGACAAGTCGTCGCCCTGCCACTTTCTTAAACGCGTCAGTCCATCCAGCTTGGGAGCGTCCTACCACGCTTGACCATACATGGACCCCTCTCCCGGTCTTTCGACAGACATGGGGGCTTACTCTTCAACCTAATTTTAATTCCAATCTAATACCAATACGATTCCAATGTTAATTTTGCATACACGTAATTCGGTACTCTTGAAAAACAATAGTGTCAACATTGGAACAACAACAACGCCCGATCTTGATTCCACTTAGTTAAAAAAAATGGACACCCAATTTAAACACTTTCTGGCGCTAGCGTCGAACTCAAGAATACGAAAAGTTCCAATTGTCAATCGATCGGAATTAAAACCAAGAGTAGGCACCATGGCCAGCCCACTGCTGCTATAGTTTGTTTTGCAAGCTTTGCCGGTAACTCCGGTTCTTTTCCGGATAATTTCATTTTCCAAGCGTACACTACTTTGCATTAATTGATCTGTGCCGCATCTGATGTTTTGTCTACCGAATCAACTCACCTGGAAAGTTAACAAATCATTAAGTTCTTGCTCAGTACCGAACTACGTCCTCATAGTTCTTATCGTTTAGTCTCTGCCATTCAAAGCCTTTATATCATCTAAATATTTCTCGGGAACTCTTTCTTCGTAGTTACTTATTCGCCTTTGGAGACATTAAGCTTGCCCGACTTTACTATGACTTCAAAAAGAAAACACATACATCAATATTAATTTTCACCTTTCCGTAACTTGTCGTCTTAACTCTTGGTTATATTCCAATGAATAACGTTAATATGAGCCATATTAAAGTAGTATTTACTGACCGTAGGCACTAGATTCTAGGTAAGCGCTGATGTATTTAAAAACACGGATATCTGGCATCGTTTCCACTTTAACACGGTTTTTTTTTGCCGTATTCGTTATTTCACTAAGGATACAAAAAACTATTACGATAGTTTGTTTTGTTTTTTGAAGTTTGGACACAACAAAAACTAGGTTTTAAAAACCACTGAGAAAAAATGGATAACAATAGTATAAATACGTATCCAAAGTTTCCAACAATCGCGTTGAAGTTGTCTATGAGGACTTTCGGTGCATATTTCACCAGATAGGAACATTAATCAGACTGATATGCATATCTTATCTCTGATTTAGAGTGGCGATTGATAAAAATAGAACGAACTTGAGCACGGTCGTGCTTCAAGATCGGCGACACGTCTGTGGTAAGAACCAGGCAAATCTGGCCTCTTATTCTATTGAAATTTTGCACTACGATAGGCCAGCTCAGAGACAAAGTGTTACCACCTACGGCGACATGCGGTGGACTGTACCTAGTACTGGTAGTAATATAGATGGCAATGAGAGATATTCGGGCAAAAGCGATAAGAATGTTTTTCTATCTTTTTCTTCTTTGCCTTTGTAATAGTCATTCAGGCATTTTTATAGACCAGTGTCTATACATAAAACAACTACTCGCAAAAACATTGATGTAAATAACGCAATTGATGCACACACACTAGAAACTTGCGCTGAGTCAGTGAAATATGACCTGGAACTTTTCTACTCCTACCTGACAGTATTCATCAACATAAAACCTGTTAGCATTGATAGATCCGATAATGCTGACAACGATAATAACATTCCAACGAAAGAACGTCATATCGTCAGCGAAAATAATGAAAATAAACACGTCTATGATAGTAATGTACAATGGACTGCCAGATATAGCCAGGCCTCAGGTTCTAGTTCTCAATTGATCGGTAAGCGTTTTATAATGACTGCTTACTGGGAAACTATTGGCTGAATCATTATATACGGAGTAATGTGCACCGCTGGTGTTACACGCCTGGATTTTAAACCGACCTCAAAAAGAAAGAGCTTTTGAATTCTTGTGTATGCTTTCTTTATTATTAATTATTTTGTCACGTCCGTAAGTGTGTCCGTGGCATCACAGTGGCCCTATCTGAATACCAGCGCTGCGGTAATTGTTTTTTTTTACAAATATCGCAGCATTATGCTGAGATAGGGGCCTTTTTGGCCTCGCACAGGTCTTACTCTTTTAATTTTATATCTTTTACCATTTTGTTGATTGTATTAATCCTAGTTTCTGTGTTCTTTTTAAAGTTTTGTGTCCTGTGCGTGTTACAAATAAAATATTTTTCTTTCTTTCTTTTTATATTTATGTAATTGTGAATCGATTTTGAAAATTTCTACGTACGTGGTATATCTCAGCCCCATATCAATTTTATTTGCTTTGTTTAGGTAGTTCTGCCGTTAACTTCGGTAATACGTTTTTATTAGTGTAACTTGATGATGTTCTAATACTTTTGTCATTGTTGTTTACATAACAAGTAGTGATATACGAAATGATGTAAGGTAGGTACCGGTTACTAAAAAGTGAAAATACAAAAACCATCTTCCGAAGAAAACACTACAAAGTGAAAAAAATACTTTAATTTCAGAAGTCGGTGGCAAAAACTAAAATACACTTAAGACACCGACTCTATTCCTAATCATTTGCATAGTGAAAGATGTATAAAGAAATATACATAGTTCATCATTATCAGAGTTTAGCAGTCAACTGTTGAGCTAATGATTGCTACATATGCCTCTCCAATAGGAAGCCATTCAGCACGATTCTCAGCAACTCTCATCCAGCTGCTACCAGCCACCCTGCGAAGATCGTCGGTCCACGTAGCCTGATGGCATCCTACCTTACATTTGCCGATTCCCGGTCATATACATAGACAAAAAATAGATAAGGTATAAAACTGGCAGCATAGCTCTCAAGAAGACAAAAGAAATGTAAGCTAAAGATATTGACTTTCAACCTTTCAAGTCGAACTAAAAGCACTCAGAAGTAAATAAAAGAACAATGAACGTCGAAAGTTACAATCCTTAAACTGGATTAACTTTGCTCCACCAACTTTTCTGTCTAAAGATTTTGACGGGTTTCGAGTACGTTGAACTTTGTTCGCGACCACTGATATACGGGTTTTTGTATATCAATGTCCGCGACTTATTTCTTTAGTCTAGCTAGTATCATATTTCTTGCGACAGGATGTGAGTCAGTCTCGTGTGTAGATTTCAATTCCTTTTTTAAAGCCAAGTGCTATTGCATTATTTATGTTTTGATATATGATATTTTGTAGATTGACAGGGATATTCTCGCGCAACTTGTTACCATGAATTTAGTACATGATTCTGAACTGCGTTACCCTGCGTTAAAATTATTCGTCGACTATTTAAAAAAAATTAATGTTCCATACATTTTGGCCACAAACGTATCGCACTATTGTCTATGAAACAGCAGATTTTTTTTAGTTGACCGACGATCGTGTGCCTAACTCGTGGTTACAGTTCCTGCCATCCTGTACAATTGCATTGACTCATTTATCCTGCATCTGAGTGAAAGCGATACACTAACATAGTCATCCATTCAATATACTTTATTACGAACTCCTATATCAACAGCATCTTACAACATTATCCTCTACTGAATCAACGTCTTCGATCTCGTAAAACATGGCTAAAGTACGAGGCACTATTATCATCCTTATTCACATATTTGCCGTCAATTTACGTGTTCGTGTTCAAACAGCGTGACGTCTGTTGTTTCACGAGGATAAATTTGGACATGTCTCATTAACACCATTTTGCACGATGTATTTTGGACATCGAGGGAAGTTTTTGGGGAGATAAATATACAGAATGATGTGTTGGTTGGATTTGAAGCTGAATTGTGTTATGTGCAACATTTTAAGTATAAATAAACTCTGAGGCACGGTATATTCTTCATGCTGAGCAAGCAGGATGATCGTCATAATGTTAATAATATGGAGACAGATACAATCCTTGTGATTTAAAGCCAACAGAGAGATGTCCACTGCTGAACATAGGCCTCCCCCAATTTGGGGGAGTTTACCATAATCTCCACGCTTGGTTGGTGGGTTCGCAGTATGTTGGTAAAATGTATAGAGAACGCTGCTGCCCATTCTCTAGTAAGTCCCTTAGTCGCCTCTTACGACACCCACGGATGGAAATGGGATGTTCCGATTCTTTACGTCCGGCACCACACGGGACAAATTCTAAAAGAAACGGAAGCCAAAACATATACCTAGTGCATTTGATCGATGTGGGATCACACAAGGATAATCTTTAGGTACTAAATTATGCCAAATGAAAAGCTAGTCCTCATTGTAATATAATGTTACGATACCTTGAGACCGTTAAATTTTCGTGTAAGAATTGCATGTGTAACTATATAATCTTAGGGTGAAGCAGGTTCAAACCTTTTCTAAACTCTTCACAAATGATTCGGCCAGTTCAACAGGTACATAAATGGTTGGTACTTAAAACTAACTGAAGACTGAGTTACTCAGACCGATAAAACTAATATAGTTAAACCTTGAGCTCTCTAGTACTCTTTACTTTGTGGTTACCCACCTACTCAGACGGATGTTACAATTTGTTCAAGTGAGCCAAGGACGCCGTGCGCGAAAACTTGCCTACTGAATGTAATCGCAATGGGAAACTATATAGGCTGATTAGAAAGAAAGAAAACTCATTATGAATTTATCTTTAACTAGCTGCACCCCGTGATTTGCCGCATAAGTTTCGATCCTGCAAGAAAATCGGGATTAAAGTATCTTATATCGTAGTCCAATTCATGGTCTACACATGTGCGAAATTTCGTCCAAAACTCCAAACCCGTTCAGCCGTTTTAGCGTAAAAGTGTAACAAACCGTCCAATCTACAAAATCCAGTATTTTCTCTTAGAATTATATGTACCAGCGATCCTTCCCTGCTTTGCAGGACTAGACAAAACGCCGAGATCTCTTTATTGTATGTAAGTTTAAAATTAATGTATTATTTAGCCACACCCCCCCTTAGAGAGGTGGTGGGAACATTATAGTCTGATTATGCTTATGCTTTGTAAAAGATTTGCGAGGACGGTTGGCGTCAATTTTTCTTCGTAGACTTCAAAATAACTGACTAATCTCATTGCATTCACAGTTTTGATGTTTGAGCAAGTATATTGTATCAGCTGTCTTGGATATTACTTGGCAAAACTGACTTGTTCATACAAACCAATAAATTACCATTGCAAAAATTTACCCTTCCTGTTCCAAGAAAGATGGTAAAGAAATGTGGTAAGGTTGTTCTTTTGTGTGTTAGTGTTTTCTTTTTTTCTAAAAAGTCACCATCGACAAAACTATGAAACTCACTACAGAACTAGTACGTGCAGCTTACCTTGAGGGAAAAATAAAAGCTAAGAAACAGTCTATCTGCATGACTAACCTAGTCAAGGCAATACCGATAGACCAAACTGAAGTAAACACTACGATAAATTATTTTCCAATCACGTTCATAACCAATAAACCGCGAACATGAAAATTTTCAATGCGTAATGCCAACGCAATAGCCGATAACATGAAGAATGTAGATGTAACTATGCGCATGCACTGAAACGTGTACGGTTATCTGAGATTTACGATTCTGTTTACTACGAGTATTCGACAAAGAGTCACTATGAGTATCGTGTTCTGTGACAATGGGGTTGTATTCATTCACACGTGGATTCTTTGCTTTAACGACGCTCGCGTGGTACCGTATTTTCCCAGGGCACATCGCGTGATCTGATTTATCACACTCATTTGTTTGTCACGACCTTGAGCGTAATAAAAAATTAGTTCATCTGTCAACGTTCGGGACTTGTCCCGCTCTAATTCAGCTTTAAATATATTTTTCCCCGAACAATTTACCGTGTACTCCCGTTTGTTCCACTGCCGTTGTAACACGGTTGGAACGAACGGGAATTCATAAATAATATTAAATAAATTGTGCACTTAGTGTCGTGAACCGTCTTCTATGCATGCAACATACTGCTGAATTAAATAGTATCCTATGTCTTAACCCAAGTCATGGTCTACCCATGTGCTAAATTACACGTAAATCCTTTCCGCTTTTTAGAATCAAAGCGTGACAAATAAAAAAAACGAACTCACTTTGGCATTTGTAGTAACGTAGGATGAATTGGTACTTTTTCGCCACTGAATAACCAAACTCAAATTATTTAGTGGGATGAATGGGAATTAATTGTATGTAAAATAATAAATTGTTGTCCCACCAGAGGGACGGTAAAATTGGGACGAACGGGAATACACCCAATTTAAAAACATAATGCATTTGTCTCATCTTTCAAAATGTCATTGTGCACAACGACGATTGTGAACTGACCTATATTAAATTTTCCGCTGGCTTGACATGATTCATACTCTGTCCTCGTGTCTCGAAGACCACAAGTTCGACATTACGTCCAGTTCGTTCTTAGAAGTGCCAATAATGTTGCGATCATAGCTACTCGTATAAAATGTTAACGGTATCAGCATGGGAGTACCGCAAGGTATCCGGCTGGGACCCTTTTTGTTTACACTCCATGGTATCGGGTGACGTGTGGCGTAGTAACCTAAAGAATTCATAACAGAAAACTAGTGAAACTCAACGCCACTGTTTACGTGGAACGCCATGTTACATCAACATAATGAGCCGACACGTGGCGTCTAAACGTGAATGACCGGCTTGAGGCGTCGTGTTACTTCATTTTGTTTATTATACAACAGAAGGTGGTATACTATTTCATTATTCGCCATATACCTACCAGTTTGCATTAATACTGATATTATTGGCATTAAATTACACTTTAGAGTGTTTTCAAAAGCGGTGCGTGGTTATTCTAAGGCAAACGATACTTCAACTATATTTATGACCTACCTCAAACGCTTTGAAGAATTTCCATTTGTTTCCGCCTATGTTGCTGTTTATAAAAGCCACGTTTAATGGCTTGGCAGGTATTAATGTTAATATTATTGGCATTTATCAAGGTTAACAACAATAGGTTGGCGTCTATTCAGAATTTAAAGTGTTGAAAATTTTACGGGTTACCTTGGTTTGTTTACTGTTGAGTTAACTAATTCCCTTGAATAATACCTTAATATGTAATCTGCGTAATCTGCGTGTCTTGTTTTGATTGACTAATATTCGCTACTATATTGTTAATAGCACCATTTCTTACACAATTGTGCAACTGATTCAAATTGATTACTACGGTATTGTGAATTATTTGTATTGCGTGTTATAATTTAGCTCCATGATTACTTTATGCAGTATTTAAATATTTGTTGTTTTTATTACGTTTTGAAGAAATACTGTTCATAAAACGATCTGTCTCGTTAATAAAAGCCTTGTTCGACTACGTCTGAGATTTGTTTGTGCGGCTAATATTTGTGAATGGACAATATCATGAGTTTTGTATTGTGAGGAGGAATGACTTTACAATTGCACTAACAATAGACTTTGTCGTCTTTATCTGTGATTTTCTCTTTATTTCCTATACTCCTGTTAATTGTTGTATCAATATTGAAGTTGCAGATTTTGAAGAGTTTGGATAACGGATAGTTACTACGGTAGTCTTGATTTACTAGCATTATTTTATTCTTTATTCTTCATATAAATTACTTATCTTTATTTTTCATATCTTTCGTATCTTCATCTTAAATCTCTGAAATGATGCTGTTGTTGTCAAAAATAACGTAATGCACACGTTATTCTGAGAATATTTTTTTGTTGTAAATTGTGTTAATCTGGTAATAAAAGAAAACATCACGTACATGCGTGATTCAGTTTGTCATTCAGGTGCTAAACTAAACATCAAACTACTAATACATATTTTAAACGTGAAAGTTTGTATATATGTTGCTGTTTGGATGATTGATGCTCAATCACACAAAAACTGCCTAACGGATTCGAATAGAATTTGGCATACATATAGTTATAGGTACCTACCTGACAGGTTATACCTGAACTAACATTTAGGATCTTTATCCCGGTAGTACGTTCCCTTGGGATGATCCCTTTGGACCTCCTCGCGGGCGAAGCTGCTGGCAAAAGCTCGTTCTATAATATTTCTGAATTCCCATTGATATACTATGTCGTTTGTAGTACTGAAAATGTTAGAATTATCTGACATTGCTGATTTTAAAGAAGAACATTTACGAGCCTAGATTTCAATAGTAACGAATAACAATGAACAAACTACGTACTTAATGTGCATATGATGCATTCGTATTCATTGGAGTTGTTGTAAATCTAGAAAAAATTACATACTATTCACAAAATGCCTTCCTATCTGCGTGAACGTTTTTCTTACGCTCGCCCTAGCGATGCACTGTGCAGATCACACCTTAGATCCCTCCTTAAATCCCAACCCCATAAAACCAGTTATTATTCCTATTCCTTCTCTGTTCATGCTGTTAGATTGTGGAACTCACTTCCGCCTAGCATTCGAGATCTAAAAACTATTTCCCTTTTCAAATGTCGAGTAAAAGAGCATTACCTTTCCTCATAATTGTGTGTATTTATGTATATATTTACGTTTATTTTTATATTTTAGCTTTATGTATTTATTTAAGTATATGTTAATTTCTTGCATTATATATGTATAAGTATATTTTAGTTGAAGACTTCACATATTCATATCTCTCTTCTTGTTTTCACACACTATTGTCTACATTTCTTTTTCATTTCTCCTTTCGCAGGTCTGCTGGAAGAAATTTCTTAAGAAATAAGCAGTACCTTTGTACTCAATTGTTTTAATATGTCTTATCACTCTGTTTTTTTACTGTGTGTACATAAATAATAAAATAAAATAAATAAAATGGCACAATTGTAAATCCAAAATATAACTAGACCAACATCGACACGACAATAGCCAACTGGGATAAAGCGCTGCGTTTGTTTGGTCTATAAATTAATTGTTCAACCAAATTGGGAAAGCGGAAAATCACCCGAGCGAGTGTTGGCGCCAGATGGACGGATGCCAGCCTCTCACTGTGAATCAGTGTTACTTTGTTATGTGGACGATGATGTGTAAGACTGTTAACTTGACATATATTAACAAAAGAGTCAATGCAGTTCAACAACGCTGATAAAGAATTTGAAGACATTCATTTGAATGACGATGAGAAACGTAGGATCGTGCAAAGACGGACGTAATAATAGCCTTTGGCTGGCAATCAGTACTGCTTTGTTGTTGGGATGAGAAAGAAAGAATGTTACCATCAACTGCATAGTCCCTGGACTATGCAGTTGATGCTAATGAATAGTTATGAAGATGTAGTATTGAAGACGCCATAGTATAATTGTGGAAACTACGAGATGTAGGACTATCTGTTGATGGTCATGATAATGAATAGAAGAAGCTGAATTTAGTCGCATTATAACTGCTTTCTTAAACTAATGATATACTAAGCGTAAATAGATATGAATAATTAAGATGCAAAATATTTATTTTGCGTTCTCGTCTGAACTTTGAACACTCGTGGAAAGTATTGCCGCATAAATTTACATAAGTAAACGAATAAATGGTATGCGAGAATTAGATTTCAACTAAATAAAATGCTAAATTGACCACCACTGGGTCAAGAAGCATCAAATTTTCAGTAAGAGGTCCTTGTATAACGAATGGAAGGAAGTATTTTTGCAAATTCACCCTCTTAACAGGTAAAATAGTGGATGACAATTTATATAGAAGTTCGTCAATTTAGCCGATGGGGAATCCCTTTGGGAACACAGCTTGTTGCTTTTAAAGTTGTTCTACGAAAAAGACAAAAGCTTATTTTTATATGCTAACTCATCTTGATTTTTGCGTAAACTCGATTGTAGGCCAGCAAAATGCTTGGTCGATATTTGGCTATGTCAGACTTTGTGACACGAACAGTACCTACAGCGGTACGTACCTAAGTAAGTACATAAATTTATTACTCTGCAGGAATAGTGCTATACTTTATATTTGTCGATCAATATAGTAAAATTTCGAAGCAAATATTGTTTTGACCTAGTTCTATTTGTATGTGATCCTTTGGACTTTGTTACTTTAGGTTATAAAAATGGAGCAACTGTACCTGAAATAATTTCAATAGTCAATGAATTCATACAGAACGTCACTCTACAATTGTAGTTTTTACTCTTCGTCTATTGGCAAAAGTTTATCCTCAAAGTATATGTGCTCATATATCTTCTTATTTTTCATTGACAAATCTTAAGTTTTCCATTACAAATTCACTATAGAATTCATCAGAAATCTCAAATATGACTTCACTGTATCGTAACTATGTTACTCACAAAAAAATCTTTTTAAGCTCTAAGATAAATCAACCATGTCATGTATCATGTACGAACTAAATACCGTTTTCCGCTTTATTTATTTTCACGTTTAAAATAAAAACAGACGTGGCACACAAACGAATGATATATTGTCCACTATTTTAAATGTAACGGCGTATTGCTTACAAGTTTCCTGCTATATATTCTTCAAGCTATATTTTAGATCTGCCCGTTCTAATTCCGTGTATCGGAACGATGTTAGAACGAAGTAAACTGACCGTATAAACCACACAAAAGTTATCGTCTCATCCCGTATTTTATGCTGTGGTCCGATTAGTCTTGCATTTGGACAGACTCCAGATTGTATATCATAAAACTTTTAGATAATACTGGAATTAGTGTAAAGTTGTCTCTGGACATAACAACACATAAACAAATTAAACATGATATTTTGTGTTTATATCTTGGAGGAGACGAAAAAAAGATGCAAGGCAAATTAAGTTATTTGGTCGACAAAATCAATCCGATAAGCTTTTAATTCCTTATCACACGAAGCAATCACAGAAAAAATTACAAATGAAATTGTGAGAACAGTTGAAGGACGTCCATTCCATTAGGAAGAGTGTTAATCATTTCCTTTTCCTTAATTATAATCGTGCCATTTTCATTACATATCGTTTTTATTATAGTTTTGCCATTGATATTAAATTAAACAAAAGCTTTCGTTCCTTTGTTATTCTGCGGTATATGGTCATGCATGACAGCATGACACATTAATTTGGGACATTTTCAAGAGCCCTTAAATGTATTTCGTTTAAATGTAAACTGTTTTATTTCTTACTTTACTCGTCTCAGTTTTATATAAATTTAGTTTTAAATGAGACGCTAAAAGCATTACTTGTATATATTGGTAACAACATCAAGTAAATTTGGGCATGCGAATCAGATATGATACGACTATTCCGATTTTTTGCTATCATTCAATTCTAAGGTTACTTGTTGATAAGGTTTTTTGTAGGTGCAATATCAGGGACATACATACTTATCTTCCAAAATATTCCAAAGGTTAGATATGACAAGTAAATAAGTCCTCAAATGACCTTCATTCAGGAATAACAAGGTAAACATGAAACCCGATTTCAAAATTCTTAGTACCCGTTACAAAATTGTAACAAATTTTCCGTCAAATATTTATACTTGAGCAGTAAACATCGCAATTGCAATATTATTAAACTCAGTACTGCGCACTTTGTAAGCAATTCGTAACAGCAACTACCAAATAAATAACATTGTGTACTAGGAAGTGGTTTCCCGGATGAAGGGACGGTCGTCAAGAGCAAGCAAGATGGAGGCATAGAAAAGAAAGGGATGTGTAGAAAACAAGAGTGACCCTGAACCTAGTCCCGGGTGAATATTGATCCAGTACGGGACAAAGGATAACGTTCCTTACGCAAGCCAAATGGAAACCAGTTTAGCCTTGGTTTATTCAATGAAGGTCGTAATAAAATATTATGCTTCTGTGACGTTAGAGAAGACGCAATATCGTTGGAATACTTGGAATATGAAGAGAATGTCCTAAACGTAGATTTGGTTGTATCAATGGATGAGTCAACACCTACTATTTAGCCTTTAGGGCATTGAACTAAAGACCTGAATGAAGTAAGGTTTAAGGTCTGGAGTGGGATGGCCTGACCTTGATCTGGTGTTACTTTCATCATTGCAGGTTTTATATATTACATTTTGCTGTAGACCCTTTTGTTAAAGGGTTTCTTGTATTATGCGCTTGCAGTCCTTTTCGTTGTGGCATGAGCAGAAGTGGAGCCTTATGTTGGAAGCTTATTAGAAGTAGTACATTTTAATGATCAGTGTTGTACCTAGTAGGTCGTTTTTTTAAGTTTATGCCGATAGAATTTGAAAAACTGTCGTGCCAGCTACATGAAGAAGTAATAGGTACATTCATGTTCATAATAATGTCGAATGTTTTTTTAAGGCTTACTATAGCAATATTGACTCTATTTCGGAACGTCTCTTGTTGTTTAACATGGATTATATCAAGTTCCATTAGTATTATCTCTTACTTCCGTACACACTCTTAAGAGAAATAACCCTTATCACCACATAGCATACAGTTTAGTTTTCTTGTTAAAGTTCTTTGTCATGTTTGCCTTTTTTACTTTAGCTGTTTATCTATGTCAAATAAGAGTTGAAGTCGAGTCTTCGTGCAAGTATGTATTTTTGTTTCCCACTCATACGCCTACTTGAAACTCTAAAAAGGTTTGATACTAAAAACAGTATTTATGGTTAAATTGATTTATGCATTCGGAAACCTACTTGGAAATGTTTCATAACCTGGTTTTATATCCGGTGTATTTTACGATATTGTTGAACTGAATTTCATATGGATGTTTCACTTTCAATGTTGGTCATATTGTTTATATAGATCACTGGGGTTTTTCCGTAACTTACTAAAAGTAGGAGTGGTTTAAATGTTGACAGCACAGCAACGTTCATTGCTTAATTTTCAGCTCATGTAGGTACCTGTCTAACTGAAAAATGTTCCAGTCAAGTTCATTAGTAAACCACGCAATCTCTAGCTATGAGAATTATCATTAGAGCCCAATCAATATGTCAAAAACAGAATCCCACGTGAAATCTGAAGAAACAGTATATCTACATAATAATCTATTTCATGCATGAGACATCCTAAGTGTCAATAGAAAAGATGATGACAATGAATCATTAGAATAGCACAGAGGAACAACAAATGTACTAGGTACATACAATGTTTATCTAACTTCGCAGTAGGAAACATTTCAAGAATCTTTCGCGCCAATTGGATACAAATTTTCCGCTAATTGAATACCTTCGTTTATTTACGTTAAGCATTCATTGAAAACGCTGACACCCATTAATTTGATCGTACAATAAACAATGGAAGAGTCCCGACTGGCGATGCTATCGGAAAGTAAATTGTTCGATGCAACTTATTTTCATTTAAATTAAATCCTAATGAAAATAAACTGCTGCAATGGATTAAAATGAAATAGCAAAAATCCAATTCGAAAGATTGTCATTTGAAAATACTGTTGTATATTAAGTTGCTAAGTAGTTCCGAATTCAAGTTTGAAAATGGAAATCTTTACCAACCTCAATGACAGTTTTTTTTCTTTTTACAAAATCCAGTCAGTCCTCTATTACATTCAACTTCTGGAACGTTAAAAATTGATTTTTTCACCCAAATTTTTACGATCAAGCTTTGCATTTTTTGATAAAGGTGTTAAAAACATCTCAACTACAAATAAAACGAGAAAGTCTCAGTATAGAACCTTCACCGGTTGTATCCTCTGGATTCATCTCACGCAATCTACCCGCGGCAGGCACAGAATATCTACAGCTTGCTTCTGAAGCCCACAATCTGCTCAGTTAGAAAATCAATTCCGTTGGGATTATCTTTCCTTTCTTCATCCTCTTGTATTTTTATTTTGTACATTTTGTATGAGTTCGGGGTTGATTTGTCCATTGTTTTAGTTGTAACTAGTTTAGATGGTATTCTTTACCTCTTTGGATCCGAGTGATATATTTTTATTGATATCTAGCATATATTTCAGCAGGAAGTAATGTTATGTATTACACTAGCTTTTGCCAGTGGCTTTGCCCGCGTATTATACTATTTCGAAGGTTTATATGTCATATAAACCTTCCTCTTGAATCACTCTGTCTATTGATGAAACCCGCATTAAAATCGCGGCATTAAGGCGCGGGAAGCGACTTTGTTTTATTCTATGTAAAGATTTACATTACCTTAAACACCTCGAGTAATACGCTGTAGAAAGAAATAAATAAATAAATTATTTATTTTCTTAGACAACAGAGATCCATTTTATGTTAGTAAGTTAGGTACAAAAAAAGCAAAACAAAAACTTAAGAGCTATGTTAGTGAGTTATTTTAACTAAATAAATACAGAAACTATTATTTACAAATATGCACCAAGACAATATGAATCACTCCTGCCTAACCAACACTTGCATGAAGTGATTCATCATTGGTGAATTAAATTTGTCCACTAACATCTTCAGAATGCTATTAGGGCTGGATCGTGTTCTTTCCAAAAGCGACGCCGTTTTTCTCCTTAACAAAAAATGTTTTCACTAACAATACTAGATTACATGTTAGATCATTTCCAAATGACACAGCATCACTCTTTCTTAACCATAAACAATGCGAATTTGTAGGCTGAATAACAAAATGTCATGGCCAAACTAACACTTCATAAAAATGTTATTATGAACGTTTGGTCATCGCTCCATAACGACCCCGCTATCTAAATTGGCCAAATTGATAAAAACCAGTTTGTTTTCCATTCCATTCATATTTCATACAATTAATTTATTAATTCAACGCGTTTGTAGGTCTCGGTCGTTACCATGTTACGTAAAGTTTGTTTGACAACGCTAATCTCCTTAATTAGTTGTTGATAACCATGTGATAATTAAGAAAAATCATCATCATCATTTCAGCCGAAAGACGTCCACTGTTGGACATAAGCCTCTCATAATTTGGGGGGTTGCCATAATCGCCACGCTTGGCAGGCGGGTTGGCGATCGCAGTATGGTGATAAAATGTATAGAGAACGCTGCTGCTCATGCTCTAGTAAGTCCCTTAGTCGCCTCTTACGACACCCACGGGAAGAAATAGGGTGGTGCTATTCTTTTCGTCCGACACCACACGGTTGAAATGAAGAAATTTTGTCTATAGCAATATGATACGTAAGAAGATCTTCTCATGTCAGATTCCAAAACTTATGCTAATTCAAATGACTGAAGCCAATCAATTCAAGGTTTATTATCTTTTTCGCAAAAAATCTATGTGTGCGATCAATATTATCGATTTCAGTGGAAACTTCCTTCATTTACCTACATAGGATTATAAATAACAGCTGCGCTCTGTAAAGACTGATTAACATGGCTATTAATACGATACGATGGCCAACACACGAGGTTTTTTTACAAAAATAACGCTATTTTTCGGAGTAGGGAACTGTTTGTGCCACACGCCTCGTAATAATTTATCGATTGAGTTAGGAATGTCAAAGAGGTCTTCAATTAACTCCATGGTAATTGCCTTTTACAATGTCTCCACATAATACTGTTAATAGGTATGAGAGGACTGTGTAGGCCAGAACAACTAGCTCCTACCAAGTAGGCTATCTAACAGAAACGTAAAACAAGATAGAATATGATTCAAAATCACATTCATTAAAAATTATCGAATGGATTGTTCAACTCGTAATTTTGTTTATGTTGACTCGAATTTGACGTCATAGCGTAGGCGTTGGAATTACAAGTCATTGCCATGGTAAAATATGAATGTTTTACAATGACAGTAATATTTATGTAACATTGGAATATGCAACCAATGGTTACGTAAATAAAGGAAAACAACAGAGGATTTGCAAAACGTTCAAACGTTCTTTTTTCAAATGGAACAGGCGGCCATTGTTGCCATAGTCAACAGAGCAATAAAGACTAGGTATGTGCCACGTGTTTCGCATAAACACCACGGTCCAAGGTTATCTCGAATACTAAAGAACATCTAACTTGTTCCCGGAACAATGGAAATCGAATTTCAAATCTTTAGTGAGTCTAATAAGAATTTAGGTGACATTTATATATTTTTTTTTCAATGATCTGTTTATTATATCAGAGCTTATCTAATCATTAAGGTTTTAGGTAGGTACAGCCTTAGTAATAAATTAAAAATATTTGCAGTTCGGTTAGTTACTTAACAATTTAGATATACAGCTCTACATAATATATACATATTACTGAAACGCAATTGTAACACTTTTAAAATTTAAATCGGTGAGTCATCCATGAACTTTGATTTTAAGACAGCAAACAAAGTTGGGACTATGTTACGTAACTTACGTATGATTTGGTAGGTGTAGCTGCTATGAAAAAAACAAATGTTTCTCTGTATATTGTGAAATCTATACTAATATTATAAAGCTGAAGAGTTTATTTGTTTGGTTGAACGCGGTAATCTCAGTAACTACTGGTCCAAATTGAAAAAATATTTTTGTGTTGGGTAGCCTAATTATTGAGGACGGCTATAGGCTATATAACTTCACGCTACGATTAAAAGGAGCGGAACAGCAACGAAAAATGGACGATAAGTGGCAGGCAATTCGATGCGACGGGAAGGGTCAGGGGAGCAAAAATTTTATCGCGGACGAAGTCGCAGGCAGAAGTTAGTCAAAGATGTGCCACGAAAAATATCGAATTACCTGCAATACAAAACAAAGTTTTCGTAAACATTCAGGTAGGTAGCTTGAAATAGTTTAAACATGAGAATAACAACGCAAACAATACATAAATAATTCCTTGTAAGATATTTAATCGGATAACACATTTTCCTCAAAATAAAGATACTCACGTAAATAAATAAATAATAGAAACATCTGACTTGTAATTCTTGTGGTTTATGGGATTTAGATATGGTTCGCAGAACACAAATAATAAAGAAAACAAAAAAATAATAATGTAAAGTTTTGTAAATATTTTGGAACCATTTGTTTTTCAAAGGCTGTAAAGCTATCATTGTTTCATTCTGACTTACAAAAGAATCCGTAACTGTGTCTAGTGTCGACTGTCGATGCTGCTTTACGGAAAATTGACTGCGATCAAAAGAATTTCGAAAAAAATCTATATGGAATACATTTTTTTCTGCTGCCTAGATTATTTTACACGTGTTTATAGCATGTTGTTCGCTTTCAAGGTCTCGGTTCCCGCCATCCCGACTTGCGTCTTCGCGAAGGCGATTGAGCATTTATTATTTTTAAAACGCTCTACAAGCACTGGCTGTGTTGTGTTATGCCTCTACACGTGTGCCTGATATACGATCAATATAATGATGTCATCGTGAAGTGTTTTGTTGTGCTTCTACGAGGGTTAATGTCAATGTTCACAGGCTCTAAATAACTGAATACCTTTGCCTTGAAGTTTGTATTTTTCTCTTTAATTTTTAAGATACAACCGAGATTCAAATCTGGAACTGGTTATTTAAAAAAGGAACGAGTTTAAGTCGACTCTTCACATGTTTAAAACATGAACGAAAGCACGTGCTATACCGCGTGTGAATTATTTTTGCGATTCTAAACAAAGCATCCATGAGTGTTTTATTAGGTTGTAGGTATGTGCTTTCAGCTGTTTGATTATGCAATAGACAAGGCACTGAACCAGTGTAATATAAACTTGGAAAGAACAAACACGAAATAAACACATGTACCTTCTTACCAAAATGTGACAGATAATGTCATAGCCAATTAACTTTTTTTGTTCTATTGAGTGCAACTCTACTAATTGTTTGTGTCAAAAATTACGCAAACAATGAGTCATAATAATTTCAAACACTTTCGTGTTTCAAAAATCATTGTAGTTAATTACACAAATAATAACTATATTATGTTCTTATATCTTTCCTATAGGTATAGGCCATACTAGTTTATAATCAATGTAATGTTATACAACTTGTATAATACAAGTGTGTTCTAATAGCGATCAAGGCCGACTATTCTCGTTTTATATTCGACTCGGATTGCGAATCGCGACGATCGTCGAGTCGGGTTTAAAAAATAGTGTTGTGATTTACACTTCGTTAGAGGCACGTGCTGAAGTTGCGTTCAGTTTATCGGGTTATATAGGCAATTTAAATTTAGAACAACTTGAATTAAGGTTAAGTAGGTATAATAATATTGAAAATTGTTTGCTTTTTGTGGTTAGCTATTATTTTAATTAAGTATTTGGTTAGGCGGTTTAGAACTATTGTTTACTTGGTTTAGAGTTAAAAATAAACTTAATATGTTGTTTTTATTTAATTTTAGTAGAATTTACTACATATTTAAATAATAATCGTATTCTGTTTGACAGTTCGGCACCGAATTGTAGGACAACAGCTACATATTGTCTATTGACCCGTATTACTTGAATTTATAACACAGATTTCTGTGTCTACATTAAAAAACATAAACAAAGTATTAACTTTATTTTTGATCTAAAATAAGTATCACGTAGTAGGTATACCAAAAATTGAACTTTTGTACCTGTTTAGTCTGTAGTCCGTTCGCATATTTTATACATATCCTAGTTATACAGGAAAATCTATGTAGACGTACAATACTGTGATACACATACATACTCTGTAATATACTATACCTATGTAGGTAGCTTTTGGTTACCTAACTAAAAAAATAAATTATTTGGATAGGTCATTCACGTTGCGCCGGTGATTTCAATTGGTATTCAACGTTACAAGAACAAACCGTAAAAAATAACGGAGATAACAATGTTCAAAATATTTGATAAAAACGATAAAACAATCGATCTCCCTAATTGCGTAACACACTTTCAATCAGAATCTGAATCATTTTGAAGATTATTTCTAATCCATTGCGTCTTATGTTCTAAAAATTTGTCTGCTCAATATCTGTACTAATATTATAAAGCTGAAGAGTTTGTTTGATTGAACGCGCTAATCTCAGGAACTACTGGTCTGAATTGAAAAATTCTTTTTGTGCTGGGTAGCCTATTTATCGAGGAAGGCTATAAGCTATATAACAGTACGCTACAACCAAGAGGAGCGTAGCAGTAATGAAAAATGTTGCAAAAACGGGGAAAATCGCACGGATAGGCGATTCGACGCGACGGGAAAGGTCGGGGAAACAAGAAATTTAACGCGGACGAAGTCGCGGGCAGAAGCTAGTCGTAAATAACGCAATGAATAAATAAATAAATACCTTAGGACAACCAACACACCGTTACCTGATCCCAAACTAGGCAGAGCCTGTACTATGGAAACCAGACAACTGATAAATATACATATATATTTTCTAAATATATACATATTGTAGATAAATTACACCCACACACAGAACAAATAATTGTGCTCATCACACAAAGATTTGTCCTGGGTGGGAATCGAACCCACGACCTCAGTCTTAGCAGTCAGGGTCAGTAACCACTAGACTAACAAGGTGCTTACTCTCGAATATAATTCCAATAGATCGACATTGCTCAAACGTCAGTTGGTTGAGTTAAACGTCAGGGATTGGCTAGACTCTGTGAGTCCAGCCAATCCCTGACGTTTGACTGACAATTCCAGTGTCGAACTATTGGAATTATATTCGAGAGTAAGCACCCTGGTCTGTCTGTTCTGTGAATGTTGTTGAACTGTCAATATGAAACCGATGCCTACTGATAGTAAGTTACGCAATTAACCAATCAATTATCTGATCTAAAAATTAATAAGACTTATCTATCCACGTTTGCTATTATAATCACTCGTTTCACGTTCCTTTGCACCCAAAATAACATCTAACATTTGTTTGTATCTTATCGAAATTCTATTATCGTACATAAGTATCAAATTAGATAGTTTTCACCGATACTTGTTTGTCTAAATTCGACTATTTATCGAGAGATTAGTATTAAAATAATACACCTACTTGATTATTTTAGTTGGCCAAGCATTGGCGGGAATTTTTGGTGCAGCCGGTGCACAAACAGTTTAGAAGCGTATCCATTACAGGCCATATATTTTGATCTCACACTTAACTGCAGTATGTGAACAATCTTGGACTTGTTTGACCATCACCAAAGTTTGTAAACAACGGTTTTTACTAAAATGCGTTGATTGCAAAAAAAGGATTGTGTGGTTTTTATGAAACCACGGTAAAAGTGAAACTTTTTTTCACATTATAGACATTTAACTAAACATTTTCGGAATATATTCAATAGCTTAATAAAAAGACTTAATTTAATATTCATATGAAATAAGTGCGAAGGCTAAAAAGAACTAAACCTTTTGAATTAGTGTAGTGTAAAAAGTGAGTTAATAATAGTAACAATATTGTGCTATACATATAACACATGAACATAGTGCTTTTTTTTTTTTTTTTTTTGGATGTGAAATCATCAAATGACTTCTCCCGCTCTGGGCGGAACGGGAGGGCGTGTCAGACTTTTACTGACTAAAACCCACCCGTGTTCCTTCAGTTGCCCATGTGCCAGGGTCACGGTATCTCTTTCGAACAATCACGCGACCCCGGCAGGCATCGGTCCTAGCAGACCCCTTCAGTACTGCTGACATCTCTTTGAGGCGCGCGTGGAACACTACGCGCCGTCGACCCGAGCTTGGTCCTTACCGGGCGGCGAGCTACCCATTGCTCGCCACCCGCAAGCTCGCGCCTACGGTGGCCGGGAGTCCGCAATCGACTCCCGGCGCCCGGGGCGTCTCCTCCTGCGGCGGCTAGGGACGTGAGGGCGCAGAAACTGCCACTCCCTCACGCGCTCCGCCTCCTCCTTCGCGAGCATTACTGCTTCGCAGAAGGAGGTGACGGCTTCCCATGCCCTCTCGCTCCGTACCATGGCTCGCACCAGGGCCGGACGCGAGAGGTCGCCGCCGCCGATCGCCTCCACGAGGACACGGCGGTGCTCCGCCCAGGCAGGGCACACTTCCACCGTATGCTCCACCGTGTCCTCTAGACGATCCTCACAATGGAAACACCCGGGCGTTTCCTCCCGCTTTATCCTGAACAGGAACCCACCGAAGCACCCATGCCCGGTGAGAACCTGTGTCAGGCGGAAGGTGAGGACGCCGTGGCGCCTCTCTATCCACTCCTCAAAGAGGGGACTTACCGCCGCAATTGTGGCGTGCCCATTTTTTTTTTTTTTAATTTTTTTTAATGAACATAGTGCTTAAAAATTGTTTTACTTTTATACACTCTAAGAAAGTGCTACGGACTTGTATAAAAGTGCAAATGGACACTATTCTTAGTTTTAACATAATCTATTACGTAACATATTAAGTTAGAGTTAAATTGCTTATTAGCCTTTTTGGCTAGATCGTAATTAATTACTAAGAATTCTGTTCTTACTAATAAAGTACAAAAAAAAAATGAAATAAGTTAAATAAATTAATAAATTCAAGCACTCAAAATTGAAAAAAATCCATAAATAACAACATGCACCAGCGAGCGCCTTTCACTTTATCTCTACTCCGCGGCCGACCGTCACGCGACATGCAACACACAGACGAAAAAGTGTGAGACGATGTAATAAAAGTTTCACTTTCAAATATGGTCGAACTCATTTAAACAGCTGTCATTGTTGCCAATTACAGTTGTTACTCACAAACCTAAAAGTCTGATAACCAGTCTTACAAAGTGGTGTCTTGTTACTCAGTGACTGTGTTGTGGAGATCCGATAGGCAGTTGCTCCATGTAAAATTCTGGTATTCAGATGCATTCAGTTAAACTGGAAACCGGCCCCAAAATAGTAGGGAGTAGGTTACACAGATTGATTGTGTGACGATGACAAACAATATCTACAGGGTTATTTGTAAAACACGGGCAACCTGTCAGGACTATGTTACTAACAACATAATCAACAACTTTTGTTCTATGACTTTTTCATACAAAAATAAAAATATTTAAACTGAACCCTTAAATGTTACGAAGTCTATGCGAAGCAAAAGAAAGCGATAGAAAATTAGCGAGGGGAGCGGGGTTAGGGCGGCGGGAGTGCTTGAACTTATCCTATTTACGGGCGGCCGATTTTTGTATGAAAATCTGATGAACTAAAATATGTTGAATTTAAAAAGTCATAGAATAAAAGTTGTTGATTATGATGTGAGTAATTAGTCCTGAGAGGTTGCCGGTGTTTCACAAATAGCCCTGTATATGTGGTAAAATCATTGAGTCTACAACATAGCAAAACACATGGTGTACCTATATATAGGTCAGTAAATAATGTAACATTTTCAAACCACAGAATATAAAACGACTCATATTTGCCTATGTATTTGTCGTGCCCACACCACGTACTGCTTCGATTTACCTAAGCTGTTATCAGCACATAAACATTGACATTGCGAATGAATGTGTCGACTTATGTAACTCACGTTCAACAAAGAAATATTAAGAGTATATTGATAAGAATTACTTTGTTTGTAGAAGGATTTGTTAGGTTTGAACTTGAGCAAAAACCAAACCTTTTTTCATCGTGTACATATTGCCTGTCAAACTTATATTTTCTTAGTAAATCTTTGAATAACACGCCCTTTTTTTGTAAGTGGGAAATCATCAAATGACGTCTCCCGCTCCAGGTGGAGCGGAATGGCGTGTCAGACTTTTACTGACTAAAATCCACCCGTATTCCTTCAGTTGCCTATGCCAGGGCCACGGTAACTCTTTCAAACAAATCTCATGACCCTGGCAGGAAATAACCCACCCTGGGAATAGTACTATTACGTTACCGATACATATAATTATACTACTTTATAAGATTCAAGGCTGATTTCACCAATGGAATTGAATGCGATCAATACATCAAAATTAAGTTTTGCTGAACTGGACCTTTTTGGCGCAGCCGTGAGGCACACTATAATGCTAGTTTCTGACATCTCACCTAACACTTTTTTATTTTTATTATTCCTGCTGTGTTAACTGTTATGTGCCTTTCAACTGTGCTAAATAAATTTATTTTCTTTCTTTCTTTTTCTTTCTTAAGTTCAACAGCTGTCAGTGTCAATAATCCCCCAACTAATATGTACACTGACAGTTCGTGAACGCGGAATTTGCTGTATTTAAACCAAAATGAAGAGTAGATTGATACTCATCGGAGTTATATCTTCTACATCGAAAACCACACATCTTACTGACAAACACTAAAAATTAAAACGAAAAATACATAAGGAAATAAATACTAAAAGTAATAAACATGACTTTAACTTTACGATTGTAATAGCTCTAATATAATATCAAATTTCATTTGTTTGTAGTGTCGGGCTAATTGCATAACACACTTGTAATGGCAATGCCTTTCAATGCGACAATTCAGGAATGTTCATTGCGTCATTACCGTCGAAGGCCTCGTCTGAAAGTACCTAGTTGGTCGTCAAAATAACTGTCAAATTCAATTTTTCGGTCGAGCAACAACACATCGCGAGTAGGGATAACTGTCAAATCGTGTTATCATTCATTCTTAGTTCGGGACCCTTAACTTTGGCTGGAAATACGGACTTAAGGAGTCTACCTCCTGCTGTGCATTTCAGATGATAATAATTAATCTCATCGGTGCAGCGTATTTAGTCATCAAAAAAACTGTGAAACGAGCAGTACGTAGATAATATAACTCTTCATTATTTTCCTTGATTACTTGAAACTTTTCATCAATAATAAAAAAAAAAACGTGGTCGAAATGTATGGAACAGCTTATTATTTTTTTTTAAACCCACGAAAAAGTTCAATCCACTGCGTTGAAATTTTTTTGAATCATGTATGTAAGGCCTCCCCCACATTAGGCGCGCGCGTTCCTCGGGCGTATGAGCGACGCGGCCGCCGCGTGCGCGACGAGAGCGCGCTGCGTTAGCGTCGCGTGTTGCCGCCGTGTGACGTTAGTGCAGCGAGCGCGCGGCGCGCACGCGGCGCTCGCATTAACGTTTAACCCCCTTCAGTCAACTCAGTCACAATTTGGACAGTGCCGTGGTAGCACACGTCGTTGCGTTGCTGTTTTACAATTACTAACAAAATGGACTCAGACGAGGAAACACTACTGTTAGCTTTGCTACTAAAAAGAAATAAGACACGTAGTAAGAGACGTCTCTGGCAAGATACATTATGGTCTTCTTGTTCACAAGAAAGTGATTACTATATTTTGTATAACAGTAGCGGGCGGCGGGGATAGCGGGTGAAGGGGTAAGAACGTGACTCGAGCGCCGCGTGCGCGCCGCGCTCGCGCCGCTTGCACTCTTCACACACGCCGAAGGCAGTAAAACGCGACGCTCACGCAGCGAGCTCGCGACGCGCGCGCTGCGCCCGCGCTACTCACACGCCCGAAGATCGCGCACGCCTAATGTGGGGTCAGCCTAATAGGGACTGACCATTTTAAATTCTCCAATTCTTGATCATTATATCTGTAATCACCTAATCACATTTACTTTTCGGATAGCTTTTGTCTGCGTTGTGACTTGCTCCATTTTATTTTATACTAGCTTCTGCCCGCGACTTCGTCCGCGTTAAATTTCTTGTTCCCCAGACCTTTCCTGTCGCGTCGATTCGCCTGCCCATGCGATTTTTCCCGTTTTTGCAACATAAAAATGTTGCATAAACGGGAAAAATCGCACGGGCAGCCTATAGCCTTCCTCGATAAATAGGCTACCCAACACAAAAATATTTTTTAATTCGGACCAGTAGTTCCTGAGATTAGCGCGTTCAATCAATCAAATAAACAAACTCTTCAGCTTTATAATATTAAGTTTTTTTTAAATAAATATATCTTTGGACAACCAACACAACGTTATCTGATCCCAAACTAAGCAGAGCCTGTTCTATGGTAACCAGGCAACTGATAAACATACTTACATATTTCTGAATACATACATATTATACACCCAGACACAGAACAAATGATTGTGCTCATCACACAAAGATTTGTCCTGGGTGGGAATCGAACCCACGACCTCCGTCTTAGCAGTCAGGGTCACTAACTACTAGACTAACAGGCCCGTCACAAGTATAGATTCGTCGTAAGTATAGATTTGTTTTCGATCAGAAATTGGCAAGTCAAAATCTTGAAGGTGGCTATAACATTCGGAGGGATATCCTACTTGATTAAGCTCAGAGAGGATGGGTGCGTATGCATAGGGACATGAGGACCATCCTCAAGTAATGTATACTAAGTTACAACTGCCTAGTAGGCACCTCGTTTACAGCTTAATCAGCAGACATCTAACATATCTATATATAACTACACGTTGAAGTACATCTCCACAGAACTTATTTGCGAATTGTCTGTGATATGCAAAACAGCATGCTTATCATGATAACTGCTATCTTATCTGAGGTAAACACTTGAGACATCTCATTCGACTCAAACTGTATGCGTTATAAGTGGGTAGTATTGAGTAGGTGATAGATAGCTCTGCGTGGGTAGATAGATATTTGTCTACGAGAATTTTTGAGGCACGTGTAATGCAATGTTGCTCTGACGCAATGAGAGTATATTGTGTTCACCTTTACAAAAGCAATATAAACTTTCTTTAATTTGATTATTGATTTTTTATGATTAATTGAATCTGATTATGATGAATACCAATTTCCTGAGGGTCTGTCAGCAATAACTCTTCAGCCTAGCTTATAATTAGTAACCAGGTTCATATGTAGCTGTCGTTTAGTAAGAAACGGACGGAATGTTTTCGAATCAAATTAATAGAATAGAAAACGAACAGTTCATTTATGAAAATAAATTTCAGTTGACAACAACCATCGGTTTCTTATTAAACTTCAGCTACATATATCCGACAACCCTCGTTACTTACTTATATCTCTTAATGAATGTCATCATTTCAGCTGTAAGACGTCCACAGCTGGACATAATTCTCCTCTAACTTGGGAGGCTTTGTCATAATCGCCATCTTTGGCAGGTGGATTGACCATCGCGGTATGGTGGTAAAATGCATAGAGAACGCTGCTGCCCATTCTGCAGTAAGTCCCTTAGTCGCCTTTTTCGACACCCACGAGAAGAAATGGGATGGTGTTATTTACGTCTGGCATCACACGGAACGAATCAATGAACAGTCAGTGCCCTGCATTACCGGACCCCTCCTACACAGAAGAAATGAGGAAGAGGGGTCAGGTAATGCAGGGCACTGACTGTACAATCGAACGTAAATTCTGAAGATACCATTTCTTAACTGTATGATGAAAATAGACCAATTAAAATCAATATTACTTCTTGAGCGAGATGAACAAGCGCCTAACAACGATCTCGAGTTTCCTTACACGTGGAACTAGCCTCCATTTTCCTTGGAGCACATCGATTAGCATCAACATTTGTTTCTGACGTTATGCTAACAAACCTCGTGTATGTTATTTAATGTATAAGTGTGAAATGACATTGATAATTGACTTTGTTAATCAGTGTGTCTTCGTTTTCCGTTAAAACAAAGTTATTTAGTTCCAAGCGTGTTTTGAGAAAATAATTACCGTGGCCCTGGTACAGGCAACTAAAGGAACACGGGTGGGTTTTAGTTAGTAAAAGTCTGACACGCTCTCCCGCTCCACCCAGAACTACACCGGGAGACGTCTTTTGATGATTTCCCGAAAAAAAAAGACTGTTGTTTCTCTTGTAATTAATTTGATTGAACTTGAGCACAGTCAAGGATGTTTTCAAGGTTGACAATAGCTTTTGATTATGTTGCTTTTCTTTTTAAAGTGAGTTCATTTAAGGGTGTACCGAGATTCTGGCGCTAATTGAAGCGTGGGGACTCTGGCTAGAATGGGCGGTTCGCGAGGTACTTTTGGTATTTCCTTCGTATTACTAAAACAAATACTTTTCATATAAACATAATTAACATTTTGAAAGTGTAATATGTAAGCTGATGTCCTGCTGTGAGCTATGAGATATTTACGCATTCTAAGGGTTAATTTAGGGGCAAACTCCCCCATCATCATCATCATCAGCAGGCCTCCTCTGTGTGAAAGGGAGTGAACTGCTGAAATTCACTACGCTTTCATGCACACGTCATGGATTTTGTTGTTCTAGGACAAGTTCTGCACATTGTTTTCTTTCACCGTTTTTAGAGCAGTGGTGATGAAATAATTTACAGAAAGTAACGCGCCTGTTTGGGTTCGAACCTACGACCAATAGCAGCTGTTACCACTGGGCCACCA
The DNA here is from genome assembly GCA_947507805.1 of Aporophyla nigra. Taxonomy (NCBI): domain Eukaryota; kingdom Metazoa; phylum Arthropoda; class Insecta; order Lepidoptera; family Noctuidae; genus Aporophyla; species Aporophyla nigra. The sequence goes on along the minus strand of OX382292.1, from coordinate 26,188,585 downwards.
CTACTCAGCCCGTAGGTACATAATTAAGTCTAAGTAGGTAACCACAAAGCTATTGACGTACTGAGATATGCTTGATTTACCGTAAATGCAATAACAGAAGCTACATCACTAGATACATAGTTACGGCTATTTTACGATTCAACACGACCATATAAGCTGAAAAGGTAGCCAAATAAACCTTGACCATTCATAGTAGTGCTGTTCGCGAAGTCAACTGTCAAAGAAAAGTCAAATTCAGTATAGATACTGGAAAAAGGGTTACCTAAATATGATGCCAGGGCGAAATTTATCTAAAAAAACATACAAACATACAAGTGAAGCTAATATAAAGCGTGTAAAAAGGAATGGGTAACATAGATTTTTCAAAAATCATAATTTTACTCAGTTTACTAGGATTTAATGTTCAATTAGTATAGTATTTGGACAACGAAAAATTGTAATTTTTAAGCGAAAATTGCAGTCCGTTTTGGTTGCATAAAATCATAAATTCATAATTATAAATGGAGCTCATTTTTAAAATTTGGTCCCTATTCACCCTTTAAATTAATTCCATATTTTCGCGCAGTTCAAGACATATTGGTCACTGGATCAGCACAAATCATGCGCGTGACAGCTGATCTCTGTATTAGCCGAACAAATACACAGATTAAATATTATTTGCTAACACGTTCAGCCTTTATGCCTTTGCCAGGTACACACTAAAGATAAACACGTGTTTCCTGTATAATGTTTTAGAAATAAATGTGTAATATACAATTGTTGGCGATTTGTTTTAATTTTGCAATTGTTATTTTAATTTGTCACGTTGTATTGAATGCAGTAAGTCGGTAATGGTTGCAGGAATTGCGTGCTTAGGTTTTACATTACACTTAATTGTACGCTATCTGTATTGATTGCACTTTTTAATTTAAAGTTTTTACTTTTTATAGTTAAGTTCATTTGTGGTTTCGTAGCAGCTCAAATTGGATTTACGAATTTATGTGTCACCGTCAAATTGTAAATACCGTTAAATTACAATCTAAGTAGCGAGATTATAATGTAACAGTTCAGAATCTTTCGGCAGATTACAATCTCCCTAGTTAGATTATAATCTAAAGGTATTTACAATTTCACGTTGACATATACACCCACAAGTAACTTCTTAGCTATATTTATATTCTTAACTCTATTCGCGTACCAAAATAAATGTGGAAAATGATCCTAAATTAGTTCTACTTAGTGCTCATTTAAGATCAACAATTCTCATTTACGATGATTAGCCTCGACCTTTGAAGTTAGAAGTGGAAAATATTGATGTCGTACCTAGTTATAAATATTGATGACGTATTTTTTTTTCACACAACAATGATTTGGTTACCTTCAAGTAACTTAGCTTTACTAAGACCGTTTTTAGCGTAGAACCTGTCAATGAATAATTGTTTAAAAATAACCTAAAAATCACACTTTAATATGAAACCAAACTAAAAAGTAGAAAGTAAAAAAACATCGTGGGGAAATTTAATAATGACTACTTGGTGCTTTTTATGGCATTTGCATAATAAATGACCACTCTTACCAAATATCTGTCAACATTTTTTTAACAATACATCCCACGTTTTTTTAATTCGCTAGTCCTAAAGATCCTGGTTAGAATAATGGGACGAAGTTAATAAATTATTTTATTGTCATTGATTCTTGATAAGTGTGCCAAATATCAAGTTGGTGAAAATCATGTTCTAAGATTCCGTTACATACATAGATAAATAGGGACTGTGTCAATGATGATAAATGAATACAACTAACAAGATACTAATATAGACGACTAATAAAGAAGTGTGGAAAAAAGATATGTTGCGCCGACCTCAAATAAGATGGGATAAAGGTAGGATAATGATGACGTAGATAAATAGATAGATACATATAGGTACCGTGTGGTGCTGGACGTAAAGAATAACACCACCCCATTTCTTCCCGTGGGTGTCGTAAAAGGCGACTAAGGGACTTCCTAGAGAATGGGCAGCAGCGTTTTCTATGCATTTTGCCACCATACTGCGATCGCCACCCCGCCTGCCAAGCATGGCGATTCTGGCAAAGCCCCCCAAATTGGGGGAGGCCTAAGTCCAGCAGTGGACGTCTTACGGCTGAAATGATGATGATGAGGTGAAGCTAATGAAAGCGTGTTAAAAACATCAGTTTGCCTGTCATTTCCAAACAATAAGCAGAAAAAGAACAATGTTTTAAAGTGGATTGACCAACTTCTATGGGACTTAGGCCACTTATAAACAAACAGTTCAACTAATAATATATAATTGATTTAATAGTTCATATCAGTAAGAATACCAATATAAAACTAGTTTTGTATCAAGATTTATATTTAGATCATTTTTAACATTTTATTGAAATCGGTTATGCATGACATAAAACTTGCTTTAGATGTGCCAGGTTCATCATACAAGGTTCAGGGTCCATGGAAGTGCCGGGGTCGTCAAGAAGGGGAGAATCGGAATCCATTTAGATACAGCCAAAGTAATCGCAATAAAACTTACAAAAACAACACTCACGATGCAAAAAAAAGCGAATGATAACTGTTATTTTGACAACTGACACAACATTTTTAAAGCATTGTGTTGCCAAATATGAAAAAAATATAATTGTATCGATACATATGGAATCGATTATTGTTTTACAAGTTCTTTAGGTATAATGCACTCTTCAATTTACCATTTTTAAGTCTTTATTAATTTTTTTGTATTCTTATAATAATATGATTAAATGAAAACTGCGTTAAATACAGTGGAGAGATTACCCCTACACTTTAATACGATTGAAATTTATTGTTTATGCAGTTTTTGTTTGGCAACACTGAAGTCAAATTCAAAGTCAAAGACTTGATCACATCATAACAAAAACAAACAAAAAAAAAAAAGATTTTTAACAGAGCTTATTCATACAAAGTTATTAGCATCAGATATTTACTAAAATAGAATTAAAATTATTGGTAAACTACATTTTTGTATAGCAGCGTGTTTAAAAATGGCCTAGTCTGGACAATTCCCTTTATTAGTTTGGCAATAAACGTATTTAGTGATTTAAGATGCGCACGAGCCTGTTTGAATCCTAGTTAATGTCAACATATAAAACTATTTCCTTCATTTACCATTAATCACTGAGGCAGTGCAATCACAAGGTCTAGTGTGCAATTCTATCGGCATTGAGAAGCAGTTTACCGCATTTTAATGCAAGTAACTGTACCAACAGGGAAGTCGGTAGTAATTAAAATTGAGCCTATAAACCATAGCCACATACCTAGAGATGTTAATTGGTAATCAAGAATGAAATGGGTTGAAAAGGTAGATTGTCAGAAGAGCTCATACTATACTCAGTCTATAATGTTCCCACTGCTGGGACACAGGTAGCGTTGCCAACTTTGTTTACAACAAATAAAGTGTATTGAGGTCTGAGAAAAATATTAAACAGTATTTTAGAAAAATTAACAGTATTTGATTTATTTAATGTTTTAAAAACATATTTTTTTAGAGATTCTCGTACAACTTATTAATTTAAAATCTTTTTAAAAAACTTCATACGCATAATTTTGTACAACCATTGGAAAGTAAACATCCAAACAAACAAAGTACAGTGTAGTTACAAATTGGTATCCAATTAAGTAAAATTGTATCTTGTATCTATTGCTAGTAAAAATTGTATGAGCGTCAAAGTCTAACACTTAAGTTTTGAGCATTTTGATACTGAAAGCAGTATTTTGTGTACTTTATTTTCGTTTAACAGTAAAAAGTATAATGTAGTGAAAAACAGTATATAGTCCTCCAGACCGAATTTCGGCCACGGCGGCCAATCTCAACGGAGACTAGCCATCGGCGCGGGAGATATTATAGTGCTCAAGTGTATGCGCAGACACAGGAGCACTCACTCTTCCCTCACTCTCATAGTCCGATGGGACGGCAATCCGACACGACCGGAAAGAGATCAGGCGTAGGACCAACTGCTTAACGTGCTTTCCGAGGCACGGGGGTATCACACCGCCAACTTCCAAACTCCGGGCTGCTACTAAGAAATTTCTAATGGAAAAACCCAGTAACACTTTGCCCGACCCGGGAATCGAACCCAGGACCCCACGCTCAGCAGTCGCGCTTGCGACCACGAGACCAACGGGGCAGTTGATGTCAAAAACAGTATAATACTGTTATTAACAGTATAGTTGGCAACCCTAGGCACAGGCCTCCTCTAATCTTTCTGACAGGACTCCGTGAGAGGGATTGGACTGTAATCCGCGGGCCCAGTGCGGGTTGGCAGATGTCACATGTCTTCGATTCTTTGATTCTAGGACTTGCCAGTTTCCTTACAATGTTTTACAGTAAGAAAAGCGCTTAACTGGGTTCGAACCAACGACCATGTCGGTCAGTTCTTTTCGGATAATTTCATTTTCAATTTTATCCTTCAAAGAAACTCCGAGCATATTTCAATCCATAGAGCTATATCTATCTACACTGCTAATAGCAAAAGATCCTAGAATGACGTCGACAGAGTTTCGCTGGTGGTAAACAATTGTGCAATTGTTCTATGAAACGTATTAAAAAAACTTAGCTCCCTTAGCACTTTCAGAGGCATCCATCAACTCCTGTAGCGCGCAAACAGCAGGACATGCTGGGCAACATATTATATAGATGGCTTCGCCCTGGAGTGCAAATGCGGGTCTGTCTCACAAACAATGCAGCACTTAATATTTTGTCCAGCATGTCCTGCTGTTTGCACTCTTCAGGAGTTGATGGATGCCTCTGAAAGTGCTAAGGGAGCTAAGTTTTTTTAATACATTTCATAGAACAATTGCACAATTGTTTACCACCAGCGTAACGTTGTCAACGTCTTTCTAGGATCTTTTCCTATTAGCAGTGTAGATAGATATAGCTCTATGGATTGAAATATGCTCGGAGTTTCTTTGAAGGATAAAATCAGAAATGAAATTATCCGAAAAGAACTGACCGACATGGTTACCTATCCTCCTGACAAATAAAACTAAAATTTTACATGCCTACACTTAATTAATTTCAAACCACGTCCCCAAATTTACAAAAGCACATGTTTCAGTTCGAGCAATTTGCCGAAAAGCGAAATAATTACAATTATTTAAATACAAGCTCAATTCGTTAGTTTAGACTCAAAGAGGTAAATGTTTACACTGTATGCAAATTAACTGGCGCCTCTCGTATTTGCGAGAATTTGACACTAAACCTTGGAACTGTTGCCGCAGAATTTATTATATTTAACTACAATGTAAATCTTAATGGCCCAAAGAATTATATTCAAAACTAGCTTCTGCCCGCGGCTTCACCCGCGTGGATGTGAAAACTTCACAATTTCAACCCACCATTTCACTCTCTTAGGAATGGAATTTCAAAAAACCCTTTCCTAGTGGATACCTACTCCTCACAAAGAACACACCCTCCAAATATTCATGTCTCTAGGACCAGCGGTTTAGGCTGTGCGTATATCAGTCAGTCAGTCACTCAGGACTTTGAATTTTATATCTAGATATAATTATAGAAGATGTTTGTTTGCCCAAGTTTATGTCTATTCATCATAGACTGTAAATATTAGGTAATAAACGTGAAATGAATTTTTCTTCGTCTGTATGTAAAAATATCGAAGCGTGATTTCTCCACGCACTGGATTTTAAACACTTTGTTTAGCGCCGAGAGTACCAAATTGAACAGTCTGTATATTTCGGAACACTGGGATGCGCTCTATTCGTTTCTCAATGACGGTAATCCGACAGAGAACCAAAGTTGTTGCCATAGATAGCTAACAGAATTAGCAAACTGAAGTGGCAATGGGCCGGCCACATTAGCCGTAGAACCGATGACCGTTGGGTTAGACGTGTTCTTGAGTGGAGACTGCGAATCGGCAACCGTAAGGTAGGACGCCCTCAGGCTGGAGCGACTAACTTCGCAGGGTGGGTGGAAGCGGCTGGATGAGAGTTGCCGAGAATCGAGCTGAATGGCGTGCCTATGTGCAGCTGTGGACTACTGTAGGCTGACGAATGTGATGATGGATTCTTAATGCTCGGTTCAATACCGAGAGAAGAAAATCCAGTCCTACTTATGGTACATAATCATGTGTTGTCTCTTGTCTCTAGTAAGGGGGAGGAATAAGCACAATCACTTATAGCCATCATGCATCTATATCACTTGCAAAACCGATTTATTTTGACCAATACAGACATTTACGAGCTACCACACTGCCGATATTTGATTTATCCCTAACGAATACTCTGTTGCATTTCAGCAACAAAAATAAACAACTTTCCGGAGCTTGTTCATAAACATAGTTCAAACAATGCGGCATTCGGCACTCGATAGCCGGTAGAACAGAGGGGTAATTGCGGAACTTTTTATCGGTAGGGATTGGTTTAATATTCATAGTTAAACAACATTCATTGCGTTATTAACGTTGCTGAGTCACAATTTATTCGAACAAATGACGCAGTGGTTTAGAAATAATCTTCAATTCCATTCAGATTCTGATAAATTGTGCGTTTCGCAATTAGGGTGCAGTTTACTATGCGCTGTGTCCATAAACGATCAAATCAATGTCAATCATAATTATAAAATGGCCGCCTATATTCGACGTACAAACTAACGTACCGCGGCGGGATTTTTTGCAACACACTGGTTAGCGAGGAATTTTGAAAATCGAACAGTCTGTTTATTCAACGCCTTCAGATGCACTCTATTGAATTCTCAATGTTCTTTTCAAACATCGAGAGTTGAAAATCAAGTGCGATATTTTACGTCGGTTTTTCTTTTAATGACATGTCGCAGTTCAACCTATGAGGTTGTCGGCTGCTTAACCGGCCTTGCCTGTGGCTACCTTAATAAATTAAGGCATCCTGCCAGGGCTTAAAAAAAAAAATTAAAACTAGAGCGACCGCTCGCTCAGGGTACCGCCTGGAGAGTACGGACCTCGGCTTAGGGCATCGCTGGTAGACGCCAACAAGGGACGGGCTAGATCGGAATGATTGAATTTACATCGGTTTGAATAACGACTAATTCTTGAATCAAAACTAATGCATGGTACGACACGTGACCGATAGAACTAAACGTTTCATAGCACGTTGATACTTGAGCTAAGCATTATTTTTGTCACTGTCGCACAACTGTCTAAATACAAATGCAAGGTAGAGAAAGAAACAATATCTAAGCCAAAGCACGTGCTTTACGTTTAGTTCAGTTTAAAGTAGCGTTGCCGGTAAAATGCACATGGCGGAGATTTGTCGCAGAGCTTATGTAACTGTTGTTGCTGTGGTTATATTCTCTTTGTTGCTAGTGCTTACGTAATATCTAGTTGCTTTAGTTGTGAAGCGATCAGCAGAGGTTGTGCTTTTTGTTGTAAAATATTAGTTGATGACACTGATGTTTTCTAGTATTGTAGACGCTGAATATTTAGATTTCTAAGGTATTTTTCTGACTGCTAACCAGGGATTGAAAACTGGTACGAATATGTTTTCCGGTTCTTCATTTCGGTTCTTTTTGCTACAGTTCCGGTTCAGGTTCTGATTCTAAAGTACCGGTTCCAAAATAGTGTAACATACCGGTTCCGTAACATCCGGTTGTCTAAGGAAGAAGGAATATGTCTGTTTTAAATTTTTGTCTGTCTGTTTGTTTGTTCCGGCTAATCTCCGAAACTGCTAGTACGAATTTGACGGGACTTTTAATGGCAGATAGGTGATGTTATGAGGAGTAACAAAGACGAGCTGATTCCCGTGAGTTAATTTACGACATCCACATGGGCGAAGACCAATGGTGACATCATAGTATGGCCGAGATGTAGGTCGTGAGTTCGAATCCAGGCAGGCGCTTTACTTTGTGTAAATAATTTCATCACCACTGCTCTCACAACGGTGAAGAAAAATACCATGAGGAAATGTTCAAGAAACATAAGTTCGAAGACATATGATATCTGGTCTATCAACCCGCACTGGGACCGCGTGGTTGACTCCCTCTTGAAGAGAGGAGGCCTGTGTCCCAGCAGTGGGAACAATATAGGCTGATTATGCTACGCGCGTGAAGTTCGGACACTTAAAGCCGAAGCATTTCAATCTCTAGACAAACGGTAATCTCTTCCGCGTTCACACTAGAATGCACAAACGTTTTCCTTTAGCTTCAGTATCTTCTGCCTTGCGTCGTTCCCTTTGTCCCAGATCTTTATGAAATAAAAAAAATGTCAGTTCTAAAGACAGAAATAAATATACGTAGGGTTTAGTTGCAATGGTTTTCATTTTGACAGTTCTAAAATATTCATTATGTTGTTTACGTTGTTGATCAGATTTTTTTTTTCAATTCAACTCAATTCATTTATTGCAGAACATAGAAATAAATACATTTTTAGATGTTGAGTAGATGCGAAGTTTATGATGTCCTACCAATTAAGGCATGCATAATATTATTTATAATTATATTAATAGACACAAGAAAATGAAATACATTTAAAAAAATTGGTTACGTATGTCAAAGAAAAATCTAAATTTTACAATCCAATACACAGAAAATGACAAAAAAAAATTGCGTCAAAAAATATTAAAAATTGTGAGGTCTAAATTATTGATAAAATGTCAAATGTCAAATAAATTTATTGTCAAAAAACACACATACAACAGTAGCCTATAACGTTCCCACTGCTGGGACACAGGCCTCCTCTCAGTGAGAGGGAGTGGGCCATAATCCACCACGCGGGCCCAGTGCGGGTTGATAGATGTCACATGTTTTAGAATTTTTGGTTCGAAGACATGCCGGTTTCCTCACGATACGAACATTCATAATATGAAGCAATTGATTTGCAATAACCTTAAAATGACTCATATTGTTATTTATAGTGTGTTGCAAAATCCGGTGATACGGTACTTGATCCGATCCAGAAATTTCTTCCACTTACGAGTATGAGAAGCTGCAGTATTTCCGAGTGTCATGGGCTGTATTAACACGCTTTTACCCCCACTTTAAGACGTCATATTAATTTAAAATTTTGTACTCCTATGAAGAACCGATCACAATACAATAATTATTTAAATTGATGCCAATGACCTAGTTAGCCAAACTAAAAAATAGAAAACAAATAATAGCTAAAAAAAACAATCTTTAATACAAACCCAAATTATAAAGTAGAAAATAACTATAAAATTAAATAAAACAAGGAAAGATGGATTTCGAATAAAAATAATTTGAATTAAAAAAATAAATTTTAACCATTATTTTTATGTTACAACAAGAAACACGCGGACGAATTCGCGGGCAGAATCTAGTATTTTATTGAAAACAGATAGTGGACTAGTAAAAGTTATAAAAGGTAAACAAACGCGTGTAACCTCCGTTATCGATGAAAATTTTCCAACATGACCCTTATTGTATATAGATAAGTAGAACAGTAACCGTCTTACATAAGTATGGCTCTGTCGACTTTCAGTTCGGTAGAGGTGACATCTGTTTACTTATTTAAAGGGGAAAGTCTAAACTTAACGGCTGTGATACGGCACTCTGACGTAGGTTAAGTTTTGACGCCCGAATCGAGATATTAACTATTCGTACTTGGATTCTCTTAGAGATAGAATTAATTGAATAGCTGTTTATCGTTTTCAGCATGTGTTTTCACATTTAACATGTTTGTAACAATTGACATGTCAGTTGTTACAATTGATATGTCAGTCGTAACAATTGACATGTCAGTTGTAACAATTGACATGTCAGTTGTAACAATTGACATGTTTGTGAAAAGTGAATTATTTAAATCCCTTATATTTAATTGTTTCTGCTTGATTAATATTTCACTGTAACTTTCCTTTATGTGTATTATTTTTAATAATGTAATGGACACTCCCTGATTGTTTCTATTTGATTATTATTTCAGATAAAGTTAAAAAAATGAATTAGTCTTTATTTATATTATTTTAATGAAGTATTGACACTCACTAGGAGGATAAGATCGTGCGCTTAGCTGGGGCACACTGGATGGACGTAGCAAAAGGCAGAGAAAGCTGGCATTCTCTGGAGAAGAATCACATCAGGGTTTCTAAAAAAAAAAAAAAATATATGAACAAAGTCAAATAAGAGAAATATAAGGCTTTTTCATTTATTTATAAGTAAATAAATGACAGATATGACACTAATTTAATTTTTATTGATAACTAGTTGAATCCCTTATGAATAAATCCTAGCAATGATTATTTGAGGAGCAAAATGTTCAAACGCCACCATTGCCCTGATGCTTCCTAGAAGGTTGCCAAGCGGTGGTTTTCTACTCTTAACTCATAAATAGTACAGTCTTAAAACTAGTATATTATGTTAGTCATATAATAAAATACCTGCAGTAGTCGTGCACTGAGTATGTTCATATCACAGATCTGTGCTAATCAAGTCATCATGCGTAACTGTGAAGGTTAGACAATCTAAGTCGTTATAAATTACACTGCCTACTAGAGTTTTACTTATACCATTTCGATAAGTGAACAACAGCACGCGTATAGAACTTTGTCTATTCTTGTGTTAGCTTGTATCGGGTAACCCTACTTATTACATCGACTAATTCTCGGATGTCACTCAATCGATCATTCGTTCATTATGACATTCACTGTCAACCTCTATGGAAGTTGACTGACGGACGGCCTTCTTGTTCGAGACGCCGAGCAGCAAACACATATTCGATTTTCATCCTTACAGATTGGGATTATTTAAGTTTTAGCGAGTAAGTACAGGACTTATTATTTTGGTGATAACTATGTGATTTACAAATGTTGTGGAAAAGGAATTAAATATGCTTGTATTGAATAATGTTCATAGTTTTTATTGCGAACCCCTTCATTTCTGAGCTGTGGTTGACAGTTCAGAAGTGGGATCGTAAGAGAATTCTCATAATTTTCTTATTTTCACGTCCACAACGACCTTACTATGGCGAAGAGTGTTAAAAAAATATCGTTACTGCTATGATTCGAAAGATTTTTACGGATTTAAAACATGCATACTTTATTTCCTTTTTCCTGACTACCTACATCTTTTAATTTCGAAAATGGAACGTTACTATTTATTTTCTGGACAAATAACTTTATTTTTTTATAAGATATGAAAACCTCATTCTCAAAAACAATTTGAATATGAAAGTTATGGACGTTTTTAACGATGGCCAAATGGGTTGATCTAAAAATATGGACGATTAGTACACGTTATCATAATAAATGGATTTGAGAAGTGGAAAGAACAAAATAAAATAACAAATATCTTGTGACTAGTGGCTATATAAACTTTATCGCCGTGTACGTAATAAATTTATACACCGGTGTCTAAGTTGGTTTGAAAGAAGTATTTTATTGTGACATTGGCCTAATAGTTTATTTTAAAATAAGAAAATTGTAGCTCTAATTATTGGTGGCCCGTACGTATTTAATTATAGTGTAAATACGAGCATATACTAAGCTTTTAAATGTAAGTTTCAGATACACATTCGTATTGGATGCAACCGAGGGGAAGGGTTGTTATTCAATATGGATAAGGACGAAAGTGAGCCCAGGTTTGAGGGCAGGAGTGAGCCCAGGTTTGAGGGCAGGAGTGAGCCCAGGTTTGAGGGCAGGAGTGAGCCCAGGTTAGAGGGCAGGAGTGAGCCCAGGTTTGAGGGCAGGAGTGAGCCCAGGTCTGAGGGCAGGAGCACATCTAGGTGCGAGGTCGAAGGAAGGAATATGAACAGCCAGGATAAGGAGCGGGTTACTACCGGAGTGCCAGCTAGGATTGAAGAGCGGATACTGCGTCCGTCAAGAAACAACCGGAAAAGGCGAAATATCATCACGGATTCGGACAGTTCATCGCGGGGTGGTGCAAGCCGCGAGAGGACAAGGAAATACAGGAAGAGGTCACGAGCAAGGAGAGGTGGCTCCAGGCGAACGGAGCAAAGCAGCGACAGCTCGAGTAATCGTGAGTCAACACGAGTTTATAAGTCTAGACGGAACACTAATAGGGAATCTGAAACAAATGTAATATTAGATAAATTTTTGTCGATCTTAAGTAACGTCAAGAGTTCGGGGCAGCCCAAGTTGTCATTTAACAGTAATGTTTTGCCGGAATTTGACCCCCTAAGTAAAGAGCAAACTATGCTAGTATGGATCACTAAAGTAGAAGAATGTGCTGAAATATACGGTTGGTCTGAAAAGGAAATAATTCACTACGCTCTTCCTAAACTTTCTGGGGTAGCAAAAACCTGGTACCAAGGTTTACCTTCTCTTCTCTATACTTGGGGCGAATGGAAGAAAAAGCTTATTGAATCATTTCCTTGTCGCGAGGACTACGCCGAACTCTTGACAGATATGTTGGCTAAACGTGTTAAGTACGGCGAATCATTGGAACAATATTATTATACAAAATTAAATTTGCTAAACAGATGTAAAATTTACGGTAAACAAGCAGTAGATTGTGTCTTATACGGAGTAGATGACCGTGCCATTAGAGTAGGTGCGCAAGCAGCTCAATTTAGTGAACCAGAACAAATTTTAAAATATTTTCGGACGGTAAAAGTAGGTCAAAATAGAGAAGCATTCGAAGCTAACGTTAGAAATAGGAACGATCGTAAAGCCTCTATTATTGCAACCACGTCTCGGGCCCAGAATCCGAAGTCTAGTGCGGTGAATTCTAATATACGGTGTTTCAATTGTAACGAACTTGGTCATCCCAGTTTTAGATGCGATAAACCCTCTATTAAATGTTCACTATGCGAAAGATTAGGTCATCAAGCTTCTAACTGTTATAAATCCAAACATAAAATTGATTCTCCTAGAAACGAAACCCAATCTAAGGATAAGATTGAAAAACAGGTATCAGAGCTGACAATTGATAGGTCTATTGATAAATATATTTTAGACATTAAAATTGATGGTGTAACAGTAAAATGTCACATAGATTTAGGGAGCCAGTGCACGCTTATTACAATAAGCAAGGCTAAAGAACTTGACATGGATGTTAAATGCCCACCTAATTTACCTGTGTTAAGAGGTATAGGTTCAAATCTAACTATTCCATTAGGTATAACTACAGCCGATGTTGAAGTTCAGGGCATCAGAAAAAATATAGACATTTACGTAGTTGAGGACCACGTACTGAGTCACCCTGCTCTCTTGGGGCACTCATTTACTGAAATGTCTGATCTTATTATTACGAAGACCCCAACTAAATTAATATTTAAAAGGATTGATTCTACCAAAATACACTTGCTATGTGATGATAGTATTCTTATTCCACCATCTTCATTGTTTGTAATTCCAGTAAAATCTGAGCCCTCTTTTAATGGCAATGTCTATGTACGAGCGTCCCTTAGGGAGTTAGGTGGAAGACATTATTATATTTTACCGGGTGAATATAGCATCAAGGAAGGTAATGGTTCAATACTTGTATATAATGTGTCTGGAGGAGAAATAAATATCTCTAAAAATTCTTTATTGACTCGTTCTATAAAAACCGAATATTTAAACTCCCCAAAGATTCTTAATTGCTGTCAAATGTCTTTCAATTCTGACGATTCCAATGAACAAATTAAATGTGGTGACAAACTCAATGATAAGGAACGTTTACAGTTACAGCAGCTATTAAATAAATATCAAGACTGTTTTTCGAAAGGCCTAAAGGATCTCGGATTTACTAAAGTAACAGAAATGGTTATTGAACTGGAAGATACCGAGCCAATCGTGTATAGACCGTATCGTTTATCTCATGCCGAAAGAATATTAGTAAACGACATGGTTCAAGAGATGATAGATAGTGGCATTGTGAGGGAGTCTTCTTCGCCTTATGCTAGCCCCATCGTTTTAGTCCAGAAAAAGACGGGAGAAAAACGGTTATGCGTTGATTATCGAGCGCTCAATAGGAAAACAAAAAAAGACCATTACCCCCTACCGCGTGTTGAGGACCAACTAGACCAACTGGCAGGCAACCAGCTATTCACCTCTCTTGATTTAGCGTCAGGCTACTACCAAATTCCAATTAGTAAAGAGTCCTGTCACAAAACAGCCTTTGTTACCCCAGACGGGCAATATGAATATAATCGCATGCCGTTTGGTCTAGTTAATGCACCTTCCGTCTTCCAAAGGACGATTAACAAAATTCTTCATGACGCTAAAATCAAATACGCAATTGTCTATATGGATGACGTTCTCATACCTTGTAAAGATGTCTCTGAAGGTTTAAATAGATTAGAGGAAGTTTTACAACTCCTAAAGCAAGGAGGCTTAACACTCAGACTCAGCAAATGTAACTTCTTCCTTGATACCATTGATTTTTTAGGGTTCGAAGTAAGTTCATCGGGTATTCGTCCGGGTGACAGGAAAACCGAGGCTATCTCAAAATTTCCAACGCCCAAAAACATACACGAATTGAGGCAATTTCTGGGTTTATCCGGGTTTTTTAGTCGGTTTATTAAAGACTATGCCTTAATAACTTCCACGTTGACGAACCTATTGAAAAAAGACGTTATTTGGACCTGGGGTAATAACCACGAAGAATCTTTCAACTTGGTTAAAACGTTGCTTACGCAGCGACCATTATTGGCTTTATACGACCCTAAAGCAGTGACACAATTGCACACCGACGCATGTAAAGATGGGCTTGCGGGTATACTATTACAGACTGACTCTTTAGGCGTATTTCATCCGGTTTCGTACTTTAGCCGTAAAACTTCCCCCGATGAAAGTAAGTTACACTCGTATGAGCTTGAAACCCTGGCAGTGGTAGCATCTTTAAGTAGGTTTAGGGTATATTTACTGGGGATCCCATTCACAATTTATAGTGACTGTAGCGCTTTAAGATCTACATTCGTGAAACGCGATCTGATCCCGCGAGTTGCACGTTGGTGGGTTCAAATACAAGAATTCGACTGTACTATCGAATATCGACCCGGCTCCCGAATGACGCATGTTGATGCGCTGAGCCGTGGGCCAGTTAAGGCTTCTGAATTCGAAAGTCACGTACTAGACATTCTAACAATTGAATGCTCTGATCAGGACTGGATTGCCACCGTGCAAGACGCGGATGATGAGGTACAGAAGATTAAAAATATATTAGAGGATAAAACTGCAGATTTGGTAATGGATATTCATAAAAATTACAAAATAAAGAACGGTCGTATATATCGTATGGTAGGAGACGAGATTAGGTGGTTCGTGCCAAAGGGGGTACGTTGGCAGATATTGAAACGTAACCATGACGACATAGGACATTACGGATTTGACAAAACTTTGCAACGAATACAACAGCATTACTGGTTTCCTAAAATGCGTCGATTCGTAAAAAAATACGTGCAGTCATGTTTAGAATGTGCCCATCATAAGACCCCTGGTGGCAAACGTGAAGGCGGCCTGCACCCGATTGAAAAAGTCAATGTCCCTTTCCATACGGTACACGTCGACCACTTAGGCCCTTTTATCAAGAGCAAAAGCGGTAACTGTTATTTACTGGTCTTGGTGGATAGTTTTACAAAATTCGTAAATATAAATGCTGTTAAAAATACAAAATCCCTCACTAGTACTGGGTGACTTTTTTTAGCGTCTTGAAAAAAAATGGGGGTAATAGGTGAACGGAGTAGAAGCTTTTGGCATAGAAATTTTTATTATTTTTATTTTTGAATAACATGTAATTAAATTAATCTAGCAATAAATACTACACATTTAAAGTAACATTTTCATACTAGAACAACAAAAACAGAAATTTGGAAAAAAAAAAAACAAAAAAAAATATTTAAATCTATCGAAACTCAAATCATACGCACCCTACTCAATGCGCGGCATGTATCATTGATTTCGGAGCGCGGTCCTACCCTTTGAGGCCGGCTGATAGGCGGCCTCATTGATCTTTCGCAGGCGCACGAGCCGCACACGCATCCCTGTCCACCCGCGTCCCGTGCTGCTTTAGTCACCTACGATGAATCTGAAGGCCTTCCTGCCTTCTATTCTAGTTACACAACATACCATATGAAGGTCGAGACGGTAAAAAATGTCATCCGGTATACGCGTAATAAAAGAACAAATACGTTATTTCGGGGTTCCCACACGGCTGTATATCCGATAAAGGAACTAGTTTCACTAGTAAAACGTTTAAGGAATTTACAACACTATACGGAATAAAACACGTTATAAACGCCGTAGCAACACCCAGAGCGAACGGACAAGTTGAACGGTTCAATAGGACTATCTTAGATGCCCTTTCGACTTGTACTCATAACAAAGATGACAAATCTTGGGATGAGTATGTCTGCGACATTCAAGTAGGCATCAATACCACGGTACATAAGGCTACCCAAAAGAGCCCTTCTGAATTATTATTTGGGTTTAATATAACTAGTAAGTCAGAAGGTATTTTGAATCCCGTTATTTCCGATACCACTAATTTAATTAACTCGGAAGACTTGAATAGCATAAGAGATAAGGCAAGTCGTAGTATAAAGACACAGCAATTAAAAGATGTAGAAAGGTTTAATAGACATAGGAAATCGGCCAAAATGTATAGAGTAGGAGACTTAGTTCGCGTCGAGAGGCAAGTCCCTCATGATGGCCAGTCGCAAAAATTAGTGGTTAAATTCCAAGGTCCATATCGTATAATGAAAGTGCTTCCCAATGAAAGGTATATCATTGAGGACACTCCTATGACGCGCAAACACGGCCGTCGATACGAAGCCGTGGTAGCTATAGATAAAATACAGCCATGGCTAACATTTAGTAGAAACTTAGAAAGTAGTGATGATGAGGATAACTATAGTAATACTGGTGAGGAACGAAATGAAACAGAGAACTAAAACAAATTGTTTTAATTGTAAAGTAATTATAATGTTGATCTTTTAGTAATATTAATTGAATCGTTAGGAAATCATGAATAAAGTAAGGAATTATTTAGAAATATTATTTATGTGTTAGAATATTGTAATTTAGATTATTATTTTGGATAATGAACTGAAACTTAATGATATAATTCTTTTTAGTTGTTGATTAGATGATAATGTATTGTAAGTTTATTTTTTTCTTTTATTTTTTTTTACTATTTATGAGTTTGTAAGCGCGAGGACGCACTCTGAACAGGATGGCCGAGCTGTTAGCTTGTATCGGGTAACCCTACTTATTACATCGACTAATTCTCGGATGTCACTCAATCGATCATTCGTTCATTATGACATTCACTGTCAACCTCTATGGAAGTTGACTGACGGACGGCCTTCTTGTTCGAGACGCCGAGCAGCAAACACATATTCGATTTTCATCCTTACAGATTGGGATTATTTAAGTTTTAGCGAGTAAGTACAGGACTTATTATTTTGGTGATAACTATGTGATTTACAAATGTTGTGGAAAAGGAATTAAATATGCTTGTATTGAATAATGTTCATAGTTTTTATTGCGAACCCCTTCATTTCTGAGCTGTGGTTGACACTTGGTAGAATAGAGATTGAACATCATGCTGCGCCAGCATAGAAACTGGTTTTGTCGACGGAAGAATAGACAAGATTACAGATTGTAGAACGATTTATACCTACCGTTTTATGAAGGCTTAGCATGGCGCTTTCATTTCTACAAAGAATAGACACAGTTCGTTTTTCTAATTTTGATATCGCACCGTAGAAATCTTTCTGCAATCTGTTATCTTGTCGTTCGTTTCACACGATCTTCGTCTACGTCCCTTTAGATGTAGACAATTTTAGAAGGAAGTTTTCTATCCAAACTCTGAAAGTCGCAGTGACAACTGTTAGTTGAATAAGGTAGTGAAGACAATTTGATTTTGTAATCGCCATAACTAATCGAGTTGATTTAGATTTAAAACAAAACAACAACCGTAAGTAAATAAATAAACTTCGGATAAATGTAGTTTATTGTTGTTAATTTTGACATTGTGTACTGTGAACTATCACTTTGTCTATTCTTCCATCGACAAAACCTCTTTCTACGGTGGTCATGCTACGCAAGCAGGTATAAATTGGGTATCGTATTACCCAGTAACACAATAATGTTCCGTGTGGTGCCGGACGCAAAAAATAGCACCATCCCATTTCTTCCTGTGGGTGTCGTAAAAGGCGACTAAGGGACTTACTAGAGAATGGGCAGCAGCGTTCTCTATGCATTTTACCACCATAAAACGATCGCCAACCAGCCTGCCAAGCGTGACGATAGTCGTTAAACCCCCCAAATTGGTGGAGGCCTATTTTCAGCAGTGGACATTTTTCGGCTGAAATGATGATGATGATGATGATAACATTGATTACCCAGTAACTGGGCTGCGGTGGTCAGATTTTTCTTTGATTTTCGTATATGGTCTTTTTGGAAGTTCTTAATATTTATTGGAAATGCTTATTCATAGGGAGCTAGCAAAACCTGGATAAGAAGACTGCACAGTCATCGTGACATATATTAACACTATCCTGTTTAAATCTAAGTATTTTTTCTGCATTATGTAAATTATCTTATCATTGTGTGACGAAAAATTATGTTTTCCTTTGTCCTTTATGATTCATTTTCATTCAAACTGTTTGTTTAGATTCGATTTTTTGTTTATTGGTCCATAGTTACATTCAAGTGGAGAAAGAATGAATCCGATGAATTTTAAACTAAGTTTTCGTAGTAGTAGAGCTGGTGTTAAATTGTAATTAAGTAATTATTTGTTTGCCAAAAGACTTAGCCAAGGTAGCAACAGTGTTGTTACAATAAGGGATAGGTAGGGCTTTTACAAATCAGTAAGACCTCTACTAGCTTTTGCCAGCGCTTTTGCTTGCGTATTATACATATTATATACTAGCTTTTGCCAGCGGCTTCGCCCGCGTGGAGTTCGGAAATAATCCCGCGGGAACATACTACCGGGATAAAAAGTACCCTATGTGTCATTCCAGGTTATAAACTATGTATGTGCCAAATTTCATCTAAATCGGGTCAGTAGTTTTTGCGTGAAAGAGGAACAAACATCCACACATCCATACATCCAGACATCCATACATACAAACTTTCGCGTTTATAATATTAGTTGGATAAACCTTCCCCTTGAATCACTCTGTCTAATGATGAAAATCGAATTAAAATCCGCCTCAATTTTCCGCATTTTCCGCGGATCGCAGATATTATTTGACCACATCCGATCACATCCAAATCCGTAATTCGTAAATTAAAATTTCAATTATATATCAAAATAAAATATACAGTTAAAAAGCTGAAATAAATGAAAGAAAAAAAAAATTGAGGGTAGATGTTAGTTAAGTCGTTCAGGGTACTACAGTCCCCCGTGGCGGTTGAGCGGGTAGTTTACGAAATCTAAGCGTACAAATCTTAGGAAGCAGAAAGCGACTTAGTTTTATACCTTGTAAAGAAGATGGCGTAGTAGTAATTCGGATGTTAGCATACATATTTATTGAATCGGTTTAAAAGGTGATAGTGCGGAGTGTTTGTGTGTGGGTGTATTTACAAAATTAACTATTTCATGTCATATCGACGTTAGTCAACTTTTTTCTTGACGTCAACTAATTTCACCATTGTTCTTCATTCAAATTCTTTACAACTACAACTGTTTTTTTTTATTCCCATCCTATTGTTTTTCAAACGATAGGTATTTTCCTTAAAACGTCACGTTATCTCGATGTAATTGAGAACAGACTGGCAAATGGGTCGCAGTTTATCGTGTTACTGTGTTTATATTATGTGTTATTTTGTTTATGATTATTTAATTATTCGTTTGCATTGACCAGTGTCTGGTGTTGGCCTAATGATACAGTTATCTGTATTGTCTAATATTATGTGATAAAGTACAGTCTGTTTCGTTTGGCTCGTGTTGTGTTTTGCTCGGAATTGAAGGGCAAATTTAATTAATTAAAATAAAATGTATGGCAGGCTTGTTCTCTACTGGTTTTTATCGAGGATTTAACTAAAGATAGTCTAGTATTATTGTACTGTTTTTTTTTTCTGGATGGGAAATCATCAAATGACTTCTCCCGCTCTGGGCGGAGCGGGAGGGCGTGTCAGACTTTTACTGACTAAAACCCACCCGTGTTCCTTCAGTTGCCCATGTGCCAGGGTCACGGTATCTCTTTCACAATCTCGCGACCCTAGCTGGATTATTGTACTGCTTATTAAAACATCTTGCATTAACAGTTTTTAGCAAAGAGAATATAATAATAGTCTTTGGTTTTTAGCCTTAAACCGACCTTGAATAACATAAAATGGGGACAAATCTGTCCCAGACTTGATTTTATACATTCCATACCTACAGTAGATAAGTAAGTTTTGATTTCCACGACACGCTAGCAACAATTTCTTTTTACAAAAAAAAAAAAATTATGTTCTTGAATAGTATACATTATTTTATTATACCTAATGAGACAAATTAAAACCCACATGATGATGTGTTACTTTCATGTTATCACATCTTCTTTATCTTTACATAGTATAAAACAAAGTCGCTTTCCGCACTGAACGCTTAGATCTTTTAAACTACGCAACGGTTTTTAGTGCGGTTTACATCAATCGACAGGGCGATTCATAAGGCAGATTTATATGTATAATACGCGGACGTAGACGCTGGTAGAAGCTAGTATAAATAAAATTCAAACATATATCAAGTAACTCAATGAATTAGCATTCACTGGGCCCTGTTATCGATGGTATCAGTAACAAAGCTATGTCTTTGTTGGCCATGACAGACTGTCTGACATTGGTAGTGCAGGTCAATGGCCCCCAGTTTGGGCCCAACCGGGCGATAACGGAAATTCACATAAGAGGGGAGTGTCGCGATCATTAAAAAAACATGGAGGTTTTTGTAAAATTATAAAGATTGGTTCTGGCTTGCATTATACACATACGTATTAAATACGTAATAGGTAAGATGATGTGGTAAGATAAGGTAGATAAGGTGTTCTGTGTGGTGCCGAACCCATTTCTTCCCGTTGGTGTCGTTAAAAGGCGACTAAGGGACATACTAGCGAATGGGCAGCAGCATTCTCTATGCATTTTACCATCCACACTGCGATCGCCAACTCGCCTGCCAAGCATGGCGATTATAGCAAGCCCTCCCAAATTGAGAGCGGCATATGTCCAGCAGTGGACGTCGAAATAACGAAGATTATAAGTAATATTTGTTATATGATTGTCAGTTTTTTTTTTTGATTATTTGAATATAGTACAAACCTAGTTATTCTTTATTTGATTTAAGATTACGAATAACATCTTGTAAATTCTTTAAGGCCACATAGAGATTCCAAGCTAGTCGAATAATATGTCTCCAAAGGTACCTAGACATTTATATGCCTATTTCAGACGCATAAAGGAGCCGAGTGACCCCGTGACCTTCACTGAAACTCATTTAAATTCGAGCTTTGAAGGATATGAACCTCTTTACAATTAAACATTCGAGATATTTAATTAAAATTTTCGTAGTCCTATCATACAATCATTTATCTTGCTCTGTGTTTCTGCAAATAATTATTTTTTGCACGCTACAATTAATTACCACCTTTTCGTAATTAATTTCAAGCCTCTAAAGTGTAATTATGCTATTTTAAATAACATAGGAATAGGTATATGCGTGTTTCTGTCACTGAACAAAATTCGCACAAAATTACACGGTTGAATCGGGCGTATCAACACTTTTAAATAATACTTCATTGATAGGCGACTCATAAATCAGCCTTTATTGTTCCCACTGCTGGGAAGCACGCATCTTATTTCGAGAGGGAGTGGGCTACAATCTACCAGCAGTGTGGTAGAGGTTACATGTCTTTGAATGATTGGTTCTAGGACAGTTCTAGGTGGTTTCCTCACGATATTTTCCTTCACCGTTTTTGAGAGCAGTGGTGATGAAATTATTTACACTAAGTAAAACGCCTGTCTGTCTCCAAACTCATGACTTACACACCTCGTAAGCTGATAACACTTGGCCATTACTGGGTGCTTACTCTTGATTTTAATTCCGATCGATTGACATTGGAATTGGAAGTTTTCGTATTCTTGAGTTCGATGCTAGCGCCAAAATGTGTTTAAATTGGGTGTCCATTTTTGAGAATTAAGTGGAATCGAGATCGGGCGTTGTTGTTGTTCCAATGTTGACACTATTGTTTCCAGAGTACCGAATTACGTGTATGCAAAATTAACATTGGGATTGTATTGGCATTAGAAGGTTGAAGAGTAAGCCCCCTGGTCTTAATAGGCGACTCACTCAAATTTAATTTATCAGTAGGTAAATCGACAACTCCAGAAATACGTATTAAGGGGATTACCTCGCTCAAATCCTGAAAATACGGTGTGTTTAAAGAAGTTTGTAGATGAATCCTTTTGTGCGTTTTCAATATATAAAAAATATATGTTAAACTAAAGGTCATCACAAATACATTGTATTGTATAAAATTTTAATAAACTTACTCAAATTTTATCAAAAAATCGTAACAAATAGGTCCTTTTTCAACCTAAATTGAAAATTTTCTCTATAACGGCTCAATAACTCGGCATGAATTTTATACCAAAAAATACGTAATGACGTATTTAACAATTTGTATTGATTTTTTTCTCTTATTTCTTTTAATATTTTAAAATATTTTATAAAAACCCGAAATTTCGCGTAAAGCACTATGTCACTCCCGCACTCGTCCCTCTCTCTCTCGTCGTTTCGTCGTAAGTTAGTACGGGGCAGCATGCTCAAGGTCATTGGGCAATGTAATGCCCTTAAGCAACTGGCACGTTTAACTGCAAGTAGACACATTTGGGGCATTCCCGTGTGGTTCCGGACGTAAAGAAGCAATATTCCATTTCTTCCCTTAGTTGTCGTAAAAGACGACTAAGGGACTTACTAGAGAATGGACAGCAGCGTTCTCCATGCATTTTACCACCATACTGCGATCGCCAACCCGCCTGTCAAGCGTCTCGATTATGGCAAATCCCCCCACTTGGGGGAGGCCTATGTCCAGCAGTGGACGTCTTTTGGCTGAGATGATGATGATGAGTGCATAGTTTATAAGTTGAAGGAAAATAAACCTTAATGAATATCTACATGTAAAATTATAGGTTTTACTAGTAATACAGGTTAATGGTTATATATCAAATGTAGATAAATAGCGGTTGATACTGATTTCGATACATAATACTATGCTAATGTGTATCTGTTCTGCATTCTAATCAATGTTTACAACGTTATTAGTCCCATTGAGTAGTTTTCCTAACTCAAAGCTTAGATATAATTACGTCGTAAGCAAACAGCGTAGTTACACGCAAACGTGAACTAAGTTATGAAGTAGGTTATGGTAGAAACTATATCAAAATCAATCTGCCTAGCCTTTTCCATCTATGTTGGGGTCAGCTTCCAGTCTAAACGGATGCAGCTAAATACTAGTATTTTGAATGGAGCAACTGCCTATACAGGATTAATTTTTAACCAGTGCGCAAATTTTTAATTTGTTTGCGCACTGGTTAAAAATTTATCCTAAACTTAAACGAGTTAAATAATACGAATATTGTTGATACGATACTATTGTTAAATAGCAAAAAAATGCTTCTTACCATGCTTTAAATGTAATAATCATACACTTTTTATTTTGATATATCTTATTATAAAAAAATTAAGTTATCGTTAACGAAAGATGTTTATTTCAAAACTGGTTTTTATGGTAACTTTCGCGCGGCGCCGGCGCAGCGGCGAAGGTGAATGACCGAGCGTAGCTACAAGTACCTACCAGCTGTTCGATCGGTCAAAATTCTACGAAGTTCGAAGTACCTACGGCGCGCGGTTACTGATCTATTCCTATTGTCACAGTTTACTGATTTAAGATCGATAATTTTTTTTTAAAGTATAGAAAAAATCGTTGGAATGTGTTCTATTGCTGATACTGAACCACCAAAAAATTTGCGCGCTGGTAAAAAAAAAATATTGTATGATCTCCACAAGCCAGTTACTGAGTAATACGATACCCCTTGGTAGGAATGGTTGTCAGATTTTCGGGCTTCTGACGACTAGTAACGATTGGCAAAGATCCACGATTGACGGCCGGGATCAACGGCTTAATGTGCTTTCCGAGGTACGGAGGGCTCTTGGTATGTAAAGATGGTCACCCATCTACAGACCAACCGCGGCAAGTGCAGCTTAACTTGATAGATCGAACCGTGCAGCCTTTATTTTTACGTCACAAGTCCCGCAATGCTAGAGACTATAACACGCTTTTTTTCCTAACTAGCGTAAATCATGTTTGGGTATAAATTAAAATAAAGAGTGTGTTTTATAACACATTCACAGAAACACATTTTACTAACTTGATAAGAACAGCTGCAAAAAGATTACACGAATTAAAATAATGGTGTCGTACCTGTTGAGTTATGAGTATGTACACATATGGTACGTTCGTTATTAGTATTCCAGTTAACCTTTCCAACTAAATGAAATATGATTGCTAGGAGTGGTTCTCGCCAGTAGTATGTAGGTTCGATGAAGGTTGTCTGACAAACCGAACCTTACTTACTTCATGCTGGCTGGCAGAAAAATGATACTGGTTGGTTCGAGCGCTGAAGCGAATTTAGAATTGATTAAAAATTGTAGCGAGTCGATTATAATATTATTAAGGAGCTGCCCAAAAGTAGGGCATTGTAAAACGCTCCGATTTTTTGTTCACTGTTAGGCGTATTGGTACACTTTACAAGCCCGAATAATAGAGTGTCAGTGTCAAATTGTCCATGAAAAGACTGACTTATCCAAAAATAAAATGGTATCACATTAAAACAAGCAATTTCAACATTCAAATCAACAGAGCTAAATTTTATGTGTGCCTCATTTATTTCTCAAAATTTATTTAAACTCTCATATTTTATGTAAAGGGAATTAAATTAACTACAGAAATACCTTAAAATAACTGCAAAATTAATTTTATTTTGATGGTCATTCACCTTATTTGCTGTCACGATTCTTACCACGCTTTAAATGTGATGCATATTTTGTTTTAGTTGGGCGAAATTGATCACACCTTATATTAAAAAATAAAAAACAGTAGATAGATCTTTTTAATTGGCAACTGCTGCACAGTACAGCCTATATCAGACTGACCTACGACCACCTTGATCAGTCCCGCAACAGCTAATCATTCAGACAACAATTATAATTATTCAAGATACTATCAACATTTTTCTTTAGTGTGTTGCCACATGTTCTACTGCCAAGAAATTTTTTCTCCAAATTTCAGCTGCCGTATACCGTAGGCTAGCGTTAGAAGAGGTATGTAATTTACTAAATACTCTGTCTCTTTGTTCTACAGTGGTGTACTGCGACTACAACGGATCAGGTCGCGCTCTGAGATTGGTGGAAGACTACGTAGCCAGTGATGTCCTGCCCACACACGCGACCAGATGTACTGGACTGACCTACACTTCGGGACAGAGTGAACTATACAGGTACCTAACTATATTCATCATCATCATCATTATTTTGGGCGAAAAGAAGTGCACTGCTGGACATAGGCCTCCTCTAATTTGGGGGGGGGGGGTGGGGGGGGGTTGCCATAATCGCCACGCTAGACAGGAGCGTTGGCGGTCGCAGTATGGTGGTAAAAAGCATAGAGATCGCTGCTGCCCATTCTCTAGTATGTCCCTTAGTCTCCTTTTACGACACCCACGGGAAGAAATGGGATGGTGTTATTTTTACGTCCGCCATTATACGGAACTAAAATTAAATACTTGCTAGTAGGTATAATATTGCAAATACGCAATAGAAAACAGACCACACAGGACAAATGTTTGTGTGATGAGCTCGATCATTTGTTCTGTGTCTGGGTGTAATTTATCTATAATATGTATGTATTTAGAAATATATAAGTATGTTTATCAGTTATCTAGTACCCATAACACAAGCTCTGCTTAGCTTGGGACTAGATGGCGTTGTGTGATAGTTGTGGAATATTATTATTATTATTATTATTATTATTATTATATGTCACTGCAGATATGCATGAGTCAGCCGCTTATCTCAAAGGCAGTCATGTCTCCGCTCCGTCGTAGACAAAACAGGTGCCAGTCTCATTGTCCTAGGCTATTGTCTAGTAGATCACAATAACCAATAGACAGGTGGAACGAGGAAAGACAGACCGGCATTAGTTTTAAATACTATATGTGCGGTGAACGACTCTGAATATGGGGAGTTTTCCAGACCACCGTCGTTATATAACTGAGATCTTTAGATTGAGATTTATGGGGGTAATTAAGGAAAATATGAAATGAAAGCTTAAACCAGACACATTTGAAACTTTGTGTGATTTTTGCTCAAATTAAACAAGTCACGTAGTTTTGAGAGAAGCGGTGGCTTACGAGATGTAAGGTCGTGAGTTCGAACCCAAGTTTAACTTTAGTTTGTGTAAATAATTTCCTCACTACTGCTCTCAAAACGGTAAAGGAAAACATTTTGTGGAAACCGGCATGTCCTAGTACCATACATTCGAAGACATGTGACGTGTACCAACCCGCACTGGGCCTGCGTGATGAATTACGGCCCACTCCCTCTCACCTAGAGGAGGCCTGTGTCCCAGCAGTGGGAACATTATAGCCTGATTTTCCTACGTAAAATTTAAATGTTGGGAATAACGCATACATTTTAGAAAGATGATTATATAGCTAATAAGAGCGTAAACCGCTAGAGATGTATCAAACGAGTATACATTCCGTCCTGCACGCGTAGCATGACCACCGTAGAAATGGGTTTTGTCTATTCTTGGTAGAACAGAGATAGAATTGTCATGCTACGCCCGCATAAAACGGTACAAATATTTCTACAATCTTTAATTCTGTCTTTAATCTTTCTACAATCTGTAATTTTGTCTATTCTTCCGTCGATAAAACCCATTTCTACGGTGGTCATGCTACGCGTGCTGGCCTCAAATTGACGTAAGGGTAGAAATATCATGATGATAAATCATTAAAATAGCTGTGACATTAGAAACTTGTTACTTTCCTATTCGAAAGGTCTAACTAATCTATCATCCATCAAAAAATGTAGATATTTACTTAATTACAAATGCAGACGTCTTGATCATTTTTATGAGTATCTACACAATGTTTATGCCGAAAATACCAAAAAACGTCATTAAACTAGGTATCTAACCTGTTTGAGAGAACTGTAGTCAAATTTTCCACTTTCTACCCACAGATCAGAATCTAAGTCCATAATCCGGAGTCTGGTGGGGGCTTGCCCTGAAGATGTGGCCGTGGTCGGAGCCACCTTGGTGCGGTTCCTCAGAGCCTTGCGACCAGACAAGGTGGTGCTGTTCGTGTCTTCTCGGGAGACGGAGAGGCAGATCGCGCCGTGGAGGGAGTACGACACTAAGGTAAGACAACATCGTAGTTTGGAAGTTGACGGTGTGATACCCCTGTGCCTCCGAAACCATGTTAAGCCTGTGCTCCTGCGCTCGATCTCTCTCCGGTCGTATTGCCGTCCCATCGGACTATGAGAGTGAGGGAAGTGTGAGTGCCCCTGTGTCTGCGCATACACTTGTGCACTATAATATCTCTCGCGTCGAAGGCTAGTCTCCGTTGAGATTGGCCGCCAAGGTCAAAATACGGTCTGGATGATTCTATTTTAAGACGACATTATACTTTCTACAATATACATCGAAAGCACGTTAAGCCATTGGTGTCAGCTGTTATTGGCACATCTTTATTAGATAAAAAGATAAGATAGTCTAAAAGTGAGACAACCAGTCTTAACAAGGGGCATCGTATTGCCCAGTAACTGGGTTGTGTAGATCAAATAAACAAGTCGCTCTATGTAAAACACTGGTACTTAGCTGAGGCACACCTCTGCCAATCCCTACGGGGAAAACAAGGCTTGATGTTAAGGGGCCATCCATAAATTACGTCACACGTTAAGGGGGGGGGGGAGGGGGTCGACGAAGTGTGACATTGTGTGACAAGGGGGTGGGAGGGCCCCTAAATTTTGTGACGTCACATTTCAAAATTGAATATACATATTTAAAGTACTATTAAAACAAGAAATATGAACTATGAAAGAAATTTAAAAACAATTTCAATGTCTAGATGTAAAATTGCAAAATATGTGACGTCACACTAGGGAGCGGGGGTCTCACAAATGTGACCAGCTGTGAGTGAGAAGGACGGGGGGGGGGGGGGGGGGGGTAAAAATCATGAAATTTGTGACGTAGTTTATGGATGGTCCCTAAGGACATTTTTGAAACAACAAGAATAATTTTCTTCTTTACATAGTAGAAAACAAAGTCGCTCCCTGTGTGTGTACGCTTAGATCTTTTAAATTACGCAACGGGTTTTAATTCCGTTTTCATCAATACACAGAGAGGTGGGTCAAGAGGTAGCTTTATATGTATAATATGCGGGCGAAGCCGCTAGGAAAAGCTAGTAAATCATAAAATAAACGAAAGTTTAATTGCACCTTGTTAAAACAGTCTAAAATTTTGTCGAAGTTAAAACAGAGGACAATTAAACAATTGGCTGGCCTGGACGTTATTTGCAAAGTTTTTAGAAAATTAATTAAAATTGTCGAAATGCTTTATTGTTTTGCTTCGTCCATAAAAATGGTACTCGAAACTTTTTTAAAGGACTCAGTGGGTCTCTGGGGCAGACAAGTATGTATGAGGTAAATATTAAGCAGTCAATCTGCCTTGCTTTTTCCCAACATGTTGGGTTGGACTTCCAGTTTAATTGGATGGAGCTGGATACCAACATTTTACATGGAGAAAGAAAGAAAGAAAAAGTATTTATTGGGACACGCACAGAAACTATATAATAAACAATACTAATAAAATAAAAAATCAATTATAAACAAAAGAAACAATTAAAAAACAAAATTTAAAAGAAAAAAAAAAACAGAAAATCCTGTGCGGGGCCAAAGGGCCCTATCTCAGCATGATGCTGCGATATTTAAAAATAAGTGTCGCAGCGCTGGTATTCTGATAGGGCCCAGTGTGTTGTGATGTCACGGACAAATACAGAAATAAATAAATTATAAAAGGATAACGTATAGCGTGTAAAGTAACATAAAGTAAAATAAATTAAAAAAAAATATGTCATCAATAATGTATTCAGCGTGCCAGTACAGTACCCGACGTAGCATCAAGTTACTTGTCTATACCCTAGCGTGTGTATATGTGACGCGACTGCCTACCTGCACCCTAATTGCGAAACGCACAATTAATCAGAATCTGAATGGGATTGAAGATTATTTCTTAACCATTGCGTCATTTGTTCGAATAAATTGTCGCCTCAGCAACGTACATAACGCAATGAATGTTGTTTAACTATGAATATTAAACCAATTCCTACCGATAAAAAGTTCCGCAATTACCCCTCTGGTTGTCTTTCGGGCTCGTCAATACTGTCAAAGATCTACAAATGTCAGCTGAGATCAACTGTTTAACGTGCTTTCCGTTATCTCGAATGGATGGTCACCCATCCACAATACGACCCAGGCAAGCGTAG
The DNA here is from genome assembly GCA_947507805.1 of Aporophyla nigra. Taxonomy (NCBI): domain Eukaryota; kingdom Metazoa; phylum Arthropoda; class Insecta; order Lepidoptera; family Noctuidae; genus Aporophyla; species Aporophyla nigra. Next base: position 26,159,139 of record OX382292.1, on the reverse strand, counting down.
CTTAACCTTCAATCGATCCGGCTGTTATTATCTAGCTATGAGCCCCTAAGTGTCCTGCCAGGGTCGCGAGATTGTTCGAAAGAGATACCGTGACCCTGGTACATGGGCAACTGAAGGAACACGGGTGGGTTTTAGTCAGTAAAAGTCTGACATGCCCTCCCGCTCCACCCAGAGCGGGAGAAGTCATTTGATGATTTCCCATCCAAAAAAAAAAAGCCCCTAAGTGTACCGATGAAAAAATAAATCATATTTGAAGAGTCTTGATGAAGAGAGTTGCCCTGAAAGTTTAGGAACTTATTGATCGCAAGAAAATAACGAAAATAAACATCATGTTAGATATTATAAAGGTGAAAGTTTGTATATTTGGATGCTTAGGTGTTTGTTCAATCAATCACGAAAAAAAAACCGAACGAATTTACATAAAATTTGGCACACAGAGATTTTATACCTGGATTAACACTAAGGATATTTTTTACCACGGTTGTACGTTCCCGTGGAAAAAAATCCGGCCTCCATGCAAGCGAAACTACTGGTAAAAGCTAGTTATTTGTACCTATATATATTATATTTTTTTAAATATTAGTGCAAAATCATTAACATGCCAGTACTTGTACAATGTCAAGTAGTTGACACGTTTTCAACTGTAGATTCCACGGTCATATTGCGTTATGCAGTTGCCATATGCATTTATTCGCATGTCAGAAATCACGTAGTAGGTACTTGGCGCTAATTCAATATGCTACCGACTGACGGATTGCCGTAACGACATGTTCAGATTTAATTATTAAATACTAACTGACAGCGTCAGGACGAGGTTTTCCTTCGTTTAAGAGTTGGTTTCTAGGGTTTCTTACCCAAAGGGGTAACCAACGGGGCCCTATTACTAAGCCTCTGCTGCCCGTACCCGTCCGCTTGCCTGACAGTGCGCTATATCTCATGATCCGTAAAAGGAAGATAGTTGAAAGTTTTACAGAATGTGTCTTTCTGTAAAAAAAAGCTGTATTTTCGGCGTTTTTGCGTTGTGGTATGGAACACTTCATGTGCGAGGTCGAATCGCACTTGGCCGTTTATTACACGCTTTATATTAGCTTCACTTGTATGTTTGTATGTTTGTTTGTAACCGATTCCTTATAGCGCCTAAAAACTGTCTTCGAAAACGACGCTGACATACGTCACAAACTACGCTGACATACGTCTCAAAATTCGAAACACACTAAAAAATAGAAAATAAATAATAGTTAAAAAAAAAACTAAAAAACACGCTTCCATAGAAAACCTAACTAAAAAGTAGAAAATAATGAAAAAAAGCGTGGGGTACCAGATATCAATCAAAAAATACCTTAAAAAGACCCACGCTTTCCATTATTTTCAACTTTTTAGTTTGGTTTTCAATGGAAGCATGTTTTTTTATACTGTTAGTTTATTTTGTATGCGTAAATTTGTTTTTGACTGCCTCGTAGGTCGAGTGGTGGCAAGCGCTACTCCTGAGCATGAGGGCCTGCGTTAGATCCCCGGTTCGGGCAAAGTTTTGTTGGGTTTTTCCATCTGAAATTACTCAGTAGCAGCCCGGAGTCTAGATTACTGCCTGGTTGAAGCATTCGGCCCGCCCCCTATTACATGGAGACTTAAACATAACTTGTGGGTGGGTGAACTATTGATATACCTCTGCCTACCTTCGAGGATACAAGGCGTGATGTTGTTAGTTTGTTGCTCGCGCAGGAGGAGGCGGAGCGAATGAGGGAGTGGCAGTCTCTGCGGCCTCACGTCCCTAGCCGCCGCAGGAGGAGATGCCCCGGGCGTCGGGAGTCGATAGCGGACTCCCGGCCACCGTAGGCGCGAGTTTGCAGGCGGCGAGCAATGGGTAGCTCGCCGCCCGGTAAGGACCAGGCTCGGGTCGACGGTGCGTAGTGTTCCACGCGCGCCTCAAAGAGATGTTAGCAGAACTGAAGGGGTCTGCTAGGACCGATGCCTGCCAGGGTCGCGAGATTGTTGGAAAGAGATACCGTGACCCTGGCACATGGGCAACTGAAGTAACATGGGTGGGTTTTAGTCAAAGTCTGACACGCCCTCCCGCTCCACCCAAGAGCGGGAGACGTCAATTGATGATTTCCCATCCAAAAAAAAACATGTTGTTAGTTTAACTTTGTTTTTGAACAATGCTGCGTGATCTGTCAATATCAATATAAGTAGTATCAATCAGGGCAACGTGCAAGTATGACGTGGAGACGAGCGTCTTCATTTCAGGGCAATTGAAAATGTATTGGCCCTGAGCTGGGCACGTTTGCACCGTGTCAAATTAATTGAAGAGTTGTCCTTGCACTCAGTGGGGGTCTCGAACAATGCAATGCATGCGTCCTTGCAGACCCTTGTGATGATGGGGGGAAGATCTGGACTTCTATAGGAGGGGTTTTTTTTTTGGGTGGGTAACCATCAAATGACTTCTCCCACTCTAGGGTGGAGCGGAAGGGCATGTTAGACTTTTACTGACTAAAACCCACCCGTGTTCTTTCAGTTGCCCATGTGCCAGGGCCACGGTAACTCTTTCGAACGAATGTCGCGACCCTGGCAGGTATAGGAGGAATTAGTCCATATTACAACTGGTAAAATGTTCAGATGTTTTCGCAGTAATGGCCCGGTGGTAACGGCCACGACTTACGGAGTTCGCTTTTTTTTTTAACTAGCCTGCACTGTCCCACTCCTTGCCAAAGGCCTCCCTCCACTTCTTCCAACTATCGCGAAGCCGCGCGTCCTGCTGCCAGTTTTGATGGAACCTATCCAGCTCGTCCCGCCATCTCCTACGTGATCTGCCGCGACCCCGCTTCACTGTCTCAGGGCACCAGTTCTGTGCTACTTGGGCCCAGTTTGGCCGGCATGCAGCAAACATGTCCTGTCCTGCTCTTTACTTGGTGTAATTTATTTCATCACCACCGCTCTAAAATGTTAAAGAAAAATACGAGGTGTTCCTTCAACGTTTTGAGAGCAGTGAGCAGAGGAAACCTGTCCTAGAACCAAAAATTCGAAGACATGTGACATTCACCAAACCGCATTGGCCCCGCGTGGTGGTTTACGGCATGCCGTCTCACAGAGAGGAGGCCTGTCTCCCAGCAGTAGGAAGATTAAAGGTTCATTATGTAAAGTACTACTACATCGTTGATTGAACACGAAAACCCCGTGTAGGATATGAGATTTTATGGGAACGTTATGTCTTCAAGATAAAGTAATAAAAACTGCACGCGTAGCATGACCATCTTAGAAAGAACTCTGTCTGTTTTTGGTAGAATAGAGATAGAACTGTCATGCTACGCCAGCATAAAACGTTACAAATCTTTCTACAATCTTTAGTCTGTCTTTAATCTTTCTACAATCTGTAATTTTGTCTATTCTTCCGTCGACAAAACCCATTTCTACGGTGGTCATGCTACGTATGCTGAATGAGTTCATTTTCTAACAAAATAAAGATGTATGCCCCGCGCCGCTCCTTTGTCGTTTGCTTTTGTGAGTACCTATAAAATATAGTTTCAAATTCTATTGGGTGTATTGTAAGCACAGACAATCCCCTCGCCTCGGTGTAAATAAGATGATCGCAAGAAGATTTGGTAATACAATAAAAACTGCTCTATCCTTGACAACTACAAAGATAAACATTTCAACTAGTAAATAATAATTTATTCTACACCTAACTCCTTAACATAATTGCAAAACGCCCGACATTTCCACTCGTCACATCACGCCGACGTGACATACGGCTAGTAAAGTCAACCAGAGTGCATAATATAATAATAACCAGTTGCATATCGGTTGCAACTAAACGCATTACAGGCAGTAAGGCCGACCACTAGGGTTGCCACCTTTTTTAACCGACTTCAAAAAGGAGGAGGTTATCAATTCGGATGTTTATATGTTTTTTTTTTTTTTTTTTTTTTTTATGTATGTTCGGCCATAACTCCGTCATATATAGACGGATTTGCAAAATTCTTTTTTTGTTCGAAAGGGGTTTATTCCGAAATGGTCCCATATAATTTTCATATAGATCTGATGATGAGTTCGGGAGACAGACACCGGAACTCTTTAAAAAATGACAGGAAATCAACCGCGATTTCTGCTATCGCATAAATATGCATTGTTTGATTGGAATTAGTGCAGGGTGAATACCACAACTAAAAATTTAAAAATAAAAACTTTTTTGCAAAAAAAAAACAACCGACTTCCTTAAAAACACTACAAAGTGAAAAATAACTTTAATTTCGGAAGTCGGTGGCAAAAAAACCATAAATACAGATCCTAAGACACCGACTACCGAAATTAAAGTTATTTTTCACTTTGTAGTGTTTTTAAGGAAGTCGGTTGTTTTTTGCAATTAAAGTACATAGGTATGAAAAAAAAGTACATAGTGTAAAAATAAAGTATGATTTATTTGTCTTTATTATTATACATTTCACAAAATAACATTTTTTTTTATTGCTTTTTGCAGATTGTATCAAATGAATTTTGTTTAACGAAAAAGTACTAACGACTAAACTTTTCTAAATTCCGAAGAAATCAAATCTTGCAAAATAAAGTATTTTCGTGTACTTTATTGTTCTCATAAAGTATAGAGTATGTGAAATAACGTACAATACTTTATTATAAAGTCCGGGTGGCCACCCTACCGAGCACCGATAACGCGCCCTTGAGTTACATAACGGAAGCGTGGCGTTTCACACTTTTTGCATACAATGAAAATATACGACCGTCAAATACGGGCGCTGCCGCGACCGTGTAAATAATGGAAGAAACGGTTATTTTATGGACTATTTAATTGGTTTGTATGCTGCGTAGTTTGTCGTTCTAATAGAGCGGTATTGCTTTTGAATGTCACGAACTTGTCACTGTTATTTGGAATGTTTGGCAGATGTGTTGATATTGTTGCAGTATATGTATAGTAGGTACGTCCCATTTCTTCCTGTGGGTGTTGCAACTAAAGGACTTACTAGAGAACGGGCAGCAGCGTTCTCTATGCATTTTACCACCATACTGCAATCGCCAACCCGCCTGCCAAGCGTGATGATTATGACAAACCCTAACCTAAACCTAATTGGTGGAGGCCTATATCCAGCAGTGGACGTCTTACGGCTACAATGGTGATGATAAGGATGATGAATTAAAAATTTGAGAGAATTCCGGAAGTGTACAGCGAGGATTAACTGTTAATTCATAGAAGATTCACGTAGACAACGCTATGTCAACTGTACTATACAAGAACCCGTTGCAACTGAACACATTCGGGTCCACGATGATTCTAATGTGAGCGAAGCAGACGGTGACGGAGCTTGTAAAGTACTTGGTGTAATTTTTGCCTGCTCCAGGGTCAAAAAAGCAGGAGTTTAGGTACACCCTAGCTGTAGGCACTAGGCAGTGACATTATCCAAGAAGTTAGCCCAAATATCGCGACGGGATATTTTTGCGCATTAGATTTCAACGCATAACTTACCACCGAAATTTGAAAATCGAACATTTAGAACACACTGTTCCATTTTCGACTCTATGATTTGCACTCTGTTGGATTCTCAATGTTAGGGTCAACACCGATAGTCGAAAATAGAATGCGGGAAAAAATCCCGCTGCGATTATGTCTGTGTCTACGTCGACTAAATCTCAAAACTGAACAGTTGAATCGCACACGCACAGTCCAATCACTCGTATATTTCCGTACTATGCAAAACGCAACACACTGAACGAACTGCGCTTACTATCGGCAAATTCCTTAATTTTCTCAACAAAAGTATGACTTACGTTGTTTTCCCACGTGACCTGCATTTGCGACGTTGCTTACTGCCCTTGTACTATTTATTGAGCCCAGGAGGCCTAGAAAGCTAAGCCCATAGCTAAGCAGGTGGTTGCAAGGTCTATGACTTGAGTCTTAAAAGGTCAATATGTGGTAGATGAAGTTATAGAACTAAGTATTGTAACTACATTTCTGCTATATTAAATAGTTTTGTAATTTTTTCTTTTTGTAATGTAAACCTAATATTTTCAAAAACTACAAATTATTCTATTTATATGAATGACTATATAATTTGATTTATCTTGAACTTCTATAACAGAAACCCCATTTTGTTTTTAATACACGCGTATTTGATTTAGAACCTAATGTTAGCGATGCTGCGTGCTACCGTCACCGTATCGAAAGTACTAAAATTTTCGTTTCTACTTGAATAACTTCCCACCCATATTTCTTGTTTGACCTTTATACCGTGCGTGGGTTATATCAGGCAATATTGTCGATCTCACTTCATCCCTGAATCAATCTTTGCTTCTACTTGTATGATGTTTCATACCTCGATAACATTTGTATTCTCTATAGTACCTGTGTGTATATTGCCGAAGGATCTCTTGAATTATTTTGTTTTTCATGTACTTCTTCAGTGGTACCGTCAACTTAAAGTCTTTCAAGTTATATTCCTTTCTGGCCTTTATGCTATAGTCTTTAAGTTATTCTTCTGTTTTTCCATCGAGTCTCTCTACCATCATCATCATTTTAGTCGAACGACATGTGGACACAGTTGGACACAGGCCTCCCCCAATTTGGAAGATTTGCCATAATCGCCACGATTGACAAGCGGGTTGGCGATCATAGTACGGTGGAAACATGCATACATATGCTGCCCATTCTCTAGTAAGTCCCTTAGTCGCCTTTTACGACACCCATGAGAAAAAATGGGATGGTACTATTCTTTACCACCACCATTCGTTTTTGAAATTTTCTCGATGTCGTTGTCATCTACATATGTTACTGAATTTTTTTTGCTATTTATCTGTTATGTTACTCAGAGTAGCGTTATTAAAAGTAGTATTAATAATATCCCCCTGATTTATTCTTAACGGTTATTATCACGTTGGATATTTACGCGTCATATACAGGAAGTGATCTGACGATTTTTATTTCAACGTCAAAATATTGACAGACATGTATGAAAATACATTAACGATCTTGTGTATTTTAATATAAAGCAGATTTTTCTTGATAATTGACTTCCTGATTTTATTCCCGAAAAAATACTTTTCCATTTTATTGATCTTAGTTTGAAATTAGCAGTCTTAGACTTCAGAGACTATAAACTATTCAAGGTAACAATGTACTCATCACTGTTAACTTGGATATTGTACAAATTCTGTGATTATATAAATAATCACTCTTATACGGCTTTGAACAAGTCTCCTGTCGTAGATACACTTTCATAGAACAGTTTTCTTATTAATTATGAAATCTTCTATATTTACAATCTTACCACAACCGTCTGGTTAAACGTCTCTGACAACTTCCCAAAGTAAACAAATTACTAAATCTTCATAATTTCCATGTTAATTAAATAAAAGTCGTAAAACATTATCTCCATGTTATATGGTTGCAATTATTTTATAATAATCAACAGTCGTAAAACTTTTATGTTTATTCATGTCACATTTCTGTCAGTGGTCAAGTAAACCGACGGATTGTTTGCCAACGTGATCATTTTATTACGGACGATACAGTTGATTTTATTAGCATCAACTTACAATGTTTGATATTTTAGTACCCCTACTGTTTACTGCCATAGTTCATTTGGCATTGTAATAATTTCCACTGCATTAAGAACATTGTTGACTGAGCTCATCTAGTATTTTCTGTTCAAATTCTTTGTCTGAATGTCAACTAGTTTCTTTTTCTGTCAGCTTTGCTTCATCATGTTCCTTTTGAAGATGATTAGATTGCGTCACAGATCCTCTACAGTAGCTGATGCCCTACACAACAGACCTTTGTTCAAGATAGATTTTTTTCCTGAGAATATATTACAGATACTGTTTTTGTAATATTTACCACATTGATTACGTATTGTATTGCGGTATCAAACTTATTAGATTTTCGATGTAATCAAATGGTATTTTCTCGTCCAGATTTTCATACTACTTTCTTATGAAGCTGACAAATTGCTTGGTTCGTAAGCAAAATACTCGAACTGTGGAAACGACAAAAGACTGACACAAAATGTTTGCCACAAAACAGTTATTTCTTGAATTTGTAATTGAAATATTTTGTGAGCGTTAGATTTATTACAAAGCATCCGCAAAATAATATAAGTTTCAAAGGAAAATCTTGCTTCAGAAGATATTTCAAAACGTCTGAAAGTCGAGCAAGTTGTTACGCAATTATATTTTCTTTTACTGCTATTACAAAGTATAAGATGCTTTTTGTAGTCTTAGTAATAAAAGAAGTTTGAAAAAAGTATCATTAGTAAAAAGACATACATATATATATATCTTAGTCTGCCGCAATGTAGCACCGTTCCATTTGAGCGTGAAAATTAAATCACTGACCCATTCCTCGATATAACTTTGTCTCAAGCTATTAAATCAACGTCTGTATCTGTGATTTAATACATTTATTGTACTTCATATTATAAAAGAGAGGAATTCGAACTCTCCGCTTACAATTGCACAGAGCAAACCCCAACAATAGTCCGGAATCCCGTTAGTATCAAGACTATGGTTCCTTAGGTCATTTCCTGTTCTTTATTATATTCTATCTAACACCCTTCCTTCCTCATTTCATTCATAAGTTTCATAACAAACCTACACTGTTATACTTGTACACAAAAGTAAACAAAATCGTGCATTTTCTAATGTTCTTTTTTTGTCCTTGTGAAGTACCCTCAGGTACTTCACTAGGGGTCTAACTAAGCAAACACGATACTTATAGCTAAAGGCTCGTACAAACTAGTTTGCCTAGCCTAAGTACGAGCCTTTAGCAAAAGCCTTAGCCTCTGTACGAGCCTTTAGCGATTACCAGTTTTGCGACTTTATCAATACTCAATTTCATCGCACTGTTCACCGAGAGCTCTGTCGGATTCTCAACGCTCGGCTCAACACAATCCCGTACACCATAAAATCATGTTGCGATATTTTTAGGATACATTACTTCGAACGTGGCAAGACTACCCTCTATTTGAGTGCAGTAAAACAATTGAGCATCGAGCCGACTTCCGCAGATGTAAATCCTTTCAACTGTGTTCCGAATTCGAATGTGAGCGGTATCTAGCGTTTTGTCGTTATATCTAGCTCCCGAAAAGCGACTTAATCGGTAAGACTGGTGCATCTAGTATCTCGTCTGCAATGTACACTTCAGTGATGGATGACGTCATGTCATGGTCATAGAGGGTTTGCGTCGTAGTACATAGCGTGTTTACGGGTCCTTAACGCACCTAGTTTTCAGCGAGGCCCAACAATGACATCATACTAGTTTGTACTGCCGCATTTTTGGTGAATTCTGGGTACGTGTCGGGAATTTAAATAGATATGCGTTGTTTTGGTAGTATTTTGCTTCCTGTTTTCATAGTGTTTTAATTGGTAGTGTGGGATAGGTCGCCATTTTTGTTATCATATTTCTTACGAGACAGGATGAAAACATTGTTGACCAAGTAAAAAGGTAAACTCAAAAAATGAACAAATAAAGCATGCAGCATGTTTCTCCACGGAGTATTGAGTTTATTCTACTTGAAAATCTTCGAAGGAAACTAGCTAAGATTAAGATATGAGACGCCCGAAGTTCGCAACTTCATTGAAATTCTGAACGTTACTGACTGCTAACTTGCTAAAGCTGTTTCGTTGAAATAATTATTATGTTCGGGTTGAAGATAGTATTTGATTGTAGCTGAAGAAGTTATAATTTGTCTGCTGTTGACGAATTTAACATACGCATCCAGGCATTCCTCGTGAAATCCTCCTTTTAATTCAGTTAATTATTATTCATTTTATTGATGGATTCTGGATGTATGTAAAAGCCATTACGCTGATGCACTTAAATATATGCATCAGCGTAAACGTAATGTAATCATGTTTAGCAAAAAGAAGTTAATAATTTTAAAGATTTGCACCCATATCTGTAGGTGACGGAGCTCCTATAACAACGTTTCCATTTTGTTTAGTAATTTTTTGTCTTCGCGAATTCTGAGAAGCAAAATTGTTTGTTAACTTTAGTCGTTTCAAGTTTAATGGTCTGTTTTGATATAACTTACGGTTATGGTTCTTTTCGTATAGTATCTTGTTTATGCATTTTGTTTTAGATATTAAAATAATGTGCTTAGTTATGTACCATGATCTTTATTGTTCTTTTTACAGGATTGATACTGTAGTTAATTTACTGTTCTGAATTTCTTTGAAAATTAAGAAAAGAAAATTTGTAATTAGAATTTGGCTTTAGCGAGCTTGTTTGGTCAAAAAAGATAACGATCCTAGGCCGTTTAGTTTGGCTAGTTACATATTAAAGACGTCACACAACATTGTCAAATTATTTCAGTACCTAAGTCCCTACCATTTTTTAGATGATCTGATATAGCAACCTTAACTCTGAGGAATATGTTCTAGGGTATTCACACTTTTCTTCCGTGTCAGCACAAATTATACCATAAAAGTTCATACCATTTGTACAATATGTCCGCAAATTGGATGCACCGGACGTTTTTAATCGTATCGTTACTCGTGTAAGCTCTATGAATGTATCAGCACTAAGCTGCTATAGCTACTTTAGGTAGTGTATGAGCTGTCCCTCGGCTGACTGAGTTCCGTCATTAATCCAGGGCATCAGCTCGAATTAGCATCGTCCATAATCTTATAAGTGCTGTAATGAACTACTATAAGTGGTTGGATGCTCTATCGTCATTTGCATCTTTATTAATGAGGTCTATTTGTGGCATGCGATCTTTTAACTACATATTAGCTTCGCATTTTGCATTAAAAATTGGCTGAAGGAATTTTGACGAAATTCGACAAACAGTTAATACCTGGATTAACACATTGCTTACTTTTTATCCGGGTAGTGCCGTCTCGTGGGATAGTTTCCTACCTCCACGTAGTCGAATTCACTGGCAAAAACAGTTATTAGAAGATTTTGGTAAACCATTGGGTTCGGTGAAATCTAAGTTAATGTCTAAAGAATATATCGTTGTTTTACCAAGTTTTAATTGAGAGAACGTCACAATTTAACAGATAACAGTTTAACGTTTCGACGGAAACTTTTTGACTTATAAATTTTTAGTTCGAGGACTTTTTCTACCTTTAGATGACGTGCGTGTTTTAGGAAAATTGGTATCAGAAGAAATAATGATACAACAGTAATGGAATAAGTAAAAGCACCTTTATTTTATAGCGTCTGGCCGGCAGAGCAAGCAAAATTTAGAATAAGGGATTTCAATTGAAACCTTTTTGAATTGTCTCTGTTACAATCGCTGTGAGGTCATTAGTAGGACGAATGTTCTTGAGTATTTTATTCACGGAACTTCTCGACCTAGTTCTTTTTTAATTCTTTGGAAAACTTGTAGTTGTGTTAACACTCCGGTGAAACTTAGCAAGCGTTTGGTAATATTAGTAGTAAGAACTTCGACCTTAAAACATATTTGACAGCATATTTTACTTTTGGAAGTGGACTCAGGTTAGTGTCCAAAATGAGTTCATTTGTCTGAAGATATATTTATGCGGCCTACACTTGTCTTTTCTTTGATATTTTTCGTCAAATTGTTTGAGCTCCTTAAGTTCTCAGTTGAGCTGCATGATTACTGTTAAATGACTGCGCTGATTGAACAGGTCCACTCAATCTATGTGGTTGTTTCCACAAAAGACCATATCAGACCCCAATCCAGATGGTCTTCACATGATCTGACCAAGATTATGTCTGAAATTTAAAAGAGACTGAACTCCGAGTTTGTTGCGGCCTTTCTTTTAAGATTAGTCAGATAGAAAACGGCGACATCATTTAGTTTTGATAATATGATTGACTAGTAAAAGTGTTTGTACAAACCTACACGCAGAAATAAAATGATTTATCATAACGGAATATTAATGTTCACGGCATATGGACTAAGTTGGGCTGTAATTGAGGTTGCAGTAAGCATTGTTGTTAATGTGGGTAGATTTAACACCAACACGAAAACATTCTGATTTTGACTTACAGTTCAGATAAACATGAATCCTATTCTGTATATTTCCAGAAATAGTTAAGTGACATGGGTTTATTTTGGAAAAGGAGAAGCTTGAATTAGTAACAATCAAACCTTATTTGATTAAATCACACTAAATTGCTTGCGAAGCCTTTGATAATAATTTACTTCGATGGTTTCCGTGGTAGATTTTCTCGACACTACGTGGGTAGCATACCTAATAGAGTAGGTAACTTACTAAATAACGACTGACTTTGTTTCGATTTAGCTTTAAATCAATCAATAACCAATTCTAATAGATTCATTGTTTTGAATAGATTCCTCGTATATAACAGACACCAAGACATCTTTATGTGCTTTGTTCAATAAATTGTTTATTTCGCCAATAATTTTCAAACTTACTAATATTATTATCTTGCTAGAAAGCTAGCACTGTTGTCATCATTTACATATCTGTGTTTGAATTTAAATCAATGTGTGGATGATTGCTTTATAGCTACACCATCTTGTGTTGAGTTACTAGGTTGTCACTCTTTCCCGAGGTCCTTTCTTACTTCGGGTTGGTTTGTTCTTTTTGAGCAGCTGTCAATTGCAGAAGCTATATTTACTTTGTGTTACAATTATTAATGAACTTTTCTTTCCATTGTTACAGGTCATAAAAATTCCAGAAACAAAAGAAGGCTACATAGACCTGAACAACCTCGAACAGAGATTGCAGCAGAACTCGAGTTCAGGACACAGAATGATTGGTTTCTTCCCAGCGGCTTCCAAGCTCACGGGCGTCTTAGCTGATGACGTAGCCACCACTCTGCTCCTCCACCAGTATGGAGCCTGGTCCTTCTGGGACTATACGCTGGTGGCACCATCTTCTGCAGTAGACATGAATCCTACCTTCCCAGGAGTTGATGAAGAGATGGTGAAGAAAGATGCGCTGTTCTTCAATTGTGAGAAGTTTGTTGGAGGAGTCCAGGGACCCAGTGTTGTGATTGTGAAGAAGAATGTGTTCAGTGATACTCCGATTTATTCTGAAGATGTTGAGGTACGTACAGGAACAATAATTTAATTTGAAAACACGAATTCCTATAGTAGAGTAATATATTTTTTGACAAAGAAGCTTTAGGATAAAGAGAGGAAAGCATTCAGAAATAGGGATCTAGATAAACGTTTGTAAATTGTAAAAGCAATCTTGGTGCTAGTGTTAGAAACAATTCTGTGGATACAAAGTCTCATTCATGCTTAGATTCCTCAAAGGTTTCTCAGGTCTTAGAAGTACCTAATGCAAGGTGAAGACAGGAGCGAAATTGAATGAGTTAAATATGGATGAGCTCATGAAACTTTCTTGGCATGTCCGTTGCTCTAAGAGAATTTTCATTGAATATTAAATTTTTATCAACGTGTTTACAAAGTTTGCCAATTTGCAATTTGTTCAAGATAGTTTGTAATATCGTTATCGTGTTAACAGTTGTTCTTGTATTTTCTGTTGCTTGTTTATATTTTAGTTTCTATAGTAGGCGGTCAAGGTCAAATTTTATACATACATACATAGAATCACGCCTTTTTCCCATGGGGGTAGGCAGAAACCACGGAACGCCACCTGCTACGATCTCTACACACTCCTTTTGCCTCGTTTAGGTTCATACAATTGGTCATACACACACGCCGGTTGCGAGTACTACGCACCTGACCTTTCTGAAGAACATCACCAATAAGGTCCCTATATGTCCTCCTAGGGCGTCCCCTCCCGGTGTTTCCACTCACATCTGCCTTGTAAATACCTTTTGTGAGCCGACCTTCATTCATCCTCTCAACATGACCAAACCATCTAAGCATACTTTTTTCAATTTTTGTCACTACATCTTCTTTTACACCACACCGTTCTCTTATCACATCATTCCTCAGCCTATCATTCATAGTCACACCACACATGCTTCGCAAATTTTAATTGCTCGAATATTAGGCACAAAAAGTTTGTAGATTCTTTCTTTTTATTTTCATCTTGTTAAAACTATCATAATTAATGGATCGAGCGTCGTGATCGAAATATTACCAGTAACCTCATTAGGGCTGGCGCTCACTGCGGGCATGGCACGGCAGATTGTGCTGCGGTATCCCGCGGCGTTCCGTGGCATGCTGTGGCATCCCGTGGTATCCCGTGGCATGCCGTGGCATTCTGCTGAAAGCTCAGCCACTCTGGCATCAATCAGTTTTGCTCCGCGCGGATTCGAAGTTGGTTGTGTAGTTACGGTTGACTGGGATTTAGTATTAAGCTGCACAAGTTACAACCTTATTTCAACCAGCTTAACAATCATAATTCCTCGATACAAAGTGACCCATACGTCTCGCGAGATACAATGGCGTGCCGCGGTAACCCGTGAAATGAAACGGCATGACTCGTCATGCCGCAGCAACCCGCGGCATGCCGGGGCGCGTCGCGTTATACCACAGCATCCCGCGGCACGTCGCGGCATCGTGGTATCGAAATAAAGTAACATGAACTCTAAACTCATTGAAATAAGATTCAAAATAACTTGATTAGTAATAAAATCCTTTGCCATGCAGTGCCGTGCCGGCAATGAGCGCCGGCCCTTAGTTTTCCGAAACAGTTCGGTAGAGGTCCCCGCATTTCGCCAGTTATGTTGAAGTCCCATGTAATAGGAGGTGAGCCTATTGCCATTAACCGGGCACAAATCCAGCCAGCGAGCTGCCACTGAGAAATTCCAGATAGGCAATCCAATAACACTTTGCCCGACTTGGGAAGCGAACCCAGAACCTCATGTTTAGCAGTTGCGCTTGCAACTACAAGTCCTACAAGTTCTTCCAGTAAAAATATTGTTTCTTCCTTCAGGTCTTGAGCGAGAGGATTGAAGAGTTGAAATCAACAGAAGGTGTCAGGGCAGCTCTGGTCATGCAGTTAAGAGATGCCGTCGGTCTTCAGACCATCGTTGAGAGACAGGACAACATCAGCAAGTAAGATATAAAGTCATATACATATTATTTTTGCAGATGTTCGTTTTGAACGTGGATAAAAACTATAGGAACCGTTAAGCATATATAATCAAATAGAAACAGCTTTCATTTCAAGTAATGTTATATTATTATCTTTTAGTAAGTTAGTTTTTATATCCATCATTTATCGAGCAAAAAAATTAATAAGTAAATAAATAACTGGTACATTCCACGAATTATAACTGTAATCGCAATTACGTGTCTCGATGTTAAGTAGGATTATTTTTTTATCATCGTACACATTAATTATAATACCAGTATTATCTTCTCTTCGTTGTCTGACTAACGGAACTATATTTCTCACTTGTTGTTAAAGTTCACATACTTATATTATAACAACATAGACCATTGTATGTAACCTACCAAAGTATTACTTAGCTATGTCTCATCATTAAAGACGATAGACGTCCACTGTTGGACAAAGGCCTCCCCAAATTTATAGGTTTGCCATAATCGCCATGTTTGGCAGGCGATTTAGCGATCGCAGTATGGTGGTAAAATGCATAGAGAACGCTGCTGCCCATCCTCTAGTAAGCCCGTTAGTTGCCTTTATGACACCCACATGTAGAAATAAGATGGTGTTGTTCTTTACATCCAGCATCACACATAATTTTTACGTCTTATCTATGGAATATCATTATATTCAAATTCAAATATTTTGTCAATTTATTCGCCGCATTCTTCACAATCAATATGTATAAGTGAACTCTGCCTTACAGCCTCCATTCTTACATCATATTCTTTCTAAAAATAGAATTATTTCCACGCCAAGGACTTCTCTTGAAGCATTGAAGCACACTCGGTAATTTAAGCACGTGTCACTTCAATAACAAGTTCATTTCGCTTCGCTAACTCGCTCGCAGACTTGCAATATCGACGTTGATCAAAGACTTTGCGATTAGGTTAGTTTGGAATACCATACCATAGAGCACAAACTATGTATATGGTGGCCACAGAATAATTGGGTGTTCCTGTACTAAAAACTACAGCGCGATTTTATGATAAAAACATTGCAGTGGTCATTGTGGGTATCATTATCACCATTTCAGCCGAAAATATTGCTAGATATAGGCCTCCTCCAGACACCGCCACCTCGACCGGTAGCGGTTGTTTGGGGAGGCCATTAAGCTCTTTGTGGCTATCATGGTATATAAATAAATCTATGGCGAACACAGTTATAACATTTACAAATTGCAAGTTAAAATTTAAATAACGAATCGGTTATAGACAGTAAAAAAAAAATAGATTATTCAATCCATGAAGATGCACCCCACTCTTTCACCATTGTACTGAGAGCGGTTAAAAACAAAGGAAAGGGTCGCAGTGGGGCGCGTCATCGTGAATTGAACTATTCAACAGTGTCCTTATAATAAAAGTTCCGCACATAGTTCCGCTAAAAACTTTTCAATAAAATTGTCGGGGACGAATACTTTATAAATTCAATTTTGGAATGTCATACTGCCATGACGGTAGCCATGTTTGTTTTTATGTTTGCAAATATAGAAAGACAAGGCAAGGGAAAATTACTGTGCAGCCAGGTTCATAGTGTCAACTCACATATAATTTTGTTTACGCAGACGCAAACAAGGGCGTATTTATTGCACAGATTTATGTTTACTGACTCGGAATATTTGCGAAGGAGATACATTTTGCGGACTTATTATATTTTATATTTTTATGAAGCGTGCCTTTGGGAAATTAATTTCATGTAACGAGATTTCTACAACAACTATCGAATCTTTTAGATATTATTTTGAAAACGACTAGGTATGTGCTTGTTGACTGTCAAAATAAATATAATTGGGATGGGGCTTAGAGGTTTGTCTAAAGGTATTCTGAGACTTTAATTAAAATATATTTATTATTTGTTAAATGAGAAATATGATCATGAACTACAGTGCTTGTAGAATTACAAATGGAGCATGGTAGTTGATATATGTACGTACCTGGAATATATTTATTTGTTCATTCCCAGGGCAACATGGAAGTAATATAACACAAGATTTATTACATAATATGCGACAAACACGTTATAAACAATGCATTTATAAATAAAATTGCGTTCTTGAGTCATTCCTTTGAGTGGCGTTTAGTTTGCTATAAAACTATTTTGAATTGTAGGCTTCCTGGCATAGACGAAGGGAACAGGGCTTGTATATAATTATGTATGCATTCATGTACCTAGTACATAAGTCTATATTTCATTTCGCTGGTTTTCTAATAGGGGACGGTCCCCTACTAGATAGCCAGACGACTGAGCAAAGGCTGACGCCGCTTTGGCGGGTGTATGTCGCTTCACATTATGAAAATGTTTGTAGATTTTAGTGTGTTTGTGGAAGTTTTCATACTGATGAGGGCCATTCAAATAGAAAAAAGAGCATTTATTGAAGTCTTTGAAATTTGACAAATGATTAAACCAAACTTCATATGAGAGTGCACTCACTCTCTCTATGAAGAGAGAATATAACCGAGCATAAATAAAGACACTCACTGAATAGCTTGAAACTACACTAGTATTAGTACTAAAGTAGTATTATTATTCCTAAACTCGAAATTATTAATTCGTATGTTCAATATAATCTTCAATATTATTACTATAAAGTTTTAGATAGCTATAATGTTTGTTGAAGACAATATAGATAAAAATTTATAGATGTCGACAAATTCGTGAGTTCTTTGCCCCAGGGACAAAGGACAAAGACTTGTCCGTCCATACAATGCCAGGACCACAATTAGTACCTTGTCTAACTTTATCTGTACCTTTGTTATAAGATCGACAGTATCTGTCCCAAGTTGACATAGCTTTTATCTACAAATTCAATTATTATCTTCTTTGGGGATTTCTTTAATTCTGTTTTTGCCTTTGATCAGAATTGTCCAACTGTGTGAATTCAATGACTGGTGTAGAATAAAGAACAAAAACTGTAGATATTTTTGTAAGTACTGCTACGGTTAGCCTATATCACCCCACTGCTGGGTAAAAGCTGTTCTCCATTACTTTCAGTGCTTGCGATCCAGGGTTAATGTAGACTACTGATCGTTTTATTTTGTCCAGGTCGTCTCGCCATCTTCCTATTTTTGTAAATTTGATATTTAACTTGACAAAAATATCGTCGAAGTATAAAACTGTTTATTGGATGCCGGATACGAAAATTCGAACAATTTGTCAGCGACACGATTATTCATTCATAAAATATTATTATACAATATTTATTTTGATGGCTTCAACACTATTTTTGTGGCGCGAATCCAAATTTCTAGAAAACACGTTTTTGTCTAGTACGTGCTTCTTATTTCATTCAATATCTTGATAACCCCGAAAAATGATTATGATAGCTGAACATACCTGACCAACCTTTGCAAAAATTAATTTAGCAAAGGGTTTGTTGGTTGCAGTAAGGAGAGGACGCAATAAAATTATGCATTACTGTTTTTTCTCAGTTTCCAGCCAGTGCACATAATGCTTTGGCATTCAGCATTGTGATAAATAATAATTCTATAGTTGCTTATGCTACTAACAATGCTACTTGGAAAGTACCTAATGGAGTTTTCTACTTGCATCTTAACCACAAAGCAACTCAGTGAATAGCTTGTGAATAGTACCTATTCTATTATTACAATGTGCCAATATTCATTGTATAGATTAGATATATTGGATATTCATTTATAAGTTCATCATTTTATGGGGTTGTTTGTTTATCCATCACTACATATTTACATAGATATATCTAATATTGATGGCGTTATTATTTAAATGATTCTTTAACGGAAGATTTTCGACGATTATTTTATGTGTAACGTATATTAGACGCCATTGATTTGCGTAAAGATTCGCAATGTCAAGGTCTCTTCAAATAATATGTGGCTTTGGAATAGTTTTTTGAAAAGAAACTGTTTTTTATATAACATTGGTCAATTTTAAAGACATGGTGTAAATAAAGGAGTAGGAAAAATCAAAAGGGTTATTTTTGTTATTTGGCTTAGAATCTTTGGGACCCTAAATGGGACCGTGGTTAGTGTCACAAATACTATCTTACCACGATCTTTCAAACAATCATCTTTTTCAGCTCTTATCTGTGATCAGTTTCAGTCAGCTGGACTACAACTGTCATTGTCCACAAACCAACATCGTTATCTGCTGTCTTACACCTCTCTTTGACATTGTCTCCACAATCAGTGTACCTGTTGCAGCCCAATATCTGTAAGTTAATCAATAGTTTCTAACATACATAGCGCGCGAAAACTATCCGACATTTGGATAGTTTCTCCAGTAGGTATTTCATGAGCACGGAAGGCGCCGAGTCTCAACTCAAGCCCGTGCGTCATCCATGCAGAGTTGCTGTCAGACAATAACTATTTATAATGTTGCATTTATGTAGGTAAACTGCGAAGCACGTGGAAGTTTCTTTACTGTTAGATCTTTTGTGTGGTTCACTATTGAAGATATTGCTCATGCTGTAAGAGTGAATAATGAAGGTATGTGTTTTAAATAGTGGACCTAACCTAAAGATACGGACTTGAAATTTTGTGATACCTAATGACTGTTAGCTATCATGTCTCAATCTGTAGTCTGAAGCCAAAACTGTTGGGTTATCTGTAGTTTCGAGGGCTACTGATATGTTGGCAACTCGCAAGAGGAGAAGAAAATAACCTTAAATGTTCCTGTTTTTGTGTTCTTCATGCCAAATATTTCGTAATGCTCCTCACGGGACGGACAATTTTGAAGACAAATAGACTTTACTGCAATCGTCTAGTTTGGCACTATTCCCGTTACAAACTGATCTTGTTGCTTTACCGCAGTTTTAATTTCGCTGCGTCTTCCGGGACTCGAATATACATTGCAAATTATTTCAGAATCATTTCACAAACATGTGTTTCAAGTTTTAGATACAGAGAGAAAATTAATGAACTTTACAGCTCATATACACCTATATCTTACATTTCTGGACCTTTGTTTCGTGAAGGCTATCTCCTTTCAAGAACTTTCCATCCACAAATCAACAAGGAAGTGTTTTACGTTATCTTCTAATGAAGATCACACCGCAATTTTGATCTGCCAAACATTAAACAGCATTGGCCCCAAGACAGCTCCCTGTGGAAAACTTTTCTTAAGCTATTAAGATTAAAAGTAATACATATATCCCTGATGACGCAAGTATCAGATATGTGAACAATAATGTTCTGTTCGATTAACAAACATTCGCGATTATGTGAGTGGTACATCATTTAACATTTAAACTATATTTAATAGTGTTTCTTTTGAAGTTTCAAGAGCTTGATGAATATGTTGTATAACATATATGTAGCTTGTTGTATAACATTTATGTAATATTCATTCATGTTATTATCATTTTGCGATATCTATTGCTTTGTCTGTGATATACGTAGACAAGATATTTTTTTCTTCCGCATTACATAGGAATAAAACAATGTTTTCTAAACAATAGTTAATTAATTAATAACACGTAGTGTATTAAAACAACTTTGCCATTATAAAAGGCTTTATTGAAGACATTTTCAGAATGATTGTTTCGAAATAATTATAAAACAATAGGTTCCACAATAGTTGTATTTAATTCTAGTGACGTCCTTACAACTGTCTTCATCTAGATAAATGTAATCATTGTGAAGAGTCTGAAGAAGCTGATTTATGTAAGGACTTGTTTTTAAAAACGAATTTGAGTTATAGTTCCGGTAAACATGAGAATGAGAAGGCACGAGTTTATGTAAACAACATTGGTAGACGAAAACGGAGAAACCTCGTTTTCATAAAACACTCACATGTAATACGATTTTAAATAAACATGTCCCATTTCAAAAGACTCATTGAATGAATGTGAACAATGTTGGCGCAGAGTCCCCTCGCCATAACGATTTGTTTGCAGTACAAGTCGGCACCGCTTTTTTCTGCGCTTGGCGCCTTCTCAATTTCACGTGACCCATTCGTCTTTACGTGTTGGATGTTGCAGTATATCGATTGTATGGTAGAATGACATTGTGATGCAGATTAAATGGTATTGCTATTATTATAATACTTGATTCTTCAAATTGGGAAATTGATCTCACGTTAACTGATTACATTCTCATTTCATAAAATATATCAATAGAAAACCTATAAGCCATGATATATAAAATGCTAATGCAACATCTCATGAGATATCTATTTATGAATACGAGAAAATAACCGGTTTTCATATATGTATAACTCATCTTCCTGAGAGCATCAGAGGAAGCGTTGCCGGATGACCAAATACTGCGCTTCCTAACTCAGCATTGAACGCTTTCTGATGGGAAGAACCAATTGACTGAACACTTACCGATAATTTAACCCAACCCGGTTCTGAGAATCCATCTCATGTGAATGATTAGAGGCAATTATTTTTATAACCCCCTACTGATATAATTTTATTGCGCTGATATTTTAACTGTTTCTATTTTCAGTACATGGTTTGAATCTATCAGTTAGTGCTAATTGAATTGTGATCTCACCTAGTTTTGCAATTGTTCTCGTTTTCTCTTTGTTTTGTATATTTACATTAGGAAGTTTATCAAGTCAAAAGTTAATGATGGTACATCCATACTATTATGCATACAAATACGCTACGCTATATCCGAGGAAAATCAAACAAAATACAATAAAAGCAACATAATTGCGCAAGGCTATCGTCTCGTATTCGCATTTCCGCAAATGTCCACGTACGAGCGTAGCACGGGCATCGAATCCGGGTCATTGCAGCACTGCCCTCGAAAGCCGGTAAATGGGTCAGAGGAACTGACGCCTGAAATAGAACAAGTTGCTATGTGGCGACGAGCGTCCGTGTTCGTAATGTAAATGGAAAGTGGAGATGACTTTTTAGTCCGTTCACTCTTGATAGATCAATGAGAAATCACAATGGCTTTTGCCATTGATATCAATGTATAACATATTTTTGTCACAAATAAAAGTTTTTAGATAGTCATGGTTACAAAAGATAACCTCCAAAGTAGGCCACAAAATCTTTTAAACTGACCAGATGTCAACACCGTAGCTTATTAGAGTGACTATATGTATATTAAAGGCCATACACAAACAGAAAAATTACAGCTGCGATTGCTAAAATATCTCACAGTTTAATTAGCACCCCACAGACCACACAAGAATAACAAGTTTACGAACAATTCGTCCAGTAGCGCCATATGATTTCATTGCCCAAGAATAGGCTGACAATTGTCATAACTTTGCATTATTGCCACCTTTGAACTCAAATGCGTCATGGCTATTTATTTGCACAATTTTATTTCTTCTTTCCTGAATATTTCCGGTGTCTTTTTAGTTTTATTGTTAAGGATAATAGTGTTATGTTTATTTCTGGAACTCAGTCTTATTTTCAAGTCTATTGCTAGTCCAACCTTTCCGGTTTCCGGATTAGTAATCGGAGGAAGGTCATCTAAATAGCCTTGATTACCTGTTTTGGGGTCTTTGATGTTTTATTTAGAAGCACTATCCACCTATGCCACATTGCAGTTAGATATAGTATTTATTTAGCCCAATTCCTAAGTCTTAATTAGAAACAACAGTTCATTTCACTAAGTTTATTTCCGCCATGCTATACATGGTATATGTGACTAGCTTTTACCCGCGACTTCGTCCGCGTCAAATTTTTGCTCCCTGACCCTTCCCGTCGCATCGAATTGCCTGCCAGTTTTCACTGCTCCGCTGCTTTAATTGTAGTGTGATGTTATACAGCCTTCCTCAATAAATAGGCTACCCAACACAAAAATAATTTTTCAATTCGGACCAGTCGTTCCTGAAATTACCGCATTCAACCAAACAAACAAACAAACTTTTCAGCTTAATAATATTAGTATAGATATATAGTATAGATCTATGTTAATTTTACTATATTGAAACGCTTGAATTTGAAAACAACACACTTATACTTACACTAGATTCTTTGTTCGACTGTCATTTGTTCTTTGAAAAATAAATGTCTTTAAACCGATCTTTGTCAACTATTGAAGCATTGGCATCGCTTTAGATTAAAATGAAGCTAAGCATCTGGCCACTGCCGCTACTCATCCTACACTAACTAACTACGGAATAAAACGTCGACTTTTAAAAATCATCATGATATGCATTTTTATTATTCAACCTTGGTTAAGTATTTAATTACCGTGGTACCGTGGGTTGCCGGACGTAAATAATAACACCACCCCATTTCATCCCGTGGGTGTCATAAAAGGCGACTAAGGGACTTACTAGAGAATGGGCAGCAGCGTTTTCTATGCATTTTACCACCATACTGCGATCGCCAACCCGCCTGCCAAGCGCGATTATGGCAAAGCCCCCCAAATTGGGGGAGGTCTAAGTCCAGCAGTGGACGTCTTACGGCTGAAATGATGAAGTATTTAATTGAGCAAACATTTCTAATTTGTCATCAAAGTCCTAATCCCTACATCTGGATACCGTCCTAACATCTAAAGGTCACCCTTCCGTAGTAGCATGACGTAACCACACTACAGTTTAGGGTCATTTTACTGAGAAATCTAACAATGTCATCTTTGTTCCTTGATATTCAATCCACGTGCATGACTGATGATAACATCTTACTGCAAAAAGTTAGCCTGTAGGTTGTAGAGGTCAAATTACAGTCTCGTGCAGAGTAACACTAGATAGCTAGAAGTGTACTGATTATCAAGAGCGTTCCCTGTCTCGTATATCTCATTATCATCGTCATTGACAGTTTTGTTCCAACCACTGCAGACATATGAGCTTAGCAAAATCTGCCTATGAATCTCAGCTAAGAGAGAGAGCAGTGGTCGCCCACTGGAAACAGCCCCAACTTACGAGTCGTGGGTCGTGGGTAGGGTTGCCAACATTTCTTCGACGAAATATAGTATTTTACAAACTAAGCCAAATAAATAATAGTTTAAAAAAACTAAAAAAACACGCTTCCATTGAAAACCAAACTAAAAAGTACAAAATAATGGAAAAAAAGCGTGGGGTGCTTTTTAAGGTATTTTTTTATTGATATCAGGCACCCCACGCTTTTTTTCCATTATTTTGTACTTTTTAGTTTGGTTTTCAATGGAAGCGTGTTTTTTTAGTTTTTTTAAACTATTATTTATTTTCTATTTTTTAGGGTGTTTCACAAATTAGTTTGTGACGGTTGTCAGCGTAGTTTTCGAAGACAGTTTTTTTGCTATCCTGGTAACCCTGGCAAGGATAATGGCACAAATTTATGAAATTATTGCATTGTCATCGGTGCTTGACAGGTGTGCAAAGTTTGAATGAATTCTGGTCGTTTAAAGTGGGTCAAAATCACGCTATAAGGAGTCGGTTACAAACAAACATACAAACATACAAATATACAAACATACAAACATACAAGTGAAGCTAATATAAAGCGTGTAAAAAGAATATAGTACACTTAAGAAAAATATAGTACTTTATGGAAAACTTAAAACATAGACTAATTTATTTAAGATTTTAAACTTCTTATTCGTTTGACATGACAAGTTTGGAACGCAGTAAGACAGATACGTTAGAATACACTATAGTCGAACCGGAGAAAGAGTACGTGGTGATAATCTACGACGACGACTTTTTCTCCGGTTCGACTATACACGCTACCACTTCATCATCAGTCAAAAGTTATTGTAAAGGCACGTTGATACATTTTTTAAAATGTAAGATTTGATTTGATTGTTTTAATATATTATTTTTGCGTACTATATATTTCTTCAACAGTATATAGTACACAGAACTGAAATATAGTACAATACTATATATTATAGTACGGTTGGCAACCCTAGTCGTGGGTTCCACCCCAGGCAGTCGGTTTACTTTGTGAATTTTATTTCATTACCATTACTCTCAAGAAAGGTGAAATCGCGAGAAAATCGGAACCAAAATTTCGAAGACGTATGACATCTAGAATCCGCGTGGTAGGTTACAGCCCATTGTCTCTCACACAGAAGACGCTTGCGTCCCAGCAGTGGGAACACTGAGTATAGGCCCCTCTCTGTTTTGCCATGCTTGTATGGTTCTAAATCCGATGGGATTTAGACATGGGGCGTAATTGATGAATTAGAAACCGCATCGGATGGTTAGACCCTTTGTGCAGCCAAGCGGCTCAACCTGATTAGGATTTCGCTGTAATGATTGAAGTTCAGTACTTTCTACGAAGTCTGGAAGTAAGTGAATATCTAATAGATCAAACGAGATGTTCTTAGTAGAGTTATGTAACCAGACAACTTTATTACGAAGGAATGGAAAGAAACATTCTTTATAATGTACACTATAAAAATTGGAGATATAAATGTAGACATTTTACAAGGTGTGACACACTGGGCTGTGTATCTTGTTAGTATATCCGTCTCGTGCTGATTTCTCGCTCATTCAGTGTAAAAAGCCATTCCTAGTACTTAAATGTTCACTCCAATAGAAGCCATCTTACTTTCATCGGGATAAACCTTAAAAAACTTCCAATATTTCACAATCATATTGAAATACCAATACACTTTATTTTTTGCCCCAGAAATGACTAAAATATTCCGTTCAATGACTTATGAACACGGTCACATCAGATATCGGATCACTTGATAGAGTTATATGATGACATAGTAATTTCGCATATCAAAGGGAAAAAAAACATGACACAATAAAAATAAAAGTAGAATTTTATGATTCACATGTTATTAGCTAGTTATCTCATTGAATTCATAATAAAACGGTGTGTTTTTAGAACGAAGACGCTATTCTTTTTGTAATGAGTCCAAAGCTATAAAATTTGGCCAATTTGAGGACGGTGAACTGTGTTGTATAATACATTGGCTTCCAGACTGTTTTGATAATAAAAATGTGATGTTTTCGGGGATACAAAGTAAGCTTTATTTTATACGACCTATAATATCATTATATTTTTACATAAGGCCAATTATTAATTGTTCCGTGTGATGCCGAACGTAAAGAATAGCAACAGCCGTTTTTTCCTGTGGGTGTCGTAAGAGGCGACTAAGGGATTTACTAGATAATGGGCAGCAGCGTTCTCTATGCATTTAACGATTATATGCGATCGCCAACCCGTCTGCCAAGCGTGGCGATTATAACAAGACCCCCCGAGGCCTATGTTCAGCAGTGGACATTAATTATAATGATGAAGATGAAGGCCAATTAACAGAATGAACACAAAATCTCTTAAAACACGACTCTTTTGTTAGCTTTACAGTTTTAATACGATTAAAGGACACAATTAAACCCCTGAAATTCCTAAAGAATATGCCTGGGCTCACCTGGGCTAGAATGACTCTTGAAATTCAACCTCAGGAGTCAGTAAATCTATCGTATTTCGTTACAGTCCTAGGTATACATTAGTTTACAACAATAGTGAGAACATGTTATATAAATTCTAATGCTATTGTAATAATTATCATAGTTTGCGGTGTTCTATCATAGCGAAGTTCAAAGTCCAGTCCATAAGGAAAACAGAACACATGCATTTTAAACATGGTTGCAAACAATATAACATAATTTATAGTTTCTGCTACGTTGAATAAGAAAAAAAAAAAAACTGCGTTTTGGGGATGTTTACGTATATTTTTATGAATATTATAACTTCGATTTAATGTGTCGTATTTTGCTTTGTTGGATACACAAGCAGAAGCGTAGTAAATGTAAACAAATTATGGGGATTACACATTTTTTGGTCAGTCTGTGACGTTTAATAAATAATGATATGGGTGCTGTGATAGGGGTTACGTGCGGGGCAATGCACCGCACTCGCAGTCTTGTTTGAGTCGCCGTAGCGACAACATGTCTAGTGCCGTAATAAACGAAACAGTGTTATATTATTTCCGAAAGCCGAAAGACGTCCATTGCTGGACATAGGCAAGCAACGCCACTTGGACCGGCTCTGTGTTTCTCGCATCCAGCGCACGTAACTAACCTAATCTAAACCAAGACACCACACAGTAAGGACCAGGCTCGGGTCGACGGCGCGTAGTGTTCCACGCGCGCCTCAGAGAGATGTCAACACTGAGGGGGTCTGCTAGGAGCGATGCCTGCCTGGGTCGCGAGATTGTTCGAAAGAGATACCGTGACTCTGGCACATGGGCAAATGAAGGAACACGGGTGGGTTTTAGTAAAAGTCTGACACGCCCTCCCGCTCCGCCCAGAGCGGGAGAAGTCATTTGATGATTTCCCATCGAAAAAAAAAAGACACCACACAGTCCATGTCAAAAACTGCAAGTGCAATACCAAGTCCCCAGATAGTTTCAAAATGTTTTCCTAAATATAGGTAAAAAGATGTTTTTTTTCCTGGAACCTTACTATTTGACGTAGGATTATTTGAAACCTTTATCTTAACTATATTTGTACTACAGCCGCAAAAGTCACGTGTTTTAGCGGTACAAGTCTTGTTCATTCAGAACCTTTTATCATCATCATCATCGTTTCAGCCCGGGATCACCCAGTTCTGGGGGGCCGAGAGGCCTTTCGTTTTTAACCGACGAAAAAAACCGGAGGAGGTTCTCAATTCGACGCGTATATATTTTTTCTTTTTTTTATGCATGGCCACGCATAACTTTTTACATAATAGTCCTATTGTGATAATTATTTTTTTATTGGAAAGGGTATACTCGGGAGTTGGTTTCATATAAATTTAGAGAACAATATCGAACCCTAAGGGTCCGAAAACAGGGGATGATTGATTGTTCACTCAGGGATTGTAATGTATAACCACGCATAACTTTGTACAGAGTAGTCTGATTTTGACAATTATTTTTTTATTAGATAGGGTATACCTTTCCAAGTATTATTAGTACATTAAAGGCACAAAAATTATAATATAAAAACTTTTTAACAAAAAAATAATTTTAGGTTTAATTTTTTGTTAAAAAGTTTCTTTTCTGCCATATTTCCCCGTTCCATGCGTTACTCATCCAGGAGTTTCCGCGACTTTGACGATATCGTTAACCCTGACTTTATATGTAGGTAATTTTGGCGTGCAATGCCAAAGGCATCGTAACTCACACTCGTAACTGGAAGCGTGTACAATTGTTTGTCTGTTTGTTCCGCGGCTTGTTTAACTTGTACGGCGCCGGCGCACGCTCGTTACCATTTATTTTTATAACATTTAGAACTGTTTTATAATTAACTGCTGCGAACAAAATTACACATTTTCTTTGTGATGTGACTGTCAACGGATTAACGATCTTGAGGAATTGGATAGACGGCAACGTAAAATAGGTATGCTTATAATATAAGCCATTATCTTCTACCTAGTCTTCTCCTAACTATATTTGAGTCGGCTTCCAGTCAAACTAGATGCAGCTGAATACCAGTATTTTACTGACCTCCACAACTCAGTTACTGGGTAATACAAAACCTCGTGGTAGGACTGGTTGTCAGATTTTCGGGCTTCTGACAACCGTAACTACTGTGAAACATTCACTAAGGACAGCGGGACCAACATGTGCTTTCCAAGGCACAGAGTGATCTCGAAATGTAAATATAGTCTCCCATCCACTGACCGATCGCGGTAAGCGAAGCTTAACCTGATCGATCGACCCATGCGGTTTTTATTACTAAGCCAAGAGCCCCTCGGTAAAGCTTATTAGCCATACAGAGATAAACTAGACTACATCATGGAAAATTGGACCTTGACAGAAAAACAGTTTTGAGAAGCCGAAAGTAAGGACAGTGGCTTTTGCCCAACAGAATTGAGAAAGCATAGGCTAAATAATATAGAGCAAAAACGTCAAAGTAAAAAAATAAAGTAGATTTATATTAAAACTTCATGTAGGCACATCTAAAACACAGCAAAATTGCGAGCAAACAAATTCATCCTCTCCCCACGTTGTTATCCTATAGATACGTAAGTACATATATCAAGGGTAGTGAATACAAGGGGCTGAGCTATGACGTCATGTATGTTTGTATGGTGTAGGTTTCACTGCCATTAACATGACATTGTGTGATCGAGTGCTGCCGACATTAATAATTACATGTGTTTTGATGGCCTACCAGTGTAGAGATGAGTGCGATATCAAGTGGAAAACATCGATCTTTTAAAATCTTTTTTTAATAAAATAATAGCGATACATACTGTCATCATCATCATCAACATTTATGTCCACTGCTGGACATAGGCCATAATCCCCAATAATTCTCATAGACTTAAATTTTTGGGGTATGCCATAATCGCCACGCTTGGCAGGCGGATTGGCGATCTCAGTATAGTGTAAGATGCATAGAGAACGCTGCTGCTCATTCTCTAGCAAGTCCCTTACTAGCCTTCACGATACCCAGGGGAAGAAATTGGATGGTGCTATTTCTGCCTGGGTCGCGAGACTGCCAGGGTCGCGAGATTGTTCGAAAGAGATACCGTGACCCTGGCACATGGGCAACTGAAGGGACACGGGTGGGTTTTAGTCAGTAAAAGTCTGACACGCCCTCCCGCTCCGCCGAGAGTGGGAGAAGTCATTATGATGATTTCCAATCCGAAAAAAAAAATTGGGCTATTTATTATGTCCAGCAACACACGGAACGCACTACCTAGTAAAACCATATTTTCTAAGGTCGCTTTCTAAATAGAAGCGATCGTCGTGTTCACATGTCACTTTTGTTCGGTAAACCATAACGTGTGGTCGCGCCAACGAAGGGTGCTTTCCGGTTTTCAGAACAAATGTGATGATCTCGTTTAATTAGGTCCAGGGTTAGCATTTTTTAACTTGTTTCTGTTACAAACTGCGTTACAACATTTTGTAGCAAGACTAAAATAAATATTTTTGCAATAAATCTTTAAAACGTGAAGATATCTTCCGCGTTGAGCAAGAAATAGACATGCGTGAGTGTATCAGCTGATATAATCGCGGAAAATGTAGGCGGTAACTATGAGAATTTATGAGCTTTGTCAAAAGTTTGGAAAAATACGCTGGAACTTCGAATAACAGTCGATATATTCCGTAAAATTTGTCAGAAAGTATAAAATATATACGTATTGGCCCTTTTAAGTTTAATAAGGAGTTGTAGGTAAAATTTTATCAAAGGATCGTCTTGTCGGAACTGCTGTACCGATTTTCATAAAACATGTCTAAGAACCACCGCTAGATAGCCTACTTTAAAATTAAAATAAACAGCATCCGAATCGGTTCTCCCGTTTAAGAGCTACGGTGCCACAGGCAGACACTCAGACAGACACACAGACATCAAACATATCGGCCAAATTTATAAAACACCTCTATTTGCGTCGGGGAATAGAAACAAAGGTGTAGTGAACAGTCAACAGTGTTCTTTAGCATCAGGGGGAATGACAGCTAATTTCACATTCTCTTCACTTCAGTTGAGAATTCACGGTGAGATTTTGCAGAATATACCGTCTGAACTCCAGAATGAAAACAGCTGTGAACTTGCACAATTACTACTCCAAGTGTATGTTATCGTGTGTGACAGCTGGTGTGGTGATAATTCAATACACGTTCATTCGGCTTTGTATGATACGAAAATTTTCAATTATGAAGTTACGACATCTTTTATTAGAGCATATTTTCACTTGAACTTTATATATTATTAAACTTTTGTTTTTTTTACTCTCGTGATTTCCATTCATACTTCTATACTATCTATACTTAATATGTATTATAAATGCGAAAGTAACTCTGACTTTTACGCTTTCACGAGGAAACCACTGAACCACGACTGAACCCATTTTCAGGAAATTTGGTACGGGGTAAGTTTGAACCCCAAGAAAGGAGTAGGCTACTTTTTATTCCGCAACTTCGTCTGCGTCCGCGATTCACATTCACGCGGACGAAGTCGCAGGCAAAAGCTAGTTTTAAATAAATCCTTCATTTCTAATACTTCTAAATGTACAGCAGCATTAACCATCAAGTTACAACTGAAATTCATTAAAGATAACAGGCGACTCTGTGGTGGCCTGGAAATGGTTAAAAGAACAAAAATATACTTTTCTCTAGTAGGTAGTCCGGAAGAAAACAGGAACATAAAACATTATTGTCTCATAATATGAAAGTGCACTATATTCCCGGGCGCCGGCACGGCTAGGTAAACTTACACCGAAATACTGGTAACAAGGTTTATGTAGCTAAATGGAAGCGCCTCTGTATAGGGCTCAGCATGCTAGTGTTCGGTGGACCCCACAACCTATGTAGGGTTGTCAAGTTGCAGACAGAAATTTCTAACATCTTTTTAAAACTTAGATTATAAAAATAGGTGGAAATTCAAATGGAAACAAACAATGGCCTGGAGGTGTCCAGAGGGGTATTCCGCAACTTTTTATCGGTAGGTATTGGTTAAATATTCATAGTTAAACAACATTCATTGCGTTATTTACGTTGCTGAGCCGACAATTTATTCGAACAAATGACGCAATGGTTTAGAAATAATCTTCAATCCCATTCAGCTTCTGATAAATTGTGCGTTTCGCAATTAGGGTGCAGGCCAGTCTTCAGGCCTGTTCTTTTCATAAGGTGAAGAGTTTTTTGTACAGCAGCACAGTTATGCCTCCCACAGAAAGGTGAGGCGCGAGTCTAGTTGAACAATTTCTATGCAGAATCATAAAAAAATCTTCTACTAGAGTCGCTTCGCGCCTGTAATATATTATAATCTATTCGTTCTATCTAACCGAAAATGGCCTATAAACAGGGTGAATGGACAAGGAAGTTGCCCATTTAACCCTATAATTAAGAACATAAAATTCTCGCCTCGGGGGTCGCTAAAGTTGCAAGTAGGGTTTGGAACTGACACCAAAACCACCTATAGGTTCTGAATCGGTACTTAGTGGTTCTTGCTATTGTGGTACCGGTTCCAGGCGGGTACCGGGAGGAATCTTAGTAATTTCTCTAATGCTTATTTACTATCCTTTTTAATTACTATCATCAGGTACCTGTTTTCTCATTCTAACGGAACATTCTAAGTTACAGATTTGTTTTGTACCTTTTTGACAATGATGCAGTACCCATACTGATGAGAAAGACCAATAGTACCACCAGTATCACGTCTGGTATCGGTAGTAATAGGACAGGTATTATTCCTGGTGCCGGCACCACACCAAAGTCAATGGTACCGGTTCCCAAAAATACCGTTGTTTTAGCCCTAGTTGCAACTACTTGCAAGGCAACCCTATTCCAGTAGCATCATAAATGCTAAGTTTATTGGCTCGTGCGAGGCCATCCGCAACGTACTGTTCCATTGGTAGAGTCGATGTGGGCCAATTGTTTACGTACAGCGTTGTTAATTAAACTGAAATATTACCGTGTTTTCTTTCCCGGAGCCTGAATGGAGTTAATTTTAGTTGACGGTCATGGTAACGTAAATAAAGGTGGAGATTACTAACTATGTGTGTTTAATTCTTACCGTATGATGAAAAAGTCCAAAGGCTATGCTTACTCAGGCACTTATCAAGCCGTATATCATATTGAAGACGTTTAATTAGGTTTATTAGGTTCAATAAAGCACTAGGAATGTTGTATTTCTGCCAGTTAGAAGTTACGTTTAAAAAAATATTAGCTTTAAGACACTTTTAAATTTAGTCTTCAACAGCGATAATCATTTTGATATCTTACCAAATGATCATTTGCGTTGCACTGCCTGCATCACATGTTAAGCATTTCAATACGCAATAGATGAGCTTATTTAAATATGCAGAAGCATACATAATGTTCTACTTCCAGTCCGATTTAAATAAAATACAAATGGAGTTAATGCGGTGTGGGGTGCGTCAGCTCAGCCTTTGCCCAAACACGTCATCTGTTCCCAACAAATTCAATAAAGAAACCTGTTGAGAATCTACGACTTCAACCATTTGTTCAGAAAAATTCTACTTGACATTTCTTTTAAGCTTACGTATACGGAAAAATCTGAACAATGGGATCAGTCATTTACAATGTTCGATGGAAAATAATAGAAGTTAAATAAAAATGTAGAAAAAATTGACCTTTTTATGGTGATGGTGACTTGTCCAAAGATAGACTGTAATTTGAACATAAAAAAATCATAATAGTTGTGAAAGATAAAGAACAAAATTCAGAGCTTGACCTCAGTGAAATATAGTTGTTAATAGAATTGACTTAAAATATCACCAATAGTGATACTATCTAAACTAAAGAACGTGTTTAAGTTAAGAGTTTGGGGTTTAAACTTTTGCCATTAAGCGTTTGGCAAGAGTCCAAATATTAGCTAGATACGGTAGTCTTGGGATCCGTATCTAGTCGAATATTCCCATCCAAAGATAGTTTTATGTCTTCACCGACCTCAATTTCTTAGTTTAAAATGTTCTTTTTTTATACTAAGTACCTTCATTGCAGAAGATTTCGATAGTTTTATGGTCGTGATTTGTGAAACTTCGATGAAATTGTACGATAAAAGTAATTTTTTAGGACTTCGTAGCCCCGTATGGTGCTGATATGATAGTTAATTCTGTGTCGTAAGATATTGTCTATACTTCCCTCTTCTTTAAAATTTTAGTGTGATTCATAATTGCCTTTATCATATTTGTTGTCATAGTTAACTTACATAGTTCCAGTGTCACGAGCATTTGTTCTATTATAGGACGGGCACGTGTCCTAGTTTCAGACAGTTTCAAGTGCTGTCCCACATAACTTGGCAACTGAATTGATTGTCATATTGTCCATAAACTGACCCATATCTACCATTCTCGTATTACTTTCTTTTGTTTTGAATGGCCGTCATAAAATTGACAAATTATTATCTTTCGTTTGACCTACTGCTGTAGATCAAAAAGTTTGCACGTTTCATTGTGGGTCGTAAAGAAAACTTGTTAGCGAAAATGAAGTCATATACAGGGTTATTTGTAAAACACCGGTAACCTCTCAGGTCTATGTTACTAACATCATAAACAACAACTTTTGTTCTATGACTTTTAAAAATTCATCATATTTTAGTGCATCAGATTTTCATACAAAAATCGGCTGCCTGTAAATAGGTCAAGTTCAAGCGCCCCCACCGCCCTAACCCCGCTCCCCTTGCTAATATACTATCGCTTTCTTTTGCTTCGCATAGACTCCGTAACATTTAGAGCGTTTAATGTAAATATTTTTATTTTTGTTTGAAAATCTGATGAATTAAAATATGATGAATTTTTAAAAGTCACAGAACAAAAGTTGTTGATTATGATGTTAGTAACATAGACCTGAGAGGTTGCCGGTGTTTTACAAATAACCCTGTATTTTGTTATTAGCTGTATGGTCTTTTCAATCGCTTATAATATCATTACTCATATCATTGTTTTATTCAGTCAAAATTAAATAAACGAAACTTAAAATTTATACAAACAGTAGATAAACCCTCTCCTTGGCAACAACCACACGTGTTATCTTTCAACCATTTTGAATACAAATCGAGGTGATAGTTCGTTGAGTTCAAGGCTGACAGCTTATTCTAAATATAGTGCATCAACAATGAGTATTCATTCGCGTCAGGTTAGTATTGCCGGTGTACTTCCGTCTGCCGTCAAAAGACCATCAATACTGTTGATATCAGTACCTATTTCCTGCTCAATGACGTAAAAGTCTATGCAATTGTAAGAACGTAGAAGGATGGAAATAGAATATATAGCTTCAGAATTGGCTCAGTTGGTTAAAGATGTTATATTTACGATAATGTTAGTATATTTTTGGTTGAAACAAAACAGAATCTGTGGATGCCAAGTGACTGTTTCCGATTTTAGCCTTCATTTTTATATTATCATCATCGCCTGCATCATTCGACCTAAAGACGTCTTTGCTGGACTCTATAAAGCTTTATAGTTCACCTACAAAACTAACGTAGAAGTCTGGAGTAAACTCTTAATATGCTTTGAAAAGGTCAAATGAAAATATGTCTCCTACAGCTTAGATAACATAGCTACCAACTGATTTATTGGACACAAATAGACTTATTTTTAGAACAACAGTCACCATTTAACATTTAGAACAAGAAATAGGTATTGACCAAGTAGAATCATCACTGTATATCCGTATGCTTATCAGTTGGAAGTCATAAAAATCAGTGGGTCAGTAGTAATGACATTTTGTAAACATATAAATCTTTAGCTTGGTTCAAGAGATGTGAAGGTTGATAATATTATTGATTATTAAGAAGTTGATATGGGCCAAGCAAAATAACAAATTTAACATAATTATGGATCAATGAAGTATGAATCGAATACGGAGGTAGGACATAGTAATAGACATGAAGAATTATCTAAATAATGATACAAGTATATGAAAAAACAACTTGATACCTAATTAGCCAGGAGGAGACGCCCCGGGCGCCGGGAGTCGATTGCGGACTCCCGGCCACCGTAGGCGCGAGCTTGCGGGTGGCGAGCAATGGGTAGCTCGCCGCCCGGTAAGGACCAAGCTCGGGTCGACGGCGCGTAGTGTTCCACGCGCGCCTCAAAGAGATGTCAGCCACACTGAAGGGGTCTGCTAGGACCGATGTCTGCCGGGGTCGCGTGATTGTTCAAAAGAGATACCGTGACCCTGGCACATGGGCAACTGAAGGAACATGGGTGGGTTTTAGTCAGTAAAAGTCTGACACGCCCTCCCGCTCCGCCCAGAGCGGGAGAAGTCATTTGATGATTTCCCATCCAAAAAAAAAAAAATACCTAATTAGCAGAACGAAAAACGTACAGACCCGTTCTATATATTTATCATAAGCTCAGTAAGTTTACAGCGAAATCTACTACAGTTGCTGTATTGATTTCTACCTTTTATTGCTTCGGTCCCAGTGAGGCCTTGGCATGGCATTATAAGTGCTAATTGACGGCTTATGCAGATATAATTAACGTATACCTTGTATAAGTGATTTCTACTTGATAGTTGACGGCTAAACGGAACCTTATAATCACGTTAGTTGTAACGTGAACCCATGAATTGATTAAATTGTTAAGCATGAGTGATCTGATGAATGATGATGGTCCTACGCAGATTGTTTTATTCTCCCTGATATTTATGGCGTGTTATTGTCACGTTTTTGTGTCATGTGCATGTCTAGAAGGTGTCATAATGAATACATTCTGGTCATATGAATCAGATATACCTACTGTTTAGTACCAATATTCAGACTATTCAGATATTCATCAATATAATACAGATATTATTCAGAGTTCCAGGGATATCGATGCATAACGCCTTAACCTTACCATGAATTCTGCACATGATTGTAGACCCCTAGGAATTCATGGTTACATTTTGCACGTCCTTGATCTTGCCATAGTATCAATATTTATGCAGAAATATTTCATCAAAGCTTAAAGCCTTAGTAGTTCAAAGTAAATTCAGACAACAATTTCGGGAACTCCATAATATGAAACGACAACAAACGTCTTGTTAAGACCGATATAATTAAATTTATGTTTACGTGTATTTACACAAATAACTTGCGTCAACAGAAACTGGGAATTATTAGGGCAATGCCCTTTATACGCCTACAATCTGTGCCTACTATAGAAACGAAATACTTGTGTGTTAATTCTGAACGTCTTTTGTTCCAGGCAAGTTATCTCTCACATAAGGAATATCCCAGAGCTGATTCTTCTGGGGAACGTATCTCCAACTGTGAGGAGGCTTCCTATCTTCTCTCTGATGGTGAAGCACCCGCGAGGAACCTTCCTGCACCACAACTTCGTGTGTGCAGTCCTGAATGATGTCTTTGGGATCCAAGCGAGAGGGGGACTCTCTAGCAACTTGAACTACGGATCTGATATTCTCGGAATTGACGACCAACTGCTAAGAGAATATGAGAAACTCTTAGATGTTGAAGCGTGAGTATATTAGTATAAATCACGGAATATAAAATTAAGGCGCCAATAAAAATTCAAGCTCTAATTGATTGTGAGAATTATTATGAAAAAAAAAATGGTAATACTATTAAATTCAGGTGGGGGTGAGGGTATTTTGTTTAGGCCCACTTACAATTAGAATGAACGTTTTGAATGGTTTTAATAGTAATCTTGTCTTAAAATAACAAGTATAAAAGCGGAAATATGTATGAACGTTAATTTGAATTCGGCACCAACCGATCGTTGTTATATATTCTACGAATTCATTAATTAGTATACGCATTGATAAAACGTTCAAGATGTACGTCGACTGTTATTGTTGGAAGCACAAACATTTGGGCTATGTGCGTTTGTATTACAAATTTGTTAATTGTATCTTGAGGCCAAGCCCAAGGCATTTATATGCGCGCTTATAAAATATTGCTGATATTTAATGAGCGCGCAAATTATTTGGCCTTGAGATACAATTTACAGATGTATCGTTTGTATTGATCAATGGAATGTATCTTACAGGCAAAAAGAAGTCGCTCGGGTGAGAAAAATGAGTGATGTGAAAGCTCCAGAAGTCCCCATCTACAACGAACACTTAAGACCTGGATTCTGCAGAGTGTCTCTACCCTTCTTCACGACAGACGCTGAGCTGGCATTCGTTCTAGAAGCCTTGAAGATGGTCGCTACAGAAGGCTGGAAGATTCTGCCACAATACGTCGTGAACTCTGAAACTGGACAGTGGAGACATCACACCTGCGCTGTACTGAGAGACAGAAAGTCATTGCACTCACTGAGGTTCAATGACGGAAAGATGACTGCACACGAGAGAAGAGTTTCTGGTCAGTGTACACTTTTATTTAGACGTTCACGTCTAAACACTATGACGTCAATGACGTTGTTTAAATTGCATTTGTTTTTTTATTTCAGGTCCAGGCATCTTCCCTCAAACATACACCGAAACTCTGCAAACAGCAAGGAATTTGTTCAACAGAGCGAGAAAACTGGCGATGAAATGCTCAACAGCTGAGCCAGAAGTCAGTTTTAACCCACGTATAGACTATCTCAGATGGTTTATGCTGCCCAAAGAAGCCCACGACCTTCTTCTAGGTCGATCGGGCAATGTCAAACATATTGTGCCATTTGACCCATCAGGGTACACGGGAGCAAGAAAGAGCCTAAATCTGAATACAAGGTCTTCCATTACTTCATCGCCTATTTTGGGATCTTCGCCAAGACATTTCAGTCTTTCCGCCATAGATGACTGCCATATATTTAGATTGAAACAAAAACAAAAGTTCTATTCGAGAGAATCTAGTCTACGAGAAACACATAAGGAAGAATCAGAGACGCCACTTCCGGTGCAATTTGCTGTTGGGGAGTCCGTATCACCATTACGTTTGATACCCTCAAACAGACAACCGCTGCTTATCAGATCAAGATGTTATAGTTTGGGTTCTGACAGTCCTCCAGCAGCACTAAGCGCACAAACAAAACTGAACTTAGGCTTGAAAGAAACCAGCCCGAACAATGTTATAGAGAAATCAGGCTTTTGTAACTGTGGCAGTCAAACAGACCTACAGTCGTTGGACGACCCAATGATCTCACCCGAAAAGGCGTTCCTCTACAGTACACAGAGCAGTACATCAGTATCTGACTGCAGCCAAGTAGGCCGAACATCACCAACTACTTCATTGAACTCTCAAACTTCAGAGGATATCCAGGCCTACGTCAAAGAAATGACCAGAGAAATTGCAACAGAAATAAAGTCAGAGATCCGGGAAGTCATATCCAAAGTAGACGATATCTTAGAGAATTCAGACTCGCTCGAACAGTCGAATCTTAGCATGAACTCAATTAATTCTAGTCAGAGCGATAAGAATTCAGTATCAGTCATAGATGTAGCCGAGTATCTAATGGGTATGTCGAGAGAAATGGCTTCGGAAGTGAAACACGAAATTCGTGAAATGGTCAATCAAGTTGACGAAATGATTTCACCGGATTACACTGGGTCCTGTTCCCGCAAGAGTTCTCCGCCGCAAACTGGAAGGCAAAGAATCGGTTCTGGGCCAGAATTGGGATTGGATCTCAAAAAGTCGACTTCTAGTTTGAAAAAGTGTCCCACTAGTCCTACCCTGCTCCCTCAGTATGACGAAGATGACAGTCGTTACTGCAAGCGTTCTCCAACAACAAGTTCGCCAAAGTCAGCACATGGCACACCGTCACACGAGGCCTCAGGACCAAATAGTGTCTCCTTCAATTCAAGTGAGACTTCGACACCCGACACCATCATTCAAGTGGTCACCACACAAAACTCTCCGATTCTTCCCAAATCTTTGAGCTCAAACAAATTGTCGGACGATGAAGCGAGTTGCACTGACGTTGCTTGCAAACACTGTGGTACCAAGAAAAACTGGTGCCAAAATCCTTCAGTGAGCTCACAAGATAGTGGCATCAACATGACCTTCACAGAAACTGATGCATTTTTAGAATTTGGTAAGCCTACAGTTGTTTTTTTCGTCCTTTTCCTTAATGAACCCGGACACAATCAGTCTGCTAAGTGGTGTCAACAAATCGTTCACGTTTATTCGAGTCGTCGACACCGAACAATTCAATGTCAATAGATGTTAATAAAACTGATGAAGATACTCATAATTTCTGGTACCTAGCAGATTGTAACTGGTTTTTGATAAACACGGAAGATTCGGAATTACATATGTTTAGTTCATTATTATGTGATGCTATATTTACGTTGACTAATATCACGTGGGCACAATCTTTACCCTAAAATTGTAACTGATTGAAACCTTATAGAAAATATCTTGATTATTAAATCTGACTTAGGAATTTAGCTTAGCACGGTACCTTTTTTAACATTTGCAAACTAACCTTCAGATTCAACAAATAAGATCAGAAAGTGCCAGGGCAGAATCCGGATATGCCAGAAGCATGAGAAGAGTGAAGTCCCCGACATCATCGAAGGTGTACCAGTCTGCTCTGGAGATCATGTGAGGCAGACAAAGAGGTACGACGGCACGGACCAAGGCCGAGTCGTGTTTGCCGAAGACCCCGAAAGACAGAATAGGTAAGTTCTT
This sequence comes from Aporophyla nigra, assembly GCA_947507805.1. Lineage (NCBI taxonomy): Eukaryota > Metazoa > Arthropoda > Insecta > Lepidoptera > Noctuidae > Aporophyla > Aporophyla nigra. The sequence continues at coordinate 26,119,317 of OX382292.1, read as the reverse complement.
CAATTAGTTTAAAGTGCGCTGTAGTGCTTAGTGAAATGATGTCACGTTTTAATGGCTAGCAATAAAAACAATACCTTTTACTGTTTCCTAGTATTTGTCTTCTGTTCAAAAGCCATTGGAGTGGTAATGCTGAAATACGTTCTTCACGATCACCATTGTAAATTTTACCTTCCTAAATAAAAAAATAATTTATTTATTAGCTAGACAACAATGATCCATTTCAAAGCTATATTAAGTACTAGGCTCACAAAAAATAATATTTATATACATACATTCACCGGCTGAAATAAATCACTCCTGTCTAACCAACACCCACCTTAACTGATTCAATATCGGCGATTTAAATTTGCCATCTTCAGAATGCTATCAAGACTTGACTGGGTTCGCTCTAACAGTGACACTGTTCTTCTCCTTACCATTAGAACATCAGGGTGTTCAAGTTTTTTCCGCGTGTATTGTTTTTCGCTTTATTGGCATTATGATAATATTCAAATTCAAATTCAAAATATTTATTTCAGAAATAAATCCATATATTGTTAGTAGTAAAAACAACTTACCCTAATGTTAGTAATAAACAAAAGAAAAATAAAATAAACGAATGAACCATTGAACTGATCGTTCAATGGCTCATTGGTTCATTTTCCTAAGTGGGTATGGGTGTGTGTGATAAAGATAAACGGGCCATACTTCGAACAGTCAGTGCAGCATTAATCACAAAAGTATAGCCACTTCTAACTCACCATGACAGCCAACACATTTACAGTTGCACGTAAGCCAAAATGACTAAAAGATTGAAGTGGTCATTCAGAATCTACTTATTGAAAATTGGATTCATATTAACCACGCCAAGTCAACGAGAGTTGACGAACTCGTATAAAGGACGGTTTCCATTTCTATTTGTACTAATTTTATTGCATTTCCCGGAACGACGGTTAGAAGGTCATTAAACCATTTTCTAGAACCGCCAACGACTTGGCAAGATTTTAATGAAGTTTAAATTCAAACCAAAATGGCCACGGATAAAGTTTTGGCAATAAATCAAAGCATGTCGCTCAAGCATCTCATAATCCACTAAAACAATATTTCATTCTGACACACAGTTGCTACTTTAAATGCGAGTAAAAAGTTATTTTCTTGGTTAAAATTTCTTTTAAGACCGTTTTTGTTAATTGATGAGGTTTTTTCTACCGTTTATGATCATATTATTTCTTTTTACTGAGAATTTCTCATACTTTTGGGCCAACAAAATAACCTCGTCCGCAATATTAGCAGCGATACCATATTACTTGATTGATCCTAAATTCAGATCGTGCCATAATGTTTCAATGTATGTCAATGCACTTGATTATATTAAAATAGAACATTGTATTATTGGTAAGATGTAGAACGATGCAGTTCAGTGTTCTGTTTCGTCAGCATATACTTAAACGAGAAAATTCATTGCTAAACCTGAGCATCTTAAAGATAGATAGGCATTAATGTATGGTCGTGAAAAAATGTTGCCATTATCATCCAAACAAATTAGTTACCCGTACTTTGTTCCCCGGAATGTCACAAGCTTAAGAGAAGAGTCGATGCGTTCCTCTAGGCAGACCTACGCGCGTCTTAATGTGGCGAAATGGCTTGCATGTGGTTTGGTTAGATTTAACACCCCTAACTGCCTTCTCCGGATGGAGTATACATGGATCTAGCTCACAAAAAAATACAGCGATTCAGCAGCTATCTTTTTTATAGCATTACGTGTTACTTTGTTATGACGGCAGCCAGTTCTTTGCCGTGACATACACGGCCTGATTTCAAAACTTCTTTTTCTTCACCATTTAACTAAATAAACCGTTTCTTCCATACTAACATATGGGCTTACCTATTGTTCTAGAGCCACAACGACAGTAGTTGACTCAAAGCGTTGCAGTCGCTCCTCGAACGCGTCATCGAGCGGTTCTGACAGAAGCTCACGCTCCAGCGGGTATGGCACCGACCAGAGGAACCTTGATGAACGGTTTTATGATAGGAGGTTAGTTGATTCACTTAGTACCAACCCAAGGAAGGTTGGTACCTCCTCGTTCCTTAGTGTGGTGCTTATCATTCTTTTACTCCTAACATTAATGAGACTTCTGACAATGTATTCTTTAGGGGAATCTGATGTTATGATGTGCTAAATAATGAAGTGAAATTAACTTTGATAAAGTTTGGTATGTATGAGCAAATATAAACTAAACAAAATCTTGAACCAAGTCTGCCTTTTTATGGAATTTAATTTATTTTAATGTCAAACGACCAAGCGATTACGTGCGTAATAGGTATAGTCTTAAGGGCTACACCCATTTTTGTAAAATAATGAAATACAATGGTTGACAATAAATGGCAACATTGTCTCACGACCGTCCATCACCATCTAATAGAAACTCCTTGCTCAGCAACCTGTCACTTCGTTCAATATTCTACTGATGAAAAAAAATCTTTTACAGTGAGTCAGAATGCCCTACCTTTAAACCTCATTGGGAAGAAGAACGAGAAGAACACGAAGACAGCAGCGCCTGCAGTGATGCGTCACTCACAGACCTGACTCTGGATGATGACAGCAACTGGCACTGTCCACCCAGAGCCGTGTGGAAACCTACAGTTGAGGTACATACAATATTCAACACAGATCAGAGTGATGAGGTTGGATAATAGCATCGACTTCCAAAAACTAGGAAAAGAATGGGAAACTAAATAGTGTAGTTGTTGACCAATTTACGCTAAGTAAAGCTTACAAAAGTTTCGCTGCCTTCTTGTGACCGATTTTACATGCGTACATCCTTAACAAAAAAAGAAGAAATTGACCGTCTTTGCTTTATAAAGCATCTGGTAGCAGAATATATTCTTTAATTTCCTAAATTGCTTAATCATTTTGGCTCTTGTGATACTCCTAGTACAAGAGCCACGGCTACAATGATGTCTATAACCTGAAGTGAACAATAAATCAATAACTTCACACTAAAGAAATCAGTAGATTCTTACAATCTCATGGAGATGAAAGTGATCAAAATTATAAACAACTCACCATTTCATTTGAAATGGGTTTAACAAAAATGGTGGATTCAAAAGAATTTTCGACAGTCATCATGAGCGTCCTACCCTTATTCCAATTTATTTGGATTCAGTGCAACTCTTCATCCACTCTTTTTCTTCCAAACATTTTTATCAATAATTTTTCGACAATACCCATTGTTAAACAGCAGTTCCTCATCCAAATCTTCTATTTACAGGCCATCCACGAGTACAACATGATTCGTCCTGGAGACAAGGTGCTGATCTGCCTCTCAGGAGGAAGCAGTTCCATCGCTTTGCTGCACACTTTGCACCAGTACCAGCTCTACTCCAGGGCTAAAGGCATACACTTCAGTATTGGTAAGAATATATCACCTGTAACTTTGATATAATGCTTTTAGAACGGGACTTATTGTTGTATTTAAAACCACTACTATGATAAAACTGGTAAACACCTACGTTGGTCAGTCGAAAGTGGCATAGAAAATGATCATGACTGCTTTGTTCATTTTCTGTGGATAAAACTGCTTAAAATACCACATTATCGTTGAAAGGCGGACGAGACTATCATTCATTACACTCCCAAGTCTCAGAAGTAGACCTTTAACTCCTTTACTGTTACTAATTGTCACATTACTCTTACAGGTGCTCTATTCGTTCACGAAGCGCGTTCACAAGTGGACCCGTTGCACCTGATGGCCTATTGCAGAACCCTCGGCATCAAGTTCATTTACGAAGACAAGTTCGAGGAGGACGAAGCAGATCGTAAGTGCAACCTCGTAGTTTTTAACATCCTACGTCAGCGCATTGTCCGTCAAAAAGAAGTAAAAGAGCGAAGAAACCGGCCCTATCACATGGCGATAAAGAAAGATCTGTACGATCAATTTCCTTAACAAGCCTTATTGGCATTTATCGTGTCGTCAGTCCCCCATACGTCATCAGCCGCATAAAGAGTCTTCTCAGCAGGATCCTTGCTATGGGAAGAGAATGTTGCTACCTTCAAATGCTCAATGCAATTAAAATTGTCTCCAAATTTAAAAGATGAAGTTTTTTTTTTCTGGGAGAGAAATCATCCAATGACGTCTCCCGCTCTAAGGTGGAGTGGAAAGGTGTGCCAGACTTTTACTGACTAAAACCCACCCGTGTTCCTTTAGTTGCCCATATGCCAGGGCCACGGTAATTCTTTCGAACGAATCTCGCGACCCTGTCTGGAAAGATGGAGTTTAATAGAAGACTCCAGCCTTTTACTGATTCTATACGTACTGTTACGTAGATCGTAAAGTCTAGAAACATCGTGCTAACTCCATCTCAGAAAGGGACAACATTACGTAGATCGAAAAGTCTAGAAACGTCACGCTAATTCCATCTAAGGATGGGGCAGTGTTGAAACTTCTAGATACGACACGCTAACGCCATCTGTTATCAAGTAGCAAGTACTACGAACAATTGTACGTAGACGCCACCGCCATCTATTGTTGAGTAGCGGGATTAAACAGTAAATAGATGTCTGTGGAAGGTTCTCGAAGTTTCGAATCTACTTGTAAACTGTGGAAAAGTGTTGAATGTTCGCGAATGTTCTGCTCGGGATATAAATAGCGGATTGTCGGCCCGATAGGCAGTTCGATTTCGGAAGCGAGCGAATACGAATCAAGCGATACAGTACAAGCGAAACAAGTGATTCTGTTTGACTATTGCGATATTGTGATTGTTTAATTAAACAGTGGTGTGTTTCGATAATTTTGGCTTAAATTAATTTATCCCGAAACCCAGCTCGTAACAGTACTACTTCCACAGATGCCATCTGCACAAGTCCCTGGAGTTTAGCAGCCGAGGCTACGCGCTGGTCACGACGGAGCACTCGCAAGCGCGCCATCACCACAGCCGTAGCGCACGGCTACGGCGTAGCAGCGCTCGCACAGCACCTGGACCGAGCTGCTACGGCCTTCGTAACAGCTGCCATGCATGCTGGCACTCTAAGGACCTTGAAACCACATTATACGCTGCGGTAAGTGAATTCTCTCAACAACTCTTAAATATATATTATGAGCAGCCTAAAGACCGTTACAATGAACATTGGAAATTAGCTGTAGTCACTTGGAAAAACCAATTATATTTGGGGATGGAAATAACACGATATTCTTATTAGGAAACGAACGACGAAGAACAATAGATGGATTTTGTTTCATGGGAACTGTTTACAATGTCAGAATGTTTGATTCAGTCTTTCTTAGGACTCCTATTCAACACAGAATCGTGGTCACTGGAAATTGGACGCTAACAGAAGACGAATTCTCGTAATTAAAAAAGTTCAAAATCTAGACGCAGTCTCATTTCAGCGACAATCAAAATAAATGTCAAAAACTTGTCAAAAATTTAGGAAAACTCGAGGTATTTTTGACAGATTGAAACAGATGAGACTGTGAAAGTTCTTAAAATTATGAAAATTGCTTATTAAGTCATAGAAGGGAAATGTTACTATAAATTCATCTCTTTTGTTTCAGAGACCACGAAATCCGTATCATAAGGCCGTTCATCTACGTGCGCGAGCGCGCTTTAGCCGCTTTCGCGTGCGCGCGCAGCCTTCCCGACTTCCGCGTACCCTGTGACGTCACACTCTCGCCGCCTGATAGTCCCGCACAAAGTGATGACAGCGAGGATAACGGGTAAGGACCATAGAATATGCACATTTATTTTTCAGCTCCATTTCAACCATTTTTATAAAGTGATGGAAGTAAAGACGGGGGGACCCATTAAGCAATTCCTTTAAAAGCAATTCATATTCTGAATTCCCAGCAATTCATTAGCAATTCCTCTAATTTACGTCAAATGATGACACATATTAGCGGAATCATACTCAATTTAGTCCAGAACGAACTGTCATTATGAATTGTCATTTTGTGACCATTTTACGATTTATAATTTGATTCTTATTATCCTATTATGATTCTGCCAAAGTTGCCCGCAGAGCATGAAGTTTCAACAAGTCTTTCCAAGGAGTATCGTATTACCCAGTAGTAACTATGCCATAGTAGTTACAAGGAGCGAGTACCTATCCGTCCTCTACAACCCAAATGTCATGTGGCATTGCTGTTTAATGGCGAATATGAGTAATGGGACATTTTTTCATTAGTCATAAGAAGTTGCAGCGATTTAACTGGACAATTCCGCAAGACTATGGTTGGCACCAGGATGTACACGGTAGTAGTACATGAACGACAAAAGCTTAGAACAATTTTGCTGTAAGTTACATATATAAAATTGAAATCGAAATAGAGTCAAGACTGATTCCTATAACTTACGAAAGTTATTGGTAAAAATTAAGACTTGTATATTTACAAAGCCTTTGCTTCATTATTTGTAAATATACAAGTCTTAATTTTTACCTCACAGGCTTGCATAGTATTTCCTCCCATATGGAAGTAGCTATTAGAGTTATTTGCTAACGATCCTATTTATAGGTTGGCAATAAAAGATGCCACCAATGCAATGTAAGCAAAACGATTCGTTTCTGTTTATAGGACCCGAGCAAAGGCCTGTTGTAGATCAGTCATTATATCCTCAACATGAAAACTCCCGTATCAGCATATATTTTACTGAATCTTTTTCTTCTTGCAGCAAAGACAACATCCTGGACCGTACAGTATCCGAAGCCTGCTGCTCATCAGACAAGCGACCAGTTCTACCTACCCGCGAAGACCTTCAAGACAAGTCTTTGGCTGCATCACTGTCAGAACCCCTGGAGAGTGCTCGTGATCTGCTGGCCAGTCAAGAGCGACTGTACCCGTATCTGTTCACCAGCCTCAAGAGTGCGTTACGTCCTCTTTTTAATGGCAGGTTAGTTTTTATTGTAAATCGTCGACCAACTGGACATGGAGCCCATTTTGGAGCTGAGTCAAGAGAGCTTTCTTCCTTGGGAATTTTGAATGCGTTCATTTTGATTGATGCAGTATTGTAGTGCCCTATGCGATATTCAAACGCGTCGATTTCAGCCATATTTAAATGGTCGTCTATGGACGCGTATCAAATCAACATGAGACAAGTGAAATAGGTTTGTGAAAAACTTTTACAGCTAATGATAGCTGATTCGCAGGTTAGCGTCAGTTTCAACTAGGTTAGCAAGTCTGTTAGCGGTCTAGGCTATTAAACACTTGCAAACGGGACAATTACCCCGCTGTCTACAAGACCGAACAGTAAAACCAGTTTCAGCTGATATATGAGCACATAAAGCTTTCATTCAAGATACAGCACAACACCTTAGTGCCCAGATTCACACTCATCACACAATTATAGTAAACCTACCACTTTTATTCACAGAGACTTGAACAAAGACCAGAAGGAGCAACGCCACAGAAAGAAGTCAGTCATCCAAATGAGAAACGGGGCCCCCGTATACGATTCAGATGAGGATAGTGAAGAGGAACTAATGCCATAGGTGACTGCCGCCTGCCGCGGCTGCCTGCCTTCCATTCCAGAATGCCAGCTGCTGTAGATATGTGCCAGATGCCCAAAATGCCAATCGACCAAGCACGGCTGTAAAATGCTATCAATCAGTACCTGATGCAAATAGGATGCAAACATTCACGAAAAAAAAAAAAATCAGTTCGCGTAGAAGATACTTCTACCAATGAACTGTTGAGCACGTTCGTTCGCTGAACAGCATCACATTTACTCATAACTGTCTGAAAGGGAATGAAGCTGTAGGCAGGAGCCAGTGACCAGAGAGAGAATACGGGCCATCAAAGAAAGATGGCTGTTTATAATTCATTTAGCGAACTCGGCCCTTGCTGGTTCGCAATAGACGACTGTCAATGACCATGGGTGTTGCCAGCCGTAAAATAGATGTGTTCCAGGTGTGATAGTATACCAACCTTAAAGGTGGATGTAATTCACTTCGGATGAATGTTATATTATGCCATTTGGCAATGTTTTCTGGTAGTGTGTAGAAGTCGGCTCGTGATTTCTCAGTAATCGTTTTACTTGTGATCAACTATGTTATTATATACGGTAGTACTTCAGTGGCTTCATATAAATGGATCAGATGAACGTTCAGTCTTCCTAAAAGTAAGAGAAGATCCGAATTTTTGGAAGATATTGCTTGATTGTAAGAGAAATGATTGCGAAAAATTATTGTTTAGTGTATTGATGATATCGGAGAAGATTTGATTCTAAATTATTGAAGCCACTAAACTTCCACCGTATTATTATTGTAGCTTGTAAGTTAGAGTGAGTGTAAACTTTGATTTGACGTTAAATTCAGGGTTGCCATGTTGATAATATTTTGTTACTAATAAAATGGTACGATTTTTTTATTCTAATGTTTAACTGTGGAATTGAAAACAAAGTGCATTTGTTACAGTCTGTTATTGTAATATTAAGAAATATATTTTTCAATGTTGTTGTATGAAATGAGATTGTATGAAAACAAAACTATATTGTATAACGAGGTCTATTTATTCAGTCGGTTGAAGAGAGTTTAATAAATATATCCAAGTGTTTATTATATACTGATTTTATTTTAGGTACATGTTATGTACCGAAATAGGTACCTAAAAAAACTATTTTCTGGAACATAGTTTTAAAGATATAGTAATAGATATAAAAGATTTAATTATACAAGTTTACAAAGTAGCAAGTATCAAAGCTGTTATTTGTACAAACTTCGTAGTTGTAGTTTATTACGCTTTTTATAAAGATATTAATTTGCTTACCGCAACAGTGTTGCCTGTATTTGTTCATTTTTATTACGAAGAAGTTCTAACTACATTTTTCTACAACGAGCATGAATGATTTATTTTTGTAGTGACATCAACAATCAATTTCCGTAAGCATAACCCACTTTTTGGCTTCGTAGTCGGGTAACGAGGAATTTGGCTGCTGATGTGAGACTGAATTTTGAATGAGGACTCATTTTATATCTTTTTCATTAAGTTTTTTCTTATGATTTGATTTTGCATCGTTAAGTGAACTACTTACGTAGATATTTTGTATTGCTCTTGTATGCAACTGTAGGATTTAAGAGAGATTCCTAATTATTTGGGATACAAATAGAAATAAGTGTGAATTATAATAATCTTGAAACAACAAGTCCCATTAATTGCTTCCATGATATAATTATATTCATATACATATATTGTCGTATGAAATAAAAATATGTTTTAATGAAACTTTGTGTTTTATTTGGATAGCCCTGGAACAAGTGTCATTGCATCATTCGCTGGAACAAAGAGTTGCAGATTGGGTTGGTTGCTGTTTTAAAACTTGTTTATGAGGGATCCGAGGGTTGATCTCCACATACTGTGGCTAATTAACACTGCATATTCAGCCCGTAACATTATAAATAAATATCTTAAGGACAACCAACACAACGTTACCTGATCCCAAACTAGGCAGATCCTGTACTATGGCAACCAGACAACTGATAAACATACTTATATATTTTTAATACATACATATTATATAGATAAATTACACCCAGACACAGAACAAATAATCGTGCTCATCACACAAAGATTTGTCCTGGGTGAGAATCGAACCCACGACCTCAGTCTTAGCAGTCAAGGTCACTAACCACTAGACTAACAGGCCAGTCAATTATGAATACATGACATTTAACCCACGTTCCCACGAGCGTTATAAGAGGTAGCATTTTTTCGCGCACCAAGACCCAGTCTCAAACCACCTCCCCCCAACCTCCGCATGAAGCTGGGCTTCTAACATGTTGCTAGGAAAATAATGAACTACGTTAGACCTTATTACTCAGTAAAACATTCACGATAAGTAGAATGGGGTTTCTTGAACTGACAAGGAACAATTATTGTTGGTACACTTGGGTAAATCACAAGGTAGCCATATACAGGCTTTTTTTTAACCAGTGCGCAAATATTTTTTGGTGTTTTAGTATCACCAATAGAACACATTTCAATTATTTTTTCAATACTTTTTTTTAAATTTTTATCCGACCTTTAATCAGTAACCTGTGGACATCCTACATATTTTTAACCGACTTCAAAAAAAGGAGGAGGTTATATGTTCGACTGTATGTATTTTTTTTATTTTTTTATTTTTTATGTATGTTCACCGATTTCTCCGCCAATTGTCAACCGATTTTGAAAATTCTTTTTTTATTCGTAAGGGTATACTCCTGAGGTGGTCCCATATTAATTTTGTGAAGATTTGATGTATACTTTGGGAGATAAACGAAGGAACTCCTCAAAAACAAACAGTACACGTAATGTGATTTGGATATTGTACTAAAGATCAAAAATAATTGCTGGTTCTATCTATCCATCCGTGGTGAACTAATTATAGTCTTCGAAGATACCGCATGGAACTCCTCATCGGTGAACAGTACATATAGGAACTTACAGTGAAAGGTTAGAAGGTTAGGGGATAATTCTTTGAATATTATAGGCACGTTTAGACCGTTACTTGTATTCTTATATTCCGTTGAGCTGATGATGGAAGGTACAACTCCTTATCGATCAGGAGTTAGAAGATATCTTGTCCTAGATAGACATACTCGTTGACATCGAGAATTGATTCCTCAGCAGACACTAGAGAGGGCTCTTACCCACTCTACTGTCTGCTTAATAAAAAAAAAGCAGCCTTAATCATTTTGGCCTGGCCATGCTTGGTTTTTTTTTTATGTATGTTCGGGCATAACTCCGTCATATATAGATGGATTTGCAAAATTCTTTTTTTGTTCGAAAGGGGTTTATTCCGAAATGGTCCCATATAATTTTCATATAGATCTGATGATGAGTTCGGGAGACAGACACCGGAACTCTTTAAAAAATGACAGGAAATCAACCGCGAGTTCTGCTATCGCATAAATATGCATTGTTTGTTTGGAATTAGTGCAGGGTGAATACCACAACTAAAAATTTAAAAATAAAAACTTTTTTACAAAAAAAAAAACCACCGACTTCCTTAAAAACACTACAAAGTGAAAAATAACTTTAATTTCGGAAGTCGGTGGCAAAAAAACCGTAAATACAGATCCTAAGACACCGACTACCGAAATTAAAGTTATTTTTCACTTTGTAGTGTTTTTAAGGAAGTCGGTGGTTTTTTTTTTTGTAAAAAAGTTTTTGTAATATGATATCGACAATAGGAATAGGTCAGTAACCGCGCGCCGGCGTAGGTACTTCGATCTTCTTAGAATTTTGTCCGATCAAACAGCTGGTAGGTACTTGTAGCTACGCTCAGTCGTTCACCTTAGCCGCTGCGCCGGTGACGTGCGCAAGTAACCATAAAAACCGGTTTCAAAATAAACACCTTTCGTTAACGATAACGTAATTTTTTTGTACTAAGATATATCAAAATAAAAATTGCATGGTTATTTTTGTTAAAATTTGCGCACTGGTTAAAAACGTATCCTGTATTTAGTTGATATTAGGAAGCGTGTTTTTTAGTTTCTTTAAACTATTATTTTTACTGACTAGAACCCACCCGTGTTCCTTCAGTTACCTGTGCCAGTTCCACGGTTACTCTTTCGAACGAAGCCGCAACCTTGGCAGGCATCGGCTCTTGTGGACTCCTCGAAGGCTCCCATGGAACTTCTACCTTATACAATAGGTTTAAAAGGAAAAGGTTAAATAAAACACAAAGATTTCTTTACTTATTTACTAGATACACTACACAGATTCATATTGTGTGTGTGTGTGCGTGCCCACTTCTCTTACTAAACGAATGAGTATTACAAGTACTAAGGATAATCCCTTTAATGAGATGAAGCTAAACACTGAATGTGACAATAATTATTTACTACACTTAGCAATACATAAGCAGAGACGAATATAGTCTACCCTAAATAAGCTACAATCATTGTAATACTATCATTTCCTTAAACTAATTTTATTTCATGACGACACAATATTTCTCCTCGACAGTTATATTTAAATACGATTAAAGACAACTACATTATAATATGAGTTACACGGGTATTTAATCTACGATATAATAAAGATTATATAAGTTTTAAAATAGAGCATCATTTGGGAAAAGGGAGTTTAGAATTTGATGTTTGAATTTTACTTTTTGCCTCCTCCCTGGCAGCATGGCTTCCCACCTGTAAAGAAAAGATAAATGAATATAGGCAGGTACATAAAGAATACTGAAATAGGTGTGAGACTCATGACTAAGGGGCCGTCCATAAATTACGTCACACATATTTCATGATTTTTTGACCCCCCCCTCGACCTTGGCACAGCTGGTCACATTTGTGAGACCTCCCTCCCCAGTGTGATGTCACATATTTTGCAATTGTACATCTAAATATTGAATTTATTTTTAAATTTTTCTTTCATAGTTCATATTTCGTGTTTTAATAGTACTTTAAACATGTATATTTAATTTTGAAATGTGACGTCACAAAATATTGGCCGTCGCCCACCCTCTTGTCACACAATGTCATAATTCGTCGACCCCCTCCCCCCCCCTTACCGTGTAATGTAATTTATGGATGGCCCCTAAATGGTAACTACCACATGCGTCGATTGGAGGTTAAGCTACACTTGCCGCGGTCGTTTCATGGATAGGTGACCATAAATTAAATATCGAGACCCCTCCGGGCCTTGGAAAGTAAATTAAGCTGTGAGTCCCGAGTATTATCAGCAATCTTTGGCAGTCAGTTCGGGTATATCTTAGAGCCCAAAATCTGACACCCAGTCTTGCCAAGGGGTATAGTATTACCCACTAACGAGGTTGTAGAGGTCAGATAGGCAGTCGCTCCATATAAAATACTGGTAGTCATCAGGTAAGACTGGGAGCTGAGCTCAGCATAGTGGGAAAAAGGTAAAGTAATCCTCCTCAACCAAAGCACCTGCCATTTAATCTCTTCACCACCCTTGGTTGACTGGTAGAGAATGCCTAAGGCATTAAGTCCGCCTTTGTACCTTTTTTTGTGTGCGAGAAGTTTAAATAAATAAATAAATAATCAATCATTAACCCAGAATTTACAAAATAATTAACATCAAACTGTAGACATCACTTTGTGGCTATAGAAGGAGTCTGCTAAACTGTCGTCTCTAGCGTTCTAATAGTCCAAGAGCCCAGGCCCCCCAGACATATTAATTATTCTTTTATTAACGCCTTGGTTTGGTGGAAGACCAATCGGAGCGCCGAATGCGCTCGATGCGTTTGATCGAGATAGTTAAATGAAACTCACACCCTAGTGTGAGTTTGGCCCTAGCCAATGGTAAAATAAACACAACGTTACGTAGCTTAGCTTCACTGCTACCTCGCAAGTCTTCTGAAAGGCAGCCTACTTCTCAATGTACCATATTTAGGCCAAGTTCTTTATATTGTTCTACATGAGTGGAAATCGGTTGTCATGATATGGGTAGGCGATGCGGAGGAATAAGGAAAGTGTCGTTAGGAGAGTTTGAGTATGAATCTGGATGGTAATATAAGAATAAGAGAAGTCCAAATAAACGTTGGATGGACTGTGTTACATATGATATAGAAAAGGGGGGTGACTAACGAGATGATGACTGATAGAGAAGTATGGAAGAATAAGACATGTTTTGGTGACCCTAAATATATAGGATAAGGGCAAGTTATGATGATTATACTAACCAGAGGGCTTGCCATCGCCGCAAGCGCAGTTGGGGCCGCAGGTGCAGTTAGCACCGCACGCGGCCGCCCCGCCACCGCACGTATCTGCAACAACATCATTTTACTATCACGATACGATCAGCTAGATTTCACCATTGTTGATGGCAGCTTCGTCCCGAACACTGAGTATTGTCAACCTCCTTTTGTATTTCCCTGACCACTCCCGATCTTATCCAGGTCTAATATTACTGGCTGTTGATCTGCTAAAACTCCTTCGACTAAAGAAGAGGTTGGTAGATCAGCTTGATGAATCTTGCTATGATGACTGGTTACCGGGAGACGCTTCTGAACAGTCTTCATAGCAACTTTCTTCATAACCAATAGTAAAACAATTAGACTATAATATCCCTACTGCTGGGACTCAGGAATCTTCTTTGTGCTAGGAACTGTGCCAGAATCCACCATGCAGGTTGGCTAATGTCTAAAATTCAATTGGTTTTGCAGCCTATGGTCAAACGTTCTCCCAGGCATAAAGCTAGACTTTTGCCAGAACTCGCACAAAATATGACTGACTACGGTGCAGACGTTGTTGGCAGAAAAGACGAGGAAGTAATTAAGAGTTGGTAGAGTAGGTACCTAAAGATTTATTCAGTTGCAATAGTCCAGAATGAACCAGAATCCCGTACCTATCTACGATCTACCATACGAAATTGGTGGAACAAAATCGTGATCGAATTTCCCAAATCTATTCATCCAATCTAACCAATTAAGATTGTCTTGTCGTCTTATCTCCTGGTATCTAGATATTTAATGAGTTAAATATAACAAGCTTTCTAAAAGAGAGACCGCTTTTTATGATGTATATGGTAATGATGTTGTTGTTTACAATATCGATGTAATTATAATCGTAAATATAAATTCCGATATGGATTTAGGCAAGGGAACAAAGTATTTAGATGTCCGTAAAAAATAAATACGACTGGTCTTATAGAAACTTCTGGTGGATGTTGAATTTTGTGTCTGCACCGGAGTGTTATTCCTAATTTACTTAATATTTTATTACTCCTAATTTACTCTAACTTAATCCTCTCAAAGTACAATGGTCCACTCAAAGGACTAAGTGCGGAAACCAAATCCCCATAACATCCTCTCATTTGTTAACTTTGTTGGCATCTACTTAGCTTTCGACATTAACTGTCTTTTCATGGACACTTCAATAATAGTAACGGTTGAGTTCATAACACGTAAACAATTTCAATTTAATGGTCCCACGAGACAAAGCAAAAAACAGTAGATAGTACCTAACTACCTTACTAGGTACATTCAACTTTAGATACCTCGCGTACGTGGGAACTGGTCTAGCTACAATCAACAATTGAATGAACTTTCTGTGCCGACAGCCGAGCTGCTGAGAATTGTACTGATAAATCTCTTGGGTTAACGAATGTAACTAAAATTCCTTTTGTACTGGAACTACCAAGCTAGGTATGTACGGTTCATAAATGGTATATTTAAAGCTCCGTTTAACCAATGTGGAGGTGTTCCGCGTACCAAGTACTTAGTACAGTTTTATTTTAGGAGATATACCCCTTTATTCATAAACGTGTTTAAAGTTAAGTAATGATTAGCTATAATATAATAACATAAGTGTTTATTTATAAAAAAATACAGATATTAACAATCAGTGGGTAGAGATATATACAAAAAAATTGTTGTAAAATCTGTACAAAATATTAAAACCCTGCCTCTCAAACTAGGTTATAACCTGTATTTTGAGAGACAGTGTACAGTCACCATTTTCTTATACACTATTTCTGTTTCAACAAATTTTTGAACGGTGTCGTTCTACCGCTGCAATAATTCATGTGATTATGTTATATATTCATGACGTAGGTATGTGTGTGTGCTTGTGGTGGAAGGTGAGTGTTGTGTGGGAGAGTGTGCATTTGTGATAAGGTGGGGTGGGTGTTTAAATGAGTGTATGTTATCTAATTCGGGGTGCGTGATTGATTAGGTAATGTACGTGAGTAGAGACTCCGTGTGGCATAGTCCTTCTCTAGTAGCCACTCTGTTACTTTAGCTGCTGTTTAACCAAACATTTTTGATGTTTAAACGTCTCTTAACTTTAATCAACGTTTATGAATAAAGGAGATTATGTCCAGCATTTGTAATAGCCAACCCGTCTTGAACAAGCGTGGTGTTACGTGTTAAAAATTTGTCGATTAGCTTGAATTAAATCACCTGAAACGGGTGAATCGACTCTTTAAACAATATATAATATATATTATTCTCTGTAGTCGATTCGCACGAAGTTAATGTATTTATGGGCGAATCGGCAGTTTCAGAAATACGTTGGCACGTTTTTAATTATATGCACTAAAGAACTAATTTAATTACTCAAACTATTTATTCATTTATTTAACCATTTATGTACACCCATATATAAACAGACAAGAAGAAAAGAACAGAAAAATTTGTACAAAGGTGATTCTTACTTCTATTAACTTATTTAATTAGTATTAGATCGATTTTGTTAGATTATTGTTTTTTTTTTTTACCCATATTTAATTTGAATTCGTTGGAATTGAGCAATAAGCCGAGAATAGGTCTTTGCTACAGTTGTACGATAATAAGCTGGTATTGGTATCCCCAGTATGACGGGATTTGCCATAATCGCCTCGTTTGGCAGGCGTGTTGGCGATCGCATTAAAATGGCGGTGGTAAAATGCATAGAGAACGCTGCTGCCCATACTCTAGTAAGTCCTTTCGTCGCCTTTTACGATACCACGGTCCACGGGAGGAAATGGGAACCTGCATCATGTGATATTAATACAGTTATATTTTCCCTTGAGTTAAAAGAAGTATAATGTTTCTTAAAACACCGGACTGTTATTGATTTATTTTCGAAACTTTCCGTAAGAGTGGATTCTACGTAAAATACGCGGTCAGACGTGGAGCTGCGGACAGCAGCCCGTTCTACCTATTACCTAAGAGTGGAATCATTATATAATTATAGCTTTGTATCTTATACCTATTTACGTACTTAGTCTCGACGAAAAATCTAGCTATACATTTCCAGTATAAACTGACTTCTCAATGTATGTAAAGCTTATACAATGCGAGGTCCGTTAAAATTGGAAATGTATAGCCTGCACCCTAATTGCGAAACGCACAATTTATTAGAATCTGAATGGGATTGAAGATTATTTCTAAACCATTGCGTCATTTGTTCGAATAAATTGTCGGCTCAGCAACGTAAATAACGCAATGAATGTTGTTTAACTATGAATGTATACCAATTCGTACCAATAAAAATTGTAGCCGTGTGGACGTACGTCCCACAGCGGCATAATTGCTCACAGTAAAAGAAATTTTTCATAGGTAGGCACTTAATATTTTATTATTATTAGGATTCTCTATATTTTATACGAATTCTCAACGATAAGAAAAAATCTCACTGGAAATAGGGCATCGGTACATATTGATCTGATCGGATTTCTTTCTATAAGAAAATTAATTTGTTTATGTAGAATGTTTAATTAAACACGACATCAATAAACAAGATGACTGATGACACTTTATTTAAGTACGATAATTATATTATTATTATTATTCCTATTCCTTCTCTGTTCATGCTGTTAGATTGTGGAACTCACTTCCGCCTAGCATTCGAGATCTAAAAACTATTTCCCTTTTCAAATGTCGAGTAAAAGAGCATTACCTTTCCTCATAATTGTGTGTATTTATGTATATATTTACGTTTATTTTTATATTTTAGCTTTATGTATTTATTTAAGTATATGTTAATTTCTTGCATTATATATATATAAGTATATTTTAGTTTAAGACTTCACATATTCATATCTCTCTTCTTGTTTTCACACACTATTGTCTACATTTCTTTTTCATTTCTCCTTTCGCAGGTCTGCTGGAAGAAATTTCTTAAGAAATAAGCAGTACCTTTGTACTCAATTGTTTTAATATGCCTTATCACTCTGTTTTTTTATTGTGTGTACATAAATAATAAAATAAATAAATAAATAAATAAATATATCGCGCATCGATCTTATTACCTTTACGACAAAATAATCAATTTTTCCACTTAGTTACTCTAGAAATTTCCTTTCATTGCAGAGAAAGCAAAACACATATATAGAACCCTAATCTAGACCGAATCAAATTAAATCCAATAAAGACCACTAACTGCGTCATTCGCAAACCCGTCCCAAATTGGGACCCACCGGTAAAACAAAAAACAACAAAAGCACGTGTAGAAAAGACAAAACACGACACGGAAAATAACAAAATGACGAAAACGTTCCAAATTTAAATAAACTGTTGAAAAATGTGCTTACCTTTGCAAGAGTCGCAGGGTGCAGGCATCTCTTGGCTGGTCTAAGCTAGACTAAGCTAGCCGGGGATGTGAGCAGTAGGGTGCGCGCGCAGTGTCGACGTGTACAGCCAGTGAGCTCTACGGGTCAATAACTGTGCGCCTCGAGTGGGGATCGCATCGTTCCGCGATAGGCACGGAGACAGCACACTGATTGTTAACATTATCTCGCTTTATTGAATGATTGATGCAGATGTAGTTAAGGATGAGTCGGATTTTGATTGATTGTCTTTTAGATTATTTGTGTATGCAAGTAATATGCTACTGTGTTTACCATTTGTAGATAAGATTGTTTTATTATCGTGTTATTAGGATTGAATACGTAGGTATATCGACGGTTGAAATCTCAAACGTCATAAGGGACTGGGATTTAAACGTCGCTTACGACATTTTATATTTTTACTGTCAATATATGTTCCGAAATATGAAGGATCTTAGATTCTCGGTCTGGTACACTAGCTGCCACTCGAAATTTTGGTGAAGCGGTAGATACCTACTATCTACTGCTTCACCAAAATTTTGAGTTACTTTTGTAATATTAAGGAGCTCACATAAGCTCCAGTATAAATACTAAATCTTATTTCTTCTATTTACAAAGTTATGTACAAAATGGAATCATCTATAAATAAATAATAAATACGATATAAGGATAAACATCCATTAATTCCAATAGACAATTTGACTTATGTCCTCAATATATCAAAACCTTCTCCACTAATTTTATTAATCAAAAGGTTCCCCGTTCTCTGCCTACAATTCAATTTCCAGTCCTTTATAGAAAAACATCAATCAAAAGCCCTTTCAACATTACCAAAAAACGATCCACCCTATCTCCTTTCCTAAAATAAGATAGTTATTTATGCCGTGGCGTGCTGTGCACGTATAGCTACAATAAATGATCGGATCGTAAACAAAAACAGGCCGGTTCGGGCAGCCGTCCGACCGGTTCGCTCCGGCCCGGCCCGATTGTATCTGTAGCAAGCTTTCAAAGCTTTCCTATAAGAACTTTGGAACTCTACAATTGCATTGAATTCACAAACAAAACGATTGGCAATTCTGTGACTTAAAATGTAGTAGGTACAAACGGCTACATAGCTATGCATTTCCAGTATAAACGGATCCCACATTGTATGGAATTTCCGTACAATGAGAGGTCAACTTAAACTGGAAATGTGTAGCTTGATGAGTAGCAGTGAGTGCCTGCAGGGTAATTGCGTAACACACTAGAAGTAGGAATATTTTCATTTTGACAGTTCTATAACATTTATTCTAGTCTTCTCGTCGCCTATTCCGCAATGTCTGAAGACTAAGGTCTTCAACCAGTGCGTCCTGCCCGTAATTACATTCGGTGCCGAATCATGGACACTGACAGTTGGGCTGGTCCACAAATTCAAGGTCGCTCAGCGCGCTATGGAGCGGGCTGTGCTCGGAGTTTCTCGGATAATATCAGAAATGAGATTATCCGGAATAGAACTGGAGTTACCGACATAGCTCGCAGAGTAAGCAAACTGAAGTGGCAGTGGGCTGGCCATGTCTGTCGAAGGACCGATGGCCGATGGAGCAGACGAGTCCTGGAGTGGAGACCGCATATCGGCAAGCGTAGCGTGGGACGCCCCCCAGCTAGGTGGACTGACGACTTAAAGAAAGTGGCTGGGGCAAACTGGATGCGGAAGGCGGAGGACAGGGTGTTGTGGCGCAGCATGGGAGAGGCCTATGTCCAGCAGTGGACTGCGATAGGCTGAGTTGATTGATTGATTGATAACATTTATTGCGTTATTTACGTTGTTGAGCAGATAATATTTTCGAACATATGAAGCAATGGTTTAGCAATATCTCTGAAAATGATTAAGAATCTGATTAATAGTGTATTACGTAGGTAATTAGGGTGCTTGTTGGTTCGTATCAAGGGTCTTTGAGATAACAAAGAGACATAAATTGATTCTATTACAAGCACACAGTGCAAATAAATTGTATATGTTATACTAAAATGGTGGAGGAATAAATTAAAGTAATTTCCTACTTCATAGTTGTAAATAGTGCACCAGCTTCAAAACAAAAGCTTGCACTGCCTAAAATGACATGAAATTACAGTAGAAATAGTTAATGATGAAAATAATAGCAGATAGTATACATATTCTGATAGGCCATAGTTGATGTAGAGGTCGGTAAAGCTGAGTAGCTGAAGCATTCTCCATATCTGTACTAATATTATAAAGCTGAAGAGTTTTTCTGTTTGGTTGAACGCGGTAATCTCAGGAACGACTGATTCGAAATGGAAAATTATTTTTGTGTAGAGTAACTTATTTATTGAGGAAGGATATATAACATCACACTGCGATCAAAAGGAGTGGAGCATCAACGAAAAATTTACTAAAACTGGCAGGCAATTCGATGCGACGGGAAGGGTCAGGGGAGTAAAAAATCGAGGCGGACGAAGTCGCGGGCAGAAGCTAGTGTAAATAATAAAGTGATTAAATGAGATGAGTTTATCACCCTAAAAGCGAGTAATGAGAATAATAATTATAAGTAACAAAAAATTACTAGTGAACTAACTACAGTGAGCTTCAAAATAGATAAAAGATTTGCGACATTAAGCTTTTGAATTGTGATTATGTATGCGCATAAGTTAGGGGTATATAAATCCTTTCTAGAAAGCTTTATTTGGCATGGAATAGTAAAATGTCCCCTAAATTTGTCTAGACTTTAGAGATTTGGCGCAGTAAGGATAATGTGCCAGAATCGACAGAAAATTCTTGGCGCATAGCGAGATTCTGAATCTTATGCGCAGTACGTAAGTGCGTATACCTAATGAGCTTGAAAACACATGACAGTCAATTGTTGTAAATTATTTTCATCATGCAATTTTCAGAATATTGTGTAGCTCCGTAAATTCCTCAATAAAATTCAAAATTCTGTATTTGTTTTACATATTCAGCTTTTTTAAGCTGTAAGTCTTCGATGCTGTAATAAATCTATACATCCTGCCAAAGTCGCGAGATTTGTTCGAAAGAGATACCGTGCCTCTGGCATATGGGCAACTGAAGGAACACGGGTGGGTTTTAGTCAGTAGAAGTCTGACACGCCCTTCCGCTCCACTCAGAACGGGAGACGTCATTTGATGATTTACCACCCGCAAAAATATCTACACTTCTATACTTTATCACTACATAGTATAAAACAAAGTCGCTTCCTTCTGTCTGTCCCTATGTATGCTTAGATCTTTAAAACTACGCAACGGATTTTGATGCGGTTTTTTTAAATAGATATGGTGATTCAAGAGGATGGTTTATACGTATAATACGCGGGCGAAGCCGCTGGCAAAAGCTGCTTAATATTATAAATGCGAAAATAACTCTGTCTGTCTGTTACTTTCTCACGACTAAGCCACAAAAACGAAAATTTGGCACGGGGTATGTTTGAACCCCTAGAAAGGACATAGGCTACCTACTTTTCATTCCGCGACTTTTGGGACTCTGGGTTGGGTCTGCGACAACCGACGTTTACGTGCACGAAGTCGCGGGCAAAAGCTAGTAAATTACATAAAAATATAGATATTGTATCTCCTGCATAAGTGGTTTCGTGTCCAGCTGCTCTGTCTGGATCGGAAACTGTTAGTAAAAACTTCACTCAAGCGGATGCTTCCATATAAGGAACCTCTATTATAAAAATAAAATAAAACTTGTATATTTCCCGTGAGAAACGAACCACCATTAGAAATATCCTGCAGTTTTTGCAGTATTACCCGTCTGGACGCTTCAAGGTAAAAATTTCTATCGCATTTAGCATAATTTGTTACCTTTTTTTATCAAATCCAGAACTGGATCCTTTCAGAAATGCTTAGCAGAACTGGTTTGGTCGTTAGTCGGAACATGCATTATCATTATTATTTTGTTTATTTGTTTTCACTCTAATATTGACGAAGGAAATCAAAACATCGCAAAAAATCTCGGTCTTATTTCACGGTTCGGACTCAATGGAATTAAAATTAATCATTTTTATAAGTATGTCCTATACGAGTCACGATTCTGAAGTAGGTAGTAATTTGACGTTTTTGTGCAAACGAATAGAATCTGTAATTGAATCAGTAAAATAGGTAGGTATAGTGTGCCCTTTTTCTACCATATGATGTAACCAAGGTTTACCTACACAAAGGATTAAAGATAATATTTCAAAGAAACGACATATACCTATAAGCATACCCAAAAAGACAAAACAATCTTCAAATTGTTGCATCAAAAACTCATATAATTTAATAGGAAAACTGACTAATTTTCAAAGCAACACGATCTACTTAAACAAAAAATCAAGAAATCAGATATAAATCAAGATCTACACCTATAAACAAAGAATAGATCTGCGGTTTAAGCGGAACGACACGATGTCTGCCGAAGTCGTCGACCTGCGCGCGAGCAGTGATTCACTCACTTTATAGCAAGTATCAAACTCCTAATGGTTTATTTTACAACGCTGTTTTTGTTTTTGTTATTGAACTAATTTGGGCCCAGTTTTGAACAAGTTTTTTAGCTGTAGTAGTGATTGGGTTTCGTACCTTGAAGCGAAATTGTTTTTGCTTTGGTGCGTATGCCGTTTTGGAGTGATGGTTGATACATCAACTACTTGCCCTTATATCCCATATAGTTTGGGGTCTGCTCTTTTATCTTATTCTTTTTTCCATAAATTGCTATTAGCACCATCTCAACCAGTATTCCATTATTTTCATCTATCATAAACTACTACTAACATTTAACTATTACTAACATTTTATCACTGTTACTAATTTGTTCGCATAACCTATCCTGTATTAAATTCGATAAGCTTTCTAGTCCGTGGAAAACCTGTAACTGAAAGGTTGCCTACAGTTTATCTAGCCTCGTCTGTGGCTCTCTCTGTGTGTCGTATAAACTTCTAGTTGAAATCTAAATCTGCTTCTGATATCCTCCCATACGATACCCAGAATGTCATTTTTTCATCGTTGAACCAAACTGTTTAGTAAGTATGATTTATCTCTAATCTTATAATAGTCACTCTTATTAGTCCTACCGATAATTCTCCATTACTGTTACAGGCAGTCTTTATCATCCCACTGCTGGGCATGAGCCTCCGACACAGCGATTGTGGACCTATATCTCGTATTTTAACCTAAATATTACTGAACTAGCTTCTGCCCTCGGCTTCATCCGCGTTAAAGTTCTTGCTCCCTCGATCGACTACCTGTGCCAGGTCTTCGTATTCGCAACTTTTTTTCTTTTTGCTCGAGTCCTAGCGTGAAAGTCTTTAACCTTCCTCAATAAATAGGCTAACCAACACTATAATATTTTTTCAATTCGAACCAGCAGTTCTAGAGTATAACGCGTTCAACCAAACAAACTCTTCAGCTTTATAATATTATGTATAGATTATTAAAAGTCATTAGGAGTACAACTAATAATACCGTAGTTATCACATTTCTCCAGAGAAAGCTAGGAAGCGTCGTGTCGTATGCGCAAGCGCTCGTTACCCGCTAGCCGCTAATTGTTGCGGCTACAGCGGTCGGCCAGATCTGATTGTATCTACATTCTACAGTGCTGTTGTCATGGACAAACGTGGGCAAAGATGCTAGATGAACACAGAACCTCGGAAAGCTTAGTACGAATGGGAATGGGCTTTATAAGTAGGGGAAGATGAGTAACGATGGACTATGAATTTGAAAAATGCTGTAGAAAGCATGGTTACGGAAAGTGATGTTTTAGGAAATGACGGGCAGTAGAGACGTATGGAACTATGAAATATGAAGACCTACGACTTTGATCTCAAATTAGGATAAGGGAAAGATGAAGAATTAATGAAAGCTTCTTAAAACTTAAAATATACGATGAGTTAAGAGAGTTATTTAAGAATATTGAAATTGTATTATTTGATGGCTGTAAGAGTAGTAAGTTCTTTAATAGTTTCATGGAGATTAATCGCGCCTTCTTACCGCGCGGACGTATCTTGCTTAGCTTATTATGATACTATTAATTAATTATAAATATATTTGTTAGAAATAATTGCGTCGTCAGTGATATAAGTGTGTCACGAGTGAGCATTACGAGGTTACTTGCGTTGTGTAAGAATGAGCTAAAGTATTTTTAAAGATATATAGTGTTTCTGTGTTAGATATGTCTAACACTGGATCTAGCCCGTTTGGCCGTAGCCAGATAGTGACGCGAAGTCCTCCGCCGACACCAACTCAAGATTTCCAGCCTGTAGACCCAAAGCCACAACCTCCCTTGGAACATGAGCTACCAGCCGAAGTTATTTCTACGCCGGAGGTACAGAAATGGATGGGGTCCATAGAAAAAATCCTAAATGAAGTATGCAGTTTAGTTGCTGAGGGAAAAATGAACGCAGACCAAAAGGTACGTGTAGCCAATCTTTGCCGTAGTGTCTCACATGGCGCATCTCAGATGGCTGTCCTATATCAAGCCTTAAAGCAAAAAACGATTCAAGCCCATAGTTCCGTTCAGCACTTACAGCAACAACAGAACATCGCGAACTCTCTCCTACAGTTCAAAGAGGTAGTTGAAGGCATTTCAAAGCCGACAGAACCCGCTTCGTACGCTAATATGGTCAAAAAAGGCTCGGATAATTTTGTGCGCCCAGCAAATTTAAGCTCAGTTGCCATATATCCCAGCGACACAACCAAATCTAGTGACGATACCAAGTCTCTCGTACAGAAAATTATTTCGCCCGGGGAACTTAAACTACATGTCCGTGGCCTTAAGAAAGTAAAAAATGGAGGTGTTCTTATCAGTACCGACTCCAAAGAGGACATTCAAAAGCTCAGAAGCTTAGAAAAACTCGTCTCTTCGGGCCTTAAGATTGAAGAACCATCAAAGCGGCGCCCAAGAATCACTGTTATTGGAGTCCCGGTAGCCCTGACTGATAAGGAGGTTTTGGATTGCATCTACGAGCAAAACCTCTCAGATAAGTTGACCAATACAACTCGTGAGTCGTTTGAAGAACAAATAAAATTGAGCCATAAATCTGGGAAAAAAGACCTCCCTAATTGCAATTTTATTCTAGAAGTGCCAGCTAGCATCAGGAAGATCCTAGTCAATCAAGGACGAATATTCATCAATTGGACGTCATGCCCAGTTCGAGATTTCACGATCGTTACTCGGTGTTTCAACTGCCAGCAGTTTGGACACGCGGCCAAGTTCTGCCGTGACACTAACCCGACGTGTAATCACTGCGGAGAGACTGGCCACACTTTTAAGGAATGCTGCACAAAGTCCAGTCCACCAAACTGTGCGACGTGCAAACGTTTTAATAGGAAAAGTGATCATAAAACTGGTGATGTAAATTGTCCTGCACGGAAATATGCCGAGGACAGCTATATCCATTCCATAGATTATGAAGGCGCCTAAGAGCGCTACCTATTAACCTATCCTTTAAGCACACTAGTAGTAGTTTTTGTTTGTTTATATTTATTAGGTGTTTATTTATCATGACTGATCAATTACTTAAGGACCTAGATCAATTTTCTGTGTCTGAAGTTATAAATTGTAATATTGATGAGTGTAAGCACCACTTTCCCTTGGGAGAGAAACCGCTGACCTTTCTCACACAAAATATTCGCAGCATAAATCGAAATATAAATGGTTTTGAAATATTGCTACAGAACCTGGGTATAAGTTGCGACATTATCGTCCTAACAGAATGTTGGTTGTCAAACCAAACCACTGTTTTACCATCTTTAGACGGATATGTTTCGCATAAAACCAACAGAAACATCAACCAGAATGATGGTTTAGTTGTATTTGTCAACAATAATTTAAGAACAACTGTAGAAGAACCTTTGCTACAAAATTGTAATTGCCTACTCATTAAAATTAATACAGATACGGCAGTTATGGCTATATACAGACCACCTTCTCAAAATGTCGCAAATTTCTTAGATTCACTAAACGTACAGTTACAAAGTCTTACAACTTTTAAACACATAATTCTAATGGGGGACATTAATATCAACATTGCTTCCGGGAAAATGGACATTCATGCACATAACTATGTTAATATCTGCTCATTCCACGGACTCTTGCCAGCTCATTACCACCCCACGCATCAAAGTGGTTCATGCTTAGATCATTTCATTATAAAAACAAATAAACCAGCCAAAACATTTGTTACTAACTCTTCGCTTACTGATCACCAAGCAGTTTTACTAATATTACAAGTTTCTTTACCAAGAAAAAATTGTTTACGCAGCTATACCAATGTCAACATGACACACCTCGAAAGAGACATACGTAATATTAATTTTGACCCAGTTTATAATTCCACCGATGCAAACTTTGCTATTAATTATTTTATAAATTCACTTCACTCTGCAATAATAAAGCATACAGTCGCCAAAATAACGCCAAGGAAGTACAAGTGCATTAAACCTTGGATTACACCCGGACTTGTTCGATGTATTAGGCATAGAGACAAACTTCACATAAAGTACAAACTTGAGCCTGAAAATGAAATTCTTTCCATTACTTATAAAAGATATAGAAACTTCTGCAACAACCTTCTGAAAAAAATAAAAAATGAATATGACAGAAAAGAACTGCAGAAAGCAGGCAAAAATAGTAAACTTATTTGGAAATTTATAAAAACAAATACATTTAGATCAAAACAACTTGAACCTCCACTTGACTTATTGACTATAGAGAACAACCCAATAGAATCAACAAATATAGTTAATTACTATTTCTCTAACGTAGGCAAAACCTTAGCAGAAAAGACCATACAATCTAGAGGTTCTTTCTCTCAAAACCAACCTAAATCTTTCCCCAGACTCAAATCTTTTGTCTTACTAGATACGGATGTCGATGAAGTATTAACAATCATTTCTGGATTAAAGGACGTTTGCGCGGTTGGGTGGGACGACATATCAAACAACATACTTAAACATTTCAAATACCTCCTTGCTCCGCCGCTAACTCATATTTTTCAGTTATGCTTAACTAATGGTGTATTCCCTAAGTCGCTTAAAAAAGCAGTGGTTACTCCTGTATATAAATCTGGTGACAAAAAATGTGTTAACAACTACAGACCCATTTCAGTTTTAACAGGGCTCTCCAAGATCTTAGAGAAAATCATTAATATTAGATTAATGAAATATCTAGAGGATAACAAATTGCTTTCGGATAGACAATTTGGCTTTAGGCCCAAAAAATCAACTAATCAAGCAGTACATCAAATGACGGATTATATAACAACTAATTTGGATCAGGGCATGCACTCCATTGGGATCTTCCTAGACCTCGCCAAGGCCTTTGACACAATTTCCTGTCCTTTATTATTGGGCAAGCTTGAAAGACTCGGAATAAGAGGAACAACGCTTACACTGCTTTCTGATTATTTAAGAGACCGCGAACAATGTGTAAAAATTGGTCAGTACGTCAGTTCTGAGCTTCGAAATAGTAATTACGGAATACCACAAGGTAGTATATTGGGTCCTACTTTATTCCTAGTATATATTAATGACCTGTGCAGCTTAACACTCCAAAATGGTGTCATAATGTCTTATGCAGATGACACAGCTCTATTGTTTTCAGACAAGTCTCGAGAGGAGGTGTATAAACAAGCCCAGAACGGTTTTAATATAGTGTCTAATTGGCTACATGAAAATCTCCTAACACTAAATGCAGAAAAAACTAAACACATTTTATTCACTATGAGAAATACTAACCTGCCAACTACTAACATAAACATTTATGCGCATAAGTGCGGCAAGTACGCTGACAATGCATGTAATTGTCCTACTTTAGCAAAAGCCGATCATATGAAATATCTTGGTGTGACGATTGACACAAATCTGAACTTCCGTAAACACATTGATTTATTATGCACTCGAATGCGTAAATTAATATACATTTTTAAGAATTTACGATATATAACGGACTACAAATTAATTAAACAGGTCTATTTAGCTTTGTGTCAATCCATTCTTACATATTGCATAACTTCATGGGGAGGGGCTGCAAAAACAATCCTACTACCATTAGAACGTGCGCAGAGAGCTATCCTTAAGGTAGCCACCTTTCGCCCATTTAGATTTCCCACATACGAGCTTTATACGGCATGTAAGGTTTTAACTGTGCGTCAACTATTTATATTAAAGATAGTATTACACCAGCATAGCAATCTCCCTTATACCCCCATACCTATACATAAGAGAAGAAATGACTTAGTTTGCATAAAGCCTCAAACTAGACATACTTTTATAAATAAATTTTATGGTTTTTTAGGTCCGTTCTTATATAATAAAATCAATAAGTCTCTAAGTATATATAGTGTAAATTGTAAAAAATGTAGTGAAATGTTAAGTGAATACTTAGCGACATTAAATTACTCAGACACTGAAAAATTGCTAGAAATCATGCAATAAGTTTATTAATGTTAAGGCAATTTTTATTTAATAATATAATTATTATGTATCAATGCTAGCTCTATGTACATTAATTTAATAGTCCAATAAAACACTCAGCGTTGTTACGTGAAGGCCTGAAACACAGGTTTGAATAAACCTACATCAGGCAGGTCGCTATTGTTTTTCATTAGGCCTTTATCCAATATATTATATAAGTTATACCTACACTAGATTTATTTTAAGCATAGTTTAATATTTGCTTAATAATTTTAATATGTAACTCTGTACTGATGTCACTTCTATGTAATTTATATGTGAACTTATGAATAAAAAGTATTTTTATTATTTTATTATTTTTATTGTCATTAAAGACAGTATTGAAACGCTGGATGGACTGCAGGAAAGATGATATGGCTAACTAGAGAGACTATAGAGCTAATGAGAAATGTATGGAAGATAATGAAACCCGAATTCAAACAAACTTTAAGGACACGAGAAAAATTACCTTCGAATTTATTTTCTAAGCTCAGCTAGGTGAATCTCATTGATATTCTTAAATAAAGTTCGTTTATTAACTCAAGACTAATTTGACAGGTGTAATGTCAAACTAATATACCTACTAAAAAGGCATACACAAAAGACTTGATAAGTCACATGAATCTCTGAGATTGAAAAACGAACTTTACATTGTCGTGGTTTCTGAGCATTCGATCATGCAACTTTTGTTGCCATACATCATACTTCAAAAAAGAACTACTATAAGGCTAATTATAATGAGTTTCTTGTTTTTTTTTTTAATGTTGGTAGGAAACTGGGTAATTACAAGTTTCATCTGCGCTCCAATTTTAAATTATAGGTTATTTAAGACTGGTTATTTTTACACCAATCAAAAGTTTTTTTTTTTTTTCTGAAGCTATACGTAGTAGTAAGTACCATATTACTTTTATCACAAAAAAAATATGACCATATTCAGGGTCCAGTGATAAAATGTTATCGACAGGTGTGTCTTTTAATGACTAGGTAGACGTATTGCTGTCTGTAGCTATACTTTTATAGGTAAATGGGAACATACATACTTTGTATATAATTTTGAAACGGGCTACATGTTATAACATAACATAACATAATATTTATTCAAAAAACGTTATGAAAATGAGTTGGTTATTTTTGGATTGAAATGGGGTAAATGAAGTTGACTATTATGACTTGAAACACATTAGAAAGTGGGCTGTTGTGGCTGTGGCGCTTTATGTATAAGGCCACACATTATAGCATGTTTAATCAGCCGACATCCTCCAACGTTGACCTGCGAGATGCACGCTAGAATAAAAGTGCTAGTGCATCGCTAAAAACTTTGGTTATTTGTAGCATCTTAATGATTGTAGATATACAGGATAAGTTCTTAACCAGTGCGCAAATTTTAACAAATTAAACTTAAATGAGTTATAATAACCAAGCAATTTTTATTTTGATATAAATAAATAAAAATAAAAAAGCCTTTTATTTCCAGTAACACAATTAGCAAAAAAAGGATAAAAAATAGAGAAACTAATATCTACACACTTCAATACAATTATCTTAATAACTATTTAAATTTTACTATAATTATACTGTACTGGAACCCCTCTCAGGTAAAGGCCTCCTCCAAAGCTTGCCATTTCTCTCGGTCTTGTGCTATTCGTTGCCATTCTGGACCAGCATTTTTTTTAATATCGTCGTCCCATCTAGTGAACGGTCTTCCTCTATGCCGTTTGCCCGGTTATTTTGATATATCTTAGTACAAAAAAATTAAGTTATCGTTAACGAGAGATGTTTATTTTGAACCTGACTTTTATGGTAACACGCGCACGGCACCGGCGCGGCGGCAAAGGTGTACGACCGAGCGTAGCTACGAGTACCTACCAGTTGTTCGATCGGTCAAAATTCTAAGAAGTTCAAAGTACCTACGCCGGCGCGCGGTTACTGACCTTTTGTTTTGCTCGGTATCATATTACGAAATATGTAGGGTGTCCACAGTTTACTGATTTAAGGTCGGATATAAATAAAATAAAAAAATATTGAAAAAAATAATAATTGAAATGAGTTATATAGTATAAAAAAAAATTGCGCACTGGTTAAAATTGTTTCCTGTAGATTGCCGAGTAAGACAGGAATGAGAGTATATGTACTTCCTTATTATTAGTAGGGTCCTGGCGTTTTTGTGAATGAACCTGAGGGGTAACTCACTAACAGAAGCAATGACTTACATCACATTGATTGCGTTATTTATATTGTCTGTTGAGCAGACATTATTTTCGGCCATATGAAGCAAAAGACCCACCAACCAACCTACCACCACCACTACCTATCAATATCATTCACAATATTTCAACTCATATCATTTCCTAATCAGACTGTAACGGTCCCACTGCTGGTACACAAACAAGCCTCCTCTCTTTAAGAAGGATTGGGTTGTAAATATATCACGAGGACCCAGTGCAGGTTTGTAGATGTCACATGTGTTCAAATTTTGGTTCTAGGACATGCTGGTTTTCTCACGATGTTTTCCTTCACCGTTTTCAAAGGAGTTGTGATTAAGTTATTTACACAAAGTAGTGTGCCTGTCTGGGTTGGAACACGCGGCCTAAAACCTCTGAATTTGAAGTCGATACCACTCCGCCCGCATTGCTCACAAATGTTTCAGAGTGTGAACGTTAGTTCCCAGACGTAATAACAATAAAACTTCTGTTGTGTCTCGTTCAGTGTCCTTCGAGGGGTTAATAGTGTATTTTGCAATTTGGGTGCTGGATGCAACGCTTTTGTGCTATCTACAAGTCAAATTAACGCCTCAAATTGGAAAAGAAACAAAAAAGATCACAAAACAATACATCGATTTTGTCTACCAATATTCAAAGAGCATGAAGACTGCATTATAAAAGAGATGTAGGTATGTCTGCAAAGCGTCGTGGGTTCGAGTCACGAGTCACGCTCCGCCTCACAATGTACGGAGGGTCCCTTTATGATTATTTATTGATTCCGCCACTTGATGGCGCAGTGGCCCAGACTGGTGATAGTTTGATACTGCATCGAGTGAAGCAAAATTTCGCAGCTGTAGAATGCGTAATTTGCCAACCGGGAAAGAAAAAGAAGGTATTTTTTAACCCACGAAAAAAAAACGGAGGAGGTTCTCAATTCGACGCGTATATTTTTTTTAAATACAAAATTTAAGTTATTAAGATATTTTAAGAAGTTTACATACATAATCTCACACCTTTTTCCCATGGGGGTAGGCAGAAACCGCGGAACGCCACCTGCTACGATAAAGATTGTAAGGAAAATAACCGATGATCTACCCATATGAAGTAAACCATGGTCGTAATCCTATTATCCTACTAATATTATAAATATGAAAGTTTGTGAGGATGTATGGATGTTTGTTACTCTTTCACGCAAAAACTACTCGGATTTGGATGAAATTTGGCACACAGATAGTTTATAATCTGTATTAGCACATAGGTTACATTTTAGCCCGGTATTACGTTCCCGCGGGATAATTTTCGACCTCCATGGGGGCAAATGTGAATGTTTGCATGTTAGAAATAATTGGATGTTTGTTACCTAATCATGCAAAAAAGACCGTACAGATGTAGATGAAATTTGACATACAGATTGTTTATAAACCTGGATTAACACATAGGTGACTTTTTAACCACCACACAGGCGAAGCCGCTGGAAAAGCTAAGCAAACAATATTATAGCGTCTAGAGGAACAAAATTTCACGTATTCAAACTCAAAGTAATGAAAATAGATACATTAAAAAATTGACCAAATCTATGATTCTAAAAACCAGATCACAATTACTTGCCTTCGACTCAACAGTTCATTGCCGAACTCAAGACCCAATATCTTCAACAAAAGATAACAAAAACAGATAAAAATCTACTCCCAAGTCCTCAGTAAAAAGTTCTTATAACACGCAAAAAAACAATCTTGCTCTGTGGTATATAATCTACGATCTCGAATTTGCGCCAAAATCGTATTTGTCGCAAAAAAATACTGTCGAGTGTTAATTTCAGATCAATGAACTTGGTAGCGACACTAATTGATGCAAAAACCAAGAATAGGTAAAAACAAGCCTACATGTAATGTAGGTATTCTACGAAACGAATGTGTGAAGGTTTCCTATCAAGAAATCTGTTAATAGAGTAAACTCATGATCATCATCATTTCTGCCGAATGACGTCATGGGGGGGGGGGGGGAGTTAGCATAATCGCCACGCTTGACAGGCCGGTCGGCGATCGTAGTATAATGGTAAAATACATAGAGAACGCTGCTGCCCATTCTCTACTAAACTATTCGTCCACAATATAACTTCATAACCCGGGCAACCTATTATCCAATGAAGAAAACTTCAAAAAACTGTTTTAGATATTCCAGAACAGTTAGAAGTCGGAATACTGATTCGAAGTCTTTGAATTGAAAGTATTCGAGATATAAAAGTTTATTTTAATAATAGTTTCGTTGAGTCAGTAGCGTACGAAATTCTACTTGAACAGTAACAAAAAACTGGCCAAGTGCGAGTCGGACTCGCGCACCGAGGGTTCCGTACAAACCTGCAGGAATTCACGGTTTATGCATAAGGTTTATGTTTATGAAATTAAATGCTTTTTTTAAAATTTTTATATTTGAGTTGACTGAATGAAAGGTAAATTGTGGTTTATGATTTATGACGTATTAAAAAAAAACTACTTACTAGATCTCGTTCAAACCAGTTTTCGGTGGAAGTTTACATGGTAATGTACATCATATATTTTTTTTAGTTTTATCATTCCCTTATTTTAGAAGTTACGGGGGGGGGGGGGGGACACACGTTTTACCACTTTGGAAGTGTCTCTCGCGCAAACTATTCAGTTTAGAAAAAAAAAATATATTAGAAACCTCAATATAATTTTTGAAGACCTATCCATTAATACCTCACACGTATGGGTTTGAAGCAAAAAAAATTTTTGAGTTTCAGTTCTATGTATGGGGAACCCCAAAATTTATTGTTTTATTTTTTTATTTTTGTGTGAAAATCTTAATGCGGTTCACAGAATACATCTACTTACCAAGTTTCAACAGCATAGCTCTAATAGTTTCGGAAAAAAATGGCTGTGACATACTCGGACAGACAGACAGACGGACATGACGAATCTATAAGGGTTCCGTTTTTTGCCATTTGGCAACGGAACCCTAAAAAGGTTGACGGGAGACCCGTCAGGAACGGAGTTTTGTATGTCGGAATAGATTTTTTTTTTTAAATTTCGCAGCTATCATCTTGGATTTTAATATTGGATCTCACTATTTACTTCAGCACCCTTGAAAACCTTGAAAATCTTTGTCTCTCTATGTCTTTCTATTTTATACCTACATTTAAAAAAAAATGCATGACAGAACGCTTTTTCGTTACGCAACAATTTAACACAACAGTTTCTATAACTTTACCCACTCACCACAAGTTCGAAATTCGTACCTATCCAAAAATATACTCTTGTATTTTTGAAACAAGAGTATATTTTCCTGGCATTATTTGTGGTATTTATACCATCACCGTGTTTTTGGTGGAATATTCCAGTGTCTAAAATGACGAACTGTCGTACCTACGCAGTTTTGAACACAATCGTTTTTAAATAATGCTTTGGGTTTGAATTTGTTTCTTTGTGCAATAACACAAGGCAGTGCCAAGGTCCATAGTTTCACAGATGCTGTTACATAATCGTGTTATGTACTTCCAGGCTTGTTATTGAGAAATTCTGTAAAGCTAAATGTCTATATAATGCCTTTAGCTCTCGAAGCAAAGTTGGTAGGCTTCTTCCTTCATCACTGCAGCCTCCCTTCATCACTGCAGCCTCCCTTCATCAACCGCGTCTTCTACGAGGTCCTTGAACCATTTGCAAGAGTGAGTATCTATAGTTGTTTTATGGATCAAGCTAATCTAGTAGCAACCTATCGCACCAAGTCGCTCGACGAATGGAACTGGAGATATAAGAGCGGTGAAACAGCCTTTGTCACAAAAATTTACCTTCTGGAAGCAATCGATGCTTTCAAGGTCAACCGGAGTAGATGCTCAGTTCTTAACTGGGCACAGTGGGTTCTTTGAACACCTGCAGCACTTTAATTGTAAGGAGTGCCCATCGTGCATTTGCGAGTCGGATGCACTGGAAACGATCTCTCCTTTTGACAGAATGTCCTGCTTTCGCAAGGGATCGGTAAGATACGCAGTTGAAACTGGAGTTAAGATAAATCGCATTATTATTAATCCTTCATATTATTGCATAAATAATGTCAATCGGAAAAATACGAAATATTTTATTGTAAGAACGTGACGTAATATCACGCCTTGTGTCCGAGGGGTGGGCAGAAGTGTACCAAGTGTATAGTACACACACATTTCGCTGGTTATGTTTAATTCCCATGTAAAGGGGGGCGAGCAATCTGAAAATACTTTGCCCGACCTGAGAATCGAACCCGAGACTTCATGCTCAGCAGTAGCGCTTGCGACCACTAGACTATAGTAGCCCAACAGTAAAAATGCTTCGAAGGATAAATGCCTCTTACGGGGATTGTCTCACTATATTTTTTTTTTTTTTTTGTTAATAAATAAACTCAACATTTTAAAATATTTTTAAGGTTTATAGGTACTTCAAATTATGAAAATATAGCTAAAATAGCCTCTAAAATTTAAGTTATATAAGTCTAAACTAATAATATAAAGAGGAAAGATTTGATTTTTTGTATGTATGTTTCGAATGGATAAACTCGAAAACTATTGAACCGATTTAATAAATTCTTCTATAGAAAGCTACAATATCACCAAGTAACATATGCTATATTTTATCCTGAAAAATGCAGAGTTCCTGTGAGTCACGCAGACGAAGTCGCGGGCAAAGTGCTAGTTATCATCTTTGCCAATTCTTTGTAAGCAAATGCTAAACTTCCTTCTGTACAACTTATGTTGTGCTAACACATGCGAGGCATGTTGGTCACCTAGAATGAATGCATGAAACAGTTTATTAAAGTTTATTTATTTTATTTAAGCTAAGTTATAGTCACAATGATTAAAAAATAAAACACAAAAAGACAAAAATCTGTCTTTGCTCGTTAAATAATTTATAGTTTCGGATAGCTTCCCTTAGAACGACTATCCGCAAAAGTAACTAGGGCGACTATCCTTTTTGATACGGATACTTGCCCTTTTCATTTGCAAAATAAATCAAAACAATTCAACAATAAAACATAATAAACAGTGTATTTTAAACTCCAGTGCATATAAAGAAACAAAAAATTGACTGACACCACAATCAGTCAAAAAAATATTCAACAGAAATCACCTACCAATATAATTTCGACACTTGTCGAAGTTACGCCGCGGCCGCGAAAGATTTTCGCTCACACGGACAAAACGTGTGTGGATATACTGACGATTTACATGACACTAAGGTCTGCGAGAGAACCTCTTACAATTATAGTAAAGCACTATAGCTACTAACATCCCCAACACGTTTTGTGTATTTGAAACCGGGGATCCTGCTAGGGCAACTACCCTACAAAGAAATCGGTGTAAAAACGTGAAAAAACCACTTGCCTAATGCATAAACATTCTCCTCTTTTTGATGTGGTTGGTTTGCGGAAAACCACAAGTACCTGCCTTATCTGTAGTCACATTATTTTGGTATTGTAGTTTGTGCCATATATCAGTTTTGTCCTTAAACAGTAGAATGTTACCAGAAGAAACAGTTGTATTCAGAACAGAATGCACATATAGTGAAACAAAATGATTTTAATATTTGTCTTGTGTTTAAAACTGTCTATTTTACATTTATGTGTGTCGGATCTTGGATATCAGTGTACAGAAGGTAATTTATTTAAATATTTTTACAATAAAGAAGGAAAAAGGATTTCTGAACAAAGGGTAACTGTGATTCACTGTCAAACACGGACTGTAGCAGTAAATACTTTCCAAAAACTTTTATTAAAGGAATGTCATGTTCCGAGGTGCACTAGGTCTGATATTGAATGCAACATCTGTAAACAGTGCAGCAAACGGATTGCCTGCGAAGTCCTATAGTCAATGTTCGACTAAAAGATGCGCTTTTTTTGGTGGGATATCATCAAATGTCTCCCGCTCTGGGTGGAGCGGGAGGGCGTGTCAGACTTTTACTGACTAAAACCCACCCGTGTTCTTCAGTTGCCTGTGCCAGGGCCACTGTTACTCTATCGAATAAATCCTCGCTCCTTCTTTCCTGAATTCAAAGCCTAGAATTATAAAAAGTAAAGCTAATGTAACATTTTGTTCTATTCATTATTTGTTGTTTTGTTAATCTATTAAAAAATATATATAATTCCTCAATTAATTATTAATTATCTTTCTTTGTCTTTGTTTGTCTTGTCTGGAATAATGACTTTGTATATATTTTTTTTGGATTGGGCGTTGATACCTGCGCCACAGTATTTGACTGTTGTGGCTATCTTCGTTTGCCTTTGTAATTTATTGTAAACTTAAGTTGTTCCAAATAAACTTTATTTATTTACTATTTTATTTATTTTTCATTTATTACAGATGACTCCAGCAATAATCCTGAGATATTTTTGATTAAAGATGACAAAATATCTCATTATTTGGGATTGGACTCGTTTTATCAATATCTATTTAACGACGAATTTACAACGCTTTGTAGCAACTATTATAATATTACTATCGGTTCTCCAAAAGATGCAGAAAAACATGAGTAAGTTAAATTTAAAAAAATCCTTTGTTTCTAGGCATTGTAGGCCCATAGCGTATTAATTCTACAAATAACTTGAAAATATGTTATGACATAA
The DNA here is from genome assembly GCA_947507805.1 of Aporophyla nigra. Taxonomy (NCBI): domain Eukaryota; kingdom Metazoa; phylum Arthropoda; class Insecta; order Lepidoptera; family Noctuidae; genus Aporophyla; species Aporophyla nigra. The sequence continues at coordinate 26,082,110 of OX382292.1, read as the reverse complement.
ATATAGTCCTCCAGACCGTATTTCGGCCACGGCGGCCAATCTCAACGGTGACTAGCCATCGGCGCGGGAGATATTATAGTGCACAAGTGTGTGCGCAGACACAGGAGCACTCACTCTTCCCTCACTCTCATAGTCCGATGGGACGGCAATCCGACACGACCGGAGAGAGATCAGGCGTAGGACCAACGGCTTAACGTGCTTTCCGAGGCACGGGGGGTATCACACCGCCAATTTCCAAACTCCGGGCTGCTACTAAGAAATTCCTAATGGAAAAACCCAGTAACACTTTGCCCGACCCGGGAATCGAAGCCAGGACCCCACGCTCAGCGGTCGCGATACATAAGCTAGTGTTTTAATATTACAATATTAAAACACTAGCTTCTTCCCGCGACTTCGTCCGCGTCAAATTTTTGTTCCTCTCCGAAGGATCACCCGTCGCATCTAATTGCCTGATAGTTTTCGACCATTTTTCATTGCTTCTCCGCTCCTTTTGATCTTAGCGTGACGTTATACAGCATACGGCCTTCCTCAATAAATATGCTACCCAACACAAAAATAATTTTTCAATTCGGAGCAGTAGTTCCTGAGATTAGCGCTTCAACCCCAACTAACAAACAAACTCTTCAGCTTTATAATGTTAATATAGATTAAAAAACAAAATATCCATTTATAGGAAGGTATTTCAAGCACAAGTGTAACATGTAGCTTGATAAACCTATCCATTGTAGGCCCTTCTAACCTTTCAGAAAATATTTTTAGAATGCTATTGTTGCTTCCTCTCACTCTGCATATTATATTATTGACGCCACTTTCCTGCGCATGATTGCGAAATAATCATCAGTGTGCGCATCGATGAACACCTATGTCGAACTACAGTATAGGATGACGCCTCAGTAGCACTCTGCGGGCATTGTTTTATGTTGGGCATTGTTTTTGAGTATGATTAGCCCACTAGTGCAAGAAAATTAGTCAAATTAGGGCAAGTCTCTCGGAATGAGAGACAGCTATAGACTTATATAAACCTTTATTTTGGCACCCTAACTTGTCTCACAACCTACTTATCGTAGTGTGTAGATATTCTAAGGACAAAGGTAAAAAAAATGTTTTTTTTCCACATTTATTGCAAATATCTCGTTTCCTATGGGGTTTACGAGACTATACAGGTTGACCTCGAATGATACTTTAAATTCAAAATTCAAATTCAAAATATTTATTTGCAAGAAATACATAAGCGCGCGCGTTCTGCCCTCTAAGTTGTAGAGAATTTGATCCTCTACAATATTTATAATAAATACAAATAGCATAAAACCCATATGAAACGAGATATTTGCAATAAATGTGTAAAAAATCTATTTTATGATCTTTGACCTTGGAATTTCTGTAGTCGCCACCCTACGATAAGTAGGTTTTTAGACAAATTTTAGGGTGTCAAAATAAAGGTTTATACAAGTTTATAGCTGACTATCTCTCATTCCGAAGTGAAACCCCTAATATTCCTAGACTACACAGGCTGTTGGTGTAAAATGTTGGACAAAACGCCTCAAATAACACTATTTTACCGGGAGGGTAGCTGATACAAATATTGCGTGATACAAATATACTATGAGATAAAGGTAGATAGTGTAGTTAATATCTATTCTAATATTATAAAGCTGAAGAGTTTGTTTGCTTAGAACGCGGTAATCTCAGGAACTACTGGTCCGACTTGAAAAAATCTTTTTGTGTTGGGTAGCCTATTTATTGAAGAAGGCTATAGGCTATATAACATCACGCCAAGATCAAAAGGAGCGGAGCAGCAACGAAAAATGGACCAAAACTGGCAGGCAATTCGATGCGACAGGAAGGGTCAGGGGATTAACTACAATATCTAAGTTTCATAGTGTAAGTTAAGGGCTTTATTGTCTTTAAGTTGGTAATACCAGCAACACGACTTGCAGTGTTGCGTGCAATGTAACTTGCAGTGTTGCACGCAGTCCAACTTGCAGCATTGCTCACAAGACTATTCTCACCATCCACCTACAGCAACGTAGAATGTGCACAGAGAGATTTTGATGTTAGCTGCGCGGTTCATTTGTTTCTCAGCCACGCAACCGTGCGTGGCGTGGCAGTGGGCGAACCCACCTTCATTTTCCATACGGATATATAAAAATCACGTTTGAAATTAAATCAAAATCATATTTATTAATATGCACTTTATTTGCAGTAACGTTATCCACTTTGCGGCTCCTGATTATTATGATGGCAAACCACTGAAGAATTTCGTGTACGCCGGTAACATAAGCAGAATAGATGAGACTGTATGCACTAAAATTAACAAAGATGAACCTGATGAACCTGTGAATTATGATTGTAACGAAATAGTAAATCTTGTGAGCAAACCAGTATTAAAAATACACGATGGTCATGTCTACAACTTTGTACAGCAAATGCATATGCAAAATATTCCTGAGGCTCACGAATATTTAAAAATAACGCACAAAGGAAGTTGTACGCCTTTTTTTCAAAATACTTTAGACCTGAATGTGGTACTACTTTGCTTGGCTGAGCCTTACTTTGTAAAGAAAGTTAACATACAACCCTTAAAACTGATTCAAGTAAGAGATGATAATTGTGATTATTATTTAAATAGAGTAACGTTACCTTGGGACTCGACGTGGAATAGGAATCATCTTTTGGCTGTTTTAGCCCCTGCTCCATTCAAGCTACCCACGGAATCTTCCGTTCCAACCATATTCTATAAATCTCCATATTTGTTTTCCGAAGATAAGACTGCTTTTACAAATTCTATGAGTCTAGTACCGTGGCGATTACTGAAGTATGGATTTCTAAAGTTTATCCAGACCGTGGGCTGGCAAAGAGTGGCGATTGTGACAGACGATTCAGAATACAGCCTAGATTTTGAAGATGAACTGACTGCACTATTTAGTAAGGAACGAATGATGTACACTGTGATACGGTGCGAGGATGCCAATTGTGAAATGGACAAGGTAATTTTTGTTTTAAGTTTTAAGGGCACCCCCTGTGGGGTAGGACATCGCTGGTAGAGGGCAGCAATGGATGGGCTGAATCGGAATGAAGTCCCGCTTAAGCTGTGCAGTTTCCTAAAACAGTTAAAATTTCGGAAACTTAACTCGGAAACTTCAACCCTTTACCTGAGAGAGCGAGAGTGAGACAATTTTCATAAACTGTCTCACGCTCTCTCTCTCTCTCTGTCTATTATATCTACACCAATATAAAAGGTAAGGTCTATGAAGAGGTAAAGTTTGTGAGTTTTTTTTTTTTTTAATAGTAATACCTAATATCTGGAACTACCAAAAGTATTTCTAATCTATGGCTTTATATGTTTGATAACGCAAAAAAATATTTGGCAATACGATTTGAATTTTGTTGCAATCACTCCGCAGTATCCTGCCATGGTCGCAATATTAGTTCCAAAGAGATACCGTGGCATATGGGCAACTGAAGGAACACGGTTGGGTTTTAGTGAGTAAAAATCTGATACGCCCTCCCGCCGCACCTAGAGCTGGAGACGTCATTTGATGATTTCCCAACCACAAAAAAAATATAAAAAATCACTCCGCAATATTGTCTCTGCGATCTGTCATTACTGTTGGACAGCACTACCGTTGCCGTAGCTTTCAATATTGTGTTGTTACTTACCAGGGAGAGGTTTGGTAAAGGATCACCACTACTGAAAGCCAATACTCCTTATTATAAAAGTTCAACATCTAGTCGCAATCTCATCTCAGCGACAATCAAATGTCAAAATCTCGTCATAAATGTATGGAAACTCGTTTTTTTTTTTTGGCATATTGAGAAACATTCTTAATATTTACGAGGCCTTAAAAAAATAGGGTATTCATTCTGCATCGGTGACGAAAATAAATTCATAGTGTTCTGCAGGCTTAGATGAATAAAATTCAAAATCTATTTTTAATATGTTACCACGGATCCTTTTTACATGGTTATGGACCACCCTGAGTTGAATATAAGGCAGAGCTTTGTTTTTTCAGTTTACGCGTCGCTTTTCCTGCCATTCAGTATACGGCGACTGGTTTTATTACATCATTTGGAATATACTTTCAGATAGCTCAAGAACTCAGTAGAGTTTCAGCGAAGATAGTTATTGCTAACGTCGAAGAGAAATATGCTCAATACCTGGTCCAAAATGCTCACCACAAGATCACCTGGCTAGTGAGGGACATGGTCGGGGACAGACCATTTCAGGTATTGTAGTCTAAAAACTTCTTGACATTCTAAAGATGCACACTATTTAAATACATAATTGAGTTTCGTTTTTACTTTTTGGCCTTTCCTCACAGTTGGTCGCTGTAACACTAGGTACAACGATCAAATGGGTTACGTTAGGTTGAAACAATGACGAATCACGTGCGAGCTGAATAGGTCTCAATAACTAGGCTAGAGCTCCACGACCAAATGGGTTATGTTAGGTTGGAACTGTGACGAACCACGTGGGAGCCGAATAGGTCGCAGTAACTAAATTAGAGCACCATGACCAAATGGGTTAAAGGTAAGGGTACAACTTTGGCGAACCACGTACGAGCCGAATAGGTCGCAGTAACTTTTGAGCACCATGACCAAATGGGTTAGAGGTAAGGGTGCAACTTTGACGAACCACGTGCGAGCCGAATAGGTCGCAGTAACTAAACTAGAGCACCATGACCAAATGGGTTAGAGGTATGGTTGGAACTGTGTGTGTTTGTACAAGCTAAATAGGTCGTAGTAACTAGGCAAGGGTGTCGCGACCAAATGGGTTACGTTACGTACGTTAGGTTAGAACTATGACAAATCGCGCGCGGTAGGTCGAAGCTAGTACCACAGCTGCGGCCGGGTAGTGCTACATCCAAATCGTAGTCACTTGGCTATTTAGTATTTTTAGGACCCCAAAATAGAAATAGTACCGTACCGTGTGGTACCGGACGTAAAGTGATGATGAAATGATGAAAAAAATGATGAAAATAGAAATTATTTGACGTACACAAAAAGAGGAAAGCTATCTCTTTATCTACTATTATATTAGAGTTTTCTATTATATTTTTGGGAGCGTAAAACGGGAAATATGTGAGGTTCGATTAATACTCCAATATTTATAACATGTAAGATTCACAAAATAATAAAAACTTTTTGTTTCAGGAGTTGGCCTCCGATCAACACGCGTTCTCCATAAGCTTGCGTTTAGACGTATACACAAAAGGATGCTATGTGGAGGACCACATTCTGACAGGTTTGAGCAGTATTGCCCAGGCTCACAAAAATGTAGCAAAAGAGGAACACAAAGAAAGGAAACACGAGTTTTACAGGTAATCTATACATATCACGAATGTTCTCAAAACAGTGAAAGAAGCCATCGTGCAATTTTCATTTTTGTAGTGTAATTTGAAAGAAAAAAATAAAACACATTTTTTTTTTCAGGGGTTTCGCTGATAATGTAAATTATTACGTTACACCAAGAATTACTGAAGCTACAGTAGTTGTACGTAGATTATATGGCTCAGAAGAGTTTTCAACAATGTCTGTCAACGCTACGGGTGCTAAAGTGATCAGTTTTACAAATCCATTTAAATCTGGCAAACCAAATGATGGTACGGCTCACTGTTTGGTGACAAGTTACGACTACCACAACCCTTGTGAAGACCCTCTGGTGGTGATTCTCATGTTGATCCTCATGTTATTTTTGTTAACATTCATTACGATAACTTGTTACTTTGACAGGACTTCGCCGGTGAACGATATAAGATATCGACAGTTTTAGTTCTACGTTTCTTATTTATGAGTCTTGTGAAATTATGTCTAAAAATATGTTCATGTTCGGTTTTTTTATGAGGTACATGTAAGTCAACTTACGTGGTTGTCGCCTAATTAATCAGGCTATCCTGTGTATACCACACTTAGTGGGGTTACTGTTTTTCAGATGTTATTATACTCTAGATGAGTTACTTAACGAACAATCTCAATAAGGTCACATTAAATTAACTGGCAACTCTTAACGCACGTATTGGGTGGTTCACCCTTGTTTGGTATAACAACTTTTGATGTATGTTTAATTATAATTATTATAATTTAATAACTATTTAATTAGATTAACATTTATATAAATATTTGCACACCTTACTAGGTAATGATACAGAGCACTTAATATTTCTTTGTAACATCTGTTTATATCTACCTGTATTATGCAAATAAATGATTTGATTTGATTTGATGTAATGTTTGTATGTTGTACAAGTAAATTAAGGGGTGTTGATTTTCCGGTGGAGCTTAGTCTGTGTGCTGATAATGTTTGTCGTAATAAATATCATCATGTAATTATTGATAAGTTATACTTTAGCATTGTTAGTTGTTTGACGGAGGCTGCGCGAGGGAGTTGTAGCGCAAGGACAAGTAGAAAACACAAATATGTTACTGGGTGGAACAATCATGTTCGTAAGTTTCATATGGAAGCGCGAAACAGCTTCCAGACTTGGATGCTTCTTGGTAAGCCCGAGTCTGGTGTCGTCTATGACAAAATGTGTGAAACTCGAAAGCGCTTTAAGTCGAAGTTAAAATGGTGTCAAGACAACGAGGATAAAATTAAAATGGATATCTTAGCAACACACCATAAAGAGAGAGATTTTAAGCGTTTTTGGAAGCATACCAAGAAACTTGAAGCTGGATCGGGTGTACCTGTGAGCGTTGAGGGTAGGAATGAGCCACGCCAAATAGCCCAATTATTTAGGGATCAGTTTAAAGCAGTGTCTCCTCCAGGATGTGTGCAGCAGGTGCTCGACGCTGAGGCTGCTGAGTGCGAGCGGTTCAGTTTTAAGGCGAAAGAGGTCGCCCATATTATTAAGAACATGACCAGAGGTAAGTCTCCAGGACATGATGACCTTAGCATCGAGCACTTGCAGTACGCAGGTGTTCATATACCTCGGGTGCTGGTGATGTTGTTCAACTTGTGTATAGGCCATTCCTATTTACCCAAGGAGCTTATGAAGACCACGGTGATACCGATACTTAAAAATAAGACGGGGGATGCTTCCGACGGGAACAACTATAGACCCATCTCTCTGGCTACGGTGATCGCCAAAGTGCTGGATGGTTTGCTTGATAAACACCTAAGTCAGCATATTGATCTGCACGAGGCCCAGTTTGGTTTCAGGGCTGGGCAATCGACTGAAACTGCGGTGCTGAGACTCAAGCATACTATCCAGTACTATGAGGAAAACGCCCATATATGGTTGTTTCTTGGACCTGTCGAAAGCATTCGACCTGGTGTCTTATGACGTGTTGTGGGATAAGATCCGAAGGGAAACCAGCACACCCAGTGGTATCACAAACATATTAAGATATTGGTATGGCAACCAAACGAATGCTGTAAAGTGGGCGGGCTCATGTTCGTCAGAGTATAGGTTGGAGTGTGGAGTGAGACAGGGAGGCCTAACCTCACCACGACTCTTCAACCTGTACGTGAATGGGCTGGTAGGTGAGCTCAGCGGGGCCGGTCTCGGCTGTTCAGTAGATGGCGTTTGTATGAACAACATTAGTTATGCTGATGACATGGTTCTGCTGAGCCCATCTGTCAGAGCCCTTAATATCCTCATAGGCATCTGTGAGAGGTACGCGGGGTCCCATGGCCTCAGGTACAACTGTAAGAAGAGTGAACTACTTATTTTTAAGGCGGGTAGTAAGTGTCCGAAAACCGTTCCTCCGGTCAGACTTGAAGGAGTGCCTATAAGTAGGGTCACAAAATTCAAGTACCTGGGGCACTGGGTCACCGAGGATCTCTCGGATGATTTGGATATTGAGCGGGAACGTAGGGCGTTGTCAGTTAGATGCAATATGCTGGCGCGAAGGTTTGCACGGTGCTCACAAGAGGTCAAAATTGCTCTTTTTAAGGCATACTGTCAGACTTTCTATACCTGCAGCCTGTGGGTCCGGTATACGCGTGGATCTTTCAACGCCCTACGGGTCCTGTACAATAATGGTTTCAGGATGCTGTTGGGGTTGCCTCGTTTTTGCAGTGCATCAGGTATGTTTGCTAAGGCCAACACGGATTGTTTTAGGGCGATAGTGCGCAAAAGAGTGGCCTCCCTGATGCGCCGCGTGCGAGGCAGCACCAACGGCCTACTGAATACCATACTGGGAAGGGTGGATTGCCCAGTTGTGAGGCACTGGAATGCCATTCACGGCTCCGGGGGTGCCCGGTATAATGATAAGTAGCGCAATTTTATGTAATCATCATTAATAATAATAATCTTTCCCCATTTCTTCCCGTGGGTGTCGTAAAAGGCGACTAAGGGACTCACTAGAGAATGGGCAGCAGCGTTCTCTATGCATTTTACCACCATACTGCGATCGCCAACCCGCCTGCCAAGCGTGGCGATTATGGCAAAGCCCCCCATATTGGGGGAGACCTAAGTCCAGCAGTGGACGTCTTACGGCTGAAATGATGATGATGATGAATAATAATCTAACTAACATAGTTTTAAGTGTGTTTTACTAACAATTATATGGAATGTATTCTGAAATAAATGATTAATAATAATAATAATAAACCCGCAGGGCAGCTTGTGGCGAGCTGTTGGGCAGTAGCGACCCCACGGACCCTATCTCCTGGGAGAATTCTTGTTCCTCATCTCTGGCTTGCCTTTATTGGCCGGCTGGAGTGAACACTGATGAGGTTCAGAGCTCCCGCCTCATTCTTGCCTTTATTGGCTGGCTTGAGTGGAGATTCGCAAGAGCAAACGTGCTCGGGGAAAGGAAGTATTCCAGTAAGTGCTCGTAGGGATCTTGACCATCTTCCGAGCTCTGGGATTGTTCTGAAAGCCGTGGAATACCTCTCCACTTCTCAAGCACCTCAAGAAGTGTTGCCCCCTTGTCGCTACGTCACTATGTACTAGCGACGTTTCCCGGGGGCCCATTATTGAGTGTGCAAGTCACCCCCTGCCATTTTATTCGTGTATACAAAACATTGATTAGGCAGGGGCCATAGTCCCTCCATAGTTGCGGTTACCAATCCACTATAGGCATCCAAACCTATAGCCTAATTTGCTTTGTTTCCATATTCTGTAATAGTTCTGCTCCAACCGGGGATTGTCTTTGGATGCACTTGCATAGTGCATACAGGTATAATCGTCGGTTGGTGCCCCCTCATCATTTAAAATTGTCTAAGGGGCCTCTGCGAGTTGGCTTCGGCCCCTCGTACGCCTTCCAAAAGACCGGGATCCTAGGGTCCCGAGATATGTTAACAAAAATAATAATAATAATGTTACTAATTCGAACAACGTTTAAGAAAATAATCAATTTGTATAATATCGATTAACAAAATTTTCATTTCATCGAATATTTATTTGCGATAACAATATTTGCGCTATTGATCAAAAGGTATAATGTTCATTTGATGTAATGTTCAGGTGGTATAACATTTATTTTATCGAATACTCAATTGGTGTAATTTTATGCAGAAAAGAAAACATTGTAAATATTATTTTGTTTAACTTAAGTGACACTGAGCGCCATTCGTTGGCAGCATAATGCAGCAGGCATGGTTTCTGTCACGGCTCCGGCGCTGCGGGGCTCCGGCAGCGGTCCCACGCGAGCTTATCGTTGCAGACGGTCTAACGATCACCGCCGCAGCTGAGGCTGCGAAGGGAGACGAAGCGAAGCGAGCGTTACAACCACCTGCTCCTCAGCTCGCGGGCGCCATGCCCCTCTGCGCCTACGCGATTCTAAATTACACTCTAGGGGTAGGGCAGACAAGACTACGTGGAGTCGGATTTACAGCGATTCGTTTCTGTCACCAAAACCTAACTTGTAACAATTTTTTCACTACTAACAATTTTATTATAAATGAACATTCGGAATTATACACTTCATTTGAAAATTCGGTCAAATGACATTATGTCAAAGAAATAAATATGCTAAATAAAAATTTACCAATTAATTATTCGGTCAAATAAATAATTATACGAAATGACTTTATTGTAACTAAAATTAGCCGGAGCGATTTTCGACAAAACGTTGTTATACCAAACAAGGGTGAACCGTATTGGGTATAGATATCGGAAACTATAGAAAGAGAATAATCAAAAAATTTCGTCTTGCCAACTTTGTTCAAGACTATAAATGAACACTAACATATAATTGAGGCAACCAAACGACTGCTATGATTTAATATTTTTTCTTCCCTTCGATTTTTTTTAAAAATATAATCCAGTAATATTTAACATTAATAAATAATCTTCTGAATTGACTTTTTTGAGGAAATGAAATGGTCTCTGTATTGTAAAACATATTTAATTTTCTTGTACAGAATTAGGTACTCAAATAATAATAATTATTATATTGTAATTTAACAGTGCTCATATAATTGTTTTTAATCGTTTGTATGCCAATATTGGCAATACATAGCGCACTTCCTTATTTGTAAGAATTTTTATTTTTTTAAGTAGTTATGTAATTACTTCTTACAAATAAATTATTTTGTTTTTTTTTCCATTCTATTATATTCTTCCTTAATAAATTAAGACATTCAGTCAGCATACCTAGGTTTATTACCCTTAATATTTTTCACCATGTTTATTTTTTATCAATATCCCATTAGGATCAGCGAAGACAGAGCTTCAGTATGGTCAAACAGTGTTTTAATCATATTGAATTTACAACTACAATAGAATAGTTTTAAATAGCACGAAAGATATTATTACCTGTGGCGTGACCTTGAGTAGATATAGAAGCATACCTAAACAATGTGTATTAGAGTAAACACAAAAACTGAAAGTATTTCGTTCTTAACTGACTACTGAATCAATTTCAGTAACTTTTAACATTGGTATTTAAAAAAAAGTATTTTGCCATATCTACCGCCGCCGATTGAGCCAAAAAAAATAAGACTTATTTTTAATGCATAATGCTAGGGTTAACACATTTTTCTCAATGATTGTGAATGAAAAACTATAATTGTATAAACAGAGTGGCAGGGACACAGACGGAAAACTAAAACCATGAATTCTGGACATGATTCCAGACCCACAGTACAGAAAATTTTGGCTATAAAAAAATAAATGATTGGTCATAGAAATGTGCACCTACACCGTCAAAATGTATGACAGTATTTTTTTCAAATAACTGACGAAAGAACTCTACGAGAGGTAAGATTGAAGGCGTAAGGAATCAGGCCATCTATGGTAACAGGTTTTGCGATGATTGTTGAAGATGAAGAAGGAGATGTCGAAAAAAATTAAATTATGAAAACAACGTGAAAGTAAATGAGATATTTTCAACACGCAAACGCGCAACGCCGCGGGCAAAAACTAGTATTAATTTATAATGTAACAAGCCAATGGAATTTTCTATCGGCAAAAGTTATGAATTTATTAAATAAGGGATAGAACAAACTTTATTCCGCATTTAACCCATTTAAGGGATGAATCTCACGACCCGTAACGACAGACAAAGATCCGAATGACAGCCAGGACACAGAGTGGCAAGAGGAGTCTTTGTATGTAAAGTTGGTCACCTATCCACGGAATAAAAGCGGCAACCGTAGCTTAACCTGATCGTGCGACCCGTGCAGCTGTTATTAATTAGCCACAATTTAAGCCTCCATCTCATAATTGACTAAGACAACAACACTGTTAAACAAAACAGATACGAGGACAACAAACAGAAACAAACAAAACATAAACAAAAAACAGTTTATTGAATACTTTGCATGCTCAGTGGTTTCAAATAAATAAACAAATAAATAGTTAGCCTAGAAATAAATACAGTGCGAATAAAAAACAGCTAGTCAGACTTGGCATGTGAGCTGGAAAGAGACAATCTAGATTTAGACAGCCGTCTGAGTATAGAATAGCAAACCCAGAAGACGATATAAATATTTGAGTCTGTAGTGACGATCAAGTATGTAGCTATGAGAGCCACCAGGATCCCTATGGCGTTGAAAAGCAGCCGCATGGGCTTCTCATAAGAACTTTCTTTCTTGGTCTTGCATGGACAGTCGACGGGGCAGCCGAGGGCCTGTGGTTCCTGTTTGGTCTTCGGAGGCAGGTTCTGTTTGGTTTTTGGTGACATGATTTGCTTGATCTGGGTTTTTGGCAGGAATTCTGTAATGGAAACACTTAACGTTTGATTGAAAACACTAAATAGAAGGTACACTCACAATCAACGTATACTGTTCCCGTTGCTGGGACACATGGCTCCTCTCAGTGAGAGGGAGTGGGCCGTAATCCTCCAGGAAAGCCCAGTGCGGGTTGGCAATGAAATGAAATGTTTATTTATGTAAGTCGATCATAAAGGACACTTTTTTTTTGTTTTAGTTTTCTTTTGGGTGGGAAATCATGGGGGGTGAGTCAGACTTTTACTGACTAAAACCCACCCGTGTTCCTTCAGTTGCCCATGTGCCAGGGACACGGTATCTCTTTCGAACAATCTCTCAACCCTGGCAGGCATCGGTCCGAGCAGACCCCTTCAGTGCTGCTGACATCTCTTTGAGGCGCGCGTGGAACACTATGCATCGTCGACCCGAGCCTGGTCCTTACCGGGCTGCGAGCTACCCATTGCTCGCCGCCCGCAAGCTCGCGCCTACGGTGCCCGGGAGTAAGCTATCGACTCCCGAAAGGACACTTTTACACGTCAATATTTTGTTGTTAATATTTTAAAAACTAGATGGCGCATTCATTTCCTAGCTGCCTGTTCCCTGAGAAGAAATGCTGCAACAAACTCAGAGGTCACGGTCTCTTGTAAAGTCCAAAAAATTAATATTAGAATTTTATATGATATCAATGCAAGGCCATATCAGGAAGGGCCATTTCAAGCAAGAGCCATTTGCAGCTTTGATCTGACCTGTCTCAACAGACGGCAAATGGTGAATGTCACATGTCTTAATTTTTTGGTTCTAGGACATGCCGTAGTATCCTCACGATATTTTCTTTCTTCATTTTGAGATCAGTGATAATGAAATTATATACACAACCGAACTCACGACCCACAACGCGTAAGTCGGAAAGTGGTATCGACCACTGGACCACTCTGCTCTCAATAAGCTGTTCATCCAATGTTTTTTATTTTTTTTATTTATTTATTTAAGGATCGCCAACAAATGTTACATTCAAAAATTACACAGATGAGATTTTACCAATACAACATTCACTAAATGCACATTCAATTATAGGCAACCACAGCTTGCACATTGTAATTAAAAATAAGTAAACATACATGTTCGAAACGCCTATAAATCTATGCACTACTCTTAATATCGCTTTGCTATTGAAACTATAAACGGCGCTGTGAAATGAAAAACAAAAATACGTATATAACAGAATAAGTACTTAATGATATGCAACAGTAGAGAAATCTAAAAGAAATTCACGAGTAATGAAATAAATTTGATAACAAGACATAGTTTAAACAAATTAATATTTAAATCTTAAGACCCACCTTGTACAGTTTGGGTGATGGTTTGGGTCGCCATTACTGCAATCCACTGTTTCCTGTGTATGAATGATATGAAAATAATTTTAATCTCTTAAATATAGGTGCACTGTCCACAGACAAGGTTGCTTGGGAAGCAGGAACAGCCTTGGTGTTGCTTCCTCGATGTTCAGCCGGTGTGATCGTGCGGAACCCTCCAATTGATGGACTTTTCTTTCCTATTTTTTATCGGTTTACCGGAAAAAATATATATTGTTAAAGACTTGCTTCGGTGGTCGAGTTTGATGCTTGACTGGATGGAAACGGAAAGTCATGGAAAATGTTGAAGTTTGTAATTGGTAAAAAACGATCCTTAATTGAGTGTTCTTACGAGAAAACCGTGGAAAGCCGTGGGTAACGGCCGCGACTTGTAGGTTTAAAGTTCGAACCCAGACAAGCGCTTTTCTTGGTGTAAATTATTTCACCACTGCTCTCAAAACGGTTAATGAAAACATCGTGAGTAAACCGTGAGCATGTCCTAGATCCGTAAATTCGAAGAAATGTGACATCAACCAACCCGCTCTGAGTCCACGTGGTAGATTACAGCTCACTCACTCTCACTGAGTTGAAGCCTGTGATCCAGTATTGGGAACATTATAGACTGATTAATTAATTATCAGTGATCGGTTATTCGGATGCATATTTACCTAATGTTACCATGTAGCTGTGAAAACACGGAAGCGGCTTCGTATTTTTTATTAAAGCCGGGTTTCTTGGATCATATTTATTTAAAATTAATGTTTAATCCCAGATGCAAATATATTTGTGTGTAGTTAAAACAACACACAAAACACGGTAAAAACGCGCCAACATTTCAACATTTCAGCATATTTCCAATCGAGTTAGAATTAGTTGCAATAAGTATATTGATTAATATATTAATTAGATAACTGTCAAATAAACGAATACCTATCGAAATAGAACGTTTATCAGTGGAGTGAATTCCAATTCGCATGTTCTTTTAACGAGAATTTTGAATATTATTAAATACATATGTATAGCAATGAAAAAAAGATTTTGTGCACTTTAGATATTTACAACAAAACAATATTTATATGATATTATTTACCTTTTATCGGAGGAAAGAAACGAATGTTAATAAAAGAGTCATAATTTCAGGTGAAAGACAGCTGGACATAGGCCTCCCCCAATTTGGGGGGGGGGGGTTTGCTATAAAACGCCACGCTAGGCAGGCGGGCTTGCGATCGTAGTATGGTGGTAAAAAGCATAGAGAACGCTGTTGCCCATTCTCTCGCAAGTCCCTTAGTCGCCTCTTACGACACCCACGGGAAGAATTAGTATGGTGCTATTCTTTACGTCCGGCACCACACGGACAAAATTAAAAAAAGAGTGTTGATAGAGGGACAGGAAGAGGAAGACTCATGAAGAGATGGACAGATTGTGCGAGGAATGATATGAAAGGGAAGGGACTGAATGATTTCGTGAAGGCTGACAGGGGAGAATGGAAGAAGAAAACGTTTTGCAACAGGACAGGAAGATGAAGATGATGATGTTTCTACAATCCACACTATAATATTATAAATGCAAAAGTAACTCTGTCTATCTGTCTCGCTTTCCTGATAAAACTACCGAACCGATTTAAATGAAATTTGGTACACAGATAGTTTAGAGCCTGTGAAAGGACATAGGTTACTTTTTATTCTGCGACTTCGTCTGAGTCCGCGATAACCGAATACATATAAGCTATACAAATATAAACTTCTGTAAAAATTGAAAGGCTTTCGGCTGAATGATGATGATGATATAAATATATAATTCAACAAAATGAGAAAGCTTCTTCGTCTTACTTGGAAGCGGTGCACATACTTATGTTTGGCGGATAACTTTACCAATCATAAATCTTATCTGGCCAAAAAAACCGAAGCCATCAATAACATGGTTTATTATTAGGGCAACAAAATCGACGAAACCGAATAAAACTACTACCTTTTTTAGAGAAAAATCCTTATATCAAACACTTTAGCAAAATCAGTTTTTCATTCCAAATTTCCGTGGTTTGAATGCACCTGCAGCGAAATTGAATTTTAACTCATTGTATTTCACAATTTACCATCGTTTCTACAAGCAACTGAAAATTCTATTTTTCTTTTTATCTTCAGTAACATTCTTCCATTACATCGAGCAATTTCAGTATTATAATAGCTATCAGTTTTTCGTCAGCCTTGCTCCAGATATTGTCAGTTTTTGCGATGGCTGTACAGTATAAAACATGCCGACTTCTAGGACGGTGCATAGTTTGAAGTAAAACTGCAACAACACCGATCAACATGCCAGCTCCGTGTGAACCATGCAAAGGTAAGACATTATTAGCATTTTTATGATATAATTCAACATTTTGGTGAGTTTGAGCTGCAATATATATATAATTTGGTTGTTCAGTTATGGGTCTTCATCATAATATGCCTAGTTGACCCTCACTTTGTTGGGATCGACTTCCAGTCTAACCAGACGGTCTTCCAATATATGGAGCGTCTGTCTGGGTATTTTTTTTTTTTTTTTTTGGATGGGAAATCATCAAATGACTTCTCCCGCTCTGGGCGGAGTGGGAGGGCGTGTCAGACTTTTACTGACTAAAACCCACCCGTGTTCCTTCAGTTGCCCATGTGCCAGAGTCACGGTATCTCTTTCGAACAATCTCGTGACCCTGGCAGGCATCGGTCCTAGCAGACCCCTACATTGCTGCTGACATCTCTTTGAGGCTCTGTCTGGGTATTACAATACCTCTTGGTAAGAGTGGTTATCAGAATTTCGGGCTTTTGATGACCCGTAACGACTGACAAAGGTCCAAGAATTACCGTCGGGAACAACAACTTAACGTGCTTTCCGAGGCACGGAGAGGTCTTAGTATGTAAATATGGCCACCCATCCACGTACCAACCACGATGAGCGTAGCTTAACCTGATCAATCGAAACGTGCGGCTGTTATTGCTTAGCCACAAGCAGTTCTTCAGTTATGGGTTAATCAAACAGAAATTATGTTTAGCGATTTTGTACTATGTGCGATGCTACTACTTATAACTGTCACATTGACTTGCCCTGACCATCAACAGGCTTGCAAATGATATGATAGAACTAGGCTTACTTGCCTCCGAGGGTTTTCTTGCATATAACAAAACGTTCGGGAAAAGCCCGACATTCACAACTGTTGTTTCGTTTCTGATTTTCTTGAAACCCGCGATCCAAATCGGTCTTATTACATAACAAGGTTTTTAGAGATGGTTTAAATCATCGAAGCTGTTTTTGACATAAGAACCTAACAGAAAGTGACGACTAGTCCGGTTCTAAGTTGTAATCCTTGTATAAAGAACTTTACCCAAATCGAAATAAAGTTGTAAATGCAGAAACTGGTTCAGAGCTTTAGGCTACTAGACTTGAGAGCCTTTTTTGCAATAAGAATGAATGAGTCTATGTACTGATATATAAAAGACCCATGTATTTAAAACAGCCCAGCTTAAACATCTTGCTAAGAATCAATGGCTGTTAAACCAATCATGGTTTAGTTCTGGTTAATGTTACATGCATACAAATATACTCACAAGTACCTATATTTTGTGTTTGATTTTCCTTGACTGAAGGTCTTTCTGGCACTTTATAAACAGGAACTAAAGATTTTTAAACGTTAGTTATTTATTTGATTTCCTCTTGAATAGTGCTCTAGAGTATGTAGTGAAATGTTGTGACCAAAGGTTTTTATAAAATTGTGTTCATAGTTTTATATGAAAAGCCATTAAATGGAGTACCCTCATTCAAAAATTTCCTTTGACAACCAATTATAACTGTGACGGTCGGGTTAGTTACTTACGAGAAAGCATACGAATAAGTGCAGCGTCATTTTCTACAATAACAATTATACTTATTTCTGTTTTTGTTTTTTTAGAGTCCTGCAAGGGTGGTGCATGTGCAGACAACTGCGCGTGCAAAGAGAAAGGGTGTGACGACTGCACATCTACAGGTAAAACTATAATATTGGCAACTGAGATTATTGAAACAGTCAGTTTTCTATCAATTTAGAAGAAAAGTTTTAGACGGAAACGCCGGGGCCCTCATTTTTTTTCTTTTTTTACGATATTTGCAGGTCTGTGTACAACCTGACACTGATCTGCAAAAAACGTAAGAAAAATAACAAAATATGACTATCTCATAAAAAGTCATTTATTGGGATTATTAAACTGTTTTAACTGATTTATTAAACTAAGGGGGTTGTATTCTGCCAGGGTCACGAGATTTGTTCGAAAGAGATACCGTGGCCCTGGCATATGGGCAACTGGAGGAACACGGGAGGGTTTTAGTCAGTAAAAGTCTGACACGCCCTCCCGCTCCACCCAGAGCGGGAGACGTCATTTGATGATTTCCCATCCACACAAAAAGGGGTTGTATTATGATTTTAAAGATTTTAATTCTGTAAAGACTTTCTTTAAACCTTTATTTAAAAACGTTGCGTAAAGTTAAGGAATGATTAGCGATTATCTAACCATACATTTTTGACGTTTAAGCATTTCTTAACTTTTATCACTTTAATCACTTTATAATTGATTACAATAACGCTGATGTTTTCTTCCTTTCAGGTGGCTGCTGCTAATACCCCAACTTCACCATGGACCGAGACAGGCGCAGCCGTCGCCCCTCCCTCTTCAGGCGCGCCAGTAACTTCCTGGAGACTTGCTTCCCCATCTCCTTTTCAGTAGTCTTCTTTGTCACGCTCGTGTTCTTCTACTGTCTCATATAAATGTTCTGTTGAAGTTATTTTTGTGTTTTTTTTTTTGTTACATAACTTGATTTCCGCGTATTTCTCCTACATTTGTGTCAGCCTGTGGGCTATACAAAGTATAGCTAATTGAACCCAGAATCACAGAATATCTGGGGTATATTTTATTAGAATCTAAAGAAAAGTCTTAGAGAAAGCAGTCATATCTGTTGTATGCACGGCCACACATCAAGCTAAACATTTCCAGTATAAGCTGATATCTCATTGTACGAAAAGCCTATACAATGCGAGGTCAGCTAAAATTGGATATTTAGATTGACCTGTAGCCGTGTGTACCTAATTGATACTATTCAAATACGAAAGAAAAAGAACCTTAACTCGGTAATAACAGAAGCGCAATTGCATCCTTATACGGCAATGCCAAGTCCACAAAATTCATAGATGAACATAGAGTTGCCGACCAGTCAATTTAGCCGGACATTTGGGTAAAAAGGTCTGACATCTTCAATTATTTAATCTTAAAACAAAATTAAACAAAACGCTAATGAAATAACGTTAAAATAAATAAGTAACATAAAAAAATGATCAAATTTGAAAAGCCAAACAAAAAGCCGGACAGGCCGGACACCGTCTAATTTGGCCGGACACACTACCAAAAAGCCTGACTGTGTCCGGCTTTATCCGGACGCCTGGTAACTCTAGATGTACATAGTAATAAAATCTTGTTTTATATTGCAAGGCCTGGTAATAGTTATTTCGGCTGATGACGCCTCTTTTGTCAGAATTCCTTTATAACTTAGCTTTAGATGAAACAATATGCTCAACCTTTTTCAACCCGCTATAAACGTACCTACCAAAGTAGGTAGTATAGTTTTAAATTTTAGGTGCTTACGACCGCATTTTTTAGCAGTGGTATTAAAGTGAGATTTCTTTGAAAGATAAAATTGATTAGCCGTTTCTTCTTAACAGTCGCAGCTAATAATTTGCTTTTAGGCTCCTGTCCTACTGTTGACGAGAATATCAACAATTTTATTAGCCGACGAAAGAAAACGGAGGAGGTTCTCAAGTCGACACGTATATATATATTTTTTTGTTTTCTTTTATGAATGACCACGCATAACTTTTTACAGAGTAAATCGATTTCAATAATTATTTTCTTATTGGAAAGAGTATATCCTGGAAGTGGTTCCATGTAAATTTTGATAGAAAATTCCAAGCCTAAGGGTAGGAAAATAGGGGATGATTGATTATTCACTCATTGATTGTAATGCATAACTTCTTACTGAATAGTGCGATTTTGCAAGCAAGTAGTAATTAGTAGATTATAGCCACCAAAAAAATAAAAAAGCTTTTTAACAAAATGTCAAAACGCCGAAAAAACTGAAAAGCTAAAAATAATAAACCTTTCAGTCATTTTGAGTCGGCGCCAAACAATCAATAAACAAAGACCAATGCGCCGACTCAAAATGACTGAAAGGTTTATTGTTTTTCAGGTATTTCAACGGTTTAATTTTTTGTTAAAAAGTTTTTCACTTACATAACATACATAATAACCTCCTATACCGTACCGGGAAACAGGCCTCCTCTCGGTGAGAGGGAGTGGGCCGTAATCTACCACGTGGGTAGATGTCACATGTCTACGATATTTCGGTTCTAGAACGTGTTGGTTTCTTCACTGTTTTGAGTGCAGTGATGGAGAAATTATGTACACAAAGTAAACACGACGTACAATTCGTAATTCGAGGCCGATACCACTGGGCCACCACTGGTATGTAATTTTCTCACTTAAAAAGGTACATATTTTCGACTGGCTTCTTAGTCTAGTGGTTAGTGACCCTGACTGCAAAGACTGAGGTCGTGGGTTTGATTCCCACCCAGGACAAATCTTTGTGCGATGAGCACAATCATCTATTCTACTGTGTCTGGGTGTAATTTATCTTTAATATGTATGTATTTAGAAATACATAAGTATGTTTATCAGTTGTCTGGTTACCATAGTACAGGCTCTGCCTAGTTTGGCATCAGATAACGGTGTGTTGGTTGTCCTAACATACATATTTATATATTGTAGGTCTTGTGTAAGTAAAAGAGATACATATATTTATAGTTGAACGCTGTCTGTTAACAACGTAGGCGAGTATTCAATTATGGCAGCGACAAGAGGTATCAAAGAGACTATTCGCCCTGTGACACTCGCTTGACGGGCGAAACACCCGCTACGAGACTAACGCTTGGTACAAACGCATAACAGCGAGTAATCGCTCGTCGCGCGATCGTTGGACTGTGCTCGCCAACTCGTTTTTATTAGGGTTCCGTAGCCAAATGGCAAAAAACGGAACCCTTATAGATTCGTCATGTCTGTCTGTCTGTCTGTCCGAGTATGTCACAGCCACTTTTTTCCGAAACTATAAGAGCTATGCTGTTGAAACTTGGTAAGTAGATGTATTCTGTGAACCGCATTAAGATTTTCACACAAAAATAGAAAAACAACAATAATATTTGGGGTTACATAGAACTGAAACTCAAAAACTTTTTTTTCATCAAACCCATACGTGTGGGGTATCTATGGATAGGTCTTCAAAAATAATATTGAGGTTTCTAATATCATTATTTTCTAAGCTGAATAGTTTGCGCGAGAGACACTTCCAAAGTGGTAAAATGTGTCCCCCCCCCCGTAACTTCTAAAATAAGGGAATGATAAAACTAAAAAAAATATATGATGTACATTACCATGTAAACTTCCACCGAAAATTGGTTTGAACGAGATCTAGTAAGTAGTTTTTTTTTTAATACGTCATAAATCGTAAACCACAATTTACCTTTCATTCAGTCAACTCAAATATAAAAATTAAAAAAAAAACATTTAATTTCATAACCATTAACCTTATGCATAAACCGTGAATACCTGCAGGTTTGTACGGAACCCTCGGTGCGCGAGTCCGACTCGCACTTGGCCAGTTTTTTATTAGTCACTAGCTTCTGTCCGCGACTTCGTCCGCGTCAAATTTTTGCCCAAATCGTTTGGAGCTAACAGATAAATGTGCCTGTCAAATAATGAACAAATAATTTGCAATAAAATAATATTGCGACTATAAATTGAGATGTAAGCTATCCTATCTTTCAAGTTGGATCAAACTGCACACGGTGTGCATATTTTATTAAAATCGGTTAAGTAGTTTAGGAGTCCATCCCGGACAAACAACGTGACGAGCAATCCATACATCTATACAAATAAATAAAATAGAACTGTCTGTTTTTAATATTAAGATAACCACTTTTTACTAAGTACATATGAATGTATACACGGTACATATACCAAAACAACATTTTTTTACAATTTTTGTCTGTCTGTCTGTTTGTTCCGGCTAATCTCTGAAATGGCTGGACCGATTTTGACGGAACTTTCACTGGCAGATAGCTGATGTAACAAGGAGTAACTAAGGCTACTTTTATTTTAGAAAAAATCAATAATAGTTTAAAAAAGCTAAAAACACGCTGAATTTTGAGACGTATGTCAGCGTAGTTTGTGAAGTATGTCAGCGTAATTTGTGACGTATGTTATGTATGTAGTTTTCAAAGACAGTTTTTATAAAAACTTTTTGTTAAAACCACGCGGACGAAGTCGCGGGTAACAGCTATTACCTATAATATAACCTGAATTAACACATCTTACTGCGGTAGTACGTACGTCCTCCTGCGTTAATTTCCTACATCCACGCGGGCGAAGCCGCGGGCAAAAGCTAGTTTATACAGGGTTATTTGTAAAACACCGGCAACCTCTCAGGTCTATGTTATTATCATCATAATAAACAACTTTTGTTCTATGACTTTTAAAAATTCATCATATTTTAGTGCATCAGATTTTCATACAAAAATCGGCTGCCTGTAAATAAGTCAAGTTCAAGCGCCCCCGCCGCCCTAACCCCGCTCCCCTTGCTAATATACTATCGCTTTCTTTTGCTTCGCATAGACTCCGTAACATTTAGAGCGTTCAATTTAAATATTTTTATTTTTGTTTGAAAATCTGATGCACTAAAATATGATGAATTTTTAAAAGTCATAGAACAAAAGTTGTTGCTTATGATGTTAGTAACATAGTCCTGAGAGGTTGCCGGTGTTTTACAAATAACCCTGTATATATTAAGACTAACTCTTCTCGCTTCTCGCGATAATCGCCGGCAGTGGGAGAGATACCTTTAGTTAAATGTCCAATTATCCTTAACTACGGAGTGATAAAAAATACATAAACTTAAATGTGAACCTTTCAAAGAACCCGAACCGTAAGTTCTAAACTCGAAGAATATACTTAATGACTTTGTATTTAAAGTTGGGCTTATTAAGCAAATAATATGCCAGTCAACATAAATGCTATTGAAACCTACTGAGGGCATGACGCGTAGCTCGTTGCCCGGTAAGGACAAGGCCCATGTCGACGGCGCGTAGTGTTCCACGCGCGCCACAAAGAGATGTCAGCAAACTGAAGGGGTCTGCTAGGACCGATGCCTGCCAGGGTCGCGAGACTCGTTCGAAAGAGATACCGTGGCTTTGGCAGATGCGCAACTGAAGGAACACGGGTGGGTTTTAGTCAGTAAAAGTCTGACACGCCCTTCCGCTCCACCCAGAGAGGGCGATGTCATTTGATGATTTCCCATCCAAAAAAAGGGCTTGACGCGGAAGAAAGGAGCTTTACTTTAGACAAAAATCGTGGTAAGCCGACAGACCTAATAATATCACAGCGGGATTTGATCGTGCACTGGATTTTCATCTTTCGGTATTGCATCGAGCAAGGAGAATCCTACAGAGTGCCTCTCAGGCGTGCCGATATAACACAGAGTTCGATTTTGAACTCTCAGCGCTAACCAGTGCGCTGAAGATCCAATACGAGCCAATATCTCGCCACGATATTATTACGACCGTTTGTACAGACGCCACCACATCAAGGTATCCGAAACTGTCAAATTCTCACAACGAACCTTGAACCTAATGCTTTAGCGAGAAAGTTGAAATCTATTAAAGAAATTTGACAGATTGCAGTAGCTCAATGTGTTGGCGTCTATACGTCCACTAACATGAAGCCCTCTGCTGATTGCTAAAAAATATGTAAAAACTGTAAGCGCCTGTTATGTGCATGTCACAAACAGACTCAATTATCAAACAACAAACCGCCGCAGTGCTGCTGGGGAGTTTGTTCCGCCACTTCTTCTTCCCAGCCAAAGCACTAGGAAGTGTCGAAGGGCGGGCGTTTTGGGGGGACTGTCTTATGTGACTTTGACGTTCAAAAAGTGCTGACTCTCAGCCTAGTTTGAATAAATGACTTTTGATTTTGATTTGATTTTGAAAGACTTCCATGTATCTTCTGTTCTCGTAGTTTTTTATCTGCCTATTAACTACATTTCCCCAGGTGCTTTCAAGTTTAGTAAATGATGTTATTGAAGTAGTTCTATTACTACTTCAGAAACATAATCAAAAGCCAGCTTTCACCCTCTGATAGGCATACAGAGGCCTCTATTTGTGCCTATCACGCCACTCCTGTCATAGGTATCTATAGATCACGATAATTATTAGATCCTTCATCACTTTAGCTTGTATTATAAATTATAGAAGCAAAAGCAGCACGAAGGTGAAGGAAAACATCGTGAGGAAACCGGCATGTCCTAGAACCAAAATTTTGGAGTCATGAGACATCTACTGAACTAAATTGGTCCAACGTACGTCCTTCTCACCGAGAGGACGCCTGCATTACAGCAGTGAGAACACTATAAACTGATTTTGCTACCCACCACGGCAGCCCCTTTCATCGTGACCTAGAGTCTAGGTCATCTCGAGGAGCGCTGCCGTTGTTGAACGTCGCGTGTACTACCGACTAACTGATCGACTTTTTGCCAATTCAAAAGTGTCTGTAAATGGTTTAATTGAAATTAATGCTTTCAAGTTTTTTAGTTGCCTCTTCAGTATCTCAATATTTTTTTGACAGTGTCTTTAACATCCTCCTAGGTATCTTGAACTGTATGTGTCATTTTGAGTGAAAAGGCGTAAATTCAAAAACGTAAGTATTTAAACCATAATTTTATTGAATAAATCGGAACAATTTTTTTGAAGATAATGTAATATTATCTATGTTACGTAATAGTACATTGTTATATTATCAGTTACACATTGTTCAGCAGCAGCCCCCTGGAAAGGAAAAAAGAAATTGTCATCATTTAATATTTTAACGCAAAAACATTGCTAACACCGGTTTTGTGAGAATTTGAAGTTATGAATGATGATGAGAAATTCCAACATACGTCTTTTTATTTTGCAGGTCTGTATCAGGTTGCATGTTGATTATGATATCATACGCGACTGTTACAAATATGGCTCTAAAGAATCATTAAAACTTTTTTACAAAAAAAAAAAAAACAAGCGACTTCCTTAAAAACACTACAAAGTGAAAAATAACTTCGGAAGTCTGTGTCTTAGGATCTGTATTTAAGGTTTTTTTGCCACCGATTTCCGAACTTAAAGTTATTTTTCACTTTGTAGTGCTTTTAAAGAAGTCGGTTGTTTTTTTTTTTTTTAAAGTTTTTTATTTTTAAATTTTTAGTTATGGTATCCACCCCGCACTAATTCCAAACAAACAATGCATATTTATGCGATAGCAGAAATCACGATTGATTTGCTGTCACATTTTAAAGAGTTCCGGTGTCTGTCTCCGGAACTGATCATCAGATCTATATGAAATTTATATGGGACTATTTCGGAATATACCCCTTTCGAATAAAACAAGATTTTTGTAAACCCGTCGATATATGACGGAGTTATGGCCGAACATACATAAAAAAATATATAAACATCCGAATTGAGAACCTCCTCCTTTTTGAAGTCGGTTAAAAATTATCAATACAACTCTCTCTGTTTAACCACATTGAATAAGTATTCCATGAAATATCAGTCAATAAAAACCATATGTAATAAAAATGAGAGAAAATGTGGATTTCAACCCTAGCGCTTCCTCGTAAGAACTTAATGAACTCTATTTCAGCATTATCGCGACTATCAAAATATCTCGTTCGTTTCGTATTGTTTTTGCAAAGTTTTGAATTTTGTGTGATTTGTCCTTCAATAATGCTACAGTTGAGTGTAACAAGTTCACAACTTCCAATTCTCAAATTAGAAACCGGGTGTTCGTTATGACAGAAAATTGCTAAATTAATTTTGAAAAAAAAGCCTGTGGTGTTAGAATAAAACAATATAAAGTAAGAAATACCAGAGGAGGAGCAGTCACTGCAGTTGGTCTCGCAGTTGTTGTCCTTGCAGCAATCAGCATCTTTGCAGGAGTCTAGATAGAAAAAGAACAGACATTATTGACATTCCGCAACAAGAAAAGAGGTAGATAAATGAAAGAAGTGATCACTTCCCTAAGATGAAGGCGAATTGACATGGTCTGGAAAACAAGCAGAAAGAATCAGATGATAATTTGACTATATTTATAGTAAGATCAGAGAGAGAGAGACAGCAGTGGAGGCCCAGTAACGGCTCCAACTTACGAGTTGTATGTCGTGGGTTAAACCCAGGCAGGCACTTTACTTTGAGTAAACATTTCATCACCACTGTTCTAAACACGGTGAAGGAAAACATCTTGAGGAAACGTGTCCTAGAACCAAAATTTCGAAGACACGTGAAGTGACATCTTCTAACCGCACTGGACCCGCGTGGTAAATTATAGCCCACTTCCTCTTGAAGAGAGCGAAATTTACATTATGGATTGATTGAAAGCATAGTATTGATGCTAATAATTATCTATTATAAATTGAATGATTCATTTGTGTAAATAGGTTAAACAAAAAAGTTATTCCGCAAAAAAAAAGTTGTCAGTGCTTCCTACCGGACTACTCTGAGAAGAAACAACGAAAAAACTAGATAAATGCCTATGTTACACTAGTACATACCTTTGCAGGGTTCCGAAGGAGCAGGCATCTTGGTAAGTTTAGTTAAAGTTTAGTTTTGGCTGTCTGACTGACAATCAAATTGAAGAGACAAAGGTTGACTATGCTTCTGTACCTATCGCGCAGGTTTATATACCAACAGAATAAATGTGTAAAAACCACAAACAATAGCGAGGTTGAAGAGACCTCGAAGATTTTTTGGATTTGTAAGGTTGTATCCGATGATTTTCTTTAAGTGTTTAGAAAAAGTTGTTTACTGGAAAACTGTTCTCATGGGGCATGAATAAAACAGAACTTATTGCCTAGTAATGATTAATTAGTAAATCTTCTACCACTACGGTGTTAGTTTCAACTCTGATGAATGTTATTTTTTCTGTATAATCTCTCATTTTCTCTCAGCGTTTGCTTTTATCGTTACCTATATGAGTAAATAGTCGGGTAATAACCTCTTTGACAATTCAATAATGAGTTCAAATTCAACAGTACCTATCTTTTATTTTTAATTTATTTATAAGAGCACTTACAAATGTATTGGCCTGTTAGTCTAGTGGTTAGTGACCCTGACTGCTAAGACTGAGGTTGTGGGTTCGATTTCCACCCAGGACAAATCTTTGTGTGATGAGCACGATCATTTGTTCTGTGCCTGGGTGTAATTTATCTATAATATGCATGTATTTAGAAATATATAAGCATGTTTATCAGTTGTCTGGTTGCCATAGTACAGGCTCTGCTTAGTTTGGGATCAGATAAAGGTATGTTGGTTGTCCTAAGATATTTATTTATTTATTTAATTATTATTTATCACAAATAAATAGAACGTTGTTCCCTCTCCATTCCTCGAAAATTACAATAAGCCATTGGTTCCAGCTGTCAGTCGTGATCTTTGATAGTCAAAACGGGTCGGTAGAAGCTCAAAACTCTGACAACCAGTCCAAGGAATATAGTGTTCCCAGTAACTGGGTTGTGGAGGTCAGATAGGCAGTCGCTTCATGTTAAATACTGATGTTCAGCTGCATCCGCTTAGTCTGGAAGCCGACCTCTTAAATTGTTGGGGAAAGGCTAACAGCCGAAGTTAAATAGAACGTTGTTTTGTGCCGTTTTCCACAGATACACAAAAAGGGATAGACAATGTTCATAAAAGTAAATGTCGGACATAATAGTTAATTAAATGAAATAAAATAAATATCAAAAAAAAAAAAATATCTTAGGACAACCAACACACCGTTATCTGATCCCAAACTAGCCTGTACTATGGTAACCAGACAACTGATAAATATACTTATATATTTCTAAATACATACATATTATAGATAAATTGCACCCAGATACAGAACAAATGATCGTGCTCATCACACAAAGATTTGTCCTGGGTGGGAATCGAACCCACGACCTCAGTCTTTGCAGTCAGGGTCACTAACCACTAGACTAACAGGCCAGTCAATAAATTACAGTTATTGTAAGGAACGCTAGAGGGATCCAACATCAGATCATTATTACAATCAGCCAATATTTTTAACAACTGAGGCACTATTCTCCTCTCTGTGTGAGGGAGTGGCCCCTAATCCACCACAGCGGGCCTACTCCGGTTTGACAGATGTCACATGTTTTTGAATGTTTCGTTCGAAGACCTGTCGGGTTCTTCACGTTGTGTTCCTTCACCGTTTTGAGAGCAGTGGTAGTGGAATTAAATACACAAAGTGTCTGCCTGGGTTCGACCCCATGACTCACAAGTACTCTATTAACATTTTTTTTATTTTTTATTTTAGTGGATCTATGTATATATCCTTTTTTAACGTGACAACGTCTTATAATTCGATGGAGCCGGCTGCACGCACGAAAAAACATGACTCATGCGGCGTTACCTCGCTCTGAGGCGTTCCATTTAAGGCTTGAAGTGCAAGCGATAGCGCGTATCAGTATTTTCTTATGTCGTTGTCACGTTTAACTATCGTCAGTAAACCGACTTTACAGACAACCGATTTTTTTTTCTGGGTGGGAAATCATCAAATGACATCGCCCTCTCTGGGTGGAGTGGAAGGGCGTGTCAAACTTTTACTGACTACAACCCACCTGTGTTCCTTCAGTTGCCCACATGCCAGGGCCTCGGTATCTCTTTCGCAAAAATCTCGCGACCCTGGTAGATGTAGATAATTTTTTTAAATAAGTTTATTTTATTTAATAAGTTTGGATGCCTTACAGCTAAAACAAACAGAATAAAAAATTGTGTGTGAGACTGACAACCAATTACAAGTCATCACTTATATCCTTTGGGCATGCCCTGTTAGTTCCATATTCTGCTCATTTTATCTCCAATATTCCGTAACAAACTTTTGTGTATCGTAATCGCCACCTATTAGAGTCGTTACAGTTCATTAGTTTTCTTTTGTTGATCCATCAATGCCATTTGCCAGAGCAGTTTTTATTAAACTGTTTTTGCTGATCTGCTTTGTGTAGCATACTGAGGTGCATTTTGCTTCATTGTCATAATAGCTGCTGTGTCAACAGTTACATCTAACATTTTAAAGATATTGTTCTAAGTATTTGTTAAAATGAGGATATATCATGGTCGTACGGGTAAGTCTCTATTTCATTTGATTTTTGATCTTTACTTTATGTAATCACATTCAAATCAGCTCTAATCGTTTAAGCTACGATAACTTATACTAATTTATCGGCTTAGACTGCTTACTTTTCCAGTTTTATTTCCACAGATATAATGATATCTGTGGAATATAATATATAATATAATATATAATAAGATAATCAGTGCCAACCACGGATCTTGATTTTTTTTCGAGGGGGTCCAAAAACTGCTGTCAATCCTTATACCTTTTCCTTGAAGCCTTATTTTTGTGTATGTACAGCTCGAACATTAAATTGAATTAGTATAGGATAGAATAGATTTTGCAACAAATTGTGCAATTATAGCATGCTAGCTTCTTCCCTGCGGGATTATTCAGCAGGCAACTGTTTTTTTTTACGAGATAAAACAGCATATTGTCCAAAGAGGTTTGCACTAATTATACCTACTCGACTTCAACAAGTCCAAATGGAGGATACTCTATTGAACAGGATATGAAACTTAATCTACATAAGATTGGCGAGAATGGTTCACTTTCATAGCCGTGAAAACGTGAGTTTATGTAAAACATCTTTTTGCTTACTTTCAGATTTAAAGCCAGAAACCCCATGGAGTGTGGACTGCGTATCAGGCTGCGACTGTCACGACATCTACAGGGTGTCCAAGAACCTGGCGTCCAACTGGATTCCCACGATGCCCCAAGTTCTAACAGTACTCAGAAAAATATTTTAAAAAATCCACCCCATGTACTTACAGAATTATACTGATTTCAAAAAAAAAGGGGAAATGAGCACCCTGTGACATACTTTTGAATGCTGTGACTGCTAATGCTGATAATTTCGATATTTCTTGGAGGTTTTGTAATCTAGGGTATTGCTGTGTCTAAATAGAATGTAAAAATAATGTACTTATTGTACCATTTTAAAATAAAATATTATTTTAACTAAAGGTGATATGGAAAACTATTGAATTTCGCAACTTTGACCGACTGTAGTGTAAAAAAAATGTACCAAAATAGTATGGCAAGTGACGTCAAATTTTGACGCGTTTATTCCTCTTTTTAAAAAGGTATAATACTTACACATTAATTTGAAAAAAAAAATTTTGATAATATTTTTACTCAACAACCCAATTTTTACGAAGTGCCTACCTACTAACGGTAACTGTCGGACCCTTTCTTATCTTAGAAACTGTTATGTTACTACTATTATTTACTTCGGTTCCAAGAGTGAGCAAGAAGGAAATACACACAGGTAGATGGGTTCCCAGTAGAATAAAAGCAAAGAATGTTAGTTTAAAGATATTTTATTACAATAAATGTTCAAAATGTTGACCACCCGCGGCAATACAAGCTCTCACTCTCCTTAAAAAGGACCGCTTTATGTTTCGCGAGTAACTTTTTTGACGTATCACCTGCACTGCTTGTGTTATCTTCTCACGAAGGTCAGCGATGTCATTAATGGGCTTCGCATAAACGAGCTCCTTCATAGTTCCCCAGAAAAAAAAATCCAGCGGATTTAAGTCAGGTGAGCGGGCTGGCCACGGGATTGTTCCTGATCGCCCAATCCACCTGTTCGGGTATTGCTCGTCCAAAAACTCTCTAACGGATACGCGAAAATGTGCTGGACAGCCGTCGTGTTGGAACCACATATCTGGTGGGGTCTCTTCTAGTAAGTTTGGCAAATCATTTTGAAGAAAATTTAAATATGATTCGCCAGTCAAATTCTCGGGCATCTCAAATGGACCAATAATATTCCCACAGAGAATACCGGTCCACATGTTCACTTTGAACCGGTACTGGGATCTATCTTCTCGCATCAAGTGCGGATTTTCCACATGCCACTCGTGCAAGTTGTGTAGGTTCATGTAGCCATCCTTCTTAAATGTTGATTCATCTGACCACAAAATTTTGTCGATAAAGTTTTCGTCTTCTCGATGTTTTTGCAGGATTGTTTCACAAAACGCGACTCGGCTCGGATAGTCTCGAGGTAAAAGACTTTGCACTCGCTGTACGTGGTACGGATGATATTCTTCTTTTTGGAGAATACTGTGTGCTGTGCTCTTCGGTATCCCCGTATCAGCTTCTATTCCTCGCACAGAGATGCTTGGATTTGCCGACACCGCCTCTAAAACTTCATCGCGTATGAAGTCATTTACGGGTCGTCCTTCACCAGCTACTTGATTGGGGAACCGCCCGTCACATAGTGATCTGTGCACATTAATGAAAACTCGATGGTCGGGATATCGCGTAGCCCTCGGATACCTTTCTCTGTAAAGTCTCGCTGCAGCTCGTCCATTACCTCTACATTCTCCATAAATGTAGTGCATATTTGCGTATTCTTGCGGAGTGTAGGTCGCCATGGTAGCACACACAAAACACAAACTGTCCAAACACAGGCAAAGGTCGTCGTAAAGAGTTCGTTTCAAAGTCCAGAGCACAAAGAGTAATCGAGTCCAATAAACAAAGCTTTAAATCGTAGTACGTGATCAATGGTAACAATAAGAGAGAGGTGCGTAGTAACGGCAGGAGGCAGTGACGCGTACTGACCGTACTGTTATCCTAAATAGCACGATCCCAGATAGCGTCACTATCTATCTCACTCGCACCTCTAACCTTTTTCTCCCTCACTCTTACCTGAATAATGGGGTACCATAAAGAAGAACCAGCAAATCGCAAAGATAGTTTCTGTCTTGCTCCCTCCTGTTGTAATAACGAATCACTATGGTGAGATGCATGCACATACCGTCCCTTACGGTCTAACCTGTTTTTTGAGAGGCCTGTTGTTATTTTTATGAGCATACAATAGTAATTCTTTAGAGGTTAGATTCAATTCGTCGTAAATTTTTCTTTCTAAGAATTCTGTAAGACATCGTAAAAATTGGGTTGTTGAGTAAAAATATTATCAATTTTTTTTTTTTTCAAATTAATGTGTAAGTATTATACCTTTTTAAAAAGAGGAATAAACGCGTCAAAATTTGACGTCACTTGCCATACTATTTTGGTACATTTTTTTTACACTACAGTCGGTCAAAGTTGCGAAATTCAATAGTTTTCCATATCACCTTTAGTTAAAATAATATTTTATTTTAAAATGGTACAATAAGTACTTTATTTTTACATTCTATTTAGACACAGCAATACCCTAGATTACAAAACCTCCAAGAAATATCGAAATTATCAGCATTAGCAGTCACAGCATTCAAAAGTATGTCACAGGGTGCTCATTTCCCCTTTTTTTTTGAAATCAGTATAATTCTGTAAGTACATGGGGTGGATTTTTTAAAATATTTTTCTGAGTACTGTTAGAACTTGGGGCATCGTGGGAATCCAGTTGGACGCCAGGTTCTTGGACACCCTGTATATTGATCGTGAGTACCAACCATGTTATGGCTCCCATGTCTCATATTTAGTAGTAACAATCATTGGTGAAGGGTAGTTTATAATAAGAGGGCCGGTTCTGCACGAAAATCCGCCCTAACTGAAGCGTTCGCGTGGGATGCGGAACGCGTACTAATGTTTTAAACTGTAGTTCGTTTTTCAAATCCGAATACTAATGTACAGATTTAATGTCCAACTTCTATACTAAGGGAGACATTTCTGGTGTTTGTGTGTTAGCCTTATATATGCTGTTTAAAAGTTTTGACGTTCAGCGAGCACTGAGAGCGCGTTTACGAGCGTTCCAAATTGCCGACAGCTCTCAGCTGTCATATTCGTGATATCTAAATCGGAACGCAAATGATTGTTGTGAGCGCTGTGAGCGATTTAGGCCTAATTCCGAAAATCCTAGACCTTTATTGTGCTCTATTTAGGTAGGTATTGAGTATCTATGTGAAGTGAAGGGAACCTTAATTATAGCCTGTATGGACTCAAATTTCTAGAGAGGTCAGTAGTTACTATACACTTGCCTATATCAATCAAAACAAATAACCTTTGCTTCTCAATCTTGTTTACATAACATTACGCTTGTAAGCTCCGAACTTCCGAAGGGTCCGACAGAAGTGTACCTATTGCAATCAGCCGGGCACAAATCCAGACTTCAGAAGGGTAATTGCGGAACTTTTTATCGGTGGGAATTGGTTTAATATTCATAGTTAAACAACATTCATTGCGTTATTTACGTTGCTGAGCCGACAATTTATTCGAACAAATGACGCAATGGTTTAGAAATAATCTTCAATCCCATTCAGATTCTGATAAATTGTGCGTTTCGCAATTAAGGTGCAGGCTGCTGCTGTAAAAATTCCTAATACTTTATCGACCTAAGAATTGAACCCAGGACCCCATGCTCAACAGTAGCGCTTGCGACCACTACGCCAACGAGGCAGTTATATAGAAGTAAGTGTAAGCAGTTACTTTAAGTCAAATAATAAAATAAAAAATCTTTCTTTTTCAGATTCCTGTATGAAGTAAACAAATCGTCAGACCAATCAGAGAAAGACAATGGTGCCGATTCCCTTATTCACAAACTAAACTAAATTTAAGTTCAGTGCATCTTTTTCTTTCTATTTCATTAAAGAAAGGATAGAAGATAAATTTTAGTTTAGTCCTGTCAAATTAATCAGCGGTTGACGTAAATTGACGTAATTTTAGTAGGCAAGTTTTTAATTACGTCTAAACTTGGCAGGCGCTGATTAATTTGACAGGACTAAACTAAATTTTTTCTTTTGTCCTCTTCTTAATTAAATACAAAGAAAAAGATGCACTGAACTTAAATTTAGTTTAGTTTGTGAACAAGGGAATCGGTACCACTAACTAATTTTGCTTTCAAATTAAATTATTTTACAATATAAAGTGTAAGATTAATGTAGGTAGAATAAAACTTACAAATTATGGTAATGACATTTTTATTTTATTTAAACAATGATAAAGAAATAAGTGAAACTGTAAAAAATAGTATTCAATGAAAATACAATCTTGAAAATATTGATTTAAAAAAAATTAAAAAAGCAAAGAATAAATGATTAATAAGAATACATACGTAGTTATAATCATACAAGAAAGTGATATTTGGCTGAATAAAGTTGAAAATATTTGAACAAACAGTACGAGACACTTCGTTATGAATATGCAACATATTGCCAAAACTAAACATAGATACATAATTAATTTTGCATGTTAATTAGTATTTAGTCACATGTATCCTGCATGCACCTATTAATTTATTGTAATTAAAACAATGTGACACAAAGTCACCATGACTTTAATTTCAAGTGCATTTCGGCATAATTTTTGAATTAAGAACTATCGTTTGAATGACTATTTCGAATCCGTTTTCATAGACTATTGAATGATGCAGTTTTTTTTTTTTGTTTTTTCTTCAATGAAGACTTAAATCTATTTGTTTAGTTTTTAGCTGTCTTTGCAGTGTCTGTGGTGGTCGTTGCTCGTTTGCAGGTGCAGCTGCAAGATGCATCGCACTTGCATGATGTGCAACACTGGCTGGCTGTGCATTTGCAATCTGCAAAAGAAAAGGTGCTTTAAAATATAGCTGAACTTAAAGAACACGTCCTTCTCTTCAAAGGGGCAAACAAGGCTGAAAAAGTAGATATGCATTTTGCTGCATTTGTATAATTCCCGGTAACTAACCTATAAATTGGTGAAACGTAGCATAGAATGTAACATACATAATATATCTTAGGACAACCAACACAACGTTATCTGATCCCAAACTAGGCAGAGCCTGTGCTATGGCAACCAGACAACTGATAAACATACTTATATATTTATAAATACATACATATTATGGATAAATTACACCCAGACACAGAACAAATGATTATGCTCATCACACCAAGATTTGTCCTGGGTGGGAATCAAACTCACGACCTCAGTCTTAGCAGGCATGGCCACTAACCACTTGACTAACAGGCCAGTCAACAAAGCAAAGATATTGTGTAGCGTTGCAAAATTTTGGTCGGCTCATTTGCTTTACGGGACTGTTCTCTATGTAGTCCGTAATTGTACCTTAGTTTTAAGCCGTTGGAAGAATTTATCAACATTATGGAACGTTACTTAGTTTGTCCTTAAGTAAATTGTTAGTAGCAGTCTGGGATAAGTTTTGACGTCTTATTTCGTTAAAGTCCCGTGTGGTGCCGGACGTAAAGAATAGCATCACTCCATTTCTTCCCGTGGGTGTCGTAAAAAGCGACTAAGGGACTTTTTAGAGAATGGGCAGCAGCGTTCTGTATACATTTTACCACTTTACTGCGATCGCCAACCCGCCTGCCAAGCGTGACGATTGTGGCAAACACACCCCCCCCCCCCCCCCCCAGATTGGGGTAGGCCTATGTCCAGCGATGGACGTCTTACGGCTGATATGATGATGATGATGATTGCGTTAAATGTTATATATCACCAATCTATCAAATCTATACGGGAATATTAGGTAGCAATAGCAGTGTGGATCGCCTGCAGAACACGGTGGAGCATACTGTGGAGGTCTGCCCTGCCAAGGCGGAGCACTGCCGTGTCTTCGCGACACGGCACCCGTCTTGTTACGGAAAAGGGAGGATCCTTTTCTATGGAGGTTGACTGAACATTACAGTCTGTACCTCCAAAGGTCTCATAGAGAGAGACCTTTAGGACCAAGATTTTTTTTTTAATGCACAAAATAAAAATCAAATCAACGAAACTCCGCAGTTACTAGACCAACAAGCCAGTCAAGTACTTAGGAAAATATTATTGACGGTAAAAGTAGAAGATTATCGTCTAAAACCAACAAAGATAAACTAGCTCGAGATAAGCAACCGCACTTCAGTTTATTTCCATTTTCAGTTCAACTAACGCGCAGTTATATGAACACAATAGGACGTAACTAATTTTAACTACGGAGGTAATTATGTTTTGTCTGTATTTGTTTGATTAACTTATTCGATACGCTTCTGAGTGAATTGAAGTAGATATTCTAGAAAGCTCGCGCAAACAGGCGTGTTGCGGCTCTTACAGAACAATTTCTAGTAAAACTTCATAGAATATTTCATACGAATATGTCTGTACATAGCTTATTGATTGTCCTGCCCAGAGACAGCTGACATATATGTATGCATGTACTATTGTCTCATCTACCCGTTATGAAACCACCACCCATACCATTTAAACCAGAACGCAGTAACAAGTAGGTAACCTATCCGTCTTGTATAGCAAGCTTTTATTCAACTCAATTCAACTAACAAGCGACACGGGCTATGTTTCCTCTTACTATTAACTATTATTAAAATAGAATATTTTGAAATTGCCATCTGACAATTTTATTAGATTGTTTTGTATTCAATACATTTTGGATTCTGAAAAAACTTGTCTTGTTACTAACAAGACAAGTTAAGTTTAAGGCTCGACCGAGATGGGTTTTTCGTTCTCGGCCGAGACCGAGACCGAGACCGAGAATAAAATAATATCTCGGCCGAGACCGAGAGCCGAGACCGAGAATAGACAATGCGTGAAAAAAAAATGCTGTAAAATTTTTAATACAGTACTTTCTGCTTAACAAAACTAACTGTTTTAATAATCAAAGTTGAATAACATTATATTATAACATAAAAAAAGCAATTTTTCGGCATTTTCGCCTTTCAAAGAGTGTCGCCTCTCGTCGTATAATTGTCCTGCTTTGCTAAAAAGTTGTTCACTTGCTACGCTAGTAGGCGGCGCAGATAAAAACTTATTTGCTGCAGGCCTAAGCACCTTATAAGGTGACGAAAACCAATACTCAAAAATATTAGCATTTCTTTGCAGTCTTGGCTCTCTAAGATAGCTTTCTAGCGCTATTTCGATCAAAGAGCTTGAACTGTATTCGTCATTGGCCATTGGTTCGTCTTCCAATTCTATGGAATCATGAGCTGCCCATAAGTTGGATTGATTTGTTGCAGCCATGTTTGACGAGTTAGTTGTAGATGCCCATGTCGTCTCACGAGAATCTGATCCTACATTTCCATTGAGAGTCTCGATAATATGAAGCTTGGCCGAGTTAACTTCGCTTTCAGTTAGATATTTGGTTTTAAAACGTGGATCAATCAGTGTTGCAGCAACTTGTCTCATTTTCTCATTCATTCACGGTTGGTGGTTCACTTGTAACAAGCGCACATTGAAGCGCTCGCGTCGGGCGACAGCGTTCCAGACGGTTGGGGCCGACCTCGGACGCAGCCTGTCACGAGGGATGCGCTCGCGACCAAAGCCGTTGATATCAACCAAATATCGGTCGGGTCAACCAACTTCTACACTGTCCATTTTTATATCAACCCGACCAAGGATACGATGGTCGGTGGTTGGTCCCGACCGTGTAGAAGGCCTTTTACTTACACCAATCAACTTCGCGCTGGCGGAGCGTGGCCGCGCGCGGTAAAATTTGAATGCCATTCCGAACAAAGTTACAATCTCGGCCATGACCGAGAATCTCGGCTATTATTAGCCGAGAACCGAGACAGATTTCTCGGTCGGATTTATAGCCGAGAATGCCGAGACCGAGACCGAGACCGAGATCTCGGTCGAGCCTTACTTGTTAGTTAAGCTCTTAACGACAACAAAGCGTAACGTAACGTAACGGAGAAAGTTTTATTTAACTCCCCATAAATATTCACACCGTATGAAAATCGATTCATAAGGAGTAGGTATATACTCCAAAAATCATTCCCACACAAGGAGGATTCCTTAAATCTTATTGCACCGTTCAACATATTGAGGCGTTCACATACGTATTTTCTAGTGCAAGGGAAAACAAACCTTAATTACACATCACAGCATAATGAACATACAACAAACAATTTAGTTAAGTAATTGCAAGCCTACTGTTTGTTACTTAAGTATCAGTAAAACCAAGGCTCGCAGAGTTTCTAAACGAACTGAGAACGAATGATAACATCGGAAATAAGAGATTTGTTGAAACAATTCTTGAAAATATCTTTTTTTATTGATCGATTTGGAGAGGAACGAATCTAGTGAGTTTATCTTAGCTTTTGATGCTAAAGACTACCGCAGACTGGCCCAACGTGACACCGCAACCCGATACTATTTCAATTTCCATGTTTTGAAGTTTTCATAAAAATAATATATTATAATGACGCACGATGTTAAAAGTATTACCCCTTGAATTAACTTTTTAACATGCAATTTTTTCAGGAACTAACATCGCGCGTGTTTTTTTTACTAAGGGTTGTCGAGAGCTTATAATAGGCCCATATCATGCCATCGACCAATGTCTGAAGACTAAGGTCTTCAACCAGTGCGTCCTGCCCGTAATGACATACGGTGCCGAAACGTGGACACTGACAGTTGGGCTGGTCCATAAATTTAAGGTCGCTCAGCGCGTTATGGAGCGGGCTATGCTCGAAGTCTCTTTGAACGATAAAATCAGAAACGAAATTATCCGGAAAAGAACTGGAGTTACCGACATAGCTCGCAGAGTAAGCAAGCTGAAGTGGCAGTGGGCTGGCCATTTCTGTCGAAGGACCGATGGCCGATGGAGCAGACAAGTCCTGGAGTGGAGACCGCGTATCGCCAAGCGTAGCGTGGGACGGCTCCCAGCTGGATGGACCGACGACCTTAGGAAGGTGGCTGGGGCAGACTAGATGCGGAAGGCGGAGGACAGGGTGTTGTGGCGCAACATGGGAGAGGCCTATGTCCAGCAGTGGACTGCGATAGGCTGAGTTGATTGATGCCATCGACCGAGTACAAATCCTGATTTCAAAGGTCATAAGAAATTCCTTATAACACATTAAATTACGCCTGTATTCTCGAGGAGTAAGGTTGAAGTATACCTACATTCGTTACTTTATGTTTAACTCTCATGTATTAGGGGACGAGCGTATAGTCATAAACCGGGCACAAATCCACACTCTGGGCTGTTACTGAGAAGTTCCAGATGGAAAAAGCCAATAAGAATTTGCCCGAGCTGGGAATTGAACCCAGGACCTCATGCTCAGCAGTAGCGCTTGCTACCACTAGACCAACGAGGCAGACTTCAAGCTGTTACTGAGAAATCCGACGGAAAGACTTAATAACACTTATCGAACCGAGGACCTAATTCTCAACAGCAGCGCTTGCGAACACTGCACCAAGGAGGCAGTCATTCCTAATAATATATATTATAAGGAAAAAACAACCCTATAAAACTTTCCCCCTCACTTAAGGCCAGCGCTGTGCCCACTGGTATCACGGTAACGGATTTTTAAGTGACGAATAGGAATATCTAACTTAACAGTATAACAATAAAATTGAAAATTCTATGATGATCATCTGCGGCGCAAAACAAAGCTGCCGTATCGTTAGGCATCGTCTCATTGTAATCGACCTGGGTAAGAACATTTTTTTCTTCTACCACATCGTCGCGGGCAACATTTAGTTAAGCTATATTCCAATTCGTCGCATAAAAACATAATGACGTCCGTGCCACCAAGTGGGCACAGGCCTAGAGGCTTCTAGAGACAGCTGCGTCGTGCTGTCACGTCGCGATTGTTTGTTTGGGGGCTTAAAGCAGGCACGCTTGTGACCGCTAAACCAATTATTAGAACCTACGTCATAAACAGCTACTATGTACCTAAATGCTACGCTTTGTTTTGTAAAACAATGAAATCTGTATATTAAATACATTACAATCAATAATTTGTAATCCTTATCCAATAAGACGCTCTTCGTGACACTAACTATAAGTCACTATGCGACTATGCGTGCCATGTCCGTTGCGTATTTTAAGTGCATTTTTATTATTCTTTTATCGTCCGGTATCTTATCTCTATGTCGTTAAAGACAGTACAGATTGTTAAATATTTTTTTTTATATATGGGCATTATGAAAGAAGTTAACAACGTTTGAGAGCACACAAATAAAAATAAAAGTTTCGTTATGGTTTAGAGTGTACTACGTGAGCTCGACAAACGGATGTGCGAATAATACTTGTGCGACAAAACTGTACTGCGACTCACCATAGTTCGAATGCAGGCTTCTGCGACACACTGAATCTAGTCGTTTCTAGCACTCGCCGGCCGCTGCCGCGGCACCGCTCGCTTCCCTTGCTCGGCTCGTACGTAGGAGATCACAGTTTTAACCTAACCTAACCTAAAATGAGCTCGAGTGTGTCGCACAAGTGTTATTCGCACATCCATTTGTCGAGCTCACGTAGTCTCCCTTATGGTTAGAATGCTACACGGCTTTTTCGGTCTAGAGGGCAGAATATAACTTGCGATGCGGAAATTCGATGCAAGCCTTTATTCAGTGAAAAATACCACGACACATAATTTAAAAAAAAAATGTACTTCATACATAACATAGCACCCTTAGACGCTATTTTTAACTTAATGAATACAATTTAAGAATTTCTACGACAAAAGACTTATGTAGGTACAATCTTTATGTACCTAATTATTCAATATAGAGATCATTTTTCTCATCAAGCAATCAATAAATATCTATTATGCTACGAAAACTTTCCCAAAAAAAATATTATTGGGAAAAATTACGAAAAACATTTTAGGAAAAATTATAAAAATAACCATAAATAATAGACAAAAACAACAAAAGAAAAACTCACTGTCACCACAACCTCCGCAAGGCATCTTGATTTCGAAATAAAAAAAAGAAAACTCAAAATTCAAATCTTCAAAAATGGAACGCGTCGAGTTGACGGGAACGCTGCTGTAGTAATGCGCTTAATTGCAGCCGGCTATTGTTTTCGATAATTTAGAGACGGCGCGTTCGGAAACATGAGCGATTGTTTATTTTCCTTTGGATGCAGTTAATGATGATGGAAATTAGGCCGAACGGAGGCATTCAGGTAAGATGTTTTTTTTTACTTGTTTGATTTTATAATACTGGTTGATGGAATGCAAAAACTTATGACTTTCAACTGACTTTTGGTTCTGTCTGTTATAGTACAACAAAACAAATTTCCAACACAGTAAAAGTAGTGACTTCGTTAGCTACAGCAGACTTGGATAAAGATTAAACAAGTCATTCCATTCATACTCGTCTGAGACAAACGGTTGACCAAAGTTTATGCCCTTGTCAGGACCGACGGCTGCCTTTTATAGTTTCTGACCAATCTTCTGGGAGTATCTGTTCCACATTCCGAATCTAATACTTCGTATTCGATTGTCAGCTAGAAACAACAATACGACTTACAGTGAGGATTTGACCATAGACCATACATTAGCTTTATAACATACTAGCATTTGCCCGCGACATCGTCTGCATAAATGTCAGTTATCGCGAACGCAGATGAAGTCCCGGAATGAAAAGTAGCCTATGTCCTTTCTTGGGGTTCAGACTTACCCCTTACCAAATTTCATCTAAATAGATACAGTGGTTTCGTGAAAGCGCAACATACAGACAGAGTTACTTTCGCAATTATAATATTAGTAAAGTTTAAAGTAAATTTGTCAGATGTCCATAATTATATAATAAAATCAATAATATAAAAAAAAGTTTTGGATGTAAACACAGTTAAAGGTAACTAAAGGTTTGCTTTTGTGAAGCGATAACAGTGTAAATCATATAAAAAGAGTGCTAAGTGAATTTCATACGATTCCTTCGATTCATGTTTAAAAACATAACAAATACAATAATAGAGGTGGTTTTGGGTAACAAAATACTACAGTACGTTAGGTCAAATGGTATGACATTGATAAAAGACCTATTCATTAGATTTTTTTGAGGATATAAGTAATGTCGGATCTATACATCCGCAACATAAATATGTAGCTACCCCAAGTCTGGTGTTAAAATGCATAACATATCTTTTATTACACCATTTTTTTTTTATTGTAACCCAATGGTCTCATTTAAACAGCATCCAGCATATTTATGAACGCATAAAGTAAATTTTAAGAACCCAAAGGTCTGATAGTCAGTCATAGGACAGAAATGAAAATATTGAGTGCTGTTGAACCTTTTTAGTTAAGTCTGACGTTACTACTTCCATACTAGTATACTTGCATCATCATTCTCCTGCCCTTATCCTAATTTATTTGGGGTCGGCGCAACATGTCTTTTTCTTCCACACTTCTCTAATAGACGTCATTTCAGTAGTCACCCCCTTTCTATCCATATCATAATTCACACAGTCCATCCATCGTTTCTTTGGTCTCCCTCTACTCTTAAAGCCATCGACATTCATACTCAATACTTTCCACACGACATTTTCCTCATTCCTCCGTATCACGTAACCATATCATGACAACCGATTCCCACACAACTTTTCAGTTATTGGTGCCACTTTCAGACTTTCTCTAATGTACTCATTTCTTATTCAATCCATTCGTGTAACACCACACATCCCTCTTAACATTCTCATCTCAGCTGCATGCAATTGCCTTTCATTCACCCCTTTTGTGGCCCAACATTCTGACCCATACAAGCCAGCAGGTCTGACCATGGTTTTATATATCTTCCCCTTAAGTTTAAGGGGGATGTGGGAGTCGTGGATTGTTCCAGTGACCCGCCGCCATTTCATCCATCCAGTGTTTATTCGCCTGTTTGATTGGCCTGTTAGTCTAGTGGTTAGTGATCCTGACTGCTGAGACTGAGGTCGTGGGTTCGATTCCCACCCAGGACAAATCTTTGTGTGATGAGCACGATCATTTGTTCTGTGTCTGGGTGTAATTTATCTATAATATGTATGTATATAGAAATATATAAGTATGTTTATCAGTTGTCTGGTTGCCATGGTACAGGCTCTGCCTAGTTTGGGATCAGATAACGGTGTGTTGGTTGTCCTAAGATATTTATTTATTTATTCTGTGCTTAACCGTCCGATCTACTTCGCCATTGCTTTACACGAGTGAACCGAGATACTGAAAGTCGGAGCAAACCGGGAGACGCACACCATCAAGCGCTATCGCTCCAGACCTGAAGAGACCGCCGAAATTGCAGAACATATATTCAGTTTTGGTTCTGCTGATTTTCAAGCCAACATTCTCCAGCTTCTGTTGCCACTTCACCAATCTGCTCTGGATCTCAGACATATCTTCACCGA
Organism: Aporophyla nigra; assembly: GCA_947507805.1. NCBI lineage: Eukaryota > Metazoa > Arthropoda > Insecta > Lepidoptera > Noctuidae > Aporophyla > Aporophyla nigra. The sequence goes on along the minus strand of OX382292.1, from coordinate 26,039,444 downwards.
CAAGAACAATGTCATCGGCAAACAGCATGTACCAGGGTGCCTCTTCCTGTATGTCCGACGTCAGAGCACCCATGATCATCAGGAAGAGGTAAGGACTTAGAGCCGACCCTTGGTGCAAACCTACAGCCACATTGAACTCGTCGGTATTGCAAGCAGCCGACCGGACATAGGTACGAGATTGACTGTATATTCATGAATTAACTCTACATACTTCCCACTCTTTCTCTTTCAGAGCCCACCACAACACTACTAGTATACTTGCGTATATAATCTTAATTATATCCGAATTTGTCAGAGGGATTACTTCACAATTGGCATCCCTCGAATCTTAAATCACCTAATGTATGTAAATAATAATAGCCGTGTTCTCCTGAATCTCCAAAATTGTACAACATTTATTCACTTTCCATTTTTAATATTGCTCACCTGACAAGTTGCAAAATTGATATCAGACCTTATACATCTGATATTATTGCTGGTGATGTTCCTATTATGGTAAGTGGATGTACCTAGCTATTTCATTCACTTAACTTTTGCACTTCTGAAATGTCAGACGATGAATATTTCTCATACATTCCAGTTAGCTTCATCACCCTTAGCTTCAACCCAAGTCCTATGGCAGCATTAATAGATCAATCTTTGGACTAGGCCTATGTCAAGCATAATTATTTACCCATATTTTTATTCGGTTGAAACACATTTAAGCAGACAAATTATTAGTTTTATTTTTATTACGTCTGGAGGCGTTTAGTTTCCCCGCAGTGTTAAATAATTTTTAACATACAGAACCGAAAACAATTTACCAACAGAAAATTTCGGAATGCATTCAGTGCAATAAAATACGCAGTGATACATTTAACATTGAACACTAACTTCATAACAACAACAAAATTATTTCGCAATACTGTTCAACCATCGCTCTTTTATTCCTTACCATCGTCTCTTACATCTTTACTTGACACGCATTGGAAAGTGAGCGTAGGAAAAGGGACACTACCACAGACAATTTTACGGTGACTTTGCGAGTATAGGGCCGTGTGCCTGATTTGTTTTGCACTCGGTCTAACAAAGGGTTCTTGTCTCGAGTGCTGTGTTTATGCCTGGAGCTGATAAAGAGTACTGTAAACATAGTGCTTCTTTCTAGACTACACAGGAATTTACTAATTACATATTGGTCGTGGTCAGGGTGGCTCAGGGATAAGGTCATGGCAAGGCCATACAGAAACATTCGGCACACGATACCTATTTTTAGACCTCCCGGCCACCCTTGTCACAGATGGTCTTATTTGAAAGACTTCATATGAATTGCAATTTTAAAACAAACCAGAGCGTAATATCGTCATACTGGGTAAATCGCTGCAGGACTTGCAGCAGATGCTGGACGTTCTTGTTGATTTTTCTGTACGCGCTGGTCTCCGGATGAATTTGCGCAAAACCCAGGTTATGTTCAACGATCACGTAACTCAGGAACTGATTGCTGTCAATGGCGGTGCCCTCAAAGTTGTTCGAGAATACGTTTACCTCGGGCAAACTCTGTAGTTTGGTGAGAACAACTTTGAGAAGGAGGCTAACAGAAGAATTTAGCTCGGCTGGGCAGCGTTTGAAAAGTTTCGTCGAGTCTTCTCGTCGCGTATTCCTCAGAGCCTAAAGATTAAAGTCTTCAACCAGTGCACCCTGCTTGTTATGACTTACGGAGCCGAAACGAACCGACACTCACGGTACGGCTGGTCCATAAATTCAAAGTCGCTCAACAAGCTATGGAACGAGCTATGCTTGGAGTATCTCTGAGGTATAGAATCAGGAATGAGGTGATCCGGCAGAGAACCAAAGTTATCGACATAGCTCATAGAATTAGCAAGCTGAAGTGGCAATGGGCCGGCCAGCCTCACAAGCTGTAGAACCCATGACCGTTGGAGTAGATGTTGAGTGGAGCTCGCGAATCGGCAAACATATGGTTGGACGCCCTCAGGCTAGGTGGAGCGACGATCTTCGCAGGGTGGCTGGTAACAGCTGGATGAGAGTGGCCGAGAATCAAGCTGAATGTCGTGCAATTGGAGAGGCCTATGTCCAGCAGTGGACTGCTACAGGCAGATGTTGATGATGATAGAGTAATATTGACAGTCTGTCATATCAAAATAATAGTTTAAAAAAACTAAAAAACACGCTTCCATTGAAAACCAAACTAAAAAGTACAAAATAATGGAAAAAAAGCGTGGGGTGCTTTTTAAGGTATTTTTTTATATTGATATCAGGCACCCCACGCTTTTTTTCCATTATTTTGTACTTTTTAGTTTGGTTTTCAATGGAAGCGTGTTTTTTAGTTTTTTTAAACTATTATTTATTTTCTATTTTTAGGGTGTTTCGAATTTTGAGACGTATGTCAGCGTAGTTTGTGACGTATGTCAGCGTAGTTTTCGAAGACAGTTTTTTTTGCTGTCCTGGTTACCCTGGCAAGGATAATGGCACAAATTAGTTTGTGACGTATGTCACCGTAGTTTTCGAAGACAGATTTTTTGCTGTCCTGGTAACCCTGGCAAGTGACGTATGTCACCGTAGTTTTCGAAGACAGATTTTTTGCTGTCCTGGTAACCCTGGCAAGGATAATGGCACAAATTTATGAAATTATTGCATTCTCATCGGTCCTTGACAGGTGTGCAAAGATTGAATGAAATCTGGTCGTTTAACGTGGGTCAAAATCGCGCTATAAGGAGTCGGTTACAAACAAATATACAAACATACTAACATACAAACATACTAACATACAAACATACTAACATACAAACATACAAGTGAAGCTAATATAAAGCGTGTAAAAATAAGCGTTATCATATTTTAATTTATGCATGTGATGTCGCGTAGTGTATGACTCATAGAGTAATAGTGGTATGACTTTTCCTAACCCCTCCCCGCCCTTGACGTGTACCCTTGTGTATTCTGTGGTATGACGTAATTTATGCATAGCCCCCTAGCAACTGTAGTACACAAGGTGGATAGCATGTACCTACCTACTACAGATGTATTGTAATTTGTTTATATATACTACAAACATATGATGCTAGCAGCAATACACTTGCTTGAATATACCTCGAATTTATCCAAGAAAAAGAATTCTCAAAAACTAAAAAACTCCGTATTCTAAGCTGGAGTTGCTCCTAGAGACCATCATCATCATTAGCATAGAAACGGGAGCAAACCGCTGTTGGATATCGACTTCTTCCATAGCACTCCCTTGAGGTCACCCAGAATAATAAATAATAATAATAAAATAAAATAAGTTTATTGACACAAAAAACCTTTGTATACAATAACAATTCACATAGGTAGGTTAAATTGGTTTTTGGGAAAAGGCTGCACAAATAGTGGAAAACCCTCCCTCCTAAACTAGGAAAACCCTGTGACCTAGGAGTCAGTGTTCTACTAGTTACTACGTATACAAAACAAACTGTTATTTAAGAGTGTGATTCTAACAATAAACCCATAATAACCTGATTTGCTATATGAATGTGTGAGTATGTGTGTGGGGGATGGGATGGGAATTGGGATGGAGTGTGGTGTGGTGTGGTGTGGTGTATGAGATGGGAGAGGGTGTGGTATAGTGTGGCGTATGAGAGGGGAGAGGGAGTTTTGTGGGGGTGCGTGTAGTGTATGGTGTATTCATGTGATGTTGCATGTGTTTATGTCTTCGTGTTTGTAGAATAAATAATGATTAATAGTGCCTACATTAATTCTGAAATAAGGTCTTCTGTACGGAAATAGTCCTGATTAAACAGCCATTTTGTAACTTGGTTTTGAGTTTGTGTTTATTTAAATTAATTATTTGAATGTGTTTGTGGACCCTTCTGTAAATAAGTGAGCTTATAACATAGAGCTGGCGGCTAGTGAAGGCTGTTTTGTGAGAAACAGATGAAAAAAAACCGGCCAAGTGCGAGTCGGACTCGCGCACCGAGGGTTCTCGAGTCGTAGTTCTGTTCTGTTTTTTGGCTTGGTTTTATTTCTGTTTGTGTTTTATTCTGTTTATTATATGATGTAACCAAAAATTTACGGTTTTCGCAATTTTTCCTTTATCTGTGCTATAAGACGTTGCCTCGTACCAAATTTCAAAATTCTAGATCGACTGGAAGTACCCTTTAGATTTTGATTCCCTTGCGAGTTTCGAAAATTTGCGGAAATTTGCGGCATAAACGGCTATATCTTATGATTGCGTCAGCTTAGAAGTTTGATATTTTCACAGTTCCAAGGGACAGTAGATTTGAGTATTTGTTATAAATTTCAGCTTGATATCTCCACGCGTTCCTGAGAAAAAGGGTCTTGACAGACGGACGGACGGACGGACGGACAACAAAGTGATCCTATAAGGGTTTCGCTTTTTCCTTTTGAGGTGCGGAACCCTAAAAAAGCAGAAATTTCTTCTTTTTCTGGTGTTTCTCTAATAAGTACATAGGTCAGTTACTGGAGGGGCTCGGGCTTAATAATAACAGGCGCATAGGACTCTTGAGGTAAAGCAACGCTTGCCGAGATCATTTTGTGGATATTTCACGTGGAGTAGAGTAGACCATCCATAGCCCAGATACCATACCATAGAAAGCATGTTTAGCCGTTGGTCTCGTCTGTCATTCGTAGATTTTTGATCTCCAAACGGATGTGGATGGAAGGAATACAGATAGATCATGACCTGGGCTTAGGACATAGGATACTTCTATCCAGGTAGAACGTTCTCGTGGGATGATATTCAACATCCACGCGGGCGAAGGCGCGGACAAAAGCTAGTTGTATAAAGTGGAATAAATTAAAAAAAAAATGAAATGCTGTTCGTTGGTAATCGTATTACGTAAGAAGAACTGCACCCATTTGGCAAATTTTTGTTAGAAAATGATCGTAATAGTCCTTAATAGGTTTTCATAAAAAGAAAAATTGAAATAATCTCAGAAAATTATCTAATTCGGAGAAAACTAAACGTCATTTTTTCACTGAACTCAATATTGGGACAGGATAACACCTGTCGGGTCAGCTAAATAACACAAAAAACTCGCCAAATGCATAACCTGCTCCTGTAATCTATATATATAAAAGAAAGTCGTGTTAGTTACTTCACTTATAACTCAAGAACGGCTGAACCGATTTAGCTGAAAATTGGCAGGGAGGTAGTTTAGAGCCAGGAGAAGGACATAGGATACTTTTTTTTTTTTTTTTTTGCTTTTGGCAAAGGATACTTTTTATCCCCTTCGACCGCGTTCTCGTGTGATGTGACATAAAACGTCAAAGAGAATACATTTCACTATAAAACGTGGTATGACAAAAACTTTGCCTTCGAGGTACCAGGCGGTCATAACTTGGTATGAGCTTATTAAACAGCAGTGTCAGCCAGAAAACGCTTTATGCCTTCGAAGTAACAGGTTATCATAACCGAGTAGGAGCTACCCAAACATATGAGTATCAGCTAGAAAACGCTTACCAGATCACCACCGCGTACCAGGTTGTCAAACTTGGAAGGTTTATTACAACATTTTGAATCTTAGGCGATACGAAGTTCGCTGGGTCAGCTAGTTTGAAATAAAGAAAAGTCAGAAAATCATTTAAAAAGAAAAAGGGTGGGCCCAAATATAAACCTTGGTGAACACCGTTAGAACATGTCATTTAAAGAACTTTAACATAACTTTTATCTCAATTTGTTAAAGTACCCATTTTAGTTCTATGATCTTTTTATCAAAGGTAGTCAAAATCAAAATCAAAAAATCAAAAGTCATTATTCAAACTAGGCTGAGAGTCAGCACTTTTTTTTTTTTTTTGAACGTCGAAGATACATAAGACAGTCCCCCCAAAACGCCCGCCCTTCGACACTTCCTAGTGCTTTAGCTGGGAAGAAGAAGTGGCGCAACAAACTCCCCAGCAGCACAGCTGTCTGTTAAGTTAGAAGAACTTGATTCTATACAGTATTATGTAAGTAATTAATATTATAAAACAAAACAAAACATACATCAAATTATGCGTCATATGTCAGCTAGCACACGCCAATATACGAACAAAACATTAAAAACTAAACTCAAGCTGAAATAATAAAATCGTAAATAGAACTTAAAACCTAAATAAGAGCCTCCAGGCATAAAGGGCGTGCCCGCTTACATACACAACGATGAGGAAAGCTAATTCTGATTCTGGTTGAAAGAACATAAACATTGTCTTGAGTTTATTACAGCGTTGAATTATTCTTATCGTTTAAGAAGTCGTTGATAGAATAGTATGCCTTTGAACAAAGGTTGAATTTTACTTTAGCTAGTCTAACGCCTAGAAGTATTATACGAGTAATTTAATAACGTTTTCTATGTGTGCGATTGCGCCTGATAGTTCTTTCATATCGCGGTAATGTGGATATGTTGTTCTATAACTAGGCGCTACAGTTTAGTGTAGGTACTGATTTCTATATTACTATACTTACATAAGCATTTTTGGGCAGTAAGTCTACGTGCCCGCGGACGTAATATAATCGCGGCGGAATTTTTAAGCACTGGATTTTCAACTGTCCGTGTTGAACCAAGCATTTAGATTCCAATGGACTGGATCTCAGCTCGTCGGAAATCGAACAGTGCTTTACTGTTTTTTTTTAGGATGGGAAATCATCAAATGACTTCTCCCGCTCTGGGCGGAGCGGAAGGGCGTGTCAGACTTTTACTGACTAAAACCCACCCGTGTTTCTTCAGTTGCCCATATGCCAGGGCCACGGTAACTCTTTCGAACGAATCTCATGACCCCGGCAGGCATCGGTCCTAGCAGACCCCTTCAGTATTGCTGACATCTCTTTGAGGCGCGCGTGGAACACTACGCGCCGTCGACCCGAGCCTGGTCCTTATCGGGCGACGAGCTACCCATTGCTCGCCGCCAGCAAGCTCGCGCCTACGGTGGCCGGGAGTCCGCTATCGACTCCCGACGCTCTGGGCGTCTCCTCCTGTGGCGGCTAGGGACGTGAGGGCGCAGAGACTGCCACTCCCTCACGCGCCCCGCCTCCTCCTTCGCGAGCATTACTGCTTCGCAAAAGGAGGTGACGGCTTCCCATGCCCTCTCGCTCCGTACCATGGCTCGCACCAGGGCCGGACGCGAGAGGTCGCCGCCGCCGATCGCTTCCACGAGGACACAGCGGTGCCCCGCCCAGGCAGGGCACACCTCCACCGTATGCGCAATGGAAGACGATCCTCGCAATGGAGTGCTTTACTGTTCAATTATCAATTCGGTGTTCCAAATATTTACTGTGAAAAAACGTTTATAATTCTCAGTTCGTTTAAACTAATCCAAATTAAAACAGTGTTCCTAAAGTTGCTAGTTTAGACTTAGGTAATTATGTCGTAATAATTTTCTAATGCCCAAAACGATAGTAAAATCTGTTTAATATCCATTACCATCTCAAAACAAACGCCTTCTGGATTCCTGTTTAATCTTTAGTTAGACATTATTTTGCAGTTTTATTTTTAATTTCTTAATAACCAGGTTTGTATGCAGAATAACAACAAAGATAATGACCGACTCAAAAATACAACAAAACCCTCTTGCCCCCAAAACATGCACATACCGAAGATTCGGTTTTTGATTAGAGAACTTACCTTACTTGCATATTTTTTTAGGTAAATGGTCAGGAATTCAGGATCGCACGTTATTCTTGACAATGAATGGTATGACTACGTCTGACGGAGACGTAAGACATAATAAAACATACTTGAGGAAAGTTCAATCTGCCAGGGTCGCGGGATTGTTCGAAAGAGATACCCTGACGCTGGCAGATGGGCAACTGAAGGAACACGGGTGGGTTTTAGTCAGTAAAAGTCTGACACGCCCTCCCGCTCCGCCCAGAGCGGGAGAAGTCATTTGGTGATTTCCCATCCAAAAAAAAAAGAAAAAAAGAGACATTGGCTGTAGACCAACACTTACAAAAGTCCTATCAGTAATTTGTATTCTCGATATTATATGGTTACTGTTGGGTTGCTGCTGTTGGAAGTAAAACAACTGTGACAGAACTGTAAAAATGTGACAAGGTCGGCCATATTTTGGGTTTTGTGTGTAGCCAGACTCAAAGAATAGCACCATCCCATTTCCTCCCGTGGGTGTCCTAAAAAGCAAATAAGGGACTTACTAGAGAATGGGCAGCAGCGTTGTTTATGCATATTACCACCATACTGTGATCACCAATCCGCCAGCCAACCGTGACGATTATGGCTAACGCCCCAAAATCCTTGAGGGGTTTTGGGGGGTCACTGAAAATCTTAACAATAATCCTGGCATTAAAAGACAACGTTTCTCGCTGGCTGTCCATTGTAACATGCTGGCAAGCAGAGGGGTAATTGCGGAACTTTTTATCGGTAGGAATTAGTTTAATATTCATAGTTAAACAACATTCATTGCGTTATTTACGTTGCTGAGCCGACAATTTATTCGAACAAATGACGCAATGGTTTAGAAATAATCTTCAATCCCATTCAGATTCTGATAAATTGTGCGTTTCGCAATTAGGGTGTTAGATGTACGAAGCCAGTTCAAATCAAACTGTTAAAAGTTTATTGTCAGTCAATATAATAATGCACTGAGAGTGCTGCTGCGGCTGCCGTGGCATTGTAATGCGTCAGAGATGTTTACAGATATTTTTAGGAGCCATGTGGTACCTACCGAACGTTAAGAATAGCACCATCTCAATTCTTCCTGTGGGTGTCGTAAGAGGTGACTAAGTGACTTACTAGAGATTGGGCAGCATAGTTGTCTATGCACTTTACCACCATACTGCGATACGCTAAACCGTGTTCTCAGTGTATTCGCAGATCGGTGGTATTTCCCGATTTTGCGGAGGTCGATACAGCTCCACGCTAAATTTCAATCCACACTAATATTATAAATGCAAAAGTAACTCTGTCTGCCTGTCTCGCTTTCCTGCTAAAACTACTGAACCGATTTAAATGAAATTTTGTACACAGATAGTTAAGAGCCTGAGAAAGGACATAGGCTACTTTTAATTGCGGAAAAGAGATTTTAAGGGGTTGAAAGGGAGGGTGCAAGGTTGTAGGGAAGTATTGTCATTTTTAAAGCTAGACATCCACGCGGGCGAAGCCGCGGGCAAAAGCTAGTGGTATATATTTTTCTGTCTGTAACCAACTAACACTAGAAGATAGGTAAAATTGTTACGAACCCTATGGAATCCGATCTGAAATAAAAGTTGTATTCTATTCTACATAGCTTTTGCCCGCGGCTTCGCCCGCGTGGATGTCGGAAATTAACGCAGGAAGACGTACTACCGCGGTAAGAATGTGTTAATTCAGGTTATATTATCGGTAATAGCTGTTAACCGCGACTTTGTCCGCGTGGTATTTAACAAAAAGTTTTTCATAAAAACTGTCTTTGAAAACTACGCTGACATACGTCACAAACTACGCTGACATACGTCTCAAAATACAGCGTGTTTTTAGTTTTTTTAAACTATCATTTATTTTTTCTAAAATAAAAGTAGCCTAAGTTACTCTTTGTTACATCAGCTATCTGCCAGTGAAAGTTCCGTCAAAATCGGTCCAACCATTTCAGAGATTAGCCGGAACAAACAGACAGACAGACAAAAATTGTAAAAAGTGTTGTTTTGGTATATGTACCGTGTATACATCCATATACACTTAGTAAAAAGTGGTTATCTTAATATTAAAACAGACACTCCAGTTTTATTCATTTGTATGTATAGATGTATAGATTAGCCGTAGCACCGATGAGTTTTAGGAAAGGAGATCTTTAGTAGAGATGACCGCGAATCAACATACCTACGTAAAGTAGGATCAAAGACTATATAACCACTTGACTGCGCATACAGTGCCCCGACGCTCGAAAACTATTAGTATTTTGTCGCCTATGCATAGGCTACGGTTCTAGTAACCATTTTAGTTGTGACCAATTGTTAGACCTCTGTGCACGCTAAATTAATGCAAATAATATAACTTCATCTGCAATTATAACGCATCAAAATGCCTTCATGCGCGGTGAAGTGGTGTGGGAAACATTCCAAAACTTCTAGTTATAAAAAGGATCGCATAACTTTTCATCGGTACGTAAACAGTACGAAAAATAATTTTGATTAAATCAGATTATGATTCACCGTAGAGGTCTATTTAAAATCTCGTTCTTTCATTAGACAATTCTAATGGATCTATCCCTTACTTTCCCTTTGTATTTTTATCGTAAAAATTAGTGCTGTTACCTTTAATAGCTTAAAGTCTATATCGAAAATAAAAACAACAATTAATGTAAGTTTTATTCAATTCGAATACTGTGGCTTGTTTAGCTTCGTCTTGACAATCCGTTTGTAAACTAGCGCCAAAACTCACGTGGCCATAGTAACTTCTGCCTTGGGAATGATATTCGACTCCGCTTCTACACCGAATATCGCTGCCCTAGTTCAACAGTAAGATATCTTAAAAAAAAACAACATTGAGTTAAGTTTTGTTTCATGTGAAAAATTTGCTTTTCTGTCCGGTTCAAAAATCGGATATTTGTAGAACGCAACCAAAGTGCCTAAATTTCAATGTCTCACTGAGACATTTAAGCATATTTTACCTTTAGTTCAAGATTCTGATATCTTAAGATATTTATAAAGTCAAGAAGATTTCCGTAACACATCCGTAACACATTAAACTAAGCTATACTTTAAAAAAATCAACCACATTTCAATTAACAACGAGTGAATTAATTACACTAAAATCATAAAAGTATGAATAACTCAAAACATACTTTGTTCAACATATCTTACTGTTCAACTAGGGTAGCGATATGATAGTGGCATAAATTTTGTTCTTGGATTCTCTAACTTTCATTTTATTAGTGACTAGCTTCCGCCAGCGGCTTCGCCCGCGTGAAATTTCAACCCCCCAATTCACCCTCTTAGGGATGGAATTTCAAAAAACCCTTTCTTAGTGGATACCTACTCTTCACAAAGAATACACCCTCCAAATTTCATGTCTCTAGGACCAGCGGTTTAGGCTGTGCGTTGATATATCAGTCAGTCAGTCAGTCAGTCAGTCACTCAGGACTTTGAATTTTATATATATAGATTGATTTTGATTAAATATGATTTCTTTGATTTTAATTGAGTATTTATCACAATTTTAAAATCCATTTTATCGATATCGACTATTTTCCCTTAATGAAGTAAACCAGCCCTACGATGGGCATACCCACGAAACTTGACCTTGAACTGACCAATTGCAGCCGCGCTTTCTTCCTCGTCCCCCGGCCCGCAGTGGTGAGTCGTGTGCTTAGAAGAAATCGGCGTATACGCTCTCTAGTGGTTATTTTCTCTTTGAGTAGGACGCTGCCAGTCTTGGAACGACGACCTTCGTACGCTTGTAGCAGTTGGGTGGAAGTAGCCGAGTAACTAGCAGTAAACAGTGATAATGGTCAAAAAAGTAAAACTAATGGGTCGCGAGATTGTTCGAAAGAGATACCGTGACCCTGGCACATGGGCAACTGAAGGAACACGGGTGGGTTTTAGTCAGTAAAATTGTCTGACATGCCCTCCCGCTCCGCCCAGAGCGGGAGAAGTCATTTGATGATTTCCCATCCAAAAAAAAAAAAAAATGGGTCCCTACTTCGTTCTGGTGTAATCGTAAGCAAGTCTAAAAATAAATGTTTTCGCTATCTATAATGCATCATACAATAATTTACGCTACTGTTGAAATCGAAACTATATCTATTCTTTCAAGTTCATTCATTACCAATTTCAAAGAAAATACTAAGACAACACACAACATCCGGAATGACACATCAAAACCATTTCCGTAAAGGAAGTTCTGCTGAAAAATACTGAAAATATGAATCACCACGCCCAGTAGGCGATCGGTGAATAAGGTAAGTCAATAGCGAGAAAACAAACGTTATCTGTTGATAAACAGGTACCTATAAACGATAACTTGAGTACGTACGTCGATTACTGAACACTTTGATAACAATACAGAAATTCAACCTAACGTAAAATGTGGATAATTCTTTTCATGTAATCAGGCGGACGACCTGCACCCTAATTGCGAAACGCACAATTTATCAGAATCTGAATGGGATTGAAGATTATTTCTAAACCATTGCGTCATTTGTTCGAATAAATTGTCGGCTCAGCTACGTAAATAACGCAATGAATGTTGTTTAACTATGAATATTAAACCAATTCCTACCGATAAAAAGTTCCGCAATTACCCCTCTGCCTAGCGTATTCCCAAATGTTGGGTTCGGATGCAACTGAATACCAGTACTTTAGATGGAGCAACTGCCTATGTGATTTCCACAACCAAGTTACTGGGTAGTAAGATACCCCTTGGTAAGGCTGGTTGTCAGACTTACGGGCTTCTGACGACCCGTAACGACTGTCGAAGCTCAGGAATGACAGCCGGGATTAACAGGGTTTTAGCGACCTATCTTATGGGAAGTAATTAGATACAATTTTCTCGAGACATCTACATCACCAGCAAGCGTAGCATGACACTATAAAAACGAGTTTGAGACTGAACAGACAAAATATGGATAAATATGTTGTGATATTCTTCAGTTGACAAAAGTCTACGATGTTAAGCGAGACGACCAATTGTTGTCTTATTTGTAAACTTGGGTATTGAAACATTTTCACAGAATTCTAATAGTTAAAATTCTCTCTAAGTTCATTGAATGTCATTGCAAGACTATCTTTACATAGGTTAGAATCGGTTCCCGCGTCAGTACGCTTGGATCTTTTAAACTTCGCAACAGATTTTGATATGGTTTTCATCATTAGACAGAGATTCAAGAGGAAGGTTTACCCACACAAACTCACTCATACTCACACACACAAATTCACTCACTCATACACACACACACACACACACACACACACACACACACGAACACACACAAACTCACTCACTCATGCCCACACACACACACGCACGCACACTCTCTTACCACATCTTTTTCACACTAGAATTATATCCCTTCAAATAAATAGTATCCCTTCAAAATAAATACTACTTACTTACCTGTAATTTGGTATAATGGGCGGATGGATGACCCCTGTAACACAGGTTCCACCTAGCATGGGGGTCATTGATCAAATATCTGTGCACCTGTAAGTCCTAAGCTGCAAATGCTGCGCATAACTACTTTGTAATTTACTTTTGGAAATAAATGATTTTATTATTATTATTATAATGTTTAATACGCGGGCGAAGCCGCTGACGAAGGCTAGTTTAATAATGATAAAATTTTATACCATAGCGCATCCACTTTAACTACATCACTAGCTCCTCTATCTCTCCGTTGCTATATAGAAATAATAACTATGGCTTTGTCTTAATAGGAACTCGAGTCTAAGGGTTGCGCCGTACTTGGGTAGATGAGATGTCAAGTAGACGATTTGACAAAAGACGACTTGGTCATGCTACGTCTGTAGAAACATCGCAGGTGCTTTTCCAGTCCAGAGTCTAAACTAAAACGACCTTGTGTCTGTAATAACATCAGCCGGGCGCAGATACCCTTCAAACCAAAACTACTAAGTAAACCATACCTAAGTTACCTGTTTCTGCCGAAATTCACGGTGGCTATGTTCTGGGTTTCTGCTTTGAAGGGCGCCAGTGTATTACAGAAAATGAAATTGTTTATTCCAATAGGTTAACGGAAAAACTTTAACACGTCCTATAACAAAAAATAAGCTAAATCGAGTCAATATTTCTTATCTGAGAAGAAATGGCAGTAACCAGTCTGTTATCATTTAAGGTGAAAGTACGAGAGCATATTCGGAAGAAGTTGGCAGAAGCAGCACAGCGCTGATTTGCTGGGTTCGTTTTCTCCTCTACCGATCGTTATGTCTCCAGACAAAGTTCATTTTCATTATATGGATGTAAGTATGTATCTATGTATGTATTTATTATTCATTGTTTTTCGAGTTATCTATCCCTTATGTTGCACCTGCCATGTTTTTCTCTGCATCACCCTAAGGTTGACTGGTAGAAAATGCCTCAGGCATTAAGTCCGCCTTTGTACAGTATTTTTACTTGTGCATAAAGTTTTAATAAATAAATGGCGTGCATCTCTTTTAAAGACAGTACAGACATAATATTGTGCAGATCATATGATTACAATGTACATGAAAGTAGAGATTATAATGAGCTGTCATTAGTTTCTATCCCTAGCATCAGATGGAATGACAGCTCAATTTTAGGTCATTTCAATTTAATTCGCTCGATGAGATTTAAACGGAACAGATCGGAGCTAGGATTGACAGCGTACATAAAACTCACATTATCTGAGTTGTCACAATGAGACGAAATCTCACCGTGGTAACTTGGGTGAAGTGAGCTAAATATGAGCTGTCATTAATGCTAACCCCCAGCATCGGATGGAATGACAGCTCACTGTTAGGTCACTCAAGTTATCACGGTGAGGATTTTACAGAATAGATCGGCTGAAGTCCTTATTCGACACTTATCCAGCTGGTGAGCTGCCAGTTAGCTAGTCGAACGGATACTGTCTTGATCGATTGATGAAATTGTTAGCAGCATCCTTAGCTATAATTTCTAAGAATTGACCACTATTAACTGTGCGATTAAATTACACTTGCTGCTCATTAAATTTATCTTAGAGTAGGCTCGTTAATTACCACTATTTCTAAAAATAACAGCGATCTGATTAGTTTTATCATGTGCTATAAAAAATCAAAAGAAATATTTTTTAAACATGTAGGTTTTTATTATGTATAAAGTTTACATAATACTAACATTAACACTGAGACTAAGGTCTAAGGTCATTGATAAAACCTAGGATTAAATATATGTATCTGTGCTTCATTACATTATAGTAGTCATTATTGTAAGTGATGCTGTGCGAGAACTTGTGTGGGAGAAGTTTAAGTAGGTGTGTCTTTTTCTATATTTTTTTTTTAAGTTGATTTCTAAAGACGAATAAGTCTATCATATTTTCCTGTTTAATGATGAATTATTTCTAATGAATTCTAATCCTAGTTATTGAGATAGTGTGGCAGTGGCCAAATAGAATAAAAACATCAAAACCGCCCTTTTTTTGGTTAATGACAAGTAAAAAATTTGTCTCGCTAATTAGTTTATCTTGATTAACCAAAACTTATGACGTGTTTTAACAAAATAAAATATAAAGCTTCAAAGTTATCAAAACACCTTTAATTTGCTTCAAATTATCACCATTATAGCAAAGCCCTACATACGAGGGCTACGATTAGGACAAAGAATTTGGCACACCTAACGTTCCTATTTGCTATCTTATCATATCTCTTAAAGATAATACCATATCATCGGGCACACAATGTTCCAACACTCTAGTCGACCAGTACAATAGCGAGCCACCTGTTGTCGTCAAAATTGATAACAAATAATGTGATGAACATTTAGAAAGTGTGAAAATGGGTGTTAAAGTTCTTGCTTTAATAGCACTTGTAGTTGTTAGTGTTTATGGACAAAACAGTAATATAGAAAACAGTATCACAAATAATGTTGTTGAGGACGAAATCATAAGTGATGACGCGATATTATTAGAAACGTCTACAGAAAAGGTTGAAGTAAAGCAAGACGAGATTGAGGATGCCAGTCCTGTGGAGATTATAAGTGCTACGGATGGATTGGTAGAAAGGAGTGGGAAGTACCAACTAAGTGATGGACTAGTGGGAGAGCAGCCGTTAACTCTAGACGCTGTTGATTTCAACGCCAATAACGAGGCGATACAGAGTGAAAAACAGCTTCTGTCTCCGGTCACCACTCAAATCACGAACAATGAATACGGTAAGTAACTTGACAAATAAATTATTCATTGTATTCTTAATTACTTACTGATAACATAAAGACTTTCATGATTAACAAAGTAAAAACATGTAATAAAACTAGGTAAGGTATCAAAGATTGTAAAACAAAAACCAAAGATAATCATGACCTCGATGATACTAAATCAATGGTATAGTACGTTGGTATGTTTGCCCAAACGTTGGCCCACATAGTTTTCATAGATGACACAGAAGGGACGCATGACAAACATTGCCAAATGTTTGACAATGTTTAGGAGATGAGATAAGAGATTTTGAATAAGGTGCGTAAATAGAACCTTGCTGTTCTCACATTTAAAGCATACAAGAAATCGTCACATGCCCCATGTAATTTAGGCTTCTCAAAATGTTTATAACCTGCTGTAATCTCTTAACTATTGTGTAGTTTTAAGTATGATTCACATGGCACAAGATGAGTAACCATTAATCATTATGTACATAAATTTTACATGACGTCATTCCATTCAGTAGGTATATAATGATAATGATACAAAGGTTGCAAAGTGCAACTTACTAATAAAGGATACAATGAACTACCCTGATCCCGTAAAATATAGAACCAACTCAATCAAGTAATTATTTTACGTGGTAATCTCTTTGATGAAACTAATAAAATTAATGCAGATACACTAATTACAAACATGCTTTTTATAAAACAAATACTAGAACCTACTTTTAAAAGAACATTAAGGTACATTACTCATTTAATATAATCAAATAAATGATGTAGTAATCTATGATAAGGGCCGCACCTTACATGATATTACTCGACAAAATAAAGAAATGCAACACTTTTGCAAAAAGTTTAATGCACAGACTACTTTTAGAATACGGCGGGTTATACCAATTAAGTACAGAACTATAGATAAGGGCTACACACTTTATCAGGAGATAAAAAAGCCGGTCAAGTGCGGTTCGTGTTTGCTCTAGGGCCCCGTATTATACCGTCTGAAGTACTTTTCGTAGGATTATGCGTCACTTTCAAAACTTAATTTTATGATTCCCTTAAACACCAGTACTAGTAAATGCAAATTACTGCGAACAATATCAAGCTGATCTATTTCTAAAAAATCTCAAAGTGAAAATTTTAGGTAAGGTGATCTGTTAATAGTGTCAACTCCTAGCATTGAGTGGAATAATAAATCGCTTCAATACCGCTCCATCAAAGTTTTCACGATGAAATTGTTATAAAAAAGAGCGGCAAGTGGATATATTATTCACATTCACATCTGCAGCCAAAACAAAGAATTATCGATGCGATCATAACCTTATCGAAATGTGCGTGAACTTGCCAGTAGGTAAGGTAGCCAGTAGGTCTAATTACAACGATCATGCATCTGGCTAGCCTTTTCCCAACGATGTTAGGGTTGGCTTCCAGTCTAACTCCGGTTAGACTGCAGCTGAATACGGTAATAAAACAAAAAAACGTTACTTTGGAACAAAGCCTTTATTTAAACTCGTTAATTTATTCATACTGTTGAAGGATGTCCAAAAGGGGTTTATAAAAATTATTTAACTTTTTTTGGCTGGGAAATCATCAAATGACATCTCCCGCTCTGGGTGGAGTGGAAGGGGTGTCAGACTTTTACTGACCAAAAATCCACCCGTGTTCCTTCAGTTGCCCATGTGCCACGGCCACGGTATCTTTTTCGAACGAATCTCGCGACCCTGGCAGAAAATTATTTAGCTTGGGATGACAATTATTTGATAATTATCCTTGCAGAGATCCTTGCTCGTTCTTCTCCATAAGATCTACACTTTAGACGAGCAACTAGCTTCATCTATTTGACTTATGTATTAACCGACACCCTTAAAATTCCAAAGTGCCTGTAATTAATGCTTCGAGCGTTTGAGAATTAATGGAAATGAGTTTCGTCTTACAATTCAAGATCACCAGCTGTTGCTACGGAATAGAAGATCATCTAAAATCTGTATATTCCGTGGCTTCATCAGCTTTGAAAATTATTATCCTGCCCTTATGCCAATTTATTAGATCTTCATTGTTCTCCCAAAAGATTTATAAAATTATTTTTGAAACAGTAATCGTGGAGCTGTCGCTAACGATAAATTGGAAGCATGCACCTTGCTCTGTGAAATATAATATTTTGATTTGAGGTCGGCACAACATGTTTATTTCTTCCGCACCTACTTCTCTATAAGTCGTCATCTCGATAGTCACCCACTTTCTAACACAGTCCATCCATCGTTTCTTTGTTCTTCTGCTACTCTTATAAGATATGGGCCTCACGCAGAACTAAAATATTCAACACGATCTTATAAGATTCCGTGACAGTTTCATAACCTGCAATGGTTAGAATAAAATGATTTCATCGCAGTGTTGTCAGAGGATTACGTTTTTGGGTCAAACGTAGCGTGCACTGAATCACAGTCAACGTCGAACTAAGTATCTAGTATAGTTTAGAATGCTGTTTCTATTACAGTTTTAAATGCTGTTTCTAGTATAGTTTTGAATGCTGTTTCTATTCTTTCAAAATCTTGGTAAAGTAAATCTTGGTGAGAAAACATTTATTCGAAGAAATATGTTCGTTTCGCCATCGTTCGTGGATCATTTGGCAGTCATTACGGGTCGACAGAAGCCCGAAAGTCTTAACTTGGGTTCGGGAGATCAGAAGGAAAAACGTTCAAAATGAAAAATTCGCAGTCTCACCTCGGCGACATTTATTTGTCGAAAACTTGTCAAAAATGTATGGACCCTCGGTATATTGTTATCGTTCTTAAAATAACCAGAATTAACCCTTAGGTAGGCAGTCGCTCCATGTAAAATACTGGTAATCTGCTGTGTCGGGTTAAACTGGAAGCCGAGCCCATAATATTTATGCCACTGACGAACTTGATTGCTACAACCATAACTGGAAGTCATAAAAACCGGCCAAGTGCGAGTCGGACTCGCGCATCGAGGGTTCCGTACAAACCAATGGTTTTTTTTTTTTAATTTTTATATTTGAGTTGACTGAATGAAAGGTAAATTGTGGTTTACGATTTATGACGTATTAAAAAAAAACTACTTACTAGATCTCGTTCAAACCAATTTTCGGTGGAAGTTTATATGGTAATGTACATCATAAATTTTTTTAGTTTTATCATTCCCTTATTTTAGAAGTTACGGGGGGGGGGACACACATTTACCACTTTGAAAGTGCAAACTATTCAGTTTAGAAAAAAATGATATTAGAAACCTAAATATCATTTTTGAAGACCTATCCGAAAATACCTCACACGTATAGTTATGATGAAAAATTTTTTTTTGAGTTTCAGTTCTATGTATGGAGAACCCCAAATATTATTGTTTTTTTTTTTCTATTTTTGTGTGAAAATCTTAATGCCGTTCAATGAATGCATTACAATGACAAAATGATCAGTGATTTTAAGTTGAGCATAAGATCATAATGTCACTTCAGTTGTGAGTGCAGAAATGATCACGGAACGACAGGGTTAATTATCATTGGTTATTTAGTAGACATTGATCGTATACTTGTCCAACTTAAGGGTTTTTCTCTAAGGTAGGTCAGGACATAATTTTTATCTTTTACAGGCAAGATACTAAAATAAACCACTAACTATACAAATAAATCCAAAAACAAAGGACACTTAGGCGTCGAAGTACTCGTCCGCATAACTGTCATCCGGAGACGGGCCTAAAGGCTTGCAGCATTGCCACGTTGAATGGCAATGCTTATTCTTTAGCCAAAGAATGACTCAACCCTCTAGTCACGTGAAGTGTCGACCAGTCGATGAGAAATTTCCTTAAAAATAAGACGCGCACTCTGGCCCAATGACCCGAGCGTTTCAACCCCAAACGGCTCAAAACTGTAGAAATTACCTATAAGGTTACAGTATTTGCGCCGCTTGAGGGTCCCAGCAGCCGCAGCAGCATTTTTATCTTAATTTGTATCATTCATGACAGTGTATTTAGACCTTGATGATTTTGTCGCTGTCATTGGATGATGAATGATTTTAAAATATCGATGATTTTTATGTGACATATAACTGAAGTCAGTTTTAGTGGTTGGTAGTGTAGACATACTGCTCTGTCTTCTGCTCTCGCGTGGCTTGTAAATCTAACTTTTGCTCTGCTCTTAACATTTTATGGTTCATCATATAACGCTCATCTGTAAGGATAATTTTGTCATGAAGGGAATACCGGTTGGTATTTTCTTCTTAATGATGCTTACATAATCCAAAGCTGCGTAAAGTTTCTTCTGCGGCTATCTCATGTTCTTGTTTGATTATGTGCTGTTATTTATCTAGATTAGGTATCTACGCATGCTCTGTGACAATTATTTATCAGTTACACGTTTTTTATTTGGCACATTTGCTACCACGCCCAGACTTAATGCGGTTTAAGTCATTGCTATCTACACTCAATTATTTAGGACTAGCTACGGGCTCACGGTTTCACCCGCTTAAGTCTCGATCCTGTGAGAATATCGGGATTAAAACATCCTATATTCTAATCCAAGTCATTACCATACCATTTATGCGTGAAACCGTAACAAAGAAAACTATCATTGTCTTTATCATATTATAATAATAATAAATATCTTAGGACAACCAACACACCGTTATCTGATCCCAAACTAGGCAGAACCTGTTCTATGGCAACCAGACAACTGATAAACATCTATATATTTAAAAATGAATCCCTATTTCCCTTAGTCACGCCATCACGCGTGAACGGCTGGACCGATTTCACTTTTTTTTTTTTGTTGTGTTTGTAATTGTCAGGAGAAGGTTCTTATGAAATAAAATATTTAAAAAATTGCGCGGAAAATTAGAAAATTTAAGAACACTTATTTAAGAATACTTAACAACCATATAATAGGACAATGTAAACTTTTTTAATGTAACATTTGACATAGAATTGACAGAATGCGTGCTCAAATATCATCAAAGAGACAGGACAACGTCTGTCGGGTCAGCTAGTACTTATATATTTCTAAATACATACATATTATAGATAAATTATTATTTTAGTATATCAAGTATTTCCTTTCATCCTCATAATAACAACTGCTATCCTATGATTCTCGTATTCACTACTTTAATAATATCATTGTCTGCGCAAGAGCATGATGATATTGAATTCCTGTTTGTTATTGGTATCACCTTTCATTTCCCAATTCCGATTCCAATTTATTCAAAATCAAATACCTATTTTTTTTTTTTTGTTTTAAGTATGTTACGAAGGAGTAAAACGTTTGAAGTAACTCTCATAACAATGTTATAGGCAAACTCTAGTTGCATTACTAAAGCAAAACAGAGTATTATAATTTTTTTTTCTCGCTAAAGTAAATGACTGAAATCGAGATGAATCTCATCATGATCATCTGCCTAGTCTTTGAATAGTTTTTTCCTGCAATCAGGCGGACGACCCACACTCATTTGCCTACCCTTTTCCCGACTAGGTTTGTGTCAGCTACCAGTCTAACCGGATGCAGCTGAATACCAGTATTTTACATGGAGCGACTGCCTATCTGACCTCCACAACCCAGTCACTGGGTGATACGATACTACTTGGGAAAACACTGGTTGTCAAACTTTCGAGCTTCTGACCCGAAGCGACAATCAAAGATCCTCAAATGTCCGCTGGGACCAAAGGCTTAATGTGCTCTCCAAGGCACGGAGAGGTCTTATTGTTTGAGACTACAGAACAAAAATACACGGCTTATCTAAATCAAACAAACTAAATACCCAGTTTGATAGCTATTCTTGTTAATTGTTATGAGTCAAGCTGAATGAATGACAACCTACACATGCTTGCTAATGAAACTAAAGCTATCAAGCTATAACAAGTTGTAATAAGTTGTTACTCATTGTTGGCTGCACCGGACGACGTCATCATGTCAACGCCGGTTGTCGCTGAAAACCAGCGCTGAGGCTCTGTCTTGCATAGGATCGCAGCATTGCCGTTTTGCGTAGACGTGATACATTTCCCCTGCTTTTTCTTTTTTTTTTTTGTGTCTGGTCTTTCTTTGCGTCATGTTTACCGCAAATAAACGTATTTTCTTTTTCTCTTTTCTTATTTCCGGCTGTAAACTTGGAAAAATCGACCGAGATTAATTAAGAGAGGCTCATGACTAAATACTAACAGCTGTACGGGTAGGCCGAAGGTTAAGCTATGCTTGCTGAAGCCGGTCCGTGGATGGGCGACCGCAACATAGTTGAGAAAGGAATAGGCAGATGAAATAGATAGAAAGTAAGTTAAATCGTCAAATATCTACGAATCACAGCAAGCATACATTACTTTCCGAGGCACGTAAGTGTCTTGATATAATAAATGGTCACCCATCCCCGAACCAAGCGCAGTAAGCGAAGCTTACCCTCCGATCGTCCCATCGATTCCAGGACTACAGTATCGAGATTATAATTTAACACAAACAACATGATGCATATAACTAAAATTGTTTACAGAAAGTGGTGAAACAAAGAGGCGTTGCAAGGTGCTAAAATGACATCAGCTTATATACTAGGAATCGTTTGTCCGATATCAACTGATAGCTTATCACTATCGGGGCCTAGTGTCGATACCGAACCGCGAACACTTGCTTGAACATTTCACAAATTATCGAACAACTAATAATTTTTGTTTCACTATAGAACTTGAATAGTTCGATGTAGAAAACAATGGTCGGCGTGACATTGAAAAGGCAGATGATAAAACTGAAAATTTTGATGCTAATGTTTTACAATAAAATTTTAAAACACAATAAGAAATTATCTCTTCAAATTGCAAAAGACTAACAAAAATGACCATTTCTGATAGATAAGGAAGGTTAACAGAATAATAAATACCTAATGCAAAATTCTTGTTCCACTACTTTTGATAACAACTCTTTTGAACCTTGTAGAAACTATTTTCTGCGAGGTAATTGCATGGCAAATTAACAGAAAGAATGTTTTTGACTCTAACAGTTCAACAATATTCATTGCATTATTACGCTGTTGAGCAGATAATTTTTTCGAACATCTGAACCAATACATTAACAATATCCTTTTAAATGATTCAGATTATGATTATTAAAGTGTTAAGTGTTAGGTGTGTGTTTGTGCTCTCTAACGAGTCATGTACTCTAGTTTCATATTCAGTACTTCGCCATCATAAATATCTGAGCTCTTGACCTCTTGACCTTGACTTTATATCGGTCTCCCTCAAGCATAGCCTCTAACGACTGATCATGCGCATCCCGTTTCACACATCCAATATAACCCCGCCCCGTTCTCTTAAGCCACCGACTCATTACATACATACATGATACACCAATCAAAGAAATTAGTTCATTACTTCGTCAAATCACAAGAAGCTTCAATTGGCTGTCACTGCGCAAGAAGGAATTAGGACAAGACACAACAGAACTGTGTTGTATGTGTTCATATTACTACATAAATCTGGCTTAAGTCATCGGTCCACCCTGTAAAAGATGTACCTATTAGTAAACATTTTGAAATTATTTTCCAGCCCACATCGACGGCCGAGTCCTCCCCGACACGAGCTATCAGAACAATGGGCAGCCTTACGTCATCACCACCGCGAGGCTGGCCCAGATCAGAGGGAACTTCATGTACTGGTTCTACGACCAGGGAGGAAACGAGGGCATCGGAGACTACCAGAGGGACATCCACACGTCCACTCCTCAGATCCATAAGAACTTCAACTTTCAGCTGCCGTTCTTTGGGTTCAGGTTTAATTATACCAGGGTGAGTAAATTTGCCGACCTTAATACAGTAGAATCCGGTTATAACGACGGTGAAGGGACCGGTGATATTACGTCGTACTAACCGGACGTCGTACTAAAAGAAAAGACAATTTTTGATTTTTATTCAAATCACATTCATATACACACATACATACATTATGTATTTAATAATATTTACGTGAGCAACAGAAAAAAAAAACATTTGAATCAAAATACCTATTTATTTATTTCACATAATCTACATATAATCTATAATAATAATTACACTTTTTCTTCAATAGAGAAACTTTCGTTTTGTAGAAGCCATTCTTGTACGCGAAATCACGCATCACCCGCAAATTAACGCCGTAAACTAAACAGTCGTATTCGAATCAGGGACGTGCAGGCGAGGGGGAAGCGCGGTGCGGAGATGGTTTCTTACCTACGATATATTTGTAAACACGTCAACGCTCGTCGTCGTTGTAACCGGACAACTTGTGTGAAATTCCGTCGTTAAAAGCGGTCGGTCGCTGTAAGCGGAGTCGTAATAAACGGATGTACTTTCATAGTGGCTCATATTAAAACCAAACACGCGCCTATACGTAGGTCGCTAAAAACGAGTGGTCGTTACATGCGAAGTCGTACTAAACGGATTCTACTGTATTTATAACTATTATCTAACAGAAAGATTTTAGTATACTCATACATATTTTATCCAAGCACCCCAAATCATAACTTTGATCTTCTCAGCTACGGTCAGAATATTCAGCGAAGTATCATATCAGACGCCTGGCTCTTTTTCTCTTTCTTGACCTTTTTGTTAGACCCAGCTGCTAATATTGCTACAATAGTAGACGAGAAAGAATCTTAATATTTACCGTCAAAACTTATGGTGAAACCTAAAAACGATCACCCACATAAATTGACGTTTCAATGTTATTAAAAAAATTGGGTTTGTTGGTTATAAAAAATGCTGTTATATAATTTTTTGTCTCTCTCCAGCTATCAATGAACGGCTACATCTACTTCAGCGACCCGCCAGACCACTACACATACCCGCTGTCATTCCCTGTGAGGGACTGGCCAGATATGAATGACCCCTCGTTCATCGGTATCTTCTTCAGCAAGTGCCGTATCGGCAGCCAGCGTCAAGAGGACCCTGATCAGAGAAGACCTGGAGTCTACTTTAGGATGGACAGGGATTTGCAGGTAAATATCGTAGAATCTTTCATGTGTCTTCACACTATTTATCATCTATTTAGCATCATATCACTGTTACGCTTTAAATTTGTAGCTACAAAACTTTAAAGATTATCACTGATACCGAAATTTCATCCTGAACTAGAATTTTACCTGTATTTGATTTTGGTATAATATTTTTCTTCTTGTTTTAAACATAATTTTTGCCTTGCCTTTGCCTACTTTTCTCCTCCAAACTCTAACCATTAATTTCAAATGAATCAGTCGAAAGTTGAACTGCCTAGTTGTAACCCTATCTTCAAAAGTGTTTTTCTTCCCTACATGGTCATAGTCATTGTAGTCATGTCTAGCGCTTCTCTGTAATACATGACCTCTTCTACTTTCATCTAGACCCGTACAGACCAGCTCGGCGTTGAGATGAGGGAGCGTGTCACCTGGGACATTCGACAGGGCGTCATCGGTTCCGAGACTTTCTTTCCGAAGCATGCAGTCACTATCACCTGGAAGAACATGTCTTTCGCGGGAGGCATTGACAACTCACTGTTCATGGTGAGTTTGAATTTCCTACTTTGATCAAACAACAGAAAATTTAAGGTCTGCTAAATAAAAGACACCTTCAAAATGATTAAATATTATATAGTATTTTGTTCTTTGACTGTCTTCCCTATATAAATCTAATCAACATTTAATATTTCAGACGAACACTTTCCAAATGGTGTTAGCAACTGATGAAGTATTTACGTACGCGATCTTCAACTATTTGGAGATAAACTGGAGCTCGCATACTGAAGCTGGTGGTGATACCACCACAGGAGAAGGTGGTGTGCCAGCTTATGTAAGTAACTATACTTACTTTTAGTATGTAGAAGACGAACTCTATGTGAAAGAGTTTGTCCCGTGGCTTCCAAATGTAGCAGTTTTGCGGTTCCCATTTCAAAGGTGCTTGTGTAATTACAATCCCTTAAGAGATTTCCGCATTCTCCCTTAAACTGCAACGCGTTGATGCCTCTGGCATTGCAGATATGGGTCTGGTGACTATAAACTAGAAATTCAGTAATTAAAGTCATGTTTTAAAAATAGAGTTACATTGGTCGTATGAAATATGGTGTTCTAAAATACAGGTAAAGGCAGCAGCAAAAAGTTACTGAAAATAAATCTATACTAATATTATAAAGCTGAAGAATGTGTTTGTTTGTTTGTTTGGCTGAACGCGGTAATCTCAGGAACTCTGGTCCGAATTGAAAAAATATTTTTGTGTTGGGTAGCCTATTTATTGAGGAAGGCTATAGGCTATAACATCACGCTACAATTAAAAGAAGCGGAGCAGCAACGAAAAATGGACGAAAACTGGCAGGCAATTCGATGCGACGGGAAGGGTCAGGGGAGCAAAAATTTAACGCGGGTGAAGTCGCGGGCAGAAGCTGTTAAGTTACTGAAATATTTTGATACCCAAATCAATTTTAAATTACTATACGGTCTCTTGCAGATTGGTTTCAACGCTGGTAACGGAACTCAAAGCTACGAATACAAGCCGTATTCACAAGCGTCTGTACTTCGAGATCTGACGGGCAGAGGATGGGCCAACGGCTTTCCCGGACGACATATATTCAGGATAGATGAAAAAATACTGATGGGAACGTGTAACAAGGATATTGGTAAGTTTAAGACTGGTGTTTGTGCAGTAGAAAGACCGAAAGCATTTAATACTAAGTTATTTTTCTTTGAGTGTACTTCAAGGTGTTTACATAAATACAAGTAAAGTGCTACTTATATTGGTAGAATCCAACATATACATCACCTGGGCATTAAAAGCACTGCAAGTTGTAGAAAGACACTATCACGCAGAATAGACTTCAGGCAGAAACCAAGTTCTACAAGGCCGACTTTTTTTTTTAAATTCTGTTTTAAATTAACACCCACGTTTCGTTTATTAGTATCCCTATTAACAAAACCATTTTCTCACCACCAGATGGAGCGAATCTCCCGTTAATGTTCGCTCCCGAAAGCGGTAACATGTTGGGAGGTACCATCGTGAACATCACTGGTCCTTGCTTCAACCCTACCGACCGGATCACTTGTCGCTTCGACACGGAGTCCGTCATAGGAGCCGTGGTGGACGTCAACAGAGCTATCTGCGTGCAGCCCAGGTTCTGGCATAATGGGTATGCAAGGTTCGAGATCGCAATCAATAATGAGCCTTATAAGTGGAAGGGAAAGTACTTTGTTGGTAAGTCGGTGTTTCTTGTTGTCTTCTATTATAATAAAATCGTTAAACTTGACTATTGATTAACCTTTGCAGTTATGTCTTTTGTAAAATTTTACCTACACTAGTCCATATACTAGTCTATATAGTATACTAGTCCTATACTAGTCCTAAAAATATCTGTTTGTAAAATATCTTTTGCTTTCTTCAAGAGTTACATATTGAGATCAATAGCTAATTCACCTAGCACTTACAAACTAATAAATAATTTTAAAGCGTCTCTAAAATTTATTAAACCTCCTGTATTAAAATCTTTTGATGTCTATAGAAACGCCTGCAACAGCAACGGAGAAAATCTTCTTCACTGACAATTCGGTCCATGAGAGGTATCCACCAGAGATCAGGATAACTTGGGACCGCTTCAACTTGACGACGAACCTCAACGTCCAACTGCAGATCAGCTTATGGGGTTACAAGGAAGTCACCATCAGACCACAACTTGAATACATAGACATGATTGAAGTAGGAGTGTCGAATACAGGAGAATATGTGATCAATCCCCAAAACTTTAGGAACAGGGACAACTTCCTGCACAATGATATGCAGTTCGGGTTCTTGCAGATCAATCTTACTACACCTGAAGTGTTTAAAAATGTTCCGATCTCACCGTAAGTAGTTTTTTTATACTAAATTCGAAAATAAAAACGCTCTTTTTCTCGAAGGCTTAGGCATACGTTAACATTTAGTATACCCCATTATGCCAGGGCAAAACTATTACCATGAATCGGGTACAAATCCAGACTCCGAGCTGCTACTTAGAAAATTGAATTACATTTAGTTTAAAAAGATTTTTCTGAAAATGAAATTTATTTTATACTTGTTGGTCTATCTAGAATTCTAGATTATTCTAAACTAGCATTCACCAGTGGCTTCGGCCACGTATTATACATATAAACCTTACTCTTGAATTTAAACGATATATGCGTACAGACGCGGGAAGCAACTTTGTTTTATGTAAAGATGCTCCTTCATGCAACCACATTTTCTTTTCACAGTGTTCTATGGAGTCGTCCCATCCCCTTGGGCTGGTACTTCGCTCCGCAATGGGAAAGAATCCACGGCCAGCGTTGGCCCAACGCCCTTTGCAACAACTGGCTTCGAACGGACCGTTTCCTGAAGAACTTCGCTTCCCAAGTGTGGGTCTGCCCTTGTACGTTGGAACATGCGTTGTTGGATAAGGGTCGGTTCATGCCAGATATGGCTTGTGATAAAGACACGAACCCTACCTGTAGGTACCACTGGGGCAGTGTACATTGTGTTAGGAGTGGAGCACCAAGGTAATTAGAACTTAAAAATTCTTACTTACATGAAAATATTTGCTAAATGACACACCCGAAACACCCGAAACACCCCCCCTGATTACACCCGAACTTTCAAACGAAACCTAACTTTAGCAATCTGATTTGCGCTATTAAACACTTGGAAGGGTATAACTAAGAGATAAAATGAGACATAATGACAACTTAAAATTGAGTTGCCTTTTAGAAATCAGTCAATATATTTTTTCCGTTTGTATCGTAATATTAAGTTCGTCTATCTTCATGTACGACTCGCAATTAATACTTCTTCTATCTTTAGACTGCAGTACACCTTTGTTTTTTTGGCAATTTTGGTAACATTCCTAATGTATTATGTTTTCCATAGCGCGGAAGGCTCTGGCCAACAGTGCTGCTACGACAAGAACGGATTCCTGATGTTGTCCTACGATCAGATGTGGGGATCCAGACCTTTGAGGTCCCACGACTTCGGGTTCACTCCTTACAATGAAGCCAACAAGGTAAAACCCCTCAAGCGATAACGTACTTTAAAGCCACTGATTAAAGACTATTTACAGTTAACTGACTGAGTCTCATTCAAATCTTGAGCTCTCCTATTATTGGTATTTATAATTACATATGCATTTTTTGTATCTTAGGTACCGTCTCTGTCCCATTGGTTCCATGACATGATTCCATTCTACCAGTGCTGCATGTGGCAAGAAGAACAGGCTGTTGGCTGTGAAACATTCAGGTCGGTACAATAGTAAAATACCTACATTTCTGTCCATAGCTTTATCTTGGTCTCTTATAATCATCGTTCTCTTTCATATCATTCCTTATACAATCTTTCTATCTTTTCCTTCTTCTCATTTCATCCACATGTATGTTCTCTTTTATTCACATGCGTTTCTTGCCTCCTCATCACATGCCCATACCAAACCAAACGATTTACTTTCAACTATTTTGTCACTCTCGCCACTTTCAAACTTCGTCAGTGTCAGTAAAGTTGATACGAAATAACTTGGTATATCTGATAATGATATTTTAAAATAAGTAGATGAGTATTAATTAACTGTTCATCCTAGGTTTGAGCGTCGACCCTCGCAAGACTGCGTGGCGTACCAGTCGCCTGGTGTGGCAGGAATATTCGGAGACCCACACATCGTTACCTTCGATGACCTGCAGTATACCTTCAACGGAAAAGGTGAGGTTTTAGCTCTGCTCTGTCTCAGTTTCTTGTTTTACCATTAGCTATTTTCATTACATGAAAATAGCATTATGTCTGTAAGCTGCAAGACCTAGTTTAGATTTAGTCGTTTAGCAGTCTCTCAGGAGACTCAATTTCCAGCTCACGATTACAAACTACACTGCACGCACACATACACTACTACTATTTGCATATTGTCAAAAACGTCTAATAAAAGTTTAGTAATTCAAGACACTAAAATTGTTGCAATAAAGGAAAATCTTAAAAAAAATAAGATTGCTTCTAGTTTTTCAACCTCAACAATATTCAATACTAGCTATTACCCGCGACTTCGTCCGCGTGGTATTTAACAAAAAAGTTTTTCATTAGTTTTAGTTTTTGTGAGATCCTACTTTTTTTCTAAAATAAAAGTAGCCTAAGTTACTCCTTGTTACATCAGCTATCTGCCAGTAAACGTCCCGTCAAAATCGGTCCAGCCATTTCAGAGATTAGCCGGAACAAACAGACAGACAGATTTAAAAAAAAAAAAAAAGTTGTTTTGGTATATGTCCGTGTATACACTAAGTAAAAACTGGTTATCTTAATATTACAAACAGACACTCCAGTTTTATTTATTTGCCTAGATATCCCCTTGTGGCATTGCTTGAACTAAGGTTACGAAGAAAGAAAAACTGTCCTACGAAGTACTTAGCCACACGACTACAGTCTGCATTACTGGTCAAGTAACTATCCACTTAATAATACATAAAAATAACAACAACGTATCCCTCCTCAGGTGAATACGTATTGGTAAGAGTCGACCACCCGCAGTTGAAGCTGGACGTTCAGGGCAGGTTCGAGCAAGTACCGCGCAACATCCACGGACGAGTCAACGCTACACATCTTACGTCTGTCGTCGCTGCTTCCAACAACTCCGTGTCAGTTGAGGTAAGACACTAAAAACTTTGTTCTATTTTTTGGAGTATAGTTACGAGTATATATCATTTCAGCCGAAAGACGTCCACTGCTGGACTTAGGCCTCCCCCAATTTGGGGGGCTTTGCCATAATCGCCACGCTTGGCAGGCGGGTTGGCGATCGCAGTATGGTGGTAAAATGCATAGAGCACGCTGCTGCCCATTCTCTAGTAAGTCCCTTAGTCGCCTTTTACGACACCCACAGGAAGAAATGGGGTGGTGTTATTCTTTACGTCCGGGACCACACGGTAGTTATATATAAGGATACCTATTCTCTAGAAAATTCTTCGTGGAATTTATCAATGTACAGCAGTGTATAAATATTTACTTACCCAACAGCAACGCAGACATGCTATAAGGCTAAAAGGTCTGATGACCGACAACGAATCTGAGAGACTTTTACAATTAATCACATTACAATATACCATATTTTTTTTTTGACTGAAAAAGAGATCACTCTGATTTCAATCTCGAAACGTCCTTTTAATGCCATATAGTGGCAATCTAGTAAGCGGCACACGACATCGTTAGTGGTCTCAGCCACGAATGAATATCTGTAAAACAAAGGACCTAGATGAATTTGCTCTTATACACACACATAATTATATTTCTTTGTGTTCTTCTTTTATAATTATAATAGTGCCTGGTTTTTTTTTTGGTAAAAAGACATTATCTAAAAATGAATCCTAGCTAGATCGATTTATCGCCCCCGAAACCCCCTGTATACTAAATTTCAAGAAAATCGTTGGAGCCGTTTCCGAGATTCAGATTATATATATATACAAGAATTGCTCGTTTAAAGGTATAAGATTATTGCTCTTCTTTCCAGGTTCGTCTGCGTCCGCAGCACGCTCAATGGAGATACAGACTGGATGTGTTTGCTGACAACAAGAGGGTGTATTTTGACAGGCCTGCCCTTAGGGTGCAGTACTTCCCAGGTAACATAACCAAAGTCTTTCTCTTGGCTACAACCATGAGTTTCACATACGGAGATATACCTTTTCTGTCTATAAAATTAGAGGTTGTTTCAAAAAGGTAAATATTTGATTCGATTTCGTCATTAAAACAGAAAATCATCCTGCATAATGAGAAACCAAATTAAAAATGCAAGTCATTCCAACATCCCCAAAAAATACACTTTCAATAAAATCGTATTCTTTTAATATTATTCTTATCCTATTCTATCTAGCCTATATGGTCTCACTAACAAGCTTAAGGCCTCTCTAGTCTTTCTCCTGACAAACATTTCTGTTTTCTGGTAATTTTCTTTGTGCTCTTTTTTCCAATAATTATTATTATTATTATTATTTTTTTACAGGACGGACGATTGAACTCACGATTGGAGAATTCTACAATCGTGAGTTCAATCGTCAGTCCTGTTTCTTTATTTCCTTGTTCTTCTTTTTCTCGTGTTAAAGAATCATGTTTTTACGCGTACTTGACCCACTTATTATGTATGTAATCAGGTGTGACAGTATACCAGCCGATGTACCTCCTGAACCAGTCGGAGATCGTGATCATGTTCTCTTCGGGAGCCGGCATTGAGGTGGTGGAGAACAAGGGCTTTATGTCAGCAAGAGTCTATCTACCTTGGAATTATATGGTAAGTTATGAGAATTTTATTATATAAAACAAGATTTGCAGAACTAGTTAAAAAACAAAACAAAGCAACATGTCTTTACAATTGACGAGCGTTACAGTTTAAGCAAGTTATACATTTTGCCAACTGAAATTTGCCAACTGAATCTTTTTTTTTACGACATTTTAGACAAAGCAACTATATTTTTGATATAGTTTTGGATTTTACCTTGAAACTTAAAACAGTAGCAAGATTTTTGACATTTGTTTGTTTTTTATTCTCAAAATCACGAGATTCTCTTTGACTCTTAGCAAGATCTTAATCATATTACGAAGCTCAGCTCAGCTCAGCTGGACAGCCTTTAATGAAAGATCTGCATTAAGAGACTTTACTAGTTCCTGACTTGACTTCCTCACGAATGAATCCGAATCACCTGAACGGGGGACCGTTTAAGTGGTTCACCTACAAATCTTCTGTTATTTTTGACACTATTGGAATTTTTGTTGTAGAATCAAACGCGAGGTTTGTTCGGCAACTGGTCGCTGGATATAAACGACGACTTTACGCGGCCGGACGGCACGCGGTCCAACGTCGACCTCAACAACTTCCAGACAGCACACAGGGACTTCGCTCAATACTGTAAGTTCTATCCAGACACAAATATTTTCAGATCAATGGAACTAACTGAAATAGCAATGGGCCGGCCATATTTGCCGTACACCTGATGGCCATTGGTGTTGGCCATTGGTGGTCTTGAGTAGAGACCACGAACGGTCAGACAAAGCAGGACACTCACAGGCTAGGTGGAGCGTGTAGAGTTGTAAAGGCTAGATTCGAAAGACTTGAGATCTATGTCCATTGGAACAATATGGGCGATATTTATGAACGGTATCTTGAACACTGCATCAACATGGATAAGATTTTGAGTTAATTTATCAGATAACTTAGAAAGTCTGCTTAAAGGCATCTGTGGAAAATGGTGTTGCACGTTTAACTTCCTTTCAGAGTTATGTATTTCTCACACATTCTTTCCACTTTTAGGGCAACTAACCGATCGAGAACAACGAGATATAGGAGTAGCCATGTTCTACCGCGAATACGGCAGAACGGCAGCCTACTACAACGACAATTCGTTCATTCCGAACTTCATTCGAGAACCTGCCGACTTCCTACCGGCTAACAGATCGCAGGACGTTGCGAGAGCCATCGAGATCTGCCAGGACTCGTACCAATGTCGATACGATTACGGAATGACCCTGAATAGGGACATGGCGGAGTTTACCAAGAATTATTTGTCTTCAATTGTGAGTATTACTTTTTTAATATCACAAACTAGTGCTGTCTCGTACACCAAGTTGTGAGAGCAAACTTACTTTGCGAAACGGGTAATGTTTACTTTTGGGCTACCCAGCAGTAGGGTAAGTCAAATGATGTCATTTGTATGTAAACAAATGCGAAACAGAATGATTCATTCATGATTCATCCGAGCTATTATGTCAATAATAAGCCTTGATTGTCAACCTGTCATACAAAAAGACAAATTAATGGTTTGCCACACTTGGAATATAGCAAAACACGTTGGTACTGTAAAACAAAATCCTAAAAAGTATATAATTATAATGTCCGGGGTCTAAAAATTCTAATTTCCTTATCCATGTTTGTCGTTTCCATTTTATTTCTGTCATATATACCTAACTTTATCGTATTCATAACTTCGATAGAGCCACGACTAACGTAACAAACAGATTTTAGACTTATTTTTGGGTTCAAATTTCTACTAGTCCATGATTTGAGCGAATACAATTTGGTCTGGCTTCTTTCGATGGATTCCGGTCCTAGACACTCACGAAAGGACTGTTAAATTTATTTTGGTACCTATAGATACATCAAAATATTTTTATCCTTTCTATTCCACACCTGTATCTTTTAAACAAAGCCAAGTCTTGGAGTCTCGCGTGCAGTAGGATGCGTCTAGTCAGCCCATTGTTCTTTTAATTATAATGCATCTGCCAAGGCCCCTCATAGGACGGACCATGGCAAAGTTACACACCTTAGTCGCAAACTATAATCCATTCATAATTCTTGTTTACTGGGAGTTATTTGATTTCTAGTTGGTTTCGGATAGTTTTGTCATATTTTTACTTTTGCTAGCATTATTAGGTACGTCACGTCAGTGCGGTTTTAAATAAGATTTTTATTTCATTCTGTATCCCTATAATTATTAATAACCGTTATGGTTATGGCTAAGTAATGTTTTTAGTAAATTGATTGTGCAGTAAATATTTATAGCGATTCGATATTGTTACTAAGTTTTCGGAGTCTTAAAATAATGTGGAGGAAAGGACCAATGTCAATTTTGTAGGCTTTTCACGGATATCTATCAACAATATCTGTGTAGCCTTTTCCCGACTATGCTGAGGTGGGTTTTCAGTCTAACCGGATGCAACAAAATACCAGTAATTTACATGGAGCGAATGCCTATCTAACCTCCATAACTTTTTTTCTTTCTTTCTTTCTTTCTATAACCCAATCACTGTATAAGGAGGGACCCTAGTTTGTCTTTAAACATTTGAAAATATTTCGTATGAGATGTGAGTTAACAGGATGATTTATTTTCAGACCAACATAAAAGAGATAAACGCTCGAAGGGTCATAAGTTGCGGTATCCTGGAGACTCCACGCTTCGGAAGAAAGAGTAACTTCTTCTTCACACCTGGAACTAGGGTAAGTCGACACTTTCTTACTTACAATGATGGTCAGATACCTAAGTGATGGACGCCTTTTTTCATAGACTTTCGGTTCCCATAAAATCAAAAATATATATTCTTAGAGCTGTTTTAGAAAGCCACTATTATATAAAATGACATGTTCTGATTTGTTAAAAAAAAATACAATTCCATAAGCAACTAATATAAGCCCAAGTACACTACACCACTTTTTACTGAAAATGTGGATACAAACAAGACACAAAAATATTAAATTTTAACTTCCAAACACTTCAAAAGTAGGTGAAGGGCTTAAAGATGTTATATTCCAATGTCGCTTCGGACAGACGTGAACACAAATTGTCACCCACGCTTCACTCACAAAACCGCTATTCGTCATAAGTTGAGGAAACTTTTAAATCATTCATTACTGTTTCAATTTCCTTATGTATCATCTATTGTGTTTATACACTAGTTATTACCGTGACTTTTTCCCTGATATTTTACAATGAACAGTAGTAATACAAGTAACTAAGTCCCAATACTTGTAGTATTGGGACTTAGTAAACCTCTTTGGGCAGGACTACCGAGGAAGTTCTACCCACCATTTTGAGAGTAGTGGTTACAAATTGTATGTCGTAGGTTCCCAAACTGGCACCTCACTTCGTGTAAATTCTTTCATCACCACTGCTCTCAAAACGGTGAAGGAAAACGTCGTGAGAAAACCGGCATGTTTTAGAACCAAAAATTCAAAAACATGTGACATATGGGGCCCACTCCCTCTCATCGAGAAGACGCCTGTGTTCTAGCAGTGGGAACATTATGGCTAACTAAACCCCCCTCAATTATGAGTTGTACTAAAATCACAGCGGGCTCTATCAGGATACTACTGGTGTAGTATGCTGAGATACGGGGCCCTTTTGGCGTCGTACAAGACTTTCTGTTTTTATTTTTTAGGTCATTTATATTGTGTTTAGGTCAGTTTCTGTGCGACTCACAATAAATACTCTTTCTTTCTAAACAGTTTGAATTACAAACATACAGTATTTTTCAATTGTATTGTTCCGATTGCGGTTTACAAATGTATTGTCCTTTGACAGGTAAACTTTGAGTGTAACCAAGACTTCATTTTGATCGGAGACAAGCGCCGCGTGTGCGAGGACGACGGACGGTGGAACCTACCAGATTATGGATTCACGGAGTGCTTACGTAAGTACCTACTTTGTCGTTTATGTCAGTTTCTTCAACAAGAGTGAAATGGTGGATAAATGTAGTGGGAATTAAAGTTTTTGTGTGTCATTAAACAATACTATAATATTGAAAATTGATGCGTGACTTCGTTTGATGTTTACTTACTATATGTAGATATAATTATTGCAAGTAAAAGAGTAAGGAGTTTATTTACAAACGTTGCTTGTTAGCGACTGTTTATTAGCTTACACTGTTGACGTTTAAAAGTCTCTAAATTTAAGCAACGTTTAAACAGGGTGTTACAAAATAAACGCAAGCCCTGAAAGTAGTTCGTTCATAATTGTCTACTGAATCGATTTCAGTTATTTTTAACATAGGTAAATCCCAAAATGACGTTTTGCTATACTGATCGCCGATTGCATATAGTACTACTAGGTTCAACATAATTTTCGTAATAATATCAGTGATTTTAAAAGAAACACTTGTTTATCATTATATTATGTTTTTAACTCAATACTCTAATTGGGGTGTATGAGGTCTTGCGTTAAAGAAGTAAATCATATTCATAACACAAACGAGGTCACAATTACAATATTGTTAAAGCAGTTACAGTACCCGAAACTTAAATATGGAACATTGAGTTTAATAGACTGTCACAAAGAAATCCTGAATCTTTTTCATCTCTGAATTCAGTATCTTCAAAAAAGAACTCTGAAGCTTTTCCTATAAAGCTGATTTTTTTAAATCGCAATGGGCCATATTAACAGTCGCGTACTGTATCTACCTATTGATGTTCTCGAACAAGCATTCATTGACACATTTTATAATATCCAGGTAACCAAGAGTACTCTCAACGCGCTCTGTTTTTGACGTGGGGCATCATTCTGGCAGTTATTCTACCGTTAGGCCTGTTGATCTGCCTCCTGTGGTTCTGGTGCTGGTACAAACCCAGGTCTGAAGGCAAAGAGGGCTTCCATTTCGAAGACATACCGCGCTCAAAATCTGCATCCAGACTAAACCTAAGATCGGCATCGATGGGAAACCTCACGGATACCATGAAATCATCCACTTTACGTAGCACTTCCTCTGACAAAAAACCCCAACTACCCGACACTCCTACTGAGGAGACCCCAATTACAAGGGCGGCTCCTATTACTAGGGCTGCGCCCCCACCCCCACCTATGCCCGCCGATGGTGACAGCTCAGGTATAGGGTACCCAGATTCAGGCAAGAGCGACTCCAACAAATCCGATAAGTCAAATCCTAAAAAACGTAGGGCTTACGACAAGACATACAGAACCAACGAACCCATCCCGAACGCTCCCGATGTAGAATTCCCTGAAAAACTATGGGATCTGTCCGAAGAAGACTTACTTTCTATAACCTCTCCTTCCGACACTGAATCGAACCGAGATTCAACCTTAACTCGACCCGCAAAAGACATAGAATACGTAAGCAGACCACGTCAATTAGGTCGTAGGGCGTTGCCTAGTGATTCAGGATATTCGACGAAAGATTCTGAAGACCCATACGCTCCGAAGTACGAGGGTCAATATAGCCCTATTCCGTCCACATATTCCCCGACTTATTCCGAAATATACTCCCCACCGATTAGTCCTACTTCAGACAATAGTCCTAGGAATACTTTCAATAACCCAGGTTTGCCGGATCCTCCCAAAAGTGCTCCTGCAGATTCCATACAAACTTTTACTATGCCACCACAAAAGGGGAAATCTATGGAGACTCTTATAGACCCACCTAACATGGAAGTACCAACCATGAGCCCTCGCTCTACCATGGTCTGACATACATAGAATAGTAAGGAACAGGATCTTCGATCAAGAAAACAGTCTCGATCGAAGAATAGGGTGAACAATTCACTGCCCATTTACAAATGACATTTCCAGGAGTAGCTTAAGCATAGATAGTTTACGTAATAAGTGGCACATTATTCTAGTATTTTGCACCTAATGTTTACTTTAATTAAGGTTCTAGTGGACTTTCGTGAGTTTCCCATCGTTGTTGTTGTATGTTTGTAAATTCTATTAATTTTAAATAAACTTATTTTAAATCTTATGGAGTCACATGAAGAGGAAATTTCTGTTCCCATTTCGGTAGAATAACTTTCACATGATGTTGTTTTAGGTAAGAAAGCAAGGAATGACGTTGATGATGACGATGAATAGAAATTTTCTCTGAATTGTGATGAGTTATTATTTTCCTACTTCCTAATGTCTAAGGTTATTACTTGCTTTCTTATCTAGTGTACATAAAAAAACCAGGTCATATGAACAGGTACGTTTATCACTTATTTTTTTATTTGCATTAGCGTGATATCTTTTAGGGCTTTGATAACTAATCGTTGTTTGTTGATAAATTGCGTTATAAGGGCCACGTTTTTTTTTTTTGTTTATTGGGGCACAGGAAATGGTTGATTAGCACCATTTGACCTACTTTTGTAATAACATTCTCATTTTTAGCAAAAATACGCATTGACTCATGAAGTACGTCCCCAGAGTTATTATTGTCCTTCATTCAAAATGATTTACACCCATACTGTAAAAAAGTTATAGTACACAAAAAATGGCTCATAGAACAGACTGTTAAGTTCTGACCAAAATAACAAGGGCTGATCAAATCACTTGACCTGAGTTAGCATGAGATAACAGCCAGTCAATTTCTTGACTCATTGTACGTCTCGGCAGCCAACTTTCTAGCCATACCGTCTTTCACAAGACCATCGTTCGTTGCTTAGATCCAAAAACCATAAAAACTGACCTATTCTTCCAAACTCCAGGTAAACAGGAATACTCGTCCCGTACCCTGGGCGCGACATGGGGCATCATCAGCGCCGTGATGGTGCCCATCATCATTGTACTCATCTGCATCGCCTGGAGGTTACTGTTGCGCAAGAAGGCCGAGGAAAAAGAGGATAATGCCTTCTTGACTATTAAGTAAGTGAAACATTGACGTTGTCAGCATTATTACAAAATCATTTTCTTCGATTTTGCATACATAATTTGAGAATTCCACGAATTCTCTAACGGTTGCTGAAAGAGAAAACAAAGGAGAAAATAATGATAATATAATAATATCTTAGGACAACCAACACACCGTTATCTGATCCTAAACTAGGCCGAGCCTGTAACTATGGCAACTAGACAACTAATAAATATACTTATATATTTCTAAATACGTACATATTATAGATAAATTACACCCAGACACAGAACAAATGATTGTGCTCATCACACAAAGATTTGTCCTGGGTGGTAATCGACCCCATGACCTCAGTTTTAGCAGTCAGGGTCACTAACCACTAGACCAGCCTTTCTTATCTTCTGTAAACTCTACACAACGCCCCCATTTTTTTTCTGGGTCTCTTACCACTCTCCTTTAGGCCTGCAGCGCCCACAAGGGGGCGTTATCGCCCACTTTGGGAAAGGCTGCACTAAACAGCCAGCTAAAACTTGCAGGATACGAAGCTAAGCGAATACAGAAAAGGTTTCAGTGAGCATTTGTACACTACAAATGCTCACTGTAACCTAAACCTAGACAGACATGTACTTTAATGTCTGCAAATTTGGGCACGCCACAATTGCGGCGGTAAGTCCCCTCTTTGAGGAGTGGATTGAGAGGCACCACGGCGTCCTCACCTTCCGCCTGACGCAGGTTCTCACCGGGCATGGGTGCTTCGGTGGGTTCCTGTTCAGGATAAAGCGGGAGGAAACGCCCGGGTGTTTCCATTGTGAGGATCGTCTGGAGGACACGGTGGAGCATACGGTGGAGGTGTGCCCTGCCTGGGCGGAGCACCGCCGTGTCCTCGTGGAGGCGATCGGCGGCGGCGACCTCTCGCGTCCAGCCCTGGTGCGAGCCATGGTACGGAGCGAGAGGGCATGGGAAGCCGTCACCTCCTTCTGCGAAGCAGTAATGCTCGCGAAGGAGGAGGCGGGGCGCGTGAGGGAGTGGCAGTCTCTGCGCCCTCACGTCCCTAGCCGCAGCAGGAGGAGACGCCCCGGGCGTCGGGAGTCGATAGCGGACTCCCGGCCACCGTAGGTGCGAGCTTGCGGGTGGCGAGCAATGGGTAGCTCACCGCCCGGTAAGGACCAGGCTTGGGTCGACGGCGCGTAGTGTTCCACGCGCGCCTCAAAGAGATGTCAGCAGCAATGCAGGGGTCTGCTAGGACCGATGCCTGCCAGGGTCGCGAGATTGTTCGAAAGAGATACCGTGACTCTGGCACATGGGCAGCTGAAGGAACACGGGTGGGTTTTAGTCAGTAAAAGTCTGACACGCCCTCCTGCTCCGCCCAGAGCGGGAGAAGTCATTTGATGATTTCCCATCAAATAAAAATAAAAATAAAATAAAAAAAATTGTCTGCAAATTTATTACGTCAGCACTGCTCTTAAAACGGTGAAGGAAAACATTATGAGAAAACCAGAAACTATCTTTAAACCAACTATTCAAAGTCATGTGAAATCCACCTTTCCCTACTGAGCTCACAAGGAGGAGGCCTGATTATGTCATAAGACCTCGTTTATTAAGTTCATAATCATATGAAATAACATTATGCAATTCTCTCCCCAGACCACTGGACCCTGAAGAGTCTCTCCGAATAAACTCGGACGATGAGAGCATACCCTACAAGAAAGATACGACGGAAGATACTCCGGAGCCAACGGAGCCCGTGAACGTGGTGGATAGTCCAGACCAATACCCATATGGTACTCCTTACGACCAGGCAGTTAGCAGGTCACAAGCCCGGCCGTATGCTGGGGAGACAGAAATCAATTAGGTTAGGGGAATTCAACATGGCCGCGGTGACAGGAAACAAATGACAGTGCCAAAAGACCAATGATCAAATTAGAAATGGGTAAAAGGACCAACTAAGAGAAGGTTCGAGATTTGAATTACCAACAGAATAGTGTTGCCGCGCTATGGTTGATTAAAATAAATTAATTCCAAAATAACACAGTTTTGGGAAATGTTTTATTAAATTCAAAATTTAGGAATAATTAGATTTATAATGTACTTAGTAGAGTGCGCATTTGTAAGTTTTATATTGTATGTAGTAAGTATGCAAAATAGTAGCTATATTTTATGTACAAAATAGTGTAACTGATTTTTCAAAACTTTTGTATCAATCTCTGGAGAAAAAAAAAAACAAATACGTGTGATTTACTACAATATCAATTGAGCTTGCCTAATAAATTTGATGTTTTTTGCACTATACTACTAATAACCAGCTATTTAAAATAATTAAGTACCTACACAATTTTTAATGCCATTATTTGGAATCCATGAATAATCCCACCATTGAAATAATTTTAGATAGAAATAAAATAATATATTGTGTTTAGTGTAACATGACAACAATAAATACACATGAATAGATTGCTTATATATTTTATTGTTTTTCTCTTTTAAATAGTGCCATTTACATAACATTTTTTTTTCTTTTTGTTAAGTTATTCGCCTAATTTTCCACAGGTTTTCTTTTCGAAACTATGTAATTTAATTAAGCTAATAAAAAAATATCTAAAACTTTGTTTTTTTTTATTTTATTTATTTATTTAAGGATCGCCAACAAATGTTATATTGAACAATAACACAGATTAGATTACCACAATATAACATACACTAAATGCACATTCAACTATAGGCAACCACAGCTTGCACATTGTAATTAAAAATGAGTAATTTTTATTAATATTGTGGTCGGAGGAAGCTCTTTAAAGCGCAAATATCAACGCGGTTCTTCTGCCGAGCGATATCTAGTAACTCTTCCGCACAATATAACTACTGCCCGCGACTTCATCCGCGTTAAATTTCTTGTTCCCCCGATCCTTCCCGTCGCGTCGAATCGCCTACCCGTGCGATTTTCCCCGTTTTTGCAACATTTTTCATTACTGCTCCGCTCCTCTTGGTGGTAGCGTGATGTTATATAGCCTAGCCTTCCTCGATAAATAGGCTACCCAACACAAAACAATATTTTTTAATTCGGACCAGTAGTTCCTGAGATTAGCGCGTTCAATCAAACAAACAAACTCTTCAGCTTTATAATATTAGGTTGGGGAAAAAGTCTTTTCGCATTATAGTATGTATGAACTTGTAATAAAATCTCTTTGGCTATACTATTTGTATCTGGCTGGTTTTGGTATCATTGAAAGTTTAAATTTTAAAGAACATTATTCCAAATTCAAATTAGGAAAATGTGTGATTTTCATTTGTTTTTCGTACCGTCAAGATGAGTGAATCTAATGAAGAAATTCGATACATTTTAAAATTTTACTACAAAAAAGGTAAAAATGCAACGCAAGCCGCGAAAAAAATTTGCGATGTTTATGGACCTAGTGTAGTGTCTGTGAGAGTAGCACAAATTTGGTTTAAGCGTTTTCAATCCGGAAATTTTGATGTCAAAGATGCACGTCGCTCTGGTCGCCCTATTACGGATAAAATGGATGACATTTTTGAAAAAGTGGAGCAAGATCGGCATACTAGTAGTTACGACGTAGCTGAAGAACTGGAAATTGACCACAAAACAGTTTTGGCGCATTTGAAAAAAACTGGGTACACAAAAAAGCTCGACATTTGGGTACCTCACGAGCTCACTGAAAGAAACCTAATGAACCGTGTACTCATTTGTGATTCTTTATTACGACGTAATGAAACCGAACCATTTTTGAAGAAGCTGATAACTGGTGATGAAAAGTGGATCACGTATGACAAGAACGTGCGAAAAAGTTCGTGGTCAAAGGCCGGTCAGGCTTCACAGACTGTGGCGAAACCCGGGTTAACTCGCAACAAGGTGATGCTGTGTGTGTGGTGGGATTGGAAGGGCATTATTCATTATGAGCTATTACCACCAGGCAGGACCATCGATTCTGAACTCTACTGCGAACAACTGATGAGATTAAAGCAAGAAGTTGAGAGAAAGCGGCCGGAATTAATCAACAGAAGGGGTGTGGTTTTTCATCATGATAACGCTAGACCTCACACATCTTTAGCCACCCAACAAAAATTAAGAGAGTTTGGCTGGGAGGTGTTAATGCATCCGCCGTATAGTCCTGACCTTGCACCTTCAGATTTCCACCTGTTTCGGTCTCTTCAGAATTCTTTAGGCAGTGTCAGGTTAACATCACGAGAGGACTGCCAAAACCACTTGTCGCGGTATTTTGACCAGAAATCCCAAAATTTCTATAGCAATGGGATCGTCGTGTCC
Organism: Aporophyla nigra; assembly: GCA_947507805.1. Classification (NCBI taxonomy): domain Eukaryota; kingdom Metazoa; phylum Arthropoda; class Insecta; order Lepidoptera; family Noctuidae; genus Aporophyla; species Aporophyla nigra. The sequence continues at coordinate 25,996,356 of OX382292.1, read as the reverse complement.
CTACCTACAAGATGGCAAAAAGTTATCGAACAAAATGGTACCTACATACTTTAGTTAAATGTAAATAAACTTTATTAAAAAATGTTTTGAATTTTCTCAAAAAATGCGAAGAAAGTTTTTCCCCAACCTATTATTAGTATAGATTAAAAGCGAGAAATAAAAAATATTATTTAAAAAGTCTTAAAAAGTTTGCAAACCTACTGCCATCTTGTTCATATTTTTATGCATGACAACGTAAACCGCGTTGCTATGGTAACGCGTGCCAAACATAAACATATCTCATTGACAGTGGTTAATAGCATAGTTTGTGAGTACGTTGTATTCTCTTAGGTCAACCTAAAATAATAAGAAAAATGGATCTAAAACTAATGGACAAGCTGCGCTTACTAAAGATTGATACCGAGTTACGATCGCAAATCAAAATGAAACCGATGAGTAGGTACTACTTTATCACTAGCACGAACCCTGGTGAGCAGTTCTACGTGTTTGCATCCACTGCCGCATGGCTTATCAGAAAAACTGGCAAAGCATTCGAACAGCCCAACGAGGAGGATGATCCAAACAGTATTACTGCTACCATCCTCGATATTTTAAGAGAAAAAGAGATTGTCGTTGATTTCTCGTCGCACAAACTAAAACAGGGCTACGGTGAACAAGTGTGCTACATATTAAACGTTTTAGCTGACGAAGCTTTGAAGGCAGAGCAGTTTGAATGGCAACAGCCAGTTGTGGATATTCCTGAGCCTGAAGAGGCTGCGGACGATGTAGACCAGGTCGAAGATGAGACTGAAATATTGTTAGATAAAGTTGAAGAAGAAATGGCGATATATTCCGGGGAATCAGAACAAGAGTTTGATTTAGAAGAAAAAGAAACTAGCTCAGTTAAAAAGGTTCACGATTGGGAAGCATGGAAGTTAGAATTAGAAAGAGTAGCGCCTGCTTTGAGGTTAAAAATCTCAGCCGACGGTCGCGATTGGAGAGCAAGACATTCTCAAATGAGAACTTACAAAGAGGAACTGTTCGAGAGATTCAAAACAACAGGTTCCCAACTAAATAAGCTACATGGAAACATAAGTTCTGTTCTGGACAAGATATCAGCTAGAGAGAACATTTTGAACGAACAGTTTGAGCCGTTGGTCCGAGAATACGGATCTTTGCTAGACGAATTGAACAAAGTCACATACGAATATAAAGATGTTAGTGTAGGAGTGACAGAGAGACAAGAACTACTGAATGAATTAACATCTAAAGTAGAAAATATAAAGCAGAGAACAGAGTCTAAAGGATCTTCAATGAATGACAATTCTCCTTTGGTAACAGCAAAAAAGGCGGTCACGAATTTGAAGAAGGATATACAAGACATGGATTTCCAGATTATCGTCTTGCTTTGGCTACTTACTACCAAAGAGAATCCTAATAGCAATAATTTGTTTACCAATGCTGAGTCCAAGATGGTTGGCATTGAAAGTTATTGATCCTACAACAGCTAATAAAAACTGATTACATTTTTCAAACCAGAATACCCGTATTCCCGTTTCTTCGTAATGTTTTTGTAGATTTAATGAATAAAACTCTTTTCTTTGTATATTTTTTTATTCTTGCAATATTCAAATATTACGTAAAAATATTTAACTCTTATACATTAATTTGCCAATTCATTTGCCTTGGCTGTACATACGACGTTGCGAAGTACCATTAAAATTATCTAATTAAAATACTCAAAAATAATACAATCTTTGGCGAAAATATAATTAAATTAAAAAGGTAACTTATTATGTTTATTGCATGCCCACTTTAAACACATATACTTTAATTTCCACATGTAATAACATATAAACAAGAGTGATTTAACTTATTGTAAAATTTCATAAACTATACAAACGTTTTGTAAAAAAAAAACTTTAGCTTTTTGCTCGTCACAAAATAAAATGCGGCTGTTGTGATATAAAAAATAATTAAGTAGCTATAGAAAAATATAAAATATCTTATTCCTTATGTAGTACAATGACTTTTCAAAATAAAAATCTATTAACATAACATTGAGTACTTGCGAAGATCTTTTACAAATATTTCTGTACAACGAATATTTTTATCATGATAAGTGAGTGTTTAAAATATTAGCTTGATTAGAAAAGTGGTTAAACCAAATTGTAAATTTAAATATACATATTCACATTTCTTTGGTTTTGCAAGGAACAAATAATATATCAGGAATTTACAATTATCTATGGATACGCCAACCAATAATAACCACTAGATTTAATTTTCAAAATGAGAGTGAACCTAGAACCCTTGTTTTTTTAATTATATTAAACAAAATCTCTTGGTAAAGAACACCGTTTAAATTAAAATATTTTCACGTGTTTGCTTAAAATATAAAGAAATGCGATGTGCTGCCATTAAAAATCATATCACATTAAACAAATTACATAGTTTGCAAATTGATTAAAAATATTTATTTTCAAAAAATTGCGAACTCGTTTCTGTATTCGAATTTTTGAGAATTCTCTATGTGAAAAAGTGCAATTTCACAACTCAACTCAACAAATACATATATATATTTCATAAGATTAATTCCAACAAAAAAATATTGGTGACATTATTTTGAATTTACTAGTTTATTTTTTAATTTAACATTGATATCCCATTAAATTCGTAATTGAGATCAGTAAAAGACCTTAAATCTGTATATTTGTAATACGATTTAGAAAGAGAGTGGCACATTTTTGTATTTTACCATCGAGTATAGCGCCGACTTTTAAAATAATATAATAAGAAATGCAAAAAGGAATGTGAAAATGAAAAAAAAAACATTGGATTCACAAAAATAATATTTTGCTAATAATACGAACGCGTCCACGTGTGGATAAACTAGCTTAACTAAAAACATATATAAGGCAAATATATTTACGGCTTGAAACCCAATGACACTGGTATACAACAAGTTATATGGAAATATGTAAGATCTACTTACAGAAAATATTTCAATTTCATCATAGGAATAAACTTTTACAACTGGTTGGTTTTAGGTCTTAAAAATATAACCAGAGGTCGGAGTAGGTAGATTGAAATGGGATCAATGAACTGGCACGTATATATTAGTATGGATATGGAATTCAGGGATTTTGTAATTAATTTCAAATGTTGTAATGTGTAGAATAAAGAATACATCAATATGAATAAGAAATGTATAACCTTTTTGCTATCTTTTTAATAATATATAGGTGATCGGCTTTCTACAGTAAGAAAAAAACAATTTTAAATGTTTATCTATCGCATTCATATAAATTTCTAATCATATAACCTAGTCTGAAAATCCTTACTTTCACAATATTTGATTCAATCCCGTATGTACGAAAATGAAATTCCGGAAAACAGGCTTATCCATGTTGTGATTTCTATGACTATTCATGATGCGAGTACGTAAAATCAATCTACCTACTCCGACCTCTGAATATAACACAATATCCTTACAAATAATATAATTAGTTACGATACGTATTAAAAATTAATTAATTCACAACATTTTGACAACATTATAGATATATAAAATGGATGACTTTTATGATTAGTAATGTCTTCTGAAACCGGCTGCATTATGGCGTGGGTTACTTTTTTTAAGACCTAGTACAGCGCAGACCACCTTTTCATTTTCAAACAAATGTCAACTTTACACTTGTTACAATAAGGTCGAATAAAGTGGACAAGAGCGTGATGTTTTTTAATTGACTGCTTATTCCAATGTATGTAAAGATGATATTTTTTAAGCAAATGAAATCCGTATAGCGCCGTATGTCAATAATTGCAAAACATACAAAGAGGTACTTCTTTTTTTATCAGGTAGGTTCGAACCCGAAATAATTGAGAATTTTTAGGCCCAGTTTCTATCCTTGGATAGACACTATCCACCAGATAAATTAACTATCAGTCAAGTTAATTACAACTCATTCGGAGGTGCTTAAACAATATAATAATTATACTAAAAATATCTTCAACGAATATCAAAAAAAGCTTTAGCAAATTTGATAAGCAAATACCGACCCCCGTGATACAGGCAAATGCCTAGTTTGAGGGTCACCGTCTAATCTTCTTGTACAATCTGATTACTTATTGATAAATAAAAAACATTCTATTATAGTTTGGGGCATTTTTTACTATTTATCTATTTCAAATAATTTTTCACGGTTTAGGGCGAATTCGACCAAATTATTTACCAAGATTATAACGTTAGTCGTTCACACGGTGGGATTATATCATGTACTGGATTTTTAACTCTCGGTGTTCAACCTAGCGTTGAGAATCCATCCAGAATGTGAGAATCTCAGTGCGTCAAAAAAGACACTGTTCATATTTCAACTCTGGACACTAAGCAACCTTCAAGATTCAGGGCGCGAAAAAATCCCCCCACGATATTATTACGTCCGTGTGAACGTCGAGTTATCCTACCGTTATTTGTTTTATTCCACAGATAAAAAGACTGATAAAATCAGCCCATTCACTGCTTCAAGGATCTGTTGACGCTCGAATGATAGATAGTGCCAAGGTGTTGCTAGTAAACATTAGTGCAATATTGTTTTGTGAAATGTATTTTTTTTTAAAGATGGCCGACTACCTAAATCAGTAGTCGGCCATCTTGTGGTTTCGTGCCAAAAGATCTTTAGACAGATTCGTAGCATAACTGACAGCCATACATTTCGGATAAAAAACTTTGGTAAAATCAGCCCTAAATTAATGTAAAATAAAGACTACCTTAGTATAAAATAAATTACAACAGTCAGTTTACCTCCAGCTCGGCAGCCTGGTTGAATATCACACTCTTAGCTTGCGCCAAGTATACAGGGTCGGGTTTAGACGGCTCTTCAAACGTTACGTTGTATTTTCTCTTGAGATCTTCCATGAATTCTTGTTTCAATAAGGCCAGGCAGCTGAAACAGGGATAAAGGACTTTATTACTTGATTGTTAGAGTTTCCATCAGTAACGGACCGGGGAAGGCGAAAGAAGATTCTTGTTTGAGTATTTTTTCTGCAGTTTCGGATAGAGAGAAGTAGAAGGTTTGTATCTTTGCCGTGCAGGGAGACATCGACGTCGTTCATGCACGGCTTGAAGCTAGGAAACGATAACGATTTCGTCCGGTTTTTGTTAAAAAACGTTTTGCCATTGCAGTGGTTACTTCTCTTTTTAAAATAGTTATGTTCGGAGGCTGCCTTTAAAAGAAAATATTTTCGCGAGGGGACTGCATGTTGAAGACCACACACTTAATACTTTACACGAAAAGTGAAGGGTAATTTTTTTACCTTGTACTTACGTATCAAATATGTCATGTGTCACCTGGACCCTATGTTTTAATTTCTATAAAGTTATTCTAATGGATACTCTCCTGAAGGGGTTTTTTTTTTTGATGGGAAATCATCTAATGACTTCTCCCGCTCTGGGCGGAGCGGGAGGGCGTGTCAGACTTTTACTGACTAAAACCCACCCGTGTTCCTTCAGTTGCCCATGTGCCAGGGTCACGGTATCTCTTTCGAACAATCACGCGACCCCGGCAGGCATCGGTCCTAGCAGACCCCTTCAGTGCTGCTGACATCTCTTTGAGGCGCGCGTGGAACACTACGTGCCGACGACCAGAGCTTGGTCCTTACCGTAGCAATGGGTAGCTCGCCGCCCGCAAGCAATACTGAAGCTGAAGATGTCAGCAATACTGAAGGGGTCTGCTAGGACCGCGAGATTGTTCGAAAGAGATACCGTGACCCTGGCACATGGGTAACTGAAGGAACACGGGTGGGTTTTAGTCAGTAAAAGTCTGACATGCCCTCCCGCTTCGCCCAGAACGGGAGAAGTCATATGATGATTTCCCATCCAAAAAAAAAAAATTAGATACTCTCTGTTTGGGGAGGTTTATGTCGGTGACAGACCTCACAGAGACACAGTGGGATTTTGACCAGACTCATATGTGAGGTCCTGCAAATGATTATGGTAGGGCTGTGAGCACTCACATGCGATAGTGCGGGTCTGCGCGGAAGGCGGTGATGTCCTGCGAGGGCGCGTGCGGCGTGTGCAACACGAAGGCACCCGGCAGTACCACACAGCGGTAGCCCTGCGCGCGGAGCTCCACGCTGTGGGATACCTGCGGAAATATTACGCTTAAAATGTTCAACAATATCGAGAAATAATTATATTAATAGGAAGGGGGTGACAACCGAGATAACGACTAATAAAAAAATGAGGAATGTTTCGCCGACCTTATATACCCCTAAGTTGGGATAAGGGCATGATGAATGTCTAGAAATGATGATCGGTGGGCGTTTTGCAACGGTGGTGATAAATGTCATGCCCACTAGCTTTTGCCCGCGGCTTCGATCGCACCGCACCTACTACCGCACCGCACCTACTACCGATACAAAAAGTCCTCGTGTGTTAATCCCGGATTTAGATGATCTGTGTCTATCAATCTTTACAATTTTACTGGACATTAAATTAGTAATTTTCGCAGATGCCACGAATGCCATAGTGGCAGCTAATCAACACATTAGAGTTGACAGAAAGGGTAAAAGCTTCGTTACAAGCATCTCATGTGTGGTCCACGGCAAATAAATTGTTGATTAATAGTAAAAATACGCCAATGTTATTTAAAAAAAAAAACACGTAACAAGGATAATTTAAATTTTGCCTAAATGAAGTCTGCATTGAGCTTTTATGCTACTATATACTATACTAGCTTCCCCGTCGAGTCGAATCGCCTACCCGTGCGATTTTTTCCGTTTTTGCAACATTTTTCATTACTGCTCCGCTCCTCTTAGTTGTAGCGTGATGTTATATAGCCTATAGCCTTCCTCGATAAATAGGCTACCCAACACAAAAATAATTTTTCAATTCGGACCAGTAGTTCCTGAGATTAACGCGTTCAATCAAACAAACAAACAAACAAACTCTTCAGCTTTATAATATTATTTATTTATTTAATAACTTTGGATGACTTACAGCTAAAACAAACGAAATAAAAAAAATGTGTGTGAGACTGACAGCCAATTACAAGTCATCACTTATAGGAGCAATTTAGAAAGAAAGAAAGAGTGTGAACATCACAACACAGTTACCAAAAAAAAGAATAGAAGGAAAAAAAAACAGTATAACATTAATGCTTAAACTAAATTCACATTTTATATTCAAAGCAAGAATCAAAACTAGGATATACAAAATCTTAATTAAAAAAGCCAAGGCTCAGGCACTTTCTGGCCGAAGACACAGTTACGAATGGATCGAAATCGTGCTGTTTACACATGCTATTGAAGTTATTACTTGCACGCACTATAAATGAATTTTGCCTGTAATTTGTAGAGGTAAATGGAACACGCAACGGTGCGTTCCATCGCTTTGACTTTCTGGGAGCCTTAAAATAAAATTTGGATAGAATATCTGAGTTATTAATAGAATTATTGAAAATTTTAAATAATGTGATACAGTCAGAGATTGCACGCCGATTAATTAGGGGCAATAATTGATACCTCTTACAGAGGTTGAGGTAATCTTCGGACCGGTAGGGCACTTTCTGATGATAACACAAGTATTTGATGAACCTTTTCTGGATGCTCTCTATACGATCTATGTACTACGGACCGTAACACGGATTCCAGATTTCAGACGCGTATTCCAAGTGACTTCTAACAAAAATACAGTAAATAATTTTTAAAGTTTTGGCTTGAGTGAAGCTCTTGGACAGACGCAGTACGAAACCTAGAGCCCTAGATGCTTTAGCGACTATGGCATCAACATGAAACTCAAATGTAAGCTTAGAATCATGATGTACCCCCAGATCTCGGATGCAATTCGTTCTAGGTAGTACTTGATCGCCTAAAATATACGATGAAGGTACAATAACACGTTTTCGAGAATACGTTAGGACCGAACATTTAGCAGGGCTAAGATCAAGCTTACTCTCACGACAATAAGCTTCCAGACGACGTAAATCATCCTGAAGTGCAATCACGTCCACCTGTGGCAAAGCACAGGAGTTTGGAAGAAGTTAAACAAGAGTTAATGTCGTTTATATAGATAATGAAGAGTAATGGGCCGAGCAACGAACCCTGGGGGACTCCACTGCGGACAGGCACCCAACTAGACATATAATTGCTTAAAACTACTGCTTGGGACCTGTTCTCCAAGTACGAAGAAAACCATCTGAGTAAATCACCTCGTATTCCCATGCCATATAACTTTGATATTAAGATGTCATGGTCAATCCGATCAAAAGCTTTACTGTAATCAGTATAAACGACATCAACCTGCTTACCGTTATCCATGGCGTCAGTAATAAAATCATTGAGCAGAATTAAGTTGGTAACGGTAGACCTGCCCTTCAAAAAACCATGTTGAAAGGAACTAAACTAATTTTTTAGAGCACTATACACCTGGTTATAGATGATCCTTTCGAAGATCTTTGCCACAATACAGAGCTTAGATATCGGTCTGTAGTTAACAACTTCAGTTTTGTCTCCTTTTTTGTGAATAGGCGTTATGAAAACCGATTTCCAAAGTTGAGGTACAACGCAAGTATCTAAGGACTTCCTGAAGAGAATCGAGACAGGTTTGGCAATCGAAGTCGAACATCGCACAAGAAATTTGGATGAAATATTGTCTGGGCCAGCCGCTTTAGAAGTATCCAACTTGCGAAGCAAGTCAGACACCTCCTCAACGTTCACCACAATGCTACTTATATCTGAAAGGCTGGAAGTTTCAGTAAAAAGACGGGGTGAAGAAATTCCATGGCCCTAGTCAGTATCTAGAAATGTAGAGTGAAAGTATGTAGAAAACGCTTCACATATTGTTTCTCCGGTACGGAACGCTTCGCTTTGATAGTTTAAAGTGCTCGGAACTGCATTTGAGTTGTGTCGTTTTTTAACAAAGGTCCAAAAATATTTTGGATTTTCTTTTATAGATTTCTCAGTTAAATCCATGTAATTTTCATAACACTGCGATTCCAATAACTTTACCCTTTCACGAAGAATTATAATAGTATAGAAGTATAGATGCACAAGCGTACTTTTAAGTATTTATTCCAAATACATACAAGACTATGAGACAGTAGAAGAACCACCTCCTGAACATGAGGTCCTGGGTTCCCAGGTCGGGTAGTATTATTGGGTTTTTCCATCTGAAATTTCTCAGAAGCAGCCTGGAGTTTTTTGTGCCCGGTTGATGGCAGAAGGCTCTCCTCATATGACATGGGGCTTAAACTTAGGTACATCTCTGTAAACATTTCGGGAATTAAAGGCGTGATGATATGTATATATTCATGTACATCTCCAGCTCCACATTACTAATGCTATTTAGTGAAGCAGCTTTTAAACGTAGTAGCAAATTAATAGGTAACGTAGGATTAGAAGAGCGAGCGAAGCGAGCTCGAAAATTTTAACAACCCGCCTGGTTTAGGTTCGGTTTTGATTATATTTTCAACAGAAATAGGAGTTACATTGACGATTTATGACAGGAAAGCCCAGTTAACTACGAGAATTGTGGAAGCAAGAGCGAGCAAATCGAGCTCGAAAATTTGAACAATCCGCCTGTGTTAGGTTCGGTTTTAAAACAACGAAAAAAAACGGAGGAGGTTATACATTTTCAAACAGAAATAGATTTTACTTTGTTGAGTTATGCCAGGAAAGCCCAGGTAACTATGAGAATTATGGATGCGCAAGAGCGAGCGTAGCGAGCTCGAAAATTTTCTACATACGAGTGGAGTGCGTTCTTGTTTACTTTCTAGATTTTACCCTACTAATATTATAAATGTTAAATTTTGCGAGTACGTGTAGATGTTTGTTACTCTTTCACGCAAAAACTACTGAAACCCGTTCAGTAGTTTTTGCGTGAAAGAGTAACGTTGGATGAAATTTGTCACACAGAGTTTATAACCTAGATTAACACATAGGGTACTTTTATCCCGATAGTACGTTCCCGCGGGATAATTTCCGACCTTCACGAGGGCGAAACCGCTGGCAAAAGCTAGTATTTTATATAAATCTTTTGAAGTAAAAACTTCTTTAGGCGCGTTTAGCGATATTTGGTAGTAGAAGATCTTATGGGTTGGTTAATTTTTGAAACTAGGTAAAATTTGTTGATTCTACCGGCAGTCCCATTCATTGCTCTTGATTGCTTAATAACTGTCCATCGGAGTCTCCGTGGCTCAAGTAGGTAAGAACAATTTTAAGTTAGTAAGACAGGCAAATCGTTCAGGGTTTCGACAGCATGACGGATTTTGGGGGGGGGGGGGGTCATGATCCCTAGCACCCCCTTTTGGACCGCGCCTGTATATAACATCACCAATAGAAGCAGAGCAGCAATGAAAAATGTTGAAAATACGGGGGAAATTTTCTTGAGAGTTTCCGTCGCGTGCGCTGCGTAAACGGTTAAAGTAACGCAACAATGATGTACGACAGAATTGTTCCTCTTAAAAAGTTCTAAAAAAGCGTCCGCGACAGCATATTTTTATTACGTTTTTAATTGTAATCAAATCTAAATATTATAAAGCTGAAGGGTTTGGTTTTAGGTAACAATCTCAGGAACTATGTTTAGTGTTGGATAGCCTATTTACCCAGGTAGGCTACATAGCAACACGGGCACTGGTGGTGGCGAGGTGGCTATATAACATTACGGTAGGAATCTTAAGGGGCCCAACAAAAATGAAAAAAGTCGCAAATATCTTCATATTCTCACCTCGCACGGTCAGGCGATTCAATGCCACAGGATGGGTCAGTAGCAAGTTTAACGCAGACAAAGTAGTGGGTAGAAGCTAGATTATAATATACTAGATTTTCCCAGTGGCTTCGCCCGCGCGGTAGTCGGAAATTATCTCACGAGAATGTACTACCGGGATAACAAATACCCTATGTGTTAATCGAGTTTATAAACTATCTGTGTGCCGAATTTCATCCAAATCTGTTCGGTTTTCATCCATACTTTCACAAACCTTCACATTTATAATATTAAGTAGGATAGTAGGAAATAAATATGATGTATAGAACAGAAACCGAGGTCCTAAAAAAAGTTCCAATAAGATTGCACAGAAGATTTACTTACCAGAGAACCTTCTACACAGAATAATAATAGTTTAATTCACCTTATTCCAGCCGAAGCCAGAGAATCTCGTATCGTACTTGGGCACTGATCTATGAACCACTAAATACGGCTCATAGTCTGACTGCCACTCGACCTGGAATATTAGAAGACGAATTTTAGTCTAATTTCTATCAGTCAGAAGATGGCTTGGTTCGATGTTTCCGGGAACAAATAGTTAAAAATTGTTTTTTTTTTTTTTACATACATTCAAACGTACAGTCACCCACAGATTTAAGCATGTTTTTAAGAGATCAAAATCCCATTTCTGATATCTCATTTACCCACTTTTTACTTATCCTTTTCAATTATTTACATACATAAAACGCTTATTCATCTGGAGGTAGTAATAATACTACGGAGAAACTCAATTAATAAAGAATGAGAAAAGGAACAATTGCTTGTTATGCACAACTGAGATGTACACAGTTCAAGGCCAAGTGTGTATGCTCCCTGTACTACACACTTGACCTTTTTGGAAGACATTGAAATAGAAACGTCGAGGTTAATTTCACAGATTTTTATTCTGATCTTTTCTCTGACCAATGACCATGATTCGCTTTGTTAGTGGCGCGGTGTCCGCGCGGTACGCTGCACGTCGCGTGACGTCACGGCACAGCGCAGTACTGAGCTAGTTGCTGCACGTACCTCGTAGGGCGCGGCGGCGTTGGCCCAGCGCGAGTAGTTAGTGGCGCGGTGTCCGCGCGGTACGCTGCACGTCGCGTGACGTCACGGCACAGCGCAGTACTGAGCTAGTTGCTGCACGTACCTCGTAGGGCGCGGCGGCGTTGGCCCAGCGCGAGTAGTTAGTGGCGCGGTGTCCGCGCGGTACGCTGCACGTCGCGTGACGTCACGGCACAGCGCAGTACTGAGCTAGTTGCTGCACGTACCTCGTAGGGCGCGGCGGCGTTGGCCCAGCGCGAGTAGTTAGTGGCGCGGTGTCCGCGCGGTACGCTGCACGTCGCGTGACGTCACGGCACAGCGCAGTACTGAGCTAGTTGCTGCACGTACCTCGTAGGGCGCGGCGGCGTTGGCCCAGCGCGAGTAGTTAGTGGCGCGGTGTCCGCGCGGTACGCTGCACGTCGCGTGACGTCACGGCACAGCGCAGTACTGAGCTAGTTGCTGCACGTACCTCGTAGGGCGCGGCGGCGTTGGCCCAGCGCGAGTAGTTAGTGGCGCGGTGTCCGCGCGGTACGCTGCACGTCGCGTGACGTCACGGCACAGCGCAGTACTGAGCTAGTTGCTGCACGTACCTCGTAGGGCGCGGCGGCGTTGGCCCAGCGCGAGTAGTTAGTGGCGCGGTGTCCGCGCGGTACGCTGCACGTCGCGTGACGTCACGGCACAGCGCAGTACTGAGCTAGTTGCTGCACGTACCTCGTAGGGCGCGGCGGCGTTGGCCCAGCGCGAGTAGTTAGTGGCGCGGTGTCCGCGCGGTACGCTGCACGTCGCGTGACGTCACGGCACAGCGCAGTACTGAGCTAGTTGCTGCACGTACCTCGTAGGGCGCGGCGGCGTTGGCCCAGCGCGAGTAGTTAGTGGCGCGGTGTCCGCGCGGTACGCTGCACGTCGCGTGACGTCACGGCACAGCGCAGTACTGAGCTAGTTGCTGCACGTACCTCGTAGGGCGCGGCGGCGTTGGCCCAGCGCGAGTAGTTAGTGGCGCGGTGTCCGCGCGGTACGCTGCACGTCGCGTGACGTCACGGCACAGCGCAGTACTGAGCTAGTTGCTGCACGTACCTCGTAGGGCGCGGCGGCGTTGGCCCAGCGCAAGTAGTTAGTGGCGCGGTGTCCGCGCGGTACGCTGCACGTCGCGTGACGTCACGGCACAGCGCAGTACTGAGCTAGTTGCTGCACGTACCTCGTAGGGCGCGGCGGCGTTGGCCCAGCGCGAGTAGTTAGTGGCGCGGTGTCCGCGCGGTACGCTGCACGTCGCGTGACGTCACGGCACAGCGCAGTACTGAGCTAGTTGCTGCACGTACCTCGTAGGGCGCGGCGGCGTTGGCCCAGCGCGAGTAGTTAGTGGCGCGGTGTCCGCGCGGTACGCTGCACGTCGCGTGACGTCACGGCACAGCGCAGTACTGAGCTAGTTGCTGCACGTACCTCGTAGGGCGCGGCGGCGTTGGCCCAGCGCGAGTAGTTAGTGGCGCGGTGTCCGCGCGGTACGCTGCACGTCGCGTGACGTCACGGCACAGCGCAGTACTGAGCTAGTTGCTGCACGTACCTCGTAGGGCGCGGCGGCGTTGGCCCAGCGCGAGTAGTTAGTGGCGCGGTGTCCGCGCGGTACGCTGCACGTCGCGTGACGTCACGGCACAGCGCAGTACTGAGCTAGTTGCTGCACGTACCTCGTAGGGCGCGGCGGCGTTGGCCCAGCGCGAGTAGTTAGTGGCGCGGTGTCCGCGCGGTACGCTGCACGTCGCGTGACGTCACGGCACAGCGCAGTACTGAGCTAGTTGCTGCACGTACCTCGTAGGGCGCGGCGGCGTTGGCCCAGCGCGAGTAGTTAGTGGCGCGGTGTCCGCGCGGTACGCTGCACGTCGCGTGACGTCACGGCACAGCGCAGTACTGAGCTAGTTGCTGCACGTACCTCGTAGGGCGCGGCGGCGTTGGCCCAGCGCGAGTAGTTAGTGGCGCGGTGTCCGCGCGGTACGCTGCACGTCGCGTGACGTCACGGCACAGCGCAGTACTGAGCTAGTTGCTGCACGTACCTCGTAGGGCGCGGCGGCGTTGGCCCAGCGCGAGTAGTTAGTGGCGCGGTGTCCGCGCGGTACGCTGCACGTCGCGTGACGTCACGGCACAGCGCAGTACTGAGCTAGTTGCTGCACGTACCTCGTAGGGCGCGGCGGCGTTGGCCCAGCGCGAGTAGTTAGTGGCGCGGTGTCCGCGCGGTACGCTGCACGTCGCGTGACGTCACGGCACAGCGCAGTACTGAGCTAGTTGCTGCACGTACCTCGTAGGGCGCGGCGGCGTTGGCCCAGCGCGAGTAGTTAGTGGCGCGGTGTCCGCGCGGTACGCTGCACGTCGCGTGACGTCACGGCACAGCGCAGTACTGAGCTAGTTGCTGCACGTACCTCGTAGGGCGCGGCGGCGTTGGCCCAGCGCGAGTAGTTAGTGGCGCGGTGTCCGCGCGGTACGCTGCACGTCGCGTGACGTCACGGCACAGCGCAGTACTGAGCTAGTTGCTGCACGTACCTCGTAGGGCGCGGCGGCGTTGGCCCAGCGCGAGTAGTTAGTGGCGCGGTGTCCGCGCGGTACGCTGCACGTCGCGTGACGTCACGGCACAGCGCAGTACTGAGCTAGTTGCTGCACGTACCTCGTAGGGCGCGGCGGCGTTGGCCCAGCGCGAGTAGTTAGTGGCGCGGTGTCCGCGCGGTACGCTGCACGTCGCGTGACGTCACGGCACAGCGCAGTACTGAGCTAGTTGCTGCACGTACCTCGTAGGGCGCGGCGGCGTTGGCCCAGCGCGAGTAGTTAGTGGCGCGGTGTCCGCGCGGTACGCTGCACGTCGCGTGACGTCACGGCACAGCGCAGTACTGAGCTAGTTGCTGCACGTACCTCGTAGGGCGCGGCGGCGTTGGCCCAGCGCGAGTAGTTAGTGGCGCGGTGTCCGCGCGGTACGCTGCACGTCGCGTGACGTCACGGCACAGCGCAGTACTGAGCTAGTTGCTGCACGTACCTCGTAGGGCGCGGCGGCGTTGGCCCAGCGCGAGTAGTTAGTGGCGCGGTGTCCGCGCGGTACGCTGCACGTCGCGTGACGTCACGGCACAGCGCAGTACTGAGCTAGTTGCTGCACGTACCTCGTAGGGCGCGGCGGCGTTGGCCCAGCGCGAGTAGTTAGTGGCGCGGTGTCCGCGCGGTACGCTGCACGTCGCGTGACGTCACGGCACAGCGCAGTACTGAGCTAGTTGCTGCACGTACCTCGTAGGGCGCGGCGGCGTTGGCCCAGCGCGAGTAGTTAGTGGCGCGGTGTCCGCGCGGTACGCTGCACGTCGCGTGACGTCACGGCACAGCGCAGTACTGAGCTAGTTGCTGCACGTACCTCGTAGGGCGCGGCGGCGTTGGCCCAGCGCGAGTAGTTAGTGGCGCGGTGTCCGCGCGGTACGCTGCACGTCGCGTGACGTCACGGCACAGCGCAGTACTGAGCTAGTTGCTGCACGTACCTCGTAGGGCGCGGCGGCGTTGGCCCAGCGCAAGTAGTTAGTGGCGCGGTGTCCGCGCGGTACGCTGCACGTCGCGTGACGTCACGGCACAGCGCAGTACTGAGCTAGTTGCTGCACGTACCTCGTAGGGCGCGGCGGCGTTGGCCCAGCGCGAGTAGTTAGTGGCGCGGTGTCCGCGCGGTACGCTGCACGTCGCGTGACGTCACGGCACAGCGCAGTACTGAGCTAGTTGCTGCACGTACCTCGTAGGGCGCGGCGGCGTTGGCCCAGCGCGAGTAGTTAGTGGCGCGGTGTCCGCGCGGTACGCTGCACGTCGCGTGACGTCACGGCACAGCGCAGTACTGAGCTAGTTGCTGCACGTACCTCGTAGGGCGCGGCGGCGTTGGCCCAGCGCGAGTAGTTAGTGGCGCGGTGTCCGCGCGGTACGCTGCACGTCGCGTGACGTCACGGCACAGCGCAGTACTGAGCTAGTTGCTGCACGTACCTCGTAGGGCGCGGCGGCGTTGGCCCAGCGCGAGTAGTTAGTGGCGCGGTGTCCGCGCGGTACGCTGCACGTCGCGTGACGTCACGGCACAGCGCAGTACTGAGCTAGTTGCTGCACGTACCTCGTAGGGCGCGGCGGCGTTGGCCCAGCGCGAGTAGTTAGTGGCGCGGTGTCCGCGCGGCCACTCTCTCGCGCGGAAGGGCTGCACGTCACCCGTGTGTCCGCGCGTGGAGCTCGACAGCCGCGCTAGTAGCGCCGCCTTACTGCGCGGGACGGATGTGCGGTAGCGTGTTGTTTCGAATGCTGCTACTACTAGGCACTGCACAAAAATAAATTTATTTATATTTATATATGCTTTTACGGAGCGTTGGAAGGCCTCCCACAAGATGGACCGATGACCTGGTGAAGGCCGCAGGAATACGTTGGATGCGAGAAGCACAGAATAGGTCGAAGTGGCGGTGCTTGGGGGAGGCCTATGTCCAGCAGTGGACGTCTTTCGGCTGAAATGATGATATATGCTTTATTGTACACAAGAAAATACATAATAACAAGAACATTTAACACAAAAAAAAACATACAATGGGCGGCCTTATCGCTTTCTGCGATCTCTTCCAGGCAACCTTGTAATGGACAGTGATTGCGTGGACATAAAAATGGGGTTGTCACTGGTGTAAATACAGATACAGTTTATTATAATAAATACATAGATATAATAATATATATCCTGTATAATAAATACTTATATACGTACATACTAAATATATAAGCTAAGAAAATAAAAGACGACTATGACAAGTATGAAAACAAGATCACGACAACAAGAAATGCTCCTTCACGAGTCTTAATACAGGTAAAGATTGCGCGCGTTTTATTTGAATTGGTAATGCATTCCACAAACGAGCAGCCTGAACTGAAAAGGATTTATCGAAGAAAGTTGTAGAATGCATTGGCATTTTAAGCTTTAACATTGAAAGAGCGAAAAAAGTACCTAAGTAAGCAAAAAAAACTCATGTATAGTCCGAGTTTCATTCAGTATATCCCCAACTTTATAGGTCGAGCTGAGCTCTTGATATGGCTTAAGTTATTTCTCAAGAACGGACTGTGGGATCAGAGGCCACCGACATTGGAAATTGGTAATATATATTTAGTCAAAAATTTTAGGATTCGTAGGTACCAATTGCCTCCAGGTGTTTCTGTCAAAGATTGAACGAAATGTTATGAAACAAAACTTGTATGATTTGGTGCACTATAAGCCGCACGTCACTTGAATCCCAAACATAAAAGCTTTTAGAAAACCGTCCTCAGCGCTGTTAGTATCAAATAGTTACCCTAAAATCTAGTCTTTCTAAAATCAACTTAATTTACACACACGTAAATTCGATATTTTTAACAAGGACATACCTTCTTCTGCGGATAAGGGTTGACAAGCTGAATGGCGCTCCGCAGATGGTCGTAAAGGCCTGCCATGGGCACGAAGTCGACGTCCATTAGGAACACATACGGCGTGTTCACGTTTTCCAGTGCAACGTTACGAAGGTAATTGACTGGATAGTGCACCTGTAATAACACCATGTAGACATTAAGGGAGAAAGAGATGGAGATATACAAGGTTTATAGCGCCATCTATTTCTCACGATATCCAGCGCCACGTTATGGAGATAATTCATTGGATAGTGCACCTATATGAACAACAAAGTGAAGCTGTCATCAAGAGAGAAAGAGATGGAGCTATATAAAGTGTTTAGCAACATCTCTTTCTCACGTTATCCAGTGCCACGTTCTGAAGATAGTACACTCGATAATGCACCTATATATGCAACAAACTATAGCTTTCATCAAGAAAGAAAGAGATGGAGGCGTACAAGATGTTTTGTGCCATCTCTTTCTCACGTTATCCAACGTCACGGTACGAATATAGTCATCTGGATAGTGCACCTATACAGGATTTTTTTAACCAGTGCGCATTTTTTTTTGGTGGTTCAGTATCAGTGAATAGAACACATTTCAATTATTTTTTCAAAACTTTTTTTTTTCATTTTTCTCCGACCTTAAATCAGTAAACTGTGGACACCCTACATATTTCATAATATGATATCGAAATAGTAATAAGTCAGTAACCGCGCGCCGGCGTAGGTATTTCGAACTTCTTAGAATTTTGACCGATCGAACCGCCGGTAGGTACTAGTAGCTACGCTTGGTCGTTTATCTTCACCGCCGCGCCGGCGCCGCGCGCAAAGTTACCATGAAAACCAGTTTCAAAATAAACATCTTTCGTTAACGATAACTTAATTTTTAAGCAACAAACTGTAGCTATCATAAAGAGCGAATGAGATGGAGCTATGCAAGATGTTTAACGCCATCTCTTTCTCACAGACTCCAGCGTCACGTTCCGAAGATAGTTCACTAGATCTCTATTCCTCGATATCACAGCATTCCCAATCCATTTTTTTCCATCTTTGAAGATGGAAAAAAATTGAATGACAATGGCTATATGAGTAGAGGGAGACCAAATAAACGATAGATGGACTGTGTGAATTTTGATATGGATAGAAAGGGGGTGACTACTGAGATGACGACTAATAGAGAAGTGTGGAAGAAAAACACATGTTGCACCGACCTCTATAATTGGGTCAAGGGCAGGAGAATTATGGTGATGGTGAAAATCATAATAAACCTACCGACCACCCACCACCACCACCACCTACTTATACCTTTTACTCAATTCTATTACTTTGCCTTATCACTCTGTATTTTACTGTGTGTACATAAATAATAAAATAAACAAATAAATAGCTCTATACATCATTTCAACTTACCTTATCATGTTTAAAGACCAGATGATATCCAATATTCTTCCTATCTCTAAGGGTGTCGGACCAGTCTCCGATAAAATTCCACAGTCTTGTTACTTCACAGTCTGATAAGTATATGGCAACACTCAGAGGACCTGTCAAATAAAATTCATTAATCACTTGGTGCGTCAATAGCAAGATATATCGACGCTTGAAAGGCAAAATTGACTAAGCGACATAATGCTACTATGTCGCTTAGTCAATCTAGCGTTTCAAGCGTCGATACAATGTATGGCGAGAACTGTATAAACTCTCTGAAAATTTTATCGAACAATCTGAAAGCCTTCCGCCTGGGTAAGCACCATTTTTTTTTTAAACTCGAGGTGGATATCCTCATGGATGTCTTTCGCCATGACTAAAACCACCCCGGTGTCCCGTCTTACACCTACGTCGGGGACCACGGGAACCAATATGTCTGGTGCCTGCCCTTGCGGGCCTGCTCTCGTTAAGGGGGGAGTTAGGTGTTAAACTCCCCCTCCCCCCCCCCCCGTACATCGCAGAGAGGCGCGCGTGGAACACTACGCGCCACCATCTCGGGACCTAAGAAATAGGGGGCGACGGATGTGGGTAAGCGTTACCCTGGCCAACTTGGGAATCTTTAAATAGACTTCGAACCCAAGTTAGCCATAGCAAAGATCAGGGTTTACCGATGGCTCAGATCTCAAGTGGGTATGCGGCATCTCCCCACAGACAATGTCCTTCTTTGCATCCTGCGCTGGATGTGTCATCTGTGCATTTGATGATCTTATGACTGCGTCAGTGAGCGGAGTTCGTGCAACAAAATGTTGGGCCAAAAACGTTTGAATTTTTTGCCATCGGTATGCTAAGAATGAATGGGACAACTTGACTGCCCTGTTAGTCAACTACTATGGTGAGTACATCCTGGTAACGATATCATATCGGGTTTTCCTTATGGTACCTGGGGTTGGAATTTTGCCTGGATGGCAGTAGGTTCGCCCCTATCACATGAGTCAAAGTTATGGTCGAAACTCCGGTGCGAACATTTTGTTCAGGATCCTTTTAGCGATGCGTAAAGCGCTGTGGTTTTGAGTTTTTGCCCATATGGCTAAAAGCTAAAAGAACTTGTATCTTCGGAGAAAATAGACGTGATGTTGTGTGTAGACCTACCTTCCCAGTAGTTGACGAGTCTCTCGAGGAACTGCAGGCGGTCCATGGACAGCTGCAGCGCGAGGGTCACGTCGAAGCTGTCCACGTCGACGTGGCTGTAGTCCATGTAGTAGAGGTGCGTGCGGAGCTTCACCTTTTGTGCTGCGCGGAAACTTACGCAGAGGTCCGATTGGTTTACCTGTATATGAATAGGATAAACTATAACGTAACACAATTTACTTTAAGAATTGATACAGTGAAATTGCTACATTCAGCGTCAAAAATATCGAGACGACAAGATTGTCCAAAATGATCTCAACAACGAATAAAATTAAACTTTATATCAATTGGATAAAGATCTTGTTAGAATGACAGTTGTCGTGTACTGTCTTTATTCTGAAGCATTCCTAGCGTTATTTAGTTAATATTTCATTTTTATAGTCGTTTAGATCGTTTTGAACAATCTAGGGGCTTACTCTTCAACTTAATTTTAATTCCAATCTAATGCCAATCCGATTCCAATGTTAATTTTGCATACACGTGTTTTGGTAATAGTGTCAACATTGGAACAACAACAAAGCCCGATCTCGATTCCACTTAGTTCTAAAAAATGGACACCCAATTGAAACACATTTTGGCGCTAGCGTCGAACTCAAGAATACGAAAAGTTCAAATTCCAATGTAAATCGATCGGAATTAAAATCAATAGTAAGCACCCTGGTCGTCTCGATATTTTTGTGGCTTTGAAATTATTTTATTTTTGGACCTTAACAAATCTACGTTCGCGCTTAACTAGTCGCTCACTTATAGGAGTCTAGCGTAGTAGGCACTTCATTCATTTTGGTTTGTTTTGACTGTACAGCGGAATTGTGACTGTAATTTACGTAGTTTTAATTACTTTTGGGATAAAAGACTACCTATATTAAAAATGATATAAAAATCGATTCAGTAATATTTATGTATAAAATGCAAATGTGGTGCTGTCCCACAAACAATACGGCACTTGATATCTTGTCCAGCGTGTCCTGATGTCTGCACGCTACAGGAGTTCATGGAGGCTACTGAAAGTGCTCATTTCGTAGCCAAATTCTGGGCTAACTATATTTATATTGCTATCGATACCCTTAAAAAAAAAAAAAACGATTCTTAACAAACTACTTTGATTATGTCAATTAATACAGCTCTATATTTTATACAGACAGAGACTAACACATAACAGGCGCCTTGTTGGTATACTCTACTCTGTCTACCCCATGTACAATATAAGCGTGATGTTATGGTAATACATACTTTCATGGTGAAGTGCTCTATAAAGGAGCACCGGTGCAGTTTCTCCCGCAGCAGGTAGCCATCGAAGTTGACATACGACTGATGTATGTCACGAAAGAAACTGGCGTCGCGAGTGTTTATGTGATGCTTCAGCGGAGAATTCCAATGAATAATCTGGAATTTACAATCACTATTATTTTCTCTTTTCTGCTTAAAGTTTATTACATAAACATCCTATTATGTTCCTACTGCTAGCACAAGCCTGCACCCTAATTGCGAAACGCACAATTTATCAGAATCTGAATGGGATTGAAGATTATTTCTAAACCATTGCTTCATTTGTTCGAATAAATTGTCGGCTCAGCAACGTAAATAACGCAATGAATGTTGTTTCACTATGAATATTAAACCAATTCCTACTGATAAAAAGTTCCGCAATTACCCCTCTGCTCTCGGTGAGAGAGAGTAGGTCGTCAACAACCACGCGAGCCCTGTTCGGGTTGGTAGGTCTTCGAACTTTTGTTTTGGCTCTAGGACATGCTAGTTTCCTCACGATGTAATTTAACCTATTTCAGAGCAGTGGTGATGAAACACTTTCACTCAATGTAAAACGTCTTTCTGGGTTCGAACCCACGAAGCGTAAGTCGGGGCCTATATCACCGGGCAATCAGTCACCTTTTTTTTTTGAGTGGGAAATCATCAAATCACGTCTCCCGCTCTAGGGTGGAGCGGGAGGGCGTGTCAGACTTTTACTGACTAAAACCCACCCGTGTTCCTTCAGTTGCCCATATGCCAGGGCCACGGTAACTCTTTCGAACGAATCTCGCGACCCTGGCAGGCATCGGTCCTAGCAGAGGCGGTGACGAGCGGTGACCATGGCTCGCACCAGGGCCGGATGCGAGAGGTCGCCGGACACGGCGGTGCTCCACCCAGGCAGGGCACACCTCCACCGTATGCTCCACCGTGTCCTCCAGATGATCCTGGCAATGGAAACACCCGGGCGTTTCCTCCCGCTTTATCCTGAACAGGAACCCCCCGAAGCACCCATGCCCGGTGAGAACCTGCGTCACGCGGGAGGTGAGGACGCCGTGGCACCTCTCTATCCACTCCTCAAAGAGGGGACTTACCGCCGTAATTGTGGCGTGCCCAATCAGTCACCATCACCACTGCTTTGAAAACGGTGAAGGGAAACATCGTGAAAAATCCGGCATGTCCTAGAATCAAAAACTCGAGAAATGTGACATCAGCCAACTTGCACTGGGCCCGCGTGATGTATTACAGCCTACTCCTTGTCGAAGAAAGAAGGCCTTTGTTCCAGCAGTTGGAACATTATAGACCAGCCTTTCCCAAAGTGCTCGATAACGCCCGCTTGTGGGCGCTGCAGGCAAAAAAAAATGGAGGCGTTGTGTAGAGTCACACAACACCCCCATTTTTTTCTGGGTCTCTTACCACCCCCCTTTAGGCCTGCAGCGCCCACAAGGGGGCGTTATCACCCACTTTGGGAAAGGCTGTTGTAGACGGACGAGAAGTAATCTAATACGAAATCTGACAATAATTTTTAGTCCGCGACTGTTTAGGATAAGTACCTTCTCATTACCAAAATAAGTTCTTACTGAAGCCGCCAATCGTTCAAGTAAGTTAAACTTTATTTCGATAGTTCTTATTTTCTAAATTTTTAACCAAGTTTCAGTCCGGGTTGTGACAAATTATCAAGCGCGCGTAATCTACTGCGGTTGGATGTCGATAATTCATTCAATCAATCACAGAAGTTGACACGCTTTTTTTTGGATGGGAAATCATCAAATGACTTCTCCGGCTCTGGGCGGAGCGGGAGGGCGTGTCAGACTTTTACTGACTAAAACCCACCCGTGTTCCTTCAGTTACCCATATGCCAGGGCCACAGTATCTCGTTTGAACAATCTCGCGACCCTGGCAGAGTTGACACGCTTGAGAATTACTTTTGCGTTACATTGCTTTTTCTCGGCCGAAAACGTTTGACAAACTAGCTCTTAGTTGTCAATTTTGAATAAAGAAATTTATCACAGTTGGAATTAAATTCAAAATACCAAACGAATTCTAACGGTTCTGTTTTTTAAGTCAAATTGTGCTAACCCTCAGTCAGCCTAGTTTAAATAAATGACTATTGATTTTTATTTCTAACAAAGCGAGTTCCAACTGTTTTAACCTTGTCTGGAACCAAGGTTAAAACAGTTGGAACTCGCTTTGTGATAAAACAGGAATATAAGAGCCAATAAAATAACTCCTATTGAATAATACATACCTTCACATTATTTCTATCTTCTCCATAACAATTCTTAGCTAACGTCTGCGTAGACATCTGCACATTGTATTGACAACTCATATTGTACACATAGCGCGGCTGGCTCTTGATGATAGCGTTGATGACATCCTGGTCTGCCAGCGTAGTCTGTTTGAGCCTACCTATGTTATTGTGAACTGCGTCATGCCATAGTCTTGTCCAGTCTGTGGTTGTTCGGATCTTCTTCAGGTCTAATAACAACAAAAAATATAGAAATGTATTTTCATTTTTAAAAATGTACAGACGCCATCACATCTAGGTACCCGAAACTGTCAAATACACCAAATACTTTGGCGTTAAAGTTGAAAACCTATTAAAGAAATTTGACAGATTGTAGTAGCTTTAATTGTTGGCGTCTGTACTAAGAAATTGTTAATTCTTAAACTCAATAACACTGTCCGATCTGGGAATTGAACAAAGGGCCGAAGCTCAACAGTCGCGAATGCGAACACAACACTAACGGGGCTAACTAGGTGACAAAGGGACTTATTAGAGAATGGGCAGCAGCGTTATCTATGCATTGTATCACCATACTACGATTGCCAACCTGCCTACCAAGCATGGCGATTATGGCAACCCCGCACGCCTTGGGGAGGGTTATGTCCACCGTGGACGTCTCAGGACTGAAATAATGATTAATTAAAATAAATATTATGAAAGTCCCGCACTTTAAATAAAATAATTACTTAGCATTGTTAAAAATATAAGGAACATAGTTAAATGATATATAAATAGCCTATGTTACTTCTTATAACACTAGGTCCCGTCAAAATCAGTCCAGCCGCTTCGGAGATTAGCCGGAACAACAAACAGACAGATGTTGCTTTCATATGCATTTACTAAAAAGCTGACATTACAAACTGTCACTTCAAATATACAAAAAAAAAATGACATTCAATTTAATTAATTTGGATAGATTATAGATTTAAATATAGTACTTACCTAAAAGCATAACTCCTGTGTTGTAGCCTCTACCGAGGGCTGGCCAGCGCTTTGCCTTGTTTAGGTACCAGCTGCTTTCGTTTTCCACTACGCCTATAAACTGTGGACAACATGGTTAATTAAACTAGGCTGTAATTTAGACACAATATACATCGTCAAAAAAGGTTCTACAAACGGTTTCATAGACTTCATTTTTGTTCCCTTGTGGTATGGTAATTTTATTCTAGATGCATTGTCTACACATAAACTCGACCATTATTACTCTATTAAAATATTTTAAATACTATTTGTTGTAACATACAACAACATCACCCTTGCACAGGGAAACCCCTGTAGGGTTCTGAAGCGGTTTACCTATAGTACGCTCTCATTACGCCAATTATGCTTAACTCCCATGTAATAGGGGGCGAGCCTATTGCCTTTAACCGGGCATAAATCCAGACTCCGGGCTGCTACTGAGAAATTCCAGAAAGAAAATCCTAATAACACTTTGCGCGACCTGGGAAAACGAACCCAGGATCCCACATTCAGCAGTCGCGCTTGCGACCCGGATACCCCGTGCCTCGAAAAGCACGTTAAGCCTTAGTCCTGCGCCTGATCACTCTCCGGGCTTGTCGGATTGGCGTCCCATAGGACTGTGAGAGTGACGGGAGAGCGAGTGCCCCTGTGTCTACGCGCACACTTGTGCAATATAATGTCTCCCGCGCCGAAGGTTAGTCTCCGTAGAGGTTGGCCGCCATGGCGGAATACGGTCTGGAGGATTATTATTATTATTTCTTATTGCGTTTTTGTATTAGGAATTTCTCCTTAGTGGTGTCTGGACTGATGCCTGGTTATGGACGATAGGCTCGCCCTGTATGGGACTTCAAAATGCTAAATGTGGGTGTCACAACTGGCACCCACATTTAGCTGGAAGTTGGCAGTATCATCACAACGGTAATGTTTCGTCATTGTTTGTCTCATTTGTTTTTAGTAAATTTGATTATTTATGTATATGTATGTATGTATTTTTATATTTATATAAAGTTAGGTATATGTATTATGTTTATGATTTAAATAGGTAATACGTTTCTTCAATTTCATTGCACCTACCACTGTTTGTCTCTGCATCACCCAAAGGTTGACTGGTAGAAAATGTTTATGGCATTAAGTCCGCCTCTGTACGTTTATGTGCTTAAAGTGTTAAATAAATAATAAACTACACACTTCTGTCTTACTCTTCAGGAAGTAGAGGAGTGTGGTTTTGTATCATCAATAAATAAGTATCGTGAATAATCTTACCTGATCATCCGTCATATTTCTAAACAAGGCCCACAGTTCAGCGACATCACACAGGAAGGTGAGATCCGAGTCCAGCACAATAGCCTGACTCAATGTTTCTGGCAAGATATCAGGGAACAGCAACTTGACTAGCGCATAGATACCGGAGTAATGGCTGTTCGGGATCCATCGCACTTGTGTCAGATACTCTTCTGCATTGTAGCAAGTGTATTTTACTGAAAAATAAAACAGATTTCACCCGATAGGCAACTGGTATCCCGCACGCTCCGTGTGGTGCCGGAAGTAAAGAAAAGCACCATCCCATCTGTTGCCGTGGGTGTCGTAAAAGGCAACTAAGGGACTTACTAGAGAATGGGCAGCATAGTTCTCTATGCATTTTACCACCATACTGCGATCGCCAACCCGCCAGCCAAGCGTGGAGATTATGGCACCCCCCCCCCCCCCCAATTGGGGGAAGCCTATGACGTATTTCGGCTGTAATGATGATCATGATGATCCCGCACAAGTTTCGCGCAACGCTATTATACACACAGCGCTCATACATTTCCTGCCAGTCGCGAGATTTGTTCGTAAGAGTTAGCGTGGTCCTGGCATATAGGCAACTGAAGGAACATGGGTGGGTTTTAGTCAGTAAAAGTCTGACACGCCTTCTCGCTCCGCCCAGAACGGGAGATATCATTTAATGATGTCCCACACAAAAAAAAATACGCTCATACATTTGTGAGCGCTGTGCGTACACTCGCGCGCGCGTGTAATCGCGTTGTTACAACTGCTATGAGCAATTTGTTCATAGCTGTTGTAAAAACGCAATTGTTATTAAGTAAAAGTATCTCATGTACAGTACAGATATCACAGAAAAAATCTGCGATTCAGCAAACATCGTCTAGCAGTGATAGAACTTCAAATTAACTCGCAATGATAGGTCCTGCAAGCACGGCAGTAAAAAACTTAGCAGCTTTGCCTCCGCGGCGCCACGTTCGTGCTTATTCGAAGACACGATGATTAACGAAGCGTATACCTTTCGTGGTTTAATTGTATATGACATAGGTACACCCTCATAACCAACCAGAACACAACAACATCAAGCATTTTACGACCGTGGCCAGATTGTTTAGAAATTGATAGTGCTCAATTTTACTTCCCCATGTATGTATTATGGGAGGTATTTTCCCTGCAGATGAACACTACAATAACTTAGATAAAAAGATAGATAGAATTGTATATCAGTGCAGCTTAGTGCACGAAAGGTCAGCACGACCGATTATTGAATACTCAAAGAAAATGATCGCTTCCTACACGACGTACGTCGTTACATTGGTCCCAGACGCAACGACAGCTGTGTCTAGTCGGAGTTACGAGACACAGATGCAAACGACAATTCAGGGTCTATTTGCAGTTACTTGACGCAGCGACAAGTTTAAAGAATGGAATAAGTATTTTAGTTTAAATATTTTATTTGATTCTTTTAATGCTCGCAGCAACAAGTTTAAAGAATGGAATAAGTATTTCGGTTTAAATCATTTATTTGATTCTTTTAATGCTACGATTACATTGTCGTGTTATCGGGAACTACAAGGAGCGCGGTCTCTCTCCCACATAGCTTGACTGGCCTGTTAGTCTAGTGGTTAGTGGCCCTGACTGCTGAGACTGAGGACGTGGGTTCGATTCCCACCCAGGACAAATCTCTGTGTGATGAGCACGATCATTTGTTCTGTGTCTGGGTGTAATTTATCTATAATATGTATGTATTTAGAAATATTTAAGTATGTTTATCAGTTGTCTGGTTGCCATAGTACAGGCTCTGCCTAGTTTGGGATCAGATAATGGTGTGTTGGTTGTCCTAAGATATTTATTTATTTAATTATTTATTATCTGTTCAACAGAGAGAGCGCGACGTGTAGTTTGCTATAACGTGACAATGTAGCCGTAGCATCAAAAGACATGGTCTTGACAAAAAAACTATGCTACTCACCATCAGGCAAATCCCAAGTATCAAACAGCTTGTTGACCGTTCTATGAGAACTGCTATCTACGACGAAATGGAAATGAATTGGGTTCTGTCTGTGGTGCATCAAAGACTTCAGCATGGGCGTAATCTGGCGCGTACACTTGCCCATGCACACTAAAGCTATGTGGACCGTTTCGCATAGAGTACCAACCGCATCTGGTATCTGTGGATAAGCAGTTTGACATTTTCTCTTTATATGATAGTAAACATTGTGGTTATCAATAGTAGTTTATTCAAATAACTGCACTGCACTGTCTGAAGGTCAAAATAACATAAGAGAATCTCCATTCACCGGCTCATAGTGCATTACGGCACAGCTGTCTGGACAACAGCATGCAAAGTAATGAACATTATGAAACACAAAACATTAAATTAAATTATTTGACATAGGTCAGCTAGCACGAGCTAATAAACCAACAAATAGACAGAAAGTCAGCTCAACATCAAAACTAAATTAGGTATTAAGGACTTCCTTAAGGGGAATGCTCCAACCAGCCCGCGAAATTCAAAATTTCTTGCGTTTTTTGCAATTTGCAGGCCAGTGCTAGGTTGTATGTTGATTAAAATATTATTCGCGACTGTAAGACGTATGTAGTTAAAGAATTATAATCATCAAAATCACCAATACAACCCTCCAAGTTAATAAAGGCGTAAGAACAAAAAAAAAAAAAACAGAAAAAGTCATTCCTACAGCTTTATGAACTTAGAGCGTTGTATTGATGATTTTGATGATTATAATTCTGTAACTACATATGTCTTACAGTCGCGAATAATATTTTAATCAACATACAACCTACCACTGCCCTGCAAATTGCAAAAAACGTAAGAAAATTTGAATTTCGCGGGCTGGTTGGAGCATTCACCTTAAGTTTTAAACATTAATTATTTACAAGTTCTTTTTCTCAACCATGAGCAGGCTCACAAATAATATCCCTACAGTATTTGTAACCAACGAAAAAAATGGAGGAGGTTCTCAATTCGATGCATATTTTTTTGTTTTGTTTTTTTATAAATAAGTGCAAGCTGTTGCCAGTGGCAACGCCAGCACTATTAATGAAATTTATCCCAAGTGAACATACTATTGGGACATAGTGTATTGTATTATATGTATTAGTTCAGGTTCAATCCACAGTTGTTTAATCATGATTAATTAATAAACATGTGAACTTTGACATTTTATATTATTAATAGGATAGAATATAAATACGAAGGATTACTATGTCATTTAATTATTTAAAAATGATGTTTCTCTCTTTAATAAAATTAATTCACATTCTTAATATTCACTTTCAAAACAACATTACTATATATCATTATCTACTTACCACAGGAACTTCATAAGTAGACACAGAATCAACGGACATTTGTTTCATGACGTTCTGTGATATTCTCAATTGTGTCTTGAACACTTTGTTCTGTGTTTCCAGCACACTTATCCTGGATATCAGCCACCAGTAATAGACTATAGATACCGCTATACCTATCCCAAAAGGCACTCCCAACCACGGACGAAAAAACAGGCAGTATAATAGATTCTTTATCTTCATGTTTGCATTCGCTCATTTCAGTTTCATAATTGTTTTAAATATTCTTGTTTTTTAGCTGTAAAAATATTATTAAACACTTTAATTACCAATTGAAAGTACACATCAATTATTTTAGTACAAATAACTCATTATCAAACATTCGCTCATATTTTGTTAATTTAATTGAACCGTGTATCAATGATTAAATTTCACATCTGATTAATAAGTACATTGTGACATACTCGTGGTAAATTGGTGCTAGATAATTTTAACAACAGCAGCTTGTAATTTAATCTGTTGTATTCACTGATCATAGAAGTTTAATCATTTAAATTAAACGTTTAATTAATTTACTAGTACTTACTTTTTATTATGATTTACACACAAACGACCGCTCTACATAATTAATAAGAGGGAAACATCGTTCCTAATCACTTGAATTTCTTTACGCTTTGCAGGTGTTAATAGGCCATGTTTGTCGGTTGAGTATTACGTATTTTTAGGTATTTAATTGTTTATTTACACATTTAGTTTAGAAAAGGTCGTCAGATTTCCTTGAATACCATCTAATGTCAGTGTCACTTTGACGTTTCTTCAAGACTTTTATTGACAGCTGATGCATTTTGACAATGACGTCGATCTCGGATGCGTTCATGCACTGTACCATTTTACTGATAAAACATTTTTATTATTTGAAAGTACTCTATTTAGTTACTTCTTGTGTAAAAGATATGAAAAGGAGTTGAATGACCGAGGACGTATAGCACTAGGGACTGGTGAAGTGCGGGCATTTTGAGAGACTTGCCTTTAGTAATTTTGTCGTTCAAAAAGTGCAGACTCTCAGCCTAGTTTGAATAAATGATTTTTATTTTTTTACACGCTTTATTTTAGCTTCACTTGTATGTTTGTATGTATGTTTGTTTGTAACCGACTCCATATAGCCCGATTTTGACCCACTTTAAACGACCAGATTTCATTAAAACTTTGCACACCTGTCAAGAACCGATGACAATGCAATAATTTCATAAATTTGTGCCATTATCCTTTCCAGGGTTACTAGGACAGCAAAAAAAACTGTCTTCGAAAACTACGCTGACATACGTCACAAACTACGCTGATATACGTCTCAAAATTCGAAACACCCTAAAAAGTGCTTTTTAAGGTATTTTTTTATTGATATCAGGCACCTCACGCTTTTTTTCCATTATTTTGTACTTTTTAGTTTGGTTTTCAATGGAAGCGTGTTTTTTAGTTTTTTTAAACTATTATTTATTTTGTTTTTTTTTTTATTTTGAGGAGAACGCAAGAATGCAAGATAATGACTTCTTTTGTGTCAACATAATAACTATAAGAGCCAAAAAAGCAGGCGCAACAAGTCAAGAAGGAGGATAATTAAATTTATTTATTTATTATCCTAATGACTTGTAAAAAGTATTGACTTTTTACAGTGCTTGCTTTTTCTTTATGAAAGCTCTCCATGTGACCATAAATTACTTGCAGGTCTATGATCAACACGCTTCAGACTTGCATTGCGCCTGCTGTACCAGTTTCAGCAACAACCTAGATTGATCAAACAATAATTGACGAACTTTGTACTTACATTCTGGCAGAACCAATTTTAACCTAGAAAGACTTATTCAAAAGTTCACACTATTCTCAGAAACTGTAACGGTTTACCAGCAGTCGATTGGTCCATGAACCGTTGGTCAACATTATTTTTAACCCACTAACTTTTCATCCAAAGGACTTTTCACCCACGAACGTTTCGCCAACATAACTCAACGTCAGTGAATGCTTTACCAACAGAATATGGATGTGCGAATAACACTTGAGCGACAAAACTGTATTGCGACTGACATAGTTCGAATGCACGCTTGTGCGGCACACTGAATCAAGTCGTTTCTAGCACTCGCCGGCCGCTGCCGCGGCACCGCTCGCTTCGCTCGCTCGGCTCGTGCGTAGGAGGTCACAGTTTTAACCTAACCTAACCTAGTGTACTATGTGAGCTCGAGTTTTTGGTCAAAACATTCTGTTGGTAAAGCATTCACTGACGTTGAGTTATGTTGGCGAAACGTTCGTGGGTGAAAAGTCCTTTGGATGAAAAGTTAGTGGGTTAAAAATAATGTTGACCAACGGTTCATGGACCAATCGACTGTTGGTAAACCGTTACAGTTTGCTATTCTCATCTAGCTTATTTTTGTGATTTGCGGGTGCTAGGCATGGTCGCAAGACACATAACTACATAAACGTAGGACTCACGAGGCGAGTTGTGGGCATGCGAACGAATTATCGTTCTATCCGGGAGCCGGGTGCTGGGCACTGAAAGTGCTAGAACCATAAAAATGCAATTTAGCAAAAAATACTCAAGGTGGATTGGAGATTTGACACTTTTATTTAACTACTAGCATCTGCCCGCGACTTCGTCCGCGTTAAATTTCTTGTTCCCCCGACCCTTCCCGTAGCGTAGGCTCGCTTACCCGTGCGATTTTCCCCGCTTTTGCAACATTTTTCATTACTGCTCCGCTCCTCTTAGTTGTAGCGTGATTTTATATAGCCTATAGCTTTTCTCGATAAATAGGCTACCCAACACAAAAATATTTTTTCAATTCGGACCAGTAGTTCCTGAGATTAGCGCGTTCAATCAAACAAAAAAACATACAAACAAACTCTTCAGCTTTATAATATTAGTATAGATAAGACTAGATTTTCCCAAGATATTTTCATTCTCCGAGTGATGTACACACGGCTTCACATCAAGCTATACATTTCCAGTATAAGCTGACCTCTCGTTATACGGAAATCAGATCAGTTTATACTATAAATATAAAGCTTGATGTGTAGCCCTGTGTCCAAAGAAAAAATAGAAAGAACATAGTGTAAATTATTAAAAAATCACATTATTAGATATTTTTCCCATTTAAGATCACAACCTCATCCAAGATTTGACATGACATGTATTTCAACCACCTGAGCTGTTTCACCTCAGGTACTCCGGACAACTAGACTAGCACTCAGCTTCTCTGTGAGCTAATATGCGTGCCCAGCATGGCATTGTTCCCCCCACGCCAAAGAAGTATATAGGTACTTACCGAAAAATCATAGGCTGCCACAAATCGACCCTGTTCAGAGCAATATATCCCACAGCTGGCATATCACCTCTACAAGTCCAGAGAGAAGTTGCAACCGCAATGTAGAAACACAAACAGGAGTCCGATACTAGACAACCACTATTTGGCACTCAACTAACAAAGCGACAGTTAAAAATTAAACACAGCTTCTTAAAATCGTAACAGCGTACTCGGTCAATGCTTGTTGCAAACTTTGGCACCAACCAAAGGAACAGTGGAGTATTAGTCGGTAGGGCTCTCTCATACTCATAACCCTCCGTTTTTCCGGCCGAAAGACATCCGTGAGGATTTCCCCACGGAAAAAAAAAATGTGTAACATACTTCCGTGGTCAACTTGAAAGTCCCTGAACTGTCTCAGAACCCAAGTCGAAAGGTGTAAATTGAACGTCGTAAGTGGGGCTACATCGACGGAATGGCAGTAGCTAGCAGAGTATGGATGTGGCGCTGTGCCACAAACTATGCTGCACCTCCTATTCTGTTCTCAGTGTCTGTCTTTATATGCAATCAAAAAGACTTCAGTACTGACTCCAATAACGCCGTGGAAATGGCTAAGTTGTGGCCCAACAGAATAACTGTTGTGCCTGCGACACAAAGATGAAGAATATTGTACCACTGCAAGGTAAAGGCATCTTCTGAGATACAGAAGGCCTGAGCATTGATCACCACGCTTGCGCAAGATGGTTAGGTTATTTGAGACTTATAATATAATAGATATAGAATAGAAAACCTGGACGTATAACATATTATGCTATACGTCCAGATATTCTCACGACGTTTTTGTTCACCGATATCAGTGATCCAAGGTAAACTCAGAAAGTAAGTACAACATTTACATCGGATAAGTCACATTGTTACTTTTACCCGGATTTAAATCGACAACATAGGGGAAGGTTGCTATGATTGGACCACTTAACTTCCGTACGACATATCTTTTTTAGTTTTTGCGATAAAATAAAACTGCTTTTTGGTTTTGTTTCCAATCAAATTTATTAATATAATATGTCACTCACAGCTAACTTAAACTGACAGTTTGTGAGAAAATTGACGTTAAACATTTCTTTGGTCGTTGCCTTCTTTGGACCATGGTCGCTTTGATTGGACCACTGAGTTGCTATCAATGGACTTAGAAAATTTTTGGCAGTGGTCCATTCAAGGCGATTAACAAAAATCAATAAAAAAAATAAAAAATATGAAATCCTTCATCAAAAAGAATAATTAAAAATACCTATCCATAACGTAAAAAAGCTTATACTGGGTTGAGCAGCAAATGAGTTTTTTTTTTAATTGGTCATTGTACTCATAATTATATACAACTTTTACTATGGGACCAACCAACCCTAAAATCGGGAAAAAAATTAACTGCTTCATACATTTTGTCGAGTTCTGTGAAGGTAATGTATGAAGCAGTTGATTATTTTTCCCGATTTTAGGTCTGGTCCCATGGGCGTACCCAGGTTCTGGGCCAGGGGGGGGGCAAATCAGATTTTTTATAAGCAAATAAATAAACATAAATTAAAAGAGGCTTTTTTTAAATCTTTTTTTAAATTCGTTTTTTTTTAATATTCAATAGTCATTTTAAAAGTAACTTTCGAGGGTCTTCAGTAAAACGGTTTATAACGTCTTTCGTGAAAGAATCGCCCATAGTGTTAACAAATATTCTATGTATACTGAGCATACAAAGCCCATTTAATGTACTTCGATCATGGTCGATCTTAACTACATTAATTGTACGCGTCTGAGTGTGCTGAATGACCGTTCAATTGTAGCGGTTGAATGAGGCATTGGTGCCGACATAGTATAAAGAGGGGAAGTAGGCTATCTCCGGCCCAATCCGCGATATAATTGCCTACTGTCTTAGGGTTGTCAGTTTTAGCTAAATTTTAATTCAGTGCCTTTAAATTGGCAAGGGTCGGAAAGTTGTATTTTTTACTTGTATCGTCTGGGTACAGGGTTTTTCAGGCCTCACTACTTTAAAGCCCAGCCCTTGCCAAAGATAACACATCTCTGTATTAAGTGATCATTAGTCAATAAAGTTCAACAATGGTTTCTCTAGCAAATATTGAAATGTATTCAAGATTCAGAGCAGAATTATTCAAAAAAAAAACCGGCCAAGTGCGAGTCGGACTCGCGCACCGAGGGTTCCGTACAAACCTGTAGTTATAAAGTTTTAAATTTTTTTAAATATTTTTATTACATGATGTAACTAAAAATTTACAGTTTTCGCAATTTTTCCTTTATCTGTGCTATAAGACGTTGCTTCGTACAGAATTTCAAAATTCTAGATCGACTGGAAGTACCCTATAGGTTTTGATTCCCTTGCGAGTTTAGAAAATTTGCTGAAATTTGCGGCATAAACAGCTATATCTTTTAATTGCGTTAGCTTAGAGGTTTGATTTTTTCACAGCTCCAAGGGACAGTAGACTTGAGTATTTGATATAAATTTCAGCTTGATACCTCCACGCGTTCCTGAGAAAAAGGGTCTTGACAGACGGACGGACGGACGGACGGACGGACGGACGGACAACAAAGTGATCCTATAAGGGTTCCGCTTTTTCCTTTTGAGGTGCGGAACCCTAAAAACACAGTAAAACAACATTAAAAACTAACGCCTGATCTCCTAGACTATAATCTTTGTTGTTATGATTCGAACTTTGCTTCATTATGTATATATCTGATTTACAATTACACAATTACTTATTTTTAATTACGATTTTATAACTGTAAGTAGGTAGGTACTTAGTTACTATACCTACAATACTGAGAAATCGTCATAACTAAACGTAAACAAAGCAATAGCGGCAAATGCGAATCAATTTTATTGATAGATCAAAAGTACCTAATACATTCTAGTAGGAAAGTAGGCCTACCTACGTACTTCCTCAGTGTGATAGAAAACTAATACAATAAAAAATAAGTAAGTAGGTATCTCATCATCAAGTAAAAATTATATGCTAGATTAAGTGACTAGCTTACCTTTCCTGTTCAATAGGTTATCTGAACAGAGACAATTCTGGAATCGATGAATTATTAAGACACCCAAACACACAGCAATACGTTTTCCTGCGATTATCGAACATTTTTTATTCATTTAGTGTTGCCGAAAAGCCGTGACGCGAGAACCTCGTGCAGTGTTAGCCCCGACTGGCGAACTGAGAAACGGGTTGAGATTTTGTTAAAGTGTGCGTGCGGCGACGCATAGATACTATGGCGCACACATACAGGCCGCGCGCGATGCGTTTGTATGAAGATAACTTACTTCCCCTCTTTATACTATGGTGCCGATTCTGTTGTACAAAATTCTCTAAACTAAACTAAAAATCATTAAAATTTGGTTTATTCCTGTCAAACGACGATTTCCTATTCTGAAATAGACTAAAGTGACACA
Source organism: Aporophyla nigra (assembly GCA_947507805.1). Lineage (NCBI taxonomy): Eukaryota > Metazoa > Arthropoda > Insecta > Lepidoptera > Noctuidae > Aporophyla > Aporophyla nigra. The sequence continues at coordinate 25,960,793 of OX382292.1, read as the reverse complement.
ACTTAACTATATTTTAGTTTGACAGCACTAAGATTGCACTGAGTTATAAGTTTAGTGAAAATGACAATTTTGCTATTCTGAGTTTGCCGGTTTTCACCAAAAATTTTGACTATAATAATTTATTTTGACTAAACCTGACTATTTTTAATCGCGATTAAAAAGGTGTGGAATAAAACTAGTGGTCATGAACAAAAAATCACATCAACGCCTCGCCTTCACGTGCAAAAACAGTGCTGTATTTTGTATTTTTTCTTTTGCTTATATCTCGAAAAATAATGAAATTTTCGACCCCTCTATGAAACCCCGGAACATTTAAATCTCAACACGTGAGTAATATTTTTTTTTATTTTTCAAACAAAAAGTGAAAAATTCCATATAAAACACGTCCAGGCTGCCCCCTTGCGCACGCCTTCGTCTCTAAAAAATTAATTGCGTAGCGCATACAAGTACCACGTTGCGAAACCAAAAGAAACAAAAACCTCGTTGATTGTCAAATTCGTTTTTAGGCGTGTCAAAATAATTTTTAAATTTAGAGATTTTTTCTTGCAGAATGGCGTTAAAATTCTCATAGCCAAAAGTAAGGAATTTTAGAGATAGTTTAGTTAGTTTAGTTCGGTGTACAACAGAATCGGCACCATTGCTAGTAAAATTTCTAGGGCTGTCTTCACCTTCGGGTAAAAAGATTCCGCTACTCCGTTATTAACTCTGTTTTTTCAATATTTTCAAAGTCCTGCTCCTGCTTCATCCAAAAAGTTCGGCTTCAGATGTGATCCCTTCTAATTCATAATAAAATGTAGAAACTTCCTCCATAATATTTTGTAATTTTGGAACTGTAATTTCAATTATCTGAGCAGGGTGCAACAATGAAAGAGTAAACGCTGATGAATGGTATTTGCTGTATCTCGCCCCTAATGAAGAAAGTAACGATTCCAAATAGGGCATGCGAAACGAGCGACGAAAATAATCGCTAAGGGGCTGGCCACAGTAGGCAGCTGGTTGATTTGCCTTCTGTTCTTGGCGGCTTGCTGTCTTAGGTAAACGCAGCTCAAGGTTCAAAGCCACAGCAATTTTTTCAGCAGATTTGATTAAATCTTCACTCCTTTCTTCCGCGGAATGCCTTTTTTTGTGGGTGGAAAATCATCAAATGACGTGTGGAGGGCGTATCACACTTTTACTGACTAAATCCCACTCGTGTTCCTTCAGTTGCCTATATGCCAGGGTCACGATAACTCTTTCGAACAAATCTCGTAACTCTGGAGGCATCGCTTCTAGCCGACCCCTTCAGTTATGCTGACATCTCTTTGAGGTGCGCGTGGAACACAACGCGCCGTCGACACGGGCTTGGGCGTTCGGGGTACAGAACATATATACTCTAGGGAGGTCCGGAGCGTCTCCTCCTGCAGCACGAAGGAGCGAGAGGGTGCAGAGACTGGCTCTCCCTCACGCGCTACGCCTCCTCCGTGAGCATTACTGCTTCGCATAAGGAGGTGACGGCTTCCCATGCCAGAGGGCATCTCCATACCATGGCTTGTACCAGGGCCGCCACCGATCGCCTCCACGAGGTCACGGTGGTGCTCAGCTCCGGCAGGGCACTCCACCGTATGCTGCACCGTGTCCTCCAAACGATTCACGCAATGGAAACACCCGGGCGTTTCCTCCCGCCTTATCCGTATTGGTTATCCGACCGACCGACGAACCGAATTGTATTTGTTAACCGACTTCAAAAGAGGAGATGGTTCTATGTTCCACTGTATTTTTTTTTCAAAACAATTTCTCCGTTGATTATGACCCATTTCTATAAAAATCTTTTTTTAACACGCTTGTATTAGCTTCAAACATATGTATGTGCCTATGTAACGGAAAATTTGAACATGATTTTGACCCCCTTCAAAACGTTGAATAAACTCGAAATTTGGCGTACTTATCAAAGACCGATGACAATACAATAATTTTATAAATTTGTGCTATTATCCTTACCAGGATAGCAAAAAAACTGTCTTCGAAAACTACGCTGACATACGTCACAAAATTCGAAACACACTAAAAAATAAAAAACAAATAATAGATTAAAAAATGTCTCAAACTATTATTTTTATTGGGTCCCCTAAAGCATAACCTTCAGGGGACCACCATATAATTTTTATTGACTTAGATTTCGTATTTAATTCACTTTGTTCAGCGTGATGATTGAACAACGGACTTCCAAAAAAAAACACTACAAAGTGAAAAATAAGTTTAATTTCGGTAGTCAGTGGCAAAAAACTAAAATAAAGATCCAAAGACACCGACTACCGAAATTAAAGTTATTTTTGTATGCAGCGCTGCTTGCGAGTAGGTAGAACGGGCGCGTCGCATGATTTTTAAAAGTTGTAAATTGTATTACAAATAGAAAAATGTCATTTTTACTAATTTTTATCGACAAATGTAGATAGTTAGTAGGAACATTCACAAACTCCAGGGGGGGGCAGCTGCCCCCCTCTGCCCCCCCCTGGGTACGCCCATGTCTGGTCCCATAGTAAAAGTGGTTCATAATTATGAGTACAATGACCCCTTTAAAAAGCCTATCTGTTGTTTCAACGATATATAATTTTACGAATGAGTATGAGATCAAATTTGACACATAATGAGATCAACTTTTACACGTATGCAAACGATTAATTATTATAAAATCACATTTTAAATTAAAAACAATATTACAACAAAAATAACAACACTTATTTGCATTGAGGACATAAATACTTCTTAATAGTTTTCTTAACGCAGGCACAATCTACATGAACCCAGGCTTTACACATCATACATTGAATCATGTCTTCAACTGCACACAGTAGGCAGATTTTGCAAAACCATTTTTCGATATTTACTGATTTGACATCTTTGCTTGTTGATGGCTCTGGCTCATCAGTTATTTTATTTTTAGAAAATGCAGTTTCTTTTGCAGTAAATTTCGGCTTTTTCGGTTTTGAAGGCCTTACAATAGCTTGTTCTAAAGTGGTTTTATAAGGCGTCGACGTCAGTTCCAAGCTACTTTGTGCTTTTTTACTCCTTTGTCTTAACTCTTGTGCTACTTTTTTAGCTCCAGGAGATATTTGGTTTATTGTGAATTCGAAATTGCGTGCCTTTGATTCAGCTGTACTACAATCAATATTCTGTGATACCGCTAAGGTTTCAATCTGAGATTCAGCAGTCATAGCTTCATTTTGACATGTAATTGGCTCCGTCACTTCTAGATTCTCTTCTAGTAAAGAAATATTCAAAGATAGTGGATCTATATCATCCTGTAACTCTAATACAATTGGTGGTGAAATCTCATCGTTTTCTTTTTCAGGTACAATGAATTCGTAGTCAGCAAATGCATCTTTATTAAGAGGACAAAAGTAAAATCGCAAAAAAATGCGATGCCTTAACCAGCACAATCATAACATAAAGTATCATTAGGTAATTTAATTTATCGAACTAAAAAAACTATTTCATTGTTTTTTTCAAAATTTTGTTAATTATATGTATTTCGGCAACTCTTTTACAACCGACTAAATGAACGTAGAACTTATGTATCATAGATATAATATTTTATAAATAACTTTATGCATGTTTTCCTGTAGAAGTTAGGCGGTATCTAACCACATTTTGGCAGTGTTAAATGTCCCTATTGCCCTTTCTCAATTGTCCATGGTCCAGTGGTCACAAAAAGAAGCACGAGTTCTGTGGTACAAAAAAAATAAAAAAATAAAAAAATTGCGTAAACTGTCAATCAAAATCCGAAAACCGTTAACGGAACTTTTTAATCCACTGATTCATGTTTGAACAATGTGTCTGCTCAACAACGTAAATAACGCAATTAATGTTATTGAACTGTTAAAATGAAAGGCATTGCCATTGTGTTACGCATTTACCTAGTTGGGCTCAGTGCTGGTATTGGGTTTACCAACTGTACAAACGTGATTAACCAAAAAACTTCTCATCCTGAGTAGAATTTACTAGTGTCCGACCGAAAGTTCGGTATCGGTTTCGATCGAGTTTCGGCAAAATAACAAGTTTCGGTTTCGACGGCAAACCTGCCGAAAGTACGACTGAAACCGAAACTGCATTCGGGAGTTCTCGTGCTGTGATCGGTCATGTTCGGCGCGTTAAATCCCATCCAAGCGAGTAAGCGATGAACACATTTTGCCGCGTCCACATGCCTAATAAAAAAATAAAAATAAAATAAATAAAATGTGTTTATTTGGAACAAGTTTGAGGACACAAATTTACAAAAAGAAACGAAGATAGCTACAAAAGTTAAAAACTGTGGCGCAGCTATCAACGCCCACGTCAAGAACATGGTGCATTTGCTCCAGACAAATAATTAAAAGAAAGAAATAACTTAAAAATAAAATAAAAATTTAAAGTTATAGGTTACTTAAATTTTACTAACTATGTGTCAGTGTGTAGTGGTTGTTGAGGAGTGTGTGAGTAGTGAGTGTCAGGGTGAGGGGAAGTGTAATAATGTCGGGACTGGCTTGTGTTTGCAATTCGTTTATTTTTTTATATTTTATTCATTATATTCATTAATATTTCTTCTTAGAGGGGGTGTTGATATTGATTATCACACCAATAAGTGAAAATGTCGAAAACTGCATAGCTATATAGACTAACTGATTATACTATCGTTTTCTTTATATTTCCCTCAAAACATGATCTTTCTAAGGAAATTTCGGTTCCGGTTTCGGCCGAACCTGAGACTGTTGCCGAAATTCGGTTACGGTTTCGGTCGTAAAAACCAGTTTCGCTTGAACACTAGAAATAACCTTAGAATAATCATTGGATGATATTTATAAAATAGGCGCCACAGACAGCCCGCTTTGCAGGGGTTACCTTGAAGCCGAGAAATCAGCCGCCTACGTCATCCTAGAATGTGAGGCCGTGGCTTCTTAACGCAAAAAAATCCTCGGAATATGAGATCCGCGAATCCTGTGAAGCTCCCGGGAAGCTTATTTGCTATTGCGCTGAGCTAGGCTGGCTTTGTTAGCCAGAACCCCCACGCACCGGACCGAATGAGAGTCTAATAATAATAATATCTTAGGACAACCAACACAACGTTATCTGATCCCAAACTAGGCACAGCCTATGGAACCAGACAACTGATAAACATACTTATATATTTCTAAATACATACATATCATAGATAGATTACACCCAGATACAGAACAAATGATTGTGCTCATCACACAAACATTTGTCCTGGGTGGGAATCGAACCCACGACCTCAGTCTTAGCAGTCAGGATCACTAACCACTAGACTAACAGGCCAGTCAATGCGGAAAAGGGAGTCCCATCATCATCATCATCATCATTGGGTTGCTCATTAGGATTTTATCTGTAGATTAGTATAGTTTCATCGAGTGGCCGAAACAATTTTTATTTTTATACACGAATTGGTTAAGCTATACTTGCCGCGGTTGGTCCATGGATGGGTGACGATCTTCACATACCAAAACCCTTACGAGCCTTGGAAAGGTCGTTAATCCCGGTTGGCATTTGTTGATCTTTAACAGTCGTTACGGGTCGTCAGAAGCCTGAAAGTCTGCAAACCAGACTTACAAAGGGGTATCATATTACCCAATTACTGGGTTGTGGAAGTCAGATTGGCAGGCGTTCCGTGGAGCAACCGGACACATACCAGTATTTCTGGTATTCAGCTGCATCTGATTAGACTTGAAGCTGGACCAAACACAGATAGTGGGACAAGGCCGGGCAGATAATGATACGAGTAGATAATAATCATCATCATCTGCCTAGCCTTTCTCCAACTATGTTGGGGTCGGTTTCCAGTCTAACCAGATACAGCTGAGTACCAGTATTTTACATGGAGCGACTGCGTATCTAGATAACGACAAGTAGATAAAAAAGTGAGCCGTCGTGGGACGCCTGGCAGATGTGAAACATCGAAACTATTTTGTAAAGATATATAATATTTATAAAGCATACTTTACGAAAGGAAATAAATATGGTATAATCAAAAATAACGTATTCATTATATGTTAATATGTTAATTATCACATTAAAAAAAATCGCATCGATATTGGTACTTTCTTGGCTAAGTCCACTAATTTTCAGTATGGGCCCACTGTGCGTCGCCACGCTCGCCAGTCCAAAATTTAGGTTTACCCCTCGCCTATAGATGTTTCACATGAATAATATGGTAGCTAATTTTGAATGCTAATTATAGCTGACTCATTATAGGTTTTAGTTACCTGAAGCCCATAATGAGTTCCATGTTAAATGTTGCATGAGCCTAATTAGGCATGATTAATTTAGATTACATTAGAAAGTTTACCTTTACTTAATTATTACAGTAATCTCTGTTTCATCCGATTGCTGCAAAGCCCAAAAGGAGGGTAATACATTTGGAGAGTTTTTATCCAGTGCGCAAACTGTAACCATGAATTCAGCATATCATTCTAGACCCCCTAGCGTAGAAAATTTTAGAAAATTAAAAAAAAATCAGTTGTTCCATACATTTCTGCGCAAGGGGGTCTAGAATGATATGCTGAATTCATAGTTACAATTTACGCACTGGATAAAACTTATCTATACTAATCTATACTATCTATACTAATATTATAAAGCTGAAGAGTTTGTTTGTTTGATTGAACGCGCTAATCTCAGGAACTACTGGTCCGAATTGAAAAAATATTTTTGTTTTGGGTAGCCTATTTATCGAGGAAGGCTATAGGCTATATAACATTACGCTACAACTAAGAGAAGGGGAGCAGTACTGAATAATGTTGCAAAAACTATGATTTGACGCGACGGGAAGGGTCGGGGGAACAAGAAATTTAACGCGGACGAAGTCGCGGGCAGAAGCTAGTCCTGTATATGCCCAGGGTATGAAAATTTATGGGAAGTGAAATCAAATTTACTCCGTTACGTTACGTTATGCATTAAGTTATGTTTACTGATCTATCTATTTTATAAACGTTTGAAAGGAATAAACTCCGGTCGTGCGTCGGAGCTGACGCACAATTTTTTTATTTTTTTTTCAAAATCGTTTCTGCGAGTTATAGCCTCGATAATAGTCATGGAAGTTTACAAAATACCAGATAATGTTATTGTAATGTTTATATAATTAAATTCGGAACGACCACGTTGTATTTATCAGCACCTAAGGCCGAGTGACTAATGTCTGTGACACACGGCCGTTTAGTGCGTCAAGGAATACTACCAGCATTTTGTAAGTTTTGCGGTTTTAAGTTATTTTAATATTTTAACGTGAAAGAACAGTTGTCAAGTGGTAATTGGGCTTTTCCATCAGAATTTATCAAGGTACTGATGATTAGAGGGTCTCAAATGGCTATCGCATTCAAAGCATTTCGTGTTCCTATAACGGCTTTCAACAGGACTGTCTTTAACTCTATACATTTTTGACTATTATATAGAATCATGGTTCATCATTTCACCCGTAAGACGTCCACTGCTGGACATAGGCCTCCCCCAAATTGGGGGGTTTTGCCATAATCGCCACGCTTGGCAGGCGGGTTGGCGATCGCAGTATGGTGGTAAAATGCATAGAGAACGCTGCTGCCCATTCTCTAGTAAGTCCCTTAGTCGCCTTTTACGACACCCACGGGAAGAAATGGGGTGGTGTTATTCTTTACGTCCGGCACCACACGGTATCATGGTTATCGTTAGGTAATAGAATGTCATTTTGTCTAGGCCCTTTGATGGAGGTTGCAAGTATTCGCTGTATATTAGAAGCAGAAAGCGCGCTTTGTCGGCTTCCCTGGCGCTTTCAACTTATAACTTTAGTAAGATCTATGATGCTAGTAAATAAATGTGTTCGTCGCAAGAATACAAACCAAAATGCTATTTTTGGAATAGCATACAATATATTTCTCAATAGTTCATCCGATAAAATTAAACTCCAACTTTTGATAAAAATATAAACAAACAGATCTACAGGGGACGAAATTTACTTTCTTTTCTTTTCCGCAGACTAAAAGCAAGATAAAAGGCAAAATGTGTTGGTGCATTCTTGCATAGATCTGGCCAACGCAATCGACATAGTTTCAAGACCAATGTTGCTCAAAAACTTGCTAGGAATACCTATCTACATAGCCTCATGCTTTCATAGTTTTACTCATACCTTTCTACGCACAAGCAACGGATCAAAATCGCAAATCAACACATACACATGTATAGTGGTCTCTATAAAAACAACTTCGGCGTTCCTGAAGGTAGCGTTTTAGGCCCAAAACTATTTTCAACCATTTCAATGACCTCTCGATTTGACACACGCCAAGCTGGTTGCTTCTGCCGATGACAATATCATTGTTCTCTTCAGCAAGACTCTTCACGACAGGTGTTTGTCATGTCACATGTGTAATGATGTGTGTTCAACCTGTTGCGTTGGCTCGCCGTCTGTAAGTTCAGTGGATACTATGACATGTCATCAAGACACACCCGCGATCACCTTGTAACACTGAATCCGTTTATTTTAACATGTTCATGTAAAAAAACTAATTACTGCTTACTTACATTTTAATATGATGAACAAGATAAGCGTATGTATTTTTTTTTTCCTTGGTTTAAACCTGAAACTCATTATGGAATGGATAGTCTTACTAAGATGACATGATAGTCTAGTGCTATTTTTTTTGTGATGAGCTGGTCTCTTTTGATAAAGATTCGGCCTTGGCAGGTCTGACAAAGAGACCTGGAAAGAGAGCCCTTCGGCCAGCAGTAGGACATCAACGGCTAATTAAAAAATATAAGGGGTAAATACTAAATAACATCGTACCTACCACTGTTTATAACCGCCTTTCGCCAGATTTTAATGAATAAGCAGGAAGAATGGATAGATTAGATACGAGTGCCAATGTCATTGAATGCCAAACTTCATTTGTTTAATTTTATTGTGGTCTCGTAATTATGGAAGTCTTGCCAAACTTGAATACGTACTATTGGTTAAATGGACACCACACATATTAACAGTCCGTTTGTTAACGCATGAGAACCACATAAGATTCAGTTGATCAGGTTCTAACTGACACAGCTCATTAGTATCTCTGATTCATTTATTTTAATCGTCGATTTTCCTTTCGTATAATATAAAATAAAAAAAAGTCTCAATAAAGACCGGCTTTATCTCGTGTTACTGGCACGGTAAAATTAGAAACGTTGCCCGCGATCGAGGTTCGGTCCGTTCAGTCGCGAGCAAGCGTTCGCCGCGAGCGGACGTCATATGCAACTGAAACTTACAGAATAACAACTTTTAAATATCCCATTTTGTTTTCAACATTGTGTAAAGTGACAATACTGTGTGGATGCCATATTAACTGGTGTATGTGCTTCGTGTGGGTTTTTTAACTCAAAAAAGGATATATCTTTGGATGTTTTCGATTGTTATGTGAATTTGTTTTTTACGAAGACATTAAAGGTGAGTTTTGTTTTTAAAATTTTTATGTTTTATAAATTACATTATTCAAGTAAGTATAAATAAACATAGATAAATATTCAATTTCTTTGAAGAGAACTAAATGTTTGACCTGTTGAATGCAAAAGGCTTTATCAAGTTCAGGATATTCCGCAAGCCATCGTAGACCAAACTTTGAAGAAAGAAAACCTATTTCTGGACAAACAGAAGACTGCCTGTATCCTAAAACGTGTAGCTTTTTCTGCACTACAACTTGTATGACACTGCACGTGACCAACACTTTCTCATCGTCTGAGGCACCAATACAAAACTTTTAAAGATTACAATCTTGTTTTATAGCTTTTACTCCAACTGTGCATACGGAAAAGTACAACTCAAGCACAGCCACATATAAAAGAAACAGTTCAAAAGTTGAAAGCTATCTAATCCGGAAAGACTGCAAATCATTCCAAGAAAGTTGCATTCATTAGGTCACCTGCGAGAAACTGGTTTGATTTTCACATACGATATGCGTGCATATAGGTGCACAATGCACTGTTCTCCATAAAACGAGGTTTTACTAATACAGGCAAAAGGCTGGCTAGAAGTAGTCAAGTAGGCATTTAAGGTGTTTTTGCGTACGGAGGTTCATGTGACACGCGAGAAACGGCCACGTTACTCACACGTTTACTAAAGACCTACTTTGTGGAGATGTCACGATATGCAAACTAAAGAACAAAGTTTTGAGTACAGACCTTCGCTGATGCAATCGCAAAGAGGATCTTTAGAAGTCTGTTGTTACTTTTACATTTTGATAGCAAGGTTAGACGTTCGATTCTTTGAAAGTCTAAATGCTAATCAAATCACGAAGTTAACCAACCTCCTTTATGAAATAGTTTTGTCCATTGCACTTTTTCTTCCTTTTTATTGTTGCCATGGCATTTTCATCAGTTCGTTTTAGTCTCTTTTTTGCCACGGGATTTTGATTAATTCCCGCTTAACTCTCATAAGAAATTATTTTGTCGATTGCGCTTATTACCTCTTTACTCATTATTATGTATTCTTTCTAGTCTCATCTTTTGCCATTGGCATTTTCCTGTTTTTTTTTCGTATTATCTACATACTCTTTTCTCTCACGCTATAGAGCAGTGGTGGCCCAGTGGTATCGGCTCCGACTTACGAGTCGGCTGTGGGTTCGAACCCAAGCAGGCGCTTTAGTTTGTGTAAATAATTTCATCAACACTGCTCTTAATATGGTGAAGGAAAACATCGTGAGGAAACTGGCATGTCCTAGAACCAAAAATTCGAAGACATGTGACATCTACCAACCCGCACTGGGCCAGCGTGATGATTTACGGCCCACTCCCTCTCACCGAGAGGAGGCCTGCGTCCCAGCAGTGGGAACAATATAGGCTGAATATCTATTCTTTTAGTTGGCCATATTATTTTCATAAATTCCCGCCAAACTCCTTCAGATTGTTAAGACACTTTCGTTCATTATCATTTTATATCACCACGACAAAAACATATCTAGTAGTTACCTAAAACGTGTACATAATCGTCTTTATTAACTCATTATCTTTTTTATTTGAAGGCAAAAGAGATTATTAGTGCAACAGACTTGATTAGATACTTATTACATTGATATAACAAAGTTATAAGTAGTAAGGTAGGTATACCGTCGATAAAACAATAACTAGGTAGATTGAAACACGTTACCGTATCGGAATTTGTACTGATAAGTCGTGATAGCTGATTGCTAGCGGTTGAGCAATCAATTTTTGCGTCTCTTTCAATATTATCGTTCAATATATAAGTAGACATGTCCGGCCTTGCGTTTTTGTGAGATTTCTTTTGTTTTAGGACTTCTTTTCAACATTTAACATGTCTTTTAAAGATATTGTCCATGTTACTTGGAGTCGGCGCATCACGTTTTATTTTTCCATTCTCCCTTGTCAACCGTCACGCTAAAATATATTTTAATGTTAATTAAGTAACTAAATGTTGTGCTTCTAAATTCGTTTTTTAATCCCTGAGACCAATTTGACATTCCAAGCCTTTTGGTCGTACACCTGTCAAATTAATATCCGAGGGAGTTCAAAAATCGAACTTTTGATTCATCGTAGTTTTGCAATATCCGTTGACCTATCATGATCTTTATTTCAAATATTATCTTATACGGTTAAGTCCAGTCTTAACTTGGGAATTTCATGAGGAGCTAATAGTTTGTGAGATATTAATCAAATCAGCTTTTCTGTCATTTTTTTAACCAAATACATAAAATAATTTTAGTATAAAGAATTCTAGATCAGCACCCTAATTCCCTAACACACTATGTATCAGAATCTGAATCACTTTGGAACATATTGCTAATACATGGCTTCATATGTCCGAACAATTCGTCTGCTCAGTAAAGTGAATAACGTAATGAATGTTGTTGAACCGTCAAAATGAAAGTGGACCGTATGTTAGCTGTTTTTTTTTCAACTGTAAACATGAAATTAAGGAAAAGGGTGACCGTAGTAGGCTAAGCCTTATGTATAGTGGAAATGTTTCTACATACTCAATCATTTCCCTACGCCTTAAAGAAATTAGGTACCTACATGCAGTGTTTATGGGTTTCCTGTCAGTTGACGGCGTCGTTGGTGTAGTGGTCTGCTGAGGTCAGGACTTCACCTAGGATCGTCTAGAGGACACGGTGGAGCATACGGTGGAAGTGTGCCCTGCCTGGGCGGAGCACCGCCGTGTCCTCGTGGAGGCAATCGGCGGCGGCGATCTCTCGCGTCCGGCCCTGGTGCGAGCCATGGTACGGAGCGAGAGGGCATGGGAAGCCGTCACCTCCTTCTGCGAAGCAGTAATGCTCGCGAAGGAGGAGGCGGGGCGCGTGAGGGAGTTGCAGTCTCCGCGCCCTCACGTCCCTAGCCGCCGCAGGAGGAGACGCCCCGGGCGCCGGGAGTCGATTGCGGACTCCCGGCCACCGTAGGCGCGAGCTTGCGGGTGGCGAGCAATGGGTAGCTCGCCGCCCGGTAAGGACCAAGCTCGGGTCGACGGCGCGTAGTGTTCCACGCGCACCTCAAAGAGATGTCAGCCACACTGAAGGGGTCTGCTAGGACCGATGCCTGCCGGGGTCGCGTGATTGTTCAAAAGAGATACCGTGACCCTGGCACATGGGCAACTGAAGGAACACGGGTGGGTTTTAGTCAGTAAAAGTCTGACACGCCCTCCCGCTCCGCCCAGAACGGGAGAAGTCATTTGATGATTTCCCATCCAAAAAAAAAAGAAAAAAAAAGGACTTCACCTAGGCGTTTGATTCCCAGATCGGGCCAAGTTATTTGGCTTTTTTGGAGTTTCTCTTTGCAGTCTGTGTTTGGGACCCGATTTATGGCAATAAGCTCGCCCCCTATAATATGGGACTTATACGTAAATTGCGAAATGTGGGTAGACTATAGGTACACTTCTGCCTGACGATGCGGGGATGAGACACGTCGCGTCATGATAAGTAATCCACACTAATATTATAAATGCGAAAGTAACTCTGTCTGTCTGTCTCGCTTTCCTGCTAAAACTACTGAACCGATTTAAATGAAATTTGGTACACAGATAGTTTAGAGCCTGAGACAGGACATAGGCTACTTTTTATTGCGGAAAAGGGGTTTTAAGGGGTTGAAAGGGAGGATGAAAGGTTGTTAGGAAGTATTGTCATTTTTAAAGCTAGAATGATGGAACTTTTTTATTTGGCTTTTATTACATAAATTATATATTTATGAATTATATTTAAAGTTTGTTAAATGTTTACCTTTAAGGGGGTAAAATAACAATAGGGAATAGGGGATGAAAGTTTGTTACATATAAAATAATATAGTCACTTTGCTGTCTGTCGGTCCCTATGTATGTTTATATCTTTCAAAGTACTCAACGGATTTTAACGCAGGTTCTTTTAATAGATAGAGTGATTCAAGAGGAAGGTTTATATGTGTATAACATGCATAATATAGTAAAGAAACGCTGATAATTTAAGAGGTTTCTAATGTGATGTCACAAATAAACTCATTTTTTTGCGCTTACATTGCGATCGCTGGCTGAACCTTACAAAATAGATCAAAATAATGTACTACAGTATTGTACACCTTAAAAAGGCCTACAAAAAATCCCCGATGGTATATATCTATCTCTTAGGGATAACCCACAATAACCATTTTTTATCCTTTACTTTTTACGAGAAATAATGGGTTATTTACGAAGCGATTTTAAGCAATACAGCATTAATCCTTATCCAATTAAATACATTAGATACGTTGTGCATTTCATGTAGATCACAATTGCCCTTAACAGCATATCATTCAAATGAATATTTTAGAAGATATCAGAGATTATAATAAAATAGCCGCAGAGCGGATAGCGGGCCATCCTGCGTCCGGCCATCCCGGTTGGTAGCGGTCGGGTAGTGCAGGATTAGTAGGATTGTAATTCATATTACTTAGGCTTCATAGTAAATGCGAATATCATGTGTGTTCGTTATACTCAAAATAAACCTAATAGTATTATTCCAAGTAAGCGACCGCGAAGTATAGCTTAGTTAGTTAATGTTTAGATTTTTGGATGGATTCGGATTTTTGGTTATCCTGGATACTTACCATATAGGATACTATATCCCGGTAGTAGGTTCCCAGGTGATATTTTCCGACAGCTATACGGGCGAAGCCACTGGTAAAAGTACTGTTCCTATAATTCCTATGATCGATTTGGTGTCTGGTAAATGATTGAGTGTCTGTATAGGTAGAATACGAGCGTTAAGAAAAACCAGGAAGACTTATATTCAACTAAACCAAGCCCTATGCCGCAGTCTTCTTACTCTGAATACTTTTAGTTTTATTTACACACATGATATTCTCATAAACTATGAATCCGAAGTTATATGAATGATAATCCTACTTACTACTAATACTATAAATTATGTGAAAATATTTATGATTGGGTGTTTGTTTCTCAATCACGCTAAAATGGCTGAATGGATCTGGATTGAAAATGGCACACAGAGTATATATTACCTATATAACCTGGATTAATACATTCTTACCGCAGTAGTACGTCCTCCTGCGTTAATTTCCGACATCCACGCGGGCGAAGCCGCGGGCAAAAGCTAGTTTTAATTAAGTAGATAACTAAACTTGAAAACAGATGAACTTAGTCAACTCATTGTTTGTTAGTTTGATTTGATACCAATATTGAAACAACAAGAAGAAGGAAACGGTGAAGGGAATCATCGTGAGGAAACCAACATGTCGTGAAACCGAAAATTCGAAGACATGTGACATCTAACAACCCGCGCTGGGTCCGCGTGGCACTCTCACAAAGAAAAAGCCTGTGTCCCAGCAGTTGGAACATTAAAAGCTAAATATGCTGTTCAAACAACACCTATAGGAAACGATAATGCAGCGAAGACCACACGGAATATAAATAAAAACTCCCATACACATAAAAACAATAACATTACCATTATGAAAATGAGAATTGAACAGTATATACATATATTATGTATACTAGGACACATTCCAGCATAGCCTTCAGCGTCCCATTCGTAGAAGTATTGTTGTGTTGGAACAAAAGATGATCGAAAGATGCTACGCACGGAACGACTATTGTTTAGAAAGTTATTCTTTAAAACAATAGCTTAGGATGCTATTTAGAAACTGCGATGGATGCTAAGCATAGGTAACCTTTCATTAGCAAATAATCAAGTTGAAGTATCCACATGCATACGCGCCTTTACCACTCGATATGAGATGGTCAAACAGATTCTTAAAGAAAGACTTACAGTTAAAAGTAATTTATCCAAATTAGGCTGAGAAACAGCACTTTACGAATGTCAAAATTACAAAAGACAGTCCCCCAAAACACCCGCCTTTCACCACTTTCTAGTGCTTTGGCTGGGAAGAAGAAGTGGCGCAAAAAATTCCCCAGTAGCACAGTTGCCTGTTCAGTTAGATAAACTTGAGTACATACAATAGTAGGTTGGTAAAGTAATTAACATTACGAGACACTACACATTAATTTATCAATTACCTAATCCTTTGCTCCATATGTTCGAAAAATGTGTCTGTTCAACAATGTTAATAACGCAATGAATTTTCTTGAACTGTCAAAATTATCATGCATTCTTCTGGATCATCTTCATCCCTGCCATCGTTCCAATTGATTTGGGGTCGCCGCAGGATGTTTTCTTCCATACAGCTCTAGCCATTATTTCAATATTTCCCTCCTTCCTAGCATTATATCATAAACTCATACGTTCTTCCCATGGGGGTAAGCAGAAACAACAGCACGCCACCTGCTACAGTCATTGCATAATTAATTACTGCATTTGCTTAATTTACGAAGGATATACTTGTGTACACGGTCATACACACAAGCCGGTGGTGAGTACTACGCACCTGGCCTTTCTGAAGAACATTATTCTAGAATTATCATAAATCCATAAATCAGACTAAGAATTGCCAAACTTAAGTAGCAGCGGGCAGGGCACATTGCTCGCAAAACAGATGGCCAATGGAGCCGAATGTTCTGGAATGGTGACCGCGTACTGGAAGACGTAGATTAGGGAGGCGTCCCACAAGGTGCACCGATGCCTTGTGAAGGCTACAGGAATCCGCTGGATGCTGAAAACACAGAACCGGTCGAAGTGGCGGACCTTGGAGGAGGCGTATGTTCAGCACAATGACCGTCTTTAGGCTTCAATTTTTGCGATGATGATGAATCCATTCAGTAGAATATGAATATGTTGAATGTATAATTATATTTGTCGTCATGAGATTGTGTATAGTTATTTAAATAATAAAATTCATGTTCAACCAAGTTGCAGGTATAATCTGTGGTTACAGCAGGCACAAATAACCACGACTAAGCAAAAACTATTTTTATACGGCAGACTAGAAAACGACCGCAACATACTCCTTGGTATCATTTTTCATATGTTATTCGATCTATCGCTACCTCAGAACACAGCTGGTCAGGAGTTATTATGTCCCTATATACTTACTAGTTTCATATATTAGTAGTGGTGTCGCCCAATGGTCGAATATAATGACCATAATTCATTTTTTTTAATTCGAATAATATAAAAATATTAGCTTCCTGCACTCCTTCCTCATATAAACTTTAACAAGATTACAAGTACATGTGTGCTGATTCAGGTTATGAACTATCTGTGTGCCACGTCCAAATCCGTTGAGATATTTTTGTGGAACATAGATCCAAATCAAACAAACAAATGGGGTGTTCACTAAAATCAGTAGTAATGAGCTTTGGGTTTAGAGCAAAACCACCAAATTATCAATAAGTCGAAGTACACAACAAGTCAAACATAGCAGTTAACAGTATATCACATCTCTTTGTGTATAGAAGAGAATCATAGTAGGTCTTGAAAGAAGATATACACGACTCATCACTCACTTAATCATCTCTTCTCTCTCATTATTATCCACAACTCCCAAATCCTTATAGACGTTCGCCGTATTATGGTTTCTACAAAAAGACTGGTAAGATGTAAATGACATTCCATTGTATTCTACGAAGTATCCAGTTATCCAAGCCTCCCTAATGTGACCTCATTGGCTGTCAAAACTTTTGCCAGACATAGATGATGTTTTTGTAAACTCCCAAGACAACAAAGGAAATATTATTGTAAAATATGTACCTAAGTTATTTTTCCCTTTATCTCGAATCTCGAGGCGCCATTTATTTCAATCTCATTGTTTACTAACATAACAACGCTGTCTGTTCTTAACATTGAAATACTCGTAAAAGTTACATAAACAAACAAATTCCTTGTTGGTTTTTCCTTCCGAACAATATTTATGTTCTGAAGGCCATTTTTGTAACGATATCTTCTACTTGAAAAACATGACTGGTATATGTATGCGTCATATTTAATTAACTAAGGGTTATGTATGTGGTTCTCGACGAAGTCCTTCTTTTTGCCAAATAGTCTACCAAGAGTAAAGCTCATTACAATATCATAGCAGAATGCAGGGTCGCATGTTCAGTAGAAGACGCTTCTTCTGCGTATGAATGTCTTCCTTTGAGAGACTCCTGAAAACTAGCTAGTCACTAAGGTAAGAAACTATATAAAAAGCAGCACTGATATCAGATTCAATTGACCTCAGATAATAGCTTACGTACGGTTTACGGTAAATGCGCTTCGACATCATATAAATCTCCAACTCAAAGCATTTATAAACCAATTGCAGGCACTTTTGAATTGCCGAGGTATCGGTCAGTCAGAAAGTTGAAGCTAGTTGCCCATTCCAAAGGATAGAAGATTCCTTTGGAGAAGAACGAGCAAGAAGCTCCATGCACAGTAAACTGACGAAGGGAGCAATGACATTGGAGTTAAAGAGCCCAACAATCGAATGCATCTTGATGACATGTTCTGAGTGAGAGTAGCCGAGGATCGAACTTAATATTGTGCGAAAGCAGAACCCTACAGAAGTGCGAAAGCTTAATGTAGATAGCCTGATGATGATGATGGTAATAATTGTAATTAGCTTCATCTTCCTGAATGACCTTTCCGATTTGTTTGAAAGTTCAAGAGTGCTTGCAATAAGTTTAATTCAAACAAAAAGCAAACAGAAATCAGTAATAAATTATTAAAAACCAACAGTCAACAAAATTGAAGTATCTGACAGGCCTGTTGGTCTAGTGGTTAGTGGCCCTGACTGCTATGCCGGAGGTCGTGGGTTCGATTCCCACACAGGACAAATGTTTGTGTGATGAGCACGATCATTTGTTCTGTGTCTGGGTGTAATTTATCTATAACTAGCTGACCCAGCGAACTTCGTATCGCCTAAGATTCAAAATGTTGTAATAAACCTTCCAAGTTTGACAACCTGGTACGCGGTGGTGATCTGGTAAGCGTTTTCTAGCTGATACTCATATGTTTGGGTAGCTCCTACTCGGTTATGATAACCTGTTACTTCGAAGGCATAAAGCGTTTTCTGGCTGACACTGCTGTTTAATAAGCTCATACCAAGTTATGACCGCCTGGTACCTCGAAGGCAAAGTTTTTGTCATACCACGTTTTATAGTGAAATGTATTCTCTTTGACGTTTTATGTCACATCACACGAGAACGCGGTCGAAGGGGATAAAAAGTATCCTTTGCCAAAAGCAAAAAAAAAAAAAAAAAAAAAGTATCCTATGTCCTTCTCCTGGCTCTAAACTACCTCCCTGCCAATTTTCAGCTAAATCGGTTCAGCCGTTCTTGAGTTATAAGTGAAGTAACTAACACGACTTTCTTTTATATATATAGATATGTATGTATTTAGAAATATATAAGTATGTTTATCAGTTGGCTAGTACCCATAACACAAGCTCTGCTTAGCTTGGGACTAGATGGCGTTGTGTGATAGTTGTGGAACATTATTATATTATTATTATTATATCTAAGCCGCCATTGCACTTTAATAACCCATTCGAATGACTCACTATTTTCTCTAAACGGTAACTGATCAGTTTATTGATTGGTTCCACTTCCACTTAACATAGACATATAATTTTAGCCACGGGTTTGGTGTGAATGTGTGATTTTTTGCAACGTCTCGTCGGGTCGGAAATAGCCTGTCTGGCTGGCGCGGCCTCTCGTGGCTCGTCTGACTGACACCGCACTACGCTGCACATTGCTACCTAGATTTTACGAAATTATAATGAGTAGGTACTATCTTGATAGTAAGCCTCGAGAAGCCTCTGGTCCTCTGTATCATCATTAACAGTAGTTCTAATTTCACTCCAAGTACAAACTAGATATTAGTCTTTACTAATATGAGCCATTCTAAAAATTTTGACTGTACATATAGAGAATATGTCTATAGCAACCGCAACAGCTCCTGAAGAGTAATTGCGTATCACACTAACATTAGGAATGCCTTTGATTTTAACATTTCAACAATATTCATTGTGTTATTTACGTTGCTGAACAGATAATTTTTTCGAACAGATGAAGCCATCGATTAGCAATGTAAAATTATTCAGATTCTGATTGAGTGTGTTGCGGGTTCTGAATGATTTAAACTAAGATTCCTTAATTTTTGGTCGACGGAAAGGCTGATTTTATTTATATCTGTCAAAATATCAGCTCTCTGATTGAAAGTGTGTTGCGCAATTAGGGTGCAGATCAACCGACCACAAACTTCGGAATTCTTAAGATTATCCTGGTCTTTAAATCGAACTCCTACTAAACCAGCGTGTTTCATCCTCTTTAAACAAACTTTTCATACCAGTTAATCTATCCACTGAGCTGTCTTAATAGTTCATTAAAGATGGAGGTGTCAGATGCTAGGTGAAATCATTGTGTGATTTTTTGCGCATATGCGAGTGAAAGTCGCTGAGTTTATCAGATCCACGAACTTTAATATCAACTGAATGATCAATGCTCACTTCTTCTGGGGGAAATCCGTTCAAATGATTGTACGGTTGTTTATCTTCTATTGTCTTTGGAAAATATTATGCTTGTTCTTCTAACAAATCGTTAATAACCTTACATAGATTGAAACCGATGAAAAGATCAAGGATTTGCCTTCAATTTCTTCTTTGTATGAGAAGAGGTCTTTCCCCAAGATGAAACACTCACTATAAGTCATTATTGCTATGGACGTAACTTTTACTCCATTATTTTAAGGTGTTTACACTAAGAAAGCCCACGAAATTCAAATGTTATTCAGATTTTTCCAATTTGTAGGTCAGTGTCAGCATCCTAATTGTATAACACACTATTAATCAGATTTTCGCTCATATTGAAGCTTATTGCTAAACCTTTCTTTCATATGTTAGCAAAAATTGCCTGCTTAGCAATATAAACAACGCCATGAATGTTGAAAACCTGTCCAAATGAAAGCGATTCCTATTGATATTGTATTACGCAACTACCCCCTCCAATAGATTGTTGATTAAAATATGATTCGCAACCAAATTTTAACTTTGCTGTCTACCCTAACGTTTCCTCTGAAAAAGATGACATTGGATTCTATTGCATCATCTTTAAAATCAACTGAAGCCTACTTAGCCAAGAAGAGTCTGGTGCTAGCTCCATCTGCTGTTGAAATGCTCAATTTATTACTGGAAGTTTCCTTGGTCTTCCAAGCCGTATCGTCATCAAACGAGCCTTAAGCGTGTGCGCAATATTCTGTTGTACCATACATGGTAGCACTCCATATCAGTCCGTCTATTGTTGTGCACGTTTGCTAAATACCTATCGGCGACTGTCCTTGCATTGAGAAGGATGTGTTTGTTACATTTTGGATCAGAGGAACTTGTGTTTTGTTTTATTTTGTGGTTTTGGTTGAGTGTAGGGGTATCATCATCATCGTCACCATCTTCAGCCTATGGCAGTCCACTGCTGCACTTAAGGCTCTCCAATTGCATACCATTCAACTCGGTTCTCGGTAACTTTTATCCGGCTACTATCAGCCACCCCGCGAAGATCGTACTCCACCTAGCCTGAGGGCGTCCTACCTTAAGTTTGCCAATTCGCGGTCTCCAGTCAAGAACACGTCTACCACAACGGTTCACGGTCCATTGCAACTTCAGCTTTCTTATTTTGTGATTAGAGTATGTCGCCCCGAAAAAGTTCATTTGCTCCCAAGAAAAGCTCATCGATAAACCGTTAACATGTATGAAAAAAAAAAAAGCTTTGCCTACCGTTCATATTGTTTCAGACTTCCGCAGATATTTAAAACTTTATTCGCATTCTTGGCAAGTATTTGATACAAATTAACTATTTCGATCATCTTTTTAATGGTTCTGAAGACTAAACAAACAATCTTGTTTGTCACCCACACAACAATGTTCAGGGTTTGAAAGATCCTGAGTTTTCCGCATAAACAAATATTGTGAAGAATTTGACGCTCCTCTCTTGGTTGTTTAACCTCCAGACTTCAAATATTTATTGTTTACTGCTTTTGTATTTGTTTTAAGGAAAATAAAATAATTTTGGCAAGTGATGAAACGCGTACGTGGCACACCTTACTTTTGCAGTATCTACCTACGAAACGTGTATTTCGATCACTGTCAAGAAGTTTTTAACCAAATGAGGTTTTATTGCAACCAAGACAGTTTTAACAAATTCTGTGTATCGTACGACATTTCTGTTGGTCGTGGGCACATATGTAACGTGTTCCGTGTGAGCCTTTTATCAGAAACAAGTTTGGAAAGTTAATTCCGGTCGACGAACCCAAGAGCATTCTCCTATCGGCGTGTCGCGTCGAACTGGCGGGTCTTGCTCCTCGACCGATTCGAATTAATTTAATTTTCGAACTGAATATCACACGTGTTTGTTATGCAACCTCTTTATTCTTTTTTTCCTTGAGAAACTTCATTAGCATTGAATTTGTTTATGGCTCTTTTTTTCATCTATTTTTATTTTAAAAAGTTTTCGTTGTAAATGTGGGTATTTTTTATTTTATTTTCTGGTTTCACTAATTCAATTGATTAAATGCATATTAATAAAATAATTTCTACAGTTTCTCTGAAGTTAGATTTCTAAATATAAATAAAAATTAAAACAAGTTTCATTTAAAATTAAAATTAACGGCAGAAGCAAGAAACTAAATTGAATAAATTGTTTTACACGATTAACTCACATGAAAAACTCAGTTTATTTTGTTTTTCAACACTTGGATTTGTGTGTCAGATGATGTTTCTATACTTTGTTAATAAAAAAACAAAACAATAAATTATAAGCAGTCTTATGTTAACTACTCCTAGTTTTGTAGGTAGGTAGTTCCTGAAATCTTTACATTTTTAATACCACTTATTTTTGAACCACGTTTAATACCCCCTTTCTAAAACCAACTTCAAATGGGTGACTTAAATTTCATAATCTGGCGCTAGTCTATTTCACCCACCAAGGAACCGAAAGCGCCACAGAATATAATATTTACTACATACGTGCAGCAGAAAGACGCAGTATATCTACGTACATCGTACCACAGTATAAACAATAGTAAACTGAAACACGAACATGGAAGTTGTGACGTACCTATTTAAAGTTAGGCAGAGCGAACAGTTGGTTAGTGCCAAATTTTAGTTAGTTTTTAGTCGTTAAGTTGGATTTTATGGAAGCTAGACAACCTTATTTCGTATTTATATGGGTTATTTACAACTGAACAAGAAGTACTGTACATAGTTATTTGATTTTCGAACAGAAACAACGACTTGGCAGAAAATCGGTCTCTGATTAATAAAAATATTAATTGCCTTTCAACTTATTTAACACGTCTACAACTAGATTTTTCTGATTCTACGTGTTGATACAAGAATATTAATTGTAGCCATCCATCTAAATAAATAATGGTTCTTGACATTAAAATTCACAAAGCAAGTGTGCTACAGATGAAAATATATTAATTATACCTCGTGCTACGGACACTAAAATTGGCCGTTCCCCCTACAATGGCGTCCATACCAAACGAATTCCTTGTATGATGCCAATTGATTCATCGACGTATGTATCTCACAAGACGATCTCCAATCAATTCAGTTAGCCATTGTCACTTCCTTAATCAAATGTCCCGTGCATGTTCAATTGAAAAAAAGAAGTTTTATATTCTGTGGTTCTAAATTTCAAATGTGACGTTGAACAGTACGGAAAATTAGCGGCAATTTAGTGATGTGCTTTTGTTTAAATTTTTTAACAAATTACGAAACTGTTGAATGGAAAATAGTACAGTTAAAACGACGATAATGTAACAAACAAGTTTACATTAACGATGGTAAATTTTACCGATTTTTGACAAAATCGAATTAATTAAAGTACAAAGAACCTTAATAACACACCAGAAGTGAATTAACCTGAAAGTTTAATAATAGTGAACTCGTTGATATTCCGGTAATTTTCTCTCATGGATAAACAGTACTCATTACAAAGAGCCAATTAAATATTCAAGAGGTTGGTCGGTAAATAAGTTTTAAATTCCCGACTAATAGTGGAAAATTTAAAAACAATGTGTTCCAATTTTAAATAATTCACAGAAGCCAATTTAATGTTTCATCAGTGTGTTCTCAATTACATTTTTCGTTCCTGTTTTCGCGTGGATTTTTTTTGCGAATAGACATTTGAGAAGATAACTTTTTTTTACAGTGGTGGTGAAATAGTGAAAACTTTTATAAAAATGAGTCCAATAGCCACGTTCAGGAAAACTAACAGGCAGATGTAAGTAATCGTTTTAAAAGTTTACAGAATGAATCAACAAAAAGGTTTGGTTAGCGAGTATACAGGCAGACGGATGGTTTTTTTGCCTACACACTTTATTTATTTTAAGTTTTCAATGTGTTTTTTCCTTACATAGTTAATACCTCCGAGATGCCTGCCAATGAAACTCTGAAATGAAAATGTCTAAGTAAACTCCAATTACGGGTGTTTGAACTGGGTCATGGTCAACTTTTATTAAATAAATTGGTACCTATACACTCAAGTATCGTCAGTGTCAAAAATAAAAGAGAAATGAAAATAAACGTATTTAAATAACACGTCTCTAATCTGTTGGTTCATTTATTATTGACGCTGACTAATAGAAGTTTAAAAATTTCCTTGCAAGCGTAAATAACGTTATGTGCATAAAATATTCAATTAAGTATCAGCCGTTTAAATATTAAACCTATGTATAATTTTATTGAACACGTTGTATAACACAGCTCAAAAGAATTTCACCTTGAGTCGCGAAAGCTGTGTGCAGAATCGTTTTGTGACCCGACACATACCCGCTGTCAGTTAAGTCACACCATCTTATTAACTTGACATACGACAATAATACTTATGTACTTTAAAACAAGGCTGTTAATTGTGCATAGGTATTTCGTGTATCGTAAAACCTGGGTTTTCGAAGGTACGCAAACAAAACGGTCGACAGTTGGTATGAATACATATTAAGTAGTGATGATAATGTTAAAAGGAATACCGTCTTGTTAATTCGGTAGTTTAAACGTTAAAACGTGGTAATTAAAGAAAAAAAATTTAGTAAAGAAACAAATAATGAGCGCTGTTTAATCACAACAGACTACTACTGTGATACAAAAGTCGCTGCAGTCCCCGATAGTATTCGGAATAGATTCAAGCAAATAGACGCCAAGAAGCAGAAAACAAAGAAAGAATATACAAAACTAACGAAGGAAATAATCCGATATTATATTTTACTTTATTGAATAAATCTTCGGTAGGTAATCAATAAAGTTGCAGAGAAACGATTGAAGGAGCGTTGGGAGACCAATGACTAGGGCGGTGGACGAAGACTATATGTATAACCACTATGGCGGTGGGCGACCTGCAGAAGATCACGCAGCGAAGTCCTAGGTGAGACTCGGACAGACCAGAGGGGTAATTGCGGAACTTTTTATCGTTAGGAATTGGTTTAATATTCATAGTTAAACAACATTCATTACGTTATTTACGTTGCTGAGCCGACAATTTATTCGAACAAATGACGCAATGGTTTAGAAATAATCTTCAATCCCATTCAGATTCTAATAAATTGTGCGTTTCGCAATTAGGGTGCAGGAAAGCATGGCACAGAAGGTCTATACTCTACAGTGGGTAAGACAAGGCTGCGAATGATGATAATGATGATGTTGATGATGATGATGATGATGATGACTCAATAAAGATTAAGGGCTTAAAAGCAATCAACGTGACTGATAATAATTCTATTAATAATTTAACCGATATAAGCACTTAATTATTGGAATCGAATTGTAAATTATGAATTGCCCATAAGAACGTATAATTTTTATATTTATCAATTACTAGCTTTTGCCAGCGGCTCCGCCCGCGTATTATACTTATAAACCTTCCTCTTGAATCATTCTACCTATTAAAAAAAAACCGCACCAAAATCCGTTGCGTAGTTTTAAAAATTTAAGCATACATAGGGACAGACAGAGGGAAGTGACTTTGTTTTATACTATTTAGTGATACTGTAGATAACTTGGTATAGTTATAACTTAACAATTATTTCGTTACTAAGTGTGGGTAGCCATTGGTGGCTAAAAAGGTATCTATAAATGCAATGTTTCAATATCCGGCAATAACGTTGCCGTCTGAATAATTTGACAAAAAATGGAAGTTTGCAACACTGTTACTATCAGTAATAGATTTAAAGTTGATTTAACGTTACAGTAACTGGTATTCAATGCCAATTTCACCTTTGAAACTGGCTGCCAGGGTCGCGAGATTTGTTTGAAAGAGATACCGTGGCCCTGGCACATGGACAACTGAAGGAACACGGGTGGGTTTTAGTCAGTAAAAGTCTAACACGCCCTCCCGCTCCGCCCAAGAGCGGGAGACGTCATTTGATGATTTACCATCCACAAAAAAAAAACCTATGAAACTGAACGCGATTAGCTATTTTAAACTGCGTTTAAGAACTGTCAGTGTCAATATTCTACCACAATGATGACACTATCAGCTCTTGAATACCGTTTCATCATCATCTGCCTAGCCTTTGTCCCAACTATGTTGGGGTCGGCTTCCAGTCTAACCGGATGCAGCTGAATGCCAGTATTTTACATGGAGCGACTGTCTATCTGCACCCTAATTGCGAAACGCACAATTTATCAGAATCTGAATGGGATTGAAGATTGTTTCTAAACCATTGCGTCATTTGTTCGAATAAATTGTCGGCTCAGCAACGTAAATAACGCAATGAATGTTGTTTAACTATGAATATTAAACCAATTCCTACCGGTAACAAGTTCGGCAATTACCCCTCTGACCTCCAAAACCCAGTTAGGTACTGGGTAATAAGATACCCCTTGATAAGACTGTTAGACCGTTTAGATGTCCTAATCGCGTTCATTTTCATTGGTGAAATCCGCCCTTAGTCACTTCGAGGAATTAAGTCTAGGTCTACAAAAAAAAAAAAAAAAATTAAGGAATAATATTCTAATATATTTTGCCGTCTTGTATAACGTGTTCTGTACGTGTATAAAACTTAGTAGCATTTAAAAACAATTTAACCTGATTATTTTAAATAAATATGCAGTCAAGCATAAATCAAGCGAAGTGTGCAAAACCTTATCTGAACATCGGCCTCCTTTCCTCACGTGCAATGTGTTAATCTAACTAATTAGGCAACACCTACATACAAGCTAAAATTAACTTTAACAACCATACAACTGAAGCTATTTTAGTATAACGTAAAAGTAAAATGTTTACTTTGTCGGAAATATCTTCGAAGTGGGTTTAGTTTAAAAAAGTTCACCTAATGATATGTAATTGGGAAATATAGGGAAGTTGAATTAAATGAGCAAACTGTATTTCTAAGTGATCAGCAGCTTAAACTAGATCAGATTTAATCTACTGGCTAACTCTGGGTCTCACTAATCACGCTAAACATATAATCTGTCTAGGCTTTTCCCAAGAACATATTGTTGGGGTCGGCTCCCAGTATAACTAGACGCAACTGAGTACCAGCATTTTATATGGATCAACTACCTACACAACCCACTTACATTTTTTTTTTCTTTTTACTTCTCGCCGGTCAACCTATGGGGTTGTCGGCTGCTTATCCAGTTTTGCCTATGGCTACCTTAATAAATTAAGGGTTCCAGCCAGGGCTTAAAAAACTTAAAACAGAGCGACAACTCGCTAAGTACACTCCTGTGGGGTACGGACCTCGGCCTACGGCATCGCTGGGACAGGGCAGCAAGAGCCGGGCTGGATCGGAATGTAACACGATACCCCTTTTTTGTTTTTTCTGGATGGGAAATCATCAAATGACTTCTCCCGCTCTGGGCGGAGCGGGAGGGCGTGTCAGACTTTTACTGACTAAAACCCACCCGTGTTCCTTCAGTTGCCCATTTGCCAGGGTCACGGTATCTCTTTCGAACAATCTCGCGACCCTGGCAGGCATCGGTCCTTGCAGACCCCTTCAGTATTGCTGACATCTCTTTGAGGCGCGCGTGGAACACTACGCGCCGTCGACCCGAGCTTGGTCCTTACCGGGCGGCGAGCTAACCATTGCTCGCTGCCCGCAAGCTCGCGCCTATGGTGGCCGGGAGTCCGCTATAGACTCCCGACGCCCGGGGCGTCTCCTCCTGCGGCGGCTAGGGACGTGAGGGCGCAGAGACTGCCACTCCCTCACGCGCCCCGCCTCCTCCTTCGCGAGCATTACTGCTTCGCAGAAGGAGGTGACGGCTTCCCATGCCCTCTCGCTCCGTACCATGGCTCGCACCAGGGTCGGACGCGAGAGGTCGCCGCCGCCGATCGCCTCCACGAGGACACGGTGGTGCTCCGCCCAGGCAGGGCACACCTCCACCGTATGCTCTACCGTGTCCTCCAGACGATCCTCGCAATGGAAACACCCGGGCGTTTCCTCCCGTTTTATCCTGAAACACAATACCCCTTGCAATAAGACTTGTTGTCAGACTTTCGGGCATCTGACTACCCGTACTTTGTGAATGACTCAGGACCAAAGGCTTAAAGTTTTCCGAGGCACTGAGAGGTCTCGGAATGTAATTGAAGGTCACTTATCCTCCGATCGGCCTAGGTAACGGAGTTTATCCTTCGATCAACCTATACTGCTGTTTTTAGTCACGAGCCTCTAATCATGGTCAACAGATAGGTGCCTAGTTAAAACAATAAGCTAAACGATAAACTTGACCCTTAAAAAGGAATAAGAACTACTTAGCCACTTCATATCCCATGACACAAGCTTCCTGTAACAATGTCACTTGCCAGATAAAAAATATTAACGAAAGGAGGTTGAATAAGTAATAGGAAGGTATGAATGTTTTAGGGAATTCCACAAGAACTTATGAAGTTCACTATGACCTAGGCTCATAAAGGTAACCAGTCTACTCGAATTTATTCCCAGGAAAATTATCGTATCTCTCCGATAGACCATAAGTTACACTCACAAACACAACGCCACATATTCAGTTACCTAGTTGAGAAACAGCTATACAAACATTTTTTTTTTTAAATTATGTTATCTGTCTTTAAAACATTTCAAAAACAAAATAAAGTCAAACAATAGTTTTAATTAATTACTCAGTCTTCAACACAAGTAGGTCGGAACACCAAAAATCCCTCATTACACCAACCTTGTCCCATTTAAAAAAAGAATGTTTGATTTTCTTTTTCAATGTTTTTTTTACGCCCCAATGAGCTTGTTTATGATCGGAAAACTGGCTGAATGTAAATGTTTGAGCGTGTTTTCATTAAAAGAAAAACGTTATTGTGTAGTGATTTTTCCCGTCAGATCTTAGATTATATACCGTCAGATAGTGAGATAAAAGAGATTTTACGTAATGAAAAGGTTTCAAGTTCATTTTACAAACATTAGCTGTCTATTCCAGATTTTTCTCGTTATTTTCAGTTCTGAAAGCAAAAACCTGTTCCCTTCAGTTATTTGTCCCAGAAGTGACATAACAAAGGAGGGTTCAAAATATTTTCCGTTGTTATGAGAGCTTCCCTGTTTTTATCTATCCCAAAAGACATTTTGTTAAGTTTTGAACTGAATACGTAAATCGTAATTTTTTGAACGAAGTTCTTTTACGCAGCTTGAGGTAGCAGTGAAATTGTGGAACTCGTCACGTAACAAAAAAACGTTGAGCAATGAAAAGCATTGTGTCCCCTCCATCCCAACAAACAAACTAAGCTTATAAAATTAAGTCTATAAGGTCTAAACTCTTATACTTGTTATAAAAGAGCATTTATTATGTCAATGTTCCTTATAGTAGCACATTATTAGAAGATTTGGCTAATATTACCTTTATTCTTATAATTTGGCTGGGTAAATGTTAATAAATACAATTAATATGGCTACAATAAGGGTTCAAAATGTGTTCTTCTTATAGAGGCTAGTTACATTGCTTTTTAGCCATATAATATTCAAAGTCATATAAAGGCTTTTAATATGGTCAATTATTCTTAGAAAAGTAATGCACAAGGTAATTATGATGCTTTTTAACTTATAGGAGCATTTGATAAGAGGTCTATCCAACAAACAAATTTTAACATTTTATGTGATATTTACAAGGGTGAAAGCAATCCGTATTCCCTTATACAGTGATTATAAAGATATTATTCTCTATATGGTCACATTAAAATGTTTTACATAACTAGATTCGCCATTTTGAAGTACAGCAGATTGTGTGAATTTATTACGGAGGGGAATTTACATTTTAAAAATGGATTCAAAAGACTGGAAGAAGTTAAAAAGGAGCGGTGGTTACAGAAGAAAAGTAAAAAAAAAGTCTACGAAAACATGGTTTTGAACATTACAACCACCACCTCTACTCCTATGATACTACAAAAAGACCAAGCAGATACTAACGAATCAGCCAGTTGTTTCGCAGAGGATTTTTTTATAGAAAATAAGAATGAAAAGGAAACCAGTGAAGAAGAATATAATTGTAGCGATATTGATATAGGCAATAATAATATAATGACAATGATAATATTTTTAAATGAAGAGTTGAAGAATATTGATATTCGTAGTGATATCAGAGAATGGGCAGTGAAATTCAACATTTCCCATATCGCTTTAAGTGACCTATTAAAAATATTACATCATGTAATGCCAAACAAAATGCCATTGGATGCGCGTACATTGCTCAAAACAAATAAAGTAGTAATATGCATTACTTAAACCAATGCAATATCTGCGGACAAACATATTATATTTATAATTATATTCTTTATTGTGTACTTACAATTATAATTAAATTTCAAACTTAAAACTAGTGCACAAAAGCAAGCTTATCCCTATAAAGAGATCTCTTCCAGCCAATCCAACCATAGTGAAACATAAATTTTATACATTATGGGAACAAGACTAGCTAGGTACAGGATTTTGTTCGTGAGAAAGGAACCCTAACGATATGGAAAATGGCGATAGCATAAACAGGAAATGATGCCATTATAAAGTCTTCACTCTCATAGACTCCTTGTAGACGATGTGCGAATCGTTTTGCTCTCATAATAGCACTGTTTATAACATGACTAAATAATTAATAACGTTTGTAGCACAAAAACAGCTAAAATTCAAGGGCGGGTTGATACTATAAGACACTGCGTACCACATTTTATCATGCATTTGAATTCCCATACACTTTTCACTATAAACGAGCACATAAATCAGGTAAATAAACTACATAAAATAATAACTTACCATTCACTTTTTAATAAAATGGTTGACGTTTCTCTTTATTCGCGAAACTTTTACGAAAATGTAAATCACTAAGAAAAAGACTTATTGCAGAATCATAAACAGATGGCTATAAGGGCCTATGGCTTTTTAAGAGCCTTTGATTTGCCGCAATGAATTTAACTCCCTTGTATCGAACCATAGTAAAACACGTATAAGGAAAAAAAGCGGACAATAAAGCAACTAAAAGGGAGGTATAAGGTTATTGTCTTTATAATTTGTGCCCAAACGCACCCTTATTAGCGATAATACGGCTCCTATAAGAATATTATTTTTGGCAATATAAGCCACTACAAGAGCAATTTTTGTTTGTTGGGATGGGACTTCTTATTATAAACGATAAAAAGACTCATACAGTAAGATAACTTTCATGGTTTTCGAGGGTGCTGAAGCTGATAGTGAGGTCAAAATAAAGATTGAATATTTTAAAGATAGAGTAAATGACGCTACATTTGGATTTGAAGAAAAATTGTAAGGAACTTCGTTCCTGACTGACCCCCCATCACCCATGCCATGCATTTCCAAGCCTAGATACTATAGACCTACCATTTTTTGGGCAAACAAAATCTGGATGAAAAAAACCTACCAAAGTAACGTCAGATGACCTAAGAACAAGAATTCTTGCCACACATGAACTCACCTTTTCCACTTATTTTCGATAACTCACTCATACTCATTTGTCATATTTGCCAAGTGACATGTCAAAGCAAAGCAATAATTTCGAAATTCGAACAGCACGATTTAAAATATGAAATACGTTTGTGTCCGTGCGATCGACACGATATAATAATGGGCCACAAATGTTAGTTCGTAAATAGACGACCCAAATCCCGAATGATTCCGAGTGCACGGCTGGACTGCAGAATGTAGTCATCTGTTCCACGACACGAAATAGACAAATTGACAAGATGGAGCGACTATTTGTGGTGACAACTGTTTTTTTTTTTTATTGTGCGCAAGAATCTTATCATAGAGCCACGTAAGCTAGGTATAGTTAAAGTAAAAGTTCGAAACTCTTTGGTGGCATTGTTAGTATGTATTGTAATTTAAAGGGAAGTTCTATTATTTTTAATAACGTTTGCAGGTATTCTAAGCTTTCTGTTACATTACCTAATTACAATGACACAAGTGCCCCAACTAGTCACAGAAATATTTTTTCTCTTAACACTAGCAAAGAACGACAAAATGTTACGTTGAAAGTCTCCCTTGTCTGTGCCGGAAGATGTTCCCGATATTTTTATTCTAGTTACAGACACTTGAATGCATAACATAGTGGTATAATTTGTAAACATGACGAGTATTTACAACAAAAAAAAAAAAAACAACTCTAGGTTTAAAAAAAATTGGCATACTATTGTTGCCAGACGCTCAATACACGTTTAGGCCACTTTGGCAGTTAGCCGGAATAACTAAGCAGAGAACAAAATCCGTATGTAGGTACAGACAGTTTAAAAATAATAACAAAACAAATCCAAAATAAAAAGCGGTTCAGCTTCAAAAGTTCACGGCCGTCATTTGTTTTTTCTGAAGTACAATCTCCAATGTACTTGGAACAAATTAAAACACGACGAATGGTGCCATAAATCATTTCTAAATTGCTCGTTGAACGTATTAAAGCTCCCGTAGACAGGCGCGAAACAGCTTTAATGCAACAATCAGTATGAAAACTTCATGGAAATTGATCTGCTAGGATCGCTGCGCGCCGGTCTGCGGGAGCCTTTATACCTACATCATTTGTGGGAACATCATCCTTAATTTGTGCATTAATTAATTCTGCAAAATTTTCCAGTACAGCTATTGTGTGAATGAAATACTAAAATTCTTATGTTATTGTTTCAGATCATCAGAAATGATCCACGTCGACGAAACGGATCCCGTTGGAGGTAATATTTAATTTTTGTACTTCCCTTTATTGCTTTTTAAATACTTTAAGGCTGAGCAGACACTGTAACTGCCATTTCAACTGAAAAACACATCACGAATAACGGAGTTGAATACCAAAAGTATGACGTCACCAAGATTCGTACTGCTGATTCTTTGTATACTTAATTTGTTCGCAAATATTATAATTAACACCTATAGGGTTATACCTATTAGTATTTATACCTTTTGTATGTAATTATTACAAGAAACTCGCACAGACCAGCACGCGTAGCATGACCACAATTGAAAGAACTTTGTCTATTCTTGGTAGAATAGAGATAGAATTGTCATGCTACGCTAGCATAAAAAAGTACAGATCTGTCTACAATCTTTAATTCTGTCTTTAATCTTTCTACAATCTGTAATTTTGTCGATTCTTCCGTCGACAAAACCCATTTCTATGGTGGTCATGCTACGCATGCAGAGGGGTACTTGCGTAACTTGCTATCAGTATTAATCGTTTCCATTTTGACAGTTAAACAACATTCATTGCGTTATTTACGTTGTTGAGCCGACTATTTATTCGAACATATGACGCAATGGATTAGAAATAATGTTCAAAACTATTCAGATTCTGATTGATTGTGCATTACGTAATAAGGGTGCAGGAAAACATGGCACAAACGGGACTAAAACTCGATAGCGGGTGGAATGACGCTATCCATGATGGAAGATTGCTGTCTCAGACAGGGGGTCCATAAATGTCTCTGTTTTTACACGCTTTATATTAGCTTCACTTGTATGTTTGTATATTTGTATGTTTGTTTGTAACCGACTCCTTATAGCGCGATTTTGACCCACTTTAAACGACCAGATTTCATTCAAACTTTGCACACCTGTCAAGGACCGATGACAATGCAATAATTTCATAAATTTGTGCCATTATCCTTGCCAGGGTTACCAGGATAGCAAAAAAACTGTCTTCGAAAACTACGCTGACATACGTCACAAACTACCTACGCTGACATACGTCTCAAAATTCGAAATATCACCATCGATCGCCTGATATCAATAAAAAAATACCTTAAAAAGCACCCCACGCTTTTTTTCCATTATTTTCTACTTTTTAGTTTGGTTTTCTATGGAAGCGTGTTTTTTAGTTTTTTTAAACTATTATTTTTAATATTTACCACCTGTATGTGTACATTGTGGATTTTGAATTGGGCTGGAGATTTGTACTGATAGTGCTTGGTGATCAACTGGATAGTGCTGATCCATACGTCATGTTCGTGAACGGGCGCCGACATTAGAGTCTGGTCTTCTCTTAGCTGCCACGGCTTATTTTAAATTCTGTTTTTTTGTTTTGTTTGTTATAACGGCTGTGAATATCGTCGCTTATCTTTCTAACAGACGTATCTGTATTTTCGTCAAAAATGAGTTATTCATATTAGTTAAAACAATTTAGAAGTCGAAACGATCGGTCTAATTAACGTATCTGTATCTTCAAGCGTTACCGTTTTATTTTGACCAGTCGTTTATTGGTGCCGATTCCCTTATTTACAAACTAAACTAAATTTAAGTTCAGTGCATCTTTTTCTGTCTATTTCATTAAAGAAAGGACAGAAGATAAATTTTAGTTTAGTCCTGTCAAATTAATCAGCGGTTGACGTAAATTGACGTAATTTTAGTAGGCAAGTTTTTAATCACGTCTAAACTTGGCAGGCGCTGATTAATTTGACAGGACTAAACTAAAATTTTTCTTTTGTCCTCTTCTTAATTAAATAAAAAGAAAAAGATGCACTGAACTTAAATTTAGTTTAGTTTGTGAACAAGGGAATCGGTACCATTATCAGAGTTACAATTCAACAAACATAGTGCGAAACCGCAAAAAGCTGGTCCTGAAAAATCACCTCAAAGTTAGTTCCGGCAGTTAGTAAAATAAGCGACGATATGTGCACATCTTTTTAGTTGCTACATCATTCTAAAATTTCATAGCAATATTTTCATTTAAAAGAGTGTACTTGGATTTTCTTGCCCATTCTTGTCTATAGGCACCTACTACGCTTTAGTCAGTCAGAAAGACTAAGCTAGTTGCCACCGACCTCTTGACGATTCAAAAGTGCCTGTAATTGGTTTATCTAAAACAAATGCTTTTAATTTTAGTTAAGTATAATAGTTTGACATTTACCATCCCGTACTCAGCCAGGGTGATGATAAATGCTCATATTTCTTTGTCCATCACCCAACTGGTTTCGGGTATTTAGTCATCATCATCATTTCAGCTGTAATACGTCCACTGCTGGACTTAGGGCTTCCCAATTTGGTAGGGTTTGCCAAAATCGCCATGCTTGGCAGGCGGGTTGGCGATCGCAGTATGGTGGTTAAATGCATAGAGAACGCTGCTGCCCGTTCTCTAATAACTCCCTTACTCGCCTTCGGGTGTTAAGTACCTGCTCAATTTTAAAGATATAACCCCCCACGCTTCAAAAAATTACTATGTATGAACTAAAACAGTAAATCACTAAAATCAGTGTAAAATAAAAATCGCAAAATTACTATGTCAACATTACAACTTTTAGCACTTAACGCGCATTCTATTAATTTCTCAAATCTAGGTTAAATCTCAAGTTAATTATCGTTACGAGTAGTTAGCTAAACTGACGGCAGAATAAAAATAAAGTAAACAAACACAATATTTGGCAGGCGAGTGGAATCCGTCTTTATTTTAGACTGGGCCGAATATTTGGAATCGTGCGCTCGATGACACTATAGTCGTCATGTCGGTTATACATGCAGACGACTCGTGGAGACAATTCTGTCTCCCTATGACGATTATTGACGGTAATTACGTCAGATATATTCTTCTTCTTTTAGTGTCGACTGTTCTTTGTCCCAGCTTGTTGCAAAGGACTCGAGTCAAGTTGCAAGGAGTCGTAATTTTAAAGACTCGACTCAATTATGCAAGGCTCAGTGTGTTCAAAAGGCTCGAAGTCTAGAGTCAAGCATTCGAGTCTTAAGAAGGACTCGAGTCTTAAAGAAAAACTCAGAGCATGAAGATGAGACTTGTAGCTCATCATTCGAAAAGACTCGAATAGAAGGTGATAAGTTCAAATTAGTGGTTATGATGTAATTATGCGTAAAAAAAAATCAGAAGAGTTATTCATAGATTCGAGTCTTAAAAAGGACTCGAGTCTTTTTCTAAAACTCGAGTCCTTTTTTAAGACTCGAGTGCTTAACTCTAGACTTTGAGCCACCACTTCGCGAGTGGCTGTTAAATGACTCGGGTTCGACTTGACTCTAAGACTCCGAGCCTTTTGAGCACACTGTGTCGAGTCTTTAAAACTACGACTCGAGGACTCTATACTCCATTTGTTTAGGTAGTTAACTAAAGGTAAACAATCTTGATATGTCTTTTTATATAAAATAAATCGTATAAAAGACCAACAAATATTATTTAAATTAAGTTACTTACCTAACATCGGTTTAAGTAAATACCTAATTGTAAACATTTTAAGATTCAATTTTTAGACAGTTTTTTAGATAAAAGACATGTTAAGATTGTTTACATTTAGTTAACTACCGAAACAAATGGATTATAGTAGTCCTTTGCAACATTAAGGTTATTGGGCCCAGCCGAACATTCATCTGCCTAGCCTTATCCCAACTATGTTTGCGTCGGTTTCCAGTCTAATCGGATGCAATACCAGTATTTTACACGGAGCGACTGCCTATCTGACCTCCACAACCATTTTTAGGGTTCCGTTGCCAAATGGCAAAAAACGGAACCCTTATAGATTCGCCATGTCTGTCTGTCTGTCTGTCTGTCTGTCTGTCTGTCCGAGTATGTCGCAGCCACTTTTCTCCGAAACTATAAGAGCTGTGCTATTGAAACTTGGTAAGTAGATGTATTCAGTGAACCGCATTAAGATTTTCACACAAAAATAGAAAAAAAACAATAATATTTGGGGTTCCCCATACATAGAACTGAAACTCAAAATTTTTTTTTTCATCAAACCCTTACGTGTGGGGTATCTATGGATAGGTCTTCAAAAATGATATTGAGGTTTCTAATATAATTTTTTTCTAAACTGAATAGTTTGCGCGAGAGACACTTCCAAAGTGGTAAAATGTGTGTCCCCCCCCCCCCCCGTAACTTCTAAAATAAGGGAATGATAAAACTAAAAAAAATATATGATGTACATTACCAT
Source organism: Aporophyla nigra (assembly GCA_947507805.1). Lineage (NCBI taxonomy): Eukaryota > Metazoa > Arthropoda > Insecta > Lepidoptera > Noctuidae > Aporophyla > Aporophyla nigra. Next base: position 25,924,132 of record OX382292.1, on the reverse strand, counting down.
GAAAACTACCAACGAAAATTGGTTTGAACGAGATCTAGTTAGTAGTTTTTTTTTAATACGTCATAAATCGTAAACCACAATTTACCTTTCATTCAGTCAACACAAATATAAAAATTAAAAAAAAAAACATTTCATTTCATAAACGATGATGACGAATGATGATGATGATGACCTGCAGGTTTGTACGGAACCCTCGGTGCGCGAGTCCGACTCGCACTTGGCCGGTTTTTTACTTTGTTAATGGGGAATACGATAGCTACTAAAAAAAAAAAAATATCAACGGCTTTACATGCTTTCCGAGGCACGGAAGGGTCTCAGTATGTAAAATGGTCACCCAACCACGGACCAACCGTGTTAACATTAACAATCTTATTTATTCAATAAGCATACTAAAATCCTCGAATAAATTGTTCATTAGTCTAGTGATTGCAAGCGCTAATGCTCAACATGAGATCCTGAGTCTGATTTTCAAGTCGAGCAAAGTGTTATTGTATGTAGCAGCCCGGAGTCTAGATTAATTATACCCGATAGATAGCCATAGACGCGCCCCCTATTAGCATTACAATATTTAACATAACTGGCGAAATCCGGGTGTACTGTAAGTACACCTCTTGACCTCTGCGTAATCTTGCTCATGTTATGTATTCCAAAAATATACAAAATAATCAAATATTATATAGGGACAACAAATCAATTCCTAGAAATGTAGACAATCAAAGCATTTCTGCAGCTCCGTCACAAGAGCGTCCGGAATTTCGATTCAGATATGACGGTATCGGACGAAGAGTTATGTCAGGTTCAATTATTATTGAGCCCTTTGCACAAAACAACGACCAACCTCCCTAGGCATCCAGGCAAAGTACATACCACAGGCTTTAATCATTAAGCATTCTTGGTGTGACGCATACATCCTGTGGTTGTTAACTTTTTTTACTTGAAAAGGCAATGTGGTCTGCTAAGCTTGTTTTATATATTTGAAAACTTCTTTAAATATTCTCTTAACGTTTGTTTGTGTAATTGAGTATGTTGGTCGCAACTAATTGTGTTTTGTATATCAAGGAAGCAGCAAAGTTGCCTTTCTGAGGGCTGTTCGACCTTTTTCATATTTAACGTTCGAAAAGAGCTGATTCTTTGATGATTTAGAATCAGCACTTTTTGATGTGAAACATCTATAGGCGAGGGTAAACCTAAATTTTGGCGTGGCGAGCGTGGCGACGCTCATTGGGGCCATACTGAAAATTAGTGGACTTAGGTAACAAAGTTCCAAAATCAATGCGATTTTTTTTAATGTGATAATTAACATATTATAATTAATGTGTTATTTTTGATAATACCATATTTATTTCCTTTCGATGTTTCATATCTGCCAGGCGTCCCGCGACGTCTCACTTTTTTAACTGACGAAAAAAAACGGAGGAGGTTATCAATTCGACGCGTATATTTTTTTTTCTTTTTTTTTTATGTATGACCACGCATAACTTTTTACATAGTAGTCCGATTGTGATAATTGTTTTTTTATTGGAAAGGGTATACCTTGCCAAGTATTATTAGTAAATTAAAGCCACAAAAAATTACAAAAAAAAAACTGAAAAGCAAAAAATAATAAACCTTAAAATTATGAGTCGGCACTTTGAGTGATCTTTGTTCATTGATTTTTCAGCGCCGGCTCAAAATTTTAAGTTTTATTATTTTTTGCTTTTCAGTTTTTTCGGCGGTTTAATTTTTTGTCAAAAAGTTTTTATTAATTTGTCTCTTTGGATTGCCTCGTTGGTCTAGTGGTCGTTAACGCTACTGCTGACCATGAGGTCCTGGGTTCGATTATCAAGTCAGGCAAAGTTATATGGGGTTTTTCCATCTCTAATTTCTCAGTAGGAGCCCGGAGTCTGAATTTGTGCTGGCTGATGACGATTGGCTCGCCCCCTATTACAAGGGACTTAAATATAATTGGCAAAATGTGGGTGTAATTTAGGTACACCTCTGTCTAACCCTTCCTGGAAAAAAGGCGTGGTGTTACGTCTTTTAATTAAGTTCACTACACCACATTCCTACGTGCCGTTCCTAATTGAAATTCTTTGCTTTTATACTTTTGAGTTTCTATAATAAGCAGCAGTTTATTGTACTTACGGTTATTTGCTATAACTTTCGAACAGCTGTTTTAATGAAACGTCTGCCGAATGAAATTACTAAATCAGCCTGTTATACCTTAGTAGCTTCTGACCGCGGCTTCGCCTACGTTGATGTCGAAAAATTCACCATTTCACCCTCTTAGGAATGTAATTTTAAAAAAACCCTTTTTAAGAGGATATCTTCTCGTCACTAAAAACACACAGTCCAAATTTCATGGCTCTCGGACCAGCGGTTTAGGTTGTGCGTTGATATATCAGTCAGTCAATCAGTAATAATAATAATATATTATTATTATTATCCACTCACACTGCAATTTATGCACGTAAAATGAATAGGTTTGACGTCAAGTATATTGTAAGAGTAGAACAACATTGAAGACGGAAACACATTTTCAGGTTATCGCATTTTTCAGGCAATAAAAAAATATACTTAAACATTTTATGTACTTAAAAGGAATTAAAATAGCGTTTTTTAAATTTAAATTACACAGACGTGTAGAGTAGGTATTACATTAAATAGAAACGAAACAAAAAAATAATGCGCAGGAGTCGATAGCGAGACTACAAATGAATTTGTATGTATGTCATTCAGTCTACATAGCCTTTTCCTCACTATGTTGAGTTCAGCTTTCAGTCCAACCTGCACCCTAATTGCGAAACGCACAATTTATCAGAATCTGAATGGGATTGTAGATTATTTCTAAACCATTGCGTCATTTGTTCGAATACATTGTCGGCTCAGCAACGTAAACAACGCAATGAATGTTGTTTAACTATGAATATTAAACCAATTCCTACCGATAAAAAGTTCCGCAATTACCCCTCTGGTGCAGCTGGATACTAATTTTTTGAGCGACAGGCTATCGGCCCTCCATAACCCAGTTGAGTGGTAACACGATACCCCTGAATAAGACTGGTTGTCAGAATTGAGTTTCTGATTACCCGTAAAAACTGTCATAGATCTACGCGAATGACAGTTGGGTCCAACTTAGGTACCTCTAATTCTGATATAAAGATTCATCATCATCATTAAATTTTAGCCAAAACACGTCCACTGCTGGACATAAACCTCCCACAATTTGAAGGGATTGGCCATAATCGCCTCGCTTATCAAGCGTGTTGGCGATCGCAGTATGGTGGTAAAATGCATAGATAACGTTGCTGCCCATTCTCTAGTAAATCCCTTAGTCGCCTCTTACGACACCCAAGGGACAAAATGGGATGGTTAGCACCACCCCATTTTTTCTTTGCTTCTTTACGCCCGGCACCACACGAAACTTTTGATATAAGGATTCATTATTTACTCAATATTATAAAAAGATAGGTGAGCCCCAAAAAAAAAACAAAACATCTGATTATCCCTAATGTATTCATATACTTGTATTTATCAACACATTAGATTTGAAAACACAATTGTTTTAATTTTAAATTTCATTTTCCTTTACCTAACAATAGTATCGAATTGAAATAAATTCATAATGCGGCCGCACATGGCGGAAACAATTGAATTGTTCAACGTCATGAAGTGATAACAATCGTTTCGCCTGAAATTATAAGAGGTCGGGCAGACATTGTAGGGTACCTGTCTACGTAACTTCTACAGAACGAAAACGATACATACTCCTTGTGTCTCGGTTTGGTTTGCACGTATAGATGGTTACTCTTGTGTTTAATTCCGATCGATTGACATTGGAATTTTGACGTCTCGTATTCTTGAGTTCGACGCTAGCGCCAAAATGTGTTTAAACTGGGTGTCCATTTTGGAGAACTAAGTGGGATCGAGATCGGGCGTTGTTGTTGTTCCAATGTTGACACTATTGTTTTCAAGAGTACCGAATCACGTGTATGCAAAATTAACATTGGGATCGTATTGGCGTTAGATTGGAATTAAAATTAGGTTGAAGAGTAAGCTCCCTGGTCATACACGCACGCCGGTTGCGAGTACTCCGCACTTGACCTTTATGAAGAACATCACCAGTAAGGTCACTATAATATGTATGTCCTCCTAGGGCGACTCTTCCGGGCGTTTCCACTCCCATCTATATTGTAAATATATAAAGCCCTCCAAATTGGGGGAGGCCTAAGTCCAGCAGTGGACGTCTTGCGGCTGAAATGATGATGATACTTTAAAGCGCACCACCTACCATTATAAAGTACATAATATGCATTAAAAATACATGCAGACAGACTGGCCTACTTTAATAACAAAATACTGCATCGATTTGGCTATTAATAATTTTAAAACAATGCCAAGCACAAGGCAGATACTAAATCTATTTTAATAGCAGAATTCGCGATTCGATATAATTTATAACTGGCTGAGGGCGAGACAGTTTTTATAACACTATGATTTAAAGACCTATACCTATTTAATTCATATAAAAAAATGAAACCAGCGGGGCTAGCACCGCCTACTGTGATAGACTTAAGTCACACATTTTTATCACAGTTTGGGAGCAAAAACCGTGATAATTTTTTTTTGGACAACCAACACACCGTTATCTGATCCCAAACTAGGCAGAGCCTGTACTATGGCAACCAGACAACTGATAAATATACTTATATATTCCTAAATACATACATTTTATAGATAAATTACACCCAGACACAGAACAAATGATTATGCTCATCATACAAACATTTGTCCTGGGTGGGAATCTAACCCACGACCTCAGTCTTAGCAGTCAGGGTCACTAACCACTAGACTAACAGGCCAGTCAATGTTCATAAATCCAGATGTGTATAAAATGCGTGACCCAAGCCTATAGGCTTCCGCATACAGGCACGTCTCTAGTATACAAGGTGCAGTTTTGGATCCGCAAAACATTTCAGGAGGTAATTATGTTAGTGATTCTCGACCTGAATCGACAATAAAATGGGCAGGTATTTCTTTTTTCATTTTATTCTTATTTACGGAAATCGGTAAGTGTGAACTCCCCTTTTTAAAACGCGGCCAGTCTGTACGTGTCCTTAGACCGCGCTTTCACGCACACAAACAAACGCAACCGACATTTCTTATTATTCTGAAAAACAATAAAATTGAAAAATCTAAAATATCTAGTATTATTGATTATTGACTTGGTATCTTATTGTTATATGATTATTTACGAGTCTCATAACAACCTCCTGAAATGTTTGCAGGTTCAAAACTGCATCTTGTATGGACCTTCTGCGGGGGCCTTAATCATGTGACACACGGTTCATCGCAATCTGAGTCATTTTGTAGGTTACTGTTAACCCATTATTTCATGGGTTTAAAGGCAGTGAATGTTGTTGAAATGTCAAAATTACATTACCTACCCCGCTCGGATGACGATATTACCGACATAGATACACTAACCAATGTATTAAGTGAGGTCGAGGACCTGGCATATTAACTTAAAACTGGCACTACACAAAAAATACCTAGAGATATCTCAAACATACAAAGACATCCTAATGGTATAATATATAGCCCAAAGATATCCTATACATGGAATAGATGTCGAAATTCAGTTCAAATCAAAAATCATCAGATGAATGATTACATTCGTGCCAATGCTGAATGTTCTCATTTGCCTAAATGAACCTTTTTACCGGAGTAATAAAAGGCAAGCCTTGGATTAATTGCTATAGTCACATTTACTAGTTATTGCCATCGGCTTCGCTTGCGTGAAAGACAAAAATTATCACACGGGAACGTAATACTGGGATAAAATGTGTCCTTTGTGTTAGTCCCGGCTATAAACTATGCTTGCACCAAATTTTATCCAAATCCGTTCAGCCGTTTTTGCGTAACAAATATCCAAACAAACTTTCACAATTATATTATAAAAACTCGGTTGTCGTAGTCGATTGTTATTTTTTTTTTTTTTTTTGTAAAAAGTTTTTATTTTTAACTATTTAGTTATGGTAGATACCCCGCACTAATCTAATCGCGTTATTCGTTCATTGGCGCGCAAATATTTAATGCAAATTTAAGACTTATATGGTTTTCACATGGATCCCATTGTCCAAATGGAACCAAATTAAACTTTCAAATAAAAAAAGAATCATCAAAATCGGTTCACCCAGTCAAAAGTTCTGAGGTAACAAACATAAAAAAAACAGTCGAATTGATAACCTCCTCCTTTTTTTTTGAAGTCGGTTAATAAGGATTAGGCTCGCCCGTATTACATGGGACTTAACATAACTGGCGAAATGAGAGTATACTATGGGTACAGCTCTACTCTAACCTTCGGGTAAACAAATCGAAATGTTGTGTTATGTTAGTAATATCAATTGGAGCAGACAACATCATATCTTTTATTCTCTTAAAAAAATCGTTAAATTATTCGCAACGAGTCACAAAATAATTACGTTATTACAACGTGACGGTAATATTATTTGCGTTAGTAATAAAATACTATACAATATACAGTATGTGGAACACGTGCCAATCTAGCCAAGAACAACCGGGATCGTGTTGGTTAGGCAGAAGGTCGACAGATCTTTGCCCGTTCGGCGCCCGCGCACCCATTCATAACCTTTTTATTTTTACAACTAAAACGACGCAATAGCGTTATTAATTGTTATGTTTTTTTTTATTGGTATTACCTCATTGGCCAAATTTCGCATGTTATATGAATGAATGTTAAGGTGAATGCTTCAACCAGCCCGCGAAATTCAAATTTTCTTTTTCTTCTTTTTCCTCTTTTTTTGTTGTTCTTAGGCCTTTATGAACTTGGAGGGTTGTATTGGTAATTTTGATGATTAAAATTCTGTAACTACATACGTCTTACAGTCGCAAATAATATTTTAATCAACATACAACCGAACCTAGCACTGGCCTGCAAATTGCAAAAAACGTAAGAAATTTTGAATTTCGCGGGCTGGTTTGGAGCATTCACCTTAAGCTAGAAGGGTCAATAGCTTTGGTCTTCATCATCAGCCCGACTGCACCCACTGCTAACACCACCCACTGCTGCTGCTGCGGGATTGGATCCTTCCTTAGGACGGTGACTTACTAAAAGTATTAGGACTGCTTTTTTTCTGGTGGTAAATCATCAAATGGCGTCTACCGCTCCTCGTGTCAGACTTTTACTTCTAAAACCCACCCGTGTTCCTTCAGTTGCCTCTGACAGAGCCACGGTAAGTCTTCCGAACAAATCCATGAGCCTGGCAGGCTTCGGTCCTAGCGGACCCCTTCAATAAATGCTGACATGTCTTTGACAGTGTAGAATCCTGTTGATTCCGTATTTAAGTTGGATAATATCACTTCACTGGCTCATCACCACATCAAGCGCTCTCATGCAGATTCGCTTCACAATCTCCGTTTCCCGCCATTGCTACTGACTGACAGATGACATTAGTGACAGGAACTGCATCCGCTTATGGGCATGAGATAGTGTTATATATCTACTAGCTGACCCGGCAAACGTTGTTTTGCCATATAAATAATTTAATTACTAAAATGGCTATTAAAAAATAAGGGTTGATCGTAGAAGGGTGAAAATTGAGGATTGTATGTATTTTTGTATGTTGTATAATAAAAAAATAGAAATAAAAAATTTTGTCTAAAAAATAAAATAAAAAATTTAGGGGTGGACTACCCCTAACATTTAGGGGGATGAAAAATAGATGTTGGCCGATTCTCATAGATACCGGATAAGCACAAAAAATTTCATCAAAATCGGTCAAGCCGTTTCGGAGGAGTATGGCAACGAAAACTGTGACACGAGAATTTTATATATTAGATGGAATAGATACACTACAGACAGTATTGGGATTGCTAATATTAGAACATTGTCAAATAGTCAGCTGTAATTTGAGGTAGGGTCCCCTTCTAGATATTTCAAGGTTTCTTGAAAGGCTGATGATCGCTGATCAGCCCATATGCTGGCCTTCAATAATTCTGAATTAGGAAGCCACAATAAACAGAAACAAATTAGTTTTTTTTGCTTTTACCCAAAAACAAATTTCATTTAAGGCTAACCCATAAAACATCAGCTTCGTTTATGGTAGTCATTAAGTTTAAAACCTCGGAAAACACACTTCAGTTTCTTATTTACTATAATGTTCCCACTGCTGGGACACAGGCCTCCTCTTTTCAAGAGGGAGTGGGCTGCAATCCAACACGTGGGCCCAGTGCGGATTGGTAGAGATGCCACATGTTTTCAAATTTTTGGTGCTAGGACACGCCGATTTGCTTACGAACAAGCAATGATCTAATGACGAAGGGGCAATTCTCGTATTTTTAAGAACGTTCGCATTCTAATGTCACTCTCAAACTGTCAAAAATACCGATATCTTCCATGCATTTTTTTTTAATAGTCACTTAGTAACAAAGTCAAACTTAACATTAAATATTTTTTAAAACAAAAAAGTAATTGTTGCGTGGTGTGGGATCGATACTAATGCCGCAAACATAGTTTTTTGATTTTTATCCGTTTGTCTGGGTGTTTGTTCCGGATTGGCGCAAATATTTCTTAAAGGTCTTTTGGGTATCAACAGAAGTAATGGCTTCATAATGACAGATCATCAAAATTCATTGCGTTATTTACGTTGTCGAGCAGACAACATTTTCGAACATATGAAGCAATGGGTTTCTAGTAGTTGTCCTTAAAAAGATTCAGATTGTGAAGATTCAGATTGCGGGGGAACCCTTAGGCTGCCAGGGTCGCGAGATTTGTTCGAAAGAGTTACCGTGGCCCTGGCATATGGGCAACTGAAGGAACACGGGTGGGTTTTTAGTCAGTATAAGTCTGACACGCCCTTCCGGTCCACCCATAGCGGGTGACGTCATTTCATGATTTCCCACCCACAAAAAAAACCCTTAGGTAACTCGGATAAAGTTTACACAGCTCACTATCATTTTTCATCATCGATATCGATCAATCTGTGAGAGGGATCGAGGAAAGCGTTTAGAGTTTTACTACTAGGAAATCAGTAACAGATAGGAGTAAATCTTAAAGTTTAATTGAAGTTCAGACACATGATGAGAGAACAAAGAGAGAAATGGTGTAAAATCGTAACCGATTGGTACCCCAGGACCAACAAACGGAACAGAGAAAAACAGAAAAAGAGATGGGAGGATGAGCTCAAACTTACAGCGGGTCCTCACTGGAGGAGAGTGGCTCGTGACAGAATTCAATGGAAATTGCTAGAGGTGGCCTTTGCCAAGAGGCATGCTGAATTAAGAGACCTTTTAACTTATATAACTATAAAAACTAAAAATAATTCAGAATAAAGAGGTATATTAATTAATTTTTAAAAAGTTCAGACAGAAAGCCATCTAGTATTTAACTGGAGTTAACGTAAACGAATCCATTCCGTGTGGTCCCAGACTAAAGAATAGCAATATCCCGTTTCTTCCCATGGGTGTCATAAGAGGCCACTGAGGGATTTACTAGGGCACTATGGGCAGCAGCGTTCTCTATGCATTTTAACACCATACTGCGATCGCCAACCCGCCTGGCAAGCGTGGTGATTATGGCGAACCCCACCAAATTACCGGGAAGGCCTATGTTCAGCAGTCGACGTCTTACGGCTGAAATAAGATGATGATGAACGTAAATGAAGCAAAAAGAGTATGGAAAGATCGCAGCTGGTGGCGTTCTGTAGTAACAGCCGCGACTTACGAGTCGTGAGTTCGAACCCAAGCAGGCGCTTTAGCTTGTGTAAATTATTTCAATACCACTGCTCTCAAAATGGTGAAGGAAAACACCGTGAGGAAACCAAAATTTCGAAGACATGTGACATCTACCAACGCGGTGGGCCTGCGTGGTGGATTATGGCCCACTTCCTCTCTTACTGAGAGGAGGCCTATTTCCCAGCAGTTGGAACATTATAGGCTGCTGAAGATGATGACAGTTATAGAGAGTAAACGTGAGGTGTATGGAGTTATAGGCCATAAAATCCGCCTATGCAATACGTTGCATAAAGTTCAATAAATAAATAATGCGTGTAGATCTGCCTATATAAAATCGATGACTAATCCACGGCTGTAAAGGTGGATGCTCGCGTCATAGGCGTCTGTGGGCCGTTCACCCCGTGCACTGTCCAACGTAGTGAGGTTGAACTATATTAGTACTATTGTGTGCCTATTATTAATATTACTACAGGGGCGGATTTGGGGAGGGCAATGGGTGCATTTATAAATGGGTGCATTGTGAAATTGTTTTAGAGTTTGTGTAGAATAATTAATTGCAGTAGGTAGCGTGTTCTAATTATTAAAATACTTTTTTGTAAATGATGATTATTATGAGGATATTTTTTGAACCTTTCAATACATCAAAGACAGTGATTAAGAAATGAATTGTAAGAAAATTGCGCAACCACGCAAAATTACATGTATAACTCAGCATAAGTTTATGTATGTATGTAATTTAGTATTTTCCCATGATGATAGTTAGCTAATTACAAAATTATTAGGAACAATAATGTTTAAACTGAAACCAACAAAATTAAACTTGTTAATTGGCAACAAAACTATAAATTGACCAGCCTATCCAAACAGAGCTTCCGAAACTTTACCAAATAACAATATTAACATACGAAATTAGGTTGATTACCATTGAAAATTAACTAAACAAGCCAAACTCATGGCGGATACAGAAATATGTAAACAAGATACAGCAAAAACGTTAAACACATGGCAGCTAAACAATAGACAGACACTCCAAAAATCGCAATGTCGTGCTCGACACGCGTTTTTTTACATTTTGACTTGCTGCCAAAAAGATGCATGACGCATTAGTGGTTGCACTCCTAAGTTTATTATTGTTTTTTTTTTTGTATTGTCGCTATGGAAGTATCGAGAAGAGTAATAAATTAGATTGTCAATTCTGATGATGACAGTTTTTTTTTTTTGCTATTTATAGATGTAATTTATTGGCTTGATGAAACAAATTGCATCGTGATTTAGCAATGACTTCGTAATGTCACATCTAATTTACAGAGTGATTAACTGACTTACAGATTTATTAGGACCTATGACATTACAGAGGTGAAGAAGTAATTTTCCCATCTAGTATCTTATCTACAGTGTAAATGTCACTACAATATTTACGCTAGCGTAGATTTTGCTTGCAACAACGATAAAGCCTAGTCAGCGATGCGAGAAGTGCTAGAACCCCGTTTCTCCATATAAAATATTCGTTGACGTGACTGCCATAGTAACAGTCAAAGCTAAGGCTAAGCATACAGATTGGCTCATAGGATAGCTATACAGACACACACCTGTGTTGGATTTAACTCTATATTTATCTAAACGTATACACACACCTAGGACCGTCATTCTGTATGTTCTTTATCGAGGTGACATTAAAATCAGTTAGTATATTCTATACGGAGCAGTTTTATCTATTTATCAATACAAGGTACAACGTCCTAATCAGGTTAATTACCGATACGGAATATCATATCCGCAAGAAAAACAACAACTCTCTCTAGAACAACAGACAATAAAGTATAGTCAAAAACCAAAGTAACCTGTTTCCCAGAAATTCGATCAAGGAACGGAAGCAAAACGTCAATATCAGTAACAAATCATACATCGACATGCCATGTCATAATATCCAAAGGGAAACATACAAAGGTGACCACAGCATCGTGTCATCGGTAATACAAAGTGTGCTTAGACACGTGTTCCTATCAGATAGTAGATAAAGATGTTAAAAAGGTCAGTAGAACACATGACGTACTTAAGAATACTACTGATTCTAGTGTTGATTATAAATAAGCAATCTGGATTATGGCAGATGATACTTCTCTTTTCAAGCAAGCTTCGCTATCCCAGATGGCAATAATGAAAGGGAACAAGGGAAATCAATTAGTATAACATCAATTAAGATAGATTGTGGGATAATCTGAGCCATACCTGGTTTAGCTTGGCCTTTAACTAGAAGGTTACAGACAATGGTAAAAACGAAGGACGGTGCTAAAAACTCGAACTCAACTATTTATTTCAAATAAACCAATTACAGACACTTTTGAATTGTCAAGGGGTTGTCCAGGGATCGTCTAGAGGACACGGTGGAGCATACGGTGGAGGTGTGCCCTGCATGGGCGGAGCACCGCCGTGTCCTCGTGGAGGTGATCGGCGGCGGCGACCTCTCGCGTCCGGCCCTGGTGCGAGCCATGGTACGGAGCGAGAGGGCATGGGAAGCCGTCACCTCCTTCTGCGAAGCAGTAATGCTCGCGAAGGAGGAGGCGGGGCGCGTGAGGGAGTGGCAGTTTCTGCGCCCTCGCGTCCCTAGCCGCCGCAGGAGGAGACGCCCCGGGCGTCGGGAGTCGATAGCTCACTCCCGGCCACCGTAGGCGCGAGCTTGCGGGCGGTGAGCAATGGGTAGCTCGCCGCCCGGTAAGGACCAAGCTCGGGTCGACGGCGCGTAGTGTTCCACGCGTGCCTCAAAGAGATGTCAGCAAATTGAAGGGGTCTGCTAGGACCGATGCCTGCCGGGGTCGCGAGATTGTTCGAAAGAGATACCGTGACCCTGGCACACGGGCAACTGAAGGAACACGGGTGGGTTTTAGTCAGTAAAAGTCTGACATGCCCTCCCGCTCCGCCCAGAGCGGGAGAAGTCATTTGATGATTTCCCATCCAAAAAAAAAAAAAAAGGGGTTGTCCAGTCAGAAAGTTGAAGACTTTCCAAAGCGCAGTAGGTTCCTATGGAGAAGAACGACTGAGAAACTCCATGTACACTCTCTATACACAAAATATTGTAACTGAAGGAGTCAGGACAGGACTAGGCTTTGTTAAGTATAAGGGGCCAGGAAATCTCACATCCCTAAGAAAGTTGACCTAAACCTCTTTGCTTGCAATCATTTACAGAAGTATTCTTACACGAAAAATTGTCTTGTCTTGGCCCTAATATAATACCTGAAGAACTCCAACGCTTTTGGTATTCAATCATACCTCCATACCACTTTTCTGATTCTTCCAATTCATTAATATTGACTTATTGTTTATTTTGCAGAGATCGAGCCTCCTTTCCCGTGTCGCGATGTCTCAATCAAAAGAAGCACAGATGTCAACGAATTTTACGAAATGCTCTCCGAGATCGGCAGGTGAGTTAATCAAATGTATTACTCAGACTACACTAAGTGTTTGTTGAACACATAAAATGTGTTTAAACAATGATTATGACGATAAGCTATCGCAATTGCATTTGTTGGACATGTCTATTTACATGTAGTAAGTAGAAAGTATACAAAACCTACAAAGAATAGATACCTACTTTACTGAATGAATGTGGGCTGTTGAGGTGTTGATTTTAAGATATCGATACAATTTGATTATCGAGTACCTATTTGTCTGTGATTGGATACAAAATAGAATAACATGATTCAGAAAATGTAAACTGATGATGGATTCATGAGAATTCATCATCGGTAGATGACATCATCATTATAAATTCAGACGAAAGACGTTCACTGCTGGACAAAGCCCGGTTCAGTGCTTCTCGCATCCAGCGGATTTCCATGACTTTAATGAAGTCTATAGTAGTTTAAATGCCTAAATATAGTAGGCTAATAATTTATTCATTTTATTTGCCATATTATCCTTCCCTAACATTGAATTTTGGGCATGGATATATATATTCTAAACGCCTACCGCGTTCTATTAATCATAGCATAATTTTCCTAGGTCAGTCTCCAACAAACACTAAAATACCTTGTTATAAATATGAAACATGGCACATTCACGCAAAGACAATGCCAGTACCATTCGTAATCGTCTTATAATTAGATCCCACTAAATTTGATTTCGGAATCAATACTCTAAACGCGTACTCATAAAGGTTCCCTCGTTACATGACTCATGATATAACAGGTGGAAACAATAATTGAACCTAAGCTATATACGATTCACTTAATAGTTTATTAACGTTCACTTATCGACTTGAGTCCGTAGAACTTAATATATGATGTTCGTTACGCAACATTTCTCCATCTGAAAGGGTTTCGATTGCCATGGAATTAATCTCACCATTGTAATGGTTTCCTTTATCAAAAGACGTATACGTAATTCATTTTCTTAGATCAGCATTCGAATCTATTAATGGCACTTTGTCGAGGTTGTTCTCTTTCATAAATCTTCGGGATGCTTTTGTGTTGTTACTGACATTCAGGCAAATCTGATTGGATTCAATGTCGATCTTTGGATGCTAAGGGAAACCCGAGAAGGATGAATAGGACCATTATGATTTATTATTATTATCTCAGTGCTATTTTGAGTTAATTTACTATTCTCACCAAATGGAACCTTGCTGTAAACCTGTTTTTAGGGTTCCGCACCTCAAAAGGAAAAACCGGAACCCTTATAGGATCACTTTGTTGTCCGTCCGCCCGTCCGTCCGTCCGTCCGTCCGTCTGTCAAGACCCTTTTTCTCAGGAACGCGTGGAGGTATCAAGCTGAAATTTATAACAAATACTCAAGTCTACTGTCCCTTGGAGCTGTGAAAATCAAACTTCTAAGCTAACGCAATCAAAAGATATAGCCGTTTATACCGCAAATTTCCTCAAATTTTCGAAACTCGCAAGGGAATCAAAACCTAAAGGGTACTTCTAGTCGATCTAGAATTTTGAAATTTGGTACGAAGCAACGTCTTATAGCACAAATAAAGGAAAAATTGCGAAAACTGTAAATTTTAGTTACATCATATAATAAACAGAACAAAACACAGACAGAAATAAAACCAAGCTAAGAAACAGAACAGAACTACGACTCGATAGTCGTGATGGGTGAACTTTTACTTATATACCTACAGGTTTGTACGGAACCCTCGGTGCGCGAGTTCGACTCGCACTTGGCCGGTTTTTTATTAAAGTTCTTTATACTAATTTCGGCTAACATTTTCTTTTTCAGAGGGAAATTCGGAACCGTATACCTCTGCCGAGAGAGAAGTACTGGGCTAGAGCTGGCAGCCAAACTAGTTTCCGTTAGCAGACGGGATGAAAGAAGGAACGTAGAACGAGAAGTGGATGTGATGAGGAGGCTGCGACACCCGAGGCTCATACAGCTTTATGATGCCTACGAATGGGGGAAATACATGTGTGTGGTACTCGAACTGTAAGTACTATTCCAAGTTGAAAGTAATACCGGTATGATAAGAAGAGAATGTTGGAAATGTTATTAACTGCCGGCACTTCACGAGTCATTTGATTACATGAATGAAATCATGTACTCAAATGATAAGAAAGATGATGTCAAAGATAAAAAGTAAACTCTAAATGCTTTTATTCCATTTATAGCAATAAATAAGGAATAGGTAAACACCTATATTATCTAGACTTTAGTCAGTCTCCGAAAATAATGTTTTGCGTGCGGCATTCTATTTTAAATCACAGACCAGCGGATGTGAAATTTTAGATTATACTCATAATATTCTAATTAGTTGTAACAGCAGTCATTTGATCATTTCGAAAGTCAACAATGCCAAGAAATCTACCCACGGCAGTCCATACAGCGTGGGACACACCAGATGCGTGTTTATCTAATTTTATTCAACGACCTTTCTTTTATAAAAATACTATGCGCTAATAACTAAATAATCACAGTGTCACGCGACACGCCACTTGCGGAAAAACTAGCGGAGGAGACAATTCTGTAGCTTCCGTCATGCTAGTTTATTTGTATCATACACCGTGCACTAGCTTCGCACAGGAATTTATTTTTGTGATAGTTATTTATCATACACACGACATAGGAATTAGCAGATTCATTTATAGTTTACAAATATGCTCGTTGCATTTCGATTTTGCCAGTTCATTCAAACGGTAGCTTCGCGAGTTGAGTCATGCTCGCAAAAGCTGGACAATATCAGGTTATGTTTGACTCCACCGATGTGGGTTAAGGACGACCGTAATTTTGACGTGGCGGAATTCTAGGCCATTTGTTTCCATTTATCATTTCGCTAAATGATCTTAAGTTGGCATTATTTATCACCATTCGCTGTCACTCTCAACTTATTCGCACAATGTCTTATTTTTTTCTGCTTGTCAGTTTGTAGATTAATGGAAGCATCTGTAAGCGCTGAAATCGGATGATTTCTTTGTTTTAAAATGTCTGAAGGACACACTAATGTGCCTAAAAATATGCACCCAAAAATTCATGTTGACAGAATTCAATACTGGCTTGATTGGTGAGCAAACTTTAGTCTGACGCCATCGGAGATTTAATAAACAACGTACAAAAAATACATCATTATTTTTGTTAGAGCTCTCCCTGTCATCACTTTTAATTATAATATGTTTTTTTTTTTACTACGGTGGAGTTCCGCTAATTAAGGAAACTTCCTTCCTTTGCTTTACGAAGTCTCTTCCTATAAATAGGATTTATGAATAATCCAGGTGTAATTAGCTCGGTCGTTGACAGACCGAGTGCTGACAGGTGCTACAACGCCCGTTAAACATTAATTATGGAATTTTCACTTTATACATGACGTCATACTAATAGTAAATAGTTTGATACGTACTCATCTGCATAAAATGCGTCTATTCTATTTATTGAATTAATGTAAAATTAGAAGGCGGCTGTTCGTCATAATTCTATTTTAATGATAGTTTAATGAGGTTCAGTATAACTAAAGAACATTGTTACTTAATTGATTACATTAGTCAGGCAGTCCCTCATTTGATGCAAATTACTTTGACATTCCCAAAATGACTTCCACTACCCACTAGTAAAATCACAAACATAAATACAGCAGGAAGACATAATTATGTCAAATGCTTTCATTAGAGTCTACGATAAGGTACAAACTTTTTGCATATATGTAAATCAGATCAGTGACATGTCAAAAAGGTGAAAGTCAGTCAAGTGATGAGTCACAAGAAACTGTGTAGTATTACTTTACTATTGGAAAGTAACACAAATGTACGGTTAAGCAAACATGAGGTGGTTTTCTTATCGCCTGTTCTGCGGTTAACCGCGATGAGTGCGGGAATCGCACCGTACAATGTACAGTCATAGGTCTTGTCAACTTTGTTTAATTTGGAGATACCCAAATATGGATCGTTGTGGTAGGAAAACACGATTATGCCCCTCAATTTTCGACACAAGTTGGTAATCGTCGAATTGTTCCGGATGTGTTTCTTATAAGCATTGTATTTTTTTAAATTGCCTGTTTCTTTCAACGGTTTGCAAACCTTACCCTTTTCCGTTTTTGATGACAGTTAAACAACGTGTGTGGTCGGGGGCTCCCGTCAGGAAAGAAATTCTTTAGGCGTTACTCGCACGTACTTATACATATAATGGAAAGAGACATAGAGAGAGAGAAAGTCGTATGCAGGGGACTTAAAGCTTTTTCAGCATGACGATTTCTACCATTCAACTCCTATCGCAAGTGGGATTAAAGAACTTTATTCCAAAAACAAAAAACTTAAATATCACTTACGAATTATGCACCCTACCTAAGAGCACTGAATCCGGCCCTGAATAAAAAAACGGTCGTTCTCAAATTAAAAAAAAAAGCTTATACAAAAAGTTGTTTAGTAGGTACTCAGTCTGTATAAGGCCTCTCTATCTTCAACTTTGAATCCGAACCCTCAATGAACCTATCTTCAATACAGTCTTTGTCTTCCACTGTGACGCATATCCTGATATAAAAGCGCGCCAAAGCGTAACCCGTAAATGGCGACGGCCACTCCACAGATACAGAATGAGTCGTGGCGTCAAACTACGTCAGAAGTTACGGCGCATAGTTGGCGCTCGGCCACGAGACGCCATTCTATCAAAGTTGACAGGGCTGCTAGTTGTCATCGGTAATTTCTTTTATAACATCACGCCTGTATCTGTACCCAACCTGTGTTTACTATATTTTTATAACTATTTAAATAACAGTACACACGACGACATATCAAGCTATACGTTTCCAGCATTAGCTGACCTCGCATTGGATTTTCGTACGTCAGACTTTAAGAACATTCACAGTGTCTGTGAATTTCTATTACCACCTAGGTATCCGTTACATTACCTTACCTTACATAATATGATGAAAAACAATACGTCTCTAAAGACTTTCGAGCCAATTATTATTCTTTTTCATTTCCCTCCAACCCTAATATAAATATCGAGCAAATCTGCCAATCGTTCCTCGTAATCTAGTGTTGACATGTCTATTACATTCCTTACCGTGCCTAAATCTTTCTCTCTCCTCAGATGTTCTGCCAAATGTCTATCTTCACATCAAGCATGTGAGCAAACACAATTTATAATAGGCACTAATTACATAATTTCCTTTTTGGCCAAACAAAGATATATTTTATTTTTTAAAGTTGGCAACCCTGTCTCAAGTGGACGCGTTCACAGAAAATGATTAACAATAAACACGAAGCAACACTGTTTTATTTTTATTTAAATCTTGTGACTTTTGGCTCACTGGCTCCTTATAAAACTATTACATTTACGCCAAAGATATTTTTTTCTTCTAAAAATATAATTTTGTGAATCACATTCATGAGACAATTTTGGTTCACTGAATGCATAATGTTGTGTATATTTCATAATTTCAGGGAACATGATTTTCAAAGAATCTTATTATATTATTGGGTAGTTTCAAGTATTTATGTTTTGAATCAGGTTCTCAGGACTCAGGTTCATAAATCTATCATCTTTACAAATAAATAAAATTGATGTCTCTGTTTTTTATGTCAAATAACTTTCAGTTTGTTTCGGCTAATCTCCAAAGCGGCTGGACCGATTTTCATGGGACTTTCATTGGCAGATTGCTAACGTTAATGAGGAGTAATTTAGGTTTATGGTCCCGGTAGCACGTTCCCGAGAGAAAATTTCTGACACCATGTTCACGCGGCCCGCGTAAGCTTTAGGTCTATAACTACACACCGATTTTAGTATGAAATACCCGGTGAGATAACGATTGCCAAAAGCAAGCAGTCTGACATGAGAAAGTAGGTTAGCTTTCCTATCTCTAGAAGACCCTTGCAAAAAATATTATATATTCATGTATCTAAACACATAAATTGATATTACGACACTGATTGATCATGGTCTAAAGCCGTTAACTTTGTTTATAAATTCGTACATTAGTTGCTTTTTAATGACGTACAGCAAAATCGGACTATCATGCAATATTGTTAATATACACAGCAGTTTTAAACTGTTTACATATCCGTGTTATCCGAACTACCGACGCCCCTGCTTACGTCAAAACTACACGAAGCAAGACATAAATTCGACAAACTTAACACAAGCAACAGTGACGTCATCGCGAAAAACACAAAATTTTGCTCAGAATCAGCCGTTGACGTTCCTCCCCATTCAAACATTCTAATTTTAAATGAGCAGATGACGTTAAAGCGAGAGAAGTAAACATAACGTATTGGTAAACGGAAAAATCCGACGCTGATGCTTCATAACTCGCAGATAGGCGAGTCAGGGTCGTCCCAACAAGAAAAAAGTTAGTAGCATCTCAGGAATGTGTATTTTTAGATGCAGTTATGGGTCAAGGAAAGAATTTTGCCGATCTCGCCGATTGGGTAGATAAATATTTACGTCCTTTACAATGCAAATTTCAACTAAAGTTACCTTAAATCTTGTCAGATAATCAAAGATGTTGAATAAAAAGTCTATATAAATAAATTTTTACAACTCTCTGTACAAAGAACAGTAATAAAAATTTTGGACATATCTTCCCATTCGTTTATTTTGGCATCAGACCACATTCCTGCACACTGTCTGCAAAATTTGGAATGAAAAGCACTTGTACAAATCACAGCCGGATCGTAACACGTAAATAATAATTAATGTCGTTGTTAAATAAATTTATTTCGACGTGTAACATCTTTCTGGACGATCTTATTGGCCAGATTACTTTATTCATAAAATAATTTCAGTAACTTATTTCGATATTTTCCGACGAGACTAAAATGGTAGATGATCATAAAATTGCTACCAGTTCCAAGATCAGGCTATCAAAATCGGCTAATTTCCTACTAAATACCCATGTTTAAAGATGTGGCATTAATCCCTTTTGATAATACAATAAATATTGAAGACTGATATGTAGATACATATGTTTAAAACTCTGGATTTGAAAATAGGAACTGCGATCAAATGCAATTACATACAATAAAAACCTAAAGATGGACACGCAAACCTTCCCATACGATTCTTGCTGGAATCATGAACAATTGAATGAATGAAATGAATTACCAACAACTCAAGCAAAGATATTTCTGCAGCTCCATTAGGTTCTAAATCAAAAGTTCTAAATAAGCAAGAATCTATTAAAGTCCCCACACTATTTACGTTGGCTTCATTCAGATCCACGTGCAGTAACCTAGCTAGTCTAGTTCTCAGTTATTTTGCTATTTTAACACTTTGTTTGAAACCTGTCAGTCTATTGGGTATTCCAAATAAATGGTTTAGCCATTTGTTACTAACTGAAGTATGCGAACAGCTTTGGAAGCAAAGTTGTAAATACTGCAATATAATTAAGTTCTAGTCTCGTATCATAAGGAGTAAAATAATTGTTTAAAAAAACGCGTGGTGTGCTTTTTAAGGTATTTTTTTATTGGTATCAGGCACCCCACGCTTTTTTTCCATTATTTTTTTCTATGGAAGCGTGTTTTTAGTTTTTTTAAACTATTCGTTATTTTATGTTTTTTAGGGTGTTTCGAATTTTGAGACGTATGTCAGCGTAGTTTGTGACGTATGTCAGCGTAGTTTTCCAAGACAGTTTTTTTGCTGTCCTAGTAACCCTGGCAAGGATAATGACACAAATTTATGAAATTATAGTATTGTCATCGGTTCTCGATAAATCTACAGAGTTTAAATGAAATCTGGTTGTTCAAAGTGGGTCAAAATCGCGCTATAAGGAGTCGGTTACAAACAAACATACAAACATACAAGTGAAGCTAATATAAAGCGTGTAAAATTAAAGGTTTTCGAAGGTTTTGAGACCTTATAAATCCACCTAGCGCTTTCCCAACTTTTGGTCGGCTTCCAGTCGTACGATACAGCTGAATACCAGTATTTTACTTGAGGTGACTGCCTATCTCTGATCTCCACAACCCAGTTTCTGGGTAACGTGATACCCCTTGGTTAGACTGTTAGTCAGGCTTTTAGGCTTCTTACTACCCGTAAAGACCGTCAAAGATCTTCGAATGAACTACTGAGAATATGGTGTCATATTATCGAACTCACTGAAAACCTCAACATCAAATTCCTTGTTCATAATGAAGAGGATGATTATGAGGACAGTACTAATACAAATGAATTCCTTTACTTTTCAACTGATATAGTTTCTAAGTCTTATTATGTCCATAGACACCCACAGCAAGAGACCGTGCGTTCTATTTTTAGATGATGCCATTGCACGATTTATGAACAATACATCTAGCATTCCTACCTAACATAAGACATTGCGCATATTAGAAACAAAACAGTTTTGTCTATCATATACAAAACTCCTGTATCGAAACAGTTATTTCATTACTTTGACTATGAGACTCGTTTTGTCGTAACTTCGTAAGTGTATTCGCCGTCATTGTCTCCACTGAGCGATCTGTCGACCGTTTTATACCGTTTTATACCGACTGCGCGCAGTCTAACCCACATCACGTTTCACAGACAGTGGACCTAGCACCCCTGACTCACGTGACCGACAGAATATTTATACAGAATGGATTTATGGCGATCCTGGGTTTGAACCGATCGTTTATCTTATTGTCTTACGTTTCCGATTACGCACAAGTTTGATGAATTTTAAAGCAAGCAGACTTACCTACATCCTTCGATTGATGTGTTTGTTTAACATATTTTTATGCGTGTTGAATCATCCAGCGTAATATCAGCTCAGCCTGTCGTAGTCCAGTGCTGGATTAAGACCTCTCCCAGGCTTCGCCATACCATTTGTCTTTCTTGTGTGCATCCAGTCCGTCCCAGGGGACAGGGAGTCTATATATATATTGCGCTTTTTTGATTTCAAACGCGCAATATTTAAATTGCGAATATAATAAAATATGTTCTGTCTGACATAGTAAAGCCATTGCAGCAAGACTACAGTTATCTATTTTGAATTTTATTGAAAAATTCGTATCGGTCGTGCTTCTGCAAATAAAATGGATTTTAAGATCTTTGAAGCCTTGTCCAATTTAACCTTGTCTTCTTCGTATGCAGTTTTTATGTCTTTACGAATGATTCTGTAAAGTTTTACAATCCTAAAGATCTCTCCAGCTTTCATCTGTTCGTCATTAAACACAGTAGCTATAAAACATTGACCTCTAAAGTGCCATGAAGGCGTGAACCAATATTGCATTTCAAAAAGTTCTAACCAGGACTTGAGTGAAAGTGTGTCACAGTCAAGCTGCTTATACGCTTCAAAAGCCGTTGAGTTTTATCGCTAATTTCGCGTTTACGGCTATTGTTTAAATTACTTATACCGTGTTGGTAAACAAAACAAACTAGGTAAGGTTAGATATACCTGTTTTAAGTGGCTTTTGAGCATGTAAAACAAGCTTGCTTTTGACGTCTTAGAATACTGTTCCTGGGAGACTTTATTCAAAACAAATCGAAATCCTTTTAGAAATGTTTATCGTTAACAGTTTCTTTATAAGCGCCCATCGCTCTGGAATTTAAATTTATATTTTAAGAACCGAACAAAATCCTCTGGATCCTTAAACCTTAATATAGCAGAGCAGGACAACCACCTTGTACTGTTCTTTAAAGCAAAAATCCCGTCTCTTTTAACAGCTTATACACAAAGAGATACAGTCATCGCTAAAATAAAGTACAGTTAGTCGCCACTTCGCCAGCCTTTCCGAGACATTACTAAAACACTATTAACGTATTCGTGCACGTGTATGCTAAGGACGTGGTCGAAATAGCGTCGTCACGACCTATACGGAACTTCGAAACTCCATTTTAAAGTAAAAACGTTAACAGCCAAGTAAAGGAAGATTACAGACTGGTTTCGGTTCAGGAATGCGGTTTCAAGAATGCATTAAGGCAGCTTAGGGCGATTTAATGGTGATTCTGGATTTGGAGTTCGAAATGTCGGGGTTTCTGTGATATCTCCCAAAAAGAGATAATGCTCCTACTTGGGGTTGCTGACCGCAGAAAGGTCTGCACCGGTCGCATTCTGGGCCTTGTCGTTTGAAAGCTATCCAGTCGAATATCAGATCATTTTATGCTCCTGAGGAACATATAACAACGTTTTTAAAGCCAGTACGTCGATAAACACGAAATAAACGGTCTGACATCAACCTTCAACACCTCTATTTAAGTTTATTTTGGCGCCAACGCACACGTCGATGCTAATTCGATCATCGTATTTTTTTGGCAACCTTATCCAAAGCACGCTTTGGTCGTGCAATTTGTAGTTTTTCTATATATAACAAAAACGTATTTTCTTGTATTACGTACGTCTGTTTTTAGAGGCAAATTTTAGAGATATGCGTAGGTATTCGCTGCTGTAACAACAACAAATAGTTTATTTTGTATTTACCTCATTTTAAGGAGGAAGCTGATGATAACATATAGGTTTGGTGAGTCACACATAGTTTGAATTCTAAAGCTTAGGTGCTAGCCGTTCTGTCCTTGTGATAACAAGTGCACTTAGTATTGATAGTGCATAAATATGCCGCTTCCTTTTAGGGAGAATCAAGCTTCAATGTGCATTCCAAGAACTAAGGGACTACTGATTTGGAAGTTCTATCTTTGGACTTCAATAATGCGGAAGGCGGGAAGCCGGGTAGTGTCGTCAAATTGGGAGAGGTCCAGAAATGACTCGTCTAGACTGAATGACTAATGGACCTTCTTTAGAAGATTGTCCAGAAAAGAAAGGTTGTTTTCCCCGTCATTTAGGTGCATAGAATTCAGTAAGCCTGTGAATTTTAGCTGCATTGGACTAGATCTCCACCCGATTATTAGAAATGTAAATCTTGCCTGTATGAATTAATAGTATAAGCCTAAGCCTATAATATTCCCATTGCTGGGACACAGTTTTCCAATCTACCACGCGGCCCCAGTGCGGGTTGATAGATGTCACTTGTCATCGATTTTTTGGGTTGGAGAACATGCCGGTTTCCTCACGATATTTTCCTTTACCGTTTCGAGAGCACCGGTGTTGAAATTATTTACACAAAGTAGGTACCTGCCTGGGTTTGGACCCTCGACGTACAACGACCAAGTCGTAAGTGGGGTCCGTTACTACTGCTCGAATGAATTAATGATCCTCTCTAATTCTGAGGTTATCGCCAAAGGACAAAAGGAAGGTGGTCCCAACCTGCCATATTTTGGAGTACGTTGGGCCCATCTGTGTGACTCACTAAAAAAGAAAATAAAAGAAAGAGACCGTAAAAAATTGCGGTGTTTATCCAATCTCCAATTTTCACTCAAATCCAGGCATCACCATGTTCTTCAACTAGTGACGCTATAAACCAGATTTTGTGACCGTTTTACGAGTCTGAGGTGTTCAACGCGGACTAGTCGTAGTAATAGCGTCGATTTTGTTTCTCCGTCCACACGATCGTAATTATGTTCACGCGGATATTCGTCGAAATGACGTAGGATATCGTTTGGTTAATGCATGGGATTCTGACACTTGTACTGCATCTATACGAACGGTAATTTTAATAAATTGCTTTGTAAACTGATGTTACCGTATCTGCATCTGACGCAGTTCGTCTGGTCTGGAATTCAGAGTATCTCTTCTACCGCAGTTACGATAAATATATAGGAAATGGCTTCGAAATTCGAAAACTCTATCTTTCTACGTTTTAAAAGATGCTCGTACAGATTATAACATTGGTTCGATCGCGATGTTAGCACCCATCATCATCTGCCTAGCCTTATCCCAACTATGTTGGGGTCGGCTTCCAATCTAACTGGATGCAGCTAAATACCAGTATTTTACATGACTGCCTATCTCTATCTTTACGTGACTGCCTATCTGACCTCCAGAGCCCAGTTACTGGGTAATACCATACCCCTTGGTAAAACTGGTTGTCAGACTTTCGGGCTTTTGACGACCCGCAACGACTGTCCACAAATGACAGCCGGGAGCAACGACTTAACGTGCTCTCCAAGGCACGGAGGGGTCTTGGTAGGTATGTAAAGGTCTCATCGACGATGTTAACACCCATGTCGAAATATGATGATGTGTACAGATAATTATTTTAATATTATTTTCTCTATTATTTCCAGTATAACCGGTGGAGAGCTATTTGAACGTGTCATCGACGAAGACTTCGTGCTGACGGAACGGGCATGCACGGTGTTCATGCGACAGATATGCGAGGGCATCGAGTTCGTGCACCGACAGAACATCTTGCATCTGGACATGAAGGTACGTTGAGACTTGGAACTGGTTCAGGAACTTTATCCGGGTCTTGATTAAGAAATCTTCATCATCATTACAGCTCAAAAATGTCCACTGCTGGACATAGGCTTCCCCCCTAGGGGAGAAATCTACTTAGTTAAGTGATAAGTGAGAGTCTAGAAATATTTCTAGCAGCAGTAGATCCTGTTGAAGTATGTTTAGCGCTGCACACATGAGATGAGACAAGAGATTTTATTGAATAGGTTTTTGGGACACAATGCTGACTACAATAATGCTTTTGACTAAAATAAACATCAATCATCCGGCAATTTGGTAATTAAGCATTTTAATTTGCGCAAGATGACACATATCATGACTGTTGAAACTGTATCTCTAAAATATTATAGTAACATTGAAATCATTTATCCCATGCCTAAAAGTGAGACTCCCTTTATTTATGAACATCATAATTATGGTTCTCACACCGACCGAAAGAAAACTAGACTGAACTCTAAAGAGTATTTGTAAATAATTCAAAGAAGTACCTAACTAATAATATTGGTATGGTTAATACCGTGTAAGAGCTAAAAATAAAACCACTTAATGGGTCGTCTATACGTGATCTTCTAAACGTTTAAAAAAGTGACGTATCTAAATAATTGCATGTGTAATGGAGAGCAGTTTTTCTATTCGTATGACTAAGGTCTGGAATAGTACAATGATGTCATTTGCTTAGAATCTTACGATATTTCGTCATCTGCAAACACTTATAGAAATTAGAATATTTTTGTCTAGCATCCATGCTTTAAAACGACAAATGACGAGACTGTTTAAACAGCCTTCCAGTTTGATGTTTTACAAAGGAAACTTCGTATGAGAAGATCACAAAAGATTAAACGTTTGACGATCATAATTACTGCATCCACAGATGAATTACATAAAATTATTATAGACTTTAGAAAATGCGAAATCGCTTCACCCTTGACTCTAACAATAAATACAGACGTAACTCCGTTTGTACAAATAATAAAGTAAATAAAGAAACGATTACATTGTTCAGCTGTTGCGGTCCCGCCATCTTGGTCCGCTTCCAACTAATAAATCAAAATGGCGGAAAAAAGCGCGCGACTTTTATGATTACCGGCCAGCTTAGAGTTTATTTGAAGATGTCGCTTTTGAATTTAGAATCCGTATTTCTGTCATCAGTCGGAAACGTTGCAGAAATATCTTTTTATTTATATTAACAAAGTTTTCGATCCAGTAGTGTAACTAGCATTCGATCATTATTTTTTGCTTATTTACTTTGAAATGCCTTGTTTACCTACTACAGCCGTGTGAGTGTGTATTAAAATATTTGGCACATGTTACTAATTACAATTGATATACACCTTTAATACAATACTCTTATATTTTTACCTAGGCACGTAACTTAGGTACTATAATAACCGTATTCAGAATCTTTCTCTTGCGAGTAAACTAAACTATAACTATAATAATTATGATAACCCGCCATGGGAAAAAGGTGTAAGATTATTTATGCATGTGTATATGATGTATTATGTCAGGAAGATAAACAGCAGCATACCTTGCCGCATTCACATTATATTTCTTTCGGAAAGGATAAGGGCTCCTGCATTCGGGTCCGATACTAGTCGACCTGCCCGAGCATATATACTGTGTGACTGTCCCCGACTTGAACCAGTCTTTCAAACATGAAACGATTCTTCATCATCTTAATCAGCTTAGTAGTGTTCCCACTACTGGGATAAAGACCTCATCTCGGTGATAGGGAGTGGGCCGTTATCTACTCCGCGTGCCCATTGAGTAGCCTGTTAGTCTAGTGGTTAGTGACCCTGACTGCTAAGACTGAGGTTGCGGGTTCGATTCCCACCCAGGACAAATCTTTGTGTGACGAGGACAATAATTTATTCTGTGTCTGGGTGTAATTTATCTATAATATGTATGTATTTAGAAATATATAAGTATGTTTATCAGTTGTCTGGTTGCCATAGTACAGGCTCTGCCTAGTTTGGGATCAGTTAACGTTGTGTTGGTTGTCCTAACATATTATATATAGTATTATTGAGGGTTGATAGATGTCGCATGTCTTCAAAATTTTGGATCTAAGGCAAGCTGGTTTCCTCATGATGTTTTCCTTCTACATTTGTTCTAATTCTTCTTTTCTCTTGCAGCCAGAAAACATCCTCTGCCTAACAAAGCAAGGCAATCGAATCAAGATCATCGACTTCGGTCTGGCCAGGTTCTACGACCCTGAGAAGAAACTCCAAGTCTTGTTCGGAACTCCAGAGTTCGTGGCCCCAGAAGTTGTGAACTTCGATCAGATCGGCTACGGAACTGATATGTGGTCTGTCGGAGTCATATGTTATGTGCTGTAAGTATAAAGATGGTTTTTAGATTTCTTTTCAGTTATTTGTTGTTATTTGTTGGCTCAATAGTCTGTTGAAGAAAATGTATGAGTCTTCTGACTGTGAACCCTAAAAGACCTGTTCGAAGAATAATTTATTTCGTACACTTCAACAATGACTCCGATAAAACAGTTGGTTTAATCTTAGTAAAAAAACTAAATCCAGATTGGACCGCTTCAACGCACAATTTAAAAAAAGAATGACCAAGCCAACAGACCATCATCGAACTAAAACGGAAGAAGCATAATTAAAACATCTGTCATCTCTTTCCAGCCTTTCAGGTTTATCACCGTTCATGGGCGAGACAGACATAGAGACAATGGCTAACGTCACCGTCGCTAAATACGACTTCGACGATGAAGCCTTCACCGAGATCTCTGACGATGCTAAGGACTTCATTCAAAAACTTCTCGTTAAGGACAAAGAGTAAGTGTATTGCCTGATTAGTATTTGTTGTGAAATTTCTAAGGCTTTTAGCCTTATTGAGCCTGAACTTTTTGCAAAGAAACGTTTGAATGTTGTAAATAGCTTGGAATGGTTTCAATCCTCGAAACGTTTTCTCCTTATCCTTAAAGGCCTCTTGTTCCTTGGTTTGATATTTCAGATGAAAGGAATGATAAGAAAACCTGAGGTCTACCATTTGCAAAAGGTTTGGGTCTTAAAGTTTGCCTGTACAAATTATGAAGTTTACTCTTCTTGAAGAACCTTAGTTCAAACAGACATGCGTGTCAAAACAAACCTTTATCTTCGAAATATGCCTTAAAAATCCTCGCAACCTTTCAAACCCGGTATGATTTCAAAATAATCGCGGATTTTCTAAAGCTGTGTAAATACCAGCCTGACGATAAAGAACCCTTGTTACTCGTTTTATCCAACACTAGTAACTAACCCCACATAAAACATTGCACGATGTAGAAAGAATGATCTAACTTTTACAATAATTCTCTAACCCTGTACGTACTAGTAAAGTAGTTGTAGATTAGAATATCTGTGTAGACCACCTAACTTTTCCTTGAAAATATTGCCCAAATTCTGGCACAAACTGTCCCATCTGCAAGTTAACCTATTAATCCTTCCGAAACTCCTTTCTCTTTTGCACGCATTTCCTCTCGCATCCCACATTGGCATAACTGAGTCCTACCAACCACTTGTCTATGTCCGTCCCGTAGAGCTAGAGATGCCACCCCCTTAACTGTTGTGTCGGTGTTGGGCGCTAGTAACAAGGGTCTTTGTCGCAGGTCGCGGCCGGGCGCCACTGAGTGCCTCCGGCACGCGTGGCTGCAGCGCAGGCCTCCGCCCCCGCACCTCCCGCCACACGCACCGCCACCTGTCCGTCCCGAGCTCAAGAACCCACTTGACGTAGCCAAGGACAACCTGCGACTCTTCGTCGAACGCTGGAGCGAACACCCTAACTCACCATACGTATTCGACAACCAAGCACACGAAATCACCAGCCTCACGAACGGAAACTGTGAACGATCATCCATCGGAGGATGTTCACCTTCACCCAGAAGCTCCCTCAGCAGCTCTCCTGACGTAGTATTCGACGAAGACGACTTGGACCCGCCCCCGCTAAGAGAACACAACTTCTTATCCGCGCCCAAATACAACCCCGTCGAAAGGCGAGCCTCCGACAGCACCTGCTTCTTACACAAGAAACAAGACGTTCTCGTCAGGAAAAACTTAGCGGAAGAAATAAAGAAACTATCCGACCACTTATACATGCTATCCACAATGAACACTGATCTCGCAAACAACAACAGCATGAAGGAACTAGACAAAAACGTTACGGAAACTAAGTCGACCAAAGAAGAGAAACTACCGAACGGTTACAAGAAGGAAACGAGGCATACGAAGCTACTAACTAATGGCGACGCGTCAGGCAAGGAGAAGAGACTGTTCATGTCGAAGTCAACGACCAAAATATCGTCATCATTCTTAACAGAGAGAGAACCAGAAAAACCAATGACGAGTAAAATGCCGTGGGCGAAATCAAACAGGTCGAAACGAGTGACGAATATGAGTCGAGATGTCCCAGACCAGCCCGTAGAAGTTCGGAACACTTTCTTCCAAGAATTTGACAGACGAAGGGAGAAAATAGATAAACTAGTAAATGGTTCTGAGAACGGTAGACAAATGCCTTACCGGAGGGGTGATGAAAACAATGCCCATCGGACGAAAGACCTCCTTTTACATCTCTTAGAAAAATGGGGAGAGTCTGAGGAAGTGGAGGCAGAAAGATCCGCTGGAGGAACCTCAAACGGAGGCAGGCACCAGTCGATATCCCTCGAGTGGTCGCCCTCCAACCAGCTGGGGCAGAGCTCTATGTCTAGTCTACACGCATTCTTCCAAAGACAGACTTCGGATGAGAAGGCACAAAGGAAGAAAGTGACGAGTAATGTAGCGAAATGATTCCGGTTGTAAGAATAAGTGCCATGACACTATGTTACCAAAGTACGGTATGAGATTAGTAAATGTTCTTATAGCCTAGCGCATATACACGAGTCAAACTCGGAACATCACGGATTTTAAGTACAGGGTTATGTTACGTAATTTTAGACCTTAGGTCCCATACGTAAGGGGTCGTATCCATAGGGAAAAATGGGACGAAAATACACGAGCTAGAACTCCAGAGTATTAAAACACAATGAAGTTAAATAAACTCTTGATAATGCAAATTGTGGTACAAGTTTTTTATTTCCAATAAATATTGTATGGAATTGACAAATTTACGAACTTCAGTAGTTAATTTATCATGTTTCTTTTTATAATATAAGCATGGTCGTTTATATGCGCTAAGTCTTAAAAAGGCAGTTAAAATGACAATAATAAAAATCTAGTCTTCAAAATTTTACAAACAGATTTAGATTCAAGACTGAGAACGAATTATATCAACGAACACATTTTGGTAATTTAATATTTTTTTTAATTGTAAATAAGACATGTTTTGAAAAGTAGGGATATATAAACTTAAATTATGATTGTTCCTTATCTGTACTTATGTATAACTTAAATGTAATTTATTGTTATTGCGATACGTATGTTGTTAAAATATAAGGCTTTATTAAAAATATGTTGTTTTATTCCTTTAAAATATCGAGTAGATGTGCCTCGTGGTTTTATCCAGATTCCCACGGAAACCATGCATAATTCTGATATACTTGTATCCTATGTCACTCGGGTGTGGCATAAATTTCTATCAAGGAAAGGATTTTTGTAAGAATATTTTTATTTTTACAAGCATACAAAAAAAAAACTGTTCCTGAGGGAATCTCCATGCGGATGAACCTGAAGTGTGCAGGTAGTAAATAATATGTCTAATTTACCCCATATACATATAAATATGACATCACTAAATCAATCTTCCACAGCGAGCGTCTATCAGCTTCAGCATCTCTGAGGCACCCCTGGCTGATCCAATCAGCGCTTTGCACAGAGCTTCACGTTACGAAGTCCAAATTGAAGAGATACGTCATCAAGAAACGGTGGGCGAAGGCAGTTTCAGCTGTCATAGCCCTCAAGCGAATGGGAGCTAAATTTGAAGACCATCATGATGAAAAAGTGGAGAAGAAGAATGGAGAAAACTGATTGGAGGTTTCTTTAGTTGACAGCTGATTGGGCAGTGTTGTGTTAATGCGTAGCTAGGATTGGTTCTCTGTCCTGCGAGATATTTTGGCTCAGATGAACCCAAATTCTTTGTTGAACAGAGCACAGTACCAATGTCAGGGGATCTTGTATCATAATCCTGGGTATGCCCATGTATTTTTTTTTTTTCAGAAATATTCGTGGTTTCAAACTTCTATTTTTCTTTTCGTTTTCTTAGACCATGTATATCCCTGTGATATTGCCCAGTCTATTGCTTCTTGGCAGTTCTTGTTTCTTTCTCTTTCTTCCGGGGAGTCCCATTTCGCCCTCTTCGTACTCTGATTCAGTAGGACAGTACTGTCATGTATCGAGTACTGTCTCTCCTGACCTGTATCGAATGATATACACGAATATCTCTGCTAAATTAAAGTCATGTATACTAAAAATGCGTCTGAGGCTGACTTAGATATTATTTGGACTTACAAAATTTTTATTAAAATTTAGATTCGATTTTATAAATTGCATAACACTGCCCAATGTTTGACTAAATAAAAATTAGATATACTTTAAAATTAAGACAACTGATTAAACGCACATTATTCGCAAAAAAAAATCGCACACGTGCATATCTAACATAGTTTTAATTGGTTATAACATATTCATATATTATCGACAGTGTAATCAAATTCTATAGAACGTTGACCTTGCCTATATTCCGTTGATTATTTCTGTTGATTTTTTGTTTTTTTTTTTCTCGCATAACCACTTGTTAAGTCGCTAGAGTTCTATGTTGTTTTAGGGATAAATATGAAATAAATAATATGCATAATAGGTAGCCTATTCAAAACACGGAATCCTCGTGTTACGGATAATTCACTTTGGTATAACGAACTTTTGATATAAAATATTATTTTAGGTCATGTGGCAATTATAAATTAATATTACTAAGTATTTAGACAAAATTCAGTATTAATGAAGTCATGATTTTAAATGCCTGTAATTAATATAATTTTAACTAACTACGGTAAAATGGGAGAATTACGGTAAATTGGTACGAATTCTTTTAGGTTATGTCCCAATTCGCCCTAATTTTACTATAATGTAGGTAGTTTTGCCGCTCTTACGCATACATCGAAGAAATTAAGGTACATTTAAACCTGAATAGGTACTTAAGTTTTCAAAGCTATTAGAGGCAGAAAACCTTTGGTTTTACATGACTATAATGGTGCCAAAATATTTACTAACTAGTAACACTAGGTGTAATGCAGTGCCTATAATAAACATAATAATTAAATATAACCTAATAATCTCATTAAGATCTGTATATCAGGAATATTCTATATATATATTTTTTTGTATTTTATTATAATAAGTAAATGGGGAGTCCCGGATAACGTCCCAGGCAAACATGAATCGATTACTCAGCCTGTTGGTATATTCAGCATGAAAAGTCAGTTTATGTAATAATATCTTCAGCTTACTTTCGTTGATATCGCTTAAGAATTGCGACCTTTAAAAAAGTGAAGGCCCTACTCATGTATTGGGGCGTTACGGGCTAAAAATAAATAAAAAAATACATATTATTAATAGGTAAATATTGAAAGACATTAACTTCTAACATAAAATATAAGTTTTGTGCTAATTTAAACTAGATATTAATTGCAATCTCTTAATAGATGTAATGGTTGTCATTGCCATAAGAATTATTCTTGACCCGCCATATTTATTTTTATGGACGTTTGATTTAAAAATATAAACTGTGCAGACTAAATTGTTTGGAGTCGTTTAGTCGTACGTTATGTATTGCATTTAATTTTCCAAGTAAATGACTATTAATAAAGACAAATTGGATTGTGAACGAAATATTTATAATGTAATAATAAATCTTGTTGCATCAATGGGGTATTTATTTTTCCTTTATTTTGATTTCTACTGATTATCTACAACATGAATGTGACCCGTACTGTGGTTGTATGTTTGCAAAATTAGGAATAATTGCTGTCAAATTGCTGTCGCTAGTTTCGTCCGCGTGAAATTGAGTCCTCTGACGCACCGCGCCCCATCGCACTTAGTTCTCAACTTAGGTCTAACTGCCCCGTTGGTCTCATGGTCGTAAGCGCGACTGCTGAGCGTGGGGTCCTGGGTTTGATTCCTAGGTCGGCAAAAGTGTTATTGGGTTTTTCC
Organism: Aporophyla nigra; assembly: GCA_947507805.1. Taxonomy (NCBI): domain Eukaryota; kingdom Metazoa; phylum Arthropoda; class Insecta; order Lepidoptera; family Noctuidae; genus Aporophyla; species Aporophyla nigra. The sequence continues at coordinate 25,890,565 of OX382292.1, read as the reverse complement.
ATAAGGAAATAGGACTTAGTAACAGCCCTGAGTTTGGAAGTTGGCGGTACCTATGATACGGCGGTTGTGCGGTATTCCGTGCCTCGGAAATCTTGTTAAGCCGTTGGTCATACGCTTGATCTCTCTCCGGTCGTGTCGGATTGCCTTCCCATGGGACTATGAGAGTGAGGGAAGAGTGAGTGCTCCTGTGTCTGCGCAAACACTTGAGCACTATAATATCTCCCGCGCTGATGGCTAGTCTCTGTTGAGATTGGCCGCCGTGGCCGAAATGCGGTCTGGAGGACTATACTAAGTTCTCGCTAGCGTTCCTTCTGAGTTTTTTCTCTGTGCTCAGCTTCTAAGGGTCGTAGCATGATGTTAAACTGCCTATAACCTTCCTGAAGAATTGGACTATCAAATGCAAAAAGATTTTTACCCTAAGTATATGCAAATTTAAAAACCAATTCCAAGTACCTCTTTGTAATATTAACACGTTAACTGCCATGGCTAAAATCAGAAAATGTAAAAAAAATGTACTTAGGTCGATTATTTATTCCATAAATACATTATTTATTCCAAAAACATGGCCGCCAGGCAGCAACGACATGTTCAGATTTTGTATGTGTTGTCGGCCATATAGTCCGACAAGGTCTGAATGGAACAACAAAGCAATTAACGTGTTAAATAAATTGCGTGGGTTCTCAACAACGTACTTAGCTCAATTAATGTTGTACTTATGAGTTGTATGTTGTCGGTTCGAACCCAAGCAGGCGATTTACTTTGTGTAAATAATTTCATCACCAATGCTCTTGAAACGATGAAGGAAAACATCGGGTGTGAAAACTAAAACCCGCAGTGGGCCTGCGTAGCAGATTACGGCCCACGCTCTGTGGCCCACGCCTTCTTACCGAGAGGAGGCCTGTGTCCCAGCAGTGGGAACATTACAGGCATGATGGCAGGTTGATTACGATGAATGTTGTCGAACTCATCATGAAAGATGGAACATTCCTACTGTTACCCTGTTACGCGATTCCCCTCTGGTCGTGTTCGCACGCTAGTTGCGAGAACTACGCACATGACCTTTTTGAAGAACAGTACCTACTAATAAGGCCACTGCACACTGATTGTCTAGACTAGAGCAGTGTTTCCTAAACATTGTTATGCCATGGCCCGGTAATTTTCACACTGCCTACTTAATAATTTTGAACCCAAGCTGGTTCTATTAGGTAAAATAATACACATAGTAATAATAGTAAAAATACTTTATTAATAGTAAAAATGTTTTATTAATACTACATATTTTGGTATCCCCTATTTAGTCACAATATTTTAGTGCGAAGTATGGAATGGAGCTGCTGCTTATTTTTTACCAAAGAATTCAAGTTCGCGGAAAATGACGAAAGTTTTAACCTAAGGTCTGACTCCACTTCAAGTCAGTTTCTATTTTTATTTTTAAGATAAACTAGTGTTGAAAACAGGGCTGTAGCTAGACTCAAATTTGAGGTAGGGCAGCATTGGCTACAGGTAGGGCGGAAGTAAAAAATACACTAGTCACATAAATTAAGGGATATTTAAAAAAATCCAAATTTTTGGGTGATTTTCAACAAGCTGTAACTCTGAGGAACATGATCTTACAGCAAAAACTAAAAAAGCACGTTGTAGCTCCATGTATCTAGTTTTCAGATACGGCCATGCATTTTTTTATCATGTTTGGGTTTGGAGAAATAACAAGGACACAACCAAAAAAAAAATTTCAAAATTTTTTCTCGTCTTAAAAAAGGTATCATCATCATCATCATTTCAGCCGAAAGACGTCCACTGCTGGACATAGGCCTCCCCCAAGCACCGCCACTTCGACCTGTTCTGTGCTTCTCGCATCCAACGTATTCCTGCGGCCTTCACCAGGTCATCGGTCCATCTTGTGGGAGGCCTTCCAACGCTCCGTCTTCCAGTACGCGGTCGCCACTCCAGAACCTTCCGACCCCATCGGCCATCCGTTCTGCGAGCAATGTGCCCTGCCCACTGCCACTTAAGTTTGGCAATTCTTCGGGCTATAACGGGCAATGGAGAGGGCTATGCTTGGAGTTTCCCTACGCGATCGAATCAGAAATGAAGAGATCCGTAGGAAAACCAAGGTAAAAAAGGTATACGGGCTTCAAAATTTTTTTTCCATTGTTTTACTCATAATTTCTTTTATAAAATTTAATGCCCTTTAATTTGACATATCCAGAATGTCTAAGCAATGATTTGCCGCGGAGTTATCGTCAGTCAAAGCAAAAAAGTACTTTTTAACTTTGACAATTAATAACTCTAGAAATAATGATTGTATAGAAAATCGAAGGAGGGTTTTGGAAACTGCACAACATTTTCTTTAAGATACCTTGAATGGCTTTTGTCGAAAATTTTTTTTTGACTTGAAAGCTTTGACTGAAAAAAAGACAAAAATTTGCATAATTAAGTATATTTGGATAACTTGGTATAACTTTGGATAAAATGGATGAAGAACATAGTTGGTAATTTTTCAACCTCAAATTTTTTGACAGTAATGGAGCATTATAAGACCATGAAAAAAAAGTTTTAAAAAAATTACTTCTTTTTGAATTTCTTTTCTTTTAAAATCAATCTCTTTGATAAAAAAAAAAAAACAAAAAAAATTTGAGAAAAAAAAAATTGCATTGAAAACGAATAAAAATTGTCCATAATGGTGATTTTTGCAAAAACAAAAAATTTGAAGCTTCGGGGCACTATGAAGAAAAAAATCCCAGCGCTTTGAATTTCTCAGAGAGATTTTAAGGGACACTTTGAGGTGGAAAAATTACCGACTATATTCTTCATCCATTTTATCCAAAGTTATACCAAGTTATCCAAATATCCTTGATTTTTTTTATTTTTTTTTACATCTTGCGATCGGGCTGATATGCCATTAACAGATTTGTTGCAGGTGTATTGACGGGTGAGAACTGTTCCTCCAGCGAAGAAGCTGTCTCTTATTAAATTAGTTTTTTTTTTCCTTTATTTTACTGAATAAGGTCCCATATGTGTTGTCGTTTGAACCTTCTGACGTTGATGGGTTCACATAACGCTGTTGCTAGGTTGTTAGTATGAGCTTTAATACGGGCTTTGTATGCTTTTACTCTGTGTTCGGCTTCCTCCTTAACGGTTTTCGTTTCTGTGTACTCGTGCAATTCACTGGTTCTGATAAAAAGGGGTGCATTAGTTATCATTTTGAGTGCTTTATTCTGAAAACGTTGTAAAATCTCCACGTTAGAGTTTTTTGCTGATCCCCATAACTCAATGCCATAGGTCCAAATTGGCTTGATTATGGTTTTATAGATAAGAATCTTGTTTTCCATGGTGACGTGCGATTTTCTGCCTATGAGCCAGTTTAAATTTCTGAGCCGTATATTTAACTCTTCGCGTTTCTTTTTAATATGAGTTTTCCATGTTTGCCTCCTATAAAGATGCATGCCTAAGTATTTTGCTGAGTCTTGTAGGAATATCCTTAATTATGCGAATTTTTGTCTTTTTTTCAGTCAAGGCTTTCAATTAAAAAAAAATATTTTCGACAAAAGCCATTCTGGTATCTTATAGAAAATTTTGTGTTGTTTCCAAAACCCTCCTTCGATTTCCTATACAATCATTATTTCCAGAGTTCGTGATTGTCAAAGTTAAAAAGTACTTTTTTGCTTTGACTCACGATAACTCCGCGGCAAATCATTGTAGATGCATTCTGGATACGTTAAATTAGAGGGCATTAAATTTTCTACAAGAACTTTTGAGTGCAACAATGGAAAAAAAATTTTGAAACCCCTAGACCTTTTTCAACACGAGAAAAAATTTGGAAACATTTTTTTTTTTTTGGTTGTTTCCTTGTTATTTCTCCAGACCCAAACATGATAAAATCATGGCCGTATCTGAAAACTAGATACATGGTGCTACAATGTGCTTTTTAATTTTTTGCTGTACAATCATTTTCCTCGGAGTTACAGCTTGTTGAAAATCACCCAAAAATATGGAAAAAAAAATACATTCCTTCATTTTTGTGACTAAGTATATCATAATTGATCTGCTCTGAAGCACGGGCTACTAAATCAATCAACATCACCTCTAGGTCAGTGATGTACATTCAATAGCTATTCATAGACAAATAATTTCTGTGATAGAACATGAGCATGGATCTAATGTGATTTCAAGGTAGGGCATTGCCCCACAATGCCACGGCCCTGGTTGAAAACCCAGCTTCACATTTATAATTATTTTAAAGTTTTTTTAGGCATTATATTTCGGGAATGTTGCGACCCGGTATTTTATTTTGATGGCCCGGTACCGGCCGGGTCGTGACCCAGCTAATGGGAAACGCTGGTCTGGATCGACCGCTCTCGGCGTCTGCTAAACTTCAGCCCAGAGAGCATGTTTTCTGTGACAAGATACACCGAAGGTGCGCGGTTTGTTGAGCACAGCCAAATTCGCATCCGTAATGAAATGTCCGTTCTTCAGCATGTAGGTACACAGGGGGCTACAAGAACTTTTGGCGCTCGAAAGATTTTGACATGGGGTCACTGATTGTGAAATAAAATTTAGTGAATATATTTGAAAATCAAGATGCAGCGGCGTTAGTTACGTTTTTGGCCACGCGCCAAAAAATTCCTGTTCAGTCGAACCAACATGTCCTACCTGCGAGTTACTGTTAGCCCGCAGTATCCAACAGCTGTGCAAAAGCCTCTCCTCATGATTTTCATCTATTTTGATCCAGCACGCGTAGCATGACCACCGTAGAAATGGGTTTTGTCGAAGGAAGAATAAACAAAATTGCAGACTGTAGAAAGATTAAAGACAGAATTAAAGATTGTAGAAAGATTTGTACCGTTTTATGCTGGCGTAGCATGACAATTCTATCTCTATTCTACCAAGAATAGATAAAGTCCTTTCTATGGTGGTCATGCTACGCGTGTAGGGCTAGTGACCCAGCTTGTCCCGCCATCTATCAGTAATATCAAACAATGTTAAAGTACTGTGTCGCCATCTATCAGTTATCATTTTTCTCACACAATCATGACTATGTTGTAGGTGATTCAAGACTATCTCTCGCAAAGTACTGTAGCTAATTAGAAGAGCATTGAATCGATTGCAAACCCAAATCAGCAGCCTATATTCCCACTGCTGGAACACAGGCCTCCTCTCGGTAAGAGGGAGTGGATAATCCACCACTCGGGCCCACAGTGCGGGTTGGTAGATGTCACGTCTTCGAATTTTTGGTTCTAAGACCTAACCAATGTCCCAAATATCCGTTCACTCGCAGCCTTTACGATGTAAATGTTACCAGCCAAACTAGATTAAGGTTAAACTAGTTTCACCTAGGCCAAACGAAGGATAATAATTGCGGAACTTTTTATCGGTAGGAATTGGTTTAATATTCATAGTTAAACAACATTCATTGCGTTATTTACGTTGCTGACCCGACAATTTATTCGAAGAAATGACGCAATGGTTTAGAAATAATCTTCAATCGCATTCAGATTCTGATAAATTGTGCGTTTCGCAATTAGGGTGCAGTTCTTCCTACACGCGAAAAGGCAAAACAGAATAGACCTATGCAGAAAAGCGAAACGAATCAGCATGTACAGCCGTGTGCGTAGTCCCAGCGGAAAAGTGTCGAATTTCTTAATTTCAGTTTAGCAGATATTTAGTGTATGACGTCGTGTAATTGTGTATGGTAAATAAAAATTTGTGCATCGAACCATTGCGGAGATATTCAACAAAAACTGTTTCCGTTTGGACTACGTATTCCTAGCGGCACTTTTTTTTTCCTATGGACGTACAAGAAAAAAATACATACAATAATTAGTGTGTAACGAGAGGTAAATGTGCATGTTAAAATGAAATTTGTGTGTCTTATATTTGTCAAGATATTCAAGTTGCCGCTGCGCTGACGTTTGGCTATTTGATGAAAATCATATAAAACGGTTTAGCACAGACTTGTAATTTTTTACGCAGGTTGCTTTGAATTTGTGTGTAATGTGTGTGAAAACAGAATTTGAGTAAAACCTACCGTTCAGCAGATATAGGTACACGTAAAAGTAAAATAAGGTTATTAGGTCCAAGTACTTAAAATAGGAACTCTAGAGCCTAACTCATCTCGTTTATTTATATCTTGTAAGGGTCTACAATGTCCTGCCAAGTTTCATTCATGTGCTCTTAGTAATTAATGAGCAGTGGCATAATTTACTACGACTGGAACACTATATTTTATGACATCCGATTGTAGGACTTTTTAAAGGAAAAGCAAAATGAAACTTATTTCAATATTTAGTGTATTAATGCAACTATTGACATGTAAAATTTCAGCTCATTACACTGAATGATTAAAGAGATATAATAAAAATAACAGAACAAGAGCAAAACATCGATAAACCGACCAAGTTTGAATGGCTACATAAAAGCGGCCGTGCAGTATAAAGAGCTAACGTTCTAAAATTTCCAGTATAGTATCGTCATCGTGTTTAATAGTTTCGTACAGTTGCGTACACAATAGTTTAGCAGAAAATAAAACAACTGCTTTGTAATCACAATAGTATTTATTAGTTAAAGACTAATTATAATTTAAAAAAAAAAATATTAACAACGTAATAATAACATTGATATAAAAAATCAGTTTTTTTTTAAATTAAATATGAATAACAAATATATTGCCTACTGTAAAACCCCATAAAGGTGAAAATCTTACGTTTACTAGTAAGTTTTCGGGAGTTGGTCTTCTCGTTCGAGCTTTTACAGCAACAAAAAAAAAAAAAAACTACTGGTGGTAAAATGACTACTGGTGTTAACGTTTTTTTTTTCTTATTATTATTAGTATTTCTATTTAATCAAATTGTACCGTGTAACATCAAAATATTTGTGCGCTGGAAGCAGCAGAATATTAAGGACATCATAATTACCTATAACAATTTTTTCGTAATATTCTGACAAATAAATGCATTTGTTAATACATATGCAATTATTATTGTAATAATTTCGTAAGTCTAAAAAAAACAAGTTACCTACTATTTTTATCACGAAAGTTATTAAGTAGTTACTTCTTCAAGAATTGTGTGCACACCTGTACCGATCCAATAACTGTAAAACACTGGAAATTTTAGAATGTTAGCTCTTTATACTGCACGGCCGCTTTTATGTAGCCATTCAAACTTGGTCGGTTTATCGATGTTTTGCTCTTGTTCTGTTATTTTTATTATATCTCTTTAATCATTCAGTGTAATGAGCTGAAATTTTACATGTCAATAGTTGCATTAATACACTAAATATTGGAATAAGTTTCATTTTGCTTTTCCTTTAAAAAGTCCTACAATCGGATGTCATAAAATATAGTGTTCCAGTCGTAGTAAATTATGCCACTACTCATTAATTACTAAGAGCACATGAATGAAACTTGGCAGGACATTGTAGACCCTTACAAGATATAAATAAACGAGATGAGTTAGGCTCTAGAGTTCTTATTTTAAGTACTTGGACCTAATAACTTTATTTTACTTTTACGTGTATATCTTCTGAACGGTAGGTTTTTTTCAAATTCTATTTTCACACACATTACACACAAATTCAAAGCAACCTGCGTAAAAAATTACAACTCTGTGCTAAACCGATTTGTATGATTTTCATCAAATAGCCAAACGGAATTTTAATATAAGGTATATTTAAGTTCAAGTTCAGACATTACCCACGCACACAACCTCTCTCACACACCAACACACTACACGCACCAACACATAAAACACACACTACACTCCCCACTCATACACATGTATGTTGAAAATATAATCAATCAACTGGTATCATAATTTTTCATTCGCTTTTTTTTTCATGTATTTAATAAATATTTAATCATAATTTTAACTTATTTTAATAATGAATGTACCTAACTATTGTTTTGCTATTTTAATTATATTTTTTGTTAATTTTAAACTAAATATAAACAATGTATTTTGCATAAAATCCCGAACCTACTGATTGGGAGAAGACACTGGCTCCTGTAACACGTGTTTTTACCTAGCGCAGGAGTCAGGGCTTCACTTTGTACACATTTTTTATGCCAATAATTTATTATTATTGTATGTATGTTTTTTCTTGTACGTCCATAGAAAAAAAAAGTGCCGCTAGGAATACGTCGTAGTCCCAGCGGAAACAGTTTTTGTTGAATATCTCCGCAATGGTTGGATGCACAAATTTTTATTTACCATACACAATTACACGACGTCATACACTAAATATCGGCTAAACTGAAATTAAGAAATTCGACACTTTTCCGCTGGGACTACGCACACTGTACAGCCTACTACAGTAAAAAATGCAGCGATGTAATATCACGGTATCATTCCAATGTGAAACTTTAACCGTTGTAAATTGTTACACATAAACATGTAGTCTTTATGTTGATGAGAAAGAAGAACTGGTTTAGCTTGCGAAACTAGTTCATCCTAAAATCGGGTTTGGCCGATAACACAAACAACGCCGCAATAAACATGCCCACCTACTAGGCCCAAACTGTATGCAACAGAGATATACCGTCGAAACGAAAAGAAGATCCACAGGACTGAAACATTTGGTCAGATATGGCTCCCGAAGTCGACGGTACCTAATAGATGAGTTGGGCCCAGTAGGTGGCCACATTTGACTGCACCACATCATCAAAAATAAAACGAACCAAAAACTTTTTATACTTTTTTTATTTTTAAAAACACGCAATGATATTGCATTCCTGGCTCCACAGCAATGCAATACCATACCGTGGTACCAAAGATGGAATTAACGGTAAGATTTCTGGTAGCGTGCGCGCGCGCCTGGACCACCAAACTTCTTGGGCTCGCAGCGACGAGGGTCGGCGACCAGTAAACTCCTGTCGTATTGGACGAGGATGTCCTTGATTTCCTTCTTTGATGCCTCGTCTACATCTGTAATGAGATAAGAAATGGTTGAAATTACTGCTTCTCGATTATTTTTGAAGAAAAGTCTAACAAACTTATTGATAAAATTTTAAATTCTTTCAAATGGCAAAAGTGTTGCAATGGTTTACAAAAAAAAATTTTTTTGATCCAGTATTACTGAATTTCATAAAATAAAAAAATCTAATAAAAAAATGTTGTGTACATTTCAAACTAGCAAGTTATTGAAATACATTGCTGCTTGGTAAATGTCACCGTTTATCTACCCTCCCTGAAATGACTGAGTTACATTTGGGCAACACAGCTTTGGAAGAAGGGTTACATTTCATGTTTTCTGATACTGAAAACAGCCATCTTATTTGGACAAAATAGCCTATTTCGTCAGCATCATAAAATAGAATGTAGCCTAATAAAAATGATTGGTTTGTTTATACTTACATTTCTGGTAGAAAGCAATGAGTGCCTTAGAGATAGCTTGTCTGATAGCATACACCTGGGCGACGTGACCACCACCCTTAACGGTGACTCTGATGTCAACACCGGAGAATTTCTCCTGTAAACATAAAAATATTTTATTAATATCAATGTGATATGAAGAAATTAAATAAGTTTATGATTGAAATGTTGGTCAGATTGGATCTTTACTTCACATCCATAGATGCTCAGGTTCGGAATAAGAGTAATCATCATTTGAAAGTTTAAATGTTTTATATTTTTACTCACTGGTCTCAGTAGCCTTTAGTTTTAAATCAATATTTTATGACTCCTAGTATTGTGTTAGTTAACAGTTTTACATAATTAGTTCAGACATCACAGATAGGAATTGTTATAAATCTGATAGAAATAAGTATGGTAAATGTGCAAGTTATAAAAATTGCAATGCAAATTACTAACTAAAAGAATCAGTGCAAAGTTAGCATGCAATCTATGTTACTTTACTACAAACATGAGCAAACTAAAGAATGTTAAATTAACATGCAAATGAAATGAATCGAGTGTGACTATTGTGAAGATGATTGTGTTCTTAGACCAAATAAGAAATATTTTTTTAAGTGTCATGTCATGAATGAAAACTGAAGGCCTAAGAACACACGGGAACAACTCAAGCTTTACATATCGACACTTGAAAGGCGAAATTGACTAAGCGACATAGTACTTTCAAGCGTCAATATCCAGTATAAGTCGACTTCTCATTGTACAAAAAATAATACAATGCGAGCTTGGCTAAAACTGGAAATGTATAGCTTGATTTGTAAGCAATGTATCTCTGCCCCTAAGATGACCCACTGACCTAATATTGTTTTAGAATTGTTGTATTTTCAAGCAGCCAACATCAAAACTTAATTTACAACAAAATAAGAAAAATTCTAAATTTACATCAGTACTAAACCTAATTCTACAAAACATGCATCAACATTCAAATAGTATAAGCAGAATCACCAGAATATTGTGATACGTTACAATATTGTGTATATTGACTGGATTTGGATGTAAAAAATGTTATGGAGTTATACAAAACATATGAGAAATGCTAAACTGAACATTCAAAATAGTGATGATTAAGTGACACAAATCCGTGACAACAAGAGAGCATTCCAACATCAATAAATATTTCTGACCTTGCCGAGCAGTAGGATGGGCTCCTGCAATTTGTACTGCAGCAGACGGGGCTCCACCAGGTCTAGTGGGCGACCGTTCACGCGCAACACTCCGTGCCCACGTTTACAGTAAGCCACAGCCGTGGCGGTTTTCTAAAAACACAAAATGCTTTATGAAAATACTATACAACATAATGATATAAAAAATTGCTCACGTTCCAAGCCTAACTCTGAAGAGTGAAGACACAAATTTGCTGTCGAGTAAATGACTGAAAATCATTTTTTGTGAGGTTATGTTGGCCACATAAATAATAAGTTGTAGCACAGCGACTTGGATCAAAGTATAATTCAAGAATTACGGTCAAAGCTGTACAGCTTTTGTAAATCAAAGATATGGGCTCCTTGGTATGGCCAAGCCAACGGAAACAGTGATGCACTCAGTTAAGTCTGTTGCCCCCATACAAAATACCACATTGATGCGGAGGGGAAGTTTGTATTTCAAATGTTTTACCACTAATCTCATACCGCGCACTGATTACGGGGTAAAAATATGCCCTAAATAACTAAAGTAATCACTTTAAAATTGGCACAAACACGTGGAAGGAACAAACACTACTAACCTTGCGACCGAATACTTGGACGGCCTGGATAGGCTCACGGCGCGCCTGAAACACAGGTAAGCAGAAATCGAATGAGAATCAAATCAATTTATAAGGTTTGGTAAAGAAAGTACTAGTAAAATTTGATAATTACAGAGCGCAAATCCTCACGCACCTCCTGCGGGGCAGCCATTTTGACAGAGAAAGACTAAATGAATGAAATGATTGTCAGAGTCAGAGACAAACTCTGTAATTGAACGAATGACCAATAAAACCGGAACTATACGATGGGCATTCTCGTCGGTTTTACCGAATCCTACTACCCCGACATCTGTTGGCATGTAGTAAAAGTACAATAGCTGTGCTGCCATCTTAGTGTACCATTTGACACTGGCAGAATAGTCAACATCGGCTTAGTTACAAAAAAAGTGTACCATTTTATAGCTAGATGGCACTATAGTTTCTCTTTTTACATATTTGCCACTAGATGTCTCTGCAAAGATGAGTCAACTAGCAAATCCATCACGCATAGCAAAGCGGCGCGCCAAGCTTGTTTTGTATTCGTCGAACGTAATTGCTGAGGTGGAGTCGTGCGGAATGCGCGACAGTAGTGCACGATCACGACAATGCACCGCGAAAAACGCTAACTTGCGAACATTCCCGCGCTAGTGCATTAAAACTTGAAACAAAACAGTGTGAATTTGTTATTGTACGAGAGAAATTTTGTGAATATTGTTTTGTTTATGTAATGAACAGTTTGTGTAATATTTGAACTGGATTTATTGTGATTTACCTTGCAAGTTATTGAGAATTTGGAGGTAAGTTCGGAAATATTTTTAATACCAATTAATTAGTTAATAATGTGTAAATTATTTAACATTAAGTATTTATAGGTACTTTGATAAAATAGTTACATACAGTCGAAACTTTATAAGACTTTTTTAACAAAATAAGAATAAAAGGACAAAAGTTACTGCAAGTATGCAGCAGGTGAAGTGTGAATTGGTGATTGGGACGATTTTATGAGCAAATTCAATTCTCAGAACCAATGTAGGCACTTTTAACGTAAGTTTTACACTTTTTATACTAAGTACCGATCAATAATTCTTATAGAGACAAGTCAAGTATGTAAGTAAAGTAAGTACCTACCTACTTACAGTAAGACTTAAAAACTTTTTATCACTAACTTTTTGTTGACGTTATGCGTCATAAAAAAAAAACAAAATGAATCATTCAAGAATGTTAACCACAAGCTTACGTAGACATGTAACGAAGTAGAATATCCAGGAAAAAAAGGAAAATGGGAATTTTATGTCAAAGTAATTCATTGTATGAATGGTAAAACCAGTGCGTAGCAAGTAGGATGTTTTGCAAATAAATAGATAACTGACGATATGCGACGTCAATTAATATCGGCCTTTAAAGTCACTTATTAAATTTACGTAGCATATTGCAATGTAGTTCATGCTTCATCTTCTTCATCGTATCGATGAAACCCTTTTATTAATTTTAAGTAATCTTCGACCAGAAAATGTAGTTACTACTTGTTATAACTAAAGAGTGGGCAAAAGTACAGTTTCTGTACACCCAAGATATAACTCAATCCCATAGAGAAGAACTTTCATCAATTAGGTACCGACTGAAATTCGTGGTATAAGTTAATCAGTTTGCAATCGAACCCGCGATTTCCACGCGCCTATCTTTTTACTACTAAACCTGCGGAGAATAACACTTTTGCTTATTTAAGGCTGTTTTAGATCGACTAATCGTCTAGACTAGAGAATGGGCAGCAGCGTTCTCCATGCATTTTACCACCGTACTGCCAAACGTGGCGATTACGGCATACCCCCCCCCAATTGAGCGAGGCCTATTTCAAACAGTGGACGTCTTTCGGCTGATATGTTTTTTTTTTGTGGGGGGAAATCATCAAATGACGTGTCCCGCTCTTAGGCGGAGCGGGAGGGCGTGTCAGACTTTTACTGACTAAAACCCACCCGTGTTCCTTCAGCTGCCCGTGTGCCAGGGCCACGGTGTCTCTTTCGACCAAATCTGGCGACCCTGGCAGTTGGCTGATATGATGATGATGATAAATTGTATAGTGGTTCGATACCTTGGTCGGGCAAAGGTTAGTAGGGTTGTTCCATCAGGAATTTCTCAGTAACAGCCCGGACTCCCGGAGAGCCCGGCCTGGTTGGTGGCAATAGGCTCAAGCTCGCCCTCATTAAATTGGACTTGAACATAATAGCAAAACGTGGGGGCACTACCTATAGGTACAGCTCTCCCGAACCCTTTAAGGATTACAGGTCTGTTGTTTGCTATACTAATAATAACTTTAAATACCTATTCCATCCTTAAAAAACTTTTTTACAAATAAAAACAGCCGACTCCCTTAAAAACACTACAAAGTGAAAAATAACTTTAATTTCGGTACTCGGTGTCTTAAGATCTGCATTTATGGTTTTTTTGCCACCGACTTCCGAAATTAAAGTTATTTTTCACTTTTTAGTGTTTTTAAGGAAGTCGGTTGTTTTTTTTTTTTGTAAAAAAGTTTTTATTTTTAAATTTTTAGTTGTGGTATTCACCCTGCACTAATTCCAAACAAACAATGCATATTTATGCGATAGCAGAAATCGCGGTTGATTTCCTGTCATTTTTTAAAGAGTTCCGGTGTCTGTGTCCCGAACTCATTATCAGATCTATATGAAAATTACCTATATGGGACCATTTCAGAATAAACCCCTTTCGAACAAAAAAAGAATTTTGCAAATCCGTCTATATATGACGGTGTTATGGCCGAACATACATAAAAAAAATAAAAAAAAACATATAAACATCCGAATTGAGAACCTCCTCCTTTTTGAAGTCGGTTAAAAATAACATTCAGTAACAGTAAGTTCAGTTACAGATGTCTATCTATCAGTTTATCAGCCACGCTACAACGTTCCTCTTACTGAAATACAAGATAACACCAACAACATATCGGTTTTCCTAAATCTAATCTCCTAGAGTCCACCAATTCAATACAATTCAATCGAATTAGATACTGATAAATATCGGTCAATCGGTATTTTTCGTGTTTTTTTTTTTCTTGTAACCTATTTGTTTATTATCGGTTACCGCGTAAATTCTTATTTACCTCCATATTTTTCCTCCTATCCTAATTCCTATACCTTTTGGCACATAAAACGGGTTTAAGTAACCAAAAAGTATAGAAATAGGGAAGTGAGAAATAGGGATGCAGTGGTGAATCGGGACAAAACTTTAAAATGGAGTTTATCGTTGAATTAATACAGTTTATTGCCAACAAAGGTAGGTACTAAATCGTTAAGTATACAGGACACACATTAGAGTCCGCTTTGGCAAAAAACTAAATTATATCAATGTCCCCTCAGTCCCTTTTAAAGTTTCGTCCCTATTTACCCCTTTTGACAATAAGACGTCAGAACAAGAAAAAGACGATAAGCTTTAGATATCTAACTAGATTTATTTAGGCCTCAACTAAATCTATCGTATTTATTACTAAGTTACCTATTCGAAATTCTTCGACCAATCTTCTAGGAATTTTATCCCGCAGCATCGATCCTTCGAAAATTACATCCTTAGGCATTTACAAAAAAAATTGTATACACGGACGGAGTCACGAACAAATGCTAGATCATCCAAAGTGTTACGATTTACGAATATTAGCATATAATTTACATGTGTTAAGTGATATTAACATGCTTAGTATGTTTACGTCTCAATTAGTGCCCCTATACATAAGTAAGTTATGTAACAGAACTAGTCCAGTACCACAAATAATTATTTCCATGGTTTCATAATACTTAATAACTTATCAAAATAAATTAAAACATAACCAGCTACGGATCTATGATTCCAAGTCGGTGTTTATGAAAGAATATCGTCAAATATCGAGATTTTGAAAGTGCAATAAATTCGAGGATTTATTTACTTCCGTCTGTCAAAATTACCGATTTATTAGAAGATTATCTAAGCACAATAAAACGAATGTCACATTATTTATGTGTCGTTACGTTTACGCATAACTTGAGAAGAGACGGAAAAATACTATCAAAAAAGGATGTTGCAACACCCGAACGACTTATGAGTGGTTCTCTTTTCATATCCAAAACTTAGAGTTTGCATTTGGCATGGAATCATCCCTACCAGATGTTGAAATTCATCACTATTCATTGTTCATATCAATATTGGCGGTTGGTCCGTGGATGGGTGACCATCTTCTCATTCCAAGACCTTTCCGTGCTTCAGAAAGCACGTTAGGCTGTTGGTCCTCGCTGTTATCTGTTGATCTTTGACAGTCGTTACGGGTCGTCAGAAGCCCGAAAGTCTGACTACCACCTCTGGAAACCTCGGAAACTGCTCCTATGAAATAAGGAAAAGATTAGTTAGTGTAAAACACATATTTCTGCATAGGTAACCTAAAGAAGCTGCAAAATTTTTCTCGTAGTATCAAGAAGTGGTAGACAAATCCTCTTTCATGTAATCTGTTTTCATATCTCTAAAATGCTGATCAAAACAGATGAAATTTTATAACTAACTAAGAAAGTATCCCAATCTTGTCTACATCTAATCGAAAACACATAATACAATTTGTATATGACAAGCAAACATTTTAATAAAGTGGTTTGGATTACTTCGGATGTAAGTCGCATTTATCGGGCGACCGTTGTATGACCGAGAACATGTCGAAGTCGACACGGCTTCCTGTCGATCGTACGCTTCACGTAATACGGTCACGGATAATCCATATTAGGTGTAAATAGGCCGAAGAAATGTGTCTGTGATAGATTATGAAACTATGGGGATTGGGGCTGGGTTCGTTCAAAGTGTTGTTCATGGGTTGTGCCTTGCACCAAACAATCACCATACACCTTCGAGCCTTTTTTGTGACGTCTCCCGCTCTGGGTGGAGCGGAAGGCCGTGTCAGACTTTTACTGACTAAAACCTACCCGTGTTCCTTCAGTTGCCTATGCCAAGGCCAGGGTAACTTTTTCGACCAAGTCCGCAACCCCGGCAGGCATCGGTCCTCGTAGAACACCCTGGCGCCTAGTTACTAAATCAGACAGACGGCAATCCGACAACTTTCTGCTTCATTACACAGCACGTGTCTTTAATTGTGTCAATAATGTATTTTGTCGTCAAATATGTCGCATTACCGGTTACTTATAATATTAATAACAGACCCTCATCATTTCAGCCGTAAGACGTCCACTGCTGAACTTAGGCGTCCCCCAATTTGGAGGGATTTGCCATAATCGCCACGCTTGGCAGGCGGGTTGGCGATCGCAGTGTGGTGGTAAAATGCATAGAGAACGCTGCTGCCCATACTCTAGTAAGTCGCTTAGTGGCCTTTTACGACACCCACGGGAAGAAATGGGGTGGTGTTATTCTTTACGTCCGGCACCACACGGTACACAGACCCTGATCTAGCCAAAATAATTTAAAAGCATCCCTACCAATTGTTCAGCAAACAGTGTAACAAAATGAACGCTGTATTCGTTGGTCCAATATTATGCCAATCAAACAGTAAAATACCTATTAGGACTGGAGTAGAAGTAGGTCACCTATATTTCATTCTGATATTCTTAAATCATACTTGTTTTTTAATCTAGCGAATTAATTATGTTTGTGATTAAAAAACATGTTTTCAACGCACAATTAAACACACACGAAGAATTTATTATATTTCTTAAGTAACAAAAACTTGTAGCAGTAATTAAAGGTATAAAACACATTTATCCGAAGCTCTAGGCATGATGTGTGTTCTCAGAAGACAATGCTGGGCTAAAAATAGTTAAAATATAAGGAAAATTAATTAATAATTACATATTATTGTCTGTTTACTTCGTTTATACATTCGTACCTAAGGATTTGATTAAATGAACTTTGTAATAAATGTAGGTAGCTATTACACTTACGGCATACTGAGCTGTCTCGCTGTTCCAGTCGTAAGCGCAGTAGCAGCATTAGCTGATCATGAGGTTCTGCGTTTGATTCCCAGGTCGAGCAAAGTGTTATTGTCTATCAGGAATTTCTCAGTGGCAGCCCGATAGCAATAGGCTCGCTCCCTGTTACATGTTAACTTAAACAGGCGTGGTCGCAGCCTAAAATTTGGGGGGGGGGTCACCATGAGTACTGAAGAATATTTTTAGGAAGGTCCATCCTCTTTGGTCTAGTAGTCGCAAGCGCTACTGATCAGCATGATGTCCCGGGTTATAATCTTTTTGCAAATGTGCATCGGAGTCTCCGTGGCTCAAGTGAAAACAATATTAAGATGATGCATGACTGTCTTTGGGGGGGGGGGGAGGTCATGACCCCTAGGAATCCCCCCCCCCTCGGACCGCGCCTGTTAAACATAAGGCGAAATGTGGGTGTACTGTAGTAGGGACACCTTTGCCTAAGCCTTCTATTATGTTATACTTTTGCAATTAACTTAATTCGTTGATAATTACACATTCAACGCTATTTTACCTTTGAATTTATTCATCCTAGTCGCCAATAGAAATCATCCATTTATGTGTTTTTATACTCTGACTGTCCGTGAAAAGTTAATTACGGACCTCGGCTTAGGGCATCGCTGATAGAGGGCCGCAAGGGACGGGCTGGATCGCAATATGAAATGGTTACTCAGGCGCTTCCCTCTAAAATATCTATTAGTAACATATCATCACATTCATTCCCCATATCCATTGATATAAAAAAAAACGATATCAATGCTCACTAGCTAAACCACCAACAGCAGCGGAAGTCATAAAATAAACCAAGTAGGTATATCTGTGCTAACAATATTACAGAAAAGATACACAACAAAATATAACCACACTTGATTCAATTTTCAACCTTATAAACTTATCGAAACGATGTAAAATTAAATAAACAATAGTGCAATAGGCTGCATGGTAGGTAGAAGTACTAGGGCTTCATATAATATAGTTAGTAGATTAGTATTGCACGCTGCACGCAACGGGAGCCAAGAAGCCACACAATATACGTACTGCAGATTTTTCGCAGAATGTGTTAACATGGTATTGGTAGGAAGCTTATTATGGTGTAATTTAATTAAAATAGTATATTTAATTAGAGGATAAGAATAAATAATGTATACTGTATAAACCGTGTGGTGCCGGATGTAAAGAATAACACCACCCCATTTCTTCCCGTGGGTGTCGTAAAAGGTGACTAAGGGACTTACTAGAGAATGGGCAGCAGCGTTCTTTATGCATTTTACCGCCATACTGCGATCGCCAACCCGCCTGCCAAGCGTGGCGATTATGGCAAAGCCCCCCAAATTGGGGGAGGCCTAAGTCCAGCAGTGGACGTCTTACGGCTGAAATGATGATGATGATGACTGGATTAACTAAATTAACTAACAAACTATTGAAATAATATTAATTTTCTGTTTGTTTACCGTGATACACAGCTTTGGGTAATGAGGAATTTCGACTCTATTCTATACTAAGTACTTATTCAATATCTTATTTCTGTCCTTACCCTATAGTAAGTACTATGGGATAAGGGCAGAAACCCTTAGACCCCAAGTGGGGTTGGTGCAAAATGATTCTCTACCATTCTTCCCTGTCAGATGTCACTCTATCATTCCGCCCCTTTTCATTCGCTCCCCATTGAATACATCTATATTTTCTTTGGTCTTCTCCAAAGTAATGCTTAAATATTATGGTTGATCGAAAATGTACTGAAAGTCGTCTTCTATTGGCACAGCCAGAACTAAAAGAATAGCTATTGTCTTAGTCCGATTATTATTATTTTTAACCGACTTCAAAAAAAAAGAGGAAATTATCAATTCGACTGTATTTTTTTTTTATTTTTTTATATTTGTTACCTCATAAAGTCATAACTGACTGGGTGAACCGATTATGATGATTTTTATTTGAATGCTGGTGTTTCCCGAATGGTCCCATTTTAATTTGGGTCCATTCGGACAATGGGGGGTCCATGTGAAAACCATATGTCTTAAATTTGCATTAAGTATATGCGCAACATATGAACGAATAACGCGATTAGATAAGTGCGAGGTGTCTGTCTACCATAACTAAAAAGTTAAAAATAAAAACTTTTTACAAAAAAATAACACCCAACAAACAACCGACTTCCTAAAAAGTTTTTTTTCGGAATAGGTTCTTCGAAGTTGGTTGCTTCCATTTCTAATTGAAAAAACAAAATGTAACCTTAGGTATGCGACGAGCTTTTTAGCCTAAGTCTACATCTTTCTTCTAGTTCATCTAGTTAGTATGTTTGGCGCCAACGAAAAATTAGTAATTTAAATTAATTTAGTTAGTTTATTTTGTGAAGAAAAAGTTTTTAAAGACAACCATATGATCAAGATTCAGGTCATCACAAGTAGTTCTAGTTCATAATCAGATAAGATAAATATTTTAGGAAAAAAGCAAAAGTATTTTAGGCCATGTTTGCTATCGATAACCGAATGTTTACTCACGATAGAATTTATCATTCGAAAGAATTCTGTTAATGATAATATACGCAGTATTTAGCCGACCGATTTCTTTTGATTATCCATATAATATGACACTGTTTCCCCTAGGGGTTGGGCCTAGGTATACCATTAGTACAACCACATTTCCCCAATTATGTTTAAGTCCCATGTAATAGGGGGCCAGCCTATTGCCATCAACCGGGTACAAATCCAGACTCCAGAGGGGTAATTGCGGAACTTTTTATCGGTAGGAATTGGTTTAATATTTATAGTTAAACAACATTCATTGCGTTATTTACGTTGCTGAGCCACAATTTATTCGAACAAATGACGCAATGGTTTAGAAATAATCTTCAATCCCATTCAGATTCTGATTAATTGTGCGTTTCGCAATTAGGGTGCAGGCTGTTATTGAGAAATTCCAGCTAAAAAACCCAATAACACGTTACCCAGCCTAGGTATAGAACCCAGGACCACTAGACTATCGGGATAGTCAGGATTATTCTATTGAATATAATAAATAGCGTTTTCGCCCGCGTATTATACATATACAAACGGAGTTTGTATATACTTTGAATCATTCTGTCTATTGAAAACCGCATCAAAATACGTTGCGTAGTTTAAAAAGATCTAAGCGTACAGACGTGGAAAGCAACTTTGTTTTATTAATATACTATGTAAAGATAGTATTTAAGAATTTAGCTCAGAAACAAAAGAAGGCTTTATCAACTATGACTTTGAGGCATTTTATCTCTAAAAACATTTTATTAGTCTGCTAAGCAAAGCTCAATTCATCATAATCCATGACAACAATACGGTCAAGTCAAAGAAACTTTATTTGTTTTTTGCTTGAAATGCCACTTAGCTGTTACAGGTTATTGATTTGACCTTTGGTACTAAAAAGCTGGCTCCTTACCCCGGGTCGAACAATAAAAACACCTTTATAGTGTGAATCAAATAAGTATTTATTTCGTTTATTGCAGGCTTTCTAGTTTACAGCTCCGCCCCTGCCATGCAAGTCCGTCTTTCCGAAGCAGAAAACCTGTGATAATTTTTTAGGTGAGCTTGACAGTTCGAATGTGATTAAAGTTATTTTAAAGTCAGCCAAATTAAGGTTTTCTTCAGCAGGCACTTTTTACAGTACCTACAACTACCTACATACCTGTAACAGCTTATATGGTGTCCCACGTGACCATTCGTATCCTCACTTTGGTTACATGGACCTTGTTTTTTCGCTATTTTCTTTAATATTCATTCCTGACCTCTATGCCAACAATCCCTTTTTACACGCTTTATATTAGCTTCACTTGTATGTTTGTTTGTAACCGACTCCTTATAGCGCGATTTTGACTCACTTTAAACGACCAGATTTCATTCAAACTTTGCACACCTGTCAAGGACCGATGACAATGCAATAATTTCATAAATTTATGCCATTATCCTTGCCAGCGTTACCAGGACAGCAAAAAAACGGTCTTCGAAAACTACGCTGACATACGTCTCAAAATTCGAAACACCCTAAAAAAAGAAAATAAATAATAGTTAAAAAAAAAACTAAAAAACACGCTTCCATTGAAAACCAAACTAAAAAGTACAAAATAATGGAAAAAAAGCGTAGGGTGCTTTATTGATATCAGGCACCCCACGCTTTTTTTCCATTATTTTGTACTTTTTAGTTTGGTTTTCAATGGAAGCGTGTTTTTTAGTTTTTTTAAACTATTATTTTTTGACTTACGAAGTAGGTGGGAGGATCGAAGTATGGGTACCTATCTACTTGTGAATGAAAGTCAGAGCACTTATTATTATTACATTCTTGAAACTCCACTCGTTAAATTCCAAAGCATTCAAGTTATTTATCCATGACACTGACAGTTAAGTTTATTGACAGCTAAGTGAAAACTTAGTAGTTATTTAAGTGCCGAACCTTATAGGAGAGTTTATGTTTAAAATGCCGCCAAGAAATGTTGGAGAAATCGTTGGAAACTTAGTTGAAGGCTCTCTTAAGGGTTTAAGTTGATACGTATTGTCTATGGGTTAAAAGAAAAGATAGGGAAAGGTAAATAGTAAAGTTGTTAAAAGCTTTAGCGATCAAAAACGTTTTTAAATAGGTTTATTGACTTTGGTACAGATTGTATTAGGGTTTCGTTTATTATTTGGATTAAGTAGTTTAAGGGGATTTCAGTAATTTGATTCCTATAATGTACAATATTAATGAGCTTTCTGTTGACACTTTCGGCTTTCGGCTTTCTTAGTGCACTTTAAACGTTCTATAATCTAACCGCTCTAATTTAGCTTTTTTCATTTATTTATCTGAATGTTTTCTTTCGTTGGTTTAATTTAGAAAATATTCCTTTCTTTGGACTCTTTTCTACGCATTAAGAAATCGTTCTTAAGTATTTCCTAAATGTTTTATTTTTTTTTCAGTACATAGTTTCGCTGTTCACAAAAGAATATTATACTTTCATATTTGAAAGGATATCACTTATATCTTTTTCGAAGACCTCATTTAGTTTCTTTACTATTATGATTTTATCCATTTCCTTCAATGTAAAATGAAGTAAGATATGTATGTATAATAAATAATATATTCGTTATAGATATAGCTGTGATTGTCAGATTTCCTGCTTTCGTCATTTTAGGTAAAGTGCTGGTGGTAGCATCTTACAACAGGTTCTTCCGACGAACCAAGTAAGATCATAAAAAGATAAGTTACATAACATGTTTATGATATAGTTATAAAGAAACTACTAATAATAAGTGAAACGGATTGTTTGTTGTGCTCTCTGAAAAAAAAATAACAACCGACTTCCTTAAAAAAGACACTACAAAGACAAAAATAACTTTGATTTTGGAAGTCGGTGTCTTAAGATCTGTATTTAAGGTTTTTTTGCCACCGACTTCCGAAATTAAAGTTATTTTTGACTTTGTAGTGTTTTTTTTAAGGAAGTCGGTTATTATTTTTTTTGTAAAAAGTTTTTATTTTTGACTTTTTAGTTATGGTAGATACCCCGCACTAATCTAATCGCGTTATTTGTTCATTTGTCGCGCAAATACTTAATGCAAATTTAAGACTTATAAAATATGGTTTTCACATGGATCCCATTGTTCGAATGAAACCAAATTAAATGGGACCATTCGGGAAGCACCAGCTTTCAAATAAAAAAAGATGTATCAAAATCGTTTCACCCAGTCAAAATTTATAAGGTAACAAACATAAAAAAAAATACAAACGAATTGATAACCTCCTCCTTTTTTTTGAAGTCGGTTAAAAATTAGGAATTTTCCCAAATTTTTCCTTTAAGGAAAATGGCGGCACGTAGCTGCCTGTAGACAAAACTAGACATAATCAATATCATCATCTGCTTACCCTTTTCCCAACTGTTTTGGAGTCGGCTTCCAGCTAACCGGATGCAGGTGAATACCAGTATTTTAAAATGGAGCAACTGCCTATCGACTCCACATCCCAGTTTTTGGGTAATACTACATATATTATACCTCTTGGTTAGACTTGTTGTCACATTTTCGGGCTTCTGACGACTAGTAAAGACTGTTAGAGATCAACGATTGACAGCCGTGACCAACGGCTTAGCGTGCTTTCCGAGGCACGGTAGTCAATATATTAATGAATATTAAATTCATTGAATCCCCCCAACAAAAATCTATATTTATTTGGGTTTTTAAAAATGTTTAGTTACTCCATCACGCATAAACTTATATGCGAATAGAATACAATAATTAATTGGTCAAGAAATTAAATTCTCTTGCGATTGATTCCTGGTACTAGGATTTCTGTGTCGTGAGATCCAGGCTCCTTCCAAGATACAAGTCATACAAGTGGTGTTCTCCTAGAGTTTCAGTAAAAGTTAAGCAAGCACAAGCAGATCTTAGATACTCCGCTAGTATATCTGAATGAGATGAAATCAAGAGTACTCCGGAAGTTGCCCGTATCCGAAGACTCGTTATGTGTATAGTTTAAAGCAGTAAGCGATAGGGACAGGTTTTTGATACATTTCGTTACATATATAAACATGTATTTAACAAGCCACTATATTGCGTACGATGTTTTACGTAACTTTTTTATCGGTTTGGAATCTTATATTTTTAATTGAACTGTTACTGACACTTTCGTTATTTTAGTGGTTGTTTAGGACGGTACGGATTAAAAGTTTATGATCACAATAACACAAAGCATATTGGTACACACTAGTAATCCAGATTATCCAATAAAAGTTTTTTTTTTTTTTTTGGTAATTAGTTACATCTCGTAAGTCAACCGTTGAGGTTGTGTTTACCCGGACTTGCCTGTAATAAGTTAAGGCCTCCAGTAAAGGCTTAAAAAACTCAAAAATAGAGCGACTACTCGCTACGGGCACCCCTTGTGGGGATCACGGCTTCAGGCATCGCTGGTAGAGGTCAGCAAGGGATGGGCTGGTTTGGAATAAAAGCGAAGAACTTGTTCATTTCAATAAGACTGCCTGTTGATCTAGTTCAGGATTACTCAAAGTGGGGTTCGCGAACCCCTATGGGTTCGCCATGCGACGGTAGGGGGTTCGCGACAAAATTTACGTAATGGCAGCTGGGTGACCTTTTATTCAATTAATAAACATTATTTTATTCTATATACAATATTATTCTTTTGTTGTTGGGGGAGGGGGGGAGGGTTCGCTGTCATCTGGAAATTTGAATGGGGGTACGTGGAGCCAGAAGTTTGAGAAACCCTGATCTAGTGGGTCGCAAATCCCGAGCATGAACTCTTGGGTTTGATTCCCATGTCGGAGAAAGTGTTATTGGTTTTTCCCGATCTGGAATTCCTCAGTAGGAGTCTAGATTTGTGCCCGGTTGCTGGCAATAAGCTCGCCGTTATTTACATGGGACTTGAATATAACTATCGAAATGTGGGCATACTCTAGGACATAGGTATAGGTACACCTTTGATTAATTCGGGGAATATAGGCGTAATTTTATGTTAGCTTGATTAGATTATAAGTTGTTAAAAGTGGAAACCAGAATTTAATCTACTGTACAATTTACAAGAAGACCGGCTCCACCTTTTCTCCATCAATAATAAGAAACTCCAAGAACTCAAAGAACTCCTCATTATGGATAGCTGATTTCTAGTTCAAGATAAGTAAGTACAGTCTCATCAGTAGGTACCATCTAACGTTGCAAAAAACCCCTCCTATTACTCACAATACAACCTAATAATATTTTATCACTTTATTCTCCATTCCATATAAGTCTGCAGCCGGTGTCGAACCGCTGATCTCGTATACCGATACATAAACAATTGCCAACAGTCTCAGTTCGCGCCTTATTCGTGATCATGACTTATTAAACGAGATGTTTTGCCGACTCCACACTATAAATTAAATCTGATAAGTAAGCGAAGAAGCAATGTATGAAGTATTGTGATATTTTATCGCTGGGCCATGTTGTAGTGAAATTGCAGAAGTTTAGTCGGGAGAAATATCACTTTGCTTGAGCTTGTGACTTTGGTTAAGCCTTTGATTCCCTAAGCTTCACATTGATGTGTCGATAGGGCATTTCAAATGGAGTTGCTTTAAGAGCAGTTCACCTTAGAGCCATACTTCACCGGGACGCCAAAGCGACATCGCCAGGTTATGCTGCGATGCAAATGTGTAAGCTCACTTGCTGTCCGCTTAATTACGTAGCAAACTATACATTATATCTTACTTTCGTCTTAGTGACATATGGGCCTTAGTGTAAAAAGCAACAAGATCAATCTGGCTGGTTGATATTTGAGTATTCCTAGTTCCAACATCTTTTGGCGCTACAATTTCAAGTTTCGGGCCTCTGCCATAACTATTTACTCTCGACCCGCCAGGTCCTATTCCATCGCCTGCCCGTGCTTTTAATGCGTTTTCAACTAGCGTTCTTTCTTTTTACTTTCTTACCTCGCCTCCTAAGGGTCGTAGAGTGAAGTTAAATACCTTCCTCAAATAATACTTCCGAAAATAATTCCCCAATTCCAATAATTTCCAAAAATCGAACTAACTTATTTTACTAAAATGCTAGCTGAAGTCTTCTGTCATAGCATAAGCGGTTTATTATCAGTAAATTCCACCTCTTCCGTATCACATGCCTCGTACCTGGACTTAAAATCATCACCACAATGGCCTTCGGCTTAGTTTCTCACACATTTCACCTTCTGATCATAACTATACCCTGGCAGAACAAGAGCTTTGGTTCCCATTCGTAACACGAGCTATATTATATTACGTCGAGCCAACGCTTACGTTACAGGTAAACAGTTGTGTGTGGCCAATGACTATATAGCTAATGGCTATATGGTCATATGGCTTTATGGCTACCGAGTTATCGACGATGCCCATCCGGTCGAGATAAAGAGACACAAACAAGACTAATGAGATTGAAACTAGAAATGTACTGCTAATGAGTAGTGTGGCTTAGAAAAAATGTCTTTCTAGTAGGTACAAGTATTTGGTTTGGTAATTGTCCAGAAATTAATTCTTTAACATTGTTAGAAGTCTACCATGGATGAAAGGGATATATGTTAAGATTAAATCATCTGCTTCAGGGTCAGTACTATGATGAGAAGGTGTCATCATCATCATCTTAGCCGTAAGACGTCCACTACTGGACATAGACCCTTTTTTTTGGTATCGGAGTGGATGTCCTTATGGATGTCATGGATAGGGTGCGGCGGACGTTCCTGAGTCCGCCGTCCCTGGACCCATTTAGGGGGGCTGGTATAGGCCATTATCTGCCCTCTGCCGACGCCCGGTGCGCCTGCTGCGGGCTGTCACTCGAAATCTCCCTCTCCCTTTCCGCTGCCTCCTTCTGCGACATGACACTTTCGCAGAAGGAGATCACCGCCTCCCACGACGCTGTGCCGCCGACTATAGAACGGTCACAGCCGGCAGCGACAGAAAGTTTCCTACTTTCGACTGGACATAGACTTCCCCCAATTTGGGGGGCTTTGCCATAATCGCCACGCTTGGCGGGCGGGTTGGCGATCAGAAGGAGTGTCATTGGATATTTTTCTTTCGTGTTGGCTTGAATTCTGCGAGGACTAAAATATGATAAAGCCTATCTGCAATTTGAAGGCGCAGCCTACTATAATCACCAAAGAGATTGAAAGCTGTTTTTATTGCATCCTGAAAAAGATTAGACAGTAGACAGTCGTATTGAATTTTGCATCCCATCAGAAATTCACAATAAGAACAGAACAGACAAACACTTCAAGCTTAGTGTGTCTGGAGTCAAGGTACTATATATAAATGGAGTTTCCTTGAATAACTTATGATAAATGCAGGTGCATTGTATAAAATGGCTGAAAATGTATTCGCGTCAAGAATAGAATTAAACGGTCCAGCTGCATGTCATGCAAAAACTTCATTTTTATCATATGGTTTCTATTTGAATTTATTACTTTAGTCCTTTGTGATGCAACCAAGTAATGACAAGAATAAAAATACTGAACCAGAACGGTAAAGGAAAATCGAATACCTTAATTCCGTCGGAAGATTTACCTGAAAAAAGAAATAGATAGGGAAATAACTTTGTCGAAAACTACTATTTAGAGTTTATTTGAGACCTTAAGGCCGAAATCTTTAAACCTTTGATTATATACAGGTATATAATCAAAGCTTTAAACGTTACCTAAACTGTGCTTTGACTAAAGACATGTTCCATCTTTATCTTGAATTTGCAGTTTGACAGTTTTGCGACAGGAAGAAAGGCGCCCGCAGACTGGCGAGACGAGTCTTTAGTAGAACAATTTTTATTAAAGCTTCATGGAAGTTGTCCTATCCGAATTCTGTGGCACCGTCACGTCATGTTTGTCTGTGGGAGCCTTAAGCAAGTACTAAGTATTTATTTATACAACTCAGCTCACATAATTCAAACTTGCTCCTATTCCTTTTAAAATTCCAGTTCCTCTCACAATAGAGCCAATCCACTGCGTAACAAGTTAACAAGAAAAGCGTAGTCAAATATGAATATATAATGCGTCTGGTATTGTCACCGAGCTGTCAGTGAGTCAGGCAAGTAACGAAATAACTAGACACGCCCATTGCAACTTTACATACAATCAACTGCATTAAAATAGTCATTATAGCGACGGTGTACGGTGAAAATATTGAATGTATTTTGTGTGCACGTAGCTTAGGAAATTGTAGCTTTAGTTAGGTAAGACCACGTATGCACGGGTGTAAAAATATCGCGCCGGAACTTTATCGCTCAATGTATTTTCAACTTTCGGTGTAACTAGAATTCTAAATTTTTATTCTTCAGTAACAGACGTAAGATAATATTAATAATATGTAAAAGTATCGAAACACAAAGATAAAATAATCACAGGTCATCATAAAAACTCGTCCGCATCGCTGTCAATGAGAAAAGTGCCCAAAAGGCCGGCAGCATTGCCACGTTGTATGGCAATGCTGATTCTATGGCCAGAAAATAGGCCAGCCCTCTTTTCATGTGAAGAGTCGACCAACCGCTTGGCTATGTCTCGATAAACCAAGAGAGCACTCGGACCCCATAGTGTGTGTGGACTGCTAGTGTTTCAACCCCAAACGGCTCAAATATATAACTCCCAAGGAGATTGGAATATTTTAGCCGTTTGAGGTTTTCCGCACCTGCCGCAGCCGCCCCGGCACAGCCCGTCGTACAGGGGAGATGGGATGGCGCAAGGGTGTCGACACATGTTGCGTCCCACACCAAAGGCCTGCCTACCTTCGGGCATTATGGTCATTCCGTCTGGTCTCTATTCGTATTCCAATCTTGTTGGGAGCTATATTTTTGAGCGGTTTGGGGTTGAAACATTAGAGCTTAGTGCTCATTTGGTTTACTTTCGGTGTTGAACCGAGCACTGAGAATCCAACGGACTGCATCCCAGCACGTTGCAAAAACACCGTTCGATTTTTAACTCTCAGGGGCTTGGAGTTCCGTTGAAGATTCAGTGCCCGAAATAATCCTGCCGCGCTATTTTACTTCCTTGCCAAAGTAAAAGTTAAACGTTGGTCGCCATGTCGGACAATGGTGACCGCCAAGTAAATGTTTCATTCAGGTCGCGTCGGACATTGGTGACCGACAGGGCATACCTTACTCGTACTTTGACTTACGCTTATAGGCATCGTTGGTGGTGCGAGGAAAGGGGTTGGGTGTGTGGTTGTCCGACAGAATGACCCGCGCAATTGAAATAATTATTCCGTTCAGATCACGTCGGACTAAATTGTCTGTCAGTAGTATATATGCATTATATACAAGTTATAATTTTTTTTATCACACCATAATGCTTATAATACACATTAACTCAAAGTAATATTTAAAAAAAATGGGTGACATTTTTTTTTCAAAATTCTCTTTGGCAGCTTTCGTTACTTAAAAATGAGAAAGTTTGCATGAGTCTTAACTAAGCACCTCTTCATCATTTCAGCCGAAAAACGTCCACTGCTTCTCAAAGGGGGGTTTGTCGTAATCGCCACGCTTGGCAGGCGGGTTGACGATCGAAGTGGACTAACAAAACGTAATCAAAATGATGACGTGCCACATTTACAATAAACTTTATTTTCGCTTGGATATCTTTTATGCAGGAAGTGGCACTGAGAGAACACTCTTCATTTCTAGATATCTGTGATCTTTCTGTGTATCTAAACTAATATTATAAATGTGAAAGTAACCATCTCTGTTTATGATTTTTACACTTTAAAGACAACATCGTTTACAAACCATATTGGCTATATTGTCTGTGTGGTGCCTGACGTAAAAATAGTTTAAAAAATCTTATTCTTCTTTATCTTATTTTCTACTTTTTAGTTTGGTTTTCTATGGAAGCGTGTTTTTAGATTTTTTGAACTATTTTTACGTCAGGCACCACTATTATTTATTTTCTATTTTTTAGGGTGTTTCGCATTTTGAGACGTATGTCAGCGTAGTTTGTGACGTATGTCAGCGTAGTTTTCGAAGACAGTTTTTTTGCGGTCCTGGTAACCTTGGCAAGGATAATGGCACAAATGTATGAAATTATAGTATTGTCATCGGTCCTCGATAAGTCTACAGAGTTTAAATGAAATCTGGTCGTTTAAAGTGGGTCAAAATCGCGCTATAAGGAGTCGGTTACAAACAAATATGCAAACATACAAGTGAAGCTAATATAAAGCGTGTAAAAATATTCATCCCATTTCTTCCCGTGGGTGTCGTAAAAGGCTACTAAGGGACTTACTAGAGAATGGGCAGCAGCATTCTTTATGCATTTTACCACCATACTGCGACCGCCAACCAGCCTGCCAAGCGTGGCGATTATGGCAAGACCCCCGTTTTAGAGAAGGCCTAGGTCCAGCAGTAGACGTCTTTCGACTGATATGATGATGAGGATGGTTGGTTATATTGACCAAAACCCTAGGTCCTGGCCGAATGCTATAAGACTGTCTTACCACTGAACCGCTCGTTTGAAATAAATACATCGTACGGAATACAGATGTAGCCTGGCACATCATCTGTCACATAAAATTGTAATATTTACGAAAATTCAAAAACGCTTAGATAATAAAATTCTTTTTGCTTCTATAGCTTCTTTACCACCTACAGGTGTACCTCTTTAAATATTTCGTGTATGAATAGATACACCTTATATAGGCTACTTTTCATCCTAGATCCTTTTCATGAAGACGCGGGCGAAGTCGCAGCCTACAGCTAGTGTAATATAGTTGACTCACTAATGACAGGAAAAGTATAGCAATTGGGTATTAGAACTATTAGATAATCTAAATAAATGTTTTGCAATATGTATGTAGAAAGTACAAAGATGAAAAAACGATGTACTCGATACGAAAATTATGTTTTACATAACGCTTTGTATTTGCAAGTTCATTACATAAGTGTTTACTTTGCCAATTTGTTTTAATTGAATCAATTATCTGTTCTTACGCCCATCTTCTCGTCACGGCTTAAGGTTCCTGCATGCAGGCGCGACGCGACTTTCGTAGAACAATTTATATGAAAAATACGTCATGGAAATGTGTACTGGAATTCCGTCGCGTCGGTCTACGGAATCCTTCATACTGACTGTAATATCTACCTACATTGTGTGTACCTACTTATCTCTTATGTAAGTCTGAACCAATCCGGGTATTTGATTATTAATAATGTAATATTAATAAATGAAAAAAAAATGTAACCCTTTTTACGAAATTATGTACGTGAGGAGTATGAAATTTGGTACAGTTAAGGTTTTACATCGTGGAGGAGTGCAAAAAGCTCATATTTTTGATTTAATTGAATTATGGTCGAATTTCAACTACTGGACGACCAGTATTCACTATTAATTAGAACCTAAATATCTTCATACTGACAATGTTAAATGCTCCTCCGAGGAATAGTACCATAGAGAGTGGGAGACATGAAAGTAGGTCTATCCTGCAACAATTATGGTGGCCAATCAAGAGGATCAATGTAATATGTTTCCAAGAACAATTAATTCAGCTGCAATAATTACAACTATTACACGAATCAGGTCAATATGCTGTACAAATAAATTGAGCGTACAGTCCTCTCCACATTTTCTGTGCTAAATCGTCGTGAAATATGCCAAACATTCTTTCGTACCGGCCGCGCTGTCATTACAAGCGAGCTAATGGCAGTAATATCACGCGAAACGGTAAACTGCACGCTTGATTATCTAAATTGATGTATTAGCGGTTAACATCGGTATTACTGAGGTTTATTGATATTATCGGCATTTATCTTCACACCACTTTCCTACAATTGCCATGAAAATGATAAATGAAGATTGCTAATTTCTAAATTGGGCACAGTAACTGTAAACATCTGATTAACAAATGTCTGGTTTTAATAATTAAGTTAATTAGTACGTTAGACTTCTCTGAATCTACGGTACTTCTCACCATAATCAGAACTACGTAGTAACTGTTAATCGTCTTAAGAAAAATAAGTTCTCATAGCACAAATCATGGAGAGCGTTCCTGTTTCTTGCTGATGCTGTCTTTGATACAAATATGACAGCCATCAGTCAAATGTCAGACTCGCAAGTGATAAAGACGTCCCGATAAATCACGACGTATTTGTCCCGATCCATACTCAAAGTCCATTAATTTCACGCCAAGAAAAATTGTTACAAGAAATCATGGAATGTTAGAAGAACTTTCTACAAGGAACATATTTCATACATTGTCATGTTAACATTAAACATTGTATGCTTTTGAATTATCATTTAATTGGTATGAATTGATTTTTTTGACATGATGTTCTATAAAAAGAGATGCTCATCGTTTTATAAACATAAATGTTAC
Source organism: Aporophyla nigra (assembly GCA_947507805.1). Taxonomy (NCBI): domain Eukaryota; kingdom Metazoa; phylum Arthropoda; class Insecta; order Lepidoptera; family Noctuidae; genus Aporophyla; species Aporophyla nigra. The sequence continues at coordinate 25,858,684 of OX382292.1, read as the reverse complement.
AATGTCTGAAAACATTCTTACTCCTTTGAAGTTTTAACTGACGTTTCTACAAGTCTTGTTTTTACCAGCTATTGTTTTATTTTCTTCTTATAACCATATTTCTTTATCTTCAACGTAATCTTACTTTGTTAGTAGTTGCTTCAGCTTGTCTTGGATGATAGACTAGATAACCAGGTGACGTCACTCCGGAACGAAACCTAACGCCATGAATTCTTGATGATTCAACCACTAATCCCTTTCATTTCCTCCACAGGTCCAGCGAGCGACGTCATATCTTTTCCGCGAAAGTGCGTCTTCAAAAGGTAAGAATTATTATTTACATTAAAAAACCTATGGAACTAAACTAGATCAAACTTAACCAAAAATCGGAAATAACCACAATTATGTAACAGCCGAATCATTCAGAAAATTAGAATAGAAAATGATTCGCCAAATAGCTTTAGTATGTATGTAGGTTAATTACAAAACTTGCCATCATTTAAAAAACATGAACACATTACATAATTATTATTATGAGGTGTAATAAATTGATTTTAGATAGAAGCTAAAGGTAGCTAGCTCGATCGGCAACGCAAAATAAAATTATTGTTCGTAATTATTCACGCTAGAGAATTACTCAATAAAATAAGATACGTATATTATCCGTTTTCTACGCTTTCTTCAACATTTGCAATAAACTATACACTAACTTACGTTAAAAGTGGGTTATGTTGAATTGTTTACTTGCTGGTCATATTTTTGTTCAGTGGGCCACAAGCGGCGTTTGTGGCATGGACAAATTAATCCACTGTTAAATAAATTAAAATAAATCACACCAAATAGATCGATAAAAATAATACGAATAAAATGACATCAAAACAAGATTTATAAATTCACAATCATTGCAGAATCGTCCAGTTAAATTACATATTTAGAACAAGAATATTTTTAAGCCGCCTAATTTTTAAGCACCAATAAATGAATACTTTTACGTTTTTTTTTTTTATTGTTTAAAACAGTGGCATTTAAGATCATCCAATTTTAATGGAGTCATTACTTTTATTAAAACAGTAGTGAGCTTTTTTTTCGTTTGGTAGACGTGGGAATCTTTGTCCGGTGCGTCATTAGAAAGTGATAAAATATATTTTAAGTACCTGCAAGTGAAATCTTACGTCATTTGGTTATGAGATTTCTAATAAGGTGCTTTCTTTGCATTATGAAAAGAAATATCTGTTTTTCTTGGGTATCGATTTGCATAGGGCCTTAGTGAAAATATAAGCAGCCGGTTTGGTTGCGTTGGAGCGCCTTTTCTAAACATTTTTTCCTAATATTACTTTCAATGTACTAAATGTATCTGAAAGTTAGATATATTTCCTTACTTTTTTTGTCTCCGTAGCAACTGGAATAGTTTTTAGTTATTTAACAAAATACTTAGCTCTATTTTACCTAAAGAGGCCAACTAGCCAGTATTCACTTATGATTCACATAATTGTGCAGCAATTCAGATATCATTTTAGTGGAATGACGCAGCAAGTCAACAAACAACAGGTTTTTCCGGGTCGATTCCCTATTTGGGAAAAGTATTTTGCTCCTTACAGCAATAGTACTTTCCAGTGTACATTTGTGTAAAGGCATTTACGTTATAGGGAATTCTATTGAACCAATTGATAGATGAGACTGGATGAGGAAGACGGAGAACGGGATGTTGTGGCGCAATCTGGGTAATACCTATGTTCAGCAGTGGACTGCGTTATGCTGAGTTGATTTATTGATTGAATTAATAGTAATGATTTTATGTAAGTTCTCTCTAACAAGAATTTGGGCTCAAAATGAAAAATGAACATAGGTACATGGGATATCGTTGTGCCTATTAAAAAAAATCGTAGACTTTTTCAGAATCACTCTCATTTTTCTGACTCTTAAAATCATAGTATGAGTACCTAATCAGTTATAGCAGTTGCAAAAGACGCAATGAAAATCTGTGCCTATGTATTCAAAAATACAGGAATCTATAAACATCAATAGCATCGTAGCACATTGTGTTCTCTAGTTTCTATCTTTCACCTATCCTTATCAATAATGGCGCCATTTCTATTTTTTTTCTAATCGATATAATTTCCTCATCATCCGACTATAATCTTTTCTAAGCCGGACGTTCAGACGCAAATATTCTTGATGAATGAAGGATAATCGGTCACTATGGCTTATAGAAAGACTATTAATTTAAATATTTATCTTTTAAGCAGGTATATAGCATACCAGTCTATTTTTATTTTATAATGGTTGTTTTATTTCTTTAATCACGTTTTTCTTCGTTGATGTGCCCTTTTATAGTTGGAAGGGAAAACTGCAGGATATGGGCAGAGAGTGACAGAAACACACTTACTTGGATTTTTTTGTGGGACTGACATCTCGCAGTGCAACCTATGAGGTTATCGGCTGCTTTATCGGACTTACGTCTGGCTACGTTAATAAATTGAGGCCTCCAGCCAGGGGTTAAAAACTAAAGCGACTACTCGCTAACGACACTCGTTCAGACCTCGGCTTAGGGCATCGCTGGTTGGCGGCGACCTCTCGCGTCCGGCCCTGGTGCGAGCCATGGTACGGAGCGAGAGGGTATGGGAAGCCGTCACCTCCTTCTGCGAAGCAGTAATGCTCGCGAAGGAGGAGGCGGGGCGCATGAGGGAGTGTCAGTCTCTGCGCCTTCACGTCCCTAGCCGCCGCAGGAGGAGACGCCCCGGGCGTCGGAAGTCGATAGCTGACTCCCGGCCACCGTAGGCGCGAGCTTGCGGGCGGCGAGCAATGGGTAGCTCGCCGCCCGGTAAGGACCAGGCTCGGGTCGACGGCGCGTAGTGTTCCACGTGCGCCTCAAAGAGATGTCAGCAGCACTGAAGGCGTCTGCTAGGACCGATGCCTGCCAGGGTCGCGAGATTATTTGAAAGAGATACCGTGACCCTGGCACATGGGCAACTGAAGGAACACGGGTGGGTTTTAGTCAGTAAAAGTCTGACACGCCCTCCCGCTCCGCCCAAGAGCGGGAGAAGTCATTTGATGATTTCCCATCCGAAAAAAAAAGGCATCGGTGGTAGAGGGCAGCAAGGGATGGTTTGGATCGGAACGAATATAACTTTTTGCTTCGTTGATGTGCCATTTGAATTTAAATCTGTAAATCATTGAGTATTTCACTATGTGTCATTAGTACCACAATGCTTAAAATATTTAAAAATAATAAATCAAATCAAATCAAATCAAAATATTTTTATTTCATATAAACCTACATGGGCACTTATGAAACGTCAGAAGCTAGGTGCACGGTTCCAAATAGTTGGTTCCTATGGAGAAGAGCCGGCAAGAAACTCCACGGTTACTCTTTTAAAAATAATTCGTTTTTACAATTGTTTCAAATTACAGTGTTAATAGTATGGGAGGACAGTGTAGGCCTGTCAACAAGTACCAGGTACTGAATAAGATAGAAAATTGTCTACAGTCTACAAGGCCTACAACGTTCTCACATTCACAAAGTATAAAATAATCTATAAAATAATCTACATAAATAATATTATTTCTTAAATAAGACATATTACATTATTTAAACCAAATGTCATTATTGCCATGACAACTAATATTAAAGAGTACAATGTACAATTGTAGGTGTATAATTTCAAAAATGAGTAAATGTGAAAGAATGTAAAAACTGAAAAACTTGAATACAAAATGTACATCGTCATTCGGGAGCAGTTAATAGACACAGGTCATCCTGTAATGAGCTACCAGGGAAGCCACATGTGCAGAAGGAATTATTGCCAAACTTCCTTGTCTTCAACGTAGTCTTTTATCTTATAATATGCTTTTTTGATAAGGACACGTTTGATGTGTGATTTGAACTTTCCATAGCTAAGTTCAGTAACAGACTTTGGCAACTTGTTATAGAAGCGGATACTGTTTATAAGAAATGATTTACTAGTTTTAGTTAATCTAAATTTTGGTATTACAATTTCATTTTTACTACGCGTATTTATGTTATGGAAATCGCTTCTTATTTTGAAAAGGCCTAAATTTTTGCGAACATACAAAATACATTCAAAGATATAAAGAGAGGGAAGAGTCAGTATATCAATTTCTGTAAATTTGTTTCTAAGAGACTCGCGAGGCCCCATTTTATAGATTGCGCGGATTGCCCTCTTTTGCAAAATGAAAACTGAATCTACGTCAGCTGCAGAACCCCACAGTAGAACGCCATAAGACATAATACTGTGGAAATAAGCAAAGTATACTAATCGAGCTGTACCTATATCGGTCAACTGCCTAATTTTTCTTACTGCATATGCAGCTGAACTTAATCTACCTGACATAGCTCTAATGTGGGGACCCCACTGCAGTTTCGAATCTAGAGTAATTCCTAAAAATACAGTTTCCGAAATAGCATCTAGTTTCTTGCCATCAAGTTTTAAATTTAAATCTACTTGGGGAACATTTGGCAATGAGAACCTAATACATTTCGTTTTGTTCGCATTCAGTAAGAGATTATTAGCTGCAAACCATTTCGAAAGAATAGCTAGACTATCGTTAACATGTAAGAAATCCCTGTCTTTTCTATCTATTTTAAAAATAAGTGAAGTGTCATCAGCGAACAAAATTATATCCGAGAACTTAGCTATCATGTAAGGAAGGTCATTTATGTAAACTAAAAATAAGAAAGGGCCAAGAATTGAACCTTGCGGCACGCCCATCTTAACAAGAGACCCCAAGGACGTAGCCCCGCCAACGTTTACTTTTTGCTGTCTGTTTGATAAATAGGAAAGAACAAGATCGGCAGCTTGTCCACGAATTCCGTAGTGGTGTAATTTACAGATCAGTGTATTGTGGTCAACGCAGTCGAACGCTTTTGAGAGGTCACAGAAAATGCCAATTGCATCCTGGGACTGCTCCCAGGATTCTAATATGTGACTGATAAGTTTTACTCCCGCGTCACTCGTTGACTTACCTTTCGTGAAACCAAACTGTCGACTATGTAAAATTTCATTTGAGTTGAAATGAGCCAACATCTGGTCCAGCATGATTTTTTCATAAATTTTACTCAATGCTGGTAACACAGATATAGGTCTATAATTAGAAGGATCAGTTTTACTACCCGATTTGAAAATTGGTACTACTTTACTATGTTTCATTAAATCAGGAAACGTACCGCGGTCTAAACATTGATTAAATATACCTGTCAAGACAGGAGCAATGGTGTCGATGATATTTTCAAGAACTTTAACCGAAATACCCCATAAGTCTTCTGTGTTTTTTATGTTAAGACTTTTAAATGTTGTTTTAATTGTGGCAATAGAAATGGGTTTGAATTCAAAACTAGGAATGTCCTTGTTGAAGTTTTCTTTAAGAAGAGATTCAGCTAATATAGATGATGAGGGGAGAGATTTCGTAACTTCTATTGGAATGTTAGTAAAGAAATTTTCAAGGGTCTCAGCAACTTTTAACTTATCTGAAATAGTTTTATTATCAATTTTTAGAGTCAACTCATTCTGATCTCGCTGTTTTGTGTTTCCAGTTTCTTTATTAATTATCTCCCAGACAGCTTTTATTTTATTGTTTGAAATACTAATTTTGTTACTTATCAATTTAGATTTAGCTTGAGCGCAGACTCTTTTGAATATCTTAGAATAGTTTCTTACATAATTATGAAGGGCTTGATCAGAAGTCAATGATTTTTCGTGATACAAATTATATAAAATATCTCTGCTTTTTCTAATGCCAGCAGTAGCCCACTCACTAAATTTTGGTTTAATATTGATTGAAACTTTTTTTACAGGACATGCTTTATTGAATTCTTGGCATACTGTAGAAAAAAAAGTGCCGTAGTTAATATTTGGGTCTTGTGAATCAAAACTTTCTGCTGAGAGATTCCTAAGAACATTATTATTAAACATTTTCAATTTATTTTTAGTCAGAGGTCTAAGTTCAATGGTTTTATTTAAGTGTAACTTTTTGTCTAAGTCAAACGATACAAGCTGACCGGTATGGTCAGACCTAACGCCACTAATTATGGACGACTCTTTTATTTTACAATTGGTAAATACATTATCTATGCATGAGGCTGTGGTTGGTGTTATTCTTGTCGGTTCATTAAATATGCATTTTAAATTGAATGATTTAAACAATGAGATAAGCTTACATTTTTCCGGTGAATTAACTAACAGATCAATATTTAGGTCACCACAAGCGAAAATTAATTTATTATCTTCAAAAAGTTTGCCTAATATTCCTTCCATAATGATCAAAAATGATGACAAGTTTGAGGCTGGTGGCCTATAAATACATAAGAAAGTATGGCCTTCAACCTCTGCACATGCTACCTCACATAAGCGATCAACAGAGCAAGCAGTAATATCCTTTCTTTCTTTATATCTAAGATAACTGTTGCATAATATCAAGGTACCACCCCCTATTGAAGACCTGTTGTACGCACTGGCAACTGAATAATTATTTATATTAAACAACATTCTATCTGGTTTTAACCAAGTTTCACAAAAACACAAGATATCCATATGATATTTATCTATTAACATTTCCACGTCTAGGATTTTGCCAGAGAAACGATTTATGTTTTGATGAAACAGCAAAATATTCTTATTATGCTTCCCTTTTGTCCCCTCTAAAAGTTTAAAGAATCAATAACAGTATTATTAGAAATGCTAGATAATACTGTTTCATCACTTAACCTAATCTCAGTTAAATTATCAATAACTGCGTGTATATTGTAAGCTAACAAAGTAGCTAATACATGTCTACTATTCTTGGGAAGAAACATATGTTCCCGAGCTAACACAAAATCTCTAACAAAATTGTTAGTATCAAAATACAATAAACGGTCACTATGACGACATGTTAAAATATGCATTAAGTTGTTTAAACTAAAAATGTAATCATTTTCTTCATTATTCAAATTATCTGAATAAGGCAAAGCACATAATATTAATTTGCCAAATTTTAATTTAAGTAGGGTGTCAATACCATTAACAATGTCCGTTTTAGTTAAACTCAGACTGTTTCCAATTAAGAGAACTACAGTAGTCTGCTGATTCATATTTGTTTGTTTTATTTTATGAACAAGCTCATTAAAATGCAGGTTATGGTAACAACAGTTTGCAATGGTATGTTTAGAGCGGTTATTTAACAATGATCCAAAACCTGCTCCTAATCTATCAGAATATACCAGAACATTACTTTGAGTGGGATTGATAGTTTCTAGAGTATGAGCTGAAACAGGTGAGGCGGTAGGAATTACATGCTGAGACATGAGAGGTGGCGGAGTGGGAGCACAACTACAGGTGAGGTTGTTTGTCAGTGACTCATACCTCTCTGCATTGTACTTCACCAGGTCCACCAACTCACAGGCCTCCTGTAAGCGCTCACTTAGCATTTGTTGACTCGACTCATACTTACAAGATATTTCCTTAAGAGTATATTCCCTACTCAGTAATTCCTTTTGAAGGATTTGTATTTCAACATCATATATTTGTCTGCTAGTTTCTAACTTATTATGACAAACTTTTAGTTGGCTCTGTAAGTTGACACGTTCTTTCCTAAGATTAATATTGGACCTATAAACACTTTGTGTCTTCAATAGTTTCTTATACTTTTTAATACTCTTATTAATTTTAATGTATTTCTTAATTTTATTATGACTAGTCAGAGTTGGACATCTAGTTAAGGTATCGTCCCCAGTTAGGTCTATGGAAATGGTGGGCTCCTCATACTGCACTCCGGATACACTACCAACCAGCTCGTCGAAAAGGCTATTGGTTTGGGCAACCTGCTCGTTGGCTTTTACAGAATTAATGGTGGATATTGTGTTGTGTGCCTTGCATAGTTCTGATTCAAGGCCTGATATGCGTTTCAGTGCCTGGTCATGAGTGTCACTGCAATGTTGGAAGTCAGACACTAGTTGACGGAGATGGTGATGTTGGTCAAGTATATCCACGTGCTGGGTATGAAGTTCCAAGAGCTGGCTCTTGAGCTGAGTGTTTTTATCAACAATCCTCTTTACTTCAACCTCACTATCCTCTCTTTCCTGCAACAGCTGTTTGCATTCGTTTCTTGATGCCTCCAGCTCCTTCAGCACTGCTTTCAACTTGTCACTCATGTCACGAGCTGTGGCTCCGCGGGTCATCATATTAGAAAATGTCCCCAATGGCACCTGGAATATGACAAGAGACAGCTGAGTGTCTGAGGAAACTATATGTGAACTTGTGAAGGTGTGAGGGTAGAACAGTTAGAAAGAAATATATTTAAAAAAAGCAAAAGATTAAGTTTAGAATAGAATATGAAAATTTGGAGGTATGTATAGGAAAGTATGAAGCTATTTAATTAATTCTGGGGCTTATCACAATTTTTTCTGTAAACGGAAAGAGTAATATTTTCATATAATTATTGGGCTAAGTAATTTCCACTAAGAATGTAATGTAGGTAACTGTTAAATAGGGACATGAGATTAGAAGCAACAAAGTTTCATAATTTCGACAATGCGGATTGGAAACAAAGGAGTATACTGATTACAGATAAATAAGTGTGAAGTAACATTTGTAGTGTTATTTGTCTGAGGCAAATGTTTTCGTCTTCGATTTTGCTTCCACAATTTGTCAAGCAAAAGGAGTCATCAACGGTGCCGGTGTGTACTGGACGTCGCTCATAACCCTGAGCGGTGTTTGCGAATGTTGTATTGTGTGTAAATATAACTACAATAATAAATTATAAAACAAAATACTCCCCGGGTTCGATGAATTCAATCCAAAGTTTCAAACTTTGACAGCCGGTAGGTGATGAATTTTCGAAACATCGATTATTAAGTATAATCACTACAAAAACACGGCACAAACACTGTGTGAGACACTTTGTACTTAGATTCTACGATAAACTATAGATTTAACACAAAATAAACACAGTTAGTTAATATTCTAAATTATTAAATCTACGAAGTCGTTTTTTCACAACCTATTGATAGTGTTGCCAACGCCAAAAAAAAAAAATAGAATAAAATAGAAATAAAATAGTGATGTTGTTCGTCATACGATTATTATCTTTATGAAAATCTTCACTTTTTATTCAAGTTCTTATTGTGAGGTAGTATGGGAGATCAAACTGGTTTACTTTATTTTGATTCGACATTGAACGTAGTACAAGGTTATGAAGGAAAAAATGTTGATAAAACATCAAATTACTGGTTTTGAATAATATTTATTTGAAGGCTTGAAATAACAAATAATAATTCATTAAGTTTTCGATTAAATCCAGACTATAATTATTTATTTTAAATAGGTAAGTAGGTAGGATTTATTAGACTTCATTCGATCCATTCATAAAACCAACTGGCCACTATTGAATATACCAATCAAGACTCCTTCGCTAACAACATTCTATCACAAAAAAAAAATGACTTTAATTCTTAAAAAAAAACCCACACATCTTCATTCATAAAACCAAAATGGCGGCCGCTATGTAATCTACCAATCAACACAACTACGCGAAGTATTCGATTTTCAAATTCACAATCTTCCAAATGAGTCAGGATGTACCTGGTGAACTTGAGTTCCGAGACAACTGTGTTCTCGGAACAAATCTGACATTCTCGACCACCTTACTTATGAATGGGCTGCGTCATCGATGACTCATGTTCTTACTACTTTTACGTTCAGTGTTTTTTTGGAGCGTATTTTGAGACTGAAACGTTCCTAACTTGAGAGGTAGGCATAATTTGATTCGGATAAGTTCTTGAGGATTGGTCATCAATGAGCTTTCCACTCCTTATAGCAGGACATGAATCCTGCAGACCACTTTTCCCTTTTATTTAAAGTACCATGGTGGATACCACCTACCTAAGGAGAATTTTAGTTCCTTTCCAGTAATCATATGTACATTAAGTCTGATACCATGATATGGTGATATGGTATCTATCAACCTCTCAAAAAAGGACTCATGCCTCGATACGAAAGTTCTACAACTAAGTTTCACTTTAAAGGTAAACTAAAACCCTGCTCGCTTTAAGTTTAAATGTAATGTTAAACGTTTCTATATAAAGAAAGAGTCGAAGGTACAAAACCTGGTAAGTCCCAAGTAAAAACCATAAAAGCAAGAGTAAATTCGAACGCCTACTAATTTCCCACTGCAGCTTAAATTTTCCTTTTTAATTTAACTGTTCCCAATTTAATTAACTACAATATTAGTTCTCCGTTATACTCCAAATTGAATAAGTTCTCATTTAAATGCTAAATTAACCGGATGAGATACAATCTGTCACAATAGCTCAGTCTCATTGAAATCTGTGCCATTGTGTGGCATACTGGCACATACTGGCATAAAGTAATTGTACTGGTATGCCACTGACATTTTATGACGTTAGTAGGGCAATAGGGATGGGTGGCTACGTCATTTTCACATCACCGGGTTAGCTATGTTGTCCCCAATCTGGTTCATAGCGGAAATTTCTGCTTTGTGTGGTATTGTATAGACTATGGTGGCATTCATCAAATATATGTCCAACACTTTAGCTACAGCGTTGGAAATAGCACAGAAGCTTGCAGCATAGAAGTGACTCTAGAAGATCCACAAAAAGAAAGGAAGCTAGCAGCTATACCAAATGTACACTACTCTAATTTTGATACGGTTTCAGCAGCAAATCGATGCATATATAAATTTCGATGAGCTGAGCTTTTAGTTAGAAGAAATGCACTTTTCACTATTACTGGACGCTTAGATGTTTATTACTCTATATTAATTGCTGATAATCCTAGTGAAGATTTAGCAGCATTAGAAGCAGCAGCACTTTATATCACAGCAACACCATCACAGCAAAAAAGGAAAAGAGAATCCTCTGGCCAAGCCACTTGACGAGCCACAGTCGTCGATGCGTAGCAAAAACATTGAGTTTTAGGTTAATACCGAAAAAAACAAAGAAATATCTAACGGAAGAAATAGAAACAATAACAACATTCTTAGTAGTATTTTCTCTAATACATAAATAATGATAGTTTGATCACCGGAGGTGTCAATGTCTCAAGCAGGAAGCGTCACCAATTGGTTTTCAATTCGATTCTTGTGAATGTTGAATACATTATACCATTCGTTCTATGAGTAAACTTTCATTGCTCGAGGCCTATATTTATTTATAACTTTATTGACGCTCCGAATTCTGTGGTGTTTGTTTTTTAATTGCCTAATAGCGTTGAGATAATGACTCGGTAGAATTAGTCGTAATGATCTTTGTTTTTTTTTAACCGCTGTTCGAAGCTTCTAATGGGTCTACAGCGAAACGAGGTGAACGCACTTTAAAACTAAACTTAAAACCTTGTTCTTGATTCTTGAAGTCGTAAAATGTCTTTTGTGACTCATTTTCATCACATGGATGCCAAGACCAAAACATTGCATTGCTTAATTTTGAATAAGGCGTACTATAAAACTACCCCGACGTACTACAAAACAATCTTTAACTCTTTGCACGTTCCCTCTGCTTGTTTCAGAAACAAAATCAAGTTAAAATTAATAATGGGTCTTTTGTCATGAATTGTGATGAAACCGGCATGCCCTAGAACCAAAAAATCGAGGACAGGTGTCATCTACCAACCAACCCGCAACGAGCCCGTGTGACAGATTACGGCACTCCGTCTCCCAGAGAGGAGGCTGGTTTCCCACCAGTGGGAACATTATAGGCATTTAGCTCTGTTATGATTCTGTTACTTATTGCAGAGTAGCTGGCTGTGTTCTCTAAGAATAAATTACCCAACATTCCAAAAAACCAAAACAAAAGAAGTACACATTGACATAAAAAACTTTACACCGCAGATTTAGCATAAGTGAACATGGGTGTTGTATAGTTGTCACTTTGTCACGTTGGCAACCTCAATGTGTCATGACAATTTCATGCCACCGACTTGGACTGTCACGACTGCGTGTCGCGTGTGCGTTGCATAATTGAAGAACTTGCTGCTAATGCTAAATATTATAAGGCAGTTGATAGCGTTTCTTTACTTTCAAGTGTCAACTTCTGGTTTGTGTTTGGTTGAGTCGGAAAAATGAAAGCTCTTGTAAATAATTATAAGGGATTAGCATTCGTGTGTTGACTTTATAGCAGAAAGGCTTGGGCCTAAGTAATAGCAGCTGCACGGTCGATCGATCACGTTAAGCTAATATTGCTACGGTTGGCCTATGGATGGGTGACCAACTTTACATACCAAGACCTCACCCGTGCCTCAGAAAGCACGTTAAACACGTTGGTTTTAGTCAGTAAAAGTCTGACACGCCCTCCCGCTCCGCCCAGAGCGGGAGAAGTCATTTGATGATTTCCCATCCAAAAAAAAAAACCCGTTGGTCTCTACTGTCATTCGTAGATCTCTGAAAATCGTTACTGGTCGTCAATGTCCGATAGTTTGACAAACCAGTCTTTACCAAAGGGTATCGCATTACCCAGTAACTGAATTGTAGACGTCAGATAAGTAGTTGCTCCATGTGAAATAGAGATTTAACTGCATTCGGTTAGACTGGAAGCCGTCCCCAACAAAGTTCGGAAAAGGCTTGGCAGATAGTTTGCCGATTTCTTTAAGAGAATGTGTGTGGTAGTTGATTTGGCCGGAGGCCTGCCCTTTAGATACCTTATTTAGATGTTTGGTAACTAGCTGAACTGCCTGTTAAAGACGATTCTATATGGAGTGTCTTCAATCACTCCAATCGTATGTCCAGGTGGAGAGAGAGAGAAGGGTGTGAGGAAGAATCTCTTCGCACTCTAGTGAAAAGATTTCTTCTCACACCCTTGTTAGCTTCTAGACCAACTCTACAGGTATTCCTTAGTGTCCGTCGCAACAATTGTCCATCACCTTAATACCAGCATCACACAGTCTCCTCATACCAACCAATACATCTTTATTCATTACTTGATTAACACTCTCAACTCACGCTCGACTCCACCATGGGTTCGCAAAAACTATCTATCCAAGTTACCATGGAATTCTTACTTACATAAGTCACGAAATACGCACCCACGGCACGGTATTGTTCAATTGTTTGTCGAGATTACATAATAGTACGGTATACATCGATAATTGAACTAATAAAGCTATTCGCTAATCGCAGAGGTAACATCGGATCACGCAATGGACAGGTCTTTAAGAAATTCAATCACGATAAGGATCATGATCGTGTTTTGTCTTCGTTTGCATATCTAAACCTGATTTGCTTGATTAAATTGAGTGAGTGTTTGTTTTTGTTGTCTACTTGTTTTTAAATGGGAACAAGAGTTTATCTTTTCTAGCGTACCTATAGGTACTTTACTAAACGTCAAATTAGAGAAGACTGTCATTGAAATATTAAAAAAACATAGTGGTCTATTGAGTCTTGTCATCCTAACATGTTTAAGTCTCATAAGACCTTTAAGTGGTGTAATAAAATAAACGCAAGTCCTGAAAGTAGTTCTTAATTGACTACTGAGTCGATTTCAGTTTTGCCACACCTACCGCGTATTGAGCCAGAGAAAATTCAATCTTATTTCAAGGCAATATAATTCATTTATAAATGCATAATGTTAGGCTCATCATTTCAGCCGTAAGACGTCCACTGCTGGACTTAGGCCTCCCCCAATTTGGGGGGCTTTGCCATAATCGCCACGCTTGGCAGGCGGGTTGGCGATCGCAGTATGGTGGTAAAATGCATAGAGAACGCTGCTGCCCATTCTCTAGTAAGTCCCTTAGTCGCCTTTTACGACACCCACGGAAATGTTAGGAAATGTTGTTAGGCTCAACACGGTTTTAATTATAATAATAACAGTTACCTTAAAAAAAAGTTTTGGTTTATTATGCTTTATGCTTTTAACTCAATGCTCTAAATGGTGTGTATGAGGTCTTGCGTTAATTCTCTCTCTTCTTATTGGAACCTACATCGCCCTCTTTACTTCAAGCCTTTTACGACTTCTAGACTCAGTTCCTATAAAATACACCCATCAAGACCTTCACACCACAAACGTACCCTTGAAAACTAAACCACTAATTACTAGAACCAAACAGACAAACAGTAAGTAAACCATAAAAGTAGGTACTTCCTCGAACAGTCCACAAGTACCAGACACAATACAAGTTGTACGTAACGCAGTGGCGACCATCACACTACGTGATCCGACTCCACACTGACTCATTCGGGATTCTAAAATGGCCGACTATCCTTTCCGATTGTGTTTTGTTTTAGACAAGTACTGTTAGAAGAATAGTTTTGGAGTACTTAGAGAGTACGTTACTCCATTATGAAGGAACAAATGACATCGTTTTTCTTCAAGCAGTCTTAAGGTGTTCTCGGGTTTAAAAAGATGCATGGCATATATGACACTCGCTCTTTGTCACATGACGGTTTTTACTCAAATGAAGACGCATCATATTCATTCCTAAAATAATGAGGAATTTTATTGGTTTTCATTCCGTATTGGGAGAACCCTAGAAGACAATGAAAGTCAAGTACACTATACTTATTTCGAACGGTATGTTTTCATGGAATATCTTTATACAGCTCCAGTAACTGTGTTGTGGTCAGATATGCAGTCGCTACATGTAAAATACTGGTAACCAGCTGCATCCGTTAAGACTGGAAGCCGACCCTAACATAGTTGGAAAAAGACTCGGCAGTTGATGACCTTTGTACAGGTCTTCATGAAGTTCCAAAACCTTTTTTACCTACTACGTTGAACCACAAAGACTCATCGTTGTATGTACCAATCGACTAGGGGTCATTCGACTACTATTTTAAGAAGTGACACTAAATTAATGACAGTTCCTTTGTGTTGTTAACAAAATGGCGTCACAGATGGCCTGGTGTCACGGCTAGCTTGCTCTGACCAATCAAATGGCTAATTGGCCATAGTTCTTATTTTTATAGGAATTAAATTTAAGTTGTGAATTTGGATGATTTAGTTAGTTTATTGAAAAGGGTTGAATGTTCCTTTCATTTTAAGTGCTTAGATATAGCACACACAAACGTTACATCTTGACTGTAATCCTGTAAAAGTTAGGCTAAGTTGGCACTTTTAATATACCCTCATTTCTCCGGTTTTGTTTAAGGCTTATTGTAGTAGAGTTCGAACCTCAACCTCAGGTATAGGTGAAGTTTAAAATTATACGAATAGGTAACTTTGGTTGAAATCTTTATATGCTATGCTGTATCTTCTTCATACATCAAATCTCTATTCTGCTTCTTATCTTTTCTTCTTAATTATGTTTTGTTTGGTGACATGCCTAGTTTTAACGTCATGTTCCGTTTAAACTACATTGGTTAACAGTATATTTAAAATAATTATAACCAAACTATTTATCCATGAGGAAAATTCTTAGCTAAACCATAATATGATATTGTCAACATTATTCAAGAAACAGAAACATTATTCCAAAAATATTCAATTAAGGAAAGAACGTGTTTCTCTTGTCAACAAATTGAAAAATTATCAAATTAAATTAGAAGATAGCATAAATATATATGAAATAGACACTCAGCGCTTACAGTCTGAAATTCAAGTTCTTGATGAATCCCTTAAGTCACTTTATAATAAATATGTATGCTCTAAGCACCAAATTAAGGAACATATCCTTGCTACAAATGAATTGGTAGACAGAGTGGATTTGCTGACTCTCAATAATACTCGGTGCACTTGTCAAAGGGTATCCAACCTTGATGCCCTCCAGCCTGAGGCAACGGTGGACCCGTCCCAAGTTGTGAGTAGTCTGCACTGTATCTCCATTCAAAATATACCTGATACTGTGCATGAACAATCTCAAGGGGTACAGTCAGTAGCTAGTAGTGTTACCCCTTGTTGCAGTCACCTTGGTTTTCAGTCCGTTATGTTCTCAGATAGTATAGGAAGAGGTTTAGGGAAATTAGTTAGTAACAAGTTGAATATTTCTAATCAAAATAATTGTTTGCCTGGGAAATCCTTTACTGAAATAATGTCATCAATTATGAGATATCAATATGATTGTAATACCAACATAACTGTGTTTGTAGGTAATAGTTCACAGATCAAACAAGATGATATTACTGACAGTGTTACTGAGATTTTAAAGATTAATTGTAACAAAATTATTTTGTGTGCTTTTCCATATTTTGAGAAATTATCTAGTAGAAAAAACAAATATATTCATATGCTTAATAATCATATGCAGTTTTTGGTCAGTCACTACAGTGATAAACTTATATTTTTTGATACCAACATTTTTGTTGATAAGTTAAAATCAACAAGGAACTCAGTGTATCTGCCCCTTATGTTTAGACATAAAATAGCGAGGCTATTAGCTTATATTAACTCAGACATAAGTAGTATGTCGAAGTCTTGTTTATTTACTGTTGGTACTTATATTAACTCAGACATAAGTAGTATGTCGAAGTCGTGTTTATTTACTGTTGGTAGTGATACTAACACTACTATTGATACGCCTAGTAGTTTAAACTAGTAGGTGCGACAACGGATGAGCCGCATATGTTGAATGTTGTTCATCAAAATATGCAGGGTCTGTCCGGCAAAGAGTTAGAGTTAAGCTTATTTATAGAGAATCATGATGTTCAGGTGTTATGTTTAACTGAACATTGGTTGAAAGAACATGAAGTAGTGTTTATCAATGATGATAATTTTACTGTACAAAGTTCATTTGCGAGAAAAAGGGCCATCCGCGGTGGTTCTTTAGTTCTTGTTTCAAACAAGCTGAAATGTAAGCAACGTTTAGATTTAGTTAATCTTTCTATTGAGCGCACTATTGAGTTGTCTTGTGTTGAACTCGAGCGATACGTTATAATTTGCGTTTATCGACCCCCCTCTGGGGATTTCATTTGTTTCGAATCAGTCATGGAGGATTTACTCAATAAGTTAAAATCAAGTAATAAAAGTATAGTTGTATGTGGAGATTTTAATATTAATATTCTAGAGGTTACTCCATTAAGTATTAGACTTCTCAATCTGTTTAGGTCATTTAATTTATTTAACTTGTTTTTTGAACCAACCAGGATCACGGCATGTTCGTCAACTTGTCTTGATAATATATTTAGTGATTGTGATGCCAAAAATAAATTAGTGTTAACTGATTTAACGTCCGACCACTGTGGTTTGCTATCCAGTTTCCCTATGCCATTGTTTAAAAAGGCGCGTAAACTTGAATGCAGGCCTTATACAGCTAGTCGTTGCACCAAGTTTAAAAATAATATAGCTCGCAGAATTGCACCATCTATAGTAGAACACGATAATCCTAATGCAATTTATGAAGCCCTCTTTGATGTAGTGCAAAAAGAGTACAAATCTACTTTCAAGACCAAAACCATTGACATTAATGGCACCTCCGTTGGCTTTAACCAATGGGCTACTCCAGGTATTTACAAAAGTAGAGCGAGGCTTTACGAGTTATATGGTTTAAAAAAATACAGGTTTGATACTCCTTTCCTAGAGTATGTAAAAAAATATTCAAAATTATTTAAACAGATTAGTGCTTTTGCTAAATCCAAATTTTTAAGCGATCAAATTAAAAATTCAAATAATAAAATAAAAACTACTTGGAAAATCATTAACAATGAGACGGGTAAATCGGTTAAACAAGAAAAACAACTTGTAATTTTGGTCGACAACAAATTACTTAATACGCCAGCTGACGTAGCACAGGCATTTAATGAGTTTTTTTGCCAACATACCTGTAACTACGACTCGCTCCTTAAATTCGTCCCCGTCTAAAGCTGATAATCTTTTGCATAGTAGTGTGCCAAAAAGTAGTTGCCTATTCAATTTTGAACATGTAACGCCTCGTGATGTAGTTAATGTTTTTAACACACTTAAGTCTAAAAACACTGGTGATTTCTGGGGCATTTCCATCAAACTATTAAGTAATATAATAGACATCGTAGCCCCCTATTTGGCTGTTACTTTTAATAAATGTGTTGATGTCGGAACTTTTCCTGACCTCATGAAGAGTAGCAAAGTCATACCATTATTTAAATCAGGTAATAAAAATGACGTTTCTAATTTTAGGCCTATTTCTATCTTACCTGCATTTAGCAAAATATTTGAAAAGTTAATCCTCAAGCAGTTGCTAAGACATTTTAATTTAAATAGCCTCCTTCATAATGAGCAATATGGCTTTACAAAAGGTCGTTCAACTATAGATGCGGGTGTTGCTCTCTTGAAACACATTTTTAACGCATGGGAGAACTCGCAAAATGCTATCGGAGTATTCTGTGATCTCTCCAAAGCCTTTGATTGCGTGCACCATGACACGCTTTTGCGTAAACTACGTCATTACGGTGTCCATAACGAAGCTATAAACGTAATAAATTCTTACTTACATAATAGGTTCCAATGTGTAGATATTAATGGTGTAAAGTCTGCCGGGCTACCGGTTCAGTTAGGTGTGCCTCAAGGCTCTATACTCGGCCCATTCTTGTTCTTAGTGTATATCAATGACTTACCATTCTTTTTAAAGGGTATTTGTGACGTTGTACTGTTTGCAGATGATACATCTCTTATTTTTAAAGTAGACAGGAATAGACCAGATTTTGACGACGTGAACAGTGCACTCTCAATGGTTACCGATTGGTTTACGGCAAATAACCTAGTTCTCAATGCCAAGAAAACCAAATGTGTAAAGTTCGCCTTACCGAATGTTAAAAATCTAGGTCCCAACATCGTCTTAGATAAAGAGGTGCTTAAAACTGTAGACTCGGCAGTTTTTCTGGGCATAACAGTGGATGGCAAACTTCAGTGGGGCCCACATATTTCAAGCCTAGCGGGAAGGCTCAGTTCAGCTGCCTACGCCGTCAGAAAAGTAAGACAATATACTGACGTTGATACAGCTCGGTTAGTCTATTTTAGTTATTTCCACAGCGTTATGTCTTACGGTATTCTACTGTGGGGTACTGCAGCTGATATTCAAAATATTTTTGTCCTTCAGAAACGAGCTGTTCGAGCAATTTACCAGCTAGGTGCCAGAGTTTCCCTAAGGGACTTTTTTAAAGATATTGGTATTCTTACGGTGTCATCACAATTCATTTTCGCCAACATCTTATATATTAGGCAAAATATACACTTATACGCTAAAAACAGTGATATTCACACTGTTAACACTAGAAGTAAGGACAAACTACGTGTTCCCTTTCACCGGCTTCATAAGGTGCATAACTCATTTGTTGGGCTTGGTATAACATTTTACAACAAGCTACCACCTTCTTTACTAGAATTACCTTTTAATGCGTTTAAAGCTCAAGTAAAATCCAACCTTTGTCAAAAGGCGTACTATTCCATCAACGATTATTTAAATGATAAGAATAGTTGGTCGCTGTGATTAACTCAAGACAATGTTTATGTTCTTTCTCCAGTATTAGCGTACCTAGTGATAGGTTCAATATAATTGTTTCCATATTTTTTTTCCTGTTTATGCCAATTTTATTTTATTAGTATTGCATAATGTGGTTAGCTAGCGACCTCGACAAGTAATCATTCAATTCTTGCTTGAGCAACCGGCAGCAAGTTCGTCATGCTCCCTTAGATGTCAATGCTTGCGGTAGCGTCGGGGGTTGGGTTGCCCCCTTCCCTCAAATATGGCGAGGGGGGCAATGGCTGATCTTTGCGTTATGCTCGTGAACGGGTGCTGCTTGTGGTGACTGGTCGTCTTGCTGACTTTGATGTTGATATTATTATTAATATTACTTACCTGTTTAATTTATTTTACGTCGATGGTCCTAGTTTATCATTTGTGGCCTCGAGTTGTAACTCAGGTCGTAACAGCTATGTGAACATTCAGCATTGCATATGTAAGCGGGCACGCCCTTTATACCCGGAGGCTCTTATTTAGGTTTTAAGCTCTATTTACGATTTTATTATTTCAGCTTGAGTTTAGTTTTTTTAAATGTTTTGTTCGTATATTGGCGTGTGCTAGCTGACATATGACGCATAATTTGATGTATGTTTTGTTTTGTTTTATACTATTAATTACTTACATAATACTGTATAGAATCAAGTTCTTCTAACTTAACAGACAGCTGTGCTGCTGGGGAGTTTGTTCCGCCACTTCTTCTTCCCAGCCAAAGCACTAGGAAGTGTCGAAGGGTGGGCGTTTTTGGGGGACTGTCTCATGTAACTTTGACGTTCAAAAAGTGCTGACTCTCAGCCTAGTTTGAATAAATGACTTTTGATTTTGATTTTGATTTTTGATTTTGTCATAACAGCCCCAAGTTAAGTTATAATTGTGATTTACGCTAATATTATGACTTAATATAATAGCTGTGATATATTATTAAATGATTCATTCCTTTGTCACTAGAGCTGCTGGTAGAATATAAACTATTTACGATGATTACATAATAATACAAAGTACCTACCTGGGGTCAAACTGACCAAGCCTTGTAATCGCTAAGAAATGTTCTATAACTCTAGGCTAGAAGTATAAAGAGAGAGAAGATAAGTATAGAGTGACAGAAATTAAAAACTCAGAAAGAAATTACAAAAATTATCTTATCGATGAAGATTGAGATTATTAGGGTAATCATATCTATAATTATCACCTCTACCGTAGACTTAAAAATATTTCAAGACACGACAAAACAGGAAAAAGAATATGTAGAACAGCGTGTCTTAGAGACGTCAATGAGTCTAGCTTTTTATAAAATGCAGAAACAGATAAGTTATTAATTCATTCGGTACACTTTTATCGTACTCATAATATTATAATGACTAATATACATATATGTATACAGAAGCTCACTTGGGGGTAGGCAGAAACTACAGAACGCCACCTGCTATACTCCTTACATACTCTATTTGTTTCGTTTACGTTCATACATACACGCACCTGAACCTTCTGAAGCACATCACCAATATGTCCTCCTAGGCCGTTCCCTTCCGGCGTTTCCACCCACATCAGCCTTGTAAATACCTTTGGTAGTCGCCCTTTATTCATCCTCTCAACATGACCAAACCATCTAATTGAAAAGAGTATATTTCAATGACTAATATCAGCATGTTCGCTGACCTAAGTTTGGAATACGCAATCAATTAGATAAATTATATACAAAAAGAAAACTAATTTGAGGATTGGAATAATCAGAATACACATCATTAATTAACTATTAATTTAAAACGCAATGAATGACATAATTACGAGTTATAAATTGTTTATATATCGTTGAGTGAATCATATCGTTCCGACAGACATCGTATATCCGTAATACTGATACCTACTAGACACGTCATTATGAACTTTGTAAGGAGTAAATGATCAAAGAGGAGCAGCACAAATCAAGTCTTCTTGAAACTGAACTTGAACTTGGGAATTCCACAAAGCAAAAGAATACATAAAGAGTGCATGCAAAGAAAAGGTTGAATGATTTGGAGGTGACTGTATGATCACCAAAAAGATGAGGAATCAGAGTCGTCGGATATAGTTTAAGTTTAGTAAGAAACCGATGGATGTTTCCAGATAAAATTTAACTTAAATTGAATACATCCATTAGTTTCTGCACGGCGTCGAATTAAGGGTTAAACTTCAATTATATCCAATGACTTTGTTTCTACTACTGCAGAAAGCCTTTGGGCCTGTTGCAAAATACTGGACTCCAACAGCTCTAGATAACATTCTTGAAGAAAGCAAATTTAGTTTAGTTCTTCTTATACGCCAAGAAATTCGCCGTGATACGAAAGGTTTGAAAATTGGGCGCAAGACATATATCATTTACATTCCAGGACTTCAAAATATAAAGCTACTTTAGCTATAACTACTAGCCTAACAACCATGGCATCTATTCCAGCGTCAATTGCTAAGATAAATTACCTAGCTTTAAGCCTTAATACAATCTTATTAGTATTCATTCCACGTCGACAGCTTGGCGAGCTCTGAGCAGGTGATCTTTACCACACTCCACTTGCCGCATTCCTCGCGATATGAATCGATTTAATTACTATTGTGTTACTTGCTCACTCGGTTTTGCTACTCGATTGCTATTTATGTCATTAATCGATTCTTATAATCGTTAATAGTGCTAGTAAGTCAGTTGAGGAAATTGCTGGGAAAATTGTTGTTCCATGTTCTGGGATTTTTCACCATCAATCAATAGTTGGCATAGATTCTTATGCGCTGGTTTGGATTTTGCATAACATAGGGTGTTCTCCCAAAGATCCATATTCAGCCTACAATGTTCTCACTGCTGGGATACAGGCCTCCTTTCTGTGAGCAGGAGTGGACCGTCTTCGAATTTTTGGTTGAAGGACATGCCGATTTCCTCACGATGTTTTCATTCACCATTTTGATAGCAATTGTGATGAAATAATTTACACTAAGTAAAGCGTAAGTATGTCTGGGTTCGACTGGACCACCACTGCTCTCGGAATTGGTTACGAGTCAAAACACTCACTGGGTAGGTACAGTCAGTCAACAGACTATTCAAAATGATCTCAACACCTAAGAAAATCAAACTTTAATCTCAATTCAATAAAGTAATTGTTAGAATGACAGTTGTCGTGTACTCTCTTCATTCTGAAACATTCCTTGTGTCACTGAGTTAACATTTAATTTCATAGTTGTTTAGATCACTTTGATCAGTTTTTTCATCCCAATATTATTGATGCTGACTGTACATTATTGTGACAAAATTAAACAATGACAACAAACTTTTTCTCAAAACATTGTCTTGATTGACAAGCGGTGGGAGTAAATTGTGAAAAAGGCATTCAATAACAAGTAAATAAAATGTACAATATCCGTAGTTGATTACACAATGTCAATCGTCTTCAGATAGTGATTGTAATCGCATCTCGCTACGCGCCGATACAACTTCTAATGATTAGATAACTGAGATGTTTGTTATCGATATGATGAGAAGCCATTTTGAAATACTGTATTTCATTCTTTGTTTGTGATTATCATTTATTGATGCGTGCATATGACGACTTAAAAGGTTGAGCCCCAAAGTGTTCTTTTGATATGACAAATCTAATGCGGCGAATCAGCGACTGTTGAGAGAGGTTGCAGATTTATGAAATTTATTAATAGATAAAAAAATAATACGTATTTTTTAAATAAAGTATATTATTATTCTTTTTTAAAATATCGGAATATTCTGTTTTTGATAATGCCATATCTTTTGATGATGCCTTAATTATTTCATGCATTTTTTCATATGCTTATTTTTTTTTATCAAGTATTCTACTTGACTTGAACCAACCTCATTTTTAGTACATAATCACTATCCAAATAAGTAATTTAAAGCTTAAGTTTAAATTTTAGCTGTTGGCAACAATAGTTTATTAAATTCCTTATTCAAACTCAAACTAAGTAAATGCACGTGTAGAGTGTAGACAAACACAGATGTTTCTCGAAACACATTCTTGTATCATTGTGATTGTTACTATCGAATATTTCTTTAGAATTTACTTGTATCTACCTACTGTGTGTTTGATTCACGTTCCTTTCCGCGAAATCTATTTGTTTTCGTATGCTGGCTTCTTGTTTTTATGTCTTAGACTTTCTGGCACCTCAAATTTAATACTAATATTTTAGGGGTTCATATTCTACGCACTACGGACGAAATGAGAGTCTTAGTAGACGAGGTAGTCTTCTTATCTTACCTATTTGTTGGCCAAAGAATCAACATCGGCAGCCCCATGTGGCTATGTTGCCAATTTGCCATCCTTTTGGCCACTTTACTGTTGACAACAATGCGGACGATTTTTTATATGCCTTCCTATGATTATTTTCTTTATATAAGACTTGGCTTTCAAATTGCACAAGTCCAGGGCAAAGTTTCATGGATAGTTGAATAACTATTTCATAAAAATGTCATTAAATGGAATTAAATGCACTTACAGCGTTATATTGATGATTTTCATGATTATAATTAATTATGTAAAGCCATATTTGTTACGGTACTTGGGTGAGGTTTATGTTATGTCCAGCAGTGGACTTATTACATATTTTATTCAACATACAGCGTGACAATGACCTGCAAATTGCAAAAAACGTAAGAAAATTTTAATTTCATGTGCTATCCTGGAGTTTCCACCATACCTCTTACAGTCTTACCACATCTTCAACCTCAAACATCCAACTATGTGTTCAGGTCTTAGGTTCTATTAAATTAAATAACACGTTGTCAACTATGAAAGTGTATCAGCCACTCGGTGCCGTATCGTTTAGAAAAGTGGTCAAGCGCCATTTTCTAGTTGTAGAGGAAGTACTAAGTGGGCTCGAGCACGTCGCTTATGTTAAAGTTGGATATTTATTAAGACTGCCGGATGCTTGGGATTTAATGCCGAACATTAAATTTACTATGATAGTTTACCTTCATTTATTAGTTTTGAAGTGAAGAGCCACACGATTCTATTAAAATTTGCTACGCTTGCCGCGGTCAGTTCGTGTATGAGTGACCAAGACCATCCATTACATTAGTATAGTCTCGGCTGGCATTTGTAGATCTCTGACAGTCGTTACGGGTAAAATAAAAAAACTGAAAAGCAAAAAATTATAAACCTTAAAATTATGAGTCGGCGCTTTGAGTGATCTTTGTTCATTGATTTTTCAGCGCCGACTTAAAATTTTAAGGTTTATTATTTTTTGCTTTTCAGTTTTTTCGGCGGTTTAAGTTTTTGTTAAAAAGTTTTTATTTTAAAAAAAATTGTGGCTTTAATGTACTAATAATACATGGCAAGGTATACCCTATGCAATGAAAAAGAATTATCACAATCGGAGTACTCTGTAAAAAGTTAATGTCATACTTACATAAAAAAAAAACAAAAACATAAAATATACGCGTCGAATTGATAACCTCCTCAGTTTTTTTTAGTTGGTTAAAAACCAGTGTTACCAAGGGGTATCGTGTTACCCAGTAACTGAGTTGTAGACTTCAGATAGGCAGTCGTTCCATGTAAAATACTAGTATCCAGCTGTAGGTATCTGGTTAGAATAGAAGTCTTTTTTTTTTGCATGGGAAATCATCTAATGACTTCTCCCGCTCTGGGCGGAGCGGGCGTGTCAGACTTTTACTGACTAAAACCCACCCGTGTTCCTTCAGTTGCCCATATGCCAGGGCCACGGTAACTCTTTCGAACGAATCTCGCGACCCTGGCAGAAACTATAAGTCTTACAATCGACTTAGTATGACATAGTTGGGAACAGGCGAGGCAGATGTAATGATTGAAAATTTCGAGCTTTTTATCACCAAACCGATTGATGTTGGTCAAACCAAAGGAAATAGATTTTAGAAATAATTCATCGATGTTTTACCCGACTGCAAAAAGGAGTTCCTTGCCAATAAATCAATTATATATGCGCTTAATAACGAAGGACCTCCCAGGAACACTACTGTTAGATTTAAATCCCAATATGGCAGAAACAGTGATAGGTAATAAACACTACTTAGTAACATGTTTAGAGTTGCGTCGTACATTCAATTATTTTCCCATAGAGAGCGTCTAGTCTTTAAAAAGAAGTTTCATCTAAGATTCCTTCAGTATGGTGTATTATTTTGAACAAAACGCACGTGTTTTCTGCATTCCACCTCCATGATTAACTCGCCCAGTTTGGAAGAGAGCAGACAAAGAGCATTCCTATACAGTAAAGGGAGACAGATGTATGGGAATGCGTTTTATGCAGACCCTATTTGTCTTATCTACATTAAACGTAATTAGAGAATAGTTGTTGTCAATGGGATAGAAAAAAACGTTTATTTATTTGTGCTTTGGTTTTTCTATTTCTGTCGGTACTGCTGAGAGTGAGTTAAAGTTCGGTTCTCGGGTCAGGCAAAGTATTAGGTTTTTTGTATCTGGAATTTGTCCAGCCCGGAGTCTGGATTTATGCCTGTTTGCTGGCAATAGGCTCGCCCTCTATTTTAAAAGACTTAAACGTAACTGACAAATGTGGGTGTAGGTACCTAAATCCCTCACGTCTGCCTAAATCTTCGAGGAACGGTTGTGATGTTATAAAATTGGCAATTCATTATTAGTTGGTTGCCATTTTGTAATTTTTTTTTGAAGGGAAGCCGAAAAGGGCAACAGAAATACAGTCACGATCCGTAGATATAATGATGCCATTCTGTTCAAAATTATATCGAATAAACATAAATGAGCATATTAAACATGAGCTAACCTAGTCTTTATTAGGGTTGAATAATTTTATATAAGCCATCTGCATTCTGTCCATAGGTTTATGTCAAGTAGCTACATATGAAACATGCGTTATGCAGCATGCCATCAGACATTTGTTCTATTTATGATCTGCCACAAGTAAAAATAGCCTTAAAATATTTAAAAAATTGTCATTTTAACAGCGTTCTAAAATTGAAAAAAAATTCAAACGGTTATAACAGCGAGCGTAAGGCTAGCCATACACGGTAAGACATCTGCCGAAGTAAATTGTTAATTGCATTGCTGTAATTCGCAGCTGCCCAGCCGTTAACGCTAAATGTCAAACCTATTTATAATCAATTCATTGCGAAGAACAAACGGCAAGGTCGGAGCATTTAATCCTGATTAACTTTAAACGGATATGAGCAATGACTTAAGTGTTTAACATCATCTTGCTACCGATATTGACAATGCGTGGCAAAGTAAATTACTCATACTTAAACTTACAAAGTTATGGACATTTCTGATGTCTGCGTCACGCTTTTATCCTATACCTTAGTCATTTGGTACTAGGTAGTTACTTAATACTGATAAGAATTAAAATATTTAACCCAATTTGAAAATTGGAACAGTTTTTTCTCATTTTCTTTAATCATAAATAACATAAAACAACAAAACAAAAAGTGCTGTAATAAAAAACTCACCGACCATTTTCATAGTCAACTGAGTAAAAAAAAAAGAAATTAACTGCTGGCACGTGGCTCTTTTTTTTAAAGGCAAAGGCACGAAGCGTTATCAGCCATATGCCACCAACGCGTGCCCTATGAGCACCTCCCTTTGGCTCAACAGACCGTGCCCGCTCGTGCTGATAACCCAACCTTTTTTTTCTTTATTATCCATCGTTCTGTTTTTAAATTCTGCTGAACAAGGTGAATACAGTGAATTCTCGGAGAAAAACGGCGCTGGCGTGAATATTAATGCATTCGTATGCATTTGAAATATTAAATAGGCATTTTGCGCTTCATGGAACATTCATATGCTAAAATAATCTAATACTTAGATGTTAGAATGGATTTACTATTGATTAACATCGTAAAGGTGAACAACATTGTCGTGTGATATTCTCTATAAGCAAGGAGTTTAATATAAATACAATTAAATAAACTAAATAGGTTAATCGCCCCAGAATGTTAGATAAAAAGGGATGTCGGATAATATCGTCTGAATATTTCTAGATAGATCGATCTTAAAAAAACCAAAAAAAATTATAAGTTATTTATTTATTTAAGTTGGAATTTTGTTCTCTAAAACTTTATCAAAAGTTACAAAATGCCAACTTATTTACTTTTAAATATATTTTCGCTTTAGAATACATCAAAATTCGATACTTTCACTAGTATTTTTTGCCTCAGTTCGGGAACGGAAGTCCCAAGTCTTTACTGTATCGAGTTAGGAGCAGATGTCTTCGAACCAGTAAGTAACCGTTTGGGGAACCCCTTAGTACGGCGCGACCCACTGATCTTATACAGGCTGTTTCAGATAAAAATATATTTCATTTTATGATGTCTGTTAAATGTTGAAGCGAATATTTGCAAGGTTTTTAATGTAGCAAATTATTTAAGTAATAACTGAATTAACGTTGAATATTTAGAATAATAAAAAAAAATGAAAAAAGACTGTAAGTAAGTAATAAATTTGAAGAAATGAGACATCTACCAACCCGCACTGGGCCCGCGTGGTGGATTATGGCCCACTCCTCACCGAGAGGAGGCCTGTGTCCCAGCAGTGGGAATATTATAGGCTGATGATGATGATTGAAAATAATTTTGTAAGTACGTTTAAAACAACCCACGTTACTTTGCCAGGACAAAATTAACGTTACAAATATTATGTTAATTAATTAAAGAGAAGTAACATTGCGAGATCAGTCGTTCACTATTCGTGTGCATTGCGCAAACGCCGAACAATAGCAACAATCATACGCTGAAAATGAATTATAATGTCACACACCTGTGAAATGGCTATTAGTTATAGTTAACGATATCACAGTGATTTATCACGTAACCCTATTAATATTATAAATGTGAATGTAAAGTTTGTTTGTTACGCTTTCACGCGAAAACTACTTAACCGATCATCATGAAACTTTGTACACATATTCTTGGAGATTTTAGAAGTAACATAGGATACTTTTTATGAAAAAATAATAATACGAAAGATAAAAAAATTGTTTGTCAAAAAATCTCAAAATCTAGCAACTTCAACGCCATCTAGCATTCCAGTAATGAAGTTCAAGAAAACAATTTACCACGGACGAAGTCGCGAGCAGAAGCTAGTAGATAATAAGATAACTGGTAACTAGTTACGCCTTTCAAATCGGACTGATTTACATTTAAACTGTCTACTAATGGGCAGGCATGTCGACCATGTTGTTTTAATCTTTCGCTGCAAATCTAATAGTAAATTAATTACGAATAGATCTTGTCGTAAGATGTACATTTCACCATTTAGTTCTGTCAATGTTGTTGGTATTATTCATTTGTTTGCGTCCTTGTGACATCGAGTTCCTGGTACCGTCACGCCAATAACCGAGGTCGGTGAAAAAGTAAGGTTTCTTTGAAGCTGTTATTTTCAGGTTTAGGTATTGAGGTTTACTAGAAAGTCTTTTAACTCCTTAGATAAGTGCCTATCTCCGCAGATTTTATTCTTAAAGCAGCCGACAACCTCATAGGGAGATAATATATCATTCCCAAAAAAAAAAACCTATTCTATTTAGCCTATAATGTCAGCTGGGCCAGGGCCTCTCCCTTTTCCACACTTTTCTTCGCAGACTATATCATACAAATTCTTACCCATATTTGGTGTTGCCTGTAAATAGTGCCCATGTGCAGTAGTGACCCAGTGGTAACGTAGGTTCGCACCCAGACAGGCGTTTTCACTTCATTGAAATTATTTCATCACTACGACTCTCAACGGTAGTGCGATCTACAAACAACACATCTCATCTACCAACCAGCACTGGATTCGCCTAGTGAATTATGACCGAGTCCCTTTCACCAAGGGCCTGTGTCCCACCAGTGGGAATATTACAGTCTGATTATACTTTGTTGCCCTTGCCATAAAGAACTCTGACACGATCTCTAATTAAATCCAACACGCTCTATAAAACCACATACTTTCATGTCCATTAAGTAATGATGACTATCGATTGCCAACTTATTCGGATTCTAATTCCTCAACTACATACGACAGGTTTCTCGATTATGTCACCAAGCCTATTATCAACGCAGCATTTAACCCTGAAATCATTTAAACAAGTATTTAACTTTACTGCCAGGGTCGCGATATTTGTTTGAAAGAATTTCTGTGGCCCTGGCAACTGAAGGAATACGGGTGGGTTTTAGTCAGTAAAAGTCTGACACGCCCTCCCGCTCCGCCCAGAGCGGGAGACATCATTTGATGATGTTTCACCCACAAAAAAAGTATTTAACTTTAAATATTAAATAGGTATCAGTATTACAAACGTAATCAGTTATCAATTTTATGAGTCATACCTATTACTATGAATTAATTACTTGATTAAATTAAACTAACCTTTGAATTTCAGTTAAATTTATTTACTCAAGTGTTAATAAGAATTTTAAAACTCTTGTCGTAAGCTAACACTTTTTCTAAAGTAACTAAGTTATAAACAGCTAATAAAATATAATTGACGAGGAGCGCAAATGATTTGGTGGAACTAATTAATTTATTGAATTACTGTTCGCGCTGTCGTTACGTTGTGAATTAATTTATAACAAGATCCTGTAATAGTTTAACTTATAACGAGCATTTTTGTTCTTTGCTGTATTTTTTTCCTTATTTAATAGTTTTTTTTTAGAGCAGAATATGAAACACCATGTATATCGATCGGTGTGCATCGCTTCCCGGGGCGGTACGAGCGCCATCGCGACCCTTGCGCACACGCACAAAAAGTGCCAACACCTGGCCGTAACCATAGAGATCAAATCACTACATCGAAAACACATACTTAGTATTATCCTCTCTTACTGCTATTGTAGACTTTAAGTTGCAACAAATAAGATTCATTTTCTATGGTTTGAGTGGCATCAATTCATAGGATGAAGCTCGGGCTTTATCGATTATTCGTGTGAATTATAACGGTTTTCTTTTGTTGATATTTTGACAGGTGAGTGTTAAAAAAACACCTATCAATCTGGTTTTTACTATCATACTCAATAGTTGCATAATGGTGGCATTTTTCATTCCATATCGTTTTTATGTCAATGCACTTAATTGCGTTAATAGTCGTCTATCGTGTTTCTAATCGAGACGCATTGTTTTTGTTCGATCGCTGTAATTAACAGGCCATATTGCATTGTAGAAAATAATTTGAAAATAGAAATTGCGTCAACCGAATCACGTTCACTGTGACCAATCGTAAAACTTCGAATTCCATTATTGGAGCAAAAAACAGGCTTGTCAATAGAATTCCCGTTCGATTTCAAATTTGGAGCACAGGATAGGACATGGGACGCGCATGCGCGTGCCATACTGCGCGGCAGAGCGTGGCGTATGGGAGCAGATGACACGCGACCGTTACACCAGGTGCACGTGCCTGCATATTTTTCACATCAGAATTTATGAGCTGTACACATAACGAGTGGGTGCGAAAGATAAGAGATGGGCATACGAACTCGTTAGTGAAGTATATGCATGTATTGTATTCCAACTATCGTGATTTTTTTGAATTAATAGTATTTTTCTCTGTTCTCAGCGCTTATGTCCATAAAACTATTTGCATAGGAGATTTGGATCATAAAATCAAAAGTACGAGTGAAATCCGTCGAGATCTCAGGCTAGTACATAGAGACAAGGTTGCGATACAGAAACGTACTCTACACAGATCATTTGCTCAAATTGAATAGCGAAGTGTATGGAATTCTGATGTTTTACATTCACCAAGTTAAAAGGTATGACCTATCCTTGACTTAGTTTTGTAGAAAGGAACTATAATGTATTTCCTTGCTCACGTAGCAGAAGATATTATGCAAATCCGCATTCAGTTATCACTAAGTTTTTTAGGGCTTCAATAATCTTTTTAGCTCGCGAAAGAACTATAGATTTCTCTCAAGAGCTAAAAGTAAGATACTGCCTATCACCAATCGTTGGCATCACAATAAATATAATTAAAAATAATTATGTGTTGAGTTGAGATTGCTTTGTCGATAACATTAATAAGAATTTACAGCAGTCACGAAAGTTTAGGAATCAGAGCAGAGCCGCTTAAATCCTAAGCTATATAATTTCTATAATACCTAACTTAATATAAAATATGAGTGATTATGATTTTACGATACATTTTTATGATACGTAAAACTTTATCGCGTGTAATGGAGCGCAGTCAATACGCTACGGTATACTCGGTCATGCTTTCCCTTCTCCGTGACCATTTCCACTTATAAATATTATATCAGTCTGTTCCTAAAAAAAACTAGACGAAGATTCCTCATTTTTTGTGACGTTTACGTCTATATTGTTTTTTTGTTAGACCTCCCGTTGAGAAACCGGCTTCAATTAAGCCCCGTTTCGTTTTATAGTCATGAAAAACAGTGAATGCCTCGCTGGTCTAGTGGTTGCACGTGCTACTGCTGAGCATGAGGTCCTGGGTTCGATTCCCAGGCCGGGAAAAGTGTTATTGTGTTCTTTCATCTGAAATTTCTGAGTAGCAGCCCGGAATCTGGATTTGAGCACGGTTTTTGGCAACAGAATCGGGCCCTATAACGAGGGGTCTTTTTTATTTTGGATGGGAATTCATCAAATGACTTCTCCCGCTCTGGGCGGAGCGGGAGGGCATGTCAGACTTTTACTGACTAAAACCCACCCGTGTTCCTTCAGTTGCCCATGTGCCAGGGTCACGGTATCTCTTTCGAACAATCTCGCGACCCTGACAGGCATCGGTCCTGGCAGACCCCTTCAGTTTTGCTGACATCTCTTTGAGGCACACGTGGAACACTACGCGCCGTCGACTCGAGCTTGGTCCTTACCGGCAAGCTCGCGCCTACGGTGGCCGGGAGTCAGCTATCGACTCCCGACGCCCGGGGCGTCTCCTCCTGCGGCGGCTAGGGACGCGAGGGTCCTCCTGCGGCGGCTAGGGACGCGAGGGCGAAGAGACTGCCATTCCCTCACGCGCCCCGCCTCCTCCTTCGCGAGCATTACTGCTTCGCAGAAAGAGGTGACTGCTTCCCATGCCCTCTCGCTCCGTACCATGGCTCGCACCAGGGCCGGACGCGAGAGGTCGCAGCCGCCGATCGCCTCCACGAGGACACGGCGGTGCTCCGCCCGCGCAGGGCACACTTCCACCGTATGCTCCACCGAGTCCTCTAGACGATCCTCACAATGGAAACACCCGGGTGTATCCTCCCGCTTTATCCTGAACAGGAACCCACCGATAACGAGGGGTCTTAAAACATAACACGCGATTATAGCGATATTATAGTGATAACTCTGCTACACCTTTCAAGGAATACTCGTACAGACGTGCTGTTAAGTGAAAATAAGGTAATGATAATTTTGCAGACATCGGTTGCATAGAAAGTCGGTGAAGTTGAATATTTTATTGACATTTATTGTGAAACAAAACCACACTAATTGCGATATAGCAATTGATAAACTGCTGCAGTTATTGATGGGCACGTCCGATGGTAGAAAGTTTTGTGCTCAATTTTTGACATGAATTGTAAGGCTCAAGTCAGAAGAAAATCTCTAAAAGATATTTAATTGGGAAAATTCAAACAGTACTTTCAAAGAATCCTCTAAAATCCTTCCTTATAACAAAAACCTTTTACACCCAATTAAGATATTCAAAGTCAATACCATTGAATGAATCAGCCATTGTCAGCACTGAAGCGTGTCTGTAGAAATGTAGGAAGCTGTCAGAGCTATCGTACGTCGTGAAGGTTTGATGATAACTTCAAGGTTCCCAATAATGTCACTATTTAGGTCGATTGATAAAATTCATTGTCAAATTGTCTAGCGATTGTATTTTGTTTCAATTTTTGTCATTCGAAATTGGAATTACATAAATAAAAGAATTAAGGTTATCGACGACATTCAATAAAAAAAACAGACGAATTAAGAAAGCAACATTATTTTATTGAAATAAAAAATCAAACACCCTGTATAAGACTGACCCAAAATCGGTGAAAAAGTAAGCTTTTCTGTGGACTCTATTGGGGTTAGTGGCCACATTATTTGTATTACCTACTTATCCTAATAGTATCGATTTAAATAATCTCTTTGTCGCCTCGGCCACAGGAGCAGACAGGTTCGTTAGAATACCTTCTACAGAAGAGACCAGTCCACAATGTCCACAACATATGTATACATAAGCAAATTATGTTTTCTGACATGTAGGGGTCCAATAAAAGAATATCGTTGGTAGTCGTTATCCCGCATTTGAAAAGACCCACAGAATATAAATGTGTTTAGCACCTTTATAATTTGAATTTGAAACCTTATATTCCAAACGTAACAAATGAGCATCACCACTTTTAAACCTGTTATTTCAAATTTAATTAGTTTGTGTCCTCACAGATGGATAATCTAGGTAAAAGTAAATTAAAACAAGGGCCCACTGTCCACGTAACTAAATGCATTACAAACATCATTCTGTCTTTGTCATCTTCAAACTAGTTATAGAAATAGAAAGATGTTTGCTAAATGCATTTAGTCATTTGTGCTGCAACTGGGCCCTTAAAGCACGGTAAGAAGCAAATATTTTATAGGTTATAGAAAACAGCCAACCGCGGCAACAAATAAGGTTCAAAACAGCGATGGGTTTGATGTCACTTGAATCGAATCACCACCAACTTTTTTTTTTGATGGGTATTCATCAAATGACTTCTCCCGCTCTGGGCGGAGCGGGTGGGCGTGTCAGACTTTTACTGACTAAAACCCACCCGTGTTCCTTCAGTTGCCCATGTGCCAGAGTCACGGTATCTCTTTCGAACAATCTCGCGACCCTGGCAGATCACCACCAACTTGGAAGTCATTTTGCAGTTTTAATTAAATAAAAAAATATGCTCAGTGGAGTAATTGTAGTGAACTGAATTCCTTTTATTCTAAAATATGTTTTTTAACTCTGTTTTACCATGACAGTTAAAAAAAAAACTTTTTCACTAAGTATTTTTCTTGAACATTTGACAATACTCTCGATTTTTTTCTGGGTTGTAATATTATGTACCAATAAGCCTAATTACGCGACCGAAAACTGAGCGAATTATGGTGTTCTACGTTTGGGAAACGCCTTAATTCGTTTAGCAGTAAATGTATTTAGGGACTTGGTGCAACCGAGCCTTAACTTTGGTCTGGAATTCTGCATGGATACCTAATCAATAATCTTAGTCAGGATGTTTGTGTGTGATTGGCTTGTTTCTAATTTTTTTTCACCTGCAATTCAAAGAATTTTGTGAATAGACCATTTTGTAATCAATTAAGCAATGTCGATTAACATTCAACGAATCCATGGAGTTGCTTGTTGTTTTTTCTTTTACTATCGTTGCACAAGACATGTCTGTGACGACATAATCCCCATTGCGCATTTCAAATAAGTGATAATTGTCTATCATTAGCGACTTTGTATTCATTAAAGTAATTAGTTGCAGAATGAGACTATTTCGCCATATATCTTCGCAATGGAGGATTAGAGTTTATATGCTAATTGTAAGAACAAGATGCATGAACACAGATTGTGTCATCATTTTAAAGCCTCTGAGAGTCTACTGCTGGGCAAAGGAGTCTCTTAAGTGTGGTGTTTCCTAAGGAGATTCACAAATGACTCTACCCTGGACTATAAATGTGGTGCCGACTTTCAAGCGATGTCGCACTTAATATCTTGTCCAGCGTGTCCTGTTGTTTGCACCCTGCATGCTACAGAAATTAATTGACGCTGCTGGAAGTGCTAAGTTCGTGGCCAAATTCTGGGCTGACTGTATTTAGAATGCTATCGACACGCAAAGAAGAAACACATACATACATTAACTGATGCGTTTTCCCCAAAGAGAATAAAACCACTAGAGAGCGTACAGGCCGATTTCTGCTTAGCACACGACTCACCACTGCGGGCCGGGGGACGAGGAAGAACGTGCGGCTGCAATTGGTCAATTCAAGGTCAAGTTGCGTAGGTATGCCCATCGTAGGGCTGCTCTACTTCATTAAGGGAAAATAGTCGATATCGATAAAATGGATTTTAAAATTGTGATAAATACTCAATTAAAGTCAAAGAAATCATATTTAATCAAAATCAATCACTAATAAAAATGAAAACTAGAGAATCCAAGAACAAAACTTTCGCTACTATCATATTCGACGAAATAGCAATCAGAAACGGTGTCGAATATCATCCCCAAGGCAGAAGGTACTATGGCCACGGTAGTTTTGGCGCCAGTTTACAAACGGATTGTCAAGACGTAGCTAAAGAAGCCACAGTATTTCAATTGAATAAAATTTTCATTCATTTTAATTTAAATTTTCGATAAAGACTTTCAGCTATTAACGGAAACAGCACTAATTTTTACGATAAAAATACAAAGTGAAAGTAAGGGATAGATGCATTAGAATTGTCTAATGAAAGAACGAGACTTTTCCAAAAGACATCAACGCGGGACTCACACAGTGTGCTGGTTTACCCAACCACCATTTTAAATAGACCCCTACGGTGGATCATAATCTGATTAAATCACAATAATTTTTCGTACTGTTTATTTACTGATGAAAAGTTATGCGATCATTTTTGTAACTAGAAGTCTTGGAATGTTCTCACACCACTTCACCGCGCATGAAGGTATTTTGATGCGTTATAATTGCAGATTTAGTTATATTATTTGCAATAATTTAGCGTGCACAGAGGTCTAACAATTGGTCACAACTAAAATGGCTACTTGAACCGCAGCCTATGCATAGGCGACAAAATACTAATAGTTTTCGAGCGTCGGGGCACCGTATGCGCAGTCAAGTGGTTATATAGTCTTTGGTTTTCCCCATGAGGATAGGCAGAAACTACAGATACCACATAGTATGATCCTTACATACTCATTTTGCCTCTTTTAAATTCATACATCTGCACCCTAATTGCGAAACGCACAATTTATCAGAATCTGAATGGGATTGAAGATTATTTCTAAACCATTGCGTCATTTGTTCGAATAAATTGTCGGCTCAGCAACGTAAATAACGCAATGAATGTTGTTTAACTATGAATATTAAACCAATTCCTACCGATAAAAAGTTCCGCAATTACCCCTCTGGTCAGAAGAACTAAGGAAGAAGAAGCTAAGAAGAAAGTACTATTTAAATAACATTACGACTAACAGTATTAGGTATGTTTGTTTATGAATAACTTGGCCGGTACAGGTCATGAAGGTGCAATATGTAACCGATACCTTACTATACATGGAATATTATTTAATTGATACCTACTATTAAATCACTGAAATAACATGCCTATCATTGCTACCTATTACCATACGGCGCAATTTGTGAGTCAATCGAAGGAAAACTATGCTTGTTACTATCGAATCAGTTAGCTAGTCATCACTTTATGTAATACTACTACCTTTAGCCCTAACAAGATACCTACGATAGACGATTCTAATATATCACTTACCTGTATTAATTAATTAGTTGGATTTCATAAATGTTAATAAGATAATTGCAATATAAGGTGTATCTATTCATACACGAAATATTTAAAGACACCTGTAGGTGGTAAAGAAGCTATAGCAACGAAAAAAAAATTGTCTATATGTATTTTTTTCAAAATTTAATATTTATAAATTATTTGACGCACATAGGAAATACTGGCTCCTTCTTATTTTTAACATCTATTACTCTAGTTTCTATACTGGCCGCGCTTGCGCTGTCCGGTCGCCGCCCTGGCAGCGTCAGGCGGGCCATTCACAGAATTTGGAGTAAATGTTTTATGTAAAACGTCTCAAGCAGTTTTAAAATTATAATAATTACGAAAATTCAAAAACGCTTAGAAAATCTTTTTGCGTCTATAGCTTCTTTACCACCTACAGATGTACCTCTTAAAATATTTCGTGTATGAATATAAGGTTCGACGTCCGAAAATAAACTCGATTGCGTTTCTGTAAATAAAGTTGTTTTTATTGTTTTACAAAGTATTGTTTTATGAAGTTGGTAAGTACTTACTGCTTTACAAAATATTACTTTACCTGTAAATAAAGAAACAACATTCAAAGCTTATAATTTTACGAATATCGTCTCCTTGAATCTAAGTTTTTTCATAACCTCCAAATCACAATGACATACGTCATGTTATGTCAGTTGTCAGTATTAATCACTCGCGCTTGAATGAGCGCGGGTAAAAAAAATAAAAAAAAATAAGAGAAATTATAACTATGTAAGTAGGTAATCATTTCCTTACATCCCCCCCCTTCGGGGAGAAAATTGTATCACTAAATATTCTCTAAGCTATTGTTTTCAAATGCAGGAGCTGGGACTAGTTTGGTGATGTGGAAGAGATTTGATTCGGATTTTCTATGTCCTGTATTTATTCTGTATATTGAGTCTGACAGTTTCTGTATTATTTCATAAGGTCCAGTCTTCAACTCATCCAGTTTTTTTCGGTTTAATTTATTGCCATTTTCTGCAAATACCATGTCTCCTACATTGAACTCATAATATTTTCTATTTCTATCAAATAGTTTTTTATTGTAGTTGTGTGATTTTATACTATTTTCCAGTGCCAATTTTCTATCTCTCAATAATTCGTTTTCTGTTATTTCTTCTTTTATTTCTTTTGGTGTTAATGTAATATTTTTTCCTTGTAATAAGTACACTGGTGCAAAGCCTGTAACAGTGTGCTCAGTTTCATTGTACTTTTCTACACATTTTTGAGCTATCGTTGTCCATGCAATTTTTTTATTTTCTTCATTTAATTTGCACCTTATTTTATTGACCAGGGTTTGGTTAAGTCTTTTATTAATTCCATTTGAAAAAGGTGCATTTACTGCTGTGAAAATAATAGGAATATTTTTTTCCTCTAGGAATAGTTTAAATTCTTTTGAATTTATTCCCGGGTATTGGTCTGTTAAGATCATACCAATATTATTATCTTCTGTTACATTTTTTATAAGTTTTATGAAGTCACTCGAATTCTGTGTTTTTGAATTGACAATGTATGCATGTCTAGTAAAGTGATCCACTAAGAGGTGCATGTACTTCTTTGTCGATCTTGAGCCCCCGAATCCACCAATTGTGTCAATAGACATTATTTCAAAAGGACGTGTGGCTGGTCCTAGATGAGACATTAGTCCAAATTTATCCTGGCCTCTTGATTTGTTCATAATGCAAATTTCACATTTTTTACATATTTTCTTTATATTCTGTCTTAAATTCTTAGCTGTGTAGTATGGTGTAATTTTATTCTGCATTTGTTTAATTCCAATGTGACAGTATTCTTTATGTATTTGTTTGATGAAACTTATACTGAAATCTTCTGTTAAAACAATTTTATTTTTATTCTTGATTTTCTTGTAGTATATGGACTGCTTTGATATTAATTTGTGTTTTTCCTTTTGTACATCTTCATTTTTTTCTTGATCCTCAATAATATCCTCCAGTTTTATCCAATTGACCACTTTCAACTGTTCCTCTTCATTTTCATGTGCTTCTAATACAGGATTTCTGCTTAGACAGTCAGCTTCTAGGTTATTCTTTCCTGGTGAATATTTTATCTCAAAGTCATATTGAGATAGGTAATATGTCAAATCTCCGAGTTCTTCATCTGTTCTTGATTTAATGTTCATTTTTTCCAGTGGCTTATGATCTGAATAGACTGTAAACCGTTTGCCAATAAGCCAGTGCTGCCAATATTTAACTGCTTCTTTTATTGCTAGGCATTCTAAATAAATAGCTTTTTTTCTTTTCTGTACTTCATTTAGTTTCTTGGAGAAATATGCAACTGGTTTTTCTTTTGTGTTTTGTTGTCTCTGTTTTAATACTGCTCCTACACCCAATATACTTGCATCTGTATAAATTAGTATAGGTAGATCTGGATCAAATATCTCTAAAACTGGCTGACAACATAGTAATTGTTTCATTTTTTCAAAGGATTCTTGACATTCTTCTGTCCAAATGAATTTTTGATTCTTTCTTAGTAATTTGTGTAGTGGATCCAATGTTATTGCCTTATTTGGTACATATTCATTATAAAAATTTATTTTTCCCAAGAACTGTCTCACATTTTTTTGATTTTGCGGCACTGGGAATTTTTTTATTGATATTAAATTGTCTTTTATGGGGCGTACTGAATTGTTATGAATAATGTGGCCTAAATATTTCACTGAATCCGATGCGAATGTGCATTTAGAAAATTTCAGTCTAAAGCCTTCCTTCTTTATTGCTTCTAATAACTTTGTTAAATGACCCATGTGTTCCGGAAATGATTTTGAGAAAACCAATATATCATCTATGTAATTTACCGTGAATTCAGTGAGTTCGTGTTTCCTTATAATATTACTCAATATTCTTTGAAATATTGCTGGAGATGTTTTTAGTCCAAATGGTAAACAGGTCCACTGAAAATGGCTGTCTTGCGTTACAAAAGCTGTTTTTCTTCTGTCTTCGACTCGTAATGGTATCGACCAAAATGCAGAATTTAAATCCAGCGTTGAAAAATATTTGCAATTTCTTGTTTTTACTATCAGATCTTCAATTAACGGGAAAGGTTGTGACTGTGGAATTACAAGTTTATTTAAATCGCGGAAGTCAATACAAAGTCTAGATTTTCTATTGTCTTCTTTTTTGAATGCTAACGTTACCGGAGCAGCAAAAGGACTGTATGATTCTTCAATGAGATTTTTCTCTAATAATTTTGATAACTGACTCTCTATTTCCTTTTTATCCTCAATATTGCACCTATAAGGTCGTTTACTGCAATATTTATCGACCAATAAGTCAATTCTGGCTTCATAATCCCTGACAGTTCCAATATCGTACTTATCTTTTGCGAAGATTGAGTTGTATTTTTCAATTAGTTTATTTATTTCTGCTTCATGTTTATATTCAAGCTGGTTCATCGAAATTTTAAATTTTGTTTCATCTACATGTTCGTTAAAGTTCACTGTGAACTGATCACAACTTTCAGTTTTTTCTTTTCCTGGGTCCATTTCTGTATCTCTAATTATTCCTCGTGTTTTTTGTGTAATTTCTAGTTTTTCATTTTGGATTAACTTAAATTGTTTTATCAAATCCAATCCAATTAAAAAGTCGTAGTCAAAATTGTTCTTGTTAATTACAAACACATTCACTTCTTCTTCTATTTCAAATATTTTAATTTTAATTTTTACTATTCCATTTGTTTTTTTCACACCATTAATCGTAGTTAACTTCACTGTCTGTGCATTATTTATCTCCTCATCTTTTAACTTTAGCAGTTTTGAATTTATTAATGAGATATTTGAACCAGAATCATATATTCCGAATGCATCTAATGTGTTATTTAATGTTAACTTGACTTTGATTAATGGTGGCACTATTAGTTTTTTTGATCCATTTTATTTAATTCTGTTTCTACTTCTGAATTGTTAACAAAATTGATAACCTTTGGTTTTTCTTTAATTCCTTCATTCGTATTAAACCAGCACGAGTCTTCTGGATGATATCTATTTCCTTTGTAAAGTTTTCTACAAATCTTGCATGGTTCTTTAACCTCTTTTGTTTTTATCAAAGAATTGGTCATTTTCTTTCTATCAAAACTTTTTTTGTTCAATAAATGCTCCATGCTTTTCACTTCATTAAACAGATCCTTAGTCTCGTTTAATTTCTTTCTATCAATCCTGTCTGTTATGAAATTAGGTAGACCTACTGCAATGAGATCAATTAGAGTACTTTTGTTTATTGTTTTGTCCATTTCCAACAATATTCTCTCTTTTCTTATTGCATAGTCTAATAGTGATCCTGTTTTGTATTTAAATTCTATAGCGTATCTTATTGGTGTCCAACCTTTATTCTCATAAGTATCGCAGAAATCTTCTTTCCATTGTTTCCATTCTGAAGTTAGTGTAAGCCTTATCAGCATAGAACTGTACCAATTCAAACATGATTTATCCAAAAACAGTCTAAAAATCTCGATTTTTTTCTCATCCTCAAATATTTCGAATCGATCACATTCTTTTTCAAAAATAGCCATCCACTGAGTTACATTTGAGTTTTCTCCATTAAATTTCTCGATTACAAATTTGTCTGAGATTTTTTTTAAATTGGTCTGCTTTGGTAATTGTTGACTCACATTTGCAAATTTTGCTAGGATTTTTGAAAGTGATTCTTCAGATAAACCCTCATTTATTATAGGTTGTGTAACTTCAGTTGTACTTATCACTTCTTCCAAGAAATAATTCTTGAATTGTATATTTTCATCAGCATCCATGTAAGTATTTCTTAGTTCCTCTGTTAAAGTTATCCATAAACACCTTTTTTCATGTCTTCTCTGCAATGTGGTTTTTAATGTTTTATAAGTCTCAGTTTCCATTAATTTCACATGATATTTTATTGACTGCAGTTCTTGTGGTATGCGGTAAATTTTACCCTCTTTTGTGGTTATTGAGGTTACTGCCAGTACATTTGTTTTTTGGTCATCGAAACTTTTAATAGTAAACTCGAATCTTAGTTTATCCATTTCTGTAAGATGTCCTTTGCAAAGAATGTTGTTTTATAAGGTTCGACGTCCGAAAATAAACTCGATTGCGTTTCTGTAAATAAAGTTGTTTTTATTGTTTTACAAAGTATTGTTTTATGAAGTTGGTAAGTACTTACTGCTTTACAAAATATTACTTTACCTGTAAATAAAGAAACAACATTCAAAGCTTATAATTTTACGAATATCGTCTCCTTGAATCTAAGTTTTTTCATAACCTCCAAATCACAATGACATACGTCATGTTATGTCAGTTGTCAGTATTAATCACTCGCGCTTGAATGAGCGCGGGTAAAAAAAAATAAAAAAAAATAAGAGAAATTATAACTATGTAAGTAGGTAATCATTTCCTTACATGAATAGATACACCTTATATAGACACTAAGGCCCGTTTGGACCACAAATCATTAAGTGCGTTTAGCGCTATTTAAAATACAGTTCCATTTCTGTCAATCTATACAAATAAATTAAATTGAACTGTCTGTTTGTAATTTCAAATTAACGAAAGTACATACGGTCATCATTCATCATTCTCCTGCCCTTATCCCAATTTCTTTGGGATCAGCACAACATGTCTTTTTGTTCCACACTTCTCTATTAGTCGTCATCTCAGTAGTCACCCCCTTTTATATCCATATCATAATAATTCACACAGTCCGGTACTTACATCAAAAAATCTTTTTTTTTTTTTGTCTTTCTGTTTGCTTGTTCCGGGTAATCTCTTAAAAGGCTGGACCGATTTTGACGGGTCTTTCAATGACATATAGTTGATATTATAAAAAGTAACATAGGTTACTTTCTGTTCCGGGAGCACGTTCCCGTGGGATAATTTCGAGTATCCACGCGGGCGAAGTCGCGGGCAGCAGCTAGTTATAATTATGAAGATGATGGAGACAGAAAATGTTTTAAATTATTTTAGCGTTAAACGAGATTAGTGATTTGTGGTGCAAGTGGGCCCTTAATCTAGACGTCTATACAAATAAATAAAATTGGAGTGTCTGTTTGTAATATTAAGATAACCACTTTTTACTAAGTGTATATGGATGTATACACGGTACATATTCCAAAACAACATTTTTTACAATTTTTGTCTGTCTGTGTTTGTTCCGGCTAATCTCTGAAATGGCTGGACCGGTTTTGACGGGACTTTCACTGGCAGATAGCTGATGTAACAAGGAGTAACTTAGGCTACTTTAATTTTAGAAAAAAAATAGGATCTCACGAAAAAAAATAAAACTAATGAAAAAAAAAAAACGAATGAAAATTTTTTTTGTTAAATACCACGCGGACGAAGTCGCGGGTAACAGCTAGTTTTAAATAAGGCTCTTCCCCCCCTTATCGTTAACAACTTACTACATAACAATTACGCCCTATTTTCTCAAAGGGTTGGGCATAGGTGTACATATAGTACCTACACCCATATTTCGCCAGTTTTAGTCGCATGTAATAGAGGGCGAGCCTTTTGCCATCAAACGGGCACAAATCCAATTTACGGGCTACTACTGAAAAATTTCAGGATAGAAAACCAAATAACAGTTTGCTCGACCTAGGAATCGAAAGCAGGACCACATGTCATGCTCAGCAGAGGCGCTTACGACCAATAAACAATCGACGCAGTCGCGGGAATATTTTGCAAACCAACCATTGAATTATATACAGCACGCGTAGCATGACCACCATAGAAAGAACTTTGTCTATTCTTGGTAGAATAGAGATAGAATTATCATGCTACGTTAGCATAAAACGGTACAAATACTTCTACAATCTTTAATTCTGTCTTTAATCTTTCTACAATCTGTAATTTTGTCTACGGTGGTCATGCTACGCATGCAGAACTACGATATTCAACTTATTCTTGAAAATATTCGTTTTCGACAGAACCCGTTGACAACAAGTCAATGATTCTGAAAGACATTAATCTTGGATTCCTTCGATAAACCAACTTTACTATCGATTAGTAAACAAAATTATCGACTGACTAACAGCAATATGTATTTAGTTACATATAAGTATGTTATTTTATTATACAGTACAGTAGACCAATGAATCAGATAGTCCGTTGAGTCAGACTATCGAACAACCGCAAACCGTGGCATACTTTAGTTACTTTACCTCTTTACCTAGCTGAGACGTTAGTAAAATGAACATTGTTTCATATGAATATTACCGCAAATATTAATAAACATGTTAGCTTAGAGTAAGTGAAACTAGATTTCTGAGCAAACTGCTACCACAGTTAAGGGGATTGTAAAACTGTTCTTCTAAATATTTTAGATGGTAATT
Source organism: Aporophyla nigra (assembly GCA_947507805.1). Classification (NCBI taxonomy): domain Eukaryota; kingdom Metazoa; phylum Arthropoda; class Insecta; order Lepidoptera; family Noctuidae; genus Aporophyla; species Aporophyla nigra. The sequence goes on along the minus strand of OX382292.1, from coordinate 25,814,594 downwards.
TTTTTTTTAAACCCGCAAACTCATTTGACAGGAGTAACGTCAAACTTATGTCAAATTACTATAAAATGTCAAATTAGTCTGGGAACAAAAACAATCTGTAGCAGACGTAGGTATTTTGTATAGTTAAATTGGCTATTTACAGTTAGCATTAGAATTATACAATTATTAATTTCAGGGAATTAATAGTGGTATGCTCCAACTATTTATTCCCTGATAAAAATAATTTCAAAAGTCAGTCATTTATTTGCTTTAAATACAAACAGTGTTAAAAAAAATGTTATTACATCTTAGCAAGGTGCTTATTTAAATAAGCAATTATGTATACCTTCAACTCATTTGCTTCAGGTTTTTACCCTGAGAAAAGAAATATGTACCTTAGTCTTTAACAGCATGCTGTTATGACTTTTGTATTTAACGAATAATTGGACCCTATAAATTGTTAGCAAGGTCCAGAGCAATAGTAAGATTGTTATTATTTGTATGCGTACGGCGAACTGAAGGGGAGAAATCACAGCCGATGTGTGAACGCCCTTGCATTCTGTGCACAATAGCCTCAGCAACGGTTTTTAACATCTGCCAACCGGCCCTGTGGGCTCTCGTGATATGCCACCATTATTATTATTTCAAAAGCACGCGTCATACCGCCTTGGACTGTGTTTTACTACTTTTTTCTTCAACTATTGTAAGCAATCAACACAATAGGCGTACCAAATTCCCATGACTATCAAACAAAAACAAAACAAACTTTACATACGAGATAATTTGGCCTCGAAGGCACCGGCCGTCACGCGCACCGGGCACGCACCTCTGATGATACTCCTTGTAATGGACCAACACATTACCTCACTGGCACCGATCATTAAACCCACCACCTTAGACACGCTGTTCCCACGACTCATTGATTTTTTTCTTTTTCAGGATGTCCAATTTTCAACGAACGCGCAGCAAGGTATGGTGGGGTGATTCACCGCCGGGCGTAGGAAGTCCGGTGGCACAGCCCGACTGGAACCGAAACAATCGCGCTCGAGACGATCCCGAGTGGGAGCCCCAACTACCTCATTGGATAGCCAATCAGCCCGACGAGCCACAGAACAATAGCGTTGATGACATCGCGCAACCCATACAGATGAACCCATGGCCTCTGCGTCACGGTAGCCCCGGCAGCCACAAGAGCCAAGATTCCGGATTCTCAGATTCAGATAGCTCCCCGCCGCCCTCGCAGTATTACCAGTCTCCGGAGAATACTGACAACAACAAATCGACAAGTAGCAGCGATTCTAACAACAATCAAGATATTACTGTGAAACAAGCTGCCGGCTTTAAAAACACGTCGCAAAGCAATGTTGCTAACAATGCGGCTATGCCTGATAACGTCAGTATCGGTATGCCGACGCCGAAGCCGCGGCTCCGCAGCAGCAGCGTCATACAGACTCCATACGACTTGCAGAAGTATTGCGAAATACATCAAGACGAGGAACACATGGATCTTTTAAAAGATAAAGACACAGAAAATGTAAATAAAACCGAACAAAAATATCCAACGCCGAAAAATATAAATAACGACAAAGCAAATAAAGAAAACTCGAAAAATCTTTTAAATAACAGTAAACCTAAGTTAAAAATCGAAAACAAAATAGAGATAAAGGTTACGCCTCCAAGTAATGTAAGTAACAAAGAAAATAACATAGCAAACAAAAGTGCAATACAAAAAGATACCAAAGATGTACCAGTTAAAAACATTAACGTTATAAGTCCCTCGAAAAAGTATCCGGCGAAGAAGTCGTTCATATCTAGCACAGAGAGCGACAGCACCAAAGTCATTAAAGTAGCTAAAGTAAAGGATTTGGAAACTAGTAAGAACAAATCAGATGACAGTTTAGAATATTTGAAGTTAGAGGATAATAACCAAATAGCAGTAAACAATCAGCCAAGAGTTCGTACGCCGATATCAAACATATCCTACGTACCGACTGAGAGGTCATCTGCATCAAAAGTAGAATACACACGAAGTTTATCGAATGAGGATACTATTCCTATAACCACAACTCCAAAGTTCCAAAGAAACAGACTAAACAAATCCCTCAATTTCGAAGCACAGAGGTTAGACCAACAAATACTAGACATCCAAGATGGCTATCATTCATTAGGATACATAGATGAGGAAGCTTTACCAAACAATGAGAATATTTCCTACGATAACGAGCAAATACATAAACCCACCAAAGCCATTCTTGGTAAGAATATAATGGACAGTCTTCACTTAAAACCGACAAAAAAACCAGGACCCAAAGCTAAGCAGCGGATGGCCACCAAAGGAGACAGAACGAAGGACTTATTCAGGATATTTCCTAAGAAGGAAAAGCCTGGAGTTGTGGATCGTCACGCTGGTGGTCATGTAGTTGGTACTCGAGTTCCTTCTCTCGGTCTACCACGAGCCAAAGACCAAGACTCTTGGGTACTAGTTTCACATCCCGAAGAAATGCTGATACCACATTACAACGAAAGGCTAATTGGTACAGAGGCCGAATTAAACATGAAAACTAAAGATAAACCTGAAGAAGATTACCTCAAGAATGGACGAGTTACTCCACCGCCACAATTCCAAGATAAACAGAAAACTCCTTATGAAACGGATACGAATAGAAATTTAACGCATGATTCTAAAAGGGAGAAGTTAAAAGCGGAGATGGACTTTGTGGACGTCCAGCTAAACATGGCATGCACATCAACGCCAAAGATGTTGACTCCACATGAGTTTATGGACATTCCAAATAGTGAGAGGAAAAGTGCTCGGAGAGTCAAATTATATGAAAACTTAAATGCTGAGTAAGTGTCTTACTACTTATAATGCTTCCTATAAAACGCTTGTTCTATCTTATTCTCATAGTCGAGCCAAAAATGAACTATACAGTAAAGAGAACGGTTTTCAAGTTGATTACACCCTTCTCTTATATAATATATATTTCCTTGAAGACCTTTTAAGTTCTTACGATTTCCTGCTGATTACATTTTTAAACACCCTTTGTCTTACAGTATTCGACCTTATTACAAAAATTACATTAAATTTAATATCCATTATCCAGTGTCAACTAATTTTAAAAGGTCAACCACTTGAAATTCTTTGTCATACGCAATATTAAGTGACGAACATCCTCTTTGCGTGGTACCCTATCTATAAAACCCTTTAAGGTTTTCACGTTTATGATTAAGACAATCAAAGGCCTAGTACAAGTAAATAGTTGCAAACAATTGCAAACTTTGATGTTATTGCTTTATCCGCCCAAGACTAAAAGTAAGTAAGTTTAAAAGTGTTTCGAATACTTTCGATCCATCTTCTTATTACCTACCTCCGCTCCGATATCCTCGGAGTCTATTAAATAATAGACTCCGACTCCGATGGGTCATCTCATTTGCCTATCCCATCACCTATATTTAGCGTAGAGATTCCCGCATAATTATAGGCTGTATATGTGTGTATATCGCAGTTTTTCAATTAAATTCTGCTGTCTCTTAACACCTCGATTTCCCTTTTTTCAACTTACTAACACATTCTTTCATATTGCTCAACAGCGAATACCATTCCAGAATAGTACTGAACAACCAAGACGAGATATTATACCGGGAGCGTTCTATAGACCAGACATGCCTAGAAAGGCTCTGTGAAAGGAAACCAGAACCTGTCCAATACTGGTTGTGCGACCTGGTTGGTTCGTGTGAGAACGAGTGCATGACGACGCTTCAGAGCAAACCTCTGGGTGCGGAGATGAAGGCACTGGTCTCTGCCAGCTCTGCGACGATAACGGGGAATATTAAGAAGGTTCAGACTCATGGGCAGATCATTGTGCACCAGTACAGTGATGTGTTGAGGTAAGAATCATAGATATTTTCCTGAACTTGATGAAAAATGTGGTTTCGTTGCAAAGTGGACTTAAAACAGGAAGTCAACAATAGACACCAAGATCCGTCATTATTCATTCGGTAGCAAAAAAGATAATTCAATCAAATTAATAGAATTGAGTTATCAAGAACCAAGATCTAATCAATATGTCGATCTATAATTGAAAGGGGTTTCCTGTTACAACTTTCACAGTAATAAAAAACTAGAATAATTTTCATTTCATTCCTCTCATTCATCCATACCAGCTGCGGAAACACGTACTTTTAACAATTAACAAATTAGCATATACGCATTCGTGATTTGAATATGCAAAACACTTTCACGTTACAGGCAAATCGAATCGGGGAAATCAAGTGAGGAACAAATTTGCTTACTAGTGGCAAATATCAATGAATTCGTCCTAGCTCATAGCATAACTCTAAATACGAAGCCACCGGGAGAAACTCCAGAGAGATGGGACAAGATCAAGAATTCACTACAGTTGTATTTACAGAAGTTGATAGATGTAGGAGAAGATGTTAAGGTGGAACTGAACGAGAGTAATACTGAATGGAGTCTGGTTCTGAAACATTTGGACACGCTGATCGAAATTTTCTTGGAGACTACGAAAGCTGTACTTGTGCAACAGATGAAGGTAGAAAATAAAGATATTTGTTGTGTAAAAACAATAATATTTGGGGTTCCCCATACATAGAACAGAAACTCAAAAAAATAATTTTCATCAAACCCATACGTGTGGGGTATCTATGGATAGGTCTTCAAAAATGATATTGAGGTTTCTAATATAATTTTTTTCTAAGCTGAATAGTTTGCGCGAGAGACACTTCCAAAGTGGTAAAATGTGCCCCCCCCCCCCCGTAACTTCTAAAATAAGGGAATGATAAAACTAAAAGAAATATATGATGTACATTACCATGTAAACTACCACCGAAAATTGGTTTGAACGACATCTAGTGAGTAGTTTTTTTTTAATACGTCATAAATCGTAAACCACAATTTACCTTTCATTCAGTCAACTCAAACATAAAAATTAAAATAAATTTTTTTTTAATTTCATGAACATAAACCTTATGCATAAACCGTGAATACCTGCAGGTTTGTACGGAACCCTCGGTGCGCGAGTCCGACTCGCACTTGGCGAGTTTTTAATTACATTATTCAATAGGTGCCCACTCGAATTATCACATTTCCCCAGTATCTTTTATACATTCAATGCTAACAATTTCATGTTATATTTCACATTAAACAAACCAATTTCCTTTCCCACAGACTCTAGTATCAATAATTGAAGAACCACCATCGGATATGATCCTCAAAAGCACTTTGACGTCCATAGGCCACTTAGCCATGTTAAGTGACACCACAGAAAGTTCCTTACACGAGAAATGTATCAAGATCATGAAGAATATCACTGAGTTGCCGTTTGTGGACTGTGCTGTACCAAGGGCATTGTTGACGGCGATTATTGAGTCGAATAAGAGCTCTATAAAGGCGCTGTCACTGCGTGCGCTGGCGACTGTCTGCGTTAACGGGGATGCGGTCAAACAGTTTGAAGAGGTAATGATACCATGAGTTTTTTATTTTCCAATGAAGGTAGTAATCTTATCCGGTTTAATCTAGTTAAAACGATCTTGATAATACATTCTTACGCTATCAGCTTCTGAGATCACTCTGACATTCGTATCTTGTGTTGGAAATTGAAAATGAAAGTACCCAATTGCAGTCACAAATAGTTGGTTGTATGAGGTACGACGTTCGTTCTAAGAGTGTCTACTCTTAAGTTCTACAATAATCTTTGAAATGGCACTCAGTATTTGCACTCTCGGTTTGGGATTGTTTAAAAGTTACTGATCTTACCCAATCTTTGTAATCCGCTCACGTTTTAGAGATTACCCGTAAAGACTCAGAGAATTCTGAAATGAGAGAAGATTCAATATTTAAATATCCTCAGTTAATCATCACGTTCTTCTTTTCTTGTCTTCAGGGAGGTGGCATCGAGATAATTTCAGACATCCTATCAGACCGGTCGAACCCAGAGCCACAGATGCGAGAAGCGATCACTGTGCTCACCCAGATCACAGCGCCGTGGCTGAGGGGACATTACGACAAGACACAGCTGCATCTGTACCTCAACACCATTGTTGATAATATTACCGGTAAGTTTAAGAAAAAAAAAGATATTAAAAATGTTTATCTGTTAGAATAAAGGGACGCCTAGCGCCATCTAGTTTTAAAAAGTCGAAGTAAAATTGCAATTTGTTTGAGTGTATAGTGACATCTATTGATAGAAGACAGACACTATATATTATCATCTTTTGGCTAGCTTTACTAATTTCAGAACAAATCATTGTATAGTAAAAACGTTACGAATCCAATAAGAACTTTTTCTAAAAACATATCAATTTTCTACTTCAATAAGCATGTAAAACACATAATAAAAACTTAAACATTTACTAAAACTCTTTGTTATGATTAGAGGTAATTTTATTGAAGTTATGTCAGGAAATAAAAAAAATGTTGTTAGTGTACAGTTCTCTGTCTACGGTGTACAGGTACACCGATACCTTTTTTATTCCATGTCGTTACTTTAGGCTGTACCTAAGTTAAAAAGTTTCTATGCGTAACTAGTTAGGGGGGGGGGGGGTTAGTTTTGTTAGGGTTTATCTTGTGACTACTAGCCCAATAATTTGAACACTTAAACGTTAAGGATGCGCTAAAAGCATATTTTAAATAACGTAAAGCCTGACACTGAATGCAAAAAACTGAAAAAAATAGCCTCCTTATTAAAATTGCAACTTAATGCCTAGTAAAACCGGTTCTTACAGAAAAATCATAACAAAACTGTCTTTTCCCCAGGAATTCTCTCCCGCACCGACTGCTGCCAACTCCTCCTCTTGTGCACCGCGTGTCTCGTCAACTTAGTGCGAGAGTTGGAGCTAGAGAAGAAAGAAGATGACGTCACCACCGCTTCCGATATCGTCGACGTCATCACCAAGCATCGGACAGTCGAGAGGCTGCTGGAGGCTGTCAAACGACGGGGACCGAATATCTCCGTGTTTTTACAAGTAAGTTAACATTTGAAGTACTAGCCGTCTAAGAAATTGGCAATAGGCAATCGGCTTATCCGGCTGCTTAGCGGCTCCCAGGGTCTCGCATTTGTCTTAAAACCGTTCATAACCATATGGTATGTTATGGAGGAATGGCATGGAATTAGTAAGTACTATGCGAATGAAATGGTTGTCTAATTTATTTTATCGACTAGAACACAATCGTAAATGCTGAAAACGATGTCGGAGCATTTGTAAAATAACATTATGAATTGGTATACCGTTTTCGCAAAACTTTACCAATCGCCCTAGTGTATTTTTTAATACAACGTTTGAGGTTTCCCATTCGTGATGCTCCCGTGTTTGGCGCAAAACATGTGATAGCTAAAATATTAGAAGAAAAAATATTCCTAACATTCCACATCGGGGACTTACTAAATTATCTTTCCAGGAACAAACAGCCTCTCTCCTAGCCTCACTGTCGCGCATCCCGCGCTGCATGCTGCTTCTATCTTCCATCACATCGTCCAGCGTGGCGCTAGTGTGCTTCGCGCGAACCACGCCCGGCAGCTGCGCGCGTACTGCCGAGCTGCGCGCGCAGGCCAGGCTGCACTGCCATGCTGCTGAGGCTATTGCTAGGTAAGTCTCAATACTTGTTTCTAGCCACCGTCACCACTTCCTAGTGTAAAAACTGGGAGCTACAAGTGGCCCAACAAACTAACCAGCACTCGGTCTTCTCCAAATCAAAACGGATTAATCTAATTTCGACCGGCTCCGCTCACCCTGTCAGATCCGTTTGCGAAGAACAAGGACAACAAACACATAAATTCTGATTTTTAATTTGCTAGACCTAAATGACCTTTCACATCAAACAGCTTCTTATATAGTTCGTGCAAATTCCTGCTGACCAATACGTACATTTGTATAACCATAAAAAAAAAAAAATTTAAACATTTGCAGTATTTCCATCTTTGTACTTAAAACGCTTACAGTTATTCAATCGACCTAGACCTGTCATTTTGGTCAACTCAGAGTTTAACTAACACACAAACATAATGTTGCAATTTTTTCATATTTTATATTCTATTTATATTCATATTTTATTTTATTTTTTTTGTATTTCATATTTTTTTATTAACCATCTCAATTTATCCGCAGGCTCTCAGTACTGCCCGACGTGTCCCACCAGATAGTTCAACTAGAGGGCGTTCCCCTCCTTACCAAGTTGGTAAGGCTGCAGCGAACGCGCCCGCCCCTCGACACCAACCCCGACCAGACCCTGATACACTGCCTGAAGGCTTTGAGGATCATCCACAAACACTTCCCGGACGCTTTCGATGATAAACAGGATGTGAATGACATGATCAGACCTCATCTGATGGAATCGCTTATGCTGTTCTCGGCTAAGAAGGAAAGTTACGTCTAGTTGTGTTCGATTGAATCGAATTCGTTGCTGGATTGTTTCGGAAAAAATCGAGTAATTTTGCGTATTTGCTATTTTATCGATTGATAGATCTATACTCCATTTGTTTAGGTAGTTAACTAAATGTAAACAATCTTAACATGTCTTTTATCTAAAAAACTGTCTAAAAATTGAATCTAAGAATGTTTACAATTAGGTATTTACTTAAACCGATGTTAGGTAAGTAACTTAATTTAAATAATATTTGTTGGTCTTTTATACGATTTATTTTATATAAAAAGACATATCAAGATTGTTTACCTTTAGTTAACTACCTAAACAAATGGAGTATAGCAAGACTTCTATTCTCTTAAATTCGACCAATCAAAATGTAAACGTGACCGTTTAATACTTAATTTATGTGTATAGGTACTTAGTAATAATTCAAATTCTTGTGGCTAAAATATTCTAGAGTTTTATTTCTTGGTTAAATGTAAAATAACCTAACTCGAATATAGTTCTCCTGAGACTGAATTGTAGAAAAATATTTAAGTGTGACTTAACTATGACTTATATGACCTTAGTAATTATCGTAAAATATTGGAGTTAATGTGCTCTATACTCGATACGAAAGGAAAATCGACTCTGAAAGAACTCGATTGCCAAACGTCTCGATGTTAATAAACTTCAATAAAATTTGACAAATAAAATACAATCACACCGTAATAAATTATTACACCACATCTAATAAGAATTACAAGCTATTTGGCAAAATGTAAGTAAAATATGTATCTCGTTTTATATGAGATTGCCATTCATTCCACTTGGTATAAAAGTGTTGCTGTATATAACATTTTAACGCTACCATAAGTACATTATTGGCTTTGTAAATAGCGTACTATCTACTTAATTATATTACTATTTATCGTGAATAGTTTAGTCCTGAGGCCATACATTCGTGAAATTACTTTTACTAGTCTTTAATCATTTGTGTATACTTAGCTTTATAGTTATATTTAACAGCATTTTTTTTTAATCATCACGAATCCTATTAATCGGTTTTTTGTTTCATTGAAGGCCTCGTTTACCACACATTTTTCTGCCCACCCATGGTTATCCAGATAAATATACTTTTTGGGACACCCTGTATGCTCACTCGACATAACGTTTCGAATCATGCCCTAACCTAATGACGACCTTAGAAAAATATATAAATTGTTTTGGAAATAACAAACTTACATAAAAGACATATTTTTTCTTGTCTTGTCTACAGTCTAGAAACCTATTGTTTTATATTCCAATGGATTCATTTTGTATTGTATTAACTTCACATCACTCATGACAACACTCAATAGTAATTTTAGAATTGATACCACCTTAGCGTAAACTTTAGTGCTATACTATACCTACCTACTTATACATGTATACGTAATGTTTGTAAAGAAATTGCGATATGCGGCGCCCGCCACTGTTATCTGTTTATAATAAAGTATATTATCAACTGAATTTTTTGTTTTATTTGTGGGGAAGTATGTTTTCGTGAGTAGTAGTTGCCCAGTGGTAACGGCCGCGACTTACGAGTAGTAAGTCGTGAATTCGAACCCAAGCAGGCGCTTTACTTTGACTATATTATTTCAGCACCACTGCTCTCAAAACTATGAAGCAAAGCATCGTGAGGAAACCGGCATGTATTAGAACAAAAATTCGAAGACATGGGTCCGCTCACACAGACCGGCTCGGAGAGCATCGGCGCGCATTTTTCTTTTCATACAGATCGGATCGTATACGCTTGGAGTTGGTCGGAGCGGAGCCGCCAACTATTTCACATAGACCGGCTGAAAGCGATCTGAAAGCGGATGCGCTCGGAGCCGGTCGGATGCACTCGCAGCTGGTCGGATGCGCTAGGAGCCGGGTGGATACACTACAAAGGCAGTACCAGTATTCCACGCAGTCCAAGTTTTCTTTTCGGTGTTAACGTTTGCTTGTCGGAACATGGATTTAGATATCTCCGATGAAAAAATATATTTGTTAGCAAGATTTTTTGAAGCAGAACAAAAGAAACGAAAGCGCAAGCGCAGACAAATATGGGCAAAAAATATTTGGAAAAATATTATTTTAAAATATTTGATCGGCTGCGCGAGCGAGAGAGACCACGTATTCGGAGCCGATCGGCTGCGCGAGCGTGAAAAGTACGCAGTCGGAGCCGGTCAGCTCCTCTTATTATTTCACACCAAGCGCGTTCAAGCATTCTAATGACAAAATCAGTGCACATGCAAAAATAAACCTTACTAAAATTACTAAAAACTTTGTTTTCAATGTGATAAAAATCTGCTCTCCTCTCCGAGCCGGTCTGTCTGAACGGACCCTATGACATTCTACCAACCGGCACTGGGCCCGCGTGGTAGATTAGGGCCCATTGTCTCTCAAACAGAGGAGGCCTGCGTCCCAGCAGTGGGAACATTATAATTTCATTCCTACCATCCCACACTTAATGGTCCATGCTCCAAACCAGCCCGCGAAATTCAAAATTTCTTACTTTTTTTGCAATTTGCAGTTCAGTGCTAGGTTGTATGTTGATTAAAATATTATTCGCGACTGTAAGTTGTATGTAGTTACAGAATTATAATCATCAAAATCACCAATACAACCCTCCAAGTTCATAAAAACCTAAGAACCAAAAAAAAGAGAAAAAGTAATTCCTACAGCGTTATGAACTTAGAGCGTTGTATTGATGATTTTGATGATTATAATTCTGTAACTACATATGTCTTACAGGCGCAAATAATATTTTAATCATTATACAACCTAGCACTGGCCTGCAAATTGCAAAAACGTAAGAAAATTTGAATGTCGCGGGCTGGTTTAAGCATTCACCTTAATGACCAGTGACGACCAGTACATTAGTGAGATGTTATTGTCTATGGGACAAAGTACCGATTTAGTAAAATATCGTAAAACTGTGGGAAGTCCCCGTTTACTAATGGAGATAAAAGAACGTCATCGTTAGTCAACTTGAGTGACGCCTATGGACAATGGATTGGTAATTTAAATAGATACTTGTCAGAGAGAGTTAGAGATAAGCTTTTGAGTCACAGAGAGAGAATTCGTGTGATTAACGCTGGCATGGCCACCATCAGCGATTTTAATTTTGATAACACAAATAATCAGAATTAGTCTACCACCGGTTCAAAAGTAATAAGGGTTTATATAGCTGGCCGATCTAGAGAGAGCCTACTCCAGCTTGGCCCATTTGTATCTCAAAAACTAGAGCACCTAGCGAAGATCTGTTTACTCACAAAATTCATTGCAATATTTCGCCTAGTCGCAGATTTACTAGGTATGTAAATAAAAACATTTAAAAAAAAAATCGCCATACATTGGTACAAGGAAGTAGGTACCAAATACTAAGTAGTTTTAAAAAGCAGTTTCCAGTTAGCAGTTGGATTATTTTAGTATTACCTTATTTAAAATTGGAAGCTAAGGCCGCTATCACACTGGCGTTTTACGAGCGTTGGCGCTTCTCCAACGTCTGCGCAGCGCCGATGTTGCGCAGATGCGACGTTAACGTCGCGAGTTTCTAGTGGCAAGCGTTACAGCCGCTGAACGCAACGTTAACGTCGCACACATACTGCGATTTGCGGTGTACAATCAGAGACAAAATGAATTCCGACGAGGAAACACTACTGTTGGCTTTGCGATGCGTAAAAGAAAAAGAAAGTCCATCGTCAATTTTAGGAAAATCCTTTATGGTCCAATCGATTACAAGGAAGTGAATATTACTGATTGTGGACTTTAATTATCTGTAATCGCCCACACTGAGCAAGCTTGGCTTTTATTGCCAGTTCCTCCTGTGATGAAGAAGCCTTGCAGGACAATTATTATGAAGTAGCACAATTATAGCAAAGTAGGACAATTATAATAAAGAGTACTAAGTTATTACAAATAAAGACACTAAACAGACTAATACACACAAAACGCGGAGTGGTTGATGGTTGTACCTGTTGCCAAAAAACGCAAGAAACTCGCGACGTTAAAGTCGCGTCTGCGCAACGTTGGCGCTTTACCACTAGAAATTCGCGACGTTAACGTCGTGTCTGCGCAACGTTGGCGCTGCGCAGACGTTGGAGAATCGCCAACGCTCGTAAAACGCCAGATAGCGGCCTAAAGTAAAAAAAATATAACGGCTGTTATTTTGGCTACGGAACTAAATCACCGAAATACTTAGACTACAGGCGAACTATTAGTACCTTTATAAATTGTGTGCAGATACTGGTTACTATTTTTGCATTCCTCATTTAGTCATCACTTATCGGAAATGCAGTACTTATTGAAGAACCTATTAATGACACACTTTCTGAGTGCACGGCATAATCAAGTTAGTCATTACTAGTTCACAAAAGAAAAAAAAATAAACTAAATAATAATACAGGTCAGATAGGCAGTCACTCCATGTAAAATACTGGTATTCAGCAGCATTTGGTTAGACTGGAAGCCGACCCCAACATAGTTCGGAAAAGGCAGATCAGATGATGACTTCAAATAGTAAAACTCAATAATTACAAAAATATTTTTAATTAATTAATTATTCTTTCTCTTATATTATAAAGCAAGTGTCAGCAGTACATTAAAAAAAAATATAAATATCATCCATAAGATTGTTTGATATTTTTAGAGTGTACAATATCTACAGTAGTTTCATGGCAACTTCTTAGATCCAAGTCATAGATACCTAGACAAAATTTATTGTCCGGTGGCTTGAAGAAGTCTAGACCTCGGCCAATTTTGATTATCCAGCCAGAACTTAATCTGAAATAGACAAGAGAGAATTGTGTCTTTAAAGTGAAAAAAAAAAAACTACTAGTAAACGCTGAAAAAGTTTACACATATGCAACAGTTTGCACATAAATTCCTTTGAATAAAATAATTTCAGTATAATTTCAAAAAGCAAGGTAATGGGTGCTACAACAATACATGACAGTGGGGATGTTTAAAACAAGGAAATCACTTTGAAAAGGTAATTTCTATGTCCAATTACATTTCCCACCTTACCAAGCTTTCAAAAGACAAATATTAAACAGAACCCTAAATATATACTTGGATCATTAGATACTTACGTAATCTGCCGATCATGTAAAGTATCAGAGTATTTCACAACCAGTTTGATCCTATATTTAGACAAGTCATTACTCAAGTTTGTGAACCACCCCCGTTGGTCTCCTTCTGTTCGGCCATCCTTGGACGTGATCAACTCAATCAGTTGGAGATTTGTACAAGAGCGGACTAAGAGTTCACACAATCTAAGAAAATTTTGACACTGGAAAAGAAAGTATTACAAATGTTACTTGGGTTGCGTTATTATTATCAGCCTAAAATGTTCCCACTGCTGGGACACAGGCCTCCTTTTAGAGAGAGGGAGTGGGCTGTAATCCACCTTGCAAGCCCAGTGCGGGTTGATAAATGTCACATGTCTTCGAATTTTTAGTTAGTAGTAATAGTGATAATTACTTTACACAAAGTAAACCGCCTGTGTGGGTTCGAAACTACAACTTGTAAGTCGCGGCTGTTACCACTTGAATTGGTAATAAGTAATTAATAAATAATTATATTCTCCTATCCTGCTCTCTGTCCCAAAACATGCACTGAAAGAGACCTCTGAGCTGCTACCAACAACACCGAGGAAGTAAGTTTTGGGCTAAGAAGATCTGACATACAGTTGTTCCAGCAACATGAAGAAAAAGAATGAAGAAATCATTGTGATGGTTTAACATTTTCTTTTATATAGAATGGCAACTAGTATCTGATTATTATATACATGAGAGGTGATGAAAAGACTCGAATAGAAGGTGATAAGTTCAAATTAATGTTGTTATGATACAAAAAAATCAGACGTTATTCGAATTTTTCGAATGATGAGCTACAAGTCTTATCATCATGCTCCGAGTTTTTCTTTAAGACTCGAGTTCATTTTAAGGCTCAAGTCTTTTTTAAACTAGAGTCCTTTTTAAGAATGACTCGGAGTCGGCTTCACTCTAGACTTCGAGCCTTTTGAGCACAATGAGTCATGCTAATTGAGTTGAGTCTCTAAAATTAACACTTGAAGACTCGATTCCTTTGCAACACTAGTTGCGTTATTATTATCAGCCTAAAATCAAGCTGAATGGCGTGCAATTGGAGAGGCCTATGTCCAGCAGTGGACTGCTACAGGCTGATGATGATCTGATTATTTTTAATATTCTAGAGAGGTTTTTATTACAAAACTTAGTACATAGCCTGGTACAACCTAACCTTTAGTAAAGCCGATTTGTTCATGATAAAACTAAATATCAACAATTTTTACATTTAAAAACATACCACAAGAATTGTAAGGAGAGATTTATAAAATGAATACAATGTTTTTAGTCTTGTAAGTGGCAAAACAGACAAAGTTCTAAAAATACATATAAAAGTTTGACTTTTTCATATAAAGTTTTGACTCACCTGATGAAAACTTCTAATATAAGGGTCTTCAACTGATACATATTGTACTTCTTCATCTAAAAACCTTCCAAATAAAGCTTTGTAACTGTGTCCCGTGGAATTATTCTCAATATGCACCTGTTCATGAAACTGACCAGCCTCCTTTTGTTGTAAAACTAACTTTTTAATTGTCTCTGCTCTTTTCATGTACTCCTCAATTTTTTTTCTTAGATAGGCTTTGTTAGAATCATCAATTTCCCCTGTGAAAAGAATATCCTTGTAGATTTTTTTTTTTTTAATAAAGTAAACAATGGTGTTATTGTTGCTTACCTTTAATTTTATCTACTAATATCTGTAGGCCTTCTTGATAACATACTAGAGCTTCTGTGTACCTTTTTTTCGTGTCTAATTCCACACCGCGTTTAAGAATATTTACAGCAGCACTTTCTATATTCATTTTGCATAATTTAAAAAAAATACTAGACTATTGAAAGACAAACTTTCTTGCTATGCTGCAAATAATTGACTTCAGTGTTACCAACACCTAAAAATATTTACCCCTAAAGCTTACGTTAAAACCCCTAAAATTGCCACATTTACTGAATAATTCCCCTAAAAACTAACAACCAACGAATGTTCAGTAATCATAGACCGGCACAGAATAGTAATATTTATCTAATTTATTACGCGACATTTGTTTATCATCCACTCTGCATTCGTAGTATCAACAACCGTACTAGATGTCACTAATACTTTTCTTGTAATCAAAAACATAATGAGAAATATAAGACGGCAATAAACCCCTAAGAATACCCCTAAAAATAGAACGCCCCTAAAAAAATCCCAGCCCTCTTATTTACCCCCTAAATTTGGGGGGAAAACCCCTAAGTTGGTAACCCTGATTGACTTTGCCAAAACTCGTTTGCAAGGAGTGACATGACTTTAGGGATGATATATTTACTAAATGTTACTACATTTAGTCATTTGTTGGGGACTTGGGAAAATAAAATTATTAAAGTAATAAGTTCAAAAATACGTAAAACAAAAAGAATTAAAACTGTAGTTTTTAACTAATTTGTTAATTTCGACTACCTACACTATGAAAAATGTTGATTGTCTACTCTAATCGATCTTCGTAAATGAACATCAACGAATGAACATTTTTGTTGGTTTATAATTTGGTATTCACCGAATATGTTTCGTTTCAATTAGTTTTATTATTAAAATAAGATTGTTCAAAATATGTTTCAGTGAGTCAAAAAAATACATAACAAAAGAAATAAGAATATGATGTGAAGTTTGTGACATAAGTAACATAAGTTTAATTTTTCCAGTACCTTTTAAAGTTAAAGATAAACAATGCAAAAAAAGTTTCCTACCAAACCAACTATCACAGAACGGAATGGTTGAATGGAACGTTAATAATTTGACATAAAATGAAATTGAAGTTTTGTAAACACAACATAACCTCTATTAATTTTTGTTAATATTAATAACATAGTTATAAAACGCTAAAAAGGTGATTTAAAATAAATATCTAGATTTGAATGTTACGATAGCGGTATACAAATTATTTCATATCCAGTAAAGCCTTATTTAAGCAGAAAATGTCGCATCAGCTGGGACGTGTAGTGTCGGCAATCTTGCACCGATATTTTGGTGAAATCGTACAGAAAGTGGGCGATGACTTATTTACTTTTGGTAGTAAGCCTATTAGTATGATAGTGAAGACGACCAGCCTCACACGAACTCAGGTAATTAGCGGTAAACTGACCTTAGCAAAATAGGTTATGTTGTTTAGTGTCGAACCTTCTATGGGTAAATAACTCCACGAAACTGGTTTATTTTTCTGTTCTACTTCCTAGAAGAACAGAAAATAAGCAGACAGAGTATCATAATTATACCTAGTTGAGTCTATCCAGCTGAACTATAACAGCAGAAATGTCACCAAATGTTTTATGTTTTTGTATATTTAAAATATACTTAAATAAAGTTACTTGCTCCGTCCAACCATCTAGCTGTCTACTTGATAACAATTCATTGCAGGTGATAGAAAGCCTCCGCACACTTCTCAAGTTTGACCTCGCCACTTTTGAGCCATCAGCCAATGAAGTGATAGCCGATTATAAGTTGGTTCCTGATAATGTGCTACTACTCATCAGATATCCTAGGTAATTATACAACATTGAATAATATGATATGCCTGTATTCCCTAGATAGCCTATAAGGTTCCTAGTACTGGGAAAGAGTACACTGTGAGGTGGAGTGGGCTGTAATCTCACACGCGGGCCTGGTGTGGGTTTTGTGAAAGTCACAGGTCATGTCACCTATGTTTACGAATAAATGATTTGATTTGATTTGGAATTTTTGTAGGATAAGCTTTTTTTTTGTATGGGTAATCATCAAATGCTCTGGGCGGAGCGGGAGGGCGTGTCTGACTTTTACTGACTAAAACCCACCCGTATTCCTTCAGTTGCCCATGTGCCAGAGTCACGGTATCTCTTTCGCGCGACCCTGGTAGGGTAGGACATGCTTGGACATGGTTTCCTTTGTCCTTCACTATTCAGAGAGGTGATGAAATAAATTACACAAAATAAACTACCTGTGTGGGTTTGAACTCACAACCATCAACTCGTAACTTGTGGCTATTGTCACTGGGCCACCACTGCAGATATTTATATAAAACACAGCCATACTTCACCAGTTATACATCCTTTATAATAGTGAGAGCTGTTTTGCCAGTCACCAGGCACTACTGTAAACTCTAGGCTGCATCTCTGCATCCAGCAGGCGAAGCATGACACTTTCTATTTCTACGAAGAATAGACACAGCTGTTTTCATACAACGTGACATTTTGTTTCTTCATTGCTGACATCTCATCATAGAAATCTTTCCACAATCTGTCATTTGTCTTTCGTTTCTAAAGATTCTTCTCTAGGTCCTTTTTGATGTAGGCTATTTTAGAAGAAAGTTTTCTATCCCAACTATCAAAATCACACTGACAATTGTCATTCGCCTAAGGTAGGGAAAACAATTTGGTTTTATAATCGCCATGCTAAAGACAGAAGACAACTTTTAACTCGATGGCTACAAAGTATACATATATGGTTATCTATAAAATCACGATTTTATAAAAGAGGGTACTGTGTACAAGAAACGTCACTTTGTCTATTCTTCTGGCAACAAAACCCCTTTCTACGGAGGTCATGCTACGCATGCAGTACAGCTCCATCCAGAAAGTCTAATTTAGACATTCTGGATGGAAAACCGAATAATACCATCCATCCTGGCTGTCAAACCAAGGACCACCATAGTATTAGCAAAGATTGACTGAATTTTTTGTCTGTCAGTTTCAGTATGGAGTAAATATTCTGTAAATCAAACCTTGATGGAAATAAAAATATTGCTTGTCTCTTAGTTTATAATAAACATATACCTGACCACATATTTCAGATATCTTCTGCAAATAAAGAGTAAGTATGGCAGCGAGGCAGAACTGTTGGTAGAAGAGTTACTGCAGCAAGCCACCTGCACTGCTACTGTGCTGCTATTCACCATTGCCATGAAGTATAAGGATGATAAGGTAAGGTGTAATGTCTACCAAGTTAGAGCAGTGATGTATTGGAAAAAGTATTGATCAGCTACATAGAAAACTAACTCAGAAAGTTACCACTGACTAACTTGAATGAAATTCACCAACCCCGGTGTGACTTGACAAGACTTGATAAATCAAATGAACTCCCAGAATTTGCATGAGACCTTAAAGCTTCATGTTTCCTGGTGCTGCAGAGACCAATAAATCTAAATTATCTGCTGATAATGATCTACATTATACAGTTACCACCTAAGTATACATTATGGTAAAGCAATAAAAATACTGAGTATTGTGTACCATTGCATATCAAGTAGAACAAGGATGCTATTGAAAAAAAATGCATTAGCTTAGCTTACCATGATTATAAGATTAAATTCTAGAAAGAATTTTAGCTATAGTATAGAATTTAATGCCAGCAGACAAAACTCAATGCCATTTATAGTTATGAATTCAGGATTCATTATCTTTTCTGTTAAAAAAAGTGCTTTAACACTGCATTCAAAAAAGTGCCTGTAAATGGTTCATAATCGGCCTATATTGTGCCCACTGCTAGAAAACAGGCCTCCTCTTGGTGAGAGGGAGTGGGCCATAATCTACCACGTCTTCATTTCTTCCCATAAGTGTTGTAAAAGGCGACTAAGTTACTAACTGCAGCAGTGTTCTTTATGCATTTTATCTAATAACTGCAATCGCCAACCCTACGCCTAGCGTGGCGATTATGGCAACTCCCCCATTACGTCCAGTAGTGAATGTCTTTTGGCTGAACTGATGATGATACTTAAATATCTTTAGTTGCAGCAATGACTTAGTTGTAGCACTCCCAACACCTCCTAATACATTCCATTTTCTTTTCCAGGAGAAAAACATAACAATTGTGTCCTTAAAGGACATGTTTATAAGCCTGGTGACGGCCGGCTACATCCAGCAGGCGCCCGTGGCTGAACTCAAGGAGGGCAGCGACATACCCACATTGGTGCCAGTGGCTACCATCGTGCCAGATATGCTGGTGTCCAGAACTGGCACGTTGGCGCTGGTGCAAGCTATGAGTACTGGCAGTATTAGTGAAATTAATGATAGTTAGTATATTTTTATTTCAAGTGGCAATGTCAAAAATTACTATTTATTACTTCATTTTTTAGGGTTCCGCACCTCAAAAGGAAAAAGCGGAACCCTTATAGGATCACTTTGTTGTCCGTCCGTCTGTCAAGACCCTTTTTCTCAGGAACGCGTAGAGGTATCAAGAGAAATTTATAACAAATACTCAAGTCTACTGTCCCTTGGAGCTGTAAAAAAATCAAACTTCTAAGCTAACGCAATCAAAAGATATAGCCGTTTATACCGCAAATTTCCTCAAATTTTCGAAACTCGCAAGGGAATCAAAACCTAAAGGGTACTTCCAGTCGATCTAGAATTTTGAAATTTGGTACGAAGCAACGTCTTATAGCACAGATAAAGGAAAAATTGCGAAAACTGAAAATTTTTTAGTTACATCATATAATAAACAGAACAAAACACAGACAGAAATAAAACCAAGCTAAGAAACAAAACAGAACTACGACTCGATTGTCGTGATGGGTGAACTTTTACTTATATACCTACAGGCATGGACCTAAAAAAAAGAGCGGACGGAACTTCATTAAGAAATAATTGAAGCACCACAATGGCGGATGCGTAACTATGTGTGCGTGTGTAAAGGGATGCCAGATGAAGGAAAATCACCCATTTTTAAATAATATTTTAATAAGATCTCCCTTGCACTTGGTTTTATTACAAATTTTTGTGGCGGATATTGTTAAAATAAAGGTAAAATAAATCAAACACATTGGATTTAAAAAATATTTACAACTCATTTAATGTTAATAAAGAAGAATACAATAACGATAAATAGTAACAAAAAATAAATCTCCCACTTTTAAAGGAATTTGAAACTTGAAATAGTTGCAACACTGATTGATTTCGAGATTTATTAAAGATATTGACGTAAAATCGAGAAATAAGCTTTAAAATGACATGTTTGCCTATGAAAAGTGATACCCTGGCTTTTTTTAATTGAACCACTTTGGTTTCGACAACTTTTCACAACACACGATGGGATACTTTAATTTTTATTATGCAAAATAACACCGAATTACACGCGGGCACCATTCGAAGCGTAATGGCCGATGACTGACTTACTATGGTGTGAATGTGTGCGTGCTGGCTTGTCTACATTATTGCACTGACTTACTATGGGTGCTTCAGTTATTGTTAAAGGAGACGGCGTCCGCTCTTTTTTTTAGGTCCATGCCTACAGGTTTGTACGGAACCCTCGGTGCGCGAGTCCGACTCGCACTTGGCCGGTTTTTTTGCCTATCATAATCCTTATAAAAATCGTACCAAGCGGCATTTTTTTAAGTACACGCCACCTAGTAGTCTATTCTTGGAAGTACTCGCTTACATCTGTGAGTGTAAACGACCTGTATTCAATAGCAGATTTTATCTACCGGTTATGTGTCGAATTGGGTGGATTTTGAGGAAATGTTATGACCCAATTCAATAAAGTGTAATGTCCGATAAGCACGTTTACTACTCCAACGACTTACTAATGTGCCAATTACACATAAAACAATATAAACTAAAAATGTTGACTTCAGCGCCATCTAGCGGGAATATGTCCGAGAGCAGACCGTATGTTCCGCCTTAATCATATCATATTTGTATTTGTGTAAACTTCACTTGCATTGTAAGTGATTGATGGCTTATTATTGGTTTTGAAATGGTTATTATAACTATAGTTACCATAACCAGCCTATAATGTTCCCACTGCTGGGACACAGCCCTTCTCGCTTGTGAGAGGGAGTGGGCCGTTATCCAGCACGTGAGCCCAGTGCTTGTTGGTGGATGTCACGTGTTCGTGTTTTTGGTTCTAGGTTAGGTCAAACTGGTTTCCTCACGATATTTTCCTTCACCGTACATGGTGCTATTATTGCATAACATAGTTTAGATTTAATCACTCAAAAAAGTGTAAATGTTCTCTTTTTTCCAGATGTTTACTGGAGGGTGAACTATGATCGGTTCCACCTGGACTTTAGAGATGAAATCATGATTAAAGCTATCACACGACGAATCGATGAAAATGGTGAGTAACTTAGTTTTGTAGTCACCTTTGTCTCTCTCTGTAGATGTTTCAGAAGACGACTAATAGAAATCCGACGGGCAAAAGGTTCCTAGCCCTATTATAATCATTTTCAGGGCAAGTGATCAAGAGATGTGCAGGGTAGATCAAGAGTGCAGTAGTAATAGAGGCGAACTAGGACAAAATCGCTTTACACACCACTTTAGTGTCTAATTTTGAAATGCTGTAATCTAAGCTGGGGAGTTTATTGCGCCACTTCTTCTTCCCAGCTAAAGCACTAAGAAGCGGTGAAGGGCGGGCGTTTGGGGGACTGTCTGATGTAATTTTGACGTTCAAAAAGTGCTGATCCTCAGCCTAATTGGAATAAATGACTTTTAATAAAAAATCTGTAAAAGTTCAATATTATATCCCACGTTAGTGTACAAATATCTGTTACATACCTAAACTCACTCATTCTTTCCATGCATGTAGGCAGAAACTACAGACCGCCATCTACTCTGCCCCCCTAGCCAAGTTACAAACGTATCGTGTCGATTTTCTTTCTCCAAACGGTATCGCCTCGGTGTCAGCAATTGTAGAAAGCGATAAGTTGGTAGCCATGTTGACGCGCCTGAGTCAGCAGCTCGTTCTACAATGTCTTTAGAAAAATGACATTATAACAAAGGATGTAGCGTTGAACATTGTAGAAACGATAACAATTCATTCTGTCATTTTGAACGATGTGAACTTGGCTACGAATTTTTCTATTTTTTTGTTCTAAGCAAGTGACTTAACGTTGAGATGATTTCATTGCCATACATTTGATTAGTTTTTGACTCGCGTTAACGATTGCAGATTTTCAACTTGGCTATGGGTGCTGATACTATTTTTGCCTCGTTCACGTTGAAACATCCAGTCATACAAGCACGCTGTTTACGAGAAAATCAACCACATATTTAGAGGGTATATTAATTACTAGCTTTTGCCCGCAGCTTCGCTCGCGTTAAATTCGGGGTAACACGGTTCCTCTTTCCTGATTTAGAACACAGAAGAGAACTCGAAACGGAATGTTATTTTAATACGCTACTGTAGACGATATTACATGTCTTTCTATTTGGGGATAGAATGTAAAGGTTCTGAGCATTGGACACGCGAACATGCTACATACAATTATCCATGGGAAAAGCATGGCTTTTCTAAGCTCACCCCAACCACCTAAAAAAGAAAAAAAATAGTAGTTTGTGTCACTCTCCATCCCTTCAACTATCTCCACTTAAAAAATCACGTCAATTCGTCGCTCCGTTGCCGTGAAAGACGGACAAACAGACACACACTTTCCCATTTATAATATTAGTATGGATTCGCGTAACTAACACTATATTTTGTAACATTTCCCAGCTGGAGAACTAATGCGCTTCCTTCTTGAGAAAATGTACCTAACCTCGGCAGCGTGGGCGCCTGAGTCCAGTCCTTTGTGCGCGATAGAACTGAGAGACCGATGTCGAAGCGCTGCCACCGACAAGCCACTGCTGCATCAGTTCGTCGACCAGTATCTGAAGGTCCTAGGTATGTGGAAGTCGTGTAAACAACTTGGCATTTAAGATATTTTACAGATTACAGTGTTGGCCCAATGGTATCCCCAACTTGTAGGGGACGATTTGAAGGCCGTGCGTTCGAACACAAAAAAGTACTTTTCTTTTTGTATTTAATATTATCAGCACTGCTCTCAAAATGGTGAAGGAAAACATCGTTCTGACACGCCCTCCCGGTTCGCTCGTCATTTGATGAATTCCCACCCAAAAAAAGGTAAACATCGTGAGGAAACTGGCATGTCTTAGAACCAAAAATTCGAAGACATGTGACATTACCATACCGTACTGGCCCGTACTGGGCTCCCCTGTCTCCCAGCATTGGGAACATTATAGGCTGATTTAGGTAAAGGTTGATTGAGAAAGATTCTTCGTATTAAAACCTTAAATTCAATGACAGACAACTCACAGCCTAAACTGCTGGTTGTAGAAGGTAGACATTTTGCACAAGAGTTCCTTATAGAACGAAGGAGTGCACAATTAAAAGATTTTTAAATCATCCTCTAAAGGGATTAAGTAGAGGATGAAACTTTATATGCATGTTCGTTGTGGCGGTGTTAAGAGAAGGCCTATGTCCAGCAGTGGACATAGTGTGGAAGAGACATCGTAAAGAAACATATACGATGGATTCAGTACATGAATCTAGAACGATTTGAGCTTAAAAAATTTGAAGATTTTTAAACATCTAAAAGAGCGGTTGCACTTTAAAAAATAACGTCACGCCGTTTGTTGTCACGCCATACGAGTCAGTCTTACAAGTATCATCCAAGTAGCTCCACTTGGTCCTCTCCACACAAGGTCATCAGTCCACCTGGTGGGAGGAACTTCCTACGTCTTCCGGTACGCGGTCACCACTCCAACCTTTGCCCAATCGAGTCGGATTCGACCCTCCCTAACTAGACAGTTTGTCCTAGGTAAACGTACTCGTCCACAACTTCGAGTGTAGCGTCACCTATCTTCATGAGAGTGGTTGTTACATGGGCATTTGACATGACCGTTGGAATGTCCATATATAATCCCCGTAGTACTTCCCAAAGAGGGGGTCTTAAAATGATGAGACCACTATTTCGGAAGGTCTACTGAGGTTTTCGAGCATTGTACTGACTCTCCATAGTCTCAGCCATGATGTTGATGCTAACCTCATTCCAGTCCAGATCCTTGAAAATATCCTCCAGTGCAGCGGTGAATAGTTTCGGAGAGATAACGCCTCCCTGTCTCACACCTCGCTGCAGAAGAATAGGTTTTGAGGTCTGATTCTAGAGTCACTGACATTGTGGCGTTTTCGTACAGATGTACCTGGATATACCGATAGTCAATCTGGCACTGTTAAGGAGACTGCAAAACCGCCCATGTCTCGATCGAATCGAAGGCTTTTTCTTAGTCCAAAAACGCAGACAGAGAGGCAGGTTATATTTTTCGGTCTTCTGTATACAGGGTTATTTGTAAAACACCGGCAACCTCTCAGGTCTATGTTACTAACATCATAATCAACAACTTTTGTTCTATGACTTTTAAAAATTCATCATATTTTAGTGCATCAGATTTTCATACAAAAATCGGCTGCCTGTAAATAGGTCAAGTTCAAGCGCCCCCGCCGCCCTAACCCCGCTCCCCTTGCTAATATACTATCGCTTTCTTTTGCTTCGCATAGACTCCGTAACATTTAGAGCGTTTAATGTAAATATTTTTATTTTTGTTTGAAAATCTGATGAACTAAAATATGATGAATTTTTAAAAGTCACAGAACAAAAGTTGTTGATTATGATGTTAGTAACATAGACCTGAGAGGTTGCCGGTGTTTTACAAATAACCCTGTATATATTTCTTTATTAAACAAGTGACAAGACTCAGTTGTGTTAGTAACAATTTTTCTTACCCCTATGTTAGTATTCATATTCTAATTACTTAACCTATAACTATGAATATATGTGAATCACCGCCACACGTCTATCACTGAGGTGGACAGCTTGCAACAGTGACTCACATATAAACAGTCGAGTCTGCTCGCCACACAGCGCAGAATAAGGTTGGGGCTGGCCCGCACGCGGCGCACCAGGGAGGCGCATCGCTTCCTCATCGTTGTATAAAAACAGTCGACTCGAGCTTCAGCAAACATCCCTGACGCACTACAGAAGCGGGGCAACCCCATCAATATCCTGAACGCATTATTGTATTGAACGCGAAGGACGCTGTACGATTTCTGCATATAATCAGCCCACAGACTACACGTGTAAAATGGAGTGAGCAACGTGCAAATCTGCGAGCTATCATATTTGCCCTAACCGACAGCGCCCTTCGCTCTCGCTCAATATCGTCATCGTCCTTCATGCCAGCGGTCAAGACGTGACCAAGGTATTTAAACTTATATACCCGTGAGAGCGGAGTTCCGCTCAAAGCGACTGGTGGTATAGTTTCTGGACACCGTCCGCCGCCGGCACCAAAGACCATAACCTCACTCTTACACACGTTGTAGACTAAACCATGAAGTTTGGCATAATCTTCACAGATGGCCACCAACCTCCTAAGGCCACAAACCGAGGCGCTCAGCAGAGCCATATCATCGGCGTA
The DNA here is from genome assembly GCA_947507805.1 of Aporophyla nigra. Classification (NCBI taxonomy): domain Eukaryota; kingdom Metazoa; phylum Arthropoda; class Insecta; order Lepidoptera; family Noctuidae; genus Aporophyla; species Aporophyla nigra. Next base: position 25,788,944 of record OX382292.1, on the reverse strand, counting down.
ACTGATATTATTCACACACACTCCATCAATGTAACAGCCGGCTCGCTCTTTGCTGAGCGTCTCAATCAACTCATTGACGTATAGATTGAAGAGCGTAGGTGAGGTCAGCCCCCCCTGCCTCACACCGCACTCCAATCCATACGGTTCCGACAAAGTTCCAGCCCATCGAACCTGATTGATCTGGCCTCCATACCAGCATTTCAAAGTGCTTACTAGTTCACATGGAACTCCAGCTTTCTCAAGCTTACTCCATAGAATGCTGTAGGAAACCAGATCAAATGCTCGGGATAGATCGAAGAAGCACGCGTATACAGGTGTTTTTCGATCAGTGTAGTACTTGACAGCCCACTTTAGACACAGGATGGCACTCTCAGTGGACAGCCCAGCTCGGAATCCGAACTGGTTGTCGTGCAGTTTAATGTGATTATTAAGTTGTCTATTAAGCAGGCTATCAAGCACTTTCGCAATCACCGTAGCCAGAAAAATAGGCCTATAGTTTTTCATATCAGCCATATCACCTGTTTTATTTTTAACTATAGGCACTACAATCGTTTTAGTCATCTGACTAGGCAAATACTCATGACTGACACAAAAGTTAAAGAACATTGCCAACACTCTTGGTAAATGAGGACCCGCATACTTGAGGTGCTCGATACTCAGACCATCATGACCTGGAGACTTTCCCCTAGACATGGCGGTGATGACACCCTTGATCTCCTTGGCTGTAAATCTAGTTTGAAGATCATGATGGTCTGGAGCATCAGGCACAGGCAAGCTGGGTCCCAGTGGTGATTTTATTTTAAACTGTTCCTTAAAGAGGTTAGCAATAATAAAAAATAATAAAATAAAACATTTATTTTCAGGTGTCAATGACCCATAGACATATACCTTACAAACTAACATACATAGGTATTATACAAATCTTGTGTTAATGAAATAGTACCTTAAACTATGTATGTTATTTATTTATTTATTTTATTATTTATGTACACACAGTAAAATACAGAGTGATAAGGCATAGTAATAGAATTGAGTAAAAAGGTACTGCTTATTTCTTAAGAAATTTCTTCCAGTAACACTTCACTAGCTTGTCCGTGAGCTGTCCTGTGGCACTTGTCCGCGGAAGCGACGGAACACCACATCCTGTGGCCAAAAGTCTTCGTCCATGACGATGGGCAGATAACAATCCGGTACACGCACCACAAACGCCTTGAAGTTGACGTTGCGGTGTGACTCCAGTAACTGCACCCTCGGCATGTACTTCGTCTTCTGGCGTACGTACTCCACGATGTCTTCCGCCTTAGTGGTGTAGTGTGGGCGAGAAATGTACACCGGAGTGTTCGGCTTTGCAGCGCGCAAGCTGACATCGGACTTCGCAGTAGCTTTCCCGCAGCGGTTCTTGTTCGTTCGCGAACGGCGCTTCCTCCTTTGCACCGTCACGAAACCCTCATTATCTGGCTTAGGCTTAGTTGTAATGCCTGGAGCACTCGCAGTGACGCTAGCGAAATCCTTTTGTGAGGGTTTCGTCAAGGCTGCAGTCACTGGCAGCGGGACGGGGCGAGGGGGAGCCGCTTTGACGGGCGCGGGGCTGCGAGGCACGCGGGCAGGGCGTTCTGCAAGCTCAGCAAACGACGGATGCGCTGGCGACGAAACTGCTGACGCGGAATTTGACGACGATACATCGAGGCCGGCTCCGCGACACATGTTTACGTTTGACGCATCGACCCACCGCGTCGGTCTACCGGATCGTTCACACCGTTGACCGATACAGGGAGTCCAGGCCTACTACTTATCCTGTTCTTGTGCCGCCAGAAGGAGCGATAATCCTTGTTTGAATGATGCGAGGCCAAAATATCCATTTTTATTTGCTCTTGGTGTGTTTGACGCCACTTCAGACGAGATTTAAATTTCCGTCTGGCCTCACTCATGTCAACGTAAACAGGACCTGTTGATGGTTTGCCATAGTCCTGCCACACACTAAACTTAAGCCTGGCGTCCCTGTATGCATCCCCAACATGCTTGTTCCAACCTGCCACGATCTTCCTTTCCCTATATCTGCTGCTCCCTCGACCCACCACAGCTGATTCCGATAAGGCTATTGTACGAGCGGACCAGTGGACTTTCAATGTATCTGGCAAGATGTAAAAACCATGAAAACTGTCCGGCTATTGAGGTAACATCTTTTTATAGGTCTCCAAGTAACATATATAAAATTTAGCTTTTATACTATAACGAAAGTATAATTGTAATTTATTAAAGTTTAGGGGTGTCTGGCAGGGGGTAGCAACCGTCATAAGTGTTCGGCAATGGATGACGAGATTTCTAAAGTTATCCCGAAGAAAATATAAAAAAATTGAGCTTTATACTCTAACAAATTTTAAGTACTATTTTATACACCTTTACTACCTGGTACCTGCCCAGGTAACCACAACTCAAACTCTATAGTCGCTGGTCGTTCTTACCTGTACAGAAGATATGTACAGAGAAAATTTCAACTTTTATAAAATAATGAAGGTCTGGCCATCGTGGGCTCTTGCTCTATAATAGTTCAGTATCAATGCAATTCCAATAAAATTCCTGACAGAAATTTTCTAATTCCGCAAAAAATCTACCTGTTGGGTGTGCATTAAAGTCTCCCAAATATAACAGTTTTCTATACTAGAGTTCTCTATAATGGCACTCACCGCACTCAGGCAATCCGTGTATTCCACTAAGTTACATGCCTCGTCTGTGGGCATATACGCACTGAACACTAACACTGACCTGTCGTTTACATTATTTTGACAGAGCACACTCGCGAGTTATTACACGGAACCACCGCCACCGTGTTAAACGCACTTTTCCTCCAAAGTATGGCCACGCCTCCGAACGGACGGCGTCGTAAAATCCCCGCCGTTTTATCCACAGCTGATGTTCCTATACAGCCAAAATCATCACTGATACTATGTAGGTACGCAAGTTCTTCTGGTAACAGCCATGTTTCTTGAAGTGCTATTATATCGTAATTGGAACATAGTTCCCGTATATAATCAGTGGATCGCTTTACACTTTTACAATTAAAACTCACTAATTTATATATTTGTTTCTCCATTTCTAACTGGTATAGGGCCGTCGCCAGTAATTAAATTCCTGGCCGCATCACTCCTGTTATAGTGCACGAAACGCCTAAAGATAATAGCTGTTGGCCACAAGTTACCGTCCAAAAATATTTTATCCCTAGACTCTGGTACAAAGAACTTAAATGACTTGTGGTTTAAATTCTGCTTTTTCGACTGTATTTTTTCCAGCTTGACGGAAATTTTCGTTTTTAACAAGATATAGTCTGTTATATCCTTCTCGCTAGTATTAACGTTTATGTTGGATATAAAAATCAGCACTTTTCTCTCCGCCGCTTTGAAATTACCAACGGAATCCTTAGCTGAGCCGAATCTACCTATTAAACGTTGTTTATTACTTGATTTCCGATAAGTGACCGTAGTCCATTGTTCAACGTTTGACCGCTGATTCAATATTTCCGGATGAATGGACTTATCGGTTTGTTTACGTTCTTGTAGCTCGGTCGCGTCGATCATCTGTTCACTCGCCATCAACGCTCGCTTGGATACGATCGACTGCTCGATCACCGTCTCGCTCTCACTCGCTTGCGATGCTATCGCTGCGCTGCCCGCCGCTAACGTAGGTTGCGGTGGATTTGGTGTACCCTCCTTGATCAAATTGTGAACATGATTATGCTTATTTGGTATGCACTGGGGTGATGCCGAGCCGCTTATACCAGAAGCATCAAGCTGGTCAGTCACCTCCAGAAGCGACACATTCACACTTTTACATGCAGCTCTTTTCGGGTTCAGAGGAAAATTCACGTCCTCCGTGTTACTCACTGAACTCATCTTATCATTCACATTTTGTATCTCCCTTCTTATAATTTCCAACTATTCGAGTGAAGCATACGAGTCTTTAATATGTTTTACATCCTCATGAAGTATTATCAGCTTTTTGAGTACGTCTGACACGTCTACGTGATCAAAAGTAATAGGCGGAAGCCTCTCCAAGTTTCGTGCCACGAAAACCGGTATCAGGTCAGGAAGGGATTTGAAAACATTTATAATATCACTGAGTGCACGATTCTCCTTCCCTTGTCCTTTACGAACGGGTTTTCTTTTGCCAGCCGGTAAAGATTCAAATAGCAACGACTTCGACTTTTCAATCTCATCGCCACTAAACGTCGCCGCACACAGCCTGACTAGGCTTTCTTCGTCACAGAGCGATATCTTGTTCTGCACATAAGCCAACAACTCGTCTATAACGATGTTACAACTACTACACTTAAGCGTAACCGACATTTTCCAAACTTCTCATTAGGTCGTAAGCGATGTGACACACACATTACGCGACGTACTCGGATGCGGGCGCGCGCGAGAGTGATAACCTGCCGCAATGTCTGTATGTGGTCTACGGTGCTAAAACTTGTATGGAACTCGGCGTATTCGGGAGGCTGGTCGTCGTCAATCCTGCGCGCGAGACAGTTCTTGATGCCTCTTGAAAACAGCTTGTAGAAATGGCTCAGAAGTCCTATAATTCTTAAGAAGGCTATAATGGTATAACTCATACATGGTGCGAGCAACTGGCGAGATGGCTCACTCGCCGTCCGACACCTCTGTAATCGGAACGTCCCACCACTTTTAGACTTAAAACTGGTGGGGCGTTCTGATTCCAGAGATCTTCGGATTGAAGAAGTCATACTTTTTTCATTTCCTCTGTTCTACTTTAATTTCCTCTGTCCCCAGAGGAGAATGGCGGCGGGTTCGTGCGGCGCGTGGGCGACGCGGGCAGCGGGCAGTACTGCGTGCGCGCCCGGCACGCCGCGCGCCAGCTCGTGCTGTGCGCGCTCGAGCACGTCGTCACCGAGCGACTGGGCTCCAAGGCCGCCAGGATATTCAGGTCACAGATCACTACGCACTACGCACTAATTTGCAAGTCCGGTTAAGCAGCTGACAACCTCATAGTATGACTGGCGAGATGTAATTTAAAAAAAATAATTACGCACTAAGGTTGTGTGGTACCGAACGTAAATGATAGCACCAACCCATTTCAAACTCAAACCATTTATTTCAAATAAAGCAATTACAGGCAATTTTGAACTGTCAAGTGGCGTTGAATCAGAAAAATGAACGAGTTGTCCAATTCAAAGCGTAGGTACCTATGGAGAAGAACGGGCTAGAAACTCCATGGACATTCTTTTTAGAATGGGCAGCAGCGTTCTTTATATATTTTCCCACGATGTTGCGATCGCCAACCCGCCTGCCAAAGCTTGACGATTACGGCAAAATCCCTCCAATTGGGGGAGGCCTTTTTCCGGCAATGGACGTATTCGGCTGAAATTATGACGATGAAGTGCCTAAAGAAACCATGGCCGTCCAAAAGCGCGTTGAGTTGCAAAAAGATATTTTCAAATCCAATTGGTAGTTCCTAAGGGGCCATCCATAAATTACGTGACACAAATTTCATGATTTTTACCCCCCCCCCCCGTCCCCGTCCTTGTCACAGCTGGTCACATTTGTGAGACCCTAGTGTGACGTCACATATTTTACAATTTTACATCTAGACATAGTTTTTTTAAATTTTTTCTTTCATAGTTCATATTTCGTGTTTTAATAGTACTTTAAATATATATATATTCAATTTTGAAATGTGACGTCACAAAATTTAGGGCCCCTCCCCCCTAGTCACACAATGTCACATTTAGTCGACCCCCTCCCCCCCCCCCCCCCCGTAACGTGTGTCGTAATTTATGGATGGCCCCTAAGAGCGCCTAAACGAAATAATAAACAAACTCGTCAACTTAATTATTAGTATAGATAATTATCATTTTAGTCGTAAGACGTCCACTGGGCAAAGATCTCCCCAAATTTGGAGGTGTTTGCCACGATCGCCACGTTTGGCAGGCAGATTGGCGATCGCAGTATGGTGATAAAATGCATAGAGAACCCTGTTGCCCATTCTCCAATAAGTCCCTTAGTCGCCTCTTACGACACCCACGTGAAGAAATTGGATGGTAAATTCTTAATGTCTGGCACCACACGGACAATAGAAAGATAATATTGCCAATGTACAAACTCAACTATTACAGGTTAGTTCGTTCTAGAAAGTACATAGAAGAGGATGACATACAGAAGAACGCGATGTTAGTGAACAAGGAATGTAAGCAGCTGACGTACAAACTGTTAGAAGAACATTTTATTAGTGTACAGGTAAGCAGATTTTCACTATCCTTGAGTAATATGATAATATCCCAAAAATGTTTTTTTTTTAAGAAGTTTTTCTGTACAGATAAAAATATGCATTGTTGGTTATTTGCAGATTGATTATAAATTGTTCTGACTTTTTTTCCGACAACAGCAGTGTATTATAGTATTTTATCTCACAAAGCGACTCGCGATTTACTTGTGGTTTCCAAGTGTACAAACACGCTGTGAATGTGTGTGTAAGTGCAGGAACTCTTGGTATTGTTTTAGATAATATTGAAGTTTTTACGCACACATTCACAGCGTTGGTTACTACAAGTAAAGCGCGCGTCGCTTCGTGAGTAAAATATATAATGTAGACTAAAGTAAAAAACATTTTTACTGTAGTATATTAATAATAAAATTAACTGTTACATAAACAAATTAAATAATTACTTTCAGCCAATGAGAAAAGCAGCTTCGGCCGGTGGTCTCGCGAAAGCGATATATTTATATCACATCAAGTTACATGACGTAAGTTTGCATGCTTTGTATCGCTTTTGATAGCATTTCCTGTATATATCGTAATTTTCTATTAACATTTTTTTGTTGTTGTAAATTATAAAAAATGTAGTAACTATAATAACTGTTACTATCTCTTTATACCGAGAGATTTTCTGTTAACAATGGATATTTGTAACTGAAATAACCGTTACTATCTCTTTTATACCGAGATAGATTTTCTATTAAAACAATAGATTAAAAGTTGCTATTATATATAAAATCTATCAATAATCATTTTGATCATTTGTATTGGTTATTTAACCCCGCTTCTAATCCGTTGCATAATAAGCTTTTTTTATATATACATACAATGAATCTTTTTATGTGAAACTTTTCAATGCGACGGGTCAGACTGGCTGCTAACGTGGCGTCACAGCCAACACCTTACATCCAAAAAAAAATTATTAAAAATAATCTGCTTATTATTTGGCATGTGACGATGCACAGCATCTGTGAGAGGGCCTTGTATACTACCCGTTAGTTATCAGCCAGTCATAGCTTCGTGCAGTCACATCCTGGACCAATCCGCGCAGAATTCCGGTCATCACGTGGTCCCGATCGGTGGCGTATTCGCTAATGACGGACGTTTTATAGCGTCATTACTTCCCGAGTCTTCGCGAGTCTTATCGCGAACTAAAAGTAGCGCCGTCTCAATCGCACAAAGCTCGACGTCTCGATGTACAACAGAGAGAGAGCTACTTGTAATTCGCGATAACACGACACTGTAGCCGTAGCAACTAGGACTCCGAATATCCCTACAGCGGCACATGCCTGAACTAATTTCTGAACCTAGCTCCGCGATGCATTTGGACATTAATTTAAACCGCCTTCCGTTGGCTACCAAGGTTTTTTACATCAATCTCATGGTTTTCGGCTAGAGCAACAATTTCTTTCAATAAAATATTTTCATCCGATCTACCATTTTGGAATTATAGAGCGTTTTGTAAAAAAAGAAAACGAAAGCTCCTAACTCGAAAGCGGTGCATCATAGGGTCATGCTTCTGAGAACCTAAATAGTTTTTATGGTTTCGGTGAACCCAATACTGCAATAATATTGTCAATGTCCGAAAAAAAACCGATCATTTTTCTGTCCTCGCGCCATAGCGCCCCTAAGGCTCCAACCTTCGCAACCTTGCTCAAATTCAAACCATATGAAGTGACTTAAAACCTCATAAAAGTTCCGTGAATCATCATGGAAGAATGTGCTTTTCGCGTACGTGTTGAAGATTCGTAACGCTGCACCTTCGTCGGCTTCTTCGAGCGATAATAACGATGAACTTCGACAGTTTGTTTACGACGATTATGCGGCGAATTCCAAGATATTATTATATAGCAGCCCTTTGCCTTAATTACTTGAGTTACTCAATCACAACTTACAAAAGAGTTCATTGATTGGACAGTTTTTCTGATGCCACCGTTTGTGCCACTAGTATTTCGAAAAAAAAAAAAATATAGAATCGTTTCTACCATAATTAAAGTTTCAAGAAAATTAATGGGAAAATTATGCAGCTAGTTTGTGGAAAACGGGTTAAATACATTGCAAATCGGCGGGAGCGCATTCTGAGCGAAATAGCTGACAACAACCTTCGCGACGGTCTGCATAAGATCCCTTCAAGTTCTAATTGCTTATTTAACATTCTACAAAATTCCTATATTTATTTCAACCCTCAAAAATATACATAAAATTTGTGAGGAAATCATACAGTTAGAAGCTACTTGCAAGAAAAATATTATTACAAATGACTCGCGGATGGGGGAAATAACAAGCACAGCAGTTCTACGGAGACCATGTTCGGCAGACGCAACGGACTCTGTAGGCCCTGCTTGGAAATATTACGGTAATGTGTCTGCCATTTACCTCCAACCGATTACTGATTCATCTATCAGTACGAACCCTGACCGCAAAATCCTTTAATGTTCCAGAGACGTTAGGCTAGCCAGAAAATTACAAGAAATCTGTCAACAAACGCTTCTAAGTGATAGAATTCCTCAGATTCATTTGGAACACCAAAGGAAACTTCATGACTGGCAGCCACATTAGTTCTAAGGAGGCTGTCTCCGAGCGTATCGGAGACAGTGGCATACAGCCGATACCCCAAAGGCTAAACTACAAGGCAAACTAAGAGCATCCTCCTTAGCGTGTATTCTCTTCGTTCAGAAGTTTTATTCCCCGGCTGTAGGCCTTAATTTATTAAGGTTTCTACAGGAGATAACCCGGTTAAGAAGCCCACTTTAAGCGACCTGCGACATTTATTTATTATTAGCCATTAATGTCCGACTGTTGGGGAAAGGCCTTCCTACTCTCTTTCCAAGTCTCTCTGTCCATAGCTGCCAAGGACCAATCTTTATTAAAACAGTCCAACTCTCCCCGCCATCTCCACCTGGGCTTGCCGCGATGGCGTTTGCCACTAAGCGGGGCCCATTGGGTCGTCAGTTTGGTACGTTGATCATCTGACATAATAATATGGCAGATGTGACCAGCCCGAGAAGGCATGTACAATAAAAATTGCGCCAACAAACGCTTTTAGGTGATAGAATTCTTCAGGTTCATTTGGAACACCAAAGGAAACTTCATGACAGCCGCACTAATTCTAAGGAGGCCGTCTCCGAGCGTATCGGAGACAGTAGCAGACAGTATGGGCTCCTGAGGCCCTTCTCGAGATGGCCACGGGAATGCGTCTGACATTTACCTCCAAACCACCAATGATTCTTCAGGTCAATGATATGTAGCCATCAAGACCAATGGGTGTTGGAGGTAACAAATCGGTGATTTGTCTTCGAGAGAAATTCCGCTGGTCTTGAGAGTTATTGGCAGAGGAAAATTATTTGAAAGAGGCGCAGATTATTTTAGGCACTCCCAAGCTTGCAAGCTTTATTGTTGCAGTATGTCGTCTTCATTGTCGCCAACTTTAAGATATTTTTGGACTCTTAAGCGTCTTTTCACAAACCCATAGTAACATCACAAGCATTTTCTATATCTTGAGTAAGCCTATTAGTTATCAGACGTTAAATGTCGAACATTGTACAGACCCACCACTCTGCAGACCCTTAAAAATACCTCATGAAAATGCCACCCGGGACCACGTCACTACCGGAATTCAGCGCTCTTTAGTCGAGGGTGTGATGTTACGAGACCTGTATTTAGCTGATAACTATCGAGTAGTGTTAACGCCAATTCATACTTTATAAAGAGATGCATGACCCATATTAATTTAGTTGCCAATAAACCTTCTAAAAGACAGACGTATATCATTTTAAATCCGACTGACACAGTGTTAGCAAAAACCAACCTTATCGCCCACAACATATGGTCGAATACGAGCCGGATCGAACCTAATTAAGATTTGACGGAGTGCCGATGTGAGAACAAAAGGATCGCATTCCGTCTAGCGATAAGGGAACACCTGGTGTTGTTTTGCACGGATTTCTTAGAACTGGTCAATTAGTGTGTGTGTAAAGTGTATCGGTGTATCATTTGAACAATAATTAGAACTAAGCAACTAGACTACATTTTTAAAGATTTTTTGTGTTTCGTGTGTTACTCGTAAACAATGATAACTCAAGCAGACCAAGCGTTAAGTGTACTAGAAGATTTAGCGTCATTACTCGAAAAGACTCAAATAAACATTAAAAAGTGCCCGAAAGAACGGTTATCGAAACCTGGATATTTACAAACGCGTATACAAACAATTGAAGAATACTGGGTCGCTTTTAAGAAAGCACACCATGATCTGTTGAGTTGTACAACTCGGGAACAACGCGGAGTTATTCCATACTACGTGAATGAAGAATTCCTCCTTCATGAAGACTTATACCTAGGGTTACCAGGTCATAAAACCGGAAAGCCGTACAGACTTGCCAGTTTAGCCGAACATTTGGGTGAAAAGGCCGGACATCTTTTTAGTCTAAACAAAAGACTAATGAACTAAATACACTTTAAAATCTTTGTAACATAAACTAATTAATATTTTTGGTTGGCGGTGTCTGTTCTTTAAAAGCTTATTTTACTTTAAAATTGAGTAGTCTTAACGCGGGGAGGACAGTGCTAGTTCGCTCGCTTGCGCTAGCCATTCAAGATGAGGCAGGTGAAGACAAAAATGATCATATCTAAATAGACTAACAAAAAGCCGGACAGGCCGGACACCATCTAATTTAGCCGGAAATGCAACTAAAAAGCCTGTCTGTGTCCGGCTTTATCCGGACGCCTGGCAACCCTACTTATACCTATGTATGTTAAGAGATCTTAGAGATATGTTAGCTTCATGTACTTCGAAGACGACTGATCAACCTCCATGCAATAATACGTCGTTTGATGGAAAATTACGGGCTAAAGTGATGCTACCTAACATACAACTACCTCCGTTTTCCGGTAACTACGAAGAATGGCCTACATTTAAAGACTTGTATGTGTCATTAATTCACGAATGCACTACACTTAATGATGTTGAAAAATTACACTATTTGAAGACCAGTATCACGGGCGAAGCGGCGTCATTATTGAAGCACATTCAGGTGACGGGTGTTAATTATGTTCAAGCTTGGGAAACGTTCATTCACCGATACGATAATAGGCGCATAATAATAAACGCATTAATGAAGAGATTATTTTACCAGAAAAAATGTACCAGTCAAACTGCGGCACAGCTGAAAACCCTTTTGGATTGTACCACTGAGGTTATTAACAGCCTTAAAAACGTAGAAGTACCTACTGATTCCTGGGATCCAGTGATAATATTTCTGGTCGTGCAGAAGTTGGACCCGGAGTCACACAAAGAATGGGAACAGACTGCCTACTCGGTAAATGCTCAAGAACTGCCTACATGGAAGGAATTGCGCGAGTTTTTAGAAGCCAAATTCCGGATGCTTCAAATGGTTTCCCCGCCGACTACCACTAAACCTACTAAAGAGCGTGTTCTTCATGTTACAGCAACAGAAAATGATAAACAAAAACCGTGTGCTTTGTGTAAAGGAACGCATACACTGTGTCACTGTGACTTGTTCAACAAAATGAAGATTAATGAAAGAAGCGAACATGTCAAGGTAAACAAACTATGTTTCAACTGCCTTGGGGCGGGACATTCGGTATTCAAGTGCCGTATGCCAAAGTCTTGCCGCACCTGTAAGAGACGACAACACACACATTTACATCAACCCAAGAAGATTGATGAAGCGGCTTCAAATGTAGAAACCATGCAACCGTCTTCATCCAGCCAAGCAGATGTAGAAGAGAAGAAAGTTCACACAACGATTATGTCTCATTATCATCCGGGGCAGAAGATATCACTATTGGCCACAGCAGTAGTAATTTTAAAGAGTGAACATGGACACACTACTGTTTTAAGAGCGCTGATAGACTCAGGATCTCAAGCATGTTTTATAAGTGAGAAGGCAACTCAGATCCTAAACCTAGAAAAATCACCAGTAAATTTAATCGTCTCCGGAATGGAATCCATGAAAGTAAGAGTGAAGCATGAGGTTAAGTTTCAAGTACTGTCACGATGGGAAAACCAATTCAACTTACCTATCAGAGCCTACGTGATGTCCAAGCACTTGACCTCCAACATACCTATAAACACCGCGATGGGGACTGATTGGCCGCATTTAGCAAACCTCCAACTAGCAGATACAAATTATTATGCAGCAGGACCTATTGATCTGTTATTGGGCGTTAACGAAAATGCATTAATTCTCAAGCAAGGCCTTATTAAAGGTCCACCAGATACACCATGTGCCCAAAATACTTATCTGGGATGGATCTTAATGGGTGGAATAAAAATCAAACTGAACGCACGAGAAAAATCCTTGACGGCCATGAAGCAAGAAATTAACATAGAAAATTTACTGACCACAATATGGGAAGTTGATACGGACACGAAAAGAAAACTGACCCTAACTGAACAACTATGTGAAAACATTTACGAGAAAACACACAAGCGAGATAAAGATGGAAAATACATAGTCAAGCTACCGTTCAAAACAAAACAACCAAAATCAGTAGAAGGCAACACGAGGGAAATAGCAAAAAGAAGACTCCTTCAACTAGAAAAAAGATTCAATCAAAACACAGAATTAAAGCAAGAATACATAAAGGTGATCAACGACTATAAAAAGCTAAGACATATGGAAGAAATACCTAAGGCTGAAATAAATAATAGATCGGTATACTTACCTCACCACGCAGTGATCCGTAGTGACAAGGAAACAACGAAGACTCACGTTGTATTCGACGCCTCGTGCAAGGGCTCCAACGGTACTTCACTAAACGATGAACTCTTGCTGGGTCCAATGTTACAAGATGACTTGAGAAGCATAATTATAAGATGGAGAATGCATGCTGTTTGTTTTGTTTCTGACATTCACAAAATGTACAGAATGATCTGGACAAACAAAGAAGACATCGATTATCAAAGAATTATATGGAGAGATAATACATTAGAAGACATCAAAGACTACAGACTTTTGACCGTGACATTCGGAACGGCTTCTGCACCCTATCTTGCCGTATGGACACTTAAGCAATTGGCTGATGATGAAGGTGAAAAATATCCCGAAGCTGCAAAGATACTGCGCGAAGATTTTTACGTCGACGACGTTATGTCCGGACACGATAATCTGGAACAAGCTATAAGAATTAGTAAAGATCTCAAGATGTTACTGCATCTAGGTGGTTTCGAACTGAAAAAATGGTCTTCTAACAACCGTGATTTCATGGAGACTATTAAACCAAGCGAAAGATCATCCAATGCACACCTAGAACTAAAAATTGATGGAATAGTTAAAGCTCTGGGCATACAATGGAATTTGGGTAAAGACCAATTCGAATAAAATCTGAATCTACCCGTTATTGGCGAAGCAATCACAAAACGAAGCATTCTATCCGACATTCAAAAGTTATTCGACCCGCTCGGATGGATTGCTCCATGCCTAGTAATGGCGAAGATTTTAATTCAACAACTATGGCAAGAAAATATTGATTGGGATGAAGTCGTAAATACGACACTGGCTGGAAAATGGGCCACAATACGATCTGATCTCGAACATGTTAACGAAATCAACGTAAATAGATGGATGGGAACATTTAACCAAAGAAAGGATTCAATAGAAATAAATCCACGGATTCTGCGATGCCTCTATACAAGCATATGGTGCTGTAGCATACTGCCGAGTCACAAACTCAGATGGAACAGTAAAACGCACAATCATTGCTGCAAGACCAAGCTCCTTTGAAAACAATTTCATTGCCACGATTAGAATTGTGTGGAGCTTTTGCTTCTATCTAAACTTCTAACGCAAATAAGGCAAGCAATGAGGATACCTGCAACACAAATATATGCTTGGACAGATTCTACGACTGTTATATCTTGGTTAAATGGAGATCCAATCAAATGGAAGGCGTTTGTGGCAAACCGCGTTGTCGAGATCACAACCAATGTAAGTTGCAGTCAGTGGCACCATGTCCAATCTCACGATAATCCAGCTGATATTGCATCAAGGGGTATGTCAGTAGCCAATTTGAAAGGTTGCGACCTGTGGTGGAACGGGCCACCGTGGTTATTATACACCAGAAGATACAGTTCACTAGAACAGTGGCGTGCGGTCCATAAAGGCATAAAGACACTGCAGACCCTAGACCTAATCGAACAAGATCTAGACCACTTACTGATATTTCAAGAACAAAAAAATTACACTAAGTAATAAAATTATTCAAAAAATTCAAAATCCTAATATAAAATGATAGCAAAGTTCATACCGTAATTTACTACGGCAACGCGTTCATAACAGATCACAGCGCAAGGCACCGAGCAATAGTGTCTTTATTTCATTCATAAATGTACGCATGTAGTAGACATTTTCGTGTCTATACATTGCACACAAAGGAGTGATAACAATGCGAGCTCCTGCGGCAGGATCTGGCAATAGCCAATCACGGGCCACACGCGCGTCACCGCGACTGTAATGGCGAGTATTATGCGACCAAATTGAATATGTACGAAAGTTAACGAAAATTCCGCTTGATAATGATGCAATTTTATTTGTTAACGTTTTACTTATCCAAAATTTAGAAATTGTTTATCTGTGAAGTGCGCTGTTTATGTTTTTCTTGTGATTAATTTTGAAACGTAAATATTTAGGTCGATTTGTTGCTAATTTCAGTTATTATAGTTTATTGAATTGATTTTACAATTGGATTTTGTTTTATTCAAAATGTTGTTCGATTGTGACGTTTGTGTTAAAAATGTGTGTGTAAGGTTATAAATGGGAAGTTTTCGCATTTGCCGTTTAATGAAAAATGGCTAAAGGGAGATGTGTACCTCAGTTTGCAAGAATTAACCCAGCAAAGAGGTAATGCAACACGTAAGTTTCATAGTAATAATTAAGAAAAATATACAGAACGTTCATTTTCATCGTTAAAACGTATTTACACGTATTTAAGAAACACACAAAGTCGACAACCACTAAACGTCTTTCCATGCTTTCAACCGAAGAAGAATTATTGGTCGCACCAAGTCTTTATGGCGACGATTTAAAATCATATCTAAAAAAGGATAGGCGCGTAGATTTAATTTATACCTACTTGAGTTGGTTTACTTTATTACTTTTACTGTTATCAGTACTTAATTTACTTATTAAATATATTTACATATGCGAATCACATAAGGGCCTTTTTCAAGGCCACATCAAATATCTTTCAAGTGACGTGTTCTGTAACAATCGCTCACTTAGATTCGTTATTTGAGCTGACCGAAATCTTTTATTAGCATCGTCAGAAAATCGTCATTTCAACCTTTTAAACCACCAACTTGTGCAACTGCAAAAGATGTTTTTTTTTTAACTGCCTACCCGGTCATAAAACCCTGTGCACGCCACTGCACTAGAATAAACATAACACCAATAGATCTAGAAAAAAAGAAAAACTTCATACACGCTCTGAAAATAACAGATAGTGAAAACGAAGCAGGTAATCAATTATCTGCACAATTGGATAATTTTGATACACTTACTGAATTACTGAGAACAATCACCTACTGCCGAAGATTCCTGAAACAAAAGAAATTAAAGGAAAACATAGATAGCACAATTACGACTGAGGAACTCCAACTCTCCCTGCAAACCTGTATAAAAAAAGAACAAGAGGAAGAATTTAAAGAAGAGATACAAAGCTTAAAAGTAAAGAAAAGTGTAAAAAAGTCAAGCAACTTAAAATCATTAAATCCTTACCTTGACGAGAATGGTGTCCTCAAGGTGGGCGGCCGGCTCAGGAACGCGGAGTTGAGTGACGAATGCAAGCATCCAATCATTCTGGGTCGTAAAAGTAAACTTACCTATCTGATAATAGCAGAAGCCCACTCGAAGACGTTGCATGGAGGTATACAATTAATGCTTACTTACCTCAGATCCAAATATTGGATACTGCGACCAAAAACGCTGGTCAAACTATACATCCATCGTTGCTTGGTGTGTGCTAAACTAAACGCAAAAGTGAGAACACAAGTAATGGGGGACTTACCAAGTATACGGGTGAAACCAGCACGAGCATTCCTCAATTCAGGTGTTGACTTTGCGGGACCATTCCAAGTATTATTGAGTAAGGGTAGAGGAGCTAGAACAAGTAAGGCCTATATAGCCCTATTCATTTGCATGTCCACCAAGGCACTATACTTGGAATTGGTCAGAGACTTAAGTACAGCAGCATTCATAGGCGCCTTCAAAAGGTTTTGCGCCCGCAGAGGAAAATGTGCAAATCTATGGAGCGATCAAGGGCGAAACTTTGTTGGTGCCAACAAACAATTATATGAGGCCTGGAAAGAAGCTGGTTTGCAATTTGATGGAAAAAATCGCTGAATTACTTGCAAACGACGGAACCCAATGGCACTTCATACCGGCGTACTCACCTAACTTCGGAGGACTCTGGGAGGCCGGAGTGAAATCAATAAAATTTCACATGAAAAGAGTCCTCAATACTAATTTGACATTCGAAGAGATGACGACGGTTCTCTGCGAAATAGAAGCATGCCTAAACTCCGGTCCGTTATGTCCAATTGACGACGACACCATGCAAGCACTGACACCTGGTCATTTTTTAATAACGGAAGCACCAGTCACCGTCCCAAACCCAAACATGAAGGGCGCTAAAATAAGTAATTTGACACGCTGGCAATATACGCAAAAATTGTTAAGTGACTTCTGGTCAAGGTGGCAGAAAGAGTATCTAACGCGGCTCCAGCAGAGACCAAAATGGTTAAAACGCGAAGAAGAGTTCAAGAAGGGAGATATCGTGCTGATTAAGCAAGACAACCTCCCGCCGGGAAAATGGTCCATGGGACGCATCATCGACAAGCACCCCGGTCTTGACGGTTTAACTAGAGTGTACAGCGTAAAGAGCGGTGACAGTATAACCAAGCGATGGGTGACAAAGTTGTGTGCTTTACCAATCGATACAACATCAGACGAGATAATTGTATCACATTAGATTTATTTTGCATGTATCTTAACGTAATTAATGTTTTTGAAAGGACTATCATAGTCCTTTGGTGGACGGCTTATGTTAACGCCAATTCATACTTTATAAAGAGATGCATGACCCATATTAATTTAGTTGCCAATAAACCTTCTAAAAGACAGACGTATATCATTTTAAATCCGACTGACACAGTGTTAGCAAAAACCAACCTTATCGCCCACAACAAGTAGTATACAACGCCCTCTCACAAATGCTATGCATCTTTTCTGCTTAATAATATCTACAAGTAATTTTTTTTGTGAAACTTGCACTATTTTCACTATGTCATGTTTATTTTCTTCAATAAAGTATTAATTGCAAATTTTCTTAAAAAATAGTTTCGGTGATTCATATCTGCCGGACGGCCAGTTTCTTTTTCTATACGGACTACGCTAACTTAATTATCGTACTACAATTTTCAGGTGGCCCACACAGCGCAAGAGATGTGCTACCGCGCGCTACACAACGTGCTGCGGCGCCACGCGCACGAGCGAGCCGCGCATGCGCGCCTCGTGGACAAGCAGCGCCGCGTGCGCACCATAGTGCACGGCATGCGCCTGCGGGGCGAGCCGCAGCAGAACATTGACGATGTGAGATATAGTACAACCCGCCGCCTCACTATACTATACATAGTCACACTAGCGCGCCTCGTGGACAAGCAGATAAAGTAGTTTTGATCCGAATTCTCGAAATTTTAAGAACATTCATAGTCTGATCGAAACGGACTACCTTTAAGCGACCTACGACATTTATTTATTATTAGCCATTAATGTCCCACTGCTGGATGAAAGCCCACCTACTCTATTTCCACGTCTCTATCCAGAGCTGCCAAGGATCAATCTTTATTAAAAGATTCGATCCTTGGCATCTCTGCCCGCTCATCCCGCCATCTCCCTATAGGCCTGCCTCAATGACGTTTCCCATTAAGCGGGACCCACTGGGTCGGTTGGCCCATTGATCGTCTGACATACAGCAAATATATCCAAAAAAATGCGACGTTGATCTTTACAAAAAGACTGCCATGCAGACATTTTTTCATTCACGGCAAGCCAAGTTCCATAACACACTTACAGCGCTGCTATCCACACATATAATTAATAAGTTGTGTAAATAGCAATTCTTCATGTGGCTGTCGTAAAGCGCAGGCCACACCGCCAGCTAGCGGGCGGGCGGGCTAGGCGGGCGAACATCGTTTCACCTCTTTACATACTTCGGTTCACACCGCGAGCTACCGACTAACCTAACGAGCTAAGCTAACGAAATATCCGACGATTCCAGCGAAGCTACTCGTTCACCTCGTTGGCGCGCCCGCGCTTCGCTAGCTTAGCTCGCCCACCAGCCCGCTCGCCCGGTTCGTTCGCCCGTCCTCCCCGTTTCGAGTAGACTAGTCGACGCTCGTCTATCGAATAGCAGTGTAGTGTTGTGTTGTGTGTGTGAACTGTCGGACACTCTCGATAAATTCTTCCATGACGCTTGCAACAATGACGTGCACAATGCAACTGCGCGCAAATGACAATGGACAGATAGAACGCTAACCTCTCGCTCTCCCATACGCGCCCCCCGCCCGCTTCGCACTTCCCGCGCGCTCCGCCCGTCGCTCGTCTGTCAGTAGTTTTCAGTGGGAACCCCATAGTTTAGCTCGCCAATATTTCGCGTAGTTTCCTTCGTTCGCTTAGCCCGCCCGCCCGCTAGCTGGCGGTGTGGCTTGCGCATAAGAGGCGACTAAGGGACTTGGCAAACAAGAAAACGGGCAGCAGCGTTCTCTATGCATTTTACCACCACTAAGGCAAACCCCCTAAATTGGGGGAGGCCTTTGTGCAGCTGTGGACGTCTTTCAGCTGAAATGATGATGATGATGATATCTCGACTTATGTTGCTGTCGAGTTTGGCAGTAAAAAAGAAAGAACTCTTGCGTGTTCCTCTCGGGTGTCATCATATCCGCCATCATTTTCGTGCGTCGATTTTAAGTGTCTTGATTAACCATGTCATAATAAACATTGCAGGTGCAAGAAACACTAGCCCCGCTGGAGTTAGCAATACTGCAGGGTGTGGAGAAAAGACTGAAGCAGCTCAGCACAGCAGAAATGGAACTGGATAGAAACCTGTTCATCTTTAAGTGGTACTTTATGTTCCCGGAGACCAAGTGAAGGTGGTTGGTATGTAGGCAAGGTACGAAAGTATGTGTCATTACTGATTCTGGGGCCTTTTTTGATAAAACCGACAGGTGACAGGTGTCAGGCGATCATTTGACAAGTTTATTTTATACATTTCCTTAAAAATATTTGGCCTACTTATTAAATTACTTAGTTTTTCAATCAAACAAACCCTGTAGCTTTATTATTAGTACAATGCCTGTTGTGAAAATGTGTCACTTCTGTGGTTTTTTTTTTACAAATATCATATCGCATTGTCAGTTATATTAAACAGTGCGCTCTGTTTCTGCTCTGTTTACTGAAAACAAGTCTAAATGAAGTGATTCTCATGGAATATTGCTCTATTGGAAAAGTAAAGATTAGATTTATCTAATGTAATTGTGTATATTGTTACTGTCGAGTTAAAACTCGAACCTGTAAATTAAACTAGGATAAGGAAAATGAATAAAATTCTCAAAATACGTTCTTAAAATTTTATTTGACCCCATTGATACTCAATAGTTGCTCAAACATGTACAACCTATTCCGTCGATCGATTATTATTACAAAACATATCCGGCTTACTACCCGGGCAGCCGTCACACGTAATCAAAACAAAAGGGCGTATAATTTGAAGCGAATTTACAACTACCCTCAGAATCATTGCGAACAATGAAGATTTCTGTAAGTACCTAATACTGGTTAGTTCACCGAGGATTGATCTAAAGTTCTCGTATCGTGAGTTATTTTTTTTTCTTTTAATAAATTAATTAAACTGAAAACCAAAGATTTCAAACTGCTTTTTTAGATTCAAGCTGCTCCGTAGTTGAGTGTATTTTATCAATAAGACGTAAAAAATACAAGGGGGCACTGTTGTTATTCTGTGTATCATTATCATTTGATTTAATATATAAAATGTTCGTTGTCGCTTGTATATTTATGCGCCCAGCATTTTACCTCAACTTATTAATTAATTAATTTACATCAGGATATAGGAATGCGTTTAAATAATACAATAAAATAAATAATATTGTTTCTTACATAACTGCGTATTTTAATATAATCAGTTAAATATCTAATATTGCACAAACATCTGCTTCGCTCGGTGAACTCAACCATAGAACACTTGGAAAGGAAATGACAATTAATCAACATTGTTATAATTATTAATTAATATTAACAAGTATATAGATTATGTACGTACGTAGTTAAACACCTGTTAAACAGTGACATCTAATATTTTTATCATTATTTTTATTTATTACAAATATTCGACAATGTGTGTACTGACAAAGATTGTTAAGAATTTTAAGGAATTTGATTTTCCGAAAACTGATGTGGAAACGACCAATATTTTATATCCAAATAATTTTAAGACTGACTGTTTTTTACAAAAAAATGTATTATTAAAAGTAGGTCTATTTTTAAAACAATTATCTTTGCCAACACACACTCGACGCTTCGTAAGATATCCACTTCAAGCTAAATTAGATTTACACTAGATTTGTCTAAATTAAAAAGTCGTCAAATATTTACATGTCTGCCTCAGCTTGATGTCTCTTATAAAACTCAAAAAAAAACTTAAATCTGTCAAATAAATGCATACTTTATACATTATGTTTAAAGTTTAAAATACAGGAATATTATTCATTAGTTCACAGTCATTTATTCACTACAACATACACTTTTAAAATGACACATATTTATACATTTATTCGACAAACTATTATCGAACGAAAGACATAAATAGAATTACATACAGAAATGAAAAATATTGAAAACATCTTATTATTCAGTCATTTAAAATTGATGTTAAATACTTCGATTTTGATGTTACTGTTTCTATCCGTACATTTGAAATTACTGGCTAGGTTGTCGGTCCTTTTGTTCCTAAAGGATGCCGATATACGGACTAAGTGAATATGTATTCAGTATATAAAATTTGTGCGCATTTCATTTTACAAGAACCAAAAAATTAATCCAAAACGATGAACTTGGGCGTAATTCGGACAGAACCAAAAAATGCCCGAGTAATTTACTGGTTCCATTGGATATAGGACCGTATTTTATTTTTATTTTTTTTATTTATTAAAACTTTATGCACAAGTAAAAATACTGTACAAAGGCGGACTTAATGCCTGAGGCATTTTCTACCAGTCAACCTTAGGGTGATGCAGAGAATAACATGGCAGGTGCAACATAAGGGATAGATAACTCGAAAAACAATGAATATTAAATACATACATAGATACATACATACATCCATATAACGAAAATGAACTTTGTCTGGAGACATCACGATCGGTAGAGGAGAAAACGAACCCAGCAAATCAGCGCTGTGCTGCTTCTGCCAACTTCTTCCGAATATGCTCGCGTACTTTCACCTTAAATGATAACTGACTGGTTGCCGTCCTGATGTTCAGAGGAAGCGCATTCCAGAGAAAGACCGCCTGAACAAAGAAAGAAGAGTAAATGAAACCAGAGCGGTGAGAAGGACATCGTAGAAGGCGATTGTTGGTGGAACGAAGATTTTTACTATGCGCAGAGCACAAGTAGTGAACCTGGGAAGTAAGGTAGGAAGGAGAAGTGGGTTTTTCGAGTATAGAAAATAACATTGACAGAGCCCTCAACTCTCTGCGCTGACGAATGGGTAACCATTTTAAGAGCAACCGGTGTGCAGACACATGATCATACTTACGAAGATTGAAAACGAATCGAATGCAGTTATTCAGAAGGCGGTCAAGTTTATTGAGGAGATCTGCATTCAGGTCGTAGTAACACACATCGCCATAGTCAATTATGGGAAAGATTAGGGATTGTACAAGCGTTGCCTTTATGTGCGATGGGAGAACGTTTTTCAACCGATAGAGCGACCGCAACGTTCCGGTGACTTTTTTACTAACAGTCGCGACCTGCTCTCGCCAGTCAAGACAAGTGTCAATATGTAGACCAAGATTCTTAACGTTGGAGCTAAGCGGGATGATAGAATTGTCGAATATTATGGGTGGCACTGTTTGGCCGCTCAACTTCCTCATACTGTGGAGGCTCCCTATAACGATAGCCTGACACTTTGTAGGGTTAACCGCCACCCCAAATCGATCTGACCAATTTTTAACAACTTCTAAATCTCGGTTTAGCTCCACAATTGCATCAGAAATATTGTCAACACCTGCCTGACAGTAAAGCTGCAAATCGTCGGCGTAAAGATGATACGCAGTCCGAAGCAGGGTGGTAATGAGGTTAATAAAAATGGAGAAACGTATTACCATACCATAAAGCAGAAAATTAGAGCAAACAAGTCGCGATCTTGCGTGATCGGACAGTGTCGATATTCATACAATTTTCTACTTTACGCTATGAAAACACGGTCCGATTTTCAATGTGGCCAGTAAGCTTGAGCAATTTTCCATTTCTGAACGGACCCTTTATCAAAAGAGACATCGAAGCCGGGCCACAAAAACACCCATTATTTTTAGTCAGATTATTTTATGAACTATTCTATGGAAATATTAAAAATACAGTGAAGACATCGACTATCTGGCCTAAGATATCACCTTAACTTGAACGAATCGACCTACATTATCCGACTATCCGTACTTGAGATGTTTACAAAAGCAGTTATTTTTTATTTAATATTAATATTATGAATAGTGTGTGTGTAACTCAAGCTCAAAAATGCAAATAAAACTTTAATAAAGAACAATCCCTAAAAGGAGGAAAATGCTTGATGAGTTTATCGTTACTCTGAGGGGCAGTAGTATCGTTGCATTTTCATAAAATCCAGCATTTCCAAAATAATCTAAACAGCGACATCATATACAAAGGTGAGGTAAAAAGCGAAATAAAAAGAAACATGCAAATTAAAATTGTATTTATTTTATTTATAAACTAGGTATTTTATACAACTTAACAAAATACATACATACAGTAACTAAACAGAGCAACCAAAATATAATCATTCATACTGGCATTGAATCTTTATCAAAACAACTCATATTGCTGCATTCATTCCTGGGGACATTTGGTCAACACATCATCGTCACATTTTTGATTGGCAAGAACCATCTCAGTCAATCTTCAAAAGTTATGGTTACGGAACAAATGAAGCAACATGTAAATCACACTATGCAGTGCTGTCAATGTATTTTAGTTTCCCTCTAATACTGTTAAGTTTAATGTTATCACTGAGTACTTAGATTCCTTCAAATCAAATGTATGTCTGAACGTGTAAATAATTTTATTTGTACTATCACAAAACACTTCGTATTTTATAACGGGATGGAAAGTCCGAATGAATACAAGTTTTAAATAAATCAAGATATTTTTAGCATATAACAAAAATTAGGGCTAAGCCGAACAATATTTAAGACAACTCAATCCTTAAAAGCCAATTTACTAAAAGAAATATTTTTTATAACTACATTATGAGGCCAAATA
Source organism: Aporophyla nigra (assembly GCA_947507805.1). Taxonomy (NCBI): domain Eukaryota; kingdom Metazoa; phylum Arthropoda; class Insecta; order Lepidoptera; family Noctuidae; genus Aporophyla; species Aporophyla nigra. Next base: position 25,765,089 of record OX382292.1, on the reverse strand, counting down.
AAGAATAAGTAAATGATAGATTTGTGATGTAAAATAAAGAATATAATAAAAAGCTCTAATCGATATTTACAAAAGTAATCAGACTGTGGTAACACTAAGACATGAGGACCAAACTATAGGTAGAGACGATAACAAAACAAAGGCGAGCTCGAGCCGCCCACGAGCGGGTGTGCGGTGCTGCTATATTATATTGTAGGCATGTACAGACTTCATAAGCGAGACATATTTAAAGTTTCCAAATTTACTCTAGTGCTTTATTACTATAATTTACCACTCTTGAGTGAACCAGTCGCCGTGTCGTGAACATTACATACATATTGTTTCACCGAGTAAACATTATGTATGGCGCGAGTGGCGCCACCTGCCGCCTCACTCCGGCACTACGCTCCGATACAAGCTACATCTAGCGCAGTAAATAGCAAAATTTAGAATAAAAACATAAAAAAACGTCCAAATATATTGCAAGAACTTATCACAAAAAGTAATAAAAATGTCTCCTAATTCAATTATACTATTTACAATGCAAAACAGGGTAATTTACACACTTCGTTTGTTTCACTAAATAATTTGTCATTTTTAGATAAATATCTCCATAATGTAATATAAATTTATATATGATGGCCTAAATAATAATACTAACATTTGTAAATGAACGTGGCTAGCCGGGATAAAGTAAAATATTGATGTGAAGCCAAATACCTATAACGTCCAGGAACTATGAAATCATAGGCTTACTTATACCAACGAACCTTATCCCATATATCTACTAACTTGAACGTACCTGGGCAGCATGATATCTATAAAACGAGCTATAAGTTACGCGGTGAGATATACAGTATCGTTTTATAAAGCTATCCATAATGTTGTCGAAACGTAACAGCGCTCACGACCGCAACTTGCGACATTTTCAAACGAAGCCCCATCGACGTGCGTTTACATCTTTTATAGTCTCGTACATTGTGCATGATTGTTTTATTAAATTAATACTACGAAAATTGACAATAAAAGATATCAGTGAGCTACGCAAACTTTTTAATTTGTAGTTACTTCATTTAAAAACATCACAAGGATTGTTCTGGGCGACATGGTATCCTGGCTTCTACACTGAACACATAGGAGTCCGTCTCCCGGCAACGCTGTCGCTCTCTCGCGCCCACTGCCGCTCGTGTAAGTGTGTCTCCCTCACACAGGAAGCCATTACAATATGCAGCAAGACGCTGAACAACAACTGCTAGAACCACCTTTACTTTTTTGCCGTTGATCTGGAAATGAACAGAAGGACTTGTGTAAGTTAAATTTATTTTACAAGACTAAAGTCTGCAATACTCTTTAATGCTAATTTTATACTATAGGAACTGCCGATACAATTTCAGATGAGACACAGTAAAAAGACAGGGACAGCGATGGTTCTTGGGCTTTTAATTGGTGTTGTAGAAACAATTTAGCTCTAAGAAAACTGCCTAAATTAATATGAACTTACCTAAAACTAGGAATTTAAGAACAAAAGTGCTTGAATTCTTGCATCGATACTATCATGGAATAGAGAGATAAATAGGTTATTCAGCGAATGGCAGTGCCAAAATAATGCAATTTGAAATTCCGAAAACTTGAAACAGTATCGTCAGTAAATTCTATTGTCACTAAACTATTCTGAAACTAAGGCCCCATATTCTATAAAAATCTTCAAATAAGAATGTTGACTTAAAGATTCATATTTGGACATTGTTTTAGAATCTGGGCCTACTTATGAGGAGTACAGTAAGTAGTACAAGGTATTATAGCGACTTACTAAAAGGTGGAGGGAAGTAGGGAACGGGAAAGGAATCGTTAGGTCCACCGGACTTCTGTAAAACAAGCCTTAGTTTTAGTCACAACATTAGGTTGTGCTATTTTTCTATGTTGCCTGGCAACTAATTACTGCACTATGAAATCATTCAACAATGCTCAAAAAGCCAAATTTTAATGGACTATGAGGCAGGTATCACATCTCCGCCGCGAAACCATAGTAGCGAAACCGCAGTAGTTCTGTCATGACTTTTCCGTTGTACGACAAGCGAAACTACCTGTTCTAACATACAGATTTGATTAAGATTTTATCTCTTTTCTGCTCGGAAGCCTACTAGTTACACCTCCGCGTTCAGCCCGCTATTTGTACTACTGTGGCAGTCAATAGGTTTATGTAGCGAAACTTGAAAAAAAAAATGTAATTTTACAGAAAACTAATCTAAGATGTTCGCAGTGGACCTATACTGTGTTTACTAACTCGAAAGCGAAAAAATTTTGCTTCGATTACTATAACTCAACAACTCTCACGATGTTCACGAATTCGTTTTGCGGTTTTTTCGCGGTGGAGGTGTGCTAAGGCCCTAATGGTGTCCCAAACTACATTTGACAAATGAAAATATGTTATGCGGTCGTCAAAAGAAAAGCAATGTTCTACATTTTCTTATAAATGTATTTTCTTTATACACAGTTTTAGAAGACACTGAAGAGTTAGGAACTAATATAAGGCCTATGTTCATTGCGCTGTTCTAGTCGTTAACATAAAGTGGAGTAAACAAAATTAGATTTAGATCATTCCTTCGAATGGTATTACACTGCACTGTTTCCAGAATTTCGTGGGGATTTTTTATAGTAGCATGGCAGTTCTAATGCATAGAGATATCGTGGAATTTATGATATTAGATAGCAGATATCTCATCTGATGGCAAGTGGTTACCCCCGCCCTAAACCTGAAATATTTGACTGAATAAAGTAAGTGTTCCCGTACCGTGTGAGTTAGGCTCGGGCAAGTGCTCGCGTGGCACGAGGTGCATGACGGTGGTGCGGCCCAGTGGGAGGCCTAGAGCCCCCAACGTCACCGAACTGTGCAGGAACCGGCCCTGGTAGATCAGTCGCAGGATCTCTGCGCGCGACACGCATTCCGTCGCCCAGTCCGCTGGAAAATGCAAGGTGGAAAATTAGAATAGGTTTAAACTGTTTAAAGCAGATTGGAAAAAAACGCATTATAATACTTGTAATTGTACACACTATGAACCCTTCGTTGGTCTATTGGTCTCAGCGCTACTTGTGAGCACGAGGTCATGAGTTCAGGTTTCCAGGTCAAGCAAAATGTTTTTGGAATTTCTCAATTTACATGAAGCCCAGACTCTGGAATTGTGCCCTGTTGATGGCAATAGGACTCGCCACTATTAAATAGGACTTGGAACTGGCAAAATGTGAGTGTACATTAGGTACAACTCTGGGCAACCCTTCGGTGAAACAAGGAGTTATGTAATGCATTGCACCGATCCTACTTAATCACTTTCTCACATTTTCTATGAACCAACCAGTAGTTTATTGTTATTGTTTTAAACTTATATTTATTGTATTTTATGGGCCTTAGTGGCCTGAAATAAAAAATAATAAATAAACAACATCTGTTTTTAAATTTAAAAAAACTAAAAAACACGCTTCCATTGAAAACCAAACTAAAAAGTACAAAATAATGGAAAAAAAGCGTGGGGTGCTTTTTAACCCTTAATTTGATAAAGTCCGGTGTGACGGACATCAACAAGAAATAAATTCTACTAGTTTTTTATTTGATTCTCATCGATTTCAAATCGAGTAATTATAACATCATTTCATAAACTAATAGTAGAAAATATATTTTGAGCGTGAAAATACTGTATTATGTCAGTCGTAACACAAAATTTCGGAGCAAAGACGACCACCTGTTTTGCTCACGGTATTTATAATTCTTTTTCTTCTTTTTTGCTCATGAATGCCTTGAAATCTCGACTCAGCTATTAGAAAATTATTCCATAAATAATTATAACCCAAAAACAAATGAGCTCTTTTTAATTTTCATGGTGTTTTTTGTTGCTAAAGTGTTTTGTCCGTCACAGCGAACATTGCTAGTTGTATAGAGATTTAGTACTTTATTTATATGTCCGCTGTGGCGGACAACGCCAAAAAGCTTAATTTCTTTTTTTTTTTGGTTGTGGTGCTCAGTTTGGTTTGTTTTTCGCTGTCAACAGCCTAACCATGCTAGTAAAATTCTCGCCTTAGTGCCAAATGAACATGCACCTTCCGATGCTAGTGAAAATTATGATTCTGAAACAGAAATGCATGACGACCCGCGTGCTTATGCTTCTTCCCCGCTCTCTTCTTCTGCACTATCAATAACATCTTTTCTTGCAAACCTAACAATCAGTACTTACATCTGAAGACGAAGAATCGAACACTGATAATGTTGATTTTATATCAGATTTTATCTTGCGCGAAATTGGAGAGTGAATTATGAGAATGTTCCATCCCTATCTGCTATTCCCTCACTGCCATCAACGCCTATAGCACCTGTAGCTTCTCCACTTGCATCACGAAACACAAGGTCCAGGAAACAACCACATACAGTACCAGCAAAGAGAGCAAAGAAGGGTAAAAAAAATCAGCTGGCTTATAAATGGAAAGTAGCACAATTCCGCCACAGAGCGACAGTAGAAGAGGATGAAGATGGAGATTATATTGATTTGCCAGAAGATGTTGACACACCTTTGAGTTACTTTTATTTATTTTATTCATTCTTCGGGAACATTATGGCATCTTTGCTTTAGGTGCTAAGAGGTTTCGCCTAAGAGGAGCAGAAACTGTTCTGCTTACTGATAAGGCCATGAAAAAGAAACCCAGAGGTCATTTTGTACAAGCCGTTTGTAACCAAAATCGCTTAGCAATAGTTCGCTGGAATGACATAAGGCCGTCACATTCATTAGTTCTTTTGTGGCAAGTGAGCCTGTAGAAAAAATCCGCAGATATTGTAAGGACGCAAAATGCAAGATCGGCGTCAAATGTCCACAGATTGTGCGCCAATACAATAAACATATGGGAGGTGTTGATCTTGGTGATATGCTCATCTCACTATATAAAATACCATTTAAGAGCAGGAGATTTTATTTAGCTATATTTTCACAAATGCTCGACATATGTGTGAATAACGCTTGGTTACTCTACCGCCCGCCGTAAGCATTAAAGTAACGCGAAAGCTAAAATACCTCTAAAAGCATTCAGGTACGATGACTATGAAATATTGTTGAAGGCAAACAGATGTGCCAAAAGAAATAAAACTGAGACTGCAAAAGTAAGCAAACCACATGTAGCCCGCCCATCGAGTCCAGTCAAATATGACAACATAGGCCATTTCCCCTCAACGATGGAAAAAGGTTGTTGCAGATACTGCCAGAAGAAGACCATCGTATATTGCATAAAATGCAATACAAGATTATGCTTTGTAACAGGCAAAACCCCGAGAAATTCTTTTTTAATTTTTCATCCGAAATAAAATAACATGTTCAGGTAAATTTCTGCATTTTTCATTTTTGTATTTTCTTATTTAAATAAAATAAACATAATTATAGTAACATTTTTGATTTTTCCATAATTTGGCACTGTCCACCACAGCGGACATGCAAATCTACACGTTTATCGTCAAGTCATTGGTAATGTCCGCTGTGACGGACACGAATTTTCCCAACAGTGGGCAACTCAGGATTTATTTTTACATTTTTTCGGGGCTCTTTAGCACACCCCTAAAGCCTTACTATAATTAAATTTATGTATTTCTTACTTTTTTTTCTTTGCCAAATTAAGGGTTAAGGTATTTTTTTATTGATATCAGGCACCCCACGCTTTTTTTCCATTATTTTGTACTTTTTAGTTTGGTTTTCAATGGAAGCGTGTTTTTTAGTTTTTTTAAACTATTATTTATTTTCTATTTTTTAGGGTGTTTCGAATTTTGAGACGTATGTCACCGTAGTTTGTGACGTACGTCAGCGTAGTTTTCGAAGACAGTTTTTTTTTGCTGTCCTGGTAACCCTGGCAAGGATAATGGCACAAATTAATTTGTGACGTATGTCAGCGTAGTTTTCAAAGACAGTTTTTTTGCTGTTCTGGTAACCCTGGCAAGGATAATGGCACAAATTTATGAAATTATTGCATTGTCATCGGTCCTTGACAGGTGTGCAAAGTTTGAATGAAATCTGGTCGTTTAAAGTGGGTCAAAATCGCGCTATACGGAGCCGGTTACAAACAAACAAACATACAAAATATACAAACATACAAGTGAAGCTAATATAAAGCGTGTAAAAAAGGTAAGTAACTATGAAAATATTTTCTGAGTCATAGTTTTATTAATCAATCATTTCAGTAATTAGAACAATTGAGTAATTTGCAGGATAATACAATAAAGTTTTAAAAAAATAATGAAAAATTACTCCAAATAGTACTATTACACACTGAAAACGAAGACAAAAAAATTCAAAACGTTATTTGATAAACTGCCCCCAGAGAGATTTGAACTCTCGACCCCTGGTTTACAAGACCAGTGCTCTAACCCCTGAGCTATGGAGGCTGACAGTTGAAGCACTATAAATGTTGATACGTATTGACGGCGCAACGGTTACACACACTACAATAAATCATACAAACACAGATGAGCCGTTTGTATGATCTCTAAGTAGTTTCGTTGCAACAACTAGATGGCGCTGTAATACATCGTTCCAAGTTCAAAAATAATATTCTGCTATGACGTGTTTAACCTTGTTTATCAAATGGATGTCGTCTAATTGTTTTATTTTAACGACCGCTTGGATAAACATTGTAGCCAAGTCTAAAATGTAGGATGTCTTGTGGAAGTAACTTACCTCGGGTAGGTAGAACATGTAAGTTGTAATGTAAGGGCATGGCTAACCTATCGGTGGCTGTAAATCGCGTGATTCCTAGCACTAAGTATAGGGGTGGTAAGCGTGCCTAAACTATGTAGTGTAGTCCGTAATTTTTTTTTGTTCTTTTTGTTGCACCTTATTTATTTTTCGTAACTTAAAAAAAAATCTTTATTAATAAGGGGTTTTTATCCACACGTCGTAAAAATTTTGCAACGGGGTTTTCCGAAATACAATATTTTCTAAAACTTTTATAGAAGTAGAACAATCAACAATAACATTTTTATAAAATTAATTCAGTTTTTTGCTTTATCATCACGATAACATTGCTTTATCATATTTATTTTGTTTTTGACTTTATCATGAAATTCACGTTTTCCTAAGAACTTGAAAGACACTGAAAAAGTCAAAGTTTTTGATATTCTTATTCATGAATATTAATTAATTTATCACATCACTACTTCACCAGTAAAGGAATATAAGCCTTAAATTGGTGGTGTAATAGCATAGCCCTAATTCGCCTGTCTCCACTGAAAACCCTAACTAACCCTAACATACCACTAGCCAAACTTACAAGCAAGCTCCATAAATCACGCGCCACCAGGAGGCGCCACTATCGCTGGCCACAGGGACAATAATTTGTGAACCAAACACGAAGCACGCTGTTCGCCCGCCGATAAATATCTACGTATCTACGTATTTACGTGCTACATAAACTAAGACATTTTATTGAGACTTTTCCTTCAGTGGAAATCTTTTGGAGTTTTCTACAAGTTACTTCTACCTCCCTAGTGGTTAGATAGTGGCTTAATTTTCGTTGTGCATGCGATAGTGTTGTCCAATTTTGCGGTTAAAGGTTTTTTCGGGTTCGTTGGTATGTGACGTTGATTGAAAACCTCTTTTTCATTGTGGAAGAATTTGTTTCGGTCATGAAGGTCTTGGTAAGTTCAATTTCAAGGAACTAAGTTACAGAGGTGTTCATACAGACAGATACACAATTGGAGAATTTTCTTACTTTTCCATACCCATGTCCTGGACGCGATTAGTACTTGAATAGCCCCAATGGCGATGTCTGCTAATGTGAAATGAATTTAACATAACGCATGCACATACCTACAGCAAAATTATCATATATTGTTCCCACTGCTGTGAATTTTATAGTCTAATTTTGCAGAGGGAATTACTTGTAATATACCACGCGAACCCAGTACGGGTTGGTGATGATGTTGGAGATGTCTTCGAATTTTTGGTGTACGATGTTTTTCCTCACCGTTTTGAGAGCAGTGGTGATGAAATAATTTACACAAAGTAAAACGCCTGCCTGGTGTCGAGCCCACGATCTACAATTATGGATGTTGGAGCAAAACTTATCAGTGACTCGGTAAGGAGCAGAAACAATAAGAACCTCAACTTTGAACCCCAACTTCATACCTATCTGCCAGAAATTTAAATAACAAGTTTGTTCCTGCCATAGTGTAATTATCAAGCTCTTTTTTTACAAGACCCTTAGCCCGAAGGCAAATAATAAATTTATTTCACGGTAGGTAACCGCAACAATTATCGTTAAAAGGCATGTTCACACCTATCCGAGCGCGGTAACTGACCTCAGGCAATGCGCTGACAACGAGCTCACATTTGCACAGGATTATCTTTTTTTACAACTATACGAATATGCGTGTGTGTCAGCCACAGAACAAAGAATTTCTTTATTCCGTGGTGTCAGCCATATGTTGGACGCACCATGTGTTTGGGATCGGACGGATATGAAAAATAAATTACTCGTATTGTGTAGGCACTTCCGAAGAATACTAATTGTTTATTTTAATGTAATTTTGTGCCAAATCTATACAAATAAATAAAATTGGAGTGTCTGTTTTTAATATTAAGATAACCACTTTTTAATAGGTGTATATGGATGTATACACGGTACATATACCAAAACAACATTTTTTACAATTTTTGTCTGTCTGTCTGTCTGTTTGTTCTGGCTAATCTCTGAAATGGCTGGACCGATTTTGACGGAACTTTCACTGGCAGATAGCTGATGTAACAAGGAGTAACTTAGGCTACTTTTATTTTAGAAAAAATAAATAATAGTTTAAAAAAACTAAAAACACGCTGAAATTTGAGACGTATGTCAGCGTAGTATGTGACGTATGTCAGCATAGTTTGTGACGTATGTCAGCGTAGTTTTCAAAGACAGTTTTTATGAAAAACTTTTTGTTAAATACCACGCGGAAGAAGTCGCGGGTAACAGCTATTACCTATAATATAACCAGAATTAACACATCTTACCGCGGTAGTACGTCCTCCTGCGTTAATTTCCATCATCCACGCGGGCGATGCCGCGGGCAAAAGCTAGTGCTAAATAAAACTTGTGTTTTGTTTCTTTTAAAAAAATATTCAAAAGATGGCGCTGCTTTATAAGTCTTGCAAACTTTGTATTGATTTAAAATACAATTTTACGTGGCCTTAACAGGTTGTGCTCTGTAAGATGCGTCAAGATTTTTTTTCTTATATTATTAATATTATTTTCCTTAAGACCGCAACGCACAAAAACAGGAAAACCTGATAGAAAATCGTTATTATTTCAGTTATATAATACTAATTAATTAGAAGTATATTATGACACCGATGGTGGTGAAACCAGCATGTCAATAATGTGTCATCTACGAAACCGCAGTGCCCGCGTGGTGGTGGTACAGGCCTGTGTCCCAGCAGTGGGCAAATTATAGGGCGAATGTTTATGCTACGTTATGAAAAGTTCATGTAATACAAAGAAACTTGTTTGTAGCTCATATCATTCCGAAGGTCCATTGATACCATTTAATATTTCATAAGTAAAGCTCAACATACTGTTATGTGTAAGTAGGTACTTCGCTCTTTTATGAAACGAACGATAAAAAGGATCCGACAAAAACATAATAAAATTACCATAACATAGAATCCGTGGAATTGTAAGAATTCTACGTGTTGTGTGAAAAGTATCAGGGAACATTTTTAATATCGCTTCTTTTTAGCTTTTCAAGACACGTACAGGCGCAATGCTAGAACCTTATGGTCGGAGAGTTAATTTTCGTTTCAATACGATTTAAGACGTTTTTAAACTTATTTAGTGAGTAGATATCTAACAGTACCTCAGAGAGAGGGCACACAGTGGTTACGTGCTGCCTCGCACACTTGCAGAGTCAGGTTTTGGGAGACTCCTTTACAGTCTCCCCAGAGATATGCCCTTTTTTTGTAGGTGGGAAATCATATGACGTCACCCGCTCTGGGCGGAGCGGGAGGGCGTTTCAGACTGTTACTGACTAAAACCCACCCGTGTTCCTTCAGTTGCCTATATGCCAGGGCCACAGTAACTCTTTCGAACAAATCACACGACCCTGGCAGGCTACTTTTCATCCTGGATTGCAGACGAAGTCGCGGGCAACAGCTAGTACGTATTGCATTTTTTTTTTATACCACAGATAATTGCTGTACATAGCAACCTGTATTGATGTTAAAGCCCCTACATACATATTATAATACACTTTAACAGGCGTTGCACAGAGGGGGTTTCGGATTGGTCTTTTGAGAGGTAACGTTTACCGTGTGTAGATAGTGACCACCGGGGTGGTATTAGTGAGGTAAAAATCCCACACGCCCCGGTTTTATCACCAAAGCCCGGGCGCCTTTTGAAGGTTTTCCCCCGAAAACAGAAAAAAAGGACATCTAATTAGGGTCATTTCGCCTGTTCGCGTCCATTTAGTGCAGTTGGCAAGTTTGACGGCGATAATAAAAATAAGCCAGCACTAATTTCTATGAAAAATGTATGTAATGTGTTCATTATATAGTCTATTTTAAGATTAACTTTCAGTTTGGTTCGAAACATCTTGTGTTTTTATTGTAAATAGATAAACTTCAGATTTAGGCGTTTTACCCAGTTTGCGTCCACAAAATCCAAATTGCGTCCACCCGTGGACCACTTTGCGTCCACCAGCTAGAAAAGGAATATACGGGTGATATTTATAAGAATTTGTAAAGAAAGATTGTATTTTAACAATTTCTTTATTTAATAATATAAATATTAAAAATCAACATTATTATCATTAAAATCATCACTTTAAAAAAATTAAAATAATTCTTCTCAACATTGATTGAACTTAAAATTAGGTAAGTAGTAGGTAAATAATGATTGCACCTCTAAGAATAAACAGTAATCAGTTCTGTTAATTTTACCCTAAATCACGAGGTATATTATTATTGCTAAAGATGATCCTTGATTAATAATAAGTTTTTGGCTATATTATAGCAACAAAACAATACAACAATTTTAATTTCGAACTCCCCTTCTTGAATTATTTTCTGAACAGTATCCAACAATTCTTGCTTTTTCACTGGAAATCCACATTTGGAAAACTCCTGGTGCTGGTTCTGGTCTCGGTTTCTTTAGTCCATCTGGTCTGCGCGCACTGATTTTGTCCAATATTGTGGTCTTGGGAATAGCATATTCTTTGTATAATTGTCTTATCGACTTATTCTACTCTCGAATTTCATTTAACGCTTTCTTTAAATCGTCTTCTGTGCATGTTCTCTTTTCCTTCTTCTTTCTTGTCTCCGAAGCACTCATCTTAAATAGAAAAAAAAGGAGAATGAAATAAATTAATAAATTCATTTGAAAATAGAATTATAAACTCGTAGTCTTAATAAAAAAATGTACAATAATAATAATCAATACATTTTAAATTATTTTTACAAGCAAGTCAGTTGTATTTAACTAAAAATAGTGGACGCAATTTGGTTTATTATTATCTCCTGTAGGTATAGTTTGCGTCCATTGCGGACGCAAAGTGGAAGTTTTGTAAATTCGATGTAGTAATTCGCGTCCACCTTATTTTATATGATAAATATAAAAACATAATCAAATTCATAATTAATATTATTCCTTTTTTCATTATATAAGTCTAGAAACAGCTATGTATCCTAAAATTCACATAAACAATAAAAAACTTACCATCGAACACGCCGCTGCACACAATTTTTTATCTAAACATCCCGCGCGTACGCACCCCTTGATGAACAGCCGAGACTAACTATTTTTTCTAAACGGGATTGGTTTGGCGCACGGACCTGGTGTCCATGTGTACGTGCCTCTTATACATTGAGGTATTAGCGGTAATCACTTTTCGTTTGATTGGTGTATTAGTTTACTTATTTTCGAGGATTTTTAAAGGGAGATCCGTAAAATGGACGCGAATTGGGCGATGGACGCGAACAGGCGAAATGACCCTATAAGTGTGAGTGTATGACCAGATGTGTGAACATTAATGAAGCAAAAAGAGTATGTTATGATCGTAGCAGGTGGCGTTCTGTAGTTTCTGCCTACCGCCATGGGAAAAAGGCGTGATTTTATGTATGTATGTAAGTGTGAATGTTCGATGCACATTGCACACGGCATTTTCAGACCGCCTCTGCGGACTGCGCCTCAAAATATGACGTTTTTGCTAAAACGAGGTTCGTGTTAGTCGATGAAGGCACTATTTTAAGCAACTACGTCATTCATACAAAGAACCTCCTCGGAGACCTACGTAATAAAATGACTGGCCACTGCGTCATTTTCGAATTATTATCCATCCATTCCAATTAGACAAAATATAATGTGAATTAATAAAAGCCAGATTGATCAGTCTCTAGCACATTTTGTTTGTGAAAGAATGATTTGATTTAATAACTTGCTGATCCGTCAGCGTTATCCTGTGCACATTTCAATCCTACTTCCTACTATCCTACTTCCTACTAATATTATAAATGCGAAAGTTTGTATGGAAATGGATGTATGGATGTTTGTTACTCTTTCACACAAAAATTACTGAACAGATTTGGATGAAATTTGGAACACAGTTAGTTTATAGCTTGGATTAACACATAGGCTATTTTTTATTCCGGTAGTACGTTCCCGCGGGATAATTTCTGACCTCCACGCGGGCGAAGCCGTTGGCAAAAGCGAATTATTCATTAAAAAAATGCCTTAGGAGAAAGAACGTTCAGTTTTTCCCGACTTTAGAGTGTTCAAATTTTCAAAAAACCCTGGTTCAGATTATTACAAGTATAAAGAAATTGGTTCAGCCGTCCTCACGTGATGCACTTACAAACGGCTTCGCCCGCGTATTATACATAAACCTTCCTCCTGAATCACTCTGTCTATTGGTGAAATGAAAACCACAATTGATATCCATTTCGTAGTTTAAAAGGTAAAACGTATAGACGCGGAAAGCGACTGTGTTTTATACTATGTAAAGAAGAAAGCTAATTGCCGGCGGAACCATATCATCTGCTCATTGTCTGGAATTTTAGATGACTGATCGCATGATAAATTCGAAAACAAATAATATATAGAATAGGTGGTATTCATAACTGCAAAGACATTTATTTGGTACCAGATGGCAATAGCAACCAACTTTAAATTAGGTGCGGTAGTTCTGATAGCTTGATTTCAATGTTGAAACCAGGATCCATAAAAATATTAAATATTTATTGATATCCTCCGTTACATCTCTTAATCTTGCAATGCTCAACATATCACCATATTTCGGCCGAAAGACGTTGGCGGAGTTTGCCATAATCGCCACGCTTGGCAGGCGGGTTGGCGACCGCAGTATGGTAAAATGCGTAGAGAACGCCGTCGCCCATTCTCTAGTACAGGGCTGTCCAAGCTACATACCTTCGCGGGCTAATTAAATTTACTACAAAAGCTGGAGGGCCGCAGAAACAGATATTTACAGTTTACAAGAAAAAAAAAGTACAGGGTAACCATTTTTTTATACGTTTATTGGTTCTTAATTAATTAATTTATCTAATAATAGTAATCCAGACAACAGCCGCATGCGGCCCGCGAGCCGTTGTCTGGACAGCCCTGCTCTAGTAAGTCCGTTAGTCGCTTCTTACAACATCCACGGGATGAAATGAATCTGTAAAAGTAAGGTCAACACAACTAACTTCAAAGTTCTAAGGCTATATTGACGAGACCAATTTGCAGCCTCTGGTATAGAGTGAGATCCAAGCGAGCTAGTTACCTACTCCTCTTGAGTGTAAACTTAGATTTGTATCCGTATTCCGTATCTTGGACATTCTCTCATGTGGTGTGCAGTTTTGATAATTGATGCTGTTTGAGCTATGCAACCTACTCGATGTAAGAATTATGAATGATTTTAATTGCATGTAAGTATAACTTACAATTGAAATAACAAAGAGTCCCTGATTCCCAATTAGATTTTATTTTTATTTGGCAAAGACTTCGCCCGCGTGGAATTAGAAAATTATCCTATCGGAACGTACTATCAGGATGAAGAGTTAAGTTATAAATTATCTGTGTGACAAATTTCATTCAAATCCGTTCAGTAGTTTTTGCGTGAAAGAGTAACAAAGATACATACATCCGCCTCACAAACGTTCACATTTATAATATTAAGTAGGATTGCCAAAACTGTTATCTGCAGTTAAACATTGCACAGAGTATAACATTGCTCATTCTAAAAGTCATATGAATACAATACTTTAATTGTTTGTAAGAAATAGAAAAACAAAGTCTTATGTCGGCTTTTGTAGTATTGACAAAGATTTACGGAAATTTTATTTTTCATTTGTTTATCTAACATGGCCTTAACACACTGAGTGACTTTAGTGACAATGATAAAATATTAGACATCAAACACGTAGGTAGACATATGAACAGACTCAAACTACATTTAGTAAGGACTTCTTAGAGAAGCGAATGAGACAAACCGAGACAAACGGCGGCGGCAGAACAAACTACTTACAAACTGCCAGGGTTGCGACATTTGTTCGAAAGAGATACCGCGGCTCTGGCATATGGGCAACTGAAGGAACACGGGTGGGTTTTAGTCAGTAAAAGTCTGACACGCCCTTCCACTCCGCCGTAGAGCGTGAGACGTCATTTCATGATTTCCCACCCACACAAAAAAAAAACTACAAACAAAGGAAAAACCTCTCGTTACTCTCCTAGGAACAAAATAATTTACAATGGATATTGTTTATTGTTTAAGGTATACCAATCCTAAAGCCTAGGCTACACGGTGCGAGCTGGCGAGGCGAGTTATTGCAGCTTGCATCGTGTGACTGCATTATGCGAGTTACTGTCATGTGCGGAGTCGTTCAGTAGCTCGCATCCGAATTACTTCAACAGTTTTTGTTTTTTTCGCCGCGTACCTTATAGCGACACCCACGAGATATGCGACTACAGAACTGTACTCGCATGTACATGGCATGACTGTCACGCCCACAGCTTGCACTCGTGTGAGGAGAGTGGAGCTACTGTCATGCTAGTACAAAGTGGCAGTAGCTGTCTACTGTCAACGTCAGTAGCTAGCACCGTGTAACCAGGCCTTATGCCTTATTGCAAACTGTGGCAACACATATCAAACTGATTTCCATATCTGCAAGGCACTTAATAACCAACCACTCATACCCTGTACACACCAGCAGACCAGCTATTTATAGACCTTTACCAAACGCAGTAAACACCATCAGTTGGGATTGTTCAAAGCTAAGTGAATTACAGTCGGAACAGACACAAATTGAATTGATTCAAAAGTAATTTCACAGTTGGGCTATGTTTCAAATGTCCAAAATTCCGCAGCTGTATGGTTAACAAAGAACAATAGTGAATGGATTAATTTGTAATCTACGTATTAATGTATCCTTGTAAATAATTTAAAATGAAATGGTTTGATCTGTAAACAGGTTATCATATCACTTTTACACGTCTTATAAAACAAATAATAGTTAAAAAAAAACTAAAAAACACGCTTCCATGGAAAACCAAACTAAAAAGTACAAAATAATGGAAAAAAAAGCGTGGGGTGCTTTTAAGTTATTTTTTTATTGATATCATGCACCCCACGCTTTTTTTCCATTATTTTGTACTTTTTAGTTTGGTTTTCCATGGAAGCGTGTTTTTTAGTTTTTTTAAACTATTATTTATTTTCTATTTTTTAGGGTATTTCGAATTTTGAGACGAATGTCAGCGTAGTTTATGACAGTTTTTTTGCTGTCCTGGTAACCCTGGCAAGGATAATGGCACAAATTTATGAAATTATTGCATTGTCATCAGTCCTTGACAGGTGTGCAAAGTTTGAATGAAATCTGGTCGTTTAAAGTGGGTCAAAATCGCACTATAAGGAGTCGGTTACAAACAAACATACAAATATACAAACATACAAATATACAAACATACAAACATACAAGTGAAGCTAATATAAAGCGTGTAAAAAAGACAATTGGAGTCGACATTTCCTATCGGATAGCTTGACTGGCTTAACTAACAGAGAAGAAATGGTGAAACGAACTCAAGGATCAGTTTCTTTTCAATTCCACACAAAATCTTGGAAAGATCAAGTGAGGACCATGGAGATCAGTATGTGAAATGTTTTTTTTTTTTTAAGAGATCCAGACCAAATTGAGTGAATCTGTCCAGTCAGCGCAAGCATTTATCACTACCCGTGTTGCTAGATTCAGGACTTAAACAGCTCAACGACTCGATGAACAAAATCAACGAAAGGACATTTGGGTAGGCAGTATAATGTACTCAAACTGCCAGATCACCTTCGGAAGTAACAAAAAAGGAAATAAAAAGTAACCAAAATTAAAATGAGCTAGACTGATGATTCTGTAGAGATAGTACCACCTACATCGTTAGTTTGTGGAAGCAAGAATGGTCCCAACACTCTTCCCTGTGGCAAACTTGAAGAAAATGTTATTACAAGTATAGGTATATTGGTGATCATGTCAATACTGGTGCAAGAGGGAAAAATCAGGGTGTTTAAAAATACCACATCGCCCTCACCTCGACGCCTATGGTTACGATATTTTTCGAGTGCAGATAACGAGGCTGTAGGAAAAGCCCGTAATACTAGAAGTACGATAAGCGGATTTTCTGTATTTGTAAGATCTCGAGTTTCATGTCAGGGTTTTGCAAAATGGTTATGCCAAAACGGTTTACAACTATTGAGTTGTGTAAACAGGCACAGAGAGGCCTATGACCACGAATTGATGAAGTTAGGCTGATGATGCCTGCCAGGTTCGCGAATTGTTGAAAAGACTTACTGTAGCCAGGGCTACAGTAAGTCTTCAATAGAAAGACAATAGTAGTAGTAGTGGTAGTAGTTAGTCAATTGAAGTAACACGGGTGACGACCTCCCGCTCCGCCCAGAACAGGAGACGTCATTAGATGATTTCCCACCCAGAAAAAAATAATATAAAAATGGATACTGATAATTCTAATCATGAATCCAATTCATGTGTATATTACCTTCAGGCCAGTTATCGTAGACATGTATCGCGATATCGCCCGCTGAGTCGACAGGACTGAACACGAACTCCTTCGTTTTGCCAGACACCAGAATTAACCGAAGATTTATCTGTGGAAGAGGAGAGAAGACACGTAAGTTTCATGTTTACTTCAATAGAGCTTCCTGAAACATTTACAAAACATATTTTTTCGGACAGATGCTCAAACAATGCCGCAATTTTTAAAATCAATGACAGTTGCTGGTAAACCGTCAGTTACATTGGCGAAAAAAACTATTCCAAATATGTTTTCTTTGTTGTAAACGGTAAATAATGAAATCATATCTTTTATTGTCCAGATATAAATCTATTATACATACAAAATTTAATAAATACACACATAGATAACGTAATAAACGTAAAGATAATTTCTATTAGGAAACAAAACGTTGTGCTATAAATATGTATGTACCTATAGTATTTTGAAAAACTCATTCAATGGTATTAAATGAATTTCGAGGGTTATATTGATACTATAATTTTAATGATCATAAAGCCATTTGTAACGGACCCGAATCAGATTCTAATCAACATAGAACCCGACACTGAACTGCAAATTGTAAAAAAAATAACAAAATTTGAATTGTCGAGCGAAATCGTCTTCTTTCGTCTTGCAACATCTATTATTGCACATTGAAACTGAGCATGTTGTTATTGTCCGTAGTTTAAACTACGCTTGAATACCGCTAGTCGTGACCACAAGGAACACAGGAATATTCCATTCTAGAATAAACTTCAAAATCTATTATTAACCAGCATTCGCCGAAGCACAAAGAGCTGTCGAAAAATACATTACCTACCTGCTTTTTCGTATGAGCAATGTTTCTGAACACGCTAAGGTGTAGTTTACAAACATATATATTTTGCTGCATAGCGAAAAATTACCTTTGGTGCTACAGAATTCAAGGCCTTGACCCAAAAATGAGCACAGACAACCTTAATATTATGTTTGTAGGAAGCCAGAAGGCTATTTGGGTCAAGGATAAAGAATATCGATTCTCGTGTACAAGTGTATGAAGCAATTATTCGCTAACAGCGGCTTATTAAAGCGTTACGTTTAATTAATGGCTTCGAAGAAAACTAGAGTGGATCAATGTCTATAAATACTCCGCTTATACTAGGCTGAATATTTGACTTGACCTTTGCCTCAATAAAACGTAAAGCTAATGGTCTAGTTTGTCTTTGTCTACCATAAACAAAGTTTTATTTTTCTTTTCACCATTGACATTGATAATTAATCGACTAAGCAATTCGACTCGAAAACCATCACTAATTGTTCGATTTTTGAAATTAGGCCAGTTGTCTCGCTCTCCGCGAATTAACATGACAAAGCCGCAAAACAAGGTTTATTTAGTTTAAGTAGCTCATCCTTGCCACATTAATATGTATGGAGACGTGTGAAGCGTACAATGTTGTGGCGTTTCGTCTGTGCGGTGTCGGCGCCTTAATGCATGGTTCAATTACTCTGATATAAATTACCTTTAATTTAATTTGTAGCTATGATTTTGAAAATCTGTCTTATATCAATGTTAACTGAGAATTAAAACACGGCACAATTTTATTTATGATCATTGATCATCAGTTTTCTTTCGTTGCCGCAGACTGACGTTGGTCGTACTTTAGACTAAATGGAGATTTAAATAAGTAGTTAGCTACTCAACTATACCTAGCTGTCAACTTGTATTTCGTAAACTGATTATATCTTCAAAATGGGATTCTAAGATAAAAAGGGAAAATTAAATGTTGTACTGTATCAATTCGTATTTTATTAATAAAAAGATGTCCAAATTATGTTTCACTGTATTGAATTTAACAACAAAATTAACTTAATGGACAAAAAGGGTATTGCGACCCTGCCAGGATTCGAACCTGGAATCTTCTGATCCGTAGTCAGACGCGTTATCCATTGCGCCACAGGGCCTGTATAAAATCAGACGAAAAAAGCTTTGATAAGACGTTTGCTGTCGTAACTGGGAAAACGATATCGGCTTGTTTTCTTCTTTTCAACTTTAGTAGGTTTCTTTGTGTCATAATATGTTTTCTTTTGCGAGTACAGGTTTTTCTTGGAAACATTTTTTATTCGCAGGTATCTGACGTTCACCAACAAGGCCATATTTTATACCTACGCAATGAACTAAAATGAAATTAATGGGTGTGCGGCGACCCTCCTATAGGAATATTACATGTATAGGGCACATTTTGTTCGTAGCGGCCGGCTCAGGGGACGCAGGGTCTTGCGGCGGCCATATTTCATTTTTCCCGCCATCCGGGGAGTCATCCGCCATTTTCATTCTTGCATCAAAACGTACGCGAAGTTTTTTATATTTTCCTTTGTGTTTTTTGTGTCTCCGCGATATTTCAAGGAAATCTGGTGTGGCGCAATTTCATGTATATGTATGTAGGTATACAGGCAGACAGCGACCTAGATATTCCAAATAGTGAAGGTTAGCAGTTCGCTTTGAAATATTGTTCCCGGCTTCATTATGTCGCAAAGGACTTAGAGTCCTTAGCGTATGCGTTTTATTTCATCACAATAAAATTGATGCCTCGCTTAGTTAAACCTCTTTGTTAAGTAAAATGACTAGCTCCATTCTTGTCCATCGATTCCGTCGGTACGCACCTCAACACAGAACTGTATTTCACGAATATCGTGCTAAGTGTACCGTAGCCGATCCCACAGTTAGTTTCATCGAGGTCATTGTTGAAAAAGCGTTATAACATAGTAAAAATGTACGTTACACTCATTGGGGTCAAGCGGTTTTGAAAAACGGTTTTTCTTCCCCGAAATTCTTCAATGATGAAGATTCTTCGCTTACATTTCTTGTAGGGGAATGTTATGGGGGTTCCTGGTGTTTTCCAATGGGGTCCGTGTTATTTATCGTTTGAATTGTGCAAACAGGCGTTTTTTTTGGGGAGAAGCGTTGTGCTTTTTTTGTTTTTGCTCCTCTTACTTTATTTTATGATGTGTAAATAGAGGGAGCCGTGTGTATGAATTACTCATTGATAATATTACTCGTGAATGATGCAGTGTATGGAGTTATATGAACTTTCATTGTATGTTAACTCAATATCGTCACTAGTCAGTATTATATTAGATGCGTTGAATACAAATGTTAGAACAATTGAACAATACGTATTTAAGGAAACGACATCATAAAAGGCGAGAAAGACATTACATTTGAGCGTATATGACATGTGACGTCACGGACGTTAGCGGCCGGCAGTAATGTTGCGATTTACGCCATAGACAATAAGCTGCAAGTTTTATGGTTCCATCCGCAATGCGGGGCGACGCCAGTGTACGGAACCGAACACTAGGCCGCTTCCGTTGCATACAACGGCATACCAACATAATTGATGACCCTGCCATTATAAGTCTCGATAACCGAAAAAGTTCAATCGTCATAACATGTTTCTACTTTTAAATGGTTTTTTGATCCGCATCGTCACATGCCTGCATGACATTTTGGAGATTGTCTAAACTAAAACTTCGTTTAATTTCAGAAAGCTCATATTCTCGTAATTAAAACGTTTAAAGAACTAATCGCAGTCTCATTTCGGCGACATGCAAATGACAAAAACTTGAGGTATTTTTGACAGATTCAGACTGAGATCAAACTGTGAACGTTCTCAAAATTACGAGGATTGCCCCTCTGGTCATAAGCTAATTAGAATTAAAATCTATAATGCTTTTAAGAACCTGAAGATTCTCGCGTATCCCCAACAACATTAAATAGCATAGCAACTCGTATAACAAAAAATAACCAGTATTTCATATATTCTACGAACTGGTAACGAACAAGAAACAAAATATCTTATTCCTGTAAAGTTTTCAAGTGGGGCCATATGAAATTTTCGCGGTACCGCCATGTCGGAGAGTCGCGTCCGCGCCTTTTCAAATTAAACTTAACGCAGCTCAGTTTCACAAACTATACCAGCTTGTTGCAGACTTTAAAATGGCTTCCATATAACGTTGTACACGGTACCTAGAGAAACTATCTAGTAATATCCATACTGTCTTCATCTTTTAGTCGATTCTCATACGTAAGGTAAGCTTTTTACACCTCTTATAGAACAAACACGATATAATTTTCCGACTGTTGGGGACACAATGCACCACACCGGCCCAGGTAGATGGTAGATTTCACATTTCTTCGAAATTTTGGTTCTTGGACATATCGACTTCTTCACGATGTTTTCCTTCACCATTCTGCGAACAGTCGTGATGAAATAATTTACACTACGTAAAGCTTATGTTTATGTTCGAACGTACGACCTACAACCGGTGAGTCGTGGGCGTTACCACTGCTCTATGATATTTAAAAACCATAACAAAACTACCTACACATCGACTATCCATAATTCAAAGCATTACAAAAGTTTTAGGCCTTTCTAAAACCCGTCTAGAAAATGACTACACAAAGGCCTTGACATTTGAAAACCTTGGTAGCATAAATATCAGTTCTGAAAACTAACATGTGTTCGAAGTTGTAAACGTTATTCAGAATATAAAAAAGTTTATGATATGGGTCAGATTTATTAATACTGGCAGGCAAACCACACCAGATATGAACACAAATATTGATTTACCTTCCCTCATGGATAACGTGGCAACCGAATTAAAGATGACGTCGTACTTGATTTCTTTTATGTTATTCGGCGGTAGTATCAACTAACAGGAGGGCATCCTGAGGAATACCAGAACTATCGCAAGTGTATAACGACATTTGACAAAAAGCTTAATTATCTTATTAGTGACCATATTTAAAACGTTACCTACTTGATACAAGTATGGTTATAGTGTTTCCCGTGTCATGCTTCATCACAAAGAACTAACTTTATATTAAGTACACAATTTCTTCCTCTTCAGTGTACATTTCAATAGTGACAAAGACTATATTCTCTTTGAATAGTGACAATTGACAACTGTATACAGTTTCGCATAACTTGTTGCTATTTAACTTAGACGGTACTTAGCATCCAGTTCCTGGAACGCTACAAAAAACTTGCTTAGCACTTAGCACCTGTTATTTTCCCTGTGGTATTTACTTTAATGCTGGTAAATTAAGTTGTTAGCTTCAATTTACAACACGAAAAAGTTGTTATATTTTTACAAAGTTGTGTTTATTTTCACTCCCAGATTCCCAAAGGCACCTTGTCAATTTGGCATACATTTGAAAACGTATTCATTCAAATTAATGGTTAGCATTGTCTTGAAAAAACTTTCAGTGAAAAGAATGGCAGTCAGTGGACTGTAAAAGAAACGAAGTCCGTGTTTTTGTTATAGATACTTCCGCGAGTGAACACCAATGAACCAGTTTTCCTCGACTTGCAATTTATAAGAACAACCGAAGAAACTTCAGTGGGTTGTTCTCAAAAATAAACTTTCGTCCCAAGTTCCTTTTCGATTTGACTCGCTGGTCACGGAAGGTCCGACCCTCACAAATATTCAAGAAAATGATATCGATACACTCTTTAGTCGAATTATCGAAACAAACATCTTCCGGACCATTCCGTTCCG
This sequence comes from Aporophyla nigra, assembly GCA_947507805.1. Taxonomy (NCBI): domain Eukaryota; kingdom Metazoa; phylum Arthropoda; class Insecta; order Lepidoptera; family Noctuidae; genus Aporophyla; species Aporophyla nigra. The sequence continues at coordinate 25,742,529 of OX382292.1, read as the reverse complement.
GGTTCCTGGCCACACTAGCGGCACAATTTATGTAGGCCACCGGACTTGACCGAAGCTAACACCTACAATTTAGGGTTTCCATGTGACTTGAGTTTGTCCGTAATTTGTGAATGATGGCTCCTTTCAATATATCGGTCCGCTTGAACAGTTTTCTTCTCGATTCAGTGGAGATTATTCATCATTGAAACCGATTTCAATACGCTGAAATCAAAGTTCAAAGTCGTGATAATCTCATAAATTGCTCTTGTTTAGTATTATTTCTGCAGACATAATGTCAATTTGTGTAGTAACATTCCTGCGGCTCTCTATTGTTTCTAGGTTTTAGAAGTATAAAATATTTTTTCCTGAACTCATTATAAATACTGTTTATGTGTTTTTTTTCCTTGAGTAGCAACCTAATTGTTTACCAGAGCAAGATTAGCTATCAAAATGGTAGACCTCATTATTAGTCCAGCAAAAACATAATTTGAATTCGCCTTATCGTACTTAAACGAGGAAATATTTCGTAAACTGATTACAAAATAACACAAGAAAACAGGAAGGTACATTTTCCTCTGCTGTACACTGCGTGTGAAGCCGTTAACTTAAATTCTTTAAAACCCTGCAGAAAGGCTGCAAAAGACAGATAACAAGCTAAACCCAAAAGCTCGCTTTTTCAATTTGGTCGTCGTAGTGGAAAGAGTAAAAAAACAAAGGTATTTACTTAATCAGTGTATAATGCCGAGCCACCGGAGTAACCGGCAACATGCAAGCGAACTGCCCTGGCGCAGAGCCAACTAATGCATGAACATGTTTATACTTTCCCGTGTTCGGGAGAAATTCCTGCCGGTGCTGGCTGGTTGGCTTTGACCACAGGCAAAGGCCATGTTATCAGCATTCTACTTGTTTTATTAATGCAACGTGCACTTATGCAACGTCCGGGTTATGGGTCTCTCTCCAAAAATTCTGGCCATTCCCCCTTGTGTTGGGACGAAATGGTTCGGTTAGTAGATTAATTTCGTCCCCATTTCGATTTTAAGCTTCAATCGGAATAATGGAATCACTGAATTCACGGACATGTTCCATGCTTTTAGCGAAACCCAAATAAAGGGAATTTAAAATTGTTCCTCTCATTTCAGTGATGTATCATTTGCAAACTGCTCTGAATTACACTGTAATAATTTTGCTGTCATGCCGTTACTTCGAAGAAGTAGTTAAGTGAAAGGAATATAATATATTTGCAGTACACAGCTGCACCTTTCATGCTTGATGTGATATTTTTCCCATATTAATGATGTCAGGTTCTGCGAATTCAAGATTATGATTTAACATGAAGATGTTGAAATGTTTACATACTGCAAAAAGTAGCGTAGCTTCCAAGAATTAATATTAAAACTAGGGTAGAAGAGAATAACGACCGCGCGATAAATATAACAACAAAGTGCTCCACAAAAAAACTCCTTGATATTCAAGGCTAAAACGAATAGAATTCGATTCCATTCTTCATAGTCTTGACATTTCAATTTGTTAATCCATTGTTGTGTACCATTTACTGATAAATGACGTTCTTATTGCTGGGACCTATTCGAGATAACAATGGGCGATGGAGCGGTGGCTCAGTGGGGCTCACTCCCGACCAGATAATCACGTTTAACGGCAAATAGAGTTTGTGCTCTCTAGAGGAACACTCTCGGCTGTATGGGCCATTGCTGGCATAATAGAATAATAGATTAGTGCAGGAAGCTGTAATGACCATGTTGGTTCGACACTCACCTACTTTTGATGGTTAGGTGGCGATTCACTATAAAGAGCAAGCAAATTCTGTTTGTTGATAATCACAGCAATATTATATATTGAAACTTGGAACACCACTATATAACAACTTTTCTTGGTGGAGTTACTTAAAGATGTAAACCCTCCGATTTCTAATCCCTTATTAACTTCAGATTATGAATCTTTGTAAAAAACTGATCCTCCTATGATGTCTAAACTGATACCTATTATAAAGATAATTTTTGTATGTTTGTTTGATACGCTACAAAGGCTGAACGGATTTGGATGAAGTTTGGCATATAGGTGGGCTGGATTAGAACATAGGATACTTTGTATTCCAATATTTCCACGGGATAGAGACTTATGCGGGTGAAATCGCGGGACGCAGCTAGGAATCTCTATTCTCATTTACAGCAATATCTGTATTTTGTACAGTACAGAGGGGTAATTGCGGAACTTTTTATCGGTAGGAATTGGTTTAATATTCATAGTTAAACAACATTCATTGCGTTATTTACGTTGCTGAGCCGACAATTTATTCGAACAAATCACGCAATGGTTTAGAAATAATCTTCAATCTCATTCAGATTTTGATAAATTGTGCGTTTCGCAATTAGGGTGCAGGTGCGTGTCCTGATGAAACACATTCTTGGCCCAACCGGTATACGGTACCGGTACAACGGCACCGTTAGCTTGAATTAGTTTCAGCTTATACGGTCTAGACTTCAGCTTATACGATGTTCCTAATAACTGTCTAGCTAAGTGCTTTTCCTTTATTAGTCAAATGCAATCTATTGTAATGAATCTTGCAAGAAATGCTAGTAAATAAGCCTATTGTATTACTTTCCATCGGTACTTTGTCAGATAATTATTATACTAACTCCTGCCTGCAACTTCGTCTGCGTAAAATGTCTTGTTCCCCGACCCACCACAGCCACACCGACAGTATCCCTTGCTCGCGCCATTACTTTGTTTTCGCTCAGCGTGTTTTCTGAGTTTTTTGGATTTGCTCGGCTCTTACGTGTTGCCCATAGCCTTCCGCAAGGTTTGGGCTATCAAAGGCAATCCGATAATCCGACTGGTAGTTTCAGAGATTTTTGAAACAAAACAAACTCTGCAGCTTTATTATTATTAGTAAAGATTGCTTGAAATTTAGCTCATTAAGTAATGTCCTTTAAAAATGATTTTGAATTAATTAATTTCTCTAACCTGGGAATCAGACGTTGCATTTTGGTACTAAGGTAAAAAAAAACAGTTACTCCCACTCACAGCAAGTTGTCCTGCGGCCCAGCTGTGGGAACATTATAGGCCGATTATTATATCAATAAGTACGTATAACAGATGGATTTTTTGCAGGGTTTGTCGCAATAAAGAGGGCGAGATTATTTTTACGCATGCGCGTTCAACTCTCTTAAGTGGATTCTCTGAGATCATAAATCAACCAATTACTGTTTTGGGAATATTTCCAATTTCTTCTATCAATCAGACCCGTAAGCCCCAAGGGCTTAAAATTATAGACCGAAAAATATTGCTGGGAATACAGAAATATTTCCTTAACATGTTTAGAAGATTTGAAATAGAACGTCATGAAGGTTTGTTTTTTTAAGTTTCGATTTTAGATATGCTTAGTTACCTGATCGTACCGAAAGCATCGATTTTTAATCCCATTCAAAAGTTCAATTTTTCATATCAAATGAAGCCTGTAAAAGGGTATCTCACGGCTCTCCTCGGGTGGGTAATCTTAATCGTCGTGAAATTAAAAAGGACAGGTGCAATTGATGGAGCTTAAACGTAACGCAAATGCTCACTTATAAAGAACTAGCTTTTGCCAGCGGCTTCGCCCGCGTGAAGGTCGGAAAATATCCCGCGGGTACGTACTACCGGGATAAAAAGTACCTTATATGTTAATCCAGGTTATAAACTATCTGTGTGTCAAATTTCATTCAAATCCGTTCAGTATTTTTTGCGTGAAAGGGTAACAAACATACACATACATCCATCCTCACAAACTTGCGCATTTATAATATTAGTAGGATACTTGAATCGAGTGCCTTCTCCGTAACATAGTGAATAAGACGGTTGGAAGATTTTTGTTATACATGTAGTAACTATACACCGTGACATTTTAATCGTCTTACAAATGTTGTCCATTCAATGTATCCAACATAATATACCTCTAGGCGTGATTAAAAAATTTACCAATTAAGAAAATACGTACTAAGAAAAATATGTATTGCATTAGAATTATGAAACATTCTGTTAATAATGTTTACGTATCATATGGTAGAGAACATACATACCCAGTGCACGAGTCGACTAGATCATTCCATCTCCATTTTCCATGAGACAAAATATCAAACAAACTACGCCATGCGTCATGAATAATATTTTTATTTTTTAGTTATTCTAATGTTCATTTTTTTCTTATGGATGTGTAGTAGTCACTGGATACATGCAGTGGGCTGCCGTTGTAACACGACTAAAATGTCACGGTGTATATAGTATAGCAGGCTAGATTGTAACGTGATCGACTGTGGTGCATAATTAATATAAAAATTGATGTAGCGTTTAAAAATGCCAAAATTAACAATTAGTACGGTTCAATATCCAGTCGCATAATGAATATTTCTTCACATTTCTTTTAACTCACACAAAACTAGAAAATAACTGAGAAAAATGGAGTTACTTGACCGACTGCAGTTTTTTTCCATTCCACTAGTTCATGTTTTTTATCCAGAAGTTCTATGGCGAGTTGAACAGTGCAAATAGTCGAAGTAAGCGTACAATTTCCGTGCAAAAAAAAAAATGCACTTCCTGACTATTTTATACGCCTGGTGGTTCTCGGTCTTCTGGGAACATTACGTAGTCAAATTAGGCACGCTGTAGCCAATATTCGGCTCGGGACCACAAGGTCTATATCTATAACAATAAGATTTTAGTGGCCGCTATAAGGCAACATCTGTTTAGTGTTTACTAGAAAAACCGAAACTGTTGTGAAAACCTTGAGTTAGTAAATCTATACTAGTATTATAAAGCTGAAGAGTTTGTTTTTTGTGTGTTTGTTTAGTTGAACGCGGTATTTTCAGGAACTGCTGGTCCGAAAATTATTTTTGTGTTAGGTAGCCTATTTATTAAGGAAGGCTATATAACATCACGCTACGATCAAAAGGAGCGGAGCAGCAACGAAAAACCGGCCAAGTGCGAGTCGGACTCGCGCACCGAGGGTTCCGTACAAACCTGCAGGTATTCACGGTTTATGCATAAGGTTTATGTTTATGAAATTAAATGTTTTTTTTAATCTTTATATTTGAGTTGACTGAACGAAAGGTAAATTGTGGTTTACGATTTATGACGTATTAAAAAAAAACTACTTACTAGATCTCGCTCAAACCAATTTTCGGTGGAAGTAAACTTCCACTAGAAGTTACGGGGGGGGGGGACACACTTTTTACCACTTTGGAAGTGTCTCTCGCGCAAACTGTTCAATTTAGAAAAAAATGATATGAGAAACCTCAATATCATTTTTAAAGACCTATCCATAGATACCCCACACGTATGGGTTTGATGAAAAACATTTTTTTGAGTTTCTGTTCTATGTATGGGGAACCCCAAATATTATTGTTTTTTTCTATTTTTGTGTGAAAATCGTAATGCGGTTCACAGAATACATCTACTTACCAAGTTTCAACAGCATAGCTCTTATAGTTTCGGAAAAAAGTGGCTGTGACATACTCGGACAGACAGACAGACATGACGAATCTATAAGGGTTCCGTTTTTTGCCATTTGGCAACGGAACCCTAAAAATGGACGAAAACTGGCATGCAATTCGGTACGACGGGAAGCAAAAATTCTGGCATCGTCCTTTAGGTAATACTAGTATTCAAACATGTTTAATGAACACACAACATGAATTTCAACGAACTAAGCTTGCTAAGAGTTTCATATAAAAACTGATAATATAAAATAACTAACAACTACTGTTGTAACAAAAAACAAGTTTAATAGGAAATAATTTAAATATTTGGTAATCCTTCTTCCTGCATCCTACTTATTCCGTTTCTGTGCCGAAAAGTGAACCATAATTGTTTCTATGTATTAATACTTACCACTTGGTGTAACATTATGGTTTGTAATAAAAAATAATGGAATATATTCTAGGTTTCAGTAACCCAAATAATTATGTTTCCGAACACTGCGGAAACATTATAAAAATCCATTCTTCCGCAAAACTATTTCATCTGACCCCTATTTCCTGATATTTAATATCACAATACGAGTGTACCCTTTGATCCTTAGTTACATCTTTGTTAAAATATCGATAGTCCTTTGACATCCAAATAACTTTTGCCTACAGAAGCGAGTGGGCCAGGGTAACTATTTCGGTAACAATCGACTACGGACGGGGGAATTTAATATTCCACTTTACTGGTCCAGTAAGGGGAAGGGGGACCCGGTAAAAAGGTATCTTTGGAGATTATGATGTGGTATTTGAGGATATGGGAAGCGGTTAGCCAAAGTTCTTTTGTGTTGACATAATTTTTGCAGTTAGATATGATAACATCAAACATGACAATCGTTTTGCAGATATTTCCTAGTTTGATTATATACTATTACTAGTAAAACCTTTAATGCCTAATTAACGAAGTTCTACACGCTTAGACTTCTAACGCACATCTATACGTACCTAGTATAAAATAGTGATAGGCTGAATAATGATTTTTCTGCACGACACTGACAAAAATATTCATGATGGGAACAATAACAAAATTATCTATGATTTTTAGTTGAGTATAAGATCACGAAGAACGGCTTAGTGAAATTATATCAGTAGTTATTTGGTAGGCATGAGTCCTACGTGTCCACCTTTAAGGTCCTTTAAGCGGGGTCGCGTGATTGTTCGAAAGAGATACCGTGACCCTGGCACATGGGCAACTGAAGGAACACGGGTGGGTTTTAGTCAGTAAAAGTCTGACACGCCCTCCCGCTCCGCCCAGAGCAGAAGTCATTTGATGATTTCCCCTTCCAAAAAAAAAAAAAAAAAGGGTCCTTTAAGCTAGCTCACCAATTTTTTTTTTTCTTACTTTTGGACCTTCATGGTAGTGTAATTAGGCATTGGTGATTTTGTCACTGTCATTGCAATATGCAATGATTTTTACATGTGACATCTTACCTGATTAGTTTAAAACAAAGTCACTGTTCGCCTTTGTATGAATGACGAGTTATTCTAAATATAACTTGGCGCATTTAATCCGCAAGGTGTATGTCTACACTAATATTATAAAGAGGAAAAATTTGTATTTTTATTTGTTTGTTTGTAATGGATAAACTCAAAGATTACAGGACCGATTTTAAAAATTCTTTCACCATTAGAAAGCTACATTATCTGCAAGTAACATAGGCTATATAACATCACGCTACAACCAAGAGGAGCGGAGCAGTAATGAAAAATGTTGCAATAACGGGGAAAATCGCACGGGTAGGCGATTCGACGCGACGGGAAGGGTCGGGGGAACACGAAATTTAACGCAGACGAAGTCGCGGGTAGAAGCTATGTGTAATAAAATAATAATCCTACTGTTATATTATTAAAATAATAGTTTAAAAAAACTAAAAAACACGCTTCCATTGAAAACCAAACTAAAGAGTACAAAATAAGGAAAAAAAGCGTGGGGTACTTTTTAAGGAATTTTTTTGTTGATATCAGGCACCCAGGCACCCCACGCTTTTTTTCCTTATTTTGTACTTTTTAGTTTGGTTTTCAATGGAAGCGTGTTTTTTAGTTTTTTTAAACTATTATTTATTTTCTATTTTTTAGGGTGTTTCGAATTTTGAGACGTATGTCAGCGTAGTTTGTGACGTATGTCAGCGTAGTTTTCGAAGACAGTTTTTTTTTGCTGTCCTGGTAACCCTGGCCAGGATAATGGCACAAATTAGTTTGTGACGTATGTCAGCGTAGTTTTCGAAGACAGTTTTTTTGCTGTCCTGGTAACCCTGGCAAGGATAATGGCACAAATTTATGAAATTATTGCATTGTCATCGGTCCTTGACAGGTGTGCAAAGTTTCAATAAAATCTGGTCGTTTAAAGTGGGTCAAAATCGCGCTATAAGGAGTCGGTTACAAACAAACATACTAACATACAAGTGAATAAATGAAGCGTGTAATAAATGTGAAAGTTTGTGAGGATGTATGGACTTTCACGCAAAAATTACTCAACGTATTTGAATAAAAACTGTCGATGGTTTATTGCAAGAATTTTAACTATTTTAGAGGAAAAGGAATCGTACCTTTGCATGTTTTGGCGAAAAATTAATTAAAACATTAAAAAAATACATTTGCAGGAAACACTCCTACATCTTTCGACAAAAGTAATACAAAACAAAATAATATCTCATTTCTTAAATTTATCATTCGGAACAACGGAAACAAGAATGCCCACGCAAACAATTTAACGCGAATCCAGAGGCAATTACGAGGAAATCCAGTATAATTTCCATGAAAACGAGGCCCTTATGAAAATTATGAAAATACCTTAGAAAATTGCAAATTTGTTTATTATTAAAAAACCCAAAGTGCCGTTACAAACACGTGTCTCTGGCCGACCTTGTTGTTAATTTCGTCTTTTGCTATGGTAATGTAAACTTTATGTCGACGGAATAAGTTCTATGATAATTGAACATGTTTCCCATTAAACCTTTTGACCGACTGTCGCGTTAAGGTGTCTTCACACAGCGGGCGCGACGCGGCGGGACCGGGCGGCGACGCGACGCTGAGTAGTTGTAATGTACTAGATATTATGGACGACTTCACACAGAGCGCTCGGCGCGACGCGCCACGCCGCCGCCGCGCCGAGTCGGAATACAACTCAGAGGCCGGCGTGCCGCGGGCGGGGCGCGAGCGCAGCGTCGGCAGGATGGCGATAAATTGCAGAAGTATCACAAGTTTTAAATTGATTGACTGCGTCTTACATTTAATAACATTTTTGTATGTTAGTTGATACGAGTAATGGATAGTGAATGAAAGTGAGCGATCGCCGACATTAGCTGTGATTGACTAAAACATTTTCATTACGAGTACAGTTTCAAACAACTAGCGCACGTGCATCAATTGAATTTGAACTTTATGCCAATGTGATCAGAGTCACACGACGCAAGCTTGTTTATTACAATGACTGTATCCTTTATTTAGTAAGTAAACTCAATTAATTTAAAGTGTATAATTTGATACATTTAATCTAAGAAACCCGTTAAATCTTATTGAAAAGGCAAAAAAAATTAAACAGTTCGGTTTAAAGCATAGGACCAACTTCCTAACAATTGAAATGATTTGGTTTTCTGTTTTGTAACTTTTTGATCATTCACGTGACAAGACAGCGCGGCGCCGCACAGTGGGTTGCAAATCGCGAGATAAGAAAGGTAATTCATAATTACCATGTGATTTCAATTTAGTGAAACGAACTTTTGTGATTTTTTAGACTGTCTTGGCTTATAGTATAAAAAATATTGTGAACTTGACTAAGCATACTCATATTTAAAGCATTTAACCATAAAATTATTTTTTTTGTGATATTAGTTAGATACTTCATTAAAAAATAAGAGCAAGAGCGTTTCCACGTCTGAATCGCTCAACATTTTTTCAATGAATGAATCGCGGCGCGGCGCCGCACAGTGGATCGTCTCCATACAAGAGGTCGGACATAGAATCAAAAATTGAAAAAGTATCTAATTTAAAAAATAAAAACAAAATATACAGTTGCATTTTTTTATTAAAGAACAACAAAAATTGTTCTACGCTTTTTTTATTTGACCAGCACTTTAGGCGCTATTCGATGAAAACTTTTATTTTTGTATGGAAACGAACACAAAAATGTATGTATCTCATGATTCCCTCTTTGTTCGACTTGTGGATTTCACTACTGTTATTTACCCATTTTATGCCACATTTTCTTCAAGGACACATGGTGCCCCCAGAGTGCCCCGAGATATTTTGCCTATAGTAACTATCTTTGTATGTGTATTACTGATGGAATGGAGGTACATTAAGTATACTTATTACTGAGAATTAGTCATCACTAAGTAGTTCCTTAAATAACAGGTGCATTTTTGAGGACTTTAATGACTTATGAACGCTTTTGTTGCAACATAACAAAAGCGTTAATGAGTCATTAAGTAACGACTACCAGTACTTGCTTAATCTAATGAGTTATTGTAATTACTATGTTCACAGCCCTTAAGCTCTGCAGTGTGATTGGCTCATGTCATAATTAGCTTATCAAATTCATTGCTAGTTATAGTTATTTTTGTGTGTTTTGCACATGTGTGTTGTTCTTTAATAGAGGAATGCAACTGTATATTTTGATTTTTTTTTAAATTAAATACTTTTTCAATTTTTGATTCTATGTCCGACCTCTTGTATGGGGACGATCCACTGTGCGCCGGCGGGACGGGACGTGATCGCGCCCGCAGTGTGAAGGCTCCCGCCGCGCCGGCGTCGCGCCGGCGCCCCGCCACGTCGCGTCACGTCACGCCCCGCTCGCTGTCTGAAGACACCTTTAGCGCGTCACGAACAAAAGTAGTAATATGTTTTTTTTTTTCACATGGCGTGGTGACGAGCTTTTTAGCCAGTCCAGTTGTCGCAAACATTTTCATGTAACTAAAGTAAAAAGTTTCGCAGTTGACAGTTGACAAATTAATTAATTCTTGCAGTAAATTATGTAATGCGGTTTACTTATTTAAGGGTGTATAATCCGCATTGCTACAATATGAAATTCCCGCAAATAACTACTGCAAAATAAACTGTCACAACATAACACATTTGATTTATGTGTATCGCTCGTGCTATGAAAAAAGTTGTACCTATTAGTTAAGCTACGAAGGTGCGGTGTAGAAATTCTAGAAAGTAGAAAATAAGGTTTAATTAACACTTTTTTTCTTGCTTTTCTAGCCGTACGTTGCTGATTTTCTTCTAGTTCCAGCCTCATCTTGATCTCTTCCAAATCGATTTCACTGTTGCGTCTTGCTTAGTATACAATAGAAATATAAAAAAACCGGCCAAGTGCGAGTCGGACTCGCGCACCGAGGGTTCCGTACAAACCTGCAGGTATTCACGGTTTATGCATAAGGTTTATGTTTATGAAATTAAATGTTTTTTTTTTTAATTTTTATATTTGAGTTAACTGAATGAAAAGTAAATTGTGGTTTACGATTTATGACGTTTTAAAACTTACTAGATCTCGTTCAAACCAATTTTCGGTGGAAGTTTACATGGTAATGTACATCATATATTATTTTTAGTTTTATCATTCCCTTATTTTAGAAGTTACGGGGGGAGGGGACACACACATTTTACCACTTTGGAAGTGTCTCTCGCGCAAACTATTCGGTTTAGAAAAAAAATGATATCAGAAACCTCAATGTCATTTTTGAAGACCTATCCATAGATACCCCACACGTATGGGTTTGATGAAAAAAAAATTTTTTGAGTTCCAGTTCTATGTATGGGGAACCCCAAATATTATTGTTTTGTTTTCTATTTTTGTGTGAAAATCTTAATGCGGTTCACAGAATACATCTACTTACCAAGATTCAACAGCATAGCTCTTATAGTTTCGGAAAAAAGTGGCTGTGACATACTCGGACAGACAGACAGACAGACATGACGAATCTATAAGGGTTCCGTTTTTTGCCATTTGGCAACGGAACCCTAAAAAGGAGTGGAGTCGGGGGAACCCCGTCTGTAACAAAGTTCCTTAAGCTCGGAATGTAACGTCGTTTACTTTATATTTAAAATACTTAAACTTTATTTTGACAATGGCACCCTCGAAAACCACGAGACGCCTAAGATAAAAAATTTGAACATTTCGCAGCGGTAACCTTGATTTTTATGTTGACATTTTATCAGCTTCTGAACCCTCAAAAACCCTCTTAATATTATTTATAGTAAAAAGTTGCATGGAAGGCGTATAGCTCTTTTTCGTTACGTACATTTTCTTTATTTTTTTTATTGACGCGCAGATTTCTAAAAGTTTAATCCTACCACAAGCTACATAAAAGAACTTCGTTCTAAAAAAACTTTACACCCCAATTTATCTCAAATATCAATCTTCAGTATTAAAACTGCGATCAATATCACGCTTCACATAAATCACTCTCTCACAAAAATGTTGATAAATCAGCTCTAAAGTTTGAACTCGGCGTGAACTTCGAAGTCTACGACCGCAGTCACCTTTATATCCTTGAACCCGGTCCAAGTAATCAGCGTCGGAAAATCTTAATACATTCTGTTGAACATGTTTTTTCCAAGAGTTATTGAAGGGTGGACCACACGAAAAGGTTTTACTGAAAACTTAAGGGTATCAATGTCAAAGGAGGGTAGTTAATATTTTAACGAAGCAGTAAGTCAAAGCTGTCTTTGGGGTCTCATTATGCAGAATGGAGAGTTTTGTTATTAATTAATATCAGGATTTAAAACTTAGGGTATATTAACCCCTAGTTTCTCAAAGGCAGAGACTCTGACGCGCAAATCTGCTTTACCTCTGACCACTATTGCTATTCCAATTGCTGCTAGAGAGCAGGCCCAGTGGTAGCGGTCGCCACTTACGAGTTCAAGGTCGTAAGTTCGAAACCAGACAGGCGCTTTACGTTGAATTCATTATTGCATCATCATTGGTCTCAAAACGTTGAAGGAAAACATCGACAGGAAACCGGCAACAATTTGATGACATGTGACATCTACCAATTCGCACTGGGCCCGCGTGGTTGATTACGGCCCACTCCTTTTCACGAAGAGGCCTGTGTCCTAGCAGTAGGGACATTCTAGGCTGATAATGCTATTGTGCTATTGCCTAAATACTGACCTCTAAAGGTGATCGATTTCATTCATAACACGATTATTGAATTTGAAGAACCGGTGGACAGAAATTTTGCTTAAAATTTAGATTCAAACTCCTTTAAAACTCCAGACCTTAACAACCGTATTCGCTTTCTATGATATTTGGTCTCGGAAGCCATCGGCTGCAGGTGCTCTACAATATTGAATTCAATATGAGAGTGCACTCCGCTAAATTTGGTGACGCTGTTTACGTAAACTTTAATATGGCGTGTACTTTTACAGCGAAAATGTAACACTTTCTGAAGCACATTTTGAATAGCGTGTTAAGCTAACACTTGCAAATATGAACGAGGGAAACATTTATGGGTCGAAATATTTTAAAACGGGGAAATTGGAAAATATATTTCTAGTACGTACAGTACATAGGAGGTAATTGGACATCGCAGGTGCCTTTGTGTCGTAGCAGTAAGGGTTATTTTCGTAGTTTAATTGTTACCTTCTTGGTGACTATACTTATTTAGGAACGAAAGCAATTGGACATGGACAATTATTACTTTTATGATGAAATATTTCCGTCTATGTGGAGCAGTGGTGGCCCAGTGGTAACGGCCGCAACTTACGAGTGTCGTAAGTTCTAATCCAAGCAGGCGCATTACTTCGTGTAAATTATTTCATCGCCACTGCTCTCAAAACGGTGAAGGAAAACATCGTGAGGAAACCGGTATGTCATAGAACCAAAAATTCGACGACATGTGACATCTACCAACCTGCACTGGGCCCGCGTGGTGGATTATGGCCCACTCCCTCTCACCGAGAGGAGGCCTGTGTCCACAACACATTACATGCAAACATGCAAACATTATAGGCTGATGATGATGATCTGATATGTTGTAGTTTCTCATCATCATTTTATAATTTCAGCGGAAAGACGTCCACTGATGGACATAGAATGAATTAAATAGGCCTCTTCCAGGGCGGCGTTGCCATAATCGCCATCGTTCTCAGGCGGGTTGGCGATCGCAGTATGGTCATAAAATACTTACAGAACGCTGCTCCCTATTCTCTAGTAAGTCCCTTTTACGATACCCACAGGAAGAAATGGGATAGTGCTATTCTTTACGTCCGGCAAAACAAGTAGTTTCTAAACCTTTGAAAATCCTGGATTTCACAAACCTTTTTACCATAGCACATTAGATATACCACAGCTACGTCTACTCGTAAGAGTCAACATAAAGACAGATATTAATGGTTCCGAAGACACTAGATCAACAATTTGCCATATTGTGATTTTTCATAGTAGTGTTTGCTCTAATGACACTAACTTTAATCCATTCTCTAGAATATTTACGCATATGAAAATGTGTGAAAACCTAACAAGTATTTATGACTGGTGTGCTCAAATACTTTGGCGATCAATAAATACGTGTCAAGTGCACACGAGGAAGTTTCATTGGTTCCATGAAACTATTATTGTGTATTATGTTGCTACTGTACTCGTTACTTGGAGTGTGACGCGCCCTAGACGGTAGAAATACTATTTGTCCATCATCACTTTATTTTGAGCTTTTAATCAAGCATTTCTGTCACTTAGTTTGCTAGTCAAATAGTTCCATTATGTTAATAATAAAGTGGCAAGAAATGTGTATTTTAAAAATCCAATTTCTAACATCGAACTCATGTAACCATGGGACATGTTCTATCATAAAATGTTGTGGGAACATAAAAATCCAATGACACTTGGCACTACTTGTGGCTTAAAATAAAATCTTTACGAGTATTAAACACAATTATCACAATAAACTACAATTTCCTCAACGAAATCAGTTGGATGCGAAAAGCACAGGACCGGTCAATATGGCGGCGCTTGGAAGCGGCATTATGTCCAGCAGTGGACGTCATCATCAACGTCATTCCAGCCAAAAGACGTCTACTGCTGGACATAGGCCTCCCACAAAAGTGAGGTTTGCCGTAATCGCCACGCTTGGCAGGCGGGTTGGCGATCGCAGTATGGTGGTATTTTAAATGCATAGAGAACGCTGCTACCCATTCTCTAATGAGTGCCTTAGTCACCTGCAGCAGTGGACGTATTTGAAATGAAATGATGACGACGACGAAGATGACGAAGATGAAACTATAATAATTCTATCTCTGATTGACACCATCAACCTTGAAGTTTGTCCTAGAAACGTTTCCTCCGAAACATTGAAAATGTATAAGCTAGCTTCACCTTTCAGCTGTAACTTTTACTATTTCCGTGAAGCCATTACAAGTAATCTAATTGACACGTCACCTGCCTGGACAGCGGTAACTCGGCAGGACTGTTCCCTAGCGTGTCATAACTTACTACCAGGCGATCAATAAGCGTGTCAAGTTCACACATGGTCGGGAATGTTTCTACGAATCTTATTGTTACGGTCGATAGCTAATTGGACTTGTCGGCTTGACGGCTTAGGACCTCTGTAGCGTGTAATTATGTTAGGGCCTTTGCAGACAGGCTACTTTTAGTAACGGCATTCAGCGATTTACAGACCCATGCAGAAGCTCGATGCAGCACCATCATGCAGCTCCTGCCCTTATCCCAATTTATTTGGGATACATCGACACGCTAAGGAGAAGAACATGTATTTTCCTTCCACACTTCTCTATTAGTCGTCATCTCGGTAATCACCCCTCTTCAAAGCATATCATCATTCAGACAGTCCATACATTGTTTCTTTCCCTACTCTTATAGCAATCGATATTCATACTCAAAGAAACTCGATACAGCGGCTGACTGACAAGTTTCCGACAAAAACGAGAAATTTTAATGACATGATCAAAAGCAAGGCAATAGTGAATCCTACGAATATACTTTCGCGGTTGAACGTAATGTCGCTAAAACGAGATGCAGCTCTCACGAAGTCGCAAAATCGCCGATCGCCGATGCTAAAAGTAGCACGTCTGCCAATACCCTTAGTAAATATGACTTGGCGATCAATAAACGCAATATGTCAAGTTCACAACGTGACACGAGGTCAGAATATCAGTTTCTACGAATTTTCCTTACGGTCGATACCTAATTAGCTCCGTATTGTATTTTCCTGGAGGATTTGTGATACCACAAAACCTATTTAACATTTGAAATGGACTTGATCCTTGTTTACATACAAGCATCTTTGAAGTTGGACTAATTAACCGCATCAGGTAAATTATTGACTAGCCACCTACATGGCCTCAAAGTAACTTTGCTCTATTTCGGAAGCAATCCGAATTTGAAACCTGGATTAAAACAGCGAATGATTTGACAGACAGAAACTCATTTTTTCTGCTCCGTTCACCTGAAACCCTGTTAGCAATAGATACCATACGCCATTACAGCAACTAGGTTAACTGAGCGATCAATATAAACACATGTCAAGTTCACATGACGGTAACTCTTACTGTATCCATAAAACGACATAGTTACAAATGGTTAATGGACGTATAATCTCTGTTTAGGACTTACGGGACCTTGAGTGACCCTTAGTATGGTGTATATGGCACTTAGGAGGACAGTGCGCAAATTAACGGTAGTTTGTTACGAGAGAGCCTCTTGTGGTTTGTGAAGCGCAGTTTTGGACTATTTTAGAGGAATTTATGTTAATAATGCGACAGCAACGTTTGGTCATCATAGTAAAAGTTTTGGTTTAAAGGTACCTACTCAAATTCAGTAAAAGTCAACAGTTGTTACCCAGACAAAAGAAAAGAACCATAGCTTAGACACATCCTCCCCAACAAAAGTTCATTGTTAGCAACTATGCAGATAAAGCATCCCGTCATCGTTCTTCTAGAAAAATCGATAAGTTTTAACTTTGTCCCGTTGCGACCCACTTCTTACCCTGGACAGTGAGCCCCTCCCCCCTGAAATTATAATGAACCGAGCCCGTCACCGCGGTTTAAATATACTGTTTCATGAAACCGCCCCGGTTTGATAGGCAAAACTTTTCGGATGGGTTTTTACGAGTTTCGTGCAAATTGTAAATTATGCAAACCAGCAGCTAAATATATTACTTTTCTACCAATTTGGCGAAAAATATGAACACACAAATGTCAAATCGTAGATATAATTTTGTTCTTGATACTGGGAAAGATAAACACAAAATTTAACCATTTTCCCTGAGCTCAGCATGATTTTCCTAAAGTGAATAGAATGCTAAACTTTGTTTAAATATTAATAGAAATTCACACTGCCATTATAACAGCATACTAGTCTGTTACAAAGACGTGTGTTTGTGCCAGGATGAAAATGATGATTCATTAATGAAGGCACTGACTAAGAAAAAGATGCTACCAACTTTAATAGGAGAAAACGAAAAGAGGTCTTCTATAGACGGTAGGACAAGGGGGTACGAACGACAGAATTAATAAAAAATACTTCAGGTGCTATTAGAGCAAAATTATCCTCGAGGGAGGGCCAACTCTAACACCCCATTTAGATAACACAGTTTGCTAATGAATTGCTTGTAGATCCATCGCTTCATATGAATCATTGAAAAAAAAAAATGTTTGCTCGACAATGTAAATGAATGAATTTTGTTAAATGATCAAATGAAAAGCATTGCATTTTCGCAGTTTCTCCGAAAGTTTAGGGACCTAGCCAAAGTGATGACGAGGTACTTTAGTTGAGTACCTTGCCACGACATTGGGTGTTCGACCCGCTTGCCTGTTGAAAGCGCATGCTTGCGTTTTTGAGGGAATCTGGTTTCAGAGCTCTGATCTGATAACTTGGAAAGATTGACTTCAATCTCCCAACACAGTGGCTTGCCAAGTTAATGCCAGGTCGTCAGTGTAAAGAAAGCGTGTTGTATTTGGACTCCCCGGTTCATTATTATTACCATTGTTTGTATGCATGTTGCACAATTGCTCCGCTGTTTGGGCCAGTTAGGGCTCTTGATGGTGATGAAAGATGCAATAGCTTATCTACAAGACTTCAAACTGTAATTAAAGCTAATACTCCTGCACTTATTAATCCCGATAGTGCTAGTAAACAATCTAACAAATTACTTTCATCCTTGTTTACACTGTAAACCCGGGTCGGTGTTAACTTTTCATACAATCACTCGATTTGATTGCACGAGATTTTTTAACTATGAAAACAAACTGCGTCAATATGAAAACTAAACAAAAGTGAATAAAAACAACGGATTCGTATTCATGGAATTGGTTAACACTGGTGGAAATAATCTATGGACCAATCAGTGCTATTGTTACCTTACGTGAATATTCCTCATAATCATAGGACAAGGGTTTAGAAGGTTTGAAAAGCGTGAGCTATTTTCCTACAGCTAGAAATAAACCATAATAAGAAAGGAGAAGGTCAATTCTCGTACTTAAAAAAGAAATCAAATTCCATTTGCAATCTCATCTCAGGTACCATTCAAACGTCACATCTAACTGAATGTAAATAGACTTCGGACTCAGGTAGGCCGAAGCAAAGAATCTAGTTCAGGCGGAGATTCACAAATGACTTCGCCCTGTTGGGTAAATGTGGTACTATCCCACAAACAATGGGGCATTTAATACGAGTATGTTGTGCATCATGTCTTGTTGTCTGCCCACTACAGGAGTTGATGGCCGCTGCTAAAAGTGCCAAACTGGTAGCCGAATTCTGGGCTGACTGTTTTTAGATTGCTATGGACCCGCTAAGATTGAATATGGCGCCCTCTGGAGGTTAAAAAGTGGCAAAAAAAAGATTTTCAATGGTGCCGTGTTGGGAAACCTAAAATACATTCTAACAGAAATAAGCGGTCATAAGTTTTAGGGCAAAGTAGCATACAACCATGTCTTTCAAATGAAAATATTTCCTGGTTTCATGGTTTTTAGAGCGTAATTTATCGGTAGTCGGGTTTAAGTTTTTACTGTCAAAATGACTTCATTGCATCTAACTATCAATGTACGAAAAGGTCAACAACCACTAGTAAATGCCAGGAGCCTGTAAAGTATTAACTAATTGGTTTACAATATGAATTGCAATTAAGTATTAATCAACATCATAGCACGCAGTTACTACAATAAATAACTGCTCCTGAAATAGTTATTTCAATAAAATGTATTTAAATGTCAACAAGGATAATAATAGCTGTTGTTGTAATAATTAATAGTCATTTTACCGCAGTGGTCGTTCATAATTACTTTGAAACGTGATACATAAATTTAAGTCTTTACATTTGTGATGATATCTTATGACTTATGGGCGATCAAGTTGTAGAAAGAGTTAGATATTATATAAAATGTATTTGATTATTTTACTATCGTTTTTACTTTCGCATTTTACTTTCGTACTATCAGTAGGAATCACTTTCATTTTGACAGTATAACTACATTCATTGCGTTATTTACGTTGTTGAGCAGACAGATTTTCCGAACATTTGAAATTATGGATTAGCAGTAACCTTCAATATTATTCAGATTCTGATTAATAGCGTGTTGCGCAATTAGAATGCAGGTTATAAACTACTTGTGGGCCAAATTTCATCTAAATCCGTTAAGCTTTTTTTGTGTGATTGAGTCAGAAACATCTAAACATCCATACTTTCACCTTTAGGAAGTCTAATATATTTTCTGAACAAATTATTTAAATAGATTTTTTTATATACGTCATCGCCCCAATTATTTTCATCCTAGAAATGTGTGGTTAAAAATCTTTTGCTTATGCGTGGAGGACAACGATGATTTTGTGATAGCTTCTGATATTCTTCAGTTTTTATAGGCCAGAAACCCCATTGCTATTCCGGACAGGTTTGGGCACGACTTTTATTGACTGATTGGCAATTTATCAAGTAAGTTGAGGAAGAGAGCTTAAAGAAATAGGTCAACCGAAGTCTGTCAAATATATTTTTTTACTTAATATTCCGTTCTAGTGAACTTTTATAGCCTACCTTGCCTTTATTGAAAGGCTGTTTGTATCCTTGATGGAACATGGACAGCTGGGGTTCATACGACATCATCTGGTAATGGCTGTGGTGTCTGAAGATTTGAACCCAACAACTATGTTCACCTTCATCATCTGCTTAGCGTTTTCCCAACTATATTGGGGTCGGCTTCCAGCCTAACTGGATACGCCTGAATACCAGTATTTAACATGGAGCGACTGCCTATCTGACCTCCGCAACCCAGTTACTGGTTAACACGATATCCCTTGGTAGGACTGGTTGTCAGACTTTCGATCCACGAACGCCAGCCGGGACCAAAGGCTTACTTACTTGCTTTTGGTATGTCATTGCCCGCCCGTGCTAATACCTCGTGTACAGTCACGAGCAATAATATGGAAACACATAGCCAGATTCAACAGCGATTTTCTCTTAAAATAACGATTGCAACTTTAGGATAAGGCCTATTTCATAATAGTGTGGGTTCCAAAATACTAGGTTCATAACAACTTAAAATTATAATCAGTACAATACGAGAAAATCACTTTTAAAACTTGCTTAGTGTAACATGTTGGTGCTTGTGACTGTACACTTAGCATTCTTTCCGATTGTTTTTCATTTTGCTCAGCTCCGAAGGGTCGTAGCGTGATGTTAGCCTTTAACCTTTCTCGAAAATTAGGCTATCAAATGCAAACATTTTTTTCGAATCTTACTGGTAGTGCCAGAGCATTGTTTTCTACAAACAAAACTTACTTTACCTCTTTATACTTTGTGTAGATTGATATACACCGTGACATTTCATTCGTCTTACAACGGCAGCCCACTTCATGTAACCAATGACTACTACACATCCATAAGAAAAAAATGAACATTTGAATAATAAAAAAAATTCATTATGATGACATATGACGTGTTTTAAATTTGATATTTTGACTCATGGAACATGGAGATGGAATGATCTAGCCGACTCGTGCACTGGGTAGGTATGTTCTCTACCGTATGATACGTAAACATTATTAACAGGATGTTTCATAATTCTAATGCATTATTAATTTTTCTTAGTACCTATTATCTTAATTAATGGTAACAATTTTTAATCACGCCTAGAGGTATATTATGTCGGATACATTGAGTGGACAACGTTTGTAAGACGACTAAAATGTCACGGTGTAGATTGGGATATGAGTTCACTGTTCACGTACATAGGTAAGATTGAGCTCGGTCCTCTTCTTGGAGGAACTTCGCCCGTGCCCATATTTGAGTAGCTCCAATCGGAGTTTGCTTGGATCTAGCATGATCTACCAATCATCCTCTTACTTCAGCATTGGAAACTTTAATGTTTTTTTTAATCTAAGGGGCCATCGACAAATAACGTCACACGAATTTCATGATTTTTGCAACCCTCTCTGTTGTCAACATTACATATTTTGCAATTTGTATTAATAAAATAAAAGCTGAAGAGTCTATTTTTCAAAACGCTAATCTATTCAAAATCACGCTGCGACCCTTGATAGCCGAGCATAAATGAAAAAAAGTCAGAAAGACCGCTAAGCCAAAGCGAAGTAGTGTGAGCGAGCGATGCGATGCGACGCGGTGGGTCCTCAATTTTGTGCGTAGAAGTCGCCGACAGGAGCTGGTTTTAAATAAACTTGTATTTATAAGTTTTTCTTAAAAGGTTAAGTTTAGAGTATTAAAACTTGTCACGAAGCTTATGAATCCTCCTTGTCAAACGATGTCACACCTTGTTCCCCTCCCTCCCTGTTAATGTGTGACGTAATCTATGGATGGCCCGTAACAAACTCTAACGAACTTAATCATTTTAAAAGTTTTAACTACATAATATGTTGAACTAAATAGACCAAAATGTTGTTACCAATAGATCCGTGGGTTCGTGCCCTAAGGGCGGGCCGTATGTCCGTACCCCAAGAGGGCTAGGACCCAAACAAGAGGGTAAATAATACCACTAGTGACGGTACAACGATATAATATGTTAATTAATCCTATAATGAGACCCCATACTAGGGTTGCCATCCGTACTTTATAATAAAGTATTGTACGTTATTTCACGTAATTGTACTCTATACTTTATGATGAGAACAATAAAGTACACGAAAATACTTTATTTTGCAAGATTTGTTTTCTTTGGGATTTTGAAAAGTTTAGTCGTAAGTACTTTTTCGTTAAACGAAATTTATGTGATACAAACTGCAAAAAGCACTAAAAAATATGTTTTTAAATATAATAATAAAGACAAATAAATCATACTTTATTTTTATACTATGTACTTTTCTTTCTTACCTATAATAACTAATGTACTTTAATTTCAAGAAAAAAGTGGCAACCCTACCCAAGACGTATTTAATTACGTATATGAATTAACTTCACGCCTGTTATACCTGAAGGGATGTATAGCCCTACCAGGGTCGTGAGATTGTTCGAAAGAGATACCGTGACCTGGCACATGGGTAACTGAAGGAACACGGGTGGGTTTTAGTCAGTAAAAGTCTGACACGCCCTCCTGCTCCGCCCAGAGCGGGAGAAGCCATTTAATAATTTCCCATACAAAAAAAAAAGGGATGTATAGAAGTATGAGGTAGGTATTGTATTGCTAGGTCGTTTCCTCGGTACGTTTTTGCCGGTATGAGGAATCATGATAGGAACCAAGGAGTATCTAGCAGTTCTTTTGAGACGGAAACTGCATTTTCTTCAAGTTCTTACAGAAAAATCTAAACTTTTTGTGTGATTATTGATTTGGAATTTGGGCCCTATCTTCTGCTACCTCTATTACAGAGATGGCTTTGTCAAACAAAATCAAATTTTGCGTTCCTGAAGCGTCCTCGATATAGTCAGAGTGTTACCTGAAACAAAAAAAAACTATAATAAATACATGAAAAATATTGTGTTTTTAAAAGTTTGTTAGCATGCAACCCAATTTTGCAATGAAAGTACAATTCTAGGGCGCAGCTGCGAACATGACAGTTCTATTCAATCAAAATTGATCTGCCTAGCCATTCCCCAACTATGCTGGGGTCGGCTTCCAGTCTACCTTTTATTTTTTTTGGATGGGAAATCATCAAATGACTTCTCCCGCTCTGGGCGGAGCGGGAGGGCTTGTCAGACTTTTACTGACTAAAACCTACCCGTGTTCCTTCAGTTGCCCATGTGCCAGGGTCACGGTATCTCTTTCAAACAAACTCGCGACCCTGGCAGGTTCCAGTCTACCTGGATGCAGTAGAATACCAGTATTTTCCATGGAGTGTTTGCCTATCTGACCTCCACTACAGAGTTACTGGGTAAGAGCTCGTTCCCACTTGTCGTGTGTCGGAACCGTATATTAATCGGATGTCGGCGCCTTTGTTCACACTTTCGGTTAATAATCGGTTGTCGGCCACGGTTGAAGCTAATACCAATTTTTAGCACTCTACGCAAAGCAACTAAGTACGATGGACGTCGATGAAGTTCTTGTTGTGATGTATTATTATTTAAGAAGAAAACAAAGAAAGAGAGCCCAGAAAAAAACAATATTGGGTGCACCCAATCCTGAGGGAAAGATTTAGTTTGGGAACATTTCAGAACTTAATAACAGAATTGAAAAGTGACGAAATTAAGTTTTTCAATTATTTTAGGATGTCAATAACTACATTCAACGATCAGGATTCAACAGAACAAGGGGTAGCAGGGAGAGGGTTATCGGCACCGACATCTGACAAAAATGTGAATAGCGACATTCGTACTCATAGGCGAGCGAGATCCGACACGATTGTTTTCCGGGCGTAGAGGGCTGGCAAAACACCCGACATTTCTTGTCGGCGCCGACACAAAATCGGTTTCCGACAAGTATGAATAGCTTCATATAAAATACTCTGCCACTGGAACCTCCGATTAATATACGGATCCGACACCCGACTTGTGGGAACGAGCTCTAATACGATACCCTTTGGGTAACAGTGGTCAGACTTTGAAACTTCTGACTACTCGTAACGATTGTTAAAGATCTACGAACTTCAGCTGGTATGATTTTGACCAACCACTATACATGCTTTCCGAGGCACCGAGGGATCTTGATATCTAAAGATGGTCACCCATCCAAGGACCCATGGCTGATCTAACAAACCGTATGGCTATTATAACTTAGCCACAAAAGTTCCATGTTATTATTTACAAGTTTTAATTGCATTATCAATGTGATTTGCAAAATTAAAAATTAATTTGAAAACAAATATTGGAGATCGCATACGCATCTTGGGATAAGATTAATTTATTTAACTTCAATATGGAATGATAGTAGAAATAAACAAACTTAGTTTTTGGAAGTACAACCTATGTATACACAGTGTTGTACTTCCAAAAACTAAGTTTGGTTGTTATAACATCACGCCTGTAATACCTAAGGGACAAGCAGAGGCGAACCTATACCACCTAGCACCAACATTTCGCTAGTAATGGTTAAGGTCAAAATAATAGGTGGGGAGCTTATTGCCATCTTTCGAGCATAAATCCCACCCTGGCCTTCTACTGAGAAATTCCAAAATAGCAGTACAAAGATCATCATCATTATTGTCTTGCCCTTAACCCACCCACACACCACACCACCCACACTCCTCCTCCCACTGACAATGGCCCACCAGCCAGTCTAGGCCGCATGCATCTTTGCATTTGATGGTGTTATGACTGCATCAGTCAGCGGAGTTGGCGCAACTGAATTTTGGGCGAGATGTTTGAACTTTTTGCCATGCGTTAAGAAGGAGATGACAATTTCTTCCATACTTTACTATTAGTTGCCGTGATGGTCACCCTCTTTCACGCCATATCATCTATCACACGGTCCATTCATCGTTTTTTAGATCAGAGTCGACGTTCATACGGACGAAATAAATCGCAGCGGTGTTTTTTCGCGCACTCAATTTTCAATTCTCGGTTTTGAACCGAGCATTGAGAATCCTATGGAATGCAGCGCGAGTGAGGCTCAACACGTCGAAAAAACACAATGTTCGATTTTTAACTCTAGGCGCTGAGCAGTGCGTCGAAGATACAGTGCACGAAATTAACCCGCCACGATTTTATTACGTCCGTTGAAACGTAGGGCATACCCTACTTCTATCCTGCCAGGGTCGCGAGATCTGTTCGAAAGAGTTACCATGACCCTGACACATAGGCACCTGAAGGAACATGGGTGGGTTTTAGTCAGTAAAAGTCTGAAACGCCCTCCCGCTCCACCTAGAGCTGGAGACGTCATTTGATGATTTCACACCCACAAAAAATAAACCTACTCTTATAGCCATCCATAGCATCAAGAACTAATGCAAAATTACATTGAGCGTGAACTTAGTAGCAAAGCTATTTATAGGCCTAGAATATAGTAAAGTGCAATAACTAACGACCCTGGCGGAGAGCCAATGCCAGTTTAATTACACGCAGAGACAAATAAATCGCCACTACACTACAACACACGATACGTATTTATCAGCTAACATTCTGTTAGAAACTACTACTACTACTAGGAGATTCATTTAGACAATCTAGACATCTAGACAAATAAATTAAATTGGAGTGTCTGTTTGTAATATTAAAATAACCGCTTTTTACTAAGTGTATATGGATGTATACACGGTTCATATACCAAAACAACATTTTTTACAATTTTTGTCTGTCTGCCTGTTTGTTCGGGCTAATCTCTGAAATGGCCGGACCGATTTTGACGGGACTTTCACTGGCAGATAGCTGATGTAACAAGGACTAACTTAGGCTACATTTATTTTAGAAAAAAAAAATAGAATCTCACGAAAAAAAAACGAACGAATAACTTTTTTACTAAAAATACCACGCGGACGAAGTCGCGGGTAATTACCTATATAACCT
The DNA here is from genome assembly GCA_947507805.1 of Aporophyla nigra. Lineage (NCBI taxonomy): Eukaryota > Metazoa > Arthropoda > Insecta > Lepidoptera > Noctuidae > Aporophyla > Aporophyla nigra. The sequence continues at coordinate 25,717,202 of OX382292.1, read as the reverse complement.
GGATTAATGCATTTTTAATACATTAACCGCGGTAGTACGTCCTCTTGCGATAATTTCCGACATCCACGCGGGCGAAGCCGCGGGCAAAAGCTAGTACTACATAATTCCATTATTTAAAAGACATGTACATTACTGAAGAGCAGTGCTGGTTACGAGTTGTAGAGCGTAGGTTCGAACGCTGACAGGCGCTTTACTATGGTTAATTATTTCACCACTGCTCTCAAAACGGTGAAGGAAAACATCGTGAGGAAACCGGCATGTCCTAGAACCGTAACTTCGAAGACATGTGACATCTACCACGGCACTGGACCCGCGTGGGTCAGTATGGTCCACTCTATCTCACACTGAGGAGGCCTGTATCCCAGCAGTGGGAACATTATAGGCTGTTTATCTATTCGGTTAGTAATTGAAAACACAGGTAGTGTTTGTTTCCGATTTTGAGGTTCAATTTACCCTTGGCTTACTCGCCGCTCTAAATATCTCACGTGAGTTTGAACTGAGCTATCATTCCACTTGATACTAGGGATTGAGACTTTTAACAGCTTATTTTATTAGCACCACCACCTAAGTTTTTACGGTAAGATTTTAACGGAATGGCTGGTCCTAATTTACAAGAAGAAGTTAAATCTAAATCATTTTCTTCTCTTATCGCAAAAGGAGTGTGCAGAGATCGTAGCAGGTGGCGTTCCGTGGTTTCTGCCTACCCTCACGGGAAAAGGCGTGATTGTATGTATGTATTTCTTGTCTTATCTCAATTTATGTGGGATCGGCGCAACATGGCTTTTTATTCCATATTTCTCTGTTAGTCGTCATTTCGGTAGTAACCTCCCTTCTAACCGTATATTCACTCAGTTGAGACTGATAATTTTTGGAATTAAAAAAAAAATGATTAGCGTCTTATTACAAAACGCGATCTAACTTTAGTTCTAGCCTAAAGCTTTGAGTCAGTTTTTGCATTAGTCCAATCTTTTATGCAACTCGCTATCAAAGCTTACAGTTTCTAAAACTTGCATAACCATTTATTTAAAAAAAACCGGCCAAGTGCGAGTCGGACTCGCGCATCGAGGGTTACGTACAAACCTATTCACGGTTTATGCATAAGGTTCGCGCAAACTAGTCAGTTTAGAAAAAAATGATATTAGAAACCTCAATGTCATTTTTGCAGTTTTGAAGACCTATCCATGCCTGCTAGGGTCGCGAGCACGGAATAAAGAAAACTAGAGGAAGTGCCCCTCAGATATCGCGCGCGTGTCAACATTTAGCGCAGATGCGCAGCATTTAGCTTATTCGCCGTCAGATACTTGTCGCGATTGGTTGTCGCAGAAATACGCGAAATATTACAAATTATGTCTTGTTGTGCGGTTTTGACCTGCAAAAACGAAAGCAGAAAAAAAATTTATCTTGTGGAGGTGTATCCTATCATTCTGTGTATTCTATTCTTTGTTCTGTGGTCGCGAGCCTGCCAGGGTCGCGAGATTGTTCGAAAGAGATACCGTGACTCTGGCACATGGTCAACTGAAGGAACACGGGTGGGTTTTAGTCAGTAAAAGTCTGACACGCCCTCCCGCTCCACCCAGAGCGGGAGAAGTCATTTGATGATTTCCCATCCAAAAAAAAAAAAGACCTATCCATAGATCCCCCACACGTATGGGTTTGATGAATTTTTTTTTTTTAGTTTCAGTTCTATGTATGTATTAGGTTGGGGAAAAAGTCTTTTCGCATTATAGTATGTATGAACTTGTAATAAAATCTCTTTGGCTATACTATTTGTATCTGGCTGGTTTTGGTATCATTGAAAGTTACAATTTTAAAGAACATAATTCCAAATTTAAATTAGGAAAATGTGTGATTTTCATTTGTTTTTCGTACCGTCAAGATGAGTGAATCTAATGAAGAAATTCGATACATTTTAAAATTTTACTACAAAAAAGGTAAAAATGCAACGCAAGCCGCGAAAAAAATTTGCGATGTTTATGGACCTAGTGTAGTGTCTGTGAGAGTAGCACAAATTTGGTTTAAGCGTTTTCAATCCGGAAATTTTGATGTCAAAGATGCACGTCGCTCTGGTCGCCCTATTACGGATAAAATGGATGCTATTTTTGAAAAAGTGGAGCAAGATCGGCATACCAGTAGTTACGACGTAGCTGAAGAACTGGAAATTGACCACAAAACAGTTTTGGCGCATTTGAAAAAAATTGGGTACCTACAAAGCTCGACATTTGGGTACCTCACGAGCTCACTGAAAGAAACCTAATGAACCGTGTACTCATTTGTGATTCTTTATTACGACGTAATGAAACCGAACCATTTTTGAAGAAGCTGATAACTGGTGATGAAAAGTGGATCACGTATGACAAGAACGTGCGAAAAAGGTCGTGGTCAAAGGCCGGTCAGGCTTCACAGACTGTGGCGAAACCCGGGTTAACTCGCAACAAGGTGATGCTGTGTGTGTGGTGGGATTGGAAGGGCATTATTCATTATGAGCTGTTACCACCAGGCAGGACCATCGATTCTGAACTCTACTGCGAACAACTGATGAGATTAAATCAAGAATTTGAGAGAAAGTGGCCGGAATTAATCAACAGAAGGGGTGTGGTTTTTCATCATGATAACGCTAGACCTCACACATCTTTAGCCACCCAACAAAAATTAAGAGAGTTTGGCTGGGAGGTGTTAATGCATCCGCCGTATAGTCCTGACCTTGCACCTTCAGATTTCCACCTGTTTCGGTCTCTTCAGAATTCTTTAGGCAGTGTCAGGTTAACATCACGAGAGGACTGCCAAAACCACTTGTCGCGGTATTTTGACCAGAAGTCCCAAAATTTCTATAGCAATGGGATCATGTCCCTACCTACAAGATGGCAAAAAGATATCGAACAAAATGGTACCTACATACTTTAGTTAAATGTAAATAAACTTTATTAAAAAATGTTTTGAATTTTCTTAAAAAATGCGAAGAAACTTTTTCCCCAACCTATTATATGTTAACCCCAAATATTATTGTTTTTTTTCTATTTTTGTGTGAAAATTTTAATGCGGTTCACAGAATACATCTACTTACCAATTTTCAACAGCATAGCTCTTATAGTTTCGGAAAAAAGTGGCTGTGACATACTCGGACAGACAGACAGACATGACGAATCTATAAGGGTTCCGTTTTTTGCCATTTGGCAACGGAACCCTAAAAATGAAGTGTGAAAACGTTAGAATCCTTTACTTCACCATGAATTTCCTTACGCCTCTTAAGGGGAAGATCTTAGGAGGCGGATGAGGTGCCATGCATTTAAATTAACATTTTTCGCGAATTTGGTCGGGGAAGTTAAATATTTTCCCAGACATTTTGCTTGAAGTAGACTATTACAGTTACTTTTTAACTTAACAGGGTTTTAATAAAATACGAAAACTTTTTCGCGAAACTGTAAATAATGGTGAGCAATGGTATAATATGGGTAATTTGGGTATTTTAATATTGACAAAAACAAGGTTCTGTTTAATTGTCTCGCAAAAATACAAGGTCGTACTCGTAAAAACTTTTTGATATGGCTGGTCCACACCTAAACGTACGCTGTAACATGCAATTCAGCCAGGAGTCGTTTTGACAGAGATTCGTACAGTGAGCTCATTAGCCAGTTTTAGTAAATACTGTAAAATATCTAGTTATTCTTAAATTCTATGAGATTTCTACGAACTCCAACAAACGGTGCTGTACGGTGCATTAACTCGTGAAAATTTGGAAGTTCCTTGTGAAGTATCACAAAAATCACAAAAAAAAAGTTCAAAAACTAAACCCGACTATTGAAAAATCATGCTCTAAAAAGTACAAGAAAATATTCTCATGCGAAACCTACTTTAAATTTAAATTATTATGTACTAATTAGCCCTTTCGTTTGATACCCAAGACGACATCATTGAATTAAAAAAAAAAAAATGTTAAGCTAACACGCGCCATATTCAATTTATTGTGACGACACATAGCCTATTTCCAGCGGACGATCAAGCCGCTTCCAACGATACCACATTAGTCAAATTATAACCAGTTGTTCATTCTGCCATCACCAATCCGTGTATTTTGATATTTAAGACAACTTTGAGTAGTCACTAGAGTACCTAATCATTTGAAGAGTTCAGCCCTGAACATTTGTTTTTGGTTTAGCCTATATTGGTTCCACTACTAGGCAAAGGTCTCCGCCAAGGGATAGGAACTCTTTTCCCGCGCCACCTCGAACTAGCCCTCGCAGTACGCGCGCCTCCGCTTTCTGGGCCGACCGTGGCGCGCGGTGCCGTCCATCTTCGGGCACACATTGTGTGAAGACTTTTGCCCAGTGGTCATCCCACATGTGGCCGATATGACCCGCCCAATCCCATTCGAGCCTGGCAGTTTTATTCCCTACGTCTATTATGTCCGTTTTTGAACGCAGGGTGGCTTTCTGAATTTCGTCCTGTCTTTTTACATGCTTTTATTAGCTTCACTTGTATGTTTGTTTGTAACCGACTCCTTATAGCGCGATTTTGAGTCACTTTAAACGACCAGATTTCATTTAAACTCTGTAGACTTATCGAGGACCGATGACAATACTATAATTTCATACATTTGTGCCATTATCAAGGGCCAGGGTTACCAGGACAGCAAAAAAACTGTCTTCGAAAACTACGCTGACATACGTCACAAACTACGCTTACATACGTCTCAAAATTCGAAACACCCTAAAAATAGAAAATAAATAATAGTTTAAAATAACTAAAAAAACACGCTTCCATAGAAAACCAAAATAAAAAGTAGAAAATAATGGAAAATCTCCCACGCTTGTTTCCATTACTTCCTACTTTTTAGTTTGGTTTTCTATGGAAGCGCGTTTTTTTTTTTTTTTTTTTTTCTATTATTTTTACACTCAAAATGTTGCATTCCATTGCGCTTTGGCAAACTCGAACATGATAATTCTCTTCCCATTTCTTTTATTGTATCGCATTAGCGAGAATATTTCAAGCCGCTCTAACTATTTAATATTCACAACAAAGCTATGCAACAATCTTCAGCCAGGCAGACTGGCAGACTGACCTAATTTGTGCATATTTCCAGAGGTAATTAAATATAGCTCAGTCGCAATGCTTACTAGCGGGCGATTTGTTTGTCGACCGCTAATTGCTTCGCCACTAGAATGAGGAAGTGTTTACTGTTAGCTATGTTAGTCTAATTTGTTTCTCTTTGTACGTGTTTAGTTGTTTATCATTTGAGAATGGGAGAATGAAAGTAGTGTCACAGTTCTGATGTAGTATTGTCATCCGAGTACTCTGTGACTATTTTGAGAGAAATACAGCAATAAGGAAACAGAGGCATTGTATGAAGTACAGAATCCACTTGTTCTTGTTATATTACGTCTTCTGGTAGTAATTGAGAAACTAATTTATCAGCAATGGAATTACAGCCAATAGTGGAAAACTACATGGAAAACGGTTCGCAACATTGCTGTTTACGGCTTCATCTTTCCTCATCATACAAGGTACTATATCTGACTTTGACTGGCCTGTTAGTCTAGTGATTAGTGACCCTGACTGCAAAGACTGAGGTCGTGGGTTCGATTCCCACCCAGGACAAATCTTTGTGTGATGAGCACAATCATTTGTTCTGTGTCTGGATGTAATTTATCTATAATATGTATGTATTTAGAAATATATAACTATATTTATCAGTTGTTTGGTTACCATAGTACAGGCTCTGCCTAGTTTGGGATCAGATAACAGTGTGTTGTGTCCTAAGATATTTATTTATTTATCGGTGAACCTAATTTCAGCAAGTAGAAATTTTACTAAAACAAAGAGTGAATTCAAATATTGGATCACCTTCACTGCTACCGTGCCAAAAAACACACCCACTTACGGTCCTACGCATACTTCTATATTAGAACAAATTTCCTTTTCTATCCTCCCCCTGCCCCTACCCCTGTGGGTCGTGACGTCACATGGCGGTGGTCGTCAGCGCTTTGCCGGCGGCAAGTGGGCCAAGGATCCCTCTAATTATTATCAGTGTAGACGCAATTACACGGCTTCCGTGAGGCAACACGCTTTTAGGCAAAAAAACTTGCGAATATGTAGACAGAGGTTAGAAATGTGGGCGAAGATTTGTGTTTTTGGGAAGTAGAAAATTATGGAGTAAGCATAGAAATGTTGCTCCCTGAACTTGTTACTATTGTGGAAGTGTTGTCTTGCAACTACAGGTCTTTATCGTTCCTGCGGATTGCGGATTTGTTCCAAATAATTACCGTGGCCCTGGCAAAGGCAACTGAAGGAACACAGGTGGGTTTTAGTCAGTCAAAGTCTGACACGCCCTTTCGCTCCTGCGGGGGCAGGAGAGGTCATTTGATGATTACCCACCCCAAAAAGGTCTTTATCGTTCATTCATTTAGAGCTGGACGGTGGAAATTGTGTCGTAGAGTGTGATGCGAATGCCGAAAATATTAAAGAAAACCATTGCAATTAATAAATTAAGAAAGAAAATTGTTGCATCAATACAAACCGTAATTTATACGCGTCGAATTGAAAACCTTCGCGAACGGAATATTCGGAAGTCGGCTAAATGGGAGGATATTCAATTAGCCAATGAATCGGAGTGTTGCTAGCGTGTCTAAAACACTTCCTTCTAAAGAAAATAACCTTGTGACGTCGGTCGGTAACGAATGGGCATTAAATTCTGTCGGCCGGTTACGACTTACCATTCTATTTACGACTTCACGTAATAATATAACAACTTAACCTAATTATTTTCACGCATCTATTCGATGAAAGAAAGGAACCTATTATTTTAACGGTTTGCACTTTAATATTGCATTAAGGGCGATAGTTGGAGAAGTGGTTTATATTAATAACATTTATTATTTCAAGCAGAGCAATGGTGGCCCAGTGATACTGTACAGTCGCAACTTATAAGTTGTAGATCGTAGGTTCGAACTTTATGTAAATTATTTCAACACCGGTGTTGAAAATGATGTTCTATCACCATCTGATCATCTGAAAACAATGTTTTCCTTCACCGTTGCTCTCAAAACGGTGAAGAAAACATCGTGAGGAAACCGGCATGTCCTAGAACCAAAATTTCAAAGATATGTGACATCTACTAACCCGCACTGGGCCCGCGTGGTGGATTACGGCCTACTCCGTCTCACCTAGAGGAGAACTGTGTTACAGCAGTGGTAACATTATCGGCTGATTATGATTATGCTTATGCTATATTGTTTCAAGATAACCTCTACAACAGCCTTTCCCAAAGTGGGCGATAACGCCCCCTTGTGGGCGCTGCAGGCCTAAAGGGGGGTTGTAAGAGACCCAGAAAAAAATGGGGGCGTTGTGTAGAGTCTACAGAACGCCCCCTGGGTCTCTTACAACCCCCCTTTAGGCCTGCAGCGCCCGCAAGGGGGCGTTATCGCCCACTTTGGGAAAGGCTGCTCTACATGAACGATGCACGTGCGATAATGCACGTATGGCATACCCAGAAGCCACTAAGAAGGAGTTTTTTTGGAAATGCGACATTTTGTAAGAAAACCGTATTCCTTGAGCTAATAAACTTAGCTTGAAACCTTATCTAAGTAAATCATAAATTAACGCGTTAATGGAGATTAGTGGCCGATTTATTATTTATTTCAGCTTGAGTTTAGTTTTCAATGTTTTGTTGGTATATTGGAGTATGCTAGCTGACGGCGAATAATGTATGTTTTGTTGGTAAAATGGAGTATGCTTAGCTGGCGGCGAATAATGTTTGTTTTGTTTTATAAAATTAATTACTTACACAATATCGTACAGAATCAAGTTCTTCTAACTTAACAGACAGCTGTGCTGCTGGGGAGTTTGTAGCGCCACTTCTTCTTCCCAGCTAAAGCACTAGGAAGTGGTGAAGGGCGGGCGTTTTGGGGGATTGTCTTATGTAACTTTGACCTTCAAAAAGTGCCTAGTTTGAATAAATGAATTTTGATTTTGATGGCGTCGGTAGGTTCTGGAGTGGCGACCGCGTACTGGAAGACGTAGCGTTGGATGGCTTCGACCGATGACTGATGAACTGGTGAAGGCCTCAGGAATACGATAGATGCGAGAAGCACAGAACAGGTCGAAGTGGCGGTGCATGGGAGAGGCCTATGTCCAGCAGTGGACGTCTTTCGCCTGAAATGATGATGATGATGATGAGGGACTGTTAAACTTTGTAAAATTCGAAAACTACGCGGACAAAGTGCTAGTGCTATTTTCTTATTAAGAGTTCTCGCAATAACATTTGGAGATTGTGTACATCAGCGTCTATGACTATGAAAAAGCTGAAAGTTAGGAACAACCATGACAGCTATTTACACGGTTTACTCACCAATGATTAGTTACATGACGTTGTAGTATGTAGATGTGTTGAATTGATTTACATTTGCTTACACTTTCTTCTATCTAACCGTATAAATTACAACACGCAAATTGCTAGTCACGGTTATTTGGCTTTTCTCTGGGAAGTCTACAAATCAATAGTGTTGCAATTGGAATAAAGATCGGGTCTTGGTTTTGGAAAGTAGAGCTTCGTCGTAATTCGGAAATAAATAAATAAATATTTTTCTAGGAGTATTATTCTTTAATGTTACTTATATTTATCATCGCACCCTATATTGTATCATATGAAAATTAATATATTAAAAAAACAAATACTCAAATAGTCTAGGATCAGAGCTCAGAGATTTTTTTTTAAACGGAGACAATTGTCTTATGTTCGTTAGTGGTAGTGTTACGAAAATACGTCATTAGTTAAGGGTTAACGTAGAGTATACCGCAGAACTAAGGGTAGGGCGTGACTATTCTTTTCATATTTTAATACAAAAATGTAGCCTATGTTAAAAGTTCAGAATTTATAGACCAACTTTATGAAAATAGCGAAAAAGTTCCGACTGAAAGTAGAACGGAACCCGAAATTCGGCGTCGGATTCGGCTGAAAAACTTGTTTCGCTCGAACACTACTAATCAAGCATAGCATTGTGAAAGTGAGAAACAAAATGTTAGCGGCCGACTATTTTTGGAAAGCTTTTTTCAACATTACTTTCACTGCAAACATTCAGAAATGAATAAGTATTTATTTGGATGTGTCGAATCAATGTACGGTATGTATCTTTCTACGATTTCTATCGTCTTTCGTGGCACATATTTATGTAAGCAAACATCTATATATATAAAAATGAATCCCTATTTCCCTTGGTCACGCCATCACGCGTGAACGGCTGGATCGATTTCACTTTTTTTTTGTTGTCTTTGTAATTGTTAGGAGAAGGTTCTGATGAAAGAAAAAAATTAAAAAATTGCGCGGAAAATTAGAAAATTTAAGAACTCTTATTTAAGAATACTTAACAACCATATAATAGGACAATGTAAACTTTTTTAATGTAACAATATGACATTTGAAATAGAATTGACAGAATGCGTGCTCAAATATCATCAAAGAGACAGGACAACGTCTGTCGGGTCAGCTAGTAATAATTACGCGGACAAAGGAGTATGAAATTTAGCACAGTAAAGTTTATATGGCGAAGGAGTGCAGAAAGTGAATATTTTTATATAATAATGCATTAGAACCCTGCCGTGGTCGCGTGATTGTTCGAAAGAGATACCGTGGCCACGGCACATGGGCAACTGAAGGAACACGGGTGGGTTTTAGTTAGTAAAAGTTTGACACGCCCTCCCGCTCCGCCCAGAGCGGGAGAAGTCATTTGATGATTTCCCACCCAAAAAAAAAAAAATGCATTAGAAATACATTAAGTTTTAAAGGAATTATGGTCAAATTGAATTATGGTAAAACCGTGAACTACACACAATAAACGATGCAACATTTCTTCTCAATAGAAACTCAATTCTCGGCCCTGTATCGTCACTGCCAACCCTCAGATCTAAAGCCAATCATATTATTAAGTGGATTAAGTGCAAAGTTGTCAGCATCCAATCGCCCGGCCTTGGATGGCAACGTGTTTAAGAGGCTGCAGTGAAGCCAACACTGTTAGCCTTCACACAGGCACCGCATTTATATATTTCGGTCCAAGGGCACAAGAAACAGCGGGTTTGTTAACCATTGATATTTTAAACTTGTTACGGTTGTACAAAAAGATTCAGCCAGACTTTTCTGTTTTGTAGGTAGGTACTCTTTGGTGTCATGAAAGGTGACACACATGACTTTATACAAAAACTTTTCTTTCGGAACCCAGTTCCGAAAACCAGTTCATGGAATTGCCCGATATCAGTTCAGCATAGCTATTCACAAGCATTCGACAGGTTATCGTATCGAAAATGACACATTTTGATAACCTGATTTACCTTGCCTCGACAGCAAACAGCCATCGGAAGAAAAGCAGTCCTCTATTTGAGTTAGACTGTCAAAATTATCGGGTTTTGAATTTATATATTTATTGTTGTTACAGGACTGCTACGATCCTCCCAGGGTCGCACATTTGTTCGATAGAGTTACCGTGGCCCTGGCAGAGGCAACTGAAGGAACACGGGTGGGACTTATACTAAGTCTGGCACGCCCTCCCGCTCTGGGCGGAGCGGGTGACGTCATTTGATAATTTCCCAACCAGAAAAAAAAAGGACTGCTACGATAACATTGATTGATGTTCGATACGGTGCAGAAGCGTATTGAATAGTTGTGAATAGGTATGGAGGACCGACTCACTAATGTATGCACTGAGCAGAAAGTAATTTAAAGTTCAATAATTTAGGCTGGATTTAGTACTTGACCGACCAGTGCTGACATCGGTCGCTGATTTATATGGCCTCGCACTCACTGACGATCTCGGTGCTACACTTATCGCCCGCATTTTAGTACGCGACCGACGTCATGCGTCAGCGTAACACTAAATCCAGCCAAAATACAAGCGATTTTGAATAAGGCAAGAATTCTCTCAGTAACATAGTAAGTTGTTTCCACTGAGCAAGCTTAAAGTTCAAAATAAAATTATTTATTCCTTAGAATCATCTGACACGCAAACAAAATTACAAACCCATCAACTTTAAAGAACCATAAAACAGGATCCATCAAAATGTTTACAGCTGTACCCCGCTGTTTGCTCATAACTCGGCACACAAGCATTAGACTGACGGAGCCCCTAGTTTTATTTGGTGCACCTAGTTTGAAATATGGTAAGAAATGGCCGGGAAACGTGACCGGAGTTCGCATTTGCAGCATAATGGCGTTGGAACCAACTCCCTTTGCACACTCCACTGTTCTTTAATCTTATTTGCACGCCATTTTCACACCGTACGTGGATTTAAGGGGAATAGACTTTAGATGAATGATGTTATCTTAGATTGTGAAGTGTTGGGTGTATTGGACGCTCAAGTTTGTAATTGTTTGTGGTATTACTCACAACAACGCACCATGAGTTCACGAAAAGGACTCACTTCTAGGCAAATCGGTATCTCGTAAGATTAGATGCATTTATTTGTCAAAAACACGTGTATTTTTAAAATCAATTGGTGCGATTACAGAGAAAAAAGTTTCAACAAACTTTTATCTCTGTAATCTCTGTCTCTCTGTCTGTCTGTGTTTTTTCTCTGTATAAAAAACTTGCGGTTTTTATTTAAGTAAGCTGCTGACTATTTAAATTGTGTATTTTAGACAATTTACGATTTTCTTTATTTATTTTTTTATTGATTTTACGTGACTTTATTTGTATTTTATTGTATTTTTGCCTAAAAAGGCGTACAAATACAATAAAATACAAATAAAGTCACGGAAAATCAATAAAAAAAAAAAACGTAAATTGTCTAAAATACACAATTTAAATAGTCAGCAGCTTACTTAAATAAAAACCGCAAGTTTTTTATACAAATCAATCAACACCCAATGATAAACATTTAATAACCACCTTTTATAAAAGACAAATATGGGTTTTTGTGGTTAAAAATATTATATATTTACGATATAAGTGTCAATTTACACAAACATGCTAATTGGCACTTCCGTGCACGACACGTTTTTGTTCTTTGTTTATTCTGTGAAACCAAAGAATTGTGTCAGTAGGTACTATCACGGTTTTAGCACTATTGACTCCATTCATTAGAGTCAGTAGAGCACAAATTTATCAATAGTGTACGTAGAATGAGAGTAGGTAGTCTAGCTGATTCTATTTGAGAAATATTTTATCGAAGTGATATAATTGACATTTGTGTGAAGGTAAACAGATAAATAAACATTGAGAAGGCGAGATGATTTGGACGCGTACCGCGAGGGCTGGTTCGGGCTGGAACAGGAAAAGAGTTCCTGGAAAGACTGGGCAAAAGCCTTTGCCCAACAGTGGGAAATTATGGGCTAAACAAAAAAAATGTTGCGTTGTTATGTTGCTGCAAAGACCACAGTATTAACAGTTTTTCTAAAATAAACCGCCTCTTTTGCATACGTTCATAATAAATGAGACAAAAACGTGCTCCGAGACGCCTCCACCAATTTAGAACAGCTCCATCAGTCATGCACAAACCTTTCCTATAGCCGTCTAACCCGTAAAAAATCACAAACGACCCACAAAAAGCCAAGAGAGCCAACAGTCACGAAGTGTGAATTTCGAATGCGCACGAAAAGGTTAAGTTCCGTGGGAAGGAAAAAAAAAAACTATTTCCGGTCGGTCTGGTCACGGAAACAAGATATCCGGGGATGGGAGGCCCAGGAAATAGTTGATCGCGGCCTAATGAGGAGTGGAGGATGAATAGCGGTCCTTCAGTGATCCTCGTACAGAGGTTTACGTGTGGCTTCAGAAAGAGTTCGCTCAACCTTTGATTTACTTCCTGCTGATAGTAATTATTTTCCTTAGAAGTTAGGTACGGAGTAGAGGCAAAGGTTTCCTCTTTTACATTTGACACAACAGCATGTTGTATGAAGCCTCTCCGTAAGCCCGTGTCGTAAGCATGCAGTGAAAATCTTACAAGAAAAATTCATTGCTTTTCAATTTATTTATGTGTTAGATTGAAAACTACATGCAAAGAATGCATAATTATTATTTGAGAACAAACGTGCACAGCTCTAGTTGCTTCTTTAGATTCTAAAGACGACCTCGCGAATCGTCGATGTCGGCCATGTTTCAGACAGTTTTTATTTTTCCCTACAAAATCACATTTATTACAATTAAGAGGTGTTCACTGTACGGCGACGAAATGTAGTAGCAATCTACACGCTTATTTATCCTTTTGCTGTAAGTTATGACCGTTTTTATTAGGGTTCCGTTGCCAAATGGCAAAAAACGGAACCCTTATAGATTCGTCATGTCTGTCTGTCTGTCTGTCTGTCTGTCCGAGTATGTCACAGCCACTTTTTTCCAAAACTATAAGAGGTATGCTGTTGAAACTTGGCAAGTAGATATATTCTGTGAACCGCATTACGATTTTCACACAAAAATAGAAAAAAAAAACAATAATATTTGGGGTTCCCCATACATAGAACTGAAACTAAAAAAAAAAAAAAACATCAAACCCATACGTGTTAGGTATCTATGGATAGGTCTTTATTACTCTAGGATTTTATTTACGTTTCATTCAGTCAACTCAAATATAAAAATTAAAAAAAAAAAAAAAACATTTAATTTCATAAACATAAACCTTATGCATAAACCGTGAATACCTGCAGGTTTGTACGGAACCCTCGGTGCGCAAGTCCGACTCGCACTTGGCCGGTTTTTTTTTCAGAAATTTCATGTAACAAAAGAAAAATCTAACTAACTTCTAGTTGCCTCAACAATTGGGTTATCAAAGTCGGGACCCTTATAACCCGTTTGTTAAGTGCCATAGAAACTGTTTCTATTGGGAATACCAATTACGGTCGAAGTTACGGAAGTAACTTATAGGTATGCTTTACCAAACTTAGGTCTAACGAGAGCAAACGTGAACTTGTAAGTTTCGTTATTGTGAATATTTAATTGTCCCTTTCAGGAGGCTTGGAGGCCTGGAGGCCTGCATGATTGATACGTCGCTCGCTCGGTGATATATTTATTGAATGTGTCTGAAAGTCATCGCGACGTTGCTCGGGCTACCTGCGGCAGAGTGAGGGTTAAATTTCGGGTTGCCTGAGATGTTATATAAGGCAGTTTTAGTCTGGACTAGATTTGTTATGTTCACTTTTTTAGACTTTGCTCGGAGTACTTTATTCAGAAAATTCAGTTACTTGATGGCAAACGTTTATTCAAAGCGAGAAGTAAGACCATAGTGAGCTGTTACTGTTGTCAATCAATATGCAATGACAGATATGATTCCTGCATTAACTGACCACTATATTTGGGGGGGGGGGGGGGGGGGTTTGTAACAAATTACCTATGCCAGGGCCACGGTAACTCTTTCGAACAAATCTCGCGTCCATGGCAGGCCACCATCCTGGCGGACCCCTTCAGTTGCCTATGCCAACTAGTTGCCTATGTAACTGACACCTTCAAAATAATCCAAGTAGATCACAACTTAAATTGTATACAAATCAAGTTATGTTTATATTTAAGTGGACTTAATCATTCAAATAAACAACAAATACAATAAAATCTAAAAAGACATTACATACAAATTTCTCAACCGCAAAATGTACACGCAATGGTCAAAACGACCACACCGCTAAGTTATTCTTATTGGCCCTTACATTTGTGCCTGAACAAACCGCACGGTACTATTATGCCCACTTTTAACAGCATTACAGCGTTATGGCGGTTTAAAAGCCCCGGTGGTACCATAATGGTGGTGCTTACTGCTGTGATATCAATACCCTGTGCGGTTTTCGAATAAGACTCTAATGATCATTCCCTACCTACGGTTAGGGAAATTTGAATATATTTGTTGCGATAAAATCATTGCAGGCGTTTATGCACGATTTTTTTTCCTTTATATATCCCTTAACCATAACGCGATGTAACTTTACTTCTAGCAAAAGCTCTAAGCCTGTTTTTGCACTTCCTACTTTATTTAGATTTGGGTAAAGTTCTTAATACAATGATGTCAACTTAGCACCGGACAAGTTGTCAGTTATGTAAAAATAACTACATTTCTATACATATTGGGTTCTGAATTCAAAAACTGGCTTCGTGGTTTAAACCATGAGGTGGTAAAGGTGTGCGTATTATTACTGCGAAATGTAATAAATATCAAGTACTATTGTATACGTTATATAGATTGCCAAACAAGAAACAAACCAAAAAAGTAAAGTCAGCAAGAAACATCACAATTACTCAACTCACAACTTTAGCCACACATCTATATTTAATCTACGAAAGCTACCACTGTATAAATTACACTAAAGCTTAAACAATATCGTCTTAAGGCGGGCAACCCTGCATTGTTATAAGAGATGACGTGGCAGATACCCGTCTGATGATGGATAGGCCCGCGAAACGTATCTCGGAGTAATTTGTGCCACCCGACGTCTCGCCGTCGACGCCTTCCGGTCCGACGCGTTCGACGGGTTCAGGAATGCGGGAATTTATTTAATTTAATTCGCAAGGGCCTTGAGCAGTGAAAGGGTTAAGAATGAGGATGCATTTCGAAGGTTTTGCGTATTTAAATCCGAAGTTTAAAAAACTTGAAATATTCTCGGAACACCATATTTGTATAGCTTCCAGCGGTATCTCTAATGCCACGGTTGCGAAATTTGATCGAAAGATGCCGTAGCCCTGGCATATGGGCAACTGAAGGAACGCGGGTGGGTTTTAGTCAGTTAACACGCCATTCCTCTCCACCCAGAGCGGGAGAAGTCAATTGATGATTTCCCACCCACAAAAAAAGCGGTATGTCTATACATCATAATAGTGTACTCCACATAAAAATCATCCCTAAACAAGTAATAGAATTAATGTTAGATCTAAAATCAGCTGAGCAACAACACGTGGGTTTAGCATATCCATATTATCCATCGTATCCATAATATAACCCGTTCAATGCTGAGCTCCAGTGGCCTAGTTGGCGCGCAAGGTGGCCCCGCGTGGTGGCCCCTCGAGGAGTGACGTCACCGCCCCCGTGCACTTGCACTAATGGCCCAGCCGGGGCCCGGGGCCCCGCTACATATGTCGGGCTCTGAAGTGTTAGTGTTACAACTAAAGCATTTTTAGATGAGAATTGGTTTAGTGTTTTCTGGAGGTTTTTGGGATTTGTAAGCCTTGTGTGGTGTGTTTTATGAAGTTTGTTTGCAGTTGCGGTATTTCTTATACTGCAAACATTTGCGACTACAAATGCCTTCTACGATTTATTCATCATCATCATCATCATTTCAGCCGTATGACGTCCACTACTGGACTTGGTCATTATTGCCACGCTTGGCAGGCGAGTTGGCGATCCCAGTATGGTGTTAAAATGCATAGAGAACGCTGCTGCCCATTCTTTAGTAAGTTACGATTCATTATCTTTATGTATTTCAGTTACGGCCCTGTTATCTTACCACGAAAGTCGCCCACGATTTATTCATCATCATCATCATCATTTCAGCCGTATGACGTCCACTACTGGACTTGGTCATTATTGCCACGCTTGGCAGGCGAGTTGGCGATCCCAGTATGGTGTTAAAATGCATAGAGAACGCTGCTGCCCATTCTTTAGTAAGTTACGATTCATTATCTTTATGTATTTCAGTTACGGCCCTGTTATCTTACCACGAAAGTCGCCCTATAGCTAAGCATTGAATTTTTATGCAATTAGCTGTGCCCGCGACTTTACCCGCGTGGTCGCGGGTTGTTGGAACGTGCTACCGGAACAAAAGCTTAAAGCCTATGTTACTCCTTATAACATCAGCTATCTGCCAGTGAAGGTCCCGTCAAATCCATCGATCCAACCGATGCAGCGGTTTCGGAGATTAGCCAAAAAACAGATAGACTAAATAAAAATAAAAAAAAGTTTTATTTTTATAAGTACTGTTTATACTTTCATATGCATTTAGTAAAAGAAGTTATTTTGACATTATAAACATAGACTCCAATTTTATTTATTTGCAGTGCATTAGAAGTTTACATTTCATTTTCGCCGAAGCATTACTCGGCCAGCTTATTTTCTACTAGCTTCTGCCCGCGACTTCGACCGCGTTAAATTTCTTGCTCCCCCGACCTTTCCCGTCGCGTCGAATCGCTTACCCGTGCGATTTTTCCGTTTTTGCAACATTTTTCATTACTGCTCCGCTCCTCTTAGTTGTAGTGTAATGTTATATAGCCAATAGCCTTCCTCGATAAATAGGCTACCCAAAAAAAAAAGAATTTTTCAATTCGGACCAGTAGTTCCTGAGATTAGCGCGTTCAATCAAACAAACAAACTCTTCAGCTTTATAATATTATATATAGTATAGATGTCTAACATCAGTTCAAATGTCTACTAAATTTAGCAATTTGTTAGGTTTATCTCCTGAATGTGGCCCGAAGTATTTACTTTCCTCTTCCTTATATTCTCGTTTTCTGATCTATTTGTTTGTTGTTCCAAGCAATCTGCTTTACCACACAAAAGTGGAATTATGTTCAATGGAGCTTTCATAAATAAACTTACAAGAACTTTCTTTGAGTATTTTTTTTTCTGTATCTTTTAAGATGATAAGAAATAATGTTTCACTTATTGTGCCCTCGTTTTGCTTTTTCTGTCACTTTATACACACAACCTCTTTTATAGTTCTTTAATCAAAGATCGTTGATCGCTGAAAACCAGCGCTAGGGCTCTGTCTCGCAGAGTCGCAGAATTATGCTGAGCGTTGGCCGTTTTGCATAGATTTGACGCATGTTTGCCCCCAGCTTTTTCTTTTCTGTGTGTATCTGCTCTCTCTTTGCGTTATGTTCACCACAAATAAATATATTTAATTTATTTCTTTCTTTAGATGCTGCATCAAATGCTGCTTAAGGTTACATGGAAGATACGTAGAAGAAAGGGACACATCCTGATGCCCGAATTCTGCCGGGTTGCCGGACTCAGTTCTAATTATAATAACCAGCAACAAGGCGGTTTTAATAAAAATAAAAAAAACATTACATTAAAGAATCCAACGTGAGAACCGTGTTTTGTCTTGATAGAAATCAAAACGAAACACACATTTTATCATAACGTCCCATATTCTCTGATTATAATAAAAGCTCACACAAAGGCACAAGGAAAGAAAAAAATAATTTGATTGAAAGAAATCAGAGCGTAGCAACCGCCCGTCGCGTCGTGACACAACCGACACTTCACGTGTGAAGTCCCGGTTCGCGGCAGAATAACCCGCCAATCAGCTATGAGGGAATCTAATACATTTAATTACTGGGACAAAAAACCTGCCTCTTAAATATTATGCTCAGGCTTCGGGGATAGATGAGAGTTTATAATTATATAAGGGAAGCCGGTTTAAAAATGTGTGTTCTTTCTATATAAGGGACAATGTAGAGTGTTTCCTTTACCTACGTTTGCGAGTTTGTGAACTCTGATTGATTTTTTAATTGCAACAGTTCGATTATTTCGCTACACACGATCAGTCATCAAATATCTTATGTTAATACTAGCTTTTGCTCGCGGCTTCCTCCGCGTGGATGTTGGAAAATATCCCACGGGAATGTACTACCGGGATTAAAGTACTTAATATGTTAATCCAGGTTACAAACTAGCTGTGTGCCAATTCCAGCAAATTTCATCCAAATCCGTTCACACATTTTTGCGCCAATCCAAAACATACGTCAAGATAAACGGACACAAATTCAAAAACATTTTTTTCGGCACACCGTTTCCACACCTCGTGCTAATGTTTCACCATCATCACCATCAATTCAGCCAAAAGACGTGCACTGCTGGTCATAGGCATCCCCCAAAAGGAATGTTTGTAATAACCGCCACGTCCGCCACGCTTGGCAGGTAGGTTTGCGATCGCAGTATGGTGATAAAATGCGTAGAAAACGCTGCTGGCCATTCTCTAGTAAGTCCCTTATTCGCCTTTGACGTCAGACGAAGAAATGGCGTGGTTCTTTAAGTCCTAAATCGGCGAGCATCGTCCTCGGCGTCTGTCATGCTAATTACTTAAAAAAAAAAACAATATTTAGGTTTGATTTCGTTACATTTTTGCACTTGTGTGTTTGTATGTATGTTTGTTTGTAACCGACTCCTTAAAGCGCGATTTTGACCCACTTTAAACGACCAGATTCATTCAAACTTTGCACACCTGTCAAGGACCGATGACAATGCAATAATTTCATAAAGAATCATGTCCAGTCTTGACCTGAATTTTTTTTAACGCGTCTATTGATGTAAAATATCTTAAAAAATTGCTAATTTTTTGCTTATTTCGTATCACATACTTGAATTTTCAAATAAAGCCAGGAAAAAAAGAAATTCTAAAAAATGTTTATCATTCTCAATAGACTGTTGGAAACGTAACGTGTTTTACACACGTTTCGTTTCTCATAATACGAAAAAACTTGTTCGTTTATGTGGTTAATAAATGTTCAAAATAACGAAGT
The DNA here is from genome assembly GCA_947507805.1 of Aporophyla nigra. NCBI lineage: Eukaryota > Metazoa > Arthropoda > Insecta > Lepidoptera > Noctuidae > Aporophyla > Aporophyla nigra. The sequence continues at coordinate 25,697,793 of OX382292.1, read as the reverse complement.
GCTATTTTTTTACTTCAATTTTTAATTTATGACTAGCTATGATTTTTTATAGTTTTATATTAGGGTGTGGAAAGAAATTAAACGTACAGTGGACAGGGCGCGTAAAACGAACTTCTTTACGTGAATGACAGGCTGTCACTTATTTGACGTTTTGCAGTCGTTCGTTTGCTGTCACTACGTATTGTACTGAGCGATTTTGGATTTTCTGATACCCTAACAGGTTTTGCAATTTCCACGGACTCCGATACCTACCACATACGATTACTTTGGCCTGTGTTACACGGATACCGATTTAGTCCTTTTTGAGGGGATCTAGACGTTATCGCTTTTGTTAGAAAGAGCTATGGACATGAGCCTTCTATGAGATGGCTTTGTATAACCTGCAACATAAGTGTTATTACGCTTCGGCGTTATCGGGCCCTTCAGCTTCATAGCAGAGTCATCTCGCTAATAATTAGCAGTTGGATATCTCCAGTAATAGTAAGTATAATAACAATCAAGTACCTAACTATTTAGTATCCAGTCAACAGATGCTAGTGGAATGATTGTTTTATAAAAAAGGATTGATATTTAGAAGTGCTAATGTATATTTTTCAAGTTTTATGAAATATGGAACTAGTACTACTAGAAATAGGTGACGCCCCTAAGACGAACCGCTAACCGAATATGTCAGTTGCATGTAGCTTTTCCCCATGTTTAGCTAAAGTGTTCTTTTAGGCAGCTGTTTAAGGCTAGGTGATTCGACACTCATACAGATTTGAGGGGGTGAGGTGCGTGGAAATCCGCGGGGCGCCTCCCGCGCGTCCTTCTTGTCGAACACGATAGCGCGCCAAAAGTTCGGGCGGTGCGACGGCGGCGGGCGTAGCACAGACAGGTCATAGTGTAGCGACATCAGTATGTCCACAGTATTAGAAACCACAGAAGAAACGATAATACGAGACTAATATTATAAATGCGACAGTTTGTGAGTATGGATGTATGGAAGTATGGATGGATGTTTGTTATTCTTTCACGCAAAAACTACTAAACGTATTTGGATTAAATTTAGCTTGCAGATAGTTTATAACCTGGACTAATATTATAAATGCGAAAGTTTGTGAGTATAAATGGATGTTTGTTACTCTTTCACGCAAAAACGAATGAACGGATTTGGATGAAATTTAGCACGCAGATAGTTTATAACCTGGAATAATACAAAACACACAAAAAAAAAATTGCACAAGTTTGTGAGTATGGATGTATGGATGGATGTTTGTTACTCTGTCACGCAAAAACGACTGAACGCATTTGGATGAAATTTAGCACGCAGATAGTTTATAACCTGGACTAACATTATAAATGCGAAAGTTTGTGAGTGTGGATGTATGGATGGATGTTTGTTACTCTGTCACGCAAAAACTACTGAACGCATTTGAATGAAAAAAAAACTCTAGAGGTATCAAGGGACACCCGGATGGAACGAAGTTCCTTTTCAGGATTCATAATTGTTATAATTTTTTTATTATTTATTCTGTACAAAAAACCTGTATACACTCAACAAAAATATTCTCTCTCTCTCTCTCTGTATCTCCCTCTCTTCCTCTCTCACTCTCTTTCTCCCTCTCTCTCTCTCTCTACTCACAACAAAAAAACAACAACATACAAACAAATACAAACAACAAAATATATACGGTCGAATTGAGAAACCTCGTCCTTTTTTTGAAGTCGGTTAAAAAGTGTCGTTATAACTTTTCGTGAGATTCTTTTCCGTCTAGCCCCCTTTCACAATGCGCGATAAGGAACTTCGTTCCAATTAGCAAGCAGATAGTTTATAACCTGGACTAATATTATTATGAAAGTTTGTGAGTATGGGTGTATGGAAGTATGGATGGATGTATGGTGGTGTGTGTCTCTTTCACGCAAAACTACTGAACAGATTTGGATGAAATTTTGCACCAAGATAGTTTATAATCTGGATTATCACATTGGGTCCCTTTTACCCCGGTAGTACGTTGCCGCGGAATAATTTTCGACCTCTTTCTATTCACGCCTACCAAGATACTCATCAAGAGGAATCAAACGAGCCCAAATTTGATGGGGTTACGTCGTTTAATTACGGAGTTACTATAGCCACCTTCAAGCTCCATCATCAGACCCTGGTTACCATATAGTATCAAAGTACTCGTCAAGACGAATCAAACGAGCCCAAACTCGATGGGGTTGCGTCGTTTAATTACGGAGTTCCTATGGCCCCTTCCAACTCCATCATCAAACCCTGGTTACCATATAGTATCAAAGTACTCGTCAAGACGAATCAAACGAGCCCAATCTCGATGGGGCTGCGTCGTTTAATTACAGAGATCCTATGGACAATTTCCAGCTCCATCATCAGATCAGCTCTATGTCATAATAATATTGCATTGGATTGCAACATTGTTTTTAAAGTTTTACAAATATTTACACAATGAGAACCACACACACAAAACAAAAGCTTAACCAACTATGGTCTATATAAATTCTTGAAAACAATATTTATTTACAATTTATTTTGTTTTCTCTTATTATTACTTACGCAGCAGAAAGGAAGCGCGCGCGCAAAAATTTGTCACAGGTCTCACCTCGATAACGTCTCGCAGGACACTGGCAAGTAGTGGCAAGCGACGCGCCGATCAAAAATCACTTGAACGATCGATATTTTTTTTTAGAAATAAAATGAAAAAAATTGATCGGGTTCAATCGATTCTAAAATAAATTACCTATACATTGATACTAATTATAGAAAAATAGGAGTATAAGTACTTCTTTAAAATGAAATTAGGCTTGTTAAAAAACTGCAAATCGAAGTAAGTTCGGCTTTTTTTTCTATAGAGTAAATTTGATTGTATCGTGTTTTGGTCGGGTACAAGCTAAGGAGAAAGAATGTATCTTAAATATATATTTTTTTCAGATTCTGGACATAATAATTTGCCTATTAAAAACCAATTCTAAAACAGGTGAAAACGGTGCCACCCGGCCTTAAAGCGAAACACGTAAAAATACAAATTAAATATACTCATATCCATTGCAGGCTTTTTAAATCTCATAATTGATTTGTTTTTCAGATAATGGAAGAAGATTACATTTGTAAAGAGTGTTTTGATGTATCCATGCAGACTGTTAATGCTCAGATTTATAGAAACAATGAGTGTGACCCATCTGCTGGTTCATCTCGCCGTGGTCATACTTAAGTATGCCTCGTTTGTCATCGATCATTGCTCAATCGTCAAAGTGACCACATTCTCAAAGAAAACTTGCACTGTAGGTTGTTGTGCGCATATTATGACTTTGGTGTGGTACTTAGGTTGGGCTCGGCATGAAACTAACATTGTGGTTCCAGCGGCTTTTTTAGATGAAATGGTTGTACGAGAAGACATTGAATAAATAATAATAAATCAAATCCTGTTTTTTTATTTAATTTTCCCGACCTCTCCAAAACATGCAGCACTTAGTTATATATTTATGTCGTGATGGCCCAGAGGTTAACACCTCACCTCATGCACGAGGCGTGAGTTCAATACCGGGCCAATGTGTTTTTTTCAATACCTACGTAGGAACTACAATGAAGGAAAACATCACGAGAAAACCTGGACTTGTATAATAATTAATCAATGAAAGTCAGAAATCGCCACCTCATCTTGACCAAACGTGGTGATTACTGCTCGTGCCTTCTCTGCATGAGAAAAGATCTTTGCCCAGCAGTGAGACAGTATAAGGGCTGATATTATTATTTACTTTATCCGGGCAGACAAGGTGAATCAGCCTCATAGAGTTCGATGGTTAAAAGCATCGTCCTGCTGGAGTCTGGTCCACTTCGACGACAGATTTTGACCGATATTTCAATGAACTATACCTAAATTGTTCTAACTTGCTGTATATAGTGTAGAAAACAAGGATGGCTTAACATCACACGTGAAGTGTTTTAAACTCGGCATCGTCGGGCTATTACGAGAATATAACTGCTGTTTGCCACCGCGCGCCGATTTGATGATGATATTAAATTGAAGTCGGAATTATTTCTGAGTGAGTGCAACTCTCTCAGCGATTAAACAAATAATTTCATTTTAATAATCATCTACTTTTTGAGGTTACAACAGTTGTCAAACCTGATCTGAAAGCTGTAAATCTGTTATAACCTCAAAAACTTATGTACGTAATAGCATTTTTCCCTGGCCTCTAAATGAGAAGATGATAACTAATTGTGTTATTATAAACAATAACTGATTTTATACAACACTGTTTGTAGGTAGACGTGACATGTAAAACGAATCAAGTGACAGGTCATTCAATGTATGGAAGGTAGGCATGATTCTTTGTGCGATTATCCTTGCCAGGGTTACCAGGACAGTACAAAAACTGTCTTCGAAAACTACGCTGACATACGTCACAAACTAATTTGTGCCATTATCCTTGCCAGGGTTACCAGGACAGCAAAAAAACTGTCTTCGAAAACTACGCTGACATACGTCACAAACTACGCTGACATACGTCACAAACTACGCTGACATACGTCTCAAAATTCGAAACACCCTAAAAATAGAAAATAAATAATAGTTTAAAAAAACTAAAAAACACGCTTCCATTGAAAACCAAACTAAAAAGTACAAAATAATGGAAAAAAAGCGTGGGGTGCCTGATATCAATAAAACAATACCTTAAAAAGCACCCCACGCTTTTTTTCCATTATTTTGTACTTTTTAGTTTGGTTTTCAATGGAAGCCTGTTTTTTAGTTTTTTTTTTAACTATTATTTTTATTACATGATTATTTGGGACTGCTTGGTTGCTAATTGCGTTATTTGGCACCAATAGAATATCATTTGTGTGTCTTTATATTAGAGCTCTAGCGTTGATCATGTTTTTGACTTGATCATAATTACCTACATCCTTTTTAAACATATTCCATGTATGCCATGTCGATCGAAAAAATGAGCCAAATTAGCGTTTTTGCTACTGTTTGTGTTATGACTCAAAACTTGTGGATGCATAATTAATGAGAGTTTCCTTTGCATAACAATAACTCCGGAAGCCAAGCCAGCAGAAAGCAAATATGGATGCTTTGTTAACAGAGAATGCAAACATTAACAGATGTCGATGACCAAACATCGGCATCTTTTAAAATATTAAAACATTTCAGTACAGACTTCTTGCAAAGAATTCATTTTTCATTACTACAATACTTGAATTTCACGCACCCAATGATTTCACAGTCGACGGAACCCTTACAAAGTAACTAAAAGGACGCCAGATTAGCTTCGGCCCTCCTCGGTCAATTTCGGGGACCTTCGACTATCTAATTAAGGCGTTGCCAACCATGGTTTCTTTTGCGTAAAAATTGCATTGTCTGTAACGACCTCATTCCATGGACACTTGTAATTGCGAACGGTAGTTTTAATTACTTTTTCGTACGCTTATTACCTAACGAATGCGGTGTTCTGGCGCGAATTGGGGTTTAGTATTTTAAAGCGGAAGTTGAAAAAAAGGTTATTTTTGGTGCTCATGATTTTAAAGCGTGACCGAATGATAAAAACATATAATGTTCTGTACGAAACGGGACAACAATGACAGGACCCAAAGATTGAATTGATAGTCTCACCTGAGACGTTTCTCCTTTGAATTTTAGGAACTAATTAGTCTTGCCCTAATTAGGAGACACAGCATAAGCCCAATACTATTCACTGTAACTCTTACAAGCTGTTGTAAGCTTGGAGCCCGTCCTTTAACTATCATGCCTTTAAAATTCGATCTACTCAGACTGTGTGTAGTCAAAATTCCACTTTACTCATACTCAGGAGTGTTCGGTTAGACTAAAACGACATAACTTAGAAAGGCAGTTTATCTACGTGAAAAAGGACATAGTAGGAAGTCAACTGCCAAAAAGTGTGGAGCCAAGTCAATATTTTATATGGTACAAAGCCACAAAACTAAGTTACTTGTACTGGCACAGTTTTTGTGTGTGAACTGTGAAGCTAGCTTCCTCCTCTCATTTATTTGTGGTACGAATTCCATTGTTTTTGTACAACGCTGAATTGTGAGCGTCTATCTCAGTATGTCCTCTATTTTTTTCTTATATTACGTTTATGTAGATAAATAGTGGCGACGGTGGCACGTGTATTACGTAGACTTACTTTTTTGTTCATCATTATCATTTCAGACGAAAGACCTCTACTTGGTCTACCCCAAGCACCACCACTACGACCATATCTGTGCTTCTCGCATTCACTGGTGTCTTGCGGCAGTCACCAAATCATGTCTACCGTGAGGGAGGCCCTTCAACGCTACGTCTTCAGGTACGCGGTCGCCAGTCCAGAACCTATCGGGCCTCATAGGCTATTTGTTCTGCAAGTAACGTGCTCTGCTCACAGCCACTTAATTTTGACAATTCTTCGCTGATGCCGGTTACCATGGTTCCCCTTCGTATCTATTTATTTCTGACAAGCTTTTGCCCGCAGCTTTGCTCGCGTTAAAAATAACAATAAATGTAGATTTTTTTTTCATAAAAATTATCCTATTTTACTTCTAATACCTCCAAGAATATGTGTACTTTCATGATGATCGGTTTAGTAGTTTTCGCGCGAAAGCGTGACAAACAAATTTACATTCACATTTATAATATTAGTATAGTATGATTCGATCACGTAGGGAAACTCCTATCATAGTTCTCTCCATTGCCCGTACGGTGAGTTTTTTGGCGCTTTGTACGTTTCAGTTGTTCATTTTAACCACAGAGAGTTAAGCCACACCGCACTTTGATTGATGGACATAAATGAACGACACTATAAGGTGACTTTTAGCGGTTCAATGATTAACACTTATTCATTAAAGTTCATCAATTAGCGTTCCTATAAATATTTCAAGCAAAAATCAGACCAAACTACCAGACAGAAAGTGTATTAAACTTTTCCCATCATATTTATGGCTTCGGTAGCCGATGTAATGGATGTGAGAATCAAAACGTTTTAAATTTCTAGCATCAAAACTAAATTAAAGAACCAGCTTTTTAGCATAAAAATAATTATCCTCATACCAAAAACACTCAAATATAAGATCAACTTTCGTTTGTACAACTAGACTTTTAATTGCAGTCGCTGCCAATCAAGTGAAATTAACAGTGAATACATAAATAGCTTGACACAAAGAGCTCAGAAGATGGATGTCTAGACAGCTAATTAAGCCAACGTTATTAATAGCTCAAATAGCACGCTATACTTAGCGTAATCTGTTCTTGACTAGCCTTTCGATACAGTTACGCGTTTTGCTGAAGATTATCACTTCAATTCTTTGTGTTGCATGACTTGCATGCTGAGTTGATTTGTTAATGGGCCCGTGAATATTTGCTTTAAATATTCACACGATTGCGTGAAGAACTAAATGAAGACTAAATGGCTTTCTTACTGTAATTAACTGTCACTGTTACAGATATTAATTTATTGCTTCATTTAATTAATTGCCTCGGTTTATTTTTTGTTCATATCGTCCGAATTAACTTCACTAAAAATTTTTAATGGCAGACAACGCAATTTGTATTGGACTCATCGTCCGTAATCAGCCTATAATGTTCCCACTGCTGGGACACAGGCATCCTCTTTGTGAGAGGGAGTAGGCCATTATCCAACACGTGGACCCGGTGCAGTTTGGTAAATGTCACATGTCTTTGATTTTTTGGTTCTAGGACATACCGGTTTCCTCACGATTTCGGCTTCACCGTTTCGAGAGTAGTGGTGATGAAATTATTTATACAAAGTAAAGATCCTGTCAGGATTCGGACTTACGCCCTACAACTCATAAGCCGCGCTCACCCATCCTCCATTATTCACCTTTTAGTTTTACAAAGTCAACAAATGGCTGTCATGATGCGACTCAATCATTACTGTCGTAGTTCTAATTCAATTATTTACCAACAGAATTATCACAAAGCCTAATAAAACAGTAAAATAATGAACGCGGAACCGCCACAGTCTACGATTAGCACGACGTAGCTAAACATAGCAATAGATCGCGCATTGAATTAGCATTGTTCGAGTAATTAGAGCTCGTTGATGGCACATTACGAGCGCAGGCTCCAAGGATTTGCACCAGCTGTTCCTTTGAAATTGAAGCATACCCTGGTTGGTGATGGTTTTACCTGGAACAAGGATAATGGTTGGGTTAGAAATTAGAGTAACAGGATAATGATCACAGACAATTTCAATCTATAGTCACATCATGGTGATAATATCCTCCTAATCAATTTCAGTCATGGTGAGTAATCTCAAGGGAAGTTAGCCAGGAAACACAAAATCAAAAGTCACTTATTCAAACTAGGCTGAGAGTCAGCACTTTTTGAACGTCTAAATTACATAAAAACTTTGATTTATTCAGTAAGATTTAACAAAACTGTAAATGTTGGCTTAATACTTTCCAGTCTGTTGTCACGGAGATAGTATGGCGCTATATCCGACATATAGGTTTTTCATCCAATTCGGCTTATGGAACATGATTTTCACTATAGCCTACACTATACTTAAGTAATATGTTTATTGTAATGTTATTATTTTTCGTGTAAATAAATACATGTAACGCTACGATATCCAGTAATAAAACTTTTGTTACGACAGTTGCTAAATAGCTTCCGACTGACGATCAAATATCGTGATTTCAGTGCCATCCGTATGTCCTATTGTGGTGAACCCGGGCGCACCACAAACACATATCTCAGAGGCGGTGGCTGTCAGTAATATTAATAACTTGCAACACAATGATTAATGATTATTGCTGCCATGCCTACCAACTCTGTTCTATCTTCAACATCTTCTATAACTCATTGGATTGCTTATATACCTATCAACCCCCAATTATTGGTGAGTTTAATATTAATGTTACACACAAACTACCCAGAATAAATTCTTTAAACGATGGTGAAAACCGCATCAATCCATTTCATAGTTTAAAAAAAAAAACTCGGTGACCTTGGTAGCCACGAAAAGCGACTTTATAATACGCTTCTGTCCACGTCTTCGTCCTCATGTCATGTTTACTTCGTTTTCTCTTTAACTTTTTTTCTTTTTACTCGGCTTGTAAGGGTCGTACTGTTTTGTTAAATAGCCTTCTTCAAGAATGGGCTATCAAATGCAAAAAGATTTTTTCAGACACGAGTGGTAGGTCCACAAACTACCCCCTACATACAAACTATGAAACAATTTTTTACCACTTTATAATATTAGTATAACTATGCATAGAAAATGCATTGATGCTATGCGGTAAGAAGCGTCGCATCCTGCAGTGCACTACAAGCGTCGGTGAAATTCCACTAGTTTTAATATCCGGCTCGCACAGCTTAGTAAAATCACAGCGGATATTCCTACAGCAGTAAAAACTTAGACAATTATCATAACTTGTAGAGAGCCGTTGATGAAACCGACCGTAAGACAGCTCATTCAAAGATATATATATTTCTTTGAATAGACATTCAGCATAAATTTTCTGCCAATTCGTTTTGATGAGTGTGTTCACCCCCTTTCATGCGATGGTCCGCTATTTCAATATGTTTATGACTTTCCTAGTGGTCCTATAAACTAAAGATTCATGGTATTCTATAAAGTTTTATCTAGCTGTTCTTACAAGTCGATTGCATGATGAAAGAGGGTGTGGTCGCATAATTGAGAGACATCGAATGACCTAGATTTGAATCAGCCTGGATAAATTGTCGATGATTGCAACGATGAAAGTACTGATTGGATTAAGTAGGTAATTCAGAAAACATTTTAACAAAAAATTTGACAGAATACAAAAAGAACCTGAAGAGCAAAAAATAAAGCTTTTAGTCTAACTATGCTCCTAAATTAATGTAAATTAATACACTAGTCACAAAAATGGGATATAAAAAAACAACCAAATTTTTGGGTGATTTTCAACAAGCTGTAACTCCGAGGAAAATGATCGTACAGCAAAAAATAAAAAAATTGTAAACTTGGAAATTGTAGCTCCAAGTGTCTAGTTTTCAGACATGATCATGAATTTATTTTATCATGTTTGGCAAAATTGATTAAGTGTAATTGAGTGTCATTTTCGAAATAAATTTAAGAAGCTTAGTCTCTGTTCCGTTTATCTACTCATGTGCTAGGATACCCTGTGTCGTGGGATCTAGTATCCTCGTGGTTGATGACACATATAAGTGCACGTAGTGGTTCACAGTTGGGTTCTAATTAGGCAACAGATATTAACGCAATAGTTTCTCAAATCACATACTACTTCAAACTTAGCTACTTACTAACTTAACAAGATTAAATTACTTAATTATTATTGCGAATCTGTTTAGTGTGTATGAGTGTGTGTGTAATCATAAGTTTTGATTGCTGATTCTTACATATTTTTAACCGACTTCAAAAAGGAGGAGGTTCTCAATTCGGATGTTTATATGTTTTTTTTTTTTTTTTTATGTATGTTCGGGCATAACTCCGTCATATATAGATGGATTTGCAAAATTCTTTTTTTGTTCGAAAGGGGTTTATTCCGAAATGGTCCCATATAATTTTCATATAGATCTGATGATGAGTTCGGGAGACAGACACCAGAACTCTTTAAAAAATGACAGGAAATCAACCGCGATTTCTGCTATCGCATAAATATGCATTGTTTGTTTGGAATTAGTGCAGGGTGAATACCACAACTAAAAATTTAAAAATAAAAACTTTTTTACAAAAAAAAACAACCGACTTCCTTAAAAACACTACAAAGTGAAAAATAACTTTAATTTCGGAAGTCGGTGGCAAAAAAACCATAAATACAGATCCTAAGACACCGACTACCGAAATTAAAGTTATTTTTCACTTTGTAGTGTTTTTAAGGAAGTCGGTTGTTTTTTTTTTGTAAAAAAGTTTTTATTTTACATACAGTTATAGCCACTAAGTATATAAGTGATACCAGTGTGTATATAAGTGGTACCAGTTTCTGATTTATTCCTTTGTATTCACCTAATTACCTATCTGCATGCCAAATTTGTACTTTCTAGGTCATCTGGAACTGGGTTTTTTTTTTTGATGGGAAATCAATTAATGACTTCTCCCTCTCTGGGCGAAGCGAGAGGGCGTGTCAGATTTTTACTGACTAAAACCCACCCGTGTTCCTTCAGTTGCCCATGTGCCAGGGTCACGGTATCTCTTTCGAACAATCTCGCGACCCTGGCAGGCATCGATCACGTTTACACGTTTATGTGAAACAGTTTTTGAGTTATGAGGGGGTCAAAAGTGGCTCCAAATGGTTCGTGTATATTACACACGGTGCTGCTGCGCTACCGCGTGTCTAGATTAAATCGGACTAGTCAGTGAAACGTTATGCGATGGCATACATTAAAAAAAAACGCTCTGAGAACCTCCTCCTTATTTTTCTGTGGTTAAAAAAGCAATCGATAATGGTGCTGTCTTTCAATCCTCCTCTTGTGTCCCTATCCTATCCTTCCGAGCAATTTTCGATTTAACTGAATGTTCTCTATTACTACAATAAACTCAACTATCATTTACTTACAAAACAGTTTTGCTTCTCTATAAGCTCTCCAGGGCCCTAGCACACATAAAGCGACGATTTTTAGAAACACGTACCTATTCCAAAAGCGTTTTATCGACGGATATTTTAAAATAAGAAATTCTAAATTCAATTCTCGCGCTCAATATTTGTTATGTCGTCGTAGAGCGCTCGGCAAGCGATTGCTGGCCGATATGAAACGGAGACGTGAACGAAATACCGTTAAGGACGCCCCCCGTCCATCGGTTTACATGGCGAGAGGAAATTCGATTTTACTGGAAGGACATATTCATATTATGTTATGCAGTGTCACGCTCTTCCCTCGAGAGGTGAACAAAATCGGAAACTAGAATCACTGAAGTAAATATCTACTGTAATAAGATTGTATTTCTTGAAACGCTGCAGCTCGAAAATAAAAGAGAGAAAAGAAGTTCAGGCTTAGATACAATTCCAAACGAATTTATTCTTCACGAGCTTTTGCACAACGACTTTGCCCGCGTGAAGGTCGGAAATGATGTCACGGTAAAGTGTTATACGGTAATCTAGGTTATAATCTATCTGTTTACCTTTCTATGAAATCAACAACGAATTGTTGATTAAAAATTAAAAAAAAAAATACAAATTTGAGGAAACTTTAAGAATCAACATTAGTAGGTAATTGAAGTTTTAATCTAATTAAGTTTTTTTGATGAATGACAATGTTAGCAAAATAAAATCTGATTTCATTCCTGAATCCGTTTCATTTCTGTTCCTTTTTCTGATTTTATTTCTGAATTAAAAAAAAAAATTATATTAAATTATCCGGTAAAGAACTGGAGTTACCAACAAACACTACTTACTTACTTTGCTTACTAGCCAACTGAAGTGGCAGTGGGCCATGTCTGTCGAAGGACCGATGGCCGATGGCCGATGGAGCAGACGAGTCCTGGAGTGGAAGCCGCGTATCGGCAAGCGTAGCGTGGCGTTTGAGAAAGTGGCTGTGGCCGAGCGCATCCGACCGGCTCCGAGCGCATCCAACCGGCTGCGAGCGCATCCGACCGGCTGCGAGCGCATCCGACCGGCTCCGAGCGGACCCGGCCAGCTCCGAGCGCATCCGACCGCCTGCGTAATCATCCGACCGGCTGCGAGCGCATCCAACCGGCTGCGACCGCATTCGACCGGCTGCGAGCGCATCCGTCCGACTCCGAGCGCATCCGACCGGCTGCGAGCACATCCAGCCGATTGCGAGCGCACCCGAGCGGCTGCGAGCGCATCCGACCGGCTGCGAGCGCATCCAACCGGCTGCGACCGCATTCGACCGGCTGCGAGCGCATCCGGCCGACTCCGAGCGCTTCCGACCGGCTCCGAGCGGATCCGGCCGGCTCCGAGCGCATCCGACCGGCTGTGTGCGCATCCGACCGGCTCCGAGCGTATCCGGCAGGCTCCGAACGCATCCGACCGGCTGCGAGGGCATCCGACCGGCTGCGAGCTTATCCGACCGGCTGCGAGCGCATCCGGCAGACTCCGAGCGCATCCGAACGGCTCCGAGCGCATCCGATCGGCTGCGAGCGCACCTGACCGGCTGCGAGCGCATCCGACCGGCTCCGAGCGCATCCGACCGGCTGCGTAATCATCCGACCGGCTGCGAGTGCATCCGCATATTGGCCGTTATTGGTTTCTGTTTCGAGAAAAGAATGGTACGGCCGTGCCGCTTTTTTGCTCGACTTGGCGGGGGCACCAATTTGTGTTTGTTCCTCGTATGGATATCACTGTATTTTTTAAACAATGACTACTGAGATTCGTGTTAAGAATGATTATTTTTCTGTAACTTTGAGGGAATTGCGACTGAAAATAGTCGAAGTTTCAGGGTGAGAACTGCCTATTATAGTCTAGACATCGAGACCAATAAAACGTACCCTTGTTATATAATCTTATTTACTCAAAGATACTACATACATTTCTACATTTTAGCCAAAGACAAACTCGACTTGTTTGAAATACAAACATATATTCCTACGAACTTATCAGAGTTTCAAATTGTCTGAATCTAATTCTAGATCTTGTAATAAAATCGGTCTGGTCGTTCGTTCACCCGGTTACTGCTGTCGTGTGTAAGTAAGGTTTGTTGCCCACTGTTACCTGATTTTGTCCGAACAGTTGTGTTGCAATGTGGTGAGAAATTATTTTCGTTCATTAATAATTTTAGTTAACCTTAATGTTTAATAAAATGTTCTTTTTTATTATATTAACAATAATTTTAATATTCGGTAATTATTCGGCCAATCAACCGAATATTCGGCCGAATACGAACATGAAAAAATATGCCGAATGTACCGAATACGAATATTCGGCCGAACATTCGGCGCATCTCTAGTTTGTACAAACCTACTTGCAAAAATAAAGTCATTACGCAACTCCTACAACTATGAATTACAATTTATATAAAAACGCTGCGAATTCCAACTGCAGAATTTCATTTCATTCATTGAAATTCCGTTCAGCTACCGTTCAAAGTATACAAACATACAAAGTTTTATTTATGCGTGCGCAGAGCGTGGCCGCAGCGTGACGGTGGCGTGTTGGCGGCGTTGCGGCTGCGTGATCGTGGCGGCGCATACTAAACGCACCGCAGATAAATGGCACGGGTTAAGCGCCATCGTGCATGCATGCCCATTGTTTAGCCTTTTTATTTCATAAAGGACGGCGGGTATTTGTACGCCTTGGAGCGAGCAATACTGTTGTAAGGTTGTGCGTGGATATTGATGGGTTAGGTTGGGCACGGTTGATATATCTGGTTGTATTATGTCGCCGATTTCACTTATGTCAGCGACGATTGACAAGCCCAAAAGAATCCTAAAGCTGTACTCAACTACAGTGAGCAATTAGGCGTGCTACCTATAGCCCCTAGGTTAGCTTAGAACATAAGGCCATTATGGGGTATAAAGCGAGAGAGCTGGGTCTTAATAAGGTCTCTTTAGTATATGTTTGGTAAGATATAGAGGGTGGTTGCTGTCATGGATTTAGTACATGATTCTGAACCAGTGTTCGTTAGTTTTTTTTGTCGGTTATTAAAAATTAGATTTTGCCAGCGGCTTTGCCCGCGTATTATATAAACCTTCCTCTTGCATCAACCTGTCTATTGATGAAATCCATATTAAAAGAAACAAACGCGGGAAGCGAGTTTTTTGATACTATGCAAATAAGAAGGCATTTCATACATTTTGCACTTTTCTATGAATTAGCAGATTTATTTATTGATAACCGACGAAAAATTTGAAGGTCACAGTTTGCATATCGATATCCGTGCTACCCTGTATACAAGGGCACTTTATGAAAAGGTATTGTACAGCATCTTGGGAGATGCCGAAGTCCAGCAGTGGATTGCTAGAAAAGGAATGTGATACTATAAAAGATCCTCAGTAAATGGCGATAACTGAAGAGAATTCTTCTAGTTCACCCGCGGAAGACCGCTCTGCAAGCAGAACTGGCTGGTTCGTTTTTTAAAGTAGCAAATACGAATCTTATTTCTATTACACGATCAAAAAAGCCTGTTCGGATAAAAACCAGCTTCATCTCCATATTATCATACATAGGTAAGGTTTAAAACAATTGGCGGACAAATCGGGAGCTTGGCTCGGATTGGCTTGGATTCAATCGGGCGTCGTGCACTATTCTATTAGACTGCAAGCGATCGGCTTCGGGTAACGGTGGTCGGACTACAATCCCGTTAGGATATTATGGTGCAAGGGAGAAACTTGCAGCGGGACTTGAGAGAAGTTTCTTTGGAATTTATGGAGGATGACACAGAAGAATAGTTATAATCCATACTAATTATTATTAAATGGGAAAGTGTGTGTGTCTGTTTGTCCGACTTTCACGGCAAAACGGAGCGACGAATTGACGTGATTTTTTAAGTGGAGATAGTTGAAGGGATGGATAGTGACGAAGGCTACTTTCTTTTCTTATCTTTACATTCTATCCCCAAATGGGAGAGGTATAATATCGTCTACAGTAGCCTATTAAAATAACATTCTGTTCCGAGTTCTCTTCTTTGTTCTAAATCACGTAAGGGGAACCGTGTTATCCCGAATTTAATGCGAGCGAAGCCGCGGGCAAAAGCTAGTAGCTTATATTTAGCTTTTCGTTGGTCTAGTGGTTGCAAGCGATACTGCTGAGCATGAGGTCTTGCGTTCGAATCCCGGGTCTGGCAAAGAGTTATTGGGTTTTTCTATCTGCAATTTCTCGGTAGCAGCCTCGGAGTGTGGATTTGTACCGGTTGATGGGGATAAGGTCGTCCCCTATTATATGGGACTAGCTTCTGCCGGCGACTTCGTCCGCGTTAAAATTCTTGTTCCCCCGACCCTTCCCGTCGCGTCGAATCGCCTACCAGTGCGATTTTACCCGTTTTTGCAACATTTTTCATTACTGCTCCGCTCCCTTTGGTTGTAGCGTAATGTTATATAGCCTATAGCCTTCCCCAATAAATGGGCTACCCAACACAAAAATAATTTTTCAATTCCGACCAGTAGTTCCTGAGATTAGCGCGTTCAACCAAACAAACATACAAACAAACTCTTCAGCTTTATAATATTATAGTATAGATTTAAACATAATTGCCGAAATGTGGGTGTACTGTAGGGAGGGGGCGTCACCAACTACTAATTGACCCACTGAAGAGCTAAGGCCTGTCCTCGAACAAAGGAGTAAGGAGGAAATTCTAGACAAAACTAACCTTTCTAAATGTACGTAGGTACGAGTCTTTTAAGCTGAATTAGTTTGTGCTTTCCATGTTTCCGATACATCAAGTTAGTAAGTTCGCCCTTCAGAAATCTGAATCATAAATATCTCCTAAACCTGTGCTAGCTTCGGGAGCATTACTTCAGACTTACTGATGTCTTTTTGGGAATCGTCAATGTTATCCTATATTTTCCAATGTCTTCATTCTCTTTTGACCATAAAAGTAAAAAAATGCTGAAACTCTAAATATTTTTTGCGGCCCCAAAAAAATATTAACGTCCCTTATCACCTTCGCAAGATAGCTGATTTTATACGAGAATCATTAAACTGACGACACTTCTCACGAGCGGTTTTTGTCGCACCATCTTCTCACTTGGGCACTGCAAGCGGTTTCAGATATAACCGTAACGGCTCGGATCCGAGTCAGCATTAACTTTAACGATTCGATCGTTGCCGACTAAGATAACTGGTCGGCAATGCCTTACTTACGTCTTTGTATTTTTTCGTAAGTATTTAGATCTTCGTGCTGAAGTATTTGTTATAACGGCATGAACTGTTAGATATTACTGTTGTTGGGTATTTAAAGTCGGTTACTGTGTTTGGTTGATGATTACAACAATAGGTACTGGACCACACGCAGTTTCTTCAGTTGGATTTGTTGAGATAGTGAAATATTGACTTTGGACATTATACGTAGGTAAGTGATTAAGCGAATTAAAACAGATTACCGTAATAAGATAAAGCCACATAACCGAAAATCGACAAAGCATTATTTTTTAGTCTTACATTTCCAGTACCCGACTTCAGCGAAGCAAAAAAGAGGATTATGATTTTGACTGGTAGGTATGTAAGTATCATCAACTGCCTAGCCTTTCCCAAATATGTTTGTAGTCGGCTTCCTCTAACCGGATACAGCTGAATATGTACCATAAACTAGTTGCTGGGTAACGTAGTTACACTATACCCTTGGTAAAGACTGGTTGTCAGGTTTGGTGCTTCTGACGACCTGTAACGACTCTCACACATCCACGAATGTCAGCAAGTATATATGAGGGTATGTAAATAGTATGTCCACTTGCACCCTAATTGCGAAACGCACTATTTATCAGAATCCGAATGGGATTGAAGATTATTTCTAAACCATTGCGTCATTTGTTCCAATAAATTGTCGGCTCAGCAACGTAAATAACGCAATGTATGTTGTTTAACTATGAATATTAAACCAATTCTTACCGATAAAAAGTTCCGCAACTACCCCTCTGTTCCCTCATAACTTCTACACTACTTATCATACATTGACAAATCGTTCGTATCGTTGAAAACGCCTTTAGCCGCTGGTTATTGACTATGTAAAGTCACAGTAAATTTAATATATTTTTCAGGAGACGGATTTTACTATTTGAAATTACTTTTTACAGACCACTTCCAACAGAAGAAACATCGCTCAGCAAATGACCAGCACATTTCTCCCTTGTAAAGTTTAGAAAGTGACTTAAATTAATCCACAAAGCTTACCAGAGTAAATTATAAAGTAGCTGATACATAAACTAGCTTCTTCTTATATTACTTTTTTCAGAGTGGTCGTATCTATTTTACTCCAGGGACGCGTCGGGCACAGTTGATTAAAGAAATTAATTGTTTATCGTCGACGGAGACGTGCTGCGAATATATTTAAACTGAAAGACCCGGGAAATTTACCCAGTGCAAGGTTGGCAGGTTTTCTTTACAGTGGGAGAAATGGTGAAGAAAAATCCAAAGCTATTGGTGAATAAATAGCGAAATGTCTGCTCTTGACCTCAATCTCGCCTGATGATAAACGATTGATGAAGTATATGATGTAACGAGCGTGCCCAGTAGATGCCTTTTCATTCTTGATTTGAAGGCAGATAAATTAAATGTGGAAGAGGGAACACAGACGCTGGCAGAGAGTTCCACACTTTGGCAGTGCGCATAATGAATGTGGAGGACAAGCGCTGAGTACAACTGGTCGGGATGGCAGATGGTACCTACAGATTGTTTGTTTGTCAGCAAAGCCATTTTCGCCATGATAAGCGCGAAAAAGTATAATTCCCTCATATTCCGAATATGTTGCACATTTCCGAGGCATGTCCTTTGCACATATTTTAGCACAAAACTGCGCAGTGCGCTGCACAAAGAGGGCACTTGTCATAATATACATTAGAACAAAAATATGAGACAGCACCTGTTACCCCGACATTTATATTTACGTTCCAAACGTGGCTCGCGGGAATGTTGCGATGTCAGAAGTTCACAACCCTAAAGCCGGGGAAAGAATATTAATCATACCGTCCAATGGCGGACAAGGGGAAAGCAGACTGTTTGTCGCCCTGTTTCTGGCTCCTGATAACAGGGCTATCAGTATTAACCAAGAAAACAGCCACGAGATTTTGAGCTTCACGCATCAGTCCCGCAGATCCCAAGATGTAATAAGTAGCCCCATTACATAAACAAAAGAACAACAGATTCGACTTAATCACCGCGTCTGGTGATCTCAGTATAGCGTGCAGTAGAAGCTTGCCAAAAACCACAAAGAAAACAGTACGGAGACAATATAGAGCATAGTAAAGTTGGACGTGGCATCCCTAACAAAGTCCCGGGTAGTATAGTATATTCACCCGTGGAAAGTTTCGATGTCGCCCGGACGTGACACGTCTTTGAAAGAAAGTAGGTAATATGGTTATGTAGGAAATTTTACCGGCGAGACGACCACCTCGGAATACGGGATAAAGATATTGATTTAATCAGTGACGCGGTGTGCCTGAAAATCTTTGTGTCAATGAATTTAGAGATGAGTATTTGGGGCACCAACGGTAGGTTCCTTCGCAAAGTTTGGTGAGTAAAGCCCGTTAGCACCATAAATCAATGAATGAGTTTATCGGTAAATATATTTAAAATAGCTTCTGCCCGCGACTTCGTCCGCGCTAAATTTCTTGTTTACCCGACCCTTCCCGTCGCGTCGAACCGCCTACCCGTGCGATTTTCCCCGTTTTTGCAACATTTTTCATTACTCCTCCGCTTCTCTTGGTTGTAGCGTGATGTAATATAGCCTATAGCATTCCTCGATAAATAGGCTACCCAACACAAAAATAATTTTTCGATTCGGACCAGGAGTTCTTGAGATTAGCGCGTTCAATCAAACAAACAAACAAACTCTTCAGCTTTATAATATTAGTATAGATATAATTCTGGCTTCATAACTTTTAAACGACTGACAGATATTTACAAGACGATGTTTTAAATTCATTTATCGTGATTTTCGTGCAAGTGGGCCAATGTATTACAAAATTGTATGAAGTTTCGTTGTGCAGGTTCATTAGATCAGATTGCAGCGGTATTTGTCTAGATGAGAATGTGTGAATTAGGTCGATGTACCGTCCGATGTTGAAGGACCTTATAAATGAAGATGATCATGGATCCCGCACTTTATACAGGGTGGCAGAGGCATCGCCGCGCGAATTGGTAACCATGAATTGTGCACATGAATATAGAAGAATTCTACAAACGTAGAAATTTTTCATCGGTTAACAAACAAAATAAAAACTGCTGTTTCATCGAAAAGTGCACTACCTATGTGGTCAGAATGTATGAAAGAGTATTTTTTAGGTAAAGCCGGCGGTTTCAGAATCAGATACTGAAGCCATGGCAGGGATGCGCGTCACCTGCCAGGGTTGCCGAATTTTCGAAAGAGTTACCGTGGCCCTGGCATAAGCAACTGAAGGAACACGGGTGAGTTTTAGTCAGTAAAACTCTGACACGCCCTTCCGCTCCACCCAGAGCGGGAGACGTCATTTGATGATTTCTCACCCAAATAAAAAAAAGAGATGCGCGTCAATATGTCAAAATAAGGCTGTCTTAAATACATACCTACTTCATAGTATTTTGAATTTATAAATTGGAGATCAAAAATATTAGCGAGAAAACTGAACTGAATGAAAGCCAAACCTAACTAACTCTATATAGTAACTTAATGCTATAGATAGAACTGAAATTGAAAACGAAGATATGATTCCATTGAAGCCTAGGTTTTCAGAATAGCGTTCCATTTATTAGCTTGGTTGTTTCTGACAGTTCGTTAAGATAATAAAAGAAGAAAAATGTGGATCAAATGATTTTAGATCTATTCGAGATTTTAAATATTTGTAACCATTATGAGTTCAATGTCTTTAAGTTCGTGAACTTTGCTTTTGTTTTCGTATCTCATCGTGATACAACAAATTTAACCTTTTCAAGTTTTGGAGCTTCGTTTGTGGGCGTAGTCAGTTTTCTATTGTTCATTTATCATTTTTGCACTTAACTGGATTGCTTTTATTAAGTTCATAAAGGGCCACTGTAAGTTAAAAATGAATAACTTATTTCAGCTGGGAATACATTACATTGAGCTTAGAGAAGCACTATGAAGATTGGATGCCTTGGCATACAGAAATAAACGGTTACCAAAGGGTTTAATTAACCAACTGATAATTGCATGATCCTGATCTACAGGCCAATTCTCGTAATAAAAATGTTCAAAATCTAGTCGCAGTCTCACTTCGGCGACAATCAAATGTCAAAAATGTATGGAAACTCGAGGTATCTTTGACAGATTGCGACAGATCAATCAGACTGTGAACGTTCTCACAATTAAGAGAATTGTACAGACGCCAGAACACAAAGCTACTAGAATCTGTCAAATTTCTTTAATAGGTTTTCAACTTCATCGCTTAAGTATTAGGTTCAAGATTGATTGGGAAAATTTGACAGTTTCGGGTAGCATGATGTGCTGGCGTCTGTACCTCAGATTACAACAGCACTTAACACAATTGCTCTGTCACAATATCTTTTAGCTAACAATTTCTAACCCTGTCACTGCGACACTAAAAAATTGCGTCAAAAAAACTTCGCCAAATAATTTCAGAATTAACTCGGAGATAATGTTTTCGGAAAGAATTTCCCAGCGGCTTTATTTTCGAAGACTCGCGGTACATATTTACATAGCTGGGGACTTAATAACAAGCGTTGCCGCTTCCCCGCATTGTCTAGAGAGGAGAGACTGTCGCTCCCTTCATTTTTATGTGCTCATAATTCCCCTGCCTTTTAGTAACAGAGCAGACATCCTTTATTCACGTATTTGCCTCATCCCTTATTGTCCTTTTTTCATATCTACGCTATTACAGCGTTTGTTCATATTCATTGTAGCATGTGCCTTTGCTGTGTTTCAGGGGAATTGACGAACTGTGACGTTATGAAACAATGATATCAGATTCGGGATGCTGTAAACAAAAGGAATTTTATTCATTTCGTTTTTATATTAAGTAATTGGGTTTCAGTCTGTTTATAATTACGAATTTGTATGCAAAAGGTTGTATATTACAAAAAAAAAATCGCGTTGTTGTTTTTAATAATATTTACGAAAATTTGCTGTTTTATTATTTACTGTATCATATTATATTATTTCTTAGTAAAAATAAAAACACTTCACTGCGCAATGTGTACTACCACATCAATTCCAATTACATTAATATAATTAGACATCAGAATGATCCCTAAATAGTATGAAACACAGACACCCCACAATTTATATTATTCAGAAACAATTACCTATCCAAATTAAAACAAACGACAGCCAATTCACGACAAAATATCACTGTAGCTACATTTAAAACAATATTTTTTTACAGCATGTCCTGAATCCAATTTAGCGGTAAAATCCGAGGCCATTTCTCTCGTCTATTTTGTTCCTCATACATTATTCAAAATTATTCCGAGTGAATTACATGTTGCGTGTGTGCGAGTGTACGAGTGTACGAGTTTGTGCGACTTATTGTGGATATTGTGTCTTACGTGTGTTTTATAGCAAGTTTGTTCGTATAATAAATGTGGGCAGGTAAATGCGGGCGCGCGCTGCCGAAGGGTTAACTGAGTAAAGCTAGGTATTTGCTGTAACGTGGACTTAGGTCGGGAATATTTTGTTCATGTATATTAATATTATTAAGGTAAGATAACCCGCTAAATTCAATTTGCAGGTCAGATATTTATTAACCTTAATACAGTATACAGACTAACACTAAAAGAAATATATTATGTACAAGTATATAAAGGAAAAATGGGAAGAGATAACTGAGGATCAAAGAATTCTTCCACATAGCTGTCGTGGGAAAATGTGCCCAAAATGGTGGCAGCGTTGCCACGATGTAACGACAACTAACAAGAGTAACGTGGCAACGCTGCCAGCCTTTTGGGAACTTTTTCCACTGACAGCGATGCGGACGAATTCTTTGATGCCCCCTGTCAGACTGTATGTTGATTACAACATGATACGTAAGATTTTTTTTAATTTTCGTGTCATTTGTGGGATTGTATGTCCCCAAATGACAACTCTACGCGCAATCGTCGGAACTACTGATTAGATTTCAATAATTATTTCACTAATATAAAGCGTTTGTTTTATATCTCTGTTTTGTTATGTAATGCTTCTTGGTTGACTTTTATTTGGATTACAGATTTAAATTAATAAAGAAAAAAAAAAATATAACCTAAATTAACTAAAACTATTTACAAATTAAAAACATAGCGTCGAAAAATCATCCGCATCGCTGTCGACTGGTAGTGTACCCAAGAGACTGGCGGCATTACCTCTGTTTTGTGAGTGTCTTCTTAGGAGATTTTGTTAAAACATGAAATTTCAAGCGAACGAAGTCGCGTGTTGAAATTATTTTGTAGATTTGTCTATACTATATTCTAGTTATATTTAAAATTAAAAGATGAGTTCATGTCATAGCTACCAGTAAAATCCGTAATTTAAGTAATCAGACACATTAAAAAATAAAGAACAACGATGGCGCTGTACCAAAATGCGCTGTGAAGAAATAATGACAAATACTTCTTTGAATAACGGTAGTTTAAGCTGCAATTTCTAAATTCTAGAGCCTTTAGTTTTACTAGTATCATGTGTTATCATGTATTCCTAAAATTCATATTACATAATGATAGATTATACACAGAAGCTGAGGGTGTACCTTTATAAATAAATACATATAGTAGTATTCTGGACGATCATCTGAGTACTGCGGGAATCCCCAGTGCCTGCATCAATAAACTTGCAGCTGTGTGCTAATCAACACATGATTGTGAAGTGAATGATTGTACCAACATCTGGGAAACGACCGTAAGTATTTTGCATCTAAGAAATAAATTAGACGTATAAAATATATTTATCTATATAATGCATATTATAAGATGCAGCAGTAGATATAATAGGTCATCATCATCTGCCTACCCTTTTCCAACTATGTTGGGGTCTGTTTCCAGTCTAACCGGATGCAGCTGAATACCAGTATTTTACATGGAACGACTGCCTCTCTGACTTCTATAACCCAGTTACTTGGTAAGACTGGTTGTCAGACTTTCGGGCTTCTGACGACCCGTAACGACTGTCAAAGATAAATAAATGACAGCTGTTATAGAGATATACCTACCTAGGCTATCGCAATTTTCACAATCTACAAGTGTTGCGTACACGTTATTTATAAATATTGCAAGAGTGCCGTTCTTGAACAGATTTCCTCTTTCTTGAATTCTGTTGCAAGAAGGATTAGCAAATACATACCATATTATTTATATTATAGAGTACCTACTACCTGAACACTCAGCTATTTGGACTGAACAACCTATTTCGTATTTTCGAGTCGATTATCAATGTTCATGGACCATATCTATTTCAGTAATTAATTTCCTCTTCTAACCTGCCTCGTTGGTCACAAGCGTTACGGCTTAGCTCGAGGTTCTGGGTTGGATTCCAGGCAAAGTGATTAAAACTGACGAAATGTGGGTGTACTATAGGTACACCTCTGCTCTTTCTTTTGGCTTGGAGATATGAGGAACAGCATGTAAAGATCACTTTTTAGAAACGGGAGGATCCTTTGATCAGGCGGGTGTCGTGTCTGGTTAGCAACTGCCCGACGATTGATGTCAAGACGTTGTATAATATATTGTTGCGCGGTAAACTTTGCTTGCGCGATGCAGGATTTTGCGTGAGTCCAGTGTGTTGCGTAGTTCGCATGTAGCGGTATAGATGCCGCTACAGGGGAAATAGGGCGAGATGTTGTTTTGTGTTAATTTCAGTTCTGTCATACACATACATACATACAATCACGCCTTTTTCCCATGGGGGTAGACAGAAACCACGGAACGCCACCTGCTACGATCTCTACACACTCCTTTCGTCTCTTTCAGTTCTGTCATGTCCACCATAATATACAAATAGCTATTCGTAGAAGAGCATATTACAACAAACCTAATTAATGCGAAACACCGTTATCGACACAAGATGTACCATATCCTATGTCTTCTACTGGATAATTATTTCATCTCCCAAACTTTGTTAACACAACCAAAGAAACTTTTACCAACCCTATTCTCTCTACAGTATTGGTATTTCGTAACAATACAGCAGCAAACAAGCGATTTTGACAGGGCATCAACCGCGGGGTATTTTCGACCGTGTATATGATGTTTTCGACCTCACGACCAATAGATGCACATACATAATTAATCGAGAACGCGGATTTCGGGTTCACAGCAGCTTCCTATAATCACCAAATTGGAGATGCAGAAAACCCACTTTACGTTAGGCTAGCTGAAACAACTCAAAGAGCAAAATTTTATTTGTAGGTTTGTAACTTCGTTTGCAAATTTGTAACTTTGTATGTAAGAGGTAATCTCTGGAACTGCCATTTTTGCATTTAATAGCCCAATTCTTGAGTAAAGTTATAGGCTATTTAATATCACACTTTCAGCCAGAACCCGAGCAATGTGAACAAATTCAGAAACAACAGTAAGCGAAAACGAATTAATACCTAGTGGATCGTGGGAGGAAATTTGACGCAGACGAAGTTGCGGGCAGAAGCTAGTGTAACATAAACACAAAAGCTTAAACACACCAGGGCTTCCAAAACGCTAACTTTGTCCTACCAAATTCAAACTCGAAACCTAGCAACGTTGTTTGTATCTGTTAAAATAGTACTGAATACTGATGCTATATAAGTGCTCCCAACTTCGTAAGCTTTATGAATAGTAAACACTTCAGCCTGTGTGACTATGCTTTCACTGCCACTGCAGAAGACCTTTCGCACATTTCTACTAGGTTCGCATTTCGTCGCATTTCGAAGACATGAGACATCCACCAACCCGCACTGGGCCCGCGTTGTGGATTATGGCCTACTCCCTCTCACCGAGAGGCCTGTGTCCTAGCAGTGGGAGCATTATAGACTGCTGATAAATGATAACTTACTGATGATGATGATTTTCATCAGTCTTCACTGTTTTGTACACAACACATACGCGGAACTTGAAGTACTCACCATGTCAAACGCTTTCAATGTACTGATACTGAACGCGTTTAGAATGATTATGTAATGGTAAGGGGACTGTCAGTTCTCGAAAGACGTTGTTTCAGAAATTATCTCTCGGGAACGTGCTACCGGGAATAAAAGTAGCCTATCTTACTCATTATAACATCAGCTAACTGCCATTGAAAGTCCTATGGTCAGTCAGATCAGGTCAGTCTGCGATAGTCTGAGGTGATTGATTGATTGTATCTTTATATGGACATTGTCAGATTATCGATGCACGCTGGCCTAGCGTTCAGCTTACATTCAGGGTCATTGTATACGAAAAGGTTTTGTGCAAATATTCTGTACCTACTACAGATCTGTAAAACAAACATGTTGGTCAGTATAATTAATGGGTCCCGACAGATGTCGTTCGACACCGATATTTATTTCAATTTCAGCTCAGGTAGCGGTGCGAATGGAAACGATGTGTCAGCTTATTTTCACAGTAAAGTTATGTGCGGATTAATTGGTGATATAGTTCTTACTGATAGCTTTAATTTGAATAAGGTTTAATCCCAAGTTTATTCACATTATTAATCGCACATTTAGATTTTTCAGGAATTTCTCGTAAAATGACATAAATCAAACGAGACTGCAGCAGATTGCGGAAGTAGTTTCCCACTACTGGGACACAGGCCTCCCTTTTCGAAAGGGATTTGGCTATAATCTAACATCACCGAATCTTCGGTTCTAGGACATTTTTCTCACGATGCTTTCCACCACCGTTTTGTGAGCAGTGGTAATGGTTTTATTTACACAGAATAAGCCACCTACCTGGGTTCGGACCCACGACCTACAACTCTTAACTTGGGGCCGACACCACTGGGCCACCACTGCTGCTAGAATTGGTAGGAAATGTAGGCGAATTGAAGAAAATCGTATTCCATACAAATTGACAGTAAAACTACTAACAATTTATGACTATTAATATCACCAGTTTTTGGATAAACATGCAAACTTCAACTTGGACTTAATGAATACCGCATCAACGCCTACATTGATGCACATATCCAATGATATTTTAAGTAAAAAGACGTAGATAGGTTACCTACCGTACATTCGTTCTTCAAAAACGGCACAATGTCACGCTATTAGATGACACGTGTAAGTAGGATAGCATGGCGTAATTATCGGGAGCGAAAAAGAGACAAGACGAAGAAAATGTGGCTAATTAGCCAAATTTTGACGTGCCTCTTGCGAAGCGTGTATAACCTATCTACCTCTTTTTTTACTTATAATATCATTGCACATATCAGATAGATATAGGTACCCACAGGTAGGTCAGTCCTCTCGGGCTTATAAGTGTGTCAGATATGTCACATGTAATGGTGTGTGTTCCTGCCATATTACAACATAATGTTACAAAACATACCTACTATACAGGTATACAACTGATTTGCGCCGCGTGATTGCAGACTCGACATGTCTTTGCTGAATTCTGATTAATTGCCCAAAGCCAGAGCTTCCGACCGTACAAATGCTTGTTGTAAAATTATTACAATCCTGTTACAGTGTATATCTAAAACTGTAACAGGACTGTAAACTTTGTTTCCGTTTTTACAAAAAATATGCGGACGAAGGAATAAGAAAATTTGGCACAGTTAAACTTTATATTAGAGAAGGTGTGCTGAAAACTATTATTTTTAAATATGGTCGCGTTTCGTATTTTTCATAATAGTCTAATTAATTAAATACCGTAACGTATATTGTAATTGTATGTATATAGCAGCGTATTAATAATGCATGAAACCGACTTTGTGAGAAATTAGTTGCAATAACGTCTACAAAATTACCTTCCCAAAAAGACCTTACTGCAAGATTAGAACCCAAGGCAAAGGCATCCCCTATCCGGGTCCTATTAATAACCCTACGACAAATTTCAGTCACGGCGCATCCCCTGGTCCCTACGGCCCGGGTCGGCGATTAATTCTTTAATTAACCCTACAGCGGCGCGGGTCATTGGCGCCGCGAATTAGAAGAAATGGCGCCGAGATAACTCTGCGAACGCACTCGCCATTTGTCTCCATTCAAGATGGCACCCAGTTAAATAGAATAAAAGGAATCCTGGGCTGTAGGAAATATTATTAACTCGCTGTTTAAACGGCGCGCCTCAGTTATGGGCATTGTGGAGATAGCTGGAGCTGCGGTTCAAGAGTATTTTGTAGTGCATTCTGAAGTACGGAGATGTTGTTAGCATTATACTAAGGTATCTTTGTATTGTTGGTCTGAGCTTCACTTTCCGATGCAGCATTATTATAGAAACAGGTTGTTTCAAGAAAATTTTCGACAGTGAATTTTAAAATTGCTAGTTTTTACCATCTCTGGATAATGTAAGAAATCAATTAATACTATTTTTCACCCGACTACGGCGAAGCAAGCGAGGGAAATGATTTTAACCGATATATTTGCAAGTGTGTATGTTCATCTATTCCCTCATAACTTCTTAACTACTTATCATTATTTGACAAATGAGGTATCGTTGGAAGTGGCTTGGTCGTAAGCTAGTTATACGTGAAGCTACGTCGCTTGAAGAATTCACCCTCTAGAGAACATCAAGTCAGTTTTCAGTAGTCGAGTATTTTTTTTTCTATTAAACAACTCCATCAATTGGGTCACAAGGGGTGTTACGGTTTGAGGTCGGATAACACATAAGCCCAACAAAAATGATCAAAGCGTTACCGCAGCTTTTCTCTTTCCCAGATCTAGCTCCATATTTCCTATACCTAAAAAACAAACCTATCAAGTAATAAACCAACTGTAGATATACGATAAGATGCTAGATGCTAGTACATAAGGTAGGTAAGAAATTCCTCAGGGCCCGACACGGCGAGCAACTACCGTGTCGGGCTGACATTCTAGTATGCGGAAGTGGTAGCGCAATCATTTCAAACATGTATAGTATGATAGATTTATTACTTTGGATAAAATTGAGAAATAAGTCAGGTACTTTAATAAATCATATCGGGTTGCCGATTGACCGATAACTGCTGCAATAGGAATTTATGGTTAGGAATTGAGACTATTGTTATACAGGATGTAAGGGACAGCCCTCCGCAGACTGATGGGGTGGATTCAGTATATCATACTAAGATGACCAGTACAAGAAATTTCAGGACCGTTATGGGAATCCAATAAACCTGGTTTGTTTTATTTCCTCACACGCAATGTATCTCGGATCAATTCGGAAAGCCGCCTTTGTGCAATCGCCAACGACGAGTTCGATTAACTCTGTAGTTAGACAGGAAGTGAACAGCTGATTTTACGCGTCGTTCGATAGAGTATTTCAACATCCATTGCTGCTTTTTTGATTTTAGCCGTATTGTTTACATAAATGGAGTGCTGCTTTCAGAGAATGTAATTTTACATTAAAATAAAAATGAAAAAGCTGAAAAAAGTAAAAAAAAATACTGAGAAAAATTCCGGTGGAATATGACTCAAAATAAGGAGCTTAATGCACTGTGTCAGTTTGTGGAGGGCTGTCACTTACACACTGTATAGACATCAGCGACGACCGAGACATAAACAGTAAATTATATCATACTCAGCCTTTAACGTTTCCACTGTTGGGACGTAGACTTCATCTTTGTGGGAGAGAGTTGGCTATTTGGCCCCACGCGAGCCCAAAATTCGACCACCGAACCGATCGAACACCGATCCACCTGGGTTGGTGGAAAACACATTTCTACGAATTTTGTTTCTAGGACCTGCCGGTTTCCTCACTACGTTTTCTTTCACCGTTTTGAGAGCAGTAGTGTTGAGATGAAATAGACCAAGTAAGTGCCTGATTGGGTAGCATTCCATGTGGTGGCGGACTTAAAGAATAGCGTCATCCCATTTCTTCCCGTGGGTGTCATAAGAGGCGACTAAGGGACTTACTAGAGAATGGGCAGCGGCGTTCTCTATGAAGTTTACCACCATACTACGATCGCCAACCCTCCTGCCAAACATGGCGATTATGGCAAACACCCCCAAACTGGGGGAGGCCTGTGTCCACCAGTGGACGTATTTTGGCTGAAATGATGATGATGAATATTGTTCCACATTGGGTTGTAACTGTTGTAATGTAGGATTGGTTACTGTGTAAATTAATACATCTATGCTAATCTAGCTAGAATGAAAGAGCGAAATAGCAATAAAGTAAGTATTGCGTTCCTTTCTCATCTGGAATTCTCCATTCCAATTACAAATAATCAAATCGGAGCGAACCCTGAAGGTTCCTCGCTAAACGTAAGCAACCCTCTCTCTCCTAGGGGAGTCGCAATTTATACTTCGCTAAGTAGCGCTAATTAACGCTTAGTCTACGACACAAGTGTACGACACTTGAGTCGCAATATATTGCGCGCTGCTAACTTTGAAAGAGACTATATTGATGTCTGTGCAAGTCTGCACTCGTGTGACTAAGTATATCTACAGTTACTTTGAGTAAGAAGGGAGGATGGAGGATGCAGGAATGCAAGATGAATAAAATAACATGATATTCGTCTTGAACAAAATTATATACTCATATAATAAAGCTGAAGTTTGTTTATTTGAGGGTCTCTGGTACTACTAGTCAGCCTATATATCCTATAATCCGAAAACCCCTATTTTGGGATTATAGGATAAACATCTGACTGGTAAGTTGAAAACCCACCATAAGTTAGACTAACTGAAATAGCTATAAGTACATATTTTAGCATAACAAAGAGGTAAAATTCATTTGTTAGTTTGTAATTTAGTAAGTTTGTATTATTGGTAATTTCTGGAACTGCCGGTTGGGTTTGAAAAATCTTTTTGCATTCTTGAAGAAAATTATATACAATTGAACATCGCGTTATGATGAGCAGTGGGCCAAGCAAAAAAAAACAGCCAGAAATAACGTTAAACAAATTAATTTATAAATAATTATTCGATTTCTTTTAAATTAAACGGCGGGTGACAACTAGTAATAAAAAAAACTTTAGAGGTGTCAAGGGACACCCGGATGGAACGAAGTTCCTTTCCAGGATTCATAATAGTTATAATTTTTAAATAATTTATTATGTACAAAAAACCTGTATACACTCAACAAAAATATTCTCTCTCTACCTCGCTCTCTCTCTCCCTCTCCCTCCTCCCCCTCTCACCCTTCCCCTTCTCTCCCTCCCCCCCCCCCTCTCCCCCCACTCTCCCTCTCCCCCTCTCTCCCTCTCTACTCACAACAAAAAAAAACAACAACATACAAAATATATACGGTCGAATTGAGAAACCTCGTCCTTTTATTGAAGTCGGTTAAAGCTTGTCGTGACAACTTTTCGTAAGATTTTTTTCCGTCTAGCCCCCTTTCACAACGCGCGATAAGGAACTTCGTTCCAATAAACAAGCCAATTTGAATGACATATTTTATTAAAATGTCTAACGATCCTTTTGTTTTACATAATTATAATTAGTACGGGATAACGGGACCCGTGGCGACGAAGGGTTATAACGGGACGTAATAGAACAACGTGTTCCAAACATGGAGGGACAAACGGTAATAAATTCAAATATAGAATGTGAGAATTATTTTTTATATAATACAGGCTGTGATTTTTATTTTAGATGAGTGAAGTTTTTATTCTGCCTTGTTTAAAGTGGATATTTTTATACGGTCAATAAAAGTGTTGAAACAGCAGATGAAAGCGTGATGCTATGATGTCGTTTGTGATCATTTTTAGGGTTCCGTTGCCAAATGGCAAAAAACGGAACCCTTATAGATTCGTCATGTCTGTCTGTCTGTCCGAATATGTCACAGCCACTTTTTTCCAAAATTATAAGAGCTATGCTGTTGAAACTTGGTAAGTAGATGTATTCTATAAACCGCATTAAGATTTTCACACAAAAATATAAAAAAAAAAACA
This sequence comes from Aporophyla nigra, assembly GCA_947507805.1. Taxonomy (NCBI): domain Eukaryota; kingdom Metazoa; phylum Arthropoda; class Insecta; order Lepidoptera; family Noctuidae; genus Aporophyla; species Aporophyla nigra. The sequence continues at coordinate 25,666,315 of OX382292.1, read as the reverse complement.
ATAATATTTGGGGTTCCTCACACATAGAACTGAAACTCAAAAAAATTTTTTTCATCAAACTCATACGTGTGGGATCTATGGATAGGTCTTCAAAAATGATATTAAGGTTTCTAATATCATTTTTTTCTAAGTAGTTTTTTTTTAATACTTACGTCATAAATCGTAAACCACAATTCCTTTCATTCAGTCAACTCAAATATAAAAACTAAAAAAAAAAAACATTTAATTTTATAATCATAAACCTTATGCATAAACCGTGAATACCTGCAGGTTTGTACGGAACCCTCGGTGCGCGAGTCCGACTCGCACTTGGCCAGTTTTTTTTTTATATTGCTCTACAACATGTCATTGTAGCAACGCGTTTTATGTTCGTGATTTAATACCCATACCACCATCATCATCTGCCTAGCCTTTTACCAAATATGTTGGGGTCGGCTTCCCGTCTAACAGGATTGCAGCTGAATACCAGTATTTTACATGGAGTAAACTGCCTATCTGATAAGACTGGTTGTCATACTTTCGGGATTCTGACAACCCATAATGACTGGCAAAGATTCATAGTTTAACTTCATCAATCAAGCTGTGCGGCTTTGCTACAAGCGCTAGTCATACCAACAGAACTGATATACTTCGAGCGCATAAATTTAATACAACTCCATTAACCAAAACACAATTCACACCACAGCTAAAACTTACCCTTTACTTCTCGCAGCAAAAATCTTTCGAACAATCTTTCCCTATTCCCACCTGCTCTCATTCTTTCACTCTCGCACCAAATCTCTAAACAACAGCGATAGAACAATTAAAGAGCAATAACAAGCCAGCAGCCGCAGCCCCCGAGCAATAAATTGCACGAGCTAAGCTGCACGCGAAAGTTGGCAAGATGTATACGAGCCAGATTATACTGCTATGCAAATTCTGTAGATGTGAACTTCCTAACTTCGGATATTAACATAGCTCGCGGTGGTTCGAACGATTTTCGTCGGCACGTGTGTGGTATTTGTTTTCGGTGTATGAAACATTGTGTTGTGTTTATTAGCGTGGAATTCGTTAGCTAATCTAAACCTGAAAATGATGCCGAGGAGTATGGATAATAAGTGACGTCTTTTGGAACGAAGTTCTTTAACACAGCTTACGCTACGAGTAAACTTGAAGAACATTGTGTTGTGTTTTCGAGGGTCAACATGAAAATCCAAAATGGCGGCTGGGAAAATTCTCTACATTTTGATCTTGGGGGTCGTTTTCTCGGTTTTCGAAAATCGAATTCTCCATATCGAATTACATTCGGAGGTGAAGAAAAAGTGTATGGAACTTCGTTCCTGACGAGGCTCCCCCGAGCTCACAGATTTTTAATTTCCGCCGCAGAACCTAATTTGCTGTGTATAGGTTTCTCACATATCAGTTTGGCTGTAACAAATATGCCAACATTTACGTTTATATCGTATTTTGTTTCGATGGAATTCGCAGGAAATGGTAAACCAAACCAGCGCACGCATCCTTCGGAACTTGTAAAATCAATCACGAATTCCGCTAGAGCCACGGAAAATATTTACTTACCACCCGCACGAATACGCGAACTTTTGAAGTAAGAAACAATAATAGAAGCTTCCCACAACTCAGCCCGCTCTTTCCCAACCTTCAATATACCAGATATTAAGTCTGTTATGCTTTCCAACTATCCTACCATTATCAGATCGGCAATGCTCACCACGTGTACCTGACTCCTGAGTGATATGGCAACAGTTGCGCGAGACATAAACTACGCTCGCATCTCGCATGCCTAATGCCTCCGTGACTTTAGATTCGATCGTGTCTCATGTGGAAACACTTCCGCATTCGCAGGGTTAATATCAGTTATAACTTTTGGGTTATAGCCGTTATTTGTAATGTAATTTAAAGTCATTTTCAAAGGTAAAGTTGTATTCTCTTGAGATAGGGTACGCTTCTATGATTTTGGTTTTCCATTACGCTTTGTGTTTTGTGGCTGTCTTTCTGTCTCTCGACTATTACGTAATTGTATCGAGCAATCAGCTATGTTATCACACAGTGATATAAATCAAACCTGATGGCCAACACTCGTAATAAAAACCGTTCATAATCTAGTCGTAGTCTCATCTTGGCGACAATCAAATATCAAAAACTTGCCAAAAATGATGGAATCTCGAGGTATTTTAGACAGATTGAGACTACAGTCAGACTGGTAACGTTCTTAAAATTGCATTTCAACATGTAACACCTAGATGAAAAAATTAACGACTTAGTAGAACTATTTTTCTAGCAACTAATTAGTTCGCCTTTCATAGATTACTATTAAAATCCCTTTCCTTCATCAATTAATCAAGGAGCTTCAGTCCTAATTACACCTGAGCTTTTATCAACAACGTGCGAATTAGTAATACCCCTTTTCATTTTCTTCGAATTTTCCTGATTTTTTCTTACATCAAATCTCATTTATACTTTAAGTAACACAGTAAACTCGTTTTCATTAACTTGAAAGGATGAAACTTTAATGGATATTAAGTCGTTGCAAAATCCCGTTTCAATACTTGGTGCCAATGAAAAACGACCAATGCTTAATAGTTGGAACTTGGAACCCTTCCCAGTGGGAATAAATGCAAATCCGATAAGTGATTAAAAGATGGCGGTGAATCTTTTTAACTTAAGAACATTTATCTAAGTGTGAATGGCAGTTCCATTAGCCAGAAGGCTAAGTTGATCATGTAAAATAATATTTCAGCAGATCATTTTAAATTATGACTTAAAAGCCCGAAATACTTGTGTCCATATTTCTCTTGGATGGCAGGTTGCAGGGTAACCTGGCCGGGTTTTCATTAATCGGTCCCTCGTTACTGAGGATCGTGGTCACTGGACTCCTTTAAACGGGCAATCTGCCTCCATTGACTCCGTGTCTAAAGTCGCCATCACTTCCTGCAGAAATTTACTGGAAGACGTAGCTTCTTTTAGTTGATCAGACCATCGTGTTGGCGACCGGTCTCGTGCTCTTTTTCCTTCTGTATTGCCAACAATGACTAGTTTTTCAAGGCTGCCATCTCCCCTTCGAATTGGTTTGGTAACTGCGACCAATATACATTTACTAAACAAGCTATGATTTTTCTTTTAACTCAAATAATTGTGTCTCATGCTCATAGTTACGAAATTTTTTAAACTCCTAGGAGGCTCAATCAATATCAATCTGGTGAAGAGTGGCAGAGCTTGTTAGGTACAAATTGATATTGACTCGATTGACGGCCCGGGGTCAATCACCAATTAGAGCGAGTTTTTAGCTGATAGTGTCGCAACTTTGTTTCGCAAGCGATCGATAGTTGGCTTGGCAACGTGACAACTTTACTGAATATTTATTGATCGAGTTGAGGTGAATCTTGCGCAGTTTTGTTGGAATGTTTTCAATAAAACAGCATCTCCAATTTTGATTGCATTTACAATGATGAAATAAGTAGATAATGATTAATAATGAGGCACTAGTTGCTGAACTGCGAGCTGATGATTTCTATCATGAAAGACCGCGAGGGCCACCAACACAGAAACCAATATCAGCTTGCAATCGGTGGAACGAAGAGCCAAATATAGGCGAAGAAACGTTGCTGGGTAGGCTTTACAGCCTGGATAATCGGGGTAAGGTACTGTGGTCTGGTGCCTGTCGGTCTTCAACAGACTGTACTTCGAAGTGTACGCTCCACGACCTAACATCGCCCTTTTACTACCACCCGTACTGTAGGGTACTATCCACACTTGGTTGATATTCTGACCAGTTGTACTCAGCGCTTCTCCGCCACATTCATTATGTTCACTGCCAAAGTGTGGACCTCTCTGCCAGCGTCTGTATTCCCTTTTAACGCATCTGCCTTCAGAGCAAGGCTGAGCAGGCATCTTCTGGGCCCGCCCGTTCCATCATAGACTTCATCAATCGCTTTTCATCAGGCATGATCGTTGTCAAGGGCAGGCCCATTGAGCAGTATTTTTATAAAAACTTATGATGAATACGAAGGTTCAAGTAATAACGAATTACTGGCTGAAGATAATGAAACACTGCGAAGGCTCACAAATAAAAAAAACTCGCTTGGTACCCCATCAAGATCCATCCATAGCTACTGACGACATAGTAGGGAGAAATAAACCGCTATCATGACTGTGACCAGCGACATATAACTGCTGATAAGAAACTGAAAAGGGCCACGAAGGCTTTATGGACAACGTAAAAAGACAATCCAAATAACAGCCAATGGTGCATGGTGGAGATAACGGAGTACGATGGTGTTTTTCAATGGTGAAATTTGTTATTTTATAGTTTTGGGTAGGCCCGTAAATGTCAGTTGTGGGTTTTATAAAGTTTAGAAGGAAATGCGGTTTATATTGCTCACTTTTTATGTCAACTTTTTTTGGTTGTTTATTATCCACTCTTTAAAAAAACATCGCTCAAACCCAGAACTAGAGTTTGATTTCCTAATTGGGAAAAAGACGTTTTAAACCTGTCATTGGTGGTGATGACAAAAGTATTAGCTACCAGCTTCTGCCCGCGACATAGTTCGCGTGAAATGGCCCCCGATCCGTCGCGTCGTATCCCATCGTCCGCCCAAACTATTATTCGTCTACGCTTAGCGTTCCTTCCGACTTTTTCTCCCAAGAGTCGTAGCATGATGTAAAATAGCCAATTATCTTCCTCTAGAATTCGACTATCAAATGCACAAATATTTTTTTCAATTTCGACTGGGAGTTCCAAAGGTTACTTCCTATAAATAAACTTTACCTCTTTAAATTAGTGTAGATGTAGATGAAACGGTATGTTGCTTTTCAAAAATCACAAATTATGTTATATCACTAAGGATCATGCCCTCTGACATTTCACCGCTTCATCAAATACATAATTATCGCCTATCTATAGATAAATGTGAACTATTAGATAACCGATAGCAACGTATGTACTAATCAATGGATAACGCTAGGAAGGAGTATATAACTAGTCTATCTGTAATCAGTTAATCACAGATATGTAGACTAGTGATATTATCACAAAGGGAAACAGATGTAAGTATCGGTTTATCAAATGTTATCACAGCATGATTCACTGGCACCAGTAGATTATAAAGATATAGAAGGTTCATTCAAAACTTTAATGAACAACGCGAAGGTGATTAGAAATGATCGGTAGTAGTACTACTTAGGCAAGGAATTACTTATATAAGTACATCAGGTAAGAAACACCGTGGGCAACGGTACTGAGTTGACTGAACGGGTTGAGTGACTAAAGTTTTTTATATATACTTCAATATTTACGTAAGTATAAACAAAACTGGCTTAAAATAATATTGATGATAAGAAAAAAGAATGACACGGCATCAATAATTCATCCGCATTGCTGTCAACAGGGAAAGTCCCCATAACGCTGGCAGTATTGCCACGCTCCATGGCGATGCTGAATCTTTGGCCAAAATCTGGTCATGTGAAGATTCGACCAACCTCTTACCGATGTCTCGGAAAAACCAAGTGGGAACTCAGACCTCATGGCCCTAGTGTTCCAACCCCAAACCCAATAAGATTGGAATATATATTTGTACTTGCCACAGTATAATCTATTATAATTATAATTTAACCTAGGAAGAAGGTAATACATAGCTTGTTCAGACAGGGTTAATGATTGTACTGGAATAGTCCAGAATGGACGGACTGATAAGCGGATCGAATGGACTCCAACCAAAAACTATTTGTACGGCACCACTCATGCCCGTTATTACGTTTTTGCGAATCCTCATCATGCGTCAGGATAAACCTTCTGTCCCCATCTGTTCTGTGGTCATAGTCCCTGGTGAAGTGAACCGAATTAGGCAATTAATGGGTGCGGCGGGATGACAGCAGTACCAATTACATATTGTTAGTTAGCGAACGCTTTATGTGCCCATTGGTGATCGCGGATGGGAAATATGGCACTTCAAAATTTTGAATTGACTGATTTTATTATAATAATAGAGAACCACTTATAGGTGGAATGGGAGTAGAGTTACCCAAAATATCGGAATTTATAGAAAAAGTATCAAAGTGAGTGAGAGATTTAGGGTTTTTTTTTATAGAACTTGCACAGATCCACACTCCGGGATGCGTTAGGTTGCGCAGAACCGCAGTACCGCTTGCGACCACTAGACCAACGACGCAAATCTTTACATAGTTTAAAATAAAGTGGCTTCCCGCGTTCGTACAATTAGATCTTTTAAATCACGCAACGGATTTTAAAGGCTCGTACAGACAGGCGCGACATGTCGCGCGACCTGTCGCGGAGGCGATTCTGTGATATATCGCGATGCAACACCTTTCACACTGGCGCGAATCGCCTGCGATTCGCGCGCGACGTCCTTGTAGCGGCGCGACAGCTTTTAGTACATTTTGTATGTCGCGCTACGCGACGCGGCGCGACCGTGTCGCGGCGCGACAGGTCGCCCTTGTGTGAAGTGTCGCGCGCGTTTTCATAGAAATTGTTCTACGGATATAAATCGCCGATTCGCGCGCGACCGTCGCGTCGCGCTAGTCTGAACGAGCCTTAATGCGGTTTTTCATCAACAGCCAGAGTGATTCAAGAGGAAGTTTTATACGCGGGCGGAGTTGCTGGAAAAAGCTAGTCATAAATAAACCTTACTTCAGGATACTTACGTTTCTTATCCTATAAATTCATACAGCCGCCTACTGCGAATCAATACTCTCTGTGCGAAGGTCGTATAAAACGCCTGTCATTGACCTAAGATACGACGAAGTTATTGAATAGCTGGAGTTAATCATTGTCATCATCACCCAGCCGTAAGACGTCCACAGCTGGACATAGGCCTCCCCCAATTAGGGTGGCTTTGCCTTAATCGCCACGCTTGGGTTGGCGATCGCAGTATCGTGGTAAAATGCATACAGAACGCTGCTGTTCGTTCTCTAGTAAGTAGTCTCCCTTAGCTCTTACGACACTGACGGGAAGAAATTTTATGTAGCGCGTGTCGCTTAGTATAGTTTCCTTGTTACTACGGTCATGAGAGAAAGAACTGATATTTTGAGTAGCTTTGCTTACGTATAAATGATAAATGATTTTATTTCTGTGTAAGTAGGTTTGTACAAACACTGTTACATATCAATGATATTTTTTTTTTAAACTATGAGGTCGGCGTTTCCTAACTGACTAGTCTGAGAAGAAAGGCCGAAACAAACTCAGAGGTCACAGTCTCTTTTAAAGTCTAGACATAATCTTGGTCAAATCATGTGAAGACCATGAGGATTGGTGACTGAAATGGTGATTTGAAGAATGAACCACACAGATTGAGTGGACCTGTCCAATCAGTGCAAGCATTTGTCACCAATCGTGCAGGTCAATTCGCAACTTAAGGAGCTCAACCTACCGGACATATATTTGCTGTAGTTAATAATAACGTCTAAACCCAACGTAGTACTAGTCCCTACATAGGTACTAGGTACATACTAATTGAGCCCCAGGAACACATGCTGTGGATGGATATTGCTCCGAGCTTAGCACAATGATGGGAACTGTGTTTGACATTATTAATAGTGAAATGCTATCTATACAAGTAGAGATAACAAGGGCTGTCATTTCATACATTACTTTGATTATCTCTCGTAGCAAACAGCTTAGAATTCGGTTTACCTGTAACAAAGACAATAAATTGATTAGAATCTTGTCATCGAAAACTTAAGTTTTTAACTCCTTGCCAATTACGAAAAGCTCTGATAATTTCGCTGAAGAGTTTGTTTGAACGCGCTAATCTCGGGAACTGCCGGACGAATTAGAAAAAAACCTGCGTGGATTATATAGTCCAATTCTTGAGGAAGGCTATAGAGTTGTTATTTAAATTTACGCTATGACCCATAGGAGGCGAGCAATAAGAAAAAACGGAGTGATAGCGCGGGCAGGTGATCGATGAGACGGAGTGAGTAGGGGTAGCAAGAAATTTCACGAGGACGAAATCGCTAGAAGCTAGTAATTAATAAACGCAATGCATAACCATCAACTTCATTGAGACGGTGCTTTAAGAAGTTAAAGGTCTAAAACAGTAGTAGATGATCCGTGGCTGAGATGATGATGTTGGTAGGTGAATAAAGAAACACGACAAAAGAGGAAATGGCATAGCGTTTTAAGTATCTATATAGACAGTTCCTAAGCCTGCTCCAAACGACTTCCCTCTTTAAATAACTGGTACAATAATAAGATAGTGCAACCCTGAAGTTGTAAGGAGAGCGGAAATTGAAAACGTAAACAGTAGCAAAGCGAAATATTTTATGAGCAGTCGTAAACTTGTAACGATTGCGTCTGAACTTATAATATTATGTGTAAAAGGAGTTGTGTTTTATGTAGCACGTGTCGATTAGTACCTATATAGTTTTCTTGTTACTAAGTTCAAGAGAAAAAGGACTGATATTTTGAGTAACTGATAGCTTAGCATACGTATAATTACAGCACATATATTTGCTCCAGTTAGTATATACACGGAAATAATGGATTTTTCTAAAGAAACAAGGTATCTTTGATAGCCTATGGCGGCCATATTAGATGTCTATTGGCGCGATTTTTTGACAGATGAGTCATCAAATGTTCGGCGTTTATCAAGATCACATCTGGTTTCAACAGGATGGCGCCACTGTCATACCGCCAGACAAACAGTCAATTTATTGACAGAGAAATTTAATGGTTTCCTGATCTCAAGATTCGGGGACACGTGAATAAACGCCCCTTGATTATTTTTTGCGGGGTTATGTGCAGTAACTGGTGAAGGCAAATAAAAAAAGAACTGTCAAAGAACTAAAGAGTAACATCACACGCGTCATCAATGAGGTAGAGGTGTCGTTAGGTCAAAACGTGAAGAAAATTGGACCTCTCATATTCACGTAACCATACGAAGCCAAAGTGGTCATTCTAATGACCGTATCATCTATATGGGTACCTCGGCGTCATATTACATTCAATTTCCCAAAAAAAAAGAAGAAAACTAATGTAACAGTAAATTATTTATGTTTTTTTTTCAATTAAAATAAACGCGGTACCTATAGAAAAACCCTGTAGGTACCTATGTACCCTCACAGTTAGGGATTGCAAAATCCGGATTATTTTCAAATCCGGATTTACAAAATATAATCGCACACAAATCCGGACTATCCGAATTTTTCGAAGTTTTTATTTTTATTTTTTTTAAATACGTATGCGTGTAAACTCTATACAACGACACTCAAAGGACTGTGCACATTTCGACGTTATAGAGAGTTGTCGTTAAATGAAGAGAAGAAATATCAGTATTAGAAAAAAATAAAAAAAACTGAGCAATCCTTTTTTTTTGGTTGGTAAATCATCAAATGACTTCTACGGCTCTGGGCGAAGTGGGAAGGCGTGTCAGACTTTTACTGACTAAAACCCACCCGTGTTCCTACAGTTGCCCATGTGCCAGGGTCACGGTATCTCTTTCGAACAATCTCGCGACCCTGGCAGGCATCGGTCCTAGCCATCGGTCCCTTCAGTGCTGCTGACATCTCTTTGAGGCGCGCGTGGAACACTACGCGCCGTCGACCCGAGCTTGGTCGTTACCGGGCGACGAGCTACCCATTGCTCACCGATCGCATCCACGAGGACACGGCGGTGCTCCGCCCAGGCGGGGCACACCTCCACCGTATGCTCCACGGTGTCCTCCAGACGATACCAAGCCATCCTTCTAATGTTTTGAAAGAAAGAAAACCAAGTTCTTCAGCAAACTTCTTCGCCTTAGCGTTCACGATCGGCATGTCGGCATAGGCATATTATGCTGGCGCTGTCGGTGAAACCATAATAGTATAGCTTGATCCAAATCTTCGTATTTAGGTTTCTTATTTGGAAGATTTACCATCCTGCTCTACTTGTAGAATTTTTTCTTTATTTTTCCATATGGTGGACACAGTAGAGTGACCCTTCTCTCCCGCCTCTATTGCGCGTACCAGTAAAACTTTTCGTCAATACACACTGTTACTCTTACTTGCCATGTTTACAGTTAGAAAGTTTGTGAGCAGCTTGGAATATGATACCGTATAGATAATCCATGACTCCTAGTAACAACACACGTGCAAGCAATCCCAATTTGTAAACAAAAGAACGGATTTCTTAGAAAGTTTGGTATGTATGATGCCGACAGTCGAGCTTATTACGGGCTTTTTTTTTTAGGATGGGAAATCATCAAATGACTTCTCCCGCTCTGGGCGGAGCAGGAGGCCTTGTCAGACTTTTACTAACTAAAACTCACCCGTGTTCCTTCAGTTGCCCATGTGCCAGGGTCACGGTGTCTCTTTTGAACAATCTCGCGACCCTGGCAGGATAATAAAGCGCCAAAAGAATCGTACACAGTTGCGCATTTTTTACTAATTTTGGCAACTTTAAAAGTACCTTTTATTATTTAATTATTGTCGTTACTGACAGTGGGTGTAATATATATACAGAGTGTATCATGGTATGGAAAATAAGCTAAACCAATTAAATGGAGTGATTTCGACGCTTTAGTGAGTTGGTCGTTAAATCGAGTGACGTTACATGGAGTTTACACTGTATTTAGATTTGTCACGTAGTTTACGCTTAAATACCTATTATTAAGTAGGTGGTTGAAGACACATGCTCTATTTTAAAGGTTTACAAAGAAACGCTTTATTGAAATTCGAAAAAACCGGATTTTAATATTAAAATTCGAATTTATATGAGGAGGGAAAATACGGATTTTTAAGTTATTTTCGAATTTCGAACTATCCGGATTGCAATCTTTACTCACAGTTTAGCATGTTGCAAAGATTTGAGTGAGTCGACGTCCACAGACGTTACAAAAACGCGGTGACATTTTATCGCGCATTCGATTTTTAACTCTCGGCGTTAAGTAGTGAGTCGCAGATCCGGTGCACAAAAAAAAAACCACCGCGATTTTATTAAGTCCGTGGGAACATGCGGGGCTAAGACACTATCGCCAAAGTTCTACCATAATTTCTCAACAAAGCGTATTTGATATCTGTAGCTGTTTCAAATATCAGTATTGATTCAGCCTCTAGGCTATAACGTAATATCCTTTTAGTCTGCCACTGGTGTTTGCTTTGCCAATACCTCGTTCGGCAGTTCTGATGTGTGAGTTGCTATCAAATGTCTGAGAGACATGAGATTTTACGCGATGTTTTGTTAAGCTGAAGTTAAGTGAACCTATCTGATGTATTATGTTACCTAACTAATCTGGAATTAAAAGAAAACAGAGGAGGTAACGAATACATCCACTGTTTTCATTTACACTTTGCGTCAAGGAGAGATCCTTACGAAGTTTTGATAACTTGGAGCCGCGCGTTGCGGATATGCAATATGACGTCACGATTTTCAATGGCGGAGAAGCGGAGTCTTTTGTGTACCATTGTTCGATCTAATACCTACAGTATTAGATTTTAATATGAGAGGAGACGAGTTCGGATTTCGGATCCCTTTATATCGATCAAATTAGTTTTTCGTTGTAAACTGTTGAATTTTAACTTTTACACGCTTTATATTAGCTTCACTTGTATGTTATTATGTTAGTATGTTTGTATGTTAGTATGTTTGTATGTTTGTATGTTTGTTTGTAACCGACTCCTTATAGCGCGATTTTGACCCACTTTAAACGACCAGATTTCATTCAAACTTTGCACACCTGTCAAGGACCGATGACAATGCAATAATTTCATAAATTTGTGTCATTATCCTTGCCAGGGTTACCAGGACAGCAAAAAAACTGTCTTCGAAAACTACGCTGACATACGTTTCAAAATTCGAAAAACCCTAAAAAATCCACACTAATATTATAAATGCAAAAGTAACTCTGTCTATCTGTCTGTCTGTCGCTTTCCTGCTAAAACTACTGAACCGATTTAAATGAAATTTGGTACACAGATAGTTTAGAGTCTGAGAAAGGACATAGGCTACTTTTTATCCCGGTAATACGTTCCCGCGGGATATTTTCCGACCTCCACGCGGGCAAAGCCGCTGGCAAAAGCTAGTAGAAAATAAATAATAGTTCAAAAAAACTAAAAAACAAGCTTCCATTGAAAACCAAACTAAAAAGTACAAAATAATGGAAAACAACGGAACCCTAAAAAGCGTGGGGTGCCTGATATCAATAAAAAAATACCTTAAAAAGCACCCCACGCTTTTTTTCCATTATTTTGTACTTTTTAGTTTGGTTTTCAATGGAAGCGTGTTTTTAAGTTTTTTTGAACTATTATTTATTTTACACACTGTACCATACTTGGGGGCTTTTGATTATCGGTCGATGTATCAGGTTACGATTGCCGCAGTTGGTCCGTGGATGGGGGACCATCTTTAGTATACCAAAATTCTTCCGTGCCTCGGAAAGCAGATTAAGACTGTGTATAGTTCCGCGTTGATTATTGTACAGGTTTTATGAGGCTGTGTGATAGTAAATAATTGATTTTGAACTACGATACGGCAATAATGTCACTGTAGATCTCTGACAGCCGTTACGGATCGTAAGATCGAAAGTTTCACAACCAGTGTTACCAAGGAGTATCGTGCTATCCAGTAACTTGATTGCAGATAGGCAGTCGCTCCATGTAAAATACTAGTATTCAACTGCATCGGGTAAGACTGGAAGCTGACCCCAACATAAATGAGAAAACTCCAGGCAGATGATGACTTTTTGACCTCTTGAAGACAATGGAGGCCAGGCTCGCGAGATAGTTCGAAAGAGATACCGTGTCCCTGGCACATGGGCAACTAAAGGAACACGGGTGGGTTTTAGTCAGTAAAAGTCTGACACGCCCTCCCGCTCCGCCCAGAGTGGGAGAAGTCATTTGATGAATTGCCATCCAAATAAAAAATAAAAGACATTGGAGTATATACATACTCATGTCATTTTCCTGACAGAGAAATCAAACTACGGAAATGTACCTAAAACAACAGTTCGTGGTCTTTTAATTACCAGGGTTGCCGATACGCAAAAACAGCACAACTTTCCTTTACTCACAGTCACTGTTCCAGCCAGATCCACTTGAGCTTTACCGTGCACAATCTCACTAAATTAAAGACAGATTGCTAAACGCCGGTCCATTGTCTTCAAACATAGTGACGTCACTTTCAGTCCACTACTACACGGATGAATTGGGTGTCTTCCAGCTGGTTTTAAGAGGCAATCGAGGGAAATGGGTCAGGGGTGTATAGCTAAGTATTTTAAGGATATAACCTGGTCTGCAAAGCGCTGATTCAGCGTGTTTATATGGGAAATTTGTTGATGAAAGGAATGGATGTTTAATTACGTAAAAATATGGGTTTAGCAATTAATTATGATTACGCAGTATTTGAGTTATAATATATTCCAAAGCTTTTCAAAATCAACCTTCGTTATGTTTTCATTAAAGGCGATGGAGAGGGCTATGCTTGGAGTTTCCCTACGCGATCGAATCAGAAATGAAGAGATCCGTAGGAGAACCAAGGTAACCGACATAGCCCGAAGAATTGCTAAACTGAAGTGGCAGTGGGCAGGGCACATTGCTCGCAGAACAGATGGCCGATGGGGCCGAAAGGTTCTGGAGTGGCGACCGCGTACCGGAAGACGTAGAGTTGGAAGGCCTCCAACAAGGTGGACCGATGACCTTGTGAATGCCGCAGGAATCCGCTGGTTGCGGGAAGCATAACACCGGTCGAAGTGGCGGAGCTTGGGGGAGGCCTATGTCCAGCAGTGGACGTCTTTCGGCTGAAATGATGATGATGATGATGTTTTCATTTCATGGTTGTAGGTCACCTTTAAGCTGAAAATACAGTTAAAAAATAATAGTTTAAAAAAACTAAAAAACACGCTTCCATTGAAAACCAAACTAAAAAGTACAAAATAATGGAAAAAAAGCGTGGGGTGCTTTTTTTAGGTATTATTGATATCAGGCACCCCACGCTTTTTTTCCATTATTTTGTACTTTTTAGTTTGGTTTTCAATGGAAGCGTGTTTTTTAGTTTTTTTAAACTATTATTTATTTTCTATTTTTTAGGGTGTTTCGAATTTTGAGACATATGTCAGAGTATTTTGTGACGTATGTCAGCGTAGTTTTCGAAGACAGTTTTTATGCTGTCCTGGTAACCCTAGCAAGGACAATGGCACAAATTAGTTTGTGACGTATGTCAGCGTAGTTTTCGAAGACAGTTTTTTTGCTGTCCTGGTAACCCTGGCAAGGATAATGGCACAAATTTATGAAATTATTGCATTGTCATCGGTCCTTGACAGGTGTGCAAAGTTTGAATGAAATCGGGTCGTTTAAAGTGGGTTAAAGTCGCGCTATAAGGAGTCGGTTACAAACAAACATACAAATATACAAACATACAAATATACAAACATACAAATATACAAACATACAAATATACAAACATACAAACATACAAGTGAAGCTAGTATAAAGCGTGTAAAAAAAAGAAAACTTTTGATAAAATTATTGTATAATTTCATGAACCTACGATTGTTTGGACATTTAATCTCTTCACCACCCTAGGTTAACTGGTACAGACTGCTTCAGGCAGTAAGCCCGCTTTTGTACCTTTTTTGTGTGCGAGAAGTTTAAATAAATGAATGGACCTACGTTTAGGCAATCAGATAAGCATGATTAAACAGAGGAATTAAAAAATCACATCATTTAAAAGCTAATTCTAATAAAAAAGCCTCTTCCCCGATAACAATAATTAATTATCATTAGCACGTCGTAGTGACGTACGCGCCGGGGAGCGTACGTCGTTGGTAATCAAGCCTGACCTGGATACTTCTTTGTTCGTCGCTGAATGAGAGCCGTCGAGCGCAGGGTTAATTGCGTGGCTGGTACACCCGCCTTCAGAGGGTTACAACTAATGCACTGAGTATGTTGGTGTTGTCAGGCAAGAGTTTATTTTACATTCCAGCATGCGTATCATGACCACCGTAGAAAGGGGTTTTGTCTACGGAAGAATAGACAAAATTACAGATTGTAGAAAGATTAAAGACAGAATTAAAGATTATTCTACCAAGAATAGAAAAAGTTCTTTCTATGCATCATTTGCCGGACGCGAGTGGATGCCGCCGCCGATCGCCTCCACGAAGACACGGCGGTGCTCAGCCCAGGCAGGGCACACCTCCACAGTATGCTCCACCATGTCCTCCAGACGATCCTCGCAATGGAAACAGCCGGGCGTTTCCTCCCACTTTATCCTGAACAGGAACCCCCCAAATCACCCATGCCCGGTGAGGACCTGTGTTAGGCGGAAGGTGAGGACGCCGTGGCGCCTCTCTATCCACTTCTCAAAGAGGGGACTTACCGCCGCAATTGACCCAGTAATTGGGCTGTGGAGGTCAAATAGGCAGTCGATTTCCAGTCGGTTAGACTGGAAGCCGATCCCAACATAGCTGGAAAAATGCCTGTGATTGACTTCATCTACGTAAGCTTTAGCCAGTAGTTCCATTAGCCACTAGATTTAGATAAAAAGATACGGTAATTTTAGAGCATTTTAGAACGTCCACTTTTACCTTATGGCGTACCTTATCTATATAAAATTTATCAGTCAATTCACTTATGAGAATGAGACACCCACGCACCTAATATCCAGAAATAGAATGAATAACAAAAGAACGAAAACTTACAGTTAACACTAATGAGAGACAAAAATCATATCACTTGAGTTTCTTTCTTTTTAAATTATACGTCGTGATCATTTTTAGCTTACGACGCGGTCTAAAGAAAACTTACGCTTGTTCTACCTCACCCTTAGGCAACATGACCTTATTTTAATGTAATATTGACCTTTCAGGCCTATCTTCCTTTTTCACACACTTTCAGAATCAGCACAAAACAACACGAGAGCAGAGGAGGCCCAGCAGTAACGGCCCCGACTTACAGACAGGCTCTTTGGGTAAATAATTTCATCACCATCTCTCTCAAAACGGTGTAGGAAAACATCGTGAGCAAACCGGCATGTCCTAGAACCAAAACATTCGAAGAGTGTGACATATACCAATTCGCACTGGACCCGCGTGGTGGATAACAGCCTACTCCGTCCCCAAGAGAGGAGGCCTATGTCCTGAAACAGGCCTCCGCTTTGCAGGAACCCTGTGGGCTGATTAGATGTCACAAGTCTTTGAATTTTTGGTTCTAGAACACCTGACATCGAACATCCGTTCTAGAACCGGTGTCCTCACGATGTTTTAATCAGCACAAATAAGAAAAAATGAGTGAATCTCTTCCATACAAGAGTAATAGTCTATTTTTAGATATCCCTCTACCGTTAATAAGAATATTTAGAAACAGATGACTATTTTGTACAGAACTAAAGACAAGATTTTGCACAAGACTGCATTTTATTGCTTTAGAGACACGACGATGTTGTTTGCACATTATGTAACTGTCTTCGACGTGATAATGACGTCATTTAAGCTGTGTTAATATTTAAACATATTATTAACCACATATTTTTTGTATGATTTATTATCATTTAGTGTCTGTCTAGTGTTTACATTAGTAAACCTGTCTTGAAATGATCATGCATTAGTCTGAGCCAAGATGCGATTTGTTTAAAAAATAAATTCTTAATAGAATAACTGTGGAGTTTCTTGCTGGCTCTTCTCCATAGGAATCAACAATTTGGAACCGTGCACCTAGCATCTGACGTTTCATAAGTGCCCATGTAGGTTTATGTGAAATAAAAATATTTTGGTTTGATTTGATAAGGGTCCCCCATACCAGAAACGCGTTGCTATCAACTTTTTTAGATAGGTAATATCCTACTTCCTACTAATCCTGTGTAAAAGTTTATATGTACGAATTTGGATGTAATTTTAACACAGATTGGTGATAAGCGGGATTAACACATATATATATATATATGTCGGAGTTGGTTATCATTACAAATTGTGGGTAGTCCGCATAATTTGTTATGAATTGTTCTTATTATCATTAATTTTGATGATTTTTCTATCAGATATTGTCTTATAAATCAGAAGATAATTTATTGAGTACTTGGTGTACTCACTAATTCAATTATTTTGATAATTGTAACCGGTAGTTTTGTTCAAAACAATAAATGACATGTCACTTTAAACTTTAAAATGAATTACGTTGTGCATTCACCATTTGTTTATTTACGACAATTATTCTTGTATTATTTGATGACTTTCTAATGTAAGTCTTAATTAGTTTAGCATACTTTAGTGTTTTGTATCCAGTAAACACGTGGCGTACTTCCGCGCGCCATCGGACAGAGTTGTCGTGGATATTATGGCGGGACATTGTCCTATAAAAGAGCTTGCACTCAGTGAGCAAGTCAGTCTATCTTCGGATTAGACTCATTACAGAGCTCCTGCTCCCGACGAAACTGTTGGTTAACCTGGTACAGCGCTGCTGTATATTCACATAGCTGTATTGACTAGCTGATAGCGAAAGATACACTTTGTATTTGGGTGGCTTAGGCCTCTATACGAACAGTGACCTTAAGGGTTTGTTCGTTGAATAGTATTGTTACTATACCTTTCTATCTTGTAACCATTTTATTGTTTCTTTTTATATAGTGTGGTTAATAGTGTTATTAATATTCCTGTAATTGTTTATACGTCTTGTTTATCCCCATGAAATGGGAACTCCAAATCCTGACGATATACCGCTCGGCACTCCCCGATCCGACTTCAGAAGCGGGATTAGGTTTAGCCCAGGAATCTCAAGGTGTTGGTGGTCCATGGCGAGAAATGTTAGATCTTCAGAACCATAATATGGCTCAGTTAATTGAAGCGATTAAGTCGCAGTTTGCTCCATCTATTGAAATTGACTTGCCCGATTTTGACCCAGACCTACCCGATTCCAATGCTCAATCTTGGAGTAACCTTAGACATTTGCGTTCGCCTTGAAGGGTACTGCTAACGCATGACTCTCCCAAGTGTCGTATCCAGGCATGACCTGCACCCTAATTGCGAAACGCACAATTTGATGTATGTTTTGTTTTTTTTATAATATTAATTACTTACATGTTACTATATAGAATCAAGTTCTTCTAACTTAACAGACAGCTGTGCTGCTGGGGAGTTTGTTCCGCCACTTCTTCTTCCCAGCTAAAGCACTAGGAAGTGTCGAAGGGCGGGCGTTTTGGGGGGACTGTCTTATGTAACTTTGACGTTCAAAAAGTGCTGACTCTCAGCCTAGTTTGAATAAATGACTTTTGATTTTGATTTTTGCCGGATACGATTAGACTAAAACGATCCCAGTAGGAAACTTTGTTCAATTAGATTCTAATGGTGATTTTCCCGGTTGTATTGAGTACCAATTGGATTTACAAATGTGCTCATGATCGTGTATAGAAAATGACTGAATGTCCAGATAATGTTAGTGTGATGTCAATGTTGACAGTGATGATGATTCATCTGATTCTGACATTCTATAGCTAAATTGAAAAGATGTCTATGTTGACTCTTGTTTGGAATGTCAATGTTGACGATTGGATGTCTATGTTGACTCCTGGATTTGGAAGTTGATCTTGACGCTTTGCGGGTTGTCTATGTTGACGCCTATGCGGGTTGTCTATTCGACTCCAAATTACTATTTGGAATGTCTATGTTGACGCTTGGATGTCTATGTTGACTCCTGGATTTGGAGGTTGATCTTGACGCTTTGCGGGTTGTCTATGTTGACGCCTATGCGGGTTGTCTATTCGACTCCAAATTACTATTTGGAATGTCTATGTTGACGCTTGGATGTCTATGTTGACTTCTGGATTTGGAGGTTGATCTTGACGCTTATGCGGGTGTCTATGTTGACGCCTATGCGGGTTGTCTATTTGACTCCAAATTACTTGTCAAATCCCATGGTGTGATTTTGGCTGGGAGACTATGTCTCTACTTTATTTGAGCTATGGATTGTCAGTAACAGTATGTTCATTTTGAATGGTTGCGTTGCAACTGCTATTGATAATAATTTTGTTGGACTAATTCAGATTTTTCTTTTCAACATACCTTTTGTCAAGGCTTTTTGTTTGTCAGAAAGGCCGATCGGTGTCCACAAAGAGATTTTCTTTTTAGAACCACACGAGGTCGTGTAGAACGTCAGTTCTGGCCGTGTCGGAGTTGGTTATCATTACAAATTGTGGGTAGTCCGCATAATTTGTTATGAATTGTTCTTATTATCATTAATTTTGATGATTTTTCTATCAGATATTGTCTTATAAATCAGAAGATAATTTATTGAGTACTTGGTGCACTCACTAATTCAATTATTTTGATAATTGTAACCGGTAGTTTTGTTCAAAACAATAAATGACATGTCACTTTAAACTTTAAAATGAATTACGTTGTGCATTCACCATTTGTTTATTTACGACAATTATTCTTGTATTATTTGATGACTTTCTAATGTAAGTCTTAATTAGTTTAGCATACTTTAGTGTTTTGTATCCAGTAAACACGTGGCGTACTTCCGCGCGCCATCGGACAGAGTTGTCGTGGATATTATGGCGGGACATTGTCCTATAAAAGAGCTTGCACTCAGTGAGCAAGTCAGTCTATCTTCGGATTAGACTCATTACAGAGCTCCTGCTCCCGACGAAACTGTTGGTTAACCTGGTACAGCGCTGCTGTATATTCACATAGCTGTATTGACTAGCTGATAGCGAAAGATACACTTTGTATTTGGGTGGCTTAGGCCTCTATACGAACAGTGACCTTAAGAGTTTGTTCGTTGAATAGTATTGTTACTATACCTTTCTATCTTGTAACCATTTTATTGTTTCTTTTTATATAGTGTGGTTAATAGTGTTATTAATATTCCTGTAATTGTTTATACGTCTTGTTTATCCCCATGAAATGGGAACTCCAAATCCTGACGATATACCGCTCGGCACTCCCCGATCCGACTTCAGAAGCGGGATTAGGTTTAGCCCAGGAATCTCAAGGGGTTGGCGTCAGGATTTGGAGTTCCCATTTCATGGGGATAAACAAGACGTATAAACAATTACAGGAATATTAATAACACTATTAATCACACTATATAAAAAGAAACAATAAAATGGTTACAAGATAGAAAGGTATAGTAACAATACTATTCAACGAACAAACCCTTAAGGTTACTGTTCGTATAGAGGCCTAAGCCACCCAAATACAAAGTGTATCTTTCGCTATCAGCTAGTCAATACAGCTATGTGAATATACAGCAGCGCTGTACCAGGAAAACCGACAGTTTCGTCGGGAGCAGGAGCTCTGTAATGAGTCTAATCCGAAGATAGACTGACTTGCTCATTTTTTTTTTTTTTTTTTTTTGTAGGACTTCGGACCTTTCATCCCGGTAGTAACTATGATCCCGTGGGAACATTTTCCAAATACGACGCGGGCGAAGCCGCTGGCAAAAGCCAGTTGGTCAATATTGTACGGTGGTACGGAACCCTTCGTATGCACGAACGACTCGCACTTGGCTGTTTCTACTTTTTTGTACTCAAACGTTTGTTTTCAGTTTCGCGAAAATTTTAGTTAAAATACACCAGAGGGGTAATTGCGGAACTTTTTATCGGTAGGAATTGGTTTAATATTCATAGTTAAACAACATTCATTGCGTTATTTACGTAGCTGAGCCGACAATTTATTCGAACAAATGACGCAATGGTTTAGAAATAATCTTCAATCCCATTCAGATTCAGATAAATTGTGCGTTCCGCAATTAGGGTGCTGTTCCGAATACTTCTCAATTTACGTTCGCAAAATTTGCCTAACTTAAGAAAACCGACTCGATTTTGTGAACAATCGCATGCATACGCAAGCTTTTATTTTCAAGGTTCAAACAATTTATTTAAACGAGCACACACAGACAGGTAGCGGTTTACGAAATCTTTTGAGTTTCAACACCAATTAAATTGTTAATGAGAGTATACACGTGTAAAACATTATCTTCCTTCAGGCTTGTTGTGGTATCAGCTATGCTCTGAGGGGCAATTTCATGTTTTATTAACATAGTATCGATCTGTCGTAAAATATTAATTTATTAAAATCCGACTACTGAAAAATCACGCTCTAAAAAGGTTGAAACAAGAAATTATTTTCATTTAAAAGTGGTGGTCGTATGGCACTTTACCCTAATAAAGCATAAGATAGCTTATCTACTACATACTGTTACAATGTATTGTTTTGTCAAGGTAAATAAATGGCTTACGACCACGACTTTCAGATGAGAATATTTTTTTGTTTCATACTTTTTAGGGCGTGATTTCGCGACGCCGTCACTTCGTGTACAATAGTTTTATGTTTACATTGTTTTTTTATTTGTATGTATGATAGTCTGTAAGGTATTTATAATATGGATCTTTGTAGCCCAAAATAAATTGATTTGATTTGAATACTATTGCTTCAGATAGTATTATCTTCCTTGTAAGTCACTCAGGTGTTGGACTATATCATTGCACAGGTAAGCCGATACGCGAACATTATATTTTCATAATCATGTCAAAGATTGTGAAAATATGACGTTCAATAAGCAATAACGCGAACGTTTGGAATTATGATGTAGTCTCAGAACATGGCACAAAGAAAGATTATTTTTAGATATGATAGACGAAATTATTTTTCAGTTTACATGGCATTGTATTTGAAGCATTTTATTAGGTGTTTAAACGCAAGTTCCCTAGTAGGTAACACTAAGGAGCTTTGTTCAGAGTATGCATCAGATGAATCTCAGCAATCAAATATCTGTCTTCCCAATCCCAAAGATCGATAAACTAACCAGCATCAATATTCTACAGCAAAGCGTGTTCAGTGTTCAAACTAGTAATGCACTCGGCTCTATTCCCTCTGGATGGTCCATTGAAGTAAGGTTTCCATCTGACTGGCGATCAAAGGATAAACATGGACGATCTAGACTGCTAGTTTACCACCGTCTAAATATATTTAGTTCCTATTTGACTGACGGATTTGAACCGTTCGATTGGGCTTCGGAATATTCCGAGGTATATTTACGAATACGTTGAATTTGTAATTAGTTGTTCTCATTTCTCTTGGGGTATTGGAATTGGTAATTTATTTTTGATATTGCTTTTGGGGCATGTGGGAATTTCGCGTATTTCAGAAACTAATAATGACCTTTACTGAAATAAAACGTGTGTGGTCGGGGGATCCTAGTATAGAACAAAGTTCCTTACGCAATTCTCGCGGACACACACTCGTATTAGGAGACAGCGAGCGAGAGAGAGAGAGAGAGAAAGATTCGCGTTTCTAATACAGTGCTATCTAGTACAAGTTTTTAAAAGCTCTCATAACGCTGTTACTATCTTGGATTTTCATTTTTACTTCACTATCGCTAAAAGCACCCACGAAAACCATGAAAATTACACCCATGATGAAATTTTTAAGTACTTGCAGCTTCTTTATTTCCATCATAACCTCGCTGTCGGCTTTAGACTCTCGAAAACTATGAAATTTATAGCTTGTTCGAAAGAGATACCGTGACCCTGGCACATGGGCAACTGAAGGATCACGAGTGGGTTTTAGTCAGTAAAAGTCTGACACGCCCTCCCGCTCCGCCCAGAGCGGGAGAAGTCAATTGATGACTTACCATCCAAAAAATAAAAAGGGAGCATACTTAGCGCATTTTCGTTTTGTAATCATTTGTCCCGCAATGCGCGTTTAAGAACTTATTTCCCATTATGATTTCTGTAGCTCCTCGATATCATCTGGCTACAAAAAACTCATCATTAGTACTTAGTCGTATCCCTTTCACCCAATCACCAGAATAAGCGTTATCTTATGAAGTATAGAAGTTCAAAAGTATTTTTTGTGCCGCGTAATCAACTCACAAACTTTCAATACTAAACATATGAAATATGAGCTCTCGGTACGGTACCATATACTTGGATTAAGGTCATTAAAATCTTCATGAACGAAATGAGGCTCCGAGATCTGCAAAAAAGTAATGAGAACATTAGGGAAAAATTCGTTAAAAATAAATGTACAAATTATAATTAAAGATAACCTGTGAAAGCTTGTTATTTTCCTAGGGCAACTTTTAATAGTCACGTAATGTGGGTACTACGTAATTTCCGCTCGAGGGAGACAGGGAATCGGATAAGGATACTTAGGTACTTACATGCTAAGTTAATTTTAAAGTTATTCCTAGCTAACATGAGCTTCTGACACGTTCAGTTTTAGCTTTTTAATATTCACACTCTGTACTGAACTCGTTAGGCAAGTGGGATTTTATGTTACGGCAATAGGGGCTGGTTTTATGAGCCGGATTTAATGTTAGCATATTCAGAAGAGCTTGTGGTAGTGTAATAATAGCCGTACGGTTCCATCGATCAGGTTATGCCACGCTTGCCGCGGTTGGTCCGTGGATGGGTCTTTACATACCAAGACCTCTCTGTGCCTTTGAAAGCACGTCAAGCCGTTGGTCCTGGCTGCCATTTGTCGATCTTTGACAGTCGTTACGGGTCAAGAGAAGTCCATAAGTCTATCAACCAGTCTTACCAAGGGGTATCGTATTACCCAGTAACTGGATTGTAGAGGTCAGGTAGGCAGTCGCTACATGTAAAATACTGATATTCAGCTGGATTCGGTTACACTGGCAGCTGACATAAAAATAGAAGAGAAGAGGCTAGGCAGCTGATGATTCAGAAGAGCCCAGAACTATTCACTACTGATCATAAGCCTTTATAGGCTTCTGCGACGAAAACTTGGATATATATCGCCTAAATCAACAACCATGCTTTATTTTCTTAGCGCTTATCGACCAATAGTAGCAGGTTTCTGTGGGATAATTTCGACATAAACGCGGACGCAGCCCCAGGCATAAGGTGGTTGCCATATGCTCGAAACATTTGTCTGCTCAACAACGTAAATCACGCAATGAATGTTGTGAAAATGAATGCCATTGCTAATGTACGTGTGTTACGCAATTAACCCCCAAAGTGTAGGTGGACCCATACATAACACAGAAATAGAACGTCGAAATATAGCACAAAGTGTTTCTAAACAGTAGTAGGTTGACAACGTAGGCACGGCTGCCGGCCACACCAATTTACAAAGGAACAATGCAAAACCTGAGGTTAACAAATTAAATTTTCCGGACAGTTTAGAGCCTACTTCTGAACTGGGGCGTGAAATGTAAAATATAATTAGGGGTAGGCGGTGAGAATCGCGGGCAGATTGTATTTGTTCTAACCCCTAACGTGTCGCACCCAAATTAACAGCAGGCTTTGTAAAAAATATACAAGTTGACGTCAAAGTTAGCTCGGCTTTTTGTTTTAGTGTTATAATATTCTATATTCTGGTTTTTGGGGTCGAGGGCAGGTAAAAGTTTTGGTGTTGACGCAATTGACATAGGACCTAATTTTTGTGGGACTTAAATAATTCGCAATTTTTGGTTGATGCCGTTATTTCGCGTGTTTAGATTACTTAGGTTTATCTGAAGTTGCAGTACAACACTCAACACCCGACCTTATACATTACTGAACCGAATTCCATGCTTTTATTTTATCTTTTCTGACAGCACTTCCGTCAGTTTAGCTCTACTTCTAAGTACCTTTCTCGAACTTTTGATAAGACACTTGACCTCCAAAACTTTCTAATGCGAAAGACTGGTTTTATTTACCTTAATCTCAACGGACCTAAGAATGACGATAAAACTTTCAGGAAACCCAAAGTGCCTACTAGCAACTTATTTACTTTTTTGTTTTGTTAAAAAAAATGGTCTACCTGACCTTTGGGAAGACACGTTTTTTCTTTGTTCTTTGATACAACTACTTTTGTAGGTGAAATGTTTACTGCAGAAGCAGAAAAGTTAATGATCGCACAAATCAATGATCTCTTCAGTATTTCTATCCGAAAAATAAGAAATTAAGTACCAGACATCGCCAGGTATTAAAAAAAAACCACAAAGGATCGTCGTCACCATTCGCAAAGGTGTAAACAAACTTCCATCCCTTGAAACTCACACTACTAAGCGTAGAAACAATATGACGTAAGAGGGTTCATTTGGGGCGAGTTAAGCCTTCCGACCTATTTCTCTCATACAAGTTGCACTGATACAGCCACAGACAACATACAAATGATTCACTGCCTACATCCGTGACCAAGCCCACACACACATTAGCAACTCTTGTTAATTTAGAAGTCAACGGAGAAACAAGGGGATTTCGAATACAGTAAAATCCTTCGTTGCTGAATAAAATCTCTTACTTTAATATCTCTGGTATACTACATATCTGTAGTCTGTGGTCCGACCTATTTTCGCCCAACAATTTACGTTGATTCCTGTGCTGTTCTCAGCAGATTCCTTTTTGTTCGTATTTTCAGATAGCAATTATGGACCCAACTTATCTTCTTTCTATTTTCGTTTCATTAACTCTTGCTCGCCACAAGAAACTAGGTGTTTTGATTAATTTGCTGATACGATGAAGTTGATCTTGTTTCATTGATTGATACGAGAAAATTGAGGCTGCTTGGAAAAGGTCAATTCTATTTCGGTGTGCAAAATTACACCCATGATGAAATTGATGAAATTTTGGGGCTTCGATATTTTTGGCATTCCCATGACTATTTGGAGAATAGCGTGCCTAATTTTAGGCAAATCATGTTTATGATCAATTTGGGATTTAATTGCGTGTATATTTCGAGGATACTCGACTAGATTGTGTTTCAAACAGACTTATAAAGGGCTAATCGAGCGGTAATTCCAAATCTTTCATGACTAATACTTTAGAACGAATTCCGTTGTTATGGTTTTCAAGAATAATAAAGGCTATAAGTAAGGTCTAAATGAAAATCCAAGATGACGGATGCGTACATTTTCAAAATTAATCATTGTTGTAGTTTTCATGGTTTTCGAGGGTGTTATAGCCGATAATGAACTCAAAGAAAAATTTGAAGAAAAAGCATAACGTACTTGGTTCCTTGTAGGGTATCACCCACTTCACACTTTTTTTTTGCCGAAAGTTATTCAGAAAAGCTCTTATTGGTACACTACACAATTCGGTCCTCAAACTTAGTGGAACATACAACGGCTTTCCGAATTGGATTCATAAGGCTTACGAGGATACCCGTCTCTAATTTACATAGGAAGGCTTTTGTTCAAGTTCTTTATAACCCCTTGTATATTCAATTGTAAGTTTTTTTCTCTTTGTAGAATTTGGACAGGAAAAGCCGGCTCCTACGTGAAAATAAGCTTCTACATTTTTATATAGGTACACCAATAACGTGGGTTTGCTGAAAAATAATTGGCTGGCCTGCCAATTATTATGTTTCGGAAAGCTTTATAGTCTTTTTCGGTAGATATTCTGAAACCAATCGATGTCAATCAAAATGCAACGAAATAACTTAATGAGGTACACAGCACACTGTGATCAAAAACCAATGTGCCATGCATGGTGAATAAGGACATTTATTACTTGCTTGGCTAATCTAGGGATCATTGGCGGGTGTCCGTGGACGAACATAAGTTGATATGATAAATAATTGATGACAGAACTGAGTTCAAAATGCACCACATTAATTATGAACGGTTATAACCTACTGGTAAAGCCCAAAATATAACCCAGTCAGACCAAGAACGACTCAGTAAACATACTGGAGGCCAATGAGGCCGCCATTGTGAATTAAATTTAGTGCAACTGTCGTCATTTGTTACGTTTATCTCAAACTACCCTCCTTTTATTTGTGTATCGTTCACAGCGAACCCTTATCGGTGTTACACTTTTGTTTCAGAAGGTTATCCCAACTTGGGATTGTTAAAGCTGTTTTTAGTACTTTTTTTTTTGTATCGATTCCGGAGGCCTTCGATTTATGAGAGTATAACGATTAGGGGATGTTGAATTTAGATGTAATGGTGTATTTTGGTTGTCCTTTTGGTTAGATGAAACTGGGATAATACGAGCCCTATGACATTATAGGGCTAGGTTATGTTGAAGGTGAGAAGGCAGTTCAGCTTTTTTGCAAAAATAGTTATTGCCTTGAAGAAATTTTATTTGAAACGGCTAAGCCCTTGAGCATTCTGTAGGAACTCTTTACTGGTATTTGATAATTCCTATGTATATTTCCAACCGGTACATAAATACTTAACTTTATTATCAACCCACCAACTTCATTTCCATTTCTATTTAACTTAGCTGGTACATACGAAAGTCGCAAACTTTAGTGGGATAATAAAAAAACTTATTTATTCCTTTGTTCCGCGTATTACGTTACTCTAAGGTATTTTCAATTTTATCCTAAGACATTCGCGAACTGTCGACGATCCCCGTTGATTCATTAAGCGTTATTTATTAGATAGCCTCGTCGAAACTTCGCTCGTTTATATTAAAATTCGTAACAAGTTGGTAAGTTTACAATTTTTGTTTGAGAACTTGTTCATATCGATTCTGTCTGCAAAGTGACGTCATTTATGTTGAGTACGCCGTCGAAACGTTTGTATATTACGTTACATACATATTCCGAATCAGCAATTTTTTCTGCATCAATCTACAAAACAGGTAGCATTGCAATCGAAGCACATTTGTGGCGTTGCAGTAACCCGTAAAAAGAAGGGTATTTTTTTTTCCAATTACTGAAGCATGTATGTATGTAACTCAATATACCCAATTTGGCGGTTAAGTAATTTTGCCTTTCCAGTGACGATATATATTTTTAGTTATTGGGAAACTGGAATATGCTAGACCTACATCCCTTATGTGACGTAACTGGCAGACTTAGCTACTATTTCAGGTGAATTTACCGAAGCCGCCTACAAGATGACGTCACGCTGACATCACCACTCAACGTATAAAGGGTGATCCGTAAGGATTTTTGATGTGATTGCGTAGTTATACAGTGCAGGTCCATCGTCTATATCTGGCTCTTGTCACTTACGCTAAGGATTTTATAGGCCAACACAGTCGGGACAAACTACAAACAAGGCTATTTATTATCGTCATAGTAGTTTTAATCGTTTTCTTTTGTACTAATTAGTTCTGAACCCAAATTGAGTAACACACTATTAATCAGAATCTCAATCATGGGTATTGCTAATTGATTGCTTCATATGTTCGAAAAATTTGTCTGCCCAACAACGTAAATAACGCAATGAATGTTGTTGAACTATTTACGCAACTACAAGTTTTGCTACTTTTGCAATGACTTTCCATGTCAGTGTCACATTATTACTCAATAGCTTCTGCCCGCGACTTCGTCTGCGTCAAATTTTTACTCCCTTCGCAAGACCCTTCGCGTCGCATCGAATTGCCTACCAGTTTTCATCCATTTTTCGTTGCTGCTCCGCTCCTTTTGATCGTAGCGTGATGTTATATAGCCTATAGCCTTCCTTAATAAATAGGCTACCCAAAACAAAAATATTTTGTCAATTCGGATCAGTAGTTCTTGAGATTAGCGCGTTCAACCAAACAAACAAGCAAACAAACTCTTCAGCTTTATAATATTAATATATATAATCATATTTAAAGTAAAATAGACTCACAAATCATGAGCTAACGACACTGATCAGCTTCATTAACTATAACACATATCTAATCGCAGTCGTTGCCAGCGGTAGAGTATCAAATTTATTTCTATCTTAATTAGAATCTGTTAGAGCAAAATCATGTACGTCATATCAAAGGCGAACCTAATACGGCCTTTGTAATTACTGTAATTATATTCTATGTGCGCGGGGTATTATTATTATCACGGTTTAACCAAAACACGGACCAATTCCTCTTTCCCTAGTATGGTGCAATGATTAAAATTTTACCTAATTGTTATAGTGTTTTAGCTGAAAATACTAGACTATACTTTATGGTGGTGCGACTACTATGATGAAGACAATGTGAACTGAAGATGGGCTTTAAAAGGTATTTCTTAATAACCTTGGTAGTATTGAGTGAAAAAGAAACCGGAACGTCTTAGAACCAAAACAATTCGAAGACATATTGTGCCATCTAAAAACCCGCACTAGGCCCGCGTGGTGGATTAGGGCCTATTCCCTCTCACCGAAAAGACGCAGGTCCCAACAGATAGGCTGATAATGTTAAGTTAAATAGTGGAGGAACATAGGGATATTCAACTCCACCACCATCCACCGGTATTTAAATGCAAATGCTTTAGCTAAAATATAAATTTTCCAGTTTCGTGATTGGTTATCAAACATAGATCTTAACAAAACGAAAGATCTTAGAAATATTATTTCTTTAGGGTGAAAATCGAACCCGGACGCTCGGAAGACAAGCACTCGACGAAGCAGCAATGCTCTCACGCCCTCAGTACACAACTTTACCAACCTTTTGACTTAATAATTAACTCACAATTCAGCGTGCCAATACTGTACATACTATAATGGCACACAAACCTCCCGTATTACATTGCTATCTGATTCTGAACCCAACGACTTAACCCGTCAATATTTCTCTACAAAAGGCCTACTTCGGTGAGCCTCGGCAAGCTTCGGCAGGCTTCGGCAATACATCTGTATTGTACCCTCGTTCACTTGTCAATTATTTGGGAAAAATATACCAGCTTCAGGTAACGTGGGTCGGTTGAGCGTAATGTATACGTGAACGTAATAAAATTGATGTGAGAAACTAATTATTGTTTCAGATTGCTTATTTGTTAGACTTGGAACAGAAGAGGGGATTAATTACAAATGTGTTTTCTTCTGACGACAAACGTTAAGCGAGAATTTAATGAAAATATGTGTTCGCTGGCAGGCTCAGTAAATCAAACGATTCACCTGCTATCACAGTAGACCGGAGAAACTTTTACCTAGCAGAGGTACTGTATAAACTTAAAATAATAACAGTGTGCGTGTATGACCTGAGTGGCAATTCTGGTAATTTAAAAATCAGTCTGATCTCAAGTCTCAATCTGACAAAAATTCCTCGAGTTTCCATAAATTTTTGACAAGTTTTTGACATTTGAATGTCGCCGAGGTGAAAATGCGACTAGATTTTGAACGTGTTTAATTACGAGCATTCGCCTTCATATGTATGAACGTAAATGAGGCAAATGATGTTAAGATCGTAGGCAGAAATTACAGAACGCCCGCGCCACCTCGTTCTGTAATTTCTGCCTACCCCCATGGGAAAAAAGCGGTGAGTTTATGTGTGTAATAACAGTGAAGTAGGATAGCAACTGATCAGGCATAACGTGGGCATAACCGATACGGAACAGCCAATGATACATTTCCAACAGTTTGATAACTAAACAAACCTTTTTGTGTTAGTTGCATTCATTTATCTAAAACCGAGCTTCAACCAATATCTGAACTTTAATCCATTACGGGTGGATATCGATGAAACATACCAGAATGTTTGTAGTTGTGAATTCCAAATATTTTGTAGCTACACATTGCAGCGTTCAGCGTGGAAATGCAAAAACGCTGGAACACTTTGTTATTGGTGTCGAACATGTCCGAGGTTCAAGGGTTACCGCATCAACGTGAATAGTGGCAGAATGGTGAAATATCTAGGTGAAACCGTTGGAACAACTGTGGAATAGAAAACAAACGAACGTATTTTTTTTTTTACACTTTGGATCACACGGTTCGAAGGCATAAAATTTCGACGAATAACTCGGTGGCAAAACAGTTTTGGGTCGGGTTGCTAACTTTCCGCATAGCTGTCTACCAAAGAAAAATATCCATATAAAGAAAGGGTCAGTCAAAGATCCTTTGCTCTACCTACTCTAAAATTCTTGTATTTTTGTTCATCCGCGAAATTGACAATATTCCTTTCAGTTCTTAGGTAGTCTCTGACTATAAGTTAGCTAACACTTCAATTAGGTTACTTCTTAAAGATTGAACAAGTTTAATTAAAGTCTTAATAGTTAAAGTTCGTTTGATAAATTATAAAAATTACAACACAGTTAATGTAGGTTTTAAAGAAGCAACTATTATCAACCAGGACGCTGATCATCGACGTGTCGTATCCCGATTTAAGTACATGGTTTCAGCATATGACATCAGAACTCCACTTCTCTAGTAAAACCATACTGTACAAATCCCGATTTTGAGACCGACCATATCATAAGTTAGGAGAGATCTATCGAACCGCAACGTTTCCCGTCAGGATCAGCCCTAGCCATCGCATTGTACTGAAACGCGCCGAGCGTTGTAACAATCATTGCCATCGCATACTCATCAACTAACGCTCGTCCAACAAACGCTGCTTGTTTATTTGTTATACTAGTATATACGGGAACGTGGCTTGATTTTATTACTACAATGTATATGAAACATACAATTACTCAATAAGATTGGCTTGCTGTCGCCGTAACATTATGAACCTCTTTAGATCATAATCTATTTCGCAAGATTATATAAACTATAGAAAGATTGTTAATGCAACGGTTGGGCCGTGGATGGGTGACCATATTTATATACTTCTTCGTGCCTCGGAAAGCAGGTTGAACGGTTGGTCCCGACTGTCATTTGTGGATTTTTGAGTCCTTACGGGTCGTCAGAAGCCTGAAAATCTAAGGACCAGTTTTATCAAGGGAAATCGTATTACTTAGTAACTGGGCTGTGAAGGTCAGATAGGCGCTCTATGTAAAGTACTGGTACTCAGCTGCAACCGGGTAGGCTGGAAGCTAGATGATGATAAATTCAGTTTAGGAGGGCTTTTCGAATCATTAGCTATTGAGAGTTCATCTGAGGATTTCTGAAACTGGAATTTTGTGGTACTTTTTTCATATTAGCCTACACTTCCAAACTGCTGAGCAATGGCGTCCCCAAAATTCTTCCAGGCATCCCTTTCTACAGCTACCTCTAGAACCGAAGTCCCACCTCTATTAGGTACAGAAGTGATTGAAATCATTGCAAGAAAAACAAACGAACCGTGTGGTTGCAAAGATAAGACGAATTTCGTTCCGCCTGAATCAACTCAGCCTGTCGCAGTCCACTGCTGGACATAGGCCTCTCCCATATTGCGCCACAACACCCTGTCCCTCCGCCTTCCGCATCCAGTTTGCCCCAGCCACTTTCTTTAAGAATTCCGCCTGAATATCACACAGTAATTCATATGAAAACTTTGTTGGGTATTGGAGTGTTTTAAGATTCACTCGGATTGGCATTACGGCTTTGATTACTAACGGTAGGTCTCTTGCAAAAAAATGGCGAATACTTTTGAGCCCATCATCACTAACAAAGATAGTTCTCAACTAGAACATGGAGATAAAAACTTCTCGCCAGATAGTGGCAGTCGCAATATGGTCAGAAAACATATACCTATGTATTAATATATTCCTCGTAAATACAGGAAAAAATGCAATAACATTTCCCTAAGATTGTACATTTTATTCGTACTTTTATGGTTTTGCCACGTCTTGATTCCGGAAAAGGAGCAGCATAAATGCTGAATGTGAATTCCTATGAATAATGGCTCCATGCTAATTTAGATGGTAAACGTTGTATTTATAATTTTCTCTTGCTCCTAACGACTCACTGATATAAGAGGCAATATAATAAATTTTCTTTATTACTAGAGTGGTGTTACTAATAAAACTGTAACGTTTTCTAGCATGAGGCACTGGAAGCACTGCTATGAATATGGCACGTTAGAAGTTTGTTTTAATGAAACTATATAATTAAGACAAAACAAACTACACGTACCGTGTGGTGCCGGACGTAAAGAATAACACCACCCCATTTCTTCCCGTGGGTGTCGTAAAAGGCGACTAAGGGACTTACTAGAGAATGGGCAGCAGCGTTCTCTATGCATTTTACCACCATACTGCGATCGCCAACCCGCCTGCCAAGCGTGGCGATTATGGCAAAGCCCCCCAAATTGGGGGAGGCCTAAGTCCAACAGTGGACGTCTTACGGCTGAAATGATGATGATGATGATGAAACTACACACATACCAGTTACTACTGTTGTTTCAGCAGCATAGCATAAAGCATCAAACAATGAAATAGTCTCCAAATAATTTTGGAACTTGATGCTACCTACTCCTGAAATTCAATAACACACCGCTTCGTCACATGAAACACAGTAATAGGCAATTTTGAACATACACTGCCTACCGACAGCTCTTGTACTATTATGTATACCGTGCTACAACCAAGCAATTATAGATCGCAATGATTGTGTGAGAGTGGGCTTCCGCGCATGAGTATCAAATATTCCGTACGGATTCATCAAGCCGTCCATTCCCGCTTTGACGGTCGTTTAATTAAATTCAGGCCTCGGTTTAGCGAAACAACACTACAAATTCGACCTCCGCACCTCTTTGTTACTTCAATTATTATAATTTCAAAGCGAAACCGCGTCATGAGAACTTGAATCTGTTTGGAATAGACTTAGAAACCAGCGGAATGATTCCTGTCAAAGTTTAAGAATATTAATGAATGTTATTCAGAACGGTTATAATTAAAATATGATGTTTGGGAATGAGAATAACACAGAGTACCGAACTGAAACGAAGTTAAACCAAAGAATATCTTTCCGTTCTTACGAAACAAAAATAACAAGGAACAGACAATGCTTAGTTGTTAGCCAGCCAGCGAAGCGACAAGTGGGTTCAATAAAAGAATGCCGAGTGAAAAATGATAGGGCGTTTTACCAACAGTACCGGTTTAAAAAGCTGCACCAAATGCTGCGCGAGAGCACATAACGTGCGGCCGCGCTTGCGCTATGGCTCCAGTGCTTCACGCCCGCACGCACGCACATGAGTCAGAGCGCGTTGACCCGCAACGCGGAGCGGACGCCTCTGACACATTAGATACCGCTTTAATAACACACTGTGATAATTTTACAACCGGTTCCACGTACATGGGACTGTATTATTATGATAATTGAAATGACTACTAGAACGGTTACTAGAGTGTAAACAAGATAACGGTAACGTGGCTCGCGACTATATATAGTAAGCAAATATTTATATTAAATATTTGAACGACAGTCCATGACGTTTATTGTGTCCCGAATATATTAAACATTCATTTTCACTGTGTTAAAGAATTTTCAATTGACGTCACGCATATTAACGAAAATAGATGACGGATGAGTAGTCCATTGTGTCGAAATTTGACTTTCCCTTTTGCCCTCGTCATTTTCTAACCGGCAAGAACTTTCGAAGGAGAAAATTGAATGACGAGCCGGGTATAGATACAATACAAAAAAAGAGTACATTACAAAAAAAAAGTAGTCTTTTAAGTGTTTCAAAATCATAAGATGCAAACAGAGAAAGTTGAGGTAAGCCAGTGAGACGTGACTGAAGAATACGTGAGCACACTGAATGACGTAGAAAGCGACACGATAATTTGGCTCAGACCAGAATCAGGAAATTGTTTCATTGATATAAAGCACGGGATTCCTGTGAGCCTTGGCTGGGATCCTATTACTCATACAACAGGTCTTGTTATATTAGTAATATGAGATGTAGATATACAAGAAAACGAATAGGAGCCGAATTAATTTCCCGAGAAAATATTTGACGGTGGAATGAGAGCGAATATTTTTATAACGAAAAAACCGATTTATGCGGGATGAGAAATTTCATTTAGAAGGCAGTAATTTAGTTTTCTAGGTAACTGGAGAAATTGGGTTTCTAAAGATAAAAATTGTAGCGATAAAGGTCAAGAGTCCAATCCAAGTGAGCACGGGATTTCCACTTGACTGTACATTATAATAATTATTCTTTGTCCCTGATGAATTGTAATATTGCATTGAGTTAACAAAGAATTCCATGAAGCTTGTATTCAGTTACGTCCAAAGCAAAAGCCGGTGTTCAAAACTAATAAAAAGCTAGACCAACTGCAGACCGACAATTTATCGCAATGTTAAATTAAAAAATAAAGTGTACCAACAATTTTCTTTCTTACAAAAAATAACCTCACAAACAATTTCAGTTCCAAGTGAAAATTGTTACTTTATACAATACGGCCTGAATAAAGAAATCTCGAAACGGTGACGGCCAAGTTTCTCAGTAAGCGCCGTTCTTATTTCACCTGAACTTTTTTACGATACAAGTTCGGAGAGTGCCTGTAGAAACTATTTTAAAACGACTTTTATATCACTATTAAAACTTTCCAAGGATGTGTAATAAACGGTCGCCGGAAGACCGTGAGATTTTATGTCCCCAAGGATATTGTTAGGTATTTAATTTTATTGCGGGTATTTGAACATTTGTCTTGGTGAGAGGCGGAATCTAGCGAGTTAGCGACCAATTTTTGTATTCCACAACTGTAAAGATAAAATAAGCAAGGAATTTTAATGGAATCTAGAAGTATTTAAATCTTCGCCGTATATTCTGTTGGATCCTAAACAAGCATACAAGCAAATGAGTGTTGTTGTACAAAAAACATCGGAATGAGCCTACTTGGGGTCTAAGAAGATCTGGGGAAGCTCCATATTATGGTGAATGAAACAAGAAGCCTGTATTGACAACTCTAATTAATTCATTAGATTGGCATCAGATTTCAATTCTGTTAATCCTGAACAATTCTCAAGTTTTTTCTGTTAACTTCGGAATAGTTTTCCAAAGTTAAACGCTTATGTTTGCAATTTTGATCGACATTAATCCATTATTTGGCATTTAGATCCTCATTTGATCACATGAAGTACTTGGAAACACATTACGATTGGTCACCGTGAATGTTTGGTTTGGATTTAAAATAGCTTCCTTCAATTTAGAAACCGCAACCAAACTCTAGCGGCTAGAGTTAAAGAGAGTTAGAAGAGGGTAGGCTAGAGTCTAGCCTACCCTCTTCCCAACTAGTTGAGGTCAGTTTCAAGTCTAACCGGATGCAGCTGGATACCCGTAATTTAAATTTTATTTCGTAGGTTTTTTTTTGTTTTTATTCTAAATCCCAACATATTATCAAATTCTGAACTGAATGCAACAAAGACTTCTCTGAATATATTCACTACACTACTCCTCACGTTAAATTATCCTCGCTGCCACCGTCAATGAGGCTATAAAGGAGTCCTACAAGTATTTATAGCTATATTACGCACTGGGTCATAGAACTGCCGGGATTCCAATCGCGACCTTTATTGACCCTAATGGCAGACGGCGATTGAATCATAATAGTGCTCCATTGGTATAGATCCTTTATTGAACACATCGTACTTTTATAGCGCCTGTAATAGATTTTAATTGGAATACTTCCGTTGTTTTCGTTTTTATTACTCTTTTAGAAACGATAAGTCATCATCATTTGCCTAGCCTTTTCCCAACTACGTTGCCCAGCTGAATACCAGCATTTTACAAGAAGCTAGTGGCTATCTGATCTCCACAACTCAGTTACTGGGTAATATGATGTCCCCATGGTACCATGTGATGCCGGACGTAAAGAATAGCATCACCCCATTTCTTCCCGTGGGTGTCCTAAGAGGCGACTAAGGGACTTACTAGAGAATGGGCAGCAGCGTTCTCTATGCAATTTACCACCATACTGCGATCGCCAATCCGCCTGCCAAGCGTGGCGATTATGGCAAAGCCCCCCAAATTGAGGGAGGCCTAAGTCCAGCAGTGGACGTATTACGGCTGAAATGATGATGATGATGATGACGATGTCCCCCGGTTAAAACCAGCTGTCAGACTTTCTGGCTTCTGACGACCCGTAACGCCTGCCAGACTTCAGAGATGATAAATAACAGGTCATAAATTCTTTTGCAATCTCTTTGCATGTTATTTCTAAAGGCAAATTATTTTCTCTTTTGATCTATCCTTTATTTAAGCTCAAAGACAATTCTCGTAATTAGAAACGTTCAAAATGTAGTCGCAGTGTCACCTCGGCGACAATCAAATGTCAAAAACTTATCAAAAATGTATGGAAACTGGAGGTATTTTTGACAGATTGAGACAGATCAGACTGTGAACGTTCTTGAAATTACGAGAATTGCCGCTGTTACATTTCTATGGCCACTTTTAATACCTAGGGAATGTCATAAAACAATTTGTAATACTATACCGAACTTACATAATCAAAATAAGTATATTTTTATGTTCTTACTGCAGGAACACAGGCAAAGGAAGTCTGTGTGTGACTCAGATGTGGGAACATTAAGAGAGGGACACGGCTGTAATCTACCACGCGGGCACAGTAAGGGTTTGTAAATGTCAAAAACCGAAGTTATTGATTAATTGGTAGCCAAATAGTCGAAATTATAAATTAAGAAGCCTGCAAATCAGTGTAGGAATTGCGGAAATCCACCGGCTCGTTTCGTTCACAGGATGGAAAGACCTTAATTTTAAAAGCATAAATTATATCAGCATAAAATTCCGGTAAGTTTATTATCAAACTCAATTACGCATTAAAACATTATACACATATTCCGTTTAAAGAATATTTGTGGAAAGTTACGATCCGGCGTAATAACTCAATCTACATATTTATCATGTGCCCTTGATCCGGACTTTTTATAGTTTATTGGAAATTTTATGCCGGAATTGAGCCGGGTAAGATCCATTGCGTAAAGAACATTATATTTTTTATTTTATGTTCTGTTCTTGAACATTATTAAGTTATGATAATGTAGGTATGTTTGGAAAATAGCATTTATAAAATTATATAAACCTCTTCGAGAATATTTTTCGGTAGTTACAAACGATGCATGTGTCACTCAAAATTAGTACCTGAAACAAGTGAAAACATTTATTAGTTGAA
The DNA here is from genome assembly GCA_947507805.1 of Aporophyla nigra. NCBI lineage: Eukaryota > Metazoa > Arthropoda > Insecta > Lepidoptera > Noctuidae > Aporophyla > Aporophyla nigra. The sequence goes on along the minus strand of OX382292.1, from coordinate 25,628,747 downwards.
ATATTCCTAGGATTTGTAGTGTTTTTACAAGGAGTGCTAAAATTTTAATCAACCAAAAACAAGAGGTGCACTATAAGTCACATTATACGCATTGCAGTTACACGTCAGATACAAGTTCTGCCTCTGTGGTCTGAATTCTGAAAGAACGAACATTTATTGAATAGTCGTCGGGGATTCCATTCATCCACGCTGCAGTACGGAGGAACGTGGAGCGAATGTACGCTCTCGTTCGGTGCAAGTCATAAACTGACGAATACTGACGATATCGTCTAAATAAAATGCTATGACGGTAGTTTTATAAATTGAAGTAGTTTCCGACTTTTGGTGCTTGAATTTAAAGCTCCTAAAAAAGAGCTATCGGAGCAAAGTATGCGATGTTAATGTTATGGTTCTTCGATCTTCTGGGTTTACTTTTATATGGTTTGCATTTAAAAACCAACAGCTTTTAAGAAGATTGCTATTTATTCAAGATTCTGTATTAGGACATCTGAGTAAGCACAAACAAATACGTCGTTTACGAATTGGAATTAATTTGAAAAGAAGAACAACATTAAATAAGAACTAGACATTGCTGAATCTTTTATTTATAAAAATATTCAGCACAGTGTGTACAGTCAACCGCTTTTAACATGCACCACTCCTCACTTACATCGAAGTGTGACAGAGAGCGTTGACAACTTTACCACAAAAGAACAGTCTGTGGACTCAGCAGAGGCGGACAATGAACCACCAGGACCACGCTCTTATGTCATTTTACACAACCCTGCGTTTGAAATACAGTCAGTAAATATTTAATGTTGGTAAAAGTCTCCGATATTGATTTTCCATGATGCTGTCGGTACATTTGCTCTGACACAGGGCGCCCTGTCCGTATGTCTTTTGACAGCTCATTCGTCAAAATCTGTCAGCTCATTTATCAGAAGCGGTTCAGTCATATGTACACATAGGGGGTGGAAACATGTCAAGGATAGGAAGGAGGAAGGAAATTGAGTACACAATGCCCATTTTCCTTGTAGTTTGCCTACAGCTAGTAACAACCTAATAAAATAGTTTTTAATCTTTCGCTTATAACATGCTCCTTCAAAAGTTGACAACTATATCTCGGTGCTGACTGTACACGGTGTGCTGTGGCGGACAATGAACCACGCGCTAATGTCATTTTTACGCCTCGCTACCGTTCGCCTCGCCTCGACTCGCCCTGCCGAAGCATTGAAAGGCTTTCTCGTTGGACTAACACTTTGTTGTCGCTGAGGCAATGCCTAAAATATTTATTTTTAGTTGAAAAATCATGTTGTTATTTGTAGTGAGTCTGTATTTTAAAAGAATATATATTATGCTCTATTATTTTTACACGCTTTATTTAGCTTCACTTGTATGTTTGTTGTTTGTAACCGACTCCTTATAGCGCGATTTTGACCCACTTTATACGACCAGATTTCATTTAAACTCTGTAGACTTATCGAGGACCGATGACAATGCTATAATTTCATAAATTTGTGCCATTATCCTTGCCAGAGATACCAGGAAAGCAAAAAAACTGTCTTCGAAAACTACGCTGACATACGTCACAAACTACGCTGACATACGTCTCAAAATTCGAAACACCCTAAAAAATAGAAAATAAATAATAGTTTAAAAAAACTAAAAAACACGCTTCCATAGAAAACCAAACTAAAAAGTAGAAAATAATGGAAAAAAAGCGTGGGGAGCTTTTTAAGGTATTTTTTTATTGATATCAGGCACCCCACGCTTTTTTTCCATTATTTTCTACTTTTTAGTTTGGTTTTCTATGGAAGCGTGTTTTTTAGTTTTTTTAAACTATTATTTTATAATATTGACTGCGGCGAAGCAACCAAATAATCGATAAGTATATTCTTACAATAGTTAGCGATCATTCGCTTTAGGGCAAAGTGGCATACGACCACGGCTTTCAGATTAGAATATTTTCTTCTTTGATACTTTTAGAGAATGATTTTCATGTAGTCAGGTTTTGGTTTTTTTAACTTAATTTTGATGTGATTGTCATAACATAACGTACACAAGTGGCCTGTAATAAATGAAGATTAATTTTAATTGCTTGATTTGACTACACATGAATCTGCAGTAAACCCCACATGTACCAATTTATCACTCGGGATATTCTGTGAGATACGTAATTACTGATACGGATAGCGTGAATTGCGTACTCTCCTGAAGTATCACATGTATACTTTATTATGTTTTCAGGTGCTCTATAGTAAAATAAACAGTTATACATATATAAACCTATACCAAATACACTGTGGCAGCAACATATATGCGCAATAGGTAGGTAACTGACTTCAGTACATAATTTTGAACCCTTTGCGTTGAAAATTCTCACTGGTTTAAAAAAAAAGCTATTCGTGCAGAATTCATGGTTATGCGCTTTGATATCAATGCCACCCTATATATTCTTAGCAGTGTATGTGTTTCGTGTAATTTGTGCAAAAGAAGGTTGCTGCAGAAACTTCTAATTTTTCCTCATGAATGTCGTTTTCATGGTTTTCGAGGGTGTTGAACCCGATAGTGAGGTCTAAGTTAGTGAAAATCCTCGATGGCAGTTACGTACTTTTCTTTTTTATCTTTGTTTATAATGATGTTAACATAAAGTTTGAGTACTTATTGTAAACTTTGAGTGTTAGAGTAAAGGACGTTACACTAGCAAAGCTTAAGGCACTTCGTTCCTGGCGGACCCCTGACCGCATTTTCTTCTACCCAAAACGTGCAACCCAAGCCAAGTTAAAATAAGGCACGGAATTCATAAACATTAATAAACTGAGGCACTTAATTCCGTAGGTACAGTGAAGCACATGTACAGCTATCAACCTCACACAGGACATAGATTAGGTCGGCGCCGACCGGGCTTATCTAACCAGCCTGGTGTTATATTCGCGCACATGATGCATGTTGATACAAGATACAGCACAGTTAGGCTACTGGCTCATATACTATAGTAATATTATTTGCATAGTCGATTTAGGGTACCGAGGAAGCTAGTAGATAAGGATATTTCAGTTATTATAATAGTGTGTTTTACTGTAGAAACATTAATATGAACCATCTATAACAACATGAAGAACGAACAGTTTTCGAGTTACTTTAATCGACGTAAAAACATCGCGGTGGGATTTTATTACGAACTGGATTTTAAACTCTCGGTGTTGAACTGAGCATTGAGAATTCAGTACAGTGCATCCCAGCGCGTCGACAAAACAAACTGTTTGATTTCCAACTCTCGCAGCAGTGCGTTGAAGATGGTGTCCTGTCAGTTCACCAAAATTTTTTTTACAAACTAGCTTTTGCCCGCGGCTTCGCCCGCGTGGATGTCGGAAATTAACGCAGGAGGACGTACTACCGCGGTAAGATGTGTTAATTCAGGTTTTATTATAGGTACCTAATAGCTGTTACCCGCGACTTCGTCCGCGTGGTATTTAACAAAAAGTTTTTCATAAAAACTGTCTTTGAAAACTACACTGACATACGTCACAAACTACGCTGACACACGTCTCAAAATTCAGCGTGTTTTTAGTTTTTTTAAACTATTATTTATTTTTTCTAAAATAAAAGTAGCCTAAGTTACTCCTTGTTACATCAGCTATCTGCCAGTGAAAGTTCCGTCACAATTGGTCCAGCCATTTCAGAGATTAGCCGGAACAAACAGACAGACAGACAGACAAAAATTGTAAAAAATGTTGTTTTGGTATATGTACCGTGTATACATCCATATACACTTAGTAAAAAGTGGTTATCTTAATATTAAAAACAGACACTCCAATTTTATTTATTTGTATAGATTTTTACGTGACAAGCAACGATTGGCAAAAACATGATTTGTCATTTCATCATTTTACAACAACCAGTTTGTCAAAACGTCAAGTTGCTGTCACCGACATGGTCTGCAATGATCATGCCTTGTAAAATCTTCCACCTAAGTTAATAGTATGGAAAATAATGTGTCATGCTCTGCAGCAGAGCCACCATCTTAGAATCCGATCAATTATATCTTAAAATGATGTACGACTAACGTACATAATGTACGTATACCGTTATCGCTGTACGTACATTAGGTAATGATAAAATAGTCATTGATTGTGGCTCTGCTGGAGAGCATACTCTCTAGCAGAGCCACACAGAACATATACTCAGGAAAGATAAACACTACTGTTTTTTTATGCAAATTGTTGTACGAATAGTGTTTATTGTGTACGTGTTAAAAAATATCATTATTAGGCAGCAGTTTCACTTATTTTAACTTTACTAAAATTTTCATAGAAAACGCCTGGTAATTTCGTGTGAGCAAAATGTATTGTAGCATTTGTGATTAGATTAGGCGCACAACTATAAATATTATGAACGACGAAAATTAACATGCTATTTATTATATAATATTAGTAGATTTATTTATTTACTTTTCGACTGTGCAAATAAATTATAGTCAACCTATTTTTATTTATTTTTATTCTTCAGTGACAGACATAAGATAATATTAATAATATGTACGAGTATAGTAGTTTTTAATGGTTTTGTTTTTTTTTTGTTTTGTTACATATTAACTAAACTACAGAATAGGTAGTATTAGACAACATGTGAAGTTTTTGATACGTCTACGCAATTTCTATGGGTATCCAAAAACCTGCTATTAGACATAAAAGAAGTGAAAGTGGAGTATTGTTTGTGAATGGATTTGGCGTATGCAATAATAAAGTTTTTATATTTTTAAAGTAGTTTTCTACATTACTGCTACTAGCGACATCTGATGAGTCAGAGGAGTTTGGAATTTAGGGAAACATAACATTCGACCCGACAGATCATCTTAGCACAAGTTTGCGTAAAGATGTTTCAAAATGTCTTTTTGCAAATAGATATAATGCCTTTGGTGTCATACGAAACGACAAATTCCTGCTTATGGCTTTAAAACACTACCCCCAGTCGATGGCAGTTTTTTCACATTTGTAAATAAGTGTTTCAAGTCCTTAAATGCTAATTTTTGTTCTTCTAAGCACATTCGAAAAGCAAATAAATCTACTAATATTATATAATAAATAGCATGTTAATTTTCGTCGTTCATAATATTTATAGTTGTGCGCCTAATCTAATCACAAATGCTACAATACATTTTGCTGACGTGTGCGTTACCCTGGCCAGATGTTGTCGAAAATGGTCATTTGTATCTAATAGATAATTAGTTTTGCGGCTTCTGTAATTGTTGCGCACATTTTTAAATTTGTTGCGCTTATAGTTTTTTAATTATCTCACAAAAACATTTCCTGCTGCGGTAACGTTATCCCAGCCAGACCTTTTTCTTTCTAATGGGAATATTTAAATAAATACTAGCTATAAAATTAGTTGTCTAGATGAAGTAAATGTTGTGCCTTATTTTGTATTTGTTCTTTCATCGGTTGCGAAGTTATTCGAGATTTTGCTGGGGTAACGTTTTTGGTTTTGCTAGATCTTTGAAACGGTTAAGCGGATTCTTATCATATTTTGTACATGACTTCTTAGGAATTAGTTTAAATTTGTTCTGCAATAAAAAAAACAAAATAATGCATAGTTTAAAGGTTATTTAATTAAAGAGAAAAACACTTCAATTGGTTCCAGCACTCTCAATAAGAGGTCTAAAGACTTACTTTAAACGTTATATTAAAGCTTGTAAATGCTTTCAAATGTATGTGAAGTTTCATTAGTATTCTGTAAGTATTTAACAGGTAATGATGATATTCAGTTCTTCACGAGTACGGTCTTGATGCGCGCGGTGTTATTTGGTCACTGGATTGGATATATGAACTGAATGTTATGTCAATTATTAGTTGTTTAGTTCAGTTGTATATCAGTAAAATTTCAGCGTAGTACATTGGATAATTAATGAGATAATACGATTAAAGTCATTAGGAAGTGAATGACCGAGGTAACCCGACCAGGTTTAGGTGGTTACAAAAAAGCGAAATCGCAGAACATTATGGTACCTTCTAAAATATGTAGGATAGTGTTACAAATTTAGTACAGACATGTACACAAGTTTAAAAAAAAAACTACATGTTTATAGAATTTTTATTAAGAGGTAAAATAATCATTTCAGCTGAACTTTTAAAGTATGAATAAACTTATACCTAAAAACAATCACAGATTAAAATTACAGATAGTAATTTTGCTATTTTGAAATTTTCTATTACTTTTTATTTAAATTATAGATATATCGGTGATTTTGTATAAGTATGTGCAACTGGAAGATAATAATAATGTTTTCATAGTACAGATATTATTATATTATTATGTATTTAACAGTGTACGCGTCTGTACCGAAATTGTAAGGTGTATTATACTAAACATTTCAAAAGATAGCATAATGTTCTGCGATTTCGCTTTTTCGTAACCACCTAAACTTGGTCGGGTTACCTCGGTCATTCACTTCCTAATGATTTTAATCATATTATCTCATTAATTATCCAATGTGTGTGTGATGTGTGTGTGTGATGTGTGTGTGTGATGTGTGTGTGTGATGTGTGTGTGTGTGTGTGTGTGTGTGTGTGTGTGTGTGTGTTGTCTGAAATTTTACTGATATACAACTGAACTAAACAACTAATAATTGACATAACATTCAGTTCATATATCCAATCAAGTGACCAAATAACACCGCGCGCATCAAGACCGTGCTCGTGAAGAACTGAATATCATCATAACTTGTTAAATACTTACAGGATACTAATGAAACTTCACATACATTTGAAGGCATTTACAAGCTTTAAAATAACGTTTAAAGTAAGTCTTCAGATCTCTTATTGAGAGTGCTGGAACCAATTGAAGTGTTTTTCTATTAAATGAAAGAACCTTTAAACTATGCATTATTTTGGTTTTTTTATTGCAGAACAAATTTAAACTAATTCCTAAGAAGTCATGTACAAAATATGATAAGAATCCGCTTAACCGTTTCAAAGATCTAGCAAAACCAAAAACGTTACCCCAGCAAAATCTCGAATAACTTCGCAACCGATGAAAGAACAAATACAAAATAAGGCACAACATTTACTTCATCTAGACAACTAATTTTATAGCTAGTATTTATTTAAATATTCCCATTACAAAGAAAAAGGTCTGGCTGGGATAACGTTACCCCAGCAGGAAATGTTTTTGTGAAATAATTAAAAACCTATAAGCGCAACAAATTTAAAAATGTGCGCAACAATTACAGAAGCCGCAAAACTAATTATCTATTAGATTCAAATGACCATTTTCGACAACATCTGGCCTGGGTAACGCACACTTTGCTGACACGAAATTACCAGGCTTTTTCTATTAAAATTTTAGTAAAGTTAAAATAAGTGAAACTGCTACCTAATAATGATATTTTTTAACACGTACGCAATAAACACTATTCGTACAACAGTTTGCATCCAAAAACAGTAGTGTTTATCTTTCCTGAGTATATGTTCAGTGTGGCTCTGCTAGAGAGTATGCTCTCCAGCAGAGCCACAATCAATGACTATTTTATCATTACCTAATGTACGTACAGCGATAACGGTATACGTACATTATGTACGTTTGTCGTACATCATTTTAAGATATAATTGATCGGATTCTAAGATGGTGGCTCTGCTGCAGAGCATGACACAAAATAATCAATATATTAACTATGTTTTGACTACATTTGCAGATCCACACCACAATCTTTACGTTGGTAAATTAGGAAGACTAGACGAATTTAAACAATGAAAGTGACAAATGTAAATAAGCCGTTAGATATGTGTAAAAGAAGAAACCGTTTTTCAGTCAGAGACAAACGCATGCAAATAACTAATCTAGGACAAAGGAAATCCTTGTGAGCTACTCGCCACCGCTACAAAGCGGAGCGGTATTTTCTTTCTTTTTTAAACTAGAATATTTCAAATACTTTACTGAACAAAAGAAACGGATTGTTTCGATTTCAATAGTTTACTAACAATTTTCACTTCATAAGTGGACTTAAGAGGGAAATTTGTTACTCGAAAACAGTTGATATGATCAGTCTTTCGGAATTAGTGTGACTACCACATATTTACTTTAAAAAAGCTCTGTTCCATTCATTCGTTTAGAAAGCGAACAAAGAAATCAGCACCCTAATTTAATAACACACTATTATCCCCCAATCTAAAACATTTTAAAGTTAATCCATTGCTAAGTATTTTCGAATAATTTGTCCGTTCAACAACGTGAATAACGGAATGAATGTTGCTGAAATTTCAAAACGAAAGCCATTCGTGTTTCGCAATTACCTCGCAGTCCTAGTAGGTTTTCAACAACGACAAAAATCCCCCAACTCCAACATACATAAACATTCTATAGACTCTAGATCTACAAGTTCTACAATACACATTGTAAACGTTTCGAACAAGTATAGATAAAGCGCGCAAAACTTTCTAACTGCCCCATCAGTGGCAGCATGCTCACATTGTTTTCGGTTCACTTCCCGGCTCGTACATTTGTACGCTCGTAGGCTCGTAGAGACTACTGTTATGTCCGTTGAACTGGCAGACGGCAACATGTTCTGTCTGTGTGTGTATTCAGTTTGTTGATGGTCTTGGTACGTGTTTCGGCGTTTATAGATGGATTCAGCTTAAGAATCGAAAAATGCTGACTACACTGTGGAAGCTCAATAAACCTCTTTAAGTAATTGTTGAGTTACCTATAGTTATTCTTATTTTTGGTTGGGAAATCATCAAATGACGTCTCCCGTTCTGGGTTGAGTGGCGTGTCAGACTTTTACTGACTGAAACCCACCCGTGTTCATTTAGTTGCCTGCGTCAGGGCCACGGTAACTCTTTACAAATTGATGTTGGTAAAGGAAATAATACAACATCAATGTATTTCAAACTGACTTTAAAACAAAGGTACAAAGCGCCTGGGTTTTTTTAAAAGGATATTTGGGTAATATATTCTTCCAGCCATGTATGTTAAAGACATTATCTTCCTACAAGGAAGGTTTACTCATTTGTGACATCAAGAAACACCCACAAAGATCTAGTCCCATTAAGTTTTCCTTTCAATAGTCCGGTAGGTAGAGGCACAGTTTCACGTGCCTATTGTGCCAAGTTGCGCGTAGCAACAGGACAGTGACCGGCGACTGGTTCCGGAGTACCGAGCTCACTGAACATGGCGGCGATAACGCAGCGACGTTACTGTGGCCGCGTCTGGACACGACTTTATTCCAACACGGTGGAGTTGAGCGAACTTTTGTGATGTGATTCGAGAGAAAAGATAAGGACTTGCTAAATTTAGTTTCCACGCTAGGATTTCTCCTGTATCGTGTTACTCGTGTAGGTGTGTGACTCAACATAACTTCAATGAAGTTTTGTTGAGTCACACACCTCAATACGACGCATAATTTGATGTATGTTTTGTTTTATACTATTAATTACTTACATAATACTGTATAGAATCAAGTTCTTCTAACTTAACAGACAGCTGTGCTGCGGGGGAGTTTGTTCCGCCACTTCTTCTTCCCAGCTAAAGCACTAGGAAGTGTCGAAGGGTGGACGTTTTTGGGGGACTGTCTCATGTAACTTTGACGTTCAAAAAGTGCTGACTCAGCCTAGTTTGAATAAATGACTTTTGATTTTGATTTTTTAAAGAATGTCACTGATATTCATTATTAAAAGCTTTCCCCTACATAAAAGCGTACAGCAATAAAAAAAAAAAACTAATAACAGTACCAGCGAACGAAAAATCGACTAAAACGCTGAAATATTTCAATTTCGAAGTAAAATGCAATTTTGTTCATAAAACTCTACATGGTTCAACTATCCATTAGCAAAATTGCTTGTATGTAGCTTAATCAAAACATGGAATATTTAGCATACCTAATAAAACAAGACTGAAAATCGATTTTCTAATGCGTTTATTTTCAACAGAGGTATTCGAAGCGTGTGTAAAAGCGTCATATATGGACGAGACGACATTGTAAGGGTGGCGGGACTCGAGTGTAGACTGCACAGTCTACTGGACACTGGCGACGAGACATGGCTGCGATAACGCGACAATAACATTTCAGTGGCGACGTCTGAGCACGACGTAATTTGATCTAGATTCAAGAGAGTGTGACAACGTGTGTTGAAAGACTGAAGAGCATTGAAAGCTTTTACATTTTTGTTTTACGAGTCGAATTTTATCAGCTAGCTAGACGAACTGCAATGCTGTATATACGTTCGGTACAAACAAGCAGTAACTTACGTATCTACTTTTGATTCATATCAATATTTCTATGTAAGAAAGAAAGTTAACTAGTGCGCAAAATGTAAAACCATGAATTCAGCTGATCCTATCGTAGGTCATAAAAAAATTATGTAGACTGTCGTCACAACCGAGTAATGCTTGGTTAATGCTCTAAGCTTGATAGCCATGTCAGTAGCTTTGTCTTATCGAAAGCTAAGATTATCAAAGATCTTTTAATCCGAACCAAGCTGTCTAAAACTTCACTATAACTTTAATATGAACCATCTATAACAACATGAAGAACGAACAGTTTTCGAGTTACTTCAGTACAGTGCATCCCAGCGCGTCGACAAAACAAACTGTTTGATTTCCAACTCTCGCAGCAGTGCGTTTAAGATGGTGTCCTGTCAGTTCACCAAAAATTTATTTACAAATTTTTACGTGACAAGCAACGATTGACAAAAACATGATTTGTCATTTCATCATTTTACAACAACAAGTTTGTCAAAACGTCAAGTTGCTGTCACCGACATGGTGTGCAATGATCATGCCTTTGTAAAATCAACCACCTAAGTTAATAGTATGGAAAATAATCAATATATTGACTATGTTGTGACTACATTTGCAGATCCACACCACAATCTTTACATTGGTAAATTAGAAAATTAGGAAGACGAATTTAAACAATGAAAGTGACAAATCGCACCCCTAGATCTAAAGGGAACTAACTCAAAATTCTTAATTTTTGAGTTATGCACTCCTTCGAGTCTGTCATTTCAATACATCAAAATCAATACATCAAAATCAATTCAATCATCATTCATTCGACTCCAAATATTGGAAATAGTTTTGAATTTGGTTTATTGGTCGATAGGTATTATCAAAGATCTTTTAATCCGAACCAAGCTGTCTAAAACTTCATTAAAACTTTAATTAATTTACTGCACCTGACTTTGACCCAAAGGCACCTGAAGATTTTAAACAAGTCTTAATACCATTTGGGTCATTGTATCAAACACCATCTTTATCATCATTATCCTCAGGACTTTGATCCACAGTTGTTTGGGGTCGCCGCAGCATGTATTTCTCTTCTTCTATCATACATATCTATCAGCTGTGATATCAGTCATCATTTCAGCCGAAAGACGTCCACTGCTGGACATAGGCCTCCCTCAGGAACTGCCACGTTGACCCTTTCGCTTGGCAGGCGGGCTGGCGATAGCAGTATGGTGATAATATGCATCGCGAACGCTGCTGCCCGTTCGCCAGTATGTCCCTTAGTCGCCATTCAATCAGAATCAGTATTCGCACCTTTTCAGGCAATTTTATCCTTTGCACTATACAACTGTCGTATCTTTAGTCTTTGCTTTATTATTTAAGCCATCCTCCTTGGTTCTCAAAACTTTCCATACGACAAGATCCTTGTGGAAACCTCTCAAACACATTTCGTCAACCATATCCAATATGAATTAAATTATTTACTGAACAATATTTTTCTAAAAATTGATAACTACACTTGACGCTAAACCATAGACATGTCTTCATCATGTATCATACGTCAAATACTATACCCCAAAAATCGTAATGCCGCATTATCCCTCGATCCGGGACATTTTGCCGGCCGTCCCCACCAGTAGGTGAATTTAATTACAGTGTAGCGAACGATAAATCGCCCCGGGGTAGCGACGCGCCAAACAGACTATGTACATTTTCATTATAATATTGAGCTCTGGGGTATTTGTGGGGTGGAAGCGTGGAACATAAATTAGTAGACATGCCGTCATATTTTCTTTTGAGATTTGCTTCCTGTTTGAAAAAGTTTTTGGTGGGAGTTTTTTCTGAATGACTTGGATTTTAGATTGTTGATTACTCGCTATTTACGAAAAGGCTTCAACGGTTATTTTAACCTTTTTCTATCAAAACCTTCTAACACCCAGCTGTCAAATCTCTCGACGAAACTCAGTTGTCAAAGTCACCGTCCAAAATGTTTCTGGGCACGTTTATGGTTTCAAAACTGTGTATAATTTTGAAGATATCTCTTGCATGTCTCAATTTGTTAACACGAACCCTGGCACCAATACGTCATAGATGCACTAATTTACAATTGAAATCCATTAATAATTAATTTAAAGGTTAAGCAAACTATTAAATGAATATCAATTCGTGTTGCAATCCGGAATCAATGAACACTGAATTGAATTAGCGTAATGGGTGTATGTTGCATAATTTAAAATAATGAACAAAGATAGTAAATTAATGTTTTCAATTGTCAATTTCATTTGGCAGACAGTGTTGGAGCTAATGGTCTGAGGTAGGGTTGCCACCGTTGCCAGATTTCATTTATAAAATCCAGTATAGACTGTTATTTAATCCGCAGTATGCTGGTTGAGGTACGGATAGCTTTGTGGTGAAATAAAAATATTTGAAAATGGGTTTTCAATTTCTAGCCCAGCCTTTGAGGTTAGCCAGGTATTAAAAAAAGTAGAACTACAATCATTGGTGGTTTTTTTTTACTTAGAAATTCCAACATGAATGGGTGGTCTCTCTGTGCCCTTTTAATTTCTTTTGAAGCCAGTAAATATTTTATCTTGACCGTTATTCTGTGTTTTAACTGACGACAAGAAAGGAGGACATTCTCAAGGCAACGCGTTTATATTTTTAACGTATTTCACTGAGCAGTTCAATTTTGAAAATTTTAAATTCTTATTGGAAAGGGTATACTTCGAAATTGGTCGCATTCAAAATTGAAAAAAATCCAGCCTTTGGTTAGAAAAACTTATTAACTAAAATTAAACCGACGAAAAGAGAAACTGAAAAGCAAAAAATAAACCTTTTAGTCTAACTAAGCTCCTAAATTAATGTAAATGACTAATTTTCAGTCAGCGCCAAACGTTTTTTTTCGTCATAACAGCTCTGCAATCTAATATAACTAGTCATTATACAATATTGTCAGTGGTCAGCCCTAATGAGGATTGGTAATAATGAGATGAATTCGATGCTCGATGCAGAATCCTGTGCCATCGATGAAATTATGCTCTTTGTGCTTTGGTAACTGCAGAGATTAAAATAATATTGTGCAACGAGACCTTAATACCTGGTACCTGTGCCGATGAAATAGGATCAACGGTTTAGGTCGTGGTCGAGTTAGGATTTCTAGTGATATTCTAGTACACACGGCTACACATTTCCAGTTTTAGCTAACCTCATATGGTATAGGCTTTTCGTAAAATGAGAGGTCAGCTTATACTGGATATGCATAGCTTGATAAGTCGCTCTACGTCCAAACCGAATGATGATGTTAGAATGATATTCTCAAAATAACGCTACAATCTAAAATATACCATGTTGATTACGTATTAAGTCTATAATAGTCGATTCAATTTAATTCACTCGATTAACTTGAGCAACTTGTTAAAGACTAGAAGTTGAGCCACTTAACTACTACTTTTCTTGACCACCACTGACCTTGTGGAACAACTAACTTAAATTAGAAATGTTGGACGCCCACTTTTTGTTTTAGAGTATACCTATTAAAGTTTGTTTGTGGGATTGTGGGGGCATAAACAGATGAGGTAATGAGAATGGAGTACTCACTGTTTCGCATGTCACGTGTTTAGAGGTATGAGGAACAGGCATGCAGGCAGGCACTGTGTTTAGTTCACTCGTCCTTCATGGAAAAGGGAGAATCCTCCGACCAGATGGGTATTGTATCTTGTGGGTTACTGCCCCGACGATTTATGTCAGGTCGTAGTATATATGCTAGTTGCGCGGTAAACTGTACTTGCGCGATGCAGGATTTTTTCGCGACATTCAGTCTGATGCGTAGTTCGCATAGGAGGAGGCGGGGCGCGTGAGGGAGTGGCAGTCTCTGCGCCCTCACCTCCCTAGCCGCCGCAGGAGGAGACGCCCCGGGCGCCGGGAGTCGATTGCGGACTCCCGGCCACCGTAGGCGCGAGCTTGCGGGTGGCGAGCAATGGGTAGCTCGCCGCCCGGTAAGGACCAAGCTCGGGTCGACGGCGCGTAGTGTTCCACGCGCGCCTCAAAGAGATGTCAGCAGTACTGAAGGGGTCTGCTAGGACCGATGCCTGCCGGGGTCACGTGATTGTTCGAAAGAGATACCGTGACCCTGGCACATGGGCAACTGAAGGAACACGGGTGGGTTTTAGTCAGTAAAAGTCTGACACGCCCTCCCGCTCCGCCCAGAGCGGGAGAAGTCATTTGATGATTTCCCATCCAAAAAAAAAAAAAAAAATGCGTAGTTCGCATGTACCGTTGTAATTGCCATCGCGTCAAGATTAGGGTATTGGGTAAAGCCTCAAGGCATAAGACACAAAGCAAAATAACATGCAATGCAACTTATGCAACCCAATCAACACGAACTGTGGTTCATTATGAATCAAAATTGTCCCTTTATGTGTTGCAAGACTTGGAAGATAAGTATGTGGCCAGGTATTCTTCGATATCAGCAGAATGGCTACAGTTACAATGTTGTCAGAAATGAGTCTGCCCGCAAACAAGCGAATACTCTTCTTCTACTTATGCGTGAGACGTCTCTCGCAAAGAAGTTCTCCATTCTGTCATACTCCGTGACCGTACAACATATAAGGTAAAATAACGGGACAAATTGACACATACATCAAAAACCAAAGCTAGAAAACTTTCGCTACGTAAGAAGAAACTTGAAAAATGCGTGTAAAGATGAAGACCAATCAATGTTCGATTTCTTATTTTATGAATGGAGAGATAAAGACAAACAAGGATTGATAGTAATAACTCATAAGCCAGATATGGCTTTCTACCGTTTAGACGGAATCTTTCACTTTGGAAGCAAGGTTCGAAAATAGACAATCAGGGCTTCGTAAAATCAAAGTCATTGCCATTTATTTTATTAACGTTTTTTTGCTTCGTTGGTTTAATGGTCGCATGCGCTACTGCTAAACATGAGATGCCGAGTTCGATTCCCAGGTTGGGCAAAGTGTTATTGAGTTTTTCTATCTGGAATTTCTCAGTAGCAGCCCGAAATCTGGATTTGTGTCTGGTTGTTGGCAATATGCTCGCTCCCTATTTCATAAGACTTAAATATAACTCGCGAAATGTGAGTGTATTATAGAGGTACACCTTTACCCAAAACTTTGGGGGCACAACGCGTTATGTATAATATGTTTGTACTTTTAATTTCGAGTTTGAAGATTTATAACTGCAACCTGAAAGTTAAAGAATCTACAATTTATTTGATCTCATAAAATACCTGTCATAAATAAGTTCACAGTTGAAAATACAATTAATGAACTAACTTCAGAATCATAACTTTGTGTGTTAATAACTCACACACAACTATACTACTTAGTTCTTAATTAGTTGTGCTAATTACTCCAAACGAGAGTGACGTAACTCCGTTAAAACATAGTGATTACGGAACTGTTTGGTGAAAGAAATTACTTATGTAAATAAAAGCTTTAAGTGAGTCTCTCTTTGCTGAAACGACCCTTTGTTGAATAAAACCTTCTTTTTCTGGTAGGGTGAACTATTTTGCTTGAAACTAAAGAGGAATAGTCTTTAGTTTATTGTTGCGAAGGCTGTCTTTTTAATGCATAGTGCATGCACTGGGGGGTAGCACCATTTGATCGTTAGAAAAGAACTTTATGATATTGAATTTTAGAATGGGTATAAGCTAATATAAACTTAGTTTAAAAGAAAAAAGAGAAGAAATTTCCGACTAGAAATCCATAACATTCGAGTAAAACAAGTTGGCACTAACGAAAAAGTATTTCTTTTGATGTGAATATTTCGCTAAAATATTCTTATTTTTATAAAACAAAACAAACCCGTCAACTAGCCTAAGAAACTCTTGAAGTCTTACTGAAAAACTTTTAAAAGTACGAACATTCCAGATATTCAATTGATAGTTTATTTCCATATTTCGAATTCGACATACAGTATATTCTGAAAATATTTTGATACATTTTTAATACAAAGGCACCAAGGTACCAAATGCAGACTAAAAATATTATTGGCTTCAAAAATAAAACAGAATATCAGTTTCTTGAAATTGATATTCCACAGAAAAAAAAATTGCCAAAACAAAAATTGCAAAAGATTATAGCAGATGTACTACATATTTCAGTCACAAATATATTTTCTAGACATAAAAGTTATATTGCATGAAATCTCGGTTAAATTGTATTTTTTGGCCATGTCACATACGATATTGAAGTATTTTGAGGAGACAGATCAGACGAGCCCAGGTGCTTTTGAACTTTCGACTCTAAAGGAATCTTTAATATCAATTTCGGAGGCTGGAGAATTTCTAAGAAACGTTATGAGAAGGCAGAGGTTACGTTTAAAAATAAGTTGAAATCGTAAAACCACATTAAAGTAGAACATTTTCTTAGGTTCGATAAAAAAATATTACCGATCTAGAATTTTCCTAAACGATTCCAATATGGCCGCCTGACCTATTACTTAAAATAATTAATGTACGAGTGGTCACAGAGGGGACCGTTAACGAATTCATTGAAGTGGACAAATTCCACGTTGGGGATCGGGAAGCAATCTAAATACTTAACACAGTACTGGCACAAACTAAATAAGTACAGCCAGAAGGCCCGGCACCCTACAACGAGCGAAAATGACATTGGCGACTGGCATTGGTATGAAATGAAAAGTTTATGACGTACATGTCATAAACTTTTCATTTCATACAAATGCTTATTTATATGTACTTACGTGGATCTTTTAATATACTTTTACACGTCAATACTTCAAAACCAGATCATCATCATTACATCCATAATCATGCCCATAATCGCCACGCTTGGCAAGCGGGTTGGCGATCGCGGTATCCTGATTAAATGCATAGAGAACGCTGCTACCCATTCTCCAGTAAGTTCTTTAGTCGGCCATCACGACACCCACGGGAAGAAATAGGATGGTGCTATTCTTTACGTCCAGCACCACACGGAACAAAAACTAAATAGCATCGGCTTTTCCTAGCTGACTGATCCCTAAGAAGCGCTATTGCAGCTTTAAGTTGACCTGTCTCAACAGACAGCATGCAGACATCAGTCATCGTGTAGCTCAACCCTATTTTAGAGAGCCTGCCGACCCGTCACAAGTCGCTACCAGATCTGCAGGACATTTTCATAAGTCATTTACAAAATACTCAAAAGCACCCTACAGTTATTAAGTCAAAAATGTTTGATATAGTTTAGGTTCGCCTTACTTCGATGTATGTGTGCGCTTTCTTTTGTTGCATAGAGCCGGCCTTCTGTGCAGCTATCTACTCCATGGTTGTACTAGAGAGATAGATTATCACACCACGTGTTTGTGGAAGCACATTTGTTGTCCCAGGATTTCCTTGATTACAGTTGTGTTGTCTGAATTCATTACCGTTTTTGTGGGTAGATTTAATGTTTGATGGGAGTTTGTTTGATTAGAAGTGGGGTAGTTTATAGTCATGAGATTTATTGGATGCAGTTAATGCTTGTTTTTATTACCTTCGAACCTTAGCAAATATCTACCATTTTCATCATTCATTCTTTCTTAACATTCACATCTGTTATGTTTGCTTTTGGAATTAATTCATCAACAGAATCATCATCTGCCTAGCCTTTCTCAATTATGTTGGGGTCAGCTTACAATCTAATCTGATACAGCTGAGTAAAAGTATTTTACATGGACCGACTGTCTATCTAACCTCCAAAACCGCAACCCAGTAACTGACTAACTGGCTTCTGACGACCCGTAACGACTTCCACGAATTACAACCGAGACCACATGCTTAAAGTTTCCGAGGTAGGTAGGAGTCTTGGTATGTAAAGTCGGTCACCCATCCACGGATCAACCGCAGCAAGAACAGCTTAACCTGATCGATCGTCTCGTGCATCTGATATTACTTACCCACAAGCCCCTTGTTAATCAATCAACAGCAAAGTCTTGAAAGTTGACCTACAGAAATGGTTCATAATGAACTAGATTTAGAATATAAATGATAAGCTGGCAAACTGCCATTGAACTGCTAACTAGCGCTCCGTTATCAATATTTAACCCTCTGTGTTTATGCCAAATCGTTTCAAGTACAGCTTTGGCAAACAATAGCAGCTAACAATTATTAAACACTTTATAAATCTCTAGCTTCTGCTCGCGACTTCATCCGCGTCAAATGTTTACTTTTCCCCTGACCCTTCCCATCGTCCCGAATTGCCTGCCAGTTTTCGTCCATTTTTCGTTGCTGCTCCGCTCCATTTGGTCGTAGCGTGATTTTATATAGCCTATAGCCTTCCTCAATAAATATGCTATCCAACACGAAAATATTTTTTCAATTCGGACCAGTAGTTCCTAAGATTACCGCGTTCAACCAAACAAACAAACTCTTCAGCTTTATACTATTATTATGGATTGTCCCGTGAGAATATCGGGATAAACAGTATATTCTATATGTCTTAATTCAGGCCATGGTCTACCCATGACCCACATTCCATCCATATCCATTCGGCAAACATACAAAATCATTTTAGTTTAGATACCCGACGGAGTAATTGCGTAAAACCAGTAGAAATGACTTCATTTTGACAATTCAAAAACATTATTTGCGTCATTTACCTTGCTGAGAGGACGAATTTATCGAAGATATGAAGTAGGTTTAGCAATATCCTTTGAAATTATTCAGATTGTATAAGTATGCAATGGAATTAGGTATTCATGTTTGAGTAATAAACCAGTATAGATTTCAATACAAAATCGCAATGAATTCTTGGTGGCAGCGGGCGTTGCTGTTTTCAACACACGCCTAAGATTTCGAATTTTCGATAGCAACACTATTGTAAAAACTAAATTAAATTCCAAAATCATTTCGCTCGTCCAAATCTCCTTTAAAATAGACGTTCGTCCTAATCGTTTGTTCAAACATCTTTAAACGAGGTTTATCACTGAATTCAATTTTCGAATGCAAAAGTCAACGAGCATGAGATTCGAGATTTTTCATTAGTACACGAGGGAGCGTTGCTCGCACTAGACGTCTGTGTATACCACCCCAAGATCCAATCTAGCTATTTGCTTGTTCCAGACTGTCGCTGCATTACGAACTACAAATAAACATCTTAGTACTTTAGAGTTCCGTCTCGTCTTATCGTTGTACGCTAGGAATTCTGATTGCCTTTTTATTGGCCATGTGAAAGTTGCTGAGTCTGACCTATACATCTTCATCAAGAACTTAACTAATTTCAGAAGTATGTAAAGTCAAAAATTCAAATGAATTTTAGCATTTTTCGGACCGAAAATAAATGAGGAAAAATTTTAATTCCAGAAAGTTGGAGCTGTCCCATCTTTTACTTGAAGCGAATTGGTGCGAGGAATCCTCTGGGTGAAATACTTTTTGGTGTTGAACTCTTTATTGGTGTGGCAAGGCGAGTTATGTGACGTAGTATCGTTGGGTTGCCAGTGCGAATAACGTTAAATAATAAAAGAGTAGCTATGACGTGTTTTCGACGTTATGAGGTTACTGTGTAGTTGACACGTGAACAATGCGATTGTTTTACAATACGATTTGCCTGAAGCGTGAAATATTTGTTTATGTGTACATTTTACATATTTACGTAACGGACCTTTATTTTTTTAAACCATTCGGTTAGAACACTCACGTGGATCAATTATTCTGCTGTATGTCTAGTGGAAAACATAATGTTACGCCAAAAGCGCAGTAGAAACAATCTCGAATTTCCACGTTTCAATTTTCTTACTATTCTTTTTAGTCTTTAATGTTCCACTGCCAGGAAAGCTTCCCTACTCTCTTTCCACCTACTCTGTCTAGAGCTACCAAAGACTTATCCTTATTAAAGAAATCTAGCTCATCCCATCATCTCTGCCGGGCCTGCAGCGATGTCGTTTGCCATCATTGTTTTATAACAAGTTAATTTCACGGTTAACATCTAACTACGTGCAACTACAATAGACTTCAATGACACGCACAACGAGCAATCAACCCATACCCTGTTCTACGAACAGTATGGAAATCTATTTTGAACAAAAACCGTTCCTAATACGTCGAGCAGGTTACTACATGGACAACTTTCACGACGCACAGTAACCATGGCAACAATAAGAGAAAGGTAAGCCACAAATCATCCGCCCGCGCCTCTGGGCAGACACGACGTAAATGGAGACAGACTAGAAATTGATGTTAGCATCTGGTCTTTATGTTTTCAATGAGGAATTACTTACAGATGTAGGTACATTTACATTGAGTTCTATTGAGTATTACCTAGCGTACAATATGAAGAGAACATGGTTGCTTTTTGAATAGTCCAGTCATGAGAGACGCGTTTCATATATTTTTTTTACACTTCTTCAATGCACGGGTTGCTAGTGCCGGCAAGTTACTTCAAGCTTTTAAATATTCTTTTCTTTTAACAAACTGATGCGTTTGGATCACTGAATTTGGCACTTTGCTCACGATGCATGGCACTCCAATAAAAAAGACATATGTACTGTATCAAAAACCATGCAGCAATTTCCGAGATTACCGCAAACAAACAGTATGACATTGACATTGAGTGAGGCTCACAGTCATAACTCACTGATAATAGGAATCTACGCAAATAGAACAAACAGTGAATAGACAACTGTAATCATAATGATTATAATCAAAACACTATCTTCCTTAGTAAAGATTTCCTTTACTTGACTTATGACTCGCGGATAGGGTTACTTACCTTCCGTCCGGATTTGTCCGGACATGTTCGGCTTTCTGGCCTCCTTTCCTGGCTTTTACCAGTCTTTTCATTTGAGTGGACTCACCTAAATAACATTATTAAATGGAAAAACAAAAGATTTACTTATAAAAAACTTTAAAAACCCCCAACACAAACAAAAACCTCTCAAAAGTACAAGAATAATTAGAATAATAAGTACCGTGAGTATGTTTGTGTATGTGTGTTGTTTTTTTGTGGCCCTTTAAATATAAGTACTTGGATGACCGAGCTTTGCTCGGTATTTATTTTTTGTGAATTGTGTTTTTAGAAATTATATTTAAATACAAATTACCTACATTTTGTTAGTTTTCTTCCAATAAAAAAGCATAAGTTTATGTTTTAATTGATTATCGATAAAGTTGATTATTGAAAACAAGCATAAAACGACATGTTATAAAAATTAATCCTAGCTAGATCAATTTATCGCTCCCGAAACGCCCTGTATACTGAATTTCATGAAAATCGTTGGAGCCGTTTCCGAGATTCAGATTATATATATATACAAGAATTGCTCGTTTAAAGGTATAAGATAAGATAAGAAGTTGTAGGTTGATCATAGCATCGATGGACGACTAATGAACATGTTATCCTTTCTACTATAGCATACATTCATTATTTCTTGGCCACGTCGTCTGTTTGGCGTTTTCATTGACCGTTACAACTCCTTCCAAACAACAAATTCCTTTCAGATAAAATAAAAAATACGTTCAGCCCTTTGCGAGCTACGATGCCACGATAAACAGACACAGGCTTTAAACTAATCACTCTTTTTACGTCGGGTTTTAAAAAGTATAAAGTCACACAGTTGTAGTAAACTGCTAAGTAACGTGTAATGGTAAATGAGTAACCCTACTCGTGGACGGATGATTAGTCTTTGCTTCTATTATCCTAATCAATATTTAATGCGATGCTGACGTCGGAATGACGCAGAACGAAGTGCCTTCTGTACTTAGTCGCGTACGCCCATCATTAGGGCAAATATTTGTATGGTCTCTCCGCTGATTTTTGTTCCGAGTATGTACGACTGTACAAAGATTGTAGAAAAATATATTGAGGTCAGTCGACCTCAATATATAATCTTTAATCCAAAATATTGTATCAATATGTGTAGCTACAATAGATATTACAGTTTAGATCGTCAAAGCGAGCATGATTGAAAAGCTTGTTATTTCATGTAACGTAATACAAGCGAAATTCAAGCGAGTGAGATCGCGATAAAATAGAACGAAAATTGACGCGAGATTTCACAAAGCTCGTTGCAGGATTTACGTGTTTTTGGAAAAGTCCCACAAGTTATTTAAGATCATCAAGCCTTTTCCGAATATGTTGGGTGGGATAGGCTTCCAGTCAGACCGAGTGCAGCTATATACCAGCATTTCGAATGGAGCAACTGACTATCTGTCCTCCACAACAACCTCATTACTGGGTACCATAACCTTGGTAAGACAGGTTCCTGGTTTCTGATGACCTTTAACGACTATTTAAGATCCACGAACGACAACTCTACGGCTTAACGTGCCATCCGAGGCACGGAGGGATCTCAGTATGTAAAGATCCCACCACACCCCATCGACCGACATAGCCACGAGCGTTTATTTACGTATTTGTTTATTCGTTTATCATAAATGACACACCGACACAATACACTACAGGTCAAAATTACACAAAATAGCGGACAACACGCGACAATATTGACTCTTTTATCCAATTAACGTATAAACGGAATTCAATCATCTGTTATACAAAACCATTTCATGCCATTGTCAATTTGAACTCTATTTTCATAAGCGTAATTCTGTAATTGAAACAAATCACGCTGATGAGAATGAAAGTTTTGATGCGTTGTACCTACGTTTTTGCAATGTTCAATTAGCAATTTGATACGTTGATTCGTTTCCGATATTTAATTAAGCAGATGCTGCATCTAATTATGGGTATCTAGTCAGCGAATTGTATGCGTCAACGGATTTAATTACATTTATTGGCTGTAGTAATGTTCACTGATTTAGGTACATACTTGTTCTTCTGTAAAAAGGGAAGCAGAGGCGAAGGGGAACAAAACAGGAAAAGGGATCACAACATTTTATCACCCTGCATCCCTCATTTTGCAGTGTGAATTCAATTCTGTAATCCGAAAAGTTTCGACTGTGTATGTAGCAGTGGCGTGCACAGGGTTTTATGATCGGGTAGGCAGTTCAAAAAAAAAAAACGTCTTTCGTAATTGCTCAAGTTAGTGAAGAAAAACTCACTAGGTGGTTTAAAAGTTTGAAATGGCGATTTCCTGATAATGCCAATAAATGATTTCGGCCACCTTAAATATCTGATCCAGGTGAGTGATAGTTGAAAAAGGCCCTTCATGTGATTCGTATATGTAAATATATTTAATAGGTAAATTAAGTACGGGTAACAGCAAAAATAATAAAGTAAACAAACTCATTTATAAATGACATCTACGCGTCTATCTTTTTTAAATATGATTTTAAACCATCGTCATAAATAGTTGGTATGCGTCTTCATTCGACCAATAATTCTTTTTCCGTCGAAAGCACAGAAAGATGTGTAGGTACTTGTTGTTGACTTTGTGTTTCTTAAATAACTTCTCTCAATACGATAATTACCAAAATCTTTGAGCAAGCCGTGGGATAGTAATCATGTAAATCTGCAAATCCCGAACAATTCCACACTGTACCTACTCGAACTACTAAACTAGCAAGGAAAAAAATAATAAATGTGTGTAAACAACAACATAGCCGGTTTTAGTTGCTTAATTATTACTATGAAACTTACGAGTTGCATTACCTCTTTGCTGGGTTATAATTCTCGTTACTCAGGTACACATTTCCATTTAGATACACTTTTTAACAAACACACATTTTCAACACAAACCTCACAATCGAACAACATTTTGAAAAAAACAAACAAACAGCGTAGTAAGTAAAAATTAAAACAGTTCAAAAAACTAATTGAAATAAGCAACAAATCTACCTAAATATTAACGTTTGTAAATGAATTAATCACAAGAAAACTCAATCAAAATAAAAACATGAAACAGCGCGCTTCACATGTACGAAATCAATATGGATCCTTTCGTAAACAAACAATTTCTAAATTTTGATAACTAAAACGTTGACAAATAAAATTGCATCATTGCGAATCGTAATGTTCCTGAGGCTACGTACATATTCAACTTGATCGCATAATACTCACAGCGCGCTGTGATAATACTCACCAATCACAGGCGTCCATGCGCCATCATTGAATGACGCAGGGAAGCCTGTGATTGGTTATCCTGCGGCAGGACTTCGCTTTATGTGTGCAATGTATAGACACGAAAATGTAGAAGAAATTACCACTACATGCGTACATTTATGAATGAAATAAAGACAGGATCGTTCGCTGCCTGCTTACGTTGCGATCTATTATGAATGCGTTGCCGTAGTAAATAGAACGGTATGAACGTTGCTATTATATTTACATTAGGCGTTTAAACTTTTTGTATGGTTTTATTACTTACTATTAGTATAATTCTTTTATTTTTGAAATATAAGTAACTAGTCCTTATCTAGGGTCTATACCCTAGGGTCTGCAGTGTCTTTTTGCCTATATGGACTGCACGCCACTGGTATGTAGCGAAACAGTTGACTGCAGACAAAACAACGACCGTATGTGCACAAGTAACTTTCTTTTATCTCTGTGTCCAATTTACTGTTTACGCAGAAAAAAGTTCAGAAAAGCGGTAACAAAGACTATTTAAATCTCTATTCAAAACTAGATGTAGTTTTGCGTAACTGTAACTGTAATGCAATTAACAAATAATATATTATGACAGACACTGACACATACTGATCTATCCTGCGTTCGCATTTTAATTTCCAAACATGTAGACCAAAAATGTTTTTGAAAAAATTATGTACTTTCTTAATTTTATTTTGAGTTTTTCAAAAGTTTTAGTGATTCTGTAATCAACTTAATTCACAACTACAGTTAAGTTGACATTTGTTTGCATCGAAATGACAACAATTGCGGAAACAAAAATTTGTTAAATATGAAATATATTCAGTTCAGAGGCTTCTTGATAGACTCAAAGTCAAAGTATTTGGCTATAATAGGCAAAATAATGACAAATCCACCAATACCTTCATAAACTCACAACAAATTGGACCAAATAAGGACAACACACGTGACACGTTGTGCCCAAAATATCCACCGGTTAGTCGTGCTCATCCCCATTTTGACGAGTCCGTGAAGCCAATTAGCTCGGCACCTCACGAGTAAAGTATTTCGTATATTTTTGTGCACTACCTACACCACAAAGAGAGAGAACAGAAGGTACACACGGCTAAATATCAATGTATACATTTCCAGTTTTAGCTAACCTCTCATTATACGGATATCCCATACAATATGAGGTCAGTTTATACTAGAAATGCATAGCTTGATATGTAGACATGTGTACAATTAATGCTTACATGACGCTCGCAGTATGTCTACAGTTAAGTCAATTTATTGAGAGGACATCTATCAGGTCTAGATGTCCGCCTGTTCGTTTGGAGGAGACAGATGAGTGACGAATTGACTTAGAACTTCATTTCTGTACACATAAACCTAGATCTAATTGGGCACTTATGAAACAACAGAAGGTACCTACACGGTTCCAATTGATCGCTTCCTATGGAGTAGAACGGGCAAGAAACTCTACGATTACTCTTTTAAAAATAATTGGCTTGTACAATGTTTCGAAATAACTCAGTTAATAGATACTTATGGGAAGACAGTGTAGGTCTGTTAACAAGTACTAGATATAAAGGTTTCGTCTTAAAAAAACGTGTACGGTGGGACCATCAGGACCGAAATTCTATACAGAGAAGACAGAGACAGAAAGTTTGAATATAATATGCATTTAAAATACAGAGCCATCTAAAATAACTTTTAGAAGATCTCATGTAGTGGTCACCTATTTGAGTTTTTATTTTGACTTCACTGTTGGCACCAACATCCTCGAAAACCATGAAAACAATCTCTCTCCCTCATTCAGAGAAAGAGAGTGTGTGAAAGAAGCATTGATACCGCTTTTTCGTTGCGTGACAATTTCTACCAGTTTACTCCGACCCAAGCCGCGTTAAAGACCTTCATCTCAAAAAAAAGACAGAATCATTTGATCTTTCATCAGTCTGACAAATAAGCAGTTAATGGGAGCAATGGTTTTTTGTACAAATTTCTTTGTTTTGACACCCCTATATCGTCACTTCGTCGCCTTTCAGTTTTCGTGTCACGTAGGAGCTCGGGAGCGCGACGACTGACGATGACGACGGATATACTCATTCTTGTATCTCATGTCAAAGGGCGAACAGATTTTAATTTATTTTAAATTAACTTGTAATTCCTTTTTGAGGTTAATGACCGGTCATTTAGATTGATTGATGTTTCGTAGTTAATTTAATTAATTTGACAGCTCAGCGGTACCTATTCATTTGACAAGGATTTCCTGAATCCGTGCAATAATGCCTTATTAGCTAATGCATAATCTAGTATTTCTATCTGTGCGGTACGTTATTACGGCTATCAAATCAGTTTCTATTAATTGTTAGAAAGGTAGCTTGTTATAAATACGACTGGCTTGTTAGTCTAGTGGTTAGAGACCTTGACTACTAAGACTGAGGTTGTGGGTTCGATTTCCACCCAGGACAAATATTTGTGTGATGAGCACAATCATTTGTCCTGTGTCTGGGAGTAATTTATCTATAATATTGTTACGAGCTGGGGTTCGGGATAAATTAATTTAAGCCAAAATTATCGAAACACACACCACTATTTAATTAAACAATCACAATATCGCAATAATCAAACGTCAAACAGAATCACTTGTTTCGCTTGTACTGTATCGCTTGATTCGTATTCGCTCGCTTCCGAAATCGAACTGCCTATCGGGCCGACAATCCGCTATTTATATCCCGAGCAGAACATTCGCGAACATTCAACACTTTTCCACAGTTTACAAGTAGATTCGAAACTTCGAGAACCTTCCACAGACATCTATTTACTGTTTAATCCCGCTACTCAACAATAGATGGCGGTGGCGTCTACGTACAATTGTTCGTAGTACTTGCTACTTGATAACAGATGGCGTTAGCGTGTCGTATCTAGAAGTTTCAACACTGCCCCATCCTTAGATGGAATTAGCGTGACGTTTCTAGACTTTTCGATCTACGTAATGTTGTCCCTTTCTGAGATGGAGTTAGCACGATGTTTCTAGACTTTACGACCTACGTAACACTGCCCCCTCCTTAGAGATGCTCGTCCCGAGCATCATTATTCCCGTAATATCGTGCCAATCGATCTACATGAACAATTTTAGGCGCAGTTCGCATACCCTTTTGTATTCGGTAAGTGACGTCATTGATCTTGGTCACAATCCGGTACGGCCCGTCCCATTTTGCCTGTAGTTTAGGGGACTTCCCTTTGCTGCGCACTGGGTTATGCAACCACACTAGCGAACCTTCGTCGAAGCCAGTATTGTTCATCTTTCGATCATAACGAGTTTTCATTCTCTCGGACATCTGTTGGCCTGATTCTCTGACATGCTCATATACGTCATTCATCTTGTTGCGCAGATCATTTGCATAATCTGTTATACTGCGTGGTGAATCAGGGGGAATGCCGGTTATTAGATCAGCTGGTAACCTTAACTCCCTTCCAAAGTTCGCGAAGGCTGGCGTCACAGTTGTACTCTCGTGAACTGCACTTCGGTATGACAGAAGAAACGGTTGTATGTGCTTGTCCCAATCCTTTTGTCTGCTTGCTACAACTTTTGCCAGATATCTTTCCAACGTCTGATTAAATCTTTCCACCATTCCGTCAGATTGTGGGTGGTATGAAGTGGTTCTGGTTTTGTGAGTACCCATAACCCGACATGTTTCCTGAAACACTTGAGACTCGAAATTCCTTCCTTGATCGCTGTGGATTTCCAAGGGTACCCCAAACCGACAGAAGACTTCGTGGACTAATTTATCAGCGACTGTTGAAGCTTCTTGATTAGGGATGGCGAAGACTTCCGGCCACTTGGTGAAGTAATCCATGACAACCATGAAATATTTATTTCCACTTTCACTTTCGGGAAATGGCCCAGCGACATCTAGTGCTATTCGTTCCCAGGGGGCTCCTACGTTGTACACTTTCAATGCACCCCTGCTGCGTGTGTGTGGTCCTTTTACCGCTGCACAACTGGTACATCTGCGACACCAGTCCTCCACATCCTCTCGACAATGGATCCAGTAAAATCTTTCTCGGATCTTTAACAGAGTCCTTCTTACTCCCATATGACCTCCTGAAGAACCATTGTGGTAGAGCTGTAAAACATCTGGCACCTTTGCTTTCGGGACGACCATTTGCAGGTGACAACTATCCCCTCGACCATTTTCTTTTTTACGGCACAAGACACCATCCTGGAGCGTCAAGCTCTCCCACTGTGCCCAATAATTCTTTGTGGTGGTACTCATCGCTGCAACATCACACCATTTCGGTTTGGGAGCAGCTTTAATCCACTCGAGAATTGGCCTGATATCTGTATCACGCTGCTGGGCATGCCGTAGCGTTTCCTTCCATTTGTCATGAAGGTCCGTTCTTAGCACCCTGACAGGAACTACTTCCTTAGCTTCCTGTCTGACACATTGTTTGTACTCTTCAGGAGAAGTTCTTCTTGATAAAGTGTCCACGTTACCGTGGGATATGCCGTCATTGGCCTGTGACATCGAAATCCTTGGGGCTCTATTTACACTAGCCAATACTCGCCCTGTAATCTTATCGCTTACGAATTTCTCTTGCTGCTGCACTGTGCTATCAGACACCTTTCTAACCTGGGTGTGATATTCGGTGGCAGTGTCTCGCTTCGGGCAATTCGACCGGAGGTGGCCCTTTTCTCCGCAAGTGTAACATTTAGGGCTGTGCCTAATACGGTCACGAACAGGTGACTCAACAACCTCCCTGAAGGGATGGGCTCGATGATCATGCCTCACTGCCTCCACCTCCAACGCGTGGGCCAAGGCGTCCTTCAACTTCTCATGGTGCCCAAGTCTCACGGCAGCCCTTACTTCCAGGTCCCGTATGCCATCTATAAATGCTTGAGTCAGAATCCCTTCGATGAGTGCAGGCGCAGACCGATACGCTTTTCGGACCAACTTTTCAATTTCCAGGGCCCACTGCTGCAGGTTTTCACCACTGCGCTGCACACGATCCTTCAACTGCGCACGAAAAACGTGTTCCAGGTGCGCGTCACCGTATCTGGCCTCTAAAGCCTCAACGAGCTGCTCGTAGGTAACATATTTGCCGAGAGCCTCTAACACGGTTAAGGCCTGATCACGAAGGGCCAAAGTAAGCGCGGTCATGGCCTGCCCTTTTGTCCACCCATTTGCATTTATGACAGCTTCGAACTGGATTTTATATGCCGACCAGGAAGATGTTCCGTCGAAGGATGGCACTTTAAACCCACGCGCGGAAGGTGCAGCAACTACAGAAGTCACAATCCCGTCTCCTGTCTTCAGATTTTCAAACGCTTTTTTTATATCTGCAACCTGGATTTCGACCTCGGAGATACGATTTTCGTGTAGCTGAACCTTCTCCTTCATGGCTTTGATCTCTTTGCAAAAAGTCGCGTGAAGTTCTTTCAAGAGGAGAGCCTGCTCCTCTTACCGGCGAGCTTGTTCCTCTTTGTCCTGCTGCAGCTGTTCCTGTAGGCGGCGGGCCTGTTCTTCTTGTCGGCGGGCCTGTTCTTCCTGCCGGCGGGACTGTTCTTCCTGTCGGCGGGCCTGTTCCTCTTTGTCCTGCTGCAGCTGTTCTTGCAGTCGGCGGTTCTGTTCTTCCTGTCGGCGGGCCTGTTCCTCTTTGTCCTGCTGCAGCTGTTCTTGCAGTTGGCGGTTCTGTTCTTCCTGTCGGCGGGCCTGCTCCTGCAGCAATGCCATTAGAGCAGAAAGATCCATGGCTGGTGATGCTGTAGGAACACCAGACGCTTGGGAAACTGGCTCCGTCGTCGGCTGATTACCCCCAGGTGTCTGTCTAGAAGATCCTTCAAACCGCCTCTGATCCACCTCCTGCTGGCGCTGACTCCGGGTACGGATACCTTCCGTATCCTCCTTTGGTAAAACTGGCATAATTTATCCCTTACTTCTGACACCAAATGTTACGAGCTGGGGTTCGGGATAAATTAATTTAAGCCAAAATTATCGAAACACACACCACTATTTAATTAAACAATCACAATATCGCAATAATCAAACGTCAAACAGAATCACTTGTTTCGCTTGTACTGTATCGCTTGATTCGTATTCGCTCGCTTCCGAAATCGAACTGCCTATCGGGCCGACAATCCGCTATTTATATCCCGAGCAGAACATTCGCGAACATTCAACACTTTTCCACAGTTTACAAGTAGATTCGAAACTTCGAGAACCTTCCACAGACATCTATTTACTGTTTAATCCCGCTACTCAACAATAGATGGCGGTGGCGTCTACGTACAATTGTTCGTAGTACTTGCTACTTGATAACAGATGGCGTTAGCGTGTCGTATCTAGAAGTTTCAACACTGCCCCATCCTTAGATGGAATTAGCGTGACGTTTCTAGACTTTTCGATCTACGTAATGTTGTCCCTTTCTGAGATGGAGTTAGCACGATGTTTCTAGACTTTACGACCTACGTAACAATATGTATGTATTTAGAAATATAAAAGTATGTTTATCGGTTGTCTGGTTGCCATAGTCTGTACTATGGCAACCAGACAACTGATAAACATGCTGCGTAACGTCATCCCCCAAACTAGGCAGACCCTGTGGTCTGCCTAGTTTGGGAGATACCGTTGTGTTGATTGTCCTAAGATATGATTATATTGAGACAAATTAAATCAAAATATTTCATATCACATAACTACATGGGCACTTATGAATCGTCAGACGCTAGGTGCACGGTTCCAGTTGGTCGATTCCTATGGAGAAGAGCGCGCAAGAAACTCCATCGTTAGTATTTTATACATATTTGTCATTTACAAAGTTTTCAAAAACAGTGTTAATCGGTTTGGGAGGGCAGTGCAGGCCTGTCAACAAGTACCATGCTCTTAATAAAATAATAGTTTAAAAAAACTAAAAAACACGCTTCCATTGAAAACCAAACTAAAAAGTACAAAAAAGCGTGGGGTGCTTTTTAAGGTATTTTTTATTGATATCAGGCACCCCACGTTTTTTTTTCCATTATTTTGTACTTTTTAGTTTGGTTTTCAATGGAAGCGTGTTTTTTATTTTTTTTTAACTATTATTTATTTTCTATTTTTTAAAGTGTTTCGAATTTTGAGACGTATGTCAGTGTAGTTTGTGACGTATGTCAGCGTAGTTTGTGACGTATGTCAGCGTAGTTTGTGACGTATGTCAGCGTAGTTTGTGTCGTATGCAGCGTAGTTTGTGATGTATGTCAGTGTAGTTTTCGAAACAATTTTTTTGCTGTCCTGGTAACCCTGGCAAGGATAATGGCACTTTATGAAATTATTCCATTGTCATCGGTCCTTGACAGGTGTGCAAAGTTTGAATGAAATCTGGTCGTTTAAAGTGGGTCAAAATCGCGCTATAAGGAGTCGGTTACAAACAAACATACAAGTGAAGCGTGTAAAAATGGACTACAAAAGCGTTTTCACATTCAAAATATATAAATAATCTACATTATATAAAAACACGACAGGCGGGCTGATCCTGTTTTAAACTACACGCAAGCGGGGCCGCGGGGCAGTGCGGCTGTCCAAAATCAAAACCTAGCAAGGGACATTTTTGATGAAACACGTTTTCTTCAACCAATATTCCCAAAATATTTTGCTGCGTCTATAGCAAAAACAACTGTATTTCTATCTTAAATAGAATCGGAGATATGAACATGTATGAACCTAGCAAGTGCACTTCGTACTCGGTGTTTACAAAGTGAAAAAGCTAGTAAGTAACATTTCCAAATACAAAAACCTATTAAGTACGGTACATGCTAGGTTTTTGAATTTGTGAATGGACTTACTAGGGTTTTGAATTTAGTCTTTTTACTAAGTTTTTGAAGTTGGAATTGTCTCTTACTAGGTTTTTGATTTACAATATCACTGAAGTGTTGAACACGATTATCAAATAATGTCTATAATAAATAATAGTAAGTCGATCAAGCTCTCGAAAAGTACAAAATTGATTCGTCACAAAGGAATTCAAAGCATATAAAGTATTTTTCGATGGATTTGCAAAAAGTAATTTTGCTGCCTATAATGCCCCAAATTAAAGAAGCTGTTTTTATAAGTCGATTAATTACATTTAATCTAACTTTTGCACCTATAAGTAAGCAATCTCCTGATCCAGCTACTTGCATAGTTTGGCACGAAGGTTACGCCGGTCGAGAAGCTTCCAACATAGTTGATGCTATTTTAACATTTATGAAGAATGAAAGAGATTGCCAACATTTTCATATTTGGGCTGATAACTGTACAGCCCAAAATAAAAACTGGACTCTGTTTACGGCTTTAACTACTATAGTAAATACAGAAACAACGATCGAGACTGTGACTTTGAGTTACTTAACAAAAGGACATACTCATATGACTGCAGATTCGGTGCATGGAAATATTGAAAGAAAAATTAAAAGACAAGGAGACGTTTTGGATTTCGAAGACTTTAAAGATGTCGTAAACAGTTCAAGACAAAAAATAAAGGTCATAGATTTAAGTGATTGTAGGAGCTGGCCGAAGAAAAAAAGAGCACCAAGGAAAACGGATCATGAAGACTTGATGAAATCTTTCTTGGTCAGCCAAGTTGTCCAAGTAAAATTCGTTACTGGATCGAGGAAGATTCTTTACAAGACAAGGTAATTATTAATAGTAGATAGATGTAGTAGTGAGTTTAAAGTTAAACCCGTTGATTAATGACTATGGAATTTTCAGCTTTGATGAACCATTTGTGGAGTTAGACTTCCTACCAAAAAAAGTTCAAGTAGTTGGGCTGCCTGAAAAAAAATCAGCTCCTCGAGGCATTCCTGGTCAAAAAAAGGATGTGATTGTGGCAAAGCTGGTACCCTTAATGCCAGAAACAAGGCGTGCGTTTTGGGTTCAAATACCCGTAAACAATGAATCAGTTGATCTCCAAACTGGAGGCGAAGTAGCTGAAGAAATTTGATTTTTTTAAGTTGATATTTTGTTAAGTTGATTATGTACCTTATGTTCCTCAATAATTTAATTAAACCATTTTATATTAAGTCAACTGTTTTTTTTACTATAATTATGCTACTTACTTGGTTGAAATACGACATAAGGTATTAAAAATAATAAAAAATCCAATTCAAAAACCTAGTAAGTGTTTTTGCTAGGTTTTCAATGTTAGATCCAAAAACTAATGTATAGAGAAACCAATTAACAAACCTAGGTAGAGATCTAACTAGGTTTTTGCTATTGGTTTAGTATCATACATATCTTGAAGTATCCAAAGAAGTCATTAGTAAGGCACATAAAACTTGTCCAAATGCATTTTCATTTAATTTATCTATTTCGTAAAATAAAACAAATCATAATTATTGCCATGAAAACAAGATATGTTTAAAAAAGGAATTATATTCTAAATGGCAGCTGAAAATGTTTCATGTCTTCTCCTGTAAAATTAACTCAGATGTACTTGCTAGGTTTTGATTTTGGACAGCCGAGTGGTTAACATGACTTCACTCCTCTAATGAAGCTCTTAAGAAAGGCTTTAATTTAAAACTTTGTTATCGTGTTGTAAGAAGTCCGTAATCGCTTTTAGGAAGAGACGAACCCTATAATTTTCTTTTAGGTAAGTATTCAATTCCTCTTTTCCTCTTCTAAAGTGCACTTGAACCTGCTGAAGTGGCCTCTTCCTCATTTGATCAGTCTGCCGCAAGCAATCTTACTGCTCATGTGTAATTTGTGAGCGAAGAACGTTTGCGACCGAAACTAATCTTCTTTGATCAGGGCAGATAAATAATTATTAGCTCGGTGTGTTTTCTATACCAATAAATACAACAGTGTAATGTCTAAACAGATTTTTATTAAATGCATATGAAAGTATAGATATACTTACGCTACTTATAACGAAAAAAAAAAAAAACTATTTTTCTGTCTGTCTGTTTGTTCAGACCAATCTCCGAAAGGGCTAGACCAATTTTAATGTTTTGAATTTGATGTTTGGTATGATACTTAACACACTGGATACTTTTAAACCAGGAGAAGGGCATGTGGATGCCACATGTCTTCGTTTTTGGAGGTTCTAGGACACTCCGGTTTCCTCAAGATTGTTTCCTTCATTGTTTTGAGAGCAGTGGTGATGAAATTAAATACAACTTTCGCTCTGTGAAAACCAGTACAGGGAATTACACAGACACTGGTTTGTGTGTGTCAGATAGACATAACCGTTTTGTCTAGATCTAACTGTTTTCTGCTATAATAATATACACACATGGGAACTCAATAACTACTAAAGTATCAACAGGACATTAATAACATGGATGTAAACTGTCAATATCACCTAGAAAGGAGGGGGGGGGGGGGGGGAAACACGATCGACTTTTTTATAGCTTTGCGTTGTCACTTGTCACTAGGTAAAGTAACACAACCTTGGTACAAAACACTATCGTAATTATTTTACACCACTCCCGTTATCTAGCAAAACAAATTAATTCAACAGACACTGAATAATTTATAAATATTTCCAAAGCAATAAACAAAGAATGGTCAATAGAATTGTTTTTATATTAATAACAAAAAGGCAATACAAGATAAAAATATCAAGTATCTTGAAAGATAAAAAAATCAAGTATCTTGACTTAGCACACGAGGTTGTCGACATGTGGGATGTGTAGTCTGCAATCATTGTACCGATAATCGTTACAGTAAATGGCCTAATAGCAAAGAGCCTCGACCAGCACCTCAGGAGGCTCTCATTACACGGCTGGATCAAGGGCTTGATTCAGAAGGCAGTATTCCTGGACACGGCACGCATAGTCAGGAGATACCTCTTTCTTAGAGCCCTAACCACCGGCAGCTTGGACCCTGTTCCCGATGCCGATGGGTCACTAATTTTATATTTTTAAATGATTTTTTAGATTTTTGTTACAATATTTAAAAATATACTTAATATGTTAGAAAAGAAATAAATGAGATAATGAAAGGCAATACGACCCTGAACTCGAGGAGTTCGGGTCATGCAAATATAATCCGGTGCAGATTGGCTGCTATTGGTTTAAATTGGCGTCGCTGACATGTGCGGGACCTTGCAGCACCAATGAACCAATGAACCGTGGTCGCTAAGTGCTTTTAACGAATGGTAGTACACGATTCAATCGATTTTCCGAAGGTTTCCTTAGATTTCCTGGTAGATAGTTACTTTCTGTAATCGTTGATGCATGAAAAAGTTGAAACGGATAACATTGTTACATTCGAAAGTGAAATCCATTGTTCCACGCTCTCTACGTGATACCTACCATGAATTTACTGTTCATGCTTTTAACATGGAAACCACTCCATGCATGAAATGACACATCTTTAGGACACTAGTTTTTAGCAAATTAAAATCTGTGAAGAATAAATTCCTATCGAAACCTTTTAGACATAATTATGACGCTGATGACTACATAAGAGGAAACACCGATACCTGAAAAGTTGTTGTGGAAATCAGTTGTCATGGAGGAGGTCAATACGGAGGAATGAGGAAAATTTTAAAGAAAGAGTAGGGGAAACCAAATAAACGATGGATGTGTGAATGATGATTCGGTTAGAAAGGGGGATGACTACCGAGATGACTACTAATAGACGAAGAAAAGACCATGTTGTACCGAACACAAATAATTGGGATAAGGGCAAGAAAATGATGGTTATGAAGACATTATTAGATTAACGTCTACAAATATCAGCACTTGTAAGTCAATGACTTCAAGTTAGAAAGAGGAAAACGAAGATCTTAACAAAATAATATCGTACAGCTCATAACTCAAAGGTAGTCACACCTTACACATTTTCCGCTCTGCACGTTCATATATCGTCGTGGAAGGCATCACGAGAATTTCTCTAGCAGACGGACTGATGGACGTGACGGAATTATACGAATTCCTAATGTGCACGGGACCCTAAAAAGGTTCACTTCTTTTCGTAGTTTTTTTCCCCAGTTACACGGAATGTTTTCGCTTTAGTTACAGTGTATGTAAATACATAATGCAGACCGGTTGTCAAAGGGTCGCCAGGTCGCTACCGAGGTCTTGGATATGAATACTAGATCCGACATCATTTTGAGTTCTAGGAGATGCAAGAGCAGTTCGGAGTTGCGACAAATTAATGTAAAGATAAGGATGTAGAGCATTATCGCGAAATACAGACGAGATGTGAAACTAGTATTCATAATATTCTCGTCACGTAAACGTGGTTATGTATGCAAATGATTATAATCTTGTAACAAAGATATACAATTGCTAGAGCCGCCGTGAAAGATGTTCGTTGCGAGCACACTGACTCAATGTTTGCTTGGCAATTTGTAAGTCATTAACGGTATGCAAATAAATAAACAAAGTTAAAGATGCTGTATCGTGACAAGACATGTGTCACATATTGTCGTAACTCTCACGAAGTTGTGATTAAATTCGTGACACATGTCCTGATATTGGGTTTGTTAAGATTTTAACATTGTATAGCAGTAGCGCTAAGGCCTAAGCTTATAATAATGCATAATGACGTAAGTGATGTCCGCCTCTACGGCCTATAAAATTGGAACTAATTAATGAAACGCAATGACCATTATCGTTTAGTGACTTAATTTCAGTTGTGCTTTGAATCGATTATTACAAACTCTTTTTCTTTTTCAACTAAATCGATAGGATGACCACCTGCCGCTAACAATTTCGATTCATAACTGATTTTCAAGCCGAGTAATCAAAGAAAACTAAAAAGATCGATAAATCAAATAGATTTTCAATTAAAACCCACAAAGACACGTCCAACTGTCCAACCAGAACATTAATATCGTACAAAAGTAAAAACTTGTTTACAGCAAATACAATATTGGTCGTAGACGTCACAAGCCGCAATCTCGACGGTAATTAAAAAGTCGCCCCAAAGGAACAAACTATGAGAAAGTGGCACACAACAAGCGACAGAAGTCTATACAACGACTTTAAACTTGTCTTGAGAACTCGTGAATACTTAGATTGGAGTCTCATCTCGGTTAACAGACTGTCTCTTGACACTGTGTTGTATTAAGACAAGTTTGTCACTCTATGTGAAACGGCTTATTGTTGGACTTTAGAACACATACAATTGTGTTAATAATGTTATACAA
Organism: Aporophyla nigra; assembly: GCA_947507805.1. Classification (NCBI taxonomy): domain Eukaryota; kingdom Metazoa; phylum Arthropoda; class Insecta; order Lepidoptera; family Noctuidae; genus Aporophyla; species Aporophyla nigra. The sequence goes on along the minus strand of OX382292.1, from coordinate 25,591,464 downwards.
TATGAGTCTGACTTACGAATTAACGTTTTTTTTTCTGGCTCGTATATTAATGATAAACCCATGTTTATACCCTTTTTTTGGGAAATCATCATTGACGTCGCCCGCTCGGGGTGGAGCGGAAGGGCGTGTCAGACTTTTACTGACAAAAATCCACGCGTGTTTCTCCAGTTGCCTGTGTTGTGCCAGGGCCAGGGGCCAGGTAACTCGTTCGAACAAACCCGCGATCCTGGCAGTCATCGGCCCTCGCGAACCACTTCAGTGTGTGCTGGCATATGTTCTAGCAAAGGGCACAGGGCAAGCATTCATGTAACGTAAAGAAAATGCGACAACTCATTGTGAAGCCATAATAGTTTTGCTCACTGTGAAAAGTCAGCTTAAAGTATAGAAAAACATAGCGAGGTCCAAGCTCGGTGGAAGTTAAAATGAGTTTTAAATGTAAGTGAAGACTCAGTTACCAACAGGTGATAATGAAAAAGTTAACAGTTTCTGAGAACTTGACAGGCTTTAGAACAAACAACTAGCGAGTGTTGAGGAAAAGGGTGAATCAGATTACGAGGAGGCGACGGTAGTTTATGTAGGCGATGTTTTAGTTTTTATTCTGATGTCGCAGGTAATCCGAGAAGCAAGGCTCATGAGAGGAGAACAGTGTTGGGTATAAGTATATACGGCAAAAAAGCGGCAAATTTTTATTCTAGTTTTTATATTGCTGTATCCTTGGCTCTTGACCTCGATCACGCTTGTTGAGAAGCGATTGATGAGTTCTATGCTGGAACGACGGTGCCCAGAAGATGCCTGTTCACTCTTGCTTTGAAGGCAGAAGGTTTAAATGTAGAAGAGAAGAAGATCCTCTCAATTATGGATGCATTGTGTGAAAGAAGAAGAAAGTTAGCTCAGAGAAGTCAGGAGATAGTAGCCAGTGTTTTGGAATTGCCGTTAATTTTCTGTCTACGGTATGACGTGCCTGAAACAAAGTGAATCCAGCCCACACTAGACTTTGGCTCGAACGCTGCGGATGTAACAGTTTTGGCAGATGATTGCGCACTTATGTCTCCTTGCAGACCATTTGGAGATTTTATCATCATTTAATGAGGTATTAAGAATCTGGTAGTTTCTAGATATTGGTTTGGTTCAATGTTGAGATTCCCAGATTGTGTAGATAGCTTATTTGGGCTAACATTATTTTAACATTCATTTGTTTTTATTTGGGTTGTCTTATTATGACCATATAACTAAGCACTTACGATTTCTCTGCTAATAAGGGATTAAACAAATAATTACAGGTTAAATTAACATCTGTTTTGAGATACCTAAATTATTGATTTGTTACAAACAGCGAAAAACCCAGAACGAAAACATAGATGCTAAACGAATCGATAAACTCTACTTTCGGTTCATTAATCGGTCAAAAGGATTACTAAGGTCACCTTTTAATCCCAAAATATATGTACAGTCAGCGTCAATAATATTGGGACGAACAGACTGTTCAAAAATCATCTGAACAACTATTGAAAATTAAATATTAATGACACAAGGAATGTTGGACAACTGTCATTCTGACAAGAACTTTATTTAGTTGAGATAAAGTTTAATTTTCTTAGTTGTTGAGATCATTGCGATCAGTCTGTTCGTTTCGATATTTTTGACGCTGACTGGACTTACTTATAAACAATTTTCTTTGCATTATATTTAGAAGATAATGCTAAGTTAAAGAAGCCATAGTTCTCAAGATACTTAACTACTCGCCTTGCCTTCATGCTCACGTTGCAAGGCAGGTTCCACCACGTGGTTCCACCTGCCGAGCTTCACAGGTATTAAACTCAGGTTAAATGCATTAGTGTCGTCAGTGTCGTACAGTAAAGCCTAACAACGTATTTTCAACATGAGCGTGCAATAATCCGTAGTTGAACGGTAAATGGTGCACTCCACCGTTCACAGAATTGAAGCGTGAAACCTAAAATTAGCGCCTGCCTTTAGAATTTAAAAAGCATTCCACTTGTAGTGTTTATTGATTTCTGCGTAGGGGTTTTAATGAAAATTGAACCGTAATTATTCATGGATCGAAGGATCAATGTTTTTAGTTACAAACGCGGACCAACAATGATGCCGAGGCACGTTGGTTTGCGTATTTCCATTCTATACATGGCCAAAACGCAACCATAGCAATCTGCTCGCGTATACTTTGTAATGCAATTTTTAAATTTGTGATTACAATGTATACACGAATTTTGCGTATATACTTTGTAATGCAATTTTTAAATTTGTGATTACAATGTATACACGAATTTTGCGTACTACTTGTATATAGTTTGTAACGTAGACGCGCACGTGCATCTTTCCAATTTATACAAGGCCATAATGCCACCATAGGAATTTGGTAGGACTTCTGATTGCTGGGCTTCTATTTAAGGGGTGGTAGGGGGGAGAGAGGGGGGAGGTGTAGAGTCCCCTCCTGTGAAGGAAATGTTTCGAAACCCCCTTTTTGAGTTTTTTTTAAATATTCTAACCTAACTTTCGAATTTTCGTGTATCGACATCGTTTTAAAGGCCGGAAGAGGTGTGGGGTTGACGAATAAAATGAAGGGGAAGTAGCAACGCTCGACAGGACACTTCGCTGACAGGGCTCGTCAACAGAATCAAGGCGTTTCCATAGGAGGTCACAGTTTTAACCTTACCTAACCTCCCCAAACCATGTCGTTCCTGCCACTCGCCGGCCGCTTGTTTTTACAGGATTAGTTTGCATGCGGGCTAGCACTGTATATTATGGAACAATTTAGTTACCTTAGCCACTACAAAGTATACACGAGTATTTGCGTACTACTCTTGTAGGTATAGATTGGAAGACCTTGATTAAAAAGTGATTTCCAATCTATACGCGACTAGTTTCACACCCTTGCGTTCTAGCCTTGTACAGAATGGAAATACGCCGTTGGTTTCCTCTCTCTTTCTTCAATTCGAACATTTGGCACTCTTTTAGAATCCTAATAACTCTGTGATTTATTGAAAATTCTCGGGACCTGGGGCCTCCAGGGAACGCGTACGAGGGGCCGAAGCAAACTCGCCTGAAAAATGCCTGTTGTTTTTAATGAAATGCGGCACCAACCGACGACTATCCCTGTTCGTACTATCCAAGTGTACCGAAAGACAACCCACGGTTTGTTTAGGACTACTGTAGGATGTGGAAACAAAAATATTGTATTATGGGTTTGGGCGGCTAAAGTGAACTAGTTATCTAGAACCTTGGAAAGACTAGCTCCTATCTAACCAATGCTCTATATAAATTACACAGATAAAATAGCAGGGGGTGACTTCTATAATCAAAAATGGGCCCCAGAATTGATTCATTGAATTGATTCCTCTGTGAGGGTTCTTACAGAGTCATAATGTCAGTCACTGTTGTTTTTCAAAACTTTACCATTCAACGTTTCCTAGCCTTAAAAACATCACATCAATTCCCTTGCTTCCGGTCTTTGAACCGATTAAAACTCAATACAGATTCGGATACTCTACGTCATTTCCGCTTCCTCCCTTACCTGCAACAAAACAAAACACACGTTAATACAAACAGATCGAAGGAAAACAAGCTAAGATTGCGTCCAGTCAAACAAGGTCTCAGGTAAACAGTGGTAGCTATAGAAATTATGGCCTGAGAAAACAATGGGGATAGGGTTGCCTGGATTTGGGTGAAAAACGTAAGAAAATTTGAATCACGCGGGAGGCTTTAGAGTACTACCTTTGTAACTAACACCTGAGTTGGACCTGACAAAAAAAAAACCCGTTACATCATCTTAGGTGTCCTTTAAATGTTTTACATAGACCTGGGTTTGAATATGACAAAATTCAATGTGTGGCCTTTGAGATCGTTCATTGCAAGTGTTTGGGCACAGTGGACTATACCAGCACATGGGAAATCACTCGATGATGATAGACTATCGATAATTAATCGTTGAAGCAATCTAGTCCAAACCTAATTAAGTTTTTGTAACTTCTCAGAAATCAGAATTATCAATAGCTTCTAATTTTCATATGCAAGCTTTTTATGCTCAAGCCGAAATTTTCAAGGCAAGAATGAAACTGCCACTAAAATAATACAACGTAATTGATTTCAAACGTACAACCCTAACCAGAGGTCTAAATAAATTGGTGGATTCGTCTAGCGTAAGTCAAATGAAGCGTTCTTTAATTGTTTGGGTAAACACGGTCCCTGTTTTTGTACCCCATTATAATTAAGATAAGTTTTCGAATTATGAGTTACGTGGGATTGCGATCAATAGAATTACCTTAGGTAGATCTACATTTTTTTATTTTTGTATTTGTTATGGGTTGGCCAGTTATCGATTGTAGTTTATATCCACTATAGGTGATATTAGTAAAACAATGTCAGTTACGTTTTCCCAGGAGTAAACTTGAGAATTAGTTTCATCACATTACTTCTTTGACAAAAATTTCAAGGTATTTTATTTATAAGTTCAAAGTTTTTAGCGACTCATGTCCCCAGGGCACAAGTTAGTCTGGCTTTGTTTGCCATTTATTAAAAACTAAAAACCATAATTTTAATGACTCGAATTTCGTCATCAAAAGTTTTACATAAAACTCCTTTCTCACACCATTATTTTCCCAACCGCACTGATGGAGCTATAAAATTACTATATATTATAATAATCAAGTCCTCCAAGTTGACAAATCGATACATTATAAATTACCAATAGCACCAAAACAGCCATTCGCGCTGACCCAATGACCTAGATCCAGCAGTTAATCTGAGAGTCTGTCCGCCCATTACCGAAATGGTATAATCGCATTAATAGTTAAATGTTTCTACCTTCATGCTATAAGTTATGTTATTATAATAATTTTATATAATTTTGGGTAAATTATTCCAGTAGCTTAAACATCCCTTAACGTTAAGCAAAATATAGCTTACAATACAAAACAGAGTGTCTACGTTGGTATACACAGCGAAAAACAACAGAGTTGGTAAAAGGTAGAACTAATAACGTAGGCGTTTCGTAAAATCGTGTTACAATCGATATATCCAAGTAAAGAAACAAAAGTTTACTTCATTTAGATAAGAGTATAATGTATTGACAGCTCGTTATGGGTGTTCGATACATCAAAAGATGGAAATAAGAATGGTATGGAAGACAAAAACTTACATTTCGAGAAACTTTCAGTATGAGTTACAAATCCTTGTTTGATATAAGTAACAGACATGAAACAACGTCGACATCAAAGCGAAAAGAAGAGCACAAAGAGGAGCAAACGAATAAAACACCAAATAACTCTTGTTCATTCTCAAAAACTCGAGAGAAATAACAGCAAGGTTTGTTTTGTAAAAAACAAATACAGAAGGTATTTGTAAAAAATAAAGAAACACAACCATTACTCCAAAAGCAATCAAAACTATCGAGTGATCCAATTCCAAAATCGCGTTGTTTCTCCGAACGAAATCGCCGCGGGCGCCAATCGGAAGATCCCTGTAATTTCCGCGCACTAACAACTATTGAGCGCGCCATTGTTTCCAATCTTTTTCACGATTTAGCAGTTTCGCAACACGCTTCGCCGGATCCCAACACGTGAGTGTTCTTTTGCGCTCTGAAATTCCTAAAAACACTGCATTTAATCAACATAAGAGAGGCATCCCCGGAAAAAACAGTGTTTACAAAAAGCTAACCTTGCACACAATGTTCGTTTTCTCTTTGCAGCTTCCCTGTAAAAAGCTGCAGCATAATGAAGATAATTAAAATTAAACTGAAGTGGAGTTTTGCATCCCAACGGACAAAAAAGAAACAAATAGATGCTGCGGAAATGAATTCATTTAGTCCGGTTTCAGTTACATAAAGTTCTTCCTGCTCATTAATTAAAAAGGCAAAAAAATTGCTGTGACCATCAGCGAAAAGAGAGATAGTTCCAACAATAACACGACATGGAAAAGTAGCCATTACAATAAAAATTCGTGTGCGACATAAATTGTACTTTTATTAGAGACAAGCCACGCAGAAGACATAACGAGACATAAAAATGGTCATACGATCGACTGGCTAATCTACAGATCCCGGCCGAGATAATCGGAACGACAAGGGTACCGGCCTGATCGTGACAGCGATCTTCGGAGAAATTTATTGCTCAAGAGAAACAGTTTATTTTCTCGACATAGAAACTTTGTGTGTCTTTTAGCAAGTTTACAAAATTTCTCAATTGGTATTCAGATCACACGTGCCTTTAAAACCATTGGCCTCCAAACCTTCACAGGAAAGGGACACTTAGGCCACAGGGACCGCCGAAAGGGGTTCGGTAATGAGTCTGAAAGCACTTCAGTTGAGGTACGTCACTCGGCTTAGGAAGTTGTGGCGCACGAGCCTTGACTATAAAATGTTGAAAACTTGAACTTGATACAAGCAAAGTTTGATGGTTCCATGATTAAACAAAATAATTAAGCCCTGGATAGATACCACAAATCCGAGACCGCAAACACTGCAGATGTTGTATTAATCTCTTAGACATTTTCTCCAATCACGAGGTTTACTAATAAACTAGTAACGCACACTTAAGCAACTCAATTAATACACAAAGACGAATAAAATTACAAATGGTAAAAGCGGTGTCACGAAAATAAATCAGGCGATCAAAAACACGACACCGCGACATCTCCCAATCGTTTCCCATTGAATTTATATGCAGTAACGTACAAATTTTCAAGCACTCAAGTAATTTGTAAACCGTGCCATGAAATTTTGGGCAAATCCCATTCAGGAGTGTAAAATAAGAGGTAGACTCGTCGCTAGATCGATCGGCCGAGACGACCCCGTATAGACGGCACTGTGACCCATTTCCGAAAGAGGGCACCCGTGTCGAAGCATTCTGACTATTTTTGCTAATGTATCAACTAAATACGGTTTTTCAAACTGGTTCTCTTATCAAGGGTTCACCAGGATTTGAGGTAAGCTTCGTTTGATGAAAGATCTTTATATTAAAGGTGTGAAAAGCTGTTTTTAATCTAGATTATGCACATAGATTACATTCAATGAGTCGGTAACGTGTATGTGTAAGTCTGAAAGTATCTATTTTCAGGATGAACTTAGTAAGTTGAATTTACACGTTTTATTTTTGCTGAATGGTTTTTTCCAGGTATTCCAGCGTGTTCGTTATCGCTCGGTACTTTTTTCGGGCATCCAATAAATTGAATTATCTATAGCTGATAATGCAAAGTACTGATCAGCTAACAGGAAAATGTTTGGCGCTTTGTTCCAAAAAGTTCGGGACGTGCGAAATTAAGTTGTCTTTTTTATCATCCGAACAATATAGCTCTTCAGTCCCGAAAGAATATTTCCATTCCAAAACTACTTAACTTCCAAAAAGAGACAATTAATCATACCGAGATTTTGACTAGAGCAAATCATGTCGGCTTCCCCGAATATAAAGCGACCTACAAAACAAGGAAGCTACACGTCTGACTTGTCTCCCTATCATCTAAACCACGGCGAAATAACATACTCGCATAAGCCGGGACCGTGAATAATAGAACTGACACAGATAGGAAATGAAACACTAGAAATAGATGAAACATTTAGTTTGCAACATAATGAAATTGAAATTCCGTATAGGTCGAACCAGTCACCTGAATCCGTTGCATATGTTCAGTGAAATATGTGACCTGGCATTTGAGAAAGCTTTAAATAGAAGTGTTCGGTCAAATGCACACACCCACACGCAAAAAGGCATGGTAAGTTTTCGCTGGTATTTCGGATTATTATTCGCACGTATCTTTTCGCCTGAATGGGCGAATCGACCATTTTAAATGTTTTTTTTTTAAACCTCTTAAATGTTTTTGTTATTCGCTTGATAAATTCAAAAATATGTAAAACAAAATCATTTGGCGTGGCTTAAAATAGAACATATTCCATGTACTGATCTCAGAAATATAGTCTGTTTAAAATTCATGTGCTAATAAAGCGAAATAATCATAATGTTATACACATGAAGCGACAGTCATAATAAAGAGAATGTATTTGTTCTCATGTTATTGATTCTTGGAAACTGTACTTGAACAGACCGTGGAAAATATTTCATTAAATCGAGCGATTACCTAATAGCCGCCAAACTTTTATTAACCATTCTGACTTTTAGATACAACTTGTCGTAAAATTCTCTAGGTGTAAGTAGGTAGCCGTGAAAATATCTCATCTCAGAGTGCCTGCATGAGGAAAAAACCTTGTCCTAACACATTTCAATATTGATTACGATTTGCTTACACTGTAAAAAATCGCAAAAATTCTAAGTTATAATTCATAACAAAAACTGAAATTCAGGTTCACAAAGAAACTATGTAGAACCAAATAATTAGACGTAACTTAAAATAGAATCGAATCATTATATTGTCGTCTCTTTACAATTTATGTACTGATGAAGCGATGAGGGTAATTTGTAAACAAATCGTAATAAGGATCGAATTCTGAGTGCTTTGTAGTGACAATTGATTCTATGAAATCGTGTGTATCCGATAGACAATATTATTTTACGTAGTGTGGCGAAATGATCTGGGCGGCGTTTTTAGTAATATGTAAAGAACGTTCACAGTCTCAATCTGTCAAAAATATCTCGAGTTTCCCTACATTTTTGACAGGATTTTAACATTTGAATGTCGCCAAGGTGAGACTGCGACTAGATTTTAAACGTTTTTAGTTACGAGAATTGGCTTTCTGTGAATTCCCAACGTATACAACGAGCGTTTGTGTAAAATTAATAATAAATTAAAGAAACGTAATAATCACGGAGGATGTTCAGGTATCATGTAACATCATTGTAAATGAGAAATTCCTTATTATTAATAAATAAATGTTCACGAGATAATACTGATTATTCACGGATGTCCCTTTACAAATTGTTATTTTTGGTTTCCATTTAGTATGGTTTTCGGTCCAGTTTGTTCTATGATTATCAATGCAACATCAATTATACTATCAGAATACAGATATTCGTTCCGTTCTTTCGTTATCTCCTTTTATGTCCTGTTAAATACTTAAAGAAAAGATGACCTGTTAAATACTTATAGAAAAAGATGAAGGGTTATATCATTCAGATAACATCTTAATGTGTTACAAGCGTATATATGACATTATCGCCCGAAAACCGCACCAAGCAATCTATGGGAAACGGCTCAGTAGGGAATTCTATAAGCCTTACGCATGTTGCGAAAACCATAAACCCAATTTCTCGTGACATATAAAATGCCCACCAGATAACGTATCTTTTCTCTGGGATGAAATAAATTAAAAAGATGGATGTTTAGTTGAATTTCGGCAGCGATAGGCCAGTCAGTTTTGTAGGGTGGCGACATTGTGCGACCTTGTGCCCAACGGCAGCCAATCGATACTGCGACATTGGACCAGCACTACAAAATACTACGCGACTAACTGCACAGGTAGACGACGTTCTTCCGCCTAGGATTGTATCTTTAGCATATGTGGGCATTAAAAAAAATATGGGCAATCTGGTTGAATCAATGCCTTGTTGGACTCTTTCCGGATTCGTTAATTCTCGTCACGCTCTTAAGATAATTGACACAAAAGTAGTTATATGCTCAGCAAGAGCAATCATTATAATTTCGGGTCACAAAGCTATTTTAAATAGGTACATAAATGGTTGTGCATGGTATAAAAAAATAACCTTAGGTGTCCAAGGTAAAATTTAATTTGAAATATTACAAAATAAGAAGTCTTAAGTAGCCTTTGTTCTACAAAATATAAGAACTAATAATAAATTGTGAAGCCACAAAACTGTGTACAATGGAGGTTTAAATATATCAGAGGAGAAAACACTCAGTCATAATTTCTCATTCGTTAATTTTGGTTTATTACCCAGGCGCTGTATTCTCGGTAAACCAAATTACTTCAATGTCTTTGAAGCTACTTGTTATCTTATATTTATTACGCTTTTCATTGTATTAACCGACTTCATTTTGCTACATCAATTTGCGGATCATACTCTGTAACACATTTTGGTCCTTCGGTAGATAATTCAAACAGTTCCCTTAGCTTTCATCATCACAATCAGCCTATAGGTTCACACAGCTGGGACGTACACCTCTTCCCTTCGATAGAGAGTGGGCTGTAATTTACCACGCGGGCTCAGTGAGGGTTGGTGGATACCACATGTCTTCGATTTTTTGGTTTTAAGACATGCTGGTTTCCTCACCATGTTTTCCTTCACCGTTTTGCGAATAGTGGTGATGAAATTATTAACACAATTGAAAATTAATAAATGGTTTCCATGTAAAACTGAAATAACAAATAAATAGATCTATGCTAATGTAATCAATGACTTTTCATGCGAATCGGAGTCAGTGTCATTTGGCATTCAAAACAAAGGAAACAAGAAACATGTCGGATATCCTCGCCTTCGATGTTAATTGTTAGGCTATCAATCAACTATCTTACAATTTTAATTTAACTAGAAATAACTGTATGCTTTAGTACTTATTCGTATGATATGACCAAGATTATGTCTAAACTTTAAAAGAAACTGTGACCTCCTGAGCTGGTCTCGGCGTTTCTTCTCAGTGTAGTCAGATAGGAAACGCCGACCTCCTCTTTTTTTTAATATGATAGACGTGTAAAAGTGTTTGTACCAACCTATAACTTACAGAAATAAAATCATTTAATATCTATAATTTACAGAGGAAAAAAGAAAGTGGTGGTGTTTTTTTGGATGTAACACCTTCGTATCTGCCAACATAACACTGAACCTAAATCCTGGAGTTTTTGATTAACATTGAATCTGAATTAATCGGAGGTGCCCGGTCACGTTTGACGGATCGAATCCAGACAAACCGACGTTAATTGAGGTTGGCAACCCAGCGTTAAGATCAATGTCCACGAGGAGGTTTAATTATGCAAGTTGACGTTTACAAGCAACCTGTACGATGATAACATTTACAACTCACAGCAAGTCGATTTGCTTTGACATTATTCACCTAAAACAGACAAAATTAGATTTTCGCCCGATAATCAAGGATGACGTCTTGAATTCTTCTGAAGAAGGTGCATACCTTTTCTTTCGTTTTCAAAAGGCGGAGGTGAACAAAAAGGCCTTAATTAAGAATTAACCACCAAGTGTAATGAATCAGTAATGGCTTTCATAAACAAAGGAAAACCAGTACGAATGATAGATAAATTCCGTAACAAATACTAATGTTCCTAATACCCGTAATAATTCTAACACTGAGTGCGTGCGATGTTTAATTAGTTTCGTCTTATTTTCTTATTGTTTCTAGTTATTCAATTAGCCTAACGTCAAATTATACATACTATACATAATATCATGCCTTTCCCCATGGGGATAGACAGAAAGCTACAGAACGCCACCAGCTACGATCCTTACATGTTTCATAAACGAGGCAACCGTTTATGTTCATATATCTGGTCTGGTATCGTGTGGTGCCGGACGTAAAGAATAACACCACCCCATTTCTTCCCGTGGGTGTCGTAAAAGGCGACTAAGGGACTTACTAGAGAATGGGCAGCAGCGTTCTCTATGCATGTTACCACCATACTGCGATCGCCAACCCGCCTGCCAAGCGTGGCGATTATGGCAAAGCCCCCCAAATTGGGGGAGGCCTAAGTCCAGTAGTGGACGTCGTACGGCTGATATGATGATGATGATGATGATCTGGTCATACAAGCACGTCGGTTACGAGTACTACGCTAAGACCTTTCTAAATATATATGTCCTCCTAGGACGTCCCCTCCAAGCGTTTCCGCTCTCATCTACCTTGTACTCCACAATGCTACTTGCACAATTCATGGACCATTGTAGATTTTACCCCCATAAACTTAACTATTTTTCAGGTGACTCCACGAAGGTACATTCCTAATTTGAATGCGCTCAAACGTCAAACTTTACAGAGTACCCTCACTTAAACGCTGAGCTATAAAATATGCTGTGATCGTCGAAGCGGGTCGGGGACACGTCTTTCGCCCCAATTTTAGCTCAAAGGGCTACGCAGGCCAAGTAACACGCTACGCCCACTTTGATTCAATCCATACAAATTTAAGGGTCACGATTTATATGGTATCTTTCAAAGCCTATTTATTGTCATTCATATGTTGAGTGTCAAGTTTCCTTTTCATTTCAAGCTTGACACACTTCGCTCAACAAATACAAGGCCTATAATACTTGATACAGATTCTATATTTATGAGGAGTGCTCATGTGATTTTGTTTGTTAATTAAATTACACGAAACAATGATAATGAATTGTAAAATTAATTAAACCACCATTTGAATATACAGGGTGGCCCAAAAGGTTACGTATCTGGGAAGGGGGGTGATAGGGGTGGTCACAAGGGTCACCAGAAAAATAAAAAAATAAATCCTCTCTGGGTATTTAAAAAAATAGTACAAAAATATTAGTATAGTACAAATATTGCTGTATTAAAAAAAAATGCTGTTATGTAATCGTCAATAACCCTTTATCAAATTGAAATAAAAAAACAATACATATCTAACCAAGATTTTAAAGAAAATTAAGTTCTTGTTCAGTCAAGGACTTAGTAACTACAATTTCACTCAACTTCCTCCAAGTGCACTGAAAAAAAAAAAAGTTTTTTTTTTCTGGTGACCTTTGTGACCACCTTTATCACCCCCCTTCCCAGCTACGTAACCTTTTGGGACACCCTGTATATTCCGTTTAATGATAACATCACTATAGAATTAAGAGTAAAGTTAATTACTATATTCAAAGTGGATCTGGAGCAAGGGTTTCATCAAGTTCACATGTAGATAGTTCTGTAAGTCAAAGGATAAATTCAGCATTGGTCATGCTGCTGTTGATCCGAATTTAAAGAGATGGCAATCTTATTCGCTTAGTTTACTATATTAGACGTAATATAATTCTACAAACTGCAATTTCCATAAACATTTAACCAGCCATGTATGCCAAAACTGTTTCAAGTAAGTAGTGCTTTGGCACGAATTCTAACAATGGCTAAGCCATTAGTGATAATAAGTGTGATGTTATGTATGTATGTTAAATTATGGCACACATCCAATCAAACGCTTTTATGTTGTTTCGGGAGTAAAAGAACAACATAGTTTTCGTTGCTTATTTTCCTTGTATGGAACTGTATAGGGCAATAAATGGGAATAGGTTACATAACATGTTTGTATTGCTTTAAGTTCTCTAACTAACGGTTTGAATGACCCAATAGAAAGAAAAAGTAGGAGCTTACTTCTATTTGTTATGAGTTTTCCATTGGACAAACAATTTGGAGCAATTCAATTAGTATTTCAGAACATTTGGCTTGACCTTAATCACCATGTTTGACAAACGTGGTCGCATTTAGTGACTAGTAGATAGCATCCTTCGTGACACAGCTATCCCTATTAGGACACCCATAGGTAGAAGGTGTGGCTGATTCGATGCCAGAAAACGCATAAACCTTATTCAAAATCCCTGCAAAGCATCAGATCATGATGACATCCACGTAAATAGAAAATTAATCCCAAACATGGAACTTAAGCAATATTCTTCGTCAGTAATATTTGATGTGCAAATAAACAGGGGTAAGTATGCTAAGTTTATTGCTTCACTCGTACGAGAACCTTCTACGAGCGGCGTATAAAGACACCATTAAGAGAGATTATACGGATACAAGAGAAGATCGGCAAGTGAATGTAATGAATGTCAAACTACTACAGTGTAATCCGTGCGGATATATTAAAGAGTATTTATAGAGTAATGAATTATGTATATATGTGTTAAAAGGATAGGGATAAAGAACATTCCGGACAAGAAAGACCAACTACAATGTATTCTCCAAGTGTTCTACACTTTGATGAAACAGAACTTACAGTCATGTTAGTCTAGTGGTTAGTGATCCTGACTTTTAAGACTGAGGTCGTGGGTTCGATCCCCACCCAGGACAAATCTTTGTGTGATGAGCACAATCATTTGTTCTGTGTCTGGGTGTAATTTAACTAAACTAAAAATGGTAAAAATTTACCAGTTTCTGATTTATTCCTTTGTATTCACCTAATTACCTATCTGCATGCCAAATTTGAACTTTCTAGGTCATTTGGAACTGGGTTAGAGTATTGATCTATAGGTCAGTCAGTGATAAAAATGACGATTTTTGGACGTCAATATCTAAATAACCGTTTGAGATGTGTTTATGAAACATGGAGCACATATGTATCTCGCAAGTCTCAATATATGAGCCAAATTTGACACGTTTATGTGAAATAGTTTTTGAGTTATGAGGGGGTCAAAAGTGGCTCCAAATGGTTCGTGAAATATCACACACGGTGCTGCTCGCCAGTTCTGTTAATTGAACTTGGTTTGACACGCTACCGCGTGTCTAGATAATTTGTATGTATTTAGAAATATATAAGTATATTTATCAGTTGTCTGGTTGCCATAGTACAGGCTCTGCCTAGTTTGGGATCAGATAACTGTGTGTTGGTTGTCCTAAAGAAAGAAAGAACTTATATACATCTCCCATTGACATGTATCGTCATAACGAATTATCAGAACCAGAAACAGCACTACAGTCTCCAATTACCCGCACAATCTACATGATCTGCTACATTTCACACTTCACCAGTATCGATTCTTACACTTCCGCAATGCACAATCGTACGGGTATACAAAACACGTAGAGTGCAGAGTCTACAGTGAGTGCAGAGAGGGTAAACAACCACCTTTGGTGCGCGCCAAGGTTGCAGAGTTGTTTGCGAATCTTCCACCTTTGCGCAGCGTGCTGCTTGCAGCCAGGATGGATCTTTGGATTAAAGCTTTTCTTAGAGAAATGTTTGTTTTGAATTTGTAATGGATAATATGTTTTGTGCTTCGGAAGTGCACTTTACTCCTGTTCATTTTAAAACTTTGTTAACACCACCAAGCAACACCTAAGCCGTTGGAATATATTGTCTTAAATTGTCGCTGAATTCATAAATTCATTTTGTGTACTTATCATAATTTTCAAATTCAAACTTTGACACAGCAACTGTATTGCAAAAGGGATTAAGGAGTTTTGATAAATTGGTAAGTAATGGTTTTGGTTATTATAATCTACTTTGTGGAGCCCTAGGGGACTGCAATGCTGAGGATTAAATTTGAATTTGCACTAAATTAATGGCAGATGTTCTGCTACGAAATTACAGTAACTTATCAAACCAGCTGGGGTGAAGGTGCTTTGGATGCGTATTCATGCGCCATTCATTGCAATATAAAAAAGTTACTTTGTAGAAAATAAATAATAGTTTTAAAAAAACTAAAAAATACGCTTCCATAGAAAACCAAACTAAAAAGTTGAAAATAATGAAAAAAAAGAGCGTGGGGTGCTTTTTAAGGTACTTTTTTATTGATATCAGGCACCCCACGCTTTTTTCCATTATTTTCTACTTTTTAGTTTGGTTTTCTATGGAAGCGTGTTTTTTAGTTTTTTTAAACTATTATTTATTTTCTATTTTTTAGGGTGTTTCGAATTTTGAGACGTATGTCAGCGTAGTTTTCAAAGACAGTTTTTTTGCTGTCCTGGTAACCCTGGCAAGGATAATGGCACAAATTTATGAAATTATAGTATTGTCATCGGTCCTCGATAAATCTACAGAGTTTAAATGAAATCTGGTCGTTTAAAGTGGGTCAAAATCGCGCTATAAGGAGTCGGTTACAAACAAACATACAAGTGAAGCTAATATAAAGCGTGTAAAAAAGCAAACACGCAATAGAAAACCATACGAATCTAATTTGAACTTCCAGATGAGTTTTTTGCCCGTGTTTACAGATTCGGCCACGTAGCAATTCCCGGTCGTAATTAATGCATTTCTCGATCCCAAGTGTCCCGGTGTCCCGGCCTGTTCAGTATTCATGAGAGGGCCTACCGCTAGCACATTACACCCAGATCTGCTTGCAACTAGTTTCGGATTAGGCTGCCCCACTCACGATTGCGTTTCACTTAGAATTAAGTAGTTCCAAGTCCTCGTGAGCAATTTGTAAGCGTTGTTTCAAGGAAGTTAGGTAAGTTTGAGTTGTCAGTTCCTTTGGTTACGTTAGTTTGTACGGTTCATTTAGTAATTTTACTACGTTTACAATCAGTATTGCAAAAATTATCTTGGAAACCAAAATTCGAAGTCATGTAATACCCATCAATCCGCATTGGGCCCGCGTGGTGGTTTACGATCTACTTACTCCCTTTCATTGAGAGGAGTCCTGTGTCCCAGCAGTGGGAATATTATAGGCTGATCTGATTATGTACTATCATACCCTTCGTTGTCATCATTCAGGCTATGGTTACCAAAACACAAAATTATAAGAACCCGTCTCATACTATGAGCCTATAAGCTCCAATAGAATATATTAAATGTGGGAGGTAACTTGGTGAATATATTGGTTACCACATAAGTAAAGATAAACCTTGTTACTAGTTGTTTCTAATGAAATTATATACCAGCACATACAAATTATTTGCGGATCTAGAAGCCACGTGTATCGATCCGGCTTAGTCAAGGATAAAATGTGGCGCCATTGAAAGTTTCAGGCATAGAATAGAATAACAGAACTGCCAATTGAAACAATGTTCGATGAAATAACTCGTAACTCAGTAATATGTTAGACTTTATCGGTCAACTAATATGTTATTTATTTCTGTAAAATGGTTAGAAAACACTACTACAAGTCAAAAAAATTATTATTGTTTTAAAACTAAATGAGTTCGGTGTTTCCTATCCCACTACTTTGAGAAGAAAGACCGAAACCAACTCAGTCATATAGGCTCTTATTATCTAAATACATTCTTGGTCAGCAATTAAATGTAAGACCTCGAAGTATGGACGTTGAAGACATGCTGCGGTGACACCCAAAATAATTGGGAAAAAGTTAAGAGAATTATGATGAGACCTTGATCATCTAGACAAATAAATAAAATTAGAGTGTCTGTTCGTAATATTAAGATAACCACTTTTTACTAAGTGTATATACACGGTACATATACCAAAACAACATTTTTTACAATTTTTGTGTCTGTCTGTTTGTTCCGGCTAATCTCTGAAATGACTGGACCGATTTTGACGGGACTTTCACTGGCAGATAGCTGATGTAACAAGGAGTAACTTACGCTACTTTTATTTTAGAAAAACAAAAATAGGATCTCGCGAAAAAAAAAAACGAATGCAAAACTTTTTTGTTAAATACCACGCAGACGAAGTCGCGGGTAACAGCTTATGAATTATAATTCTACTAACTACTAATATTATAAATATGAAAATATGTATGATTGGGTGTTTGTCAATCACGCAAAAATGGCTGAATGGATCTGGATCGAAAATGGCACGCAGAACCTGGATTAACACATTCTTACCGCGGTAGTACGTCCTCCTGGGTTAATTTCCGACATCCACGCGGGCGAAGCCGCGGGCAAAAGCTAGTAATTAATAGTAATAATATCTTAGGAGAACCAACACCACGTTATCTGATCCCAAAATAGGTAGAGCCTGTACTATGGCTACCAGACAACTGATGAACATACTTATAATAGGTTGGGGAAAAAGTTTCTTCGCATTTTTTAAGAAAATTCAAAACATTTTTTAATAAAGTTTATTTACATTTAACTAAAGTATGTAGGTACCATTTTGTTTGATAACTTTTTGCCATCTTGTAGGTAGGGACATGATCCCATTGCTATAGAAATTTTGGGACTTCTGGTCAAAATACCGCGACAAGTGGTTTTGGCAGTCCTCTCGTGATGTTAACCTGACACTGCCTAAAGAATTCTGAAGAGACCGAAACAGGTGGAAATCTGAAGGTGCAAGGTCAGGACTATACGGCGGATGCATTAACACCTCCCAGCCAAACTCTCTTAATTTTTGTTGGGTGGCTAAAGATGAGTGAGGTCTAGCGTTATCATGATGAAAAACCACACCCCTTCTGTTGATTAATTCCGGCCGCTTTCTCTCAACTTCTTGCTTTAATCTCATCAGTTGTTCGCAGTAGAGTTCAGAATCGATGGTCCTGCCTGGTGGTAACAGCTCATAATGAATAATGCCCTTCCAATCCCACCACACACACAGCATCACCTTGTTGCGAGTTAACCCGGGTTTCGCCACAGTCTGTGAAGCCTGACCGGCCTTTGACCACGACCTTTTTCACACGTTCTTGTCATACGTGATCCACTTTTCATCATCAGTTATCAGCTTCTTCAAAAATGGTTCGGTTTCATTACGTCGTAATAAAGAATCACAAATGAGTACACGGTTCATTAGGTTTCTTTCAGTGAGCTCGTGAGGTACCCAAATGTCGAGCTTTTTTGTGTACCCAGTTTTTTTCAAATGCGCCAGAACTGTTTTGTGGTCAATTTCCAGTTCTTCAGCTACGTCGTAACTACTGGTATGCCGATCTTGCTCCACTTTTTCAAAAATGGCATCCATTTTATCCGTAATAGGGCGACCAGAGCGACGTGCATCTTTGACATCAAAATTTCCGGATTGAAAACGCTTAAACCAAATTTGTGCTACTCTCACAGACACTACACTGGGTCCATAAACATCGCAAAAATTTTTCGCGGCTTGCGTTCCATTTTTACCTTTTTTGTAGTAAAATTTTAAAATGTATCGAATTTCTTCATTAGATTCACTCATCTTGACGGTACGAAAAACAAATGAAAATCACACATATTCCTAATTTGAATTTAGAATTATGATCTTTAAAATTTAAACTTTCAATGATACCAAAACCAACCAGATACAAATAGTATAGCCAAAGAGATTTTATTACAAGTTCATACATACTATAATGCGAAAAGACTTTTTCCCCAACCTAATATATTTCTAAATACATACATATCTATATATATAAAAATGAATCCCTATTTCCCTTGGTCACGACATCACGCGTGAACGGCTGGACCGATTTCAGTTTTTTTTTTTGTTGTGTTTGTAATTGTCAGGAGAAGGTTCTTATGAAAGAAAAAAAATTAAAAAATTGCGCGGAAAATTATAAAATTTAAGAACACTTATTTAAGAATACTTAACAACCATATAATAGGACAATGTAAACTTTTTGAATGTAACATTATGACATTTGAAATAGACTTGACAGAATGCGTGCTCAAATATCATCAAAGAGACAGGACAACGTCTGTCGGGTCAGCTAGTTATAGATAAATTACACCCAGACACAGAAAAAATGATTGTGCTCATCACACAAACATTTGTCCTGGGCGGGAATCGAACCCACGACCTCAGTCTTAGCAATCAGGGGCACTAACCACTAGACTAACAGGCCAGTCGAATTCTTCATGGCAACGGCTTTTATTGCTTCAGTCTGCATTGTACTCTACCAAAAGATCTGTCTTGGCGCCTTTTTGTGAAAGCGTTTCGTATCGTTTAATTTGTTTTTGTTTTTGCAAAGCCTAGGCACTGGATTGCGTTACTCAAGTTAATTACAAATTTTTTTCGAGTTTCGGGTTTTATGGAACCTGTTTTGGCGCGGCCAGTGTTTCTTTTTTTTTTTCATTATTACTTCGCTGCCCACAATTTTGTTGTGAATTCTTAACTAGCAATGAAAACAGAATTTCTGTATGTGTAGTTATTACTTTGGGATTGGTTTTTAGGAAGCCCTTACAAGGAAAATCTATGTCATATCACACCAACCTAGTATTTTATAAGTACCAAGATAGAAATAAACTTATTTTTCGGACATTTCGATCCAATTCTTTTTCGGAATTGGATATTTTTATGCAAATAGTGTTGGCAACACTACCCGCTCTGTTTAATCCCGGTCTTTATTACGAGGGGTCCCAATCAGCCCCCTAGATCCGATGCTGGATTACGTGATACCCGCGAAAGTCTTATCAATATTCATGAGCAGACGATCGACGATGAATAGTCGATGAGTGTTGGACGTGTCGATGTCGTGTCGATATGTCGATCCGCTTTCCACGTTGGACGTCACTAGTCTACAAAGTTTAAAAATATGGGTTTCGAATTTAGATTTCTTCAAAATTGCATTCGGTTCGATCAGTTAAAAATAGATATGAGAAGACTGTAGAAGACTGTGCCCTTCTCAAAAAGTCTGTACATTGTTTGTTAGTTATATTTAGCCATTACGTTTTATTTGACTTTACAAAACGAACGTCCTTTTTAATGCAGGCGGGCAACAACTCTCGACAGGCAAAATCAACGTCCAAAAAACAGGTTTTCATTATGAGAGTTCCCTCTGAACCTCCGTTACATTAGTATGCAAATTTTTCATATCACCCCGCGACGAATGGACAGACTATCAATCTAAACCGTCCAGGTGTCGGCCCGTTGTCATGGTAACGATCTCCTTTGTTCCGCCGCTTTTAACGATGTAACTTGATTTTATTAGGCACGTTCAAGTTTTTGCCCAAGTAACAAATGCGATTTATAACCCTTTTGCAGATGAACAATTGTGTTTAACTAGCCCTGTAGAAAGGATAATAAAGATGCATTGAAGCACTGACATAAATTATAATCATAACCACTCTGTGACGCCTATCGTCAAAGAGACGAATGAAACATGTTGACGTTTGAATAAAAATATAACACGTTTAAATCCGACTGCGAACTCATAAAACGACCAGCAGTTTTTTCTAGAGCTGACTTTCAAAGGACAGACGTCCAATGCGGACAGACAAGCTCTTTCAGAAAAAAAGTGACAAATTCGCACATGTGCCAGCCAGAGCCGGCAGCAATTATTATAAAAAACGGAGTGTCCGTTTGGCCGTCCGTCCACTAATACCCCTCAAACCCGCTGGAAATCCAGTCTCAAAATAGACATCCAGGTCAAACGGAGTCGTGCAAATTTTAATACAAATTGACCTAGATTTAGTGTCTCATAAATATTAAATTTTTGCCCCGTTTACCCGATAAGCTTTTATGCCAAAATTATTCCAGTTCCATATGCAAAATTGGATCGGCATACGAGATCGTTTGTACCGAGAGGATTAATAGCGATTTAAAAGAGAGTGACGTTATTTTACTACACTTATCTATATATATAAAAATGAATCCCTATTTCCCTTGGTCACGCCATCACGCGTGAACGGCTGGACCGATTTCACTTTTGTTTTTGTTGTTGTGTTTGTAATTGTCAGGAGAAGGTTCTTATGAAAGAAAAAAAAAAAAAATTGCGCGGAAAATTAGAAAATTTAAGAACACTTATTTAAGAATACTTAACAACCATATAATAGGACAGTAAACTTTTTTAATGTAACTATGACATTTGACATATAATTGACAGAATGGGTGCTCAAATATCATCAAAGAGACAGGACAACGTCTGTCGGGTCAGCTAGTTATTTATATTATTAAACTAATTGATTTGGCTGCATAAGTTCATATCATCATTCATTCCATCATCAGCCGAAAGACGTCTACTACTGGACACAGGTCTCCCCCAAGCACCACCACTTGGACCGGTTCTATGTATTTTATTTGGGGCCTTACCATAATCGCCACGCTTGGCAGGCGGGTTGGCAATTGCAGTATGGTGGTAAAATGCATAGAGAACTTTGCTACCCACTCTAGTTAGTTATTGTTTTCCATATACCTTAAACTTTCTGGTGTGTATAATTAGTTAGTATTCGGTAGTAAAAGCAGGTCTGTCTATCTGATACCTACATGTGAGCTAAAATTCTGCATTACGGTTGAGACAATTTTATCCGTATTTACTTGTACCTACGGATAAAACTAGCTCAACCACAATCTTCGTCTACAGTTTATGAAATAAGAAGCTCATTCACGATTACGGAAATAGATTACTTCTGATAGTGATCCTACACAAAGCCATAAAAGAACTCCCCCCAAACAGTTTAGTAAGGTATTTATTCAGTTGGCCACGAAAACTACACTGGCGTAGTAAATTTTGAATTCCATTGTGTTATGTCATAGTAAAGAGTACCAAATTAACCACAGGCGAACGTTGATGAAACGAAACTAAGCCATTAAGTCGTTTCAAAAATTAATAGCCCATTCGAAACTAAGCTTAGTGGTCGTTATTCACGGTTCGTTTCGGATACGCGTGGAAAACGCCTGTTTCACGTCGGGTGACAATTTTTTACGCCATTTTCAAATCAACTTTCTAACGCTTAACTGATTATTTATTGTTACATTTTCTACATCACGGTAGATCGGGTTAACAACGTGAATTTGAATGTTTTTTTTTTATTGACGTTTCGATTGATTGTTTACGCAACACTTTTGGTACGCAGTGACTCCGAAAAAGGTGCCAAGAGGTCGTAAGAAACTCGATAAAAACGGACACCTGTATCACCACAAACCTTGCTTTTTGTGCCATCGATGTCAATGACAAGGCCTCTTAAAATCTCACGATGTTTTTACACTGAAAATTATGAGCCTCTGGATATTCTCTTTCATTGGATCCACCAATATTCGCTATCAGACTATTCGGCTCTATCTTATCATCACAGCCTAGCCTTTTCCCAACTATGTTGGGGTCAGCTTCCACTCTTACCGGATGCAACTGTATTTTAAATGAAGCGACTGCCTATCTGACCTTCACAACCCAGTTATTGGGTAATATGATAACCTTGGTAAGACTGTGATCCGTAGCTATTGTGTGTGTGTGTATTATCGGGCTTTATCTAAATTTGAATATTCGAGCACAAAATACGGGCGTCCGTATCGCTGAATCGCTTACACAGCGATGCATCGCTTTAAATCATCACACTGTAAATGGCAGAAAACATTGTTCGGGGTTCGCGTTGTTCGAAAATTCCGCTGAAGGCACGTTTCAGCGGCGTTGCATTATGCTATGGTTCATTCGGCAACGGCCGCTTTGAAGCGGTTAAGGCTTGATTTACATTACCTATAGTTAACGGTCCGATGAAATATTAATCACTTATGCATTTCCATTTTCAAGTTGCGCTTGGGAACTGCAGTAATTTCCATTTTGTTAAATAATAATGATGTTATCCAGATTTGTGATGCAGGAACTTTGCTTTTTTCAACCATCGCATCACCGAATACATATAATCAAAATGTTCTGCTCTAGGCTGGCATTAAAGAGCTGAACATGGTCTTCTTGTGGGTGAAACAAAACTTATTTAAAAATACACGAAGTTATGGAAAAACATCATGAGATCTTCATTATCATCGTGCCCTGATCCCAATTTTATTTGGAATTAGTGCAACGTGTCTTTTTCATCCATACTTCTCCATTAGTCGTCATTTCGATAGTCATGCCCTCTCTAGCCATGTCATCTTATTTCACACAGTCCATACATTTACAGTTTCTTAGGTCTTCTCCTACTCTTATAGCCTCTATACTCAAAATTTGTCGTACGTCACTTTCTCACGGCCCCATCGGCCATCTGTTCCGCGAGCAATGTGCCCTGCCCATTGCCACTTATGTTTGGCAATTGTTGTTTGGCATTACTCAGATTCGAATGTACAAAATCCTATTTTGGGACTGTAAGTTTTGGTGACCAGTGTCTCGACCTGAAAGTCTTGGGAGCCGAGAGAAATAAAACAAAAAGTTCCGGGACTCAAACCCTAGTCCAGTACCAGCTCCTTGTTAGTTAAAGAACAATCTTATTGGAAACGTAACTTGCGTTAAGAGTCAAATATAGAAATCGTCACGTAACGAAAAAGCGTTATGTTACGGTTATGGTACGGTAAGACAGTCAGTGAGATAGCTTTCATAGTTTTCGAGGGTCCTGAAGCAGATAATGTAGTTATAATAAAGTTCCGAGTAGGTATTTTACAAATAGAGTGGAACGTTATTTGCGTTACATTCGGGGTTGAAGACAAATCATTAAAAAAACTTTGTTCCTAACGGGTGTTCCCTCGACCCCGCACGTTTGTTTACAAGACTTTAGATACCTTTGCAATAGAAAACCCACCTATCTAATACAAAACTAGCCCACGTGCATCAGTGAGTGAGTTGTTTATAAAGCGGGCCACTCACACGGCGATGTTTACGCGACGGAACAATCGCACCCGCAGCGTGTTTGTGATACGCGTAGTAACGTTGTTTCACGTTATCAGCGTGTTTACTTTTGTGACGTGACTACTATTTAGTAAGGGAGAAGAAAACAGTAATTACAATCTATTATGCATGTATGATTAAAAAAAAAATACAATAGATTAACAATGCATAATATTTGAACACAAACCACACCACAGAGACAACACGAGGACAGTCGCTAATTTGTATGGAAATGGATAGTTTATTCACACAGACCACTTAATTGGGCCATCAAAATTACCAGTGTGGGCGACACCTACCACATCAATGCCACGTCAGCGTGTCAGAAGGTCCTTTTTGTGAAATTTCTGTTTTATTTTTGAATTGCGCTAAGTAGAGACAATGCCAGGGCAAGATATTAAGTCTATCTCAAAACAGTTTTGATGCACATAGAGCAATAAATAAATAAAGTAATTTAACGTCTTTACTAAACGTATTCCACATACGGCTAGACAGTATCCTGTTTGAGTAAAAATTGAGACAGATCCGGTAAAGGAAATCGACTGGAATGAAATCCAAATTGCCACCATGCCCCAGGTATATGAAAACCACGTGTTGGCGACGCTTCGCTTCTTCAAGGCGGAAGGAAAACGAATCTGTTCTCTAGTGTCTAAAAAAGATTTTATATTGTTACGTAGATCGTAAAGTCTAGAAACATCGTGCTAACTCCATCTCAGAAAGGGACAACATTACGTAGATCGAAAAGTCTAGAAACGTCACGCTAATTCCATCTAAGGATGGGGCAGTGTTGAAACTTCTAGATACGACACGCTGACGCCATCTGTTATCAAGTAGCAAGTACTACGAACAATTGTACGTAGACGCCACCGCCATCTATTGTTGAGTAGCGGGATTAAACAGTAAATAGATGTCTGTGGAAGGTTCTCGAAGTTTCGAATCTACTTGTAAACTGTGGAAAAGTGTTGAATGTTCGCGAATGTTCTGCTCGGGATATAAATAGCGGATTGTCGGCCCGATGGGCAGTTCGATTTCGGAAGCGAGCGAATACGAATCAAGCGATACATTACAAGCGAAACAAGTGACTCTGTTTGACTATTGCGATATTGTGATTGTTTAATTAAACTGTGGTGTGTTTCGATAATTTTGGCTTAAATTAATTTATCCCGAACCCCAGCTCGTAACATTTGGTGTCAGAAGTAAGGGATAAATTATGCCAGTTTTACCGAAGGAGGACACGGAAGGTATTCGTACCAGGAGTCAGCGCCAGCAGGAGGTGGATCAGAGGCGATTTGAAGGACCTTCAAGACAGACATCTGGGGGTAATCAGCCGACGACGGAGCCAGTTTCCCAAGCGTCTGGTGTTCCTACAGCATCACCAGCCATGGATCTTTCTACTCTAATGGCAATGCTGCAGGAACAGAACCGCCAACTGCAAGAACAGCTGCAGCAGGACAAAGAGGAACAGGCCCGCCGACAGGAAGAACAGGCCCGCCGACAGGAAGAACAGGCCCGCCGCCTACAGGAACAGCTGCAGCAGGACAAAGAGGAACAAGCTCGCCGGCAAGAGGAGCAGGTTCTCCTCTTGAAAGATCTACACGCGACATTTGGCAAGGACATCAAAGCCATGAAGGAGACTGTTCAGGTACATGAAAATCGTATCTCCGAGGCCGAAGTCCAGATCGCTGATATAAGAAAAGCGGTTGGAGTTCTGAAAGCTGGAGACCGGACTACGGCTTCGATAGTCGCTGCACCTTCCGTGCGTGGGTTTAAAGTGCCACCCTTCGACGGAACATCTTCCTGGTCGGCATACAAAATTCAATTTGAAGCTGTCATGAATGCAAATGGGTGGACAAAAGAGCAGGCCATGACCGCGCTAACTTTGGCCCTTCGTGATCAGGCCTTAACCGTGTTAGAGGCTCTCAGCAAAAATGTTACCTACGAGCAGCTCGTTGAGGCGTTAGAGGCCAGATACGGTGACGCGCACCTGGAACACGTTTTTCGTGCGCAGTTGAAGGATCGTGTGCAGCGCAGTGGTGAAAACCTGCAGCAGTGGGCCCTAGAAATCGAAAAGCTGGTTCGAAAAGCGTACCAGTCTGCGCCTGCACTCATCGATGGGACTCTGACTCAAGCATTCATAGATGGCATACGGGACCTGGAAGTAAGGGCCACTGTAAGACTTGGACACCACGAGACACTCAAGGATGCCTTGGCCCATGCGTTGGAAGTGGAGGCAGTGAGGCAAGATCATCGAGCCCATCGCATCAGGGAGGTTGCAGCATCACCTGTCCGTGACCGTCCGAGGTACAGCCCTAAGTGCTACACTTGCGGAGAAAAAGGTCACCTTCGGTCAAGTTGCCCGAAGCGAAACACAGCTAACGAAAACCAGACCCAAGAAAGAAAGGCGGCAGATATCACCGCCCAGCAGCAGGAAAACTAGTCAAAGCCAGGACTGCGGGGCGGGTGCTGGCTGGTGTTAAATTAGCCCCAAGAATTTCGGTCTCACAAGCCCATGATGGGAACACCCTAGTCATAAAAGGTGAAGTGAACGGAAGACCATGTAAGCTGACATTGGATACTGGAGCTTCTCGCACGGTTGTCAGTTCCCAACTAGCGAATCGTTTTCTTGGGGACTTCTTCGGTAAGCATGACGGCGTAAAATTAGTAACAGCTACCGGTCAGCACATAACCGTCCGTGGTGAGAAGGAAGTGGAGTTAAAACTGGGAAACACTATCTACCGGCATAAGGTCATCATGGCTGACATAGTGGACGACTGCATCTTAGGTTTGGACTTCATGCGGCAGCACTGTTGCGAGATCGACGTTAGTCAAGGAGTCCTAAAATGTGGGTCAGAAGAAGTCTTCATGGAAGGTGCACCATCAGGGAAAGTGTACTGCTTGAAGAAGATTGTTCTTTCTCCCCGATCGGAAACAATAGTTCCAGTTAGGCTCCCACATAATTCCGGGCAGAAGAACCGATGTATTCTCATTGAAGGATTGGATGAAAACCTTCCATGGAAAATTGCGCGGACCTTGGTAAAGGCAATTGACGTTGCAGCCGTACGCATACTGAACCCAAGTGAAAAGGAGCAAGTAATCAAGAAGGGTGCGTTGATGGGTTCCTGTGGGGAAGTAGCTTGGATGCGTGAATGCCAATATCAGCCTTCTCAAAATAACACCCAATCTGCAAGATTTAACGTGTTAAATCTTTTGGAAGACTGTCGTAAAGATTTATCAAAAGAAGAAAGAGAGAAGGCTAGGAAGATGCTACTTCAGTATGCAGACATATTCTCCAGAAATGATGCTGACATAGGGAAGACTGGATTAGTTCAACACAGAATTAATACCGGAAATGAGTTGCCAATACGACAGCGACCCAGAAGACTACCAGTGGCAAGAGAAAAGGAGGTAGATACCATGATTAAAGGGATGGTAAAGGATGGAGTTATAGAGCCTTCGTCTAGTCCTTGGTGTTCTCCTGTGGTCCTGGTGAAAAAGAAAGATGGCAGCATGCGGTTTTGTGTAGACTATCGTCGATTGAATGACGTTACTAAGAAAGACAGCTATCCACTGCCCCGGATCGACGACACACTGGACACGCTGTCAGGAATGAAGTGGTTTACCACGTTAGACCTAAAAAGTGGCTACTGGCAAGTGGAAATAGACCCTAAAGACAAGGAGAAAACCGCATTTTCTACGGGAAAGGGATTATGACAGTTTAACGTCATGCCATTCGGATTGTGCAATGCTCCTGCAACATTTGAAAGGCTAATGGAGCTAGTTCTCACGGGACTAATTGGAGATGCCTGCCTTGTCTATTTAGATGACATCATCATCGTGGGCCGCACATTCGAAGACCACCTTCAGAATTTGGAACGTGTTCTATCAAAAATCCGAGGAGCCAATCTCAAGCTAAGTCCAAAGAAGTGCTCATTCTTCAGACAGCAAGTAAGCTTTTTGGGGCACGTGGTTTCGAAGGAAGGAGTCCAAACAGACCCTGAGAAAATCGTCGCCGTTAAGGAATGGCCAGTCCCGAAAGACAAGACGCAGGTCAGGGCATTTTTGGGTTTGTGCTCGTACTATCGACGGTTTGTCAAGAATTTTGCTGACATTGCCAAACCTCTTCACAAGCTTACTGAGGAGAAGAGACCGTTCTGTTGGGATGAGAATTGTGACATAGCATTCCGAGATTTAAAGGAACGTTTGTGCAATACCCCAATTTTGGGCTACCCTGACACAGAAAATAAATTTATAGTTGACACGGACGCAAGTAATACTGGAATTGGCGGTGTGTTATCTCAACGGAAAGGAGATTATGAAGTTGTGATAGCTTACTTCAGCAAATCTTTATCAAAGCCAGAAAGAAATTATTGTGTCACGAGACGTGAACTTCTTGCCGTAGTAAAGACATTGCAGCATTTCAGCAAATACTTGCTTGGACGTAAATTCCACCTGCGAACTGATCATGCTGCATTAAAGTGGTTGTTGCAGTTTAAGAATCCAGAAGGACAAGTGGCGAGATGGATTGAACTGCTACAAGAGTATGACTTCGCAATTGAACATCGTAGTGGGAAGTCTCACGGTAACGCGGACGCTTTATCAAGAAGACCTTGTCCTGAAGACTGCAAGCATTGTGTCCGGCAAGAAGCTAAGGAAACAGTACCTGTCAGGATGCTAAGAACGGACCTTAGTGACGAATGGAAGGAAACCCTACAGCATGCTCAGCAAAGTGACACAGATATCAGGCCAATTTTCGAGTGGATTAAAGCTAATGCTCCCAAACCGAAATGGTGTGATGTTGCAGCGATGAGTACCACCACAAAAAGTTATTGGGCACAGTGGGAGAGCTTGGTGATCCAAGATGGTGTCTTGTGCCGAAAATGGGAAAATGCTCGAGGGAATAGCTGTCACTTGCAAATGGTAGTCCCAAAAACGAAGGTACCAGAAATTCTACAGCTCTACCACAATGGTTCTTCAGGAGGTCATATGGGAGTAAGAAGGACTCTGTTAAAGATCCGAGAAAGATTTTACTGGATCCATTGTCGAGAGGATGTGGAAGACTGGTGTCGCAGATGTACCAGTTGTGCAGCGGTAAAAGGACCACACACACGCAGCAGGGGTGCATTGAAAGTGTACAACGTAGGAGCCCCCTGGGAACGAATAGCATTAGATGTCGCTGGGCCATTTCCCGAAAGTGAAAGTGGAAATAAATATTTTATGGTTGTCATGGATTACTTCACCAAGTGGCCGGAAGTCTTCGCCATCCCTAATCAAGAAGCTTCAACAGTCGCTGATAAATTAGTCCACGAAGTCTTCTGTCGGTTTGGGGTACCCTTGGAAATCCACAGCGATCAAGGAAGGAATTTCGAGTCTCAAGTGTTTCAGGAAACATGTCGGGTTATGGGTACTCACAAAACCAGAACCACTTCATACCACCCACAATCTGACGGAATGGTGGAGAGATTTAATCAGATGTTGGAAAGATATCTGGCAAAAGTTGTAGCAAGCAGACAAAAGGATTGGGACAAGCACATACAACCGTTTCTTCTGTCATACCGAAGTGCAGTTCACGAGAGTACAACTGTGACGCCAGCCTTCGCGAACTTTGGAAGGGAGTTAAGGTTACCAGCTGATCTAATAACCGGCATTCCACCTGATTCACCACGCAGTATAACAGATTATGCAAATGATCTGCGCAACAAGATGAATGACGTATATGAGCATGTCAGAGAATCAGGCCAGCAGATGTCCGAGAGAATGAAAACTCGTTATGATCGAAAGATGAACAATACTGGCTTCGACGAAGGTTCGCTAGTGTGGTTGCATAACCCTGTGCGCAGCAAAGGGAAGTCCCCTAAACTACAGGCAAAATGGGACGGGCCGTACCGGATTGTGACCAAGATCAATGACGTCACTTACCGAATACAAAAGGGTTTGCGAACTGCGCCTAAAATTGTTCATGTGGATCGATTGGCACGATATTACGGGCATAATGATGCTCGGGACGAGCATGTCTAAGGAGGGGGCAGTGTTACGTAGATCGTAAAGTCTAGAAACATCGTGCTAACTCCATCTCAGAAAGGGACAACATTACGTAGATCGAAAAGTCTAGAAACGTCACGCTAATTCCATCTAAGGATGGGGCAGTGTTGAAACTTCTAGATACGACACGCTGACGCCATCTGTTATCAAGTAGCAAGTACTACGAACAATTGTACGTAGACGCCACCGCCATCTATTGTTGAGTAGCGGGATTAAACAGTAAATAGATGTCTGTGGAAGGTTCTCGAAGTTTCGAATCTACTTGTAAACTGTGGAAAAGTGTTGAATGTTCGCGAATGTTCTGCTCGGGATATAAATAGCGGATTGTCGGCCCGATGGGCAGTTCGATTTCGGAAGCGAGCGAATACGAATCAAGCGATACATTACAAGCGAAACAAGTGACTCTGTTTGACTATTGCG
Organism: Aporophyla nigra; assembly: GCA_947507805.1. Classification (NCBI taxonomy): domain Eukaryota; kingdom Metazoa; phylum Arthropoda; class Insecta; order Lepidoptera; family Noctuidae; genus Aporophyla; species Aporophyla nigra. The sequence goes on along the minus strand of OX382292.1, from coordinate 25,561,042 downwards.
ATATTGTGATTGTTTAATTAAACTGTGGTGTGTTTCGATAATTTTGGCTTAAATTAATTTATCCCGAACCCCAGCTCGTAACAATATATTAGGTACCTACAATATATCAGAAAGCAATGTTAAATATATATGGTATTCAGGTGCAACCGAATAGGCATGAAGCCGACCACAACATAGTTGGGAAAAGGCTAAGTAGATGATTATGATGATGCGCAGAAAGAAAAGGTTTGTAAATTAAAATTCAAAAGGGTAAATACATTTTATTAGAATTACTATCAGCGCAATCAATGACAATGAATGCAGTAGAGGATTCTAACTAGCTTGAGCAGTGATACCTAACGTGAAAATCAATATCTTTCAGTATGCAGAACATGACTACACACAATAAAGTGAGTTTCCCGCTAGGGCATCAAAAAGTCGTAGCAATGAAACCATAATCAGGATAAGATGGGCGAACAAACGACGTAGCTACACAGATAATATAGCAGGGGCCCATAATGGAAATCAATAATCGATTCACCTCAGAAGCATGTTGAAAATCGTGACAAGACTTCGATGGCAATTTTTCATCGACAATCGCTTGGGACTTAATCGTGTGGAAAATGCAAGAACATCGAGCCACATCACTATCTGTCCGCGACTCGATACCTACGTATCGATAAGTCGAGTCGACGACTCGATTATTTTTGCGTCATAACGTTACCGGTTATTTCCGTTTAAATCTGGTTGACGTAAGCGGATATTGACGTTTTTGTGATTCTGATTTCGAAACGGCTGATACAGGTTTTAAGTAAAATAGTGCAATACGAGATAGCTTTTTGCTATTGCATGGCTAGTGATGTAAAAGCTTGTTTTTACGTATTTAATGATGCTGAATGTTAATTACAGTAATTACTTACAGAAAAACCATTGGTCAGGCAGACTTGACAGATATGTAACTATGTCTAATTCAAATACATGGTTTACAAAACTTAACACGTGAGAGCTATTGTTTCTCACTCTGCCCATAATTATATACTTACATTCAATTATCCCCAGTTCTCACACTCAATTCAAAAGGTTTTAGTTAAATCAACATAATGTTGAATGTTAATTTGCGAACACAATAAACATTTTAACAAACTTATAAAAAAGAAAACACATTTAGAAAAGTTATCTACAGTTGTTACTTAAAAGTCGACTATCGTTAAAGCAATCAACTAATGGAAAACAGTCACCCCATATTTTTTCTCGCTCCATTTCCAAACACTATTATAATACAAAAACGTGATTTCATTTGAAATTAAATCTTATCGGGAGGTGAAAGAACTTGTTATTGCATATCACCACAAAAGCTAAGCATATAAAGTAGGACTTTTCACATGCAGTGTTTGCCGTCCGAAGTCACAAAATCAATTTTTAAACGTTTTATGATGAAATGTGTGCTTTATCTTATGGAGAATTGAGTTTATATTTGGAACGTACAATGCTGAATATGAGTAGTCACACAATAGACTGAGAAGGTTTATTGGTCGACGAAAGTCTTTGACCAGTGCGTAACTACGGCACTGAAACCTGGTTGCCCGCAATAGGCGTCACTAGAAGGTCGAAAGTCACACAGAGGGCAATGGAGAGAAGTAATTCTTGGAGTTGCCCTACGTAATCGAATTAGAAATAATGAGATACGTAGGAGAACTAGGCATAGACCAAATAATTTCCAAAGTTCAGTGGCATTGGGCAGGGCACATTGCTCGTTGAAGAGAATGATGGCCGATGGGGCCAAAAAGTTTTGGAATGTCGATCGCATGCCGTAGACGGAAAGTCTTACACAAGATGGACCGATGACCTTGTGAAGGCCGCAGGAATCCGCTGGATGCAGGAAGCAAAACCAGTCGAAGTGACGATGTTTGCGAGCAGTGGACGTCCTTAGTCAGAAATTCTGATGATGAATGATGATGATAATTAGTAGACATCGAAACTCATGGAACAGTTACACATTAAACAATAACTAATTGTTACATACCCGTAAAACGATAGTCGGCAAACAAAAAGAAAATATAATTCAGGTCATTGGCTTCCTTATGGTGATTGAGTGTCAATCACTCAGAAAGGCCATTATCATTCAGAAAGTGACTAATTTCAAGTACACGTAGGGCACGTTAAATAGAAACAATTCTTATCTGTAAAAACCTTTTAGCCACAACTCACAAAAAAAGTACCAAAGCAAAACAATTGCACAAAATATAATAATTTCGTGATTCACTGCCATATTAGCATTGTTACTGCGCAACAAGGGAATGTTAACTTGACTATTCTGAAAATGTAATAATGATTAGCATAAACAGTGTATCAACATTAATTAAAACATTTTGTTACGAAATGATTCACGCCTACCCCCATGGGAAAAAGGCGTGATTGTATGTATGTATGTATGTATGATTTACGCACCGTGAATAGGCCGCTTTAGGAAGATTCTTTTAATTACTAGATTTTGGTTATAAAAGACGCAATGTACTATACTGCTTAATAAAAATAACTTCGTCAAGGTCTCCATTTTGTCAAATAATCTTAATTAGCTTGATTATTTTCGTGTAAACGACTTACTAATTAATTATTCAAGCAACAACAACTATAAATTAAAACAATGATAAAACAAAGGTTAAATAAATAAAAGTTAAGTAGTTATTCATGTATTTAACGTTCAGTGTTGTGCCATTGGCCTGTATATTCACGAAATTCAATAACGAGAAGAATTTAAATGTCAGAGGCAGGCAAGAAATTCAGAAATGAAAATAAATTATTCTCTTTGTACAGAGCACACGAAATAATAGGAATTCTAATAAATTACCCATATTCCGGCTGGCTGAAGTGACTTTATCATCAACTCGGAGTCCGCCTCAAATCTAATTTCCTTTTAATATGTCGAGCTCCTTGCAAGCGCGTTAACTAAATCTGTTATCCCTGCGAGAATGAAGGTTGAATACTAATACGCGAAGTACCGATCATTTTCGGCGCGTATCCGAATAGGACCGAGTTAAACTTACATTCTCGTTATGGGCACCGAATACCGAGTTTCTGGTTATAGGCGAGTTTATGAATAACTTGGTTTTGAGAGGTGAAACTTATTATTTCACTACATCTTACGCTTATAGAATAGTTTCAGAAGTTCTGGCGAAACGTTGACATGTACCTGTAAAGAAAAACAAACGAGTAATTAATAAAACATTACTACGACCTCACAACCGCAAAATAACTACGAGTTTTGTGACATTTTAAAACGAAGCTAATATTAAAGAGGGCAAAGAAACACGAATTCACGACCCTCCCTTTTAAAAACTTCTAAGTCAACATTTTCTTTTATTTATTACTGTTATTTTATTTGTGAACCACTATTTCTTTCTTCTGGTGATTACAAATGGGAAAATTATACATATCATGCGATGTAAGAACAAACATTTCTTTATTTAAAATATAATGTGATGGCTTACATGCGTACGAGTGATTCATGACATGATTCTTGCCCTATTATACATTTATTTAAATAAATTCAGCCATTTATTCAGTTTAAAATGTTTGTTTACTTGTGGTAAGTAGGTACATAGATGTTATGTATCCAGGGACTGCAATATTCCGCATAATCATTCATCAAAGGAAAAATAACAAGTAGATGTTCCAGGAATGGAAACGTCGCAGAATACTGAATCCCACCAAATACATTTCATGCACCAGGTTGCGCAGACTTACATAGCGCTTTCCCATAACTCTATAAACCTTATATCTTGATTAAAATGTACGCCTTTGTCGTTCTCTTATACTTAGTGTTTCATAAGTCTGCTAACTGGATCAAATTCTGAGAATTTGAGCTCTTTAGCATTATCTAAGTCAAAACTATGAGACATTGAATAAAATTACGACGAAACGCTTCGAGATGAGGTAGGTAGCACCACAGCTTTTTGTTTTAGCTCGGTTTTGCGGGGATCCTACCAGCTCCCAGATTTTGCAGTAGAAAGCAAATCAGATACTTTCATTTAGCAATCCTAGAATCTGTTCTCATAGATTCTATACCTATAATTTTCCGGATAAACATGGTACTGTTTCTATAAAAAATATGTTATTGTTACGTATATGTCACCTGGAACACATAGGAGATTCCTGTCTGTGGGATATACCAATGAACCTTTTGCCTAGAACCAGCAGTAGCATGGCAAAGGCGTCTGAATATTTCAGTGCATAAACAACTATGAAGTTGAGCTAAGTTTAGCTGCAGTTAACAGTGTGATAACTACGCTACTTGTCTTGGAAACTACCTGCAACCATGTTAACTTATTCTTCCGAAACGAAAAACATATAAACATATCATAATTTCAGCCGTAAGACGTCCACTGCTGGACATAGGCCTCCCCCAATTTGGGTGGATTAGCCATAATCGCCACGCTTGTCAGGCGGGTTGGCGATCGCAGTATGGTGGTAAAATGAATAGGAAACGCTGATGCCCATTCTCTAGTAAGTCCCTTAGTGGCCTCTAACGACACCTACGGGAAGAAATGGATGGGGCTATTCTTTATGTTGGCACCACACGGAACATCTACTCATAATAATAAGGTCATAAACAAAAGCCTCTTGACTCATACAACCTTTAACCCTTCGACCTTTTTAAACTTAATTGGTGCACTGCAGTGAGTTAATAATGGTAATACAAATGAACCGAGTAAATGAAAGACGACTAACGAGTCACATCCGCCTCGTTTAATTAGCTTCACGAGGTGTGACGTCATATTATGTCCTTCCAGTGTACTATTAAGGACGAACCATTTCGTAGTACTCTATGGGGTATTTACACGAGGTCGATTTTCGTTGTGAGGCTTGTCGCTTACCAAATTGCTTCAGAAGCCGAATCGCCAACCCATTTACACAGATCCATAAAAAACGCAGTTGACTACTGTGTCTGGTTCATTTTGCAACAAAATGTTGACCTTCATGCGGCGGGCGATCGCCTGTGACTGAGCATTTTCTTTTATTTTTTGTTTTAATGACATCTTGCAGGTCAACTTTGGAGGTTGCCTGTTGCTTAACCGGACTTGCCTGTGGCTGCCTCAATAAATTAATGGCTCCAACAGGGCGACTACACGCTAAGGTGGGGTATGGACCGCGGCTTACGGCGTCGCTGGCAGCAAGAGACGGCCATGATCGGAATGAAGAGCACTTTCATAACTCTCGGTCGATTTAGTCACCCGCCGCATGCGACTTGTCGCCGCACGACAGTCGAAACGATATGTCACCTGCCGAATTGCCATTTAAACAGTCGACCGTCGTGAGTCTGTCGTCACCTGTGTAAAGCCCGCACTTTGGACGTTGTCTAGATGTAAAAGGAGTTGACGTTATATTTAAGGGTGTGTAAAGACGCGGGTTCCCAACCCGGTAAAGACAAGTCGGTACCGATCACTGTGAAATTGCTCCGTACTGTATTAATTTATGCGCTCACACATAACGGCTCCCGTAAACAGGTCCGACGTGAAAGCGCGATGCGTCACTAATAGAACAATTCCTATGAAAACTTCATGAAAAATAGTTTAAAAAAACTAAAAAACACGCTTCCATAGAAAACCAAACTAAAAAGTACAAAATAATGGAAAAAAAGCGTGGCGTGCTTTTTAAGGTTTTTTTTTTATTGATATCAGGCACTCCACGCTTTTTTTCCATTATTTTGTACTTTTTAGTTTGGTTTTCTATGGAAGCGTGTTTTTTAGTTTTTTTAAACTATTATTTATTTTCTTTTTTTTATGGTGATTCGAATTTTGAGATGTATGTCAGCGTAGTTTGTGACAGTTTTTTTGCTGTCCTGGTAACCCTGGCAAGGATAATGGCACAAATTTATGAAATTATTGCATTGTCATCGGTCCTTGACAGGTGTGCAAAGTTTGAATGAAATCTGGTCGTTTAAAATGGGTAAAAATCGCACTATAAGGAGTCGGTTACAAACAAACATACAAACATACAAATATACAAACATACAAGTAAAGCCCAAGTAATATAAAGCGTGTAAAAAGATCTTTAAATTTTCTTTTCTTTTTGTTAATTTGCAGGTCCGAATCAGTCTGTATGTTAAACAAAAAATAAAAAATATGATTGCGACATTAACACAAATGTATTACAGAATTATAATCATCAATACAACCCTCTAATTTCATATAATCACCATTGAATCGCTATTTCATGAGAAAATCATTCATTTATTGAATTTCGCGGGCTACCTTAGCGCATCCACCTGAAGCAATTAATTAATTAACACGAATAATGCATTAGCGTAAACAAATGCATATGCTAATGCGATTAGTTAAATTATATTCAAATTAATTAAATTCCGTAGAGGAGCAGGTTAAGGCAGCGGGTGATGCTTTTCCAATCAATATTTCAAGGGTAAGGAACCTTACCTACGCTATTTTCTTGACTGGAATGAACGTGTGCGTTCATTGACTTATCGTTCAATCATTCAAATTCATTGAGGGATCAATAACCGCCTGACCTCAGTAACGTTTAGATCAGCTTACGTTTATCCAGCTTTTTGCCTTACTCTGTCACCTATGTTGAGGTACATTAAACACTATCTTCCGAGACAGTTTTTGAATTAAGAACCTAATATCTATACAAATGCAGTTCTTTTTGCAAAACTGAAAATTTGTCCGGTGCTAACTTGGCATTTTTGTATTAAGAACTTTACCCAAATCGAAATAAAGTTGCGAATGCTAAAAACTGATGCAAATAGGTACTGCTAGTTGTCTTTCAAATAAAATGTTACAAAAAAGTAAGGTGTGTTGTGCTACGTAGAAAAACAACACCACGTTCAAAGTTAATTACTTATAATTACACGTCAGGTTAAAAGATCACTGAACAAATTATAACATCTAAGTATACTGTATAAGTACTGTACTGTATCTTTACTTAATATTATACAGACTTACCTACAATTTGTTTGTTTGGAAGTTTCTATGACCCCTACATATAATATAGGTACATTGTATAATTATACAATCTAACAACAAGTCAGATTCTGCAACCATGTTAACTTATTCCTCCGAAACGAAAAATATATATATAAACATATCATAATTTCAGCCGTAAAGGCTCGTTCAGACTAGCGCGACGCGACGGTCGCGCGCGAATCGGCGATTTATATCCGTAGAACAATTTCTATGAAAACGCGCGCGACCGTTCACACAGGGGCGACCTGTCGCGCCGCGACACGGTCGCGCCGCGTCGAGTAGCGCGACAGCTTATTAGTACATTTTGTATGGCGTCGCGGCGATTTCGCGGCGATATCGCCGCGAATTCGCGGCCGCGACGCGACGCGACATGAGAGTATAAAAGACGGTGCAATCCAAGCTGAGCTCAGTAGTAGACGATCTTCGTCATAGGACGAAGGCAGGTCGGTGCGTGTGTGCTTAGCTTGGGGTCCGAGGTTCGATACCCTGGTCGATCGACATTTGTAGCTACTTAGGTTAGGTGTTAGTTTTAATAGCTATGGGAGGAACTGTCCTCGTAAGTGGGCTGTCAACAAGTACCAGGTACTTAATAAAATAGAAAATTTCGTACTGTCCTATAAGGCCTACAACCTTCTCACATTCGAATCTATTTGAATCTATTTTAATGATAGTAGGTATGTCATAAATAAAATATAATAACCTATTTAAAACAAATGTCATTATGGCCATGACAACCAATAATACTGGGTTCAAACTACATAGTTGTAGGTCTAGAATCTATACTTTTATATTATAAAGCTGAAGAGTTTGTTTGTTTGTTTGAACGCGGTAATCTCAAAAACTACTGATCCGAATTGAAAAAATCTTTTTGTGTTGGGTAGCCTATTTATCGAGGAAGGCTATAGGCTATATAACATTACGCTTCAACCAAGAGGAGCGGAGCAGTAATGAAAAATGTTGCAAAAACGGGGAAAATCACACGGGTAGGCGATTCGACGCAACGGGAAGGGTAGGAGGAACAAGAAATTTAACGCGGACGAAGTCGCGGGCAGAAGCTAGTGTCAAATAAAGAGTACCTAGATTATGTGATAGGTATATGTAAAAAAAAAAAAAAAAAAATGTACATCGTCGTTTCATCAGCAGCCTATAACGTTCCCACTGCTGGGACACAGGCCTCCTCTCGGTGAGAGGGAGTGGGCCATGATCCACCACGCGGGCCCAGTGCGGGTTGGTAGATGTCACATGTCTTCGAATTTTAGTTCTAAGACATGCCGGTTTCCTCACGATGTTTTCCTTTACCGTTTTGAGAGCAGTGGCGATGAAATAATTTACACAAAGTAATGCGCCTGCTTGGGTTTGAACTCACGGGTCGTGGGGCTTTAGGGACCGGGACCGCGGTTCCAGAATCCACCTATTAATAAAATAAATAATTTTAGTAGTACTTTGGGACCACAAGTAAAATAAACAAAGTTATGTCTTGGGAAAGTACGGTCAACCAAAAAATTTTGAATTTATACAAATAAAATTATTTTTATAAAACGATATAATACTTTTTTACAATGGCAGCCTTTTATAAGAATTAAACCTTAAAAGAATACACAATAATATTTAAAAAAAAGGATTCTTGAGTGTTTAAATCACCTATCGTCCCCCTAATCACCCACCAAAACGTAACAATAAACTTTTAAAAAACTTCACAACTTTAATTTGACACATCAGCAGCAGTCATAATCATTACAATTATTGAATATCATTATTTTTGTAAATTAAACATAATCAACTGACATTCAAAAAATGCTATCATAATAATACTAGCTGACCCAGCGAAAGTACCGACTCAGAGTCAATAACTGATGTGTTGACTTATTAGGCTCCAACCAAGTTATAACAACCTGGTACTTTGAAGGCATAAAGCGATTTCTAGCTGACACTCCTAAGTTTGGTAAGCTCCTACAACCGTACGCAAAATACGCGCTCAGACGTGGAGTTGCGGGCACCAGCCCGTTCTACCTATTCCTAAGCTCCTACTAAGTTATGACAACCTGGTACTTTAAAGGCATAACGCGTTTTGTAGGTGACACACCAAATGTATGAGAAAGTGAATTATTATCTTTTATTCTCGTAATTTTTTTGGTAACAGTACTTTAATTTCAATTTTCTTGTGGTCTCAAAAAACTGCTGCAAAATGATTATTGTTTTTTAGGTAGAATCCAGGACCGCGGTCCCGGTCCCAAAAGCCCCACGACCCGTGACCCGAACTCACGACCTAAGTAACTCGTAAGTCGCGGCCGTTACCACTGGACCACCACTGGTATCATCGTCATTTGAGAGCAGTGGTTATACCGTCCGATGAGGTACAGGGAAACTGAGAAATGTAGGGTAGTTACCTATTTGGTGGTTACCAAATAGGTACTTACCCTACATTTCTCAGTTTACGGTCTCTATTTTCGATTTCGATCATTGTCAACCCCATTTTAATGTCCGCGCAATCACTGTCCATTCCAAGGTTGCCTGGAAGAGATCGCAGAAAGCGATAAGGCCGCCCATTGTATGTTTTTTTTTGTGTTAAATGTTCTTGTTGTTATGTATTTTCTGGTGTACAATAAAGCATATATAAATAAATAATAAATAAATAAATCATTGAATTTAATATAATATGTTAGTATGAGTAAATTCAAACTGACTGATTCTGCTACAATACCGAAATAGTATAGGTTGCAATGGCAGTATAGTTTGGAAATATTTTTGCCTTTAAACATCCACATTACATATTATGTATATCTCATCATCAGCCTATAATATTCCCACTACCGGACACAGGTCTCCTCTCGCAGAGAGGGAGTGGGCCTTAATCCACCACGCGGACCCTGCGGGTTCATAGATGTTACATGTTGTCGAATTTTTTGGTTCTAAGACAGTTTGACACCGGTTTGAGAGAAGTGGTGAGGAAATAATTTACAATAAAAAAAACTAAAAAACACGCTTCCATTGAAAACCAAACTAAAAAGTACAAAATAAAAGTTTAAAAAAGCGTGGGGTGCTTTTTAAGGTATTTTGTTTATTGATATCAGGCATCCCACGCTTTTTTCCATTATTTTGTACTTTTTAGTTTGGTTTTCAATGGAAGCGTTTTTTAAATTATTATTTATTTTCTATTTTTTAGGGTGTTTCGAATTTTGAGACATATGTCAGCATAGTTTGTGACGTATGTCAGCGGAGTTTGTGACGTATGTCAGTGTAGTTTGTGACGTATGTCAGTGTAGTTTCTGTCGTATGTCAGCGTAATTTGTGACGTATGTCAGCGTAGTTTTCGAAGACAGTTTTTCTGCTGTTCTGGTAACCCTGGCAAGGATAATGGCACAAATTTATGAAAATTATTGCATTGTCATCGGTCCTTGACAGATGTGCAGTTTGAATGAAATCTGGTCGTTTAAAGTGGGTCAAAATCGCGCTATAAGGAGTCGGTTACAAACAAACATACAAACAAACAAACAAACATACAAGTGAAGCTAATATAAAGCGTGTCAAAAGACAGTTGTGAGTATAAGTGGGGGAGCTGACGGTACCGTCCTACCGTGGTATCGTCCGACTTCCGACTTCCGACTTGTCCGAGACATAACCAATGTGTGTTTGTGTTCGTGTATGTGTTATGTGCTGACACTACTCGTCTTCACGCACACACTCACAACGTGTTTGTTCACTTGGTTACCAAAATGCGTTGCTTCGTGGGATAAAAGTTATGTAAGTGTGAACTTAATTCAAAGACGGTTGTATTTTGCTTAAAAACTTTTTAATCTGGTAGTGGATTAGGAGAGCGCACGCGTATCGGGGCTGCGCGGCGCTGCAAATGCGGCGGAGGCTTCTCTTTGAAATAGATGCGAACGGCGGGCGTGGCGTCCGTGAGAATATAGCGCCTTTTATTTTCATTTTTGCAATTATGCTTTGGCATTATTCAATGATTACAAGATAATACTTTGTCCAACATTTTTATTCGTATCTGTAGGGAGTTTAGCTGTTCAATAATTTAAATGGTGCTCTTCAATATTACGGTCAGCAGTCTGCCTCCAACGTCTGTAAATTTTTTGTCAATATAAGTCATTTGTTTGTCAAATTAATACTTTGTATGTAGGCTAAGCACGTGTTGTACATCCTCTTACTATGCAGTAGGTGTGCACCTAGCAAAATACCGCGGGCCGCCAGCGGAGCCGCAGCATTCGCTCGGCCGTAGGCCGCTTCTTCCCTACCGACCGAACATTACCAAACCGCGAGGACCATCGGACCATCGCGTCGAGTCGCTCCGGCCGCCCGGCCGCCGCGTCTCCCATGCACGGCCCGCGCCCTTCGGACGCATTCGCCAGTCCACTAAATCTAGAAACCTCAGCCGTGAATGCATGCCATTCCTAGATTGCGCCGTGTATGTTACATAATAGTGATAATAATAATTTTATAATACATATTTTAAAGTAGTGTTTAATTACGTAGATAAACCTACCCCGAACACACAACTTATTATATATCACTAATAATAATACCTCCTTAATACCTCTAAATGGGCTGGTGCACCTCGAGTTGAAATGGCTCGCGGCGGAGCGTGCGCCCGATTCACAGTAAGAGCGCTAGGTCTCCGCTAGCAGTCAAGTGCGTGATGTCAGCTGTGCGATTGTCAGTTCGAGTTCAAGCGTCAACGTGTGAATGCGAGCGAACGACTGTGTGTGCATATTACAAGCCCCTGGACCGCACGCGCTGTTGTACGTGTGACCGCTAGACCAACGAAGCAGTTTGTTAGAAGTTACTATATTTACAATAAGATCACTCATTGGACATCATCATCATCAGCCTATAATGTTTCCACTGCTGGGACACAGGCCTCCTCTCGGTAAGAGGGAGTGGGCCATGATCCACCACCACGCAGGCCCAGTGCGGGTTGGTAGATGTCACATGTCTTCGAATTTTTGGTTCTAAGACATGCCGGTTTCCTCACGATGTTTTCCTTCACCGTTTTGAGAGCAGTGGCGATGAAATAATGTACACAAAGTAATGCGCCTGCTTGGGTTTGAACTCACGACCTACTACTCGTAAGTCGCGGCCGTTACCACCTGGGCCACCACTACTCATTGGACATATTAAGTTATTACTGAATATTTCTTAAACACACACATAACATCGCCCCTGCATTCCCCAAAGGGTTACACAGAGGTTACGGTACGTATAGTACCTACACCTACATTATGCCAGTTATGCGTATTTTACGAGAGTGTAAATTAAGATTTCAAAATCACAATATGTAATCTCCTCATAAAAATTGTTGTATCGGAAAATACACTTAACATGTAGAAAACAAAGTCATTTTTCCGAAATCACATGAATTGGAAACTAAAAAGTACGTCAAAAATCAACGATTCACACCTAGACGTGAAATCTTGATTTTTAGGGCTCCGTTGCCAAATGGCAAAAAACGGAACCCTTACAGATTCGTCATGTCTGTCTGTCTGTCTGTCCGAGTATGTCACAGCCACTTTTTTCAGAAACTATAAGAGCTATGCTGTTGAAACTTGGTAAGTATTCTGTGAACCGCATTAAGATTTGAAAAAAAAAAATCATCAAACCCATGCATGTGGGGTATCTATGAATAGGTCTTCAAAAATGATATTGAGGTTTCAAATAACATTTTTTTCTAAACTGAATAGTTTGCGCGAGAGACACTTCCAAAGTGGTAAAATGAGTGTCCCCCCCCCCCCCCCCGTAACTTCTAAAATAAGGGAATGATAAAACTAAAAAAAATATATGGTGTACATTACCATGTAAACTTCCACCGAAAATTGGTTTGAACGAGATCTAGTAAGTAGTTTTTTTTTAATACTTCATAAATCGTAAACCACAATTTACCTTTCATTCAGTCAACTCAAATATAAAAATTTTAAAAAAACCATTTAATTTTGATAAACATAAACCTTATGCATAAACCATGAATACCTGCAGGTTTGTACGGTGCGCGAGTCCGACTCGCACTTGGCCAGTTTTTAAACAACAACTACGTAAAAGTACTTCAAGCTTAGGTACCCCTAGTTGGGTTGAGTTACGTGACATTACCTAACTTAAGTAGGTACCTATGTTGACCGACCAGGGAATCGAACCTACGACTCGCCAACACCCACATACCTGCCGTCGTCCTCTGATCAAAATCGCATACTACTGAGCTCAGCCCGGATTGTACCGCCATTTATACCATTTGTGTGGCGTCGCGGCGATATCGCCGCGAAATCGCTGCGACGCGGCGACGCCATACAAAATGTACTAAAACCTGTCGCGCTGCTCGTCGCGCGCGAATCGCGGGCGATTCGCGCATGAGTGGTCGCGCCAGTGTGAAAGGTGTTGCGTCGCGATTTATCGCAGAATCGCCTCCGCGACAGGTCGCGCGACATGTCGCGCCTGTCTGTACGAGCCTTAAGACGTCCACTGCTGGATATAGGCCTCCCTCAATTTGGGTGGGCTAGCCATAATCGCCATGTTTGTCAGGCGGGTTGGCGATCGCAGTATGGTGGTAAAATGCATAGAGAACGCTGATGCCCATTCTCTAGTAAGTCCCTTAGTGGCCTCTAACGACACCTACAGGAAGAAATGGATGGTACTATTCTTTACGTCGGCACCACACGGAACATCTACCAATAATAAGTCAGATTGTAAAAAATCTTGGAAGATTTTGGCTATAGCATCACGCTACGATCTTAAGTCGACGATCTGTATTTTCAACGCACTGGTTAGCGCGGAGAGTTCAAAACCGAACAATGAAACACACTGTTCGATTTTCGCGGCGTTGAGTTGAGAAGTTGAGATGCAATCTGTTGGATTCTGAGTGCTCGGTTCAATACTGAGAGTTGAAAATCCGAGTACGTCGGTGAGTATGTCGACTAAGGAACAGAATAAAAAGAAAAAAAGAAGTAAAAAAGAACTAGGAGAAAACAAAGTTAGTTATTAGGAGTAGGATGTATATTGTGTTAAAAAAATAGTTTTTTTAACTATTATTTTCCATTTTTTTAGTGCGTTTCAAATTTTGTGACGTATGTCAGCGTAGTTTTCGAAGACAGTTTTTTTGCTATCCTGGTAACCCCGGCAAGGATAATGGCACGAATTATTGTATTGTCATCGGTCCTTGATAAGTATGCCAAAATTCGAGATAATCCAACGTTTTGAAGGGGGTCAAAATCACGTTCAAAGTTTCCGTTACTTACGCACATATTAACATACGTATGAAGCTAATAAAAGCGTGTTAAAAAGAAGAAATCGCGTGAATGAAGTCGAAGGCAGAAGCTAGTTCTCTATACTGGTAACATTTGTATTATGAAGTAAGCAAGGGCAGGAGCAGGGTCACGGCACAACACATGTAAGGACAGCCTACTGCACGTCCAAGTAACAGTTTGATTTGGACACCTCCTTGATTTCATGGAAGAGTGGACGATTCTTGTAGTTCAAGTTGAAGTATAGTATTTATTTGTGATTGACCGAACACCACTAGACCAGGGGTGGATAACGGCGGAGACTTACGAGTTGTGTAGGTCGTAGGTTCATACCCCGACAGGTGCCTTACTTTTATTATGTAAATTATTTCATCACCATTGCTCTCAAAACGGTGAAGAAAAACATCGTGCGGGAAACGGCATCTCCTAGAACAAAAAAAAAATACCGAGGGCCCGCATGGTGTATAACGGCGCACTCCCTCAGACAGGAGGCCAGATTCCCAGCAGTGGGAACATTAAAGGCTGATTATGTGATCGTATACCTGTTATGCATACTTGTGTAATGCGGTTACAGGTATGCTATTTATGACCGACATGTTGATATTGACACATTATGATTCTAATTACTTTGATGTCAATTATGTAAACATCTTTATTGTGATCGTGAATGTCATTGGTATCGATTTTCTATGGTTAGAAACAATTTGTTAGTGCTTATTGTTGTTCGCAGAAATTTTGCACTGAATATGATTGTTTCAATTTATATGTACTCTGAGTTTATCTTAGAAATTACTGACATCGCTGAAGAGAAATAAAACGCGGTAATCTCAGGAACTACTGGTCCGAATTGAAAAATTCTTTTTTTCTTGGGTAGCCTATTTATCGAGGAAGGCTATAGGCTATATAACATCACGCTACAACCAAGAGGAGCGGAGCAGTAATGAAAAATGTTGCAAAAACGGGGAACATCGCACGGGTAGGCGATTCGACGCGACGGGAAGTGTCGGGGAAACAAGAAATTTAACGCGGACGACATCGCGGGCAGAAGCTAGTTATAACATAAGATGAACATAATGCCTTGTTTGTTCGAAGGAGGAGTACACCCACGTTTTACCACTTAAGTCCCCTGAAATAAGGGGCTAAAATAAGCAGTACCTTTGTACTCAATTCTATTACTATGCCTTATCACTCTGTATTTTACTGTGTGTACATAAATAATAAAATAAATGAATAAATCCAGACTCCGGGCTGCTACTGAGAAATTCCAGACTGAAAAACCCAATAACTCTTTACCCGTCCTGGGAATGGAACCCAGGATCTTATGTTTAGATAGACCAACGAGCCGACGCAACGACCTTGTTGTAAGTCTGAAATCGCAAAATAATCAATGATTGTGTCTTCTATAGATAAGAAGAAGCATTCGCCCAGCAGTGGGACAATAATAGTCTGGTACTTGAAAATTATCGGAACGTACTCGTCATCATTATCTACCTAGTAGAGCGTTTTCTAACTATGATGTGGTAAGCTTCCAGTCTAACCGGATACAGCTCAATACCAGTATTTTACATCCCACGGCTACGTACTACCCTGATACAAAGTTTCCTATATATCACATTCATGCTTATTAACCATGTTTAACAAATTTTATCCAACTCAGTTCAGCCATGTTTGAGTATCAAACGTCGCAACTCACAACATAGAACATTTAAATATATGATATTAGTATGATAGTTATAAATAGGAGACTAGTTAGGATTAAGGGTAATAGAGTTGAATAATGTACATTTTTGGAGTCCTTTGTCCAACAGTGAACTGCTGTAGGTTGATGATGAAGGGTAATACTATTTTCTTTTACTATAGCTTGCGACTCTCAGAACACGTTAATGTTTTTTATTCCATCCTCGAGCCCATCCGACACAGTTCTCGGCTGTTAAACAACAAAAAGTATAATTTAAAAACTATCTTTTTGCCGTAACAAAATCCAGACAAACTTGTTTAAAGAGGAACTTGTTTTAAACAGGTAGGCTTAGTCCTTGGCTGTTTGGTCCAGAGAATAGTTATTTTTGGATAATTTGCCTGCAATTATCTTATGTAAATTAAGATATAACATTAACATGTTTATCACCAGTTTTGGGATTATGAGAAAACGAAAACATATTTTTAAGGTTTTATGTTTATTAATTACAAAATGTATTTTAATAAAACTTAAAACAAAAATCGGCCAAGTGCGAGATGGACTCGAACGGTTCCACATCACAAGGTAAAAAACCGGCCAAGTGCGAGTCGGACTCGCGCACCGAGGGTTCCGTACAAACCTGCGGGTCATCATCATTCGTCATCATCGTTTATGAAATTTTTTTTTTTTTAATTTTTATATTTGACTTGACTGAATGAAAGGTAAATAGTGGTTTACGATTTATGACGTATTAAAAAAAAACTACTTACTAGATCTCGTTCAAACCAATTTTCGTTGGTAGTTTACATGGTAATGTACATCATATATTTTTTTTAGTTTTATCATTCCCTTATTTTAGAAGTTACGGGGGGGGGACACATTTTACCACTTTGGAAGTGTCTCTCGCGCAAACTATTCAGTTTAGAAAAACATGATATTAGAAACTTCATTATCATTTTTGAAGACCTATCCATAGATACCCCACACGTATGGGTTTGATGAAAAAATTTTTTTTGAGTTTCAGTTCTATGTATGGGGAACCCCAAATATTATTGTTTTTTTTTTTGTATTTTTGTGTAAAAATCTTAATGCGGTTCACAGAATACATCTACTTACCAAGTTTCAACAGCATGGCTCTTATAGTTTCGGAAAAAAATGGCTGTGACATACTCGGACAGACAGACAGACATGACGAATCTATAAGGGTTCCGTTTTTTGCCATTTGGCAACGGAACCCTAAAAACGCCGAAAAGTAAAGACCCCTTTAATTTACAACTTTGTTTCTTATTTTTATTATTTGCTGTTATAGCGGCAACAGAAATACACATTGCATGAAAATGTCAACTGTCTCCATATTACGGATCTTGAGATACAGCCTACTGACGGAGGGACGGACGGACGGACAGCGGAGTGTTAGAAATAACGTATTGATGGTTACAGCCGAAAGCACCGGTGTCTTGGTATGTTGTAAAGACGGTCATCCATCCAAGGACCAACCGCGGCAAGGATAGCTTAAGCTGATCGATTGACCCGTGCTGCTGTTAACACTTATCCACCAGCCCCTACGACATGCCTCTGTCTATGTAGGAATATATACTAATATTATAAATACGAAAGTAACTCTGTCTGTCTGTAACGCTTTCAGGACTAAACCAAACCACTGACCCGATTTTGATGAAATTTGGTATGGGATAAGTTTGAACCCCAAAAAAGCATATAGGCTACTTTTCATTCTGTGACTTCATCTGCGATAACAGACATTTACGCAGACTTAAGTCGTGAGTAAAAGCTAGTAATTTTTTTTATTATTTAATCAACTAAATAAGTGCATTGGGCACATGTTTGCTCATAAACCGAGCAAAATAACCGCGTTCCATTTTAACTAGAAACACTTTCACAGCCAACAATAGTGAGATAGTATCGTAGTGTGGCAACTGTATCATCAATGGACGTGCGACTAAACAGCGGTTACGTAATCGGTTACTTTAAGCGCGGTTTGTGAGTTACACAATTGAACTCATTATGGCGGCTGTTTAAAACTTAATTGACTTGATCTTCTTCAAATACTTTGGTAGATTATTAAACCACAAGTTAAGACAATCGCGGTATTATTTGGAGTATTAATTAATTTATATCGCAGTAAGTTCTAAGGATTGTCGCTTCTTAGTAGCTTATCAACGTAAACCATTACTGAAGTCATAGCAATGTAACTCGTCTTTCATTGTAATACTCAAAGTATTTATAATTATTGCCGTGAGTTCAATAAAACTATCGGTCATTCAGCATCATATGTTGGGGACGGCTTCCAGTCTAACCGGATCCAACTGGATATCAATATTTTTTAATGGAGCTACTGCCTATCTGACCTCCACAACCCAGTTACTGGGTAATACGATACCCTTTAGTTAGACTGGTTGACAGAATTTCGGGCTTCTTATGATCTGTAACTATTGCCAAATATCTACTAATAACAGCCGGGACTAACGCCTTAAGGTGAATGCTCTAAATATTATTCGCGCCTGTAAGACGTATGTACTTACAGAATTATAATCATCAAAATTGCCAATACAACCCTCCAAGTTCATAAAGGCTTAGGAACAAAAAAAAAAACAGAAAAAGTCATACCTACAGCTTTATGAACTTAGAGCGTTGTATTGATGATTTTGATGATGATAATTCTGTAACTACATATGTCTTACAGGCGCGAATAATAATTTAATCAACATACAACCTAGCACTGGCCTGCAAATTGCAAAAAACGTAAGAAAATTTGAATTTCGCGGGCTGGTTGAAGCTTTCACCTTAACGTGATATCCGAGACACGTAGGGGTCTTGGTATGTGAAGATGGTCACCCATCCACAGGGGACGAACTGCGGAAAGCGTATCCTAACCTGATCGATCGACACGTACAGCAATCACTCTAATTTCTACCGTACGTTACCACGACAAGAGTTACATTGCAATGACTCGCTTATGGTTTTCCATCTATCGTGAAGGTCCTTCCCAAAATTGCAATGGAATTTTTTTTCACAAGAAACAACATGCGTTCAATAACCGTTTTATTATTTAAAGGTTGTACGTAAACGATAAAATAAATTTAGCACCTACTTAAAGTAGCGATATTAAAAAATAAAATAAAAAGCAGGTTATCCGGTGTATGTACAAGATCACCGATATTATCTGCCGGATGCAATGAAAGCTTTGAGTCAAAGAAACAGTATTAAAAGGAGAGGAAATTGCTCAATGCTGTGTACCTACTGCATATAGCTACAATTGACTCAATCTAGTCAAGATTGTTCGAAAGAGATAGCGTGGCCCTGGCATATAGGCAACTGAAGGAACACGGGTGGGTTTCAGTCAGTAAAAGTCTGACGCGCCCTTCCGCTCCACCCAAAGCACTAAACATCATTTGATGATATCCCACCCATAAAGAAAAAGCTAGTCAAGATTCTTAGTCCAGCATTAGTTTGTTACTGTAAATAGGTCACTTTGTATGAAAAGTTTTTATTGCAAGCACTAAACATGCAGTTTGATAACAAGTTTATTGCGCTGACAATAAAAGTATGCTGCTAAGAAATTATGGAATATGACGTCATTCGACTAACAAACGAACAAAATGTGAAATTGCATTAAAAATACTGAATTTATTTTTTACTAGCTGTGCCAATGGCTTTCTTCATAATAAATAGCCATCAGATCTAATAGATTACATTTCTAACAAATATTACAACATATACAAGATGCAGTTTTGAACCTGCAAAAACATTTCAGGAGGTTGTTATGAGACTCGTAAATAATCATATAACAATACGATACCAAGTCAATAATCAATAATACTTTTTGTTTTAGTTTTTTTTTTTTTTTTTTAAAGAATAACTCTGGATGAGGAGCGCGGCTTTGGATCTATGAAAGAAATGTCGGTTGCGTTTGTTTGTGTGTGTGAAAGCGCAGTTTAAGGACTCGTACAGACTGGCCGCGTTTTAAAAAAGGGAGTTCACACTTACCGATTTCCGTAAATAATAATAAAATGAAAAAAAAAAAAAAATACCTGCCCATTTTATTGTTGATTCGGGTCGAGAATCACTAACATAGGTAATTACCTTATGTAATGTTTTGCAGATCCAAAACTGCACCTTTTATAACTTACAAAAATAAAATAGTTTGCACTAGAACTTAGTTTATTATTTGTTGCTTAACAATTTTCTGCAGATCTGTTTGCCAATCGGCAAAGGCCTCCTCCAACCTCTTCCATTCAGACCTTTCTTGAGCCACTCTGTTCCACATCACTCCTGCCACTAGCCTTATGGCTTCCTTCGGTCTGATGTTATAAAGTATTCCATAGTCGTGTACAAAACGTAGCCTATGTTCCTCCTAATATCAACAGCTATCGAAGTTACGCATGACAGTCGGGACCAACGGAACAACGTTCTTTCCGAGGGTCGGAGGGGTCTTGTTATGTAAAGATGGTCACTCCTACGGACCAACCGCGGTAAGCCTAGTTTAATCTTCACCCTAATTGTGTAACACCCTATTTATGAGAATTTGAATCTTTGTCAACGTTATTACAAAACCATTTTTTCACATGTTCGGAAAAATCGTCTGCTTAGTAACGTAAACAACGCTATGAACGTTGTGGAACTGACAACATGAAAGCGATTCCTATTGATCATGTATTACGCAATTACCCCCTTTGGTCGATCGACCCGTACGACTGTTATTAGGTAGCCACAATTTAATGCAATTTGTCAAATTATCAGACCAATTGCACTAACAACAGATAAACCTAAAAATCACATGAGAAACTAGATCTAAATCACATGTCCTTTTACTTTCATTAGGTAATTTGCGAGTGCGGTTATGAAATATAAAAGAAGTAGATACATCGACCCAATGACCTGGGCGCGCGACCTTTCAGACAAAGAGTTCACAGCCACTGCGTCGCGAGTTCGCTTTCAATGTGGCCAATTGAATGAAAATCCTTTGTTTTGTAACCGTACTGATGATATCTTTTTCTCACAAACGTGGGAGGGTACGGTAATTAGGTTTGTATGTAGAGCCTTTTACCATATTCTGGCAAAGTTAGATGTGGTTATGTGTTTCGTTTTCTCACTAAGCATTGCTTTGTTTACTAACTGAAATACTGAAAATGGTTTTAATTTTTGCTTTATTACAGGTTTTAATGAGAATAAGTGTACTTACTTGAGGCCCGCTGAGAGTATTCCTCAGCTTTAATGTTTTCATTAACCAACTTCAAAAAAAGGAGGTTATCAATTCGACTGTACTTTTTTATGTTTGTTAGCTCATTACTTTTGACTGGGTGAACCGATTTTGATGATGCTTTTATTATTTGAAAGCTGGTGCTTCCCTTGTGGTCCCATTTTGATAATGGGATCCATTTGAAAACCATATAAGTCTTAAATTTGAATTAGGTATTTGCGCGACAAATGAACGAATAACGCGATTAGATTAGTGCGGGGTACATACCATAACTAAAAAGTTAAAAATAAAAACTTTTTACAAAAAATAACAACCAACTTTCTTTAAAAAAAAACTACAATGTCAAAAATAACTTTAATTTCGGAAGTCGGTGTCTTAGGATCCGTATTTAAGTTTTTTTTTGCCACCGACTTCCGAAATTAAAGTTACAGAAAAAAAAGTTTCAGAAGAAAAATTTAAGAATTTTTGTTTCTAGGACATGCCGGTTTCCTCACGATGTTTTCTTCATCGTTTTGAGAGCAGTGGTGATGAAATTATTCATACAAAGTTAAGCGCCTGCCTGGGTGCCCACTTTAATATTTTATGGCATTGTTTTTCGCCCAGGACCTATTTCTGAAACTATGTTTTTAGTTTTAAGTCCACTATTCATCACGGCATACTTAGCAACATTTGGTGAGTAATATTTAACTCGTCACCCTTCATTTCCAAGTCCCTGCGCTCCGCGTTGGTATCAATTAATGCACAATCTAGGGCACACCAAAAATACCATGATTACATGTCAACACGTGTGATCGTCTATTCAGATGCACTTATTACTATGCACGTTGCAGCATCCATTGGGGATGCCACCGGCATCGCAATGACACGCAGCTGTCCATAGTTATCACGGTAATGTACGCTTTATTAAAAGCAGAATAGAAGTTGCAATGGCATGTGAGATTGAATGTCGTTGAAAACCGATTTAAACAACACTTGTAACATATCTTGGTGGCTTTAAGACGTGGGCGGTACTCGAAGACACTTCAATGAGAAACTTTCAAAACGATGATAAGTCGTTTCGTGCATTTACTAGACAATTAGTGTAGTATATTGGTCAAAATGTAACAAAAATGTTTGTAAAAAAAAAAAACAATCACCCAAGTCAAACAATGAAGCCATCACCAAATACCTGACAGAAAAATTCATATCAAAAAACACGATACACACAGATCGTATCATAATTGCTTATTTATCAAGTTTGTTTTTGTAAACAAACGATACAAAATACTCAATGAATTTCCACAACAGAGAGCCTAATTGGACTATACACGTTGTTACAGCATTTTTTAGTAATAATTCATCACAATCAGAACGCGTTCATAAGACGGCGTAATAACATCAAACATTTGACTTCTACAGCTACGCTTGCCGCGGTTGGTCCTTGGATGGGTGACCATCTTTACATAGCAAAACTCCTTCGTGCCTCGGAAAGCACGTTAAGCCGTTGGTCCCGGCTGTAATTTATGGATCTCTGACAGTCGTTACGGGTCGTCAGATTCCAGAAAGTATGACAACCAGTCTTACTAAGGTATCGTATTAGTAGTTACTAGGTTGTGGAGGACAGACAGGCAGTCGGTCTATGTTAAATACTGTTATTTAACTGCATCCTTTTAGACTGGAAGTCGACTCTAACATAATTGGGAAAAGGGTAGGCAGATGATGATATGAGTTCACACTTTCAGTGCCAAGCACCCGGCTCCCGGGTCGAACGGTAATTCGTTCGCATGCCCACGACTCGCATCCGAGTCCTACGTATAAGTAGTTATGTACCTTGCGACCATGCCGTGCACCCGCCTACCGGGCGGCAAATCACAAAAATATGCTAGGTGTGAATAGAGTCTACTTTTGAATAATTCTTTTTTCGACTGGGCACTGAGTGTTCAACAGTATTCCTGCGTCTACAAACAAGGGTGGTAAAATGTTATGGACGGTTTATTAAACAGCCAATTGAACAGCTGGTTGACGTCACAGTTCTTTGTCCTCGGCCTAGGGAATTACTTTACATGGTCGTTGTAGAGAATGAGGCATATTATATTAACCGACATCAATTGATCTGATTATTTCATTGTGTATTGGAACAGCATCTGCGGTTCTATGAACCAGTAATATTGCCTCAATTAAATTAGTATTCAGACTGCAAATAGGTTTGTCTTTTTTATCGTTATGTTTGTTCCCTCATAACTTCTAACCATCTGCAGTTAATTGTTAGTTTTCCTGCTTCCTTTCTCCTTTTCTATCGTAAGTTACGTGATGACACTTTTCAACTGAATTACCTCTAAAGCTACGTTATTTTAAATTCTACACAATTCATACTGCCAAGTCCGAACCAGCAAGATTTTATCTCATCACTTTTTGTATAGCAAAGTTTTACAAAATAGTCTCTCAGTTCTTAAGAACCAAGGTTGATTGCAACAACCGGTGGACGATAAGATTTCGCGTTTATAATCTTACGGAACGATCCAAGGGCATTTAACGAGTTCAGTTTTATGCTCCATGAACAGAAAATATTACTCTGCAGGCGAGTACCTAGTACCTACTACTGTTAACTTCATAGAATACAAACACTATTGTTATTTCTTTAATAGATATCATTGAGCCCCTAATATTCAGCCTATAATGTTTCCATTGCGCGGAACTCAGTCCTTCACTCTGTGAAAACGAGTGGGTCGTAATCTACCACACGGGCCCAGTGCGAGTTGGTAGATGTCACATGTCTTCGAATTTTTGGTTCTAGAACATGCTGGATTCCTCATGATGTTGTCATTCACCGTTTCGAGGACAGTGGAGATGAAAAAACTTACACAAACTGCCTGTAAAGATTGGTCCCGGGTAGTTCTGGATAGAGAGATGTGGAAAGAGAATAGCCCGGCATTGGGACATGAATGTCTCATAATAAATAATTCTAGAACTGGTAAGTCATGGTCAATCAAAGCTTTGCATGAAACGCAAAGAATAAAAATACATGTGTTCTAATCCAATACTAAATAATCTAAAGACCATACCTTTCTTTGAAGATTGTTCATATTTAAAACATATCAGTAACACATTTTATGCAAAAAATGCATTGTGCGACCTACCGCTGCCTGAACGGTGGCACAGAAATTCACAGAACATAATCAGCACAGCCGACTCCAACCGATAAGAAGTTTAGACTAAGCGCCAGATAGTCATAATAACATGGCTGGTGAAGCGTCCATGAAACCATAAACAAACTTATCGAGCACACTCAGCAGTGATCCGTCATGTATTGACACTAACCTCTATGATAAATAGTTTTCGGGGAAAACGATAAAACCGCGCCAATATGGCGACCAGCTGTCTGGTTCCTCTGTTTGTTTAGATAATATAATCTAAATCTATTTACCTAAAATATTATACGAAATTCGGTTGCTATGTGTGCTTTCTTCTAAGTTGGACATCCAGTGTCGATGAACTTTGTACGCTTTTAAACTTTTTTTTAGGATTTTTGTTTGTCTTACCGAATTTATGAGAACGACAAGATCATCTGGAATAGAAAGACTAAGTAAAACATGGCATTAATTATCAAATGACGTCTCCCGCTCTAGGCGGAGCGTGTCAGACTTATACTGACTAAAACCCACCCGTGTTCCTCCAGGTGCCTGTACCAGGGCCAAGGTAACTATATCGAAAAAATACGCGACCCTGGGGGGACATGACATTAGACTGGAATAGACAAATGTAAAGAAGTTTTAGGAAATTTTCGGATAAAAACGACTTTTTAATATAACATTCAAACCACGGCTTGTTAACGTTACCAAATTCACACTATAAGTATCGTTAAGTAACGTTATTTTCATAAAGTTAATATTTTAACGGTAACACGGGTAACGATACTTTGGTTTCGAATCTATAAATAACGTTACCAATTAACGTTACTAGTATCGATACTTTTATCGTTACTTAATGCGTTGTTGTCAACCTGCGCAACCTAAGCGGCACGCCATGGGCGGCGGCGCTCTACGGTAACATCGCCAATTAAACGATGCAAATGCAACTTCATTAATGTAGACGAAAGAAAGAGATGAAAGAAAATAAATAAAAATTTAACGGTACTCAGTTATCGGTAAAACGTATGCCAAGTATCGTTACCAAGCATAACGTGACCTCTACTAATAACGTTATCTTCGGCCGATGAAAGTAACTATACCAAATTTTTAACGTTATTCTAAGCCCTGATTCAAACTATTTACTTATTTACGTACGTCTTGCTTATCGCACTGTATGAAAACATAACCGTCAGAAATATAATAACACCCCCGAATCACTAACGATTGTAACGTGTCATTTCCAATAATGAACAACACATGTCGCCTGCCATAACTTAACGCGAGGGTAGAAATAACGAGGAAAAAACAGGTTAATGGCGTCATATTTGAACAGGATAATGTTAAAGTACAATATAATGAAGTGCTTGCAGAAGGTTTACTTGTTAGACGTGGATTTGGTTAGAAATAACGGAAAGAAGCCCTTTGAGAACTCAACAAGAGTACGATCAACAATAAACATACCAAAAAAGCGAATTTGACTGCACTTCAATAAGGTCTACAATGTTCCTACTGCTGGGATACAGGCCTCCTCAATGACCAGGCCGTAATCCACGACGCGGGCCCAGTGCGGATTTGTGGATGTCACATGTCTTCAAATTTTTGTTACTAGCACATACCGGGTTCCTCCCGATGTTTTCATTCACCGTTTTGATAGCCGTGGTGAAAATATACAAAGCAAAGCGCCACCCTGGGTTCGAGACAGCGACCTATAAACCGTAAGTTAGGGCCATTACCACTGGATTACCACGGCACTTCATTGTAACCTGTAAATAGTCGGCGAAGCTTTTACATTTAACACATGAATGCAAGTATTTGAGATCCGTATAATCCATACGTAAATGCGAGAAGAATTTGAGATGATCACCGAAAAGCTATTTAATCATCAATGTAAGGTAGCAATGGGCATTACCTACCGCAGATTTTAGAAGAAGTCTTTTTCAGGTTACAAAAGGTGAAACAAAGAGTGCAACCAGTTTGCTGTCGATGGAAATCGAACTTTGGCATAAAATGTGTCGCCTGTGTGACCTTAGAGAATGTAACGAAGGAGTAGGGTCAATGGTTAAGATAGCAAAGAGGCTGGTCTTGACTGCACTTCGTCGTAACCTGGAAATAATCAGTGAAGCTTTCACATTTAACTCATGAATGCAAGTATTTGAGATCCGAATAAGCAATACACAATTCGAAACGAATTTGATTGCCTTTGGGGGAACAAATCATCGAACAGCTGTTACCGTCAAGGTAAAAATAGACGTTACTGCAGATTCTAGAAGAATTTTCTTTGTCAGGTTAGAACTGCGAAACAAAGGATGCAACCAGTTCGCTGGAGATGGAAGTCAAACTTCGGCATAAAATGTATCACCTCATATTTTATGTCGTCCATCGAGCGCGGTATGGTTGCATACAAAGAGAGTCTTGTTTAGTGAAAGTGGACCTTCTGCATTTTGGATACGATTGTTTTAAGAAAGTGTTTAAGCATGACTTTCAATTAGTGTACTGCGCTAATGTAAATATTATCTTCAAATAACGCGTTAAGAGCTCGTTTAGATTACAATCGTAACGATCCAACATCTTTAAACGTTGAAAAGCTTTTTTTAATTAAGCATTATTATTGTACCGAGTGTTGTAAATGATGGTTAATATAAGTATACTCGTTACTTTATAGGCAGGTAGGTATGGTTAGAACTGTTTAAAACAATTAAACAGAAGACATTATAATTACTTCAAAGTTAGCCGTTTGTTTCATCCTTGTCAGTATCAAAGTCACGCGTTAGTGATCGCGAAAATTTATGATATTTATCATAAATTTTAACAAGTATAAATACACATCATAATCAACATATAAAGTTCCCACTGCTGGGATACAGACCTCCTCTTGGTGAAAGACAGTTGACCATAGTCCACCACGTGGGCTCAATGCGGGTTGGTAGATGTCATATGCTTTTGAATTTTTGTTTCTAAGGTGTTCTAAGACATGCCGGTTTAATTTGATGTGTTTTTACACGCTTTATATTAGCTTCACTTGTATGTTTGTATATTTGTATGTTTGTATGTTTGTTTGTAACCGACTCCTTATAGTGCGATTTTGACCCACTTTAAACGACCAGATTTCATTCAAACTTTGCACACCTGTCAAGGACTGATGACAATGCAATAATTTCATAAATTTGTGCCATTATCCTTGCCAGGGTTACCAGGACAGCAAAAAAACTGTCACACGCTACGCTGACATACGTCTCAAAATTCGAAATACCCTAAAAAAAAAAATTGTTTAAAAAAACTAAAAAACACGCTTCCATGAAAACCAAACTAAAAGTACAAAATAATGGAAAAAAAGCGTGGGGTGCCTGATATCAATAAAAAAATACCTTAAAAGCACCCCACGCTTTTTTTCCATTATTTTGTACTTTTAGTTTGGTTTTCCATGGAAGCGTGTTTTTTAGTTTTTTTAAACTATTTTTTTTAAATTATATATTAATGCATTAAGTACATCAAATGCATTTTTTTTTTAAATAAATTACGGTCGGATTTCGACGACTGGGCGAGCACTAGTTTTAACAAAGACTTCATTAAACTCGTAAAACTTAGTTAAACTTTTCTTTCGAATAAATCAAAAACATAATATTCTTGAAACTAAAGTAAAATATAAAAGGAGTTTACATATTTAACGTTCAAGTCACGCCTTACTCGCTCAAAGAATAAGTTTTTACTGTTTTAATAACAAAATTACATATTCTCGACTTGTTCATTACTGTTCAAAATAATGTTCGGGTTAAAATTCCTCTGTGAAATATATTATGAATCACGTTCATGATAAACTTATTTTTCTTGAATAACTTAGTAAGTACTTGGTTATCTTATGATTCAAGTTCTGAGTTATTCAATGCAATTAAATATACATAAGTAACATAAAATAGTAAATTAAGTAAATTTTCTTCCCGAAATGTGGGTAGTTCCCAGTACCGCGATATAAAGTGTGGATGGGTGGTAGTTAAGCGATATAAAACAACGCCGCTCACCGGTGCCACCCACACGTGTGGTTTTCTTATTTAATACTATCAACACATGTTCCCCTTTATAAAAAACAACATAAATAGACCGTCCCTAGATGTTTTATCGACCATAAACAGGCGTGCGGACTCTTTCGCCGATAGATCACGTTCACACGGGGGAATACACTTTTTTCTCCTAAACACAACACATATTTTTCCTTAAGGTATGGTGAAAAGAAATTGCGCTATGTTTATTTTTTCGTTATTCCCTTTAGAATGGAATATCTATGTTTGGTAGAAACAAATACAATCAAGCTTCACATGTCTTTAGTGAAAGAAAAATGCTGTTGTATTTTGCACTTCGAAACAAAACCTCGATAAGTTCGCAACGTGGCCGTCAGCGTTATTTTATTCATAAAGACATCTAATAAAAAACACATCCACCAATAAATCACTAAAAGATTCCGATAAAACCAGTAACAAATCACTATCATATAGATACAAAAAGGAATAATCAAAATAAATAGTTTCGTAACAGCATAAGTCCAAGCATTAAATCTTAAAAGCCATACCAACTGTCATCGTGCAGAATCAGTAAATTTTGACTTGTAAACCGGTAAGAAGATCCTAAGAAGGCGTGTCGAAAAGATTTATTAACAACCGCTGGTTCCGTGTGGGAGCCATCACGGAGATTTGTAACTCTACACCCTGAGGCGAGGGATACGCACTAAAAAGCTGTTTCAGAAACCGCCTCTATTCCCGGAATGGAAGGAACTATGACTCTTCTAAGGATATTTAGTTCAAAACAGGGTGTGTTTACATTACGACTATTTTTGGGCTACGATTATAATGCGAGTATCTTGCTTGGGTTTGTAGGACACCCTCTTCGGAAGTCTCTCTTTGTTCTCAAAATAAATATTGACGCTCAATAAAGGATGTTGAGTAACAAAGGATGGAGTTTCAATTTGTAATTTCTTAAACATTGGTTCCCTTGTTATATTGGTACTTCCTTTTGTGTGTAGATTTGGCGCAAAGTGTTTTGCTCGGACTGATTCTATTCCAGTTGTACACTTTTCATCTTACGTCAAAAGCAATGCTTCCTTTCTTGAATTTGTCTCACAGCGTTGTCAAATTTGATATATCTCCAAGAAAGAATGGCTAGTGTTTTTTTTTTTCTTTTAGTACGTTTATTTTTTAGGACAATTGGTTCTATTTAGAATACGATATTTCAACCTGAATCCACTTAATTTTAAGTGTGTTTCTATGTTTTGACAACTTATTTTTAGATTCCTTCCAGCTTCATTATAAACGTATTTCCCTCGTATCTTTCTAATTCTCTGGGATATAAATCAGGGCTTATCGTGGAGAAAATCTCCCTCTTTCTCAATGGTCACAGCACGTGTTTCAAAGTTATCATTATCATAATCCTATTTTGCAAAAATGGATGTAGCCCCCTCGTCTTATTCACCTCATTTGAATTATTGCTCTTTACTCCCTGGGGAGACATTAGGCCCCAAGATTTTATATACGCGATGAAAAAACACGTTTCTTATTTAATATTTAGTTATATGTATGATAGAAACATGATAGATTTACAGATTTTTTGTAGAGATTAAACAACTTATTATTTTAATAAAAGTTGGCATAACAGATGTAATAAATTAATTTTGACAATACCAGAAATCCTATCGTGAACACATTAACTATAGTATAGTGTGGCCCGATTATCAATTAATATACCTGACATTTGGTAGAAGAACAAGACGAAATATGTAAATGTACGTCATATTTCTACAGCACAGACTTAAAGACGCATCTGTTTTCAACTTCAAAGAAGCAAAGATTCCAAGTGATTCAACAATTCGAGTTTTCTAAACAACATTAGTACCATTTCTTCTCATTGTCCCCTAGACGCTGCATTTCATAACTTCAGCAAAACAAAATTCAATTTGCGAGCCTCACCAATCAGTTGACGATATCGATATTCCCTTTGTTCTTAGTAATTTGCCTTTACGAGAAAAAGCCCAGGGGACGATCCGGTGAATATTTTATTTTGCCGAAAATGTATTTTCTAACGAAAGACGTCCTCGCCAATTAAATTCAGGGCTGAGTCTTGAATGAAATGTAATTTTGTTTTGTTTACAAACTACTTAGTTACGTCTAGTTTTACAATTAGTCTTGGACTTCATTAGTTTGATATCTACTTTGATTCTGCGTGAAATTCGAAGATTTCACACTTACACACACATACACAACATACTACATATTTTCACTTCTTCACCTGTACAAATAAAATAAAATCGTTAATGTTATACTATTTGTGTCGCTCCCCAATAACCGCAACATCGATTCTGGGAATATTAGCAGGTACTCGCATTATGGTGTTATTCTTATTTGGACTTTAACAGCATTCCATCATCTTTTAGTTCCACGATTATTTAGTTTCTTGGAATGGATGTGGTAGGTCGTAAATAGCAGATATCACACGGCAATTTGATAGAGAATCGATTGAGTGAGTTTACAACGAAGCTCCGAGCAATGGGCAATGCATTAGCTGCACGTACAGTAGTTATTTACTGTTATGTAATAAAGTGAGTTAATACATTGTTTCTGTACGTGGCTACGAGCACAGTCTACGTCTTAGAGGTGTACGGGAGTATTTCTTGAAAATCCTGCTCGGCGTTTTATTAGGTGCTTGTAAAGAAAAATTGTGGCATCCAACTGTAGTTGTTCCGTATTTTAAAACAACTTTCGCAGGACAGGTATTATTTTCCCGTATGTTCATTTAAATCTAGGTTCATTAAGATCGGATTTGGTTATCCTCAACAGTATCCGTATATTAGGTAGGTACCATAATTTGCTAACAGTGCATATAAAATTTTCTCTGCGCCCGTATTTTAAAATTCAACCGGGGAAAATGGATTACCACTGGTGGTGGCGATAGCAAGCGCCCGGGCGCTGCTTGCGTTGTACAAGATACAATCTTGCCCATACATCGCTATAGTTTACTTCGAAACGGATCTACGGGCGGTTTGGAACAAAGCAAGATAAAGGGGCATGACTAACATAGTACCTTGAACTTTGGAGTTTTATTGCTCACATCAAGCTCGGTAGAATGTATTTGACACTGAGTGTGACCGAGCAAGTAGATTTGTACAGAGTTACTGTGACATCCATTTTGAAATACGGCCTAAAAGCTTTGTACCAAATGCGGTCTTTAAAATTGAATTACCCAAAGCATTGCATTTAGTGTTAGTGACACGAATTGGGTGAAGAAATTCGCGATTTGAACGCAGATTTATGATCACGTGTGCTTTACAATAACTGTACGAAAAGTGGAATATATCATCGGCGAGGTAAGAAGTTAAACGTTAACTCGGCACGGTAAGTTACGTTTCCCAGTGGTTCGCGATGCGGATCATCGGCGGAAAGTTTAATGACTTCATACCTAGTTAGTTCCTAACTGTACCGCACTTATTGCCGTTTGGAAGTTCTGCCGAGCGTCACCAGTCATGCGATACCGACATTTACAAAACGCGACTTTTTACAATTCTTTATCCGGCTGTCCCAGTAACGTTTACATGAAACACAAAGAAAATGTTTGATGGTGTTTTCGCAGTAGGTATCTTATCATCGCTACCTTTACCTGTATTAAGGTTGAAAATTATCTCGCAAAGTAAACATCCGTAACAACATTCCTATTTTCCTTGTACAAGGTTAAAGAACCGGTTGGTGCTCCAAAGATAACTCAGCCGCGAAAATATTCAAGTACGTAATTTAGTTGCATTTTGAAATATCGCCAATAGCATTAAACGTGGTACTCCATCAACAAACGTAAGAACTGGCCACTTTAAACATCGCTCCCTCGGGCTTGGAACGTCAAGCTTAAAGCCTTTAAGAATGAAAGGCGCCTGATTTAAGGCCCCCTGTCGGCGATAACGAGGAAACAGGCTGCGCCAGTGGCCGCTCAATAAAACTTCCAACTAGCCAGGTTTTATCGGCGCTCACCATCTACCCGCCAGTACCCGCATCTCCGCAGTCGAAGCGTGTCAGTGTAGAACACTCCACGCGAATTATGTAGCCATTATGCTTGATGTACGACTCCTTCGCCAGATGTTCCAATAAATCCGACGGTTTATGTCTTTAGTGACCTGAGCGTAATTCTCGTTCGAATGCAACTTTCAATTTGGCCTAACGATTAGATTACGCTGAACCACAAGTTCAATGTTTCGCCTTTCTCTTTTGTCTAACGATGCCTACTCCGCATTTGCTCGTTAAATCAAGATGTTTGAATACACTTAAGACCCTCTCTGTCTTTATATTGAGAAACTCAATAAATAAATAAATATCGAAAATGTTCGAAATTCTCAGATAGGGGAAAAATTGGCTTTTCTTTTATATTAGGCAAGACAGTAAAGCGTACCAATACAACTCATATTACATAGGCATGCGAGACGCCAATCCCGAGTGACTTGCGACGGGGGCGAAATAAAATTACACAACGTCCCCTAAGGACTGCGACACGCGACAGTTACGATAAAGAGGATTATTGCCTGCACTTGAGAATGCACCCTCGATGATACGCCATAACGACACATATTGGACTAAAGGGCGACAACCCTTAAAGGCATTAGTACAGATTATCGTTATATCTTTACAAAGCATTAGTCGATAAGTCACCTTAATCTTGACTCTCTTTGTCTAGATTATCGATCCTATTGTTTACAATTGTCAATTGATTAGATTAGGTAAGACAATTAGAATATAAAAGAACCGCTTGTTGTTGCCGTCTGTGACGCATATAGCTTCAAAGCCAAAGCACTTCATTTTTATCTTTTTCGCCACAATGAAGTGAAATTAAATGTTTATTTATGTAAGTAGATCTTTAAAGACACTTTTACACGTCATGTCCTTCCTGAGAAGAAATGTTGAAACAAAGTGAGAGGACATGGTCTCTTAAGTTCAAAAATTGTATTATTATGATTTTTTATGAGAATCTAACAATCGAATTAACTCAACCGATATACACAAGAAGAATGTGATCTGTACACAGTTCGCGAAATGTGATCACGAAAGTTACATTATATCGAGGGACACATTTGGCTATTTAGTCACGGTCATCTGGTAGCCTCATAAATTATGTAGGTAGACGGACAACACCCTCGACTTTCCGATGAGTCACTGGGCCCGACGACAAATGAGCTAGCATGACCACTACGAGGGTTCATGTCAATTAGTTCAACAGCAGGTCTCATACTTAGGCGACACTACAATTTGTTAAAATCCCCTCGCATGTTCTATTTATTCAATTTGGATTCCGGTGGGGAAGAAAATGTTTTCAATTTAGACGCTTTTAGTCCCAATGGCTCCAGCTTTATACGTAGCTTACAATGAAACAAGAGTACAGTGCAAACTTTACGAAGCTGGAAATAAAACAATGTGTACGGTTTCTCCGATAAAGTTTTTGCTGAGAGGGCTGGTCTTCAAATAGAAATTGCAATGGTCGGTAAATGAAAATGGGTTGCAGTGGTCAAATACCGAAACGTCGTAGTCGCGCAACCAACCAGAATAGATACTGTATATTGAATTCTATATTTTAGTGCACTCTATGTTTTCGATGGTTGGTTTTAGAATTAGTTTTTTCAATATTCACGAACGAACTCTCTGTTAAAAGTAAACAAAATCTCACACATCAAAACCACTTTCTAACAAGTAGTGAACCAATACAGTTAAATCTTATAATCGGATAGTAGTCACAGGTCTCAGTAACTCGTCCTAAGATAGAATAATCGGATTACATCGCCACAAAGAAATGTTGAGCGGCTTTAGAAAACTACTTCGGTCATAACGAGCCGACTACCCGCTTCCAAGAAACCAAGATATGTTTTATTGAAACCCAACGACAATCAGATTGGATTTCAAGGATTGACGATTCTGGTGATAGTAGAAATATTTAGGGTTTTATTTTATCGTGGTTGGGTGTGGGAATCAAATTCATGTGAGGTTTTTCCAGGTTTCTGCAAACTGGTTACTAAGAGCTGTTTCCATATCCAGTGTTTCTTATACCTGTGTTTTGGGGCAACAAAATTTAATTCACTGTAATGCCATCAACACGACCAAGCAGATTATGCCGTGAGGAATATTTAGGATTGGAATTGCTTTTATAAAAGGTTCTAGCAAGCGTGCAGTGTTCCCTACAAAAAATATTCTATTAATGGTGTGAACTCTTTCATTTACAAAGTCTTAAGGTTGCAACCTAATTTAAACACATTTCTTTAAACGAATAAACGCTATAATAAATAATGGTGCAAATCTACCTCGATTTAGTTCAGGGCTAGACACACATAAACATAAGAAATGTGCTACAATGTCACACAGTCGAGTTGTTGATTGAAGAATTATGCTAAGTGTGCCGCTCGTCATATCCTATAGAAAATAAAATATTCAGCAGCTTCTTTATCCAAGAGAATCGCGTGAATTCCGCGGGCTCTTCTCGACCCATTTGCGACGTAATGGCCCGTCGGAGTCTGCCTTCAGGATCCTAATGGAAAAACGTCTGAGTCCGATCACAGCCTTTCAACTCTTATTTCACTTTAGCGTATAAGCACAAACGCTTTGGCGGAGGTAATACGTTGAGAGCTGTTAAAAAAAAGTAAGAAAACGTTTCAAGTTTTATATTGACGACCTTTTTTGCGTGTCTTTATCGTTGAAATTTTCGCAGTCTGTGAAAGAAAACTCCATATTACAATTTACCATGACATTTATTTTTTTATTATTATAAATTGGAACTGCCAGTTTCCCTACACTATTTTCTTTGTGAAGCGTGATGTAAACCTATTTACACGCATGTGTTCGATTACTGGAGGGGTGGGTGTTAAACTAACAAGGGTGCAGCTCTTATTAACGGCCTGTCAAAAGTGTTAAACCCAAATCCCGGCTGAATCATATCCCTTCAGATGCAGTTGTATTGATGCAATGAGTCAGCATACAAAATGCTTTGTTTACTCTACGTTATTTAGGTTTTGCTTCAAGGTACTGATCTTGTTCTAGTTACGAAATATGTTGACTGGTTTGAACTAGAAAGTGTAGTTTCGCAGATTGTCTTAAATATTATGAAAAGATTAGAAGAAGAACATTTGGGTTAAAAAAATATACTTATTCTGTTACTTAATTAAATTAAAAAAATAAAGAGCTCTTTCAAAGCTTTTAAACACGATGCTTAGAAGTTATCGTGTAAAGCTCAATACTTGAATAATCAGCCTAAAATGTTCCCACTGCTGGGAAACAGGCCTTCTCTCTGTAAGGAGTGTGCCGTCATCTACCACGCGGTCACATATCTTCGAATTTTTGGTTCTAGGACATGCCGGTTTCTCCACGATGTTTTCCTTTACCGTTTTAAGGGTAGTGGTGATAAAATTTTCACTAAGTACTACTAAGACTGTCCGGGTTCTAACCAACGACTCGTAAGTCGCGGACGTTATCACTGTGCCGCCACTGTAATCAATACACTTACTCCAAAATCGACCGGGCCCTCCCGTTTTTCTAACAAATACCTATGTCATTATTTTTCCAGCAGATAAGGCTTTCAGAACGCCTTCATAAGAAAACTGTCTTACACATAGCCCATTCTGGTAAAGATAGTTTCTGATAGCAGAATAAACAAACAGGTAAGCGATGTTGACATTGATTCCACTCAGTGGGACTCGAGTGGACGTGTCAACATAGTGTTGTATCGAGTATTTCGATGTAAACGGAGTTTTTCAACTGAAAAATGTCACTTTGAGTAGCTCTCACCCTCAGAACAAATGTTATGTGGTCTCATCATTTTAGAACAAAGACGGGTTTATTATTCTAAGAAACGTATTGATGCAAGACTTTATAAATAACTTGAAAATTTTCTTTTACCAATTACATACATACATAGTCAGCCTACACGGCCTCCTCTCTTTGAGAGGCAGTGGGCAGGTATAGTCCCAATTATAAGGTTTTAAAGCAAAAACCATCTACGTCGAAAAAGCTCTATCAAAATCAGTCATGACGTTTTAAAACACCGATTTCGACGAAACAAACAGTACAGTCAGCAACAAAAGCACTAAAATTAGCTCGTATTGTCAGAAACATAAATACAGCTAATAAATTGCAAACATTTCAAATTCGCCTTTTAGCGAAGCACCTTGAGTTGCTACAACGATTTTATGTGAACGAATTACGAACCTTCAGACACGGTCGAAACAAAGCAACGGCCAATTTATATATTGTTGTACTTGTGAGAGGTGAAAACCGGGTGGTGAAGGGGTACCCCCCACAGGAGTGGGGGTGGGACTGGTGGGCCGTCCATCCCCCGGGACATTGGGCAGGCAAACACTTTAATACGGCACGGAGCAATTCGTCTAACATCAAGTAACATCGAGGAAATTAAGATGAACCGCATTACGAGCGACGGAAACATGATTGCCACGTAATTCAATTTCGTTTTTAATACAGCAGGCAAGAACTTTTGTACTGAAAACTGTTGTTACTATTGATATCTCATCATGATGAACTATGTTGGAGTCGGCTTCACTCTAACCAGATGCAGCTGAATTACCAGTATTTTACATTGAGCGACTGCCTATCTGGTCCCCATAACCCGGTTACTGAGTAATACGATATCCCTTGGTAAGACTGGTTGTCAGTCTTTCGGGCTTCGGACG
Organism: Aporophyla nigra; assembly: GCA_947507805.1. NCBI lineage: Eukaryota > Metazoa > Arthropoda > Insecta > Lepidoptera > Noctuidae > Aporophyla > Aporophyla nigra. Next base: position 25,524,166 of record OX382292.1, on the reverse strand, counting down.
ATCCATAACGACTGTCAATGATTCGCCGGTAAGAGCAGGGACCAACGCCTAATCGTGATTTCCAAGGTATGGTGGTGTTTTGGAGTGTTTACACACACACACACACACGCACATCTTTAGATGGTCATCCATCCACGGACCAACTGCGGCAAGAGTAGTTTAACCTGATCGGTTGACCCGTGAGGATGTAATTTTTTCGCCACAAGGCGTAATTATTATTATTACTGAAATCTCACAACCACAATCATGGAAGGCGGAAATTAGAACAATAAGTCAGTAAATTGTAGAACAATACTTGCTTACACAATACAATAATTTGGGCTGACATTGAAGCAAAATGATTAATATCACATGATGTTTTTGACATTTCAATCAAAGTTCTAACCTAGCAGAGTTAATAAGAACCATGTAGTTTTCCCCCTGTATAACAAAAGAATACGTGCGTGGTTGCTGGGCAATCTCAGCGGTAATTAAAAATGTTTTCGATGCTCTGCCGAGGAAGTTTACCTCGCCAGTGGTCGGTTTTCTAACGACTAGCAAAGTTTTTTTTCTACCGCACCAAACTCTACGTAACAACTTTCTATATCGGGTACCTGATAATAATCTTATTGCACAACTACCCACTCTTAAAGTTTTACTTAGGTGGAATATCCTGAGGTTCTTTCTGTAACTTGCGATTCTGAATTGATATTTCGAATTTGCGACCTGTTATCGTTTTGTCTAAAATAATTTGATTTTACTTTCTTGACACTTTGAGGAACATTTAAGTGTTAGTTTTCCTCCCTTTCTTTGACTGATAGACGTTAAAATTAACTACAACAAAAATGGCTTATTAGTCGAATCGAAATATAGTACATATTTTCTATAGGTAACTCGCACAAAGTTAGCCTCATTTGTATTTTTAGAACTGTCAATTCGCCCACAGATAAATAAGAAGTTTATTTATCTGTGGCCTAGTCGCCTATAAAAAATACATCTAATAGTGACGATTCGCCCGATTCGGGCAAATAATTTCATGCGAATCCACTAATAAGCCACAGAAATAACTCTTTTGTATTCATATCGGCAACTTCTGCATTAAAATTAGTCATAAAATACTTGAGAGTACGCAATAAAGGCAGATTTACAACTTGATTAATCGAAACAAAGTCGTTTCTTTGTCCAGGTGCAATTAAGAGTTTTCACAACGGCTGATACCGTACATTGTGAGGTGTAAGATAGAAACAACAATAGGAGCAGGTTACAACATCTTTAAGATGTGAACGTCCCTCGTCAAGAGTTTCGAGATGTTGTGAGTCAAGTCTTTGTTAGATCGCCCACGTACCTCTGTGATTCTGAGATCCATCACTTTGATGGAGTAAAGACGTTTTCATAATGGTAATCACGCTAGTTGTTCTCATGTATATGAATTTATAACTGTTTTCTGAGATTTTATCGCGATCTATTCGGTCATTTGGGAGTAATAAATCTTGCAAGTTTCTGATCAGATCCAAGTAACAGTATAAGGCTTTTTATTCATAACTCACATTACTGTATAATTTAATCCCACTCACAATTTACGACGTTGGTAGCTCCATAGAAGACCTCGCACAAAGCATCGTCTCAAAATGTGCGTATAGCTAAAGTTGAATAAACTATGAAGCAATACGTAGAGGAACAGTAATCACTGGATTATCACGTCGAGATCAGAGCAATAACCACTTGGTACCGTTAGAATCATGTCACGCCCATCGCGAGTACGATCAAGCGCACGTCAGCAGGAACGCTTAAATATAAAAACGAGCCTTACTGTCAGGAAAAAATGGTGCTGCCGAAGTCAAATCGTTAACATGGACGGGTTGTTGACTGTACTGAATCACCAGTAATGTACCGAGGTATTCAGGAAATGTTCTTTTAAATGTACCATGAGACAGTTTCAACAGTGTGTGGTGCTTGAATCAGCGTTATTAAAGCTAGAAGAATGTACCTAACGGACGTAGGCTGTATAGTATGTATATATACTATACATAGGCACTATATTACAAGTATGCACTGAACAGCATATTTCTAACATAGATACCTTGTGTTGAGTAACATGACACTTGATACCAGCTAATAATACGATGACTAGATTAATTATTTTAATAATGCATGTTACTTGCACTCGTTAGAAGATTTTTCGCAGTGATTGCAAACTTTCAAGACTTTAGACGTTGCACATTCAAGCACTCTGTCTAAGGTATTATTTTAAAACGGCATTATAATCACCGTACACGAGATAATTTTGAACAACAAGGAAATGAATTGGGAGATCGTACAATGGTGGTCTTGTCTTTTAAACCCTCTCTAACATCAAACAAACGTGCACTATAAAGACCAGCCTATACCAAACAACGTTATAAACTAACCCACTTGATTTGTAGCCGTATAATTGCTTGTTATAATGTAATACTAATTGCTACTAACATTCTGGAACGGGAACAGATGCCCGACCCGGAACCTGTCTCTAACTAAACAACTACCAAGCCTTACATTTTATGGCAAAACAAGCAGACAACTGAATGTTAATGAAAATCTAGTTACATGTTGAGATTCGCCTTATGTTCGTTTACTTCAAAGTAATGAGTACAAAACGTGGGTAGATATCATTTGTATTTACGTAAATTCGAATTTAAATTGTGACACAAAAACTGAATGACGTAATTTGATCGTGTTTCAAAGACAGGGAGATTAGATATTTAGAGATTTTGTGTTATCAGTCTGCGTTCGCGCAAGCCAGTTAGAACGACATTTTAATTGAATGTTATTTATTAAACATGTCAGTGTAAGCCACTTTGCCCTCTAATTAGGCAACTTTTAATAGTGTTTAATATGAGTGATAAAAGGAAAACATAACATGACATTAAGTTAGATTGCAATTAAAATGTCCCGGACGATCCACGTGCAAGCCTTATGAGGCGAGCAGATGATGCATCGGTATTAAATATTCATGAGACTGCTAAATTGTAAATGAATCATGCAAAACATTCCAAGACTGCACTAAGTAAACTTGGTAAATGCACTGAGAATATCCAGACATGCGAACACAGTTCTGGCTCATATTTTACACCATTGTTAAAAACACAATGCGAAAATTTTAAAGCGAATTCGTTTACATTGTAGCAAATTACTTGAAATTATTGTGTGAAATATCGAGGTCAATAATACAGGTGGTACTGTCAATGCCATCAAAATACGGCAAAGAGGTTTAAAAAGGTTAGTAAAGCAGTAAATTATACATTTCGCAGTCGTTTGTAAAACGTAACGTATTGCGTTAACGGTTCCAAGATAATTACGTAACGGTATACGAAACTCCTACGTTTTCGATGAGTCATGCCTCTAATTTAACAGAACTGTCCATTTCAAGTATTGTAAAAAACACAAAAAACCTACTTAACATGCTGAAAACGTTTTAGATTACAGAGGCTTTCGATTTCCATGTGAACGTACTTGTGAAAAGGAAACCTAGTTCTTCATATACAAACAAAAAAGCCTATCCTATCTTTTTCTGAGCTGTTTTTTTAATTTTTTATAGAAGGATGTTTTAAAGAACACAAACATTAATAATGATTTTATTGCTGCAAAACTTTTCCCAAAGTCTTAATAATGTTTTCTAAAAAACCTTTTTTCCTCCCCACCCAAAGTTGAAAGCACTCAGAACTCAGATGGTTCGTGATTGCGCTACGTTAATCAAAAATAAACGTTACATTGTGAAACACCGAATCCAATCCGATAATTGTGGCAGAACATTAACCCAGTGGCTATCGACCACCAGTCCACCATGATGTTGCGGAATAAAGTGGATCAAGGGGTTTGAGCAATGGCCGTCGTGACGAAAGACTAGAGTACAGTTAAGCGAGGTATTGTTCGGATTCGGGGAGCGAGACAACTCATCTAGACGTCATAATTGCAGATCGTTAACCCCTCGATTTTGAGGTCGCCAAAGTTGACATGGTGACCGAACACAACAGTTCGGCAAATTGTGGTACTGTGTATTCGTACAGTTCGAGTTTTGGGACTTCTGAAAGCTTTACAAATGTCTGTGATTTATTCGCTTCGAGGTTTAGTTGTTTGCTAAGTAGGAGCCGGGTTTAGCTACGATTTGTTTTCTCTAGAGTACTTTGTTATGTGCGGTCATTTTGGTACACAGCATACATAATCTCAGCCCATAATGTACAGAGGCCTCTTCGCTATAAGATGAAGTACAAAACCTCAACTTTTTTGGCAATTTCTTAACGCGAGTTCTTGGGGATAACTGTTGGGGTACTCTCATGGAAAATATCGATTCAATTCAACATAAGGCTAGTTTGGTTTCACCCAGCTCTAAAACTAGTTTTCGCAGTATGATGTTATCAGTGTTAACGTACACAAGGCCGATGTAATGACTAGCTAAACATGACTAGGTGGAAACATGCGAACGGTGTGATTCGAAGAAAAACCGTTAAGTCCGGTGCGACTGAAGAATCCTGCTCGAATAGAGTTCAACTAGCCGTGTGAGTGAATGCGATGCAATTATGAAATTTCAAAGCGGCGTTTATAAGTAATTTGGTGCAATAAATTACGTTATAATATCTTAGTAACACCTAAATTACACTTAATTGCAGGACATTGAAAGAAGCGTGCGTGAAAAGCTTCCAAAGTTCTTAATTGCGAAAAAGTTCATTAAAACAATTAAGTAAGTAAGCCAAATTATGATTTCCTTTAGCTACGAGTAAGTTAAGATTGATCACTTTCAAAATGGGAAGCCAGTTTTTAAATTGAGAGCCTACTTTTTAATTATTTCTTTAATAAATGCTTACTTGAAGAGCCTGAAGGTGGAAAGGTGTCGATATTTGATTGTATAGTAATGCCTAGAAATGAAGATAAGCAACGTTTTAAAGACACACAATTAAGTCGTAGTCCATAATCCTAATGCGTAGTTAATTCGCAACTAGTTTCAACATTTTACCACAAAGTATGTAGTCTCGTTAATTGGGACTGATACAAAGATCACATCTTCAAAACAGACCAAAATGCAACCAAATAGATACGTGCATTAATTTAGGATCATAAAGTCTACAGTCTAAACGGATCCATTTCACGATTGACGAATGGTAGACAAAAGGCATTGTTTCAGCTGAAGCCATAGCTATACAAGTCGTATCAGAAAAGGGGTAAAAACGTCAGCCTCCCCTAAAACAAAACCTAGCGACTGGTCTGTCGTTATCTGTTGTTTTGACATTGTACGGAATTGTGGAGTTTAAAGGAAATACTGTATAGTCTGTACTTGTTCTTGAATATGATGGGGAGTATTAAACGTAGTCTTTTATTTTTTAGGGAGGTAATAATCGGGAAAGACTTTTGGGGCTATCTAGATGACTTGCTTTTGTCACACATTTTACCGTTCGATGTCTGTCATTTTGGTTCTGAGTTGGTGACTAACAAAGGTTTTTTAAGCATTCTGTTATTAGAAATAAAGTGCTTTCATAACTGCAAAAGTATTTTAAAGTTTTAACCACAGCAAAAATTGTATTCTAACATTTTAGATGCCCTCGGCTAGTCCTGTTTTAAAACGTTGGAATCCGGAATTTTCTGTGTAATAAAAGTAGTTCAAAAACGTAAATTATTCGCCGGACAATATGCTACGTTGGCTGTTGGCTCACGCAAACCCCATTGTATCTCTCATTTTCTTCTTTTTCCGCACTCTTTTGTTTCAGTAATGAAAAGTATTCCCATTCAGATTAATGAACGTTTTGAAATCAAGAATATTATGCTAATGTAACACCAATTAAAAAGTTAAAGATCTAAAACAATAAAGTTATCGAAAAAACCTTTTAGTTGCCTAACAATAGGTTCGTATTACTCATTCAGGTAGGCTTACAGAATTTCTCTATACTACTAATCGGAAATTCTGATAATACATAATTCTGAATCAGCTCCTTTTAGTGTTTGGCTTTCTAAATAAATAAATTGAAATGTCTATTTTGAGCTTTTATGTAATGATAAAGCAGCTAAGTAGCGTAAAAGCCATACAAAGAAACGTTAACGCGCAAAAATCGTTCGCAAATTTCAAGATGGCGGTTACGAGTGTGAAATCTACATGGATCAGAGTAATTCACGGTACATTACACTACTATTACCTTACAATAGGTGTAATTCGCACTTAATACATACCTATTTAAATGCACAACGATAGTGAATTCAATATTATTGATTCATTAAAAACACACGCTTGCATTATTCATAGGAGGGAAAGTAGTTCCGTTAGTACCGCGTGTTTTGTTAATGACCGTATGTTTTCTAATAAACATTTGCATATGTGTTTATTCAATCACCATACTCGTATCGTATTAACGAAAGGATTGACGTTTGATTGTACTACAAAAACACAGGAATCAAGTGTTCAGCCAATTATATTGACTTTGGTTCATCATCAAGTCAAATATAATTTAAATACAATTCTAGAGGCAATTGATGTGTTTTGTCTGTCTAAAAATGTTAATGACGTAATTGAGTCCTCAAAACATGTTCGAAATATGTCGGCAAGCGACTAAAGTTCACAATATTATCATAAGCAAACAACAAAGGGGTTCTCATTGCTCATCACATTAAATCCAGAAATATCTTCGTACGAATAAAAGATTACGAACCGACGCGATCCCTTGAACAAAGGGTTGATTAAAGACATCAAAAGCGTGACGCTTTGTTGCATCCTATTAAGATGCTACTCTCGTAGATAAACAAAGTATCTCTCTGTAACTTCAATAACTTGATCCCTTGTATTTACAAAACAAAGGTTAATGGTTAATACAAAGTGCGGGGAACTGGAGGTTTCAGAGAAGTGGGCCCGCCGCACTTCTCAATCCCGTTCCCAGGATCCATCTAATTGTTCTTATTACGCCATCGTGTCGACATAAAAAAATCGCGCTTTCATTTTGAATTTAGAATGCGCCACAAATATTCGCCGAATGATTCTATTTATTCGTGTGGAAACACGTAGACACGGCCATTTGCGAAAAAGCTTGTTTGCTAGGAAATCGGTTGAAACACGTGCCATTTTTCGAATGGTTCGGTGAAATTGGAATCTACAATTTTTTTAAATGTCATCCTTGCGATTTTCTGCTGTAACTATAGGCTTCTGGCAATAACTTTGTCTCAGTCTACTTCATACTAGTAGACAGGGACTCCCGCATTTATAACGTTCCAGTACAGACCGTGTTCGCATGGACGTAAAAATATCGTGGCGAGATTTTTATCGTGCACTAGATTTTCAACTTTCGGTGTTGAACCGAGCATTGAGAATCAGCTGAAATACAACCCCGGTGTCAATCCCGCAACGTCGAAAAAACATACTGATTGATTTTACAACTCTCGGCGCGAAATAGTGATATTTTTACGTGCGTGCCAACGTGGAATTAAAGGTAATTATTAGCGTCTGTTCAACCATAGGTACACTTTTAACGTTTAAAAGTCTCCCAGCTTTAAGAAAGGTTATAAAAAAGATGGATAATGCTTAGTTTACCTCGTATCAGAGCAGAGGAGTAATTGCGGAACTTTTTATCGGTAGGAATTGGTTTAATATTCATAGTTAAACAACATTCATTGCGTTATTTACGTTGCTGAGCCGACAATTTATTCGAACAAATGACGCAATAGTTTAGAAATAATCTTCAATCCCATTCAGATTCTGATAAATTGTGCGTTTCGCAATTAGGGTGCAGATTCGTATTCGATTTTGATGGCGATTCGAATTTCGTTCCGTGAGTGCTGAACGTAAAGAATAGTAAGTACCATCCCATTTCTTCCCGTGGGTGTGGTAAGACGCGACTAAGGGACTTACTAGAGAATGGACAGTAGCGTTCTCTATGCATTTTTCTACCATGCGGCGATCGCCAACCCGCCTACCAAGCGTGGCGATTACTGTATACACCTCCTAAATTGGGAGAGGCCTGTGACCAGCAGTGGACGTTTTCCGATTAAAATGACAAGAGCAGATTACTTTAATTTAATCGACCACCAAATACACAATCGACCACAAAAATGTATATTGTACTAGTAAGCCTTATTCAACGGTACACTAACTTCATTCCGTAGTCAGTTTAATAGCAAATAATTGAACAAGAATGTGGAGTAGGCGAGTTGTATAATGTTCCGAGATAATTGGGATTGCGAAGTTAAATCGCCATTTTCATAGTTTGTAATTATGGAATAAGGATTTTGTTCGGAGCGTTTAATTCTGATGCTGATGACAATTTGATATCGGCCTACCTAGCTGTTGTTGTTTTCTGCTTGTCAGTTGCTTTCTGAGAGTTGGGTGTGGATGAAACAAAAAGGAGGAAAGAATTCACGTAATATTAAGAGAAATTAACAGCAGAACAAAGAAACGATAGTGATTAGGATTACCCAAACAAAATGAAGTAAAAAGGCCGGGCGCAGAGACTGTAAACAAAATTGCGCGCAGATTGTCGGGGTCCCAAATTGCATAATGTTTGGATGGCCATCACTAAAGCCAGTCACCGACTAGATAGAGAAGTGCTGGCACAAAAGAAAAAAAAAACAACTCTCGCCAAATGTTGGTGGATTTAGAAATTTATGTTCGTATAATCTGTAGTTACGTTTCACTTCGCGTTCATACCCGCAAATGTGGGCCCGTTGGCTTATTGTATAAAAGGACCTCCGCATTTCGGGTCCTTTAAGGACTGATTTACTGGGATACCGACTTTTGTCGCATTGACCTACTTTTTGAAAGATATCGCAAAGGCTTTGACCGTCTGTGTTCATCGGTCCAAGTGATCAATTGGGGATTCGTCTAGTCATTTGTAGTTTGAAATTATATATTGCAGTAAAATGTTGCTGCATTATTGTGCAGATCAATATCTAATCTAACTAGCCTGTAATATCCCACTTATGAAAAGGCTTTCCTCTCCCTTTTCCACAGAATTCTGTCTTTTGCTAATGCAGGGCAGTCCCTATTTTTTTTTTTTGGACGGGAAATCATCAAATGACTTCTCCCTCTCGGGCGTGTCAGACTTTTACTGACTAAAACCCACCCGTGTTCCTTCAGTTGCCCATGTGTCAGGGTCACGGTATCTCTTTCGAACAATCTCGCGACCCTGGCAGGCATCGGTCCTAGCAGACCCTTTCAGTGCTGCTGACATCTCTTTGAGGCGCGCGTGGAACACTACGCGCCGTTGACCCGAGCCTGGTCGTTACCGGGCAGCGAGCTACCCATTGCTCGCCGCCAGCAAGCTCGCGCCTACGGTGGCCGGGAGTCCGCTATAGACTCTCGACGCCCGGGGCGTCTCCTCCTGCGGCGGCTAGGGACGTGAGGGCGCAGAGACTGCCACTCCCTCACGCGCCCCACCTCCTCCTTCGCGAGCATTACTGCTTCGCAGAAGGTGACGGCTTCCCATGCCCTCTCGCTCCGTACCATGGCTCGCACCAGGGCCGAACGCGAGAGGTCGCCGCCGCCGATAGGGCAGTCCCTTCGGTAGGAGTCAAGTTCGTCCCTCCATCTTCGTCTCGGCCTGCCGTGATGTCGTTGTGCGTTCAGTGTGTTAGAATGTTCTATTTTAAGCTCGCTAGTTGGTGTCGTTTCGTGAAGGTGGTTGCGTGTCGTAGGCGGGGATGTTTAGCGGTGCGTTCAAACGGAAGACTTGTCGGTGTCACTTTAGTTTATTATTGTTGGTACTGCCTACTCAGGTTCTATACACATCTATTGTTTCTGTCAGCTTTCTAAGCTCCAGTGAGAATAACAACTTAATATCCCGTGTGTGGGCGGAGGCTGGGCTTTAGTCGAAATGGAAGAACTGTCTGATAAAGTCAAAAGAAAAAAAATAAAAGAAATGGGATTATAAGTGTGTATTGTATTACAAAAAGCTTTTGAGAGAAAAGTTCTAGGACATCTTTGAGAAAATATGCAATTTGTTGTAATTGTTCAGAGATATGATGTTGAATGAAATACCAGATAGAATTAATCAAAAAGAATCAACAGTCATAGAAAGTTTAGAAGCTTTATTGTTATACAAACTGCTGCCCGCGGCTTCGCCCGCATGGTTGTCCGAAATTATACCACGGGAATATAAATACTGGGGCAGAAAGTAGTCTATGCTACACCTTATAACATCAACTTCAAAGAAAGTACCGTAAAATCGGTCAAGCTGTTCCGCCCGAAAAACAGACAGAAAATAATGTAAAAAAATGTTTTTTGTAATAAGTACTTATTTCGACATTACAAACAGACACTTCAATTTTATTTATATGTATAGATATTGTCAAAATCCAGGGACAATTAATAAATAAAAAAATAAAATGTGTACCCCAGTATTAAAACGTAGCAATATATGTACTGCACACTATAATTTCAGATTTATTACAGTTTAAAATAGAGCTACTTCACAACATCAACAAGAATGTTTACTTCAGCAACAACCCCATGCAACACTTCCTAGAAATCAAGTTTAGTTTTCAACTGGAAGTTGCCGAGTTGTTCAGCTAGTTGTTTGTACTATAATTTAGTTAGAAAATATGTTATTATGCTTAGATGTAGGGGAAATATTTGTTTTATAATTTTAATATTATGTTGGTAAGTAAACTACAGAAGTTTGCAGAGAATACCTGGATTAGAGTCGTACACACCAGAGAAGCATGACACTAAAATGAAGGTGGTGATGCAAGAATGATGTGAAGTTGCGGGAACCAGCCAGTATTACTTAAGGGTCTATACTTAACAGTGAGTGAAATAAGGCTGCCAGTAATGATTATGAAGTAGACCAACATAATATGTTGGTTGAATGTGAACAATTTTTATGTAAGTAACATTTGAAAGAGATGATGGTCTAGCAATCAGCTACAAGTTTTCTCTGCAATTCAATAATAGAGTAATTACTTAATTGAAAAATTGATTGCTATAGATTTACTAAGTCTATGTAAAATACATAGCTAATTTATCAAGGTACTTGTCTGTTAATACATTTTAAATTTGGGAGATTCAAATAATTCAGATAGGTAAATATCAAATAAGAAACTTAAGGAGAGAACTAATTAGAATAGAATATAATAAGTAATTTATTTATTTGTTTGTTTTAAAACATGGTATATTAAGGTCTCATTAATTTTATAGAACTATGATCTTACATGCTACTCCATGGACTGGCATACAAAACTTAAACCATGTTATATGGTTGGCAAAATATTTGACTGGGCTGGATTTGTTTGACTGGCCTGGTAGTCTAGTGGTTAGAGACCCTGACTGCTAAGACTGAGGTTGTGGGTTCAATTCCCACCCAGGACAAATCTTTGTGTGTTGAGCACAATCATTTGTTCTGTATCTGGGTGTAATTTATCTATAATATGTATGTATTTAGAAATATATACGTATATTTATCAGTTGTCTGGTTGCCATAGTACAGGCTCTGCCTAGTTTAGAATCAGATAACGTTGTGTTGATTGTCCTAAGAAATTATTATTAATATGTAAAAATTTTAAACCACACATTGTTAAACATTTTATTCTAATATGTCTAACAACTATGGTGACATCTTAAGAAAAATAAACTGCAACATAAATTGCAGTAACCATATGTACCTGTAACATTTTTTAATCCATTCTTTCACTAAAAATCAATTAATATTAAGCCATTAAATGTAGCATGGATTATGAGTGAGTTCCCTTATATTTCTTTTTATTATGTTTATATTACATCTTATCCTGCTATAATGCTTTACAAGATATGGTTTATTAAAATATTTGGAAAGTCCGATGGCTCTTCATTCAAACTGTGCATAGTAAAATCCGGTCTTCTAAAATAGATGGTAGATGCTACTAAATTACTGTCAATGATTACTTAAAATTCTGGTAAAAGTAAAGAGAGACGTATGTACAGTAGTGAATATAGTCCAGTTTTGACTGATGATGATTAAAAATTATGTTTTATGTATGAACTAACGACTGCAAATAAGTATTTGTAACATTACAAAACCTGCAGCTTACGAAATAACATAAATAAAGTTTTTTTTTTAAATTAATCTTTTTAGTGGAGTGGATAAGAATGCCATCAAAAATGGGTCAAACCAATTTTATGTGAATGAAAGCACTGATTGGAATACATCAATGATAACTAAACTGTGCCAAAAATGTTACAACATTATAAACGCCTACATCTAGCACATATTGTAAACTGTTCATGTAATCAGCGCGAACGCTGGTCACAAAGACGAGAGAAAGGACCGGATTTAGAAACAAAAAAATATGACCTTTACGGCCGAAAATGCTCTGCTGCGTCGCCAACTCACAACATACCTTATCTCCTGGTAGGTTTTTCGACGACATGGTGTGTCACCTTCCTGTTCTGTGTTCTGACGTCGTCTTGGGGACGATTTATCCAGAGAAAGGATCTCACTGTAGCCGTGAGAGCCCAGCATACGACACAAAACACTCCACTTTACCAATCACTTGGCCATTATCACTGATCGAAAGATGCATCAAAGCCACAAACACAATAATCGACCCATCGTTTGGAGTCGTAATCAGCACGATTTCCCATTGAGATTCATCGACACAGATAATTTTTCACAACACTATACACAAACACAGCGACTGACAGAAGCTAACTTGATTGAGTTGAGCTTGACGGAAAATGGCGAGGGATGTATGACGTCCCTCCCGCCTCTCGCCCCGCGCATGCCATCTATGTCACTATTAGTTCTCAGAACGTTTCTAGAGGGCAGCTCTATACAATAACAAACAATGTCCTTGAAAAACATTTTTAGTTTTATCAACAGAGGGCGCGTTTTTCAATAACTGTTCAGCGACAGTTTTATGCAAGGTTTTAATGAACCATTATCATGTTCTTAATTGATAGAAACACAAATACTCAATCCTTTTTTTCTGTTTAATCAAATCTGAGAAATATTAAAGGTTAAATAATATTTGGCTTCAATTCTAGCAACCTGCTGGTAGTGCCATCTATATTCCTAAAACATTAACCGCTTTTAGTAAAGTTCTCGTAGTAAGTTAGTTTTATGAAATCGACTAATAGTATTTACCTGACAAGATTTTTTTGGTTTTTGTATTAGTAAATAGTACCACTATTAGATAAATAATATTGATTTCTAGAAATTAAGAAGTTAAGATTTTAAAATCTCATTTTTGGAAAGTAGTCAAGTTTAAACGGTCACCATCAAAACATGTGGATAACATGCTGCAATATTGTGCATGTTGCAGGACTGTCAATGAAAATGGTTTAAAAACCATTTTAAAAGATATGAATCGTGCAACATGTTGTTTGGTCCATTGACCATTACATAAGTTAATGTTTACCGTCTCCTTTGGAAAACACTAAGCCTTGCACTAAACATAAGCTATAAACAGACACATTTCAAGACACAAACAAACAAAAGTGGTAACAAAAATGTCACAGCTCTATACAAAAACTGTCTATTGAAAATGTACTTAAGTTTCGGAACATCTACTTCATCTACTTATTTATTTTATTTAACTAATATTTTCTGGTGCAAACGCACAGCTAGTGTAACCACTAGTAGTTGTTCGTTTTTGGCACCACTTCGAAATTAATTACTTACATACATTTGAAAGTTTAGTTAGACTAAAAGTCTTTTTTTTTTTGCTTTTCAGTGCCCTTTTTGTTTTTATAAAATCATTTTTTACTTTATATGTAATTTTTTGTTTTCATTACTTCCTTTTAACACTCTCACCGCCATGTATATACAGTTTGTCCGGACATGGACTAGCGATATTCTAAATACTTAGATATAAACTATTTTAAAGTACAATTACATTTTAATATTGGTGAAAACATTAAATAAAACTTAATATGAATGTTATGTGTTTTTAATGATTTCCTGTTTAGGATTCCGACAATGGCCTTGTTCAAACAACAATAACTCTTAACGTATTAGATATACAGTTGTGAATTTTATGTTGTATTGTAGCTTAGCTCAAAATCTGTCAATCTAGTAAAAATAATTAAAAAGTTGTCGGAGGTGTTTTTGGAGTAATTAACTATTATTGATTGAATTTCATAATTATTCGTAATTTTTTTCGACTTTTAATTATTACTTTGTACTGCAAACGGCAGACAATATTATTGGCTTTCAAATATGCCTATTTTGACTAAAACTTTGAGAGATATGATTTTTTTTTGTACTCGCATGGTTTTTAAAAAAAAAAAAAAACTAAATGGCTGCCACATAGCGGGGTAGTGTATTGGACCCAAGCTTAAAGTGTAATTTACCTTTTAAATAGTTTATATTTAAGTATTTAGAATATCCCTAGTCCATGTCTAGACATATTGTTTAACATTTTCTTGAGAAGCAGGCCATGTGGGCGGCGCGCGGGTCACATATTTTTATGCAGCTGGCCACACTACAATTGAACTAACTTTTCTTGCGGGAGTTGTGCATATTGGCTTGCAATGAAATAATTTATGTGGGCGGCCGGCGGACCACATGGCGGTGAGAGTGTTAAGAGTTCAGACATAAACAATAATCGCCTAAAATATTTTTATGGTCCGGATATAATTCTGTCATGTTCATAGACATACAACACCAGCTTCCGTCCAGTCAGGCCCAACCACCTATCGAACGCAACCCCAGCGCAGCGGTAGAATTCGCAAAATGGCGGATGGAGGCGTGGATATAGATTTGTACGCCGATGATATCGAATCCGATTTTAATCGCCAGGTAAGCAAAACGTTACGCAATGATTATTTAGATGTCAATAATGCTGTGGAAATTAATTCCGGCACGTTTCTAACTTGCTACGGTTAGTTAATTTAATTTGTTTGGGCGGTCTCCTTCAGGACGAGTTTGGCGGTGATAATGTGGATTTATACGACGACGTAATCGCCGCCCCTGCAGCTAAACCGGACGATGGCGATGGACCCCCCAATTCGGCGCCGCAGCACCAGCATCCACCGGAGGAGACCAACGGCAACATGCCATATCACAACAACGCATCAAACCACGGCCATCATGGCCGCCGTTTTCAGCTATACGTCGGCAACCTAACTTGGGTTTGTACATGATTTTGTCTCATTTAGAACATAATGTAAATATAGGACAGTTTTATTGTTTTGGATGTCTGTTTTTCTCTTGGTAACGAGAAAAACTGATGTCTTTAGGACTGTCGTTCGCCACTCAGGTTTTGTTACTTAGCCAAATAGGCATTAATTCACTGTTTTACATAGGCTAATATACCTGATTATGTCATTAGAAAGTCATTAGTTCAAGGATGAGTTTGAACTAAGAAAGTTATTTAGCACAGTTCATGAAATACTTGCTACTTGCAGTACTTAGCTCAAGCTCCCAAGACTTTGTATAGAGCAGGATTATGATAAAATTCTTTACCTACAAGCGTCCAAATAAATGTTGGAATTGTTTACACATTTTAATATTGTATGTCAATAGAATAAAACATAAATGGTTTTCTGTAACTTACTTCTTTTTGTATGTGAAATAATATTAAATCTGGATGTCTTAAAATTATGAAGTCAAAATTTGTTGTCATTCTTAATGTTATTAACACAACAATATGTATTGTAATTTGATGAGTCAATAACCCACAGCATCACAACATTCAACAATATTATTGTACAGTCCATTTGGGTTTAACAAAATCTTGTGATAAGTTATTTTTAAATTAATTAATTTACTGGCAAAGGTACCAAAATCTGAGTAAAGATGGCAGTTCTCTTGGTGACGAGATGAAAAATTATAACCCTAAGCGGCATATTTTAACAATTGTTCAATATTGACCAAGTTCGACAAAAATATTAACTAGCGCCACAATGTTTTTCATTTGGTTGCCATTTCTTACTAGTCAATGTGCATCTGTGTATTTAAAGTACATATAGCACAGCCGCACATGTCAGTCACAGGCCTTATTTTTAACAAAATAGCAACTTGTAAGTCCTCATTTTGTTTTTAAAGTAAGGCCTCATGAATTATTTGTTTGCTAAATATCTTACTAAAATGAAATCTCAAGTATAGCAAAATCTGGAAAAATTAACTATTTTGTAACATTGCTACAGACACATCAAGGTACCTAAAATTGTCAAATTCTCCCAACCAACCTTGAACCTAATGCTTTGATGATAAAGTTGATAATCTATGATAGAAATTTGACAGATTGTAGTACCTCGATGTGCTGGCGTCTGTACATTCAAAACATAAAATACAACAATATTGTGTTTGAATAAAACAGTAGTTTTTTTTTTTGGTGCAAAAATCATGATAAGATATCTGTGATTTTGCTATACTAAATATTGGAAGCAAAAACAAGGAAGTGTAACCTTTGACAATTTAATTTAAGCTAAAATTGTCAGCTATATATTTATATAGAGGCTGGATTAGGTATAATTATGAAAAAAAATATTTAGTACTTTGTTCTCCAGTGTGCATCTTGGGCACCAATTTTTTCGATGTTTAGGTAATTAGCCAAATTCCTCTTTAGAAAAAATGTGAGGTTTAAAGCTTTATATCTTTTTGAGTAACATTAATAATGTTAAACTGCGTTAGGTTACATAATTTCAAATGTTTTAAGTAGGCATTTTGTCAATCATAAATCTGAAACTGTTTGTTAATATTAAGAAAATGGTAATTTCTTTAATCTGTTAGTGTATTTTCAGTTGGGCTTTTGTTACACATTATTGAGGTATTTTTGCTGTACATAATCCAGCCTCCAGTTAACTTCTTTCAAGTAATGTTACCTGTTTAAAAATGTCATAAACTTACATAATTTATAAACAGCAAAATGTAGCAGTTCTGTCAACTGACTTGTTCAATTGTTCTCTCTAGGTTGTGAATAGTTAATTTATAATATAAAAAAAAAAACCTTCATTCATAGTGTCAGAATTATAAAAGATTTGTAAAATAATTGAAACTTACTGAAAAATTTACACGCAACTTGTTTTTGCTTCATTTTATAAAATTTTTAAATACTTACTATCAATATTTTAGAAGCAGTAAATTATTCACAAAGATGGATACCCTACAAAAATTTAATTATCTCAATGCGTAATCATACTCGGCCAATACTGTTCTCCTTGCCTGGGACACTGACCTCCGCTATTTTAGAGGGACTGGGTTATAATCTACTATGCATACCCAGTACGGGTTGGTATCACAATGGCATCCATCAAAATCTTTGTGAATTAATTTACAATAATTATAATATGAACTTATTACTGCACCAGTCAAAGAAATAATCTAGAAATGAAGAGATTTGTTTCTGAGATATTGTTCCATAATTCTGCATTAAGCAGAATGTCCTACCTGTGATATTTTTAATAACTTGTGCTATTGTTTTCATATTTTTATTTTAATGGATTTCATATTTATAGTAAAATAATACAAAGAGATATTTGCATTTAGAAATATGTTATGGTTTGTACATTCAGCACCATAGTCACCTACACATTTATAAAATTAGTAATAGCAATGGTGTTCATTAGTAAGTTGGCATATTTGTTTCTGTGATGGGTTGGATGGATTGATTGTTACTTTGTAAATAGTTTCATATTTTCATTGCTTGAGTAAACTCATTCTTTATATCCCAGTAGCTTACATTAGTATTAATTTGTGAGAAAATTCAAATTATTCGTTGAGAGGGGGTTACTTTTAAAACTTACTTTTAGTTTTATTTTAACTGACACACAGTAGGTATGTCAGGATGCCATATGAACCACAAACCATATTGAAATCTTGTAAATATCTCTTTGATGTAATGCATTGTTGGTTTTGTGGCAGTCATTGATACTGTTTTTGTGATTAAGGTAAATTTTTGGCATGTTGGTATGGGTATAAATGGATGAAGTATCACAAAAGTATAGAACAAAAAAACAAGTTTCATGTTTTTCCATTTAAGGTCATATTTGGTATCATAGTGATCCAACTTGAATGTTAAATGTGAAATTGAGAATCGAAAATACTTTTGTTGTGCATCATGTGATCTTTGAATTCTGAGTGTTGAAGAATGAATGATTTTTATCTATTTATATATTAGTTCATGTAACATATTTATAATACATAAATGCCCCTCCCAGTTATTACATGTTAACTACACATCTTGAATATTTTGCTTCATAAATTAAACACTGTCTTTGCACATATTATTTTGAAGAAAAAAAAAATCGAGTTTTCTGTACTACATCATTTTAATAATTACATAACTATATTGTTGCAATGGTTGTCTGTTATAGTTACTATACATTGCTTTAGTCAATAACATAGATAATTTATGTGTCACGTACTGTGTGTAGGCTATGAACTAGTTCTTCGGGTATAGTGCTGGCAAATCATTCTACAATAATTATTATATCCTATTAGTAGTGAAATATTCGTTAATTTCAACATGCTTGTCAATCGATAATTGGAATCTTGAGGCAGAAATTGCATGAATATTTAAGAATTAATAACTGTCTTTTTCGCCCAAAATTCTGGTTTTATTGGTATTTCACTTAATTAATGTTTTTCTTTATCAGGTTTTCAGAGGTAAGATGTTTAAGCTTGTTCCGCGTAATGGTGTAGCTATTTGTGTCTTAATTTAATAATATTTTATTGTTTTCTTTTTGTTTCTTTAATCATGGCAGATGTGTTTCACATTTTGTCTGTATTGCGGTTGGAACTTGTCCAATTTTTTTGTTGTGTAAACATTTATTATGTACTATTTTTAAATTGGCGTTAAATTGTGCAAATGTTTATCTACAGTAAAATTACAAATCTGTCTGTACCATACATAAATAAAATTTTGTTTATATTCGGGCGTAAATATAATTCTGATAAACCGAAAGTATTCACACTATTAGATTATTATAGTGGTAGTATTTGAATTCAGATATGTACAAACATAGATAAAATTTATGCTTCGCGTCGTCATACGTAATTTATATTTTCTGTCACGACTTTGTAATCACGCTTTCTATAGATTAACAAGGATTGTAAGTAAAAACTATCCATATTGTTATGTCCCCTGTAACATTACTATTGGCAGATGGTTAATAGCATAAATACATAAACTGTAATAATGCTAAAATCATTATTACTTGTAATGTAATAACTCCCAGCTTAAAATAGTTTTGTACGTTAGATAATATCTATTAAAACCTTGTCTAGTTTAGCAAAGTATTTATCATCTAACTTCATTAGATTGGTTTCCAATAAATTAAGTCCTGATACGATTTTAAAGTGTAATAACTATGTTAATGACCAAAGATGTTAAATCCTTGTACTAAGTGAGTTAATTATCCTTCCTTACTGTTAAGAAGGATTTCGTGCCCCGTTTGAGAATGATGGAGTCTGCAGTTTTGCGAACTGCTCTATTTATTTATCTTGATACTGCCAATATCTGTGATAAATTTATGAATGACAATAAAAACATGGTAACACTAAAAACTGTTTCCTTTCTCCCGAAGTCTCCTGTTACGAATTGAGAGAACGACAACTTTATAAAATAACAAAATCAAATATCTTAGTAGTGCTCCGTGTTACAATTCGTGCGATCAGATTAGATTGGTTTAGGTGTCAGGAACACTTTTTTTTCTTTTGAGTGACACAGTTTTGCTTGCTTAACCACTCGACACAACTTGATAGAAGTTAGGGGCGTAATTATCGAAAATTCGGGTTAAAATTTCGCCGGTTTTTTTTATTCGCGCTATAAGGTATGCTCTTGGACGAGGTTTCATACGTCCGAGTCGTGGCTGGCTTCATCACGTATGTATAAAACTTATAGCTAAGTTGCCCAGCTTGTATCGTGGTTTAGTTTTTGGTAAAACCTTTTGCAGTGGGCGACAGATCAAGACATTGCTAACAACATCGCAGACGTTGGCGTCACTGACTTCCAAGACGTGAAGTTCTTCGAGAATAGGGCGAATGGACAGTCGAAGGGGTTCTGCGTCATATCCCTGGGCTCTGACCAGTCCATTAGGATGGTAATGGAACGTCTGCCCAAGAAAGAGATTCACGGACAGCATCCAGTCGTCACGTTACCCACTAAACAGGTAAGTAGCGAGACCAAAAATAGGTCTGTGCTTATACATTTCTTAATTTTCATCTTTGATATTCTATGAGAATGTCACACAAAGGGAATGCTTAGATATAACGGGATTAGGCAATAGATGCTGGTCTGTTTAGGTATTGCAGAAAGTTAGCGGTTAATATGTAAGCGAAAATGTACATGAAAAGCTATTTTGTTCTGATCGGGGTACCCGAGGTTCGACCAAATGATTCGCCAAAATACGGCCACCACTTAATTGAAACTTAGAGACTACTGCTTACCTTACTTTCTATAAAAAGTTCGTAATATCAGTTAATCAACTAAAAAAAAAAAAATGAAAACAAGTTCTCTTATTGCATACAGTTTCTAATCCACATATCGATTTGAATTTGCATGTTTTATGGTATCGACTTCTGAACAAAGTAGGTCAGGGCGTTGCCTACTGGGTATGAACCATCAATTATTTCCGCGCCTTACATTGATATTATGTACCTATATTTGTATGGAGACTTGGTGATGTAGTGAAGTGCATAATATGTGTTGTCATTTTCCAATACCCGTGCCACACATTGCGACTTCTGGCAGAATTTGCGCACCCCGCACCCACTCATGCTAAAATACCCGTGTCACTCATCGCGATTTCGTAGGATTTGCGTAGTATTAGAAGGTATATCTGCCGCCCGCAATAATGGACAATATAATAACTAAAGAAGGAAAACCAGTCTTCAAAAAGTATCGTGGGGAGTATCGAACTCCTTGACTTTTTATATGAAAGGTTGCCAGTAGCGTAAAATGAGCCCATGTTTCACAGGCCTTGAACCAGTTTGAGAGTCAGTCTAAGACTAGATCTACACCGCCTGGACCTAACCCGGGTGGTATGAGAGGACCACCACACCCTGGTGGCCCACCCGGGCCACATCCTGGAGGTAACCCCTTTACTTTACTTTAAGGTTACTTTAGGTAACCTTTGTTTATGTTGTATTTATGATCCTGTATGACAAATGCTTGACATTGTTTCGTCTTCGTGACTGGCTCACGCTAAAAGTAAAGGGTCGTAATAATAAGAATTAATTTAGTCATGACAACGTTGAACCTTAACGAGAAAAGTCGTGGAATTCCTAGTTTGTGTTAGTTTCAATTACTACCCAAAATTTCATCTGCTCATGAGGGATACGATGGCGTATTATTTTACGAGGATAATGTCAATTGTTTCGGCAAACTTCAGGTTATAGGGACAGTATCCACTCACGATATATTAGTCACCGTATGATTGTAAACACCGTTAGTGAATCATCTATCTCACGATATTTAAACTGTCGATAAATTGTGAACTATACTGCTGATAATGTAGCATATTAATTTTCGATAGTTTATAATCTAATCGTGTCATACAGTCAAATTGTAATTGAACCTGCACTCTCCAAAAGGGTTTATAATTTGTTCGATTTAACACCTGATAAATTGTAAACTATGATTATTTTTCAATCTTGAGGGTAGCCGAATTGTTTGCAGTTACTAAGCCAGGGCACCTCGTCTGGATAGGATAGGTCAAAACTGACCAACCGCGCGCGAGCCGAGTGAGCGAAGCAAGCGGTGCCGCGGCAGTAGCCGGCGAGCGCTACTGCCAAGTTGGTGGTAGTTACTTAGAGCAATTTAGTATTAGCGCAAGGTCAATGTCAAGGTCGCGGGAAAAGATTCCAGTTTACGATATTTCGACTGTTTATAATATCGCGAGATGGATTATATACTAACGATGTTCATAATGTTACGGTGACATATTAAATACTGATCCAATAATACAAAAATCCCTGAGAATTTTATTTAACTGCCAACAGCGATACTGAGAAAACTGCAAATGTACGTATAAAAGAACTATCAGCAGTACCCATGCTGCCGATTGCGATAAGAGCGGGCCTTAATGTATTACGTTTGTTTATATTTATCATTTATTTCATGTAAACTAGAAAAGCGTAACACGTGGTCAATGATGATGAGGTACGGTTAACCTCATTTCAGTAACCATAACTTCGAAAACCGACCTTATTGCTACTGAATAAATGAATAAACGGGCAAAATCTAATTGTTATCATGGAGTCATGGCTGATGAACAATAACTGTGCATAGACTTCTTCGGCGGTGGTCCAAATGGGCCGGGCCCCAACGGGCCGCGCATGATGATGCCAGGCGGTGCACCGCACCACCAGCTGCGTGGGCCTTCGGGCGGCCAGCACGGCCCACATGGGCCACACGGGCCCCCTCACGGCCCCCCGCACCATCTCCCGCAGCATCAGGGCCCACCACCACATCATATGCCGCATCAAGGACCCCCGCCGCATCAGGGCCCACCGCCTAGAGGGCCACCTATGCAGGTATGAAATAAGTGCACCAAAGTAGCGTTGTGTTGAGAAAACTGTTGCAACGTCGGTTTGTATACGAAAACGGATTTGACTGAGAAGGTCGGCTTAGTCGCAAAACGTCTCTTCCGCAAAATGTCTATTGGTCGTAAGATTTATCTTTTTCATAATGTCGTTTTCGTAGAATGTAGCTCTCGCAGGATGACTCTCAAAAGGTCGCTTTCACATTATGCCTCTTTCGCAGAATGACTCTTTAACAAAATGTCGCGTTAGTAACTTTATAATATTTTAAAATGTTTACGAGCTTTTCAATTTCTTCATTAATACTTAATACATTACATAGTATTAATGAATAAATGGTAAATCTTGTAAACATCTAATAAGAAATTGCAAAAAACCTCATTTTTTTTTAACCTGGCTAATTTTTATTCTAAGTTATTAACGCAACATTTTAAGAAAGAGGCATAATGAGAAAGCGATTTTTTGAAAAAGAGTCATTCTGCGAAATTGTTATGAGAAGGAGACATTTTACGTCCAGTAGAAATTTTGCGAAAGGGACGTTTTGCGACTAAGCCAAAAGGTCAAATGGACCCTGTTAAGCAGAAAAGATCCAACATTTTGTGACTTTTGAGTAAATACGATTTGAAGTTTAGGAGTGAATATAAAACAAATAAGCAGAGGAATACAAAAATGGAAAGTTACTAATGGTAACACAGTAAATTAGCATTATTTGAAATGTAACTCCACAGGAAAGTTGAACAGTTTTCCTGATTTTCTTAAAAGACTACCTATGGATCTTTTATGCAAAAAAGGAAATTGTCGGTAACATCTTTACACGGGGAATCCAAATAAAAAATATATAAAGGTTTAAAAATCTTTATTAAAGGGAATACATATTTTTTAGTTACTTTTACTTTATTATGTCGCCCGACGTTTCGGACACTTGCCCCGTGACAAAGGATCGTAAATAGTGTCCGAAATTTCGGTTTCAATAATTGATAAAGTGAAAGCAAATAAAATGCGATAGTTCCGTGTTTCGACTCTGCAAAATTTTCTTGTTTAGACTGTTTAGACTAGGCTATACCAGTTTATCCTAGAGTGTGCGTATATCAGGATCAACTAGTTTGGCCTAGCCTAAACTGGTCTATTCTATCGGGCTTAGGAAAAAATAGTTTAGGCTAGCCTAAACTGGTTTATCCTATCGGGCTTAGGACGAATTAGTTTGGACTAGACTATACTAGTTAATCCTATCGCGTATAGGAAGAACTAGTTTATCCTAGGCAAAACTTTTCGACAAATTGCTGGTTGGATCTTTTCCGCTTAACAGGGTCCAAATATGCTTGGAACAGGCTAGTTGGCAAAAGCTCAAGACAAAAGTCTTTTGTCAAAGGCTCAAGACAAAAGTCTTTGACCAGTGTGTGTTGCCAGTGATGACATATGGCACTGAGACGTGGTCGCTCACAATGGGCCTCATAAGAAGGCTCAAAGTCACCCAACGAGCAATGGAGAGGGCTATGCTTGGAGTTTCCCTACGCGATCGAATCAGAAATGAAGAGATCCGTAGGAAAACCAAGGTAACCGATATAGCCCGAAGAATTGCCAAACTTAAGTGGCAGTGGGCAGGGCACATTGCTCGCAGAACGGATGGCCGATGGGGTCGGAAGGTTCTGGAGTGGCGACCGCGTACTGGAAGACGGAGCGTTGGAAGGCCTCCCACAAGATGGACCGATGACCTGGTGAAGGCCGCAGGAATACGTTGGATGCGAGAAGCACAGAATAGGTCGAAGTGGCGGTGCTTGGGGGAGGCCTATGTCCAGCAGTGGACGTCTTTCGGCTGAAATGATGATGATGAGGCTAGTTGACTGCTTTTGAGAAACTGATTAATAGGCGAATGCCTCCTTAGTTCCATTTGGTGGTTGTAAGCGCTACTGCTGAACATAAGATCCTGGGTTCGATTCCAAAAGGGTTTATTGGTTTTTTTTTTCTGCCAGTAATTTCTCAGTAGCAGCTCGGAGTCTGTATTTGTGTCCGGTTGATGGCAGTTGGCTTATCGCCTTACGTGGGGATTGTAGGCGTCATGTTATTTTACGTTTCTTAAAAACAATAATGAATTTAAAATTATTTATGAAACTATGTAGATTTTTATGTTTTTAGCGCACATATTCTTCAATACAAAATTGACCTCGTCATTTTGATGCCATTTAGTCCTAGGCTACTGAAGCGTAACATACGTCGTATGGTTCCAGTATGGCAGTATATTAATGTTTTTATTATGTTGATACGTTATCGTATAGTTATACACGAACTGGTTTTAGGAGGATGACTAAATCCTCTTGTTATTAGTTCCAAGGTCCGCCACAACTACAGCGCGGCCCCGGAGGTCCCGGTGGGCCGGGCGGGCCGCCTGGGCCCGGCGGGCGGCCAGACTGGGGACCCCGCGGGCCCCCGCAGCAGTTGCCCCCGCACCCCGCGCCGCAGTACGGCCCTCCGCAGCACCAGATGGCGCACCAAATGCCACCGCCGCACCCAGTTAGTACCTGCCTAAGTGCCTTTTAAGCACAAAATTAATTTAAATCAGTTAGCAAAACTCTACAGGCTTGATGGATATCGATATATGTAAACATAATAGTTTACACAAAAATCTTTTTTTTTTTAGTCGATTGGTCAAGTAACTAAACAGTTGTTATCTTTAGCCCCAAAACAAATCATTAACTGTAAGGCGATTAAGACACGACACCGCGCACCGCCGCGGTAGGCAGTGAAGCGGATATCATGTCGCATTGCCCTCTATTAAATCCGTTGATGCCTAACACACGTACTATGCGATTCAAATAAGGATAGGAATGTCAATAACCTCTATCTGTCAAATTTCACTTGAAAAGTACGGTTTGCACAAAAAAAAAACGTATTTGCATATCAATAATAATAGTCTTACCAGTGGCGTGCCTAGGGTTTCAAAATAAGGCAAGCCCAATAAAATTTTAACTGATTTCAAAAAAAGAAAGTTCAGTTTTCGACTGAGTATGTAGGTACCTACGTATGTGTCATCGCAATTTTCTCATAAACTACTGGTTGTGCTAAATGACAAACAATATCGACTAATCTTTGAAATCTACGATTGTTATCAACGCCCGTGTTATATTTTGAAATTTCCTCAGATAACTGGCGTGATATAGATGTCTCAGTTCGTTGTTTACCAAAATTACCGAAAGAAACCATTGCACACAGGTGTTTATGGGAATTTGCGTGCCTATTAATGGCGCCAGATATGTTATTTATATCATTATAACCAGATGTATTCCAAACGGAATCTTCATTCGAAAAAAATATGCAGCACCAGCAATACAACTTATTAGTGTGCGAACAGCCAACAATCCAACTAGTTTTATACACTGATCTATTAAATTTTCGTTTATGCGATTTACTAGTCTGAGAAATACACAGATTAGGCGTCGGTTTTAATGAAGAAATTAACTGTTTTTTCTGAGCTATGTTTAAAGATTTTACCTTATCTTCGCCAATCATAACTAGAACGCATTTTTGTTGTAGGTAAGTCACTAAAACAATTGTATCACTGAGAAAATCTAAGAAAACACACAAAAAACTTTAACAACAAAACTTTTCCCACTCAAGCAAATGAAACTGAAGTGAGTTGCACTCGGGTGTCGGGAACTGAGTTGCAGTGTTGTCATTTAGGCAAAAAAAGTCGCCAGGTATATGAAAAATCCAGCTAGATGTCGCAATTTTTTTATTTGAAGATATTGCTTTAATATTTAATTTCGTTATTTTAAAAAGTAGCTAGTTTTTATTGTTGCTAAATCTTAAAAAAAGTCTCCAAACTCGTTAAAAATCTCCAAGATCTCACAACGTCGCTAAAACGGCAACATTGCAGAGTTGGCAAGGTGACAAGGTCACGCATCATACGCGTGCAACTTCATACGCATGCACGGCTTAAATCTTCCATACTGATCGATTTGTAGACGCACAAGGTTCTAACTCGTTATACGGCACATCGCTATAAGTGCGAAAGTGACAGAGATAGTATTCGAAAGCCCGGCAAAAGCCGGTACGTGTAAGCGAGATAGCTATATGTAGATACTGCAAATGCGAAACTCTGCGCGCGAACAATCGCGTTGTGTAGTAGTGTGGCATAGGTAGATACTTTGTGTTATTTTGATAAGAATTAAGCGCGCGAACTTTTAAATAGTTCGGGTTTGATATTGATTCTCTATCGAGCATTTTACCGGGCTTTTGGGCTTATATGAAGGTACCGCCACTGAGTCTTACATCAAATTTAAATAAAAAGGTTAAATAGTAGTAAATCGTCTTAATACAAACTTGATACGACAGAGGGGCTTTCCTTTAAACTGCCTATACTAGGGACCATGTTCAAGCCCTGTACCAAAAATCAATTAAATAGGAGCAGTAGTTTAGTCGCAAATGATTTTTTAAGATTTTGCCCTGTTTGAACACGATGTATCTTTTCTAACAGCTGATTATGCCTATACGCATAGGTCATGCACCTTAAAATGATAAATCTGAAATGCACTGTTGCCGCTCTGATCCAAGTCACAAGTAAAACCAAATATTTTCGCTAAAAGATGGCAATGCAAACAAGGAAGCAATGAATACACACACTTACACTTTTATTACGAGAGTGACAGTTATACAAAAATTCCCGTGCGTAAAAGAAATAGAAATACGTCTCTGTTTTGCTACTGCATCTAAGATCCTTGCGATCGGCCTAAAAAACTTGTTTATTCAGTTCGCCGGCGCGATCCTTCGGGAATGATGTGCTTTTCGTAAGACGCTCCCCGTGCAGATTTTGTTTTGTGGAACTCGCGTGCTGACAATTGTGATTTTTAGTTTAAGACAAACAGTATTTCTTTTTTTTATTGTGACAGTGTCCTGTAACGTAACGTAACTTGGGATTATTATTATTCAGGGTTAGTTTTTTTTTGTGAAACAACTCGACTGTTCCACGATCACGATCTCCAGACCTCGCTCCCATGGATTTCTTTTTGTGGGGGTACATTAAGGTTGAAGTTTATGCCTCTGAGGTAAATACAATTGTTGAACTAAAGATTATTTTAGCATTTTACAAAATTAAAGTGCTTAGCGACGGACAGTGATGTAATTAGAAAAATAAATAACAATATTCTCCGTCGGTATAATTTGTGCATTAACGTGAATGGAGGACACATCGAGAATTAAAAAAAAATGTGATTTTGTTGTGACTGTTGTGCGCGTATTTCAAAACCTAACATAAAAACCCAGCGCGTCAGCCGCGCGGCCGCCCTCTTTGATACGAGATAACACACGCGCGCGCGCCGTTGTCGTTCTTACCTAAGTGTCTAAGGTCAGTTAAATTTATTTATAAAGGGTGGTTGCGTTTTACTCTGATTGGTAAGCTATTTAGTTTGTTTGAAAAAAAAAAAAATCTAATTTTTGGTGCTTTTTATTTTTATACCGTATCGAATTAATACTAAACACGTATAGTATACGTAGTGTAATTTAATGCCCCTCTGTCATATCAACTCCGTATAATATTTAATTATTTAAAGCCATAATTCATTTTTTTAAACCATACCATAACCTTTTTTATTTCACTGTTGGCGCAAAGGCCCAGAAGCCATGCCAAAAAGTGCATTTGCTTGTGGACTTTGTTGTTATTTTTGTTATTGTCTTACTCATTTTGCTCGAAAATGAGTAAACGTGGCGCTCTGTGTAGAAAAATAGCTTGAGAGCAAGAAACAGCAAACTTTAGAATTGATGCAACAATTAAAGTCAGCAAGCATCCTCTTAGGACCTGAAGCAAATATAAGTTTGACTCGTGAAATGTACGCTACCATTTTGCAAACACTGCAAAATGCAAGAAAAGTCGCCGAGCGAGGTCATTTGGCTACGGGGATAAATTAATATTAATATTTTTCACTCAATATTTGTAAATAAATTTTATTTAAAAAATAAAATCTTTTTCGCTCACCCTACCTAACTGGTTAGAATTGACAGCTCTGACGTCACAGTATGGCGCAAAGTCGATCATATTCTCATTTGAATCGCATTATACACTGACCGACCGCGCGGTCATCCGATTTACCGCTACCGTCCTCCGCGGCGGTGCGCGGTGTCGTGTGATAATCGCCTAACTGACGCAAATTTATTTTTGGTTTTCTCATATTGTAAAAGTACCCATCAAATTCAATTAGCGACGACGACGTTGTCCTGTCCAAATTTCAATCATTTTTCTTTAATTTTTTTCAATAATCTGCTTTATTATATTAAGATTAATAGTAAATAAATCTGGGCTTTCTGTCAAGTCGTAAAAACAATCTGAAGTCGTAGAGGTTGAATAGTTAATTTATCTCTACACCTTTTATTTATAAACGTTGCTTAAAGGAATGAATAAACAGTCGCTTATTACTATACTTTTAAGCAAAGTTTTGAAATAAAGCCCAAATTGTGAGGCTAACGTTCGTCCTGTCTCCGCAGCGCGACGTGCGGCTGTCGGGCGGCGCGGGCCTGCCGCTGGCGGGCGTGCCGCGCGGCCCCGCGCCGCCGCCGCACCACCCAGGTATGCCCCCCTACCCAGGTACGCACACACGCCTTTTATTTTATTATTTCTTACTAATCCACTAACACCAAACGGTATGCTCGTTACAAACGAGACAGTAGGACCCAGTCAGAAAGTAGAGACGTGACTGAAAATTGTAAAACGACAATAATAATAAATAATTTGATGTTTATATGCAAGAAAAAGCATATATTCTTTCGTTCTCACTGTCTTTTGACGTGACAACGTCTTATAAATTGGTTTGCCGGGTGACACTTCAAGAAACTGCGTTACGCTCCGCTCACGTTATGCGCTCACAATGAGAGCGAGTGAGAGGCACGCGTCCCTTCCACTCGGCCATGGTTAGCCCGCCTAAGAGCGAGAGAGACAGACATAAAAAGTGAAAGGCACGCGTCCCTTCCACTCGAGCACAGTTAGCCCGCCTAAGAGCGCCTTAGATGAATAAATTGTTACTATTATTTCATCCTTCTTCCTACTATACGAATGAATATTCACATTAAAATTATTTTACCACTCAAAGTCGTTGTCACGTAAAACTTTCGCCCGTATACCGACTTTACAGGCAACCAATTTTTTGCTTTAAATTATTGTAACTTATCGGTTTTCTCCGAATAAACTTTAATTGGTTGCGAAATAGGTGGTCATGGCCCTCATGATAAGTGGTCACCACTACCTGTGAGCCTTCCTTGTGCACTTAGAGATACTGTAACGACTGTGATGTGATGGCTCATGAGCCTATAAGGAACACAGCTAAGCTGCTTAAATCCGCAACCGCATTCCCCATAAAAAATCTTTCAGGAGCGACTGAAATAAACCAAGTGCTAGCAAATCTATGCTTTGAAGATCTAGACAGATCTAGGCTTCAAAGCATAGATTTGGCGGCACTTAGTTTATTTCAGCCACTCTTGAAAGTATTTTTCGGCCCTCAACGAAAAATGGATATATCGGCCGCAAAACAAAAATATTCTGTATGCTTTTTGACTGGAAGCCGTTACCAACAAAAATGGGAAAAGACTAGACAGAAATGATTATACATACTAACGCAAAACAGTCACCCTTCGTACCTATTTCAGCGGCTAAGTAGCTTAACTGTGATTTGGTTTGATGGGGCTGTAATTACAGTTACATGAGACCTTATAGCATAGTCTCTAAATGTACAAGAAAGGTTCATAGGTTGTGGTGTGGCGACTTATCATGTGGGCCACCTTTTTCGCAACCATTTCTAATTTTAAAGAGTGACTTCCTGTTTATACTTGACTTGACAGCAGTTATGATTATTTATTGAATTGTTATTTTTATTAACATACTAACCAATTTTAATAAACTTAGTTTTGTTTTAATGATGAATACCGAGTCTATATGTGAAATAAAATATTTGAACAGCAGAAATGAATTCCTTGAAAGCAAATTAATTCCAGTGAATTCCTTGAAAGCAAATTAATTCCAGTGAATTCCTTGAAAGCAAATTAATTCCAGTGAATTAATTTGCTTTCAAGGAATTTATTTCTGCTGTTCAAATATTTTTGTCGTAATTTTGTTTTTTCTGCACCATATTATTATTCTTTGCCGAATCTTTAACCAATATACCAACAGCAGTATGATCTTTTATCTAGTAGCACAAACTTCCACAATTTAAACACATTGTGGTGAAAATTACAATAGATGCAATCAGATACGAATACATAGACAAGCCACTTCATTAGAAAAGGGTCTGTTGTTCGGTGTGAAGTGGATAAAAAAAACATATTTTCTATTAAGACTAGGTTCCGGTGCAATGATATATCGATTTATTTTCGCACAAGTTAAAAGTTAATCATAGTTTGGAAAACAAAAGTTTGGAGATAGGATAGTAACATCTGTGGTATTATATGGGTCCCCATGGCTCGAATACATTATTTGAAACTTCGCTAAGGACCAGAATTGTTGTAGCAGGAAGCGCAAATCGTCGTTGCGTTTACAAAAAACGCTGTGTTTTTTAGATTTCTGTAATTTGATGCAATTTGATCCTTATTTCAATACACATTAGCGGTAAAAACCATGTTTTGATAACGTCACGTAGCGGTATTTGTAAACACAAAGACGATATATCTCGTGACAATCTTTTTCTCTTAAAAAATAAGAGTAATAACCTCGTAAGACCCAACGACCTAATTTAATGACAAAAATATGAAGGCTGTCCGGCCCAAGGCAGTTTTTAAAATCATTATATTACGGCCCAGTGACCTAAAATTATGACATAATATTTAAACTAAAAATATTTAGTTTAAATAAACCCGCCAATTTAAATCTCTAATAAATACAAAATACCACCGGGGAAATACTCCCTGAAAAAATTAAGTTAGTAGTAACAAATTAAGTTGGTAGTTATTTTTACTAGATTGTAGTTCTGGGCCGTAACTGTTTGCACCTTATTTTAGTACATTGAGTAATATAGTGAGAGTACATCGAGTTATATTGACCTAAATTTAGGTAGGGCCTTACGAGGATAATAGTAATAAGTTTGGGGTTGCCCCTCCCCCCCCCCCCCCCCCGCCCCTTTGTCCGCACCGTCTGACCCGCCCTGCCCTCAGGCGTGGGCGGCGCGCCGGCCCCGCACGTGAACCCCGCGTTCTTCGCGCAGCAGCCGCCGGCGCAGGCGCAGCCCAGCTCGCAGCCGCCGCCGCAGCCCGGCCCGCCCGGTCGGTACCACTACCTAGCTTCATTATACTATGTACAGACGCCACAACATCAAGCTAGTACAATCTGTCAAATTTCTTTAATAGATTTTCAACTTTATCGCTAAAGCATTAGGTTCCAGGTTGATTGGGAGTATTTGTCAGTTTCGGGTAGCTTGATGTGCTGGCGTCCGGACTTTGATGAAGCTCTGATGCCGTCGTCTTTGCTTGCACAAATACTGAGACGCATTTTTATCATTATTACTATATAAATAGAATAGTTTTCATGAGTGGCAAACTTGGGATGCGTCTGGTGTCCACACTGGGCATTCAACTCAGCTATGACCACTAATCTGAGTAACAAATTTATAACTGGACCGATTTAAGCAAAAATGTTCCAACCAACTACCTCGACAATTTCAAGTTTTTGTGACCTATGTACTCCAAATAAGGTATATTTTAACGTATCAAAGATTCATAAGGTTTGTGTGGTTTGGAACATTTTTATTAACCGACTTCAAAAAGGAGGAGGTTCTCAATTCGGATGTTTATAGGTTTTTTTTTTGTATGTTCGGCCATAACTCCGTCATATATAGACGATTTTCCAAAATTCTTTTTTTGTTCGAAAGGGGTTTATTCCGAAATGGTCCCATATAATTTTCATATAGATCTGATTATGAGTTCGGGAGACAGACACCGGAACTCTTTAAAAAATGACAGCAAATCAACCGCGATTTCTGCTATCGCATAAATATGCATTGTTTGTTTGGAATGAGTGCAGGGTGAATACCACAACTAAAAATTTAAAAATAAAAACTTTTTTACAAAAAAAACCAACCGACTTCC
The DNA here is from genome assembly GCA_947507805.1 of Aporophyla nigra. Taxonomy (NCBI): domain Eukaryota; kingdom Metazoa; phylum Arthropoda; class Insecta; order Lepidoptera; family Noctuidae; genus Aporophyla; species Aporophyla nigra. The sequence goes on along the minus strand of OX382292.1, from coordinate 25,491,728 downwards.
TTAAAAACACTACAAAGTGAAAAATAACTTTAATGTTGGAAGTCGGTGTCTTAAGATCTGTATTTATGGTTTTTTTGCCTTGGGGAGGGAGTTTTAATTGAAAAATCAATTAAAACTCCCTTGCCACCACCTATTGTAGTCGATGGTATCAAGGATTACCAGAAATTCTTTGATTTTCTATCTGAGGGTCAATCAGCTGACGCGTTCAGCATAAAAATGATGAACGGCGATACAGTCAAAGTTAATGCCAAAAATGAAGATTCGTACAGAGCAATTACAAAGGCTCTCTCTCTAAACAATTGCCTATGGCACTCCTATGAGAACAAGCAAGAGAGACCAATTAGAGTTATGGCAAAAAAATTGCATTTCACATGCATTCCGGAGAGAATTGTTGAAGACTTGCGTGGCAAAGGCTACAAAATTCTTGAAGCAGTCAATAAATTGAGTTGGAAAACCAAAGAGCCACTCAACATCTTCATGCTGACATTCTCAAATGATGAAGAAAACAGCAAAATATTTAACATCAAAACTGTATTGGGATGTAATGTGGAAATACAACCGCTAAAATCCACAAAACTGGTACCTCAGTGCAAACGCTGCCAGGCTTATGGCCATACGCAAAAGTATTGCTCCAAAGAACCGAGGTGCGTGAAGTGCACAGGTAAACATCTGACGAAGGATTGCAGAAAATCCAAAGAAGAGAAGCCAAAGTGCGTCCACTGCGGAGCTCCACATCCAGCTAACTACAGGGGATGTATCGTAGCAAAAGAAATCCAGCAGATTCGAAACAAAAAATTAAAGGGTAATACTACTGCCCCTCAACAAAATACAACTACTGGAAGAGTCGAAGACCCGAGACAGTACAGACGAAGTCAAAACACTTTTAAAACTACAACAAAAGACGTTTCATTTGCCCAAGTAGCTACAACAGGCATATCAAAGGCGCCCCTGGTAGATTTGAACAGTGACAAAAAATTGGATGAAATCTTAAAGTTAATGTCATCATTTGACGAGAGATTGAAAAAAATTGAAAATAGCAATAAAGCTGCTACTACTAAGCCAAAAAAATGAATACTACACTAAAAATTATGGCGTGGAACTCAAATGGGTTACAAAAACACCAAAATGAGTTACAAGTAGTATTAGACATAGAAAAAATTGATGTGTGCCTGATATCGGAGACTCACTTCACAAAGCAATCTCACATTAAGTTTAAAGGGTACAAAGTATACCAAGCACTTCACCCAGACAATTCAGCAAGAGGCGGTAGTGTCATTATTGTAAAAGAAAACCTACAGCACTATGAAGAGTTTAAACATGAAGAGAAAGACATCCAAGCAGTGGCGATTTGCCTACAAACAAAAAAATATCCTGTAACAGTATCTGCCATTTACTGTCCACCTCGGTATGTGATAAAAAAAGACCACTATATGAGCTTTCTAACTCGCCTTGGAAGTAGATTTATCTTAGGAGGTGACTTCAATGCTAAAAATACGTATTGGGGCTCCAGACTAACAACTACTAAAGGTAAAGAACTACTGAATGCCATAAAAGAGCTGAAATGTGATGTCATATCAACTGGAAAGCCCACCTATTGGCCAACAGATCCAAATAAAATTCCGGACTTAATAGATTTTTTTGTAACCAAGAATCTATCAACCAGCTATATGAAATCAGAACAAAGCTATGACATGAACTCAGATCACTCAGCAATCTATCTAGAAATTAGCGAGAACATTTTGTATAAAGAAATCAGACCCACTCTTGTTAATAAGTGTACAGACTGGGAGAGCTTCAAGACCAGATTGAATGATAAAATAGACCTTAAAATACCGTTAAAAACACCCGAACATCTAAACATCGAAGTAGAAAAGTTCATAATGCATATCCAGCAAGCAGCGTGGGAAAATACACCCGACTTCAACAAGAGGACTAAGGGCAATACATACCCGCTCAAAATCAAGCAACTCATTATGGAGAAAAGAAGGCAGAGAAAAACGTGGCATCAATCTAGGTGCCCTGATGACAAACGAAAACTAAATAATCTGACAAAAAAAGTAAAAAGACTAATCCAAGACTTTAAAGACGACTCAACCAAAACCTATCTTCAGAGCCTAAGAAACGACCAAAGGACAGACTACTCCCTTTGGAAGGCTACTAAGCACCTGAAAAGGCCGATTACCCAAATCCCACCTATCAAATGTGGAAATGGGCAATGGGCAGTTACTAACGAACAAAAAGCAAAGAGGTTTGCAGAGCACCTAGAAAATATCTTTCAACCAAACGACGGGGAAATCATTGAAGATCACACTTTGGCTAATATGATGACATCAGAAAATGAAGTTACCATAAAACTAGTTACACCGAAAGAAGTCGCACTAGAAATAAAACGTAATATAAGTACACGAAAATCACCAGGTTACGATTTAATAACAGGAGAAGTACTTCATAACCTCCCAAGAAAGGGTCTGGTTAAGTTAACGACCCTTATCAATGCCGCACTAAGGCTTAAATATGTACCAGACTTATGGAAGGTGGCCGAAGTAATAATGATAGCTAAGCCAGGGAAACCAGCTTACGAAACGTCATCTTATAGGCCCATTTCCTTGCTACCAATCATGTCCAAGCTATTTGAAAAGCTGTTACTCAAACAGCTTAAACCAATAATAGATAGCAAAAACATAATACCAGAGCACCAATTTGGTTTTCGAGACAAACACTCTACCATAGATCAAGTGCATAGGATCACAAACGTAATAGAAAATGCCCTTGAAGACAAGAAAGTATGTTCTACTGTATTCCTAGACGTAGCGCAAGCATTTGATAAAGTATGGCACGAAGGCCTTATACATAAACTGAACAGCCTCTTACCAAAGCAGTTTGCAGATATATTAGAATCCTACATCCTGAACAGAGTCTTTAGAATAAGACAAGAAGATGCTTACTCAGAGCTGAAAGAAATTAAAGCTGGCGTACCGCAAGGAAGTGTGTTAGGTCCGGTCCTGTACCTGCTATACACTTGCGATATTCCTGAATTAGAGCAAAACACAATTGGGACCTTTGCTGATGATACAGCCATAATGGCTGTAGGAAACAGCCATGAAGAAGCAGTAGAAAAGGTTCAAATGGCTGTTAATCAAGTTTATGACTGGACCAAAAAATGGAGGATTAAACTTAATGAATCCAAATCTGTTCACATAGATTTTACCAACAAAAAACGACAGTATTCCCCAGTTTACATAAATAACAAACAAATCCCATACGAGAATACAGCCAAGTATCTCGGTATGACCCTTGACGCCAAGCTACGCTGGAAAGCCCACGTTAAGAAGAAAAAAGATGAACTCGACCTCCGATTCAAAAGAATGTATTGGCTGCTTGGAAGAAACTCCATGCTGTCCGTGCAAAACAAATTATTGCTATATAGACAAGTCCTGATGCCAGTTTGGACTTATGGTATTCAGCTATGAGGCTGCACCAAACAGACCAATGTATTAATAGTACAAAGATTCCAGAACAAAGTGCTAAGGGAAATTGTAAATGCACCTTGGTACATACGAAATGATGACCTCCACAGGGACCTAAAAGTTGAGTTCATCGAAAGAGTGATCCAGAAATTTGCAGAAGCTCACGAAAAGAGACTTCATCAACATGTGAACGTCGAGGCCATCCAGCTTCTTGACCACACAAACATAGTTAGAAGACTAAAAAGAACAAAACCGTTCGAGCTAGTGTTTAGTGTTAGTGAATAGTGTAAAGTACAAAAGTGCCAAACAAACACAAGAACGAAGTGTATTCGCCTTAATAGAGACAATAAGAAAAGTGCTATTGGACACATTCTTAGTAAAGACAATTTATTAGTTTAGGTTATAATTAAATTACTTATTAGTCTACTTATAAGGCTAGATTGTAATAAGATTAGGGTCCATCCTATTATTGAACCCTAGGACAAGGAAAAAAAAAAAAAAAAAAAAAAACTTTGAAGTGTTTTTAAGAAAGTCGGTTGGTTTTTTTTGTAAAAAAGTTTTTATTGCTTAAATCGATCCAATTATGTTGAATATGCGCCGATACAAGTGTCTAAGATTAAAATCAAAAGTAGTTTATTCAAATTAGGCTGAGTATCAGCACTATTCGATCGTCGAAATTACATAAAACAGTCCCCCATAAACGCCCGTTCTTCAACATTTCCTAGTGCTTTTACTGGATAGAAGTGGCGTAATAAACTCCTCAGCAGCACAACTATCTGTTTAAATCAATTGGAAAGATATTCTATTAATAAGATATTCTCTACATCAGTTGTTAACCAAGCCTCAGGAGTAGACTGTGATAAACTCAATAGGGAAGATGCAAATATAATATTTATGAAAATTTTATGATTTAAATGTTAAAAAAGTATAAAAGAAGGGCCACTGCAATGTTTTTATTTTACATAATGTTGATTTTTAACAATAATTACGTATTAAAATTACTTGAAACGAAACGTATTTCAAAACACCAATCAGCGTTTAGTGACGTCACTCCCGTTACGACGACTTGTTGAGGTTATGGCTGTAAAAGTGAATATTATTTTATGGGAATATTAATTGCGTTTTTAAATAAAAATGGTAGTTGGGATTATCAAAGTAGGCTCCAGGAATTTATTTACCAAGAGTTAGTGTTGACATGAGATCTTTTTTCAGAAAAAGGTTTCCTCCAGACATTTTAAACTTTTACCAATTATCGACGTCGATCTCAAACTGTAAAATAAAAAATCTACTATAGACAAGTTTTGTAAGTATTAGGTAGGTAATTAACGTATTTTTACGTACAAGCAGATTAACTAAGCATACTCGTCTAACAAGTATATTCGCCTTATGACGTATAACACACACGACATATAACTAGTATATTCGCCTTATGCCTTACGTCAAAGTGTTCTTCACAGCATCGAATAGTGGTCTTTGGAGAATAATTGTCATTTCTTTTTGCAGCTTGATATCACTTTTTCTCAATTTTGGGTCAGAACGTCTAGTCAAAAACAATTTATTTCGAAACTTTGTTGAAGTAGACAGGGACACATTGCCACAAAAGATGAGTCAACACGGCTTTTTTCGGAATATTAGTGGTATTGTTATGATCACCTGATGTTGATGGATAGTCCATTTTAATTTTTTACAAAAAATATTTCCAAAGTCGAAAAAATATGCAAAAGTATGAAAGCCAGCGACGAACAAGTACGACCAGTGACAGGAATGACGTCATCGGAACTAGGCCCGTTTTCGCGCGAAAATTTAAACTGTCATTTTAAAACCGCATTTTTCCCGATAAATTACAATGTTTTAATTTTTTAATATATTTGTGGTCTATTCTACATGGAATTCTTTAAAGTGAAAACAAAAATAAAAATATTGCATGTTCCCTATTCAGCCAATTGAAATGTTACTTGCACTCGTCCCAATAATTAGATGACTGTGTATGTTGTAGGTCCAGGAGGCCCGTACGGCCACCCCGCACACGCGCCGCCTCCAGCACAGGGCCCGCCGCCCGCTGCGCGACAGCCTTACGGAAGACCGCCACAGGTAACATTTTTATAGCCAAAAATAAATTCTTGTTGCCGAGTTTAATTTTTTTTTTATTGGAACTACAAGAAATTTAGAAATAATTCAAACCATTGACTGATCGTCCAAAATTCACATGTAAAAATCCGGAAATAATCGTCAGCATGTAGTAATTTATTCATGACTCATTACGGTGCGCTCAGAAGCGTATTGTGGAGAAAAAAAGCCAGATTCATCAGGGAGTGTCACGGATGTTTGATCCTGCATCCTCGTTCCTTATTCAAGGTGTGCTTCTCCCGCAGAACTACCCGCCAGCTTCCGACGGCGGGCGGCCGCACCACGGGCCCATGGGAGGCGCGCCGCACCCTGCGCACGCGCCGCACGCGCCGCACGCGCCGCACGCGCCGCACGCGCCGCACGCGCCGCACCCGCCGCACGCCGGCATCAGCGAGGCGGAGTTCGAGGAGGTCATGTCGCGCAACCGCACCGTGTCCTCCAGCGCCATCGCGCGGGCCGTCAGTGACGCCGCCGCAGGAGAGTACGCGTCCGCTATCGAGACGCTCGTCACGGCTATATCGCTTATCAAACAGAGCAAGGTGAGTTTTTACTGTTTCGTCTTACCAACAGGTCACTTTTGGATGATTTCCAGAAAACTACGTATTCGACAAAATGATCAAAAAGCCTGGTTGTACTGTCTAGTATCTTAGAAAAGATGAAAGTAGCCTGAGAGTTTTTGCAGTTTGCAGGTCAGTGTTAGGTTGTTGTTATATATACAAATTGTGATTCGCTAACGTGACCGTAAAAAATATGCATTATTTACAAAATTTAAATTTCCCAGGCTACTCTGGCGTTTTCGCCCCAGTAACCCACAACAATAGAAACTTAACTTCAAAGTTTAGGAATGGAAGCATGTGCGAAATGGAAGGATTGCTTAATTTATTGTGGAGTTATAACAAGAGAAATCATGTAATTTCTACATTTATCGATAATAATGCAGGTTTTTTTTTTGTGGCTGGGAAATCATCAAATGACGTCTCCCGCTATTGGGTGGAGCGGGAGGGCGTGTCAGACTTTTACAGACTAATACCCACCCGTGTTTCTTCAGTTGCCCATGTGCCAGGGTCACGGTATCTCTTTCGAACAAATCTCGTGACCCTGGCAGATATACAGGGTTAAAATATTATCTGCCAAGGTCGCGCGATAAGTGAGAAAGAGTTACCGTGGCCCAGGCATGTAGGCAACTGAAGGAACATGGGTGGGTTTTATTCAGTGTCGGACACGAAAAAGTTAAAATGAAACAAATTAAGCCACCAAATGTTCTACCGAAGTTCAGTAGTTTTAGGTTAGTTAAATTTTTAGTGCTTTTAAATTCCAGATTAAATCATTTCAACCCAATTTAAAAATGATTTACGGCGCGACGAAATCTTACACGAGTAGCAATATGGTTTCACCAAAGGACGTAGTACGACTGACGCCGGTGTCACTTTATTAACACACATATTTGTAGCCTGGGAGGAGGCCCAATATGCCGTAGGAATCTTTTATGACCACTCCAAGGCATTTGACTGTGTTAATCACGAAATCTAGCTCTTAAAACTTGAGCATTACGCAACTAGGTAAACTTGCGCTCAGTCTAGTAAAATGTTATATAAATGATAGACGGCAAAAAGTTAAATTCAATGGTGTCAATTCGGTTGGTTTAAAACTAGAAATAGGTGTTCCACAGGGTTTGGAATTAGGTCCTTTCTTGGTTTCAAGATAATTATATTAATGATTTACCCAATTTATTGAAAAAACAACCACATATGGTGTTATTTGCTGACGATACTTCCAGAATTTTTACTTTTTGTAACAAAACGATTGATTGAAAAGAGTGTCCATGGAGTTTCTTGCCCGTTCTTCTCCATAGGTACCTACGCTTTGGATTCGGCAACTAGCTTCGTTTTTCTGACTCACTGCATCTTGAAAATTCAACAGTGCCTGTAGTTGGTTTATTTGAAATAAACGCTTTGTTTTTGCATTTTAACCCTACTATGACGTTCTGCAAGGAATACGTCTCGTTATCAGTTACCCTGTAAATGGTGTTTATAATAAAGAGTATTCTATCATAATTTTTTCATCTTCTATTTGAGTTGATGGTTGATAAAATGTATTACATTGAGAGAGTTCAGCACAGTTAGAGGGCCTCGCCAATTGCGGCATTATTGGTATTTTTTGGGGTTTTTTTTTATCATAAATTACAAAGGTGTGATTTTGTCTCCATAATGAAACTGTTGTATAATAAATTTAATTCTAACACATTTGTACATCCCAGGTGGCCCACGATGACCGTTGCAAGATTCTAATCTCGTCCCTACAAGACACGCTGCACGGCGTCGAGACCAAGTCGTACGGCTCGGGCGAGCGGCGCCGCTCCCGCTCGCGCGACCGCGACGCGCGCGCGCACCACCGCACGCCGCGCCGCCGCGAGCGCTCCGCCAGCCGCTACCGCGACCGCAGCCGCGACCGGGAGGACAGAGACAGGTAATACAAGAGTGTCTACAGCACACGTGGAGACCAAGTCGTACGGCGAGCGGCGAGCGGCGCCGCTCCCGCTCGCGCGACCGCGACGCGCGCGCGCACCACCGCACGCCGCGCCGCCGCGAGCGCTCCGCCAGCCGCTACCGCGACCGCAGCCGCGACCGGGAGGACAGAGACAGGTAATACAAGAGTGTCTACAGCACACGTGGAGACCAAGTCGTACGGCGAGCGGCGAGCGGCGCCGCTCCCGCTCGCGCGACCGCGACGCGCGCGCGCACCACCGCACGCCGCGCCGCCGCGAGCGCTCCGCCAGCCGCTACCGCGACCGCAGCCGCGACCGGGAGGACAGAGACAGGTAATACAAGAGTGTCTACAGCACACGTGGAGACCAAGTCGTACGGCGAGCGGCGAGCGGCGCCGCTCCCGCTCGCGCGACCGCGACGCGCGCGCGCACCACCGCACGCCGCGCCGCCGCGAGCGCTCCGCCAGCCGCTACCGCGACCGCAGCCGCGACCGGGAGGACAGAGACAGGTAATACAAGAGTGTCTACAGCACACGTGGAGACCAAGTCGTACGGCGAGCGGCGAGCGGCGCCGCTCCCGCTCGCGCGACCGCGACGCGCGCGCGCACCACCGCACGCCGCGCCGCCGCGAGCGCTCCGCCAGCCGCTACCGCGACCGCAGCCGCGACCGGGAGGACAGAGACAGGTAATACAAGAGTGTCTACAGCACACGTGGAGACCAAGTCGTACGGCGAGCGGCGAGCGGCGCCGCTCCCGCTCGCGCGACCGCGACGCGCGCGCGCACCACCGCACGCCGCGCCGCCGCGAGCGCTCCGCCAGCCGCTACCGCGACCGCAGCCGCGACCGGGAGGACAGAGACAGGTAATACAAGAGTGTCTACAGCACACGTGGAGACCAAGTCGTACGGCGAGCGGCGAGCGGCGCCGCTCCCGCTCGCGCGACCGCGACGCGCGCGCGCACCACCGCACGCCGCGCCGCCGCGAGCGCTCCGCCAGCCGCTACCGCGACCGCAGCCGCGACCGGGAGGACAGAGACAGGTAATACAAGAGTGTCTACAGCACACGTGGAGACCAAGTCGTACGGCGAGCGGCGAGCGGCGCCGCTCCCGCTCGCGCGACCGCGACGCGCGCGCGCACCACCGCACGCCGCGCCGCCGCGAGCGCTCCGCCAGCCGCTACCGCGACCGCAGCCGCGACCGGGAGGACAGAGACAGGTAATACAAGAGTGTCTACAGCACACGTGGAGACCAAGTCGTACGGCGAGCGGCGAGCGGCGCCGCTCCCGCTCGCGCGACCGCGACGCGCGCGCGCACCACCGCACGCCGCGCCGCCGCGAGCGCTCCGCCAGCCGCTACCGCGACCGCAGCCGCGACCGGGAGGACAGAGACAGGTAATACAAGAGTGTCTACAGCACACGTGGAGACCAAGTCGTACGGCGAGCGGCGAGCGGCGCCGCTCCCGCTCGCGCGACCGCGACGCGCGCGCGCACCACCGCACGCCGCGTTCGCATATCATTTTTCGTTCTGAAAACCGGTAGACGCCCTCTGTCTGCGCGACCACGCGTTTCTTAAAAAGTGAGAAACGCGAGCTTATTTGCACGACGAGACGGAGCCTCAAAGTTACAGAAACTGCCAAAATTGCGTAATTTGCACGTGTACGTCAGATTTGGCACAATTTTATATTTGAGCATCCTAACATTACCACATAATCACACAATATTACTACATTTATTTAAGGTCTCTTGCGCGTTCTACGGACTCAAAAAAACACAGTCTTAGTCATCCTGACGATACAAAAAGGTTGGTATACCTTTGTGTATTTAAGTAAGTAGAATTAGAAATACACAACAGGAGAAACATACTAATGACAGCCAAACAAAAATGCAGCAAACTCGACATGCAGACAGTGCAACTTAAACTTACTACTTGACCAATTAGATAAGAATAGAATCAACCCCAAAAACAACCTATCAAAATGCTAAGAGTGAATATAATAGCGTCATCAATGCAAGTGGGGATAACTAGGGTATTCTGCTGAGATTTGAATAAAAACAGGCGGATAAGAAGCATAATTCCGCTAAAGTATCACTGACGCTTATGCCCTTGCTTGCAGGTACAGAGAACGCACGAGGGAACGTGACCGCGATGTGTAAGTGTCGCGCATTTCTACACGTTCACTATCGTCACGCACGTTTACCTTCTAGCGTGAACAGTATTCTACGTTTGCTTATGTCTGGCTGATACATTTTATGTTATCCGCGTTGTGTTTTATAATTTTCAAGTTCCTTTGTCCCAGTGCCAAAGTCAAACAATTTATTATAATATTCACTAAAATTGGCGGTGCTTGGGGAGGCCTATGTCCAGCAGTGGACGTCTTTCGGCTGAAATGATGATTCACGTAAAAGGCTTTTTTTTATGTCAAGATTTCATCAAATCTAAAGGTGTTTTGTATGGTGAAGAATGGGCAAGAAACTCCATAGTTACTCTTTTAAGCTGTATTTTTTATCTTTATTGACAAAGTTGAGTTTTAGTATGAAACTATCTGGTGTGAGTTTTCAAAATTTAACGGTATGAAAATGTACATTATTCATAGTGTTAATTTCTTTGTTTCAGGTATTATAGAGATTACCGTGAGCGTGAACGTGACCGCTCTCGCTCCAGGGAAAGGGAACGTGCTGATCATTACAATAGGGGCCACAGTCGTGAAGAGAGGTAAACACTCTTCATGTTTATGTTGCCAGTAAATGTACGTTCGTAATGGGCGTTCGGAATTCGAATATAAGCAAATAAGTGCGTTAAGGTAGATGACTAAGGTGGCAAAAAAGGTAGCGAACTTCAAATTGACTTAGGTTTTTTGCAATTTGCAGGTCAGTGTCAGAATGTTTGTTGATTAAAATATAATCGGCGATTCTAACAAATAAATCTTTACAGAATTAGAATCACACGAGTCAATTAGAAATATGGAATACAGCTCCTTGAGTTAGAATGGTCTCAAATGGTACATGATTTTATGAAATAGTTTTAAATCGACGGAAGATGCCTGTACACAATTCGTAGAAATTAAACTTGATTGTGAGGCTAAGTGTTTGGGTATATTTTGTGATCTATCGAAAGCTTTTGACACAGTTTCTCTTCCCAAACTTTCCTTAAAATAGGAGTTTCTGGGTATACGTGGTATAGCACTCGATATTTTCACAGATTACCTCAAGAATCGCTCTCAGCAAGTTAAAATAGATGCGTATCGCAGTCATGAGGAAATCGTGGCATAAGGTGTGCCCCAGGGAAGCATATTAGGTCTCACATTGTTCCAAATTTAAATAAAAATAGGCCTGTCCTTTCGTGAGGTACCAAATGTCATCGAAATCGGTTCAGTGGTTTAGTCGAGAAAGCATAACAGATAGAAGAGTTACTTTCGCATTTATAATATTAATTAGTATGGAATAGAGATATTAGTATAGGTTATTGAATAAAACAAGGTAATATGAACTGAGAGTAATATTGGTATTTGTTTTATTATAATTCTATACTTAAAGGCCGTGAATTATTAAGATCAACATATAAACTGATACTCTGATATAACCTGATACCTGCAAAATACAAAAAACAAAACAAAATTTGACCTTGCCGACTACTCTGACGCTTTCGCTTAAAAAGAGTCAGTGAGTGAAGTCTTTCAAGTTTGGGTTTAGCGTCTCTATCACTTACACTTGTGTGAAAACACAGCGGCGTATTGCAGCGTACTTTAATCTACTAGTAATGAATCCCGTACCAAACTTGATTTCACTCGTTGGCTATTAATAGGCAATGCTAATAATGAACTACTTAGTTTTCTTTTTATGACTAACCTAAATACTGTAGATGTGAGTAATAACGGTGTGGGATAACAGTTACTTACTGACCGTCAGCTCTACCACCAGGCCGCGCAAATCGCCCGTGGAGCCGGCGGCAGAGGCGGGAGGCGGTGATGCGTCCGGCGCGAAAGGCCGCGCTGGCGCCGCGCCTTACTACGACGAGCGCTACCGGGAGCGGCGCGAGCGCGACGTGCCGCCCACCGAGCGCGACCGCGAGCGCGACCATCGCCGCGACGCGCGCCACTAGCGAACCCACGCGCGAGGCCCACTCGACTACCCGTGGATGGCTGCAACACTACGATCGACGGCCCAGCATACAATTCACAAACTACACCAACAACCGATAATAGTTAAAACATACACACATGTGCATTTTGCTGAATAAATCTATTTGAAAATGTTCTAAATTAGTTTTACCACGTTTAAAATACGATTTGTTATACCTCTTATTAAAAAAAAACAGTTCTTTATTGCGCTCGATCTCTAGCGTTGTGACGGTCATAAGGTCTTAATGTTGTGGAGACATCTGTAACACCAACTTAGAACTAAATAGATTGTTAATCTGTGTGGTTTGAAGTAGTCCATGTAGATCATACGACGAGTCTTGGCGAGCAATAATGACGTTCTAAATTTTTGGTATTATGTTAAAGAGGAGACGGACTGCGACATACCGGTTTGGTATAAAATATTGTCTAACTGAATTCGTTTTCTTATTTTGTATTGGAATGGAAATGACTTGAACCTATATATTAAATCTGCTTTATGTATTGTTAAGACAAATTTATGTGTCTAAATGCCTTACATTTGAAAAGCAGTTTGTACTGAAACTAGTTGACCTTGTATATTTTTCTTGTTAGCTTGAATCCAAAATAGTTGGATTGCAAGCAGTAGTAACCAAAGGATTTAATATTAAAATCCGTTTTTTATTTTTTATTAAATATAATAGATATATATTAGTGCCACTTACTAAATGAATTATTTGCCGCACAGCTAACCTACTATTAAAGCAAAATTATCGCATAATTCACAGACGTTACATTAATTTGACATTCCAAAAATACATCTTGCATCCGTGACGCGTACAAACCCCAATATCTGTGAATTTTTTTTTGTCTATATGGATTGATTTCTAAACCATGTGTATCCTGCATTAGTCAAAAGATTATTTTATTATTTTCTCAGGATAAAATTCAATTGTTTTTTATAAGGTCGCCATGGTTTTAAATCATAGTCCTCTCTTAATACTGTTAATGGGTTTTTTGAGGGTACATCATTATGTTTTCAACAGGGAAATCTACCAGTTATACTGTAAGGTTAGTCACGTAAGTTTTAAGATATTCTTATTTATGGATTATTCCATATTGATTAGATTATGACGATAATTTAGCAGTTAATTTAAATAAATTGATGTAATACATAATGCAATCGTTTTTTTGGATTTATCATGCGCCCTTTTTGTACAGCTTGCTATGGTTTCGGTTCGCACTAAATAGTGCATATACCACAGATATTATAGACTAGCTTCTGCCCGCGACTTCGTCCGCGTTAAATTTCGTGTTCTCCCGACCCTTCCTGTCGCGTCGAATCGCCTACCCGTGCGATTTTCCCCGTTTTTGCAACATTTTTCATTACTGCTCCGCTCCTCTTGGTTTTAGCGTGATGTTATATAGCCTATGTTACTCGCAGATAATGTAGCTTTCTAATGGTGAAAGAATTTTAAAATCGGTCCAGAAGTTTTTGAGTTTATCCATTACAAACAAACCAACAAAAATACAAATTTTTCCTCTTTATAATATTAGTGTAGATTTATATAGTTTTGATTTGTGTATCGTACTGGTAACCCTATTGCTTTCCTGGTGGAGGGTAATGGGGTCAACGGGGGAGAAGGGTGAGATTTAGAGCTTTATTCATACCGTCTACATTTTCTACGAAATCGTATCAGTGCTTAGCAAAAAGAATGGGACCTCTACAAGGCTCCGTTTAAGAGAACTGCGTGGCCGCGCGGTTCTCCATGTGCCGAACGCGCGGCCATAGCATTTAAGTTCTATAGGCCTTGAAGTACAGACATTAGAGCATTATTCATACTTTCTACATATTCTACGAAATCGTATCAATGGTTAGCAAAAATAATGGGACCTCTACTAAGCTCCGTTTAAGAGAACTGCGTGGCCGCGCGGTTCTCCATGTGCCGACCGCGCGGCCATAGTTAAACCTTTGTAACTTTCTGAATATTGGATCTACGGATTTGCGACTTTCACTGTTAGTGTTTACAAATTCCGTCGTAATGTAGACGTAGTCGTTTTTGTTCTAAGACACTATGTCCGAGCAGTCGAAACGGACACGGTACTTGGATTTTCATTATTTCAATGAACTTAGAAAAATATAGTAATGTTGATCTGACGATGCAGCATAATTGAAGCAACTCGCCAATTACAGCAGAGGTATCGTGTTTAGGCTCATTGGTACTGCCTCAATAAATGATTATTTATTCATGACGCCGAAAAAGAAAACACGAGGCTCAGCAATAATAAGGCTATGAAATGTCTACTATTGTAGAAAGAATAACTGCTGATAACTTCCTATTTTCATGAGCCGACGATGCTTTGATCAAAATATTACACGCGCACACACACGCACATGAACAAGCACACGCACACGAACATGCACACGCGCGCACACACACACACACACTTCTAATTTGTTGTTTGTTGTTGGGAGTTTGTTGGCCACTTCTTCCCAGGTAAAGCACTAGGAAGTGCGCGACGGGTCGGCGTTTTGGTGGACTGTCTTTTGTAATTTTGACGTTCGAAAAGTGCTGATCCTCCGCCTAATTTGAATAAATGACTTTTGATTTTGATTTTAATGTCACACCGTGTTTCCACGACGGGTTGGGCAGAGATGTTCCTATAGTACGGTCTACAACTACATTTCGCCAGTTATTTTTAAGTGTCATTTAACAGGGGGCGAGTCTATTGCCATCAACCGGGCTCAGATATAGAGTCAGGGTTGCTACTGAGAAATTCCATATAGCAAAACCCAATAATATTTTGGCCAACCTAGGAATCGAACCCAGGACCCCAAGCTCATCAAAACATTACATTACATTAAACTTAATGGGCCAATACATTTTTAATTTGCTTTTTGTGCCGTGGGTTTTTAAATTTTTAAACTTATGTGAACCTACAGAATTTTATCTTTGTAAAATATAGAGGGAAATCTTGTTTTTTTAATAAGGACGTTTGTATTGGGTACTTATTTGTTAAAAGTACGGTACTGGACGGACACAGGTGGAGAGAGTAGGGAGGCATTGCAACAAACTTGGGGAGTTTGTTGCCTGAACAGAGAAAGGCCCGTGACGGCGGCGCGCCGTGTTCCGCGCGCGCCTGTCTCTGATGGAACTGCGGCCATTCGTGGCCGTTATGGTGACGGAGTCCGCATGTATTCATGCGGGCCAACACCTGGCCGGGGGAGCGTGACGAAATGCGCAAGCACTCCAGCACCCCGGCTAAAGGTAGCAGGGGCAAAAAAGGGAGGCATTTTCTAGGAGTGGGACATTAATGGCTCCCACTCAGTACAATAAAATAATACAATACAGCTTTTATGCAAAATAAGTACCTACTTACTGCTAATGAATTATTTTAAAATACTTTACATCCATTCTGAAAGAATCACGCAAGAGCAACTCCACCGCTATTCTTGTTCAACATGGCTGTAAAAATGAACGACGAACGTGAACGCCTCAGTGAACCAGCCAACAATGCACTTTGAAACAAAGACTTTCTACATCTACTGGTACGTACAGTCGATCGCACGACGGTGGTGACACTTTGACCTTAAGAGGCCTAGCGTAGTACGGAGTTTCAATAGAATAAGAAGCCAGCGTGTAATAGTTTTATTACCACTCATGTGTGGTCGACTGTACCTGCATTTATACATATTATTGACTAGTTGTATCCTGCGACTTCGTTTGTGTGTATGTTGGAAAACAATAATGTGTCTTTACTAATTCATTTTCTAAAATAAAAGAGGCATAAGTAAGCCGGTACAATGAGATCATCATCACCATTTCAGCCGAAAGACGTCCACTGCTGAACATAGGCCTCCCCCAAGCTCCGCCACTTCGACCGGTTTTGTGCTTCCCGCATCTAGTGGATTCCTGCGGCCTTCACAATGTCATCGGTCCACTTTTCTGGAGGCCTTCGAACTCTACGTCTTCCGGTACGCGGCCACCACTCTAGAACCTTTCGGCCCCATCGGCCATCTGTTCTGCGAGCAATGTGCCCTGCCCACTGCCACTTCAGTTTAGCAATTCTTCGGGCTATATCGGTTATCTTGATTCTCCTACGGATCTCTTCATTTCTGATTCTATCGCGTAGGGAAACTCCAAGCATAGCCCTCTCCATCGCCTTTTGGGTGACTTTCAGCCTTCTAATAAGGCCCATTGTGAGCGACCACGTTTCAGTTCCATAGGTTATCACTGGCAACACACACTGGTCAAAGACTTTCGTCTTGAGACACTGCGGTATGTGGGACAAGAAGATATTGCGTAGCTTCCCAAACGCTGCCCAGCTGAGTCGGATTCGACGATTGACCTCTTTCTCGAAGTTGGATCTACCTAACTAGACAGTCTATCATAGGTACACAATATTCGTCCACAACTTCGAGTGTAGCGCCTCCGATCTTCATTGCTTCACAATGAGATACAAATAATTTAAATAAAAAATGTTATGAGTACCGTATATACTTTGGCTTGCGGCTAAGTAATAACAGGCGCACGGGTAGATCGACCAGTTTAAGTTACGCTGCCACGGGCCGTGGCCCACGGCTAGTGCGTGGATGGGTGACCATCTTTACATACCAAGACCCGTTGGTTTCGGCTGTCATTTGTGGATCATTGACAGTCGTTACGGGTCGTCAGAATCCCGATAGTCTGACAACCAGTCTTACCAAGAGGCATCGTATTACCCAGTGACTGGGTTGTGAAGTTCAGACAGGGAGTCACTCATGTAAAATAACGGTTTTCAGCTGCATCCGGTTAGACTGGAAGCGGACCTCAACATAGTTGGGAAAAGGCTGGGTAGAGGGATGATGATGACCGCACATACTTTCACATGCATTTAGTAAAAAGCTGTTATTTTAAAATTATAAACAGGCACTTAATTATTTATTAAAATGCTTTTATTAGCTTCATACGTATGTTAGTATGTCATGTGCATATGTGACGGAAACTTTGAACATGATTTTGACCCCTTTCAAAACGTCGGATTAACTTGAAATTTGCCATACTTATCAAGGATTCAAGGACCGATGACAGTACAATAATTTGTGCCATTATCCTGGCTGGAGTTACTAGGATAGCAAAAGAAACTGTCTTCGAAAACTACGCTGACATACATCACAAAATTCGAAACACCTTAAAAAAATCCTACTAATATTATAAATGCGAAAGTTTGTATGTATGGATGTGTGGATGTTTGTTCGTCTTTCACGCAAAAATTACTGAACAGATTTGGATGAAATTTGGCACACAGATAGTTTATAATCTGGATTAACACATAGGGTACTTTTTATCCCGGGAGTATTTTCCCGCGGGATAATTTCCGACCTCCACGCGGGCGAAGCCTAAAAATAAATAATAGTTTCAAAAAATAAAAAAAACACGTTTCCATAACTATATTATTTTTGTATAGATAAGCTTAGTCTACGTGGTGGAGAAAATTAATCGTCAGCGAAGAACAATTGAGATCAGCACATTCGATTACATCTTCGTAAATGGTTTCCATTAAGAGCGCATTTGAAAACATGTAATTGGATATTGATTTTGTGCGAATAAAATGAGCCTGGAGGACGATACGGGCTGAAGGGACATCTACCCTTCTGGGATTTTTTTTTATTACGCTGATAGTTCCAAGCTACCCTGGAGCTCTCACTTTGATTAAGTCTGTCTAAAAATACAGGAAGGCTCGGACATCTTTACATACAAGCTGAATGGAGAGGCATTCACAAGAACGGATTCCATGAAAGACCTGGGAGTCATATTCGACAGTAAGCTTACTTTTCACGACCACATCACATCCACTGCTAGTAGTCTTTCAAGCGCCTTGGTTTCATCTTAAGGAACTGTCGTGATTTTCATAACTCCCACGTTATCAAGCTTATTTTAGGGGCATTGGTCCGTAGCAAACTTGAGTCTAGTGCGTGTGTATGGAATCCTTTTGAGAAGCAGTATGCGTTAGCTTTAGAAAAAGTTCAAAAAGCATTCCTTAGATACCTTTACAAGCGCTTGTACGGGTTTTATCCTTTCTTGTATCCCACTAAATTTCTGTTGGGTTGCCTAAGTTTTAATTCTCTAGAAGTAAGAAGGTCGCGCGATCAGATGACTGTAATATTTATAATTCTTAGGGGGATTATTGATGCTCCTGATCTGCACAATGATATCTGTAAACTATTTGTCCCAGACAATTACTGTCGTGGCAGAAAACACCGCCTGCTGGCTGTTCCAACTTGCCGTACTATTGCGCACTCCAAGTCACCTATTCCTCGGACATTAGCAGCTACTAACGCTCTCCTGAATTCAAACACAGATATTGATATGTTTGTAAATGAATGGAAGATGATACTGTCAGAATGTTTGAATTTTTGTGAGAAGAATGCATGACTGTGCTAAATGAATTGTAAATGTCAAAATAGTTTTATTATATGTTTAAATAGTGTAATTGGTTTCGGCCGCTCTATTTAAAATAAATAAATGAATAAATCGATGCGAAAACTGAAATCATGAATTCATTACTTACATGATTCCAAACGCAAATGCGCTACTTTTTTTGTCGGTGATAAAAAAGTAAACAGCTGCTGTTTCATAGCAAATTGCAATACCTACGTGGTCAGAATGTATGGAACAGCATTTTTTTTTGAACTTGGAAACGTAATGTACGTATTACCCAGAAAGGTACCCGCATTATTTCGTATTTAATACATACGGCTGAGGCCGTCATCAAGACTGGGTACATAATGTGGATTGGAGGAACATCTATTACGTCACAAATTCCCGCGTTTTAACATTGACATCCATAAACAGTCATAAACTGTTCGTTTGAAACCTCCTTTTTCTGTGTTGACGTAGATATAATCTGTGCGGGTTGAACAACAGCTGTTCACCAAAGGATAAAAAATAAAGATTATACGGAAAATGATTTTATTATGTGGCAGGGCCTTTCCTAAAAGGGTCAGTTTACCCTAATGTAAGGTTCCTTCAGGTTACTAATGGTTTAGGTACATTTACTTGGGTTTTAAATGTCAACGTTTTAATTCCGGCTTTGTGGCTGTTTTGTATGTTGAAATGAAATTAAGTGTTTATTCAATTCAAAAGGTCAAACATTATTACTAGGATATTATGTGAGTGTAACAATCTAGGGCCATCTCTGGATGGGCCTTTTGAAGGAAAAGCCATTGCAGGGTTGAATACAACAACGCATTTAGAGTGCTGTTGCGGCTGCCTCGGTTCTGTAGCGCGTCTTCTATGTTCGCTGAGGCACGTACCGACTGCTTCAGTGCTGTACGTCGTAAGAAGGCGGCGTCGCTGCTAAATAGACTCCGTGGCAGCCCCAACAGCATTCTACGCGTTATAGCTGGGAGACAGGACAGCCCGTTGGTGACGTCGCTTGTCACCTGTACACTGTCTGTGTTATTAGTAAAGTACTAACATAGGTTAAGACTATTGTTACTAACCCAATGGATTTTTGTTATCCGATCAAATAAATAAAATAAATATTCAGCTTGTTTTGTTGTATCACCTTTGATCATGGTCTGGCAGGTTGAGTAGTTTATGCGGCTTTCCCTAATGTCTATTCTTTCGTCGAATCGTTGAGCTCCTCAAGTAAAGTTGAGATACACGGTTACTGACAAATGCGTTCGAATGTTCAGGTCCACTTTAAAAGAGACTGTGAGCTCTGAGTTTGTTTTGGCCTTTTTCTCAAAGTAGTCAGATAGAAACGCCGATCTCGTCCAGTTTTAAAATGTTTGACAAGTAAAATGTTTGTACATACAAACCTATCTACTTACAGAAATATATCATCATTTATCATACGTTCCCACTTCTAGGACACAGGTTTCATTTTTAGGGTTTCGTTGCCAAATGGCAAAAAACGGAACCCTTATAGATTCGTCATGTCTGTCTGTCTGTCTGTCCGTGTATGTCACAGCCACTTTTTTCCGAAACTGTAAGAGCTATGCTGTAGAAACATGCTAAGCAGATGTATTCTGTGAACCGCATTAAGATTCTCATACAAAAATAGAAAAAAAAACAATAAATTTTGGGGTTCCCCATACTTAGAACTGAAACTTAAAAAAAAATTTTTCATCAAACCTATACGTGTGGGGTATATAGATACCCCACACGATATCTATAGAGATAGGTCTTCAAAAATGATATTGAGGTTTCTAATATCACTTTTCTCTTAACTGAATGGTTTGCGCGAGAGACACATCCAAAGTGGTAAAATGTGTGTCCCCCTCTGTAACTTCTAAAATAAGAGAATGATAAAACTAAAAAAAAAATAAGATGTACATTACCATGTAAACTTCCACCGAAAATTGGTTTGGACGAGATCTAGTAAGTAGTTTTTTTTTTACGTCATAAATCGTAAACCGCAATTTACCTTTCATTCAATCAACTCAAATATAAAAATTTAAAAAAAAGAAAAAAGTCATAAACATAAACCTTATGCATAAACCGTGAATACCTACAGGTTTGTATGAAATCCTCGGTGCGCGAGTCCGACTCGCACTTGGCCGGTTTTTTTGATGTACCACTAGGTATTAAATCTTGATAAGGAAATTAGGAAAGTTTTCTTTTTCAATTGCAAATTCGCGAGACCATTACGTAATAGAAATCTTTCCCAAGAAATGTTTTAGTTTTTGCGGTTATTGAGTAGCGTAGTCTAATTTAAAACAAAAATTGACACTTAACCAATTTGCTTAAAACGTTTACTTTCTGTTTAATATTCTAATGCTCTTTCTCTCTATCTCTTTTTTGCCTGACGCAATTTTCGGTTAATTCAGGAACATAAAACATTCTAGGTATATACTGTAGAATTTAGCGCCTGCTTGGTTTAGCACTAACTTCTGAGTTGGTTGATATTTGGTTGATTGGTTGATTGTGGTTTGGTTGTTGGTTTACGACCGTCGATTTAATCATACGAAATTATATGGTTTAAA
This sequence comes from Aporophyla nigra, assembly GCA_947507805.1. Taxonomy (NCBI): domain Eukaryota; kingdom Metazoa; phylum Arthropoda; class Insecta; order Lepidoptera; family Noctuidae; genus Aporophyla; species Aporophyla nigra. The sequence goes on along the minus strand of OX382292.1, from coordinate 25,470,584 downwards.
GGCTATATTAATCGATACAATTAATTACAATTAGGAAATGGTGAACCTAATTTAAATTAGCATTAAGATGGTTTGATTTGAGTTACGCGATTGGTCGTCGGACACGTACTGGCTGGTAATAGCTGCGATACACGCATTTATGGAAATGCATGTAGGCAAAATTGCTGAGCTGTTCGGTTGCAAATATTGCATCGAACATATACCAAACAGTACCAAACTTTTAGGTTTCCTGTTATTACTTCCTACTGCATGCCTACGGATACCAAACTGTTCCCATTTAAAGTTAGGCTCACACGATTGCAAATGGCCAGAATAAAGTGTCACACACGAAAAATCTCGCTTTCCAATCGGGCTACAGACTGGAGCTCGTGTTAAAATACTAGTAGTGTGGATAAACAACGAGGAAAACCTTTTTATTTCATAGAACGTTATTTCCGTTATTTACAATGTCGAGTTTACGAAGTTTTCAAACATGAAGTTTCGAATACGGAATTGTCATTGAAAGTGTGCTGGTTATAGTCTCTACTAGAAAACCCGGCTGTCGCGTCGCCCGCTGCAAACTGGCAGGAATACTCTTCCCTCTTCCACTTACTATTTCATTCCTGCAGGGCAAAGACTATAATTATAACCACTTGACTGCGCATACAGTGCCCCGCCGCTCGAAAACTATTAGTATTTTGTCGCCTATGCATAGGCTACGGTTCTAGTAACCATTTTAGTTGTGACCAATTGTTAGACCTCTGTGCACGCTAAATTAATGCAAATAATATAACTTCATCTGCAATTATAACGCATCAAAATGCCTTCATGCGTTGTGAAGTGGTGTGGGAAACATTCCAAAACTTCTAGTTATAAAAAGGATCGCATAACTTTTCATCGGTACGTAAACAGTACGAAAAATAATTTTGATTTAATCACATTATTATCCACCGTAGAGGTCTATTTAAAATGGTGGTTGGATAAACCAACACACTGTTGAGTCCCGCGTTGATGTCTTTTGGAAAAGTCTCGTTCTTTCATTAGACGATTCTAATGCATCTATCCCTTACTTTCCCTTTGTATTTTTATCGTAAAAATTAGTGCTGCTACCTTTAATAGCTGAAAGTCTATATCGAAAATAAAAACAAAAATTAATGTAAGTTTTATTCAATTCGAATACTGTGGCTTGTTTAGCTTCGTCTTGACAATCCGTTTGTAAACTGGCGCCAAAACTCACGTGGCCATAGTAACTTCTGCCTTGGGGATGATATTCGACGCCGTTTCTACACCGAATATGATAGTGGCATAAATTTTGTTCTTGGATTCTCTAACTTTAATTTTATTATTGATTGATTTTGATTAAATATGATTTCTTTGATTTTAATTGAGTATTTATCACAATTTTAAAATCCATTTTATCGATATCGACTATTTTCCCTTAATGAAGTAAACCAGCCCCACGACGGGCATACCCACGAAACTTGACCTTGAACTGACCAATTGCAGCCGCGCATTCTTCCTCGTCCCCCAGCCCGCAGTGGTGAGTCGTGTGCTTAGAAGAAATCGGCGTATACGCTCTCTAGTGGTTATATTCTCTTTGCTGCAGGGTATCTAACCTTTCGTTTTTCACTTGGAAGTTCTTGAAGCGTCTTCGAACTCAAGTAGAAGATGTAACTCCAACCTGCACCTTTTTTGCTTAACATCAATCAGAATCTGAATCATGTTGAAGGGTTTTCTTAATCCATTATTTCATAAGTTCGAAAAAACTGTCTGCTCGACAATTTAAACAACGGTTCACTAATGTTTCACCAAAACACCATTGATCAATTTTTAGTTTACAACCAACTTTTCGTATACTATTTATTTCACAAACAACTTATTCCGTAAATGTTTTATTTTATAAACACTCGCTTTACAAACATTTATTTGGCAAATGCTTCTCTTAACAAATGTGTCAGATTTTATTAAATCATTTGTGCATTTTTCATGTAATATTTAGATTCTTTGCCGCGGTTGGTCCGTGGATGGGTGACCATCTTAAGAAACCAAGACCCTTCCGTGCCTCGGAAAGCACGTTAAGCCGTTGGTCCCGGCTGTCTTTCGTAGATCACAGTTTTAATCTAACCTAACCTCCCCAAATCATGACGTATCTGCCCCGAAGTGTATTTCAGGGCTTAAAAAAAAACACTGAGTAAAACAAATAAACAAAAACAACAACAAATGAGTAATGACTGACAGACTTTTCATTCCAAGGCTGTTCCAAAAAAAAAAAAAAAATATATAAAGTGGAGGTTACTCGACGGAACGCCTCCTATCCTGTCCTCTGCGTCCCAAAATTTGCAGTCGGAATGATTCCCGCGCTGCCACTGATGACGCCGTAGAAGTAGCGGACTTTTAGCCCATCAAGATTTAAAATACAATCGTGCCGAAGAAGAAGTAGTTGCCTACTTATAAACGAACACATCATGTTTCGGCTTGTGTATCTCAGGGTTTAAACGCCTCATTTAGTTTTATTCTAACGTCAGTCCGTTTCTCAATTCCAGAAAGGACTGGGATTCCGCCGTAGGGATATCGTTATTTCCTACAGTTTCTTGAAACTGACTGATAAATTGATATGCCAAAATCTATTATCGTTATCTCCTGGGGCTGTTTTTTGAGGGACATTTAAGGAAAAAGCTGAATCTATAGTAGTTAAAGAGAAGGATATATGTACGTAGTTTACTTCGGAATTAGTTAAGTAGGGCCTGTTCGCGTAACGCTGCCCGCGTTTGGAAAACTCCGTTAGAACATCGCCCCATACCGCAATTTTTGAAAAATGATGGCCTTCAACCAGGGTGTCCTGTATTCTTTTTAAATAATGCTCTTATCCAGCGGTCGGTAACCTTTTGCCAGCAAAAAAACATAAAGCCAATTTAATCCGTACACGTAATAGTTACGTTAGTGTGGGCTTTATACGTAGAAAAAATAACCACCGTAATCCATTTATTATTATTTAGATAATTTATTTTGACTTATTTACAAAACAATCACGGGTCGCACGTTGCCGACCGCAGCTCTAATTTAATCTAATTCCCAGTGTTTATTTTACTGATAACTGCATTTATTCATCGACAGCGGTGGCGTACTTACACCTCTAGTTGGGATTCTAGCCCACTTATCGACACGTGTCTACATGCTTTTCAGAAACTGGAACCCAGCAACTCTAGAAAGTATGATAGCTGTAATTTTTACATTTACTTATCTTTTAAATTACTTATCTCAATTTTCCTGTCATAGACTTTCGAGCGGCACTAGAAACAATGTATGAAACGATCATGGGACATGGGACTTAAAGTTATCACTTTGTCAACAAAGTTGCGGTGAATTGAAAGTCAATTTAAAAATAGTTTTCTTTTCCAATTAATCCAAAAGGTAAACCTATTTGTTCGAGGTGGTCTTATTCTAAGAATAGATGAAGATCTTTACGCCCACTCGCAAACGGCAATTCAATTCTATTAGGAGGACGGAACCCTGAAAGACTAATAACTTCTAGGGTACAATTTCCCATCAATAATTTCCTGTGCAGGTATTGTAGGTAGCGCATTATTTCCTTAGTTCGACGTGGTGTTATTCTAGGACTTAACTAGGTAAAAATAGGGTAGGGTTTAGATCGTAACCTTCACAAACATATTGGAGAGGACTTTCAATTTTATAAAAAACACAACAACATACAGGGTGGCAACAACGTTGCAGGCCCTTTGTTTTTTTTTTTTTTTCAGATGGGAAATCATCAATGACTTCTCCCGCTCTGGGCGGAACGGGAGGGCGTGTCAGACTTTTACTAACTAAAACCCACCCGTGTTCCTTCAGTTGCCCATGTGGCCCATGGCCCTTAGTGCGCGTTGTGTTTCACGCGCGCGTCAAAGACATGTCAGCATAAATTGAAGGGGTCTGCGAGAACCTATGCCAACCAGGGTCGCGCGATTTGTCCAAAAGAGTTACCGTGGCCCTGGTACATAGGCAACTGAAGGAACACGGGTGGGTTTTAGTTAGTAAAAGTCTGATATCCTCCCGCTCCGCCCAGAGTGAGAGAAGTCAATTGATGATTTCCCACCCCCCAAAAAAAGGGTGGCAGGAATATCGACGCGCAGTATTCTGAACATCCCTACGTTGAAATATTTCGTTGATAATTAAAAAAAAAACAATAGCTTTTCCATAAATTTAGATCGCCTTGATATTGGACTTTTCAATGGTAATTTTTTTTTTTGCTAACAGATCAGAAGTTTCTACGGTTCATTATTGTGTTCAGAACAATGAACTGAATTCATGGTAATAGGTTGTGTGTCATTATTCCTGCCACCCTATATGTATACTATCTATACTAATATTAACTGCCCCGTTGGTCTCGTGGTCGCAAGCGCGACCGCTGAGCGTGGGGTCCTGGGTTCGATTCCCGGGTCGGGCAAAGTGTTACTGGGTTTTTCCATTAGGAATTTCTTAGTAGCAGCCCGGAGTTTGGAAGTTGGCGGTGTGATACCCCCGTGCCTCGGAAAGCACGTTAAGCCGTTGGTCCTACGCCTGATCTCTCTCCGGTCGTGTCGGATTGCCGTCCCATCGGACTATGAGAGTGAGGGAAGAGTGAGTGCTCCTGTGTCTGCGCATACACTTGAGCACTATAATATCTCCCGCGCCGATGGCTAGTCTCCGTTGAGATTGGCCGCCGTGGCCGAAATTCGGTCTGGAGGACTATATACTAATATTATAAAGCTGAAGAGTTTGTTTGTTTGATTGAACGCGCTAATCTCAGGAACTACTGGTCCGAATTGAAAAAATCTTTTTGTGTTGGGTAGCCTATTTATTGAGGAAGGCTATAGGCTATATAACATCACGCTACGACCAAAAATAGTGGAGCAGACACTTAAAATGGTCGAAAACTGGCAGGCAATTCGATGCGACGGGAAGGGTCAGGGGAGCAAAAATTTGATGCGGACGAAGTCGTGGGCAGAAGCTAGTATTAGATAATCTTTCAATAATATTTCGATAACCATGAGTAGGTATCTGCTGTAGGTACAGGCTATTAATTATATCACTTCTACTTTCTCTAAGTATTTTTGCACAATGAACTACAATGTACTTCATAGCACTTTATACTTTTAGCAAATAGTACTCCCGAAGTCACACTTTCCTTTATCTGACAAAAACGTGTCTCGTTTGAAGATCCCAATAGGGAATAGTACGGACCGATCGCTTGGCAAACAAACTTACGGAGTAAGAATCTGAATAAGCACATTGTACCACGATCGTCGTATTTTTTCTAACTTTATGACTCTCATGTTTACCTACAAGTGTGATTTTATGTCTAACATAAGTTTATTTGTAGAAATTTCGTTTTAAAATAGGCAGTAGATATTTTTGTTTACCTAGAATTCTTTGTTGAACTCATGTACTTATTTGTGAATGATTTCTTCAATCTCTACAAACTAAAACAAACTAGCTTTAGCTCGCGGTTTCGCCCGCGTGGATGTCGAAACTATTCACACGGTACGTACCCGTACTACCAGAATAAGAAGTATTCTATGCCTAAATCCAGGTTACTGATATCCATACTAATATTATAAATGGGAAAGTGTGTGTGTCTGTTTGTCCGTCTTTCAGGGCAAAACGGAGCGACAAATTTACGTAATTTTTTAAGTGGAGATAGTTGAAGGGATGGAGAGTGACATAGGCTACTTTTTGTCTCTTTTTAACCCCCCATTTCCCTAAAATGGGAGGGTGGAACGCGCTAATCTCAGGAACTACTGGTTTGAATTGAAAAATTATTTTTGAATCGGGTAGCCTATTTATTAAGGAAGGCTATAGGCTATATAACATCACGCTACAATCAAAAGGAGCGGAGCAGCAACAAAAAATGGACGAAAACTGGCAGGCTGCGATGACACGGGAAAGGTCAGGGGAGCAATTATTTGACGCAGACGAAGTCGCGGGCAGAAGCTAGTTATTTTATAGTTTAACTGTGTGCAAAATTTCATTGAAATCCTTATAGCCGTTTTTGCGTGATTGAGTCACAAACATGTAAGCATACAAACCGTCACTTTTATAATATTAAGTTTCTATAGAGAAAAACGAGCAAGAAACACCACCAACTAAAAATAATTGATAAATTTGTTTTTTTTTTCATGATCATTTTGCGACTGATATGACGGCACCACTTTCCAGAAAACAAAATCTTAATTGTACTGTTATGTATTCTGTGGCTTCAGCCAATAACAAACAGACACAGCGAGCAAGGAAACGAAAGCTTTAGCCACAAAAAAAAAACAGACCCAAAAAGACATTGCGTTTTCTTATAAATATATAGGATGAGAAAATACATGTGCCCATCTTTATATCCTCCATGTATTGTTTCAACATACCAATACAAGAAAATAAAAAGCGACTTTATCAAATAACGCCCTTTTTATTACTCTAGGGTTATATTTTATTTTATTCGGAGACATTTTTTATCCGAAATCTTTCGTAGCGGTCAAAAGGAATGTATTCACTTTGCTGTTGAAATACTGTATTTTCCGGAGTGTTAGTTTAATAAATGGGCTGTAAAAATGTAGGAGAAAAGGTAGGCGAATAGAGAATTGTTATAATAGAAATTCAAAGACAAGACATTTGAAGACATGTGACAATCTACCAACCCACACGATGTGAGATATCTCTGACTTTTTAATTCTAGGTCATGCCGGTTATATAACGATGTTTTTCTTCACCGGAGCAGTGGTGATGAAATGATTTACACAAAGAATAGCGCCTGTCTGAGTTCGAACCCACGACATTGAAAGTTGTGGCCGTTACCACTGGACCACCATTGGTTCACTGCCTAGCAATAGGCTTGCCTTCTATTACATGGAACTTTATCAGAACTTGTAAAATCTGGGTGTTACTACAGGTGCACCTATAAATTCGTATTCCTGAAAGGGTTGGGCCCTTTCAGGAATACGAATTTAGACGGAAAGAAAAAATAACATTTTAGAAATACAAAATATTAAAAGACACATTAAATTTAAAAAAATCATAGACACAATAAAAAAAATAATAGTTTAAAAAAACTAAAAAACACGCTTCCATTGAAAACCAAACTAAAAAGTACAAAATAATGGAAAAAAAGCGTGGGGTGCTTTTTAAGGTATTTTTTTATTGATATCAGCACCCCACGCTTTTTTTCCATTATTTTGTACTTTTTAGTTTGGTTTTCAATGGAAGCGTGTTTTTTAGTTTTTTTAAACTATTATTTATTTTCTATTTTTTAGGGTATTTCGAATTTTGAGACGTATGTCAGCGTAGTTTGTGACAGTTTTTTTGCTGTCCTGGTAACCCTGGCAAGGATAATGGCACAAATTTTTGAAATTATTGCATTGTCATCGGTCCTTGACAGGTGTGCAAAGTTTGAATAAAATCTGGTCGTTTAAAGTGGGTCAAAATCGCGCTATAAGGAGTCGGTTACAAACAAACATACAAATATACAAACATACAAATATACAAACATACAAATATACAAACATACAAACATACAAGTGAAGCTAATATAAAGCGTGTAAAAAGAGCATAAAAGGAAGATCTGTGCGAGGCCGAAAAGGCGCCTATCTGAGAATGATGCTTCTATATTTAAAAAAAGCCTTTACAGCTTTTTACATAATGCACAGTGCTTTTTAAGGTATTTTTTTATTAATATCAGGCACCCCACGCTTTTTTTCCATTATTTTGTACTTTTTAGTTTGGTTTTCAATGGAAGCGTGTTTCTTAGTTTTTTTAAACTATTATTAATTTTTTATTTTTTAGGGTGTTTCGAATTTTGCGACGTATGTCAGCGTAGTTTGTGACGTATGTCAGCGTAGTTTTCGAAGACAGTTTTTTTTGCTGTCCTGGTAACCCTGGCAAGGATAATGGCACAAATTAGATTGTGACGTATTTCAGCGTAGTTTTCGAAGACAGTTTTTTTGCTGTCCTGGTAACCTTGGCAAGGATAATGGCACAAATTTATGAAATTATTGCATTGTCATCGGTCCTTGACAGGTGTGCAAAGTTTGAATGAAATCTGGTCGTTTAAAGTTGGTCAAAATCGCGCTATAAGGAGTCGGTTACAAACAAACATACAAGTGAAGCTAATATAAAGCGTGTAAATACAATTTTTTGACCGATTTTGGCAGAACTTTCACTGACAGATAGCTGATAGCTAAGCTTATAAAAAGTAACAATAGTTCTTGTCCCGGTAGCACGTTCCTGTGGTTAGATATAAGTTTAATTAATATTTTTTTTTTGTAATTGTGTAAGTCTTTTTAACCTACGTCATATTAGATAATAGTTACTCACTGCATTATTTATTTTATTATTTATGTACATACAGTAAAAAACAGAGTGATAAGGCATAGTAATACAAGTACAAAGGTACTGCTTATTTCTTAAGAAATTTCTTCCAGCAGACCTGCGAAAGGAGAAATGAAAAAGAATTGTAGACAATAGTGTGTGAAAACAAGAAGAGAAGATAAGAATACGTGAAGTCTTAAACTAAAATATACTTATACATATATAATGCAAGAAATTAATATAATATTGTTAGTTTTAAGTTATTTTCTGCGCCCTTACAGGGTCATGTACTCATTCGTTTTAAGCTTAGCATGTGACTATGGTTGTGTACAGACGCCAGCACGTCAAGCTACCCGAAACTGTCAAATTTTCCCAATCAATCTTTAACTTATAACTTTGGCGATAAAGTTGAAAATCTATTAAATAAATTTGACAGATTGTAGTAGCTTTAAGTGTTGGCGTCAGTACATTAGACAAATAAATAATTTCTGAATTCTACGAGGGCGAAACCACTGGTAAAATCTAGTTTGTTAATAAAAGGCCAAAGTAAACCGTGTAACGCCCTCGTAACTTAACACACTAAGACCACGTTTATACGGAAGTATAAATATCCTGGCGGGATTTATCGTGTACTAGATTTTCTCTGAGCGAGCGTTGCACAACAGAGTAGGTTTATTTATTTATTAATAACCAACTAATATATACAGTTTGCACCACACATACAAGTTATCGGTCAATACTACTTAGTTATTACTCATACAATCATATTATATATGTAATTGGTTAAAATTTGGTGAAAGTAAAGGAATAATCAAAATTAGATAAGATGAAATTAGGTCAACAATTTGTAAAATTAAATTACATTAGATAAAAATTGGTAAAAGTAGAACATAATTACATAGAATTGTGTTATAAAATTATTAATCATAAGGTACAATTCAATTTATACATTCCAGCACGTCGAAAATAAGCTGCAAGCTGTTTGATTTTTAAATCACAGCGTGAAAAAATTTCGCTACGATTTGATTACGTCCGTGGGAACCTGTGCTTAGTTTTAAACTTTTACATTCGTGTAATGTTTTGTATTTTGATAATACCGCAGGCGACAGGCTAAAGGGTAATGACCTCAACGCCAAAGATGCGGTCAACAACCTCTGTACTGTTCTCATAAGCGTGATTTAACGCTTTCAGGTGAGAACGGAAATTAAACCATTAGGTATAAGTATTGTTTTGCGTTCTAATTTATAGGGCTGGCACGAGTTGAATGTGTTTTCCTGTTATTTATGGAAATTATTAGAGTTAATGGCTCTTTTAGTCGAGTTTTGCATGTTGATCTCAGAATTCTATACATGACTTATATAACATTTCGCGTTGTTTTCCAGACGGGTTGGGTAAAGGTGTACGTAAAGTAACCCCACATTGCGCCATATTGGATCGTGAAAGTTGGTAAAGTGTTGCTTGGGGCAGCGGACGAGATGAATAGTATCTATTTTGATGTCAGTGGTTTTTTTTTGTGTGTGGTGAGTCATCAAATGTCGTCTCCCACTCTGGGTGGAGTGGAAGGGCGTGTCAGATTTTTACGGACTAAAATCCACCCGTATTCCTTCAGTTGCTTATATGCCAGGGCCACGGTAACTCTTCCGAACAAATCTCGCGACCCTGGCAGGTGATGTCAATCGTTGCGGTAACAAATGTAATACAACTCAGGTCACTATGTTTGATAACTGTTTTATTATTTCACAACCAATGTTACCCCACAAAATCCCGTTGATACACGTCCGCACAGTACCGCTGACAGGTCAGAATTCCCCCGCTCGCCGAGTGTTGCCGACTCATCACATCGATTGTAATCGATTATACCTAGCATTTTATTTGGTTTATTTCAAGTTAGGCATAATTCGTAATTTAAAATGTTTAATTATTTGGCATTAGAAATCACAAGCCTTACACAAAGGTGTCTAAGAACCAGTTGTCTTCGGTGTTTTTAGTTTGATTTTCACCAACAGAAGCAGCCTAAATTGTTCTCACTGCTGGGATACAAGCCGCCTATCAGTGAGATGGAACCAGCCATAATTCATCACGCGGACCCAGTATGGGTTGGTATATGTCACATTTCTTCGAATTTTTGGTTCTTGGATATGGTTTCCTCACGATTTTTTCCTACACCGTTTTGAGAGCAGTGGTGATGAAACAAAAGTAAAGCGCCTAGAGGCGATTCCACTGGGCCACCCCTGCTCTTTGATTTCGACTGTTACCAATGCGGCAACATATTTTATAATAATTATGCCTCTACTACATCAGATTTCTATTCAACGTGTCTTTTAATCTGGGCTATATTTGCTCCTGACTCCGTCAATAGAGTAGTTGATGTTCTCCTGAAGCGATGGCCCGTGTTGCCCGGTTTGATGGCCGATGGGGCCGAAAGGTTCTGGAGTGGCGACCGAAGACCGGACCGGAAGACGTAGAGTTAGAAAGGCCTCCAACAAGGTGGACCGATGACCTTGTGAAGGCCGCAGGAATCCGCTGGATGCAGGAAGTACAAAACCGGTTGAAGTGGCGGTGCTTGGGGGAGGCCTATGTTCAGCAGTGGACGGTTTTTCGGCTGAAATGATGATGGCCCGTGTATAGCTCAGCATTTGTCCAATTCAGGTATTTCGCAATTTATTTCGGCATGGTGCTGATCTTATTTTTCCCAATGACTGGCCTGGTGCTCTTGCCATTATTATAAGCTACGAACAATCTGTTAGTATTTATATTAGAGAGGCGTGAAGCCTGGTACTTTTTGACAATTCTTACATATTCTCTCGGACTCCGAATGTGCGTTCTTTCTTTGATTTTGTGTCTGGAAAAGTTACTACCAACAAAACTGAATATTTTTCGATATCTTCGATGTTAATATTTAAGAGTTCATTCCGGTTGGATCACCTTGAAAACTGGCAATATTTTTATAATAATTACTATCGTACCGTACCGTGTGGTGCCGGACGTAAAGAATAACACCACCCCATTTCTTCCTGTGGGTGTCGTAAAAGGCGACTAAGGGACTTACTAGAGAATGGGCAGCAGCGTTCTCTATGCATTTTACCACCATACTGCGATCACCAACCCGCCTGCCAAGCGTGGCGATTATGGCAAAGCCCCCCAAATTGGGGGAGGCCTAAGTCCAGCAGTGGACGTCTTACGGCTGAAATGATGATGATGATGAATTACTATCGTTTGATCAGCGAGCGAAGCGAGCTCGAAGATATTAGCAAACTAAAAAATAAAAAGCTCTACAATTTTGATTACAGGTACAAAAAAATATGGTTCGAAATTAAATGTTAGGTAGCGACTCGTCCAATTTAGGTGTATTTTAGGCCCTGTGTGGCCATCAACATGTGCCCATTAGTAAAACAAAACAAAAAACATTGTCCACAAAGTCATCAACGATTCCGTTTTGTCGATATAATGCGAGAGACCTCGAAGATTGGCGAATAGTGGAGTAAATATAACATGCCAGGATAACGAGCAGTAGCGGAAAAATATTTTGTTAGTGTGTACAACATCAAGATTGACTAACAAGGAAGTTCATTGCAGTGAGTTATGGCAAAGCAAGAAAAGATAAAAAGACAAAAGCTAGACACGTGCATGCTACATAAAGAGAAACTTGTATTTCGTAATAATATAATTAAAAAAACTAATCGACTTCCAGAAAAACATTACAAAGTGAAAACAACTTTAAAATGTAGAAGTTGGTGCCTTTGGTTTTATATTTTCGTTTTTTTTTTGCCGACGGCGTTCAAATTGAAGTTATTTTTCACTTTAAGTTGCTATTTTGAAAGTCGATTGTTTTTTTTTAATAATCTTTTTCATTTTCACTGTTTTCTTAGAGTACCTATCCCACACCTTCACGTGCTCCATAAATAACAGTGATATGAATTTAATACAACATTATAAACACACAAAAAGTGGAAGAAATACGTTTTATTGAAGCTAACTCAAAAACCACTAATCGGGACCTCACCAAATGTATATGAGACTAGGACTTTGAAGAGAAGCCTTTTTTAGAAGAGATTTTTAAATTTAACAAAATGAGGAAGTTCTGAGGTATAAAACCAGAAACGAAAAAATTCAACCAAATTGAGAACCTCTTTCTTTTGAAGTTGGTTCAGTTCCAGTGAGCTTATTGCCAGTTCCTCACCCTGAAAAACCCTGAAATACTACACTTTGGAATGGGCAATAAACTTCATATTTCCGACTGGCCGACTCCTTGACAATAAAATTCTGCAGACTTTAATTGAAATAAATGTTTTGAGTTTAAGTAATCATTATTTCCCCAAAAAGTTGGGCAGATATGTACCTATCGTACACAAGAGATACACCCACATTTTGCCAATTACACAGCCCGACGTGACTCTTGCTCCTTGAATGAGAGTAGTCATTCTCCGTAGATTTTGGGTCACTGAATTCAAACTCGGCCTCGGAATTGCTCCATCACATTCACATCACATTTTTTAGATATCCTATAATTTTTTATATACATTCGATATACAATTTTTCATACAATTCATGTATATAAAAATTAGAAATTTTCAAAATCAAATTTCTCGATAATGAAAAAGGATATTCGCGCAAACTCATCACCATTTGGAAGAACAATACTTATACTTTAATAAATTGTGTGTATTTTTTCGATAGCTAAATTTGTCGCGATGCTACATAACCGTGAAAACACACTAAAATCGTGTTTTTTGCACTTTTAGGTTAGAATATCTAAAAAATGTGATGTGATGGAGCAATTCCGAGGCCGAATTTGAATTCAGTGACCCAAAATCTACGGGGGATGACTACTCTCATTCAAGGAGCAAGAGTCAAGTCGGGCTGTGTAATTTGTAAGTACCATGTAATAAAGGTCGAGCCTATTGCCCAGGATCTGGGCTGCTACAGAGAAATTCCTGAAGGAAAACTCTATAATACTTTACCCGACCTGGGACTCGAACCCGGGACCTTTTACTCAATAGTAGCACCTTTTTTTTTTTTTTTTTTTGGATGGGAAATCATCAAATGACTTCTCCCGCTCTGGGCGTAGCGGGAGGGCGTGTCAGACTTTTACTGACTAAAACCCACCCGTGTTCCTTCAGTTGCCCAGTGCCGGGGCCACGGTATCTCTTTTGAACAATCACGCGACCCCGGCAGCAAGCAATGGCTAGGTCATTGAGGCATGGTATATGGTAAAGCATATGTAGACATGTATCTCAAAGACGGAGTATGAAGTATCTAGTGTTGCAGCGGGAAGATCTTGTCAAGATTGTCGTGATCGTCTGCCACCTAAACAAAACCTTCTAACAGTAGTAAGCGATCATAAGTTTTAGGGCAAAGTGGCATACAACCTTTTTTTTTGTGGGTGGGAAATCATCAAATGACGTCTCCCGCTGTTTCCCGCTGTCCCGCTGTCTTTTACTGACTAAAACCCACCCGTGTTCCTTCAGTTGCCCATGTGCCAGGGTCACGGTGTCTTTTTCGAACAATCTCGCGACCCTGGCAGGCATCGGTCCTAGCAGACCCCTTCAGTTCTGCTGACATCTCTTTGAGGCGGGCGTGGAACACTACGCGCCGTCGACCCGAGCCTGGTCCTTACCGGGCGGCGAGTTGGCATGTAACCTTACGGCTTTAAAATAAAAATATTTTCCTGTTTCATTCTTTTTAGAGCGTGTTACTGTCGTGAGCTGGTGGCCCAGTAGTAACGGCCGCGCCTTACGAGTGCCTTAGGTCGTGTGAATTCGAATATTTAATAATTTACACGAAATAGAGCGCCTGGTTGGGACCAGGCGCTCTATTTCGTGTAAATTATTCCATCACCACTGCTCTCAAAACGGTGAAGGAAACATCGTGAGGAAAACGGCATGTCTTAGAACCAAAAACTCAAAGACTTGTGACATCTACCAACCCACACTGGGCCCCCGTGGTAGATTATGGCCCTATACTCCCTCTCAGCAAGGGGAGGCCTGTGTCGCAGCAGTGGGAACATTATAGGCTGCTGATGATAAGAACGTGTTATTTCAGTAATCATCAGGTTTTAGCAGTAAGAACTATCAAGAAGAATCCAATTCACAATCAGTTTATTTCATTGAGAGATCATAGAACTAGTGTTGCAAAGGACTCGAGTCGTCGAGTCGTAATTTTAAAGACTCGACTCAATTATGCAAGACTTAGTGTGCTCAAAAGGCTCGGAGTCTAGAGGCAAACCGAGCCCGAGTCATTTAACATGCACTCGAGTCTTAAAAAGGACTCGAGTCTTAGAAAAGGACTCGAGTCTTAAAATGAATTCGAGTCTAAGATTAACTCGTCAGATTTTTTTGTACGCATAATTACATCATAACCACTAATTTGAACTTATCACCTTCTATTCGAATCTTTTCGAATGATGAGCTACAAGTCTCATCTTCATGCTCCGAGTTTTTCTTTAAGACTCAAGTTCATTTTAAGACTCGAGTCCTTTTAAAGACTCGAGTCCTCTTTAAGACTCGAGTCCATTTTAAGACTCGAGTCCTTTTTAAGACTCGAGTGCTTGACTCTAGACTTCGAGCCTTTTTAGTACACTGAGTCTTGCATAATTGGCTCGAGTCTTTAAAATTACGACTCGAGGACTCGAGTCCTTTGCATCACTACTTAGAACACATAAACAAGTTATCTATGTAGTGATGAGAAACTCTCGAAGAATGCGTAGGTGTTATTTCAACATTCTACATTATATAAACTTTGTAAAGTGTCGTTAGTTATCTTCGGTTTACACGACATTACACAGCATGTTCGATTGTATTACGAGAACCTTCCTTTACGATGTTGTTAGGGCTAAAGATAGATTGATTCACTTAACTAAAGTTGAACCGAATCATATGAGTTCAATGTCCTCCTAATGGGTTTTAAATATAGGAAAGCAAATAAGTAGGTATTTGATCCCGGTATCAGAGACCGGGATATTAGAGGGCGGTGTGGAGCCCGACGTGAAGAATAACACCATCCTATTTCATCTCTGGGTGTTGTTGTAGAAGGCGACTGATTAGAGAATGGGACAGAGCATGGCTCATTGAAAATTGTTTTTACACTGTTAGGTAATTTCTAGATTTTAAGACAAAAGGGAAAGTTGCATGAGATGAAAATTAAATGTGACAATTTGTAATTTAATTATTTTTCTTCGGCTTGTGTAATTTCTTTTGATATTTGTAATTTTAAGTATTTTTCTTTGACATTTGTAATTTAATTAGTTTTCTTTGACATTTGTAATTTAATTATTTTTCTTTGACATTTGTAATTTAATTATTTTTCTTTGACAATTGTAATTTAATTCTTTTTCGTTGAAATTTATAATTTAATATGTAGGCAATTTTTTAATTAGTACTTTTTTGACATTGCAATTTAATTATTTTGTTTAAACTTATAAAATTAGAATCATCACAAAATTTGCATGCCGAATTTAGTTGGCGGAATATGAAGGACTATTGAGTGTGTTATAAAATCTGTAAAATACCTATATTTAATACTATATATTTCAGGCAAATAAATTAATGTAATCTAATCTAATGGGCAGCAGTGTTCTCTATGCATTTCACCACCTTAATGCGATCGCCAACCTGCCTCCCAAGGGTGGCCTAGGGTGTAAACTCCCAAACCAAAAGAGACTTTATGTTATAACTAAGTTCGGCCTGCGGCCGGTATTTAGATTCCGGATACATACGATAACTGGTGGTACCTTTAACAAGTTGGTTTGTTGACATCAGGTCGCAACTGTGCCGAACGTTTTTCACTTAGGTATTTTCTCAAAGTAAATTAGAGTCTGGGTCCAGTCAAATCAGATGCGGCTGACTAGCAATACTTTACTTGTAGTACTGACTTTCGAGTGTCAACTTTCACATTATTTATTTATTTATTAAATCTCTAAACGGCTGGTGGACACTTCCCGTGACCCAAGGGCTGGTTTTTACCTTGGTCAGAGGCTAAGCATTGCCATACAACGTGGTAATGCCGCCAGTCTCGTGGGTACATTAAAACTCGACAGCGATGTGGATGAATTTTTCAACGCTATATTTTAATTTCTAAATAGTTTTAGTTAATTTAGATTATAATTTTATTTAATTTGAATGTTTATTTATTTATACATATTCGTATAAATACTAGTATCAAGGGCATAATTCGCTTTCCGGGGCATAAAGCTGGTTTCTCGAACGAAAGCCTCCCGCTCCACCCAGAGCGGGAGACGCAATTCGATGATTTCCCACACATAACAAAAAAGATCACTCCCTCTCTATGAGAGGACCCCAGCTGTAGGAATATAATAGGGTGATTATACATGTCTTGTCGCAATTTGTGAAAAATTCGTGACCCGTTGACAGAACAAATGCAGTAGCCTGTTAATAATGTAAAAGACTGATTGATCCTGAATGCTTGGACTAGTTTCCACTTAAATTGAAGCCGCATTAAGTTTAAGCAATTATTTTTTGAAGTTATGAGGAAAGGGTGTAAAGTTGACTCAACCTCCGTAGAAAAGGGAGTAGCCTCCGACCAGATGGATGTCGTGACTGGTGAGCAACTGCTCGACGATTGGAGTCGTAACGTTGTATACGTATTTGCTAGTTGCGCGGTAAACTTTGCTTGCGCGATGCAGAATTTTAGGTGACATAGTACGCAGGTCAGAATCAGAATTTATTTATTGCTCTAGTTTTATTTACATATCCTACTAATATTATAAACGTGAAAGTTTGTATGTATGGATGTGTGGATGTTTGTTCCTCTTTCACGCAAAAACTACTGAACGGCTTTGGATGAAATTTGGCACGCAGGTAGTTTATAACCTGGATTAACATATAGGGTACTTTTTATCCCGGTAGTACGTTCCCGCGGGATATTTTCCGACCGCGGGCGAAGCCGCTGGCAAAAGCTAGTCACTTATAAATCTCATTTTGAATTGTGTGTTTCATTTTGTCGTAGAGTAGGAGCTTTTGAAAGCTTTCCTGGTCGTTTCCTCTATTACTAGACATTATATAATTTAACGTGAGGATAACGATTAAGCAGTGGGGATTAGCCTCAGTGGCAAGCCGCTTATTACTTTATAGAGTGACTCTAGTACGCAGGTGGTGGGGTAGACGTCGCTACAATTTAGTTTTTAAAACTTCTAGGTTGATTCTGTAACTAAAATATTATCTAACAAATCAACAAACTGTTGTCAAAGTGTTTTTAGGTGTTACACAAACAGTCTCGGCGATTCCATGATTTATCTCGGCCTCAAGTTGGCTCGTTAGTATTAATTTGTAAATAAAAGTTTTAATTAAAAACTCGAACTGTGTCCGAGTTCCTTTGTTCTTGTTTTAACACAGTTTTACTGAGAATTATTTGAATATTGTGTTTATGTTGAATATTTATGTTGTTTTCGTTTTATATCACTTCTAGAACATTTTCTTGATGGTTAGGTATTTATATTGAATCCCAGACTAGCAACGACGGAAGCAACCATTTCCGAGTGTACTACGTGAGCTCGACAAATGGATGTGCGAATAACACTTGTGCGACAAAATTGTACTGCGACTCACCATAATTCGAATGCACGCTTGTGCGACACACTGAATCTAGTCGTTTCTAGCAATCGCCGGCCGCTGCCGCGGCACTGCTCGCTTCGCTCACTCGGCTCGTGCATAGGAGGTCACAGTTTTAACCTAACCTAACCTAGTGTACTATGTGAGGTCGAGTGTGAATGCAATTATAGTCTGAGTTTGCCATGGGGTTTTAATAAAAAATATCTAAGCTTGGAATTGCCTCTTAGGTCTAGTATTCGCAAGCACCAATTAGCATAGGCCCTGGGTTTGATAACCAGGTCGGGCAAAATGTTACTGGGTTTTTGCATCTCCAATGTTTTTTGTTATTTTGGCTTATTAGTCGATTCGCAAGAATTAATTTGGCCGACATGAGCAAAACGTCATTTTTATAGTACATAAAATACATAATTTAAAATTTTCTATAGAGCACTCGCATGAACTTAATTTTTTTGGGTTTTGTATAATCAGCATCTTATAGTGATTACAATTTACTAATAAACATCAATAAATAATTAATTTCTTGAATGACAATATCTCGGTGGATGCGTTTGCCCTTAGACCCAATATAGACGATAAACAAAATGCTGACAGAATTAAACAAACTTAAGTTAAGAATTCTCAGAGAGGCTTTCGAAATTGATTTCTAACAACTTAAGGATCAAAAAATTCTTTGTCAAAATCTTTGTAGACCTTCACAACTAAAAGTCTCAATACATCATTGTATATCCATTCATCTGGACTTTCTTTCATACTGGTTCTCACCATTTCTCATGAAATCCGTATATATGACGAGGGTCCTACAATGTCAGGTTTTGGTTCCATTTACGTCCATCTTTCACACGATGGGCCATTTTTTATGACGTGTATAGGACACGCTGGTGTAATATTTCTACCTTTCTCTGAAGCAGGAATGAAAGGTTATACCCATGATTACAAAGAGCTAGCCAATTGGTGAGTTCCGAATACAATGATCGTAAATAGTACTGAATGTGTAATAGGTGGACCAATCCAGTAATCAAAAATCGAGATACGAACATTCTAAGGTATAATCACTACATCTGTGAATAATAAAACAAACTTGAAGAAAAGTTGAAATCTTTCAATCCAACGCCCGTTTATTAACGTCCAAGGAAGCCAGGGTTATTCATGGTCCTTCGAGCCGGATGTGGCAAGGGCTATTTCAGGAAAATCAAGTGTCGTTTTCCTAATTGGACGGAGAATCACCATCCCCATGGACATGGATTCTTTCATAAATTGGCTTCCAATTTAAATTATTAGTTTATTCAAATCTCTATACTGACATTCTTCGGCTGTTGTATAAAATGGCAAACATTGTTAGTGTGTAGTGTCAATTTGATAAACAATTTTTCTGACTAAATGTGCTGATTTGGATTTTACGGTATCAGGAGTCCAGGAGCAGAAAGGAAGAAGGGATCTTTGAAGAAACCGTAAAACCACTAACTTATAAACCGTCTCATCTAACATCTAGACTGAGGTTATTTGATTAGATTTAAAAATATGTTATGGTAAGTTATACGCATCAAACCATTACACCAGTCGAAGGGTTGGGTAGAGGTAAGTAATAGGGTCCGTGTGGTGCCGAACGTAAAATATAGCACCATACCATTTCTTCCCGTGTGAGTAGTAAGAGGCGACCAAGGAACTTATTAGAGAATGGGCAGCAGCGTTCTCTATGCATGCTACCTGTTGGTAGCTTGGCAGGCGGGTTGGCGATCGCAGTATGTTTACTGCGATCGCCAACCCGCCTGCCAAGCATGGTGATTATGACAAATCCCCTCAAATTGAGGGGGAGGCTTATGTCCAGCAGTGAAGGTCTTTCGGCTAATATGATGATGATGATGGTGATGATGACGAGGTAATTCAGTAACCTCCGGGTCCTTACTAGGGCAATCTTGTTGTTACAGAGACAGTGTTCCAAGAAAATTGTTCCAACGAGAAACGTATCGTGTTCAAGTATCTCGTGTACCTAATTAATCGGGAACTGAAGAACTGTGTTAAATGGAAAATGTCTAGTTCGTGTGATAAATTATTTAACTTCACTATACTGGGATTTCATCAAAACTATATCTATATTATAATGGTGGGTCCAAATAAATATGTGAAACGTAACTGAAATTAAATATTACAGTAGTTTTGTACATTCCATGTCTTTCAGAAGGACGACATCATGAATAAATCGGCGGATACCGAAAACCATAACCTAGATCGAAAAATCGAAGACTTAAGACAACTACCAACTCGCACTGGGGCAGTGTCGTGGATTATGGCCCACTTCCTCTTACAGAGAAAAGGCCCGTGTCCCTCCTTTTAATCAGTATAATCAATGTTAAAATTCAGCCGATTAAATTATAACGAAATTCCTAATCCATTGCTTGTTTGAAAAAATCGTCTGGTCAGCAACGTAAATGACACAATGAACGCGGTTAAACAGTCATAATAAAAGGAACTACGATAAATTGTTATGAAATTACCCCGTCGCCGCGTCGATCTAGTTCATAAAATATTCTAGAGTACTAGTGTAAAGTTTTTCAAACTGTAACGGTTTACCAACAGTCGATTGGTCCATGAACCGTTGGTCAACATTATTTTTAACCCACTAACTTTTCATCCAAAGGACTTTTCACCCACGAACGTTTCGCCAACATAACTCAACGTCAGTGAATGCTTTACCAACAGAATGTTTTGACCAAAAACTCGAGCTCACATAGTACACTAGGTTAGGTTAGGTTAAAACTGTGACCTCCTACGCACGAGCCGAGCGAGCGAAGCGAGCGGTGCCGCGGCAGCGGCCGGCGAGTGCTAGAAACGACTTGATTCAGTGTGCCGCACAAGCGTGCATTCGAACTATGTCAGTCGCAATACAGTTTTGTCGCTCAAGTGTTATTCGCACATCCATATTCTGTTGGTAAAGCATTCACTGACGTTGAGTTATGTTGGCGAAACGTTCGTGGGTGAAAAGTCCTTTGGATGAAAAGTTAGTGGGTTAAAAATAATGTTGACCAACGGTTCATGGACCAATCGACTGTTGGTAAACCGTTACAGTTTCAAAGTTTTTGTATGTTTATTTGTTACGCATTCACGCTAAAAGTCTGACCGGATTTAGATAAAATTTGGCACGTGAGTAGACCATAACCTGGATAGGACATAGGATACTTTTCATTCCGATATTCTCACGGAATCGAGACTAATGCGAGTGAAATGGCGGGCACAGCTAGTAACAAATAAATGCGTTCATGACTCGCGAAACTTGCATGAATGACTGGCATACCTTGGGAAATCAGGCCCAACACTACTCTGTCTGATATGATCATTGACTATAACTAACCTGGTGTAGGGAACACCACAGCTACGTCGGAGATCACTGGGTCGAATGCGACTTCCGTGATCCCAGCTGGGGCCTCGGGGCTCTGCGGGCCATCTCAAGTTAGGGCGGGGAGTGAGGTGTTGAACTCTCCCTGTTACATCTTAGAGAGGACTCCTTGCTGCCGACCATCGAGTCGACCACGGCCGGCAGAGAAAGGTAAATAGCCTTCACCCAACTACATTAAGATCGGGTTGATTTGGATCTGTTCTCAATCTTGCTTACCCACAATATGAGGTTTGTTTACATAATTAAATTTTGGTATGCTTGTAAAAAAGGCCTTAACACATTTTCATAATACTACCAAAACGTATCTATTTTACTTCTAAGATCTCTGTATTTTCTATTTCTGTGTGATTGAGACAAATTGAGGTTTGAGGTCATCTTTCTTAACCCTTTGGGCAAGATCATTTATCTCCAGTTGTTTGGCTTCGTAAATGCATGGTAGGGTTAATTTATAGATTATAAGTTTTCAGATTCTCTAGTAAACTAATTGTGTTTATATTTCTTGAAAGGTGCGTAGATATTATTGGTTATCTGCAAGTATTTTCAGCCCAGCAAAATCAAGGGTGCCGATTCTTTTTCCGCCGTTTCACCACCTAAACTATAATAAAAGTATTGCTATCTCTTACTGACAGACCGCGAAAGAAAAAGACATATGACGATTTAGAACTGTCTGTTTAGGAATTGCTTTGAAATTAGTGTGAATTTAAGCATGGTGAATTTAGATTCGTTCCTCGTAGATGCGTCGAAGAAAATCTTATTTAAATTAGATTTGTTAGCTATAATTTATATCCGTCTCTATCTTGCTTTATTAGAAGGAATAAGATAGCAAAAGCTAACATTAAGTTTAGTTGGTGCACAACTCATTCATCACCATTGTCTGTTTATCTAAAGATGAAATAATACGTCAAGGACGATGGGATTCATTTATGTATTTTAATTAAAATTAATCAAATAATGAATTTGAATGCATAATTTAAATTGAATTCAATAATATAGCATCATGCCTCTGCAGTGGTGTACCTATAGTACTTAGCCACATTTCACAAGTTATGTTTAAGTCCAAAGTAATAGCGGGCGAGTCTATTGCCATCAACCGGGTACTATTCCAAACGTCGGGGTGCTACCGAGAAATCCCAGATATAATAACCCAATAGAACTTTACCCAACCCGAGAATCAAACCCTGGACCTCATGCATGCTCAGCAATAGGGCTTGCAAACTCTAGGCCAATGAGGCAAAAATTCAATAAATTGTAGTAGTGTTGAACTTAATATTAATAAGTTTGTATTTATGCTTCAGTTTACATAGAGCATTTAGTGAACTATTCAAAAGTTCGCCACGTGTTTTAATACCACAATTCATATGCAACTATTTCGTTACATTTACTACTATTACAAACTAATGACTGCATAACTATTTGGGTCCTAAAGTGACCCTAATTGCCTGCATGATTACTGATAATAACGTGCACTGATTGGACAAGTCCACTCGATCTGTGTGGTTCTTTCCTCAAAAGACCATTTCAGACACCGATCCATACACCATCACACTTTCACCATCCATTCTTCACATGATCTGACAAGATTATGCCTGGACATAAAAAAAGACGGTGACCTCAGAGTTTATTTCAGCCCTTCTTCACAAAGTAGTCAGATAAGAAACGCCCGCCTCAACTAGTTTTATTTTAAAAATGTAATTGACATGTAAAAGTGTTTGTACGAACTAACTTACAGAATTAAAATCATTTATCATATAGGTACATAAGTACAAACGCCAAAATACTCGCAATTTAAATTAGGATTAATAATAATTAGGATTCGAACCAACCTGTATTGAATAACATAACCGTGTTACTTGTACTAACTCGAACCAACCTGTATTTTCAACATTCAGATAACTAAAAAGAATTGTTTAAAAAAAATAAAAAACACGCTACCATAAACTATAATTTTTTATTGAACGTATTTATTTTCTATTTTTAGTTTGGCTAGCTACAAAAGCGGGTATTTTTTCCTTTTTTTATTGCTCTCCTGGTAATCCTGGCTAGGATAATGGTACAAATTTATGAAATTATTGTATTGTCATCGGTTCTTGATTGATAAGTGTGCAAAGTTTAAAATTAATCAGACGGTTTGAAGGGGGTGAAAATCAGGTCCAAAGATCCCACTAAATAGATACATACATATAAACCAAGCTACTAAAATCGTGTTAAAAAGCTTTCCTTTTGTATTTTCTACCTATGTACCTAAATTAGAACATTAATAACAACAAATCAATATTGTTGAAACAGATCAAACACAATTAACTGTACGACACAAAGTTTGACGGCCGGACGATATTAATCGATATTGCGCAAAATCGAGACAAAGGCTCGACGGTTCGATTCACAATCGAGTCAGTTTTCAATGTTATCGACGAATATTATCGAGGCGGGTGGCTGTAAAAGCCGACCGACTGTAAAGAGTCATTCGATACTGTGTGCATTACAAGTGTTTATATTGAACGTACTTACTGCGTTCAATGGGTGTTCGTTAAAATTGTGATCGAATTTTCCGTTTGCAGGAGAGTAGGTATGGGTAAAAATCAAATTGAGTTTGGATGTTTTAATCTTTCTTTTTATACTCTTATGCAGTATTTGCAGTTTTATAATTAAAGAAGACCTTTCAGAACTATGTAAGTTATGTTGTACCTGAACTGTTATAAAACGCGAGGTGCGCACCTCGCGTTTTATAACAGTTCAGGCCCACTACACACACGCCCTCTATTCGCAATTCCATCTTGCCGCACCAATGCTGGAGTACGCGCACCTCTACATAGCATAGCAAATAATTATAACACATTTTTTTTCGGATATAGATCTATTTACACCAGCAACTAACAAATTTCGAAAAACTGTAATCCAAAAATTATTAAACTAAATTTACTTTATAACGTACTTTGTAACCTAAGTATAATGTAATGTACATTCACTCGCATGCCTCATCATTTCAGCCGTAAGACGTCCACTGTTGGACTTAGGCCTCCCCCAATTTGGGGGGCTTTGCCATAATCGCCACGCTTGGCAGGCGGGTTGGCGATCGCAGTATGGTGGTAAAATGCACAGAGAACGCTGCTGCCCATTCTCTAGTAAGTCCCTTAGTCGCCTTTTACGACACCCACGGGAAGAACTGGGTTGGTGTTATTCTTTACGTTCGGCACCACACGGTACTCCGGCATCACACGGTACTCCGGCACCACACGGTACTCTCATGCCTAGTTAGTTCCTATTAAATTTGAACAGGTAACAGGTTGATACCTGGTTGATACCTGTGGATAATGTTGTGAGTTACACATACACTATTAACTTTATCCACCGTGACATTTCAATCGTCTTCCAACGGCAGTCCACTTAATGTATCCAATGTCACATCCTTAAGAAAAAAATTTACATCTGAATCACTAAAAAATAAAAATATTATTCATTATGATGACGCAGTACGTAGTTTTAAATTGATATTTTGTCTCATGGAAAATGGAAATGGATTGATCTAGTCGACTCTTGCACTGGGTAGGTATGTTCTCTACCGTCTGATACGTAAACATTATTAACATGATGTTTCATAATTCTAATGCATTATTTATTTTTCTTAGTACCTTAGTAGTAATTAATGGTAATATTTTTAAATCACCATCATCATTTCAGCCGTAAGACGTCCACTGCTGGACAGGCCTCCCCCAATTTGGGGGGCTTTGCCATAATCGCCACGCTTGGCAGGCGGGTTGGCGATCGCAGTATGGTGGTAAAATGCATAGAGAACGCTGCTGCCATTCTCTAGTAAGTCCCTTAGTCGCCCTTTACGACACCCACGGGAAGAAATGGGGTGGTGTTATTCTTTACGTCCGGCACCACACGGTACCGGTTTTTAATCAAGCCTAGAGGTATATTATGTCGGATACATTGAGTGGACAACCTTTGTAACACGACAAAAATGTCACGGTGTATATAATAATAAGGATTATTAATTAAAGAACTTTTGTGTAATTGTTTGTTTTCCCAAAGAAATAAATAAATAAACTATCCACCAATGTGACAAATTAAAGAGTCAAAATGTACATGCCCCGCGTTTTTATAACTGGATGAAGCTGAATACTAGTATTTTACACTAGCTTCTGCACGCGACTTCGTCCGCGTTAAATTTCTTGTTCCCCCGACCCTTCCTTTCGCGTCAAATCACCCATCCGTGTGATTTTCCCCGTTTTTGCAACATTTTTCATTACTGCTCCGCTCCTCTTAGTTGTAGCGCAATGTTATAAAGCCTTCCTCGATAAATAGGCTACTCAACACAAAAAGAATTTCTCAATTCGGACCAGTAGTTCCTGAGATTAGCGCGTTCAAACAAACAAACTCTTCAGCTGTATAATATTACTAGCTTCTGCCCGCGACTTCGTCCGCGTTAAATTTCTTGTTCCCCCGACCCTTCCCGTCGCGTCGAATCGCCTACCCATGCGATTTTCCCCGTTTTTGCAACATTATTCTATACTGCTCCGCTCCTCTTGGTTGTAGCGTGATGTTATATAGCCTATAGCCTTCCTCGATAAATAGGCTACTCAACACAAAAATATTTTTTCAATTCGGCTTAGTAGTTCCTGAGATTAGCGCGTTCAAACAAACAAACTCTTCAGCTTTATAATATTACTATAGATTAGTATAGTATATTAGTATTAGTATGAAGCGACTGCCTATTTGACCCCCACAATCAATTGGATTTCACTAAGACAAAGTGGTACCCAGTTACTAGTGGGTAACACGGTACCGCCATCTGACGACTCGTAGCTTCTGTCAAAGATACACGAATGATATCCGAGAACAACGACTTAAGGGGAATGCTCCAAACCAGCCCGAGAAATTCAAAATTACTTGCATTTTTTGCAATTTGCAGGCCAGTGCTAGGTTGTATGTTGATTAAAGTTCATAAAGCTGTAGAAATGACTTTTTCTGTTTTTTTTTGTTCCTAGGCCTTTATGAACTTGGAGGGTTGTATTGGTGATTTTGATGATTATAATTCTGTAACTACATACGTCTTACAGTCGCGAATATTATTTTAATCAACATACTGTGTAGTAGTAGTAGTGTAGTGCTAGGTTGCACTGGCCTGCAAATTGCAAAAAACGTAAGAAAATTTGAATTTCGCGGGCTGGGTGGAGCATTCACCTTAACGTGCTTTTCGAGTCACAGGGGGCCCTTGGTATGTAAAGATAGACCCGGCCTAAAGAGATCGGAAAAACAGAAATTCAGGATTTGACTGTTTAACTTAGCGAGTGTCGTCGACTGTTTTAACATCACATATTTTAGAGTTAGATCTACGAATGTAAAACTGAGCGATTATTTAGCATTTGGAAGACAGCAATTGACTTTTTAAAAGACAAAGAAAATATATTTGTCCATATAAGTCTTAAATTTGCATTAACTATTTGTGCGACAAATGAACGAATAACGCGATTAGATTAGTGCGGGGTATCATAACTAAAAAGGTAAAAAACCTTAAATACAGATGCTAAGACACCGACTTCCGAAATTAAAGTTATTTTTCACTTTGTGGTGTTTTTTTAAGGAAGTCGGTTGTTATTTTTTTGTAAAAAGTTTTGTTTGTCTAATTATTTTGAGTGAATATGTGCGGTTATTTTAAACAACGTGTACCTAATGAAATCCCATAACTCTAAGGTACATGTATAGCACCATGTCAATGAATGAACTGAATATGGTTAAAAAAAATGGCAGTTGGTTCTTTGAAATGGTCTCAAACAATTGCCTGTGTGACTCCTTATATCATCAGCTATCTGCATTTGAAAGTCCATTGCAGCCATTTAAGTCACATCGTGAATCTGTGTATCAGTGCGGGTATCTTTCCTGATGGTATGAAAACATCAATAGTAAAACCACTATTTAAGAAAGGAAACAGAGACCTAATAGAAAATTATAGACCAATAGCGCTGATACCAATCATGTCGAAGATCTTTGAAAAATACATTTGCAAACAATTATATACGTATATGGAAAAAAATAATATTCTTTGTAGTGAGCAAAAAGGTTTCAGACAAAATAAGACAATAAATATGGCGGTCTATGATTTTCTTCAAACTGTAATGTTAAGGATAGATAAAAGGACTCCTATTTGCGCTGTGCTATGCGATATGACACAAGCATTCGACTACGTTGATCACAAGATTTTAATGAATAAACTTCACGCATATGGTGTTCGAGGCAATATTCTCAAATTAATTGAATCCTATATGTCCAATAGAAAGCAAATCACAGCAATCTCAAGAATGGATCGTAACAAAACAGTCAAGACGTATTTCTCTCAAGAACGTATAGTGAAATTTGGTGTACCCCAGGGAAGCGTTGTGGGACCATTATTATTTATTATTTATGTAAATGACTTTCCGACATCCATTGAACATCCAATGACTCTTTTTGCAGACGATAGCACAGTCACAATAGCATGTCAGAAAACTGACAGCTATGAACTTGACATTAATAATGCTTTAGCTTCTATAATTTCTTGGTTAGACAATAATAATCTAAAAATTAATTTAAATAAAACACAAATCTTGCACTTTTGTCAAAGAATACCAGTAAAGAATGACATTAACTTAAACTATAAAAATCACACCATATGCAGAGTTGAGACTGCAAAATTCCTTGGACTAACCATTGACAAAAAACTTGATTGGAAAGATCACATTGATGAAATTTGTAAAAAAATTAGTAGTTCATCCTACGCATTGCATAAACTTGCCCCAATTGTAAATACGGATACATTGCTTGCTGCCTATCACGGACTTGTTGCATCGATCCTTAGATACGGTATTATTTTCTGGGGAAACTCTACACAAAAAGATCTTATTTTTAAAATGCAAAAACGATGCATAAGAGCTATGTTTGGCCTTGGGATTACGGACAGTTGCAAACCATATTTTATTAAAAATCAAATTCTCTCACTTCCTTCCTTGTATATATTAGAAACAGTATTATTTGTTAAAAAGAATCCGCAACTGTTTCCAAAGTTTTCAGATAGTACTGAAAGAAGTCAACGTGATGATGGAAGACTTCGTATATATAATGCTAAAACGGCTCTCATGCGTAAAAGTGTATTTTGTATGGCTCCTAGATTATACAACAAGTTACCAAAGGCATACAAAGATTTAAATATAAATAGTTTTAGTAAAAATATGAAGAAACTTTTAATAAATAAGTGCTATTATAGTGTTGCTGACTATTTGAATGATGTATTTTAGACATTTTTAGTATTTTTATTTTTTTTGTTTAATTTAATATGACTTTATTTTCTTTTTAATTTTATTGTATAATTCTTTTAATAACATTATTATTGTATTTGTACGCCTTTCTAGGCAAAACATGTTGAAACTTTTTTCTTTGTAATCACACCTACTGATTTTAAACCTACACGTGTTTCTGACAAATAAATGCATCTTATCTTATCTTATCTTATCTTATCCGTCGAAATCGCTCTAACCATTTTAAAGATTACCCGGAAGAAACAGGCAGATAGAGAAAAGTTTTTTGTTTTTGTAATTCTTCTTCTACACTAAGACACTTAATTTTTATTTATTTGTATTGTATATACAGAGTATATAAAACATGCTTAAATTATCCCACGAACCAGGCCATTAGGCGTTATTTCATACCGCATCACCAATCTGTCAGTAAAAGTCTCATCGAAATCGGTCAAGCCGTTTCGGAGATTAGCAGAACAAACAGACAGACCAAAAAAGAAAATATTTTTGCTACAGTACCGTATACAATAATTTCATATGCATGCATTCGGTAAAAAACTGGTATTTTGACGTTCAAAGAGACACTTCTTTGTATAGATGATCGGGAAGGTAAAGAAAAGATGCCATCTTATAATGATGGCATCAGGCTCTCTAAAAATAAGACATTTGACACAATCACGTGAACAAAAGAATACTTACGGTTGAACCTAAAAAAGGAACGTCCTTCAGTAATCTTCGTGATCTCGAATTGGTACACGTGCGCCAATCATAAGTTTTATTTGATTTTATTGAAGGACTTTACCAATAAAGTCCCCTGACCTTGACGAGACCCTTCTCGTGGCTAAATAATAACGGCCTCACGGGTCTCAGCTTGACACGGTCGTGTCATGGTCGGGTGACCATACATTTTTACATATCGAGACCTCCCATGCCTCGGAAAGAAAATCAGAAAAATTACAAAAAATGTACAAGTGTTATTTCACTTTAAATAGATTATTTATTCCATAAATACATTATTTACTCCAAAAACATGGCCGCCAGGCAGCAACAACATGTTCAGATTTTGTATGTGTTGTTGGTCATATAGTCCGACAAGGCTTGAATGGAACAAAAAGTGTCGGACACACAGTCCGACATGGCAGTTAACGTGTTAAGCCGTTGCCCCTGTTATTCGTAGATCTTTGATACGCGTCGTTAAAAACCTAAACGACTGACGACCAGTCTTATATCACCCAGTAACTGGGTTGTAGAGGTCAATTAGATAGGTAGTCGCTTCTTGTAAAATAGTGGAATTCAGTTGCGTCCGGTTAGAACAGAAGTCGACTCCTCTAGCGCCCATGTGCTATTTGGTCGTCACGGCGTACTATTTGTTCTGGTGCGCCGGTTTGACTGGCCTGTTAGTCTAGTGGTCAGTGACCCTGACTGCAAAGACTGAGGTCGTGGGTTCAATTCCCACCCAGGACAAATCTTTGTGTGATGAGTACAATCATTTGTTCTGTGTCTGGGTGAAATTGATCTATAGTATGTATGTATTTAGAAATATATAAGTATATTTATCAGTTGTCTGGTTACCATAGTACAGGTTCTGCCTAGTTTGGGATCAGATAACAGTGTGTTGGTTGTCCTAAGATATTTATTTATTTTATTTATAATGGGGGGTACACCCTAGAGGAAGGTCATCGGTTCGCGGATGAGCGTTTACGCATGCCCGTGTTCCCACCATAAGCGGCGCAGGGTGACACCGTGGAGTTTTAGTGGGTTGGAGTCCCATGTATATGCACTACCTCCCCGTAGTAGCGCAGTATGCAAGAGCATTTTCCATACAAAAAAAAAAGAAGCCGACCTCAACCTGGTTGGGAACAGGTCGGCAGATTGAACCAATAAGGGCCTTCTAAAAATCCTCCCGGCCTGACCATGTTTATCAAGCCACTAAAATAAAATTAATAGACCACTCAATAAAATAAAATGGAACTAATATCAAACAATGATGAAAACTAAACAATACTAAGAGCTAGGTATTTAGTTAGTAGATAGCTATAAACGAATCTTTTATATAAAGATAATAGTTGTACGAGCTCTCTCGTTGTTTTTTTGCAGCGACCCAACAGAATGAGAGAATGAACAGATGGCCAGTTAGGTGAGAATAGAACAGCGAATGGGATGGAGATGCATTTGTTTTAATATGGGCAGATATGTTTTGTTCGGAGTAGGGGAGACTAAAGAAACCATGGATGAACTGTACAAATGATGATATACAATAGTTATAAAGGGGGGTGACTACCTAGATGACGACAAATAGAGAAGTACGGAAGAAAAAGACAGGTTGCGCCGACTGCAAATAAATTGGTATAAGGGCAGGATACTGATGTTTTAAGTACAGACGCCAGCACATGAGTGACTACATTCTGTCAAATTTCTAGATTTTAAACTTTATCGCTAAAGCTATCAGGTCAAGGTTCATTGGGAGAATTTGACAGTTTCGTGTACCTTGATGTGCTGTCGTCTGTACGCATAATTATCGCTGAAGCTTTCATTGGTAATTCGGTTAGTTGTATCATCCTAATTGTAGATGTTAAATCACAGTTGTTCTAAGATATATATCGGTTATAATATATGTCTTAAGCGTGGTGAATACAGCAAATAATCCCCCCCCCCAATTGGGGGAGTTCAATGCCCAGCTGTGGACGTTATTCGGCTGTATGTATAACGATTCTTCTCCGTTTTGTAATTCATCCCCCCCGAGAGAAGTCTTTTTAGAATGTAGTAAATGTTAAATTAGATTTTTAGTCGTAAATTAAAACAAATTGCTTATGGAATTAAGGATTGTTTGCTACTCAACCTCTGCACTCATTGCTCATGTCATAAACAATTTCCAAAGAAACACTTTAGTTTTTCTTTTTAGTAATACAATGTAATATTAATGTATTTATGATAAACACATTACACATACGTGCAATATTAAAGTTTGATGATTCACTTATTTAGTCGTAGAACGAATTTGATTACACCACAATTTTCTAACGTTGATCGAGTTACATTATGCAAATGTTTGAGCTATCTAAATTGAATTTATTGAAGCTTTTTACATGATTTTATTAATTTAAAACATTCAATTTGTTTAGTAAAAGTTTTAAACATTTTACAATACCCAATTAGTATTTTTACGAAACGAAAATTTTGTACCAATAACAAAAAAATTACACAATCATTTTTTCGACATCTAGCTACTCCATTTATTTCCCTATCCATTGTCAATAGTCGGTATTGGAAAACATTAAAACAAGGGTATTCTGCCTTCCAGATGACAACACAATGGCCGCCACGAAGTCACTACACTCGCAATATGATTCGAACGAGGCACTGGCAACCAGGCAACGTTGTCTATTTTTGTCTCCGTGGCAAATAGGCTTCACGTTTCGTGATTAAATATTTCTGTCAGGTTAGACTTTGAATGTGAATACAGACCAATGGGCATAGTTTTCCGTAAGGTCAGTAACAAATAAGCAGGTTGGCACTTTCGATTCGGCAGTAGTGTTTGTTGAGCAACAAAGTTGACCCGAAGCAATGTAAAGCAAACATCACTTTGAAAAAAGGAAGATGTGTGAATGGAGACCCCATTTGTTAGTATTTTACTCTCTTCTATTGTTTGAAAAGGTATACTTACAGAGTGGTCAAAATAAATTTGGTCAAGTTCTGATTATTGATTTTTGAGTTAGCTTCAATAATATTTTTTCATATTTTTTCCACTTAGTGTTTGTAAATGATGTTTTATAACTTTCTGTCACTTTCTATACATTCGATTATGTCGATTGTGTAGCACACAGTAGCTTTTAATCTGCTTGTTCTGTTTTGCGATCCTAAGGAGTGTGACAATACTGACTAGTGATCAAAATGAAAATTTTAGTTAATGCTAGTTAGTGACTCCATTGCAAAGTTATCTTTTAATTACAATGTGTAACTTTCTCTTATGGACACTGACCTATTAGGTAGCTGTATGGAGGGCAGAGGTAAGGAAAACTGTCGTGTGTGAAAAAACAAATGTTAACGTCAGACAGCAGTGATTTTAGATTTTATTTACAAAATTATTTTGAACTATGCAAAATAGTTGAGGTTTGGTATCCTGGACTACTATGCAATTTTCTAACTCAGCATACTTTAGTCCGTTAACAATTGCTACATTCATATCCCTTATTGCACAGGGGTGCCTACGCTAGCACCGTTATGGTGGGTTTTAGAATTGTTATTTACTGCTTATAGTTGTACACTTTTTCAACCATCCGTTCATATGGGACGATTCTCCTTACCTCTACCATCCATAAGTAGCTGAGAGTTTTATTTTTCAGCACAAGAAACGGGGTGCAGCCCAGTTATAAAGCTAGACCATTTAAGTTACACCGATTGTCAATTTCACAACTTAATTTTCGCTTAGTCCATAACACCAAACCTAATTTCTGAAACTTTTTTCTGAACAGCTATTTCATTTTATCATATAATGTGTTTTATTGCGATTTCATTACAAAGAAGCGAATTTAAATTCAGCAAAAGTTTTCCATTCCACTTTATATAGTCGTATCTGTGAGTAATATTCTTTTACAGTATGAATCCTGTAAAACGAAATTAAATTTCATCGTCAAAATCATGAAAAACGTCGCGAGTGTGCGAGACTATTTTTTATTTTTTTACAACTTACTTAGAGTCTAGACCTAAATTCGATATTCTACGTCCTAGATTACTGAATGTTCAACGTTTTATACAGAAGCAATTTGTTTTCGTAGTTTAAAATCGTTTAAGAAATATATAAATATTACAAATATAGAATAGGCATCGTTCTTAAGTAAATTGTCTCACAGTGTCTGAATATGCACTATCAAAAGAAATACAAAATTAAAAGTCATTTATTCCAACTAAGAGAGTCAGCACTCGTTGAACGTCAAAAAAGTGAGATTTATCTGCTAGACATGTTAGTTGGAACCTATCCTGAGCGAGTGAAATAATTCTAATGATAGTAGCTAATGTTCTTGATAATTAAAATGATTTTTGCTCCAAACATCATCATAGTACGAATATACTATAGGGAAACCTTGAACAACTTGAAGAGGAAATTGTTTTTTTTTTTATTTTTTGTATGGGAAATCATCAAATGACTTCTCCCGCTCTGGACGGTACAGGGGGGCGTGTCAGACTTTTACTGACTAAAACCCACCCGTGTTCCTTCAGTTGCCCATGTGCCAGGGTCACGGTATCTCTTTCGAACAATCTCGCGACCCTGGCAGGCAAGTTTTTTGACTTGACTTGAAGAGATTCTGACGACCCGTAACGACAGTCAACATTCTACAAATGACAGGGAAAACCAACGATTTAACGTGCTTTCGGAGGCACGGAGAGGTTTGGGTACGAAAAGGTGGTCATCCATCCAGGGACCGACCACGGCTACCGTAGCTTAACCTTGCTGTTGTTATAATTTAGCCACAAGCCCCTCCTTCAAACATACAGACTGTTCAGCTTTATTATTGGTACATACATACGTACAATCACGTCTTTTTCCCATGGGGTAGGCAGAAACCACGGAACGCCAGCTGCTACGATGTCTACACACTCCTTTTGCCTCGTTTAGATTCGTATGACCAATTGTATAATTGGTCATACACACACGTCGGTTGCGAGTATTCCGCACCTGACCTTTCTGAGGAACATCACCAATAAGGTCATTATATGTCCTCCTAGGGCGTCACCTCCCGGTGTTTCCACTCACATCTGTCTTGTAAATACATTTGTGAGCTGTCCTTCATTCATCCTCTCAACATGACACAAACCATCTAAGCATACTTTTTTCAATTTTTGTCACTACATTTTCCTTTAAGCTACAGCGTTCTCTTATCACATCATTCCTCAGCCTATCATTCATAGTTACACCACACATGCTTCGCAAGGAACGCATCGTGGAAAGGAAAGCAACGCATTATTCTTGGTATCTAACTTTATATCTATTTCTGTGCCTATAATAGCAAAATTACTATTGCTTGAGTGCCATATTGACCTTATTTCCCTCACAACTTATTACCTCTATAAAATAATTATGAGCAGCTAATCTAACCGGGTTTAGGGACGCCGTAAAGTGGTGTCAAGGACTGGGAGATTGTGGGAATTTTAATAGTGTGCTATTTATGTGCAAGAATATACTCATAGATTAGTATAGTAAGTGTGAAGAAGACGTTACTTTGCTCCTATAAATAGTATAGTTCAGAAAATTGGACCCAAACACAACACAACCTCTACCGGGATTGAGTCCCAGTAGGACCCAGAGAATAATGAAATACGGCACCTTAAATTGATTTCATAAATATATCATCTTCTGCCCGTGATTTCGTCCGCATGAAATTTGTTATCTCTCCGATCCACCCTATCGCACCACGTTAGTCATTTGTACAGTTACACCGTTCGCCCAGCCGTCTTTTTGACTTTTTAGTTTTTTACTTGGGTCCTAAGGGGTCTAGCGTTATTTTAGCCTATAGTCTGTACCCTTCCTCAAGAATAGGGCTATTAAATTCAAAAATAAATCTTCAAATCTGACGAATAGTTCCAGAGATTAGCGTGCTCAAATAAAGAAAAGATAACCAATGTAAAAAAAAAAGTTGTCAGCCACATCCGGTAAGATTGGAAGCAGGCAGACTCGAATTGAGAAAAGGCTAGGCAGATGATAAAACTTTTTGAACTGGGTATCAAACTAACTACCATTCGTTCGCAACCCGCCTTTAGAAACCAGTAAATACCGCCTAACATTCGAGATCTAAAAAAACTTTTTAACAAAAAATTAAACCGCCGAAAAACACAGAAAAGCAAAAAAATAATAAACCTTAAAATTTTGAGTCGGCGCTTTGAGTGATCTTTGTTCATTGATTTTTCAGCGCCGACTCAAAATTTTAAGGTTTATTATTTTTTGTTTTTCTGTGTTTTTCGGCGGTTTAATTTTTTGTTAAAAAGTTTTTATTTTGTAATTTTTTGTGGCTTTAATGTACTAATAATACTTGGCAAGGTATACCCTATCCAATGAAAAAAGAATTATCAAAATCGGACTACTCTGTACAAAGTTATGCGTGGTTATACATTACAATCAATGAGTGAACAATCAATCATCCCCTGTTTTCCAACCCTTAGGGTTGGATTTTGTTTTCCAAATTTATATGGGACCACCCTCGGAGTATACCCTTTCCAATAAAAAAATAATTATCACAATCGGACTATTATGTAAAAAGTTATGCGTGGTCATACATAAAAAAAAAACAATATACGCGTCAAATTGATAACCTCATTCGTTTTTTTCGTCGGTTAAAAACTATTTCCCTTTTCAAATGTCGAGTAAAAGTGCATTACCTTTCCTCATAATTGTGTGTATTTTTATATATATATACGTTTATTTGTATATTTTAGCTTTACGTATTTATTTAAGTATACGTTAATTTCTTGCATTATACATGTATAAGTATATTTTAGTTTAAGACTTCACATATTCTTATCTTCTCTTCTTGTTTTCACACACTATTGTCTACATTACTTTTTCATTTCTCCTTCCGCAGGTCTGCTGGAAGAAATTCTTAAGAAATAAGCAGTACCTTTGTACTCAATTGTATTAATACGCCTTATCACTCTGTTTTTTTACTGTGTGTACATAAATAATAAAATAAACAAGTAACGTGATTGTTCATTTTAATATCCACTTTGTATTTATGTGTGCTTTACAAACGTATGGGAAAGATTATGGAGGTACCGCCGCTGAAAGATTACGAAGGTGAGCCTGAATATAAATGTGTTGTCGTTTAGACGAGATAAATGATTCGCATTTGTCGCGCCATGCCGGGATTTTCTGTCGAGGTTGCCATGACAACAAATAAAGTAACACATTTATATTCAAGCTCACCCCGTGCAATTTATTCAGTTTTATTTGATCGAAAAGCTTTCCGGTAGCCTTTCTTATTTTGTTTTTTTTTTTTAACGGTAGGATAAAGTAGATAAGACAAAATTTTGGAAATTGTTGTGCCACTATATTTTGGTCTTTGTTATATCATAAAAAGATAAGACATCGTGTGGAAGAAAAATATTGTATTAATTTGGCTTATTAGTCAACTCGAATGAACTCACCCCAATCGTACGAATAAAATCGGACCTTTAAATAATATAAAAATTAACTGTAGTAGTAGGCGACGCGCACGAAATTAATTCATTTGTGAGCGATTCGAAAATTCCAGAAATTCGTTTTGAGTTAAAAAAAAATGTTTTTTTGTTCATTGATTTTTCAGCACCGACTCAAAATTTTAAGGTTTTTCGGCAGTAAAATTTTTTGTTAAAAAGTTTTTTTTTGTGGCTTTAATATATTAATAGTACTTGGCAAGGTATAGCCTACACAATAAAAAAAGAATTAATAAAATCGGACTAATCTGTATTAAGTTATGCGTGGTCATATATTATAATCAGTGACTGAACAATCAATCATCCCCTGTTTACCGACCTTTTTTTTTTTTCTAGATTGGAATTCATCAAATGACTTCTCCCGTTCTGGGCGGAGCGGGAGGGCGTGTCAGACTTTTACTGACTAAAACCCACCCGTGTTCCTTCAGTTGCCCATGTGCCAGGGTTACGGTATCTCTTTCGAACAATCTTGCGACCCTGGCAGGCACCAGGTCCTAGCAGACCCCTTTAGTGCTGCTGACATCTCTTTGAGGCGCGCGTGAAACACTACGCGTC
This sequence comes from Aporophyla nigra, assembly GCA_947507805.1. Classification (NCBI taxonomy): domain Eukaryota; kingdom Metazoa; phylum Arthropoda; class Insecta; order Lepidoptera; family Noctuidae; genus Aporophyla; species Aporophyla nigra. Next base: position 25,433,304 of record OX382292.1, on the reverse strand, counting down.
GTTGACCCGAACCTGGTCCTTACCGGGCGGCGAGCTACCCATTGCTTGCCGCCCGCAAGCTCGCGCCTACGGTGGCCGGGAGTCCGCTATCGACTCTCGGCGCCCGGGCGTCTCCTCCTGCGGTGGCTAGGGACGTGAGGGCGCAGAGACTGCCACTCCCTCACGCGCCCCGCCTCCTCCGTCGCGAGCATTACTGCTTCGCAGAAGGAGGTGACGGCTTCCCATGCCCTTAGGATTCTATTTTGTATTACAAATTTATATGAGACTACCTTCGGGGTATAACATTTCTAATAAAAAAAGAAATATCACAATCGGACTACTATGTAAAAAGTTAAGTGTGGTCATACATAAAAAAAAAATACGCGTCGAATTGAGAACCTCCTCCGTTTTTTTCGTCGGTTAAAAACGTTAACAGTAAAATAAAGAAAAAGGACACTAAACTATATTACATAAAATAAAAAATAAGTTAATTCATGCGAATCGACTAATAAGCCATTAATTTTTATGCAACCATAATCAAAAATTTCGTTATGTGTGCCATTCTCATGGTTTTCGAGGGTTCTAAAACCGATAAAGAGGTTCAAATAAAACTTGAATATTTTACAAATAGAGGAAACGAAGTTTCAGTCGGAGTTTGATCGCAAATGAACTAGTCACCTGCGATTTTTATCGACCAGTGTAAATGGGGTGGTTGCGGCGGCGACCTGTCGCGTCCGGCCCTGGTGCGAGCCATGGTACGGAGCGAGAGGGCATGGGAAGCCGTCACCTCCTTCTGCGAAGCAGTAATGCTTGCGAAGGAGCAGGCGAGGCGCGTGAGGGAGTGGCAGTCTTTGCGCCCTCGCGTCTCTAGCCGCCGTAGGAGGAGAAGCCCCGGGCGTTGGGAGTCGATCGCAGACTCCCGGCCACCGTAGGCGCGGGCTTGCAGGCAGCGAGCAATGGGTAGCTCGCCGCCCGGTAAGGACCAGGCGCATGTCGACAGCGCGTAGTGTTCCACGTGCGCCTCAAAGAAATTTCAGCAGTACTGAAGGGGTCTGCCAGGACCGATGCCTGCCAGGGTCGCGAGATTGTTCAAACGAGATACCGTGGCCCTCGCATATGGGTAACTGTAGGAACACGGGTGGGTTTTAATCAGTAGAAGTCTGACACGCCCTCCCGCTTCGCCCAGAGCGGGAGAAGTCATTTGATGATTTCCCATCCAAAAAAAAGCCCTGTGACATTTTATTGGGTTCGGAAGATAAAATACAGAAGAATCACCATCATTCTCTGCCTTATACTAATTTATTTTGGCTCGGCCCAGCATCTTCTTAGAAAGACTGAAACACAAAAAGGAAGAGATCTTTGCCATAGTTTCAAATAGACCAAATTACTCAAGCCGGTTCAGAAAATGACAAAAATATTAACTAGTTTATTTTTTATTTTGGAAATAAGATTTACAAAATCAGACTATGACAACCCATGATTTTTATCGCTCGTTCTTCAATATTCAACAAATTCTTTAAACAAAGTTGACCGACAAGTCAACACCCGTAGCTTTCAGACTGCATTCGTACATTAATAGATCTCGAGTGTTTGAACCCAACAGAGGTGGTCAAGTGAACCAGCCCGTGATAAATGTACTGGCTAACTTAATGTGGAGGAGGCACTTTTAGCAAAGATAAAATTACTGCCAATATTATCTTACCGTACTGCTATAAGCAGGCTGATTTAAGAATATTTGGTAGCGTGATTGCCAATATTAAACATACTTACGGTAGCTACATACTTATATGAAAATAATGATAGCGCGCGTACCCGCAACAAAACAGTAATTTAGTAAATGTGCAGTGCACATTATTATTGACAAGTTTAGAAACCTGTTCTTTACACAAAATAAAAACCGTAACCCTCTTCTGGCTTTGCCGTAGTGTAGTCGGCAATTTTTATTTCTAGTATGCGCACTGTCTATATTATACCAGCCCTCCCTAGCCAAGTTACAAACGTTTCGTGTCGAATTCCGTTCTCCAATCGGTAACGCCTCGGTGTGAGCAATTGTAGAAAAAGATAAGTTGGTAACCATGTTGATGCGCCTGAGTCGGCCGCTCGTTCTACAATGTCTTTAGAAAAACGACATTATAACAAAGGATGTAGCGTTGAGCATTATAGAAACGATAACAATTCATTCTATCATTTTGAACGCTGTGAACTTGGCTACGAATTTTCTATTCGTTTGTTCTAACCACGTGACTTTACGTTGAGATGATTTCTTTCCCAAACCTTTGATTCGTTTTCGACTAGCGTTAACGATTGCAGATTATCAACTTGGCTAGGGGTGCCGGATTCAAAATTGAGAATTTCAAGTCGAGAACAGCAACCTAATTGTGTAACATATTATCGATCAGAATATGTATCATTTTGTAGGATAATGCTAACGCTTCATATGTTCGAAAAATTTGCCTGATCAATACTGTAAATAACGCAATGATTGTTTATAATCTATCAAAATGAAAGCTAAACCCAAAGTTACTGTATTACGCTAATACCCCTCTGTTCATAATCTACTTTGTTTTACTTGAGGTGACGCTCACAAAATTCTTTACTGTTTTGCAAAGAAGGTAAGGAATTTCGGATTTCGCAGACTTCATTAAAAGAATCACCTAAAGTACTTAATGCTAAGTAGAGTTTGACCAGTTTTAAACTTTATATTCCAAATTCGAACACTGGCCGATAGAGTGTAGGCGTTAACTAAGTTGTACAAACTCGAAATTATCTTAAAAGTGGGTGTAGAATAGATGAAAATTTTGAAGGTCGGATAATTGGTCGACGTCTGTTGATGACCGATTGAGGTCAAAAGCTACTTTGCTTATTCAAGTTCCATGAATGAAAAAAATAAACACTGTATAGATAAATCAGGTAATTTGTTCTTCAGCTACAAGTGCACACGTCTACGGATAGACAGCCGGGACGTGACTCACTGCCTCGCTGGTCTAGTGGTCGCGCAAAGTCTTATTATGTTTCAAAATATTCTGATTACAAAATATCCATATGACAGAACAACATCATTTAATGATTTCTTTATTGATAAAGTTCAAAATACGTCTGAAAAATCATCCGACAGAACTGCTCGTTTAAACAGCATCCCGAATTCAATGTTTATGTCTCCGATAATATCAGACGATATAACTCGAATAATCAAAAAAGTTAAAAATACAAAAAGTCACGGCTATGACGGTATTACCACATAGGTTCTTAAATTCGTTAGTAATACTATAGCTCCACCTTTATGTCACATTATGAACAAAAGTATTGTTTCGGGTATTTCCCCCAATAGTTAAAAAAAGTTACTATAAAACCTATACATAAAAAGAATAACAAAGAGGAAATGTCCAATTATAGACCTATAGCGGTAATCCCTGTATTATCTAAAGTATTTGAGAAGATTATTTATGAATCATTATACTTTTTATTTTTTTTTTGGATGGGAAATCATCAAATGACTTCTCCTGCTCTCGGCGGAGCGGGAGGGCATGTCAGACTTTTACTGACTAAAACCCACCCGTGTTCCTTCAGTTGCCCATGTGCCAGGGTCACGGTATCTCTTTCGAACAATCTCGCGACCCTGTCAGGCATCGGTCCTAGCAGACCCCTTCAGTGCTGCTAACATCTCTTTGAGGCGCGCGTGGAACACTACGCGCCGTCGCACACTGGTCCCAAATTAAAAAAAAGTGGACATTGATAGTAGACCGCTGATATTTTTTTTTATTGTTGATACAATGATAACAGATAAGGCAAAAAAATATTATTGTCCTACTTCAAATACTTTTCTGTAAAAAAAATATTTCTTTTTTTTTTGTATGGGAGCGACTACATTTTACTCAATTTCTCAAAAACTTTAAGCGATGTCGAGATGGCAATCACATATGTTAGAAAACTAATAATTCTGAGTATTTGGCTCGAAGAAACTTATTGCTTACCTCTGCGTACTTTCGAGATAATAGTGACAGAAAATAACAATTTTTTTAAATGTTAATTGTTTGCTTTTTTTTAATCATAGCCTTACTTTAGCACATAATTATAATGTATGCGTAATGTCAAATAAGTAAAAAGAGACTTCTCTGTAAAAGAGGTTATGGGGGCTCACTAATGACTGAAAAGCTATGACCTTTCTGAAGGAGTACTTTCATCAGTTCTAAAAAACAATCAAAATGAAGACAAATAAAGCTGCAAACATAAAGTTGAATATTCTGAAAAAATATTATGGTGAAAGATTAATATTTGGGTCTATATTCTCTTGAGAAATCTCTATTTCCTCGTTTTCCAACGAAAGCAATTCATTGTTCAAGATCAAAGCCCTAGCCTCTGGAAACAACTGTTTATGTAAACGAGCAAACTTTGGTTTGATATGGCTGATGTAAGGATCTGAGCTAATTAGAAAGCTGTGGATAATGTCTAAATTAGTCTGAACTCTACCGATTTTTCTTGTATGTGCCATTCTAACATTCCGGAAATCTTTATTCCTCGCTTCGGAAGCTTCTTCGGAAAGCATGCCTATCGGAATAAAGGAGAAATTTTCACAAATATCAGCACCGTGTATCAACAATTTATGGACACTTGAAGGCATGTAATACCATGGATATAAGTTTACATACAGCATTGCTGTTTCTTTACAATATTCCCTAAACAAGTTGGTATTAATAAGTTGACCAGATGAAATTGTTTGTAAAATGACTGCAAATCTCTTGATTAAATCAGGGTGGATACCCGTTATTTCAGCAGATACTTCATAATTTTCAAAAAACCTTCTTGCCGTGTTACCGTCATTGGTTGTACCAAATCCCTGTTTTACTATGTCAATTAACAAACCAGTTCTTTCCCGGAATTCTTCTTGTGTCAAATTCTTTTTAATTTCTTTTAACAATTTATCTTCTTTTCGTGCAGCCCACTTTTTGAAGTCTAAGTTGTACGAAATGTGTAAAATACATTCCATACATCTTATCCACATATGAAGCGAAGACAGACCATATTTATACATATCTTCTCTGATGAGTCATTCATTTTGCTAGGTAGGGTATTGCAAATATTACAAACAGCTGCAGAAGAAGTATTGGAAATCACAGTAGAAATTTTCCCATCAATCATAGTCATGTACAAATCATGTTTAATATCAAAATTATCTACAATTGTGGGAACAAGATTACGAATTTCTTCCTCTAAGGATGCACTTTCCTTCTTTATCAATTCATTTGTTTCTTTTGCAAATATAAAGCCAATTGGACGACAATAGTTTGTTGAAGAGGGAGCAGGATTTTGCCACAAGATAGTACCACTCTCTTCTTCCAAACGAAGCGGAACCAAACTAATCATGAAAACTGAAGAATCGTCAATTTTAGTGTCGGAGTGTGACTTTTGTTTATAATTACTTTGAGAAGATGACCCGTCAAAACCCCATTTGCTTATTAGTTTTAGCGATTTTTTGTCGGCAGAGTTGTGCTGAATTGTTTTTAATATCCTATTAGTTGTCAAATCTAGAAGCGATTGAAGTCTTATCTTAGCATCAGATTCAGTTACAGTTATGTCTGACTCTGGAGGATAACAAGTTTTTTTAGCTTCCAGGAGCTTTTGATAGGATGGAAGACCATACATTTTCTCTGAAGCAAAAATAGTTCTTAAATTTCGATATTGCCATTTTGACAAATTTGTTGAGGTGTAAAGCGCTAACGTTTTATCATCTGGTAAACACGGTTTGTCAGTCTTTTTAGCGAATAGTACATCATGTACCATCTCACATTTTTCCTTGTTTTGGCTGAGTTCATTTAATATAGCTGCTAATTTTGTTTTTTTAGACTCTTTTAATTTGGCACATAAAGCATAAACTAATTCCTCCTCTGTGTGATCTAGAAGTGTTAGAAAACGCCTTTTCTTCTGTTTATCAGATATATCAACAAATGGTTTTTTACTTGTACCATAACTTAATTGATGAGTATCCACTTGCGTTTCGAAATTTGGAATTACTTCCTCGGCAACTTTAAAAATGCTGCTTGGGAAACTATTTGGGATTGTAACCAGTCTGAATTTTTGTTAAGAAAGGTCTTTTGAGCTCTACTGGAAGCAGACCATCTTTTTGAGATATTACTTGAAAAATTACGACAAAATAATTTAATATTACTCAAATCTTCGGAAGACAATTCAACACCAATACGTTCAATAAGGGCATTAAATAAAAATTCGACATTTTTAAAACCACCTCCTGATTTAAGAACAACGTATAAGTCTAAGTTGGTGACAAATGCGGACATATTATAATTTTAAGGAAAATTGAAAACAAATTAGAATCAAAGATATCAAAGACAAAGTGACTTTGATTTTAACAAAAAAAAATTACGAAAACAAATTCGACGAAAGAAAGACAAACAAAAATTATTTGATTTTAAAATCCAAAGATTCAAAATACAACAATAACAAAACAAACAAACAACAAGCATTTCTTCAAGCGCACAGAAAAAATAAGGACACGTCTTATCGCAACCACATTTAGTTGTACACTGAGTGAGGTGTACGCGCGCGATTCGTGACCGTATTACGTTACGTCATGAGAGGCGGCCATCTTGTTATCCCGGCAAACTCACGTCGAAGCTCCATTTTGCTGGCCAGCGGACATATTGCGATATGAGTAAGGCTATGATTAAAAAAAAGCGAACAATTAACATTAAAAAAAAATGTTATTTTCTGTCACTATTATCTCGAAAGTACGCAGAGATAAGCAATAAGTTTCTTCGAGCCAAATACTCAAAATTATTAGTTTTCTAACATATGTGAATGCCATCTCGACATCGCTTAAGGTTTTTGAGAAATTGAGTAAAATGTAATTACTCCCATACAAAAAAAAGAAATATTTTTTATAGAGAAAAGTATTTGAAGTAGGACAATAATATTTTTTTGCCTTATCTGTTATCATTATATCAACAATAAAAAAAAATATCAGCGGTCTACTATCAATGTCCACTTTTTTTTAATTTGGGACCAGTGTGCGTCGACCCGAGCCTGGTCCTTACCGGGCGGCGAGCTACCCATTGCTCGCCACCCGCAAGCTCGCGCCTACGGTGGCCGGGACTTCGCTATCGACTTCCGACGCCCGGGGCGTCTCCTCCTGCGGCGGCTAGGTACGTGTGGGCGCAGAGACTGCCATCCCTCACGCACCCCACCTCCTCCTTCGCGAGCATTACTGCTTCACAGAAGGAGGTGACAGCTTCCCATGCCCTCTCGCTCCGTACCATGGCTCGCACCAGAGCCGGACGCGAGAGGTCGCCGCCGCCGATCGCCTCCACGAGGACACGGCGGTGCTCCGCCCAGGCAGGGCACACCTCCACCGTATGCTCCACCGTGTCCTCCAGACGATCCTCGCAATGGAAACACCCGGGCGTTTCCTCCCGCTTTATCCTGAAAAGGAACCCACCGAAGCACCCATGCCCGGTGAGAACCTGCGTCAGGCGGAAGGTGAGGACGCCGTAGCGCCTCTCGATACACTCCTCAACGAGGGGACTTACCGCCTCAATTGTGGCGTGCCCAGAATCATTATACTTATTCTTAAACAAACATAATCTATACTATCATATAATATTATAAAGCTGAAGAGTTTGTTTGTTTGTTGGTTTGTTTGTTTGTTTGATTGAATCGCTAATCTCAGGAACTACTAGTCCCAATTGAAAATTTATTTTTGTGTTGGATAGTCTATTTATCGAGGAAGGTTAAAGGCTATATAACATTACGCTACAACCAAGAGGAGCGGAGCAGTAATGAAAAATGTTTCAAAAACGGGGAAAATCGCACGTATAGGTGATTCGACGCGACGGGAAGGGTCGGGGGAACAAGAAATTTAACGCGGACGAAGTCGCGGGCAGAAGCTAGTACTGGTATAAAACTGCATCCGGTTGTATTGAAAGACGAAGCCAGCAAAAGGCTAAGCGGATATATTTTTTAATTTTCAAAGACTTGCTCTTTGTCTCATCGTCACCTGAATTAGTGCAGCTGTTGTATCACTTACACAATCGGTCGTCTACAAACAGCAAAAGTTCATTACCAAGATAATAAGTCAATGACAAAAAAAATATAGATAAGTAAGTTTGTTGACTTGCTAAGTGCAACCTGCGGGCTTTGAGTAACTTATTTTTTTAATAAACAAGCCGTTGACCTTTACTTTGTGCGAACTTATTTGAGCGTGCGAGTAATTATTAGGCTTATTAGTTTTTAGTGTAGGCATGTGTGAAATCGATACCGTCATCTGGGGTTAATTGCAGATGCTGGAGTAAATAATAACGCTTTTGGATATTGAATCGAACAGTTTCAAAGAGCACTGAATGTCTATACGTATACATATTCTATTCATACATACTTAGGTACGCAAAGTAAATATACTTTATAGACATATAGGTATACAAATAAATAAAAGCAGTGTCTTTCTAAATCTGTATGAAAGTATACAGGGTTATTTGTAAAACACCGGAAACCTCTCAGGACTGTGTTACTACCATCATAATCAACAACTTTTGTTCTATGACTTTTAAAAATTCGTCATATTTTATTTCATAAGATTTTCATACAAAAATCGTCCGCCCGTAAATAGGTCAAGTTCAAGCTCCCCCGCCGACCTAACCCCACTCCCCTCGCTAATGTACTATCGCTTTCTTTTGCTTCGCATAGACTTCGTTATATTTAGAGCGTTCAATTTAAATATTTTTATTTTTGTATGAAAATCTGATGAACTAAAATATGATGAATTTTTAAAAGTCATAGAACAGAAGTTGTTGATTATGATGTTAGTAACATAGTCCTGAGAGGTTGCCGGTGTTTTATAAATAACCCTGTATATATACAGTATAAAATTTATCACAAAATACCAACAGTCAAACGTTTTCTCTGTCTATCTGTTTGTTCCGGCTTATCTCCAAAACGACAGGACCGATTTCAATGAAATTTTGTGTGGGGATAATTTGAACGCTGGGTAGAACTTGAATGACTTTTATAGACGTACCACGCGAGAACCGCTGCGGGTAAAACAAGTTATAAAAAAATAAATTTAAAATTAAGAAAACCCCCGACACAAACAAAGACCTCTAAAATGATTAATATCAATATAGTAAAATTGATAGACATTCAATATTGCAGGGCCTTGTCTGTTTGACGTTTCCATTGACCATACTGCGACGCGATGATGCTATATTTTTATTTTATTGATATAATTTATTTACTTTTTGAAGGTTTTTGTTTGTGTCAGGGTTTTTTTTAAATTTAATTTTTGTTTCTTAGTTATAAACTTAATATAGTAAACACGCTACGATCGTCGCATTTTTTTTTGTGGATTGAAAATCATCAAATGACGTCTCCCGCTCTGGGTGGAGCGGAAGAGCGTGTCAGACTTTTACTGACCAAAACCCACCCATGTTCCTTCAGTTGCCCATGTGCCAGGGCCACGGTATCTCTTTCGAACAAATCTCACGACCCTGGCAGGCATTGGTCCTAGCAGACCCCTTCAGTACTGCTGACATCTTTTTGAGGCGCGCGTGGAACACTACGTGCCGTCGCCACGGGCCTGGTCCTTACCAGGGGGCGAGCTACCCATGGCTCGCGACCTGCAAGCTCGCGCATACGGTGGCCGGGAGTTGGCGATCGACTCCCGACGCTCGGACGTTCGGGGCGTCTCCTCCTGCGGTGGCTTGGGACGTGAGGGCGCCGAGACTGCCACTCCCTCACGTGCACGGGGCACGTGAGGGAGTGGCAGTCTCTGCGCCCGTCTCTCCTCCTTCGCGAGCATTACTGCTTCGCAGAAGGAGGTGATGGCTTCCCATGCCTTCTTGCTCCGTACCATGGCTCGCACCAGAGCCGGACGCGAGAGGTCGCCGCCGCCGATCGCCTCCACGAGCACATGGCGGTGCTCTGCCCAGGCAGGGCACACCTTCACCGTATGCTCCACATTATTGACCATCCCCCGACGCGATGATGCTATATTTTTATTTTATTGATATAATTTATTTACTTTTTGAATTTTTTGTGTTTGTGTCAGGGTTTTTTTATTTAATTTTTGTTTCTTTGTTATAAACTTAATAATAGTAAATGTGCTACGATGGACACATGACTTGCTTAAATCTGAGCAGCTTTACGTATGTTTCCTACAGTGAAACTAGTTACTAATTTATTCTCATTCCTCTTTGCTACTCCATCATCAGACTGGTCACCATCGCACAATAAACTTTTCATTCAGATCTTTCTATTGAGCTCAAATACGCTACTTCTGCTGTTTATTAGTAAGGTAGTTGGTGTCCTGCAAATTCCAGGTGATGCTGCAGCACCTGTAATACCACCTTGTCAAGGTAACTATGATCTTCTAATACAATTGAAGTAATAGAATGCCAAATTTCGCCTCAATCAGACCTATAGGTGTAAAAGGTGCTCAAATCCCTTCTAGAAAAGAGCTGATAATCTACAAAAGGTCGAACAGATGTTCTTGAATCACACCTCTAGCACTCTACAATAAGTCACCGATCAGACAAAAAAAAAAAAAAAAAACAAAATCGGTTCAGCCGTTTGGAAGCTACTATGCCACAGACAGACCAGATTTACACATGAAACTTACACACTCCTCTTTTTCCGTCGGGGTATAACATTTAAAGTAATAATAATAATAAATAATGATTTTTCAAGATAAAAATATTTCTAACTAGCTTCTGCCCGCGACTTTTTTTGCTCCCCTGACCTTTCCCGTCGCATCGAATTGTTTGCCAGTTTTTTTCCATTTTTCATTGCTGTTCCGCTCCTTTTAATTGTAGCGTGATGTTATATATCCTATAGCCTTCATCAATAAATAGGCTACCCAACACAATGATATTTTTTCAATTTTGACCAGTAGTTCCTGAGATTAGCGCGTTCAACCAAACAAACAAACTCTTCAGCTTTATAATATTAATATAGATAAAAGTATTTGTTCTTAATGAAATAGCACTGCTTATTTTTAAGTATCACCTGGTTTGGGGTTCCATAAAATAATAGGGATTTGGTGTGTGACCCTGACTGCTACTGAGGTCGTGGGTTCAATTCCCACCCAGGACAAATCTTTGTGTGATGAGCACAATCATTTGTTCTGTGTCTGGGTGTAATTTATCTATAATATGTATGTATTTAGACATATATATAAGTAGGTTTATCAGTTGTCTTGTTACCATAGTACAGGCTCTGCTTAGTTTGGGATTAGATAACGTTGTGTTGGTTGTCCTAAGATATTATTTATTATTTTTATTTTACTATCTTCAACCTATAATGTTCCCACTGCTGGGACACAGGCCTCCTCTCGGTGAATGGGCGTGGGCCATAATCCACCACGCAGGACCAGTGCAGGTTGGTAGATGTTACATGTCTTCGAGTTTTTGGTTCTAAAACATGCCGGTTTCCTCACGATGTATTTATTCACCGCTTTGAAGCCTGCTGAAATAATTTACACAAAGTAAAGTGTCTGCTTGAGTTCGAACCCACGACCTACAACTACACTGCTGATTGATGATCAGCTGATTTGGTGTGTGGAGTATTCCATTACCTTAAAAGTTTAGGAACAGTATCTATAATGTATGACTGGCCTGTTAGTCTAGTAGTTAGTGACCCTGACTGCAAAGACCGAGGTCGTGGGTTCGATTCCCATCCAGGACAAATCTTTGTGTGATGAGCACAATCATTTGTTGTGTGTCTGGGTGTAATTTATCTATAATATGTATGTATTTAGAAATATATAAGTATATTTATCAGTTGTCTGGTTACCATAGTACAGGCTCTGCCTAGTTTGGGATCAGTTACCAGTGTGTTGGTTGTCCTAAGATATTTTATTATTATTTTATTAAAACAACCGTCTGCATACATTATAGCCTTGCGTGGGATGTCGCTTAGTCCAGCGGAGCGCATCACTGACGCCGCAGGTTCATTCATACATTATGTCGTAAAAACCTTGAAAATCTCTTCAAACGCGGTGCCCTATCGATTTGATATTATATAATGTGCATGATCGGCTTCTAAAGACAAAGATATTTTTTTTTTTGTATTATATTATCTTCTAGCGAAAGGTAACTCATTCAAACAATCACGAAATTTCAAAAACAACTTTTATTTTTTATTCGTTTATTCGTAGATATTAAACATACAATGTAACACAATTCTTCTGCCAAACTGCAGTACAGTTTGTCGGCAGTGTTCTCGTGGATACAGCTTTTAATATCTAAGTATAAGAAAATGGGGTTCACAAAAAAATAAAAAAACAGCACATGATGGGCTCAGATCGTCTTGCCCACCAGGCTGGCATGAGCAACGTAAGCACACAACCCACTCCTTCCGACCGCCGCCACACCCCCCCGCCGGCGGGAGACAAGCAACACAGCGCGAGCGAGACGCCGCGACGGCCGTTCGACCGGCGACAAACGACAACAACACACGCCTCGTGCGCATGCCAGACTGGCCGACTCACGCTTGCCTCACAAACGTATTAGCTAGCTAAACTCCATTTATAATAGCACTAGATAGAAGTTAAAAAGGTTCTACATATTTAATGTACACTTTGTAAAAAATAAAAAGTACATTAAACTTGTTAAAGTTACGATTACTGCCAAAATTATTAAAAACTACTTATAAACATGTACTGGCCAACATGATAACATGAAACACGACAACATGAAATTTCGCACTGAAGTAGATTTTAGGTAGGAGACGTCAGTAAAAAAGGAAACTCCCCTCGTAAAAGAGTGAAATGGAAGGTGGAGGTTTTTATCAAAATCCGTCAGTTTCGAAGCTAGGTTCTTTAAATTTTGTATTTAGGTTGACAATTGAAAATTAATTTAATTCCGACATCGGCAAAAGCTACTTATACAATACTAGCTTTTGCCAGTGGCTTCGCCGCGTGGAGGGCGGAAATTATCCCGTGGGAACGTACCACTGGGATAAAAAGTACCTTATGTGTTATTCCAGGCTATAAACTATCTGTGTGCCAAATATCATCTAAATCGGGTCAGGAGTCTTTGCGTGAAAGAGGAACAAACATCCATACATCCATACATCTATACATCCATACTTACAAACTTTCGCGTTTATAATATTAGGAGGATAGTCAGCCTACCAAGGTAACCGACATAGCCTGAAGAATTAATAATAATAATAATAATAATAATAATAATCCACAACTATCACACAACGCCATCTAGTCATTGTCAAACTTAAGTGGACTGCAACTTAAGTTTGACGATTCCTTCTATATCTAGCAGTGGACGTCTTGACATGTAATGATAAATGATTCTATTTCTGTAAGTAGGTTTGTACAAACACTTTTACACGTCAATAATATTTTTTTGAGCTTGATAAGGTTGACGTTTCCTATCTGACTACTCTGAGAAGAAAGGCCGAAACAAACTCAGAGGTCACAGTCTCTTTTAAAATCCAGACATAATCTTGGTCACATTATGTGAAGACCATGTAGATAGCTGTCTGAAATGGTCTGAATGAGGTGTCTGACCAAGATCATGGCTGGACTCTAAAAGAGACTGTGATCTTTGAGTTTGTTTCGGTCTTTCTTCTGAGAGTAGTCAGATATGAAACATCTAGTTTTTAAATATGACGTGTAAATGTATTTTTCATCATATGGCCATTAAAGATCAAAATGAAATTTCTTTTATTTGATCGCCATAATAACTTCGTTTTCGTTTATCGTTCTTTGCGTTTTTTTTTCTTTCTTTCCTTGTCTACACGGTCGGAGCCGTGGGTAAAGCCCTTCTTCAAGAATCGGGTTACCAAACGCAAATATAATTTTCCAATCCGGCTGGTAGTTCCACAGATTACCCCCTTCATTCAAACTAACAAACAAACAAATTTTGCCTTTTTATTATATCTTTATATATATATATATAACTCTACTGTACGTGTGTATGTCACTGAAATCCTCCTAAACGGCTGGATCGATTTGAATGATTTTTTTTGAATGCGTTTGGGTGGCACCCTGGATGGTTTAAATTCACAAATCAGCCTGATAGATGGCGCTGCTATCGAGTTCTAGGAAACAGGACAACGTCTGTACGGTCAGCTAGTATTAATATAGATATCCAGGATAAAAGTAGCATATGTTTTTTACCAGTTCGCAGGCTACCTATCTGTCAAATTTGATACGGATCGGTTTATTGGTTTTAGCGTGAAAAGATAATAGATAGACAGACAATGGTCCCGATTCCCTTATTCATAAACTAAACTAAATTTAAGTTCAGTGCATCTTTTTCTTTCTATTTCATTAAGGAAAGGACAGAAGATAAATTTTAGTTTAGTCCTGTCAAATTAATCAGCGCTTGACGTAAATTGACGTAATTTTAGTAGGCAAGTTTTTAATCACGTCTAAACTTGTATGGAGTAGTGACTAGCGCTGATTAATTTGACAGGACTAAACTAAAACTTTTCTTTTGTCCTCTTCTTAATGAAATACAAAGAAAAAGATGCACTGAACTTAAATTTAGTTTAGTTTGTGAACAAGGGAATCGGTACCATTAGCGCGTTTAAACAAACAAACAGACTTTCAAATTCTTTGTTTAGTAAAATAATAGAGAAATAGAGCTAGCTGCATTTAGAAACTAAGTATATATACAAAATCTAGTATTTCATTTCATAAGCGGCTTTGAAAACTGAATTGAATTGAAACAAAACGTTTTATTTCAATGTCAAATTTTACAACTTGCCTTTTACTACTTGAAACCTTTACAATTGAGTTTCGATGAGTTTTTAATACAATTTAAACTCGAATCTTATTATCTTCGGTGTATCATGAATGTAGAATGAAAGTAGTCATAATTTTACTGTTGTTTGTATATTTAGATCTATTTCTCCTTGTAACATTGTTTAATTGATCAATTATAATCACGAATGTAATTTCAATTTTTACAAACGATTTTTATGACAACATATTTCCTACTCTAATAAAATGAATGCTGTCACATTTGTGTGTTTGGTATTCAGTCACGCAAAAGCGGGACCCCGGATTTAGATAAAATTTGGCGTACAGATAGTTAATACCTGCGGAGCGAAATTTTCCCACAGGAACGCACTACTGGAATAAATAATATAATTATAATAATATATTTATTAATTCAGGCAACGCGATCCATTTTGTTAGTAAACTATGATATTACACACATAAACGCATACAATTTAAAAAGGAAGACTGTCCTATTTGTTTATCCATCGGGGCGAGCATGCCTTACGGTTATAGGCCTGAGTCACACATTTTTATCACAGTTTGGGAGCAAAAACCATGATAAAATGCGTGACTCAAGCCTGTCACAGAGGCCGTGCACGTCCCATATGATACTCTTTATCCCGGTGGTACGTTCCCGTGGAACAATTTGATCTCGGCGGCAAAGTCACTGTAAAGTCTAGTATGTGATAGACTTGGACTAATAAACCAATGTTAATTGTTTCCCTGTCCTTGTATTTGTTTTTAAATTATTGCTGGATGTCCTAATTCATTGATTTTATCTTATAAGTATCGTGTTTGGACTTACAAACACAAATCTCGAATAGAGCCAAACAACAACTAAACATTTCGGAACAAGTTTTGTATCTGTAGTTCCATCAAATATTTGTCGGTTCAGGAATCAAACTCCACGAAAATTAACCTATGCCACTGCCTTTTTTTAATGCACTCAAACTTAAGTGCGTATTTCAATTAAACAAATTACCCGGCACTTTTCTGTCAGGGTCGCGAGATTGTTCGAAAGAGATACCGTGCCCCTGGCACATGAGCAACTGAAGGAACACGGGTGGGTTTTAGTCAGTAAAAGTCTTGTCCCGCTCTGGGTGAGCGGGAGAAGTGATTTGGTGATTTCCCATCCAAAAAAAAACCTGGCACTTTTGTACTTTCCAAGAGTGGCCCATTCCAAAGCGTAGTATTTTAATATGGAGAAGCATAAACATAATCAGCCTATACTATTCCCACTGCTGGGACACAGGCCTCCTTTTTAGGGTTCCGTAGCCAAATGGCTAAAAACGGAACACTTATGGATTCGTCATGTCTGTCTGTCTGTCTGTCCGGCCGTATGTCACAGCCACTTTTTTCCGAAACTATAAGAGCTATGCTGTTGAAACTTGGTAAGTACATGTATTCTGTAAACCGCATTAAGATTTTCACACAAAAATAGAAAAAAAAACAATTAATTTTGGGGTTCCAATGCTTAGAACTGAAACTCTAATTTTTTTTTTCATCAGACCCATACATATACAGGGTTATTTGTAAAACACCGGCAACCTCTGAGGACTATGTTACTAACATCATAATCAACAACTTTTGTTTTATGACTTTTAAAAATTAATCATATTTTAGGTCATCCGATTTTCATACAAAAATCGGCCGCCCGTCTATAGGTCACGTTTAAGCGCCCCCTCCGCCCAAACCCCGCTTCCCTCGCTAATGTACTACATTTTCTTTTGTTTCGCATAGACTTCGTAACATTTAGAGCGTTCAATTTAAATATTTTTATTTTTGTATGAAAATTTGATGAACTAAAATATGATGAATTTTTAAAAGTCATAGAACAAAAGTTGTTGATTATGATGTTAGTAACATAGTCCTGAGAGGTTGCTGGTGTTTTACAAATAACCCTGTATATTGAGGTTTCTAATATCATTTTTTTCTAAACTAAATGGTTTGCGCGAGAGACACTTCCAAGGTAAAATGTGTGTCCCCCCCCTCCTGTAACTTCTAAAATAAGAGAATGATAAAACTAAAAAAAAATATTAGGTTGGGGAAAAAGTCTTTTCGCATTATAGTATGTATGAACTTGTAATAAAATCTCTTTGGCTATACTATTTGTATCTGGCTGGTTTTGGTATCATTGAAAGTTTAAATTTTAAAGAACATAATTCCAAATTCAAATTAGGAAAATTTGTGATTTTCATTTGTTTTTCGTACCGTCAAGATGAGTGAATCTAATGAAGAAATTCGATACATTTTAAAATTTTACTACAAAAAAGGTAAAAATGCAACGCAAGCCGCGAAAAAATTTGCGATGTTTATGGACCTAGTGTAGTGTCTGTGAGAGCAGCACAAATTTGGTTTAAGCGTTTTCAATCCGGAAATTTTGATGTCAAAGATGCACGTCGCTCTGGTCGCCCTATTACGGATAAAATGGATGCCATTTTTGAAAAAGTGGAGCAAGATCGGCATACCAGTAGTTACGACGTAGCTGAAGAACTGGAAATTGACCACAAAACAGTTTTGGCGCATTTGAAAAAAACTGGGTACACAAAAAAGCTCGACATTTGGGTACCTCATGAGCTCACTGAAAGAAACCTAATGAACCGTGTACTCATTTGTGATTCTTTATTACGATGTAATGAAACCGAACCATTTTTGAAGAAGCTGATAACTGGTGATGAAAAGTGGATCACTTATGACAAGAACGTGCGAAAAAGGTCATGGTCAAAGGCCGGTCAGGCTTCACAGACTGTGGCGAAACCCGGGTTAACTCGCAACAAGGTGATGCTGTGTGTGTGGTGGGATTGGAAGGGCATTATTCATTATGAGCTGTTACCACCAGGCAGGACCATCGATTCTGAACTCTACTGCGAACAACTGATGAGATTAAAGCAAGAAGTTGAGAGAAAGCGGCCGGAATTAATCAACAGAAGTGGTGTGGTTTTTCATCATGATAACGCTAGACCTCACACATCTTTAGCCACCCAACAAAAATTAAGAGAGTTTGGCTGGGAGGTGTTAATGCATCCGCCGTATAGTCCTGACCTTGCACCTTCAGATTTCCACCTGTTTCGGTCTCTTCAGAATTCTTTAGGCAGTGTCAGGTTAACATCACGAGAGGACTGCCAAAACCACTTGTCGCGGTATTTTGACCAGAAGTCCCAAAATTTCTATAGCAATGGGATCATGTCCCTACCTACAAGATGGCAAAAAGTTATCGAACAAAATGGTACCTACATACTTTAGTTAAATGTAAATAAACTTTATTAAAAAATGTTTTGAATTTTCTTAAAAAATGCGAAGAAACTTTTTCCCCAACCTATTATAATGTACATTACCATGTAAACTTCCACCGAAAATTGGTTTGAACGAGATCTAGTAAGTAGTTTTTTTTTTAATACGTCATAAATCGTAAACCGCAATTTTCTTTTCATTCAATCAACTCAAATATAAAATAAAAAATAAAAAAATAATTTCATAAACATAAACCTAATGCATAAACCGTGAAACCTACAGGTTTGTACGGAACCCTCGGTACGCGAGTCCGACTCGCACTTAGCCGGTTTTTTTGAGAGGGCTTGGTCTGTAATCTACTACGCGAGCCTAGTACAGGTTGATAGGTAATACATGTCTTCGAATTTTCGGTTCTAGGACATGCCGTTTTCTGTACGATGTTTCCCTTCACCGTTTTGAAAGCAGTGGTGGTGAAATTTATGTAACGCAAAGCATCTGCCTTTTTTTTTGTTGTGGGTGGGAAATCATCAAATGACGTCTCCCGCTTTTGGGCGGAGCGCGAGGACGTGACAGACTTTTACTGACTAAAACCCACCCATGTTCCTTGAGTTGCCCATGTGCCAGGGCCACGGTGTCTCTTCCGAACAAATCTCGCGATCCTGGCAAGCATCGGTCATAGCAGACCCCTTCAGTACTGCTGATATCTCTTTGAGGCGCGCGTGGAACACTACGCGCTGTCGACACGGGCGTGGTCTTTACCGGGCGGCGAGCTACCCATTGCTCGCCGCCCGCAAGCCCGCGCCTACGGTGGCCGGGAGTCCGCTATCGACTACCAAAGCGTCTGCCTGGGTTCGAAACCACGACCTACATGCAAGTCGTAAGTCGGTACCACTGAGCCACCACTGCTCTCATAACCAGTAACTGTAGTCACTGTTCGGCAACCATGATTGTTGATTTTGGCAGTATCCTAGACCATCATTTATCACAGACGAATTGGTGAATAAAAATTTGATTAAAACATAGGATCAAAACAAAAAAGGCACATATAGGTGTGATGACATCGATCAAAATCATGGCATAATGTACCCTCGTCAAAAGTGACATTAATTTAATGTATTATGTATGTACTACTGTTGTGTATGCGAGTAACTTAACTAGGTACATGTAAATGGCAATTTCTTTCTCGATGTGTGATGAATTTTAAGCACCTACGTCGTACTCGTAGTTTATTGTATTTTTTTTTAAATACCAAATTTTAATATTCACTGTGGCAATTCTGTCAATGTGCCAACTATTAATATTGGAACAAAGTTTCAAACATATTTTAACATACTTTTATTCGCTTCAAACCTATGTTAGTATGTTTGTACGTGCCTTTGTAACAGAAACTTTGAACATGGTTTTGACCCACTTATAAACGTTGGATTAACTTGAAATTTGGCATACTTATCAAGGACCGATGACAATACAATAATTTTATAAATTTGTGCCATTATCCTTGCCGAGATTACCAGGATAGCCATGTAGCAGCTCATACTTACGACATTAATAACAAACTGATAGGAGCGCAAACGGCCGGTTGCCATCGCGCGCCTGCGCAATTATACTAGCTTACGAAGTTAGCCAAAGTTAAGGAATGTGGACTGGCCGACTATATCATCGCGCTCGTACGTCGACGGGAGCTTGGCACATTCTAGCGTCATTACTAAATTATGTTAGTTCGTTTTATTAATGTAGGTACCCTTATATATTATTATTTAAACGAGTTCTGCTATATAAGCACCGAATTCCAATAAATTACACAGATCATTATTGGCCTTCTTATTCATAACACTAAACTTCTAAAGTCTAAAGCAAAAAACTGTCTTCGAAAACTACGCTGACATACGTCAAAAAATTCGAAACATCCTTAAAATAGAAAATAAGTAATAGTTTAAAAAAAACTAAAAAGTAAAAAATAATGGAAAAAGCGTGGGATGCTTTTTGAGGTATTTTTTAAATGACATCAAGCACCCCACGCTTTTTTCCATTATTTTGTAGTTAGTAGTTTAGTTTTTCTAAACTATTATTTATTAATATGGCACCTGAATGTATTTTCTACTTTGGAAACTTTTAAAAATAATGGTTATCATATTATCGTTATTTCTAGGTAGGTCAAAAGTAATTTTAAAATTTATACTAATGTTAGTAAGTAATAAAGCTGAAGAGTTTGTTTGTTTGATTGAACGCGCTAATCTCAGGAACTCCTGGTCCGAATTGAAAAAATATTTTTGTGTTGGGTAGCCTATTTATTCAGGAAGGCTATAGGCTATATTACATCACGCTACAACTAAGAGGAGCGGAGCAGTAATGAAAAATGTTGCAAAAACGGGGAAAATCGCACGGGTAGGCGATTCGACGCGACGGAAAGGGTCGGGGGAACACGAAATTTAACGCGGACGAAGTCGCGGGCAGAAGCTAGTGGTAAAATATTATGAAATATGCGTTTGATTGTGAAATAGTGCAGATGTGCGGGATATGAATTGTCAGCAAGAAACTAGTGTTTCTATCTAGAAAAGTCAATTTGAAAGAGTTATTATTTCCTTCAGGAAGGGGATTTTAGGTTAATAATGTAAACTATTTAGCTTTCTTCTTTTCTAAGTTTTCTAAAAAGCTGGCTTGTCTCTGATTAATGCTATAACAACAAATCAAAATCAAATCAAAAGTCATTTATTCAAACTAGGCTGAGAGTCAGCACTTTTTGAACGTCAAAGTTACATAAGACAGTTCCCCAAAACGCCCGCCCTTTGACACTTCCTAGTGCTTTAGCTGGGAAGAAGAAGTGGCGCAACAAACTCCAGCAGCAGTACAGCTGCCTGTTAAGTTAGAAGAACTTGATTGTATACAATATTGTGTAAGTAATTAATAATTATTATAAAACGACAACACTGTCGCGATAACGTGTACTTTACTTCGTGTAGTTTCTTTCGCAAACAGCTCGCCGACTCGATGTGCAAGAGTAATAGCGCTACTTGTAGTAGGTATATGACAGTGTAGCCGGAGCATAACAGTGATCACTGGCCTTTGGAGACCTGCGACCTCTAAGTATATTACCAACCCGCATCGCAGCCTGACAGTTTTCGTCCATTTTTTTGTTGCTGCTCCGCACATTTTGATCG
This sequence comes from Aporophyla nigra, assembly GCA_947507805.1. Lineage (NCBI taxonomy): Eukaryota > Metazoa > Arthropoda > Insecta > Lepidoptera > Noctuidae > Aporophyla > Aporophyla nigra. The sequence goes on along the minus strand of OX382292.1, from coordinate 25,412,184 downwards.
TAGCGTGATGTTATATAGCTTATAGCTTTCCTCAAAAAAAAGGCTACACGACTCAAAAAACAAAATTCAATTCCTACCAGGAATTCCTGGGATAAGCACGTTCCACCCCCCATTTTAGCGAAGTGGGGGGTTAGAAAGAGACAAAAAGTAGCCTATGTCACTCTCCATCCCTTCAACTATCTCCACGTAAAAAAATCACGTCAATTCGTCGCTCCATTTTGCCGTGAAAGACGGACAAACAGAAACACACTTTCCCATTTATAATACTAGCTTTTGCCCGCGGCTTCGCCCGCGTGTATGTCGGAAATTAACGCAGGAGGATGTACTACTGCGGTAAGAATGTATTAATCCAGGTTATATAGGTAATATAGACTCTGTGTGCCATTTTCGATCTAGATCCATTCAGCCATTTTTGCGTGATTGAGAAACAATCACCCAATCATAAATATTTTCACATAATTTATAGTATTAGTAGTAAGTAGGATTATAATTCATATTACTTCGGATTCATAGTTTATGAGAATATCATGTGTGTAAATAAAACTAATAGTATTCAGAGTAAGAGTAAGAAGACTGCGGCATAGGGATTGGTTTAGTTGAATATAAGTCTTTCTGATTTTTCTTAACGCTCGTATTCTACCTATACAGACACACAATCATTTACCGGACACCAAATCGATCATAGGAATTATAGGAACAGTACTTTTGCCAGTGGCTTCGCCCGTATAACTGTCGGAAAATATCACCTGGGAACCTACTACCGGGATAAAGTATCCTATATGGTAAGTATCCAGGATAACCAAAAATCCAAATCCATCCAAAAATCTAAACATCTAAGCCATACTTCGCGGTATCTTACTTGGAATACTATTAGGTTTATTTTGAGTATAACGAACACACATGATATTCGCATTTATTATGAAGCCTAAGTAATATGAATTACAATCCTACTAATCCTGCACTACCCGACCGCTACCAACCGGGACGGACGTACATACGGCCTGCCAGCCGCTCCGCCCCCGCTTTTTAAATCTCTGATATCTTCTAAGATATTCGTTTAAATAACATGCTGTTAAGGGCCATATTGATTTATATTAAATGCACAATATATTTAAGGTACTTAATTGGATAAGGATTAATGCTATATTGCTTAAAATCGCTTCGTAAATAAGCCATTATTTCTCGTAAAAAGTAAAGGATAAAAAATGGTTATTGTGGATTATCTCTAAGAGATAGACATATACCATCGCGGACTTTTTTGTAGACCTTTTTAAGGTGTACAATACTTTATTTAGTACATTATTTTGATCAATTTTGTAGGGTTCAGCCAGCGTTCGCAATGTAAGCACAAAAATATGAGTTTATTTGTGACATCACATTAGAAATTTCTAAAATTATCAGCGTTTCTTTACTATATTATGCATGTAATATACATATAAACCTTTCTCTTGAATCACTCTTTCTATTAAAAAACCTGCGTCAAAATCCGTTGCGTAGTTTTAAAGTTATAAGCATACATAGGGACAGACAGACAGCAAAGTGACTATACAGGATCAGTTTTTATCCAGTGCGCAAACTGTAACCATGAATTCAGCATATCATTCTAGACCCCCCAGCGTAGAAAATTTTCGTCGATTATACAAAAACAAATCAGCTGTTCCGTACATTTTGATCCCGTAGGTATTGCATTTTTCTATGAAGCAGCTGATTTTTTTTGTAAAACCGACGAAAAATTTCTGCGCAAGGGGGTCTAGAACGATATGCCGATTTCATGGTTACAATTTACGCATTGGATAAAAACTTATCCTGTATGTAACAAACTTTCATCCCCTATTCCCTATAGTTATTTTACCCCCTTAAGGGTCAAAATTTAACAACCTTTAAATATAATTCATAAATATATATTATGTAATAAAAGCCAAATAAAAAAGTTTCATCATTCTACCTTTAAAAATGACAATACTTGCCTACAACCTTTCATCCCCCCTTTCAACCCCTTAAAACCCCTTTTCCGCAATAAAAAGTAGCCTATGTCCTTTTTGAGGCTCTAAACTATCTGTGTACCAAATTTCATTTAAATCGGTTCAGTAGTTTTAGCAGGAAAGCGAGACAGACAGACAGAGTTACTTTTGCATTTATAATATTATATAGTGTGGATAGTGTGGATGTGGATAGTATGAATGTAAGTACTGTCAGTGAATTAAAGTAGAGAGGCAATTTCAGTATTTTTTTCTCAATGTGTCAAAAATACTTTTTAATTGCTTATGTAAGGGGGGAATGTGTGAGGAGATAACTAAACGCGCAATATCAATAACAACAAGGGTTTATTTATGAAATAAAATGATTCTAGTTACAATAAAAGAAATAGTCCTATGCGAAAGTCCTAACAGTCGTATGTTATGAGCCGATTGTGTGGTTTCGCTAACGAGGTCCACACAATAAACAAACAACACACGCTGCTGAGCCTATATCCGATAAGGTGCGGGGGCAGGAGGTGACCGACCTAAGTCGATGCGTAGTAGTGCACCCGAACCGTACCGAACGCAGACTGATTTAATCGGGTCGGGCTTGGGTTTTTATAAGCGCCGAGGGCCACGGCGGCGCGTACGGCGGGGCGAGGGGCTCGCACACGTTAGCTCGGCGCGCGCAGGAGACGACTCGATGCGACGCCATTGTTGTGGTGTTACAGACTCCCCCTCTGGTCCCGAAGACGTCCCGGCGAGGAGACCAGTTTCTTGAGCTGGAACTACCTTCTGCTTTTGTGGTCTGCAAAGATCTGTAAGGATTAGGTGGATAGACGGCTGAGCCTTAGTAGGGGCTCAGCGCTGAGGAGTTGTAAATACCCCACGGAGTGTTGCGGTCGTCTGGATGTGCAACTTCATAGGAGCAAGCTAGCTTCGCTGTTTAATAGCGAGCTGCGTTGCTCTGGAGGTCGGTCGGAAGATAGGTACGGGCAGGACGTCGTCGTCGCATTTCTGTACCCTCCCCCTACACGAAAATATTTCTTGTAGCATAAGCAATGCAACTGCAATCATTGCTTACTCAATGTTTGGACCAAACAGCGCGTTACTTAGTGGTGATAGGGTCACCTCAGCGTTGTTGATGCTCGATTGTGCATCTCGGAACAATGACCCGACAAATCTGGGTGAGTACCCAGATAGGGTAGGTTCCGTTCTTGAGGGCGATTGTGGAGGAGTATAAAAATGGATTAAGCGCGGTGGCCCATATGAATCCTCCATTGCGCATTCTTCAGGTAGGGTTGAAGGTGGGGACGGAGTCATGAGCATCGGGCTCACAAATGGTTCCAGAGACGTCATTTTGGCTAGTTTACCAATCGCCGTCTCGGTTTCCTCAGGCTCCGTCTGCACCGTGGACACGGGTGCTCCATCTTCTTCCTCTTCCTCCGGAATTAGGTCGTACTTCCGACTGGGTTCATCCAAGAAATGGAACAGCAGCTGCGGTACGTTCAGCGCTAGGTTGGCATCTTGGATGAAGTCAACTCCTAAGAGCGTTCGGTTATCGTGCGATTCTGGCAGCACGATAAAATTTGTGGGGATGGTCCGACCACAAAGCGTGACAGGTACCAAGGCAGACTGGATTTGCTGACGTCGTCGCAAGCCATCTGCTAGGGTGATTGCAGCATTCTCAAGATTGAACCGGATACCCTTTTGCTGCAATACCCGGTACAGTGAAGTTGAGGCAACACTCAACTTTGCTCCTGTGTCAATATGAGCTTGACCCTTGACACCACTGATTGATATCTCCACGGTTGGTCTGGATCTTGCTCCTGATGCAGCTGTGGGACTTAATGCATAGAATCCAATTCCAACTGGTCCTATTTTGATGTTGGTGCATTTTGGGCATTTACTCCTTATTACGCCGGGTTCACCACAGCCGTAGCAAGTGAGTTTAGGCTTGAGCACAGATCTGGTGTCAGGCATGGAAGGTTGGCGTGTCGTTTTCGACTCACTTTTGACGGCTTTCTTCCGGCACTCCTTCTCATTGTGTCCGTATGCGCGACAATATGAACACCTTTGCTTCTTCTCAAATGGAGTGGTGCCGCTGTTGCTCGCCGATCGTTCAGCAACAACCTCTTCCAGCTGCCGAGCCTTCACCAAAAAATCATCAAAATTGTCGACTGAGTCTCGTGGTATTCTGTCTCGTACATTGATGTGTAAAGATGTATACAATAGATCCAAGCTTTGTGATTGTGACAGAGACGGTTTCGGTAACTCTGCCAACAATGCTCGCTTCTTCGCAACAAACAGTTCTGTTCCTGATGGGGACTGTTGCTTATCCATGACGATCTCATCGTAAACCTTGTAGGCTGGCCTCTTTGGCGCAAATGTCGACCTTAACAAGGAAATGGCCTCACGCCAAGTAGTAATAGAGTCCTTGACTCCAAGCCACCAGATTGACGCATCTCCGATCAACAGCAGTGTCAGACCTTCAATGGCATTCTCGTCAGTAATCGACTCGATCTTCTTGAAGGTACATAAAGTGGATAAAAATGCCTCGACTGCTGCTACGTCACGAGATCCATCGTAACGGGCGGTACAGGTAGCAAAACTACCTGTTTTCGTAACTACGGAACTATTCCTATTGGCCAGGACTCCTAACAGATCACGGAACTGATCATCAGTAAAACTAACGTTAGCCATGTTTTGTTTTATTCTTCGGCTACGTCTAGGCAAAATATGATAATAATCAATCTTGGTTGTGAGAATTTAGCAAGAAGCAGTACTTATAAAAAATGCCTATGCTCCTATACTAAAACTACAACCTAACTCCTAGACTATAAAACTAACTAACGATAAAGACTTACTCGCGGACTAATATAAAAAGAAAATCTAACTAATGAACTATATAAAAAAAATAACTCCCGGACTAAAAGAAATAACAAAACTTGCCTAGCTCCTGGACTACAATAAACACTCCCTAACCTAATTAAGACTTAATACTTGTATTGATTAATGATAACAAACGAATATAAAAATATTTAAAAAAACAAAAAAAATGTGGGTAGAAAATAAAACTTAAAGTAAAATGGATAATCCAACAATGGATGTAAACGAAACAAAGAGATTAAAAATATGGGAATAAGCCCGCGGTGGGACGCCAACTGTAAGGGGGGAATGTGTGAGGAGATAACTAAACGCGCAATATCAATAACAACAAGGGTTTATTTATGAAATAAAATGATTCTAGTTACAATAAAAGAAATAGTCCTATGCGAAAGTCCTAACAGTCGTATGTTATGAGCCGATTGTGTGGTTTCGCTAACGAGGTCCACACAATAAACAAACAACACACGCTGCTGAGCCTATATCCGATAAGGTGCGGGGGCAGGAGGTGACCGACCTAAGTCGATGCGTAGTAGTGCACCCGAACCGTACCGAACGCAGACTGATTTAATCGGGTCGGGCTTGGGTTTTTATAAGCGCCGAGGGCCACGGCGGCGCGTACGGCGGGGCGAGGGGCTCGCACACGTTAGCTCGGCGCGCGCAGGAGACGACTCGATGCGACGCCATTGTTGTGGTGTTACACTTACATTTTAAATTTTTGACTTTGATTACTGCTTACATAAAATTTGACTAGATTTTCAAAGTCAGTAATAATAGAAATTGGCCTTCTGAAATGCCCTGTGTCTGTGTTTTCACGAGTCAAGTGGCTCGGAACACGGCATAGAAACAGCATTAGTTGCAGAAATATATGAGTAGTAGTTTCCTTTTCGTATGAATTCACAAGGACCTCTTCTAGGTACTAGTCAAATCAGGATTCATGCCACTTGCAACATTCAAATATTGGAGTAATATTACGCATGATTCTGTTTTGAAGAATCCTTTCATATATCACAATTGAGTAAGATTAAGTTTAGTAAATGTCAAGATCTTTAACATTTAGGAAATATTACATTATATTTTCTAAATGTACAATATGATATGCGGCTAAGGGTCCCCCGCCCACCATGGCGTAACGTGTGAGACCCTACGGCGAGCGGATTATGCTAAATTCGGAGTGTTTGTTTATATTGGGATCTCGTATTTCAATTTTCACGCTCTTTATCCTTGACACGTCATAACTTTGTGTTTGCTATAAATATGTATTGAGATTGAGTGATGGAAAAATACGGTTTACGTTCAATGGAAATACACTGGGATTTTGTAAGTGATACGTGCATTAAACAGTGCTATATTTTAACAAAATATAGTTTTGATTGATTTGTAAGTTCATGATTTTTTTAGAACAAAATATCTATCTAGTTCTTTATTCATATCTAGCTAATTTTCAAGATTCAATTGTCTGTGCAGATTCTTACGAACATATTCTTATCTTTGATAACTCTCAATATTTTTATAGACATTTAGTTGCTATAATTGAACAACATTCTATACAATCGGTAGTTTTTTTTTAGTTAAAAATTAAAGAAGAGTAAGAATAGTATCATCCCATTGTATCCCATGTGTCTCGTAAAAGGCGACTAAGGGGCTTTCCTACTCAATAGCGGACTCCCGGCCACCGTAGGCGTGAGCCGCCGGGTAAGGACCAGGATCGGGTTGACGGCGCGTAGTGCTCCACGCGCGCCTCAAAGAGATGTCAGCAGCACTGAAGGGGTCTGCGAGGACCGATGCCTGCCAGGGTCGCGAGATTCGTTCGAAAGAGTTACCGTGGCCCTGGCATATGGGCAACTGAAGGAACACGGGTGGGTTTTAGTCAGTAAAAGTCTGACACGCCCTCCCGCTCCGCCTAGAGCGGGAGAAGTCATTTGATGATTTCCCATGCAAAAAAAGGGCTTACCTATTACAGAATGGGCAGCAGCGTTCTCTATTTATTTTACCACCATACTGTGATCGCCAACTCGCCTGCCAAGCGTGGCGATTATTGCAAACCCCCCAAACTGGTGAGGCCTATATTCAGTAGTGGACTTCATTCGGCTGAAATTATGATGATAATACAATCGGAGCAATGAACTGACAAGAGGGGTAATTGCGTAACTTTTTATCGGTAGGAATTGGTTTCACATTGATAGTTAAACAACATTCATTGCGTTATTTACGTTGCTGAGCCGACAATTTATTCGAACAAGAGACGCAATGGTTTAGAAATAATCTTCAATCAGATTCTGATAAATAGTGCGTTTCGCAATTAGGGTGCTGGTCAGCTTGGTAAGAAACAAAAGAACATTTCAATCTTCTAAAAGTGCAAACAAACTACCAGAATATTGAGTTAATAATAATTTAAATTACACATAGATGTCAATCAAACAGGTCCCTTCGCCTCAATGTGTGCCTACCCTCATCTACAAGGTCAACAGTGGGTGCCACCGCTTAATTATATTTTAATTATTTCAACACAAATGTTGATTTTTGGTGTGGTTTCAACACACCGAAAACTCCGAAAGTGCTCGGCGATCGCACAAAATGGTGACTTTTATTTAATTAGTCTACAAACATAGTTCCATACTACCTTTATTTCTTAGAAATATGTTTCTAAATGTGAGTTTCCTAGTGGTCGATCTCGCTCATATTATATAATGTTTGATTAGGAAAAGTAGTGGCTATTTTCAGATGATTTGTGATATAGCACACCTTTTTAGTTTTCGTGTGGTGTCCCTGAGGTAACGGCTCCGACTTTTGAGTTACAGGTCGTGGGTTCGAACTCAGGTAGGCTCATTACTTTGTGTCATCATTATCATCATCATTCACCCGAAAGACGTTCACTGCTGGACATAGGCCTCCACCAAGCTCCGCCACTTCGACCGGTTTTGTGCTTCCCGCATCCAGCGGAATCCTGCGGCCTTCACAAGGTCATCGGTCCACCTTGCCGGAGGCCTTCCAACTCTACGTCTTCCGGTACGCGGTCGCCACTCCAGAACCTTTCGGCCACATCGGCTGTCTGTTCTGCGAGCAATGTGCCCTGTCCACTGCCACTTCAGTTTAGCAAATCTTCGGGCTATGTCGGTTACCTTGGTTCTCCTACGGAACTCTTCATTTCTGATTCGATCGCGTGTATCTTTGTGTAAATAATTAAAATCACCATCGCTCTTTAAACCGTGAAGGAAAATATCGTAGGGAAGTCGGCATGGCCGGCATTAAAAAATTGGAAGACATGAGACAACTACCAACCCGCGTCGTAGTTTACAGCCCAGAGAAGTTCTTGAAGAGTCCCAGGAAGCTTGTGTCTCAGCCGTGGAACTATTTTAGGTCGATTATATTTTAGGGCTGATTATGATGTTGTGTCAGACTATTTTAATAAACGCAACAGCTTTTCAGGGCTTTCATAAGCTCAGTACTTCCGCAGTAATCGTTTAGAAAGCTTGTACTTACAGAGAGCGAACATGGCCGTGGTACGGCCATGACCGATACCCGTTGAAGCTGAAACGTCCTTGAATAGGATTCCTAAAACCGTAAAGAACCAACGCACACAAGATTTTGTGTTATTTAGTCATTATAATAACGTATTTCCAACAAATAATTACATTTAAACAGTGTTCATGAAATATTCCTGAACCGTGCTTATTAAAATGTTTCATGTGTTGAACAATAAATAAAGAAAGATTGGAAAGCGTTTTAATTGACATTAGTAACACGCGGTTGAATGTTTCATTAATTAACGACCTTGAAGCTAAGCGAACCGGTGTTTGTGTAAGGTTGTATTATATTTTTCTTGAAAAGAAAAAGAGTATGCTTTGGTTATGTTGAGAGGATGAATAAAAGGCGGAATTAAAAAGTTTTTACAGGGCAAATGTGAGTGGAAACTGGAGGTCACGCTCTAGGACGAAATATAGTGACTTTATTGGTGATGTTCTTCAGAAAGTTCAGGTGCGTAGTACTCGCAACCGGCGACCATGTATATCCAGGGGGGCAATTCTTGTAATTTTATAAAAGATCACACTTTGATCTCAGCCTCAATCTGTCAAAAATACCTCGAGTTTCCATACAATTTTTTTGACAAGATTTTCACATTTGGTTGTCACCGAGTAGATCATATATTTTGATCGTTTTTAATTAGGGGAACATAAGAACGTAAACGATGCAAATGAGTATGTAAGAATCGTGACAGCTCGCGTAATGTAGTTTCTGCGTACTTTTTCTCTGTCCATCGGGTTTATCATAAAAATCGGCGTGAATACGTTAAAAATCTACACTAATATTGTAAAGCTGAAGAGTTTGTTTGTTTGTAAAAAATATTTTTGTGTTAGGTACTCTAATTATTGAGGAAGGCTATAGGCTATATAACATCATGCTACGATCAACGGAGCGGAGCAGCAACGAAAAATGGACGAAAACTGGCAGGCAATTCGATGCGACGGGTAGGGTCAGGGGAGCAAAAATTAGACGCGGCCGAAGTCGCGGGCAGAAGCTAGTTAATTATAAATCAAATTACTACCAACTTAAATTATACGTATTAATAAAACACACGGTAAATTTTTTTTTTGTAGAAAATGCCAGTAACATGGCAAATTGAAGTAAATTTATTTCCCTGACATTATTTATTTAGACATTGACTATAATATCTTACAATATATACATAATTTAAAATCTAAGTAAAAAATATGTACATTTATATACAATATAAAAATAAATAATCATAAAGCATCAAAATATTCGTCTGCATCGTTGTCAACAGGAAACGTGCCCAAAAGGCTGGCAGCATTGCCACGTTGTATGGCAATGCTGATTCTTTGACCAAAAAATAGGCCAGCCCTCTGGTCACGTGAAGAGTCGACTAGCCGCTTGGCAATGTCTCGGAAATTTCATTTCCCTGACTGTACATTGTAGCTATCAGTTTACATTATGAGATGCACGCATACCATAGTGTATCGACTATCGACTGTAGTGTGCTCTAATGGATCCCTCAAACAGGCGCGACACGATTCTATTCGAAAAATTTCAACGAAAACTTCGTGGAAATAGTTTTACTAGAATCACGTCGGACCGTAGTGTCGCGCCTGTCTGCCGGAACCTCTCCCTATACTATTGCTCTCCCTTTACTAATAATTTGCGACATCGCCGCGAGGGAATGCCTGTCTAATTGTTCCGGGAATGAGACGTCTATATTAATCAACCTGGAGTCTGGAGTTGTGCCTAGCTGATGGCAAGAAACTCGCCCCCTATTACATGGAATTTAAACATAACTGGCGAAATCTTGGTTAGACACACCTCTGCCTAACGCTTTGGGTATTACGGGTGTGATGTTTTGTTGTTTTATACCACAATATTTATAGTTTCACTTTGGTTAATATATTTTAGACTTTTCAAATTTGACATCTATCAGTATTGTGCTTAAAATTGCACTTGCTTTCTTCAAGAATTCCCTTTCATTATTTACTTTTCTTTGAAGTCATTTTTACGAATATAATTATATGTTCAATGAAAATATTGACAATAGGCTTACAATTGAAGTGTTTTCTGATTGGTTACTTTATTAAAGATGTAACTAAGTGGAGTCGTATCTCTTGGGTGTTGTTTCCAATTGGTCGAAGTTAATTTTGTATGTAGATATACTTTGCAATTTAATTACTTACAAACAATTTGATGCCATTAATTGTTTGGAGTATTGGGAATTCATTCATGTAGGTACCTATTGTAGGGATTGGGTGAACGACCTACAGAAGATCGAAGAAAGAAATCGGGAGTCCTGGATGAGACTCACACAGACCAGGAAAATATGGCACATTAGGGAGGATTTAACCTACTCTATAGTGAGTGTAATAATGCTGCCAATGATGACTATAGTAATATTGACAGTAGGTAGGGATATTGTCTGTAGGAATTGCAAGCTGATTGTAGTGTGAATTGCGAATACATTTTACCAGTTGTCAGGATATAATGAAACAATATTCGGACCGAATCCTACTTAATATTATAAACGCGAAAGTTTGTATGTATGGATGTTTGTTCCTCTTTCACGCAAAAACTACTGACCCGATTTAGATGAAATTTGGCAACCAGATATTTTATAACCTGGATTAACACATAGAGTACTTTTTATCCCGGTAGTACGTTCCCGCGGGATATTTTCCGACATCCACGCGGGCGAAGCCGCTGGCAAAAGCTAGTAACGTATATTTTTAGAGCTTGTTTACATTTTCAATTTTGTGCTTGTGTTGTGTTGGTCTATTGTACGCAAGCGCTAATGCTGAACAAGAGGTCCTACGTTCGATAGGGTCGGGAAAAGTGTTATAAGGTTTTCCAATATGGATTTTTTTCAGTAGCAGGTTGGAGTCTGGATTTGTACCCGGTTGATGGTGTTAGGCATACCTCATTTGGTTCGCCGCGTACCAGCTAACTTTAACCTTATTTGTATGATAAAATAAGGCTCTGAATCGTTTGAAACAATGTGCGCATAAAGTAGGTATCCGGGATAAAGAGGTTAAGAACATCACTACGCGCCGGGCGACCGCGGGCGGTAGCTGCGGTCGCGGGGGCGCTCACACCTGCGAGGGCGCACCGGCCGGCACACGTGACACTGCATCATCGTCCGCCTCACCGAGCGCATACTCATTACTTAACCGTTCAAATTAAGATAACAACCGTTTGCTCACTTGTTATATTTTAATACAGTCCACTATCTTAGTGTTACCGGAGTTTCCCTAATATCCTAGTACCACCTTTAGGATATAAACCATTCCTTTCTAAACACATTTGGCGAAATGTGGGTGTACTATAGGTAAACCTCTGCCCAACCCATCGGTGTAATAAGGTGTGATGTTGTGTTATGATTTTTTCTTTATTGATATCGAATGCGTAGATTTTATTGAAGTGCCTTTTTTTGTGGGGGAAATCATCAAATGACGTCTCCCGCTCTAGGGTGAAGCGGAAGGGCGTGTCAGACTTTTACTGACTAAAATCCACCCGTGTTCTTTCAGTTGCCCAAATGCCAGGACCACGGTAATTCTTTCGAACAGATCTCGCGACATTGGCAGGCATCGGTCCTAGGGGTCAGCCCTTCAATTTGCTGACATCTCTTTGAGCCGCGCGTGGAATACTACGCGCCGTCGACACGGGCCTGGTCGTTACCGGACGGCGAGCTACCCATTGCTCGCCGTCCGCAAGCTCGCGCCTATGGTGGCCGGGAGTCCGCAATCGACTCCCGACGCCCGGGGCGTCTCCTTCTGCGGCGGCTAGGGGCGTAAGGCGCATACCCTGCCTCTCCCTCACGCGCCCCGCCTCCTCCTTCGCGAGCATTACTGCTTCGCAGAAAGAGGTGACGGCTTCCTATGCCCTCACGCTCCGTACAATGGCTCGCACCAGGGCCGGACGCGAGAGGTCGCCGACGCCGATCGCCTCCACGAGGACACGGCGGCGCTCCGCCCAGGCAAGGCACACTTCCACCGTATGCTCCACCGTGGCCTGCAGACGAGCCACGCAATGGAAACATCCGAGCGTTTTCTCCCGCTTTATCCGGAAAAGGAAACCCCCAAAGCACCCATGCCTGGTGAGGATCTGCGTTAGGAGGAAGGTGAGGACGCCATGGCGCCTCTCAACCCACTCCACAAAGAGGGGACTTACCGCCGCAATTGTGACGTGCCCAGCACCGGGTTGTGACAATCGTACCCGCCATGTCACCATGAGATCACATCGGAGCGCTGTCCGCCGTGCCTATTTTCAAATGCCTATAAATAATAAGTGCAGTGTCTCAAGACGAAAGTCTTTGACCAGTGTGTGTTGCCAGTGATGACATATGGAACCGAAACGTGGTCGCTCACAATGGGCCTTATTAAAAGGCTGAAAGTCACCCAAAGGGCGATGGAGCTGGGTTATGCTTGGAGTTTCCCTACGTGATCGAATCAGAAATGAAGAGATCCGTAGGAGAACCAATGTAACCGACATAGCCCGAAGAATTGCTAAACTGAAGTGGCAGTGGGCAGGGCACACTGCTCGCAGAACAGATGGCCGATGGGGCCGAAAGGTTCTGGAGTGGCGACCGCGTACCGGAAGACGTAGAGTTGGAAGGCCTCCAACAAGGTGGACCGATGACCTTGTGAAGGCCGCAGGAACCCGCTGGATGCGGGAAGCACAAAACCGGTCGAAGTGGCGGAGCTTGGGGGAGGCCTATGTCCAGCAGTGGACGTCTTTCGGCTGAAATGATGATGATGATGATGATAAATAATAAAAATCTTTATTGATACAAAAAACCTTTGACATTGGTTAAGACTATGATACATAACTTGTTAAACTAAAGGTCACACGGATATGGTAAACCCTGACTCCTAAACTAGGTGATCCTGTGAATCAGGAGTCAGTGTTCTGCTGTCACTGTGATACCAAAAAACCTTTTATTTGGTGTTCTAACTTTACAAAAAGTAGCCATTTACATTGAAGGCTACAAAATATGTATATTAAAATTATTAATTAAGAAATTGTTAAGGAGTTTCTAGTTGTTTAAGTGTATGTATGTTAGAGTGAGGGGGTGTATGTTATTAGAGTATGTATGTGAGGGTGAGTATGGGTTGCGTTGTAGTAGCGTTTAGATTCGTGTGAGGACGTGTTGAAGTGCTGGCTCTGCAATCAAGACGGAATCAATAGGTGATGACATTATGTTGTTATTTTCATCTTTTCCTTTGCAAAGTCTTGACTCCAGTCCCTTTATTGGATCAGTAACCCCACAAATCCTTGATTAGTGCTATTGTTGTTAGATCAAATGATTTAATTATTACGTTGTTTCAAGTCGTCAAAAGTTCAGAAGTTAATAATCATAAATAACTATGTTGTGGAAGTCAGATAGGCTGTCGCTCCATGTAGAATACTGGTATTCAGATCCATCCGGCTAGACTGGAAGCTGACCGCAAAAACACCTGGGAAACGGCTAGGCAGAGGGTATTTAAATAAATAAAATTAGCCTATAATCGTAGGACCGCTTTCTTTCAAACGCCTCTACCTAAACAAACTTAACTTTTTAAATAAAATAACCGCAAATAACCCCCAATGATTATTTACATTACTGCCCACAAAAATTTCTGGAACTTTAATTTAAAACTGTTTACTTAATTTTTATTCTTAACTTTCTTAACTTGAGGGTTAAATATGACTTTAATTTTGCTGAAAGAGGTCATGGACCTCAAGATGTCACTTGTATTTCAAGAGGGATAGACAGAGACACCAATGCTGTTACAGTTCGAAGTAATAGCGTCTTAAGTTGTCTTACAATTTGAATTTAATTACTTTTCTGTTCATTTAGTCGCAGGTTCAAAGACCTTTGGAACTTATTCAATGTTTTATGTTATTGTAAGTCTATTTTAGATATTATTACGGACAGTTAAGCACAGAATTAACACTGGATGGATGAAATGGCGGCAGGTCACGGGAACAATCTGCGCCCCACAAATTTTCCTTAAACTTTAGAAGATATACAAAACGATGACTAGACCAGCAGTCTTGAATGGGTCAGAATGTTGAGCTACAAAAGGGATTAATGAAAGGCAATTGCATGCAGCTGAGATGAGAATGTTATGCGGGATGTGTGGTGTTACATGAATGGATAGAATAAGAAATGAGTACATAAGAAGAAGTCTGAAAGTGGCACCGATAGCTGAAAAGTTGTGTGGAAATTGGTTGTCGTGGTATGAGCACGTGGTACGGAACAATGAGAAAAATCTCGTGAGGAAAGTTTTTATTATGAACTAGCTTCTGCCCGCGACTTCGTCCGCGTCACGATATCTCTTTCGAACAATCACGCGACCCTGGCAGGCTCCCCTGACCCTTCCCGTCGCATCGAATTGCCTGCCAGTTTTCGACCATTTTCATCGCTGCTCCGCTCTTTTTAATTTTAGCGTAATATTATATAGCCTATAGCCTTCCTCAATAAATGGGCTACCCAACACAAAAATAATTTTTCAATTCGGACCTGTCATTCCTGAGATTAGCGCGTTCAACCAAACAAACAAACAAACTCTTCAGCTTTATAATATTAAGTATAGATGTCGATGGCTATAACAGTAGGGATTAACCAAAGAAACGATGGATGGACTGTGTGAATGATGATATGTTTAGGAAGGGGGTGACTACCGAGAAGATGGCTAAAAGAGAAGTGTAGAAGAAAAAGACATGTTGTAGCGACCTCAAATAAATCGGGATAAGGGGCAAGAGAGTGATGAAATACTATTAATTTACTTTTAAGAAGTTTTGAAAATGGGTTCCCTCTATCTGGCAGAAACTTGATGCTCCGAATTTTATTTGGCATAACACACTTGGCATAATCTTCTTTGAACGAATATTTGTAAGGCATAAAAAATGTTTTGCATAATCATTGTTTGGCCGAATATTTATATGTCCGACTGTACGCTGGTATACTTTTAAGATGGCAGAATTTTATTTAGCATAATTACCTTTGGCAGACTTAACATTCCGCAGAATTTCGTTTAGCATAACATTTATTTAGAGCGAAGATTATTTGCTACAATTTCACTTGGCATACTATGAAGATGGCAGAATTTCATTTAGAATAATTTTGTTAGGCATATTGTCATTTCTATAAAATTGCATTTTAACCTTAAATTAAAATTAAAATAGTGTCTCAAATAGTCAATATATGTTGTGCTACAAAAGTTATTGACAGAAACGAATCGCTGCAGAACCGACTCCACGTAGTCTTGTCTGCCCTACCCCAAGAGTGTAATTTAAGCCCGCGTAGGCGCGGAGGGGCGAGGCGGCCCGCGAGCTGAGGAGCAGGTGATTTTGACGCTCGCCGCCGTGGCTGAGGCTGCGGTGGTGAGCGTAAAACCATCTGCGACGATGAGCTCGCATGGGACCGCCGGAGCCACGCAGCGCCGGAGCCGTGACAGAAAACATGCATGCTGCATGCTCGCCTGCATGCTGTGAACTTGCTTGCATGCTGCATGCTTGTTTGCATGCTGCATGCTTACTTGCATGCTGCATGCTTGCTTGCATGCTGCATGCACGGTGTATGCTTGTTTGCATGTCTGCATGCAGCGTGCTAAATATGATTTTTCTGTAATGTAATAGATGAGCGTTTCAATTATTAAGGATATGAAATGTATGCCAAAAGATGATTCTAACTGTAAAGTTTCTGAGATATGATAGTTCTGCCTTTTAAGGACTATCGATATGAAATAATGCCAAGAGACGATTTTGACTGCGAACTTTCTGCGATATGATGGTTCTCTTTTTACATTATTATGGATATAAAATTTATGCCTAAAGATGATTCTGACTTATAAAATTATGCGTTGTGAATGTAGTCTTTGGTGTATGCCAAACGATTTTCTGCGAAATGAAGTTTATGCTATCCGCTGTTATGCAAAATAATATTATGACGAAAAAAATTGTGCCATAAAGGGTGGACCCTTTGAAAATTTGTATAGCACTTGCAACCGGCGTGCGTGTATGACCAGATGTTAGAACGTAAACAAAGCAAAAAAATTATGTTAGGTTCGTAGCAGGTGGCATTCTTTAGTTTCATTCCCATGCGTATAAGGCGTGAGTTTGTTTGTACCAATCTACTATTAAGTATAACAATTAATATTAAAGAAACAAGCAGGACTATTCTGTAAAATGCGTTACCGTGAAATTTAAGGGGAAGTGAGCTCGATGTGAGTTGTCATCCCACATGCTCAGTGATCGGATATTCGGATTCAGATTTACCTAATGTTACTATTTAGTTGTGAAAGCACGGAAGCGGCTTCGTATTTTTTATTAAAGCCGGGTTTCTTGGATCATATTTATTTAAAATTAATGTTTCACCCCAGATGCAAATACATATGTGTGTAGGGTGGTATTTGTTAGTTAAAACAACACAGGAAATACGGTAAAAACGCGCATTTCATATTAGCCAACATTTCAAGTTTAGGTGAATATGCATCTGAATATTCGTATTTTTTATTAAAGCCGGGTTTCTTGAATCATGTTTATTCAAAATTAATGTTTCACCCCAGATGCAAATACATATGTGTGTAGGGTGGTATGTGTTAGTTAAAACAACAGACAAAACACGGTAAAAACGCGCATTCCATATTAGCCAACATTTCAACTTTAGGTGAATATGCATCTGAATATCCGATCGCTACATATGATGCAATTGATTCACATTAATGACAACTCATTTTAAGCCCACTTCACCTTAGTTTTACCGGTGTATTTTTATTCGGAATAGATTGACAGCTGTTAGATCACGTACGTAAAAATATCAGGCACTGGATTTACAAGCCTCAGTGGTAGACCGAGCATTTAGAATACAATAGAGTGCATTCTAGCGTGCCGAAAAATACACTGTTCTATTTTCAAGTCTCGGTGCTAAGCAGAGTTTTGAAGATCTACTGCACGAAAAAATCTGCTGCGATATTTTTATGTACTCATGCGATCGTAGTCTTCTACCTCCAACATTGCGAAGACGCAGTGAGCAAGCGTGGGGATCAATGCACGTTTCTTTTTGGTTTGAAAAGAGATCTTGGCTTTGCAGTAGGGCAATAAAACATTAAACTATATTTATTAACATTTTAATCACAGAAAAGCAGACCATTTTGTGAAAATATCATCATCAACATTTCAGGTGAAAGACGTCCACTGCTGGACATACGCGTCCCACAAGCTCCGCCATTTCGATCTGTTCTGTGCTTCCCGCATTCAGCGTATTCCTGTGACCTTCACTAGGTCATCGGCCCACCTTGTAAGAGGCCTTCCAAGTCTACGTCTTCCGGCACGTGGTCACAACTCACTTCAGAACCATTCGGTCCCATCGGTCGTCTGTTCTGATAGCAGGGTTCCCATTGCACTTTTGCTTTTAAACATTTGACTAACTTGTAGTAAAATTTTCGGGCTCTTTTGCTTTTAAAAATTTGACTAACTTATAGTAAAATTTTCGAGCTCTTTTGCTTTTAAAAATTTGACTAACTTATAGTAAAATTTTTGGGCTATGTTGTTTACTTTGGTTCTCCTGCGGATCTCTGTCAGAATATAATAGAAGAGAAATTAGTTAGAGCTGTCTTTTGTTGATCTTTGACAGTCGTTACGGGTCGTCAATAGCCAGAAAGTCGGACGACCACGGGGTATCGTATTACCCAGAAACTGGCTTGTGGAGATCGGATAGACTGGTGGTCGCTATGTATAATACTAGGCTGTATCTGGTTAGTCTGGAAGACGACACTAACATAGTTGGGAAAAAGTTAGGCAGATCATACTGATGATATCAGCTTAAAAATAAACTAAAACTTACAGATACATTACATATACACTTCATTTGTGTCTGGAATTTATTCAATTAAAAAAAAAAAAATGAATAGTCCATTTTAATACAAGGTTAAGATCGATTTTACACATAATTACCTTTTAGTGATCTGATAACCCTCTAAAATAAAACAAGCAACGTAATACAGATGTAAAATGTAATTAAATACCATACATTGGACCCTTTCATTTGTTCTAACCGGACTCAATCCCATTTGTTATAAAAACAACCTTTCTGTAGCAGCCGACCTTTATTTAGAGCTGTAATAACATTATTAAAGAAGTAGAGAGTGCTTTTCTTTATGAGTGGACAAGGTTTAGCCAGCGGTTTTGCCCATGTGGATGTCAGAAATTATCCCACAGTGGATAAAGAGTAACTTTTCTGTTAATCCAGGTTATAAAGTATCTGTGTGCCAAGTTTTATTCAAATCTCTTTGGCTTTTTTTGCCTGATTGAGTGGTAAACATCCTAACATACAAAGTATCACATTTATAATATAAGTATAACCCGCGCAGATAGAGAATAGATCTGAAAATGGCGGCAAGTACGCATGCTACGGTTGGCAAAATAAGTTCTCAAACATCGAATTTTATTTTTTATTGACTTTTTTTGTTATAAATTATTCTTTTTTAATACTATTAATTATTAAACTATTATTATAGTAGAAATAATGTCAAAAAATATTAATAAAATAAATAAGGAGCAAGGGTACATATGACACTGGATTTGTGGTAGGATACTGCATACTGTGGTAGGATGCATTATCCATGACGAGAATGGAGTTTTTAGGCAAATTTGGTATTAGTTTTTTCTGTTTTTCAAACGTAACGCAAACAAATAACAATCAACTCAACAAAAACAACAATGAATATCAACGAAAATAACAAAATAACGGAACGAATTTAACAATAACTCGGAGTGCGTCAAGTAGCGTGGAAAGCGAATCCTGACTGACTATTTTTTTGTAGCGCGTATTTCACTGTGTGAGTATAGACAGCGATAGAGAGTGAGCGAGAACGCATGCGAGCGGACGCCATTTTCAGATCTATTTTCTATCTGCGCGGGTTATAGGGTATAATACGATAGATTGGCACCTCGATTTCAGAACCTACTAATCCACTGCTTCATAAGTTTGAAAATATCATCTGGTCCATAACGTAAATAACGCAATGAACATTGTCAAATCATCAGAATGAAAGGCATTATAATTATTAGTGTATTTCGTAAGTGCGGATCCCATTTCCACAAGATATCGTTTCCAAGAAGGTGCTTTACTTTACGAAAATAATTTCTTCGTTTTCAAAACGGTGAAGGAAAACATACATAAATACATACATACAATCACGCCTTTTTCCCATGGGGGTAGGCAGAAACCACGGAATGCCACCTGCTACGATCTCTACACACTCCTTTTGCCTCGTTTAGGTTCATACAATTGGTCATACACACACGCCGGTTGCGAGTACTACGCACCTGACCTTTCTGAAGAACATCACCAATAAGGTCACTATATGTCCTCCTAGGGCGTCCCCTCCCGGTGTTTCCACTCACATCTGCCTTGTAAATACCTTTTGTGAGCCGTCCTTCATTCATCCTCTCAACATGACCAAACCATCTAAGCATACATTTTTCAATCTTCTTTTAAACCACACCGTTCTCTTGTCACTTCATTCCTAAGCCTATCATTCATAGTCACACCACACATGCTTCGCAAGGAACGCATTTCCACAGCATTTATTCTACTTTCATGCTTCTTTTGCCACATCCAACATTCACTTCCATAAGCGTAGGCACCAGTACACCATTGTGAATAGCCAGTCGAACCTTATCGGACATGAACTGGTTGGTCACAAACGCATGTAAAGCACCATTTACTTTATTTCCCGCATTCACTCTTCTTTCCACATCTTTATCAATCTTTCCATCCCTTGTGAACAAACTCCCCAAATATACGAACTCAGTTACTTGCTCTACACTCTTATCATTTATCTGTGAAGGAAAACATCGTGAGGAAACTGGCATAACCTATAACCGAAATTCGAAGACACATGACTACTGACTTGCACTGGCCCCGCGGTCCACTCCATCTTGAAGAGAGGAGGCCTGAATACAAGCAGTTGGAAAATTATAGTGTGACTATGCTTCTGATACATGCAGCAGGCTTACATGAATGACGGAAAAAGTATTAACAATATCGACTGCAAAACCCACTTGTTTTCCTTTGAACACCCACACAATCTTCTAAACCACTTCTGCCCACACATAGGAAGAGGCTATTAAGAAATTATGTGAACAAGATAGATAGTAAAGTGAACACGTGTGGGTCATAATCCGTTAGAATCAGATTAAAACCTCATTTGAACTTTGACAAAGGGGCGTGAAACTTGACTAATGACTTTCTAGGCACACGTTTACAAAACACGTTGATTCATTTCACCAAGTTGGTGTTTTGTTATGAGAAATGAGCGGCAAAAATGATTATGCGAAATGCTCAGCACCCTGAGGTCTGGCAGGGTCGCGAGATTGTCAGGGTTTCGAAAAAACACATTGTTCGATTTCCAACCCGTTCGATACCGTGACCCTGGCACCAAGATACCGTGACATGGGCAACTGAAAGAACACGGGTGGGTTTTAGTCAGTTAAAGTCTGAAACACCCTTCTGCTCTGCCCAGAGCGGGAGAAATCATTTGATGATTTCCCATGCAAAAAAAAAATAAAGAAAAAAAGCCCTGAGGTCCAAAGTGTTATTTAGTTTTTGGTCGTCATGTATTTCTTAGTAGCAGCCCGGAGTTTTTCTTTGGGTCTGGTTGATGGTAATAGGCCCACTCTCTTTTTACATAGGACTCACATTTAGCTGGCAAAACGGGAGTGTAATATAGGAACGTTTCTGCCTGTAACTTTGGGGAGTACAGGCGCGATGACTTACATACGCACTTATAATGTTTGTATGTAAGCTATCCTCTTCAAAATTTGCAATTTTTTTTACAAGTTTTTTTTTTGGATGGTAAATCAACACATGACTTCTCCCGCTCTGGGCGGAGCGGGCGGGCGTGTTAGACTTTTATTGACTAAAACCCACCCGTGTTCCTTCAGTTGCCCATGTGCCAGGGTCACGGTATCTCTTTCGAACAATATCGCGACCCTGGCAGTTACAAGCTTTACTCATGTTTCTACTTCGATTGACGAGTTTGCAAAACGATTCCGTTAATAAGGCATTTAAAATTAAGAACCCAGTCTTTGTTGTCCCTTTGTAGGCCAAAGGCTTATCTCGCTTTCCACGTCCGGCTATCTAAAACGAAAAATCAATATAATACGAAAAATCTGAAGTCCAGCTGATCCCGCTATCTCAATATGGGTCTTCTGCGCTCTTGCTTGCCACTGTAGTAATACCCATTACTAACCCAAGCTGAATCAATTATCGCAAGTTACGTCGGTCGCAACACTTTGTCCTTGAGTTGGCCTAGCGTTGTCGCTAGAATAAGAGGTCTGCTTATACTAGGCTGGTTCTCACTGACATCCTTCACACTCAAGTAAAACAATTCAAACCAATGACTGATTAGTCGTTCGACTAAACACAAAACCCTGAGGGAATCGTAAATAAATTACGTGCCATCGACAAATATGGTAACAATTGTCTATAGGCAATAAATCTGTTCGTAATTAGACGGCTTAAAACAAATACCAGAATTACTTTTGGAAATACAATGTAATTCCAGACACGAGCCGTGTAAATGGGGACTTTATTTCGCAATAGTATTACTGGAAAAGAACCATTTTATCTTGGTCTGTAGGCTTTGAGGTTTTCGTTTTATTGGTCGCTAAATATTCACTAAGTAGCTGTTTTCTTTCACGTAAGTTTTGTAAAGAAAACATTTATAATAACAGGTCAAAGAAAAAGACAGTGAAAAAGAAAAGTTAAATCTCCTTCATCAGATTTAATTAAATCGTTCACCCAGAATGGAACCCAGAATGTAATGAACGCAGCTGAATCCTTTTGAACTCAGTATCCAGCCATAGGATGTAGTCATTGCCGTTGGGTAAAAAGAACATACGTGCAGTTAGTGTTTTATGTTCCTTCTGCTGTTCTTACACAGGCGACTTATTGCCCATTATTGGCAATTCATATATATGTACAATCAATTTATTGGGAGCAGTCGTGGCCCATTGGTTGTGGCTCCCAACTTAAGAGACGTGGGTCGGTGGTTCAGAACCAGGTAGGAACTATGTGAAAATAATTTGATCACTACTGCCCCCTAGCCAAGTTACAACCGTTTTGTGTCGAATTCCGTTCTCCAATCGGTAACGCCTCGGTGTCAGCAATTGTAGAAAAGGATAAGTTGGTAGCCATGTTGACGCGCCTGAGTCGACCGCTCGTTCTACAATGTCTTTAGAAAACCGACATTATAACAAAGGATGTAGCGTTGAACATTGTAGAAACGATAACAATTCATTCTATCATTTTGAACGATGTGATATTGGCTACGAATTTTCTATTCGTTTGTTCTAACCACGTGACTTTACGTTGAGATGATTTCATTGCCATACATTTGATTAGTTTTCGACTAGCGTTAACGATTGCAGATTATCAACTTGGCTGGGGTTGCAGCTCTCAAAATGGCGAAAGGAAACATTGTGAGGAAACCGGTATTTCCAAGATACAAAAATTTGAAGACATGTGACATCTACCAACCCGCACTGTTCTCGCGTGCAGCCCACTTTCCTTCGAAGCTTACAGCTCGCTTAGTCTATTTTAGTTATTTCCACAGCGTTATGTCTTACGGTATTCTACGGTGAGGTACAGCAGCTGATATTCAAAATATTTTTGTCCTTCAGAAACGAGCTGTTCGAGCAATTTACCAGCTAGGTGCCAGAGTTTCCCTAAGGGACTTTTTAAAGATATTGGTATTCTTACGGTGTCATCACAATTCATTTTCGCCAATATCTTCACTTATACGCTAAAAACAGTGATATTCACACTGTTAACACTAGAAGTAAGGACAAACTACGTGTCCCCTTTCACCGGCTTCATAAGGTGCATAACTCATTTGTTGGGCTTGGTATAACATTTTACAACAAGCTACAACCTTCTTTACTAGAATTACCTTTTAATGCGTTTAAAGCTCAAGTAAAATCCACCCTTTGTCAAAAGGCGTACTATTCCATCAACGATTATTTAAATGATAAGAATAGTTGGTCGCTGTGATTAACTCAAGACAATGTTTGTGTTCTTTCTCCAGTATTAGCGTACCTAGTGATAGGTTCAATATAATTGTTTCAATTATTTTTTTTACTGTTTATGCCAATTTTATTTTATTTATTTTTTAGTATTGACATGATCTATGCTTTGACTTATTATAATGAGTATATTGCATAATGTGGTTAGCTAGCGACCTCGACAAGTTAACATTCAATTCTTGCTTGAGCAACCGGCAGCAAGTTCGTCATGCTCCCTTAGATGTCAATGCTTGCGGTAGCGTCGGGAGTCGGGTTACCCCCTTCCCTCAAATATGGCGAGGGGGGTAATGGCTGATCTTTGCGTTATGCTCGTGAACGGGTGCTGCTTGTGGTGACTGGTCGTCTTGCTGACCTTGATGTTGATATTATTATTAATATTATTACTTACCTGTTTAATTTATATTACGTCGATGGTCCTAGTTTATCATTTGTGGATTTTGATTTTGAAGAGTGGAGGCCTGTGTCCCAGCAGTGGAGAAAATTATAGGCTGACTATGCTAAAATAAATTTACCGTTTCGGCAACGCGAAGCAGTTCATGAAAAGGAGAAGGGTAAATATTAGAATATGTTTTGCCCATCACAGTCATGAAAATTCAAAATTCATTCATTTTATTATGTTTATGTGAAGTTTAGGTATCGACCTTTACATCTATTCTAAAATAGTAAGAAAAAAAATAGCAAGTCTTATAAAAAAATACTCATCTTTGGCAAATTCTTTCCCCACCTTTCAAGATAGTATGAAAATTGCCAAATACTCGTATTGCTCAATTATAGTTGCTCGTATAATGGTAGACTTGTATCTTTGTCACCGTGTTAACTGGATTATCTGTTTACTAGGGCGTAAGATATTCTGTATGCTAAACTCAAATTATTCATTGCAAGTAGGCAAAAGGCAGTTTACGAAAAATATTTCGTTTGGAGCAGAATGAGCAAAAAACTACATATAATAGTTACTAGATTGACTACATTAGGAACAAATTATTATATGTAATCACAGTATCATTTTTATTTTTTCGATTTAAAATTTAGGTACATTTTCAGTCTTAATAAGAGCTGCATAGTAGCAATTCTGCGAACCGAAGGCCGATGGTCAAACTTTCTATCGTATCAACTGTCACAGGTTGGGTTTCAGATGGAAACCAGAACCAACTGTCCTTGTCCAGCAAAGGCCTTGACCCTTCATTATTATCATTATAGTACTCTTAAAAACCGGCCAAGTGCGAGTCGGACTCGCGCACCGAGGGTTCCGTACAAACCTGTAGGTATTCACGGTTTATGTATAAGGTTTATGTTTATGAAATAAAACGTTTTTTTTTAATTTTTATATTTGGGTTGATTGAATGAGGGGTAAATTGCGGTTTACGATTTATGACGTGTTAAAAAAAACTACTTACTAGATCTCGTTCAAACCAATTTTTGGTGGAAGTTTACATGGTAATGTACATCATATTTTTTTTTTAGTTTTATCATTCTCTTATTTTAGAAGTTACTGGGGGAGGGACACACATTTTACCACTTTGGAAGTGTCTCTCGCGCAAACCAATCGCTTTAGAAAAAAATGATATTAGAAACCTCTATATTATTTTTGAAGACCTATTCATAGATACCCCACATGTATGGGATTGATGAAAAAAAAAAAATTGAGTTTCAGTTCTAAGTATGGGGAACCCCAAAATTTATTGTCTTTTTTATATTTTTGTGTGAAATCTTAATGCGGTTCACAGAGTACATCTACTTACTAAGTTTCAACAGCATAGCTCTTATAGTTTCGGAAAAAAGTGGCTGTGACATACGGACGGACAGACAGACAGACAGACAGACAGACAGACATGACGAATCTATAAGGGTTCCGTTTTTTGCCATTGGCAACGGAACCCTAAAAAGAGACACGGCATAGCCTGATTATAGAAAATATTTACAAAAAGAGTTAACAGAGGTCAACTTATACTTGCTGCTTTTTGACCCTGTTATCGGGTCATATTGACCCTTACGGAAATAGTCATCGAATAAAAAAACTATATTCGGGGACGTGATATGGACACAATGCGAAAATTATGGTGGGTATGTTGGTAATGGTGGGCAAACGCTTCATGTCAAGCGAATCTGGACTCAAAATGTGTATGAAATGGTTATTCTTCTTTCGGGGTTTACTCCTTAGTCACAAAGTCCATAGATTCGGCCGAAAAATCGGACATTTCTACTTCGTATCACCTAACGACATAAAATTAGTTTAGGACCTGAACTAAGAATGAAAGACAACAGGATTTGACAGTTGTCCGTACATCGATGTGTTTTTACCCGTCCGAAAAATGTAATTAATTGGTAGTAGGGTTAACTAAGAAGTATCGAACTACTTACGGAGGGGCCCGCATTTTTGTTTACAGACTTGGAGAGGCCTCCTGGCAGCGAATGTCTTAGGGGCCATCCATAAATTACGTCACACGTTAAGGGGGGGGGGGGAGGGGGTCGAAGAATTGTGACATTGTGTGACAAGGGGGTAGGAGGGGCCCTAAATTTTGTGACGTCACATTTCAAAATTAAAATACATATTTAAAGTACTATTAAACCACGAAATATGAACTATGAAAGAAAAAAAAAAGTAAAATTGCAAAATATGTGACGTCACACTAGGGAGGTCTCACAAATGTGACAAGGACGGGGGGGGGGGGGGGTCAAAAAATCATGAAATTTGTGTGACGTAGTTTATGGATGGCCCTTTAATGATCACAATGATTATCATAATTAGGCGATAATCTTCTAAACGTTTCGATAGCAACCTAAGTGCACTCAGCATAGATTTGGCTACGAACTTGGTACTTTTAGCTGCATCCGTCAACTGTAGCGTGCAGAGAACAGGACACGCTGGACAAGATATCAAGAGCCCCGTTGTTTGTGAGACAGCACCACACTTACATATGCGTATTTGTATTTAAATAAAATGTTTATTTCACAAATGTTTGTTTGTTTTGTTGTACATCACATCAATACACCATACACTACACGCACCCCCACAAAACACCCTCTCCCCTCTCATACACCACACCATACCACACCCTCTCCCCTCTCATACACCACACCACACCCCATCCCATCTCATCCCCCATACACATACTTACACATTCATGTAGCAAATCAGGTCATATTGTTAGAATCACACAATTAAAAGAGGTTTATTTTAAATACGTAGTAACTAGTGAACACTGACTCCTAGGTCACAGGGTTTCCCTACTTTAGGAGGCAGGGTTTTCCACTATTTGAGCAGCCTTTTCCCAAAAACCAATTTAACCTACCTATGTGAATAGTTATTGTTATTGTATACAAAGGTTTTTTGTGTGAATAAACTTATTTTATTTTATTTTTTGATTTTTATGTAAGTAGATCTCATACTGACAATTTTACACGTCAATGTTTTAAAACTAAACGGCACCGCCATTTCCTAGATGACTGATCCATGAGCAGAAAAGTAAGTCCAAACATTATATTGCTAGGATTTTATGTACGTCTGACAACGCAGGGCCATGTCTGAAAGAGTCTTTTGTAGAGATTTGAGTGAGAGAACTGACGGCACCGTGTAGTGCCATACTTAAAGAATAACACCACCCTATTTCTTCCTGTGGGTGTCGTAAAAGGCGACTAAGGGACTTACTAGAGAATGGGCAGCAGTGTTCTCTATACATTTTACCACCATACTGCGATCGCCAACCCGCCTGCCAAGCGTGGCGATTATGGCAAAGCCCCCCAAATTAGGGGGAGGCCTAAGTCTAGCTGTGGGCGTCTTACGGCTGTAATGATGATGATGAACTGACAGCATACATGAGTCATCGTGTAGCTTAACCATATTTGTTTTAGCTCAACGACCCATCAGAAGACGCTTTTAGTTCTGCAGGAAATAAGTGTTGACTATAAAAAAATACTGCTTCATTAGATTCTTAAAGCAAGGCGTGAATACTACGTTCTTGCTGATGACATAAAATGTACCACAAATAAGCACTCCTAATTTATGAAATATAACTTGAATGTACCACGTGTTTTGTTACATTATATGTTACGCTTCATCGATCTGTATCAGGCTTTTTAGGGTTCCGTTGCCAAATGGCAAAAAACGGAACCCTTATAGATTCGTCATGTCTGTCTGTCTGTCTGTCCGAGTATGTCACAGCCACTTTTTTCCGAAACTATAAGAGCTATGCTATTGAAACTTGGTAAGTAGATGTATTCTGTGAACCGCATTAAGATTTTCACACAAAAATAGAAAAAAAAAAACAATAATATTTGGGGTTCCCCATACATAGAACTGAAACTCAAAAAAAAAATTTAGATAGGTCTTCAAAAATGATATTGAGGTTTCTAATATCATTTTTTTTTCTAAACTGAATAGTTTGCGCTTGAGACACTTCCAAAGTAGTAAAATGTGTGTCCCCCCCCCCGTAACTTCTAAAATAAGGGAATGATAAAACTAAAAAAAATATATGATGTACAAAAAATATAATATATTGGTTTGAACGAGATCTAGTTAGTAGTTTTTTTTTAATACGTCATAAATCATAAACCACAATTTACCTTTCATTCAGTCAACACAAATATAAAAATTAAAAAAAAAAAAACATTTCATTTCATAAACGATGATGACGAATGATGATGATGATGACCTGCAGGTTTGTACGGAACCCTCGGTGCGCGAGTCCGACTCGCACTTGGCCGGTTTTTTTGTAATTCAAACACTCACATTGAGTCGTTCATTGGGAATGTTTCAATAGTCATTTTTTCAAGCCATTTTATTACGGTTGCGAGTCATATTTACGTATATTTCTAACAACACACTACCAGTCACTGACCTGCAAATCGCAAGAAACTTAAGAAAATTTTTATATAACGGGCTACCTTGGCGGTAACCCTTTATGGGGATAACTTCCCCGAACAAAGAGAAAAGTAATTTAATTAACAGTTCAAAGCACTTAACAAGCCTAAAGCCGGATACAGATCCTGCCAGGGTCGCGAGATTCGTTCCAAAGAGTTACCGTGGCCCTGGCATATGGGCAACTGAAAGAACACGGGTGGATTTTAGTCAGTAAAAGTCCACTCCCGCCCGTCCCTAGAGCGGGAGACGTCATTTGGTGATTACCCACCCAAAAAAAAAAACCGGCCAAGTGCGAGTCGGACTCGCGCACCGAGGGTTCCGTACAAACCTGCAGGTATTCACGGTTTATGCATAAGGTTTATGTTTATGAAATTAAATGTTTTTTTTTTAATTTTTATATTTGAGTTGACTGAATGAAAGGTAAATTGTGGTTTACGATTTATGACGTATTAAAAAAAAACTACTTACTAGATCTCGTTCAAACCAATTTTCGTTGGTAGTTTTCATGGTAATGTACATCATATATTTTTTTTAGTTTTATCATTCCCTTATTTTAGAAGTTACGGGGGGGGGGACACACATTTTACCACTTTGGAAGTGTCTCTCGCGCAAACTATTCAGTTTAGAAAAAAATGATATGAGAAACCTCAATTTCATTTTTAAAGACCTATCCATAGATACCCCACACGTAAGGGTCTGATTAAATTTTTTTTTTGTGTTTCAGTTCTATGTATGGGGAACCCCAAATATTATTGTTTTAAAAAAAAATGATATTAGAAACCTCAATATCATTTTTGAAGACCTATCCATAGATACCCCACACGTATGGGTTTGATGAAAAAAAAAATTTTGAGTTTCAATTCTATGTATGGGGAACCCCAAATATTATTGCTTTTTTTCTATTTTTGTGTGAAAATCTTAATGCGGTTCACTGAATACATCCACTTACCAAGTTTCAATAGCACAGCTCTTATAGTTTCGGAGAAAAGTGGCTGTGACATACTCGGACAGACAGACAGACAGACAGACAGACAGACAGACAGACATGGCGAATCTATAAGGGTTCCGTTTTTTGCCATTTGGCAACGGAACCCTAAAAAACAAGGCATTTTATTTAGATTAGGTTCAAACCACCAATCCAGTTTTTGAATTAAGAACAAAATATTTAAAGAAATACAGTTCTTTTTACTAAAGTGATAATTTATTTCGGTGGTAAGTTGTCATTTTTGTGAAATAACTTTACACAAAGCGAAATAAATTTGGAAATGCATAAAACTGGTTTAGAACTTTCAGCTAGAACTAAAGTTAGATCCCGTTTTGTAATAAGACGGAGAGGGTTGTATTGATGATTGTTATTGATTACAATTCTGTAGAGCCACATTTGTTGCGTCGCGAATCATATTATAGTAACCAACAATTGCAAAAGAAACCTTAGAACAGTTGAATTGTGTGACCAGCCTTAGCTCATCTTCCTTAAGGGATTGGTGGGCGACATCTGTCTCCGAATTCAGGATAGACCTGACCAAAAACATGCCAGGTTCTTCACGGTCCTTCACCGTGTAGCAACCAGTGCTGATAAAATAAATTGCACACCAACTACCTGTGTCATTGGATGCATAATTCGAGGCCACTGGGTTTGCACTGCTCCAAAACCGAACGCCTACATACGAATGAATTCTAGATTTGTGCGCGCGTGGGTGCTCGATCAGCTTTCTGTTATCGATATCGTGTCTACTATATGAGGGATTGGTTTAAACCTCCTGTTTACCACATCAATTATCTAGCCTTCCCTAGGGTATACTCCATTTAAGGGTTATGGTGGCTGACTAATCTAATACTAACTTAGATTTTACTTTCTCTACAAGGCAAAATTGTATCGATGTATCCTCATTACCCTCCTAGTCTTTTCTCCCGTATGTTGGGGGCCCCTACCAGTTTTAAAAAAAAATATTTTATTTAATGAAATATAAAAACTTTTTTACAAAAAAAAAGCAATCGACTTCCTTAAAAACACTACAAAGTGAAAAATAACTTTAATTTCGGAAGTCGATGTCTTAGGATCTGTATTTATGGTTTTTTTGCCACCGACTTTCGAAATTAAAGTTATTTTTCACTTTGTAGTGTTTTTAGGGAAGTCGGTTGTTTTTTTTTTGTAAAAAAGTTTTTATTTTTAACCGACTTCAAAAAGGAGGAGGTTATCAATTCGGATGTTTATATGTTTTTTTTTTTTTTTTTTTTATGTATGTTCGGCCATAACTCCGTCATATATAGACGGATTTGCAAAATTCTTTTTTTGTTCGAAAGGGGTTTATTCCGAAATGGTCCCATATAAGTTTCATATAGATCTGATGATGAGTTCGGGAGACAGACACCGGAACTCTTTAAAAAATGACAGGAAATCAACCGCGATTTCTGCTATCGCATAAATATGCATTGTTTGTTTGGAATTAGTGCAGGGTGAATACCACAACTAAAAATTTAAAAATAAAAACTTTTTTGCAAAAAAAAAAACAACCGACTTCCTTAAAAACACTACAAAGTGAAAAATAACTTTAATTTCGGAAGTCGGTGCCAAAAAAACCATAAATACAGATCCTAAGACACCGACTACCGAACACACACATTTAGTGAAAAATCTTTTTTTTTTTAA
Source organism: Aporophyla nigra (assembly GCA_947507805.1). Lineage (NCBI taxonomy): Eukaryota > Metazoa > Arthropoda > Insecta > Lepidoptera > Noctuidae > Aporophyla > Aporophyla nigra. The sequence continues at coordinate 25,381,256 of OX382292.1, read as the reverse complement.
TAATTAAACATATTTTGTCCAGGATTTTTTTGACAACCCATTTTTAATATATTTTCTAATATACTAAATTTATTATAAAATAAGTTTTATTCTATTATCAGCTCGGTGAAGGTCGATTTAGGTTCGGATCTTAGACTAATATGACAGTTGGGAATATACAAACAATTTAAGTTGATAGTCAAATTGCATAACAGTTAATTCCCAGATTTGTCTACTTTGTATTTGTGTAAAACAATGTATTCCAACTTATCAAAGCAAATTGCTTTGCTAACTTGAAAAGGGATTGTTTGCTAGTGCATATCTTAAGGCTCATGTTCTACAGGAAGCCATCCAGACCGGCTTAATTCTGAACCTGCTGCACTAAAATGAATCTTATGCTGTCATCATAAGGGTTGTCTGTAAAGCTTATTTCTTGAGATTTACTTGTGTGTGAGTGTATAGCAACAGGCAATATATACTAACGAATGTTCTAAGCACATGCATGGCGGGTATTTTCTAAAGCTGCTTTGAGTCCTACTGTGTTCGTATTGACGATTGCATTAAGACTGGCAAAGATATTTGTAAATATGCAGGCGAAGATGTCATGTACCCCATTTCTTCCCGTGGGTGTCGTAAAAGGCGACTTACTAGAGAATGGGCAGCAGCGTCCTCTATGCATTTTACCACCATACTGCGATCACCAACGCCAAGCGTGGCGATTATGGCAAATCCCCCCAATTTGGGGGAGGCCTAAGTCCAGCAGTGGACGTCTTACGGCTGAAATGATGATGATGATGAGGCGAAGATGGAATATGTTTTCCATTTTTTACTCTAGGACAATTTTCCCTTGTGATACTTTTCTTCACCGTTTTGTGTTTTGTGATATTTGGTGAAATCTATATCTTATCTCTATATTTCTAATTTTCCGTGTAAACGTAAAGAATAACACCACCCCATTTCTTCCCGTGAATATCGTAAAAAGTAAATTAAGGGACTTACTGGAGAATGGGCAGCAGCGTTCTCTATGTATTTTACCACCATATTGCGATCGCCAACCCGTCTGTCAAGCGTGGCGATTATGGCAAACCCCCCAAATTCGGGGAGGCTTTTGTACAGTAGTGGAGGTCTTTCGGCTGAAATGATGATGATGATGACATCTAATGAAGCTGAGGAGTTCGTTAGTCTATTTGCATTTCATAGCTTTTTAGCGTTATTCTTGGAGTGTGTTGTGTACGGAGATAAATAAAAGTCTGTACACTGGCACAGAATAGTTTTAGTTAGAATTAATTTAATTAGAATAGTTTGCAGTAAGAATAAGAGTAGTAGATACAGATTGATAAGAAGGAGACAGATAGAAAAAGCATAGTGACAGTTGTAAACTTATTAATTAACACGGCGGTCAATTGCAAGGCGGTTAGCTTACTTCCGTCCGCATATACAAAAATTAATTATTTTAATGATACATAGGTATATAAATATATTATACAATTTAGAGAATACGTTGTTATTTATTGTTAATACGCCACAGCCTAATTCTTAACGAAAGTTATAGGCTACTTAAAACCACGCTAGGAAACCTCCGCTAGGACCCCGAGGAGCCGAGCAAAGAGTAAAAAAAGTTATAGGCTACTTAAAACCACGCTAGGACACCTCCGCTAGGACCCCGAGGAGCCGAGCAAAGAGTAAAAAAAAAGGACTCAGTGAAAATGAAGTATCACCACATGTAGGCGATTCGATGCTTGGTGGGTAGGAGAACAAGAATTTTCTCACAGACCATGTCGTGGGCCAAAGCTAGTTATATTATAAATGGGACAGTAACTCTGCTGTCTGTCTATCTATCACCTTTTCAAACGTACAGAACTGAATCAATCGATGTTAAATTCACACAGACAGATATCGCTAGCCTGCGACCAGGAAAAACGTTTAGCCTAGTTTTATCTTGGATATTTGTAATGATGATGTAGACAAAAGTTAAATTTGAAATATTAAAAACCCTAGACTAAAACAAAAACCTCGAAGTTCTAAGTAATATTTTGATCAATAGCTCGTCGAAAGCCTACTTTTAAACAAAAAACCGCACCTACATCAGTTCACCCGTTTAAGAGCTACGATGCCACCGACAAACACATAGGGGTCAAACTTATAACACCCCTCTTTTTGCGTCAGTGGTTAAAAATAGACGACGCGAACTCACGAGCAACAGCAAATATATTGCATAAATGAAAGTGCCTTCCTGTTTTTGTCTTTATTAGACCTTTTTTAGTCCAAAATTGTCCAAAACTATTGTCACTATCACCTGCAACCACAGCACAAGATTCAATATTAATTAGTATTATTAAAATTGATATTCCATGCTCTGTCTGTGAGCGTTTCAGGGTTGTAATTAATAAATTGCTAAGACAGTCTTGCTGTTTAGAAATGAAAATTAAATTCCACAATGTCTTTGTAAGTTTGTAGTGTATAATTATATTAGTTTTGATTATGGTACCGTTGGCGCAGTGACTGAAATTAAATCATAAGTCCAAGTTTTCTCGGGCGTGAAAATATAGTTGCGGATTTTCTTCGCGTTCTCCTTTTCCTCAACGTACTGCTTAATTTTTTTTTGTCGGTGGGAAATCAACAAATGTCGTCTCCCGCTCTGGGTGGAGCGGGAGGGCGTGTCAGACTTTTACTGACTAAAACCCACTCGTATTCCTCCAGTTGCCCATGTGCCAGGGTCACTATCTCCGTGCCAAGGTCACGGTATCGAACGGGTTGGAAATCAAACAATGTGTTTTTCCGAAACGCCCGGCTTGCACTCGTTTGGATTCTCAATTATCTGTTCAACACCGAGAGTTGAAATTCCAGTGCACGATGAAATCCCGCTGCTATATATTACGAATAGTGAATATATGATAGTATTACGTCCAGAATTTACATCTAAAACAGTGTTCTGAAACTTTGTCACACCAAATTGAATGTGAACTCATTTGTTCTAAAAGTAAATGCGGATGTGATGATCACCACAGATTCTCACCTCGATATTGTCTGAAATTTGCTAACAGAAAATGATTGCATGAATTTTTACGTTGATTTTCTGGTGAATCTTGCAAATAATTGAATTAAGTATAAATTATTTTACATGGAAAAATAACAACCGACTTCCTTAAAAAAAACTCTACAAAGTCAAAAATAACTTTGATTTCGGAAGTCGGTGTCTTAGGATCTGTATTTAAGGATTTTTTGCCACCGACTTCCAAAAATTTTTTTTTTTAATGCTTTATTAATAAGAACAAAATTCTTAGTAATTAATTACGATCTAGCCAAAAAGGCTAATAAGCAATTTAACTCTAACTTAATATGTTATGTAATAGATTATGTTAAAACTAAGAATAGTGTCCATTTGCACTTTTATACAAGTCCGTAGCACTTTCTTAGAGTCTAATACAATTTTTAAACACTATGTTCATGTGTTATATGTATAGCACAATATTGTTACTATTATTAACTCACTTTTTACACTACACTAATGCAAAAGGTTTAGTTCTTTTTAGTCTTCGCACTAAGTCTGTGTTGTCTAGTAGCTGGATTGCCTCAACATTCACGTGTCGGTGAAGTCTGTGTTCGTGGGCTTCAGCAAATTTTTGGATAATGGTGGTGACGAATTCCATTTTTAGGTCACGGTGAAGGTCGTCATTTCTTATGTACCAGGGTGCATTGACAGCATCCCTGAGTATTTTATTTTGGAATTGTTGGATTATTTTGACGTTGCTTTGTTTAGTACAGCCCCAAAGTTGGATACCATACGTCCATATTGGCATCAGAATATGCTTGTATAGGGTTATTTTATTATGTAATGATAGACAGGATTTCCTTCCGAGTAACCAATACATACTTTTATAACGTATATCGAGCTCCTGTCTTTTCTTTTTGACATGAGCTTTCCAACGCAGTTTCGCGTCGAGAGTTATGCCAAGGTATTTGGCTGTATTAGCATAAGGCACTTGCTTGCCATTTATGTAGATTGGATGATAGTCCAAGTGTTTATTTGTGAAGTCAATGTGAATTGATTTTGACTCATTCAGTTTGATCTTCCATTTTTGTGTCCAGTCATAAACTTTGTTCACAGCTAGTTGAACTTTTTCTACCGCTTCTCTGTGGCTTGATCCAGTAGCCATAATTGCAGTATCATCTGCAAAGGTCGCAATGGTGTTGACTTCCAAAATTAAAGTTATTTTTGACTTTGTAGTGTTTTTTTTTTAAGGAAGTCGGTTGTTATTTTTTTATAAACTTTTTAGTTATGGTAGACACCCACACTAATCTAATCGCATTATTCATTCATTTGTCTCGCAAATACTTAATGTAAATTTAAGACAATAATAACGGTTTTCACATAGATCCTATTGTCAAAATTGTTAAGATATTGGTATTCTTACGGTGGCATCACAATTCATCTTCGCCAACATCTTATATATTAGGCAAAATATACACTTGTACACTAAAAACAGTGATATTCGTAATATTAATAGTAGAAGTAGGGATAAACTACGTGCTCCCTTTCACCGGCTTCATAAGGTTCATAATTCTTTTGTTGGTCTTGGTATTACCTTTTATAACAAGCTTCCCTCTGCTTTGCTAGATTTGCAGTTTAATGAGTTTAAAGCTAAAGTAAAATCCAACCTTTGTTCAAAGGCATACTATTCTATCAACGACTACTTAAACGATAAGAATAGTTGGTCGCTGTGATCAACTCAAGACAATGTTTATGTTCTTTCAATCCAGAATTAGTCTTCCTACTGACGGTTTATATGGGTAGTTCATATAATTGTTTTTTTTTTTGGTTTTATTTAACTGCTTTTGTTAGTTTATTTTTATTTTCTTTTCATTTCATTTATTGTGTATATGTATCATTTGCATCGTATATGTAAGCGGGAACGCCCTTTATGCCTGGAGGCTTTATTAAGGTTTTAAGTTCTGTTTACGATTTTGTTTTATGATTTATTTCAGCTTGAGTTTAGTTTTCAATGTTTTGTTGGTATATTGGCGTGTGCTAGCTGACATATGGCGAATAATGTATTTTTTGTTTTATAATATTAATAACTTACACAATACTGTATAGAATCAAGTTCTTCTAACTTAACAGACAGCTGTGCTGCTGGGGAGTTTGTTCCGCCACTTCTTTTTCCCAGCGAAAGCACTAGGAAGTGTCGAAGGGCGGCCGTTTTGGGGGGACTGTCTCATGTAACTTTGACGTTCAAAAAGTGCTGACTCTCAGCCTAGTTTGAATAAATGGCTTTTGTTTTTTTTTTTGAAAATGGAACCAAATTAACCAAAATGGGACCACACGAGAAACACCAGCTTTCAAATAAAAAAATAATCATCAAAATCGGTTCACCCAGTCAAAAGTTCTGAGATAACAAACATAAAAAATATACAGTCGAATTGATAACCTCCTCCTTTTTTTGAAGTCGGTTAAAAATTTGAATACTCTGAAAAGATGCATGGGTGAAGCTTGACCTGGATCAAGATGCCGGCGACGTCGTGAAAAGATCCTATAGTCAAATACCACCCATTTCTCGACTAGTCCAATGCTTACTTAAGGATGCCTATCCTAGGGCACGCCACAATTGCGGCGGTAAGTCCCCTCTTTGAGGAGTGGATAGAGAGGCGCCACGGCGTCCTCACCTTCCGCCTGACGCAGGTTCTCACCGGGCATGGGTGCTTCGGTGGGTTCCTGTTCAGGATAAAGCGGGAGGAAACGCCCGGGTGTTTCCATTGTGAGGATCGTCTAGAGGACACGGTGGAGCATACGGTAGAAGTGTGTCCTGCCTGGGCGAAGCACCGCCATGTCCTCGTGGAGGCGATCGGCGGCGGCGACCTCTCGCGTCCGGGCAGGGCATGGGAAGCCGTCACCTCCTTCTGCGAAGCAGTAATGCTTGCGAAGGAGGAGGCGGGGCGCGTGAGGGAGTGGCAGTCTCTACATGCTCGCGTCCCTAGCCGCCGCAGGAGGAGACGCCCCGGGCGTCGGAAGTCGATTGCGGACTCCCGGCCACCGTAGGCACGAGCTTGCTCCAAGGACCAAGCTCGGGTCGACGGCGCGTGGTGTTCCACGCGCGCCTCAAAGAGATGTCAGCAGCACTGAAGGGGTCTGCTAGGACCGATGCCTGCCGGGGTCGCGAGATTGTTCGAAAGAGATACCGTGACCCTGGCACATGGGCAACTGAAGGAACACGGGTGGGTTTTAGTCAGTAAAAGTCTGACACGCCCTCCCGCTCCGCCCAGAGCGGGAGAAGTCATTTGATGATTTCCCATCCAAAAAAAAAAAAAAAAACAGGCCTCAGGGTCTTGTGCGAAACTCGGGGTTCAATCAATTAATCGAGTTTTGTTAAACTCCGCTGGGGTTGGTGCACTTTATCCATTCATTCATAAAAAAATAAAACTATACTAAGTTTATCTACAACCAATTTTATTTTTTTATTGAAATTGGTATGTTATCCTTTTATTAACAAAATACATTTTTTTCAAAACTGCATGGATATCGAGTAGAACTTATCTAGTTTCTAGATACTGGAACATCTCAATATTGCCTGCGTTAAAATATGTACATTTATTAGTCGCCTCAATTGCCTTTATTATCTCAATTTCAAACGAGTTTTGGCAAACCAAAACAAATTTTAAACATGCATAAATTATTATTTAAAAAAATATATGGATTGAAACCAATAAACCCATTTTTTGCTCTCTTTGCACTATCCAAAACAATTTGAATGCCAGCCTAGTCATTAAACACACAAAAATGAAAACCACCTTTCGTGGAACAACGCAAGGTCGAAATTAAAAGCAAAGCATTAATGATTACCCAATCTGTTTACCCTTAAATGTAAATGATGGCATGATAGAATCAATTTACATGCGTAAACAGAGCACAGCCTTCTCGATAAACTAACTATCTTGTTAAACAAGTCGGTCGTCTCAAAGAGCTACGGCGTAGCGCTACGAGACTACGTCGTAGCGCTACGGGCTATGAAATGCTAAGACGAAGTTGATTCGTAAGACGACTTCAAAATGGAGCTTGCCAATCAATTTGTATGTTTTTTTGTTTATAATTAATGTTTGTTACGCAATATCTGGCTCAGTAGAAACGGCAGTACGTCGTCTTACGTCGTAAGTTCGAACCCCGACTAGCGCTTTAGTAAGTGTAAATTATTTCATTACCACTGCGCTCAAAACTCTGAAGGAAAACATCGTAATTGACATTTGATGGTCGCCAAAATGAGACTGCGACTAGATTTTGACCGATTTTAATTACGAGGATTGGCTTTCAGATGTGTGAACGAAGCAAAAGGTGTGTAGGGGCATTTAGAATCAATTCTATTTTAATGTAAATGTTGACGTCCAAAAGTGCCTTTTATATGTCTATTTGAATTAAATGCTAATGACTTTGATGTAAGGATCGTCGAGGATGGCGTTCAGTAGTTTCTGCTAACCTCCGTAGGCAAAAGATGCGAGTTCATGTATGTATGTGTGTATGAATTTAAAATTATCCAAGATTTTGCTTCAGAATTGAAAATAACTACTTCCAAACATTTTACTAGATTTAACTGCAACCTCAGTTTCCAATATGCGGTATTAAAATGTTAATCAAGCTAAGTAATATACTCAAGTTAGAGCTAAGTAACTAAGTAAACCAGTCACTTAAGTTTTATAACATTGTGCTTGAGCTTAAGTAGCGCGGTAGTGCGCTTGAGGCTGTTAGGGCTAGTCGACACTGATGTGTGTCATGAAAGAGTTATGTGTATATGAAACAGTTTTTTTATGATAGTAGGTATCGGTCTGAAGGTTAAGTTAGGAAAAGTATTTTTATATTTTGTAAGTACCTGTGTCGCATAAACAGGGAGCCGGACGCCCGGTGTCACCACTGCATCAACTGCCGGGAGGATACGGCGCGGCATACGCTGGCAGAATGTGCCGCTTGGGAGGAGCCGCGTCGTGTCCTCGTCTCAGAAGTAGGCAGTGACCTATCGCTGCCGGCCGTGGTCGAGTCCATGGTTGGCAGCGAGGAGTCCTGGGACGCGGTGGTATCCTTCTGCGAAACTGTCATGTCGCAGAAGGAGGCTACGGAAAGGGAACGGGAGATATCTTCCGCTTACCCAGCCCGCAGCAGGCGCACCGGGCGTCGGCGGAGGGCGGACAACGCCCTCTTCCAGCCCCCCTAAATGGGTCCAGGGGCGACGGATCTGGGGACATCCGTCGCCCCCAATTGCTACGGACCCGAGATGGTGGCGCGTAGTGTTCCACGCGCGCCTCTCTGTGATGTATAGGGGGGAGTTTAACACCTCACTCCCCCCCAACGTGAGGAGGCCCGCAGAGGCGGGCCGGCACCAGTCGGGGATCGTGGAAGACATATTGGTTCCCGTGGTCCCCGACATAGGTGTGGGACGGAACACTGGGGTGGTTTTAGTCAGTAAGAGTCTGACAGACCCCTCCGCCCACCCCAGGGCGGAGGACATCCATGAGGATATCCACCACGTGATCAAAAAAAAAAAAAAAAAGGAAAAGTATTTCTATGCGAAATTCTAGTTAGGTTTTCAAGGCGAAATATGACGGACTATCAAGTTATCGGACGGCCTCGTTGGTCTAGTGGTCGCAAGCGTCCTGGATTCGGTTCCCGAGTTGGGAAAAGAGTAAATGGGTTTTTGGTTCTAGAATTTCTGTGTGGCAGCTCAGAGTCATGATTTACGCCTGTTTGTCGACAATAGGCTCGCCCACTATTACGTGGGTATACTGTTGGTACACTTCAACCAAAACCTTTCGAAAATAAGACGTTATATTATTTAACTAGCTTCTGCCCGCGACTTCGTCCGCGTTAAATTTCTTGTTCTCCCGACCCTTCCCGTCGCGTCGAATCACCTACCCGTGAGATTTTCATCGTTTTTACAACATTTTTCATTACTTCTCCGCTTTTCTTAATTTTAGCGTGATGTTATATAGCCTATAGCCTTCCTCAATAAATAGGCTACCCAACACAAAAAGAATTTTTCAATTCGGATCAGTAGTTCCTGAGATTAGCGCGTTCAATCAATCAAACAAACAAACAAACTCAACTTAACGTGTGCCTGGCCGTTTCCCAAATATATTGAGGTTAGCTCCCAGTCTAATTGAATGCAGGTGACTACCAATATATAACATGAAGTGACAGCCTATCTGACCACCACAATCCATTTACTAGGAAATACGATGCCCGTTGATACTGAAAATACATACATACATGAGAATATTATTTGATTTTATCATCAGCCGATTGCGGTTGTGTAGATCTTATTACAGCGTCAGTCAGGGGAGTAGCAGAATTGTTGGCAGAACACATTTGAACTCTTCATGTCTATGTAGACCTACATATTTTGTTTTTTTTAAGTGAAACTTTTATTACATCGTCTCACACTTTTACGTCTGTGTGTTGCATGTCGCGTGACGGTCGGCCGCGGAGTAGGGATAAAGTGATAGGCGCTCGCTGGTGCATGTTGTTGTTTATGGATTTCAATTTTGAGTGCTTGAATTTATTATTTAACTTATTTTGTATGAATATTACATTAAGTCTTTTTTATTAAGCTATTGCATATATTCCGAAAATTTTTAGTTAAATGCCTATAATGTGAAAAAAAGTTTCACTTTTACCGTGGTTTCATAAAAAAAAATGTTTTTCGTTCGTTTTTTTTTCATGAGATTCTATTTTTTTTTCAAAAACAAAAGTAGCCTAAGTTACTCCTTGTTATATCAGCTATCTGCCAGTGAAAGTCCCGTCAAAATCGATCCAGCCATTTCAGAGATTAGCCGGAAAAACAGACAGACAGACAAGGACTTATAAAAAATGTTGTTTTGGTATATGAACCGTGTATATCCATATACACTTAGTATATGGATATACACGGTTATTTTAATATTACAAACAGACACTCCAATTTTATTTATCTGTCTAGATAAAGTAAGCTTTAAAAGATGGGGCAAACATTAACAGAATACCTTTGCTTTAACTCAGGTTACTTTTATGAAGATGCTTTGTTAAGAAAATTGTTTTTAAAATCTTACTACCATTGTTAATAACAAAACTAAACATTACGGCTGTATTCCCAAGTTGGGTTAGGCAGAAGTGTACGTATGTATAGTAGACCCACATTTTGCAATTTTGTTTGTAGTCCCATGTGGTAGGGGGCGAGTCTTTTGCTGTCCATCATCTGCCCAGCCTTTTCCCAACTGTGTTGGGGGCGGCTTCCAGTCTCACCTAGTCAAGTACTGGCCTGTTAGTCTAGTGGCTAGTGACCCTGACTGCTAAGACTGAGGTCGTGGGTTCGATTCCCACCCAGAACAAATGTTTGTGTGACAAGCACAATTATTTGTTCTGTTTCTGGGTGTAATTTATCTATAATATGTATGTATTTAGAAATATATATGTACATTTATCAGTTGTCTGGTTGCCATAGTACAGGCTCTGCCTAGTTTGGGATCAGGTAACGGTGTGATGGTTGTCTTAAGATATTTATTTTATTTTAACCGGATGCAGCTGAATACCAGTATTTTACATGGAGCGACTGCTTATCTGACCTCCACAACCCAGTTACTGGGTAATACGATACCCCTTGGTAAGACTGGTTGTCAGACTTTCGGGCTTCTGACGACCCATAACGACTGTCAAAGATCCACAAATGGCAGCCGGGACCAACGGCTTAACATGGTTTCTGAGGCACGGAGAAGTCTTGGTATTGTTACGTAGATCGTAAAGTCTAGAAACATCACGCTAACTCCATCTCAGAAAGAGACAGCGTTACGCAGATCGAATAGTCTAGAAACGTCACTCTAATTCCATCTATGGATGGGGCAGTGTTCGAAACTACTAGAATCGACACGCTAACGCCATCTGTTGGCAAGCAGCAAGTACTACAAATAATTGTACGTAGACACTACCGCCATCTATTGTCGAATAGCGGGATTAAACAGTAAATAGATGTTTGTGGAAGTTACTGGAAGCTTCTACGCTACTTATGAACTGTGGAAAAGTGTTGGATGTTCGCGAATGTTCTGCTTGGTATATAAATAGCGGATTATCGGGCCGACGGGCAGTTCGATTTCGGAAGCGAGCGAATACGAATCAAGCGATACAGTACAAGCGAAACAAGTGACTGTGTTTGTCATTTTAATTATTGCGATATTTGTGATTATTTAATTAAACTGTTTTGTGTGTTCCGATAATATTGGTTTAAATTAATTTATCCTGAACCCCAGCTCGTAACAGTCTGTAAAGATGGTCACCCATCCACGAACCAACCGCGGCAAGTGTAGCTTAACCTGATCGATCGATTCGTGCGGATTTTATTACTCAGCCACAAGCCTTTTGCGAGTTTTTTGCTGTCCACCGGCCAAAAATTCCAGACTCAAAGCTATTATTGATAAAATCCTGGCGGAATTCCTTCACGTCGTATCCTTTTTATGGGGTTCCGTACCCGGCGGGTAACCAATGTGACCCTATTACTAAGCCTTTTTTTTTTAGATGGGGAATAATCAAATGACTTCTCTCGCTCTGGGTGGAGCGGGAGGGCGTGTCAGACTTTTACTGCCTAAAATCCACCCGTGTTCCTTCAGTTGCCCATGTGCCAGGGTCACGGTCTTTTTCGAACAATTTCGCGATTCTAGCAGGCATCGGTCCTAGCAGACTCCTTCAGTTCTGCTGACATCTCTTTGAGGCGTGCGTAGAATACTACACGCTGTCGATCCGAGCCCGGTCCTTACCGGGCGGCGAGCTACCCATTGCTCGCCGCCCGCAAGCTCGCGCCTACGGTGGCCGGGAATCCGCTATCGACATTACTAAGGCTCCTTGTTTGTCTGTCCGTCTGTCTGTCAGCGGGCTGTATCTCATGTTCCGTAATAGGTAGACAGTTGAAATTTTCACAGAATGTGTATTTCTGATGCCGCTATAACAATAAAAAATAAAAACAATGTTAAACATTAAAGGGGTGTCAATATGTTTTTTGCCTTGTGGTAAGTATCCCATTGTGTATGAACCCGACTCGCACTTGGGCGGTTGTTTTATTTTATGTTAACATATGTACATAAATAATCAAATAAATAAATTTTTACTTGACCTCAATAGTTAAGATCTCATGACTCAAGACCTCATCACATCATTCTTAAAAACAGTCAACTAGTCTGTCCCTATTATATCTGACCTTTTCAATATAATCCTCCATATAAGAGCAATCCATTCCATTGTTAATATTGTGTAGATATGTCAGTCTTTCCACGAAACCAAACGATAATGTTTGAAATACGTGTACGCTAGCCTGCATGTCAGTGGAAAAACTTTACACACAATACGATTGACGATCTTTAAAAACCAGAGGGGTAATTGCGTAACTTTTTATCGGTAGGAATTGGTTTCATATTGATAGTTAAACAACATTCATTGCGTTATTTACGTTGCTGAGCCAACAATTTATTCGAACAAATGACGCAATGGTTTAGAAATAATCTTCAATCCCATTCAGATTCTGATAAATAGAGCGTTTCGCAATTAGGGTGCAGTCCATTAATCATCATTGTCATTTCAGCAGAAAGACGTCCACTGCTGGACATAGGCCTCCCCCAAGCTCCACCACTTCGATCAGTTTAGTGCTTCACGCATCCAACAGATTCCTGCACCCTTCACAAGGTCATCGGGTCACCTTGTGGCTTTCCAACTCTTCGTCTTCCGGTTCGCTGTTTGCGGTTCGTTAATCAATCGTTTGACGGGCCTGTTAGTCTAGTGGTTAGTGACCCTGACTGCTAAAACTGAGGTCGTGGGTTCGATTCTCACCTAGGACAAATCTTTGTGTGATGAGCACAATAATTTGTTCTGTCTCTGGGTGTAATTTATGTATAATATGTATGTATTTAGAAATACATAAGTATGTTTATCAGTTGTCTGGTTGCCATAGTATAGGCTTTGCCTAGTTTGGGATCAGATAACGTTGGGTTGGTTGTCCAAAGATATATTATATTTAAAACTAGCTTTTGCCCGCGGCTTCGCCCGCGTGGATGTCGGAAATTAATGCAACAGGACGGACTACCGCGATAAGAATGTGTTTTTCCAGGTTATATGGGTAATATAGACTCGTGTGCTATTTTCGATCCAGATCCATTCAGCCATTTTTGCGTGATTGAAAAACAAACACCCATCCATACATATTTTCACATTTATAATATTAGTAGTAGTAGGATTATAATTCATATTACTTAGGATTCATAGTTTATGAGAACATCATGTGTGTTGGTGTTTTTACACGCTTTATATTAGCTTCACTTGTATGTTTTTTTGTAACCGACTCCTTATAGCGCGATTTTGACCCACTTTAAACGACCAGATTTCATTTAAACTCTGTAGACTTATCGAGGACCGATGACAATACTATAATTTCATAAATTTGTGCTATTATCCTTGCCAGGATTACCAGGACAGCAAAAAAACTTTCTTCGAAAACTACGCTGACGTACGTCAGACACTACGCTGACATACTTCTCAAAATTCGAAACATCCTATAAAATAGAAAATAAATAATAGTTTAAAGAAACTAAAAAAACACGCTTCCATAGAAAACCAAACTAAAAAGTAGAAAATAATGGAAAAAAAGCGTGGGGTGCCTGATATCAATAAAAAAATACCTTAAAAAGCACCCCACGCTTTTTTTCATTATTTTCTACTTTTTAGTTTGGTTTTCTATGGAAGCGTGTTTTTTAGTTTTTTTAAACTATTATTTTTAAAATAAGAGTAATAGTATTCAGAGTAAGAAGACTGCGACATAGGGCTTGGTTTAGTTGAATATAAGTCTTCCTGGTTTTTCTTAACACTCCTATTTTACCTATACTGACACTCAATCATTTACCAGACACCGAACATTATTATAGGAATAGTACTTTTGCCAGTGGCTTGGCCCGTATAGCTGTCGGAAAATATCACCCGGGAACCTACTACCGGGATAAAGTAGGTATCCTATCTGTTACGTATCCATGATATAATATAATTATCTTTGTGCCAAATTCGATCTAAATCCGTTTGGCCGTCTTTGCATCATTGAGAAACAAACATCCAAAAATCTAAACATCTAAGCCATTTCGCGGTCTCTTTCTTGGAATAATACTATTAGGTTTATTTTGAGTATAACGAACACACATGATATTCGCAATTACTATGAAGCCAAAGTAATATGAATTACAATCCTACTTATCCCGTACTACCCGGCCGCTGCCAACGCGCTCTGCGCCCGCTTTTTAAATCTCTAATATCTTCTAAGATATTCATTTAAATTACATGCTGTAAAGGGCCATATTAATCTATATAAAATGCACAATGTATTTAAGGTACTTAATTGGATAAGGATTAATGCTGTATTGCTTAAAATCGCTTCGTAAATAAGCCCTTATTTCTCGTAAAAAGTAAAAGATAATAAACCATTTATTTTCAGGTAACAAAGACCCATAGATAAATACCTTAACCTAAGTATACATACGTTTAATAACAATTGTGTTAGTCAATATAACTTAAAAAAAAAAAAAAACTATGTTAGTAACACTAAAGTTGCACTAAGTCTTTGTGCGTTCTGGCGGCACTTGTCCACGAAAGCGGCGGAATACCACATCCTGTGGCCAAAAGCTTTCTTCCATCACCTGAGGCAGGTAGCATGTTGGTACGCGCACCACAAACGCTTTAAAATTGACGTTGCGATGCGACTCCAGCAGCTGCACTCTCGGCGAGTATTTCAGCCTTTGGCGCACGTACTTCACGATGTCTTCCGCGTCAGTGGTGTAATGGAGACGCGAAATATACACCGGAGTGTTCGGCTTCGCGGCGCGTAGTTTCTCGTTGGGCTCTATGGGAGCCTTGCCGCAGCGATTCTTACAGCTTTTCTGGCGGCGCTTCCTCCTTTGCACCGTCACAAAGCCGTCATCATCCCGTTCTGTTTCCTTTAAAGGCACGGGCTTTGCAGGGGGAGCAGGTTGGGTGACCAACGAGTTTGAAGGTCGCATCGGTCGTGCAGCGCTGCGGGGAGGAGCTGCGTTGGCGGGAACAGGGCAACGAGGCACATATGAAGCGCGCAACGCTGTCTCAGCAATCGGCGCCGGCGACAAAATTGCTGACGCAAAACTCGTGACCGACGTATCGAGGCAGCCACCTCGGCGTGTATTTACACGCGCCGCCGGTGACCCAATTAACGCCACAGAGTTGCGCAACTCATCGAGTTCTGAGCGCAGGCCCGCGACGGTGATCTGGGATGTCTCCAACTTCCTCTGTACATCAGTTAGACTTGCCTTCAAAGAAACAATGTCCTTCAAGAGGCTCGTAACGTCGACGTGGTCAAATGTGACTGGGGGTAACTTGTTCAGATCCCTCACCACAAATGTCGGCACGTCGTCTGGGTCGGTAGCCTTCAGAAGCGTGATGATATCTTGCACACTTCTCTTCGTCCCGTCGCGCCGACGGGTCACCATTTGGTCGACTTTATTAAGCGACCGGAACAGCAGCAGCTTCGCAGCAGCAATGTCGTCCTCGCTGAAGTTCGATACACAGATCTGGATGAAAAATGTTATTAATGTTAGATAAAAAATGGTTATTGTGGGTTATCCCTAAGAGATAGACATATACCATTGAGGACATTTTTGTAGGCCTTTTTAAGGTGTACAATACTGTAGTACATTATTTTGATCTATTTCGTAGGATTCAGCCAGGGTTTTTCGAATTTTGAGACGTATGTCAGCGTAGTTTTCGAAGAAAGTTATTTTTTTCTAAAATAAAAGAATCTTTCTAAAATAAAAGTAGCCTAAGTTACTCCTTGTTACATCAGCTATCTGCCAGTGAAAGTCCCGTCAAAATCGGTCCAGCCATTTCAGAGATTAGCGGGAACAAACAGACAGACAGACAGACAGACAAAAATTGTAAAAAATGTTGTTTTGGTATATGTATCGTGTATACATTCATATACACTTAGTAAAAAGTGATTATCTTAATATTAAAAACAGACACTCCAATTTTATTTATTTGTATGTATAGATGTATAGATTAAGTTCTCAAAGTCTTTATCACCCTAGGAAGGGCAACGCCTTGCATCTTTTCACGTCACGCAAATCTAAGACTACAAAAAAATCTTGAGTCCAGCTCATCCCAACTTCTCAATATGGGCTTCTGCGCTCTTGCTTGCCAATTTAGTGAGTCCCATTATTAACTCAAGCTGAATCAATAATCATAAGTTGCGTGGGTGTCAACGCTTGACTTTGATTAACTTTGACATTGAAGAAGCCACTGCATATTGGTTTTAGTACCACTGGCGTGCAGCTTACAAGCAAAACAAATTTGAAAATCATTTTTTTTTGCATATAAAATGTAACATAACATAACGTAATATGACTACACGCCTTATTACCATAAAGGGTTGGGCAGAGGTGCAACACATTTCACATTACATAGGGGACGCCAGTTATGTTTAAGTACCTAGTACCGTGCCGTAGGTAGGTACCGTGTGGTGCCGGACGTGTACCGTGTGGTGCCGCACGTAAAGATTAACACCACCCCATTTCTTCCTGTGGGTGTCGTAAAAGGCGACTAAGGGACTTACTAGAGAATGGGCGGCAGCGTTCTCTATGCATTTTACCACCATACTGCGATCGCCAACCCGCCTGCCAAGCGTGGCGATTATGGCAAAGCCCCCCAAATTGGGGGAGGCCTAAGTCCAGCAGTCGACGTCTTACGGCTGAAATGATGATGATGATGACCTAGTACCTGTAGGAGGCGAGTCTATTGCTATCAAACGGGCACAAATCCAGAAACTAGGCCGCTACTGAGAAATTCCAGGTAGAAATACCCAATAATACTGATCTTAACCACACCTTATTACCCCCAAGGGTTGGCGATATTTCACATGTCTTAGTTCAACCACATTTCGCCAGTTTTGTTTAAGTACCGTGGTATAGGGGGCGAGCCTATTGCCATCCACCGGGCATAGATTCAGACTCCGGGCTGCTACTGAGGAATTTCAGTAAGAAATACCCAATAATACTGATCCAAATCACGCCTTATTACCCCGAAGGGTTGGGCAGAGGTATACCATATTTCACATTTCATAGTTCTGCGATGTGGGGGAGAGGAGGGGTTAAGTAAACGACGTGATGTGTACTACTCCAAGAGTCAACTGCAACTCCTCCTTTAATTAGTGGCATATATATACATAGATCGTATGTGACACTATGCTAATACTAAGGCTACGAACACAGTTTATCTACCTTAACTTAAACTATGTACTATACGTGATGTGTGTGATATATTTTGTGCTGATGAACATGACTTCACATCACAGTTCAACCACATTTCGTCACAGTTATGTTTAAGTCTCATGTAATAGGGGGTCATTACCATCCACCGGCAGAAATCCAGGGTCCGGAGTGCTACTGAGAAATTTCAGGTAGAAATAACCAATAAGATTTTAACCGACCCGGGAATAGAATCCACTCCAGCAGTAGCGCTAGCAGCCACTAGCAATGACGCAGGATGCGCTAAGGTACTCCGGGATGTTTTAATTTTCTTACGTCGTTTGCTTTGATCATCATTTCAGCCGAAAGACGTCCACTGCTGGACATAGGCCTCCCCCAAGCTTCGCAACTTCAACCTGTTCTGTGCTGCCCACATCCAGCTGATTTACACGGCTTCCAGAAGGTTTTCGGTCCACCTTGTGAGAAGCTATCCAACGTCGCCACTCCAGAACTTTTCGCCCGCATTCGCCATCTGTTCTGCGAGTAATGTGCCCTGCCCACTGCCACTTAAGTTTAACAATTCTTCAGGCTGTGTCGGTATTCTTCTGCTATACCCATCTGAAAATACAGGCTTGATGTTACACCCATTACGAGTTTTGCGCAAACAATCACAATATGAGGATCGTATGTCGGTTCTTTGTTGACGTCCGTATGTTTGCGCTAACCTTGGAAACAACTAGATCGATAGCGGTAATGTTCGGCGTGTTTGAGCAATTGGTTCTGGGAAGAGTATTACAATTTGAGAAGTCTTCATATTCAGGGTCGTGGTAAACTATAGAGGAAGGTGGGGGAGAGGGAGGGGATAGGTATATTATTATAGTAATAGTAAATATATATAAAATTCAAAGTCTTGAGTGACTGACTGACTGACTGACTGACTGATATATCAACGCACAGCCTAAACCGCTGGTCGTAGAGACGTGAAATTTGGAGAGTGTGTTCTTTGTGAAGAGTAGGTATTTACTAAGAAAGGTTTTTTTGAAATTACGTCCCTAAGAGGGTGAAATGGGAGTTGAATTTTATGTGAAACTTATAATTTTCTGGGTCGATTGACACGGGACGAAGTCGCGGGCTATAAGCTAGTAGTAAATATTGGAGATTTAGCTAAGGACGGCTTTTTATATTAAACCTTATGTTTTGCCAACATCAGTCAGTGCTGAATTAGCATATAGGAAAGAGAGTTAGTAACAGTGTGGTCTACTTTATATTTTTTAGTTATAATTATTCATAACAACTTATAAGTTTTTATAATATATGAGAAATATTCGTGGTATCATCATCAATAAAGAAGTGGATTAAAAACATATTATCAAGGCTAATACTAAAAGTACCAAATCAAAGTAAATAGTGTATATGGGACCACCCCTGATACCCTATCCCCTTAAAAAATAATTTTCAAAATTCATCCACAATTGCCGGAAAAATCGCGGAACATACGTACAAAAAAAAAAAAATACAGAAGAATTTAGAACCTCCTCCATTTCGAAGTCGGTTAAAATGTCATCGTCAGTTATTGCTAAGGTCATAGTGGACTCGAGAAAGGGATATTATAATTGAATGTTTATATTGTGCCTCTGCTGCTGTAGTAAGGAAACAAGTCTATGTGCAGCAGCCACGTCATAGTAGATTATAGATTGGACAATCATAACTAACTGCATGTATTAAATTTCCTGGTTGGAGTTTCTTCATCTGGAGTTAATCCTGAGTGGAATTAGATCATGCATCATTAAAATAAATTGTCCTTTAAACGGAATCAATATGTAAAATTACAACCCTTTAAAATAAGAGGATGTGGTTTTAATTCAGTCGCAAGATTTGACATTGACAAAGAATTATACGTATACATACATAAAACATTACGTTAAATAAATACTCGTAAAAAGGCTTGTGGCTAAGTAATAACAGCCGCACGGGTTGATCGTGCAGGTTAAGCTACGCTTGCCATCGTTGGTCTGTGGATGGGTGACCGTCTTTACATACCAAGACCCTTGCATATCTCGGAAAGCACGTTAAATCGTTGGTCCCGGCTGTCTTTCATAGATCTTAGACAGTCGTTACAAGTCGTCAGAAGCCCGAAAGTCTGACAACCAGATTTACCCAGTAACTGGGTTGTTGAGGTCAGATAGGCAATCGCTCCATGTAAAATACTGGTACTCAGCTGCATCCGGGTAGACTGAAAGCCGACACCAACATAGTTGGGAAAAGGCAGGCAGATGATGATGAAATAATCGTAAAAAGAATACGATTTGGACATTTAAATATGTTTCAAAGACATTGACAGTATTCGACATTAAATAACACAGCCCAACGTGACTCTTGCACCTTGAATGAGAAGTCATTCCCCGTAGATTTTGGGTCACTGAATTCAAATTCGGTTTCAGAAATGCTCCATCACATCACATTTCTTAGATATCCTAACCCTAAAGTGCAAAAAACGCGATTTTAGCGTGTTTTCACGGTTATGTAGCATCGGAACAAATTTAGCTATCGAAAAATACACACAATGCTTTTAAGTATAAGCATTGCTCTTCCAAATGGCTTCAGTTTGCGCGAACATCTTTTTTCATCATCGAGAAATTTGATTTTGAAAATTTTGTGCAACAATTTAATAATGCCAACTACAATTTAGCTTATAATCTCGTTTAGAAGCCGAAAAGAAATGTAACTATGGAAAAATTACATTTTGAGGTTATGTTAGAATAGCGTCAATGGTTCTTTTAGAGTAGCATATTAAAAGATTTTTACATTAAGTAGCATTCTAAATGATGTAGAAGTTAGCAGCCAAAGAAGTTGAGTTGATTCTACTTATGTATCGTTAGTTTATAGCCGTTGAACAATTCATGTATATAAACATTTTCAAAATCAAATCTACGGGAATGACTACTCTCATTCAAGGTGCAAGAGTCACGTCGGGCTGAGTAATACACACAGAATTATATGCATTGAAAAGGACAAAATAAACATTTATCCCATTTTTAACCGACGAAAAAAAAACGGAGGAGGTTATCAATTCGACGCGTATATTTTTTGTTTTTTTTATTTTTTTTTTTTATGTATGACCACGCATAACTTTTTACATAGTAGTCCGATTGTGATAATTATTTTTTATTGGAAAGGGTATACTTCGAGAATGGTCCCATATAAATTTGGAAAACAAAATCAAACCCTAAGGGTCAGAAAACAGGGGATGATTGATTGTTCACTCACAGATTGTAATGTTTAACCACGCATAACTTTATACAAAGTAGTCCGATTTTGATAATTCTTCTTTCATTCGATAAGGTATACCTTGCCAAGTATTATAAGTATATTAAAGCTACAAAAAATTATAAAATAAAAACTTTTTAACAAAAAATTTAACTGCCGAAAAAACTGAAAAGCAAAAAATAATAAACCTTAAAATTATGAGTAGGCGCTGAAAAATCAATGAACAAAGATCACTCAAAGCGCCGACTCATAATTTTAAGGTTTATTATTTTTTGCTTTTCAGTTTTTTCGGCGGTTAAATTTTTTGTTAAAAAGTTTTTTATATTCATATAAACCTTTGCACATTAGACACCAGCCTTTAACAAGTTTCAAGGTGCACTCAAAATATTATTCCAAGATACATTATGGCTTAATTAAACTTGCCATGCACTCTCACAGGGAGGGGCGTGAGAGGTCGTAGGTATGTTGAGATAGATCCTTTAAGTCGTGTCGGGTCTATGTCAACATAGTCTTGTGGTGTTTGAGTCATCAGTCTTTGAGCACTGCTCATGCATTTAATTGTGACATTATGGAGTTACTGGCGTATGTGGTGGGTCGTATATAGACGTGGGACAGCCATGCATATTATTTTAGGTACATACCGAGGCTGAAGAACCGAGAAACTAGCATTTTCTATACGAAAAATGGTATTGTGATTTCCATCAAACAAAATATAAAAATGTACACAATTAGGCAGAGTTTTACGATCTCATAATCTGAAACAAAAAAAAAAGAAAATCACTACAAAGTGAACATTAATTTTAATTTCGGGAGTCGGCATCTTGGTTTTGTATTGTCATACACTCCGCGCCACTTGAATAGGACCAGATTATGTTTCTAAAGTATTTAAGATATGAAACAATTTAATTATAAAAGAATAGTAGGTATTACATCTCTAAGCATGAGGCATTCAAATATAAACAGTTGACATCATAACATCCAGCACAACCGCTCAAGTACTGTTGGTGTAGGCAAAGGGATGCGTCACTTGAATACGACCATTAAATATAATGCAAAATATATTGTTATTAAATTATATAATTAAACATATACATTAATTAATAATCGATGGTTTTTCCATTTTTTTGAATTAAATAAAAAATCCGAGATGGCATTGAATTATAAAGACGTCTTATGTTTTCAATAGGCAGTTTGCTCCAACACTTCTGTATACCCTCCTCGAGTTCTTGCTTGCTGTTATGTACTTTTTGTACTATTGTGTACTATTCTTGTAAACTTTGCGTGACATCCATCCCCACACATTTTCAATAATATTTAAGTCAGGCGAGAGTGATGGCCAATCAAGAAAATTGATTTTATTTTGTTGAAATCACTCACGAACGATACGTGCACTATGAATGCTCGCATTATCATGATGAAAAATAAAACTCTTACGTGTACTATTCTTGTAAACTTGCGATTGTCATTTTCTAGAAGCTTGATATAATCGTTAAAATTTTGTTTACCTTTTATTACCACTAAATCAACAGGTCCCATTGTATGATATCGCACCCCAGACCATGACTGCACCAACATCATTTCACCATCGTGATAAAATCAATTTTTTTCTTCTTAAATCATGGAAATAGTAAGAATAACCATCAGGGCAATCTAATTTATATTTTTTCGTCACTGAATACAATTTGATACCATTCTGTTGTTTAATGCATTTTATTCCAGGCAAACTGAAGACGTTCCCTACAGTGATGTTCTTTCAAACATGGCTATCACATAATTTTTAAACGTTTTAAATGTGAACAATTCTTTAAAATCCCTTGAACTGTCCGTATAGATGCTTCAGTACCAACTTTGTGGGCTATTTGTCTTGCTGATGAGGTAGAATTCGACGCTTCACGTAATATTGCACGACGTTCTCTATTAGTTGTAGTTAGTTTTGTACGTCCTTTAAATCGAATACCGTTATTTTCAGGATCTTTTAGAAAATTACTTACTACCTAGTGCGTATATCCTATTCTATTAGCGATTTTTCTTAAAGAATAGCCTTCTTCACTAAGAACTTTTATTTTCCCTATTTCTTCTGGACTTAACTCTTTCGACGACCCATGTTTTGAGAATCTAGCCAGTGCGTGACATAGTCCTCACTGAATAGATGCAATACGTGTTCATCGTTTCGCAGTTGGAAAACAAATGAGGTCGCGCGGGGGGATATAATTCGTTGGTCGTATTCAAGTGACGCATCCCTTTGCCTACACCAACAGTACTTGAGCGGCTGTGCTGGATGTTGTGATGTCAACTGTTTATATTTGAATGCCTCATGCTTAAAGATGTATATACCTACTATTCTTATATAATTAAATTGTTTCATATCTAAAATACTTTAGAAAAATAATGTGGTCCTATTCAAGTGACGCGGATTGTATTTTGCCACCGAATGTTGTATTGAAGTGATGGTACCTATCTCACACAAATTCGTTTACCGCTACTTGGTATGTACCAGTGGTAGAAAATTATTATAACGTCCTCAGTATACTAAGTAGAAAAATATGTATTTTGCTGATGACTCAAAAACTACCTAAGCAAAGTTACTAAAATTTATATATGACAACCACTGAACCAAACCCTCATTCATTATCATTTCAGCCATAAGACGTCCACTGCTGGACTTAGGCCTCCCCCAATTTGGGGGGCTTTGCCATAGTCGCCACGCTTGGCAGGCGGGTTGGCGATCGCAGTATGATGGTAAAATGCATAGAGAACGCTGCTGCCTATTCTCTAGTAAGTCCCTTAGTCGCCTTTTACGACACCCACGGGAAGAAATGGGGTGATGTTATTTTTTACGTCCGGCACCACACGGCTATTCACGGCTATTCATTCCTATCGATCCAGAATATCTGAAGAATGTGCGTAACAGATATGAACCACCAAAAAAAGGTCAAATTAAAACATCCTCTTTTTTTAAAGTAAAATAAAATTTTACATGAATATTTTTTTCAATCAAGGTTGTTGATTCTTCGCATAATTACGTAGCGTCGAGTTCAAGTCAGGTTTACTGCGCCTATTTAATAATTCAAGAAGTGAAGGGCCTCATGTTACTCAAGCCATTTGTCAAAACTAAAGTACCTCGTAAATATTTTATAGAGCTTTATATTGTATAGGGCCTTTTTCTTTTTAATGGTATGGTAATTAAATCATAATGACAGACTTTAGAATTGTATCGATGTTTAAAGTATACAATTATTTGTTCTTTAAAAACTCATAGTAGAAAACGTAATTGCTATGTTGACATAAAGAGCTGATTTGCTTGGGAAGCGAGGGATCTCTGCTTACCACTGTTGAGTAAACGGCGTGGGCGTGATGTTGTGTCAAAAGTAAATTTCTTATCCGCGTCTTTAATACATACTTTTTAAGGAGCTTCACCCGCGTATCATTCATGTAAACCTTCTTCTTGAATCACTCTATCTATTCAAGAAAATCGCATTAAAATCCAGTTTAAAAAATCTAAGCGTACATACATGAAATGCGACTTTGTTTTATAATAAAAAAATGACTGGGTATATAGTAGTAGTATAATAGTTTTTACAGTCTTATGCAGAATAAAGGTGACAAAATATGGAAGACTACAAAAAACCAGTCCGTAGGCCTAAAAGAGGCGTAATATTCACTCTACGCGTGTAAGACCCCGGATACTGTTACAGTCAGTGAAATGGCTTGTGACCTTGAAATTCAACACCATTTTACTCCATTTTACGTCTTATCTACAACTTGTATTTTATCCTGAAAACTATACGTTAAAACAAAAGAAATATGCGACGTAATAAGGCTCACTTTGAGTTGCATTACTTCAATATAATCTCCAGAAGTAATCAGTTAGTACGACTGTCAATACCAATGGCCAGTAAGAACGTTCGTATTCTAATCTTAGTCTGAATATTATGTCAAAAATACCTCTAATTTACCTTAAATTTTGACAATTATTTAATTGTCGCTGAGGTGACATTACGACTACTCTAATACTCCTAATTGGCCCCTTGGACAGACAGTCGTGGCCATCTTGGGTACTGGCTAATATTTTTACTACGGTGCTACGGCACGAGGCAATCAATAT
This sequence comes from Aporophyla nigra, assembly GCA_947507805.1. NCBI lineage: Eukaryota > Metazoa > Arthropoda > Insecta > Lepidoptera > Noctuidae > Aporophyla > Aporophyla nigra. The sequence continues at coordinate 25,356,661 of OX382292.1, read as the reverse complement.
ATTTTTCATGAAGCGAAAAGAGAAAACAGACCACCCGACCCCATATCTGTCAAGTACAATCGAACCGAACTTACAAAGCGCAACCCTCAGCTGCAGCTCGCAGACTCACACCTGCGTATAGGTGCCCCCCGATTGTTTCCGAGCCACATTCGCGCTCTGACCGTCGAACGCGATGGGCGTTCCCCAACTCGGTACGACCGTTTCACCCGCCGAGCCCGGGCTCGAGCGACCGCGCCGTCCACACCTGTTGATCGTCGACGATTCCAGGGAAGCGAGAGCGGTTGAAGGTTAGTTTTCTATTTTTGAATTTATTTATTTATTTTTATCGGAGAAAAATTGTTGTGGTTATTATTCGGTTTAGTTGTTTTCAAGACAGATTTTTTTAGTTGTGATTTTTCGAGAAAATTCTTGTGTTTTTCCGACGGATATACTTTATACGGTGTAAAAATGAGTGAATTTTTAATTGCGATACAAATTAAATAAAAAAATAGGTGATAAATTTTTTTTGCACGATTAGGAAAATATATCTAACAGTGGCTATCTTCAGTAAAATGTTCAGTTATATAAATCATATTATGTAAACAAATCAAATATAATTAAAACGCTTTTATAGTCGTACGTAACCGTACGAAAAAAACTACAGATCAAAGTGGGTGTGACAGTGTAAAAATATAAGTTGCTTATAAAAAAAAATCTGAGATTAAAAAAAAACATTACGAACATTCTCGCCATTGACATTGAATCTAAACCGCTGCAGATAAGCATTAAAATAAAAATTAAACTAAACGCGAAAAGATAATAAAAAATATTGCAATATTTTATCACCGGATTCCACTATCAAACTATTGTTGTGTAGGTTTATCCGTATGACACTATTGAGAACATTACTGGCAGTTGCCTGATAAAAACCGACGAGTGAGTCTGGGAGTGAAATATTTATTACCCTTCGTAGTATTGGCAGTAAATGTGTTACGGCTCGTAAAGAATATTTTGTGGTGCTCCTTGCTCTTGTGGACATTTTAAGGATAGAAAGGTTAGTTTCTTTTTATTTTTCATTATTTTTTACTACTTTAACTAAAATGAGACGTATTTGTCTTTACTTTTATGAACATACATGGGTATTTCAATAAATAATACTTGCCGGAACGCTTAACATCGAAATCGTGTAGAAAAAATTAAACATGTATTTGTGCAAAAACTTGGATACTTTTTTGTTTTTCGCCATAGAAATAATGTTTCACAAGTCATGATTGTTGCCTCGTACTAATAGGATAAAATATAATACTCTTTATTATTTACACCATATAAATTAGAGATGTAAATAACATTCAAATTATATAAAACACAAGTTTCTAAACTCAAATAATAATGTACGAACCCAAAAACAAAACAGTGTGAAACAAAACAAGTGGAGTAACAAAATTAATATCCCCTTTGAACTAAAACAACAAAAGTAAAAATAATTAGAATGGTGACTTTCTGGGCCTCCGGGGACTTTCTGCTCAACTGAACATAATCATAATAAAATTCTACTGTCTTTTGATCGCCATTCATTTTATAATGTATTATTATTAAATTAGAGCAAAAGGATGACATGTTTCAAAATGAGGTTTCTGTGTGGTTTTATTATGTAGTAATTACAGTTTTTTTAACCATGTTTCTGTTAGTGCCACTATGTTTTGTAAGAGACTAATAAACTGAAACAATATTCAAGGGTTAATAATGTCAAAAGTAAATCAAAACAGCATCACTGAGCCAAAAAGTGACAGTTTAAAAAAAAATTGATTGTAAAAAACGATAGGAGAAATTACTTACTTCTCAAAATATGTATATGTGGGGACTATTTCAGTGTGTACTAGTATTGTGGTGGTATGGCGTATATAATAAAGCGTATTAGTTATCTGAAGTCAATGAATGTATTTTCTACTTCACCTGGAACTGAATTGCTGCTAAACTTCTGTGAAATGTGTCACAATTTATGTCGAATGTTTCCAATGTTGGAATTTGCCAGAACCGACTCTGTGGGCTGTGACATATGTCTTGGCTTGTCGGGCGTACAATGCCTGTTGCGCTTGATACAAGGTCAGCAAATCTCACGGGATGAGAAAGGGTTAACATATCTACAAAATATACAATATTTTAACCTTAATTATACAATGTTTATACAATCTTTTCGTGTATAATTCTTGAATAAACAACGCGTTCATTAAAAAAAGTCTTCTGTATTTTTCATACTTAATTAATTTTATTCCCAGTTTGAAAAAATATTTAAAGAGTGAAGTTTTGATGAAACTTTTTAAGATAATATTAGAGTTAGGATTGAAGAATAAAAAGTAATTTTGTGGGTGTAAAGAGATAAGGCTGTGTGCATCGTTGATAGACTTAGTTCGGGTACAAAAGTTACAAAAATTTTGATGAATTACGGCTTGTATCGCAGACTATGTGTAGGTAATTTACCGATCCGCTACTTTTTTTGCAGTTCAAACCACTTGGTAAAACATTGGCATTTTTATTTTAATATTCAAGGTCAAATTAAATTTGCTGGTAATACTTTACCCTTGTGTTGGGTATCGATAATTTTTTGTTCTAAAAAAAACTTTGTTCAAAAATTTTAATGACACTAACGTGTACATTAGGTTGGAATGATGGAATTGATTATTATTTAAAAATAAGCATCACCTTTGTACCATTTTTTCTGTTCTTTTCTGTTAATATATGTGAGTACATAAATGGTTAAATAAATAAATTAAACCAGGAATAGAATTCTTCTTCCACTTTCGGTTTATACCTACGAGTTAATCTAATGACGAGGTGTAAAAGATTAGCGTCAGCAAGGTTGAAAGCGACGCTGACTATACATTCGTACGTCCGGAGTTTTAAGTATTAACACTGGTGAAGGCTCTTCAATTAAAAATTTATTTAAGGCGTGGTAACAAGCAATTTTTTTTTTGGTCTTTGAAAGTAGCACATCGCCCAAACCAATAAGGTTCAAAATAGCAATGCGTTTGACTTTAGTTGAATCGCAACAAAAAGTTATTTTGCAGTTTTAACTAGTGATCACCCAGTGGTTGAAATACGACCACAATTCATTTAAAAGTTAATGTAATTCTAAAGCATTTTTAAATACGAATATTTGCTTTCTGCATACCTTTTCCGTATAAACTATGTAAAATTGTATTATCCTCCGTCTTCGTAATTTTTGTAAAATGGGGTACAATGATCTTGCTTCACGTATCTCTACATAGTATAAATCGAAGTTGATCACTTCCTGCGTCTGTACGCTTAGATCTTTAAAACTACGCAACGGATTTTAATGCGGTTTCCATTAACAGGCAAAGTAATTCAAGAGTAGGTTTATATGTATAATACGCTTGAAAAAGCTAGTAATATAAAGATTAAAAATAAATGCATGTCATAGTGAAATATTTTTTAGGAATTTCTTTAGTTGATTGATATTTTACACTCAATATTTTAAGAATAGTGCGACGAATAATAGGTTTTTAAGCGCTGTTATGTCGATTGGGTATTGATGTTGATAATATTCTATGATATATTTTAGTACACACTTATTTAATACACTGATGTTTTTTCAGAATTGAAATATGTACCAATACCAACTGTACGACGAAAACTTAAGCATTTTGTGGTATGCTACGTTTGGGCTTCACGTTGCAACACTTGTAAAGTGCAAAAAACCTTAATATCTCCTAAACACTACAAGTTAGTTTCTTGAAGTTAAATAAATCTTGAAAACAATATTATATTGCATATTCAAACCTTATAACAACATTCTGACCTGTAATTTCTGACGCAATAATTGTATTATAATTATATTTGATTGCGTTCATAGCGATATGATTAGTATATAATGCACTGATTAGGTTTCGTAATTGAATCGCATAGTTTAAGATTACTCAACATTAGTATTTCGCCCGTGACTTCGTCCAAGTGAAATTTTAGCCCCATACTCGCCGCGTTGCATCGCATCGCCCGTCCGCGTTATTTCTTTATTTTCACTTAGCGTTCTTTCCAACTTTGCTCGGCTCCTAAGGATTATTAAGTGATTTTAGATATAACAAAATCCTATGGTCATCCTCAGAAATGGTGTTATCAAATATAATGTTAATTTTTATGAAATCTGACTGGTAGTTCTGGTAGTTCCTACGTACAAAGTTACAAACAAACATTTTGTTCATCTATATAGAATTGTTTTATATAATATTGGCTAACCGATATGTGGTATAAGAGATCCTATCAAAAACTTACTGTGTATACTTATAATAATAAGGTAAGGGTACACCTCTTGAAGGGGTTTGCTAGGACCGATGCCTGCCAGAGTCGCGAGATTATTCGAAAGAGATACCGTGACCCTGGCACATGAGCAACTGAAGGAACACGGGTGGGTTTTAGTCAGTAAAAGTCTGACACGCCCTTCCTCTCCGCCCAGAGCGAGAGAAGTCATTTGATGATTTCCCATCCAAAAAAAACCGGCCAAGTGCGAGTCGGACTCGCGGACCGAGGGTTCCGTACAAACCTGTAGGTCTAAAGTTTAAAATTTAAAAAAATATTTTTATTATATGATGTAACAAAAAATTTACTGTTTTCGCAATTTTTCCTTTATCTGTACTATAAGACGTTGCTTCGTACCAAATTTCAAAATTCTAGATCGACTGGAAGTACCCTTTAGGTTTTGATTCCCTTGCGAGTTTCGAAAATTTGCGGAAATTTGCGGCATAAACGGCTATATCTTTTGATTGCGTTAGCTAAAAAGTTTGATTTTTTCACAGCTCCAAGGGACAGTAGACTTGAGTATTTGATATAAATTTCAGCTTGATATCTCCACGCGTTCCTGAGAAAAAGGGTCTTGACAGACGGACGGACGGACGGACGGACAACAAAGTGATTCTATAAGGGTTCCGCTTTTTCCTTTTGAGGTGCGGAACCCTAAAAAAGGGTACACCTCTACCTAACTCTCCGGGGAACACAGGTGTGATGTCATGCTCTATTATTAATTTAGTCGTTCGTTAAGGTCAGTTTTGAAATCACATGTTTGATTCCCAGGTTGAATTTACGTATCGGTTTTTGTCTCTCCTGCATCAACGTAAGGTCATTCGGGGCTAATGTGTCTACTGTGCTATCGTGTCTTTTATGAAACATCACCATAGCCTTGTCGACACGTTAGCCCCGGGTGATAATATTGTGTATTTTTTATCCGGGTCGTGTTGGCCCAGTGATTAAGCCCTCGCCTCTCATGCACGTTGTAATGGATGCAAAATTGGACAAGTCCTAGTATTTTGAGCATTTTAATGACATGGGTGAAGAGAAACATCGTGACGAAACCTGAACTTGTAGTTAGTGTATGATAGTGTTAAATTGCCAACCCTACCCGAGCTATTGTGAAGACACATGTTCTTACTTTCTCTGTAAGAGGTTTAGCCGTTTTAGGGCTTTTATTTTAGTTTTTTTTAGAGTGCTGTTTTAGTCTTTATTCGGACTTTTGTTTTAGCCTTAGCCCTAAAAAGGGCTATTGTTTTACCCTTTTTGGGTATTGGTTTAGTCTTTTTTAGGGCTTTTGTTTTAGCATTTTCGAGTTGTTGTCGTGCAGTGGAACAAAAATAGACTAGTATTATTATTGGCTGAAGTGGTGACTGCTTCATTGATCTAGTAGCAGCCCGGAGTCTGAGTCGTCTAATAGGCTCGCGTCTCTATTACATAAGATTTAAAAAGCGAAATGTGGGTGTGCTGTAGGTGCATCTCAGCCTAATCATTCAAGGAGACAAGTCGGTGTGTTTTGTTTTGGTATTATTATTATTTATCTGGGCAAATATAGTAGTTTAATGAGGAAGCAAGATACCTACAGAAAACCGTTCGAAAAGTGATCATTTATTTTTATACCAACCTGCATCAATCTCGATAATTACTGGCTGAATTTTTAGTCCGGTTTTCGCTGAAATTCTGACTACATTCGGTGAGAGAGTGTGGTATGTTTTTTTTTTCTTTTTTTTATCAGCTTCGAGTCATACCGCTGATGACAGCAGGCTAGTAGTCTATACTTTTTGGTTTTGGTATAATCTGACAGACACGTATGGGTTTTAAGTTTTTTATTTTTGTGGTTGTCTGTTGTTACAGTTACTATGTCGTGTCTGGTGGTTAAGGGGCCTGATTTTCAAAGACGAGTTGCAGTGCTCTCCAAAAGACAGTTGTTTTTTTTTTCTCTTCAGCTGTAATGCCACATAATTGATTTAAAATACAAATATGATAAGTTTATTATAAAAGTAATTGGCAGGAACTACACCGTAATAAAAACTACATTTTCATCCAGTAATAACCGGAATTGTTAATTACTATCGGAAAAACAAAGCCACTTAACAAAATATTAATGCAACACAGTTATGATTTTAGTAAAATGTTAAATTTTCCAATAATTAAGCGTCATTGGAAATTTCAACGAAATTTTAAGTGCTTATAATTGTTTTAAGTCCGTTGCCATGTAGATACATGCATTTTATATTCTAGATTTGCTGAAAATATATCTCTTATCGTAAAATTTGCCGATCTCCCGACATGTGTATCCTGCCCGTCTTAACGTACGGTGCTCAGACCTGGTCGCTCACCGAATCGCAAAAGTTCAGCCTTGGGTTTTGCCAAAGAGCGATGGACCGCAGTATTCTGGGTGTAAAAAGACAGGACAAAATTCGGGACACCACGCTGCATTCCAGAACATACCTGTTTGTAGCTAGTGTTCGTCTCAGTTTCACGTAAAATTTTACCTCATTAGAATTTGCGAATTATAGAGTTTGATTACCAGTTTCTGTAATTATGCTCAATTTACTTCTTATTGGCACGGTAATGAATCTTTTGGAATTGATTAAATTTCTAGGTTCGAATTAGCGGCTTACTGGAATAATACATAGCATTTTAGAGTTGGGATGAACTTAAATGGAATATTTTAAGAACAGATATCTCTGTGAGTTGAATTTTCTAAGGGGTGGAAATTTTTATTTAAATTATACTATAATAAAATATTTTGCCAGCGGTTTCGCGCGAGGTTAAAACCCTGTGGGTATCTTTTTTGCTTATACAGGTTATTAAATATCTGTGTCCCAAATTTCATTCAAATCCGTTCGGTGGTTTTGGTGACGATCTCGAACATACATTCAGACAAACGGAAAATCATTCTAAAAACTATATTTTTGGAATCACACTCACTCCTACATCTCATAGCTATTATTTTAAACAACAAACGGGGCAAATTAAACTGATTAAAAATATACATTCAATATACAGGTGTCTTACTTACTATTTTATTGTACGTACAAGTGTGAATTTTTATCTTGTTAACAAGCCAATTATTAAAAAAACTTAACAAGAGATTTATAAATGCAAAATTCAAGTTAAAAAAAAAACAAATCCTTTAATGCGGCTAAAGTTTTCATAAATGGAATATTTATGTATAGAGATTCATGGATGCGTTATAAAAAAAGATACGGTTTCATAAAAACTTTTTGCTTGATTTAAGTAGAAGTTTTAATTCATTAGTAAGACCGTTGATACCTCTTACGGTGATGAGGTTGAGTTCATCCCCTTAACCGAGTCTTTGCTAGAATAATTACTCTCTGTAAATGTCTTTGCTTTGCCAACAATGACTCGTACTTTAATCTTTTTCTTTTCTGTATCACTAGTTCTTTCCCTCATCTTTTACCTTTGATCTCATGGTAAAAGATATAACATTCAAGTCGTATTTTATTCAACTTTAGTTTATCAACATTTTCTCCTCAGTTTTTCTCGAGTTTGACTTTAATTTCTTAGCAAAGTAATTCGACATTGAAAGATGTTAAAAGACATCTGTCTTCAGAAAATGTGATATTTTTCTTACTGTCCTTTACGCTCTATTGCTTGAAGATGTTTTTAAGTATGAACATAAAGCGAAAAGGTTTTCTATTTAAATTGATAATAATCATATTATCAGCATCGGTTCGGTAAATGTACAGGCTATTAAAATGTTTTCGTGACGCGTTTTGGCATTTTTAAATAGTAGACAAAATAATTAATCTAAACTAATATTATAAAGAGAAAAGATTTCATTATTTGTGTGTTTTTTTTTTTCTTTCACGCTAAAACGGCTAAATGAATTTGAATTAAATTTAGCACATGAATAGACCACGACCTGGAGAAAGACGTAGGCATACTGTTCATCCTGGTTTACAGACGAACTCGCGGGCAACAGCTAGTACGTATTACATTACTTTTTATAACAAAATATTTGCTGTACTTAGCAACCTGTATTCATGTTAAAACCACTACATACATATTATAATATACTTTCTGACTCTATTAGTCCCTTACAACTCGTATCACAAATCCCATATTCAAGTTTCTTTTTCAGGTAGTTTTGTCCTCGGGCTAGGGACTTGTACCTGGAAATTTTGTTACTCAACGTAGTATAGGGCACAGCACTAAATAGAAACTATGTAGTTTCTGTTTAGTGCTGTGCCCTATACATACGAATGTAAATGTTTAATACCACTTCACATGTACTATGTTCCAGTAATAAAAACTTGCTCTCAGATTTTATTCTCAATCTCAGTAATGGCAGCATAAGGACGTAGGTTACTGCTGATAGCGAGGCTAAGTGCAAATCTAAAGTAATATTATAAACAGGAAAGATTTGACTTTTTGTATGTATGTTTGTAATGGATAAACTCGAAAACTTCTTAACAGATTAAAAAAATATTTTACCTATAGAAAGCTACATTATTACAAAGTAATAAAGGCTATATTTTTATCCCGGAAAAATGCACAGTTTCTGTGAGTCACGCGGACGAAGTCGCGGGTGAATTGCGAATTTGGTATTCAAAATTCGCCCGCGACTTCGTTCGCAGCGAATACAGGGAAGCGGCGGTGAGAGAGAGCGGACATACCTCAGCCGTACCAGAAGAGCAACCAGGTATTGATCGGCGCTTAATGGTCTCCGGCAACCATAAGAAGAGGTCTGCTGCCGCGAAATTGGTGCTGAAGCTTCGCTCGAACATATAGTTCAAAGATGTGTCACGCAGTATAGGAGAACGTATGGTCATGGGCTCGGCAGCACTTGGTGACAGGTCCCACTAGCCATACGGCGGGTGGATATTAGTCGGGGGTGCGGCGAAGATACAAGTATCTCCTAAGTCCCCGACATATTTTAGTAGACGGAGTTCGACACAACCCTTCGTTCACCCTACAGAGGGGATCTATAAATATTTCTAGACGGAAAAAAATAAAAAATTGCGAGGCCTAAGTGTGACCACTAAACAAATAGGTACAGAAGTTCGGTTCTACACAGCGAGCAGAAATGGACGCACGCACACAATACACGTACACTGCTACAAAGATCTTTGGGCACTCGAATGACGCTGACAGAGATGCACTGTTAACCCTTTCGCGGACGGTCTCAGTTTAAATTGTGTTCTAGAATGACACAATAAATTGCCATACAAATAAATTTGACGTATAAACACGGTGGGAGTGTGGGTATAGTGTCGCCGCACATTGTAATCAACAGCACATTTTTGAAACAGTTATAAACAATCTTCACGTGATACAGTTTTGAGTTTTCGGTATGTTATGTATGACACAAGGTACAACATAACTTTAAAATTTAACGAAAATCAAAGTCCTGCCGTAAATAATATTTTGTTTTTGAACGTCATCATACGTTGTGCCGTACCAAAATCTCAAATGATGACGTACAATTACGTTCTGTCCGCGAAAGTGTTAAATGATAAACATTAATGCAATTGTTTTGTGAAATGTATTGAATAGCGTGTAACGTCCCGTCAGGAACGAAGTTCCTTACGCTTTTTCTCCAAAACTAAATATTATGTCGTTTACTACATCTTTAAAATACTCACATTTTACTTTGACCTCATTATTGGCTTCAGCATCCTCGAAAACTATGAAAACGACACTCATGATGAAAAATTTCACAATGTTCGCAGCCATTATCTTGAATTTTCATTTAAATCTCACTATCGGCTTTAACACCCTCGAAAACCATGAAAATTATACCTTAGCTGAAAACTTTGAAAGTTTCGCAGCGGCCATCTTAAATTTTAATTTTGACTTTTCTATTGGCTGGAGTACCCTCGAAAACCATGAAAACTATCTCAATCTGTCTTTGTCTCTTACTATTATTTATAATAAAAAGTCGTACAAAGTTTATATTAACGTTTATCGTTTCGTGACGATTTGTAAAATTTTACTCCTACCGTAAAACTGCGTTCAAGAACTTCCTTCCAAAAACAAGATGGCGTGGTCGTTTCGATTTTGGCCACGCAACAAAAGTACGGTAAGGGTTCGTTACGATCGCCTGAATATGCGATTAGAAATAAAGTAATGCCATAGGTGAGCATGTCTGTGTGAGTGTGCTTTCGCTCGTTGTTTTTTCTAACTCTCTGTAGCGATCTATTTTGTGGCAAAACTACCAATAGAGCTCTTGAAGTGAACCACTAACTAATGTTCTTTATAAAAGTGTCGATTTACTAACAGCTCTTTGTGTATGTACCCTCGTAAATGCGTCTAGCATTTGGTGGGTAATATGTTATTGCACTCTAGAGGGAATATTATAATACCTACTGATTATAAATGAGTTATGTTACTAGTAGCTACTGCTCGCTTTTATTGGGATCCTAGGGGACCTAATTTACATAAGCTTATATCCAGATTAGTGTTTGCTTTCAAACTAGTTTATGATTAAGATGCCTCTCATCGAAAATTCATGCAGTCGTTTTAAGTGACAATCTTCTTCAGTAACTTTTACATTTATTGTACCTATTTATTAGGGTAAGCGGTTGTGATATTAATCTAGTATATAATAGAAAAATCACGATGTCTTATCAAGTGTGTGTTGGTATTTCTTTGCGTCGTGTTTACCGCAAATAAACGATTTTTTTTTTCTTCATTTTCTTTCTAATTTTTAAAAACAGTGACACATTGCTAGTTTGGAAATCTAACGGAGATGGGTGGAGTGTGCAAAGCGGAGAATCGAGGCGATGCTCAACAGCTAGGCTGTGTCCACCGAGTCTGTGCAGAGATGCATATTGACTAGACCGGAGCTGAGATGTGTACTTGTTAGGGTGGAATTGACCTGCGGCCAGCAGGAAGATGTGTGTCTGTGTGTGTGTAAGAAAATATAAGGAAATAAACCTAAGAAATTATTGAATAACATAAATGTAAACTTAGAAATAAAAATAAAAGTAGAGCCTTGAAAATAATTATTTTTTAATAAAGTTTTAAATTCATTATGAAGTTTTAATAAAATACAATTTCATGTATGTATATGTGTGTGTCTGGGTCGAGCGGAGTTGTGTTGTTTGCGGCGAGCATTGGATGTGGCTCGGGCGCAGCGGGCAGGTTGTGCGTTGCGGGGGAACTAGTGGTGCCGCTCACCACACTGCACAAATCTCCTCTTGTGTCCGTTGCGTGCCATCGCCAGCTTGCAAGGCACAGCTCACATCTCGGTTTAATTGGTACTATGCAAATATGAGACATCTCCTTTCTTATTTACTCAACCGTACCCATTGAAGCTGAGCTGAGACGAACGATATGTAAATAACGAAAACCATTGGTTGTTTCCAACACATCTACTCTTCTCTCGCTTCATCACCGCTTTGGTGAAGTCCGGGCCGAAACGATTACACGTGTCATGATTATAAAAGGCCTTCCTCGCAAACTTTCACAACGAGGAAATATCCTTGCAATAACAAAATCAAGTTTTATGTACATTTTTACGGTACAACTGCCCTAAGCAGTTCATGCGATGTAACCACCGGAATAAATAGGAAAAGTTTATTTTTAGCATCTTTTAGGGACTACACGGTTTAGTAAACATGCGTTATTTACCCCCAATAAGTTCATAAAACGGTTTCAGGTAAAGTTATTTGCTAATATTTAATTTATTTATTTATTTGTATAACACATTTACAGTTAAAAAACTGTATTCTATAAGTTTAACGCACAACAAGAAAGATCGTTTCATTTACTAAATAATGAATGAGCACCTTTTAAATTTTTGTCCAGAATTATAATGTGAGATTAAGGTTATTTTAAAAGATTATTTACTACAAATTCTTTTAATTTTTACTTTTATTTTTCGGAAAAACGATGAATCTTAAACTTGGATGGATCTTTACCGCTAAATCTACTGACTGTTTAGTCACCGGTTTGAGGTCGATTAATCAAAGTCAAACGAATAAAAAAATCAAGGACATTGCACATTCATTTGACACAAATTGAGATGATTTTTCATATGGTGCATTAAAACTTAGGAAATACAGTTTTTTAACTGTAACAAAACGTCTTTAAAATCACGTAAATCAGCAAAATCCGAAAAAAAAAACATGTACGTCCTCTTAAAACTACCATACATATGAATGAGTATCTATCCTCTATCTAGTCATAGATATTCCATCTATAAGACTAACTCTGCGTCCTATTACGCGTTCCGGTTCACTGAACAACACGACATATGAACACGACGTTAGCATATTCGCACGACGACCGCTTCCTATTAGAACTCGACCTCAGTTTCTCATAACTCTCTGTATGACAGACAACACACAGACAAAACAACAAGAGATATAAACATTCAATTCCTATTATTCTCCTTAGAGGGTACTACGGTCATATTTCCCAGATATTTTGACTAGAGTCTGTCAATTCGGTAACGACTATTTGAGTTCTGTATCGCGTTTCTGATCACTCAGATTAATTGGGTATTTGAAAATAACGCTTTATGATAACAAATAAGGTTCAAAATAGCAATGTGTTAGATATTAGTTGAATCGAATGCCCACCAATATAAAAGTAATTTTCCAGTTTAAATTAAATTTAACAATAAATACACAGCGCATTGAAATAATTTTCAATTATTACTTAAGTTGATTGAATTCTCTTTAATATATATGATAGTTTTCGCTCAAAATTATGAGAATTTTGTGACCAAAAATACATTATGAACTCTGTTTTACGAACGTTTCATCACGATACTATTTCATTTTTATAAAATATGTTTTAATAAGTCATTTTACTGAACATTTGACAATACACAACATTTTTTCTTAGTCAATATGATCCAATACGCTTTACTGGGCGACAAAAAGCTGAGCGTTTTACGGTGTCCTACGTTTGGGAAGCGCCTTAAGGAAGAAAATCGCAGAAATAGATCGAATTGTCCAATCAATTGCTAACAAGAAATTTTCTGATAACCTTGGGAACCTACTCTTAACTCAAAAGAGGCTTCTAAATTATTTGAGAACGATGTTTTAGCTGACAACTAATTTATCATCATCATCATCCCCGCCAAGCCTTTTAACAACTATGTTGGGGTCGGCTCCCAGTTTAAACGGATGCACCTGAGTACCAGTATTTTACATGGAGCGACTGCCAATCTGACCTCCACAACTCAGTAACTGGGAAATACGAAACCCCTTGGTAAGACTGGTTGTAGGACTTTCGGGCTCCTGACGACCCGTAACGTCTGTCTAAGATCTACGAAAGACAGTCGGGACTAACGACTTAACGTGATTTCCGAGGCACGCAAGGGTCTTGGTATGTGAAGATGGTCACCGATCCACGGACCAACCCCGGCAAGCGTTGCTTAACCTGAACGATAAATCTGTTATAATTTAGCCCAAGCTGGCAACTAATCATTAACAATATTAAATTTCAAACAGAAATTACGTCTTTCAGCCCAATTTCACTGACATAATTCAAAGTTACGCGTCTTCGTAAATTCACAGACTATACAAAGAAAGGTAAACTAGTAACAACTTGATTACCTCTGAAACTGAAAACTGTGGGGTATTATCTTACCCCCGGAGGGGTCGAGTCTCGGTTGGCTAAAATACACATTTTACTTTAGTCCGGTTATGTATAAAACGCGTCGGGTTATAACCCTGTGTAGTCGGACGATGGGTTAAATAAGTGTTATGTAAAGTGCTCATGTGTACCTAAAAATGAATGATTAATTTTAGGTATTTTCAAGCTCTTTTGTTGACTAAACTGAGACCATTTTTCATGGAACATTTCACCCCAATTAGATTGATATCTTTAACGCTTTACGGGAACAAATGATTAAATATGCAGCGTATTTAAATTTGATGTATGTTTTGGTAAATGACATAACGTATTACGTTTACGTTTTTAATGAAAAGTTGAAGTGAGTTTAGCATACAATATACACCGTGAAATTTCAATCGTCTTACAACGGCAGCCCACTTCATGTATCCAATGACATAACACATCCATAAGAAAAAAAAAACATAAGAATAACTAAAATAAATAATAGTTTTAAAAAACTAAAAAACACGCTTCCATGGAAAACCAAACTAAAAAGTACAAAATAATGGAAAAAAAGCGTGTGGTGCTTTTTAAGGTATTTTTTTATTGATATCAGCACCCCACGCTTTTTTTCCATTATTTTGTACTTTTTAGTTTGGTTTTCAATGGAAGCGTGTTTTTTAGTTTTTTTAAACTATTATTTATTTTCTATTTTTTAGGGTATTTCGAATTTTGAGACGTATGTCAGCGTAGTTTGTGACAGTTTTTTTGCTGTCCTGGTAACCCTGGCAAGGATAATGGCACAAATTTATGAAATTATTGCATTGTCATCGGTCCTTTACAGGTGTGCAAAGTTTGAATAAAATCTGGTCGTTTAAAGTGGGTCAAAATCGCGCTATAAGGAGTCGGTTACAAACAAACATACAAATATACAAACATACAAACATACAAATATACAAACATACAAACATACAAGTGAAGCTAATATAAAGCGTGTAAAAAATATATATTATTCATTATGATGACGTATGCCGTAGTTTGAAATTGATATTTTGTCTCATGGAAAATGGAGATGGAATGATCTAGTGAATCTAGTCAACTTATGCACTGGGTAGGTATGTTCTGTACCGTCTGATAAGTAAACATTATTAACAGGATGTTTCATAATTCTAATGCATTACTTATTTTACTTAGTACCTATTATGTAAATTAAATTTTACAATTTTTTAATCACGCCTAGAGGTATATTAAGTCGGATACATTGAGTGGACAACTTTTGTAAAACGACCAAAATGTCACGGTGTATAATGTTGTTAATTCGTAAAGCAAACTTTCTCTATTTATTAAAGGTTATTATTGCATTCAATAGCCCCATTTTTTAAAGAGGGCAAGCTAACATGTCTTTGGCAGCGTTAGGAGCCGATCAAAAAGAAAAAGCAGAAATGAAACGAGGTAATAGCGCGGGCAGGCATAAACATACCTAACCGACCATCTACAGACCTGCTTAAGAGAGGACTTTTGGCCGAAAGGTGTCGTATATCGACGTTTTCGAGGACGGTTACGCGACACCACGCAGCGGGACACGACGTCGTCATAATACGTGTTTAGTGACAGTTTTAGTTTAGTTTTATAGAATACTAGCTTTTGCCAGCGGCTTCGCCCGTGTGGAGGTCGAAAAATATCCCGCGGGTACGTACTACCGGGATAAAAAGTAGCCTATGTCCTTTCTCAGGCTCTAAACTATCTGTGTACCAAATTTAATTTAAATCGGTTCAGTAGTTTTAGTAGGAAAGCGAGACAGACAGATAGACAGAGTTACTTTTGCATTTATAATATTATATTATATATAGTGTTAGTGTGTAGTGTGGATAGTGTGGATTAGTGTGGATGTATTATTTTATAGTTATTGTTTTTATATTATTTATGTATTGTTTTTATGGGCCTTAGTAGCCTGAAATAAAGGATTGTATTGTATTGTATTGTATAATACACGTAAACTTTTGGGAATCGTCATTACCATCTTTACAGCCAAAAAACGTCCACTGTTGGACGTAGCCCTCCTCGAGCTCCACCACTTCGACCATTTCTGTGATTCCCGCATCCAGCGTCATCCTGCAGCCTTCACAAGGTCATTGGTCTTTAGTGCTTGTCATATTTTGAGGGTTTAGCCGTAATTTCCACGCTTTGCAAGTAGGTTGGCGCGCACAGTATGGTGGTAACATGCATAGAGGACGCTGCTCTCTGATAAGTCACGTGCCCATTCTCTGATAAGTCGCTTAGTCGCCTTTTGCTATACCTACGGGAAGAAATGGTATGGTGTAATTCTTTACGTACGGCACCACATGAACCTTCAGGGATAAATTCCTTAAATGATGGTGGAAAGCGCATCGTATTCTGTTGCACGGTTTAGAGGAATAACGCGGCCATACAGACAGACACAAAAAACTTTCTACAAAAAAATAACAACCGACTTCCTTAAAAAAACACTACAAAGTCAAAAATAACTTTAATTTCGGAATTCGGTGTCTTAGGATCTGTATTTAACTCTGTAGAACTGTAGATACCCCGCACTAATCTAATCGCGTTATTCGTTCATTTGTCGCGCAAATACTTAATGCAAATTTCAGACTTATATGGTTTTCACATGGACCCCATTGTCCGGATGGAACCAAATTAAAATGGGACCATTCGGAAAGCACCAGCTTTCAAAAAAAAAAAAAGAAAAAGAATCATCAAAATCGGTTCACCCAGTCAAAAGTTATGAGGTAACAAACGTAGAAAAATAAAAAAAATACAGTCGAATTGATAACCTCCTGCTTTTTTTGAAGTCGGTTAGAAATGGAATATAGATATAAATTACAACGGCCAATTATAAGTTGTAACTTCTTAAAATTGTCTTAAACGAAAAAGGATTCCTTTAAAAAGAAAACTTTGAGTTACATAACCGTAGTCGGAGGTTTTAACGATATTATTTTTATCAAAAATAAATTATTTCATAACGATGTCGTTGAGACAGTTTTCCTTTTACAAGCGACACCATTTATTCTTGTTAATTGGTTCAAGTTTAATTGAACCGTCCTTTGACCTTTTGCTTTAGGGACTTAGGTCGGATTTCACCATTGTTTTCTAAGGAAATTGAACGCGATCAGCACTTCTGTAACTGCGTTTATGAGCTTCTTGCGTCAATTTTGCACACCAATGGTCGAGCGCTACTGTTAAGCATGAGGCCCTGGGTTCAACTCCATCATTCCTTAGTTCGTTATGGTGATTCGTCAATATATATATCCCTTGAAATTACAGCTCTTTTTTACGTTGCATGTGGATCGAATTTCAACACGCGGCAATTTTGAAAAAATATTTACTCTACTCATCATCTTTCGAACCTTTTACGACCCGTATCGACTGTCGATCCACAAACGACAGGCGGGAACTACGGTTTAACGTGCTTTTCGAAGCACAGAGGGGGCCTAATAGGCTATTTTGGAGAAAAATAATCGTGTGAATTAATCTGATGCTCGGAATTGGCATTATTGACACCTCACGTCAAACTCATTTTGCAAAAGTTTTCTCAATGTTTTGAAAGACGTCCACTGACATATAATAATTTTCCGTAATCGCCTTGCTGGGCGATCGCAGTATGGTAGTAAAATGCATAGCGAACGCTGCTGCCGATTCCTAGTAAGTCCCTTTTTTTTTTGGTTGGGAAATCATCAAATGTCTTCTCCCGCTCTGGGCGGAGCGGGAGGGCGTGTCAGACTTTTGTCAGACATGTGCCAGGGTCACGGTATCTCTTTCGAACAATCTCGCGACCCTGGCAGGCATCGGTCCTAGCAGACTTCCGTGCTGGTGACACCTCTTTGAGGCGCGCGTGGAACACTACGCGCCGTCGACCCATATTATACATATATATGGTAGTAAAATGCATAGAGAACGCTGCTGCCCATTCCCTAGTAAGTCCCTTAGTCACGTTTTACGACACGGGGAGAAATGGGATGATGTTATTTTTAATTCCGGCACCACATAGAACGATCCTCTAGTATTGCATAGCATAAATTTTCTAAAGCAAGAATATTGAGGTAGATCTATCACGCACAATGGTCCACTCAAAGGACTAAGTGCGTAAATCAAATCCCTATAACATAGAACATAGAGGTAGATTCCAGTTTCGAAAATTTTCATCCTTCACCAGTTTTTATTTCAGTAAATCTTTAAAATCAACCTTCAACCGTAATATCCGTTCAGTATTATTTACTCACTCTTTAAAATTCTCAAGGGGTCTCTTGTAGATTAACAAACGTGTTTTGAATACTGACATGAAGAGGGAGCCACTAAAAATTAGGTGCCTCCACTGGGATGGATTTTCAGTAACATTATTAATCTGTTTCTGTCTATCAATTAATTAAAGCCTTTCGCATTCCCACAGCTGGGAATCAGCGATTTAATTTATACCACGATCCACCATATTGAACAAACACGCACGAACTAGAACCAATTCATTTCGCTCCAGTCCGTTCCTTGCTGCCCTCTTCCAGCGATGCCCTAAGCTGAGGTCCGTACCCCACAGAGGGTGCCCTTACAATGTAGTCGCTTAAGTCTTAAGGTTTTAGGCTCTGGCTAGAGGCTTTAATTTATTAAGACAGCCACAGGCAAGTCCGGTTAAGCAGCCGACAATCTCATAGGTTGACCTACAAGATGTCATTAAAAAATATCTAGAGCCGAAATTAAGAAGGCAAGTGATTTTTCCCCTAATTTGCACTTGGCTCGCGTAGTGCATTATGGCCTACTCCTTTAGACATTGAGTGGCCTGCGTCACCTGTGTGCTTTGTCCCAGCAGCAGGAACATAAAAGGTTGATTATGCTGAGATAGGAGCCTTTTTGGCCTCGCACAGGTCTTACTATTTTAATTTTTATATCTTTTACCATTTTGTTATTTGTTTTAATCCTAAAGTTTCTATGTTCTTTTTAATGTTTTTTTATATCCTGTGCGTGTCACAAATAAAATATTTTTCTTTCTTTTTCTCTTTCTGCTATGCTAACTGAGTTTTCTAAAAATGTAGTTGAGGAGCGATACTCGTAATTTTTTAGGTCAGTCTCAATCTGTAAAAAATACCTCGAGTTTTTGAGTATAAGGAGTTTAACTTCTGTTGATTTATAGATCTCATGCAAAATAATAATATTTTTGTTAAATAGGACTGGTTGATTTTTGATGATTTTGTTAATTAAGTAACAAAACTGTTGCAGCTTTTTTCAATAATGATGGATTCACGAAATGTGAATAATTTAACTGACTTCAACACCCAATTACATGGTTAAACCACTGTATAGGCGAGTCGGTTAAATAATCCATTTTGCAGCTATTTGGTCAGGATTTTGGTAAAAGGTTGAACAATCCGCCTGGACGAAAGCAAAGATTTTCAGTCTATTTAATAAAAAAGTAGAATATTAAGGTATTTTCATAGACCATTAGTGACTTCTTGAACCCGAGTCTAACGCTCAACCTAAAACATAAATAATTAAATATCATTTAAATTGTTATATGTTAAAGATGATCAATAATTGAGTAACAAAAAAATTTTAATATTTTTTCTAAATAAATTTTATCCAAGACTAAAGGACAAAAAAATCTTAATAGGATAAAAACATCAAATCTCAAATCTTTATTGCATTCCATAATGTATACAGGTGGTATATATATGTAGAAACAATAAAAAAAAAAACAAAAAAAAAACATAAAAAATGTATTTAAATAACACGCGTAATTCTGTGTCCTTGGCAACAAGGAAGTTTCCTGATATCCGGGCGAACTTGGCCCGGTTATCCGGCCTCAAGGGCGTGTAGCAGGTGATTTTTGGCGCATTATGATCGTCATGATGGATGGGATCTCTGGTACTGAATAAATTATAGGATATTAGTTGCCCGGGCAATCGATTATAGTGCCATTTGGTAGTTGATGGGCGCTTGTTTATTTATGTTTATGTTTAGTGTAGTTAACCTCGATGCTGCTATTTAAATGGGGGTGCGCGTGCCTCGACTGTTCCACACAGACATGTGCAAAACCAACGCCGGGGAACGTGCGCCCCTTCGTCGCCTTGTAGAGGCATACAACATTAACTGTATGGAATTGTACATATTCATTCTCTCAAACCAACTTTTCAAGAAAAAGGCTATAGAAATACTGTCTGAATGGAGGCTAGCTTAAATTAATTTATGTTATAGCTATCACACGCATATTTTTCTTTGTATACATTTTGTCTTTCACTTCTTCTTATTCTTTTTATTAATATGTGGACAATGGTGTGGGTTACATGTTTGTAATTCTAAGTTTAGAATTTATTGTATTGCTCTTAGCGTGTAACTGTTTTTTGTCCCTAATAAAAAATATGAACGTCATGTTTCTGTGACAATTATAATTATTTTTCTTTCTTTCTTCTTTGTTGAAAGAAAATTAATAATTTACCTTACAAGAAATATCTTTTGTCAACCAAAACTTCAGACAACAAGCTCACAGCCAATTAAAACGATAGTAGTTAGCTTCCTTTTCCTTGATGTGGCCTCTATCGAGTCTTCCTCATTTTATCCGGGCCCTATTGAGTCGAGCGGCGTCCAATAACTGCATAATGAACTACATCTGTTGGCCTCTTCAACGGTAATTGCTATGAAAGGGAGGATTCTGTAGAATAGTGCTGTATTTATTTTATAAAAATATCGAACGCAATTAATTGGGGGAAAATAAATAGCCATAAAATAGGAATACTGCTTTGAAAGACTACATCAACTAATTAAACCTGCACTTTCATTTAAATTTTAACACGATTATGTACTACATACTTGCTTTACAAAAGGAGAACTTTTCGAAGTATGCACTACAGCTACGGGTTAAGTTATGGCGTAGCGCCCATTGTGCTACGGCGTAGCACGTGCTAGGACCGCGGAGTCGCTTTGTTTCGGCAACTTTGTTTTGGCCCATATTTATTACCAAATTGGCTAAAAATGCCAATGTCAATAATAATATGAAAGGCTTTCTAGCAAAGATTAATTTAACCTGAGAATTCGGGTGTTAATAATCTCAGCTCAACTCAGTTGGGTACGTTTACAATATTAATTGCATGTTTTCATCGAAGCGGACATTCCTTTGGAAATCCTCGACCGGAGTGAAATGTATCGATATCGAAATATGTTTGGCGTCTGCGTAATAAACACATTCCTTGCCCTTGATTGTGTAAATTGAACAGTATGAGTACGGTATGTCATTAATTTGTTACGAATGTATCGTGTGGGTCGTTTTCTCACAAGTACTATTGAGCTGGATTCTAATATTTAGAATAATGCGAGTACCTATATATTAATAAATGATGTAAAAACTTTTTACCCCGTTTTACGAAAATTGCACTGATGGAGTAGAATGATAATTGTCAGAGTTAAAGTTTATATGGAGAAGAAGTGCAGAATTCTAAATTTTTATTTAAGAAACCGTATTCGAATGCCACCCGCTGGGCCATCTCTAATTAAAATTAAAATGTATATATTTATTTGTATCTTCCTTTAAGATCGTAGTAATAAAAATTTGTGAAATAATTTGCTTAAAAACAATTGCATTACTTCATATTTTTACCGCAAAAAGCATCGTAAGTTCTTATCTAACCCACTATTAACCTCGATACATTTTACTACGTCTACTACGACACACTCACACATCAATATACACACAATGTTATACTCACACCCATAAACACAGACAGTTATCAACACACACACATGCAAAGGCGTCTTCCCCGAAACGTAGGCGTGGCTGCCTCGACAGTACAGTCACCGACACAATGTTGAACTTCACCCACGTATATTAATATACTATTAATAGTACTCATAGTAGAATGTAGTTAAAATAATTGGTAGTCTTGTAAATGCGTGGGTCTAGTGATCACTTGGCATCAAACAATGTCTTTCTTACATCGTCCAAAGTCGTATTCTCGCTTTCTTTGGACACATCACACGCCGAGACGACACATCGGTGGGACGACTTGTCGTGCAGGGAAAAGTTGAAGACACGAGAGCTCGTCGCAGGTCGCCCATACGTTGGACCGATCAGGTCAAAACTGCACTTAATGGTCCACTTCACGAATGTACGAGAAAGGCTGCAGTACGAAAGGAATGGCGACGGGTTGTGAAGCTCGCCACCACACCAGATATGACGACCACGACCACTCTGTCAAGAGTGTAACGACGAAGAAGAAGAGAAGAAATGATCACTAAAATGAGCGAGGAGCCTCTTTCGGTCGGGTGACGTATAATTATGTATTAGAATTTCTAGTTGGATTTTTTTGTAGCTGCTTTTCTGCTTTATTCCAGTCCCAACTATGTTGCGGTCGGCTTCAAGTTTAACTGGACGTAGATTAACCAGTTTTTTACATTAACACGGATCGCCTACTATTTTTCTTTTATAAAATATTACAGTTGTGTTATACTTAAAACTGTGTCCCACCAATTCATTCTCACGGTTTGTCTATGGAAAAAGGTACAAGAAACAAAAAAAAGGACGGAATTCCAAAAAACACTACAAAGTGAAAAATAACTATAATATCGGACATTTTATATTTTACGACTTTTTGAAAATGAGGGTGTATTCTACCTGCTAGGGTCGTGAGATTAGTTCGAAAGAGGTACCGTGGCCCTGGCATATGGGCAACTGAAGGAACACGGGTGAGTTTTAGTCAATAAAAATCAGACACGCCCTTCCGCTCCACCCAGAGCAGGACACGTTATTTGATGATTTCCGATCCAAAAAAAGGGTGTATTCTGCACATCTATTTATCCCCTAAAACCATACAGGTGTGATGTTAGTTATTGAAGAGTTCCATTGTGTTCATATTATTTACTTAAACCTACCATGAAAATTATGGAATTAAATAACGAAACTCCATCCAAATCAGATCAGTCATTTAGAGAAAATTACTGACATATAAACATACATACATACGAGTCGAATAAAAAACCGCCGTTTTTTATAAAAAAAATGTTAAGTTTATAACGCGAGACTATAACTGGTCTGCCAGGGTCGTGAGATTGTTCGAAAGAGATACCGTGACCCTGGCACATGGGCAACTGAAGGAACACGGGTGGGTTTTAGTCAGTAAAAGTCTGACACGCCCTCCAGCTCCGCCCGAGAGCGGGAGACGTCATTTGATGATTTCCCACCCAAGAAAAAGGGTACGAACACTACGCAAGGCTTGAGTATTCATACAACATGTTTTTCCAGAATGGAATAGTGGTACCCAGAGGTGATAAGTACACAAATATCACCAGTTATAGTCTTTTTTTTTGCCACGGTAACTCTTTCGAACGAATATCGCGACCCTGGCAGGCATCGGTCCTAACAGAACCCTTCAGTATTTCTGACATCTGTTTGAGGCGCGCGTGGGACACTACGCGCCGTCGACCCGAGCTTGGTCCTTACCGGGCGGCGAGCTACCCATTGCTCGCCGCCCGCAAGCTCGCGCCTACGGTAGTTCATACCCTTGATCTCAAGGACTGTGTGTCTTTGTGTTGAAGACTTTTCAAGACTGCATCTTACATTTTCCTCAACGTTTGTGGATTTTCTTTTCCTTTTTGTTGAACAATTTTCTAGATGCGTGACATTTTCCCTAGAGGGCGTGGTCGTCGGCGTTTAAATCATCATCTTTCGCAATTTGAATTTACTGCGTTGGATTTTCTTTCTTGCGTCGGGTGTTCAGAACCTACCATAACTGCGTATAAATTATGTTTTCTTTTATACCAATGACGAATATTTTCTTCTGTTTATGCACTATTCTAAAGACGTGTGAAATCAAATAGATGCGCTCTCTCTTACAGAATTAAATAAGCATGAATTCTTAAATCAGATCTGCTGTGAAAAACGACTTATATAATTTTCATAATAAGAACAGTTTGGACTTTTATCATATTGTTTGCAATGGTTTGAAAATTCGTACCTATATTTCTTTTAACTTTTTAAATTATGGAATATAAACTGTTACTAACTTACGTATCCACCGTTACAGCAATATTTTATGCACATAGAACCAGGATTTGGTCTCAAGGGTTGAAACCGGAGAGATACAACACATTAACTAATTAAAAAGAAAAAAAAAATGCAGCGCAAGGTTTCTTTACTCCATTTGATCCATTTGGCGCAGCAAACGAGAGTTTGTGTTTGATGTTGAAGTTTTCCCCGGGCTATTGCTAAGCTAGTTTGGAAAAGGCAAGGTATATGATGATAAATTTCGACCGCATATGAATTGCACTTTTATATGATACAGCTGAATAAGTTTTTGTTAACCGACGAACATTTTTTACGCTAGGCGGTCTAGCTAGGATCATGTGCTGAATTATGTTTTTAGTTCGACATCCCTGCCTCTCTGTAAAGATCGAAGAAGATTGAGAATCAGAACGTCCAAATTACATACGACGGTCCCTCAAAAACGCCCGTCCGTCACCACTTCCTAGTGTTTTAACTGGGATGATGAAGTGGCGCTACAAACTCCCAAGCAGTCTGTTTAGTTAGATAATCTTGATTCTGTACAACATTAGGTCAGCAAAGAAATAAGCATTACGAGCCACAGAACATTAAATTAAATCATTTGTCATGTGTGGGTAAGCCATGCCAATATACCAACAAATAAAATGAAACAATAATAAAGCAAAAAAAAAAAAAACTGGCAAAAAGGGCGTGATAGCTTACGTATTCAATGCTAGATACTGTTCATATAATATTTTGGTGTTTGTTGTAGGTATTAAATCCCCCTCACCACTTCTAATGAATTTATTTGCGTATCTAATTCCCTATCTATCTAAGAGATCATGAAATGGCATTATACCAGACTCATCATAACAAAGACTATTTGAGCATTATTAGCGAGCTGTACAAACTTTCCGTGAGCGGGCTTTCACGAGGGTCGCTATTATAATTGTATTAAGTCCTCTGTTTTCGAGTGTACTTGCCAAGAGTTTAACAGCCATTTTGATTTTCATAATTTTATTGTGCCGTCGAGTGGTTTGTTTTTGTTGGTAATACCTTTGTTAAAAACGGGTTTTGTTTGTAAGAATTAAGTGATAAGTACTTGTCTGATATGGCTGATTAAGTTGAAACTACATTTATGTGACTCTTTCTTTGATTATTAGATATTTATGTAGTTTTTTTTTTTGTGATGACTTTTACTAACAAACGGATATGTTTTTAAAATTTCAAACGTTTTAATGATAAACCCCTTTACCCAAGATCGCCACTCGCGCGCACCTCATTTGAGGCCTATGTAAAATCTTTCTAATCTTTATAGCAAGAGACTTTTTATCAAATTATATTATTATATGTTACTTGTAATGAGCGACATTAAAGCTACTATTACAAACTGGTTGGTCAAGTTATGAATGATTCGGGCAATTTTGTGTTTAATTATTTTTTTCTGTAAAATAGCGCTTGTAGTGTTTAAAAAGGTGCTCTAAACTTAATAAACTCTTCATTCACGAAACAATTCGATGAGCCGCATTGGTACACTTATGTTATTGAAAGAACGAATAAGCAATGCTTTGATAATGCCACTTGCCACCTCAGTTTTTGTTTCCCAGTGAATACATTTCACCTCCGTTTTTGTTTCCCAGTAAATACAATTCCTGCAAAACAATATTGCACAAATTAGTTTACTGTGAAGAAGCAGTTTAAAGATACTATCCAATACAATCCTTTATTTCAGGCAACTAAGGCCCATAAAAACACAATTCATAAATAAGCATAAAAACTATATACAAACTAATACGTACTTCATAAAACAAAACTTAAACTAATTAAACACGTAATGTTGACGGCGTCGTGTTCCGCTGCATGGTGCCGCGTAACCGTCCTTGGAAACGTCGGTATAAGACACCTTTCGACGAAAAGTCCTCTCTCAAGCAGATCTGGTCTGGACACAGAGCTAATGGGTAAGGAAAGGCTCCAATAGAAACCAGTTTACGACCGTGATGTTTCCTTATACAAAAACAGTGTTGCGATGAATGAATGAACGATAGCTGAGTGCCATTCATTCATCATTCACCGTGTCTTAGTTAGCATGATGGATAGCGTTCACTTTCGAAGTCTGACTGATCTAAAATTCTAAAGTTACGAGAATTTTCAAGATTCCACGTGTAACAATGAGTGATAAATCACTTTGAAATAGTTTTTTTTTATGAGAATGGGTATTTTCGTAGTTCATGACTATATCAGGCCAGTGATTATGGCTGTGATGGGCTAGAGAGAGTTGGTCGATATCTACATCTATATACATATTATAAATTAAAGTCGCTTGTCGTGTCTGTCTCTATGAGTGCGTTGTTCTAAAAGTATCCAATATAATTTCGAGAAATTATCTGAAGGTTCCGGAATGTTATCTGTGCATAACTTTCATGTCACCTTTCCACTATTTGCACCCGTGTGAATCTGGGACGGGTCACAAGTTCATATATAATAATGTGTTTAGACGAAGTATTGAACATGTATGAAATTGTGGGAACTCACTAATATCTTTTGTCGGTAAGGTCGGAATTCCGTAGTTTTCTGGAACGATGTTTCAGCAAAAAAAAACTAATCGGTTCCAATCGAGCATCATTCTAGTTTTGCAGGCATGAGTCGGTTGTACGAGTTCTTTAATTAATTACTAAGGTAGGCATCACCTACCTCGCCTTTTCTCAACTATGTTGGTTGGCTTCCAGTCTAAGAGTACGATAAAATGTGAAAATACTGTGAGTTAAAAATCGATCCATGCTCTGTGTGATGCCAGACGTTAAAGTTAGGCGACAGTGGAACTTACTTGAGAATGAATTTTACCATCATTTACACATTTTACCACCACACTGCGATCGACAACCACCCTGCCAAGCGACGCAATTATGGTAAACCTCCCCCTTTTGGGGGAGACCCGTGTCCAGCAGTGTCCCCTTTGGCTGAAATGAAGATGAAAACAAACCCATTGATTAAAAAGACAGATTTAACTTCGTCGTAAACATAAATAAACAAGTTATATTTTAAAGACTAACAGGAAGCAAGAAAAGTCAACAAAAAGACTAACTAACCACAGTATCCAACTTGTCCTATAAATATAGAATCCCCGGTCCACAAATACATTTTCAAGGTTCGATTAAATGTACCTCGTACCGATGTACCAGGAAACGGAAGCAAGGTCGGAGGCTGCGCGGGACACGATCGTGACCTAGTCCCGGGTCAAGATCACACGGGCTGGAGAAAGAAAGGGGGGAAGGGGGAGTGGTGGATGTGCGCGCGCCGCCATGTTGGCGCATAGTGAATGAATTTCGAAGTGATTCGTTTCCGTTGTTAGGATGTTATTTCCTGAATAGTTTGTTGCAGTTTTTTTAAGTGTGTTTGTAGCTGGAAAATTATTTATTTATAATTGAATTACAATGAATTTTTAGAGCAGGTGGTGGCCCAGTGGTATCGGCCCTGACTTACGATTTGTAGGTCGTGAGTTCGAACCCAGGCAGGTTACTTTGTGTAAATAGTTTCATCATCACTGCTCTCGAAACGGTGAAGGAAAACATCGTGAGGAAACCGGAATATCCTAGAACCAAAAATTCGATGACATCTAGCAACCCACACTGGGCCCGCGTGGTAGATTACGGCCCATTCCATCTCACCGAGAGGAGGCCTGTATCTCAGCTGTGGAGCAGGCAGCCGCTCTGTAAAATGTAAGTCTCGCCTTGGCAAGTTAAATTAGTTTACCAAAACCATATTATTCTTCTATCATGTGGTAAAACTAGTCAATCACAATAACTTATGTATCAATATTTGCATTGATACTGCAAATATCTCGAGCCTGCAATGAAGTCGATTGCGACCTAGTTTCGGGTCAAGATCAAATGGAAGGGGGATGAATGTTGCCCTAAATGTTTTGCGCACGCCGCCGTATGGTAAATGAATTTATTTATTGTCATTTATTTCCACTTTTTGGATGATATTTTCTGATATTTGTGTTGCAGTTTAATGTGAGACTTGTGTATTCGTTTTTGAAATATATTTCGTAACGTATTAATCGATGATTTTATGAACGTTGTTATAATGGACCTCGTCGTGACGAGAAGTCTCCTGCTGACGAGAAACCACAATTTTTTTGAGCCCTTTATAGGACGGCTCATACAAAGTGGCCAGTAAACTGGACACTCACTTCAAAGTCCTAACCTTGAAGTGGACGGTCACTTCAGTTTCCTGGCAACTTTGTATGACACATACATACATACATAGAATCACGCCTTTTTCCCATGGGGGTAGGCAGAAACCACGGAAAGCCACCTGCTACGATCTCTACACACTTCTTTTGCCTCGATTAGGTTGTGTGAGCCGTCCTATAAAGGGTTAAACCCTTTAAACAAAAAAAACTGAACAGTGAAGAAGTGACCGTCGACTTTAAGGTCCTAGGTACCTTTTTTTTTTGGATGGGAGATCATCAAATGATTTCTCCCGCTCTGGGCGGAGCGGGATACAGACTTTTACTGACTAAAACCCACCCGTGTTCCTTCAGTTGAAGTGATTGTCCAGTTTCCTGGCCACTTTGTATGAGTCGTCCTATAAAGGGTTAAGCCACAAATTTTTCAATCATAAGTAAAACATTAATATGTTCCGTGTATCATCATTTACCTCCCTTTCCCCAACTGTGTTGGGGTCGTCTCCCAGTCTAACCGGGTGCAGCTGAGTACCAGTATTTTATATAAAGCGACTGCCTATCTGGCCTCTACAACCTAGTCACTGACCACACTGCTACCATCGTATAAAACGATATCTCTTAGTAAGACTGTTTGTCAGACTTTCGGGCTTCTGATGATCCGTAACGACGCTCAAAGATCCACGTATGACGGCTGGGACCAATGGACCTACAGACCAACCGCAGCAAATGCAGCTTAATTTGGTCGATAGAACCATGTGTCTGTTATTACCAGAAGTCTGAATTAGGTTGAGTTGTTTATGTACTTACACTGATTTCATACAACGAAAGAATAAAGTGGATATGCCCCAAATCCCGGGATTGATTTTGAAGAGCAGAAACATCCCGTGATCTATTTATAAAAAAGTCGAGGTATAAGTATGAGGATTTGTTTAAGACTATTAATAAAAAATAATTATTTTGAATTTAATATTAATAAAAATTGTATGTTGTACTGTACTCTGAGGTTTTTATTATTATTTATTTATAATATTGTTTATCACACGGGATTGTCTATTAGAAATCCCGGGAAGATCCATATTAATATCAACATTTCGATGCAAGTACATAAATAACTCTACCTAACTCCGACCTCTGGTTATTACTCATTATTAAAATAACACGTGTATGTTGATGAACAGTTAGTTATGTTGGGAAAATTAATTAATTATTCAAGGACAGTCAGTCGTTCAAAAAAATATAAATCTCGCCTTAATGTAGCGGCGAGGACAAAGTAATTTATCCAATTAATTATGTATCAAAAAATTACCTTACTATAATTTCTATAATCATTTTTATAACCGCTTATGGTTTCAGAAACTGCGACCATAGGAACAATAATACAAAACTACTAACCTAGTGATAAACAATTTCATAATCATCATCATCAGCCTGTAATATTCCCACTGCTGGGACTGGGACACTGGCCTCTCTATGACAGAGAAAGAGCCATAATATACCACGCGGGCCCAGTGTTGGTTGGTGGATGTCACATTTCTTCGAAGTTTTGGTTCTAAGACATGCCGGCTTCCTCACGATGTTTTCGTTTACCGTTTTGAGAGCAGTGGTGATGAAATTAAATAGGTACACTAACTAAAGTGCCTGCCTGGGTTCGATCTGGCTTCCTACTATTCGTAAGTCGAAGCCGATACCGCTGGGCCACCACTGCACCAGACGCTGACTGCTGAAAGCTTTTTTTTTCTTCTACACCGTGACATTTTAGTCGTCTCACAAAGGTTCTCCACTCAACGTATCCGACATATTATACCTCTAGACGTGATTAAAAAATGTTACCATTAATTCAGATAATATGTACTAAGAAAAGAAATAATGCATTAGAATTATGAAACATCCTGTTAATAATGTTTACGTATCAGACGGTACAGAACATACCTACCCAGTGCACGAGTCGATTAAATCATTCAATCTCCATTTTCCATGAGACAAAATATCACATTTCAAACTATGTTATGCATCATGATAATGAAATTTTTGTAGTAGTCATTGGATACATGAAGTGGGCTGCCGTTGTAAAGCGATTAAAATTTCCCGGTGTATAAATACTCTGCTACGTTTAGCTTTACCATAAAAACATCATTGTCAGAATTCTGAGTCTGTCAGTCAGTCTTCCCAAAGGGTATCGTAAAACCTAGTAACTGGATTATGGAGGTTATTTAGGCAGTCGCTCCATGTAAAATACTGATTCCGCTGCATTTGTTTAGACTTAACGCTGACCCCTACATAGTTGGGAAAAGATTAAGTAGATTATCAAAAATAAAAAATAAAATCGCGCATACGCAATCAAAACAAAATAATCAAATCAATTTATTTCGGGCTACAAAGACCCATATCATAAATACCTTACAGACTAACATACATACAAATGAAACACAATGTAAACATAAAATTATTGTACACGAGAGACGCCGTCGTGTTGCGCTGCGTGGTGTCGCGTAGCCTTCCGCGGAATCGCCGATCAAGACACCCTTTGGCCAAAACTCTTCCTTGAGGAAGGTCTCGGTTTGATAAATTGGAACTCGCACCACGAATGACTTGAAGTTCGTGTTGTGGCGCGGTTCCAACTTCTTGACCCTCAAGGTCCAGTTGGTCTTCACTCGTACATACTCCATGATCTTCTCAACCTTCGTGGTGACAAATAGAGCTGGGTCGTTGGTGCAACTGGACGCAGCAGCATATTGGGTCCTGCTAGCGCGGTCCTGCACTGGTTCCGACTAGGAGGCTTCCTCCTCTTCTTCCTCTCCACCTTCACGAAGCCATCCTTATCAAACGTGCCTGAAACCGGGCCTAATTGTTTCGAACCCCTGTTGTCAGGTTCACAGCAGGTCTTCTCATCCCCCCTTCCTGGTCTGCGACACAGGTTTGTGCGTGGCGACGATAGCAGCGTAGACACGTTTAAGGGTTATTATGATACACATATCACATTAAAGTTATACTTATGATTGAATATTTGGTGTAAAAATAATTGTAGGTTCATGTCAAGAAGACACTTCCCGTCAAGTCGAGACGTTCATTAGAACAGCTCTCTTAAACTTATCGCTAGACTGGAACTCTAACATAGTTGAGAATAGGACAGACAGATGATGATGATAACATAGTCTTACAAACGCCAGCACTTGAAGCTACTAAAATCTGTCAAATTTCTTTAATAGGTTTTCAACTTTAACGCCAAAGCATTAGGTTCATAATTGATTGGGAAAAATTGTCAGTTTCGGGTACCTTGATGTGCAGGAGTTTGTACAACAACCTTGTACAGACTAAGACATACTCATTTATACCAATATTTAGACAGCAGCGCCTGATAGTCCCCAAGTACACAACGTAACTAATATTCCCCTGTCCAAGTCCGTTACATAATAAGCTGTACAGAGTAAAATTCAAATATCCAAGCTTAATTTCCCCACAAGGGGATTACCTGGTATGCTAATGAAAACGTCCAATATTTCATGACGGCTAGTATACTGAGAATTACCGATTGGGATTTGGGATATGTTGAAGAGAAAATCTTCTTTGTTCTGATTTAAGCTTGACTTTATTATACTGAAATTAAATACAGCGTGACATTTTAGTCGTTTTACAACGGCAGCCCACTTCATGTAACCAATGACTACTACACATCCATAAGAAAAAAAAAATGAACATTTGAATAACTAAAAAATAAAAATATTATTCATTATGATGACGTGTGACGTGGTTTAAATGTGATATTTTGTCTCGTGGAAAATGGAGATGAAATGATCTAGTCGACTCGTGCACTGGGTAGGTATGTTCTCTACCGTCTGATACGTAAACATTATTAACAGGATGTTTCATAATTCTAATGCATTATTTATTTTTCCGAGTACCTATTATCTTAATTAATGGTAACAATTTTTTACCACGTCTAGAGGTATATTGAGTGGAAAACCTTTGTAAGACGACTAAAATGTCACGGTGTAGAAGCCAAAGATTTTATTTTTTAAACTAAGGTGGGTGAAAAAATAGGTGTTAATGTTGTCTATTAAAATATATACTCACATACAACCACGTTTGAATTCGTTATACCAACGATACACAGTTGCCTTGGAAGGGCCTTCATCCATTAATGCAATTTGAAGTGTATCGTATGATTCGTAATCGACACTTGAAATCGTAAAAAATCATAGCGTGAAAATGTTTCCGGTCATTTTTCAATGGGACACGATAATTTAAAGGTGAGTGTAAAGGTGGAGGGAAATTTTGAAATTGGAACGTACCTATTTTTACTTATAAATAATAATTATTTTTATAATAGTTTATAACTGGCCAGTCTCTCATATAAAAAACTTTATTTCGCGATACTTTCTGAGTGGCCTGGTAGACTTAAGTCCAATGTAATAAGGGGCGAGCCTATAGCCATCAACTGGGTTTGAATCCAGACACCGGGCTTGTACTGAAAAGATTCCGGATAGGAAAACGCAAACACCGCAGAATCTGAGCCAGTGATAATGGTCGCCATTTACGGATTTTAAGTTGTTGGTTCGACCCAGACAAGTGCTTTACTATGTGTAGATTATTTCACTACCACTGCTCTCAAAACGGTAATGGAAAAAAATCGTGGTCACTTTTAACGCATATCTCATCATTCATCATTTCAGCCGTAAGACGTCCACTGCTGGACTTAGGCCTCCCCCAATTTGGGGGGCTTTGCCATAATCGCCACGCTTGTCAGGCGGATTGGCGATCGCAGTATGGTGGTAAAATGCATAGAGAACGCTGCTGCCCATTCACTAGTAAGTCCCTTAGTCGCCTTTTACGACACCCACGGGAAGAAATGGGGAAGAAACGCATATCTAATAAGTTTTAATTTGATCAATCATACAAATCGAATACAGTACCTAATATATTTAGAGTATTCAAAACTTTAGAAACAAACGAAGGTAAAAAAAATACTATTTGGTCGGCAGTCCTTTTGTTTTTTCTCTGTATTCAGAAACAAGGGGTGAATGCTTCAGTTATGTTCTGTGGTTTATGAAAAATGGTAATACGAAATTCTTGTAAAGTAACACAGGTGGGCAATAATTGAATAGTCACAAGTGAAAACAGTTTTAGTTTATTGTGACTGGTGAGATCCGTGACTTCGGAAAATATTTATTTTTCTTTTCATGGAAATAAAAAAGTCTACTATAAAAATTATCAACATTATTTCAGCCGAAAGACGTCCACTGTTGGATGTAGGCCTCTCCCGAAATGGGGGTTTTGCCATAATCGCCACGCTTGGCAGACGGTTATGGTTGTAAAAATATTTAGAGAACATTTCTGCCCATTACTACTCTACCTTACTTGCCCCTACTACTTATGTTTCTTAGTTACTTTATACGACATTCAGAAGAAGTAATGCTGTGGCGCTATTCTTTTAGTTCGGCACCACATATAAAAATAAAGTGTTGCGTTTTTGCTCCCCTGACCGGTCCCGTCGCATCGAATTGTCTGCCAGTTTTCGACCTTTTTTCGTTGCGTAGTTCCTTTTGATCGTAGCGTGATGTTATACAGCCTATAGCCTTTCTTAATAAATAGGCTACCCAACACAAAAATATTTTTTTCAATTCGCACCAGTAGTTCTTGAGGTAAGCGCCAACCAAACAAACAAACTCTTCAGCTTTATAATATTAGTATAGATTTAAAAATATTTCAGAAGGTTTCGTAATCCCTGTTTCATTACGGCCTTGATTTGCCGAATGAAAAATCAAATTATGAGTGAATTAATTTCGAGGCTTTTACCAAATAATATCTGAGAAAAATTAATAACAAGGCTCAATTTCAACCACCAGATTAATAAAGAAATTAAAATCTAATAAAAAAATAAACGTTCTAATTCATTTTTACAGTAACTCGATTTTTAAGAGCCTCAAAAATTATTTGAATCTTTGAAGAAATGTTCTTCATTCAAATAAAATTCTATAGTATTTTCTTTACTTTGTGTAAATTGCTTTAAGCAAGTTTTTTATAGGTTTTACTTAATACAGGGTCAAATTACCAAATTACATTCGCTAGCCATACTCCACAGATGTGATGGGTATCGATATGTAAACACGACAAAGAAAAAGAGATTTGATTATTTTCTTTTTTGTACTCAACAAACGCTGTGAGTGTTTTTACTTGAGGTATTCGTTTTTGTTTTATCGTGTTAATGTCGATACACGTCTGTGAAATTTACACATTTTTTTTTCTTATCTGTTATTTCAAGTGACTACGCACACACATGCGGGTGACCGAAAAAAAATCGTCTCATCAATTTTTTTTTGTTTGATTACCCAAAGATGATAAAACTTCAGAAAGGTCAGGTGCGTACAACTCGCAACCGGCGTGTGTGTATGACCAATTGTATGAACCTAAACGAGGCAAAAGAAGTGTGTAGAGATCGTAGCAGGTGGCGTTCCGTGGTTTCTGCCTACCGCCATGGGAAAAAGGCGTGATTGTATGTATGTATGTGTAGATGATAAAACTTTTCGTCTTACAAACCGCAGTGTCTGAAGACGAAAGATGGCACTCACTATGTGCCTCTTAAGAAGGCTGAAATGACTTTCAGCCTGCCTTCTGGAGATACTTGAAGTTTCTCTACGTAATCGAATCAGAAATAAAGAGATAGAAGAAATCCGTAGAAGAACCAATGAACCGACATAACCCGAACAATTGCCAAACTTAAGTGGCAATGGGCACATTGCTCGCAGAACAGACGGCCGAAAGGTCCTGGCGTGGCGACTGCGTTCTGGATGACGTAGCGTTAGGAAGCCCTCAAGGTGGTCCGATGACCTGGTGAAGGCTGCAGGAATCCGCTGAATGCATAAAGTACATGAACTGGGGAGGGAGGGTGGTTATTTTTGTCTAGCAGAGGACGTCTTTGGCTGAAATGATGATGTTTTTTAAATTTATTTTTTATTGAGGAATATGATGCTTTTTATTTTTATTTATTCAATACTCTATTGTATTGGTTGGCGTTGATTGATATCATTTTACAAGTATTGCACCGATAATTATGTTCAAATTTTATTTAAGTATTTGAAGAGTTAAAATTGTGTTCTGAATCGAATGATTGACGATGCCATTCAATAATTTTGTTTAGGCGCTGTAATTTTATTGTAATTAATCATTTTGCAAATCAAACAACTCTTTTCTGAAAATGTGTTAGACATTTGCGATAACTATTATTTTTTCTTTAAAAAGTGTTTTCAGAGACTTACAATATTTAAAGTTTAAAATATGAATCCTTTGCAGAAAGAGCATTAAAATTAAAATTGAAAGCACTCAGATAAATATCTCTTTATCTTTTCTAGATTCGTTAAAAAATTTCTAAATTAAAAAAAAAGTTGAATAGGAAATACACACAATAAGAAGATTCGCGTTGTTTGTTAGTCTTTCTCGGAACTGTTTTGCATAAAAAAGAATCAAACATTTCTCCGTTACTCATACATAGCAATTCTACGTAAAACCCAACAAAATTTACCAATAGGTACACTATAAGAGGAGGTATCAACAACACGTACACAGCCGACTGTGATAAATGATGTGTACCTACCCTCTATCTCGGAAGGATCGTTAATGAACACTCCGCTTTATACAATGTGAGCTTTATTTAATTTTCATTGATTATTTATTTTGGATGGCATTAACTGATAGTGCGTGGTCAGTAGTCATAGAGTATGGAATCTTCGGCAGTATCTGGAGTGAGGAGGTGATTTATTTTGTGTAAATAATTTCATCACCACTGCTCTCAAAACGGTGAAAGAAAACATCTTGAGGAAGCCGGCATATTCTGGAATAAAAAAATTGAAGATATGTGACATCTACCAACCAGTGCTGCGCTCGCGTGGTAGATTACAGCCCACTCACTTTCGTAGACAGGAGTTCAGACTCCCAGTAGTGGGAATATTGTCATTTTTATGAAATTGTTTAACAAGTGACAGTAGAGAATTTAATTTGATACATAATTAATTGATGATAAATTACTATGTCCTCGCTGCCACATTAAGGCGAGATTTATATTTTTTGA
Organism: Aporophyla nigra; assembly: GCA_947507805.1. Taxonomy (NCBI): domain Eukaryota; kingdom Metazoa; phylum Arthropoda; class Insecta; order Lepidoptera; family Noctuidae; genus Aporophyla; species Aporophyla nigra. Next base: position 25,320,601 of record OX382292.1, on the reverse strand, counting down.
ACGACTGTCCTTGAAATAATTAATTATTTTTTCCAACATAACTAAATGGTATGCCACCAATATACACGTGTCACATTAATAATTACATTGCAATGGGAGTATTGTAGGTTTGTTATTTGTCTGAAGACGACATTACTAACAAATTTTCTTGGTGTCGAAAGTACGTTGAGCGCAAACAGATGTCACGGACCGCTTTCAAAGTCGTTAGTTTCTATACGTAAATTAGGTTATAGCACGAATATATGTTGACAGGCTTGGTTTGTACGGAAAGTGTAGACAACACAGCTTCTAGCAGCAGTCGCCAAGATGTCTCGGTTCTCTGTGTCAGTAGTACTACGGTAGATATGGTTTCCAATTGGCCTTTAATGTTCCCACTGCTGGGACACAGGTCTCTGCTCTGTAAGAGACTACTCGCTAAGGTCACCCCTTGTGGGAAGGGTGGACTGATCTGAATGATTATTATTTAGGGACAAATTTAAAGCTACAGGCTCATCGGTGCTGGCTGGCTCAAGCAAGGGTGTTTGGACCAAATGTGAAAATTAAATACTACTTATAAGTAAGTAGTCATCACGTAGTTCAAGCAAAGTTAATTAACATCTGTAACTGCAACGGTTAACCGTCTCTTAATCCCTAAAATATAACTCAACCAAAGTGCCGACTAAATTTGATTTATTGAATATTAATCCTCTAATAAATTCCTATGGACACGTTATAATTTGTGGATAAGAAACTTTCAAACATTTACTAGTTTTCAAGTTAACTTTTGAAAAAACTTTAATTTGTAAATTACTTTCTCAACGAGCCTTTAAGTTTCGAATGCATTTGAACGTTACAAAAGTTTATAATCAAAAGTCAATTTGAAAATGGAATTTGTTTCATTTCACTTAAATAGTTTTTTTAAAGAATGTTATTAGTACTTTTTCATTGTTTTGTGGGCTTTTTAAGTATTTATTGAAGTTTGGTTGTTGCCTCCTTGAATTATTTCAGTGTCATGTGAGTTCAAGGTCTACAGAGTAACTGCGTAAAACACATGCCTTTCATTTTGACACTTCAATCACATTCACTGCGGTATTTACGTAGTTGAACAGACGATGTTATCAAATATATGAGGCAATGGATGAGCCACTTTCTTACTTTTATCCTTCAGATTACTGGTGTTTTGTTCATTTTTATCAGTCGTTGTAAGGCGTAAGCATAATTAGCATAGTTAAGGGCGCATCACGTCCGAAGCACCATGGGTAGGTACGATCAATCTTGCTGACTGGCTTTTTTTTGCAATGGTATCAGTATTTTTCTTATAATTTGTGCTGACACATAAAACAACTATTGTGATGTCTGTTTATGCGAACTCATTCTTCTTTCATCATATTATAATCATAATATTAAAAAAAAACAATATCATCCTGTTCTTGCACAAATACGACGCACAGCTCAAGTGACCTTATGTTTATGGTATGTTTATCACATAAAAACTTTTTTCAAAAAAATAACAACCGACTTCCTTAAAAAAAAACACTACAACGTCAAAAATAACTTTAATTTCGGAATTCGGTGTCTTAGGATCTGTATTTAAGGTTTTATTGCCACCGACTTCCGAAATTAAACTTATTTTTGACGTTGTAGTATTTTTTTAAGGAAATCGGTTTTTTTTTTTTTTGTAAAAAGTTTTTATTTTTAACATTTTAGTTATGGTAGATACCCCGCACTAATCGAATCGCGTTATTCGTTCATTTGTCGCGCAAATATTTAATGCAAATTTAAGACGTATATGGTTTTCACATGGATCCCATTGTCCGAATGGAACCAAATTAAAATGGGACCATTTTAATTTGGCAATGTCATTTGACTGGCCTGTTAGTCTAGTGGTTAGTGACCCTGACTGCTAAGACTGAGGTCGTGGGTTCGATTCCCACCCAGGACAAATGTTGTGTGATGAGCACAGTCATTTGTTCTGTGTCTGGGTGTAATTTATCTATAATATGTATGTATTTAGAAATATATAAGTATATTTATCAGTTGTCTGGTTACCATAGTACAGGCTCTGCCTAGTTTGGGATCAGATAACGGTGTGTTGGTTGTCCTAACATATTATTTATTATTTATTTATTTATTTGGGAACTAAAACAAAAATCATCAAAATAGGTTCATCCAGTCAAAAGTTATGAGGTAACAAACATAAAAAAAAAATACAGTCGAATTGATAACCTCCTCATTTTTTTGAAGTCGCTTAAAAAGTGGCCAATAATGCACTCTGCATTCGGCAATTTTGTTATTGTTTTGTTTGTTAATATGTAAGCGTCAGTGTCGTAACGCAGATCTGTTGTAGCCATGACATCAACCAGCAATGGATAATATTGTACAACTTTTTAAAACTATAAATAATAAATAAATAAATATCTTAGGACAACCAACACATCGTTATCTGGTCCCAAACTAGGCAGAGCCTGTACTATGTCAATCAGATAACTGATAAATATACTTATATATTTATAAATACATACATACATATTATAGATAAATTACACCCAGACACAGAAAAAATGATTGTGCTCATCACACAAAGATTTGTCCTGGGTGGGAATCAAACCCACTACCTCAATCTTTGCAGTCAGGGTCACTAACCACTAGACTAACAGGCCAGTCAAACTTGTACAATATTATCCATTGCTTGTCATGTGTGTGTATTTTTTTTTTGTTACTATTTTATATTGTGCGTTTTGTTTGTGCAGAAAAAATATTTTTTCTTTTTTTCATAATAATAATGTCATAATCATAATATTAAAATCAAAATCATAGTCAGTCTATATTGTTTCCACTGCTGGGACATAGGCCTCCTCTTCGTGAGAGGGAGTGGGCCATAATCTACCACGCGAGCGCAGTGCGGGTTAGTAGATTAGTTTCTAGGTCATGCTGGTTTCCACACAATGTTTTCCTTCACCGTTTTGAGAGCAGTGGTGATGAAATTATTTACATGTGTTTCACAATATTAAAATTGTTTTGAAGCCAATATTTTCTACTACTTGTCAAGTCTTATTTGGATTAAATTTCTTATTAATTTGAAAACACGAAGACGTTCTTTTTTCGTTCGTATTATCCTTGAACCGGCGTTATACAATTTATTTGTTTATTTGCAATATATAACACAACTAACTGTTAATACTAGGTACTAAATTAAATGACTTCCTAACTTAGTAGGTTTACAAATAGATACAAACATATTTTGTATTTCGAATAAATTATTCATAAAATATACGTGTATGTATTACACTGTCTCATTTATAATGTTGGTTTACCTACTCCGTTTTATTTGCCATATTGATTTTATTATGGACGAAAGTATAAATTACGTTCTGAAAAAATTCGAATTACTATTCTACAATTTCTGTTAGAGGCAGTAATATATTTATTTAATTAAGTTTACATGTACAACATTTTACAATGAATCTCAAGGCGTTATACAGAGCAATTTAAAAACTAAATAGTGACATACTAGGTTAGCCACAGTAAAAAAAATATGTTAAACTACAAAATTAAATGCAGAACACATAACAATAACTATTGTAAAATAAACAAAATGCAATAAAGTGAAATAAAAAACAAAAAACAAGAATTATTTTTACTTAACCATCACCGTTCATCCATCATCAAACTGAAGTGGCAGTGGGCAGGGCACATTCCTGGCAGAACAGACGGTTGATGGGACTTAAAAGGTTCTGGAGTGGCGACCGCGTACCGGATGACGTAGAGTAGGAAGGCCTCTCACAAGGTGGACCGATGACGTTGTGAAGGCTGCAAAAATGCGCTGGATGCGGGAATCACAAAACCCGTGGAATTGGGGGAGGCCCATATCCCGTATTGGACGTCTTTCGGCTGAAATGATGACCTTTCATCCATCACCACAAAATCTTAAACATTTACGACACACCAAACCACCACACCTGTCCATCTCCCAACAAACCAGTCACTTTCCGGAGTTCATGTTAGAAGAGCATTGTAATGATAATGTAATGGTACAAGATATAATATTCTCCGTAAAACATCCTCATAAAATTACCTTTAAGATCATAATGTTTTATTCAAAGAAGATTCTCGATAAAAAACGTTATTGATCTCGGCTCTCATACAAAAGGTATGATCAAACATCCTTCAGCGAACCGAATAATGGCATTGAAAAGGAGTAGGTCAAGACCGTGCCCGCGCCCGGGCGGGCAAGCGACCCGTTTTCGGTCATGACCAACAGCGTGAAACACGCCCACTTTTTATGACAGGCATTTATAATTCCGGGACATGGAAACCTTTTTTATCATCCCTGTGCAATAGTGACAGCTTAATTTTATGTTTCCATAAAACGTTTTATGTTTTCTTCTTGTTTTTTTTCTCTGTTTTTGGAAGTTTTGTCTGTGTTCTTGTTTTTAAATGTTGATGTTCCATTTAAAATATTAAAACAGTTACATAAATATTATATCTACTTTCGAAGTTTTCTATTACTATTCCATAGTTGGAAACCCTCCCAAAAGGTTGACTGATGACCTTTTGAAAGCTGCAAGACTTCGCTGGATGTTGGAAGGACAGTATTGGTCGAAGTGACGGAGCTCGGGTGAGGTTTATATTCAACTGTGAACGTGTTTTAGCGGAAATGATGATGAGGACTTAATATTATAAACCTGAAAGGTAGTCTGTCCAGACAGGCAGACTGTAACAGACAGACTGATCTAATTTCGATAAAATTTATCACACAGGTAGACCATGACCTGATTTTTGATATAGGATACTTTTTATCTCGTTAATATTTCCCTATGGGTTAATTTAGACCTCTAAAAATGGAAAATCATTAGTGAAATATGGCAGAATTTTTATGTATCATAAAATCTATTCACTACGATAATAATAAAGACATTTAGATAGATATTTATTTTTGCAAATATACGTGTACATCAGCAACATCATTTCATCCGAAAGACTACTACTGCTGGAGACTGCTGGACATAAGCCTCCCCCATATGGAGGGGGGGTTTGCCATGGCCACGCTTGGCAGGCGGCTTGGCGATCGCAGTATGGTGGTAAAATGCAAAGAGAACGTTGCTGCCCATTCTCTAGTAAATCCCTTAGTCGCCTCTTACGACACCCACTGGAAGAAATGGGATGGTGCTATTCTTTACGTCCGGCACCACACGGACAATATAGGTAATTAATATTTTTATTTGCAAAATAAAAGTAAGTCTATTCTATTCTTTAAGCCAGTATGCATGGAGGCGATCGGCGGCGGCGACCTCTCGCGTCCGGCCCTAGTGCGAGCCATGGTACGGAGCGAGAGGGCATGGGAAGCCGTCACCTCCTTCTGCGAAGCAGTAATGCTCGCGAAGGAGGAGGCGGGGCGCGTGAGGGAGTGGCAGTCTCTGCGCCCTCATGTCCCTAGCCGCCGCAGGAGGAGACGCCCTGGGCGTCGGGAGTCGATAGCGGACTCCCGGCCACCGTAGGCGCGAGCTTGCGGGCGGCGAGCAATGGGTAGCTCGCCGCCCGGTAAGGACCAGGCTCGGGTCGACGGCGCGTATTGTTCCACGCGCGCCTCAAAGAGATGTCAGCAGCACTGAAGGGGTCTGCTAGGACCGATGCCTGCCAGAGTCGCGAGATTGTTCGAAAGAAATACCGTGACCCTGGCACATGGGCAACTGAAGGAACACGGGTGGGTTTTAATCAGTAAAAGTCTGACACGCCCTCCCGCTCCGCCCAGAGCGGAAGAAGTCATTTGATGATTTCCCATCCAGAAAAAAACAAAAGAAAAAAAAAGCCAGTATGCATATAATTACTAGTCTAACTTTGCCTCCAAAACACAGTACGCATAACAAGTCATATCGAGTAACCTTGACAGTTCCCCAGTAGTTTTCACGACCAGCTAAAAGCCGATACCTGTTGCCATTGACAATGCCCGGACTAGGTCACGATCACGCTCCAGGTAGGTGACCCGGTTATCGGTCATGATCAACTTTATACTGGGGCCTGAACCCTTCTAGCAGCTATTGATATACTATCTATTTCATGAAAGTGATATAGATTGTGTATTCGGTGGCAGTGAACGCAGTTGACGTGAAAGTAAGTTTTTTTTTTAGTTGAAAATAATGTAAGTTTTATACAGTGAGTCTGGTTACCGGTGTCCGACCCGTTAAGACGAAGCAATATTATCAATTTTATCGACAAATCCACCATAATAAGGCACCATTATTATTGTATTTTATTTTTTATTTTCCTTCTACTTGTCAGGATCTTTAAAGGATCATATTAAAATAGTCACAACTCCTAATCTATTTTACTTAGAGCTTAGGTCTTAACATCAGTTTTTAGGTAATACTTTAGTGCATTAAAAAAGTAAAAAAAAAACGTATGTTATCAGGCTAGTTTTTTGGAAAACAATTAAAAAGTAAAAAAAAACCAACCAAATTTTTTCACACTTTTTAAGTTTCCAGTATTTTTTAAGGTTTTAATAGGAGTTTTTGGTAATTTTTTTAATGTGAACTTATTGCCTCCTTTTTTTAGCTCTCGAACCAAACTACTTTTATGCCTGTGGGACCTCTAATATTGGTAGATATGGCAAAATAAATGAACCTAACCACACTCAGTAAAAAACAAATTAAAATGGCCGCCATTTCAAAACAGTACGGGCAAAATGCTTTATTATGGTGGATTTGTCGATGAAATTGATCATATTGCTTCGCGTTAACGGGTCAAACACCGGTGACTAGACTCACTGTATACACACATAGCTATATAAACACACTCACCCCTTCTTCACATGGACGGAGGCTGAAATTACAAAATGCCAGCTTATAGTCCTATATCCTTGTACTTCTTTTGCGTTTTCTTTTATTATGGTCTTTTTCAATGAAGATTGGTCCTTGGCAGCTCTGGGTAGAGAGACGTGGAAAGAGGGAGGCCCAGCAGTGGGACAGAAACGGCTAAAAAAAATTATTTTATTTTACATGGGTTATGTAGAAAAAGCAATTTTACTTGTAATTTTAAATTTAGGATCATATTTATAGAATACTAGCTTCTGTCCGCGACTTCGTCCGCGTTAAATTTCTTGTTCCCCGACCCTTCCCGTCGCGACGAATCTCCTACCCATGCGATTTTCAACGTTTTTGCAACATTTTTCATTACTGCTCGGCTCCTCTTAGTTGTAGCGTGATGTTATATAGCCTATAGCCTTCCTCGATAAATAGACTACCTAACACAAAAATATTTTTTCAATTCGGACCAGTAGTTCCTAAGATTACCGCGTTCAATCAAACAAACAAACAAACTCTTCAGTTTTAGAATATTAGTATAGATAATTCTCTTTATTGTGTAGGTATACCAAGACAAACACAATAAAAAAAATAGTGTTGATTTATATGAGTGTAGCTTTTGCCAGCGTCTTCGCTCACGTGGATGAATTATCCCACGGGAACATACTACCGGGATAAAACATTCACCATATATTCATTTAGGTTATCGTTTATCTGTGTGCAAAATTCTATTCAAATTTATTCATCCGTTTTTTCGTTTGTGTGTGTCAAATATTCACACTTATAATATTAGTAGGAACAAGGATTACATAAATGATTTCTCAGGCTACTATAAAAGCAGACTCCTGGCCGACGTAGGCGCGGGCTTGCGGGCCGCGAGCAGTGGGTAGCTCGCCGCCCGGTAAGGACCAGGCCCGTGTCGACGGCGCAAAGCTTTCCACGCGCGCCTCAAAGAGATGTCGGCAACAACTGAAGGGGTCCGATGTTTGCCAGGATCGCGAGATTTGTTCGAAAGAGTTACCGTGGCCCTGGCATATGGGCAACTGATGGAACACGGGTATGTTTTAAAGTCTGACACGCCAATCCACTCCACTCTGAGCGGGAAACGTCATTTGATGAATTCCCACCCGCAAAAAAAAGAGGCTACTATAAAAGCTCAATACTGTCAGAGACTTACTAAATCTGTAGTTTTTTATAATTTGATTTATTTTGCCTCCTTATCCTATCATTTTTCCTTATCAGACGATAGGCTTTGCTCACAAAAATAATTGTAGTAGAAGATTATTCGCTAACGGGTAGGTATTATTTTGTATACATATTTTTCTTCTCATACAAATGTTTATTTAATTCCAATATACAGTTTTAATTATTTTTTCGTTCTTGTTTTTATGAAAGATATATGTTTTTGAGAATATTTTATGATAGAATAATAAAATAGGGAAAATATTCGATAATACGGTTAATATTATAAATGTATATTAGGAGATTTAAATACAGGTTATAAATTGGAGTCACTTTTCGAGGGAGTCTGACTGGCCACGATGTTCTTTTTTAAAATATGCAACACATTTTGATGCGATTTTCAATATCATTTAGAAAAAGTATTCCCGAACGTTTGCGTGTATATAATATTATTATTTAACATAGATATAAAACAGAAATCTTCATGTGAAATAAAACAGTCTTAATAACCGTGCGGCGGGTCGCTTATATATAATATTTTTCATAGACTGAAGGTTACTTGTTGCTGCTACCTAATGCCAAATATTAACAATTATAAATCATATGTGCGGTCCAAAGTGGATTTACAAGTATGTACAGGCGCCAGCACATCAAGCTACCCGAAACTGTCTAATTTTCGTAGTCAATCTTGAACCTAATACTTTAGCAATAAAGTTGAAAGACTATTAAAGAAATTTAATAGATTGTAGATCTTTATGTGCTGGCGTCTCTACTATAAAAATACATTTAATAAATGTTTTTCTGCACGCACAGCACGACCACCGTAGAAATGGGTTTTGTCGACCGAAGAATAGATATAATTACAGATTGTAGAAAGATTAAAGACAAAATTAAAGATTGTAGAAAGATTAGAACCGTTTTATGCTGGCGTAGCATGACAATTCTATCTCTATTCTACCAAGAATATACAAAACCCATTTCTACGGTGGTCATGCTACGCGTGCTGGGGTATTCTCGTATCCGTAAAATATCGTACTGATTTTGGTCTCTTTCTAGATATAGACCGCACAATGTATACCATTCGTTGGTTGCTAGCACACCAAACTATTTGGCCGCGTGTACTTTTGAAAACATTTTACCCGGAGTATTATCCAGTCAGCTGTAGGTAATCCCGGCACGTTTACCGCAAATATCACCCTTATAAACTTCTTTACGCTTAATGTTTAAGACCGAATTTCCCACATACGTCCCACAAAATATCTTGCCAAAGTCTTTTACGTGAGAGAATTACTGAAGAGGGTATAATCGGTACATTGCTTACCAAACCACGTCTTTTTGATTAAGACAACGCCCATGTCTGCTCTGTTTTATTTTGTTTTTGTTTGGTGAGAGAGAGAATGAAATACATGGGATTATTGAGAGGTTAGGTTTGTTTGTGATTGACGTTGTGTTAAATATAGTGATAGATTGTTTACTATTCTGAGAGGACTGAAGAGGGTTTGCGGCAAAATGATAACAGCCATACTGGTCGATCAAAGGTTAAGCGACGCTTGCCAAGGTCACCTTGTAGGTGGTTGACCATATATTATATATCGAGATACCTTAGTGACCCGAAAAGCAAGTTAAACCGTTGGTCCCGTGAGTCATTCGCAGATCTTTGACAGCCGTTGCGTGGTTTAAAAGAAGTAACCGGAGGAAAAAATATACGAAAATAACGAGTTTAATTAATACTATTTAAAGATAGAACGTTTTTAAAAACTACAGAAACGTATTATTTTTCCATAATATTTTTTAAATTTAAAGTTCTATTTATCACGATTCTCTTATTATTAACTAACATGTTTTTTTTTATATTCCCCACAATCCATATAATTAATTATCATACAAACACGCACGCATACTAACGACCTTAGGAAACCTTTAAAAACAAAAGAAAAACAGTTCTAAATTCGAAACCTGTTGAAAATGTTACGCTACCAACAGGTATGTTTGAAATGCGTCGCGTGACCGCAATATAACAGATTATACAACTTCATTTGACAGCAGACGCCTTTACAAGGTCACAGCTGTACAACCTTTGCAGTGACAGCTAATATGGAAGCTATTATTAGAATTTTATTTTTTATGGGAATGGAAATGTCATGGTTTTAACGATATTACTGTTCTAGTCTGTACTTTATTATTATTGCCTTTAGACGGAAAAAGGTGCAGAAAGATATTTACTCCGTGCTGCAATCCGTAACAAACGTTTTTTGTGCTACCAAACTTCAGTCGAAACTCGGTAGTGGTACGAAACCTTTGAAATACCCAAGAAACTGCTTACACTTACGTTTTGTTCAAAGATTGCTTAAGGAACAGGTTTCATGTTAATATGAGAAATGAAAGTTAAAAAATGTATTTAAAGCCCATTGAGAAAATAAGTTTCATTGTTAACTAGCTGTTTTGACTTCGTTCGCGTTCAATTTTAATGTCTCCCGGCCCCTTATTCTATTAAATTAAGAATATGATATCTGCTATGTCTCTGTATAATTTAAAGTACAAATTTTACATTAAATAAAAAAAAACTGGCCAAGTGCGAGTCGTACTCGCGCACAAACCTGCAGGAATTCACGGTTTATGCATAAGGTTTATGTTTATGAAATTAAATGTTTTTTTTTAATTTTTATATTTGTGTTGACTGAATGAAAGGTAAATTGTGGTTTACGATTTATGACGTATTAAAAAAAAACTACTTACTAGATCTCGTTCAAACCAATTTTCGCTGGAAGTTTACATGGTAATGTACATCATATATTTTTTTTAGTTTTATCATTCCCTTATTTTAGAAGTTACGGGGGGGGGGGAGGGGGGGGGTGACACACATTTTACCACTTTGGAAGTGTCTCTCGCGCAAACTATTCAGTTTAGAAAAAAATGATATTAGAAACCTCAATATCATTTTTGAATACCTATCCATAGATACCCCACACGTATGGGTTTGATGAAAAAATTTTTTTGAGTTTCAGTTCTATGTATGGGGAACCCCAAATATTATTGTTTAAAAAAAAATGATATTAGAAACCTCAATATCATTTTTGAAGACCTATCCATAGATACCCCACACGTATGGGTTTGATGAAAAAATTTTTTTTGAGTTTCAGTTCTATGTATGGGGAACCCCAAATATTATTGTTTTTTTTCTATTTTTGTGTGAAAATCTTAATGCGGTTTACAGAATACATCTACTTACCAAGTTTCAACAGCATAGCTCTTATAGTTTCGGAAAAAAGTGGCTGTGACATACTCGGACAGACAGACAGACAGGCAGACAGACATGACGAATCTATAAGGGTTCCGTTTTTTGCCATTTGGCAACGGAACCCTAAAAAGACATTCAAAATTCGCTTAGGTATGTCAAAATGAGTCACGCTGGGCTATTGTCCGAAGGGACGTCAAAATAATTAACGTTACTCCCTAAAAACAAAAATGGCCGCGCCAAAGTATATTTTGACGCATCTACAAGGTCACGCTCACCGTCACTCCGGCTGTCATGGCGACGAAAGCGGGCGATCAAGTGGAAAATGGAATTGGTAATAAAGCCTTTATAGCGATCTCAAGGGCTGTTCTCGTAGTTACAGCATATTGATAGTTCATCTTCAGGGTAATTTTCTGTGCTTTACTGACTTTGGAAACTATTGTTAACATTTCATAACATAGGTAAGAGCCTATTCTCCCCAAAGGGTTAGAAAGAGGTGTACCTATTATAGTTAACCCATTTTGCAATATAATAGGGGGCCAGCCTATTGTCATCCAGGTACATGCTCCGACTCCAGGCTGCTACTAAGAAATTCCTAATGAAAAAACCCAATAACAATTCGCCCAAGTTACGAATCTAACGAACGACCTCTTGCACAGACTTCGTGCTTGCGACCAATACAAACAGAAACATAATTTAATTACCTATTCTATCTAGGCCTTGAAATCTGAAAAAAAAAAATGTTTGAATATTTGCTACAGTCTGTTAAAAAGTTGATCGTGAAATATGACCCTTAACCCAATACTTTATCTGAAAATAGACATTTTGACTAGCTGACGAATTCATCTTTTTACGACGCTATGATAAACTCTTTTTATTTCAAAACGATACGACAAAAGCAGAAATAAAAATTAAACTAACAATTTTTGTTAATCTATCGAATATTTTCTTCCAGACAAAATATTCTATGCTCCATTCTTCCTCGAATAATAACGAGATACCATAATAGAACCTCCTTCAACGCGCTTCCTATTAGACCCCATGAAAGATGCCGTACATAAAACCTTTACATAACGTTCGACATTGATGAATGTCTTGGAGTTTTCCATGCAATTGGGCTTGGATATTGATGGCAATTGTGTATTCTGGTCTGTATTAACGATGTTTGTAAAGCGGTAATTATTAAGATGTTTACTTGTTCATAATCAACCAATAATTCTCGCTTTTCTGATGTTTCCATTGCTGGGACAGAAGCGTCAGTGAAAGGGAGTGGGTAAATGATAAATGACTTTATTTTTACAAGTAGGTTTGTACAAACAGTTTTACACGTCAATCATATTTTTTTTTAAACTAGATGAGGTCGGCGTTTCCTATCTGACTACTCTGAGAAGAAACGCCGAAACAAACTCAGAGGTCACAGTCTCTTTTAAAGTCCAGACATAATCTTGGTCAGATCATGTGATGACCATGTGGATTGGTGTCTGAAGTGGTCTTTTAAGGAAAGAACCACACGGCTTGAGTGGACCTGTCCAATCAGTGCACGCGTTTATCAGTAATCAAGCAGCTCAACTCAGAACTTAAGGAGATCAATGATTCGACGAACAATACCAAAGAAAGGACATTTGTGTAGGTCGCACAAATTACTCAAACTACCAGACCATGATAAAAATTATATGAGAAGAATAGGAAACAAAAAAATAAAACACCCACTTAGTCTTCACATTTACAATAATTAAACCAATATAATACTTCAAAAGTAAATATTCGTGTCATTGTATAAGTAAAATTCATCAATGTCAATGTGTATATAAAATCAAGAAATAGTTGCGGTCTGATCATTTGAGGACCTTGTACTTGGGGGTGTCTGAAATGTTCTTTTGAGGAAAGAACCATACAGATTGAGTGGACCTGTCCAGTCAATGCACGCATTAGTCAGTAATCTTGCGGCTCAACTGAGAACAGTACACAGTAACATGGTAGTATTCCACCACGCGGGGTCAGGTTGGATATCACGTTGAATTTTTGGTTCTTGTTCAGTTCAGTTCAGTTTATTTGTTAACATAGGTTATAAAAATACAGATCTTATGTTGATAATGAGAGCACTATGTTATGCCAGGAGGCGTACAAATATAGTGTGCAAATCTAGATGCCAATTACAAATTATTATTAACTGAAAATATTTGAAAATCATGCATTATATTGGTATCAAAGTAGAAAATAAATTAAACAAATAGTGAATATCAGACCTAAATGAGGAATTATTAAAACGTCTAAAATTCGTATGTCAAAGTAAAATAATTGAAATGTCCAAATAATTAAAATGTCAAAATAATTAAAATGTTACAATACAGTAATTTAATCTCAATATTGATCATTCTAAATTAATTCGTCATTTAAGTATTCGTCAATAGTAAAATAACATTTATGAATTGAGAACAATTTCATTTTTTTCTTAAATTGTATAAAATTTAATTCTTTTATGGCGTTTGGAATTTTATTATAAATGTGAGGAGCCATACCCAAGATAATTTTTTTTACTAATGCAGTTTTACATTTATAATTACTCAAAGAATTTTTATACTGACTGCGAATTAGAACATTTCGTACCATTGTCATTTTTTCAAAAAGGTTGGGATTAGTTTTTACGAAACATATCAGTTCCTTCACGATATTTACCATCACCGTTTTGAGAATACTGCTGATGAAATTATTTACACAAAGTGAATTGCCTACCTGGGTTCGAACTTACGACCTACTTACTACTCGTAAGTCGTAGCCATTTCTAGTAGACCACCACTGCTATATTTGATCGGCAGTTACTAATTTGTTTAATCGTCGTTCGTTAAAGGAAATTGAGGGCTAATAAGAACAACTGGTTATGTTCTTCTCGACTAGTAAATCAGTTCAATACTCACTATAGTTGTACTATTTACGTGGCGTTACTTCTCCAGCAAGCTTTTACCTTGTTGCAGGGTTTTTTTTTTGAATGGGAAATCATCACATTACTTCTCCCGCTTTGGTAGGAGCCGGAGGGCGTGTCAGACTTTTACTGACTAAAACCCACCCGTATTCCTTCAGTTGCCCATATGCCAGGGCCACGGTAACTCTTTCGAACGAATCTCGCGACCCTGGCAGGCATCGGTCCTAGAAGACCCCTTCAGTGCTGCTGACATCTCTTTGAGGCGCGCGTGGAACACTATGCGCCGTCGACCAGGGCCTGGTCCTTACCGGGCGGCGAGCTACTCATTCCTCGCCGCCCGCAAGCTCGCGCCTTCGGTGGCCGGGAGTCCGCTATTGACTCCTTTTTACAGGGGTTATCAGGAAATTTGAGTATAGTGTTTTTATATCAGAAAAATAATAATTATGAAAATAGTACTTTATGACACGTGTGACGTAAGAAACTATTTGGCATGGTGTGAAATTAGCGCCTAATTGTAGAAAGGGTGCCAAACGCACACGCGTACGATGCTGCGCGCAATTATTTTTTTTAGCACTGAGTGCTTGATACTAGAAGTGCGGGCGTCCCATATTTAACCCATTTAGATTTTCTTTCTGCTCTAATTAATATTTTATTATGCATATAATCGTAATTTTTTATGACTTTTCATGAAATATGATGATTATTATATTTATTATTTATACGAGACTTCAACCACGTAATTGCATACATATTTTTTTTATCCAAATTTACCTGAGTCGGTAAGTTCAGCGCTTCTAGTGTTAAACCCACACTTAATTTTCGCTTTTCTGTGTAAAAAATAACCACTTAAGTCACAGAAAAAAACCGTGATTTAAGTGCTGGTTAAGGTGCTATAAAAATGCGCGCAGTACCGTACACGTGACATAGGAGAAACTTCTTAAAAAAAAATAGTAAGAGAGATTTAGTGTGAGTGATAGAGAAAGCTATATCTTTCTTCCCTCTTGAGTCATGAAACGTGCCAAAACGTGACGCGTCCGTGAAATCACCCTCAATTCTTGTCAAATTATCGAATCAACGTATAAAAAATATCACTTAAATAAACTAGTGATTCTCGTGTCAGAAAATAACCTTTTTGGTTGGGAAATCATCAAATGACGTCTCCCGCTCTGGGCAGTGCTGGAGGGCGTGTCAGACTTTTACTGACTAAAACCCACCCGTGTTTGCCCAGTTGCCTATATGCCAGGGCCACGGAAAATTGTAACCCTTCATTTCTCTTTAGATTTTTAGTAAATCGATTGAATTCATGCCCGATTAATTTTGTTATTTATTTGAACAGTTTTCTCATACTACATTATTTATTGCCAACGTATTGGGGTCAAACATTGTATCTTCCGGGAAATCAGCCTTTGTTGTGTTTAACAGATCATTAACTTTGACCAATCTTCCGTTATGCTGGCGTTATCGGATCGTTTTCTCAGAAAATATACGTTCAGTGGTGCAAAGTCGACAAAGTGAGGTTTTTTTAACAAAATTTGCCTGTTTAGACGGCTTTTCAAGACATGTCAGATATGCATGGAAACGCCAGGAGGGGACGCCCTAAGTCATAAGTCATTTATTCATTTGTTCAACATAGGTACAATAATGATGATATATAAAGAAAATAAAAAGTGCATTAACCCATTAACGCCCAAAGTGACCAAAATTTGAAAGTTCATCGAAAGTTATACGTTTGAAGTAGACGTAAAGTTTTGGTCACTTTGGGCGTTAAAGGGTTAATAAGTAAGCCTGGGCAATAAAACAATGTATAAAGAATTACATTGTACCCATTTCACAAATTAAAATAATTAATATATATGTTACCGGAAATGTATGAAATCTAGGAATTGTATACAACTCCTAGGAAATTTATACAATTCCGAAGCTATTTAGGAAATGTATAAACTATAGTTTTAAAAATTATTTAATACATACATATCCTGGGAAATGTATACATTTCCTAGGAATTGTATATAATTCCAATATCGTATTAGGAAATGTATAAAAAGAATGCTTTCTTGAATAAAACACGTTACTGGGTGATGTGGTCGCTAAGCGACAAAGCCCTTTACACAAATTAAAAAAAAACACGTTGTTAAAATGAGAATAATAATTTTTATTAAGGCAATCAGGTAACAGTCAGGCAACGAAGCAATACCCTCCTCTCGCCCGCTATCCCCGCGTACCCCTAAATATCTTAAATGTTTTACATTTCCGATTGCTATTTAGGAATTGTATAGATTTCCTAGGAATTGTGTCGAATATAATTTATTTCACACATTTCCGGGCGATTTTAGGAATTAAATACATTTCCTAGGAATTGTATACAATGACGGATTACATACATTTCCGTTAACATATATAAATAGCAATTGAAATATATGTCAATACATTGCAGGACCACACACAGAATTAGTCTAAATATAATACTAATATCAATATTAATACCTATGTCAATATAAAATACTATTTTCTTTAAACACAAACTTATATTAAAGAGTCATGTCAAAACCTAGGAGGACATAATATAGTGACCTTATTGGTGATGTTCTTCGGAAAGCTTCAGAAAGTGTGTATGACCAGATGCATGGACCTTAACGAGGCAAAAGAAGTATATTAGGATAGTAGCAGGTTTTGTTTCGTATTTTCTGCCTACCCCCATAACAAAAAGGCGTGAGTCTCTGTGTAATTATATGTAGCCCGTTTAGAAAACGGCAGCTCTATAACAGGGGTATTCATATAATGCGAAATAGAACAGAGTCGTAAGTAATATGTTGATTAAAATAATCAGAACTGCATTGGAAATTACGTTTAAAATAAAATACAAAAATAATAGTTTAAAAAAACTAAAAAACACGTTTCCATAGGAAACCATACTAAAAAGTAGAAAATAATGGAAAAAAAGCGTGGGGTGCCTGATATAAATAAAAAAAAACTTTAAAAAGTACCCCACGCTTTTTTATGGTAGCGTGTTTTTTAGTTTTTTTTTAAACTGTTATTTATTTTCTATTTTTAGGGTGTTTCGAATTTAGAGGCGTATGTCAACGTAGTTTGTGACGTATGTCAGCGTAGTTTCCAAGACAGTTTTTTGCTGCCCTGATAACCCTGGCAAGAATAATGGCACAAATTTATGAAATTATAGTATTGTCATCGGTCCTAGATAAGTCTACAGAGTTTAAATGAAATCTGGTCGTTTAAAGTGGGTCAAAATCGCGCTATAAGGAATCGGTTACTAACAAATATACAAACATACAAGTGAAGCTAATATAAAGCGTGTAAAAATGTCAAGCAGCACACGCATCATATTTTTTGTTGTTAGTGGACTATGACCTTGTCCTCAACGTAATCTTGGGGTCAAGGACAATTTCGGAAAACGAATGGGGTGTGTCGGGTTTGTTATTTCCTGTGACTCACCTAGTAACATCACATTTAAGTGGGACATATGGGCAGTGGAGCGACTAGCGAAAAACAAATGAACATCTCCTCACATGTCTTATTCCACGGCCGTTCCTCCTTAGAGACGACCGAGGTCATCGCCACATGTGTAGAAATTCTACACTCGCATTTGAATACTAGAACTTTACGACATACCCTGTGTAAAATATATTATAATACGTATATACGTATGCTGTTTACTAACACGAGATAATCCTGGCAGAGAGAATCAATCGAATCGAGGGTAATGACCCTAAAACCTTCAAACTGATGAAATGAGCACACAATAATCCGTAAACGTAATAAAATGAGGGTAAAAAGTTTATTTTTTATTTTGCTATAAGATCAGACAATAAGCCTTATCGGCTGATTAGATACGTGTTCGTAAATTTCAGTTTTGCGAGAATGAAATAAGTTTATAAATTATATAGATTACTTACACATACGAACAGATGGAAATCAAACATACAACATTTTATCAAAATCAGTTTGACTTACGTAAGATAAACATGATTACGTACGTGTATGAACACTAAGGAGAACAGTGGTGGCCCAGTATCTGCCCCGGTTACCGAGGTTGGTCGGTTGGTTCGAATCTATGCAGGCGTTTTACTTATCTATACTTAAAATTTTAAAGCTGAAGAGTTTGTTTGTTTGATTGAACGCGCTAATCTCAGGAACTACTGGTCCGAATTGAAAAAATATTTTTGTGTTGGGTAGCCTGTTTATTGAGGAAGGCTATATAACATTACGCTACAACTAAGAGGAGCGGAGCAGTAATGAAAAATGTTTCAAAAATGGGGAAAATCGCACGAGTAGGCGATTCGCCGCGACGGGAAGGGTCGGGGCATCAAGAAATTTAACGCGGACGAAGTCGCGGGCAGAAGCTAGTTGTAAATATTTTTATCACCACTGCTCTGAAAACTGCGAAAGAAGACATCGTGAGAAAACAGACATGTCCTTGAACCAAAAGTTCGAAGACATGTGACATCTACCTATCCGCATAGATTACAGCATACTTTATCTCAAATAGAAGCCTGTATCCCAGCTGTGGGAACATTATAGACCCAGTATAATGATGAACACTAAATAATAAGAGTTACACTGGATTTAAAAATCCACTGATTTTTAAATTAGCAATCGAGATTTCTTTACGTTGTTACATATACTTTTCGAAATAAGTCCTCTCAATGATAATAAAAACTATATCAAAACGCATTGAGTCGTTTAGAAGTACAATGTGGTTATACAAAACAGACACGTAGATCATCATAAATATATATATATATAAGCCATAATGTTAAATTATCGTCCAAAACCTTTGATCGCTTCCTACTGTTGAAATGAAAAAAAAAAACACAGCGATAGGCCTTGTCGAGCAATGCTGCAATACGCTAAAGTGTAAGAATATTTTTGTGTCGAAATATAAAACAGTTCTCCTTGAGAAATATCAATTTCCACATGGACGAAGTAACCGAAGAAAATCTCCCACAAAATATATGAAAAGATACAAAACATCCGCTCGAAAGAAATGTTCCTTTCAAAAAGATTAGTATCTTTCCATATCTTTCCATGTGTGTAAAAGCGGGTATTATTTTTCTAACAAAAATGTACTGAGAACATTAAAATGTTCCTGGAGAGTTCCTTAATTCGGTTTTTAATGTGAAAGTACTACATAAGAGTGCTTGCTTTCAAAGTTAATGGAACGAGGCAGTCTGTCATAATTATGGTAATTTGTGAATTTTTATCATGTTTTTTTACGTTTTGAATCTTGTTTTCTGTTTTTTTTTTTTTAGCAGAACTTCAAAAGAAAGAAATGGGTTGAATATTTTTATCAGTAATAAATTGTTAAGGAATTAAAATGCCGTAATGGTTTCTACATTTATATCTGTAATTTTTATGATGTATATCGTAAAGAATTTATTTTAATTTGAATAAATAGAACCTCCGTTGGGTTCCATTTTAACAGAACGTTTTATTGTGATTTTTTAACATATTTTTCTTCTTTTATATCTGTTATCTTTATAGTGTATTTTATAAAGATAGTTCTATTTATTTATCAATAGTTTAAAATATGAGAGCTGATCCGTCAGATGAGCTTAAGCAATTTCTTTAAAAAAAAAACTTTTGTTTCCGAGTAACATTATAACCCGAAGGCCCGGTAAAAATGAGCCAAAAAAGTACAACTATTTAATAGGTAATCAATATTGTTATTGATACCAAAATAGTAACGCTTTACTTTCAAAATGATTACGGTTTCCTCATTTTACAAATTAAGTTAATAAAAAATAAGTTGCGAGAGAGTAGTGGTGGCCTAGAGGTGAACTGTGCGATTTACGGTTTGTAGGTCGCAGGTTCGAACCTCTTGACAGTCGCTTCACTTTCTGTTAATTGTTGCTCTCAAAACGATGAAAGAAAACAATTTGAGAAGCCGGCATGTCCATGAACGTATTTGAACTTACTGAACTTATCTATGGAAAATTCAAATCACACATCAAACGTGTCCTTATCAAAAAAGCATATTATAAGATAAAATACAACGTTCAAGACAAGGAAGTTTGGCAACAATTCCTTTTGCATATGTGCCTTCCCTGGTAGCTAGCTGTAGCATGACAGGATGACCATGTTAATGTCTATTAACTGCTCCCAAATGACGATGTACATTTTTTATTTAAGATTTTTTAGTTACATTCTTCTTTGAGATACTCTACTCATTATTTGACATTATATACATACAATACTAATTTGAACTCTTTATTATTGGTTGTCATGGCAACAAAGACATTTGGTTTAAATAGGTCATTGTGTTTTATTTATGAAATACTAGCTGACCCGACAGACGTTGTCCTGTCTCTTTGATGATATTTGAGCACTCATTCTGTCAATTCTATGTCAAATGTCATAATGTTACATTCAAAAAGTTTACATTGTCCTATTATATGGTTGTTAAGTATTCTTAAGTAAGTGTTCTTAAATTTTCTAATTTTCCGCGCAATTTTTTAAGTTTTTTCTTTCATAAGAACCTTCTCCTGACAATTACAAACACAACAAAAAAAAAAAAAAAAAAACTGAAATCGGTCCAGCCGTTCACGCGTGATGTCGTGACCAAGGGAAATAGGGATTCATTTTTATATATATAGACTATCATATATGTAGATATTTTATGAATGTGAGAATATTGTAGGCCTTGTAGACTGCAGACAATTTTCTATTTTATTAAGTACCTGGTACTTGCTGACAGTCCTACAGTGTTATCCCATACCTGTTAACCCTGTAATTTGAAACCATTGTAAAATACAATTATTTTTAAAAGAGTAACTGTTGAGTTTCTTGCCGGCTCTTATCCATAGGAATCAACAATTTGGAACTGTGCACCTAGCTTCTGACCTCTTCTGACGTTTCATAGGTGTCCTTGTAGGCTTATGTGAAATAAAAATATTTTGATTAAATCTGATTTGAACGAAAAATACGAAGACATGTGTCATCTGCTAATCCGCACGTGGACCCACCGTTTGGTGATTTATGGCCCACTACCTCTCACTGATAGGAGGCCTGTGTCCCAGCAGTGGGAACATTGTAGGCTGCTTATTCATGATCAATCAGCAACTAAATCACCGTATGTACGTTTTCATCCGCGTGCGCCTGTTTTCGTTGGTTGTAAACAGTCTTTACTTCGTCAAGCAGTCGTTATAACATCTGATTGTGTCTTTTTCATTTTGTGTCTGATCCCAGCAGTGGAGAGATTATAAGCTGATTATGCCATCCTTATGCCACAAAATAAGTTATCAAAGATCCAGTTAGCAACAAGCAGCAATAGGTAATACCTTTCTTAACCGATTTAAAAGCCACCACAGAGTCCCGAATCCCGACCAACAGCGACAATTTGAATATTCATTAAAATATCCCATTAGTTTCGCTTTGGTCGAAACGAAGTAAAATTACAAATGAATAAATTTTACGGTCTACAAAACACGTAGACTTAGTCACTTCTACACTTAAAAAAAAATGAAATACGTTTATTTGTAAATATGAAAGAAAGAAAAATAGTTTATTCTGCACAAACAAAACGCACAACATGAAATAAAAAATAGTTACAAAAAAGAAAAATGCACACGTAGAAGGTAGCCAAAAGCCCCGTTTTCAAGTTAAAAAAGTTGTACAAAATTATCCATGGCTTATTAATGTCACGGCTACGGACCAAAGACCATACAAATCATATATCTGCGTTATGACACTGACAGTAATATGTAATAAAAAACAAAACAAAAACAAAATTGCCGGATGCAGAGTGCATTTTTGGCTAGTTTTGTGACAAACATACCTCAAAAATAAGAACACTTGATCTGTGCGTCGTATCTGTGCAAGAACGGGTCGTTGCTCAGCAAAATGCTGCGACGTCAGACGAATCTATCGTCAGCAGCGCTGATTTTCAGTGACGCAAAGAAAGACCAAACGCACACGAAAAGAAGAAAGCTGGTGGAAAACATGCGTCAAATCCACGCAAAACCGCCATCGCTCAGCTTAGAGTTGTTGAACTTAGAGCTGTTGAGCTGTTGAGTAGCTAGTTGAACTAAAAAATAGAAAATAAATTATAGTTTAAAACTATTTTTTTTTTAAATTAAGATTATTATGTAAAAGTAACAGCGTTCATTGAATTTTGTTGTTGACCGTACCCTACAGCCTAAAGGGTTTTTACGACAATGACTTGGGACCAATCAAGCAAACCCTCACTGATCGATTGTTGATAGGTATTAGTTAAACCATTATTAGTTGTAAATGAGAACTACTGTTGATCCGCTTTGAAATGCGTTTACAAAATGGTGGCAGATTTTTAATGACTTATTTAGTACTAGTTTTTGCTCGTGCGACTCGCGGAGTAGTTTATCCCAGGGGAACGTAGTACCGAGATCTACTTGGGAAATTGAAAGAACGTATTTTTCTCTCCAAGTTAATAACAATGACAAAGAAACTTGTGTAGTAGGTCTACAGAGGAGGTATGCTACGAGAATTGAGACGCAGTGCGTAGCATATTGGCTACACGCTACGAGATTGTAGCAGCCGTAGAGGTTGTATTTCTACAACAAACATACAGATAGCCTGTATTTTATTTAATAGCGACCCGCCCTTGTTGGTACGTTTTTATGACTTAACAAAACATCGAAATGTTTTTATTACATGTAAGTTAAACATTGATGTATTGTACATATAAACCTTCCGGAATAAATACTATACATGATGGAGGATATCTTCGAAATATAAAACAATTCATGCTTACTACCCGAAAAGCCGAGCCTCCGTTTTTGTGACGTAACTTGTATGGACTTGTTTCTGCGCGAGTCGGCATGGGTTGCACTGTTGTATCTAAAATCTAACTGTAGTAAAGAAATACCTTATGAGTTGTAAGATACAAACGTTGAAGGACACCCTAGGTTAGATATAAAACTATAAACATCTATTACTATTATTATTCATCTTCATCATCATAATTTCTAGTAACTCCCTTAGTCGCCTCTTACGACACCAACGAGAAGAAATGGGATATATAATAGTTTATACGTTGTAAAATTGACAACTTAGAAAAATAAGCAACAACATATGTATAGATTTAATACTATAAATATAAATTTTTACAGAGGTGGACTCATTATTTTCCATAGGCATTATCTACCAGTTACGTTCTCCACTGATTCTCATTTTTAAAATGTATCCTTATAATCAACCTTTTTTTTGTAAGTGGGAATCATCAAATGACGTCTCCCGCTTTGGGCGGAGCGGGACGGCGTGTCAGACTTTTACTGACTAAAACCCACCCGTGTTCCTTCAGTTGCCTATATGCCAGGACCACGGTAACTATTTCGAACAAATCTCGCGACCCTGGCAGGATCCTTATGATCAGCCTGATGGTAATGAAGTTCAAATTCCCTAGAAACAGACTTATATTTTCATTCATCTAAATACATACCTCAATACACAACAATTCCCTAATGTCCTAATCTGTCATACGCTTAACCTTTTCCGGACCGAAAATTGATGAAAGGGATAAACAAATTAATGATCCCTTTAATAGCACCAAATTCCTTTAAATATTACTTACATTGAACATTCGTCTTTTTCAAATTGACCTTAAGCACAATTTCAATCCAGAAGTTCAACTTCACACAACAAGCCAAAATGCATGTACACTTGGGTGTATTTAAATAGGCGAGTGCAAGCACATTTGCGACTGGCATTTGACCGAGATAACGTGACCGCGTCTAAAAACGGTGAAGGAAAACGTCTTGAGGAAATTGCCATGTCCTAGTCCCAGAAATTTGAAGACACGTGTCATCCACCAACCCGTTCTGCACACGCGTGGTTGATTACAGCCCACTCCTGTTTATAGATGTAGGTTTATGATAGGCCTATGTCCAAAAAGTGGGAACAAAATAGGCTTTTTTTTTTCTTGATGGGAAATCATCAAAATCAAAAAATCAAAATCAAAAGTCATTTATTCAAATTAGGCTGAGGATCAGCACTTTTCGAAAGTCAAAATTACAAAAGATAGTCCCGACAAAACGCCCACCCGTCGCGCACTTCCTAGTGCTTTAGCTGGGAAGAAGAAGTGGCCAACAAACTCCCCAGCAGCACAGCTGTCTGTCCAGTTAGAAGAACTTGATTCTATACAATGGTATATAGTAAAACATTAAGAGACACAAATTAAATTAAATGATTTGCTATATGCCAGCTAGCCAACCCAATATACCAACAAATAAAATGAGAACTATACAACATCAAATGACTTCTCCCGCTCTGGCTGGAGCGGGAGGGCGTGTTAGACTTTTACTGACTAAAACCCACCCGTGTTCCTTCAGTTGCCCATGTGTCAGGGTCACGGTATCTCTTTCGAACAATCTCGCGACCCTGGCAGGCATCGGTCCTAGCAGACCCCTTCAGTGCTGCTGACATCTCTTTGAGGCAAATAAAATAGGCTGATTATGAATATTATGCAACAAAATCGCCGTACTATGCGTTTATATCCATATGCGCCTGTTTTCACTCGTAGTAAACAATCCTTTCAACGTTCTACGATGTTGCGTCTTTTTCGAAATATATATTTTTTTAATTTAAGAAAGCCTACATCCTAAGACAGTGGTATTATAACTAAATGGCTTATGCAATGCGCAATACATTAAATCCCTGATCTCCAAACTAGGGGTCCCTGTATCTTAGAGATCAGTATCCCTCTGCAGCAATGTCACAAGCCAATATTAGTGACATACTAAATATTACAAATTGTTTATATTTTTAATCGTAACCTTAAAGCTAAGTAAATAAAATACTAAATTAAAATAACATTCTCTTATACAGTTTTGTGTGTGTGAGTGTGTGTGTGTATGAGTGTGCGTGTATGAGTTGTGTGAGTAGGCTATGTGAGTGGTGTGTGTCTGTATATGAGTTGTGTGAGTAGGCTGTGTGTCTGTGTGTGAGAGGGGCTGGGGCGGAGTGGTTTATATGTAAGTGCAAGTATAATTAATTTTAATTCAGTTTAAGGGTAGGTGGCCTAAAAGGAGATCCTCAAATGACGGTTATCTTGGTGACGTGAATCTCGTTACAATAAGGTTGCTTTCGGGTTGCTGTCAGTGGCAAGACTGTCAAAATCACAGTGATCTTTACACTCATTATAATAAGGTGTATATTGGGTTGCAACTTTTAGAGGTTTAATGACAGTAAAGGGCTAAAGAATCAGCCTTTTGCATTTATCTTTTGTGTGCCCTAAATGTAGGTCCTTTATTATTTAATTATACTAAATGGTGGGTTGTTAGGACGCTCAGTAACCTTGAATGAGCGAATAGGAAGCCGGGTTGAGGAAAGTTTGGGCGATTTAGTTACTTGTTTATTTACTTGTATATGGGTTTAGTTTACAGTTTTCGTCGAAAGTTGGTAACTGTTGAGGATATGATAAATTTAGCCATTATTTTAGTGTTAACTTATTACAATAGAAGTATTCATGAGTAGAAACTCATGAATACTTCTATTTCTCAATAGGAGAACCTCTTGAGCATTTTTGGAGTATATTTTGTTCGTTACATACCTACTTATTTTCAAAATATAGTTTGTAACTTAGCTGTTTTTTTCACATTGTATTATTGGCTTCGAAAAGGCTTTAAGGCTTTTAAATATACATTGTTTATCGTCATTTGATTTATAAGTTCAGTGAAAAGAGTTGCTTAGTAACTCTGCACAACATTTGAATCAAGAATACACCTGCCAGGGTCGCGAGATTGTTCGAAAGCGACACCGTGGCCCAGGTTCATGGGCAACTGAAGGAACACGGGTGGGTTTTAGTCAGTAAAAGTCTGACACGCCCTCCCGCTCTGCCTAAGAGCGGGAGACGTTATATGATGATTTCCCATCAAAAAACCCTTAACCCTTTTTTTTTCTGGGTGGGAAATCATCAAATGACGTCTCCCGCTGTTCGTGTCAGACTTTTACTGATTTAAACTCACTCGTGTTCCTTCAGTTGCCTCTATGCCAGGACTACGGTAACTCTTTCGAACAGATCTCGCGACCCTGGCAGGCATTGGCCCTGGCGGACCACTTTACTTGACCCGCGCCTGGCCCTAACCGAGCTACCCATGTTTGCTGTCCGCAAGCCCGCGCCTACGGTGGCCGGATACCAATTAACCCTGGTCAGATAACTGATCTTTTTGTATGCTCGTATTTGTCAGAAAAATACCTAAACCTAATTTTCTTTATTTCTTTGTTGTCCTTAAAACTGCTACTAACGAATTAGTGTTCGTTTTAAGAAGAATAAAGAAATAAAGAAAATTTGGTTTAGAAATTTTTGTAGTTAGCTCTATAAAATTGTACAAATTAAATCCTTGACATAAAAAACTTAAAAACATTTCATAATATTTCAGTGTGAATGTGACAGTAAAACTATGAGCATGAAAATATAACGTTTATAGAGCAGTGAATGTTTAATGGGCCGCGAATCATAATGTAGTAGTCTGTTTCGTGTTAACATACACTATTTGTAATGTCAAGGACAGTTTTGCATGAAGTAATTAAGTTTGTGGGCTATGAGGATTGTTTTTATGTTTATCTTATTCATCTGCCTAGCCTTTTCCAACTATGTTGTGGTCGGCTTCAGGTCTAACTTCCATTATTCATTATTCTCAAGTCTAATATCCATAACTCTATTTAAAAAACTGGTATTGAGCTGCATATGGTCAATACCAGGTTTTTGAATGGAGTGACTCTACCCACCACCCAGTTACTGCTTGAAATGGTACCCATTGGTAAGTCTGATTGTCAAACTTTCAGCCTTCTGACTATCCGTAATGATTGTCAAAGATTCAAGACGAACAGCCGGGACCAACGGCTTTACGTGCTTTCCGAAGCACGGAGGGATCTTGGTAAGTAAAGATAGTCACTCATCCACGGATCAACCGCGGAAAGCGTAACTTAACCTGATTGATCAAACCGTGTCGCTATTATTACTTAGCGATGGCCCCTTGCGATTGTTTTCGTATTTTGGTGTAATTTCCATCGTTTTTGCTATACTCATATTGAAAGAAAAGAGAGAATGAATTAAAGGCGATTAGCACAAGGTGGATGTGAGTGACCTTATTGGTGACGGTCTTCAAAAAGGTCAGGTGTTGCAACCGGCGAGTACTACGTCGCGCTCACTTTATCAGGTTAGAGACCACTATTTTAAACCACCTCAAGAGTCAACTTTTCAAAGTGATGCTTTTGGTCATGCATCATAATTGGTTGGGAAGAGAATTTGGAAACGCAAAGTTTATTTCACGACCGAATTCCCTTCGCCATAATATTGGTAGCACGGAAGTTCTGTGTTTCAACAGGTATCTTCATTCTACAGACAGAGAAGCCAATATTACAGCGCAATTAATTCTTCCGTGAAACGTACTCTAACTGAAATAGAGACACAACCTTTAAACTTTTCAGCAATATTCTTGTACAACACGTCTCCTCCTATATCAGCTTACAAACGAGAACTAGTAATATCTCTCACGTTGTAAACGCAATAACATGCTCTCCGTAATATCGTATGATGTACAACCTTCATACGCAATAACGAACGGCGTATTACTCGGTGTGGCGTATCGCAAGTATCATAATACGCAGCACGTCAAGGCGCGTCGTACCTCTATGCATCGTATGAGGCAGGAATTTAATATTAGTTTAGAACTTCTTAGAAATCTTTTATTGCCTTTTTGCAAGCGTTGCAGCGTGAAAAATTAAAAACGTTCTACACGTTTTAAATTTATTTATTGAAAAACTAGCTATGAAGTCTGATGGAACGAGCGTGCCCAATAATTATAAACACACACGTCAATTATATTTATTTGTATGCAATTCGTGAAGGTGTGGATTCTGGATGAATCTGATCGCATTTCACTTCGATCATTAAAAAAAACATTGAACCAAATACCATATTCAAAACCCAAAACACCATATTCAACGATAGAATATAAATATCAGACATCTTTATTTACCCAAATGCTCCACATTTTACCTTTTCTCATCCTTTATAAGAATGAAGTGAATGGAAATATGAATTTGTTCTTAAATGTACTTTCGTTTTTAGGGTTCCGCACCTCAAAAGGAAAAAGCGGAACCCTTATAGGATCACTTTGTTGTCCGTCCGTCCGTCCGTCCGTCTGTCAAGACCCTTTTTCTCAGGAACGCATGAAGGTATCAAGCTGAAACTTATACCAAATACTCAAGTTTACTGTCTCTTGGAGCTGTGAAAAAATCAAACTTCTAAGCTAACGCAATCAAAAGATATAGCCGTTTATGCCGCAAATTTCCACAAATTTTCGAAACTCGCAAGGGAATCAAAACCTAAAGGGTACTTCCAGTCGATCTAGAATTTTGAAATTTGGTACGAAGCAACGTCTTATAGCACAGATAAAGGAAAAATTGCGAAAACCATAAATTATTAATTACATCATATAATAAAAATATTTTTAATAATTTTAAAGGTACTACAACGTTTTTACGGAACCCTCGGTGCGCGAGTCCGACTCGCACTTGGCCGGTTTTTTTTTATTTGCTTCATGCCATCTTTGAATGTGAAGACATGGGCTTGAAAGAGGGTCTGAGTTGTGAAGTATTTCTGTTTAACGTGTTAAGTGTCTGAAGTGGTTTCATTTTGTGTAGGAAACAGACGTTTATGATTAATTCAAATGTGTATGTGCGCTGAGAAATGAAACAGCATTTCGAACAAAAACATTTGTATGGCCTACTGGAAAAATTGGCTGGTGTGATTGTTAGTTTATGAGACTTGTGTTTTATCTACATCCACGCGTACTGAGTATAGGGAAGAATCTTTATGTGATAGGATCTAATGAATAATATGAGAACGAAAGGGTATTTATAATCGTTTATTAAAATAAAGAGAAATTTTAACGTTACAAATGTATGGGTAACATTCGCTGATACAATTTTACTTAACTAAATAAAAAAAAGGATTGTGTGGTTTTTATGAAACCACGGTAAAAGTGAAACTTTTTTTCACATTATAGACATTTAAATAAAAAATTTCGGAATATGTGCAATAGCTTAATACAAAGACTTAATTTAATATTCATACGAAATAAGTTAAATAATAAATTCAAGCACTTAAAATTGAAATAAATCCATAAACAACAACATGCACCAGCGAGCGCCTTTCACTTTATCTCTACTCCGCGGCCGACCGTCACGCGACATGCAACACACAGACGAAAAAGTGTGAGACGATGTAATAAAAGTTTCACTTTAATAAATATTTATATCAGATCAAATTGAAAGATATGGATCTAGATCATGTTGTTAGTAAAAGTCTTAATCTAATGTTAGTAAAATTCTATCTAAACAGTTGTAACGTCTGACATCTACGTCAAAAAGCAGATTTTTAGACGGCTTTACCTACTAAATTTTGTTTTTCATAAAATATTATTTTTTATTACACATAAAACTACAGAACACACAGGTATCTTGTAGTTGATATCAACTACAAGATACCTTTGCGTCAAAATATCTGGAGAAAATTTTGTTAAAACGCCATAATTAAGTACGAGCGTTTGCATAATTAAAATTATGAACGGTTGACCGCTCTGAATTTAAATTTATACGATTGTTCATACTACCCTCAAGTTTAGCAATAACATGTTTAAATATTTCCAATTATTTTGCGCAAAATAGTGATATCAATTGCCAACAAACCGACATCGTTCGAATAATTGCATTTTCCAAATGTATACTTCCATTTATATTTCTTCTACCAAATAATTTCAGTCTCATAATAATTACATTTACCGACCTACACAATGGAATACAATGGTAAATGATAAGCCACTTACTGGTCAGTGTTAGCGATAGATTAAATAATTACTGTAATGGATATCTTGTCGCTTACCGATATAAATGGCACCCTGTCCAGTGTCCATCTTTGTCTGATGCGTGTCACCCTTGTATTGTTTACGATGTAGGTAATTATTAAAGTGGTGATGTTAATTTGATTGATTTGTAGATTGATTGGGTGTAATCTGATCCCGTTGAGATGATTAACTAGATACTTATGATAAAATGGCCAAGTGCAAGTCGGACTCGTATGCGAAGGGTTCCGTACAATATTTACAAAAGACATCATTTCAGCCGAAAGACGTCCACTGCTGGACATAGGCCTCCCCCAAGCACCGCCACTTCGACCTATTCTGTGCTTCTCGCATCCAACGTATTCCTGCGGCCTTCACCAGGTCATCGGTCCATCTTGTGGGAGGCCTTCCAACGCTCCGTCTTCCAGTACGCGGTCGCCACTCCAGAACCTTCCGACCCCATCGGCCATCCGTTCTGCGAGCAATGTGCCCTGCCCACTGCCACTTAAGTTTGGCAATTCTTCGGGCTATATCGGTTACCTTGGTTTTCCTACGGATCTCTTCATTTCTGATTCGATCGCGTAGGGAAACTCCAAGCATAGCCCTCTCCATTGCTCTTTGGGTGACTTTGAGCCTTCTTATGAGGCCCATTGTGAGCGACCACGTCTCAGTGCCATATGTCATCACTGGCAACACACACTGGTCAAAGACTTTTGTCTTGAGACACTGCGGTATTTGGGACGAGAAGATATTGCGTAGCTTCCCGAATGCTGCCCAGCCGAGTCGGATTCGACGATTAACCTCTTTCTCGAAGTTGGATCTACCTAACTGGACAGTCTGTCCTAGATACACGTATTCGTCCACAACTTCGAGTGTAGCGCCTCCGATCTTCATTGGAGTGGGTATCACACGAGCATTGGACATGACCTTTGTCTTGTCCATGTTCATCCTAAGACCCACTCTTTCGGAAGTTCTACTGAGGTCATCGAGCATTGTACTGAGGTCCTCCATAGTCTCAGCCATGACTACTATATCGTCGGCAAATCGAAGGTGAGTGATGTACTCGCCATTGATGTTGATGCCAGCCCCTTTCCAGTCCAGAACCTTGAAGACATCCTCCAGTGCAGCGGTGAACAGTTTCGGAGAGATTACGTCTCCCTGTCTCACCCCTCGCTGCAGAAGGATAGGTTTCGAGGCTTTGTCCTGGAGCCGAACTGACATAGTGGCGTTTTCATACAAACACTTCAGCACCTCGATGTACCGATAGTTAATCTGGCAACAAAAGACACGTTTGTTGAAAATAGAATTTTACACTCGGTGATAATTTTAACTGTCTATTTATTATTGAGACTGGTTCCAAATGGTGTCGGACGTACCGTCCTGTTTCTTCCCGTGGATGTCTTAAGAGACGACTAAGTGACTTACTAGAGAATGGGCAGCAGCGTACTCTTTGCATTTTACCATCATACTGCGATTACAACAAGCCCGGGGGCCTGTGCTGTGTCCTCTGTTGGACATAGACCTCCCCCAATTTTTGGGGAAATTGGGAGTGGCCAATGTCCAATAGAGAACGTCTTACGGCTGAACTGATGGTGATGATGTTGAAGCATTATCCTACTATCCTACTTAATATTATAAACGAAAGTTTGTGAGTATGGATGTATGGATGTTTGTTACTCTTTCACGCAAAAACTACTCAACGGATTTGGATGAAATTTGGAACACACTTAGTTTATAACCTGGATTACCACATAGGGTACTTTTTTATCCCGGTAGTACGTTCCTGCGGGGTAATTTCCGAACTGCACGCGGGCGAAGCCGCGAGCAAAAGCTAGTTTGGTAACATTGTAGGTGCAGTTCATTGTCACCGAGTCCTTAGTTAAAATTAAATCCTACACTATGATATCTTTTGTTATTATAACTTCTTCACTATTATAAAACCCCATGTCATACTTTAAATTTGTTGACGCCATCCAATTACGACTTTACTACAAAATAACACACCCAAAAGTTACTAAATCCATTTATCATCATAAATAGAAACAAGTATGAAACCAACAATTTATTTGAAAGCCTTTAAAAGCCGATAAACTAGAACAGTACAGAACCGTTTAACTTTAAAATAACCGTTTTCGTAATAAACAAATATTTAGCCACAAGATTTTTTTCATTCCTTTTATGATATAGGAATAGGGATAAGTCATATACTTATCCCTAGGATATAATATATCTAGGGACCAATAAATATCCGGTGAACTTCAAGGCTGGCAAATGCTTTTGCCAACCTTGAACTTCATCGGAGATTCAATCATTTCCTGAATATTGGTTCGCCATACCAATGTTGGGCCAATGTTCGTGAAATGGTTGGGTGTGTAATGTTGATTGTATTGCTTTTGTGTCTCATTAGCAGAACAGTGATGCTGGTTATACACTATTTGTAAACTATTAAATACAGATAAATAAATAAATACTATAATTGTTTTCTGTTTTTATAGTTTTGAGATCTATTTCGCATTTTTTTTTATTTTGGAATGAAGTTCTTTAACGCATTTTGTGGTAATGGTTATGCCTTCCTCCATAAGAGAGAGAGAGAGTGAGATAGTTTCATGGTTTTCTAGGGTGCTGAGGCTGATAGTGAGGTCTAAATAAAAATTCAAGATGGCGGCCGCCAAAAGATAGAGTAAACGACATTAATTCTGGAGTTGAAGAAAAAGCGTATGCGAATTTCTTTCCCCATGTGAGTCCCCCCGACACTCCTCCCCTTTTTACACGCTTTATATTAGCTTCACTTGTATGTTTGTATATTTGTATGTTTGTATATTTGTATGTTTGTTTGTAACCGACTCCTTATAGCGCGATTTTGACCCACTTTAAACGACCAGATTTCATTCAAACTTTGCACACCTGTCAAGGACCGATGACAATGCAATAATTTCATAAATTTGTGCTATTATCCTTGCCAGGGTTACCAGGACAGCAAAACAACTGTCACAAACTACGCTGACATACGTCTCAAAATTCGAAATACCTACCCTAAAAAATAGAAAATAAATAATAGTTTAAAAAAACTAAAAAACACGCTTCCATTGAAAACCAAACTAAAAAGTACAAAATAATGGAAAAAAAGCGTGGGTGCCTGATATCATTTAAAAAATACCTTAAAAAGCACCCCACGCTTTTTTTCCATTATTTTGTACTTTTTAGTTTGGTTTTCAATGGAAGCGTGTTTTTTAGTTTTTTTAAACTATTATTTATTTCTTTTTACACGCTTTATATTAACTTCACTTGTATGTTTGTATATTTGTATGTTTGTTTGTAACCGACTCCTTATAGCGCGATTTTGACCCACTTTAAACGACCAGATTTCATTCAAACTTTGCACACCTGTCAAGGACCGATGACAATGCAATAATTTCATAAATTTGTGCCATTATCCTTGCCAGGGTTACCAGGACAGCAAAAAAACTGTCTTCGAAAACTACGCTGACATACGTCACAAACTAATTTGTGCTATTATCCTTGCCAGGGCTACCAGGACAGCAAAAAAAACTGTTTTTGAAAACTACGCTGACATACGTCACAAACTACGCTGACATACGTCTCAAAATTCGAAACACCCTAAAAAATAGAAAATAAATAACAAGTACAAAATAATGGAAAAAAAGCGTGGGGTGCCTGATATCAACAAAAAAATACCTTAAAAAGCACCCCACGCTTTTTTTCCATTATTTTGCACTTTTTAGTTTGGTTTTCAATGGAAGCGTTTTTTTAGTTTTTTTTAACTATTATTTTTTCTTTCATAAGTTTATCTCTTGGCACTCTGCTTTATACGGAGCGTAATTTTCCCGTTAGAATTTCAAGTATTTTCGGTGGATTCTGACACGTTTATAACGTGGTATTTTAATTAAGTATCTCAGCAAAAATAACACAACGTTGGTGCTCAATGATAATGAAGCCTTACGTTGTTCTCTTTTCATTTACATAAAACTTTTTTGCAAAAAAAAAAACAACCGACTTCCTTAAAATCACTACAAAGTGAAAAATAACTTTAATTTCGGAAGTCGGTGGCAAAAAAACCATAAACACAGATCCTAAGACACCGACTTCCGAAATTAAAGTTATTTTTCACTTTGTAGTGATTTTAAGGAAGTCGGTTGTTTTTTTTTTTTGCAAAAAAGTTTTTTTTTAAATGTTCGTCATAAAATTCCCTATCGATTCTTCTTTTTCGATTTTTGCTTCGGTTCTTCATTTTCATGGAATTCGAGTCCAATAAAAACTTTTTTACAAAAAAAAAACAACCGACTTCCTTAAAAACACTACAAAGTGAAAAATAACTTTAATTTCGGAAGTCGGTGTCTTAGGATCTGTATTTATGGTTTTGTGGCCACCGACTTCCGAAATTAAAGTTATTTTTCACTTTGTAGTGTTTTTAAGGAAGTCGGTTGTTTTTTTTTTGTAAAAAAGTTTTTATTTTTAAATTTTTAGTTGTGGTATCCACCCCGCACTAATTCCAAACAAACAATGCATATTTATGCGATAGCAGAAATCGCGGTTGATTTGCTGTCATTTTTTAAAGAGTTCCGGTGTCTATCTCTGGAGTTCATCATCAGATCTATATGAAATTTAAATGGGACCATTTCGGAATAAACCCCTTTCAAACAAAAAAAGAATTTTGCAAATCCGTCTATATATGACGGAGTTATGGCCGAACATACATAAAAAAAAAAAATAAAAAAAATATAAACATCCGAATTGAGAACCTCCTCCTTTTTGAAGTCGGTTAAAAAACAGCGCAATACTCGTAAAACAAAAGATAATATCAACTTGTTTAAAACATCTTAATCCTAACATTTTACCTGTTGCGTGGAGACAGCGATATAAATCTGTTGATATACTCTTTAAAGAACGATGTAAATGTAGAAGATTCTTTAAAATCTCTTGATAAAAATTAATGATACAACACTTAATGGAAAAATAGGTATTGTCATGTTTCACAAACATGTACATACAAAGAGATTAGTTAACTCAAATAATAATAGAAATAAAATAGAAACAGTTGCTACGTTTGTTTAGTGGTCGCAAGCGCCACAGCATGAGATCCTGGGTTCGATGAGGTCGGGCAAAGTGTTTTTGGCTTTTGTAGGTATTAGAAATAGCGTGTAAAGTTCACTCAACCGATTGATGTGGGACGTTGTAAACAGTGTGTCCGGACATGGACTCTTTTCCACGTAAGGACAAAAAATCATATCTAGAGATATGTTTTTTATTTTTTATTAAAAAAAACCAAATGGCTGCCACAGCGGGGTAGCAAGCTTAGAGTGTAATTGTATTGTAAAATTTAGAATATCGCTACCCCATGTCCGGACACACTGAATATATTAGTTGCGCGGTAAACTTTGTTTGCGCGATGCAGGATTTTACGTGATGTCAGTGTGATACGTAGTTCTCATGGGGGGAGTGTATAATTATGCCGCTATCCTGTCCGGAGACCGGTGGTCAATAGTGAGATGCCCGGGCCAGTTGAGATTCCAGTGACTCGGATTCGGGTGTTGCATAGTTCACGGTGAGTCGGAACTGTCTGCGAAGATATCTCAGTGAATCGGGGTGACGATGCGTTATGCTCCAGTCCATCACAATTTCTGAGCAGCCTGGTAAAGTAAAGTAAAGTAAAATTTTATTTGCATAGATTGCAGGTACAGTAATTAAGATGTGACAAAAAAATATGGGTGATCCTTGTACAATCTACCTAACATTAGGCATGCAAAATTATGAATACACATCAACAATTAATATTATTATTTTATAAGTCAGTTAATACATATTCGGCATGGTACATTCATATAATAATTAATTAACTCAAAAAGCTGCAATACAATTGGAATAATAATCATAAATTACAATGTCAATATTAGGTAGGTATGTCAAAAAAAATATACCGGATGACATTTTTTACCGTCTCGACCTTCATATGGTGTGTTGTGTAACTAGAATACAAGGCAGGAAGGCCTTCAGATTCATCGTAGGTGACTAAAGGAGCGCGGGACGCGGGTGGACAGGGATGCGTGTGCGGCTCGTGCGCCTGCGAAAAATCAATGAGGCCGCCTATCGGCCGGCTTCAAAGGGTAGGATCGCGCTCCGAAATCGATGATACATGCCGCGCATTGAGTAGGGTGTGTATGATTTGAGTTTCGATAGATTTAAATATTATTTTTTTTGTTTTTTTTTTCCAAATTTCTGTTTTTGTTGTTCTAGTATGAAAATGTTACTTTAAATGTGTAGTATTTATTGCTAGATCAATTTAATTACATGTTATTCAAAAATAAAAATAATAAAAATTTCTATGCCAAAAGCTTCTACTCCGTTCACCTATTACCCCCATTTTTTTTCAAGACGCTAAAAAAAGTCACCCAGTATATTTAGTACAAAGGTCAGTATCATTAAGATAGTCATTCACAGAATAATAGCATTTCTCAATTAACAGTGCTATCAGGAGTGCTGCCCGGAGTATGGCATTGTGCCTGGGTGATAGCAGTAGGCTCGGTATATAAAACTTAACATAAAAAGCGTTTGGGTTTGACCCTCTGTTTAACCCTTCAAGGAAAAAAGTCGTAATAATATGTTATGTTATTTTATCTAGTTGAGATTTTTATTTAAACTTCAACAACTGGGCTGCGCATCAATAACCTATAGTTTACTATTTTATGAAACTTGTATCTTCCTCCCAAACCCTGTCGAGTTTAATAATATAATAATAATAATATCTTAGGACAACCAACACATTATCTGATCCCAAACTAGGCAAAGCCTGTACTATAGCAACCAGACCACTGATAAATATATAAAATATTTCTAAATACATACATATTATAGATAAATTACACCCAGACAAAGAACAAATGATTATGCTCATCACACAAAGATTTGTCCTCGGTGGGAATCGAACCCACGACCTCAGTCTTAGCAGTCAGGGTCACTAACCACTGGATTAACAGGCCAGGCATTTTAAATGCATGAAGTTATTGTAAATAAACCATTTACAGAACCTGTGTGTATGTTAAAAACTCAATATTTTAAAGTTTGCCGATCAATTGAGTTATCTGATCAATCACAAAGAATCAGAGCTTTTTCATACATAAATTGATGTTTTATTAATATGATTATTTACCTAAATTATTTATAATACCCGTAAGGTACAAACAATGAATAAATAATAAGTTTAAATTGCAATTTGTTTTCCAATTCTGTTGCATTAAAAATGTATGAATGCGATGCAAAGCTCTGAAAGAATGCTAGAGATTTTCAGTGAATAAAAACGCTTTGAGAAAAAGTACTTCATGATTGGCAATCTAAACTAATATTTTTATAAATTATAAAGTTTTGATTATCGGTGACGTTTTTACGCTAAAACGACAGAACAGATTTGGATGAAATGTGGTGCCTGGATAAAGCCAGATTATGCTTTATTAGGCTATAAGATACTTTTTATCTCGATTTTCACAGAATCGAGACTTATGCGGTTGAAACCGCGGGCGCAGTTTTAATTAATTTAATCGATATAAATATTATACAGAGTTATATTGACTGCCTCGTTGGTCTAGTGGTAGCAAGCTCTACTGCTGAGCATGAGGTCCTGGGTTCAATTCCCAGGTCGGGTAAAATGTTATTGAGTTTTTCCATCTGGGATTTCTCAGTAGCAGCCCGGAGTCTGGGACTTGTGCCCGGTTGATGGCATATAGGCTTGCCCCCTATTGGACCTAAACATAACAGGCGAAATGTGTGTGTACTACAGGTACACCTCTGCCCAACCCTTTGCGAAACAAGGCGTGATGTTATGTGCTATAGTGACCAATCGATCTGCCGAGCCCAATATCGGATGCAGCTGAATTTCAGCATTTTTCATAGAGCGACTGAATATCTGATCTTTACTATCCAGTAACTAGGTAATATGGTGCCCCTTTGTAAGACTGATATATTGTCTATAATTATTTTAAAGGTTATTTTGCTATACTTTTAAAATAGTAAAAATAATAGTGCAAAAGAGTGCAAAATCTAATGTGAATTATCTATCATTATAAAAATAAAAACTACTGACAAAATAATTGATACTCATTAAGTCAATAATATATGCCCCTCCAATAAATGTCCCCATTCATAATAAACACACAATAATAGACCGGAAAACAGTCTCATAGATAACAAAACACCAACTCAGAAGCATTGGCCATTCCATTTCATCTTCAAGAAAAAAAAAAAAACTGTCCGATATTTTATTTTCCCTCTATCAAGAAGTATCTACAAGGAACCGATATTTTTTATCGCAACCAACATCCAAGGTTATACTCATCCGTAAAGCCATCGTTTTCATCCACTCCATATATTACTACTTATATAGTACCTACAGTAGGCCGCACTTTAGAGGAAACATAACCAGTATAGTTTGGCCTCTTATTGCATTGAATCTCCATGTTACTTTAGGTCTCAGTGTTAAAACCAACGGCAACGCCCGTGCGGTTAAATTTCATGCAGAATCAGGCTATCTATAGGTATATATAAAATTCAAAGTCCTGAGTGACTGACTGACTGACTGATATATCAAGGCAGAGCCTAAACCGCTGGTCCTACAGACATGAAATTTGGAGGGTGTATTCTTTGTAAAGAGTAGGTATCCACTAAGAAAGGGTTTTTTGAAATTCCATCCCTAAGAGGGTGAATTGGGGGGGTTGAATTTTCACGCGGGCGAAGCCGCTGGCGGAAGCTAGTAATCTATATATATACCTAGCTTTTTCCCAACTGTGTTGGAGTCGGTCTTTCAGTCCAACCGGGTGCAGCTGCATACCAGTGTAAATTATACCATGGGGCGACCCAGTTACCGGGTAATACGACACCCTTTGGAAAGATTGGTTATCACACTTTCGAGCTTCTGTTTTTTTTTTGAACTGGATATCATCAAATGACTTCTCCCCCTCTGGGCGGAGCGGGAGGGCGTGTCAGACTTTTATTGACTAAAACTCACCCGTGTTCCTTCAGCTACCCATATGCCAGAGCCACGGTATCTCGTTTGAACAATCTCGCGACCCTGGCAGGCGTCGGTCCTGGCAGACCCCTTCAGTATTGCTGACATCTCTTTGAGGCGCGCGTGGAACACTACGCGCCGTCGACCCGAGCCTGGTCCTTACCGGGCGGCGAGCTACCCATTGCTCGCCGCCCGCAAGCCCGCGCCTGCGGTGGCCGGGAGTCTGCGATCGACTCCCGACGTCCGGGGCGTCTCCTCCTGCGGCGATTTTGGACGTGAGGGCGTAGAAACTGCCATTCCCTCACGCGCCTCACCTCCTCCTTTACGAGCATTACTGCTTCGCAGAAGGAGGTGACGGCTTCCCATACCCTCTCGCTCCATACCATGGCTCGCACCAGGGTCGGGCGCGAGAGGTCATCGCCGCTTCGGGCTTTTGATGACCCGTAATGACTAAATGCCTGTAAAGACTCACAAATGATAGCCGGTCCAAAGGTTTAACGTGCTTTGCGAGACACGGAGGGGTCTTGGTATATAAAAACGCGGCTGTTTCGTGGGTGGGTGTTCCACGAACCAACCGCGTCTGATCGTTTGTTCCGAGCGGCTGTTATTACTTAGCTACAAGCCCCTCGCAGATGCATAACCAGCCTATAATGAACCCACTGCTGGAATATAAGCCTTCTGTCTTCGAGAGGGAGATCAGTGCGAGCTGGTAGATGTCACATGTCTTCAAATATTTGGTCCTAGAACATGCTGGTTCTTCACGTCGTTTTCGTTCACCGTTCTGAGAGCAGTGGTGATGAAATTATTTACACATAGTAAAAAGTACAACTCGTAATCGAGGCCATTACCGCTGGACCATCCCTGCTCTTAACTTAGCAGCCATTTATGTTTGGTCGACTTTACCTACTAGGTTAGTTATATAAAGCTATAGTTGTCCAGTATAAACTGACATCTCATTTGTTCAGAAAGCCTAAACTATACGAGGTCAGCTAATACTGGATATGTATACCTTGATATTTCGTCGTGTATCCTATGATTTATGGCGACATTTCGCTGAAAACTTTCCTTGTGTCTGCCAAAACAAACCATAAAGAAAGTTACATACTCGTATGTCTGTATAACAACTCTGCGTATCTTTAAGAAGTTTCTGTGAAAACTTTGTCTACTTTTAATGTTTTTCAAGGGTTTTAAGGGATGAGTTTGGAGGCCATTACGGGACTTTATCCTAAGCTTGTAGCAGTAAACACCGCTTTATATTTCGGTTCGTAGATGTCTGAGGAGGTAACTATCAATTTGGAAACCTTCACTTGTGTTCTTATTGTTTAAGGTAGATTGTATAACAAGCATAGGTCCCCTGGCCCCAAACTAGGTTTATACCTGTGATTATGAGATTTCATTTACGTAACTTTAATACCTTTTAGTATTCATTTGGAACCGTGCACCTAGCTTCTGAGTTTTCTTAAGTGCCCATGTGGGTTTATGTGAAATAAAATATATTGATTTTGAATCATATCGGTGTTGTCCATGGTGGGAAAATATTCATAACTAGCTGCTACCCGCGGCTTCGCCCGCAATGTGGTTGGAAATTATCCCACGGGTATGTGCTACCCAGACAAATAACTAACATTTGGACCCGTTTTTGTCCATTATTATTAAACTCTTTATGACATCAGATATTTGCCAGTGAAAGGCCCGTCAAAATCGGTCCAGCCGTTTCCGTGATTTGCCGGAACAGGAATATATTTATTAATCATTGTTGTTATGCTAAAATACCGTATAAATTTAATAAATAACGTTCATATAAATTTAGTAGAGATCTGATTTTGACATCAAGAGAGCAGACATTTCAAATATATTTGTAAAAAATAAATAAATGTAAATTGTTTGTAGGTACATAGATAATATGAAAAGCTGTTATTTTGGAAATACAAACCTACAATTAAATTTGATTAATTTTTATATAGATACCAAGCACAAGAATTAAATAACAGAAGGCAAGGAACTACAGATGATAGTCAAAAGATGGCTTCTCAAATATAAATCCCATTTAAAGAATGAAGCAAATGCGTAAACATGTGAACATCATCCTTTTTTTTTGGATGTGAAATCATCAAATGTCTTCTCCCGCTCTGGGCGGAGCGGGAGGGCGTGTCAGACTTTTACTTACTAAAACCCACCCGTGTTGCTTCAGTTGCCCATGTGCCAGGATCACGGTATCTCTTTCGAACAATCTCGCGACCCTGGCATCATCCTCATGAATAATCCTAAAGATACAAAAACAAAACTGAAATAAATGTATCAAATGGAAGCAACTGATTGATTCCAGCTCCATTTTTTCAATTGCAAGTAATTTATTTGTTCGCGTCATTATCATCAATCTTCTTGGCCAAACTCTCTGCTTTCCATATCATTAGCAAAAAAAATCTCAGGGGCTTTATCCTGCACTTAAGGGCGTATAGAGAAATTTGCGAAATATTTGCGCTAGTTTTATCCCCTTGACTTCAGGCGAAAGATGTCCACTGCTGGGCATAAGCCTCCTCAAAGGGGGTTAGCCATAATCGCCACGCTTGGCAGGCAGGTTGGCGATCTCAGTATGCTGGTAAGATGCATAGAGAACGCTGCTGCCCATTCTCTAGTAAGTCAATTAGTCGCCTTTTACGACACCTGCGGGAAGAAATGGGGTGGTGCTATTCTTTGTGTCTGGCAACACACGTATCCCTCCAGGTCAGCAGCATCGTTATTACCTACTTAACCTTAGTTATAGAAAGAAAGAAAGAAAATACGTTTATTTGCGGCAAACATGACGCACAGAAAGCCCAGAAACATACAGAAATAAAAAATAAGGGGTGGGAAAATATGCGTCACATCCAGTCCAGTTATGGAATTATTATGATATCTGAGGATCCACTAAATAATATTGTAGACTTTAGAATCATGATAGGTTCCTCGATAGCAAATAAAAAAAAGTAATCTCTAAAAATCAAAATAAACCCTTAGTACAGCGTGAATACTCCAAGAAAGGTAATCAGTTTTCATATACATAACTTCTACCCGCGACTTCATCCGCGTCAAATGTTTGCTCCCGTGACCCTTCCCGTCGCATCGCAGCCTGCCAGTTCTCGTACATTTTTTGTTGCTGCTCCGCTCCTTTTGATCATAGCATGATGTTATATAGCCTATAGCCTTCCTCAATAAATACGATACTCGACTCAAAAATAATTGTGACCGTGACCCTTCCCGTCGCATCGAATTGCCTACCCGTTTTCGTCCATTTATCATTGCTGCTCCGCTTCTTTTAATCAAAGCGTAATGTTTTATAGCCTATAACCTTCCTCAATAAATAGTCTACCCAACACAAAAATATTTTTTCAATTCGGACCAGTAGTTCCTGAGATTAGCGCGTTCAACCAAACAAACAAACAAACTCTTCAGCTTTATAATATTAGTATAGATAAGCCTATAATGTTCCAACTACTAGTACACAGGCCCCTTCTCTTCTAGAGGTAGTAGTCTACAATGTAATACGTTGGCCCAGTGCTGGTTAAGCTGTCACATATCTTCGAATTTTTTGTTCTAGGACATG
Source organism: Aporophyla nigra (assembly GCA_947507805.1). Classification (NCBI taxonomy): domain Eukaryota; kingdom Metazoa; phylum Arthropoda; class Insecta; order Lepidoptera; family Noctuidae; genus Aporophyla; species Aporophyla nigra. Next base: position 25,278,050 of record OX382292.1, on the reverse strand, counting down.
CCGGTTTCCTCACGATGTTTTCCTTCACCGTTTTAAGAGATATGATGCAATTTACGCAAAGTTAACCGCCTATATAGATTCGAACTCACGCACGACCAACTCTGCTCTTTAACGTTTACATTTTACATTTTCAAAATGTGTTTTTTGTTTCATAATATGAAGAATATACCTAAATGAGTGCACAAACCGCTCGTTCTAACCACAGCCGCCACGCTTCAATTAGCGCCAGAAGCTCGGTGAGCCCTCAATATGTTTACAGTAAGCCATTTTGAACCATATACCATGGCAATTACTGTTATATGTATATACCTGTTCTGTCAACTAAAGTAAAGTACTTCTGAATAAGTACAAATGTCATGGCCAATAATAGTTTTGAATATCAAAATGAACGAGAAAATATAATAGAATCAATTATATTTTCTCGTTCATTTGGCTCAGGAGCTTCGCTCAAATGTTAGTGATATTGAGAAGAATGGGCAAGAAACTCCATAGTTAATCTTATAAAATGTTTTACAATATGTTGTATTAACCATTTATACGATACTAGCTTCTGCCCGCGACTTTGTCCGCGTTAAATTTCGTGTTCCCCCGACCCTTCCCGTTGCGTCGAATCGCCTACCCGTGCGATTTTCCCCGTTTTTGCAACATTTTTCATTACTGCTTCGCTCTTCTTGGTTGTAGCGTGATGTTATATAACCTATGTTACTTGCAGATAGTGTAGCTTTATAATGGTGAAAGAATTTTTAGAATCGGTCCAGTAGTTTTTGAGTTTATCCATTACAAACAAACAAACAAAAATACAAATTTTTCCTCTTTATAATATTAGTATAGATATAGTAAAACATTGCACTGGTCGAACACCCGCATTGTTTAACACACTATCTGTCAGAATCTGAACCATTTTGAAGAATTGTGTGAGTGAAAAATCATGTTCAATAAAAACTTTTTTGCAAAAAAAAAAACAACCGACTTCCTTAAAAACACTACAAAGTGAAAAATAACTTTAATTTCGGTAGTCGGTGTCTTAGGATCTGTATTTATGGTTTTTTTGCCACCGACTTCCGAAATTAAAGTTATTTTTCACTTTGTAATGTTTTTAAGGAAGTCGGTTGTTTTTTTTTGCAAAAAAGTTTTTATTTTTAAATTTTTAGTTGTGGTATTCACCCTGCACTAATTCCAAACAAACAATGCATATTTATGCGATAGCAGAAATCGCGGTTGATTTCCTGTCATTTTTTTAAGAGTTCCGGTGTCTGTCTCCCGAACTCATCATCAGATCTATATGAAAATTATATGGGACCATTTCGGAATAAACCCCTTTCGAACAAAAAAAGAATTTTGCAAATCCGTCTATATATGACGGAGATATGGCCGAACATACATAAAAAAAAAATAAAAAAAAACATATAAACATCCGAATTGATAACCTCCTCCTTTTTGAAGTCGGTTAAAAAATGTATCTGCTCAGCAACGTAAATAACGCAAATAATGTTGTTGAACTGACAAAATGAAAGCAATTCCTACAGTTAGTGCGTTATGCAATTACTTTGCAGTTCGTTTACCTATCTGCAGTTTCAGTTTGAATACAGACGATAGAACAGATATTTCATTGTGACATTCAATTAAGAAACACAACAATATACATTAAATTCTCAAAACGTGATATACATTCCTACATTATTCTCTCAAAGCTGTTATTTCCAATGGCAACGACTTTACTGGGATTATAATGGAAACTGTATTCACCGGTTTAAAATTGGAATTGCAGATTTGCATTGTATTGATATTCAAAATGTGTATTGGTTTGTCTAAATTTTTATTCTACCTTTTATAGCTGGTGCATACTCCGTAACAGCTTCGGCTTCCAAAAAGTTTCTAGTCCGTTGCCAAGTCAAATAATAGAGCTGTTAATGCTGTGGTGCTTGTGTTAATGCTGCTGTGTTTGACTAAAAATCAACTTCTATGTTTCATGTATCTGTAGTTTTATGTTTGCTGTACGGTACCAATAGCTTTAAATTTAAATAATTTTTCGTTTTGAGAAGGTGATCTTCAAAAACTAGGCATAGCATTCCCTGACATAACCCGAAGAATTGCCAAAATGAAGCGGCAGTGGGCAAGCCACAATGCTCGCAGAACAGATGGCCGATAGGGCCAAAATGTTCTGCAGTGGTGACCACGTTCCGGAAGACGAAGCTGAAAAAGTGGTCGACGTAGAAGGCTTTCCACGAGGTGGACCAATGACCTTGCGAAGGCCGCAGGAATCCGCTGGATGCAGAAAGCACCTGACGTTTCGAAGTGGCAGAGCTCGGGCCCTATGTTTCAGCCGAAAGACGGACGTCTTTTGACGTATTTTGAAATGTTGATGATTAGACGTAGAGTGTAATAAAAATCTTTTGGTGCATGACGTTAACAGGATGGCACTGTACGTAAACATTTAGTGCAACTGTTTCGTGAATCGTATTCAAAAAATAAAATGGCGGCATTCGTTCTGATTGTGGCCAGGCGCCAAAACATCCTTGACAGCTATTCATACTGCCAGCATTAATTTTACAGTTCCAAATTCAATTTCAAGGGTTACGTAAGACTAGTAGTGAATTTACTCGTCTTTGGAGCACTTGATTTTGTAATGGATTGCCTTTGACTGTTATACGCTGTAGATTCAAGGTAATCGAAGATTATTGATCATGTGAGTAAACGTGTTTTTGGTAGCGAATTAATTACTAGCGCTCTGTACCTTTCGACTAAGGTACTCTGTATAAATGTAACCAGTTCAGTGCCTACAGTTGTATAACAACTGCCATTTTAGTAAAACCTTGTTGCATCGATACTCTGTGGGTACTTCTCTTGGTGATTCCACTGATGCCTTTTTTTGGCTCGAATCGACACATTCGGATAATTTTTATTCACTACAATAAAGATGAATTGGTTGGACTGTACATAACGGGGCACTGAGGAAAAAAGACAAGTTTTAAACAAAAAGTTTTTTTTTTTTTTCGCAAAACGTTAGTTTTTGATTGCCTAACCTGCTTTTGTTTTTGTATAGAACACCTAAATATAAGGCATAAAGCGTGTCGGTATTTTTTGTCTCCGACCAGCCGTTTGGCGTAAAAATACTGTCGAACTCAGACTGCAAGAGCGAGCGAAGCGATCTCGGTATTTGGGGCACCCCATCTTGAACAGGTTAAGTTTGGTGAGCGAACAAAACCTATCCATCCCCTTCGTGGTAGTTTTTTTAACCCATTCAGAAGTCGGACCGTCGACTACGCCTTATTATTAGTTAAGTTTTATAAGTCATTTTTTCATAATGCCCCTTGTTACCTTATCCTCTAACTGAATTAATGATTTCTTTACTTAGTCAAATTCTGTGTCTGTTTTCTTCAGATTTGTCTCTAGCTTAGGCTAAAAACGCGGTATTAGTACCGCGTTTTTAATGCTTTTGAAGCGAGTTCTCACTTCTCACTTTTCATTCCTATCCTATGCTTTATACCTGTGACAAATACCAAAAGTTAATGAAACTTTTTGTAATTTGTCACATAATTTGAAAGTGTTTTTTATGAAGGCGTGGTTCTGACAAATGAGTAAGGTTTACTTTATGATCTCACAGGGCCGGGCTACCTAACTTCGGGCTGATTTTATGGCGCAATATTTTGTAGAAAGTTTTAAATTTCGATCTGGGCTAGATCCTTTGAAGTCGTAAAATGGTGAATGTACGTATATGGTAGGTATACAATGTTTTATGTGTAGTGATATTGGTTTTTGATGTTTTAGTACGACGTATAGGTACTAAAAAGGTTATATTTATGTTTGGTTTTCTCTGTCTTTTTATTATGGTACGTAGGTATAATCAGTCCATTACGTTCCCACTGCTGGAAAAGAGGAATAGTCTTTATGACAAGGAATGGGTCAATACATCACGAAGGATCAGTGCGAGTTAATACCATTAGCTGTAAAAGTAAAATATAAATTAATTAAATAATAAAAAAATCTTGCACTGTTAAAAGAGAAGGATAATGAATATTTCAGAAATATGCTTAAGGTACATGTCAATCAATGAATTAAGTCAGCTTATCGCAGTCATAGGCTTCTCCAAGACGGCGCCACAACACTCAATCCTCCACTTTCCGCATCCAATCTGTCCCAGTCACATTTTCAAGGTCGTCGGTCCGTCTACCTGGGGGGCACGTCTGACACTACGCTTGTCAATACGTGGTCTTTTCTCCAAGACCCGTCTAGTCCACCAGCCATCGGTCCTTCGACAAACATGGCCAGCTCACTTCAGCTTGCTTACTCTGCAGGCTATGTCGGTAATGACGGTTCTTTTGCGGATAACTTCATTCTTGATTTTATACTTCAAAACACTTCCGAGCATAGTCCTCTTCATAGCACATTGAGCGACCTTAAATTGGGGACTAGCCCCAATGTCAATGTACATGTTTTGGCAACATATGTCATAACGGGCAGGACGTACTGCTTGAAGACCGTAATGCCGACCGCCGTGATGCTGACCGTCTGTGTTAGTCTAGTGGTTAGTGACCCTGACTGCTAAGACTGAGGTCGTGGGTTCGATTCCCGCCCAGGACAAATCTTTGTGTGATGAGCACGATCATTAAATTTGTTCTGTGTCTGGGTGTAATTTATCTAAAAAATGTATGTATTTAGAAGTATATAAGTATGTTTATCAGTTGTCTGGTTGCCATAGTACAGGCTCTGCCTAGTTTGGGATCAGATAACGGTGTGTTGGTTGTCCTAAGATATTTTTTTAAATTTTTATTTAGTAAGTCGGTTCTGAAAAATAACCTCAGCTATGCGAGCTAAGCTAAACAAACTTAACTTAGGTCTTGGTCTGCAACCGGTATTGCGGTATAAGAAAAGATTTGATATCGTTTTCCATACGCTGCCCAACCCAACTTGATCCACCAATCGGCTTCTTTCTTAAAGTTGTATCTACTGAGCTGGATGACTTGCCCTAGGTAGACATACTCTTTCATAACTTCGAGAAGCCTCTCTTCGATGTGGAGTGCACTCGGCAAGATATGAGAATTGTACATGACTTTCGTCTGGTCAGAAATAAAATCCAGCATGACTGAGCGCTGTGCGGCTTTAAATTGGAGGACCAGCCTGACTGTCACGTTTTGGCACCGTATGTCATCACGCTATACCTAAGTGGATTATTTATCACATTTTTATGCCCTAATCTAAGTCTGGCTCTGTAAGTTACAATAGTCGTAAGTCATAAATACATATTATCACGGTTATGATTAGCAGTTTTTATGGCAGCGTATGTTTCAACTGAAATCACTTTCAAGTTATAAAAGTTAACACAAAGTTATTACATGTACGTGAGACAGTAAAGTAATCTATTTTTTTAAATAAATATAGTGAAACATGGAATAGAGCACCTACATGTTAAAGTCTTGATTCTCAGTCTAATTTGAATATTTAATTGGTAAGCCAGCTTCCAATCTAACCGGATAACCGGAGTACCATTATTTTACATGGAGTGACTGCCTATCTGACCTCCACAACCCAGTTACTGTGTAATATGATATCCCTTGGTAAGACTGGTTGTCAGACTTTCGGGCTTCTGACGACCCGTAAAAACTGTCTAAGATCTACGAAAGACAGCCGGTACCAACGGCTTAACATGCTTTCCGAGGATCGGAAGGGTCATAGTATGTTAAGATGGGCACCCATCCACGGACCAACCGCGGCAAGCGTAGCTTAACCTGAACGATCAACCCGTGCGGCTTTTATTGCTTAGCCACAAGTCCTTCATAAATATACATACATATCACCATCATCATCATCATTTCAGCCGAAAGACGTCCACTGCTGGACATAGACCTCCCCCAATGTGGGCGGGACTTATTATAATCGCCACGCTTGTCAGGCGGGTTGGCGATCGCAGTATGATGGTAAAATGCATAGAGAACGCTGCTGCCCATTCTCTAGTAAGTCCCTTAGTCGCCTGTTACGACACCCACGGCAAGAAATGGGATGGTGCTATTCTTTACGTCCTGTGTCTTTGTGTGTTCTTTACATACAGATACAATAATACAATTTATTTATTTACTCACCACAATGTTTAAAAGTTTTCAAGTGCACATTATTTAGTTCTAAGCTTTAAATACACATTACAATATTGTGGGAGACTGGTGCCTAAGCTAGGCCAAAACCTGTGTTTCATGACTCCAGGTCTTCGGGTTTCACCAGGTTTCAGGATATTACATAAACTCACGCCGTCTTCCCATGAAGGAAGGCAGAAACTACAGAACACCACGTTTGCATCGTTTACGGTTATATGTTCAACTTAGTAGTTTTTTTAAAAATTAGTTAAAGAGATATCTTCTTATTTTGTGTCAGTTGTTCTATGTTATTGACATGCAGTATAATTAAAAAGAAAAATGACAATACAACAAAATTATTCTTTAAATTGAGTTCCATTTCTCTACTAATTCAGAAATAATCTGCATCCATTGTTCTAGATCTAATCTCTTGACCTAGACCCGCATCTAAAGTCTAGACTTGAGGACTACAAATCAATCATTGAAGACAAAACTAATTTGATAAAAGATTCAAATGTTGAATAATGGAATTCGAAATTCGGTGAGATATTGTATATTACACAATATATTGTACAATAAAAATAAAAATATAAAGTACATAATTTTATTTTATTATGTAAAGGATACCTTATCCATTGTATTTTTGAATAAATGGTGATTTTTGGGGTCAAGCGGCTCAATTAGTGCGGCTTTATAATTTCTAACGTGACAATATTATGTCAGACGTCAACGTCCATAAAATGTTGGGAACTACGTTAAGGCTCGTTCAGACTAGCGCGACGCGACAGTCGCGCGTGAATCGGCGATTTATATCCGTAGAACAATTTCTATGAAAACGCGCGTGACACTTCACACAGGGGCGACCTATCTCGCCGCGACACGGTCGCTCCACGTCAAGCAGCGCGACAACATAAGGTACATTTTGTGTGGCATCGGTTCGCAGCCGCGACGACCTCGTCGTGTCGCGACCGTGGCGTCGCGGCCGCGAATTCGCCGCGACACCATACAAAATGTACTAAAAGCTGTCGCGCTGCTCGTCGCGCCGCTACAAGGACGTCGCGCGCGATCCGTGCGCGACTTGTCGCGCCAGTGTGAAAGGTGTTGCGTCGCGATATATCGCTGAATCGCCTCCGCGACAGGTCGCGCGACATGTCGCGTCTGTCTGTACGAGCCTTTATCGTGATTTGGCCGTCAATGTCTATTATAATATTGTATCGTGAGTTATATAAAAGTGCAAAATTAACTTAAATGTCAATAAAAATAAAAATATAAAGTACATCATTTTGTGTATACCTTAGCCATTGAATTTTTTTAATAAATGGTGATTTTTGGGGTCAAGCGGCTCAATTAGTGCGGCTTTATAATTTCTAACGTGGCAATATTATGTCAGACGTCAACGTCCATAAAATGTTGGGAACTACGTTATTGTGATTTGGACGTCGATGTCCATTATAATATTGTATCGTGAGAAATTATAAAAGCGCAACATTTGCTTAATAATTCAGGTGATGTTTGGAAAAGGTTGCTTTGCATGTCTCGGCTGGTCCGTGGATGGGTGACCATTTTTTCCTATCAAGACTCCTCCGATCCTTGGAAACAACGATACGCCGTTGGTCCCAGCTGTCACTGATAGATCTTTGATAGTCGTAACTGGTTGTCAGAAGCCCGCAAATCTGACAAGCCAGTTAAAGGGTATCGTATTACCCAGTAACTGGGTTATGGAGACCAGATAGGTTGTGGCTTCATTTAAAATACTGATATTTAACTAACGTCAGATTTGACTGAAAGCCGACCCCAACATAGACGAAAAAAGACTAGGCAGACGGTGAGGATGATGATTCAGGAGAGGTTTAAAAAAGAGATTCGCAACAATTTTTAGGTTTCCGTTGCCAAATGGCAAAAAACGGAACCCTTATAGATTCGTCATGTCTGTCTGTCTGTCTGTCTGTCCGAGTATGTCACAGCCACTTTTTTCCGAAACTATAAGAGCTATGCTATTGAAACTTGGTAAGTAGATGTATTCTGTGAATCGCATTAAGATTTTCACACAAAAATAGAAAAAAACAATAATATTTGGGGTTCCCTATACATAGAACTGAAACTCAAAAAAATTTTTTTCATCAAACCCATATGTGTGGGATATCTATGAATAGGTCTTTAAAAATGATATTGAGGTTTCTAATATCATATTTTTCTAAACTGAATAGTTTGCGCGAGAGACACTTCCAAAGTGGTAAAATGTGTGTCCCCCCCCGTAACTTCTAAAATAAGGGAATGATAAAACTACAAAAAATAAATGATGTACATTACCATGTAAACTTCCACCGAAAATTGGTTTGAACGAGATCTAGTAAGTAGTTTTTTTTTTAATACGTCATAAATCGTATACCACAATTTACCTTTCATTCAGTCAACTCAAATATAAAAATTTTAAAAAACATATTTAATTTCGTAAACATAAACCTTATGCATAAACCGTGAATACCTGAAGGTTTGTACGGAACCCTCGGTGCGCGAGTCCGACTCGCACTTGGCCGGTTTTTAAAAGAAATATGAATAATTTTCTTAGTTATCAAAATCAAAGTAACTATTTAAGAACATCAGTAAATTGTTGTAACAATTTATCAACACTACTTAACCCTTTTAAATCCGACAAGACATTAACATGCCACAGAACACTAATGCTAAAACTTAAAGGATTTAGCGGATACATTAAAACAGCAAGATTCTAAGCAAAAATTACCCTTTCACACACAAACTATGAGTACAAACTTATGCATATTCAACAGACTACTAACTCTGGGGATGAATTTACACGTTTTGCGGTGAAATTCATCCCACTATACCTCTTTATCTAGGGGTGAAGGAACGATTAACGGGGGTGAAGTATTTCTTGAATTTAGCTGTAAAGTTTTACGCGGGAGCCGCGCTCATTGGGTTTAATTTACGCTAAATTTCCTTCGGGATTCTTGTAAGTAAATGTTGGACTGATTAATTGTGAATTGGTGTAGATTTGAGCGAAGTATTTGATTGGGTTTTAAGGGTTTTGTTCATTTAACGAACGGTTATCGGCTTAGTTTTCTATCATGATTTTGTTTTTTAATTTATCTTGTTTTGCTTCGTTAGTCTAATGATCGCAAACGCTACTAACAAAGCGAATATTGTTATTCTTCGTTTTATGGTTGTGTGAATTTAGTATGTGATTTTTTCGTGTGAGTCACATTAAAAACTTTTTCTTTTCACGCTTTATATTAGCTTCACTTGTATGTTTGTATGTATGTTTGTTTGTAACCGACTCCTTATAGCGCGATTTTGACCCACTTTAAACGACCAGATTTCATTCAAACTTTGCACACCTATCAAGGACCGATGATAATGCAATAATTCCATAAATTTGTGCCATTATCCTTGCCAGGGTTACCAGGACAGCAAAAAAAACTGTCTTCGAAAACTACGCTGACATACGTCACAAACTACGCTGACATACGTCTCAATATTCGAAACACCCTAAAAATAGAAAATAAATAATAGTTTAAAAAAAACGAAAAAACACGCTTCCATTGAAAACCAAACTAAAATCAAAATAATGGAAAACAAGCGTGGGGTGCCTAATATCAATAAAAAAATACCTTAAAAAGCACTCCACGCTTTTTTCCATTATTTCGTACTTTTTAGTTTGGTTTTCAATGGAAGCGTGTTTTTTAGTTTTTTTAAACTATTTTTTACTACTGAGTGTGAGTTCCTGGGTTGAATTCCCGGGTCGGTCCCAGTGTTATTGAGTTTTTCGATCAGCAATTTTTGAGTTTTTCGATCAGGAATTTCTCAGTACTAGCCCGGAAGCTAGATTACTGCGCAGTTGATAGTAATAGACTCGCATTACATGGGACTTAAAAAAATCATAAATGACTTCTCCCGCTCTGAGCGGAGCGGGAGGGCGTGTGAGAATTTACTGACTAAAACCCACCCGTGTTCCTTCAGTTACCCATATGCCAGGGCCACGGTATCTCGTTTGAACAATCTAGCGACCCTGGCAGGCATCGGTCCTAGCAGACCTCTTCAGTACTGCTGACATCTCTTTGAGGCGCGCGTGGAACACTACGCGCCGTTGACACGGGCCTGATCCTTACCGGGCGCTTAGTTAAAAAATGTCTGCCTACGCTTGATTGATTGGTCTTCCAGTCTTACGGATTGCAGCTGCATACCAGTATTTTACATGGAGCAACTGCCTATCTGCCCTCCACAACCCATTTCATAATCAAAAATCAATTCTTACTACAACTTATAAATAAAAAATAAAAAACTTAGAACGCTGTATTTGTCATATGAAATGAACAGCTGTCAAAAAAAGTGGCCTGCTTTGTTAAACTAAATTGATTTGAGATTGGTAAATTCGAAAATAGAAATAGATGTAAGACCTTTTTGGGTTCAATTACTATTGTGAGTGTGTGTGTTTTATACCTTATTATTCCTTCATTATAATCAGCCCGTCTTTTTTATACCGGATGACTTTTTTTACCGTCTCGACCTTCATATGGTGTGTTGTGTAACTAGAATAGAAGGCAGGAAGGCCTTCAGATTCATCGTAGGTGACTAAAGGAGCGCGGGATGCGGGCGGATGAAGATAAGTGTGCGGCTCGTGCGTCTGCGAAAGATCAATGAGGCCGCCTATCGGCCGGCTTCAAAGGGTAGGACCGCGCTACGAAATCATTGATACATGTCGCGTATTGATTAGGGTGGGTATGATTTGAGTTTCGACAGATTTTAATTGTTTTTTTCTTTTAATTTTTTTCCAAATTTCTGTTTTTGTTGTTCAGACAACAGACGTTGTATAGTTATGTATATACTGACAGCTAAACAAAAGTATCTCGTCTAGTCATTTTACTATAAATAATTTAAACTCAAATATTTAATATCCCAAATTTCACTGGAAACCGAAGATTAATCCTTCTAGAAATTTCTTAGTTTATAATAACAAAAGTTTTCCAAATTATTTGGCACTTGCAGATATTTTGAATAAGTTTCGTTGAATTACTGAAAACATTGTTTGAACGAAGGTAGGTAAGTGAGATTAAAGTTTATTTTGTGTTCTGTACTTAATGATGCAAAGTTAATATTTAAAGGCTTTATTACAATCAATTTTTAGTACGCTTTTATCTTTTTTTTCTTACCAATACTGTCAAAGATCCGGTTGTGGTTGCAACTTGGTAAGTAGATGTATTCTGTGAACCGCATTAAGATTTTCACACAAAAATAGAAAAAAACAATAATATTTGGGGTTCCCTATACATAGAACTGAAACTCAAAAAAATTTTTTTCATCAAACCCATATGTGTGGGGTATCTATGAATAGGTCTTTAAAAATGATATTGAGGTTTCTAATATCATATTTTTCTAAACTGAATAGTTTGCGCGAGAGACACTTCCAAAGTGGTAAAATGTGTGTCCCCCCCCCCGTAACTTCTAAAATAAGGGAATGATAAAACTAAAAAAAATATGTGATGTACATTACCATGTAAACTTCCACCGAAAATTGGTTTGAACGAGATCTAGTAAGTGGTTTTTGTTTTTAATACGTCATAAATCGTATACCACAATTTACCTTTCATTCAGTCAACTCAAATATAAAAAATTTAAAAAACATATTTAATTTCATAAACATAAACCTTATGCATAAACCGTGAATACCTGAAGGTTTGTACGGAACCCTCGGTGCGCGAGTCCGACTCGCACTTGGCCGGTTTTTAAAAGAAATATGAATAATTTTCTTAGTTTTCAAAATCAAAGTAACTATTTAAGAACATCAGTAAATTGTTGTAACAATTTATCAACACTACTTAACCCTTTTAAATCCGACAAGACATTAACATGCCACAGAACACTAATGCTAAAACTTAAAGGATTTAGCGGATACATTAAAACAGCAAGATTCTAAGCAAAAATTACCCTTTCACACACAAACTATGAGTACAAACTTATGCATATTCAACAGACTACTAACTCTGGGGATGAATTTACACGTTTTGCGGTGAAATTCATCCCACTATACCTCTTTATCTAGGGGTGAAGGAACGATTAACGGGGGTGAAGTATTTCTTGAATTTAGCTGTAAAGTTTTACGCGGGAGCCGCGCTCATTGGGTTTAATTTACGCTAAATTTCCTTCGGGATTCTTGTAAGTAAATGTTGGACTGATTAATTGTGAATTGGTGTAGATTTGAGCGAAGTATTTGATTGGGTTTTAAGGGTTTTGTTCATTTAACGAACGGTTATCGGCTTAGTTTTCTATCATGATTTTGTTTTTTAATTTATCTTGTTTTGCTTCGTTAGTCTAATGATCGCAAACGCTACTAACAAAGCGAATATTGTTATTCTTCGTTTTATGGTTGTGTGAATTTAGTATGTGATTTTTTCGTGTGAGTCACATTAAAAACTTTTTCTTTTCACGCTTTATATTAGCTTCACTTGTATGTTTGTATGTATGTTTGTTTGTAACCGACTCCTTATAGCGCGATTTTGACCCACTTTAAACGACCAGATTTCATTCAAACTTTGCACACCTATCAAGGACCGATGATAATGCAATAATTCCATAAATTTGTGCCATTATCCTTGCCAGGGTTACCAGGACAGCAAAAAAAACTGTCTTTGAAAACTACGCTGACATACGTCACAAACTACGCTGACATACGTCTCAATATTCGAAACACCCTAAAAATAGAAAATAAATAATAGTTTAAAAAAAACGAAAAAACACGCTTCCATTGAAAACCAAACTAAAATCAAAATAATGGAAAACAAGCGTGGGGTGCCTAATATCAATAAAAAAATACCTTAAAAAGCACTCCACGCTTTTTTCCATTATTTCGTACTTTTTAGTTTGGTTTTCAATGGAAGCGTGTTTTTTAGTTTTTTTAAACTATTTTTTACTACTGAGTGTGAGTTCCTGGGTTGAATTCCCGGGTCGGTCCCAGTGTTATTGAGTTTTTCGATCAGCAATTTTTGAGTTTTTCGATCAGGAATTTCTCAGTACTAGCCCGGAAGCTAGATTACTGCGCAGTTGATAGTAATAGACTCGCATTACATGGGACTTAAAAAAATCATAAATGACTTCTCCCGCTCTGAGCGGAGCGGGAGGGCGTGTGAGAATTTACTGACTAAAACCCACCCGTGTTCCTTCAGTTACCCATATGCCAGGGCCACGGTATCTCGTTTGAACAATCTAGCGACCCTGGCAGGCATCGGTCCTAGCAGACCCCTTCAGTACTGCTGACATCTCTTTGAGGCGCGCGTGGAACACTACGCGCCGTTGACACGGGCCTGATCCTTACCGGGCGCTTAGTTAAAAAATGTCTGCCTACGCTTGATTGATTGGTCTTCCAGTCTTACGGATTGCAGCTGCATACCAGTATTTTACATGGAGCAACTGCCTATCTGCCCTCCACAACCCATTTCATAATCAAAAATCAATTCTTACTACAACTTATAAATAAAAAATAAAAAACTTAGAACGCTGTATTTGTCATATGAAATGAACAGCTGTCAAAAAAAGTGGCCTGCTTTGTTAAACTAAATTGATTTGAGATTGGTAAATTCGAAAATAGAAATAGATGTAAGACCTTTTTGGGTTCAATTACTATTGTGAGTGTGTGTGTTTTATACCTTATTATTCCTTTATTATAATCAGCCCGTCTTTATATACCGGATGACTTTTTTTACCGTCTCGTCCTTCATATTGTGTGTTGTGTAACTAGAATAGAAGGCAGGAAGGCCTTCAGATTCATCGCAGGTGACTAAAGGAGCGCGGGATGCGGGCGGATGAAGATAAGTGTGCGGCTCGTGCGCCTGCGAAAGATCAATGAGGCCGCCTATCGGCCGGCTTCAAAGGGTAGGACCGCGCTACGAAATCATTGATACATGTCGCGTATTGATTAGGGTGGGTATGATTTGAGTTTCGACAGATTTTAATTGTTTTTTCTTTTAATTTTTTTCCAAATTTCTGTTTTTGTTGTTCAGACAACAGACGTTCAACAGACGTTGTATAGTTATGTATATACTGACAGCTAAACAAAAGTATCTCGTCTAGTCATTTTACTATAAATAATTTAAACTCAAATATTTAATATCCCAAATTTCACTGGAAACCGAAGATTAATCCTTCTAGAAATTTCTTAGTTTATAATAACAAAAGTTTTCCAAATTATTTGGCACTTGCAGATATTTTGAATAAGTTTCGTTGAATTACTGAAAACATTGTTTGAACGAAGGTAGGTAAGTGAGATTAAAGTTTATTTTGTGTTCTGTACTTAATGATGCAAAGTTAATGTTTAAAGGCTTTATTACAATCAATTTTTAGTAAGCTTTTATCTTTTTTTTCTTACCAATACTGTCAAAGATCCGGTTGTGGTTGCCGTCCCATCGAACTGTAGGAGTAAGGGAAAAAGAGTGCATGGTACACGGAAAATTGAGTGTCTGCGTACATATTAAGTACACTATAATATCTCTCGCACCGAAGAATTAAGAACCTATAAAGAATATGAGGGAAATCGATGCACAAATCGAAACCATGACTTCAGCACATAATTCTAGACCTCAAGAGTTGAATTTTTTTGTTATTTATCAAAAAATAAACTGCTGTTGCATAGAAAAATGCAATGCCAACGCGGGAAGTACAGAAAATTTCAATGCAGAAGTACAATGAGTGGTATAAATATTGGCATCATGCACTCAATCTATGGTTTCAACCAACAGTCGAATACCTTTCTCTCTAAATTAAATTATCATAAAAATCATAAGCATTAAAATTCAATTGTTTGAAAATAAAGGATACTTGAAAATAAAACATGTAAACCTGTAATAAGTCACTTACCATTCAAAATATTTAAAACCCACTATTTTCTTTAACTTATTTACAACTGGAATCTAACTATGCATTTTTCACAAAGCGTATACAACATATGAAAAAATCCTTTACACTAAAACATTACATAACGTAACTATAAACTACTATCAACTGGAATTTACTGAAACGATTTTCACGGTACGTAGCGGATAAATACCATAATGCCGTTTATCCACTGGCACCGTCAACGGTACGTCAACGAGAACGAGTTGACGGTGCTGAAGCTGTGATACACACAGCGGACGTCATTGCGTCATTTCGAAAGGTAGATGTTGAATATCAGCGCTGTTGACAATAGGTTCGTCTGAAGTCACAGCATTTCGCTGAGCATCGACCTGTTTTTGCACAGATGCGACGCACGGCTCAAGTGTTCTTATTATTATATAGTCTTTTCGCCATAAGATGAGTTCCCTGACAGTTCATTTTTTTCCGTGGCGCGCATACTACTTTAGAGGAATAAAAAATAAACCGGCAAAAAAATTAAAAAAGAAATGATAAAAAAAATATTCCCTTTCGTAAATTACTAAGTAAATTATTGTATTTATAATTAACTGTTAATAAATTAAGTAAATAAAATAAAAAAGTATAAATCTTAAAAATGTCTAATGCGTTGAACGGAACGTCGGCCAATAGAGATTGCCACTACTCAATACACTAATCGACAAAAAAATAGATGAATCGGAGCGGCCATTTTGTAATCGCGATCGCGTCGCGTCGAGACGAGTGCGTTATGTCAGGTTTTTGCTCTGCTCCCGTGACGTTATGTAGCCTATGTCTTATTCTGATGTATAAGCTATATTACTGTATAGTTTCATCAAAATCCGTACAGTACTTTATGCGAGAAAGAGTAAGAAACATCCACACACACACACATACTAACTTTCACATTTATAATATTAGTAGGAAGTAGGATAACCAGTTTATTAAAAAAATATTTTGAAAATCTAAAATCGATAATCCGATTCCATTTTCTTTGCCAACTGAATCGATATTATAAAAAAATCGATTATATTTCGTTAGGCCACGTCACTACAATTGTCAGACAAGAACTGTCAGGGAACTCTTCTTATGGCGAAAGGACTATAGTTTGTTTATCACAAATGTCGTCATTAATGCACACTGAAATATGTTTTTGTTTTGTTGACATTATATTGTATTATTGCTAGTGTCATAACGCAGATATATTTATAATATTATCTATGGTCCCAAGCCCTGATATGAACAAGCAATCGACAATATTTTAACAACTTTTCTTAACTTGAATACGGGGCTTTTGGCCACTTTGTACGTGTGCATTTTCTATATCTATCTGATATTATTTTTCATAATGTTCGTTTAGTTTGTGCAGAATAAACAATTTTACTTTCTTTCTTTGATATGGTAAATATTGCACGTTTATATCGGTCAACGGCCGATCTATTCTGTAAAACTCTCACCTTAAGAACTTAGGTGATGTGACCTAATTGTGAGCTGTCATTTCAACTGATACTACTGTCAGCTTACTCCAGTTATCATGGTGAGATTTTTACTGAATAGCATTACAGGACCTCATCAGATCCTGCCAGGGTCGTGAGACTTGTTCGAAAGAGTCACCGTGGCCCTGGCATAGAGGCAACCGAAGGAACACGGGTGGGTTTTAGTCAGTAAAAGTCTGACACGCCCTTCCACTCCACTCAGAGCGGAAGACGTCATTTGATGATTTCCCGCCCACCCAAAGAAAAGGCCCTCATCAAATACAACAATATAATGGTCTGAATACCACGACAAGTCCCCCTTTAGGTCTTTTGCTTCTAATAGTTCTAGTTCGAATACACTTAGTACTGTACACATTAGCTTTAAAATACATTAATGTAGGGACACATTTACTATGGTCGCGTGTCCACTGCACAACGCTCGGACGTCGCGTTCAGTCCGAATAATCTCGTTTCTCGTTGACGTACCGTTGGCACTGACGGGTGGACAAACAGTGTAACAGTGCAGCAATTTAACAAGTGAGCGAGCGAGCTTCGGGAAAAATTGCACTAAACCACTGAACTGGCGAGCACTAAACTGAAACGTAGTTACATGGTGGGTGGGTAATATTTTAGTAAAAAAATTGTGGTTCTCTATTCGAGCGTTTGTGTATTTGTTGTTTTATTTGGCATAGTAATACTTTCTACTCGAAGTGAGTATCAAGAATTTGTAATTGGAAAACGGTTTTGGTGAATTTCTGCGAGGCTCTATATATGTATATCTATAGCTGTTTCCACCCAACCAATAACATATTAACAATATCTACTTTAAACAAGTTCTTTCGACCTGTCTTTGAAATCATTTACGTAGTATCTTTTAAGTCCACATTCGCTCGTACGCACGTCGAAAAGTCAAGCTTTGAATTTCCAGTATAAGCTGACTTCTCACTGTACGAAAAGCCTATACAAAGCGAGGTCAACTAAAGCTGGTTTGTAAAGCTTGATATGTAGACATGAGTACATCGCGGTAGGATTTTCTTACAAACTGTATATTTAACTCACTGTTTGGCACAAAGAGTTTCAAATAGAACAATGTGTTTTTTCGAAGCGCTGTTATGGAATCAGTAATTAGATTCTCAATGATCGGATTAACACCAAAGTTAACTAGGAGAACATATAGTGACCTTATTGGTGATGTTCTTAAGAAGGGTCAGGTGCGTAGCACTAGTAACCGGCGTGTGTGTATGATCAGATGTATGAACTTAAACGAGGCAAAAGGAGTATGTAATGATCGTAGCAGGTGGCGCTCTGTAGTTTCTGCCTACCCTCATGGGAATAAGGCGTGATGTTATGTATGTATGTATGTTCAAAATTCAGTGCGCGATTAAATTTTGCTGCGATTACGATAACGCTAAAGCTAACGTTAAAGGTCTAAAAAACATTTTAAAATGGTTTTAAATCTTGACTGGCCTGTTAGTGTAGTGGTTAGTGACCCTGACTGCTAAGACTGAGGCCGTGAGTTCGATTCCCACCCAGGACAAATGTTGTGTGATGAGCACGATCATTTGTTCTGTGTCTGGGTGTAATTTATCTATAATATGTATGTATTTAGAAATATATAAGTATATTTATCAGTTGTCTGGTTACTATAGTACAGGCTCTACCTAGTTTGGGATCAGATAACGGTGTGTTGGTTGTCCTAACATATTATTTAACATATTATTTATTTAAATCGTTATAAACTAAAAAGACGGTTCTAAACTGAATGCTTTAAGACCCGTTTAGCACCTATATTCGAGCGCCGAAATGTACATACTGCTCCATATCAAGCTATACCTTCAAGTTTTAGCTGACCTCGTATTGTATATCCTTTTCGTACAATGAGGTGTCAGCTTATACTGGCTTGATATGTCGCCGTGCATACTCGTAGCAGTGTTGATATCAATACGAGTGTTTTGTACTTTTTTGCCCTTTATAATGTGCTTTTTAGTTAACACGTTAACTGCCATGGTGAAAATCAGAAAAGGTCAAAAAATGTACTTAGTGTTATTTCACTTTTTATTCCATAACTATATTATTTATTCCAAAAATATGGCCGCCAGGCAGGAACGAAATGTTCAGATTTTGTATGTGTTGTCGGTCACATAGTCCGACAAGGCCTGAATGGAACAAAAAGTGTCGGACACATAGTCCGACATGGCAGTTAACGTGTTAAACGACGCTGCATACCACAGTAATGCGATTGCAATGTAACTTCCATACAAACAATGTGTCACCAAAGGGTTAAACGTTTTACATAAACGGCTCCAAGCTGTAAATTATCCTCATTGTAAATGTCTAGACGGCTAGTCCTTTTACAAACGGGATCTGTTTAAAATTTACTTTGTTTACAGATTTTTGAGAAAGCTTTCTTTGACAAATGTTAGGGTGGAAGTGTACTGGGCGCATTTAAAATGTGTGACGGAATTATTATATTTGGCAGACAGAATAAAGAATCACAGATTATATTTTCGTCGTGTAAAATAGTTTAATAAGCTATCAATAAAATCCCTGTCTAAGTTATCGGCTAGATTAATCAAGGATTGATTTTTCATTAGACAGATAACTTTATCCAAAATCAACATTTATTTTAATTAAACCACTTACAGATTTTTTGAATAGTCGTTATCTGATTCGAATATTTGAAGACTAAATTTGACAGTTTGATATCTAAATCTTTATATTTATAACCAGGTTCAGACAGCGGCTTCGCTCGCGTATTATACATATGAATCTTTCTCTTGAATCACTTTGTCTATTAATTAAAAAATCTTAGCGTAGTTTAAAAGATCTAAGCGTACAAACACAAATTGCGGCTTTGTTGTATAAGGATTATATTAGTCAGCAACATCAAGGCGTTGCTGGCCTTTCTCGAGGAGCTGGGGTGGATCGAATAACCGATCTCCCACTCGTACGCAAAATACGCGCTCAGACGTGGAGTTGCGGACACCAGCCCGTTCTACCTATTACCTTGGGATTATACTGAACCTGTCTATGTCATTAAACTCCGCCTATAGGTACAGCTGATTTTCATGGAATTTATATTGCGTATGTTCTTTAGATCGCTGTATGGTTTAGATTCACAATTGGATCCAGTTGGGGGAGCCATTCTGGATGGACAATTTCTGTCAATATATTATAAATTATTGATCTGTGTCTTCTTAACTGCGCAACGCATTTTGATGCAATTTTATAATCATTTAGAGAATTTATTCTGTAAGGTTTTTGTGTTAAACATTAATATTAAACTTACAAAGTATAAAGAAATAAAGATGTTTTGTGAAGCCGTAAAAACCGTGTGTAGCAGGGGTGGGTCGCTAATATTTCTGTCCAAAAGCTAAAATCAAGATAAAAGTTTTCCGACTATTGAAAAATCCGCCTTCGCTATGTCTTTTTTTTAAGTCGGAGCATAAAAGAATCTCAACAATTATACTTAAGTACCTCCGCCGGACTCGGTAGTCGGTCCCTCAACTTTGTTGACAAGCTAATCTTTTCACTACGATGAGAGCCATTGTTGTGTAGCTGTCAAAAAGACAAAGAGAGTGAAGGAATAAAACAAAGTAGGTACATTTAATAAAACTGTATCTTTTATTTCTTTTCATTATATTGTAAAATTTGCTGGGATGGATCGTATGTTACTTATCATCATCATCATATCAGCTGAAAGGCCTCCACTGCTGGACATAGCTCTTCCCGAAAATGGGGGGTTTTGCCATATTCGCTTGGCAGTTGGAAAGGCAATCGCAGTATGGTGGGAATATGGATAGAGAACGCTGCTGCCCATTCTCTAGTAACTCCCTTAGTCGCGATTTACGACACCCATGAGAAGAAATAGGGTGATGTTATTCTTTACGTTCGTTACCTCACGGGACCGTATGTTACTGTTTTTACCGAAATAAACACAACAGTTAATTTTTGAAATTATAGTGGAAAAATAATGGTAGTTTTTTTCGTTCACTGTGTCGCCGCCTTTACAACATAAGTGTATTCGCAAACAGTATTATCGTATTCACACTTTCAAAGTATAATAATATTTATTTTGTTTACAGAACTCTCACTTTATTCGATAACTTTATCGAAGAATTGGAATTATAATTTTCTGTCATACTTTTTCGACGATTTGATCTTCAGACAGAGAGCTGTTTAAATATACTCAGAATTACTTATTGAAAATTATTTTAGAAAAAAACAGTGTCCTATGTATTTATCAGAATAAAGTCTCTTTAAGTTATTGTAATACTAAAATGCTTTAAGTACAGTCAAATATTTATTTAACTAATTAACACCAATCAATTTGCCTTGTTTTTCCGTATGGTGTCGGACGTAACATAAAGCACCATCCCAATTCTTTCCGTGGGTGTCGTAAAAGGCGACTAAGGGACTTACAAAAGAATGGGCAGCAGCGTTCTCTATGCATTTTACCACCTTACTGCCATCGCCAACCCGCCTGCCAAGCGGTGTGATTATGGCCGTCCCTTTAAGGGACACAGGTACAGCAGTGGACGTTTTTCGGCTGAAATGATTGTGATGTTGATGAATTTGCCGAGTTGCTATTTCATGCCACTGTCAAAAATGACAGTTGTGATTTGAATATGCTGAATATACTATTTAATGTTTAAAAAAAGGGTTATAAATGTCACTAAAGACATAACAGTAATGAAAATTAAATATGGCCATAGGTAAACGCCATATTGTGAAAAAAAAAATCATTGTGCGTAGAGTCCCTCTGCGCGGAAGAAGTGAAACTTCGTAATGTGGAAATGAAAATAGGAAGGGGTAAACGTTTCTGATAACATTAAAATGTTCGATTTTTCAAAAACTCTGTCCGTTAAATCATTGGCGTGTGCACGAACACTTTAACAATTGTGCTTTCATACCCCCTCCGTGGTAGCATTAAACGTTTAACGCAACCTTGTTGGAAGTCGCATTAGAAGTTTCACTTCAAAAATGAATTTCGCTGACTACATAAGCCCTATCACCTTAAGCTGGTTTTCAGTTTGCTAAGCAATAACTTTCCTTGATTTAATGGAATTAGTCCCATTATCTGATGTCGTGTCACCTTCGTGGTGAATCTTAAGAATTTTGACTTTGCCTTTATAACGTTGCTATAAACTATTTCAATAACTATAAAGTAATAAAGACATAGGCACTGTGATCATTAATCTGTGTTATATGAGTGTGGTAATAGTAATTTAACTTGTGACGTTAAATTGTCGTGGTCATTGTGAGGGCTTTGTCTGGTAGTAAACTTTTTACTACTGAACAGAGTATTCTGAATCTCTTCATGTTTAGGCTGCAGACACCATGAATTTATAATTGTAGTCTTCAGGAAAGTGGCTATCCAATGTGGCTGGAATTGATTTAGTATCATTATTTCAGCCATAAGATGTCCATTGCTGGACACAAATCTCCGCCAATTTGGGAGTTTATCATGATGTTTGTCAACGCTTGGCAGGCGAGTTGGCCATCGCAGTATGTTGGTAAAATGCATAGAGAACGCTGTT
Organism: Aporophyla nigra; assembly: GCA_947507805.1. Taxonomy (NCBI): domain Eukaryota; kingdom Metazoa; phylum Arthropoda; class Insecta; order Lepidoptera; family Noctuidae; genus Aporophyla; species Aporophyla nigra. The sequence goes on along the minus strand of OX382292.1, from coordinate 25,256,093 downwards.
GCCCATTCTCTAGTAAATCCCTTAGGCGCCTTTTACGACATACACGGAAATAAATGCTATTCTTTAATCAATCAAATCAAATCAAAAGTCATTTATGCAAACTAGGCTGAGAGTCAGCACTTTTTGAACGTCAAAGTTACATGAGACAGTCCCCCCAAAACGCCCACCCTTCGACACTTCCTACTGCTTTAGCTGGGAAGAAGAAGTGGCGGAACAAACTCCCCAGCAGCACAGCTGTCTGTTAAGTTAGAAGAACTTGACTCTATACAGTATTATGTAAGTAATTAATAGTATAAAACAAAACAAAACATACATCAAATTATGCGTCATAAGTCAGCTAGCACACGCCAATATACGAACAAAACATTAAAAAACTAAACTGAAGCTGAAATAATAAAATCGTAAATGTATGTCAGCACCATACGGAACACAGGTATGTGAATTGTGTATCATGTAAATTACGATGATATGAAGCAATGGAAATTAACAAAATCCTACAAATTATCACTGCATGACCCAAGTCGGAACCTAATCTACTTTAGACCTTGCGATTTTAGCCGCCTGTGGCCAAGCCGAATTGGTAATAGGTAGCTATATAAAGCCCGCATAACTCTGCGGTGGCGTGGTACACCGCACTCGTGTTTACCGCATCGGCAGACGACACTATCTTATCAATGTTTAGTATCAGCCAGACGTATACACAGACACTGACGTCGGTAATTTACGATAATGTTGACTAACTTTGACTCGGTTACCGTGTTTTGACTTTAGGGCAGTTACCTTGTGCAAGGTCAGGAGTGTTTTTTTTATTTGACTAGCTGAATAAATTTAAAGTCTTATGCATTTTCGTTTCGCAACACGTTCGTATTTTATGGCGCAGTAATTTGTAAAAATGCTGTCTGCATTGAGTTTTACGTTGATTTTATCTTGCAGTGGTTGAAAAAAGAACCCTATACTTAGATACTATACTATTCGGTGATAATTTTTATTTCTTCGCCGAACTGGAACTCTTGGGAAATTTTGAAACTACCGTAAATTGTAGTATCTTGCTTAAATGGGTGAACCCAACGTCTTTTTAACCGACTTCAAAAAAAGGAGGAGGTTATCAATTCGACTGTATTTTTTTAAATTTTTGTATGTTTGTTACCTCATAACTTTTGACTCGGTGAACCGATTTTGATGATTCTTTTTTTATTTGAAAGCTGGTGCTTCCCGAATGGTCCCGGTAATTTGGTTCCATTCGGACAATGGGATCCATGTGAAAACCATATAAGTCTCAAATTTGCATTAAGTACCTATTTGCGCGACAAATAAACGAATAACGCGATTAGATTAGTGCGGGATGAAAATCAGCTACGGCGTCCTTAGCCATGCTTACGGCTGCCGAGGCAGCCCGAAGTCGCCCGACGCAGCTCTGAGGCGCCCGAAGCCGCCCGAAGCCGCCGTAAGGCGTCCGAGCGGTACCGAGCCGCACCGATGCCCACCGATAGTGGCCGGGCCTATAGGTTGATTATGATATCAACCTAGGAGGTTGTTGGCTGCTTAACCGGGCTTGTCTGTGGGTGCCTTAAGGCCTCCAGCCAGGGCTTCATCATCATCATCATTTCAGCCGAAAGACGTCCACTGTTGGACATAGGCCTCCCCCAAGTTCCGCCACTTCGACCGGTTCTGTGCCTCCCGCATCCAGCGGATTCCTGCGGCCATCACAAGGTGATCGGTCCACCTTGTTGGAGGCCTTCCAATTCTACGTCTTCAGGTACGCAGTCACCACTCCAGAACCTTTCGGCCCTATCGGCCATCTGTTTTGCGAGCAATGTGCCCTGCCCACTGCCACTTCAGTTTAGCAATTCTTCGGGCTATGTCGGTTACCTTTGTTCTCTTACGGATCTCTTCATTTCAAAAACTCCAAGCATAGCCCTCTCCATCGCCCTTTGGGTGACTTTCAGTCTTCTAATAAGGCCCATTGTGAGCGACCACGTTTCGGTTCCATAAGTCATCACTGGCAACACACACTGGTCAAAGACTTTCGTCTTGAGACACTGCGGTATGTGGGATGAGAAGATATTGCGTAGCTTCCTGAACGCTGTCCAGCCAGGGCTTAAACTAATTGCTAACGGCACTTGCGGGGTACAGACCTAGGCTTAGGGCCTCGCTATGGGAATGCAGCATGGCACAGGCTAGATTGGAATTATTTAAGGACGAATTTTAAAGCCACTTCTTCCAAGCTAAAGCACGAGGAAGTGGTGAAGGGCGGGCGTTTTGGGGGGACTGTCTTATGTAACTTTGATGTTCAAAAAGTGCTGACTCTCAGCCTAGTTTGAATAAGAGACTTTTGATTTCGATTTTTGAAAGCTACAGGCACAGCGACGCGGACTGGCTAGCGCAAAGGTCAGGGTGAACATGGGTGTATACATGATAAAATTTCTCCAAGCTAAAATTTAGTGCAGGAATTGTGGCGACGCGCGACGTGAATATAGGATAAATCTAGCGTGTGGCGCCGATGTGCGGCCTCACTTACAATACTAGAATAACACAGTTCAAAGTTCTAGTATCCGGCACTTGAAGTTAGTGATAGTTCCACTAACCGCTTGTTATACGAAGTAATAAAGTTCGGATCACTCGTGTTCCGTTTAACTGTCCAATTAGAGAAATATGCCTTTGAAGTTAATATCATTGTGGTTGTTAAGATGTGTTTTGTTTCTGTAAATGTGTGTGTAAAACTTCGGTCTACTATTAATTTCTTTTCTGACTGTTCAATATTTTCCATGAGACTCCATGAGATATTCGCATCTGAGTAGTGCCAAACAAGAGCAGGCGAAAGCAGAAAGTTTTGAAATAGAATACAAAGAGTTTTATGTTGTTATTATGAACACCAAATAAATGAGAGATCTAAATGTAAATATTTTATATAGATTGACGTAATGTGCGGTCTTGTCGCCAAGAGCGATCTTTTTAAGACAAACTTTGCATGGAATGATAAAAAGAGGAAGGATTTTGATTTATTTATTCATTCGCTTGCTATGATTTGTTTTGGCGATCAATCATTAACAGTCAGCTTCTTACAAATTTTCTCTAATTGATAATTTTTTGATTTATATCAAGGTTAAAATCGAGACAGACGCAGACATCACTTGTTGATTTATCCGATCATCATAAATACGATAGTCGATGCTCTCTTGATTTCATATTTACTCGATTTTATTCGGTCGCATTTGTCGATCGTCAAAAATCGAGTAAATAATGTTGGCTGTACGTAACCTTTACTTGCATCTATATAAATGGTGGCTCGCAAATAACTTAGGAAAGTTTCAAACATTTTAGGTTCGAAAAGCACACTACAGATATTTAATAATTTTTCGAAAAAAAAAAAAGGTCTAGACTTATGTATTTAAGCCAACTTGTGGTATCCTCCGTATCACCAGAAAATTCATTATAAATGCGTTAAATTTTACCAGCTTGTACTTGGATAAAACCGTATCAAGCATTATTTAAATATTTTTATTTGTTGTATGCGGCTACTGCATAAAATTGTGATTTGACTGGTAGTTTCGCGAATTTATGGCCCTTTGTGCCGTAAAACTTTAAAATATTATTCAAATTATTATAAAAGTTATTTTTTGTTTTATTCAGATACATCATTTTGCTAAATGGTTAAAATTCATTAACCTTAAGATCACCTCACAGAGAAGGAATTGGTTGATCGAAATTTTTGGTTACAATGAACCAACAACAGCAATAGCAGGTAAGGAGCCTGGATATGAATATATGTAGTAACGAGCGATAATAAATTTTGTTCGAATGAGATAAGATCGAAAACAAAACATTGTAAGTGGAATTCCATTAAAGAAAACTATAACTCACTCACTCAACTATTGAGATAAGAAACACAAACTGAATAGTTGTACTTTTCTAAAGTAATTATTATCTTTCAATTTATTTCCCCACTTCTAACATGAAATTAAATTGAAATTCCTGAATACATCTCTATTATTTTGTAGACGATTTAATTTAGGTGAAATACTAAATTAACTAGAAAATAATTTCAAGAATTTATTCAATGTCATCTACAGGCATTGTATTGTTAGTTTTAGATTATTAATATTAGTTTAAAAAAAAATTAGGACTAAGAATTGAAAAGAGAAAGTAATGAAAAAAAATAATTATTCTGCTTAAACAAAACACACATTACAAAAAAGAAAGCCCATACTTGATAGCAAAAAGCCTCGAATTCAATTAATTAAAGTTTGTCGATTTGGTTTTGCTAGTCATCATGACCTATCCACATGAATGGAATGAAAATTAGTCTGGGTTGCTGTCCCTAAGACGACTATCTACTAGATATTTTATATTGACTACGCCTTGGGGCATGGTAAATTTCCATCGATTGACAAAAAAAAAAAAAAAAAAAACGTTTGGATCGCGTAAGTAGCTATGGAAGGAAAAATAAACTGTACGAGGGTACAAAACTGTATAATGCACTACGTGATGATATACAGGGTTATTTATAAAACACCGGCAACCTCTCAGGACTATGTTACTAACATCATAATCAACAACTTCTGTTCTATGACTTTTAAAAATTCATCATATTTTAGTTCATCAGATTTTCATACAAAAATAAAAATATTTAAATTGAACGCTCTAAATGTAACGAAGTCTATGCGAAGCAAAAGAAAGCAATAGTACATTAGCGAGGGGAGCGGGGTTAGGGCGGCGGGGGCGCTTGAACTTGACCTATTTACGGGCGGACGATTTTTGTATGAAAATCTTATGAAATAAAATATGACGAATTTTTAAAAGTCATAGAACAAAAGTTGTTGATTATGATGGTAGTAACACAGTCCTGAGAGGTTTCCGGTGTTTTACAAATAACCCTGTATAACCAATAGTGACACCATATAATAACGTTAAAAAAGCCCTAGAAGAACCCGTTAGAAAACAACAATAACAATATCGATTGTCACCTTCGTTGCCTAATTCTCTTATTGTGAGCACAGGGAATCGCACTTACTTTTATTTTTATACTTACATTTGTCAATATTTTAGTTAAATAAATGTATTTAAACCGAATTATTATTATTATACAAGGTTTAAATAATTACATTGGCTGGCAATACATAAACCCACGTGTTAATCTATATTGGAAACTAATGGAACAATAAAAATCTTCGTTTGATGGGCAAAGGTCAATAACCGTAATCAGGCAGCTTGTTTTGTAATTTTTCGTTGAATTTAGACATTTTTACGAAATTCCAAACTATTATGTAACAGTCGTTTGGTTGCGTCATGGACTTGTCTCAGTGTCATTAAAAGTTTAAACATTGTTGGAAGATGAAAAAAAAAGTTTTTGTTTCTTTAGTTTTCGATATTGATACCTAAAACGAGGGCAAAGTATAGCCAACTAATTTCATTTCACCCTGTATATTAAACAAATGAAGCATCTTAAACTTTTTGACAACTGATGAACAATTTCTACGCTACCCGGGGTCTAGAAACATATGCTGAATTCGTGGTTACAGTTTTCGCGTCAATTTTCCTGTCTCCCTGTATTGTTAGTATTGTATAGTGATACCGTAACATACAAGTATTTAACGACGGAATTCGGTACAATATGGTATCACGATGAATATAATCTACATTTTGAATGCCTTTTGATTACACTAGGATATTAGTTGTTTACTGTGAGTCCTTTCACGAGGTAGATGGAAAAGAATTTTAGTTCGTAATTAGAAAAAGTGTATATTAGATCATAATCATTGTAAAATGAAAAAATGTTCACAGGCCTCCTCTTTTTGATATTCAGTGGGCTGCAATCTACCACTCGGGCCCTGTGCGGGTTGGCAGATGTCTTATGTCTTCGGGTTTCTGGGTCTAGGATATGCCGGTTTGCTCATGTTCTCCTTCATCGTTTTGAAAGAAGTGGTGATGACGTTATTTACACGAAATAAATCGCCTTGCCTGGGTCCGATAGCACGACGTCCACGACTCATAAAGTCGCGGTTATTACCACTGGGTCACCACTGCTCCTTCTTGTGATTAATTTTTTTTTTTGGTAATATGTCTTGATTTATTGAATGCCTTATTATGAGGCCCATATATCAATATGCTTAATAAATCTATGAATACCTACCCCAGTTATTTAAATGTATTATAATGTATTACTTGGCCTGGTAATGTACATAATAAACGAATACAACCAAACGATTCAATATAAAAAAATGGATTAATATTGAGACTTGAAATACAAAAAATGAGGAAAAAAATGCTATTAGTATGAATTTTATTATATTTTTGCTGACAATGGCATTGCTAACAGGGATGTTTCGTAGAAATACGACGTTAGCAGCCTTGAGCGTGTTTTTACATCACTTTTCATACGTAAGGGCGACGCGTGGCCCTGATAAAGGATACAATATTTGCTCACACTTGCCCTTATCATTCACACCTTGTGAAAGTTCCGGGAAAATAATTATAATGTTCGGATTCCTGTGATAATAATGTCATGAGTGACATTTATGAGATCGGTCCGATGAGAACGAGATAAAAATGTATTTGAAGTTTAAGTGGTTTATTTTTGTTTTAATTGTTTTGTCGAATTTGAAGGGTTTGTGGCTAAGCAATAACAGCCGCAACGGTTGATCGTTCAGGTTAAGCTACGCTTGCCGCGGTTGGTCCGTGGATGGTTGACCATCTTTACATAAGAAAGACCTTCTTTACGTATTTACCAACGTATTTTAACTGGGTTGTGGGGGTCAGATAGGCAGGCGCTCCATGTAAAATACTGGTACTCAGCTGCATCCGGTTAGACTAGAAGCCGACCTCAACATAGTTGGGCAAAGTCTGGGCAGACAATGATGTTTTGGCAAATTGTGGTGTATTTTTTGTTTCATTTCGTCAAGTTTACACAATAATTTCTTTACTTTTGATCGCACTTACAGAAGTTTCTTCAGCTTAACACTAATAAATGTGCTTGTTTAGTAGATCGTGATGTATGAATATATTTAAAAAAAAATATCCTTATTATTTGAGTTTGTGTAAGTAAAACGCTTACTGGTCACTTGGAATATGATTGTCATGAAATAGTTCATTAACGAAATTATATGTTTATTGAACTCCAAAATTAAATCCCTGGCGTCTGGTGATGATACAAGAAAAAGAAAACCCAGTGTAAATTATATTTCGAAGACGTAATAAATAAATAAGTAATTTAGTCGTCAGATGTACTCATCAGTCAAATTTATAACATGAAAATATTGTATTTTGTCACATATAATTCTGTTCTTTTATAAAAAGTAATGATATAAATCTCAACACACTGAGGTAAAAAATGATACAAAGAAGATTGATGAAAATAAGCTACCTTATATAAAATAAATAAAACTTCAGTGAACGGCAAAGAAATATGTTTTGGTTAGTTTGTTTTAAAAGCTACTTATTGAGATTTTCGTATTTTTGGGAATCTGTGATCTTCTTAACGTCAACCCAAGTAAATTGAGGCTGGCATAAGTTAGTATTTTGAGAACATAGATAGTATTGCGATAGTATATTAGAGTCTGATGATACCGACTGCTTGTGTTTTTTTTTCTCAGTTATTTTTGGGTATACGACGTGATCTCGACAAATGGATATGCGAATAACACTTGTGCGACAAAACTGTACTGCGACTCACAATAGTTCGAATGCACGCTTGTGCGACACACTCGAGCTCACATAGTACACTAGGTTAGGTTAGGCTAAAACTGTGACCTACTACGCACGAGCCGAGCGAGCCAAGCGAGCGGTGCCGCGGCAGCGGCCGGCGAGTGCTAGAAACGACTAGATTCAGTGTGTCGCACAAGCGTGCATTCGAACTATGGTGAGTCGCAGTACAGTTTTGTGGTACAAGTGTTATTCGTACATCCATTTATCGAGCTCACGTAGTACACTCGTTATTTGGGTATACTACGTGAGCTCGACAAATGGATATGCGAATAACACTTGTGCGACAAAACTGTACTGCGACTCACAATAGTTCGAATGCACGCTTGTGCGACACACTTGAGCTCACATAGTACACTAGGTTAGGTTAGGCTAAAACTGTGACCTACTACGCACGAGCCGAGCGAGCCAAGCGAGCGGTGCCGCGGCAGCGGCCGGCGAGTGCTAGAAACGACTAGATTCAGTGTGTCGCACAAGCGTGCATTCGAACTATGGTGAGTCGCAGTACAGTTTTGTGGCACAAGTGTTATTCGTACATCCATTTATCGAGCTCACGTAGTACACTCGTTATTTTTTATTATGTTCCAGTAGTTTGAGTACTCTATGCGGCCTACCTAAATGTCCTTTATTTGTTATTCCTACGTTAAATCGTTGGGCTCCTTATGATTTTGCGTTGGGCTGTACGATTACTGACAAATGTGTGCTCTGACTGGACAGGTTCACTTAATCTGTGTCGTTCGTGCCTCAAAAAACCATATTAGACACCAATTTACATAATCTAACCAAGATTATGTCTGGACTCTAAAAGAGACTGTTACTTTATCGTTCGTATCGTTTATTTCTTTCTTTCCATTATTCTTTCTTCGCAGAGCAGTCAGATAGGATACGCCGACGTCATTACGTTTTACAAATATAACTGAGGTGCAACAGTGTTTGTACGGCCAAACCTATTTACAGAAATACAAACATTTATCATTGATTATTCAATTTGCTCTTCCGTTATAAGTACATTTTGACATAAGGCGGCCTATTTATTAAAAGAAGTACCTACTTAGAAGGAAAAATTGAGTCATATCAATTAAGTATACTTAGCTAATTAATTAAAGACATTTTTCTTTCCTTCTTGCTATAGGTACTTGTTAATGATAACGAATCTTGTCTGACAGAAAAAGCAACAATAAATATGTTCGTTAAGAACATATTTATAGGTGCTTTTATTTGAATGAAGAAAGTTTTTAACTTCTAATTATTATGAACAAGGCTCAAAGAAAATTGGGCTGTGAAATTATTTGTGAAAAGTGTTTTATTTGTTAAAATCGGAATACTTTTTTTAAAGAACCTCTAAAGTATATGTAAACAACAGATTTTGTTTCAAAAGCAGCTCTAATTTGCCTGTCTTTTGTGAAATCTAAGAGTTTTCTTTCTTGCGACCTTGTTTTAAAGAAAAACAACACTTTCTAGGCTTTGACCTTTTTTCTTGATTTCGGATATTTTAATTAGGGCTTGGTTGTTTTTTAGTATTCAATTTTCAAGGCATTGTTTGAAGCTGTTTACGGGGTTCGAGGTTTTTTAACTTTATTTTTATTTATTGTTCTTGACTACCTATTTTATAACAGTACGCTTATATAGTGGCTTGTTAGTTTAGTGGTTAGTGACCCTGACTGCTAAGACTGAGGTCGTGGGTTCGATTCCCACCCAGGACAAATCTTTGTGTGATGAGCACAATTATTTGTTCTGTGTCTGGGTGTAATTTATCTATAATATGTATGTATGTATTTAGAAATATATAAGTATATTTATCAGTTGTCTGGTTACCATAGTACAGGCTCTGCCTAGTTTGCGATCAGCTAACGGTGTGTTGGTTGTCCTAAGATATTGTTGTTGTTGTTGTTATATTCCTCGAACGGTTAGGCATATATCGCCAGTTTTTTTTTTCTATTGTTTTTCCCTTCTGGTCTTGATTGCGCTTGATGGAAAGCGATGGATGCGTTGTATGATTGAACGAGTGTGCCCAGAAGATGTTTTTAATCTTGATTAGAACGTTGATGGTCTAATGGGGAAGAAGCGCCAATTTCGCAGAGCGCCATTTATTGCGCCACTTTTTCTTCCTAGCTAAAGCACTAGGAAGTGGTGTAGGGCGGGCGTTTTGGAGGTATACATAACGTAATTTTGATGTTCGAAAAGATCCTTAGCCTAATTTGAATAAATGACTTTTGATTTTGAGTAAAGCCCGTGATTTATAAGCAGTGATCGGATATTCGGATGCATATTTACCTAATGTTACTATTTAGCTGTGAAAGCACGGAAGCGGCTTCGTATTTTTTTATTAAAGCCGGGTTTCTTGGGTCATATTTATTTAAAATTAATGAAACTGCAGATGCAAATACATATGTGTGTAGGGTGGTATGTGTTAGTTAAAACAACACACAAAACACGGTAAAAACGCACATTCCATATTAGCCAACGTTTCAACTTTAGGTGGATATGCATCTGAATATCCGATCATTACTTATAGGTAAGTAACAAAAGATATTGGGTCCTGTATATTTTATTGAGCCCAAGAATAAACGTACGTAAAAGAATAATCTGGGGAAGCGAGATCTTGATCCTAGAGATAGGAATCAAAGCCTCCAATACGAGCCGAATGAAAGAACTCGCTATTTATTTGATGCATCTGAAATATGTAACGAATTTGAGCTGTAATAAAGGAGAAAATTGTTTGCTTTATATTTGGTGGCGGAATAGTATTTTTTTCTGTCATAATGTTTTTTTTTATAAACAGAAAATGAAAAAAGTACTATTAGTAAAATAGGACAAGGTTAGCCCAATGTTTCATATATTTATGCACATCTGAAGCATATTAATATATGTATAAGTTGCAGATCGATTGTAAAAATCCGCTGTTTTACAAACTGCTAGCTACTGTACAAAACAGCTTCGTTATGTAAAACACCTAAATGAAATTAAGCGATTTTCTATAATTACTTATAAGCCATTCTGCATAACTTCTAAACGTGGGTAGCAGTTTTGTTAAACAATCCAGCTGACGGTTGTTCAACTGTTTAACATAACAGAGCGGTTTTGTAAAACACCTAATAAAGCAATCCATCAGTTTTGTAATACATACAAAAGGTAGTAAGTATCGTTAAAGCTAAGGCGTAAACGACCTTTTGTGTCTAATCATTATTTTGTTGTGTCTGGGATCTTGCGTCATATTTCACGAATAACGAGGTCTATACCATTAAATGCCGTATCTGATATCTTCGAGACAAAGTTCATCTTGTGGTCCAATGTCATACATTGTATTATGTATATGGAGTGTATAAGAAATTGTCTCCAAGACTTTCTTAGAACTGAGTAAAGTTGGTGTGGTTTTTTTCGTGGTTGGGCTAGACTTGCAAGTTACTCAAAAATGATGATAAAATAGCTGGAAAACGGTAGGAAATTAAAAGAATAAAATCTTCATTTATTTGCATAAGTTGCTAAGTAAAATTCCAAGTTTCAATTTAACTTTGATTAGATAAGTAGTTCGTGTTCAGACGTGGATTTGGGCACTAGCTCGATTTACAATACAATATAAAACATCAAATACTGCATATTCTTGCATATATAATATCCTTGGGTGTTTCAAATTTCAAGTCACACGTAGGTGTGAAGGTAACGTAAATTAAAGTACATTATGTGTGTATTATGTTGTGTATGTGTGTTGTGTTATGCATGTTTCTAAGAACCCTACCGCAGCGAACGAAATTGCTGATAACCTGTAAACGGCTGAACAGATTTTCATAAAAAATGTCTTAGAAACACCCCTAGAAAACATACTTTTAAATAAGAAAAAAAACCAGTTAAGCGAAAAAGTCAAAAAATGTACTTAGTGTTATTTCAATTTAAATAGATTATTTAATCCATAAAAACATTATTTATTTCAAAAACATGGCCGCCAGGCAGCAACGACACGTTCAGATTTTGTATGTGTTGTCAGTCACATAGTCCGACACTTTTTGTTCCATTCAGACCTTGTCGGACTATAAAAATAATGTATTTATGGAATAAATAATCTATTTAAAGTGAAATAACACTAAATACATTCTTTGACTTTTTCTGATTTTAGCCATGGCAGTTAACGTGTTAAGAACTACGGTGCCACAGACAGACATATAGCGGTTAAACTTATAACACCCCTCTTTTTGTGTCGGGAGTTAAAAAATAAACAAAAACTGGGGACTGCCGACAGGAATGAAAACTTTGACTATGCATAGCTACAGATCTATTGTTACCATAATTATAAGGAAATTAGGTTAACGCTCTTAAAGAAGTCATTTCTTACATTATTTTCTTCATCATTCGTTTTCAGACAACTAAACTAACAACTAATATTAAGACAAAATTCCAGACTGAAATGTGAACAGACTAGCAATGTACCCAAATCCAGTGAACCCAGATACGTGGAGAAAGATTGACACTGATTGGATGTCTGAGGGTCAACATCGAAGTGGAGGTCACATAATATGTCCGAGTTGTGTCAATATGGACAATCGTATTTGAAAAATCGTCAGGAATTGCACAAAATTGAGAGGTTTTGCTCAGCATTGGGACATAGATTGATATATAGAACCTGCATTATACTTATTGTACAAAAAAATTACCACAATACCATACACCAGCACCATCCATTTTTCCATATTTTGTTAGGTATAATTCCATTAAATCCATCCAGGATTTGCTCTGTTAGCGTAATGGCGTATGGCATGGCATTCCAGTAGGAGGTTGGAGGTAGGAGAGAGTTAACATAGTCACCCATCTATGGATCGAACGCGGTAAGCGTAGCTGTTCGATCAACCCTGCAATTGTAACAATACTTAGCCATGAGCCTCTACTGATACAATATCCAAAAACTGAATAAAAAATTATCGTTTTCCAACAATAAAATACGGTGCAAGTTTTGTACCAAGAAAAACACAATTTCCATGGAAAATTAAACTTCGATTCTCGTGAACTGAATACAAAGCAAGCCTTGAACCGTAAACTGTAATCGATATTCGGATATCGAATGTCACAGTGTCATTGTAAATTATTAAACTATCCTACCCCTCATCGTTTAAGGGTTTCAGGTGAAATGATTCCCACGTATGTTTTGAAGTGTTAATCTATACATAGGCTGTTGAGGCTGGTCAGTGATTCAAGAAGCTTGGACTGTGAAACTTGTGGAGCTTTATTGTGCTTTTTTTTTTTGACTATTGCCAAATTGAGTGATTGTTATTGAATATATACAATACATAAAACAGACTGGACGAGGATGCCCTAGGGACATATAGTGACCTTAATGGTGATGTTCTTCTGAAAGGTGAGGTATGTAGTAGTCGCAACCAGCGTCAGCCAGCGTGTGTGTATGACCAGATGTATGAACGTAAACGGGGTAATGGGAGTATTTCAGGATCGTAGTACGTGACGTTCTGTCGTTTCTGCCTACTCCATGGGAAGGAGGCACGAGTTTATGTATGTATGTAAAAAAATGTTTGGTTTTTTAATCATGTTTATTAGTTATAAAATTGTATGAAAGCTTGGTGTTAAATGGGTTCAATTTAAACCTCAAATATAGCATTTAGAAGGCAATTAGCGCGTCCTCGTTAAAAATAAAGGAGCAGCATTTATATTGTACTGTTCGAATACAAATGTGGTCCTTTGCCTAACTTCACACTCTGTAAATTCCTGAAAGATTAAATGTCGGTTCATTTAATCGTTATGTAAATAGTCTGTACTTACCTAAAAAAAAAACAGAAGACAGAAGTATTATTTATTGCCTTTGATAGATATGTTATAGATGTAAAAGAAAAACAAAATTGTGAAACACTTATTTCTTGTAGATCGTGACGTCCCTAATCTTCTATACTACTTTATTTCTAACATTATTATAATAAAAATTTTCAAACTTAAAATTCGGTTGGACGGCGTAAATCCTGAAAGTGGAGGACAGAACATATATATTTTTTTTGGAATGATATCTCGCAAGTCAGCGTTTGAGGTTGTCGGCTGCTTAACCGGACTTGCCTGTGGCTACCTAAATAAATTAAGACCTAGACCGAAGTCAGGGCTAAAAAACCTAAAAACTAGAACGACAACTCACTAAGGGCACCCCTGTGGGGTACGGACCTCGGCTTAGGGTATCGCTGGTAGACGGCAGCAAGAGGCGGGCTGGATCGGAATGAGAGAGTGGAACAGTTGAATGATCGTATAAATGAAGTCACAGGAAAAACTTGTTGTTGACTGGCCTGTTAGTCTAGTGGTTAGTAACCCTGACTGCTATGACTGAGGTCGTAGGTTCGATTCCCACCCAGGACAAATCTTTGTGTGATGAGCACGATCATTTGTTCTGTGTCTGGGTGTAATTTATCTATAATATATATGTATTTAGTAATATATAAGTATGTTTATCACTTGTCTGGTTACCATAGTACAGGCTCTGCCTAGTTTGGGATCAGATAACGGTGTGTTGGTTGTCCTAAGATATTTATTTATTTTATTTATTCTTCTCGATACGGAACTACGTTTTGAAAGGGGCGACTAAGAATCAATACTATTTGATGTTCAAAAGTCCCTTCTATGTGCCTATTTGGAAAAAGTGCTTTGTCTTAATCGTTTCTCTATTGTTCGCAGGAGTGTGGCCTGCCGAAAGTTTGGAAGGCCCCCCAACGGTGCGCGGCAGCTCCGTAGACTACGCAGCAGCTCTGCTACTGGCTGCGATGGCCGCTGTACTGTTGGCTGCGGTTGGCTACCAATGTGCTGCAACATGGAGGTGGATTGTTGGAAGGTAGGTTGAACCTGGCCTGATAGTATTATAAAATTAGGAGAAACGCTGCTGCAAAGATCTCTGAATGAAGTGGAAGGATAAACTTGGCCAGAAGTAGTCCTGCCTTGCTTCTAGCCACCTTTATCCTTCCAATTCATGCTGACTACAGCTTGTGGCCATTGTTGACTTTGCAAGCACAAGATGACGTCAGCAATGGTTCCTGTACTGGTTGGCTATAAGTGTGCTATGCAGCAGAGATAGCAGTACTTCGTGCCGCAAAGAGGTGGAAGGAGGAAGGTTGGTAGAAATAGGAGAGGACTCTGTTGTGCTTTTGACGTCAGTTATGGCTGCTATGCTGTTGATTACCAGTATGCTGCTGCATGGAGATGGATTGTTAGAAGGTAGGTTGAACTAGAGCTAAGACTATTAGGAAAGTAGGAGAAAGACTGCAGCAGTATACCGGCGGAGATACTTCAGGCTGCAATGAAATGGAGAGAAGATGGCTAGTAGTAGTCACATGTAGCCACCTTCCTTCTTCTACTTTATGCTGTAATGCTTGTGACGTCAGCACTGGCCGCTGTACCATTGTGGTCTATTAGTGTGCCGCTATATGAGGTTGGATTGTGATAAGGTAGGTGAAACATTAGATTGAAGGCGAAAGGCAATTCCACCTGAAGTTAAGTGGTCACCGCCATCTATGCACTCAGAGACAAAGACACTCTATCTCAGAGACAAAGATGAATTGTCTGGTGCCAGTAATTATACTGGCACGTATATCCTTCAAACTGGAACATAGAAACGATGCTTGGAGGCAGAATATGAGTATTGAGCAATTCCATTGTCAAATTCTGCCTACAAGCATCGTTTTTCCGAAACCGAGGTGGGAAACTGGATATTGCATGTAATGGTCAAGATGATGATGATTTAAAGATGCCGATCTACTCTGTAAACATCTCATTGTTAATTCCTTGCATGCTAGGAAAATATACACAGCTATAGTGAGTATGTCACCAGACGTCCGATCGTTCACGCAACCACCCATACATTTTTTGGCTTTCGACCATGATTGCACCACCACTGTAGTGTTATTCTGTAAAAATCTCACCGTGATAGTGTCAATCCCTAGCGTCAGATGGAATGACAGCTCACTTTTAGGTCACTTCACCTAAGTTCTCACGGTGAGATTTTGACAGAATTGATCGGCTGGTGTTCTAGTGAGATTGGACCCAAACGTAAATAAATAAATATCTTAGGACAACCAACACACCCGTTATCTGATCCCAAACTAGGCAGAGCCTGTACTATGGCAATCAGACAACTGATAAACATACTTATATATTTCTAAATACATACATATTATAGATAAATTACACCCAGACACAGAACAAATGATTGTGCTCATCACACAAAGATTTGTACTGGGTGGGAATCGAACCCACGACCTTAGTCTTTGCAGTCAAGGTCACTAACCACTAGACTAACAGGCCAGCCAAATTGAGCCTGAAAGGAGGTGTCATCCCACCTTATACTAGAGATTTGCAAAATTTACAGCTCATTTCAAGCTCATTTCACCTAAATTGACACGGTGAGGTTTTTATAGAATAGATCTTTAAACTTCCCTCTCTATTATTGGACAAATAAATAAATCCTAGCATAGAGAGTGCTACATCGAAGCTTCTCTTTACAAAATGTCTTATTATGCCAGTCACAGTCAAATATTTCGAAAGGCTTACTACGTCAGTTCATATTTCCTCACATTTTCCGTTTAGCACTTACCTCACTTTACAGAAATCTTGAATATTTAAAACAGACTTTAAGCGTCGGAAGTGAGATGTTAACGTTGAATGCATGCTTAGCAGACATTTTGCAGACTCGAATGAAATGGGATTTTAAACATTTGCAATGTGAAATGCTTTACATTTTAGTGTCTTTGAGAATTTAAGACGGGATTTGTTTAGTGAGTATTTCGTTTGGAAGACGCTCAACTAAAGTTATATACCGGTCGAATGTATTTTTTACACGCTTTATATTAGCTTCACTTGTATGTTTGTATATTTGTATGTTTGTATATTTGTATATTTGTATGTTTGTTTGTAACCGACTCGTTATAGTGCGATTTTGACCCACTTTAAACGACCAGATTTCATTCAAACTTTGCACACCTGTCAAGGACTGATGACAATGCAATAATTAATAAATTTGTGCCATTATCCTTGCCAGGGTTACCAGGACAGCAAAAAAACTGTCACAAACTACGCTGACATACGTCTCAAAATTCGAAATACCCTAAAAAATAGAAAATAAATAATAGTTTAAAAAAACCAAAAAACACGCTTCCATGGAAAACCAAACTAAAAAGTACAAAATAATGGAAAAAAAGCGTGGGGTGCCTGATATCAATAAAAAAATACCTTAAAAGCACCCCACGCTTTTTTTCCATTATTTTGTACTTTTTAGTTTGGTTTTCCATGGAAGCGTGTTTTTTGGTTTTTTTAAACTATTATTTATTTTTCTTCTTTCTTTCTTCTTTTTCTTTCATTTATTCATAAACAATTTACATTGTGTTGAATATTTACACATGCAGTTAACATAAAAATAGAAAAAAAATTAAAATACTAAGTGACTTTTGTCATTTTTTCGTATTTTATATTGTATTTCTCTACAATGCTTATGAATCGAACCCAGTGGGGTAGATCAACCAGCGCCAGATAAGAACAAGCGTGACGTTCGATGCCCGCTGTTACATTGATGATTTGTTAAAACGCTCAATACGAAAAAGGGACAAAAGTTACTTAGTGCATTCGACCGGAGGAACTTTTCATATTGACACTATATTTTGTATCAAATTAATATTTACCTATTTTTCAATGTATTTAAATAATATTCACCACTTAGGCAATAGTTCGTAAATCAAGTCTACCTTCTTATTAGATAGTAATATGATATTTTGGCTTACTTTGAGCTCAGTCTAATCCGGCATAGTTTTTTACTATCTTTTATCCCAGTTAGTTCTAGAGAGTTAAATTGAGTAAGCTGGCAAAACTTGATAAGTATCGGTATCTAAACAAGATATAGTGAAACAAAACACTGGTGCCGATTCTGTTGTACATCGAACTAAACTAACTAAACTATCTCTAAAATTCCTTACTTTTGGCTATGAGAATTTAAACGCTATTCTGCAAGAAAAAATCTCTAAATGTAAAAATTATTTTGACACGACTATAAACGAATTTGGCAATCAACATGGTTTTTCTTTTCTTTTGGTTTCCCAACGTTGTACTTGTGTGCGCTACGCAATGAATTTTTTAGAGACGAAGGTGCGCGCAAGGGGGCAGCCTGGACGTGTTTTATATGGAATTTTTCACTTTTTGTTTGAAAAAAAAAAAAATATTACCCACGTGTTGAGATTTATATATTCCGGGGTTTTATAAAGGGGGTCGAAAATTTCATTATTTTTGCGATAGGACACGCCATTTTCGAGATATAAGCAAAAGAAAAAATAAAAAATACAGCACTGTTTTTGCACGTGAAGGCGAGGCGTTGGTGTGAATTTTTGTTCATGACCACTGGTTTTATTCCACACCTTTTTAATCGCGATTAAAAATAGTCAGATTTAGTCAAAATAAATTATTATAGTCTAAATTTTTGGTGAAAACCGGCAAACCCAGAATAGCAAAATTGTAATTTTCACTAAACTAATAACCAGTGCAAACTTAGTGCTGTCAAACTAAAATATAGTTAAGTTGTGTCACTTTAGTCTATTTCAGAATAGGAAATCGTCGTTTGACAGGAATAAACCAAATTTTAGTGATTTTTAGTTTAGTTTAGAGAATTTTGTACAACAGAATCGGCACCAATATCTGTTAATATTTCACTATGTGTTATTTTTGGATTTATCGTTCTTAGATATTGCTTGTGGTCACCTGTGTTTGGAGAGAGGTCTGTTTCCAGTATTGAACTACGATCGGCTCAGTTGGTAGATTGTGTTAAGATACATATCACGGTTATGAAGTTTGTCAGCTAATTAAATTTATACCTTTTTTAAATTAAATTTGTACGTAGTTTTTATTTGATTATCTCTGCTCAAACTAACCATTATCAGATCTCTTCCTAAGTAGGGTGGCAGAGACATCGATGCGCAAATTGTAACCATGAATTCAGCACATGATTCTAGAACTCTAGTGAAGTCGGTAATTAAAAAAATAAAATGCTGGTCAATACAATTGGACAGCATAGGAATTGCACTTGTCTATGAAACAACCGATTTTTGTTATCACTGACGAAAAATGTATACTCCAGGAATACATATTAACAATTAGTACGAAGATATCTTTGCCACCCTGTATTTTCTATCTCTTTCTATTTTTTAACCTAACCATTCTTTTTTCTTGATCAACCACTATCATCATTTATTCACCTTCCTTAACAGATCCCTTTGGTGCAGGGCACGGAGGGACTCGGAGGAAAGCAACTGCGACTCCCTCTCTCGCCAAGCTGCCATCCGCATCAGCCACTCTCTACCTGACCTGCAGACCGAACCTTTGAAGCAGGAATATGTGCAGGAGCATAAAGATCCTGCTAAGAAGGTAAGAGAAAAGGTAACTAATTTGATTTTTTATTTAAAAACTATTTAAGGTTAGTGTGTTAAGAAAATCTGTGGTCAACAAAACAGACACGTGTCCTTTTTGTTGATTGTACATTTCTAATTATGTCATTCTAATTAAGTCATAGTCATAGTCATTTATTCATAAACAAGTACCTTGTATCTGAATTTACATACAAAATTACAAAAATTACAGTACATTATAGACTAAAATGCATTTGAGTTTAATAAATTTCATCACCCATTTAAAAAATAAATTAACTGTTATTCAATCGACATGTAAATTAAACAATATGGACAACACCTTAAAATTTAAAATAATAACAATAAATTAATTAAAGACAAATTAGCATAGATTATGTAAGAAAATCAATACAAAAATAATAATATAAAAATTTATAGTCACATTAATAAATCAGAATGAACAAAAATAAACAATCCATGATGATTACTATTCAATAAAATTACAGTTCATCTACAGCATACAGACATTTATTCAATAGGAATTTTTTTAGATTTGTTTTGAAAGCGCTACTATAGAAGTCAACCAGTTATAATTCTTATACCAATAGGCCTGCTATGCAAGGCGATAAGATATTACAGATTAACCCTTGCTGTCCAGATGACTGCGTTTTACTATTTTTTAAGGGGTTATAGTGGAATACTTCATACATGCAGGTGTGCTTTACGTGTTTTGAGTAGTCATATCTTTGAGATGGCTCGCTAAGTGCTCCATTGCTCATACAGGCAACTGCAGCTATCGACACGTGCCACACGTGTATGGGACCTTTGTGTGTTGACACAATAAAGTTCGCGGCATACCATAAGTTCAACTAACGATACAAGTTGCACCATCTAAATAGTATTTAGTCAGTGAAAGTGCTTACATCTTTATGTGATTGTTTTTAATTAACTCAATATTCGAAGCCTCTTAGATATCATTTGTCTGTACTACATTATAATAAAGGTGAATTTTGGTTGAACGCTCTCATCTCTGCCACTACCTGTCGGATTTCAAAATCCTATTTGCATTTGATAGCCCGATTGCTGACGAAGGCTATAGGCTATTGCTGGCTATTGGGTTGAGAAGTCATATCTCTGACATGGCTCGCTAAGTGCTCAAGTTGACACGTGCCGTTCGTGTATAGCATTGTGTATTGACTCAATTAATCTTGCGGCATACCATAATTCCAAACAACTATGATTATTCCACCGTCTAAACAGTATTTAGTTAATGAAAGTCATTTGTTGCTTAAATTTTATATGGCTGTGTGTGTGTGAAGTTTGTCTGAACGCGTTAATCTGAGCTACTACCCCTCGGATTTCTATATCCCTTTTGCATTAGATAGCCTAATTGTTAAGAAAGGTTATCCATACTAATATTATAAATGGGAAAGTGTGTGTGTCTGTTTGTCCGTCTTTCACGGCAAAACGGAGCGACGAATTGACGTGATTTTTTAAGTTGAAGGGACGGAAAGTAACATAAGCTACTTTTTGTCTCTTTTTGACCCCCCACTTCCTTAAAATGGGGCGTGGAAGTTTTTATGGAGCAAAAAACAAAATTGAGTAGGGGATGGAAATTTGTGTGAGACTGCTCTCTTATTACCTACATAACTAAAAACTTAATTATAAAGTAACAGTGTACTCACTGTTGAAAAGCCAAAATAAATAAATATAATAATATAACCTGGATTAAAGCATTCTTAATACATTAACCGCGGTATTACGTCCTCTTGCGATAATTTCCGACATCCACGCGGGCGAAGCCGCGGGCAAAAGCTAGAAGGCTATTTAACATTATATGAGAGTAGTGGTGGCCAAGTGGTATCGGCCCGGACTTATGAGTTCATGGGTTCGAACCCAAGCAGGCGCTTTACTTTGTAAAAATAATTTCACCACTGCTCTCAGGTGAAGGAAAACATCGTGAGGAAACTGGCATGTCCTATAATTAATAATTCGAAGACGTAATAATTCGATGTGAATCCACCAAACCGCACTGGGCCCGCGTGGTAGATTACGGCCCACTCCCTCTCACGGAGAGGAGGCCTGAGACCCAGAACGGTAACGGTTTCGCCCTTTATGAGCGGCCCAAAAATAAAAGCTGGGAAAGAACGCTCAGCAAAAAGCTTTATACAAAAAAATAACAACTGACTTCCTTAAAGAAAACAAACACTTTAATTTCGGAAGTCGGTGTCTTAGGATCTGTAGTTAAGGTTTTTTGCTTTTTTTATTTTTAACTTTTTAGTTATGGTAGATACCTCGCACTAATCTAATCGCGTTATTCGCTCATTTGTCGCGCAAATACTTAATGCAAAGGACATCGCTAAAGATGGCCCCAGGACCAACAAACCTCTGACGTACATAATAATTATAAATGTATTTTATTATACTAGTTGCGAATATTTGTATAAAACGGACACTCTGCGTATCATAATGAACATTAAAAAGAGCTGCAACGACTAACGAGAAATGACATCACACTAGATACCGCCATCATTGACAATTAGTGATGCCCAATCTTTAATTTCACACATCGAGAAAAATATTGCTTGCATTGGTTGGCCACCTGCTTAGGGACGGCATACGCATTCGTTCGTACTTTTCTTTTCAACCTTTGTAACACTTTTTTTTTCCAAGGTAGAACGCTCTGTACTAACTTGCGACGTTTTTATTGGTATCATGATAACCTTAATAATGTAAAAAGAATTAAATAACTAAACTGATTTTTATATCCTAATCCATCCATTCTAAATAATTAATATAGAAAAAAAATAACTACACTTAAGTGAGATACGTTATAATATTTCAAATAGTATCGATCGGTATCGATCTTTTTACAAAATATAGGGATACGGATCTAATGCATGGACAGCCCTAATCCTTGTCATGTCAATATTGTCAATCAATTAAACTGTCAAGTTATTCCTCTACTGCACTAAAAGTAAATAATAAGGATATTTTACACCAAACAAGATAAGTAGGTACCTGGATCTTTAAGCTTAACCAGCCACATGGGTACAGGTAACAGAAATAGCATTATTGACAGGTATCTAGTAGCATGTATTATGATTGTTTCTTACTAAACATAACCTCAAAATATTTGTTTTATTTTTAAATAAATGCTTTCTGCAAGTTGTCCGTCATCAAAAATTATCTTCATGGGCATGTACTTGTAATTTAGAATACCTTAAAAAAAAATATTCGCTGTTGGTTTCGGGGCGAACGATCTATGGACGCAGAACAATATCCTTTAAGACTTATATGGTTTTCACATGGATTCCATTTTCAAAATGAAACCAAATTAAAATGGGACCACACGGGAAGCATCAGCTTTCAAATAAAAAAAGAATCATAAAAATCGATTCACCCAGTCAAAAGTTCTGAGGTAACGAACATAAAAAAATACAGTCAAATTGTTAACCTCCTCCTTTTTTTGAAGTTGGTTAAAAATTAAGTAATAGCCGCGAGCGGATGATGCGATGAGACGCGGTGGGGGCAAATGAACGAGAAAATTCACGTAAAGGATGTTGCGGGCTTTAGAGAAATATAAAGAAAACAACTTTTAAATTAGACAATGCAACAACAGTTTTGAATAATGTTCCCAAAGATTCGAAAAGAAAAGTTTACTATGTGTGTTCCCCAAATTGTCTCCTTACACCGCCCAAGTTACCGTCTCAAGTAAATAAGTAGCAAACATTCATATGTAGAGCAACAAGGAATTAAGTTGTGTGTGAGAAAGGTCTTAGAACTTAGGCAACTCGTGTTTCTGTGAATGTAGGTCACTGTAACGCTCGTGTAGGCCTTAATCTAGGAAACTATTACTTAGGTTGGTAGTGAATTGTATAATTTGTAGCTTCTGCTTGAGACTTTGTCAACGTAAAATTACTGGGTTTTTCCAACCCATCCGTCCCTTCCTATTGCCTGCTCGGGATTTTGCTTCGTTTTTTTACTTTTCGTTTTTTCTGACCATTTTTCTTTTTGTCCGGCTCTTAAGGATCCTAACAAGGAATTAAATAGCCTAAGGCCTACCTCAAGAATTGGACGCAAACTCAAATATATTTTTCATTAATACGATTAGTAGTTCCAGATATTAGCGCGTTCAAACAAACAAATTCTTCAGCTTTATTACATTACTAGCTTTTACCAGCGGCTTTGCCCACGTATTATACGTATAAAACTTCCTCTTGAATCATTCTATTTATTTAAAAAAAACCGTATCAAAATCCGTTGCGTAGTTTTAAAGATCTAAGCATACATAGGGACAGACAGAGGGAAGTGACTTTGTTTTATACTATGTAGTGATAAGTATATAGGAATAAAACATTTACGGATAGAGTAAAAATGCGTCATGGTATAGGGGGCGAGACTGCTCAACGTGGATATTGAATACAGGATCTGAACATTGAGCTCAGTAGTATCAGTCACTCTGTGATTCATCCGCATCGCTGTCTATGAGATAAGTGCCCATAAGGCTGGCAGCATTGCCACGTGCCACGTTTGAGGGCATTGTTGAATTTTTTGCTGTAAATAGGCTAGCCCTCTATTCACGTGGTGGTTCGACCAGAGGGGTTAAATAGGGGATGAAAGTTTGTATGCAAGTTCATAATTTTTTTCGATGAGAATCCTTTGGGGCAATCGGCTTGTGAAATAGAAATTTCATAAACATTAATTAATTTCGATGGCAGCAAAGTAGAAACGGACATCTACATTTTGATGAAAATGCTTTTTTTACAAAAATGAGCTTATAATCAATACATCTATAAGTTTGTATTAAAATTATTTTCAAATTTCAAAATAATGAAGAAAATTTGGCACGTAAATGAAGACATCTACAGTCGATTTTAAAAAACATCGCAGTAGAAACGGTCATTTGCATTTGTCCGCATTAACTTCAGAGCTTTGAAACATGAATGAAACGTCAACAAAGACATCATTCACTTGCTTTTTCATTAAATTGATATTGTTTACCGCATTCTATCATTAAAATATCAGTTAATATTTAAAAATGTGCCTCTAAAACATAATTTCAGTAAAACAACGACATAGCGATAAAACTTGTTACACAATTCATAGAGAAGGTTATTTTAATGCATCTTAGAAAATTTTATGTTAATCGGTCCATAACTCTCGAAATTACCTTTATTTTTTACTAAATCTGCTCTCCTGTAAAATTACGATTTTGTAGATGTCCGTTTCTACTTTGCTGCCATCGATTTTATCTGCTACCGTTGAACCAGTAACGGTAAAATTGTCAAGTTGGTAACAAAGACACGAAAATAAAAGATGAAGAGTAATATTCTGGAGTTTCAATTATCCTATAAGTAGGTCATTATACGTAGTAACTTATAAAAATGGACAAAAAGACGAGATTTCTTGTTTTCCAGGTCAATAAACAACATGAAAACTTCCTTTGGCCTTTTAGAAAATAAGTATAATAAATATTATTTGCTCTTAACAAACTGGCTCTTTTCTTCGTAATGTTGCTAGATCAAATATTAGCCATGTTTAGCGTTACCGTATTTTTTTATATATTTCCAACACATTTGCTATTAAAGTCACTCTTATGGCAATGCATTTAGGCTCATAACACAGCCCAACGTGACTCTTGCTCCTTGAATGAGAGTAGTCATTCCCCGTAGATTTTGGGTCACTGAATTCAAATTCGGCCTCGGAATTGCTCCATCACATCACATTTTCTAGATATCCTAACCTAAAAGTGCAAAAAACACGATTTTAGCGTGTTTTCGTAGGCCAAGTCTGTTTTTCCTCCCAAGTGTGTTCGAAAAGGTCGTACGTAATGAGTGACAAATTGACACCTGACGGTGGTAGGCCACCAACAGACGGAGATAGATGTATACAGAACGTATAACTCTGTCTCTTCCTATCCTAAAATAAGATTAAAATTATACCAGTTGTAAGGGCCAGCCCCCATGGCGCTCTCAAGGCGTTTTATAGCAATCATAATTGCATCAACTTACTAGAGAATGGGCAGCAGCTTTCTCTATGCATTTTACCACCATATTGCGATCGCCAACCCGCCTGCCAAGCGTGGCGATAATGAAGATCATCATTTCATCATTTCAGCCGTAAGACGTCCACTGCTGGACTTAGGCCTCCCCCAATTTGGGGGGCTTTGCCATAATCGCCACGCTTGGCCGGCGGGTTGGCGATCGCAGTATGGTGGTAAAATGCATAGAAAACGCTGCTGCCCATTCTCTAGTAAGTCCCTAAGTCGCCTTTTACGACACCCACGGGAAGAAATGGGGTGGTGTTATTCTTTACGTCCGGCACCACTCGGTATGAAGATAATCACATTGAAAAATGTATAACTAAATCATTAGGGTATGATGAGAGAACATCAAAAATCTATCAGCCCATCTCGCATATCAACATCGTTGCTACAAACCTCTTGCGAATGAAAACAATACATTTCTCACTTAAAAACAAACCGCCAGCCCTCGAGAGATAAATCACTCCGACAGAGAAAACCTTTCAATACGATGCTCGGTAAACATGAGGGAAGATCGCACTCGGTAAATAATCGGCAACTTTCTTTTATATTGTAGGTTCAAAGATTGTGGACAAAAACGGGATACTTTCTGTTGATAGATAGCTTTAGGATCATTCGTAAGCCGTTGATGATAATAGTTTCAAAACAAACGACTTATGATACATACTACAAACTACGAGACAACTATGAGAGAAAGCTGAATTTATATTCAACAGCACTTGTATACCGTGATCAAAAACATAAATGTGAAATTAGAGCCAAGTTCAATATTATGATATATGCCTTGGTTGTTAACTTCAATGACAAAAGAAGTGAGATCTAAATGGGTGCCAAGTTCAATGGTCAGTCCTGAAATTTATTTATACCTACATAAAATATAATTTCTTCTTATAACTTAGGATAATATATCGTAGCCTAAGGTCTGACTTGGCTAGTTCTCATATACGAATTATTATGTTCGATGGCTAGTTTCTACCAACTACTACTACTAAATAAGAACCGACAAGTAACAGGTTTAGAACTTGCGAAGGCTTTTGCCCCAATACCTTACATCATTTAAGCGACACGAAGAAAGTCGCGGGCACAGCTAGTTGCATAATATGTTCGAAAAATTTAATATTAAAGCCATTCCTACACTTAGTGTGTTCACAGCCGCACGGGTTAATCGATCACGTTCAGAACTGATGGGTGACCATCTTTACATACCAAGACCCATCCGTGTCTCGGAAAGCACGTTAAGCCATTGTTCGAGGTTGTCATTCGTAGATCTTAGACAGTCGTTACAGGTCGTCAGAAGCCCGAAAGTCTGACAATCAGTCTTACCAAGGCGTATCGTATTACCCAGTAACTGGTCAAAGTCACAGCATTTATTTTAAATAGGTGCATTAAAGGCACGTTTTTAACCGACTTCAAAAAAAGGAGGAGGTTATCAATTCGACTGTATTTTTTTTTAAATGTTTGTTAGCTCCTTACTTTTGACTGGGTGAACCGATTTCGATGATTCTTTTTTATTTGAAAGCTGGTGCTTCCCGTGTGGTCCCATTTTAATTTGGTTCCATTCTGACAATGGGATCCATGTGAAAACCATATAAGTCTTAAATTTGCATTCAGTATTTGCGCGACAAATGAACGAATAACGCGATAAGATTAGTGCGGGGTACATACCATAACTAAAGAATTAAAAATAAAAACACTGCAAAGTGAAAAATAACTTTAATTTCGGAAGTCGGTGGAAAAAAACCTTAACTACAGATTCTAAGACACCGACTTCCGAAATTAAAGTTATTTTTCACTTTGCAGTGTTTTTTTTAAGGAAGTCGGTTGTTATTTTTTGTAAAAAGTTTTTATAAATGTCAACATTATCATTGAAATAGCATTGATTTTAGTCGTCCATTCCAAAAGGTAGATTCCAATGGAGAAGAATGGTCAAGGAACTCCACCGTTACTCTTTAAAAATGTTTTTCAATATTAGTATACAATTATATAATCATATCTGAAGAGCATGAACCTAAAAAAAAATACAATACCACAACAGGTAAAAGAAGTGAAAATGAAGCAATGAGATATAAATCACTACATAGTATAAATAAAACAAAGTCGCTTCGCTCTGTCTGTCCTTATGTATGTTTAGATCGTTAAAACTATGTATCGGATTTTGATGCGGTTTTTTTTAATAGATAGTGATTCAAGAGGAAGGTTTGCACGTATAAATACGTGGGCGAAGCCAAAGCTAGCAAAAGTTAGTTAATTATGATAGATATTTGGTGCTCATATATTTACAAACATGGGTTGTGGAGGTCAGATAGGCGACTGCCTGCTACAAAGAGCGACTGCTCTTTGTAAAATATTAGTACTCAGCTATACCTGGTAAGACTGGAAGCCGACCTTAATATACATAGTTGGGAAAAAGCTAGGCAGATTGAGTGTGTTACGGAATTACTTTGCAAGTAATCCCTCTGGCGTAGTTTTCATAAAATGTAGTTTGATAAAGAAATAAGGCTCATTTTATCTTAGATTTCGTTATTCAATTCGATGGAAGTGTAAGTACCTGAAAGCACCTAGCATTGAAATATTATTCCCCAAAGTGAATACTCAACTCCCTCTTACATATTTCTGTTGAAATTGTTGAAAGTGGAGCCTTTAACCTTTTTATGTGGAGATCCTTTAGCTAGTTATTGCTTTTCAAAGTAATAAAGTGTGTTACATAAGAAATCGTGTAAACTGGAAGTTTATTGAAAGTACTGTTTATGAAAAGTAAAGAATCGCACCATCCCATTTCTTCCTGTAGGTGTCTAATGGACTAACTAGAGAGTGGACAGCAGCGTTCTCTCTGCATTTCACCATCATACTTCAGTCGCCAACCCGCCTGCCAAGCGTAGCGATTATGGCAACCCACTCCCTCTTTTTTGAAGGCGGCCTATGTCCAGCAGTGGACATCTTTTGGCTGAAATTATGATATTAAACAAGTTAGTTAATAGGTTGGGGAAAAAGTTTCTTCGCATTTTTTAAGAAAATTCAAAACATTTTTTAATAAAGTTTATTTACATTTAACTAAAGTATGTAGGTACCATTTTGTTCGATAACTTTTTGCCATCTTGTAGGTAGGGACATGATCCCATTGCTATAGAAATTTTGGGACTTCTGGTCAAAATACCGCGACAAGTGGTTTTGGCAGTCCTCTCAGTCCTGATGTTAACCTGACACTGCCTAAAGAATTCTGAAGAGACCGAAACAGGTGGAAATCTGAAGGTGCAAGGTCAGGACTATACGGCGGATGCATTAACACCTCCCAGCCAAACTCTCTTAATTTTTGTTGGGTGGCTAAAGATGTGTGAGGTCTAGCGTTATCATGATGAAAAACCACACCCCTTCTGTTGATTAATTCCGGCCGCTTTCTCTCAACTTCTTGCTTTAATCTCATCAGTTGTTCGCAGTAGAGTTCAGAATCGATGGTCCTGCCTGGTGGTAACAGCTCATAATGAATAATGCCCTTCCAATCCCACCACACACACAGCATCACCTTGTTGCGAGTTAACCCGGGTTTCGCCACAGTCTGTGAAGCCTGACCGGCCTTTGACCACGACCTTTTTCGCACGTTCTTGTCATACGTGATCCACTTTTCATCACCAGTTATCACCTTCTTCAAAAATGGTTCGGTTTCATTACGTCGTAATAAAGAATCACAAATGAGTACACGGTTCATTAAGTTTCTTTCAGTGAGCTCGTGAGGTACCCAAATGTCGAGCTTTTTTGTGTACCCAGTTTTTTTCAAATGCGCCAAAACTGTTTTGTGGTCAATTTCCAGTTCTTCAGCTACGTCGTAACTACTGGTATGCCGATCTTGCTCCACTTTTTCAAAAATGGCATCCATTTTATCAAAATTTCCGGATTGAAAACGCTTAAACCAAATTTGTGCTACTCTCACAGATACTACACTAGGGCCATAAACATCGCAAATTTTTTTCGCGGCTTGCGTTGCATTTTTACCTTTTTTGTAGTAAAATTTTAAAATGTATCGAATTTCTTCATTAGATTCACTCATCTTGACGGTACGAAAAACAAATGACAATCACACATTTTCCTAATTTGAATTTGGAATTATGTTCTTTAAAATTTAAACTTTCAATGATACCAAAACCAGCCAGATACAAATAGTATAGCCAAAGAGATTTTATTACAAGTTCATACATACTATAATGCGAAAAGACTTTTTCCCCAACCTAATATAATGTTGTAACAATATGCCGGAACAATATTGAACATATGGAGTTTTAAATCTGTTAGTAATTATTTATCAAGATAAAATTATTTTAGAAACGACACTTGTTGTTTGCCGTTGGTTGTTGTGCTCTTCGGGCAGGCGTGTATGACCAAAATGTCTATTTTCGCAATTAAATACGTTCAAAGTCGCAGTCTCATCTCGGCGACAATCAAATGTCAATAAATTATGGAGAGGTGTTTTTGATAGGTTGAGACCGATCAGAATGTGAACGTTCTTAAACAACGCGAATTGCCTCTGATGTGAACTGACGCCTTCTTGCCATGTTGGTAAGTCCGCCATGGAAAGAATGCGAGAGTTTGTAAATGTGTACTTGTACTGTAATTTGTTGTCAAAATTACAAAAAAAATATCTGTACTAAAAACTAATGTTTTTTCTTTATATCACACGGTATAAAAGAAAAAAACTGATACTTCTATTTATAAACCAATGTTTTTGACACTACGGTAGAAAGGGTTTTACGTTACTAACATCAAAAGCTTTTTATTTCGAAAGTTTTTTTTCTTTATTAACCTAATATAAGTACTTGAATAAATATAAGAATCAATTGTCAACTAATAAATAAAGCAACAGTATTGTATCGCCCATTTTTATTTGGCAACCAAGTAGGTATAAAAGTCTAAACTTTATTGTTTCTTTAAGAAGATATTTTAAAATAAAAACTCTTTTGAGACAGCAAAATAACGAGGCCCTCCATCATAATTAAAAAGTGTTGCATTTAAAAACTTTTACTTTGTTTACATAGACGGTTCTAAAGGCAATGACCTTAGAAAAGATTAATAAGTTTGACTGCTTTTGTTATTGTCTGTTTCTTTAAATTGAAGATTTTGACGGTTTCTATTCAAATATTATCACAATTAATTTATGTATTTATTTTGTGAAACCAACCTAGTTACAGTCGAATTTCAATAAAAATAAACGTATTTACAATAAGAAATATGACACAAAATTGACTAATAAGACAAGTAGATTAAATATATGACGATCAAATAATAAAAATATACATTTTATAAACAGTCAGAAAACCAGGAATGGAATTTAATTTCATTAAGGAGCTGTTTCTTGTCTATTAATTAAATTAAATTTTGTTCGAAAGCATCCATCGGTATGTTATTAAATATCTTCTTAGCACGGCGGGCTGTGCTGGAGCGGCTGCTGCAGGTGCGGAAAACCTCAAACGGCGCAAATATTCCAACCTAATTGGAAATTACATGTTTGAGCCGTTTGGGGTTGAAACTCTAGGGCCATGGGGTCCGAGTGCCCACATAATATACCGAGACATTGCCAAGCGGCTGGTCGACTCTTCACGTGACCAGAGGACTGGCCTATTTTTTTGGGCAAAGAATCAGCATTGCCATACAACGTGGCACTGCTGCCAGCCTTTTGGGCACGTTTCCTGTTGACAACGATGCAGAAGATTTATTTGATGCTTTGTAATTATTTATTTTTATATATACATGTACATATTTATTTTCTTTGGATTTAAACTTAGATTTTAAATTATGTTAATATTGTAAGATATTAGAAATGTCATGTCAAATAAATAATTAAAAAAAAAAACATCAGTTATATTCCAATACCTTAGTGTCTTCGCTCTTTTGGTGACCGTACATTGAGTGATTTATTTGTCTAAATATTGCATAAGCTAGAATTATCCCCTTATTTGCTGTTTTGTCAATGTCAATTGAACAAGAACATCAGTTTATTGCATGCAATGGGCAATCAAATTCCTTGTAAATAGGTTTTAATGGGGTGCGTCATCAATGAAATACGTGATATCAACAAAAAAACGCAATTTTTCAAGTATGTACGTAGATATGTTATATAATGTCTTTCTCAAACTTCATTATTTATGACATAGGAACATATAATATTCTGTTCGGATCAGTTCGCGTCCGGTAGACGGAAAATTTTACGTTCCCTGAATTTTAATACGCAAATATGGTATTCATCGAATGTAATGTTTCACACATTTCATCCCAAGGGATCAATGACCTCCTTTCCTCTGAGTCTTGCGTATGGAATGATGGAAACCTTTTTCTGAGCATTTATCTGGCGTTCTTTTCGATGTTATTTAGATGACATTATAATTTTTGGCACTTTTGTTGAGTTCCGTACCTCAAAAGAAAAAACGGAACCCTTGATCACTTCGTAGTCTGTCCATCTGTCAATACCCTCTCTCAGGAACGCATGGAGGTAGCATATTAGATTTAGTATCAAATTCGTAGGTCTATGGTCCCAAGCTTCTAAGTCACGGAAATAAAATAAAAAAATGGTTATTTACGACGTTTATTTTGCTCAGTCACAAGTAAATAAAACCCTATAAGGTTCTTACCGTTTACCTAGAATCATGAAATCTGGGAAGCAGCAAGGTCTCACAAGTATAGCCATAGAAAAAAGTCAAAAAATCGTTAATTACATTATCAATTGGACAGTTGACAGTAGAGTACATCGATTATGGTCGGTCGGTCGGTCATCGGTTATTATTTTTCAACTGCAATGTTAAATTGGTTCTTGGGCTAAATTCGTCCCAACTAAGGAACCGTTTATTGTGCGTGGTTCGAATCGCCCTTTTTCCTTAGTGCAAGAATATGGAACCAAAAAAAATACATTTTTGCTTAGTCCTCACACGGCGTTTTGTAGTATGGAATTTGCATAGTCATTATTTCTCTTTGATAAGAAAAAAAATATTGTTCGGTCTAATATTAGGAAATCAACAGTAAAGAGAAAATCCGGGAAAGAATCGTAATTCCCACAAAGCTTACAGAGTTAGTAACCTGAAGAGGCAATGGGCTAGCCATGTTTGTCGAAGGACTGATGGCCGGTGGAGCAGACGAAGCCGTAGGAAAAGACCAGTAAGAAAAAAATCTGTTTCCTATAAAAGTGCAATTACCTATGCGGTCAAACGCAATACAACAAAACAGTAAACACACCACCACAAACAGTTTTTTTTTAACGCAAAGGGTTTCCGAATCATATACTGAACCCATGTGAACAAGTTCTCGTCAATGTCCGTGCCACCCTGTACTATATTAATAATAATAAAACATTTATTTTCAGGTGACAATGACCCATAGACATATACCTTACAAACTAACATACATAGGTATTATACAAAACTTGTGTTAATAAAATAGTACCCTAAACTATGTTAGTAACACTTCACTAGCTTGTCCGTGAGCTGTCCTGTGGCACTTGTCCGCAGAAGCGACGGAACACCACGTCCTGTGGCCAAAAGTCTTCGTCCATGACGATGGGCAGATAACAATCCGGTACACGCACCACAAACGCCTTGAAGTTGACGTTGCGGTGTGACTCCAGTAACGGCACCCTCGGCATGTACTTCGTCTCGGCGTACGTACTCCACACTGTCTTCCGCCTTAGTGGTGTAGTGTAGGCGAGAAATGTTCACCGGAGTGTTCGGCTTTGCAGCGCGCAAATTGACATCGGACTTCGCAGTAGCCTTCCCGCAGCGGTTCTTGTTCCTTTGCACTGTCACGAAACCCTCATTATCTGGCTTAGGTTTAGTGAGGACATAAGATTTCCAATATTGCTATCCTATATCTATCACGCTACTAAATCTACAAAATTGTTCAACAAACTTACGAAGTAATGATATATACTTCTTAACTCACATGGTAACAAAGGGTTTTCTGGTAACTTCTGGAAACTACTCGAAACTTACTTTTTGCTCCCAAAGGTCGGGACGGCTAGACGAGACGGATTGATCGATTTCTAGGTACCTATGTACCTACATAAGGCATTTGTCCCATCGTCTTAGTGACTAATTTTTGTTCATGAAACGTACAAAGTATGTGGGATCCGTATCAGTAAAATAGATATGTATATCTATTTGCTTTTACCAGCGGCTTCGAATTCATGGAGGTCGAAAAATATCGCACGGGAATGTACTGGGTAGTAATATAAAATATTATGTGTTAATACATGTTATAAACTATCTGTGTGCCAAATTACAAAATCTAAAAATACAACATCTCTTTGTATATTTTCTCCTATTGCAGGTATGCTGGAAGAGATTTCTATAGAAATAAGCATTACCTTTGTACATATTTTCTGTTCCTTTCTTCTTGTCTGTTTATATGTGTGCATAAATGATTAAATAAATAATTTTATTTTTTATTAATAACTAGCTGACCCGACAGACGTTATCCTGTCTCTTTGATGATATTTGAGCACGCATTCTGTCAATTCTATGTCAAATGCCATAATGTTACATTAAAAAAGTTTACATTTTCCTATTATATGATTGTTAAGTATTTTAAAATAAGTGTTCTTAAATTTTCTAATTTCCCGCGCACTTTTTTAATTTTTTTTTTTCATAAGAACCTTGTCCTGACAATTACAAACACAACAACAACAAAAAAAAGTGAAATCGGTCCAGCCGTTCACGCGTGATGTCGTGACCAAGGGAAATAGGGATTCATTTTTATATATAAAATATATAATATAGATTAATCGCTGGCAGTTCACACTGCGATAAGAGTAATCAAAGAAAAAATCGCTCAAAGTAGCTCGCTTGGCGGACAAAACACTGAGAACTCACTCTTTTTGCAAAAGTATACTACAAAGTGACTGTGCATCTTTCTACTCGTCGCACACGCTCATAGCCCACTGACAAAACTATCCGAAACACTCGCTGTTCATGACTCCTCAACTGGTTTCTAGTAGCTTGCTCCGCTCGCTTCCCGCTAATCATGGTCGGTGGGACAGACGCCTTAGAGGGAAAATAAGGTTTCCGAGTCGGGTTCGTAAATGTGTTACTCAGATGTTATTTATCACTAATAGGGCTTCTGTGAAAGGGGAATGTTAGTTTGGGCTCTATAGCAACAATTTTCTGTCACCAGGATTGCGAAATTACAAACAGACTCTATAACACACAACTGATGCCTATAATGCTAAAAGATTGTTAAATTATTGCGTAATATAGAAAATTACAAATTATTAAGTAAATTGCAGACTACAATTTACATATTTCTAAGATTTTTACCGTTAGAAGTCATAAGAGTTTTGTCGTGCCACTTGTAAAATTTAGATAATTCAGTCTGTCCAGATTTTTGGGGTCAGTTTCTAGTCCAACCAGATGCAACTCAGTTACTGGGTAACACGGAATCCCTTGGTAAATCTCAAAGGCTTGGTTTGAGCTTCTGTCCCGTAACGACTGTCTAAGATCTACGAAGGACAGCTGGCATCAACGGTTTAATGTGCTTTCTTAGGAACGGACGTGTTTCGAAATGTAATAGATGGTCACCCATCCACAGACCAATCTTGGCAAGCGTTGCTTAACCCTGAAGTTTGACCCGTGCAGCTGTTATTATTTAACCATGAGCTCATCGATCCCAAGATTTAATTAAGTTATTGTAACTTGCAATCGTAAAGTTTTCTGGTTTAGCGCCCAGATCGTAACATATCCCGCGGAATGGTACGAGTAGCTTTAAGCGCACTACACACCAAAGCCGCCGGCCCGGCGGCTTATGTTGGCAACATTTTGCCGGCGGGCTAGGTTGGCGGTTTCAGTCATTGCAAGTCGTAAAACTTTGCCGGCGGCATGTCGGCGGCTCGACATCAGAAACTTATTTGGCAGTTAGTGATTGCCGTGCGTCGAAAGAGCTTGTGTCATATAATTTTGGTGCCATTCTCAAGGATAATTCAGTAAATAAAACTAAACATGGACGATGACAGTGATTTGTTGATAGCAGCTTGTGGAATTATTATTGCTGGATCGCTCCAAAGTGAACGAAGCTGTTGGATGAGACCTAGTTTATTGAGTCACAATTATTACTGTAATAGTGAAAGATTAAGAGATTTGAAAGCAGACGATTTGATTGTAAAGAATCCAATACATTTTAGAACATTTATGAAATTAACCTACACCGAATTTGAATATTTATTGAATATTGTTGGACCCAGAATAGTAAAAAAAAAATACAGAATACAGAATTTCAATTTCGCCGCAAGACAGATTATCAATAACGTTGAAATATCTGAGTACGGGCGATTCATTCAATAGCCTTAGTGACGTATTCAAAGTATCTCCTCAAATTATTTCATACATTATCCCAGAAGTATGCCAAGCTATAGTGGATGGACTTTCGGATTTTGTATAGCAAAAAAATTATCTCAATTATCTAAATATTATATTATTATCCTCTATCCGCAAAAACAAAAATACTAGCACGTCACTACAGCTTAAATGTCGCCGGGCAACTGAGCGAGCGCTTGCGTACGCTAGCCGCCGGCAAGCCGCCGACGTGTCGGCGGGCAACACGCGCGCGCGAAGGTTGACGACATGCTTCTTTCAACATAAGCTATAAGTGGGTTGTGTCGGCGGGTTGAGTCGGCGGCTTTGGTGTGTAGTGCGCTTTATATTTAAAAATATCAATACTAATATTATAATATAAAGCTGAAGAGTTTGTTCGATTGTTTGGTTGAACGCAGTAATCTCAGGAAGTTCTGGTCCGAATTATTTTTTTTATTGTGTTGGGAAGCCTATTTACTGAGGAAGGCTATAGGCTATATAACATCACGCTACAATCAAAAAGAGCGGAGCAGCAACGAAAAATGGACGAAACTGGCAGGAAATTCGTTCGTGGGTTGGACATGCCGGTTTCCTCACAGTATTGTCTTTCACAGTTTCGGGAGCACACCCTGAGTTAAATAACAAACTTTCCGAATTAGAAAGCTTTTCTATTGTAACTTATTATTTGGCCTGAAAATGATTGATTTTCAAAAGGCTTCGCATAAAACAGTAAGATGATAGTAACACTATTGTATCGTATTTCATCTCTATTGAACAATACTTTGCTAGCAACATGTTAGCCTAGTAAATAATGAGACGGACATAAAGCCTTAGTACTTTTGCGTTTCTTGTTCTCGACGACGACGTCCCGGTGATGGATGCGGGGGGCCAAAGCCCTTTCTTAGGTATTGTAGTGCTGTTCTTAGTATATATTATGTCTGGCTGTCAGTTTGTTTCTTCAAGCCTGACTGACTTGACGAGGATGAAAAGTCATTTGTACTATTTCATAATAACTGTATTCTAGGTTATTGAATAAGATATCTGGAGAAATAATAGTTTGTAAAGCGCCTGTGTTTTCCGAAGGGGCCTCATTTGGAAAGAAGGAAAGAAAGAAGAATGAAAGAAAAAATGTTTATTCTACACAAACAAAACGCACATTACAAGATAAATTTTTTAAAAGATACATAAAATGCAACGTAGCCAAAAGCCCCGTAATTTAAGTCAATACAATTTTTTAACAGTTTAGCAATATTGACATTGCTTGTGATGTCAGGACTAGTGACCAAAGACAAAACAGAATATGTTACGACATTGGCAATTACATCACACAATCAAAACAAAAACAAAATGCCGATTGTAGATTACATTAATTATCTACTCTTGTAACGAACAAACCACAATATTTAATAACAATTAAGCTGTGCGTCGCATCTGTGCAAGAACAGGTTGTTGCTCAGCAATATGCTGTGACTACAGACCTAACCTAGCGTCAACAGCGCTGATTTTCAGCAACTCCCTTACGAAAATGACGCAATAATAATTTGGCTTGTTATATGTCATAAAGAACGAGCCTTTTTGCCATTACACCATAATCTGCCTATGAAATTCCAAATGTTAGGACACAGATCTCTTGTCTTCAAGAGAGTGGGCTGTTTCCATCATGCGGTTCCAGTGCGGGTTGGTAAATGTCCCATGTTTTGGATTTTTTGGTTCAAAGACATAACCGTTTTGAGAGAACTGGTGATTAAATAATTATTATAAAGTAAATTGCCTGCCAGCTTTTTTTTTTTTTCTTTTGGGTGGGAAATCATCAAATGACTTCTCCCGCTCTAGGCGGAGCGGGAGGGCATGTCAGACTTTTACTGACTAAAACCCACCCGTGTTCCTTCAGTTGCCCATGTGCCAGGATCACGGTATCTCTCCTACGGCTTACTTCTAAGTCGCCATCACTGCTCTGAATTTTCAAATTCGGATTCGGATCGTGGAAAAACTGAAAAACACATTGCTTAATTTGAACTATTTCATATTTGTCCGAACACTTCAAACTTTTTAGTCCCCCCATCCGGATATTGTCCGGTCTTGTCATTTGTGTGGACTTTGTAAACAAAAATGATGATTACAAAAAAAAAAAAAAAAAAATGTCCGAAGGTCTTTCAAATCTCTAGCTTTTTTTTAGAACTTTAAAAATTTCTAAATGGTCGCCGCACTGCAATGGGGCTTTTACCAAAGACTCTAAGGTCAGTGGTAGGTTCACCTTTTCAACATAAGAACCACGCACAAAGGCAGTTTGCGTTGAAAGTAGTGAACAAAAATATTCGGAGAGTAAACTGTGGTTAGTTCACGTGTTCGTTCAGTTAACAAGGGCTAATAAAACAGAAGTTTTATTTAGTTTGGTTGCCAACGGTTGCTGGTTAGCCTTGAATTAGCTGTCTGTTAAGTTTTGGGCTAACAATGCTGGCAGCAACAAGCACGTGTCGAGAACAGTTTGTGTATATGTAGACATTTCAATTATTTTCTCTTACTGTTTAAGGGTGCATCTAGTTCTTGGTGTAGTAAGTGCATTTTGTAACTTGTGAAGATATTAATAATTTGCAATTCATTCTACTATCCTTTTAACATTATAGAAGTGTTATTTTGGATATTTAAATGTTTGGATGTTTTCATTTAATCACGCAGACATGGCTGAACGGATTTCTATTTTTTTCCTTTTTTTACTGGGTGGGAAATCATCAAATGACGTCGCCAGCTTTGGGCGGAGTGGGCGAGTGTGTCAGACTTTAACTGACTAAAACCCACCCGTGTTCCTTCAGTTGCCAGTGCCAAGGCCACGGTAACTCTGCGAACATATCCACAACCCTGGCAGGTATTGGCCTTAGAGGACCCTTTTAATAGTGCTTACATCTCTTTGACTCGCGTATGGAACACACACAGAATCTACGCATTCTACTAATATTATAATTGTGAATATATGTATGTTTGAATGTTTCGATGTTTATTACTCAGCCATACAAAAATGGCTTTGGATGAAAATTGGCGCACACATTGTATGTAACCTGGATTATTAACACACGATATTTGTTGTCGCTGCTGCCCGTGAGACAATTTTCAACCACCACGACCGGCTTTGAGAGATTTGATAATACGGGTATATTAGCACTTGAACGACAAAATTGAAAAGCAGAGGTTGACAACATTTCCAATGTTATCAACCTCAGCATTCTATTCTATTTATTGTAACCCAAATATGTAAATAACCTAAACCAAGTACTTCAAAATACATTAACCCCACGAAAGCCGGACTTCAATTCAATTCAGAAAAAAAAGCGTAAATAAATCAAAGACCTTCTTACAATTTTTCACAAGCAATTTCCTATTGAATGAATGAACGACCCCGTACACTTTCTTTGGAAGCTCGTTGACCGTGCCTATGGGGTTGAGGTCATTTTGACCCCTGAACAAATAAGGGTTTAAATGCTTCGCGACCGAAATTGACCTTCAAGAGGGTTCAGATGTTTTGTAATTGATTGGTTTCTGAAGGAATTTTAAATTGTTCGGTGTTCTGGGAGATACGTCAATCTAAAAGGTTTTATTATAATGTAAGTGTAAAAATGTTTGTGTAGATAACTAAGGTAAGGTAACTATTGTAGTTTGTTTGTTGAAAAGTAGTAATTAATGCACTCTGCAAACGGCTTTTTTAACCGACTTCAAAAAAAGGAGGAGGTTATATGTTCGACTGTATGTATGTTCACCGATTTCTCCGCCAATTGTCAACCGATTTTGAAAATTCTTTTTTTATTCGTAAGGGTATACTCCTGAGGTGGTCCCATATTAATTTTGTGAAGATTTGATGTATACTTTGGGAGATAAACGAAGGAACTCCTCAAAAACAAACAGTACACGTAATGTGATTTGGATATTGTACTAAAGATCAAAAATAATTGCTGGTTCTATCTATCCATCCGTGGTGAACTAATTATAGTCTTCGAAGATACCGCATGGAACTCCTCATCGGTGAACAGTACATATAGGAACTTACAGTGAAAGGTTAGAAGGTTAGGGGATAATTCTTTGAATATTATAGGCACGTTTAGACCGTTACTTGTATTCTTATATTCCGTTGAGCTGATGATGGAAGGTACAACTCCTTATCGATCAGGAGTTAGAAGATATCTTGTCCTAGATAGACATACTCGATGACATCGAGAATTGATTCCTCAGCAGACACTAGAGATGGACTACTGATGATGAGTTCGGGAGACAGACACCGGAACTCTTTAAAAAATGACAGGAAATCAACCACGATTTCTGCTATCGTATAAATATGCATTGTTTGTTTGGAATTAGTGCAGGGTGAATACCACAACTAAAAATTTAAAAATAAAAACTTTTTTACAAAAAAAAAACAACCGACTTCCTTAAAAACACTACAAAGTGAAAAATAACTTTAATTTCGGAAGTCGGTGGCAAAAAAACCATAAATACAGATCCTAAGACACCGACTACCGAAATTAAAGTTATTTTTCACTTTGTAGTGTTTTTAAGGAAGTCGGTTGTTTTTTTTTTGTAAAAAAGTTTTTATTTAAATTGTTAATATATAATTACCATTAAACACACTCAAACTCACCATCACATGATCACAACTCACACTAATTTAATTAATCGCGTTTTTTTCCTAGTTTTGTAATTTTATTAGTTTTCTTTTATTCTCGCATAGTTTTTCTTTTGTTTAATTTTAATTTGTATCTTTAGCTTCTTTAAAATCATGTTTTGGTATAAAAGCTAAATATGTGCTATTTAGCTTTTATATCAAAACATTATTTTAAAATAAATGTTTAAATGGTTAACCGTCCAGATTGGTGCCCAAGATAAAGGCTTGCCTAGTTTGGGGCCAATGTAAAGTCTATGTAAATTTGTTTAGCAAAAAAGTTTTATTATAAAAAAAAATGCCAATGTCATAACATGTATTTGTATTGTCATTGGCCCTGACATCGATAAGCAATGGACGATACTGGTATATTGTTATTTTCATTGACTTAAATACGGGGCTTTTGGTAAATATGCATTTTATGTCATTTTAAATTTGGTAATGTGCGTTTTGTTTGTGCAGAATAAACAATTTTTCTTTTTTTCTTTCTTCTTATTTGAAGCTCGGTATCCGTTATTTAATTTTTTATTGTTCAACCACTGATCAATCTACCTAAAAAAAAAAAATCAAATAAAGTTCATTACTTTGCTGCCCCTCTTTTCACGCATCGCTTGCTGTCTAGGACAAACTTCGAGCAACGCCGGTAGGGAGTAGCCATACGCAGCGTTCCCCTCTGTCAAAGTACAAGCCCCAGTGGGCATAGGCGTTGAATAAAACTAGTTGCGCTCGGATTTCTTTCTAGACCGAGTCCAGTCGCGCAAGTGAATAGTGCAGTATTTAAAATGCCGAATTGCTCAGTTTTCTGCTGTAAAAAGAGATCTGGAACATCAAGTTTACAAAAAGATGGTGTTACATTTCACATGTAAGTAAATTCATATCGTATTATTGCTTTGTAACTAATTTTAAACATTAAATTCGTATATTTTATTCTTATAAAGTTGTCGGATTTGTTTAGCAACATCTGGTCGGCTAGGGTTCGCTCGCTGGCCCGGTCGCCAAATCGGTCGCCCGATAAATCCGACTTCTCGCCGATTGTTTGTGTATTCTTTAATTTTGTATGTGTGAGTGTCGTCGTTACAGTCTTGTTTTTGTATGTAAGTATGCAGAACTGCATTTGTGTGCACATTTCCCCCCGCAAAAAATGCCAGAACTATCTGAGTAGTAATAAATCGCTAAGCCTACTCCCTTCCGGCACGGAAGCCCGCGTTGCTCGAAGAGGACAAAGCGTAACTTAATTTACGACGATTCGACGTTTCGATTTTTTTACGGCTATTTCTATACACATAAATGTCAAGGTGCATATAACACACATAATCAGTCGACTGGCCTGTTAGTCTAGTGGTTAGTGACCTTGACTGCTAAGACTGAGGTTGTGGGTTCGATTCCCACCCAGGACAAATGTTTTTGTGATAAGCATAATCATTGTTCTGTATCTGGGTGTAATTTATCTATAATATGTATGTATTTAGAAATGTATAAGTATATTTATCAGTTGTTTGGTTGCCATAGTACAGGCTCTGCCTAGTTTGGGATCATATAACGGTGTGTTGGTTGGCCCAAGATATTATATGATAAATCAGCCTATATTGTTCCCACTGCTGGGACACAGGCCTCCTCTCGGTGAGAGGGAGTGGGCCGTGATTTACAACGCGGACCCAGTGCGGGTTGGTAAATGTCACATGTCTTCGATTTTTTTGGTTCTGGGACATGCCGGTTACCTCACGATGTTTTTCTTCACCGTATTGAGAGCAGTGGTGATGAAATTCTTAACACACAAAGTAAAGCGCCTGCCTGGGTTCGAACCTGCGACCCTCTTCTCGTAAGTCCAAGCCACCACTGGGCCACCACTGCTCATGTCAAGGTGCATTTACCTATAACTTTCAAGTCTCTGTTTTATACATTTTTATATATTTTTTTACTTACTTTATTTTTAAATTAATCTTCTAAATTGACTATAAATTTTGACATGATATGAAATTGATTATGAATATTGTAATTTTACTTGCTTGTATAATCATATTATGACGAATTTATATTTTAATTTAATAGTATAATATATTTTTTTCTTAATAATTTGTATGTCAGTTGGCAAAACATAGCGCACTACTTAATCCTTAAGATCTTGTATATAATTGTAACCTATGTTTACGAATAAATGATTTGATTTGATTTGACAAGTTAAGTTAATAGTTTATGCTTTTAACTCTTTAGTACTAAATCTTTACTTCATTCATTGACTTTTATACTTACCTAAGTGTAGCAATTAAACAAGTTTATAAACAACTGAAAAGTCAAAGAACTCATTGACCCTACCTTTTTTACACGCTTTATATTAGCTTCACTTGTATGTTTGTATATTTGTATGTTTGTTTGTAACCGACTCCTTATAGCGCGATTTTGACCCATTTTAAACGACCAGATTTCATTCAAACTTTGCACACCTGTCAAGGACCGATGACAATGCAATAAATTCATAAATTTGTGCTATTATCCTTGCCAGGGTTACCAGGACAGCAAAAAAACTGTCACAAACTACGCTGACATACGTCTCAAAATTCGAAATACCCTAAAAAAATAGAAAATAAATAATAGTTTAAAAAAACTAAAAAACACGCTTCCATTGAAAACCAAACTAAAAAGTACAAAATAATGGAAAAAAAGCGTGGGGTGCCTGATATCATTTAAAAAATACCTTAAAAAGCACCCCACGCTTTTTTTCCATTATTTTGTACTTTTTAGTTTGGTTTTCAATGGAAGCGTGTTTTTTAGTTTTTTTAAACTATTATTTATTTTCTTCCAACTATTTTTGGGGTCAGCTTCCAGTCTAATCGGATGCAGCTGAATACCAGTAGTTTACGTGGAGTGACTGCCTATCTGATCTCTGAAACCTAGGTACATAATAACCCTTGGTGAGGCTGGTTGTCAGACTTTCAGGGTTTCTGACGACCTGTAATGACTGGCAAATATCTACGAAGGATAGCCAGAACCAACAAGCTTGACGTCCTTCTGAAGCCTGGAGGGGTCTTTTTTCTGGGTGGTAAATCATCAAATGTTGTCTCCCGCTCTTGGCGAAGCGGGAGAGCGTGTTAGGCTTCTGCTGACTAAACCCACCCGTGTTCCTTGAGTTGCCTGTGGCAAGCATCGGTCCTAGCAGACCCCTTCAAAGTGTGCTGACATCTCTTATAGGCGCGCGTGGAACACAACGCACCGCCGACCCGGGATGGAGGGGTGTTGGTATGTAAACATAGCTACCCAACCACAGATCGACTTCGGCAAACGTAGTATTATCCTGATCGATTGACACGTGAAGTTCGCGTTATTCGCTACCAGACCCTCCACCTAAGGTGAAAGAACTACATATTACTAATTATATCATTAAATCTGCTTGATTCTTTTGACAGGCAATAAACCTTTAACCATTAAAATTTGTTCAAATATGAACAAGAAGTAACTAAATAAAATGTATATGTAGATATAATTTCCCTACGCAATAATCTACACATATTACAAAATAAAGTTGGTTTTCGTTGCGACGGCGTTATTCTTATTAAAAAAAAAAATATATATCTTAGGACAACCAACACACCGTTATCTGATGCCAAACTAGGCAGAGCCTGTACTATGGTAACCAGACAACTGATAAACATACTTATATATTTCTAAATACATACATATTATATATAAATTACGCCCAGACATAGAACAAATGATTGTGCTCATCACACAAACATTTGTCCTGGGTGGGAATCGAACCCACGACCTCAGTCTTTGCAGTCAGGGTCACTAACCACTAGACTAAAGACTAACAGGCCAGTAAAATAGAAATGAACAATAAATAAAATCGTTTATTTTTTTTATTACAAAACAATAAATACATTTAAGAACGCCTAGGTAACGGAACGGACGGCATCAAAGATAAAAATAAAATCTAACTTACATAATTTTAATAAAGGGATCACGATATTTTATCTGACCGAAGACCGCGCCAAACCTAGTTGAATTTATAAAATAGACAGCCCTCTTAAGTCTCTAGTCTGACTGACACCTGACTAGCTGACACCTTTTTAGGGTTCCGTTGCCAAATGGCAAAAAACGGAACCCTTATAGATTCGTCATGTCTGTCTGTCTGTCTGTTCGAGTATGTCACAGCCACTTTTTTCCGAAACTATAAGAGCTATGCTGTTGAAACTTGGTAAGTAGATGTATTCTGTGAACCGCATTAAGATTTTCACACAAAAATAGAAAAAAAAAACAATAATATTTGGGGTTCCCCATACACAGAACTGAAAATCAAAAAAAAAAAAAAAAAACATCAAACCCATACGTGTGGGGTATCTATGGATAGGTCTTCAAAAATGATAATGAGGTTTCTAAAATCATTTTTTTCTAAACTGAATAGT
Organism: Aporophyla nigra; assembly: GCA_947507805.1. Taxonomy (NCBI): domain Eukaryota; kingdom Metazoa; phylum Arthropoda; class Insecta; order Lepidoptera; family Noctuidae; genus Aporophyla; species Aporophyla nigra. The sequence goes on along the minus strand of OX382292.1, from coordinate 25,211,634 downwards.
TTGCGCGAGAGACACTTCCAAAGCGGTAAAATGTGTGTCCCCCCCCCCATAACTTCTAAAATAAGGGAATGATAAAACTAAAAAAAATATATGATGTAGATTACCATGTAAACTACCAACGAAAATTGGTTTGAACGAGATCTAGTAAGAAGTTTTTTTTTTTAATACGTCATAAATCGTAAACCACAATTTACCTTTCATTCAGTCAACTCAAATATAAAAATTAAAAAAAAAAAACATTTAATTTCATAAACGATGATGAAGAATGATGATGATGATGACCTGCAGGTTTGTGCGGAACCCTCGGTGCGCGAGTCCGACTCGCACTTGGCCGGTTTTTTTTCTACAGTCAGATCAGTATAACCGACCTAAAAAGGTCAATGAACTCATTCCATTCGTTTTTATAGAGGTAAACTCTTACAATAATCATACATTAAGCACAATTATTTAACTTTATTACGGTCTACAATAAGAAAGGCTACTTAAGTAGTTGAAGAAATAAGGCGAACCCATATGGACTTAGAATAATAGAAACTGACTGTAGCTTAAGCCTTTGTGTGAAGGTCTTGGACAACATTAACCAGTCTTATGGTATAGTCTGTATAGAATGTAAACAAACGAATCAGGTAACATACCTGTAGAAGCCAATTTGTGGTTCCACTTACGAATTGATTGCTTCGATTTGTTACTTGAATACCAGAACTCATGATACTTTAGTCCGAATTTCTTATTTAAAATAACCTTAAAGGTGTTCTTTTGACCGTTAAGATTATTTTATAACCTCAAATTTTCATCGATAATTTTTCAATCACAATTTTATAATGTTATACAAACAATAATTCTTGGAATACGTCGTAAGACATATCAAACTAAACATTCAACTGTGTTGCGAAGGTTTCAATTTTACCAATATTTTTTTAGGAGTAGCGGTGGCCCAGAGGTTACTGCCGCAACTTACAGAGTTAGAGGTCGTGGGTTCCATCCCAAGTAGGTACTTTTATCATCATCATCATTTCAGACGAAAGACGACCATTACTGGACAGAGGCCTTCCCAAACCTCCACCAATTCGACTGATTTTAGGCTTCTCTCATCCAGCGAATTCCTCCGGCCTTCACAAGGTCATCGGTCCACCCTGTGGGAGGCCTTCCAACTCTACGTCTTCCACACTTTATGTTCCCGGCTGGCACTTTACATTCTGTAAATTATTTCATTATCACTGCTCTCAAAACGCTGAAGGAAAACATGGTGAAGAACCTAAGTCAAAGATTCGAAGACATCTGACATCCACCAGCCCTCGTGGTAGATAACGGCTCAATACCTTTCGCGCAAAAAGGAGGCCCCTGTGCCCCGTAGTGGGTACAATATAAATAAATATCTTAGGACAACCAAGAGACCATTATCTGAGTCCAAACTAGGCAGAGCCTGTACTATGGTAACCAGACAACTGATAAACATACTTATATATTTCTAAGTAAATACATATTATATATAAATTACGCCCAGACATAGAACAAATGATTGTGCTCATCACACAAACATTTGTCCTGGGTGGGAATCGAACCCACGACCTCAGTCTTTGCAGTCAGGGTCACTAACCACTAGACTAACAGGCCAGCCATATAGGCTGATTATGTAATATTTTTACTTAGAAATATGTAGTTCCTGCCTACCCACACGGGAAAAAAGACGTTTTCAATTCATCATGTGCGTATTACAAACAATAACCATATCTGTTTGTTCAAGTACTCCAAATGCCTACCTCAACGTAATATTAGAACCAAATACGAGTCTAATTTAAACATCTACAACTTGTAAATATTGCTTTAACGTAAAGGGAACGCCCACCTATTTTGAAGCCTAAACTTACGTCACAAAACAAACGATATGCGACGTAAAAACTTAACATAGCAACAAAACAATATACAGGGAATTTTGTATAAATATAATATACTCTTGTTGAACAACATTCGCCCTCTCATTTATTAAAACGCTCGGAGCGATCATAAGATAAACATTATCATAATTATATTATACTTGTTTTTTGTCGACAATTCTTGGGAAAAGGCTGCTCTCTGATGTAACGGGCAGGTATTTGTACTGGATCTATTTTATTTACTGAGAACTTACCTAGGTCCTACCAATGACGGTACATTGTCGTGACGCGTCCTTGAGTTGCCTAAAATAGGGTTGAGCTACACGATGATTTGACTGGCCTGTTAGTCTAGTGGTTAGTGACCCTGACTGCTAACACTGAGGTCGTGGGTTCGATTCCCACCCAGGACAAATCGTTGTGTGATGAGCACGATCATTTGTTCTGTGTCTGGGTTTAATTTATCTATAACACAGGCCAACATGGTTTTGTTGTTGGAAAGTGGAGGGTCATTTCTGAAGTAATTTTTTGCGTAGAATCCGAATCCGGAGTCAGAATTGGCCCACCACGTCAGGATTTTGAGATATTAGAGGTTTTAAACCCAAAAAATAGCATTTTTGGCTACTTTTGAGGTTATGTACAGAAGACAGAATTTTTTGTTTTTTTTTTTTAAGTTGAATCATATAGTACTACTTTTTCTCTTCAATTAGAGAGTTGCAGGGTTCAATTACGATTTTTCTTCACCAAGTTACGCCAAGATTTTTTAGGGACCCTAAAAAATCTACTTATTTCCATAAATTAACCATTAATTTAATTTCAATGATTTAGCTAGCAACTGACGAGTCTGATACAAATGTTTGACTTGTCAGTTGCAGGCTGAAAATATCATTAGAATATGCCTAGGTTTTCCCAACTATGTTAGGGTTGCCTTTCAGACTAACCAGATGTGGCTCAACCAGTATTTTACATGAAGTGACTACCTATTTTAAATCTCATCCTCAATAACCATTTTAACCTCGGGGTAACACGATACTCCTTGGTGACGTTGGTTGTCAGACTTTTGGGCTTCGGACTACCCGATACGACTGTCAAAAAATGTCAGCCGTAACCAACGGATTGACGTGCTTTCCGAGGCACGATAATACCACGTCTACGGACCCACCGCGGCAGGTATAGCTTATCCTGTTCGATCGATCCGTGCGGCTTGGCCACATCTTTTTTTTTTTTCGGATGTGAAATCATCATATGACCGGAGCGGAGAGGCGTGTCAGACTTTTACTGACTAAAACCCACTCGTGTTCCTACAGTTGCCCATGTGCCAAGGTCACGGTATTGGCTACATCTTCAAATGTGAAATTAGGAACAGTTTCACAGTTTAATTTAAGAAGAATTTCAGAGTAACTCCTATGATGTTTTGGCATAAGTTACTTTTACATAGAAAACTAAATATTCTCATTGATAAATGAGGAAGCCACCTAAGCAGTAACTTTATCAAATTTCTCAGAAAAGGTGTCTTGTCTAAATTAGTTTATAATCTATATTATTTCTAGTTTATTTGAATAATTTTCTTTTGACATTCAAAACTAACGTCTATTCTATTTTCTCTTTAATTTACTAAATTAAATACTTACGCATCAATGTTTCTAAGTCCCTGATAATGAACTTGTAGGATAACGTAAAGATTTGTGGGTAGTGGCTAGGTAGATTTTGAAACAGCTGTAATTTATTATATTAATTAAATGTTGTTCAATTTCAAATTGTGGTATCTTGTAATTTTCTTTCAATTAATTACTGGTTCAGTTAAATTAATGTGGAAACAAGATTGTTCACCAATTATAAAATCGGACGTATTAAAGAATTTACTTTTTCTATCATCATATTATTAATCAGCCTATAATGTTCCCACTGTTGGGAAGTAGTGAGATGAATTGCCATTATGCGGGCCCAGTGTGGGTTGGTCACATTTATGCAGGTTTTTGATTCTAGTACATGCCCATTCCTCATTATGTTTTTCTTTACCGTTGTGAGAGCAGTGGTAATGAAATAATTTACACAAAGTAAAGTTCGAACCTACCACTCGTAAGACGCTGTCGTTTTTACTGGGCTGTCTTACCTAAACTGTCCCGCAGCTGGTATAGGACTCGCCTTAGCGCCTCCAGGAACTAATTTCTGACGACACCTCAAACCAGCCCTCACAGCACGCGTTCTGGTCATCTCACCACGTCTTTCTGGGCTGACCTTTGCAGCGCCATCCATTTTGTGGGATTAAAATTTGTGTAAAATTTCGTGATTTTCACTCAAGGGACATCCTATCGGGCACAGCTCGTACTGGAATAAATTGCTTTATAGGGTAACATACTATCAAGACTAGCAATAAAGTCAAGCCCTAACTTAAGTATCCCACATAATCTGCATTATATAATCTTCTCTCTCTTCTTCTCTTTGTAAACTCCTCGTAACATTGGTTTATGAGTTCATATTACGACCATGTGTTGTGCTTATACTGAGATAATAATACTTGTCTAGACGACGCCTTGACACAATATTAAATAAGAAGTTATTAAGGAAAGCGACTTGGGTAGCATCTTGGTTACCAGAGGTTAATGTAACCTAGATGTGGCAGGCTTGTTCAGCCCAAAAAGTTTCAACTGCTGTAACATAGATAGATAGATAAATCGTTTATTTGATGCACACAAAAGACATAACAACATACAAAGCACAATTTAGCTTAAGTAGGTACAAAGTGCCAATAGACAACAAGAAAAAAAAAATGAAGACATAAATAGTGATGATGACAGTGTCACAAATTAAAATATAAATGAAAATAACGTGCGGTAGAATACAAAAGTGCGGTGTGCGTCTCAAAGTGGCACCAAATGCGAGTCCAGCTCAGCATGTGTCAGGCAAATATACCTGACGCTGATATTCTGCTGGATCCTTGTAGTGACCTACGGACATCGAGCAGATGGGATCAATACACGAATAATTACTATTGGTGTTGTGAAAGCGGAATGTGCAGAGTGATATTATGTAAGTACCCGCAATGTTCATAAAAAGTATTCTACAGTGAACGTTAGCATTTGGAAGCGTTTTTGTACGATGATGATTGTTTACACGATTACTTGATTGTTTAAATATATAAAATTATAGTATATACGTAAATGAATATTCAAAATATTACAAAATTAATGTGATTAAATAGATCAAATAATGACTGGACTGAAATGTGTTTGTAATAAATAAAAAAATTGGTATGTGTATTATAACTACTGTCTGTCTCAGAAAAGATCCACAAATTGTTCAATAATTAGTATTCTATTTCTATGCAGTTATGTGACAAAGATGCGCTCAAAAAAAACCGGCCAAGTGCGAGTCGGACTCGCACACCGAGGGTTCCGTACAAACCTGTAGGTATATAAGTAAAAGTTCACCCATCAAGACAATCGAGTCGTAGTTCTGTTCTGTTTTTTGGCTTGGTTTTATTTCTGTCTGTGTTTTATTCTGTTTATTATATGATGTAACCAAAAATTTACGGTTTTCGCAATTTTTCCTTTATCTGTGCTATAAGACGTTGCTTCGTACCAAATTTCAAAATTCTAGATCGACTGGAAGTACCCTTTAGGTTTTGATTCCCTTGCGAGTTTCGAAAATTTGCGGAAATTTGCGGCATAAACGGCTATATCTTTTGATTGCGTTAGCATAGAAGTTTGATTTTTTCACAGCTCCAAGGGACAGTAGATTAGAGTATTTGATATAAATTTCAGCTTGATACCTCTACGCGTTCCTGAGAAAAAGGGTCTTGACAGACGGACGGACGGACGGACAACAAAGTGATCCTATAAGGGTTCCGCTTTTTCCTTTTGAGGTGCGAAACCCTAAAAACGGACTTCTATCAACAAGAGGGTGTAGGCTGTGATGAGCCACGTGGACCCAGTGCGGATCAGTCACATATCTTCGAATTTTTGGTGCTAGAAAATGCTTACCGATGTTTACCTTTAACCATTTTGACAGCAGTGGTGATGAAATAATTTACTCAAAGTAAAGCGTTGGGTTCGTAAGTCGTAGCTACCACTATTATATTATGCCACCATTACTCGTGATAAAGCAGGGATAGTAATTGTTATTCTCATTAAAACAGACCTCAATTGACCTTTGATTCTTACTATCTCTTTGATCGCCAATGCTACCCAATTCGGTCAAAGTAGTATTCGGTTTTCCTATTAGGAATTACTTAGTTATAGTCCAGATTTGTGCCTGGTTAATGTCAAAAGAGTTGCCTTCTTAATATCTTTACTAACATTTTACTCACTCATATGATGGTTATTTTATTTGCAGAATACAATATTTAAAATATTTTAAGGTTAAATGGCTTCATAAAACCTCTGCGGTAGGTTGTATTACGGTGATCGGCAAATATAGGTGTTCATTATTTTTATTTTATTTTTTTCATTTTTTTCTAAGGTTTTTAGGTAAACAAATAAGCTTTAAATTCTACGTGGCCAAGCTGTTAGTCTTTGAGGCATTTTTCCTGTTCACAGCAACGTTGATGCCCAATTGGCTTTTTTCTATAACACAAATACTTGAACATAATTGACTGGTTGATTGGTTTGTGCCCAGTTGTTGGCTCGCTTCTACATATTACATGGGTGTTTAACATAACTAGCTAAATGTACGTATACTATAAGTATACCTCTGCCCTACAGAGTTTTTTAATATACATTCGTATCGTAAATATGAAATCGCCATTCTCTATTATGTCATCAATTGTTCTCACTTTTCACCATTCACCATTTGTTGAAATGCAAGCTCGTGTAGTTTTAAGAACAATACGATTTCAATTTGACAACAGGGACCGCATTACCTCCAGTAGTACATATTTTTAATACAATACAATCCTTTATTTTCGGCAACTAACTAGAGCCCATAAAACACAATACATAAATGAACATAAAAACAATAACTATTAACTAATACATACTTTACAAAACAAAACTTAAACTATAACTAAACACGTAATGTTGTCGGCGTCGTGTTCCGCTGCGTGGTGTCGCGTAACCATCCTCTGAAACGTCGATATAAGACCCCTTTTGGCCAAAAGTCCTCTCTTAGGCAGGTCTGTAGATGGTGGGTTTTAATGATAATATTTGTTTAGTTTTCTTTAGACTTTATTTAACGAAATCAACCACCAACAAACACTTAGTTGAAAGTATTATACGTTCCTACTAGGAATAATTAAATGTTTTTCCAAGATTGTATTTTATTTGCATGCATCAAATTTTCTAATCATGGAGAGAGAAGGTCAGTGTTCCAGCAATATTAACATTATAGAATGACAATGTAATGTTTGCAATGCCATTGACAAAATAATAAAAACAACAGTTGTTTAGGATCGTACCAATACAAAATACAATATCCATAAACTCAAATACACATTCAATGAAATTGAAGCACGAACGCATTCAGCAGAACTTTACCTCTACGTTGTTAGCGTTGCAAAATAGTTAATCGTCTACTGGCACTCCGTTTTAAGTGTTATTTACTATTAAACCCGGTTTAACCAAAGCCAGGCTTGCAATATGTAAACACTCGTTTATAGTCGGCTGTTTCTTTTCTGTTTTTTCTTAGCTTTGAGCTTTCAGTGCTAATTTGCGTGGTCCAATTTCTTTTAGGAACTTTATAATTGTTTATAAAGCAGATGTATATTTTATTTCCATTTTTGTTGTGAATTCCTGTATTTTTGTGGGACAGTGGTCTTTTTAGACCTAGTGCATAATAATGTTACGAGCTGGGGTTCGGGGTAGATAAACCAATTTTACCAGAAAACACTAATAGTTTAATCAAGAAGTCACAAATACATTAATCAAGATTACTTGGTTCTACTTTTACTTGGTGGTAGGGGAGTCCGCTATGGACGAAGAGGCAGGGCTTTGAATAACGTTAAAAATTTGGTATCGTTACTTTCTTCGGACGAAGATAACGTTATTAGTAGAGGTCACGTTATGCTTGGTAACGATACTTGGCATACGTTTTACCGGTAACTGAGTAACGTTAAATTTTTATTTATTTTCTTTCATCTCTTTCTTTCGTCTACATTAATGAAGTTGCATTTGCATCGTTTGATTGGCGATGTTGCCGTAGAGCGCCGCCGCCCAAGGCGTGCCGCTTAGGTTGCGCGGGTTGACAACAACGCATTAAGTAACGATAAAAGTATCGATACTAGGATTCGATACCAAAGTACCGTTACCCGTGTTACCGTTAAAAAATTAACTTTATGAAAATAACGTTACTTAACGATACTTATAGTGTGAATTTGGTAACGTTACCAAGCCCTGCGAAGAGGGGACTTACCGCCGCAATGGTGCCGTGCCTAAAGGGACAGGGTGGATCGGAATAACTGTACTCGCAGTGCCTGCAAGCCCTCTATTTATATGAGTTTAAACTTCTAAATAATTCGCGAATATTCATATAATTCTGCTCCACAATCTTAGATGGCGGTGACATTTCTAGATAGTTCTAAAAAAAGCTTACAACAAGCTTCATATGTATTGGCTACTTCTCAGCGTCACTTTGACTGACGTCTCCATCCCCTTCTGGACCTATTCAGATTCACGATTCAATAAACATAAATTCAATGAACTATCTCATAATTTACCACCTATTAAGTATCCTCTGTGATTGCATTTCAATTTAAGTACTAACTTAAATCAGTTTAACCGTAAAACCGTTCTGAACTTGATTAAATTACCGTAACGACCTTGTAAGGCCTATTGGGAATGTTTCGAAAGCCAAACAAATAGAGTTCAAATTGAAGGTTATCTATTTTATGTTGAAGTTGTAGCCATCGTTGTTGTGTTGTTTTATTGCGTATTGCAATATCAGTATCGGTAATAACAATATTTGGACTACAGAAGATAATCGTCAATTGATTTTGCGATTATTAAGATTTAAATAGATAGTAGTGGTCAGAGCCGTTAGCATTGCCCAGACTTACCGACCCATGATGGCGTGTCGTGTGTGTGGGTCTGGCAGGTACATACTTTGTGTAATTAATGTCATCACCACTGCTCTCAAAACGGTGAAGGAAAACATCGTGAAGAAATCGGCATGTTCTAGAAACAAAAATTCGAAGACATGTGACATTCACCAACCCGTTCTTGGCCCGCGTGGTCGATTCAGCCCACTCTCTCACACAGAGGAGGCCTGAGTGCCAGCAGGGAGAACATTACAAGCTTACTAAGTCTGGTTTAATGTTTAGGAGCAGATATTCCTAAACTCTTTAACTGCACGAGTCGTCACGCTTGTGTATAATTACGAAGGTTATATACTGGTGCGATCAATCAAATCATGTGTGTACCGTCACCAAAAGAGATACGTTATCAGGGTCGTCACATATAGTTGAAGTTTAGTAAGAAACTGATGAACATTTTGGAATGAAATTTCATTTCATGAATTAACTGTTTGTTTTTTAATCCATCGGTTTTTATTAAAATTCAACTACATATATCCGTGCAGTTGTATCGTGTAGTGCCGGACGTAAAGAATAGCACCACCCCATATTTTCTCGTGGGTGTCGTAAGAACCAACTAAGGGACTTATTAGAGAATGGGCAGCAGCGTTCTCTATGCATTTAACCACCATACTGCGATTGCCAATCCGCCTGCCATGTGTGGCGATTATGGCAAAGCCCTCCAAATAGGGGGAGCCTATTTTTGGCAGTGAACGTCTTTCGGCTGAAATGTTGATGATGATGACATTTATCCGACGAAGCTAGTTACTTATCTCTTTCATTACTTAGGTAAACGATCACGTAACCACGTATTTGCGCATGACTTGCTTTAGGATAGAAGGCGCATGCTTATATCATTATGTTTTTGTCCCCAGGTCCTGCGGCAGACTACACTCCCGATAGTCCCGACTCGCCACCAGACTTTCCAACGACAACTGTCTCACCGACTCGACCTGCCCTCCATCCAGTTCAGCATCTGCAGTCTGGAACGAGCTGACTCTTCTATCGGACTTATCAAGGTAAGAACATTCATCTTGTCCGTACACTATTAGCTTTAGTCAGCGGCTTCGCCCGCGTGGATGTCGGAAATTATCCCACGGAAATATACTACCGGGATGAAAAATATCTATTGTGTTAATCTAGGTTATAAAAAATCTGTGTGCCAAATTACATCTAAATCCGTTCAGCCGTTTTCGCGTAACTGAGTAACAAACATCCAAACTGCCATAACTCTCGAATATCGGGTAAAATATGGTCTATATATACGACTAATTTTATCCAAATCTGTGCAGCCGTTTTAAATCTCTTGAAGACAGACATAACGTGATGGTGCGACAAGATTAAGGTAGAACAATTTTCAGGAAGTATGTAACATATACTTACCAAACAACGAAATCTTTTCTCTTTTTATTGTTAGTTTAGATTAAGGAAAAAACAAAACACAATTTTCAGTCAAGTGATAGATAATCTTGAGTGACTGCATCAGCTTCTATAGAATACAAGATACTTTCATTATATCACACAAGACTAAAAAACAATTGTTTACCTAATAATGTGCTAGCAAAACCAACTTGATGGATGAAGCTGGTATCGAGTGCGACGTAGATACATCAGGTGCCACCTACCCGCAAGAATAAATTAAAATTAACTACCTCCACACAAGAACGGTGAAGTTATAAGCTATGCATATTTATGTAATCACTATGCATACAGTTAAAGCCAACAAGAAATATGATGTTCATTTGTTGTATAACTGGAGTAAGATTTTTGGTTAGGGTCGTGAGGTTTTAGTTATTTCATCACCACTGCTCTCAAATAAGTGAAGGAAGACATCGTGAGGAATTTGGCATGTCTTTTTTTTTTTTTGGATGGTAAATCATCAAATGACGTCTCCCGCTCTGGACGGAGCGGGAGGGCGTGACAGACTTTTACTGACTAATAAAACCCACCCGTGTTCCTTCAGTTACCCATATGCCAGGGCCATGGTATCTCGTTTGAGCAATCTCGCGACCCTGTCTTAGATCAAAAATTCAAAGATGCGTAGTGGTTAACAGCCCACTGACGGGATACGTAGATTCAAAGGACGCCCGGCCGATGTGAAATATCGAAATTGATAATTATTTAAAGAATCTATAAATAATTAAAGAAGAAAAATAAAGAAATGTTCGGTCGGGGGACATCACACTTACACGCACACTAGTATATAACAGAATGAGACAGAGAGACAGATAGTGTAAATGTTATACGCGTTTTTAATCCAGAGCCATCTAGTCTAATTTTAAGAAACTCTCATAAAATTGTCACTATCTTTAATTTTCACTTTGACGACGCTATCGGCTTTAGCACTATTACAAGCCATAAAAAGTATCCCCAAGACGAAAAATTTCGAGATGTGAATTTTCATTTTGCCTACAGCACGCTCGAAAACCATAAAAACGAGACCCATGGTGAAAAATGTAAATATTATTGTGCCGCCATCTTAGATTTTTATTTTGACCTATCTATAGGCTTGAGCTCAATCAGAACCAAAATGACTATGTATTACTGTCTAGGTATCTATCGATGACGAAGTTTCCTAACGGGGCTTACAGTAGGAATAAACTAATAGAAATTGAAAAGCGTTATGCTCTCTCTCTCGTTGTCTCTTTCTATTTTAAGTAATACATCGTATTGATGTCAATAAAATAGTAAATTAAACTATACGCGGGCAGGGAAGTCTCCAACCTGAATGAGACCTGGCGCTCAGTCCATTTTAGTTTACGCGTCATTTTCGTTTATTGTATCCCTGTCTCCAATCTAGCAACATTAATTATTATTAACTAGTACACCTTCAGAAGCTAACAAGCATTGGCTTTATTGCTAGTGGTTAAGTTACCTGATACCTCAACTGTCTGATCCCTGAAGCTAACGAACTAAATTGGAGGGCTCCGCTTTCTAACAAGCATTGAGTAAGCGGACTCTCTGTCTGGTGAAGCAATTGGTGCTATATCTAGTTTTTACTTGGATAGTTTAATACGTGTACCTACGTATTTTTAGCCTAATAATGTTTTAGAAATATGTTGTTCACAAAAGTTCATTATCTGTCTAGCTTTTTGCCATTTATGTTGGGGGTCGGTTTTTAGTCTTGAGTATAGTTTTCGTTTTAATTGTTGGTATATTGGCATGGCTAGCTGACATATGGCAAACAGTTTAATTTAATGTTCTATGTTTCTTAATGTTGATTACTTTGCCTTTAATTATATGGAATTAAGTTTATCAAACTAAACAGACAGCTGTGCTGCTAGAGAGTTTGTTGCGCCCCTTCTTCTTCCTAACTAAAGCACTCGGAGTAGCGAAGGGCGGGCGTTTTGGGGGACAGACTTATGTAATTTTGACATTCGAAAACTGCTGATCTTCAGCCTAATTCGGATATATGACTTTTAATTTTGTAGTCTTACCAGATACAGTTGAATACCAGTCTTTTACAAAGCGTAGCCTAACGTGATCGGTTGACCCGTGCGGCTGTTATTACATAGCCTGATAAAAGTCCGCGTAATTTTCTTAAAAAGGGGTACAAAGTTTTCGCTTCACGAATACACCGTGACATTTTAGTCGTCTCACAAAGGTTGTCCACTCAATGTATCCGACATAATATACCTCTAGGCGTGATTAAAAAATGTTACCATTAATTCAGATAATAGGTACTAAGAAAAATAAATAATGCACTCGAAGTATGAAACATCCTGTTAATAATGTTTACGTATCAGACGGTACAGAAAATATCTACCCAGCGCACGAGTCGACTAGATCATTCCATCTTCATTTTCCATGAGACAAAATATCAATTTCAAACTAGGTCATGCGTCATCATAATGAACAAAATTTTTTAATTTTTTTGTTATTCAAATGTTCTTTTTTAGGGTTCCGCACCTCAAAAGGAAAAAGCGGAACCCTTATAGGATCACTTTGTTGTCCGTCCGTCCGTCCGTCTGTCAAGACCCTTTTTCTCAGAAACGCGTGGAGGTGTCAAGCTGAAATTTATATCAAATACTCAAGTCTATTGTCCCTTGGAGCTGTGAAAAAATCAAACTTCTAAGCTAACGCAATCAAAAGATATAGCCGTTTATGCCGCAAATTTCAGCAAATTTTCTCAATTCAATTCTCAATTCTATAATGCAACTCGCAAGGGAATCAAAACCTAAAGGGTACTTCCAGTCGATCTAGAATTTTGAAATTTGGTACGAAGCAACGCCTTATAGCACAAATAAAGGAAAAATTGCGAAAACCGTAAATTTTTAGTTACATCATATAATACAAATATTTTTTTTTAATTTTAAACTTTATACCTACAGGTTTGTACGGAACCCTCGGTGCGCGAGTCCGACTCGCACTTGGCCGGTTTTTTTTTTCCTTATGGATGTGTAGTAGTCATTGGGTAGACGAAGTGGGCTGCCGTTGTAAGACAATTAAAATGTCACGGTGTATATGGATTTGCATTGTTTCCGAACAATATTATTTTGAGTTAAAAATAAAACAAATGTCAGTATCCCATTTAGTGTTGAGACATAGATTTTGCTCAAGATTTGGTCTTCTCCGGTCATTTTTAGGGTTCCGCACCTCAAAAAGAAAAAGCGGAACCCTTATAGGATCACTTTGTTGTCCGTCCGTCCGTCCGTCCGTCCGTCTGTCAAGACCCTTTTTCTCAGGAACGCGTAAAGATATCAAGCTGAAATTCATATCAAATACTCAAGTCTACTGTTTCTTAGAACTGTGAAAAAATCAAACTTCTAAGCTAACGCAATCAAAACCATATAGCCGTTTATGCCGCAAATTTTCGAAACTCGCAAGGGAATCAAAACCTAAAGGGTACTTCCAGTCGATCTAGAATTTTGAAATTTGGTACGAAGCAACGTCTTATAGCACTGATAAAGGAAAAATGCGAAAACCGTAAATTTTTAGTTACATCATATAATTAAAATATAATAAAATTTTAAACTTTATACCTACAGGTTTGTACGGAACCCTCGGTGCGCGAGTCCGACTCGCACTTGGCCGGTTTTTGTAGTTCAACGGGCAATAACTTAAGAGGTTGTTCAAACTTTTAACGGTCGATATACTTGCTTTGACAAACAGCTTTAGGTCATTTACCTACAGAAATGACAAAAGAAAAACCGGCCAAGTGTGATCGGACTTGCACACGTTCCGTACCACCGTATAATATTATTTAAAAAAAAACACACGTTTCTTTTATCGAGAGCTCTTTTCATTTTAACGTTATTTTATTATTTGTTATTATAGCAGTAATAAAAATGCACACTTGGTGTAAATTTAAACTACTTACCTGTCACAGTTCTTAAAAGATGACGTACAGTTGATACTTACTAAACCCATGGAGCACAAGCAGTGGTGGCCCAGTGATATCAGCCCCGACTTACGATTTGTTGGTAGTGTTCGAATCCATGCAGGCGCTTTACTTTGTGTGAATAATTTCATCACCACTGCTCTCAGAACGGTGAAGGAAAACATCGTGAGGAAACCGGCAAATCCTAGTACCAAAAATTTGAAGACATGTGACATGTACCAACCCGCACTGGGCCCGCGTGGTGGATTACGGCCCACTCCCTCTCGCTGAGAGGAGGCCAGTGTCCCAGCAGTGGGAACAATATAGCCTGATGATGATGATGACTAATCCCATGTCCTCACGGATGTAATAAAATCGCAGCGGGATTTTTTGCGCATTGGATCTTCAACTTACTGCTTAGGGCTGAGATTTGAAATCAGATAGACACATTGTTCGATTTTTGATATGCTGAGATGCACTCACTGAGTATCTCTGAGGGATAGAATCTGAAATGAGGTGATCCGGCAGAGAACCAAAGTTGCCGACATTGCTCATAGGATTAGCAAGCTGAAGTGGCAATGAGCCGGCCACATTAGCCGTCGAACCGATGACCGTTGGGATAGACGTGGTCTTGAGTGGAGACCGCGCATCGGCAAATGTAAGGTAGGATGCCCTCAGGCTAGGTGGAGTGACGATCTACGCAGGGTGGCTGGTAGCAGCTGGATGAGAGTTGCCGAGAATCGAGCTGAATGGCGTGCAATTGGAGAGGCCTAAGTCCAGCAGTGGACTGCTATAGGATGATGATGATGAGATGCACTCTGTTAGATTTTCAGCTCTCAGTGTTGACACTGAGAGCTGACAATCTAGTTCGTGAAAACTTGCGGTGGGATTTTATAACATCTGTATTGTATGAGCTCAGAAAAACAAGGTAAAAGATTAATGCAGAGTAACATTCTTACTTTAAATGTAGATAAGACAAAATTTATCTGTTTTGGCATTAGGGATGTAAGGGGAGTCACTAGCAGTCACAAAATCATCTCACACGAGTGTCAATTAAAATCTAGTTGCTCGTGCCCTTCACTGGAACGTGTGCAGACGATTAAATATCTGGGTGTAACAATTGACAGCAGTCTCAACTTTAAAGAACATATAAAACTCCTATGTGGACGAATCCGGAAATTAATATTTATTTTTAAAAATTTGCGGCATGTCGCTGATCCTAAACTGCTTAAACAGATTTATTATGCTCTCTGCCAGTCACTTTTGTCTTACTGCATCTCCTCCTGGGGAGGCGCCCTAAAAACAACGTTAAAGAGTCTTGAGATCGCCCAACGTGCGGTGCTCAAAGTTAGTACTTTTAAACGTATTTTTTTCCCCACCGCACAATTGTACAAGAATTGTGAGGTTCTGACAGTAAGACAACTATATCTACTTAATGTCACTCTTCTCCAACACAGCAAACAAACTTTTAATCCGCTAAACTTACTGAAACGAAGAAGAGATATGGTATGCGTCAGGAATCAAATAACTTCAACTAAATTCATCGCGAGATTTACCAACTTCATTGGACCTTATATATATAATAAAATAAATAGAGCCATAAACATTTACCCACTAACAAAAACACAATGTAAGAAAAAGGTAACAAAATACTTACAAAAACTAACTTACGAAGAAACTGAACTGATTCTACATATACCACGGTGATTGACTACGTACTAAAAACACCCTCTCACACTCACGCACACACAATCATATTACACAAAGAGAGGACATAAACACAATTTCCAGATTTTATATTATTTTAATTTTAATTTAATTATAAGTTACTTAATAGTGTCTTTAAATTTACTTATCAACTTAATATTAATTTTGTCTTTAATTTATATACTATTTTATTGTATCTAATTATAATTTTATATCAGTTTTAATTGTTTTCATAAGCAGATGTTAACATTTCTACTTGGTGGCTATTTTTAAGTATGAATTATTTGAGGGTTTGGCGCTGATAGCCGAAATACAGGCTTTTGCCTAGTTCGGCTACAGATGTCTAACTAATTAGTTAAAAGAAAATTATAGCCTATAAGATGTATGTAAAATTTTTTAAATTATTATTGAAATAAACATTATTATTATTATTATTATATTATTAATAAAATATTTAAATAAAAATACACAATGAAGTACAACAGACGATGTTAACACGTTGGTGTCCGCGAGGAAAGAGAATGAATGTCTCGGTGCATGCCAGCAAGGCGCGCCGCCAGCTCGTTGCTAGCTTCGTAGTTGTCAACTTCACGATAGTTCTCGAGCGCCATCTATTGCCTTACAGAATGAATGTCAACTTATAGCATTCCGTTGGCAGCTTTTAGATACCGAACCCTAAAAACGAACTTTTGATCTAATATACAGTTTGTACCTATTAAAATAAATTATATTTACAAAGCTGTATGTTTTTTCTTGCCGTCTTCGCTTTCAAATTATTCACCTTTGTTGTCTGAACTTTGTTTATTAAGACATCAAGTCAATTCAAATTAAAAGGTGCTTGTGGCTAAATAATAACAGCCGCACCGATCTATCTTCGAGATTACACAATATTTGCCGAGGTCGAGCTAAGGATGGGTGACCATCCATTACATACCGAGACCTGGTAAGCACGTTAAGACCGGCAGACCTGGTTAGACTGGAAGTTGACCCCAACATAGTAGGGAAAAGGCTAGGCAAATGATGATGTGTTGTGGAGGTCAGAAAGGCATTTGGCCTTCCCCTCTTTATTATGACTTTAAAAGTCCATTGTCATTAAATCTCTTTGATAAAAGTGACTCTACCTCCATAAAGGCTTGTATACATGATTCTGGTTTCCCAATTATCACTCCTTTTGTCTTTGTGTACAATTTTGTGATCTTTTGTCTTATATTTTTTGCTTGTAATTATGGTACGGGCGGCTATTTTTTGTGTAACAAAACTCTTTGGCAGAAAACAGAAGCGAGACAGGCTTGTGTGTTCCAAGCATATTATTAAAATGAAACATTCTAGTAGGAGAGATTTTTCTCTTGAAATTGGTCGTTGTGCTTTAAAAAATAATTAAATTGCATGACCTCCTTGGTCTAGTGGTACGAAGCGACACTGGTGAACATAAGGAGAAGTTCGATTTTCAGGTCGAGCAAAGTAATGAATTTTTCAGTAACAGTCCGGAGTCTGTTTGTGTCCGGTTGATGGCAATATGCTCGCCCCCTACCTACTATGTGGGACTTAAACATTACAGGCGAAATCTGGGTGTACTATAGGTACACGTCTGTCTAACCCTTTGAGGAAACCGACCGTAATGTTTTCTGCACTGAGCCAGTTTTTGCATTTTTAACTTCATTTTGATTAGATTAAAGTTCTTAATACAAAAATGACAACTTAGCATCTCACTAAGCGGTCAGCGGATCTATTCTGTTAAAATCTCACCGTGAGAACTTAGGTAAAGTAACCTACAAGTGCGCTGTCATTCCAACTCGTGCTAGGGATTGACAGTAATCACAGCTCACTTTAAGTTCACTTCACTCAAGTTATCACGGTGAGATTTGTACCGAATAGCACTACTGTTTTGTAAAAAGAATTGTATTTCTATAAATATTGGGTTCTTAATTCAAAAACTGGCTAGATGATTTATCCTGTTCTATATGTAAAAACCTTGTTCCGAGGAATGTATAGGGTAGTAAAATAAAGGGGTAAAAGTGAGTAGGGGTGTTTATTGTATGTGTGCAAGTTACCTCTGTGGGACTTCCATTTGCTTAGATTACTGAGTTTTCTAAAGCTCGTTTTCTACGAACCTAATTTCTCGTAAAGCAGCTTTTTTCAAACTTCCTCGCGTCAAAGAGATTCATAACTTAATCTTTTAACGCTTTTGATAGATTAAATGCAAGCGTTTTGTTCTAATCTCCAATCGCAGTCGAGGTAAGTAAGCCATGCCTTTAGTCGGGAACAACGGTAGCTAATGAGAAAGGATAAACAAGGCTGTCGGTTGATCACATTTAACTTCCTTCATTTTCATCTGCCTAGCTCTTTCCAAATCACGCTGGAGTCGGCTTCTAGCCTAACCAGATGCAGCTGGAAACCACTCGAAATGCGACGTTGCCAGCCCGCGCAGGATTAATCCTCTAATTAGTTTAGCTCTTGATTTGCAACCAGCTTCAGTCCATGGAGTAAAGTGATCTGATCGAGTAAGTACTGGCTTCGCTGGCCACATGTGTCTTATACGTATATAAGCCAGGATAATAAAATCGGTAGTGGGGACGCTATCAGCTCAAAATAGAACCCCACCCTAGTAATCTATCACACTAACTTATTATTTTTCTCACCAGCTTACTAGAGTTTTTTTTTTTGTGGGGAAATTCTTATGTATCGTCACCGAATGAGAAGAACGGAGAGATATATTGGACTCCTACCGACTAAAACCTCACTATTCCTTCGACAAAGTGTCGGGAGCTCGGTAGACATTGATTAAATGCACTGCACCCCGTTGCTTACTTAAAAACTGGCCAAGTGCGAGTCGGACTGGCGCACCGAGGGTTCCGTACAAACCTGCAGGTATTCACGGTTTATGCATAAGGTTTATGTTTATGAAATTAAATGTTTTTTTTTTAATTTTATATTTGAGTTGACTGAATGAAAGGTAAATTATGGTTTACGATTTATGACGTATTAAAAAAAAAAACTACTTACTAGATCTCGTTCAAACCAATTTTCGGTGGAAGTTTACATGGTAATGTACATCATATATTTTTTTTTACTTTTATCATTCCCTTATTTTAGAAGTTACGGGGGAGGGGACACACATTTTACCACTTTAGAAGTGTCTCTCGCGCAAACTATTCAGTTTAGAAAAAAAAGATTTTAGAAACCTCAATATCATTTTTGAAGACCTATCCATAGATATCCCACACGTATGGGTTTGAAGAAAAATTTTTTTTTGAATTTTAGCTCCATGTATGGGGAACCCCAAATATTATTGTATTTTTTCTATTTTTGTGTGAAAATCCTAATGCAGTTCACAGAATACATCTACTTACCAAGTTTCTACAGCATAGCTTTTATAGTTACGGAAAAAAGTGGCTGTGACATACACAGACAGACAGACAGACAGACAGACAGACATGACGAATCTATAAGGGTTCCGTTTTTTGCCATTTGGCAACGGAACCCTAAAAATTAGCTCAAAAAATAGGTCTGTACACACGAGACCGGCATGACAAGCTTGCTAGCTTGCTATCCCAGCTTCAGAAACTAGCATCGGCTTTAAAGGCACTAGTACAACAAAGCCATGCAAAAGCATTTCTAAAGAAAAAATCGGCCTAGTGCGAGTTGTATTTACAAACGAAGCGGTCCTTGAACAAGGCAAAAAAACGCCAAAAAGAACACGTTGTATGACAGCTTTTTAACCGACTTCAAAAAGCAGGAGGTTATCAATTCGGATGTTTATATGTTTTTTTTTTTTTTTTTTTATATATGTTCGGCCATAACTCCGTCATATATAGACGAATTTGCAAAATTCTTTTTTTGTTCGAAAGGGGTTTATTCCGAAATGGTCCCATATAATTTTCATATAGATCTGATGATGAGTTCGGGAGACAGACACCGGAACTCTTTAAAAAATGACAGGAAATCAACCGCGATTTCTGCTATTGCATAAATATGCATTGTTTGTTTGGAATTAGTGCAGGGTGAATACCACAACTAAAAATTTAAAAATAAAAACTTTTTTGCAAAAAAAAACAACCGACTTCCTTAAAAACACTACAAAGTGAAAAATAACTTTAATTTCGGAAGTCGGTGGCAAAAAAACCATAAATACAGATCCTAAGACACCGACTACCGAAATTAAAGTTATTTTTCACTTTGTAGTGTTTTTAAGGAAGTCGGTTGTTTTTTTTTGCAAAAAAGTTTTTTTAATTAATTGACTTGATTTTATTTTATTGTTTGTGCTTAAAGCGGAAATAGGAATACCGCTCTCAACTGTCTGTATATTACGGTTCATGAGATACAGCCCGCTAACAGTCATACGGACAACTGAGGCTTAGTAAAAGGGTTCGATTGGCACGCTCAGGGAACCTTCATCATCGTCAACCTATAATGTCCCCACTGCTGGGGCACAGGTCTCCTCTCGGTGAGCGGAAGTGGGCCTACCACGCGGGCCCAGCGCCGGTTGGTAGATGTCAAATATCTTCAAATTTTTGGGTCTTATAACCAAAAAATAAATAAACAAATAGTGAGGTCGTAACGGAAATTCAAGACGGCATTTGCGATTAATTATTTTTTTCATTATAGGTGTTGTTTTTATAGTTTTCGAGGATACTGAAGCCGGTAGCAAGCACGGTTTATGACAATCTAATTCTTGATATCTAATTCGATATTCTATTTTATTCAACATTCAGAGTTGAAGAAAAAGCGGAAGGAACTTTGTTCCTTACGGGAAACCTCGACCCACAAGTTTTTTAACCTGTTCTGGACCATATTCCGACTCAAAGTCTTCCACTCTTCCCTTTTTATGGCCTTTTGTAGCCAATCATAACCACCTATAACCTTCTCCCTTGCTGGAAGACAGACCTAATCTCGGTGAGATGAGTAAGCCATAATTTAGCACGTGAGTCCAGGTTGGGTTGGTAGATGTAACATATCTTCGAATTTTTGGTTCTCGGACATGCTGGTTGCCTCACGATGTTTTCCTTCACCGCTTTCAGAGCAGTGGTGATGATATAATTTACACAAAGTGCCTGATAGGGTTCGAACCACGAAACTCGTAAGTCACAGTCATTACCACTGGGCCATTGCTGGGAACCCTAACACGATAAATATCTCACTTGTCTGTCATTTCAAACCAAAAGTCTTATTTGCATTTATGTAACGGGTGGTATACAATAAAGAATTTAAATACAACCTTATTATTACGTTAGTTTAACTAAAATTGGAATAATTTTGCCTGGGATTTCAAATATTATGTTTGATATATGAAATGAATCAGTTTTCATCACTCATGTGTACATTTTGATGTGATTACATAAGTCATGTTTATATTTGAGCGAAATTTAACCCATTACGTTTGTGTATTCCTTACATAATATTAATCCGTAATATAATTTTGTAGATACGATAACATTACCTATTATTATGGAGATTATATAGGCTAGTATAAACAGATTAAGTACAGGTTTCTGAACCCTCCTACTTTGAAATTTTTAACCGGTTATGAAAAAGAAAAAAAAATGACTTTCCATATATTTTGACCGCGAAGGTACTGATTTTTTTTATGAAACTGCTGTTTTTAGGGTTCCGTTCCTGAAAGGTAACCAACGGGACCCTATTATTAAGCCTCAATTGTCAACGGGCTGTAGGTATCCCATGAACCGTAATAGATAGACAATTGAAATTTACACAGAATGTAATGTAAATAATAAAAATTAAAACAAAGTTAAAAATGAAAGGGGTTTCTTTACGTGTTTTTTCGGCCTTGCGGAACGCTTCGGGTAAGTCATGGTTCTTCCCGTGCTTCGTCACTATGGGATGAAACGTTTACGACTAATAGGCGATTAAGGGACTTACTAGACAATGGGCAGCAGCGTTCTCTATGGATTTAACCACCATACCGTTATTGCCATCCCGCCTGTGAAGCGTGGCAACTATGGCAATGCCCCCAAACTGAAGGAAGCCTATGTCTAGCAGTTGACGTCTTATAGCTTAGAATAATGATGATGATGAAACAGCTAATGTTTGCCGCAGGAGAGGCCCGGGGCGTCGGGAGTCGATCGCAGACTCCCGGCCACCGTAGGTGCGGGCTTGCGGGCGGTGAGCAATGGGTAGCTCGCCGCCCGGTAAGGACCAGGCCCGTGTCGACGACGCGTAGTGTTCCACGCGCGCCTCAAAGAGATGTCAGCAGTACTGAAGGGGTCTGCTAGGACTGATGCCTGCCAGTGTCGCAAGATTGTTCAAACGAGATACCGTGGCCTTGGCATATGGGTAACTGAAGGAACACGGGTGGGTTTTAGTCAGTAAAAGTCTGACACGCCCTCCCGCTCCGCCCAGAGCGGGAGAAGTCATTTGATGATTTCCCATCCAAAAAAAACAGCTAATATTTTATTTTGAAAATCATCGTAACCTACGCGAGGGGTTCAAGAAACATGTGCCGTATTTATGGTTTCAGTTTGCTCGAATAATGATTACCCGAAATTAATCTTGGTTTACGGCTAATTAGGTATCGTATTTAATGATAAAGCCTGTTAATAATGTTATCATTTTCAGTTCAATGATTCCCGATTCAATTGAATTCGTAACATAGAGCTTTCAAATATTTAAGAAAAAGCAACCTATTTAACCGAATAGTATGTATCTTTTTTGTTTTTATTAGAAACTAGCTGTACCCTGCCACGCTTCGCTGTGGCACATTCGAGTGTTTCCCTCGCTTCCGGCAGATGGCGCGGTCACTGGTACACAGCTGATCGTTAAAAAAACTGTTTTTTCGCGGTCGCGGATATGTGACTGATGCAAAAATTGATAAAAACAATCCTTGATGCGGATTATATATCATGCTAAAATTTCAGCTCGATTGGTGCAGAACTTTTTGAGTTTTAGAAGCGTACACAAACCAACATAACATTTTATATAATAAAAAGAAAAGATAAAATGGTAACAAGATAGAAAGGTTTAGTAACAATACTATTCAACGAACAAACCCTTAAGGTTACTGTTCGTATAGAGGCCTAAGCCACCCAAAAACAAAGTGTATCTTCCGCTATCAGCTAGTCAATACAGCTATGTGAATATACAGCAGCGCTGTACCAGGTAAACCGACAGTTTTGTCGGGAGCAGGGGCTCTGAATTGAGTCTAATCCGAAGATAGACTGACTTGCTCATTTTTTTTTTTTTTTGAAGGACATCTCGTAGTTAATCTGAAAAGATTCTGACTACTTAAACGGATTTTTGCCCGGCGATTTCTAAAAAGTTAAACTTTTTAGACCTCCAGCCGGGCCATAGTAAAATTAAAACTACAGCGAAAGTCCTAAGGGTAACCCCGAGGGGGGTTTGCACCTCGGCTTAGGCAATCACTGGGGGAGGGCAGCAAGGGACATGCTGGATCTGGGTTTGACTTGCTCACTGAGTGCAAGCTCTTTTATAGGACAATGTCCCGCCATAATATCCACGACAACTCTGTCCGATGGCGCGCGGAAGTACGCCACGTGTTTACTTGATACAAAACACTAAAGTATGCTAAACTAATTAAGACTTACATTATAAAGTCATCAAATAATACAAGAATAATTGTCGTAAATAAACAAATGGTGAATGCACAACGTAATCCATTTCAAAGTTTAAAGTGACATGTCATTTATTCTTTTGAACAAAACTACCGGTTACAATTATCGAAATAAGTAGCCAAAAAATGAATTAGTGAGTACACTAAGTACTCAATAAATTATGTTCCGATTTATTAGACACTATCTCATAGAAAATCACGTGAATTAATGATAATAAAAACAAAGAATAGCAAATTATGTGGACTACCCACAATTTGTATTTGACAATGACATGACATTTTTTACCGTCTCGACCTTCATATGGTGTGTTGTGTAACTAGAATAGAAGGCAGGAAGGCCTTCAGATTCATCGCAGGTAACTCAAGGAGCACGGAATGCGGTGCGGGCGGACGGGGATGCGTGTGCGGCTCGTGCGCCTGCGAAAGATCAATGAAGCCACCTATCGGCCGGCTTCAAAGGGTAGGACCGCGCTACTAAATCATTGATACATGCCGTGCATTGAGTAGGGTGCGTATGATTTGAGTTTCGATAGTTTTTGATTGTTTTTTTTTCTTTTTTTCCAAATTTCTGTTTTTGTTGTTCTAGTAAGAAAATGTAACTTTAAATGTGTAGTATTTATTGCTAGATCAATTTTATTACATGTTATTCAAAAATAAAAATAATAAAAATTTCTATGCGAAAGGCTTCTACTCCGTTCACCTATGACACCCATTTTTTTTCAAGACGTTAAAATGTCACCCGGTAGATAGATAGATATAACAGGCCTGAGGTATGTAGTTAGCTATATAAATTAGAAGAGAAACGCGAGGCTAGTTTATCTCATTGAATAACTATGTCATGAAAAAAATATTTAACGGGATTTAATGAAGAGCGCTGTATGGTTGAGTTTAATGATTTTAATTCTAAATACGTACGTGTTACGGTCTGGAATCATATTTTGTTCAACTTACAATCTAACACGTTCCGTGTGGTACGGGACGTATATAATAGCACCATCACATTTATTCCCGTGAGTGTCGTATAAGGCGACTGATCGAAGACGAGAATGGGCAGCAGCGTTCTCTATGCATTTTACTACCATACTGCGATTGCCAACCTGCCTGCTAAGCGTGGCAGTTATGGTAAACTCGCCCAAATTACAGGAGGCCAATATCTAGCAGTGGATGTCTTTCGCCTGAAATGATGTTGATGACAACTTGCACCCTAATTGCGAAACGCACTATTTATCAGAATCTGAATGGGTTAGAAGATTATTTCTAAACCATTGCGTCATTTGTTCGAATAAATTGTCGGCTCAGTAACGTAAATAACGCAATGAATATTGTTTAACTATGAATATTAAACCAATTCCTACAGATAAAAAATCCGCAATAATAAAAAAACAATTTTTCGGACTACCTTAGCGCATGCACCTTCAGATTTTTTGTCAGACTAAAGCAATAAAAAGAAAATACAAAAACAGAATTCCATTTTAAAAATATCGCAGAAATTTTATAGAATACAAATTAGCAACACAATCCCACTAAAAGCTTAATGGAAAATATTGTACTATAGAAGTATTAAAACTGTTTTGAAAATAGAATCACCTGCATAACACTGACATTGCCCTTGTACAAGGGCTGTCAAAAACCCGTTGAGCAAAACATAATACCAAACACGTCATACCGATGGTTTAGACATGGACAGGTACTAAATTAACTCCATTGTTCCGACGTAGATTGTCACCGAGCCGTCACTACCAGACGTGTCATTTCCACATGATTTCCGCAACGGGGGGCTACTGACGTAAAGGAGAGAACTCACTGGGAGCATGTTTGCGTGTAACAATAGAACATTTTATGTTGACCTTGGCATTATGATAATGAAATTGAAAGGTCTGTCTATGATACCAAAACTGTTTTTTTTTTAACTGACGAAAAATAATGGAGCAGGTTCTCAAGTCGACGCGCATATGTTTTTTTTTAATGTATGACCAAGCATAACTTTTTAAAGAGTAGTCTGATTTTGATAACTCATTTTTTATTGGATAAGGTATACTCTAAAAGTGGTACAATATAAATTTGGAAAAGAAAATCTAACCCTAAGGGTAGGAAAAAAGGGGATGATTGTTCACTCATTGATTATCATGTATGACGCATAACTTTTTACAGATAGTCCGATTTTGATAATTCTTTTTAAATGGATAGGGTATGCCGCGCCTAGTTTTATTAATAGATTATAGCCACAAAAAATTATAAAATAAAAGCTTTTTAACAAAACAATTAAACCGCCGAAAAAATTTAAAAGCAAAAAATAATAAACCTTTCAGTCCTTTTGAGTCGACGCCAAACAATCAATGAACAAAGATCACTCCAAGCGCGGACTCAAAATGACTGAAAGGTTTTTTTTTTGCTTTTTTACTAAATGCATATGGTATGGTCAATTGTTTTTTTTTTAAATAAGAATCGTATATAAATTAAAAAAAAAAAAACAATTTTTAAACTTTATCTGTCTGTTTGATCCGGTTTAATTCATAATCTTCGAGTTTCACTGGCAGCTGATTTTATAAGAAGTAATTTAAAAGGCTTGTAGCTAATTACTATCAGTCGCACGGGTCGATAGTTTAGGCTAAGCTACGCTTGCCTCGGTATGTCCGTGTTTAGGTACACTCAATACTTGAATTTTTAAGCGAAGAAAAAAAAGGAGTGAGGTTTGAAGTCGAAGCGTAAATATTATTTTTTCTATTGAACCCATTTAAATGACAAAATTCATCCTTAAGTGTACAAAAACATATCCCAAAACAAAAACTTTTAACAAGAAACTTAACAAACGATACAATTATTTGTTAAAAGTTTTTTTTATATTCTTGTTACTTACAAACACTCACGGTGTGTATTCTCCTTAATGTACTGGTCTAACAAAGTTATTGCGTAGCAGCCCTAGAAAGTCTGATGTCAGGAAAAGTAAGACTCCAAGTAATAATGAAGTCTTCCGTCGTTTATTTCTTTCCTGAAATTGTTTGAGTTTTTCTTTTTTTCTTTGTTGACGTGGAAAGTTCTTCGAAAAAGTAGTGATTGTTTATTACATAGCTTTTATAATATATAAATTTGGAGAGTAGGTACTTATAATTTTCGCAAAAGTGGCTGTTCAGTTAATTTATATTTTCGGCACGGTGACGGTCTCTAGGTCGTTGGAATCCGCTGATAGCGAGAGAGCTGAAGACCGGACAGTGTGACGCTGCTTTGACGAATCCTTGGTCCAGCAGTGGACGTTTTTCAGAGACGATAATTGTGTCTTTTCTGAGGACTGATCCGAGGGAACAGGATTCTCGGGATTGTCTTTTTATTGAAAACTTTCAGTAACTGCTGAAGTAATTTATGCCTATCTGAATATTCAATATTTAATGTTGGTTAGGTAAATAGATTGTGGAGCATTGCTGTCCCTGTGGTATCAGCTCCTACTTACGAATTGCATTTCATGGGTTCGAACCCATGAAATACAATTCGTATTACTTTGTGTAATATATTTCGTCACCACTGCTCTCAAAATGGTGAAAGAAAATACCATGAGGAAACTGGCGTGTCTTTGTACCATAAGCTTGCAAACAATTGACATCTACAAACCCACACTGATCTCGGTGGTTTACAGTTCATTCCCTCTTGAAGTGAGCGTGCATCCCAGCAGTGAATATAATAGAGGCTGATTAAGACATTTCTGATTATTATATCGAGATTTCTTTCAATCCATAATATGCATAGCGTCATCAATTTCAGACACGTGTATCTAGTATAGCAAAAAGTGATTATTCCATAACCAGGCACATGCATTGTCTCGCTACCCCCATTGAAGTGGAACTCATTACAGCCCCTCCCTTTTCAATCTGAGGCCGCATTATTGAATAGTGTTCACGGTCGAAGCGCTGTCGATAATAAGGGGGGTGGAAATTGAGTTGTCACATAGAAGGGCTGATAGTCTTGTTTCGTTTTAATGAAGGAAATGGATGACAGGTTTCGAACGGTTCTGTTTTATAAGCTATTTTGTTCTAGCGAGATAATAGTGTGTAGATTAGCTTTTGTTTTGACTTGCAGAAGATTTTGTTGCGTTTTAGTTAGAATGCTTTCATTGCTCGAAAGTGTAAACTATGTTTGGCTTATTAGTCGATTTGCACAAAATTACTCATCTTAATCGGGTGAATTGACACTTTTGAGTAATATATTATTTTCTATAGGCGACCCGCACGAGATAAATTAATTTGTGGGTGAATTGACAACTCCAAAAATACTTGATACGTTATGAATTCTCGCGTTATGAATAAAAGCGTTAACTAAACTTAAATTTCATCCTACCACCTGGTTCCTTATATCTTTTAGTGAATGTACGTAGTAATAAAGTTGAAGCAATTTCTGTCGTTTTCAGAAAACAATTTAAATTGGAAACGTATATTAATTTCAATTATAAATTTATTTCATGACTACGCCAGTTTAATTACTAACGATATTTAAATTAATTTAATTATTATTAAGTACTTTCTTAACAAAAAATACCTTTATGATTACCTGCCTAAATGAAATGAACAAAAATTTCCAAACAACTTACTTTTCTTTATTTTTCCTTAAACGTCAAGAGATTTTCGTAATGAAGACATTTTGAAAACAATTTCACTAAATAAGCTCAAAGAATTGTTCAGTTTAAAAGACTAAAAGAAATGTAGTACTTACCTTCAACTTGTATTAGTAGCCTTTATACGTAGGATTTCGTAAAATGAGTTGGAATTGTCTGATATTATGTAAATGGGAAAATTAGGTACTTAAAAAGGACACTAAGTTAGTGAAAATGTTAGGTAATGAGTACAGATGTTCTACTTTATCATTTCAGTTGACGTGCTCTCGTGCCTCAGTAATAAAAGCGACACGGGTCGATCTTCAAGGTTAAGCAACGCTTGCCGAGGTCGGGCGGCGGATGGGTGAATATCCATTGCACACCGAGACCCATACGTACCTCGGAAAGCAGTCAGTCGTTACGGATAGTTAGAAGCCCAAAAGTCTGCCAATCTGGGCTATCGTATTACCCAGTAACTGTTTTGTGGAAGTCAGATAGACAGTAGCTCCATATAAATAAATAATAGTTTAAAAAACTAAAAAAACACGCTTCCATTGAAAACCAAACTAAAAAGTACAAAATAATGGAAAAAAAGCGTGGGGTGCTTTTTAAGGTATTTTTTTTTATTGATATCAGGCACCCCACGCTTTTTTTCCATTACTTTGTACTTTTACGTTTAAATATCATTTATTTCTCAAAGATTTACATAATCACTTAATGAGAAACAAAGTTTTAATAATAACATATAGGTAAACATTAAGAAAGTGCAGAGTGCTCGTCATGCAGTTAGCCAGTAATACAATTGATTGTTTTAATAAATCTGATAAATCTTGTGGGTACATCGAAATTCTCATTAGGCGCGCATTGTTCTACCCATCGAGCGCGCTATCCTTATCAGTTACTGTTATAAAGAACCGTGCACACTATGCAATACTAGACAATAATAATTTAATATTTTATTTATTTACGTTGGAGCCGTTGAAGATGAGTTTCTTTAACTTAAAAAAAAAATATAAGTTAGTTTTAGCTTCTTCATAGTTGCACTCCTTCGTATTTAATAGTTCTCTTTCCATGCTTTGTTCTAGGTTTGTGTAAGAGTACTAGGTCATTTGCCCGACGTGATGATCGTGTTTGCACTTCGTTATTTCTTTTATATGTCATTTCTATGTGTATTTCTTTTGTTAGGATTTCTTTTGAGTTTGGTTTTCAATGGAAGCGTGTTTTTTAGTTTTTTTTAAACTATTATTTATTTTTTAGGGTGTTTCGAATTTTGAGACGTCAGCGTAGTTTGTGACGTATGTCAGCGTAGTTTTCGAAGACAGTTTTTTTTGCTGTCCTGGTAACCCTGGCAAGGATAATGGCACAAATTTATGAAATTATTGCATTGTCATCGGTCCTTAACAGGTGTGCAAAGTTTGAATGAAATCTGGTCGTTTAAAGTGGGTCAAAATCGCGCTATAAGGAGTCGGTTACAAACAAACATACAAACATACAAGTGAAGCTAATATAAAGCGTGTAAAAAGTATTTAACTCTAGTATTTAACTGCATCCGGCTAGACTGGAAACCGATCCCAAGGTACTTGGGAAAAGGCAAGGTAAAATAAATTATTTTGATCGAATAAATTCTCAGAATAATAAGGTAGAAAAGCCTGTATGTGGAGTGGTACTGCGTGTCTTAGTGGATGTTTTCTGCGACTTCGTTTATTCGCATAGGTACTTGTAAACTTCCATCCTCTGAAAAATCAATTCAGTGAACACACGAGTGACGTATGTTAACGGGGACAGAGAGAACATGCCGCTCGTGTTTTTGACTACGGTATACACTCTCCAGCTAGATGGTCCGACGACCTCAAAAAGGAGGCTGGGACAGACTGGATGCGGAAGGCGGAGGACAGGGTGTTGTGGCGCAGCATGGGAGTGCTCTTTGTCCAGCAGTGGACTGCGATAGTCTTAGTTTATACACTTTCTGAGTTCTTGCAGAAGTTACACAGATACATACATAAGTTCACGCCTCCTTCCAATCGGGGCAGGACAAAACAAAAGGACGCCATGATTTTTTTTGCTCGGCCACTGTGGGTCCAAGCTTGATATTAAATAGCCTACAACACCTATTTTTTTTTTTTAATTCGAGCCAGCAGTTCCTGAGATTAGCGCTTTCAACTAAACAAACTCTTTAGCTTTATAATTTTAGTATAGATTGGCTAGTAACGGGCCCGACTTAATGAGTTGTATTTAGGTCATCGGTTCGGATCTAGTCAGGCACTTCACTTTATGTAAATTATTTCATCAACACTGCTCACAAAACGGTGAAGGAAAACATGCCAGCATGTCCGAGAACCAAAAATTCGAAGATATGTATGTTAAATCTACCAACCCGCACTGGATACACCTGGTAAATTACGGCTTACTCCTCTCACCAAGAGTAGGCCTGTCTTCCAGCAGTGGGGACATTATACGCTGGTTAAGATTGGCTACAAAAGGCCATACAACGGGAAAAGTGGAAGACTTTGAGCCGGAGTATGGTCCAGGGCAAGGTAGCACATGTTAAATAAAACTTGTGGGTCGAGGGCTTCCCGTAAGGAACAAAGTTCCTTCCGCTTTTTCTTCAACTCTGAATGTAGAATAGAATAGAATATCGAATTAGATATGAAGAATTACATTGTCATAAACCGTGATGTGCTACCGGCTTCAGTATCCTCGAAAACTATGAAAACGACACCCATGATGAAAAGAAAATCACCAATGCCATCTTGGTTTTTCGTTATGACCTCACTATTGGCTTCAGCACCCCGTGAACTATGAAAACTATCTCTCTCTCTTTTTTATTTATAACAAGTCGCACTGACGGTGGCACGCTGTTTCGTTTCGTGATGATTTTTAAAATATTCTAGAAGTTTACTTCTACCGCAAGCTGCGTTAAAGGTCTTTGTTCCAAAAATATATAGTTACCAGTATCTTACTTCCTTACGAGGTTCGTGTGTTGTCGGTCATTCAGTCACTAAATTGTTTTAAACATAAAAACAAAGTTTATTCCTCTTATATTCTTTCAGACCTTCACCGCATCGTTACACTTAATACATTTATTTGTCCACCGTTTACTGTAGGACTATATTTTTAAAAGCCACCCATAAAATTACCTTTACCGTGAACACCACGCTCTATTGAATATTTTTTATTGGCCACGTTAAATTTAAACGGCCAAGTTTCAGCCGTAAATTAAATTTTGTGTAGATCGAGGCCAGATTGGCTGTAAAGTGGCTTTTTATTGTTTTTGATTGGCCAGTTATTAACATTGTTGGCTTTACTTGTATTTGGAAGTGATAAACGGGAGTGATTAAAAGGATGTTTGTTGTGTTAAATTAATGTTAGGACTTGAACTGGTGCGACTAATAACTGTTCAGGTTTTATTGGTCAATGAAATAGGCGTTGTAACAGTTTCAGCTTGACTTTGATTATATATTGTAGACAAGGCTTTTTGGACAGACTAGAAATGTATCGATAATTTTTTAAGATTATATTATTGGTACACTGTCGTGCAATGGTCATTTGGAGGCTATTAAACAATAGAAGTTTTAAGAAGTATTTTTTTTAAATTTTATTTGATTACCATGGATCTGTATATTATGTTATTATGATGAACATTGACTTAGCATGGCAGTTGAGAGTATGTTTTGCTCACTTAAATGTCTCACTACTGGTGGCGGCATTGGTGGCATTCGGTTCCCTACAAAATGGTTGAACTGAATGGTGCTGATCCAAGCGTCAAGTTCGTAAACGGGCGCCATCGATTGAGACTGGTCATTTCCTAACTTCTAGGACTTATTTATAATCGAATATTTGGATTTGTTTTCTAATTGTTCTCACTTAAAGAAATAACAAGAAAAAATTACCCAGGATTTTGTAATATCATGAATTGAAAGAGTGTTCTTGAAGTTTCTTGTCCGTTGCTCTCCATATAGACATACGTTTTGATATTATTTGGATCTACGTTTTTGATCCACTTTTTGACCAACTGACCGATTTTAAATAAGATTCAAAATGCAAAAGTCACTCCGTATGCTATTTACGTATTAGCTTAGTTCATCTGAAAATGTACGTCATGATTGATGAAATATTATTGTGTCAATATATTTATTCTTTCACGTGTTTGTCGTTCGAACTATCGTCGTTTTATCTATACTAATATTATAAAGCTGAAGAGTTTGTTTGTTTGTTTGATTGAACGCGGTTATTTCAGGAACTACTGGTTCGAACTGAAAAAATATTTTTGTGTTGGGTAGCCTATTTATCGAGGAAGGCTATAGGTTATATAACATCACACTACAACCAAGAAGAGCGGAGCAGTAATGAAAAATATTGCAAAAATGGGGAAAATCGCATGGGTAGGCGATTCGACGTGACGGGAAGGGTCGGGGGAACAAGAAATTTAACGCGATCGAAGACGCGGGCAGATACTAGTATAAGATAAAACAAAAAGCTTCTTCCCTTCTAAATTACTACAAATGATTACCGTACTAATATTAAGCCTTATTTCCAGCCGGAGCTATACAAGAACGAGCTGGTCCGCCAGTCATCCACCGACAGCGCTGAGCTCGAGTTCTGTGGCAAGCTGCACTTCGCGCTCAAGTACGATCAGGAAGTTGAGGCCCTTGTTGTCAAGGTAAGTCATAGGAAACTTGAATTGCATTGAAACATAGCGGATTTTTTTTCCATTCATTTCGTTTTCATTTTTCCATTCTTCTTTCCGTGGGTGTCATAAAAGGTGAATAAGGGATTTACGAGTGAATGGGCAGCAGCGTCCTCTATGCATTTTGCTATCATACTGCGATCGCCAACCAGCTTGCCAAGCGTGGCAGAAATAGTTAGCAACAAACTTAAATACAAAACCAAAGACACTGCAATTGAAGTAATTTTTCACTCTATACTGTTTTTTTTTACTTGTTGTTTGGAAAGAAACAAATTTCTCAAGAAAATAGACATTGTTTCTAATTCATCTGACACCGACACATTAAGTTTATAATGAATACTTACTAGAAGATGCAAACGATGTTACTGAAGCTTTAGTGAGCCAATTTAAACTAATTAACAATGTACCTAAGTACTATAAAGATAATAATCATTATAAAGGTTTCATCTCCCGTCAACTTTACGTGAAAATGTATGTAATCCTAACTGCACGTTAACCGGAGCTTTTAAGTTGTACTTAATGTATTAGTATAAGTAGAGTTGATAATTTAAATATACGTTTGCATAATAAAGGCAAATTACAAAAAAAAAGACTGAAAAGCACGAACACCTTACCAAAACGTGGTCAAAGTTTTTGTTAAGTGATCAATCGATAGGACTTTTGGACATTGTCACAATAAACGCTTTCGAAATAAAGAAAAAAATATGCGTTTATCGGCCTTACAGCAAAGAAAAAACATTTTAAAAATATATATAAAAAATTGAAAACAATGATTATAATGCCAAAAGGGCCTCAGGTCAGCATAATGTCAGATAACAATACAAGGAGTATCGCCTGACTTAGATGTTTATGACACTCGTAGATTGTAGCGAACATTTTAGATTTAGACGCTAGAATAATAAAAATATAGGGAAGTGTGTGTCTGTAATAATAAATTAAGAAAATATAAAAAAATAACAAAGTTCTAAGCACGGTTAAGGTACTCGTAATTCCACCATACCTACTACCGTCCCAATAACAATATTTTTAAAACATCATACATTTAATAGTTTCTTCAAAAACAATACAATAGTAAAATCCTACACAAACACAAAGACCCTTGAGAAACGAGAGCACGGATAACAAATCGTTACCTGCAGCTTATCCCGTAGCATGTTCCTCCGGATAGTTAGTCTGTGCACTAAACTGTAGCCATAGATTGTAGAATAAGAATGTATAGATATGACACTTGTTTTGAAAGCATTCTAAGCAACTGTCAGTGTCAAAACAATAATGACATTGACAGCTCTTAAATGAGGTATAGATGAGCTGGGGGCCTAATAACGCCACAATAAGCAATTCCTCTAGAAAGGATTAATTTCTTGAATTCTCTAATGATTCCGCTATTTGACATTAAATCATCAATAAAGGAATTCATAACTAGTTTCATGTTCCAACGAATCTCCATACAAAACTGTCGAACATATGAATTGCGTGCGCCGTACGCAGATTAAATTATGTTTTGTGACTATTTGATATTATTTTATCATGAGTCTGCCATAGCGGCCTTTTAGACCCACTGCTCGCGTTCAGTTTTATTGGGAAAATCCGTCCTCAATGCAACTGTTAGGATGTTTAAAACGTTCAACATATCAAGTAGAGACACATGCGGAGTTAAGCTGGGTGTCCAGTACGATTGCACAGATAATGTGTTCCCCACATCGGCTATAACTTTGTCTTGTTGGCCAAAAGTTAAAGAAATACGTAGGACAGCACAGTTGGTGCGACAACATACTGAATACCTAGCTTCGTACGCTCCGCGATCAATGACATTGATAAATGATGTTTATTCTGTAAATTTATTACAGAATAAAATAATAAAACACGTAAAAATAAAATAGAGATCGGTGTTTTCTATCCGACTACTCGAAGAAGAAATATAGAAATGAACTAGGAGGTTATAATCTCTTATAAAGTCTAGTAATATCTTGGTCAGGTAACGTGAAGACCATGCAGACAATCGTCAATTACATTGCTTGGATTATGCAAAGCAATTCGTAGACGGGTATACACAGCCATAAAAATCTCAAGTCTGGAGGGAGTAGGTTACTACTAGTTACCCGTGTGCCGACCTCATCATCGCTTACTTTAGAGTGTGATAGTGTTTAAACGCAAGCTCACAGAGTTCAGTAATAATAGCTGCACGGATTGATCTATTAGGTGAAGCTACGCTAACCGTAGTTGGTCTGTGGTTGGGTGACTATCTTCACACACCAAGACCCCTTCTTGACTCGGAAAGCACGTCAACCTGTTGATCCGGGCTGTTAATAATGGGTCTATGACAGTTGTCAAAAGCCCGAAAGTCTGACAACGAAACGCTCTTACCAAAGGATATCTTATCACCCATTAACTGGGTTTTGGAGGTCTGATAAGCAGTCGCTCTATCTAAAATACTAGTCTTCATCTGCATCTCATTTTTTTTTAAACTATTAATACATCGTCTCACACTTTTTCGGCTGTGTGTTGCATGTCGCGTGACGGCCCGCCGCGGAGTAGGGATAAAGTGAAAGTCGCTCGCTGGTGCATGTTGTTGTTTATGGATTTATTTCAATTTTTTTTTTAACTTATTTCGTATGAATATTAAATTAAGTCTTTTTATTAAGCTATTGCTTATATTCCGAAATTTTTTAGTTAAATGTCTATAATGAGAAAAAAAGTTTTACTTTTACCGTGGTTTCATAAAAACCACACAATTCTTTTTTTTTTGGATGGGAAATTATCAAATGACGTCTCCCACTCGTTTGTGTCAGACTTTTACTGACTAAAACCCACCCTTGTTCCTTCAATTGCCCATGTGCCAGGGTCACGGTGTCTCTTGCGAACAATCTCGCGACCCTGGCAGGGTCTGCATCCTATTAGATTGGCAGTCGACGCCTACATAATTCGAAATAGCCGGCCTATTCAAAACGATGTCGGGATCAATTGATGATGTGGGGGTGAACTTTTGAAATCCTTAAAGTGCTGACCGTCGATGAAAAAGTTCCTCTCTTGAGGAATTTCAAACTTCTATACCTACCCAGCTCTAGCTCCAGTTTCTCTTGTTGCCGGATAATATTGAAAACCCTTCTTTGGAAATCGGTTTGTCTGGAAACCAAACCCCAACATAGTTGAGAAAAGGCTAGGTAAATTGATTTTAGCGTTCGAACGCAAAGCTGGTAAGTGATTTTCGCATCTATACGGATTTATTATTCTATGGCTGGGCTTAGTACTTATCTACAATCGATCGCGTCCATGGGACTTAATACGTTTCTTTAGATTGGAAATGCTAGGCTTTGGAGCGTCCTGCCAGGGTCGCGAGATTGTTCGAAAGAGATACCGTGAGCCTGGCACATGGGCAACTGAAGGAACACGGGTGGGTTTTAGTCAGTAAAAGACTGACATGCTCTCCCGCTCCGCCCAGAACGGGAGAAGTTATTTGATGATTTCCCATCCAAAAAAAAAAACAAGGCTTTGGAGCGTCTGGCCATGTTTTCAGTTGAGGCAAAGTTTGCATTTAAATTAAGAAGGAGATAGTCTTTTGTTTTCAATGCACTGGATTTTCTGCCTAGCCTTTTACCGCAGCGAATTTTACATGGAGCAACTTCTTATTTGATCTTTCCTACCTAGTTACTGCGTAAAACGATACTACTTAGTAAGACTGGTTTTCAGACTTTCGGGCTTCTAATGACTGTCAAAAATTCCCGAATGATAGCCAGGATCAACGGCTTAATGTGCTTTACGTGGCACGTAAATATGATCACTGGCCGACATGGTGGCCGGTATGGTGACCGGCTGACAATCAGCGCTGGGACTCTGTCTCGCATAGGGTCACAGCATTATGCTGAGTGATGGCCGTATTACGTGGATGTGACGCATGTTTTCCCACACCTTCTTTTTTATTTTTGTACACTTTGGTTGTTTCTGTGCGTCATGTTTGCCGCAAATAAACATGTTTTCTTTTTTTCTTTATCTCTAGAGATCGTATGTTCAGATGCATATTCACCTAAAGTTGAAATGTTGACTAATATGGAATGCGTGTTTTTACCGTGTTTTGTGTGTTGTTTTAACTAACACATACCAACCTACACACATATGTATTTGCATCTGGGGTTAAACATTAATTTTAAATAAATGCATATAATCCAAAAAACCCGGCTTTTATAAAAAATACGAAGCCGCTTCCGTGCTTTCACAGCTAAATAGTAACATTTGGTAATTATGCATCCGAATATCTGATTACTGATGACCCACGGACTAATCGTAGCAAGTGATGTGTGAGTGAGTTCAATCTGATTGATTGACCCGTGCGGCTAATTAAGCCAACTTTATTTCACTTAACTTAGGTGTCGCCAATCAGCGTGAATAAGCTAGGCTGTGCACGTACCTACCAACTTTAAGCTCAAGTTACATGTGAATACAGTACGCAAGAAGGCATCTAGGGGTTTATTTATAAACATTGCTTAAAACTCAGTAGGGTTAACGTTCTATTAAATATAAATATGTGTGTAATTTTGGATCACTTAATATCAGAATAAAGCTCTTATGTATGATTGGTCTTAACTTCCACTTACTTTTTAAATAAATACGTCGTTTATTTTTATAATAAAATAAAAATAAACGACGAATTTTTTTCCACTTACAAGTGTATTTTTATTCTTAAGTCAACAACCGAGATAATATTTATTAATTTAGCTGAAATTCAATCACTGCTTGTTCTCATTACATAGATAATTATTGGAAATGTTGGTACCACAACAGGATTCAGAGGGCAATGACTGATCACAATATAAAAACAAAAGATTTATTTGTTGTTATCAGCGATGGCTGAGCGACAGCGCCATCATCCTCTCGATTCAAAGTACAGAGGGGGTATTGCGGAACTTTTTATCGGTAGGAATTGGTTTAATATTCATAGTTAAACAACATTCACTGCGTTATTTACGTTGCTGAGCCGACAATTTATTCCAACAAATGACGCAATGGTTTAGAAATAATCTTCAATCCCATTCAGATTCTGATCAGTTGTGCGTTTCGCAATTATTGTGCAGGTTTACAAAAAAACACGATGATATAGCAGGTCAGTTTTTCACTTAAGAATAGTTATTACAGTATAATACGGTAACCGTTACGCACTATTTTCTAAGTTCGGACAAACCGACAGTTTCGTGTCTGCATTCATTGGTTGTCTACACAAGACTGCTTCGTTTTGCAATCATTTCTCCTCAATCGACTCAGTCCACGTACCCCTTCATCCAGTTGGCGTGTCACTGTGTTTACCCTCATCTTGGTACTAAAATATCAATTTAGAGACTATTATCGCTCACTTTTAAAATCTACGACATAATTTTGTCGTATTTTTCAACAGTGAAGCTAGTTACTAATTGTATCTTCATTTCTCTTGCTTACTCCATCGTCAGACCTTGATTAAAATCGATCTTTAATCTGTTCATTGACACTATTCCAATGAGACCAAACCATTGGGTTTGGTGACCTCTATTATTAATTAAAGGAATTGGATACTACTTCAAGATGATGCTGTAGCATCAGTTTATAGTTTTTG
Source organism: Aporophyla nigra (assembly GCA_947507805.1). Classification (NCBI taxonomy): domain Eukaryota; kingdom Metazoa; phylum Arthropoda; class Insecta; order Lepidoptera; family Noctuidae; genus Aporophyla; species Aporophyla nigra. Next base: position 25,173,301 of record OX382292.1, on the reverse strand, counting down.
TAATAACGCTTGATGTAACAAAATTCCAAATTTGGAGTCAAACAAACCAGAAAAGAGCTGACAATCGTCGGAACGGCTGAACAGATTTTCTTGAATCATAAGCTATAGCTAAGAACCTTCTCGATCAAGACACCTCTCAAACAAAATAAAATAGATAAAAATTGGTTCAGTCGATTGGGATCTACGATGGCACAGACAGCTAACAGATACAGAAATACACAGATACACACGTAAAACTTATAACACCCCTTTGTTTCTGTCGCTGGTTAAAAAGAGGGTAAACCATTATTATTAATTGGATCCTATTCCTAGATTATTTTTCAAATAAATGTAATACTATCGATATAGCCACCAATTTCACGACAAAAGGAGCACCACTTTGGATTACGTTCCAACTATTCATGCGGATAAAATAATTGATGCATTCAAATAGCCTTATTATCGTCAAGCTTCGGTACCACTTGGCATAATCAAATGTTCCCACAGCTGGGTCCCAGGTCTCCACTCAGTGACACAGAGGCGGTCCTAATCCACCCCGCGGGCCTAGTACGGGTCGGTAGATGTCACATAATTATCTTCGAATTATTGGTTCTAGACATGCCAGTTTCTTCACGATGCTTTTCTTTACCGTTTTGAGAGCAGTGGTGATGAAATAATTTACATTAAATAATTTACCACTAGACCAGCACTGCGTCTACTGCCGCTCTTATCATTACCATTTACCCACATTTTAATCTTTTCACCTTTTGTGCCGTATGTTGACGAACGTAAAGAATAAATAACACTGCCCCATTTCTTTCCGTGGGTATCGTAAAAGGCGATTAAGGGACTTACTAGAGAATGGGCAGCAACGTTCTCTATGCATGTCGCCACCACATTGCGATCGCCAACCGATTTGCCAAGCGTGGCGATTATGTCAAAATCCCTACATTGGGAGAGGCCTATGTCCAGCAGTGGAAGTGTTTCAGCTGACATGATAATAATGAATCTTTTCCCAACAGTATGTGGAGCTACCCTTATATTAGGTATCTACTCAGGGCCGGATTTAGAGGTCTGAAGGCCCTGGGGCAACAAAGGAGTGGAGGCCCCTAATAATTTTCCAAATTAATGAATCAATTGTTTGAATTGTAGTGTTTCAATAATTTATTACAAGACAAATTAAGTTTTATTCATCGATGATTTTGCTGAAATCCAGCTCCCGAAGTAAATCACTTTCAATGCTTAGTAAGGATAGCTTTGATAGGCGGTTTTGTCTCATCGTAGTTTGAAGTCTATCTATATATATAAAAGAAAGTCGTGTTAGTTACACTATTTATAACTCAAGAATGGCTAAACCGATTTGGCTGAAAAGTGGTGGGGAGGTAGCTTAGAACCAGGAAACGGACATAGGATACTTTTTATCCCGTTAAACAACGTTCCTTCCCTTGTGACGTGACTTAAAACATCAAAGAGAATCACTATAAAACGTGGTACGACAAAAACTTTGCCTTCGAAGTACCAGGTGGTCATAACATGGTATGAGCTTGCTTATCAAACAGCAGTGTCAACCAGAAAACGTTTTATGCCTTCGAAGTACCAGGTGGTCATAACATGGTATGAGCTTGCTTATCAAACAGCAGTGTCAACCAGAAAACGTTTTATGCCTTCGAAGTACCAGGTGGTCATAACATGGTATGAGCTTGTTTATCAAACAGCAGTGTCAACCAGAAAACGTTTTATGCCTTCGAAGTACCAGGTGGTCATAACATGGTATGAGCTTGCTTATCAAACAGCAGTGTCAACCAGAAAACGTTTTATGCCTTCGAAGTACCAGGTGGTCATAACATGGTATGAGCTTGCTTATCAAACAGCAGTGTCAACCAGAAAACGTTTTATGCCTTCGAAGTACCAGGTGGTCATAACATGGTATGAGCTTGCTTATCAAACAGCAGTGTCAACCAGAAAACGTTTTATGCCTTCGAAGTACCAGGTGGTCATAACATGGTATGAGCTTGCTTATCAAACAGCAGTGTCAACCAGAAAACGTTTTATGCCTTCGAAGTACCAGGTGGTCATAACATGGTATGAGCTTGCTTATCAAACAGCAGTGTCAACCAGAAAACGTTTTATGCCTTCGAAGTACCAGGTGGTCATAACATGGTATGAGCTTGCTTATCAAACAGCAGTGTCAACCAGAAAACGTTTTATGCCTTCGAAGTACCAGGTGGTCATAACATGGTATGAGCTTGCTTATCAAACAGCAGTGTCAACCAGAAAACGTTTTATGCCTTCGAAGTACCAGGTGGTCATAACATGGTATGAGCTTGCTTATCAAACAGCAGTGTCAACCAGAAAACGTTTTATGCCTTCGAAGTACCAGGTGGTCATAACTTTCTGCCAGGGTTGCGAGATTTATTCGAAAGAGTAACCGTGGCCCTGGCATAGCCAACTGAAAGAACACGGGTGGGTTTAAGTTAATAAAAGTCAGACACGCCCTCCCGCTCCAAAAAAGGTGGTCATATAGCTTGGTATGAGCTAGGCAGAACGGGCTGGTGTCCACAACCCCACACGCGTAAGGTATGTGCTATTATTAACCAGAAGTTCCAGCTAGCAAACGCGTTGTCTTTAAAATACCATAAGCATAACTGGGTAGGACCTCACATAACCCGGCACTCCAGCAAGGAGGCTCGCCGCCTCGCAGGAGACCGTGCGGTATCCCCGGCCTAGCCGGATGGCCATGACCCTCTGGGCCGCACTTAACCGGCGCGCTGGGCGCAGCCTCAGTGAGGGCGCCCACACCGCTGCCCCGTAGAGGGCCATGGACCGCATAGGTTGTCAAACTTAGTAGGTTTATTACAACATTTATTGAATCTGAGGCGATACGAAGTTCGCTGGGTCAGCTAGTTTTTTATAATTTTAATTTTTGAAAATGAGCGCTCTCCAGTGGAATTTGACACCATCAAAACCAAATACATCCGCACTGTGATTTCAATGTTCGGGAATGTAGCTCTGAAAATTTTCGTTCTGGAGTATCTGATAATAAAACAGATTGATTGCACCAACTCGTTACCAAGACTAGGTTCTAAATCATGTTTGTATTTTTTTATTTCTCATTGTGGGGGCCCCTCACTTGTGGAGGCCCTTGGGCTGTAGCCCCGGTTGCCCTCCCTCAAATCCGGCCCTGTATCTACTCGTGCCAGCGAGGGCATAGAAGTATCAATTTAATATTATTATCAAACTTGTTAGAGGCCAATATCGATGTCGTAACGAGGCCATTCACCCCGACCGGGGTGTAGGGATGGAAACCGCGGAATTGCTGTTATAGCAAATTAATCATTTTTGGGCCTAGTTTTTTACGGTATTCGTTTAATAAAGTAGGAACTTGCGCTAAATGAAATTTTGCAATTTAACTGAGATGAGCTATTCGCCTTTCACATTTTTTTACAAATATTTTTTAATAGATTCTTCAGCGTTAGAATATCGGTAGTCTTAAAAGGACTACCTCATACTCGTTATTATCAAACTGTTGTCAGCTAAGTAAACTTGTTAGCATGAATTCCATACATCATTTGTTGAAAATTTACCAGGTTATTAAAAAAATGTTCCATACATTTTGACCGCGTTGGTATGGCACATTTTTTTGACGCTTCAAGGTCTAGGATCATGCGCTGAATTCATGTTTACAGTTTGCGTCTTTTTTTTTTTTTTTTGGATGGGAAATCATCAAATGACTTCTCCCGCTCTGGGCGGAGCAGGAGGGCGTGTCAGACTTTTACTGACTAAAACCCACCCGTGTTCCTTCAGTTGCCCATGTGCCAGAGTCACGGTATCTCTTTCGAACAATCTCGCAACCCTGGCAGGCATCGGTCCTAGCAGACCCCTACATTGCTGCTTACATCTCTTTGAGGCGCGCGTGGAACACTACGGCCGTCGACCCGAGCCTGGTCCTTACCGGGCGGCGAGCTACCCATTGCTCGCCACCCGCAAGCTCGCGCCTACGGTGGCTGGGAGTCCGCTATTGACTCCCGACGCCCGGGGCGTCTCCTCCTGCGGCGGCTAGGGACGTGAGGGCGCAGAGACTGCCACTCCCTCACGCGCCCCGCCTCCTCCTTCGCGAGCATTACTGCTTCGCAGAAGGAGGTGACGGCTTCCCATGCCCTCTCGCTCCGTACCATGGCTCGCACCAGGGCCGGACGCGAGAGGTCGCCGCCGCCGATCGCCTCCACGAGGACACGGCGGTGCTCCGCCCAGGCAGGGCACACCTCCACCGTATGCTCCACCGTGTCCTCCAGACGATCCTCACAATAGAAACACCCGGGCGTTTCCTCCCCTTTTTCCTGAACAGGAACCCACCGAAGCACCCATGCCCGGTGAGAACCTGCGTCAGGCGGAAGGTGAGGACGCCGTGGCGCCTCGCAATCCACTCCTCAAAGAGGGGACTTACCGCCGCAATTGTGGCGTGCCCAGCGCTGGGTTGCGACAATCGTACCCGCCATGTCGCCATGAGATCCTGCCGGAGCTCTGCCCGCCGTGCCGCGATTTGTCGCGGCAGCGGAGTTTCGCCCCGGCGTTTCGCGTCCTCGCGCCACTCCCACATGTGGGCGAGGACCTTTGCCTCCAGATCCCATGGCGGCACTCCGGCAAGGAGGCTCGCCGCCTCGCAGGAGACCGTGCGGTATCCCCGGACTAGCCGGATGGCCATGACCCTCTGGGCCGCACTCAACCGGCGCGCTGGGCACAGCCTCAATGAGGGCGCCCACACCGGTGCCCCGTCAAGGGCCATGGACCGCACGACCCCCGCGTAGAACCTCCGCAGTTTGCGTCTTAAGATGAATGCTTAAGATGTACCAGCCCGCGAAATTGAAAATTTCTTGCGTTTTTTGCAATTTGCAGGCCAGTGCTAGGTTGTATGTTGATTAAAATATTATTCGCGCCTGTAAGAGGTATATAATTACAGAATTATAATCATCAAAATCATCAATACAACGCTCTAAGTTCATAAAGCTATAGGAATGATTTTTTCTCTTTTTTTTTTGTTCTTAGGCCTTTACAACCTAGTACTGGCCTGCAAATTGCAAAAAAACGTAAGAAATTTTGAATTTCGCGGGCTGGTCGGAGCATTCCCCTTAATATGCCTGCCACACTGTATATAAGCTTTTCGGCAGCTAATGTCACTCCCATACACTCACGAGTAATAATATGTATACACATAGCCAAATTCAAAAGCAATTTACTCTTTAAATAACGATTGCAACTTTGAGATAAGGCAAATTTCGTAATAGTGTGGGTTCCAAAATACTATGTTCGTAATAAAATAAAATTACAATCAGTACAATAGGAGAAAATCCCTTTTAAAAGTTGGTAAGTGTAAACATATTCGTGCTCGTGACTACATTATTGACTTTTGCATCATGGCTATTGCTGATAAAATATATTATTGTTGTTTACTTTGTTTGTTGTCACTAATCCTTTCGCCAAACATATTGCTAACCTTTACTTAAGTATAAAAAATTTAAAGATAGCTCGCCCACAGATGTTAAATAAAAGAACCAAAATTAAATTATTTATCTCAACTATGTCTTCCGCGGCCTCATTTTTTGTCCAATCAACTTTTTTGGGTCAGCAAGATGTAACTTGCCGAATGGTCGCAATTTTTCCAAATCAATCGCTTTTGTACGTACTCTTGAAAGGAAGCCAAGAGAGATTCAGGCCAAGATTTGTGAAAAGGTAATGGCTATTTCACAGGCAGAAAGGTTCTCGCTTTGAATAGGCGATTATCGAAATGAGATTAAATTGTACCTGTTCATGTAAACGGTATAATACACAAGAAGGCAACAATTGCTGGTTTAAAAAAAAAACCGGCCAAGTGCGAGTCAGACTCGCGCACCGAGGGTTCCGTACAAACCTGTAGGTATATAAGTAAAAGTTCACCCATCACGACAATCGAGTCGTAGTTCTGTTCTGTTTCTTGGCTTGGTTTTATTTCTGTCTGTGTTTTGTTCTATTTATTATATGATCTAACTAAAAATTTACGGTTTTCGCAATTTTTCCTTTATCTGTGCTATAAGACGTTGCTTGGTACCAAATTTCAAAATTCTAGATCGACTGGAAGTACCCTTTAGGTTTTGATTCCCTTGCGAATTTCGAAAATTTGCGGAAATTTACGGCATAAACGGCTATATCTTTTGATTTCGTTAGTTTAGAAGTTTCATTTTTTCACAGCTTTAAGGGACAGTAGACTTGAGCATTTGATATAAATTTCAGCTTGATAACTCCACGCGTTCCTGAGAAAAAGGGTCTTGACAGACGGACGGACGGACGGACGGACAACAAAGTGATCCTATAAGGGTTCCGGTTTTTCCTTTTGAGGTGCGGAACCCTAAAAATGGAAGCATAAGCAAAAGCCCATAATGTTTACTTTGCTGGGCCAAAGGCCTCTTCGTTTTGAGAGGGAGTAGGCCATAATATCACATGTTTTCGAAGGACATGCCGGTTCCCTCATGATGATTTCCTTCACGCAAGCTAAAGTGCCTGCACGAGTCGAACCCACGACGTATAACTTTTAGGGTCGGTTCACATCTGACGGAAGATGCGTCGCGTATGATCGGTCGCGTAACGCCAGAACAGACAATTATATGAAAAAACATTCAACCGTTCACATTTAACCGATGATGCGTTAGTGCGTGCATACAGCGTCTGTACCGTTTCCGTCAACGCATTGTCGGCCGACAAAAAGCGTGGCAACGTCGCGCCACGTGTATATTGACTGATATATTCAGAGATCGTTTGTGTACAGACTAAATTAACACACAACACAACCGCTCTGTAGATGCTGAATACAGAAACTGAATAGACGCGTTATAATGTGGCAAAACAAAGTTACGCCTGACGCATCTTCCATCAGATATGAAAACACCCTATTTGACCGAATAGACGCGAGCGATGATACGCTCGACGCAGATGTGAACCGACCCTTAAGTCCCGGCCGTTACCACTGTGCCCTCACTGTTCATATCACATTTCGAATTTACAGTTCCAGATAATCATCAAACAAGTAGCTTACGACATACATAAAGCATTCGGGTTTTTATACTGTAAACACACGCGTGCGACAATCGCCAGGCTATTCTTGCTTACAAGACTCCCACAGACATTCTCGACTCTCGACGCGACGATCGAAAATCTTGGCTCATGTAAACAAGCCTTGAGATTGAATGTCAAACGTTTTTTTATGGGAAATTCAGCGCATGAAGGATCTTAATTGAATTTTCTCGCGTGTAGGTCATGACCTTTACAGGTTGTTGAACTCTACTGAAGTTGTGTAGGTAAAGTTGATGGTATTTACATAATATGCTTTTACGGGAGTGTTTGGGTAGTAGATACATCTTTGGTGATTTTTATGGAGCGTGTAGGAGAACGTTTACCTGCTATCCTTTTGCCTTTTGGTAAGATATTTTTTGAAGCTTTGGATAACATAAAACGCAATGGTTGTTTATAAAATAGGTAGATATTGTTAAAGAACATCGAAGTTACGCAAGACACGTTATCTTAAAATTAATTGCTTGATTATTTTCTTTAAAACAATAGGCTTCTTATAAAGAAAAGATACATAATATGTGTACTCAAGCTTAAAGAAAATGATTTTCTTCTACGTTAGAAAATGCTTTTACAAATTAATTATATTATCATACCGCAAACGTGTCCAAGTTAAGGAAAACTACTACAATATTCAAATTTTCGGAATTAAAGGATCAGGAAATACTAGATTTTTGCCAGTGGCTTTGCTCGCATGGAGGTCGTGAATCACTCCACAGTAACGTACTACCGGGTTAAAAAAGACCCTATGTGTCAAATCAGGATATAAACTATCTGTGTACTAAATTTCATCCAAATACGTTTGGCTGTGTTTGCGTGATTAAGTAACAAACATCCAAATATCTTTGGCTGTGTTTGCGTGATTAAGTAACAAACATCTAAACATCCAAACGGTCTCATTTATAATAATAATAGGAAAAGGACAGGATTAGTAGAATTAGCAGGCACGTTTCAGTCTCTTTGTCAATCAAAATTAATTGGTTGATAAGAGTCTTGGTGAGCGCTCCATTTGTATGAGGAACAGGATAATTAATTTATTTATTGAATTGGGGACAGCCACGTGCCATGGATTAATTTCTAAATTGATTGGTTGAATTTTATGCGACGCTCACTCATGAAATTGAATGGTTTCGAGCGCAGGTTTTTGTCCATTCTTGGGATTTGAATCTTTTGATCGATTTTCCACATACTTCCCGTAATCCGATTGAATTTTGCACTCACGTCTTCTGACGTAAATACAATATTATGATGCCAATATGTACCTGTTCAGCTTACGATAAGGATGAAAGTAAATCCACCATAGTTTTATCTTAAAATACCTCTACGAGTGCTAATTACATGGGCAAAAGTTTGCACAATTCTTGGCAATAATTGTAGTTGAATATGACGTCTCAGCAACACGGAGCATTTTACTTCCGTGGGTCGTCAGAAGACCGAGTGTCTGAAAATCAGTCTTACCGTGGGTATCGAATTACCCCGTCACAGGTTTGCGGAGGTCAGGTAGGCAGTCGCTCCATGTAAAATACTGGTAATCAGTTGCATTCGGATAGACTGGAAGCTAACCCCGAGTAAATTTCTTCCGTGCTCATTTCGATACAAAAGGAACTCTTGAGGAATTTCTAGCTTCGAGACTCAGTGGATTAAAACTTTTGTTAAGTAAATGTGTTTTCTCTTCTCCAGATATTCGAAGCCCGCGACCTGCCCATCAAGGATGTGACCGGCAGCAGTGACCCTTACATCAAGGTGTTCCTGTTGCCTGATCGCAAGAAGAAGTTCCAGACCAAGGTCCACCGCAAGAACTTGAACCCTGTTTTCAATGAGACCTTTTTGTTCAGGTAAGTAAGGATATGTCATTTAGTCAAAGATCTGCTGATAAACTTTCAAAGAGAGTTTAGGCCAGTTGGGGAATCAGTTTTTACGTTTTTAATGACAACTCGAAAGATTTTGAAGGTTTTTTTTTCATTGCCTGATATATGTATTTGAAAAAATCACCGAGTCAATAATGTTAATAACGCATCCGTGCCTCAGAAAGCACGTTAAGCGTGGGTCCAGACTGTCATTTGTCGATCGGTGACAGTCGTTATGGGTCAGAAGTCTGAAAGTCTGGCAACAAGTCTTACCGAGGGTTATCGTATTAGGCAATAACTGGGTTGTGGAGATCAGACAAGTTGATGCTCCATATATAATACTGGTATTCATCTGCATCCCGTTAGACTAGAGGCTGGGCCGAAAATAGTTGGAAAACACTAGGCAGATGATGATGAATAATTACGAGTAAATAACGCAGTCAAAATCATCACCACTGCTCTCAAAACGGTGAAGGAAAACTTCGTCAGGAAACCGGCATGTCCTAGAGCTAAAAATTAGAAGACATGTGACATCCGCCAACCCGCACTGGCCCCGCATGGTGGATTACGGCCCACTCCCTCCTACCGAGAGGAAGCCTGTGTCCCAACAGTGAGAACAATATAGGCTGATGATGTATGTGATGTTACGGAACCAGTATTGTTGAAATAGTCAAAATAGTGTTTCCATTTTAAATGTGTTACGAATTTACCCAGCAGTAATCCATGATGACAAGGCAGTCTGAATCTTTCTACTAATAGATAGCCACATTTGTAAGGGATTACTTTGAGGTTTTTTAGTCGGCAGAAACCTTAACAATTCAGCGTTACTAGCTTGGAATACCTAAGTATAATCCTGAGTAAGGACTAAAAGTAGGTTAAGTATACCTTTTTTGGAAATGGGCTGAAAGTAAGTACTAAGCCTACTTTTCGTAGATTTTTAGTCCTATTGATATACCTAAACAGCAATAAGTATCTAGATTTACGACAATGACTTCATAATGGTCACATCAATTATAAAAAGCTCGGGAGGACATTAATAATTTTTCAGATAATTTAAATAATAAAAAAAAAAACTGCCAAAAACCGTACTACTGATAAAATAAAAAATAAGATAGTATTTCACAATGCTGCAGCAGAAACGAATAAATTGTCAGTAATAGGATAAATAAAAAGTCACTAAATTGGAAAAATAAAACGTGAAAAAATTGGCTACTGCATTTATATGCATTCCAGACTGCAGAGCAACTCACCAACAATTTTGCTTCCATAAAAATTTAATATCAATTTGTCAATTTCTCAAGATCGAAAACTCCTTAAAATTCTATTTCTACTTTAATCCGTCTTCGATCCCTCCCTCGGGACTTGGCAACAGAAACTTGGCAATATTTCGTCAAAATATTAGTTCTGTTGAGTGCCACCTGACTCGCCAAGTTACCGCCAAATTGAATTTACTCCTAGTTATCATCTTGACGTTAATTGTTCTTCACTTTAGAAGTTTCTTCAGAATTCCTGGAATATTAGCTTTCTTGTTACTTAATTTTGGTGTAGATTAAAACTAAATATTTGTAAATTATTTAAGTTTTGTTAGTATTTGGTTGAGAGTTTTATTATGTTATAAACATTTTATCAAAGTAATAAAAACCGATCAAGTTCGTCTCGAACTCGCACACGTAAGATTTCGAACCATAAGACAAAAATCACTGAAAAATAAAATAAAAACCTAAAAATTCTAGGGAGACATTTAATTTTATACTTTTTGTATTATTTTTTTTTGCGGCATTAGAAACACACACTCCGTGAAAATTTCAACTATCTACCTATTACGGTTTATGACATACAGTCCGCTGACAGACGGACGGACAGCGGAAGCTTAGTAATAGAGTTCCATTGGCATCGTTTGGTACGGAATCCTCATAATGAAACTGTTCGTTAGTAAGCGCATCACTTGAGAAAGGCTGGACTGATTTGGCAATTGTTTGTTTCAAACATATTTGTATTAGCTTGAATTAGGTGCATAGGGAAAGAGAAATGAGAAAAGTTGCTCCGAAAATTGCAAACTACACTAAAAATGATTTTTGTATGGAATTTTAGTGTGATATATTGAAATCTTGACAAGACAACAACTGCTGGGTCTGCCAGTTTTTTTTATAAATAATTGTTGTCTCCCAATGATTCATCTATTTAGCTTGTATTATCTCCCGGCAAGGCAAAGTTCTTCTTTTCCTTTTCCATACTCTTCTGTTGGCTCGTAATGTGGGCCAAAGGATCCATAAAAAAACAATTATTCTTTCAGACTTTACTTAAGGCCTTTTTACTAAATTATGAGGTCTAAATAGAATCTTTGAAGGTTCCGTTAAATTACCTTCCTGTTTCATATAAAACTCTTAACGGCTACTAAAACTTCTCGGAACTCTTCATAATTACATCCGACCTTAAGCCAAGGTTAACGACCTCCAAGGATGTTGTAGGCGGCAAAAATGCCTAATTTGTATGCAAAACAAATAAATTGACAAAGTTTTGGAAACTTTTTTATTGAAAGTTCAGCGACATTACCTGAAAAAGTGAATTTTGGAAGGCAATCATAAGTTTCGGATTTGCCAAAACGAATAAGGGGCGCCACACACATCATGTTCGGGTCGTCATGATTTTTAAATCGGCATAATCGAATATAATTGTTAAAGACGCTTAAAGACACCGTAAGAGACTGTACTTCCCGTTTTCTTTTTACAAATAGCATTTCATTTTATTGTAGGTATTTTAATTTTTTGTTTGTACTGGGCCATATTTAGGACTTTTACGGAGTTATCAGGTAAAAATTCTAACAACTAAACTTTAAAAACACCCACAAATCCTACCGTTGTATGCAATAAAGCACGCAAATTTACTCAGCAATCATTTCTGCTAATTGTTACTTAGTTTTATGTTCAGAATGCGGACTACACTCTATGTATACGTATGTTTGGGTATCAGACACTCGACAAAATACGCAGAGCTGGCCCAAACATGATTAAGTGAAAGTAGATGCCGATCAGCATGGGCCGACTTTTAGCAGTAATTGCTTCGGGTCGACTTTATTGTTCAAAAACGTATTAAATTTATTTCCAAAACACTTAACCTATTTTATTTACAATTAATTTTAACCGCTCAGCGAAAACTTCTAAAGGTTTCTCTGTTGCATAGAATATAATAGGTTGGGGAAAAAGTTTCTTCGCATTTTTTAAGAAAATTCAAAACATTTTTTAATAAAGTTTATTTACATTTAACTAAAGTATGTAGGTACCATTTTGTTCGATAACTTTTTGCCATCTTGTAGGTAGGGACATGATCCCATTGCTATAGAAATTTTGGGACTTCTGGTCAAAATACCGCGACAAGTGGTTTTGGTAGTCCTCTCGTGATGTTAACCTGACATTACCTAAAGAATTCTGAAGAGACCGAAACAGGTGGAAATCTGAAGGTGCAAGGTCAGGACTATACGGCGGATGCATTAACACCTCCCAGTCAAACTCTCTTAATTTCTGTTGGGTGGCTAAAGATGTGTGAGGTCTAGCGTTATCATGATGAAAAACCACACCCCTTCTGTTGATTAATTCCGGCCGCTTTCTCTCAACTTCTTGCTTTAATCTCATCAGTTGTTCGCAGTAGAGTTCAGAATCGATGGTCCTGCCTGGTGGTAACAGCTCATAATGAATAATGCCCTTCCAATCCCACCACACACACAGCATCACCTTGTTGCGAGTTAACCCGGGTTTCGCCACAGTCTGTGATGCCTGACCGGCCTTTGACCACGACCTTTTTCGCACGTTCTTGTCATACGTGATCCACTTTTCATCACCAGTTATCAGCTTCTTCAAAAATGGTTCGGTTTCATTACGTCGTAATAAAGAATCACAAATGAATACACGGTTCATTAGGTTTCTTTCAGTGAGCTCGTAACGTACTCAAATGTCGAGCTTTTTTGTGTACCCAGTTTTTTTCAAATGCGCCAAAACTGTTTTGTGGTCAATTTCCAGTTCTTCAGCTACGTCGTAACTACTGGTAACTGCCCCGTTGGTCTCGTGGTCGCAAGCGCGACCGCTGAGCGTGGGGTCCTGGGTTCGATTCCCGGGTTGGGCAAAGTGCAACTGGGTTTTTCCATTAGGAATTTCTTAGTAGCAGCCCGGAGTTTGGAAGTTGGCGGTGTGATACCCCCGTGCCTCGGAAAGCACGTTAAGCCGTTGGTCCTACGCCTGATCTCTCTCCGGTCGTGTCGGATTGCCGTCCCATCGGACTATGAGAGTGAGGGAAGAGTGAGTGCTCTTGTGTCTGCGCACACACTTGAGCACTATAATATCTCCCGCGCCGATGGCTAGTCTCCGTTGAGATTGGCCGCCGTGGCCGAAATTCGGTCTGGAGGACTATAACTACTGGTATGCCGATCTTGCTCCACTTTTTCAAAAATGGCATCCATTTTATCCGTAATAGGGTGACCAGAGCGACGTGTATCTTTGACATCAAAATTTCCGGATTAAAAACGCTTAAACCAAATTTGTGCTACTCTCACAGACACTACACTAGGTCCATAAACATCGCAAATTTTTTTCGCGGCTTGCGTTGCATTTTTACCTTTTTTGTAGTAAAATTTTAAAATGTATCGAATTTCTTCATTAGATTCACTCATCTTGACAGTACGAAAAACAAATGAAAATCACACATTTTCCTAATTTGAATTTGGAATTATGTTCTTTAAAATTTAAACTTTCAATGATACCAAAACCAGCCAGATACAAATAGTATAGCCAAAGAGATTTTATAACAAGTTCATACGTACTATAATGTGAAAAGACTTTTTCCCCAACCTAATACATGTATGAATATACATTACCCGAAAAAATGTGACACACCCATAATATTTCTGCAGTCATTTAGATTTAGAAGTTTTATATTTCTTTGCAAATTTCAGATTTCAACCCTTTCAATGTTGTTTGGTCTTATGAAGCATTTATAAGTCCTTTTAAAAATGTAAATTAAATACTAAATGTTATACAGTGGTACGGAATCGTTACCGACTCGTATTTGGCCGCTTTTTAGTATTATTTAGATTAACATAAACTTCAGAAACTCGGTACATTTGTTAGAATGTTTCAAAGTTAAAAGACAGATAGATCTTCAGTATATCAATCAGAAGGTTGCGATCAATCTTTATTTGCAGTAACATTAATCTCGGCATCTTTCTTCATTTTCAACTGTTCAGTATTGTTTCTAATAAATCACGTCGGGGTTCAAAAGTTTCTGTTTTCTTGTTCAGTGCAGTTCTGAGTGTTGTTGGAAGTTGATAGTGCCCTTTATTTAATATTTATTGCAGATATTTCATACACATAAAGTCACTTAAAAGTTGAACTCAGGGGCATTTAAGTTATTGAAGACAAATCTTAGATTATAATTATTATAAACGATATGTTTCAGTGTGCTCTAAGGACCATTTCTAGAAATCACTTTTATTGCACAATTTCTTCTTTAGATCTTTAGGTGTTGTTAAAATAAGAACGCCATTTTTAATCGACTTTAAAAGGAGGAGATACTCCATTTGTTTGTTTCGTTTTTGTATACGTATGTTCCTTTACTAATCCAGCAATTATCGATCGTTTTAAAAAAGTATATATTTTAAATGGATAGGGTGTACTTCAGACCCCTGAAGCACACTAATTTCATATCTCGTACAAATTGTATTAACTAAGTTATTATGTACTATGCAGTAATTTTTTATTTAAGTTCAATGTTCTTACATTTAAAATTGGTAGACCAAAGGTATAACTAAAATACCGTAATTTATTCGCTCTAAGTATTCGAGGATAAATCTTGACTGGTATTTTTGGTCGCTATTTTGAGTACCTACCTAGATTTAGCATTCCAAAACCAGGCCGTAACATACGTCGAGTTTTTTTGTAAAAAAATCAGATTTGTAGAGCGTTACCCTTGTCTCTTTAGAGCGGTGGTGGTAATGTGCCACTCACCAGTTATAGATTATCTTTTGGGACCCCGAGAGGTGTTTGACTTTGTGTAAATTATTTAATCACCACTGCCTTCAAAATGGTGAAGTGAAACATCGTGATGAAACCAGTTTGTCCTAGAACCAAAAATTCGAAGGTATATGACATCTACCAATCCACAGTGGGCCCACGTGGTTATTTTATAATCCGCTCCCTTTCACCGAGATGGACCCTGTACAGTTTGAAAAAGCAGAGAAAAATATGATTATGTGAAGTCTTAAACTAAATCATACTCACATATAAAATGCTTTAAAAATAATTTTCGGGGTCTCGATATCTTATCTACGTCCAGGTACTGTATTTGGTTGACTAATTCTATTGTTCTTTCTTTAGTGTCCCGTACGAAGAGCTTCGCCAGCGCTACATCCAGTTCTCCGTATATGACTTCGACCGGTTCAGCCGCCACGATCTGATCGGCCACGTGGTGCTCAAGGGTCTGCTGGAGTCCGCTGATCTTCAACAGGAGATCGAATACACCATGAACATACTCGCTGCACCTCAGGTAAGAGAAACTATTAACGACTATAGATAGCTATTAAAAGGGTCAAATTCGAACAATATTTAAGCAATTAAATTGAAAAAAAAAAATGATTCGTTCCTTCTGCCACGGTAACGATTCATTGTGTATGAGGTTATTAAACAAATCAGGTTTATTGGATTCCCATAACGTTCCTGAAACAAACTCTATCAAGTCTATGGAGAGCTGTCCCTTGCACCATATAGATGTAGTTTTGTTTGTAGAAAATGTAGTAAAACAAAATAGACTACAGGAAAGTTAGGAGTTCAACTAGATAACTTGACGAGTTAAGTCAGTCATCTTCCTACACGTGAAAAGTACAGAATTCAATGAGAAATGACAGTATTGCCACGCTATATGGCGATGCTGATTCTATGGCCAAGGCTAGCCCTTTGATCACGTGAAGAGTCGAGCAACCGCTTAGCGATGTCTCTAATACTAAGTGGACAGTCGGACCCCATGGTCCTAGTGTTTCAATCACAAACAGCATGAATATACAGGATCAGTTTTTATCCAGTGCGCAAACTGTAACCATGAATTCAGCATATCATTCTAGACCCCCAGCGTAGAAAATTTTCATCGGTTACACAAAAACAAAACAAACGTTCCATACATTTCAACCCCGTAGGTTTAAAAATTTTTTCGTAGGTTTTGCAAAAAAAAATCTGCTATTTCATAGAAAACTGCAATACCTACGGGGTCGAAATGTATGGAATAGCTGTTTTTAGGGTTCCATTGCCAAATGGCAAAAAACGGAACCCTTATAGATTCGTCATGTCTGTCTGTCTGTCCGAGTATATCACAGCCATTTTTTTCCGAAACTATAAGAGCTATGCTGTTGAAACTTGGTAAGTAGATGTATTCTGTGAACCGCATTAAGATCTTCACACAAAAATAGAAAAAAATGGCCAAGTGCGAGTCGGACTCGCGCACCGAGGGTTCCGTACAAAACTGCAGGAATTCACGGTTTATGCATAAGGTTTATGTTTATGAAATTATTTTTTTTTTAAATTTTTATATTTGAGTTGACTGAATGAAAGGTAAATTGTGGTTTACGATTTATGACGTATTAAAAAAAAACTACTTACTAGATCTCGTTCAAACCAATTTTCGGTGGAAGTTTACATGGTAATGTACATCACATATTTTTTTTAGTTTTATCATTCCCTTATTTTAGAAGTTACGGGGGGAGGGGGGGGGGGACACATTTTACCACTTTGGAAGTGTCTCTCGCGCAAACTATTCAGTTTAGAAAAAAAATGATATTAGAAACCTCAATATCATTTTTGAAGACCTATCCATAGATTCCCCACACGTATGGGTTTGATGAAATTTATTTTTTTGAGTTTCAGTTCTATGTATGGAGAACCCCAAATATTATTGTTTAAAAAAAATGATATTAGAAACCTCAATATCATTTTTGAAGACCTATCCATAGATACCCCACACGAATAGTTTTGATGCAAAAAAAAAATGAGTTTCAGTTCTATGTATGGGGAACCCCAAATATTATTGGTTTTTTTTTTCCATTTTTGTGTGAAAATCTTAATGCGGTTTACAGAATACATCTACTTACCAAGTTTCAACAGCATAGCTCTTATAGTTTCGGAAAAAAATGGCTGTGACATACTCGGACAGACAGACAGACAGACATGACGAATCTATAAGAGTTCCGTTTTTTGCCATTTGGCAACGGAACCCTAAAAAGGGTTCCCCATACATAGAAATGAAACTAAAAAAAATTTTTTCATCAAACCCATACGTGTGTGGGGTATCTATGGATAGATCTTCAAAAATGATATTGAGGTTTCTAATATCATTTTTTTCTAAACTGAATAGTTTGCGCGGGAGACACTTCCAAAGTGGTAAAATGTGTGTGTCCCCCCCGTAACTTCTAAAATAAGGGAATGATAAAACTAAAAAAAATATACGATGTACATTACCATGTAAACTTCCACCGAAAATTAGTTTGAACGAGATCTAGTGAGTAGTTTTTTTTAATACGTCATAAATCGTAAACCACAATTTACCTTTCATTCAGTCAACTCAATTATAAAAAAAAAAAAATAAACATTTAATTTCATAAACATAAACCTTATGCATAAACTGTGAATACCTGCAGGTTTGTACGGAACCCTCGGTGCGCGAGTCCGACTCGCACTTGGCCGGTTTTTTTTTTGTAATTACAAGTACAATTTTGGGGCCTCTTCTTTTCCTTGTATATATAAATAATATAAAAAACATCAACATTACTGGCGACACTACTCTGTACGCTGACGACACCTGTCTCTTTTATTTCGGAAGTGATATTGAAGAAGTTGTTAGAGAAGCGCAAAACGATCTATCATTACTTAACGAATGGTTCAAGTATAACCTGCTTACCATTAATCCGAAAAAAACGTCGTACATGATCTTTGCAGCTAAAAATAAAAAAATACCGAGTGACATTAACCTGACTATAGATAATGAATCGTTACAAAAGTCAACAAGTGAAAAATATTTAGGCTTAACCCTAGATCCAAGACTAACTTGGTCTAATCACATAGAAAAAATAAGAACAAAAATTTCTTCACTTACGGGAGCACTACGTAGACTTTCTGGTTGTATTCCGCACAAAATTAGAAACTTGATTTATAATGCACTCGTGAAACCACATATAGAATACTTGGTTGAAGTATGGGGATGCGCCGCTAAAACCTATATAAACCAGATTCAAGTGATACAAAATAAATTAATTAAAACTCTATACAATTACCACTACCTAACATCAACTAAACAAATATATAACGACACTAAACTATACAACATAAAACAACTTTATATATACAAAACATGTACCCTAATTAGAAAAATAATAACAAAGGAAACGCACTCGCAGTTGAATTTCAAAAAAACAAACCACGGATACTACACCAGAAATCGCAATAAACTCGAACTCAGACCACCCAGAACCAATTACGGGAAGAAAAATATTTTATATGAAGGAGCGGTACTGTACAATAAATTGCCAGAGACAATTGTGAATGCAAAAACTGGAAATATTTTTAAAAAAATGTTAAAAAATCATGTCCAAAATAAAGTAACCATTAGTTAGTTAAAAAAAAAAAAATTATATATGTATTTGCTTACGATAGTAAAATAACTTATTGTATAGATTTTAAGTATTTAGAACAATAATATAAAATACTTTGTTTACCTTTTGTCGACTCATGGAGTCATTATGTTATTTAAAAACTGCATGCTTTATTTTTATATCTCATATTATAAGTGAACTGTTTGTGTTCTTTATGAGAATAAATTCTTTAAACCGAACCGATGAAAATTTTACGCACTGGATAAAAACTTATCCTGTATAACTCCCAATCAGATTGCAATATTTTCGTCGTTAGACGTTTTCCACACCTGCCGCTTTTTAGGGTCCCGTTGCCAAATGGCAAAAAACGGAACCCTTATAAATTCGTCATGTCTATCTGTCTGTCCGTGTATGTCACAGCCACTTTTTTCCGAAACTGTAAGAGCTATGCTGTTGAAACTTAGTAAGTAGATGCATTCTGTGAAACGAATTAAGATTTTCACACAAAAAAAGAAAAAAAAAACAATAAATTTTGGGGTTCCCCATACTTCGAACTGAAACTCAAAAATGTTTTTTTTTTCATCAAACCCATACGTGTGGGGTATCTATGGATAGGTTTTCAAAAATGATATTTAGGTTTCTAATCCCATTTTGTTTTAAACTGAATGGTTTGCGGGAGAGACACTTCCAAAGTGGTTAAATGTGTGTAACTCCCCTCTGTAACTTCTAAAATAAGAGAATGGTAAAACTTAAAAAAATATATGATGTACTTTGTACCATGTAACCTTCCACCGAAAATTGGTTTGAACGAGATCTAGATAGTAGTTTTTTTTTTAAATATTATTACCAATTTACCTTTCATTCAGTCAACTCAAATATAAAAATTAAAAAAAACCATTTAATTTCATAAACATAAACCTTATGCATAAAACGTGAATACCTACAGGTTTGTACGGAACCCTCGGTGCGTGAGTCCGATTCGCACTTGGCCGGTTTTTTTTTTGTTTTAACGCGTGGTTACAGAAATCCTGTATTGTAAAATATGAAACCATTCAAGGAAAGAGTTTGATAACAAATTATTCTAAGATCCTTAAAAGAAAGAATTGCCGTTAGCACCAAATACCTACTGGAAAATAAATGTCAGGTTGACCATTGATTCATTGGGTCTAAAAGCTTAATAATGTTTATATAAATATTCTTTTACTTGAAAATCGAACACAATTTTACGTAGCTCGTCCTCTTTAGCGTTCTGAAATTAAGTAAACCTCAAAATATTATCTCCAATAAAAATTCTATCGCTCGAAAACCTTAAATTCTTAAGCAAATGACAGAGACACTTGAGGTTTGCCAAAATCAACCTTTATCAAATTATTTGGCTCACTCCTGGCAGATTCTCTACTTATTTTTATATTAGATTCTTCAACAAAAAATGTTTTTTGATGTTCATAAAAGAGATAATTTGTCAGGCCTAATTGTCTTTATACAGACCTATATAGGTACTTGAATTTACTTATGTTTCGTCATTAGATTTTGTATTCTTTTGCTGTTTGGTATATTGTGACGTTAAGGTACCTACACGTAAATGTTATTCAAATTTCTATGTTTTCTCTCAATATATTGTTTATTTTTAATATATTAACTTACTTCAAGCTCTTGTTATTTGTATTTTTGTTGTTCAGTATCATCTTCCTTTTCCCGAATTGTGTCAGTAATGTTATCTCAATGTTTTATTTTTAACTGGCTTTTCCCCACGGCTTCGCCATGTCAGAAAATATCCTACGGGAACATAATACCGAGATTAAAATTACTCTGTGTTATCTTGGTTATAAAATATCTGTGTGCCCTAATTTCATCCAAATCCATTAAACGATTTTCGCGGAAGTCTCTTATCATAATCCAAAAAAAAACTGTTGATTTTTTTCCACTGCAGATGTAATATTTTAACATGAAATTTAGTTACTGTTGGGGCTTTAAATTTATCCTGAAAAAATAATGCTAAAAAAACACACTTAGTTATTAGATACATTTTTCCAAAAATATTTAATGTACAGTTTTGACTTCAAATTGTTTAATACACGTATAGATATTCATTTTGTGCATCAGTGACAGTTGCAAATTGTGAACATCTACAACCGTGGTACGGTTGTTACGTTCCAAATCATAAAAAAATGAACAACAAGAAAATTATATCAAATGACCATCACCATCAATCAACACAAAACTTACAGAAACACTTTATTACGCAAAATTCAATCAAACATCTGAGATTTGACATTTCAATACCCCACAATTAATCATTGCTGCAATTTTCCTTTACCTAATTTAATTTGTAAGATGTATAGAGTGAGGCTCAACAATCAGATTTGGCCTTTGGCAAGGCCCAAAACTCATTAATCAAGCAGCTCCGTCTTACGATACTTGCTTGTGCCCATCTCCCGTCGGTACTTCGAGTCTATTCCGAAGGACAAGGGACCTTTCATCCTGCACCTTGTCTTGAGGTGTGTGGTGTCGTGAATATAAAACGGTTGACCTAATTTTATGGGGTTATTTTGATGGGATGATAAGATTATGTCACCTTCCGTGTGCTATTAGTTTTAGTGGTAAATATCGCGGCGAAATGTAATCGCATACTGGATTTTCAACTCTCGGTGTTGAACTGAAGATTGAGAATCCAACAGAGTGCGTCCCAGGGCGTCGAAAAAACACACTATTCAGTTTTTGATGCAGTGCGTGAAAAATCCGGTCTTGGAATTTTTGCAAGGGTGTGTCAGACTTTTACTGGCTATAACCCACTCGTGTTCCATCAGTTGTCTATATGCCAGGGCCACGGTAACAATTACGAACAAATCTCGCGACCCTGGCAGAATAGTCAAGGGCCACTTCTTCAAACTAATTAACGACTAGTACATTCTGTTTTATATTGTTATCCTGATAATTGAATAAAATAGGGCATTAATTGCAACATTTTATAACCCCTTGATCAATCCTAGTTTTAAGAATGGTAGGAGCCAAATATACTGGTCTAATTTAGCACATAATTCGCACTTAATGCCAGTTTAACGATCAAAAATATTCTCACAATTACTGTGACAAGTTGTCAAATCATCAACATCAACCAGTCACAACAGAGGGGTAATTGCGGAACATTTTATCGGTAGGAATTGGTTTAATATTCATAGTTAAACAACATTCATTGCGTTATTTACGTTGCTGAGCCTACAATTTATTCGAACAAATGACGCAATGGTTTAGAAATAATCTTCATTCCCATTCAAATTCTGATAAATTGTGCGTTTCGCAATTAGGGTGCAGGCTTACACGCGGTTGACAAACTGTCTCATACTTTTGTTTATTGACATACTGACCTTTAGAAATCGTCATCTACTTGGCGTAAACGCAACTGCAGGGATTGGTAGACATTACTGTGAATGGCAATGGCAACAGAAACTCCCGAATGATGTCTAACAATTTATTGATTTAATGTCAAAGTCCCAATATTCAATTTAATCTGACTAAGTTTATTTAATTAAACGGATCACGTTTGACAGCTGTCAGCCATTTTGTCGACGCGTAGTTTAGCCCGAATATAGTCACGTGCAAACTACTTCATTCAGCATTCAATTATTGTTATTAGAATATATTTAGAAGTCTTTACTAAAATGAATTTTGCAAAGAAAATTTAAAATTTTAGGGCATGATTTCGTTTTTAGAATGCGATTGGAATCTGTGGTATATAAATATTTAATATTAAACTTTTCGGTAGATTTTAGACTCAAATATTCGGGGTCAGTGTTCGTTAGTTTAGAATAAAATAAAATGGTAGCCTATTTTTATTTCTGATATTAAGCTGGCTTTATTAAAATTATGATAATGTTATCTTTTATCTACACATAAATAATCCTATGGAGTTGATTTATAACCGGCTTACCAATTCTATTCCAACTTAACAGACAGCTGTGCTGCTGGGGAGTTCGTTGCGCCACTTTTTCTTCCCAGCTAAAGCTCTAGGAAGTGGTAAAGGGCGGGCGTTTTGGGGGAATGTCTTATGTAACTTTGACGTTCAAAAAGTGCTGACTCTCAGCCTACTTTGAATAAATTACTTTTGATATGATTTGATTTATTGACCAGTATATTTTAACTTGCCTATGATTTTTCTACTCCTGGGACATAGGTGCGAGAAGGCCATAATCCACAACCACCGTGTACAGTACCCGGGGGTAGAAATGGTATTAAGATTTTGAAAGAGACTGTCACATGTATATAAGTGACAAAGGTGGTGAAACATATTATAATATTCCCACTACTAAGACGCAGACCTATTTTTTTTTTGTGGGGGGGGGGGGGGGAATCTTCAAATGACGTCTCCCGCTCTAGAGTGCAGCGGGAGGGCGAGTCAGACTGTTACTGACTAAAACTCAACCGTGTTCCTTCAGTTACCCATATGCCAGGGTCACGGTAACTCTTTCGAACAGATTTCGCGACATTGGCAGGACGCAGACCTCTTCTCGGTGGGAGGGAGTGGGCTGTAAATGTTGTAATCCACCCACGGTTACGATGGGTTTCGGGTTGATGGATGTCATATTGCTCCGATTTTTGGTTCTAGGACCTGGATGTTTCCTAACGATGATTTCCTTCACCGGTTTGAGAGCTGTGGTGATGAAATAATTAGACAAAAGTGCAGCTTAGGTTTGAACCTTTTTCGTATGATTATGATACGACGTACGTGCGCCCTATGTCACTGGAATACTACTACAAAAAAA
Source organism: Aporophyla nigra (assembly GCA_947507805.1). Lineage (NCBI taxonomy): Eukaryota > Metazoa > Arthropoda > Insecta > Lepidoptera > Noctuidae > Aporophyla > Aporophyla nigra. Next base: position 25,150,001 of record OX382292.1, on the reverse strand, counting down.
GAAACAAATAAAAATTTCCTTTTTTATTTGTAAAGTTAAAGGGCTTTAAACCGGATCTTTTAGGTCAGGGTACTTTGAAAGTGTATAGGGAAAAAAGAACGGATTTACAGTATTGTAATGATTGTTTTAAAAACTTTGACACAGCTCTGTTCCAGGTTGTTTAGGCAAAATCTTTCGTTGGCTTACCTTCGTTTTACAGCTATAATTTTTTAAATTGAAGGAACAATAGCTTTGTCTCTCATGCCCGTTTCTCTAATATTAGGTGACATCTAACTGAATATTTTAATTAAATTGCGCTGTTATTTTTACATTTTCGGTGCTGAATCAAGCGTTGAAAATAAACCAACATTCTTCTTTTAAAGCTTCATACGTAGCATCTGGCTTACTGAGTAGTTATATATTATGACTATTATATTATACTAGCTTCTGACCGCGGCTTAGCCCGCGTGGATGTCGAAAAATTCACTATTTCAACTCCCCATTTCACCCTCTTAGGGATGGAATTTAAAAAAAACCCTTTCTTAATGGATACCTACTCTTCACAAAGAACACACCCTAGAAATTTCATGTCTCTAGGACCAGCGGTTTAGGCTGTTGACGTTGATATTTGAGTCAGTGAGTCACCCACTCAGGACTTTGAATTTTATATATATAGATTATGACTTACGCGTGACTGACCAATGTTATTCAATGTTATGTCGTTGTGAAGTCTTACGCAGTCTCTTTCTGCAAGTGTTGGAAAAAAAAGAAGAAGAATACTTTATTTGGGACACGTGCTGGAAATAAAAACAATAAAAAAGGGAACATTAAAGGAGACCACAAAGTCTATTTCAGCTATGCAGAATATCGCTGGTATTCCAACTTACGTCGTGTCGAGTCGTGGTTTGACCCTTTGCACCACCAAGCCACAAAACATCGTGTGGAAACCGGCATGTCCTAAAATCAAAAATTCCAAGACTTGTGCCAAGACGACTGGCCTGTTAGTCTAGTGGTTAGTGACCCTGACTACAAAGACTGAGGTCGTGGGTTCAATTCCCAGCCAGGACAAATCTTTGTGTGATGAGTACAATTATTTGTTCTGGGTCTGGGTCTAATTTATCTATAATATGTATGTATTTAGAAACATATAATTATATTTAGCAGTTGTCTGGTTACCATAGTACAGGCTCTGCCTAGTTTGGGATCAGATAACGGTGTGTTGGTAGTCCTAAGATATTTATTTATATTTATTTATTTACATCTACCAATCCACACTGGGCCGCGTGGTAGATGACAGCATACTTTCTGTCGAAGAGACAAGGCCTGTGTCTGAGTTGTGGGAAAATTATAGGATGGTTATTTTATTCTATTCAGTTTATCATCATCATATCAAACAAAATACGTCCACTGGAAAATACGGTTTCCCAAAACATCGGACATTTCCAAGCACTTAGATAAAAAACTCACCAAGATATTATATTGTAAATAAAACAATCAAATATACACTGAAACACCAAATAATGATTTACGCTACAAACCACCAAATCACACAAAGCCATCAAATATACCTACATCAATTAAATTGTTCTTCGAAATTACTTCTTAAACCTTCTCTTCATACCATAACACCTGTAGACTTTGTACTCGTAAACAAAGCTCAGGCGGCAACATATCTTTTTCTTAATAACAAATAAGTCCATATATCATCCAGTGGCAGGTTAATTATTATATTGCCTGCGAGTAGCAGCTGTAATGAGGCTTGTACACACCGAAGTCGACGGCAAAAGATACAAATGACTTTATATCCTCGTAAGGCTAGACTCAATGCCGGGGTCGCGTGATTGTTCGAAAGAGATATCGTGACCCTGGCACATGGGCAACTGAAGGAACACGGGTGGGTTTTAGTCAGTAAAAGTCTGACATGCCCTCCCGCTCCGCCCAGAGCGGGAGAAGTCATTTGATGATTTCCCATCCAAAAAAAAAAAAAAAGGCTAGACTCAAGACCAATACTAAAATAAGGTGCAAGTAGTTGCCAGAATTTCGATCTACTAAATATGAGTATAAATGATAAGCTCTTGATTTTATTCTTTTATGGAGTATTTCCCCAGGGGTATTTAATATGTATTAGATGCATTCAAGGTTTTTTATCGTGTTTGATTTAAATTAGTGGAATTTAAATCTGTCAACAAAAATGTTTATTTATAAAGTTTATTTTAAACTAAAAAAATTGTTAAAATATTATTTCATAATTTTAGGTCGCTGGGCCGTAATTTAATGATTTTAAAAACTGTCTTGGGCCGGAGTGCCTACATATTTTTGTCATTAAATTGGGTCGTTGGGTCTTACGGGGATATGACACTTGGTTCTGCCAGCGGCTTTGTTAGCGAGCAATTTTGGGACCTCCGTATCCAACACCCACCCGCGCTATTACTCCATTTACAGTTAGCTTCTTTCTGCTTCTGGCTCCTAAGGGTCCAACCATTATGTTAAATAGCTTATAACTTTCTCAAATTACGGTATCATATGCAAAAAACATTTTTACAAATTCGTCTGGTAGTTCCAGAGATTATTTTGTACATACAAACTCATAAACTTAACTTCCTTGTAATAGTGTAGATGTAAATGAAAACTAGCTGTTGGCCGCGTCTACAAGTATTTTTAACCGGCGAAAAAAAACGGAGGAGGTTATCAATTCAACGCGTATATTTTTTTTATGTATGATCACGCGTAACTTTTTACATAGTAGTCCGATTGTGATAATTCTTTTTTTATTGGAAAGGGTATACTCCGAAAATGGTCCCATGTAAATTTGGAAAACAAAATCGGGCCCTAAGGGTCGGAAAACAGGGGATGATTGATTGTTCACTCACTGATTGTAATGTATAACCACGCGTAACTTTATACAGAGTAGTCCGATTTTGATCATTCTTTTTCATTGAATAGGGTATACCTTGCCAAGTATTATTAGTACATTAAAGCCACAAAAACTTTCAAAAATTAACAAAAAATTAAACCGCCGAAAAAACTGAAAACCAAAAAATAATAAACCTAAAAAATCATGAGTGCCGTTTTGAGTGATCTTTGTTCATTGATTTTTCAGCGCCGACTCAAAATTTTAAGGTTTATTATTTTTTGCTTTTCAGTTTTTTTTTTTTTTGTATTACAACAATTATGTTCAATAACAATTATTATTGAACCTTCAAATTGACGAAGCCTATGTCCAGCAGTGGACGTCTTTCGGCTGAAATGATGATGATGATATTGTAATGCAAATATCTGGGATGGAAAGTTCCTATATCCCTCTCTAGGATCCTATCTGTCAAATTTTATAACGATTAGTTCAATGGTTTAAGGGTGAAAAGGTAACTGTCAGGCAGGCAGACATGTACAGAGTTATTTTCGAATTGATAATATGAGTGTGGAGGGTGAGAGGGGTCTTTTGGCAGGGTTTTTTATAAGATGGCATGAGTTTTCAGTCAGCTAGAAGTTACATAATGTTCAAATTTGTGCGCATGCGAATTATGTACATACTAGCTTTTGCCAGCAGCTTCACCCGCATGGAGGTCGGAAAATATCCCGCGGGAACATACTACCGAGATAAAAAGTACTCTTTGTGTTATTCCCGGTTATAAACTATCTGTGTGCCAAATTTCATCTAAATCGGGTCAGTAGTTTTTGCGTGAAAGAGTAACAAACATCAATTCATCCATACATCTATACATCCATACATACAAACTTTCGCGTTTATAATGTGAGTAGGATATGTTACCGGCCCAACCAGTCTCCCCTACTCGCGATAAGACAAACCAGTATAGACCTATGCAGAAAAGATAAAATAAATAGCATGTTACAGCCTACTACAGTAAAAAAGTAGCGTTTTAGTGTCACGGTATCATTCGAATGTGAAATTTTAACCGTTGTAAACTGTTACATATAAACATGTAGAGTCATTATGTTGATGAGAACGGAGAACTGGTTTGGCCTAACCAGGGCCCAGGGCAGAGGACCTAAGCGAAACTAGTTCATCGTAAACTCGGGTTCGTCGGTAAAATATACATGTAATTTGATGTGTATACTTATCATACATTTTTGATCACTATTGACAACTATAAATATCAACACAAAAACAATACATCCATCATCACTATGACTCATATACTCGAACATCCTGAAAACCTTAAAAAAAATAGCAGACTTCATGCTGAAAGTACCAGCTAGGTCACTATCAGGGTCATATTGACGGTCTGATTAATCGGGAAGCCATACTAATGTTCAAAACTGCTGACAGAGGCAACCGAGTCTGAAACGCCGCGGCGAACGCGCTCGTGTGTATAGGCTGTAATATTTCCTCTTCCTCTAATTAAATTACCCACAAAGTAATTTTTCTTCATTATATCTTTCTTATATACGATATTTTCTTGATAATTACATTGAATTGCACCATCTCATTTCTTCTCATACGTGTCGTAAGAGGCGAGTAAGGGACTTACTGAAGAATGGGCAGCAGCGTTCTCTATGCATTTTACCACCAAACTGCAATCGCCAACTCGCTCGCCAAGCGTGGCGATTATGGCAAATCTCCCCAAATTGGGGGAGACCAATGTCCAGCAGTGAGCGTGTATTGGCTGAAATTATGAGGATTATATTACACCTTTATTCTCAAACGGTTGCGTAGTAGTAGTATACTTGAGTATAAATGCGCGCGCGCTCTTCAAATCGAGACCTTCCTCAAGGAAGAGTTTTGGCGGAAGGGTGTCATGTATCGGCGATTCCGCGGAAGGCTACGCGACACCACGCAGCGCAACACGACGCCGTCTCTTTGTGTACAATAGTTTTATGTTTACATTGTTTTTATTTGTATGTATGTTAGTCTGTGAGTTAATTATGATATGGGTCTTTGTAGCCCGAAATAAATTGATTTGATTTGATAAGGTAAAATAGGCTGCACATCATTGGTCTCAAAACCAGTAAAATCTGCAGCTTAATTAAGTAACCCATCATCAATCACAATTGCCAAGCCATTAATTTCGACAGTTCAACAACGTTAATTGCGTCATTTATGTTGGTGAGCCGTTAATTTTTTGGTACATATGAAGTAACTACCTTCTGCCCGCGACTTCGTCCGCGTTAAATTTCTTGTTTCCCCGACCCATCCTGTCGCATCGAATCGCCTACCTGTGCGATTATTCCCGTTTTTGCAACATTTTTCATTACTGATCCACTCCTCTTAGTTGTAGCGTGATGTTATATTGCCTATAGCCTTGCTCGATAAATAGGCTACCCAACACAAAAAGAATTTTGCAATTCGAACCAGTAGTTCCTGAGATTACCGCGTTCAACCAAACAAACAAACTCTTTAGCTTTTTAATATTATATATTAGTATAGATGGATTAGTAAGATAAGACTGATTTGTATTTGCTTAAAACATGGTACACATAGGTGTTGTTATAAAAATGAGATCATACATGTTTAGCGTACAATTAAAGCATGCAATACACTTATGTCCAAAAAATCCTTAATATTATAGAAATTATTTTCATTCAGCCATTCATATAATTTAATTTTGAATAATCTGCAATTTAATATTTTTAATAATAATAATAATTCTTTATTTTCTCTTTCACAAATAAAACAAGTACAAGCAAATACATACTATTGAACCATACTAGGAACCAACTTAAGACATAAGTATTTTTTTTTTTGGAACTAGTTACACATAAAGGCAAAAATATTTTATTTGTGGGAGACTGGCGCCTAAACTAAGCCGAAGGCTGTATTTCAGGACACCAGGTCCCCACCAAGAAACTAAAATACAAGGATGGGACATAACATACATATTTAGTGCAAGTACACATTTTACAATTTGATGTTGGCATGGCATGTATATGAGTTTATACAGATGATGACCTTCTCGAAGTCAATAAAGTTAGTACAATGAAAGAAAAACAGCAGAAGAGTGAAATAGTGTATGAATATTGTGACAGTTGATGTGTATTGTGTGATGAGTATGTGTGATGTGTATGCGGTGAATGTGGAGTGTGTGGTGTCTGTGTTAATGGGTTATATAAAATGTCATGTTATAAATACTACAAAAAAAAAAATTGTTTAATTTTAGTCTCTATTTTATTTCTTTATTTCCAGGAGTTCTTCAGTTTGTTGATAGTCCAATCTTAATAACCATGCAGTTACTTTGTTTTTACATACTTGTATACTGTCTTTCATCACATTTTTTAATTTATTAATGTGATTGTATAATCTAGGTCCATTAAAGCTATAGAATTTTTGTGCAAATCTAGTTTTTGTTTTATAGGTTTTATACACAGCATACTGCCTTCTTGTATGTATTAACTTTTGAGTAAACGCCGACGGATATTTATGTTGTCGTAGGACACTAAATAATATGTACAACTGTCTAACAGTTAGCACTCCAGTTTCCTTGTATAATTCCTGAGTAGAAAAGAGTCTAGGTTTGAAGAAGGTAACCTTTAGGATGAGCCTTTGAAATGAAAGCCTATTATCAATAGTAACACCCAAATAACGTATAGATTTCGCAGATTCGATACGTGGCAATTACTACACTCTGATATAGGAGGGACTGAACATTGGTGAGCAAATATTTGGGATACGCTTAGTGCATCTGTTGGTGGGGATCGAATGGAGAATTGCATGTATTATTTAATACATTTGGTATTTTGTTTTAAACACGTACGCACATAGCCAGGCAGCTTTTATTATATTTTGCTAACCTAGGGTGCTCGTCTAGTACAAGTCTATATTGGTCACGCCGACTTCGACAATTTATTTCATCTGCTGTTTTGACTAATTGTTTATATTTCTTTACAAACATACATGCTTCATACAAATTTAAATTTAGTTTTTCATATAAAGGTTGACATGATTCATCAAAGGTTGACATGTAACATCATTCCAAAAGATTCAGAAGCTGATTGATATGTTATGCAATTATCCCGCTGGTATCGTGTTTTATTGATAGTTCGTACTACCCTTGATTAGTTCAAAACCAGAGTAATAAACCAACATTACGCTAAATTATATTTAATTTTAATATAAATACGAGCCTATTCCTTTTAACCGACTTCAAAAAAAGGAGGAGGTTATCAATTCGTCAGTATTTAAAAAAAATTATTTTTGTTACCTCATAAGTTTTGACTGGGTGAACCGATTTCGATGATTTTTTTTTTTTTGAAAGCTGGTGCTTCCTGAATGGTCTCATTTTAATTTGGTTCCATTCGTACAGTGGGATATATGTGAAAACCATATAAGTCTTAAATTTGCATTAAGTATTTGCGCGACAAATGAACGAATAACGCGATTAGATAAGTGCGGGGTATCTACCATAACTAAAAAGTAAAAAAAAAAAACTTTTTACAAAACAAAAATAAAAACCGACTTCCTTAAAAAAAGCCAAAAATAACTTTAATTTCGGAAGTCGGTGACAAAAAAACCCGAAATCAGTTTTTATTTTTTTGTAAAAAGTTTTTATTAGTGTTCCGTACCACAAAAGGAAAAAACGAAACCCGTATAGGATCACTTTGTTGCCCGTCTGTCTGTTTGTCAGTTCGCCTGTCTGTCTAGACCCTTTATTTCGTTTTATTAATAAGGCTTAAATTCAGACTCCGAACTACCGAGGATTTTCACATTAAAACCCCGAAAACACTGACCGAGTTGGGGATCTAACCCAAAATCTCATGCTTAGCCGTGACGATTGCGACCTCTAGACCAAAGAGACAGTCTATCATATTTTTTTTTTTCTTATTTATTAACAATATTCTTTTTGTTGACAGGAGAAGAAGGATCTCGGTGAACTGATGTTATCGCTGTGCTATCTTCCCACTGCGGGCCGGCTGACTGTTACCGTCATCAAAGCTAGGAACTTGAAGGCAATGGACATCAATGGATCTTCAGGTAAGTGAGAAACATCAGAAAATTTGAAAAACGAGTTTATTAGGTCTATTTTTCTATGGGACAACTACATATAGGTACAGGTACCTATATGTAGTTGTCCCATAGAAAAATAGATGATTATAATGAGATGTCTCCTGAGATGAAATGTCAAAACAAACTCAGAGGTCATGGTCTCTTCGAAATTCCAAACATTATATTATTAGAATTTTATGTGAGTCTTACAATGATGATTTATAATTTGACGTATTCTATCCAGGATGTGATAGAGTGACCCATTTGCAATAGTTTTGACTCCCCATTAAGACCAGGCGAAAATATCTACATAAAAATCAGGAAAACCAATTTTTTTAAAGCAACCTATGTTACTCCTTATAACATCAACTTTCTGTCAGTAAAATTCCTGTCAAATTGGTCCAGTCGAGTCGGAGAGTTATCTCCGTTTATACTTTCATTTGCATTTAGTAAATACTTGTTATATTGACATTACAAACAGACTTTTCAGTTTCACTTAGTTCTATGCTTAGAGTATTTTAATGTCTTTTTTGATAGAAACAACACAATCATGTCCTCTAGACACAAACACTTAGTTACGATTTCCAAACTACTAATCTGATTACGGTACGCCCAAGTATGGCCAATAATTAGGTTTCCCCTAAAACGGATTAACTGAATCAATAACTAAGTGGACTAGGCTTAATTCAGTTAGCGAATATAACATTACTGTATGGCTCTATCGCTTCTAAACAGATGTGGTCCTTGGGAACGGAAAGTACCAACAAGCAATTACTTAACTTGGTTGACATAATTTCATAACTTTGTATAAGATCCATCTTTTAAGGTGTATGCAGAGAGAGTAGGAGTGGCCCAGTAGTGTCGACCTTGGCTTATGAGTTCTAGGTCGTGAGTTGTTACCCAGGCAGGCATTTTACTTTGTGTATTTGATTTAATCACTAGAACTGTTAAAATGGTGAAGGAAAGCATTGTAAGGAAACCGGAATATTATTAAAAAAAACAGAAAAGCAAAAAATAATAAACCTTAAAATTATGAGTGCCGCGGCGCTTTGAGTGATTTTTCAGCGCCATCTCAAAATTTTATGGTTTAGTATTTTTTGCTTTTCTGTTTTTTTCGGCGGTTTAATTTTTTGTTAAAAAGTTTTTATTTTGTAATTTTTTGTGGCTTTAATGTAATAATAATATTTGGCAAGGTATGCCCTATCCAATGAAAAAATAATTATCAAAATCAGACAACTCTGTACAAAGTTATGCGTGGTTATACATTACAATCAATGAGTGAACAATCAATCATCCCCTGTTTTCCGACCCTTAGGGTTCAATTTTGTTTTCCAAATTTATATGGGACCACCCACGGAGTAACGCCCTTTCCAATAAAAAAGAATTATCACAATCGGACTACTATGTAAAAAGTTACGCGTGATCATACATAAAAAAATATACGCGTCGAATTGATAACCTCCTCCGTTTTTTTTTTCGCCGGTTAAAAATACTTGTATACGCGGGCAACTTGTACTTGCGTTAAGAAAATACACTGTATTTAACACCAGGGTTGGATGTATTGGCTTTTATATTTTACTCGAAAACGGCGAAGCAAAAATAAAAGGGTTATGATTTTAACTGGCATATAATTATGTATGTGGGTATGTTTGTTCATTTGTTCCCTCATGACTTCTACTTATAAAAACAAAAAAGAGGTAACGTTGGAAGCGTCTTTAGCGTCCGCTAGTTATAGTCTATGTGACGTCGCATTTAATTAAATATGGCGCCCTCTAGGGGCCATTAAGTCACGAACTAAATTACCACATTTCAAAACATATATATATGGTTAGTTAATCCTAAAATATATATATAAACAGTGGAATTTCTATAACTCGAACCTCGTTAAGTCGAAATCCTCAGTAAGTCGAATAAAAATGCCATTCCCTTTCGCAGAACCCCTAAATACGCGGTATCTTGAATTATTTAGACTTTGTTATTATTAAAATGTTATTTCCCTACGAAGTATTGATAATACTATTTATACTCTATAACTCGAATTTTAAGTTGAATTGTTATTCAAATTTGACTCTACAAATCGAAAAATATACTTAGAAATCGCGCCTTTGTAAGTCGAAATTTCAGCAGTTAAATCAGGTATCTTGAAGTTCTTGTTAAGTCGAAAACTCGTTAACTCGATTTTTTTTTGCATTTTCCTTGACATTCGATTTATTGAGATTCCACTGTATATAAATGTTTCATACTATTTATACCGTGATTAAAAGTAAGATAAAAAAATCGGTTGTCTGTAAAGTCGGTTTACTGACGATAGTTGAACGTGACAACGTCATAAGAAAATACTGATGCGCGCTCTCGCTTGCACTTCAAGCCATAAATGGAACGCCTCAGAGCGAGGTAACGCCGCATGAGTCATGTTTTTTCGTGCGTGCAGCCGGCTCCATCGAATTATAAGACGTTGTCACGTCAAAAAATGAGTTTAAAAATTAATTTTTAACAACGGAAACAATCGAAATTTAGTTTCTAACTTAATTTTTACCTTTAAATTATTAATTTACAAAAACTAGCCCTAAACTTGTGACAAAATTTTTAGAAGACATAATTTTAAAACAGATATGCATAAATACTTTCACAATAGTAGACGACCGAATCACCCATATTAATTCAAAACCCATCGCTTAGTCGTCTCCTCCTCCTACCAACATAAAAACTTCCACCTCCCCTCCATACATCATCATCTGCCTAGCGTTTTCCCAACTATGGGGTCGGCTTCCAGTCTAACCGGATGCAGCTGAGTACCAGTATTTTACATGGAGCGACGGCTTATCTGATCTGATCTGTTATAGAGTATAAATAGTATTATCAATACTTCGTAGGGAAATAACATTTTAATAATAACAAAGTCTAAATATTTCCACAACCCAGTTACTGGGTAAGACTGGTTATCCGACTCGGGTTTCTGACGACCCGTAACGACTGCCTAAGATCTACGAAAGACAGCCGGCTTCACGTGTTTTCCGAGGCACGAAAGGGTCTTGGTAAGTAAAGATGGTCACCCATCCACGGACCAACCGCGGCAAGTGTAGCTTAACTTGAACGATCGACCCGTGCGGCTGTTGTAACTTAGCCACAAGCTCTTCATGCCTTATCCCTTAACCCAAGTTTCAAAACCCACATAGTGAACAAAATCATGACAACGACAAATATGCAAATACCTATAAATAACTCGACTCTGAGAGCAATGGTATTGGACCCAACTTAAAGAGTTGTATGTTGTGAGTTCGTACCCAGACAGGGGCTTTATTTTGTGTAAATAATTTCAGCACCACTGCTTTCAGAACTGAGGGAAAACAATGTGAGGAAACTGAACCGGCATGTCCTAGAACCGACCTCCCCTCCACACATATGACAGTAAAATAAAAACAAAAGCCCCTCCATCACGTACCACAACAGACGGCAATTTCAAAAGTTGTATCGGAATACGACGATACCAGAATATTAATACTACCACAGGGAATCGGAATCGGTGTAAGTATTTGGGACGAATCGTCCACTGATGAACTTTCCAATAAACTAGAGGAATTGGAAAAAGGTACGGAGAATTTTATTTTCCGAGATCGAGTGAAATGGAATTTTATAATGTGAAATGCAGCGAGCGATCATCTCTTGTAGATTAGTGTGGCATTAGGAGTATTGATGTAAGAGTAGACTTGATCTATTCCTTATCTTTGAAGGAACTTGTTGATCAGTAATATTAAAATAATAACAGTAAAAATCTTGATAGGTAGAGAGATAAAGGAATTATACAATTTCTGATAACTTTAAGCAACAAAAAAACCTTTATTTTTGTGCTTCTTTTTTTAGCAATAACCACTATACGGCAGCGAAAGTAAACAGTAGATGAGTCAACTCAACCTATAAACCTGCATGCGTAGCATGACCACCGTAGAAAGGGGTTTTGTCGACGGAAGAATAGACAAGATGTGAAAGATTAAAGACAGAATTAATGATTGTAGAAAGATTCGTATCATTTTATGCTGGAATAGCATGACAATTCTATCTCTATTCTACCAAAAATAGACAAAGTTCTTTCTTTGGTGGTCATGCTACGCGTGCTGCAAAGCTTTTATGATTAAAAAAAGGTGCTTTTTTAATTCAACTTTTGTCACAACTGATGAAGGAGCGCGCGGCTAAGTAATAATAGTCACACGGGTCGATTAATCATTTTAAGCTAAGCTAGCGACGGTGCTCCGTGGATGGGTGACCATCTTGACATATAAAGACCCCGCCGTGCCTCGGAAAGTACGTGAAGCCTTTGGTTTTGACTGTCATTCAATCTTTGACAGTGTTAACGGATCGTCAGAAGTTCAAAACTCTGAAAAAGAGTCATACTAAGGGGTATCGGATTTATACCCAGTAGCTGGGCTGTGGAGGTCAGTTAGACTCCATGAGTTAGACAGGTAGTCGAACCCAAAATAGTTGGAGTAAGATTAAGCAGATAATAGATGACGACTTGATTAATTTCGTGTTTTATTTATTTCTAAGTCATTCGTTTCGTCTTCTATTTAATGTCTTGTGGTCATGATAAGGATAATCATAGTAAAGATTCTAAGGATAATAATGGATTGAAATAAGGCTAAAGGTCACATACATCTACGGATTACAATATCATAAAAATCTGATCAGAGTTTAATAATCATTCACAAAATATAATATCAATGTATTTTTCTGATAGAATGAATCGTGGTGTTTTTTTTCTCTCTTTCAACTCCTGTAATGAAAACGCTAGCAAATAATCCATACTTTCACCCTAATAATCCTACTATCCTAATAATATCCTATGCATTATTATATAGGTATGTAATAGTTTACATGTTTAGATATTTGTTATTGAATCATGCTAAAATAGCCGAACGGATTTGAATGAAATTTAGCACACAGACATTTAATAATCTAGAGAAACATATAAGTTACGTTTTATCGCGGTGAACCGTTCCCGTGAAAAAATTTCCGAGTTCCAGGCGAAGCCACTGACTAAACTTTAGTAATATTATAAATTCGAAAGTATTTAGGATAATATATTGTAGCCTAAGGTCTGACTTGGCTAGTTTTCATATACGAATTATATTATAGCCTTCGCAAGTTCTAAGCCTGTTACTCGTTGGTTTTTATTTAATTATTCCGAAAATTTGGCTTGCTGGTAGAAACTAGCCATCGAACATAATAATTCGTATATTAGAACTAGCCAAGTCAGTCCTTAGGCTACAATATATTATCCTAAGTTATAAGAAGAAGTGATATTTTATGTAGTTATAAATACATTTCAGGACTGACCATTGAACTTGGCACCCATTTAGATCTCACTTTTTTTGTCGTTGAAGTCAACAACTAAGGAATATATCATAGTATTGAACTTGGTTTTCATTTCAGATTTATGTTTTTGATGGGATTTATGTTATGTTTTCCCTTCTAAACCAAAAACACATTTCGATAACTTTACAGGAAGATAGATGGCATCCTAGGTAGACATAGGGTACTTGCTTTCCCGGCAGTACGTTCCCGGGGATGATTTCCGACAATCATGCGGGCGAAGTCGCGTTCAGAAGCAAGAGTAATTCATTCAGTACGTTTGTTTACAACTTATCATATTAATGAATCAACACGACCCACTTCCTCATTCATTAAACGATAAGGATGATTAATTTCAATATAATTACCCTCTCAAATATGAAGTTATATTAATGATAGAATGAATAAGACCAGAGGACCAATTTGTCATTAGTTCCGTGTCCTCCACACGCGGTGGTGTCGACGATCTGTCAAACTTGAGAATGGAAAATGAATAATTAGTGAGAAAACTTTTTGGTGCCAACTGTGACATTGTTCGTCTGATATTCAGTTTGAAAAGTAGGTCTTTTTGATGTTCTTCAGCTTCAGCACTTTTGGTCCTATTGTGTTATTTCAGAATAGGAAATAACGAAATGAAAAAAAAAATGAATGAAAAAACCGGCCAAGTGCGAGTCGGACTCGCGCACTGAGGGTTCCGTACAAACCTGTAGGTATTTAAAGTATCATATTGTTTTAATTATTGTGAATGTGAAGACTATGTGGGTCTTTTTTTATTTTGTTTTCTTTCTTTCTCGGTAATCATGATCTGGCAGTTTGAGTAATTTATGTGGCCTACCCAAATGTCCTTCCTTGGATATTGTTCGTCAAAGCGTCGGGCTCCTTATGTTCTGAGTTGAGCTAACGATTAGTGACAGCTTGCACTGACTGGACAGGTCCACTCAATCTGTGTGGTTCTTTCCTCAAAAGACCATTTCAGTCACCAATCTACATGGTCTTCACATGTTGTGACCAACAAAATTATATTCGTTTCTTTTTTTTTTATATACACATTGACATTGATAATTTTTATATATACAATGACATGAATATTTACTTTGTTACGTATCATATTGTTTTAATTATTGTGAATGTGAAGTCTATGTGGGTCTTTTTTTATTTATTTTTTATTATTATTATTTTTGCTTTCTTTCTCAGTAATCATGATCTGGCAGTTTGAGTAATTTATGTGGCCTACCCGAATGTCCTTTCTTTGGTATTGTTCGTCACAGCGTTGGGCTCCTTATGTTCTATGTTCCGAGTTGAGCTAAACGATTAGTGACAAATGCTTGCACTGACTGGACAGGTCCACTCAATCTGTGTGGTTCTTTCCTCAAAAGACCATTTCAGTCACCAATCTACATGGTCTTCACATGTTGTGACCAACAAAATTATATCCGTTTCTTTTTTTTTTTTATATACACATTGACATTGATAATTTTTATATATACAATGACATGAATATTTACTTTGTAAAGTATCATATTGTTTTAATTATTGTGAATGTGAAGACTATGTGGGTCCTTTTTTATTTTTTTTATTTTGATTTCTTTCTTTCTCAGTAATCATGATCTGGCAGTTTGAGTATTTTATCTGGGCTACCCGAATGTCCTTTCTTTGGTATTGTTCGTCACAGCGTTGGGCTCCTTATGTTCCGAGTTGAGCTAAACGATTAGTGACAAATGCTTGCACTGACTGGACAGGTCCACTCAATCTGTGTGGTTCTTTCCTCAAAAGACCATTTCAGTCACCAATCTACATGGTCTTCACATGTTGTGACCAACAAAATTATATCCGTTTCTTTTTTTTTTATATACACATTGACATTGATATTTTTTTTTATGTACAATGACATGAATATTTACTTTGTTAAGTATCATATTGTTTTTAACCCCCGACGGGAAAAGAGGGGTGTTATAAGTTTGATTATTATTGTGAATGTGAAGTCTATGTGGGTCTTTTTATTTTATTCTTTTTTTTCTTTCTTTCTCAGTAATCATAATCTGGCAGTTTGAGTAATTTATGTGGCCTACCCGAATGTCCTTTCTTTGGTATTGTTCGTCACAGCGTTGGGCTCCTTATGTTCTATGTTCCGAGTTGAGCTAAACGATTAGTGACAAATGCTTGCACTGACTGGACAGGTCCACTCAATCTGTGTGGTTCTTTCCTCAAAAGACCATTTCAGTCACCAATCTACATGGTCTTCACATGTTGTGACCAATATTATGTCTGGACTTTTAAAAGAGACTGTGACCTCTGAGTTTGTTTCGGCCTTTCTTCTCAGAGTAGTCAGTTAGGAAACGCCGAACTCATCTAGTTTAAAAAAACATTTCATTGACTTGTAAAAGTGTTTGTACAAACCTACTTACAGAAATAAAATCATTTATCATTTATCATTATTCACGGTTTAGGCATAAGGTTTATGTTTATGAAATTATTTTTTTTTTTTTAATTTTTATATTTGAGTTGATTGAATGAAAGGTAAATTGCGGTTTAAGATTTATGACGTATTAAAAAAAACTACTCACTAGATTTCGTTCAAACTAATTTTCGGTGGATGTTTAATGTACATTAAATATTTTTTTTAGTTTTATCATTCCCTTATTTTAGAAGTCACGGGGGCGGGGACACACATTTTACCACTTTGGAAGTGTCTCTCGCGCAAACTATTCAGTTTAGAAAAAAATGATATTAGAAACCTCAATATCATTTTTAAAGACCTATCCATAAATACCCCACACGTATGGGTTCGATGAATTTTTTTTTTTGAGTTTCAGTTCTATGTATGGGGAACCCCAAATATTAGTGTTTTTTTTTCTATTTTTGTGTGAAAATCTTAATGCGGTTCACAGAAGACATCTACTTACCAAGTTTCAACATCATAGCTCTTATAGTTTCGGCAAAAAGTGGCTGTGACATACTCGGACAGACAGACAGACATGACGAATCTATAAGGGTTCCGTTTTTGCCATTTGGCAACGGAACCCTAAAAATGAACATGAATGTGTGAATTTTGATAAGAATAGAAAGGGGTTATCTCAGTAGTCACCTACTGAGATAACGACTGATAGAGAGGTGTGGAAAAAAGTCATGTTGCGCCTACCACAAATAAATTAGATTAAAGGCAGGAGAATATTAAATGATGACGATGAGGAAATAAAATCTAATTTAGACCTTTTTAGAACGGAATATTATACAGACTTCAGTATTTAAAAATAAATTACGAACATTTTTAATTGATAAAGCATTCTACACGATCCAAGATTTCCTGAATTGTTGACCATTTATTAGTTCCACTGTATTTTGACATATATAAGTATTGACCATGTATTAGTTTCACCGTATTTGACATGCATTAGTATGATAGTTTCACTGTACTTTTAAATTTATAATAACTTACCATCTATAATAATTCCAAATGTTTATGCCAATATCTACCTACATAATTATTGTATGCCTATAAGGCAGGACATATTGATACTTTAATATATGGTTAAGACCTGTAACTTAAATATGCCCACAATAAAGATACTTTGACTTTGACAGAAATAAATTAAAAGTAATTTTGTTCCTAAACAATATTTTACTTTAAATAACTTGCAAATGTTAAAGGAAGGGCAATTGACATGCGACCATTTTAAAATCAAAACATTTATTTAAAACAAACAAAAAGGCTCTTATAAACACCACAAAATTATAAATTCGTGCTATTCGTCTACAGAAAATAATACATTATTTTCAAAGTGTCGATTTGACCGTTTTGGGCGGAGAAATTCATGTCAACCGACTAAGTCAAAATTTGCTCGATGTTCGAGCTTAAATACTTACTAATTTAATTGCGATATCGACCATAAATTATTCGTATAAACAAATTACATTCTTGTTTTGTTGACCTAGAATCTAAAACCCTAAACCTGATCGGTATTCTGATTACCATTTTATGTAAATCCTGAGAGCCAATTACAGGAAATGGAATAAAATGCTTTGAAATAAAGCTAGCCAAGTAATAGTTATCTTTCTTTAACAAGCTGTTGGAGACTCGATATTCCTAACAACATTTTCTTTGGGCTCAGCAAGACATTAATGTTTCATAATGTCATTTCGAAAGATGGCTAAAATCAAAACAGTTTTGTCTGTCAGTTGTAGCCAGAACTGTTTTTCTTTCCAAAAACCAATAGGTTTTTGCAACCGTATGTCTATTCGTCAATCATATTTAAAATACTAGATGAGATTGGTGTTTCCTATTTGACTACTTTGAGAAGAAAAACTGAAATAAAATCGGAGGTATTTTAGAGTCCAGACATAATTTTTGTCAGATCATGTGAAGACGATGTAGCTTACTATCTGAAATGGTCTTTTAAGAAAATAACTAAATAGTTTGTGTCGACGGCACAGACAGAAAAGCAGTGCACGAAATTGTCGATAATCATGTAGCTCACTTCAGAACTTAAGGAGCTCTACGATTTGACGGACAATACCAAAGAAAGGACATTTGGATAGGCCGGATAAAGTACTCAAACAATCACACCATTATCATCAAAACAAACTGAGAAAGAAATGACAAGTATAGTTCTCACAATCTCTTCTCTTCTTTTGTGATAATCATCAAATGTCAAACTATACAGTTTACGTATACACGTTAGAAAAAATACAACATTCAATGTGTCAATTACAGTGTGTTTAATGACATTTAATTTAAAAAATACCCAAGAATAATATAGTCACTTAGCAACAACGTGGGTACAATATATTCTACGTAACAGCAAAGTAACATACATAAAGACCTTGACAATTCAAACAACATTAACCCTCACATGACGTCATAAAATCAAACAATCGAGAACCATTTCCGAAAGTTGTTAAGAACCAACGTGACTAGATTCCCGATGTTTGTCGAATCTTTCCGAAATTCGCCGAATCCGCCCACTGAAGTAAATGTAGGACAAAGTAGTAATCAAGCCGTGAACCTTTTGCCTATAAAATTTGGACTAGTAAGAAAAGTTTGGCTGTAAATGTGGTTACGAATTGGAACCTTGGAACTGGGTTGATGAGTAAGATTCGTCTGAATTAGAAGGTTATGTAAACAAGTTTGGTCTAGATTTGGGCCAACATTTTCTGTGTAGGTTAATAAAGGGTTAGCAGAAAAGAGTTATTTTTGTGTGGGTGGCCAACTGACCTTAATTTGACATTTTATCTGTGGTTAATTTGGCGTCTTGGTTTCTGCCTTTTTAACCAAAAGGTAGATTCCGGCTGTCTTTTTTTAATTGAAACGTAATTTTGTTACCCGATTTTAATGTTGGTAAAAATTATGTTGTTTTGTGCCTTTTTACGCAAGGTACTAACAATATTTATTTAAAACAGAATTTTACTCTTCTTATCGTGTTAATGGCAAATAGTTCACAGCTGCGTGAAATCCGCTCACTGATTCAGTCATTACATCTTTAATTTTAGTCATTCCGTTCCACTAACATATATTATGTATTTAGTTTTTATTAAAATCGATTTTGCAAAATGAACAGACAGTTAAAATAATACGTCCGGAGTAAGGAAGTTAGCAGTGTGATAAACTGGGAAAGTACGTTAAGCCGTTGGTCTTCGCCTGGTTTCTCTACGGTCGTGTCGGTTTGTTGTCCCATCGAACTATGCGAGTGAGGGAAGAGTGAGTGCCCCTGTATCTGCGCACACACCTGTGCACTATAATATCTTTTGCGACGATGGCTAGTCTCCGTCGAGTTTGGCCAAAATACAGTCTGGACTATATAATTATATACGCCAAAGGACATCGCTAAAGATGGCCCCAGGACCAACAAACCTCTGACGTACATAATAATTATAAATGTATTTTATTATACTAATTGCGAATATTTGTATAAAACGGACACTCTGCGTATCATAATGAACATTAAAAAGAGCTGCAACGACTAACGAGAAATGACATCACACTAGATACCGCCATCTTTGACAATTAGTGATGCCCAATCTTTAATTTCACACATCGAGAAAAAGATTGCTTGCATTGGTTGGCCACCTGCTCAGGGACGGCATACGCATTCGTTCGTACTTTTCTTTTCAACCTTTGTAACACGTTTTTTTTCCAAGGTAGAATGCTCTGTACTAACTTGCGACGTTTTTATTGGTATCATGACAACCTTAATAGTGTAAAAAGAATTAAATAACTAAACTGATTTTTATATCCTAATCCATCCATCCTAAATAATTAATATAGAAAAAAACAATAACTACACATAAGTGAGATACGTTGTTATATTTCAAATAATATCGATCGGTATCGATTTTTTTACAAAATATAGGGATACGGATCTAATGCATGGACATCCCTAATCCTTGTCATGTCCATATTGTCAATCAATGAAACTGTCAAGTTAATCCACTACTGCACTAAAAGTAAATAATAAGGATATTTTACACCAAACAAGATAAGTAGGTACCTGGATCTTTAAGCTTAACCAGCCACATGGGTACAGGTAACAGAAATAGCATTATTGACAGGTATCTAGTAGCATGTATTATGATTGTTTCTTACTAAACATAACCTCAAAATATTTGTTTTATTTTTAAATAAATGCTTTCTGCAAGTTGTCCGTCATCAAAAATTATCTTCATGGGCATGTACTTGTAATTTAGAATAGCTTAAATAAATTTTATTCGCTGTTGGTTTTGGGGCGAACGATCTATGGACGCAGAACATTATCCTTTATCTCTGTAAACCGAAATAAATAAAGTAATAATTGCGCACTATAAAAGATTCATGTTGATTCTCATATGATAATTAGCGATTTCCTGGTGTTTATATCAGTCAATCAAGCAACTCAACCTATCGCAGCCCTTTGCTGCACAGAGGTCTCTCTCAGCCTGCGCCACAACAATATTTCTTCTGAACTTCCGCATTAAGTCTTTTTACCAACCAACTTTCTAAGGTTGTCAGTCTATCTAGCTGAGGGGCATCCCACACTACGCTTACCGAAACGCGGTCTCCACTCTAGGACTCTCATCCGCTCTATCGGCCAACGGTCCTTTGACAAACATGGCTGGCAGATTTCCACTTCAGCTCGCTTACTTTGCAAGCTATGACGGTAACTCCGGTTCCCGCTGTTTACATAAACGATGGTTAAAAACTTATGAGGTTCATGCAGGAGTGTTTTATCTTTCGGACAAAGAATAAGAAAACAAAATGAAAACCTTTTCTTTTAATAAACTTATACCTAGTACCGATACCTATTATCCGAAGATCCAAAGTAATCTTTGTGCCCAAGATATTTAAGGCCTAGAATAGCGGATCAAGATGAGCCTCACATTCTCCAGCAGATTGTTCATAGACAGAATTGATACGATAAGCTATCGGTTTCGGAGAGTCTATTCAATCTTATCTGAGGTTATGTTATTTGATTTCCGCCAGTCAATCACACAATGGCTCACATGACATTTGATGGGAGGTATACTGATACCTCAGGCTTTCAGAAGCCGTAATAACAATACAGTATTTAATCTCACGAAGCGAGGCTTACTTGTGGTTAACAAATAGCGAATAACAAGTGTATAAATACACTGAACATATACATATTACACACAAATATATGTGTAATGAGTATGTGTGTATATATGTAATGTGTATCCGTGTGGTGACGGACGTAAATAACAGCACCATCCCATTTCTTCCTGTGGGTGTCGTAAGAGGCGACTAAGGGACTTAATAGAGAGAGGACAGCAGCGTTTTACCACCGTACTGCGATCGCCAACCCGCCTGTCAAACGTGGTGATTATGGCAAACCAAATTGGGGGAGGCTTATGCCCAGCTGTGGACGTATTTCGGCTGAAATGGTGATGATGATGATGCATGTAAGCGCAGTAGCTCTTGGTAACCATTTGATTTGAGACCCTGGTAAAGTCGGAAGTGTGTGTGGGCAAATGAGTGTGTTATCGTCTTCACACACACATACACAGCGTGTGTGTATACTTGGTTAGCACAAGTAAAGAAGGTCGCTCTCACGTATTCCAATTATATATTTATAAAGTCTGTTAGTGATAAAAATATTTCCAATGTACCACAACAATTCCTAGAACACAAGGGCACTGTCCATGTACGTAAGTGCAAAAGTATGTTACAACGTTTTATTTAATATTCAATCTTTTTGACTGCAAGTCAACTCGAAAGTTAGCTACATTTTAATGTTTTTCAATTAAGTTACTTCATTATTTAAATTCTAACTTTGACTTTCAGCAATACACTTAAATATTTTAACAAAGTTTTTTAACATACCCCTTTTTCCTAGAACCGCACATTTGTATACGTATGGGGTCATCATCATCATCATTTCAGCCGCAAAACGTCCACTGCTGGACGCTCGAATTTGGGGCCATAATCGCCACGCTTGGCAGGTGGGTTTGCGATCGCAGTATGTTGAGAAAATGCATAGAAAACGCTGCTGTCCATTCTCTAGTAAGCACGAAGCACGTAACACAAATATTGGGTGCTACGCATATATTGGGGTCGGCAAGATTTGGAAAGTTAACGCGGCAAAATGAAACATGGCTTAACTCGACTTGTGTACAGCTGATCTGAACATGATTAAGCGAAGATAAAGTACACATAAGTAGGCATAAGCCGAATAAAAGAAGATTATGTGTTATTTCACATGTCCTCGAGTTTTTGGTTCTATGACATGCCGGCTTCCTCACGATGTTTTCTTTCAACTATATTTAGTCCAAGAAAGAAAAAAAGCAAAACTGTTTATTGTGCACACACAAAACACACATTAAAATAACAGCACCCACCCACAGTGGCAATGGTGATAAAATAAATTCCGCAAATTAAAGCGCCTGCTTGGTTTCGGAACCATGACATACAACTCTGCCACCCTTACCACCACTGCTATACCATCGCTACGTCGGCTTTTTTTTTCAATAACTACTGCTAAATCAAATGTGCCTAGCGTATGTGTAGCACGAATCGAATAGGCCCACATTCTGTTCGATAAAATATGACATGTGTATCAAAAGAAAGCTTTAGAAATAAAATATTCATATTATACAGGATTTGAGGGTTTCTTTTCTATTGAAGACCTTTAGGTGTTAAGTAGAAGCTAAAGAATAGTGTATTGGAAGCCATTTGTCAAGGAGGGTAGTTTGACATTTATGTGACAGTAGCTAAGTATTGTAGTTCGATAAAGGATTTTTCAATTTTCTTTAGAATTAATCTTTTGTTGTGTTATGATTTGAAAAGGGTAAAACTTAATCGAATCCGTAACGATATCGATACCTAATCGACAAAAGGATAAAATAATACCAGCTAAATTAATTTGATATTGTATTCATATTTTAGTTTATCCTTTTAGATTGGTTTGCTTGCAATAACAGTAGTTCGGGCTGTTCGATCAGTTTAAGATACGCCTGCCGCGTTGGTCCAAGTCTTTTCCCAGTGTTGGCTTCCAGTTTATTAATATGCATCTCGATATTTTGACATGGAACCCCATCCACAAACACAACCTAGTTTCTTGGTAACATGATGCTACTTGCCATGACTGTTAACAACACTTTCGTGCGTCTGACTTCTCGTCAAAGATTTACGATTGACTGCCGGGACTAGCTGCGTAACGTGCTTTCCGAGGCATGGAAGGTTCACGGTATGTTATGGATTATGTTAAACATTTCAGTTTAATACAAAAAGAAAATGCCATACGGCAAAAAAATATATGTAACGCCAGGTCTAGATTTGTATGGCTGTTGGCACTTGGCTTGAAAACGTGTGGGCTAAAGTAATTTGCATACAATTTGAATCAAGGTCTTGGATTTGTGCCTAAGAATGGGTTATTTTTGATGTCCCAATTTTATCCTTGTGTAGACTTTTATTAGATGTAAACGAATTATAGGATCGCATAAGATGTTACAGCTGTTTATAGGATTTTTCATATTGGTAGGTGCTATTTTAAGAATTCTTAGGTACAACTTTTCGATATTTTTTCTTTTGCGATTTATCTGTAATATTATGTTATTATTTGATAGAATAGAATATACCTAATTTATTTCTAAGTATACAGTACATGGAGATCTTAACATTAATAAACAGTTTCACATATACTTCTGAAGTTCGATTTTTATTCGAAATGTGTTCATACAATGGAAAAATGCGCGATATCTTTTTATATATAAATAAATTTCAAAAATGTAAATGCAAGGAAGTGGAAGAATTTTTAGTGTTTTAAATATTGGCTTACAATGCTGTTAATATTATGCTCCATACATAGCTCTTGAACATTACAGACGAATGAAGCAGATTCATTGCTACAAAAAAAAAAAAATTGGTATACGACATGGTTATCCCTCTCAAGTTAATAACAGAATTTTAAAAATGATAAGGAACAAGATGTGTAATTCACTCGTCTTTTATGGAAAAGGGGAGGTTGAGGTTCCTCCAATCATAGGGGTGTTGTGTCTGGTAGGCTATTGTCAGAACGTTGTATATATGCTAGTTGCGCGGTAAACTCTGCTTGCGCGATGCACGATTTTTGCGCGTAGTTCGCATGTGACGATGTAGATGTGGCCACAGAATAACAGTTACTACTTAGGAAAGCTTTCAACAGTGTCAGCAACAAAATAAAACTAAATAGGACTTCGAACCCTCTAAAAATTTAAAAGATTCCAGTGTCCTTACCTTCAACCCTTTTAGTATTCCACAGAAATCCGAAACATACATTATGTACGCTTAGCTGATCTTTTGTATTCAAGACCGGTCTTAGAATGGAAAAAAGGGCCTTAAAGTGTTTTCCTCGGATTTTTCTCATTAGGGAAGAGAAAATCTAGCAGGTGGTTAACAGTTGTCTTGAGAGTATATTATTTATTTATTTGGAAACTCAACAGCTTATTATTAAATTACATACGTTATGATGAATGTTCACCTCACTATCAATGAACAGCCCAATGCAGTTGCGTCAAAGTTATTAGCATGCACTGCACATTGATCGTGAGATGATGACAATTATCTCTTAAGCCAATTGAAGAGTTTCACGGCATTGATAAGGCTAGGTTAAGTAGAAAGTGCCAAATAAGCGAAGAAAAAAAGAAATGAAGTTCTACAAGTACATCAACTAGCCCCCTTTTACAACGCGCGATAAGGAACTTCGTTCCAATACAGCAATTATATGCGACTGTGGACAAATAAATCAAAGCAAAAAATTTGTACCTCAATACTACGGCAATATTAATAAAAAACAAACAAAATAAAATAAAAAATAACATTGTGAATATTTTTCCACTAAGTAATTGGAACGTGCTTTGGTTTAAATATAATCTTTTTTAGATTTTTAGAATATAAACTTTAATTTCAGACCGGAGTCCATATGGTTAGTGTTTTGACTTCTAATGTAACCAGGTTCATCAGCTGCCTATAATGTTTCCACTGCTGAGACATAGGCCTGTGTTCGGTGAGAGGGAGAGGGCCATAACTCACCATTCGGGCCGAATGCGGGTTGGTAGCTGTCACCTATGTCCGAATTTTTGGTTCTAAGACATGCCGGTTTCCTCAGTAGGTTTTCCTTTGCCGTTTTGAGAGCGGTGGTGATGAAATAATTTACACAAAGTTAAGCGCCTGCTTGGGTTCTAACTCGTAAGTCACGGTTGCGACTGGGCCACTAGTGCTCAATATTTCCGTATTGTTCAATTACAACAAGCTACCCGCTCTTTGCTAGATATGCTTTTAAAGCTAAAGTAAATCCAACCTTTGTTCACAGGCATACTATTCTATCAACAATACCGTCAGTTTTTTGGATATCAGTTGATTTTTTCGCAAAAAAGCGTTTATTTCTAACTTTTATACTACTGCCTCTAGCAATATATACTCTGTTTCCTCCTGTAATTATCGCTGTTATATGCCTCCACCCCTGAAGCATAACCGATCCATCATAGCAAGAATTATTAGAATCAGTTCACAGTACGCGGAAAAATCGGTGAACATACATTTAAAAAAATTACAGCGAAACATAGATCCTCCTCCTTTTTTGAAGTCGGTTAAAAAAATAGAATTCATTTTTGCTAAATCCTTATTACCCAGCCAGTCGACGTCGTAAGTCAAAAAGTTTAAACAGAAGTACCCTTATCTATACACGCCAGTACATGTAGGTGTTATTTTTCTTTTATCTTTCAACAATAGGCCCCAATTGTTAAGCATTGTTCGATAAGGCGTCTGAAAAGAAAATTTCAGTGATATCCTATAATAAAGCGAACAAAGTCTTTATATTGTTTAAGCGGCATTGTATACGCGACCTGTATTGTTAGGGTTCATGGAGGATATGACTAAATACAAAGCACACTTATCGAAGGAAACTCCGCCCACATGATAATTTTACACATCTTTTTATTTTACGGAGATTTTAAACTTCTCAAACTTTAAGACTTTTGATTGTTCTAAGACGACATTTTTAATAGACAGGTATGCAATCTGGTAAAATATCTACGCTTTTACGCTAAAACAGCTGAACGGATTTCAATGGAATTGGACAGATAGTTAGCTTGGGACCTGGGAAAGGACATAGACTAGACTAGACTACTTTTCATCCTGAAGGGTAAGCTAGTAATCAATAAACCATCGAAGTCAATGTATTTTGTTTTGTAAACTGGTTTTTAAACAGTAGAATTCTTTTTGTAAAAGTTTTTTATTTTTATTTATTCCAATAATGCAAAAATATAAATAAAAAAACTGCAAAAGCAGCAAATAATCGTTAGGACGGAATACTGAAACGAATTTCAATACTGAAACGATTTTTTTAAAGTTCAGCTTCTACCCAAAACTTGTCAAGCCTAACCACTCACCTCTCTTAATCCAAACAGATCCCTACGTGAAGATCTGCCTTATCTGCCAGGGGAAGCGCATCAAGAAGAAGAAGACGACGGTCAAGAAGAACACTCTGTCACCGGTCTACAATGAGGCTCTGGTGTTTGACCTCCCAGCTGAGAACGTGTACGACATTACGCTGCTGGTCAAAGTCATTGATTATGACAGGTAAGTCATCCATTTCCTAGCATTTCGTGTGGTGCCAGACGTAAAGTATAGCAGCATACTATTTCTTCCCGTGGGTGTCATAAAAGGCGATTAAAGGACTTACTAAAAAATGGGCAGCAGCGTTCTCTACGCATTTTACCACCATACTGCGATCACCTTCCCGCCTGTCAAGCGTGGCGATTATGACAAAGCCTCGCATATTTTGGGGAGGCGTTTATCCAGCAGTGGACATCTTTCGGTTGAAATAATAATGATGATGTTACAATCTGCCTACCCTTTTCAAACTGTATTGGAGTTGGTTTTACTTGGAATCGTAGTAGTTTTTTGTATCGGTAACATTTGCCGGACAAAATGGAGCGTTGATCATCACAAGGGTAGATAAGAGTGGCTGAGAATCAAGTTTAGTGGCATGCAGTTGAAGAGCCGTCACCGTGTGGTGCCGGACGTAAAGAATAACACCACCCCATTTCTTCCCGTGGGTGTCGTAAAAGGCGACTAAGGGACTTACTAGAGAATGGGCAGCAGCGTTCTCTATGCATTTTACCACCATACTGCGATCGCCAACCCGCCTGCCAAGCGTGGCGATTATGGCAAAGCCCCCCAAATTGGGGGAGGCTTAAGTCCAGCAGTGGACGTCTTACGGCTGAAATGATGATGATGATGATGATGAGTTGAAGAGACCTATCTCCAATAATTGCCACAACATCTTTCCCAAGTATGCTGGGCTCTAATCGAATACAGCTGAATACCATTATTTGGTATGGAGCTACAGCCTATTTACCTTCACAACCCTACTAGGTAAAACTATACCCCTTGTTACGACTGATTGTCTGACTTTCTGGCTTCTGATGACCCGTAACTACTGTCAAAGATTCGTGAATAAGAACAGGGGCCAACGGCTTAACGTGCATTCAGAATTACAGAGAGGTTTCGGTATATGAAGATGGTTGACCGGGGCAAGTGAAACTGAACCTGATCGATCGATCCGTGTGGCTATTATAACTTAGCCACGAGCCCCTCATCAATGCCAAGTGAACCAACTTAGTAATAACATTTTCAAAAGTTACCTTTAAACAACTCTGACTCTTTATTTTGTAATGGCTTAAAAATATAATTTTAAACCAGCCACAGACATCGGTTGTGATAAAAGCTGAATTCAAAACACCTTTTTTTTTTAAAAAAAAACAACAGGTTCATATGTTGAGTTCACTTTTTGTACTGTTTACTTTCGCTGTCATATAGTGATAGTGTTTATTGCTAAAACAGAAAACACAAAAAAAAAATGATTTTTGTTGCTTAGAGTTATCACAAATTGTATAATCGCTTTATCCCTGCCTAACAAGAATACAAATACTGACAATAACTTAGACGAAATGTTAGACATTTATTCCAATATAAAGTTGCAAATCTCTAAGTTCACGACCTTTAACTTTATGAAGTCAATTTATGAGAAAATCTTTTAAGTTAAGAATAAATCCTTTTGTTTGTCTGCCTATTTATTCCACCACAAAAGTGTGTGAGTTATTGTGAGATTTAAAAAAAAGAGCAGGAGAGCTACTTTTGAAGGCACTCGTTCATGTACTCCCAACATATCCATTTTTGGTCACCTAGAGTAACTGTTTTCCGATATACTTTCAGATATGTTATATGTAGGCAATGATCAGTACGATATTGTATAAAAAACGTAAGCATCAAACGTAAACATCCCACAGTTCTTAAATTGATAAAGTTTCTTATTAAAAAATAAACTTGAAATATTTCAGTTGAACTAAAATAAAATGGGCCGCCATCTTTGGATGTCCGCCATATTGAATTTAGAATGATGTCACTTAGCTAACTGCGCATTGTCATTCAAACCCGCTTGCAAAATGTTTACTCAATCGGATAGGTATCCCCCAACCGAAAAACTACAACATGTTCAGTGTGAAACTGACACGTGAACCCTGCCAGGGTCGCGAGATCCGTTCGAAAGAGTTACCGTGACTCTGGCATATGAGCAATTGAAGGAACACGGGTGGGTTTTAGTCAGTAAAAGTCTGACACGTCCTTCCGCTCCACCCAGAGCGGGAGACGACATTTGATGAATTCCCACCAAAAAAAAAAAAAACACGTGAACCCAAATTATTTCGGGGCCTTACATTTCAGCTTTGCCACTGGGATGAAACCACAGTCGCGATTTCCATTCGTTAGTTGGCCTAAAAACAACAATATTTTGGCTTTGCCCCACAACGCACTACCAATATAGTGCACTTAATCAATTTCCAGCCTAGTCCAATATTCGCCATGTTAAACCAGTAAACATGATACACGTAGAACGTACGAAAATCAACCTGAGTTGATATTGGAGCTTCCTTAGCTTTGATAGTCCGTCCAAATTGATTATTTCATCAAACTTCGTACGCCGCAATCACAGTATCGAAGGCTTTTCAAGAATTTAAATTCGGTCTGATTTCCTGACTGTGATCCTAATCAGAAATGTACGTGTATTTCCGAATTACAAGCTGATTTTAGACAAAATCTCGAGATTAGAATTTATGTTGAAAATCAAGATTAATAAAGTTGGAATGTTTATGCTTTGGTAAATAAGGATTGAAGTGATTTAAGTACCAGGTATCGTTTATAGAAATAATTTGATTAGGAATTCGTTCAGAAATTAGGTGGGTACTTGACATTTAGGTAAAAGTTATGTTGGTTAGGGAAGTTGAACTCTCCGGTATATACGAGTGTATCAATACGATTAAAAAAGCTATAGAGTTTGTTTGAACGCGCTAATTTGTAGAACTACAAGCTATATTTGTAAAATTATTTTAACGCTAGCTTTTGCCAGCGGCTTCGCTCGCGTTAAATTCGGGGTAACACGGTTCCCCTTTCCTGATTTAGAACACAGAAGAGAACTCGGAACAGAATGTTATTTTAATACGCTACTGTAGTCGATATTATATGTCCTTTCATTTGGGGATAGAATGTAAAGATTGTGGGCATTGGACACACGCGAACATGCTACATACAAATGTCCATGGGAAAAGCATGGCTTTTCTAAGTTCACCCCAGCCAAAGAAAATGGAAAAAAAGTAGCTTATGTCAGTCTCCATCCCTTCAACTATCTCCACTTAAAAAAATCATGTCAATTCTTCGTGCCTATTTTGCCGTGAAAGACGGACAAACAGACACACACACTTTCCCATTTATAATATTAGTATGGTTTTAATAGTCCAACTCCTGAAAAGGTGAAAAATGTATTAAGCACCGCGCTATAACACTCTGGTGCCGAGCAATACGAATAAGTTAGAAACAACGCAAAGAGAAAACGAGATAAACGGGCAATGCGATGCGGTGGGTCGAGGCCGAATATTTGCACGGAGGAAGACGCGGTCGGAAGCTAGTCTACAATAACCCTAATATTTTACACGTGACCATCGTTCCATACCTAGACCTCACTGTGCCTCGGAAAGCATGTAATGCTGTTGGTCGCAACTGTCAGTCCTGGTTCCTTGGCAGTCGTATCGGGTCATCAGAAGCTTGGAAGTCTGACAATCAGCCTTACCAAGAAGTTTCGTTTTACTCAGTGACTTGAACGTGGAGGCCACATAGGCATTTGCTAAATCTAAAATAAACATATTCAGCTGGATCCTGTTAGACTGGAAGCTATCCCCAAAATAGTTAGGAGAAGCAGATGATATGTAAATTCTGCTTTATTAGACCAAAATTTATGAACACTTCTAATCTTTAAAAATTGTCACCAGGATTGGTCCAAACGAATTGATTGGCTGCTCAGCAATCGGTTCCACCCTGATCGGCATTGGACGCGACCATTGGCTGCAAATGTTGGACAACCCTCGCAAGCCGGTAGCCCAGTGGTACCCCCTGAACAAGAGCCCACCGGCTAATATCACGATACCCAGCAATGATGCGCAGAACTCTGGACTTAGCTGCTTGAATGGAAGGTAAGTTTGATAAAATGGCGATTTTAATGGCCTGTCAAAGTTTTCTAAAGAACAATTTAAATTTAAAAAATGCCGATTTTATTAACTTTTTGTCTCATTAAAACAGCCATGACTTATGAGTTTTAGATCATAAGTCGAAATTCAGACAGACGCTTTACTGCTCTTAAAACGTTAAAGGAAAACACTGTGAGGAAAACCTGCATGGCCAATAACCAAAAAAAAAAAAACATGTGACATCTACCAACTATCACTGGGCTCGCGTGGTAGATTACGGCCCACTCCCTCTCACCGAGAGGAGGCCTGTGTCCCAGCAGTGGGAACGCTATAGGCTGATTATGTGTTATGTGTAACCGTCTACGTGTTGTAGTTGTTATGTAGTGGACCGCGTGGTGAGTTAGGGCCACTCTCACAAGGGGAGGCACAGGCCCTCAGGATCTTTATCCTGGAGTCCCGTGCCTCCTCTTGTGGTATCTGTATACAGATCCAAGCAGTAATATAGGTGGATTATACTTATGCTTGCTCTACAAGAACTTGTCAGAAGTGGTGAAACAGGCCGCAATTAATCGCTGACTTTTAAAGCTGTGTGTCCATTTGGTGTGGTATCCAAAGTTGTTACAAAGTGGTGATATCTTCTTCGATTGACCTCAGTTTTTGTCAGTTCAGAAATGATTAATGGTTTTTTATTCACTAAACTAAAATTCCACACAAAGAAGTGATATTGTATCACATTTTTGTACGGAATAATAATATAGGGTGGCAGGTACAAAGTGCATTATGAGGTGAAATTTGGTAGCAGGGAAAATGGTATTATTTTTTATAACCTACGAAAAAATTCAACGCATGAGCTTCAGAAACATATACGTTACCTGGACTACGTACATGTTTCTGAAGCTCATGCGTTGAATTTTTTCGTGGGTTTAAAAAAAATCGATTTAATAAAAATAATAACTAACTAAAGTTGTAACTAAGTAAAGTTCTTGAGCACATAGTTCATAGACAAGTATCATTTTTCTTGGCGTCAAACTCGTTAATTTCTCCTTTCCAATCCGGCTTTCGCTCAGGTCACAGTACTGTAACCGCGCTTCTTAAGGTAACTGACGACATCCGCTGGGCAATGGAGAATAAGTCCCTGACTGTTCTCGTATTGCTTGATTTTAGTAGCGCCTTTAACTCTGTGGATTTTGACATTTTACTAGGTATCCTCCAATCTATAAATTTCTCTTCTCCTTCCTTAGCCTGGTTCAGTTCTTATCTCCGAGGACGCTCTCAGTGTGTTCGCCTGGAGGACTCCTTCTCTGATTGGTGTTGTTTCACTGAGGGTGTTCCCCAGGGTAGTGTTCTCTCTCCTCTTCTTTTTTCTATTTTCATA
This sequence comes from Aporophyla nigra, assembly GCA_947507805.1. NCBI lineage: Eukaryota > Metazoa > Arthropoda > Insecta > Lepidoptera > Noctuidae > Aporophyla > Aporophyla nigra. The sequence goes on along the minus strand of OX382292.1, from coordinate 25,118,376 downwards.
AACCTTGTTACCACGGTTATTTCCTCTAGTTTTCATCTTTACGCGGATGACTTGCAGCTTTACCGGCATTTTACTGTAACTGACGCGGACTCTGCACTTGCTGCAATGAATCGTGACCTGGCTTGCATCAGTGTTTGGGCTAAGTCATTTGGTTTGCAAATTAACCCATCTAAATCTCAGGCCATGATCATAGGCAGTAGATTTGTTCGTAATGCGGCTGATGTTGCATCCCTGATGCCTTTGTATCTAGATGGTGTTCGTATTGACTACACAGAAACCGCTAAAGATCTGGGTGTAGTTATTGACTGCAATCTTTCGTGGCGTGCTCAGGTGAATGAGGTCAGTCGAAAGGTACATTTCTCCTTTCATTCGCTGAAATGCCTTCAAAGTCTCTTGCCCTTGAAAACTAAAATTTCTTTGGCACAAACACTTATTCAGCCGATTATAGATTATGCTGACGCGTGCTACTTGGATGCTACTGAGGAGCTATTAAACAAGCTTGAGCGCCTGCAAAACCTGTGCATTCGCTTTGTTTTCGGTCTTCGAAAGTATGACCATGTTTCTCACCTTCGCAAGGAACTCAAGTGGCTCCCAATCCGCCTTCGCAGGAACACTCGGATTTTATGTCTCCTCTTCAACCTCCTACACAACCCGTCTTACCCTTCCTATCTGCGTGAACGTTTTTCTTACGCTCGCCCTAGCGATGCACTGTGCAGATCACACCTTAGATCCCTCCTTAAATCCCAACCCCATAAAACCAGTTATTATTCCTATTCCTTCTCTGTTCATGCTGTTAGATTGTGGAACTCACTTCCGCCTAGCATTCGAGATCTAAAAACTATTTCCCTTTTCAAATGTCGAGTAAAAGAGCATTACTTTTCCTCATAATTGTGTGTATTTATGTATATATTTACGTTTATTTTTATATTTTAGCTTTATGTATTTATTTAAGTATATGTTAATTTCTTGCATTATATATGTATAAGTATATTTTAGTTTAAGACTTCACATATTCATATCTCTCTTCTTGTTTTCACACACTATTGTCTACATTTCTTTTTCATTTCTCCTTGCGCAGGTCTGCTGGAAGAAATTTCTTAAGAAATAAGCAGTACCTTTGTACTCAATTGTTTTAATATGTCTTATCACTCTGTTTTTTTACTGTATGTACATAAATAATAAAATAAATAAATAAATAAAATAACTAATTATTAAAAAAAAATTGAAATAAAACACAGAAATCTAAATTAAGAACAACATATTTTGCGTCAATGCCCTGCCGCTCTGTATATTATACTGTTACCGATCATTAGTATAAGCAACATAAGGTCGTACTAGGAAATACATAAAGATCATAGGAGCGCCACATAGAATACACAAACAAATTTCATGCACAAACATTCAAAGTACGAGCAGATGTTTGTTTGTAGTATACAATACAAATATTTGTGCTATCCTGCTCTGCCGATCGAGATATTGTCCAATGTACAGTAGCCAAAAGAGAAAAGCAACCTGGGTCGTTTAGTAAGAAACTGTTGTATGTTTCTGAATTAAAACGATATGATAGATGAACTGTATGTTTTCTGTTCGATGACCCTCGTCGCGTCTCAGTCAGCCTCAAAAATACTGATAGACGAGACAATCATTATTTGACTCTCCACAATCCGTGTTCCATAATTTTGTAAAAATTTAGCTTCAAATTATTATAGTAAATATAGCTACACATTTATACCTACAATATTATGAAATACAGATTGAAGATGATTAAATAATTTCTGTTCAAAATATAAAACTTTTTGAAGCTATCATATGATATCGTTACGCTTTCGAAAGGTAGCGTACACCGTAAACCTTCATAGCACTTTACGCATTGGCGTATTGGTAGCAAACAAAACTTCATGTAGTGTATTTCGTAACCAGAAGCCGTACATAGGGAAATCACAAGTATTTTTTTATCACACTTGTGATAAGTTGAAGTTTATTGATTTTGTTTTCTTGCAAGCAATTGAACACAATTTACGCCGAAGTCAATTGAGTACTAGATAGACTGACATGTTACAGAAACGTTGATTTTCATTGCCACTTTACTACTAAATCCAAAATATAGGTACACAGAAAACACATACATCTATCATAAAGTCCAGTTCATTCAATGTCAATCAAAGTTCCGAGCTTGCGATTGGAATTTTCATTTATAGTTCGTTAGTTGGAAAGATTTGATAGACAGTTATGTTAGTAAAAGCTACATATGTTTCGTCATATTTGATTGGAGTTCTAAAAATCCAATATACTAAAGTATTTTGTAAAAAAAATCTTTTGTAAAACTAGAGTTGCATAAACAACGTGTATCATAAAGGTGTGGTCGTATCTTAGGATTTGGTGTTCACCGCCACATGCATGTAGCTTGCAGAGTGAGCAAAATAAAGTGGCTGTAGTGCTGCATGTTTGTTGTGTCGAGTCCTTGAGGGGATACTGCATATCGGCAAGCGTAGAGTGTGACGCCCCCACCTAGATAAACCGAAGACCTTAGGAAAGTGGCTGAGACAGTCTGGACGCAAAAGTTGGTAGACAGGGTATTGTAGCGCAACCTGGGAGAGACCTTTATCCAACAGTAGACTGCGGTAGGCTGAGTTGATCGACAGACCATTGAACTGAACAACTTTCTTAATGGGACCAAAATTGAATATTATATATAAAACTTTAATACCCTCTCGTCATAAATGTATGGGACGGCTGATTATTATTTCGCGATTACGATGTTGGTCCTAAAAAGTAAGTTTTTCTTTTTGATGGTCTACACACTTAAATATGACCACACCGTTCTGATACATGATGTATTTTGTTTGCTTGGCGTACTACACACTTGTTCGGCAATATTCGGTACAGCCGGACAACAAAATCGAATAAGTATACAGGATAAATTTTTAACCAGTGCGCAAATTTTAACAAATTAAACTTAAACGGGTTATAAAAACCATGCAATTTTTATTTTGATATATCTTAGTACAAAAAAATATAGGCGCGCGGTTACTGACCTATTCGTATTGTCGATAACATATTACGAAATATGTAGGGTCTCCACAGTTTACTGATTTAAGGTCGGATAAAAATTTAAAAAAAAGTATTGAAAAAATTATTGAAATGTGTTCTATTACTAATACGGAACCACAAAAAAAAAAAAAAATGCGCGCTGGTTAAAAAAAAATCCTGTATATTATGTATATTGTGGAGAAAACAACTCTCGGTTTGTCTCGAATTGATTGTTAACCAGATATGATTCAGCACGACTTGATGCCGAACAGAGTTTGTCGATCGACACGTCGAGCTGAATAAATGTTGTACGATGATGATGGACGATTTAGACGCGTATTGTAAGGATGGGGGGAGCTTTGCTCAGCAGTGTCTGTCAACACTGTCCGTGTAGGCTAATCAAAATAAAAGATTATGCTATGTTATCAGCAAAAAGCCTTTGTACTATTTAGACAAAGAAAACAAAACTAGAAATTTCACAAAAAAAAAAAAAAACATGTTGGTTTCAATTGAGATTTTTGTAGAAACAACATTAATTTCTTAAGTGTAGTAAATGTAGAAAATATTTTAGTATAAAGAAATATAATGGAAATTTGAACCCTCAGGCAATACTAGGTAATATGTTTCTCTCCGTTGTAAGAATTGTTTGAATCTAAAGAAACATGAACCATAATGTTCTTACTGTCAACGTAAAAAGATACAAACAACAAAGAATAAAGGAATAAAAAAGACAGAAGTGGATATTCAAAACATATATTTTGCAGAAAACAACATTTTTTATCATGTTACTTATTTACTGTGTGGTGCCGGACGTAAAGAATAACACCACCCCATTTCTTCCCGTGGGTGTCGTAAAAGGCGACTAAGGGACTTACTAGAGAATGGGCAGCAGCGTTCTCTATGCATTTTACCACCATACTGCGATCGCCAACCCGCCTGCCAAGCGTGGCGATTATGGCAAAGCCCCCCAAATTGGGGGAGGGCTAAGTCCAGCACTGGACGTCTTACGGCTGAAATTATGACTTATTTAAATAACAGGACTCATTGCTGTCAGCAAACAACTTAATTCTAGTAGCTATAATAATCACTCTATAATGTTCCCACTGCTGGGACACAGATCTCTTTGAGAGACGAAGTGAGCCGTAATCTACCACACGGGCACAGTGCAGGTTGGTAAATGTCACGTGTCTTCGAATTTTTGGTATTAGGACATGCGGGTTTGATTTACGATATTTTCCTTTCCCGTTTTGAGAGCATTATAGCACCTGTCTGGGTATCCACTTATAAACTAGAACTCGTAAGTTGTGGCCGTAATCTCTGAGCCAACACTACCTTTAACGTGGACGCCACTAATTCTGTACCTACTATGATGTATCAAGCTGTAAGCGGTCATTGCCCTTTCCGTAATCTATCTTCGTCGGTACCCAAACATGAAACTATGTATGGTTTATCGTTATTGGAATATGTTGAAGGTCATGTTGAATAGATGTTGAATCACGGTAACGGGCTTTTACAGGCAAAATCTTCTTTTAAAAGGAATATGAGTACCTTTTTAATGTGTTTTGTCAAAGCCTTACTATAGAGAATATTTGAAAAATACTTTTCTGTTTCTGTATCATATTTTTATAAGAATGAATTGTTTCACTTGGTAAAAAAGTGTTATAATTTTGTTGAAGGAGCTACGTCTGCCAACAAACGGCTATGCAGTTTGGCATAGGAAACATATTTTGTAAGAAAAGTATTCTTTATTCAACACTTTATCATTTTTATTTTATTAAAATTTATTAAATATAAAATGCTAGAAAATGTAGGTTGGTCAATGATCGTAAATGCCATTCTAAAACGTTTCTATTATTTTACAAAATTTTACCTTGAGTACCTCATGGACCCATTTTTAAGCAAAAAAATAATATATTTTTTTACAGTCCAGCCGTACAGAGAATGCGTTCTTGACATCTGTCGGTTTTATACTAACGAATACGTGTTTCGCGAATTTGATCTTTATTAGTCAGTAGAATTGTTGTTCGGCCGGACTGTAGGTTTTAGAACAAAATTTGTTGCTAGCAAAACAAATTCGAGCACGAATTATCATATACCTACATTTTCTTCTGTAGAAAGGCACATGGTTGGCTATTTTATTGAAAAACATTACCCAATTTTTAAAAGGATAGGAACTAGTACTGTGTAATCGCTAGACATGGTCTGGTGATCTCACTTTTCTCAGTTTAGGCGGTGAGCTCTCATCGTTCTTACTGAGAAAAGTGAGATCACGATTCTGTAAATGACATTTCCATAGTGACTGTGAGTTGACTTTCCATTGTGAGATGTTAAATCGAAACCAAAACGTGAACATATTTAGTCACGGTAGGGCGAATCTCTGCACGTAACGTAAAATATTACGAAAGTCGTTTCAGTGCAATTTATTTCGTGACTTTATCTCTATTACTATCAATACATCGCAAACTCCATGTACAGCTTAACTTAAAGCATCTTGGACGCTTTAACTTACGATTTGATCCACGTTGTTCACTACACATTCAATGTTTGTATCCAGTGCAACCATTTATAACGATTTCAACTAATCTCGAAAGCCCCAGTCACTGACACCTAGGTTCATTGCATTCAACTTCACAAGCAAACTCATTGTTCTCAAATTTTCGCTAAAAATTTCATAATTTACGCTAAGTAAATTTTCAAAGCCATTTAAAATATTTTAAACAGTTTTTAATCTGACTTTTATCATCCCTTTTTCAGATGAAGAGATGGAGGAAAAGGACTGAAGAAATTAACATCAATTAGAATGGCGTCGGCTATTACGATGTAGACAGGTATTCTCGCGATGCCAAAACGTTTATAGTAAGTAAATGAGATTATGATAAACGGTTGTATGTCCATTTATCGTAGAGAAATGAATCAAAATCAATGTTACGTGATATTGAAACGTAGAGAAAGAATTAGAATAGATATCTGTTGACGTAGAAGAAAATGAATTTATCCCATAGAAGTTCTAATTGTTTATAGATGGAATATAATTTGTAGCACGTAGTTTGAATAATCCAATGTACTCTCATATCATTGCCATACATTTCCTATGTCTATATACTTTACTGTATTTTGTCAAGGTTATATACGATGTTACTTCAATTTACACCTTGGAATACGCACATTTCAAATTCAAGACTTATTCACTTCATGTACATATTATATACTTATTAATGTTGTATAGTAATTGTTGTCTTTTACAATAAGCGTATTTAAATCTGTCGTTGTATCTAAAAAAATGATATTTTAATGTGGATTCTAAAACATATACTGCAAAGAGTCACGATTTGTTGAAAACGGACGAATGTTACAAACATTCTTTTGTCGGACAATAATGTAGTTGGAAATATAATATATATATATATATATATGTATGCTGAATACTAAAGAATGTAATTTCATAGAAGGCACAATATCCATAATATTCTATAATATATCATTTGTTATATATGTTACATGAAATTGTAAGATGAAAATGAAGCTTTAAATCGTGTTAAAAATTAAAATATATCTAAAATATATCAGTGTATTTAAAGTATATATATTATATTAATAAGTTTAAAATTACATATTATAAAATGTTTAATAAATGATAAACAATGGATATTGATATTTAAAGCTGTCACATATATTTAGCGCGCGGAGCATATATCGTTGGTAAAGCCGCCGTGCCGTAGAGGAATTATTTTAAAATGGATAATTTACTACACTGCACCCTTTGTACGACGTGAGCATTTTAAATTGAAAAGAGATTATTGTAAAAGTTATTTATTTTTAAATTCGGATAATCCTGTACCTTTTTCAATCGAATGTAGCTTAAATGAACTTCGATATTATTAAATTAAATTGCTATTTTATGAAAATTATTTGTTCTGAATAAAATTTATGGATGTATACCCTATATATCTAATTGTAAGATTAATATTAAGGTTAGATGCCCTCTCTACGCCTGCTAATTGTCTACTGTTATTGTATTGTGTCACTCAAAGTTCCAGATTTCTTAAATGATGATATTTTTCTGACAAGTTTCCGTGATTAATCGTTTAGGCTGTAACTGGATGACGTGCGAATTCAGAATGAAAATATTTGGTAAGGAAGTGATATTAATCTCCAGTTATGAATTCTCATGTCGTGGATCCAAGTATATATTCTAAAAATTTACTTTAGATAGAAACATATCTATGTAATGTAAAGTGTATATTGATTGGAGAGAAAAAAATAAATAATCCTTGGGGTAAATTTGTATTGTAATGAGATGTTTTCTCGAATTATGATTTTCTTAAAATAAATTTGATAGTACGTACAGACAGGAATCCCTTGCGGCATTTGATCTTTCACTTCCGTGTTTCAGAACCATTGTTGTCGGTTTTTCAAAAGCTTTGTGAAATTTTGGAGGGAAGGTCGTAATAGTCCATTGATCCACAGATGAATTTCTTCGGCTTTATTGGACAAGGCAAAGTGTCACAAGTCTAGGAATCTGTATTTACGATCAAAAACCAACGAGTCATTGAACTTTCAACATGAAATACTCTCTAGGAGAAATATCTGTATGATATAAATATTTTTCTTTCAAAGTTTAAATAACAAAGATAATGGAAATGACAGTACAAGGGAAGGTTGAATGAGAGGTAATATTTTTGTATGAGATTAGGATACTTGTCGTTAACGTTGCTAAGTCTTTATACTGTAAAACTGTATAGATGTAAGTGAATGTAAGTACTTATACTGATTTATGAAATAAAATGTTGACATTTTTAGTATTGGTTTTTCATTTGTCACTCTTAAAATACTTGCATTGTTTTTGACAATACGCCAAACAATTACTGAAAAAATACAAAAAAAAAACACATTAAAAATTTTTTCTTTGTTTGCATCTAGCTCCTGGAATAGATAGCCCATTTTCTGTTTATTTTTTACTTTGAGCAGATAAACTATGACTCGTCATACAGTGTTTCTGATCTGTAATAACTACACTATGATTCGTCATACACAAAAATGTCACTATGATCCGTCACACACAAACATGTCACTATAATTCGTCACACACAAAGATTTCACTTAAATACATCATACACAAACATGTCAGTATGATTCGTCATATATGTCACTATGATTCGTCGTAATGGCTCAGTTGTTAAGGCCTCACCGCACGAGGTTGAGGGTTCAAATCTGGACAGGCATCAATGTGACTTTTTTTTAACTCATACGTACTTTCTAAGTTTCTTTTGAACATTACAGATATCGGTAAAGGAAAGAGGAAGTGGGAACCTACAGCGTTTCACACTAACAGTAGGAATGTCTTTCTTTGACAGTTAATCAGTATTCAGTATGTTATTTATATTGTAAAGCAGACAAAATTTTCGATCAAAAGAAGCAATGTATTAGGAATATCCTTTAAAATGATTCAGATTCTGTTTGATAGTGTGTTACGCAATTAAAATGATTCAGATTCTGATGGATAGTGTATTACGCAATTAAAATTATTCAGATTCTGATTGATAGTGTGTTACGCAATTAAAATGATTCAGATTCTGATTGATAGTGTGTTACGCAATTAAAATGATTCAGATTCTGAATGATAGTGTGTTACGCAATTACAGTTGGGTGCTGGACATATCTAGACACGGCGGCGGCAGCGGCGGCGGCACGACGGCTGTCACTGAAAACCAGCGCTTGGGCAGCTTGAGACAGAGGTCTCACATAGGGTCACAGCATTATACTGAGTGATGACTGTTTTGCGTAGATGTGACGAATAATTTCCCACCCCTTATTTTTTATTTCTGTATGTTTCTGGTCTTTCTATGCGTCATGTTTGCCGCAAATAAACGTATTTTCTTTCTTCTTTCTTTCTGTTTAGACAAATAAATAAAATTGGAGTGTCTGTTTGTAATATTAAGATAACCACTTTTTACTAAGTGTATATGAATGTATACACGGTACATATACCAAAACAACATTTTTTTTTCAATTTTTGTCTGTCTGTTTGGTCCGGCTAATCTCTGAAATGGCTGGACCGATATTGACGGGACTTTCACTGGCAGATAGCTGATGTAACAAGAAGTAACTAAGACTACTTTTAGTTTAGAAAAAAAAATAGGATCTCACGAAAAAAAATAAAACAAATGAAAAACTTTTTTGTTAAATACCCCGCGGACGAAGTCGCGGGTAACAGCTTGTAGGTAATATAAGTCTGAAATCACCAACCCATCTTGAGTAAGCGTGGAGATCATTATCCTGTAGTGGGACAGTAATTGGCTGCCATTATTAAAGTTATTAAACCATGATAGTCTTTCTTCATCATTTCGTAATGGGGTGGCCCTGCGTTATACACCAGTCTGTCGGCTGTGAGGCTGACTGCTGGCGTCGACCAGAAGAGGGTTTAGAGCTCTGCTTGTTCAGTGTGCTGAGCGGTTGCTGCTGAGGATGGTGATGACCAGGAATGCGCTGCATGCTTGTGGAGCCCGTTGAAGTCATGAGAGTTGGCTGTCTGTGTGCCAGTCTCCAATGAAAGACTGAAGTAGTGATGATGATGACGTCACGCTGATGAGGTTGCACTAAGGCTGCGCTGATGTTCATACTTACGGTGCCAAGTTAAGAGGTGTGAGGAACAGGGTGTTAAGTTCACTCAACCTTCTTGGATCGGATCTACCGACCAGACGGGTGTCGTATCTGGTGGGTAATTACCCGAGTGATTTATGTCGGGACGTTGTATATATGCTAGTTGTGCAGTAAACTCTGCTAACGAGATTTACTATATAGTCGGTGTGATGTGCAGACGGCGTAGATGCCGCTACAAAACTTCTTATTTTCTAAAAAAAAAAAATATAGTTTGAATAGGTAACCACGTTAATTACGGCATCGGTGGCATTTTTCAGATCATCCGAAAAACAAGTGAATGAATACTTAGGACACCCTAGAATGGGACCTGGTCTGATCAGAAGCACCGCACTCTCACTAGGTGTTGGATGGGTATAGTATGTAGTTACTATAAAAGTACAATGGGATAACTTATATACATATAATAATATTTGAAATCTACTATCGAAGGACTGCCTCGTTAGTCTAGTGGTTGCAACCGCTACTGTGCATGTTGTCCTGGATTCAATCCCCAGGTCAGACCAAAAAATAAATACAAACGGTCAGACAAAGAGTTCATCGGTTGTCAGTAACAGCCTAGAGTTGGAATTTCTACCCGGTTGGCAATATGTTCGCCCTTATTACATGGGACTAAAAACATAACTGGCGAAATTTACGTATACTGTAGGTACAACTTTGGCAAACACTTCTGTACAACACGGCGTATATGATCGAAGGTAGCTGCATTAATTGGTTCATAAATATTTAGGCTTATCAAAATAAGTGGTCAATGAGCCAGAGATAAAATGTTTTAGACCTTGAAGTCACTGAGTAAGAGGTAAGTATACTTTCAGTATAATATATAATAGGACAACCAACACAACGTTATCTGATCCCAAACTTGGCAGAGCCTGTACTATGGCAACCATACAACTGATAAACATACTTATATATTTTTTAAATACATACATATTATAGATAAATTACACCCAGACACAGAGCAAATGATTGTGCTCAACACACAAACAAATGTCTTGGGTGGGAATCGAACCCACGACCTTAGTCTTAGCAGTCAGGGTTACTAACCACTAGACTAACAGGCCAGTATTAACCCAGCAACAAGCCTTATAAATCTAGCCACAGGTCTGTGAAGCAATACCTGCCACATTGACAAACGACAGCTCACGACGGAGTCTGCAAACATATTGAATTTAAATTGAATCCCGACCGGACTTACATCTGTAATTCTGAAGGCAATACCGTTGCTATACAGTATTACCTTGTAACGTGAAGAGTCTTTTCAGTGAATACGATTGATAGATACATAATTTTGTTTTTATTAAGTTGTGAAAAGAAAAACATGAAGAAATAATGTTATTGTCATTTTCATTTTATGTACGAGTTATATGATGGAGTTTCTAAGGGGTAGTTTCTAAGGAAATAACCACGTCCGTTAAGTACTATTTATTGACTGGATGAATAAGTATAGAATAAGCGCATGTGAGGAATAGTGTAAACTCTTAACAGTAATGTACTTACTTACTAAAGTAAAGGAGCATACATATTATATTACTTCAGTGTACTTGTACATATAAATGGTGGAAATGGTGAAGATATCGCTAAAAGCTTTTAACAGACTACCATTTTTTTTTTTTTTTTTTTGGATGGGAAATCATCAAATGACTTCTCCCGCTCTGGGCAGAGCGGGAGGGCGTGTCAGACTTTTACTGACTAAAACCCACCCGTGTTCCTTCAGTTGCCCATGTGCCAGGGTCACGGTACCTCTTTCGAACAATCGCGCGACCCCGGCAGAACAGACTACCATTGGGTGAAAAAATCATTAGTGACTCGAAATAAAACATTGACGAAGTGAATTCTAATGCTTACAAGCCGTGCACTCGATGTGATTCAGGGCTGGCAAAATAACAACTTACATTCCCTATTTAACTCCCTTTCTTTGAGGAAAGAACCACTAAGAGGGAGTGGACCTGTCCAGTCAGTGCACACAATTGCTAATAATCGTGTAGCTCAAGACAAAACTTAACACGTTAACTGCCATGTCGGACTATGTGTCCGACACTTTTTAATCAATAATCGACTTAAAGTCAAATAACACTAAGTACATTTTTGACTTTTTCTGATTTTACCCATGGCAGTTAACGTGTTAAGGAATCAATGGTTCGACGAACAATACCAAAGAAACGACATTTGGGTAGGCCGCATAAATAACTCAAACTGCCAGATCATGATTAAAACTTCTGTACATGGTGAACCTAAAAGTGGTGCAATAAGAGCCAATTTAGAGGCAAGAGTGTTGTAAATAAAATAAAACCATTCTTTACCATGAACATATCCTATCATTTATAGGTAGAAGTGTTTTCTGAAGCGACCCTAAAACTACAAGACAAAGACACATAAATTCAAGAAGAAGAAACAATTCGCGGCAATAGTATTTAACGAGAGGGATAAGGTACGCAACTTGTGTGTGTGTGTGTCCAAATGCGCAAATGTGTTTTTCTGAGGACAAATCAAGGATAGTGCTCAAATTATGGGACTAATTGGATCTTACTTTTTAACTCTAAAAAATACCATATTTTCTTTCTGAAAACGTTTCATTCAATAGGTTCTCAATTTATACACCGTAACATTTTAGTCGTATCACAAAGGTTTTTAAGGTACCGTGTCGTGCCGGACGTAAAAAATAGCACCACCCCATTTCTTCCCGTGGGTGTCGTAAGAGGCGACTAAGGGACTTACTAGAGAATGGGCAGCAGCGTTCTCTATGCATTTTACCACCATACTGCGATCGCCAACCCGCCTGCCAAGCGTGGCGATTATGGCAAATCCCCCCAAATCAGGTGAGGCTTATTTCCAGTAGTGGACGTCTTTCGGCTGAAAAGATGACAAAGGTTTTCCACTCAATATATCCGACATAATATACCTCTAGGCGTGATTAAAAATTTGTTACCAATTAAAAAAATACGTACTAAGAAAAACAAATAATGCATTAGAATTATGAAACATCCTGTTAATAATGTTTACGTATCATACGGTAGTGAATATACATACCTACCCAGCGCACGAGTCAACTAGATCATTTCATCTCCATTTTCCATGAGACAAAATACGACATGCGTCATCATATTGAATAATATTTTTATTTTTTTGTCATTCAAATGTTCATTTTTTTCTTATGGATGTGTAGTAGTCATTGGATACACGAAGTGGGCGTGAAGCCGTTGCAAGACGACTAAAATGTCACGGTGTATATGGATAGAGAGTATCCCATATACATTTTTATTGACTTAGGTAGTTTTTGTGTGAGTTTCGATAGTGAAAATTAAATCCATTTTGTGTATCTTAATGTTCAATAGTTCCTGTCACTGTTGTTTTCATAGTAAGTAGTTCCACACATTGGTGTGGGATAGGTACCATAACAAAAAATAAACACTTTTTACATTAAAAAAAAAAACCAGCCAAATGCGAGTCGGACTCGCGCACCGAGGGTTCCGTACAAACCTGTCGGTATATAAGTAAAAGTTCACCCATCACGACAATCGAGTCGTAGTTCTGTTCTGTTTTTTGGCTTGTTTTATTTCTGTCTGTGTTTTGTTCTGTTAATTATATGATATAACAAAAAATTTACGGTTTTCGTAATTTTTCCTTTATCTGTGCTATAAGACGTTGCTTCGTACCAAATTTCAAAATTCTAGATCGACTGGAAGTACCCTTTAGGTTTTGATTCCCATGCGAGTTTCGAAAATTTGCGAAAATTTGCGGCATAAACGGCTGTATCTTTTGATTGCGTTAGCTTATAAATTTGATTTTTTCACAGCTGGGGACAAAGGGAGCCAAGGGACAGAATTTGATATAAATTTCAGCTTGATACCTCCACGCGTTGCTGAGAAAAAGGGTCTTGACAGACGGACGGACGCACGGACGGACGGACGGACGGACGGACGGACGGACGGACAACAAAGTGATCCTATAAGGGTTCCGCTTTTTCCTTTTGAGGTGCGGAACCCTAAAAAAACAACCGATATCCAAAAAAGCTATAGAGTCAAAATACAGATACAAAGACCGAAGTCCGAAATGTAATGTTATTTTTCACTTTACACTTCACTTGTTTTTTCAGTTTTTTTACTTTTTTCTTTCAAATAATTAATAAGCATACCAGAAAACCACGAAACATAATTAAATGTTTTCTCTGTTTACTTGCAATTGAATAACAGATTCTAAGGAACTAAGATGAGGATCCTGTTTGGAAAGGCCACTCATTATTAGTTCTTGAAGTTGACTGCACGAAGCTGAAGTTTCAGTTCGCTTTTGATTAGTCGTTACGGGATGCTGAAAGCCGTTTAAGTTTAGTTTTAAAGAAAAAGTTAGCAATTATTTCTGAGAAACGTAAATTTGATGGTAATGACGCAAAAGAAAATAGGCAAATATGGTCCATATGTCCACCACTAACAAGAGCTATTAACGAAATAATCTATTAACACGTTAACTGCCATGTCGGACTATTGACTGGCCTGTTAGTTTAGTGGTTAGTGACCCTGACTGCTAAGACTGAGGTCGTGGGTTCGATTCCCACCCAGGACAAATCTTTGTGTGATGAGCACAATCATTTGTTCTGTGTCTGGGTGTAATTTATCTATAATATGTATATATTTAGAAATATATATGTATGTTTATTGGAACGAAGTTCCTTATCGCGCGTTGTGAAAGGGAGCTAGACAGAAAAAAATCTTACGAAAACTTGTCACGACACTTTTTAACCGACTTCAAAAAAAGGATGAGGTTTCTCAATTCGACTGTATATATTTTGTTGTTTGTATTTGTTCGTATATTGTTGTTTTTTTTGTTGTGAGTAGGGAGAGAGAGAGAGGGTGAGAGAGAGACAGAGAGAGAGATAGAGAGAGAGAGGGTGAGAGAGAGACAGATAGAGAGAGAGAGGGAGACAGAGAGAGGGAGAGAGGGAGACAGAGAGAGATGGAGAGAGAAAGAGAGAGAGAGGGAGAGAGACAGGGAGATAAGGAGACAGAGAGGGAGAGAGGGAGAGAGAGGGCAAGAGAGAGGGAGAGAGAGAATATTTTTGTTGAGTGTATACAGGTTTTTTGTATATATAATAAATAATAAAAAAATATATAAAAATTTTGAATCCTGGAAAGGAACTTCGTTCAATCCGGGTGTCCCTTGACACCTCTAATTTTCAGTTGTCTGGTTGCCATAGTACAGGCTCTGCCTAGTTTGGGATTAGACAACAGTGTGTTGGTTGTCCTAAGGTATTTATAATTATTATTTATTATTATGTTTCCGACACTTTTTGTTCCATTCGGGCCTTGTCGGACTATAGGTATGATCGACAACACATACAAAATCTGAACATGTCGTTGCTGCCTGGCGGCCATGTTTTTGGAATAAATAATGGATTTAAGGGATAAATAATCTATTCAAAGTGAAATAACACTAAGTAATTTTTTTTACTTTTTCTGATGTTAGCCATGGCATTTAACGTGTTAAATAGAGAAAAAAAAATCAGTCATCCATCAAATTTTAAGTCAGAAAAATGTTTGATTCTGTGTTAGACATGATTATGACGTTTATAAAACGTCTCTCGGAAATGTCCGTTATTCGCGTAACTTTGGCAAAATACGCGCTTTTACATGGAGTTGAAGAGACCAGCCCGTGTTACCTATTCGTGTAACAACAATATTGACAACATTTAACACCATGTTCTTCTCACTTAAGATAATAATTACTCTCTAACTGCATAATTTTATTAATATAAAAATGAATCCCTATTTCCCTTGGTCACGCCATCACGCGTGAACGGCTGGACCGATTTCACTTTTTGTTGTTGTTGTTGTGTTTGTAATTGTCAGGAGAAGGTTCTTATGAAAGAAAAAAATTAAAAAAATTGCGCGGAAAATTAGAAAATTTAAGAATACTTAACAACCATATAATAGGACAATGTAAACTTTTTTAATGTAACA
This sequence comes from Aporophyla nigra, assembly GCA_947507805.1. Lineage (NCBI taxonomy): Eukaryota > Metazoa > Arthropoda > Insecta > Lepidoptera > Noctuidae > Aporophyla > Aporophyla nigra. The sequence continues at coordinate 25,102,735 of OX382292.1, read as the reverse complement.
TTATGACATTTGACATAGAATTGACAGAATGCGTGCTCAAATATCATCAAAGAGACAGGACAACGTCTGTCGGGTCAGCTAGTATTAATTAATTACACGTTAACTATCAGGAGAATAGGGAAAATATAATGACGTAATACTATCATATTGTCTTCACTTCGTTCTTAGAGTGTAAGTAGTTGGAAGTAGGTCATGGTTACTTCCTATTGGCTGGTGAGTTTAAGGCAAACTTAGGTGTGGTTTACTGCAAATATTGTAATAACCATGTTGTATGATAGAAGGGACATGGTTTAATGCTTGCTTACACTAAACAGTTCGTTGTAAAGTGGTATCCAAGTATAATAATTTGAATGGGCCATTTTATTTATTTGTACCGTGTGGTGCCGGACGTAAAGAATAACACCACCCCATTTCTCCCCGTGGGTGTCGTAAATGGCGACTAAGGGACTTACTAGAGAATGGGCAACAGCGTTCTCTATGCATTTTACCCCCATACTACGATTGCCAACCCGCCTGCCAAGCGTGGCGATTATGGCAAAGCCCCCCAAATTGGAGGAGGCCTAAGTCCAGCAGTGGACGTCTTACGGCTGAAATGATGATGATGATGATGATTTAATTAATTAATTTAACCATTTATACACACATATAAACAGACAAGAAGAAAGGAATAGAAAAATATGTAAAAAAGTAATGCTTATTTCTATAGAAATCTCTTCCAGCATACCTGCAATAGGAGAGAATATACAAAGATTTGTAGACAACATTTTCTGTAATTCATGTATATTTTATTCCATGTTCTTATTCATCATTTTATTGATTGGTGCTGGACGTAAAGATAACACCAACCTATTCCATCCCACCATCCCGTGAGTGTTATAAAGGCTATTAAGGGACTTACAAGAGAATGAGCAGCAGCATTCGCTATCCATTTTACCACCATACTACGATCGCCAACCTGCCTGCCAAGCGTGGCGATTATAGCAAACCCCCCATATTGGGGGAGGCCTATGTCCAGTAGTGGACGTCTTTCAGCTGAAATGATGACTTATTTATTACGTCCGACTTTTAGACTTTTCGACTTTTTTTTTTTTTTGGATTTGAAATCATCAAGCGGGAGGGCGTGTCAGACTTTTACTGACTAAAACCCACCCATGTTCCTTCAGTTGCCCATGTGCCAGGGTCACGGTCTCTTTCGAACAATCTCGCGACCCCGACTTTTAGTAGATCAACATTGTCGTCGTCTTTTTGTGTATCTGCGAAGACCGTTGTTAGTTGCATATTTGTATAACTCCTTATGATCTGTTTTTTTTTGTAAACGATATTAATGTAATTGTTTGCTTTTCAGAATATATTATATTATTATATGAAATATTCAGTTTTTTTTTTCCACCGTTGTATTTTTTTTTGATTATTCTTAATTATTATTTTTTAACTGGGTATCTCATTCGTGTAGTTACTTGTTACTCTAGCTACTCATAACTTAATTGTTACGGGTTAGGTTCGACCTCACTCCTTCTATCTAACCAGTTCGCGCCTTAACCGTAGAGCTTAGTGCTTATACAGTTAATATACAGTTGGAAAATGTAAACATATAAGCTACAGAAAACATATACCTAGTAAAATCTGATCCATGAAGTTTTTACGCCCTACTAAGGGCTTATTTTGTTTTGTAGAGATATTACTTTGGACATTTTGTTCTATCTAGGAGACTACAAGTAATCGAGTTTCTATGGTATGCGACTTATAGAGTACGTTCATTAAATATCTTATATATTTATTACATAACCCATAGCTACATAATAAAGTTGCAGCAAAGGATCAGATGAACGCAATTATTTTGCAAATCCGTGCGCCCTTAACTGTTAAGTTAGCTTAGGTTACTTTTTTTGTGAAACCCGTAGCTTCAACCTCCGAACAACAAACTCTTTCTGACCTACATATTGACAACAGTATCAATTTTAAAATAAAATAAAACAAGTCATCTCACCTGACAATATAAGGCTAAGTTTAGAGAGTAACGAAATAACAAGTTTTTTTCAACTCGGGATAAGGAGAAAGCGAGCTGCGAGATCTATTCTCGTAATAATGATACCTTTTGACATCGGATCTAGGGTTTAACGAGCATCGCGACAAGGCTAAAAGTATATGGGTGTATACTTTCATATTTGTCCTTTCATTTGGTATCTAGGTTTTTGGGATGATGGAAAGAAGAAATTACAGGTATATACCTGCGCAGTTCAGATCTGTATGATATTGGAATCACAACCAACTTGTGATGCTTCTGGTATTGCAAGTGGCAAGTAGCAAGTAGGTTTTCCATAATCGGAACAATTCTGACTGTTCTAGTCAAGTAGCAAGCCAAACTTTTTTTTTTTCTCTCATAGGCATAAAAATGTACAAGGTTTTTTTAAATATTAAGATGGGAGACAGGAGCCAGGACCTGTGCTACGGGTCTCCTGGTCTCCTAAATCTCGAATACATTATTGAGAGATATAGTCTCTACATACAAAACTGTAGCAGGGAGCGCATACAGCAAAACGGTAGGAAAAATATTAGTAAGTGGTATTTTGGTATGTTTGTGAGTATGTTGTTGGGTGTATATTGCGTGTGTGTGTTTTGTGAGTGTTATGTAAAAATTGTGCTTGTGGCGTATGTGTGTGTAGTGCATGTATGTGTATTGTATATGTGTTATACTTCCCTGTAACTCAATAATAGTTTCTCCGTATTGCCATAGTTAAGTGTTAGGAGCCCAACAAACTACCCAACCAAAAATGCTTTCGATAAAAAATCGAGGGACTTCTCCATCAGATTTTCATTTATTATATTTTAACTGACGATTTTAGTCCCATGGTGAAAGTTATTCGTTTGGTCTCTACCACACCCTTAATTATGACACCTTTCTGATGCATGCGAGATATTAGCAAAGCAATCGAAATGAGTGGCTGAAGAATTCTTTAAGTAGATAAAAATAACGCACATCCTTATTAATTTATTGTTCACTGCGCAATATCAATGAGTACCACAATTTGTAATTTCCACGCAAATACTACAAGGGGTGATACACACATGTGTCATATTCGGGTCGATATTTAATTTGGCAGTAGTGTATGAGCAATAAAGGCAATCCGAAGCAATTGCTACTCATATACGACTTTCAATCGACTCGTGCAAATCTGTAAACTCCGTTCAGAATTTCCCCTAGCTGAATCATATTTACGTCGACTCGGCACACTTCGAACTAAGCTGAATGGCTTGTTCCCAAACATAAGACATCATTTGCCAGGCGTTTTCCTACCTATAAAGGGATCGGCTTCCACTCTAACTAGTTGCAGCAACCAGTATTTTACAATGAGCGATTGCCTATCTGACGTCCACAACCCTAACAGAGTAAAACACGATACCTTCGGTAATACAACCAGTGTCAAACATTCGAGTTTCTGAATAACCGTAACGACTGTCAATGATTTATAGATGACAGCCGAGACCAACGGCTTAACGTACTTTCTGAGACACAGAACGGACTCTATATATTAATGGATACCGACCGTGGGGAGCCTAGCTTTATCATCGATCGATACGTGATTGTTATTATAGAATATATAGGTCTCTCCCAAAGCACTGGAATGGTTCTCCTCTTACCTTCAGGAACGTCAGCAGTCTGTTCATGCTAGAGATTCTTCTTCTTGCTGGCGTGATTTGAAAACTGGCGTTCCTCAAGGCGGTATACTTTCTCCTCTTCTGTTTTCTATTTTTATTAATCTAATCATTTCCGAACTTCAGTGTGCGTATCATCTGTATGCAGATGACTTGCAGCTATACTCTCATGGGAAGGTTGATGAATTACCTGACGCTATTAGCAAATTAAACAGGGACTTGATAGCCATAAAATCCTGGGCTGATAGATTTGGTGTAGCTGTAAATCCTACGAAGTGTCAGGCGATCATCATTGGCAGTCCGCGTAGTATTAGCAAGATGGTTGGTACAATCTTGCCACCAATTCTCTTCGAGGGTACGATCGTTCCTTTCAGCACTGACGTTAAGGACCTAGGCTTGCATATCGATAACTCTCTGAACTGGCATACTCAAGTCGCTAGGGTAAGCCAAAAGGTTACTGGAACGCTGCGGGCTCTGTACCGATTAAAAAACTTATTACCATCGACCACGAAGACAATGCTTGTGCAGTCCTTAATTTTCTCTATCATCGATTATGGTGATGTGTGCTACTATGACCTGAATGCAGATCTCCTCAACAAACTTGACCGTCTTCTCAATAACTGCATTCGATTCGTTTTCAATTTGCGTAAATATGATCATGTTTCTGCGCATCGGTGCCTTCTTAAGTGGTTGCCCATACGCCAGCGCAGAGAGCAAAGGGCGCTAACCACATTGTTTTCATTTCTTGATTCTCCTTCTTCCCCTGTTTATCTAGCCTCCACACTTTCAGTACATTTGCGCCAACCACAATAAAAATCTACGCTCATCGCACAATCGTCTTCTTCAGTGTCCCACTCATCGCACAGACTTCATTCACTCTTCTTTCTTTGTCCAGTCTATCGCTTTGTGGAATGCGCTCCCCCAGGAAATCAGGATGGTAACCAACCGATTGACCTTCAAAGTTAAAGTTCGCGAGCACATTCGCAAGAAGTTGGCAGTATCATCACAACGATAATGTTTCGTCATTGTTTGTCTCATTTGTTTTTAGTAAATTCGATTATTTATGTGTATGTATGTATGTGTTTTTATATTTATATATAGTTAGGTATATGTATTATGTTTATGATTTAAATAGGTAATACGTTTATATTTGAATATCTTTAAATTCATTGCACCTACCACTGTTTGTCTCTGCATCACCCAAAGGTTGACTGGTAGAAAATGCCTATGGCATTAAGTCCGCCTCTGTACATTTATGTGCTTAAAGTGTTAAATAAATAAATAAATAAATAACTAGCTTTTGCCAGCGGCTTCGCCCGCGTGGTGGTCGGAAAATATCCCGCGGGAACGTACTACCGGGATAAAAGTACCTTATATGTTAATCCACGTTATAAACTATCTGTGTGCCAAATTTCATCAAAATCCGTTCAGTCGTTTTTGCGTGAAAGAGGAAAAAACATCCACACATCCATACATCCATACAAACTTTCGCGCTTATAATATTAGTAGGAATATTAGTAGGATATAGTAGGAAGTAGGATTATAATGATAACTATATGTATTCAATATTGCCGTTCCGTGTGGACGTAAAGAATAGCGCCATCCCATTTCTACCAGTGGGTGTCGTAACAGACGACTAAGGGACTTACTAGAGAATGGGCAGCAGCGTTCTCAATGCCTTGTACCACCATACTGCGATCGCCAACTCGCCTGCCAAGCGTGGCGATAATGGCAAACCCACCCAAATTGGTCCCACCCAAGCTGGAATGGTGACGTTGACTCGATTTTGCCGCCCGGCTCTGCAAAATCATGCCAACCTGAACAAGTTTATAGCTCCCCTAATAATTTCAATGGCCCATTTTATTAAATGTAACCTTGAAAACGTTTCCTTGGGCGAGTCTTAGAACCGTCCTTCAGAGCTGTTCTTTTGATTCTTTTTATCTGACAAACAATCTTGCTTCTCTGTAAATAAAGGGAAATTGATTTTTTTTATTGGTTGGAGATACGGTGGAAGGTAAGTCATGGTTTGACGGTAAAATCATTTAAATTCATGTTCGATGCGGGAGAAACTGAACCGGTAACTATTTTTTTACTATTGGTAACTATTCTATAAGTACCTACATTAATATTGCAATTAACGGAATTTCCAACGTTTTTAAAATCTTATTAACTATTTTCTTGTTTCCGTGAGAATCATTTAAGTTGAAGTTATGTGCAACATTTTGTAAGAAAGTAGAAAATGAGGTACTAAAGTAAGATTTTTCTCTTCTAATCTAATAAAATATGACATTACTGTAACCAACATTCTCATTATTACTTTAAAAGTACTTGTAAAATGCTACTAAACTAAGAAATTAAGTTTCTAGTTCCCTTATCTTAGCCACAGCATCCACAAACCCAGTTTAAACCAGACTAATAAATTAGAGACGATCTTAAAAATGTAGACGTCATTTTTCCGAGAGCCACAGAGAACAAATAAAAAAGTTAAATAAAACGGCGAGACAATATTTTTCATAGTCTGTAATCTAGAAAATTGTATCGAATAAATCAAGCATTTTTTAGTTTTCGACAATGCTTTTGACATTCGATATTTTTTGCTAAAAATAGAAAACAATTACATGATTGGCATTTTTATCATTCATTTAAGTAATTGATTATGTTTTTGACAAAATAATATACAACTCAGCATAATACAGAGGATTTTTATATTGTGTATTTTAAGGTTAACGAACTGAACTTAAATAAGTAATATAAAAATGCAAGGAAAAATAAGTAGAAAGGCTTTTCCGAGAACCAGAACCAAGCCTAAGGTACCAGGTAAATAACAAAAAATATACGCTCAGCGAGCTATGAAATGGGCTATACTTGGACTCTCTCGTAAGGATCTAATCCGGGATCAAGTGCTCCGGTAGAGAGTCAAAGTTATTGTACTACTAAATATCAATAATTTTTACCGTGATTAGGTGTGTACAAACACTTTTACACGTCAATCATACGTGTAAAACTAGATAAGGTCGACATTTCGTATCTGTCTACTCTGAGAAGAAAGACTGAAATAATCCACAGTCTCTTTAAAACTCCGATATATCATGTATGATATAAGTCGTATAGTGTGCCGTGTATAAGAAAATGGCTAAGCTAAAACCATCACCAAGTATATAGCTGATGTTTCCTTAACAACCTCCACCGTTATTGGCAAAACGGGATTATAACAACTCCCCTGTTTATATTTTGCATGACAAAAGAATAGGATTACTCACTTTCGTTAAACCATCTTCGTCTTTATTAAATATGGAAATCTAGACCATTAAAGTTCATGTTATTGTATCTAAAGATTTTCTGTTCTGAAAATTTAATTAGCCTGCTGACACAAACTCTGAGCGAAAGATTGAGCCTTAATCTACCACGTAGGCACAGAGTGGTTTGGTGGTTGTCGCATGTTTTCGAATATTAGTTCTAAGACCCCCACAAAGTGAAGTGCTTGTCTGGGTTCGCACCTACAACCCACTTGTATGTTACGGTCATTCCCATTGAGCCATGCTCTTAACGCGGTGAAGGAAAACATCGTGAGGAAACCGGCATGTCCTAGAACCAAAAATTAAAAGACATGTGTTATCAAGCTCACTCCCTCTGGCAGGAAGGCGACCTGTGTCTTCGCAATGGGACCATTATCGGCTAATAATGGTCAAAAGTTAAAGTGAGTGAGATTTCAAAGCAAAACGGAAACTGCATAGCGCTTTCATCGGCAGTGGAATCCACACACTCTAATTACAAATTTTCTGAACGATCTCGTAGTGTCAGTCTATCAATCCGTCAGAAAAACTCTTTAATTTGAAAACTATTTGAAGAGTTGAAAACTGTTCGATCGATTTTTTTCGCGTATTTGTTGGAAAGTAATATTTTTTTAATTAAAACTCGATTTTTAGTTTTTTTTAGGTATTTTTAAAGTAATAATTTTATGTTTTTTATAAGGAAAGCTCTTGTGCTGTTTCATGCTTTTTACTCGACTGTGGCGCAGCTCAAAAGAAGGTTTTGTTTGCGGATAAGCAACTATGTATATTGTATCGTGCTGGGAATGAGTCAAGTTGCCAGAATGTTCCACGCGCACCTCAAAGAGATGTCAGCACCATATTGAAGGGGTCCGCTGGGGCATGCCTGCTATGGTTTCGGATTTTCTAAAGAGTTACTGTGACCCTGGCTCAATCACGAAAACTTGGTTAAATAGATTTGGATGAAATTTGCCACATAGCAGAAAGATTTTAACCTAGATTTGCACATAGAATACCGGTAGTACGTTCCTGTGGGGCAATTTTCGACCTCTACGTGAGCAAAACCGTTAACAAAAGCTAGTACTTAATAATAATTATACTCTATTATACATAGTTGCTCCACGTAAAATACTGGTTTTCAGCTGCATCCGGTTAGACTGGAAGCCGACTCCAAAATAGTTGGGGAAAGGCAGGCAGATGATGCAGAGCAGTAGGTCATGGATGGCCAGGCAGGCGTAACAACCCGCACTGGGCCCGCGTGGTAGATTACGGCCCACTCCCTCTCAGCGACAGGAGGCCTGTGAAGGCAGACGATGTTTATGTTATACTTCGTGTCAGCTGTGCAGTTCTTAAAATAAAAAAAAAAAAACAATCGACTTCCTTAAAAAAACACTACAAAGTAAAAATAACTTTAATTTTGGAAGTCAGTGTCCTAGGATCTGTATTTAAGGTTTTTTGCCACCGAATTCCTAAATTTGTAGTGTTTTTTTTTAAGGAAATCGGTTGTTATTTTTTTGTAAAAAGTTTTTATTTTTAACTTTTTGTTCATGGTAGATACCCTGCACTAATCTAATCGTATTATTTGTTCATTTGTCGCGCAAATACTTAATGCAAATTTAAGACTTATATGGTTTTTACATGGATCCAAATTAAAATGGGACCATTCGGGAAGCATCAGCGTTCAAATAAGCTTGTGCTTATATGAAAGTATCGTTCACCCAGTCAAAAGTTATGTTGGTAACAAACGTTTAAAAAAAAAAAACAGTTGAATTGATAACCTCCTCCTTTTTTTGAAGTCGGTTAAAAATAAATAACAATCAATGTCAGTTTCATTTACTAGGACATAGGAAAACGGTTATTTTACGAGAATTTGTTACACTCAAAAATAAAATGCGGTGTAAAATAGCGGTTTTATAAAGAGAAACAATAAAATACATACAATGTTATAGTAGTTTGTCTGTAAAAGCGCCGTCATGTTTCATTTTTATGGGTTTTAAATCTTTTGCAACAATGCATATTTATTGAATAGCTGGACACATTGTAATCTTATGGTCAACTAAGAAATAATGCTATATTTGTCATTGACTTTAATTGGACAAAAATATATAGATGCATAGATCCTAAGTCGACGAGAAACGATTGTAATAATATCGCGAATTGATTTTTTCGCACACTAGATTTTCAACCTACTGCCCATCGCCGAGAGTTGAAAATTGAATAGTGTGTATTTCGACGCACTTGGATGTACTCTGCAGGATTCTCAATGCTCGGTTCAACATTAAAGTTCAAAATCCAATCTACACTAAATACTATACCGGGTGACATTTCTTAACGTCTTGAAAAAAAATGGGGGTAATAGGTGAACGGAGTAGAAGCCTTTGGCATAGAAATTTTTATTATTTTTATTTTTGAATAACATGTAATGAAATTGATCTAGCAATAATTACTACACATTTAAAGTAACATTTTCACACTAAAACAACAAAAACAGAAATTAAAAAAAAAAAACAAAAAAACAATTAAAGTCTATCGAAACTTTTGAGTTGTCATATGCACCCTACTCAATGCGCGGCATGTATCTATATATGTCCATGGCATAAATATATGTCCTACCCTTTGAAACCGGTCGATAGGCGGCCTCATTGATCTTTCGCAGGCGCACGAGCCGCACACGCATCCCCGTCCGCTCGCGTCCCGCGCTCCTTTAGTCACCTGCGATGAATCTGAAGGCCTTCCTGCCTTCTATTCTAGTTACACACTACACCATATGAAGGTCGAGACGGTAAAAAATGTCATCCAGTATATACTATAATAATATTATAAAGCTGAAGAGTTTGTTTGTTAGTTTGGTTGAACGCGGTAATCTCAGGAACTACTAGTCTGAATTGAAAAAATATTTTTATGTTGGGTACCTATTTATTGAGGAAGGCTATAAGTTATACAGGGTGTCCAGTAAATAGCACGACATACTGCAGGGGGTGATAGCTTGGGTCACTACCTATCAATACAACACAATATATGTTCAGCAAAATCTTACGGATTTTTTTTTCACCACTGTAGGTTAAACTTAAGTGATAAAAAATAGTTTTGTGCAAATTTAAACAAAAAATAGTATTTCTTGAAAACATTCTTGTCTTTTATAGAAAAAAGACTTATCAATGAGTAAAGTGACTATTCACGAATAATTTGATGTAAAAAAAAGTACTAGAAAAGGATTTTTTCATTACGAGATGCTTAAAAATCTGTTTCAAGGTAGAGATTTTTCGGTATTTCGGAAAATTTTGTAAAACTGTAAATCCGTAAGATTTTGCTGAACATATATTGTGTTGTATTGATAGGTAGTGACCCAAGCTATCACCCCCTGCAGTATGTCGTGCTATTTACTGGACATCCTGTATAACATCACGTTACAATCAAAAGGGGTGGAGCAACAACGATAAATTGACGAAAATTGGCAGGCAATTCGATGCGACGGGAAAGGTCAGGGGAGCAAAAATTTGACGCGGATGAAGTTTCGGGCAGAAGCTAGTGCCTGATAAAATCCCTGTTATCGCCTGTGTAAACGACTTAGACAAACTCTAACTCTACCAGCAATAACTATCATGAGAAAGAAAAATGCATTGGAATGACATTAGCTCCCAAAAACCTTGTGTTGGAAGTCGACTAGGAAATTTAAAACACTTTAAAAGCTTTTTGTCATTTGTCTAGTCTGCCTCTTAAATGATAGCTAAATGTCAATTCCGGGTAATTGCATCCGATGACCAGTTAAATCGCTATTTGTGTTTCTGAATTTCCCCTGAAAACTTAAGGCTACAATTTCTTAGTTTAACCTAAAGGAAACTTTAATATTTTTCTCCCGGATCCCGGTTATCCCTCTCTAAGGCTGCGTTTAAGGCCCTCTTGTAGTTGAAGACGTTTCGGCGAACACTGGCCGGTCGTTGCGAGCGCTTGAGCTGCTAGATTTTGTGTATAATTGTTTCGTGGAGACAAAATGATAAGGAAATTATGAAATATTTTCTCAGCATGCCCTAAAAAACAATAAAACCTATCTTTTGGTATAAGTTTTACATGGTTTAATGATGGAATCTCTTCAAGGTACACGTTTTAAATGGCGATTTAGTGTCATCTTTATGATTATTTTTTATCGAGCCAATTGTTTTAATTCACGTTTCTATCTTCACACAGCGCTTAACAGTATGTTCAATTTTCCAAAATATTTTTTTTTTACGGAAACTATCCATTTCGCTAGATTTACAGAGGTTTAAAAAAGTTAAAAAGTACTGCAACCTCGCCTTAACTGTTTCTATAAATAAAACCTTAAGGCTATGCCCTTCACGACGTTTGTTCTGAAGTAAGTAGGTCAAACTGTTTCCTGTCTTGCATCCCGATATTGAACTTGCTCAGAATACTGAACTTTGTGTAACCTGTCAAAGACTATGATGAGGGGAGAAGAACCTTCGGAATTGTTGTTTTGATTAGTTTTTGCTTGTGTTGTGTTTATCGACATTATTTATTCCTTTCTTGTATGCGCAGGAACCAAATAAGACTAGCTCTTGTCGTGGTGGAAATATTGGCCAATTAGCAAGGTAGTATTGGATATCTGTACGTTGAGTGATCGTATTTTATAGACTACTAGCTTTTGCCAGCGGCTTCGCCCGCATGGAGGTCGGAAAATATCCCGCGGGATCGTACTACCGGGATAAAAATATATATAATAGCCTATGTCCTTTCTCAGGCTCTAAACTATCTGTGTACCAAATTTAATTTAATTCGGTTCAGTAGTTTTAGCAGGAAAGCGAGACAGACAGACAGATAGGAAGAGTTACTTTTGCATTTATAATATTAGTGTGGATAGTGTGGATTTTAATTTTATCAGCACGAAGGTCGTCGATATTGGTAAACATATTATGGAACCCAAACGGTAACTCCGCAAGACAACTAAAAAGGCGTTATGATGACTGGTGGAGTAAGTCTGTGGCAGACTGGCGTTCCAAGGACTGGAAGACGAAATGTCGGTGGTACGGTGGGAAGATGGGAAGATGGGTGGACGATATTGTTGCTATTCCAGGCGAAACCTGGATGAGGCTAGTGCAGGAGCGTGGGATTGGGCACAAAAAAAGTGAGGCTTATGCCCAGCTTGGTGAATGAAGTTTGGCTTCGGATGAAAATGATGATATCAGTACAGAATTATGGTTGCTGACCCAACAGATATGTTGCTGTCTAAATTTCAATAAGATAGTCAACATTCAATCGTAAAAGGATGTACGGGTTTTTCCAAATTTGAACATTTTCCGGAAAACTTTTCATAATTTACAAATCTATATATATAAAAATGAATCCCTATTTCCCTTGGTCACGACATCACCTGTGAACGGCTGGACCGATTTCACTTTTTTTTTTTGTTGTTCTGTTTGTAATTGCCAGGAGAAGGTCCTTATGAAAAAAAAAAATTAAAAAATTGCGCGGAAAATTAGAAAATTTAAGAACACTTATTTATGAATACTTAACAACCATATAATAGGACAATGTAAACTTTTTTAATGTAACATTATGACATTTGACATAGAATTGACAGAATGCGTGCTCAAATATCATCAAAGAGACAGGACAACGTCTGTCGGGTCAGCTAGTATTTTATAACAAAATGTAGCAAAATCTGTCCAGCCATTCTCATGTGCGCTTACCAACTGCATTTTATTTTTAAATTAGATCAATATAGTTTATTGTAAGTCATATCACATAAATCATATCCCTATAGAAATATTTATTATCAAAAAGAGTACAATGATCGCTTTCCAACGAAATTATTTAAATGTCCTTCTGACATTTCGTATTGCCAGTGCACGATATAATGTATGCCACGTTTCTTGTGAACGTGACTTTCTACATTGCCATTGTAGCGGGCAGATGGTACTGCTTTACATCAGAAGCGTAGAAGAACGGCGAGTCAGATCAGTGATCATTGTTCATAGTGGTATTCATCCGCACACTTAGGTGGGTGCCAAATTTTCCCTTATAAGTGAAATAATATCAGGATCGGGAAAATGTATTTTTGAATAGGATACCTCAAGGGTACCATGCTGGACAGCATTTTCGAAATCAATCCACAGTTGCCGTAGATATCGCGCAAACTATACACAAAAAAAAAAACAGTGGAATTGCAAATCCTCATAGTCAGTACAAAAATAACTAACAGTTGTGCCATCGACACGTCAAAGGCGAAGAGGTCAAGAACACGCTAGACTCGCAGATCAGATAAGTTGATCCTATCCTAGTCCTAAGGTCAAACGTAGTCTTTAACCTCCAAACGTTATAATACTAATGACTACCCGAAATTAAATTGTCATAACTGCATGATTAATTTTATTAATTTCATGCCTTCCAGCCTTTGTTAGGCTACACACCCACTATGGTTGTAGACCGACAGAAATACGCGATTTCATACAACAAAAAGCGAAGTGCGAAACCTAAGTCATTGACTCGGAAATAAAATAATGTCGAAAATTTATTTTAAACATTTTACTGGTAATTGTCACTATGACACTAAATAAAATTTTGTAGAAATATCAAACTAACGAACTTCCAAGTTTTCGATAAGAATCAATGATATACAAAATTTATTTAATCTGGGTGGTTCTTTCCTCAAAAGACTACCTCAGACAAGCATGATCAGTATATGGCCTGACTAAGATTATATCTGTACTTTAAAAGAGACAGATCTGTGATTTTGTTTCGGTCTTTTTTCTCAGAGTACTCAGATAGAAAACACCAAACACATTTATATTTTAGAACAAAATTAATTTTTGACATTTAAAAGTGGCATGTGACATCTACCCCGCAATGAGCCCGCATGGCCGATAATAACCAACTCCCTCTCAAAGATAGGAGGCCTATATCTCAGCAGTATGCTTTATGCTTTGTGTAAAAGTGTATTTTCGCAAAAGTTACAATACTAAATTAAAAATTGTTTCTCCAGTCAAATAAATAAATAAGTGTACTTTATCATTGACAAATTCATCAGTCGTATACTAAAATTTTATCAATCAATAACAGTTTAATTTATTATTATTTATTTTTGCATTAGCTGTAGAAATTATTCCATATTGTGACATTTATAATTTTTGTTTTTATTTATGTATCATCAATCATTATTCTATTAAATTCGACATACCTACCAAATAATTTGTTTACCTTTCAACATACCAATATTTTATTTCGCATGCATCCATATCTATATGCCTCTTGGCATAACCTATAAATTTTAATTTAAGAACTGTATTTACTATCTATGTTACACAAATAAAAAAATATTATGGTAATGACTATGAACGAATTCACCATTTAATTTGCTCGCAACCACAGTGGATCCACATGTTAAGGATAAACACATACAGTCGCGTGGAGTTCACCGGATGTTAATTTGCATTAATTTGCGTGTATGTCTTCATTTTCGTGTGTTTTAGGGGTGTAGCTGTGTAGCAATTAGTTCGTACGTAATTAAATATGCTTGTTAGAGGTGTGTGTGGTTGCTGCCGATTTGTTTACAGTATAAATTGGATAGTAAGTGATTTCAGTTTTGTAATATTAGTATTCACGTCATGAGGTAGGTCAGTGATGAGTTTCATATTAGACTAAATTCAATACCATCTCCATAGAACGACTCTATCCAACACCACCAGTATCACAACCCCACTTCACTATTGGATCGTTTTACGCAGTCACTGATTTCTACGTGTGTATATATTCAGCTGTATCTGGTTATATAGACTGTAGGGTCACCCTAACATAGTTGGGAACCGACGTAGGTGTGGGAGGGAACACCGGGGTAGTTTTAGGCAGTAAGAGTAGCAGACCCCTCTGCCTACCTCAGGGCGGAGGACATCGAAGAGGATTCCACCCCGACATAAAAAAAAACATATTTGAGGTTGGCCTCTTCATCACGCCACTAAATTCTCTAGATTTTCAGCCACTCTTATCCACCGTCGTGATTTTCGACGCTCCAATTATTCTAAAAAATGTTACTGATACGAAAAACCTAGAACGGTACCAAGACTACTTGGTACCGTTCTAGAAAAAGAGAAATTAAAAGAAGAAAATATCAGTTTAAGTAGGAGGGTAAAGTTCCCTCTTCATCATCGTCAACTTCTTGACAATATGTAGACACACAAACCCTATTTCTCAGTTAATTTTTCTTGCTGTAAAACAACTATTTCATCGCTTTTCCTTTGACATTCCAGCGAACCAAACAATCAGTAAATAACTCTTGACCTTACTTCTAGTAAGTAATAATGTGGCAGCAGGCGACGCCACGGGACATTAACTTGTACACAGTAAATACATTTACACAGTCGTGGTAGCCACTCTCGATACACAGAGGAAATCAGGACGCGAATGTGAAAATAATAGTTCACATAGACGTTTTAAAAGCTAGAAGTAGCGGGAAAAAAAAAATCTAAAAAAATGTGGTTAAAAATTAAGAATTAGTAGTGTATTTTGTTATTAAATGAGCAAGATTACGTCAAGTGGACCTCCTTTTTCCACTTGATCATTAAATTTAGGTATGAATATTTCTTTATGAAGTATTTACTATGAACAATTAATTCCTAAAATAGTTTTTGATTTTTTTTTTTTAACAACGTTTTTTTTGTTATTGAAAATTTTTATGACTTCTAATTAAAAAATCATTGAATAAAAAGCTATTAAAGATATTTTAACTAAACTTTCAGGATTCATAGTTCAATAGTTGTACTTTGATATGATATATAAAAGTTCAAATTATTTATTGATTTTCATATAGCTAATTAACTTTTAAGTTAACAAATGAAAATTTCACAAAAAACATTTTTTTTCTCGGTATTATGCATTGACCATCAAAGTAACAGAATCGGAAAAAAAAATTGACTGCTCGCGATTAGATTGAACAAAAAAATAAAAATAAAAATATGACGGGCGGTGAGCGATGTCGGTACGGCGCGGCGCGCTGCCGCGCGTCATTCACTTACCTTTTAATCTACTCAGTAATTGTAAATAAGAAGCAATACTTTATTTTTCTTATAAAAATAATATTTATTTAATGAATAATTTTATTAAAACACATGGCAAAAAATTGATTACTAAAATGTTTTTCTTATTATTAAATAAACGAAGAAATTAAATAAGATATATATATACGCGCGGCAGCGCGCCGTACCGACATCGCTCTCCGCCCGTCATAATTTTTTTTTTTGTTCAATCTAATCGTGAGCAGTCAAATTTTTTTAAGGATTCTGTTACTTTGATGGTTAATGCATAATACCGAGAAAAAAAATGTTTTTTGAGGGAGAAATCATTGAAATTTTCATTTGTTAACTTAAAAGTTAATTAACTATATGAAAATCAATAAATAATTTGAACTTTTATATATAAATAAATAAATAAATATCTTAGGACAACTAACACACCGTTATCTGATCCCAAACTAGGCAGAGCCTGTACTATGGCAACCAGAGAACTGATAAACATACTTATATATTTCTAAATACATACATATTATAGATAAATTACACCCAGACACAGAACAAATGATTGTGCTCATCACACAAAGATTTGTCGTGGGTGGGAATCGAACCCACGACCTCAGTCTTTGCAGTCAGGGTCACTAACCACTAGACTAACAGGCCAGTCATATCATATCAAAGTACAACTATTGAACTATGAATCCTGAAAGGTTAGTTAAAATATCTTTAATAGCTTTTTATTCAATGATTTTTTAATTAGAAGTCATAAAAATTTTAATTAAAAAAAAAAATGTTGTTAAAATGAAAATTTTCAAAAACTGTTTTAGGAATTAATTGTTCATAGTAAATACTTCATAAAGAAATATTCATACCTAAATTTAATGATCAAGTGGAAAAAGGAGGGTACACTTGACGTGATCTTGCTCAATGTGTAAACACTGTCGCATTATTCTCAAAAAGTTTTTTTTTTTCAGCGGGTAGTTAACGGGATTCTACGTAGACGGACTATGGTATAGACAAGACATCAGCGTACACAGTATGAGATAGCGAATGATCGACATAACTTCATAATGTATATCTATTACAGTTTTAATTCATTCAAGATTGCTTATTATTGATCAAAATACACATTAAAATGAATAATTCTTGAACAAACTTACTGAGTCGTGACAAAATAAGCTACTTACTGATGAAAGGTTATGTTTGGTTCTTTACGTTCACTACGGGTTTCACAGCCAATTATGCAACAATTTACCATGACGGGCGTTTTAGATACACCTCTCAAACGTTAACACTAACATTTAAGTCTTAAAATATGGGTTTCAACTTGGTTTCACAGATATATCAACAAAAATTCCGTAAGCGTTGAAACTTGTTTGCCTCCAAGAGGGCTCGGTGGCATACAAATAAAACGATACGCAAATAGAGACAAAAAACTAATACTCTGTTTCGCTCGCACTGAAGTATTTCACGTTAATGCCTTCTCTCTTTAGTTATTACTAGCTTTTGCCCGCGGCTTCGCCCGCGTGAATGTCGGAAATTAACGCAGGAGGACGTACTACCGCGGTAAGATGTGGTAATTCAGGTTATATTATAGGTAATAGCTGTTACCCGCGACTTCGTCCGCGTGGTATTTAACAAAAAGTTTTTCATAAAACTGTCTTTGAAAACTACGCTGACATACGTCTCAAAATTCAGCGTGTTTTTAGTTTTTTTTAACTATTATTTATTTTTTCTAAAATAAAAGTAGCCTAAGTTACTCCTTGTTACATCAACTATCTGCCAGTGAAAGTTCCGTCAAAATCGGTCCAGCCATTTCAGAGATTAGCCAGAACGAACAGACAGACAGACAGACAGACAAAAATTTTAAAAAATGTTGTTTTGGTATATGTACCGTGTATAGATCCATATACACTTAGTAAAAAGTAGTTATTTTAATATTAAAAACAGACACTCCAATTTTATTTATTTGTATAGATTGTTATTTTAGTAGCTCATCTAGTACTATACTCTATCTACGGGATTCTACCATTCCAGCGGCCCACAGATGTTAATAAATACTCCCGGACTCTTAAATCGAGCCACCCTGCCTGATTTTGTAATAAGTTCCATAGGTTTTTAAACGGTTGTGAATTGACACTATGACACCAAAGTTATGGCCAATATGTAGGCTTCAAAATTGTATGAAAACTTTTTCGTTGACTCATCATTATTTTTATGATCTGTACCATTATTCCAGAAATGGAAATGCATGCAATAATCTGCATGAAAGTGGCTCGATTAAGGAGTTTAGTAGTGAAATTGACTTGTAAACTTGTGGCATGTGTGTGAAGCACTGATATGTCAAGTTATGGACAATAATAAGCTGAGTTGGCTTACCAACTGTTCTGTGTTCACGCTCAACCGTTCTGGTTTACCGTGTGATATCGGCTTCGCAGCGTGATCGGCGCATTAGAATGTCATCTGATAGATGACATTACCGAACTGTTGGCTAAACACGGTTATCGGATAAACTACATAGTTTGAGGCCTGATTTGTCTAGCAGAGAGAGTTTCGAATTGATTAATTTAGCTTAGGCCAATGGGTAATGCTTGGAGTAACCCTACGCAATTTATGAATAATAATCTCTACGAGAAATAAAGAGATCCGTAGGCGAACCAAGGTAACCGACATAGCCCGAAGAATTGCCAAACATAGCAGTGGATATTTACACATTGCTCACAGAATAGACGGCCGCAAGGTTCTGGAGTGGCGACCGCGTACTGGAAGACGTAGCATAGATAAGGCCTCTAAAAAGATAGACCGATGACTCGGTGAAGGCCGCAGGAAACCGCTGGATGCGAGACGCACAGAACCGGTCGAAGTGGCAGTGTTTGGGGGAGGCCTAAGTCCGGCAGTGGACGTGTTTTGGCTGAAATGATGATTATGAGGTCTTCACGTTGCACTGTAGATGGAAAACTGGCATGCACTTGGAA
Organism: Aporophyla nigra; assembly: GCA_947507805.1. NCBI lineage: Eukaryota > Metazoa > Arthropoda > Insecta > Lepidoptera > Noctuidae > Aporophyla > Aporophyla nigra. Next base: position 25,083,841 of record OX382292.1, on the reverse strand, counting down.
AATCTATACTATATATACTATATAATATTATAAAGCTGAAGAGTTTGTTTGTTTGTTTGAGAGAACGCGCAGGAACTACTGGTCTGAATTGAAAAAATATTTTTGTGTTGGGTAGCCTATTTATCGAGAAAGGTTATAGGCTATATAATATTACGCTACAAGTAAGAGGAGCGGAGCAGTAATGAAAAATGTTTTAAAAACGGGGAAAATCGCACGGGTAGGCGATTCGACGCGACGGGAAGGGTCGGAGGAACAAGAAATTTAACGCGGACGAAGTCGCGGGCAGAAGCAAGTATTTAATACTTTAGAATATTTATCATTAAACTTATTTCCATTTCTGAAAAGCGATGTTTGAAATAATGTTTGAAATTAACGAATTCAGTGATTTGTATTGCAAGTGGGTTGTTTGGTCATCTGAGGTGCACAACATGACAATTTATAAAAAAGAGAAGGAAGGAAGATACTTGTCTATACTATTAGCAGGTCTACATTTAAGTAACAATTACACAGAATGACTCCTGCTGCCGTCCATTCAACACAAACATTCGACACATATAGTTTACTCCGTCGACGTCTGCGCAATCCCTTGAGAGTAACTCATACTCTTGCTCGTTAGTTTGATTAGTTTCAATATTGTTGATAATAAACAAAAGTTCAAAGGTCACGGGTGATTGTGAACCGAGATCACAGTAAGTACCTATTACTCATTTGGTGAAGTTTGGTTTGTCGATTCTTTAATTAATAAATAGATTTTAAAAAATGGAAATGACATTTTGCACAACATGAAACAATTATTTTCATGATTTTATTCTTCATCGTGATGTTCGTCAACTTTGTTATGTTTAACTCAAAAGTTTTATGTTTTTCTATAGACGGTGATAGACGTGTGGCGGTGATTCACATATATTCATAGTTATAGGTTAAGTAATTAGAATATGAATACTAACATAGGAGTAAGAACAATTGTTACTAACACAACTGAGTCTTGTCACTTGTTTAATTAAGAAATATATATTGTTTATATTTCCTGCGCGTATAAATAAGTTTTTTTTTCTCTCTGCCATTTAGATTCTATTGCCTATCTTAACAACCCTAAGATTTTCTACTTAGCGTGTCGAGAACAATCTATGTAAACTCAGCCCAGAATTTAGCTACGAGCGTAGCACTATCCGCAGCGTGCATCAATTTATCTAGCATGCAGACAACAGTTACAATTTTTTTTTTTTGGATGGTAAATCATCAAATGACTTCTCCCGCTCTGAGCGGAGCGGGAGGGCGTGTCAGACTTTTACTGACTAAAACCCACCCGTGTTCCTTCAGTTGCCCATGTGCCAGGGTCACGGTATCTCTTTCGAACAATCACGCGACCCCGGCTGAACAGTGACACACTGGATACAATATTAAGTCCTCGATTGTTTGCAGTGTTTGCACCTCAAATGTGGTGCAAATGCACTCCAGGGCGGAGTTATTTGTGAATCTCCACCTGAGCAGGTTTTCTGTCTTTCGGCCTACCTAAGTCCGAAGTCAGTTTAAAGACAGTGCAACTCATGTCCTGGTGCAAGGTTTTCAGCAGATGAAATTAATGGGTTTGGTAGCGAAGCACTATGTTGCCTCAGCTTTAACCTTTCCTTAGACCGTTAGTCAGTGAGCAGGAGAACACACTCTAAAAATCAGTTGCGGCTTTCAGATTTTGTGACACTTGGATATAATCTGGGAAAGGCTGTTGTGTGTCGGAAAACTACCTTGGCTCTCTCGCTTGAGTTTGCTACCGGTTCACGAACTTCTGGTGGCGCTATTTCAGCTACTAAGATATTATTATTCCTAGAATATTATGAACTCGAAAATCCAGATTCAGTAACATTCTTCCTTAAATTAATTGTCTTGAATTCGCCTTGCACTAAATTTTCTTCTAAATGAACTTTGCTTTCATTTGATTGCATGCCATTAAAGAAAACACTGATTAGTTTATTTAAAGGAGCAACAATGTATATGATAGGTACCGACATGTATTCTCCACTTGCATGTCGGAGTTCACGAGTCTTAGCGCAACCGATGCCACCGCGTCTGAAATGCTGCGGAAATTTCCCCGACAAAAACGTTTGCCAAAAGAAAAAAAAAACTTTGTGAACGTTAGCAATAAACTTTAGTTAAAACATTTGCCTCAACCCTACCATGTCCGTGCTTAGAAAATATTTTAAACTTAAGAAAGTAACAAACCGATCGTAAACAAACACATACGGTACTCAAGGATTTAGAAAGAAAAGAAAAGTAAAAAAAAAAACCGGCTAAGTGCGAGTCGGACTCGCGCACCGAGGGTTCCGTACAAACCTGTGGGTATAAAGTTTTTTTTTTTTAATATTTTTATTATATGATGTACCTAAAAATTTACGGTTTTCGCAATTTTTCCTTTATCTGTGCAATAAGACGTTGCTTCGTACAAAATTTCAAAATTTTAGATCGACTGGAAGTACCCTTTAGGTTTTGATTCCCTTGCGAGTTTCGAAAATTTGCGGAAATATGCGGCATAAACGGCTATATCTTTTGTTTGCGTTAGCTTAGAAGTTTGATTTTTTCACAGCCTCAAGGGACAGTAGATTTGAGTATTTGATATAAATTTCAGCTTGATACTTCTACGCGTTCCTGAGAAAAAGGGTCTTGACAGACGGACGGACAGACGGACTGACGGACAACAAAGTGATCCTATAAGGGTTCCGCTTTTTCCTTTTGAGGTGCGGAACCCTAAAAACGACAATATACCTACATAGTTCCTTCATGTATTACCATAGAAACTATGTAGTAGATAGTAGCATCCATTATTAAAGTCTTTTACACGATAACAAAATGCTGAGACAACATCTCTTTAAGCCCTAGACTCTAACTAGAAACCCGATTTTAACACAGCATCAAAGCAATTTGCGTCTACTCCGAGTTTACACAAGTACTAAACGGAGGTAAGTCTATTGAAGCATCAAACGGGCCCAACGGTAAAGTTGTAAGTACGTCGGTAAACATTATATTACTATTGTTGCTGTTAAATGCCATTTATGATTACGTTTTAGATAATGTAATAAAAGCTCGGGTTTTGTGTAAAAGTCGATTTAATTACACAAAAATATGAATAAATGTAGATGATAGCGATGGTAGCCCAGTTGCAGTTGCAGGTCATAGATAAAACTCAGAAACCCTCTTTACTTTTTGTAAGTTATTTTATCATCACTGCTCTCAGAACGGTGAAGAAAAAGATCGTGAGGAAACCGACATGTCCTAGAACTAAAAATTAGAAAACAAAATATGACGTTTACCAAACCGCACTGGGTCGCATGGTAGATTACGGCCCACTCCCTGTCATTGAGAGGAAGCCTGGGTTTCAGATGTGGGATAATATAGGTTGATTAGCCTATAGAACAGAATATAATATTTCGTTATTTTATAACCAAGACTCAACATGATTGTAAGTGGTTGTTGTGTGGTGTGATTGTTAGATTGTTGTTGTGGTTTGTTTGTTATAGAACTATGCAGGCTGAGATAAATCACCTTCTATAAGTGGTAGGCGCATCACTGGCTGCTTTGGTTGTATCATCATCATCATTTCAGCCGTAAGACGTCCACTGCTGGACTTAGGCCTCCCCCAATTTGGGGGGCTTTGCCATAATCGCCACGCTTGGCAGGCGGGCCCCTAATATATTGGCCTAGCCTGTTAGTCTAGTGGTTAGTGACCCTGACTGCTAAGACTGAGGTCGTGGGTTCGATTCCCACCCACAAATCTTTGTGTGATAAGCACAATCATTTGTTCTGTGTCTGGGTGTGTAATTTATCTATAATATGTACCTATGTATTTAGAAATATATAAGTATGTTTATCCGTTGTCTGGTTGCCATAGTACAGGCTCTGCCTAGTTTGGGATCAGATAACGTTGTGTTGGTTGTCCTAAGATATTATTATTATATTCCTTGGAAATTTAACGCACTGACCTTGAAGGTCAGGTATACAAATATCAGAAGGGTTTTAAACAAAAGGTAAATTATTTTACTTTGTTCACGACCTGAGGGCAAACCCTGAAATAACCAACAAAAGGAAAGGCCATGCAGAAGAAACTTTATTTGCCTAGCGGCAGTCGTCTAGGTTCCAATGTTTTGTGAAAATTATTATTTGCTTTGTAATGTGGATAACGAATTAATTAGGTACTAAATTAGATTGAGAAATACAATGGAGAAGTGAAGGTACCAATGTAGTAGGTATTTAATTTAATTTTGAAAATATTATTGCAGTGTCACTGTCAGATTCTTGCTTTAATTAAAGTAATTCATTGCTAAACTTAAATGCGCTTTACTGAAAAACAATACTCTAGATCTTAACCTTCCCCCGACGCAACGACGTTTGGATCAAAATATACCTTACAACTTAAAAGGTTTAAAAAAACGCTAAAAATAAAACATGTATTGGTAATTTATGGGATGATACATATCTGTCTACGAAAACTGCAATTTCTTAACATGAGCCAATAAAGGTTGTGAATGATTTTTGAAACGAACTTCTGTAACACATCTTTGGTAGGAGTAAATTGTAGAAATCGTCACGTCACGAAAATTATAGAAACAATCACGAAAAAAATCGACATCTACACATTCTATCTCACACTCCTTGCGACATTTTATTACCTATATTATGTATTATATAAAGAGATAGAGAGAGAACGAGAGCTATTTGTTTCATAGTTTTCGAGGGTGCTATATCGATAACGAAATCAAAATAAAGTATGAGTATTTTAAACATGAGTAAACAGCGTTACATTCGGAATTGAAGAAGAACCATTTTTGTTTACGCCGTTTTTCTTTACCGGTATAAAGAATATACTTGTAAGCTTCCAGTCTCTCCCATTCCCCACAGCAATATTCACCGCGAAGCTTAGTTTAGTTCAGACAATTACAGGCTCACAATATAAGTTGAGCTTCAGGTAAACCCTTGAAAGTTGGTCAACTGCGCACCAACCAGTAGAGCGTTTCATTAAACAACTTTACTTTTCTACACACGGTGCAGGTAAAAGTAGTAGTTACAGGTATTTTATGAGAACGAGGTGAAAGGTTTGTTTTTTAAGGTAATGTTGATATTTTTGTTCACCACCTAAAAAAATAAGAGTATCTCTTACTGACACACCGCAAAGGAAGAACACCAGTGACGCTTCACAACTGTCAAATAAAATTACGTGAATTATTGCGTGATTTTAAGCAAGATGAATGTAGGCCGACGTGGAAGAAAATCTTAGTTCTACTGAATTTGACAGTTCCTATTTATTTCCTACTCTTTCTTGTTTCATTGGCAGGAAAAAGATAGCAATTGCCTAGATAAAGTTTAGTTGATGGATAACAAAAACATTACCAATTCGTGAACGTAGTATAACATCATAACCATCATAATACTACAAGGAATTAATCACAACCAAGATTGCATAACCCGACGTCTTATCCTTAATATCCCACACTGCTCTTGGTATTTTGGGATTTCCACTAACGATTTCCCAGCAGCAGAATCTTGAGGATATTAGATTTGTACTCGGTCATTGCCACAAGTTAGCTATATGCTAGAAACACTCAACAAAGAAAGCCTAGTGAGTGAGAGTAAAACTTAGGTCACAAAACAGCCCCGAAAAGACGTCTGCTAAACTTGGCTTCTAACAAAACAATCTCTGCAAAAATTTAAAGTTTGCTGGAAAATGATAGAGAGAAGGTATTTGGGCCATAAACTAAGAGATAGAGTCAGCAACAGCTCAATACGACAAGAAACCACGGTTAAAGTTGTAATCAAATAAAAACTAAGTTCATTTAAAAAAAAAAATGGAAATGGGCTGAAAATTTAGAAAGAGTTAGTGATTGTTATTGCGTTTTCGTATGGATGAAAACCATAACAAACTTGTTATATCTTATTAACAAAAAGCATAGCCGTGGAAGGTCCAACAAGAGATAGAGTGGTGACCTATCAGGCTTAAAAGCAAAAACATGGAGCAGACTAGCTAGAATAGGATGGAGACAAATATGGTAGAGGAGACTTTTACCACACTGGGCGCATTCTTATTATGAAATAACAAATAAAACTATTGACTATGAAGAATTTATGTAAGTACTAACGATATTAATTTCTCATTACTGCAATGTTGAAATTTATTCGATTATAAAATTTATTTATTTCTGATATTTTATTTACATAGAACTAATATTTGTTGAAAATTTTGATTGGGATGTAGTTTGAAATTAATTAATTTTGATTAAGGTACTTCATTAAGTGTGGTATACTCGTAGTGATAAGTATAAAATAAACTATGATTTTGTCATAACTTAATTGGAATGTGTTTTTGTTTAATATCGTATAAATTTTATAGTAAGAAATCATTATCTGCTTTTATTATTATAATGTCAATAGGGTCATCTTTTGACTAAGGTTTTAAATCAAAACTGGTCAAACGATGGCAAAACATCACAAATATATGTACATATTGTGTAAAAGAAGTTGCAAATTAGCTGACTCTGTACTTATCTCTTTGTTTGACTGTACGCTTTTACCATACGGCTAGGCCAATTCTTTCAGAAAGTACAAGCGCTACGTCATATTTCATGTTTGTTCATGGACTAGCTCTCAGAACAGTGAAGGAAAACATCGAGAGGAAACCGGCATGGCCTATAACCAAAACTTCGAAGGCATATGTGTGACATCTACCAACCCGCATTGGGCCATGTGGTAGATTACAGCCCGTTCCCACTCTCAGAGAGGAGGCCTGTGTCCCAACAGTGGGAACGTTATAAGTTGCATATGCAAGGAGTAGCTTCTGCCGGCGACCTCGTCCGCATAAAATTACTTGTTCTCGCGATCAATCCGGCATAATCTACCAGCAGTGCTATTACTTCGCCATCGCGTTCTCTCTCATTTCTTTGCTCGTTTTCTGAGGCTCAACTTCTTATGGTTAAATAATTGTTGATGGGTTCTGTTCAATAATTAGGCTATCAAATGCAGCATATCTTTTTAAATCCAACTGGTACTTCTGGAACGACCAGTCTCTGGAGATTAGCGAGGTGTTGAACTCGCTAATCATCAAAGAAACTAACCAACTCTGCAGCTTTATTCTTAGTATAGAAGATAACTTCGAAACTAAACGCTACTTAACAAATGACATGTATTTACTACTAAACACAACTGCATTCAAGTGGCATAGCTGATATACAATGAGAACAGAACCCTTTGTAGTCAAGTTGTTCAGACCTCCCTTCAGTTGCCTACAATTGAAAGTTTTGTTCAGAAACTTGTCAGTATTGTAGCGTGGAAAATACTTTGAACAGTAACGTAAATAGGTGTATAGATTGGTGTATGTAAAGTTTTCTCTTTTGTTAAAACTAAAAGCTACTACAACTTTATATAAACTTTGGGGTTGTCGAAAGCGTTTATCAATTTATCATGCATATGTAAGTTTATATTATGTAAAAACATGGTAAACGTTTATGCTAAAATACGTCACGCGATTTAACATTATGAAATTAATGTCGTGAAACAGTGACTTGATTTCTCTGTTTCGGGCTATTATTAATATCAGTACGAAGTTTCCTTATCGCTGCTTGCAGTAGAAGTAAACTGGTAGAAATCGTTACGGAACTATTAACGCACGTAAAGCGTTATAACAATATTCTCTTTACTTCTTAAATACTTTAAGTACACAAATGTACTGGTAGAAAATGCCTACGGTATTAACGGACTTCCAGTCAACCATTGGGTGACACAGAGACAAACAGTGGTAGATACAATACATTTGAGAAATACATATTTTTAAATATACACGCATAAATCTAATTAAACTATAAATACAATTTAGAGACCGTTTTTAACACAGAAATTAGCGAATTTATGAGAGAACATTACCGTTGCAATGGTACTGCTAGGTTTATGCGAATATGCTTGCGAACTTTACCTTTAAAGGGCAATCGGTACGTTGATATCCTGATTTCCTTGGGGAATGAATGCGTTCCCCCAAGAACTCCCTAACTCAGCATTATTCACATGCGTGGACGGTCTTCCACGTAGTATGCTCGTCAAGTCAAAGTTTCTATTACGAAAGCATTTAAACCAAAAACGCATTGTGCGGTTATTAGCAGTCTCTTCTCCAAACGGATCATTGATATTGCGAGCCGTTTCTGCCGCGTCAGTTCCGTGTCGGAACCTTTTTCTTTCTTCGTCCAGTCAAGCTCTCTATGGAATGCCACAGAAAGATAGACTGGACGAAGAAAGAAGAGTCATTGAAGTCTCTGCGGTGACTAGGACATTGAAGAAGACGAGTTCGCGATGGGCGTAGATGTCCATTGTGGTTGGTGGAAATGTAGTGAAATAAGGTGAATGGCGTAGAGTCATGTTTACGCAAACTGAAAACGATTTGATTGAAGTTATTGAGAAGACAATCAAGTTTTTCGAGGACATCCGCATTCGGTTCATAGTAGCACAACTCACCATAATCGATGATAGGGAGAAAAAAAAGATGTTCTCGATGGTAATATATTTTTTTATCGGTACAGTACCTTCTAGCTTACCCTAGCGATTTGAGTATGCAAGTTCAGGGAACTATCAGTATATAAGCCTAGGTCCCTCACTTTAGTGCTAAAAGAAATGAACGTACTATTGAAGAGACCTGGAGGCAAGATTGTTCTACTCACCTTGCTAATACTACGAAGATTGCCTATGATGATTGCCTGACACTTCGTAGGGCTAACAACTACACCAAACCTACCAGCTTAGGTTTTTATGGGTATCAAAACCCAATTTAATTTTGTCGAGAGCGTCAGCTAGTTCGACAACCTACTCTTCAGCGTATAATGATCTCGCGTGCAGATGATATGCATACTGAAGTTCGGAAGTTAAAAGATTTAGAAAAATAGAAAACAGAATAGGAGAAAGTATACCTTATCACGAATAAGTAATACAAATAGTAGGCCGGTGTACAGCCTTGAGGAACGCCAGTTTCCAAGTCATGACAAGAATCCCTAACATGAACGGACTGCTGACGTTCCCAAAAGTAAGAGAAGAACCATTCCAATGCTTTGAGACAGACCATTACAAATGGACAGAATCTCTAACAGGATGTCGTGACTGATGGTATAAAAGGCATTAGAAAAATCAAACAATACTGTAATAGAAGCAGTGGTCTTTGGTTTTTGTTTCTTTGACAGATAGTTTTGATGGTTTTCGAGGGTGTTATAGTCTGTAATGAAGTCAAAATAATATTTGAGTGTTTAAAAAAATTGGTTGCCTGTAAAGTCGGTATACGGGCGAAAGTTTTACGTGACAACGACTTTGAGTGGTAAAATCGCCTCTCTCTCGCTCTGTCTCTCTCGCTCTTAGGCGGGCTAACCATGCCCGAGTGGAAGGGACGCGTGCCTCTCACTCGCTCTCATTGTGAGCGCATAACGTGAGCGGAGCGTAACGCAGTTTCTTGAAGTGTCACCCGGCAAACCAATTTATAAGACGTTGTCACGTCAAAAAATAAAGGAAACAACTTTACATTCCGAATTGAAGAAAAGTCGTAAGGAACTTCGTTCTTGACGAGGCTCTCCAAACATAACAATGTTTTTAAAATGTTTTATTTATTTAGACTATAATGAAGCTTCCAGTGTTAGTAACAAAATAGCTTAGCTTTTATTAGTACTTCCTAACTAAACCTCGCGTCTTTTTTGTGAGTGAGTGTCCACACTAGCGGTTGTAGCGATGTAGATTTATTAGGCCACAGTGCTTTAAAACTTCAGTGCGTGCATTTACGAACATTGCTGAGGCACTACAAAAGCGCGGGAGTTGCAACAATACCCTGAATGCGTTATTATTTTGGCTACATTGAGCATTATCTTGTACACTTGCCTTTTGGGTATATGTGAACCATAGGCCTCTCGAGTATAGTCCTGTGCAATATGCCTGGTGCCAGACCTAAACACCATGAATTCTATCTTATTTTATTAATCCATGAGTTGCAGCGTTTGACTCGGGCACAAAAAGCAGCAGTAGTTTTAGAGATCACCGATTGAGGAAACCAATAACACACATGGTGGTTTGCGTAGCTAATGTAGTTAAAACAAACTCCATCCACGTAGAAGCAGACACGTGTACTGCTGAGTTGCTCAATCAATGCATTAACAGACCGTAGAGTAAAAACGAGGACAGGCTTTCCTGCCTCCTCCTGTAGTAAAATCTATATCTCATGTTAACTGCTCAGAGAAGTCGGTTGAAACAATTATATTATTATATCTATATATGACAGCGTGTTAGCTAAATTTATCAGCTTTCCAAAATCCGGGTATTAGTTAACTAAAGACCAAAACAGAACAATCAAACTACTGTTTCATGGCACTAGTTGCTTAATCATAATCTGGGTAACCGTCGAGTGCAAGACACGTTACTGGAAAAAATAAGCAAGTGTAGTGATTTTCTCATGTTTTCAGTAGAACAATAATTAATTCATAACATTTTGTAAATCAACAAAAATATCTTATTTTCTTTCAGTTCATTCTTCCCCCAACATTTTACACTTACTGGAAAAAAACAAAGCTACCGATTAAGACCAATTAAGTGATTTTCCAAACCTAATTATTTTCAAAGTACCCGGGTAAGTAAGTACTTACAGGTAAACAAACAACTTTCGAGACCTTGAAAAAGAAAGACATGTCAACAAAACAATCCGAATTTTTCGAAATTCGAACGGAGTCCCGAAAATTTTTGTAGCGTGTTCTTTTTTTAAATATTTGCATAATGGCCTGAAGAGGCTCTCGTTAAGGTAAAACCTTGGATCGTGACCTCCCTCGAGCACTCTCAGTCTTCGGCCTACGACGACCTTAGAGATGCATTCTTTGCATATTAAACGTAATTTATTTTAAAGTTTTTTTTTTCTTAAGATTGACCGGATGGTACATTCTTTTCAATAAGTTGGAAGTAGTTTTTACGATCATTTTTTTGGTGATGTTTACCAATTTAAAACATTTTAGATGAAGAGCTGAAACCGCCTCGCGAGGGTTGGAGGAGAAAGTAACAGATTTCTTAAACTTTTTGTTGTTTGTGTGCAAAGCCTAGCCTAGCCTAGCCTGCATACCAAATTGCAGGTTTCTAAGACTTTGGGAAACACCCAAGAGGTTTTATTTTATACACAGACTCTCTTTAAGAGAGTTGGAGGGTGAAGGTACTACGTCTAGATTTATTTTTAACAAAATTGTACAAATGCTAGCATGCATACCAAATTTTAGCTTTCTAAGTCTTATTAAGATAGTGCCCTAGAGGTTTTGTTGAGTGAGTGAGTCATTAAGAAATTCAACGTATTTTAGGTATTCATAAAATCCAACGTAAAAACTACACAAATGAAACTTTAAGTGTGTTTTATAAATTTGCTAACTTTATTTTAAAAATACGTTGCAGATAACAACCCAAACAAACAACAACAATACAACAACACAACTCCAAATGTAAGTTTTGTGCGCATAATATTGAAAGATTTCCGATACTATTTTAAGACCACAGACTTCTTGTAGGCGTATAAAATGATCTGATTTCAGTATATAGTCCATTTTTCAAGACTTTAGGCTGAATATTTTCGAAGATAAATTTTCAAGTATTTTATAAAATCATTTCAAAACTGTTTTATTTTAAAATTATACAACATATATTTTTAAAATTTCTACAGCAAGCCCTTTCATTGGATATCTAACACGTTACAGTTACACGCCATGTCACAGTATGGAGAGCAGTGATGGTCAAGTTTCGAACCCAGGCAGGGAGAAGCAGTCTTTGTGCCCTCACGCCGCCAGTCGCCGCAGGGTGGCGGGAGTCGAATGCGGACTCCCGGCCACCGTAAGTGCGTGCTTGCGGGTGGTAAGGACCAGGCCCGGGTCGACCTTCCCGCTTTGCATAGAGCGGGAGACGTCATTTGATGATTTCCCACCCAAAAAAAGGCAGGCGCTTCATTTTGCGTAATTTATTTCATCACCAATACCACTGCGTGTGCTGTTTTTTTCATTTGCGTTTTGTCTGTGCGCAAGAAACAATTTCGTTTTCTTACTTTCTTGCTCTGAATACGGTCACAGCAAACATCGTGAGGAAGCATGTCCTAGAACCAAAAATTCAAAGATATGTGACATCTACCAAACCGCACTGGGTCATGGTGGATTACAGCCTCCTCTGAGAGAGGAGGCTTGTGTTCCAACAGGAGGAACATTATAGATTGATTATGATATAGTATAGTTTGCGTAACCGTTATTTTACATTTACTAGTTTGCCTGTTTAATTTATTTTACGTCGATGGTCCTAGTTTGTCATTTATGGCCTCGAGTTGTAACTCAGGTCGTAACAGCTATGTGAACATAATTCAGCATTGCATATGTAAGCTGTCACGCCCTTTATGCCACGAGGCTTTTATTTTTGCAGCCATGTTTACATTATACATATTTTTTATTTTTTTGCTTATGCTTGAGAGTATAGTTTTTCATATTATTTGTTGGTATATTGGGTTGGCTAGCTGGCATATAGCAAATCATTTAATTTAATTTGTGTTTCTTAATGTTTTACTATATACCATTGTATAGAATCAAGTTCTTCTAACTGGACAGACAGCTGTGCTGCTGGGGAGTTTGTTGGCCACTTCTTCTTCCTAGCTAAAGCACTAGGAAGTGGTGACGGGTGGGCGTTTTGGGGGGACTGTCTTTTGTAATTTTGACGTTCGAAAAGTGGTGATCCTCAGCCTGATTTGAATGAATGACTTTTGATTTTGATTTTTTGATTTTGCCCCCTAAAAGTGACCCCATATTCAAAATTCATTTATTTACGTATCACGTCCGCGTCACATAAATTCAAATAGGTATGTACATTTCAACTTATTCCAGTAGATTCAGAGCAAATTGGCTGTGACAGATGGACAGACAGACACACGAGCACGAGTGATCCTTTACGGGTGTCGTTTTGCATTAGGACCACGGGAATCCTAAAAACTAAGACAGTGAAACAAAACTAGACATAACTCTTCGAAAGTGTGGGTTTACTACCCACACTTTCGAAGAGTTATGTCTAATCTTTTAATTGTTCCAACTAACTGACATGTCAGGGACGCGGGAAGCGATTAGAAAGAGTTGCCATGAATATTAATATCATCACGCTGGCAACATTGAATGATCGACGTAACTGTTATTGACGTTAACGTTTGACCTCCTTTGTGGCAAATTGTTCTGAGAAATTGTTACAGTTTCTTTTTGTCATGATTAGGTACTCGTTACTTCATCATAGATTTTTTGTGGAGCGTTATAAATTAGGAGAGGGGCTTGTGGCTAAGTAATAATTATAGTACCTACTAAATAAATAATTATATTAGTTATTCTTGTCCCCCCTTCATGTCGCATCGAATCGCCTACCTGTGTGATTTTCCCCGTTTTTGCAACATTTTTCATTACTGCTCCGCTTCTCTTGGATGTAGTGTAATGTTATATAGCCTATATATTCCTCGATAAATAGGCTACCCAAAACAAAAATAGTTTTTCAATTCGGACCAGTAGTTCCTGAGATTACCGCGTTCAATCAAACAAACAAACTCTTCAGCTTTATAATATTGGTATAGCTTTATTTATTAACTAGCTTTTGCCCGCGGCTTCGCCCGCGTGGATGTCGGAAATTAATGCAAGAGGACGTATAACCGCGATAAGAATGTGTTATTCCAGGTTATATAGGTAATATAGACTCTGTGTGCTATTTTCGATCCAGATCCATTCAGCCATTTTTGTGTGATTGAGAAACAACAACCCAATCATACATATTTTCACATTTATAATATTATTTGCCCGCGGCTTCGCCCGCGTGGATGTCGGAAATTAATGCAAGAGGACGTACTACCGCGATAAGAATGTGTTATTCGATGTTTTATATAGGTAATATAGACTCTGTGTGCTATTTTCGATCCAGATCCATTCAGCCATTTTTGCGTGATTGAGAAACAAACACCCAATCATACATATTTTCACATATATAATATTATTAGTAGTAGGATTATAACTCATATTACTTAGGATTCATAGTTTATGAGAACATCATGTGTGTTGGTGTTTTTAAAATAAAAGTAATAGTATTCAGAGTAAGAAGACTGTGACATAGGGCTTGGTTTAGTTGAATATAAGTCTTCCTGGTTTTTCTTAACGCTCCTATTTTACCTATACAGACACTCAATCATTTACCAGACACCGAACTTAATTATAGGAATAGTACTTTTGCCAGTGGCTTGGCCCGTATAGCTGTCGGAAAATAACACCCGGGAACCTACTACCGGGATAAAGTAGGTATCCTATCTGTTACGTATCCATGATATAATATATCTTTGTGCCAAATTCGATCTAAAACCGTTTGGCCGTCTTTGCATCATTGAGAAACAAACATCCAAAAATCTAAACATCTAAGCAATTTCGCGGTCTCTTACTTGAAATAATACAATTAGGTTTATTTTGAGTATAATGAACACACATGATATTCGCAATTACTTTGAAGCCAAAGTAATATGAATTACAATCCTACTTATCCTGTACTACCCGGCCCCTGCCAACGCGCTCTGCGCCCACTTTTTAAATCTCTAATATCTTCTAAGATATTCATTTAAATTACATGCTGTAAAGGGCCATATTGATCTATATTAAATGCACAATGTATTTAAGGTACTTAATTGGATAAGGATTAATGCTGTATTGCTTAAAATCGCTTCGTAAATAAGCCCTTATTTCTCGTAAAAAGTAAAAGATAAAAAATGGTTATTGTGGGTTATCCCTAAGAGATAGACATATACCATTGAGGACATTTCTGTAGGCCTTTTTAAGGTGTACAATACTGTAGTACATTATTTTGATCTATTTCGTAGGATTCAGCCAGGGTTTTACGAATTTTGAGACGTATGTCAGCGTAGTTTTCGAAGATAGTTATTTTTTTCTAAAATAAAAGAATCTTTCTAAAATAAAAATAGCCTAAGTTACTCCTTGTTATATCAGCTATCTGCCAGTGAAAGTCCCGTCAAAATCGGTCCAGCCATTTCCGAGATTAGCGGGAACGAACAGACAGACAGACAGACAGACAGACAGACAGACAAAAATTGTAAAAAATGTTGTTTTGGTATATGTATCGTGTATACATCCATATACACTTAGTAAAAAGTGGTTATCTTAATATTAAAAACAGACACTCCAATTTTATTTATTTGTATGTATGTATGTATAGATTTACCACGGTTGGTCCGTGGATAGGTGACCATCTTTACATAGCAAGACCCCTCCGTGCCTCGGAAAGCACGTCGACCCGGCCGTCATCTGTAGATCTTTGACAGTAGTTACGGGTCATCAGAGACCCAAAAGTCTGACTTACCAAGGGGTATCGTATTACCCAGCAACTGGGTTGTGGCGGTTAGGTAGGCAGTCGCTCAATTTAGTATTTTACTAGTATTAAGCTGCATCGGGTGAGACTGGAAATCGACCCCAAAATAGTTTGGAAAAGGCTAGGCAGATGATGATTCAGTTCTGTGACTTACTAACAACGCAAATACCCTACAAAAACCAAAAAATTAAGAAAAAAATATAGCCCAAAACATTTCCAAGTTCACAAGCCAATCAAATGTAATTAATAAATATTATCTATTAACAAGCGAACAAGAATTAATTACAGTATCAGTTACAGTGCTCAATTATAAACAATTTAGGCGTTGTAGTTACCCTTGTGTTTTAAACGTAGTACAAATCACAGCCGTATGCCATACTAAACAAAATCGATTTTCTATTGTTACAGCCGCCACTTCGTTGGTCTGACCTGACCCTTAAACTTACTTGAGTTTAGGTAAAGTAGTTGATACCGATCTACTAAGTAACTGTAGCCAATTAGCGTGGCGCATAGTTCTAAGGAATTAAAGTGTTGACTTATTAGATACTTCGCACGAATTTATTCGCCCGAATCTGGCAGTTGACACTTTTAAATAACGTATTATTGTGTACATTCATAATATTTCAATTGCCTTATACCTTTTGCGAGTCGCCTATAGTAAACAATATACTATTCTAAAGTGTCGATTCGCCCGATTCGGGCCAGTAAATTCTTGCGAATCGACTTAAAGTGGGTTCGAATTATTTACCGAAATTAGGTATTATTTAATCACATATTTGGTTAACTTCTTCAGGCGCTTGTAGGTCATCACATGGTATTGAAATACCACTTAAAAAAAAAATCTATTTCTGAAATTCAAATTGAAAAAAAGAAGTAAAACCAGCGTATTACTGTCCCACGACGTAAGAGCAATGATAGCTAACTGTTATCGGCCGGATAAAGGCGCTTTACTTTATGTACAAAATTTCATCACCACTGCTCTCACGGTGAAGGAAAACGTAAGGAAATCGGCATGTCCTAGAACCAAAAATTCGAAGACATGTAACATCTATCAACCCGCACTGGGTCTGCGTGGTGGATTACGGCTTATTCCTTCCACCAAGACGAGGCCACTGTCTCAGCAGTGGCAACTCTGTATAGGCTGATAGTGCTAATCTATACTAATATTATAAAGCTGAAGAGTTTGTTTGTTTGATTGATTGAACGAACTAATCTCAGGAACTACTGGTTCGAATTAAAAATTATTTTTGTGTAGGGTAGCCTATTTATCGAGAAAGGCTATAGGCTATATAACATCACGCTACAATCAAAAGGAGCGGAGCAGTAATGAAAAGTGTTGCAAAAACGGGAAAAATCGCACGGGTAGGCGATTCGACGCGACGGGAAGGCTCAGGGAACAAGAAATTTAACGCGGATGAAGTCGCGGGCAGAAGCTAGTTACTAATGTTAGACTGGGTGTCAAACTTTCAAGCCATTGACGACCCGTGACGATACCAAAGATCTAGGAATGACAACCTGGTCTTGATAGATGAAGCTGGGCACCCATCTTCAAACTAACCTGACAAACATAGCTTAATCTATTTGATCGACCCGTATAGCTGATATTTTTTAGCCACAAGCCCCAATCAAATGACTGCCTACCCCCTAGCCAAGTTACAACCGTTTCGTGTCGAAATCCGTTCTCCAATCGGTAACGCCTCGGTGTCAGCAATTGTAGAAACAATAAATTGGTAGCCATGTTGACGCGCCTGAGTCGGCTGCTCATTCTACAATGTCTTTTGAAAAACGACATTTTAACAAAGGATGTAGCGTTGAACATTGTAGAAACGATAAAAATTCATTCTATCATTTTGAACGATGTGAACTTGGCTACGAATTTTCTATTCGTTTGTTCTAACCACGTGAATTAACGTTGAGATGATTTCATTCCCATACATTTGATTAGTTTTCGACTAGCGTTAACGATTGCAGATTATCAACTTGGCTAGGGGTGCTGATATACATTAAAGTAGGATTCTGAAAGATAAGAGATACTAAATATGTTATAGAGAACGGTCTGTATTTGGGACTAGAACTTATTAATGATCTCCAACTCCAAACTATTTATATTTCCTAGAAGGTACTCATAATTGATTTCGGTAATACTATTAGTTTTCCTGCGAACTCATCCACCTGTGGGAATCAACCCGTGAAATAATCTTCTCACTCCGATTAAATTCGGGGAACGAATGTGAGGTACATTATTTAATTAAGATTAAATATAAATAATATCGTTACAAAGCTGCTTTAGCGTTGTTTTATGAGCAAATGTGGTTAGTAAGATCAGGAAATGCGAAGTGTCAAGTACTTTTTTTGTTAATGCAGTTTTTTTTTTTAGAAATCTTCTTAACCGGACTTGTAATGCAGTTACATTAATTTTCACTCCTTTATTTGTATTATTCTCAAGTCTTAGATCGGGTTTGATTCCCTGGTGGGTTTTAACATCATGAATTTCTCAGTAGTAGTCCGGTGTCTGCATTTGTGCCCGTTTGATGACAATCGGTTTGCCTCCTATCACAATTTTGGATAGAAGTGATAAGATAACGTAAGTTGCGAAATGTGCATGTACGATAGGACACTTCTCCCTAATTCTGGAGGATTACAGCTCTTAAGCCAAGTATTCTATATCAGAAATGCAATTATTTTTGGAAATTTTGTACCCAAGTTAACAATAGGATTTTTTGGGGACCCAACGTTTCCTAGCTGACTGATCCCTGAGGGATATGCCGAAACAACTTCAATGATCATGGACTCAATAGGACAAAGTCAACAGACGACTAAGTCCTCATTAACGAACATAAGTATGAAAAATCTCTTACAAAACATAAACTTTACATTTTTATAATAAGGCTCGGTCGTGCGTCGTGATAACGCGTTCTTGACACCTGTCAGTTTCATACAAATGTATACGTGTTTTGCATAATTTGATATTTATTCATTATTAGCAATCTACCTTCATCCGCGTGGATTTTCTTGGTTCAACATAAAATATATTCTATATCATCGCATAGCCCACGTGCGACATTACTTAGATTCTTTTTTTTTTGGATTCTTAGGTGATTATCTCGTAGTGTGATGTTGAATTGCTTAATACCTGCCTTATGAATTAGGTTATCATAATATATGTAAAAAAAAAATGTATAGGTAGTTACAGAGATTATCCCCTGCATACATAAATTTACAAACAAACAAATTTTACATACTCATAATATAATATTAAAATTATGAAAGCATTCGTATAATAAATAGTATGGACTAGAATTGTCGCATTCACAGGTGTCAGACACGCATTTTCTCCACAGCCGGCCAATATTGTTTTCAATTAAAAAATAAAGCCCTCAATATCTACATCACAGTATTAAATACCGTCTCTACAGTGAAAGAATAAAAGAGAGAAGCTACTTCAAATTCTTCATTGACTTAATTACAAAATTATTAGCGCTCTTCGCAACAGCCGGCACAGAAATTAATTAACGTTGTTGAACGAATAATTGAATGATTTGTTTTGGTCAGATATGTTGTGTACTAGCTTTTGCCAGCGGCTTCGCCCGCGTGGAGGTCGGAAATTGTCCCGCAGGAACGTACTTCCCGGATAAAAAGTACCTTATGTGTTAATCTAGATTATAAGCTATTTGTGTGCCAAATTTCATCTAAATCCGATCAGTCGTTTTTACGTGAAAGAGTAACAAATATCCAAACATCCATACATTCTTACACACAAACTTTCACATTTATAATATTAGTAGGAAGTAGGATTCCAAACGGGCTTTTTGTTCTACGACGCGTCAAGGGAATCTGGAAGGTTATCGTCATCTGTCTAGCCTTCTGTATACCTGTAACGATAGCCAGATCAAAACTTATAATCCAAGTTAAACATTTTAATTTTCGGTTGAAAACGTGAATGTTTGTAACTCATATTTCAATTTTTAGACTTA
Source organism: Aporophyla nigra (assembly GCA_947507805.1). NCBI lineage: Eukaryota > Metazoa > Arthropoda > Insecta > Lepidoptera > Noctuidae > Aporophyla > Aporophyla nigra. Next base: position 25,064,474 of record OX382292.1, on the reverse strand, counting down.
AATGAATACACTTATCATGATCTTTCATGTTTTTTTTTACAACAAATCTTTTTAATTATATGCGTAGTTCGCCAACGCTATTAAATCTGACTTGTTTTAAAAAAAGACAAGACATTGAAACATATTTTTTGAGTGTGTTCCAATCTAGGTATAACGTTTCATAAATAATTAACTTTCAAATACCTATTGTAGACCTACGTTGAATACACAGGAAAAAATAGTCATTTATTCAAACTAGGCTGGGAGTCAGCACTTTATGAACGTCCAAATGACATAAGACAGTCCCCCATAAAACCCACCCGTCACCACTTCCTAGTGACGTAGCTGAGAAATAGAAGGGGCGCAACAATCTCCCCATCAGCACAGCTCCCTTTTAAATTAGAAGAACTTGATTCTATACAATAATAAGTAAGTAATTAACATTATAAAACACAAAAAGTTAAAATACATTAAATTATTTGCTATAACACACGCTAATATACCAATAAAAGATTAAAAACTATATTCAAGCTGAAATAAATAATAAAAAAACCGGCTAAGTGCGAGTCGGACTCGCGCACTAAGGGTTCCGTACCATTATCGGCAAACCTGGTCCCATAAATTTTTGTTTTATTTTAATTTAATTATTTATTTTTAAAGTGATTATATAAATAAATATTCTGTGAATATTTCAAGCGTCTACCTGTTGCCGTTTTTAATATCGAGAAAAGACTAGCAAAAAATCACGTTTGTTGTATAGGAGCCCCCTTAAATATTTATTTTATTCTGTTTAGCAGGAACAGAAATACATCATCTGTGAAAATGTCAACTCTCTAACTATCACGGTTCATGAGATACAGCGTAGTGACAGACGGACGGATGGACAGCGGAGTCTTACTAATAGGGTACCCTAAAAACAAAAACGTAAACAGAACTAAAAACCTAAATAAAAGCCTCGAGGCATTAAAAGCATGCCCGCTTACATGCACAATGCTACATCATGTTCATTTAGCTAACTTGAAGCTTGAAGTAGCTTAGGTCGCGAAAACAAAGGACTATGAGAAAATTGTATATTCATTGTTTGGAACAGTTCCTGCCTATTACGTAATCTCGACGTAGGTACTGAACAAACACTGTGGGTGTAAAAAGTAATAAAGTTTCTATGTGTCCTGGAAATAACTAATATAACTTTCTTACTCCAAGTTGGATCCTTAATATTTCTTTTAGTACCTTAGTTCTTATCACTTTTACGATGACATTATTATTATTGTTCACCAACATCATCATCATTTCTTGTGAAAGACCGTGTCCACAAGTGTGATCTGAGTCTACTGCTGGATACAGGCCTCCCACAAAAAGGGAGGGTGTGCCATAATCACCACGCTTGGCTGGTGGGTTGGCGATCGCAGTACGGTGGTAATGCATAGAGAACGCTGCGAGTCATTATTTAGTAGGTCTCTTAGTCGCCTTTTACTGCAGCCACGGGAGAAATGGGACGGGATGGGGGACATAGTATATATATATATAGACATAGTCTACGAAGCAGTAACAATAGGTCAAACTCATCAAAGTGAAATTGAAAAATAAAAATGTGAGCCGTCGCGGGACGCCTGGCAGATGTGAAACATCGAAATTGTTTTGTACATAATACGCATAAAATGATAGTTCACGACAAAGAACAAATATGGCATAATCAAAAATTAAGTAGTAAGATTTTCTTCAAGAAATTATGACTGTTTATTTAATAAACATTTACAGTAATTACATATTTTCGTACTGCATACATACATTCAAATGAAACCTTCGAGCGACACAAGGCAAAAGAAACTAAATTGTCGCCAATCCAAAGGCTGACCTAATATAAATATTCCATCATACAGCGTGGCGAAGCAGCGTCGCCACGGCAATTCTCGCCACGCCAAAAATCAGGTTTACCCTCGCCTATAGATGTTTCACATCAATAATTACTTACCAAAATATTGGTATTTGGTTGAAGGAATAGTTAATAATTATTAGTTGGTAGTTTATCCTGTCCATTGTTTATTTTAATACTAATTAGGACGTCCGGGCCGGTGAAATGATTGTACTCGTATTAATTCCAGGGTAATTTCAATCCGTTGTAAATATTTGTGAAGCCAGAGTTAATTTGAAGCTAATAATTTATTTTAGAAATCTACCGACGCAATTTAATTGATTGAATTTTAGCAATTCATTTTATATAAATTTTTAGCATTTACAAAGTTATGTTAGTATTGACGAGGTAGTTAACTTCTACAGGCGTTGTCGAAGGTTTTTTGAAAAGAGAATCTAGTCGCGAAGACGTTTTAATATTGTGCCATGTTTGTTTTTGTGGGTGGGAAATCATCAAATTGCGTCTCCTGCTCTTGGGCGGAGAGAGAGGTCGTGTCAGACTTTTACTGATTAAAACTCACCCGTGTTCCTTCAGTTGCCTATATGCCAGGGCCACGCTGAACAAATCTCGCGACCCTGGCAGGTTACTAACATAACACTTAGATCTAATACAGAATTCTTATTACCATGTCTTCGCTTGCATGTCGCCGGGTGTCAGCCATTACATCCCGGCGCTTTCGCGAATGCTGTATCAGCGTAGGTCGCCCAAGGCGCGTAACAACTAATGAGATACCGTACTCGAATATTAGGTGTTAAAAAAACATGTATCATAAGATTCGCCATTGATGGTCATCAGCACCTTTCCTATAGGCTAATAAGTTTTAACATAATACAATATATTGGATTGTGTAAATAAGTGTTTTACAAACTTATTACAACGTAACATCACGCCTGTATACCCTGATGGGATTAGCAGAGGTAAACTTATAGACACACACACACACACAACTTTCCCCAGTTATGTATAAGACCCTCGTAATAAGGCGCGCCCTATTGCCATCAACCGAGCACAAACCTAGGTTTGTGTGTGTTTGTGGTTTGTGTTTGTGAAAGACTGGTCTAGAGTCTAGACTCTAGACCAGTCTTTCCCAAAGTGGGTGATAACGCCCCTGCAGCGCCCACAAGGGGGTGTTATCGCCTACTTTGGGAAAGGCTGCTCTAGACTGCTACTGAGAATTTCCAGATTTGGAAACCCAATAACACTTTGCTCGAAGTGGGAATGGAAACCCCTCATACCCAGCCGTGGCGCTTGTGACCAGTAAACTATCCAAAAAGTCAAGTGTTTTACTTATTTGTTTATTTATTTAGATACCAAAAAGAGTGCGTAAGGACCGTACCAGGTGGCATTCTGCAGTTTCTGCCTACGCCATGGGAAGAAGGCTTATCTACGTATCATCATCATCATCATTTCAGCAGTAAAACGTCCACTGCTGGACTTAGGCCTCCCCCAATTTGGAGGGTCCTGCCATAATCGCCACGCTTGGCAGGTGGGTTGGCGATCGCAGTATGGTGGCAAAATGCATAGAGAACGCTGCTGCCCATTCTCTAGTAAGTCCCTTAGTCGCCTTTTACGACACACACGGGAAGAAATGGGGTGGTGTTATTCTTTATGTCCGGCACCACACGGTACGGTATCGGTATCTACGTATGTTTCAATTAATAAAAATAAAAAAACTAAGAAAAAACTTTAATTCTTCTTGATCTTTAACACCTTCATACATACAATAAATTGAATATTATAAGAAGTCTGACGTAACAACATTAAATAGGGTTGAAATGTCAAGGATGTGAATATCAAAGAGGCTTCATATGTCTGAGGCTCAATGATATCCTTATTGTCTACAAATGATGCGTGGGAGTGAAGACATGACTTTATTCGAATTCGATAACGTTGCCTTACATATATTTTTAACCCACATTTGAGTGTATCAATAGGTCACAATCAATAAATTCAAATAACCTTTACAAGCGCCGAGGTTTTTCGAGACTTCGCTAAGTGGTTGGTCGAGTCTTTAAACACTACAACAGGAAGGCATTTTTGAGCATTTCGCATTTGTTTTTGTTTTTCGATTCGTACTTTTCCTTCGTGAAAATTAATTAATAATTTTCCTTCCTTTTTATACCTATTCTTCTAAAAAAGTTGTTACTGTACGAGTAATTGTTTTTTAAATATATTTATTTATTTATATCAGCAATATGAATTCCATAATTTACAAAAATATAAAATCTTTAGAAAGTTGGTGGACTTAGTTATTATCAAAAAAATATCTTAAAATTATGTTAGTCGTGAGTCGTGTCGTGAGTTTGTGTTGTTCGTAATTATGTTATTATGTTGTGTATCTATAAACAGCTCCCTAATTGCGTAATACAATTAATCTGAATCTGAATCATTTTCATGCTTATTGCTAATCCATTCTTTCATATGTTCGAAAAAAAAATCTGCTTAGTAACGTAAACAACGCCATAACTGTTGTAGAGCTGTCAAAATGAAAGCGATTCCTACTCATAATGTATTATGTAATTTCTCCATCTCAAATTTTGGAAAGGTCACGAGAAAACGGGAAACAATAGCATTGGTGCTGCATGCTGTTGTCTTATTTAATTCACTGGAACTGTTTTACACCGCCCACTGATACTCGGCCAATATTTTTCCTGTACAACCAACTTATACATTATTAATAATGTGTGATGAATTGCACATACTTTTTCTGTTAGCTCATACGATTACTTTTATACTTAGTAAAAGTAGTTCCTACTTTACGAGCTACCTTCATAATCCACTGTAAGTGTTTTCCGCCGCCCACAGATACTTAGCCAATATTTTTCCGGTACACCCAACTATATGCTCTTAACAATGTGTGATAGATTGCAGAATTTGACACGAGACGGATATATGTTATAGAAAAGTTCTAATTCGATTATTGTGTTATGGTAATAGTGTTAAAACTTGGCCAAATACCGATAAAACTATAATTACTTACATGCAATCGAATAGTAGCACAGTACAGTACAGTGGCGCAGAGGTATCGGCCCCGACTGAAGAGCCGTGGTGGTACAGTGATATCAGCCATGATTTACGGGATATTGATCGTGAGTTAAAACTCAGGTAGGCGCATTACTTTGTTTAACTGACGAAAAAAAACGGAGGAGGTTCTCAATTCGACGCGTATATATTTTTTTCTTTTTTTTTATGTATGACCACGCATAACTTTTTACAGTGGACTCATTTTGATAATTATTTTTTTATTGGAAAGGGTATTAATCTTGAAAGTGGTCCCATGTAAATTTGAAAAGAAAATATCAACCCTAAGGGTAGGAAAATAGGGGATAATTAATTGTTCGCTCATTGATTGTAATGCATAATTTCTTACAGAATAGTCTGATTTTGCAAGCATGTAGTAATTAGTAGATTATAGCCACAAAAATTATAAAATAAAAAAATTTACAAAAAATTAAACCGCCGAAAAAACTGAAAAGCAAAAATAATAAACCTTTCAGTCATTTTGAGTCGGCGCCAAAGAATCAATGAAAAAAGATCATTCAAAGCACCAACAAAAAAAATGCCGAAATAATGATCACCCCTGCTTACAAAACGGTGACGAAAATCATCGTGAGGAAACGGGTATGTCATTGTCCTGGAACCAAAAACACATGCGACATCTGCCAACCCGCACTAAGCCCGTATGGTACATTATAGCCCACTACTTCTCGAAGAGTGCCTGTGTCCCAGCAGTGGGAACATTAGAGACTGATTTGGCAATGCTAAATTTACATACATAGTTCATTCAATTATGATTTGTAAGACCTTTTTTTTCTGTTTCATGAAATGAAGTCTCTCGCACTGGGTGGAGCGGAAGGGCGTGTCAGATTTTTACTAACTAAAACCCACCAGTGTTCTTTGCGTTTCCCATATGCCAGGGCCACGGTATCTCTTTCGAAATAATCTCGTGACCCGGGCAGATTTGTAAGACGTAACACCAGGCGCGGTCCGAGGGGAGGGGGGGGGTCCTAGGGGTCATGACCCCCCCCCCCCCCAAAGCATCTAAGGTGTCGAGAGCCTGAATGATACACAATAAATATACTTGTAACTCTACTTACTTAAGCCATAAAATATAAAACAAAACCTAGCCTGTACGAGGCGGGTTGTTAAAATTTTCGAGCTCGCTTCGCCCGCTTGGTGTATACCTTCCAAAAATATTCCTCGGCACTTATGGTGACCCCCCCCCCCCCCCCCAAAGTCTTGGGCTGCGACCACGCCTGCCTAACACTGTAATAAAATCTGTATCGGTATTAATGTGTTTGACAAGTATCGATAAACAAATAACCAACTATCAATTTATTTACGTTTAGACTGAAATAAGTTTCTTACAAACCATCGCTGTATGAAAAGAGAATAAACTAAAATATCACATTATGTGCAGACACCAAAACAGATAAGTAACCAGGGTCATCGGTTATAGTTGAACTTTAGTAAGATGGATAGATGTTTTCGAATGAAATACTATTTGATAAATGAACTGTTTGTTTTCCATTAATTTAATTCAATTTTGTTCGAAATCGTTCATCGGTTTCTTACTAAACTTCAAATTTTTCTGAAGACAACCAGGATCTATGGATAAATTTGAACTTATCTGTTTTAGTGCCCGTACCGTAGCACCCGGTGGAATTTTTCCGAACGAACTTCCATACAAGGTTTCACCCTGTATTTAACCATTTAAAGGGGTGTTTTTTTTTAAATAATTTCTTAGTGCCACTTTCGTTATAGTATAAGAAACTCTAGTGTAAAACTGCATGATTTTAGACTCTGCGCGAGGTTCTGTAATTATCCAACTATTTCGCGGAGCCGTACTATTGAGATAAAAGTACTCTATATGTTAATCCAGGTTATAAACTATCTGTATTTCAAATTTCAGTAGTTTTTGCGTGAAAGAGTAACAAACGACCATATTTCGTCACAAACTTTCACATTTATAATATTAGTAGGATTTTATATTATGTACTACATCAATTACAGAGTAACCCAATGTTACAAATAGGTGATTACACATAATAATAACAAAACGATAAACAAGGCTAAATAGCAAGGCTCTAAAATTTTAATTTATTGCAACATATATTTTAAACGTAAGAGTAACAACTAAAAGGAAAATAAAATTAAGACGAACAATATTGCAGTTTTACCCACTTACTTAAGACTAAGAAATAAGCAATATTATATAAATTTATCCACACTCATAATATAAATGCAAAAAATTTGGTACATAGATAGTTTACAGCCTGATAAAGGACATAGGCTACTTTTTATTGCGGAAAAGGGGTTTTAAGGGGTTGAAAGGGAGGATGAAAAGTTGTAGGGAAGTATTGTCATTTTTTTTTTATGAAACTTTTTGTGTTGGGTAGCCCATTTATTGAGGAATGCTATATAACATCACGCTACGGTCAAAAGGAGCGGGGCAGCAATCTGAAAATATTGGTAAAATATTTATTTAATTATAATCAAAATGGACGAAAACTGGCAGGCCATTCGATGCGACGGCAAGGGGAGCAAAAATTTGACGCGGATGAAGTCGCGGGCGGAAGCTAGTATTAAATAAAAATGTGATCATAGTCGAAAGTACCTATAGCTTTTAAGAAGATCTTACAGATGTCGTAAATTAGATGAAATAAACAAGACAACGGATGCAACCTTAATGATACAACATAACACAATCGCTCACAGGCAAATCGGTCAACCAAATCGGAACTATGTAGCCAGCCTAAGTTAAATTCATCGTCCCACGCAACAAAAGTTTAAATGCCGCGGATTACACTGAGTTTTCTTATTCTAACTTAGTCTATCAATTTTATAGTTTCCTATGTCTCTCACTATACTATATTCTGATCGGAAGTAATTAGGAACATGAATGCGAATCACTGTGAATATGCAAGGATTTAAATTAATTAGTTTTTACACAACCTGCTCGCTAATTTCAAATTATATGTGTTGCAAACTGCATTGTAATATATCTGTAGTAAAATTTTGTCATAAATTTCTTTTGCGTTTGAATCATGTTCAAACTGTTTTGACCACCTTCATCAACAATTAAATTTGTCTAAATGTCGGAATTTTTCCTGCGTTTGATTTGATTTTGAAAAATATTGAGAGTGAAATATTCATGCGTCGATCATGAGTTCATTAGGAAGAAATAAAAAAATCCCGTTGTGAAAAATAATATAGGTACGTATTTCTGTACCTATATTAATACGTGAATCCAAAGGTTTATATCACTTTTTTCGAAAATCACGCAAATGGCGGAGTATAAAATTTGGCATCGTTAAAGTTAATATAGAAGAGGAATGCATACAGCGAATATTTTTAATTATTGTCGAATTTCGTATTTAAAAAAAAACTACCTACCAAGTTAATAAAATTCATATGGGCTCATCGTACAAGATGGTTTATAAACAAATAAGTAATGCCCGATCGCAATATGAAAATATATTTACATAACATGCAGGCGAATTGAGTACCTCTTCGTTATTGAAGTCGAATCTGAAATAATCCATACACCACAAAATCCGGGAATCCTCCATAACGAGGCAAAATCCGCATAAACAAGCATATAAACATAAAACAATATTGATGGGGTGACATAAGCACATGCCTATTCCTGTAACGTTGATGATGACGCACGGCGTGGGTTCGACAGCGTCATAATAATCTGAAATTCATATTTGGTCATTTTGGCTGACCGGCAGTATAAAGAGTAAGCGGGAAGCGGTTCATGTCACTTTTCTTTTACTCTGTAAAGTAAGAGTGACACCACACAAGCGTTGCCGTTGCGTTGCGTCTAGGGTTACCAACAAATACAGTCGGAAACCCAGTCGCAAGCGGTTAAAAGCCCTGATTATTTGAAAAATATCTGGTCTTTAACTCAAAATAAAACTTAAATGCACGAAAAAAGAATTAAAATAGTAGGACATTCGCCTTACGTTCCACATTTTTGTCCATCGGCCACAGCTTCCAAAAACTTTGTGTCTTCATATATTTTATTATGAAAATCTTCGCAAGTGGTGTCTTGAAAGTTATATTGTGGTAATAGCTCGTACAGAGTCTAGTGAGAGTCTATTCCTATCTTTCGTTCACTGAGTTGTTATTAACGTGAAGATTTTGCTCCGCCGATAAAAAATCCGGTTTCGAATGAAATCCGGGCGGAGTCCGGTCTAAAGTCTTAAAAGCCGATCAAGAGTGGATCTATCTGGTCAAATGATAACCCTGTAAAAATAACTCTGTAGAAATGTGTCGTCGCATCCATATGATTTGAACGCACCGAGTGTCACACGGTCAATGCGATATCGCAACGCAACTTGTGTCACTGTGGTTCGTAAGTAAGATGACGTAGCGTCATGGCGTCATGTGGCTTCGCTCTTACGTAGCTCCGATGTTCGGATTCACACAGAAACATCCCTCCCCGGTTCGTCTCTCTAATTCCTTTTCAATTGCGCGTGCATTACGGCGACGCACGTTATCACAATGCGCCATGTGGCCGGTCACTGTGGTTTGTAGTGTGATGACGTAACGTCAGCGCTCAGGCATCGTAACGCTTCGACAACGCATCGTGTGATGTTGGAAAAATTGCCAAACTGAAGTGGCAATAGGCAGGGTCCATAACTTAAGTGGCAATGGGCAGGGCGCATTCCTCGCAGAGCTCACACCTTGAACCATCCAAAATATAATTACAAGTATTTGTACGCACATTTTGTCCGTAACTGGTCCGTGATTGGATATCGAGGGTTTTTCCCAACAACTGAGATATACCTACTGATGAAGTATACACGATGTAAGTATGTGCTCAATGAAACACAAATATTTGTGGAAGGGATGGAAATCCTCGCTAAGGTCATGGATATTGTTTTGTTTCGAATATTGGTTTGATTGGGTTCGGTCGTTAAACAATACACTGTTGTGTAGAATAATGCTTAGTCATAAATATTTGTATACAAATGCTTGATTTTAAGCAAATCTCAGCTTTAAATGTGGTAATTATTGACTGAAGGTCCGCTCTCAAATCACGAAATCCGTATTTTCGGCCGTAGTTACGGGCGTTTCCTACTTCGTATCACCTACGGACATAAGATTAATTTGGAGCCCGAACTAAGAATGAATGACAGCACCATTTACTCTCAATGTGTTTTTGCGCGACCGAAAAAGTTAATTAATCGGAAGTAGGGTTTCATTCCAAATATCGAACTATTTTTAGACGGGCTCTGGACTCAGAGAGTAGGCCGCCTGATCACGAGTCTCAGGCCCATTGTCCGTGACGCTTCTCAAAATAAGGTGGTACAAATCAAACACAAATCATCATCATCATCATCATCATCAAATAATAATAATAATAATAGGCCTCTCGCAATTTAAGGGGATTTCCCATAATAGCCACGCTTGGTAGGTGGTTTGGCGATCGCAGGATGGTGGTAAAATGCATAGAGAATGCTGCTGTTCTATAAGTCCCTTAGTCGCCATCAACGACACCCAGGGGAAGAAATGGAATAGTGTTATTCTTTACATCCGTCACCACACGGAACACAATTCACTAATGACAAAATCGTTAATTGAGTTTTTTGTAAACCTCTTTGTGAACGTTGGTATACTCCATTTGTTTAGGTAGTTAACTAAAGGTAAACAATCTTGATATGTCTTTTTATATAAAATAAATCGTATAAAAGACCAACAAATATTATTTAAATTAAGTTACTTACCTAACACCGGTTTAAGTAAATACCTAATTGTAAACATTTTTAGATTCAATTTTTAGACAGTTTTTTAGATAAAAGACATGTTAAGATTGTTTACATTTAGTTAACTACCTAAACAAATGGAGTATAGATATTTATACTTCGGAAAATGTACCTCTATTTTTTTAAAACAAGCTTCGTTGTGTTCTAGTTTCAAAAACTTTGATGCCGGTAGGATAAGCTTCACATGATGTCGAGTGAAGGAGTTGCCCCCTTGCAGTGAGTAACTGGGCTAGCTCGAGATATAGTGATGTTATCTACAAGGCTTTGCAATTCTAAAATGCAAATGCAAAAGACCAGCACCTACGTAACACACTTTATTTCTCTATCCGAATGACTTTGAAATAAATAACTTCTACTTCTTCTTAGTGTGTCAATAGTAATCTAAATTTTACACGCTTTATATTAGCTTCACTTGTATGTTTGTATATTTGTATGTTTGTATGTTAGTATGTTTGTATGTTTGTTTGTAACCGACTCCTTATAGCGCGATTTTGACCCACTTTAAACGAACAGATTTCATTCAAACTTTGCACACCTGTCAAGGACCGATGACAATGCAATAATTTCATAAATTTGTGCCATTATCCTGACCAGGATTACCAGGACAGGCTTAACTTGCCTGAGCGTCTTTTGTATGCTGTCCGCTAGAGGGCGCTAGTTAGTTGACGTACCGTACATCTGTGACGCGTTCGAGCGGTAACTGCTCGCGCTTAATATAAAAATCTAGCTAATAAATGAGTTTGTCAAGACTTTTTTTGTGTTAAACTTGTTTTTCTTGAACAATAAACTGTTATTGTAATAAGTGAGTCCTAATTTGCTCCCCACCGACGCTATAAGGGGCTGCCCAACGTGTGTAGATATTTCGTGCAGTGTATTACGGAGTGCAGATCGCGAAATAACTTGCAACGATCACAAAAAATAACCGTAGGGGACTATTATCAAACCTAGGAGTGTGTTCTTCTTGTTTATCCTGTGTCTTCAGTGACCAAAATGCCAAGAACACGGTCAGAAGAAAACTCGGACTCGAATGGCGCCGCGGACGCGGCCGCCGTGAACATTACAATGTCTCAAGAAACTCTCGCTAGCTTTATAGCATCGAATGCTCTCCGCAGTTTTTCGATGTTATGTACTTGAAGGACCTGCTGCAGTTTGGTGGCAAGGTGTGAAGCAGTCAACCAGCACGTGGTCGGAAGCCGTCACCAGAATAAAATGCGCCTTCGGTGAACATGACCCGCCACATCGCCTTTACCGTAAACTCTTTAATATTAATCATCAAGAAGATGAAAACACTGACTTGTTTATTGCTAAGGTACAATATTAGCCAAGTTCCCAAAGGATGACCTCTCAGAGAAGGTTCAATTGGATATGGCATACGGTCTACTTAACACGCGCATTAGAAAACGCGTGACGAGAGAATGCGTTAATAACTTCGACGAGCTGCTCTACAAGTCTCGACAGGTTGAAGATTTGGTAAAAGAAGTTGCCTAGTTTTTACGATTGTCATGGTTACAATAGTTAAAAGATCAGCTACATGTTCTCAATAAAATGTTATTTAATGGCAACAACATAGTTATTCCTAGCACTATGCATGATTACATTTTAAAATTGGTCCATGAAGGACATCAAGGTATAAACAGTTGCATACGCCATGCAAAGACAACTGTGTACTGGCCTAGCATAGATGATGACATCACTAAATTCATATCACAGTGTCCTACATGTCTTACTTACCGTCATAACAATGCTAAACAGCCAATAATACACCATGAGTACAAGATGCTACCATGGTCGAAAGTTGGTGTTGATATCTTTGAATTTAACAAAAGTAAATATCTTATTGTTATAGATTATTATTCAAAATATGTAGAGATAGCTTATTTAAAATCAGATTCAACAGCTAAAACTTTAATAATACATTTAAAAACTAATTTGCACGTCATGGCATACCAGAAACCATGAATTCAGATAATGGTCCACCTTTCAATAGAAAAGAATTTAAAGATTTTACTACTGAATGGGGTATCCACCACACTACTTCAAGCCCATACATGAGTCGATCAAATGGAATGGTGGAACGAGAGGTTGGTTCAATTTAATCCATGTTTTCAAAATGTAAAGCTGACAACTCAGACCCATACATTGCTCTACTGATGTATAGGAACACTCCTAAACACACAGGTTATTCACCTGCACAACTGTGCATGTCACGCAACTACGCACTAAATTACCTACCTCGGACACCACAATAACACCAAATACAGTTGACACCAGTAAGGTAGAGAAGAAAATTAAAAAACAACAGTTAAAAACAGCATTTTATTACAATAGAAACACAAAAACACTTCCAACACTAGACATAGGTGACAAAATCTATTTTAAACACAAACCACTTGGGTTCCTGGTATAATATCAGAAAAGGATAGTCTTCCTCATAGCTATATTATCACTTCTCCTCAAGGATCTTTCCATGGAAATCGCGAACACATATTGAAACCAACTTCAACCACTCCTCCGTTGACTGGTGACAGGTACTGCTAACCTGAAAAAGAAAACGAAATTAGGACAGAGAATAATATCCCCAACCAGTCAGCACCATATGTGACACTATCAGGGCGTACAGTTAAGAAACCAATTAGATATGATGATGAATATAATTAAGTTTCATGTACAATGATAAATAACAGACTTGTATTTATTTTGTACCTTGAATTGTCAAACGTCACAAGTGTCAACGTCAACCATCAGTTGCGTTCCGTTTCAAACTTTTGTAAAAGTTTTCATGGTTTGACTACTTGCGATTGTACTAAAAAAAAAAAGAACGATTGAATACTTACTTTGTTTTATAAACCAGTTGCTGGCCATGGAATCTTGTCAGGATAATTTCCTAAAACTTAAGTAGTGTTAACACTTTGAACGCCGCGCGTTTTTGAACTAGTCTAATACCGTACGCCGGCGATTTTTGCATTATTTTGAAAATTTGTAAATAATAGTCTATTACAGATACCTACATATTTTTTTATACATTGTAAATTTAGGTTTATATTTGTTATTTATGAAATAAAATTATTAAATATATATAATGAAATGTATTTATTCGACAGTTTTGAATAGTGCACTGAACAACTCGAAACGAAGCGGGACGGCGGCGTACTGAGCGACAGGAACGTACGCACTCCGCGTTCGTTCCTGTCGACTTGACACACACATAAAAAGAGCTACGTGTCTATAATTTTGAACATGTGTGCATTATGGATGTAGCTAATGACCAATAACAGCCAACAGTTACTTATAGTTATCATGGAATTGAAAGTAGGTTAATAAGTTAAAAAAACACGGTTTTATAAATAAACCAAACTAAAAAGTAGAAAATAAATAATAGTTTAAAAAAAAACTAAAAACACGCTTTATATAGAAAACCAAACTAAAAAGTAAAAAATAAATTTTAATAAATTTGAAGTAAGAATAGTATAAAAAATCGAATAAATGTAAATGAATAATAGTGTAAGAAAGAAAAAAATGTTTTATTTCAAAAAAAGCGTGGGGTGCATGGTGTCAATAGTTAATAATATTTCATTGACAGATATGACCAGAAGGATTATCTTTTCGATAATATCTTAAAAAGCACCCCACGCTTTTTTTGAAATAAAACATTTTTTTCTTTCTTACACTATTATTCATTTACATTTATTCGATTTTTTATACTATTCTTACTTCAAATTTATTAAAATTTATTTTTTACTTTTTAGTTTGGTTTTTATCTAATAGAGTTAGCCCAGAATTTGGCTACGAGTTTAGCACTTTGAGTAGCGACCACTAACTCCTGTAGCGTGCAAACAACAGGACACGCTGGACAAGATTTATTTTTTTACACGCTTTATATTAGCTTCACTTGTATGTTTGTATATTTGTATGTTTGTTTGTAACCGACTCCTTATAGCGCGATTTTGACCCACTTTAAACGACCAGATTTTATTCAAACTTTGCACACCTGTCAAGGACCGATGACGATGCAATAATTTCATAAATTTGTGCCATTATCCTTGCCAGGGTTACCAGGACAGCAAAAAAACTGTCACAAACTACGCTGACATACGTCTCAAAATTCGAAATACCCTAAAAAATAGAAAATAAATAATAGTTTAGTAAAAAAAGCGTGGGGTGTCTGATATCAATAAAAAAATACCTTAAAAAGCACCCCACGCTTTTTTTCCATTATTTTGTAGTTTTTAGTTTGGTTTTCAATGGAAGCGTGTTTTTTAGTTTTTTTAAACTATTATTTATTTTAAACAAGCAGCTTCGTTGTGTTCTAGTTTCAAAAACTTTGATGCCGGTAGAATAAGCTTCACATGATGTCGAGTGAAGGAGTTGCCCCCTTGCAGTGAGTAACTGGGCAAGCTCTAGATATAGTGATGTTATCTACAAGGCTTTGCAATTCTAAAATGCAAATGCAAAAGACCAGCACCTACGTAACACACTTTATTTCTCTATCCGAATGACTTTGAAATAAATAACTTCTACTTCTTCTTAGTGTGTCAATAGTAATCTAAATTATATCTAATAGAGTTAGCCCAGAATTTGGCTACGAGTTTAGCACTTTGAGTAGCGACCACCAACTCCTGTAGCGTGCAAACAACAGGACACGTTGGACAAGATTTATTTATTTATTTACACCAAACATACAACATCGTTACAGGCTAGACCCAATGCGACATTGTAGCACACTTAAAAATTAAACAGTTTCACTATTTCAAGTACCATAGCAAATTTTATAGGTAGCCATTCTATCAAATTTACCCAAGTGCAACAGAATATGTCGACGTCATCAGCAATCAGGTTGAGAGGACGGAGTGCGCTCGTCAGCGGCGCCTCACGCAGCAAGTTAGTTCGCGCACGCGGTACCGCCAGCAACCGCGGCTGACGATGACGACCCGCATACCCGTCTGGCACGAGAAGTGCACGAAGTGCACGATACCAAGTGCCGCATCGTTTGTGGAACAGCACCACATTTACACTCCAGTGCGGAGTCATCTAAGCTAAGCAGGCAGCAGGCTAAGGCAGGTTTTCTTTACTTCGGCCTACCTGAGTCCGGAGTCCAAATACCTAATTCATATGCTTAAAACACTCTGCTCAACAAAGTAAATAACGCAGACATTGTTCTGAAGGTCGCACAGTTTGGAGATCTCGCTGACACCGATTTACTGGCGTCGCTAGACATCGGCACCAACGGCACCCTTCCAGAGCGTCACATCCGGCTAGTTATAAGGGACCTTTTTACATAACCTATTTTCTTATTTAACTGTAGTATATTAATTAATTTTCTATTGTTACCTAACTTCGAATCCTAATAATTATAACGTGTATTTCACAGTTTAACTTAGTGTACCTTACAAAAAGGATCATATTAATCGACGTGCATAGGCCTATATTTTGAATCGATTGCAATCGTTTTAGGAATAGGTCTTGTTCGAAGATAATTTTGCTTATACCCGTTTAACCGCCTCGCTACAGTACCCTCTAACCTTTTCAATATCAGTACATAACCCCTTCCCTTTAAAGTAGCCGTAGGTACAAGTGTCCAGTACGCAAGCACCACGTGACACTCCGGAGTTGACATTCACTTACTGGCCGTTGACAGTGATATTGACGTCATCCCTTGTCATTCGATGGCACACAAAGATATAGAAAAATGTTTTGTATAGCAATATAAAGTCTGAATTTAATTTATTGAAGTGAAATTTCTGAGGCGGCGATTCAATAGTTGGGAGATAGTTGAAAGTGAAATTTATTGATGGGTCACGTTTAGGCACATTTTGTTACATGAGAGAGAAAAAAGGAATAACTCTCTCTCTCTCTCTCTCTGTCTCTCAAACTAAATCTTTCTTTTTCGATATTTTACATAAGTTACACTTCTATCACACTTCACACACACACACTTCACACTTCTTCTTCAATTCTATTCGTGGTGTACACTGTTGGAAGTCATCAAATGACGTCTTCTGGCGTGTCAGACTTTTACTGACTAAAACCCACCCATATTCCTTTAGTTGCCTTTATGCCAGGGCCGCGGTATCTCTTTTGAACAGATTTCGTGACCCTGGCTAAATGTACAACACTTACGCGATAAAAATGTATGGTAGAGCATTTTTTTTTTAAATAAACGTCGAAAAGTGTCACCCTGCAATAAAACAATCAAGCAGAAATGAATCGACTGACCTGGTAGTCTAGTGGTTAGTGACCCTAACTGCTAAGACTGAGGTCGTGGGTTCGATTCCCACCCAAGACAAATCTTTGTGTGATGAGCACAATCATTTGTTCTGTGTCTGGGTGTAATTTATCTACACTTAATACTATAAAGCTGAAGAGTTTGTTTGTTTGATTGATTGAACGCGCTAATCTCAGGAACTACTGGTCCGAATTGAAAAAATCTTTTTGTGTTGAGTAGCCTATTTATCGAGAAAGGCTATTTAACATCACGCTACAACCAAGAGGAGCGGAGCAGCATTGAAAAATGTTGCAAAAACGGGGAAAATTGCACGGGTAGGCGATTCGAGGCGACGGGAAGGCTCGGGAACAAGAAATTTAACGCTGATGTAGTCGCGGGCAGAAGCTAGTTATCTATAATATGTATGTATTTATAATATATAAGTATATTTATCAGTTGTCTGGTTACCATAGTACAGGCTCTACCTAGTTTGGGATCAGATAACGGTGTGTTGGTAGTCCTAAGATAAAAAAAAATTGCACTCCGGGAGTGCCGGCAGAAGTGAAAACTTGATTATTAACGTTGAGCATGTTTGATATTTTGGAATGGTTAGGGAATAATTTGTTGTTCAATTTCCATATTTTAAGCACTTTATATTCACGAATTTTACGAATACACAACAATGTGATCACTACACAGACGGTCGAGCCATCAGCTGTCACCATCCATGGATGCGCGTGGCACGCTGTAACATAGACGAACATTCGCGCAAGCGCCCTGCGCCGCCTAAACGAAACAGTAGGCCCAGGCATACATTTTCGCCGCGCCGTAGAGAGGGGATAGCTGTCTACTCTCCATCCGTCCTACGCTTTTTCGATCAGGTCACGTGTCCTGACGCGAGTTTAAGATTTTATACCCATTACAGAAAAAGTGCTCAACGCCGCTAAAGAAGTTTTCACTTAAAAAAAAACAACTGCAGAATAAAATGGAATAGTTATAAATAACCAGTGTCTGAAAAATCTCGATGAAACATAAAATGCTGGAAGGGTCAACGGTAGGTATTTAACGTTGTCATTTACAGCATTTTATGTTTCTCACGTTGGTAGTCAGTTTATCACGTGTCCAATTTGACCTTTTAGCATTTCTGTTCATTTTGCACTCATTGATCAGATTTAATTCTAAGTGAGAACTTGGTGATCCGTCACACAGAGTATCCCTGTATGGACGCCAGTCTTTCACAAATTATCATATTTTTTGTCAAAAGCTATTTTTATTCATGTCTCTGTGTTTATAACTGTTCGAACCTTTGTGAAGAGAGAAAATAAAGATGTATTATTATTTATCAATATTCTAGATCATGCATTTATATTAATTACTAGCTGTACCCTGCCACGCCTCGCTGTGGCACATTCGAGTGTTTTCCTCGCTTCCGGCAGATGGCGCGGTCACTGGTACACAGCTGATCGTTAAAAAAACTGTTTTTTCGCGGTCGCGGATATGTGACTGATACAAAAAATAGATAAAAACAATCCTTGATGCGGATTATATATCATGCTAAAATTTCAGCTCGATCGGTGCAGAACTTTTTGAGTTTTTGAAGCGTACACAAACCAACATAACATTTTTATATACCTATATAATAGGTTGGGGAAAAAGTTTCTTCGCATTTTTTAAGAAAATTCAAAACATTTTTTAATAAAGTTTATTTACATTTAACTAAAGTATGTAGGTACCATTTTGTTCGATAACTTTTTGCCATCTTGTAGGTAGGAACATGATCCCATTGCTATAGAAATTTTGGGACTTCTGGTCAAAATACCGCGACAAGTGGTTTTGGCAGTCCTCTCGTGATGTTAACCTGACACTGCCTAAAGAATTCTGAAGAGACCGAAACAGGTGGAAATCTGAAGGTGCAAGGTCAGGACTATACGGCGGATGCATTAACACCTCCCAGCCAAACTCTCTTAATTTTTGTTGGGTGGCTAAAGATGTGTGAGGTCTAGCGATATCATGATGAAAAACCACACCCCTTCTGTTGATTAATTCCGGCCGCTTTCTCTCATCTTCTTGCTTTAATCTCATCAGTTCTTCGCAGTAGAGTTCAGAATCGATGGTCCTGCCTAATGCCATAATGAATAATGCCCTTCCAATCCCACCACACACACAGCATCACCTTGTTGCGAGTTAACCCGGGTTTCGCCACAGTCTGTGAAGCCTGACCGGCCTTTGACCACGACCTTTTTCACACGTTCTTGTCATACGTGATCCACTTTTCATCACCAGTTATCAGCTTCTTCAAAAATGGTTCGGTTTCATTACGTCGTAATAAAGAATCACAAATGAGTACACGGTTCATTAGGTTTCTTTCAGTGAGCTCGTGAGGTACCCAAATGTCGAGCTTTTTTGTGTACCCAGTTTTTTTCAAATGCGCCAAAACTGTTTTGTGGTAAATTTCCAGTTCTTCAGCTACGTCGTAACTACTGGTATGCCGATCTTGCTCCACTTTTTCAAAAATGGCATCCATTTTATCCGTAATAGGGCGACCAGAGCGACGTGCATCTTTGACATCAAAATTTCCGGATTGAAAATGCTTAAACCAAATTTGTGCTACTCTCACAGACACTACACTAGGTCCATAAACATTTTTTTCGTGGCTTGCGTTGCATTTTTACCTTTTTTGTAGTAAAATTTTAAAATGTATCGAATTTCTTCATTAGATTCACTCATCTTGACGGTACGAAAAACAAATGAAAATCACACATTTTCCTAATTTGAATTTGGAATTATTTTATTTAAAATTTAAACTTTCAATGATACTAAAACCAGCCAGATACAATAGTATAGCCAAAGAGATTTTATTACAAGTTCATACATACTATAATGCGAAAAGACTTTTTCCCCAACCTAATATATATAGACTAGATTATCGGACTTAGATTTGTTGTGTTATGGTGAGAGTTAAATTAAAAACATTAAATAGAGAGGCGACATATATAAAATGGGGTCGTCGCAAACTATCTGTATAGCATCTACACATATTTCGACCAAACGTATTCACAAACAACTGGGACACATCGTTTTCACCAAAATCAAGTGAAATGTGTTTGTGCGATACATAGTAAAGCATCCAAAATATTTTTTTACAAAAAAAAATGTCTATGTGCGTCATATCAGTGTTGGGTAGAAAAATGTACTATCAAAATAATGATGTCCAAAACGATTAGATTGTACCCGAAAAGGAAGACAAAGGTTTTACCTTTTTAGCTTTTTTTATTACCAAGGCAGCTTCGCAGCATCGGGACTGGACCTCTCATGACTAAAAAACTGGCGACGTGAGGAAGACTCACAAGTCTTCACTGTTGGAATACTATAGAATGAAAGAAAGAAAGAAAATTTATTTGTCAAATATGCGTTTACATAAACTGACTAATCAGGCATGCAAGTTATTAGATTAATATGTTGTGAGCGTCCATGCTTTGACAATAACGGCGTACAAATTTTGTAGGTATAAAAAATGCATTTCATTTGCATTTACTTAGTCATTTTAAATTTAATTACAAAATACACAAGAAATAAATAATTATTGATGTCAAGATATTATAGTAAAAGTATATTATACTCAAAAATAAATAAATATACAAGTTATACAACAAATAAGTCCACTACTTCATGTATATCGGGATAGGATATCGGGACACCTCTGTCTGGCAATTTTCTTGACACTGTTTTTCCGGCAGCCATTAACTTAACTGTCATTTTCATAATTGTGTTCTCTTTTTGCTAGGATAAAGTGATAATAGTATTAAAATTACCTTCTTCACTTTGAATGATATAGATCGTAATAACGCTAACCACGCAAAGAATATTAAATTATATGTAGGTAGGTACCAACAGTGTTTGATAGTTCATTCGTATGTTATTGTGATTATCCACCGAATTAAACCTTGTAACCTACAGTTACTCTTTTCACAAAAAATCGGTTGTCTGTAAAGTCGGTTTACTGACGATAGTTGAACGTGACAACGTCATAAGAAAATACTGATACTGATACTGACTTCAAGCCTTAAATGGAACGCCTCAGAGCGAGATAACGCCGCATCAGTCATGTTATATCGTGCGTGCAGCCGGCTCCATCCAATTATAAGACGTTGTCACGTCAAAAAAAACCATAGTTTATGCAATAATGGACATAAATATTGTGTGTCTTTTTTAAAATTATAATGTTATAGCACTTATAGCATGGCAGGACAATGAACGCTTGTCAACAAGTACCCGTTTGCAAAATAATTCTGTTTTATTAACGAATTTAATCAGAATGTCAACACAACTGTCACAGAGTCAGTAGCCGTATGATAATTGGAATGTCACATTTAAATATTGTAATGAACATCGATTTTCACATATATTATAATAATAATTTAAACGTGGTGGTAACTTGAACTGTATACAAAAACAAGGAGCGGTGGAATCGCCTTTAAAAGCAATTAAAGTAGTGATACTTATTGCCCGATTCACTGACCGCACTTTGAGTTTGCTAAGTAAATGAATCATAAGAATATGAGACTTATTTTATGTACATAATTTTTATATTTTTATAAGCAAATGTGTTTCCTAAGAATGTGTAACTATATGAGACCCTATAGCAACGATATTTTTTGACATTTCAATGCGTTGCTATTTTTATTTATTAATTCACGTTAAATTTCTACGCTAAGTGTCTAGAATTATGTACTGCATTCATGGTGATAGTTTGCGAACTGGTATTTTTTTTTCTTGTAACACCAGTAAGATAAAGATCATATTCGTATTCAAAAGTTTCAGTAAAGTCAAACCTGAGCACTGCAGCCACTACATGCTTGGGCGTTCTGCCACTTACCAAACTTGCTGTCTAGCAATTTTTTTATTCGTTGCTTGAACTATAAATAAACTTACATTAAGGGCCTTATCTTATCACACTAGCGGTTCACGAGCGTCTTCAAAGCGGAGAGAGTGCGCAGCGAATACGTCACGGACGCGCATTGAATTCCCCACGCAAGTGCCGCGAATACGTCGCGGACACCCAACAAGATCACCACGGATAGAACCGTTATTGAGTGTATTATAAATCATAAACCACACCGTTTTCTTTTAAAAGAAGATGTAGTGACAAAAATTGAAAAATGTATGCTTAGATGGTTTGGTCATGTTGAGAGGATGAATGAAGGACGGCTCACAAAAGGTATTTACAAGGCAGATGTGAGTGGAAACACCGGGAGGGGACGCCCTAGGAGGACATATAGTGACCTTATTGGTGATGTTCTTCAGAAAGGTCAGGTGCGTAGTACTCGCAACCGGCGTGTGTGTATGACCAATTGTATGAACCTAAACGAGGCAAAAGGAGTGTGTAGAGGTCGTAGCAGGTGGCGTTCCGTGGTTTCTGCCTATGGGAAAAAGGCGTGATTGTATGTATGTATGTATAAATCAGAAACTCGCCGCGAACAGGCGTTGAAAATCGCGCCCGCGATGTCTTGGCTGTGCAGCCGCGACCTGATCGCAACGTATTAGCTGTGCGCCCGCTCCGCTCTGAAAACGCTCATAAACCGCTAGTGTGATAGGGCCCTAACATCTTTTTAAACTGAACATCTCTACAGAGAAATACAAGTCCTCTGCGTGAGGCTACAAGTTGCACTTGCTATAAACAAGAACCAAATTTCTCCATAAAAGCATATTATGTAATGACTTCTAAACTATCTAATAAGTAACCAAATGAAATTATACAATATCATCAAACAACAAAAATCATTTTAAACGTCAGCTTTTTGAATTATTGAATGACAAGGCATATTACTCCGTCGATGAATATCTTAACGACAAATTTTGATAAGATCATTTTGTACAACTTAATTTAATTTTGTCAATTTTAATTTTGGTGACATTATCGTATTAAGAGATTTAGTAAGGTTATAGTTAATTTAGTTGTGATAATGTTAATTTTTGCTGAAATTGTATTTTTTTTTCATGACATTTTGTATCTTAATTTGGACTATTTTAATATTGCCGACATTTTTTTTTTTTTTTTGGATGGGAAATCATCAAATGACTTCTCCCGCTCTGGGCGGAGCGGGAGGGCGTGTCAGACTTTTACTGACTAAAACCCACCCGTGTTCCTTCAGTTGCCCATGTGCCAGGGTCACGGTATCTCTTTCGAACAATCTCGCGACCCTGGCAGGCGTCGGTCCTAGCAGACCTCTTCATTGCTGCTGACATCTCTCTGAAGCGCGCGTGGAACACTACGCGCCGTCGACCCGAGCCTGGTCCTTACCGGGCGGCGAGCTACACATTGCTCGCCGCCCGCAAGCTCGCGCCTACGGTGGCCGGGAGTCCGCTATCGATTCCCGACGCCCGGGGCGTCTCCTCCTGCGGCGGCTAGGGACATGAGAGCGCAGAGACTGCCACTCCCTCACACGCCCCGCCTCCTCCTTCGCGAGCATTACGACTTCGCAGAAGGAGGTGACGGCTTCCCATGCCCTCTCGCTCCGTACCATGGCTCGCACCAGGGTTGGACGCGAAAGGTCGCCGCCGCCGATTGCCTCCACGAGGACACGGCGGTGCTCCGCCCAGGCAGGGCACACCTCCACCGTATGCTCTAGCGTGTCCTCCAGACGATCCTCGCAATGGAAACACCCGGGCGTTTCCTCCCACTTTATCCTGAACAGGAACCCACCGAAGCACCCATGCCCGGTGAGAACCTGTGTCAGGCGGAAGGTGAGGGCGCCGTGGCGCCTCTCTATCCACTCCTCAAAGAGAGGACTTACCGCCGCAATTGTGGCGTGCCCGGCGCTGGGTTGCGACAATCGTACTTGCCATGTCGCCATGAGATCCTGCCGGAGCTCTGTCCGCCGTGCCGCGATTTGTCGCGGCAGCGGAGTTTCGCCCCTGCGTTTCGACTCCTCGCACCACTCCCACATGTGGGCGAGGACCTTTGCCTCCAGATCCCATGGCGATATTGCTGACATTGTATTTTTTTTCCTACGATTTTTGTACTATTTCATTGTATTAATTAAAGGGAAACGCCCGTTCTTGGCCATGTTGCGCCCATCAATATGGTATATACAAAAAAAATACCCATTTAGTAACTAAAATATTGCTATTACTTATTCGTTATGAAAACTCCGGAATTAAAAGCCTATTTAATAAAAACATTCAATCGTTTATTATTTTATCTAACAGTTCCGGTCGATTGTCAATCCTGTCCAAGTAGGGATGGCAACCATTACTGAAACACACACAATCGATACACTAAATAAAACCGGTTACGAAAAATTGATTTTTGGAAAACTTTTCTTTATTATATAGTTGTTTCGCCTTTGTTGTTTTCTTTAGAAAGAAAAAAGATGTTTGTCCATGTCCGTGCTTCTAAATACGATCTATTGAACCGATTCCATGTCTCCAGATTTTTTATTTTAAATTGATTTACTGATTTTTCGGTAAATCGATCTCATATCGCATCTCTACATCAATATTAATCGTAATTGACAATTGATTGACATTTCACATTTTGTTTGGTGTTGTGTGTGTTCTTGCGATTCGTGATTATTTTCTACTGCGTTTTTCTATTTGATTTTCGACGACTTTGATTACGAATATGGACCCTGTAACCGCTCCCGATGACGACCTTGCTTTTACATTGGATTCTGTACCCGCCTCCCACGACGACACCGGCTTGCCAATGGATACCGTTCCTGTTTCTCATGACGGACCTGCCACGAATATGGAACCTGATTTACACGAACTTACCAGGTTACCACGGAGCCCTCTCTGTGTCAATGTGGCGTAGATACACGAAGATTTAAGAGATTAACCTTAAGCAATGTGGAAGTTCGGTCTATATTACAGCAATGGGTTGCACCACAACAAGAGAGTTACTATATGAACATAAAAGGTACATACATACTCAGTAACTTATATTGCATAGCTATGTAAGACAGATTTGAATTGAATAATTCAGTTGTTTAGTGACAAGGAAACCGTAGAAATTGTTATAGTTTGTTTTGACTCAACCTAGGTTGTATTTTGTAGTTTTTTGTTGTAGTTGTGTATTATGAACTCAATTCCTAGATGATGTGGTTATCATTTATTTAAATGAGAACGAATAATAAATTAAAAAAACTAAAAGTGTTTTTTAATAACCTTGAATTTTTATACATGGTTTATAAAAGTCCAACCAAGTCCTATGCAAAAAATAGTGGTAGGTTTTTTATCTATGATATCAGCCCTAATGCCTATAATTTGTTTCTTTCGTGGGCATCACTTGGCCAAAACCTCTTTATTAAATGGGCATATCCCTTTGCTGACATTGATTTTTATGATATTTTGTACTTTTATAATTAATTTAATTTTTATGGTATTAGGGACAAAATATTGTATGCATTGCGGCGGAACATAAGACGGATCAAAATTTTTTTTATATAACATTGTTGTACCCTGTGTTCACCAACTTAATAAATGAATTTGAATTTGGCTTTTTTTTTTGTAACTTCAGTCGCCCGCATCCAGAAGACCATTGCCAAAAAAGCTGACTATAGTGCACTTCTGTCAAAGCAGGTGTTTGAAATGCCAACCTCGCCTGCGAAGTCCCTGTTGGCTAAACGGAGCCCAGCTTACTTTCAACTGCACACGTTTTTATGATCTACAAGACCTTTACCAAGAGAGCTGACTATAGTGAACTTCTGTCAAAGCAGGTGTTTGAAATGCCAACCTCGCCTGCGAAGTCCCTGTTGGCTAAACGGAGCCCAGCTTACTTTCAACTGCACACGTTTTTATGATCTACAAGACCTTTACCAAGAGAGCTGACTATAGTGAACTTCTGTCAAAGCAGGTGTTCGAAATCCCAACCTCGCCTGCAAAGTCCCTTTTGGCTTGACGGAGCCTAGTTTACTCCCACCTGCACACGTTTATCATGGTCACAAGCCCTTTGCCAAAGACCTGAACATTGTGAACTACTGTCAAAGCAGATGTGTCAGAATCCCAACTTCGCCTGCAAAGTGCCTTTGAAACAAAACAGTGGTGTGCATTACTATACTGTATTGCACTAGCCGCCTGTTCTTGTCTAAGACAAACGCGGGTTTCCTTTAGGTATGATAATTTAGTTAGTTACTTAATAATTTCGGGATCGACATTAAAATGTAATTGACAGACTTACGATGATTTTTCGAGGTAGGTAGGTTGCTTATATGTCTATATGTAGTGCACGCCACTGTCTACAAATAACTGGATATCAAAGACTTGTTAACCGCTTGTCTAAAAAATGTTCTAAAAATGGCTTTCGGAACTAACATACACCGAAACATATTTTTTTATATCTGTTGACAAGACAAAATGCCAGGAAACATCTCAATTCTCACTCACAGACTCATATAACACACACATAACATAATATACGCTTTACTAAAGTAGCCGTGTAAATCGATATATATTTATTTCTGTTCATTCGCACTCTGACCCTCGAGATACCGGCTCTGCATAGTTTGGGGCTCAGCGGCCAAACCATATATTGATGTACAAACTTAATTATGTTGCATGTAAAATTACTGTTTGTAATCCATCACTTTTTTTCCCAATAAAACATTTTGTTTTTTTTTTTTGGCTTCGTGCCAAGTGCCAATACTAGTAAAAACTGAAGCACCCAAAGGTAATAAAATATTTTAGTTTTTTTTTTTAAGGTGGAAAAGTCAATATATGTTGGTTTATTCATGAAACGAAAGAAAAGCTAGTAACATGACTAGAGTGTCGATGATCAGAGCGATTTCAAATTGGCTGAAAAAAAAAAAAAAACTTTTTTCTATCAGGCCTGTATAGCACTTTGCTATATGAGAAAATAATGCAATCGATTTCACATCTTTGGTCCATGAAGCTAAGGTGCAAAATTTATTGGTGTGCGTAGATCTATTTCAGGGTTTGTAACCATTGTGGTGTGAAAAATATGGAAGGGGAGTTTATTACCAACCTGTACCTTTTTACTTCGTTATTGTAGCGACTAATTTATTTTGTACTTTTTAATACTTAACAGACATTAAAATGAGTTTTGTGTCGTAAAAAGTAAAAGTTATAATTCAATAGTAAGTATCTACTTTTGAACTCATGAATTATTCTTTATCATTTGCAGTGTCATTATAAATTTCATGAATACAAGGAAAACATAATCTAAGTTCAGTTTTCCGCATTATTGGCAAAAATCAAATTCTTAGTTTAAAAAATGTTTAATCAGTAAAATATCAGGAAAAAAAACTAAAATAGCAAAAGAAAATCTATAAACAAGGTATAAAAGAGTTTTGGCAGCGGTGGGATTCGAACCCACGCCTCCGAAGAGACTGGTCCCTTAAACCAGCGCCTTAGACCGCTCGGCCACGCTACCAGATGGCATCTATGTTAAAATTATGACACATTCTCTACGGCGCTATCTTTTGTAAAATGTTGATATCACGAACGGGGCACTGGGATGTCCTTATCTACACCAAGTATAAAAGCAAGCGAGATACCGACTTTTGCACGAATGTGATAGGATTTGAAAAGTGTCTTAAAAACTTAGGTACTGATAGAAAGGATTATTTCGTCTATGAACAAGATATTGTTCATGTATGATCTCGGGATATTAATAACTTGTGGTCTATCAGTCTTTAAAAATTCCTTCACTTTAATTAAACCAATATTGATCTCATAAGTCAATTAGTAAAAAGTAATAATCAAGGAGTTTAAAGTTTTTCATGAAGCTCTTTTGATCTCCTTAATTAACAATTAATCATAACCAACAGTTAACAAAATTCTAAATATCACAACAGATACTATAATATGAGAAAATAAAATTCCATTCAAAATTGCGATTCCAAATCCGAATACACTTTTTAATCTGTGTCCGTCTGAAACAATTTTTCCCGCCGAATCACCAATTACCGGTCACGATTGCAAATGGCTGCCGTATCGACATACAGTAATATATCGACCACTTGGCACGCGCTGTGCATTGGTTTGAGCACAGGGCCGGACTTAGAGCAATATGAAGTACAGGGTACCGATGCCTGCCAGGATCGCGAGATTTGTTCGAAAGAGTTACCGTGGCCCTGGCATATAGGCAACTGAAAGAACACGTTTGTGTTTTAGTCAGTAAAATCCTGACACGCCCTCCCGCTCCGCCCAGAGCGGGAAACGTCATTTGATGATGTCCCACCAACAAAAAAAAGGGTAGTAGGTGCAATGGAATGGAAAGTACAGGTCATGAGTAGGTATATTTAGGAGCGCGTGTTTATCAAGATTTTATTTGATGTTATGTTTTGAAAATAAAAACGTAAGAAATAAACATGAACGTCTATGTATTTAGGAATTTTATTTAAAGTTTTTATGTGACTGGTAATCTAAAAAGGAATTTAACATTCATGATGAGACAGGAATATTTTTTATTTAAGTTTTAACGTATACCTCGAATATCTCGGATAAGTCTATCAACTATGCCAAAATTAAATATGCTTGAAATATTAGCCTACGCGAATTAGCGATACACAAGTGGGATAAATGTTTAACACACTAACAGAAGGAATGGCTTTTAGTTTGACAGTTCAGCAATATTCATTGCGTTATTTACGTTGTTGAGCCGAAGAATTTTTCCCACATATAAAGCAAAGTATTAGTAATAATCGTCATAATTATTCAAACTGTGATTGATGGAGTATTACATAATTAGGGAGCTGCCCTAGTAATTACAACGGTCCCTTATATAATTAAATTTAAGGAAACTTTTATTTTTATTTGCACTCCATGCACCTGCACTCCGTTCCCTCAAATAATTGCTCTACAGGTAGGAACATGCATCCATTGTACTGTAATTGGCCTGATTTCCCCACCATATTGAAATGCCGGCCATTCTAAATGAGAAAATCACGCTTTAATGCTCAGGATACACGAGTCTAGTTCCTCAGGCCAGGATAGTAACCTAGAAAACTAGTTATTCTGGCCTCGTGGATATAGAACTAGCTTCATTTCGAGGCTAGTATGATAGTGAGAAAGCTAGTTAGCTATCGTCTAAAGCTAGGATAGTTTAATAGGGTGGGGTTCTATTTTATGACCAAGAGGAACCTCCTTTTTTGGGTGGGAAATCATCATATGACGTCTCCCACTCTAGGCGGACTGGGAGGGCGTAGTGTCAGGCTTTTACTACTATTGGAACGAAGTTCCTTATCGCGCGTTGTAAAAGGGGGCTAGACGGAAAAAAATCTCACGAAAAGTTGTAACGACACTTTTTAACCGACTTCAAAAAAAGGACGAGGTCTCTCAATTCGACCGTATATATTTTGTTGTTTGTATGTTGTTTTTTGAAGTGAAAACTTCTTTAGCGGCGTTGAGCACTTTTTCTGTAATGGGTATAAAATCTTAAACTCGCGTCAGGACACGTGACCTGATCGAAAAAGCGTAGGACGGATGGAGAGTAGACAGCTATCCCCTCTCTACGGCGCGGCGAAAATGTATGCCTGGGCCTACTGTTTCGTTTAGGCGGCGCAGGGCGCTTGCGCGAATGTTCGTCTATGTTACAGCGTGCCACGCGCATCCATGGATGGTGACAGCTGATGGCTCGACCGTCTGTGTAGTGATCACATTGTTGTGTATTCGTAAAATTCGTGAATATAAAGTGCTTAAAATATGGAAATTGAACAACAAATTATTCCCTAACCATTCCAAAATATCAAACATGCTCAACGTTAATAATCAAGTTTTCACTTCTGCCGGCACTCCCGGAGTGCAATTTTTTTTTTTTTTGTTGTGAGTAGAGAGAGAGAGAGAGGGAGAGAGGGAGAGATGGAGAGAAAGAGGGAGAGAGAGAGGGAGGGAGAGAGAGAGAGAGAGAATATTTTTGTTGAGTTTATACAGGATTTTTGTACATAATAAATAATAAAAAAATTATAACAATTATGAATCCTGGAAAGGAACTTCGTTCCATCCGGGTGTCCCTTGACACCTCTAAAGTTTTATAATACAACTTTTATTATCGTAGCACCCCATCAGTTATTTCAGTTAGTTATTAATCGATTAACTAGTGCGTAGTAACAACGGATTTCGTTTTCCTGACCGCAACCATGCGTTGTACTGTTTTGGCTGAAAATTATTGGCATCATGTAGATAGCACAAGCGGACAATACGGAACAATTAGTGTCTGCGTACGCACTTGTGCACTACAATATCTCCCTCGCCGATGACTAGTCTCCGTTAGGATTGGCTGACATGGCCGAATACGGTCTGGAGAACTGTAGACCAAGCTTGCTGAGCTTTGAAAGCTAGCCTCGTGTGTCTCGGGCGTAATGGCTTTTATGGATAACGTCACAATTTAAATGCCCCGAGTGTTTACTAAATACAGGCGTTATTTTATTGACGAAGGTATTTCGGGTTTTGGTTAATTGTTTTAGTGGGGACGAAGAATAGATTACTGTATCGAAAGAAAAAGTCTTCCTGTTTGTTTTCATGGCGATATTATTTTCATGACTGGTATTTTAGTTTTTGGGTAGAGTTGTATATTGTATATATAGAGTATTAGCGCCTTGTCAGAAGCTATTTATAAGGTATTGTGATTTGGGAAAAACTCTTTCCCTGCAGTTTACAGTATAAATTATTTCATTTAATTTCAATGAATTTATACTAGCAAGCATTTACGCAATCCTTTTTAACACCCGATGACAAAGATGGGTGTTACAAGTTTGTAGTATCTGTCTGTAGCATCAAAGATCATCATGCTCCAAGCATCTTCGCATCGGGGGACGGCCAATGAAAACGCTAAACAGGCGAGCCCCAGCGATAATGAATGTATGCCATCTAGAAAAGATAACATTTGCCGTCCTTCGATGCGATGATACTTTTTTTTTTATCTCGAGGTGGTAATTGTCATGGATTTTTCCTCCGCCCTGGGGTGGGCGGACGAGTCTGTCAGCTAACTGACTAAAACCACCCCGGTGTTCCATCCCACACCTATGTCGGGGATCACGGGACCTAATGCGACTTCCGCGATACCCGACTGGACGCGATGATACTTGTATCAACCAACTGTTATTAAACTTAATGAGCCAATACATATTATATTTTTAAACGACTTCAAAAAAAGGAGGAGGTTATCAATTCGTCTGTTTTCTTTTTGTAATTTTTATTTTTTTATGTTTGTTACCTCATAACTTTTGACTGGGTGAACCGATTTCGATGATTTTTTTTTTTATTTGAAAACTGGTGCTTCCCGAATGGTCCCACAATTTGATTCCATTCGGACAGTGGGATCCATGTGAAAACCATATAAATCTTATATTTGCATTAAGTATTGGCGCGACAAATGAACGAATAACGCGATTAGATTAGTGCGGGGTATCTACCATAACTAAAAAGTTAAAAATAAAAACTTTTTACAAAAAAAAATCAAAACCGACTTCCTCAAAAAACACTACAAAGTCAAAAATAACTTTAATTTCGGAAGTCAGTGACAAAAAAACCTTAAATACAGATCCTAAGACATCGTATTCCCAAATTAAAGTTATTTTTGACTATGTAGTGTTTTTTTAAGGAAGTCGGTTTTTATTTTTTTTGGAAAAAGTTTTTTTTAATTTTAAATAGTTTTTGTTAAAAACCAGTCTCGAATCCGGGAACAATTCATTGGTATTCAAAGTTACATCACTAACATTTGATGTTACGATATCGGGATCCCTCATTATCCGTGATTTGCATTGATCCAATTAGTGATGTACTGTTGGTATTCGGCTAATGGGCTTCGTTGTTCGGTCAAGGGATTTAGCGGTAAGGTTTGCTGCCGTATTAAGGCTCGTGCAGACTAGCGCGACGCGACATCGCGCGCGATTCCGCGATTTATATCCGTAGAACAATTTCTATGCCCTGTCGTGGCGCGACAGGTCGCCCCTGGGTGAACTGTCACGCGCGTTTTCATAGAAATTGTTCTACGGATATAAATCGCCGAATCGCGCACGATGTCACGTCGCGCTAGTCTGTACGAGCATTTAGGATAACCTTTGATCTGTTTTCGTTGTTTTTTTTTTTTGTTCTGTTTTACTGACAATACTATGTATTTTAGTGAAAGACGTCTTTGTGTTTTCAAATAATATTTTTGTTAAAGCGAAATGGAAATGTATGGTGGAATTGTGGAAAGTTTTTGAGGGTAGGTTGAAATGGTGATGGGAGTTACCTAAAATAGGGTTGAGCTACACAATGACTGGTCTATGCATACCGTCTGTTGGGACAGGTCATCTGAAATGCAATGGCTATTTCTTCAAAGGGCCCTTCCAGAGATTGCCCTGCATTCTTAGACTCACATAACACTATCTTTACATATATATATCTACTGTACGTGTGTATGTCACTGAACTCTTCCTAAACGGCTGGACTGATTCGAATGAATTTTTTTTATGCGTTTGGGTGGCACCTTGGATGGTTTAGATTCACAAATCAGCCCGACAGATGGCGCTGCTATCGATTTCTAGGAAACAGGACAACGTCTGTGCGGTCAGCTAGTCTTTATATACACCGTGAAATTTTAATCGTCTTACAACGGCAGCCCACTTCATGTATCCAATTACTACTACACATCCATAAGAAAAAAAACCGGCCAAGTGCGAGTCGGATTCGCGCACTGAGGGTTCCGTACAAACCTGTAGGTATTCACGGTTTATGCATAAGGTTTATGTTTATGAAAGTAAATGTTTTATTTTTTATATTTGAGTTGATTGAATGAAAGGTAAATTGCGGTTTACGATTTATGACGTATTAAAAAAAACTACTTACCAGATCTCGTTCAAACCAATTTTCGGTGGAAGTTTACATGGTAATGTACATCATATATTTTTTTTAGTTTTATCATTCTCTTATTTTAGAAGTTACGGGAGGCGGGGGACACACATTTTACCACTTTGGAAGTGTCTCTCGCGCAAACCATTCAGTTTAGAATTTTTTTTTATTAAAAACCTCAATAAAAAATAAAAATATTCTATATAGAAAATTATATATAGAATATTTTTATTTTTTAGTTACTCAAATGTTCATTTTTAGGGTTCTGTTGCCAAATGGCAAAAAACAGAACTCTTATAGATTCGTCATGTCTGTCTGTCCGTGTATGTCACAGCCACTTTTTTCCGAAACTTGGAAAGAACTGAAACTTGGTAAGTGGATGTATTCTGTGAACCGCGTTAAGATTTTCACACAAAAATATAAAAAAAAACAATAAATTTTGGGGTTCCCCATACTTAAAAACTGAAACTCAAACATTTTTTTTTCATCAAATCCATATGTGTGGGGTATTTATGGATAGGTCTTCGAAAATGATATTGAGGTAGCATGACGTAGTTTGAAATTGAATTTTGTCTCATGGAAAATGGAGATGGAATGATCTAGTCGACTCCTGCGCTGGGTTGGTAACTTGGTATGTTCTCTACCATCTGATACGTAAACATTATTAACAGGATGTTTCATAATTCTAATGCATTATGTATTTTTCTTTGTACCTATTATCTTAATTTATGGTAACAATTTTTTAATCACGCCTAGAGGTATATTACAAGTGTCAGCGTCAACCTGGGACATCGGTCAGCGGTACACTGCCGCCCGTCGCCCGCGCAGGGCACCGCATGCCGTTTCGGTCAAAA
This sequence comes from Aporophyla nigra, assembly GCA_947507805.1. NCBI lineage: Eukaryota > Metazoa > Arthropoda > Insecta > Lepidoptera > Noctuidae > Aporophyla > Aporophyla nigra. The sequence goes on along the minus strand of OX382292.1, from coordinate 25,030,955 downwards.
TTTATAGGGAATATTTATTTTTATTGAAAAAAGTATGTATATTTAAAAAAAATCACACATAGAATTATTAATAATTATATAATCTGTTTCTATAAAAAAGTCATGAAAATATCTTAAGACGGTTGAAAGAAATATCGTTTTTATATTTTGAGTAGACCTTAATTCCTGAATTTATTTCAGATAGTATTTAACTAAAATACTAAAATGTTCACAGACAGAATTAATGTGTATGCGGTCTAGTTTTACATAATAGGTTGGGGAAAAAGTTTCTTCGCATTTTTTAAGAAAATTCAAAACATTTTTTAATAAAGTTTATTTACATTTAACTAAAGTATGTAGGTACCATTTTGTTCGATAACTTTTTGCCATCTTGTAGGTAGGGACATGATCCCATTGCTATAGAAATTTTGGGACTTCTGGTCAAAATACCGCGACAAGTGGTTTTGGCAGTCCTCTCGTGATGTTAACCTGACACTGCCTAAAGAATTCTGAAGAGACCGAAACAGGTGGAAATCTGAAGGTGCAAGGTCAGGACTATACGGCGGATGCATTAACACCTCCCAGCCAAACTCTCTTAATTTTTGTTGGGTGACTAAAGATGTGTGAGGTCTAGCGTTATCATGATGAAAAACCACACCCCTTCTGTTGATTAATTCCGGCCGCTTTCTCTCAACTTCTTGCTTTAATCTCATCAGTTGTTCGCAGTAGAGTTCAGAATCGATGGTCCTGCCTGGTGGTAACAGCTCATAATGAATAATGCCCTTCCAATCCCACCACACACACAGCATCACCTTGTTGCGAGTTAACCCGGGTTTCGCCACAGTCTGTGAAGCCTGACCGGCCTTTGACCACGACCTTTTTCGCACGTTCTTGTCATACGTGAGCCACTTTTCATCACCAGTTATCAGCTTCTTCAAAAATGGTTCGGTTTCATTACGTCGTAATAAAGAATCACAAATGAGTACACGGTTCATTAGGTTTCTTTCAGTAAGCTCGTGAGGTACCCAAATGTCGAGCTTTTTTGTGTACCCAGTTTTTTTCAAATGCACCAAAACTGTTTTGTGGTCAATTTCCAGTTCTTCAGCTACGTCGTAACTACTGGTATGCCGATCTTGCTCCACTTTTTCAAAAATCGCATCCATTTTATCCGTAATAGGGCGACCAGAGCGACGTGCATCTTTGACATCACAATTTCCGGATTGAAAACGCTTAAACCAAATTTGTGCTACTCTCACAGACACTACACTAGGTCCATAAACATTGCAAATTTTTTTCGCGGCTTGCGTTGCATTTTTACCTTTTTTGTAGTAAAATTTTAAAATGTATCGAATTTCTTCATTAGATTCACTCATCTTGACGGTACGAAAAACAAATGAAAATCACACATTTTCCTAATTTGAATTTGGAATTATGTTCTTTAAAATTTAAACTTTCAATGATACCAAAACCAGCCAGATACAAATAGTATAGCCAAAGAGATTTTATTACAAGTTCATACATACTATAATGCGAAAATACTTTTTCGCCAACGTAATATATTTTTTGTGTAACTAACGTGCAGTATTTGAAAGCGTAATAATAATAACAGATTTAAAAGTCATGAAAATCATGTAGGTATCTGCGCCTTAACAAAGTTATATTTTCAACAAAAATAAAGTTCTTAAATATTTCCAAAACTGAAACAATAAACGCATAAGGTTTATTTGTGGAGTTTTATATCATTACAACACACCTGTAAATACCTGTAAAGGCCAAAAGGTTGGACAGATGTAAACCTATAGTAACACCCACATTTTGCCATTTATATTAAAGTCCCATGTAATAAGAAGCGACCATATTGCCATCAACCGGACACAAATCCAGATTTCAGGCCGTTACTGAGAAATACCACTTTACCCAACCCGGGAATCGATCGTTTTATAATTATAATATAATAATATAATATAAAATAAATAATAAATAAATATCTTAGGACAACCAACACACTGTTATCTGATCCCAAACTAGGCAGAGCCTGTACTATGGTAACCAGAAAACTGATAAATATACTTATATATTTCTAAATACATACATATTATAGATAAATTACACCCAGACACAGAACAAATGATTGTACTCATCACACAAACATTTGTCCTGGGTGGGAATCGAACCCACGACCTCAGTCTTTGCAGTCAGGGTCACTAACCACTAGACTAACTGGCCAAAATATAATATATAATAATATAAACGTTTATTTTCTCTACACAAGTTATGAACTTAATGCTAAGCTTATACAGTAGTGCACGTAAAAGGATCTAACTTTGAGAGAGACTGGTGCCTGTGGTAGGTTTATTTAAAAACCTGTATTACAAGTCATCAGGACCCTCCCGCGGCTAGATGCCTGATAATTGGATACACGGCATAATAACATTACAGGATACATAACTAACAATAAATTTGTAAATTACTAGTACTCTTGTTAACTCATACAAATAAGAAAAAAAAAAACAACCGACTTGCTTAAAAACACTACAAAGTGAAAAAATATTTAAATTTCGGCAGTTGGTGTCTTAGGATTTGTATTTAAGGTTTTTGCCACCGACTTCCGAAATTAAAGTTATTTTTCACTTTGTAGTGTTTTTAAGGAAGTCGGTTGTTTTTTTTTTTTGTTAAAATGTTTTTATTTTTAAATTTTTAGTTATGGTATCTACCGCGCACTAATTCCAAACAAACAATGCATAATTATGCGATAACAGAAATCGCGGTTGATTTGCTGTAATTTTTTAAAGAGTTCCGGTGTCTGTCTCAGGAACTCATCATCAGATATGAAATTTATATAGGACCATTCCGGAATAAACCCCGTTCGAACAAAAAAACAATTTTGCAAATCCGTCTATATATGACGGAGTTATGGCCGCATATACATAAAAAAAATATAAACATCCAAACTGAGAACTTCCTTCTTTTTGAAGTCGGTTAAAAATACTTTGTAACTGCCGCGGCTGTACCTAAATAAGTATCAATAGTTCTGTTAGTTTCATCCGCTACGTGATTTTCTTGGCTAGCCGTTAAAAAACTTCTTACAAAAAAAAAAAAAAAAAATTAACAACCGACTTCCTTAAAAAACACTACAAAGTCAAAAATAACTTTAATTTCGGAATTCGATGTCTTAGGATCTGTATTTAAGGTTTTTTGCCAGCGACTTCGGAAATTAAAGTTATTTTTGACTTTGTAGTGTTTTTTTAAGGAAGTCGGTTGTTATTTTTTTGTATAAAGTTTTTATTTTTAACTTTTTAGTTATGGTAGATACCCCGCACTAATCTAATCGCGTTATTCGTTCATTTGTCGCGCAAATACTTAATGAAAATTTAAGATTTATATCGGTTTCACATAGACCCCATTGTCCGAATGGAACCAAATTAAAATGGCAAATGAAGCACCAGCTTTCAAATAAAAAAAGAATCATAAAAATCGGTTCACCCAGTCAAAAGTTATGAGGTACCTCCTTCTTTTTTTGAAGTCGGTTAAAAAAATAACTTTTAGTCACTTTATTGTGCTTTTAACTCAAAACTCTAATTCAGGTGTATGAGGACTTGCGTTTATTATGTTACACATTGTGTATTTTATAAACTGACACAAAATAATGACTATACTCAATATTAAAGAACCAACGAACCCAAATACTTTACAAAATACTTACACTTTTCGAACACAAACAAAACAATAGTTGCAACTTATTACAGTTTGCAACTTTATAAAAACTTTCTTTAAAAATCCTTGCACCTTAGCTCTTTTACTTTAAAGGTTATTTTTGCATGTTTTGTTTATTTTTAAGGGTATAGGGTACTGATACAGACTGCAGACACATTAGTGCGGTAGACGCAGCAGGTGCAAGGGATGGCTCGTAAAGTAACTGTTTTTATGGAACTGAAGACCAATTTCACCAAATAAACTGAACGCGATCGACACATCTAAACCGAGTTTAGTTGTGGTCAGTGTCAATATTGTTAACCTATAAGTCGATGTCCACATTTGTAGATTTTTGACAGTCGTAACGGGTCGTCAGAAGTTGTCAATCTTTCGAATTGCCACCACCAGTCTTAGTAAGGGCTATCGTATTACCCAGCCATTGGGCTGTGATGGTCAGACAGGCTGTCGCTCCATGATAATGGTACTCAGCTGTATCCGGTTAGACTGGAAACCGACTAGAACATAATTGGATAAAACTAGGCAGATGATGATGAAGTCCATGGACTTTTACGTCCGTAAACGTTACGGACGTTATAGCACGTTATACGGGCTGGTGACCGCAACTCCACGTCTGGGCGCGTATTTTGCGTACGAGTGGGAAATCGGTTATTCGATCTCCAGCTCCTCGAGGAAGGCCAGCAAAACGCCTTGATGTTACTGATTATCTCACGTAGGGTAACTGGGTTACCGAAGTACTTGGCCCATAGTTACGGACGTTACGTAAACATCGACATTGACAGCTCTTGAACGCGGTTTAGATGTGCTGATCGCGTTTAGTGTAATTGGTGAAATTCGTCTTTCGTCTATTTATCAATACTGAGTCCACTCCAGACTTTTTGATGTTTAGTGGTGTTAGGACCTCGTTTCGGTCTGGAATGATATGATGGAATAAATGGAAAAGTTTCGATTGATTTTCTTTTGTCATTAGAAATAATAGGTACTTTGAATCTGAAGTTAGTATATTTAAACGGTGAGTTTTAAATAGGGATCAGTGATCAGTGTGTGCTTTTATAGTTTTTAACGAAACGGGATCACAATAACAGAGGGAAGTAAAATGTATGGAACTATGCACGAGTATATGAACATGCAATTATATTTCCGTCCACGAAAAGTACGATAACGTTATAATGTCCATAGTAATATTGTCACGTTAAAAACGATAAGGCCTCAAGGTTAGCCGTTAAAAATATTTTAATATTAGAAATTCATCTAGATATTTATTGGAAATAAATCTATAGGAAAATGTTCGTCAGGGTAATTGATAAAAATTGCCACGTGTTGAGTATCGTATATCGAAACTCATCATTTCAGCCGAAAGACGTCCACTGCTGGACATAGGCCTCCCCCAAGCACCGCCACTACGACCTGTTCTGTGCCTCTCGCATCCAACGTATCCCTGCGGCCTTCACCAGGTCATCGGTCCATCTTGTGGGAGGCCTTCCAACGCTCCGTCTTCCAGTACGTTGCCGCCACTCCAGAACGTTCCGACCCCATCGGCCATCTGTTCTGCGAGCAATGTGCCCTGCCTACTGCCACTTAAGGTTGGCAATTCTTCGGGCTATATCGGTTACCTTGGTTTTCCTACGGACCTCTTCATTTCTGATTCGATCGCGTACGGAAACTCCAAGCATAACCCTTTCCATTGCTCTTTGGGTGACTTTGAGTCTTCTTATGAGGCCCATTGTGAGCGACAATCGGAACTAATGAAATAAAAAATACCATCATTCCAAATTCAAATTCCATTTCTTCGATACTTGAAAAAGTGACACTAAAACTTATAAAAAAACATAATTATAAAATTCTAAAATAAATTTAAAATAGTATCTTGCATTTTTCTGATACCTACCTACAATGTTTGCAAGAGGTGCCCTGGAGGATTTGCTGAGTGAGTATGCCACTCAGTGACGGAATCGACGTACATATAATTATTGTATATTATGTTACTAGTGTGTTTTATAAATCTACTGACTACATTTTATTCTTAGAATTTGACCAATGAAATAGGTAGATGTCAAAAACTAGATAATATTTTCTACAAAGATTTAAAATTGTTAAGAGAAAAGATCCCAAACCACAATCAATTCAGATAAACAGAGATCGACATTCTCTTCAATAAAATACACATCGCAACGTTTAGTTTTCAACTGTCAGATAAAATATAATATTAATACAACAAAACAATAAATTATGTGAGAATTTACTTATATACATACATACATACATACAAGCAAAGATATGTTTACGCACAAGACGGGAAAAGGTTTGCAAGGGATAAGGGGAGGCATTTGCCCAGCATTGGGACACAGAATACGCTATCAAAAAAAAAAAACAACAGGTAAATATCTATAGGTACAAAAAATATCGCTAAGTACATAACAAAATTAAGAGAAATAGCCACAACCCTTTTATCCGTGCAAGATTGATGCTAACGTTTCCGTTCCTTCCGCATCAAGCAAATCTATTCATTATTCGTCTGCTAAATTCCCTCCACGGGCCTGTCTGCCAAATGGAAAATATCTCTCTTACCACACTCGAACAGATGATTTTGAACCTTATGTGAATGTGGTAAGGGTAGCGGTGGTATAGCAGAATGGACTTATGAAGTGTCTTGTGCAGTTTGGTCAGGTTGTCACCAAAATTATGAGACAGCTAGTCTGTAGTAAATGTTCGACGGAAACTGTGTTGTTGTTTGGTCTGTATAATTATGTTAATACTCTAGATATCTTATTATTGTCAGTATATAACTAATGTGACCTTAATAATGCTCTTGAGAATAAGACATTAACGTGCAAAATGTGACTATGAATTTACACACATTGCACGCATTTGCACGATTGCAGACCCCTAACGTTGAATTTATTTTTATCGGTCATCAAAAAATAAAAAAGGTTTTCTAAATGTATGGAAAAGCATTACAAAAAAAAAAATATATATAACCGATGATTTTTTTTGGGAATTCTTCACTCTTCAACAAAAAACATCTGAATCATGTGCTAATTTCGTCTCTTTCAGATATTTAATGCAGGACTAAATAATATCTTTTTGACTGCATACGTTTCTGTAAGCAGGTTCCGAGTACTATGCCACTGACCTTTATGAAGAACTTCACCAATAACATCAGAGTTTTTTTCGTCTAAGTATACAATATGTACCTTAATTAATGCCCATTAAGAAATAAGTTCGTACATAATTATTTCCATTTGAAATTATTTGTGTAATTTTACAGCTGTTTTTATCCCAAAAATAACTAAAATTACGTAAATTACAGTCACACTAATTCTGCTGTACAGTCAAAACAAAGTATAATGAAGAAAGTCCCTTCTCGGCTAGACCCTTGTACGTGTGCGACTGCTAGCGTGTCTATGTGCGTGCGTTGTAATGTGACCACAGTGTTCTCCCGCAATCAGTACCTATAACCAATTTAATTATTAAACAATATTTTAAACTTAGTAGTGCAAAATTCAGTGTATGTATATATTCTACTAGCTTCTGCCCGCGACTTCGTCCGCGTTAAATTTCTTGTTCCCCCGACCCTTCCCGTCGCGTCGAATCGCCTACCCGTGCGATTTTTCCCGTTTTTGCAACATTTTTCATTACATCTCCGCTCCTCTTGGTTGTAGCGTGATGTTATATAGTCTTCCTCGATAAATAGGCTACCCAACACAACAATATTTTTTCAATTCGGACCAGTAGTTTTTGAGATTAGCGCGTTCAATCAAACAAACATACAAACAAACAAACTCTTCAGCTTTATAATATTAGTATAGATGTATTATGATGATTACATAATATTCTAATTTCAGAGCAGTGGTGGCCTCATGGTAACGGCCGTATAGGTTCCAACCCAGTCAGGCGCATTACTTTGCATAAATTATTCCATCAGAACTGCTCTCAAAGCGGTGAAGGAAAACATCGTTAGGTAACCGGCGTTTCCTAGAACCTAACAACAATTCGAAGACATGTGATATCTAGCAAACCGCACTAGGTCCACCTGGTGGATTACGGCCCTCTCCCTCTCACAGAGAGCAGGCCTGTGTCCCAGCAGTGGGAACATTATAGGCTGATTATGATTCTAAATTATTTGCGTATTCCGGGATATGTTCTATAGTTCTGAAGATAGCAGAAGAAACAGTAGGGTTCACTCGGTAGGAGTCCGATGTACCCCTCCATTCTTTCCAGACAACGGGTATAAGGAAAAAAAAAAAAAAATAGTTTAAAAAAATTGAAAAACACGCTTCCATAGAAAACCAAACCAAAAAGTAGAAAATAATGGAAAAAAAACCTGGGGTGCTTTTTAAGGTATTTTTTTATAGATAACAGGCAACTATTATTTATTTTTTATTTTTTAGGGTGTTTCAAATTTTGAGACGTATGTCAGCGTAGTTTGTGACGTATGTCAGCGTAGTTTTCTAAGACAGTTTTTTTTGCTGTCCTGGTAACCCTGGCAAGGGTAATGGCACAAATTTATGAATTTATAGTATTGTCATCGGTCCTCGATAAGTCTACAGAGTTTAAATGAAATCTGGTCGTTAAAAGTGGGTCAAAATTGCGCCATAAAGAGTCGGTTACAAACAAACATACAAGTGAAACTTATATAAAGCGCGTAAAAAATAAGGTCCGAAGATACAATTACTTACATGACAAAGGTAGCATAAAATTAAGATCCTTTTTCTCATAGGGTAAGCAGAAACTAATCAATATCAAGATCCTTACGTAACTCTTGGTAACTTAACATTAATCAAAATATTTTATTTCACGTAAACCAACATGGGCACTTATGTAACGTCAGAAGGTACGTACACGGTTCCAATCGGTCCTTTCCTATGGCGAAGAGCTGGCAAAAAACTCCACGGCTACATACTCTTTTACAAATGATTGGCTTTTACAACGTTTTCAAATAACAGTGTTAATAGGTATGGGAGGACAGTGTAGGTTCTCAACATATCGGGAGGACACGGCGCGCTGCCGGCCGTGGTCGAGTCGATGGTCGGCAGCGAGGAGTCCTGGGACGCGGTGGTATCCTTCTGCGAAACTGTCATGTCGCAGAAGGAGGCTGCGGAAAGGGAGCGGGAGATATCTTCCGCTCACCCAGCCCGCAGCAGGCGCACTGGGCGTCGGCGGACGGCGGACAACGGCCTCTTCCAGCCCCCCTAAATGGGTCCAGGGGCGACGGATCTGGGGACATCCGTCGCCCCCTATTGCTACGGACCCGAGATGGTGGCGCGTAGTGTTCCACGCGCGCCTCTCTGTGATGTATGGGGGGGAGTCTAACACCTCACTCCCCCCCAACGTGAGGAGGCCCGCAAAGGCGGGCCGGCACCAGTCGGAGATCGCGGAAGACATATTGGTTCCCGTGGTCCCCGACATAGGTGTGGGACGGAACACCGGGGTGGTTTTAGTCAGTAAGAGTCTGACAGACCCCTCCGCCCACCCCAGGGCGGAGGATTTCCACCTCGTGATCAAAAAAAAAAAAAAAAAGGTTCTCAACATATAAAGAATACGCTTCATAGTAGAAATTAAAATAATTAGGTCACCATCAGCTGCCAGGCTACCACCATTATTACGAGTATAACAGTCATTCGTTTTGAATAAACTTGTTTTTCCGAGAATCTGCTAGTAATTACTATCATCAAAATATCAGCTTTCGTAATAAAAACTCACCCAGCGTAGATTGGGAATCCAATTTCCCACCGCAAACAAAAATAAAAATATTCGTAATAATTGGACCTGTGACAACAATTATAGAGATCTCGTTCATGCCATAAAATGACGCATTTTACCCGAAGGGGTGCGCAGAGGTATGGCTACAGTAAACCTACGTTTTGCCAGTTATGTTTAAGTCCAATTTAATAGGGGGCGAGAAGATCTTGTGGCTAAGTAATAACAGCTGCACCGGTAGATCGTTCAGGTTAAGCTACGCTTGCCGCGGTTGGTCCGTGGATGGATAGCCATCTTTACATACCAAGTATACACATATACTCTTCCGTGCCTCAAAAAGGATGTTAAGCCGTTGGTCCCGGCTGTCTTTCCAAGATCTTAGACAGTTGTTACGGGTCGTCAGAAGCCCGAAAGTTTGACAAGCAGTCTTACCAGGGGGTATCGTAATTAACCAGTACCTGGTTGTGGAGGTCAGATAGGCAGTCGCTACATGTAAAATAAGCTGGTACTCAGCTGCATCCGGTTAGACTAGAAGTCGACCCCAATATAGTTGGGAAAAGACTAGGCAGATGATGATGATAATAAGGGGCGAGCTTATAACCCTCAACCGGGCACAAATCCAGTTTCAGGGCTGTTACTGACCGCAGGAGACGCCCCGGGCGTCAGGAGTCTATTGCGGACTTCCGACCACCGTAGGCGCGGGCTTGCGGGTGGTGAGCAATTGGTAGCTCACCGCCCGGTAAGAACCAGCACCCCTAGCCAAGTTGATAACCTACAATCGTTAACGCTAGTCGAAAACTAATCAAATGTATGGGAATTTAATCATCTCAACGTTAAGTCACGTGGTTAGAACAAACGAATAGAAAAATCGTAGCCAAGTTTACATCGTTCAAAATGATAGAATGAATTGTTATCGTTTCTACAATGTTCAACGCTACATCCTTTGTTATAATATGTAATTTTTCTAAAGACATTGTAGAACGAGCGTTCGACTCAGGCGCGTCAACATGGCTACCAACTTATCGTTTTCTAGAATTGCTGACACCGAGGCGTTACCGATTAGAGAACGGAATTAGACACGAACGTAACTTGGCTAGGGGGCTGGCCCGTGTCGATGGCGCGTTGTGTTCCACGCGAGCCTCAAAGAGATGTCAGCAAAACTGAAGGGGTCTGCTAGGACCGATGCCTGCCAGGGTCGCGAGATTTGTTCGAAAGACACACCGTGGCCCTGGCATAGGCAACTGAAGGAACACGGGCGGGTTTTAGTCAGTAAAAATCTGGCACGCCCGTTCCCTTCACCCAGAGCGGGAGACATTATTTGATGATTTCCCACCCAGGATTTCACCTTTTTCGTGGACAAAAAAGGATAGAATATTTAAAAAAAAACCGGCCAAGTGCGAGTCGTACTCGTGCACTGAGGATTCCGTACAATCCTGTAGGTATTCACGGCTTATGCATAAGGTTTATGTTTATGAAATTAAATGTATTTTTTTATTTGAGTTGATTGAATGAAAGGTAATTTGCGGTTTACGATTTATGACGTATTAAAAAAAAGTATGGTAAGTTCTAAGTATGGGGAACCCCAAAATTTATTGTTTTTCTTTTCCTATTTTTGTGTAAAAATCTTAATGCGGTTCACAGAATACATCTACTTACCAAGTTTCAACAGCATAGCTCTTATAGTTTCGGAAAAAAGTGGCTGTGACATACGGACGGACAGACAGACATGACGAATCTATAAGGGTTCCGTTTTTTGCCATTTGGCAACGGAACCCTAAAAAGGATAAATTCCATATAATAAAACCCAATAAAACTGCCCGACCCGGAAATTGAACTGAATACTTCATGCTCAGTAGTAGCGCTTGCAACCACTAGAACAACAAGACAGTCGAGATTTCGATCAGTAATTTGAAATATTCCGCTGTATTCACAACGAGTTTCTGTCTGCGACTTTGTTCGCGTGAAAATCGTAAGATATACAATATGCAAAAATAACAGCCATATTTTTATTCTCTTCAGACTCCTTCAGCCCCCGAGCCACAGCGTCGCATTACATCGATTTGTGACTACTACGTGTTTTCGACAAGTCTTGTAAAATACATGTCATGAACATGTCGTGTATAAAACATGTAGAATGAATGTTGTCGTTATTTCAAACAGTTAACTATTTTGTTCACCTTTTTGACATTATTGAGAAGTTTTGTATACAACTGATCTTTCCGACTTGTTTTAGGTATAAACGATAAACAAAACTAATACACACAACATGTAAGATACAGGATATCAGGGACATCACCACATGATTCTGAACGAACTGCGTTGACATTTTTCTTCAGTTATTGTAAAAAAAAAAATGTCAACCACAAAACAAAGTAACTGCAAATTGCAGTGACACTATTCACACAATAGCAGATCCAGGATTTATGGCTCGAAGAGACGCATAGGCTAGATAATTAAAAAGGTCCCCAGAATCTAGTATTATACAACCCGCCACATCGAAAATATAATGATATGTCTGTATAAAACACTAGTTATAAACCACATAGCTACTAATAGCCGCAACGAAACTGCAAGTTGCAGCGACACTTTCCACACAAGAGCTGATTGAGGATTTATTTCTGGGAGAGCACATGGGCTAGAAAATTAAGAAGGGTCTCGCAAATATCGTATTGTAAGGCCACCTACATCGAAAATACTATGATCTATCTATGTGAGAACACTAGCCACAACGTAACCACATCACAACTACTAGCGACATCGCAACTGCAAGTTGCAGTAACACTATTCACGAAAGGGCAGATTCAGGATTTATTTCTGGGACGGGCACATCTGCTAAATAATAAAGAAGGGTCTCCCAAATCTAGTATTGTACGGCTGGCCACATCGAAAATACAATGTCTGAAAACACTAACGACAACGTAACCACGTCGCAACTACTAGCGACAATGTAATAAACGCAACTGCAAGTTAGAGCGACACTATTCAAACAAGGACGGATTCAGGATTTATGTCTGGGAGAGGCACATGGGCTAGACAATTAAGAAGGGTCTCCCAAATCTAGTATTGTATGGCTGGCCACATCAAAAATACAATGATCTGTCTAAACACTAGCCACGACATAACCACATAGCAACTACTACTGACAACGTAACCATCACGCAACTGCAAGTTAAAGCGACACTATTGATATAAGGGCGGATCTGGGATTTACTTCTGGGAGGAGCATATTGGATAGGCAATTACGAAGGCTCTTCCAAATCTGGTATTGTACTATGCTGTTGCAGTATGCTTTGAGATTATTATTTTTTTCAAAGCGATAACAAGAAACTAATAACATCCGCGTCCGGGGGACCACCGTCAGAAACTTAGTTCCTTACGCGATACTTCTGCGCATACAGAGAGCAAGTGCCTGCAAGAGCGATCGAAGCAAACTCAATAAATTAAGCACCCCACTTCGAATTGCTTTAGTTAGTTTTTCTTTTGAGCATTCATAGTACCTATAAGCTTATCTAGATTATAATGCCTTGTGCCTCCCCCCACCCCACTGCCATCTCCTGGATCCGCCTTTGTATTCACACGTAACTACTGCTTGCCCACATTATGTCGCTGCGATGTGGTGTGGTTGTGGCTGAATCAGTCTTAAGAGACAAAACAACAATTAAAGTTAATAGTCAAGAGACAAGAGCAGTTTGACAGCCCTAACCAAATGCAATCCGATCCTGTCAAGTCCTTGAATGCAACCCGCAATCCTTTACAAATTACATGTTCAAGTATTTATATGGACGCTTAAATCAGTGTCGTTACCTCTATTCATATTTAAATTATTGTACATGACTGTACTGGCAAAGACTGCAATGCTTTGTAAATCGATATGATGCTGCATGAGAAATAAATATACATATTTTTGTCTTTGAATGTACCTTAATAGTGCTGTCAACTATGTATTTTCGAATTTCTTTCGGTTCTAAAATTTAAATTTGGAATGCTGAATAAACTTTTGTTATAAGAATGCATTCAAATTCAAATTGGAAAAAAGAAAACGCTCAAGTGAGAGTTGAAAGACACTTATTTGTATTTTTTTTTTTTGCATTTATTTCAATCACGTTCATTCAAATTGATGGTTCAGTAGTACTTCAAAATATCACATTATTTTATATTTAATCTCCCAAGTGCAAAAAACAAAGTTTTGCCACACTGAAGAGTATTCACTATACCAATATTTACAGGTCCCATAAATCGATAAAACCATTACGCGGAACGCCAATCAAACGTATAGCTACCACGGTTACGTGGCCCGTGTACCAATTTCTCAGAACAAGGCAGAGGCTCGAACGTATATTCAGTTAACAAAGTAGGGGACGATTATATCAAACAAAGCAACGAAAATGAACTCTAAAGCCCGCTTTAAACTTACGCGAAACTGGTAGGAAGTCGTAGATGGCACGTAAATTACTACGCCTCTTTAGAAGCGTAAAAATATAAAGGGGTGCCGCTAACTAAAAGGCTTTTCACACACAAGCGAACTCCGGGCGCGTGCAGCCCGCGGCCCAGACGGGATGACGAGCCCACCGTGCGAAAGGGACAAAAGACACAACCACCAACGCGTTAGAAGAGCACAGAATAGTGATATTGACCTTGCGGGCGCTGACGTCATTCGCGACCTAGCTGCAGCTTCCCCTGTACTTCGTTTCAATGTGTGTGTGAACCAGACCCTGAAAATGTTCGTGTGCGTTCGATTTCCTCGAGTTTTCCTTGTGTGCGTGTTCTATCCATGTTTTTGTACTGTCCCCTGTGTTTACAGGGTTCCGTGCAACAGGCGGGTATGTGTGTGTGTTGTGACATTGATTTCTCGTTGCTCGTGGAAGCAACAGGCGAATTACATTGTTCGCGTCTTGGACAAATATACAGGGGTTTTATTAACGTAATATCGCTTACTTGGCAACGTTTATATGCGTAATAAAGGTCCCAGGGGAGATTGTGGCGCGGAGTATTAGTTACAAAGTTGGGGGCATTAAACTGTCGTGTTTGGTTAATCTTGACGTTTTAGTCAGGCTTTTGTCTATATCTTCTCAAACTACAAAGATAGTACCTATAGAACGTTGAGTAGTTCATGTTTATTTATTTATACTCATATTGGGTGACTTAGGGTAATATTAGGTGACTGCCTCGATGGTATAGTAGTCTTTAGCGCTACTGTTGAGAATGAGGTCCTGGGTTTGATTCTCAAGTCGAGTAAAATGCTGTAGGATTTTTCTATCTCAAATTTTCACTAGCAGCCCGGAGTCAGGAATTGTGTTCGGTCGATGGTAATACTCTCGCCCCTTTTTGCATGGGACTTAAACACAACTGGTGAAATGTGGGCGTTTTAGAGGTACACCGCTGCCCAACCCACATTACCCATGACTGACTGAAGTGGCATTATTTTTCCTATTCAAGTATAATTCTTTTGATTAAATTTTCCGTAGATCCCGGGACATTTGACCTTCCCTAACTATAACCCTTTTTTTTGGATGGGAAATCATCAAATGACTTCTCCCGCTCTGGGCGGAGCGTGAGGGCGTGTCAGACTTTTATTGACTAAAACCCACCCGTGTTCCTTCAGTTGCCCATGTGCCAGGGTCACGGTGTCTCTTTCGAACAATCTCCCTACCCTGGCAGGGAACTGTAACCCTTGTTTTGTACTCAATTGCAATATAAGCATTTTTTAAGGTGTGGCCGGGATTTCGACGACCTTATTCAGCATGGTTGAAATTTGAGGGAACAATTTATAAGAACACACACACTGGTCCAAAATGGGATATGTGCCATACGGCTTACTTTTCGATTCTCAATCCTGAAACGTACAAAATGTTGCCGCGGAAGTTGAAGAAGATGCTACCGCACACATTTTTAACCGACGAAAAGAAACGGAGGAGGTTATCAATTCGACGCGTATATTATTTTTTTGGTTTATTTTTTAGTGGATGTATGACCACGCATAACTTTTTACATAGTAGTCCGATTGTGATAATTCTTTTTTTTATTGGAAAGGGTATGCTCCGAAGGTGGTCCCATATAAATTTGGAAAACAAAATCGAATCCTAAGGGTTGAAAAACAGGGGATGATTGATTGTTCACTCACTGATTGTAATGTATAACCACGCATAACTTTATACAGAGTTGTCCGATTTTGATAATTCTTTAATTCATTGCATAGGGTATACCTTGCCAAGTATTATTAGTACATTAAAGCCACAAAAAAATATAAAATAAAACCTTTTTAACAAAAAATTTAACCGCCGAAAAAACTGAAAAGCAAAAAAAAATAAACCTTAAAATTTTGAGTCGGCGCTGAAAAATCAATGAACAAAGGTCACTCAAAGCGCCGACTCATAATTTTGAGGTTTATTATTTTTTACTTTTCAGTTTTTTCGGCGGTTTAATTTTTTGTTAAAAAGTTTTTTCCTGTTCCAGTTTTATTCTTTTGATTAATTTTTCCACAGGTCCCGGGACTTATGACCTTCCTGGAACTGTAATCCTTGTTTTGTACTTAATTGCCATATAAGCAGTTTTGGAGGAGTGGCCGGGATTTCAGCTCCCATATTCAACCATGTTGAAATTCATGGGAAGATAATTCCTAGAAAAAGAAACCTTTAAACAACAAGGCTGGGATAGACCTGGCGGTCAGCAGCCACACCAATTGCTATGCGGTTTTAAGACCTGGAACGACCTTTTACACCCTCATTCCCTCTCGTATGTGTATAGAGGAGGCCTCTGTCCAACAGTGGGAACGATACAAGTTGATTATACGATGACGTAAAAGAATCATTTGTACGTATAGGGTCAAGGTGGCAGGGACATCAACACACAAGTTGGTACCAAGGATACAATACATGATATTAAAAAGAATTTGTCGGAAAAAAAATGGCGGGTCCATAAAATAAATATTGCTCAAAAATAGGAAAAGAAATTGAGGTAGGGAGTTTCGAAGATGAGAAGAAGAATAGAATTGAGTGGAAAAAAAATTGAGGAGGCCTTTGCCAAAGTTGGATAAACAGTGGGGTGTTGGTGTCTCCAGTATAAAAAAACGCGAGTATAAAGAAATCTGTGTAAGGCTTCTATTTTTAGTATCACACTTTGGTCACGGAGGTACTGTACTTAACTATGAAACAACAACAACTGTTCGTGCTGTGACGGACGTCAACAAGCACCATCTCGTTTCTTCCCATGGGTGTAGTAAAAGGCGCTTAGCGTTCTCTATGCATTTTACCACCATGCTGCGCAATCCAACCCGTCTGCAAAGCGTGGTAAAGACGTCTTTCAGCTGAAATTATGGTGAAATAACAGATTGTTTTTATATGCGACGAAGCATTCCTACACTACCTTCTAAAATCATGCTGTCTTTACTGTTACGATATCTTTACTGTTACAATATGTGCGTGTACCGTGTGGTGCCAGACGTAAAGAACAACACCACCCCATTTCATCCCGTGGGTGTCGTAAAAGGCGACTAAAGGACTTACTAGAGAATGAGCAGCAGCGTGCTCTATGCATTTTGCCACCATACTGCGATCGCCAACCCGCCTGCCAAGCGTGGCGATTATGGCAAAGCCCCCCATATTGGGGGAGGCCTAATTCCAGCAGTGGACGTCTTGCGGCTGAAATGATGATGATAATGTGCGTCGAAGTCACCATGTATAACTTAGTATCTCAATGATCAGCATCATCACCGTTATCTGATACTTTTGTTCGCACAGATAGTCGTTATTGCTCAATTTCAAAGCTAAAAGTCTTTTGGCAGCAATGTAAGAACGTGTCGTACTTACGCTACTTACTTACGAATTCTACGGCTCTCCTTTTGTATTCACTCCGATTAGAGCAACAGGTAATGCTGCAAAAACTTTGTAATGTGAATTCCTTACGTTTAGAAGAAGATTTTCGTAACTTTATAGAGTGCCAGGGACATGGATATGGTTAGAGACTCCCTAGTTTAAGAAATTTTTGTCAGTTATCAAACAAAAACCGGCCAACTGCGAGTCGGACTCGCGCACCGAGGGTTCCGTACAAACCTGCAGGTATTCACGGTTTATGCATAAGGTTTATGTTTATGAAATTAAAAGTTTAAAAAAAAAATATATTTGAGTTGTCTGAATGAAAGGTAAATTGTGGTTTACGATTTATGACGTATTAAACAAAAAGTACTTACTAGATCTCGTTCAAACCAATTTTCGGTGGAAGTTTACATGGTAATGTACATCATATATTTTTTTTAGTTTTATCATTCCCTTATTTTAGAAGTTACGGGGGACACGCATTTTACGACTTTGGAAGTGTCTCTCGCGCAAACTATTCGGTTTAGAAAAAAATGATATTAGAAACCTCAATATGTTTTTTGAAGACCTATCCATAGATACCCCACACGTATGGGTGTCATGAATTTTTTTTTTTTGAGTTTCAATTCTATGTATGGGGAACCCCAAATATTATTGTTTTTTTTTTCTATTTTTGTATGAAAATCTTAATGCGGTTCACAGAATACATCTACTTACCATGTTTTAACAGCATAGGTCTTATAGTTTCGGAAAAAAGTGGCTTTAACATACTCGGACAGACAGACAGACAGACATGACGAATCTATAAGGGTTCCGTTTTTTGCCATTTGGCAACGAAACCCTAAAAAAGACATTATTTTATGGAAATTAGCAATACCTATGCCGTCAAATTATAATGAACAACAAATTTATTTTTAGAAGTATTGATGGCTGAGTAGTACCAGCCCCGAGTTATGAGTCGTGTGTCGTGTCGGGTCGTGTGTTCAAACCCAGGCAGGCTTTTTACTTTGTATAATTTATTTCATCACCACTACTCTTAAAACGGTGAATGAAAATGTCGTGAGGAAACCATCATGTCCTAAATCAAAAATGTCGATGACGTCAACCCGCACTGGACCTGCGTGGTGGATTAGGGCCCCGTCTCACCGAAAGGAGACCCGAGTCTCAGCAGTGGGAATTTAATAGGCTGATTATGCTATGCTACATCCCTGCCAGCCTGTATTTGTCATAAGGTAGTTTTAACACGTTAACTGCCATGTCGGACTATGTGTCCAATACTTTTAGTTCCATTCAAGCCTTGTCGGACTATATGACCGACAACACATAAAAAACCTGAACATGTTGTTTCTGCCTGGCGGCCATGTTTTTGGAATAAATAATGTATTTATAGAATAAATAATCTATTTAAAGTGAAATAACACTAAGTACAATTTTAACTTTTTCTGATTTTAGCCGTGGCAGTTAACGTGTTAAATATTGTTCGGGTAGTCATTAGTCAGGCCTGTTGGTCTAGTGGTTAGCGACCCTGACTGCTATGCCGGAGGTCGTGGGTTCGATTCCCACCCAGGACAAATGTTTGTGTGATGAGCACGATCATTTGTTCTGTGTCTGGGTGTAATTTATCTGTAATATGTATGTATTTAGAAATATATAAGTATATTTATCAGTTGTCTAGTACCCATAACACAAGCTCTGCTTAGCTTGGGACTAGATGGCGTTGTGTGATAGTTGTGGAATATTATTATTATCCCTTTATTCATTTATAGAATCTTATAAATTATAATTTTAAATATTAGAATATAAAATAAATACATTTAAAAATATAAAAAATAGTAGCCCACCGGTATCGGGAACAGGGTCCAAGCTACCGGCGGTCAGGGCTATTATTATTAGTTAGCTAATAGAGTGTCTTTCGATACACAACATAGATGCAATTCGCAGACTTTTTTATAACTATGAATGCCTGTATATTTAAAAAATATTAAGTGAATCCACGATTAAACTAAGCTTAACAGTATCCAGGTACACACGGCTACATATCAAGATATACATTTCCAGTTTTACCTGACCTCAAATTGTATAGAATTTTCGTACAGTGAATAGTCAGCTTAGGTATACTGGAAATGTATAGCTTCATTTGCAGCCGTGCGTACCCACTATCTACAAAATAAATTGATTCAAAAGTGACACAAAATCATCCACGAGATTAGTTGACCAATTTTTCCGTAGGTTGTAAAGTAAACCATAAATCATATTGCAATGTTGGTGGGTTAAAGTCAACAAATAAAGTAGTAATACATCTTCCCGCCCTCATCACAGTGAATAGGTCAGCTCAACTAACATAGCGTGGGTTGAGCAATGTTTATTGCCCTACTAAGAAACTGCGTAGGCGTTGGCAATGAAAGTTAAGAGCGTGAAATTAGGAAGAATCAGGAATTCCCAATACAAAAGTAATTTGTTTTATTGATTATTCGCTATTTGGAAATAGGTCAGTAAAAAGCCTACCAAATATTCTTGGAAATAGGAAGTAGGCTGGTTGCTCACAGTGATAAACCTAACTAGATGTGCCCCAGTTTCACTCGCATATAGACTTAATTTATTTAGACTTCAATATAACTGTAGGTCTCGCAATATTTATCTCTGAAAAAACCGGAAAAGTGTGTGTCGGATCACGCACAGTGAAGTGTTCCGTAATCAGTAATTCTTAGTTCGGGCTTCAAAGTTTTCTTATGACCGTCATTACGGAGTCAGAAATGACCGTAACTTTGGCCGAAACAAAGGATTTTGTGATTTGAGACCCTACAACCGCACGGATGGATAGATATGACGAACATATACAGATTCTGTTTTATCATATGGCTAAGGAGCCCTAAAAAAGAACAACAGTACAATCAACAGAACACGATTCCACGGCCCATAAATTGTTTATACTGAAATTGTGAATAAAATCAGAGAGCAGCTTTTTATTACTAGAATACTACATATAAAATAAAATTTAATTTAATGCTACGCTGTGCCTTATGTTGCAAAACGTATCAAAAGTTCAAAACCAATACCCAGATGCAATCAAAACAAAAGATGAGTAAATAATTATAAAAGGACTAACAGACAGACATACAAGACATAAACAAACAACGTGTAGGTAAAGAAGAGATTGCTGCCGCTTTTGGACACTAGAAACACCAAAGGACTTGGTGGTGCGTCGTCGACCTTAATCTCTTTTACGAGACCCACGAAGGACGTGGCTTATCCTCTCAAACAGACTTAAAATGTCCAATTGCCGTAAAACGTTTTTCCTGGAAACCAGTAAGTTCAATAAAGAAAATACTGTTAAGAACTTTTTCCAAACGTATACGGACATTGCTGGACTCAATATTATGGTTCTAGAAAACTCTTGTACTTTCTATATTAACTTCTATTCTCTTATCATTTCGGCTTATAATAGCTAATAGATATTTGTTGTTGTATCTGAGCATTTTTGCTAGCAAAACTGAAGACCTCTGCGCAGTGCATGTATGCAGGGTGTAACCAGAAGATGGCTTAGTAGATATTATACTGTTCGAATACTGTTGAATATATACAATCGGAATATTTATATACATAGATATACCTGTTAATTATTGTTCTTAATTCGCTCATAACTATACATTAAATAATTATACTGATATAGTTTAAGTAATACTAACAAAATTATGGGTCTAAAATAAAAATAAATAAGTAATAATATTAAGGACTTTTGGAGAAACAGTACTCTTTATTATAATAGGTCTCCTATGAAAATGCCGTTTTGTATGAAAAAAATTAAACGAATTTTTTTCATGTATTTTTTATTTGTATTAATCGAAATAATCACCCTTGCAATCAATGCATCTTCACCTACGCAGTGGCAGTTAATTGATGCCCTTCTTAAAAAAATCAGCTGGACGGGAGGCAACAAATTCTTCAAAGGCATTTTGTACTGCCTCTCGGGTATTGAATTTTTTTCCCGCCAAGAAGTTATCCAAATTCTGGAAAAAGTAGTAGTCTGTAGGCGCAACGTCTGGTGAGTAGGGCGGATGACGGAGAGCTTCCAACCCCAGTTCTTGCAACTTGGAGACCGTCTGCTGTGCAGTATGAGGTCGCGCGTTGTCGTGCAGGAGCAGCGGAGACGAGCG
Source organism: Aporophyla nigra (assembly GCA_947507805.1). NCBI lineage: Eukaryota > Metazoa > Arthropoda > Insecta > Lepidoptera > Noctuidae > Aporophyla > Aporophyla nigra. The sequence goes on along the minus strand of OX382292.1, from coordinate 25,009,600 downwards.
ATTGACCAATGCTGGTTGGAGATGTGCCAGCTTCTCCATCATTGAGTTCAGTTCTTCACAGTACACATCTGCAGTAATGCTCACCCCGTTTGGTAAGAAGCTGTGATGAATCACACCGGCGCTAGACCACCAAACAGTGACCCTCACTTTTCTAGGGGTAAGTTTTCGTTTAGGGCATTGTTTAGGTGCTGAACCAGGATCCAACCAACTTGCTGAGCGCTTGCGGTTATCAAACAGAATCCATTTTCATCGCAGGTAACAATGCGGTTCAAAATTCCTTCATTTGTGTGTCTGTTGAGCAGTGCAAGGCACTTCTCGACACGTACTTCGCGCTGGCGATCATTGAGTTCGTGGGGCACCCATTTGTCAAGCTTTTTTACCTTGCCAATTTGACGCAAATGGACCAATATTGTTTTGACGCTAACGTCGAAAGCTGCTGCTAATTCAGCCGTAGATTGTGTATCATCAGCTTCCACAATCGCCTTTAATTCGTCATTGTCGACCAAAGTCTTCGGACGACCGCGAGGTTCATTTTTCAGGTCAAAATTTCCAGAATGGAAGCGAGCAAACCAATAACAGGTGGTGCGTTGGTTTGTAGTGTTAGCTCCGTAAACGTCGTTGATGTTGCGTGCCGCTTGTGCCGCGTTGCTGCCACGACGGTACTCATATTCCATAATTACTCGAATTTTTAACGTATCCATGATGACGAAAAAGATTGAAATGCGATGAAAATGTAACACTAATCAATAAACAAATGAATAATTTTGGAGATCGAATTCTTTGTTTTTAAAATAAAATTAATTTGAAATTAGAATTCTTAGACAAACAAAAATTATTTTGATTTGAAATGGCCAGTACTGCAGAACGGCAATTTCATAGGTAAAGACCTAATATTTCAGCGAAGAAGACTCTAGCGCCATCTAGTTCGAACAATCGAAACTAAAGCGCATGGATGGAAAGAGTATGTCTTTCAACGATATACACGTACTACAACTTCTTTTATAATAAGATTATTATAAATTGTGTTGCCTGTTGTATCTTTATTTGAAAATATATCGGAAGTACACATTTTGTAGATGTTACTGAATACTGCTCTAGGCGTATAAAAATGTTTATTTCTCGCAATCTTCAGTAACATAATCATTAAAACTGGTAAACAGAGATTTTGTTTCAGAAAATTGAGTTGCCTTTTATGTTTTTAAACACTACCCGCAAATTAACCTCATACTTAATTTAGTCCAATCCCCTCAGTTTCCGTTACACAATGGTTAAATGGATTACGCAAATTTTGCTTACCGACATGTTGGACAGACCTGTTGGTCTAGTGGTTAGCGACCCTGACTGCTATGCCGGAGGTCGTGGGTTCGATTCCCACCCAGGACAAATGTTTGTGTGATGAGCTCGATCATTTGTTCTGTGTCTGGGTGTAATTTATCTATAATATGTATGTATTTAGAAATATATAAGTATGTTTATCAGCTGTCTAGTACCCATAACACAAGCTCTGCTTAGCTTGGGACTAGATGGCGTTGTGTGATAGTTGTGGAATATTATTATTATTTTTATTTACGTTAACATATCTCGGGACCCTAAGATCCCGGTCTTTTGGAAGGCGTACGAGGGGCCGAAGCCAACTCGCAGAGGCCCCTTAGACAATTCTAAATGATGAGGGGGCACCAACCGACGATTATCCCTGTATGCACTATGCAAGTGCATCCAAAGACAATCCCCGTTTGGAGCAGAACTATTACAGAATATGGAAACAAAGCAAATTAGGCTATAGGTTTGGATGGCTATAGTGGATTGGTAACCGCAACTATGGAGGGACTATGGCCCCTGCCTGATCAATGTTTTGTATACACGGATAAAATGGCAGGGGGTGACTTGCACACTCAATAATGGGCCCCCGGGAAACGTCGCTAGCACATAGTGACGTAGCGACAAGGGGGCAACACTTCCTGAGGTGCTTGAGAAGTGGAGAGGTATTCCACGGCTTTCAGAACAATCCCAGAGCCCGGAAGATGGTCAAGATCCCTACGAGCACTTACTGGAATACTTCCTTTCCCCGAGCACGTTTGCTCTTGCGAATCTCCACTCAAGCCAGCCAATAAAGGCAAGAATGAGGCGGGAGCTCTGAACCTCATCAGTGTTCACTCCAGCCGGCCAATAAAGGCAAGCCAGAGATGAGGAACAAGAATTCTCCCAGGAGATAGGGTCCGTGGGGTCGCTACTGCCCAACAGCTCGCCACAAGCTGCCCTGCGGGTTTATTATTATTATTATTGCTGGTGTGATAAATTAACTATCATTTACTGAAATGTCAACGTTTTCTTTCTTTTGAATGGTATTTCTATGAGTGTGTGTGTGTGTGTGTTTGATAACTTTTACTCTAGTTGTTAAAAGTCAACATATTAGTTCAATAGCATTACTTAAACACTGTTATTTTAATTATTTTGGCTTGCCGATACGTTTGGAACCAACCCGCACTGTGCCCGCGTGCTGGGTCATGGCCCACTCCCTCTCAACGAGAGGAGGCCTGTGTCCCAGCAGTGGGAACATTATAGGCTGCTGATGATACGTTTGGACAAAACCTGGACTACACATCGCAAATTTTAGACATCAAACTTGGACTTATGAAAAGCTTTGTCAAAGCTGGAGATGTTTTTTGATACTTGGAACAGCAATTCCCAAATATCATCATCATCATCAGTTCAGCCGAAAGATGTCCACTACAGGACATAGGCTTCCCCACTATTTGGCGGGGCTTGCAGTTTCTTAGATGCAGATGAAAATAATGTTGTTGTTTATCCCAACTTTTGAAGGCGTTCGATATAACAGTTGATTAAATTTCACTGGAAATAAAACTCTGTAAGATTTCAACATTATACATATGTATGACAATGTGTTTTATTTGCCAAACTTTGTGAAAACATTGGGGCGATTCGTTTTTCGGCTACCATTGTAGTCAAACGGAATGCTCGGCCGTATATATGTAAAAACTGAAAACTTAGGCTCCCCGCGCACTAGCCAGCAATATTTGTGCAGCCAGTTATAGCAGCGGAAGAATTTATAATTTTATTGTTCACCTATCTCGTAAAAAACGAAAAACAAAGAAATACACTGGATTCATATATCAGGCCAGTTTTTTAACTACACGAGGAGTTTTTTAAATCACGGTCACTGTATCATTATGATGTTATATCCCAAATTGCTTTACGGCTTTCAATTTCCCGAATAAACTCTGTGTCGAAACTCACTTTTTTTTAAAGTTTGGAACGCAAAATACGTCTGGCTGATACAAGTAGTGCGTGGAGAGTGACGGTGGCGGTTTGCCTACACGCTCTGGCTGCGTGCAGCCAGCTGGCTGCCCTGCAAACAGACGCGTTGTATTAGCTGCCGCAGCCGGGAACTCGTGGCTGCTTAGTGCGCGGGCTCCCATACAACGTCATATGTTTTACTGGCTGCCGCAGCCTGGCTGCCCAGCTAGGCTGCCTAGTGTGTGGGGGCCTTATGTCCTATCAGCTCAAATGTTGAAAGTTACTTCAAAAATGTGAAAACTATTTTGAAGTTCTCTACAAAGTGAATTTAAGTTGATTACTTTAGTATAAGGCATCATGAATATCTTTCAAGTGAATGTAGTGATCTAAAAGTTCCGCAAAAACGTTCCGTAGAAAAACAAAAAAACAAATAGAAATCATCGTTAGAGGGTTCATTGCCTTATAAAGATGATTTCTGGACAGCAATCGGTATTGAGCGATATACCAATTTCGGTTGAAAACTGGACAGGTTTATCTACAAAAACTCAATAATCATAATATTAGAGTACCACGGAACCAAAGTAAGAAAGCACAGATAAAGGTTTGCTGACAAATAACAATAATTGCTCATCAGGCGTATACCGATAAAATGAGCGTTCGTAAATTGTTTGACGCTAAAACAATCCGAAATCATGGAAGTAATTAGAGGTCTTGCCGAGAAAGATGACACAAATAATGTATACAAAAGCAAAATAAGCAAATAGCAATTATTATGAAGAAATCTAATCATGATAAAACAATAAAAAACCACATCACTATTGTGAACTGTATGTCTAATGAGTCTTATATGTCAGACGAAATACTGTAATTTCCGAAAAACGATGTACAGACCAAAATTACAGCCAAAACCGTCCAGTACCGAGAAATTGTTCACAAATGCCATTAAACGTGCTCACTCATTCCAACAAAGGAATAACAGTTCTTGAAGAAGCAACAGAATCAATTTTAGAGTAAGATAACAATCTGAAATGTAGAAAGATCGTCAATGATAATGTTCTACACACATGATTAGCCTGTAAGTCCCTGAGATACCACATTTGGTTCCCCGCGTACCAGCGAACTTTAACCTTATTTGTATGATAAAATAAGGTTCTGAATCGTTTGAAACGATGCTAGCATAACGTAGGTTATAATTTAAATGAAATCGTATCGATATAAATCGTCGTTGATTGAGGTTAATGATATTCCAAACAGTTTAACCTTACAACAAAAAATCTCCAACATTTCTTAATATCACAACGAAAGTCTACCATTAAGTCACATCAAAGACTATAATTAAAAGCTCTGTTAAATAAGGTAAGTTGTGTTAAATAAATGGGTCGTTCTTCTGTTTTTTGAACTATCCATAATATTATGGTTTCTGTGTGGGATTTAAAAAAATATAGCATCTGTGTTTTCATTAGGACTAATTAAAATGTTCGTTCCGGCAATTTTTTTGTTTTTATGTTTGTTTTAGAAAAAAAATAATGTGACAAAGTGGCCTTTTTCTGTGGAGACCACATTTCGGCTTACCACTCTGTCAAGGCATTCTACGGGAAAAAGACGTATTAAATATGCTGGTTAGAGAAAATGAAAAAAGACATAATATTAATAGATAAGAAAAATACGGACGTTTATTTGAACCGAATTAAAAAACCGTAAATATAAATACTCCAACGAGATGCCATAACAAGACGAAGGACAGACCGTTGTCGGTAGCAAAGTAGAACGACTCTATTTGAGTCGTTCTTACTTAACTTATTTAGTTAAAATTTATTTTTTTGGGTGTATAAAGATAATTCTGTTTTGTATACATTTTTATTTTTAGTTGTTAAGTTTGTTACACTGATGATGCACCTATGTTTAGAAGTTATGTAGCTAATTAAGTAAGTATTTTAAGTTAAGAGTTATTCGCAGAGTAGCAAGAATTGGGAGAGGCCTATGTCCAGCAGTGGACGTCTTTCGGCTGAAATGGTGAAGATGATAACAGGTAGTTCTAGAGATTATTTTTACAAACAAACTCACAAACTTATAAATTTTACATTTTTATAATTAGTGTAGAATACACACTAAAAAAAAAACGGTTACCGAAACCGAAATCGTTTTCTTTTTTAATTATTTAATAATTAATTAATAAAAAATAAAAAAGCTGGATGAAGTCGACATAATCTTGGTCAGATCATATGAATACGTTGTATATTAGTGCCTGAAGTGGTTTTTTGAAGAACGAACCACACAGATTTCAGTGGACCAGTCTAGTCAGAGAATTGAATTTATCAAATAAATTGGGATACTGTAAAAATGAAGATGAAGCTAAGGCGTGCCAAAACAAGACGACGAATCCTTGCTCTTCCCATTAAAATGCAAATATTCTTACAGCGGCCCACCTCCTGTGTAATAGCATAATCATCTGCATGCCTGATTGTGGAAATGACATTAATTTGCCGCTTCATCTGGCCAGCTTGTTCAACCATTTAACTTATGCCCTGACCTAGAATCTAATCAAGGCAACCACGCAATGCCTAGGTCTCTCCGGGATTGGAGACAGGAAATTCGTAAAACTTTTCTTATTCGACCAGAGTTGGTGTATTTTTGAATTGAATGTTTTAGTTTCTAACTGGTTATTCTCGCGACTTTGTTCGTATGTTTTTGGTGTTTAGGGATGTCAGTCGGTATACTTTGTCTCTCTAGCGGATTGTGCTAGATGTGTTTCCAATTTTAAATTTCTGTGTTTTTTTCCACATTATTTTCTTCAGTCGCATAATAGTATCAGGAGTTAATTTGTAACTCCATTTATTATATACTAGCTTTTGCCCGCGGCTTCGCTCGCGTTAAATTCGGGTAACACGGTTCCCCTTTCCTGATTTAGAACACAGAAGAGGACTCGGAACAGAATGTTATTTTAATACGCTACTGTAGACGATATTATGTCTTTCCACTTGGGGATAGAATGTAAAGATTCTGGGCATTGGACACACGCAAACATGCTACATACGATTGTCCATGGGAAAAGCGCGGCTTTTCTAAGTTCACCCCAGCCACATCAAAAAAAAACTGGCCAAGTGCGAGTCGGACTCGCGCACCGAGGGTTCCGTACAAACCTGCAGGAATTCACGGTTTATGCATAAGGTTTATGTTTATGTTTTTTTTTTTTTAATTTTTATATTTGAGTTGAGTGAATGAAAGGTAAATTGTGGTTTACGATTTATGACGTATTAAAAAAAAAACTACTAACTAGATCTCGTTCAAACCAATTTTCGGTGGAAGTTTACATGGTAATGTACATCATATATTTTTTTTAGTTTTATCATTCCCTTATTTTAGAAGTTACAGGGGGAGGGGGACACATTTTACCACTTTGGAAGTGTCTCTCGCGCAAACTATTCAGTTTAAAAAAAATGATATTAGAAACCTCAATATCATTTTTGAAGACCTATCCATAGATACCACACACGTATGGGTTTGATGATAAAAACATTTTTGGTCTTTCAGTTCTATGTATGGGGAACCCCAAATATTATTGGTTTTTTTTCTATTTTTGTGTAAAAATCTTAATGCGGTTTACAGAATACATCTACTTACCAAGTTTCAACAGCATAGCTCTTATAGTTTCGGAAAAAAATGGCTGTGACATACTCGGACAGACAGACAGACAGACAGACATGACGAATCTATAAGGGTTCCGTTTTATGCCATTTGGCAACGGAACCCTAAAAAGTAGCCTATGCATCCCTTCAACTTTCTCCACTTAAAAAATCACGTCAATACATCGTCCCGTTTTGCCATGAAAGACGGACAAACAGACACACACACTTTCCCATTTATAATATTAGTATGGATATGACGTGCCTGCCATCTGACCCATTGCGATTAACCATTGGTATTTGTATGACAGAGGGCAATTTCCGTAATTTAAAAATGGTCATAGTCGGATCTCAGTCTGATCTCTGTCTCAGTCCGTCAAAATTACATCGAGTTTATATGAACTGGAATTTTTGCAAAGCTTTTAATATTTTACTGTCACCGAGATAAGATCGACATTTTGAACGTTTTTAATTATAAGAATTGGACTTCTGACGTCATTCAATTTTGAGTGTTTCTAAATAATGACTTTCCCTCGGTCATACCATGATAAGAACAGCTTTATCTTCGCACATCAACCCACACTGTAACCCCTTTAATATTACACGTTAACTGCCATGGCTAAAATCAAAAAAAGTCAAAAAATGTACTTAGTGTTATTTCACTTTAAATCGATTATTTATTTATTCCATAAATCCATTATTTATTCCAAAAACATGGCCGCCAGGCAGTAATGACATGTTCAGATTTTGTATGTGTTGTCGGTCATATAGTCCGACAAGGCCTGAATGGAACAAAAAGTGTCGGACACATAGTCCGACATGGCAGTTAACGTGTTAAACTCACGAATAAAGGATACCGAACTTAAACCGTGAAAAATTATATCTAGCGGAACTTTACTCCGGATGTTAAAGCACGCTTTAAAATACTAAAAAGGCAATGATTTTTGCTTTAAGTTGTCCTATCATTTAAGTTGAATACAATATGCGTTAACAGGAAATAAAACTTTCTGTTTATTTAAAACAAAAATATATGGGTCCGGACGCCATTTTTAGACAATATATCTGGAAATTCTCAGTAGCAGCCCAAACTCTGGATCTGTGTCAGGTTGATGGCAATGGGCTCGCCCCTTATTACATAGGATTAAAACATAAAAAGAAAAGGATTGTGGTTTTTTTCTGAAACCACGGTAAAAGTAAAACTTTTTTTCACATTATAGTCATGTAACTAAAAATTTTCGGAATATATGCAGTAGCTTAATAAAAAGACTTAATTTATTATTCATACGAAATAAGTTAAATAATAAATTCAAGCACTTAAAATTAAAATAAATCCAAAAACAACAACATGCACCAGCGAGCGCCTTTCATTTTATCCCTTCTCCGCGGCCGACCGTCACGCGACATGCAACACACAGACGAAAAAGTGTGAGAGATGTAATAAAAGTTTCACTTTAAAAATGTAAATGTTCGGTACTAAAGGTACACCTCTGTCTAGCCCTGCCAGGAAACAAGGCGTCATGTTATGTCTTCTTTAATTATATATGAAAAATGTTTTTCCATATAATACAGTAGGTATATCAATAAGCTGCTTGAAAACATTAGAGGACATATAATATGAGATAATTAAGGCATATATGCAAACATCATAAAGGCTACTGTATTATTAAAGTTAATGTTCCACTTTGAACAAGCAATGAATAGGAAGAATTTGTTTATGAGAATCGCGGTATGTTTTCATAATTTTCATAAATAATGAAAGGGAACTGCTTCAGAAATACGCATTTGTAGAAAATTTCCACACTTGTTTCTTTAAAACATATTGTGTCTGTTTCTGTCGATTAACTTGCTCAATTATAATAATTGGTACGCCATTTTCGTTAATTTACGTAAACAAAGTACTTAAATATTTTCTGAAAGGTTTGAGGTGGAACGTCCTTTGTACACTTCAAAGATAAGCCTCAAGCTGTTAAGAACATATTTAAGTTTTATGTTTACGTACGTTTTATTTAGTCATTAAGTAAATTTAAAAAAATCTTTTTAGTATACATGGAGTAAATTGACCAGTTTAAATAAAATAAATAGTGTTAGTGTTTTGTCATTCCTGTCTAATTAACATCTATTAGATTGAAATAATAAAATAAAAACTAGTGAACTTGTCGTGACGAATCAAACGAGCCCAGATTTTATTACAGAGTTCCGAGAGCCGCCTCTCAAAGTGCCACCGTCTGGATCCATCATCAGACCCTGAAAATCATTTAGAACCAACTTGTCAAGACAAACCAAACGACCCCAAACTCGATAGGGTCGGGTCGATTTATTCCACAGATCGCCGATTAGCCGCGTCCCTGAGCGTCACCTTCTGGCTCCACCATAATACCCTGCATATCATCTAGGACCAGAATCCTTGTCAAGACAAATCAAACGAGCGCCATCACTATAGGGTGGCGTTGTTTTATTACAGAGTTCCCATGGCCACCTTCAAGCTTCATCATCATATCAGCTCCATGTCATAATAATATTACATGGTCATCCGATTAACATATGCCCCCAAAATTTCAGCTCTATTGGAATCCAGAAAGTTGGCCAAATTTCACTTGCAAGATTTGATTTCAGACACCGGGGCAACTAAATAAAAGCTTTTAGTAATAAAATACAGAACGTTCGTTTTTTGCATTTGAGTTGGAACTTGAAATGTATGTGGTTTTACTTATTTACTTTAAAAAAATTAAATTAGTTTCTTATGAGAAAATCCTATAAGTATCAAGGTTATTTCTCCTCCCAGGCTTCAACTTTATATTATTACTAGCTGTACCCTGCCACCCTTCGCTGTGGCACATTGTGATTGAATGGTTGAGAACTGAAAACGAATATTGTTTCTCATGTGACTGCGCCATTACTATTGCGGTTGTCAGCGAGTGTTTTCCTCGCTTCCGGCAGATGGCGCGGTCACTGGTACACAGCTGATCGTTAAAAACCTATTTTTTCGCGGTCGCGGACATGTGACTGATGCCAAAAATAGATAAAAACAATCCTTGATGCGGATTATATATCATGCTAGAATTTCAGCTCGATCGGTGCAGAACTTTTTGAGTTTTTGAAGCGTACACAAACCAACATAACATTTTTATATATCCGTACCACGCGTGAATACGTTGACAACTCGAGATGTCGTTTTTTTTTATTTTTAGCTTAAACGCTTCTGTGACCTTATACTCTACCGGTATTAAAAACTCAACTCGAAATACTCAAACAAAATCAAATTATTGCTTTCGTACATAAGTGAGTATTTACAATTATGGCAATAAATATTTGATAAAACGACATGTCAAATTACTAATACTTAACTGACAGCGTTTATATTATTGCATTTCGATTTATCAACATAAGTCAGAACATGCATTAGTTAATATATCAACATATACGTTTGTGGATTTGCGAGTGTAATATGACAAAATCAGTTATCAAGTTATGAACGTCTTTGAGTACGAAACACGCACATATATGTCGAGTTATCTAGTTATGCATGCTATCTAAAGTTGTGATATTTAAGAACATTTCGAATTGTCTAGTTATGCACGCTATCAAAAGTTGTGATATTGTAGAACATTTCGAATTGTCTAGTTTTATCATTATAAAATCACACGAGTCATTTATGAAACTCTTTAAAATGGACATTATATTGTTTATAATAACAAAGCGTGAATTGTTACGTTTACTTACTTTGAGAATACTTAAAATACGCATATAATTTAACTTTTATAAAAATAAAATCATTTCATCGTTTTAAGAGTTTGATGACCGCATTTGACTCAAAATCAACTTTTAGGAAAACTTTAAGCGCAAAGTAATTTGAACTCAATTGTAAACATATAAGGCAGGTTTATACTTGAATGCCTTTCATATTACGAGTCACTGCCGATTTGTAGGTACATGATCAAAATCAGTTCGTTCGTTCAAAAGATCGTGTCGGAACTTGTCAGTATCGAGTATCTCGTCGTCTGAGAAGGTTTTATTGTTAGTACGTTACTTAAGTGTTTTGTATTACAACAACTTTATATTATTTTTATAAAGAAAAACAATTATTGTGGCTTATAATAATTATGAGTGATAATGAGGAAAAAGTAAGTACGCAAAAATACGTCTGTGTTTATCAGATAGGTTATAATATTAAATTAAATTTGCATTGTGTGCTTGTTAAAAATACTGATTGTACAGTTGTTTTTTTAAATATTTTAGCAGAATGCTTTCAAGAGCTTATTACATAAAAAGCGTAAATTGCTTGAGCTACGAGAACTTGTTATGTCTAAGTCATCTCGAAATCTTTTGGTGGATGAAAAAGGTCAGACAGTTTTTATGCTTTTGTATCGTATTTTTACCATATTTGCTAATTTATTAAATTATGAGTTTAACTCTTACGTTCTTAGCAATTTTTTTGTCAAATGGGTTTGCTGGTGTAGGAGGGAATTGCGTGACAGGTGATGGAATTCTGTTGTTTTAATCACTTAAGACTGTATTAAGACGTTCTATAATAAAAAAAAAATATTTTCAAATCAAGATGTTAAATATTATAGGAAAATGTGGAATGAATAGCTTAATGAATTAAAGATGTTATAAGTAACTTAGTAAGTTTGAAGTCTGAGAATGCTGTTGAAAAATAATCTATTATGTTAATATCTTTTCAGATACATGCAGTTTTGAAATGTTATTTTCAAATGAGCCACCCTCTATTTCTCCTCCCCCCTTTTCTCCATTGACTCCTTTGATGCAGGAACTAAGACATAAGAACTCAACTCCAGGCAATTATTTATCTTTATTTTTTTATTATTGGATATAAATGTTATACATACTTTAAACGATATCATATTATTTCAGGTGAGTCTAATTTTGACGTAAGAAGTGACACATCAGAAGGATTGAGATCGTCTCCACTATTAAAAGATCTTGAAAATGAAGATCATACTTCGTCCCCTATTCGGCCTATGTCACCGGAAACGAAAGAACTTTATGATGTATTAAATGAAGCAGACCTAGAATTTGAAAATATTGACTTGATGCAATCTCCTGATTTAATGGCAAATAAAACAAATGCTGTACAAGATAACTCTGAAACTGATTGCGAATCTTGTGATGATATTTTATCTCCTAAAGATTTACAAAAAAATACATCTAATACTGATAAGATCGATAACAACCTAGTGGAAAGTGCTGTTTCTGTAGAAAATGAAAAAATAAGAGCTGCAGAAAACCAGGAAACTATCACTAACATTACGAACGATTATACACAAAATATAGCTACAGCTTCTACTTCAGGTGAGTATAATAAGTTAAAATCAATGTAAAATAGGAACAGTTATTATAAAATAGTTTTATGAATATACTGAAATACATATTATATTGTTGCAGATATCAACAGTGTGACAGAGGCAAGGAATGAAGATCCAACTAAAGAAAATTCGAAAGTGAAAAAAAAGGGTAGATCAAGGAAGGAGAGGGAAGAATCTAAAAGACTAAGGAATTCTGGTAAAGGCTATGTAACGGAAAAAGGAAAAAAAGTGGGTGAGAGGAAATTGAGTTCACTAAGAACTTGTAGATTAAAATGTTCTGAACGATTTTCTGAATTGGAAAGGAAACAATGTTTTGACGAATATTGGGCTTTGGGCAGTAGAGATCGGAGAGCAATGTACGTAGCTAGTCTTATAACAATATTACCAAAGAAGACACAAAAGACTGATAGCAGAACAGTTCAGAGAGATTATTATTGCAAATATAAACTAATTATAAATAATGAACACAAACCAATTTGTAAAGAATGCTTATGTAAAACGTATGGGGAAACCAAAGGATTTGTAAATATTATAATAGATAAGAAAAAACACTCTGTAAGCGGAGTAATAACTGCTGATAAGAGAGGAAGGCAACCACCTAAAAATAAAAAAACGATTGACGATACTACTACAGCTATAAACCATATATTGTCATTTCCAAATTACGAGAGTCACTACTGTAGGAAAAGAACGAACCGAAAATATTTGTCTTCAGATCTGTCCATTGCAGCTATGTATCGTTTATACAAAGAAAGTTGTTCAAACCCCGTGTCATTGAAATTGTACTCAAAATGTTTTCATGACTTAAATCTATCCTTCAAACAACCGGCAAAAGATACTTGCCATACTTGTGATTTACTTAATACAAAGATTTCGTTAGCTCAAGGACAGGAAATCCAGGCTTTAAGAGCTGAACTTGCTGCACATCATACATTAGCTGAAAAAGCTTATTCCGAAAAGAGGAAAGACAAAGACGATGCAAAACGCGACTCATCAATTCGTGCCTACACGTTCGATCTTCAGCAATGCTTACCTACTCCTTACCTCAAAACTTCAGTTTCTTTTTATAAAAGGCAATTGTGGTCCTTCAATCTAACAATTCATAACTTAGCTAATGATCAAGCTATTTGTTATATGTGGGACGAAACGATTGGCGCACGAGGTGCTAACCAAATCGCTTCTTGTTTATGGGATTTGCTTCATAATTTACCTGCAAATGTAAAACAGGTCACATTTTATTCGGACACATGTGGGGGGCAAAATAAAAACAACACAGTTGCTATGATGTTCATGTTTCTATTGCATCAACACCCAACATTAGAAGTGATCAACCATAAGTTTCTTATCAGCGGACATAGTCATATGGAATGTGACTCGGACCATGCTATAATTGAGAGAACTAAAAAGAAGACACAGATTAAAATTAACCATCTTAATGATTGGATACAACTGGTTCGGTCTTCCAAAGTTAAAAACCCCTTTGAAGTGATACCTATGAAGCAAGAACAGTTTCTAAACTTCTCTGAATTAAGTTCAAAAAAAGGGCCGTTCACAATTAAAAAGAAAGACGTCTCTGGAAGCAAATTCCTATGGCAACCTGTGAAGTGGTTGCAATATAGAAAGCCCATTGGAGAAATATACTTCAAGACAAACCTTGACAGTGACACTCCATTTAAAGCAATAAACTTCAAGAAAAGAGGCAAATACATTATAGATAACATACAGTTAGAACCAGTGTCCAGAGAGCAATTGCCAGTAAGTCGAGAGAAGAAAAAAGATTTGCTGGATCTATTGCCTCTAATAGATCCAGTATTTCATGAATTTTATAGAAATATAAAAACGGATAATGATACAGAAAATATCGACCCCGATCTTGACGAAGAAGATCCTGATAAAGAAGAAAACACAGAAGAATAAGTAATTTAAAGTGTTTTTTCTTGTCATTTGGTTAAATTTCATAAATTTAAAAAATAATAAAGGATCTTAATTTGTTTCTGCGATTAAACTTTGTTATTACTTCATTTGGTTTTTATTTAAATTCAATTATGACAGTTAGAATTTTTATCTTCCTACAGGGAATAAGTTGATAAGTCGTCGGTGAACAATTGGATAAGTCTGTTTTTAAATGCATTAACAAATATTACATTTATTTTGTAACGTGGACTTAAAACTGCTCCTTAAAGAACCTAAATTCAACTATTAAAAAAGTAATCATCATTATTTTCGATTTACCAGAAGATCGTAAACTTTAAATTGGCTGCCCTGAAAAGTATGCATAAATGACATATCAACTTATTCACGCCAGGTACGGATATATAGATTAGCAATTCTAAACGCCACACTCACAAACGTCAATAAGCCTTATTTGACAATTACGGTTATTCACATTTGGAGTCCCATCGTGGCAAGTGTCGAGGGACTAAACATTTTAGATATATAAATCTTATTTATGAAAATGGTGCCGATTCTTTTGTCAACCAATTTAAATATTACTATCTCATACTAACATACCGCGAAAGAAAAAAGACAAGTGATGCTCCAGAACTGTCAAACTAAATAATATCTAGATTGCCTTGAATTTGGCGTGATTTTGTTCATGAGGAATGACGAATTTATCGTCGTAGTTGCGTGAAGAAAATTTAAGTTCAACAAAAGCCAGTTCTTATTTATATCCGTCTCTTTCTTTTTCCTTTAGAAGGAAAAATATAGCAGTATCTTGAATTAAGTTTAATTAGTGTAGGTACAGCAGAACCATCACCAGGATTTCTTATTTTTGATCAGCATGTTGTTCTCTGATCTTGAACTGCCCTAGCGTGGGAGTTTTTGTGCTCTTGAAGCTCTAAGGTATCTCGTACCAGAGCGGTGATAAATATGTAACCGATAGGTCGAATAAAATAAAACACGTTTCAATGACTTGCAGGCTTCCAAAAAACACAATTTATTGAAAAAAAAAAGAATAGTGCTCATGAATAAATTAATCGTAAACAGTGTTATTTAAAAGACAAAAGATTTGCATATATTAATTGATGAAATATAAACTGCCGCACAGCATTCACATGCTGTTAAGAAAGGTGAAATAAGAAATCGATGTTTTCAAGATCTGAAAATAATAAAAATACAATTACTCTTACAACATTCAATTACTGAATGCTGTCTTGTTAGTATAGTAATTGCAGAGGGTTCGAGAACCCAATGGGTATATTGTTTTTGTCTTTATAAAAACATTCTGAATAGCACCCATAGTTTGAAATCGGGCCCCTTTTATAGTAAAAAATTTCACGGCGCCCCATGTGACCAAACAAAATTTGTCAAATGTGGGAAAACAATACTCAACCCCTTTCTGTATATCACTAGTGAAATAAGGCCAGGTTTAAACATCAACATCATCGTCATCATCATCATTAAGCCGTTCATATAATTAAAATCTAGGTTTCCCTAAAGCGTCGCCACTACCATAGATGACCTGGTGAAGGTCGCCGAAATCAGCTGGACACGAGAAGCTTTCAATAAAATTGAATAATAACATTACCATAGTCATAGAAGTAACACCAACATCAGCAAATCCTAATGCCTTTACATGAACAGGTTCCTGTACATTCATGAGGAAGAAGGCCACTGTTCGCCGGTTCTTTGTGTCCATGCACTCCCAGGGTATACCGTAGACTGCATTTTTCAACCTGTCACTCTGCAAATAATATCAGTAACTACTATTTCAGTTCGTAGAGATGGCTACACAAACTAGTTATATCATCATTCTTGAATTCTTCTTTATGTCTTACATCCTTGTCATGTTCTTCATCTATGATACCTTTCTGACTAAGTCTAGTTTGAATGGACAGTAGTTGAACGTGATCACGTGGAGTTCTGTGGGCTCAGACATATGGCTATTGCTCTCAATACGTTTCGTATTGCTAAAACTACTTTCAACAGATTTGACATACGCTTTTCAGTAGCTTATGTCAATTCAATAAGTTTTTACTTTTCCATTATGCTTATTGCTGATAGAAACCCACATTGGGCTGGCATCGTTGATTACGACCCACTCCCTCTAACAGAGGAAAGTCTTGTGTCCCAGCAGTGAGAACGTTATAGGCTAATTATGATATGACTAGCTTCTGCATGCGATTTCGTCCGCGTTAAATTTCTTGTTCCCCGACCCTTCCCGTCGCGTCGAATCGCCTACCGGTCTGATTTTCCCCGTTTTTGCAACATTTTTCATTACTGCTCCGCTCCTCTTGGTTTTAGCTTGATATTATATAGCCTATAGCCTTTCTCGATAAATGGACTACCCAACACAAAAAGATTTTTTCAATTTGGACCAGTAACTCCTGATATTAGCGCGTTCAATCAAACAAACAAACAAACTCTTCAGCTTTATAATATTATATAGTATAAATTATGGTTATCGGTGATAGAATGTCCCTTTGTCAAAGTCCTCTCGATTCTACACCCTAATTACGTAACACACTATTAATTAGAATCAGAGTATTTTTGAAGCTCATTCCTAATCCATTGCTTCATATGTTCGACAAAGTATGGTCGGCAACGAAAATAACAAAATGAATGTTGTTCAAGTTTCAAAATACAAGCTATTCTTATTGTTAGTGTACATAGTAGTGGTTTTAAGGTTTTATATTAGTGAAATCTTGCAGGCCCATAGTTTGGATTGAGCCCGTTTAACGAATGGCAGTGTGACGTATAATACTTAAACATACAACATACATACAATCACGCCTTTTTCCCATGGGGGTAGGCAGAAACCACGGGACGTCACCTGCTACGATCTCTACACACTCCTTTTGCCTCGTTTAGGTTCATACAATTGGTCATACACACACGCCGGTTGCGAGTACTACGCACCTGACCTTTCTGAAGAACATCACTAATAAGGTCACTATATGTCCTCCTAGGGCGTCCCTCCCGGTGTTTCTACTCACAACTGCCTTGTAAATACCTTTTGTGAGCCGTCCTTCATTCATCCTCTCAACATGACCAAACCATCTAAGCATACATTTTTCAATTTTTGTCACTACATCTTCTTTTAAACCACACCGTTCTCTTATCACATCATTCCTCAGCCTATAATTCATAGTCACACCACACATGCTTCTCAAGGAACGCATTTCCACGGCATTTATTCTACTTTCGTGCTTCTTTTGCCACACCCAACATTCACTTTCATACATAAGCGTAGGCACCAGTACACCATTGTGAACAGCCAGTCGAGCCTTATCGGACATCAACTGGTTGGTCTCAATCGCATGTAAAGCACCATTTACTTTATTTCCCGCATTCACTCTTCTTTCCTCATCTTTATCAATCTTTCCATCCCTCGTAAACAAACTCCCCAAATATACGAACTCAGTTACTTGCTCTACACTCTTATAATTTATTTTCACATCACACACCGATACGTTATCTTCTCTTTCAAACACCATGACCTTCGTCTTATTCACATTTATATTCATCCCCTTCATCTTAAATGCTTCATCCATTACAGTCACCATGTCTTGCAACTGTTCGGCTGATAATACTTAAAGTCTTGGAAAATTCTTCTATCTGTTGTTGTAATAAAATAGGTTTATAATGAACATTTCCTTACAATACTGCCAATAAGTTCGAAGATGATCGATAGCTGTATAAGTTGCTGAAATAGGATAATTGTTAGGGGTAGGTAGCGGATCAGAGCTGCAGCCGTCTGAAACAATGTGAAGATAAGTATAATTAGTTCAAAGTGACATATTAAAATTTTAAGATAAAAATGTTATTATTGGTGTATGCAACGTCAACCTTCATTCTGCAGTTAGCTTCAGATATGTACAGTCACGAGTAATAATATGTATACAATAGCCAAATTCAAAAGCGATTTTCTCTTTAAATAACGATTGCAACTTTGAGAAAAGGCAAATTTCGTAATAGTGTGGTCGTAATAAAATAAAATTACAATCAGTACAATGAAGAAAATCCCTTTTAAAATTTGGTAAGTGTAAGCATATTCGTGCTCGTGACTGTACTCACCAACAAGAATTAATTTATATGTAATCTGTATTCAATAATAAATATTGGGTCAATCTGTTGCCTCAAAACGTACTACAAATAGTATTTTTAATTGTAACTACACATGAACAGAGTTTGTGTTGACATTTAAATTAATTCTTGACGATAGCCATTTTTTTTAAGTTGAATATACGAAGTAATAACAGGTTCTAGGAAATGAAAAGATGTCTTAATAAAACTGTATATAAGTACCGAAGTATATTTACACTTAAAAACGTCAAACCCCCTAAAATAACTATTCTTAACCCTTAAGGGTTGCATGATTTATGCTTTTTAACCGAATTAAATTTATTTGGAAGTAAGATTAGCTAGTAAGGAAAAAATATTTAAAAAAAATATATTCATAAAAATATTTTACGAAAAAATTACATTGAATTGGTTGATGGAAATTTTCATCACAATGCATTTAAGGGTTAAATATTATATATCTTCTACTTAGGGTTCGCCGCATTCGGGTAAATTTATAATAAAGGACGAACTAGGTGCAGGATACTGACCATTTGTGAACATTCCAGGAGTAATAAGCATCCACTTGCTTGATGGAACCCGTAATAAATCAACAACATTGGCCCAAACACATCAGACATTTTATCTGTAAAACTTAAGTCAAAGAACAGATAAATGTTATTTTGTCAAAATCAGTGTAAGCGATATTGAAAGCCTGCCGGGGTCGCGTGATTGTTCGAAAGAGATACCTTGGCCCCGGCACATGGGCAACTGAAGGAACACGGGTGGGTTTTAGTCAGCAAAAGTCTGACACGCCCTCCCGCTCCGCCCAGAGCGCGAGAAGTCATTTGAGGATTTCTCATCAAAAAAAAAAAAAAAGCGCTATTGAAACCGCATCAAAATCCATTGTTGAGTTTAGATATTAGCGGTCTCACGGACAGACAGGAAAAGTTACTTTGTTTTATACTATGTTATATACACAAATTCGAAACACCCTAAAAATAGAAAATAAATAATAGTTTAAAAAACTAAAAAACACGCTTCCATTGAAAACCAAACTAAAAAGTACTAAATAATGGAAAAGGTATTTTTTATTGATATCAGGCACCCCACGCTTTTTTTCCATTATTTAGTACTTTTTAGTTTGGTTTTCAATGGAAGCGTGTTTTTTAGTTTTTTAAACTATTATTTATTTTCTATTTTTAGGGTGTTTCGAATTTTGAGACGTATGTCAGCGTAGTTTGTGACGTATGTCAGCGTAGTTTTCGAAGACATTTTTTTTGCTGTCCTGGTAACCCTGGCAAGGATAATGGCACAAATTTATGAAATTGTTGCATTGTCATCGGTCCTTGACAGGTGTGCAAAGTTTGAATGAAATCTGGTTGTTTAAAGTGAGTCAAAATTGCGCTATAAGGAGTCGGTTACAAACAAACATACAAACATACAAGTGAAGCTAATATAAAGCGTGTAAAAACTCTGTGACACTAGTTTGTGAGAGACTGGTGCCTGCACTAGGAAAACTTGTATAGCAGATCACTAGGGTCCCACCACACGGTATATTAACATTTTCAGTTCCTTGATAAAATGTGAAGGGATAGTGTATAATATAAATATCAGTGATGAACAGATTAAAAACAATAAATCAAAAAAAGACAAGTAAGTTGTTGGTTAACGCATCTACGGATAATACTGCCAGCTTATTGCCAGTTAAGCTTGTTTATCATGTGGACTATGTCAACTATTTCGGTTCTAGTTAAATGTAAATAAAACACATCTGCCTCGTTCCGCTAATGGTCGCAAGATTGGACAACGTGTTTTAGGGTTTTTGTCATCAGGAATTTCTCAGAAGTGTCTTGGAATTTAGATTTGTGCCCGGTTGCTCGGCTCCTATTACGTAGGACTTGAAATATTACTGGCAAAATGGGGATACTTATATCTGTCTAACCTTTTGAGGATAAGAGACGAGATGTTATGGATGTATGTTAAAAAAAAACAAAACTTACTTGACAATATTTCGATGATAATCAATCAATTCATTTAGTTGAGTACTAACACGTTTCAGCTCATTTGGAGAATACATTTCACAGGTTAGAGTTGCAGTGCTGTCTTCTATCATGAACTTTATTTTAGACGAGGGCCTAGGGAAGTTCTCGAGATTGTAAAGTAAAATCTTGAAATGGCCCCAGATGTGAAACACCATGAGAGATAAGAAGCAATCGTGCATGCAGAACCAAGTCGCAGTCAAATATGAAATGATCCTGTAATAAAACATATAACGATATATCAACCTGCTTAGCCGGTCTCATATGTTGGAGTCAGCTTTCAGCCTAATCGGCTAAATGCAGCTGACCAGCAGTATTATATATAAGTACCAGTATTTTATTTACATGGAGCGATTGCCTGTCTGACCTCCACAACCCATATCAATATTAAAAACTTTTTAACAAAAAATTAAACCGCCGCAAAAAACAGAAAAGCAAAAAATAATAAACCTTAAAATTATGAGTCGGCGCTTTGAGTGATCTTTGTTCATTGATTTTTCAGCGCCGACTCGAAATTTTAAGGTTTATTATTTTTTGCTTTTCTGTTTTTTTCGGCGGTTTAATTTTTTGTTAAAAGTTTTTATTTTATATTTTTTTGTAGCTTTAATATACTTATAATACTTGGCAAGGTATACCCTATCCAATAAATAAAGAATTATCAAAATCGGACTACTTTATATAAAGTTATGCGTGGTTAAACATTACAATCAGTGAGTGAACAATCAATCAACCCCTGTTTTCCGACCCTTAGGGTTCGATTTTGTTTTCCAAATTTATATGGGACCACCCTCGAAGTATACCCTTTCCATTAAAAAAAGAATTATCACAATCGGCCTACTATGTAAAAAGTTATGCGTGGTCATACATAATAAAAAAAAAAACAAAAAAAAATGTACGCGTCGAATTGATAACCTCCTCCGTT
Source organism: Aporophyla nigra (assembly GCA_947507805.1). Classification (NCBI taxonomy): domain Eukaryota; kingdom Metazoa; phylum Arthropoda; class Insecta; order Lepidoptera; family Noctuidae; genus Aporophyla; species Aporophyla nigra. The sequence goes on along the minus strand of OX382292.1, from coordinate 24,988,431 downwards.
TTTTTCGTCGGTTAAAATATTTTATGTCTCAAATAAACAGATTGCCTTGGCAATTGCACTAAACAATCTAATCTATACTTAATATTATAAAGCTGAAGAGTTTGTTTGTTTGATTGAAGGCGCTAATCTCAGAAACTTCTGGTCCGAATTGAAAAATTCTTTTTGTGTTGGATGGCCTATTTATCGAGGAAGGCTATGGGCTATATAACATCACGCTACAACTAAGAAGAGCGGAGCAGTAATGAAAAATGTTGCAAAAACGGGGAAAATCGCACGGGTAGACGATTCGACGCTACGGGAAGGGTCGGGGGAACAAGAAATTTAACGCGGACGAAGTCGCGGGCAGAAGCTAGTTTAATATAATATGTATTACTTGCGAGATACATTGCGTTTTCATGCGACAGTCTATTTATTTAAGACATACAATATTTTTATTATTGATATGGTCACTATTATGATGTTGTAAGGTTGGCTAATTGCCTAATAACTTAAGAAAGCAGGTTACGGTAGAAGAATTCAGTTGCGAAACTTGGCCTTTCTACAAGTTATGGTTTTGATGGCATTTTATTTACATGGAGCAATTGCCTGTCTGACCTCTTTTTTTTTTTTTTTTTTTTTTTGGATGGGAAATCATCAGATGACTTCTCCCGCTCTGGGCGGAGCGGGAGGGCGTGTCAGACTTTTACTGACTAAAACCCACCCGTGTTCCTTCAGTTGCCCATGTGCCAGGGTCACGGTATCTCTTTCGAACAATCACGTGACCCCGGCAGTTGCGTGACCCCGGCAGCTGTCTGACCTCTACAACTGAGTTTCTGTAGAATATCATCATCATCATATATATCTTGGTAATACTGGTTGCCACTCTTTCTGGCTTCTGACGATCCGTAATATTGTCAAGTATGATAGCACACGTATATCGAGAACCCTGTCTCGATGTGTAATCAACGGTCACGCATTAAGGCTCGTACAGACAGGCGCGACATGTCGCGCGACCTGTCGCGGAGGCGATTCTGCGATATATCGCGACGCAACACCTTTCACACTGGCGCGACAACTCGTGCGCGAATCGCGCGCGACGTCCTTGTAGCGGCGTGACGAGCAGCGCGACAGCTTGTAGTACATTTTGTATGGCGTCGCGGCGAATCTGCGGCGACGAGGTCGTCGCGGCTGCGAACCGACGCCCACACAAAATGTACCTTATGTTGTCGCGCTGCTTGACGCGGAGCGACCGTGTCGCGGCGCGACAGGTCGCCCCTGTGTGAAGTGTCACGCGCGTTTTCATAGAAGTTCTACGGATATAAATCGGCGATTCGCGCGCGACCGTCGCGTCGCGCTAGTCTGAACGAGCCTTTACAAAATAATCGCTGCAAGCGTAACTAAAGCTTCGATTGACCCTTGCGGCAGTAATTATTTAGCCTCGAGCCCCTTCCAACTTTAAACATAAATTATGTATCAAATTATATAACCGGCCGGTTGGAGCATTTCAAATGAACTGTTTGGTTTTTGTCATGTAATATTTTTCAATTTACTTACCAATGCATAATGTTAGCAACAATATACCATTTCAAATCTGTCGACGCAGGGAAAGGGTAAGAGAAATACAGAGCGTGTTCATATGTGGCGTTTCCCTTCAATCCGCCCCTGGCGTAGTTCCCGGCGGAATAATTATTGAACATGGGAGTTAAATTGAAGAGAGAGAGGCCCACCAGCATTTGACAAACGAGGTATAATGTGAAAAAGTGGGAGATCCGATGAACTTGCTTGTGAATCTGAAAAAAAAGGACAATAATGACAATGTCTAAAGTGTGGTTTTTCTTAACTGTGAGGTCGTAGGTAGGAAATACGTAGAAGGATACTAAAGAGGTATTGTGGTGGTAGGATTTGCTTCGAAGGTAGAACTGAGCTGTCCATGTGTGGGTACTTAAAACATTCATCTAGCATACTCTGTGAGCCTAACATGAACACGCTAAGTAAACGTTAATTATTAAAATTTTGATAATAAAAATAAGACGATGTTCATAAACGTGAATAAAGTCTAGATAGATAGAAGATAAACGAAGGAAGGGTGGGTAGAAATAAAGATATGGGGGATTCCTAACTGTGATTCTCACAAAAATTTAGAAAAAAAATTAGTATGGGCAAGTTGCATTAAAAAAAAAAAATAGTTTAAAAAAACTAAAAAACACGCTTCCATTGAAAACCAAACTAAAAAGTGCAAAATAATGGAAAAAAAGCGTGGGGTGCTTTTTAAGGTATTTTTTATTGATATCAGGCACCCCACGCTTTTTTTCAATGGAAGCGTGTTTTTTAGTTTTTTTAAACTATTATTTATTTTCTATTTTTTAGGGTGTTTCGAATTTTGAGACGTATGTCAGCGTAGTTTGTGACAGTTTTTCTGCTGTCCTGGTAACCCTGGCAAGGATAATGGCACAAATTTATGAAATTATTGCATTGTCATCGGTCCTTGACAGGTGTGCAAAGTTTGAATGAAATCTGGTCGTTTAAAGTGGGTCAAAATCGCGCTATAAGGAGTCGGTTACAAACAAACATACAAACATACAAACATACAAGTGAAGCTAATATAAAGCGTGTAAAAAGGAGGTTCTGTGTTAGTCTGAACGTATTTTTTTAATATTTATGTGTATATCATGTCATAGACAGTTTTATCAAATGTGGGCCGATTGAAAAATATTTTCTCGTTTAGTAGAAGATGTTTATTTCAGCTACTTAACTAAAACATCGTGTCAATTTTGTTTACATAGCAATTAATGTAGCCTTTGAATTTGTGTGGAGTAGGTATGACAACTTCAAAGTGAAAAAATATTTTGTAAACCGAAGGTATTTTTCACTTTGTAATTTGTAGTGTTTTTTTTTTTTTGGAATTCGGCTGTTAATATTTGTAATAGAAAGGGTTTTTAAATAGAAAAATATCGAATTTCCATTAATTTTACATAGCGCGTTCGTAGTGAGGCCTCTAGGCCACCACGTTACCAACTTCTTGACTGGCTAATTATTTTACGACCAAATGCGCTTATATTCTCTTATAGTTTACGCCAATAAGAAAATAACCTCAAAGAGTGATATTTTTTATTGTGTAACTTGTCGTGCACTACAAATTGATCATAAATAATTATCTTACCTGCATAGAATATTCAGAACGGTCTTTGTAGAAGAACAGATGGATTTTCTCCAAAAAGTCCCTGGAAACTCCCGCATACTCATCAGATAAGCATAATGTAGTGATTCTAGACTGTGAAACAATAAAAAAATATTGGTATATTATATTATGAAAGCACAGAAGATATTCTAAAGATCACACGGTAACAATCAATATACGTACAGCCAGAGACACATATACAAACATTACACACCACATACACTACACACTTACTCACACCCACTCACATTCTCGCATACACACATGACAAAAACGCTTCCACACATACACTCACTCAGCATTTTTAATTTTAACATTGTATTTTTTTTCTCTCTGAATTATTTTGTAACTCTGTAATTAACCTACCAGTCTCTGAAACGTTAACTGATTTTTGTCTTCTAATGCGACGACGTACGAAGTAACTAGATCCCATGACACAAGGAATCCTAGTGTGGGGTCTAGGCAACAAAGCACTATCGACCTTTGATGTCTCCACTGGGGTCCAACTGTCTTCCTATTCTTCGTATAACAGACAGTTTGTACTCGTAGGCATAAGTTCTATAGGCACAACTTTAAACCCAGAACGGCTATTTGCCAGGGTCGCGAGATTTCTTCGGAAGAGTTACCGTGACCCTGGCATATAGGCAACTGAAGGAACACTAGTGGGTTTTAGTCAGTAAAAGTCTGACACGCCCTCCGGCTCCGCCCAGAGCGGGAGAAGTCATTAGATGATTTCCCACCCACAAAAAAAGGGCAGCTATTCTAATTTAGTGGTGGTGGTCAAAATGAGTGCAAATCATATGCAGGTTGCGGGATGAAATTGTAAACTAGTCGCGTGGCTTACTAATCAACACGCGCGGTCACGTCCCGCACGGGATTTCCCTCTGTTTGAACAGTCCTTTATTTAGGTTTAATGTAATGTTAATATTTTCTTCTTTCATAACTCTATTGACATTCATCTCAGTATTTTCGACCCATTGTGGTGTTTAACACTTCCCTTTCGTCGCTCTTTCCATTCTAATAGCTTTTCACATAAATCACCTCTATACTCAATACTTTTAAATGACACATTGCCCACATTTACATTCACTGAATAAAGACTTTGTTCTGTGTTTACATTAGTTAGCGATAAAACTAAATTGATACTACAATTTTGTAAATTTTAGTTATTGAGCTGAATATTTAAAATAGAATCAATTCAGAATAGAAGTTATTGAATATTTCTTATCAGTGAAAAAGAAAATGAATGAAAAAAAAATTAATGAAATGATGATGATGTGAATGTGTAAAAGTAGCAGGCCGTAAACTCACATACCAAAAGACGTAATAAAATCATGGCGAGATTTTCAACTCTCTGTGTTAAATCGAGCATGTCTGTGAATTTAATAGAGTGCATACCAGAGCTTTGCAAAAACACAGCGTTCGATTATTTATCAACTGACGGCGCTAAGAAGTAAGTTGAAGATTCTGTACTCGTAAAAAATTGTGTGTGTCAGCTTCGACGCACAACTTTCTCTCTCTCTCGCTCTCTCTCTCTCTCTCTCTCTCTCTCTCTCTCGCTCTCTCTCTCTCTCTCTCTCTTCTCTCTTTACTCCTTACGAACGATTATAAAATATATAGATTAGTAAACACAACATAACGCGTAACGTAACGTAACGTAACGGAGAAACAAAAAATTTTACTCCTCATAAATTTTCAAATCCCGGGCTTATAATGAAAATCGATTCTTAAGAAGTAAAATCCAAAAATCCCGCTGCGATTTTATCACATTCGCGCTGACTTAGTCAATTTTGAGCACTGACCGACTGATAATACTTACAAAAATAACAGCTGTCATGAAAAGTGAAATATACAAATGTCCAAGTTCGAAGAAACTCATTGATTTCTTGTGCAACAGTACATAGAAGAGCCCGCCAATAGCGCTCATTATAGCTACAAACAAGTGAAAAAACCTCTGGATGAACACCCAGATCCTTCTTTTCAGTAAAGCTCTAGAGTCAAACGGGTCGAGTATCTTGAGGGGCCATGAGCTTACGACTGTTAACAAGTGACGTAGCATTACAAGATATGCATACTCGGCTGGCGAGGTGGTATCACTGAAAAATAAATGATAGAAATGCATTTATTTTTTACCGACGAAAAAAAACGGAGGAGGTTATCAATTCTACGCGTATATTTTTTTTTTTTGTTCTTTTTTATGTATGGCCACGCATAACTATTTACATAGGAGTCCGATTGTAATAATTTTTTTTTGGAAAGGATATACTCCGAAGATGGTCTCATATAAATTTGGAAAACAAAATCGATCCCTAAGGGTCGGAAAACAGGGGATGATTGATTGTTCACTCATGATTGTAATGTATAAACGCGCATAACTTTATACAGAGTCGTCCGATTTTGATAATTATTTTTTCATTGGATAGGGTATACCTTGCCAAGTATAATGTGTAGATTAAAGTCACAAAAAAATATAAAATAAAAACTTTTTTACAAAAAATTAAACCGCCGAAAAAACTGAAAAGCGATTCAATTCAATTCAAATTATTTATTTCTCAGTATATGGTACATTAAGATCTTACATCAAACATTGTTTCACACATACTACCATTGCTGGCGTAGAAATATAAAATAATAAGAAGTAGAAGTATCGTCAATACTGTGTACAATACAGTTATAATATCCAATGGGGACTGGCACTGTTTTCCCTTATACAGGTTATTCTATAACCTAGCTGGGAATGCAGCACCTCACCACCACTTCAGTTGTAGTTTTAGTACACTCAATTTGTCAACCCTTTAAACTGTACTACAATGCTTTTATGATGAATAAACAATTTTGATTTTGATTTTTTGAATAAAATAGGTACATGCATTATTTATAATGTCAAAGTATATAGCAAAAAATAATAAACCTTAAAATTTTGAGTCGGCGCTGAAAATCAAAGAACAAAGGTCACTCAAAGCGCTGACTCATAATTTTAAGGTTTATTATTTTTTGCTTTTCAGTTTTTTCGGCGGTTTAATTTTTTGTTAAAAAGTTTTGATCATCCTGTCTCCTCCGGGCCGCCACGCTTCCATCCTTCGTATTGAGGCCAGGGGCGTAGCAATTTTTTGTCAGTTATTATGAATAAAATGCTGTTCCTTATCATCATCATCATCATTTCAGCAGAAAGACGTCCATTGCTGGTCACAGGCCTCCTCCAAGATCCGCCACTTCGACCGGTTTTGTGCTTCCTGCATCTAGCGGATTCTTGCGGCCTGTTTCATATAGGTAATTTTAAACAAATTTCATCGCCGGGTAGTCCAGAATCATTGATCTGGTGACCCATGCCAACCTGTACCTAATAAACGACATTCGAAACGTCGAACGTTGTAGACTTACAAACAAAAAAATAATTAAATAGGCAAAATGTAATTAGTCACTTTTGCTAGTCGGCTGATTGGCAAAACCCTTAGGTTTTTTTTTATCAAGGTATTTCAGTATACTTGAATATACTAGTATAACCATTCTTTTAATTTATTGTGGTCAGCACATTCTATGGAAGGCTTTGATTAGTTCAAATGAAAAGTACGCAAAATTATAGACCGCAAAGAAACTTACTCTTGGGGCACATAGGCAAAGAAAAAATCTTTAAAACTTGTAGCCATTTTCGACACTAAACCTTTTTTTAATGCGTGATGGGCCCACTTGTACCCACGATCTCGCCTGATGGAAAAAGATGAACGAGGTCTCCGATAGAACGAGCGTGGCCAAGTTGCCCGCAAATGTATTAAAACGTATTATAGAAACTTTCAGCTTATATATTTAGAATGAAGTCCGTTAATAACCCAAACATCTATACAAATATTAAAATGCGAAAGTAACTCTGTCTGTCACATTTTCCTAATATTTTTCATCATCAAAATTCTGAAGGAATTTGGATGACATTTCAAGTCAAATCAAATCAAAATATTTTTACTTCACATAAATCTATATGGGCACCTTTGAATCGTCAGAACCTAGGTGCACGGTTCCAAATTGTTGATTCCTATAGAGAAGAGCCGGCAAGAAACTCCACGGTTACTCTTTTAAAAATAATTGGTTTTTACAATTGTTTCAATTTGATACAGGGAGGATTATTATTTGTAATAGTACATAGAATACTTTTCATGCCGGTAGTTCCCGGTTCTCGTAAATAATTTCAGTCCTCCACGCGGGGAAAACCGCGGGCAAACAGCTAGTTATTTCATAAGGCTTTAACCACACATGATAAGTAGTAGAACTTGCAATAAAATAACCGGGGCTTGTGTCTAATTAATAACTGCTACAGGGTTGATCGATTAGGTTAATCTGCACTTGCCATGGTTGGTCCTTCGATGGGTGACCAATACATACCAAGATGCTTTCGTGCTTCGGAAAGCATGTCAAGCGGTAGGTCCTGGCTAAGGTTGCCACCCGTACTTTATAATAAAGTATTGTACGTTATTTCACATAATTGTACTTCATACTTTATGAGAACAATAAAGTACACAAAAATACTTTATTCCGCATGAGGGCTTTGCAGAACTATCAACTGCACAAAAGTGCAGCAAGTTTGTATTTATATATATAAAAATGTTATGTTGGTTTGTGTACGCTTCAAAAACTCAAAAAGTTCTGCACCGATCGAGCTGAAATTATAGCATGATATATAATCCGCATCAAGGATTGTTTTTATCTATTTTTTACATCAGTCACATATCCGCGACCGCGAAAAAAACAGTTTTTTTAACGATCAGCTATGTACCAGTGACCGCGCCATCTGCCGGAAGCGAGGAAAACACTCGAATGTGCCACAGCGAAGCGTGGCAGGGTACAGCTAGTATTTAATAAAAGTGATGAGAATTTTTTAATCTTGTTTATAGTAATTTCATTTTCATTGTCTATTCCCGCCACGTCAGCATTCACAGAAAAAGTTTTTTCTGTGATAAATATCAAATGGCGAGACATGCGAAGAAACAAAACGTCTCGGAATTTGATAAAAAATGAATTACTTCTTTACTTTAATTTAAATATAGACTGTAAAGATCCTGTGCAATTGGTTTGTAGAGATACTAATTTGATACAAACTGCAAAAAGCAATAAAAAATATTTTTCTTAAAATAATAATAAAGAAAAATAAATCGTACTTTATTTTTATACTATGTACTTTTTTCTTACCTATAATAACCAATGTACTTTAATTGCAAGAAAAAAAGGTGGCAACCCTAGTCCTGGCTGTCAATTCGTGAATCTTTGATAGTCGCTACAGATCGTCAGAAGCACGAAAGTCTAACAACCAATTTTGCCAAGGGGTAGGTCGGTACCTACCTAATACCCAGGATTGTAGAAATAAGATTAGCAGTTGCTCCATATAAAGTACTGGTATTCACCTGCATCTGATTTGAATGGAAGGCGACTTCAACATAGTTGAATCATGGCTTTGCAGATCGCGAGTCTATCTTGATTAGATTATTTTTTTTGGTTTACAATCACTACATCACTACATAGTATAAAATAAAACAAAGTCGCTTCCCTCTATCTGTCTCTATGTATGCTTAGATCTTTAAAACTACGCAACGGATTTTGATGCGGTTTTTTTTAAATAAATAAATATCTTAGGACAACCAACACACCGTTATCTGATCCCAAACTAGGCAGAGGCTGTACTATGGCAACCAGATAACTGATAAATATAGGTACTATTACCCCTATTACTTTTATGATTTTTACTGTTATTTTTTTGTCATTTATTTTTTAGTTCTGTTTATTTGTTCTATTCTATTTTTTAATAGATAGAGTGATTCAAGAGGAAGGTTTTTACATATAATATGCGGGCGAAGCTGGTAGCAATAACTAGTTCATTATAAATCACAGTCATAGAAGGTTTCTTTTACGTGTAGGTGTTCCTTCAATTACAGGAGACCACAGCGTTTTACGAACATATAGATACCCATATTGTATTTCATTAATTTATTTAATTTGTTCTTGAAGACACTTACTGGATGAGTTGAAGACTGGACCATATAAAATAATACAGAAACTGTCAGACTCAATATTCGACTGGCCTGTTAGTCTAGTGGTTAGTGACCCTGACTGCTAAGACTGAGGTCGTGGGTTCGATTCTCACCCAGGACAAATCTTTGTGTGATGAGCACAATAATTTAGAAATTTATAAGTATCTTTATCAGTTGTCTGGTTACCATAGTACAGGCTCTGCCTAGTTTGGGATCAGATAACGTTGTGTTGGTTGTCCTAAGATATTATTATTATTATACAAGTATGTTTATCAGTTGTCTGGTTACCATAGTACAGGCTCTGCCTAGTTTGGGATCAGATAACGTTGTGTTGGTTGTCCTAAGATATTATTATTATTATATAAGTATGTTTATCAGTTGTCTGGTTGCCATAGTACAGGCTCTGCCTAGTTTGGGATCAGATAACGGTGTGTCGGTTGTCCTAAGATATTAGATACACGTACTTTAATACTAGAGTTACCCTGTTACGTTGTTTTCAATAAATGTATTTTTTTATAACCTCGGATTTCAGAAAGCTTTATTTAGAAAAGCTGTGCAGTCAGATTTGGGTATTTTAACAAAAATAAAAACAACACATTTGACAACAGATTTTATTAAGAGAACTGACAGTAACACCCTAAATAACAGCAATGTGGCTATACCCTAACCGTATTCATAGGTATTCATTATAAAAAACACACTATAGTTCTCATGATTGAACATTCTTGATCCTGTGATCATTATTTCAATATATTTATATTATGGCATTGCTGCAGTAAAGCCGCTATTTTAAACGTATAGTTATGTAGCAAAACTTTGAATTTATAAGCCCTAAATTAATGAAAATATCCTACTAACAATGGTTGACTTATTTCGCTATATACAAAAATAAATGAAGTTAAAACTGGTCAACCATTTACAATGTTAGCAAACATTATTTTTATATAATAAAAGCTAAGGTTAAGAATAAAATGAAATGCCCGTTGGAGGATCGAGCAAGTTTTAAAGGATAAAAAAATGTTAAGAAATCTCTTTTGTTTGCTCGTCTCCCATATAATGCCTTACTATATACTATTATTTTATATAATAATAAGCAGTGTACTCATGTTATTAAATTATTAACATAATAAGAATTAATCTCCGACAACAACGCTAGATGGCGTTGATTTAAATAGTAATTATCTTACTTTTCTGATTATTGTGATTATTTATTAACTTAAATTTACTTTAAGTTTTTTTTTTCTCTAACGCCATATTTTTGTATTATTATATTATTAATTATAAACAGTTTAAAAATTGTTTAGACAAAAATCTAGAATTAAATTGATAAAGGTTGACAATCTCATATCAAAAAGATAAAAATACAGCAATATATTTTACATACGTACTTATAAATAAAAACAAAAGAATATTTTTTATTCTAATTCATTTCTTTTCTAAAATTATTTTTATGTATATCAATAATTCTAGTTCATTTGTAACACTTGTATCCAAAAAAAATCCATTTGCTCCTTTTTATCCATACTCTTTTTGTTCATGCCCTTAGCAGCACGCTTCGCACCTCACGAGGCCCACTTCATCACAATTCATGCACTTGAGGGCCACAAATTCTGCCGTGAAGTGGTTCCTGTGAAGGCTCTTCTTGGATCCTTTGCAGATTCTGCACGGAAGGAGGCGGAATCCACCGCACATTTGGCAGGTGTTGCAGGCGTCTGCGCTCTGGAATTGAGAGAATTGAAGCGTTAATAATATAATATGTCATTTAATACATCTAACAGGGCTCTGCGATTTGGCTTTCTCCCCTCATAGCCTTCCAAAGTTCCGGGGCACGTGGGCCCCGAGTTGTGATCATCATCTAGACGACCAGTGCTGAACATAGGCTTTCCCTAACTTGGGGATTTTCCAATAATTGCCACGGTTAGCAGGCAGGTTGGCAATCGCAGTATGGTGGTAAAATGCATAGTCCCCTTTTACGACACCCACGGGAAGAAATAGGATGTTGGATCTTTACGTCCGGTACCTCACGGAACGTGTTGTATCAATGACCAATTAATAATGACAGATGTTTCAAAAACCGATTAGTCTTTTGTTTTCCGAAAGACTAGGATCACTAAGTTTGAGGACCTGGACAAGTGGCAATCGCTTTCAAAGATTCTCAAAATTCGACAGTGACTTTTAACGGAATTGACATACGTTTTTGGGTAACTCATATCAATTGAATATAAAAAAAAAATCTATCATCATGATTACTGATAGATTGTAATTTTGCTTAGTCTCATGTTGTCTGTAGTGGTGAGCTAAACGATGTAGGTAGCACGACATTTGACAATGGATTGAATTAATTAGATTAAAATTAAAATCCAGATAAGATGGTGTAGTTGTATCGTTCACAAGGAAGAAACTTTAAATAACAGCTCTTTGTCAATACAGGTATTTTTCCTTTTCTATCCACATATATCTCAGAAAATGAGATACGAAAGAAATTCTTTTGCAAATTCTGAAGCGTTATTCAAACCTAACATCTCAATATGAATCAAAATCATATTTCCTATCAATAAAACCCTTATTTTACATCTAATATAAACGACAAATACATTTCTTGCTACCCTTTCATTCCAGATCGAACTGTTTACCTAGGCGAAGCGATTTCTGAGTATACAAATCATTTCTACTTCCATACAGTAATTTGGTTATTGGCTGAGACCTCGAAAAGAGTTTATACAAATATTTGGATAGGTTATTCCTCGTCTAGACAGGTTTTTATCCAACCCCCTACCGGGAACTTAAATCTAATTTACTAGATGAAATTGTAGTAAGAAGAAATTGCTAGGAAATCCTACACAGATAGTGTAACTACAGAACTATTCATCAATTGATTTGAGGAATGACAGGATTATTTTGCAATTTATTGAAACTGTGAATTGAATTAAGTCTAGGAGACTCCAACCTCAGCCAGGATTGGTCATAGCAGGCCAGATACGTATTTTCATTTAAATATGGTACGTCTAAGAATGTTCGCCCAGGAGTAACTATTTTTAAGTTAAAACTTGACTATGGTTTTCTTAACCGTGTGAAGGCAGCATATTCAGGCTATTACTATGGTGACCAACTGCTGGGACACAAGCCTCCTCTCTGTGAAAAGAAGTGGGCCATGATCGACTACATGGATTCAGTGCAAGTTGATGGTTGTCACATGTCTTCGAATTTTGGGTTTAAGGTCATGCCGAAGAGTGGAAGATCTTTTTATAACCCGAACAGTATGATGAAATCTAAACTGACAAACAGTTTCTTTCATGCAAGAAGTCACTCTAAGAGTCATCCTGGAATCTACGCTAGCTTAGTAAATATTTACACTATTAACGTAGTGAGACCAAAAATATTTTTTTAAAATAGCTATTCCTTCCTATCTTACTTCCATGGCTTTAAATACCGGTATTTTTGGGAATCGGTATCAATGGCACCATAGTATTACAATTGGTACGGGTACCAAAACCGGTACCACACTAATATTTCCGTAAGTTAGAGTGAGATAACAGATACAGTAAGTATAAAGAAAAGTTAATAGCCATTAGAAAAATAACTGTACTATTGGTACCGGTTCTATGCTTAAACAATCTTCCAATGTAGGTAAACTGTCTGTAACGTCAACATGTTTTCAGAAGGATAGGCACTTCTGGGACATGTCAAGCAACTTTGTCCTCAATGAAATTGGCTACAGTGCTACTGAACTGTAGCGCCCTTTCATGCACGCCAGTGCATTGTCTTACTTTGAAATACGGTGCAGTTTCGTGTGCTTTGTTTTGTTTGGGATTGGTTCTAATTAGCTACAAAACAGGCATTGTATGTTTGCTTTCTGCTTAATGTTAAAACTTGGTAAATTCGCGTCGAATCAGTTAGTAAGCTACAGAAGTTTTGGCGTTTATCCTCTGTTATAGATTGGACAAATAATTTGTTATGAACGTCTACTTTTATACGTTTATTTTGAAATCTAAATTATTGAACTAGGAAAAGCCAAAGAACCTTGAAGAGTAGAGAATTACCAAAAAAAAACCTTCATCTCACAAATGATCAGTTTTCTAATTTATATGAACTAGTTGGGATAGGACCTTGGCACCCTAAACACAAGTTAAATCTTACATTGGGTGCCAGAGTTCATCGAAAACACTCACTCCCTTAGTTGTAATGCTGCATAGTATTTAGATAAGTGTTTTTGTACAACCAAAAGTAATAAAAAAATTTTTTTTTTTTAATGAATCCCTAGACTAATATTATAAAGAGGTATTTGTTTGTGATTTTGTTTAGGGGGAAATTTTTGGAACGTTAGTTAGCTTAGTTTTGTAAAAATCATTTTTCATTTGTTAACCCAATTTTTAGGAAGGTGATAGGCTATTTACATTCTTGGGGAAGTCTATGTCCGACAGTGGACGTCGTTCGGTTGAAATTATGACGACCCCTAGCAGCCGAACAAAAACAGAAGACAGAAAAACGCTAATTTAAAACGAACTATTAGCGCAAACAAGCCATGAGATACGATGTAGCACGGTGGGTGGCCAAAATTCAATAGAAGAAGTTGCAGGCATAGTGTTAGTCGTCCAAAACATAATAAATAAATATTATACAACGTGGTAATTGGAATCCTTTTACATAAATAAGAATTTTAAAATACTATAAGATTTAAATTGCACCAGTTCTTAGTAAATAAGATGTCGTAACCGCAGCTAAGGATGTCCAACTTATGCAATATATTACGAAACCGTTTATTTTCTTTAAAAAAACGATATATGATTTTAATAACTTTCAAATTGGTTGTAGACCTGTGACATAAGTATATAGTGAAGTGTTATCTATCACTTTTCCGTCCGTGGTTATAAAGACAGAATAACACTTATTTCAGAATAAGAAGCAGCACTATACTTTTTTTTTATTATTTATTAGGGACAAAAAACAGTTACATGCTAAGAGCAATACAACAAATCCATAACCTAGAATTACAAACATGTAACCCACACCATTGTCCACATATTAATAAAAAGAATAAGAAGAAGTGAAAGACAAAATGTATACAAAGAAAAATATGCGTGTGATAGCTATAACATAAATTAATTTAAACTAGCCTCTATTAACATTACACCATTTTAGTTAGTATATCTATAGCCTTTTTCTTGAAAACTTGGTTTGAGAGACTGAATATGTCCAATTCCATAAAGTTAATGTTGTATAACTTTGATGAGCTTTTAGAAGTAAGTTCGCTCTTAATGGATGGAGGAAGAAAGTGATACTGTTAGTGTTACAGGCACACAAGACATTGGTATCATCTTTGTGTTTATGATCGGCTTCAGAAACTTTCATTTGTAGCAAATGGTGTATGATGATGAAAGATGCGAATGGTACAGACGCCATGGAGAATTTGACAGTTTCGGGTACCTTGATACCCGAAACTGTCAAATTCTCCCAATCAACTTTGAACCTAATGCTATAGCCATAAAGTTGAAAATCTATTAAAGAAATTTGACAAATTGTAGTAGCTCGATGTGCTGGCGTTTGTACCTATTATGTGATAGCGAAAAATCGCTAAAAGCCCTTGCTTCGAGGAAAAAGAGCTGATGAAAAGAGGTTGTAACATATTCCCAAGCCTGTCATCAACCCGGGGTAGTAGCATAACACACAAATAGTAGTAAGGTGTCTATTTGGACAGTTCTACGGCATTCATTGCGTTATTTACGTTGCTCAGCAATTTTTTTTTTCGATCGTAGGTGGCAATGGGTAAGCAATATTGTTCAAAATGATTCAGATGTTGATCGATAGTGTGTTACGTAATGAGGGTGCTGATTTGGAGATAAAGACAACAGCCATGTTTTAATTGAGTCTTGTCTTGTACGACAAAAGGTCACAATGTCCCGAGAATGCAGAGATCTACAAAGGTCGTTTCGTACGAGACATTTCAACAACTTCGATCTTCGTATCCGGCCATCAATTGAACCTGTTTCCTTCATTGGAAACGACCTTCAGTTCGCCTTTACCAAATTAAACATTTCACGCAATGTTTATTACGATAACGGTGTAAATTCAAATATTATTATGTTCGAAATATTTCGAAACTCGTTCGCTGTATGTGAATGTTCTTGCATAAGTACGTTGGCCGTTTTATAACCTTTTTTTTTTTTGGTAAATTTTTATGTTTTTCGTCAACTCTTATGTCGGGAAGTTAATTGGTTGAAAGATAAAAATGATTGATTAATCGATTTGCCAGTTTTTTTAATGTATTTGTATTTTTATGTTGTCAACTGGTCTTTGGCTGTCAGCTGATACTTATATCGAACATTTTATCGAATCCACATCTTGGATTTGTCTCAGAAATGTGGTAACTTATCAATTTGAACCTTGTCTGGTCTACCTATGGTTTTCTTTTCGGAATGTACACAATCATAGAGTTAAGTAGGAGGTCAAGCAAACCACAGGGCTATGAAGTAAAAGTCAGATCATTAACTGTTAATTTCTGAATAACGTTCCAGTATCTGGTTGATAGGAGGATTCGCTTGTCTCGATTGCGGACTCCTTGCCACCGTAGGTGCGGGCTTTTCACAAAGTAAATCGACTGGTTGGTCGCTGCAAGACCATCCACGTGATAACCGTGTCAAAATTTATGAAGTCTCGCGTATTTATTTTTGTGTACCTATTATATTTTGGTGGTGAACTTAAATATCCAACTGTGTTGACCACGACCATTTCTTAAGCCTTCTTCAGACCTATAGACCGACTTTCTATAAAAACTTCATGGAAATTGTTCTACAAGAGTCGCGTCGCGCCTTTAAACAATGTTACTCCTTTCAGCCAACAAGTTTACTAGGCCACGCAAAAGTACCTACTTATATTTTTCACTTCGTATTACACAACAAGTACGCGACACGCAATATTGTCGTAAGTAATGAAGCGAGCGAGGGATTGATTTTACTCTTTTATGTTTTGTAATTTCTTTTACGTGCTCACTATAGTAGACCGGTACAAAAATAGCCCACGATATCAATGAAAAAGTACCTCAAAAAGCACCCCACGCTTTTTTCCATTATTTTCTACTTTTTAGTTTGGTTTTCTATGGAAGCGTGTTTTTTTTATGAATTGTTTCATCACCACTGCTCTCGAAACGGTGCAGGTAAACATCGTGAGGAAACCGGCATGTTTTAGGACATAGCATTAGGCATAATCAGCTTTTAAAGATCCTACTTCTGGGACACAGGCCTTCTCTCTGTGAGCACACCCCCTGTGCCATCATTTACCACGCAAGCCCAGTGTAGGTTGCTACGCACACAGTCTTAGAATTTTTGGTTCTATGATGTGCCGTTTCCTCACAATCTATTCCTTCACCGTTTTGAGATCAGCGGTAATGGAATTATGTACACAAAGTAAAACGCTTATCTGACTTCGAAAGCTGGACCAACAATTCGTAAGGCCACCATTGCTCCAGTTGATTACGTATGTGCAGTGATAAACGACACTGATTGACGCTATTGTTCACGAGTTGTATAATTTACACTCTTCATAGGACGATACAGACAGCGCAATGTAACGCGAAATGTGAATCCGAAATCAAAATATATGGAAATTGCTGCTTTACATGTTGCATTGCGTCGCGTTGTATAACGTGTGTGCTCAGCGTTAGATATTACCCCTTTTGTCAAAGTTTGTACCTATATCCTAGACCCTAGGAAGGTACTATTTGAATGGTAAACTATCTGTTATGAAAACAGACGAACAATTCATCTATGTGTAAATTCAATGGAAACTTGTAAATGGGCTTCAATTTCTACAGTTTAAGAACACTACCTATTAGTAAGCTATAAGTCTCTCGAATAAAAAAATACAAAATATACTGGGTGAATTTTTAGCGTCTTGAAAAAAAATGGGGGTAATAGGTGAACGGAGTAGAAGCTTTTGGCATAGAAATTTTTATGATTTTTATTTTTGAATAACATGTAATTAAATTGATCTAGCAATAAATACTACACATTTAAAGTAACATTTTCATACTAGAACAACAAAAACAGAATATTGGAAAAAAAAAACAAAAAAATATATTTAAATCTATCGAAACTCAAATCATACGCACCCTACTCAATGCGCGGCATGTATCATTGATTTCGGAGCGCGGTCCTACCCTTTGAAGCCGGCTGATAGGCGGCCTCATTGATCTTTCGCAGGCGCACGAGCCGCACACGCATCCCTGTCCACCCGCGTCCCGCGCTCCTTTAGTCACCTACGATGAATCTGAAGGCCTTCCTGCCTTCTATTCTAGTTACACAACACACCATATGAAGGTCGAGACGTTAAAAAATTTCAACCGGTATATTTATAAGGAGCTAGCCTACTACTGTCGTTAAACAGGTACAAATCCAGACTCCAGACTGTTTGCATTAATATGTTCCAACTGCTGGGAAACAGCCAATTTGAAGACTAACGTAGGTCTCATTTACAAACCCCCGAACTATAACCTGATGAACACAAATTAGATACCCGAACCGCACACAGTCTTCGTCGCTCGATCTCAGTGACTTCACAAACGAGACAAAAACAGAAGGTCCGCCACATAGAGCGACAACAAGCACACACACACTGGTGCATACGTGCGGCGATTTAAAACAAATGCCAGTCGCCAGTGCGCTCGCACTCGCTGTACGTGAAACGTATCTATGAGCTTTAGCACACCTCACATGCGAAAGTAATTATGTGAAACTGCTTATTGAATTCCGCTTTTATACATAATAACATTAAGTCGCGATTCCAGTAGAGGAAAACTATGAGAGTCAGTTCAATTGTAGCAACCGGAGCAAAATGTTGTGGTTTTCAACGTATAGATAACAAATTATAGGTCTACTACGGACCCTTTAAATTAGTTTTTTTCCCGTAAAATAAATATCAATTTTCCAAAAAAGAAGTTTCGCTTTATAAACTTACCGACTGTCAGAAATATACGGCCAAAAACATACGGCGCTGCATTAAAATAACGGGCTACCGAGCAGATCGACGAAATCACGGGGAATAGATTAAGAATCATAAATAAATCTGTGCGTAAGAATATGCAGTTTCGCTTTTATTTCGCTTGTCGTACAACGTATAAGTTTTAGCGGTACTACCGCATTTTCACTGCTGTGGTTTCGTGGCGGAGATGTGATACCCGCCATGGTGTGCGTGCAGTTTCGCTGGTTGTATGAAGTGAACTTTCTGTACCTATCTATTCTGTGATAACCTTATACGGTGAATTACGTTCAGAGTAAACTTTGTCTTGTGGTC
Source organism: Aporophyla nigra (assembly GCA_947507805.1). Classification (NCBI taxonomy): domain Eukaryota; kingdom Metazoa; phylum Arthropoda; class Insecta; order Lepidoptera; family Noctuidae; genus Aporophyla; species Aporophyla nigra. The sequence goes on along the minus strand of OX382292.1, from coordinate 24,969,975 downwards.
TCGTGTATGCTTAACCTTCTGTAAACGCGTAACAGTTGCTATATGGCTACACTGATGGATTGGATGGACGGAGTATCCTCTATGTATCAAGATGATAAATGGGTGGTTTTTGTCGATGGTCTGGGCCCGGAAAAAGACTTTTTTTATGAGCTTTTCCTTAATATTTTTTACTTAAGAAAATATTGGTAGTGGTACTCAACTGCTTCCGCTTAGATTGGAAACTGACCCAGACATTGTTGTGTAAAGGATAGGCAGATATTGATGACTAGTGAAATTGACGAAGAGATAAAACCAAATACAAAACTGAGGCTGACTAATATTTAAAAAACCAGCTATTAATGCTAAATTCATGACTGGTAAATCTTCTATCTTTATTCATCTTATTTTGTTATAATTCGTTTGATGTAGGTTTGGTAGGTTTATACTGTGTGGTGCCGGACGTAAAGAATAACACCACCCCATTTCTTCCTCTGGGTGTCGTAAAAGGCGACTAAGGGACTTACTAGAGAATGGGCAGCAGCATTCTCTATGCATTTTACCATCATACTGCGATTGCCAACCCGCCTGCCAAGCGTGGCGATTATGGCAAAGCCCCCCAAATTGGGGGAGGCCTAAGTCCAGCAGTGGACGTCTTACGGCTGAAATGATGATTATGATGATGATGTCCTCCTAGGGCGTCACCTCCCGGTGTTTCCACTCACATCTGCCTTGTAAATACCTTTTGTGAGCCGTCCTTCATTCATCCTCTCAACATGACCAAACCATCTAAGCATACTTATTTCAATTTTTGTCACTACATCTTCTTTTAAACCACACCGTTAACCACCATTAATGTATCTTAAATTAAAACGAAATAGCAGATGGAAAGACAAGGATTTTATCACGTTCTTTACAAGATTTAATTGTTACACCGAACCTGATTGAATTCGAAAGCATCTAATATCGTAAATCCTTTGTAAGTGCTTCATTTCACTGGATTATAATACGACTTTGTGTTTCTAACAAAGGTGTTTTTATTTCCTTCAGTCGCAACTAAAAGACTTTAATTGTTTTATATTTGAACAATTGGCATGGTAACAAATTTTCTCTGGCTTTTTCTTAGTGTGAGTTGAATAGAATTTACTCGAAGAAAAAGCTTAGGAAACGTTTGTTGTTATGCCTATTATTTTCTTGTATTCACGCAAAGTACAAAAAAAAAAAACTGTACAACGTGTTCCTATTGATATCCAATAACTTTACGACCATATCAAAGAACCAACTGAAATAGATTTTATATAAAAAAATAAATATGTATTAGGTTTTTCTTTTTCTTGAATACGGGTGTAAGTTTCATTGATAAGTACGAGTAAATCATTTTCATTCAAACCAATAATTCAAATTTATAGCGCAGAAAATGCAACGTTATCATATTTTACGTGAGAGTGTTTTACATAAATAACCCTGACGACAAGTTATTTTACATTAAAAATTAAAAACGAAACAAATTCAATTGATTCTTTGACATGGCTCATGAATACCGTAAATATAATGGAAGATCAAACAGTACACCTTGTTTTATTTTCGATATCAATAAGGTTCAATGACACATTAAAACAGATATTGGCAACGCTTATATCAAACAACGGCATTATTTATGGCAAATGAGAAACAGCAGAAAAAAATAACCTGCCCAAACTTTTCAGGGTCAGCTTCCAATCTAACTGAATGCAGTTGAATATCATTACATAGTGCGACTGGCTATCTGACCTCCACAACCCAATTACTCGGTAATACGATACTCCTTGGTAAGGGCGATTGCTGACAGCCAGTCTAAAAGTCCAACCAGCCCTAAAGTCTGAATTTTACGGCTTCTGACGACCCGTAAGGACTTCCAAAGATCTACAAATGACAGCCGGGACCAACGGTTAAACGTGCTTTCTGAGGCACGAAGGGGTCTCTTTATGTAAAAATGGCCACCCATCCACGGACCAACCTCGGTAAGCGTAGCTTTACCTGGTCCATCAACCCATGCTGTCATTAGTAAGCCACGAAGCCCTCCGGCCAAGTGCGAGTCGGACTCGCGCACCGAGGGTTCCGTACAAACCTGTAGGTATTCACGGTTTATGCATAAGGTTTATGTTTATGAAATTAAATGTTTATTTTTTTAATTTTTATATTTGAGCTGATTGAATGAAATGTAAATTGCGGTTTACGATTTATGACGTATTAAAAAAAAAAACTACTTACTAGATCTCATTCAAACTAATTTTCGGTGGAAGTTTACATGGTAATGTACATCATATATTTTTTTTAGTTTTATCATTCTCTTATTTTAGAAGTTACAGGGGGGACACACACATTTTACCACTTTGGAAGTGTCATTCGTGCAAACCATTCAGTTTATAAAAAAATGATATTCGAAACCTCAATATCATTTTTGAAGACCTATCCATAGATACCCCACAAGTATAGGTTTTATGAAAAAAAAAAAATGAGTTTCTGTTCTAAGTATGGGGAACCCCAAAATTTATTGTTTTTTTTTCTATATTTGAGTAAAAATCTTAATGAGGTTCACATAATACATCTACTTACCAAGTTTCAACAGCATAGCTCTTATAGTTTCGGAAAAAAGTGGCTGTGACATACGGACGGTCAGACAGACAGACATGACGAATCTATAATGGTTACGTTTTTTGCCATTTGGCAACGGAACCCTAAAAAAACCGGCCAAGTGCGAGTCGGACTCGCGCACCGAGGGTTCCGTACAAACCTGTAGGTATATTTAAATTAAAATTATTAAAATATTCTTATTATATGATGTAACTAAAAATTCACGGATTTCGCAATTTTTCCTTTATCTGTGCTGTAAGACGTTGCTTCGAACCAAATTTCAAAAATCTAGATCGACTGGAAGTACCGTTAAGGTTTTGATTCCCTTGCGAGTTTCGAAAATTTGCGGTATAAACGGCTATATCTTTTGATTGCGTTAGCTTAGAAGTTTGATTTTTTCACAGCTTCAAGGGACAATAGATTTGAGTATTTGATATAAATTTCAGCTTGATACCTTCACGCGTTCCTGAGAAAAAGGGTCTTGACAGACGGACGGACGGACGGACGGACGGACGGACGGACGGACGGACGAACGGACGGACGGACGGACAACAAAGTGATCATATAAGGGTTCCGCTTTTTCCTTTTGAGGTGCGGAACCCTAAAAACAGACACAGCATCATACAAGGAATAAATTAAAATATACTGCTTTTGTCTCTAAGATTATCAAATATAGATAGTTAGTTGTATTACCACACGTTAATTATTCCGGCATCTAGGGAGTTAAAGCGTCAGTATTAACGGTTCGGAGAAATCATAATTAGGTTCACCTAGTTTGTACAAACTGTTTGCAATATAGCGTAGTAGAGCTCTGGATACGGTTACGAGGCAAGACATTGAGACATCTAATTGAGTCTACTCTATGTCAATTAGTACATTTTAATTTTGTCTTGACGTACTACAAATGAATGATTAATAATTGAGTATTCCACGTTCAGTCATAATCTCAGTGTTTGGAAAAAAAATTCTAACCCATTGCTTCGTAGATTTGAAAAATTCGTCAGTAGTATATAACGTAATCAACGTGTCTAAAACGACAAAATGACAAGCATTACCATTGATTGGCATTTTATGTGTTACGAAGTTACCCATCTATTCTGAGAAGAACTAACAAAAAGTTGATGAGGCCTATAAATCTCCGAGTAAGGATGAAAATAGTAGGTACATCTTATTGCGAAGACCGATCTCTAAAAATTAAAAATAAATGCTCAAAATGGACATATTCTAATTTCTAAATGAAAAATCGTAATACTGAAAATTTCCTAGTAATAGATTTTATTACGTCAGAACAAAATAGGTACAACTACATATTGATAGCACTCGAACGGATCTACACTAGGACAGATTAACTAAAAAAATATTATAATGAAACACACATTTACCTTATAAGGTTTCAACATCTTCCTCAGTTCTCCACTCTCGTTGAGTTTCTCCACCGTGTCTGCATCCTGAAACCGAATGAAATCGGATTTAATTAAAAAAGTTTCTAACTAAGCCACCTCTGTGACATTCACTGGGAAGTTTAGTATTGTAGCGATGCTAATTAAAAATATAGCGACATTGTGAAATGAAGTTTTGTTCTATGATTTCTTTTTGATCTCATTTGTTTTTTCTTTGACGTTTTCGTTATTATATTTAGGTATAGTGCCTTATGTTAACACTAGGTTCTGCCTGCAACTTCGACCGCGTTAAATTTTTTGTTCCCCGATCCATCCCATCGCATTGAATCGCCCGTGCGAGATCTTCCTATTCGTGACTTTTTGGAACGAAGTTCCTTATCGCGCGTTGTGAAAGGGGGCTAGACGGAAAAAATTCTCACGAAAAGTTGTAACGACACTTTTTAACCGACTTCAAAAAAAGGACGAGGTTTCTCAATTCGACCGTATATATTTTGTTGTTTGTATGTTGTTGTTTTTTTTTGTTGTGAGTAGAGAGAGAGAGAGAGGGAGAGAGAGAAAGAGAGAGAGAGAGAGGGAGAGAGGGAGATAGGGAGAGAGAGGGAGAGAGAGAGAGAGAGAATATTTTTGTTGAGTGAATACAGGTTTTTTGTACATAATAAATAATTAAAAAAAATATAACAATTATGAATCCTGGAAAGGAACTTCGTTCCATCCGGGTGTCTCTTGACACCTCTAAAGTTTTTTCTATTTGCTCGGCTCCTAAGGGTCCTAGCATCATATTATATTGTCTACGGCCTTCCTCAATAAATGGGCTATCGAACACTAAACGTAGTTCCTGAGATTAGTACGTGCAAGTAAAAAATTGTACAAAGAGAAAATATTGTATTATTTTAGTTTGTTTGTAACGTTTTCTCGTCAAAACGGCTGATCGAACTTGGGTATTTGGCACGTGGGTAGACCATGACTAGGGTTAGGATATAGAATACATATAATCCCGATATTTTTATAAGATCGAGACTTAATCGAGTGAAACCGCAGGTAATGATAAAGAAAATGCATCAACTATTTGCCCAACACATTTACATAAAACCGACACAATCGTCTACAATAATTCAAAGCAACATTTTTCAATTTCAGTCTCATTTTAAAAGAAACACTTCTCATAAATTTCGCTTAGCTTTCCGTAGCCACTCGATTTCCATGGAAATACAGCGACAGGTAAAAGCTGGTAACGGATGGCGGTGAAAACACGACAATAGGAAACTCTGCAACTCGCACGTTCCATTTTCCGAGATCAGAAATATTATTGTCATAAGTTTCCGAGTCGACAGTCAAGATAATATTGATAGAGAGTCTTAGAGAAGAATCTGAATGTTATGATTTAAATTATATATGTAATAGATTTATTTTAATATGCAGCTAGGTTTCGTTATATATTGTCAATCTTGTGACATAGTTTATTGGAAAATCATGATCAGTATTGAATAACGGGTAAATTAAATCAAAAGTCATATACAGGGCAGAGATTGACTGATTACCATTGATTCAGTACTTGATTCTGGAACCATGAGGTGAATTTTTTTGTCGGTTATAAAAAAGATCTTCAGGTTCCTAGAAAAATGCAATGCGAAAAGAAAAAAAAAGTGAAAAATGCCATTGTACTTTTCTAGGACACAGCCGATTTTTTTGCATTAACAAATATATAAAAAAGCAATTTAATTTTTTTATAACCGCTGAATAGTTTGAACGGTCCAGAATCAGATACTGATCAATTGTAACAGGTGCGCCTCAATATAATTAAATTAGGCTGAGAATAATCCTGCTAGGGTCACAGATTTAGAAGAAAAGAAAGAAAGAAGAAAGAAAAATAGTTTATTCAGCACAAACAAAACGCACTACATGAAATAAAAAATTGTTACAAAAAAAGAAAAATGCACGCGTACAAGGTAGCCAAAAGCCACGTATATTCAAGATAAAAAACGTTGTAGAATGTTATCTATGGCTCATTGATGTCACGGCTACGGACCAAAGACAATACAAATCATATATCTGTGTTATGACACTGACAGTAATTATATAATAAAAAACAAAACAAAAACAAAAATTGCCGGATGCAGTGTGCATTTCTGGCTAGTTTTGTGACAAAAATACCACACAAATAAGAACACTTGATCTGTGCGTCGTATCTGTGCAAGAACAGGTCGTTGCTCAGCAAAATGCTGCGACGTCAGACGAATCTATCATCAGCAGCGCTGATTTTCAGCAACTACCTTTGATTTGTTCGAAAGAGTTACCGTGGCCCTGTCAAAGGCAACTAAAGGAACACGGGTGGGGTTTTATTCAGACTGAGAATCATTCTCAGCCTGATTAAAACCCACCCGTGTTCTTAAACGTCTAAATCTCATAAGTGCCTCAAAACGGCTGCCCTTCACCACAAACGCAATTAATTCTCCCAGTACCTATATCGGTTCTTTCGAATACTTGAAAAAAAAAAAAAACAATTAAGTTTAGTGAAGGAAACTTTTATAAGCTGACTACAAGCTTGCTATAAAGTGTTACAAAAGTTGAATGTAAGATAAGATAAGATAAGATCATTTATTTGCTTAAAACATTCGTACGTATTACTCGTAACTCTAATTTGAAATGAAAACATACTATTAATCTCACGGGACTAAATAAATAATAATAATGTAAACAATAGTTACGTTTACATGTATATTTATGTACATTGATTAATGTCTTTGAACTTAGTTACGCTTAGGGTATTAAAAATCGTAGTAAAAGTCCATAAAATCTAGCAATCCAATAACATTAATCCTAGTACATAACAAATAATTACTCTATATTGTTTCTACTGCTGGAACACAGGCCTTCTTTCTCCTGCCAGGGTCGCGAGATTGTTCGAAAGAGACACCGTGACCATGGCACATAGGCAACTGAAGGAACACGGGTGGGTTTTAGTTAGTAAAAGTCTGACACGCCCTCCCGCTCCGCCCAAGAGCGGGAGACGTTATTTAATGATTTCCCATCCAAAAAAAAGGCATTCTCTCTGTGAGGAGTTCACCACGCAGGCGCAGTGCAGTTTTGTGGATGTCACATGTCGTTGGTTTTTTTGTCCTAAGCTTTGTCGATTTCCGCACGGTTTTCCTTCATCGTTTTAACAACGGGGATGATGATGTTTTCTATGTGTTAAGTATAATTGAAATCCATTTAAAAAATCTATTACGTTAATCCATACTAATATTATAAATGGGAAAGTGTGTGTGTCTGTTTGTCCATGTTTCACGGCGCGACGAATTGACGTGATTTTTTAAGTGGAGATAGTTGAAGGGATGGAGAGTGAAATAGGCTACTTTTTTTTTCTTTGTTTTTTAGGTGGCCGGGGTGAATTTAGAAAAGCCGTGCTGTTCCCATGGACAATTGTATGTAGCATGTTCGCGTGTGTCTAATGCCCAGAATCTTTACATTCTATCCCCAAATGGAAAGACATAATATATAATATCGTCTACAGTAGCGTATTAAAATAACATTCTGTTCCGAGTTTTCTTCTGTGTTCTAAATCAGGAAAGGGGAACCGTGTTACCCCGAATTTAACGCGATCGAAGCCGCGGGCAAAAGCTAGTTCAAACTAAAACATAAACATGATTCGCCAGGTAGACCCAGGAAGCGTCGGCAAGCCGGGCATTATCGTACGGGTAGCGGAGTACGTCGGTAATGCAGTATCCCACGGCCATTGTACAGTCTAGGTTTTATCGGCTTTATTCCACTTTGGCTCGGAGGCCAGGTTATTGTGATTTTAATTGGATATGGTACTTTTTCAGTTAAAATTTTCATGGTTCCCAACGATTATTTTAATTAGCTCATTTACATTTTTAGGGTTCCGTTGCCAAATGGCAAAAAACGGAACCCTTATAGATTCGTCATGTCTGTCTGTCCGAGTATGTCACAGCCATTTTTTTCCGAAACTATAAGAGCTATGCTGTTGAAACTTGGTAAGTAGATGTATTCTGTAAACCGCATTAAGATTTTCACACAAAAATAGAAAAAAAACAATAATATTTGGGGTTCCCCATACATAGAACTGAAACTCAAATTTTTTTTTTCATCAACCCCATACGTGTGGGATATCTATAGATAGGTCTTCAAAAATTATATTGAGGTTTCTAATATCATTTTTTTTAAAACAATAATATTTGGAGTTCCCCATACATAGAACTGAAACTAAAAAAAAAATTTCATCAAACCCATACGTGTGGGGTATCTATGGATAGGTCTTCAAAAATGATATTGAGGTTTCTAATATTATTTTTTTCTAAACTGAATAGTTTGCGCGAGAGACACTTCCAAAGTGGTAAAATGTGTGTCCCCCCCCCGTAACTTCTAAAATAAGGGAATGATAAAACTAAAAAAAATATATGATGTACATTACCATATAAACTTCCACCGAAAATTGGTTTGAACGAGATCTAGTAAGTAGTTTTTTTTTAATACGTCATAAATCGTAAACCACAATTTACCTTTCATTCGGTCAACTCAAATATAAAAATTAAAAAAAATATATAATAATTTCATAAACATAAACCTTATGCATAAACCGTGAATTCCTGCACGGTTTGTACGGAACCCTCGGTGCGCGACTCCGACTCGCACTTGGCCAGTTTTTTATTATTAGTATATTCTGAGGGGTAAGTCCCAATCTGTCAAAAATAGATCTAAATCTAATTTCTTGAGTGTAACTTTCCCGATACTTGTTTACGTAGCAGGAAACTATTATAGTTAGGTTACAAAAATAATAATGCTGTGCGTTATGCAGAAATTAATTGTCGAAGTACGGGTATTTGATGTGGTTAAGAGTATTGATAACGGCTACAAGATTAGGGAAAGACTAAAAAACAGTGGCATTAGGCAAATATACCGAGTACCAAACGTCGAGATACAAAGACGTACGAAGGTCTTCAATATATGATACCTTTTTTTTTCTGGGTGAGAAATCATCAAATTACGTCTCCCAATCTAGGGTGGAACAGGAAAGCGTGTCAGACTTTTACTGACTAAAACCCAACCGTGTCCCTTCAGTTGCCTAAGCCAGGGCCACGGTATCTCTTTCGAACAAATCGCGTAACCCTGGCAGATATAGGATAGCTTATTATGCAACTCAATTGGAGATACCTGACAAGCGGCAGTGATCACAAGTGGAGTAAAGATGTTGCAGACGGACGTCGACTGAAAGACGAGATGTAGATCATCCAGCGGGGAGATGGACGCCATTAGACAAACCTGGATGAGGCTGGCACAAGATCGTGGGGATTGGCACAAAAAAGTGAGGCTTAAATAATAATGGGTTCAGGATAATGATGGGGCTGCCCCGTTTCTACAGTGCATCAAACATGTTTGCACAAGCACACGTCGATGACTTCCATGCCATCGTCAGACAGAAATCTGCCTCGTTGATATGCAGAGTGCGAGAAAGCTCCAACTCCATCCTAAAGACCATAGTGGGGAGGTGTGAGTCTCTTTTATTAGGTGATGTTGTTTGAAGATGTATTAAGAACAACAACCTTGTCTCTAAATCTATACTAATATTATAAAGCTGAAGAGTTTGGTTGTTTGTTTGTATGTTTGTTTGATTGAACGCGCTAATCTCAGGCACTACTGGTCCGAATTTAAAAATTCTTTTTGTGTTGGGTAGTCTATTTATCGAGGAAGGCTATAGGCTATATAACATCACGCTACAACTAAGAGGAGCGGAGCAGTAATGAAAAATGTTGCAAAAACGGGAAAAATCGCACGGGTAGGCGATTCGACGCGACGGGAAAGGTCGGAGGAACAAGAAATTTAACGCAGACGAAGTCGCGGGCAGAAACTAGTAGATTATAAGTTTACTAACATAGGTATAAGTTATCTTTTATTTGTTTACCAACTCTTAGGGATGTTTACTTATCTGAATTAAAGATTATTTTATTTTATTTTTATATCCAGCAGTGAGTAAAGTTAGACTGTGTATAATGATGATAAAAGAAACAGTGGATAGAGTGAGTTAAATAAGATATAGCTAGACAGACCACCTTTAATGAATTAGCACTAGGAAAAAAAAACCGGCCAAGTGCGAGTCGGACTCGCGCACCGAAGTTTCCGTACAAACCTGTAGGTACATTTAAGTTAAAATTATTAAAATATTTTTATTATATGACGTAACTAAAAATTTTTACGGTTTTCGCAATTTTTTCTTTATTTGTGCTATAAGACGTTGCTTCGTACCAAATTTCAAAATTCTAGATGGACTGGAAGTACCCTTTAGGTTTTGATTCCCTTGCGAGTTTAGAAAATTTGCGGAAATTTGCGGCATAAACGGCTATATTTTTTGATTGCGTTAGCTTAGAAGTTTGATTTTTTTACAGCTTCAAGGGACAGTAGACTTGAGTATTTGATATAAATTTCAGCTTGATACCTCCACGTATTCCTGAGAAAAAGGGTCTTGACAGACGGATGGACGGACAACAAAGTGATCCTAAGGCTTCCACTTTTTCCTTGTTAAGGTGCGGAACCCTAAAAATGATGCATTTTGTTTTGTATCGTATATCTTTTTCACTCTCAAGCAATGAAGCCATAAGACCTGTGTTTCATAGCCTCTAACAGGTTTTAAAGCGTAGAGGTTAAGTGTAAGCTCAGTAATTTTTCGAAGCTCATCCATTATCTTCTGAACTCCATCTTGATTGTTCTAGTTTGTATGTTAATGTGGACTGTTATACGCAACGCTATCTGCTTTTAGAAGTATAGGTATAAAGATAGAAAAAGGATTATAGTACGGAGGCTTTTATTGAGTATCGGTTTTAGGTTAAGAGATTATTTTGATATAGAGTAAATAGGTCAAGTCACCTATTAGTCTGTTTTTCCAGCCTTTGAGTTGAGTAAGGCTCCCAAACATTATTTTCTAAAGTGTTGATATCAGTCAATATACATTAAACCCAGAATTTGGCTACAAACTTGGCCAAACTCTTCAAACAATGGGTGGCTGTAGATGGCTCAGAAAGAGATGGCGAGCTGACCTGCACCCGTGTCGTGAGGACTAGTTCGGAGTGGCGTGGGAAAAGAGTTCCTGGAGGGATTTGAAAATCCTTCCAAGCCCTCTTATTCTAGCAGCATTTTCAAAGAAGTGTAACAGTATAGGCTGTTAAAAAATAACGACTATCTTTGTTTGACTTTACCAATACAATGTGAATTCTACGATGTACACTGAAAAAGAGAGGTCTCTGTACAGGTATGACATCACACAAAGATACGATTAACAATCACACAATTATGCAATTAGTAAAAACAATTAGCTATAACTTTTCTATGATTCCTAGTAATGCTGGTTATTGACATTGTAATGGCAGTGGATAATAGTGATCGGTTCTGTAAAAACGTTGTTCTCTCACATTATACACCTACTTCTATTGTTAGATATCGAATTAGAAATATGTTTTATAAGCCTGCGGTTACACGGCGCGCGGCTGAACGAAAATTAAATTTCATCTCGTAGATTTTTTTAAATTTTAGGAAGTTTTTGGTATATTAGTAGCTTTAACTGCATACTAAGATCAAAAGACTTACGAATTGTAGGTCGTAGGTTGAAATCCAGACAGCCTATTTTGATTTAATTGTTTTATCACTACTGCTCTCAAAACGGTAAAAGAAAATACGTCAGGAAACCGGCATGTCCAGGAACTAGAAATTTGAAGAGATGTGACATTTACCAAACCGCACTGGGCCCGCGTGATAGGTTACGGCCCACTGCCTTACACCAAGAGGCAGTGGCGTGCACAGGGTTTTATGACCGGGTAGGCAGTTTAAAAAAAAAAAAAAACATCTTTTGCAGTTGCACAAGTTGGTGAAGAAAAAACTCACAAGGTGGTTTAAAAGGTTGAAATGACGATTTTCTGATGATGCTAATAAAAGATTTCGGTCAGCTCAAATAACGAATCTAAGTGAGCGATTGTTACAGAACACGTCACTTGAAAGATATTTGATGTGGCCTTGAAAAAGGCCCTTCATGTGATTCGCATATGTAAATATATTTAATAAGTAAATTAAGTACTGATAACAGTAAAAGTAATAAAGTAAACCAACTCAAGTAGGTATAAATTAAATCTACGCGCCTATCCTTTTTTATTTAGATATGATTTTAAATCGTCGCCTTAAAGACTTGGTGCGACCAATAATTCTTCTTCGGTTGAAAGCATGGGAAGACGTGTAGTGGTTGTCGACTTTGTGTGTTTCTTAAATACGTGTAAAAATGAACGTTCTGTATATATTTTTCTTAATTATTACTATGAAACTTACGTGTTGCATTAACTCTTTGCTGGGTTAAATCTTGCAAACTGAGGTACACATCTCCCTTTAGCCTCCTTTTCATTAAACGGCAAATGCGAAAAGTTCCCATTTATTTTATAACCTTACACACACATTTTTAACACAAACGTCACAATCGACCAACATTTTGAAGAATAAAACAAAATCCAATTGTAAAATCAATTCAATAAACTATAATAACTGAAATTAGCAACAAATCGACCTAAATATTTACGTTTCAAAATGAATTAATCACAAGAAAAACATAAACAGCGAACTTCACAGATAAACAATTTCTAAATTTTGGATAAGTAAAACGTTGACAAATAAAATTGCATCATTGTCAAGCGGAATTTTCGTTAACTTTCGTACATATTCAATTTGGTCGCATGATACTCGCCATTAAAGTCGCGATGACGCGCGTGTGGCCCGTGATTGGCTATTGCCAGATCCTGCCGCAGGAGCTCCCATTGTTATCACTCCTTTGTGTGCAATGTATAGACACGAAAATGTCTACTACATGCGTACATTTATGAATGAAATAAAGACATTATCGTTCGCTGCCTTGCGTTGTGATCTGAGAACGCGTTGCCGTAGTAAATTACGGTATGAACTTTGCTATCATTTTATATTAGGATTTTGAATTTTTTGAATAATTTTATTACTTAGTGTAATTTTTTTGTTCTTGAAATATCAGTAACTGGTCTAGATCTTGTTCGACTAGGTCTAGGGTCTGCAGTGTCTTTATGCCTTTATGGACCGCACGCCACTGCCAAGAGGAGGCCTGTGCCCCAGCAGTGAGAACATTATAGGCTCCTTGTTGGGAATCGAACCCAACACCACACTTTGCGCGCGGCCCGCACGCGCAGGCGGCGTGATCATCGCGTCATCACCGATACGCCGAGGCGCAGCGCGGCGGCGACACTCGGTTCCACGAACTCCACCGCGACAGACGATCCTCCTCTCTAACCTCATTTTATTGTTTGTCCGGGAAAGTTATATTGATTGTAAGAACGGCATTAAACCATTGCCTCTATAATACGGTCCACATTTTTACTTGCTCCCCGCGCTAACACTCGTTATGATGAAGATCAAGAGAAGAATTATATTACGACGGCAGTATTTTGGGTTATAGATACCAAATATATACCATTCGCAACAATGTAGGGTTTGGCTTCCAGTCTAACCAGAGGCAGCTGAATTAAAGTATTTTACATGAAGCGACTGTCTTTCTGACCTCCATTATCCGGTAATACGAAATTCCGTAGTAAGACTGGCTGTCTGACTTCGAGGCTTTTGACGGCTAGCAACCACTCCCAAAGATCCTCGAATGATAACCAGCTTAACGTGCCTTTCAAGGCACGGAAGGGTCTCAATTTGTAAAGATCGTCATTTGGACCAACCACGGCAAGTCCTACGTAAGTCTACAATCAAAATTATTTATTTCCTCTCGGCGTTTATTTTATTATTGTATATTGTTTCTCTAAAATCAAATAAAAATACAACTACTAGGTTTTATCTTCTAGAATCGTTTACCAAACAAACCTTGAAATTATTATTCAAAGACGGGCTACAATACTCCGTGATAATAGTACCAAGTAGTTTCTTTTAAGTCGGTCCATAGGCAACGTAAATAAAAGTCGATCGAAGTATTGATCAAATAAATTAAGAAAAGATAGGTTTGTTCTAGGCACGTACAATATATCCCAAGTAAAGGATGAACTACAGGAATCATCGACTATGATGAGATCTAATACAGAGCTGTTACCACCATGAAAGTATTTACCTTTTTGCATGATTAACAACTTTATACAATAAAAAACTTTTTTTTTTTTGAGTGACGTTATTATGATGGTCTATGATCTGACTTGGTAAATTGATAGTCAACAGGCCACTACTACAAAGTGCAGAAGAAGAAAAGTTTGTAGCTTTGCGTCTGTTGAAGGGTTATTTAATTATTCACAAAAACGCAGAAAATCGAAGCCCAAACCTTTTCTGAATGACTACTGACTGGTGTGTAATGTACCTAGGTGTACATTTTTGCGTGATCGGCTCATGAATGCGTTGTGAATGTTTTGTTATAATGAGGACAAACAAATTATTAATAGTTTTATCCTGTTTTGCAATGGATAGAACAAACTGACAAGAATGTTAATGTTTTAAGTGTGTTAAAGTCACACTCAAATTATCATTAGTGTCCAAGTTTTTATACCTTAATTAATAAATATAAAATCACCCCTGCATTTCGCGAAGGCTTGGGCAGAGGTGTATGTATCATTCAGTACACCCATTTTGAGTATAGGAGCGAACTTTGCCATCAGCCAATCACCAATTACGCATCCGGGCTGAAACTCAGAAATTCTAGAAGGAAAAGCCCAATAACATTTTTCCAAACTCCAGTCTCTCCAACTTAATTTCCCAGTTAACAGTAGCGTTGCTTGCAAAAACAGACCAACAAATCATTCCTTCAAAATTTATTTTATACAACAATCTATCCCCTTTCAAAAATATACTTCGTAGTTTTCCAACAAGCAAAATAATCAATCAAAATCCATTAATCATCTACGGTATGCATCAAGCTTTACAACAAGACACTATTGTTAGATCCCTCGGGAAAATTTCTAGTAAAAACTTCGCATGTTTTCTTAGAACAGTGATAAACGTTCTACTCAGTATCACATGCGTTTTTACTGGCTACGGCTGCGGAATAATCTGGAAGCATTACTGTCATGGTAATGTACCAACGACTTGATGTGATCGGTGGGTTGACGACCAGTAATGAATAAGCTATTCTTACACCGAATTGCTGAGAATGAGTATAATCAAATTCAACTCTTTTGGTATGAATTTAATCTATCCAGATTGGTGATAGTTGACTGGTATATTTGGTGATCATGTAAACATACCATTGAAGAAAAAGAAGTAAAAAAAATGTAGCTTAACTTTGAGCAAATGTCAAGTACCTACTAAAAAGTGCTTGAATTTTCCAGTATTTCTTTTCGTTCTTAATTTTACATTAACGTTAAACTCTTTCCTTAATAGTATTAAAAACCCAGCCAAATGTGACTGGGACTCGCACACGAAAGGCTTTGTACCACAAGGCAGAAAACGCTGAAAAAAAAAAAAAACAAGTTTCTCGTATAATTATTTTTTATCAACTTTATTTTATTTTATTAATTATTGTTATAGCGGCAATAGAATAAACTCATACAATGTGAAAAAAAAATCATTTGTCTACCTATTGTGGTTCATGAAATACAGTCCACTGACGGACGGACGAACGGACAGCGGAGGCTTAGTAATAGGGTTCCGTTGGCACCCTTTAAGCGCAGAACCCTAAAAACGATTACACCAGTACAGTAATCTATAACTGAACTCGATAAAAAAGTCGTTTAAACTGACTCAAGATCTTAATCTATTTGACGGTAAGTACTAACTCTTCCCTGCTTTCTTTACTTTGCACATAATGAGACCATTCAAGAAAATCTTCTGGGGAAATTATTATTTAAACACACTGTAATTTACACCTTAACACTGAGAACTAAGGTGTACTTTCTAAATTGCGGAGTTAATGGCTTCGTTCGCCATTAGTTTCATTTCTAGTAGGTCAGTGTAATGTTGGTTTTATTATAAAATGTTCACATCGCCTTCCGTAGGCCTGTTTCCGGAATAGTTAGTACATTTCCTTTAAGCTATGTATTTTAAAAGGTTTTTCAAAGTGGGGCTTGGGGCTAAGCAATAACAGCCGCACGGGTCGATCGATCAGGTTAAGCTGCGCTTGCCGCGGTTAGAACGTGGATGGGTGATCATCTTTACATACTAAGACCCCTCCGTGCCTGGTAAAGCACGTTAAGCCGTTGGTCCCGGCTGTCTTTCGTAGATCTTAGACAGTCGTTACGGGTCGTCAGAAGCCCTAAAGTCTGACAACCAGTCTTACCAACGGGTATCGCATTACCCAGTATCTGGGTTGTGGAGATCAAATAAGTAGTCACTCCATGTAAAATACCGTATTCAGCTGCAACCGATTAGGTTCGAAGCCGATCCCAACATAGTTGGGAAAAGGCCTTTTCATATCGTTTTGGGATAGTTATTAACACGTTAACTGCCATGTCGGACTATGTGTCCGACACTTTTTGTTCCATTCAGGCCTTGTCGGACTATATGACCGACAACACATACCACATCTGAAAATGTTTTTGCTGCCTGGCGGCCATGTTTTTGGAATAAATAATGTGTTTATGGAATAAATAATCTATTTAAAGTGAAATAACACTAGGTAAGTACATTTTTTTACTTTTTCTGATTTTAACCATGACAGTTAACATGTTAAAAGGAGTTGAGTGTCTTAGAAGCAACTAAGAGACTTATTAGAGAATGGGCAGCAGCGTTCTAAATACATTTTACCACCATACGGTGCGGTCGCCAACCCGCCTGGTCAGCGTGGCGATTATCGCGAACCTCCCAATTTGGCGGAGGCCTATGTCCAACAGTGGACATTTTTCGGATGAAAGAATGAGAGTGTTGTATTGATGATTTCAAAACTGTACCAGCGCTTCTAACCTAATTTAAATGTAGGTATATTTCTCTTAAACTTGGTAATTTGTATGCAATGTATGCCATTGTTATTACACTATCAGATTTTTATCAAACAAATGACAATTTAGCCTCAATTGCTTTAAGGTCGAAATCTATTCTTGTTCTTATTTGTCTGTTTTTCCTCATTTTATAAAACTGACTGTAATACGATTGTTTACAAACAAACTTTAACGAACTCAGCATATTCAGCCTATAATTTTCCTCTCTCTGTGAGAGGGAGTAGGCCATAATTCACCACGCGAGCCCAGTGCGGGTTGGTCGATGCCACGTCTTCGAATTTTTGGTACTAGGACATGCTGGTATTTTAACGATGTTTTCCTCCACCGTTTTGAGAGCAGTCGTGATGAAATTAAAACACAAAATAAGGTTCAAACTTACGATCTAAAACTCGACAAGTTGCAGCCGTTACCACAGGGTCACCAATTGTCTAACGAGCTCAGGATTCTAATTTCTAAAACCTTTCAAAGCACCCCTATAAGGAACATAATAAGGTTGGTCTTCCAAACTGCAAGACCAACCCCGAACCTTGTACCGGTTCGGCATTCCTATGTCATCTTCCAAATCTAACAGAACCCTACCAAGGTCGCGAGATTGTTCGAAAGAGATACCGTGACCCTGGCACATGGGCAACAGAAGGAACACAGGTGGGTTTTAGTCAGTAAAAGTCTGACACGCCCTCCCGCTCTGCCCAGAGCGGGAGAAGTCATTTGATGATTTCCCATCCAGAAAAAAAAAACCTTGTACCGACATCAAATTTTCATAGATCCACCACATGTCACCACGCGAAAAAGATTTCATACCGCTTTCAGACCTACATAAATAAAGAATGCTAAGTATCGCTACTTTTCAAGATTCAGTTTCTCTACCAAGTTATCAGGGAAACAAAACAAACACGACACCATAGCACTAGAGGGGTCAAGGGCAAAACATGCACGTGGACACTGAGTGGATACGCGTGCTGGTCGGCGTGAGGTCAAAGTGAACCAAGAACTGGGATTTTTTTATTTTAAGGTTAATAAAAGTACGTTATTTCGATAGATACAATCTAAAATCACTGCTAAAATGCTAACTGACTGATAATCTAGTTCCTATGCCACTGAAGTAAGAAATATAAGGTAGTACGAACTAGGTGTAGACAAAACCTACTCCTTTTTTTGAAGTCGGTTAAAAAAATCTAACTTGACGGGAAAAGGTTGCAAGTTAAAACTTATATTGAAAGAAAACTTAAGGAGGATTTAGGTAGCCCGCAAAATTCACTGTTTTATGAAATAGTCATTCAATGGGATTGAACAAACTTAGGTATTGATTATTTTAATGACTATATTTCTATTAGAACTTGAGTGTTACGGTTGGCAATCATATCATGTTCAATATACTGCCTGACACCTGCTATTTGAAAAACAAAAACGTACGAAAATGTGTTTCTCGCGGGCTGCCCTGCTACTGCTTAATTATATGTAAAAACTTTAAAAATGATTTAAAAAGTTCAGTGTTCGGTCGTAACGTTCTCTGATACGACTATTTCAAAACTCGAGCAAATATCAGCCGGCGTAGCATGACCAATTCTATATCTATTCTATTATATTCAATAGTAGAGAGAAATAGTCATCATAATTGAAGAATAGAAACATCTCTTCTCTTCAGTTTTACACAATTTTTCTACTATACAATCTATCATTTTGTCTTCTCGTCGACAAATTCCGTTTCTATGGCGGTCATGCTACGCGTGCGACCGCCATAGAAGCGAGGCTACTCTTTCTACAACGCCTCGTTTTGAATGCAGGAAAAAATAAAACAAGAATTTAAGATATCACAGGGCAATTAAATATCACTGACAATGACAATATTAATATGGTTTGTCCTTTTAAAACGTGACATTTATGAATAAACATGATTAATATTGAAGGTTAGTAGGCCATAACAGATGTTTGTAACAGTGCCCTCGGCATCACGCAGTCCGCATAAAAATGAGCTGATTTCCTCCATGTTGTATAATTTTGACATGACCATGGTAATTTAGTCCCTTTTGGTCAATCGTTCACTGTGATATTCTCTGATTTTCATAAAATAAATAAAGTAGATTCCATATTAATCTCTCATATACAAATAAATCAAACAGATGAGGAAATAATGAGAAGACGTGTTGATAGAAACTAATTTGTTCCGTGTATTGCCCAACGTAAAGAATAGCATCACTAAATTTCTTCCCGAGGGTGTCGTAAAAGGCGACTGAGGAACTTACTTCAGAATGGGCAGCATCGTTCTCTATGCGTTTTACCACCATACTGCGATCGCCAATCCTCCTGCCAAGCGTGGTGGTTCTGCCAAAGCCCCTTTTTGGGGGAGGCCTATGTCCAGTATTAGACGTCGTACGGCTGAAATGATGATTATGACGAATTTGCCCTCTGAATGAGAATTATTATTATTATTTGAATTCCATTCCAAACTTTAGTTTATAATATATATATATATAATATATACTGTCTTTTGGTAAATCTACTTAAGTTCATCTATAAAATGCGTGCATACGCATACGGACGTAAGCAGTACAGTGCGGCTTATAGAATAACTAGCAGTTGCCATTGGCAACCAGACCTTCATCCGCGTGGAGGTCCAAAATGTTACCACTGGAATGTGTTACCGGGATAAAAACTATCCTATGTGTTAAACCAGGTTTCGAAGTATCTGTGTGCCAAATTTCACCTTAATCTAGTGCGCCGTTCTTGAGTATACTAATATTAAGCTGAAGAGTTTGTTTGCTTGTTTATTTGTTTGTTTGGTTGAACGCGGTAATCTCAGGAACTACTGGTCCAAATTGAAAAATTCTTTTCATGTTGAGTAGCCTATTTATTGAAGGCTATAGACTATATAACATCACGCTACGATGAAAAGGAGCGGATGCAGCAACAAAAAATGGACGAAAACTGGCAGGCAATTAGATGCGACTGGAAGGGCCAGGGGAGCAAAAATTTGACGCGGTCGAAGTCTGCGGGCAGACGCTAGTAATAGGTACATATTTCTGTTACTGACTCGCTCTCACAGAATCCTCTCCCAGTAATCCAGCTAAGAAACATAAACCTCACACATACCTCTAAGGCAGTGCTTGATACAATTAACTGTATTTATCTTTGCGCCTGCACGAACATTGGATCGTCTTTTAATTGATTAGAAAAAGACACCTCTTTGGTAGTTTTGGCGAAGTTGTACAGGTGTAATTTGTAGTCAGTTGTAAAGACTAACATTTTAGTGCATCTTTACTAAGAGCAGAGATTGCATGGCACTTTACTTTTTATATGTAATTTCATCACCACTACACTCAAAACAGTGAAGGAAAACATCGTGAGGAAACCGATGTATCTTAGAAGCAAACAATTCGAAGACATGTCATCATCATCATCATCATTTCAGCCGTAAGACGTCCACTGCTGGACTTAGGCCTCCCCCAATTTGGGGGGGCTTTGCCGTAATCGCCACGCTTGGCAGGCGGGTTGGCGATCGCAGTATGGTGGTAAAATGCATAGAGAACGCTGCTGCTCATTATCTAGTAAGTCCCTTAGTCGCCTTTTACGACACCCATGGGAAGAAATTGTTTGGAAGAAAGTGATGTTATTCTTTACGTCCGGCACCACACGGTACTGAAGACATGTGACATCCTCTAATTCAGTGTCACCCTGTATCTGTGTAGTTTATGTCAAATAAATTCTATTTTATTCCATCCTCTAATTCACACTATGGAGCGAGCACGGCCTCTGTGATAAGCTTAAGTTACACATTTTATCAGGGTTTTTATTCCCAAACTGTGATAAAAATGTTTGACTCAAGCCTATCACAGAGGCTGTGGACGCTGGACCCGCATGGTTGATTATAGCCTACTTCGAGGTTTATATCCCAGCATTGGGAACATTATGCTCTTTCTGAAGGCTAGGTACAGAATATCTACTTAATTTCTGCTGTTGACAATATTTCGCCTTGTGCCATATCTTGCCATGCCATAAAACCAGCCGCTCCATTAAAGGCAATTCTTTGATATGGATGGGCGGAAGCATTTAACTGCACTGACATCATCTTCTTGCCATCACCTGCACATTATAAGCTCGGAGATAATGGCGTTATTCACGCATATCCATTCACGACCATTTGATACGCTTCCGTGCTAAGTCGATCATTAATAAATGCTATCAAAGGCTGTTCACAAATCGAGAACTCGGACATTTGACAGTATTAACAGGCACGGGCAGGAGAATGATAAATGAAATTAAATAAACAACCACAATTCTTCTTCTGTCGAAATGGTGTGAAAGGTAATTTACGAATGTTATTTTTGTATGGATAGTTGCAGTAGACGTCATCCTGAGGGTAATGAGAAAGATAAGAGTGAGCCGTAAGATTGCATGTGTAACATGCAGAAATGGTCTAAGTTTGACTGATACATTTTCAATGTAACAATATTGTATCTTTTGTTAAACATGTAGGATTGTCAATTATCCTACCGATGGTAAAAATGTGAATGTGTGACATGTGACACACAGATAGTTTATAAACCTGAATTACCACAAAGGATACTTTTTATCCCAGTAGTAGGTAAATAGTGTAGCGTGTGTGTGTGTGTCTGTGAGGGTGTGTGTGTGTGTGTGGTGTGTGTGTAGTGTGTGTGTTGTGGTGTGGTGGTAGGTATAATTCGCGACCCCCACGCAGGCGATGCCCTTTGCAACAGTTAGTATAAAATACGGCCCTGAAAGGACACAGCTGTAGCGAATGGAGACGTTGTTGGACATTTGGCAGAACACAATAAGGGTTCTTTAAGTTCGCATAACTTTAATTTCTCCAAATATTTTTCCTTGGAAAGAAGAGCAAAATGGTTGCGGTAGAAGAAAAAATAAGGATAAAAATACTGCCTGCTCCTTTTCAGTTTTACATTGAAAAACACACGTGGGTAGCAACCGTTTACTACATAGTGTTGCGTTGCAACGTTTAACGATGGACTGAACCAATTAAAATGTGCTCTTCGTTAGTTGGAAACTAATAAAATTTGAAAGGGTCATAAAAGGAAGTTGGTTGGTTTTGTGGTAAACCTTCCGATGTGGAATTTTATGGTTCTGGTTTCTATAGAAAAACACATAGGACTTATAAAAAAAACATTTTTTTTTTCTCGTATACGGGAAGATGTCGTAACTTCAAGTCTTCTTCCCAAGGGGGTTAGCAGAAACTATACACTGTCCTCTATTAACACTGTAATTTGAATCCATTATAAAAGCCAATTATTTTTAAAAGAGTCATGGAAAACCATGGAGTTTCTGGCCAGTTCTTCTCCGTAGAAATCAACCAGTTAGAACTGTGCACCTAGCTTCTGACGTTTCATATGTGCCCATGTAGGTTTATGTGAAATAAAATATTTTGATTTGATATTACTTTCCACGGAGGATTTTGTTTTCATGAAAATAAAAACTTATTTAAAAAATCTGTTTTCGCTGCATTTAATAGTTATGAATTTACAAAATATACACGTGCGGCAATACCCAAAGAATTTGAGTATGCACTAATTAATGTGCATTCCGTTCTACTGAAAGTATTTCGTATTGAATTTCATTTTTTAAACCAAGTATTATGTTTTCGGTATTGTGGTATTTAGCCGAACAATAACAGATGCACGGGTCGATACTAAGTTAAGCTACGCTTGCTGCGGTCGGTCCATGGATGGATGACCCTCCATGCTTCAGAAAGCACGCTAAGCAAGGCCTCATTCGTGAATATGACTGACTGTGAGAATGACTTCTTCTTCCCAGCTAAAGCACTAGGAAGTGTCGAAGGGCGGGCGTTTTGGGGGGACTGTCTCATGTAACTTTGACGTTCAAAAAGTGTTGACTCTCAGCCTAGTTTGAATAAATGACTTTTTGAATAGTAAATCGTAGATCTTTGACAATCATTATGGGTAGTCAGAAGTCTGAAAGTCTCACAACCAGTCTCATTAATTTGACTGGCCTGTTAGTCTAGTGGTTAGTGACCCTGTCTGCTATAACTAAGGTCGTGGGTTCGATTCCCACCCAGGACAAATCTTTATGTGATGAGCACAATCATTTGTTCTGTGTCTGGGTGTAATTCATCTATAATAATTATGTATTTAGAAATATATATAAGTATATTTATTAGTTGTCTGGTAGCCATAGTACAGGCTCTGCCTAGTTTGGGATCAGATAACGGTGTGTTGGTTGTCCTAAGATATTATATTATTATTGTGGAGGTCAGATAGGCTGAACGTAAAACACAGGCATTCATAGCAAAAAGGCTAGGATATTGGGTGCATATCTGCCTATCTCTTCGGGGTACACAGGCGTGCTGTTTTACAATGGTGTGATTTGTTCATCATCTTCATTATTTCAGTCGAAAGACGTCCACCGCTGGACATAGGGCACCCAACATTTTGGAAGGTTTGCCATTATCGCCACGCTCGGTAGGCGGGTTGGCAATCGCAGTATATCGATAAAAAAACTTTTTTACAAAAAAAAACAACCGACTTCCTTAAAAACACTACAAAGTTAAAAATAACTTTAATTTCGGAAGTCGGTGTCTTTGGATCTGTATTGATGGTTTTTTTGCCACCGACTTCCGAAATTAAAGTTATTTTTAACTTTGTAGTGTTTTTAAGGAAGTCGGTTGTTTTTTTTTTGTAAAAAAGTTTTTATTTTAAAATTTTTAGTTGTGGTATCCACCCCGTACTAATTCCAAACAAACAATGCATATTTATGCGATAGCAGAAATCGCGGTTAATTTGCTGTCATTTTTTAAAGAGTTCCGGTGTCTGTCTCCTGAACTCATCATCAGATCTATATGAAATTTACATGGGATCATTTCGAAATAAACCCCTTTCGAACAAAAAAAGAATTTTGCATATCCGTCTAAATATGACGGAGTTATGGCCGAACATACATAAAAATAAAAAAATATATAAACATCCGAATTGAGAACCTCCTCCTTTTTGAAGTCGGTTAAAAATAACAACCGACTTCCTTTAAAAAAAAACATTAAAAAGTCAAAAATAACTTTAATTTCGGAATTCTGTGTCTTAGGATCTGTATTTAAGGTTCTTTTGCCACCGATTTCCTAAATTAAAGTTAGTTTTGACTTCGTAGTGTTTTTCTAAAGGCAGTCAATTGTTATTTTTTTATTTTGAACTTTTTAGTTTTGGTAGATACCCCGCACTAATCTAGTCGCGTTATTCGTTCATTTGTCGCGCAAATACTTAATGCAAATTTAAGACTTATATGGTTTTCATATGGATCCCATTGTCCGAATGGAAACAAATTAAAATGGGACCATTCGGGAAGTACCAGCTATCAAATAAAAAAAGAATCATCAAAATCAGTTCACCCAGTCAAAAGTTATGAGGTAAAAAACATTTTAAAAAAATACAGATGAATTGATAACCTCCTCCTTTTTTGAAGTCGGTTAAAAATGCATAGAGAATGCTGCTGCCCATTCTCTAGTAAGTCCCTTAGTCGCCTCTTATGATACCCACGGGTAGAAATGGGATGGTGTTATTCTTATCGTCCGGCACCACACGGGACAATTTGAAAGGCACATTTTAACTTGTTCATTAGTGCATTATTCCAGCCCCTAAGAGCAACAACTTCAACTAGAACTAAGCACATTTTATACACATAATAATGCAGTTTTAGTTTTGTTTGTTCTAGTATGAATGTATGTATGTTGCTCTAGAAACAAACAGACGGGACTATTTATTTATCCTTTATTTCAGGCAACTAAAGGCCCATAAAACACAATACACATATAAATATAAAACAATAATAAACTAATACATATTTTAAACAATATACTTAAAAACTACTGCACACGAAGTGACGGCGGCTATGTATGTGTGAGTGTGCGTGGCTGTTCAACAGATTGAAACTTAGCTAATTACATATTTATCTGCTTTTTAGTACTAAGAGCTACTATGAAAACTTTTTATTGTATGTATAAGACAGTAGATAGAAAGTACCACTGCCTCAAATAAGTTATTCGGGGAATTCAGAAGTAGGTAATGCTATGTTATGTGAAAACATGTCATTTTGAAAATAAATGTTTAGTAATGATAGATTGGAAAGAGAACGTATAACTTCATTTATTGAATACCTAGGTTCTGCCATCGTCCGCGTAAAATTTCGGCCCCGAAATCACCGCGTCGCATCCCACCGTCGCGTCGCATACTTCATTTTAACTTAGCTTTCTTTCAGACTTTTTTATTTTGTTCGGTTTTTAAAGGTTTTACCGTTATCTACAACCTTCCTCGAGCTATTGAATGGGCTATCGATTATTATTAGATTTTTTCAATCCGACTGGTAGTTTTAGAGATAAGCGCGTTCAAATAACTCTTCAGTTTCATTGTGAGTATACACCCTGACATTTCAGTCGTCTTAAAAAGGTTGTCCACTCATGTATCCGATATAATATACCTCTAGGCGTGATTAAAAATTTGTTACCAATTAAGATAATAGGAACTAAGAAAAAAAAAATGCATTCGAATTATGACACATCCTGTTAATAGAGAACATATATACCTACCATATCAAAATCAGAATTAACAATTTAAATCTGACAGTCAAAAATTAAAAATTAAAATATAAAATTAAATTACTAAATTGTCATTAAAAATAAAATAAATAAAAATACATACATTACAATAATTAAAATTTTCTAACCGGCATTGAAATAGCAACATGCCTGCCACATCCATGCCGGATATAAGGACAGTCTAACCGGTCAGCGATCATTGCCAGGATAGCATTGGTACTGTCCCGCACCCGGCGCACCAGGGACGCACACCGCTTGCGCATAACACCGTGGAAACAATCAGTGCGCGCCATCTCGACCATCCCTGATGCGTAACAGAAACGGGGCAGCCCCAACACCGCCCGGAACGCATTGATGTACTGGATACGAAGGGCGCTGTATGCCCTGCTAGTATAGTCAGCCCACAGGCTGCAGGTATAAAGGGACGTGCAGTAAGCTTTAAAAAGCGTGACCTTTACACCAACAGAACAACGGGCTAACCTGCGGGCTATCATGTTGGCTCGCACAGACAGCGCCCTCCGCTCTCGCTCCATGTCCGCATGGTCTTTAAGGTCCTCAGTGAACTGATGCCCTAGATATTTAAATTGGTCTACTCGGTCCATTGGAACACCCTCGAGATGAACAGGCGGTAAATTCATAGGACTCGACATGCAAGAAACCCAGCAATTTATTTGTGTATTTCATTGCACTTCTCTCGAGGTTGTCAGCTGCTGAACCGAATATTCCTGTGGTCCATTAACAAATTAAGTTCAGGCTAATACATTTTTAGGACCACAAATCGTTTATAGGAAAGGCCATATTCTGAGGCCTGGACCCACTTGTTCACTGTCCTACGTTGCACCTACTTAGGACTTCAACATAATATATCCTTGGTTGGAGAACAGTGATAAGTCAGCATAATATGTTATATTATAATGCGACTACAATTCTTCACCCCAGCATGACGAGAAATGGCAATAGACCCCTAAACGATCACTTAACAATTATATGGCGCAGCAATAGCAATAAAGGTTTATAGGGTAAAACCAACTTGTCAGGTAGCAGATAATCCTCTAATCCCGATTTATTTGACAAAAGATTCGACACCAAATATTCGAAGTAGACAAAGAGTTATACTAAATTAACCCTTATGGTGTTCTACAAAATGTCCAATTCCGTTACGGCTCTATGCTTTCAGGGCCGTATTTGATATAACTCAGTCAACGCAACATGTTTGACGAAAAAATACAAAATGGTCACTTTGAAAATTTATCAAAGAAACTTGTCACATTATCGATTTCTTGCCTGTCACCTGTCACAATATACCCCATGTTTTATAACAACAAACCAGTATATAACGATTTGTACGTACATATATATATATATATAATAGTAAGTAAGTGCGCTCGTCTAGTAACGCAGACAGTTGCAATAAAGCTGGTAGCTGCGCGCAATGGAAGCCTGAATGTCCTACCTGCGGTTATGACTTTAGCAAACTTAGGGTTGAACCAAATGATGCGAGTATTGGCAAAACAAATGCAAGGTAATTGCCTGAAGTGTTATTAGTCACACTAGTTCCCATTTCTTCACGTGGGTGTCGTAAGAGGCGACTAAGGGACTTACTAGAGAATGGGCAGTAGCGTTCTCTATGTGTTTTATCACCATACTGAGATCGCCAACTCGCCTGCCAAGCTTGGCGATTATAGCACCCCCCCCCCCACCCAAATTTGGGGAGGCCTATATCCAGCAGTGGACGTCTTTGAATGAAATGATGATGATGTTATAATCCATTGGTCTGCTCGAAGTCACTGAAATGGCGGAGCCTGGGGGAAGCCTAGGTCCAGCAGTGTAACATAGTAGTAAGTTTTACTAACAAACTTCTTGAGTCTTGGTTACTTTAATAAATAAATATTCTATTCTATTACTCACGTACCACCAGAACATGCGGCAGCGAGTGACGAAACTAAATAAATATATTCATCTCTTTCTAACAACAGAAATTCGTATGGGGACCAATAAGGCAGTCAATTTTTAAATTAAACCTTATCTGAAAATATGGTTTGGATGGTCTACTGAAGTCTCATGAAAATCAGCACAGTCTGACTCACACCATAATTCAAGTCACAATTTAATCTATTTTATTTTAATTTTTATCTACGTTTATCTACGCGCCAACCCTATCTTAATGTGATAGCCGGGCTCTACGAGCGGTCTCATTGTGGTGGGGTCTATTTTTTTATATTATATCGTTAATTGTGAGGTAGGATATAACATGTACATCACTGTTACGACTACATGTGACAATTTCAGTGGAATACTGTAGTGCTAGTTTGTTTTATTTTGAGCTTGTGTGGCCTTGAAAGGTTTTCTTTGGTAGTAAAGTTTTTGCGGTAGGTTTTTCGATATGGAGGGTTTTGTACCCATAGGTTCTGGATTTTAGTTCTGAGCCTGAATATGCAAGGTGGTCCTTTTGATATCCCATAACTCTAGGATACTAATGAGACCTCGTTAAATAATCAAAATAATATAGATGAATGGTGTTCTATACACATAATTATATTAAACCCATCGATGAATTCATTGTTTGGTAAAAACTGACATAAGTAACGAATCTTAATATTTTAACAAGAAATTTAATCAACAGTTTGATTTAAATTTTGATGATCAAAGTGACGTAGGTATTTGCGAAGGGCGTTCTGAATATGTCAACACAATGTGACATACATTGGGTTGGGTCATGGTATAAAAATGCAAAATTTCGTAAGTGTAGTATTACCATGGCTGACAAACACGATAGAATTTTAAGTAGGTAGGCAATATTTTGTCACGGCATAAAATTTTAAAGGTCAGCATGATAGTTTTTAAAGCAAATTTTGTATTGAATAGGTACATATCACTTTTCACTCTTATGCCTTAAGCAATAAGTTTTAAAAGGGGTCGGCCGCCAGTGTCCGCGATAGTATATAGCATATATAGATGTGCCTTAGCCAGCGTTATACGTAGGAGGGTTTGTATTTTAAGATGTAATGGTGCGCCTCTTCCATGTGCAGATGGTGACCACTGGGGTGGGTTTATTGAGGTAAACTTCCCAACCACCCCGATTAAAACCCTAAAACCTGGGCCTGAGCTTTTGTGAAGGTATTACCCCGAAAACGAAATTACAGTCAGCATCTGCCTAGCCTTTTCCCAAATAGGTTGGGGTCTGATTTCAGTCTAACTGGATTCAGCTGAATACCAGTAATTTACATGGGGCAGCAGCCTATCTGACCTACACAACCCAGTAACTGAATAATACGATACCCCTTGATAAGACTGGTTCTCAGTATTTCGGGCTTTTGACGACCCGTAACGACTGTCAAAGATCCAGTCGGTACCAACGGGTTAACGTTCGGCAAGACCACTAATCTGGTATGTAAAGACGGTCACCCATCCACGGACCAACCGCGGCAATCGTAGCTTAACTTGATCGATCTAACCGTGCGGCAGTTGGAACGAAGTTCCTTATCGCGCGTTGTGAAAGGGGGCTAGACAGAAAAAAATCTTACGAAAAGTTGACACGACATGCTTTAACCGACTTCAAAAAAAGGACGAGGTTTCTCAATTCGACCGTATATATTTTGTATGTTGTTGTTTTTTTTGTTGTAAGTAGAGAGGGGGAGGGGGGAGAGGGGGGAGGGGGAGGAGTAGAGAGAGGGGGAGAGGGGGAGAGGGAGAAAGGGAGAGAGAGAGAGTGGGAGAGAGAGAGAGAGAGCGAGGGAGAGAGAGGTAGAGAGAGAGGGAGAGACAGGTAGACAGAGAGGTAGAGAGAGAGAGAGGGAGAGAAAGAGACAGGGAGAGAGAGAGAATATTTTTGTTGAGTATATACAGGTTTTTTGTACATAATAAATAATTAAAAAATTATAACTATTATGAATTCTGGAAAGAAACTTCGTTCCATCCGGGTGTCCCTTGACACCTCTAAAGTTTTTTATTACTAAGCCACAAACCGCAAAAAATAAGTACCTAATAAATTAGTTTATTTTAACACCAGCTTATTAATTGCCTCACTGTTAAGCAAAGACTCATAGAGAAAAGACATGAGCATTGATCACCAAGTTTCTCAAGGCGGGCTGTATCTGCCAGGGTCGCGAGATTAGTTCGAAAGATTAGTCCGTGGCCCTGGCATATGGGCAACTGAAGGAACACGGGTAGGTTTTAGTCAGTAAAAGTCTGACACGCCTTTCCGCTCCACCCAGAGTGGGAGACTTCATTTGATGATTTCCCATCCAAAAAAAAGGCGGGCTGTATTGGTTTGCTCATTTGCACACTAAAACAGAAAGTTCATACTCAAAGCATTTATTTCAATTAAAACATTTACAGGCACTTTTGAATTTACTAAAGGTCGGTCGGTCAGTCAAATCCAAAACGTAGGTAGACCTCTTTAGAGAAGAATGGGTTAGAAAATCCAAGGCACTTTAAATCTTTGAACAATAATATATATAATAATATCTTAGGATAACCAACACACTGTTATCTGATCCCAAACTAGGCAGTACCAGTACTATGGCAACCAGACAACTGATATATATACTTATATATTTTTATATACATACTTATTATAGATGAATTACACCCAGGCACAGAACAAATAATTGTGCTCATCACACAGAGATTTGTCCTGGGTGGGAATCAGTAAATATCGACGGTTAAAACGTAATGGGTATAAGCGAAAAAAACCAAATTGTTCAGGAGAGTTTGAAATTGTATAAAAATGGATATAACTTTTTTGTTTATTGTCATATCGTGAAAATGGAAAGACATCGTAGAGCCATGGGAGTGAGCACATTCGAAAAAGCAGATTATTTTAAGTAGGATGGAATTCATAAGTCATTATCGACCAAAATGGCGCTTATTAGCTATTATTACCTTTTAACCGTCGATATCAGTTTATTAAACAATTTAAAGGAAGATGGCAAAACCTTGTCTTTTGTTAATTTCGAAATCACTAACAAACGACCTTACGGCAAGTTTGTGGTGGTGTCACCTTCAATTTAGTAGAAATGCTCCTCGGAAAAAGACGGTCGTCATAACTTTTATAAGAGCTTCTATTCAAATTCCGCAGACATTATTTGACAACATTATGAGGCAGTCAAAAGAAATTTTAATATACCTAGCATAATCGGTTGATAATATGGCCCATTGCTAGGACACAGAGGGGTAATTGCGTAACTTTTTAACGGTAGGAATTGGTTTCATATTGATAGTTAAACAACATTCATTGCGTTATTTACGTTGCTGAGCCGACAATTTATTCGAACAAATGACGCAATGGTTTAGTAATAATCTTCAATCCCATTCAGATTCTGATAAATAGTGCGTTTCGCAATTAGGGTGCAGGTCTCCTCTTTGTACGAGCGAGTGGACAGACGGAAATTACATGCGTTAGAATTTTTAGTTCTAAGACACGCCGGTTTCCTCACGTTTTCCTTCACAGTTTTGAGAGCAGTGGTGATAAAATAATTTGTGTAAATTATTTCATCACCACTCACACAAGTAAAGCGCCGGCTCGTGTTCGAATCCATGACGAAAATAAATTGTCGCTGTTACCTGTGGGCCACCACTCTCAATATGCCTTATTCTGATTAAATATTTCTAACTAGTGCTGTGACTTGGAAACTCATTGATGATTTGAGTCTATGACACGTTAGTTTTGACTAGCGTCAAATAAGATGGGCTTTAGCACAGTTGCAGTACAATTCCAACATTGTATAAGGCAGCTCTGGTGGTTTCCTAACTATGGTGGGGAGTCGATTTCCATTCTAACCGGATGCAGCTAAATACCAGTATTTTATAAGTAGCGACAACTAGCGAGTGCGCTAAAATATCCTGCCGCAATTCATGGGAAGATGGGACTTGCCTCATGTCCCGAGTCACAATAAAGTTTGAATCAGGCTGTCTCAACGAAGCAATTATGTTATTTGCTACAGTAAAGTATATCAAATTACACTGATCTAACATTTTCACAATATTATTTTGGTTCAGGCAAGATTAAGGCTTAGATTCAAGAGAAGTGACCTCGAAATGTCTCAAGGATTCTCTCCGTTATTGTAAATCCTGAAGGACGATCATAATCTGTGATTGTATTGTAAATCTTTGGAGGCCTTGAAATGTACAGTAATCCTTGAAAGCGGTTGTTTTGGTATTAGTATTGAAAAGCTGTCAGAATGGGGATCCAATTAAGGAAAAGTTTGTTGTTGAAACTTATTGGACTACGATTGAAATATTTGTCAGTTTGATGTTTTATATTATGTATGTATGTATTGAGTTAGAGTTTCTTGCGCTTCATTTTGTGTAACCTACTTCACAAAGGGGATGGAAAACATCGCGACGCATCTGGTTGTTGACTGGCCTGTTAGTCTAGTGGTTAGTGACCCTGACTGCTAAGACTGAGGTCGTGGGTTCGATTCCCACCCAGGACAAATTTGTGTAATGAGCGCAATCATTTTTCTGTGTCTGGGTGTAATTTATCTATAATATGTATGTATTTAGCAATATATAAGTATGTTTATCAGTTGTCTGGTTGCCATAGTACAGGCTCTGCCTAGTTTGGGATCAGATAACGTTGTGTTGGTTGTCCTAAGATATTGTTATTATATCCTGAACCAAAAATGACGATGAAATGTCACATCTACCAACCCGCAGTAGGATTGTATGGTGGATTATAGCCCACTCCCAGCCCAGCCCAGTGGTGGGAATGATATTAGCTGATTATGTAGTGTTTTGGTGTAAAAACAAATCCTGTGCCCGATAGGATTTACTAGTCGGCTGAAATGACGAACTTCCATAGAAACATTCATTCCATATTTAACTCTTTTAGGGAATGAATTATGTAAATAAATCCCTTCCTTTGTGCTCACTTCTATTTTAAAAGGAACACCCCTATTTCACCAGTTATGTTTAGAGTAATAGGGGATGAGAGAGTGGGGTATAAAAGCAAGTCTTTTGCAAAATTTCATGCTTACCCTGCGGTTTTGGCTATGCATTCTGTGTCAGTAAATTAATTTAAGATTTATATTAAGAGTAGAAATTATTGAGCAAAATCTTCCGGTATTAAATAAATGAGTATACACTTATTTTAAAAGTTTTCACTAACTTTCCTTTGCTAAAGTGCAGTTTCAATTCGAATCCATTTTTCTATTCATAACTATTTATAGTCGAACCAATTCAAAACACGTTTGTTTATCTTTAACAACAAAACGTTTCGTTCCAACTTTGGCGCAGGTTCCTAAAGAAAGTTTTCAAAGACTGAAAATCCCGGTAAATAGCTTCATGAAAATGTCTTCTCCAGACAAAACAATTGAGTGAAGTTTATTAAATTTTCATAATCTGCAAGTAGCACGGAGATAAAGAAGGTATTTGCCCTCCTTTGCAATATCACCTAAAAACTTAAGTGAGAACGAAACTGAGCTAAATAAGGGCTTTGTCTAAAATTATTAATTCATAAATCAGAGGTTGAATGCCTTATTTCGGGACATTTTCAACCTTAATTTTCCTTCAACAGGAACCAGTGTAAAAACTAAAAGAAGCAGTAAGAACCTGAAGGTAACTTTGTTTATAGACGAGGAGCTCCTTATTTTAAATGGGCACCTAATGTATATATTCTGTCAAAATTGAGTTTTTATTATCTTCGTAGACCACACAGCTTGGAGATGCGTTATAAGTATAAAGTTGATATCCTTACAGCAGTAAAAGAACGACGTAACTTAATAGTCGCATTCATAAGGAAGGTCAATAACAAGGAAGGCCATTTAACATAACGCAACGACCCGCAGAAGCCGAGTACCTATATAGAAAACAAAGTTAAAAACGGTAACAGAAACGAAGTTATATCGCAAGCGGGCAATGCGATGCTTTATGATATATTTCATGTTTAAACAATGTCACGTGCACGAAGTTGCGGGCAGAAGATAGTAGATAATATTAATTATATTTAATACTGATTGACTTACCCCAATATGCTGTCCATCAAGAAACAGTTGTGGGATCAAGATCTGGTCGCTATTCATTCTGTCCCGGATCTCGTCTTGATACTCGATGCTCATGAAGACATCCCGTTCCTCGTACTTCACCAGTAAGTTCCTCAGGATTTTCTTCACGAGGACGCATCGTTGGTAGGTATCCCGGACAATGCCCATCGTCGTCGTGTACACTACCACCTTGCCAGCGTCTTTTTCTTTGTAACTCTGTAAAAAAATAAAGAACAATTAAACATTTTGCAGAAACAAAATTATCAAAAAGGCCGGAATTATGTTCACGGTGTAAGTTAAAAAGATGGCGCTTTAGTGCAATTAGAAAAAGCGCCATCTTTTAGATAGTGGAAGAATTGTTATGTCGACCACTTTCGTTGTGCTGCTAACATTTAAGTTTAGATTTGGTAGTGCAGAATTTTCTCGATAGATAGCGCTTTTCTCAAATTTCTAGAAATAATATATTATTCTCTTACAGTTAATAAATATGCTAGTGATACCTATACGGGATTTACGGTAATCGTTAAATCAAAGACTCAATAATATTGAGATTTTTTCTAGTAGTGTGAGTACTTTTTTCACTGAATAGTTTACAGACTAAACAGTGAACGGCGATAAAATGCATTGAATAGCTTAGACCTTAGGAAGAATTACTTCCTAACTTTTATATTTTAGCACCAGTTAAAACTCAAAAGCTCTAAAAACCTATTAACATCACAGTGTAGTAAATCACAGCTTGTGTAACCTGCCCATCAGAAACTTAAACACAGGTGCCACTATATCGTCGAAATGTCAAGTGTCGACCACAAATTCACATGTTTTACGATACAAACGGTCAAACACTTTGCGTAACTTCCTATTGGCTGTTAAGTACAGACGGTATCAAAAGTCGAAGATACTATTGGTTCGGAAACTGATCCGGTAGCAGTTTTGGTGCTGATAATCAAAAGAACCGTAGAAAATGATATGTAGTAGAGGAACAATACTATAGAACAATGTGATGAAAATCGAGAAAAATGAACAAAAAATTAAGGACCTACTTAGCAAACTAACTACAGATATTGTAGTGGCCTTTAGCTATAGCTTATTCGAAGGTACTAAGGTTTTCTGTCAGAAATATTTAGTTAAAATTATAGGAAGTACCTATAATCGTCTTCGTAGTTTGACAATTCTTATGGATAGTTAGTAGCCCCAAAGTCTGGCAACCGCCCTACCAAGTGGTATCGTGTTACCAAGTAACTGGTTGCAGAGGTTCTATAGGCAGCCGCTCCATGTAAATACGGGTATTTAGCTGCATGCGACTAGACTGGAAGACGACTCCAACATGATTGTGAAAAGGCTGGCAGAAAATGATAATGAATCGACACCTTGGTAACCTCAAGTAGATACAGCGCGCGTATTTTCGCATTAGGCCTTAGACGCTACTACAAATCTTGGGGTTCATTCGATTAATCGAGTCTGGTCAAACCACGCTGAGATTGGTGTATTTCATTTCATGTAGCTATTACCTATCTTCGTGGAAAAGTATTGTTTTAATTAGGTAACAAAAATACAGTTGAAAACATTTAAGTGACCACCAGTACTTTTACTACAACAGTGACGCAACCAATTACGAGAGATGTTCATACTGCTATCATTTTGTGACGTAACAAGGTACCTAACACATGTCCAATAGATTCAATGACACGTTCTGTAACGTGTCATTTATTGATGACGGGAACCAATCGATTTTATGCTTTAGTTACATATGTCTTGTGAATTCAATTTGAGTTTTCACACTATCTAACTAAGCTATATATTTTTATTTGGATCGAGCCATCTCTGGGACTGTGGTATGTCGTATTGAGAATTTTCATTTTTTTCCATTTTTATTAATGTATGTTATACAATCAGGAAAACTAGGGAGCAAAAATATTCCTTGACTGACTAACAAAGTCATTGTGCATTAGAGTTCTAGACTTTATACAGGATCAGTTTTTATCCAGTGTGCAAACTGTAACCATGAATTCAGCATATCATTCTAGACCGCCCAGTCACAGAATATATATTAGTACCTTACGGTACAGAAGTTTCACTCCCGAGTTTAGGTATGATAAACGCAAGCGTCCGGCCACCGTACTAGTCTCAATAGGCTTGCACTCGCTCGACTTGTCGCACACGCAGCGCACGCACCCGCGGATCAAAAGTAAACTGTTAAATACCGTAAAGTTCCTACTATTGTATATTCTACCTCTCTGACAGCCCTAGCAGATTGAAGCGAGACGGCAGACAGTTATTGTACTATGAACGCTATACGCAATGCAAAAGGTTGAAATTAGGTTGTTTTCCAGAATAGTAGGTAAATATCTCGGGGATTTTGCGCCGCTTGTATGGAAGTGAGACAGGCCTGGCCCAGTGTAGAAAAAAAAAAAACTGCTGTTCCATACATTTTGACCCTGTAGGTATTGCATTTTTCTATGAAACATTTTTTTTTTTGTAAAACCGACGAAAATTTCTGCACAATGGGGTCTAGAATGATATGCTGAATTCATGGTTACAATTTACGCACTGGATAAAACTTATCCTGTATTTTTTATTTGTATACCGAGCCATGTTTGGGACTGGTATGAACGTATTGAGAATTTTCTAAATTAAATTTTAAAGGCTCCATTTGTATAAATGTATGTTATACAATCAGGAAAACTAGGGAGTAAAAAAATTCCTTGACTGACTAACAAAGTGATTGTGTTTTAGGGTTACAAACATATTACGCGTCGGTAAGGAAATTTCTGCCTATCTGAAAATGATAAACTCAAAAGCTACCGAAAGGATTTTCATGCAGTATTCAGTAATCGACGGAGTGATTTATGAGAAAGGATCGGGTGTATAATTTATTAAGGTTTTGTGAAAGTTGGCTGAAATAAGACGATACTTGTTGAAGATTTCAAAAATAAAAAAATCATACTGACTGAGAGCTTTAGTGGCTGGCAACGCGTAAGCTAATAAAGTTATTTGTAAACAAGGATTATACAAAGTTACAAGATCTACTTTACGTAGTAGTATGTTTCAGTGGAATAATTTCTGACCTCCACGTTAGCGAGGTCGTGGGCCAAATAAAACACTTTCGACTTAGGGCTGGTAAAAACACTACAAAGTGAAAAATAACTTTAATTTTGGAAGTCGGTGTCTTAGGATCTGTATTTAAGGTTTTTTTGCCACCGACTTCCGAAATTAAAGTTATTTTACACTTTGTAGTGTTTTTTTTTTAGGAAAGCAGTTGTTATTTTTGTAAAAAGTTTTTATTTTTAACTTTTTAGCTATGGTAGATACATTGTCCGAATGGAACCAAATTATAATGAAACCACACGGGAAGCACCAGCTTTTAAATAAAAAAAGAATCATCACAATCGGTTCACCCAGTCAAAAGTGATGAGGTAAAAAACATTTTTTTTTTAAAATACAGTCGAATTGATAACCTCCTCCTTTTTTTGAAGTCGGTTAAAAAGACATAACTACAAAATACTCATAGCCGTAATCTGACCAGAAGCAGTCCTAATACAATGTCTTTTGCAACACAAATGGTGCGTGAATTTGCAACACCAGGACAAAATAATATTCATAAGTCTTATCTTGCTGGCGTAATAAGCACTCCTGTTGTGCCCACTTGCCCTTACTGTAATAAATCGGTTTACAAACACAAACAAACATACATAAGCTTGCTATAATCCTTAAGTATTCCTCACTGTAATCTTTAAGATTCTCCTTATTTAAATTTACGTCCCAGTCTTTAGATATGGTCAACCTGTTTCTACAGCTGCACTTAATATAGACAGATGTTTGTCGTCAAGTTACGTAACACCTGCTCATCCTCATAGTTTGATAACTTAATAATGTTTTGTCTAGTGTTGTGTTATATTTTAATTTATCAGTTTACTTTTTATAAACTTTTAACTAAATAACTTAAACTTTTTTTTTTGTTAAAAATGGTTAGGTAGTAAACAGGTCTTTAAAATATGTCGATATATACAGAAAACAAATCAAATCTTACAAAAATTTTAAATAATAAAATTAAATCATAGAATCAATCACGTTTGTCCAAAAATCTTGTCATGAAAAACGCTTGGCCTGTTAGTCTAGTGGTTAGTGACCCTGACTGCAAAGACTGAGGTCGTGGGTTCGATTCCCATCCAGGACAAATCTTTGTGTGATGAGCACAATCATTTGTTCTGTGTCTGGGTGTACTTTATCTATAATATGTATGTATTTAGAAATATATAAGTATGTTTATCAGTTGTCTGGTTACCATAGTACAGGCTCTGCCTAGTTTGGGATCAGATAACGGTGTGTTGGTGGTCCTCAGATATTTTTTTTTTTTTTTTAAATTTCAGTAGTTTAGCCCAATGACGGCCTCTTCTTGACATAGGCTTCCCAAGCACCTCGTTTTCCACCGGTTCTGTGCTTCTCACATCCAGCGTATTCTTCCGGCCTTCACCAACTCATTGGTCCACCCTGTGGGAGGTGAAGGCACCCGCGTACTGGCTGACGTAGCGTTTCAAGCAACGCTACGTCTTCCAGTACGCGTTTGCCACTAGAAACATTCGCCCCCATCGGCCATCTGTTCTGCGAGCAAAATGCTCTGCCCACTGCCAATTAAATCACATAGAAAGTTATTCTTTACATTAAGTATTAGAAGTTTCTAATTGTTGCGATTGTAAACCAAGATTTATTGTAATGTAATTAACTTTTACTTAGCTTTAACAGAAACTTCCTATGAGTAGATGCTTAATAATGGACTACATCGTTGGACAATTCGTATCTTGCTGATCATCTTCCTAATGAGAGCGGGACTTATTTAATAACCACGGAAGGCCCAATTCTGATGTGGGTCACAATTATAAGATACATTACACAAAGTTTGACATATGAAACCTCTACAACCAAACCAAGACAACACTAAAAAATGAACGTCATCAAAATAAAACAAGTATTGGCGAAAATTGCAGACTCAGTTATATCACCACCTCGAGATCGGCTGGCATACAGTCTACACTCAGTCTTACGTCAGTAGTCACACATATGCAACCTCACCTTAACAAGGCCTTCCCCGTTCGTGTAATACTTTACTTAGACTAAATAAGGAGGTTTATGGCCAGTTTTGGTGCAGAGAAAATTGATACGAAATTAATTTCCGGTATGACAATATGCGTAATAACAGAATTGCGAGTTCTTGGTGCCTCATTAGCGTGCTTTAGGCAGAATTCACCTTCTTTCTTACCAAAACTGATTATATAAGAGAGCAAAATAGAAGATGAAGTAGTATAGTTGTAACACTAAACAGACAGAAAATACGATGAACATAGATTAAAGTTAATGCCTAGACTTTTATAGTAACCGCTAGTTACAAGCATTTTGGGTGGATTTAATGGACATTCAGACCATTAATGGCTCTTAAGAGTAGAAGTGTGATTTTGAATCTTCCTCCAAAATTTGACTATAAATAGTAAAAAGATTTTTTCCAATACGTCTGGTAGGTCCAGAGATAATCTCTATACCATCATCATCATCATTTCAGCCGTAAGACGTCCAATGTTGGACTTAGGCTTCCCCCAATTTGGGGGGGCTAGGCCATAATCAAAGTAAAAAATTAAAAAAAAAGGCAGGCGGGTTGGCGATCGCAGTATGGTAGTAAAATGCATAGAGAACGCTGCTGCCCATTCTCTAGTAAGTCCCTTAATCGCCGTTTACGACACCCAAGGGAAGAAATGGGGTGGTGTTATTCTTTACGTCCGGCACCACACGGTACCTCTATATACAAAGACGCAAATTTTGCCTCTATAAAATAATAGTAGATTAGAGATGGTCCTACTGCCGCAGATCACACAACGACCTTCATTTTTACGCACGAGAGCTCTTAGCACTCTCTTGACTGGCGCGTCGGTCTAGTGGTCATAAGCTGAACATAAGATCCAGGGGTTCGAATCCTAGGCAGAGAAAATGTTATTGGATTTTTCAATTAGAAATTTCTTAGCAGCAGCCTTCCGGATTTTATCGAGTTGATGGCAGTAGACTCGCTTGTATTATCTACACGGGACTTTAAATTAACTGCCAAAATGTGGGTACTATGATTACTCTGCTCTAATTCCTCGGAAAAGCAGGCCGTAGCAGTTAATCTAAAACATTAGTATTTGTGTAACAGCAGCAAATTCTCATAGCATTTAGAAGGGTAATCGGAAGTTACACAATCACAATAACTCTAAACGTTATCACCCAAAGTTGAGTCAACTCATTAAATTATCACCTTAAATGGTGACAAACTTTTTCCACTGCTTACGTCACCATTTCTCCAGTCGTTCGGATTACGTCACCTGCCCCAAGACCTCACAGTTTAGTGGTTTTCCAAGCTTGCAACATTTCTTCGGTTACCACATTTATAATTTACTGGTTAACGTGAAGAAAATTACTATAAAGGTTTCCATATTCTCCTAAGTACGTATTTCAAGAATTATGCAAGTTACGCAGTTGGTATTTTGCAAATGCCAATGTCTTTTTGTTGAATTAATTCACAAATAAATATTGGTTTAAAAACTAACAAACACGCTTTCATAGAAAACCAAACTTAAAGAAGAAAATAATAGAAAAAAGCGTGGAGTGTTTTTTGAGGTATTTTTTTTTATTTTTTTCAAGCACCCCACGCTTTTGTCTATTATACGCTATGCTTGAGAAGCGGGTTGGTGATTGCAGTATGATAGTAAAATGCATAGATCACCTTCCCTTGTAAGTCCCTTAGTCGCCTCTACGACTCCCACGGGAAGAAATGGGACGCTGCTATTCTATACGTTCAGCATCTCACGCAGCTGCAAATTCGTCCCAACATAATCTCGATATAGTCCATCGCTTGCTGCTCTCCCCTAGCGAAGTCCTAAGCCGACGTCCGTGTACCTCAGAGAGCCCACAGTAGCGTGTAGTTGTTTAGTTTTCAAGTTTTTATAAGTTCTGGCCTTCTATTCTATTGAGGCACCACAGGCAAGCCAGGTTATACAGCGGACTTGCGAGATGCCATTCTAAAAAAAAAAACACCAGTTTTTTTCCTATACTCTGTTCCAACTTAATTGGCGTTTAACAGTTATTGCCTCAAGCTCCGCTAAACGCGGTTAACGTTAACCGTGGACATTCACACATGCCGTATAACCGCAACCAATCAATTGACCTCATCTATTAACCTTGCACAGAATTGCAAAATGAATTCACACGAAATCATATTTCAAAACACTAAATTCATCTTAAAAAGTCTTATTTAATTTCGTTGCTTTTATAAAGGTAAGTTCACTCATTGCCATTCATTCATGCTCATTTTATTGTTTGGATATTACCGATCGGGTTACGAGAAGGGTTGACCAATTGCTTGTCCCGAAAGCAATTGGATCACCTGACCCTAGTGTTTCTATCAGAAAAAGAAACACTAATAAGGTAAAGGTTATATTTGCAGCTTTGATATCTTCTGCAGCAGCTGCAGTGACCGCTTCAAAACAGCTCGCCAAGGTTATCCTATACTGAGCCTCTTAGATTAGAGCTACCCAAAAAACGAAGCAAAATCGAGGGTTATGATATTGACCGATACGTATGTATGATCATCTTTTTCCCTCATAACATCTAAACTACATATCAAAATTGAACAAATGCGGTAGCTGTAGAACTATCTTGATCGTCCACCCGATTTATAGGTGGTGTTATGCCACTTAATCTAACCCAAAAATACATTCTTACAGTAGTCAGCGATAATTAGCTTTAGGTCAAAGTGACAAACTACCATGGCTTTCAGATGAAAATATTTACTTGTTTCATACTTTATAGAGCCCAAGTGCAAGCCCAGTGGTTTCGTGTGGTGCTTTACGTTTAGAATAACACCAACCCATTTCTTCCCGTGGGTGTCGTAAGAGACGACGGGGGACTTACTAGAGAATCGGCAGCACCTTTCTCTATGCATTTTACCACCATACTGGGATTGTCAACCCGCCTGCCAAGCGTGGCGATTATGACAGATGTCCTCAAATTGGAGGAGACCTAAATCTAGCAGGGAACGTCTTTTTTTTTGGATGTGAAATCATCAAATGACTTCTCCCGCTCTTGGGCGGAGCGGAAGGGTGTGTCAGACTTTTACTGACTAAGACCCACCCGTGTTCCTTCAGTTGCCCATGTGCCAGGGTCACGGTGTCTCTTCCGAACAATCTCGCGACCCTGGCAGGCATCGGTCCTAGCAGATCCCTTCATTTCTGCTGACATCTCTTTGAGGCGCGCGTGGAACACTACGCACCGTCGACCCGAGCCTAGTCCTTACCGGGCGGCGAGCTACCCATTGCTCGTCGCCCGCAAGCTCGCGCCTACGGTGGCCGGGAGTCTGCGATCGACAGCAGGGAACGTTTTACAGCTGAAATGATGAGGATGCCAATGTTTTAATTTTTGAACTTACTTATAATTTGACAGTACAATTTGTGGCGGCATAATCGGTTTGATCCATAAATCTTTGATATTTTATGCCGTGTTTAACTTTTCTGACCGGTAGCGGGGTCGCCAACTGTTACTAGAGTCATCAGTTACATAATTTGTTCTATGGTATAAATAAGTTTCCATTTTGATCACCGGATGCTTAGCACTTCTTATGCAATCGAACCCACAGATTCATCGATAGATTTACACCGAATATACGACTTCCTTTTGATAGTATTACTTATATTACTGAGGCTCGATGCGTAAGTATATAATTTAAGAGTAGGTTAGCAGTTCAAAATTCTAATGAATGGGTTACTCAGTTCACTTATGATTGATTACTATCATCAACATTTTCTTCTTCGTTGGTGTACTTGTATTAATTTAATTGAGAATGAGATCTCGTAGGGTAGCCTATGAGGTTGTTGGCTCCTTAACTAAACTTGCCTGTGGCTACCTTAATAAATTAAGGTATACAGCCAGGGCTTAAAAAAATAAAACTAGAGCGACTACTCGCTAAGAACACCCTGTGGGGTACGGACCCCGGATAGAGGGCAACAAGAAACGGGCTGGACCGGAACCTTTCTTTCCTTCCAAATCAGTATTGTTTTCAAGTATTTTGGTATCCCGTATATATCCATAATCCGGGTACTCTTGCGGTAACTATCAAGATAATTTTGATATCCGTCCGCAAAAGTCCTGTTACTTTTTGACTCAACTCACCTATGACCTCTTAGATCTTGGTGGCGGCCGATATCAAAATCCATGTAAAACCAAAACATGTTATAAATATTATCATATTACCACAAAGCGAATGGAAGTTGGATCGTAAACAGTGCATATTTGCACCAGAAAAACAACACACAACTCAAAACTATTGTTTATGTTAAGAAGGAATTTGGTAAGCGCCATCCGATACCTCACGTGCATCCATTGGATCAATTACAGACAAGTGTGCCCGAACCTTTAGCTTTATTTACGATAATCATAGTTGGTGCTATTAAGAACGGACCGCTAACCGCTGCCATAGAACAAGAATGTAACAGAAAGGTGTGATTACATTTAAGGGTGTGGTAAATGCCATCAAAATTAACATCTGTCTCCATGGAACCAACATTGTAATCGCATAAAACTTATCAACTGTCCTACATAAAACTTCAATACCTACTTACTTAACCTAAATATACAACAAAGTAGATTTAAACGTAAGAATTACTTAAGACTGTCCTCCAAAACGCCCGCCTTTCACCACTTCCTAGTGCTTTAGCTGGATAGAAGAAATACAAAAACTCCCAGAACTTAAACCGGAACTGAAAGAACTCGATTCTATACAATTTAAGTAACTAGCTTTACGAAACACAAAACATTGAAAACTATACTCAAGCAGAAAAAAAATGACAAAAATGTAAACAACTTTTACTAATTTAGAAAAAACAATATGATACGAAAGCGATAATCCTTACTTATCACTTATAATATTATAAATGAGAAAGTAACTCTGTCTATCTGTTACGTATTCACGACTAAACCACTGAACCGATCTCAACGAAATTTGGTACAGTATAAGTTTGAACCCCAAGAAAGGACATAGACTACTATTTATCCCGCGACTTCGTCTGCATCTGCGATAACCGAATAAAAGCAAGTTGTGAATAAAATTCTCCAACCATAAAGAGCGTGCCCGCTTTTATATGCAATGCTGCGTTATATTCCAACAGCTGTAACTTGAAGTCACAAATGTCATACAAGACTTTGACGAGGATAACGTTTGCTTGCTGGTATGTTTCCTTAGAACGAAACGTGTGACCTTACCACACGTTTCTAACACACGCTGTATAGGCCTATCCTTTTGACTTCTCTGTGGTTTTCTAGTCTATGCCGCTATTTACGTCACTGGCATGCAACCTAAGTGGACGTTGCACACTAAGTGAGATTAAGCACAGGCTTTTAGCGGCCAGTTGTGCGGGACTTATGTGTTTACTTGCAAAATAGTTGTGACGGAAATTAAGTAAATGTGGATTCTTGGTAAGTGACGAAAAGACTATAAACGACAAACTTTTCGAGAGTTTATTGATATTATTTTGGATGTTGCAAAGCAATGATTGATGACAACACCCAGATCTGGGAAAAATGATGCCAGCTTATTAATCCCCGTTCCAGAGTAGCGGATTCGTTCAAAAGAGTCACCGTGGCCTTGGCACAGGCAATTGATGCAACATGGGTGGGTTTTAGTCAGCAAAAGTCTGACATCCCCCGCTCCACCCAGAGCAGGAGAAGTCATTTGGTAAATGGCCACCCAAAAAAGAAAGGGCCTTATTAATCTGATTAAAATTGACGAGTAAACAGGATGAAACATTTTAGAAGCAAAATCATAATGGCAATATGAAAATAGATAATTTAATTAAGGGTGAAATGATCCACATTTAGAGAGCAGTGACACTATGGTAACGCCTGCGACTCACCAAGTTGT
The DNA here is from genome assembly GCA_947507805.1 of Aporophyla nigra. Lineage (NCBI taxonomy): Eukaryota > Metazoa > Arthropoda > Insecta > Lepidoptera > Noctuidae > Aporophyla > Aporophyla nigra. Next base: position 24,925,573 of record OX382292.1, on the reverse strand, counting down.
AAGTCGTCGCCAACTCACACAGGCTTTACTTTATGTAAATTGCTTCGTCACCACTGCTCTCAAAATGGTGAAGAAAAAAATCGTTAACGCAATGCCATGTTATAAAACCAAAAATTCGAAGACATGTGGTATCTACCATTCCACACGGTTCGACTATCCGATTAGACTGAAAGCCGATCCCCCAAAATAGTTGGGAAAAGGTTAAACAGATTGAGTTCCAATTGATCAATAATATACTAAAGTATAAGACTAATTCAAGTCTTACAAAATCCATGACCAAAATCAGACCTTATTTTTTAACCTTTTTGCAACGAACTGTATCATTAATTTGCATGTCGTACTAAGACCACTAATTATTAATTATTATTGAGTAGGAAGGCGACTTCGTCACGGCTATTGAATATGAAATTATTGCCTGTCGAACGTAATAGCCGGGAAATAATAGCGTAGCGTATTGAAGGGTGGACAGATTTGTACTACAATGGACAAATATACGGATGTGTCTTATACAGGGTGTCCAAGAACCTGGCGTCCAACTGGATTCCCACGATGCCCCAAGTTCTAACAGTACTCAGAAAAATATTTTAAAAAATCCACCCCATGTACTTACAGAATTATACTGATTTCAAAAAAAAAGGGGAAATGAGCACCCTGTGACATACTTTTGAATGCTGTGACTGCTAATGCTGATAATTTCGATATTTCTTGGAGGTTTTGTAATCTAGGGTATTGCTGTGTCTAAATAGAATGTAAAAATAATGTACTTATTGTACCATTTTAAAATAAAATATTATTTTAACTAAAGGTGATATGGAAAACTATTGAATTTCGCAACTTTGACCGACTGTAGTGTAAAAAAAATGTACCAAAATAGTATGGCAAGTGACGTCAAATTTTGACGCGTTTATTCCTCTTTTTAAAAAGGTATAATACTTACACATTAATTTGAAAAAAAAAAAATTTTGATAATATTTTTACTCAACAACCCAATTTTTACGATGTCTTACAGAATTCTTAGAAAGAAAAATTTACGACGAATTGAATCTAACCTCTAAAGAATTACTATTGTATGCTCATAAAAATAACAACAGGCCTCTCAAAAAACAGGTTAGACCGTAAGGGACGGTATGTGCATGCATCTCACCATAGTGATTCGTTATTACAACAGGAGGGAGCAAGACAGAAACTATCTTTGCGATTTGCTGGTTCTTCTTTATGGTACCCCATTATTCAGGTAAGAGTGAGGGAGAAAAAGGTTAGAGGCGCGAGTGAGATAGATAGTGACGCTATCTGGGATCGTGCTATTTATGATAACAGTACGGTCAGTACGCGTCACTGCCTCCTGCCGTTACTACGCACCTCTCTCTTATTGTTACCATTGATCACGTACTACGATTTAAAGCTTTGTTTATTGGACTCGATTACTCTTTGTGCTCTGGACTTTGAAACGAACTCTTTACGACGACCTTTGCCTGTGTTTGGACAGTTTGTGTTTTGTGTGTGCTACCATGGCGACCTACACTCCGCAAGAATACGCAAATATGCACTACATTTATGGAGAATGTAGAGGTAATGGACGAGCTGCAGCGAGACTTTACAGAGAAAGGTATCCGAGGGCTACGCGATATCCCGACCATCGAGTTTTCATTAATGTGCACAGATCACTATGTGACGGGCGGTTCCCCAATCAAGTAGCTGGTGAAGGACGACCCGTAAATGACTTCATACGCGATGAAGTTTTAGAGGCGGTGTCGGCAAATCCAAGCATCTCTGTGCGAGGAATAGAAGCTGATACGGGGATACCGAAGAGCACAGCACACAGTATTCTCCAAAAAGAAGAATATCATCCGTACCACGTACAGCGAGTGCAAAGTCTTTTACCTCGAGACTATCCGAGCCGAGTCGCGTTTTGTGAAACAATCCTGCAAAAACATCGAGAAGACGAAAACTTTATCGACAAAATTTTGTGGTCAGATGAATCAACATTTAAGAAGGATGGCTACATGAACCTACACAACTTGCACGAGTGGCATGTGGAAAATCCGCACTTGATGCGAGAAGATAGATCCCAGTACCGGTTCAAAGTGAACATGTGGACCGGTATTCTCTGTGGGAATATTATTGGTCCATTTGAGATGCCCGAGAATTTGACTGGCGAATCATATTTAAATTTTCTTCAAAATGATTTGCCAAACTTACTAGAAGAGACCCCACCAGATATGTGGTTCCAACACGACGGCTGTCCAGCACATTTTCGCGTATCCGTTAGAGAGTTTTTGGACGAGCAATACCCGAACAGGTGGATTGGGCGATCAGGAACAATCCCGTGGCCAGCCCGCTCACCTGACTTAAATCCGCTGGATTTTTTTTTCTGGGGAACTATGAAGGAGCTCGTTTATGCGAAGCCCATTAATGACATCGCTGACCTTCGTGAGAAGATAACACAAGCAGTGCAGGTGATACGTCAAAAAAGTTACTCGCGAAACATAAAGCGGTCCTTTTTAAGGAGAGTGAGAGCTTGTATTGCCGCGGGTGGTCAACATTTTGAACATTTATTGTAATAAAATATCTTTAAACTAACATTCTTTGCTTTTATTCTACTGGGAACCCATCTACCTGTGTGTATTTCCTTCTTGCTCACTCTTGGAACCGAAGTAAATAATAGTAGTAACATAACAGTTTCTAAGATAAGAAAGGGTCCGACAGTTACCGTTAGTAGGTAGGCACTTCGTAAAAATTGGGTTGTTGAGTAAAAATATTATCAAAAATTTTTTTTTCAAATTAATGTGTAAGTATTATACCTTTTTAAAAAGAGGAATAAACGCGTCAAAATTTGACGTCACTTGCCATACTATTTTGGTACATTTTTTTTACACTACAGTCGGTCAAAGTTGCGAAATTCAATAGTTTTCCATATCACCTTTAGTTAAAATAATATTTTATTTTAAAATGGTACAATAAGTACATTATTTTTACATTCTATTTAGACACAGCAATACCCTAGATTACAAAACCTCCAAGAAATATCGAAATTATCAGCATTAGCAGTCACAGCATTCAAAAGTATGTCACAGGGTGCTCATTTCCCCTTTTTTTTTGAAATCAGTATAATTCTGTAAGTAGGGGTGGATTTTTTAAAATATTTTTCTGAGTACTGTTAGAACTTGGGGCATCGTGGGAATCCAGTTGGACGCCAGGTTCTTGGACACCCTGTATAACATACCTAGGTATAAGTTGCTGTCAATATTTTTTTTGACATTCAACACGCTTGCACAGAGACACTCCCACTATGTAATGTTCTTGCGTAATGTTTGGCTTGAATTTCGAAAGAGAAGAAATCAAAATATTTTACTCAAATTAAACAGGTTAGCAGAGGTCATCAACGCGCAATTTGTTATCATAGCTTCAGTAGATGATTTTGGACCTGCGTTGAAATTTTTTGTCGGTTATTTAAAAATGAATTTGTTATTTCCTTTGAAGGTGCATCTACACGGTCAAATGTATGAAACAACTTGTTTTTTTTTTTTTTTAAATATTCTACTAAAATTTACAAAGGGAGGGTCTGAATCTTATGCTGAATTTACGCTTCTGCGTGGACGGCCTGCTCTCCTGTATATATGTATGTCCTGAAAGTCCAGGAGTTTTAATACAAAAATGTTATTTTTCACCTTTAATAAAACTACCATAATCTCAAATCCAACCCAGAGTGAATAAAATAGCCTCCACGAGTACATAACTAGCCGATACCGGTCCCAATGCTGGGACACAGGCCTCCTATCTGTCAGAAGGAGTAGGCCGTACTCCACCACGTGGGCCCTGTACGGGTTAGTAGTTCTAACATGTCTTCGTATTTTCTGGTTCTAGAACATGCCGATTTCCTGTAAATATATCGTTCATCGGTTTGAGAGCAGTGGTGATGAAATAAATGACACTAAGTAATGCGTCTGCCTGGGTTCTAACTCACCTACAAACTCGTTAGTCGCGGCTGTTACCACCGGGCCACCACAGCTCATTGGTCCAGTTGATGACACCGCAATTAGTCGCATTATATCAAAACCTACACAATAACCTTAACATTTTTCTAACTCCTACATAATGGCATGCCCATTGCTAAATATGATAATTCTGTACAACCAGAACTAATGCAGGCTTGCCTTGCAAAATAATATCAATAAGTTATTAAGAAATGAGTTCGACTCTATTGAAAATATATACTTACTAATGACGTACATAAATCTTAAGTAGTAATTGGGTAATGAATCGAAACTAGCTTAGGTAAATTATCGTGAATTGTCTATTAGGTACTATAATTTACTGTTCACTACTGGTAAGTGCAAACTTTTGTGTCTAGATTTTCTGATTTACCTAATTGATAACCAGAGATGTGCAAAATAGGTTATAAAATGTATTCAAATGCAAAATTCAAATACTTTTGTATTTTCTTATTTCAAATACAAAATACAAAATAGTTTTTCATTTTATATTTAAAATACTAAATGCAAATTACGTATTTACAAAATGCTTTATTAAAATAAAATACTTTTAGTTTTAAAGTATCTTTATTTTGTTAAAAAGTTTATTTATTTCAGTCAGCTAGCAGGCTGGTAAATTTACTGTGATAACTTACTTAAATTAAATTTACTTAACATATTTTAATAAAATAATTTGGCTCAAATACACTGTCGCTCATCTTTCTCCTGTGCGGTCTCATAATCATGCCACCGTAAGAAAAAATTAAAACTAATTATCTAAGTGGCCTGACAAGAAAGCAGTTCAATTCAGTGTTGCCATAGTGAGAAAAACAAGTACCATTTCTCATCACATTAATTATTAATTTTTCGATGTTTACAAAACTTAGCAAAAAGTATTTTGCATTTTGCAAATACAAAATATGTCCTAAAAAGTATTTCAAATAAAATATAAAATGCTTTTCTAAAAAAAGTATTTAAATACAAAATAGAAATAGGTATTTTGTATTTTCTATTATGCATTTCAAATACTGTTATTTTTAAAATGTCACATCTCTGTTGATAACTTTAACATGTAAAAAAGAATCGACGCTTATGTGACAAAAAATGTAATTCTTCATCAGGCTTACTTAATATTATATGATACTTGTGAAATTTCATGGTCCACGGGCTCAATCTTTCGTATCGCATCGCTGGCCTTCGCTTACTGTCCTTTCTATCTTTATTACTTTTGCTCGGCTCCTAAGGTAACTAGCATGATGTTAGCCTGTAAAGTGTTCCTCAAGAATTGGACTATGAAATGCAATACTATTTATTCTAATCCGAACGGTGTTGATTAGCGCGTCCAAAAAAACAAAAAATCCAACAAACTCTTCAGCTTTATTATCAGTATAGATTAAAATGATCTTTACCTAGAACATACCGACTTTAAAAAGTTACACCGATTCGCAAATCGTATTTACAGGACTCATTGTTAGACATAGAAACGCAACGAGCATAAACACAACACATCCACAATATGCACAGAGTCACATCTCTATTTGATTCAACCATAAATACACACATTTATAAAACAGCCTCTGTAAATATCCATTACTTCCCATAAACTGCCCGCCAGCACCACTAGGAATGCCACCTGACACCTGTTACTCAAATCAGCATAGTAATACTTGCATACCTCATTATAATGTGTCTGATTGAATTTACCATCAGCTCGAGAACTAACATAAACATCTGACCGAACCTATCTGGTCACGATTTTGTTACCGTACCACAGATCATAGAAAACATAGGAGATGTGGCAAAGATGTAAGACAACTTTATTCGCTTGAATATGGTCAAAATTTACATACGGGTATCTGCAGTGCGTTCATCGAGTGTGGTTGTGTGGTGTATTAAAAATAAACTTTTCTGAATTCAAAATTATCCCAATTGGATTATGATTAGAATACTATTTAGGCACATAATCAAATCAGGATCAAACTATCTACATGTTTACTATCGCTCTATTTGTAAGGTAATGAGACAGAGGACTTTTAGATGAAAAAACTATGTTCTTCCTCGTAACCTACTAATATTTTGAATATGAAAGTTTCTATGTTTAGACGTTTTTTACACAATCACGCAAAAACGGCTGGATGGACTTGGATGAAATTGGCATTCAGATAGTTTACCTGGATAAACCTGGTTAACCTGGATTAATACATGGAATACTTTTAATACCAGTAGTACGTTCCCGTATGATAATTTTCGACCTCCACGCGGATAAAATCCCTTGTCAACCTCGAATCCCTTTTTCTGAATAAAGTTTACAACGAGTTTACATATTAAAAATAAAACAAATGATAGTGCAAAGCTTTAAAAATAGGCATAATATAGGCTTTACATGTGACAGGTATTTACAAAAATATCTTCACGACCAATCATTAACTTGCCAATCTAAAAAACCTGACGCCACTAAATCCCGTTTAAAGCCACGGCATATCTCTTTCTTCTATGATCTTAGTCTACGACCTTGTGAGGCTAACCAGTCCGGTATCGGACCGGTACGAACCGGTCCGGGGAAACTAGGGAACCGTGGATATCATTAATTTGTATGTGAAAGTTCGTATGACTCGGAATGCTCAGGAATGTTGGTGAATTCTATTTATGCTGTTAGAAGGGCTTGTGATTGGTGATTCAACGTGTATTGGGAGGCTTAAGTTGAGAAAACATAATAGTTTAACTACTTTTTTGAGAAGTGTAGCTAAAATAAAAAAAGAAGTAACACTCTCATTTCTTCGATCAGTTTTTTTTTAATAATTATACGCTAAGTGGTTTTTGTGATTTTAATTAAAGAATAGTGACAACAAAATTTATATTAAAAGGGAGGAGGTCGGAAGGTGTGGAGGTGTGGAGGTCGGAAGATAAGCAGTCGCTCCCTGTACAATAATAATGTTCATCTGCATCTGGTTAGGCTGGAAGTTGACCCCAACATAGTTGGAAACAGGCTAGGCGGATGACGAGAAAATATTTTGACAATAGGTTTTTATTTTGGTTACACCATAGTCTTATAGACACTAAAAATTTTATTCTCAGGCTTAATAAATACAACAGTTTAAACATCACCAATAAGGAGCAGTGGTGGCCCAGTGGTAAAGGCCGCTAACTACCATTTGTAGGTCGTAGGTTGGATCCGAGACCAACGCTTTACATAAGTGCAAATTATTTCATCACCAATTCATCACTGTTCACAAATCGGTGAAGGAAAAAATCGTGAGGAAACCGGCCAGTCTTGAAACCGAAAATGTGTTGGGCATGTAACATATACCAACCCGCACTGGGAATAGGTGATGGATTCCGGCCCACCCTGCGTCTTACTGAGGCCTGTGCCCTACCAGTAGGGGCCTCTAAAGGCTGATTATATATGTAACGTAAAGTTGGAAGGCCTCCAACAAGGTGGACCGATGACCTTGTGAAGGCCGCAGGAATCCGCTGGATGCGGGAGGCACAGAACCGGTCAAAGTGGCGGAGCTTGGCGGAGGCCTATGTCCAGCAGTGGACGTCTTTCGGCTGAAATGATGGTAATGATGATATGTATATGCGATAGATAATTCACATATACACAAATACTACATAGAATACTAATATCACAGTCATTTCTTTTCCGCAATCAGTCGGAACTTTCTTCAGGGAAGTGGACAATGACGCTGACGTTCTAATGTCAGACATAAGTAAGACATCGGCTATTGGTAATGGACGGCTCGTGTTGATCGTCACGCGACGACGCAAGCTTCCGAGGATTTTGTGTTACCTTTCTTGTAAGTGAACTGATATAACATATTACTTAAGCATTTTTTGTTGATAACCCATAATAATAATAATAATAATAATATGTTTATTAGTACATAAAAAAAAACAACAATACAGAACATAGCATATGAAAACAATGGGTTGTACTACCATGCTTAAAATTATTTTCAGTTTTCCGGGCTCCTAAACTAGGTACGCAGACCTGTATTTTAGGACCTGTTTTTTTAAACGATTTTTGATTGTTTAAAGATGCATCTTTACAATGTGGTACAGAATTTAAACACCTTGGGAAAAACGTTATCCAGGGAAGCGTCCGTTAGTCATGCTTCCGATATCCATTAGTGAATGGCCGAATACGAATCATCAGCCGAATGTTCAGCTAAAAGTTTACCGAACCGAATCTTCGGCAGGACTTGATGCATCTTATCGTACTTTAAAAAAAATCTATTCTGTTCTTTTCGAACGCGTTGAAGCGCACTGCCCGTCTGCCGCTTTTATTTCGGATGTCGATGTCTTTGGTGTTGTGTTTTTGTTTGTTAGGTACCTATCCACCCTAAGTTCACCCACAGTATGCCAGATATGTTTTAGTCCAATGTATTAGGGGGCGAGCCTACTATCATCAACCGAGCACAAAACCAATCTCCGTCTGCTGTTAAGCTCCTAATGAGAAAACTCACTAACACTATGCCCGACTTCAGTATCGAAACTAGGACCACATGGTCAGCGCTTGCGACAACTAGACCAACGAGGCAGTCAAACACTTCTATTTCAAATGTACGGTTTGTTTTCTATTTATTTAAATTACATTGTATTTGAAAACATTCATCGGTTTCTTCTTGTCTTTGCTTCTTGACCCTGACATGGACAATACTGTTAAACTTTTTTGGTTGAATTGAATACGGGGCTTTTGATTACATTGTATGTGTGCTTCATTTCTCGTAATGTGCGTTTTGTTTTTGCAATAAACAATTTTTCATTATTAAACTTGAACTATATCCGACGACACTATATATTTCTTTTGGTGACCATACACCCCCCCCCCCCACCCCCGTGTGTTTACAAACCAATACAAATGACTAAGCATGTATCTAATTACAATATTATAAGGCAAGGGCAACCAATGCAATAAAGTATTATGTTGCCAAACATACATTTGTGAAATGTACACCTTTGCATTTGTAATCCAATACCATTACTTAATGTTTTCTCAGTAATTAATATCTGTTTGAAATGTTTTTTATTTTTAACCGACGAAAAAAAACGGAGGAGGTTATCAATTCGACGCGTATATATATTTTTTTTTTATGTATGACCAAGCATAACTTTTTACATAGTAGTCCGATTGTGATAATTCTTTATTCATTGGATAGGGTATACCTTGCCAAGTATTATAAGTACATTAAAGCCACAAAAAAATATAAAATAAAAACTTTTTACCAAAAAAATTAACCGCCGAAAAAACTGAAAAGCAAAAAAGAATAAACCTTAAAATTATGAGTCGGCGCTGGAAAATCGATGAACAAAGATCACTCAAACCGCCGACTCATAATTTTAAGGTTTATTCTTTTTTGCTTTTCAGTTTTTTCGGCGGTTAATTTTTTTGGTAAAAAGTTTTTTTAAGTTCGCAACTTTTCATTTTGTGTTGTAAAGATTGGCTCTTAATTCTAATCGACATTCATCATTTCAGCCGAAAGATTCCACATAGGCCTCCCCCAAACGTGGGAGGGGGGGGGGGTTTCCATTATTGCCACGCTTGGCAGGCGGATTAGCGATTGCATTATGGTGGTAAGAGGCATAGAAAACGCGGCTGCCCATTCTCTAGTAAGTCCCATAGTCGGCTTCTACGACACCCGCGGGAAGAAATGAGTTGGTACTATTCTGTACGTTCAGCACCACACAGAAAAATAATGTAATTAATATCTATGTTTAGAATTAAACGATCGAAGACCTAACAAACTGGATAATTCTTACACATCTTACGTAAAAAGCACTTTACAAATTGATTTCAATAAATCCAAGCAATAGAAATGATACGAACAATAGCGGCATGTCCTTCCCACGCTTTCAAGTTGACGTTTGGCAAGAATGGCGCATGCGTGATGAACATTCTTGTGTGTGACGACATCATAGTGTTGACCGTTAAATGTTAAGTGGTTCGACGTCCTTGGTCAAGAATTTTTGACTCTAGAGTGTGACTTTGATAAATCGATTAACAAAAAAAAAAAAAACTGTTTGTTGGTATGCGCATCACTACAGAACGGCTAGACCATTTGGCAATTTTTGTATTTTAAAATGTTCGTAATAATCGGACCGTACCGTACCGTGTGTTGCCGGACGTAAAGAATAACACCACCCCATTTCTTCCCGTGGGTGTCGTAAAAGGCGACTAAGGGACTTACTAGAGAATGGGCAGCAGCGTTCTCTATGCATTTTACCACCATACTGCGATCGCCAACCCGCCTGCCAAGCATGGCGATTATGGCAAAGCCCCCCAAATTGGGGGAGGCCTAAGTCCAGCAGTGGACGTCTTACGGCTGAAATTATGACGATACTGATGATGAATCTATGGAGAGACAATTGGAAAAGATGCCCGGAAATTGAGCAGTGGTGGCCCGCTGGCCGCTACTTACGGGTTTTAGATCATAGGTTCGAATCCAGACAGGTGCGTTACTTTGTGCATATTATTCCATCACCACTGCTCCCACAACGGTCAAGGGAAACATCGTGAGGAAACCGGCGAATCCAAGAACCGAAAATATGTACTAAGACGTTTTACATCTACCAATCCACACTAGCCCCGTGTGGAAGATTGCAAGGCGCTTCCTCTGCGGTCCAAGCTGTGGGAACATGACTGGATTATACTCAGAAAATGGTAAAATACGGGATACTCAAAGTATTTTCCTTCCAGTATGTTTTTTGCGTGTGGTTTGACCCGGTATTAGCGTTGTTCAACCAGCACGCGTAGCATGACCACCATAGAAAGAACTTTGTCTATTCTTAGTAGAATAGAGATAGAATTGTCATGATACGCCAGCATAAAACGGTACAAATCTTTCTACAATCTTTAATCTGTGTTTAATCTTTCTTCAATCTGTAATTTTGTCTATTCTTCCGTCGACAAAACCCATTTCTACGGTGGTCATGCTACGCATGCAGGGCAACATTTGTCAAGATTACCATTAAATTGTGGATAAAACTATTTTATTAGGCGTAGAATATTTTGCATTTTATGAATAATAAAATATTCAATACCAACCAGTTTTTCTTGTTAGCTTTTAAACATCAAGCCTAGTTACAGATCAAAAGGCGCTTAACAAATATGATTCCGTATATAAAATAATTTTACTGTATCTTTTTCAGATAAAGAGTTTATTTATGTCAAATATTACCATAATACGATAAAAAAAATCCCTACTATTTCAATGTTTATGGAGGGAATTACCAATATTTGCGATATTTCTATATTCTACGGTACGTTATTACCATATTTTTGTCCTTATAAAAATAATTTAAATTATGTTAATCTGTCTATAAATCTATTCATACAATGCGGTGAGTTAGAGGTTTTTATTGTAAAGTTAACAAGTTTTTGCCATAAATGTTCGAAATGTAGGATTTTCAATCTCATCACATCACCTAAATATCCTACATATTTCTCATGTGTAGCATAATTTTAATTGATTAAAGTATTTAAATTTGGTAGTTAACTTACAAAATACTTCACAATAGGTACACCTACATACAGCGACATCTTTTAGCGTAGATCGAAAAATTATGGGCAAAGCCCATATTTTAATCATTTACATTCTTAGATTATTCTTATTTCTCGCAATTAAAAAAACCCCGTTGTTTGTGATAACTGAAAAAAATGTTTCCTTACATTTTTGACAAGTTTTTGATATTTGATTGTCACCAAGATGAGACTGCGATTTGATTTTGAACGTTTTTAATTACCACAGTTGGCCTTCTCATCTCAGTCTTGAACCGTTAAAAAAACGTCTTTTTTGCCTATGAAATATGATACTACGTTCTAAGACAAAAATCGGAGACGTTACTTAAACATTAGTCAAGCTCATGGGTCCCTAAAAACGTCTAAAGGCAACGCGGAAGCCTCAGCGGGGCTAACTTGACGCTCACATGAGGGATTGGTCCATATTAATTCAGGATTATTAATATTTGAGTTGGAAGGCCTTTGGCCTGCAGTGTGGGGAACTTTGTTTTTAATATGTTGTGATTGTGAAGTAAATTTAATAGAGATAGACTGACTCACAAAAAATAATAGTACGTACTGTTTCATGTTTATGTTCAATTAAACTGAATCTACTCGTTAGACAGTACGATAACCGACTCTTAAAATAATTTTACTACTTCATAAACCTCTTGTAGAATAAGTTATTTCCCAAATTGCAAGGTACCTACAAATTGAAGCAAAATGACCTTGAAAATCATTTCCATCTCGTATTAGCCACACATGCAAGACAATACACATTAGGGAACTTTTATCGATTATTAAATCGGTTAAATGTGTCACGATTTTTCAATTTGCTAATCGATCACTTTACAAACAATCGAATTGCCTGTACCAGTGTCAACCTTGGTATGAATAATCGAGTTTTTATTGGGTTTGTGAGCATGCTAATTTGTCGATTACAATCGATTTAGTGATCAATTTTTTATCGAATTACTAATTGTACGTTCACTTGTATGAATTCAGGGTTGTTAGATGCCATGTTTGTTGATTTGTTATTAAACATGTTTTGATATTTTAAGACATTTTTTTTTTAAATAATTTATTTTTAACGAGCCACGTGTAATGCTTGATGGGATTTCATAATCAGCCCATACTGTTCCCACGGCTCGGACAGATGCTTTCTCTCGGTAAGAGGGACTAGGCCGTAATATACGATGCGGGCCCAGTGCGGGTTGGTAGATGTCACATGCCTTCGTTTTTTGGTTCTAAGACTTGCTGGTTTCCTCACGGTGTTTTCCTTCACCGTTTTGAGAGCAGTGGTGATGAAATTATTTACGCAAAGTAAAGCGCCTGCCTGGGTACGAACCCACGATCTACAACTCGTAAGTCCGGGTCGGATACCACTGAGCCAGCACTGCTGTTCGATGGGATTTAAATCGCCGAAAATGATGAACTTTTATCTCCAATGTAAACTCTATTAGGAATGAACTTGAAAATCCTTCCCTACTTACTTTGATATTAAGGAGCTCTGGTGCCAAATTGGGAATTTGGTTGTCTGTCAATGAATTTAAGATTTTTATTTAATAGATGTAATAGGTTAACAAAAGGTATGGGGGCATGCTCTAGGAAGACATTGGTGATGTTCTTCAGAGAGGCCAGGCGTGCGTGATTTTATGTAGATGTATATGTGTAATATCTTGGACATACATTTTGGTCAAGTAGTTGCCAAGGGGACTGCTGTTAAAGAGATCGGTAGAGTTAATGTTAAAGCACCATGTGATAAAGAGCGGACTTATTACTACCAACACACTGTTATCTGATCCCAAACTAGGCAGCGACTGTACTATGGCAACCAGACTACTGATAAATTATACTTATATATTTCTAAATACACACATATAATAGACAAATTACACCCAGACACAGAACAAATGATTGTGGTCATCACACAAAGATTTGTCCTGGGTGAGAATCGAACCCACGACCTCAGTCTTAGCAGGCAGGGTCACTAACCACTAGACTAACAGGCCAGTCTTAGTCAGTTATAGCATAGTTTTTTTTCCTTCTACACAATACAGTAAACAATTTTTTCATATCACCAAATATTCGGCCACAAGTACCTCTAGGCTTAGTCATCGATACGAACGGTATTCCACATTACAGTACTAACGGTGACCAATATTCGATATAACATGGACTGCAGTCAATCATGTTATGTATAACAGCTTGTTGATTCGAGATGGTCTTTGTCGGGAATGCTGGATTAATTGTTCGTCGAATCGTTGAGCTCCTTAAGTTCTAAGTTGAGCTGTACGATTTGTGACAAACGCGTGCACTTACTAGACAGGTTTACTTAATCTGTGTGGTTCTTTCCTCTAAAGACCATTTCAGATACCTATCTATATGCTCTTTACATGATGTGACCAAGATTATGTCTGGACTTTAAAAGAGACTGTGATCTCTGAGTTTGTTTCGGCCTTTTTTAACCGACTTCAAAAAGGAGGAGGTTCTCAAAGTATCTCTCAAAGTTCGAAAGGAGTTTATTCCGAAATGGTCCCATGTAAATTTCATATGGATCTGATGATGAGTTCGGGAGACAGACACCGGAACTCTTTAAAAAATGACAGCAAATCAACCGCGATTTCTGCTATCGCATAAATATGCATTGTTTGTTTGGAATTAGTGCAGGGTGAATAACACAACTAAAAATTTAAAAATAAAAACTTTTTTACAAAAAAAAACAACCGACTTCCTTAAAAACACTACAAAGTGAAAAAAAACTTTAATTTCGGAAGTCGGTGGCAAAAAAAAACCATAAATACAGATCCTAAGACAACGACTTCCGAAATTGAAGTTATTTTTCACTTTGTAGTGTTTTTAAGGAAGTCGGTTGTTTTTTTTTGTAAAAAAGTTTTTTCTCAGAGTAGTTAGACAGAAAACGCCGACCTCATCTAGCTTTAAAAAATATTACTGACGTGTAAAAGTATTTGTACAAACCTACTTACAGAAATAAAATTATTTATCATTGGACTACCTCGTTAGGCGTTGTGGTTGCAAGCTCTATTGCTGAGCATGAAACCCAGGGTCCCAAGACAAGCAAATTGTTTTTGGGTTTATCCTTCTGGAGTTTTCCAGCGGCAGCCCGGAGTTTGTGCCTGGGCAATAGGCTCGCCCCCTATGACATCGGACTTTCACATAGCTGGTGAAATGTGGTTGTACTATGGGTACACCTCTACCTCGCACATTTTTAGTGATACTTTTGTATGGTAATAGTTCAGCGGATCCAAATGGTGGAAACTCATCTAAATATTATTATTAACATCTATGTCAAAAAAGTCGATGTAGGGTTAGAAAAACGAATTGCGAAAAAATATGAATGGGGTATGAAATGGCCATAACTCGGCAAATTGTGAGCAGTGGTGACATCTACCAATCCGCACTGGGCCCGCGTGGTGGGTTAAAGCCCGCTCCCTCTCACCGATAGGAGGCCTGTGTCTCAGCAGTGGGAACGTTTTAGGCTGCTGATGTAGTGGCCCAGCAAGAACACCGGTGTCCCTTTGGTATCGGCACCGGCTTACAAGTTGTAGATCGTGATATTCGAACCTAGGTTAGCACTTTACTCTTTGTATTTAATTTCATCAAAATCAAAATCAAAATCAAAAGTCATTTATTCAAACTAGGCTGAGAGTCAGCACTTTTTGAACGTCAAAGTTACATGAGACAGTCCCCCCAAAACGCCCGCCCTTCGACACTTCCTAGTGCTTTCGCTGGGAAGAAGAAGTGGCGGAACAAACTCCCCAGCAGCACAGCTGTCTGTTAAGTTAGAAGAACTTGATTCTATACAGTATTGTGTAAGTTATTAATATTATAAAACAAAACATACATTATTCGCCATATGTCAGCTAGCACACGCCAATATACCAACAAAACATTGAAAACTAAACTCAAGCTGAAATAATAATAAAACAAAATCGTAAACAGAACTTAAAACCTTAATAAAGCCTCTAGGCATAAAGGGCGTGCCCGCTTACATATACGATGCAAATGATACTTATACACAATAAATGAAATGAAAAGAAAATAAAAATAAACTAACAAAAGCAGTTAAATAAAAACAAAAAAATATATATATATATATGAACTACCCATATAAACCGTCGGTAGGAAGACTAACTCTGGATTGAAAGAACATAAACATTGTCTTGAGTTGATCACAGCGACCAACTATTCTTATCGTTTAAGTAGTCGTTGATAGAATAGTATGCCTTTGAACAAAGGTTGGATTTTACTTTAGCTTTAAACTCATTAAACTGCAAATCTAGCAAAGCAGAGGGAAGCTTGTTATAAAAGGTAATACCAAGACCAACAAAAGAATTATGAACCTTATGAAGCCGGTGAAAGGGAGCACGTAGTTTATCCCTACTTCTAGTGTTAATATTATGAATATCACTATTTTTAGTGTACAAGTGTGTATTTTGCCTAATATATAAGATGTTGGCGAAGATGAATTCACCATCACCACTGCTCTACTCTCACAACGGTGAATGAAACTGGATGTCCTACAGAATCAAACACAACCACCACACCACCACCACACCATTCACTCTAAGACATGTGACATCTACGAACCTGAACTGAGCTCGCATACCTTAAGCATGTCGTAAAAAGCTGATAATTTAAGGCTAGGTTGCAGTACTTTTTAATTTTTTTTAAACCTCTGTAAATTTAGCAAAATGGCTAGATTACGTAAAAAAAAATATGTAGGAAAATTGAACATACTGTTAAGCGCTGTGTGAAGATAGAAACGTGAATTAAAACAATTGGCTCGATAAAAAATAATCATAAAGTTGACACTAAATCGCCATTTAAAACGTGTACCTTGAAGAGATTCCATCATTAAACCATGTATAACTCATACCAAAAGATAGGTTTTATTGTTTTTATGGCATGCTGAGAAAATATGTTATAATTTCCTTATCATTTTGTCTCCACGAAACAATTATACACAAAATCTAGCAGCTCAAGCGCTCGCAACGACCGGCCAGTGTTCGCCGAAACGTCTTCAACTACAAGAGGGCCTTAACATAACAAACAAACAATTTTATTAACTTGAATATGTAGCTACGATTGAAAACACAAGTACATATTTCAACACTCAAAAACATTGTTAGCATGTAAAATTTTATGCACAGTCAAAATATGAATGTCTCTTCATCATAACATTCCGAGATCTCCACACCTCTACCTATCACAAGCCATCAAACGATACAAAACAAAAGTAATTCATTACTTGTCAGTGAGATAAAAAAACCGTTTTGTAATAATTAGTGAGGAATGAATTTCATTCGCGTAGCGTGCAGTTATTCGTGGCACCTGCTGATATTATTCAGAGATGAAGCCAGTGCTGCCACGCTACTGGGCAATCTTGATACTTGATCATTGATAAAATTGTATGAATGTGAGAGGAATAAGATATTTTGTTTCGTAAATAATGCTCTTATTTATCATTTCGGAACTTAAGTCTAAAAATCATTAGGCACAAGATTTGTAGGTATATTTAGAGTTCAGTAGGTATAGAATAACTGTCGTAGTTGAAAAAAACCTGCCAAGTGCGAGTCGGACTCGCGCACCGAGGGTTCCGTACAAACCTGTAGGTACAAAGTTTAAAATTTCAAAAAAATATTTTTATTATATAATGTAACTAATAATTTTTCCTTTATCTGTGCTATAAGACGTTGCTTCGTACCAAATTTCTAGATCGACTGAAAGTACTCTTTAGGTTTTGATTCCCTTGCGAGTTTCGAAAATTTTCGGAAATTTGCGGCATAAACGGCTATATCTTTTGATTGCGTTAGCTTAGATGTTTGATTTTTTCACAGCTCTTTTAGACAACAAAGTGATCCTATAAGGGTTCCGCTTTTTTCCTTTTGAGGTGCGGAACCCTAAAAAATACCAAAGCTGAAGAGCGTTTTTGTTTGTACGCGCTAATCTCTGAAACTGCTTGTCGCATTGGAAAAAATATATTTTCATTTGATAACCCAATTCCCGAGGGAGTTTATTGGCTATTTAATATCAAGCTAGGACCCTAAGGAGCTGAGCTAACAGAATAAGAGTTAGAAAGGATTCTGAGCGAAAACGAAGTAAAACCGCGGATAGGCGATGCGACAAGAAATTTCACATTGGCAAAGTCAAAAGGCAAAAAGTTGGTTATAGAATGTAATCTAGTGCTATTTGAATTAATGAACCTTAGTACGTTAGGTACAGACGCCAGCACATCAAGCTACCCGAAACTGTCAAATATTCCCAATTTATCTTGAACCTAATACTTTAGCGATGAAGTTGAAAATCTATTAAAGAAATTTGATAGATTGTAGTAGCTTTATGTGCTGGTCTGTACCTATATTTTATGTATCGCGCACACTACCATAGAGGGTTCATCGTTAAACAGGTATTAAGTACCTACCTAGTTTGTCTCAAATTGTACTTAGCTCATTTATTTGTCATATAAAAACTTCAAAAGACTATGTTCATTATAACAAACGATTTCAAAAAGTAAGCAATTATTAATTATCTCGGTCTAATCAAAGAAATGCCAATTACAAAATATTTAACTTGCGTGACCGAAATTAAGTAAATAAATAAAGACATAAGACTGAGCAACGAATGAATGAAATTAATGTCATCTCGATCGATTAAGAGCGGCCAACCTAATTAATACTTTAATACTAATATTATAAATGCAAAAGTAACTCTGTCTATCTGTCTGTCTGTCTGTCACGCTTTCCTGCTAAAACTACTGAACCGATTTAAATGAAATTTGGTACAGAGATAGTTTAGAGCCTGAGAAAGGACATAGGCTACTTTTTATCCCGGTAGTACGTTCCCGCGGGATATTTTCCGACCTCCACGCGGGCGAAGTCGCTGGTATATATATATAAGCAATAATTCTCAGAAAAACGCTTGTACATTATGGCATTATAACCAATTTTCCTTCAGATATTGTGAACAGATAGGTACTTGTGCATATCGCACCCTTAGATCAAAAGGAAACTAACTCAAAATTCTTAATTTTTGAGTTATGCACACCGTCGAGTCTGTCATTTCAATACCTATCGACCAATAAACCAGATTCAAAACTATTTCCAATATTTGGAGTCGAGTTAGTTTCCTTTAGATCTAAGGGTGCGATATTATTATCTAAGTTTGTATGCATTAAAAAAATTGCTTTTGTGCACAGATTGTACCTGTACTTTGGCCGTTAATTATGTACTTGTACATAGAAAAAGTAAAGTAAAACATCTAAATATAAACCTTGCACACTTAATGGAGATTCCTAAATGTTAAACATATTTTCCGAAAACGTGTAAGACTTTGTCCAAACCATGTATTTCCTAAAACAAGTGTTGTAAAGTCTTGTGAAAAACAATGATTTTTGTTATTTCATTTTAACGCGGTGGCACATAATATGGTAAAAAATAAGGTCAACATCAACATCATCATCTACTAAGTCTTTTCCAAAATATGTTGGGGTCGGCTTCTAGTCTTCCCGGATGCAGATGAGTATTGTATTTGATATATAGCGAGTGCTTATCTGACCTCCACAACCCATTAACTGGGTAATATGATACCCCTTAGTAAGACTGGCATATGGCAAAAAATACCATAAAATGCCAGCCAACCTTTGTTTGGGTTAAAAGATTCGTCACTTTTTCTCTCTGGAACAATGCGTTTGTTAAGCAAAATAACAACATTCGAGATTTAACTTACTCAAGCGTAAAAATAAAAACAGGCACATATAATTCATCCGAAAAATTACTCTTTTTTGAGTAGCCATTTGTCATATCCGAGAAAGATGTTTGTTTTATACTCTTTTTTATTTTCTAATTGTTTTGTGACGTTGACAGGAGTCGCGTGCGCCGACAAATCCGATAAGACTCCGGTTAAAACGTTAATTAGACACGGAGTGTATGTTATGAGGTTAGTATAGGAAGTTCTTTCTTTTAGTTATAGTAATTATAATGGACGGTTTCACGATTTTTTGTTTTTATTCTCTGCGCTAAGTTATATGCTGTTGTAGTGCTTACTTTAAACAATGACTGCGAAATTATAAATAGGTACCCTACCTTCGTACTTTAAATAAGTTTTTCTTTTTTATTAAATTCACAAAACGAATAAAACGTTTCATCGAAATCCAGTGTTAATATTTTATTCAGCTATAATTCCGTGCCTCGGAAACCACGTTAAGCTGTTGGTCCCGTTTTTTAACCGTAGATCCGGATAGTCGTTATGGACAGTAGAATCCCGAAAATCTGAGATACATATTGTCTTACTAAGGGGTGCTTTGCACTTAATAGAAAAGATATTGTTACTGCCATGAGGCTTCGATCCGGTCACATTCCATCGAGGAAGTTTACGTTCCTTATGGGTATCACACCATCACCTAATTGCGACAAATGTGTAATAATCGAGGACGTACATCACATCATGATGGAGTGTGAGCGAGGCGAACGCCTCAGGATAAATCTGTTCGGTTCCCAAAATGTATATGGAATTGGTTTATTAAATAGTGTTTTAGCTAAGCCAATGTCGAACGAGGCTAAAACTCTGTATAAAATATATTACAATCATTTAAAATAATGTAAAATTCAAAGTTTGGCTATGATGGAGCGACATAGTCAGTATTGTGACAAAGCTCCTTAATAAAGGATTTAAAAAAAAGAGGTGCTTTATTACCCAATAACTGGGTTGTGGAGGTCAGACAGGCAGTCGTGTCATGTAAAATACTGGTATTCAGCTGCATTTGGTTAGACTGGAAGCTGACCCCAACACAAATACGAAAGGTCTAGCCCTAGGCAAATGATGAGAATTATCTCAATACAAGTAGCTAATATAATGTAAAATTTTGTAGGTAAGGTACGTAAGAAGCCATTTACACCCTTCAGATACAAATTTAAGATATTATTTGTAAGCTAACTCTAATTAAAATATTATTTGTAAGCTAAACTACTGAAATTGGAAGAATCATATAAAACACACAAAACGCTTGTTTCGCAGTTGATTCTCCAAGTGCAATCTACTAACAAATCTTTGAATTAATTACAGCCTACGCAGTAATGAACGCGAATTAACAATTATTACTTAATACTGGTCGGTAAGTCATGGTGCCGAGTTATGACAAGAACGCCGCCTGCCTTGGGACGCTTATTGTTAGGGTTGCCGAAGATTTTTTTGGTACTGACAGCTGAGCTGACCGATGGATGGATCGGCTGACATGCAGTATCCAGTTAATCATTATTAATTATCAAGATAGCGGGAAAACGGGGATACGATTAAAATTGAGTAAAGACTTGCTGAGGGAGAAAAGGTTACAGACATTTTGCAGAAAAAATGTTATGTAAGAAAAGTGACTGATGGATGATGTAACAATTGGTACCTGAATACATGAGCTGTGTTTCAAATAATTTGCAAACAGTGACCTAGGCTTTAAATAAACATGAAACACATGACGAAAATATAAAAAAAACGCAGCCGCCACATTCGATTTTCATCTTGTAGCATCCTTAAATACCATAGGGGTCGGTCGGTGGTGTGTTTTCACAAATTATAATGTGTCAGAAACCCACAATCTACGGATCCCAAAATGATTCTGACTTGCTGTATTTAAAAGCCTCCTGATTACAAGGAAAACATCAGCTAATTCACCAAATGATAGATGATCAATAATTTCTATGATATTACTACCAGAAATACTACTTAGTTTATAATTTAATAAGTTTTGCGTACGTAGAATAGCGTATTTTCCACTTTTTTAAAAACTATTTCATTTTGAAGACTGTGAAGGAATATTTAACTGAAAAATATATTTTTTTGTAATTAATCTCCATTTTCTGCATTAGAAGTGATTAAAATCTAATTTATTTTCAATGGTTTTAAATTTACCGCCAAAACGCTCCGTACGATGACGTTTACCACGGTGACGTCATCTTTGTGTAAACAAGTTGTAAACAGTATTTCGATCAAGTAATTTCGTATCTCAAATGGATAGAAAATGTTATTACTGGTGTGTGGTGCCTCTGTGTACAAATACTTTTAAAACTGCGGCACATAAACTATTAATACTCCGTAGCACAAAAATCGGGGTTGTTTGCAAAGAAATTTCCATCTATAAAAACATTTACCGTGGGCAGATTTGCACTATCGGCTTTTATAAAACCAGCTTCCATTGTATTTCCATTAATCCATTCCAAAAATCCTAAATATATCCTAAATCCACTCCGAGATTTACGGATCGAGCACTGATCACATACCTAAGTCAAAATTCAATATACACAAAAATGACGTCACACGGTAAACGTCAGCGCACCGAGCGTTTTGGCGGTAAATTCAAAACCATTAAAAATAAATTAGATTTTTTTCACTTCTAACGCGTAAAATGGATATTGATTAGATAAATTTTATTTTTCTGTTGAATATTTCTTCCCAGTCTTCAAAAAGAAACTGTTTTTAAAAAAACGGAAAATACCCTATTGTCGATTAAAAACCCCTCCCAACAAAACAATTTGCCACCTATATCTACAAGAAAGTGCATCTGACAACCCTAGTCACGGCGCGCCTACATCGATGCGATCTATGCCATAGAAGAGATAAGAGAACGGGCATAGTTGAGGAGGCATTTCAGGCAAATTTATTTTCGTATTTCATGTCGATAGTTCGATATTCGAAAATACCATAATGGGTATGTCTGTGAGAATATAGCCTATTGTTTTCAAATACAAATATAATTGAATTGTATTTTAATGTAGTGTAGTAAACATTTACGTGACAAGTCCTGTCAAATTTCTTGAGAAATTCAGTAAAGACAGTAACATATTATCTACGTGTCACTGACCTCTCATACCTAAGTCACAATGTTTGAGCACATTGTGACATGAGCACACGTTTCGTCTTGCAGATAACATACTCTGAATTACTCTGAGAACGATACACTGATGAACTCGTTGCCGCCATCCCTCGTCAGCAACATTCTAATTGAGTAATATACTATTAAGGGGCCATCCGTAAATTACGTCACACGAATTTCATGATTTTTTACCCCTTCCCCCGTCCAAGTCACAGCTGGTCACATTTATGAGAACCCCCCCCCCTCCCTAGTGTGACGTCACATATTTTACATCTAAAAACAATATTTCATTAAAACAGCAGTTCCGAAATTAGTTTTATTTCAATTTAAACGATTTTTTAATGAAATTAACATTAAATCAAACATTGCAATAAATTTGAACCTTATATCTCAAGAGATAGAGTTGCAAATGTTTTTGAGTTTTTCGTTAATAGTTCAAAGTTCGTGTTTTACTTAACACTTAGATTAAAATAGATTTTGAAATGTGACGTCATGAAATTTAAGACCCCTCCCACTCCCTTGTCACACAATGTCACAATTCGTCAACCCCCTCCCTCCCCCTTAACGTGTGACGTAATTTATGGATGACCCCTAACAACAATCTGAATCATTTAGAAGGATAAAGCTAATCCATTGGTTCATGTATTCCAAAACATCATCTGCACGCGTAGCATGACCGCCATAGAAAGAACTTTGTCTATTCTTGGTAGAATAGAGATAGAACTGTCATGCTATGCCAGCATAAAACGATTTTTTTTTTTGTGGGACATCTCGTTGTTAATCTGAAATAAGATTCTTACAACTTAAACGGATTTTCGCCCGGCGATTTCCAGCCGGGCAATAGTGAAAATTAAAACTAAAGCGAAAGTCCTAAGGGTAACCCCGAGGGGGGTTCGCACCTCGGCTTAGGCGATCACTGGGGGAGGGCAGCAAGGAACATGCTGGATCTGGGTTAAATTATTTAGGGGCTAAATTAAAGCTAGAGGCGCAGCATCGCGGGCTGGCTCATGCAAGGGTCGGGAGGGAGCATAAAACGGTACAAATCTTTCTACAATATTTAATTCTGTCTTTAATCTTTCTACAATCTGTAATTTTGTCTATTCGTCCGTAGACAAAACCCCTACCTACGGTGGTCATGCTACGCATGCTGCTCAATAATGTAAATAAATCAATGAACATTGTTGACCTGTGAACATAAAAGCCATTCCAACATATAGTGTGTTACGCAATTACCCCGACCGATCTGACGTAGATTCGTCCGTTTATATTGATCTCTCCATATTTGGATAGTTCTAAAATTATGCTGACAGAAACCTAAGCGGATTTGCACTAGTATTACATTTCATTACGACCGCTAAGCCATGGTGCTGAGTTATGAATGACATGATAATATGCGGTCTACCTTGGGTCGCCCACGGGTCGCCCCAGGCAGCGATGGGGTCTGAACTAGAGCTGATATAACTTAGACATATGTTTGGGTGATTGTTTTCATAAGATTTATTTAATTAATTGTTATAAAGCGATAGTGTTTTGTGCGTGGCACGTGTCTGCATGATTTATTGATATTTTTTTAGTTCTTACCATACCATTCATAGTAATAGATCGATATTTCTAAGGCAGTCTTGAAACTTCATCGATGTAACACGTCTTTTTTTGGGAATGTCAGCTCACAGATTAACCTATTTAGAAATGACAATCTTTCTGCCTTCAATCGTTTTACTAAAAAACTCCTGTTATTAATCTATTCTAATATTATAAAGTAAAAGACTTTGTTTGTTTGGTTGAACGCGGTAATCTCAGGAACTACTGGTCCGAATTGAAAAAATATTTTTGTGTTGAGTAGCCTATTTATTGAGGAAGGCTATAAGTTTTATACCATCACGCTACAATCAAAAGGAGAAGAGCAGTAAGGCAAAATGGACGAAAACTGGCAGGCAATTGGATGCGACGGGAAGGGACACGAGAGCAAAACTTTGACGCGGATGAAGTCGCGGACAGAAGCTAGTTTCATCTAAAATGTTTCATCATTTTAAACTTTTACATTATTATGACTATTCACAATTTTGTTCGTACAGACAGCGTCATTTAATGGAACTCCTTAAGTATCCCAATAATCAAGATGATTTATTATAAATCATACCGCATCCATCCAAACTACTCTATGGACCAATCAGAACAGGTGTTCGAGCCATAAAGCGACATTCCTGTGGCAAACGGCTCACTGAGAGCTCCTGGATACCGTAACCATGGGATGGGCCCATTTATCAAACTAGCTGTATATTGTATGAACAATGTATAGGTGGAACATGTCGATAAAACTGCCCAGTATGAGTGCGGGATGGGAGATAATTACAAAGTTAGATAGTGTTAGGTTAATTTATTATTGAGAGTTATTATTTACTAGTTGGTCCGGTTAAACAGCCGACAACCTTATAGGTTAAATGGCGAGATGCCATTCTCAGAAAAAAAAAAATGTATATCGTCGATGAAGTTACCTAACTGATTATTTACAAAGATGGATCTATTACTATGTGTAGGAACTGAAAAAAATATCAATAAATCGTGCAGACACGTGTCACGATCAAAACACTATCGTTTTACAACAATTAATTAATTAACTGTTATCAAAACAATCACCTAAACAAATGCCATAGTTATGTCACTTTTATCAGTTCTAATTCTTACCCCATCGCTGCCTGGGGTGACCCGTGGGTGACCCAAGCTAGACCGCATATTATCATGATACTAACTTCTGCCCGCGACTTCGACCGCGTCAAATTTTTGCTCCCCTGACCCTTCCCGTCGCATCGAATTGCCTACCAGTTTTCGTCCATTTTTCATTGCTGTTCCGCTTATTTTATTCGTAGCGTGATATTAAATAGCCTATAGCTTTCCTCAATAAATAGGCTACCCAACACAAAAAGAATTTTTCAATTCGGACCAGCAGTTCCTATGATTACCACGTTTAACTAAACAAACAAACAATCTCTTCAGCTTTGTAATATTTTAGTAATAGTTGTGGCTACAGCAAGCGATGACGTTTGACAAGTAGTCAAGGAAGGCGCAATCCGGGAATCGAAGCGTTAATTTTGTTTTGGGGCGAGCTACGGGTCGGACAGTAATAAATTGCCATACCATTGTTTTCTATCCTGTTACTATTAGGTCAAACAAACAACTGTATTATTATTATAAGCGTAGTTCTGCTGGTCATCCCACACAAATGTCAAGTCGGCTGGTATAACTAGTTCGTATCTGACAAACTGTGGGCGATGGTATTAATCTGTCACTTGTTTGTAAGGCGCCTAAATGACGACAACCATCGGAATTTGCGAAGTTAGAAACAAAGCTTGTTGTTGATAGCCAATACTTACTTTTATTAGTAAGTAGGCATTTAACTATCTGAGGTTACGTTATATCAAAAGCAAAATCAGGATCAGCACTTTTCGAACGTTAAAATTACAAAAGACAGTCCCCCCAAAACGCCCACCCGTCGCGCACTTCCTAGTGCTTTAGCTGGGAAGATGAAGTCGCCAACAAACTCCCCAGCAGCACAGCTGTCTGTCCAGTTAGAAGAGCTTGATTCTATATATTGGTATGTAGTAAAACATTAAGAGACACAAATTAAATTAAATGATTTGATAAAAATGTAATTTCCATGTAATTTTCATCAATGTAATTTACACCAGGCTTTCGAGCTTCTGGCGACCCGTAATGACTGTCAAAGATCCACAGCAATTTAATCCCTTTCCAAAAATAACTTAAAGATAACTAGAGCTTATCTCAAACAAGCATGTACTGACCCAGTTCACATCGGTTGACCGACATCGCTGATAAGTGGGATTATGATTGCACCTGACACTTTCCTTATCACGCTTAGGTAGGCGTGTAATGATTATAAAATTGTTGGAAATTTCTACTTAATAAGTTGTTATGGTGTTCGGACTTGTTAGAAAGATGGAAGCTAATTTTCCATAGGAGATGATGATACTTTTACTTTTTGCTGACCTGATAACCCTGACAAGGATAATGGCACAAATTTATGAAATTATAGTATTGTCATCGGTCCTCAATAAGTATACAGAGTTTAAATGAAATCTGGTCGTTTAAAGTGGGTCAAAATCGCGCTATATGGAGTCGGTTACAAACAAACATACAAACATAAAAGTGAAGCTAATATAAAGCGTGTAAAAAAGTAACCCATTTCTTCCCGTGGGTGTCGTAAGATGCGACTTAGGACTTACTAGAGAATGGGCAGCAGCGTTCTCTATGCATTTTAACACCATACTGCGATCGCCAACCCACTTGCCAAGCGTGGCGATTATGGCAGACCTACCCAAATTTAGGAGGCCTATGCTCAGCAGTGCAATGTTGTTGTTGGTAAAAAAAACCCACGTTCGATGAGTGCTTGAATTTAATAATTCAAAAAAGTCTCTAAGGTCATTTATTCAAATTAGGCTGAAGATCAACACTTTTCGAACGTCAAAATTACAAAAGACAGTCCCCCAAAACGCCCACCCTTCATCACTTCCTAGTGCTTTAGCTGGGAAGAAGAAGTGGCGCAACAAACTCCCCAGCAGCACAGCTGTCTGTCCAGTTAGAAGAACTTGATTCTATACAATGGTATGCAGTAAACATTAAGAGACACAAAAACATTAAATTAAATGATTTGCTATATGCTAGCTAGCCAACCCAATATACCAACAAATAAAATGAAAAATTCATTAATTACTTAGCTAACTTTTAAAAAGTAAGCCTGCAAGATGCTGCTACTACTACTGCAAGATCTTCAAAGCACTGCTTAGCGTCGAGATTTAAAAATCGAACAGTGTATATTTTCGACGCGCTGAGATGCACTGTGTTGGATTTTTGATACTCAATTCAACACAGAGAGTAGAAAATCTAGTGCACGATAAAAAACTGCCACGATTTTTTTACGTCCCTTTGGATGTCCACTGATATCCTGTTTTATTGCTAACGCTTCCTGCCAGGCTCGCGAGATCTGTTCGAAAGAGTTACCGTGGCCCTGGCATATGGGCAACTGAAGGAACACGGGTGGGTTTTAGTCAGTAAAAGTCTGACACGCCCTCCCACTCGGCCCAAGAGCGGGAAAGGTAATTTGATGATGTACCACATACGCTTTTAGCGTTAACATTAGTCCTACACTATGTTATTTCAAAAACCTTCTAAAATTGTGTCAATGATTAGATAAAGAAGTTTCTCACGCAACATTTTTTATCATTTGTACTTAGAAAAAAAATGATAAATCATGGGGATCGATTGATAACATTGAAAGTTCAATGACCCGAATATTGTAATGGGCTTCTTATGAGTTATAGATAACTGTTTAAAAAAAACTTAATTCATTGGAAAATAACCTTACTATAGAACAATAGTGTTTTAGTAAACCTAAACTAGATAGAATAGATAAAAATGCTAATGATAAATGCAAAATACAATCTAGGTGAACGTAAATAACGTGTTTTGGCAACTTAGCAACATAAAACAATATAATTAGTACACTTTGTTTGGTAAAAGTAAAGAATGACATTTCATTCGTTCGTTTTTTACTATTAAAAGATATGAACGTTGATAAAAATCTCGTATTTATTCAAATTAATTACTTTTTTTATATAGAATTAAGTGAAAGTTAACGTTTTATGTGTGCTCCTTTCTTTTATATTTTCATTTTAACTATTCAAATCCTTGTTTTAATAGTTAAAATGAAAATAAAGCTAATTTCTATTATACTTTACAGTGCCTATCTCATTTATGTTGTATGGAGACAGATTCATTTTTAATATTGGTGTCGGTACCACGTATTTGTAACAATGAATATTTTACAAAATATTTTTGTGGATTATTCCTGGCTGGACCATCGGTAAGAAGGTGAATTTCCATAGAAACTGTAATTCCCTCTTTTGTGTATTGTCTGTAGGGGATGAATGTTCAAACATCATTCCTTAGTGGTCCTTCGTTACCTCTTCATCAAAGTCTTTGCAAAATTTGGTATCTAGACTTATTAGTGAATGAATGTAAGGTTTGAATAAGTAAACAAATACAAAATTTTGGCTTCTTTCTATGGGTCATAATCAGTGATCGGACATTCGGATGCATATTTACCTAATGTTACTATTTAGCTGTGAAAGCACGGAAGCGGCTTCATATTTTTTTATTAAAGCTGGGTTTCTTGGATCATATTCATTTAAAATTAATGTTTAACCCCAGATGCAAATACATATGTGTGTAGGGTGGTATGTGTTAGTTAAAACAGTACACAAAACGCGATAAAAAGGCGCATTCCATATTAGCCAACATTTCAACTTTAGGTGAATATGCATCTGAATATCCGATCTCTAGTTATAATTTTTAGAACGTCATCCGTTACGATACTTACCTTTGTATTGCTCCGTGATGCTTACATACTCTTTACATGAATAGAGTGAAGTTTGAATAACATGTAAATACTAAATACTAGGACTGCCTCGTTGGTCTAGTGGTCGCAAATGCTACTGCTGAGGTCCTGGGTTGTATTCCCAGGCTTGCCATAGCCTGCCAGGGTCGCGAGATTTGTTCGAAAGAGTTACCGTGGCCCTGTTATACAGGCAACTGAAGGAACACGGGTGGGTTTTAGTCAGTAAGAGTCTGACACGCCCTCCCGCTCCGCCCAGAGTGGGAGACGTTATTTGATGATTTCCCATCCAAAAAAATTTAAAAAAAAGGTCGGGCATAATGTTACTGGGTTTTGTTATCTGAAATTTTACAGTAAGTCTGGTTTAGTGCCCAGTTGATGACAAAAGACTCGCCCTCTATTACACGGACTTTAAACATAACTGGCGAATTGTGAGTGTCCTACCAGTCACACCTCTGCCTCACCCATCGGCGAAAACTGGGGTAATGTTTGTGTCTAATAATTAAGCAACAGCAACAGAAAAATAATTCAGAATAATTTATTTATCTTCAAACAGACAGAAAAAGAAAATAACCTAAGTTACACAACTTTTACACAATCTTTTAAACTCTTTTGTTAGCGCGTTTTATGCAATAACTCAGTATTTAAACGTTTCATCATACGTTTGCACACTTTCTTTAAATTATCACTAGAATCTACAACAATAGCTACGTCTTTATGGTACTTTGTATGTAAGTGTTATTTTGACTGTTATGATTAAATCTAAATTATAAGTGGACCAGTGTTTGAGCTGAGTGACCAGCCGACTTATTCTATAAAATCTAACAGTTAAAACTAAGTTGAAATGAGTTTAAAGTGAGCTGTTAATAGTGCCAATCCGCAGCATCAGCTGTGTTCACACGGAAAGTTTTTTACGAACTAAACCACCTGTATAAAATATATATATTTTTTTAAATAACTGTTGATTCAGAATCAAAATATTTAGGTTCACATAAACCTACGTAGGCACTTATGATAAGTCAGAAGCTAGGTGCATGGTTCCTGTTGGTCATTTCTTATGGAAAACAAAAGCGGGCAAAAAATCCATGGTAAATGTATTTTTTTTTAAATGTTAAAAAAAACCTAAAAAACACGCTTCCATAGAAAACCAAACTAAAAAGTAGAAAATAATGGAACCGTGTTTTTTAGTTTTTTTAAACTACGAGTAATATTTATTTTCTATTTTTTAGGGTGTTTCGAATTTTGAGACGTATGTCAGCGTAGTTTTCGATGACAGTTTTTTGCTGTCCTGGTAACCCTGGCAAGGATAATGGCACAAATTTATGAAATTATAGTATTGTCATCGGTCCTCGATAAGTCTACAGAGTTTAAATGAAATCTGATCGTTTAAAGTGGGTCAAAATAGCGCTATAAGGAATCGGTTACAAACAAACATACAAGTGAAGCTAATATAAAGCGTGTAATAAAGAGCTTTTACAATGTTTTCGAACCGCAGTGTTACAAGGAAGGACAGTGTAGGCCTGTCAACTAGTACAGGTGATTAAGTACACACAACTTATTTCACTGTCTTGAAATATTCTAAATAAATAAATCATCATTTATTTATACTGAAGTAACATCGAGTTTCGCAACTAAATACTTTGAAATTTTCTAAAAACCCCGATTGAGGTTCAGTTATGAATATATTACGTACTTCTTAGTTATCGAAGTAATTTAAGTATTGGTACGATTTCGTTTATAATGCGATATGCATGAATAGTTCTTTAAGTTTATTAAAATTGGTTTAGAAAACCGACTTTGAACTAGTTGCACTTCACGGTTTCACCCGCATTAGTCGCGATATCATTAAAACAGAGGAATAATAAAAAGTATTCTATATCATAATCCTGGCCATAATCTACCTATGTGGCAAATTTCATCCAAATCTATTCAGTCATTTTAGGGCGAAATTGTATCAAACAAACATAAAAGAAAGGAAAATCTTTTCTCTTTAAAACATTAGTTTAGACAAAACCTTTGGAGGCAATAATATATGGCACAGTTAAAAAGAAAATAATACTATGTATTTTTGTGGTCATACGCTTTTACGATACCAAATCAAAAACAAGTTATTTGAGTGATTTTCTATGTTACTCAACCGCAATAATAGACAAGGCCTGATACTACAATCTACTGTTACTTCCAATCTATGTTATTTTGATCCAATGTTTGTTTGTTTAAGGTTGCCATATTACAAGAGTAGAAATAAACAAGTCAATCAATTAAATTTGCGGATGAATCCAATTCAGAGCTGGGCAGAATTTAAATAGCTATCCCAAGTAGGTAACTCAAATTAAATAATTATCACCAAGCCTTATTTTCATTATCATTTCAGTCGTAAAACGTCCACTGCAGGACATAGGCCTCTCCAAAATGGGGGGGGGGGTTTACCATAATCGCCACGCTTGGGGCAGGCGGGTTGGCGATCGCAGAAAGGTGGTAAAATGCGTAGAGAACGCTGCTGCCCGTTCTATAGTAATTCCCTTAGTCGCCTCTTACGACACCCACGGGAAGAAATGGGGTGGTGCTTCTTTACGTCCGGGACCACACGGTTATTCTCATGTTCATTTGAAAATCTCGAAAGAACCTAGAGGTAACGGCCCTAACTGACGAGTTTACAGTTTGAGAGTTCAAAAGTTGGCATTCAATTTACTTTGTCTAATTAACTTCATCTTCATAGCTCAACATGTTGCTGGAAAACGTTGTAAGAAAATCAGCATGCTCGAGAACTAAAAATGTCGAAGAAATGTGGCATCATCTTTTTTTAGCCACCAAAATATAACAAAAAAAAATGTGACATCTGCCAACCCGTACTGTTCCTGCGTGGTCCATTCCTTCTTGAACAGAGGAAGGCTGTCTCCCAGCATTGGGAATATTATAAGCTGATATGCTCTGCAATCTTACTACCTAACATCTCCTATGTTTCATTTTTATATGGGGCTCCGGCCACAACATGTACCTTTTAGCGAAGCTGAGAAACTTACCCCTGAATAGAATAAAGTAATCGTTTTTTCATAAAATCAAAAAGTTTTTATGTACAAAATAAAAATTATTGACGTTTGTCCTAAGAGTTAGCAAGCGGTTATTTTAAATTCGTTTAGAAACACATTTCAAAAATGGAGACTAAAGATTTTTGTAACGATGTTCACACTTAATTATGTTTACTCAAAAATATGTATAAGAGAATAATAGTAATTTATTTTTAACACTACAAGAATGCACCCTTTTTTAATTATTTTCTACGTTACATTGATTTGATGAGACATGATTTCAGAATGAACAAAGTCTGCAAGCAAACGAAACGCCATGTTGAATAAAATATTATTTTTTGTACACAAAAAATCAGGCTCAAATTCACCAGAGAATATTTTACTCCAATTTGTGGTATATTTTCCTCTATTTCGATAAATGTACATCTGATGGCCGACAATGAAGCATCTCCTTTACCTTAGACCTGATATTGACCACACCAATAACATTCATTTCAGTGTTAAGAATTTGCCCACTGACAAACAATTAGGTCTGAATTCAGCACCACGCAATGGAGAAGAAGCAATTCGTAGGCCTCTTCCATACGGAGATAGCATTGAGTAATGCTATCTCCATATTCAGTGGGCCAATAAGAAGTATTCCAAGTTTGATTGGAATAATTGGAATGATTGGACAGGTCCACTCAATCTGTGTGGTTCTTTCCTTAAAAGACCACTTCAGACACCAATCCACATTGTCTTCACATGATCTGATCAAGATTATGTCTGGACTTTAAAAAGAGACTGTGACCTCTGAGTTTGTTTCGGCCTTTCTTCTCAGAGTAGTCAGATAGAAAACGCCGACCTCATCTAGCTTTAAAAAATATGATTGACGTGTAAAAGTGGTTGTACAAACCTACTTGCAAAAATAAAGTCATTTATCATTTAATTATTTATTACATCTTAGAAGCTATACAAGGCTCATTTATGATGTAAGAATTCGATAGTTCAATCATACCAAAATGAGAGACCTGATTAACCTTTAAAACAGTCTCGACATCAATACTTTACATACTGTAACCTTATTAGAAAACTAGTACTGATGTCGAATACGCTCTTTATAATTGAATGCTTGTTTATTGACTGTCGATATCATCTGTGTCACAGGTAAAATGCGTGTTACGAACGAATTCCCTTCACTATAATGTTGGTAGCACGAAAGTTAGTATTTTAAGGGAGACTCACTCGGGTAGCCCGCGCAATGAACTTTCTTACACTTTTTTTTTTTTTGCAATTTGCAGGCCGATATCAGGTTGTTGGTTAATTAAAATAAGATTCTAAAATTTGGAACATTTAATAAAATAATAAATAAATAAAAGAGTTTATTTCTCACCAGCATAGCAACAATGATTACATATTAAACGTACTTAATACTAATGTCATCTACACTAATATTATAAAGAGGAAAAAATTGTATTTTTGTTTGTTTGTAATAGATAAACTCAAAAACTACTAGACCGATTTTAAAAATTCTTTCATCATTATAAAGCTACATTATCTGCAAGTAACATAAGCTATATAACATCACGCTACAATCAATGATAGAAAAGTGTAACACTTACGCGGTCAAAATATATGGAATAGCGATTTTGTTAAAATAACCGACGGTGTGATGTGTACCGTGTGGTGCCGTACGTAAAAGAATAATACCACCCCATTTCTTCCCGTGGGCGTCGTAAAGGGCGACTAAGGGACTTACTAGAGAATGGGCAGCAGCGTTCTCTATGCATTTTACCACCGAAATGCGATCGCCAACCCGCCTGCCATGCGTGGCGATTATGGCACAGTCCCCCAAATTGGGGGAGGCCTAAGTCCAGCAGTGGACGTCTTACGGCTGAAATGATGATGATGATGATGAACCGACGATCCATAGCGACGTAACAAGCTATACATCGATAAGTTTGAAGCATACATACATATATTCATAGATTATACAGGGTCCCTATATAATCTATAAATAGTTCAGAAGATAGAGTCTATACAAGCAAACCTCTTTTTACCACCACAAATGCTGCTGGATTATTGTTGTTTATTGTATACTAGCTTCTACCCGCGACTTCGTCCGCGTTAAATTTCTTGTTCCCCCGACCCTTCCCGTCGCGTCGAAAAGCCTACACGTGCGATTTTCCCCATTTTTGCAATATTTTTCATTACTGCTCAGCTCCTCTTAGTTATAGCGTGATGTCATATAGCCTATAGCCTTTCTCGATAAATAGGCTACTCAACACAAAAATAATTTTTCAATTCGGACTAGTAGTTCCTAAGATTAGCGCGTTCAATCAAACAAACAAACAAACTCTTCAGCTTTATAATATTGGTACAGATTAGTATAGATTCTTGAGGAAGGCTATAGCCTATCTAATATCACGCTTATACGCGTTTACGGTTACAGATTGCTCATTGATATCTCCGGCACCCTTCAACTATCTTATGCCTGCGTATTCGTCCACGTAAAATTTATTGTTCCTCCCGACCCACTCCGTCGCATCTTATCACCTGCCCGCGCTATTATTTCCTTTTCGCTTAGCGTCCTCTCTGACTTTTTGCTTGGCTCTTAAGGGTTGCAGCGTGATGTTAATTAGCCTATTACTTTCCTCAAGAATTAGGCTCTATATAATATCTAATCGTACTAGTAGTTCCAGAGATTACTTCCTACAAACAAACTTACAAACTTTACCTCGTTAAATAATGTATTTAATTTAGTTTAATCATAACGATTATGGAGTATGCGTTGCTATCCTATAAGATTTCTTTCACACTAACCAAAATCTAAAACGAATGACAAAAATGCTATTTTTTTTCCTTCAGTGGCCAATCGACTAATGTTTACTACTTATTGTAATCTAAGTAAAATATTATTTTACAGTGTAAACAATTGTTAGTAGGCCACTACAGAAACATGAACGTTGTTTGAAAAATTAAAATTTTTGACATTCAATTTAGATATTTACCTTTTCTCGACAACCCTACCCTCCAAGAATCTCTAAACCGCAGCAGCCAATAGTTTCGATCATAAAACTGTTGAAAACCTGTTCATTCCACAAACCTACTTTACAGTGTTCACTAAGAGTTAGAAATATTCCATGAGAAACATTTATTCGGAGAAAGTAAATCATGAATATTAGTGGAATCTCATTTCTCTGATCAACTGAGAAAGTTATCTATCAGCGATAATGATGTTAGTGATATGAAAGTTTTCATTAGAGGAGTTAATCCGATAATAGATAATCCAATGCCTATTTTTTTATATACGTTTAATCTTGTTATCTAAAAGTCTCTGGAATTCGACGTAACTTTAAAAACGAACTTCCTTTAACTTCGCCTAAAATTAATTCAAAATGTATGAAAACCCAGAGAAGAAGACTCTAAAATAATTCTTCTTCTAAAAATAAAAATCTAATAAAATCAATCTAACACAAAAAAAAAAAACAATCTATCAATCTTATAAAAATATAATAAAATTGTATAGGTGAAGGTATCAACCTCACCAATTTCAGATAGATCGTTAACACTGTGAATTTCAGTGATGAAGGGAATAAAGAGAAAATAGTGGACGGATTGTATCGGTGATATCACTGATATCTGATATTATTATTTATTTATTTCTCTAACACTTTAAGCACATAAATTTACAGAGGCGGACTTAATGCCCTAGGTATTTTCTACCAGTCAACCTTTGGGTCATACAGAAACAAACAGTGGTAGGTGCAATGAATTTGAAGATATTATGTTATAGTAAACTTGGTTACATAACATAACGCCTATATTCCCCGAAGAAGTTAGCAGAGGTGGACTTATAGTATACCCGCATTTCGCCAGTTATGTTAAAGGTTCGGGGCAAGCCAATTGCCATCAACCGAGCCATAAATGCGGACTCTGGGCTACTACTGTGCAATTCCAGATGGAAAAATCTAATATCGCTTACATGAAACTCAAAATTCGATTCCGCTTTTAAATACTAAATAGTAATCATAAAACAAATTTCAAATTAAAACACACACTCCTAACAGCATAGTTACATTACTTACATAACTACTAATCTTCAAAAATCATCTATTTAATCGCAATGCATAGATCGATTAGTCGCGACGGCAACCAGTTGCGACCGAGATCACGATCGGTCGCAACTCGCAGGAAGCGCTCACAACCGTGTAATCAATTCTTCCTATGCCGTGTGTAAAAACAAGCAAGTGTGCGTATGTAATTAGATTATACGCTGAGTAGGCGCACAGACAATATTATACAGTAGATTAACTTTGTTAAATAGTAGCTTCTGCCCGCGACTTCGTCCACATCAAATATTTGCTTCCCTGACCCTTCCCGTCGCATCGCAGCCTGCCAGTTTTCGTCCATTTTTTTGTTGCTGCTCTGCTCCTTTTAATCGTAGCGTGATGTTATATAGCCTAGAGCCTTCTTCAATATATTTATTATTATGAATGAAAAAATATTTTTGAGTCGGGTAGCCCGTAGGCTTCGAATTCGAACCAGTAGTTCCTGAGCTTAGCCTGTTCCACCCCCATTTTAGAGAAGTGGGGGATTAGAAAGAGACAAAAAGTAGCCTATGTCACTCTCCATCCCTTCAACTATATTTAAAAAATCACGTCAATTCGTCACTCCGTTTTGCCGTGAAAGACGGACAAACAGACACACACACTTTCCCATTTATAATATTAGTATGGATTTGGTACATTGCTATTTAATGAGTTTAAACCTGGCTGAGAGAATTTAGATTATTAGTGAGTTCATCATTACAATCATTATTTACAGTTTAGCCGAAAGACGCTCTGGACTTAGGTCTCCCCCAAATTTAGGAGACTTTGCCATAATCGCCACGCTTAGCAGGCGGGTTGGCTATCGCAGTATTGTGGTAAAATGCATAGAGAACGCTGCTACCCAATATCTAGTACTAAGTGAGTAACGGTGAAGAAAAACGAGTTTTATCGACCTGAGTTGCTTCTCTTAAAGAGAGGCCTTTGGTTTGAAAGGGATGGTCAGTATTTCAATAGTGACCTGATTTAGTATGTTAGTATTAATTAACAGTTTTATGTTTGTTTAAAAAACTTACGAGAAGATTTGTTTTGTCACAGATTTTGTAACAATTCGTACCTTTGAAATTTGCGGCCTTACCCGATATGGCGTGTTGAGGCCGCTCCCAGATCCGGGCAAAATGAAAGTCAATGTATAGAGAAAAATTCTAAAAAGAATATAGCCTTTTACGTCATCATTTCAATACTTAATAAATTTTTTAAGGATAGGTTTCATTGCAAGCACTTACCATCTTTCTACATATTGACTTAACATCGTTTTTAAGTAGGCAGACGTCATCTATCACATTCTCCAATGATTACACAACAATAGTTGTGGTTTCTTCACAATATCACTCAACCATTACAATTCAAACCTTATTGCAACGACATAAAATCTAAAAACGCACGCTCGTCATTTGCAACTGCTAAGTCTGACAGCAAGAGTCGCGATTGTCATTTGTTTAGTAATCGATGTCAAATCCATGTAATCAAGTGTCAATATTCATTTAATTATGCAATTGACACCGTCGTTAAAGAGTTGCTGTTACCAATCATCGTTTGGGTGTGTGTGAAGTGATTGGTAAGCCTAATGATTGACTCACAAATAACAATTGATTGATTTGTTGAAGGTATTATTTATTTCTGATGACGAATAGAAATGAGTGAGTCTTCACTGATTCTTTTATCTGCGTCTATTAATACCCACTTGAATTAATAAAACTCACACTAATATAGATAACATTATGCCTGTATCCCCCCAAAGGGTTAACAGATATGTACTTATGGTATACTCCCATTGCTCCAGTTATATTTAGATAACATTATGCCTGTCCCCCAAAGGAATAACAGATATGTACTTATGGAATAACCCTATTGCTCCAGTTATCTTTAAGTCCCATGTAACGAGCGAGCTTATTGCCATCAACCGAACACAGAATCCAGACTCCGGGCTGCTATTTAGAAATTTAAGATAGAAAATCTAAATAAGACTGCCAATCCGGGAATCGACTACAGGACCTCGGGCTTAGTAGTAGCACAACTACAAGGCAGTAATTCTTTCAAGTTACAATGGTACAAACGATTTGCAGTTCCAATAATAAGTTACAATGGTACAAACGATTTGCAGTCCCAATAATACGAGTACTTATTCAAATTGCGTAAGACACTTTTAATCACATTCTGAATATTTTTTAGGTATTGCTTACCTATTGTTTCATGTGTTACAAAAATTCGCCCACTCAGCAGCGAAAATAACGCAATGAATTTAGTTGAACTGTCAAAACGAAAGTCATTCCAACCGTTAGTAAGTACCTACGCAATTACACCGCAGCGCAGGTTCAAATATTGATCTCATCATCAATATTTTAGCCGAAAGACGTCCTGTCAGATATAGGTTTCCCCCAAAATGGGGGGTTTTGCCATAATCGCCACGCTTGGCAGACGGGTTGGCTATATTGATCTACTGCCTTATTATTCTACAGTGGCTACCAACATTCATAGTATGGCCAACATGCTTTACTCTTGTTTATCATAATTCATTACCTAGGTATGCTGAGCTTAAATTATTGAATTAAAACTATCAGTGTTTCTGATATGGTCTATTTGTAGAACGGGAGGATTGCGTACCGCTTCAGCGGGTTGATATCACTTTCTTATGTGGACTATGTACTTGTGTGTTTGTAATAATTTTGTATGTAGTCTGTGATTAGAGTTGGTTGGTTCTTTACAATTTTGTACCAAGCGTAAGCTGATATATATTTGAACAAATTTGTCATAGTTGCATTGTATATACTACGTTGACGTCGTTTTGCCATGCTTTTTAATTTGTACCAATTGAAAAATAGAATTTGCTGGTCCTACATCCTTCACGGGACGGTTATTGGTTGGTATGATCGTGTATTCCCGTTATTCCCACGGAAATGATAAGATAAGTAGTTACAATTTCAAAAATATAAAATAATTCAGTTTTTTTTTTTCAAATAAGTTAGTTCCTCAGACATAACGAGGAAAATAGACCTAGTCTCTCATACTAAAACGATCACCAAAACGCGGCAGACCGAATCATACAATACAACACGAGAGAACGTGAAGCAATCTTGCCTACCGAACATGCAAATACAATTAATATAATTTTTGTTCTCGCTCGAAAGTCCGCA
This sequence comes from Aporophyla nigra, assembly GCA_947507805.1. Lineage (NCBI taxonomy): Eukaryota > Metazoa > Arthropoda > Insecta > Lepidoptera > Noctuidae > Aporophyla > Aporophyla nigra. The sequence goes on along the minus strand of OX382292.1, from coordinate 24,886,562 downwards.
CGAAAAGTCAAGGTTGCTGGACAAAAACGGTATCAAGGAATGCAGGTGGATGTATGATTAAACAGGATGCTTATTTTTATTGTTTAGCTACAGACCTACGTTGCATGGTTTTTGCGACTTGGCAAAAAGGAAAATTTTACCCAAATACGAGTACTTACTTATTTTACTGAATGAAACTTAGATTAGAAATGAAATACAAGCTTTGGAACTACAAATAAACAACTAGGTATATATTTATATATGTCGGTTTAATAATAGGGTATATTATATACGCCAAAATCCGCAAAATCCGTTGCGTAGTTTAGGAGAAGAAGATGGTCATACACGCAGACACGAAAAGTGTATTTGTTTGTTAATGTAAAAGGAAATAAAAACGCACGCAGGCGATGCAATGCATTGAGCCACCCCGTTGCATTGCATCGCCTGCCTGTCGGGCAGCAAGAAATTTCACGTGGACAGGAGCTAGCCAGTTCAGATATAAATGACTTTATACTGAGGTAGAGAACTTGATTGGTCGGTGGCGCCATTGTGTGCCAACTATGTTAAGAAAATTATGGTTTGCAATTATGGATGCAATGAACATAATGTTTGTTTGCTTAAACTTACTTTTTCATAAGTTACATACGATCAAGGAGTATTGAAGCTAATATAGAGAAGAATTCATTCAAGAGGATCCGTATGGGTCTGTATAAGAAGATAACTAAAAGTATAGGTTACAACATCGATCTTCATCGATCTATTAACACCTTTTTAATGACTTAGTGTGGGTATTTTTACACCTACGGCTTCTTAGTACAAGGCTTTTGAAGCATTGAATTGAAGCAGGTATTAAGAATATGACCAAATTCATAGAATTGCACAAAGGAAACTAATTCGTTCATAAAAATTGCGGAAATTAAATAATAGCTAATTGTAAAATACAATGTATTATGTGGCTACATATAACGTAATATTGAAACCAAGAATCGGTTTTCAAAAGAATCAAATCTTTTGCAAAACAAACATAAGAAATGCATTGAATAAAAACCGGCCAAGTGCGAGTCGGAGTCGCGCACCGAGGGTTCCGTACAAACCTGTAGGTATATAAGTAAAAATTCACCCATCACGACAATCGAGTTGTAGTTCTGTTATGTTTCTTGGCTTAGTTTTATTTCTGTCTGTGTTTTGTTCTGTTCATTATATGATGTAACTAAAAATTTACGGTTTTCGCAATTTTTCCTTTATCTGTGCTATAAGACGTTGCTTCGTACCAAATGTCAAAATTCTAGATCGACTGGAAGTACCCTTTAGGTTTTGATTCCCTTGCGAGTTTCGAAAATTTGCGGAAATTTGCGGTATAAACGGCTATATCTTTTGATTGCGTTAGCTTAGACGTTTGATTTTTTCACAGCTTCAAGGGACAGTAGACTTGAGTATTTGGTATAAATTTCAGCTTGATACCTCCACGCGTTCCTGAGAAAAAGGGTGTTGACAGACGGACGGACGGACGGACGGACGGACAACAAAGTGATCCTATAAGGGTTCCCCTTTTTCCTTTTGAGGTGCGGAACCCTAAAAACGAAGATTCATTCGTCTTATGGCGCAAATGACAAGTGTCAGTAGAGATCTAGGTCGCTGAAGAAAAATGTAGGCGCTAAAGCTACTTGTTACTTCGAACCAGATATTCTTACGTCGATAATATTGCAGCTACTATCAATAATGTTAGATTCACGAAATAAAAGCAGGAAAATTACGAATCAAAATACTTTCTGAATGCATAATAAGAAATGTATATAATGCAGAACTTTTAAACCCCATTTCTGGGAGACTAACTTTTCCACATTTTTGTCTAGTAATAATTAATTGATTGCCTATCTCAAGAAGTCTATGTAGTCTGAGGACTTCTCGAGTGTAATTTTATTTCAAATGGAACATATATTGTCATTACGTTTGCAACACAAGGTCTGAAATGACTTAACCGTCTCATAAAATACTCCTTGAGCTTACATTGAAAACTCCAAATTAGAGTACATTAAATCAACCAATTTGGCAAGGACAGAAGCCACATTAGTTCCAACTAATAATACATCTAATCCAATTTTTATTGGTCCTTAAAAATCATAAACACAATCATCATTGAACTTATAACATGTTATTACTGAATGGTTTAAAAACAAATAGTTAATCATAACTAGTTTAATGAAGCGAGCAGTGAATGTTAGTAAAGTCAAGGCTAAAAATTGTAGCACACGGAAGGCGGTATGAGGAAGTTTCAACTCTGAATGTATATATGTTGATACAGTATGTTGAATTGGACAAAGGTCTAAACTGAATTTGTAATGTATGATTATTTATTTATACACGGTGCTTCCTCCGCGACAAATTCCTTGCTTCTCCACCCACCCCGTCGCATGGAATCCGTGGAAGGTTCTCTTATTCGTGATTTTTTTCTTTGTACTCGGCTTTTAAGCATTTTAGGGTGATGTTATTATAGCAAATAGTCTTCCTTGATAAATTGGCTATCCAACACTAAAATAATTTTTAAATTCCAATCAGTAGTTTCCGAGATTAGCGCGTTCAACCAAATAAACTCTTCTGCTTTATAATATTACTAGCTTTTGCCAACGGCTTCACCCGCGTATCTAGACAAATAAATAAAATTGGACTGTCTGTTTGTAATATTAAAATAACCGCTTTTTACTAAGTGTATATGGATGTATACACGGTTCATATACCAAAACAACATTTTTTACTCTCTCTCTCTGTTTGTTCCAACTAATCTCTGAAATGGCTGGACCGATTTTGACGGGATTTTCACTGGCAGATAGCTGATGTAACAAGGAGTAACTCAAGTTACTTTTATTTTAGAAAAAAAAATAGAATCTCACGAACGATAAACTTTTTTGCTAAAAATACCACGCGGACGAACTCACGGGTAATTACCCGGTTAATATAACCTGGATTAATGCATTCTTAATACATTAACCGCGGTAGTACGTCCTCTTGCGATAATTTCCGACATCCATGCGGGCGAAGCCGCGGGCAAAAGCTAGTTATGAATAGAAACCTTCTTATCCAATCACTCTGTGGATGAAAATCGCAGTAAAAGCCGTTGCGAAGTTTATAAGATCTAAGCGTACAAACGCGGAAAGTGACTTTGTATAAAACAAACTATGTAATGAAGATAATTTATAAAGAATAAGATAATATAATATTTTATCATAAATATTATTGCTTTTGCTTTATCAGTATCAAGAGCGGAATCAGATTTTAAAATATTTACTGTTAGATAGAAAACTGTAACTATTCTAGAACCCCTTAATTTGATTAAGAGTTTTTAAATGCAGTTGTAAATGTCATTTTGAAAGCTCATAATGGACCTTAACATCCGAATTGAACAAAAAAACACCTGTCCAAAATCTAGGGCAGTGTCACAGAATTTGACGAAATGAATAATTGAATTATAAGCAAGAAAAGTATATTACATTGTCCAGCAGTCTAGAGTTTTAGATTTTAGAGGTCAAATCTAGATTGAATGTGGAACGGATAATTTGTACCATTCTGTGAATGAAAGGTTCATGAGTTGCAATTTGCGTCTATAAGTCGGTCCAGGTAAAAGTCGGGCTGCAATTACTCTACTCCAACCGGCAATAACTGTTTAACTTTATATATAAGTCAGACCAGTACTTGACTAGAAGGTAGAAAGAAATGATCATGATGATGAACTATTTGGGCAAGGCCCAGTAGTAGGGCAGTTAATAGATTAACAAGTGATGCCTGCTTTTTTCTTTTTGGTAGACAGTAGATAATTTTACAGAGGATGTATGTCTATTGTCGCTATATTATCAAATTATAAAAATAAAAGTAAAATTAAAAATGTATTTTGGTAGTCAAAATTGGGTTCTATTTTTATTATAAACTGTTCTGATTCATGAACTTTTTCTAGAGTAACCAGAAATAAAACTATCTACAAGTTACGGCTGAGTAATTTCTGCCATAATTATCGACAAACCAGAAAGATTATCGACTGTTTCTTGTATTTTTTTTTTTTTTTGTATTTTCACGGTATTTATAATTTGTCGTGCTGATAAAAGGCGAAACGAATGTGGTATGAAAATAATTTGCTCAAGCAATTCTTTTTTGTACGATTTTTTCATTAATGCCTGAACTAACTGCTGTTGTGCAAATCTATATATATAAAAATGAATCCCTGTTTTCCTTGGTCACGACATCACGCGTGAACGGCTGGACCGATTTCACTTTTTGTTTTTTTGTTGTGTTTGTAATTGTCAGGAGAAGGTTCTTATGAAAAAAAAAAAAAAAATTGCGCGGATAATTAGAAAATTTAAGAACACTTATTCAAGAATACTTAATGTAAACTTTTTTAATGTAACATTATGACATTTGACATAGAATTGACAGAATGCGTGTTCAAATATCATCAAAGAGACAGGATAACGTCTGTCGGGTCAGCTAGTAGGTTATAATTGTCCATGTTATTTCGGAGACCTGCAATTATCAAATGTATTGTTTTTAAAGTTAATATTTTGTATCTCAGATTAAAAACATTTTAATACCATTGATCATGTCACAGATCAGACAATGTTCAACTTTAAGGTATATTCTTACGTGTTTTGCAATTTGCAGTTCAGTGACCATTTCATGAAAGTAATACGATGGAAATAACGAACTGAGAGGGTTGTATTGATGATCTTAACGATTATTATTCTGTAATATTTTTATGGTCATGATTTCATGAATTATATTAGAATCAATATACAACCTGACACTGACACGAAAATCACAAAAAAACTTAGTTAAATTTTAATCGCGCGGGCTAACTTATCTCATCGACCTGTTTGTTTCGATTTGCAATAGCAAAATCAATACCAAATTTCCTCTTTCTCTTTCTTCTTACCTCTTCATCGAAATCATACTTATCTAAAGATTCATCTACATACACATCAGCCAATTAGAAACAATAGCTCCAGTTATCGACATAAACAATTTTTCCTAACTTTCTTCGCGCTCAATATAATCGCTTAGAAAACTAGAAGTCACACTTCCGACACACTTAGAGCCAGACGTGGGACCCCAGCTATAGGAAACGACAACTTTACTTTAATTAAAACTGATAGAAAAGCGGAAGATGGTATGGGGGCAATTATAGCTGTGGAAATCAGAGATACAGATTATGAGAAAAACGTGTTAAAAGATGTTTAGTAGGTATGACAAACAGGGTTATTGCTGTCATGTTCTCGCACCAGTGATAATTTTAGACATAATGCTTCAATCTCTTAATGTTCTACATATTAATTGAATAATAATAAAGAGCTATATTATTTTAAAATGTTTTGTTTAGTTGAAGTAAGTATTGTATACAAAAGTAAGTTGCTTGAACATAACATAACCTTTACCCTAGATTCACTTTTACGACTGGCGAAAGTGAAACTAAAGAACTCATATTGTTTTCGGTATTCCCAACTTATTTGGTATCAAGTCACCATAATTCAACAGCATGATCATATGACTGCGTCAGTGAGTTAAGTTCGCGCAGCTGAATTTTGGGGCAAAGATGTTTGAACTTTTTACCATCGCTAACACGAAGAACTGCATGGTTTAATCCAAATTGATAGTTAGTGAAGAGATTTTGTATCTCCACATTGTGCAACAATTTGATGGTCGAGAAACTAACCATAAATTACTTCAAAGCGCATAAATCAAATCTATTATGAAACTTTTACGGTAAATCAGAAAGAAAAAGTTCGATTGTTCACAAATTAGATATGAGCTATCACAACACGTTTTCCAGCAATTACATCACACGATGTCTTCACAATGACAATTGTTGTCGTACAAAAGCCTTTAGACCAAGATAAGGCAACGTCCGTTCATAATTCTCAATGTTAATTAAACCTGCCAATTGTTTATGGATTTTGTTCCTTCACCCTTCCATTGTTCACGACAATCTACCATGAAGGCTCAATATCGAACATTTTCACAAACGCCATTTAAAATAAGAATTTTAATAAACTAGAATACGTGCTTGCGTGTAATACTTTCGAATGCATTTAGTTGTGACCTCTAAAATCAGTACGTGTATAACGAGGTAGCAGTCGACATAAAAACCAAGCGAGCTGAAATTAAAAAGTAAGACAATCACAAAAAATTACCTTTGTCGTGTTCTGCATTTGCAAAAACGTCGCTATGCCCGCCCGTACGCGGTTCTTCACGCCCCTTATTGTTCCTTTAGAACTTTTTATCGTCGACGGCATCTCCTCGTTTTTATAATCCTTCACACCGGCGAAGTATTCCACTTCAGACACTTCACACTCACTTTTAGCACCAACACTAACACTTTTCACATCATCAAATTGTTTTTCGTTTAGATGGAAATCGTAAAATTTGTCCGTATCAAAGTAATGACTGCTGTAGAACATTTGTTCTTGTTTCATCTTATCCTGTTGCTTTCGCTCCTCGTAAGTGCTCTCGCTAATCAGTGGCGTTTTGGAGCACAAGTTCGCGGGTAGCGACTCCGTCGTGTTCTTGCACTCGTTATTAAACTGAGAAACTAGACGGAACGATGTGAGTTGTGCGCTTTCTTTCGGAATATTAGCATCCTCATTAATATTCTGGTTCGCTTCCTCGTGTGGCTCGGGCTTCGCCTCGCTTTCAGTTTCGACCGTATTTAGTTTCGCTGAACGGTCTCTTATGTCTTGCAGCAGACCCAGCGGTAGAAAGCTACTGTCTTTATTGTTCACTTTGGCGAACGTCTCCGGCGCGTCGGGTGATTCCGCACTCTGTTTCTTTTCTTTTTTACTATATTCGCTATGACTTTCATCGGCGTGCACGCTTACGTTCAGCTCGCTACTATTCAGAGAATCGCATGATATATTCGAGTCGTTGTCTTCAAAATCCACTTCGCTTTGGCTGCTCCCGTTTCTCGAGCTGATTAGCGTTACAGATACGGCTTTCTTTATTGAACTAGTTTTTGATGTCTTCTTTTTGGGTAGAGGTGGAGGAGTGCCGTCAAGGTCACTGCATGTTCCGGAGTCCAGAGTATCACTAGGGGAGCACTGACCGCTTGACATAACCATATTTGTCATAGAATTCACGAACGAATTGCAATAAATATATGGCGCTTTGTCGGTCTTGAGATGATCTTCGTTTTCTAGAATTTTCGGTCTGTTTTCATCAACATTGATTCTGACTAAGCTGTTGTTTTTCTTGCAGACATCGTTAATCTTGAAGGTTTCAAAGTCGACGTCGCTCTTGAGGTGTACGCTGGATATTTTTGGTGCTTTTGGTTTGTCTGCGTCGTTGTTTATTCTGATAGTGACCACGTGTGGACCATTGAGAGCGTCCGTGCTAGGCGTACTCGCGGGTCGATCTGACTGGGTCGCCGCTACGAATACCGTTGCAGATGGTGTCTTAGAATTAAGGACGAGTGAGTGCATCGAACTTAGTGAGTCCATCCGGACGTCGGTAGCGGTGAACCCGTTTGTGTTCATAGTGCTGTCGTCACTTGTTATTTGTGTATAAGTAGTCGATCCTCTTTGCTTCACCTTTGGGGGTAAAGGAGGGATGTATTCGACACTGGGACGTGGCGTTACTTCTTCCATCATTGTGGTTGCTAATAAATTGGCATAATTAACGGTGCTTCCCGTTCGCAATGCTGGTCAGGTCCGTTCAGATAGTGTTGGATGTATAAGGCATAATGGTTCCGGTGACCGTTCGTGACTGGGTCAATAATCCGCTCAGGTGGCCTGTTTTTCTAGCGCGTTGTTTATTTACATCTGGAAAGAGGAGAATTTGTATGTTAGTATACTGGAGAAATGAAATAAGCTACACAAGCACAAATTGGTGGTAAATGGCTCGCTCATATTACATAAATGGCGAAATGTGAGTGTACTGTAGGTAGGTACACATCTGCAGGCGTGATTTAACGTTAAGTACCTACACTTTAAGTTGATTATTGCTTGTTTGTGAAAGGTTGCAAATAAAACTTAACTGAAATAAGTACGCAATTTACTACTAAATTGTTTATCAACAATTATGCAACTGTGTTTCCAGTAATGAAAATATACCAATAACCTACAAGTCTTACCATTGAGAAGTCACGTAAGTATATACGGACTTACTAACTTAATACTCACTATCAAAGATTCTGACGCACACATTTTTCAATATAAACTTGACGCAACATCTTACATAAGATACTCGCAAATGTGGAGTAATTTATACTAACGTATGATAGTTATTCCAATAAAACAACATGTTTTTTCTATAATGTGTCCCCATCATCATTATACCTTATTATTAAAGAGTTAAGGTTGAATTTAGCAAATCATTTGCGGTTATAAGTAGCAGATAATTTTGATTTTGTAACAGGAAATTGAGCCGTAATCAAATTCTCTAATATGGTAGCTCCCACGAATGAGTCTGAATATTTAACTATTTATAATTTCGTAATACGTATCAATGGTGAATGATTTTCCATATAATGAGGTGATTAAGTGTTATGAACATCTTGTTAATTGAGGAAAAGTATTTAATTTTATGCATTTGGAAGATTTTATCTAGTTCGCCTCAAAGAGATGTCAGCAATACTGAAGGGGTCTGCTAGGACCGATGCCTGCCAGGGTCGCGAGATTTGGTCGAAAGAGTCACCGTGGCCCTGGCATATAGGCAACTGAAGGAACACGGGTGGGTTTGTCACGCCCTTTCGCTCCACCCTAAAGCGGGAGAAGTCATTTGATAACTTCCCACCCACAACAAAAAAAAGTATCTAGTTTAGAACTCTTATGATATTTTTAAACGACGACGCTCGCATGACTTATTTCTGCAACGTCTATAAACACGCTATGAATAGGATATAATTTATAGAATAATATATAAAACCGCAAGAGCTCTTGGTACCATCAGAAACAATGCCGAAGTCGAAGGCATGTGTACCTATGTGTTATGTGCAAACGCTACTAATTTTCATTCACACATTCACAGCCTGTTTAATTACACTTAGTTACCACAAATAAACCACATGTCGCTTCGTGAGGTGAAAATGCCTACTATAGATTTAGGTGTTCCTCGATTACCTACGTATCACACTAAATAATATACATCGAGTCATATACCGTAATTTGGCTTATATATCTCATAAGAGTTATTTTTTGCTAAATGCAAAATGTCACAAAATTGTCTATGAATGTTGTACATATGTAATAAAATGTTTGTGTGTGTGTCAGTGTGTAATAATAATAATAATAATAATGATCATCAGTGATGAGACTGTACATCCCGCGGAAGTGCGGGGGTCGAGGCTTTTTAAATGCAAAGACCCTCCACAACCGCGAGGTGTGCAATCTCAGAGAGTATTTTTTGAAAGCCGAAGTGGGTATGCACCGTGATGTGGTCGCAGTGGACAAGGGGCTCACCCCGCTCTCCATGGCTAAAGAGAACTGGCGCAAACCTGTAGTACTTACTACCCATGACCGCAAGGAAGTATGGCGAAACAAGGAGCTTCACGGGCGCTTCTACCGGGCTCTTCATGAGCCCAATGTAGATTTCCTAGCGTCCGTATCCTGGCTACGTTTTGGTGACCTTTTCGGGGAAACTGAAGGTTTCGTCTGTGCAATTATGGACGAAGTTATCTTGACGAATAACTACCGGAGACATATTATGAAGGACGGGACGGTTGACGTGTGTCGGGCATGTCACCATCCGGGTGAGTCCATTAGACATATTATCTCTGGTTGTTCTCGTCTGGCTAACGGCGAATACTTGCACAGGCATAACCAAGTAGCCAGGATTATTCACCAGCAACTTGCTTTGCAATACAAACTAGTGGATTCTGAGGTACCGTATTACAAGTATGTGCCCGACCCAGTTCTCGAAAATGACCATGTCACGTTGTACTGGGATCGGTCTATCATTACTGACAGGACTATTGTCGCCAATAAGCCTGATATAGTGGTGATAGACCGGTTAGCGCGCCGCACAATGATAGTCGATGTTACCATTCCGCATGATGGCAACCTCGTGAAAGCTGAGAAGGAAAAACAGATTAAATATCTCGACTTAGCACACGAGGTTGTTGACATGTGGAATGTTGACTCGGCTGTCATTGTGCCGATTGTCGTATCAGCCAATGGGCTGATGGCCGAGACCCTCGACCAACACCTGTCGAGGCTATCGTTAGGCGGTTGGATCAAGAGCCTGATTCAGAAGGCAGTACTCCTTGACACGGCTCGCATCGTGAGGAGGTTTCTGTCTCTGGAGCCCTAACCACCAGTAGCTTGGACCCTGCTCCCGCTACTGATGGATCACTATTTTTTATATTTTTAAATGTTTTTTGTATTATTTTTTTTGTAAAAATATTTAAAAATGTAATTAAATATGTTGAAAAATAAATAAAAGAATAATAATAATAAAACATTTATTTTCAGGTGACAATGACCCATAGACACATACCTTACAAACTAACATACATAGGTATTATACAAATCTTGTGTTAATGAAATAGTTCCTTAAACTATGTTAGTAACACTTCACTAGCTTGTCCGTGAGCTGTCCTGTGGCACTTGTCCGCGGAAGCGACGGAACACCACGTTTAATAATCGTGTGTAATTATATGTGTGTGTGTGTGTAAAGAATGATTGTGTTTAAATGTTTTTTAATACACTTACATATTGAAAAACATTCAGCAAGTTTAGTAATTTACCTATCTACCTTCCTCTCACAGATTTCATTAACATTTTTGTTAATAAAAAGTCTGATTTCAAACACTTTAAATAAAGAAAAGATTCATCGAAGAGTGAACTTACATATTTTTTCTCTACTATTACAATATTATTCTGTAATTGCAGAACAAAAATAGAGATTAATCTTCAAACAGACGATGAGCATAGAAGATCGATTATTCATAGACAAGTCGTCGAAACATTTACAAATATTGTTTTGCAAACAAACATTATTCGTCATACTACATTTACCGTGAACGCTTCTATTTTTGCGTAATCTTTGTTGACATTACGAATAAAAAGTATATCGTACCCATTTAAAGAAAGTTGATATGGTTGGTGGGTTAAAAATTGGAACTAAACTCTTAATCTAATCTGTGTTTTTTTTTTTATAGTTATACCTTGAGAAAATTCAGGCCTCGAGTGAAAAGGTTCTTTTAGACAAGTGTGCTCTATGTTCAACCGTACCATGGCCATTAGATGATATCAGGGTAAAGGCGAGCATATCGAATCATGATCATCCAGCTTAGCCTTTTCAAAACTATGTTGAGGTCAGCTTCCAATATACCATATAATTGCAGCTGAAACACAAGAACCTATTTCACATCTGCCTATCTAACTTACTGACTACCCCTGACGACTATTAAAGTCTTCGCATGACACAAAGGCAAAGTGCTTTCCAAGACACAAAGGTGGTCTATTTATAAGACAAGCATTAGGTATATATAATATTAAAAACAAAACATTTTACAAAAAAAAAAAGTAACAACCTACTTCCCAAAAAAAAAACACTACTAAGTGAAAAATAACTTTAATTTCGAAAGTCGGTGTCTTAGGATCTGTATTTAAGGTTTTTTTGCCACCGAAATCCGAAATTAAAGTTATTTTAGACTTTGTAGTGTTTTGTTTTTTTAGGAAGTCGGTTGTAATTTTTTTTGTAAAAAGTTTTTATTTTTATCTTTTTAGTTATGGTAGATACGTACTTATTTAATCGCGTTATTCGTTCATTGGTCGCCGCAAATACTTAATGCAAATTTAAGACTTATATGGTTTTTACACGGATCCCATAGTCCGAATGGAACCAAATTAAAACGGGACCATTCGGGAAGCACCAGCTTTCAAATAAAAATAATCATCAAAATTGGTTCACTCAGTCAAAAGTTATGAGATCAAACATAAAAAAAAATAAAAAAAATACAGTCGAATTGATAACCTCCTCCTTTTTTTGAAGTCGGTTAAAAAATACATGTACTGTACTTAGAGAAAGTTATAACAAAATTGGCTCGAGCCAATATATTGGAAACGTTACTGTCATTCTGCCATCAGCAAACTGGATACTGACAACAACAATGTTAAGGATTGGTTTACCGTTTGTAGAGAGCCTTAGGCCTTACAAGGAACGCGGACGTGTTGATTGTATTGTGTTTTGCTTGAATGAAAGTACAATTGAAGACAATGTGAAGGTGAAGGGAGATACTACAATACTAATACTACTTGTATTCTTAAGGTATATAAACAAAGTAGCTTCTACCAGCGGCTTTGCCCGTGTATAATACATATGAACCTTCCTCTTGGATCCTTCTATCTACAATGAAAACCGCATTAAAATCCGTTGCGTAGTTTACAGATCTAAGCGTACAGACGCGGGAAGCCACTTTTTTATACTTTGCAAAGATGTGGCTAAAATCTGATAAGTTTTCGATTATAGCCTAAACTGAAGGTAAATTTGAGATAAACGAAAAAAGCAAATGACACAATCATTCTTGAAAGGCTTGTAGTTTATGTTGTTCAAACCATCTTCATACTCATCTAATATACAGACAGTAAATTATTAGAAACTAGAGATCCATTACGACTTGACAAAACTTTGAGATTTTTTAATAAAAATGTTATTTTAAAAATCTTTTTTTTTATTTTTTTATTTATTTCAAAATTAATGTATTATTACTGCCGCATGGTTCAATCGATCGTTCAGGGGTAAAGCTGTGCTTGCCGCAGTTGGTCCGTAGATGGGTGACCAACTCTACATACTCCTCCGTGCCTCAGGCCGTTGACTCCAGCTGTCACTTTTCGATCTTTGACAGTTGTTACAGGTTGTCAGAAAATAATACCAGTCTTACGGTATCGTATTACCCAGACTCGCTCTATGTAAAATACTGATTTTCAGCTGCGTCCGGTTAGACAGTTAGCCAAACCCATTAGATGATGACATATATAGTCCTCCAGACCGTATTTCGGCCACGGCGGCCAATCTCAACGGAGACTAGCCATCGGCGCGGGAGATATTATAGTGCTCGTGTGCGCAGACACAGGGGCACTCACTCTTCCCTCACTCTGATAGTCCGCTGGGACGGCAATCCGACACGACCGGAGAGAGATTAGGAGATATACACCTTACGGAATACATACTCTAAATGTCGGTGAAGACCACATCAGAAACCGTTGCGTAGTTTAAAAGAACAACGTTGATCATGCAGACAGACACGAAAAGCGATTTCATTTCACAAATTGTATTGTAATAGATCCTCTCTCTCAGCACAACCTTCACACAAACCTACTGTTCAAGACGTACATATAAATGTATACCTTGACCTTGTATTAACAAAGTCTAAAGAAAGAAACAAATGTCAGTGCACTTTAAAACGCAGTCTGTATGCAACTCACGCGCACATGTCTTCACGTAAGTAAATGATACGGTAAATCTAGACAACTGATAACCAGATCAACTGATAGATTTGCATGTACAAGTCTAGAATCGATTATGGTTCGAGTCGATGGAAATTTATATCGATTTGGATTGGATTTATTCGGGAGGATAAACAGATGAGTCAGCAATTTGTAGGGTTTTGTACTCGAAGAAATTCCCAGGGTGAGACCAGGTGATTTTAGGTCAACTAGCAAACTAGACAGCGGCTTCGCCCGCGTGGAGGCAGAATATCATGCCATGGGGACATACTATTAGGATAGAAATTATCCTATGCGCTAATCTAGGATATAAATTGTGTACCAAACAGTAACAAAAATCCAAACACATACAAACTTTTACATTTATAATATAAGGTACGTTTCCCACCTAAAAAAGGTAGGATTACTAACTTGTAGACGACTAGCTTCTGCCCGCGACTTTGTCCGCGTCTAATTGTTTCTCCCCTGACCCTTCCCGTCGCATCGAATGGCCTGCCAATTTTCGACCATTTTTCGTTCTGCTAAGCTCCTTTTGTAGCGTGATGTTATATAGCCTATAGCCTTCCTCAATAAATAGGCTACCCAACACAAAAAGTTTTTTTCAATTCGGACTAATTCAATTCGTTCCTGAGATTAGCGCGTTCAACCAAACAAACAAACTCTTCAGCTTTATAATATTAGTATAGATTTTTGTATATAGTATAGATAAGGGATTTAAAGAAGATTTTTTTTTAGATTTTAAGGAAGATTAGAAGAAGATTTAAATAAGCTTCGCTTCAGCCGTCATAAGATTGGAGAACGTCAGCAGATTAATGGGAAGTGCAATATTTGCCACTATATTTGTACCTTACTCATTGATGTTCTTCAGGCAAGTCAGGTGGGTAGTAGTCGCAACCGGCAGCATGCGTGTAAACTACTTCAACTAACTTAAAAAGCTCATGATGTTACCTCATGCATTTTTGCATCATTTTGTTGAAGCAGCTACAATTGTATTAGACTCCATTTGGTCAATTTACGCAGATACCAATGAACAATTATTCTTCAACAAGTAAATCGCTCCACTTAACGGATATCTCAAATATCATCACGGGTATTGCAAAACAATGCGAATCATTCGTCAAAACAATACAAAAAATACTTTCGCTTTGTACAAATATCGGTGCGAATTGAGATTTTCTAATGAATTCTTTATGCTTCGAACGATTTGTTTTGGCTTCTGTTCTGTGTTACAATGAAAACCGGTGGCTATTGTTATTAAATACATATGGCTATCGTTTCAGCATAAGGTCCATATTTGTTTGTTTTGAGTTTTGAAATATTTTACTTAGTCCAAGTCCATCTTATTTCGGTGAATACAATTACAATGAGGACTAAGATTAGAAATGTTCGAACAAAAACTGTAATTTCAAAGAAGAATAGCCAAATGAGATGAAAGAAATCAGTAAAATCGATGAAAATATTGAGTCGAGTCTTTGTTTCGCGGTTTGACAATTTCGTTGGCTGAAACTAAAAAAAAATGTTATCATTTCTACTGTCATTACAGGATAATAATTTCATTTAATTTTTGCAGAAAGTATACGTGACAATAGTGAACGCGTACAAACTGTCCAAAGTGTCCAAACAGATAAATGCGATAACATTGTTAAATTAATAAAAGAAAAACAAAGAGCAATTATAATTTTCAGCTCAATTAGCTCCTAATTTTAGGTGATGGTAGGTAGATGAGGTGTTGGCATGCATTTTAGTAATTACTCATCACCTTTGTTTATTAAATTTTCACTCTTTACAAATCTTATACATACGTACGTACTTTATTGTTTTTATTTTTAAATATAAAGGAAATTTTAACGCGCAAGATTTACATTACTTTGAATAGAGTCCCGACTCATGCAGACCGAATTAAAGAAAACCTGCTCAGGTGGAAATTCGCAGAGCACTCCCTTGATGATGAATATATTGTCCAGCGTGTCCTATTGTTTGCACGCTACAGGAGTTGATGAACGCTGCCCAATGTGCCAAACTCGTAACAAAGTCCTTACTGACTACGGCTGACTACATTTAGATTGAACACGCTAAGAATAAGATGTTACTTTAAATATTCCTGGACATCGATGACTAATAAAGTTCTTTATTAGTATTCGATGTTCGTGGACGTTATTTCTTCGTCACTTCATGGCAGTTTCCAACTACATGCTCAAAATGCTTCATCGAAATCAAGTGACAATCAAAAACTCTATCCAATTCAATGTACATCACGATACGTAATAGAACAGTGTTCCGGATAGTAATCACAGTTGATGATAAATCACTAAAATAGTGCGGCAGTGAAATTGTATTGTTATGATTTTTACGAACGAAATTATTAAGTAAGATGTTACGATTGATGTGTCGTGATGATTTTAAGAGTGAAAAGAATTTCATGCAATTCTGTTGTTATTTTGTAATGAGTTGATATTTATTCTTACGCGACTAGAACTGCACGACAGCAATGGATGGGTGACAATAACAACGTGTTCCTATTGATGTCCCGTAACTTTAACAGTAATAAGACTATACCAAAGAGTCGAATTCACTTATGATGACTCTGAGAAACTCATTCAATTAGTGGGTTAGCTAACTCTCTCACCAACGCATACCTTCTGCCCTTTTGGACACACACACACACACACACACACACACCTCATAAACACACAAATACACACACCCCTACACACGTATACATAATATACACACATACTCCTTTTGTTTATAAATTTAAATAAGTTTATTGTTATTTTTTGTACATCTCTTTTTCAAAATAATATTGTATAGTATTAGGAACTATCCTAGTTGGTCCGGAGGAAGGTGATGGCATTCGTGATACAGGGTCATCCTAGTACGAATGCCAAAGCACTCCTTTGACACTTAAGTGCAAATTACTGAAGAACAAAATCTATTTTTAAGGAGATTTACTGTACCTCTTATTTTAGTAATAAAGATTTTTATATTTTATAATGGCTTATGTTTTTGTTTTCTTGTATACGGGTGTTAGTTTCATTGATAAGTACGAGTAAAGCAGTTTTATTCAACCAAAAAAGCTTAGAAAATGCAACGTTATCATATTTCACTTGAGGGTGTTTTACATAAATAATCGTAATGGAGGGATGGATGGATGGGATATCAAAAGTAACATCTTGTATTTTTCAGCACACTTTTTAATTTGTTGAATAAATTAATACTAGCTTTACCCGTGGCTTCTCTAGCATGGATCACGGGAATAATTCCACGGGGACGTGCTACCAGGTCAAACAAAAATCTGCCAGCCAGTGAAGTCTCGTCAAAATCGAGCCGTTTCAGAGATAAGTCGGAACAAACAAAGAGACAGGCAAAAAATAAAACGTTTTGTCGTCATAAGTACCGTATATACTTTTATATGCACTTAGAAAACATTGTGACTTTTATATTACAACAACACTTCAATGTAATTTATTTGTAATAGATTTAAAGATTAAGAACAGAGAATGTCTTATCTGTACGTGAAACGGAATTTTGTCCCAATAAAGAAATTTCGTTTGAAATTCTCTGATTATATTTTAAGAAAATTAATAATTTATGTTAACGCTAATAAGATTAAAAATAAATCATCCAAATAATAAATTAATGAATTCTGAATCGATTTAGTTCCTAATCGAGATGACATAATCGATTCATAATCCAATGGTATAATATGAGATTATGACGTAAACATACAATAAATATCACCTTTGATTATAAAAAGTGAAAGTAATTAATTACTTCCGTTTTTTATGATTAATAAACAGGTTGTTAGCACCAGTTGTAAAAGGTTAATAAAAATTAATAATTCATTTTATTATCTTTAATATCTTGTTAGTCGCTATAATTCTTGCTTGTGTCTTCAACGTCTATCTAGCCACTTCTGAACTATGTTGGAGTCAGTTTCCGTCACCTGAATATCAATATTTTATATGGAGCGACAGGTTGTCTGACCTCCGAAACCCAGTTACTGGGAAAGACTCCCTTTGGTAAGACTGGTTGTCAGATTCTCGATGACCTGTAACAACTGTCATAGATCCAGGGATGACAGCCGGTACCAACGGCTTAACGTGCTTTCCAAGGCATGGAGGGGTTTGGGTACGTATAGATCACCCATCCATGGACCAAGACTTCGTACAGACGCCAGCACATTAAGCTACCCGAAACTATCAAATTTTCCCATTCAATCTTGAACGTAATGCTTTGGCGATAAAGGTGAAAATCTATAAAAGAAATTTGACAGATTGTAGTAGCTTTAAGTGCTGGCGTCTGTACATTGACTGGTAGTACTATTAATTTCAGGTGGTGTTAGAATCAATATTATTTTTGTCCGTAAAAGATAGAAAGTGCAGTAGCACTTACGTATTTCGAAATATTTATTGTCTATTTTCTGAGCAAGAATTACTAAAATATGTAAATTACATAGAATGACGTTTGGTTTGTTTATGTTCGTCCGTCACACGGTCACACCCGTTTTACCTCATATACCGTTTACTATAGAAAGTTAGAAGCACAGTTCTAAGAAACGAAAGATTAAAATGGTACTAAACCAGGTTAAAACAGCACCAGGTATGTTTCTTTTTGTAAATTTTACAAATAAAACAACAATCTTAAAAAAAATAGGAGAAAATTAGTATTTTCTGAAAAACCAATAACATTTTTGTCCGGCCTGGGAATTGAACCCAGAACCTCGTACTCAGCGGCAACACTTTGTCCTAAGCCATCGATGCAGGCATATATTAAAATCCCTGGTTAAAAAAACGTAGTACATTTTCATAACCCCTGGGAAATGCCAATTATCGCATAAAAACAATATTAAAAAAACTTTTTACAAAAAAATAACCGACTTCCTTAAAAAAAACACTACAAAGTCAAAAATAACTTTAATTTCGGAATTCGGTGTCTTAGGATCGGTATTTAAGGTTTTTTGCCACCGACTTCCGAAATTAAAGTTATTTTTGACTTTGTAGTATTTTGTTTTTAAGGAAGTCGGTTGTTATTTTTTTGTAAAAAGTTTTTATTTTTAACTTTATAGTTATGGTAGATACCCCGCACTAATCTAATCGCGTTATTCGTTAATTTGTCGCGCAAATACTTAATGCAAATTTAAGACTTATATGGTTTTCACATGGATCCCATTGTCCGAATGGAACCAAATTAAAATGGGACCATTCGGGAAGCACCAGTTTTCAAATAAAAAAAGAATCATCAAAATCGGTTCCCTCAGTCAAAAGTTATGAGGTAACAAACATTTTTTTTTTAATACAGTCGTATTGATAACCTCCTCCTTTTTTTGAAGTCGGTTATAAATAATAAGCCAATCCTATACTAAAATATTATAAAGCTGAAGAGTTGGTTTGTTGTTTCGTTGAAAGAGGAAATCTCAGAAAGTACTAGCCCGAATTGAAAAAATATTTTTGTGGTAAGTAGCCTATTCATTGAGCAAGGCTATATACCATCACATTACGATGAAAAGGAGCGGAGCAACAACGAAAAATGGACGAAAACTGGCAGGCAATTCGATGCGACGGGAAGAAGGAAGCAAAAATTTGACGCGGACGAAGTCGCGGGCAGAAGCTACTAATCTATACAAATAAATAAAATTGGAGTGTCTGTTTTTAATCTTAAGATAACCACTTTTTACTAAGTGTATATGGATGTATACACGATACATATACCAAAACAACATTTTTTACAATTTTTGTCTGTCTGTCTGTCTGTCTGTCTGTCTGTCTGTTCGTTCCCGCTAATCTCGGAAATGGCTGGACCGATTTTGACGGGACTTTCACTGGCAGATAGCTGATGTAACAAGGAGTAACTTAGGCTATTTTTATTTTAGAAAGATTCTTTTATTTTAGAAAAAAATAACTATCTTCGAAAACTACGCTGACATACGTCTCAAAATTCGTAAAACCCTGGCTGAATCCTACGAAATAGATCAAAATAATGTACTACAGTATTGTACACCTTAAAAAGGCCTACAAAAATATCCTCAATGGTATATGTCTATCTCTTAGGGATAACCCACAATAACCATTTTTTATCTTTTACTTTTTACGAGAAATAAGGGCTTATTTACGAAGCGATTTTAAGCAATACAGCATTAATCCTTATCCAATTAAGTACCTTAAATACATTGTGCATTTAATATAGATCAATATGGCCCTGTACAGCATGTAATTTAAATGAATATCTTAGAAGATATTAGAGATTTAAAAAGTGGGCGCAGAGCGCGTTGGCAGGGGCCGGGTAGTACAGGATAAGTAGGATTGTAATTCATATTACTTTGGCTTCAAAGTAATTGCGAATATCATGTGTGTTCATTATACTCAAAATAAACCTAATAGTATTATTTCAAGTAAGAGACCGCGAAATTGCTTAGATGTTTAAATTTTTGGATGTTTGTTTCTCAATGATGCAAAGACGGCCAAACGGATTTAGATCGAATTTGGCACAAAGATATATTATATCATGGATACGTAACAGATAGGATACCTACTTTATCCCGGTAGTAGGTTCCCGGGTGTTATTTTCCGACAGCTATACGGGCCAAGCCACTGGCAAAAGTACTATTCCTATAATTAAGTTCGGTGTCTGGTAAATGATTGAGTGTCTGTATAGGTAAAATAGGAGCGTTAAGAAAAACCAGGAAGACTTATATTCAACTAAACCAAGCCCTATGACACAGTCTTCTTACTCTGAATACTATTACTTTTATTTTAAAAACACCAACACACATGATGTTCTCATAAACTATGAATCCTAAGTAATATGAGTTATAATCCTACTACTAATAATATTATATATGTGAAAATATGTATGATTGGGTGTTTGTTTCTCAATCACGCACAAATGGCTGAATGGATCTGGATCGAAAATAGCACACAGAGTCTATATTACCTATATAAAACATCGAATAACACATTCTTATCGCGGTAGTACGTCCTCTTGCATTAATTTCCGACATCCACGCGGGCGAAGCCGCGGGCAAAAGCTAGTTAAATAATAAGCCAATACCATATCTTTCCTCACCTCATTACCAGTTACAACAGTGCCACTTACGGCCAATCAAATTCTTCTGACGTAACTTTAAATATCGGTTGTTGACAAAATATGGCACTTTATACTTTCACTCTCGGCCAGATGTTCGACATTCGTGCGGCGGCAGAAGTAACTGGCCAACAAGTGGAATTTGATAGGCTAGAGTTATGTTCCGTACCAACGGTTGATTCTGTTATGAATGCGGTGGAAAAGTGTGGCATTTAAATGGCAACTGTAGTTTTACGTTGCTAGGATTTTTATTTATTTATAAAAAAATGTAGGCACAAGAAAATAAAAATACTGTACAATAGTGGACTTAATACCTGATAGGCTTTTATGTAGGTATTAATTTTATTTTTACGTGTGCTTGCCGACATTTGACAGCTATTTTTTTTATTGTTTTCCGTAATGTCTTTTTTTTTTCTACCGCTGGGGAGTTTGTTGCACCATTTCTTCTTACCTGCCAAAGTACTAAGAAGTGGTGATGGTTTCACAAAAATAAATCCTGGCAATGCTTTAGCACTGACAAAAATGACCCATTCTGCAAACCGAAACATTATTTTGTATGCTCACCACCCCTGTATCACACATTTTTTTACGACATTTCAATATTTTTTTTTTTTTTAAGTTAGTTTATAACATAAATCGTCTGGAATAAATCCTATAAATGATGGTGGAAACCGCATGTCCGTTTTAGCAAGTAAAAAGACGCATATACTCAATTTATTCTATTATGGACCTTACGGCATACCCAGGCAGTAAAAATCACAAAAATTTTCGCTCAAGGCATTACAGTGAAAATTGCCATTTGCTTACAATAGCAATTTTTAAACATTACTCATACATTACAAGCTAGTCGGTGTACTACTTGCACTTTCCATATGATTGTAGTAGGTTCGTCTCGG
This sequence comes from Aporophyla nigra, assembly GCA_947507805.1. Classification (NCBI taxonomy): domain Eukaryota; kingdom Metazoa; phylum Arthropoda; class Insecta; order Lepidoptera; family Noctuidae; genus Aporophyla; species Aporophyla nigra. The sequence continues at coordinate 24,865,180 of OX382292.1, read as the reverse complement.
TTTCCCCGGTCAAGAATCCATTTTCAGATATATTGTATCTACCCTAGTGAAAGTGTATTTTCTATACTCCCTTACATAGAGCATTAGAGCTATTGAAAGTAAGTGTAGATACGAATGGTTTTTTTCATTCATATTTTTTTAGCATCCTCCTATAAACTCTGTGGTTGTTTCACACGACATCATTACATCGAGATTTTTATTCCAATATTAATCTTATAAACAATCAAACCTTCCCATATACAAAATCTCTAAGATGGTGTAAACCACATTATAATGAAAATTATTAATGTGAATACTACACTTTCTTGACAACACATTACTGGACACGCTACATCTCATCGGGATCTCATTTTGCATATACAGCGTGTTTTATTTTGAAGTATGTAGCCATTATCTACAATGACCGGTTGTCACGCTATCAATGTGCGTAAACACTGAATATTTTTCACGATCCATCGCTTGTGAAGGCAACTGATTTGACGAGATTGTAATTGACAAGTCTTGAGTTTGTAGGATGTAGGAAGATGAGCCGTTGGTCGCAGCATGCGCAGCGTGACCACCGTAGAAAGGGATTTTGTCGACGGAAGAATAGACAAAATTATAGATTGTAGAAAGATTAAAGACAGAGTTAAAGATTGTAGAAAGATTTGTACCGTTTTGTGCTGGCGTAGCATTTTTTTTTTTTTGGATGGGAAATCATCTAATGACTTCTCCCGCTCTGGGCGGAGCGGGAGGGCGTAGCATGACAGTTCTATCTCTATTCTACCAAGAATAGACAAAGTTCTTTCTATGGTGGTCATGCTACGCGTGCTGCTGTCATTCGTGGATCTTTCACAGTCGTTATGGGTCATCAGAAGCCCAAAAGTGTGACTATTGGGTATTGTATTACCCAGTAACTGGGTTTTGGAGGTCAGATAACTCCATGTAAAATACTAGATACTAAAATATTCAGCTGCATTCGGTTATACTGGAAGCTGTAAGGGTCCATCCATAAATTACGTCACACAAATTTCTTAATTTTTACCCCCCAGCTGTGACAAGGGCAACACTAGGGAGGGGGGGTCACATTAGTGAGACCCCCCCTCCCTAGTGTGACGCTCCCTAGTGTGACGTCACATATTTTGCAATTTTACATCTAGACATTGAATTTTTTTTTAATTTTCTTTCATAGTTTCGTGTTTTAATAGTACTTTAAATATGTATAATCAATTTTGAAATCTGACGTCACAAATTTTAGGGGCCCTCCCCCCCTTGTCACACAATGTCACAATTCGTCGACCCCCTCCCCTCCCCTTAACGTGTGACGTAATTTATGGATGGCCCCTAACGTAGTTGGGAAAAAATTAGGCAGCTGATGATTACCAGTTTATAAGATATAAGACGATGGCAGTTTCGTAGAATATTGTCATTGACTGTGTCTATGTTCAATGTACCAAGGTGGTGAGGTGTTGCTGGAAACGCTTTGATCCGGGCGAAGTAGAAAAGATTTCATTTTTCTCTTTCTCTGTCTCCGCCTTCAATTAGTTATACTTAGAATAGTATGCATATTTTGCAATAGATAATAATTATGATTATAAATATTACCCTCTATTTGGGTTCCGTCATTTTAAAACCCAGGGGTTAGTAGCCAGGCGTAATGTTCCACGCGATCCTCAAAAAGATGTCAGCAAAACTGAATGGATCCGCCAAGACCGATGCCTGCCAGGGTCGCGAGATTTCTTTGAAAGAGTCAACGTGGCCCTGGCATATAGGCAACTGAAGAAACACGGGTGGGTTTTAGTCAGTAAAAGTCTGACACGCCCTCCCGCTCCGCCCAGAGCAGGAGATGTCATCTGATGATTTCCCACCCACAAAAAAGGGGTTTTTATCGTTTAGCCAATGATTACAAAATACAAATTTCCACCTACCGATCATTAAAGCGTTACTATCATAGCCATCATGACTTGTCTTAAATATTTGAAATAAATCAACTCAAATGACCAATTTACTGTCAAACGGACAGCGCGTCCGGCGATTAAGGAATATTTTAGTAATTATTACGTGTGTCTTGTGTCGTAATCATTAATGTCATTAGAAAAACATGTATATAAAGTAAAAAATAGGACTTCCACAAATTTTAGTTTGAATGCTTACTAGGAAATAAATTATATTTATTTTGTTTTTAGGGTTCCGAACCTCAAAAGGAAAAAGCGGAACCCTTATAGGATCACTTCACTTTGTTGTCCGTCCGTCCGTCCGTCCGTCCGTCCGTCCGTCTGTCAAGACCCTTTTTCTCAGGAACGCGTGGAGTTATCAAGCTGAAATTTATATCAAATACTTAAGTCTACTGTCCCTTGAAGCTGTGAAAAAATCAAGCTTCTAAGCTAACGCAATCAAAAGATATAGCCGTTTATGCCGCTAATTTCCGCAAATTTTCGAAACTCGCAAGGGAATCAAAACCTAAAGGGTACATCCAGTCGATCTAGAATTTTGAAATTTGGTACGAAGCAACGTCTTATAGCACAGATAAAGGAAAAATTGCGAAAACCGTAAGTTTTTGGTTACATCATATAATAAAAATATTTTTTTAAATTTTAAACTTTATACCTACAGGTTTGTACGGAACCCTCGGTGCGCGAGTCCGACTCGCACTTGGCCGGTTTTTTTTTTAATATAACATTAAAACTTCAAAGGATCACAATGCACGTAAAGAAAAACTAACTAAATAATTAATTAATAAAAATAACAAAACTAAGTTAATTATCATATGCACAAACTATAACATAGCGTCGAAAAGTTCATCTGCATGGCTGACGACTAGTTATGTACCCAAGAAACTGGCGGTATTTCCACGTTGTATGACAATGCTTAGACACAGGTCTGAGTAAAGCCAACCCTTGTATCAAAGGACGTGTCTATGAGAATAGAAAAAAAAAATTGGTAGCCTTTCTTTGTTGCGTTGTGGGTGGGTATATAATGTTATCTTTACGACTTGTTTCTACTTTCAAGAGAAAGGTTAATACGAATAATACGCGGGCAAATCCATTAGCAAAAGCCAGAGTAAAATATAACAGGTAATCATCAAACAATAATATAAACCGTTTCTAACTTGTTTACGAGAGAAAATACTCGTAATGTAACATTTAGTGTTGTGATATAAAATTATTCCGTACAATTTTACTAAAGAAACCTATAAGATATCATAATAACCTGTGATATGAAAATATACGCGAAAAAGAAATAAAGAAAAAACGACGTCAGTTAAAACATAATATAATTTTCTTTCCATTTTATGTCACAATCAATGAAAGAAAAAGTATTTCCTCATACATTGGTTTTGAGGGGGAGGGGGGTTGGTAATCGATGTGACAGGTTTTCCTAGTGCAGATTCCAGTCCAAAAGACCACAAAGAATTTATACAGACGTTAATCTTCGTAATTTTTAAACAGCCTTTTTGGAAGAGAAATAAAATGTTTATTTATTTATAGGGACTCGCACAAGAATGCCACTAACTTAACTAATTACAATCATAGAAACGTTATAAAAAATAAAGGTTAAATTTAAAAACAGAAAGTCCTATATGAATCCAAAAGGCTCCTGTCTCAGCATGATGCTTCTACATTTAAAATAAGTAAAGCAAGACTGGCCAAAATCAAATGAAAAAAAAAAACATAAGCAGTAAGAATGTTTTCTCTTGGCACTATAACTATTGATAAAAAACCGGCCAAGTGCGAGTCGGACTCGCGCACCGAGGGTTCCGTACAAACCTGTAGGTATAAGGTTTAAAAATTTAAAAAATATTTTTATTATATGATGTAACTAAAAATTTACGGTTTTCGCAATTTTTCCTTTATCTGTGGTATAAGACGTTGCTTCGTACCAAATTTCAAAATTCTAGATCAACTGGAAGTACCCTTTAGGTTTGGATTCCCTTGCGAGTTTCGAAAATTTGCGGAAATTTGCGGCTTAAACGGCTATATCTTTTGATTGCGTTAGCTTAGAAGTTCGACTTTTTCACAGCTTCAAGGGACAGTAGACTTGAGTATTTTATATAAATTTCAGCTTGATACCTCCACGCGTTTCTGAGAAAAAGGGTCTTGACAGACGGACGGACGGACGGACGGACAACAAAGTGATCCTATAAGGGTTCCGCTTTTTCCTTTTGAGGTGCGGAACCCTAAAAAACTATGAACTGTCAAGCCTCGTTGACTGTTCTTAATTTGATTTGCTACACTTAGAAAATTGCATCACATAACTGGGCTCAATCGTGGAAATATTTAGGGCATACCAAATTATAAAAAAAATGGTTCAGCTCTGATTCAATAGTGGCTTTGCAAGACATTCAAATGTTTGTTTATTTATTTATTGAAATTTTATGTTCAAGTAAAAAATACTATACGAGAATCAAGGTGGGATGCGACGCCATAGGTCGGAGCCAAAATTTCCCGCGGACGAAATGTCATTTCCTAGTGTTTACAAATAATCCTGAAATCCTAAATGGCGTCCCGCATGATTATCACATATAATAGAAATTTAATCCACAACCGGGCAAATAGAATGCCTGTTCTATTTGCCCGGTTTTAAAAGAACTTTACTAAGGCTATAGCCCCACTAACCAGAAAAAACGCCCGAAATTCAAATTGTCTTACGATTTTGGGGAACTTTTAAGTTAGTATTAGGTTGTATGTTGATAAAAATAAAAAGCACCCGTAAGAGTACCTACATATTTACAAAGTAATAATCGTCAGTACGATTCGCATAATTTAAATAACCCATTTTATTAAATCATAGCATTTCTCACGTTCATTGTCATACAACCGACACAAGTACAATTCCATAGAACAACAATACATCTATATCCAGGTTTTTTCAAACAAACACAGAAGAAAGTTACCAATGACTAAAAAAAAACTTTCGCTATTACGAGATTTGAAGTTTTTATGACACTATCATCAGCGCTATTTCCTATACTCATTGATATGATAAAACAATAGTTATTCCTAGAAATATGTCGTCACTCTACCACTCTGTCGATATAATTATTTCCATCTGTTTTCTCGAACGTTTGTGTGTATACAAAAATATCACATTTCACGTCACTTAAAGGTTCAAAACTTTTTGGTGTTACTTTGTAAATATAAATAATAAGAATCCGAACATATTTTTGAGAATTTTATTCGTCACACAAACAAAATATAAGTAAAATATCACAAAGAAGAAAATTGAAACTTATATGCAAATGCAAAAAGCTACAAGAAAAATAATTATGATGTGAAGAGGTAGTATTATTTAATTAAATAGGTGCTATCTCTCTCTCTCAAAAAAAAAAAAACTGAAGTCATCATGACTTCATTATTTTTACATGCTATGAAGGAAAGTGAAATAAGACAGCGACGTTTTCAAAATCTGAAAGAGATGAACAAGAAATAGTCATTCAAAACGAAAAGTTATTAGAGAAACTTAAATGATGTTTTTCAAATACCTATTCAATGATAACCAGAGGTCGGAGTAGGTAGATTGATTTTACGTACTCGCATCATGAATAGTCATAGAAATCATAACAAGGATAAGCCTTTTTTCCAGGATTTCATTTTGGTACTTACGGGATTGAATCAAATATTGTGAAAATAAGGATTTTTAAACTAGGTACTACATTAGAAATTTATAGAATGCGATGGATAAACTTTAAAATTGTTTTTTTTTTACTGTAGAAGGCCGGTCTCCTATATAGTACTATTAAAAAGACAGCAAAAGGATAAACATTTCTTATTCATATTGATGTATTCTTTATTCTACACATTACAACATTTGAAAATAGTTTCAGAATACCGGAATCCCAGAGGCTTATCCGTACTAATATATACGTGCCAGTTCATTGATCCCATTTCAATCTACCTACTCTGACCTCTGATGATAACTCATTGGACATAGTTCGTCGACTTTGTTTTTTTATTTTTACACAATATGCCGTTGCCATATTGAATTTTGATTACAGTCATATCTTTAGTGATACTTACAAGATTTAGACAAATCGACTGACGTAAGAATCATCAATAACGGCTTACACAATTGGTCTCTAAAGTACCCCAAAGGAACATACATACATGCATAGGAGGATAAACACATTAGCCTCCTTTGCAGCGCACAATCAGGTAAAACTAAGTACCAGTAGATTGAAAATGTTGCAAAGGCTGAAACCTTTTTCGTGGAACCTTACCGTAGCCATAGTAGTGACTCCTACATTAACAACCCCCATTGCCTTCACATGTATTGGTTCCTGAACGTTGTACAGGAATATGGAGACAATCCTCCTATTTTTTGTGTCCATATATTGCCATGGCACACCGTAAACGGCATCTTTTAGTTTTCCACTCTGAAAATTTAATGCAGCTTTGTCTGTTGAGTATGATTATTATATTATATTGTACACCGTGAAATTTGAATCGTGTTACAACGGCAGCCCACTTCATGTATCCAATGTCTACTATATTATTATGTATATCCATAAGAAAAAAAAATGACCATAAGAATAACTAAAAAAAAAAAATTTTGTTATGACGCATGATGTAGTTTGAAATGTGAAATTTTGTCTGATGGAAAATGGAGATGGAATGATCTAGTCGACTTATGCATTGGATAGGTATGTTCTGTACCGTCTGATACGTAAACATTATTAACAGAATGTTTCATAATTCTAATGCATTATTTCTTTTCTGGTCATGACGCCCATTTCTGACTGGCCTGTTAGTCTAGTGGTTAGTGACCCTGACTGCTAAGACTGAGGTCGTGGGTTCGATTCCCACCCAGGACAAATCTTTGTGTGATGAGCACGATCATTTGTTCTGTGTCTGGGTGTAATTTATCTATAATATGTATGTATTTAGAAATATATAAGTATGTTTATCAGTTGTCTGGTTGCTATAGTACAGGCTCTGCCTAGTTTGGGATCAGATAACGGTGTGTTGGTTGTCCTAAAATATTATATTATTTCTGCCCGTGGGTATCATAAAAGGCGACTAAGGGACTTACTAGAGAATGGGCAGCAGCGTTCTCTATGCATTTTAACACCATACTGCGATCGCCAACCCGCCTGCCAAGCGTGGCGATTATGGCAAAGCCCCCCAACTTGGGGAGGCCTAAGTCCAGCAGTGGACGTCTTACGGCTGAAATGATGATGATGATTTCTTTTCTTAGTACCTATTATCTTAATTAATGGTTACGATTTTTTAATCACGCCTAGAGGCACATTATGTTGGATATATTGAGTGGACAACCTTTGTAAGACGACTAAAATGTCACGTTGTATACATATATACCTATAGCCTATAATATTACCAACTATTGGGACACAAGCCTCCCCTCTGTAAGAGGGAGTGAGCCGTAATTTGTCATGTCTTCGAATATTCGATTCTAGGACATCCCGGTTTCCTCACGATGATTTCCTTCACCATGTTTAGAGCAGTGGTGATGAAATAAAGCACAAAGTAATGCCTCCGTTTGGCTTTGAGCTTGCGACCTACAACCACTTTTTTGTTGTTTTTTTTTAATGAATTCTATACTTTGTATAGAATTCATTTAAAAAAATTGATTTTTCAGAACTATTTTTACCGATTTGGTTTTTTGTATAGTTGTTGGAATACAATTTTTGTTTCTCACGGTACTTTTTCTTTGTTTAACCTTTTGGTATCTAGTGCAATAATCTGTCTAGCTAGTGGAATAAATAAACAGTATGGTGCCCCATTGGGTTCTTACCGTACTTCCCACCAACTCAAATATTACTGACAGCAGAATTAACTGTTGAAAAGTTATGGCTGACAAAGGTAAGTATCGTACCAAGGCTTCTGCCGTCTGAAAAGTAATGACAACATTCAAGTTTGATTACTATGTCTAAAAAGATCTTTTACAAAAAAAAAAAAAACGATTCAAACTGTTAAATAACATTGACAACGGATTTTATTTTTGGTTTTCTAGTTTTGTTTTTACGAACAAGTTCTGAAAACAAGTTAAGTAGCTGTAGTGGTTTTCAAGAAGTGTTTGTCGTGGTCAAGCAAAGTAAATAACATTCATATGGGAACACTTCGCGAGCTTTTTCTACCAAAAGAAAAAAAAAAATATGATATTTAAAAAAAAAAGAGTATTTTTCTTGCATTATTTTCCGCGTCTCTTGATTTGACCTGGTTTATAATATAAGTCGGTTTGAAGGGAGGAGTTAATAATAAATTTGTATCATTACTGACCATTTGCGAACATTCAAGAAGTAGTAAGCACCCGCTTATTTGATGATACGTGTAATAAATTAACAACATCGGACCAAATATATCTGACATTTGATCAGTGAAACTGAAATCAGAGACATTCCTAGAGTAAATATGGTGTTATAGCAAATAAATATGTTGGGGCAACTTTTTGTCAAGTATGAATTTATGACAACATTTATAAGCATTGTCTTCTAATCAAAACAAAAAAAGGCATAGTAGTGTAAAAACCTAGGACAAATTTCGGAACACCACATTGCGTTTCAGAACGGGTATAGCCAACGTAGGCTGCCAGGATGACCGCTGGGTAAAGGTCTCCACACAATGGATGCCTGATGATGGACGACGCCGCCGCGGTCGGCCCAGAAAGCGGTGGTGAGACGCGTACCGCGACAGCTGGTGAAAGGAAATGGCTCGGGAAAAGAGTTCCTGAAAAGTCTTGAGATAGTCCTTTGCCCAGCTGTGGGACATTATAGTTTAAACAAAAAAAAGTATATTTAAATTAAGCTTATGGCTATACTTAAAGTGACTTACTCCTTAATAAATCGGTGATAATTTATACACTCTTTCAATTTTTCAGAAATAATTTTCGATTCGTCTTCGGAATACATTTCTGCGTATACAGTAGCTTGTCTATCTTCCATTGACAAAGCAACTTTGTTAGCAGGCAATGGAAAAGTTTCAAGATTATAAAGTAGAATTTTCAAATGTCCCCAGGTATTGAAAACCATCAGAAATACTAGCAGATCCAACATGCATAAAGTCGCCGAACACAAGTATGACATGATCCTGAAGAAAAAAAAAACTATTTAGACTTAGATCTCCATAAGAGAAGTAGCAGTTACCCAGAACAGCATAACCAGTCCGCTATGTGCCCACTGCTGATGACGCCTCCTCTGTTATTGGGGAGTACGGCGTATTCCACCAAACGACCCAGTGCGGGTTGGTAGATATCACATGTCTTCGAAATCTTTGTTCTAAGACAGGGTTTCACGTAAAGCGTGCCCCTGTGTCTGCGCACACACTTGTGCACTATAATATCTCCCGCGCCGAACGCTAATCTCCGTTGAGATTGACCGCCATGGCCGAAATACGATCTGGAGGACTATAAATATATATACATACTCGTATATACGGGTTTTATGATTAGTGGGTAGAACTCTAGAAGTTGAGCTAATATAAACATAGTAATTTGAAAAAGATCTTACGAATTATAAATCCAGCCAACAACATACGCATCGAAGTGCGTATAAATTTTTAATACCGGCACAGCGAGGTACAGGGAATGTTCATACGTTGTATTGAGAAGAATTTTCTGTTTATACTTTCCTGAATAGTAGTTGTTCCACATAGGAATAAAATTAAACAGGATGATGCCAGCAATCATCTGGCCGGTCAAGAACAGAGTAAATCGGTGGGAGATCGAATGAACTTTTTTGTGTGTCTGTGAAAAAAATATAAAATTCTAAATACTAGGTAGACATACATGTGTATATACGCTGGGCAGAGGCGTACCTATAGTACACTCACATTTCACAAGTTACGTTTAAGTCCCACGTATTAGGGGGCGAGGCTATTGCCATCAACCGGGTACAAACCCAGACTGCAAGCTGCTAATGAGAACCATGAGCAGCAGTAGCGCTTGCAAGAACTAGACCAACGATGCAGTGAAATACGAGGTAGTATTTTTATCAAATAAAAGTGGCACCGATAACTGAAAAGTTGAGTGGGAATCGGTTGTCATGGTATAGTTACGTGATACGCAGGAATGAAGAAAATGTAGTATGGAAAGTTTTGTGTATGAGTGTCGATGGCTATAAGAGTAGAGGGAGACTCGAGAAATACTGGATAGACTGTGTGAATTATGATATGGATGGAAAGGGGATGACTACTGAGATGACGACTAATAGAGAAGTGTGGGAGAAACAGACATGGTGCGCCGACTCCAAATGAATTGGAATAACGGGGTTAAAAAAATATTGTTTTTGTAAATTACCTTCATTGCATATTCAGACATATCTTGAAAAAAAAGCAAATGCGATTTAGTCAGAAATTGAGTGGCCAGGTTTCTATATTTTCTAGATTTAGGTTGCGTGAGTAGTTTTCTCGTCTGTAGACAAAATATAATCTAAATAAGATTAGATAAGTCTAGTTGATTTTTGGCTTGACACCGACTGAAAAATTGTTTTTCTTTTGTCGTAGGTTAATTTTTTTGTTAAAAAGTGTTTTGCTGGGAAATTTTTTCTCAGGTTAGAGTTGGATTCTTTGTTATTTGTAATTAATGAAAACGACTTCGAAGTTTACCCAGTTTTACGAAAAAAGAATTTTCAAATTCGGACTACGCAATAAAAGTTATGTGTGTTCATACATGTTAAAAATAAATGTATATACACACGTCGAATTCAGAACCACCCCGTTTTTTCGTTAGTTATGAAGTTAAAATATTGAGATTGAGTGGTAGAGAACATGCCCCCCAACACCACACAGTGTTCGTGATTTTTCAATCGGTTTGTCAAAAAACAAATTAATATACAAGAAAGAATACGCACCAACGAAGCACAGCCAATGAGCACAGTTATAATCATGTGTCCGATTTCGTAAAAACTCATATCCGAATGTAGCATAATAAATACTATACCAGTGCTCACACAGAATATAAATGCCAGTATTTGTACAAGATTATTCAAATCCATGTATTTTGAATAATCCTCCCCGATTTCCTTCCCAGGCCATGCATTTAGGTTTCTTAAATGATAACGCAGGATTTTCATATGGTGAAAATCGGTAACTTTTTGGATATTGCCTCTAAAAGAGTTGAAAAAATATAATTTTATTCTTGTATATTATTATTATTTTAGTTTTCCCACGATCGTACGGACATGATAAAATAGACCTTCATGCTAACGCCGAAAGTTGAAAATCAAATTGTAAAACACACTGTTCTGTTTTCAACGGGCTGAGATGCACTCTTTTGGATTCACAATACTCGGTTCAGCTCTGAGTGTAGAAAATCGGGTACGTTAACACGTTAACTGCCATGTCGGACTATGTGTCCGACACTTTTTGTTCCATTCAGGCCTTGTCGTACTAAATGACCGATAACACATAACAAATCTGAACGTGGTGTTGCTGCCTGGCGGCCATGTTTTTTACTCTTTCAACTATATTAAGTGACCCGTAGAGCACAAAAACCATTGTGTCAATATAACTTTTGTTTACATTTACTCTCATACACTTTTTGGAAAGTATGAATTCAAAATTAAAGTAAGGAATTAAATTATGAAAATAGGCTGTGTATATAATGTAATAAATAAGATATATATATGTTTTTATGGAATAAATAAACTACTGAAAGTGAAATAACACTAAGTACATTTATTGACTTTTTCTGATTTTCACCATGGCAGTTAACGTGTTAAAAATCCCGCCCCGAATTTATTACATCCCGAAGAACGTCGACTATTTGTACTTTTTAACTAACTTACACGAGTGTTTCATCTTCGTAGAGTATGTTTTTAATTCTTTGCATTTTTTCTGTACGCTATTCTTGTTGTTTATAAGGCTAACGGCAGTTCCAATTATGTCTGAATTCTATTCGTGGCAGTTCTTTTATACTCAGTGTTTGAATTTTAGATATTCTTTATTATTTAATTCCAAAGAATATTTCATTATAAGTAGGTAATTAGTGCAGTTATCGCTTCGACGGAATGATTAATCATGTTTGATAATCACTCTTTTTCAATTAATAATATCGTTATTTTTTCTTTAAATTTTATAATTTTTCGTATATGACTTATAAGGTTGTGCAAAAAAGAATTCTATTTTTTCTCATTCAAAAAATATATTCGGCAAGAAAATCAGCAATTTTCACAAACATACATTTTGGTGCTAATCGAGCCTCTTTTTTATGAGGATATATTTTTTATGGTTAAGCTAAGGTTAGAGAACTAGGAAAGGTAGAAATCGCAAAAGAACATCCCATATATTTAAAGGAGGTAAAATAATTGAATGATGAAACGGAAGATAATTCTTAAGATTTTTTTTTCTTTTCATAATTTTTATGAAATTGTAGGGGCTACAGTGTTTAATGTTACTGAATTTACATTTAATTTTCGAAAAACAAATGCTTACAAATCCTACTTCCTGTTCTGTCTTAGTACCTAGTACATAATTCATTATATTAGTAAGGAAGTTTGCGTTTAGTTTAAGTACCTTTCATAAATGAGTAATTATTGCGTAGAACTTCAAGAAAATTAAAATTCTTCCATACATTATTTTTATAGTTAATTTCTATGACCACAGAAAGATCAGAGAAAAGTTTAAATTAGTTTCGCTCAGTAAGTACACCAACTATATATGTTCAGGTAGGACTTGCGTCAAAACTGCCACAACGCAAGAATCTAATCAGCTATTATTTCATCATCATCATCATCATTTCAGCCGAAAGACGTCCACTGCTGGACATAGGCCTCCCCCAAGCACCGCCACTTCGACCTATTCTGTGCTTCTCGCATCCAACGTATTCCTGCGGCCTTCACCAGGTCATCGGTCCATCTTGTGGGAGGCCTTCCAACGCTCCGTCTTCCAGTACGCGGTCGCCACTCCAGAACCTTCCGACCCCATCGGCCATCCGTTCTGCGAGCAATGTGCCCTGCCCACTGCCACTTAAGTTTGGCAATTCTTCGGGCTATATCGGTTACCTTGGTTTTCCTACGGATCTCTTCATTTCTGATTCGATCGCGTAGGGAAACTCCAAGCATAGCCCTCTCCATTGCTCTTTGGGTGACTTTGAGCCTTCTTATGAGGCCCATTGTGAGCGACCACGTCTCAGTGCCATATGTCACAACTGGCAACACACACTGGTCAAAGACTTTTGTCTTGAGACACTGCGGTATTTGGGACGAGAAGATATTGCGTAGCTTCCCGAACGCTGCCCAGCCGAGTCGGATTCGACGATTGACCTCTTTCTCGAAGTTGGATCTACCTAACTGGACAGTCTGTCCTAGGTACACGTATTCGTCCACAACTTTGAGTGTAGCGCCTCCGATCTTCATTGGAGTGGTATCACCCGAGCATTGGACATGACCTTTGTCTTGTCCATGTTCATCCTAAGACCCACTCTTTCGGAAGCTCTACTGAGGTCATCGAGCATTGTACTGAGGTCCTCCATAGTCTCAGCCATGACTACTATATCGTCGGCAAATCGAAGGTGAGTGATGTAGCTATTATTTACATATTATTATAGCAATTACATGCCAAGATAAATACACAGACACATGAAGTCAGTGAATAAGATATAAGATGTCATGTCTACGTAAGGCCAAAGACACACAGTAGAAGTTTCGCATGCTGCTTAACCTAGGGATCCCTAAGACTTTGGTGACCAAAATATAAGGTCTGCAATTTCCCGGAACAACTACATCACTTAAATGTTATTTATATAAAAAAAAAAACTTCAATTTCGGAAGTCGGTGGCAAAAAACCCTTAAATACAGATCCTAAGACACCGACTTCCGAAATTAAAGTTATTTTTCACTTTGTAGTGTTTTTTAAGGAATTCGGTTGTTATTTTTTTTGTAAAAAGTTTTTAAGTTTTTAGTTATGGTGTATATTATACCCCGCACTAATGTAATCGCGTTATTCGTTCATTTGTCGCGCAAATACTTAATGCAAATGTAAGACTTATATGGTTTTCACATGGACCCCATTTTCAGAATGGAACCAAATTAAAATGGGACCACACGGAAAGCACCAGCTTTCAAATGAAAAAGAATCATCAAAATTAGTTCACCCAGTCAAAAGTTATGAGCTAACAAACATAAAAAAACAGTCGAATTGATAACCTCCTCCTTTTTGAAGTCGGTTAAAAAGTAAATTGGTATGAGAACGTTTTTAAACACTAAAAAGGAAAACGGTCGTAACGCGACAATGAGGCACGGTTTTGATAAAACAAATTCCATGAAGTAGAAAAAACTTCCAAAAACTAAAAAAAAAAAATTATTGGCTTTGTAAGTTTAATAAGAAGTTGTAGGTGAGTTATATACTGATCACAGCATCGTTGTGTCGAGGGATAGCAAATAAATATGTTATCCTTTCTACAATACCATACATTCATTATTCAAAATCGGTTCAGCCATTTGGGAGGTACGATGCTTTTGTTAAACTTAGGTATAACACCCCTCATTTTTCCTTGGGGATTACAAATAGGACTTAGTCTCATAGTTCGAGCTAGATAAGCGTATAAGCGAAGTTACTACCTGTGTGTCTTCGGCTTAACTAACAGGTTATGTTAAAAGTGTATCTCTTGCACCGTAATGACACATTACCCCCGTTTGACTTGCACCGGTTGACAGGCGACAGGCGATGTGTATGTTTACCATTTGAAATCCGTCTAACAGTTCAATTAAGTGTAGGAAACATCTCAACTTAGATATATACGGTATACGTGTTCAAATTGCAATAGTCATTCTTTGACAGTTGTGTGTTCGGCTAATTGATGAAGGGTGTCAATTTGATTTACAGTTAATTTCCCTGACAGTAAATATTAGGTTGGGGAAAAAGTCTTTTCGCATTTTAGTATGTATGAACTTGCAATAAAATCTCTTTGGCTATACTATTTGTATCTGGCTGGTTTTGGTATCATTGAAAGTTTAAATTTTAAAGAACATAATTCCAAATTCAAATTAGGAAAATATGTGATTTTCATTTGTTTTTCGTACCGTCAAGATGAATGAATCTAATGAAGAAATTCGATACATTTTAAAATTTTACTACAAAAAAGGTAAAAATGCAACGCAAGCCACGAAAAAAAATTGCGATGTTTATGGACCTAGTGTAGTGTCTGTGAGAGTAGCACAAATTTGGTTTAAGCGTTTTCAATCCGGAAATTTTGATGTCAAAGATGCACGTCGCTCTGGTCGCCCTATTACGGATAAAATGGATGCCATTTTTGAAAAAGTGGAGCAAGATCGGCATACCAGTAGTTACGACGTAGCTGAAGAACTGGAAATTTACCACAAAACAGTTTTGGCGCATTTGAAAAAAACTGGGTACACAAAAAAGCTTGACATTTGGGTACCTCACGAGCTCACTGAAAGAAACCTAATGAACCGTGTACTCATTTGTGATTCTTTATTACGACGTAATGAAACCGAACCATTTTTGAAGAAGCTGATAACTGGTGATGAAAAGTGGATCACGTATGACAAGAACGTGCGAAAAAGGTCGTGGTCAAAAGCCGGTCAGGCTTCACAGACTGTGGCGAAACCCGGGTTAACTCGCAACAAGGTGATGCTGTGTGTGTGGTGGGATTGGAAGGGCATTATTCATTATGAGCTGTTACCACCAGGCAGGACCACCGATTCTGAACTCTACTGCGAACAACTGATGAGATTAAAGCAAGAAGTTGAGAGAAAGCGGCCGGAATTAATCAACAGAAGGGGTGTGGTTTTTCATCATGATAACGCTAGACCTCACACATCTTTAGCCACCCAACAAAAATTAAGAGAGTTTGGCTGGGAGGTGTTAATGCATAATAAACTTTATTAAAAAATGTTTTGAGTTTTCTTAAAAAATGCGAATAAACTTTTTCCCCAACCTATTATCTAAGTTGAATGCCACAGGAATTCGCTGGATGCGAGAAACACAGACCCGGTCAAAGTGGCGGTGCTTGTGGGACGTCTATGTCTAACAGTAGACGTCTCTCGGCTGTAATAAGGATCAATATCAAAATTTATTAAATATTTACAGGCTTGTTGATAAAGTATTCCAAGAGTGACTGCTGACCGTCACGTCCTAGGATCGATCCTAGATCGGGTAAGAGCTAATATTGTGGTTAAGGGTGTGATAGTGTAATGGTTTAATCCATTGCGAATTTCATGCCTGTTAGCATCTCTAGCAAAATACATACTATGACAGAACTCTTCGTTATTCCATGAAAGAAAGAAAAAAAAAACGTATTTGACCCATATTGAGGCACAGTTTACACGGAAACTATTAACTAGCGAAACTGATTACAGATGCAGACGAGATATAAATAAAAATGACAAAAAAAAAAAAACAATTTGTGACGTTATGTGTGGTGGTCTACCGCTGTTAGTATAGTCAATTGAACCATCAGCTCTTTTGTCTAAACAGGATGAAAAATATTTAGTAAAAGAAAAGAGATTTTTTCATCTCATACTTCAAGTGACAACACTTGCAAAAGTCGTTTAATTTCTTTGAGTCATCTAGCGTGTCCATTGTTGACATAATAAACATTCTAACCTAGATTTAAAATTGCCTATTTAACCTTGTCTATACTGTAGCGTGTAAACTCGAACTAATTCTTCACTAGCGCTCGTACCGGGCATATTTTTTTGTCATACATTGTATTTTCAACCCTTTTTTAAGCACCGAGAGTTGATAATCTAACAGTGTATATTTTTGACCCGCTATAATGCGGCTTCTAGCATTTTCAATGCTCGGCTGTACATCGAAAGTTGATAATTCAATGTGCAATATAACAACATCGCGTTTAAAACTCACCCGTGCGTACTTTGGCTTACATATTATTAAGATTGACAACTTTATTACTATTATTAATCCATAATAGTCACGTAACTGTACAATATAATAATACGCCTGTTTGTAGGTATTTCAAGGTCCTAACACCTTACCTGTCAATGTTATTAAATTATGAAACTTGACATTCATGTTGAAATGCATGTAAATGGGTTTTAATATAAATTGCATTACAGTTTTGTAATCGCTTTTGTGTTAGTGTGAATGTTATTATTATTGGTTTTTAAGTTTCTTTTTTTATTGTATTTGTTAGGCTATAAAATTTCTTAATATATTTTATCGGCTTTTAAATAAAGACTTTGTTATTTAAAGATTTTTTAACAAAAAAAACTCTTGAGGTGGGATAATCTTGCTGTGGACATTTTTTAATGAAATCGTTTATTTTTTTCGTACAGTTATATAAGTTTAGTAGTGGCATTCATCAAACGTGGCATTCAAAACGGTGAAGGATAACATCGTGAGGAAACCGGCATGTCTTAGAACCAAAAATTCGAAGACATCTACCAACCCGCACTGAGCCCGCGTGGTTGATTATGGCCCGCTCCCTCTCACCAAGAGGAGGCCTGTGTCCCAGCAGTGGAAACATTATAGGCTGCTGATGATTCATCAAACGTTGGGCCGTTGTCCACCAGACACTGGTCGGACGATCCCCCCTTTTCTGTAGAGGATGAGTAAACGTTCCTCAAGCCTCTATTAGTATTATACTATTTAAGACTATTGCAAGGTAGCGGCGTATTTTATTTTTAACATAATTGTACATACAAACAAAAATCTCTCAAAACGGCGAAGGAAAACATCCTGATGAACGAATATGTCCTAGATTCTAGATAGTCCTAGTTCTAGATTTGAATTTGTGGTTCTAGGACCTAGAACCACATATTAGAGGACATGTGTCTTCTATGCAAGGTGTCTTTAAGTAAATTAAAGCCTCTCAAAAAGAGGTATGTGTGCCAGCAGTGGGTACGCTATAGGGTGATTTTCTTACTACGAACATCTACCTAACATACGTCATAAAAGTTCAAACTAATCATAATTATCAATTAAAAATGCGTATTGCAAAAAAATTGGTAATCAAAATCGTTAAGGTAATTATTTTTTGCTTCTAAATACATACCTATACTCAATTAATACGGCATAATTGTATTTTAATTAGCAAACGGTCAAGGGTATCGGACAGGTGCAAATAGTTAAGTGTTTCCTACTATAGTAATTATTTTAACCCTACGACAATTATACATTGTTAATTGTATGACCAACTAGCTTTTGCCAGCGGCTTCGCTCGCATAGAGGATGGAAATTATCCTACGAGAACATACGATCGGAATACGAAGCGTTCTGTTTATTAAAACAGGTAGTCTACTATCTGTGTGCCAAATTTCCTCCAAATCCATTCAGCCGTTTCTTCGCGATTGAGTAAAGTAGTTGTGAACTTTCACATCTATACCAACATTATAAAGCTGAAGAGTTTGTTTGTTTGTTTAGTTGAATCACAGGAACTATTGGTCCGAATTGAAAAATCTTTTTGTGTTGGGTAGTCTATTTATTGAGAAAGGCAACATTACGCTATGATAAAAGGAGCGGAGCAGCAACGAAAAATTAACGAAAACTGGCAGATAATTCGATGCGACGGGAAGGTTCAGGAAGGCAAAAATTTGACGCAGAGACGAAGTCGCGGGCAGAAGCTAGTTTATAGTATTAGAGTAGTATGATAAAATTCATGAAATTGCTCACAAAAATTGCGTTTATTAGACATTTAACTAATGCTGATTTATTATTCAAGGAATAATAACCATTTTTTACGGCCGGGGTCTGTCTGATATTAAGAAACTAAGTGATCACACAGATAGACCACAAAATACCTATGTCTTAGGTCATCTCATCTACACAATGAATTTAGATGTGATTTTCACCATATTTTAGAACATTTTTATTCCGAAACGTATAATATTTATAACACAATTTTAATAATGAAACTTCGAAAGAAAGATATGAAAAATCATAAAAATATGTAATGAAAAACCGGCCAAGTGCGAGTCGGACTCGCGCACCGAGGGTTCCGTAAAAAACATATTTTTATTATATGATGTTACGAAAAATTTACGGTTTTCGCAATTTTTCCTTTATCTGTGCTATAAGACGTTGCTTCGTACCAAATTTCAAAATTCTAGATCGACTGGAAGTACCCTTTAGGTTTTGATTCCCTTGCGAGTTTCGTAATTTGCGGAAATTTGCGGCATAAACGGCTATATCTTTTGATTGCGTTAGTTTAGAAGTTTGATTTTTTCACAGCTCCAAGGGACAATAGATTTGAGTATTTCATATAAATTTCAGCTTGATACCTCTACGCGTTCCTGAAAAAAAGGGTCTTGACAGACGGACGGACGGACGGACGGACGGACAACAAAGTGATCCTATAAGGGTTCCGCTTTTTCCTTTTGAGGCGCGGAACCCTAAAAATGAGATAAAGTATGGAAATCACGATATTTTCACATGAAATAAAATCAGTCGATTGAACTCATAAGCAAGTCTGAACTAATATTACAAAGAGAAACGATTTCATTTATTGTGTGTTTGTTTGCTAAGCTTTCACATTAAAACAGCAGAACGGATTTGGATAAAACTGGACACATGGGTAGACCACGACATAGATTAAGACATAGGGTACTCTTTATCCCGATATTCCCATGGGAGCTGCACCCTAATTGTGAAACGCACTATTTATCAGAATCTGAATGGGATTGAAG
Organism: Aporophyla nigra; assembly: GCA_947507805.1. Lineage (NCBI taxonomy): Eukaryota > Metazoa > Arthropoda > Insecta > Lepidoptera > Noctuidae > Aporophyla > Aporophyla nigra. The sequence goes on along the minus strand of OX382292.1, from coordinate 24,845,640 downwards.
ATTATTTCTAAACCATTGCGTCATTTGTTCGGATAAATTGTCGGCTCAGCAACGTAAATAACGCAATGAATGTTGTTTAACTATCAATATGAAACCAATTCCTACTGATAAAAAGTTACGCAATTACCCCTCTGGTAACTTAAAATAATGATTAAGTAGAAAAAAGAACCCGTTAACGTAAAACCATGACAGTTTCTAAGAAATTAATAGAAGGAATAATAAAAATGTAATTTGAAAAACACTTCATTACCATGATCCATTAATCCGTTGAAGCGCTAATTACAAATAATTGCTCAATGGAAATTACAGCAAAGCAATAAGCGTTACTTTTCTTGGATCTACTCCATGTTAAATATCACTGCAGTTGAGAACAGTCCTTTGTAACTAGCACAGAAAAAAATGCAGAGAGTTAAAAAAATATTCTTAGAAGATGAGGCAGTCACGTACGTCATTGAAAAACTACCCACATATGCGTAAATTAAAACAACAAATAATATATATTTTTTAATAACATTTTTAGGGAAAACGCCAAAAAAGCATCCGATTTTAAATACATGAGACTCTTACGTTTTAACTTAAAAGTCCTAAATGCATGGCCGGCGAATGAAACCGAAGAAAACAAAGCTAAATACAGGGTGTTGATAAATGGTGCCATTTCTGTACTACATATGTTTTGCATGATCAGTAACATGCACCATATGAAGACTAATTGGGACATTTTAAGTTTTTATGAACTTGGACACATGTATATAGCTTTTCTAATGGGTGTCGTTGCGTTGGTGCGTATTTTTATTCATATTTTTAATATTGTAACGTTCAATAATTTCCTTTCATATTCAAAATATTTGCAACTACTTCATCAGCAGCCTATAGTGTTCCCACTGTTGAAACACAGGTCTCCTCTCAGTAAGAGGGAGTGGGCCATAATCCACCACGCGGGCCCAGTGCGAGTTGGTAGATGTCACATGTTTTATAATTTTTGGTTCTTAGACATGTTTCCTCACGATGTTTTCCTTCACTGTTTCGAAAGCAGCGGTGATGAAATAATTTGCACAATTTAAAGTGCCTGCTGGGGTTCAACTCATGACCGACTATTCGTAAGACGTGGCCATTACTACACTAATTTATCCTGAGTTAGTAACTAAGATAATTTATCAAGGAGCTGGCATCAAGGAGTAGGTACTGCTTTCTGTATCAGGCTTTTTATCCAACCAACTCGAGAGTTGATGATCTAGGTATTGTAACTGTTAACATTGATATTATTTGACTGACCTGTTAGTCTAGTGGTTAGTGACTCTGACTTCTAAGACTGAGGCCGTGGGTTCGATTCCCATCCAGGACAAATGTTTGTGTGATGAGCACAATCATTTGTTCCGTGTCTGGGTGTAATTTATCTATAATATGTATGTATTTAGAAATATATAAGTATATTTAACTGTTGTCTGGTGACCATAGTACAAGCTCTGCCTAGTTTGGGATCAGATAGCAGTGTGTTGGTTGTCCTAAGATATTATATTATTTCTGCTGTTTTGTCTTTAGACCAGAACACTCCTCACACTGCCTCAGTCTTCTAAATACAGGAATGTGGGCGATCTATTTTTGAATAAAATGCACTTGGTCTATTTCAAAGACGTATCTGAATATGCAATGAAGGTAAGAAATCAAAATATGTAATATTTTATTTAGCTATAAAATGGTGATGCTTTTCTTTGTGCATTATTTGTTGCATTACATTAAATTCTTTATGAACTTTATACAAAAATAGTAGACCTAAAGTCTGTTCCAAAACAGTGATGAAAGAGTAAAGATAGACCCTATTCAGATTAACTTTAACGTAATAACTCAGTACTAAAGGGAATTAAAAACAATATTTATGAATCTGTTTATTACTTATTTTTGATAAAGTAGGTTTCAACTTTATATCTCACGCCTTTATTAAGTTGGAATTTAAAAACATTAACAAAAAAATCAGTTTTAACCTCAATTTTCCAGTGAAAAAACATTATAAAATTTCATTTTAATTTATAATTTCAAGTTTAAACATCCGAATAAACAAATCCAAGTACTCAATTTGTATGTGGCACATTTTTTTCTCTATTTTACATTGTCACTCTTGGAACAGACTATAGTATTGAGACATTTTATTATTTTTCCAGACATACAGAAAAGTTAATTTTATATCCCACCTTTTCACGCTGTACCTGACAGGCCAGATGTTAGCTGGTCTTAACCTGTTCAATATTATTCCTATTTGGAGCAACTACTCTTCAGGGAAGTACAAAGAGAAAATTCTTTACAACACAACGTATGAACATTCCCTGTACCTTTCTATGCCACTGCTTAAAATTTATACGCATTTCGATGCGTATGTTTTTGCTTGCGTGTTTAATTGGTAAGTATCTAAGAAACAATGGTAGTTCTTTTGAAATAATATTTTTTGGTCATTGTTGTTATGAGCTCTCAGAAGCCTGAAGACTGACTACTAGTCTTGGTTATGATGGGGTATGTTCTCACTCAGTAAATGGGTTGTGGAGAACAGAAAGGTGGGCGCTTCTTGTAAAATATTGGTATGAAGTTGTAACCAGTTATACTGGTCTCCGACTCCAACATGGTTCCAATACATCGAGTTGGGAAAAAGCTAGGTAGATGGCAATAGACAACAACAGCAATATGGATAGGCCAGAAGTACATACAAACTGGTCCAGGTAAAGGTCGCAAGATAACGTTGGATGCGGAAAGTACAAGATCGAAATGATGTTATAGAAAAGCCAATACCTAACAATGTAAGTCTTTTGTCTGACTGGTGAAATACCATATCAATTTCAGGAATTTGCTCCTTTTCAATTTCCGAATTCAAACCCTAATAGTAGTAGGAATACTCTTCTGTATAACCTCAGTAAGTCTCGATATTCAAGGGACTATCCTCACGGATTTACGTTGACGCTTTCATACTGCAATGGAATATAGTGACGAATTCAAAAAGCAGAAAATGAGCCGTCAACGCGCAGTCAACACGCTTAAAAGCAAACAAGAGCTTTAAAAACGCAATGTACCCTACAGGCCCTAAGTCAGCCCGAATTATCAATGCCGTGCATCCTATGAACCCGAATTCAGGATCTACAAAAATAATTTGTCTTTCCTCTTTCAGGTTCATGTCATACTTATGCTCAACATGCTTTTGCATGTTGGATCTCCTACTATCTCTGATGGTTTTCAATCTCTGGGGACATTTTAAAATACTGCTACATGATCTAGAAACTTTTCCATTGCCTGCTGACATAGCTGTTGTATCAGGGAATAATAGAAATGCTACTGTAAATGCAGGAATGTATTCCAAAGAAGAATTGAAAGTAATTTCTCAAAAGTTGAAACAATGCATAGATTATCATCGGCTTATTGCAGAGTAAGTGGTAAACGCTGAGCTGGAAGATTTTGTTCTGTTTTGATATAGCTTTTGTGATGTAAAAATAGGGAAAGACCTTGTAAATAGTGGAAGAACTGTCTGAATGATAATGGTTTATAAATGAAGGTGACAATTGAGATGATGACTAATAGAGAGAAGAAAGTATTGTAGAAGACATCTAGCGCCGACCTCAAATAAATCAGTAGAAGAGCAAGAGAGTGTAGGTGGTCACTATTGTGATTGCATTAATTCAATAGCATGTAGTCGTCAAACCTGACAATAAGTTATCTTGCTTCAAAAATACACTGTATACAAGGTGTCCCAAAAATCAACGTCAAGCTGAAAACGGTTGATAGGCCAGGTGGTGACAGTGATCAGAAAAATAATTTAAAAAAATCTAAGTTAAGTAACTTTTCAAAATATTGACATTTTTTTTTTGTGAGTGATGTAACCCTGAATAACCCTTCTGTAAACTACAGTCCAAAATTAAAATACAACTACCTCAGTTTTAAAGAAAACATCACTTTTTTGCTCCACCATGTACTAAAAATTATTACATCGCCCAAGTTTAACTGACTGTATTGAAAAAAATATGCTTAACTTAGATTTTTTTTATTATTTTTCTGATAACTGTCACCACCTGGCCTATCAACCGTTTTCGGCTTGACGTTGATTTTTGGGACACCCTGTATATTTCAAACAAATTACAAGTTGATAATAATTTTAATCAAGATTCTTCCTTGTTACAGTTTCACTGATAATATATCAAAAGCCTTTGGTCCGATTTTGTTCATTTATTACGCGTTTCATCAAGTGAGCGGGTGCTTACTGCTTCTCGAATGTTCGCAAATGGTTTGTTTTGTATAATTTAACGATTATCTACGGTTAATATGATATTACATAAGTAAGTCCAACTACAACATTATCAATTGTTCCAGACAGCAGAAGCCTTGATACGATATTTACCGTTGTCATTGATATTGTTTCAACAGTTAATTCAGCTATCAGTGATATTTGAGTTGATAGGAAGTACGGTAAGAAGTCAATTGATTTTTCTTAAACATAGATCAGGTACTGCATCCTAATTGCATGACACACTTGATATAAATAATTTTGAGGGATAATGCTGATCCATCGCTTAATATGTTCGAAAAAATTGTCTGCTCAGCAACGTAAATAATGAAATGAATGTTGTTGAACTGTTAAAATCAAAGAATTTCCTACTGTTAGTGTGTTACGCTAATCTAATAATTTTTTAATGATATACATATATTACCTTTTCCGATCTTAGAGTGAAAAACTAAAAGATGCCGTTTATGGCGTGCCGTGGCAATATATGGACGCAAACAATAGGAAGATCGTCTCCATATTCCTGTACAACGTTCAGGAACCAATACATGTGAAGGCAATGGGCGTTGTTAATGTAGGAGTCACTACTATGGCCACGGTAAGGTTCCACGAAAAAGGTTTCGCTTTTTGTAACATTATCTGTGTACTGGTACTTATTTCTGTTTATTTTTTTCAGATTTTAAAAACATCGTTGTCTTATTTTACGTTCCTACGTAGTATGTAGGTACATATTAAGTCATTGTAGAGAGCACGTTCATTATTTAATAATTACGCTTATTCACAAAAGTATTTTCCATTAAATTACCTAAAATTTTTCTTCAAAATAATTAAGCTAGGTTCACTTTTGCTTTTTGTTGCAACAAGTTAGTTGTAATAGCGAATAAATATTTCAAAAATCTATACCCCTTTTATTTCATTTTAAGGACTCAGACATACCAAAAATTATGTTATCTTCATACCTTTTATAGACAAGTTTCTTACGAAAATGTACAATTTCTAATTGTGTAGAAGAAAATATTCAAATAATCAGACAACTTTTGATGTCCTGTGATTATAAATTTTATTTATATACTTGTAAATATTTAATTTTATTAGGACTATAAGTCTAATGGACCTAAACAAAAAAAATCCTACTAATATTATAAACGCGAAAGTTTGTATGTATGGATGTATAGATGTATGGATGTTTGGATGTTTGTTCCTCTTTCAAGCAAAAACTACTGACCCGATTTGGATGTTTGGCACACAGATAGTTTATAACCTGGATTAACACATAGGGTACTTTTTATCCCTGCAGTAAGTCCCGCGGGATATTTTCCGACCTCCACGCGGGCAAAGCCGCTGACACAAGCTAGTATATAATATAAACATGAAGGAGGAAAGATAAAACCATTAAAAAAAAAAACCTAATCTGATAACAATTCTTTAACAATCAAACATATTAGACTCATCTATACAAGCCCAACAATTATTCGGATGTCAATTTAATTACAATACATGTAATACGAAACACATTATTAGTATTATGATATTCTAATGGTTTTGGCCTTTGATATTACCGATCCCGACATTTAGTTGGGTCTCAAAAGTCACGCTGTCAAGGCCGTTTTGATGCGCACGCGACGAGTACAGTCAACTCCACGTATGTCTCAAAAATTTATTTTTACCAGCGTCCTTATTTCGAAGCAATAAGCGGTTTTGGTGGTTCAAGTGTTACGTCTTACGTGTAACTTGCAGTTGACTGTACTTACATTACTATATGAAGGTGCCACATTTTTAAAATCTCTCGATTAGTAGTAACTGGCAACCTTGCATGAAAAGGTTACAAGAATTAGTGGTTTGTGTATGTGAATTTAATTTGCGTGTGAGAAATTTTTATCAATTTCTTTCGAACAGTGAAGATGTTTCGATACCATCGTTGTATAAAAACAACCATTTCAGAGAGAAAAAAAAAAGAATAGAGTTCCGATACTTACAACAAATGTTCCACATTAATTTCGTAAACTATTCATCCCTAAATAGAATATACATCCATCTCTGTCATACAATATACCTGAGCATCACTTTTTATAGTGATTATACCCTTTAATACCGTCTCTAATTCCGGGGCTCTAAGATTTACTATCAAAGCTATAGCGATCCATTGATTGCTTACTCACAATATTGATATCTTTCTTGTGCGTTCAGGAAGCAATGGATGGATTCCTACCGGTTTGATCGTGAGCACCTTGTTGACAATGAGTAAGAACTCCTAATGGATATCATTAGCTTTGGACATGTTCATCGTCATTGGAACATGTTACAAGATATAGATTGAAAGCACCTTTTAAGGAATTTTGGTAAGGAATGTTCTCTTGTCATTGACTGGGGGATAGGTATACTGGTGCATATATATTGTTTTTGAACGTCGTCTCTTATTGGAATAAACTAGTTGCATTATGTATTTCTTTAAGAGGTTCATCATTTTAAATATGTGTTATTGATTTAGTGCTTTTCTAAAACAATATCCAATCATTTACCTTATTTTCACACCCATAAAGTCTTTATCTTATTATAACTAATATCAATGAGATTATTAGTATAAACACGCTCCGCAAGTGGGTAGTTACATATAGATATCATATTGTCCTTTTTTTGCTCCCGGTAATTACGATATGCTGTCCTACTTTCACGTGTCATCAAATAGTATGACAATGTACGTTTTTGAAAATCGAATGTTGGGTTGCTAGCCAACTTTTTTTTTCTTCTAATGTCATTGACTATGATGATTTCAGAGGAGTGCAAATTAAAAGTTACTCAACTAAACCAAGTCTAAACATTACCCAAGAATGTTTTAAGGCCAACTCCTATTAATCTTGACCTAGGATTCTAAGACCTCACTTGAGTTTAGTTACTAAATACTTGTATATCTCCAACAATTAAAATTCTCAGTATCGTCATGTTTACCTTCAAACCAGTTAAGACTTTCGAACCGATCTAAATTTCCATTAAAGATATATCTAACGTGACTGGTTACCATATTAAGTGTTTTACAAGTTTCCATCTTGATTAATATGCTTGTGTTTTCTATGTACGCACGCCTACATATCAAGCTACGTATTTCCAGTATAAACTGATCTCATATTGTATGGGATTTCCTTATACTGAGGGGTCAGCTTAAACTGGAAATGTATAGCTTGTTGTGTAGCCGTGTGTACTTGGACCGATGCGTTGATCGCTCGATGTCACGTAATAGAAAATATGGTGTCATGTTTTATGGGCTGAAAAATACACTGGTTTTTGTTGAACGTTTTGTATGAGACTTGTGGTTCAGTTGTTTTTTAAAGGTTCTGCATGTGTAGCAAGACCAGTTCTGTATTAAGTGCTTTACAAATACAAAGTGACATTTCTAAATTTCATTTTCGACGTCGCGTCGATGAAATCTTTCTACAATAAGAAGATTAATAACCGTTATTAAAAAACCGGTGAAATGTGTGGTGGACCACGCATTACGAAACGTAGTAAGGATGAATTTCCCCTAGTACAAACTTAACATTGTAATTGAAAAGTATGTTTGCCCGTACATCTCAACTGCAAATATAAGTTTTTACGCAACCAACATGGTCAAGCTATCAATAATGTGCATACAAATATAGATCTAGACTTCGTATAGATTTTCCTACAATTTTTTATTAACTCTAGGCTTAGTAGGGATACCTACGGTGGCAAGAATGGTCAATTTTAGAAAACAAGTATTCAAGACCCTCATTTACTTTTATCATATCTTAAATCAAAAAATAAACTTGTTTCTTGTCAAAATGTATTAGACTTCGTATAGGTTTTCCTGCAATGTATAAGTTTAGAACTGCATATTTTTATTTTTCAAAATTTTAAAGTTAGTAGTTTCAGAGATACGGTGGCGTGAATGGTCAATTTGCGTAAAATTTTAGAAAAAAAGTAGCCCTCACTCATTTTCGTCACACGGTACAGCAAAAAAAATCTTGTCTCTTGCCAAAATTTATTCAGTTACACGTCCATGTTTGGATCACAGAACTTCATATATTAATTAAATCAATATTATTTTAATCACTCCGATCGACTTAGAGCAAATAGGATGTAACAGACGGACAAACTGAATTCACGAGTGATCATATAAGAGTTACATTTTTTCATGAAAAATTACAAAACTATCAAAATGTAGTCGCCATTTCATCAAAGTCAGAAAGTTGTCAAAAATGTGACGAAAATAATGCGAAAATACTGATGTTTTTGATAGATGGTGAATGCAAATTGAATACGAGAATTGCCCTTCTCGTATGTTGTCTAGAACAAGGGTCGATTGTAGGCGTATCATATCAAGCGGCGCCGTGGCTTAGTTGGTTAAAGCGCCTGTCTAGTAAACAGGAGATCACGAGTTCGAATCTCGTCGGGGCCTATGCGAGTTGAAGCAATATTATTTATTTTGGTTTTATTATATTGGTAAAAAAATTTGGAGGTGACTCGGGAGGTATCAGTTAATGCAAGAAAAATATTACTGTAGTAATAAAACCTTTATGAAATGAGAAGGTTTTTAACATTCCTGATTCGGAAAGTACATTTTGGTGTTCGGATTTAAAAGATTTAAGTGAAACACTTCAAATTTTTCACAATTTTCGACCGTATAGAAATGGTTTCAAGGTTTATTTTAGTTAATGTGGTTACGTGGAATTGGAGAGTCCAAAATCCCGGTTCTTAAAACAAAATTCAGTTCCTATTCATTTCCTTTTGAGGAGTAATTTTTATACACTAAAAGTGGGAATCACTTTCATTTAGACCCTTTAACAACATTCATTGCGGTATTTACGTTGTCGAGCAGACAACATTTTCGAACATAAAATTCAGTGGATTAGTTAAATGCTAAAAAACGACTCAGATTCTGATTGATTCTTAAGTAATTAGGCAGTTCATCCTTTCGTATTTATTAACGAACTGAATTATAAAATTAAACCTGTTCTTAATTCAATTCAAAATGCTTACATATTTATTCAAATAAAAAAATGGGCCTATTTTCCCATTAAAATCGCTACCTTTATAAAAAAAAAAACATAGTAAACGCGTAAAACATGAATGTGATAATATTTTCTGGTAAATATAAATATATATAGAAACATAAGTCCGTCAGAGATTTATAAATATTTATATCCTTTGCAGGTTTTTTCCATTCGATCTCTCAACGACCTTTGGATCTCGAGTGTTTTTGCTGTTTCGAAATGTCAATATATTGCGTTGACGTAGAGGCACGAATTTTGTTTGTATTTTTTGTCTTTTTGGACAATATTGGGTAGTACTTTACAGACAGCTGAGTTTTCCATTTGGATTTTTTTCTCTCGGATATCGGATATAACTAATATTATAAATGCGAAAGTATGCTTGTTTGCTACATTTCACGCTAAAACGGGTCAATGGATTTGGATGAAATTCGGCTCAAAGATAGAACGTGACTTGTGGTGTAAGGCTTACATAGGCTTCATCGTGGATCGCAGACAAAGTCGCGGGCACCAGCTAATGGAAAATACTTGTACCCAATTTTATCTTTTTCATTCATTGATTGCTCAATTTTCATTTAGGTCATAAAAAAGTAGTTTAGTAGGTAAATGACGCTATAATCTTCACAAGAAACAGAGATTTCGTTGCTTGTGGGAACATTTAGTGTTCTATTAATTCTACATCTCATCTCTAAAATGTTGTAACTTTTTCTTAAAATAAGTATAAAAAACGTCCTAGGAACAAAATACGCCGAATAGATGAAAAACACATCAATTAACAGACAAAATACGAACTCTTAAAAAACTCGTCGTAGAGCAAACCAGTCCACTTCATAACTAGTTGGTACTGCCATGAAAGCGTCCATTGACGGCTCCAAACGTTAATATGCGACTCACGCGCAGGCTTTCATCAACAACACATTCATACACTGACATATTTGTGTGCAAGTATGTTGGTGTGAGTGTGAGAGTGGGGGTGTCATGCTGTAAGGTGTCAGACGGAAGCGAAGTGTTTGATACGTTGGTTCCAATTGTAGATTGATGTTTTAAATCGATTGTAATATGATCGATTTACTGTCAAATGAGGGCAATCTATCTTGTGGGTTATCCAGTGGCAATGAAATATATTATTTGCAAATTATATGACATCTTAATCTATTTATGTATTCTGGCTTGCAAAATTAGACACATGACTGACACATCTTTAAAAAATGTATCCTTTTTTTCTGTGATTGTGACCTTAATATATTTAGACTCCATCAAATGAATCTAATAATATCGAAGCCATAGAAAAAAAAGAACATAGGTGGGTCAGCACCTGCACTTTAGAAAATTCAACGAACAGTGGAATGTAGACACGCCCTTATGCAATGAATACTCAAAAGTATTTGGAAATGATTCAGCGGACTAACTTACAATCCGGGTTGAAATTCAAATGCATTACTGACAACATTATGAAACTCAGTATTTTGAAACCTATATTTACACTTAAGGAAAAAGGCTTTTAGCTTTGAAAGATAGCTTAAAAGTTTTTTATAATTTATTACTAAGAACTTCATTGATATCATCGTTCAGATATTCAAGAAATTGGGCTTAGGTATAAACTGTATCTAACTTGCCATATGGTTTCCGTTTTGGCTAGATCTTTTTGCGTGATTCAAATTGCTCTAGGATGACGTAAGAGATGACTGAGAATTCAGAACCTACAAGTATATCCAAAGTTGATACGGCTGAGGGGCTTTCCTTTAAACTGCCTACTAGGTACCATGTTCAAGCTCTGTACCAAAAATCAATTAAATAGGAGCAGTAGTTTAGTCACAAATGATTTTTTTAAATTTTTGCCCCGTTTGAACACGATGTATCTTTTCTAACAGCTGATTATGTCTCCGCATAGGTCATTCACCTTAAAATGATAAATTTGCATTGCCGCTTTTATCTAGGTCAGTTAAATTTATTTATAAAGGGTGGTTGCGTTTTACTCTGATTTGTAAGCTATTTAGTTTGTTTGAAAAAAAAAAATGATTTCATTTTTGGTGCTTTTTATTTTTATACCGTATGGAATTAATACTAAACACGTATAGTATACGTAGTGTAATTTAATGCCCCTCTGTCATATCAACTCCGTATAGGTAGACATTAGAATCAAAGTTGTGTAGTCGACTATTCGATGGACACAGATAACTTTATTATATTTATGATGCAAACTTTATACGGTATTGTATTACTCCGTAACTGGGTAGGGAGATAGAATAGGCAGTCGTTCCGTGTAAATACTGATATTCAGCTTCATCCGGTTAAACTAGAAGCTGACTCCAACTTGGTTGGGAAAGGCAAGGCAGGAAATGATGAAGAGGTTGATGCTTTATGTTGGAAGCTTTGAAAATTTCGTCAGTTCCAAGTATATTGTAAAGATACTTTTCAGTGAAATTATCGAGCGAGGAAGAAGCAATGAATTATGAGAAGCAGCCACCTGGTTTTTTAATAGTGACGTGTAGCTTACTGTACATATATTGTACTAGCTTCTGCCCGCGACTTTGTCCTCGTTAAATTTCTTGTTCCCCCGACCCTTCCCGTCGCGTCGAATCGCCTACCCGTGCGATTTCCCCCGTTTTTGAAACATTTTCCATTACTGCTCCGCTCCTCTTAGTTGTAGCGTGATGTTATATATAACCTTCCTATAGCCTTCCTTGATAAACAGGCTACCCAACATAAAAATAATTTTTCAATTCGGACCAGTATTCCTGAGATTAGCGCGTTCAATCAAACAAACAAACAAACTCTTCAGCTTTATAATATTAGTATAGATTTGTACTGAAGACATGTTGTCTACCTGTGATCTTAATATTTATATTTCCGTCGTCATTGCTACCGTTCATTGAAGCTGCTTCAGGGACAAAAAATATACCTATGTGAATGTGGCGGACTGAGCAAAAAATATTAGGCATTCATACTTATGCAAAAAGTATGTTTGCTATTTAGATTCATGAGAAATTTATTCCTGGTTTTATCAAATTCAAAACATGCACTGCTTCAGACCTATCACAGGAATTAGCTCCGATTAAGACTTAAACCTGACACCTTAATGTGATCCTATCTAAGACCTGCATCACAATAAATACATCATGCTTCTGATTTACTTAATAACTGATAATTTTTACATACCGTGTGGTGGAACCCTTGTGATCTCCTAAATAGGTATTCCGCGCTGGACACCAGTGGTGACTGCACCGGGAATATCAGTGACACTAGTTTGTGAGAGACTGCTCTCACAAACTGTGTCACATAGTTTTTAAGATTTCATGCCATTGTTTATGAATTTAGTTGAGGTCAGCAGCAACTCAGCACATTTGCTTCACCAAACTTGACAGTACAAAAAACGGTTAAGAACATCAATATTAGCCGTTAGACATTTGAATTTTAAAACAATAAAAAATCATTCCAATAAATTAAAATAAGTTCCCTTTACACGTAGTTTTTACTTCCCGGTACAGTGTGAGTAATAGACCGGAAATACTGGCTACCTGCGCCTGAGCATAACAACTAACCATTTCTTAATGTTAGGAGTTAAAAAAAAAAAAGACCTCTCGTATTTCTTAGGAACGCGGTGGATGACAGTTGGTAGTCGGGTTTGTGTTGTGGTTTTTTTGTGTGGTTTTATATTGTAACATAATACTTGTGTAGTCTTATCTATGTTTGATATTTGCTACCGAGATGAAAATAACAATGTGTTGTGTGAAATTTAAAATCTGCAAAATCTTTTGGAGCCGGAAGGCTGAGAACCTGGTATCGTGGTGCAAATTGGGAGATGCTTATGTCCGGCAGTCGACTGCGATAGTCTGTTGACATATGCTTAGTTTCTTGAATTCTACTATCCTACTAATATTACAATGTATAATATTATTATTTAAATGTGAAGATTGTATCTTTAGATGTCTGCTACTCTATCACGCGAAAACGACTAAATGGATTTCGATTAAATTTTGCACGCAGATAGGTTATAACCTGGTTTAACATATAGGATACTTTTACTCCGGTAGTACGTTTCTGTGGGATACTTTTCAATGTCGATATGGGCAAAAGCCGCTGGCAAAAGCTAGTATTATAATAAAATTATAAGCAACATCTTCCCAAAAAATATTCTATAGAACCTACTAGCTAGAACCTTATTAAAAGATGCTGACAAAAAAGTAGTTGAAAAATTCCCAAAGTCGGAAAAAAATCTATAAGGTTACAAACTATTGTTGAGTGGGCAACATTAATAACACCTTTGTGACTTGCTCAGCTGTAACCAATGGAATAATATAATGAAGAACCAATCGACTTTTAATAGCTTTAGAGATGGGTTCTTTCCCTTTTCGATTCAAAATGGTTATAGTTTTCGTTTTTCTTTTTTACCTTGACCTTGGTTATGGAATTAAGAACTCAAAGTTTTAAACTCTTTAGGTATACTTAAAGTAATTCTTATGAAATCAAAAATGTAATTGCAACAACGTAAGAAGTATTGAACGGCACGTATTCAAATTTTTATTTCATTTCTTATTTATTTCTGTGTCTGCCCGTGGTGACATTCACAGCAGGCTCAGTAAGGTAACCATCGCTGAGATACCTACTTATTTTTAAATTATACTTATTTTTAAATGTTACAGCATCGTGCCGAGATTGTAGCCTTTTGGCCTCGTACAGAACTTTGTTTTTAAATTAATTTTAGATTTGTTTTTTTTTTTTGTGTTTGGTTTAATTTGTAATATTCTTAACTGAACTTTAATAAATATTTTTTGTTTATTTAATTTGACGGGCTACATTTAAGGAATCAGCTCAAGTAAAAGTATAAGTTCTCTACTTCACATTTTCTATTCAGAATCCGGATGTTCGTCTACTAGCAGATAACTTTATAGTTGGTTATAATGTAGATTTAGAATGTAGGTAATAAAAAAATATGAGCAAAATAAAATGTCTGCAAAATCCAATTATTCTTATGAATTAGAGCGAGTTCGCTAGTAAAAATAAGAATAATGAAAGCATTTTTAACTGTGTTTACTTACTGAAGTCTAAGTTATTGCATTATAAATTTATAAAAGTTATAACCTAAAAACAGTATGCTCACAAATTGAATTCCGTAGATACTAAACTGTTCTAACATTTTGTTTCGATCAATTGATGTTCAAACAATCATTGATCTTATCATTCTATAGTCTGATGAATATTGGTAAATAGCTTTTGCCAGCGTCTCCACCCGCGTATCTATACTTAATATTATAAAGCTGAAGAGTTTGTTTGATTGAACGCGCTAATCTCAGGAACTGCTGGTCTGAATTGAAAAATTCTTTTTGTGTTGGGTAGCCTATTTATCGGACGAAGTCGCGGGCAGAAGCTAGTTATACATATAACACTTTCTTTTCAATCACTTTGTCTATTGATGACAACCGCATTAAAAAACGTTACGTAGTTTAAAAGATCTAAGCGCACAGACGCGGGTAGCGACTTTATTTTATACTTTGTAAAGGTGATGTTGAAATGATTGATCTAATTTACAAATAGTGAATAATGTTATCTTCATCATTTTATACTTCATTTTTCTCCAATACTGAGACAAACTATTAGAAGAGAGAAGAGAAGTAAGTTGTGTAGTCTTATAATTGACAGCCTGTACGAGCAGCGATACTTTTCATTACACGTGTCTGTGTAATGAAAAGTATCATTGCTCGTACAGGCTGTCAATTATATGACTACACAACTTACTTCTCTACGAAAAACTCAACCAAACCGTTTCTAATCACACGAATCAAATTCAATTAATCTAAATGTCAAATGACCTACATGTTATTAAGTTATCCATTGCGTGTTATACCCAAATGATTCGATACGTCTCGCGTAACACCTGTCGGGGACTTTCACCTCAAAAATCAAGTTTGGATACAAGACGAAAACAAGAAATCTGTTATACAACTCACTTGGGCGTAAAGAAGCTGATTATTGATCTCAACATTCTTTTGGAGTTACTGGAATTTTGTTAAATTGGGAAGGTGAACCAAAATCATTTAAGGCACCATGATGTCACAAGACGTGTCAAACCACAAGTTAAAACGTAGTCTCGGAATAAACATTGCAGATACACTAAAAAAAAAAAACGAATTTTTGAATTTTGATTATGGAACATTCTAGAAATGCAAAAAAAAAAGATAATGACGTCATATATCCGTGAATCATGTTCCTCGCAATTTTGTGTTTAGAACATTAAGTTATCGACTGCTAACGGTTTTAGAAAAAGTTTTGAATAGTGTTGTATAAAACAACACTATTAAAATCACCAGAAACTACTAAGCGGATTTTTGGAACGAAATTGAAAGTGATATAGAGTTTAGTGTTGGTATACTCAATGTGATTTATATTATTGTTGACATAGGTCTAATGAAACAAATTAAAATGATTTGTGGAAGATAATGTTGTGATTCAAAGTATTAAAGAAAATTTAATGACATACTAATAACCTTAAAAGACACCAGATGGAGATGACGGGATAAACTGGACTCATCTTATAAAGATTGAAGCTCTCAAGGTAGTTCTGGAAATAAAGAGGGCAGTTCAGGACACAGAGCGATGGAAAGAGAGTAAGGAAGCCTTTACCTAACAGTAAGACATTAATAGCTAATAACAATAACCAGAAAAGCCATCACAAAACTACAAAAGGGCCACTCACTTATAAATAAATCTACAATTGGAGATCTAGATACAAGAACTGTCCAAGTAATAATAAGTTTGTCTGATCACCCGTCACTGCAACTCACGAACTAGCAAGGCCACTCGTAATCGTGATTGGTTACTTCAAAATATTTTGAATGCAAAAAACGTAATATTACAAGCATACGGCACAGGCATGGCAATCAAATATCGAAGCAAACATAAATTGAACGAGTTGTTTCAAAATAAATAAATGAGAATCGATAAAAACAGTAATGAAATATGTTAAGAAAATTTTGTGTAAGTTGTAATTTTAATGACTGTTAGTTTCTTAATAAGTTTGGTAAAAATATCATCACTAATCAAGCCGTGTGCACGCAATCAACAAACTTAATGGAAGAACCAAGCTTAGAAATAGTTAATTTGAGAACTCATGTGCAAAAATATTTCCAACCATGAATATTTTTGGAAAGCCGTAACAATCATCACAAAATCTAATATCAAACATTAAAAATGCAGATCTAGTACCCATCGAAGTAATTCTTTATACAGACAGCAAAATAAAGAAAGCAAAAAAGAAATTTCATATTCCTTAATTATTTTTTCCTTAAATCATTATAAAACCACTTGAGTCATTTATATTTCATCAGAACTGCCGCCTAAATTTTCACAAGTAATTCGCAAGCAGGCCAATAAAGAAGAAAGCTGACAGCACCATATTCGACATTAAATAACCATTGAGTGAATGGATCAGATAATCATTTGGTCAGCGAGGTCATTCACTCGCATTTTGTTAACTTGAAACATCTGTGTTGTTGAATTATGCTCATCGGAGTAGTTCGAATTTTTGATGAATTTGACCCTTATTTTTACTTATGATATAATTATGCTGTAGGTAATAATGAACTTAAATGCAACCCTTACGGCATTCCCAGGGCAGATCAAGCGCTAATTTGGGTACTTTTAAAACACTGATGACCAAGATTTTATTTCGTAATAAGGGTTTATTTTGTTATTAGAGATTACTTTAGATCTTTATTCTATCGAGGAATCTACAAGTAATCGTATTTGTAAAGTCTACGATTTACTCTATAAATCGGAGCAAATTTATGGAATATCTTAATTATTAATTGTTATACAATTAATAATAGTGTTATTATTACTTATAATAACGAAGCAGCAAGGGATCAAACGAACGCAAATATTTCGCAAATATCTCGGTACCCCTTAACATTTTCAAGTGGATGCACTTTGTTTGATTTTTATAATAAGTGACCTACATGCAATAAAATTATCTCTCAGACATAATTTTAGCAGTGTTTAGGGTAGTCCCTAGGTTTGCAGTGGATGCAAATACGTATTATACGTATAATACGGGCTTCAAAATGAATGTTTGTGGGTCGGTATGCAAATACAAAATATGTATTCAAACAGGCAGCATTACAAGCAATCACAATTTATATTAAAATGTAACCTTACACCAACAAAATTAATGAATGATGAATCAACATCAAATGTTGCCGAATCAGATTATTTGCAAGTAAGTTTTGTAATTAAATGAGATTTCGGCGAAATTCTTGAGTCAGTTTTATCAGCTTGTATATTGCGATATTACTTTCTATTGATAGTAATCTAAACATGCATTAATTTCCGTTTAAGCTTCAGGAGGAAACTAAAGTAGATCAAATGTACATCATTCGGTGCAGTCTGTGAGTCATAGAAGTACAGTTTTTTGATTCTCAAGATATAACATACTCATCATATTCAGAACCTACTTTTCAATTCTTTGAAATCTAAAAGTAAATCTTTGGACTTCCTCATAAAAGTTTACTTTCAAAGAGATTAAGTATCTCCTAAAATAAACATGGCTTTTGTACCTTTCGTCGTTTTCGAAATACATAGTATGTGCATCCATTTAATATTCATAATTATATTTATGCACGAGAAAAATACACTTTACTATAAATAGTTTACAGCCATTAATGTAACTGTCGTCAAATTAGCATCGATTACGAAAATAGCTCTCGATTATCGTTAATCGAATGTACCCAAAACGGACTCACTTAATACTTGCCACGGTAATTATTTCCTTCCTTAGCGAAAATGCCAGTTCACTAACCTTGGATACGGTCAACTTCGCTTAAATTGTGACCAATTTTCGCCTTAATTCCTTGGCAAAAACTCTTCCGTGGCTAATAAGGAAATTATGGTGACAAAAACTGTGTTTAGTACACAAGGCACGAAACAAATGGGACTGTCTCTGACAAACACTTTCACTAAAGAATGAATAATAAAAATATGTCGTTCGTCGATGCGTAACAGCGTAACGCTTGCTCGGTGGTCAGACAACTGACCAATAAAAATGTAAATTAGCGGAATTTTTTGTAGTACCTAACATTGACAAGAATTTCTTCGTCTATCAGCTGTTTGTTGCTCTGCTTGTGGTTCGGTAGCTAGGTTGTTGGCAAGGAGGTTAAAAGCGCCATTGTTTCAAGTATAGGAATTTAATCCCGTGATTGTTTTATCGAATTCATTTCGGAAATCTTGATTTTCAAGTTCACCCACATCGTTATGTTTTGCCGAGTGCCTCATGTCTTTAGTGCCTCATATTTTCTACTTTGATAAAGACGTCATTTGATTTTATCTAGTTTCATAAAATTCGTCTAGAATTCTAGATTCTAAACAGACGTCATTAACCGAGTTTAGATTGGTGTTGTATGCTTTTAACATTTGAGTTTCTCCTCGTTCCATTTGACTTTCTATCTAAAAGTAATTGATATTATGTGAATATTAATTAAATTTTTTAAAGGCTGTACATGTACAAGTCGCAATTTTTGTGTAAAGTATTTAAAATTTGCTTTCTTTAAATATTCACAGCTTCTATCCTACAATTTTAATATGTATATAAGGTTGCAAGAATTGTCTTTATTTTCTGTACTTCTACGACAAGCTAAGCTATAAAACTCAACAAATATTATAGCACATTTAGATCAATCTAACCTCCTTGTAATGTCTGCAGACATAAAGACTGTATATCACAGACAATCCGCAAGTCACGATAGATCGTTAAACGGCATTGAACTTTCAATGTGTCGAAAAAATCTGAGTCCATATTCATTGCTAATATCTGAACTCTCTTTTTTATTTCAAATTACTATTGCTAGATTTTGTTGGTCGTTTTGAAAATCTTTATCTCCAACATTTCAAATTGATTTATTGTAAATTGTGAAATGATTATGATATTCGTTTTCATTATTGTGGAGGTAAAACTTTTGCTCAACTCAAATAAAAACTATTGATTTGATGATGTTTTTGTTTTTACATCTCATCACTTTCAGGAGGCATCGCGTTACCATCTAACTGGGTTTTGATGGGCAGACTAGTAGTTGCTCTATATATAACACTGTTATTCAGCCACATCCTGTTAGACCGAAAGCCATTATCATAGTTGGAAAAAAAATCATCATGCTTGCGGCAGGAAGACAACCATTGCTAGACCTCCCCTAAGAATAGCTACAATTACTATGCCCATATCTCTACCTGATTCCCGCGACCTTCACTAGGTCATCGTTCCACTTTTTGGATGAACAACCATATACCTTTCTTATACTGTACTGATCTAGATATTTGTCATTGGTATCCTTTTCTATTCTAATATTATCTTGATTTACTTTCATTTATCTGCATTTGACACATTAAAGGCCTGACCTTGCCTGAATATATTATTTTGTGAGCGGTCATTGTTACTAATGGATAAGTAAAGAAATTGATGAGTTAGCATTTCTCTTGCATGTTTTGAAGATGTGGTGTCGTATCGTTTTTATGCCGGTAACTGTATTATGACCGGGTTTTGAGTTCAAGTTTTCGAAACACGATTGGTTTGGTGCGTATTAGTAAGTCAGTGAGCTTGTTATGATCAGATTTGTTCAAAACCTGTATCTTCAATAATAAGTACAAAAATTTTCTTTACTTGCATGTTTATGCTCTAGAATGATCATTTTTATACAGAATCTTAAGAATTTTACCTACCTAGATGCAGAACAAGTAATTTATATAAGTTATGCATACTGTAAATAGTTGCAATTCTTTTGTTTTTAACAAAGTTTTAATTTATTTATTTATTCACAAGGCAACTACAACAGGTAACAATCACAATATTTCACGAGGTTCACATTATAGGTTTAGACCTGATTATCACCCAAAGCGTAATCGCACAACATGGCCAGCAACAAAAAACAAAAAATATGATTAAACTACAGTGAAAAGTTTAGAGCACAAAATAACAGTAACAACAAAAATAATTATCATTAAAACTACAGTAAAAAGCTTAGTACACAAAATAATAGCTACAAGGACTGTGCGTCTGCCCTCCAACACACTTCCTACTTAGACAGGGAATGTGTAGGAGACCAAACGCGCCAGGCAAAGTCCATAATTACATTAATTAGATTTAAGTAAGTTAATAATTACATTATTTAAAGAAAAACAATATTTGAAGAGTAAGAATTTAAAAAGAGAGAGTACAAACATGTCTTCTGAAAACAGTGGCACGTAAATCGAAGATGTCAATTCTGTTATTGATTTTTGAAATTTCATTGTAAAGTCTAACGATAGGGTTGTAATATGAGGTGTTATTTGTGTAGACCAGAAGTGCAAAAGTTTTCTGTGTTCGGGTGTTATGTCTAGTATTGATGTATGGTATGAGGGACAGCGGAGTGGAAGAGTCCAGCTTGGAGTTGAGGATCTTATGCAGGTTAATTAAGTCTTGCTGTTTGCGACGAACAAGCAAGGATTCTAAATTGAATTTAGCAAGGCGTTCGGGAATTGTTGAATGAATTTGTTTTTATCATTCGTTTTGACTCCGCATTCCCAAATCAATATACGAATACTTTCAAAATTCCAAGCTTCAAATAGAAAATATCAAATTACGATCGTTCTTAACAACAAATGATAGTAGCAATTCATTCCTACATTCCCTTTCTTTTCTATCCCAGCCTATAATTCAACCACCGTATCCCACATAAACAATAAGTTTAGCGCCATTGTTATAGTCCATAGCTACTGGCCATGAGACGGGTGCCGGTCGTTCAACCTGCAGGACTTAAAGTCCTGCCACCGAATCAGTACCGGTTTCAACATCAATAAGTAATTACGGGAAGACGGTGGAAAAAACTGGATTTTGGACGTTTGATGCGGGAGTGTTATTAATGCTTTTTATTTTGTGGGTAATCAGGACTATTGTGATGAAGATTAATGTTATTTTGGTGATAATCACCATGCAGAAGACAGTGTTCTGTTACTATGTGAAAAGCAAACACCATTGAAAGATTCGTCCGTTTTAATAAACTCGTTCATATTTATATATAAGGTATCTAAGTATTTCATCTTTACATTTTTTTCTTCTCTAGCCAAGCATAAATTAAGTGTCCACTTATAATCTCTAAAATGTTCTCAAGTTTCAATAAAACTGGGTTAAATAATCGCTCAAGCAAATGGTTTCATTTCAAAATAAATGATTACGCGCAACCATAATGCGTAAAAGGTGGTTAGTCCGCCAGTTGGAATTACATAACAGAATGGATAATTACAATTTTCTAACACTGAAATGTAAATAATTTCGTGAGAATAATGTAGGCTTTCGATGCATTATGAATTTATGACCAGCGAATTCTTTAGCTTATTAAGTAAATGTATTTGCTTTTATTAATGTTTAATTTGAGATTTTATATCTGACTTATGAGTGTTTTTGTTCAGCTTTATCAATAATGTTATTACTCTCCTCAGATAAAGGAGGATTTTTAAATGTTCCATTTTGAAAATCTTAAGAATGGCTTAAACTGACATTAAACCTTTTAATGTAGGTATTGTGAAATACGATGTGTTATACATTTAAATGTAAAAATGAAAGAATGGTAAGTCAAGTTCATCCACATAGTATACTACTAACAAACGACTCCCACGCTAAAAGAAATTCGGATAGAATGACTAGAAAGGACATAAAAACATTCTTAGATGCAATAAACCTAGAAACGAAATAAACAATTCATATGTTTATAGCTCCAAACACAGGTGTGGCAGTTTCTCATCCTACCATTGCCCAACATGTCACAGACTTTGGAAAACACGACAATGGCAAAGGGTGTGGTCAAAATCGAAAATTTGAACAATCGTACAACCCAGTCAACTGTAAACTAGTCAGTGAAATTCCGTATAAACCACGCCATTGTTATTTTAAACGTTTTCCGCAATTTCATAACGGGTCCGATTAGAATAAAATGCATGCAAATTAAATTTTAAAAGTAAAAAGGCCAGAGATCAGTTATGGTCAAGACGTAATAGTATTGCAAACATAAATTGAATTGGTTTACCGCATCTAATGCGAGGAATTTTTGCAACTACCACATTGTTTAATGATTTCAATTAAATTAGGGACAGTGAGAGTAGAGTGAAACGTGACGGTTGTAGAACAGCTAATTCGTATTTTTGGGTCACTTTAAATAAAAAGTTTTTAGTTGCTACTTTTATGATACATACTCCAGAAGAAGCTACTCCATTAGCAAAATACTCTAAGAAGAAGCGTCACTCATATTTATCACTAGCTTCTGCCCGCGACTCGTCCTCGTCAAATTTTTGCTCCCCTGACCCTTCCCGTCGCATCGAATTGCCTACCAGTTTTCATCCATTTTTTGTAGCTGCTCCGCTCCTTTTGATCTTAGCATGACGGGCTACCTAACACAAAAAGATTTTTTCTGTTCGGACCAGTAATTCCTGAGATTACCGCGTTCAACCAAACAAACAAACTCTTTAGCTTTATAATATTAGTATAGATTGAAAATAGTGAATCAATAACACGGAATGTGGTCTGGAATCCTAGAGATTATCTCAACCCCCAGCATAATACATTATCCGGCAAAAACCAGCCTAGAAATCTTTGCCAGTCCAACAAAAGACAGTGAATGAATAGCTTCGCAAATGCAGGTGATGGCGATTATACCTCAAGGCGACGTACGCAATCAAGAACAATTTATTAAAGGTATCGGACGATCTTACTCTTGTGCTCCTGACTCCATATAAGGCTTCGTTAGGAATCCGAAAATAAAAGCAAAGCTTTAAAGATTCGCCTCACCGCTCTTCGAGGCGGTCGTTCCGGGAACTGAGAATGAAACTGGCAGACTGGACGTGGCAGGTGATTTTGAAGAGAAAGATGATAATTATATTTGTTAAGAAAATATTTTTCAAAAAGTATAATTTAAAACAGGAACAGGGACCAAAATATGGTTGGATACTATTATCAGATAAGAATAATAAATTATAGCAAATTATCATTTAATAAGTGTTACCATAGTAGCTTTTGTTAGCTTCATATTTACATGTCGAACAACAATAAACAATATTGTATTATATTCTGAACTATATGTTAAACAAAAACCAAAAGTAGAGCACGTGTTGCATTTGCATAACGCTCTTCATCTAAATCATTTTACACAACATATTTGACTGTATCGATGTCAATGCGCAAATCATTTTTAAAACCACTAACAGACTTGCAATTACGTTCAATTCTGTCATGCTTGACTGATTTAAATACTAGTTATGATGCAATAAGTCTTTCAAGTTCCTCTTCCGTATCTATAAAAGGTACCCTTTGCATACTAAGTGATTACCGGCCAATGAGCTCTGTTCTATGAGGATGAAAGCAAGGCATAAAAACGTATGTATGAGCATTGGATGGAAATGTAACTTCCTCCTTTGTTGTAGGCTGATGTGAAAGATTTCTCTGTTTAAAGCTTTTAGACAATAGTCTAATAATCTTCCTGCCTTTTCTTGGTAAAATTACGTCCGTTTTAAATCATTTCTTGCTGTCTGTTGCAAATCTTTAAATGAATTTCAGTTTATGACACATACCAGTTTATGACCAAACCTTTAGACTCCTGTCAGGGTTATGCATTCAACCCATTAGTCAGGGATCCAATTATCACATTGCCATCTTCAAGCACAGCATATTTATGCATCGATGGCGTTTCAAAGTTATTGCTTTTTGGAACCAGTTTGTGGTCGCGCGCACGTTTTGCACTAAAGGGATCGCAGGAGGACAATATCAAGGACAAAGGTTTGCTGAAACCGAGGACTTGTTTGAATTCTCTGTATTATTCCGTGAGAAAGTATGTTTCAATGAGAAGGTAGTGTTGCAGTTTTGATTTGAGTTGAATTCTTTATTGAACAATTTTTTTCTCTTTTGCTAAGAATTGAAGAAATATATATCAACGACAAACACTCCTTATTATCAAGAAATACATAAGTCGCATACAATACGCGATGATCGAATCCTGACCTTTAGATTCTGGTTGTAATAGTTTATTTTACAACTTTGACCTCTTGCCACCGGACCAACTCCGTGATTTCCAATGCAAAACATGCCAAATCTACGTGGCAATACTCATCTACCAGTTTATCCTGATTGCTGTTATTCTGAAGTGTATATAGACGTATACACTTCAGAATAACAGTAACTTTAAGTCTCATACATATCAACATCAGATGGGGGAAATCTTGTATTTTTAAGAACGTATTTCAAACTTTATCTGTCAAAAATAAAATCAACTTCGCGACTCGAATTTGAACGTTTCTATGAGCGAGAATTGGGGTTCAGTTATCCAATAATTTGTCAGAACGTCTGTCATTTGTCTAGCTACCTCATCTTCTACAATATTAGTTGTGTTTTCAACTTTATAGTACTTGAATAAGTTTCTAAACAAAGTACTATAGTTATTAGCAAGTCTGTCACTGCGGCTAAACGTGTTGATGAACTCAGCCTTTGTTTGTGCGCGCACGCAGAGTTGTATCCGCGATCGTTTTATTTATTTTAAAGCGTGGAATGTTAATCAGATTCTGATGTGGTTTGCTTTTGTCAATTACAGTAATATAATATATTATATAATATATTTGCTTGGTAATTATGATTTGTAAATTGCATTGACCTTTGGGATTTCCAAGAGTGGTTTTGAAACTGGATACCACTGCATGGGAATGACTTTTCGACATGAAGTTACCAAGAAATTACTTTCTATGTATGGGTGGTATTTATATGTTGTTTTGTATGTACCTAGGTGCCAATCTTGACTTAAACGTTTAATTGAAATATACTTAGCAAAAATAAGTATGATCGCAATAATAATGTCATAGGACATTTAGTCCGAGATGACTTTAGTCAGATTGGAATCTGACGTAAATTGTGAAATTTGGAATCCATCTTTTTTAAAACTAGATCCGCATTGCAGTTAATGACATCTGAGATGATTTTCTCAACAGAAAATGGTATGTTGCAGTGCAGAGATATATCATTTTAAATCTAGATGAGATCTGATCTCACATTACCCTAGATTTTATCACAGTAAAGTAATGACAAGTGCTTTCTTGTAATCTGTTTCTTGCGGCATAAAGTATTAGTCAGCAAAACTTATCATTTTCCTTCGTCATTTGAAGTTATTTTATTTCAGGCTTTTGTTGCTTAAATGTTGGTTCTTGGAATGCCAAGTCGCACAAAGGAGGTTGAGTTACACTTTGAAGTTTTATTATATCTGTCTATAAGCAAATTATGTGTTTTATTTAAGTATGCATGCGTGTTTGTGTGTATTCGTTTGTGAAAATTGTTTGATCGTAAAATCGATTACTTGATGTTTAATATAGTAAGTTGGTTGTGTGCATACTTATGGCAAATTGGCTGTTTGGGTTTCTATGAGGCTCGTTAAATGTTAAGGTACATTATTAAGATGATTCGAATAAAATAGAAAAACAAAATGTTTGGTGCTAGATCAACCCGCACTGGGCCCGCGTGGTAGATTACGACACACTCCCTCTCACAGAGAGGAGGCCTGTTTCCCAGCTGTGGGAACAATATAGGTTTTTTATGATTATGCTGATTATGATTGGTGCTAGACCATACACCGTGAAATTTTAATCGTCTAACAACGGCAGCCCACTTCATGTATCCAATGACTACTACACATCCATAAGAAAAAAAATAACATTTGAATAACTAAAAATTAAAATATTATTCATTATGATGACGCATGACGTATTTTAAATTGATATTTTGTCCATGGAAAATGGAGATGGAATGATCTAGTCGACTCGTGCGCTGGGTAGGTATGTTCTGTACCGTCTGATACGTAAACATTATAAACAGGACGTTTCATAATTCTAATGCATTTTATTTTTCTTTGTACACTATTATCTTAATTAATGGTAACAATTTTTTCATCACGCCTAGTGGTATATTATGTCGGATACATAGAGTGGCCAACGTTTGTAAGGCGACTAAAATGTCACGGTGTAGAAACCTTAGTAATTATACCGAAATCAATTTGTATAGCCTTTTCCTGGCTATGTTGAGGTCGACGTCCAGTCTAACCGCACGGAGCTAAGTATCAGTATTTTACATGGAGTGACTGTCTATCTGATCTCCATAATCCAGGAACTGGACAAGACGGTAGCTCTTACTAAGACAGGTTGTTAGACTTTTGAGCTGTTGACTAACCCTAACATGTATCAAAGATCTACAAATGACCACCAGGATCAACGGCATCAATAAATACTTTTATGTTCCATTTTAATGTTTCTTATCAATAACAATCTAGAAAATCCGTAAAACAAAAAATATCGGCTATTCAAATATTCTTATCAAGATTTTGCTCGTAACTCATACAACAGTTATTACCTTACCTTAAGTAGTTTTTCAACATTTCTTTTCCGTCATTCCTAACATCAACGCCTGCAATAAACCGTCCACTAAAGCCGCCATTTTCACGTCCAACATCATCTGTCATCGTAACTACTAACATAGTGATGGTAACTGCCATAACTGCGCAATAGTATGTGCGCCGACGCGGACGCATCGTATCGACACATTACAACCTAATCGCTAAGGTGCCTACAGATTTGCTCGATTTTTAACGATCGTTATGAATGCTAAAAATCTTTATTTTTTTACGTTTGTTTTGAGATGACAGTTTAAAATCGTTATTTCTCTTAAGAATTGCAAGACATTCGATTTTAATAACGAAAAAATTAAATTATAACGAGTAATCTTACGAATTATAAAATTAAAAACAGGAATGTAGTTAATTTATTTTTTTCCATCAGTTGTCCCCGAGGCAAAACGAACAAAACTTTGCGAAATTATTAAATTATAATATATAAACACCGGCCGTTTTGCGTGAATGTGACGCATGTTTTCCCCAGCTTTTTATTTTATTTTTTGTTATGTTTGGTCTTTCTTTGCGTCATGTTTTTCGCACAATTTTATCGATCATGATTGTTGCCTATTAAATATCAAGGTTAAAATCGAGCATCACTGTTTAATTTATAGATCGACAAATAGGATACACAGGAGTGTAAATTGCCAAAAAATACGATGTCGATCGACTTTGCTCACCCGTTTACTCGATTTTTTTTGATCACACGTATCGATCGTCAAAAATCGATCAAATGTGTAGACATCTTTAAAGTCTCGTATGGAACATTTTCTTGGAGAAACTCGCACGGAAATGATTCAAGATTAGTTATAAAAGAAATAAGTGTATTAGATTGCTTTATTGGCTCTTTGATTGGTTCGATAGTATCGAGGCACGTTGGTTCGTGACCGAGTTTCTATGGCAAAATATTTTTTTTTTTGAATTTTGCTTTAATTTCAATCCTACTGCAAGATGTATTCATTCAAGTACCTTACTGGCTGTTTTCTTCTCTGCTGCATCCTGCTACATTCTGGCTCAGTGCAGAAGGGTAATTGCGGAACTTTTTATCGGTACGAATTGGTTAATATTCATAGTTAAACAACATTAATTGCGTTATTTACGTTGCTGAGCCGACAATTTATTAGAACAAATGACGCAATCTTCAATCCCATTCAGATTCTGATAAATTGTGCGTTTCGCAATAAAGGTGCAGGTTTGTTATTGTCACATGCATTCGGATTTTTGGTTCTAGGACTTGCCGGTTTCCTTTCGATCTTTAACGATTTTAGAGCAGAGGTTATTTAGACATAGTAAAGCACTTATCTGGGTTGGATTCTACAGCCAACTATTCGTGCATCGCGGCCGATTCTACTGAGCAACCAAAGGCCTCAGTTTTCCATTAGTTACTTGATGAAACATACTACAAGATATAAAGTAAGACGTTTTGTTTACAATTAACTCAATAGACAGAGACATAATAATTAATACGTTAATGATTCGTAATTCATCTAACTATATGCTAACATGCAACTACGCAAAAAATAAACATGTCCAGTACGGTGTGAAAAATGGCGAATATAAGAGAAATACACAGCCTCATGTTTAAACATGAACGAAATTAAATTACAGACGTGTTGAAATATCATCGACAAATTATGGATATTTAGAAATGACTGGAAGAAATAAGATATAGCGTCATTAGCAAGTTTCTTAGTTAATTAAAACTGTTTCAAATCACGTGGACGAGTTGTTCAGATTTTTATAAAGTAACTTGCGACCCGCCCCTGCTTGGAATAGTTTTTACGAGTTTTTTTTTTTACAGATTTCTTTTTTATTTCTAAATTAAGTATTAATGTAATAAACATAAATAATTTGAAATGAATTCTAAAAATTATGCAGAAAACCACATACAAATCCGTTACGTTGTTAAAAAGAACAATGTCGTCGCACAGACAGGTACGAAAAGTAATTTTAATTTATAATAAGTATTGATAGTGAACCTAAATGCTCCTACCACGATGACAAACTTCCGGCTAAGTCAATAATAGACGCACGGGTCCTTCAACCAGGTTAGGTTTCGCTTGCCGCGGTTGGTCCGTGGATGGGTGACCAACTGTACATAACAAGTATGCACGTTAAGACTTTGGTCTCGGCTGTCATTTGTGGACCATTGATAGTCGTTACTGATCGTCAGAATCCCGAAAGTCTAACAACTAGTCTTACCAAGAGGTATCGTTTTACCCAGTAACTAGGTTGTAGAGTTCAGATAGGCAGTTGCTCCATGTAAAGTACTGGAATTCAGCTACATTTGGTTAGACTGGAAGTCAACGGTCAGAAAGTTGATTATTATAATATTTGAATATAAATTAAATGAGATAAACCTGTGTCTTTAAGACTGTCGTTCATAAACGGATATTTAATTATTCACACTAATATTATAAATGCAAAAGTAACTCTGTCTGTCGATCTGTCTGTCTGTCTGTCTCGCTTTCTTGCCAAAACTACTGAACCGATTTAAATGAAATTTGGTACACAGATAGTTTAGAGCCTGAGAAAGGACATAGGCTACTTTTTATTCCGTTAGTACGTTCCCGCGGGATATTTTCCGACCTCCACGCGGGCGAAGCCGCTGGCAAAAGCTAGTATAATATAATTTGGTACCTCCCTAATGCTGACATTTGGTATTAATTTGAATAGTAATTAAATTAATATTATTTCACAGCTCAATGCTAAATTATAAAACTTGTTAATTAGTTATCACTCTGGTCAAGCTGTTAAGCCGTTGGTTCTGCGCCTCATCTCTCTCTGGTGGTATTGGATTGAGTGTCATCGGACTACGAGAGTGAGGGAAGAGAGAGTGCACCTGTATCTGCGCACACACACGTGTACTAAAATATCTCCCGTGCTGTAAGCTAGGCTCCGTTAACTAGTCTACATTTGTCAGTCGTTATGAGCACGAGTCGTCAGATGTTCGAATGTCAGACAACCAGTCAGATAGGTAGCCCCTGCATGTAAAATACTGGTATTCAGCAACATTCGGTAAGACTGGGAGCCGACTCCAACATAGTTTGGAAAAGGCCAGATGATTTTAAAGGCTCCTAAAACAATCATATACAATTACCTTTTTCTACATGATTGAAACACATTGATGCGCAAATTGATCGTCTACCAAATGCAACCGTTTGTATTGATGGTTTCGGGTACTCTATAATTTGTAATTGTGTATTTATAATTTATTCCATTTTATAGGAGTTCGTGCAATACTTGTTTGTCGACTGTCACTTAGTCAAACGGCTTAATTGTTTTATCGATCGTGTGTGAATTAATTTATGTTAATTAGGACCAATAAACTATAAGTATATCATTATTTGATCAAGAACTTTACCTTACTTCGCGTGCGAAGTAGAGAAAGAATTATACATAATGGCCTATCAAAAATAGGTGGCTCTTAAAGGAAAATTTAGTAGTTGTAATTAATATTGGCAAAGCGATATAAGAACCCCCGATTTATAATATCCTAATATTAGTTATATCATCAGCAGGACTACTGAGAAATCGAATCCTACTAATATTTTAAATGTTAAAGTTGTATGTTTGGATGTTTGTTACTAATCACGCAAGAACGGCTGAATGGATATATATGAAATTTGGCTATTAATTTATAATCTGTATTAACACATTTGATTCTTTTCAACCTATGTTACTGCTTAGGTTTCAGAATCAGAGAATAAAGCCCCATTAACACAATGTTACTTTCTTGCTTGCGGCATACAATACAATTAAAGCAATAATTTATTTTCATTGTTAAAATACTGTTTAGACAATGCAAGTTTACATATTGCTTCAAATTATACTAATGTCCGGTCACAGTTATTTTACCTCTTATAGTAGCAACCAAACAGAAACCTTATTGAAACGAGAATAAAGGTCACTGTGATATTGACAGACTTGTTACTGGGCAGCGACCCAAATGCAACCTTATAGTAACGACAGCAAAGATCGCTTTGATTTTGACAGAGTGACGCAATTTCAGAGGTAAAATAAGTGTGAAAGAACTATATATCGCTTACGAAATGCTGCTGGCATCTCAAACTCGGAAAAGATTTGAAAATAGAATGTGCTATTACTTATACTATCAACATACAAAAGAGAAAGAATGTCTGCTATGTAACACAAACAAAACGTAAACAAAACTCTACAGCGTTAAGAGCAAAATTAAAACAATTCTCTAATTCAGCGAAGTGAGCAATTAAAGCACGTTACACAACAAATGAACACTACGTTGGATAAACATTGATATACAACAACTGTCTTCAGTTACTCTATTCGTATACAAGGTGATACATTGCGATGGGTTATATTTGAGAATTCTTAGAGGTTGAGAAAATGGGCAGTCGATTTTCGTGATAATAAAAACAACTAGATTTAAATATAAACTCAATTATTTCTTAAGTCATCATCTAATTTTAGCCAAAATACGTCCACTGCTGCACATAAGCCTTCACCAAGCTCCTCCACTTCGACCGGTTGTGAGCTTCTCGCATCCAGCGGATTCCTGTGGCCTTCACAAGGTCATCGGTCCATCTTGTGGGAGGCCTTCCAACTCTACGTGTTTCTTAAGTAGATACCTATAATTGTTAAATATTGAGTTGATTACCAAAAATCCAGGACAGTTTAACATCGTGAAATCCAGCATAGCTGTTGACAGGTCAGAGTACAATTAATTCCTGTTAACTTAAGCTAAAAATTACTGATCCATCTCAACGAATCATTCACCCACCTAGCTTTTTCCCAGGTATACTGGAGTAAACATTAAATCTAACTACGGATGCAGGTGAATACCAATCTAAATATATAAAATTCAAAGTCCTGAGTGACTGACTGACTGATATGTCAACGCACAGCCTAAACCGCTGGTCGTAGAGACGTGGAATTTGGAGGATGAGTTCTTTGTGAAGAGTAGGTATCCACTAAGAAAGGGTTTTCGAAATTCCACCCCTAAAAGGGTGAAATGGGGGATGAATTTTCTTTGAAACTTTTTATTATCTGGATCGATTGACACGCGGACGAAGTCGCGGGCAAAAGCTAGTGTTTAATATGGAGCAACTGCCCATCTGACTTAGTTAACACGCCCCTTGGTGAGATTGGTTGTCAGATTTTCCGGCTTTTGACTACCTGTAACAATTGTCAAAGATCTATGGATGACAGACGGGACCATCGGCTAACGTGGTTTTAGCCACGGAGGAATCTTAGTCCCGTATTACGGAAAATTACTCAAGACTCAAAACTTCTGCCAGGGTCGCGAAACTGCCAGGGTCGCGAGATTGTTCGAAAGAGATACCGTGACTCTGGCACATGGGCAACTGAAGGAACACGGGTGGGTTTTAGTCAGTAAAAGTCTCACACGCCCAGCTCCACCCAGAGCGGGAGAAGTCATTTGATGATTTCCCATCCAGAAAAAGAAAACACTCAAAACTTACTTAAAACTAGATTCAATTAATCAAATGGCTCTAAACTAGTTTTAAGTAATGTTTGATTCTTGAGTGTGGTCCTGTAATACAGGCCTTAGTCTCTCTCACTCTATGAAACAGCCTGTATAGTAAAGAAAGTGTTTGTACACCTTTCAATGGGACAAGTGACAATAGACCTTTGGTCGAAGGCATTACGTCACTATTACAAAAGAAACTTTAGGTAACTATTTCGTCTCTTTGGACAACTGGACAGTATTATACAAAAGGGAATTGGCAGTTTTGTCATTTTATTTTTATAGTTTGTGAACGAAGTTGGCACAGACATTTCAATCTTGATCTCAACTACCTATCTACTGACATGAATATAGTAATATTGAATGTGTTTGTTTGTCTAGTTGCAACTTTATTACCTAATACAAATTATTTAAGGTCACTTTTCGTGTCTGTTTGTGTACGGTGTGGGTACGGTTTTCACTACCATTTAGAGAATATATTCCGGAACCAATGCCTGCTAGGGTCGCGAAATTTTTCGCAAGAGTTACCGTGGCCCTGGCACAGACCACTGAAGGAACATGGATGGGTTTTAGTCAGTAAACGTCTGACACGCTCTCCCACTCCGCCCAGAGCTGGAGAAGTCATTTGATGATTTCCCACTCCAAAAAAAAAACAATATACCAAACCATCATAATATTATATACCTAATTATTTTTTTTATGTTTTGTAAGGTTGCAGAAACCGTGCAAACCCGGGCGGGACGCTAAAACCGAATATAATACGATCACGATTTTTATATAAATAAAACTTGCCGTTACGAAAAATAGACATTTACCCCAAGATAAATTTTCTAAAATTCACAATAAATTTTAAGTAAATGTTTTCAGTGACACTGATTTCGTAAAACTGGCAGACAAAGCTGAGACATCCTACTGCTAACCGCTAACATAAAAAACAAGAACAACGAGAAAAAAAAATACTAACAATTATTATGTAAATGTATCCACTTCTTTCAAATATCACCTGAATATACAAAATATCTTTTTGAACTCTTACATAAAAACACGGATATAAGATAGTCACTTTGCCAGTAATTATACTAATCTCTCTAGATCATTCTATTTCACTTCAGACATGTTAAATGTAACTAAAAGTTCGAATTTACATACTTACATAATTAATACTCAGGATAAAAAATCTATTATTAAATGTCAATTAATTTCAAGGCCTTTCTAAAAAATTACTTAACAAAAGATGTCCCAACGTCTGTTTTGTCAACTTTTGTTTTAAGTGGTCGGAATATTAAATAATATTACACTTGTTAAAATGTCAGTGAAACATTAAAGTCAGTTGTGTAAATGCGACCTTTGTTTTGAAAGCGATACGGTATGTTGTTCAGATCAAAGTGATAAGTGTGTGCAGGGTCGTTTGTGCTCGAATTTGTCACTTCGAACAGGGCTGCCGAATAAATTAGGTAGTAATTATTTATCACTATGTATTATAAAATATACGACATCTTGCCGCGTCTGTCTATCTGTATGTTTGAACGCAATAAGCTCAAAAACTACAAACTAGATTTTCATACAATTTTCACTAATGGTGATTGTGATAGTGATTCACGACAAAGATTTATGTGTATAATTCACTAAAGGTTATGTGTAAATTAGATGAAATACGACAATGATTGTTGAATACCTATATCAGAAAAAATCATGCCGACTGGGTTGCCCACAGTAACTTCACTCATACACTACACGGGAGTAAACCCTAGTACCTAGAAGGCAACGTTTACTTTATAGAAATAAAGACACAACAAAAATTACATTTGAAAGGCAGTTTAAAACAATAACAATTTTTAACTCAACACAATAAAATTATGGTCAACGGCTTAATCAATACAAACAATGCTAATTAATCTTTCCTCATTACCCCAATCCTTAACCTAAACACAACTTAATCAAACAGACTTGGCTTGCACACTAACACCTATACACCTGCTTACCCTCATTCCATCCGGGTCAGTAGCAGCATACTTACTGGAACATATCCAACGTGTGATGGCCTTAAGGATAAGTTGGCAGAAAGATAATTGTTCGTAATTATAATTATGATAAGCTGAATCAGTAACTGTTATTAACACGTAGTACTGTAAGCCACACGTCAGTAGCAGAAAAAATATTTCCAAAAAAAAAAAACATTTGGCTTCCAAAAATAAACACTACGAAGTGAAAAATAACTTTGATCTCGGAATTTGTGTCTTTGGATCTGTATAATAATACTTATTTTTCTCTTATACTTACTTTTCTCTTTGTAGTATTTTTTTTTTGTTATTCGGTTGGTTTTTTTTGTTAGTTTGTTGTTATGGTACCTACTCGACACCATTTCTGTTCTACGTGATAAGCTGATAAGTAAATAACAGTGACAGGAAGTAATAGAACATATCAAGATACACCAAGTTGATGAAAAGCTAACGCAGAAACTACCCAAGCAATGTTAATAAAATTTACGTGGGACCAATCCTGGGGCGAACCTTATCCATTGAAAGTATAATTTTTGAAAATGGTTCACAATTGCCGGATATATCACGGTACATATGTACATACAAAAAAAAATACAGATGAAATGAAATCCTTTTTCAAATCGGTTACAAACGAGTATAAACTGGCCTTACATTGAAACTAAGTTCTATCAGTATTAAGCTAGGTCAGCTCATGATCTAACTGTTATTAGCTACATGCGGCCTACTGTAGGCAAAGCCTTTACCCTTAGAATATAATTGGCGTGTTGAAAACATTTTTTGCGGAATTTAGTTTGAGTAAATATTTTTTTGTGACATCGGAAGTGATCAGTGATGTTAGTAGGGGAGGTCCGCAGTGTTCTTTAATCAATACAATAACAAGTAATGTGAAGCAACTCCTTTAAAAACGATGCATTTCCTGAATTCCTGTAAGATTCTGATATCATCATTTCAGCCGTAAGACGTCCACTGCTGGAGTTAGGCCTCCCCCAATTTGGGGGGCTTTGCCATAATCGCCACGCTTGGCAGGCGAGTTGGCGATCGCAGTATAGTGGTAAAATGCATAGAGAACGCTGTTGCCCATTATCTAGTAGGTAAGTCCCTTAGTCGCCTTTTACGACACCCACGGGAAGAAATGGGGATAACGGGAAGGAATGGGGAAGATTCTGATATATTCAACTTCAATAAAGCAATTAATAATTTGTTGATGGTAAACAAAGGATGTATCAATTAGTGCCAGTTGGTCAATTTATTTCATTCCTAGAGAATGAGATATCGTTTTCTATCATCAATTTTAACTACTTCAGTTGTGTAGTAATAAATAGAGAAAAATAATAACAATTTTTATAAGTTTCTTTAGTTGATAGTTCACAGCAGAATTTGGCTCATTAGTCATTGAATTTTGTCGCTCAAAACGGGTGAATCAACACTTTAATTTATTAGTGGGCGAATCAATTGTATAAAAGTGTCGATTCACCCGTTTTGGGCGAGTGAATTCATTCGTATCGACTTTCAAACCTAGAAGTCTATTCACCTACTCTCATCTATCTCAAGCCTAAACTGACGCGGTGTTTTGTTTTTGTCCAAAACACACGTATGCTGAGTCAGCTGGTATTAATTCATTGTTCTTATTATAACTCAACTTGAGCCACACATTTATTATAAACTATCTAGTACAGTGGTTACGCCTGCGTGGAGGTTGAAACGTTCCCAGCCAACGTTCCCGTTGGATAATTGTACTATACGAATAAACAGTATCCTTTACATTAATCCATGTTATAAACTATCTGTGTGCCAAAATTCATCACCATCCATTCAGCCGTTTTTGCGAGATTGAGTGACAAACATCCAAGCAACTAAGCATCCAAACATTCAAAAATTCACACTTACAATATTAAGTAAGATAGTAAGACTAGCTATTGCCCCTGACTTCGTCTGTAATCCAGGATGAAAAGTAACCTATGCTCTTCTCCAGATTCCAAACCTTCTATCTGTCAGATTTCATAATGATCGGTCCAGTTTTTTAGGAGTAAAAGGACAAACAGAGTTACTTTCGCATTTTCAATATTACTATGTCTAAGTTCAATAACACTATGCTAACCAGGATAAGCCCCTTGATCTAAGGATCGTAAATCATCTCCCTCCGTTGTTCCACAGTCGGTTAATGAACGCAATTAGTGATGCGCAACACCACAAAGCTTTTTATTAGCTAGTGATGTGAACCTCATGCTTCGTCTCATGAGGTCATTTCGATTGGTAGGTATTCAAACATCACGTTTTACCGCGACCGGTGATCTCAGCAGGCATATATTTAATCAGACATTTATATGTACAAACTTAAGTCCGCTAAGTAAATATTCGATGTTGGAAATAAAAATAAATAAAAATTCCTGCATAAAAATGTGGGTATTTTTGTTTCAAGACAAATTAATTATTGTGGGCACACAAGGAAATTGCAACCATGACAGTGAATTGTCGTAACAATTTCAAAATGAAGGTATCTTGAAATCACTGACACAAACAAGCAACAACCGTGTGAATGCAGATAAGAGTCCTCCACACAAAAAATAGACGAATGATACAATTAACAACAAGTGATATCTTAAATATCTTACCAGAAAACGTGAGAAAACATCCGACCTTCTGGCATAGAACAATCAGCCGTTATTAATATATACACTGTCTTCAAATGTCACAAGCACAGTTCACGATAACGGAACACAACGTACATGCAAAAAGTGGACGTGAAAAGAAATCAAACGATCGAACGCGATTGGCCGGGCGGTTAGAACGTTCGAATCCGAAATTCAAATTGGCCAATGAGGAGATATCGCGCATGCGTGCAGCAACGACGAACGCTTGTCGCGGACTGAAGCAGTTTCTCAAATGAGTGGTGGTTGACGAGCCTTCTCCATTCACACTGTCAAGTTAATTGTTTCTGTTGTACACAATTTTCAGCCTTAACTTCCGTTGTAGTAGGTGAAATTTCCCTTGCGTCATGTTGGTGGTTAAGTCCATTTACACCAAAAAGAAACACATTGCCACCTCGGTCGCCTTCACATGCGCAGGAGTACACTTTTTTGCAATGTCTCGTATTAATTTTCTTCGTACATTTTTAAATTTTATATAATGCAGAAAAAAAGTGTATAATTATGGCTTACACAATGATTATTTCAAAACTGTTACATAAAAAAAATGAGTAAAAATAAAACAGTGAGTGTATAAAATTATTACATAAAAATAAAACTTAGCATATTTAATAAATATGAGTAAAGAAAGTTTCGTACTCAATTCTACTGTTTATGCAATAAAGCATATTAAATATTTTTGTTAGTGTCTCGCGTTGTCTTTATAATAAACAACTAGTCAGCTAAAACGTTGTCAAGGTAACCGACTTATTAAGCCACTTTATTTCACTTTAAACCTTAAAAACCCCGGCATTAGATCGCATTTCCAACGCACCTGAGGACTCACTAAATTACAAACAATGGTTACATTTTTCTTAATAAGGAATTTTCATAAAATTAAAAATAATTAATGTGTGAAAGAAGTGCATTTCATAATATTATTTAACTTTTTATTTGAGGTTAAAACTCGCAGTAAAACATAACACGGTTATGAGTATCATAATTTATGTTGTCAAACAATATTATTGTGTAGAAACTACAATTAAAAATATTTTTCTTACTTCACATTGTATTTTTGTATCATGTATGAAATAATAATCGCAATATTGTCGTAGTTGCCGTTTTACCTATTAATTATCATTAGATCTTTTTTACCGTACCGTGTGGTGCCGGACGTAAAGAATAACACCACCCCATTTCTTCCCGTGGGTGTCGTAAAAGGCGACTAAGGGACTTACTAGAGAATGGGCAGCTGCGTTCTCTATGCATTTTACCACCTTACTGCGATCGCCAACCCGCCTGCCAAGCGTGGCGATTATGGCAAAGCCCCCCAAATTGTGGGAGGCCTAAGTCCAGCAGTGGACGTCTTACGGCTGTAATGATGATGATGAGATCTTTTTTATAGTAACAGTCCGACGAGTCCACCGGTCAGGTCAATCTACGCTTGCCGTCATCCTTATACACCAAGACCCCTCCGTGCCTCGAAAAGCACGTTAAACTGTTGGCCCCGGCTGTCATTCGTGTATCTTTGTTAGTCATTACTGTTATGGAAGCCCGAAAGTCTGACAACGATATTTCGCTGCATTCGGATAGACTAGAAGCTGACTCCAAAATAGTTAGGAAAAGGCTACGCAGATGATGATTTTCTATACGTGTGATCCTACAAATGTGCCGAACTATGCGACACTGTACAGAACAGTAAGTGTAATTAGCCTGTAATGTTCCCACTGCTGAGATACAGCCCTCTAATAGGTGAGAGGGAGAGGTCATACTCCACACTGCGGGTCCAGTGCGTGCTGGCGGTCCGCGGGCCCTGTGCGGATTGACGGTACTGCACAGTGTTCGGCACAAATGTTTCTGTCGGTGAACTAACTAAATTAAACATTTGCAAATGAGTTTTGCAGGTGGAAACAGAGACTAACGGACCTACAGCTCAGTTCATGCACTGAAGGAGTTCTGCACCACATGTTTGTGAACAAATGTGCTGAATGGAATTTTGGTGGAATCGCATCTTTATACTAACCTGTTAGGCAACGTCAATCATTTACAAAACCTTTTCCTAACTATTTTCGGTTCCCTAGCCGCCGCAGGAGGAGACGCCCCGGGCGTCGGGAGTCGATAGCTGACTCCCGGCCACCGTAGGCGCGAGCTTGCGGGCGGTGAGCAATGGGTAGCTCGCCGCCCGGTAAGAACCAAGTTCGGGTCGACGGCGCGTAGTGTTCCACGCGCGCCTCAAAGAGATGTAAGCAAAACTGAAGGGGTCTGCTAGGACCGATGCCTGCCAGGGTCGCGAGATTGTTCGAAAGAGATACCGTGACCCTGGCACATGGGCAACTGAAAGAACACGGGTGGGTTTTAGTCAGTAAAAGTCTGACACGCCCTCCCGCTCCGCCCAGAGCGGGAGAAATCATTTGATGATTTCCCATCCAAAGAAAAAAAGAGTAGATCTTTACAAAATTATAATAATCATCAGTACGATTCGCTTAATTTAAATAACCCAACGTAATGGCTATTTTATTAAATCATAGCATTTCTCACTTCAATATCATTTTTTTCTTCACTATTAAAGTTCCACGAATGGCAGCTGAGACAAACGAAGCCACGGAAGTATCTCGGTATGTCAAGATGGTCTCGCATCTACGGTGACCCATTGATGATTGACATGTGTGGGTGTTATTAACTTATTACTTAGCCACGACGACAACGGCTTTGTCTCAAGACAAAAGTCTTTGACCAGTGTGTGTTGCCAATGATGACATATGGCACTGAGACGTGGTCGCTCACAATGGGCCTCATAAGAAGGCTCAAAGTCACCCAAAGAGCAATGGAGAGGGCTATGCTTGAAGTTTCCCTACGCGATCGAATCAGAAATGAAGAGATCCGTAGGAAAACCAAGGTAACCGACATAGCCCGACGAATTGCCAAACTTAAGTGGCAGTGAGCAGGGCACATTGCTCGCAGAACGGATGGCCGATGGGGTCGGAAGGTTCTGGAGTGGCGACCGCGTACTGGAAGACGGAGCGTTGGAAGGCCTCCCACAAGATGGACCGATGACCTGGTGAAGGCCGCAGGAATACGTTGGATGCGAGAAGCACAGAATAGGTCGAAGTGGCGGTGCTTGGGGGAGGCCTATGTCCAGCAGTGGACGTCTTTCGGCTGAAATGATGACTTAGCCATGAACCTTACAAGAAATTAACTATAGTTTTTTTAAGTAAATTACATGGTAGGTGTACCTGTATATTCTGTCGAGTCAGTTGTAGTCCTCAAGATTTTTTTTAATGGGCATTTATTAGTTATTTATTAATTGAATAAACTGTCCATATAATAAAGTCGCTCCTACTTATTTTGTTTGTTTTTTGCTTACGAACTGTACTTGCATATTTTCTTCAAAAACGTAATACACGTATTTTTATTGCATTAAAAAAGTAAGTTTCAACTACATAAACCAAGTGACCTACACTTATCCATTTATCCATAAAAACAGTAATTAAAAAACTTGATACCTCCCATAAAAAGGGTTCTCTAAACGAATATGGTATATGGCCATTTCGAGCCACAAGCCTGCTTGATATTTATTCAAAGTCAAATTACAGATATGGAATAAAATGTGTGCTACTTAGACGGCTATTTATTTAATCAATAAAAAATATATAGTCTACCTACTAGCTTTAGACCACAGCTACGCCCACGTGGAGGTCATCATTTGTCCTAACCCGGGTCATGGTCAACCTGTATACAAAATTATATCGAAATCCATTCAGACATATAAGCGTGAAAAGGGACAGAAATACAGTCAAGAGTTACTTTGCTATATTTATAATACTATATTTATAATTTGCCCGTGACTTCGTCCGCGTAAATGTCGGTTATCGCGGGCGCGGAATAAAAATAGGCCTTTGTCCTTTCTTGGGGTTCAAACTTACCTCGTACCAAGTTTCATCAAAATCGGTTCAGTGGTTTAGTCGTGTAAGCGTAACAGACAGACAGTGTAACTTTTGCATTTATAATATTAGTATAGTTTATACATTATTATAATTATATTAGTATGAGTATAGATTTAGCCCCAACATAGCCATGAACTGTAAAAGGAACTAGTATTTAGGTTCAACAATGCATACTGATGTTTCACATTGACCAAGTAAGGCCCTTTCGGGTATGTGTTTAGGTATTTTCGTTATTTATAGGCTACTTATATCTATGCTTATAAAGACGCAGGTTAGCCTTTATCTGAAGCGGTCATCGTATTAGTTTTTGCATACACACGAGGCAGGCGCAGAGGCAGTGTTTTTATGCTCATGCACACTGCGGTATTATGGGGATATAGTGCAGTTATGTGGGACTCCGACTACCCGCTAAAACTCTACGATGTACCTCTATGCCGCTTATAGTGGGAACACGAGTATGCTTAAGTTCTCATCCGCGAAACTGTCGCGGCTGTCCATTACTGGATTCTTCTCTGGGGTGTACCCCCTACCAGCGCCCAAGAACACACAGCACGCCGTGACCACCCAAGGGACCAAATAGCACATGGGTTCCAGATGACCCCATGTATGGCACCCTTGGTCCCTCTGAGATGGGTCAGGTTACTAGCCCAGGCGCAGGGGTGGCTTCTTTTCTCCTCGTGGATACTCTCCAGGATGGAGAGGTCTGTCAGACTCTTACTGACTCAAAACCACCCTGATGCTCCATCCCACTCCTACGTTGGGGACCACGAGATCTAAAGGCGCAGAGGCAACTGCGCCAACTATACCAATACGAGCGGTACGTTGTCGATGGCTGCAGTTGTCTCTGCCGTTGATGCGCGACAATCTTGTGTATGCAAACTTAGTTGTTCAGCAGCTTCAATTATTCCCCTCTCATCAGGATGGTAGGTGGGCCATTGTTTGTGGGAAGATCTCACATTTGCAATTAAGATCTGATCCGTTCGTGATCCATCCCATGGGTTCGTAGTCTGTTTAGGGATTTTCAAGTCGGTCACAGTAACACGTGCCCAGGCGGATGGCTATTAAATGGTAACATAAAATTCGCAGTGAGTTTAGATAGTTCCTTTATTCTCCTGCGCCACATGCCTTGATACCTATGCTTTTGATGGTCTTATGACTGCATTAACTGAGTCCGGGAGCGGAGTTCGCGCAGATTAATTTTGGGCCAAATTTTTTTGAACTTTTTGCAATCTATAGGCTAAGAATAATTATCATCAGCATTGTGCTGGAATATAGAAGTTCATCATGGAGGTAGTACGACAGCGGCTCCCCTCACATCATCTCTGTCATCAGAAGGGCCGCCACGCAACCATCTATAGTATGAGGAAATACTGTGATCGTGCATCAGTCAATTGAATGCTTTCTTTTCATATTTATTTTGATACTTTAACAGTTGTAGTTGATTTTCGTGTCTATCAGTGTGACTGCGTTGTTGTGATTCTGAAACGGTTTTCACTATCATTTAGAGAATTTATTCTGATTGCTATATGTGCACGGTATTACGTTAAACGTACTCATCTTTATATTTACATGGTATAAAACAAAGTGCGCTTAGAGCTTCCCATGTCTGTACGCTTAAGTCTTTTCAATTACGCAACGGATTTTATTGCAATTTTCATCAACAAACAGAGATTCAAGAGGAAGGTTTATGTGGCATAAGCTAGTTTATTACTAGCTCCATCTGTAAAGAAATCTCAATATTTTGTCCAGACGTATAAACAGTGTGGAACAGAACTGAATCACTAATATTTTTTTTTTTTTAAGTTGAGATATTGAATAATGATTAAATACTCATAAAATACTACTTACTAGAGAATGGGCAGCAGCGTTCTCTATGCATTCTACCACCATACTGCGATCGCCAACCCGCCTGCCAAGCGTGGCGATTATGGTAAAGCCCCCCAAATTGGGGGAAGCCTAAGTCCAGCAGTGGACGTCTTACGGCTGAAATGATGATGATGATGATGACTCATAA
The DNA here is from genome assembly GCA_947507805.1 of Aporophyla nigra. Taxonomy (NCBI): domain Eukaryota; kingdom Metazoa; phylum Arthropoda; class Insecta; order Lepidoptera; family Noctuidae; genus Aporophyla; species Aporophyla nigra. The sequence continues at coordinate 24,802,907 of OX382292.1, read as the reverse complement.
AATCAGAGTACAGACAAATGTTACGTCCTGTTAATAGACAATAGATTTATATATTAATTAATATTAAGTCACACCTCGTGTAAACGTATCTTAAATACCTACACTTAGATATAATGATATACATTTTGTTGTTATTTGTTGTTAAAGGTGTGACTCGTTTTACTACAACACTTCAATGTGTGGAATAATGCGCAGTATAAATCCAGTGCTTATTATTATGTTTGTAAAATAGGTATGTCGTAATAAAAACAAAACGGCATGTGCATCGATGAGATAAAAAATCAAGCGGAAACATATTAGTTTAGGCGCGTTATGACAAGTACCTACTGAAGTCGTCTGAAGTTGAAATTGAAATACTTATAGTAACAAAAATGCTTTGTTACATTATTTGGTTTTTGATTTCATGAACCATTCCAGACACCTGATATTCTATTAAACCTATTTATTACTAAAACTCAAGAAATTGAGAGTTGTGACACAGCATTTACTATGCGACTGGCCTAACACTGTTTGGTACAAATATAATAAACACACGTAACACACATGCTGGCGCATATTAAAACAATACTAACTATGTTACCTTTTTCCGTATCAATACCGTAGGAACGAAGATTGAAGGGCATGTGTGGACTGATCTCGTCAATCAAAACTCTTTTGAGGTCTTTGGAGAATTGGTATGTCGTAACGCACTGACGATCCGTAAGGGGAAGAGCATTATTGCATACTCTTGATGCAAAACTTCTTCCTCTTACCTTCCCGATGTCACCCACATGGGCAAGTTCAACGAAATCTGTATAAAACATTACATTTTAGGAAAAAATACGAAAGTAATCCTAGATCGACGCGATAATAGTTGCAATTTACTGACTTATGTTCAACCGCAAATTTCCGAAGTTCAGCTTTGATTCGATTCTAGCGAGTGCCAAAATAATAGTAGAATGTGAATAAACATCACGCTAATGTTTGATTTTGTTAGCAGAATAGATTTTAACATTGTTTCTATTGATCGTTGGCGCAAACTAAAACGTAACCGTAGTTGGATCGCTGTTCGTTAGTAGAATGAGAAAACACTTAAAAGCCGTGATTCAGTTGCGGTTATATTGCGATTTTTGTCCAGTTTTGTTAGTTTAATCGACCCCCTGTTAGCTTGAATAAAACTAGATTCCAGTAGTAGTAAGATGTATATTTCTTTCACCACACAGTATTCATATCACAGCGGAGGAAATATATAGAATAGCCAATTTGGCAAATACAGGAGATGAAACTAGTTAATTACACACTGCTTATCGTGAATATGTTACAACCATCTATATTCGGATTCAAAATCCTTGTGTTCTAGTTTCTTACCGTGAAACATAGACTTCTCTGTCTAAAACCCAAAAGTGTTGCCACTTTTATCTAAGAGTGATTTTAATAATAATTTGGTAATATATAAAAAATTATATATGACGTCTCGCAGCTTATGATTCTCCCCCTCCCCCCCCCCCCCTGTCACACGTCACATTTTAGTGGCACTTTTTTTTCCGATTTACTTAGTTGACATCGGCTAGGCTTGAATAAGAAATAGAACTAATGGCTGCCTCCCTCCCCCTTAACGTGTACCGTAATTTATAAATGCCCCTCATGATAGACAAATATCATAACACGAAAAAAAAAAAAAATTACCAGAATTCCAATAATTCGAAACACGTGAACTCAAGAAAAGGGCCAAACATGAAACAGGTACCAGTCCGCGACCAGTTATTGGCCGAGCTTCTGAAATGTGCGCGTGAGCACAGTTAAACAAACAGACGCGTTTTGAGGTCTGCCGGAGTAAAGCTTAGGTATGTGAGAATGTTAAATATATATTTTTTAAAACAGACTAGAAAATGTGGTCGATATATTAATTGATCTACTTTTACTTTCTTTTTTGCGTATGCATAAATTTCTGAATTTGAGATTTGACATACTTTCCAAAAATGTTGAAATCTAGTATACTCGTATCTGTGCAGATTTTTGAAGATATGTGAGTCAAGGAAAGCTTTTTTGAGATTATGAATCTGTTTTAATATTAAACACAAATTGTCATTGACAAAATTAGAAGTTTTCTTCTTGGAAAAAGAAAAGTTCTAGTTGACAGGCATTTCAAATAACTATCTTACAAACATAAAGACACTGATAATGATGAAGACGATGATAAAGATGAGAATTTTCAGAACAAAGAACTACAAAAATAAAGAAACGAAAATACGTGCTATCACAAAGGTACCTTAAAAAGGATCCCTAAAAGTAAAAAGATTACAAAAAACTTGTTTTGTTGGTCGTCAAGTTCGAACCAACGGATGGTGGAGGTCGCCGGGCCACATTCCACATCACTGATTATTTTTAGGCATTCGCTAATATCAAGCGAACAAATTATGTAGCTGTCGTTGCAGAAAAAAACATGGAACGTGCTAGGCAGGTTGATGTATTTGTAGAATTAGATAATACGCAGAAGCAAGATGTAATGAATATTTTAGAAGAGCGCTATAGTGTTAAGTTATTTAACGAACAGAAAAATATACATGAAGTATATACAAAATGTTCAAGTGTAATTTCAAAAGCATTTGTATTTTAAAGGATATATATATTTTAAGGTTTTCCATAGTATAACAGGTACTCGTATACATAAATAAACGATATGTGAATAGGCCTATGTGTATGTATAAATATCTTAGGACAACCAACACACCGTTATCTGATCCCAAACTAGGCAGAGCCTGTATTATGGTAACCAGACAACTGATAAATATACTTATATATTTCTAAATACATACATATTATAGCTAAATGACATCCAGACACAGAACAAATAAATGTGCTCATCACACAAAGATTTGTCCTGGGTGGGAATCGAACCCACGACCTCAGTCTTTGCAGTCAGGGTCACTAACCACTAGACTAACAGGCCAGTCAAGCATGTATGTTGGACCTCACATATCCTTTTTGAAAATTATCGAGGCAGGAGAGCAGTGGTGGCCCAGTGGTAACGGCCGCGACTTACGAGTAGTAGGTCGTGAGTTCGAACCCAAGCAGGCGCTTTACTTTGTGTTAATTATTTCATGACTACTGCTCTCAAAACGATGAAGGAAAACATCGTGAGGAAACCGGCATGTCTTAGAACCAAAAATTTGAAGACATGTGACATCTACCAACTCGCACTGGGCCCGCGTCGTGGATTATGGCCTACTCCCTCTAGAGGAGGCCTGTGTCCCAACAGTAGAAACATTATACGCTGATGATGATCGAGCCAGGACACGATAGGACATAGTAGTCAAGAAAATTAATTGTCTATCAAATAGAAAGACAACGTAATATTTTTGCCATGTCATACAATTGGCAAATAATGATATACCTACAACTGTCAATTGCGAATTGAGTGTACAGACAAATTAAGTTGGTAGGTAAATTGATACAAAATAAAGTTACCTGACTTTACTATAACTCAATTTTGATAACTGTGCACCTATTAACGTACATTAAATATTGGAATGATGGTTGCATTGGTAGCGTCAGCAACAGTAAAAGTTTTGTAAACGAAAATAATAGTGCAGACGACACGGGACTGCAGACTGTAGAGGTAGGCGTTAGTGGTGAGGTAGGAAAGGAAACGAGCGAGTGAATTCAATCTTATGACTTTGACCGTCCCAAATGTCGTCGTCTGTGAATCTACTGATGTACTAGTGAAGGTCACGTCTTGAGAATCAGCTGGATGAAGGAAGCACATGACCAGTTGTTGTGACGATGATCAATGATCATTGCTCTATAACAGTTTTGTGCGCAGCATATTAGAATATGCATCTCCCGCCTGGAGTCCAACTTATAACATTCATAAAGACCGTATTGAGAGTGTTCAAAAAAAAATGACGAGGTGCTTGCGGTTTAAAGACCAAAACTGTCCTTATAGAGCCGATTACGCAGAACGGTTAAGTTACTTCAAATTAGACTCCCTGAAGCAGCGTAGGGTTCTGAATGATGTAACAATACTATATAAAGTTGTGAACGGGATAACATCGACTCCAGATCTCCTTAATAAAATCAACTTAGATGTACCTCGTCATTCTCATGTCCGGTCCAAGCGTACCACTAAGACTTTGCCACTAAGCCATGTCGCACAAACCTGGGCCAGCATGCGCCCATAAACAGAATGTTGACTTTTTACAACAATGCCTGTTCAGTCGACAGCAATATTGATATTTTCTCGGATAAGACTATCCGAGAAAATATCAATATTGCTGTCGCCAATATTCAAAACTAAAATAACTAAAATTTGTTTGTAATCAGCTGCCTTTATAAATCATAAATCATACATAGTTATTTAAATTTAATAATGTAATTCTAATTTAGTAATGTAATTTTTAATTTAATAATGAAATTTTAACTTAATGATATAATTGTAATTTAATAATGTAATTTTAATTAAATTTTGTAGACATTTAATGTATTTATGAGTTCAAATTTTAATTTTAATAATATATCAATTGCATGTAGCTTAATTAGAGTTAGAAACGACATTGTATTTTATTTTTATCTTTTATACACTTTTCTATACGTTATTTTATCCTATATTCAGTTTTTTTCCGTGTGTATATTTAATTTAATTTTATGGTTGTATTATCTTAGAGTAATGTGACAAAATCTATATTTTTTTTTGTTCCTTATTCTGTAATTTTTAATTTAATTTATCATTTAATTTCAATTTGTAATATGTTTCTTAGTTTAAAAATGTAATTGAACAGTATTTTACCTTTTAATAAGAATGTTGTGCACGCCTTTAAGTGATGTATTTACACAGAACAAAAGATCCGTCATCACCTAATGTTATTATGTTTGTAAATATGTCGTTGGTGTGCCTTGTTTAATAAATAAATAAATCATTTTGACACAAGTTTCCAAAATGAGGTGGAAAAGAAGATCACGCCGATGTCTTTGCATAACAGCAGGTTTGACCTCACTACCGCTAGTCGAAAGCCTCCATACGTTGGGTCATCGCCAATAATAAACAGTTATATTGTACCACATAATATTAATAATGCCTCCAGCTCTCTTTGGTCGTTGAACCCAAAATATAAATAAAATAGTTGCGTGCTGAAAAATACGTAACACGATCAGACATCAGACCGTTATATTAACTGTGTGCCGCGTGTTATGGAATACCATGCCAATGTCGAGTAAAAAAGGTTTGGTACCGTCGTCGGTGATACAAGTCTATTAGATATATAATATATTATTATCAGCCTATCACGTTCACACTGCTGAGACATAGGCCACATTTCCATAGGAGGGAGCGGGCTGCAATCTACCACGCAGGCCCAGTGCGAATTTGGTAGATGTGTCATGATTGTCAAATGTTTTCGAATTTTTGAGTCACGATGTTTGCCTTTGCCGTTTTGAGAACATTGGTGATAAAATAAATTTCACAAAGTAAATCACTTGTCTGGTTTTGAACCAACGCGAACGTTTCGTAAGTCGGGGTCGTCAGCACTGAGCCATCACTGCTCTCAAACCACCACTACTGCTCACAAAAACTCAGTTAGCACCATCTAAAGTACCATAAAAATGAAAACAATTATTACTAACTTGTTATAAATTATTATTTTGACATTATCTTAGCACCCACAGCTGTTAAATTAAATAAAAATGTGCGAAAATAAGACGACTTTTTTAGTACAGAAAACTTGTTATAAATGAATGTCTGACGATAGTCATGTATTCAGTCAAATATGGGAATGGAATGTAACACAAAGGAAACAAAGAAAGAAGCAGACATGACAGGTTAGGTCCGTTAAATTTCCCGCCATGGTCACAGATTTAATCGAAAGAGTTACCGTGGCCCTGGCCCAGGTAGCTGAAGGAACACGAATGGGTTTTAGTCAGTAAAAGTCTGACACGCCCTCCTCAAGAGCGGAAGAAGTCGATGACTTCCCACTCAAAAAAAGGTATGTCAAATTCAATTGGTATATTGCAAGGCCAATCGACGATGCAAGGACGTATTCCTTGCAACACCCCACGGCATAGTATCAAGTAGGGTTTCCATAGTAAACGGTATCGGACGAATAAAAACAAGAAGCGTTGTCTACAGTCCGTTCACATTTATTTTAACTCTGATTTTGCATTACTGTCAAAATAAAAGACATTTTTGTTCTCGTTACATTAAGCTTGCTTGTGGGTTGCTGTTACAAGCAAGTCTGTCAATTTCACAGTGATCTTTATCCTCGTTAGTATATGGTTGATACTGGGTTGCTGCTGACACTATTATCCGAAGTAAAGAACTGACAGAATGAACAGACTGTACAATCACAAAATGAAATGTTTCGGGATCGAATAAATCTATACTAATATATAAAGATGAAGAGTTTGTTTTTTTGTTTGATGGAACGCGCTAATCTCAGGAACTACTGGTCCGAATTGAAAAATTCTTTTTGTGTTGGGTAGCCTATTTATTTTATTTTTTATTATATATTTTATTACTTAGGTATTTATCGAGGTAAGTATATATAACATCACGTTACAACCAAGAGGAGCGGAGCAGTAATGAAAAATATTGCAAAAACGGGAAAAATCGCACGGGTAGGTGATTCGACGCGACGAGAAGGGTCGGGGGAACAAGAAATTTAACGCGGACGAAGTCGCGGGCAGAAGCTAGTGAGCACATAACACAAAAGTGTTACTCTGCTCAACAAAACACAAAATATCTAATACTTTTTTTTATTTCTATTAATTTTGACATGGATATTTATCACAATAGTAGAAATAATATTACATATTACAACACCGTTAGTATTTAAGAACTAGAATTGATTTCTCTAAGTAAACATTTAATAAATATTAAAGCTTCAACTAAATACAGATTGACTAGATTAAAATAAACATTTGATTAAACAACAGAACGTATAAAGCAACAATAGTAAATAGTGCAGAATATACAGGATGGCAAAGACATCGACGTGCACTCTAAATTCAGTCCAATATTCTGAACGTAGTGGTAGTGGTTATTTAAATAAAAAAATGCTTATCCATACATTTTGACGGCGTAAGTATTGCATTTTTCGATGAAACAGCTCCACGGTTGGGTCTAGAATCATATGTTAATTTAGTTTTCGCATCGATATCTCTGCCCCCGGTAGTACCTATCATTAACAACTAAAATACTTTTAGTATACATTAGGCCTTTCATATAAGGCTAAAGTAGAAATAAATTACTGAGATTTTTTAACTTCTCTAGGAATGTAATTATTTTATTTAAATCAATTGGAAAATACAAATGCAATCGATTAACACACACAAAAATAATACCAATAAAAATATATTAATAAAGGTTAACGATGATGACAATTTCAGAAGAATAACAGAAAGAGAACAGATTACAATTCACATAGAATGATGGTGCCAATTCTTTTGTTCACCGTCTAAACTGAAATAAGAGTATTGCTATCTCTAACTGACAGACCGTGAAAGAAAAAGACAAGTAACATTTAAGAACTGTCAAGCTGACTTACGCCTCGACTGCCTTGAATTTGGCGTGATTTTAAGCATGATAAATTTGGTTCGTGTGTGTCGCGGCGAAAAATATCTTAGTTAACCTAAATTTGACAGTTCTTATTAATTTCATCTTTTCCTTGTGAAAGAAAAAGATAGAAATAGCCTCAATTAAATTTAGATGGTGCACAACAGAATCACCACTTAACACAAAAACCATGGATGTTGTAGTTATAAATAGGCCTTTAATCACAATAGAATTCACTTAAGAAGAGACAGCACTATTACTTGCTAATAAGTACAGAAGATAACACCTAACGGAGGTAAAACCATCGATCTGATGTCAAGTTCATCCATCGGATATTTTCATAAGGTTGACGATTTACTGAATGCACAGCCTGGTTATATTAGTTTTCTAATACTTAATATGTTTGATTACTATATCACCTGATTATAAACGATGATGCAAACGACGATAGTACACTTTACATTTAAAGACTTCCAGGATATAGCTATCGAGAAACACAGATAGGGGTAGTGCATCACCGTACGTCTAAATGATCTGTCTTGCTCACTTACTGACACCATATTGATGGAGTAACATCCGTCTTAGATATCCTAAAACATTTATGTTCTAACATTTAACCGAAATGACTTCACCTACACTCAGATTAATCAAGACTATTTAATTAGGCATTCTAACATTCAATACTTCGATATATGGTTTAGGTCGTAGATACTTCAAGCTGGGAACAAAAATACCTGTAACATTCGCAAAACTTTGCAAGAAGTTTGCATGCCAGAGTGAAATTCCCCGATCATAAGGTGTTATGGTATATGGCATGCGAGCTTCTTGCATACTTGTGCGTAAGTTACTGGCAGTTGCATTCCTGGCTTTACATAGGTCGGTTGATTCATTCAGATCTTCTTTCTGGTCAGGAACCAAGTTTGCATGGGTTCTGCCTTGCCTTTCATGGTTACGTGGCCACGGTATGTTAGTTCGAATCGTTCGTCGTAGTTATCTTCGCGCATCAGGTAGCTGGAAAGAAAGAAAAAGAATTAAATATTTCAACCATCATGAATTTTACTGAAGTTTGTGTTGTGTTTAGCTTTATCCAATGTTGGGTGAACTTCAACTATCTTTGTATTATGCATTTCAACGTAATCTGGGTTCTTCTCATGCTACGACTTTAGAGATGTGCAGAAATCTACAGTTCTACAGTAACATTTTATCAATTTAATGCTCGTACTCTTATATCACCTAATTTTATTCTTTAATCTTCACTGTCTACAGCATTGTAGGCTCCTCATCTGAATCAAGTTCAAGTACAGTTTTGACATTTGCTGGGCCAAATCAAATCAAAATATTTTTATTTCATATAAACCTACATGGGTACTAATGAAACGTCAGAAGCTAGGTGCACGGTTTCAAATTGTTGGTTCCTATGGAGAAGAGCCGGCAAGAAACTCCACGTTTACTCTTTTAAAAATAATTAGTTTTAACAATTGTTTCAAAATACAGTGTTAATATAATAGGTATGGGAGGACGGTGTAGGCTTGTCAACAAGTACAGGTACTGAATAAGATAGAAAATTGTCTACAGTCTACAAGGCTCTCACATTCACAAAGTATAAAAGTATAAAATAATCTACATAAATAATAGTATTTCATAAATAATCCATTGGACATAAGCACACATCGTGTTCAACGTGAAGTCCCGGGTGCAATAGGTTCTATATTGAAGAAATTATCATGTTTTACTGATTTGTACTTAGCGCAGTTCTCCGTAGTAACACAGTATTTCCTAGTTATTGTTTGGAGTCTGCATTTGTGCCTACATAACAATTAGCCTATATTGTTCCCACTACTACAACGTCGGCCTTCTTCTGGTAAAAGTGTGATCCCAGTACGGGTTGGCTGATGCCAGATGATTTAGAATTTTTGGGCCTATAATATGCCGATTTCCTCACGATGTTCTCGTTCACAGTTTTGAGATATGTCGGCTCTTAATAATAGGAATTCTGTGAAACTTCTGTGTCTCGGATGAGTAAGGCGCTTACAAACAAACCGCTAGACCCGAAACAACAGCTTGTAGGTCATACAAATATTTGAAGAAACAATCTGGTTTTAGGGAGAAAACCGAAGTCAGCGTCTTTATTTAACACTTGCTAATGCCCGGACGACATGTCTAGCAATGTTTTGTGATTATTTTTGAACCCCGTGCGAGCTAGTGCATGTCACATTACATTTGCTCGTATTTAATCCATATCGGTATATCAGGAGGGACTAAGTGCTACAGTACGTATACCTCTGCCTATTGTTATGTAAGCTATTGACGTTAGCAATAAGTATTGACTTCCTAATGTGCCTCGACTGTCGCACCTATAAAATAGGAAACTACTAGTGAATATGGCTTCCCAACAATGTAAGAGGATTATACTGCACTTGCAGGTATTCTCAGTAAAACCGAGGGGTGAAAACTGATTTCATGGCTATTTCTTCACCGACAGTGGTGGCAAACAGTCCCTCCTTGAAAATTCTTTAGCTGATATTAAAGTTAACAGTTTAATGAGTGCGTAAAACTACAATATAGTGAGAAGTTTTTACAGTACAAAGCTGTATTTTGTTACTGGTGCCCATAAAATAAAAGATAAAATCAAAAGTCAAAATGATATCTTTCAAATTGTAACAACTTATTTTGTACCGTTTGATTTTATATATTTTGTTGGGAAAATTGTTGTGGTAAATTATGGAAACGTTCATGGAGTATTATTTTGAAGGAGTGTTCAGTAACATGGATCGCGACTGTTTGAACGAGAGATACAAAAGGCGGGAACTCGTTGAGTACTTCAATACTGTCATTGCTGGTTGTGCGAGAGGTTATATTTTTAATATTTATATTTTGTTTACTCGTTCTATTTACTCGGTTGTACTGTGTGGTGCCGGACGTAAAGAATAGCATCACCCCATTTCTTCCCGTGGGTGTCGTAAGAGGCGCCTACGGGACTTACTAGAGAATGGGCAGCAGCGTTCTCTATGCATTTCACCACCATACTGCAATCGCCAATCCGCCTGCCAAGCGTGGCGATTATGGCAAAGCCCCCCAAATTGGGGGAGGCCTATGTCCAGCAGTGGACGTATTACGGCTGAAATGATGATGATGATGATTTACTCGGTTAATATTTTATATAGTATTGTTGTGACTCTTTCTAACTTTTAATATCACTAGTGCTATAATTTCTATTCTTACGATATCGTAAGTTCAGAAAGACATACATACATACATAAACTCACGTTTTTTCCCATGGGGTTAGTTTAGGACGAGACGAAAATTAGAGTGGTCTCTCATTTGTATTTACACTTTCCAAATAAGTGAATATTACTAAGTAATTATGTTAACTGTTTTTATTAATTCAATCTCTAGGAATTAACAGTTACACATTCAAGTAAATACATTCATAACTACTTTCCATTTTCGATATTCAATGCACATGATGTTCAGAATTATAAATACGTCAGCTCAATGGTTACAGAAATCTGCCTATAATATTACCTATTCATAGGTAGGTACTTATTTTCATCCACAATTGAGTACCTTGTTCTTTAACAAAGACCACACAGCTTTGAAGATTCGCAGAGAAATGTTTTCAGTCATAAATAGCATTTCAAGTAAATTATGATAGTCTGGCAAAACTAAGTTTATTGCCTATTAATAAAAGCTTTCTCCCCAGTTTATGAGACTTTAATTATTGCGATTCAATGAAATTTTACGACCATGATGCTTAGAAAATTTTGTAGTAAAGCCAATCTACGGAGTAATAACTCCATAGATTGGTAATTTTGACATGCTTAAAAAAGGCAATAGTGATGTCTTGATAATATAAGAAAGATCCTCCTTCACATAATTGAAACATCCGAACGAAATCAAGACTTTTTTTGCCAGAAATTCGTACTGCAATCCAACAAGATATACTTTAGCTAGTCACAAACGAAACAAAACAACAAAATGACCTCTTCAAGAGCAGCCGTGGCTCAGTGGTAGAACCCAGGCAGGTGACTTACTTAGTGTTAACTTTAATATCACTAATGCTCTGTAAATGGTCAAGGAAAACATTATGATGAAACCGTCACGTTTTAGAATCAAAGAATTCAAGACACGTATCGTTTCATGTGACATCTACCAACCCGCACTGGTTGCTCGTTGTAGAATTTAATCTACTCCCTCTTTAAGTGAGGAGGCCCCTGCCGATTATATAATGACCTTTTCATTACAGATAAAATAACTAACAGAATATAAGCTGACATTAACTAAAAGCTAACTCCCAGTCTTTGTTAAGTTATAATTTCAGTCCTCTATAGATAAGTCCGAAATCAGTAAATCTGCCAAATCTGACAATGCTTTTAAAATACACATTAAAGTTAATCTTTTTCAGGTCAGAACCATTCAGACAATACATCATGAAAAAATTTCGTGATGTCAGCATTGAGGTATCACAACAACTGCAAGACGAAGAACGGAGAAGTCTGCCGAATGGGGAAGTACCACAACCTGTTATATGTGGCCATGAAGCTTGCTTTCGATTGGAGCTTACAGGATAATGAGGTGATGGCCGCCTTGTTAGACGAGATTTACTCTTGTGAGAAGACCTTTGAGAGAATATTTTTAGGTATGTTCGAGTCTTGATATATACGTAACTCTACCAAAGTTAAAACGTTTTTAATCCTGTGTAAAATTTAAATGTAAGATATGAGATAGAAGTATTCTATTCTTGCGATATATTTTTAATATTCATAGCTATCTTTGATCGTCCAAACAGCGATATCCAACAACCCATACTAGTTCCACTTGGTTCATTATAACCTATTCCCTCTCACAGATAGGCAGTAAAGACGCCACAGTGAGAATTATTTAAGCTGTTTATGCTTAACCCTAGTATAAGTATGGATTTTTGTATTTAAACCTATATAAGTACGAACAAACTAATCCAACATTCTTTAATATTTTTCCAGGAGCAATCTTTGGAACATCAGCACCATATTTCCTAGCTGGTTGGAAATCAGATTTCATGGATAAAGAAGAAAATGTACACGCTCTAGTCTTCTACCTAGACCATGCAACTAACGCTAACCTTGAATATAAAGAAATTGGCAAAACTTATCGTTTCATAGACGTTCCTTTGGAAAGCTGTGGTCATGCTTCTCCAGTGAGGGTCGTTATACAGATGGGAGCTTCAGAAATGTTAATGATACTCCTGAGATTTGGTGCGAGAATAACGGCAGATCCGGCCTCCACAAACCCAATAGAATCCATTTTGGATCGACTGAATGAATACAACAGAAAGTATCCATATGAATTAGTATCTTGTCTAAAGTTAGCTATGAGAGCTGTGCCAAGCATTTCACTATCAATTAACAAAACACTGTTCAAGGAACTAGAACTGCCTGATGACTATAACTATCAAAGGAAACTGATGCTGGAGAAGTATGGAGATATCCTGGCAGATCATTTGGTGCCATCATCTAGATGTGGCTTGAAGCCAGTGGAGCTAAAGCATCTGTCTAGATGTGCGATCAGGCAAATGCTTTGGCAAAATTTTGAACTGCCATTCGGAATACAGAAGTTACCTATTCCTTTAACTCTAAAACGATATTTAGATCTGTGTGATGATTAAATTTTTTTGTGATTTTTTAAATCATCTTTTTTTTTTATTTACTCCTTATCACTTAATATCATGCTAGAACATATTACTTTCAGGTGTCTATCATATTAAAATCTTACATAATTACTATAGTTATTTTTAAAAGTATTCTCTGAGAATGTAACATTTACTGTCTATGGTATATATGGTTCAAAAAGTAAACAAAAAAATCCTATTAAGAACTGGCGCCTAAAAACCGCTTTGGGATCACTCCTAAAGATTTATGGCCTACAATTCCTTCGCTCTTGGTATGTTTGCATTAGATCATCATAATTATAAAGAGATCTTACCCATAAGTATCCTGGCTGACATTGATAGTGCCTGGCACACCTGTAGTTTCGCAGCGGCTGGTCAAGTTCACCGTGTTCCCGAAGAGGCAGTAACGAGGCATGCGGTGACCGATTACACCAGTCACAACCTCACCGGTGTGGATGCCGATTGTGATACCCTAAATGAATCAAGAACATGGTTTATTCTAAAAAGAAAGAAAGAAAAATTGTTTTTTCTGCACAAACTAAACGCACATTATGAAAAATAAGATCAGATAGATATAGAAAATGCACACGTACAAAGTGGCCCAAAGCCCCGTATTCAAGTAAAGAAAATTTATTAAAATATTGTCGATTGCTTGTTGATATCAGGCCATGGAACTTTATAAGTTCCTTGTATCAGGATTGTATCAGGGCTTGGGACCATAGACAATATAAACATACCTGTGTTATGACACTGGCAATTACATAACGTCAACAAAACAAAAACAGATTTCAAAGTGCATAAATGACGACATTTGTGATAAACAAATTATAATAATAGGAACAAAAACGATAAAAAAAAATATGTTCAGATTTTAATCATTTGCCCCTAAAAAATTTGGTATAGGTAAGTAAAGCATAGTCATAGGTGCGTTTTGTTTATGCAGAATAAACAACTTTTCTTTCTTTCTCTAGATCGTGATTGTATATGTATACCTTTAATTATAAATGGGATAACTAGGAACAATTTATTATTTGGCTTTTTATAGCATTTATTTAAACTTTACATATGCAAAAAATGATCAGATGTAGTATGTTTGCACAAAAAGCTACCATAATCTATAAAATTTCTATAATAGGTTTTCAACTTTATCGCTAAAGTATTAAGTTCAAGATTGATTGGCAAAATTTGATATTTTCGGGTAGCTCGATGTGCTGGCGTTTATACAACGTTACAAATGGATAAGGAAGACTTTAATAAAGCTTCTATAAATAACGAAAACTAAATACTTACAACTGGTTCACCATCAACAGTGACAGTTTGAGATAGATCCATCATCTCCAAGGCAAGGAGGCAGATATGTTTGGCATGTCCCACCTCGTACTCTGGTAGACCAGATACCGCCATATATTTGTCACCAACTGTCTCCACCTAAAATCATATCAATTCTTACAATAAGCATGTTGCAATTACCGTCTTCCTAATCTGGCAACATTAAGATCTCCTCGAATACATGAATCAAATATTCATCTTTTAAATTGAAATATTTTCTGCTCAGTATTGCCAAGTAATGAAAGTAGTGGTGGGATTTCAAATATTGTCAGTTTTTTTTTTTTATATATTACTAACTTTTTGCCTGTGCTAGGCCAGATTTTATCAAGTCCTTTGAAATGACATTGAATTATGAATGTTCGTTTGTGAAATCGAATGTTTTTTTTTTAACCCTGGCACATGGGCAACTGAAGGAACACGGGTGGGTTTTAGTCAGTAAAAGTCTGACACGCCCTCCCGCTCCGCCCAGAGCGGGAGAAGTCATTTGATGATTTCCGATCCAGAAAGAAAAAAGAGGCTACATCATCATAATCGTCCTACAATCTTTCCACTATTAGAACACAGGCTTCGTCTTTTTTGGAGGAGGTAAGCTGTCATCCACTTAGTGGGCCCAGCACGGGTAGATGCCACATGTCTTCGAATTTTTGGTTCTAGGACATTCCAGTTTTCTAACGATGTTTTCTTTCACCATTTTGAAGAGAGAAATACAGAGTACATGATTGCATATTTTATATCAAAATATCTAATTCAAAGCATCTAAAAGGCAGAAAGTAGAAACATCTGCATCTATTGGTTAGGCGAAAGGTAATACAGACATCTGTAGGTACACATATTATCGCCAAGAATGGCCACTACTGAACTATTCAATCATACCTTATAAACGTTAGGATTCCTCTTCGGATCAGTCAGTACATCAAACGCCGTATATAGATCATTCAGCATCCTGACGATCTTCATGGCGCCCTTATGGTCGGTATGCCTGGCGCAGTAGTTGGCGAACCCGACGATGCCACTGAAGAGTAATGTGACGGTGTCGTATCGACGAGCTGGCACCGGGCGCTGGTGACGGAGCTCGGTGGCGACGCTTATTGGTAGGACTGAGTAGAGGAGCCTGCAAGAAAATTATTAGAGATTGGCTGTATTAAATTAATCACTTCATGGTGATACTAACGCTCTCCTGAACTCAAACATAGATATTGATATGTTTGCAAATGAATGGAAGATGATACTGTCAGAATGTTTGAATTTTTATGAGAAGAATGCATGACTGTGCTAAATGAATTGTAAATGTCAAAATAGTTTTATTATATGTTTAAATAGTGTAATTGGCTTCAGCCGTTCTATTAAAAAAAAAAAATGGTGATACAAGTGCTGCTAAAACACTTTATTTGCCATTGACTCCGAATGGAATGATTATAAGAAAAATGCATTTTTGTTCAATTTATAAATTAACTAGTTTCTGCCCGCGGCTTCTTACGTGGATATTGGAAAACACCACGGGAATGTACTACTAAGATTAAAAGTACCATATGTGTTAATCAAGGTACATTTCGCTCATCATACGTTGTTTTCATGAAACTCTGTTGTTTTACGTGGCGCATACTAGTACAGCTCCCAGACGGCGGGATTGTTTCCGACATCTTTAATAAATAATTATCGTCATATTTTAGCCAATTTACACAAACCCATAATGAATAATACACCTGAACTTTTCTCATGAATCATTTCGTCATTTAGTGAAACCGTTTAAAAATATGTTCTTGTCGATTGCGTTCAGACACACGCGGTTGGTGGACTTTGTTTTGTACTACGTAGGTACATCTCATTAATCATATTAGCAGGAAATAAATAAGGTGATTTAAAATTAGCTTGTTAAGAGGTTGGCTGATGAATTGCTTGGAGTTAACTGCTCAAGTCAATCGACGCTGACAGGACGTTGATAAGATGAATCATCATTTGTAAACAGCTACTCTCATATCATTCGCGTCTCAAGTATTTTAAAATGCAGTCGTTAAAAACCCGAAGAGAAGTTACTGATGCCTTATTTATCTATAAGTTACTTAGAAATAAAATAGACTGCCCAAACCTACTAAGTCTCCTAAAGTTCCGTGCCCCAGCCCGCTATCCGCAAAACCCCATAACACCATTGTACCCACCATTGCGCAGAACGGTTCTGGGTGCTAACTCACCGATTTCACGTCTCTGTAAAAACCTGAACAGCTGCAGTGTCGGAAATTATTATAACAATGTGGTTGAACACTTTACTCTCAACCAATAACCTCGCTACTGAGTGTTTATTTTAATATTCTATTTTATCTCTATTTACTTTAATCCTATATATCATTCTGTTATTTGTTCAATTATTTATTATTAAATTTTTCGTTATTGTATTATTGTTACGCATGAATTACCAAAAAATGTTGCATAATTTTAATTGTAAACATCTTTATTGTCTTTGTAATAATAGGTAAAACCATAATTGGTGCATGCTGTGTTAGCCTATAATTGTTGCACTTAAGAATGTACTGTTATCGAAATTATATTTAAGGCGCGATGTTACCTCAATATTCACAAAACACTGGTGTCTTTGACAATCGAGTATGACGTAACGCAATGAAAATATACGACACAAAAAATACAGTGGACACAGAAGGGTTTAAAGAAAAATTCTAACCGAATAGAATAGTGAAAAATTGTTTGATATTCCCAATAAAAATAGTTTCACAAAAAAAACTTTGACGTCGAACATCTCTGTATTTTCAGCGATAACAACATTTTTTTTTTAAAGAGTTCAATAGAATAAACATTACTTTAAAACTTTAACCAGACAATTATTTAATTTAATGTGTGTAGTCCGAATAATCTAAATAAAACCCGTAAAATAAATGCCAATTCGCAGCTTAGTCACATCGTCATCCAAATATTTATTCAATTTTCAACCTTATTTGTTGGAGCTGTAGCATGTAGTTGTAGCATTTAAAATCGTAGTCAGTCCGCGCCTTAATGTATTGTGTAAACAATTGTTGGCTAACCTTAATAAATAAAATAAAAAATGTATTATGTTTTATTGTATATATTGTGATTTATTGTCAGTCACTTTAAAAGTAATTGATACGGAATCGCCGCGCAGGCAGCGACTCTTCACGAATATTATGACAACGACCACTCAAACATACGCAAAAACAAGTGTAGCTCCAGAAATACCTGTCTGTCTTTTGTTTCTCAGAATCCAGCTCCCGGAAGGTTTGCTGCAGCTTGTCAGTGAGCACCTCCAGGTTTTGTGTGAGCTTGTAGTCGGCTTCAAACTGTTCTGACATGAGGACCAGGTCGCGAGTCGCGTCGTGGAGAGGAATGTCAGAGATGCAGAGTCCACGACTGAAAGATGGAATGATGGGTTTTTAGATATTATTTGTGGACATAATATTTAAAATGAATTTGTCATTAATTATGCATTATGGGAACTTTGCAGAGATTCGAAAGAAACTCTTTTACAAAGACAATTAAATAAAAATGTGATTTAGGAAGCAATGCACACCTATATAGTGTACAAGACGTGCAGGTGTCTTGGTTTTTAATCACCAAAAGTAGATAGTTCGATTAAAAATGAAAATGTAATTACCGTGTCAAATCATCCAAGTTAGTCACGCTGGGATAGCATTGGAATACAACCACGTCTGTCTCCGGAATGTACAGCATTTGTCCCTGAAATTATTAAAAAAAAAAAAAAAAACACTCAGCTTATTATTTTGACTGGCCTGGTAGTCTAATGGTTAGTGACCCTGACTGCTAAGACTGAGGTCGTGGGTTTGATTCACATCCAGGAAAAATCTTTGTGTGATGAGCACAATCATTTCGGCTGTTCAGTTTCAAAACCCAGTAACTGTCATTTTTTTTTAAACGGGTCTTTTTGCATTTTTAGACTTATAGACCACCCTCCACATATTAGGCTAGCAAAAATCCCAGAAATTAGAAGTTACACAATGTCGGAAATCGACCCGACCGAACCGATCTAGAGAAATCAGAAATCGTTTTTTGACTCTCCTGTAAAATTTAGTTTTATGCAGATACTGGGTTTGATATTGCACAGCCGATTTGTTCTGTGTCTGGGTGTAACTTATTTATAATATGTATGTATTTAGAAATATATCAGTATCTTTATCAGTTGTCTGGTTGCCATAGTACAGGCTCTGCCTAGTTTGGAATCAGATAACTTTGTGTTGGTTGTCCTAAGATATTATTATATTATATTATTATAGTCGCTGCTTTTTCTTTCTAGTGTTAAAATTGAAATTGAGTAAGTGTGATGTTAGATCAACTAAAGTAGATGTCCTCACGCGAATGCTTTTCTTAATCATAAAGCTTTGTAGCTCAATTTAGCTTCTATAAACTCTGCCATTTTCGTTGTTAACTGCAATGATTATAACCCTTATAACAAGAACTTTCACCATACCTTGAGACGAAGAGAAGCAATATCCTCATCAGGAGCTGTGACTGTCATTTCTTCCGGTTTGGTCTTCAACACATACACCGTGTTGATGTGAGCTAGCACATTGGCGAATGTCATCTCCAAGTGAGGTCTCACCTAGAATATTGTTGAGAAATTTATAACAATGTACAGTCAACAGTAAAAGTAGATGATCAAAATCAGAAATTCAATACTATTAGAATGGAGTTCGCGAATATATGGCAGCTGTACTAGTAGTAAATGTTTAGTATAATTTACAATCTCATACTTTTGAATCACTTCGACGCCACACAGTTCTGACGCGAACTCTGTCATTACTATTGAATTTCTGATTTTGATCATCTACTTTAATTTGCTGTTCTGAAGGAACAACTAATTTTAAGTACCTACCAAACAAAACTTGAGATATCTTAACTTTACGATAACAGATTCGCACGTCGTTGGATTCTCTACAATTTTCCAAAATTATCCAGCCTCTGACTAGCACTGTTACAATGGTCGCAGAAAGTTATAATTTAAATATGTTTTGTAAGAAAGTCCTTTTCGGTCCGTCTATCATCAGCCTAGCCTATTTACGTCCGGCACCGGGTGGTGCCGGACGTAAAGAATAACACCACCCCATAACATCTTCCCGTGGGTGTCGTAAAAGGCGACTGAGGGACTTACTAGAGAATGGGCAGCAGCGTTCTCTATGCATTTTACCACCATACTGCGATCGCCAACCCGCCTGCCAAGCGTGGCGATTATGGCAAAGCCCCCCAAATTGGGGGAGGCCTAAGTCCAGCAGCGGACGTCTTACGGCTGAACTGATGATGATGATGATCATCAGCGCGACCATGATTAAAAAGTTTGTTGTCACATCCAACGCGGAACATCGAACAAAAATTAGAGTGCAGAAATTTCACAACACTTATTCCAGATAATGTGTTTTTAAAAAAGCTTTCCAAGTTTTTGGTAAAAATTAAGGTATGTCATTTGAAATCACCACTACATGTGCGAGGTTTTTATAAAGTCATTTTCTTTACTTTTTCAATATATGAGTACTGACATTATGCAAAAAACTGATTTTCAGACGTATTTACTAAATTTGTTTCTCTAAAAACTATACACTATATGCCGCAAGATACTTGTGTTCTCAAAATATCTCGAGGTAAATTCGTTATAATGCCATAATTACGTATGAGCATTTTTATGAGAATTTTGACGGGTTGGCCCCTCTAAAATACATCTTACACAATAGTATATTATTAAACAAGGGGATAAAGCAGTGTTATCTGTCGCGGGTGACGATTTAAATCGCGAGCGTAACGAAGGACTCGAGGTTTACTCTCGAGCGTAGCGAGGGTGTTAAAAACTTAAATCACGAGCGAAGCGAGGGATTTAAGATGAGTCCTGAGTGTAGCGAGGGATTTAAGTTCACCCAAGACTAAGACAGCTTTATCATCGAGGAAAATACTCTACTTTTCGTACCATTTGCGAAAAAATTAACACAATATCTAATAATATGAGATAAGCATTTATTAAAAATAATGATAATTCAAAATAAATTAAAATAAACTTAACGTTTATGTATTTGAAGAAAACAAAAACGCGGCAAATTCCTAGACTAATATTTTTTTGTCGGAAAAGCAAAGGCATCAAGCTCATACGGCCTCGTCGGTTTTCGTAAGTTTATTTATTATTTTAATAATCATAACTGCATAATAAATGTGTATTCCTTTTTCGAAAAGATGTATAATGCTTTATATACAAACTCAATGGTGTAAACACAGATGTAGTTCAGTATAAATTTCTGTAAATATTCCAAATTTAAATCACATTCTCCCCCTAGAGGATGAATGAAATTCAGTACAATTTTCTTTCCCTGTTTTTAACAGATTAAAAATGACTATTGTTATGTTCGCTTTTGTGGCATAGAATGTCACTTTTTTGAGCAAGTGGTACGAAAAATACATTATTGTTTGTAACTTGTGGTCCGTTACATGGGTTTTTTACGTCCAATTTAAATATAGTTGGTTTAATTTTAAACGACATACCGTATCCAACACGTCAGTGATCTTGCACCCCTGCCTGGTGACCCTCGGCATCAGACGAGAGACAGTTCGTCCTGCCTGCACGATGTTCAGCTCTCGATCGAACATCAGGTGGAAGGGGAACACGCGGCAGAATGTTGCTGGACTTACTTTGGGCTCTGAAATGTGTTGAAAATTACGTTTAGATGGTGAGGGAACAGTTGGCAAGAGATAAATAAAATTATAACGAAGCAAAAACATGTTTTTTTACGTTATAAGTGTTTCTGGCAATGACAGACAATAAGATTTGATTTTAAACAATCTCGACGGCGAGAATTAGGCCTCTGGTATATCCTAGGATGAGCGACGCAGTCGTGTCTGCTGAAACCATTGAATATTTCTTCAGTTTTAAAAATGGCGATTATAGTAGGTGGCTGTACACCAATTTTATGTAACTACTAAAGGCTGAGAAGCAAGAATTTAACTAATAATCTTAGCCTGATGATTGCACAAAATCGTTCCACAAAAACTTATATGGTTTGACTTCTAAAATCTTACCAAGAGACAAAGTTTCGATTTCAGCCATCTCTGGGGCGCACACACGGCCAGAAGTTGATGTTTCAGTAATGAGGAACTGCACGTGGTCGCATTCTTCTTTAGTCTTTAAGATCTCCACCTTCACTTCGGTGTCATGGAGTTTGCTGGCGACCGTCTGAAACAGATAGAGTGTTAATATTAACATCTAGAATTTGGTTAGAACGAGACGTCTTTTTAATCGACTTCAAAAACAATGGAAGTTATGTTAGTTCATATGTTCTGAGGTATAAATGTGCTTCGTTATGAAATTTGAGGGCTGACTTTGGTGTTTATACATTTCACAGAGGAAGTAAGCGGGTCGATTTCTTAGGTATATTGTATTAATTTTACGTTTTATTATATTCTTGTTACGTTTTAGTCGTTGTAGGTACCTTAGTTTTTCTAAAGAAGGTTGTGCAAGAGTGCGCAATTAAAAAATTCGCTTCAATTACTCACGACACTGCACAAACAGTACATATTACATTTTGTCATAATCGGGTTCAACGAATGCAATATTTAAAAATATTATAATATGCTTAGATATAATAAAATGTTCAGCATTTCTTACCTTGACGATTCCAATGACGATATGCTCCAAGCCAGGTCTGTCAGAATAATAGTGGAGCACCAATGCTCCGTCTTCAGGCCGTTCAGTGCATCTGAATGAAGGCGAAC
Organism: Aporophyla nigra; assembly: GCA_947507805.1. NCBI lineage: Eukaryota > Metazoa > Arthropoda > Insecta > Lepidoptera > Noctuidae > Aporophyla > Aporophyla nigra. The sequence continues at coordinate 24,780,678 of OX382292.1, read as the reverse complement.
GCATGCCAGGGTACAAGGTACCCAGATGATCGTGTAGGCCGTCCAAGTTCTGGAAAAAACAATTAAAATCTTTTAAATTGGACCCACTGCAAAATGGAACATTTTAGTTGGAGAACTGGAGAATTTTGATAGAATGATACAAGTCAAAATAATAAGGAAAATGATAAGAAGCCCAATACAGGAACCTGTTATTGTGGAAAAAAACCATCGGTAGGTTACAGCAACAATACTGTTATTCGACAAACCTTTTAATTTTTTGATGACTTTGAGAGATACCCAAGTTACTTACAAGTTTTCATAAATAAACAAAACAAAGTTTTTCTGTATCTTCTGATTATCAACAGCTGAGACTGATAGGCGGCAACAACACAGCACAATAGGTACCTAGTACCTAGCGCCCCATGTGGATTTTATCGTAAACTTTTATTGATGTGTGGTCAGTAAGACTACTTTATTAAAATTATATACAAGGTTTTAAAAAACATTATACTTTTAAGCATAGCGATAAATGTAGCAAACATTTTTGATAGAAACATTGGCGGTTTCGTGTTTAAGATTGTAGTTCTTAATCTTGCCAATAGGTGGCGCTGATTTCAATTCTTTTGATGCTATGAAAGTGTCAAGCTAGACGTGTATCGATCTTTGCCCATTCCGAAATGTAGTGAGACTGAATATGAACTACAAAATAATGGAAATAAAGTTGTAAATGAAAGAACCTGCAGGAAGTCTCGTGGTGTAGCTCCCAAAACTTGCAAAATCTTGTCGTATCCAGAGTCTTGACAGAACTCGAAAAATGTCTTCCCGAACAGCTCCAGAATTGCATCAGCTGGGATTTCTGTAATTAAAGACACAATCATGTTAATGGCAGAAAACTCACTTAACAAAATCTCGATAAAACTTCTCGTCTTAACGACAGTTGCTCCAGAGTAACATTTTCATGTAGGTAGTTTATTTTAAGGCCATCTTTAGCACATGGGGAAAATATCTGAGATATCCAGTCGCTAATAAAGAGTCTAGTGCATATAGTAAAAAAATAAAATAACGACCGGCTTCCTAAAAGCAATACAAAGAGAAAAGTAACTTTAATTTCGGAAGTCGGTGTCCTAGGATCGGTATTTAAGTTTTTTCCCACCGTCTCCAAAATTAAAGTTTCTTTTTCACTTTGTAGTGTTTTTAGGAAGTCGGTTGTTTTAAATAAAAAAGAATCATCAAAATTGGTTCACCCAGTCTAAAGTTCTGAGGTAAAAAAAAAGTCGAATTGAGAACCTCCTCCTTTTTTTGAAGTCGGTAAAAAAATCAGACACAGATTAGTTATTAATATAACTGTTCTATGTTTAATAACATGTTAATTCTCGTTTTCTCGTTACTCATCAAAGTTGGTAGTGCAGCGCCAGTACCAACTTTGATAAGATAAAGATCCATCGAAAGTATCATCATACGTAGAAGAGCTTTCAGTATATCCCATATAAATAGTGTGACTTATGTTGATCAACGTGCAAACTCTCACCGAGAATTCACCACAAGATTCAGCACCCCAAAAAATTTTTACTTGTTTTTTGAAAATAAAAATCGGGTGTTGCATAGAAAATTGTTAACGTAGATTTATAGAACAGCATTTCTTTTTACACGCTTTATAATTAGCTTCACTTGTATGTTTGTATGTTTGTTTGTAACCGACTCCTTATAGCGCGATTTTGACCCACTTTAAACGACCCGATTTCATTCAAACTTTGCACACCTGTCCAGGACCGATGACAATGCAATAATTTCATAAATTTGTGCCATTATCCTTGCCAGGACAGCAAAAATACTGTCTTCGAAAACTACGCTGACATACGCCACAAACTAATTTGTGCCATTATCCTTGCCAGAGTTACCAGGACAGCAAAAAAAAACTATCTTCGAAAACTACGCTGACATACGTCACAAACTACGCTGACATACGTCTCAAAATTCGAAACACCCTAAGAAATAGTAAATAAATAATAGTTTAAAAAAACTAAAAAACACGCTTCCATTGAAAACTAAACTAAAAAGTACAAAATAATGGAAAAAAAGCGTGGGGTGCCTTTTAAGGTATTTTTTTTATTGATATTATGCACCCCACGCTTTTTTTTATTTTTATTTCCATGCTTGGGATTTCAGAAACATGTACTACAGGTCGCGGGACGATGTCTCTGCCAGCCTTTTTAGGGTTCCGTTGCCAAATGGCAAAAAACGGAACCCTTATAGATTCGTCATGTCTGTCTGTCTGTCTGTCCGAGTATGTCACAGCAACTTTTTTCCGAAACTATAAGAGCTATGCTGTTGAAACTTGGTAAGTAGATGTATTCTGTGAACCGCATTAAGATTTTCACACAAAAATAGAAAAAAAACAATAATATTTGGGGTTCCCCATACATAGAACTGAAACTCAAAAAAAATAAAATTTTCATCGAACCCATACGTGTGGGGTATTTATGGATAGGTCTTCAAAAATGATATTGAGGTTTCTAATATCATTTTTTTCTAAACCGAATAGTTTGCGCGAGAGACACTTCCAAAGTGGTAAAATGTGTCCCCCCCCCCCCCGTAACTTCTAAAATAAGGGAATAATAAAACTAAAAAAAATATTATGATGTACTTTACCATGTAAACTTCCACCGAAAATTGGTTTGAACGAGATCTAGTAAGTAGTTTTTTTTTAGACGTCATAAATCGTAAACCACAATTTACCTTTCATTCAGTCAACTCAAATATAAAATTAAAAAAAAAAAACTTTTAATTTCATAAACATAAACCTTATGCATAAACCGTGAATACCTGCAGGTTTGTACGGAACCCTCGGTGCGCGAGTCCGACTCGCACTTGGCCAGTTTTTTTTAATTCTGTTTGGGAAATCATCAAATGACGTCTCCCGCTCTAGGCGGAGCGGGAGAGCGTGTCAGACTTTTGCTGACTAAAACCCACCCGTGTTCCTTCAGTTGGCTGTACCAGGGGCACAGTAACATGCCATCCTGTATAGTAACTATAAGTAGACTAGGCTAGATGGTTACGTATAAATTAGGAACTTACGCAGTACTTCAACGGCAGCGGTGATCAGGTGGTAGGTGATCTCGTCTTCGTAGATCTGCCGCACAAGGAAGCTGCCTTCCATCGACACGTCCGCCTTTTTCCTGCACAAAGAGAATGATTTAATACGAGCTTCTGCGAGTTTGTCTGCGTGAAACTTCTTATTCCCCGACCCAACCCGCTACATCTCATCATCTGGACCGGCCTGTTAGTCTAGTGGTTAGTGACCCTGACTGTTAAGACTGAGATCGTGGGTTCGATTCCCATCCAGGACAAATCTTTGTGTGATGAGCACAATCATTTGTTCTGTGTCTGGGTGTAATTTATCTATAATATGTACATATGTATTTAGGAATATATAAGTATATTTATCAGTTTTCTGGTGGCCATAGTACAGGCTCTGCCTAGTTTGGGATCAGATAACGTTGTGTTGGTTGTCCTAAGATCTATACATATATATAAAATTCAAAGTCCTGAGTGACTGACTGACTGACTGACTGATATATCAACGCACAGCCTAAACCGCTGGTCCTAGAGACATGAAATTTGGAGGGTGTATTCTTTGTGAAGAGTAGGTATCCACTAAGAAAGGGTTTTTTGAAATTCCATCCCTAAGAGGGTGAATTGGGGGGTTGAAATTTCACGCGGGCGAAGCCGCTGGCGGAAGCTAGTATATTATATTATCTGTTCGCGCAATTCCACGTATCCACTTAGCATTTTTTCCTTTCACTATGTTGCTAGGTGAGCTATTAGCTTGAGCCTTCCTCAAGACTTGGGCTATCAAATGGAAAACCAATTTTCAAATTTTACCAGTTGGTTCCAAAGATAAGCGCGTTCAAACAAACAACCAACTAACACTTCAGCTGTATCATTTGTATCTACATTATACATATTTAAAATATATAAAGAGGTAAAGTTTGTGTGTTAGTCTGTAGGAAGTTTTTGAAACTGCATGTCGCATTTGAAAAATCTTTATTGTATCTGAGAGCTCAATTCTCGAGAAGGTACATATCATGTTATGGCCCTTAACGAAAAAAGTCGGAAAGATTGCTAAGTGTAAACGAAGTAATAGCGTTGGTATTTATTTGAGGAGCATTTAGTAGTAGCTATGTTGCATCTAGCACATTTTTAGTTTATCAAAATATGTTCTTAAATCATGTCACTGTTGCTGATGATGTCAAAAACAGATGAATCAGTAGAAATGGATGAAGTGATAATAAAAAACGATATGTATAAATAAAATCTTATTTATATTTTAAGATCTTTGAAATTAATTTTGAAATTAATATTTTAAGAATTTTGATATTTGAAATAAGATTTTTGAATTGTATCTTTTGCGAAAACATTGGGAATGGTATTGGTTGTATGATATTGCAGGCATAGGTACAGACCATTATACTTAACTGATTTCCACGTTGGTCGAAGTCGTTGGTGATATGTGGGTGTTCTATACGTAAACCTCTGCCTAACCATCAGGGAAATTTACAGGCGTGATGTTATGTATTATATTAAGAAAAAAAAAAACATTTCCAACTTACTTGATCGTCTCCCATGTTTCTTCATTAAAAGTTTTAGTGACAAGCAGCTCGAGGGCGTAGTTCACAAACCCGTACTGAATATGAACAACAGTATGCAAATTATTATTTATTGCTTAGATTTTAATTTTAAATTATTCAAAATTTTGTTCTGAAACTTACCATGTTGGAGCTTTATTTATGATTCTGTAACAAAAGTCGTAGAATAAATTATTTGGCATAGTAAAATGTTTTGAAGCAATATTTTGACAGATAATAACAAATGTCTCGTTTTTGTAATATGCCCAACAGTATTGAATGTTTACCCCCAACAGTAAAATAGGGCTGTCATATGTTTAACGTGTGTATCTGTTTGTGGCATCGCAGCTTCTAAACGGCTAAACTAATTTTTTTTTATTTGTTTGCAAGGTCTCTTAATCCAGTGTTCTTTGCTATGATTAAAAAGAAATCTATTCAGCCGTTTGAAGATTATCTGCTCTTTTCTAGTTGATGCAGGGATTTGAGCATCATTCACAGGTGTATCGAGTCGAAAGTGTTCTATTATTTCAATATTAGGAGAACATAGTAAACCCTAACTGATGATCGAGCCTACCTGCAGCAGACTGAAGTATCAGATTTGAGCAGATTGGAATATTCTCATGAAAGTGAATTATTGTATCCTCTCCTCGGTGCCTCTTTTTGGAACGAAGTTCCTTATCGCGCGTTGTGAAAGGGGGCTAGACGGAAAAAAATCTTACGAAAAGTTGTCACGACACTTTTTAACCGACTTCAAAAAAAGGACGAGGTTTCCCAATTCGACCGTATATATTTTGTTGTTTGTATTTGTTTGTATGTTGTTGTTTTTTTTGTTGTGAGTAGAGAGAGAGAGAGAGAGAGGGAGAGAGGGGGAGAGAGAGAGAGAGGGAGAGAGGAAGAGAGGGAGAGAGAGAGAGAGAGGGAGAGAGAGAGGGAGAGAATATTTTTGTTGAGTGTATACAGGTTTTTTGTACATAATAAATAATAAAAAAAAATATAAAAATTATGAATCCTGGAAAGGAACTTAGTTCCATCCGGGTGTCTCTTGACACCTCTAATTTTTTAAATGTAACCAATTACATTTGCATGCTATGATATAAGCTAAACATGTACACTCTATTATGTTTAAAAAAAAAACCAGCCAAGTACGAGTCGGACTCGCGCACCGAGGGTTCCGTACAAACCTGTAGGTATATAAGTAAAAGTTCACCCATCACGACAATCGAGTCGTAGTTCTGTTCTGTTTCTTAGCTTGGTTTTATTTCTGTCTGTGTTTTGTTCTGTTTATTATATGATGTAACTAAAAATTTTCAGTTTTCGCAATTTTTCCTTTATCCGTGCTATAAGACGTTGCTTCGTACCAAATTTCAAAATTCTAGATCGACTGGAAGTACCCTTTAGGTTTTGACTCCCTTGCGAGTTTCGAAAATTTGCGGTATAAACGGCTATATCTTTTGATTGCGTTAGCTTAGAAGTTTGATTTTTTTACAGCTCTAAGAAACAGTAGACCTGAGTATTTGTTATAAATTTCAGCTTGATATCTCCACGCGTTCCTGAGAAAAAGGGTCTTGACAGACGGACGGACGGACGGACGGACGGACAACAAAGTGATCCTATAAGGGTTCCGCTTTTTCCTTTTGAGGCGCGGAACCCTAAAAACGCTGTATACCATGTTTGTGCAAATTAATATTATTTTATTTGTATGTCTATCTCGGAAAGCACGTTAAATCGTTGGTCCCAGCTGCCGTTTGTATATATTTGACAACCGGTAAAGGTAGTCAAAGGCCCTAAAGTCTAACCACCAGTCTCACTAAGGGCTATCGTATTATTCAGTCACTGTAGAGGCCAGATACAAGTAGGCTGTAGAAGCAGTCGTTCCATTTTACCACAAGTTTCACACAACATAAAAAAAATACACGTAGATTTAGCAAAAAGTTTAGAATGGTGTATGCCTCTTGCTTCTGTGAAACGAATCAAAATAATAGCATTGAAAGTCTTGATCTAGTTTTTACCGGTTGAATGTACTAAGTGCCCTTTGTAATTTTTTCGTATTTTTCATATTTTATATTGTATTTCTCTACAATGCTTATGAATCGAACCCAGTGGGGTAGGTCAACCAGCTCCAGATAAGAACAAGCGTGACGTTCGACTTCCGATGTTACATTGATGATTTGTTAAAACGCTCAATACGAAAAAGGGACAAGAGACACTTGTAGCACTTTGGCGGCTAACAAAAAAAAGAAATGAAGGAAATACATTATTGACATTTACATTTCCCTTTTTCAGTTTTTATTTTTCAATCCAAAACTGATTGCATACCTCATCATGTACCTTTTTCCAACTATATTGTGGCCGGCTTGTAGTCTAAACGTATGTAGCTGAGTACCAGAATATAGGCGAATATTATTTTCCATACCCAATAAATAACAAAATAAAACCAACAGAGAAAACAATCCAAAAACTAATAAGTGTGAAATATTAAAGAAGAAAAGTGAATGATTCACACTTCATTGGATAGGAAATTCATTTTCTTCGCGCGACCTAAATGCTTTAAATACAAAGGAAGCGGTGTTTGTTTTAATTTTATACCCTACGCGACTTTACGCTACGAAAAACGAATGCGAGGATTTATTAATTACTAGGTGTTTTTCACGCAGTCTTCGTCGACCCAGCTTACTTGTCATACCAAAAACACGTACAAACTATGCAAAAAAATCACCTATGAAGGAGCACAATTTTATAACAATTTACCATCCCATATGAAAAATGTAAGCTCTTTCAGCACTTTTAAATCAAAACTTGCAAATTTTATTATTGAGTTGTAAATAAAACTGTTGAATCCATCAAAATTAACCAGAACAAAAATGTAAGTGAAACTAGAATTTATACTGATGTCCGTTACCTAGAATAAGTTTATTACATTATGTTATCTTATATTCTCATGCAAGTGGCTCTTTGTCTTTTTGAGAATAAAGTATATAAGCGAATGTTTCAATGATTTCTTTGCAAATGTTGGTTTGATACTGGCAAACCAAATTCCCTTAAAATATCATCCATCGGGTAATGCCGTAACAGGCTCATTTGGATCTAGCTCATCTTCCCTTTGCGATCTAGAACCAGCTACAACAGATGAAATCCTAAAAATAATTAATAATTTAAATAATAACACCAACGCAGGTTTAGAAGGTATCACCACTAAATCATTACAATGTATTGCAAACCTAATTATTGACGAACTCACAAATTGCATAAACAAATGTATGAAATCGGGAACATTTCCAAATAGTCTTAAGGTTGCAAAAGTTACGCCAATATATAAATCCGGAGTTAAATCAGAGCCTGGCAACTATCGTCCTACTTCAGTCCTTTCCGTGCGTTCAAAAAAAAAAAAATGTTTTTTTGTCTTATACGAAAAGCAGTATGGTTTTAGACCCAAATCAAATACACTCTCAGCTGCAATAGACCTAGTGACAATTATAAAACTTTATATTGATAAAAATAAAATGGCTGTAGGTGTCTTTATCGGTCTAAAAAAGGCATTTGACACAGTCAGTCATGAATTATTATTAAGAAAACTCATGGAAATTGGGATAATAGGCCCTGCCCTTGAAATTTTTACATATTATATTACCTGTCAAACGTATACCAAGTAGTTAAAATTGGTGACACCCAGAGTGATCCCAGAATGATAACTTACGGCGTGCCCCAAGGCTCAATTTTGGCTCCATTGTTATTTCTGACTGTATATAAATAGTATCCACAAAATTGGTCTAACAGGTGACCTAACGTTATACGCAGATGACACATGTTTGTTTTACTTCGGCCACTCAATTGATACTATTATTAAGCAAGCACAGAACGATTTGAACTTACTCAATCTGTGGTTTCAACAAAATCTTTTCACCATTAATACAGCAAAAACAAATTATATGATATTCACAGCAAAAAATAAAAAAATGGCTATTATACATCACTTAAAATAAACAACCAAGTCATAAACAAAGTAGATCAAGAAAAATATTTAATATTTAGGGCTAATTTTAGATAGTAAACTAACGTGGCTTCCACATATTCAAAAAATTAAATCAAAATTACAACCACTCACGGGTTCTTTACGAGGTATCGTTCGTTGCTTACCACGTCAAGTTCGTTATACCTACTATCTACTTTTCCCTTGTTATGCCACATATTGACTACCTAGTGGAAATGTCGTGTACCGCTGCCAAAACACACTAACCTACTACAAATAGCTCAAAACAAACTTTTAAAAACATTATTTAATTATGACTACCTGACTCCAACAGAAACTCTATACAAAGACATTAAAGTAATGAATATAACACAAACATACATATATAATACATGCATACTAATTCGAAAAATACTTCATAAAAAAATACACACAAACATAACCTTCAACAAAAATATTTAAAAAAAAAACACAAAATGAAGCTGAGACGCGAACACGACTTTTTAAAACTACACCCAACCCGCACAATGGAAGAAAAACTATTGTGTATGAAGGATCCAAAATATTTAATAAATTACCAGGAGACCTCATAGAATCTCAATCCATAACCACTTTAAAAAAACTACTAAAACACTTTATAGTAAAAAAATCATCTTCCCTACACTAGTGACGAGCCACATCCAGCTACCGCTGATCTGTGTTTCACGGAAAGTTTTGTTTATTTATTTTGAGTTAACAGTTGTGCCTGTGTATCGAACTAGCACTTGTGCATTTTTTTTTTTAACTACCTTCAAAACATTTTATTAGACGCCCAGTTATTTGTAATACGTCCAACATCTAGTTTATTTTAATGATATGTCTAGTTTTAGTTATTCTCATGTTAAGTGAATGTAATTCTTATGAGAATAAATGATCTCAAACCTCAAGCCTGTGTTTCCCTGGACTCCGCATGCGTGGAGATCCCACGGCAACGTACTACCGGGGTGAAAATCCTTATGTGTTAATTCAGGTAATACACTATCTGTGTTCAAAATTATATCCAGATGTGTAATCAAACATCTAAACCCACAAACTTTCAGAATTTAATATTAGTGGGATAGTATGATGTTAATACTCGTAGTATTATTTGTTTTAAAATTTTGTGATCGGAGATACCTAGTTACTTTTGAAAATGGGTAGCGCCGTAAATAATTTTCTTGTAGGTTTCGTGAAAATAAATGGCATTTATTATCGTTATCATACACATAAAGGTTTCTTTAGTTTCATACCTACTGGATGGTTTCCAAGAAGAGGTATCAACATTTGCCTTTCTACTCGAAAAAATATTGATGAGTGTTTCACGTGTAATGTAATAAAATAAAAATATAAACAATCATGATAATTGTGCTTCAATACAACTTAATGAATGTAAAATGACCTAATTAAAGTATGTAAGTTTAGGAATTATATTATCCACGCTCCATTTTCTGCTTTAAACAGACTTAGCTATCTGCTACTCGATGGCGCCACAGTCGTACATTTTCTTACTCAACTTTTAGTCTATTACCCACTAGATGGCGCTATATTGCGCATGTTGTAAAAGCGAAAAGATTAAAAATGTTTGAAGATTGATTAAGCAAAGAAAATTCAAAAATTAAATCATACTGGCATAATTATTACCGTGTACACATATTATATTGAATTAACTAACTATGCAAAATTATTAAGCATAAATCTGTATTTATATGATACAACACATAGGAAAATTCATATTAAAATAATTTATATAAAAAGAAATAAAAAAATGCGATTTAAAAAAAAACTGCATAAATAACTTCCATTAAAAGAAAACAATAACTTGAACAAACATCAATAAAACCAAATTCCGTCACTAAAATATTAACTAGGCCAATTAGGTACACTCAGAAAAACCCACCTTTTTAAATCCGAAAGTTGGAAACAATTCACAATGTTCACAAAGTCGATCGTTTTGAAGCCATATAAATGAAATACGTGATGTTTGTTTTTGTTTTAGGCCGACGTAACACCGTCTCACATAACTGAACGCGCCAAGAGTCTGGCGGCAACTGGCGTACGTCTGTCATTGGTCGAACAACTAACGCGTAATAACATACAATATATAGAAAATACCGTTCAAAAGAGCACTAGTTAATTGAAATAAAATTTTGAAATAATTGTTAGTATTATTTCATGCTAATGTGATTTGTTTACCTGTTTTATAAGTATTATAAAACTTAATTTACATTTGGCTCTCTAGCGGAATTTTTCGGAACTTATCTAGTTACACTATTCAATAATAGATGGCGTAAGTAGTCGCCACGAATGAGAGGTTCTATTCGCTGTATTATGATTTTCCTTGAAAATATAATTGGATGTTATTACTATCATTTGCTGGCGGCTGCACCCACATGGAAAATTAATCATACACCATCCCAAGGGAATTGCTTTAAAGAGAAAATGAAATGGAATGTCCTTGAAATGGTTTTATTGCATGGAGTTCATACTATTGTATTTATAATGACCGTGAAAGGCTAAAAATAGGGGGTGTGGAGCTTGACATGATTTATTCCCTTTGTTGGTTTTAATTTTGTAATTGGATTGTCTATGAACTAAGTGTGTTTGTAGGTTTTTAATTTAAGTTATAGAGAAACTGGTTGTTGTATTATATACGTTATGGTACTAAAAATACTAATGAATCAGGAGAATTAATCTTTTACATAGTATGAAACAAAGTCACTTCCTACGTCTGTACGCTTAGATCTTGTAAACTACGCAACTGATTTTAATGCGGTTTTCATTAATAGACAGAGTGATTGAAGAGGAAGGTTTATATGTATAACTAGCTTCTGCCCGCAACTTCGTCCGCGTCAAATTTTTGCTCCCCTGACCCTTCCCGTCGTATCGAATTGCCTGCTAGATTTCGATCATTTTTCGTCGCTGCTCCACTCTTTTAATTGTAGCGTGATCTTATACAGCCTATAACCTTCCTCAATAAATAGGCTACTCAACAAAAAAAAAAATTCAATTCGGACCAGTCGTTCCTGAGATTAGCGCGTTCAACCAAACAAACAAACATACAAACAAACAAACAAACCCTTCAGCTTTATAATATTAGTATAGAAGTATAGATACGCGGGTGCCGCTGGTTAAAGTTAGTAAATTATTATTATTATTTGAATAGCCTAACAGCTAGAGCGTTAGCTTAGTTCCTTGTAATATTATGCACTCTTGCACTCCTCAAATAAAAACATGAAATTACGTACGAAGCCAACTCAAGAAAAGGTCGCGAGACGACCTAGACGCGTACAGCAAGGGTTGGATTGAGGTGGCCTTGGAAAAGAACGCCTTGAGAGATTTTGGGGAGGCCTTAGTTCAGAAGTGGGACAGTGTAGGATAATTTAAAAAATATGTACGACTAACATAATAAATACACGATCCTCTCTTTTTGCTTTCGTATTGACAAAACGAGGGCAAAAAGAGATGGCAGATAGCATGGATTAAGCGCCGCTTTGGTCCCGCTGCGCTGCGGCCCTATCTGACGACTTTCCAATTCCGTCAACAAAGATTAGGCCTCATCCGATAGTTCAACTAGAACAGTAGAACAACTTCTAAAATTAATGGTTAATTTCGGAAGTCGGTGGCAAAAAAATTAAAAGCGTTATTTTTCTTTTTATAATATTTTTTTGCAAGTTTGTTGTTTGTTTTTTGTAATAACCTTTTACGTCCCAACAATAAAAAATCTCTCCCGAATTCGTATATCACTAACTGTTATGTAAATGATAGTGATAGGAAGCTATAATAATCACTACACACTGTGCATCAATATACAGTAAGTTGAAAACATACGTATTATTGATGCTTACTTGAAAACTATCCAAGCGCAGTCAGGCCAGGGTCGCGAGATTGTTCGAAAGAGATACCGTGACCCTGGCACATGGGCAACTGAAGGAACACGGGTGGGTTTTAGTCAGTAAAAGTCTGACACGCCCTCCCGCTCCACCCAGAGCGGGAGAAGTCATTTGATGATTACCCACCCACAAAAAAAGCACAGTTAGCAAAATTAATATGAGACCATACCCTATCCATTAAAAAGAAGATAACAAGAATTTTATAAATCGATCCGCAATTGCCGAAGATCGTGTAATATGAAAAACAGTAACAGCCGAATTTACAACCTCCTCCTTTTTGAAGTCCCTTAGACGGACTTTGCTTCTTAGTACGTGCAATTTTTTGTACAACCTCATTTATTCACAACTAAACACTACAGCTACAATCTACCCACATCTACTTAAAACAATGACAAAGCGCCATACACACATAGACCAGTATTAATTCGTAAATAAGGGTGGGTAATATTAATCCATTTGTGTAATTACGAGCCATACCCACGCGTTGTGTCAAATCAGGGGGCAAGGCTCGCGTGTTTTGGCTTTCGGTGCCAACTTTATACTTATTAGTTTATGGTATTAACCTGCCCCTAATTGACTGCTAATTTTATGTTGATGTGTTAGGAAAAAGGTGAAGTCAATAAGCGGAATTAAAGATGTGTAAAATTAGCTTTTACCTTATTATACCGGTATCGGTTACGGTTAAAAGGGACACCAAAGGAAAGGCCGTTCTAAATTTCAATCTTATTTTTATTATTCTTTTATTTATATTTTGTAAGGTGTGTTAATACTGTAGGTTTAGTTTAGTTTTGTTTATTGGTTCATAAAAGTTTACAATATTCAGGTGTGACACTGGATCCCGCACTAGGATGCCCTGTGTCGCAGAATCCAGTCTTTTTTGACAGTACTTATACTATACTTATACATAGAATATGAAATTAAAGTAAACAAAAGCAACGTACTATATCTACAGACTAAAAGGTAACCATAAGAGTGTGTGCATGTGATGAGTGTATGTACGAGTATGTGATGAGTATTAGTGTGTATGTGAAAAGTGTGTGTGTGTGTGTGTGTGAGGTAATAAGTAAAGACTTAGTGCATTCAAGTCTTTTATTTGTTTGTCCGTTTTAAAATCCTTTCCTTGCCCTTTGGCCACAGATATAAGTTGACGCTACGGATTTAAGCAGACTAACTAATTTAAACTATTTCTAATTGTTTTTTTCCAAAAAAGTTATGTTTCTCCCTGTTTTTTTTTGGCAAAAGTTTTTATTTTTCACTTTTTAGTAACGGTACCTACCTCCACACTAATTCGTATACCATTACTTGCTATATTACTACGTGAGCTCGACAAATGGATGTGCGAATAACACTTGTGCGACAAAACTGTACTGCGACAAACTGTACTCGATATTTTGCGACTCACCATAGTTCGAATGCACGCTTGTGCGACACACTGAATCTAGTCGTTTCTAGCACTCGCCGGCCGCTGCCGCGGCACCGCTCGCTTCGCTCACAGGCTGGTGCCACAGGTGGTGGTGGAGGTCACAGTTGTAACCTTACCTAACCTAGTGTACCATGTGAGCTCGAGTGTGTCGCACAAGCGTGCATTCGAACTATTGTGAGTCGCAGTACAGTTTTGTCGCACAAGTGTTATTCGCACATTCATTTGTCAATGCTCACGTAGTACACCCATAAGCAACGGTGGCAGGAAGCAGTAGAATATCATCTAGATATACAAAGTGGATTAAAAACGTATTATTGAGGCTTACGACAAAAGTATCCAAGCAAAGTTTTTTTTTTTGGGCTAACCCTTAGACATACCCATCTACTCTCGAAATCCATTTACAATTGCCAGAGAAATCGCAGGACCTACATTTAGAAAAAAAAGCGAACAGACGAATTGCTTGACTTTTTAACAGACTTCAAAAAAGAGGAGGTACCTACTCAGTTCGTTCGAAGTAATGTCGAGTTGAACAACCTTAAAACCTTTTTGATAGCCTGACAATAAATTATAAATATTCAAAAATAAGATTCTGTCAGTGTCGCATTATGAATACGATCTAATATGTAAAGAAGATTCTGCGGTGTTGAAAATACAACCCAATCTTTTTCTGAGTCCGTAAGCAGACATGTCAAATTTTAGTTAACCTTACTTGTATGCAACAAAATACATTATAATGGCATACATTTTGTACGCGAGAAGTATTTACATAATTATATTATCTATTAACATTGGCAAGCGGTTATTTGGCGGAGTTTCAGATCAAACCGTCAACCGACATGACCCTACAATTAACTGTTTATAAATGTTACACCAAAATTGATTTTGTTAGAAAATTGAACTTGTGTTTCTTTCAACTATGATATTGCCCGCGGCTACGCCCACGTAGATGGTGGATTATCTCACGAGACTGTTCTACTGGTCAAAAAGTCTATGTTACTTCGCATAATATCAGTTATTAACCGGTGAATTTCCATCAAAATCGCTTCATCTTTTTCGGAGGTCTTTGACGACTAGCAAACAGATTTGCAAAAAGTAAGGTTTAGAATTATTTATTATAATTTAAGAATATTAGATGAAATTCATATATATCACTAGCTTCTGCCCGCGACTTCGTCTGCGTTAAATTTCTTGTACGCCCGTCCCTTCCCGTCGCGTCGAATCGCCTACCCGTACGATTTTCCCCGTTTTTGCAACATTTTTCATTACTGCTCCGCTCCTTTTAGTTGTAGCGTGATGTTATATAGCCTATAGCCTTTCTCAATAAATAGGCTACTCAACACAAAAATAATTTTTCGATTCGGATTAGTAGTTTCTGAGATTAGTGCGTTCAATCAAACAAACAAACAAATAAACAAATAAAGGTTGCCTGGAAGAGATCGCAGAAAGCGATAAGGCCGCCCATTGTATGTTTTTTTTGTGTTAAATGTTCTTGTTGTTATGTATTTTCTGGTGTACAATAAAGCATATATAAATAAATAAATAAACTCTTCAGCTTTATAATATTAGTATAGATTTTGTGTTATATTCTGTATCTGAATAAAAAGCTATATTATTATTAAATTAATATTATTAATGCTTGTAGCGACCGTAGTAGTATTCAATCTTTGAAAAGCTCAAGTGTCTAGTTATTACTATTCAAAAGATGCAGTTCTATGGCAAACAGATAGATGGACAGACGTACATACAAAGTGAGGAGCCTTCGTTATAGGACCGTGTTGGTGAGAACAGAATCCAAAAAATGGTTTATTATGAAAATAGGAAAGGAAAGGAAAGATTATTAGTTTAAAATAATGTCAAGATATATTACACACAAAAAGACATAGTAAGTAATAGTAAGTAAATTTTATTTCTCAAAAAACTTAATAATATTTCACAGAAAATAGTGTGGCAGTATACATTTCTAATAAATGGATGTAGCTACTGTAACCGAACTAGGCAAAGCCTGTATTTTGGTTTCCAGTATCTTCCCTCGATATTTTAACAATAAAATGCCAACAGAGAGAAATACAGATTAAAAGGCAATACACCAAGCTTAGATAATGATCGCTATAGTTGTGTTTAAAAAAAACCTCTAAGAAAAACTTGTCTATCATATTTTTAAGAACAGTACTAGTCTGAAAAAAAAAGTCGGAACAATGATCGCAAAAAATACAGTGATATCGCCCAAACCTTAAAAGACGATAAAAATATGAAAACTTTTCTTACAAAAAAAACTGAAAAGGAAACTGTCGTAACTAGATTTATAATTTCTGTCCGAAATTAGTTTCGTCGTGTATCTAAGTAAATTAGGTTTTTGCCGTCTTCCATTCTCGCTCCATTATGGAATTATCTTTATTGTGATTTTTTTTTTTGTCAAATGTGATGCCATACTTGGCCGTGTCCTCTTTAAAATTGTGTACATTTATATTTCACGTTTCTTTTTAGAAAAGATTTTTTTTTCTTACAGTTACTTTTCTTGTAGATAAGTAAAGTTGACAGTTGATGCAATAAGAATGGAGAGAGGTAATTTGATTTGTGTTATTTTTTTCGTTATTGTCGTTAGTAGTAATCAAAAGTTCGAAAGTCTATCAATCAATGGGTACCACTTTGCTCAATCAAAATCAAAATTCATTTATTCAAACTAGGCTGAGAGTCAGCACTTTTTGAACGTCAAAGTTACATGAGACAGTCCCCCCAAAACGCCCGCCCTTCGACACTTCCTAGTGCTTTAGCTGGGAAGAAGAAGTGGCGGAACAAACTCCCCAGCAGCACAGCTGTCTGTTAAGTTAGAAGAACTTGATTCTATACAGTATTGTGTAAGTTATTAATATTATAAAACAAAACATACAATAACCGCGCTGTGCAAGTCAGAGGGGTAATTGCGTCACTTTTTATCGGTAGGAATTGGTTTCAAATTGATAGTTAAACAACATTCATTGCGTTATTTACGTTGCTGAGCCGACCATTTATTCGAACAAATGACGCAATGGTTTAGAAATAATCTTCAATCCCATTCAGATTCTGATAAATAGTGCGTTTTGCAATTAGGGTGCAGATTAGCTGTCGCGCCATGAAAAATACCTGTGAATGATAAAAGTGAAATATTTATTTATGAAAGTAGACCGATCTCATAAGACTTTTTTACGCGTCAATACTTGAGAAACTAGATGGCACGGGTATTTTCTAGCTGCCTGAAACCTGAGATGAAATGCCTAAATGAACTCAGACGTATTCAGCTGGAATCCGGTTTTAAACTGGAAGCCGACGTCAACATAGTTGGTAAAAGACTAGGCAAACGGTAGAATACAGCCCACTCCCTCTCGAAGAGAGAAGGCCTGTTTCCCAGCAGTGGGAACAATATAGGCTAATATTTCGAGGCAGATGATAATCAAGCAGCAATAATAGCAGTATTTCCATTTTAACCACCAAACAACTTACTAATTCAGTGTGATTCGTTGAAAGTTTTCATCGGTTCATCATCAACATTTCAGCCAAAAGATGTCCAAAGCTGGAAAAAGCCTCCTCCAAGCTCCGCCACTTCGACCATTTCTGTGCATCTCGCATCTAGCGGTTGCCTGCGTTCATGTGTCCTGCACACTGCCAGTGTTTTTTGGCAATTTTTCAGCCTATGTAGGTTGCCTTGGTTGTCCTGCGGATACCTTCATTCCTGATTCGATCATACAAGAAAACGGGAAGCATAGCACTCTCCGTGGCTCCAATGATGCCAGATCGACTGAATGTACCGAACATCGAGTTGCTGAAGTGTCTGTACAAAAACGCCACTATGTCAGTCCGACTCCAGGACCAGACCTCGAAACCTATCGTTCTGCAGCGAGGTGTGAGACAGGGAGACGTTATCTCTGAGAAACTGATTGTCGGTTATTAAAAAATGTTGCTCTGCCACACATTTTGATTGCGTAGTTACAAGAAAACTTTTTCGTTTAGAATTATATGCTAAAATTGTGGATTCAGTTTGCGCGTCTATGTACAGTCAGTTCCCTGCATTACCCCTTTGCATTGGCCCCTCTTCCTCAATTCTTCTGTGTAAGAGTTGTCAGGTAATGCAGTGCTCTGACTGTACATACCACTTAGTGTTCTAAGCCATTCGTTTCGTGGAACACTTAACCCTTAACTTCACTGTGGTTAAAAATAACGGCCACATTACCATACTTAGTGTGGTCTGCGACGTTAACAAAAGCGTAGCGTGACCACAAAAGAGCTAGTTTTAACAGTTAATTGCAAAAAATAAGTGGCTTTTTTAATTGAAGCTTTCACGTGCTTTTGCGTCATTTGCAATTATTTTTTTAAAGATTAAACTTTAATTGGACGTGTTATAATATGATGTATAGCAGTAAATTGGTAGGATCTAGATGTGTAATTCTAGTAATGTACATGATTTTATGAGATTAATGATTTTTTCAGTCACGTTAGTAAAAATGTTTATAAAATTTAAACGAAATAGCACGTTATGGTTGTCCATTTAAAAATATTTATTTATTTATTTATTTATTTATTTAGGTTGGCCAACAATTGTTTACACAATACATTATATATAATTTCGACAACAGAACATTCTTAAGTGCAACAATTAATTATAGGCTAACACAGCATGCACCATTTATGGTTTTACACATTATTACAAAAACAATAAGGATATTTACAATTAAAATCATGCAACATTTCAAAATTCAAATTCATTTCATTTTTCTCATTTTGCAAAAATCTATTGTAAAAGTAGTAAGTAACCTGTTGTAAAAGTTTTTATGTTTGTAATTGTGAATGTTTGTTAATCCAAAACGGCTGAATAGATTTAAATACAATTTGGTACACGATAGTTTATTATCGGATTTACATATATTTCTTTTTATTCCGGTAGGACGTTCCTGTGGCATATTTTCCGACCGCCAAACGAGCGAGGCCGTGGACAAACACTAGTTCTTTTAAAAACGAATCTGGTTCATGAACAAAGGCTAAATACTAGCACAAAAATACGACCCTTATGAACCTTCCAAACTATTTTTATACAACTTTCCTGGTCTAGCATCACAAACACGACGAACACAAGCCTGGGTATCAAAAACACCAACTTGTTGGTTACCTAGCTGACACCTCGCTTTTACCCGCACCCCGCATCAAAGTTCTCTATGAAATTCAATGCGGCTGGCCGCAACGAAACACAACACAGAGGAATAAAAAAACATCGGTATTTTAGAGTCCAGAATAATATTGAACGGATTTTAGTTAGGGTGAATTTGATTGCTTTCCAGTTTCAAAGTTTTCGCAACGGAATTAGTGAGGTGTGAGGTATGGATTGGAGATTTTTTAGCGTGGTGCTTTATTCTTGTGAACTAAGTTTTCAACTCTCTGTCTTGCGTTGAGTGTCGAGAATACAACAGGGTGCATCCAATCTCGTCAAGAAAAAGCGCTGAGGCGGGTATCACATCTCCGCCGCGAAACCATGGCAGCGAAACCGCAGTAGTTCAGGTATGACTTACCAGTTGTACGACATACGAAACTGAAGTAAATTTGCCTGTTCTAAATCACAGATTTGATTATGATTCTTTTTCTTTCCCGCATGATTTCGCTAATCTGCACGAGAGCTGGTTACAACTCTGCGCTCTGCACACTATTTTGTTGTGGTGCCGCATTTGTTTCGCACGTAACTGCGGCACCTATCAGTCGTATGAAGTTTATAAGAAGTTTGTAAGTTTATAAAGCGAAACTTATTAATGTTTGTGTAAAGTGGATGTTGTTTTTACGGAAAAACTCCGAAGGTCCGAAGTCGACCTTTATTGTATTTAATGTTACGATATTTTGCTACGATTGCTGCAATTCAACTGACTCTCATGATGTTCCGTTATTCGAATCGCGACAAAATGTAGTAATGTGTTCTAGGGGAATTCGTGAAGCGGTTTCGCGTGATTATTTTCATGGCGGAGGTGTGCTAAGGCCCTAGTAGCTGAAAATCTCGTGTGGGAAAAACAATCGCCTATGTGTACATGGGCTTACATCTTTATAATTTACACTATTTAAATTTAATTTCTTTTTCAAGTTTCGAGTACTTAGCTTGGATTTGTACTGTGGAATTACAAAAGAGATAAATGAAACAGTTTTTAAACGACAAAGGTAAGACAGATGACTTGAAATAATTTACCAGCCCGTTATTGCTTTACTGCAACACAAAAGCGTCTTCTCATAAAGATAAAGATCAAAAACTCACATCACAATGATGCTCGAATTTTGAATTTTGGCCATTTTCCACCACTTTCAGTCTAGATTTTCTCTCTCGCTGTTTTCTTTCACCGTTTTCAATATTAACTTTATAAGCACCGATATTTTTAATGTTAGTTAAGTAATGTTCTTTGAGAAACATTATGTAATTTAAATTGAAATAGACACTGGATATATTAACCCAAAAATAAACCGGCAAAAGTGAGTTGAACCACTCACAATGGAGGGTTCCGCAGCTGGAATAAAATTTCAAGAACAAACTTAACTTTATAGTTGAAATAAAAACAGTTTACCATACCTGGTCACTCAGACCTGGTGTCTTGTATGGGTCAGAATGGTGGGCCACAAAAGAGATAAATGAAAGACAATTGCATGCAGCGGAATTGACTACGTTAAGAGGGATGTGTGGTGTTACACGAAAGGATAGAATAAGAAATGAGTACATAAGAGGAAGTCTGAAAGTGGCACCAATAACTGAAAAGTTGTGTGGGAATCGGTTGTCATGGTATAAATAAATCGTCGGAAAACCAACACACGGTTACCTGATCCAAAACTAGGCAGAGCCTGTATGGTCTCGTGATACGAAGGAATGAGGAAAATGTCGTGACGAAAGTATTGAGTATGAATGTCGATGGCTATAAGAGTAGAGGGAGACCAAAGACACGATGGATGGACTGTGTGAATTATGATATGGATAGAAAGGGGGTGACTACTGAGATGACAACTAATAGAGAAGTGTGGAAGAAAAAGTCATGTTGCGCCGACCTCAAATAAATTGAGATAAGGGCAGGAGAATGATGACGTCATTATACGTCACAGTCAATTCGCCAACTGCTGGTGTAAGTTTGTAATCGTAAAAATCTACAAATTCAAAACTAATCACTTAGTGATTTTATCTCATTTTTGCACGTAATATTATGTAAGTTTCTTTTATCTCCCGTGTGACTGGCCTATTAGTCTAGTGGTTAGTGACCCTGACTGCTAAGACTGAGGTCGTGGGTTCGATTCCCACCCAGGACAAATCTTTGTGTGTTGAGCACGATCATTTGTTCTGTGTCTGGGTGTAATTTATCTATAATATGTATGTATTTAGAAATATATAAGAATATATTTATCAGCTGTCTGGTTACCATAGTACAGGCTATGCTTAGTTTGGGATCAGATAACGGTGTGTTGGTTGTCCCAAGATATTTATTTATTTACTCTAATCTATGTATATGAAAGCTAAAGGTCACTCATTCATACATTCAGTCAATTATTAATCACAAAATTTAAAAAACAACTGGATCTACCAATATGAAATTTGGCACAGAGGTAGATTGTGAGTAGGAGACAACAGGTAAGAATGGATTTTAGGAAATTCCCCCCGTATGAAAGTCCATCAGTTTCGAAGTCAGGTTTTTCAAAAAATTTATTTAAAAATAATTTATACATATCTGAGCGTTTTTTTTTATAATTCTAACCCGAAGAGCTGCAATAGGAAATGAAATAATTGTATGAAAAGTCCTTCATTTTCAATTTACATTATTTAATTTATTATTTAGGCATATATGGTTGGAAACTACTGCAACAAAATTTCCGACATCGACGCGGGCGAAACTGCGGCCATAGGGTCGTTTATTATAAAACTACAAATACAAACTCATCCCTTACGAAGCGCATTGCCAACGTTATTTCTGCCACACAATAGGCGCGACGAATCGATATGGTCGCCCATTGTTCACTGCGATAATAGAACGCTCTGGTCATAGGAATGTGGGGGATATGTTACTGCTGGTACGGACAGGTCATTTGTTGTACACTTTTGGACCGAAATCGATTTTTTTCTAGTAAGAAAAATTGAATACGCTGACAAGTAAGATACCTAGGTACTGTAGAGGTTTTAGCCTGCATTACCTTACCATGCGACGTCCACGTGTATTATTCTGCTTACTACGTAACTTACTTTAGGGCACCGAAGCGCGTCATAATTAAGCATAATAAAATAACTTTACTTACGAGTTTAAATATAGTGTACTCATAACAGGGTAGCTATCATCAAGTGAGAGAAATAATCGCCTTCCACTCTACTACTGTTAACTAACTACTGTTACTTAACTTAAATAAACTTAACTGTTTAGTGCATCTTATTGGAAAGTGTTTCTCTGTCTAAATGAACTAAAAAACGGGAGTTAACTACTACGACCCATACATAAATACTAATTCATATTTAAAGGAAGACAAAAAAAACAATTGGACATTTAAATCACTTAGGTACTTAATTTTAGTAGCCGATATTATTAGTAAGATTCAATCAAAACATCATCTAATGCTACATACATAAAGCAAAAGCTCTTAACACCATACTTCATTGACGCATCTCCTTTTGTAAGATCTGGAACAAAACTTCATTTGTTAACAGCATACCATCAATCATTTTGTTTGAACGACGTGTATTGTCCATTAACAATCTTGAAGGTCAGTATGTCTATATTTAAAGGACTAACACGCGTAAGTAATGTTTGGCTTGGGATTCGTGGCTAAATAAACAATAGTTTAAAAAAAACTAAACAACACGCTTCCATAGAAAACCTACCTAAAAAGTAGAAAATAATGGAAAAAACGCGTGGGGTGCTTTTTAAGGTATTTTTTTATTGATATCAGGCACCCCACGCTTTTTTTCCATTATTTTCTACTTTTTAGGTAGGTTTTCTATGGAAGCGTGTTTTTTAGTTTTTTTTTTTTAAACTATTATTTATTTTCTATTTTTTAGGGTGTTTCGAATTTTGAAACGTATGTCAGCGTAGTTTGTGACGTATGTCAGCGTAGTTTTCTAAAATAGTTTTTTTGCTGTCTTGGTAACCCTGGCAAGGATAATGGCACAAATTTATGAAATTATAGTATTGTCATCGGTCCTCGATAAGTCTACAGAGTTTAAATGAAATCTGGTCGTTTAAAGTGGGTCAAAATCGCGCTATAAGGAGTCGGTTACAAACAAACATACAAACATACAAGTGAAGCTAATATAAAGCGTGTAAAAATAACACCAGCATGGTTCGGTCGCTCAGGTTAAGCCACGCTTGCCGCTGCCAGTCTGTTTTATTTTTGTGGGTTGGAAATCATCAAATGACGTCTCCCGCTCTTTGACGAAGCGAGAGGGCGTGTCAGACTTTTACTAACTAAAACCCACCCGTATTCTTTCAGTTGCTCATGTGCCAGGACCCCGGTATCTCTTTCGAACAAATCTCGCGACCCTGGCAGGGGGTGACCATCTTTACAGACTGAGATTGCTTAGCGTGCTTTCCGAGGAACGGAGTCGCCGTGCCTGGGGAAGCACGTTAAATATCATGGTATCTGTTACTGCCTATCAGATTTCTACAACCCAGTCGCTTCACGTAGTATGCTGGTATTGAGCTGCATGCGATTAGAATGGAAGCCGACCACAATAATAGTTGAGAAAAAGATCAAGCAGATGGCTCTGGCATGACACGTGAATAATGTTTGAAGCTAATAAAGGGAGTTCAGTATCGTGAAATATTCAAATAGGTACAGAAATTCCGAACTACACGAATACAAAGAAATGCGTGGCCATACCGCACGGTCTCCTGCGAGGCGGCGAGCCTCCTTGCCGGAGTGCCGCCATGGGATCTGGAGGCAAAGGTCCTCGCCCACATGTGGGAGTGGCGCGAGGATGCGAAACGCCGGGGCGAAACTCCGCTGCCGCGACAAATCGCGGCACGGCGGACAGAGCTCCGGCAGGATCTCATGGCGACATGGCGGGTACGATTGTCGCAACCCAGCGCAGGGCACGCCACAATTGCGGCGGTAAGTCCCCTCTTTGAGGAGTGGATAGAGAGGCGCCACGGTGTCCTCACCTTCCGCCTGACACAGGTTCTCACCGGGCATGGGTGCTTCGGTGGGTTCCTGTTCAGGATAAAGCGGGAGGAAACGCCCGGGTGTTTCCATTGTGAGGATCGTCTAGAGGACACGGTGGAGCATAAGGTGGAAGTGTGCCCTGCCTGGGCGGAGTACCGCCGTGTCCTCGTGGAGGCGATCGGCGGCGGCGACCTCTCGCGTCCGGCCCTGGTGCGAGTCATGGTACGGAGCGAGAGGGCATGGGAAGCCGTCACCTCCTTCTGCGAAGCAGTAATGCTCGCGAAGGAGGAGGCGGGGCGCGTGAGGGAGTGGCAGTCTCTGCGCCCTCACGTCCCTAGCCGCCGCAGGAGGAGACGCCCCGGGCGCCGGGAGTCGATTGCGGACTCCCGGCCACCGTAGGCGCGAGCTTGCGGGTGGCGAGCAATGGGTAGCTCGCCGCCCGGTAAGGACCAAGCTCGGGTCGACGGCGCGTAGTGTTCCACGCGCGCCTCAAAGAGATGTCAGCAGTACTGAAGGGGTCTGCTTGGACCGATGCCTGCCGGGGTCGCGTGATTGTTCGAAAGAGATACCGTGACCCTGGCACATGGGCAACTGAAGGAACACGGGTGGGTTTTAGTCAGTAAAAGTCTGACACGCCCTCCCGCTCCGCCCAGAGCGGGAGAAGTCATTTGATGATTTCCCATCCAAAAAAAAAAAAAAAAAATGGTCACCAATTATGATCTGGCTCGAGCTTCGTTCTTATTATAGTACTAGCTTTTGCCAGCGACTTCGCCCGCGTGGAGGTCGGAAATTATCCCGCGGGATAATTTCCGACCGGGATAACAACTACATACTACCGGGATAAAAAGTACCCTATGTGTTATTCCAGGTTATAAACTATCTGTGTGCCAAATTTCATCTAAATCGGGTCAGTAGTTTTTGCGTGAAAGAGGAACAAACATCCACACATCCATACATCCATACATACAAACTTTCGTGTTTGTAATATTATAGTAGGATAATATGCCTGTGACCTCTGACTTCTTTTTTAGTGATTCTTCTTATAGTAGTCGTAAATAAAACACCAATTTCATCTAGGTATAAAGTTTTATTTTTTGACCAGTTAAAGTCTTTATAAGTATACACCTACAGAATGAAATATCATCCTTTATTTAAAGAAACGTCAATTAATGTGCAAATAATTGACGTTTGTCTATTCTTGTAAAAACAGACAAATAAATCTGTTTTTACGATAAAATCACTAACTTAGACGGTATTTAATCCTGATAACAATCCGACTACGGCTAATAAAAACTAAAGTTAACACCAAAACACGGTGTTCTCGATTTATTTAATGGGACAAGATAAATCCGTGAACATTTACTATCGAACCTCGCCCTTATCGCCCCGCACGCAACTTAAAATGTGAGCATCGGATTTCCTTGTAGATTATCATGGTAGCGATTGCGATTAACGAGAAGCGAGTAGAACGAAGAACGAATAGCGAGAAGCGACAACGAGAAGCGACTAATTGCGAGTATGCATATGTACCAAGCATGAGTTTCTCAGCGAGTCTTTTTCCCATCAAGCGACATTCACTGAGCGAGAACTAGTTATTCATAGCTCTTGTTCATCATTTCAGCCGAAAGACTCTCACTGCTGGTCATAAGTCTTCCCCGATTCGGGGGGCTTTGCCATAATCGCCACGCTTGGCAGGCGGGTTGGCGATCGCAGTATGGTGGTAAAATGCATAGAGAACGCTGCTGCCCATTCTCTAGTACGTCCCTTAGTCGCCTTTTACGACACCCACGGGAAGAAATGGGGTGGTGTTATTCTTCCGACACCACACGGTACATAGCACGGTAATAGCTCTTGTTGCTGTGACAAAAAAAGTAGAGAGAGTTCCCACCGATAGTATGAATAGTCAGCGATTAACTATTAATGTTTATACTCACACGGGACAAGCAATCTTCGTTTCTTGAGCTAGAAAATTGACGCTTTTTCGTCAGCCGTAGGACAGCCTAGGCCTAGGTGTCTAAGACCTTGTCCTGGAGAAGACCCTGTAGGGTTGCTAAGCCGGGCACGAAATATTGAACATATGGAACTAACCTTAGTATCCATAATGGTCCGATAGTGAAGTGACTATGACAGGAGGGACTTTTAATCATTTTATAGTTATTTCACCTCTTTTGCATCAATCTCACACAGTGACTGTCTGGTCGTGTCTGTGGAGAGCAGTGAAACGACTTACCAGCACTAGCATTAGCAAATAACTGTGTTGTCTATTTGGATTGACAGATATTTAGTGAAGTATCCGCTGTTAGAGCAGTGGTGGCTCAATGGTAACAGCTGCGACTTACGAGTAGTAGGTCGTAAGTTCGAACCCAAGCAGTCGCTTTACTTTGTGTAAATTATTTCATCACCACTGTACTCAAAACGGTGAAGGAAAACATCGTGAGGAAACCGGCATGTCTTAGAACCAAAAATCGTAGACATGTGACATCTACCAACCCGCACTGGGCTCGCGTGGTGGATTATGGCCCACTCCCTCTCACCGAGAGGAGGCCTGTGTCCCAACAGTGGGAACATTTATAGGCTGCTGGTGATGACTGTCTGGTTGATGGCACGACTGACAAAACTGAGAAGTCTGTCAATAGTAGAGAGATCTCTATTCCCGTCACAATAAGGTAGCTGTTGGGTTGCTTGCTGCCAGAGGTAAATCGTTGTGGAAGGTCTGTTGCTATCGTCTATTGTATTAACCTGTGAAAACACGTCTACATACAGTCCGGTCATCGGGACAATATGTTCTTGACATCTGTCCGTTACATAAAAACGAATACGTGTTTTCCGAAATTGAAGGTCAATTTCAAGTTAAGTGACGGTTTCCAAAATTTTACCCCTTTCGCTTCGTCGAACTTTGTTTCAAAAATCGCCAAATAAAGCCCACCGCTCCCGCTAGCGCCGTTGGGTGTGTACCCCCCCCCCCCCCCCCCTAAAGAAGTATAAATAAATACATTAAGGCGACTGGGTAGGTAAGTAGGTTATCTTGGTTCTTTATGAAACATTCCAATTAAAATCGTAACAGCTTACGTTATCAAAATTGTTAGTACCAGTTTCATATTTATATCTATGGGCTTATGACCAGTAAATGATTAGGGAGTCCTATTAATAGATTCATTTAATATATTTTTAACATTTCCTCATTGTAAAAGAGTAATTAGATATCCGTAATAAGGTCACGTCACTCTAGTCACATAAAAACGGGTGTGACTGTGATAAATGGTAGAACAGCGACCCCAGCAACTGAAACCTGTTCAATTTATTTAGACTTTGTGAAATACATGGCAGTTTTCGCCTCTGTTATAAAAATCTCGACTTGAAATTTTAATCGTATAAAGTAACTACAGTTCGTGTTTTAAACCTAGATACAAATTTGACAGGTGCAATGTCAAACTCATGTCAAATTAATACACTCATAGGGAAACTCAAAAAAATACATTAAAATCACATAAATATTCGATTAAAAATAACTATTTAATCGTGCCGGCCATTGGTATATTAGCCAAGAACCTCGACCAATACCTGAGTAGACTTTTGTAACGCAGTTCGATCAAGGGATCAAAATCCAGGAAGCGGTACTTCTGGACTCTACGCATATAGTTAGGAGGTTCCCGAAATGGCCTGACCACCGGTAGCTCAATATCTCTTTAGCTTTCTTAGATTTTTTTATGGTTTTCGTAAAAGTCAAATGAGCAGTGGTGTCCAAGTGGTAACGACCGCCACTTCACACACATCCGAACCCTATCTAGGCTTTACTTTGTTACTTTAAATTATTTCATCACCACTGCTCTCAAACGGTGAAGGAAAACATCGTGAGGAATCATTGCAATGCTTGTAAAAAGCTGCTAAGTCATAAGTACTAACATAGAACAACACCAACTTTGTACACTTAGTTCGCAATAAACGTTTTTGACATTGACTTTGGAAACCGACAAGTCCTAGAACCAATAATTTGACGACATGTGACATCTACCAATCTGCATCGAGCTCGCGTGGTAGATTACGGCCCAATCCCTCTTACTGAGAGGAGATCTGTGACCTAGCAGAGTGGGAACATTAAGCTGATAATGATGATACATTAATTTACATATTATATTGTGAACTACAATATTTATAAAGCTTTAGCATATCAAGTAGATATTTTGTAAGTGCAAAAGATCGAATCACGATAAGGTAAAATTGCACCCCTGAGAGGGTGTGGGAATAGCTATTTTAACGTTGTCTACAGAACAGATACCGATATCGCCATTAAACGTCTCTGCTGGGCGATTTATTTTAATATTCACAATCTCATTGACAACCCGACGTTTCAGCAAGATACTTAATTCAGTTACTTGTAAATTCTCGTGGGTGATGTAATCGATAAATGATTACTTTTCTACAGGTTTGTACAAAACGTCGTTTTACATGTCAATAATATTTTTAAAACTAGATGAGAACACACTACACAACACACACCACAACACCTTTTATACAATATTCTTGCAAATTAATATTTTTGATTTGATTTGATTTGATCAGCGTTTTTTTTTCTGACTACTCTGAGAAAAAAGCCCGATACAAAGATAAAGGTCAGCGGCGTCTCTTTTAAAATCCAGACATAATTTTAGTTAGATCATGTGAAGACCATGTATATTGGTGTCTGAAATAGTCTTTCTATAATATTTGATTGTCCGGTCAACTACCTACTCGTTGGCAATTATAATATTTTTAGTAAATAATAGTTACTTCTGCCTCGAGTGGATATTAATCATACGTATGATTTTATTTACTTTTCCTCGGGCTTATATTTAAGCTCAGTACGTCCGAAATGTTGTAAACCCCTATACGAGTGATCCCGTATGTATATGTCAGCCGTCTGTCACAGGTAATTTTCTCCAATTCTACTGGGCCTCAAGTCTGCTATTACAATAGTGTCAAAATGGTCTATCATTGATTTCATAATTGTTGATTTTGACAAGTTTAGTAATCTACTAATATAATGGCGTCATTATGACTTTCCAATGGTCAACCACTGACACTCCATTGAAATAAATGGCTTAGAATGGTAATCTCGTACATAATGACAAATGAATGACTGACTTAGGCGGTAATCTGCTAAAACTTTGACAGTTCCTTTGATCAGTGACCCACCATTGGACCATCATTGTGCAGTCATTGCTTGTAATAGCTCGGTTTTCAAAAAAAGTGTTTGCTAGCTATCGTGTTTGTGTGAATATTGAATGGAGAAATGTATTCACTACGAGCAAATATTCTCGAGCTAGCCAACGCAGTGGATGCTAGGGAAAGAAGATGGGCGGAATGCAAAAGACGTAGTCAAACCCGTCGCTTGACGAGAATGAGTACAAACCCCTTTATTGATATTCCCGAAGCGGAATTTGTAAAAACGTTTCGCCTTGGAAAGGAGTAAGGGGGTTAATTGAAGAACTCATTCCCCTTATGGCCAGACCGCGTCGAAGCGATAGCAAAACTGAATTTGACATTGATTTATTATTTTATTCTATAGCTATAAACACGAAATAGGTTGATTAAACTTATATTTTTTATTAAATCAATTAGAGCCGAAATTTGCTCAGTTAGAACCATTTTGTATATTTAATACATAATTAACTAACAAAACACCGGCCGCTAGAATTAAAACAGATTAACGTCGGTAAGCAGTAATGTCACCTTTGACTTTGACAGCTAAACAGATAAAATATTATTGAGTTGTCTATTTTCACATTTATCCGCGTTATACATGTAAATGCAATGTTTTTGCTATTTACGAACTTCTTACTACTTCAGATTGTTTAAAACACTAATAAATAATATGTAAAAATATATATAAATGAAATTTGGCATGATTAAATGTTCAAATTTAGTAGTAGTTTTTCGAAAATCATTTCTACTAACGGGTTTCGTATAATGGCAATACGACAATGTCATTATACCACGATTCTATTACGAGACCACTGACCGACCAATGATCCACCATTATGAATTTAGCAGATTACGAACTTTTAGCAAAATGACAATGGGATCGTGTTGGAATGACGAATTTATAAAAAATAGCAGACTTGAGGCCCTGGACCAATTACGTTGAAATTTGGTACATATGAATTTCTGTGACCCAAATACAGACCTGTAATGAAAGGCACACTGTACTGCGTGTTATATGAAAGGAAAGGGCTGGTTGTGAGATGTTTTGTTTTTTAATAAATATTTTAAAATTAATTTCAGTTAATACATACATTAAAATTAAATAGAAAGTAAAGAAAGAAAATTATACTTATTTCTCACAGAAACACATGCATACAAAATGACAAGATCAAATAAATAAGAAACATGAAAACAAAACTGAATACCTAGGTACTTAAGAACATAGTACATAGAATATTCGGCTGTACGCCCTGATAGACAATTCCTCTTCCCCACTGACCCGAACATCTTGGATTAGATTTCTTATATATTACATGAAAACCTTAAAGAAATATATGGGGTTAAAATAATATGGCAAAGCTCTCATCATTGTTTTTGGATGAACTTGTTTTTAATTTCTACAGTCTGGAATTAATAATTTGTTGGCTGTTTTACTTGAGTGAAGCCGCACGAAGCTGGGCAAGGCTTTGAAACGGAACCTTCAGGGTGCGACTTATACTCGCAGTGTCCGGTTTTTCAATATTTGCATGACTCAGAAATCAGTTTTGCCTTTGATAGCTTTTGCATAGAAATATAATCGAACTGACAAATTTATTTTTCAGATAAAAGTTATTTAACTATAGAAAAATCGCCTTATTAGTCGATTCGCACGAATTTCCTCGCTTGAATCGTAAGTTTTAATTAATATGTTATTCTCGATTGACGATTTGCGCGATGTTATTTCTGGAGTAGAACATAAATAAATTATTGTAAATACACTTTTTATTTTACACTTAGTAATTTAGACGAACTTTTTAAAATTTACCACGATAAAAAACCAATTATTGTAATACGTAAGAAAAATATTTAACTTCATGCGTGTCTGCGATAATAATACCCACGAAAAACATTGACTTGTAAAATGTTGCCAAGACGAGGCCATATGGTTTGCACTGTCAAAAAAAACTTATCAGATATCAATATAGCCATACTCTACAAACTCTAACTTCAAAAACCTAAGACCTTAGTCAAAAGATGTTACTCGACCGTAAAAGTAATGAATATATTTGCATATTTTTCACCTTACGCCCATTTGACTGCTCGTCTTGGCAGGGTACCCCCAGATATTTATTGTTCAGAACTGTTTTTATATGTGTATTAAATATGTGCGAATCGGATAATAGGCAGAAAAGTCATCCCTTATTCAATTTAACATTTATAGGTACTATACCAATAAGCAGATACTATGAGATCAATACACTATATAGGAGACTTAAGCTTAAGCGATCCCTAGGGAGATAGGCAACTTGTGCCAGTCACGTGCTACCGGCCAAAGGTGTTGAGGAGAATGACTTTAGGGACATGTCAAAGGCTTACACAGGTAGGATACTGCTGTCTGCCACTAAACACTCTAGAGGCCTAATGTCCCAAGAACGTCTGCCGCATTTAAGTCGGTTGACTATCAAAAAGAGACATGGCACTGGGGAGTACCGCTTCCCAGTTTTAACATTAAAAAGAGGTGCTAGATAAAAAAAAAATCGGGATTATCTTTTGTTTTTGACCTTTAAAAGGCGAATTTAATCATATTAAAGAAAACTAGATGAGTGATATTGATCCTGACTTACAAGTTGGAGATCGTGGGTACAAACGCAGGCAGGCGATTTACTTTTTCATCAACACAGCTCTCAGAACGGCGAACAAAAGTAATAGTTTAAAAAAATTAAAAACACGCTTCCAAAAAGCGTGGGGTGCTTTTTAAAGAATTTTTTTATTGATATCAGGCACCCCACGCTTTTTTCCATTATTTTCTACTTTTTAGTTTGGTTTTCTATGGAAACGTGTTTTTAATTTTTTTAAACTATTATTTATTTTCTATTTTTTAGGGTGTTTCGAATTTTGAGACGTATGTCAGCGTAGTTTGTGACGTATGTCAGAGTAGTTTGTGATGTATGTCAGCGTAGTTTTCGAAGACAGTTTTTTTGCTGTCCTGGTAACCCTGGCAAGGATAATGGCACAAATGTATGAAATTATAGTATTGTCAACGGTCGTCGATAAGTCTACAGAATTTAAATGAAATCTGGTCGTTTAAAGTGAGTCGAAATTGCGCTATAAGGAGTCGGTTACAAACAAACATACAAGTGAAGCTAATATAAAGCGTGTAAAAACATCGTGAGGAATCAGCATGTGCTAGAACCAAAAAAATCGAAGACTTACGACTTCTACCAACTTGCACTGGGCTCTCGTGGTATATTATAGCCCACTCCCTTTCGAAGCGAGGAGGCCTTTGCTTCAGCAGTGGGAACACTATATGCTGTTTATGTCATGACTATCACAAAAAGATTTGCTGGAGTGTCTACAATTTCCTAGTTTTAATATTTGTACGTGGTCTTGGCAGACAATTTCGGTGATTATGTTTAGTTTTCAAAAATGCTAACTCCTTTGTCCAATTAAAGATTAAGAATTTAGAAAAGTCCAATACTATTCTGCCCGATCTGGGACTCGAACCATGGACACTCAGTAGTAGCGCTTGCGACCACTAGATCAACGAGGCAGTCACCAAAGTACCTACCATCGACACGAAAAGAAGATGAATAGTAAACAATAATATTGTTAGTGTTTTGAATTTATCTGATGCCACTATCCTGTCAGTCTTTCAAAATCATAATGTCTGTATTCTTGATTTACTCACGAAAACAAAACAAAATAATGATACACCCCTTTATCCTTTTTTACGAAAAAGGAACTCTTGGAAAGAAAATATACATAGCAAAACAATATTTCATAACAAAATCTGTTTATGATTAGATACAATGTTTTGACCAAGCCGGCTGGGGCGTGGCAAACAGTTTTATTTACACATTGTATCTAGCAAGGGTTCGCGTATCAAGGTCGCTTCTTGTACCGAAATAACTTATTCCAAACATGTTTGAATTTCTAAGTATTTGTGCGAAGTAAGTGTTATCAATACCTTCTAGATTAACTCTCGGTTTCTGAGAGATTCTTCGAATTGTTGTTGGATTTTATGTCAAGAGATTTTCTTAAAGATAATTTGCGTTTGCGATTTAGTTTCCAAACATGTAAACAAATATAAGCTTTGGGGCAATTGATTGTAATACTTACACATACAGTTCAGTTTGCGCCACAACCTCATTTTTTTTTTATGGTCCTAGTCAGTCTAAAATCAACTTAATTTACACTTTTGTTATTTGTTTAAGTTGAAATGACAATAAATTCTAAATTAGGATTTGAATAGACCTTACCTCGTTCGTTTGTCCGACTCGTGTCTGTTATTATTATTTTGGAGGATTCGTAAAGGTAGCCTACAAAATTCAAGTTATCTTACGTTTTTCGCAAGTTCTAAGTCAGTGTCACACACATTCATAAAACGTGCATTACTGTCGCGGCCATGTTGTGACGTCACTTGGCACGATGCTGCTTTACTTACCTACATCTCTGTTTAAGCCCCAAATCTTGTAAATTAAATTGTTTTTTCTGCTTTATTGAAGCAAAAATTGCACTTATTAAGTTTCCTTGGTGAGACTTCAAGTATTTTGCTAAGAAAAGATATTTACTCACAGATTGCGGAACGTTCCACCACAAAACATAACATAAAATCAGAAACTATAAAATAAGAAATGCGTTAAAAATTTATAAAATGTAGCAATTTGTGTCTAGATTCCCATACAACGGTAAACATATCATTTAATTCTCAAAAGATTTTACATCAATCACTTAACGAGAAACAAAGTTTAATAATAGTAATGTATACAGAAATAAACGTCCAAAGCGCAAAACGTAAGAAACATTTTTTTAAAATTAACTAATGTGTTGCGTAGGAAAGGTTTAGTAAATTTATAACTAAACAAAAGTAGAAAAAGAGTAGGTAGATGTAAAAAAAAGTGTCATCACTCACATAAGTCACATAGCTTTACAATGTATATTTAACCTTACCAGGGTCGTGAGATTTGTTCGAAAGAGATACCGTAGCCTTAGCATATGGGCAACTGAAGGTGAAGTGGTTTATAAGTACACTTCGTAATGAGTAAGTACTAGCAATGATACACGAGTCGAGGTAAGTAGAAGAATGTATTTAAAATCAATTTAGCACAGTTTATATACACAAAAACATTTAATAATACTAATGGATCACGCCACCTTTGTAGAAACGGTTCGGACTTGACCGTGTCCTAATGAGGGGGCGTCAACCTAATACAAAGGATTAGTGACGGCCATCTTGCGCGCGCGCCGCTCGGACAAAGGATGACGTCGTGGAGGCGTGGTCTAATTTCTTATCTCTCCTGGTCACCTCATGTGACGTAGGCGATCATACGATCCTGTGCTGCGTTGAGTCGTGTGCGAGTACTTGCTTACTCGCTACAAAGGAACACAGTTGGGTTTTAGTTAGTAAAAGTCTGACACGCCCTGCCGCTCCACCCTGAGCGGGAGACGTCATTTGATGATTTACCCACAAAAAAATGTATATTTAATTTAATGAAAGAGTTTTGAATTACATGCATAATTTCTACCCCTCCACCTAATTCATTAATATCATCAAAATACCTTTTGCATTAAATTTGAATAAAATGGCGTTGGAATATGCAACGGCGACACTCATTGAATTAAAGTGAGCAGCTGCCATCGAGTTTTATCGACAGCTCAGTCAGCGGGGAATGGTAATTTTATTATTAAAATGGTTTTAATTGGGGAAAAGAGTTTAACGTAGTTTGTCAGTGATAAAATCGGAGTTGTGAAATTGTTAGATCATGATTGTTTGTAAAGTAATATAAAAGTGGATGATGTTTAACATAATTTTTGCTTACTTCAATTTTATATTTTGTACTTGTTTACACACAGTAAAATACAAAGGGATAAGAAGGACGTACTTTTAATTTGAGTACAGAGTTACTGATTATTTTTCAAGAAATTTCTTGCAGCAAAATGTAAAAGCAATGTAGACAATAATGTGTGAAAACAAGGAGTCTTAGTAAGTTTTGCATGTAAATAAATCCCTATTAGGACTTCACACCGGTGTTCCACTTTTAAGTTCGTTTGGTTTTTGCTGTGACCTCTCCTGTGTCAGTTAGCCGTTCGAAAAACAGAATTTTAAATATTTAAGAAGATCATGGTGCATCTTTTTGTTCGTTACTCATCAGGATACCTAAGTAGGTACTACAGTATCATTTTATTTGCATCTACACTCATTAATACGTGTCCATACATTATGATAAAAAAAACTTGAAACATAAATATATTTATTAACAAATTGTGTGGCACTTTTCTACGTCGTAAAATACATAATCAGCCTATAATGTTCCCACTGCTGGGAGGCAGTCCTGCCCTATGAGTGGGAGTGGGCCGTAATCCACAATACGAGCTAAGTTTGGGTTGGTCGTTGTCACATGTCTTAGAATTTTTTTGTTCACGAAGTTTTCCTTGACCATTTTGAGAGCAAAGGTGGTGAATTATTATTTACAAAGTAAAGCTCTTGTCGAAGTTCGAGCTTACGATCTTCTCTCGAGTTGGGGCCCAGATCCAGGCCCATTGGGCCTTCATCGCTCAGTGTAACAATATCTATACTAATATTATGAAGCTGAAGAGTATTTTTGTTAGTTTGGTTGAACGCGGTAATCTTAGGAACTACTAGTCCGAATTGAAAAATTCTTTTTGAGTTTGATAACCTTTTTATTGAGGAAGGCTATAGGTTATATAACACCACGCTACAATCAAAAGGAGCGGAGCAGCAACGAAAAATAAACCAAAAGTGGCAGGCAATTCGATGCGACGGGAAGGATCAAAAATTTGACGCGGACGAAGTCGCTGGCAGAAGCCTTTGTAATAATCATAATAAATAACATAATTTCAACCCATTAAAAAGGTACCATACAATGAATACGAAAATACAATGTACTACTAATGCATTTCCATAACTTACCTTAGTTAGCGTGTCTTCAACAAAAAGCAAATAAAACCCCACGGTTTTATTACAACCATATAAAGAACTTTGTATGAAAAGTATTGAAAAAAAAAACGAAGTGCTGTGTTATGTATCGTAAAAATGTTTATGTCCCAAATATGGTACTTTCATAGTCATTTTACTGCAGAAAGTATGAATTTACGTGAAAAGTGAAGACCTTAAAACATCGCCTTTCAACTTTTAAGAAAGGTTCGAGTGTTTTATAGACGAGTGATTTGAAAAGTAAAGGATAACCTTAAGATATATGCCTCTCCTATCTCCTAGCTTCTATTTTCCCGCCTCTGTCTCGCATAGGGTCACAGCATTATGCTGAGTGATGGCCGTTTTGCGTAGATGTGACGCATATTTTCCCACACCGTATTTTTATTTCTGAATGTTTCTGGTCTTTCTGTGCGTCATGTTTGACGCAAATAAACGTATTTTCTTTCTTTCTTATTTCGTTTTCTCTTAGCGTTCTTTCAGACTTTTTTCTATTTAATCAGCTCCTAAGGACCGGAGTGTAATACTTATAGCCAATAACCTGCATGAAGAATATGATCAACAATTTTTTTTTTAAGTAGACCGGTAATTAAAGAGATTAGCGCCTTCAAATAAAAATTAAAAAAAATCTTGTAAAAAAGTGAATTAAAAAATTTAAATCAAGCTATGTAAATGATTTTATTGTTGAATGGACACAATGTAAGTACTAAATATATCTAAATATTTCCTTTGCAATTAAACTGCCATTGTGTTCAAAAGTGGAAAACTGAAAACTAATGTTTTCAGCGAAGCCGGGGAACTTGTAAAGAATTTTTCCAAGGAGCTGGCCCTCGACTGCTTTGAAAAGATTAGTTTTCAGTTGTGTAATGTGTATGTACTCGGGAAAACGCATCTCTTCTAACGATATACTACATACAATAATATCGGTTAAGCCGTTTCGAAATTATGGTGGAATAAAGAAACTTACAAATATACATGAACCCTGAAAACATAACACTCCTTTTTTTGGGCAGTCGTGTAAAAATAAACACACTCTTCAGGTTCTGGTATTATTAGTTTAAGTAGATAAAGATGACCATTAGTTTATTTTTTAAACCATTTCATTTTAATGCCAGAGGTGGCCCGTCCTCGCTCTCGGGATATATTTCAATAAAGAACATCATCATCATCATCATTTCAGCCGAAAGACGTCCACTGCTGGACTTAGGCCTCCCCCAAGCACCGCCACTTCGACCTATTTTGTGCTTCTCGCATCCAACGTATTCCTGCGGCCTTCACCAGGTCATCGGTCCATCTTGTGGGAGGCCTTCCAACGCTCCGTCTTCCAGTACGCGGTCGCCACTCCAGAACCTTCCGACCCCATCGGCCATCCGTTCTGCGAGCAATGTGCCCTGCCCACTGCCACTTAAGTTTGGCAATATCGGTTACCTTGGTTTTCCTACGGATCTCTTCATTTCTGATTCGATCGCGTAGGGAAACTCCAAGCATAGCTCTCTCCATTGCTCTTTGGGTGACTTTGAGCCTTCTTATGAGGCCCATTGTGAGCGGCCACGTCTCAGTGCCATTTGTCATCACTGGCAACACACACTGGTCAAAGACTTTTGTCTTGAGACACTGCGGTATTTGGGACGAGAAGATAATTTGCGTAGCTTCCCGAACGCTGCCCAGCCGAGTCGGATTCGACGATTGACCTCTTTCTCGAAGTTGGATCTACCTAACTGGACAGTCTGTCCTAGGTACACGTATTCGTCCACAACTTCGAGTGTAGCGCCTCCGATCTTCATTGGAGTGGGTATTTAACGAGCATTGGACATGACCTTTGTCTTGTCAATAAAGAACATGGTCTATATGTATTATCTATAATTGTATCCTAATCTGTTCCAATAAAGCTTGATAAAGAAACAAAAAGTTGTGAAACTTTCGCATTTAGGCACGAATTATAAGGATAATTAATTGGTAGCAGGAATTTTCCGTATCTAAATACCGTATGACACGACCAAAGTCACCTCGAACCGGCAAAGCGGTAACATCCACAAAAGTCATAAATCCAAGAATAAAGCGTTACGAAGTAAACTGGAGTGTGCAATTAAACGTTATATTGTGAGTTAAACCATTTGCTCGTCGCAACTCAAAGTGTTCGTAGTTAGTTGAATGTGCAGAAGTCCTATTTCTAATGACAAGCTGTTTTAAGCTTCTTTGTATTGACATTTTGGTGATTTTCCACGATTTGGTTTGTTATTCTGGCTCCATGAACAAAAGGTGCCAATGGGATTATCACTAAGGCTCTGCTGTCCGTCTTGTATGTCATGTCTGTCTGTTACAGGACTGTACCTGTTGAACCGTAATAGGTTCGTTATGTCAGTACATTAAATCCTCTTAGAGTGTAGTACTACTATGGCCGCAATAACAACAAATAATTAACATACAATAGGTATAGTTACAAACTACAGGACTAGCATGCAAGTTTTTTTTTATATGTAGTGTCAAAAGCGTTGGTATGGCACCGTCGACGTCATGTGCGAGTTCGACGCTTACTGGGTCTAATTTTTAAGATTCTGTTTTGAGACGCCATATTTGCTTTTGTTTTGAATGATCACTTTTAATCGCTTTAAAATTTATCAGAGATAACATTATTATGTTAAAGAAAAAGATATATAAGGTATTTAATTATTGACAATTATCTTGTAGATATCCACCGTGGACTTCATATTTATTTTAAAGCTGCGTCGTTTTTATACCGGCCTTGTAAAAGACTGGTTCTTTTAATCATAATGTGGATGTCAAATATCTTTGATTTTTTTGGTTTAAGGACATGCCGCAATTGTGTTATTTGTAGTTTTTGTTGTTCTAAAACCATGAGTGTGTCGTGAAAAAACGTACTAATATAAGAAACATTATAATTCTGAGGTATTGTTATTACTGGACTTAGTGTATTTTTTGTTTTGTGGCTGAAGTGTTCAGCTCATTAGAGGGAGTTGTATTTGTCAGCAAGCAAGTGTATGGCAACAAGGCTTGAGATTTTTTTTGTTCGCAAGTAAAGTGAAATAAAATTACCTACAATTTGATAGCGTAATTTTTTTTTAAGCAGTCTACATTATCGCACTGCTGAGCAAATGCTTGCCACAACTTCCCAAATTAAATAGCATTGATGTATCTTCATCTAAGTTCACCAAAAGAGATATATAACTAGAGTGATCTATCCGATGACTCTGGTTACTAATTAAAGTTTTGTTAGAAAACGATGGATATTTTCGAAATAACAGTAATAAACAGTACGTTTATCAAATTAAGTTCCACCGGACCACGAAGACATGGCCCTGGCTATTTATCTCATTTGGTGAGTGTACCTAAATGTAGAAATAGCTAAATATCTCTATTATCCTTTTTTAACCGACGAAAAAAAACGGAGGAGGTTATCAATTCGACGCGTATATATATTTTTTTTTTTTTTATGTATGACGCATAGCTTTTTACGTAGAAGTCCG
This sequence comes from Aporophyla nigra, assembly GCA_947507805.1. Taxonomy (NCBI): domain Eukaryota; kingdom Metazoa; phylum Arthropoda; class Insecta; order Lepidoptera; family Noctuidae; genus Aporophyla; species Aporophyla nigra. Next base: position 24,741,054 of record OX382292.1, on the reverse strand, counting down.
ATTGTGATAATTCTTTTTTATTGAAAAGGGCATACTCCGAAAGTGGTCCCATATAAATTTGGAAAACAAAATCGAACCCTAAGGGTCGGAAAACAGGGGATGATTGATTGTTCACTCACTGATTGTAATGTATAACCACGCATAACTTTACACAGAGTAGTCCGATTTTGATAATTCTTTTTTCATTGGATAGGGTATACCTTGCCAAGTATTATTAGTACATTAAAGCCACAAAAAATTATAAAATAAAAACTTTTTAACAAAAAATTAAACCGCCGAAAATACTGAAAAGCAAAAAATAATAAACCTTAAAACTTTGAGTCGGCGCTGAAAAATCAATAAACAAAGATCACTCAAAGTGCCCGACTCATAATTTTAAGGTTTATTATTTTTTGCTTTTCAGTATTTTCGGCGATTTAATTTTTTGTTAAAAAGTTTTTATTTTATCATTTTTTTCTAGCGTTTATCTTAGTAGTTAAATACCAGGATCGTACTTATCATAACTTCAGTTCATCTAAAAAACCACTAACGTTCAAGAAATTGCTGAAACCTGATAAAGTAATGTTGGAAATAATTAAAGAGAACTGAAAGCTGTAGAACGCTTTCATTATCCACGGCTAGACGATAATTACTAGTGCTCCCGTTCACTTAAGACTACTCCATTATACTAACCTCCTTTGAAAAAAAAAAGCAGGAATAAAGTAGTGTTGACTTTAAACTGGCTGGTTATAATCAGTCATGTAATAATATTTTTAACCCCCGATGCAAAAAGAGGGGTGTAATAACTCTAACGTGTATGTATGTATGTATGTATGTATGTATGCCTGTCTGTGGCATCGTAGGTCTAAAACGGCTGAACTGACTTTGATTTTTTTGTTCAGTCTTTTTATATTTTTCTGGGTGGGAAATCACCAAATGACATCTCCAGCTCTGGGCAGAGCGGGAAGGCGTGTCAGACTTGAACAGACTAAAACCGACCCGTGCTCCTTCAGTTGCCTGTGTCAGAGCCACGGTAGCTCTTTCGAATAAATCTCGCGACCCTGGCAGGCATCGGTCCTGGCGGCCCCTTTTATTTTTGCTGACATCTCTATGAGGCGCGCGTGTAACACAACGCGTGGTCGACCCGGGCCTGGTTTTTACCGGTCGGCGAGCTACTCATTGTTCGCCGCCGGCAGACCCGCACCTACGCTGGCCGGAGCTCTTATTCCGCGGCGGCTATGGGCGTAAGGGTGCAGAGACTGCCTGGATGTTATAAGTCTGACGTGTATCTGTGTGTCTGTCTATGGTATCATAGTTCCTAAAAGGCTGCTCTGATTTAGATGTTTTTAGTTTTGTCTAAAAGGTGACAATCGAAAGGGTTGAGGATTTTCAGCTGTTTTCTGGTTAATGAAGGGATTTCAGCATCTTCCACAAGTCTGATCAGGTCGTAATTTGGTATCTTATTACTTCAATGATATTAAAAGAACAAAGTAAACTTGAACTACATCACCTAGAATTCCCAGGATACCCAACTACCTCACCAACAAAAAGCAGAAGTATCGTGTTTTTGGGTGATTTGAAAAGGTCTCAATGAGTGGTTATAGATAAATGGTGATCAGAGTCTGGTGACGGAGTAGCAAAGATGGCGATAAATTAGTAAGAAGCTTCACTATTGCACAGATTTAAGTAAGACATGTGTCGATCGTAGCGTGTTTACTATTACTTTATTAAGGTTAAAAGCAAGAAATAAAAGGTAAATTAAAAATGTAAAAAACCCGACCTAAATGAAATCTAATGGTTGTTTTTGTTCGGGTCGGGGTTCTTTTAATGATAAAGGAGATGTTTCATTTTTATATGGGGCTCCGGCCATAACGTGTACCGTTTAGCGAAGCTGGGTAAATTACTCATGAATAGAATAAAGTAACATTTTTTTCATAATTCAAATAATAACATAATAACATAACATAATATTTATTCAAAAAATAAAAGGCTTAAAAATATGTACAGTTTGCTTATATGTAAATTATATTCTAATATTTACGTGCCTGAACTAGGTTATCCTGTGTTTCAGGCAAGAAGAGCCTAAATAGTCTTATAAAATAAATAAATAACCAAAAGTTGTGAGTAGACAAATTATTGTATAAATGTTGAGTAGCTTATAAAATAGTTTCTAAAATTTTATAGAATTAATTATTTAACGTAGGTGAATACTTACTTTAACACAGTTAGTAAATTCTCTGTTTCTTCGTAAGACATACTTTGGAGAGCGTCATTGAGAGTTCTCTTACAATTTGCATAGTTTAGTGAAAAAATTTTTGCTATAGAGTTTAATCTATTATAGAGGAGAGGGCCGAGGTACAGATAAAATTTGGATATAAAAGCATGTTTTGTTCTATTTTGTGGACAGACTATATCTTTACGTCTTTTATTAGTAAATTCAGTGCTGTAGGGTAGAGCCGCGTGTTGTTTTAATACAATGCCCATTATAAATAGCTGTCGAACTGTTAATACTTCACAAGATTTGTATAGTAGGTTAGTAGGGAAAAGGAAAGGGCGGGAAGTAGAGACTTTGAGTATCGCTCTCTGAGCTCTCTCGATAGTTAATAACAATGTTTTACCCGCTCCACCCCATGTGGTAATACAGTAAGTTAATATCGATTGGCATAGAGCAAAGTAAACTTGTCTAATTATTTTTGGGTCAGCAATATGGCGTAACTTTTTAAAAACAAATATCAACTTGCGAATTCTGCTATTTAAGGCTTCTATGTGTTTTTTGAACGAAAGTGATTCATCCATTATAACACCAAGGTATTTCGTTGTATTTGTCATTTTGATGACAGGACAAACACATTGGTTATCTGTAGGCATAGCGCAATAATGAGCATAAATTGTCGAGGTAGGGCAAGTTGATGTTTGCTTGCGCATCGAAAACTTAATGTAATTTGTTTTGTCTGCATTTAGTGTGAGTGAATTATATTGAAGCCATTTATTAACAACATTAAAACCGTGTTGCGCAAATTTGTAGACATTGTTTTCTGAGTCAGCTGAAAATAGTATGGCAGTATCGTCAGCATAAGAAATAATTTGGCCGTGCTCTAAGTTTAGATTACAAAGATCGTTTATATAAATCAAAAAAAGTGTAGGTCCCAAAATACTTCCTTGGGGAATTCCGAAAGACGTGTTTTTTTGATCATCACTGAGAACATTACCAATCCTTACACATTGGGTACGGTCTTCTAAATAGCTCTTAAATAATTTCAGCTGGGTCCCTCTTATACCTATGGCTTCAAGCTTGCGCAACAGAATAGAAATAGAAACCGTGTCAAATGCTTTCGCGAGGTCCAGGAAGATTCCTACTGTATGGTTACCATTATCAAGTTCTTTGGATAAATAGTCAGTCAGATGATGTACGGCATCGTCTGTTGACATTTTTGGCCTAAATCCAAACTGTCGTTTCGATAAAATTAATTTATCCTCCAAGTATTTGTAAAGCCTTTTATTTAGAATTTTTTCTAAAATTTTAGACATAGAAGGCAGTAAGGAAATAGGTCTATAATTTGTCACTTGTTCTTTATTGCCTGATTTATAAACAGGGACAACAACAGCTTTTTTTAGGCACTCCGGAAAAATGCCTGTAGATAAACATTTTTGGAAGATATATGTAAGTGGTGGTATCAAAATGTGTCTAAACTGTTTAATAATCTTATTTGGTATGTTATCCCAGCCTACTGCAGAGTCATCTTTCAAACTCATAATTATAGTTTCTACCTCAGCCTCGTCAGTGTCTAACAACGCAAAGGATGATAAAATAGTGCTACATGGAAATGGAGTGCTGGTTAGATATTGTGATTGGCCCTGAACTTTTTCAGCTAAACACTTTCCAACATTTACAAAGAAATTATTTGCAATGTTGGCAGATGTTAACTGTGATGAGTGTGCTTGTAACAAACTTGAAGATGACTGATTTTGTTTTGAATTGTATGTTACACTTTTAATAAAATTCCAGATTTTTTTGCTACTCGTACCAGCCTTTTCAAGTGCAGTTTTATCGTAGGTGCATTTTACTTTTTTTAGGAGATCATTACAAAAGTTACGATATCGTTTATACGACTGTTGTAAAATTAAATTATCTGGGTTAGTTTTAGCTTTCATATGCAATTTATCTCTATGTTTCATACAACGTATGAGTCCTGCCGTGACCCATGGTTTTATATTGTAGTTTTTGCTATTTAGCCGAGTTTTGACAGTGTTTTTCTGAATTGCACGTTGCACATTTTTTATTAGGTACATTGTACAAAACTGCGGATCAGCGGAAGCGTAGACCGGGTCAAAGTCGATATTGTGTAAGTCTTCTTCAAGTTTATTTACGTTTAATCTAGTAATCGTGCGAGTGACTACTTTAGGCAATTTACAATTTAAAATGAATAGGGAAGCACTGTGATCGGTTATTGTTGAATTAATTACAAGGGCAAGGGCAGGGAAATTTGATTTGAGTAATATATGGTCCAAGCAGGAGCCACTTTGATGGGTAGGAAGCGTGTGAGTGGGAAGCAAACCATGGAAAGCGCACAGGTTAAGGTATTCCTCAGCGGATGCGTCAGCACTTTCGGGACGAATGTTGATATTAATATCTCCAATCAAAATGGTATTTTTGAAAGATGATAGATTCTGAAAGGCTTCATTTAAAGAGACAGTGAAATTGCTTATATTTTTAAAAGAGGGGGATCGATATAAGGCTAGTATCGCGAATTCTGAACCAATTTTAATTAACAATCTGCTACAGTCGTACATATTCGGTTCCTCGACAGACACATTGAGATGGTTTCTGGCATAAACTATCACTCCATCGTTCTGATTATAGGTTATGTTACTTTTGTACATATTATATCCCGGAATTTGTGGTATGTTATATTGTTTTGAAAGCCAACATTCGGTTAAGACAATAACGTCACAGTTTATGTCTAGACGTTGTAGGAAAATGCAAAAACTGTCGTAATTCTTAGAAATACTCCGAATATTTTGGGTTAGTATGGTTAGCGGACTAGAGTAGGAGGAGAGATATTGTTTACAATGTTCAACGTCACAAGTATGGGATTCAGCTACAGAGAATTTATCTATGTCATTAATTAAATTACTAATCATAATTATAAAATACCAATCACAAGGGCTAGATAAATACTTAATTAACGGCGCTCTTAGGCGCCAACATAATCGATAGAATTTATGTACCTCTTTTCTGCCATTATTTTCGCTGGACAATCATCAGCACTGGTCTTGTGGTTGCTCGGCTTTTTGAATTTTAAGCAAGTAGCGCATTTAGGTGTCTCAGCCTGCTTTGTGCAATCTTTGATTGAGTGACCCTGATCACCACAATGGCCACAGGTATTGGTGGTCTCCCGACATGATTTGGCCGCATGTCCGTACTGCTGGCAGTTATAACAGCGTGTAACAAGTGTAAAGTCTCTGACGGGGCATGATGACCAATTCACAAACACTCTGCCTTTATTTATCAGGGCTTTACGTATCTCTGCAGATACTTCAATTATATAATTGCAGGTTTCAGCGTCCTTTTTACCTGACTTATGGCTTAACTTAATGGAGGTCAGAAATGTCTCGAGGCTGCAGTTGTGAAGGTTCTCGGCTAGATTTTGGTGGAATAAACAAGTAAAAACTTCATTCTCTTGCATAGATGAGGGCACTCCGATAACCACTACTCTTGGCTTCCTTTTTGGGGGTTCGTCTACTGTAAGGCCTGAATTTGCTAATTCCATCGTTTTTTTCACCTTCTCAATGTCGTCTTTTGATTCTGTGCTGATAATAACACCGCCATTTTTTGTCTTACGCAGTCCTCTTATTTGGAGTTTCATTTGCTCGGGACATATAATTTTTTGGACAAGGGTTTTGGTCTCTTCACTAGACTTCAGTTTATCATTAGGATATATAGCCACTGAGCTTAAATTTATCGGCTGTATAAAATTGTTGGTACCTTTTTTTACCATGTCGGCAAAGGAAGATTCCGTAACTGGTTTAATTGAGGCTCCGATTTTCTGCTTCAGGTCTTGTAGTTGTTGAGACAGATCAATTTGGTCCTCGAGTGTTTGGACGGTGGAGTGGGCCCGGACGGCTCTCATTTTGAGGGACTGATACTGGACTGCCATCTGCGATGTGCCGTGACTAACTTTTCGGCATAGGGTACTTATCCGCAGTTTTTGCTCCATGTTCAATTTACCCTCTGATGTAATAGAGCATACTTCATTGAGGCATTGCTCAATGGACGACATCCAGTTCTGGATTTCTGGCGTAGCTATCACTTCAATCCCGTCATCGACTCTTTGGCTGGGCGGTTTAGGGGGAGACGCGGGTGCGGGCTCGGGTGCAGGTGCAGGTGCGGGCACGGGCACGGGTGTAGGAGGTGGGCTCCGAGCACATCTGCCGCCCCGGCTGAAGGGACTGGTTGCCATTACAATATAAGTTATTTCTTGTTAAAAACTTATACACATTTTCACATTAATCGTTTACACATATCTAACATATTATGCTTACGTATGAAAATGGTTTTTATATACAAAATTAAAATTAAAAATGTTTGACGTTTGTCCTAAGAGTTAGCAAGTGGGTATTTTGAATTCGTTTAGAAACACACTTCAAGATTGGAGGCTAAAGATTTTTGTAACGATGAAATGGTCACACTTAATTATGTTTACTCAAAAATATTTACAAGAGAATAATAGTAATTTATTTTTAACACTACAAGAATACACACATTTTTTAATTATTTTCTACTTAACATTGATTTGATGAGACATGATTTCAGAACGAATTAAGTCTGCAAGCAAACGAGACGCCATGTTGAATAAAACATGGGAATAATTGAAAAACTATTATTTTTTGTACACAACAAATCAGGCGCAAATTAACCAGGGAATATTTTTCCCTAATTTGTAGTATTTTTTCTTCTTTTTTGATAAATGTACATCTGATGGCCGAAAATGAAACAGCTCCTTTGTCTTCTGTTGTGGGTAAATCAAAAAATTTCGTAACGCGGTATCCGTGAAATGTACACACCTTTTTAGGGTTCCGTTGCCAAATGGCAAAAAATGGAACCCTTATAGATTCGCCATGTCTGTCTGTCTGTCTGTCTGTCTGTCTGTCCGAGTATGTCGCAGCCACTTTTCTCCGAAACTATAAGAGCTGTGCTATTGAAACTTGGTAAGTAGATGTATTCAGTGAACCGCATTAAGATTTTCACACAAAAATAGAAAAAAAACAATAATATTTGGGGTTCCCCATACATAGAACTGAAACTCAAAATTTTTTTTTTCATCAAACCCATACGTGTGGGGTATCTATGGATAGGTCTTCAAAAATGATATTGAGGTTTCTAATATCATTTTTTTTTTAAACAATAATATTTGGGGTTCCCCATACATAGAACTGAAACACAAAAAAAAATAATTCATCAAACCTTTACGTGTGGGGTATCTATGGATAGGTCTTTAAAAATAAAATGGATGTATGTCCTCGAAACCGGCGAGATCCGCATAGGCTTGTTTTAAGTGACTTACCGAGACTAGCTAAATATAGTAAAAGCTGTTTAGCCATGTGTATTCTTATTTATAATAAAATTCCAAGTTATTTTAAAACTTTGGATCTCAGATTATTTAAACAAACATTACTTGAATGGTTAAAAACTAAAAATTTTTACAGTATCAATGAATTTACTGACCAGAAACATTTTTAAAGGTCACCAATAATATTTGCATGCTATAATATAAGCTAAACATGTATGCTCTATATTTTGTTATCTTACACCTGTATATACCATGTTTATGCAAATAAATATTATTTCTATTTCTATTTCTAAAATCGAGGTTTCTAACATCATTTTTTTCTAAACTGAATAGTTTGCGCGAGAGACACTTCCAAAGTTGTAAAATGTGTGTCCCCCCCCCCGTAACTTCTAAAATAAGGGAATGATAAAACTAAAAAAAATATATGATGTACATTACCATGAAAACTACCAACGAAAATTGGTTTGAACGAGATCTAGTTAGTAGTTTTTTTTTAATACGTCATAAATCGTAAACCACAATTTACCTTTCATTCAGTCAACACAAATATAAAAAAAACCGGCCAAGTGCGAGTCGGACTCGCGCACCGAGGGTTCCGTACAAACCTGCAGGTCATCATCATCATCATTCGTCATCATCGTTTATGAAATTAAATGTTTTTTTTTTTTAATTTTTATATTTGAGTTGACTGAATGAAAGGTAAATTGTGGTTTACGATTTATGACGTATTAAAAAAAAACTACTTACTAGATCTCGTTCAAACCAATTTTCGTTGGTAGTTTTCATGCTATTGTACATCATATATTTTTTTTAGTTTTATCATTCCCTTATTTTAGAAGTTACGGGGGGGGGGACACACATTTTACCACTTTGGAAGTGTCTCTCGCGCAAACTATTCAGTTTAGAAAAAAATGATATTAGAAACCTCAATTTCATTTTTAAAGACCTATCCATAGATACCCCACACGTAAGGGTTTGATTAAATTTTTTTTTTGTGTTTCAGTTCTATGTATGGGGAACCCCAAATATTATTGTTTTAAAAAAAAATGATATTAGAAACCTCAATATCATTTTTGAAGACCTATCCATAGATACCCCACACGTATGGGTTTGATAAAAAAAAAAATTTTGAGTTTCAATTCTATGTATGGGGAACCCCAAATATTATTGCTTTTTTTCTATTTTTGTGTGAAAATCTTAATGCGGTTCACTGAATACATCGATTTACCAAGTTTCAATAGCACAGCTCTTATAGTTTCGGAGAAAAGTGGCTGTGACATACTCGGACAGACAGACAGACAGACAGACAGACATGGCGAATCTATAAGGGTTCCGTTTTTTGCCATTTGGCAACGGAACCCTAATTAAAAAAAAAAACATTTCATTTCATAAACGATGATGACGAATGATGATGATGATGACCTGCAGGTTTGTACGGAACCCTCGGTGCGCGAGTCCGACTCGCACTTGGCCGGTTTTCCATATAAATATTTCTGTATTTAAATTCATGCACATAAAATACTTGATAAATAGCAATAAATGAAAGACCATTAAATTAGGTAGGTATTCACACGGTATTCATCAGTATTTAAAATCACAAACAATCCAATCTGGACTGACTTTGACTGGCCTGTTAGTCTAGTGGTTAGTGGCCCTGACTGCTAAGACTGAGGTCGTGGGTTCGATTCCCACCCAGGACAAATGTTGTGTGATGAGCACAATCATTTGTTCTGTGTCTGGGTGTAATTTATCTATAATATGTATGTATTTAGAAATATATAAGTATGTTTATCAGTTGTCTGGTTGCCATAGTACAGGCTCTGCCTAGTTTGGGATCAGATAACGTTGTGTTGGTTGTCCTAACATATTATTATTATTAACATATATTTTATTATTAATCTTTCCTCTTTATAATATTATGCTTGGTCTGACAGGCACGTGGCCGGATTTTCAATACAATTTTACAGTGGTTTACCAACAAGGCCCTCCTTTCAATGTCATTTAGGCACGAAAAGACCCTTGTGCCACATACATAACGTATCATTTGTAAACTAGTACTCTACTACTTGACTACGGTAGCAAATTATTAAAAAAAAAAAAACCTTTAAATACTTTAATTCAAACGTTTTGTGCAAGCAGATTTTGAGCAACTGTCATGCCAGCGACACAAAGGAAAAGATGAGTTCACGAGTAAGTAGCTATAGAATATTGAGAAGCTGTCAGTAAAATATGTGACAGATTCAAAAATCCCAATTTTGTTGACGTGATATAAGATAGGTTCGATATAACTATTTGCATAATCTTTTCTCAACAATTTTGGGCTTGGTTTTCAGTATAACCAGTTGCAGCTGGATAGTATTTTACATGGAGCGACAGCGTATTTGTCCTCCACCATCAAGTTACTAGATAACACGATATCCCTTGGCAAGGGTGGTGGTAAGACTCTCGGGCTTCAGACTCCACGAAACTACGCAGTTGGTCCCTGCTGTCATTTGTAGATCTTATATCTACAGTCCAAGTATCTACAGATGACAGCCGGGGTATCTATCTGGTAGTCCAAATATCTACAGATGACAGCCGGGGTTCCGAGGCAAAGGGGTTTCTCAGTATGTTATGGATGATTACACACGCACGCATTACGCATGCACGGACCGACCTCGTCAAGTCCCTAATCCCGTACTAATCCCTTAAGATCAGCGCGTGCGTCTGTAATTAATTAATATAGTCAAGAAGTCCTTTGCTGCTATTTTATTATGTCTCTAAGTGCGCCATTTACTTTAAAGCTAAAATTGGACGTATTTTTGGTTTCTGAAAGAGAAATGTGACAGTTTGTCTAACGATTGCCAAATCGAAAACGATTGCTAATCTCCAAATAACCGGCAATCAGAGGTCTTTTCGGTTTTCGGAAGATTTTTCTTAAAATATGACTTGTTATCTGGCCAATTACTTAGATATTTTGAATATCCACCAATTATATGCGTATCAATTTATAAAAGCAGTCACTACGGGAATCAGGAACTATTTTTAGGTGTTTATGGGTAAAACACAATGTTTTTATTCCATAGACTTTGGTGCAAAGTAAATCCGCATTTCAGTAAAAAGTTTCTTGTAATGGAGGGGCGAAGTCTATTGCCTCTATAATATTGACTTTTTTTGTACTTAAAATGAATACCATTTCATAAAAACAATTAAAATATTAACATAAATATTTTAACTATTTTGAATGTGAGGACTGTGGGTGAAAATGGGTGCCAAATTCAGCGTTTTAAGCATTTCAAGTAATATGCGTGGTTACCAACAGGGGTTTTTTTTTTCTGGATGGGAAATCATCAAATGACTTCTCCCGCTCTGGGCGGAGCGGGAGGGCGTGTCAGACTTTTACTGACTAAAACCCACCCGTGTTCCTTCAGTTGCCCATGTGCCAGGGTCACGGTATCTCTTTCGAACAATCTCGCGACCCTGACAGGCATCGGTCCTAGCAGACCCCTTCAGTGCTGCTGACATCTCTTTGAGGCGCGCGTGGAACACTACGCGCGTGGAGCATTACTGCTTCGCAGAAGGAGGTAAGAATTATTAATATCTAAATGGGTGGCGAGTTCTGTAGATAATCTTGAAATATATTGATGAGAACTTTATTTTTGAATGTTGAATACATTCTAAATTTTGACATTATTTGTAAAAAAAAAATTGCACTGTCCCACTCCTGCGCAAAGGCCACCCTCCACTTCCTTCAACTATCGCGAAGCCGCGCGTCGTGCTGCCAGTTTTGACGGAACCTATTCAGCTCGTCCCGCCATCTCCTACGTGGTCTGCCACGACCTCGCCTCACTGTACTTTGTAAATTTTGACCTTCAAAATTCGTCCGCATCGCTGTTAGTGCAAAAAAAGCTGACAGCGTAGCCACGTCGGCTTGCAATGCAGAAATTATGTGGCCTAGAAAAAGGGCGATGTCCCGAAATACTCGAAGAGTTTTTCGGTATTCAACCCCAAACGGATCTAACATAGAACTCCCAATAAGGCTGTTATATTTGCACCGTTTGCAGCTGCATCTGTACTTAATTGACTTAATGAACTGAATTAAAAATAAAAGATAGGAATATTGAATGAGTGATACATTTTTTTTTTTAAGACAGCGTTAATAAAAATGTATGGGCAGATTTTTTTCAAGATTATCAAATTTTGTTAACAAAAAACGAAGGTTGCATAGAATATTTCTACGGTAGCGTTCTTATGGGTACCTATTCATGCAAGTGGCGGCAAACTAACGACAAAATAAAAAAAAAACCGGCCAAGTGCGAGTCGGACTCGCGCACCGAGGGTTCCGTACAAACCTGCATGTAGGTATTCACGGTTTATGCATAAGGCTTATGTTTATGAAATTAAATGTTTATTTTTTTTCAAATTTTTGTATTTGAGTTGACTGAATGAAAGGTAAATTGTGGTTTACGATTTATGACGTATTAAAAAAAACTACTTACTAGATCTCGTTCAAACCAATTTTCGGTAGAAGTTTATATGGTAATGTACATCATATATTTGTTTTAGTTTTATCATTCCGTTATTTTAGAAGTTACGGGGGGGGGGGGCGGCACACATTTTACCACTTTGGAAGTGTCTCTCGGTCAAACTATTCAGTTTAGAAAAAAATGTTATTAGAAACCTCAATATCATTTTTAAAGACCTATCCATAAATACCCCACACGTATGGGTTTGATGAAAAAAAAATTGTTGAGTTTCAGTTCTATGTATGGGGAACCCCAAATATTATTGTTGTTTTTCTATTTTTGTATAAAAATCTTAATGCGGTTCACATAATACATCTACTTACCAAGTTTCAATAGCATAGCTCTTATAGTTTCGAAAAAAAGTGGCTGTGACATACTCGGACAGACAGACAGACGTCGCAGACAGACAGACATGACGAATCTATAAGGGTTCCGTCTTTTGCCATTTGGCAACGGAACCCTAATAAAGATCCGTTGTGGCATAACCATACCTACCCTATGCCACTTAGTTTTAGTTAAATAAGCCATTTTAAGCCACCTTACGTGCCATCGTTTAGAAGAAAAAGTAACTTAAAGACGGTTCATCCACTACCATCGTCAACAGGTACGTCAACATGAACGTGGTCATCATCATCATCATCATTTCAGCCGTAAGACGTCCACTGCTGGACTTGGCCTCCCCCAACTTGGGGAGCTTTGCCATAATCGCCACGCTTGGCAGGCGGGTTGGTGATCGCAGTATGGTGGTAAAATGCATAGAGAACGCTGCTGCCCACTCTCTAGTAAGTCCCTTAGTCGCCTTTTACGACACCCACGGGAAGAAATGGGGTGACGACGCCGAAGTAGTAATTCATACATTTAGTACAGTACGTGCCTCCTGCACGCCACAGCTGGGACGTTACGTTGGGTTCAAATAATTTTGTTACACGTTGACGTCCCGTTGTCAAAGGTGGTGGACAAACGGCCGCATTGTCCAAACTTCGCCAAATTTGAAAATGCAATTCACATTGAGTGCTGAGAGCTTCCCATTTGGAACCGTCCGCGCGATAATTAAACATATAACCAGTGCCAAATTGGAACTAGCCAGGGAGCTCTTGGATGCGAGAAAGTTCAATTTAGAATCCAAACACGATTGCATATAGTGTGTAAAACTCATTTGTACAAAATTGACTAAACAAGTGAGCATTGTTGTTTTTGTTGCAAAAAAAACTTTTTAACAAAAAATTAAACCGCCGAAAAAACTGAAAAGCAAAAAATAATAAACCTTAAAATTATGAGTCGGCGCTTTGAGTGATCTTTGTTCATTGATTTTTCAGCGCCGACTCAAAATTTTAAGGTTTATTATTTTTTGCTTTTCAGTTTTTTCGGCGGTTTAATTTTTTTGTTAAAAAGTTTTTATTTTACAATTTTTTGTGGTTTTAATGTACGAATATTACTTGGCAAGGTATACCCTATCCAATGAAAAAAGAATGATCAAAATCGGACTACTCTGTATAAAGTTAAGCGTGGTAATACATTACAATCACTGAGTGAACAATCAATCTTCCCCTGTTTTCTGACCCTTAGGGTTTGATTTTGTTTTCCAAATTTATATGGGACCACCCTCGGAGTATTCCTCTTTCCAATAAAAAAAGAATTATCACAATCGGACTACTATGTAAAAAGTTATGCGTGGTCATACATAAAAAAAGAAAACAAACAAAAAAAAAAAATACGCGTCGAATTGATGACCTCCTCCGTTTTTTTTCGTCGGTTAAAAAGGTGTCGACTATACTATTCACCAAAATGTACCTATCTACAATAGTTACACTGACGATTTTTATTTTAGAAACTAGCCAAAACAAGTTGTATTGTCAAAACGCTTAAGCACCTAGTTACTTAAGGAGTCGAGGAGTTTCTCAACATTATTATTCATACATACAATTTGTACACAGAGAGGCAGGGAGATGAATATGATTTATGAATCATAACCTGTTACCATGGATTCGGTATATAATTCAGAACCTCCTTCCGTTAAAAAATTTCGTCATTATTAAACTGCACTACTGAAATTGCTCTTTTCTATGAAAAAGCAGATTTATTCGATTATTACTTACAAAAAACTTCTACACTTTTGGGCCTAAAATCATGCACTGATGAATGCAGAAGTCAATGGATTTTTATGCGGTTCTCAGAATCATTTAGAAAATTTATTCGGAGATATTTTTGTCTAAGTAGGTATTATATTAATAATACGAATGAAATAAATATAGTAGATCATTTCTTTCAATGATGTAAGTACACGTACATTAATAGAAACTTACATTAAACAATGAAATATCGATATTTCGTATAGTCAAAGAAAAAAATCCTTAGTAGACTAATAAAACAATTGAATCAATTCAAAACTTATTTACAAACATTTAAAATTAAACAAAAACCTATCGACAGAACGCAAAGACGTCATAATACGTGGAGTTCCCTAGGTAAAATCGACCGATATTGAAAAATTCTCACGTGGTACGCCAAGGTGCTTCGGGTTCTTAATGAAATTCCTTTCAACCCCCGCATCGCTGAAGGACACGGTAATTAAGTTAAGGGTTCCAATGCATAGAGGAATGGGTGTACAGAAAATAGATATTGAAAGGACGTGGGATGTTTAGGGTTAAGGTAACTATATTAATTAATCTTTGTAGACGTTTTCTGTTTAAGTTAGCGTGAGTGGGATGAAGATAAGTGAGTTTCTTAATCATTTTGAAAGCTCAAAGTTGTTTATCTTTTCAAAATAGATAAGTTCAGTTTTTTTTTTTTATAATGATCGGGATTTTGTCTAGGTATGAACTCTGATAAAGCCGTCGTTAGAAAGTATGCTTGCCTACTTAAAAATAATGATGTTTTATCTAGACATCTAGACAAATAAATAAAATTGGAGTGTCTGTTTGTAATATTAAAATGACCGCTTTTTACTAAGTGTATAAAATATGGATGTATACACGGTTTGTACCAAAACAACATTTTTTACAATTTTTGCCTGTCTGTCTGTCTGTTTGTTCCGGCTAATCTCTGAAATGGCTAGACCGATTTTGACGAGACTTTCACTAGCAGATAGCTAATATTATAAGGAGTAACTAAGGTTAGTTTTATTTTAGAAAAAAAAAAATAGAATCTCACGAAAAAAAAAAACGAACGAAAAACTTTTTTGTTAAAAATACCACGCGGACGAAGTCGCGGGTAATTACCTTTATAACCTAGATTAATGCATTCTTAATACATTAACCGCGGTATTACGACCTCTTGCGATATTTTCCGACATCCGCGCGGGCGAAGCCGCGGGCAAAAGCTAGTAATATATTAATAACATAAAACAGAAACTTATTTAAGTCACGAACGTAGTTAGTTTTGTCGTTTTCTTGTAATACTATTGATCTTGATTTCATGTATATTTTCTTTTGTTTTCCACTTAAGCGTAGTTATGAATCTATAAATCTTTAATCAAACTACAGGGTAAAATTAAATTAGTTGGCAGATTTTACCAACGTTTTGAGTATCGATATCGATAACGAATGGAACAATAAAACACTTCAGGCAAATTACATTACATTTATATTGTAAGACATTCTACGACTACATCATTGGTCTTACTCTCATACGTCTGGCGGACCTGTAATTATTTTTTCAACGTATTATATGTACGTAATCCATGTAATTTTATCTATTACTGTGCCACCGCTGTCCGTTCGACGTTACGTCCATTTGTCAGCGGGGTCTATCTTATGAACCGTAATAGGTAGACAGTTGAATTTTTCACAGAGTGTGTATTTTTATTGCCGCTATAACAACAAATAAAACTTAAAACGAAAAGTTATACAAATTTGTTTATTTCAGCGTTTTATACCTTGTAGTGCCCTTTTTTTGTGGGTGGGATATCATCAAATGACGTCTTCCGCACTGGCCGGAGCGGGAGGGCATGTCAGACTTTTACTGACTAAAACTCACACGTGTTCCTTCACAACCCTTGCAGGCCTTGTACGCGAGTACGGTACACACTTGACCGATTTATCATTGTAACCAAACTTTTAATAACAGAAGGCACATCAACTAAGATTTATAGCTCCTTTTTTATTAAAGTTAAAACAATCTACTTTGTCACTTACTTCAGAAAGTCATATCTTCACAAAGAAATATTATTAAGGTAACGATATCTTTAATGGCCGTTTTGTAGGGTAGTTTGAAGTTTCAATGAAATTACGGATCCGCTAAGTGTTCTTATACCTACGCTTGTGCGGCCGGTTTATGTGGGAGAAATTGTGATCAAAACTTTTTAATGGTAGGCTTGAGAAAATATTAATGTGAAAACTTAAAGTAATAATATCAAAATCTATTTTAAGGAAAGTAAGAAAAAACAAAATTTATTTGGCACTCAAAATACAAATGAAAAAATAAAAACTGAATTCAGGGACAAAGTTCCTTAAACTATCTTCGCACACATACACTGTAAAATAATAACACCTAGGAATACATTTTTCTATTTGACCATATGACAACTAATCGTTTTAATAAAATATGTTTTGACATACCTACTAAATAGGTACCGTAAAGGTTGTTTGCGAAAATGGACCTTAGTGCAACTTGACAGTAAAATAACTCCAAGCACAAGTGAAAAAACTACAATTTCTACAAGCTATTTAGAATAAACTTCCAAATTATTTGTATAGACTGTCGCAGGTTAAATAAAAAAGTCATTATTGAAGATATTATGATTATGATGTTATATCTTAATACTTATATATAAATTACGCGTCACGTTGTTTGTCCGGGATGAACTCCTAAACTACTTAACCGATTTTAATAAAATTTGCACACCGTGTGTAGTTTGATACCTACGATCTCAATTTATAGTCGCAATAATATTATAAAGAGGAAAGATTTGATTGTTTGTTTGATTTGAGTGGAGCAGCAACGAAAAATGGACGAAAACTGGCAGGCAATTCGATGCGACGGGAAGGGTTACGGGAGCAAAAATTTGACGCGGACGAAGTCGCGGACAGAAGCTAGTTTTTTATAAATTCTTTCTAGGCTGATGATTCATTCTCACGTTAAAATCACTACATAAAAAACTAGTCTTGTGAACTGCAATGGAAACTGCCGAGTAGGTAAGAACCGTAAATAAGGAATTAAGGCTCGTTCAGACTATCGCGACGCAACGGTCGCGCGATTCGGCGATTTATATCCGCGTCACTTCACACAGGGGTGACCTGTCGCGCCGCGACACGGTCATAGAATTTGTACTACGGATATAAGTCGACGAATCGCGCGCGACCGTCGCGTTGCGCTAGTCAACACGAGCCTTAATTCCTTATTTACAGTTCTTACCTATCCATACTTACTGTAATATTATTTTATTACCCAGAATTAACTCTTTTAAAAACACAAAACAGAATAAACTTGAGTCAGGTAATGGCCGCCATTACCCAATTATTAAATATAAAACCCCTTTGGTTGCGTCTATGGCCGGTATACGGTGATTAATTCGGTTTGTGTCAGCAATAACTAAGTTATTGCCAGCCAGTTCACATGCACTCCACAGAGTAGGAAGCGAATGGAGCCATCAGTTTGGAAAGCTGTAAAGTTACCTAAACTGTAACTTTACTGCGTTTATTAATAGAGTTCATTATTGCAGTTATTTTGGCAACAGTATGATGATGCTACTTTTTACTGAGTTCACAAAAAGGAGGAGGTTCTCAATTCGGCTGCATTTTTTAAAAGTTTGTTATCTCTGGACTCTATCATTTATAAATCAATTTGAAATACATACATACAGAGTGCTTTCATATAAATTTGGTAAAGTTTTGTTCAGTGGCTTTTGAGGTCCCTTCAATAAAACTTTTTTTTCCACATGTTTTTTTTTTCGGTGATTTTATAATATTTTCCTGTGACCGTTATTTGAGGAGGTAGTACTTTTTATGTTTCACTATTTAATTTTGATACCTACTTACCACAACTAAATAGTGAAACATAACTGAATAATACACCTTTTTTTGTGACGCGTTCTTTAATCTCGTATTTTCGAGTAGCTATTCCGATCTACGGCATAGCTTACGGAAAACGAGTTGCCATTATTGATCATAAGTTTATCGCGGCAGGTTTTTGACTTTCAGTGAAGGAAAAGATCGTAATCAGAGCCTTGATAATTTTCAGCAATTACCAACACGCAGTGAGTTTTCACAGTATAGTAATTGCCTGTCCGTTACTTCAGTCATCATCAGTGATCGGATATTTGGATGAATATTCACCTATAGTTTAAATGTTGGCTAATATGGAATGCGCGTTTTTACCGTGTTTTGTGTGCTATTTTAACTAACACATACCATCGTACACACATATGTATGTGCACCTGGGGTTAAACATTAATTTTCAATAAATAGGATCCAAGAAACCCGGCTTTAATAAAAAATACGAAGCCGCTTCCGTGCTTTCACAGCTAAATAGTAACATTAGGTAAATATGCATTCGAATATCCGATCCCTGGTCATCATCCATGTCTTTCGACTGAAGTCAGCCGAAAGCTTTTGAGGTTTCGGCTGACTACAATCTTACCCTTTAAAGACACAGTAAGATGGAGCAAATTCTGGAAACATAGTCGATTCCACCATTTACTCTAACATAACTTTCCATTTATACATTTATCTGTGGGACCTCTAACTAGTTTATATAGCGCATTAAACCTGCCGCTTTTGTTATAAGCTATTACGAGGCTGTAGTTTTGAATCTAGCGAGCCTATGATATGAAAGTGAAATGCATTTACGCATTTATGTTAGTGTGGCCGCAAAAGCTTTGTTTAGAAACTCATGAGGCTGGCAGAATATAAACGGGATTGTGAAGAGTAATTTTCTACGTTTCAATTGTTTTGTTATTTGAAAAATTTATGGTTTTCTCACACCTCTATTTAGGGGAAGCCTATGTCCAACAGTGAACGTCTTTCGGCTGAAATAATGATGTTGAGACTAATTCGTAAGTCGAAAGTTATAAGAAGAAAACCAACAATACTAGCAGTCATTTTTAATAGAATTACACCAAAATCTAACAACAAATATTTTTCTAGAAATTATCAGATTCTATCACAAAACTAATGCCCATTTTCCGGCAATTCCGAAATAGAACAAAAGCCGATATATATACCGCGTGCCCACAACACATAAACGTGTGCTAGATAATGTTTCAACCGACCCCTGTTAACCGGCCACCAGTTAGCCCGGATATTAGTCTAACACAATTAATCCGGGCAGGGTTTCGCCCACTTTACAGTACTATATACGGACCTCTAATTTTCCTTGATTAAGACCTTGATTAGGATGGTGGCTGTTAATTGGAAGTCTTAATTGATTTCGTTTTAAGTTTAAGGCCTTTTAAAACGATGTTTTATGGGTGTTGTACAGTAAGGTTTAGATATAAAAGTGAGAAACCCTGAAAAATCTTTTAAGTTTGTACTTTATGAGTAGTCCATGGTTTTAAGGTAAAAACATTAACTTAAAATAGTTTATTTAATATAATTTAAAACAATGTTTAATCCATGACGAGCTAAACTATTCCTATTATCCCAAAAGTTTTGCTAAAAATTTATAACAGGTTTACAAAATTGATTAAAAATTTAGGCAAGTGATTGAGTTTAGGTCCGGACAAGAGTTTGGATGATAAACAAAGAAAAAAAAACATCACATCGAATTAAACTCTTACGTATAGACAATTTTAAAGCTTAGGATACATTTCCTCCTACTTATAAACTTTCGCTTAATCATACAATTTTGACGTTTAAACGTAGTATTATACAGGATTTTTTTTTAACCATAGCGCAATTTTTTTTTGCTGGTTCAGTATCAGTAATGGAACACATTTCAACAATTTTTTCAATACTTTTTTTAAATTTTTATCCGACTTTAAATCAGTAAACTGTGGACACCCTACATGTTTCGTAATATAATATCGACAATAGAATAGGTCAGTAACCGCGCGCCGGCGTAGGTACTTCGAACTTCTTAGAATTTTGACCAATCGAACAGGTGGTAGGTACTTGTGGCTACGCTCGGTCGTTCACCTTCGCCGCCGCGCCGGCGCCGCGCGCAAGTTACCATAAAAACCAGTTTCAAAATAAACATCTTTCTTTAACGATAACTTAATTTTTTTGTGCTAAGATATTTCAAAATAAAAATTGCATTGTATATCTAGTTTAATTTTAATTTGTTAAAATTTGCGTACTGGTCAAAACTTATCCTGTATAAAAAGTAAAGATAAAGATAAAGATATATTTATTGCGTAACTGTGTACATTAAGGTCTTATTAATAAACATTACATTTTTGGTTTCAACAGTCTACCCAAGTCGGATATGCAATACTATGTTAAGAATTTAATTTACAAATATTATTTTTTATCAAAAAACTCATGCAGAAAACTTGCAAATCATCAACCCTTGTTTCATTTAGTAGGAAGTAATCTCTGGAACGACCTCTCAGATTGTAAAAATTATCTTTGCATTTGATAGCTCAATCTATACTTCTATACTAATATTATAAAGAGGTAACATTTGTTTGTAAGTTTGTATGTTTGTAAGTTTGTATGTAGGGGGTAATCTCCGGAACTACTGGTCCGAATTGAAAAAATCTTTTTGTGTTGGGTAGCCTATTTATTGAGGAAGGCTATAGGCTATATAACTACACGCTAAAACTAAGAGGAGCGGAGCAGTAATAAAAAATGTTGCAAAAACGGGGAAAATCGCGCGGGTAGGCGATTCAACGCGACGGGAAGGGTCGGGGGAACACGAAATTTAACGCGGACGAAGTCGCGGGCAGGAGCAGCTAGTTCTTGAATAATTTTGTATGGCTTACGACCACGGTACGACAGGAAGTGTCTTTTTTTTAATTCGTGACATGTGTTTCTCCAAAGCCATATTCAATTAATTGTAACGGAAAATAGTCTCTAACTAGCGAACGAGCAAGATGCTTCCAATGATACATTTTTCAAAATATGATAATTGAGATTAGTAGTTTAGAAGTCATGAGGGAATAGAACGACATATGTACATACTGGTCAAAATCATTACCCTCCTGTTTGCTTCGCCATAGTAAGATCAAAACTAACAAGGAGAGAAGTTAAAAATAATTCTATCATTTCCAGTAGGTAGTAACCTTAAAATTTTCACGACACCGATTGCTTTGAATAAAAACTTTGAACTATGAAACAAAACCAAGTTCTGAATAAGTAGACTTTGAATATTACTTTTCAAAGACTAAGCTGTGTTAACAAATCAAAATTGAATTTAATCAGTCTGTCATATTTTCTTACTTAATAATTTTGTCTAGGATTTTATGCCAGAATGTTGAAATGAAGTCTTTCTATTTAAAAAAATCTGCATGATTTTGGTGAAAATGTATGCGATCGGAATACTCTTTAAATGATTCATTATCATCATTTCAGCTGGAAGACATCCACTGCTGGATATGGCCCTCCCGCAATTTGAGGGGTGTGCCATAATCGCCACGCTTGGCAGGCGGGTTGGCGATCGCAGTATGGTGGTAAAATGCATAGAGATTGCTGCTGCCCATTCTCTAGTAAGTTCCTGGTATAAGAGAACATCATGATTTCAGCCGAATTGCTTCCACTGCAGACCATTGGCTACCCTCAAGCTCCGCCATTTCAACCAGTTTTTTGCTTCCCGCATCCGTGAACATAGTTTACAATTTTGTTTTTACTACATTCACGCAAAGTGCATAGTTTTATGTTAACATTGTTTTTATTTGTATGTATGTTAGTCTGTAAGGTATTTATGATATGGGTCTTATTAGCCCGAAATAAATTGATTTGATTTGTTTTAATAATATTATGCCTTGTTTTCCCAAAAGGGTTAGGAAAAGGTGCACGTTTATTTCAATAATACATGCACATTTTGCCAGCTATGATTAACTCTAACGTTGTCCACTTAATTTAACCGACATAATATACCTCTAGGCGTGATTAAAAATGGTAACCATTTATTAAGATACAAGGTACTAAGAAAAAGAAATAATGGATTAGAATTATGAAACATCCTGTTACTAATGTTTACGTATCATATGGTAGAGAACATACCTATCCAGTGCACGAGTCGGCTAGATCATTCCATTTCTCATGAGACAAAATATCAAATTTAAACCACGTCATGCGTCATCATAATGAATACTATTTTAATTTTTTTGTTATTCAAATGTTTATTTTTTTCTTATGGATGTGTAGTAATTGGTTACATGAAGTGGGCTGCCGTTGTAAGACGACCAAAACGTCACGGTGTATGGAGCAGTCTATTGCCGTAGAGTCTATTCAGTCGAAAGACGTCCACTGCTAGACATAAGCCTGCCCCAATGTGGGAGGGGGTGCCATAATCACCACGCTTGGAAGGTGGGTTGGCGGTTGCAGTTTGGGGTTGCATAGAGACCGCTGCTACTCATTCTTTGGTAAGAAGTCCCTTACTCACCTCTGACAACACCCAATGGAAGAAATAGCAATTGCCATCAAACCGGGAACAAATCCGAACTCCGGGCTATCTGTAATTACTTAGTAATAATAATAGACTGGCCTGTTAGTCTAGTGGTTAGTGACCCTGACTGCAAAGACTGAGGTCGTGGGTTCGATTCCCACCCAGGACAAATCTTTGTGTGATGAGCACGATCAATTGTTCTGTGTCTGGGTGTAATTTATCTATAATATGTATGTATTTAGAAATATATAAGTATATTTATCAGTTGTCTGGTCACCATAGTACAGGCTCTGCCTAGTTTGGGATCAGATAACAGTGTGTTGGTTGTCCTAAGATATTTAAGATATTTATTTATTTATAGACAATCCTAGACCAACAAGGCAGTAAGATTATCTACTACATTTTTACACGCTTTATATTAGCTTCACTTGTATGTTTGTATGTTAGTATGTTTGTATGTTAGTATGTTTATAGGTTAGTATGTTTGTATGTTAGTTTGTAACCGACTCCTTATAGCGCGATTTTGACGCACTTTAAACAACCAGATTTCATTCGAACTCTGTAGACTTATCGAAGACCGATGACAATACTATAATTTCATAAATTTGTGCCATTATCCTTGCCAGGGTTACCAGGACAGCAAAAAAACTGTCTTCGAAAACTACGCTGACATACGTCACAAACTACGCTGACATACCTGCCTTAAAATTCGAAACACCCTAAAAAATAGAAATAAATAATAGTTTAAAAAAACTAAAAACACGCTTCCATAGAAAACCAAATTAAAAAGTAGAAAATAATGGAAAAAAAGCGTAGGGTGCCTGATATCAATAAAAAAATACATTAATAAGCACCCCACGCTTTTTTCCCTTCTATTTTTTAAGGTGTTTCGAATTTTGAGACGTATGTCAGCGTAGTTTGTGATGTATGTCAGCGTAGTTTGCGAAGACAGTTTTTTTGCTGACCTGGCATCAATAAAAAAATACCTTAAAAGCACCCCACGCTTTTTTTCCATTATTTTCTACTTTTTAGTTTGGTTTTCTATGGAAGCGTGTTTTTTAGTTTTCTTAAATCACCTTTTACTATGTCAGTGTTAACGTTGTATACTTTTTAATCAAGCGAAGGAACAAAGTGCTTACTTACTTCCGAACTTACACGTCCATGTATTAAAACTATCGATTGCCTTTTAGGCTGCGCTGACTTGGCTATTACCGAACTAGGTCACAACCAAAATATTCACATTGTGGCGCATAAATACGTACATTTGCAGTCCGATGGAGATATTACGTCCATTTGGTTTAGTATCATGGTCGATGTTTTTGGCACATTTTGAAGTGCAGTTCAGTAGTTAGAATCACTATCGTATTTTGCTAGTGAAAATGTAAATTTTAATTTTTTAGTGGACTAGTGGTTTTTAACCAACATAATTTTTAAAGAAAAGGTACATAACTACCCAACCCGCCTTGCAAAGAAAAAGAAACTACAGGTGCCAAATGTAAACAATTATTATGGTAAGCGCACGAGACGGTGGATTACACCGACATTAATTAATGAATTACCTGAGGGAATGATCGATCGAGTCAAAAGTAAAAATCACCTTAAAAGTGTCTTAAGGAAACACTACATGTCAATGTGTCCATAGTTGCTGCGGTCTATCGGCGGCCTCGGTCGGCTAATGTCGAGGGTACTAAGTTTGTTTACCAAATACTAAGTAGGTACTTATGGGATGGTCTCGTGACGTTCGTTGGCTGATGCCGCTGTGTGTTGTAGCTGTGGTTGTAAAATCTATCGTTGTGTGGGCAACCACACCGTATCCACATACGGAGTGTTTGCCTACCATGCCATAGTTTTAGTCTTAGTTTTAAATTACATTTAGTTTTTATGTTAAAGCAAAGATTCGTGCTAAATCCACGGGAAACTACTGCCGACAAATTGCATTGCAGTTTGGCAGGTGATATGTAACAATAAAACTGTAACAATAAACATTTTAAAAAAACCGACTTCAAAAAAGGACGAAGTTCTCAATTCGGCTGTATTTAAAAAAAAATGTTTTTAGCTCATAACTTTTAACTGGGTGAACCGATTAAATGATTATTTTTTTTATTAGAAAGCTGGTGCTTCCCGTGTGGTTCGATTCTGACAATGAGATCCATGTGAAAACCATATAATTCTTAAATTTGCATTAAGTATTTTCGCGACAAATGAACGAATAACGCGATTAGATTAGTGCGGGGTACATACCATAACTAAAAAGTTAAAAATAAAAACTTTTTAGTTCACTTTTAAGTAGGTAAGTTGGTAGTTATTCTTTGTAAAAAGTTTTTGTTACTACGTTATTGGTTTAGTGGTCCTGGGTTCGGTTCTTATGTCGGGAAAGTGTTATTGAGTTTTTTTTTTTTTTTTCTATCGGGAATTTTTCAGTATCAGCCCGGAATCTGGACTTGTGCCTGGTTGATAGCAATAACGTTGCCCCTTATTACATGGGACTTAAACATCTCTGTCCTACTCTTCAGGGAAATAAAGCGTGATGACATATTATGTTATTTTTTTAATTATGGCATCAGTAGCTCTTTTCTGATTCATCCAAATAGTATACATATCATTAAAACATTCGACCAAATAGGATAAAGTCTGGGCAAAAGATCACAGATCTACTTTTATTAATTCCACCACAGTACAACAAAGGCAAAACCATTTTATAAATCAGCCAGAGCAAAAAATAAACGAGCCGCAATCGCTCAAGAGCCTCAACGGAAAAGATCGTTTAGAACGCATCAGCATCTTCATAAAAACGAAAACAATTCCAAAAAAAAAAAAGCCTAAACCATTCTCTTTGAGCTCTAACATTTTTTCCGCTTTTACTGGGAAGAAGTTGAAAGGTGCAAGATTTTTCTTTATTGCACGATGTCAAAGGAAAATATAGCGGTACGTGATGACGTCAAATTTCGTCAAGATAAAAATGTTCCTCGTTTTATTTGTGTATAGCGGTCATAAAGATTCAAGAGCACTCTCTCTGAATATTTTAGCGTTTTCATCTTAAAGTTGAGGGATGGCGGCTGTTATGCTTAATTTGTGGGGTGTTTGTAACAATATGGTACGTTTTTAAGCTTTTTCTACTATTTATTGGCATCTGGAAAAACTTCAAATTCAAGTAACGTCAGTTTAAGGAGAACGCGCTAAAGTAACCCGTTTTTTTTACAATTTACAAGTTCATTTAAACCCATTAAATTACCATTTCATTAAAAAGTAATTTAATGGGATTAAATGAAGTTAGAGACGTATTATTGATGATTTTAATGATTATATTTTTGTTAAACCTATGTCTTTTTATGTCTTTTAATGTCTATGTTCTTTTAACCAATGTCTTTTACGGTCGCGAATCATATTTTAATCAATATTCAGTCTGTCACTGACCTGCAAATTGTACAAAAAACGAAAAAAACCTTAAGCAGCGTGTCTTTTTAAACCAGCCATCCATTCTTAATGGTCTCTCGAAAGTGGCATTAACTAGTTTTAAACTACCCTCAAACGAACTAAAAATCATTACAACCACATTCAAACATTTAAATGCAGCCATGGTCGTAAGGAAGTCCGCGGGAGGAGACGCCTCGGGCGTCGGGAGTCCGTTGTGTACTCCCGGCCACCGTAGGCGTGAGCTTGCGGGCGGCGAGTAATGGGTAGCTCGCCCCGGTAAGGACAAGGCTCGGGTCGACGGCACGTTTTATTTCATGCGCGCCTTAAAGAGATATCAGCATCATTGAAGGCGTCGTCATGCAGACCAGCTGTGCGTTCTACATTCCAAAACAGCGCTCTTATACAAAAGTTTTGTTTGTATGGGACCAAAAATTTATAACAATATACCCCTAAACATCCGAAATATCAATCAGGTTAGGCTATTCAAGAAGAAACTACACTGTTTTCTCATAGATAAAGCATATTATACTTTAAGCGAATTTATGAATGATAAAGACAGACAAATGTAAAGGATTAATGTAAATGTAATGTAATGTAAAACTCACCATCATTTTACTTTAAATATGTATACCTAATAATCTAAATTCATTTTAATTTAATTTTAATTTAATTTTAATCTTATGACTAATCTAATGCAATTGAAGGACTTTAACATAAGTGTAAGATTAACCAAATTTTGCATGCTTATATATAGGCTGAGTATGGTGAAACAACAAACAATGTAACATCTCCTGAAAAACCCATATTATGCAAATAAAATGATTTGATTTGATTTGATTTGATCCGCTTGGACCGATGCCTGTCAGGGTCACGGATTTGTTCCAAAGAGATACTGTGGCCCTGGCATAGGTAACTGAAGGAACATTGATGGGTTTACGTCAGTAAAAGTCTGACACGCCCTTCCGCTCCACCCAGAGCGAGAGACGGCATTTTATGATTTCCGATTCACAAAATAAAAAATGGTCGTAAGCAAGTACTGAACATAGTAAAAGAAACATGAAGTTAAGGTAAGAACACATTATCGATACCGATAGTACTCTAGACGTAGGCAGTAGTGCGTCGTAACACGTATCAGTTTAAGAGCCAAAAATTATCTTTGGCTACTATCAGCGAGGGAGGCACGTACGGGCTATTTCAGCCGGTGAGGACCTAGCTTATGGACTAATTACCAGCTTTGCTATGCTTTATTTAATGCTTCTTTTTCTTAATAGACCTCGTTAATGTTTTATATGTAATGTAGTATGCTTGTTCTATAATATGGGAACTTTATTTTAGTCTAAGGTCCAAAAACTGCAAGTCTTTTATGGGAAATTGGAATACGGTGACATCGTCTATTGATGAATAATTGTTTATTTAAACTTCTCGCATACTCTAAGGTACAAAGCCGGAATAAACGCCTCAGGCATTTTCTACCAGACAACCAAAGGTGACACCACCAACACAAGAGATAATTTAGCAGGTGTTCTGTTTAACAAAAGTCAATATTAATAAAAATATCTAATAAAGAATTATAAATAAAAGGGGCAACGTATATGAAAAGGTTATAAACTAACACTATAGTCTGTGCCAGATAAGAAAAAATAAAAGTCGTTGACACCCGCCTTCCAGTGTATTCAAATATTTCAAAACGATACGAAAAAAATGTAAAGAAAGTGTCGCTAGCACGGTCAAAACGGTAATTTGAATACATTGGTAGGCAGGTCAACGACTTTTATTTTTTTTCACATCTAGCACAGACTATAGTTCAATATTGAGCTTTATTTTGTTTCTGGATACACAAAATAAAAAGGTTTATTTCAACTTATTCGAACTCAAACACGCACATTTACCACATTTGCGACGAAAATACATTCAAAGCTCTCAACAATATTTCAAAGGTAACTTTGAAATAAACAGACAGATGACTTTGTAAAGCCAAATTCAACGAAAACATTAAATTACTCTCCTTTGTGTTAGTTCAAAAGCTAAACGAATAAACCATACGCTGGAAAGCGAGAATATAAACACCAAATGGAGCCTTTAAAATAGTCTAAAAGCTAAATTAATATTTTAGTGCACCTCCATAATTAATAGTGCAAAGAGAAAATGCCACGACGTAGTGTGCCCTGTTTCTCAGTGGTCATATTAAATGAGTTGGTTAAATTTTGACAGGTTTTCCAACTACACAGTGTCTGTGCTAGCTTGGTAATATCTCACGACACTGTGTGACACGGTGTTCGTAAATTCTTTTGTTTGGAATCGCGTGTTGGGTGTGGAAGGTATCACGTTCGGTTCGAGTGTAATTACGAGTTGACTAACTTGTGTGAACTTGAGTGAGAACTGTGACTGAAGCTTTGAAATGGTTCGTTTGTTACGGCTAGTAAATAAAATTGGGCGTTGGTTAAACAGTAAGGTGTTAATCTTTCATGTTACTATTTCTTTATGTACATAATTACCTAAGGTCTATCATGCGTTTGTCTCATTTATGTATTTACCAACCTATTTGTTTTGTTTTGCAATTATATTAAATATCATAATGTAATATTCAATGTTAAATTAGTTTTTTTTGTTATTTTCTTTTTTAATATGGTATGTACTTACACTCGATACTTACAAAACAGTATATATATCAACATTTCCCTATTCATTTATTTTATTTAACTATGCCATGTTGCAGTATTTGTATAAAACTGAGTTAATCCGTCTGCTCACAATTCAGGTCCAGTTGAAAATCAGCGTCAGGCACTAGTTGTCTGGCATTTTTGCTGAACTGAACCTTTTTAACGCAGCCGTGGGGCACACTTAAATGCTAGTTCTAACATCGCACTTTACACTTTTTATTGATTTTCTTTTTAATTTTTGTTTTCTGTTAATTTATGTATTTTTTGCTGTATTATTTTGTGTGCCTTTGAGTTTGTGATAAATAAATGTATTTTCTTTCTTTTCTTTCATGGTGTTGGAATATTCTGTGTCTAAAATTAATTGTTCTATCGATAAATAATTTATGGTTTGAACGAAATTGACATCATCATCATTTATTTCATCTTATTTTACTATTTATTTGCACTAGGAATTTATCTTAGAGAGTTTTATTTTCAAATGACTTATTCTCGCAATGAAAATCAGTATCAGGTTTGCAGTTAGCATCAGCATCATCATTTCAGCTGAAACACGTCCACTGTTGGACAAAGGCCTCCCCCTATTTGGGAGGGTTTGCCATAATCGCCATGCTTGGCAGGCGGGTTGGCGATCGCAGTATTATGGTAAAATGCATAGAGAACGCGCGTCCATTCTTTAGTAAGTCGTTTAGTCGCGGAGACGCGCTAACGTGAAGAAATGGGCAGTTATAATATTCATCAACAAAACAGTTTTAGTTATAAATAAACTAAAACACTAAATAAATAAACTTAGAAAACAAGCAAATTATCAGAATAAAACCGTATAAAACTTCTAGAAAATTCAAACGCCAACCTTCTAAAATAATTGTTCCACGCAGAGATGCGTTCAAGCGTTCAGAAGCCTTTGTCCAAATATCATTTTACACGCTTTATATTAGCTTCACTTGTATGTTTGTATATTTGTATGTTTGTATATTTGTATGTTTGTATATTTGTATGTTTGTATATTTGTATGTTTGTATATTTGTATGTTTGTTTGTAACCGACTCCTTATAGCGCGATTTTGACCCACTTTAAACGACCAGATTTCATTCAAACTTTGCACACCTGTCAAGGACCGATGACAATGCAATAATTTCATAAATTTGTGCTATTATCCTTGCCAGGGTTACCAGGACATAAAAAAAAATGTCACAAACTACGCTGACATACGTCTTAAAATTCGAAATACCCTAAAAAACAGAAAATAAATAATAGTTTAAAAAAAACTAAAAAACACGCTTCCATTGAAAACCAAACTAAAAAGTACAAAATAATGGAAAAAAAGCGTGGGGTGCCTGATATCATTTAAAAAATACCTTAAAAAGCACCCCACGCTTTTTTTTCATTATTTTGTACTTTTTAGTTTGGTTTTCAATGGAAGCGTGTTTTTTAGTTTTTTTAAACTATTATTTTTTCATTCCTTTCCAAAGGATTTTGTTACCATAGCATACGTTACCAAAATCCTCCTATTGGTAGCTTCGGGAGATTTGTTCAAGGTATTAAATCTGTCGCAGGCAAATCCGGTATGTTTGTGCTCGTATAATTATGTTTGTCGAAGGACATGTGCATCAAGTTGGTAGGTAAACTGATTTCTCTGTTAGTTTTAGGGACAGTTGAGTTTAAGGTAAATTTATCTGGGATAGTGATTTTGGTGTTTGGATTGAAGAGTTTTTTAAGAAGTTTGTTTTGTATTGGTTCTTTCGGCATAGCCCAAACTCAAATATTCTTTGGTATTTTTTTTTCAATTTATATAGATTAATTTTGTATGTAGACTAAAATAGGTTTCGCGACCGTAATAAGTACGTATTTACATAACTTTAGAAAACAAAACAACTGTCTATAATCCCATTCAATTACTATTTTATGAAATACGTAAGTAAATTGAATTTCACGGGTTATCTTAGGTCATTAAGTCGTTTTGAAATGCACAGAATTTCTTTTCCCTTTTTTGTGATTGTCACTCAATTATTTAAAAACTAGTTTTAGCCAGCGGCCCACGTATACATATAATTGATGAAAACTATCTATTGATGAAAATTGCATTAAAATCTGTTACGTATTTCAAAAGATCTAAGCGTACGCGGGAAGCTTCGTTTTATACCGTATAAAGAAGTTTGCATTATTAGCAGCATAAAAAGTTTTTAAAGGTACGTTATTTTTTTTTAAAGTACCCACTCTGCCCATCCATGGAGGGTTAAACGTTTTTAGATGTCAGTTAAATATTTTCTTTTAACTTTTAAGCCTTGTGCAGTGTGTCAATGGATAAATCTTCGCATTTGTTTTGTTCTCTCATCTCAGTCAGCTCTATATTGATTCTCTAGCTTCTGCCCGCGACTTCGTCCGCGCGTTAAATTTATTGTTTCTCCGACCCTTCCCGTCGCGTCGAATCGCCTACCCGTGCGATTTTCTCCGTTTTTGCAAATATTTTCATTACTGCTCCGCTCCTCTTGGTTGTAACGTGATGTTATATAGCCTATAACCTTCCTCGCTAAATAGGCTACCCAACACAAAAATATTTTTTCAATTCGGACCAGTAGTTCTTGAGATTAGCGCGTTCAATCAAACAAACAAACTCTTCAGCTTTATAATATTATTAGTATAGATTCGGGATTTGCTGTTACTATACTCAAACATGACCGTCATATTTTCACGAAAATATTTTTCCCATGACCTCGGCTTTCAGTCGGATTGTGAATTATTTTCTTCTTTCATAGATATTGTTCTTTGCAGGAAAAGTTTGGACGTTATGGAGTTTGCTTATCTCACTACCCCTTATCAGGATTACGTTAATCGCGCTGTTCATTTTCCTTATTGGAATTGTATTTGTCTGACAATAGATCTTGTGGTTCAGAAAATAGAGTAACTGAACTTTTAATTTGTACAAAACCTAGGAAATTAAATAGAAAATAGAAAAGATTTTTTTCTCCACGTAGTACAATAAGCAAACATAGGTTAACATCAAGTTGAGACGACATGAGTAGCTTAAATATTATTTACAGCTAATTACAGTTTAATTTTACCAGTGAACCCCAAACTAGACAGTCTGTATCTTGGGGCTCAGGATACGAATTCCAGAGTGGAGACTAGAGAGGTGATTTCAGGTATGGTATGTGCGTATGTGTAAAGTTTGTGTGGTGTGTGTGCATGTGTGTGCATGTGGTATGTGTGTGTATGTGGTGTATATACCTATGTGTGAAATTAAACTATTTTGTAAATAGGATATTAGAATCACTTTTATACGTTATATTATAAAAAATAAGCTAGATAGAGTCCCCTAAGAAGAAATGTCTTAAATATCTTTTTGTGTCTTCTTTATTAAAGTCCAGACATAATCTTGGTCAGATCATGTGACAACAATGTAGATTCAAAACACCATATTACTATATGGTATTTTGAGGAAACAACCACACAGATTTGATTAGACCAGTCAAATCAGTGCAAACATTAGTCAGTAACCGTGTAACTCTACTCAGAACTTGTCTAGGAAGAGCTGAACGAGTCTATGAAACTTTGCACTATTAATAATTCTGACTGTCTCACTTTGCAATATATTTTTCTCTTTCGACTATATATATTGAACTGCTGCTAAATGTCTTCCCCATACAAGTACAACTTCCATTTTCTTCGTGCCTTTTCTGACCAGGTAATTCTTACATAGTATAATTATAACCGATGTTTTCCGTCAGGCAGACGTGTATGTATCTTACCCAGATTTTGCCAGTTACGTTTAACTCCAAAGCAATAAAGGCGAGCCTATTGCCATCAACCAGGCATAAATCCAGACTCCAGGCTGCTACTGAGAAATTCTAGATAGAAAAATCCTATAACACTATCCTCGGCCCGGGAAGCGAACCCAGGATCTCTTCGTCAACAGTAGCGCCAGCCACCAATAGACCGACGACGCAGTGGGATTACTTACCACATTTTTCCTTATCTTCCAACTGAATGGAATCTCCAGCTTTATCCTTAAAATTAACCAGACCCAAGATGAACCCGAGGCATGTGTAAGTAGTATCTTTTAGGTAAAGTAAGCGATAAATTAAGTCGCAGTAGATTGGTGACCCGGGAGGTATAATGGCGCCTTGGACGTTGTTTGCACGACAAATATTGGCCCCAAATGAACGTTTGTGTTCGACCTGTGTGTATTTTGGGTATTATACAGGTGTATGTTTGATTGACAGATGTAACAAATTAGTCATTGTTATCACAATATCCTGTATTCAGCGGGAACCATATTTCAGTAGTGTCATAACTATTGCAGCTAGTATAAATCATATTTTTATGATTAAATTATTTCAACTATTGTCCCACTCCAAAGCAAAAGCTTTTTCGCATACAGAGAATTGGAATTGGCATTGGTAACCACGTCCGCTTAGTGCGAATTGTTGATAAGAATGCCAAGAATTTAGAAAGAGACAATAATTAGAATTAGTCGAGCCTTAATACCAAACTCGTACTAGCTTGAGAGCAGACTGAAGAAAATAAATAAAATGCTTCCTTTAAACCAAAACCCAACGAAATCTCGGACATTCAAATAAAGTTCCAGCAACTTCCAAAACTTTATTAAAATCATGCTTAGAACGTCACATTCCAAGCATAACAATTTCAAAAATGCTACCTCACGAAAACAGAACACAAAACTTTGTTTAAACAATCAAGAACAGTAGTAAAACAAAACAATGGAAATATAAACAATGTTTGGTGGAATTGAAACAGAAAATATTTCCGTTTGGCGGAGCAGACGCCACCGGAATGCCATAACTTTGCCTACGTGACGCTCGTTTAGTTCCGAACAATACTTAGTACTTTTAATTCGGAATTTAACGGCTGAATTTTTGCATTAAGGCCGTGTTGTTTTTGTTGAATTGCTAGAGATTTGTGGAATTGTTTGTGAAATGTTTTAGTCAGCAATTGTGAAGGCAAATCTATTTTTAATAATTATGATGTGTAATATCAAGACCTGTGAAGCTAATTAGTGAAGTAATTACTATTTATTTTCATAGGTCTTGTTATTGGTTCCCTGTTTGTGTGTGTTAGTGTTCCAAATATACTTTGGTCCATCCAGCTTATTGAATACATGCAGTAAGGAACTGAGCGTGAAACTGTAAAAGTATTATACGCAGTTTTTAAAGTTAATTAATATCTGAGTGCTTCTTAAATTCTCTGAATGCTATGTCTGCAGTCAAAGACTCCTTGTTATCAATAAATGCCCCGTATTTATTATACTAAAATTATCTGTGGTGATGATTTGCGGTGGCGCCACGCCGCATGATGGGCTGAAGATCGGCTTTCATGGACTTAGGGATTCCAATTTGCAAGTGCCGGATTTTTTGCCGGATATAGCTTCTACTACTCATTACTATATACAAAAATGACACCCGAGTTAATTCTGCTGAAAAACGATGGAGTTATATTTTTTTTACGAAAAATTTGTCGAAGCTAGTATAAAAATCGAATGATTTCTTATACGGAAACTAAACAGGAATAACCTTACAGGTCATTATAGTGCTAATTATTTATGATTTTGCTATCGCTGATTTGCCGAAATATATAATGCCGTTTTATTTTTTAATCGTCAAATTATTTTTATTTATTTTTACATATGAAACGATTCCGTGTCGTGTTAAAAACGACCTTATGTAGTTCAGGCTGGCTCCAAAATAAATTTAATCACATGTAGAATGCTACATATTGTGATTAAATTTATTTTACACGACACGGAATCGTTTCATATGTAAAAATAAATAAAAATAATTTGACGATTTAAAAAAAAAAACGGCATGCTATTAAAATGTTAATAGCTTAAACTGTCCCACTGCTGGACAAAGGCTTTCCAAATACCCCCAAGCATCCTTTTCCAGGGCCACCTCGATCCGACCCTTACAATATGCATCTAGGTCGCCTCGCCACCTCTTCTTGGGCCGGCCTCGGTGGCGCCGTCCATGGTCCCTAAAGACCCTTATGAAGGGTGGTCTACCGATTTTCCTGAAGCAAAAACTCATCGATATGTGTATTCTGCTCTATAGTGCTCTGACCTGGTCTCTCACCGAGTCGACTCGAGGTTTGCTAAAGAGCAGTAGAGTGCCTCATTTTAAGCATTAAACGAACCGACAGAATACGAAATACCACGCTGCGATCCAAAATGGGAATTCTAGACGTAGGCAAAAGGCTGCCAGGCTAAAATGGGAAAACCGCATGTACAGTGACCACTAGGCAATATTCTCCACACACTGGGTGCAAATTAATTAGATTTTGTTTCGAAACGACAGAGGATCATGGCAGGCCCGTCACTGTTTACGAAAACGTCGAATAAGCAACATAACTATGAAAGTAGCACAACAACGTGTTTTATCATGCGCTGGTACGGAGAGCCCCTAAGGCTCATAGGAGCCATGGGGCTCCTATAGTACTTAAATAAATAATCAAACTCATCTATACTTAATATTATGAAGCTGAAGAGTTTGTTTGTTTGATTGAACGCGGTAATCTCAGGAACTACTGATCCGAATTGAAAAAATATTTTTTTTAGGCTATATAGCAGAAACGAATAATGGACGAAAATTGGCAGGCAATTCGATGCGACGGGAAGGGTCAGGGGAGCAAAAATTTGACGCGGACGAAGCCGCGGGCAGAAACTAGTATATTATAAATGTGGAAAAATTGTATCCGCTCGATTGCTTGCAAAAACAAAAAAGTCGCCGAACTTTGCTCGGCGCATTCCTTCGCGTAACGCGCTGTGACATGTGGTAACAAAAACTTAATTTACTACCGATTGGATAGGTTTTATTGTAAAAAAAAAACTGTTTTGTGTAGCCAATGAATTATGCAATATATATTAGTCACTTTTTTCTCGAGTTCTTAATATAATTATATTTATAAATAACCAGAAAATTTGAGAACAAGCATATCACCTACTTCTATTAAAATATAAGGTTTTATAGCAAAACAAGGTCGATAAGTGTACTTTTTTTTTTAATTTTCATAAAGTATTTTAGTTATTTCATCGTTTTAATCAAAAATAATTTCATAAAAGACATAATAATTTGGTAAAAAAAAATGTAAAACCGAACGAAAACTTTGTGGTCTGCGTAATTCACTGCCAAATTGCGACATGTAATCAAAGTAAATTTTACACCATAACCATAAGTCATAGGACAAAAATATTAGTATTTACTTGTAGGTAGATTACTAAACTTTAATTTTGTATAGAAATATATACACATATACATAAATTTATAATCATAATCTTTAATTAAAGAGGGCTAGTGCGCAAATTTGGGATAAATGACATGTCGTATTTAGGTGGAGATTACAGAAAACTATGATATTAACTTTATTTGTATAAAGGTATAGATGGAATCAGTAAATCATGTAGTTTTTTTTAATATACGACACTTGCAATGAATAAGAATATTATATTTATTTCAAAACAAAATACATACGCTACCTGAGTACCTAACAATGCACATTTATGACAGCGAGCCCATCGAAATGCAAGATGGCTGCCCTTATCGTCTAGCGCTAGCGCTAGGGTTGCGTCGTCCTAATTTTATTGTCGGATGATTTAATAAAATACTTTTTTATTTCGTTTAGTTTATTTTATACATAAATTTAAAAAATAATGTTTAGGTATCTTATCATCTAACGTCACGTCGTCCTCGAATATCAATCGACGACGTCCTCGAATATCCTCGAATATCGGCCTCCCTTCCCTCACCCCCCCTTTCACTTCCATTCCCCATACCCTCCCTTTTACTTCCCGTTCCCCCTCTTCTACTTTCTCCCCCATACCCTCTTCCTCTACTAGAGCCACCACCACTTACAGAACAAACACACACCAATAAATTACTAATATTATACAAGCGATAGTAAGTTTTTATGTTTGTTACGTCTTTATACCTAAATGGCAGAACCAGTTTTGATAGGTACAGAGATAATTGGGACCCTGGAGACTTTTTTCGGACACTTGGAGTTTTTATCCCAAGAATCTCACGGGACCGGGAACAACGCGGGTGAAACCGCGGGCGAAAGTAGTATTATATTAAATATGGTATGTAATATTATTAAGTAATTAATGAACCAAGTAATAAGTATTGCCCAAACCTCATTTTAATACAAAAATACAATTAATATTAACATAATACATGCTATGTAAAAAAAAAATGACCGTATGGCACAGTATAAAATTATCAAGTATTTAATTATTAAATTATCAACCAAACCGAAAAACCACTCAAACCCTTACATTTTATTTCGATCAAAAAAACAAGCGTTAAAGACACCGCGTGCCAACCCTAACACTAAAACTTACTTTGCTTCTTGGAAACGATTGTCGCCAGTGCAATAATTTGTTACTACGTTCTTACTTGGCGCCAAAATTTACGTAATCCAGCTGTTCTACAAGATATTAATATGATATTATAGTACTTATGATCAAAGCGGTGTCTTAACTTTACTATTTCACACATAATTCTCCGTAGTTTTAAGTAGTTTCACTATAAATTACCACTTTAAAACATGTAAACATACAACAACAAAAAAGCGTGTTCGATTCTTTGGATTTTATCACATTTCACTAAAAGTTTAGACAAATAAAAGATTAAAATATCAGAGCATACATCTTCTACATTAATTTGGTACCTTAAATTAAATAATAAACAATAAATTTGGATACCTAAGGCATTTTTTCGTGGAGCACTCACTAACTTCGATCACAGAAAGTTATAAAATGGTGACTTCAATTTCACTTCAACAGATTAAATATAATTTTGTCTATGGGTGTTGTGAATTTGCGTTCATTCGGTAAATCTGTTCCTAGTCTATGATTTCAAGAGGTTTTGAAAGGACTCTAAGGTCATATTAATAGAGTTTTAAGTTGTTTAACAAAAATGAAGACTTGGAAACAATTGTTTCCACAAGCAAATTTCGGTTCTTTTGTTTGGAAACGATCGTTTCCAGAAGCAACACAGCGGGTATGTAAGGTTAAATGCCGTGGATAACTTCTGAAACTGCCGGTCGAATTTGAAAAAAATGTTTTGTAACAGAAAATCAAATTCTTGAGCTATTAAAAAAAATTAAACCGCCGAAAAAGACAGAAAAGCAAAAAATAATAAACCTTAAAATTATGAGTGATCTTTGTTCATTGATTTTTCAGCGCCGACTCAAAATTTTAAGGTTTATTATTTTTTGCTTTTCTGTTTTTTTCGGCGGTTTAATTTTTTGTTAAAAAGTTTTTATTTTGTAATTTTTTGTGGCTTTAATGTACAAATAATACTTGGCAAGGTATACCCTATCCAATGAAAAAAGAATTATCAAAGTCGGACTACTCTGTACAAAGTTATGCGTGGTTATACATTACAATCAATGAGTGAACAATCAATCATCCCCTGTTTTCCGACCCTTAGGGTTCGATATTGTTTTCCAAATTTATATGGAACTACCCTCGGAATAAACCCTTTCCAATAAAAAAACAATTATCACAATCGGACTACTATGTAAAAAGTTATGCGTGGTCATACATAAAAAAAAAACAAAAAAAAAAAGAAAATATACGCGTCGAATTAATAACCTCCTCCGTTTTTTTTCGTCGGTTAAAAACAAAGTAAGCGCGGGCGTCATGGGATGCGACAGGCTGGGTCGAGGTTCGTTTGATGCAGACAATGTCACGGGCAGAATCTAATATGAATAACATACGTTTTAAGTCTATCAAGATATTTCTTCTTTTCATATCCGGAATTAACATTACATAAGATAAAATTCAGTTTGAACACCTACACATTATGTTGGTTTGTATATAAAATTTCAAATATAAGGTTTAGAGGGATTGCCTTTCGCAATGAATTCTTTATTATTATTATATTATTTATTGAAAGCAGGCAGGTCGTTGCTACTTCTTTTTCTTGCGTAAGACGACGCACAGTGTGACCGCAACTTCGTTCGCGTGGATTTCGGAAAACAATAATCTGTCACTATAATAATGGTTTTTGGTCTCGTGGTTGCAAGGGCGACCGCTAAGCGTGGGGTCCTGGGTTCGATTCCCGGGTCGGGCAAAGTGCAACTGGGTTTTTCCATTAGGAATTTCTTAGTAGCAGCCCGGAGTTTGGAAGTTGGCGGTGTGATACCCCCGTGCCTCGGAAAGCACGTTAAGCCGTTGGTCCTACGCCTGATCTCTCTCCGGTCGTGTCGGATTACCGTCCCATCTGACTATAAGAGTGAGGGAAGAGTGAGTGCTCCTGTGTCTGCGCATACACTTGAGCACTATAATATGTCCTGCGCCGATGGCTAGTCTCCGTTGAGATCGGCCGCCGTGGCCAAAATTCGGTCTGGAGGACTATAACTATATATAATGGTTTTTCCTAAATAAAAGTATCACCTATCTGCCAGTGAAACTCGGAAAGCTGCTAAATCAAATTGGACTGGACATATCTACTGTATGTCAGACGAACAATGGGCCAGACTTGGGCCCAGTGGGATCCGCTTAATGACAAACGACATCGCGGTAGACCCAGACGGAGATGGCGGGATTGGCTGGACTCTTTTAATAAAACAGCTTGGCAGCACTGGACGGAGAAAAATTTAGTAAAGATGTCTTCGCCCAGCTGTGGGACATTAATGGCTAATAATAAAATAAATAGAAAAATATGGATATTTCATTATTTTGTTTCGCCCAGCTGTGGGACATTAATGGCTAATAATAAAATAAATAGAAAAATATGGATATTTCATTATTTTGTTTCGCCCAGCTGTGGGACATTAATGGCTAATAATAAAAAACTTTTTTACAAAAAAAAAAAACAACCGACTTCCTTAAAAACACTACAAAGTGAAAAATAACTTTAATTTCGGAAGTCGGTGTCTTAGGATCTGTATTTATGGTTTTTTTGCCACCGACTTCCGAAATTAAAGTTATTTTTCACTTTGTAGTGTTTTTAAGGAAGTCGGTTGTTTTTTTTTTTTGTAAAAAAGTTTTTATTTTTAAATTTTTAGTTGTGGTATTCACCCTGCACTAATTCCAAACAAACAATGCATATTTATGAGATAGCAGAAATCGCGGTTGATTTGCTGTCATTTTTTAAAGAGTTCCGGTGTCTGTCTCCCGAACTCATCATCAGATCTATATGAAAATTATATGGGACCATTTCGGAATAAACCCCTTTCGAACAAAAAAAGAATTTTGCAAATCCGTTTATATATGACGGAGTTATGGCCGAACATACATAAAAAAAAAACCACCCACTCTAGTGTCTGCTGAGGAATCAATTCTCGATGTCAACGAGTATGTCTATCTAGGACAAGATATCTTCTAACTCCTGATCGATAAGGAGTTGTACCTTCCATCATCAGCTCAACGGAATATAAGAATACAAGTAACGGTCTAAACGTGCCTATAATATTCAAAGAATTATCCCCTAACCTTCTAACCTTTCACTGTAAGTTTCTATATGTACTGTTCACCGATGAGGAGTTCCATGCGGTATCTTCGAAGACTATAATTAGTTAACCACGGATGGATAGATAGAACCAGCAATTATTTTTGATCTTTAGTACAATATCCAAATCACATTACGTGTACTGTTTGTTTTTGAGGAGTTCCTTCGTTTATCTCCCAAAGTATACATCAAATCTTCACAAAATTAATATGGGACCACCTCAGGAGTATACCCTTACGAATAAAAAAAGAATTTTCAAAATCGGTTGACAATTGGCGGAGAAATCGATGAACATACATAAAAAAAAAAAAAAATACATACAGTCGAACATATAACCTCCTCCTTTTTTTGAAGTCGGTTAAAAATAAATAGAAAAATATGGATATTTCATTATTTTGTTTGAATACGCAGTACTATAACTCTATCAAAAGTTTACACTTATTCCAACGTGCAATCATAACTTTATAAATAAAAATATTCATTTGAAAAAACATGGCTGATTTCTACTTCTGTTGTCCTGTGTGAAAATAAAATACATTTTATGAAATTATTTCAGTTGCAGTGAATGTTGTTTGACGGAAGTAACGAAGCGTCCATTTTGTGAGAGTGTTATTTAACTTTATTGAAAATTGAAAGTATAGTGTTGCCCAAGGTCATGTAATTTGATAGACGTGCGATTCGTCCAATTAAGTTTCTGTGTTTGTTCAAAATAATATTTTTTTGAATGTAAATATGAATAGCGCTCATAAAAAATACTAATTGATGTACGTGGTAACTTTTAGGGTTTCGTACCCAATACTGCTAACGGCAGCAGCGTTTTTTATGCATTTTACCACCAAATGCGATCACCAACTTGCCTGCCAAGCGTGGCGATTATGCAAACCCCCCCAAATTGGGGGAGGCCTATGTCCAGCAGTGGATGTTTTTGGGCTAAAATGATAATGAAAGATAATGATTGCCAACGGAAATCTCGTCAGTCCATCCATCTGTCACAGGGTTGTATCTTATAAACCCTATTCGATTCTTGAAAATGTGTACAATGTGTGCAACTATAACAACAAATTGCAAAAATGTATACCTTATAATGTTAAAAAAAATCAAGGGGGCCGAACGGGGATACAAGAACGTTTTATTTTAGTAATGTGCTTAGAAAATATTGTAGTTCTAAATATTTTACGGTAGCAGGGAACTCTCCGTATGCGAATCCAACTCGAACTTGGCCGCTTTTGAATTGTTAACAATATATCCCAAAAAAGTAATATTGCTGCTTTTAATCAACTTTTTTTTGTTTTTCTTTTAATGTGAACTGCAGTGTAAAAGTTTGTTATTCAATTTACGTCTAATTGGCCCTGATTAACGAATTATCGGTCGTGATTTTGAACCCATGCAGGCACTATACTGCATCAGTATTCAGTCATTTAATCTCATCACCACTGCTCTACAAACGATAAAGGAAATCATCAAAGGAATCATTATTAGGAAACTGGTATGCCCTAGAAGAAAAAAAACAAAGACATGTGAATGTCCCGAACGGTTAGCCAGAGATACATATGTATCTATTAATAGAACTCCCACATTTGGTCAATTATTAGGGGGTGAGCTTACTATCATCAATGGGCACAAATTCAGACACACAAATGTTTTTCGACGTTTTCCTTAACATGCATATACCTATCTATTTTCTTGGTGCTTACATAATTATGTCACCAGTCTGATATAGCCTCCCTTTCCTACAATCTGAGATTCCGAATATCGTATTCAAGGACAAACCTTTGTAGTTGACAAACATGTTCCCCCATATATTCCATCTGCAAATATAAGTTCGAACTTCTTTAAAAACTCCTACATCGAAAGTCATTAATTTATAAACGTAACACGTCCGTGTTGGGTCACATGAGCAATTTTGATCATTGCACAAGCAATATCCGGTATAGACATAAAGAGACATGGCGTCTAATATTGTTTGCGAAAGGGTCACATTTCCGCTATAACACATAAAAAGTTAACACGCTGTTGGCTACAAGGGCAAAGGTTGACCATTTAAAAAAAAGG
This sequence comes from Aporophyla nigra, assembly GCA_947507805.1. Lineage (NCBI taxonomy): Eukaryota > Metazoa > Arthropoda > Insecta > Lepidoptera > Noctuidae > Aporophyla > Aporophyla nigra. The sequence goes on along the minus strand of OX382292.1, from coordinate 24,698,920 downwards.
CAGAAGGTGCAATTTGTTTTGTCTTTGAGAATATAAATAAGATCAACCAAACCGTGTAAGAAGTTACAATGAAGGCAATGTTTGTAAAAAAAAAAACAAGACACGTACAAGTAAGATTCGAGCCCTAAGGGGTTTGTCTCAATACTGCGCTTGGCTACCCGAAATTATTATTAACATTACCCAACAGTTACATTTGTCCTTCAATCCTGAAAGAATTGTAAATTCAACATTAAAAGACAAACTTAACTTTGTAGTTGTAAAACATGTTCCAACCACAAATGTATTTTTTTTTTGACCCAGAAATGTAAAATTAATTTATTAACGTTCCAGTAAATTTGAAGCAAATTGGCTGTGACAGACGGACAGACAGACACACGAAAAGGTTCGATTTTTTTATTCAATTGTACAGAAGCAATATTAAAAACAATATGGTAACGTAAACTTTATGTCACTTAAAAAACAATTAAAATATAAACAAACTTCTTCGTTAGCAATTGACGTAGTGGACAGTCTTATTTACTTGTGCAAAGTTTATTTACAATTTACTATAAGTCCTCACAATTGCACATTTATGTATTCACACAATATATTCACTGTAACAGCAGTAAAGGTACACAACAACCAAAGAATTGGCAGCTTAAATCCAGCCTGCACAATTCACGCTTACACAGCAGAACAGAATTCAATTGTTATCGTTTCTCATCCAATTTCCCACCAATTGACTTACTGGTATTTTCTGTGTCCCGACTAAAGCCCGAAGGCTAGGTCGGCACATATGGAACCGGTCGTTACCTTTATCTTACTGAAATGTGGCACACAATGTTCTTTCTATTGATTTCTTATTTTATTATGAATCATTAATCTATTGTTGTCAGTGTTCTTACATTGTTACATTCCAGTTGAAAGACGTCCACTGCTGGACCAAGAGTAAGTAACTAGTAATATAGACCAAGCAATACCACTTCGACTAGTTCTACGTTCCTGGCGTCCAGTGCCTATATCTTTCGGCACGCGGTCGTCACTCCAGTACATTCTGGCATCATCGGGCATCTGTGCTGCAAACAATGTACCACTGTTTAGCAATTCTTCGATTTTAGATTCATCTTTGTGAAACTCCAAGCAAAGCACGTACCACAGCGTACCGTGTGGTGCCGGACGTAAAGAATAACACCACCCCATTTCTTCCTGTGGGCGTCGTAAAAGGCGACTAAGGGACTAACTAGAGAATGGGCAGCAGCGTTCTCTATGCATTTTACCACCATACTGCGATCGCCAACCCGCCTGCCAAGCGTGGCGATTATGGCAAAGCCTCCCAAATTGGGGGAGGCCTAAGTCCAGCAGTGGACGTCTTACGGCTGAAATGATGATGATGATGATGAAGCAAAGCCGAGTGGGCTTTTCTTTTTTGATCGGAAATCATCAAATGACTTCTCGCGCTCTGGATACTACGCGCCATCGACCCTAACCTGGTCTTTACCGGGCGGCGAGCTACCCATTGCTCGCCGCCCGCAAGCTCGTGCCTACGGTGGCCGGGAGTCCGCTATTGACTCCCGACGTCCGGGGCGTCTCCTCCTGCGGTGGCTAGAGACATGAGGGCGCAGAGACTGCCACTCTCTCACGCGCCCCGCCTCCTCCTTCGCGAGCATTACTGCTTCGCAGAAGGAGGTGACGGATTCCCATGCCCTCTCGCTCCGTACCATGGCTCGCACCAGGGCCGGACGCGAGAGGTCGCCGCCGCCGATCGCCTCCACGAGGACACGGCGGTGCTCCGCCCAGGCAGGGCACACCTCCACCGTATGCTCCACCGTGTCTTCCAGACGATCCTCGCAATGGCTCGAGAGGGCTTAGTTTGGAGTTAAACTTTAAGAAAAGCCCTCTCCATTTCCTTTTGAGTGACTTCTAGTGCACTCTATTGTGCTACCGCCGTCACTGTTACCATCACCATCGCCGTGCTTTGCCGCCGTCACCGTTACGTACATAGTAATAAAAAATGGTGAAATGAGTAGCTTCATGTTTTAAAAATTTGGCGTCACTAGTTTTATTTTCTATATATGAGAAGTTAGTAAAGTAGTTAGACCCTAGTTTAACCCTCACGCCACCCCCACATTCCTGCTTCGCAAAAATGAAAATAATAATGAAAGTTACAACCTAATATCAACAAAATAAGCACAAATTCGCAATACGATCAAAATCATTGTAATCAAAACATCTACTCAAGTAATTTCAAAACAACCACATATTCTAAGAATTTCGACACAAATACCGATTAGGTAATAATGACAACGCCTATTCTACATACGCTATCTAAATTTATCAACAAAAGCATAGGATATGCTAACATTATGTGCGCCACACCTCACATCCAATTAGAATTCATCCCTTAAACAAACAAACAAATACCTACTCACCCCTCCATTAATTTGTAACCAAGCCCTAAAGCTTGCTACACACGGAGAGGCAAAACTGAACAAGTGAACTGTTAGTTTGGCTTGATCGGATACGTACAGATGCGACCACACAAAACAAGTGAGTTTACAAGCGATTTCAACATCATCTATGCCTGTATTAGACATAAATCTTCTATGTCTGATAATGGGGTCGGCATCTAATCTAACGAATATAGCTGAATGCCAAAATTGAACACGGACTGACTGCCTATCGGACCTCCAGAACCCAAGCTTTTGACGTATTAAGACAATTCCGGACAGGAATGAACAATTTTTGTGATCACGTATTTATTGTACATCAGTGTTTTTATTTATTTAGAAAACTTTTGAAAGTAATTCGAGCAAGACATTCGATAGCAAGTAGTTATAACCTAACTATTGCTTCATATTATAGCCTTGAGGTCTAACATCGATACACGGTACGGATCTTTAAGACGTCAGGCAAAACTGACAGTAAAACTGATCGTGTAAAGCAGCCATAACAGATTAAGTTCGTTTAAAATCATAGCACCTCTACCGAAGAATAACGAGGCCTCCCCTATTAGTTAGGACAGTCTATTGTGGACTTGAATTAAGCCTTCCACAATGCTATTCATTCCGGCTATTGTGTTGATAGGGATGCTACTATTAGTTGGAATGGAATAGTTGAATATTGGTAGCGAATATCATTGGAATATGACGACGATAATATGCGTTGAATATAGCAAAATGTTTTATTAAATTATTGTGTGGCATCAAACAATTTCGTTGAACCGTATTTGTGTAAATTGAAATATAAAGCCATACGTAATAATAATTAACAAGCGATATCTTTAGATATATAATTTTACTGTACGTGTGTATGTCACTGAACTCCTCCTAAACGGCTGGACCGATTTGAATAATTTTTTTTGTATGCGTTTGGGTGGCACCCTGGATGGTTTCGATTCACAAATCAGCCCGACAGATGGCGCTGCTATCGAGTTCTAGGAAACAGTACAAAGTCTGTACGATCAGCTAGTATGTATAATTATATAAATTGGGCAATCCCAATATCTATTTTAGGAAAGGCCTGTCGCTCCATCTAAAATACTGGTATTCAGCTGCATCCGGTTAGACTGGAAGCCGACCCCAGAATAGTTGGGAAAAGGCTAGGCAGATGAAATTTTAGGAAACGCCTATCAATCCTATGATCTATATTGAAAACTTGTCTAAGTAATTATTTGTGGTGGAGGTTGTATACCTACTCGTACTTGACCGTGTTTTTGAGATTCGAATAAAAACCTATCTTTACGTTTAATCTATCATACGTATATCATTATCATACTAGAGAATGGGTAGCAGCGTTCTCTATGCATTTTACCAACATACTGCGATCGCCAACCCGCCTGCCAAGCGTGGCGATTATAGCAAAGCCCCCTAAATTGGCCTAAGTCCAGCAGTGGACGTCTTACGGCTGAAATGATGATGATGATGAATCTATCATCACTGCAAACTGTTCCGTCAAGGAGAAAAGTCGTTGTATATATATTTTTTATTTTATTTGTGGTCTTAATAAATGGTCATGATCAAAATAGACTCTTGATTCTCCCTTTTTATTTATAATCTGTTCTAGTCATGCCACAGAGGCTTTTGAAATTAACAGCAAAGCCTTTGCGACGTACTTCTGAAATGCATGCTTTGTTCATACATTCCTCATACATTATTCACAATACTAAAATGATACAAGACACTCGCAACTTTAAGTAGAACCAACTTTGTCTTTAAACTGCAAAACTTAGCGAGGAATTTGACACATTAGTAAAGAAGGAAGTAAAATAATCACAGAGTATGGAAGCGTCTCGGCGGCTGCTGCTAGAGGCGGCATTTCATCACTCTCCATACAAATCAAACGTTTCATCGTTCACTTGGAATACGGACCTTTATATACCTATATTTACACTAATATAATAAAGCTGAATAGTTCGTTTATGTTTGTTTATATAAACGTGCTTATCTTTGGAAATATCAGCTGGGTAACAAAAATTCATATGATAGCCCAATTCTTGAAGCAGTTTTAACCCTTAAATGCAATGTGATGGAAATTTTCATCAACCAATTCAATGTAATTTCTTCGTTTCCGTTCCAGTCATTTATTGTTTTTGTAATTGAAAAAAAAAAGTGGTTTATTATCTCACTACACATTTTGTTCTCAGAAGGTTAGTTCTGATTACAAGAGATGTAAATTTCCATCAACCCATTAAAAAAAAAAAGTATTTTTATGTATATATTCTTTTATGTATATATTCCTTACTATTTAGCTAATATTACATGCATCATCATCATCATTTCAGCCGTAAGACGTCCACTGTTGGACTTAGGCCTCCCCCAATTTGGGGGGGCTTTGCCATAATCACCACGCTTGGCAGACGGGTTGGCGATCGCAGTATGTTGGTAAAATGCATAGAGAACGCTGCTGCCCATTCTCTAGTAAGTCCCTTAGTCGCCTTTTACGACACCCACGGGAAGAAATGGGGAGATATTATATCCAAATAAATTAATTTAATTTGGTTAAAAAGTAAAAATGCATTTAAAGGTTATGTAAAGTGAAGTGACTACCCTGAAAAGCTGAGAAAAAGAAAGAACTTTATGCGAAAATGAAGTATAGCGCGAGTAAGCGATGCGACGGTGTGGGTCGAGGAAAGAAAAAGTTTCACTAAAGGTGTGCGTGTGCACAACGCCACGAATGTGATTAGTACTGTTGTCTCTAGAGTCATTCGCTGCCCTGTGATTTGGTTCCATACTCTGTGACAATAATAAGGATTAAAACCCAGTACTTCCTATAGAAAACTTATAAACTCAGGACTTAGTTCAGATGGCAAAGTTAGGGTAAATATAGGAACAGTAAGAATGATGCACAGACCGGCTTTAAGAAATCTCTTCGAGTAAATGGAAAACAAAGAATGTGTGCTTCTAGATGTGCTTTCTGATGTGCTTTTATTTTAGTTTTCAAAAAGATCTCTGATACAGGGAGAATTTTCAACCAGTACGATTGATGATTCGAGACTCCTCAAACAATGAAATTTTTCGACTGTTCCATTTCCATTGTTCGACTTCCATAAAAACACTATAAAGTGAAAAAATGACTTTAAATTTCGGAAGTCGGTGACAAAAAAAAAAACTTAAATTCAGATCCTAAGACACCGACTTCCGAAATTAAAGTTATTTTTCACTTTGTAGTGTTATATGAAGTCGGTTGTTATTTTTTTTGCTTAACAAAACAATAGTTTTTTACTCGGATTTTACCATTAATTAATTTTTGAATTTATTTCGGAAGGTTTACGTGAATAGATAGGGCGACAGTCGTCGGGTGACTAGAATCAATTCTATTTTAAATGTTGACGTTCAAAAGTGCCTTTTTTGTGCCTGTTTGAAATAAATGCTTTGACTTCAACTTTGATAAAGCACAAAAATCTCGATATATATTGACATGCCACCATTGCGAACGGAGCAGGGGCGGATTGCTAGTATTTATGTTAGGTAAGCGCTGTAAAGATAGGAGAAAAGAGCGAATAGTTTTTTTTTTTTTAATAAAAGGTTTTAAGAATATGAGGTTTTTTTTTCTTATCTTTGTGCGACATAAATCCACATACGATGTTGACCCGGCTTAAATATTGAGCCTTGGACGAAATGTCTTTGTTTTGAAGGATATTGAAGAGGAAAATTACGCAGTATATTTTTCAAGAGATTAAATAAAGTCAACGCTTGTAGCTTTATAAGGACCTTGAATAAAACACGCTTCTAAGAAAATTGATACTGATTAAAATCGACCCTGTCACTCCTTTTGAGTGACGTACAAGGTAACTAAAGTATTTCACTTTAGTGGTATTATATTATAAGCATGTAGAAACATTAATTTATGACGAGAAAAATTGGATAGTTTTTCTAATAGCAATCGAATGCATTATTGTCTAATATCAGGCAAGATGGTAGCCAGAAGAAAGCCCATATAAAACAAAAACAATTTAGAAACTTACTCCAAAAGATCTATGACAAATTGCCAGACAGTTGCACTCACCCTTCTAACATATTAGTACAGATTACACAAGGACTAAATTATAGTTACATCTGTTAAATTCACAGGTGTAGAAATACCAGGGAGACATAAATTCAACGGCGGTGAGATGTATAAAGGTCTGCTGGCATTCTGCCACACACACACACCTTTGTGATTTCAACTGGACTCAGTTTGTTCCATAAATTGGGACGGCTGTATGACGCGGCCTAACAAAATAGACCTCGCCTAGACTTAGTTACCTTTGAGGTCGAATTGTGGACGTTTTGTGGCTGGTTCTTTGTAGTTCAGTGTCGGTATGACAATTCAAAACTGCGAAAGGCATGTCAACAAAAGGAAAATAAATCTGCATGTGTGCGGCGTGTCCGAATGGCGTTTTGTGGTTTTCCGGACAATATTTGTTGGAAGGTTTTTATTATGAGTGTAGTTGTCGCTGAATATAAGGGAGATAAAGAGTTTAGGAAACATATTTACCTGCTGCATTTACATTTGGTTTTTATGACTTACTTGCAGACTAACTTAACGACTTTACGTTCCTTTAAGTAAGGCGAAAAAAATGCGGGTCACGTATCAGAAACGTTCACTATTGGACAGTTTCTGAGCTGATACCTAACGATAAAGATTATCAAATTTTCAAAGTTATTAGTTTAAAAAGTTTATTTACACCATATTGCATTTTATCACCATATTAGTGGAGGCCTATGTCCAGAAGTGGATGTCTTTTAGGTGAAATGATGGTGATGATGATAAAACGTAGTTTATGTGTTCAGTTCATCGGTGAAATTCGGCCTAAATAAGCTTCAAGCTTAGTGATCTTATTAAAGACTAGATTCTGCCCGTAACGTCGTCCGCGTTAAATTTCATGTTCCCCTGACCCTTCCCGTCGCATCGAATCGCCTGCCCGTGCGATTTTCCCCGTTTTTGCAACATTTTTCAATAGGCTACCCAACACAAAAATATTTTTTCAATTCGGACCAGTAGTTCCTGAGATTACCGCGTTCAAACAAACAAACTCTTCAGCTTTATAATATTAGTATAGATTGCGATCACCAACCCTCCTCCCAACCTTGGCGATTTTGGTAAACCCCCCAAATTAGGGGAGGCCTATGTCCAGCTGTGGACGTTTTTCAGCTGAAATAATGATAATGAAATAGTAGTTACAGTGTACATAGTTCATGTGCTAATTGCATTCAGTTTCATTGGTGAAATTCGGCCTAAGTAAGCTTCAAGCTTAGTGATCTTATTAAAGATTCATAGTCTTATCTGTAAGCAGCCGTTAATTCATTAGTGTAATTACTTGTATGTATTATCTTTGGCGTTTCCATTTTGGGATTAAATTTAATGAGATGCTTAGTTATAACCTGCTTAGGTTAGTTGTTAACTGGCTTGGGTTACTAGACTGTTTTGTGGGAAGATGCCAAAGTTGAGTAGCAGTGTATGCATGCCTTTACATCAAGCTGTACATATCCAGTATAAACTGATCTCATATTGTATGGGATTTCCGTATAATGAGAGGTCAGCTTAAACTGGAAATGTATAGCTTGGTATGTAGCCGTGTGTACTTGACGTTATTTTTCATTTTATCTGATTTTTAACAACTTAATCAAAGTTATTTTGTCTTTGGACATTAGGCTATTTGAAAGATCGAAATTTCTAATTAAATATTTAAGTTTTGTGTTTACTATTATTAACACGTTAACTGCCATGGTTAAAATCAGAAAAAGTCAAAAAACATACTTAGTGTTATTTCAATTCAAATAGATTATTTATTCCATAAATACATTATTAATTCCAAAAACATGGCCGCCAGGCAGCAACGACACGTCCAGATTTGGTATGTGCTGTCGGTCATATAGTCCGACGAGGCCTGAATGGAACAAAAAGTGTAGGACACATAGTCCGACAGGGCAGTTAACGTGTTAATACCGTAGGGTGTCCTCTCCTTATAGATACTTTAATACTATGAACATGTCCTATTTATGCTAGGTACTTAAATATTAATTAAATGACTAACTAAACAAAAACAAAAGGAAATCTCTTACCTTTTTTATTATGTAAATACCATCTAACTTTGCACTGCATAATTAGAGCCAACTAGAGAGAGCCACTTCTAGTTCCTTTAGATCGAGTTTTAAATAAATCTAACTAAATATTAAAAGAGATTAACACCGAGATGCTGAGAAAAGACATCTCCGCGGAACTCGTCTTCAGTTAAATTTCAGATTAATGTCCTGCTAGTTTTAATTAATTTTGTGAGAATTATTACTAGGCCTTTCTTAGGGCCTTCGTTTCGATACTTTAGATTTTAAACTTTATAAAAGAGTACCAGTTTTAATTACCGTCACCTGCTGCAGGCTATAATCCTGGTGATTAAAAAAAACCTCATTTATATAAAGTGATAATGTGTATCGCTGATTTCAGATATAAAATTATGTGAAAAATATTTACTGTTTAGACCACTTATACTCAAAGTGATCCAGGTGGGTACTCATAGGAGACTCGATAGGGGTCTACGTTGACGTGACAAAATGTATTTTTGATCAACAGGCTTCAAAAATATTTTTGACGAGTTTCGGAAACATGGTAGAAATATATCAGCAGGAGGTCCACCAAAAGAGCAAAATTTTGAAAGTGGTCTACGAGAAAAGGGAACCTATGGTCGAGACGATATTTTTACTTTATAACGGTCGAATGCAGCCCTAAATAATTCGTTGCAATTAAAAACAAAAGTCAAATTCGCCTGTGAATCAGCACTTAAACGTTTTAACGTTTTTTAACATACATACATACATACAATCACGCCTTTTTCCCATGGGGGTAGGCAGAAACCACGGAACGCCACCTGCTACTATCTCTACACACTTCTTTTGCCTCGTTTAGGTTCATACAATTGGTCATACACACACGCCGGTTGCGAGTACTACGCACCTGACCTTTCTGAAGAACATCACCAATAAGGTCCCTATATGTCCTCCTAGGGCGTCCCCTCCCGGTGTTTCCACTCACATCTGCCTTGTAAATACCTTTTGTGAGCCGACCTTCATTCATCCTCTCAACATGACCAAACCATCTAAGCATGCTTTATTCAATTTTTGTTTTTTAACATTACGTTATAAAAAACCACCACCCTTCACCACTTCCTCATGTTTTAGCAGGCAAGAAGTGAAACAAACTCCCCAGCATTACAGTTATCTGTTAAGTTAGAAGAATTTATATATAAAGTTATAAACATCACTAATCAAAGAAACATATACAATTATAGTTTATAACAAATAATAGTAATAAATAACGATGCAGCTTTCATTCACTGAAAACGTAAAGCAAAAAGAATCACATTAGAGTTAACACTAAGAGCTATTTCTACACGAAATAAAAAAAATGTTTCAGCAAATGAAACTACATTACTTAACTTAAAAGCAAAACATACAATAAACTTAAAGAAAACATACCTTTTTCACAGCACTTAAACACCCAGTCTTGGAGAAAAACTCACTAATTTATTTTACCGTCTCCCAACTTTTTTACTACGTATTTCAACATATATTAGGTATCTAACATAGTACAAGAGTAACGGTGGAGTTTCTTGCCCATTCTTCTCCATACGAATCTACTTTTTGGAAGGGGCAACTAGAATCAATTCTTTTTTTCATGTAACAGTTGACGTTCAAAAGTGCCTTTTTTGGGCCTAATTGAAATAAATGCTTTGAATTTACTCTCTATCTGAGTTTGAAAATTAAAAGAAGCTTATGTTTAGGTACGGGCTCACACTAAAAGTGTTTAGAATAGGCCAGTAAGAAAACATGCTGATAAAAAAGTCGTTTAAATTTTGAATTAAGAACTCTTTGGGAATCTGTACGCTAACCCGTTGGTCCCCGCTGTCATTCGTCGATGCCTATTTCATGAAAAAGTAAATATACATAAATAAATAAATACTCTGGTAACATAATTGATTAAATGAAACAAATTTTACACCTGATTTTGATTTTTTTCCCAGCAGTGGGAATATTATAGGTTGCTGATGATGATTATGATTAATATATTTTAAGAAACAAGTAACAAAGGACTCAAATCTGTGAGAAACAATATTTATTAGCAAGTCTGTTAGTAACATTAACCTAAACTACCATATAGTTAAATGTGAATCCCTGCTACAAGCTAAGCACCGAAGTAGACAGTTTGCAGCATCGAATCACACAGAAACAGGCCAGTCTGCACCTATACTGTTATACACATATGTATACGTGCTACAATGTTGGGGCTGGCCAAGATTTAACACAGTCAAAAACCCTTCAGGCACCGTTTCCCTTCAACACTCAATCGAGCAAATTACGATTCATTCAAAACACGCAAAAAGGACCAATTTTTACCCCTAATGCTCACAGATTCTGGCCCACGGGCAATAAGAAATATACGTGATATTTTATCGAGTAATAAACCCCAATATACCTACATTCGGCACACATTTTGTTTGATGTACACGTATCGCTTGAGGGCGTCAGGATATTTCCGATATATCGGAAGTATACTGAGGTTTTTCTTGATATGTTTAGTTGTATGGTTGACTAAAGCCAATTTATTATTGGCTTAAATGGTCTCGTAACTTCGCTATGAAACTATATATATTTTGATGATTGAGGTGTTGATTTGGCACTAGTAGCCTAGTCTGGTTGTTCTTTTTTAACCGATTTCAAAAAGGAGGAGGTTTAAGGAGCTAAATACGTGGGCGAACGTATTCGACTAGCAACTGTATCGCGGTTTTATTACGACTGTATCGCTACTAAATCGTTGCAAAAAGTCGCCGTGGGCGACCTTCCTAAGAAGCGTTTATGAGTGAATTGTAATGGAGTACTTTCTCTAAAAAAGCTACACATTCCTCTGAATAATGTACAAAAAAAAAAAAACTAACTAACATTATGTACAAAGCTTTAAAACTCGCCTTAAGTTGACAAATTTTTTAACAGACAAATTCTTTACTTCACTAAAAAGTTCCCTAAGTCTGCATTGCAGATAACTTCGTAAAAACTTCAAGAAACAGTTTCCGTACCTACATTATGTTAGACGCCAGTGGATATAGATTTACTAAAGCCTTCGTATTTTTGGCAAACGCCTACCTCTTACATAAAATTACTTTGTTACAAACTTGAGGCCTTTTGGCAATCACCATTTTCTATATTTTTATGGAAATGTCGATTTTTATATGAATTGGCGTCTTTTCGCCTCTAAGGTGGAGCACAAAGCTGTAATATTGTATAAGTAATAGGGCATCCTATACCAACTCTTTTATGTAGGTTTACGTATTGATCTACTAACAGTGACATAAAAAATATACTGTTACAAGCAATGGTGGCTGGTGAGCAGGGGTGACATAATGGGTCCAGTAGAACTAGTAGGTCGTGAGTACGAACCCAAGCAGGTACTTTGTGTAAATTTTTTCATCACCACTGCTCTCAAAACGGTGAAGGAAAACAGTGAGGTAACCGGCATGTCTTTGAACCAAAAATTCAAAGACATGTGACATATATCAACCTGCAATGAGCCCGTGTGGTGGATAATGGCCCACTCACACTCACCGAGAGGAGGTCTCTGTCCCAGCAGTGGGTAAATGATAAATGACTTTATTTTTGCAAGTAGGTTTGTACAAACACTTTTACACGTCAATCACACTTTTTTAAACTAGATGAGGTCGGCCTTTCCTATCTGCCTACTCTGAGAAGTTGTTGATTTCAGCCGAAAAACGTCCACTGCTGTACTTAGGTCTCTCCTATGCTGTGCCACAAAACCCTGTCCTCCGCCTTCCAGACATAAGCTTCTCCCATTGCACGCTTTTCTCGACTGTGAGGAACAATTTAATTTCAAAGAAAAGTGAAAGATAGCGTGAAGGTTACCAGGGTAGAATGGAGGAAGAAAACGTGGTTTACCGACCACAGGTAATATACGACAAATCAGCCTACCGCAGTCTATTATTTTCCTGACAAGGGCAGGAAAATAATAGACTGCGGTAGGCTGATTTGATTGATGTCCGGCAGTGGTTTAGGCTAATGCTGGTGATAGAACTAAAATCGAGTCGACATTTCCTGTCTAACTATCCCTGAGAAGAAATGGCGAAACAGAGTCAGAGGTGACCTTGGAATCTGTTTCGCCATTTCGATTAAAGTCCAGACATGATCTTGGTCGGATCATGTGAAGATCATATAGATTTGTCGGTATCTGAAATGGTATTTTAAGAAAAGAACCACACAGATTTGAGTGGATTTGTCCAGTCATTGCAATCAACACAGATTTGGGTGTACATGACCAGCCAGTGCAATAATTTTTCAGTAATCGAGTAGCTCAACTCAGAACTTAAGGAACTCAAAAAAAACTCGATGAGCAATAACAAATAAAGGACATTTGGGATAGGCAGCATAATATAGTCGTCAAACTTTCCATCAATGCTCACACAGTCCATACATCTTTTACGGAATTAAAAAAAAAATGAAAATTTGATTTTCAATTTATTACCATTATCATCACGGCATGCTTAGCTTTTTTAGGATGCTGTTGCGACTGCCTCGTTTTAGCAGTGCCTCTGAAATGTTTGCAGTAGACCATACCGATGGCTTTCATGCCAACATCCGAAAAAAGACGGCTTCACTCCTCAGCAGAATATGAGGCAGTCATAATAGCATCCTGAAGGCTGTGGTGGCAGACACTTCCTCTGCCATAATAAGGCAATTTGTGAGAAGAGTTATATCCTAGTAAACAGACATTGTTATGTCAACTTGCTGGGTGGTTTTCTCATTCATTTGTCTTTAGATTAAGGTACCGACAATAGTGTTTTAAGGATATCTGTTACTAACAATTGATGGATTTTAGATGTCCGAAATAAAATGATTTTACTTATTATTATTTATTTAGCTGACAGTCGCTCACCCCTGAAAGCCGGTCAAAATCAAAATCAAAATCAAAAGTCATTTATTCAAACTAGGCTGAGAGTCAGCACTTTTTGAACGTCAAAGTCACATAAGACAGTCCCCCCAAAACGCCCGCCCTTCGACACTTCCTAGTGCTTTGGCTGGGAAGAAGAAGTGGCGGAACAAACTCCCCAGCAGCACTGCTGTCTGTTAAGTTAGAAGAACTTGATTCTATACAATATTGTATAAGTTATTAATATAATAAAACAAAACATACATTATTCGCCATATGTCAGCTAGCACACGCCAACTCAAACATCGCCACAGCAATCAAGTCTACAACTACTCACATCCAACCGGTTCTCGGAAACATTTTCCATTTAATCGCCGTCTTCTTAAAATATTCCTTACGTTACCTTAATTAATTAATAATATAAGTAAAGAACTTAATACCACATGCTTACAATTTAACTCAAAATATTACGTTCACTAAATAATTTCAGTGGTTAATTAAATCGTTACAGACGTTATCTGGGAAGGGTATGTTTCATTTTAACTTCCCTTTTCCCGGATTACGCAAACGATACCAACCCTCTGCGTATCTTCCAAAGTCATCTGGCGACTAACCTCTTTGTATTCCGGCTTGTATTGAAATATGTTATATAACTTCGGTAAAGTTAAAATCATGAATTTAAATGTAATTCCTGATAAGTAATTATCGTGTATGACGGTGACGGATTTGGTCCGGTTAATGCCAATATGCCCGCCTGTTTTCATCATCCAACTCTACGTCTTCCGGTACGCGGTTGCCACTTTAGAATCTTTCAGGCTCATCGGCATGGCAAATAGACTTAACTGGCAAAATATGGTTGTAGGTACACAATGGAATGTTAGGCCTCAATAGGGATGAATGAAAGGCGTACAGTTGAGATGGGGGTTAATCGAATGGAGAGCATAGAATAAGAAATTAGTATGTACGAGGAAGTCAAAAAGCAGCACCGGTAACGGAAAAGTATTGTGGCAATCGCATGATATGATACCGTGTAATGAGGAAAGTTTTGAGTGTAAATGTCGATGGCTACTAGAGAACGAGAAAACCAAAAAGAGTACGAGCAGACAAAAGAAATGGTAGATTGACCATGTGAGCATTGATTTGCTTAGAAAGAGGATGGCAACCGAGATTTTATATTTATTTATTCTATTTTATCTATTTATTTATAGTAATTAAAACGGTACAACACCAATTAAATTAATTAACATAGAAACACATAAAAGGTTGACAAAAATAACATAAAGTTAAACAATTACCTAAATTAACCACTAATATTTACTATTTATTTTTATGGAATAGTGGACTCCCTTGCATACTTTCTCTCACAGAACACCAAACAGAGACTAAGACTGATAGAAGAGCATGGAAGGGACGGAGACATTGCGCCAACCCCAAATGACTCGCGATAAGAGCAGGACATTGATGACTGAACATTGGTTCGTACATCTCTGCTCAACCTCCCGGGCAATACGAGTGTGATGATATGCTACGAAAACTACATAATAATATAGCATAATAATATCACCGATCCAATCCGTCCACTATTTTCTCTTTAGCCCCTTTATCACCGAAATTCGCCGAGTTAACGATCTGCCTGTAATTGGTGAGATTACGCCGTGGCTCTCCGTAAAGCCAGCTGTGAGCAAGATGGAACTCTCGAATATCCGTATTAAGCAGGATTTTTGGTTTATGTTTTCATCCATCGAAAATTAGGAGTGAAGTCTTGTTTTTGTATACAGTATGTACAGTGAAATGAAAATCTGTTCTTTGAATTTGGTCCTTTGAAGCGAATTCATTGTATTTAGTCCAAGTTCTGCTAAAAATGATTGAACTTAAGTTAAACACAAATCTGATAGCCACGAATTTTTTTCTGCAGCTTTCTTGAGTAGTAGTTTCTTACTTTTAGATATCGATATTAACTAATAGTTGTTAAAAATAAATAGAAATCTGATATAGATTCATTACAAATTTCTTATCTTATTAGTCATTCTAAAACAAAGAGTACCTTCTTAAAACCTAGTTAGTATTTTTTTTTTCATAACAGTATTTTTTTTTAAACTTAGTGCTTTGAAGCGAATTCTTTATACTAGGCTATAACCTGCAAATAGTTTTTGAATTTAAGTTACCTAGAAATCTGATTACCATGAAATCGCTTTCATTAGCTTAGATTTATTTGTGTTTCTTGCTAATAACAATGTCAAATATATTTGTTTATCTTAGGATTATCAGATATCTAACTTGTATTTATCAGAAATTTCTAATGTAATCCGAAAACAGAGAAAAACTCTTAAACCTTCTTTACTATTTTTATTTCTTCGCAAATTTAAGGCACCCGCAAACAGGCACGAGGTGATAGCGCGACTCTAATAGAACAATTTTAATGTGAATTTTACGGAAATTGTTCAACAAGAGACGTGTTGGGCTGATACGTCACGCCAGTCTGCGGAAAGCCTTAAGCCGCCATGGTAACGATCTGGCGATAATTGGTGAGATTACGTCGCGGCTCTTACTAATTCTAACAGCGTTTTGGTCCTTTGTAAATCGATACTGAATATTTCTTAGTGTAAATTAAAACTACTGTAGGTACCTGGTACTTAAACACGATTGGTTTTGGCGACCTGATTTAGTGGCAAATAGGTAAAATAATAACATATTTTTGATTTCGTTAAAATACTTACTGTTTTCATTTTGTTTTCGCTAGCGCATTTTGATTTGTGTGTCGTAAATATTAAAATGGAAGGCAGGGTGCATGGGACGCATGGGTAATTCACTGCAAGATTTTTAACAAAGAACGCGCCCAACATCAGTGAGTGGAGCAATTAACTTTTTTTTATGAAATAAAATTTCAACTTAGTGGGGTTCAGAACTATGTACTCAATCTATGGTAAGAGGTTGTGCATTTGCCAGGGTCGCAAGACTGCCAGGGTCGCGAGACTGCCAGGGTCGCGAGATTTGTTCGAAAGAGATACCGTGACCCTGGCACATGGACAACTGAAGGAACATGGCTGGGGTCAGTAAATGTCTGACACGCCCTTCCGCTCCACCCAAGAGCGTGAGACGACATTTGATGATTTCTCACCCACAAAAAAAAGAGGTTGTGCATCAATGTCTCCATGCCACCCTGTATATTGCCTGCCAGTTTTCGTCCATTTTTCATTGCTGCCCCACTCTTTTTGATCGTAGCGTAATGTTATATAGCCTATAGCCTTCCTCAATAAATAGGCCACCCAACACAAAAAGATTTTTTTAATTCGGGCCAGTAGTTCCTGAGATTACCGCGTTCAACCAAACAAACAAACAAACTCTTCAGCTTTATAATATTAGTATAGATAGATTGTTTTAATTCGGTTTAGAAAAACCTTTCTAAACCGAATTAAAACAATCCTAATCAAATCCTATTAAATAAACCTATTTAGGTCTTAAATTCTGTTTACGCTTTTGTTCTTTTTTATTTATTTCTCCTGGAGTATAGTTTTCAATGTTTAATTAGTATATTGGCTTATGTTAGCTGAAATATGGTCAATAATTAGATTTTTTTTATTTCGTAATGTTAATTACTTACATATTATCGTATGGAATCAAGTTCTTCTAACATAACTTTTCGAACTTCCCAGCTATAGCACTAGGAAGTGGTGAAGAGTGGGCGTTTCTTGGGGAATGTCTTATGTAATTTTGACGTTCATAAAATGCTGACTCTGAATAAATGGTTTTGGTTTTGAAGCCTATAAACCAAAGTAGCTTTGAATCAGATTACATTGAGATTTGAACTTTGCTACACTAATTAATAAAACCTACTTCTCTAGTACTTTTAGTTCCCGTAACTTAGCCGCCAAGCTAACGATCTCCCGGTAATTGCTGAGATTACTACGCAACTTCTACTAATTCTAGCAATGCTTTCGACCTTTGTCCTTCGTCCTTTAGTCCTCCATGTTTTTATTTACCTACTAAAGTTAATACTTTTGACAGGCACTATTTGTTGGGCGACCCTAATTTACTTTATTTTATTCTATTCGGAAAGCTAACAGCTAACTTATTTTGTGTTCTTAAGCAATACGAAAAAGTTTTCATGACATAAAACTGAGATAAAAATTAAACTAAGGTCTTTTGGCGTACGTAATCTCTGATGTCCTCCGCTTTCGGCTTTGCTGTACGCAGGCTTACTTCGGGACCTGTACCTGCTTTACCGCAGCGGTTCTTGTAAGTTAGCGATCGGCGATCAAGCGACTTCCTCCTCTGCACCATCACGACCCTCTCCTAATTATCAGTTCCAATCTTCTTCCAAGTCTTTTCTGGCTTTGCCTTTAAATTTGGGGCAACACACAACACATCGTGCGGGCAACAAGTGTCTAGAAACTGCACAATGTTTCGTTTGTGAAGTTTAAATATAACCTAAAAATCAATAATCATCATCAGAGATTTTTCAATTTGGGGTGATTTACTGTAATCGCCACGTTTGGCAGGCGGGTTGGCGATCGCAGTATGGTGGTAAATTGCAAAGAAAACGCTGTTGCATTCTCTAATAAGTCCCTTAGTCGCCTCTAACGACACCTGCGGGAAGAAATGGTATGGTACTATTTTTTACAACTGAATCCACACGGAACGACATTTATGTAAAGATAGTTAAAATTACAGTTTCTGTATGTTATATAAAAATAACAGCTTTTTGCTATTATGAAATTAACAATTTGTGTCTATCTGTCTATTTATTCCAGTGGATCTCCGAAACGACTGAGCCGATTTCGACGGGACTTTGACAGGCATAGCTGTTAAGGAGTAAGGTTACTTTTTGTTCCGGTAGCTCGTTCCCGTGGGATAATTTCCAACAGCCACACGTCGATACGGGATTTACTTGAGAATGAGCAGCAACGTTCTCTATGCATTTTACCACCATACTGCGATCACCAATCTGCCTGCTAAGCATGGTGATTATAGCAAACCCCCAAATTGGGAGAGGCTTTTGCCCAGCAGTGGACTTCGGCTGAAATGATAATGATGATGACACGGACGAAGCCGCGGACAAAGTTAGTTAATTCATAAAATCTACACTCCTAGTCATTTCATTCCATAATAACTCCGACGCCATGTTAACGATCTGCCGGTAATTGCTGAGATTACTTCGCGCCTACCACAAATTCTAGCAGCCTGGTCCTTTGAGAAAAAATATACTGCTCTCGAATATTCTGAGAGTAAAGGATTTTGTATCGATAACACTTTATTTATATGTATATTTATAAAACCTTAATTGTTAGAAGTATTTTGTCATTAATTGGTGTTTATTCCGAATTGGATTTTAGGTTATGAATAACCCTTGTTTGGGAAGTTGCAGCTGGTAATTTGACTATCATGTTATCTTCCTGATTTCTGATCATCAACCTCAACATCCTCCTGTCCTTATGCCAATTTATTTAGGGTTTTATTTCGGCGCAACATGGTTTTTTCTTCCATGCTTCTCTATGCTTTCTATATGCTTATCTTCTGTAATGTCGCAGCATCATGCTCGCCCTTTGGCGTCGCACAGAGTTTTCTGTTTTTTTATTTAATTTTGTATTTTTCCTTTGTTTATAATTTATTTTATTAATCATTGTTTTTAGTTTAGTTTCTATGCGTGTCCTAATTAATACTTTTCTTCCTATCTTTTTTCTTTTCTATTAGCCGTCTTCTCGGTAGTCATTTCCTTTATAACTATGTCAGTTTTCACAATTGATATAATAATAACTTGCAACGTAAATAACTGACACGAACACAATATAACTAGCACCTTAATTGCGTAACATATTATGAATAACAATCCCAACTAAAATTATTTTGAAGGTGCTATGCTTATCCATTGCAATAACAACGTAAATAACGCAATTAACGTAGTTCAACTGTCAAAATTCAAGTCATTGTTACTATTACTGTGTTATGGAATTACGCCGCAGATATTAGATAGATCATACATAGAAAATATGTAGTTAGATTGCTGTTATGTAGTCCTCTAGACCTTTTTTGGAAAAAGAAACTCTACACAGTATACTTCAGCTTATTATTATAATAAATCAAGAAAAATGGTTACCGAAAGTAACTTTAATTTTCCACAAAATTTAAACTCTTAAGATATCTTTGATGGCCGGTGGTCTAACGAGACGAGCTCCATTAATCAAATGTTCATAATTACTGAAAAAAGCTGACTAACTTTCAAAGAAACGATTAATCTTTCAAACTATTTTGAAGTGCTTTTAGCTCAAGGGTTAATAAAGGCAAGTTTATATTTAAATTCTATTCGATCCCCTTAATAAGTTAGCATAGGTTTTGTAGAACTTAATAATATAATAATTTATTTTACTAATGTAACAACTGAATGCATTATGATAGTTGAATTATCTATACTTAATAATCCACACTAATCCACACTTCCACACTCCACACTAATATTATAAATGCAAAAGTAACTCTGTCTGTCTGTCTCGCTTTCCTGCTAAAACTACTGAACCGATTTAAATGAAATTTGGTACACAGATAGTTTAGAGCCTGAGAAAGGACATAGGCTACTTTTTATTGCGGAAAACGGGTTTTAAAGGGTTGAAAGGGGGGATGAAAGGTTGTAGGGAAGTATTGTCATTTTTAAAGCTAGAATGATGAAAGTTTCTTATTTGACTTTTATTACATAATATATATTTATGAATTATATTTAAAGTTTGTTAAATTTTTACCCTTAAGGAGGTTAAATAACTATAAGGAATAGGGTATGAAAGTTTGTTACATATCAAATAATAAAGTCACCTTGCTGTCTGTCTGTCCCTATGTATGCTTATATCTTTAAAACTACGCAACGGATTTTGACGCAGTGTTTTTTAATAGATAGAGTGATTCAAGAGAAAGGTTTATATGTGTATAACATGCATAATATACTAAAGAAACGCTGATAATTTTAGAAATGTCTAATGTGATGTCACAAATAAACTCATTTTTTTGCGCTTACATTGCGAACGCTGGCTGAACCCTACAAAATTAATCAAAATAATGTACTACAGTATTGTACACCTTAAAAAGGTCTACAAAAAAGTCCGCGATGGTAAATGTTTGTCTCTTAGGGATAACCCACAATAACCATTTTTTATCCTTTACTTTTTACGAGAAATAATGGCTTAATGGCAATATAGCATTAATCCTTATCCAAATTGTGCATTTAATATAATTTAAATGAATATCTTAGAAGATATCAGAGATTTAAAAAGCGGGGGCGGAGCGGCTGGCAGGCCGTAGGTACGTCCGTCCAAGTTGGTAGTGGTCGGGAAGTGCAGGATTAGTAGGACTGTAATTCATATTACTTAGGCTTCATAGTAAATGCGAATATCATGTGTGTTCGTTATACTCAAAATAAACCTAATAGTATTATTCCAAGTAAGATACCGCGAAGTATGGATTAGATTTTTGGATGGATTTGGATTTTTGGTTATCCTGGATACTTACCATATAGGATAGTTTATCCCGGTAGTAGGTTCCCAGGTGATATTTTCCGACAGCTATACGGGCGAAGCCACTGGCAAAAGTACTGTTCCTATAATTCCTATGATCGATTCGGTGTCCGGTAAATGATTGAGTGTCTGTATAGGTAGAATACGAGCGTTAAGAAAAACCAGGAAGACTTATATTCAACTAAACCAATCCCTATGCCGCAGTCTTCTTACTCTTACTCTGAATACTATTAGTTTTATTTACACATATGATATTCTCATAAACTATGAATCCGAAGTAATATGAATTATAATCCTACTTACTACTAATACTATAAATTATGTGAAAATATTTATGATTGGTTGATTGTTTCTCAATCACGCAAAAATGGCTGAATGGATCTGGATCGAAAATGGCACACAGAGTCTATATTACCTATATAACCTAGATTAATACATTCTTACCGCAGTAGTACGTCCTCCTGCGTTAATTTCCGACATCCACGCGGGCGAAGCCGCGGGCAAAAGCTAGTAATATTATAAAGCTGAAGAGTTAGTTTGAACGCGTTAATCTCAGGAACTACTGGTCTGAATTGAAAAAAGCTATTGTGTTGGGTAGCCAATTTAATGAGGAAGGCTATAGTCTATATAACATCACGCTGCAATCAAAAGGAGTGGAGCAGAAACGAAAAATGGACGAAAACTGTCATGCAATTCGATGCGACGGGAAGGGTCAGGGGTGCAAAAACTTGACGCAGACGAAGTCGCGGGCAGAAGCTAGTCATACATATACAAGTTTAAGCAATTATTCTACGAAGTGGATAGCGCGCCGTACCATAATATTATCATGTAAAACGAACCTAATACACTGAATATGTTCATGTTTGACATCTTTTCCCTAAAAGCTGCGATGATAAAATCCCGAAACAAAATGTTTCCTTATAAAGCTCACATGACGTTGTACTCTAATAAAGATTATGCAGGAGGGACGGGTATCGGCGCACCTGCGTTATACTTTTAACATACTATAGAATAAGGATTCCGTAGAGGAGTAAATTTCGTGTGCGGTCAAGGGAATTAACCGTTTATAAAAAAGCAAGCCACTTCCAATTTGCGTCTTTGGATCTGTGATTTAGATTTTTTTGCCACTGAAATTAAAGTTACGTTTAACTTTGTGGTGTTTTTTTTTTATATTTTTATTTCTGTTTTTGGTTCTGTTTAACTTTATAGTTACGTTACCTACCCTACACCAATTCTCACTGTTATGTACATAACAAGTAGTGTAGGAATTGGTGTAGCGTAGTTAACGTAGCTATAATATATTATATTTTCACATCATCTCAATGTCGCTCTCTAAATAGGTACGTAATATCGAAGCTACCGCAAAAACTATCCCAGCAAGTTTATAAAAGGACCACCTCGGAAGCATACTCTATCCGTTAAAAAAGACGTTCAAAATCGATCAACGATTGCTGGAGATATCGGTGAACGTATATAATAAGGAAAAGATTCACAAAGTCGAACATAAAATCCTCTTGTTTTAAAGTCGGTTAAAAATATATACCCTGCATCAATACAATTAACTGTGCTAGAAACATTTTATAAAACTCTCAAAGAGGGTCAATAGTAAACAAAAGTCATAACCAGTGTTATCAAGGGGTGAATACCCCAGTGGGTGGGTTGTCGAGTCAGATAGGTATTTGCTCCATGTCAAATACTGGTATTTAGCTGCATCCAGTTGCTGTTTATAGATGACTGAGCTCGAAGCACAAATCGTATTCCACAACGTTGTATGGTAAGCTTTAAGTTTCCCAAAACTATACGCAATTCAAAGCAGAGTTCCCGAGAAGTGCATTCAGGCCAATTTCTACTTTATTATTATTAGAAGCTTCTTAACCCCCTACGCAAAAGTCATCATCATCATCATCATCATCATTTCAGCCGTAAGACGTCCACTGCTGGACTTAGGCCTCCCCCAATTTGGGGGGCTTTGCCATAATCGCCACGCTTGGCAGGCGGGTTGGCGATCGCAGTATGGTGGTAAAATGTATAGAGAACGCTGCTGCCCATTCTCTAGTAAGTCCCTTAGTCGCCTTTTACGACAACCACGGGAAGAAATGGGGTTCTTTTTTGGCCCCGACTTTAAAATTTGATTTTTTATGGGTTGTACTGAATACACTTCATGTTGAAGTGGTCTCCTAGTTACTGCTGTGCACCTATTCCCTCATTGTCTCGTGTGGTGCCGGACGTAAAGAATAACACCACCCCATTTCTTCCCGTGGGTGTCGTAAAAGGCGACTAAGGGACTTACTAGAGAATGGGCAGCAGCGTTTCTCTATTCATTTTACTACCATACTGCGATCGCCAACCCGCCTGCCAAGCGTGGCGATTATGGCAAAGACCCCCAAATTGGGGGAGGCCTAAGTCCAGCAGTGGACGTCTTACGGCTGAAATGATGATGATGATGACCTATTCACTGCTGGAACATAAGCCTCCTCGCACAGAGTGGGTTGGGGGACGTTTTTTATTTTTTTGGTTCTAGGACATGCCGGTTTCCTCATGATGTTTTCCTTCACCGTTTTGTGAGCAGTGGTGAGGAAGTTAATACACAAAGTAAATTGCCTGCTTGGGTTCAATCTCACTGCCTGCAACTCGTTAGTCAAGGCCGATATTACTGAGCCACCACTGGCTGCAATGCTCTTTACTCCAAAGAAAACACGTGACTTTAAAGTAGACTGTCAATGTATACCGCCGTGGTGCCAGTATAACTAAGTTTTACAATAAGTGAAAATTAGTTATACTGGCACCACCACACCCACATCCACATCTTCCCTCATACACACATCCACATCACCTTCACACATCACACACCACACACACTACACACCTCACACACCCGCCACATATCACACGAAAATAGTGTACTACTCTAATTATAAGATAACAAAAATGTGTCTCCAAAAATAATAATAAGTTAGTTTTGTAAGTTTCAAAAATAGCCAAAGCCATGGAAGTGCGGAGTCTCCTAACACAGGCGTTATCATGCTTAAAAGGAGGCTCCAATCATAAACTAATGTATACTAGTTTGTATTGAAATAAACATTTTGTATTTGTATTTTTTTGTATTTGTATACCTTGATAGTGTCCAACTGGTTTTAGGACGCGGTCAGCCTGAGTGTCTCTTCTATACATTCTAATTCTATGCCAATAACATAATACGATCCGTCTACCAAGCTCGGTGATTATGTCAACCGGTGCTTACGCCGGTATTCCGAACCGTGTGCGGTTTAGACGTTCAATAATGCAAGTTTTTCCGGCAAGTACGGACGGAGTTACGGTATATCTCGTTTCGCTGTTGGATACAAAGATGGGATAATGTAGGGTGAGTGTTTATTTGTAGTTTGGAAATGATGCTAGGCTTTTTCCGTGTTTTCAAGCTGGCTTGAATTAAACGAGGAAACATTATAACAACTGTCAGCAAAGTAGATGTGGAGGTATGAGAAACAGGGTGTATAGATCTCTCAACCTCCATAGAAAATCTCCACGGGTATTGTCTGGTGGGCAACTGCTCGACAATTGACGTCAGGACGTTGTATGTATGCGCGGTAAACTCTGCTTGCGCGGTGCAGGATTCTACGTGGCGTCAGTATGATGCGTAATTCTTTATTTTTGAAGTGATAAATTCTTATTTATTTTATTTTATTAATTTTAGGAAAGCTTACAGCTAATACATTACAATATCTAGTACAACGTCTAAATGATGGCCAAGTACAAGCCACTAACGATTAATGTGAGTAATATTTAAAAAATATGTTAAAACAGCGACGTAAGAAATACGCTAATGAGTTATATCACGCTCAAGAATACAAAATACAGGGTGAAACAAAAAAAGATTATACATCGAAAAAACAACTATTCAAAACCTTCTTTAACCTTCTTTCCTCCTTCTTTTCTTTCCTCTTTTGTCCTTCTTCCTATTAGTAAATAAATCCAACTTGACATCCTGATACACCATATTAAAAGTACGACAAGCTTTTATCATATACGAGTTCTGTCTGTAAATAGTTCTGACATGAGGCACATGGAAGACGTGGTTTCCGAAAAAGTGCACCTGGTACGCGAAGCCTGATCTTGTTCATCAGCTCAGGGACGTTAGTAGACCCGTTCATAACACTAAATAAGAAAGCGAGATCTGCTATTTTCCTGCGCTTGTGTAGAGGCAGAATATGTTTTTTTTTTACACCGACTTATATAGTTCGGGAGATAAGTATGGTATGGTTATGGGAGGGTAAACTGCTTCGTTACGTAACGCGTTACAGCACCAGTCTGTCTGGCTTCCCTTTCTCTCACGCATACGGCAGCGGTAGGCAGGCTCCTCCTCTCTCACTCTAACCCACAGCGCTAGCCTACAGACGCATACGCTCTCTACTCAGTATTTAGTGAGCATATAACCGAAAACTATCACCGTTTCAATAATAAATAGTTCAACTTAGATTAGTTTAAGTATTCACTACTGTCGGGCGTCCCGAGATGCACACGTTTTTTTCTTTTAAATGCGTTGCGCTAATTTTATTGTCTTTTGCGAGCTGGCTACAACCAGCCCCAATGATTATCGTCCTAAGATTTTGTGTATGACAGCCTTTCCCAAAGTGGGCGATAACACTCCCCTTGTGGGCGCTGCAGGCCTAAAGGGGGGCGTTATCGCCCACTTTGGGAAAGGTTGGTGTATGAATAAGACGAATAATATATACGCTCTTACAGTCTTCCTAACTTTGGCCCACGACTTCGCCCGCGTGGATTGAAAGGGTAGTTTTGTTAATCAATACGATATTTATTTTTACTTAGATTAGTATTTGCACACTATTTCTTAACCGAACGAAAGAATGAAATTAGAGACTTCAAAACAACAGTTCAGCTACACGATTAGTGACAAATGCTTGCACTGACTGGACAGGCCCACTCAATCTGTGTGGTTGTTTCTTCAAAAGACCATTTCAGTCACCAGTCTACATGGTCTTCACATGATGTGACCAAGATTATGTCTGTACTTTAAAAGAGACTGAGACCTCTGAGTTTGTTCCAGCCATTCTTCTCAGAGTAATCAGTTAGGAAAGTCGACCTAATCTAGTTTAAAAAAATATGATTGAAGTGTAAAAGTGTTTGTACAAACCTACTTACAGAAATAAAATCATTCATCATTAGTCTTTCTTCATAGTTATTCCGAAGCTCCTAGGGGATTATTCGTATTCTAACTGTAACTGTATACGAATGTTACAAGCTCGGATTTTGAGAATCTGCGGGACCAGCTGACCATAGCAATACTAGACCCTAACCTTCTTATAAATCTAAGTCGTAATACCTATTGGGTCTAGTTTTTCACCAAGTCACGCACCGAAACCAATCAATTCAGTCAGCTCGAATGTGATTGGTTGTAACAAATAGCACTATAGCGTGAACAAAACTGAGGTACAGAGCTAAATTGTAATAGTAAGTTATACCCAGTTGTTATTAGTATTTTTATCTCACGAACTGACGCATCCTTTACCTGTGGTAACCAAGTATGAATGCACGCTGTAAATGTGTGCGTGAAGACGAATAGCGTCAGCACATAAGTCACACTTCCAACTTCGTCTTTGTCTCGGACGGTGTTCGGTGTTTTCACCGAACACCTTAGTTAGCAATATCGGCGCGACGCGTTGGCCTAATTTTATTAGTTATTACTAATCATTTATATTAGATTCAGTGCACTTTCGTCTACCGCGTTTGCGGGTGTATTCAAACATTTTGTTAACATTTTAACATTAAGAACAGTTTTGAGCGGAGTCAATAAATTTTGTTCAACATAACATTTATTTCTCCTCAAAAACACCGACACCTTGCTACCTACCCCAACAGACGCTATCGAGAGCTCCAGCGCTCACACACACACCTTCACAGGGTATTTTTACACTTGTACTTGTGTGTACCAAGTAAAAAGGTACAGCTCCATTGAAATCTGTTAATCGTGAGGACTAGACTACACTAAGTCCTAAAGGTTATGTATGTATGTGTGTTCATCTGTTGCCTCATAAACTATTTATAATAAGCGAGCCAACCTTAAAAGATGGACAACCATATGTCTATCTTTTAAGGTAGACTCACTGTAACGTATCGCGGACTTTTTTCAGAACTATCTAAGAGGAAAAATTCCGTAATACATCTTTGTTGCGTTACTTTAACCATTTACTCAGAGCACGCAAGTGGAACTCTCAAGAGGAATCAATTTTCCCCGTATTTGCTACATTTTTCATTGCTGCTCTGGTCATATTTGTTGCAGCGTGATGTTATATATAGCCCATATAGATGTTTTTCGATAAATGCTACCCTACACTAAAAAAAATTGAATTCGTATCAGTAGTTCTTGAAATTAGCGCGTTCAACCGAACAAACAAACTCTTCAGCTTTATAATATTAGTGTAGATACGCGAGCAAAGCAAGAAATACTTTAAACAGCTAGACAGTAATGTCTGATTGCATGATTCATCTATTCAAATATGACGTCAAATATACGTGGTGATTGCATACTCTGAAAGCTCCCACGCTTAAATGGAATTG
Organism: Aporophyla nigra; assembly: GCA_947507805.1. Lineage (NCBI taxonomy): Eukaryota > Metazoa > Arthropoda > Insecta > Lepidoptera > Noctuidae > Aporophyla > Aporophyla nigra. The sequence continues at coordinate 24,671,465 of OX382292.1, read as the reverse complement.
AGCTGGATACATCTGCCGTATGTCAGACGATCAGTGGGCTAAACTTACGACCCAATGGATCTCGCTTAGTGGCAAGAGACCCTGCCAGGGTCACGAGATTGTTCAAACGAGATACCGTGGCCCTGGCATATGGGTAACTGAAGGAACACGTGTGGGTTTTAGTCAGTAAAAGTCTGAGACGCCCTCCCGCTCCGCCCAGAGTGGGAGAAGTCATTTGATTATATAACATGCAAAAAAAAAATTGAAAGCAAGAGACATCGCGACAGGCCCAGACGAAGATGGCGGGATGAGCTGGACACTTATAATAAAGACTTTTCCTTGGCAGCTCTGGACAGAGAGACGTGGAAAGAGAGTAGGGAGACCTCCGCCCAGCAGTGGGTCAGCAAAAGCTAATAAAAAAAAAACTGCATACTTAGCTTCTGTCAGTGACTTCGCCCGTGAAGAGGTCAACAATTATCCAACGAGAACATATTACCGGGATAAAACGAATCCCATGTGTCACTCTATTCTATAAACTATTTCTGTGCAAAATTTCGATGGCTCCCACGCAGATGGTCGGAACAATAATATGTTTTTGACTAAAACCGTTTTTTTGTGCCATTACAACAATCTTGTATAGTATTATCTATTCACTCACACACTCACTTCAGCCGTAAGACGTCCACTGCTGGACTTAGGCCTCCCCCAATTTGGGGGGCTTTGCCATAATCGCCACGCTTGGCAGGCGGGTTGGCGATCGCAGTATGGTGGTAAAATGCATAGAGAACGCTGCTGCCCATTCTCTAGTAAGTCCCTTAGTCGCCTTTTACGACACCCACAGGAAGAAATGGGGTGGTGTTATTCTTTACGTCCGGCACCACACGGTACCAGCGGTACCGGTAGCGGTATTATCTATTACTAAAATCGAAATTTTAATTTCTTATATAAATAATGAGTTTTTAATGGCTAATGGTCTTAACATTTAAACGCTCCCGAGCATAAACGTATACGAAAAATGCTCTCCTGAGAAAATTATTTTTTAGCCTTACGACCTTATGCGTGGGAGGCGTCGATTTTATCCAAATCCATTCAGTCGTTTTAGCGTGACTGAGTAGAAAACAACCAAGTTCATATTTTCTTGTATTCTTTATTTTAAGAAAGTATCTGTATGTATCTGTTTATCCGGGAAAATTAACAGTTAATTAAACATTTTACATATTATACAGACGCCAGTACATTAAGCTACCCGAAACTGTCAAATTTTCCCGAGTCAATCCTGTGCAATGAATCTAAAACTTTAGCGATAAAGTTGAAAATCTATTTAAGAAATTTGACAGATTATAGTAGCTTGGAGTGCTGGCGTCTGTACAAAGATAATGAGAATACCAAACTGTTTATTTTTCCCTCCTACTCGATAAAGTTTTAATTGGCTCCCAGTTCACTGAAAATTTTATTCGCGATACTTATTAAAATTATTTTCAAGTGTAGCGTAAGTAATTCTACCAACATGATATCGATATTTCAGAATTCACAAGAATTTTTATAAGGAACCATTAGCTTAAAGATGTTGTGATTTATTGAAATACGGTGTAGAATTATAATTAAATGTTTTTCATGAAATATGAATTTTATTTTTAAACATCTTTGTTACCTAGTAACGAGGACTAAAATTTGAAAAGAAAAAATACAAATCATCATCACCTTTTCCCAACTGTGTTGGGGTCGGCTTCCAGTCTAACCTGAAGCAGCTGAGTACCGGTATTTTATATGGAACGACTGCCTATCTGGCCTCCACAACCCAGTTACTGGGTGATACAATAACCCTTGGCAAGACTGGTTGTCAGACTTTCGGGCTTCTGACGACCCGTAACGACTGTCTAAGATCTAGGAAAGACAGCCGGGACCAACAGCTTAACGTGCTTTCCAAGGCACGGAAGGGTCTTGGTATGTAAAGATGGTCACCCATCCACGGGCCAACCGCGGCATGCGTAGCTTAACCTGAACGATCAACCCGTGCAGCTGTTATTATTTAGCCACAAGCAAAGCATTTTACTGTAACTGACGCGGACTCTGCACTTGCTGCAATGAATCGTGACCTGGCTTGCATCAGTGTTTGGGCTAAGTCATTTGGTTTGCAAATTAACCCATCTAAATCTCAGGCCATGATCATAGGCAGTAGATTTGTTCGTAATGCGGCTGATGTTGCATCCCTGATGCCTTTGTATCTAGATGGTGTTCGTATTGACTACACAGAAACCGCTAAAGATCTGGGTGTAGTTATTGACTGCAATCTCTCGTGGCGTGCTCAGGTGAATGAGGTCAGTCGAAAGGTACATTTCTCCTTTCATTCGCTGAAATGCCTTCAAAGTCTCTTGCCCTTGAAAACTAAAATTTCTTTGGCACAAACACTTATTCAGCCGATTATAGATTATGCTGACGCGTGCTACTTGGATGCTACTGAGGAGCTATTAAACAAGCTTGAGCGCCTGCAAAACCTGTGCATTCGCTTTGTTTTCGGTCTTCGAAAGTATGACCATGTTTCTCACCTTCGCAAGGAACTCAAGTGGCTCCCAATCCGCCTTCGCAGGAACTCTCGGATTTTATGTCTCCTCTTCAACCTCCTACACAACCCGTCTTACCCTTCCTATCTGCGTGAACGTTTTTCTTATGCTCGCCCTAGCGATGCACTGTGCAGATCACACCTTAGATCCCTCCTTAAATCCCAACCCCATAAAACCAGTTATTATTCCTATTCCTTCTCTGTTCATACTGTTAGATTGTGGAACTCACTTCCGCCTAGCATTCGAGATCTAAAAACTATTTCCCTTTTCAAATGTCGAGTAAAAGAGCATTACCTTTCCTCATAATTGTGTGTATTTATGTATATATTTACGTTTATTTTTATATTTTAGCTTTATGTATTTATTTAAGTATATGTTAATTCCTTGCATTATATATGTATAAGTATATTTTAGTTTAAGACTTCACATATTCATATCTCTCTTCTTGTTTTCACACACTATTGTCTACATTTCTTTTTCATTTCTCCTTTCGCAGGTCTGCTGGAAGAAATTTCTTAAGAAATAAGCAGTACCTTTGTACTCAATTGTTTTAATATGTCTTATCACTCTGTTTTTTTACTGTGTGTACATAAATAATAAATAAATAAATAAATAAAGAAAAAATACAAATATGAAAATAAAATACTTAACTTTATATTGGCGACCTTCGCCCAAAGAACGAGTATCAACAAGTCTAGTAGCTTCCGTCAAATGCATTTTTGTTTAAATGTCATATGTGCCTGTTACTTGAATTTATATTAGAATTTATACCAAAATACTATCTTAAGTTAATTATACTTTTATATTATGCTGTTGGTGTAATCTGTATCTGTCTATCTAAACTAATGATAAAGCTGAAGAGTTTGTTGTTTATTTTTGTCTGAAGGCGCTAATATCTGGAAATACCCAGCGAATTAAAAAAAAAAAAAACTGAGAAAACAAAGCAATGCACTATACATTTTTGAAATCTGTATCTTTGTACACCGAAACAGACATGAATTTGATTTGTATAATGATGTTGTATCCAGACCCAGCCGCAAAGTGTATATATGCTTCATGTTCCTAGGCGTAGAATTAAATTATCTTCTAATAATGTGTACTGCATGTCCATTACTGTTTATAACAAATTACCTGATGGCTTTAAAACTCTCAGCCTCAAAACATTTCAATGTAAATTATTTAACTTTCTCTTAAGTAAATGTTATAACTCGACTGAAGATTTTATGAATGAAAAATTTACCTAAAGATTTGACATTATTCTGTAAAAATCATATTTTATCTCCTTGACTTCATGTAATTTTAACATATAATTAATATCTTTTACATAAAAAAAATGTTTCGTAATTTAAATAAATTCTAATGATTAATAACTAAATCTTAATGTAATGATGACCTATAATTTTAATGATTAATAACTAAATTTTAATGTAATGATGACCCATAATTTCAAAACCATATTTGTACGCCGGAAACGGCAGAAAATTTTGAACGTAATAATCTGCATAAAATCTTTGTACAATATTCTGACAAATAAATGCTTTCTTTCTTTCTTTCTAACGGTGCGGGCGAACTAGTGGGTCGGGGGTTGAAATTTCTCGCGAATTCGCGTGCAGGAGCTAGTTGAATAAATAAACACTCTTCAAGAATTTTCTCTGGAAAATAATAAGAACCTCTATTCTCCCAAATCTACCTTTCACAATACGGTGACATTAACATGTCCTTAATAAAAGGAGTGCAGACAAGAATAATACCACCTTAATCTTATTACATTGTTCTTTTATTCTGCGAAAAATAAGAGGACTAAGTAAAAATGGACGTATACAAAGCGACAAGCTAACTATGTGAGGACAGATGAAAATCCTGCGTGATTCTGCTTGTCCTTGGAGAGACAGCGTTCTAAATGTGAGGGATTTATGATACGGTTTATTGTATTATGTGACGTTGACCGTGATGGTGAAATAAATAAATCACCTTGTATTGTCCCATTGCAGAGCAAATAGCTTCCCTTTCCTTTTTCCATGAGCGAATATGGATGGTTAAATGTAGGCATAGCTATTTTACCTATAACCATTAATTCAGTAGATACATAATTCTAGACCCATAGAAATCGTAGATTAATTGCGCGTTCCGTGTGCGTGTTCGCTTCTTGTTTTTTTTTGTACTTTGTTCATCATCATCATCATCATTTTAGCCGTAAGACGTCCACTGCTGGACTTAGGCCTCCCCCAATTTGGGGGGCTATGCCATAATCGCCACGCTTGGCAGGTGGGTTGGCGATCGCAGTATGGTGGTAAAATGCATAGAGAACGCTGCTGCCCATTCTCTAGTAAGTCCCTTAGTCGCCTTTTACGACACCCACGGGAAGAAATGGGATGGTGTTATTCTTTACGTCCGGCATCACACGGTCTCTTGTACTTTGTTACTATTATTTAATAAAATATTACTAAACGATTACTAAACGGCATTTTTCTATCCTTCTTTTTCTTTCTATATCCAAAATAAAATCTGACTTTTAATAGAAAAATACCTACGTGGTCAAATGTATGGAAAAGCATTTTTTTAACACTGTCAAAAATATTCTAATGAATCAATTTAATTATTATTCCACGGGAACGTACTACCTGGATAAAATCATTTGCCCTAATCCAGGCCATAGCCAACCTGTGTGCCGAATTTCATTGTACTCCGTTCACCCGTTATGGCGAGAACAGATAACTGATAAAGTTATTTTTGCATTTGCATTTAGTCGCGTCAGAGGGGACAAAAGCGGAACATAGAAGATTGACGCGAATTTAAATAGCTATACTTGATTTAAATACGCATTTTTTCTCAACTCCATGCATTCTGGAGAAGTATATCTATTGATTGCTAGAGAAAACGGAAAGTCGAATAATGCCGTGCAGATGCGGTGCTAAAAAGATGTTAGGAAGAAAAGTATCAATTGTGAATTACAGTAATATATATAGTACGTAAATTAGAAACTTTGTACACGTTTTAAAAAAAATCCGCGGATGGAGGAGTTTGAAATTTAGCATTGTTAAAGTTTATTAATAGAAGAAGTGCAGAAAGCTAATATTATGTTTATATTAATCGTGCAGAAAAAATACATTAAATTGATTTAAAAAAAAACAAGGTCGAATTCGACCGCTGGAAAACCACTAGTTTAGATAAATAGTACCTACAGACAGACCGATCCGAATTTCAGTTCCCAATGTTTCAGTTCTTTTTTAGTGACGTAGTTTCTTAACCCAGTCTGCGGCAGCAAATGGAAGAAAATTGTCACATAACGAAAAAAGCGTGTCGTAACGAAATCGCGGTATGCTACTTTTAATTACACATAATAGAAAGAGACATAAAGTGAAAGATCGTGTTCATGGCTTTCGAGGGTGGTGAAAAAATAGTGAGGCCAAAATGAAAATCTAAGATAGTGGCTGCGAGAAACTTCAAATATTTCATCATGGGTGTTGTTTTCATGGTTTTCGATGGTGCTCAAGCAGATGGTAAGGTCGTAATAAACTTTGAGTATTTTAAGATATACTTAACAACATAACATCCAGAGTTGAAGAAAAGCATAAGGAACTTCATACCTCCACATATTTTTTAGGGTTCCGCACCTCAAAAGGAAAAAGCGGAACCCTTATAGGATCACTTTGTTGTCCGTCCGTCCATCCGTCCGTCCGTCCGTCTGTCAAGACCTTTTTTCTCAGGAATGCGTGGAGGTATCAAGCTGAAATTTATATCAAATACTCAAGTTTACTGTCCCTAGGAGCTGTGAAAAAATTAAACTTCTAAGCCAAGGCAATCAAAAGATATAGCCGTTTATGCCGCAAATTTCCGCAAATTTTCGAAACTCGCAAGGGAATCAAAATCTAAAGGGTACTTCCAGTCTATCTAGAATTTTGAAATTTGGTACGAAGCAACGTCTTATAGCACAGATAAAGGAAAAATTACAAAAACCGTAAATTTTCTGTTACATCATAATTTTTTTTTTTTTTTTAATTTTAAACTTTATACCTACAAGTTTGTACGGAACCCTCGGTGCGCGAGTCCGACTCGCACTTGGCCAGTTTTTTAAGTCAAAATTTTCTTTTGCTTCCTTTTATTATCAACTAGACATCAAAACACTGTAGCAAAGTCAGGAGCATACAAAAGGTACTTGAACTCACAAAGCAAACGACAAGTTATTAATAAAGGAATTTCTACCTTCGTACCAGATATTCGTGCGCTTCGAATGCTCTCCAACATTTAATATTGATGAAAATCCGCTTACAACGGCATCGACCGTGCCACCTCGCCTTTTAGTTTACAAATATTCGATATACTTTTAAAATTCAATTTTGTTTGGTGTTCATTCTTGTTTTAATGGAAGTTAATACCCGTAAAAGATATATGTATATACACAATAATAAGGTTTGGATTAACCACTTCAATTTTTTTTTTTACCGAGGATTAAAATTGTCGTCTATCAGTTGTCGTATAGAAAAACTGTTAAAAATGCGAAATTATTTTTGGGATACAGAAAAGTAGCGTTAGTAAAAAGCCTTAATAATATAGTAATGAAACCCATACGTGGATAATTTCACCATAGTATTGAATAGAAAAATGAAATTTTATATAATGCAGAAAGTTATTTCATTGCTATGCCGCTTATTTTTTCTCTTCACGAAATTGTCCTTGACACACGCGACTACTCACTCTTGCGTGGTCTTGTCGAATCTATTTTTATAACTTTTCTCGTTTTCTGACAGCGCTGTCATACAAAATTCTCGACTCGTTATGTCAAACTTGATGGGTTCTCGACAAATCCTACCCATACTGAAAACTATTTTCTATACTAATGTTATAAAGAGGAAAAATTTGAAAAATTGTTTGTAATGGATAAACTCAAAAACTACAATACATATTTAAAAAAACATTCACCTTTGGAAAGCTCCATTATTCCGATGTAAATAATAATAAATAATATCTTAGGACAACCAACACAACGTTATCTGATTCCAAACTAGGCAGAGCCAGACAACTGATAAACATACTTATATATTTCTAAATACATACATATTATAGATAAATTACACCCAGACACCGAACAAATGATTGTGCTCATCACACAAAGATTTGTCCTGGGTGGGAATCGAACCCACGAACTCAGTCTTAGCAGTCAGGGTCACTAACCACTAGACTAACAGGCCAGTCGTCGAAAGTCGAAGTAACATGAGTTTACAAATTTAACGCAGACAAACTCGCGGCCAAAGTGTCAGTTTTCAATATTGAATGGCGAATCTTTACTTGAAAGATGTATCGCAATTGGCAACACAAAACTACACAACATAAAAAACCACGCCTATATTTCCAAAGTGCTGAGTAGAAATATATTGACAGTACACCCACCACTTACAAAACACTTCAACCATAAACACGGTACACATGACAATATATCAAATTAAGTAAATAAAAAGAATGTGAACATCTTCACATAATTCAAGTCACGTAGAATTTTTATCGCCCACACTGAAAGAACAATTTTACATCGGTGAGAATTTTCATGACGGTATTTAGCTTTTCTGTCCCTTTGTACCTACTGTTTACCCGCGTGTTATTGACTTGCTTGACATGTGTGCACAGTGTAAAGTGTCAGAGAGATTCGCAAACAAGAATTAATTACTTTATTCGATTATGTACCTTCTAGCTACCCGCCCCTGTTTCACTGTGCATAGCAAGGGCGGGTTGGACGAAAGCGATATACGTATATCAAAACAATGAGTGCTATATCAATATTAGATATTAAAGTATTATGCTCATAAACCTTCCGGGATAAATGCTCTTAAATGGTGAAAACTGCATTAAATCATTTTTTTTTTCAGTTTAGATATAATCTATGTAGTCACACAGACAGACACGAAATACTTATTTCATGTACGTATATGTACGTTAATTGTGAATTAACGATTTATCTATGTCTCGTATTATCCGCAAAAATATAATATTAATAAGATGTTTATTTGTACAGACAAGAAAACATATATAAGTACACAAGGATTATTGGAATATTGTACAATAAAGTCACATTAAAGGGCAAACTGATGCCTCCTAAACTAGGCCAAAGGCCGAAGCTTTAGGAGACAAAGTTCCTCCAGGTATAATGGCATACAATTTGTATTGTCGTGCAAGTAATCATATCCAAATAAAAAAAACCGGCCAAGTGCGAGTCGGACTCGCGCACCGAGGGTTCCGTACAAACCTGTAGTGTTTAATACCTTCACGCGTTCATGAGGAAAGGGATAGTAAGTTTAAAATTATTAAAAATATTTTTATTATATGATGTAACTAAAAATTTACGGTTTTCGCAATTTTTCCTTTATCTGTGCTATAAGACGTTGCTTCGTACCAAATTTCAAAATTCTAGATCGACTGGAAGTACCCTTTAGGTTTTGATTCCCTTGCGAGTTTCGAAAATTTGCGGAAATTTGCGGCATAAACGGCTATATCTTTTGATTGCGTTAGCTTAGAAGGTTGATTTTATCACAGCACCAAGGGACAGTAGACTTGAGTATTTAATATAAATTTCAGCATGATACCTCCACGCGTTCTTGAGAAAAAGGGTCTTGACAGACGGACGGACGGACAACAAAGTGATCTTATAAGGGTTCCGCTTTTTCCTTTTGAGGTGCGGAACCCTAAAAATTAAACAAACAGCGCCTTAATTTAAATACAGTAATTAGTTTTAGAGAGAATTAAGAGACAACTGTAATAAGACATTGGTACTCCACTGCATCTGGTTAGACTGTAAGCTGACCCCAACATAGTTGGGAAATGATATCGATTTTATTTGACATTTACGAAGGAAAACATCGTGACGAAACCTAAACTTACAGTTAATATAAGTCTAAAATCGCCGATCAGTCAGCAAGCGTGGTGATCAAGGCTCATTTCTTCTCTGTTTGAGAAAAGGCGTTGGCCCTGTAGTGAGGCAGTATTAGGTCCCGCAGACTCGCGCCATGCGACATTGCGACGCAATACTTGTCGAATAATTTCTAGAAAGTCCTCACAGAAAATACACACGAGACACATATGGACTTATTACTTTACTACAACTTCCATAAATCAGCATATAATTTTCCCACCATTTCGAGTCACTCAGGCTTTCTCGCACCACTATCTGAGCTAGTCAAAACTATGGTCCCTAAAATACACATTGAACTTTTTTCGGTTTCAGTTTACTCATACATATGGCTACTCCGTTGGTCGCAAATACGATTGCTAAGCGTGGGGTACTGAGTCCGGTCGTGTCGCATTGCTGTCCCATCGGACTATGAGACAGTGGGAAGAGCGAGTGCCCCTGTGTCTGCGCACATAATTGTGCACTAAAATATCCCCAGCGCCGATGGCTAGCCTCCGTTGAGGTTGGCCGCCATGGCCGAAATAGGGTCTGGAAGGAACTATACTTATATAAATTGGCGCGGAAAATGCATAGGATCAAACGACCTACATTCAACAGATTCTTAATTCAAAAATATTGGACAGGTCATATTAAGATCCGTCATTATGTGTACTTTTAAACAATGCCTTAAACCTGAAATTTGAATTAATTCAAAGCTCATAATGCCATTTTGTAACCCACCCACTGCCAGCGTTTATATCATCAAAACCTATCCTACCCTCTTTGATGTTAACATAAACATGATAGAGTAACAACTAAGTTGGAACACGCTGTAGACACAGTTCTGATTACTCTCGAAGTTTGGAACAAAGATTGGCTAGTGGCCACTGAACCTATGTTTAGTTATCATGTTGACGCTAGACTAGACTAGTCTGTGTTTATATTATGTATGTTGGTACATGTTGAATAAGATGATTGAAGGTTCTCTTCATAAAAATAATCAGGCTTTACGTTGTGTAAAGCCTGATTAATGTGAGGAGTTTCTTAAAGGCTCTTGTTCATATGAAATGACTAATTGGAATAGTGGGTCTGATGATTCACAAGTGCCATGTAGGTTTACGTCGAATAAAATATTTTTAATTATTATGATTGATGTTTTGAGTAGGATATTGAAACTATTTATAATTGTTGCAATATCCAACACATCAAAAGCATAACATAGGCAAATCCTTACTAATATAATAAAACTTAATGTGAAAATAAGTTTGTTTGTTACGCTTTCACACTAAAACGGCTGAATGAATTTGGATGGTTTGTAACACAGAAGCCTTGGGTAAGGACATAGATTACTTTTCATCATGGTAGACGAAGGCGAGGGTAACAGTTAGTCCTATTATAGGCATGCTAATTCACATCATCCTTACATCTGTAAAGTTCCAGCATATTAAATTGTGTTACGACACGTCGTACTTAAATCCTTTAAGTCACACCAAGTCTTAATTACCCACAGCAACAAGGTTCAAAGGACTAAAGTTTTTGAATGACAATTTCGTGTCGACAAATGAGAGCCTCATATTCTGCATGCCACATCTATATATGTCATGAAGTAAAACTAATTTGACAAACCCCAAACATAGCTGTTTCTAATCTTCTAACATCCTATAAAAAAAATTAAAAAAACAACTCTCGCTCAACTCACACCACAAAAACAAACCTACATTCACACACTGCACATCTAAATTACTCACATTCATCTCTTTCTAGTCTACCACTTCACACAAGACAAACACTGATTCACATAACGTCTCACAACATTACTCACCTTCTGCAGATTTTTTTTTTTTCTTAATCTTTTTTTTTTTTTTTTTACATATTTTATTACTTAATACTTTAGTTGTGTTAAGCATATTTTTTATTTTCTTTTTGTATTCTTACTTGGTTTTCATTTTTGTTACCTATGCATATTGTTTGCCTGCGACTCTTGCACGGTATCCCTGTACCTACTAGCTAATTCTAGCCGTGGATGGGGCCTGGTGACCTGTAACACAGGTTTTTTTGTAAAACCTATATCAGGCACTAGTCTCTCACAAAGGTGAAATACAGCTTTTTTTTTTTTTTTTTTTTGGATGGGAAATCATCAAATGACTTCTCCCGCTCTGGGCGGAGCGGGAGGGCATGTCAGACTTTTACTGACTAAAACCCACCCGTGTTCCTTCAGTTGCCCATGTGCCAGGGTCACGATATCTCTTTCGAACAATCACGCGACCCCGGCAGGCATCGGTCCTAGCAGACCCCTTCAGTGTTGCTGACATCTCTTTGAGGCGCGCGTGGAACACTACGCGCCGTCGACCCGAGCCTGGTCCTTACCGGGCGGCGAGCTACCCATTGCTCGCCACCCGCAAGCTCGCGCCTATGGTGGCCGGGAGTCCGCAATCGACTCCCGGCGCCCGGGGCGTCTCCTCCTGCGGCGGCTAGGGACGTGAGGGCGCAGAGACTGCCATTCCCTCACGCGCCCCGCCTCCTCCTTCGCGAGCATTACTGCTTCGCAGAAGGAGGTGACGGCTTCCCATGCCCTCTCGCTCCGTACCATAGCTCGCACCAGGGCCGGACGCGAGAGGTCGCCGCCGCCGATCGCCTCCACGAGGACACGGCGGTGCTCCGCCCAGGCAGGGCACACTTCCACCGTATGCTCCACCGTGTCCTCTAGACGATCCTCACAATGGAAACACCCGGGCGTTTCCTCCCGCTTTATCCTGAACAGGAACCCACCGAAGCACCCATGCCCGGTGAGAACCTGCGTCAGGCGGAAGGTGAGGACGCCGTGGCGCCTCTCTATCCACTCCTCAAAGAGGGGACTTACCGCCGCAATTGTGGCGTGCCCTGCGCTGGGTTGCGACAATCGTACCCGCCATGTCGCCATGAGATCCTGCCGGAGCTCTGACCGCCGTGCCGCGATTTGTCGCGGCAGCGGAGTTTCGCCCCGGCGTTTCGCATCCTCGCGCCACTCCCACATGTGGGCGAGGACCTTTGCCTCCAGATCCCATGGCGGCACTCCGGCAAGGAGGCTCGCCGCCTCGCAGGAGACCGTGCGGTATCCCCGGATTAACCGGATGGCCATGACCCTCTGGGCCGCACTCAACCGGCGCGCTGGGCGCAGCCTCAATGCGGGCGCCCACACCGGTGCCCCGTAGAGGGCCATGGACCGCACGACCCCCGTGTAGAGCCTCCGGCAGGAGGCGTTTGGACCCCCCAGATTGGGCAGGAGCCGCTTTAACGCAGCCCCAGCCCGCTCCAGTCTGGGGGCCAAACGTCGGAAGTGCTCGACGAAGTTCCACCGGCGTGAAATACAGCTGAGACCTTATTTTTGTACACATTAACTTTAAGTCAGCTTTGTGAAGAGAAAATAAACGATTATTGTTATTATTATATATATAAAAAATTATGTTGGTTTGTGTACGCTTCAAAAACTCAAAAAGTTCTGCATCGATCGAGCTAAAATTTTAGCATGATATATATATAATCCGCACCAAGGATTGTTTTTATCTATTTTTTGCATCACTCACATATCCGCGACGGCGAAAAACTGTTCTTTTAACGATCAGCTGTGTACCAGTGACCGCGCCATCTGCCGGAAGCGAGGAAAACACTCGAATGTGCCACAGCGAAGCGTGGCAGTGTACAGCTAGTTAATAATGAAAACACTTTTGAAAACTATCCCCATTAATTGTAATGACTGTCTACCGAGATGACGACTTATAGAGAAGTACGGAAGAAAGAGGCATGTTGCACTGACTTCAGATAATTTGGGGTACGGGCAAGAGGATCTTTTTTTTACTGTAGTTTCCAAACATCATTGTACTAGGAGTTCCTGTATCACAAGACCCAGTAACGATGATGATTAATTTTTTTTTTTTGGACAACCAACACACCGCTATCTGACCCAAACTAGGCAGAGCCTGTACTATGATAACTAGACAACTGATAAATATACTTATATATTTCTAAGTACCGTGTGGTGCCGGACGTAAAGAATAACACCACCCCCTTTTTTCTTGCTGTGGGTATCGTAAAAGGCGGCTAAGGGACTTACTAGAGAATGGGCAGCAGCGTTCTCTATGCATTTTACCACCATACTACAATCGCCAACCCGCCTGCCAAGCGTGGCGATTACAGCAAAGCCCCCCAAATTGGGGGAGGCCTATGTCCAGCAGTGGACGTCTTACGGCTGAAATGATGATGATGATGATCATGATTTCTAAATACATATATATTATAGGTAAATTACACCCAGACACAGAACAAATAATTGAGCTCATGACACAAGGATTTGTGGTAGGAAGCGAACCCACGACCTCAGTCTTAGCAGTCAGGGTCACTAACCACTAGATTAACAGGCCAGTCGAATCGAGTCGTCGATTGTAATTATTCAATCTTTAAAAAAAAAGTAACTGATGGAAAGAATCTTGAACTCAGGAAAATCGTTCTTTTTACGTAACAAATCATCAACATTATAGTTACGCAGCATTTGGGTCACCAGAACTACCAGTGTAACCTCTATAAATATCACAAAACAACGGTACTGAATAAACATTACCTACCTATTAGCTAATTGACGCCATAAACGCCACATAGCTGTAAATTGCTTCTAAGAATTTCGTAGTCGAAATGAGTTTAGCAATTTGCTCCTAGTTCGCACTGGCAATTTTTTAACGTGATTATTTTTATGGCACACCGGATTTTCAACTCTCGGTCTTAAGCTTATGGCTAAGTTACAACAGCCGCACAGGCCGATAATTCCGGTTAAGCTACGCTTGTCGCGGTCATTACGGGTCGTCAGAATACCGAAATTCTGACAACCAGTCTTACCAAGGGGTATCGATTACCCAGTAACTGGGTTGTGGAGGTCAGATAGGCAGTCACTCCACATGTCAAAAAAACACTGTTCGAATTTCAACTCAAGGTGACAGGCGGTGAGTTGAAAATTCAGTGCTCGTGAAAAATCGTCTAGGGGCGCGAGGGCCTGATACAACTGTAAATAAATATAGCGTGAAAAGCTAAAACTTAATGGGTATAATTATACATTAATGGGAGTATTTTTTTTAACGAATATTGTGTACATAATTGAGTTGAAATATTATTTGAATATATAATAATGGAACATAATGAAGCAAATCATCTCAGTAACACTGATGCCCAACGCTTCCGACGTAAAGGACGTGAGATATAACCTGACCACATCTCCTCATTCGATAGCCTATACCTGAATCCTCCCACAGAGTGCTTAGAGTATTCAGGGCTAAGTAGAACCAAAGCGGACTCAGACTACTTACATTAACATCTATATTTATTTACATTTTTATTGTTAGAGTTCTGAGGTAACAAACAAAATAAATATACAGCGGAATTGGGCCTATCTTTTTTTGAAGTCTATTAAAAATATCCTTGTGCTATATTTTTTACAGCAAAAATAAGGACAACAAATACGCCCCTTAAGAGGCTTTCAACCAGATCGTATCCATTCATATCCATCGAACTATCAAATTAAACCCACGTTGATTTCCCAACCCATGATCCCTGCAATAAAGCTGTCTTCAAATAATGCCTATAATCTCGTTTCTCTAATATAAAAAGGTCGTTTTGTCTATTTGTGCGCCAAGTCACGGACAACCGACAATATAAGAGCCATCGTAGCGTTTTAGGATAGTGTTAAAAATTATAGTGCCAATAATAACCATAGAAGTATAGTAGGAGATATTTTTATGATTATTAGTTTAGCTATGATCGTGTATACGACTTTATTGCAGAAAAATATGGCTTCATTAAAACTGTGAAGCCACGAGAAATAAGACTGCCAACTGAACATTCTCATGTCTTGAATAATTATTGTATTGTACATGGATGTCGTGCAATATTGTTCTTCTTTTGTGGAAAACGTGTCATGGGAAAACGCAACGGTTATACTTTAGGGTTGTACCCATTTTCCGTTAGGTTTTGTCCTTGTCTATTAGACAACTAATTTGGTCTCGGGTCCAATCATAGATATATAGAGATTTGCCTTCATTGCGGAATAGTAAGGAATCCTAGTGTCGCCGCTTATCTCCCACCCAAAAAATTACAACATTAACAAATAGTGTACTGACGACACACACTTAAAATTTAGATACGCACACCAAAAAGGAAGCAGCCACACTAAATCAATTTCTAATAGCACACATACATAGAATGGGCGGGGCATTCACTTGTAAACACTTGCTATTTGCGAACATCCAATGCACACGCATGCAATTAGGGAGTCGAAAGCGATGGTCGATTATTTTTATCGATATTTGATTTTAGCACATTATTGTATTATAATAACTTCGTTTAATTTTATTTAAATATTTTTTTATATATCTATCAAAATATAGTTTACTTTTACTCAAATGAAATGGGAATATGTTTTTAAAATTTTGTATTATCGGTTAAAAGGAACGCTCTCTGTTACATATCATGCTGTATAAATAAATAATATATTACTTAATCTTATTTTTTTTAATTATTACTAAAAATATTTTAATATAATACGTTATGTTATACCTATGTGGGCTAAGTTTGTTACTACGTCTGAGGCCGGATTAGAGCCGAGAGCGTAAAAATACAATGTTCACGAAAGTTATACGACATTTTTAACACATTTGTATAGAAATAAAATAAAATGTGAAACCCTCAGTATTATAGACAAAGATTTGACAAAATAGCGACGGACCGCGAATTTTCTAATTTAAACTTCGAACCTTAGATGGTCGGCCTCATGATTGACTAAGATGGGCTTGCGATTTAGTGATCAATACAATAATGTTGCGCAAAATATATTTTTATTTTCAACAATATTTTACCATCGCAATCTTCAATATTTGGTATTAGTTTTCAGAGCAGTGGTGGCCCAGTGGTATCAACCTCGACTTACAAGTTGTAGATCGTGGGTTCGAACTCAGGCAGGCGCTTTACTTTGTGTAAATAATTTCATTACCACTGCTCTCAATAACGGTGAAGGAAAACATCGTGAGGAAACCGGTATGTCTTAGAACCAAAAATTCGAAGACATGTGACATCTGCCAACCCGCACTGGGCCCTCGTGGGGGATCATGGCCCACTTCCTCTCACCGAGAGGAGGCCTGTGTCCCAGGAGTGGGAACAATATAGGCTGATGATAATGATATTCAATATTAATCTTATTTGGTCAATAATATTGCGCAATATTATTAATAGTTTTTAATTTGATATTTGGTAAACCACCAAATAGCAAATAAAAAAAAAGAATATTTTTGTATATCGAAAACAAATTATTGTAATTTTTTTACCAAATATAAATAGTTGGATGAAATATAATATTTATTTATCATATTACTTATCATATTGTACAATAAATTAAAAACTGTTAATTTGTGAAAATCTTTAGGCATAATATTACTTTAAGTAACACACACACTTCACGAGTAACTATATTGGAATTATAATGTTTTAATTTGGTTCGAACAACATTAAATTAATAAGTAATTTAACTGTTTTACTATACAAGTAATACGAGGATATCCATTGAGTTCTGTAAAAAAATATTCAACTGCAATAATACGCATATCGATAAAATCAGCCGCACGCAAACGATTGCACCTCTCTAAGTCGAAAACGTTCGTTTCGTTCGGGAAGATTCGGGCTAGTTCGGGTTAGTTCGTGTCGCTCCACACGTAAGTTAGTAAATCATTTAAAAATTGATTTAAATATAAAACTTTGACTTAATTGTTTATTTACCGGTGGTAGGACACGCCATTTGTCTTGAGGTTGATGGCATTTGGTCTATTTTTACAAATAATTACTGCACAACTCGGCATTTTGGTTTTTTACGCGTCAGTAGTGCACTGTACGCAGTTGCAAAGCGACTGAATGAAGCGTACAGCCGCCGTTCGAAAATACTATCAATTGATAGTATCGAGGCGGCACGTGCCACGCCCCCAAGGCATATCCCTCGATATCCGTGGGTCCAATTGAACACCAGCGTCAGGCAATAGTTGTTTGGCATTTTCGCTAAAATAGGCCTTGTTGGCGCAGCCGTGAGGCACACTATGATGCTAGTTAGTAATATCGCACCTTGCACTTTAATTTTTATATTATTCTTTCACGCTGTATATTGTATGCATTTTACTCTGTGCTAAATAAATCTATTTTATTTCAGTTTTCGTTCTATTTAGAACAGAAATAACACTAGGAGGGGTAAAAATAGATTGACATGGGTAAGTATATGACATTCTCAGTTTTAAACTAAATTATATATTTTTTTAGAGACTGTTAGTCTTTCATCATCATTATTTCAGCGTAAGGAGCCATCCACTGCTGGACATAGGCCTCCCCCAACTTGGGGGGGTTTGTGATAATCACCAGGCTTGGCAGGCGGATTGGCGATCGCAGTGTGGTGGCAAAATGCATAGAGAACGCTACTGCCCATTCTCTAGTAAGTACCTTTATCGCCTCTAACGATACCCACGGGAAGAAATAGAATGTCTGTCCTTACTCCCGCATAATTATCATATTCCTTTTCACCTTGACATACATTCACATATTACGCAAAACATATAACACAATTTTATTAAACATACAGATATCATCACTGTAGTCCCTGAAAACTTTATTACATTTGACCTCACTGAAATTAATTCATAACACCACATTTATATGCAACGCGTGTATGTAAGAAATTTATAACACCCAAGGTTTCTTTTATTGCAGATCTCGAATTACGTGTCCTCATTCAATGTGGAAATAACTTATATTTTGTGTTGGAAAATTGAAATGTACGAGTGAATACTTTGGCTTTTTCATAAGACTCGTGAAATTACATTATTATATTTTTTTGTAGGTAATATTTTGATTACAAGATCTTAATTTTAAAAAATAATAAACCTTAAAATTATGAGTCGGCGCTTTGAGTGATCTTTGTTCATTGATTTTTCAGCGCCGACTCAAAATTTTAAGGTTTATTATTTTTTTGCTTTTAAGTTTTTCGGCGGTTTAATTTTTTGTTAAAAAGTTTTTTTTTTTTTGTGGCTTTAATGTACTAATAATACTTGGCAAGGTATACCCTATCCAATGAAAAAAGATTTATCAAAATCGGACTACTCTGTATAAAGTTTTTCGTGGTTATACATTACAATCAGTGAGTGAACAATCAATCATCCCCTGTTTTCTAACCCTTAGGGTTTGATTTTGTTTTCCAAATTTATATGGAACCACCCTCGCTCGGGGTATACCCTTTCCAATAAAAAAAGAATGATCACAATCGGACTACTATGTAAAAAGTTATGCGTGGTCAAACATAAAAAAAAATATACGCGTCGAATTGATAACCTCCTCCGTTTTTTTCGTCGGTTAAAAAAAACAACACATTTTTATGCAGTACTAGCCGACACTACAGAAGTTGTTCTGTCCAAATATCAATAGTTTATATAAAAATTTACAAAAAGGAAAGTTTAGTTTTCCTGAATTTGAAGACTTTTCGGGAATATTTTCAATAATCACAATAATGGAATTCCAACTATTACAACCATTTTAAAACGAAACAGCCAAATAGTTCCTGCCGTTCTCAAGTGAAACACTTACCAATGAAGAATATTATTTTCTTTGTAGTAAACTATACTTCTGTAGTAGGCAGTACTTTGTACATGTAATTAACACTTCTTTCATCGTATCTTATAAAAAGAGTGAAAAGCTTCAACAAGGTATGCCTCTCAATTTTTAACTTACGTAATAAACATAAATTACCGTATCAAAGGACCAGCTTATAAATCGATCTTTCTGGAAAGATAAACTTTCATAAACCAACCATGGAAACTTATCAAAAAAAAAAAAAAAAAACTCAACTCTCTTGGCTTAAGATTGAGCTTACCAAGAAGTCGTGTTTGTTTGTTAAAAATATTCATGAAGGCGGTCCTTTTAGAATTTTCCACGAAATTTATTTCATGTCCATGTTTTATTTATTAGTACCTATTTGTGTAGCTTTTATTAAGGGTGAATTTGGAATGATACCTATGACTGAGCTGCTTTAAGGTCGTTGAACATATCAACCTACGCACGAACGCCTTCACTGTGAAGTACCTGGATACGCATTCTTACAAAAAATAATATTTAAAGGAGGCAGTGGCAGTGACATTGCTCGCAGAACAGATGGCCAATGGGCCGAAAGGTTCTGGAGTGGCGACCGCGTACTGGAAGACGGAGCGTTGAAAGGCCACCCACAAGATGGACCGATGACCTGGTGAAGGCCGCAGGAATACGTTGGATGCGAGAAGCACAGAACCGGTCGAAGTGGCGGTGCTTGGGGGAGGCCTATGTCCAGCAGTGGACGTCTTTCGGCTGAAATGATGATGATGATGTGGGTGGTTCACTAAGCTAGATCACTAGATCTGGTTCAGTTCTGATTTAACCTTAGTTCAGCAATCCTACGGCGGGTTGTGTAAAATTTTCAAGTTATTAAAATTTAGGATGCAGATATTCTGAAAAAAAATATATCAAATAAATTCATAATCATCATCATCATTTCAGCCGAAAGACGTCCACTGCTGGACAAAGGTCTCCCGTTTTTCCCAGTTTACCATAATCACCACGTTTCGCAGGCGGGTGTGCAATCCAATATGGTGGTAAAATGCATAAAGGATACTGCTGCCCATTCTCTAGTTAGTCCCTTAGTCGCTTCTTACGATACCCACGGGAAGAAATGGGATGGTGATATTCTTATGTCCGGTACCACACGGAACACAAATAAATTCAGTGCCAAGTGATTTCGTATATTGTTAATTTACATAGAACAATTTCCTGAACACACTTGGATCGAAGGGTCAGCACAATCCAAGTGTGTTCAGGAAAATGTTCTATGTAAATTGACAATATATTTTTTCCTGAACACACTTGGATCGAAGGGTCAGCACCCTGCCGGGGTCGAGTGATTGTTCGAAAGAGATACCGTGGCCACGGCACATGGGCAACTGAAGGAACACGGGTGGGTTTTAGTCAGTAAAAGTCTGACACGCTCTCCCGCTCCGCCCAGAGCGGGAGAAGTCATTTGATGATTTCCCATCCAAAAAAAAAAAGGTTCAGCACCTTTTTCTTGAATCAAGTTCTCGAGAAAGTTAAAATATGACAGTCGTAAATTACAATTAAATGCCAGAAACAGCGATTACAAATCGTATAACATGAACATTAATCTTTGCGGAACCACGTTGACCCATGGTGTCGTTTTCAGGTTGTTTTCTGTTTATTTATGATAGAAAAACGAAGTTTGCGACCTGATTGCTAAGTGGCTCTGACGTTTAAATTCTTGCTCTGATTAATATTTTAATTGATGCAACTGAAAACGAAATGAAAATATCATTTCGTTTTCAGTTGGTTATCATTATGATCATCTTGATTTCAGCCGGAAGACCTCCACTGCTGGATATAAGGATTTGCCATAATTGCCACGCTTGGCCAGTGGGTTGGTGATCGCAGTACGGTGGGAAAATGCATAGAGAACGCTGTTGTCCATTTTACACGCTTTATATTAGCTTTACTTGTATGTTTGTATATTTGTATGTTTGTTTGTAACCGACTCCTTATAGCGCGATTTTAACCCACTTTAAACGACCCGATTTCATTCAAACTTTGCACACCTGTCAAGGACCAATGACAGTGAAATAATTTCATAAATTTGTGCCATTATCCTTGCCAGGGTTACCAGGACAGCAAAAAAACTGTCTTAGAAAACTACGCTGACATACGTCACAAACTAATTTGTGCCTTTATCCTTGCCAGGGTTACCAGGACAGCAAAAAAAAACTGTCTTCGATTACTACGCTGACATACGTCACAAACTACGCTGACATACGTCTCAAAATTCAAAATACCCTAAAAAATAGAAAATAAATAATAGTTTAAAAAAACTAAAAAACACGCTTCCATTGAAAACCAAACTAAAAAGTACAAAATAATGGAAAAAAAGCGTGGGGTGCCTGATATCAATAATACCTAAAAAAGCGCCCCACGCTTTTTTTCCATTATTTTGTACTTTTTAGTTTGGTTTTCAATGGAAGCGTGTTTTTTATTTTTTTTTAACTATTATTTTTTTATTAACTCCCGTAGTCGCCTCTTAGCCATGCCTTAGTTGCCTTTTACCCACACGAAGAAATGGATGATGCTAATCTTTACGTATGGCACCATATAACAATTGGTTAAGTTATATTATTTTATATTAGGTAGAACACGTTAAAATGTAAATCCCGGCTGTCATTTCTCGATCTTGGTTGTTGTTACACTCGTTGACTGCCTAATCGAGTGCCAAAGGATACTGGATGTAAGACTTTTGGGCTTCCGACTACCCAGTCTGAAGATCTTTCTTTAAGAGTTGTTACGGGTAGTCAAAACCCCAAAAGTCTGACAACCAATCTTACTGAGGAGTACCGTGTAAAATGGTTGTGGATGTCAGATCGGCAGTAATTTCATGTAAAATTGTGGTATTCAGGTGGATCCAGTTGGATTCAAAGTAAAAACCAACGTTGTTGGGGAAAGGGTCGGCAGATTGATTCGCTTGATGTGATATTAACCCTGCAGTGGTCGCACGGATTACAATTGTAATCCAGGGTAGTAAAAAAATGAAATATTTGAAAAACAATTCAAGTGTGTTAGCCGAGACTCCATGTATTTTATGTTCGATAGTCCCCGCCGCCACTCAGTTGCGCTCGCGCATTGCCGATGCGTGGTTGTGCCTGGATTAATATTAAATAAAATAAATTTAAAATGCTGTTTAAATATTAAAAATTAACCCTGGATTACAATTGTAATCCGCGCGACCACAGCAGGGTTAATTTGATGACGTAAACGGTGACTATAAAATGGCTCATAGTTTAGGCTCTCTACGAAACCTCTATAAAAATGCAAATAATTATGAGATTTAATAAGTATTTGCTGAAATTGAGTCTTGATGAGCTGTTGTTGAATAATTAAGCCTACGATTACACAAAAGTTTTTATAAGGCAGTTACATTTTATTTTTTATTTACGTAATAGCAGTATTTTTATTTTTATGAGCACTGTTATAAAATCTGAAGTAAGACTCTTCTATCTGATTTATTAAAAGATATACATCTATACAAATAAATAAAATTGGACTGTCTGTTTTTAATATTAAGATAACCACTTTTTACCATACCACAACATACATATACCAAAACAACATTTTTTACAATTTTTGTCTGTCTGTCTGTTTGTTCCGGCTAATCTCTGAAATGGCTGGACCGATTTTGACGGAACTTTCACTGGCAGATAGCTGATGTAACAGGGAGTAACGTAGGCTACTTTTATTTTAGAAAAAATAAATAATAGTTTAAAAAAACTAAAAACACGCTGAATTTTGAGACGTATGTCAGCGTAGTTTTCAAAGACAGTTTTTATGAAAACACATCTTACCGCGGTAGTACGTCCTCCTGCGTTAATTTCCGACATCCACGCGGGCGAAGCCGCCGGCAAAAGCTAGTCTTTTATAAAGTCAAACCTCAGTACAATATACCTGCAAAGTATTAAAAGCCACAATTTTTCATAAGGTTTGATAAAAACAAAGCCATTTCAGAGACATCTGCCGTGACAATAAATGGAGCACGTGCTTACCAAACGGGTTTCAGTTTATAGTCCTTTGAAGTACAATGTAAGGAGCTCTTGGAGGAATAAATATATCAAGGGAAGAAACAAAATTGTGAAGACAAAATATATGTTTTTTGGCGGTCTGGTTCAGGATAAAACTGTTGCTGTTTTAGAGATTTGAACGGTTCTAAACTGTACTTGTGTCTTACTAATGAAGATTTACAAAACTTTTTTTGCAAAAAGAAAAATAAAACATTTTTAACCGACTTCAAAAAAAGGAGGAGGTTATATGTTCGACTGTATGTATTTTTTTTTTTTTTTTTATGTATGTTCACCGATTTCTCCGCCAATTGTCAACCGATTTTGAAAATTCTTTTTTTATTCGTAAGGGTATACTCCTGAGGTGGTCCCATATTAATTTTGTGAAGATTTGATGTATACTTTGGGAGATAAACGAAGGAACTCCTCAAAAACAAACAGTACACGTAATGTGATTTGGATATTGTACTAAAGATCAAAAATAATTGCTGGTTCTATCTATCCATCCGTCGTGAACTAATTATAGTCTTCGAAGATATCGCATGGAACTCCTCATCGGTGAACAGTACATATAGGAACTTACAGTGAAATGTTAGAAGGTTAGGGGATAATTCTTTGAATATTATAGGCACGTTTAGACCGTTAGTTGTATTCTTATATTCCGTTGAGCTGATGATGGAAGGTACAACTCCTTATCGATCAGGAGTTAGAAGATATCTTGTCCTAGATAGACATACTCGTTGACATCGAGAATTGATTCCTCAGCAGACACTAGAGTGGGCTCTTACCCACTCTACTGTCTGCTTAATAAAAAAAAAAGCAGCCTTAATCATTTTGGCCTGGCCATTTATTATATTTTTAACCGACTTCAAAAAGGAGGTTCTCAATTCGGATATTTATGTTTTTTTTTTTTTATGTATGTTCGGCCATAACTCCGTCATATGTAGATGGATTTGCAAAATTCTTTTTTTGTTCGAAAGGGGTTTATTTCGAAATGGTCCCATATAATTTTCATATAGATCTGATGATGAGTTCGGGAGACAGACACCGGAACTCTTTAAAAAATGACAGCAAATCAACCGCGATTTCTGCTATCGCATAAATATGCATTGTTTGTTTGGAATTAGTGCAGGGTGAATACCACAACTAAAAATTTAAAAATAAAAACTTTTTTACAAAAAAAAAAACAACCGACTTCCTTAAAAACACTACAAAGTGAAAAATAACTTTAATTTCGGAAGTCGGTGGCAAAAAAACCATAAATACAGATCCTAAGACACCGACTTCCGAAATTAAAGTTATTTTTCACTTTGTAGTGTTTTTAAGGAAGTCGGTTGTTTTTTTTTTTTGTAAAAAAGTTTTTTAGTTATTCAAA
This sequence comes from Aporophyla nigra, assembly GCA_947507805.1. Lineage (NCBI taxonomy): Eukaryota > Metazoa > Arthropoda > Insecta > Lepidoptera > Noctuidae > Aporophyla > Aporophyla nigra. The sequence continues at coordinate 24,646,997 of OX382292.1, read as the reverse complement.
GTCAAAGAATTTATTTCAATTAGGCCCAAAAAAGGCACTTTTGAACGTCAACTGTTACATGAAAAAATAATTGATTCTAGTTGCCCCTTCCAAAAAGTAGATTCGTATGGAGAAGAATGGGCAAGAAACTCCACACATCCGTTATGGCACCTACCTACATTAATTTGTTTATCATTACTGGCCAGGTGAACAACAGTCACAGGAAGTATTAGAGTATCATCACGATACACAAAGTGCGTAATATCAAAGCTAACGCAAAAACTACCCACGCAAAGTTAATACAATTATAAAAGACCACCCTTAAAGCGAACCCTATCCATTACAAAGAGAATTTTCAAAACTGACCCACAATTGCCGGAGATCTAGCAGAACATATTATACATTGGAAACCTCCTTTTTGAAGCGGGTTAAAATACATGTCATTTATTCTTTTATTACCAATATAATATATAATAACATTCATAAATTAATTAATTATTATGATTACTTTTCATTTCTTTGACAAATCTTTTCCAAGCAAACCACACACACACACACACACACACACACACACACACACACACGTACACACTCCTCACTGTTATCTCATAAGCCTTTTTAATAAAATGTTCATCAGAATTATTACGCAATTATATATATTTTTGTAAAAATGTGTACAATCCACCTAAAGAACACTGTCCTTCAAGATACAGGACTCTCCTAGTTTGAAGGGCAGGGGTCTTACTCATATGTAATAGCCATACCTATCTATAACTGAGACAATACTGATGTTACCTAGGCTAAGTGTTTTTGTTAAATAAATGATTACTTACTTACTTGATTCAGACTAGGCAGACAATCAGAACTTTTTGAGCGCCAAAATGACATCCGACAGTCCCACAAAACGCGCCTTTCACCATTTTCTAGTGCTTAGTTGCTAGAGCTGGGAAGAAAAACTTGATTTTGGAGCAATAGTATGGTAAGTAATTAAAATTACAAAATATTAAATAAAATTATTACATTGCAATCTATTGTATGAGTTTAAAAACAATTTTATTTGATTTTACAGCTGCAAGAGTAAATATGGTGGCTGAATTTAGAAATTGACAATAAAAATCATAAACGAAAGTCCGTTCTCCTCTATTTTTGCAAATACATTCTCACCATCTGAGAGATAGAGAAAATTCAATCGATTTGCAAACCCCCTGGAATGTTATTCATAAGTCAGTCATAATTTTATAAGTTATAATACCTAATACATGACTAATTTACTGTCATTCTTTGACAGTCATATCTGATAGGTATAACAAATTGACATAGGATATCAATTTACTTAGCAATTAATCTCTCTCACTGTAGGTACGTAATAAAAGCACAATTTTCTTTCAATAGAGATTTAAAACAAAAGAACGTCTTGATTTTGTACCAGATTCATCAGTATTCAAAACACAAGATAATCAAAAATAAGAAAATTCTAATATAACCGAAAGCTTTTTCCAAAACCAATATTTGACCGAACAGGGGCTTTCAAAATTCAGGGCTGTCCCGAGTTTGCGGTGAAACTCCATTTGCTAATGACGATGTTGGCTCGCCCAGCGGCCTGGTAGCATCCAACCATTGCAACCATTGGCAAAGTGCCACTCGAGTTTCTAATAATCTCACTTTGCATCTGTTAATTAATATTTTCATTCATCCCGACCCATATCTGTATGTTCTCGTATTGGGTTGATTAAAAATCCCTGTTAAAATGTTTTCTATTCCTGTATGTTTTAACGGAAGCATTTCTTTGGCTTTTTAATACCTCATTACATAATTGTTGTGTGGTGTTGTTCTTTTTAACCCCCGACGGAAAAAGAGGGGTGTTATAAGTTTGACGTGTCTGTCTGTCTGTCTGTCTGTCTGTGTGTCGGTCTGTCTGTGTGTCTGTCTGTCTGTGGCATCATAGCTCCCGAACGGATGAAGCGATTTCAATTATTATTTTTTTGTATTAAAGGTGACTTATGTGCGAGTGTTCTTAGACATGTTTGATGAAAATCGGTTGAGCCGTTTAAAAGTTGTGGGGGGTGAAAGTGGGGAAGAATAACCGAATGTCTACAAATATACTCGAGTGGGATCTCAAATGAAAGCGCACTGAAAGAGAATATTGATGACTTAATCGAGAATGTTCAAGCTTCGTTTGATGAGAAAATTGGTGGTGGGTAAATTGGGACATGGAAATCCGATTGTCACGTGAGAGTATCAATGACTACATCTCAGTCTTTGCAATTCTGCTAAAGATGATTTGTCATGTGGGTTATTAAATAGTTTTCTTTGGTCGAGCTCACAAACTGCTACACCATCCAAGGAAAAGACCAAGCCTATGTAGCCTGAAACAGAGTAAAAATACTCTACTTAAGGCTACATAGGCTTGGCCTTTTGCGAAAGTACTTTTACCTAAGTAAACCACAGCTTTTTCAACTGTCGTGCCTTACAACTTATATGCCGTAATCGCCCAACATAAAATGATAGGAAACATTGTTCTTTCAATTTTTCCATATCCTCTAAGACCTTGAAAAGTTACATTAGGTATGTGGCCTTATCAGAATCCATCCATTCTCGTCAACACAACTCCGGCCGATAGTGGCATCATCAAATTGAATTGATATTGTTTTTGGAAGCTTACCATCTTCCTGTTGGCCACGGCGAAGTTCTATGTATTTACAACATAACAAAATCTACATTACAATAAGTATACCAATAAAAAGTATAAAATAAAAAATTAAATTAAAAATTTAAAAAACCCCCGACACAAAACCTAAAATCCCTTTAAAAAGTAAAAAATAATAAAAAAAACTCAATCTTGAAGTACCTAAGTATGTATTAATAGTTCAAAAAAAAAAATACGTCGCGTTGGGGGACCGCTCTGCGAGGGCAGACGTCGTTGACGGTCGTATCCTAAATGCAATATTTAGAAGTCATTTTATAAAAGTTTTCTTCAGTTAGGTAATAGACTATTTGTAAGTAAATTGTTAGGTTTGGAGCGGTCCCCCAACGCGACGTATTTTTTTTTTGAACTATTAATACATACTTAGGTACTTCAAGATTGAGTTTTTTTTATTATTTTTTACTTTTTAAAGGGATTTTAGGTTTTGTGTCGGGGGTTTTTTAAATTTTTAATTTAATTTTTTTTAACCCCCGACGCAAAAAGAGGGGTGTTATAAGTGTCTGTCTGTCTGTGTGTCTGTCTGTCTGTGGCATCATAGCTCCCGAACGGATGAACCGATTTCAATTATTATTTTTTTGTATCAAAAGTAACTTATGTGCAAGTGTTCCTAGACATGTTTGATGAAAATCGGTTGAGCCGTTTAAAAGTTGTGGGGGGTGAAAGTGGGGAAGAAAAACCGAATGTCTACAAATATACTCGAGTGGGGTCTCAAATGAAAGCGCACTGAAAGAGAATATTGATGACTTAATCGAGAATGTTCCTAGATTCACTTGATGAGAAAATTGGTGGTAGGAAAATTGGGACATGGAAATCCTATTGTCAAGTGAGAGTATCAATGATTACATCTCAGTCTTTGCAATTCTCCTAAAGATGATTTGTCATGTGGGTTATTAAATAGTTTTCTTGGGTCGAGCTCACAAATTGCTACACCATCCAAGGAAAAGGCCAAGCCTATGTAGCCTTAAGCAGAGTAAAAATACTCTACTTAAAGCTACATAGGCTTGGCCTTTTGCGAAAGTACTTTTACCTAAGTAAACCACAGCTTTTTCAACTGTCATCCCTTGCAACTTATATGCTGTAATCGCCCAACATAAAATGATAGGAAACATTGTTCTTTCAATATTTCCATATCCTCTAAGACCTTGAAAAGTTACATTATGTGGCCTTATCAGAATCCATCCATTCTCGTCAACACAACTCCGGCCGATAGTGGCATCATCAAATTGAATTGATATTGTTTTTGGAAGCTTCCCATCTTCATGTTGGCCAGGGCGAAGTTCTATGTATTTAGAACTTAACAAAATCTACATTATAATAAGTATACCTATAAAAAGTATAAAATAAAAAATTAAATTTAAAATTTAAAAAACCCCCGACACAAAAACCTAAGATCCCTTTAAAGAGTAAAAACATAATTAAAAAACTCAATCTTAAAGTACCTAAGTATGTATTGTAGTATGTATTAATAATTAAAAAAAAAAGTACGTCGCGTTGGGGGACCGCTCCAAACCTAGCCCTCGCAGAGCGGTCCCCCAACGCGACGTACTTTTTTTTTTAATTATTAATACATACTTAGGTACTTTAAGATTGAGTTTTTTATTATTTTTTACTCTTTAAAGGGATCATAGGTTTTTGTGTCGGGGGTTTTTTAAATTTAATTTTTTTTTAATACTTTTTTTTAATTTTTTTCTTGCAGAATTTTTCGTGTATAGTATGCTTTTTTTTTTTTTTTTTTTTTTGGATGGGAAATTATAAAATGACTTCTCCCGCTCTGGGCGGAGCGGGAGGGCGTGTCAGACTTTTACTGACTAAAACCCACCTGTGTTCCTTCAGTTGCCCATGTGCCAGGGTCACGGTATCTCTTTCGAACAATCTCGCGACCCTGGCAGGCGTCGGTCCTAGCAGACCCCTTCATTGCTGCTGACATCTCTTTGAGGCGCGCGTGGAACACTACGCGCCGTCGACCCGAGCCTGGTCCTTACGGTGGCCGGGAGTCCGCTATAGACTCCCGACGCCCGGGGCGTCTCCTCCTGCGGCGACTAGGGACGTGAGGGCGCAGAGACTGCCACTCCATCACACGCCCCGCCTCCTCCTTCGCGAGCATTACTGCTTCGCAGAAGGAGGTGACGGCTTCCCATGCCCTCTCGCTCCGTACCATGGCTCGCACCAGGGTCGGACGCGAGAGGTCGCCGCCGCCGATCGCCTCCACGAGGACACGGCGGTGCTCCGCCCAGGCAGGGCACACCTCCACCGTATGCTCTACCGTGTCCTCCAGACGATCCTCGCAATAGAAACACCCGGGCGTTTCCTCCCGCTTTATCCTGAACAGGAACCCACCGAAGCACCCATGCCCGGTGAGAACCTGCGTCAGGCGGAAGGTGAGGGCGCCGTGGCGCCTCTCTATCCACTCCTCAAGTGTATTGTATGCTCATGCACTAAAGCAGTTTTAGATTAAGTCACGATGCTTAATTTTGGGCCATACAATAAAAAAAAAAACTTTAGTTATATATTTTTTCTTATTATTTTTGCCATTGACACGAAGAACTTTAAAATCATTACCTGAAAATTGTAAACGAAATCAAACCTGAACTATTTCAGGGTAATAAACATAAAATTGTACTTACAGAACATTACCATGAAAAAAGCATTTATTTACACCACCAAAGTCTTTATTAACATTATCATATTAAATTACTCGTGTTTAAAAAAAGTGAGGGCTACATTAAAATATAAAAAAGTCCCTTTAAACATTTCGGGACAACACGTAAACAAACCGGGAGGTATTTATGAATTATTCACATGCTTGTGCCAACCCTGAGCATAGAATAATGAAACTTTGTAGAAGCGACACTCAGTAATATGAAAATTAAATCGTAAGACATGGTCATACCGTTGGAAGAGAGACAACAGGAGTATGAGTGACAGAGAGGACGAAATGAAATGACATGTTTAATTGTGTACGTAGTAATTTTACACGTCAATATTTTGCTGGCCAATATTTAAACTCAGATGTATCATTGTCAAATTAAATTAAAAAACTTCGCAGATGTTTATTTGGGACCGCTCTTAGAGGAAGTTACTTATAGTAAGAGTTAAAACATATGTTAATTTTTATGTTGTTTTGAAATCGATAATGATTACAACTGTGGAGTTTAACTAACCAATTTAATTTGATCCTGTTTATATCATAACAAAGTGTTCTGCGCAGGTTCTGTTCTCTCCACCTTTTTATTCTTTGGCTATCAGAGGTTTATTGCGAAAAAAGTACGCAAGTAATTTTGAGAACCCCTCCGTTTCGTAATTAAAATGTTTGTGGGGACTATTAAACAATGTTTTGGGTTTATTTTTAGGGTTTATGATTATAACTTCTGATGCGTTTTGTGAATTTTAAATAAGCTAACTCATTAGTAGGGGGTAGATGAAATGAAGCTTAATGCTATGCTTATCACGCCCGCTCATGGGCACGGGCAAGTTTATTTTCTGGGGTGCATCTACGAAGCGAGGTCGATTATTTCTGCACTTCACCTCTAATATGGTTAGGTTATTGTTTGTTCATTACTACTACATTTAAATAATAACTAATTTTGTCAAATTATGCAGAAAACGTAAGAGTAAGAAGAAACTAGGATACATGAGCGAGTAAAGTGAGCTCGATAAATTTCCAACACGCTTCGAATGGGACAGGTTTTATATTGTCCATGCATACAGATGGCCGATGGGGTCGGAAGGTTTTGGAGTGGCGACCGTGTACTGGAAGACGTAGCGTTGGAAGGCCTCCAACAAAGTGGACCCATGACCTGGTGAAGGTCGCAGGAATTCGTTGGATGCGAGAAGCACAAAACCGGTCACTGTGGCGGTGCTTAGGGGAGGCCTATATCTAGCAGTGATGATGCATACAGAAAAATGACAAACTGTGTCGATTTATACAGGGTGTCCTGTAAATAGCACAACATACTGCAGGGGGTGATAGCTTAGGTCACTACCTATCAATACAACACAATATATGTTCAGCAAAATCTTACGGATTTACAGTTTTACAAAATTTTCGAAATACCGAAAAATCTCTACCTTGAAACAGATTTTTAAGCATCTCGTAATGAAAAAATCCTTTTCTAGTACTTTATTTTACATCAAATTATTCGTGAATAGTTACTTTACTCATTTATTAGTCTTTTTTCTATCAAAGACAATAATGTTTTCAAGAAATACTATTTTTTGTTTAAATTTGCACAGAACTATTTTCTTATCACTTAAGTTTAACCTACAGTGGTGAAAAAAAAAATAAGTAAGATTTTGCTGAACATATATTGTGTTGTATTGATAGGTAGTGACCCAAGCTATCACCCCCTGCAGTATGTCGTGCTATTTACTGGACACCCTGTATAAAGAAGCTTAATACTTAAGATAGAGTAGGATGCAAGATCGAGTAAAGCAAACTTGATAATATTAGCACCCTGCCTAAGGACGATTAGAATAGGAGTTAGAAACTTTGCTGACTCATGCACAAAAGCTTTAGAATCGAGATAATGCAGAATGCAAAAGCAAGAGAAGCGAGCTCGAAAATTGTTGGATGGCGCCTCTTTGTTGAGTTTACTGTTATTCCAATGGGCGTTTTTGGATAGTTTACTAGTAGTGAATGTTTACACCTATCTTTTATTAAGAGTGCGTGCAAGTGCGACACGCTCCAAGCACCCACAAAATGATAAAATATAATGCTTGCGAATTTTTTTTGGAGTTCTCAATCTTTAACATAATTAATTATTTATTTAACCATTTATGTACACACATATATAAACAGACAAGTAGAAAAGAACAGAAAAATTTGTACAGAGGTGATGCTTATTTCTAAAGAAATCTCTTCCAGCACACATGCGATAAGAGAGAAGATACAGAGATGTAGACAGCGTGTGTAAGAGTATGAGAAAATATAATGCTCTAAATATTAAGATACTTGCTTCTGCCAGCGACTTCGTCCGCGTCAATTTTTTGCTCCCCTGAGCCTTCCCGTCCCATCGAATTGCCTGCCAGTTTTCGTCAATTTTTCGTTGCTGCTCCCTCCACTTTAATTGTAGCGTGATGTTATATAATCTATCATCATCATCATCATCATCATTTCAGCCGTAAGACGTCCACTGCTGGACTTAGGCCTCACCCAATTTAGGGGGCTTTGCCATAATCGCCACGCTTGGCAGGCGGGTTGGCGATCGCAGTATGGTGGTAAAATGCATAGAAAACACTGCTGCCCATTCTCTAGTAAGTCCCTTAGTCGCCTTTTACGACACCCACGGGAAGAAATGGGGTGGTGGTATTCTTTACGTCCGGCACCACACGGTATCCATATAATCTATAGCCGTCCTCAATAAATAGACTACCCAACACAAAAATAATTTTCCAATTCGGACCAGTAGTTCCTGAGATTACCGCGTTCAAACAAACAAACTCTTCAGCTTTATAATATTATATATATATTAGTATAGATTATGAGTTAGTACATTTGCTTCTGCTTTTGTTTATTTTAAAATTACTCCTGAAAAAGGATTTCTTTGTAAATTTGGTCATAAATTCAATATTTTTGTAACCAGCACGTCGAAATGCACAAATATATCTTTTGATTTGATTAGTTTTGAGGACAAAAAGTAAGTGGAGAAATTTGTATGAAAATCTTCTTAAAATAAACAAATATAATCACAAAAAGATTCATCTTAAACAATGCATTTTCATTTACTGAATTAAAAAGCCTTCACGTTTGTTTTTGTTTTATTCTCGGGTTTCCAGTAACGGCTTATGAAAATGTAAGTCAAAATTAATTTCGTTGTTTGACTCGGGACAGACTGTGAACATTTAATTTGAAATGACTGAGACCCGGGAAAATAGCTTATGTTGTGTTTGGTTTTAACCGTGCTGTTAAATGGTCTTTATGCATGACTGTTTAGTCTGTTAAGGCTAGAAAGAGTCCGCAACTTGACTGTGCTAAGTAAGCGAAACTCTAATAACTATACAATGTTATTCTTCTTTTGCGAAAATCGAATGTGATCGTTTCATAATTGAATATGTACTTTACTAAGATAAAATAAAAGTAAAGTAAAAATGTGGTTCGTGATTCTTGCCCTATCCGAATACGAACAGGCTTGTGAAGCATATATTTCGATGCAATAAAACATGGTACGTTGCGCTGTGGTCACTTCAGTTTTTTTTTTTCTTTATTGATTTTAATTCTATGATAACGTGTAACGTTGTGAATAGTAAATAATAAAAATAACGACACCACGTATCTCTATGTTGACGTTGTGGTGGTGCTTGTGCGCTCTTGTACTCTAGTTCTGTACCAGTAGAGTTTAATTTTCCGAAACAAGTCTAGGATGAGAAACCAGATCTAGAGAGATATTGTAACCCACAGGGTAGAATGTGGGGACCTCTCGAGCAGTAACGACCCCACGAACACTATAACCCGGAAAAATTCTTGTTCCTCACCTCTGGCTTGCCTTCATTGGCTGGCTGGAGTGGAAATTGGCAAGAGCAAACGTGCTCAGAGAAAGTATTCTACTATGACGCTGGAAAGTATCTTGACCGTACTTTCGGGACTGTCCTGATAGCCGAATCTCCACTCCTCTTAAGCACTTCTGGACATATTACCTCCTTGTTGATACGACGCTACGTGTTCGCGACCCTTTTTTGAGGGCCCATCATTGAGTGTGCAAGTTTATGAATTAATAAAAAAACCGGCTAAGTGCGAGTCGGACTCGCGCACCGAGGGTTCCGTACAAACCTGTAGGTATAAAATTAAAAATTTTATTTTATTTTTTATTATATGATGTAACTAAAAATTCACGGGTTTCAATTTTTCCTTTATCTGTGCTATAAGACGTTGCTTCGTACCAAATTTCAAAATTCTAAATCGACTGGAAGTACCCTTTAGGTTATGATTCCCTTGCGAGTTTCGAAAATATGCGGAAATTTGCGGCATAAACGGCTATATCTTTTGATTGCGTTAGCTTAGAAGTTTGAGTTTTTCACAGCTCTAAGAGACAGTAGACTTAAGTATTCGATATGAATTTCAGCTTGATATCTCCACGCGTTCCTGAGAAAAAAGGTCTTGACAGACGGACGGACGGACGGACAACAAAGTGATCCTATAAGGGTTCCGCTTTTTCCTTTTGAGGTGCGGAACCCTAAAAATGATCGGGCTGGGGCTATAGTATTTCCATAGTCCACCATCCAATAATATAAGTTATTGATAGTGTTTCTTTTAGAATTGGTGCATGACTATTGCGTTGCGTCTGTCTGCAGGAGCTATAATGAAGACGTTAGGTATACATTCGATAGGCTCTTAGACAACCGACAGAAAATAAACGGCTCCAATAAAAATAATAAAAAAAAACCAATATAAAAGGTGTTCACAAAATGTGTTATCGTGCGTGAAACACGATTGTGTTAAGGTATAGGGTGATTCATAAACATGTCTAGGAATCGTGATTTATTTTGTTTGCCGAATAAATGCGTTTGTGTTGCTTACAGCTCCTAGACGATGTTTTTTGTCTTATGAATCTTTTTGGAGTTTTGTCCTAAATGTGATTTTTTTTTATCACAGATAGACAGCATTTTTCTAAGAAATTAAGGATTTACTAATTTCAGGAATTTACTCCTCAAGATATGTTATTGTCAATTAAACTGACAATTTGAGAACCACGGTGGCCCAGTGGTATTGGCAGTGACTTACGAGGGTCGTGAGTGCGACTCCGGAAAGGCATTTTTTTATTTGATTTCATCACCATCATCACCGCTCACAAAACATTGAACGAAAAAAATCGTGACGAAACTGGAGTGACCTAAAAGCATCAATTCGAAGACAAGTTATGTCCACCAACCTGCACTGAGCCCGTGTGGTGGTTTTTTTGGCCTACTCCTCACTGACGATGGTGTTCAAGCAGTGGCAACATTATGGCCTGATTATGCAGACTGAAAAAAAAAAATACATCAGTTAGGCACATATTTTCAATTAGTTAAAATAATGGAAAAAAAAGCGTGGGGTGCTTTTTAAGGTATTTTTTATTGATATCCACCCCACGCTTTTTTTCCATTATTTTCTACTTTTTAGTTTGGTTTTCTATGGAAGCGTGTTTTTTTTTAGTTTTTTTTTAAACTTTTATTTATTTTCTATTTTTTAGGGTGTTTCGATTCGATTCGATTCGATTTTGAAACGTACATCAGTGTAGTTTCTGACGTATGTCAGCGTAGTTTTCGAAGACAGTTTTTTTGCTGTCCTGGTAACCCTGGCAAGGATAATGGCACAAATTTATGAAATTATTGCATTGTCATCGATCCTTGACAGGTGTGCAAAGTTTGAATGAAATCTGGTCGTTTAAAGTGGGTCAAAATCGCGCTATAAGGAGTCGGTTGCAAACAAACATGCAAGTGTAGCTAATATAAAGCGTGTAAAAAAATTAAAAAGTGGTCTCTTTGAATGGCCGTACCTGCTCTGATGAATCGGTTACCTTTTCTGACTGCTTATATTTTTATTACGGTATGAGAAAAGTTCCAATCGATAGGAGAGAACAAAGTGCGTCTCACCACGCTGAGAAGATCGCAGTAGCGATATCACTTTACACGCGACAAAATTTTCTCACAACTACGTGACTTTTGCACATGACGACAGCATGACGCATAGAAAATGGTGCGATGCGATCTATCATGCCGGTATCGTGGGTGGTGTCACAAAATAGATAGATACTGTAAAGGTTGGTTGTTTATCGAAGGCAACCTTTTGTAGTACTGGCAAGCAACGAAATGGCTTTATCATATTCAAACTGTCATGGAGATCTAGTAAAATCCTTCAAATGTTTAAGAGTAGGTTTTTTATTTCGGAAGAAATTACTTGAATGGCCAGCGCAGAACTGTTAAGATATAAGCGTGGAATAAACGAAATAATTTATAATAACATGCGTAAAAGCGTTTAATGTGGTGCCGGACGTAAAGAATAGCCACCCCAATTCTTCCCGTGTATGTCGCAAAAGGCGACTTACAAGAAAATGGGCAGCAGCACTCTCTATGCATTTTACCACCATACATTGCAAACCGATTATGGCAAAGCCCCCAAATTGGGGGAGGCCTATGTCCAGCATTGGACGTTTTTTTTTTTTTTTAATCATCAAATGACTTCTCCCGCTCTGGGCGGAGCGGGAGGGCGTGTCAGACTTTTACTGACTAAAACCCACCCGTGTTCCTTCAGTTGCCCATGTGCCAGGGTCACGGTATCTCTTTCGAACAATCACGCGACCCCGGCAGGCATCGGTCCTAGCAGACCCCTTCAGTGTTGCTGACATCTCTTTGAGGCGCGCGTGGAACACTACGCGCCGTCGACCCGAGCTTGGTCCTTACCGGGCGGCGAGCTACCCATTGCTCGCCACCCGCAAGCTCGCGCCTACGGTAGCCGGGAGTCCGCAATCGACTCCCGACGATCGACGATCGACGCCCGGGGCGTCTCCTCCTGCGGCGGCTAGGGACGTGAGGGCGCAGAGACTGCCACTCCCTCACGCACCCCGCCTCCTCCTTCGCGAGTATTACTGCTTCGCAGAAGGAGGTGACGGCTTCCCATGCCCTCTCGCTCCGTACCATGGCTCGCACCAGGGCCGGACGCGAGAGGTCGCCGCCGCCGATCGCCTCCACGAGGACACGGCGGTGCTCCGCCCAGGCAGGGCACACTTCCACCGTATGCTCCACCGTGTCCTCTAGACGATCCTCACAATGGAAACACCCGGGCGTTTCCTCCCGCTTTATCCTGAACAGGAACCCACCGAAGCACCCATGCCCGGTGAGAACCTGCGTCAGGCGGAAGGTGAGGACGCCGTGGCGCCTCTCTATCCACTCCTCAAAGAGGGGACTTACCGCCGCAATTGTGGCGTGCCCAGCATTGGACGTCTTACGCTTGAAAAAGGTCAGCTCCATACAACGACCGCAAACGCATGCACACATAGACATGACGTATGTATGTATTTAGTATTCATTACCTTTCGAGTTATCTATCCCTTGTGTTGCACCTGTCATGTTTTCTCTGCATCACCCTAAGGTTGACTAGTAGAAAATGCCTCAGGCATTAAGTCCGCCTTTGTACAGTAGTTTTACTTGTGCATAAAGTTTTAATAAATAAATAGACAAGCTTCATGTACAGCGAGTGTAAGAACATTCGCGATTGGCATTTGTTTGACATCGCCTTATGTAAACTTTGTGTTCAATGTATTATATGAAGCCTGCCTTCTTGTTTTTTTTTGTTTGTTTTTAAAATATTCTTTGACATCTACTCATTTTTGACATTATATACCTAAAATTCTAATTTGTACTCTTTAATATATTGGTTGTCATGGCAATAGTGACATTTGGTTTAAATAGTATATTGTCTTATTTATGAAATACTATTCTTTATGTAGATTATTTTATACTTTGTGAATGTGAGAACATTGCAGGCTTTGTAGACTGTAATCAATTTTCCATTTTATTAAGTACTTGGTACTTGTTGACCATCCTACACTGTTCTCCCATACCTATTAATACTGTAATTTAAAACCATTGTAAAAACCAATTATTTTTAAAGAGTAACCGTGGAGTTTCTTGCCGGCTCTTCTCCAGAGGAATCAACTATTTGGAACCGTGCACCTAGCTTCTGACGTTTCATAAGTGCCCATGTAGGTTTATGTGAAATAAAAATATTTTGATTTTCTATACCTTTCCATTTTGTGGTGTAAGTGTCGTAGGTACCTTGTCACCGCATTCGTGCTCACTGCACTGAATATTCTGGTTTAAATTAAATTTTCAAGCGAAACTCTGCAGACGTAAGATATATCTGAACATAGTGAAATTAAAATATTTGTTGTTTTTTTTTTTGCAGTCAACGGCTGGTATTCTTGAGAAAAACTGTTATTTTTGTGAATTTAACAGGGGTATCATCTCTGAAATTTATAAAAAAAAAAAATAAGCTGATATTTCAAGTGATTATACTAACTACGATCAGCGAACAACATCGACATTATGTTTTACGTCTGCAGAGATTCGCTAGCTAATTCATTGTGACTTTTTATGGTGTCTGCACTTTTTTAAGACATTTGACAAGGATAAATTGTAAGCTGCTTTCAGGTAGTAGTTTATAGCTAGTGGTGTTAATTAGCTGTTAAGAAAAGTTTTTTAATTTCGGTATCCGGGGAATTTTGAGACAGTTGGAACATGTCAATTTAAATTGCAGTGTTCCGTCCATGGCTCGAAATTATATTTTGCAAATAATCAAAATAGATTTTAAAAAAAACAACGCTGATTTGTTAAAAAAAAAAAATGTTTTTCGGTTTTCGTTGAATTTTGAGACACTTGCAACTTGTCAAATTGAATTGCAGTGATCCGTCGATGGCCATCGAATTGATTTTGTGTTGCAAATAACCAGAATAGATTAATAAAATCTTCTTTGCTCTGGTAGGAAGATTTGTCATATTTTGATTTTCGGCGAATTTTGAGACACGTGAAACATGCCCACTTAAATTGCCACTTAAATTTCCAATTCTCTTCTCCTTAGCGTGTTGGTGGTAATCGAAATGATATTTTTGCAAATAACCAAAATAAATGAAATGATCATTGCAATTTACTATCACATTTTTTAAATAAATAAAAATTCCAGATACATCTGTCTTTACCAAAAAATCTACGCGATTATAAATCTATATTTGTAAGAGCATTTTCAAAAATTATTTTTTCTATCCTTTATAATTCACACGTTAAATCAATTTCAGGTCCAGTTAAACCAATATACCGAGCAATTTAGAGGCTTTTACAAACCAATGATCGTCGAAGCACCTGTCATGTTTAACAGGCAGATTATAATGACCAGGATAAACTTCGATTTAACGCGGATCATGTTGCAATAACTGATACACGTGTAACCTATTAAACATTATATGACAGAGAGGAACGATTTACTATCATGTTCCAGTATTGGTGTATGTAACCATTTGTTATGATGTTGTTTAATTCATATTTGACTTTTGACTGGCCTGTTAGTCTAGTGGTTAGTGACCCTGACTGCAAAGACTGAGGTCGTGGGTTCGATTCCCACCCAGGCCAAATCTTTGTGTGATGAGCACAATCATTTGTTCTGTGTCTGGCTGTAATTTATCTATAATATGTATGTATTTAGAAATATATTAGTATGTTTATCAGTTGTCTGGTTACCATAGTACTATGGTAGCCTAGTTTGGTATCAGACAACGTTGTGTTACTTGTCCTAAGATATTATTATATTATATTCATTTGTTTACTTACATGCTTTGAAAATTATATCTTTATTTGTAGGGTAAAATCATAAAAGGACTTGAATGGGAATCATTGTTGAGTAATAATAGCCTTCGTGTCGATCAGTAAGTTAATTTACGCTTGCCGCGGCCGATCGCATTTGCAATCTGTGTGTGACTATCTTTACATACCAAGACCACTCTGATCCTCAGAAAGCATGTTAAGCTGTTGGTCCCGGCTTTCACTCGTGGATCTATGACAGTCGTTACGGGTTGTCAGAAGCCCGAAAGTCAGACAACCAGAGTTAAGTAGGTTGTGCAGGAAATACTAGTATTCTGCATCCAGCTGCATCCGGTTAGAACTGAAGTTGAACCCAACATGGTTGGGAATAGTCAGAAAATGACAATGGCTAACTGCTAAGTTGCAATTATGGACCCTATTTTTTGCAACCTAACGATTCCTATACCGTAATGTGTGAAAACGCTTCCCTTCCAACCCATTTCAATATACATGTAGTTTTCGATATACACGCATGGAAATTCAATAAATCTGTCATAGTTATTATTATCATCATCATTTATAATTTTAGCCGAATGACGTCCACTGCTGGATATAGATCTCCCCCGAGATGGGAGGGGTGGGGGGGCATTCTCTAGTAAGTCCTTTAGTCATCATTCAAGTTACCTACGGGAAGATATGTGATGATGCTATTTATTACAACTGGTACCACAAGGAACTCGAAATGGTCATTATTATAACTAAATCGTTCGTGCTAAACTCAAACAAAGCTCAGTCACAGTAAGTACTTTATTAGAATACTAGAATCCGCTAGCGGCTTCGCCCGTGTTGTATTAAGCAGTATATAGCTATAACTGTATATATATATATATATATATACCAATTATCAAGCTTTGAATGTCAGAATGATAACGGCCTATTTACTGTGTATAGGAAAGGGTTTCAATAAGTAAAGCACAGAAAGACAAGACTACACATATATTTCAATTAGGCTTGTCAGTATTAATCAGAAAACTAGTCGTCCGTTCCAAAACTAGGTCTTCATGGAGAAGAAGGACAAGAAACTCCATGGAAACAGTACTGAAGTATTATATCAACACATTTCTTACATTGCCATACATTATCATTATCTTAAATACATTAATACTATCTCTTGGACCATTGTCCAAGAGAACTCTGAATAATATCAACATAATCACAATAACAACAATATCTAGAAAAGAATATGAATATTCCATTTATATGATTTAAAACATTAGCAATATGGCAACACTATAACCAGTACAACAACATTGTCATAATAAGCAATAATTAGGATATAATATCAATTACTTAACTTACGTGACCTCTGGTCGATCCTTTCCACACAATAATAGCACTAGAACTAACCAACTGGACATCTGTCAAGCAACTGACTGTTTCACTGTGGCTCCGGCCTTTTATACCCGTTAACAAACTACTATGATTCAAAAAGTGACCGTTGAGTCAAATCAGTGTTTGATTTAAGAAAAATAAGTTTGTTATACAAATCATTTAGTAAATTCAACAATTAAATATTAGATACATAATAACTACATATAATAATTACATATATCACGGCCATACTGACAAGTACTTCGCTCTCGAAGTACCTACATTAGATACCTTTTTGTACAGTTTTTTTTTTTCTCCTTTTGTTTTCCTCCTTTTATTTTTACTCATTTTGTTTTTCTTTTTTTGTTTTTCTCCTTTTGTTTTTTTTTTTCTCCTTTTGTTTTGCCAAGTGCCTAGACGTGCCAAGTCCCCTCCACCCGCTGCTAGTGGGATAGACTTGCACCAAGCAAATGACCGACCAGCGGAAACAAATTTTATCGGTTACCTCGTCATGCAAGTCCCATTCACCCGCTGCTGGTGAGATAGACAAGCACCAAGTAAACGATTGCCCAGCGATCTTTACTTTGTTTCTTTTTTACTTTTCGTTTTGTTTCTCATTTCAGGTTCTCTAGGCTTAATAAAACTTATCTACCTATGTATCGAAACTCTTTTTTTTTTCTTTACCTTCATAATAGAAACTGGTTAAGTACTTTAACAATTTTGACAAATAATGAATCGTTTATCGCTATAATTTAGTTAACAAAACAATTGTTATAGAAATAATTCAAAAAGCCGTTCCTATTCAAGAACCATTGTATCAAAACACTAGCCAGTGATCATGAAAATGATTCGAATAATTTATCGCTCGGTCAATCTGACAATATTACCGAAAACCGTATTCAATAAACATTTACTAGTTTTTCACAAATTTTTGACATGGTCACTCCGACCAATAGCTCACTTTGGAAGCAATAACTGTAAATAATACCAAAGTAAAAACAATTATTTCGTAGAGATTAATCTTGAGAAAAGCTATTTATTTTCCGTACTATTTGATGCTCATTACTTTGGAAAAAATAAGAACAAATCCAAGTAAAAGCAGCCACATCCTCAAATTAATTTCAATAGGTGGTGTTAGCTACTTTGGAACAGAGTCAATGGAGCTTGACTGTCCGCTTAAATGAGTCCAGTGACCACGGCCGCCAGCAACGAAAGACCGATTGAAGAAGAGATAGAGGACCATACCGAAGTATACGTAGTACGAATATTTGAATTTCACTGGGAGGATAATTAATAGTTCATTGTTCTCAGTATTTTAATTTTTTTTTCTATTTTTATGTTAACTGCATGTGTAAATATTCAACACAATGTAAATTGTTTATGAATAAATGAAATGAAATGAAATATAAATTCAATTTCCAGGACGTTAAACAAACTACTAACTATTTATTCCGAATATTTATACTTTGTGTTGTTTTCTTCGTTAAAATTGTCTCCGAAATAATTTATAAACGTCAGAACCTAAAACAAGTAATTTTAAATTACCCTGAACATTTGATTGGCATTTAAATATCTCTCAAATAACATCGTTTTTATAGTACTTGTACAGTCAGATCGAAAATATGTTCCACAGTTTCATTGACAGTTGACATTCAGCTATCATCTTAAAATGTCAAACCGAATCAATAGGGTGACACTAACAGCATCATTATTTTCTCTTGTTTTTAATTTATTCGTTTTTCATAAAATTGTCAGGCCATTGATAATGAAAGATTTGGGTTGATTTATCGGTAATTGCTGTAATGGAATTTTATTTATTTTTTTATGTGATAATCTGCTCAGTATCGTAGCTTAAGGAGGTGAGTTTGATTAGGGAAATAATTTGAGAACTGAAGAAGATATAAAGGATCAGACTATAACTTAAAAAAAATGGTTAACGCCCATTAAAACTGTTATACATCATGTTATTACATCAGTATTCACAATACCTTTTTCTTAATCTTACAAAATAATTATCCAATGAATCATAATAAATCGAATCTTTGTCAATGTATCGTTTGAACGTTTGGTTCCATTGAAATGGACAAAAATGCTTATAATTTGAAAATAACCTTTCTCGGCCATACCGAACTGTACGTCATCTCGAAGTACAAGTGTCAAACGCGATAAGAGACCCGTTTATATTGTTTTCATTGGTCTATGACCCAAGTGATGTTATGGCTCCACCCACTGCACGTGAGTCCCCTAACACCAGGCTTATGACCCCAGCGGTAAATTTTCATTTATTTCACAATTAAATTAACCTCGAATTGTGTAGCTTAATCATTTCTGACATCAATTCCCGTTTCTTTTATTTGTATTGTTTTATAAATCCGGTCGTTTCAGTTTAACCAAACCTAAATAATAAGGTTTTGTCTCAAGCCTCATCCCTGTGAGCACTGGTAATTCCAACCCAATTCATCATACAATTTCATCATTACCTATGTCCCTATGATAAAAAGCTCACAAGCTAATTCTAAATATCTTATAATAGTATAACCCTCAAAAGAAATAAAACTACAATTACATTAAGTACTGAGATCTGCATAACCACTTTTATAATTAGACAAAGTGTTATCTATGAATTCTGCGTTTACTACCACCTCAAATATTTTTTCATACTTACTCTGTTACTTGATTGATTTCAAAATGCTAAAACTACCTTGGGCATACACCGCCCGTGACATGTTCCGAAGCTAATGAACAAACTGTGCTGATTAAGCTATGAATATCTATAGTGTATTAAAAATCCTAATATCAAATTGATGTTATAGCAACTTGAATATCTATTTAGCTTTACGTTTAGGTATTAAGATTATTATTTTTGAACTAATTTGTTTACATGTTTTTAAAATTAAGTAGCAAACGCAGATTAAGACAAAATTCAAAATGCAGAAAACAATTAGTCAACATTATGACGTGTTTAGCATCTTATTTTTTTTTTTTTTCTAAAAGTCATTTCATGTATTTATTTATTTGTAACCTAATCAACGGTTTCTATATATACTTTTCTAATGCTTTGGTAAATAATAAAATACATGACCAGCCAAGTGTGTACTACGGCTCTAACGTAACGATTTCTTGTTGTTAATACGTGTATCACAAAAACAAATTAAAACTTTAACAAAACCAGATTCACTTTACAATTTTTTTTAACCGTCTTCAAAAAGAGGAGGAGGTTCTCAATTCAACTGTTTTTTTTAATGTTTGTTACATCACAATTTTTGACTAAGTGAACCGATTTTGATGGTTCTTTTTTTTTTAATTGAAAGTTGGTGCTTTTTGTGTGACGCCATTTGAATTTTATTGACTTTGCTTTGGTAGTTTTTGCGTTAGCTTCGATAATACGAATTTAATCCACTTTGTTTATCATGATGATATTCTAATAGTCCTATCACTGCTATTCATGTGGCCAGCAATGGTGTAGAAGATAGATACCATAATTAACAGTTAAAAATAAAAAACCGTTTCAAAAAAACAACAACCGACCTCCTTAATTTTTTATTTTTATTTATGGTTTTTGTTAAAAGTGGCTAGGTAGTTAGTCTAAAGATATTTTTTTTAAACTTTGACATCCGTAACCGGTACCTCTTTCTGTACAAATTAATACTTTCTAAACATCTCATATCGCGCAGTTTCACTTTTGTGAACACCTGCTTCATACTACTTCCCCTTTTTTTTTCAAAATTGTATCCTCTAAT
Organism: Aporophyla nigra; assembly: GCA_947507805.1. Lineage (NCBI taxonomy): Eukaryota > Metazoa > Arthropoda > Insecta > Lepidoptera > Noctuidae > Aporophyla > Aporophyla nigra. The sequence continues at coordinate 24,626,939 of OX382292.1, read as the reverse complement.
AATATTTGAAAGAAACCGGTTCAATGACTATTAAGTAGTTAACATATCCACAATAATCCTTGTACTTGTACATACTAGTACTTGATTATCTATTGAATAATGATGTAAAAGTGAATGGCAATACTTAATTCCTCAATTTAATCATTTTATCCCTTTGTATTTCATTTTAATGTAATAGAGCCTCTAAGGATTTCATTTACTACTTATTTCCGGAAAACTTCCTGATACTATTACAAAAAGTCAAGTTTCCGCAGTTTCAAACCTCATACAACAAGTTGCAGTACCGCAGCTCTGATGTCAAAGGCAACACAATGCCATTTTCAAGGTGCGAGTGAAGTTAGCGACCCGCCAACCAACGGTTCCATAAATCGTTAGTAGCTCCACCATCGAACATGAAAATAACAAAATAAAATCCATTAGTAAGCGGTTTTAAAAGGAGAGGGAACAATCCCACTTCTGATGTTGTATTAAGCAGTATATAGCTATAACTGTATATATATATATATATATATATACCAATTATCAAGCTTTGAATGTCAGAATGATAACGGCCTATTTACTGTGTATAGGAAAGGGTTTCAATAAGTAAAGCACAGAAAGACAAGACTACACATATATTTCAATTAGGCTTGTCAGTATTAATCAGAAAACTAGTCGTCCGTTCCAAAACTAGGTCTTCATGGAGAAGAAGGACAAGAAACTCCATGGAAACAGTACTGAAGTATTATATCAACACATTTCTTACATTGCCATACATTATCATTATCTTAAATACATTAATACTATCTCTTGGACCATTGTCCAAGAGAACTCTGAATAATATCAACATAATCACAATAACAACAATATCTAGAAAAGAATATGAATATTCCATTTATATGATTTAAAACATTAGCAATATGGCAACACTATAACCAGTACAACAACATTGTCATAATAAGCAATAATTAGGATATAATATCAATTACTTAACTTACGTGACCTCTGGTCGATCCTTTCCACACAATAATAGCACTAGAACTAACCAACTGGACATCTGTCAAGCAACTGACTGTTTCACTGTGGCTCCGGCCTTTTATACCCGTTAACAAACTACTATGATTCAAAAAGTGACCGTTGAGTCAAATCAGTGTTTGATTTAAGAAAAATAAGTTTGTTATACAAATCATTTAGTAAATTCAACAATTAAATATTAGATACATAATAACTACATATAATAATTACATATATCACCCGCGTGAAAATTCGACCCCCCAATTCACCTTCTTAGGGATGGAATTTCAAAAACCCTTTCTTAGTGGATACTTACTCTTCACAAAGAATACACTCTCCAAATTTCATGTCTCTAGGACCAGCGGTTTAGGCTGTGCGTTGATATATCAGTCAGTCAGTCAGTCAGTCACTCAGGACTTTGAATTTTATATTATAATTAGATTAGAAAAATAAGAGAGAAAAACCTTTCTAGTTCTTTGAAACGGGAACAGTACCAACACGTTTCAACAGAAACACCCCTTCACGGAACAAGTCTGAAAAAAATATATCGTTTCAGACAAAATGCTGTCTTAAATATAAACACAAAAATATTCTAAAGGGAAACATCTTTTACGGACAAAACAAAATGAAATGGCCACTGTTTTATAACAACAATATTTGTGTTCATTAAACGATTTAATAGTTTGACCTATTTTCTTAGTTATTTTGAGAGGGAAGGTGTGCTAAGTCGTCAAAAACATATTGTGATATCCACCCAGCACTACGCCCACGTTTTGAGTAGAGTAGCCCAGTGGTAACGGCCGCGACTTACGAGCATCAGGTCATGAGTTCGAACTTAAGCAGGTGCTTTCAATAAAATCAGCCTATCGCAGTCCACTGCTGAACATAGGCCTCTCCCATGCTGCGCCACAACACCCTATCCTCCGCCTTCCGCACCCAGTCTGTCCCAGCCACCTTTTTGAGGTCGTCGGTCCATCTAGCTGGGGGGCGTCCCACGCTACGCTTGCCGATAAGCGGTCTCCACTCCAGGACTCGTCTGTTCCATCGGCCATCGGTCCTTCGACAGACATGGCCAGCCCACTGCTTACTGCTTTACTTTGTGTAAATTATTTCATCACCACTGCTCTCAAAACGGTAAAGGCAAACATCGTGAGGAAACCGGCATGTCTTAGAACCAAAATATAGAAGACATGTGATATCTATGCAACCCGCGCTGGGCCCGCGTGGTGGATTGTGGTGCACTCCCTCTCACCGAGAGGAGGCCTGTGTCCCAGCATTGGGAACAGTATAGGCTGTTGATGATGACTACGCCCACGTGGTGGATTACGACCTACTTCCAGTATCAGAAAGGAGATTTGTGTCCCAGAAGTGGGAATGTTATACGCAGATTATGCCACTAATGGTGAATACCAACAAAAAGGCCAAAGGATGTTAGCAAAACTGAAGGGGTCTGCCAGGACCGATGCTTGCCAGCGTCACGAGATCGTTCGAAAGAGACACCGTAACCCTGGCACATGGGCAACTGGAGGAACACGGGTGGGTTTTAGTCAGTAAAAGTCTAACACGCCCTCCCGCTCCGCCCAAGAGCGGGAGACGTCATTTGATGATTTCCCATCCAAAAAAAAGGCCTAACGAAACGGTAAATTAAATTATTCTTGTATTGCCATTTGTTGGTGTCGTGTCATTTTAGAGAATCGGAATGATATAAACGGCCATTTATTTGAACTGCGTTATCTTAATATAATTGATATTTTCGATCGGAATGTTGTTTGAGTTATACCGTAATTTTGTTGACACAGGCTATAAAACGAAGCCTTTTTAAGCTGTGCATTGAATATAGAATGTGTTTAGAATAGTGATATAAATTTTTAAAAATTTATGCTGAAGGAAATATTCATACGTGCTAATGTAAGTTCATCAACACAGCCTATAAAGTCCACTACTAGACATACACCTCTCCCATGCTGCTCCAGAACACCCTGTCTTCCACCTTCCACATCCAGTCTGTACCAGCAACCTTAATGAGATCGTCGGTCCATCTAGCTGAATGGCATCCAACATTACATTTGAAGATACACGGTGTCCACGTCAGGACTCGTCTGCTCCATCAATCCTTCGACAAACATGACCAGCCTACTGCCACTTCAACCTGCTTAGTCTGCAAGTTATGTTGGTAACTCCAGTTCTTTTCCGAATAACTTCGTTGTTGATGTAAGTACAAAAAAGATATTGAGCAAGTGTCGTTTTTCATATCAAACGAGACACATTTTTCAATGAAAGCATCGCATTATGTTAAGAAATCCTTATCGTTCGACGAACGTGATAAATCGTCCGATTATTGATTTTATATCATGGCTACCTGCTTTTCAAAAACCTAGAGGTTGTTGTAAATAATTCGTATTTTTATGACGACAAACTACTGGGTGTAAGGGACAGCCCCCCACAAACTAATGGGGTGGATTTAGTATATCATACTAAGATGACCAGTACAAGAAATTATTTTAGGACCGTTATGGGAATCCAATAAACCTGATTTGTTTTATTTCCTCACACGCAATGTATCGGATCAATTCGGAAAACCGCCTTTGTGCAATCGCCGATGACGAGTTCGATGAACTCTGTAGTTATACAGGAAGTGAACAGCTGATTTTACGCGTCGTTCGTTAGATTATTTCAACATCCATTGCTGCTTTTTTGGTTTTAGCTGTATTGTTTACATAAATGGAGTGCTGCTTTCAGAAAATGTAATTTTACATTGAAATAAAATTAAAAAGCTGAAAAAAAGTAAAAAGCTGAATGCACTCTGTCGGTTTTTGGAGGGCATAATTATGTGATAAGGTATAATTATGTGAATCTAGAATCTTCTCTATGAAACCATTATCAAACTATCTTTAAACAATTTACAAGCACAACCTAAAAACCTACATTCATCTTTAAAATTCCCATCTCCCGGACGCCATTTTCGCTGTAAAATTTGAGATCTAAAACTTTAACACGAATTGTGAGGCAGCCCTACTAAGCAAACTCCCAGGGGTGTCAACTAAATTACTTCTAAAGGACTTTTTCTTCTTTGCTTTGCATTTTCAACCCTTTTATGTCTATATCTGCCTGCTCGGACGTGTTAAATAAATAAGCGTCGAAATAATTCGGGAACAAAGCAGCAAATTTGAATTTGTTTTTTGTTGAATTTATTACACTGTAATTTCTCGTTATGAGTTTTAAATAACTTTATTTTGTTCTCGTAGGCGGAATGCAGAGTGGTCGGTCTTTGTAGTAAATCGATTTATTAAACTTTTTGTACTGCAGTCTAACTATATCGTGAAAATTTTCTTCACAATCGGCGATGATCTTTAACTGTATGATCATCTGTAATCGTGAAGATCATCATGTGAGCATCGACATGTTTTTCGTTGATCGTCCGCAGTCATTTGTTGAGTGATGTTCACTTTGATGCGGGCCCGAAAAACCAACAAATGAGGGATGGTGATCGCGACCATATAGTAAGCATATATCCTCCCCACAATTGTGCTCAAATGTAGAGGCGCCATAAAGTGAGTTTTATATTACAATTCTGTATAATTGTGAAAACTTAAAGTAGGAAAGCCACCAATATAAATTTTGAATTTAACTTAAAGCTTATATTCGATACTCGCTTTGTCGTGGATTCGTTCTTAACTTTGTACATACCGTCGCAATTATCATTTGGCTTTCACAAACAATTATACTTCTTGGTTTGTAACTAAGCATTACTGTTACTAACGATATTTGAAAACGAACCATGTAGATTTACTTAAAGGGTTCGCCGCCAGAATAAAATTTAATATTTTTCGTAACCAGCTTTAATGTGCCTACTGCTGGGAAACAAGCCTCCTCTCTATGAGAGAGGGTGAGCCGTAATCCACCGCGTCTTCGAATATTTGATACTAGAGCATGCGGATTTCTCACGATATTTTCTTTATAGTTTTGAGAGCAGTGGTAATGGTTTCGAACCTACGATCTATAATACAATTCATAATTCGGGGCCATTGTCATTGGACCACCCTGGTAATAATAATCTTTATTATATTATTATTAGTGGTGAAGCAAGGTGGCATTACTGTACCACCAGTTCTCTAAAACTTTTCAGTCTGTTTAAATTAAATATTAAGCTCAAAATGAATTTCAAAACTAATTAAAAAGACGATGACAAAGTGCCATAATTCAGAGCAACAAGAAAATCGTTGTTTTGTTAAAGTAAAATTTAATTAACTGTCGTCGGAGTGAGTACTCTTTGTGTGAGTTGCAGTCAAAGCTAATCTTAACGTGCCTTCAACGCTTTTACTGAAAAGGTGCTAAATATTACTGCGAAAATGTCGAGCTTATTCTAACGCTTTTATTCTTTTAGCTTTGATGCTATTATTGTGTTTCTCTATGTTTAATTTAATACTCGTAAACGGTATTTTTTTACCAGATGTATAAATTAAAGCAAAGCATAACGAGTGTGCCCCTGTGGTTTGGCATTTTTTCCTGTAGGTGTCGTAAGAGGCGACTAAGGGACTTACTAAAGAATGGGCAGCAGCGTTTTCTATGTATTTTACTACCATACTGCGATCGCCAACACGCCTGCTAAGCGTGGCGATAATCCTCCTAAATTGGGGGAGGGCCAGGTCCAGCTGAGAACGTCTTTCGGCTGAAATGATGATGAAGGAGTGTATGTGGATTGTAGCAGTTGCGTTCTGTAGTTTCAGTCTACCTACATAGAAAAAGTGAGTGATTTTTTGTAAGTATGTGTATGATATAGTATACTAGCTTCTGCCCGCGGCTTCGCCCGCGTGGATGTTGAAAAATTCACCATTTCAAACCCCCATTTCACCCTCTTAGGAATGGAATTTCAAAAAACCCTTTCTAAGTGGATATCTACTCCTCACAAAGAACACACCCTCCAAATTTCATGTCTCTAGGACCAACGGTTTAGGCTGTGCGTTGATATATCAGTCAGGACTTTGAATTGTATATATATATTATAGATAGATATAGATTTTCTACGTATCAGTTAAAGTTGGTATTCAAGTCGCAAAAAATCAATTAAAAATGTTTTACAAATAAATACTACTTTGTCTCAAATGGCGCTTCACGAGAAACCCCTAAAATAACAATTGACGAAGGTCTACCTCAAAATTTCCATTTTTTATTCTCTATTTAGCTTCAGCTACTAACCAAAGACTTTTAGCATGTTTATTTAAACATAGAACATTAAAAATATGGTGGCCATTAAATAAACTACCACCTTTTAAACTAGAAACGTGACTTATAAAATTGAGGACGGCCGTCTCTCTAATGCTTGGCAGCCATTAATATGACAACTTAACTCTAAGCACTAAATACTTAATGGTATTACGTCATAAGTTGAGAGCGCATAGCTAACGACCCAAGGCTGCACTTAGTTGCAGATCTAGAGAAAAAATAATGTGAGTTTAAAAGCATTTTTCTTTTAATGTTTAAGTGGTTGTTTAGCTTATTGTAACTGCTGGTTCCGTGTTTTAATATTCTGAACAGCGTAGGTATGCATAGATTACAAATGTTTATTTTTTACATAAAATCAGATCGCACTTTAGAAATCTGCTACGCCAGCGTAGAAACCGTAGCACTTATCTTCAACATCGGCTACGCCGTAGACCCTGCGTAGACCATGATCTTGCAACTAATTTTCTTATTTAAAAATATGTATTTAGGTCAAATTCAGTTACATTGGCACTCAAATAATTATTTTTGCACATACTAGATTCATATGATACACAATAAATAAATGAAATACTCATATTTCACTATTGCAGCGAGTACTAGCATCATTCATTTTTGGAATTTATTGCTGTTGCACATTTAATATCAACAATACTTTTGAAATGTGTAAAATATATAAATATAGCTAATGTTATATTATTTATGTATTGTGAAAACAGGGTTCAAGATACATAAATAATAATAATAGTATTGGTTCTCAAACGTTTTACAGTATTTAGATGTGATACTGGATCCCGCCCTAGGATACCCTGTGTCGCAGGATCCAGTCTCTTTCGACATATAATATGGAATTTATTAAACAAAAGCAACGGTTTAGTAAATTTCACTAAAACTACAGACTAAAAGGTAACCAAAATGATATGTGCATGTGATGAACATATGTACGAGTATGTGATGAGCGTTAGTGTGGATGTGAAAAGTGAGTGTATGTGAAGAGTGTGTGTATGTGAAGTGTGTGTATGTGAAGAGTGTGTGTATGTGATAAGCGTGTGTATGCGATGAGTGTATGTATGTGATAACTGTATGTATGATGTGACTGTTAGGAAGAGATGAGCAAGTGTATGTGAAGATGAATACTTTAACAGTTGAGAGATATAAGGTGTTGCATTTGAGTATAGTCAAGCCCGAGCAGCCACTCTTGAACCTGTTATTTGCACCCAAACTTCGTCAAGGAGTAGATGTTGAGCTTTTTGTTAACCTTTTCATACAGGTATGGTCCAATAAATGAGAAGGCCTTATTACCGAATTTAAGTTTGCAGAAGACTGAAATAATTTTGATTTTAACAGTGTTATTTATTTTTGTCTCTGTTCAGTTAAAATACGACTGTAAACTGTTTTTTAATTATTCAAATAATTCAAGCATGTGAAACTTGTTTAGTGTGAGTTAATTTTTTTTCAGATAAATCTCAGTAAATGTATCTTATAGTTGACATAGGTTTCAAGTCACTACAGGAATTCATCAATTTTTCACCAGTCACAAAATTTTAATATCACGGACAGAACTACTAATACATTACGGGCCATCCATAAATTACGTCACACGTTAAGGGGTGGGGGAGGGAGTCGACGAATTGTGACATTGTGTGAGTAGGGGGAGGGAGGGGCACTAAATTTTGTAACGTCACATTTCAAAATTAAATATACATGTTTAAAGTACTATTAAAACATGAAATATGAACTTTAAAAGAAAAATTTAAAAAAAAACAATATCTAGATGTAAAATTGCAAAATATGTGACATCACACTAGGGAGGAGGGGGGTCTCACAAATGAGACCAGCTGTGACAAGGACGACAAGGACGGGGGGGGGGGGGGGTAAAAAAATCATGAAATTTGTGTGACGTAATTTATGGATGGCCCCTTATCGCCCTATAATATTCCCACTTTACTGACTAAAACCCACCCGTGTCCCTTCAGTTGCTGATGTGCCAGGGTCACGGTGTCTGTATCGAACAATCTCGCGACCCTGGCAGGCATCGTTCCTGGCAGACCCCTTTAGTTCTGCTGACATCTCTTTGAGGCGCGCGTGGAACACTACGCGCCATCGACCCGAGCCTGGTCCTTATCGGGCGGCGAGCTACCCATTGCTCGCCACCCGCAAGCTCGCGCCTACGGTTGCCGGGAGTCCGGTATTGATTACGGTTTCCTCACAATGTATTCGCTCATCCTTTTGAGAGCAGTAATGCTGTAAGCAAATACACAAAGTAAACTGCTTGCCTGGATTCACACTCACAACGTATAACTCATAAGTTGAGGCCGATACGACTGGGCTATCACAATCCACTGGATTGCTAGTAACACCGCCATGATATTAATTACAGTTATGTTTCTACTAGAGGACTCTATGAACATCATTCACTTGCAGAACGGAATAATAATAATATATATATCTTAGGACAACCAACACAACGTTATCTAATCCCAAACTAGGCAGCGCCTGTACTATGGCAACCAGACAACTGATAAATATACTTACATAATAAAATAAAAAAAATATATAATATGATTAATATACATACATATCATAGATAAATTACACCCAGACAAAGAATAAATGATTGTGCTCAACACACAAAGGTTTGTTCTGGGTGGGAATCAAACCCACGACCTCAGCCTTAGCAGTCAGGGTCACTAACCACTAGAGTAACAAGCCAGGCAAAATGTTAGTATTTTAAATTTTTTCTATACTTTTTAAACGAAATCTTCTAGTTAAACGATATCCCTGTATCAAGCATCACATTGACAGGCTTCCACATTCACATTATAACGCGATGCAGACTATTAAGTTAGTTGAAAATCCAGTCTGAAGTTTCACTTAGCATTCGGGGATTAAAAGTTAATAACTTGAGTGCATAACTTTTATTTCACAAAGCTTTTCAGGAGTTAGCTGATAAAACATTCGTGATCTTGCTCTTAAAGGAGTTATTTAATATTAAATAGTTTGAGTTTAACTTCAGCTTTGACACTTTAAAGTTAGACACTTAGTTCAGATAAAGTCTAATCAAAAGCCATTTATTCAAACTTGTCATTCAACTTTCAAATATTAATAAGATTGTAATGATTTTACATCTGCCGACCCTTTTTACACCTGTGTTTGGGTCCAGCAGGAAGCAGCTGAGTCCTAATATTTTATATGAAGCGACTACGTGTCTGCTTGATGCAATGGTGAAATAATGTTTTAAATCGTCCATGTAGTTTCGGAGCCTATTCAATTCAAACAAAAAACACCTTTTCTCTTTACTACATTGTATAAAAAAGTCGCTTCCCTCTGTCTGTCTCTATATATGCTTACAAGGAAACATTCCCAGGTGTCCCTGTCCGATTTTGATGCCGCTGAAATATGTTATTCTACGTTGAATTCTAAGAGACATGTATTTTTTTTTACTGGCGAAAAAACATTTTTAGGGGGTAAAATGGACCGTCAAAATTGACCCTCTCAGGAAGAGTTTTTCAGGTTTCATATACCTACTTAAAGTCGATATTTTCGCAAACGACCAAGTGGGTCATAAACTACACGAAAAACTATGAAAAGCGCATACAAACGCAATTTCAAATATTAATAAATTTATTTGACAATTAGATAAATTTATTAGGGCATGATATACTCATATATGGGGGTAATTTACAGCTTAACTTCTATTTTTTTTGACAAACGTCAGAAGATGTATTCTTTTTTTATGCTCTTTCGATTGCTGTTGGTCCCGTGAAAAAATAATCAATAGTTTATTTTTATTGGATTTTTAATGAAAATAAAAATAATTTAAAATTGAAAAAATGCTGAAAAACTCGTCCTGAGAGGGTCACGTTTGACTGTCCAGTTTACCCCCTAAAAATGTTTTTCCACCAATAAAAAAAATACGTTTCTCTTAGAATTCAACGTAGAATAACATGTTTCAGCGGCATCAAAATCGGAGAGGCACACCTAGGAATGTTTCCTTGTTAGATCTTTCAAACTACGCAACGGATTTTGATGCGGTTTTTTTAGTGGATAGAGTGATTCAAGAGGAAGGTTCATACGTATACGCGAGCAAAGCCGCTGGAAAAAGCTAGTTATAATATAAGTGTAGATCTAGATAGGTGGAGTACGGCTTTGACGGAGTGGCGTCCAAGGATTGGATACGAAATGTTGGCCATACGGCGGCGAGGTGGGCGGACGACATTGTTGCCATCGCGGGCAAAATCTGGAAGAGGCAAAGGAGAGTGCGGATTGGCACAAGAAAATAGAGTCTTATACTCAGGAATGGATGAAGTTGGGCTGAAGATGCTGATTTTAATTGAACAACAATTATTGCTGGGAAAGAACCAATTTTCCGTGTGAAAATTCGCTATTTACGACAACGCACGCAAAATATTGTGCTTATGCATCGGTAAAGAAGTTTCAGTATTTTAACATTTTTTGGACGAAAAATTGAACCTTTGTTCTGCAAAACTCCGGGGTTAGTAAATTTTGGTACAGTACTAAAAATATTAAAATAGCGGGCAGTACAAGTGACTTCCAAATTCGTTAAATGTATTTTTAGAACAGTTATTATGGTTTATATCGGTACAGTAACGGTGCATACTTTATACTCGTAATAGTCTTTATTAAATTCAATAGAATACTATTATTTACTATAAACACAAGTTGAATTTTGAGTATAATAATTTTGCAGAATACTCATTAAAATTAAATTGAAAACCAATTTACAACGCAAAAAGGCTTCATTTGAGTTTTGGCCCATTTGCATTTAAAATTAAAAACAAGCTTAACTTTTTCAGTATATCGATACAGGCAGCTGCACACTACTTCAATCGACTTAATCACCATAATTTATAGCATATAATATATTAATATTGAACTTAATTTTAAGTAATGTTAATTTGTCACCATTTGCTGCATAAAACATGCATATTTGAAACCTAAGTGGAAGAAGTCATTGGCTCCTGAAATACAGGTAGATACTTTAACCTAGCTCTGGAGCCAGGGTCTCAAGTTTTCTGTAACCTGGTTTAATGGCAATAAAGAAATTTATTTATATATAAAAAAACCCAGATACGTGCTTTACTGTGTGTAAAAAAAAAAACATCACAGTGATGCTCTCCTTCCGGGAGAGCACTGGTGGCCCAGCAGTAACGGCCGCAACTTACGAGCTGTAGGTTACAGGTTCAAACCCAGATAGGTGTTTTACTGCGTGTAAAAAAAATCATCACAGTGGTGCTCTGCTTCTGGGAGAGCACTGCGAGCGACTAACGAGTTATAGATGGGTTTGGACCTAACCAAAAACTTTACCTAGTGCAAAACCACCACTGCTCTCAATAAAGTGAAGAAAACATCGTGAGGCATGTCCTAGGATCAAAAGCAATGGGTCACAGCACTCTTTCTCGAAGAGGAGGCTTGCGTCCCAGCAGTGGGAAATTATAGGCTGATTATATTAAGTATTCATTTATAAATCTTATTGTTAACTTCAGATACTTTCAAATACTATTGAATCTGACTGCATACTATCCCATTATGCTGTATAAGTAATTCACACAATGCTTTCAAAAGTAGTCCGGACAACACTATGTCATTCGACACTGTGGTGTACGCAGTCATAATTTTAAGCCGGATATTAATTATGAGCAGTATGTCAGTCGTCAGTAATTTATGACCGTAATTAACATATCTATCTCCATAGAGAGTACTTCATTGGCTGACTTGACAACTTAGTTTGATTATAACTATATTAATTATGTTCAATTGTTATTCTAATTTGGTTAATCGTTGGTTATTGGCAAGTGATTTTGACTATTTAGTTATTCTATTTAACCAGTATGCACACACATTTAAACAAACAAGAAGAAAGCAAAAGAAAAGTACCTAAAAGGTGAATCTTATTTCTTAAGAAATTTATTCCAGCATATAAGCGATAGAAGAGTAGATAAAAAGAGAAAATAGACCAAAAAGTATTTTTTTATTTAAACAGTGACTCACGAGAAAGGTTTACACGTATAATACGCAGTAGAAGCCGCTGGACAAAGCTAGTATAAAATAAAATAAAAAAACAATGCCGACGATCTATAACGGGTGTAAAAATACTCGTATTGAAGCCGAGAGTTACTTGTTCTTCGTGTTATTAATGATAATGTTTTATTTTACTGGACTAAAACTGAGAACCTTTTGTACCTTATTGGTTATAGAAATACTGAAGGTCCAACTACTTTTTACATTTTTTTTTTAATAAATTATCAAGGTCGATCAGCGCGCTATGGAGCGGGCTATGCTCGGATTCCCTTTGAAGGATAAAATCAGAAATGAAATGATCCAAAAAAGAGCTGGATTTACCGGCATAGTTTGCAAAGTAAGCAAACTGAAGTGGTAGTGTGCCGGCCATGTCTGTCGCAGGTCCGATGACTGGTAGAGCAGACGACTCCTAGAGTGAAGACCTTGTACCGGCAATCGTAGCATGGAGCGTCCCTCAGCTAGATGGACCGGCTACCTAAAGAAAGTGCCTAGAACAAACAGGATGCGGAAGGCGGTGGACAGAGTGTTGTGGTGCAGTTTCAGAGAAGCCTATTTCTAGTAGTGGACTGCGATAGGCTGAGTTGATTCATTTGCTTAACTTCAAACACTGGAAGTGTTATGTCGTGCATTTACACCAAAAATAAAAGTTTTTTTGCAGCACATTACGTAGTTTGATGTACAGAATGCGCGGTGGATGGCATTAATTATTTCAGCCGAAAGACGTCCACTGCTGTACATATTCCTTCCCCTAATTTGGGGGGAATAACCGTCACGCTTGGCAGGCAGGTTGGCAATCGCAGTATGGTGATAAAATGCATAGAGAACGCTGCTGCCAATACTCTAGTCAGTCCCTTAGTCAACTCTTATGACAACCACGGTGAGAAATAGAATGGTGACCTTCTTTACGAACGCGACGGCACCATACAAAATGGACGGCATTATGAAACGGCCATCGAAAATAATCTTTTAACCGATTTCAAAATAAAGAGGAGGTCCTCAATTCAGTTATTTATTTACTCGTTTCTGCCCGCGACTTCGTCCGCGTTAAATTTCATGTTCCCCCGACCTTTCCCGTCGCATCGAATCGTCTGCCCGTGCGATTTTCCCCGTTTTTGCAACATTTTTCATTGCTGCTCCGCTCCTCTTAGTTGTAGCGTGATGTTATATAGCTTATAGCCTTTCTCGATAAATAGGCTACCCAACACAATTTTTTTTTTGAGTAGTTCTTGAGATTACTGCGTTCAATCAAACAATCAAACTCTTCAGCTTTATCATATTAAGTATAGATTTCAGAACTCCGTCATTTATAAATCAATTTGATTTTTTTTTCTCAGATTTGAAAGGTTTAAATACCAAGTGGTTAAATTTGGTCAAGGTCTGACTACATTTTATGTCATTTTATGTGTGTTATAAATTATTTTTGAATTCGTTTCAATACGTGTTTTTTTTTCACTTTGCCTATTATAATGATGTTATCTCAATTTCCTATCACGGTTAATTACTTAGTAAGTGAAGGTTTACGAATTTTTGTAGGGTAAATGTATGTGTGTGTGTACGTCTCATAACTAAAAAAGGAAAAATAAAAAGCTTATTTAAAAAAAAAAAAACGACACAAAGTGTAAGATATCTTTAATATAGGAAGGCAGTCGCAGCAAAATGAATATACAAAACCAAAGGGACGACTTCCGAACTTAAAGTTATTTTTCACTTTGTTATTTTACCCCATTCATCCACAAGTAATTCCAGTATAGCTTGTCCTAAATAGAAAAGAATAATTAAAGTTCAAGAAAATAATTTAAAGTATCAGAGCAGCACTGATTTTGGTTAAGGCAATAGAATCGCCCCTTATTACTCGAAACTTGAACATCATCATTATTATAATGTTCCCACTGCTGGGACACAGGCCTCTTCTCGGTGAGAGGGAGTGGGCCATAATCCACCACGCGGGCCCAGTGTGGTTTGGTAGATGTCACATGTCTTCGAATTTTTGGTTCTAAGACATGCCAGTTTCCTCACGATGTTTTCCTTCACCGTTGTGAGAGCAGTGGCGACTAGAACATAAGTGGAGATATGTGTGTATGCATACCTCGTCTGCGTACCCCTTTAGGGACTACAAGTAAGATATTAAGTTACTAACATTAAGTTAGTTATTATAAGCACGTATTCATATGCAAATCACCGCTAATATTAATCAGATGTTTAGGTATGTAAATGTATCAAATGAATGTTATTATGTAGCTACAATGCATGTGTTTAGATGAAAATGTTCGCGATAATGTTAATTTAATATTGTAGATTATCATGTTTAAAGTTAATAGATTTATGCAAATTATGTTTGGAAAATTCAATTGCTGACAAATTCCAGTTACAGTGAACAGTAAAAAGGGAATGTTGATGAAAACACGCTAATTTTTTAATGGTTGTTTTTTTCGCAGTAAAATATTGTTGTCGTTGTTATTGTTGTTGTTATTGGTATTGTTGTTGTCGTTGTTGTTGTTGTGATTTATATAGAAACTAGCTGACCGTACAGACGTTGTCCTGTCGATAGCAGTGCCATCTGTCGGATTGATTTGTGAATCTAAACTATCCAGGGTGCCACCCAAACGCATACAAAAAAATTCATTCAAATCAGTCCAGCCGTTTAGGAGGAGTTCAGTGACATACACACGTACAGTATAATTATATATATAAAGATTAAAAAATAGTATTTAGAACGGTTAATTGTTAATAGAGAAAAACATAACTTGAAAGCGACCGTAAACTTCCATGAATGGTAGTAAACAATTCAATAAGACATCAATAGTAATTTTCCAATAAAAAATCGAGATGATGGCTGCGAACATATTCGAATTTTCCATCATGGGAGTCGTTTGCAGGGTTTTTGGTGTTAAAGCCGATGGTGGGATCAAAATGAAAATCCGACGTAAATCCAAGAATGTGACTGCGAAAATTAAATAAAAAATAGTTCGACCTTAGTTTTAAATAACTAGGAGCTTACATCAAAACTGGTAGACAGACGCTATTATCCTCCCCTCAAAATATCAAATGCTCTATATCCACTGCAACGAAGATTTTTCCTGTGAGTTCTTAAGGTTTAAACAGCAGCTGCTGGCGTGCATCTGTTGTTCGTGATGCAATCACCTACGTGACTGGCCTACGTTCGGCCATAAGACAAAAGAAAGAGCGGTTAAATATCAAGAATATTCAATTTGGGTCCTATTGTTACAGTAGGTAACCTCAAGAGGAGCCAAATTTCTTCGATTAGAACTCAAGTGTCTTGGTATCCTGCTGGGGAGTTTGTTGGCCACTTCTTCTTCCCAGCTAAAGCACTAGGAAGTGCGCGACGGGTGGGCGTTTTGGGGGGACTGTCTTTTGTAATTTTGACGTTCGAAAAGTGCTGATCCTCAGCCTAATTTGAATAAATGACTTTTAATTTTGATTTTTTTTTTTGATTTTGATTCATTTGAGTTCCTAAATCCACACGCTTCCTTTGTGCTACGTACAGTATTTAAAAAAAAAAAATTAAATTAGTCAATTATGATTTTATTCGGAAAATGTCACAAGGAGATTAACATACCACTATGAAAAAATGTTTATGAAATTCTACACGTAAAAATATATAAATTATATATATATTGTACCGTGTGGTGCCGGACGTAAAGAATAACACCACCCCATTTCTTCCTGTGGGTGTCGTAAAAGGCGACTAAGGGACTTACTAGAGAATGGGCAGCAGCGTTCTCTATGCATTTTACCACCATACTGCGATCGCCAACCCGCCTGCCAAGCGTGGCGATTATGGCAAAACTCCCCAAATTGGGGGAGGCCTAAGTCCAACAGTGGACGTTTTACGGCTGAAATGATGATGATGATGACACGTAAAAATATATAGGTGCGCCAAATTTAAAATAAATATAATTAAATGTAAAATAAAGTAATATTCAATAGGTGCGCCAAATTTAAAATAAATATAATTCAATATAAAATAAAGTAAAACTCAATACACACCTATAGGTAAATGATAGCCGTCATTTTTCAACACGTTGCCCACTTGTTTCTTTTTATGAATGGATTGCCCATCGGGCGCGCGCAAAAATTCATATTTACAAGACAGATTACAATATATTGACAAATGAAAGGAAAGGCTTTTGGTGCTTTCCGAGGATGCAGGGACTGACTTCGGTATGCGATTGAAATAGAATAAATGAGGAACCAAATATCATTTTGTACGCTCCAGAACTTTAAATGTCTACCGCAGACCGTGTTATACTTGAACCACACATATATTTTTCTAGTATGACTATTCTACAAATCCCCAATTTTCTTACTGACTTAAAAATAAGACATTTTCATTCCCTTCCCTATTTCCTACATAAGTATTATTGCATGTAATCTTCTTTTCATTCCCCTTTTATTCTGTAAGTTCCATGTCATCACGAACGTGCATTGTTTATGCCCGGGTTTGAAAAAACAAACACAGTCTCATATAACACAGCACAACCGCCTATCGCACGCACTCACACACACACACACACAAACACACAACACACTCACATACAACACATATACACAAACACACGCCATGCCACGCAAGAGCAAGCATGTATTGAATTAATTTTTTTATTTTATTTATTTATTCTTTTATTTATTATGATTTTTTTATTATTCTTTGATTGTATAAATTATTAATTGCTCCATAAACGGGTGAAGACACTGACTCCTGTAACACAGGTACCACCTAGCTCAGGAGTCAGGGCTTCAATTGATGTTGTCAAACCATTTTATAGCAATAAAGCATTTTATTATTATTATTAATCACGTAACAATTTAATAAGTTTTTTTTAGAAAATAATTAAGATTTATTTAAATAACATACCATAAACTGACGCCTAGTTCCCATGTCCTGGGGTAGGCAGAAACTATAGGTCAACATCAGCTACAATCCTTACTGCTTTTGCTTCGTATAAGTTCAAACATCATGACCACCATGACACACGCACCTGACCTTTTTGAAGAACATCAGTAATAATGTCCTCTTCGGCGTTTCCGCTCACATCTGCGTTTTATTTCAATAGTCGCTGTGATTGAATCCACCTGTAGTGTGACATTTAAAACAAATATATAATATAATATCTTAGGACAACCAACACACTGTTATCTGATCCCAAACTAGGCAGAGCCTGTACTGTGGTAACCAGACAACTGATAAACATACTTATATATTTCTAAATACATACATATTATATATAAATTACACCCAGAGACAGAACAAATGATTGTGCTCATCACACAAAGATTTGTTCTGGGTGGGAATCGAACCCACGACTTCAGTCTTAGTAGTCAGGGTCGCTAACCACTAGACTAACAGGCCAGTCAAAATCTTTTGATGTTTGATATTTTCAAAATGGTGATATGATCTCATGTGTTGACTTAATTTTAGACTATCTTACTAGTTTTGTCTTGGGCTGAATTATTCCATTTAACCGTAGATATCTTTAAAACAGCGCCAAGTGCGAGTCGGGCTTGCACATTATTTTTTGTTAAAACAGCGATAGGAGTCTACCAATTACGGTTCAATATCATTTGTGTGTCTTAAAGAAATAATTATGATTATTGTTTAGTAGTGGAATTATTTATAAAAACGTTTTAACAAAAAATTATTAATATATATATATTTTTTATTTTTTATTTTTTTTGTGACTTTAATGTACCAATAATACTTGGCAAGTTATACCCTATCCAATGAAAAAAGAATTATCAAAATCGGACTACTCTGTACAAAGTTATGCGCGGTTATACATTACAATCAATGAGTGAACAATCAATCATCCCCTGTTTTCCGACCTTTAGGGTTCGATTTTGTATTCCAAATTTATATGGGACCACCCTCGAAGTATACCCTTTCCAATAAAAAAAAAGTATCACAATCGGACTACTATGTAAAAAGTTATGCGTGGTCACACATAAAAAAAAAATATACGCGTCGAATTGATAACCTCCTCCGTTTTTTTTCGTCGGTTAAAAATAGATGATTATATTGTATTATTTGAAGAGATACAATATGGTGATATGCTCCCTGGTTGGGCAGATGGCCGGACAGCAGAGCATTAATATAATAATAGAGCCCTGTTGGCACTGTATGGGAACGAAACCCTAATAAGTATGTTTAATAGCTAATGACAAACTAAACAGTGAGCTTCGTTTTAATATACGTACTTAATACAAAAATAAATATCACAAACAATAATTATAGTTATATCAAAAAATCAACAATTCCGATAAAATCAAAAGGTTAACTGAAACACGCTTTAAAAATGTCAATAAACGAGCTAACTACAGAGAACATGAAAAAAAAAATACCAATAGCATTTCCGTGTTAAGTCAATGAAACAAAACAAAATAGCGACAGTTTTTACAGTTAGTACTGAACGATGATAGCCTTTTGTCACGCGATAAAAGCATCGAGTTTATGTTTGAACAAAACAAGTCAAATTAAGTGGGTTTAAGGAAAAAATTATAGAGGCATAGTATGATCAGCCATAATGTCCCCATGCACTGCTGGGAAATAGGCTACCTTTTTTTTCTGAGTAAACTGTAATCTACCATGCAGGCTCAGTTTGGGTTGGTAGATGTCACATTTCTTCGAATTGTACATAGTTGTAGGATGTATGAAGGCATAGCAAAAAGAAAACCAAGTTTTTTATTTTTATCTTTATATACCGGATGACATTTTTTACCGTCTCGACCTTCATATGGTGTGTTGTGTAACTAGAATAGAATGCAGGAAGGCCTTCAGATTCATCGTAGGTGACTAAAGGAGCGCGGGACGCGGGTGGACAGGGATGCGTGTGCGGCTCGTGCGCCTGCGAAAGATCAATGAGGCCGCCTATCAGCCGGCTTCAAAGGGTAGGACCGCGCTACGAAATCAATGATACATGCCGCGCATTGAGTAGGGTGCGTATGATTTGAGTTTCGATAGATTTAAATATAGTTTTTGTTTTTTTTTTTTCCAAATTTCTGTTTTTGTTGTTCTAGTATGAAAATGTTACTTTAAATGTGTAGTATTTATTGCTAGATCAATTTAATTACATGTTATTCAAAAATAAAAATAATAAAAATTTCTATGCCAAAAGCCGTCGTTCACCTATTACCCCCATTGTTTTTTCAAGACGCTAAAAAAAGTCACCCAGTATATAATTCTACTGTACTTGTGTGTGTCACTGAACTCCTCTTAAACGGCTAGACCGATTTGAATGATTTTTTTTGTACGTTTTTGGGTGGCACCCTGGATGGTTTAGATTCACAAATCAGCCCGACAGATGGCGGTGCTATCGAGTTCTAGGAAACAGGACAACGTCTGTACGGTCAGCTAGTTCATTTATAAAATGTTAGCTTTTGATTGATATAAGCAGCCTTTCCGTCTTGTGTATACAGAGTAACAGTTTGATCTGAAGGGGTCTGCTACTGAAGGGGTCTGCTAGTACCGATGCCTGCCAGGGTCGCGAGATTGTTCGAAAGAGATACCGTGACCCTGGCACATGGGCAACTGAAGGAACACGGGTGGGTTTTAGTTAGTATAAGTCTGCCCTCCCGCTCCGCCCAGAGCAGTCATTTGATGATTTCCCATTAAAAAAAAAACAGTTTGAAAATGCTACTGCTTAATGCTAATTTTTTTTATCTGCTTTGAAAAACCAATTGTAGAAGTCTAAGATATGATATAAAAGGGGATAGAAAAAACTTTACTAACCACCATCTGGAATATGAGGACTTTCAGAATCCTGTTTATTTTTAAAACCAAAAGTTACCCATTTTACAATCATCTTCACATTTTATCGCATCACTTTCGTTCCATAAAGTCACTTTATATTAAACTATCGTGTTTACTCAGGACCGAACAATTTCCACTTCCATCACTATTTCGAACCGAGATTTATCCGTTTTCGAGAATAATACTATCAAGTTTTATGTAATAGGATTCCGCAGTGAGGGCTTACAATTTTCCCATGCATTTATTTCGCAGTTTTTCCGGTTCCGTGAATAAATATTTCCGTACCGATCCCCCGGGATACTAACGGGATATAACTAACTGTAACAGACGCCGAGCTTCGTGTGTGTATATAAGTGATTAAACTGTAGAAACTGTGTTATTAGTGATTACGTGTATATAAGTAGGATAAATAAGATTTAAATAGCTACGCCGCCGTCCCCTTAGCTATAGGCGAAATGTTATGTCACTGGTTAGGTCTTTAAGTGGTTAACTAGTTTTATCTTGTGAAGAGAGTAACTACCTAATGGGTAATCACTCTCATAAGATTCTTATTAGCATATAAGATTCTTATCAGCACATAAGATTCATGTTAGTGTATAAGCGAGCACTATGTAAACTTTATTTATTTATTTATTTATTTAACCATTTATGCACACATATAAATAGACAAGAAGAAAGGAACAGAAAAATATGTACAAAGGTAATGCTTAACTTTACGTAATGGGTCCGTATTTTAAAGTCAAAATAAAGCTAGATAATCGAGTGGTCCCCGTTACGGTAAAGATTCGACATTGAATAGTAAAATGTAATTTTCTAGTAGCGGCTCTGTGATTGGTCGACGCTCGCTCGACTTTTAGTTACGCAATAATGCGCGTCTGTAGATTTCGTTAGCTACGACTAGCAAACTTGGGAAAATTGTATATAATAAGGGCAAATGTGGGCTCGAGGCAGTCGGTCTCCAGCTCCACAAGAATAAACGTCAACTAGAAGAACGAAGTTTTTTATTTCAAGAAACTCTAAGAATACAGTCCCTTACACTAACGTTACTAACTGTAACGTTACAAATAGAATATTTATTTCTTTCCAAATCGGAAAAGAGCACATTTTCTCTTACTCAATTAATTTATCTATCTATTAATACGTGAAGCAAAAACTGTGTACCCATTTCACGACAGTTACTCGAAACATAAACACTACTTGTATTAATGTCTAAAACGGTTCTCTTGAAACAATGTCTCTATTCCAAATGTCCTTGTTTTATGCATTTAAGTATCGTAATCTATTAGAAATATTTGTAACTAACACCTTATTATCAGTGGAATTTATTTATAAGTACCAACTTATTTTCTCTTTTCAAACTTCTCTATCTTGTGTGATCAAATCAAATCAAATCAAAATATTTATATATGAAAAAAATATATTTTGATTTGATTTGATTTGATCGTTGACCAACTTTCAGGCGATTTCTAAACATTTCTCAAATATTTTTAGATCCTTACCCAAAGGGCTAAGCTAAGGCTAAGTGTTCGCTGTCCGTTCCTCTGTTCATCTACCTTTCTGTCAGCGGGCTGTTTCTCACGAACCGTAATAATAATAAAATAAATTTAAAAATAAAACCAGTCTCCATACAAGAAACGTGTATTTTCGCCGTTTTTTGACTTGTTGTCCGGCACCCTTCATATGCGACTTCGTATCCAACTTAAATTTGATCATTTTTTTTGTACAGGTAAACCAACTAACATCTATCTAGATGTTAGTTGATGTCACTAGTTGGTGTCACTAGTCACTATCTGGATGTGTACAAAAAAAAAATGATCTGAAATGATCAAATCTCGACTTTCTATTCTTTTCATTCTAGTGGTTGGTGACCCTGACTGCAAAGACTGAGGTCGTGGGTTCGATTCCCACCCAGGACAAATCTTTGTGTGATGAGCACAATCATTTGTTCTGTGTCTGGGTGTAAATTATCTATAATATGTATGTATTTAGAAATATATAAGTATGTTTATCAGTTGTCTGGTTGCCATAGTACAGGCTCTGCCTAGTTTGGGATCAGATAACGTTGTGTTGGTTGTCCTAAGATATTTTTTTTTTTCTTAACAAACAGCTACCCAGAATTATTAAAACCAATGCTCTTCCTGTTTCCATAATTTTAAACATAAACAACGAAATAACAAGGTTTCCATTGTAATCCGCATTAAGCCCCACGTGTTGTGAAAAGTTCTAAATTCAAACCGAGAGTCGTTTCGTTCGTGTTTTTGATTTAGCCTCGAGTTTTGGATAAAAGTTTGGATCGGCTTTACAAATAAATTATAACTTTTATTAGGCGAGTTCTCGCATAGCAGGCTGTAATTTATAATTAAATGGTGTTTGATACTTTTACGGTTAGCAAGTTCATAATTTTTTTTATTGTTTTTTTTTCTGATTGCTGAGAACATGACTGGCAATGTAACCTGTTTTCGATTCTCATGTTAAGGCAGGCATAATTAAATGAGCTTTTACGATTCTCTCCGCCTGTGTAAACAGCTTTGAAATTATTGGCATTAATTTTACTAATACGGGTGTTAGTATATACCGGGTTGCAATTTAACTCTTTTTGAAACGTCATGTACAGAATATAAGTCTTCCTTTTTATTCCCTACTTCCTACTTAATATTATAAACGCGAAAGTTTGTATATATGGATGTGTGGATGTTTGTTACGCTTTCACGCAAAAACTACTGAACGGATTAGTATGAAATTTGGAATACAGTTAGTTTATAACCTGGATTAACACATAGGGTACTTCTTATCTTGGTAGTACGTTCCCGCGGGATATTTTCTGACCTCCACGCGGGCGAAGCCGCTGGCAAAAACTAGTTAAGTAATAATACTAAGCTACCGCTGTCCGTCTATCCATCCATCTGTCAGCGGGCTGTATCTCTTGAACTGTAATGTATAGACAGTTGACACTTTGACACAGTGTGTATTTGTGTTGCCGCCACAACCACAAGTAATAAACATATTGTGAAATTTAATAATAAAAAATGAAGGGGCTCCATACAACAAAAACGTGTGTCGGCATTTTTTTGCTTTCTGGCACGGAAGTTTTCTTTTAGTACCTTCCTTTTTTTTATAAGAAAACTGGCTGAGTCTTGGGGCGATAAAGCTCAGCAATTTTCAAACAAAATAGTTTCCGAAAAAGCGGGTGCATGTCACTTTTACGAACAGTTATTTTCATTGATTATCATCGTCATCATTTTAGCCGAAAGAGATCCATTGACTAGAAGTAGGAATGCTTGGGGAAATCCAAGCATCCTGGTTTTGACCTGTTCTATACCTATAGCAACCAGCGTATTCCTGCACATTTTCATTCAAAATGTTGGCAATGACGTAGACAGAAAAATAGTAAGGTGCAAGCAAAAATAAACCTTAATATATTTTAATCCTTTGACACAAATTACAATAACTTTATGTCTGGAGTGGATGCCCGGCATGACAGGTAGCCAAGTGTTCAATATCACCGATCTTTGTCTTCCCAATTTTCTAAAACATAACCCAAATACAGAAACGCAATATATCTAAATTGCGTGCTTTATTCCTAGATATTTTATCCAGTCTGATATTACTTACGTGCGCTGTATTTTAAAACCTTCTCCATCACTGGGTTTTGTGGCCAAACCATGGTTGTCAATACTATTAATATTGCAACTACTTGATTTCCCTAGAGAAGGGATGTCATTCCATCGCAATTTGGGAATCCACTATTTCTTGTACGTAACAACGTAAACATCTATCTATCTTTCACATAATTGTTTTATTTGTCAGTGCTTTATTTTTATTTAGATAATACTTTAAGCTCACAAAAAAGTCCTATGAATTTGTTACCAGTCAACCTTTGGGTGATGCAGAGGCAAATAGTGGTAAACATAATTATAAGTACTAGTTCATTCATTTTTAATTCTTTTTACCAATTTCGGTTTATTCACTTTATTTTCGGTGCATCAATTCGTATTTTTGTGAATTTTCACGATCACACGTGCCTTTTACTTTCTTATTTAAAATTTATAATTGACTTTGAATTACCCTAGCATGACCTTGTCCTGCCAGGGTCGCGAGATTGTTCGAAAGAGATACCGTGACCCTGGCACATGGGCAACTGAAGGAACACGGGTGAGTTTTAGTCAGTAAAAGTCTGACACGCCCTCCCGCTCCGCCCAGAGCGGGAGACGTCATTTAAAATGATTTCATTAATGATTTCTTCATTTGATGATTTCCCATCCAAAAAAAAAAAAAACAAGTTTAAAAGGAAACTAAAATCTAATAAGTACAAATTAAAATGCCAAGAATTAATCTCTATTCAGAGTAATAAAAAAACGCACTCAATAACCTAAATCTGCTGCAATTATTGCAAAAACGAAACAGATACTTAAGTAAGTACTTAAATTGAACCTTATTTAAATAGACTTAAAACCTTACTAACCGAATCCTTCTTCAATTTAAATAAGGTTCCGATTTGCTGAAAGTTTTCGATTAAGGAACTAAATCGAATGCCATTAGTGGAATTTAAAAAAAAAAAAAACTATTTACACAGCTAATTCAACTAAGGTTCTTACTTCGAAGTTGCGATGAACATTTTTCTCCTGTTACCATCTTCATATTTCCACTACGTGAATAGCTGATAGGAACACCTTCAAATGTTTAATCTTAAAAATACGGAGGATATGTCGTCACGACTTTTAAATTGGGTTCGAAATCATATTGAAATATTGAACATTTTTGCAATACGTTTCGGTGTCCCTATTCTGATTTTGAAAGACTGAAAGTATATTTATCAATGGCAATATCGGTATAGTATTGGTTTTCACGTATGGTGTCGGACGTAAAGGATAACACCATACCATTTCTTCCCGTGGGTGTCGTTTGAGGCGACTAAAGAACTTACTAGAAAATGGGCAGCAGCGTTTCTATTCATTTTACCATTTTATTGCGATCGCCATCCTGCCTTTCAGCGTGGTGATTATGGTAAATCCTCCCGAATTGGGAAGGCCGATGTCCAGCAGTGGACGTCTTTCGGCTGAATTTATTATAGGTATCTGTGATCGATAGCGTATAATGTAGACAAGTATGTTCTTAATCGTAATTAAAACGGACGTATATATATATACAATGAATTTACAACTATCGGTGTTGAGTCGAGCATTGAAAATATCCAGAAGAGTAAATATACAGAGCGTCGAAAAATACACTGTTCGATTTCTTACTTTCGACGCTAAGCAGAGCGTTAAAGGTCCAGTATTGAAAAATCCTGCTGCGATATCAGTATGTCCGAGTGAACGTCGACTATGTGTAGATAATCCCATCTACACTTAAAACATACGTTATTAGGCTGTAGTTTAAGAATATGCTGAGTCCAAAAATACCTGGGAAAAGGTAACAATTGACTTCTAGCCTTCAAGAGTTTTAGTCCTGAACTGGCGAAAATTAAAGTAAAATTCACAAAAATATTAAAAAAGGTCACAGCGTTGTTTTTTATTTTTGGTCTCCTTGCTTTTAAACAGTCAAATAAAATTATCCAAATACGAGTATATTCATGTCACAAATTTCATACCTTACTTCCCTATCACATATTTCTTTTGTTTATGTGATCGGAGTTCCTATCTAAAACGATTTGAAATCGGAACAAGAAAGGGGAACACGTCCCGTGAATATGTCTTATTTTTATTTGATATTTTATACATAATGGGTTTTCGCTTGCGATGCCAAGTAATAGCTTTTTTCTCTTGATTTATTCGTGATGAATATGTTTTTCTTTTTCCCGACATTTTTCTTTCAGATTAGGTACGTCTGTGCAAATATATCGTTACGAAATCAGCTTACGTTCGGAGCAAAAGGCAAAATTGTGGTTCCATAAATTAGCCTTGAAAAAGTTTTTACCAAAAAACATTGTTTCTTGAAATAAATCAAATTGGATTTTTTTTCGACTCGCTTCTTATAAATGAAATTGTACCTTTACGCATTTGACATTTGTGGTATAACGGTATACGATTTTTTATTCAAAATCAGAACCGCCATTAAGATGATTAAGAACTTACAAGAGCCAATCAACGCAGCTGATTTTAATGTGAATTTACTGTAAAGTACAACTTAAACATTCGTTCAATGGCGGACATTATGCCTTTCGAATACTTATTATCACTTTTTAACCGACGAAAAAAACGGAGGAGATTCTCAATTCAACGCGTATTTTTTTTTATGTATTACCACGCATAACTTTTTACGTAGTAGTCCGATTGAGATATTTTTTATTGAAAAGGTTATACCCCGGAGGTGGACCCAAAAAAAAGCCGAAAAAACTGAAAAGCAAAAAATAATAAACCTTAAAATTTTGAGTCGGTGCTGAAAAATCAATGAATAAAGATCACTCAAAGCGCTCATTCAAAATTTTAAGGTTTATTATTTTTTGCTTTTCAGTTTTTTCGCCGGTTAAATTTTTTGTTAAAAAGTTTTTCAAGCTTAAAGTCTTCATACTGAGTACTTAGCAACTGCAAAATGGCGCATCATATTTCAAATCCCAATATTTTATGGACCATATTTCTGACCTTGATAGTATTCACATTACACAACGCTTCAAATTGCAAATTAAAAGCAATATTTCTTCATAAATACAATCTGTTTCCATTGCATTTTCCAGGCTTTCCGGTAATTTCTTTCAATACTTTCTGTTTTCAAATACAAATTTAAAAAAACGGGAAAAAATGCATTTAGAGTCAAACGTTCCAACGTTAATTTATTGCTGGTAATTAATGGTTATAATGCAAACGTTCGATGAATAAATTCTAGAACTAATGGCTGAGATACACGTGACTAGTTCACGGCTTCAAGCCAGTACAGTAAGTTAGCAAGCTAGTAACTTTCACTTCGATCTAGGTTAGTAATTTAGTAAGCTATGGTTTCAAGCTAGCATAGTTTATTAAGATAGGGTTTTTTTTAGAGCTGGTATCACCCCACCAGAGATTTGAATAAGTTTGCTTTAAGTATCCAGCGAAACAAGTATTAAATTGACTTATATGCAGTGACTACCGCAACCACACATTGTAAACTGTACTTGGCTTAAAGTTATCTGTTATCTTGTTAACAGATAGTTAAGAGGTTGGGGTAAAAATCAAAATAACATCTGTATTTTTTTACCTATGTTAACAAATAAATAAACTGAATTAAACTGAACTGGTATTTTTTGAGCTGGTTATACCCTACTACGGATTGTACTATGCTTGCTTTATCTGTCCGGCGAAGCTAGTATTGGATTGGCTAGTGTACAGTGACTAATCGTTTTGTTTTTCTGACTGCAACTACATGTTGTAAGCTGTACTGGTTTCAAATTAATGGTCATCATGTAAACAGCACTATCATGTGCCAAGCCAGAACAGTATACCGAGATTTTAGCTTGCTAGCTTAGCTTTGTAAAACTAACTGCGTGTATCTCGGGCATTATATACACGGTTTAATTGAAAATGCTTATGATTAATTGGTTTGAGAGATTTCCAGGCAATTCAACTTTCCTAACAAAGTTTTTCGGATTGACCAGTTCCTATGCTTATGTTGACCTAATTCTGGCGTCTATGTTTTAAAAATTTTGAAGTGATTAGCTTGTTTTCACTATGGTCTAAACAAGTATGTTTTTTTAATAGTTTTGTTTTATTAGATATTAAGTTAACTCTGTCGTGGCACAAATGTTGCTTGTAAAAAACTTTTTACAAAAAAATAACAAAAGACTTCCTTCAAAAAAAAACACTACAATGTCAAAAATAACTCTCTGTATTTAAGGTTTTGTTGCCACCGACTTCCGAAATTAAAGTTATTTTTGACTATGTAGTGGTTTTTTTAAGGAAGTCGGTTGTTATTTTTTTGTAAAAAGTTTTTATTTTTAACTTTTTAGTTATGGTATATAATACCTGTACTAATCTAATTGCGTTATTCGTTCATTTGTCGCGCAAATACTTAATGCAAATTTAAGACTTACTATGGTTTTCACATGGATTGTCCGAATGGAACCAAATTAAAATGGGACCATCCGGGAAGCACCAGCTTTCAAATAAAAAAGAATAATTAAAATCGGTTTACCCAGTCAAAAGTTTTGAACAAAAATAAAAAAATAAAAAAACAGTCGAATTGATAACCTCCTCCTTTTTTTGAAGTCGGTTAATAAAATGGTGTCGATGGGTGGATCTGTATTTATTGTAACTTTACCTATGTTTGATAGTAGCTAAGTAGTTTAATGTGTGTTTTGGCAAGTAGAACTAGAATCAAAACTTTTTTTTTTTTGTGTATTGCTTACAAATAATCAAGTAAAATTATTATTTTAGAGAATCAGAAAACATCTTCCAACTCAGTTGGATCCTAATTTAAATGTTAGTCATTCCAAAAAAGGTATTGCCTTATTTTAACAGTCAAAAGTAGTTTTACCGGTTTAAGAGTTTTGGCATCAATAATTAGGTATTATTAAGGCAATGATGGCGTCACTATTACTAATAGAAGAAACTTATTGTTTTATATCGTACGTAGTTGATCCGTATAGAATAACTTTACTAGTGACTTTCATGACGTAGGTACATCCTAAAACGCATTGAAGAATATTAACATAGCATTTGAAATAAATCCTTTGTACAATAAAAAGTTATACGCTGGTAATTACCCAAATATACATATTTTAGCCGAAAAGGGTTTGGGTCAACATTTTGGCAACTTTCCGTGTCATGTCCGAATCGGGTTTCAACTTTATTACGGACTTTTTAATTCAATAATAATATCTGTGCGGTTTTGTGAAATGGGAATTTCACTTCTAAGAGGGTATTTTAACACGTTTTTATTAGCTTGGGCTATATGTATGTAACGGAATCTTTGAACGTGATTTTCACCTCTTTTAAAACGTTGGATTTATTTGAAACTGCAAACTTATCAATTCCGATGATAATATAATAATTTCATAAATTTGTGCCATATCTTGGCCAGGATCACAAGGGTATAAAAAAGAAATATGGAAAAACAAGCTTTTGTAGCTTGCTGAACTAAAAATAATAAATAAATAATAGTTTAAAAAACTGAAAAACAGGCATTTATAGAAAACCAAACTATGAAAGCGTGTTTTTTAAACGATTACTTTTTAATCATTTTTGTTGCTATCTAGAACTTTAAACAATTGCTCCTGTTTTTTGCCTTTTCAAAATGGCACATTCAAATATCTTTATAAACTTCAAAAATTGGTACTCGTAAATAAAGTAACGATCATAGTTTATCTTTGTAGTTAGGTTACCAAACCATATTAATAATAAAATACATATTTAACTAGCTTTAGCCAAAAATTTGCCTATGTTCTTCCCCAGGATGTCATCTATCTTTTACAAAATTTATCGAAATCTGTTCTGTGGTTTGGACGTGAAAAGGCAACACACAGAAAGAATTACTATCAAATTTATAATTCTAACTAGCTTCTGCCCGCGACTTCGTCTGCGTCAAATATTTGCTCCCCTGACCCTTCCCGTCGCATCGCAACCTGCCAGTTTTCGTCCATTTTTTTGTTGCTGCTCCGCTCCTTTTGATCGTAGTGTGATGTTATATAGGCTACCTGACTCAAAAATAATTTTTCAATTCGATCTTGAGATTAGCGCGTTCCATCCCCCATTTTAGGGAAGTGGGGGGTTAGAAAGAGACAAAAAGTAGCCTATGTCACTCTCCATCTTTTCAACTATATCCACTTAAAAAATTACGTCAATTCGTCGCTCCGTTTTGCCGTGAAAGACGGACAAACAGACACACACACTTTCCCATTTATATTAATTAGTATGAATATAGATTTGGAAAACAGTAGTGGCCCAGTGCTTCGGCCGCGACACAAGTTGTAGGTCGAAGGTTCAGACTCTTTACTTTGTGTGAATTGTTTCACCACCGGTGTTCTCAAAACGGCGAAAAAAAAACATTGTGAGGAAACCAGCATGTCCAAGAACCCAGACAGGTGACATCTACCAACGCCTACGTTCGAGTAACAGATTCTAGCCCGCTTTCTATCACACTGAGGAGGCCTGTGTCCTGGCTGCGGAACCGTTATCAATCAATTTCGGGCTACAAAGACCCATATCATAAATACCTTACAGACTAACATACATACAAATAAAAACAACGTAAACATAAAACTATTGTACACGAAGAGACGGCGTCGTGTTGCGCTGCGTGATATCGCGTAGCCTTCCGCGGAATCGCCGATACACGACAACCTTTGGCCAAAACTCTTCCTAGAGGAAGGTCTCGATTTGTAGAGTTGGAACTCGCACCACGAAAGACTTGAAATTCGTGTTATGGCGCGATTCCAACTTCTCGATCCTCAAGGTCCAGTTGGTTTTCACTCGTACATACTCCACGATCTCCTCAACCTTCGTGGTGTAATGTAGACGGGATACATAGAACTGCGTCGTCGGTGTAGCTGGACGCAGCAGCATATATTGGGTCCTGCAAGCGCGGTCCCGCACCGGTACCGACTAGGAGGCTTCCACCTCTTCTTCCTCTCCACCTTCACGAAGCCATCCTTGTCACACGTGCCTGAAGCCGGGCCTAACTGTTTCGAACCCCCTGTTATAGCGGATAATAATGATGGATTCTACCTGACCCTCAAAAACATTTACGGGTTCCTTTCGTCCCTCTAACAAACACACCACATTTCCAACAATCCGTCTTGACATCTGGCAAATTGTGCTACAAAAGCCACACACGAGGCAAGTTTGCCATTTATTTGTTAACCCACATCATTACCAGACTAAATGCGTTTTAGTACAGTACAGGAAGCCACGAGTAACAACTTATACTACGGAGTGGTTCCCTACATGTTTGTTAAAGTTTCTAGCTTTATTTCGTGACTGGGAGGATTTATTTTAATGGGACTTTCAACTAGTTTTGTTATTTGAATTATAATGCCGTATTTTCGCACATAATTGGCACTTTATGCAACACAATAGTCATCATCATCATTTCAGCCGTAAGACGTCCACTGCTGGACATAGGCCTCCGCCAAAAGGACAGATTTGCCATAATTGCCACGCCTAGCAGGCGGATTGGCGATCGCAGTATGGTGGTAAAATGCATAGAGAACGCTTCTGCCCATTCTCTAGTAAGTCCCGTAGTCGCCTTTTACGACACCCACGGAAAGAAATTATGTTTTGCTATTCTTTACGTCCGGAACCACACGGACGAAAAATAGTCGATTAAGTATATTTTTGATACTAAAAATGAATTGTTTAAATCCTGTTTCCAAACATTACATTGAGATGATATTCTCTGTTGTTTTTTCAATGATCGTTGCAATGAAAACGAACAGAGTACATACCCTGCCAGGGTCGCGAGATTTGTTCGAAAGAGATACCGTGGCCCTGGCATATGGGCAACTGAAGGAACACGGGTGGTTTTTAGTCAGTAAAAGTCTGACACGCCCTTCCGCTCCACCCTAGAGCAGGAGACGTCATAAGGTTATTTTCCACCCACAAAAAAAAACAGTACATACCAGCGCGTCGAAAAAACACACTGTTCGATTTTTAAATCTCCGCGCTAATCAATGGTGTGTTGATGATTACAACCGTGTATACAGCGACTAAAATTATTTTAGTGTCGATAAAACAGTGAGGTCTTTTAAAGGTTGGTAGGTATATATTTACTGACAAAATTAACCGTAATTTTTCTTATTCCCTTCCTATATTTTTCATTATTACTCAGTGCTACCTTGTTCCAGTCATCCCCTTCATTCTTTATTTCCCGCTATTTTTCTTGTCACCCAATTTTCGATCGTAAAACGTTCACTGCATCTTAAGTGAAACGTCTTCTATGAATACTTGAGTACCTTACATCGTTGAGTCGAGTTTTATTTTTCGTGCTTACGTTTATACTCGCATTTTCATGTTTTCTGTAGGGGAAAAAAATGTTGCATTAACGGATTACAATTTCGAAACAAGGTTTTAATTTTCAGTAGTAACTCTTGTTTTCAGTCATTGCTCGGTTCAACACGAAGAGTAGGATATCCCGCCCCAAAAATTTTACGTTCGTGTGATTAATAACTTAGTCTCTACAGGCTGAATCTGAAAGCTGTGGTCAAATTGGCCTAACGGTATGATACAAATCATCGAAATGAAATACTTTCTCAATGGGACCAAAATCACAATTGAGAAATAAAATTACCCCATACATTCGAATCAAATCGGTATTTGAAGTCTTGCACGGGACACCTGATAATTTTATCTCGTTTACGATGTTGATCTAATGAAGAAAGTTATTCATTTTGATGGGAACACTCTTAAATATTATAACACCTTTCTGATGTACCCTTAGCGTCAGCACAAAACTCCATCAATTTGCTTTGCCTTTTCCCAACCAATGATAGGGTCAGCTCCAGTGTAACCGGATACAGCTGAATAACAATCTATACTAATATTATAAAGCTGAAGAGTTTGTTTGTTTGATTGAACGCGTTAATCTCAGGAACTACGGGTCTGAATTGAAAAAATATTTTTGTGTTGAGTAGCCTATTTATCGAGGAAGGCTATCAGCTATATATCATCACGCTACAACCAAGAGGAACGGAGCAGCAATGAAAAATGTTGCAAAAACGGGGAAAATCGCACGGGTAGTCGATTCTTTGCGATGGGAAGGGTCGGGGGAACAAGAAATTTAACGCGGACGAAGTCGCGGGCAGAAACTAGTCTATACTAATATTATAAAGCTGAAGAGTTTGTATGTTTGATTGAACGCGTTAATCTCAGGAACTATGGGTCTGAAATGAAAAAAATATTTTTGTGTTGGGTAGTCTATTTATCGAGGAAGGCTATCAGCTATATAACATCACGCTACAACTAAGAGAAACGGAGCAGCAATGAAAAATGTTGCAAAAACGGGGAAAATCGCACGGGCAGGCGATACGATGCGACGGGAAGGCTTGGGGAACAAGAAATTTAACGCGGACGAAGTCGCGGGCAGAAGCTAGTATTTTATATGGAACGACTGCCTATTTGACCTCCGCAACCCAGGTACTGGTAAACACGATGCATCCGCACAAACTATGCCGTAGTAAACATATTTGCCAGCCGGTAAGGTAAACTACAATGGGCGGATCAAAGCAACTGCCTAACTTACACTGGATGAACTGTGGGAACGCTATGTTCGTCTGTGTACCGCGGTCGGTTTATAAAATATTTTTATGTGTGAAATTTAAGTTATTTCGTTTCATCATAATTCCAGCCTAAAGACGTCCACTGCTGGAATTAGGCCTCCGCCAAAAGGAGGGATATGCCATAATCACCATGCGTGACAGGCGAATGGCGATCGCAGTATAGTGGTAAATACTTAGAGAACGCTGCTGTTTGTTCTCTAGTAAGTCCTTTCGTCGCCTTTTACGACACCCACGTGAAGAAATGGGATGTAGCCATTCTTTACGTTCAGCACCACACGGAATATTATTTAGTTTTTCCACTCTTAAATAAGAGCTTTTACTGCACCGCGCCTGTTAATCAAATCATTGTTTTCGAAACATAAAATCTATTCTGAAATATTTAAAGAGCTGTTCTAGATCTCCTTGATATTTCGAATGTTCGGCGTTATCACCCATTTCTTTGCCTGCCAGTACAACATCAGTTTGCCTTCGGTAATTAACCTTTTGAATGCCTTAAGTTACACATAAGCAATTGCAGTTCGACATAAGCAATTGTCTTTTTATTGTGTCTCTAATTACGGCATTCGATGAGTTAACCAACCTTTACAGTAACTATCTACTACATGAGTATTGTCACTCTTGAACGATTTTTAATAAACAGTCGTAAAATAAGACAAAATTTTTGCAGGTCACAAACTGTGACGATCGGAAAATCGAAACCGTATTGCGTAAAAAAATTTCGCCGTGATAACTTATTGCGTCAACTGACTGCTAAAACTAAGGTCGTGGGTTCGGTTCCCACCCAGGACAAATCTTTGTGTGATGAGCATAATTATTTGTTCCGTGTCTGGGTGTAATTTATCTATAATATATGTATTTAGAAAATATATATGTATATTTATCAGTTGTCTGGTTTCCATAGAACAGGCTCTGCCTAGTTTGGGATCAGATAACGGTGTGTTGGTTGTTCTAAGATATTTATTTTATTTCTTTTTTTATTACAGTAGGTTAAAATTAAATTAATATTCGAAAAAATTCGTATAATTATTAAGATTTTACACCCTCCCCTTTTTTGTGGCCCCTACACCTACTTTAAGTTTGCGCAATATGGTCTCTTAGCGTGAGCAAGACTTGCGTAGTAACTATCCTATATGGTGCAATTAAAACAAGATGTTATAAAAATTTAACTCGCTCAAACTTTTGTTCCATCATTGCACCATCTTTAATTTGAACCTTAAATCAAACAATTAAGCCAGAATATTGCAGGGCACTGGTGGACAAAGGCCTCTCTCAGGCAGCGCCACAACACGCTGTCCTCCACCTTACGCAGCCCGTCTGCCCCAGCCACTTTCTTAATGTCGTCGTTTCATCTCGATATGGCCATCAATCAAAATCAACTCAGCCTATCACAGTCCACTGCTGGACATACGCCTCTCCCGTATTGACCCTGTCCTCCATTTTCCACATCCAGTTTGCTCCAGCCACTTTCTTTAAGTCGCCGGATATGGTCGTGTGATATGGCCATATTAATAAAATATATAATTAACCCTAAATGACCAAAAAATTGCGCAATTCGTGATAAAGTGCACTATAATTAATCGTTTGGGGCCCACCTAAATTACTTTTGTAACTAAGGCGAATCCTAAAGGATGCATTATTACACTTTGAATTTTAAGTTCTCTAACTTAAAATTCAAAGCGTCACTAGCATAAAGTTCACCTCCAAAGCTTGCGACGCAATATTTTACTTGTACCTCAGTAATCTCCTCAGTGGAAGCAAACGCAGGAGTCGTAGTGTTTAATTATTTACAGAGTAATTAGCGAATACATCCAATTTGACACAGACTGTACTACACACCTGCATGGATTACTCATTTAATCATTATCTTGTATTACTAAAGACAAGACGATGGTAAGGTTGGTGATCATGTTCGAACTGAGAAAGTATAAAAGGTAAAGTAATGGATAATTGCAGTAGAGACTGCATAGGTTCTGGAAATTGATGGATGGATTGATTGAAGCCGCACGGGTTGATCAATCTAGTCAAGCTACGCTTGCCGCGGTTGGCCCGTGGATGGATGCTCATCTTTTCATACCAAGACCACTTCGTGCCTCAGAAAGCAAGTTAATCCCAGCTGTCATTCATCATTCACCTTTGGAAGTCGTTAAGGGTCGTCAGAAGCCCGAAAGCCTGATAACCAGTCTTACCAAATCATATCGTATTATTCGGTAACTGGGTAGTGCAGGTCTGGTAGGTAGTCACTCCATGTAAAATTCTAGTATTCAGCTACATTCGGTTAGACCAGCCTTTCCCAAAGTGGGCGATAACGCCCCCTTGTGGGCGCTGCAGGCCTACTCGCCTACGCCGTAGACTCTACACAACGCCCCCATTTTTTTTCTGGGTCTCTTACCACCTCCCTTTAGGCCTGCAGCGCTCACAAGGGGGCATTATCGCCCACTTTGGGAAAAACTGGGTTAGACTGAAAGCCGACAACAGCATATGTGTGAAAAGGTTAGAATGATTGGGAAGTTATTTGCCATTATCGTGTTAACTTATGTGATATGTAAAAACTTGGGCTACCTTTTCAAAGTTTACTGGGATGACGATTGTATGTGTTTGGCCTGAGAGCCAAAAAAATGTGGTCTCCGCTCGAGTGGACAGTGCCACTACTAACGTAGCCGTACATTAGCGTCTAGTGTCAGAAAAATCTAATACTAAGAATTTGCCAGCCCAAAAATAGCTCGATCCTCCCATGAGTAAAGACGTTTGCAGTGTTCTTTAAGTCAATTACAGGCGTAGCTTGTCTACGACATACCATTTCTCTAAATTTATTTATGGCTGAATGGGCCTGCTCTTGATCTCTTTCACGCCTGATGGAAAGCGATGGATGAGGTTTATAATAAAAGGAGCGTGTCGCGTAAAGGCTTAAATGTGGAAGGGAATACAGACCCCTGCAGAGTGTTTTTCATTTAGTTACCAGAAATTGCACACGTGTAAACACTTGCATGCAGTTCTTGAAAAGCAATAATTGAACGTGCTATCTGGCATGCAATTATTGTTCTTTAACGTTCCAGAAACTTGCATTGTATAAATGGGGTTTAGCAAGGCCTGGCACACTTTATACCTAGCTGGAAAATTCAACAAAGTTTGAACTCAAAAGTGATATATCCCGCTTATTTGTTTTCGCGCTAACCGCTCCGCTCCACACCATATCACATGCCTCATGCCTGCCTAGTATTATTTAGTTAAGCCCCGGGAGTGCACGTTGCATTAAATTATTAACAAAGTAATTACCGAGGGCATCCGGGGAATTCACCTCGCGATGATTAGAAAATTTAATGGTAAAATATGTTTATGCTGAACTTATTTATGAGATAGTTTCTCATTTTTATTTGTTCAAGGTGAGTGGCGCATGCAATGTGATGGTAAAAGAAGAGATATTAATTTACCTACCCTTTCGGTAAATTGCAATGTTTCTTAGTTAGAGTTTATTTTCTTTGATTCTCAATTGTATCAAGCTGTTGTACCAAGTTCTGTTATTTTCTTCTAGTTCTCTCTCCTCCTTCACTGTGCTCGCTTTTGTGGAATACATTTCTGCCTGATATTAAAGACTAAACTGTTGCTGCACCACCTCGAACTAGCTCTAACGATATGAGTCATAATCACCTCTCTCTGTGCCGGCATCGACGATGCAGTCCATCTTCAGGTACACATTGTGCCTAGCCTCAGGCATGCGGCTGTTGTAACCCAACAAATCTCATTGGAGCCTGGCAGCCTTCATTACTATTTCCATGTAGTATGCCCGTTTTGAAACGCAGCGTGGTGTTCCGAATTCTGTCCTATCTTTTTACAGTTGGTGAGTGCCCAGTGGTCCAAATTCGACACCATTTTAACTGACTTCAAAAAAGGAGGAGGATCTAAATTCGACAGATTTTTAAAAAACTTGTTACATCAAATCTTTTGACTGGGTGAATCGATTTTGATGATTCTTCTTTTATTTGAAAGCTGGTACTTTCCGTGTGGTCACATTTCAATTTGGTCAAAGGTATCCATGAGAAAACCATATAAGTCTTCAATTTGCATTAAATATTTGCGCGACAAATGGACGAATAACTCAATTTCACGCGAACCGATTTCGATTATGGATAGGTTATGCTTTGGGGGTGGTCCCGTAAACACTTTATTGACTTTGCTTTGTTAGTTTTTGCGTTAGCTTCGACGTGACGTATTTAAACCACTTTATTTATCGTGATTCACCTGGCCAGTACAGGAATTAGTGCGGAGTAGATACCATAAGTAAAAATAACTTTAATTTCAGGAGTCAGTGTCTTAGAACGTAACTTTTCACTTTGTAGTGTTTCTAAGGAAGTCAGTCGTTATTTTTTTAGTTTTTTTTTTAATTTTTTACTTTTTAGATAAGTACAAAATTCGCCCCTAATTAAAAAAATATCAGCTATCTGCACTCTTTCTCCACATAAACTTTAACTGTGCCTTTCCGCGTCATCATATCATCATATTCAGCCTTTATTATTCCCACTGCTGGGACACCGGCCTCCTCTCGGCGAGAGTGAATGGACCGCAATCCACCACGCGGACCCAGTGCCGGTTGGTAGATGTTACATGTCTTTGAATGTTTAGTTCTAGGACATGTCGGTTTCCTCACGATGTTTTCCTTCACCGTTTTGAGAGCAGTGGTGATGAAATTATTTACACAAAGTAAAGCACCTGCCGTGTGGTGCCGGACGTAAAGAATAACACGCCCATTTCTTCCTGTGGGTGTCGTAAAAGGCGACTAAGGGACTTACTAGAGAATGGGCAGCAGCGTTCTCTATGCATTTTACCACCATACTGCGATCGCCAACCCGCCTGCCAAGCGTGGCGATTATGACAAAGCCCCCCAAATTGGGGGAGGCCTAAGTCCAGCAGTGGACGTCTTACGGCTGAAGTGAGTGAAGTGAAAGCACCTGCCTGGGTTCGAACCCACGACCTTATAACTCGTAAGTCGGGGCCGAT
Organism: Aporophyla nigra; assembly: GCA_947507805.1. Lineage (NCBI taxonomy): Eukaryota > Metazoa > Arthropoda > Insecta > Lepidoptera > Noctuidae > Aporophyla > Aporophyla nigra. Next base: position 24,588,741 of record OX382292.1, on the reverse strand, counting down.
ACCACTGGGCTACCACTGCTCTCCCTTTCCGCGTAATTTTCGTAAATAGAGTAAATAGTTTTGCTTACCGTATTAATATATAGATTCTTTGGCACACGTAAACTCGTATAGGAAGCGTATAATACGTTTAACTCGATACGGGATTGGACTCGGCATAATCCTGAATGGTTGTGCCGTGAAACAGTAGGCTAACATTTTCATTACCTACACTATATAAGGTGTATCTATTCATACACGAAATATTTTAAGAGGTACACCTGTAGGTGGAAGCTATAGACGCAAAAAGAAAATTTTTATGTAAGCGTTTATGAATTTTCGTAATTATTATAATTTTAAAACTGCTTGAGACGTTTTGCATAAAACCTTTACTCCAAATTCTATGAATGGCCCGCCTGACGCTGCTAGGGCGGCGACCGGACAGCGCAAGCGCTGCTACTATAGAAACTAGAGTAATGGATGTTAAAAATAAGAAGGAGCCAGTATTTCTTATGTGCGTCAAATAATTTAAAAATATTAAATTTTGAACCGTGTGGTGCCGGATGTAAAGAATAACACCACCCCATTTCTTCCCGCGGGTGTCGTAAAAGGCGACTAAGGGACTTACTAGAGAATGGGCAGCAGCGTTCTCTATGCATTTTACCACCGTACTGCGATCGCCAACCCGCCTGCCAAGCGTGGCGATTATGGCAAAGCCCCCCAATTTGTGGGAGGCCTAAGTCCAGCAGTGGACGTCTTACGGCTGAAATGATGATGATGATGAAATTTTGAAAAAAAAAAATCATACAATTTTTTTTTTCGTTGCTATAGCTTCTTTACCACCTACAAGTGTACCTCTTTAAATATTTCGTGTATGAATAGATACACCTTATATACATGCCCCATTGCGGATGATTTTTCGACGCTATTTTTTAATTTGTAAATAGTTTAAGTCAATTTAGGGTATAATTTTTTTCTTTATTAATTTAAATCTGTAATCCATATAATATACTTCATCATCATCATCATCATTTCAGCCGTAAAACGTCCACTGCTGGACTTAGGCCTCCTCCGAATTGGGGGTTTTGCCATAATCGCCACGCTTGGCAGGCGTGTTGGCGATCGCAGTATGGTGGTAAAATGCATAGAGAACGCTGCTGCCCATTCTCTAGTAAGTCCCTTAGTCGCCTTTTACGACACCCACGGGAAGAAATGGGGTGGTGTTATTCTTTACGTCCGGCACCACACGGTAATATACTTAATAAATCTCTATTGTTGGACTTTCAACGCTATACTCAGTGCTCAAATTCGAAAATCCCACAGTGCAATAATACTTATTGGCTTTTGCATTTACTATTTCTAGTAGGCATAAAATAAAAACGAAGTGAGTGTATTCAAGTACTAACGCTAACTACACTCCATAAAACATATTTTAGTGATTTCATCTGCGTTTGATTCACACCATTCAAGTTAATTGCGTTATAAATACCCGGGTCAAGAAGACGAGCCTTAAATACTTTCTTCATTTAAAGAGTTGTTACTATAAATCAGAGTTATAGACCATTAACGTCAAGATGGCGGCGATAAGAACCCCCCCAAATTGATATAAAAGCGATTCTGATTATAATTTTCCGTTAAACAATGAGTTTTAATATGTTCGGAATGGGTACGATGAAATTCTTGGGCGATTTATTTGAGACTAACTTTGTGTTAGCACCGCCTATGTGAAGAGTTATTAATTTACGATGTAATTAAAAGTCTTCTTTGGCAAGTAATCCGTAACTAACTACTAAACTCGATCAAAACAAACACGAAGTAGCCAATTCACAAAAGAACGGAAGCCGGTAATCTACGTTCCCGAATTCCACAAAAAGAAAAACAATTGAAGCACGCCCCAATAATCTTGATACTTTTGGTTAAAACCTTTTATTGGTGCTTTAATATCGTGGAATACAGTCGGCCATTGAAATGTGGCCATAAAATGATTATTACCAGTCACTTTGAGCACACGAACATTGCCAGTTGCCACGTCGTGCCATCTCTAGGGATTCAACTACAATGTCAGTAATATTGACTTGAATGCGCATTGCTTTGTTCAGAATGAATGTTTAATTTATACGTTTAACGGTGTTTGACAAAGTAATTTAATTCATAACCAGCATCGTGGGTGTCGGAAAAAATCCAGGATCACATACTACCGGGATCAGAAGAATGTTTTAATCCAGGTTATAAGCTACCTTTGTGTTCAATTTCATCTGAATCCGTTAATCTGTTTTAGCATCCATCCGGACTCACATCTAGGAAAACAATTGGCCCTCTTCAAAGGTCCGCTAGGGCCGATGCCTTTCAGGGTCGCGGAATTCATCGAAAGTGTTCTCTTGGCCCTGGCACAGGCAACTGATGGAACACATGTGAGTTTTAATAATTAGAATTCTGACACGCCCTCCAAAAAAAAGGCATTATTTTCCTTACTATATTTTCCTTAACACACTCGTTCCAATACCCCAACATTTTTTTTTTTTTTTTTTTTAATATAAACCCAACATTTTTGTTTGTTATAATATTTTTATACTATAATTAATTGATTTTGTAGGTGTTATGGGCGATAAGGTTGGTTTTTGCTAACACTGTGTCAGTCGGATTTAAAATGATATACGTCTGTCTTTTACAAGGTTTATTAGCAACTAAATTAATATGGGTGCATGCATCTCTTTATAAAGTATGAATTCACGTTAACAGTAGGTATAGAAGAATGAGAATGTGTTGAGAATTGAATTAAGTTCAATTCAATTAAGTTGAGATCAATTATTACACCGTAGCGTGGTATGATTATTTGTTGCTGCATACGTTAGTGTTACAACTTTTGAATAATCAGATATTGTTACTTATGAAAAAACCATCGACAGAACCTAGTCTCACTGCCCTGTTCGAATTTAAAATATTCTGAAACCTGTTTCAAATCTAATATTCTAAGAAAATTTTAAAAGCTGTTCTTTTACAGTACTTTTTCACTCCTTTTAATCTAGTTTTAAGATTACATTAGGTATGCTAGAAAGAAACAAAATTCTGCGATTGTAAACTCAATATTTAAATTGCTCATATATCTTTCGTTCACCTTAAACAAAAAGACCGTGTACAGTCAGCCTAAAAAGAAATACACAAAGACAAGAATTAATTCGCCTGTCTACAATTTTTGTTCCACAATTCCGTATGTATTGCTACAAAATTAACTATGTAGATAGCCGATCTATAAATATAAAACCGGCCAAGTCCGAGTCGGACTCGCGCACCGAGGGTTCCGTACAAACCTGCAGGTATTCACGGTTTGTGCATAAGGTTTATGTTTACGAAATTAAATGTTTTTTTTTTTAATTTTTATATTTGAGTTGACTGAATGAAAGGTAAATTGTGGTTTACGATTTACGACGTATTAAAAAAAACTACTTACTAGATCTCGTTCAAACTAATTTTCGGTGGAAGTTTACATGGTAATGTACATCATATATTTTTTTTTAGTTTTATCATTCCCTTATTTTAGAAGTTACGGGGGGGGAGGGGGGGGGGGACATACACATTTTACCACTATGGAAGTGTCTCTCGCGCAAACTATTCAGTTTAGAAAAAAAATATATTAGAAACCTCAATATCATTTTTGAACACCTATCCATAAATATGGGTTTGATGAAAACTTTTTTTTTGAGTTTCAGTTCTATGTATGGGGAACCCCAAATATGACTGTGTTTTTTCTATTTTTGTGTGAAAATCTTAATGAGGTTCACAGAATACATCTACTTACCAAGTTTCAACAGCATAGCTCTTATAGTTTCGGAAAAAAGTGGCTGTGACATACACGGACAGACAGACAGACAGGCAGACAGACATGACGAATCTATAAGGGTTCCGTTTTTTGCCATTTGGCAATGGAACCCTAATAAAATAGTAACAAAGATAGAACTGTAATGACGCTAAAAATGGCTAGTTTTTTAATAAATATTTGTTATTTGTTTGTCTGGATATACTCCGAATATTCCAAATTGGCTTACGCCAATTACAACGAACAAAAACAAAGAACAAAGAACTGAATATATTCTATTCAAATGCCAAATATTCCTTAAAAATCTGTAGGACATGCCGGTTTCCCCACGATGTTTTTCTTCACCGTTTTGAGAGCAGCAGTGATGAAATTATTTACACAAAGTAAAACGCCTGCCTGGGTTCGAACTCACGACCTACATTATAGCTTGCTGGTGTATATAATTATGTACCCCGATATTTAAGTAGACGAAAAATAATATTATAATATTACAAATCGATAGGAAATTAATCTATGCAATGAGTATTCATTGCAGAGATTAATTTAAGAAATAATTTAAGCGATAGCATGATCATATGATCATGCTATCGACTGACATACATATGAACGACAATGTTAGTTACATAGTCACGTGAGCGAAGCCGCGGGCACAACTAATGGTAATATTATGTTTTATGGTACACATGGAACGAAAATTGTAGACAAACGAGAGAATTCTTGTCGATGTTAACACCTTTTAATGCTGACTGTACGTTGAAAGGCACCAACTCCTCGAAACCAAAGTAAACACCATTTCCACTTCTAACTTTCTTTCGAAACTTCGTCAAGTTGCTCCAATAAAAAGCGAAATGTATTAGCGTATTTGGAAAACTGAATAGGTCTGTCTGGCGCCCGGCGTGAATATCTTACCCTGAACGAGATGTGGGTGAAAGATATAGGGAAAAGTATTTGGTTTAACCGTTAGGTGCTTACATACTAGCTTCAGAAGTTAAATGAATGAAATCGTTAATTACTGAACAAGACGTAGATAGATTGGAATAGTTGAATGCTTGTGACCTAGATTAGTTAGATATTGAGAAGTTGATATGAGACGTGCTGTCTTTAGATAAATAAGGGGACGATAAAACTTTAGCTTTACACTGAATTCTACATATTTTGTTTAAAATTTAAACTCCAGATGAAGACAGACAGGAACGAGGTATTATTAGAAAGAGTTATCGTGGCCCTGGCATAGGCAATTAAACACGGGGGAGTTTAAGTCAGCCAAAGACTGACTGGCCCTTCTACCCAGAGCGGGAGACGTCATTTCGATGGCCCCACCGAATAATCGTGTAAGAGAAAATTAACAACTTTTCAGCAAAAAATAAAAACGTTCAAACTTCAATAACGCTCATTTCATTGTTAATAGGTTCAGTTCAGTTCAGTTCAGTTTATTTATTTGTTAACATAGGTAAAAAAATATAGATCTTATTTTTATGAACAGAGCGCTATGTTATGCCAGGAGGCGTACAAATATGGTGTCCAAATTAAGATGAGGATTACAAATAACCATTTACTAAAAAATATCAAATAATCATGCATTATGGTATCAGAATAGAAAATGAATTGAAACAATTACTGAATATTTTAGATTATGTCAGAACTAAATGAGGAATTATATAAACGTCAGAATTCGTATGTCAAAAAAATAAAAATAATAATAAGAACATGTCAAAATAATTGCAATGTCAAAATAATTAAAATGGCAAAATAATTGAATGTCAATATTAATGATTCCAAATTAATTCGTCATTTAAGTATTCGTCAATGGTATAATAACATTTATCAATTAAGAACAATTTCATTTTTTTCTTAAATAGTGCAAAATTTAATTCTTTTATGGCGTTTGGAATTTTATTATAAATGTGAGGCGCCATACCCAAGACACTTTTTTTTACTAGTGCAGTTTTACATTTATAATTACTCAAGGAATTTTTGTATTGACTACGAATTGGAACATTCCGTACCCTGGCAATTTTTTCAAAAAGGTTGGGATTTGTTTTGACGAAGATGCTAATTTCTAATATGTATATCGACGGTAGCGTAAGTATTTTTAATGACTTAAAATACGGTGCACAGCTGTCATCTGTTTTCAGACCACACATGGCTCTAATGCACCTTTTTTGTGCCTTGAACAGTAATCCCTTATTTGTGGAAGTACCCCAAAAAATTATTCCGTATCGTAACAGTGAGGCTACTAGACCATGATAGGCAACAAGTAACGCGTCTATATTTACTTTTCTAGCCAACTGCAAAAGTGCATAGGCAGATTTTTTTTTTTTTTTTACATAGCTGTTCTATATGAGCTTTCCAATTAAGGTTATGGTCAATATGGATACCTAAAAACACACTTACTGCTACTTCTTCTATTTCGTTGCCACTGTAATTGACACAAATGTTAGGTGTTTCAACTCTTTGGTGGAAGTGCATGACTTTGGTTTTTTTAGATTGATTATTAAATTATTCAAATTAAGCCAATTAATTATGTCAGTAAGAGTATTATTAATGTCAAGTTGATAAGTATTTAAGTCCTTACATTTTATTATAGCAGTGCTGTCGTCTGCAAACAAAATCATTTGTTGCTGTGTCACTTTTGGCAAATCATTTATGTAAATGAGAAATAAAGGTGGCCCAAGCACACTACCTTGAGGTACTCCATATTTTATACTCCTAAAATTCGATACATACGTTCGTTCGGTTTTGGTTTTTGCGCACACTCTAGTAATTTCAGTACATTGCAGTCTATTACTTAGATATGACTCTATTAATTGTAAAATGTTCCCTCTGATGCCATAACAATACAATTTGTCTAGAAGGATTTTGTGATCAACATAATCAAAGGCTTTGGTCATGTCTGTGTAAATGGCGCAGATAGGAGTCTTTTTATCAACAGCAGACATAACATTATTTAAAAGGTCGAAAATAGCCATGTTTAATTGTTTTATTTCTCCGAAAACCGTTTTGTTCTTTGCACAAAATATTATATTTATGAAGATATTTGTATAGCGAATTATAAATAACTTTTTCAAAGATTTTGGAAAAGACAGGAATTTTGGCTATTGGTCGGTAATTTTTTAATTGCGTTTTATTTTCCTTTTTGTGGAGCGGTTTTATTATGACCTTTTTCAAGCCTTCGGGATAGATACTGTCCGCAATACCTATATTAATAATATGTGCAAGGGCAGGTGCTATGATTTCAATTACGTGTTTAATTACTTTTGTAGATATACCGTCAATACCAACAGTACTAGTATTTTTAAGCGTCTTTGTGGCTGTAACAATATCGGATTTTAAAACAGGCTGCATAAACATTGATTGCACATTGTAATTATCTAACTTATTATTTATTTTAGTGTCATTTTTTATATTATTCTCAATGTCATCAATAAAGTAGTCATTAAATACATTCGCTATGTCATTCGGGTTTGTGTAAGTCATACAGTATGTATACAGTAGGTATAACATACATACATACATACAATCACGCCTTTTTCCCATGGGGGTAGGCAGAAACCACGGAACGCCACCTGCTACGATCTCTACACACTCCTTTTGCCTCGTTTAGGTTCATACAGTTGGTCATACACACACGCCGGTCGCGAGTACTACGCACCTGACCTTTCTGAAGAACATCACCAATAAGGTCACTATATGTCCTCCTATGGCGTCCCCTCCCGGTGTTTCCACTCACATCTGCCTTGTAAATACCTTTTGTGAGCCGTCCTTCATTCATCCTCTCAACATGACCAAACCATCTGAGCATACATTTTTCAATTTTTGTCACTACATCTTCTTTTAAACCACACCGTTCTCTTATCACATCATTCCTCAGCCTATCATTCATAGTCACACCACACATGCTTCGCAAGGAACGCATTTCCACAGCATTTGTTCTACTTTCATGTTTCTTTTGCCACACCCAACATTCACTTCCATACATAAGCGTAGGCACCAGTACACCATTGTGAACAGCCAGTCGAGCCTTGTCGGACATCAACTGGTTGGTCACAATCGGTATAAACAATGTGTAATCGAATAATAGGTAAAAAATAAACTATAGACTTGTATATTTACTATAACGAGTTTCAGGAAATTTATGAAAAGCCATTTAATGTTTTTGCTCTTGTGAAATTTGCTTGACTAGGTCACATTATTATATCATTACACGTTTATTCGTGTAATAATACACAACGAATAATACGTACTGTAATATTACACTATTATTCTCCATAAAACAAGTTTATTTTTGATCCCAGCTATAACTATTTAAACGATTGTTTACGGTACATTGTTGTGTTATTATATGATAGGAAAGATCGTATACATTTATATTAGAGTAAATAAGATCAGTTTCATTTATGTAATAGGCTTTAACATGTTTGTTATTGTATACTTGGCGACTCAAAAAGCATGTAATAATAGCTAATACTATTATTCCTATAATTTTAAAATTATTTTTTTCCCCTGAATAAAGAAATTCACTATTATAATAGGAGTGTTTTGAGTCCAAAATTTATTTTAAAAAAATGTGTAGGTGCAGGATAAGCAAAAAAAACGAAAAAAAAGATTTTGTGTAAGAACTCTTGCACGTTTATTCGGTGGTGCCAACGATTTCCACCCAAAAAGAAAAAGATAGACAGAAACAGGGGGCTGTTATAAGTTTAACGGGTGTATTTGTATGTGGCAGTGTAGCTCCCAAACGGCAGAACCGATTTCTTTGTTTACGTTTATCGTTTATATCTAATATAAGTTGAAAAGACTTATTGTTTACAAAATTTATTAAGAAAAAAATTGTTAACAATATATGTCTTAAACAGAGTCAATATGTACCTATGTTCTAAACACCACATTTTATCGATCAGTCGGTAAAAAAACTTGCTGAAAAGAAGCATCACACCTTATAAATGGGTGTAAACTTGGGGTTTTATTTACTTCCTTTTCAAACGAATTGCATTATTTGCGAATTCAAAATCAAAATATTTGATTTCACACAAACATACCTGACCATTTATCAAACGTCAATAGCTAGGTGCACGGTTTCAATTTGATAATTCTTTTGGAGAAAAGGCGGCTATAAACTCCAATTTTTGGAATTCTTTAACTGTATAATACAACGATTTCTAGTGGGAAGGATGAAAATATTTAGGTGAAACTATGTTTTAAAAATCTTCGGGGAACTGTATTACAAAAAGTGAAAAAGCCTCTGAACTGAAAAACTAGCATACGTGGAACAACGATACTAAATTCTATTTTTGTTTTAAACTACAGTGCTCCTTTATATATTCAATTCTGAAAAATAAAACTTTAGAGGTGTCAAGGGACACCCGGATGGAACGAAGTTCCTTTCCAGGATTCATAATAGTTATAATTTTTTAATTATTTATTATGTACAAAAACCTGTATACACTCAACAAAAATATTCTCTCTCTCTCTCCCTATCTCCCCCTCTCTCTCCCTCTCTCCCCCTCCCCCCTCGCCCCGTCTCTCCGTCTCTCCCTCTCCCCCTCGCCCCCTCTCCCGCTCTCTCCCTCTCCCCCTCTCCCCCTCTCTCCCTCTCTCCCTCTCTACTCACAACAAAAAAAACAAAAACATACAAAATATATACCGTGGAATTGAGAAACCTCGTCCTTTTTTTGAAGTCGGTTAAAGCATGTCGTGACAACTTTTCGTAAGATTTTTTTCCGTCTAGACCCCTTTCACATTGCGCGATAAGGAACTTCGTTCCAATATCTCAGAAGTTCTTGCACAATGCTAACATTCAACCAACACAAATGTGGAACGTTTTTAGACACAAAAACTAGATTATATACAGTCTACCCATTCCGAAATTCTGGTCACACATTTCACTTCTAAAATATAGACCACAATTTCTTACTCTGTTCCCCTAAACCTTAGTATTTATACTTATCGTAGAACACTAGGTTTGTGCTTAGTTAGGGTTGAGAGAAAGTAAACAGGGTAAGAACACGCGAGCATTTACATGTTGCGGGTTACGGGTTGAACCCAAAATTAATGGGTAGCATGCTAGTGTTAAAAGAAGTGCTTTCTACCAGTGAAAAACGAGTAGGTTAGTAGCATGCATTTTCTTTTTCCAAGACTGCCAGACTTTATAACTGTCTGGTGGTTTTGAGTATTTTGTATAAGGCCTACTCAAATGTCCTACAGATTTGATAGCGTCTTGTGACGGGTCGTTGAGCTTCCTAAAATAGGGTTGATATATACTGATACATACATGCCGTCTGTAGGGACAGGTCAGCTCAGTGCTGTTCAAAGCTCCAATGAAGCAATGGCTCTTTCTTCAAAAAGCCCTCACAGGCCGTGCATTGTCAGACTCACATAAAATTCTAATAATATAATGTTTGGAATTTAAAAGCGACTATGACCCTTGAGTTTGTTTCGGTGTTTCTTCTCAGGGAACAGTCAGCTAGGAAATGCTGGCACCATCTAGTTTGTAATACCAACGATGATATTGTCGTGTATAAATAAATAAAATAATAAACATAAATAAACATTTATTTCATTTCATTAATACTTCAACCATTTTTATCAATCGCTATACTAAAAGAAAAGTTTACACAAAAACAAATGTTGGTCCACTTAAGTGCAGAGGTGAAACCTACTAAATTGCCCCAGAAAAGTCAAGGAATTCTTTTTAACTGCCTTTTGTAAAATACTTCAAAGGTACACTATACCAGTTAATCTATTTTATTTTAATAATGACAACACTGTAAACCGATTACCAACTTTAAGAACACTGATTGAAGTATAAAAGCGTCAGGAAATACAATTTCAAACGAAAAATTCAACAGTAATAATGGCAGTTTAAAACTCATCTCGCCAGTGAAAAGGCATTTACCTCGGACGTAAGCGTTGCCATCCAATGTGGCTGTCTGGCGGAGGTTGCCAGACTTTGTGGCGGATTGCCAAGAGACAAGCGGTACGTTGTAGACAGGAAGGGTCTACATACTTAGATAGATTACATAAGTTTGTTGCACACATTCATATTATATGTAGTTTTAGGATTAAGTATAAACAAAAGTTTTTTTTTAAGCCAGGTCTCGTCGTGCCTAATGTAAGTATCGTGTAATGAAATACATAATAGTGTGGATTGCATTCTAACTTAATGCGAATCCTGTATATGTTCGACCTTCGTCTGTGAGACCCTTTGTATTCACGCAAGTACGAAGGAGCCTATTAAAATTACAGGCAGTAGGCGCAGTACAAAGATATGCGAGGCTCTAAACAGGTATAATAATGTTTTTTTGGGAATTACATCTTACAGGTCAACCTATGAGTTTGTGGGTTTCTACCTTAATCAATTAAGCCAGGGCTTAAAAAACTTTAAAACTAGAGCGACTATTCTCTAACACTATTCGCTAAGATGATTACCTCACAGAGGGTGCCCCCCTTTGTGAGTTACGGCCCTCATCTTAGGGCATCGCTGGTAGAGGGCAGCAAGGGACGGGATCTGGATTAGAATGAACAGGCAAAGTGGAAGGTAAACAGCTATAATTTAGATTACATTAGAAGTAGTACCCACAATAGTTGGGAAAAAACTAAAGGCTCAAGAGGCCGATAACCCATATCTAGCCCAATCGATCAATTACACAAACAGGAAATTTTGCACCTAAAACTCGTGTAACTTTATTCAAACATTCCTACACGTTCCCAATACATTAGAGTCAACAATATTGAACGATTTCCATACATTCACGTTTGTATCGTCAGCCGCAGAAAAATATACTGTTAAGTCATCTGCCAAAGTCAACCTTATGGTGTGCTGGCTGGTAGAAAAATAACTGTAGTATGCATTCAAATATTCAATCTAAATTTGAATGAGCTTTTTAATTATTTCCATTTTGTTTTAGTAAATAAATAGGCGCTTGGAATAAACGCACTGATCATAACGATATATCATTTGATAGCTCCGTACAACATTCATCAAAGAAAACACTATTCAAAGTATATGAATGAAATCTTCCTATAATAGCGAAATATTAAAAATTAAGAATATTTTCAAAGCTATTTTTATGATTTTAAAATACAGTGCATGATTTGAAATGCGCAGCGTTGAAATTTTTCTTCGGGTGTTAAGAAAACGACTGCTCCATAGATTTTGACCCTGGAATAGTTTTTTTTTTTTTAATATCTAACAATAATTTTTTAACACTGCGGCTTCTAGAATCATGTGCTGAATTCAGACTAAGAGTTTGTATTACAGTTTGTGTACATCGTCTATCAAGTTCCGAAATGATCATCGACAGTTGCAGCTGACTGTACAATACAATAGGAACCTACCTATCTCCAAGGATGGTATCGTAAGTTTCAAATAACAAAGTTATTTCTAACGTTATTGGTGATTTTTCCTTGTTTTTTGTTTACTTTCTATTTTTTGCCGTGGTTTTGTATCGAGGGCTCGAACCAAAGAAGGTGCTTTGTATTATTTATTTTATCACCACCTCTCTCAAAACAGGGAAGGGAAACATCATACGGAGACCTGTATGACTTAGACCCAAAATTTCGATAATGTGTAACATCTACCAAGCTGCACTGGACCCACGTGGGACTATCGTTAACGAGGCCTGTGTTCCAGCAAAGGCAGCCTATAATGTTCGGCTGATTATGCTTATATGAAATAACTTCAAGTAGCTTTTTATCAGATTCAAATTTGCCGGGTATCTCCATCCGTCAGTATTCACGTAATATCCTGTCAAACAAGAATCTTTGAAAGAGATCTTTTGAATCAATAACGAAAATTTTACATTGAATTACTTTACCACATTCCACATTTAAATGGATAATTACTCTTTCTTTCACCTACACCTAATTTTGCGAGATCTATTGTGTGTCGGAAAGTATAGCCTGGGGCTCTGAATAATATTTAGATCTACATTTTTTACTACTGGCACTATCTCTGGAATAAAATAATGGTTTTTCATCACTTTTTTCCAAATAAAACAGCAAGAATTATTCTAGAAATGTTACTTATTTGAACAAGCTCATTTTTCACTGTGCTCAACATCTGATTTGGTTGTATCCAAATATTGTTTTTTATGTAATTTCGTGATGAAAATAACGTTCCATTACTACTTTAAAAACGTGTAGTGTCGGAGGGACACCCGTCAGGAAAATTTTATGTTTAGCTTGAGCACCCTAGAAAACTATGAAAACGACACCCATGATTTTGAAATTTCTTGCAGCTGCAATTTTGGACTTTAACGTGGGCAAAATTATGTTTCGACTTTAAAAAAGAGGCGACCTCCGAGTTTATTTCAGCTTTTCTTCTCAGGGTAGAATAGGAATCGTCAACCTCATTTAGTTTTTTAAATAAGATTAAAAGAGTTAAACTGTTTGTACGTGTCTATTAACGGAAACATAAACTCATTTATAATTTAGTGATTTTCCAGCGTAAAAAATAATTACAAATACCATTCGGAAACATCGTAATCCTGCTAAATAAACGTTCGTAAATATTAATATACCGTTAAATACCGATCGCTTAGAATGAGTCCCACTAACTACTACTGCCTCTGACAGTAAATCTTATTTACATTTCAGTTTCATTATCCAAAATCATTACTGAGGCGTAATAAAGGCAATCTCTATTACAGTTGAAATTATCGGTCCTTGACTTTATTGTATTTAAAACTAGCTGTTGCACGCGACTTCATTTTCAATCCAGGATAAAAAGTAGCTTTAGTCTTTTCTCAGGCCATGGTAAAATTTGCGTTTTGTCATTTAAGCATGATGGCGTAACAAACTTACTTTCGCATTTATATAATAATATTAGTTAGAATGGGATAGTTCGGATTCACACGCCATTTAATGATTTGAACATTGTCAGTTGTGATTGTCTTTCGCGAAATTACCTATATTATCGATGCCTTAGTTCACAATTGCACTAACTACAAAATTTTCAAATTTAATGCCAAACGCACAAAATTTTATACATTACAATATTGAGATATTATGATGGAGTTATAGGACTAGTCTTATGAATAGATGCATATTTGTTTTGTTATTTAACTTTGTTTTTGTACTGTTCTTGTCTAAACTTTAAAAAACCTTAAAGCTCTCTCTTTCATCAAAATTGACAACTTCGTAGTTAGTGCAATTGTGAACTAAGGCATCGTCTGCCAGGGTCGCGAGATTGTTGAAGAGATACTGTGTCCCTGGCACATGGGCAACTCGATCGTCGTTATGTTTTCATCGTTATGTTTTCTTCTTTTAAATCATTCTTACAAGTAACATGAATCTCCAACAAGCTTTTACAAAAGATGAGTTTTAATTATATTTTCGTAATTTCCGTGGCGTTTCTTGTTCATTCCATTTCATCGAAACTTGCTACGCTTTAGAATAGGCTTCTAGCTTCATTTTTATGACTGCCCAACCCCTTGACTATTCAAAAGTATCTGTAATTGGTTTAATTCACAGAGGGTACGTGAATAACCACATATCGAGAACATAATCAGTCGATCCCAACGTATGCTTGGATTTGGTATTTCAACGCCCACATACTAAATTAGTCCTCTACAATAGCCTTATAAGAAGCATCCTGGAATACTGCAGTGTGATATGGAGGCCTCACTACGCAACCCACTCGCTGCGGATAGAACGAGTCCAAAAAAGGGTGTATCTGATACCTAGGGTACTCATAGGGAAGGCAATTCAAATATCTCTCCTACCTTGATAAACTAGGCTGCTACAAAATGAGTACCCTGGAAGCTCGAAGGGAGCTCTTGGATTTGAGATTCGCATATAAATTGCTCAATAACACCATTGACTGCCCACAATTGGTATGTAGGTTCAATCTCAGAGTACCCCGTAGACCACCTCGCAAACCTATAACACCCTTAGTTCCACCTCTTCGCCGTACAGTGTCTGGTGCTAATTTGCCTATATCACGCATGTGCAAACTCATAAACGAACGCAGCGACCTGGTTGACGTCCACACAAACTCATTATCGGCGTTTGTCAGACGTAATTAGTATTAGTTTTTAATATAACTATCTAGAATTTAAGTACATTAGATGATTAAAATTTAAGTTATAATCACAAAGAGCATTTTGCATGCGGTGTTTGCCTGTAATTGGTTGTGCAGTGAGATTTAAGACACCATTACTCATATGTTCCTACCTGTATAATATCTGTAACAACTGTTGGTGAACCTTAATTAAATAAATAAATAACTTTCAATATGGGCCCAATTTAAAAAAAAAACAACGATCTTCCCATATAAATACATATACTATACCCGATTAGATCATATTGTATAAACGGTCTAATTTTTTTGCACATCCTAAATTGGTTCCATAGTATAACATGGTCATGTTGATAGGTAGAAGTGGGTAATTTTGTCGATTGTTTTCAAAGTCACCCTGTATTGGGCACGCCACAATTGCGGCGGTAAGTCCCCTCTTTGTGGAGTGGATAGAGAGGCGCCACGGCGTCCTCACCTGCCGCCTGACGCAGGTTCTCACCGGGCATGGGTGCTTCGGGGGGTTCCTATTCAGAATAAAGCGGGAGGAAACGCCCAGGTGTTTCCATTGCGAGGATCGTCTGGAGGACACGGTGGAGCATACGGTGGAGGTGTGCCCTATCTGGGTGGAGCACCGCCGTGTCCTCGTGGAGGCGATCGGTGGAGGCGATCGGTGGCGGCGACCTCTCGCGTCCGGCCCTGGTGCGAGCCATGGTACGGAGCAAGAGGGCATGGGAAGCCATCACCTCCTTCTGTGAAGCAGTAATGCTCGCGAAGGAGTAGGCGGGGTGCGTGAGGGAGTGGCAGTCTTTGCGCCCTCACGTCCCTAGCCGTCGCAGGAGAAGACGCTCCGGGCGTCGGGAGTCGATCGCAGACTCCCGGCCACCGTAGGCCGGTAAGGCTTACTTGCTGCCCGGTAAGGACCAGGCCCGTGTCGACGGTGCGTAGTGTTCCACGCGCGCCTCAAAGAGATGTCAGCAGCACTGAAGGGGTCTGCTAAGACTGTGCCTGCCAGGGTCGCGAGATTGTTCAAACAAGATACCGTGGCCCTGGCATATGGGTAACTGAAGGAACACGGGTGGGTTTTAGTCAGTAAAAGTTTGACACGCCCTCCCGCTCCGCCCAGAGCGGGAGAAGTCATTTGATGATTTCCCACCCAAAAAATAAAAAAAAACCCTGTATGAAGGACAAACATTGATATAGATTTTTGAGTTTGCCTCATATTACTAAATTTACTGCCCGGTAAACTTTTTGACCATGACCTCTTCTTGCATTGCTCATGCCAATGTATGACAGAGCAGAAACAAAAAAAAAGCAATTTGATACAAAAATCTGTGATTTAACCAGACTCCAATTCAAAACGTAATGTTCAAATTACAGCCACTTACAGCACAATTCTCAATGTTATGAATGTACGCGTACTCATTATTACACTGAGTGCAAACAAAAATATAGATACCTAAATGGGTCGTTCTTTTGTTTTTGGATATTTTAAGTCATCTTTTTTT
The DNA here is from genome assembly GCA_947507805.1 of Aporophyla nigra. Taxonomy (NCBI): domain Eukaryota; kingdom Metazoa; phylum Arthropoda; class Insecta; order Lepidoptera; family Noctuidae; genus Aporophyla; species Aporophyla nigra. The sequence continues at coordinate 24,572,426 of OX382292.1, read as the reverse complement.
AAACGTTTTCTACATTAGGAGTGAATTGTAAAAAATCGTCACGTCACGAAAAAAAGAACGTTACGTAACGAAAAAAGGCGTTACGTAATGAAAAAGTGTAATGTAGCTTTTTAAGCATATAGTAGCTTTTGCCAGCGGCTTCACCCACGTATTATTCATATAAACTTTCAATTTCTCTTGAATCACTGTCTGTTAATGAAAACCGCATCAAAATCCGTTTCGTAATTAAAAAGATGAAGCATACAAACACGAAATGCGACTTTGTTTTATACTATGTAAAGATGAGAGGGTGTTGAAGCTGATCGCAGCTCGGTATTCGTTGCTCGCCAAATCATTTCTAGTTCCTTGTGTCGCGACTACCGCAGGCTGCTGTGGAGCGGCGTTTTTACAAAAGAGTCTCGAGGTCACTTCTCGTAATGATAGGTGAGTCTCGTTCGGAAGAATTTGAAAACGAGCCAATTCGTTATACTGACTTGTCATTAGGTTGAGTGGGTGTTTTTGGAACGTTATGCAGATTTTTACAACATGCTTAAAGCATAATGATTGTAGGTTGTTGAGTTTCTAAGGTTTCACCCAACTACGCTGAAGCACACAGGGTATGTTCATCATTTGGACCGGTATGTGCCCATGTGTCTCTTCCATCATAATTTAACAAATGAGGTATCGTTGGAAGCATTTTGTTTGTCTGCTGGTTATGTGACGTCACTAAATTGGTGTATACTCGAGGTTATAAAACATGAACAAACAAAAAAGCCGTATGCATGTGCTATACATACTTTAATAATAAGCTTAAGGGCAAAAAGGAATGCAACCACGGCATTCAGATGCGAATATTTATGGTTTCATATTTTTAGAGCGTGATTTAAATAAATAAATATAAAAACATAAATTTACTATATTATATACCAAAAACATTGTGCAATGTAACAGAAATTGTATGAAGTAATCTGCAATTAAATTCATTGATTGACTTTTGGAGATGGAGAGACCCGGCCCATTCTATCTCAGTGTATTTTCGACTATGAATTTAAACCAGCGTTTGAATTTTTTACTTTTCATGAAACAAACTTACCTCTTCAAAAGTCATAGAATAGAAATTGTTAGAATACTTATTTCTTCTTTCAAAATATTCCTAAGTTTCATCGGACACACAAGGAAACTCTAGTACAAGTAGCAGTGGTCTTATATGGTCAAACTTCTACTGAATAAACTTTATCGTTCTAACAATGGAATCTCTGAATATAAGTCGATCAATTGAATAGTTTTCCCAACTTTGGCAAACTCTACTTACACTACAAAGTTTTTATGGGATTGGACCAGATTATTTTATAGTTTTAAGATCGAAGTGTCCAATGTGTCCATAATTAGAAGGTCACTAATTGCTTAGCAGATCAGTAAAATATTTCCGTTTCCATACTAAATGATGCATTTTTTAAACAAGATTAAATAAAATCACCTTTTATGAATCAAGAGACACATTATTTGAAAATATTGTAACTTAATAAAGGTTGGTTTCGTGTGGTACCGTACGTAAAGAATAGCACCATCCCATTTCTTCCCCTGGGTGTCGTAAGAGGCGACTAAAAGACCAGAGAATGAGCAGCAGCGTTATCTATGCATTTTACTACCATACTGCGATCGCCAACCTGTCTGCCAAGCGTGGCGATTATGGCAAACTCCCCCAAATTGGGGGAGGCTTATTTTTATACTGCATGAAAATATGGAAATTTATAGACAATTATAACAGGTATCAGTATTTATAATTGCGTTTGTTCGATTGTTTTTTTCTCTGTCCCTGTTAAAACCACATACATTTTCCATTTCACAATAACACAGGAGAATGGAAAATAGAAAATCCATTTCAAAAAGTCTTGCATTATAATAACATAAGCTCGCTTTTGCTGTTATCGCAACAAAAGTTAAATGTGGTCTCATTACGTCGAATTTGCAACTATAGTTTGAAAGCGGAATCGAACTAGCGGCCTTTCGATCGGGAGTCCACACTTGTTGTTTGAAACTGCTGTTATGTTTCATTAGAATCAGTTCACCGTTGTTGTTTTTGCTAGTTCGCTTAGCAGTAATATTAATTCAGGAAATGTGTGTTTCTATAACTTCTAACGTCTCTATCTTCTTCGTCAGGATACAACATCACAATAAAAGAATATAGTAAAATGAATACAAATATATGAAGACGCCTTTAACTTTCCGTCCAAGATAACTTTATGACGCGATCGATTGAGTTGTTTATTTTTGGGTATTTAAGTTTAAATAGCTGTGCGCTAAGAGAAGTTGAGGTAGCTTGGAGGGACTGACGGAGCGACATATGGAGCTTCGTCGGTCGCAGCTCCAAGCAGCCCTGGTGGCGAGCTGGCAGGACAAGCTGTCACACCCTACCGCCGGCCTCGCCTCCGTCGTGCTGACTCTCAGCCTAGTTTGAATAAATGACTTTTGATTTGATTTGATATGGTAAAGTAAATATACAGGCTGACATGGACATAGACATGAAAACTGAAATCTTAAATTCAGCACATGATTCTAGATACCTTAGGGTAGAAATAGTAATTGAGTTTTTTCAGGACCGATCCGGAAGGGAACCGAAGTCGTAAGCTGATCTGAGACGCCCTCCCGCTCCACCCAGACCGTAGACCGGGAGAAATCATTTGATGATTACACATCAAAAAAAAAAAGTGGCAATGAAGAGCGACGATTTTCGCAGGGCAGCTGGTAGCACCTGAAGGAGAGGTGCCGAAAATCGAATAGAATGGCGTGCAGTTAGAGAAGTCTATATCCAGCCGTGGACTGCTATAGGGTGATAATGGCATGAACTGGCCCGCGAGAAACCCGGACCTGTATCCGATTGATCACACTCGGCACGAGCCTGGGTATGTATGAAATCGAAAACCCGTCACACTTACACTTTGACACACATGCGTTCCTGGAAAAATGGACCAATATCCCGCAGCACCGCATGAGAAGTTTAATTTCTAATTTGACATTAAAAAAAATGTAAATACAGAAGAGTTTATAACAGACAAAAATTACTCTTATTACAAAATTAAACTCTAATGTAAAGTAGTACCAAAGTAAATAAACGGAATTTTAGTTTTTATAATAAAATGTGAGGAATACATAAAATAACAAGAGATCGTGCCTACACTGCCTAAAAAAAAAAAACTACTCTTCCTTACTTTACTTTAAATATAAACTAAGCAAATTTTTATAATCACTTGGTAGATCGACACAACCCACAAGTTGTATAAATCTTACTGTATCAACACTATAGCCGAACACTGTCTCTTAAGATACAGATAAACCTAGTTTAAGAGGCAGGGCTCACCAATTGTCTACAGATTTCTACAGCATAGAAAATTCAATTTGTATTTACTTCCTACCACTAGTTGTAAAACATTTTGGTGAAACTAATAACTTAAGTCTGTAATCTCTTTTTTGGAAATAAATAAATTATTACTATTATTAAATTATTATTACTCCCTGATGAGTTAGGTAGATGTAGATACTACTTATTCCGTCAGATATGTGTATATCCCATGTAGTAGGACGCGAGCCCACTGACACCAATCCAGCGCAAATCCACGCTACGGATTGCAAATAAGAAATTCCTGATGGAAAAACCCAATAACACTTATCCCAACCATAGAATCAAACCCAACTCGAGCTCATCATTCATCATCATCATTTCAGCCGTAAGACGTTCACTGCTGGACTTAGACCTCTAAAATTTTGGGGGCTTTGCCATAATCGCCACGCTCGGCAGGCGGGTTGGCGATCGCATTATGGTGGTAAAATGCATAGAGAACGCTGCTGCCCATTCTCTAGTAAGTCCCTTAGTCGCCTTTTACGACACCCACGGGAAGGAATGGGGTGATGTTATTCTTTACATCCGGCACCATACGGTACCGGAACTCGTGCTCAGCAGGATCGTTTTCGGGCACCAAGACCAAACAAGGCGTAAAAAAATGGAATTCTCATTAAAAAAATTGCAATCACCATCTGCCAGCCAAATGTATTTAAATCTGAATTATGTTAATGAGAGTTAAAGAAATGAATATCCGACGAAAAAGATTTAATCAAATATTTTCCCCGGTAAATGAAAATGATAATTTGTACTCCAATCTGATTAATAACTATAATTAATTTAAGTGCATGGGATTTTACGGTGAGGGCTTTCGGGAACGAGACCGCGGTCCCGGATTGCACCTAAAATACAATTATTATTTTGCAGTAGTATTTTGACCCCAACAGGAAAATGAAGTTAAAGTACAGCTAGCAAAAAAAAAATTCGAGAAAAAAGATAATAATTCATTTTCTCATCCATTTCATGTATCATCTACAAAACGCGTTATTCCTTTGTAATACCAGGTAATCATAACTCGGTAGGAGCATGGGTGGGGTATGTATCAGCTAGAAAACGCTTTATGCCTTCGAAGTACCAGGTTGTCATAACTTGGTAGGAGCCTAATAAGTTAACAAATCATATACTGACTTTGAGGCGTTACAAAGTTTGCTGTGTCAGCTACTATATTATGAAAGCATTTTTAAAAAATATCATTTGATTATATTTAATAAAAAAATATATTAATGATATTAAATAATTGTAATGATTATGACCGCTTCTGACGTGTCCAATTAAGATAGTAAAGTTTTTTTAAAGTTTATTGTTACGTTTATGTGGGTGATTAGGGGGACGATAGGTGATTTAAACACTCAAGATTACTTTTTAAATAGCTTTTTAGGTTTAAATCTTATAGGAGCGTTATTTATACAAAACGATATACTAAATAAATATTCAGATATGTATCTTATTAAACGATATACTGAATAAATATTTAGTATATATATTAAACGATATACTGAATAAATATTTAGTATATATATTAAACGATATACTAAATAAATATTTAGAATATCGTTTTATAAAAATAATTATATTCGTATAACTTCTAAATTTTTTGGTTGACCGTACTTTCCCAAGACAAAACTTTGTTTATTTTATTTGTTGTCCCAAAATACTATGTACTAAAAATATTTATTTTATTATTAGGTGGAATCTGGGACCGCGGTCCCGGCCCCAAAAGCCCCACGACCCGGGATTTGCTCTAATTAATATTTTTTACTTGTTTTTTTACCCGACGAAGAAAAATCGAGGGTAATTTTGACCGGTTTGTATGTATGTGTGAGGGTATGTATTTGTGTTCACCTCTTCCCTTATAACTTTAATCACAATTTGACAAATTAGGTATCCTTGGAAGCGTCTTGACCGTACCATAAGACCGAGGCTTTCAGATGATAATATTTTCTTGTTTCATACTTTGACGTTCAAAAAGTGCTGACTCTCAGCTTAGTTTGAATAAGTGACTTTTGATTTTTTATTTTCATACTTTTTAGAGCGTGATTGTTTTCAATAGTTGGATTTTTGTTTTTACTTCTATGTACAAACTCTATCTTCAACATTAGTAACACCAGAAAAGAGAAGAGTCAATTCTACTCTTATACCGTGTATCGTAAAAAAATTGTCACATAACCTTAACCTATTCACACACACTCACAATTTTGCACCCTTAAACTCAGACACAAAATAGTCAAGAGAATTCAAAATATCATCGATATAAGCTCCTTATAAATCGTAGCTCCATAGGATTTCCAATTAATATATCCATTAAAACCATGTTTATGTATATTAACAGTGAGTGAGTGCCGATATTAAATTCCCGATAGACATGCGGGTAGGATGTGTTCATTAAACGTTGTGCTCAAATGAGTTCGGGGACAATATCGGATTTATATTCGAGAGGAATCTGGTGGTATCTCTATGTTGGGTCTAGATTCTTGAGTTTGAAAATTATAAATATTGTGGTTAAAATATTTGTGACTTTTACATATCAACGTTGAAATTTTTAATTGCATTCTTTTCTGTAGCCTGGTTTCACACTTGTATAAATTCTTCATCAAGTACTTTAATTTAATCGAAAACAGAATGACCGGAGCCATCTACAAACATCAGCCTCCTGAACACGCTGGATTTCATCGCGGCCTCTTTGCCATTGAACACTCCACTCCATCAACCAGATTGTCGAGAAACATTCAGAGTTCCAGCTCCCACTTTATATTGCTTTCATAGATTCGTAAAAAGCTTTTGATTGCATCAGCCACACCTCAATTTTCAATTCCTTACAAAGTCAAGAAATAGACAGTACGTACATAAACCTTTTGAAAAATATTTATAAAAATACACTCCAGCCGTTAAAATCAGTTTTAAGACACGAACGTTTTTCAAGATCAATAGAGGAGTTAAACAAGGAGATCCGCTGTCTCCTCTCTTTGGCTGCTCGCAACACTGAGTCGTGGAAATAGAGTAGGTAGGCCGTCGCCCAGCAGTGAGACATTGATGGCTAGTAATAATAATATTGTCTCGACTAACACCTCAGAAAAAAGCTTTGTTTGGGAAGCTGGATCCAGAAAGCGGTAATTCTGGATTTGGCTTGTGTAGTTAAGAGCTTCCTCTCTCAGCAGCCTTGAATACCGGTGAGCTAGGATTTTTCACATTTTAAATGTTTTTCATATTTTTCATTGTAATATCGTATCTAAAAATCTTAATAATATGTTTGTTTGATTGAACGCGCTAATCTCAGGAACTACTGATCCGAATTGAAAAAATATTTTTGTGTTGGATAGCCTGTTTATCGAGAAAGGCTATAGGCTATATGACATCACTCTATAACTAAGAGGAGCGGAGCAGTAATGAAAAATTTTGCAAAAACGGGGAAAATCGCACGGGTAGGCGATTCGACACGACGGGAAGTCTCGGGGAACAAGAAATTTAACACGGACGAAGTCGCGGGCAGAAGCTAGTTTTTCAATAAATTGAAAATGTCAAAACCCAAAATATATCATTTATAATGCAAAATGGAAAACTTAAGCACAATAAAAGGATCTGCTAATAACTCAAAGTTCAAATTATATTCTTCCTACCGGAATAGTCTGACTTTTGGATCACTGAAGGTTAGTCTTTACTTTGATCAAAAGGCCACATGTCTAAAATATTATACCAATAATAAGCTAGCACCGCCTTGGCTCCTTTTCTTAATATTCAAGGATTGGCCCTAACAAGAAGTTATATCACCAAAGGACTTATAAACCGCATGTTGGTTTGATATCTTACAAAAACTGTTTTTTTTTTAATTATTTGAAATAAAGTTCTTTCATTTTTCAGAGCGTTTGATATTACAAAGGTTTCACGTAGCTTGCGTGGGTCTTTCAAGATCTTTATCCAGTACGACTTGCGAAAACTTGTTGACAAAAAAATGTTTTTGACACTTTATAAAAAGAATGCCATATAAGTGTATTTTTGCGACACATTTTCGCATAAAAAAATTTAAGTGTTTGATGTTGACATTAACCTTAGTCGAAAGATTAGCTTGTGTTCATTGGAATACAGTTAAATCAAAATTGGTATTTTAGCTCTGTTTAAGATTAACACGGTTCAATATTTTGCTCTTCTATCTTTATGTATTTTTCTCAACTAATTAAGTGCTTTCCCCGGTCGTTTGTTCGAATTAGGGCGGTGTTTTACTATGTGTAAATAATATCTTCATTACTGCTCTCAAAATGTTGAAAGAAAACATCTTGATGAAATCGGCATATCCTAGAATCAAACATTCGATGACATGTGACATCTACTAACCCGTACTGGTTACCCGCGTGGTGTATTACAACCCACTCTCTTAGAGATGTTTTGTGTGTGCGTGAAATAGTTCACCATCTCCTTTTTTTTCTGAAAACAGTTTGATTTATTAAAGTCATAAACAGAAATATTCTTGTCATTATGTCAGTCGCAATGTCACTCTAATAGGTAGGAATTTTCCTCATACAGAACCCAAAAATGTAAGCCTCATCCTTTGGCAAAAAATACCTCCCAATTTATACCCTCTACAATTTCCATATCAAAAATATAAATTACGGCATTCTCTTTGATTCATGAGTACATACAGCTTATCAGTCCCATTTGGGCGCCAATTATTCCGAACAATTCACAAAATTATTGTTGCCTTGTCCATCATTATTTGATTCCCAAAGTACATCTATTAGCATATTTATTATATTAGAAATCTAAGCTATTATCCATTTACAAGGACCTTTGACATCGGGGACTCCGATCTCGAGGGAAATCAAAGCATGTCATGTCGTGAATACAGCGGACAATTTAAACATCGCAAATAAATGGATTTTTTTGATCTTGAGTCAGTTAGAATGTATTTCGATTTGATTAGGTTGTTGACTGTTGTGAAGTGCTTTCGGGTTCTCGAATTTTCTGCTAACTCTGGTCTTTTAAACTCGCTTTTATTATTTTGTTTTCGCTTCTACATATAGGCTTGAAACAAAATCTCTTCATTGTAAACATATTGTAGGTTTGCGGTTTAGTTCAATCTAATTGATCGGTGAATTAGATTCAACTACGTTTGCCGTGATTGGGTCGTCGATGGATATTTTTTGGCTTTAAAAACCAAGACCCCTTTTTGGGTTGGGAAATCATCAAATAACGTTTCCCGTTCTTGGGCGGAGCGCGAGGGCGTAAATCCGTAAGATTTTGCTGAACATATATTGTGTTGTATTGATAGGTAGTGACCCAAGCTATCACCCCCTGCAGTATGTCGTGCTATTTACTGGACACCCTGTATATCTTAATAATAAATCTTTGGACAACCAACACAACGTTATCTGATCCCAAACTAGGCAGAGCCTGTACTATGGTAACCATTTGGTTAGTTATAATTTTTGACATTATATACCTACAATTCTAATTTATACTCTTTAATATTGGTTCTCTTATTTATGAAATACTATTCTTTTTGTAGATTATTTTATACTTTGTGAATGTGAAAACGTTGCAGGCCTTGTAGACTGTAGGCAATTTTGCATTTTATTAAGTACTTGGTACTTTTTGACAGTCCTACATTGTTCTCCCAAACCTCTTAATATTGTAATTTAAAACCACTGTAAAAGCCAATTATTTTTAAAAGAGTAACCGTGGAGTTTCTTGCCGGCTCTTCTCGATAGGAATCAACTATTTGGAACCGTGTACCTAGCTTCTTACGTTTCATAAGTGCCCATGTTGGTTTATGTGACATAAAAATATTTTTATTTTGATTTTTGAACCAGACAACTGATAAACATACTTATATATTTCTAAATACATACATACTCGTATTATAGATAAATTACACCCAGTCACAGAACAAATGATTGTGCTCATCACACAAAGATTTGTCCTGGGTGGGAATCGAACCCACGACCTCAGTCTTAGCAGTCAGGGTCACTAACCACTAGACTAACAGGCCCGTCTAAAATACTGGTATTGAGCTGGTCTGGTTAGATTGGAAGCTGACCCCAATTTAGTTAGCCTAGCCAGTTAGGCTAGCCAGATTAAACTAGCATTTGCTTATTAATGTTCCTGTTAACTACTCTTACTAAGTTAAATGTTTATGCTAGGTTAACAACAATTTTGCTCAGATTAGGTTAGGAGTAATGACCTCCTAAGATACGACCTTAGGTTTTAAACATTGCTCCTAACGACAACCACAACTTTGAAACGTGTTGTCTATAATAAGTAGGTACTATAGGTAGGTATAATAGGCTATTTACCATCGTGCTATGACTATCGGGAGCCGAGCAGAAATAAAATTACTCAAAGACGACGCTAACTGAAAACGAATTAAAAACGCGGATAAGCGATGCAACACGACGCGGTTTGACGAGGAAAAACAAATTTCACGCGGACGATATATATGCGTTTTTTTCTTTGAACGAGTTTAGCTCTCGACTTAATACTCGGATGTGAAAAAAAAACTTTTGAAAATGATCGCTCAATCAGAAAGTGATCAGATGCGCAGAAGGCGTTTTGGTGCCGAACAAAAAGAAAAAAGGCAAGATGACACTAATCGAAACGAGTAATCACGCGGGCGGACGATGCAATGCGACGCGGAGAGGAAGTTTCATAAAATCTGGTTGGCAAATCTGTCTGGCAAATCTGGTTGTTGTTGGTATGTAGTGGCATCAAATGGAAAAAGACGTAGAGGAAGATAGATGAAAAGGTGAAAGGATGATCTGCCACAAGATTGGCGGAGAATAGCTTTGGACAGGAATAAGTGGAGGGAAATAGAGGAGGCCTATGTCGCAAGACAGCCTGACCTGGAAGTTGATTAACTGTCCGTATTTATGCAAAATGGAACCACACGACAAATTTAGTATTTTACTTTTTTTGCAGAATACTAATTTATAAGTGATCTTAATTCTTATACAAAAAAAAAAAAAACACATGATTTTTCCCTTGGAAACGCAGAATGGAACCAACAGCAACAATAAATATTACATATAAAGCAAAACCGAACCACAGCACAACGGGACTCGATTGTTCAAAGAAATAAACGATATTATTACCATGTCATTTTATACAAAACAGATCCACACATACTTGGTACCATTATAAATTACACATATTTCTATTATTAACAATTATTTTGAATACAGCAAATGGAACCAAGTTACATAGTTTCATTGATATCAGTAAATCCCTAGATTGTGGTTCTTTTTTTGTATGAGAAAACATATCAATTAGTAAATGTTAAAAGGAACCACATGCACATTTTCTTAATTATCTAGTACGTTTAAGAGTATTCAGAGCAAATTTATATACGCATACTTAAATAAGTAATTTATCAATAAACTTAAATAAAATAAATAGTAATAATTATATTTCATCTAACAGAGCTGCGCATGTTTTTGGAAATCCTTTGATATCTCAGAAGTGCGTTTTTGTTGAGTGGTTCCTTTTTGCATAAATACGGACAACTAATCTATTGAAAAAAAAAAATATATATTATAATAATATCAGGGTTAAGCAGAAATACTTTTAGTTAAATGTGCTTTGTTATATTTTTATTGTATAATTAGTAAATAGTTATAGGAAAACATATTGTTATAAGAAATTGTGTATGGAGGTCAGAGGAATTAAAGGTATTTTTATATATATTTTATATTATATTTTTTTTTTTTTTTTTTTTTATTTATTTAGTGGCATCTAAATCATCAGGGTAACGCGCGTTGCGCTTGCCTATGTCTAGTCTATAACGTTCATAGTCAATGTCTAGTATACAACGCGCAACGTCCCGACATCAATGGTGGGGCTGTTGCCCACCAGACACCAGACCCGTCTGGTCAGAGGATCCACCCTCTTCTTCGGAGGTTGAATGAACTTTTCACCTTGTCCTATACACCTTTAGATGTAAATTATGTATCCCAAACTGTTACAATGTATTTAAAAAATGATTCTAGAGCCAGAAATACATACAGACTTTGAAAATGTACGTGGATCATTTAAAAAAAGAACTTTTTTTTTTCAAAGAAAAGTGCAAAGCCTCTGCGATTGAAATGTATGGAACAGTCTTTGTAACCGACTTCAAAAAAGGAAGATGTTCTCAATTCGACTGTATTTTTTTAATGTTTGTTACCTAAGAACTTTTGACTGGGTGAACCAATTTTGACGATTTTTTTATTTAAAAGCTGGTGCTTCCCGTGTGGTTCTATTTCGAACTGGTTCAGTGCTGACAATGGCATCCATGAGAAAACCATTAAGTCTTAAATGTCACCTGGCTAGTAGTGGTATAGGAATTAGTGCAGGGTAGATACCATAACTAAAAAGTTGAAAATAAAAAGTATTTTACTAAAAAAAAAACCGGCAAAAAACTTAAATACAGATCCTGAGACACCGACTTCCGAAATTAAAGTTATTTTTCACTTTTTTGTGTTTTTAAGGAAGTCGGTTTTTTTTTTTTGTTAAAACGTTTTTTTTTTTTAAAATCAATAACCGACGCGATGGCACATTTCAACGCCCCTAGGGAGGTTAGAACCATATACTAAATCCATGGTAGCACAACCTGTGCGTCCTTGCTTCCCTGTCTATCCTCGATACTATACATATCGACGCGTAAAAGGCGAGATTGGCTTAGCAACATGGTCTTACTATGTCAATATGTAGGTACATTGTATAGCCAGCAATGGATAAGGCACTTATGTATACAATAGTTTCGTATTTGCATACATAAATTTGGGCACATTTGTTTGTGGAAACAACAGATCTGTTATGCAGGGTGTTTGCTCATGTGATCATTAATCTTTCAATGATAATTTGACATCCTACAATCTTCCAATAGGTAAACAGGTCGGATAGAATACGAGCCTTCGACAAGAGATGAATGAGCCGGGGGGGGACCAACCCACCGGCTCATTGCTAATTTTTATTCTATATACCACCACAAACCCAAAACATACATTAGAGGCAAGCTTCTGATTGGTACCTACTTATTTTCTTCAAAAATTCTTGAAAGTGTTTTAACTTATTCCTATTACACCATCAAGCATGGGTACAGGCAGCCAACCGGAATCGATCACTAGCCTAAAAAGTCAAAAAAACAAAACATCATCACAGTTCAGTCAAAAGACGTCCACTGCTGGACATAGACCTCCCTTAAGCACCGCCATTTCGACCGGTTCTGTGCTTCTCGTATTCAGCGGATTCCTACTGCCTTCACCATGTCATTGGTCTATCTTGTGAGAGCCTTTCCGTTACGCGTTCTAAGTACGCGGTCGCCACTCCATAACCATTATCTGTAATAAAACATTAGCTGTAATAAAACAGTAGGTAACTAAGTTTTTTTTTTTTTTGATATATGTCCCGGATTGGCGCAAAAACGTCTAAACGGCTTTGGAAAAAAGTTGGCACACACATAGTTCTTAACCTGGTTTAACACATAGGGAACTTTTGATACTCCCACATGCACGTAGTTGAAACCGCTGGCAAAAACTAGTAAGAAATAGGCCAAAAGCGTTATTCGAACCGGATGCAGCACCAACCCTTTCGTTCGTTCCCAAAATAAATTTCTATCGATTTTGTATAACGACACCGAAACTTCGCGTCTTCTGAAAAATTGTGACCGAATGAGACATTTATTCACGAGAATATATTTTATCTAAATCGAGTAAGCTCGTGGATGGAATATGAGTTATGAATTCAAACTAAGTGAGACTTAAAAATCGTATTGATTTTATTCATTGTAACATTTCATGTAAACAACTGACGGGCGATTCTCGAAATTTTTAGAATATTCACATTGTGATCCCAGTCTCAATTGTCACAAAAACACGTCGACTTTCCATATATTCTATACAAGTTTTTGACATTTGATTGTCGTTGAGATGAGACTGCGCCTAGATTTTGAACGTTTTCAATTACAAGAATTGGTCTTCAGTTTTTAGATGAAGCAGTTTAGCAAGTCGATCAGGTGATGCTTGGTATCTGCAGCCCTGAGCGTATTTGGCCTAAAATAATTGTTAAGAACTATTTTTATTAGCTATAGACCATTTAATTCCACCAGAGCGCTTAGATATGTGAAGCCACCGACACAATACTACGAAGTGTTGTGTCGTGACTCAGAATACAGCAATGAAACGAATCTGTTGAGAAAGACGTCAAATAACAAAGAGTTTTGATTGGCTAAAACTGCGTCAGAAGCCGTCACCAAACGACATAACACAGTAATACGATCTCGGCTTGACACCGACGCCCTCAGCTGAGGTCCGTACCCCACACGGAGTGCCCTTATCATGTGGTCGCTTAGTTTTATAAGTTTTTAAGCACTAGCTGGGGGCCTTTATTTATTGAGGCAACCACAGGCAAGTGCGGTTAAGCAACCAAGAACCTTCTATTTTTTCTGTCGTGGTGGAAATCGTTATGGATGTCCTTAGTCCTGGGGTGGGCAGAGGGGTTTGTCAGAATCTTACTAACAAAACCACCCTGGTGTTCACTAGTACCCCTGCATCAGCTGTGAACTCCGTGAAACCGACATGTATCTAGTATCAAAAATTAGAAATGAAATGAAATGTACTGTCTATTTCTGTAAGTAGATTTTATACACGTCAACATTTTTTGGTCGATGTTTTTTTTTTAAACTAGATGGCGCCGACATTTTCTAGCCGACTGTCTTCTGAGATGAAACGCCGAAACAAACGCAGAGGTCATGGTCTCTTGTAAAGTCCAAACATTATATTATTAGAATTTTATGTGAGTCTTACAATGCAGGGCAATGTTAGATTCGCAGAAGACATGTGACCTGCACTGGGCCCGCGTGGTGGCCCACTTCTTTGTTAAGTTATGGGCTGATCATACAGTACTGAAGTCACTCTATATCATAAAATTTTCCTATGCCTTTCAAACACTTTGCAATTACGACGGAAATTAAACTTCTTATGCATTTTCTAATGAGAGCATAGCTTTGTTTATTTTTTTTTTTGGATGGGATATCATCTAATGACGTCTCCCGGGTGGAGCAGGAGGGCGTGTCAGACTTTTACTGCCTAAAACCCACCCGTGTTCCTTCAGTTGCCCATTTTCCAGGGTCACGGTATCTCTTTCGAACAATCTCGCGACACTGGCAGGCATCGGTCCTAGCAGACCCCTTCAGTTCTGCTGACATCTCTTTCGAGGCGCGCGTGGAACACTACGCCTCGTCGACCCGAGCCTGGTCCTTACCGGGCGACGAGCTACCCATTGCTCGCCGCCCGCAAGCTTGCGCCTACGGTGTCCAGGAGTCTGCTATTGACTCTTGACGCCCAGGGCGTCTCCTCCTGCGGCGGCTAGGGACGTGAAGGCGCAGAGACTGCTACTCCCTCACGCGCCCCGCCTCCTCCTTCGCGACCATTACTGCTTCGCAGAAGGAGGTGACGGCTTCCCATGACCTCTTGCTCCATACCATGGCTCGCACCAGGGCCGGACGCGAGAGGTCGCCGCCTCCGATCGCCTCTGCGAGGATGCGGTGGTGCTCCGCCCAGGCAGGGCACACCTCCACCGTATGCTCCATCGTGTCCTCTAGACAATCCTCGCAATGGAAACACTCGGGCGTTTCCTCCCGCTTTATCCTGAACAGGAACCCACCAAAGCACCCATGCCCGGTGAGAACCCGCGTCAGGCGGAAGGTGAGGACGCCGTGGCGCCTCTCTATGCACTCCTCAAAGACACGCAATTGTGGCGTGCCCAGGGCATGGCTTAGTTAGCAATGAGATTTTCCTCAAACAATAGGCTGGTAAAGTAATAAAAAGCTTTTCAGTTTTTATTGAAACACTTAATATTACTTTTGTATTATAATTTTAAATAAACAATGTATTCTTTTGAGTATCTAAACTAAGTAACTGAGTATATAAGAAAGAGAAAACATTTTTTTTCAATATTAGTTTATTACGCTCTTAACGGTAACGGTAACGGCTGAACAAATTTGGATGAAATTTGGTAGGTGAGTAGACATGGCCTGTATTATGACATACTTCTTATCCCGAATGAAAAAGATCAAGTAATGTAGGTGAAAACTCATGGCGTAGCTAGTTTTTTTGATGATTACGTTTGTAACAGTAGTGAATGAGAAAATAAAGTTATTTTGGAGATTTATGTCCATCAGTGACATAAAGGGTGGTTACGACTTTGACGATGAACTGAATTGGTTTCTCTGGAGACATTTAACCAAAACCCGGGCTCATTACATTCACTATTCGTTCATGTATTTCGTATATTTAATTAAAAATAAAGATTGTATAGTGACGGTACCGTGTGGTGCCGGAGTACCGTGTGGTGCTGGATGTAAAGAATATCACCACCCCATTTCTTCCCGTGGGTGTCGTAAAAGGCGACTAAGGGACTTACTAGAGAATGGGCAGCAGCGTTCTCTATGCATTTTACCACCATACTGCGATCGCCAACCCGCCTGCCAAGCGTGGCGATTATGGCAAAGCCCCCCAAATTGGGGGAGGCCTAAGTCCAGCAGTGGACGTCTTACGGCTGAAATGATGATGATGATAGTGACGACCTAAATGTTACCAGGTAAATAGACCATCATACATTTTCTGTTTGCGATTTCCACAGGAAAACGAAATGACGATTTTGAAATAGTTATTGACCTTTCCTCCCACATTAGCTTCACTTAGTTGAAGTTGCACCGCGATTCAAATAAAGTAGTCACAAGTTTGTGCAATACTGCCAATATTATCGGAACCGTTTGATTCCCTCGGTGTAGATGCACGTGTCGATAAAATAAACCAGTTCTTGTAACCCACGTGCACAAATACACTACAGTGTATCGTTACAAAGTTATTTACCGCAGCTTGCGATCTATGTAAAAGTAAACTTACTGTAGTTTGACTGGCCTGTTAGTCTAGTGTTTAGTGACCCTGACTGCTAAGACTGAGGTTGTGGTTTCGATTCCCACCCAGGACAAATCTTTGTGTGCTGAACACAATCATTTGTTCTGTGTCTGGGTGTATTTTATCTATAATATGTATGTTTTTAGAAATATTTAAGTATATTTATCAGTTGTCTGGTTGCCACAGTACAGGCTCTGCCTAGTTTGGGATCAGATAACGTTGTGTTGGTTGTACTAAGATATTTAAAAAAAAAATTGGAGTAATTGTCACGGCTTCTTATTAACTAGCTTCTGTCCGCGACTTCGTCGGCGTCAAATTTCTTGCACCCCGTCGCATCAAATCGCCTGCCTGTGCGAGGTCGTCGTGTTCATGACTTTTTTCTTTTTTTCCTTGGAGGTCTACATCCTCCTGATATTATAAATAGTCTATATATAGCCTTCCTCGATAAATGGTCTACTCAACACTAAAAGATGTTTTCAGTTCGACCCACAAGTTCCTGAGAGCGTTTTCAAGCAAACAAACAGACTTATTAGCTTTATAATATTAGTATAGAGTGTGTACTACAATATGCCGTGTTATAGCTATTTCAAAGAACGGTCAAATATTGTCAGTTAGGATTTGAAAACACGGACAATTTAAGTTGGTATCCAATTTAGTAAACATTTTCTTTACTTGACATAATTTTCCAGATCAATTTGATCTTCAAAAAATCTGTATTTTTTTGACTCTCAATGTCCATATTCTTTTAAAAGGTGACCTGTAGCTTTGATTCGACCCCATCTATCCGTCACAAACATTCGCTTCAACAGATTCCTTGAAGGTATAAATGTCTGCGCTTCATCGCGTTTTACTTGAAACTTAAATATTTTATTCCAAAACGAAGGTAGCATTTGTTAGGAGTTTAAGTTAAAAAACAGAAGTAAAAAAATTACTTGAAAAAGAAAAACACCTCAAAGTGAAAAATAACTTTAATTTCGGAAGTCGGTGTTTCTGGTTTTGTATTTTCATTTTTAACCCCCGATGGAAAAGGAGGAGCGTAAGTTTAACGTATCTGTATGTATGTCTATGGCATCTTAGCTCCTAAACGGGTGAACCGATTTTAACTACATTAGCCGTACCCAGACGTGACGATGCAATGAAAATACTCTTTTTGCTTCGGATACTGTCATTCATTACATCATGCATGCACGGCTGTGTGAGTACTACGCACCTGATCTTTCTGAAGACCATCACCAACCGCCACGTAACTAGATTAATTGCATAGAATCATCGTATTGAGAGGAAATTGTATACAAAATTTCCCTATTGCATTGTCCAAAAAAATATCAAGCCAACTATACTTGTGAAACGGCAAAACCGTCACGTTTCATTCCGTTATTCGATAAAAAAACAAACTATCACGGCTTCAGTACACTACCATGTAGATACAAGCACATACATGTGGATTAAATTTTAATGAAAATCTGATATCTGCAGCTTTAGTTCCGTTCGTGTTTGGTTATCGATCGGTACGGATTCCAATTATTTAGAGACAGTGTGTTTATATTAAAAGTGGTTGCTGTTGCCTGCTACTTCGGCTGCGTATATTTAGGTCATCATTTTCATAATTCATGTTTACTGCTGCACATAGGCCTCCCACAACCTCCACCACTTCGACCGGTTCTGTACATCCCCCATCCAGCGGATTCCTGCGGCTTTCACAAGATCATTGGTCTACCTTGTGGGATGTCTTAGAACGTTTTTCGGTATGCGGTCGCCACTCCAGAACATTCCGGCCCCATCAGCCTACTGTTCTGCGAGCAATGTGCCCTGCCTACTGCCACTTACGATGGACAAATCTTCAGGCTCTGTTTATTACTTTGGTTTTCCTACGGATCTCTTCATTTGTAATTCGATTGCGAAGGGAAACTCCAAGCATAGCCATCTCCATTGCCCTTTGTGTGACTTTCAGTCTTCTTACGAGGCCCATTGTGAGCGACCACGTTTCAGTGCCATATGTCATGACTGGCAATACGCTCTGATCAAAGACTTTCATTATTTTGTAAACATACACAAAGGATCTACCATGAAGTTGGCAAGGCTTTAAAAAAACTTGAGGTTTTGATACCTTATTTATTCACGTACAAAACACCTCTCATAATTTCTAAGAAAGGTACAAAGGGATAGCCTCATAACGCCTGGAGGTATACAAAAGCTTATACATTCCCTAACACATAAAGTACAAGTAGCGATAATAAAATTTACTGTGAAGGAAAACATTGCGAGGAAACCTGTAGTTAATGGTTCAGAAATTATCTTGTTCCTTCTTTGTATGAAAAGACGGTTTTACTGTACTGTGAGTTTACAAACACATAGATTTTTCGTCATGATAGTCAGCTTATAATGTTACCAATACTCGGACACAGGCCAGCTCTCTGTGAGAGGGAATGAGCCGTTATGAAAGAAAGAAAGAAAAAATAAAGCAAAAACAATAATAATAATGCCAAAAGGGCTTCAGCTCAGCATATTGTCAAATGACAACCAACACAAGGTGTGCCGTGCTACCTGACGCTGATTTTCAGCTGCAACCCTCGTTATCCACCGCGCTCGCCCAGTGCGGGTTCGTAGATATCCCATGTCTTCGAATTTTTGAATCTCGGACATGCCGGTTTCCACATGATGTTTTCCTTCACTTTTTTATGTTAAATGATCGTGATTAATGTCATTTCCATATTCAGATACTTCATAAAATATATAACTTTGTATTATCAACCCAAAACACTGATATGGAGCTGATATCTACACATGAGCTAGTGATATCATTCACCATTTGAGTAGTAAGCAATCTGTAAAGTAGTTTTTACATTCCTTGGTGCCAAAACAGGGCGGAAATTAGAGCTCTTATATTTAAATTATTTTTTTTGGCTTGTCATCAAAAAAACTTAGGAAGTTTTTGCCACGAAGTTTTAAATAATTTCTTTTTTAATGTAATTGGCCAATAACATTACTATCTTAACTAGTTCTTTCATTTTGTTTGCCTTGCTAGTGCTGATCTACTGAATGCAAGTGCGAATGCTGGTGTTCCAGGTTCCAACTCCAGTTCTAACCAAGTGTTGTAGGAATTTCTATTTGTGAATTTTTATTTGCAGCCCGGGGCAGGATTTGTGTCCCATAAAATAAATAGCAATATGGTGGCCACCTAGTAGCATAATCAGTTTATTATCAAAGTGGGATATAATATATACTCGACGGGCTCAGTACGGCTTGGTAGAGGACACATATCTTTGACTAGATTCTGCTCGCGACTTCGTCCGCGTCAAAGTTTTGCTCGCCTGACCCTTCCCGTCGCATCGAACAGCCTGCCAGTTTTCGTCCATTTTTCGTTTCTGCTCCGCTCTTTTTGATCGTAGCGTGATGTTATATAACCTATAGCATTCCTCAATAAATAGGCTACCCAACACAAAAAGAATTGTCAATTCGGACCAGTAGGGGGGGGGGGGGGGGGTTCGGGTCGGGTTCCTGAGATTAACGCGTTCAACCAAACAAACAAACTCTTCAGCTATATAATATTAGTATAGATTATTCTTGGTTCTAGGATATGCCAGTTCCTTACGATGTTGTTCGTCACCGTTTTCAGAGCAGTGGTCATGAAATTATTTACACAAAATGAAGCCCTTGCCTGTGTTCAAATTCGAACCCAAGACATACAACTCGTAAGCCTGGTGTTTACCACTGGGCCACCACTGCTCCCACTGGTTACGTATGTAGTACACGCAAATGAAATATAAATAGCAAATGTCATCTTCTGCCAGCTTCCGAATATAAGCGTGACGTTTGAAGTAAAAAAACTTTTTTACAAAAAAAAAACAACCGACTTCCTTAAAAACACTACAAAGTGAAAAATAACTTTAATTTCGGAAGTCGGTGTCTTAGGATCTGTATTTATGGTTTTTTTTTTGCCACCGACTTCCGAAATTAAAGTTATTTTTCACTTTGTAGTGTTTTTAAGGAAGTCGGTTGTTTTTTTTTTTGTAAAAAAGTTTTTATTTTAAATTTTTAGTTGTGGTATTTACCCCGCACTAATTCCAAACAAACAATGCATATTTATGCGATAGCAGAAATCCCGGTTGATTTGCTGTCATTTTTTAAAGAGTTCCGTGGTGTCTGTCTCCCGAACTCATCATCAGATCTATATGAAATTTACATGGGACCATTTCGGAATAAACCCCTTTCGCACAAAAAAAGAATTTTGCTAATCCGTCTATATATGACGGAGTTATGGCCGAAACATACATAAAAAAAAAAAAAACATATAAACATCCGAATTGAGAACCTCCTCCTTTTTGAAGTCGGTTAATAATAAAAATATAATAAATGGCCAGGCCAAAATGATTAAGGCTGCTTTTTTTTTATTAAGCAGACAGTAGAGTGGGTAAGAGCCCACTCTAGTGTCTGCTGAGGAATCAATTCTCGATGTCAACGAGTATGTCTATCTAGGACAAGATATCTTCTAACTCCTGATCGATAAGGAGTTGTACCTTCCATCATCAGCTCAACGGAATATAAGAATACAAGTAACGGTCTAAACGTGCCTATAATATTCAAAGAATTATCCCCTAACCTTCTAACCTTTCACTGTAAGTTCCTATATGTACTGTTCACCGATGAGGAGTTCCATGCGGTATCTTCGAAGACTATAATTAGTTCACCACGGATGGATAGATAGAACCAGCAATTATTTTTGATCTTTAGTACAATATCCAAATCACATTACGTGTACTGTTTGTTTTTGAGGAGTTCCTTCGTTTATCTCCCAAAGTATACATCAAATCTTCACAAAATTAATATGGGACCACCTCAGGAGTATACCCTTACGAATAAAAAAAGAATTTTCAAAATCGGTTGACAATTGGCGGAGAAATCGGTGAACATACATAAAAAAAAAAAAAAAATACATACAGTCGAACATATAACCTCCTCCTTTTTTTGAAGTCGGTTAAAAAAGGATTGTGTGGTTTTTATGAAACCACGGTAAAAGTGAAACTTTTTTTCACATTATAGACATTTAACTAAACATTTTCGGAATATATGCAATAGCTCAATAAAAAGACTTAATTTAATATTCATACGAAACAAGTTAAATAATAAATTCAAGCACTCAAAATTGAAATAAATCCATCAACAACAACATGCACCAGCGAGCGCCTTTTACTTTATCCCTACTCCGCGGCCGACCGTCACGCGACATGCAACACACAGATGAAAAAGTGTGAGACGATGTAATAAAAGTTTCACTTTAAAAATCTAAAGTAGGGCTTTCAGAATCGACTACCAACTCGAATCTATTTATAACAATATCAACTGATCACATCTTATCAGGTATCACTAACGCCTATATCTTCACGCTCTATTTCACTAACGAGCCGATTAGAATTCCAAGCCTTCACGCCCCAGTACGTAATCATCTATTGTGATAATACAAAATGTTTTTTTCATACCTTAAAAATCGTTAATTAGTACTTTTAGAGACTAAATGGGTGGCACAATGTCATCGCGAATAAATCTAATATGGATCATAAGTTGATGAATGCATTCACCATTGTCAGACTGTTTGATTAGCCAGGTGTTTTGGGAGTGTCCTTCACTGTCACAATAAGCAGTCGATAAGACGAATGCCTCGCTCTTAATCGCTTTTGAAGATATTGGTATTGTATTGACTCATAACCCAAATCTATTTCCCTTAATATCAGATAAAGTAATTCAAAATAGACGCGACAACAGCAAACTGTGCATCCCAAGATCTCGAACAGTGTTACTACGTAAGAGCGTATTTCGTATGGCACCAATCCTTTATAATAAACTAGCTTTTGCCAGCGGCTAAGCCCGCGTCAAGGTCGAAATTATTCCGTGGGAACGTACTACCGGGATAAAAAGTACCCTATGTGTTATTCCAGGTTATAAACTATCTGTGTGCCAAATTTCATCTAAATCAGGTCAGTAGTTTTTGCGTGAAAGAGGAACAAACATCCACACATCCATACATACAAACTTTCGCGTTTATAATATTATAGGATAGTGGGATGACCAAAATCTTGGAGGGAAGATACAGCCGCAAAAATTAAGAAATAGGTTAAAATAGTTTTTGTTAGAGAAAGCCTATTACAGCACTAACGAATTCGTGACTGATAAAATAACATAACCCTGACTTGTTTATGAAATGGACTATTTATCATTATTATTTAAGGAACAAACTGACGTATTTTTATTATTATTTTTTATTATCATTTTATTATTATTTATGATCATAACATTAACTTATTATTTTGACCATGATTATGATAATTTATGTAACATGCCATTTGACATTTGCAGTTAAGAATTTTTTGTACCGTTTATGATTGTTGTTCAGTAATGCATGTTTAATTGTGTTGATTCAGATCTTCTTGATCAGTAATATTTTGTACGCCATCAAGGCAAAACATGACAGTGATTCAAACGAACTTCTAAGTAACATCTTGCATTTATGTGTATACTGATGTTTTAGCAAAATAAACATCTTGTATCACACCTACTGCAAATACCGAACGTTGGTTATTTCTAAACTATTCATATATTACTGTTATATTCTGAGTTGCATAATATGTATTAGTCATCTATAATTCCAGCCAAAAGACGTTCACTGCTGAACATAAGCATCACTCGTGGATTTGCAATCGCAGTATGGTGGTAAAATGTATAGAACGCTGCTGCCTATTCTCTACTAAAACTAAGGTTGCCAACCGTACTATAAATATATAGTATTTGTACTATATTTCAGGTCTGCGTACTATATACTGTTGGAGAAATATATAAGTACGCAAAAATACTATATTTTCAACACCGAAATCTAACAAACCAGGATTGGTTTGTTAGATTTCGGTGTTGAACATTTAAAAAATTATCAACATGCCTTTACAATAACTTTTGACTGATGATGAAGTGCTAGCGTGTATAGTTGAACCGGAGAAAGAGTTGTCGTTGTAGATTATCAGCACGTACTCTTTCTCCGGTTCGACTAAGTGTATCCTAACGTATCTGTCTTACTGCGTTCCAAACTTGTCAATGTCAAACGAATGTTTGTTATTTTTGTTTTGGGATTTTGGTGATTATTTCCAATTAGATATTGTTATTTCTTTTGAGAAGTTTGAAATCTTTAATAAATTAGTATATTTTTTGAGATTTCCATAAAATACTATATTTTTCTTAAGTGTAATATATTCTTTTTTGGCTTAGTTTGAAAAATACTATATTTCGTCGAAGAAATGTTGGCAACCCTAACTAAAACCCCTATTCGCCTTCTACGACACCCACGGGAAGACAAGGGACGGTGCTATTTTTAACACTATGGAAAAACAATCTTACTTTAAAATGTATATAATTATGTATGTATTGTATTACTGTATAACTTACTAGCTTCTGCCCCGCGACTTCGTCTGCGTCAAATTTTTGCTCCCCTGACCCTTCCCGTCGTATCAAATTTCCTGCCAGTTTTCGTCCATTTTTCGTTGCTGCTCCGCTCCTTTTAATTGTAGCGTGATATTATATAGCTTATAGCCTTTCTCAATAAATGGGCTACCGAACACAAAAAGCATTTTTCAATTCGGATCAGTAATTCCTGAGATTACCGCGTTCAACCAAACAAACTATTCAGCTTTATAGTATTAGTATAGATTTTACTTGTAGGTATCCGACACCTAAATCCCAAGGCACAAAGCTTCAACTAAGCAAAACCTAATTTTAGCTTCATCACACTTAATTCAAACTGGATCCAGACATAACTGCATTCACATCGAGACTTGAAATTATAAAAGACTAACATGACACTTTACAGTACAAAGACAAGCTCCTCTACTCTCTCTCCTAGTATAAGTGAGTGAACTTAAATATGGTAATTAAATTAATTTAGTTCGTT
Source organism: Aporophyla nigra (assembly GCA_947507805.1). Classification (NCBI taxonomy): domain Eukaryota; kingdom Metazoa; phylum Arthropoda; class Insecta; order Lepidoptera; family Noctuidae; genus Aporophyla; species Aporophyla nigra. The sequence continues at coordinate 24,548,236 of OX382292.1, read as the reverse complement.
GTTGTATATACCAACCCACACTAAGTCTGCGTGATGTATTATGACTCCTTCTCGAGAAGAAAGAGGTAGCCTGTGGGAACATCATTGGCTGTTTACCTTGATGGTTGTGAGCAAATACAGCTTGGAGATTCTCTGAAACTTAAAATAGGTTCGTGAAATAATAATGTAATCAATTAGGAGGTATACTAGTATGCTTAGAAAAGTTGTTGGTTGAGGATCTATTATTTATTTCTGTTGCTTTTTCTCAAATAAGAGACAGCTTAAAGGCTCGTAAAAACAGGCGCGACTTGTCGCGTGACGTGTCGCGGAGGTGATTCTTCGATTTATTGCGACGCAACATCTTTCACACTGGCGCGACCACGACCGATGAATCGCGCGCGACACCTTGTGGTACATTTTGTATGGCGTCTTGGCGAATTCCGCGACGCCACAGTCGCGGCTCGACGAGATCGTCGCGGCTGCGAACAGACGTCACATAAAATTAACCTTATGTTGTCGCGCTGCTAGACGCAGAGCGAGCGTATCGCGGCGCGATAGGTCGCCCCTGTGTGAAGTCTTGCGCGCGTTTTCGTATAAATTGTTCTACGGATATAAAACGCCGAATCGCGCGCGACCGTCGCGTCGCGCTAGTTTGAACAAGCCTTAATTCATTGATTAGTCTGCAAACAATTATTTGAATGCTGTAGTAAAATATAATAGTTTTATTATAATGTTTACGTTTTAATTGTTGAATTTGGGTTTTTCCTTCTGAAATTTCTTAGTAGCAGCCCGGAACCCTCTATTACAATATTTGTACAACTCTGCTTAACTTTTTGCGGATTATAAAACATTTTGCAGGTGTAATATTTACTGCATCAATATACATGCCTGAATATACATGCCTGAAATTTGATTTTTTAATATACAATGCTTTTTCGATGCCTGAAATATGAAATGAAAGAATGTTTTATTTTCAGCGAACACCTTTTAATAAAAGTAAATTGAAAGCGAATAATGAAAAAAAAGAACATTTTTGTGAAAATCATTTTGATAATACTTTGCCATAAAACGTTCATTTAATTTTCTTGAGTGCCATGTGAAATTTATAAATTCTTGCGGTTATTTTTTGGACAAGGTAAAAATGTTTGTGTTTACATTGTCCATTTATATTATCGTATACTAAAATATATTGTGTGTTAAATAACAGAGAACATTCAGGGTTCGTTTCATTGCATTTAGAGAGTAAATATTTTCTTAATTGAGACATTGTTTATTCATTTGTTTTGCAATTTCAACAAACCCCAAAGACCAACATAAAGTTTCTTTAACAAAAATCATCGAATTATGCGACTCCACTCTGCTTTTACCGTTGAGTTGGTTTCTAATATTTTAAAAACGTTATTGTCTGTGTCCAACATATTTCCCTACCTATTCCATAAACGGTTTCAAAAATCCATAATTCCCAATAAACTGGTACACGGCAAATTAGAGCCAAATAGCCCGGCTAATGGCTCCTTTAATTACATTTTGTTACTAAATTAAGGGCTAGTTGTCTCCGGCGATATTTAGTACCCTTGTTTGCTATCAGATTCAATAAGTCGTGGTTTTACAATAGCCACTTTAGGTAAAATATATATTTGTTTTTTTTTTATTTATTAAATGATGATAATCTGAGTCGTGATTTCGTCTGCCAGGGTCGCGAGATTGCCTACCAAGGTCGCGAGATTGTTCGAAAGAGATACCGTGACCCTGGCACATGGGCAACTGAAAGAACACGGGTGGGTTTTAGTCAGTAAAAGTCTGACATGCCCTCCCGCTCCGCCCAGAGCGGGAGAAGTCATTTGATGATATCCCATACAAGAAGTAAAAGTCGTGATTTCGTGTCTATATGTATGTTTTTACTTCATACTTGTATTAAAATAGTTATCATAATCATCATTTCAGCCGAAAGAATCCGCTGGATACGAAAAGCATAAATCCTGTCGAAGTGGCGGACCTTGGGGGAGCTTTACTTATGGAAACAAATACGCGAAATTGCGTTTTTAGTACTGTTTTATGGCTGCGTGTATATTGTTCTTTAGGTGTGTGTGTACGGAGAGAAATCAAATACCGATTAGATTTGAATATATACTTTACTTCACGGAACGAATTACATTAGGAATTTGGTAAGATCGTAAGCGCGTCTATAGGTGATGGTGTCTGCGCGCAAACTGTCCGTCGCCGGGCACTGCGCATTTAACTCGAATACAAAATGAAGCATCAGCGCCCCTACAACTGTCACAATTTTATGCAATTCTATAGATTACTCTGTGTTGGAGCTTTGTTATAGTCAAAGTTCTTGCCCGTACCTCATATTTTTAATCGGACCGAATTATAGTGTGAATATTTTAAGTCGCAGAATTTTATAACTTGACTTCACTAAGTAGGAGGTCAGTTACAAATTCAGTACGAGGGAATGGTGTAAAGCACTCAATGCAGAGCAAAATGTGCGAGCCATTTTTCTGGAGAAGGTCCCATGATGCTGGTGGCACGGTTTCTTTACGGTACGGTGCACTAGCCGCAAAATAATCGTGTGATCTTGCATATGGCAAATCACCAGATGTATGGTGACGCCCGTGCCGCAATGCCGTGGTGTCTATAAAAAAATGTATCGTGTTCCATACAACACCGACGAACGTAGCTACACGTTTTTTTGCCGTGAAAAACTATGATTGATTCGCCGTGTGTTTCAAACGTGTGTAAAACGGGTTTTACAGTTTCAGGTCTATAACACTGACAAAGGACGTTACCCAAAACTGACTATTTGGACTAAGATTTACAATAAAACCTCTTTGAAATCTAAAACCTTTGACCCGATGACCAAACTGACACTTTATAGACAGTTGATAAAAGGTAAATGTTTTGGTCCGATGCTGATATGGCAGTGGGACCAAGCGTTAACATTATTCGGTTTATAAAGTGAGTTTGTTTTGCAAAGGTGGGTTAAACCATTTTGCATAGTTTGGGACAATAGTGAAGTAGAATTAAATATGTTACATGGTGGTTGGTAAAGATAGGAGCTTATAGCGGTTTCCGGGCTAATATAGTTGGTATATTTATGTGGTTTACTGTAGTATTTGGAGTGTTAATATGGTGCTGTGCAGTGGTGGCCCAGTGGTCGCAACCGCGGCTTTTGAGTTGATGGTTGTAAGTTCAAACCCGGGCAGATGCTTTACTTTAACTAATTTATTTCATCACCGCTGGTCTCAAAACAGTGAAAGAAAACATCGTGAGTAAACATGTCTGGCCTAGAAATTCGAAGACATTTGAAATCTATTGACTTGCATCGGGCTCGCGATTAAATTATGGAAGGGCAGGGCTGATAAGAATGCGGGGGCTAGAAACCACAACAGTCCATTGCGTCACATGCAATCTCTTTGCCAAATTCGTGGAATTTTTCCACGGGATGGGGATTTTCGTCATGATAATGACTACCTGTTTCTTAAATTTATAACCTAATGAAGGATAGTTTCTAAAAAAATGCCTTGCAATTTTTGAAGACGCTGCCCCACAATGTCTAGTGGTCAAAAGCGCTACTGGTGAGCATGACATGCTGAGTTTGATTCCTAGGTCTGGAAAAGTATTATCGGGTTTTATCAGGAAATTCTTCGTAACAGCCCAAAGTTTGAATTTTAGCTCGTGTGATAATAATATCTTAGGACAACCAACACACCGTTATCTAATCCCAAACTAGGCAGAGCCTGTACTATGGCAACAAGACAACTGATAAACATAAATAAAAAAACATATCATAGATAAATTACACCCAGACACAGAACAAATGATGCTCATCACACAAAGATTTGTCCTGGGTGGAAATCGAACCCACGACCTGAGTCTTAGCAGTCAGGATCACTAACCACTAGACTAACAAGCCAGTCATGTCAAGTGATGGCAATGGTTCGCCCCGTATTACATGGGTCTTGACTAAACCTAGTGAAATGTGGGTACATTAGCACACCTCTGCCTAACCCATGAAGGACTACAAGCGTTATGCTATGTGTTATATTAATTTCAGCAGTATTTTATTGGTAGGCGCTGATCCTTATTGTGATAACAATGCCTAAAATGTCAAAACACAGCGTACCCGAAGTCACTTAATAGCGTACTCAGTCGACAAGCAAAACAAAACACATCTCTGAAATATTTTTCTATTTGACAAAATTCAAATCCAACATAATACTATACGCATTCACTCCATAAACAATTGTTTGCCTTTCATATGGAGACAGATTTATGCAATATTTTTCAGGCGCGATTTCAATCATATTGGAATAATGTTTGCATGAATACGATACCTTTTAATTTTTCTGTTTATAGGTGTTTCTGGTTATAGTCAAAGTTCTTGCCCGTACCTCATATTTTTAATCGGACCGAATTATAGTGTGAATATTTTAAGTCGCAGAATTTTATAACTTGACTTCACTAAGTAGGAGGTCAGTTACAAATTCAGTACGAGGGAATGGTGTAAAGCACTCAATGCAGAGCAAAATGTGCGAGCCATTTTTCTGGAGAAGGTCCCATGATGCTGGTGGCACGGTTTCTTTACGGTACGGTGCACTAGCCGCAAAATAATCGTGTGATCTTGCATATGGCAAATCACCAGATGTATGGTGACGCCCGTGCCGCAATGCCGTGGTGTCTATAAAAAAATGTATCGTGTTCCATACAACACCGACGAACGTAGCTACACGTTTTTTTGCCGTGAAAAACTATGATTGATTCGCCGTGTGTTTCAAACGTGTGTAAAACGGGTTTTGCAGTTTCAGGTCTATAACACTGACAAAGGACGTTACCCAAAACTGACTATTTGGACTAAGATTTACAATAAAACCTCTTTGAAATCTAAAACCTTTGACCCGATGACCAAACTGACACTTTATAGACAGTTGATAAAAGGTAAATGTTTTGGTCCGATGCTGATATGGCAGTGGGACCAAGCGTTAACATTATTCGGTTTATAAAGTGAGTTTGTTTTGCAAAGGTGGGTTAAACCATTTTGCATAGTTTGGGACAATAGTGAAGTAGAATTAAATATGTTATATGGTGGTTGGTAAAGATAGGAGCTTATAGCGGTTTCCGGGCTAATATAGTTGGTATATTTATGTGGTTTACTGTAGTATTTGGAGTGTTAATATGGTGCTGTGCAGTGGTGGCCCAGTGGTCGCAACCGCGGCTTATGAGTTGATAGTTGTAAGTTCAAACCCGGGCAGATGCTTTAACTAATTTATTTCATCACCGCTGGTCTCAAAACGGTGAAAGAAAACATCGTGAGTAAACATGTCTGGCCTAGAAATTCGAAGACATTTGAAATCTATGGAAGGGCAGGGCTGTTAGGAATGCGGGGGCTAGAAACCGCCACACTCTATTGCGTCACATGCAATCTCTTTGCCAAGTTCGTGTATGTTTTCCACGGGATGGGGATTTTCGTCATGATAATGACTACCTGTTTCCTAAATTTCTAACGTACTGAAGGATAGTTCCTAAAAAAATGCCTTGAAATTTTTGAAGACGCTGCCCCACAATGTCTAGTGGTCAAAAGCGCTACTGGTGAGCATGACATGCTGAGTTTGATTCCTAGGTCTGGAAAAGTGTTATCGGGTTTTATCACGAAAATCTTCGTAACAGCCCAAAGTTTGAATTTTAGCTCGTGTGATAATAATATCTTAGGACAACCAACACACCGTTATCTAATCCCAAACTAGGCAGAGCCTGTACTATGGCAACAAGACAACTGATAAACATAAATAAAAAAACATATCATAGATAAATTACACCCAGACACAGAACAAATGATGCTCATCACACAAAGATTTGTCCTGGGTGGAAATCGAACCCACGACCTGAGTCTTAGCAGTCAGGATCACTAACCACTAGACTAACAAGCCAGTCATGTCAAGTGATGGCAATGGTTCGCCCCGTATTACATGGGTCTTGACTAAACCTAGTGAAATGTGGGTACATTAGCACACCTCTGCCTAACCCATGAAGGACTACAAGCGTTATGCTATGTGTTATATTAATTTCAGCAGTATTTTATTGGTAGGCGCTGATCCTTATTGTGATAACAATGCCTAAAATGTCAAAACACAGCGTACCCGAAGTCACTTAATAGCGTACTCAGTCGACAAGCAAAACAAAACACATCTCTGAAATATTTTTCTATTTGACAAAATTCAAATCCAACATAATACTATACGCATTCACTCCATAAACAATTGTTTGCCTTTCATATGGAGACAGATTTATGCAATATTTTTCAGGCGCGATTTCAATCATATTGGAATAATGTTTGCATGAATACGATACCTTTTAATTTTTCTGTTTATAGGTGTTTCTGGTTATAGTCAAAGTTCTTGCCCGTACCTCATATTTTTAATCGGACCGAATTATAGTGTGAATATTTTAAGTCGCAGAATTTTATAACTTGACTTCACTAAGTAGGAGGTCAGTTACAAATTCAGTACGAGGGAATGGTGTAAAGCACTCAATGCAGAGCAAAATGTGCGAGCCATTTTTCTGGAGAAGGTCCCATGATGCTGGTGGCACGGTTTCTTTACGGTACGGTGCACTAGCCGCAAAATAATCGTGTGATCTTGCATATGGCAAATCACCAGATGTATGGTGACGCCCGTGCCGCAATGCCGTGGTGTCTATAAAAAAATGTATCGTGTTCCATACAACACCGACGAACGTAGCTACACGTTTTTTTGCCGTGAAAAACTATGATTGATTCGCCGTGTGTTTCAAACGTGTGTAAAACGGGTTTTACAGTTTCAGGTCTATAACACTGACAAAGGACGTTACCCAAAACTGACTATTTGGACTAAGATTTACAATAAAACCTCTTTGAAATCTAAAACCTTTGACCCGATGACCAAACTGACACTTTATAGACAGTTGATAAAAGGTAAATGTTTTGGTCCGATGCTGATATGGCAGTGGGACCAAGCGTTAACATTATTCGGTTTATAAAGTGAGTTTGTTTTGCAAAGGTGGGTTAAACCATTTTGCATAGTTTGGGACAATAGTGAAGTAGAATTAAATATGTTATATGGTGGTTGGTAAAGATAGGAGCTTATAGCGGTTTCCGGGCTAATATAGTTGGTATATTTATGTGGTTTACTGTAGTATTTGGAGTGTTAATATGGTGCTGTGCAGTGGTGGCCCAGTGGTCGCAACCGCGGCTTATGAGTTGATAGTTGTAAGTTCAAACCCGGGCAGATGCTTTAACTAATTTATTTCATCACCGCTGGTCTCAAAACGGTGAAAGAAAACATCGTGAGTAAACATGTCTGGCCTAGAAATTCGAAGACATTTGAAATCTATGGAAGGGCAGGGCTGTTAGGAATGCGGGGGCTAGAAACCGCCACACTCTATTGCGTCACATGCAATCTCTTTGCCAAGTTCGTGTATGTTTTCCACGGGATGGGGATTTTCGTCATGATAATGACTACCTGTTTCCTAAATTTCTAACGTACTGAAGGATAGTTCCTAAAAAAATGCCTTGAAATTTTTGAAGACGCTGCCCCACAATGTCTAGTGGTCAAAAGCGCTACTGGTGAGCATGACATGCTGAGTTTGATTCCTAGGTCTGGAAAAGTGTTATCGGGTTTTATCACGAAAATCTTCGTAACAGCCCAAAGTTTGAATTTTAGCTCGTGTGATAATAATATCTTAGGACAACCAACACACCGTTATCTAATCCCAAACTAGGCAGAGCCTGTACTATGCCAACAAGATAACTGATAAATATACTTATATATTTCTAAATACATACATATCATAGATAAATTACACCCAGACACAGAACAAATGATGCTCATCACACAATGATTTGTCCTGGGTGGGAATCGAACCCACGACCTCAGTCTTAGCAGTCAGGGTTACTAACCATTCGACTAATAGGCCAGTCAAGTCAAGTGATGGCAATGGTTCGCCCCGTATTATATGGGTCTTGACTAAAACTAGTGAAATGTGGGTACACTAGAACACCTCTGCCTAACCCATGAAGGAATACAAGCGTTATGCTATGTGTTATATTAATTTCAGCAGTATTTTATTGGTAGCCGCTGATCCTTATTGTGATAACAATGCCTAAAACGTCAAAACACAGCGTACCCGAAGTCACTTAATAGCGTACACAGTCGACAAGCAAAAAAAAACACATCTCTGAAATATTTTTCTGTTTGACAAAATTCAAATCCAACATAATACTATACGCATTCACTCCATAAACAATTGTTTGCCTTTCATATGGAGACAGATTTATGCAATATTTTTCAGGCGCGATTTCAATCATATTGGAATAATGTTTGCATGAATACGATACCTTTTAATTTTTCTGTTTATAGGTTCACTAGCACTTTGCCACATGGCAACATATAGTGTCTGTGCTTATTTATTAACAATATCAATTTTTACACCTATGTTTAACCAATAAAACTAATAATAATAAAAAATATTTTTATAATTTTTGTTATTGTAATATTTAAAAATATAATTTATATGTTTTTACAATGAAATAAAGGAAATAATAGATAATAATAATGAAAAAACCTACAAAAAACAATCTCTGAAAAAATAAGCAAATACGCTGAACTTAAGGAAGAAGTTACACGAATTTGGAGACAGGATAAAGTTTATGTAGTCCCTGTAGTTCTATCCACAACTGGTGTTATACCCAACCATCTTCTCCATAGCTTGAAAGTAATAGACCTAGAAGAATCCCTCTACATCAATCTGCAGAAAGCAGCCATCCTAAACACATGCAGAATCGTTAGGAAATTCATGCAGTTAGGCGAAAATACACTAGCAGCATAAAATTCACCACACGCTGCATTTACTTGGCTCTGGCCCGTAAATGTAGCTAAAACCAGCCTTGAGCTGAGAAAATTAAAACTCGTGAAAATAATAATAATATGTTAGGACAACCAACACACCGTTATTTGATCCCAAACTAGGCAAAGCCTGTACTATGGTAACCAGACAACTGATAAACATACTAATATATTTCTAAATACATACATATTATACATAAATGTGTATCGCGAGCAGACTGAACTGCGTCTATGTGAATCGCTGCTGCAAGCTGTCCACTTCAGTGTTGAGCTTGTAGCAGGGATTCGCTTTTAACTATAAGGCACTGTAGGTTAAGTGTGTAGGATAAGTTTACTAACATAGCTGATAAGAAATATTGTTACTAACACATTTGAGTCATTTGTTACTTGTATTTTAAATATAAATAAATAAATAAATTACACCCAGACACAGAACAAATGATTGTGCTCATCACACAACATTTATCCTGGGTGGGAATCGAACCCACGACCTCAGTCTTAGCAGTCAGGGTCACCAACCACTAGACTAACAGGTCAGTCTGAAAAATTTTACTTTTACTTTGCAAAAATGCTTATAGCGAGTCTAATAGCCGAGACTCTTCAAGCGATTATCGCACTTATGTATATGTTTTTACACTTAAGAGAGAATCGAAAAGCATAGCTACGAATCTTATTTTCTGGAACAGTTATTAGAACACTCGAAATTTAAAGCAACTTTTATAGACACGGACGGAATCTATATTTGATGGCGACGCAATTCTTATGATCATCTTTTGCAAGTATTTTACCGCGTACAACCGTTCAAACAAAATCATGTTCCGATAATCACCTACTCGAGGCATGAACTTGTCCTCGTTTATATGATCTTTGACTGTTTTGTTTACCTCAGGCGTCAATAAAATATGTTCAGAATACTGTGTATTTACTAAATAAAAATACTGTGTTAAAAGACTATGGTGATAGCATAATTGATTTTGAACTGAGTTTGCTGGTACTTGTGGCTTTACACAATTTTGTGGTAAAAATATTTGGTAGCCTACGGCTTTTGTGCAGGGACGTCGAGTATCATTATTTTTGTTTGTTGTTTGCTATGTGTCTTACGTATGTTTAAGAGGTCGTATGTGATTTTACCATTTTTTAAATATTTATAGTTGATAAATTGGATGATCGCGTAGAGAAACTTCAAGCATAGCCCTCTACATCGCCCTTTGTGTGACTTTCAACCTTCTAATAAGGCCCATTGTGAGCGACCACGTCTCGGTTCCATAAGTCATCACTGGGAACACACACTGACTTTCGTCTTGAGATACGCGATCAAAACAGAAATGAAGAGATCCGTAGGAGAACCAAGCTAACCGACATAGCCCGAAGAATTGCTAAACTGAAGTGGCAGTGGGCAGGGCACATTGCTCGCAGAACGGATGGCCGATGGGGCCAAAAGGTTCTGGAGTGGCGACCGCGTACCGGAAGACGTAGAGTTGGTAGGCCTCCATCAAGGTGGACCGATGACCTTGTGAAGGCCGCAGGAATCCGCTGGATGCGGACAGCACAAAACAGGTCGAAGTGGCGGAGCTTGGGGGAGGCCTATGTCCAGCAGTGGACGTCTTTCGGCTGAAATGATGATGATGATGATGAAATTGGATGAAAGAAAGTTGACTAACAAAAAGTATTTACAAGCAAGATGCAAATGGAAACGCCGGGAGAGTACATTATACCTATAGTTAGCTTAATGGTGATGTTTTTGTTTGTATAATGGTATTGTTTACATTTAATTCCGATATTTTTAGTGGGCGATGCCGGGTAAAAGCTAGTGTAAAATAAAGTAGCAATCGATTATTATAAAACAAAACATATCTTTTTTACCATTTTTTTATTGTTATTATTTCTGCCATGACCCATTTCAAGGTTATCCAATAATTGCCGGACACCCTGTATATTTTCCTTACATTTCACTATTTAAATTAATATTGTTACCCATCACGAACAGTCTCCCTTCTCCAAAATAAACTACCAGTAAAGAAAGATTATCCAATTTTTCAGAACGTTATGAAATTCCGTCGTAAATATTTCACCTACAAAAATACCTGGGGGAACTCAGATTGAGCAATAACGAAAAATCCAACTTTATTTCCAAGGTGCTAACTGACGAGGTATGATCCACGACAATTTGATAAGTGTGACGGGACTTAGGTAGTTACAAAAGGGCCTTAGAGATAAAGCTAATACATGATTGAATTTATTTATACAGTTTGTTATTATGAAAGCAATCGTATGTCCTTTTTGCGACTAAGAGACTTACCATAAGAGTCTTTTTTTTGGGTGGAAAATCATCAAAACACCTCTCAGTCTGGATGGAGCGGAGGGCGTGTCAGACTTTTTTTTTTTAACTTTACAAACTTCTACAGTATTTAATCTTACATAGAGGTCTCCTTTTAAGTTTACAAATACCTGTGCTAGGAGACCCCGCTCTTCTAAAACTAGAAACAATAATGTAGGAGTGTACATAAAATGAAATCAACTTATATCTAGGAAGGTGTGTGTGTGCGTGTGAGTGTGTGTATGTGTGTGTGTGTGTGTGTGTGTGTGGGTGTGTGTGAGAGACAGTGAGTGAGTGTCGCTTTATGTCAAATTATCGCACGTTGTTGAATAAAAGTGTTTCAATGTCGTCATAGCTCTTGCATTTTAGCCAGTCAGTTAATGACTTTTTACATTCGCGATATGTCATGGGGTAGATATTTATAAGTTTGTTTAATTTGTTGTACATGGAAGCGGATTGTCTGGTGAACTGTCTTTTCGCATATGAGGTTTTGACCGAGATTTCTGGTGCAACAAGATATTTTCTTCTTTTTTCGTTAAGGCTAGAATCATACAAAGGGTTTTATGTAATTTTAAAGCAGCATGTAGTACGTATAATTTCCTGACTGAGAGAAGGCCGCTTAGTGAGTATAGGATTTCAGTAGAGAATCTATACGGTTTAAAATACATGACTTTCAAGAGACTTATACTGAAAAAAACCCGTGTTCCTTCAGTTGCCTATGCCAGAGCCACGGTAACTTTTTCGAACAATTCCGCGATCCTGGCAGACCATAAAAAGCTGCACTCTAATTGCATAACACACTATTAAAAAGAATCTGAATCATTTGGAACGATATTGCCAAACCGTTAGTTCAAATTTTTGAGAAAAAAAAATCTGTCTACAACCTATGTATAATAATAATATCTTAGGACAACCAACACACTGTTAACTGATCCCAAACTAGGCAGAACCTGTACTATGGTAACCAGACAACTGATAAATCTTTATATGAGGCGTTTCACGTCAACTCTCCTAGCTCGGCGCGCGAACGTCAAAACATCTACTTGTCAGCTCACGATTACAGCAGTAAAATGAACTCATAAATTTTTTTGGAAATCCGTTTCCGCTGTATTTTTTCCTCAGCTTTCCGATTCAACCATCCGTTTAAAAAAAATGAGTTCCTAACCTCAAAAAAATACAAAACATGTTATATCTCAAAAACGGCTATTTTAATAAATTTTTTTGATAGTCTAAATCGAAAGCGCAGCTTTTTTTTACATCGAAGTAGCTATTTTCCAGAGAAGAGTTTTTTTTTTTTGTTTTTGAGAGTAATACGGTGACGAACAGTAGGTACCGCGCCTCGCGTCGGCGGCTACATACTTACTACTTTACTCCATGTAGGATGGAAGACCATCCCACCATAATTGAAAACTAACGAAAGTTAAGCAAATATTAGTTAGTGGGTGTGTAAAATGTCAGTCATGTAATTACAATTTATTTTATTCCATCGCTACATTTTTAGTTCAGTACCGTATCAAATAAAAATATTTACATTAAAAGCAGTGTATGACGATAAACATATGTTGGTATTGGCATAATATGCCAGCGGATATAGCGCTTTTTATTTATAGTATGTGGCGCTGTAAATCATAGCTTGCCTTATTTTTAGTCTGCGGTAGGAATTATTTATTTGATTTACGGTAATCTGGTAATTTTTGATATATTACTGTGTTGATTTGAAAAAGAAATAAACATAAATATAATAATATCAGTTTGTTTATTGCATAGTGTGTAAAAATTAAATTAGAATCAAATAAATAGTTTTTTTTTTAATTAGCATCTTGTTGCTAACTCGTAATCGTATTAAAACATTGTGTCTAGAAATAATCGTGGTAGTTAGATAGCTGCATATACAATAATAGGACCGTACTAAAATGGGAATTACTATGAATCTTCAAAAAATCAGAAGGGCGATTCCCGGGATTTTAATAACGTCTACAGTCTGATCTCCGTCTCAACTCCTTTTTTATAAGATTTTGACATTTGACTGTCGCCAGGATGATGAAACTGCGACTAGATATGGAACGTTTTATATTACGAGAATTGCAAGTTCAAGTTCACTTCAAGTTACAACTTTAACATAATACACCTAAAGCATAGCACAGCATTGCATATGTAAGCGGGTACGCCCTTTATGCCTGAAGGCTTTTATTTAGGTATTAAACTCTGTTTACGTTTTATTTTTTTATATCTGCTTACGTGTAGTTTTCAATGTTTTGTTGGTATATTGGCATGTGCTAGCTGACACAAGGAAAAAAATTGATTCAATGTTTTGTGTTTTGTAATGTTAATTACTCACTATAAGATAGATTCAAGTTCTTCTAGGTGACAGTTGTGCCGCTGAAGAGTTTGTTGCGTCACTTCTTACCTGCTAAAGTATAAGTACTCCGCAGGAAGTGGTAAAATGTGGGTGTTTCGGGGACTGTCGTATGTAATCTTGATGTTCGAATAGTGCTGACTCTCAGTCTAGTTTGTATTTTTTTTTTTAATTTCGCAGTCCTCTGTCCACGTTATTTTCGGAAAAAGTAGCTACAAAGTTTTTCCTCCAAATATTAATATATATAATAGATAAACCATATTTGTTACGGTCATGAATGATATTTTAATAAACACTCAACCAGACAATCTTTATTAACATACAACTAGATACTGACCTGAAAACATCAAAAAACTTTAAAAAAAATTTTTTTGGAAGGGCTCTTTAGCGCATCCATTATAATGTGTGTAAGTCATTGAAGTGCCATATCAATAAATAATATAATCTTTTGTTCATATCGATGGTCCCTATTAACAATGTCGGTTATGCTTTTTTACCACTATTCACTTTTTAACAATACATAAAACGATCAGTGCAAATTTGAACATCCACAACAGTCTTTTAATTTTTTTTTAATCGCCAAAACAAACTTCGAACTGCTCTACTGAACAATAGTCTTTTTGTGGAACCGACATTGTAAATAGGGACCATCGATTTATATAAAAAAGTGAATATTGGTAAAAATGCATAACCGACATTGTTAATAGGGACCAACGTTATTTCTGTGTTTAATACAAACCTTAACTTACACAACCACACGTTATAATAGATCAGACCAAGTTAAAAACTCTCTTAATATCGTTCCAAAATTCCCATATACACTTCTTCATTTACTTCACAAGTTCTAAGCAGGATTAAAAGTAACTCTGCAATACCCTGGAGACTCATACACCAGCTTTGTTCTATAGACTCGGAAACCACAAGAATTATACCGTAGACTTTAGAGAATTTAAACTGAACTGAATTTTGTATGAATTGTGAAAATCCTGAATACATTACACGCTTTATTAATATAAAGCGTGCTTCACTTGTATATTTGTTTGAACCAACTCCTTATAGCGCGATTTTGACTCACTTTAAACGACCAGATTTCATTAAAACTCTGTAGACTTATCGAGGACCGATGACAATACTATAATTTTATAAATATGTGCCATTAACCCGGTAACCCTGGCAAGGATTTGCCAGGGTTACCAGGACAGCAAAAAAACTGTCTTCGACAACTACGCTGATATACGTCTCAAAATTCGAAACACCCTAAAAAATAGAAAATAAATAATAGTAAAAAAAAAAACTAAAAAACACGCTTCCATAGAAAACTAAAGTAAAAAGTAGAAAATAATAGAAAAAAAGCGTGGGTTGCCTGATATCAATAAAAAAAAAAATTAAAAGCACCCCGTACTTTTTTAGTTTGGTTTGCTATGGAAGCGTGTTTTTAAGTTTTTTTTAACTATTATTTTTTGAATTAGTTCTACGACGCGGTGCGAACGTAGGTTGTAGATTGCAGAAATAAAAAATAATAAACCATATAGGCGAAATTTCCGCTTTCAGTTGCGTTTGATTACTTTTGAACCGGCTAGGAATCAGGAGCTAGTTCTCAGTGTACCTACATTCTTAATTGGTTGGTGGTTGTATGCTTTAAACTCGTTTGATATCGGTTTTAGCCATGCGCTACGCTCCAGTGCGCGTGATTTTGAAATTCAATAAAAACCCGTTTCGTATTTGGCTCCGTTTTCAGCGTCCTGTCGCGAGACCCTTTGTAGTGTGAGATCAGCCTTAAGCTGCTCACAATAACGCAGTGAAAATTTGACTTTTATAAAGTACTAGCTTCTGCCTGCGACTTCTTCCACGTCAAATATTTGCTTCCCTGACTCTTCCCGTTGCATCGCAGCCTGCCAGTTTTCGTCCATTCTTTGTTGCTGCTCCGCTCTTTTTGATCGTAGCGTGATGTTATATAGCCTATAGCTTTCCTCAATAAATAGGCTACCCGAATCAAAAAATATTTTTCAATTCGAACCAGTAGTTCCTGATATTAGCGCGTTCCACCCCCCATTTTAGGGAAGTGGGGGGTTAGAAAAAGACAAAAAGTAGCCTATGTTACTCTCCATTCCTTCAAATAATCACGTCAATTCGTTGCTCCGTTTTGCCGTGAAAGACGGACAAACAGACACACATACTTTCCCATTTATAATATTAAGTATGGATTGTAAGGGTGTGCACAGAACGCCACTTTCAACCGCGTTCGGAAGATGTGTCGCTACGCTTAAGGTCGTTTCAAATGTTCAATTTTGCTGTAATGTCAAACATTCTTTAATTTTCTATTCCTTATGCAGATGTGTAGTAGGTACTTATATATTGCTCTTTCATTTTTGAAAGATCCTATGGCTCTTAACCTGGATCACGCTTGATAGAAAATGACGGATGAGGTTTATGATTGAACAAGTATGTCCAGAAGACGCCTGACTCTTACTAGGAAGGCAGACGAGTCAAAAGTGGAAGGAAACACAGACGCTGACAGAGAGTTCCACACTTTGGCTGTGCACATAATAAATGTTTCATCATCTGCCTAGCCTTTCCCCAACTATGTTGGGATCAGCTTCCAGTCTAACCGGATGCAGCTGAGTACCAGTGTTTTACGTGGAGCGACTGCCTATCTGACCTCCACAACCCAGTTACTAGGTAATATGATACTCCTTGGTAAGACTGGTTGTCAGACTTTCGGGCTTCTGACGACCTGTAACGACTGTCTAAGATCTACGAAAGACAGCCGGGATAAATGACTTATTGTGCTTTGGGCACGGAAGGTTCTTGGTATGTAAAGATGATCACCCATCTACGGACCGACCGCGGCAAGCGTAGCTTAACCTGAATGATCGACCCGTGCGGCTGTTGTTACTTAGCCACAAACCCTTCACATAATAAATGCTTATCAACGAAATTTAAATAAAGAAACACTCTTCCCAAGATACCCTACGAAGGTATATCTCCGTAAAGGTCGAATCAATGCCAATAATAGTTTATTAACTACTTGATTCTCAGGAGGGCACCACGTTCATAGCTCACATCGCATGAAAATAATTAAGTTAGGCCCTAGACTAGAGCCAATCAACTAGATGTAATCATATCAGGTGGAAGAAACGAGGTGATTCGGACGTAGGTGTGATCCTCTGATTTATATTAATAGTTGTTATGTAAGGGTATGCCAATATATCTGCTTGATTAAGTTTCACGGGTCGGTGGAAATATGGCTGACAGTTGGTTCTCTTGAGAATAGAAGCTCGGCGCCAAGACTAGAAGAACTAGTTAGTAGAAATATTTCAAATGTAATTCGGTGTGAGGTGCGAACCAAATAAGCTGTTGGGTTGGCGACCACATTTTTTTTTTTTTTTGGTTGGGAAATCATCAAATGACTTCTCCCGCTCTGGGCGGAGCGGAAGGGCGTGTCAGACTTTTACTGACTAAAACCCACCCGTGTTCCTTCAGTTGCCCATGTGCCAGGGTCACGGTATCTTTTTCGAACAATTTCGCGACCCTGTAAGGCATCGGTCCTAGCAGACCCCTTCAGTTCTACTGACATCTCTTTGAGATGCGCGTGGATCACTACGCGCTATCGACCCGAGCCTGGTCCTTACCGGGCGGCGAGCTACCCATTGCTCGCCACCCGCAAGCGCGCGCCTACGGTGGCCGGGAGTCTACTATTGACTCCCGTTGGCGACCACTTAATGAACAGATAAAGCTTATGGAAATTTGTAGGTGATGGGAATTCACATGAACTTATTTAGCAAAATTTGGGTTTGTTTAACATATCGGTCGCACGAACAGTGTTGGCCCGGTAGTAACAAACGCGATTCACGAGTTGTGTGTCGTAGGTTAGGTTCCAATAACGACAGGCGCTTTACTTTGTGTAAATCATTTCATCACCACTGCGGTGATGCTGCACTCAAAACGGTGATGGTA
The DNA here is from genome assembly GCA_947507805.1 of Aporophyla nigra. Lineage (NCBI taxonomy): Eukaryota > Metazoa > Arthropoda > Insecta > Lepidoptera > Noctuidae > Aporophyla > Aporophyla nigra. The sequence goes on along the minus strand of OX382292.1, from coordinate 24,530,748 downwards.
AACATAGTGAGAGGAAACCGGCATGTCCTGGAACCAAATGTTCGAAAACATGTGACGTCTACCACCGGGTCTGCCTGGTGGATTACAGCCAACTTTCTCTCACATAGAGAAGGCCATTTTTCCCAGTAGTGGGAAAAATGTAGGCTGATAATGTTAAATATCTCGATGTATCCCTTTAGGTTCTTCAAGTGTTATGGTATATGGTTCTTACCACAAAAGATGTATTTTACCAGGTAAATATAAACCACCCGTCAGAACGATTTAACACTAAATGAGCCCACGGTTTCACATGCTTAAATCTGGATTCCGTGGAAATATCGAGATTAAATGTATTCTATATCCCAGTCAGGATTATGGTTAACCGATGGGCTAACTCTTCTAAATCCGTTTAATAGGTTTAGCGTGACCGTGTTAAAACAAACACCAATAATCAAATCTTGTGTCTATATTATATTTGTTTAAATTTCATTTAATTAGGTGTGCCAGCAGCTCAGATTCTCACTGACATCAAGCATTTACTATTTATGTCACTCGATAATACTGTAGTTTTATCTGAGTAAAATAATAATAATTGTAATCGAATGAGTATTTCCAGGGACAACCTTTTGCACATAATTACACCAACTAACAAAATATTGATGTAAGTACAGAAAAATGGATTACTGAAACACAGTTCTAATACAACATTTACAGACTGTTTATGATATTTGTTTTGACTTTACGACTACCAATTCCGCTATAAACCATCACACATATGCGTTACCCACAGGAAATAATTTTAAAAGCCAGCCTTTATATTCAATTACAGTACAGTTAGAAACCAATATCGTGTGCGCATTAACCAGAATGCCTCATAAACGTCTAGAGAGTACCATAAATTTAAGTGCTATACGCATAGAATTTACGATATTATACCTCGTTTTAGAGTTATTAGAAGTTTCTGTCGGGGCGATGTGTTTGTGTTTGGATGGCTGGATGTGGCATTTAGTGCGTTCGTTTTGGAACAATGTTAGTGGGTTACGTAAATATAGATGCTTCTTGGAAAAATTTGCTTTATTTCCCATTTTTTTCCTTTAACAAGTAAAGTCTGTTTTATATACTAACTCAAAGCACGTTAAGCCGTTGGTCCTACGCTTGATCTCTCTCCGGTCGAGTCGGATTGCCGTCCCATCGGACTATGAGAGTGAAGGAAGAGTGAGTGCCCCTGTGTCTGCGCACACACTTGAGCACTAAAATATCTCCTGTCCCGATGGCTAGTCTCTGTTGAGATTAGCCGCCGTGGCCGAAATACGGTCTGGAGGACAATATATATGTACTAACTAATTCGTCTCATTTTTAATTAAATGGTGTACGATATATAAAGATATATAAGATTAAACTAATTTAGTTCAGTCAAATTTAAAATTCCTGGAATAATGAACTCAACAGCTTGTACAGTTCCTTCCTCACGGTAAATTGGTGAATGAAATCATCGTGAGGAAACTGTCACGTACTAGAACCACAAATTCGAATATGTAACCTCTACCAACCCGCACTGGTGGATTATAATGGGCCGTAATCCATTGTCTTCTATCAGGGTCGCGAGATTTGTTCGAAAGAGATACCGTGGCCCTGGCACATGAGCAACTGATGGAACGCGGGTGGGTTTTAGTCAGTAAAAGTCTGACACGCCCTTTCGCTCCAGCCTAGAGCAGTAGACGTCATTTGATGATTTCCCATCCACAAAAAAAAATCATTGTCCTATCACAGAGCGGAATGTGTGGCAGCATTGACAATATGATATGATTGTGACTTATGTAGTATACTAGATCATCAAGTTTAAGGAAAGTTCGTTTTTTTAACGAGTCTGTTGTCTCTGTAACTCATACCTTTCAGTATCTTTCTGAATGTCGATATATCGTGTTTACACCCGGGTGTTACGATGTAATATCACACCTTGTTTCCAGGGCCTAGGGTTAGGCACAGCTGTACATCCTCATCTCGACTGCTATTTTGAAGTCCCATGTAATAGGGGGCGAGTCTATTGCCATCTATACTCCATTTGAAATAAGATTAGACATTTAAACAAAACTTTTATACAGTCCGTTCAACCGATTTTGACTTCCATACCGTAGGCATAAGGACGACATTAAAACCAAAAACGTGGTTACAATACCAACTGTTTACTGCAGCTGCCATTTGTTATGCCACCAGCACAATAGAAGTCTAAAACGGTTGAACTGGCTGTAAAAAAGGTTTATTTAAATTTGTAATCTAATTGCAAATTGAGTATTGTGGACACAAATCTTGACTCAGCGCTGCTACCGAGAACATCCATACAGAAGAACCCAAGACCTTATTCTCAGCATTAGTGCTTGCAACCACTAGACCAACGAAACTCGATAGCGGACTCCCGGCCACCGTAGGCGCGAGCTTGCGGGTGGCGAGCAATGGGTAGCTCGCCGCCCGGTAAGGACCAGGCTCGGGTCGACAACGCGTAGTGTTCCACGCGCGCCTCAAAGAGATGTCAGCAGCACTGAAGGGGTCTGCTAGAACCGATGCCTGCCAGGGTCGCGAGATTGTTCGAAAGAGATACCGTGACCCTGGCACATAGGCAACTGAAGGAACACGGGTGAGTTTTAGTCAGTAAATGTCTGACACGCCCTCCCGCTCCGCCCAGAGCGGGAGAAGTCATTTGATGATTTCCCATCCAAAAAAAAAGACCAACGAAACGGCAGTTCACTACTATAACATAATTTCATATTTTTCTAGTTACCTACAGTAAGATTATTCTGTATTTTCGCACGCGACTGTATCACGATGTATGTTACTTCCCGTGTCAGGTACCGAGATGAGGTAAGCAGTAATAAATCTCTTAATATTTATGAGTCTCGTGTACCCTTCAACATTACTGTGAGAATTTTATTAGGTACCTAAATTATGCTATTTTGTAGTACATTCAGTACGCTCACGGTATACAACTTGTAGGTTAGTAGGTACATTCTCAAATAAAACATTTCTCCATTATCTTATTTGCGAAAGTTCTTTTTACACGCTTTATATTAGCTTCACTTGTATGTTTGTATATTTGTTTGTAACCGACTCCTTATAGCGCGATTTTGACCCACTTTAAACGACCAGATTTCATTCAAAATTTGCACACCTGTCAAGGAACGATGACAATGCAATAATTTTATAAATTTGTGCCATTATCCTTGCCAGGGTTACCAGGACAGCAAAAAAACTGTCTTCGAAAACTACGCTGACATACGTCACAAACTACGCTGACATACGACACAAACTACGCTGATATAAGTCACAAACTACGCTGATATACGTCACAAACTACGCTGACACACATCTCAAAATTGGAAACACCCTAAAAATAAATAATAGTTTAAAAAAACTAAAAAAAAAAGCGTGGGGTGCTTTTTAAGGTATTTTTTTGTTGATATCAGGCACCCCACGCTTTTTTTTTCCATTATTTTGTACTTTTTAGTTTGGTTTTCAATGGAAGCGTGTTTTTAGTTTTTTTAAACTATTATTTTGTTCAATAAAATAGAACTTGTAGTCTCTTACTCTGGTTACACAGTTCGTGTTTCATATCCCAGCCATTTAATTTCTAACCGGATGCAGCTGAATAACCAACTATGTTGGGGTCGGATTTTTGTCTAACCGGATGCAGCTTAATACCAGAATTTTTAATGGAGCGACTGCCTGTCTGATCTCCAAAACCCAGTAACTGAGTAATAAGATACGACTTTGTAAGACTGGTTGTCAGACTTTCAGGCTTCTGACGACCCGTAACGACAATCAAAGATACATTAAATGACAGCCGATTCAGCTGAACGTGCTTCCAAGGCACGGAGGGGTTTTGGTATGTAAAGATGGTCACCCGTAGCTTAACCTGAGTGATTTCCGTGATCCGTGCGGCTGTAATTTCTTAGTCACAAATCCCTCACACAGTTCGTGTTTGTACACATTAAAACGCATTCTTGAAAAAATAGTCCCTCCGCGCGGAAGAAGTGAATCTTCGTAATCATTTTAATGTTATCGTTTCTGATAACATTAAAATGTTCGATTTTTCAAAAACTCTATTCGTCAACTCATTGGCGTGTGCACGAACACTTTGACAATTGTGCTTTAATACCACCTCCACGGTAGCGTTAAACGTTTAACGCAACCTTGTTGGAAGACGCATTAGAAGTATCACTTCAAAAATCAAAATCAATTAATTAATCGTAAGCATAAGATACGAATATCTTCGAGCCTACTTATTAGAGGCGCTGAATGCCCAAGAGTTCAATACCTTACAAAAATTTTAGTCTGGAACCAACCAACTTTTGAATTTAAGTTTTTAAGTATGGAACCACTCGATCGGTACATACTCCATTTTGCCAAAAAGTTTTATAATAAGAAAATTTAAATTCATTGCATGCTTTCTTCATTTTGAAATTGGAATCATCTTTGGAATTGGTCACTTAAGGATTCGTAATTTTCTTGTGGCACGTTTCTTTCTGGATTCAGAAATTAAACGTAACTTTAGGGACAAATTAGAAAACCATTCAGTTACAGGTAATGAACTAACCATTTGTCTTATGAACTAATTTTATGTTCTTTCCCTACTTAAATATATTTGTATTTCAGAGTTAGGCAATTTATGTAGGTAGTTATTTGTGTTTACCAAAGTGATCTACATAACCAAAGGTTGTAATAATATTATTGTACCCACGTTTAGTCAAACGGGATCTAGAAATTAGCGATACTAAAATAATGATAGCTCTTAAGAATTGGTATTCCGATATAGGCGTTGATATAATCGGCAATCATGTAATTTGGTTTAAATAGGTTTTTGTATTTAATTATGTAGATTATTTTTATTTTGTGAAGGTGAGAGCGTTGTAGGCCTTGAAGACAGTAGATTTGTACACCATTCCCTATATTATTAAGTACCTGGTACTTGTTGACAGGCGTACACTGTCCTCTCATATCTATTACCACTGTTATTTAAAAAGATTGTAAAAGCCAATAATTTTAAAGTGTAACTGTGGAGTTTCTTGTCGGCTCTTTTCCATAGTAATCAACCAATTGGAACAGTTCCTAGCTTCTGAAGTTTCATAAGTGCCTTAGTAAATATTTTGATTTTGCTTTATATAAGTTGCTGATCTTTAAAATTAAGGGGTATTCGAGTCTACAAATTCGAAAAAATCGATTCGAAAAAATAGTGTTTTCGAAGAAGAGGAAGGTCCAATGTATGAAGCAGGAATGCTAGATTAAATAAATGTAAGTCTAAAATATCATTTTATGACTTAGACTGCGAAAAACTTGACGCAAAACTTTAAACACGTTTTTCTCGAAACTGTCTTTTTCAAGACGATGCCCATGATTTTTCAAGTTCTACTGGACCGATTTACTTGAAATTTTTTGAGATGACTTTATAGACTTGTCTAAGTGCGAAACTAGCCGCATGCCCAAATTTCAATTTTTAATATTTAAAAAAAATTGAAAATGTCAATAAACGTGGTACAAAACCTGCTTTTTTTCAGGCACCGGACATTTTGTGAAAAAATTTTTTTTTCAACTTTTCCCTAGTTCCGGACATAGCGACATTACTCTAGACTAATAATCGTTTTTATTATATTTTTTCTGATTGCCAGGCGGGTTGGAATTGTGGGCATGATCACGTGCCAATTTTTTGAGTCCCCCCACTTCATCAGCTGCTATGTTTTTTAAATTTTCAACTTTTTTAATTTTTTTATTCTTGTAATGTGAATAAATAACTCATAAAAAATGGATTGAAAAATTATTGATAGCCTTTTTTTACGGCACTTCAAAAATCACCTAAAGTTTGGTTCTCTAGACTAGACTGAAGGGGGTATCCTTAAGTTAAATACTGTGTAATGTCTCTGGCATTTACACTTTTATTGAGTGAGCGTTATTATTTTCTCAGGCATTCGTTTTAAAGGGTAGGTATAAGAAATACATCCCCAGACAAATTACTACTCAAGAAATTACTACTACTAATTCAGACAAGACCCTAAATTACCACCCAAATAGAACAAGCTAAAAACAAAAGTTAGTACAACAGAATCAATGACAACAACGTCGGTCTTACACGCCATTACACTAACCAAGAGACCGAAACATTAGCCGAAATTAGGGACGTACCATTCCTAATGTGTTGATGCACTTATAGTAATTAATAAAGATCAAAGAGACGTGGTGGGTCGTACGGGTAATGTTTTGTGATCATGACTTAACATTGTTATGTATGGTTTTCCTAAATTGCTGTAATGAATCTTAGTAAAATGTATCTTTGCGAGTCCGGAAGGTTACGAATATGCCTTTATATTACTTCTCTAAGTAATATAAACTCATCACTGACACTGATGGTGAAGAAAGATCTCTTTTTTCCTCATCAGTTCTTTTTGTTATGGTGCAAGCACAATTGTGTGAAGTTAGCCCAACTCGTCTGTAATCGCCGTTCATCGTATATGCCTGCTATATAATCGGGGCGCTCCGTGAGTTGTCGGTTTTTCGAACACCGCTCACAAAACGGACTACGGACGATCAACGACAAATATGTGGATGCTCGCACGATGATCATGCCGATTACAGATGATTACACAATTACCGATCATCAGCGTTTATGAAGATGAGCCATATTTTTTTTTTTGTGGGTTGGCAGTCATCAAATCACGTCTCCCGCTCTGGGCGGAGCGGGAGGACGTGTCAAAGTTTTACTGACTAAACCCCACCCGTGTTCTTTCAATCGCCTATGCCAGGGCTACGGTAACTCATTCGAACAATTCCGCTAACCTGGCAGAATGCCCGTGCCAGACTGTAAAAATACCACCACACACACTACCACTTATATATAATGAACAAGGAAATTTGAAGTGCTCTATTGAATAATATTGGCACTATTTTCAATACCTACTTTACGCGAGAGTCTCATTGTGGTGGGCTCGATCCCAGGCATGGGCTTTCTTTGTGTGGTTATTTTCATCGTCACTGTTCGCAAAACGGTGAAGGATAACATCGTGAGGAAAACGGTATGGGCTGGAACCAAAAAATTCGACGACATATGACATCTACTAATCCGCATTGGGCCCGCGTGGTAAATTATAGCCCAGTTCCTCTCGAAGAACGTGCATCCCAGCAGTGGGAACATTATAGGCTCATTATGCTCACTGCACTGCGATTTTGTCGTTTTTAAAATCCTTGTTACAACCAAAGCTAAGGTTTATAGTACGTGGCGTTCCGTAGATTCTGGCTGAGTTCCATAAGATAAAGTTGTCTGTGTACTAATCATTTTTGGATCAGACTTTCTGGGTATAAAGTAAGGAAACGGTCCCTTATTATGCAATTTCTATACCTTCAAATATTTAGTGGGTAGAAGTGTAACACAATAACAGTAGGAATGGCTTACATTTTGACAGTTCAACAACATTTTTTTTTGTGGGTTGGAATCATCAAATGACGTCTCGCGCTCTGGGTGGCGCGAAAAGGCGTGTCAGACTTTTACTGATAAAAACCCACACGTGTTTGTTCAGCTGCCCATATGCCACGGCCACGGTAATTCTTTCGAACAGATCTCGCGACCCTGGCAGGATTCAACAACATTCATTGCGTTCTTTACTTTGCTGAGCAGACAATTTTTTTAAACATAGGCAGCAATGCATTCCTTGCAATTCCTTGTGTTGCCGAACGTAAAGAATAGTACCATACCATTTCTGCTAGAGGGTTTCATAGAAGATGGCTAAAGGACATACTAGAGAATGGGCAGCAGCGTTCGCTACGCATTCTACCACTATACTGCGATCGCCAATCCGCTTGCCAAACGTGGCGATTACAACACACCGCCCTTTTGAGAGGTCTATTTTCAGCGGTGGACATCTTATGGCTAAAGTGATGGTGATGATAAATGCATTGGCAAAATATCCTTCAAAATAATTGAGATTCCGATTGATACAGCGCAATTAAGGTGTTCATTGTAAAGACTGAAATAACAATCGCCATTGAACCTATTTACTACTTAACTAACCCACCTTTTTACTATAATTACTAAAACTTAGTGAATCGTTGTCTTAATTAACACTTTCACACATTAATTGTAACTTCGTCTTACCCTTTAAGGATCATTATCTCGATCTAACGTAAACACGAAGATTCTGAGACAATCTTGCAAATTCTCTTTGTTTACAAACTTGTGTAATTGTTTCGACAATATTAGGTTTCGGTTCTAATTAAAGGTTTTGTTTTAATTAAGAGAAAGTGTTACAAGGTTTTTAATTAAGTAATGGTATATAATAACCAGTGTCAATACTGATCGTTAAAGATCAGAGCAGAGTGAGCAGAGTGAGCAGTGGTAGCCCAGTGATATTGACGCTGACTTACAAGATAGGTCATAAGTTTGAACCCAGGCAGACGCTTTATTTTGTGGACCTTGAGGGCCGAGAAGTTATAACCACGCCATATCACGAACTTCAAGTCTTTCGTGGTGCGAGTTCCAACTAATCAAATCGAGACCTTCCTCAAGGAAGAGTTTTGACCGAAGGGTGTCTTGTATCGGCGATTCCGCGGAAGGCTACGCGACACCACGCAGCGCAACACGACGCCGTCACTTCGTGTACAATAGTTTTATGTTTACATTGTTTTTATTTGTATGTATGTTAGTCTGTAAGGTATTTATGATTTGGGTCTTTGTAGCCCGAAATAAAATGATTTGATTTTTTATTTTGATTTGAAAACGGTAAAGGAAAACATCGTGAGAAAACCGGCGGCATGTCCTAGAACCAATGATTCGAAAACATGTGTCATCTACCACAAATACTACATGCACCAGGCCCACATGGTGGATTACAACCCACTACCTCTCACCGAGAGGAGGCCCAGCAGTGGGAAAAATATAGGCTGATGATGATGATGTAAGATCAGAAATATTCTTTAAAAACGTCAAGTGAGCATGGAACCGGCCTTCACCACCAAAGTTACGGCTGACCATGAGGTCGTCCGTCACCTCCTTCTGCGAAGCAGTAATGCTTGCGAAGGAGGAGGCGGGGCGCGTGAGGGAGTGGCAGTCTCTATGCCCTCACATCTCTAGCCGCCGCAGGAGGAGACTCCCCGGGCGTCGGGAGTCGATAGCGGACTCCCGGCCACCGTAGGCGCGAGCTTGCGGGCGGCGAGCAATGGGTAGCTCGCCGCCCGGTAAGGACCAGGCTCGGGTCGACGGTGCGTAGTGTTCCACGCGCGCCTCAAAGAGATGTCAGCGATACTGAAGGGGTCTGCTAGGACCGATGTCTGCCAAGGTCGCGAGATTCGTTCGAAAGAGTTACCGTGGCCCTGGCATATGGGCAACTGAAAGAAGACGGGTGGGTTTTAGTCAATAAAAGTTTGATACGCCCTTCCACTCCACCCTAGAGTGGACGTTATTTGATGATTTACTACCCAAAAAAAAAAAATAGGAAACCATGAGGTCGTGGGTTCGATTCCCAAATCGGGAAAATTGCAAACAATTTTCGCAGGTACAAGTCTGGGTCTGGGTCCTGTCCAACCCTTCGAAGAAACAAGGCGTCATATTTTGGTAAGACAAGTTAAAAGCTATTATTACAAAGCTGACAGATCAACAAGCCTAGGCAAGGCCTTCTTACTGTGATAAACTCCATTTATAATGAGAATCCTCAAACATTTTTGTTAAATCATCTAACTATTCACCAACAAGCCTTCGAAAACAGATTCTCATTTCAGAATACGAAAATATTTTCGCCTGTATTAATAAAAAATAAAGCTACAAAATTCCGCTAATATTGTGCCTGGCCAGTGAAGATAGGAAGCTGTTGAATAAAATACAATATGATCCGTTCCAAAAGTATCCAAAGAAAATATAAATAAATGGTTCAGAATCGGTACCTGTAGATGCCACTTATAAATTGAGTGCCATGATTTAATTATTTGAATACAGAACACCGCAATTCTAATGATTAATTTTAAAATAAAAACCAACTTGAATATGTTTTTTTTATTGACAGTTGAGGTTAGTTTTATAACCTAATTTTGTCAATCACATTTTAATGCTATTCAAACAATAAATTGGTTGTAAAGTAGTGAGATATAAGTTGAAACCTTCTAAATGCATATAAAAGTGTTTTTAATTACCTATATTGACGTATTGCTTAAGAATTTAACCAGAAGACTTTTTGTTTACACTTTCTTGCGATACTTTTGAAACAGATATTATAAGTAGGTATCGGAAACTTGCGGCCATATTTCTTGGCGAGTTAATGTTACTCGTAGATAGAGCACGTTCGGTCCAAGACAAACTAATTATTATGTGAAAGTTAGGAGTTGCTATCGATGTGTGTATTTCGTTACTGCTAATGTTTTATATGAGTCATATAACATGAGTTATTAACGTCTTTTTTACATCATTGTCAAAATCTAAGTGATCTTTATTCTTGTTGCGATAAAGTGGCTGGTGGGTTGCAGGTACAGTCGCCAGTACACCAGTGTACCCGAAGCTGTCCAATTCTCCCAATCAACCCTGAACCTAATGCTTTAGCGATAAAGTTGAAAATCTATTAAAAGAATTTGACAGATTGTACTAGCTCGATGTGCTGGCGTATGTACCATAACCGTGAAATGTCTGTCATTTTACTGAAGCTCCGGAGATTGCTTGTACAGTCACCACCAAAAGTCGATGAACAGAATCAACATAACAAAACACCTGTTCACAATAAAATGCCATAAGTTATAGTCGCAACTAGGAAACAAAATAGCCTGTACACCAGAAATTTACAAAAGTCGTTAAACACGACTATTTCAAAAGCTAAATAATTAATATTAATTATTTAGCTTTTGATTCTGTTCATCGACTTTTGGTGGTGACTGTACATGAAAAAAATACTGATAGCACCAACAAAAGCTACTTACCCAAGGTATAATAAAATTGGGGTTAGCCGAACAATATCTTCAGCTAAAAACGTTCACTGTTTCCTCAGGTCTCCTAGACGCATCGTCACAATGATCAATCCCACATCCTACAAGGACACTTATGAAACGTCAGAAGCTAGGTAAACGGTTCCAATTTGTTGATTACTATGGAGAGGAGCAAGCAAGAAACTCCATGGTTACTATTTAAAAAATAAATAATTGACTTTTACAACGGTTTGTTATTCATTACAGCGTTAATAGGTATGGGAGGACAGTGTAGGCTTGTCAACGAGTACCAGGTAATTAATAAAATAGGAAATTGTCAACAGTTACAAAGTTTTAGAGCCTACATTTGAACAGCAAATAATGAATATAGGTATAGTCCAGAAACCGCAGACATTTATCACCACACTTGTTCGCAAAGTACTCAAGGGCAATTTTATGCCGTTAACTTAAATATCTCCTTTTGAAGATGTAATAAATTTTAAGCACCTAAAATATTCGAGAGTTCGACAGTTTTATGAACGTTCTGACTAACAACCATTTTTAATATGAAAGATGAGGTGCTGAGTTATCATTTCATTTGGTTTTTCGATATGTATAGTCTCGGCCCTGTGAAATTGGTTCTACAATAAAATGGGTCTTCACCTCTATTCAACGAATACAGATAATATTATCTTATATATTGTGAACCAGATGAGAAACTGCTAACAGTGTTAATACCAATATCTTCAATTCTACATTCAGACTTTGAAAAAAGTCGCTAAAATGAAATTGCTTATACAAGGTGTAATACTTAACACAACTGAAAGATTCAAAAGGGGTACATAATGTCTAAGTTTGCGATCATAAACGCATAGACTTGCTGATTTGTCTTCTACTTATTGTGACTAATCCTGCTACAAATTTTGATAATAGTAACAATTTCATTCACTCACGTTTTATTTATACAAGGCTGAATTATGTCCGGAATTGACAAACAACGAAGAAAAACCTTTTATTGGTGCGAGCGTGCGTGTTTTTCCGGTATTTTGTTTTTCAATTTAGATGCGACGTGACAATAAGCTGTTTTTTTAGGCTTTTTCCTATTTGGTTCATATGAAAAGCCTATTCACCTATTGTCAATATTGACTGCATTCAGATGTTTATTTTTATACCCCGACGCAAAAAGCAGGGTGTTATAAGTTTACCGTGTCTAACTGTGTATTTGTGTGTTTGTCTATGGCATCGTACCTCCCAAAAGGCTGAACTGATTCACTTTGTTTTTATTTTGTTTGAAAGGTGAATTAATCGAGAGTGATCATAACACACCCAGGAAAAAAATTTCAGACGTTTGAAGATTATGTATTCTTTTCTGGTTGATTATTTCCTAAGATAACCGTTTTTAAACAAATAAACTCTTCAGCTTTATAATATTAGATTTTAGTACATATTTTAGTATGTATTCATTCCTGGAACAATACAACAAAAGATACTTACCAAGATAGTTCTTTATTGCTGCAGTCCATGATATATTGAGTACATACAGGTTGTCCCAAAAATCAACGTAAAGCCGAAAACGGTTGATAGGCCAGGTGGTGACAATTATCAGAAAAATAATAATCGATTTTTTTTATTTTTTTCTGATAACTGTCACCACCTGGCCTATCAACCGTTTTCGGCTTGACGTTGATTTTTGGGACACCCTGTATTTATAAATTATTCTGCCAGCGATTCTTCATCTGCGTGTCTTGTTTTCACATAAAATATTCTATGATACTCACTCAGCATTACTGTTGCTTCCTAATAGTGAACAATTTTTCGGAATTGGAGTAGATCTATTTACTTACACACTCACAAATTTTACCTCTTTAGAATATTGTTGGTACAGAAATAATTTAGTTTGGTTCAGCACTGTAGATATATTATGATATACACACATAAACACACATACACAAAACACACACACAACACAACACACATACACACACAACACACACACACACAACACACACACACACACACACACACACATATATATTTTTTCGTACAATTAGAAGTTAGCTTATACTGGAAATGTATTGCTTGATTTGCCGCCGCGCGTACATGGGCAACCCGTCGATCGTTTATGAGTGGAATTTTACCGTGATATAGAATATCGTGATTATGTTGCGATAACAAAAGTACACCAAAATTATTAAATTAGTTAGTGTTAGAGATAAAATAAAGTACTATGATGTGTGTATGTGGAGTGCGTTTGAGTGCTTCACTTGAGAACAGCTGGACCTAGTTAGCTATTTTTAGCTAAGTCCAAAATAACTTTAATTGAAAGAGACATAGGTACTAAAAATATACATAAAACTAGGAACACCTACAAAAATATAATGGGCTTCAACCGCGGTCATAGCCTAACCATTTTTTTACATATATCTTGATTTCTATGTCAAATATTTTCTTGTTTCATACTTTTTAAAGAGTTAATTTTTAGTAGTAGGTTTGTAATTTTTTAACTTACTTTTTTGTTTTAAAATGTTCGTAATAGTCCGATTTTTTTTTTTTTGTTATTCGATAAATTAATAAATAAGATATAGTCTGAATTAGGTTTTTGTGGCAAGAAAAATTTAAAAAGATTTTGTTCACTATATCCCGGATTTTTCAAATTCGGGATAAACTGAACTGAATCACGAATTGTTTTCTATGGAGTTTCGGTATAACTTATTAATCAAAATTTAACAGGATTACGTCGTCGTCCGGGCCAGTTGGTAATTAAATAAAACATTCACATTATGAAAGAAACATTTTATTTTTTTATAGTTTTTCACTAACAGTGCATTCACAGTTAAAGTTTCTTACGGCAAGAAACTATTTTTAATTAAAAATTAATAGTAAAACAATAGGTATACATTTTCGAAACAGCGTGAAATACAAATAGCTTACATTGATAGTGAAATATATATTTTTCTCTAATTTTATTAGACTTAAAGATTCGTGACTATTATTATTATTTTCTACAGAAGGCCGTGTTCTTAGGCATTAATAATAATAAGAATTTATAATATATAAAACCATAAAGATTACGCGATTCTTAACGATGCACAGAAGTACCCTACAAGATTTACATTTTTTTAAGGACAGAGTAAATTTTTAAGTTCACGTTAATATACATACATATTAAGCCTATATAATATGTATATGAAGTTGGATATACATATTTATGAAGATATTTCTACGTACTTATATACAAGTAATGAAATATTCTCTAGCAATGTTAGTTCTAATTATAGAATTTTGTTCGCTAAATCTTAGTGTGTACTGGTTTCTTTCTATTGTTACTTCAATATAATAATATTTTTAAGTACATAAACATCCATAAAATTGAGATGCTATATAAAGAGTGTTCCATTAATAAAGGAATTAGAAATTGTGTTTATATAAAACAGAATTATATTTCTAATTAAAACTTGTCTATATATTTTATTACTGAAATATTATTAGTTTACTAATTGTTATCTACATATTTTGTTAAAGTATATATAGGTTTTACGTGAGTATTAATTTTCTCTCAAAATGAAATATTGCATTGTTATTTTTGATAACTATATAGTTCGTGTTTTCTTCTTTTTTGTGTTTTCTTTATTGTCTATGAAAGTAGATGCAGATACTATTTTTTTTTATTTATTCTCCTAATGTTACTTATGATAAGGACTAGTCAAAACATCTGTTATTTTAAACAACTCTGCATATTCGTTGCTACTATTAACAAAGTAAGTTTTTTTTTTTAAGTAACCCCATATTAAGGCATACTATTATTTTATCCTATTATGAGATTCATTATTATTAGAAAAAATCCACTACATAGTTTAAAATAAATGTTTAAAAAAGAACTGCAGAGTTATATTTAATAACAGATCACTAAATTACTTAAAATTACTGACTAGATGAAAATGTTAAAAGTAACCTATGCGATATGTGACGCAAATGCGTTAAAGCATAGCATAATGAGCCTTACCCTAATAAACATACAGTTTATAATTAAATATAGTACGCTAAATCACAACACTGCAAAATTTAAACATGTTTACGAGTGGAATGTATTTAAGGCTATGAAAATACTTTTCGCTGAATAAATAAATGAATTAAATAAGGAAATGTTATAAGTACACATACAACATTTCCTAGAATATATTGGATTTAGGAAAGCCAATATGAACTTTATAGGGTCGCTTTAAAAGAAAATCGAGGCAGAAATGGTCGTGTAAGATAGGACTTTACCGTTCTCAATACATCAACGTAAGCCAATATTTATTTGGGTAGATACTTTGGCAGAGCCTACGAAATAAAGTTGACTAAATATCTTTGGATAGAGGATATACAGGGTGGAAAGAATGAACTGGCTTTGGAAGAAGTACTAACCATAAATATTGGTGTTACAAATGTATCGCAAAAGAAACACTTTTTAATTTGTTTAAGTATCATAAATCCACATCTTTCTGCAGCACGTTCGTAATTCACATTCTGTATAAATGTATACGCGAACCAGTATTGTTGGTTCTTGGTTCCTAAATGAGGTAAATGGACCCGTATGTGCGAACGCAGTGCCTTGAAAATCAGCTCTTTGTTAGAAAAAAAAGTAACATTTAATATTTTTAAATTACAATATCTAATAGTATTCAAGGTATCGCAGTAAGCACATTAACTATTTTAGAACATACGCTTTTTTGTAAGTATGTATATTGTTCAGAAGTCTTATTATATACAATGCTTAAGACTATTAATAAATATCATAAATAAAAAAATAGTACAAAACTTTCTCGCTTCGAAAACCTTAGCGTTGAGTTAGGTATTAAATTTTTTGGTTCCATTAAAGTACAATAATAAAAAAATGTAGAAATAGGAAACATTAATTTATGTAGCAGGTAATCTACAATATATTGTAGCACTGTTAAAAACTACAGAAATAAAATCAGGTAGAAGACATTTTTTTTTTTGCTATATATATATATATATATATTTTCATTCAATATTTTGCATTTCTAAAATAAGCCGACTTAATTTACAACGCTGGCATAATGCAAAACATATTTTTTATTTTTAAATAATCTATGATTCTGAAAAGAAATCTACATTAATGTTCATTCAAACTAATATGCTATTAAGTTAATGACTTCAAATATATTCATATTTATATTCTAACATTATAATCTCAATGAATTATCTCTAGAAGCAAAACACATTTGCCTTAAATTAGTTTATCTACAGCGTCGCTTTAAATCTATGTAAGTCGTAATTATCCCAGGTTCAACTTTATTTACATATTCCTTACGATTATATAGTAAAGCTTCACACAGATCACTATAAGTTACATCTATATGAAAATGTGTTGGTACAAACACGATAAGAGAATTACATAAACTACGTATTATATGACTTTTAAAAGCTACAATCCTCTTGGATCCAAGATTCTACTATATTCGGCTTAATTTAATCTATTTGCGATATTAGTTTTAAATTATACAAAGGAAACTTCACTGAACTATCGATAGACAATGAAAATGATTATCGGTAAAAAAATGAAATTGTAATTACTGTGAAATTACTTTTCTATATTTGGTTTTACAGAGAGCAGAGATGACCTTAAAATGTTAATGTTCACAAGTAAAAATTTTGCATGAGTATTACATCGCTATTATTAGTGAGAACATAAGATTAACTATAGCTATTATTACATAGATCATCAGCATCATCAATTGCACTATAATTAAATCTAATAGAAAAGCATTCAGTATCAACCACAACAGCCACAACATCCTTAGCACTAAATACGACAAAAACACAGCTTAAATATAAAGAGTATTAAAACTTCCAAGTGACATTTTTACACAAAACAGTTAATGAATAAAGTTTTTAATCAACGCTTTACAAAGCAATTACAAGATAAGTATATACAATGTCAATAGTTAGCTCCTATTTGAAACTTGAAATTATTCTGGGCTGATTTTAATTCTGTGACTCGGTTGCTCCACTGGATTCGTCGTTGTCTATATCATCCGGCTTTTGTCCAATGTTGAATTCTTTCAACGCATCCTGTATATGTTTGACCTGTCAAAGAAAATTGGATTACGAAAACTTTTCCCCTTAGAGACGTTACTCAAAAGAACGTGTTGATACAGTGTTACTAAAATTGAAGTTGGCAAAGAAAAAAAAAACAGAGATTCGTACACTATCAAACATTCATAGAAAAATCATAAAGTTTATCCAATATCTGTTGGAAGTAAGGAAGTTGACGTAATAGAAATGGTCGGATCTCTGACTTTGATAGAATTGAAAAGTTTTGTTTGCTGTATATCAAAAGTAACAAAGTCTTCGAATTTATTTAACTTTATTCCCGAAGCAAAAAGAAAGTTTGATGCGATTACAAATGGCACTGTATTTTTTACAGATTTGTCCTCTGTTATACGTGTTTAGCACTCCTTATATTTCTTTACAAATGAAGTTACTACCCGCGTGTGCTTGAAAATGTTTTGATTTAACGTCGAATATATCCTATGACACTCTGCAATGCCTACAATAATGCTTCCCATAAGTAAAATTATTGTCAGAATTAGATCAGTCGTTCCAAAGATTACATACAAACTCTCAAATGTGACTGCTTTTTA
This sequence comes from Aporophyla nigra, assembly GCA_947507805.1. NCBI lineage: Eukaryota > Metazoa > Arthropoda > Insecta > Lepidoptera > Noctuidae > Aporophyla > Aporophyla nigra. Next base: position 24,513,202 of record OX382292.1, on the reverse strand, counting down.
TTTATAGTATAGAAGAAAGCGGTAAAAAGTGTCGTCTAAACTAATGAAGTATCATAATGACACTACCAGCTACCATAATTATAAAATCTCGGTGACACTCCTATTTCACTTGTCGTGTTTCACCTACAATTTAGCCATCACCATTTTTTATTTTTTGGTTGTGAAACCCTTTGTCTTCGCTTGACCTTCATTCACGCTAAGGTCTTCATAACTTTAGAGATATCTACAAGAACATGAACTAAGGCTAGAATAGTCATTCGTTTTAAGTACTTAATGAATATTCAGGACCTTGCTTAGGCCTATATTATAAAATGAGTGTAGGGCTCTGTAATTATATCCAACCTCGTTTGGTATGCAGCGGGAGAATTTTGTCAAGTAATTATGTTACCAAAATTCAAGCGAAGTTTTTATCTTGGAATATTTTTTGCGTACGTTCTTTTGAGAGTAACTTTCTGCATTATTTTTCTAAGACGATTTTTACTTTTAAATTTATACAATCTGATTATTTTTATTTATTATCAAATTCGGTAAACTAATTACTTGAAAAAGACACTTCAACTTCGTAAAACATTTCATTGATAAGATAACGTTTGTCACGATAAAATATATTTTCCCTAAATCATCAGATCTATGAAAGAAAACGTTGAAGTTCACTTAAAAGAAAACTCACCTGAGAGGCCGCAGGGTCGGTGCCAGGGTGTTTGTACGTGTGAAGGAAATAACACGTTCCCGGAATGTCCTTGGGGAACGAATTCGGGAGACAGGAACGGTCCCGAGCCTCCATCTCAAATCCCGGGAATTTTATTAGCCACCTGTCAAAAAAAAAGTTTAGTTAAGATGTTGGCTGACAGCCCCTTCCGTGATATGGTGATTCTTTGTACTTGTACAGTTCACAAAAGAGTTTGGGTCGAGAAAGAAACATCTTTGCAGAGAGCAGAGAAAGTAATACGAGTGAACCTGCAAATACACAGTCATTTCCAAATTATGCACTCGCTTTTGTGCAGGTGGTTCTGGCGCAGTGGTATGCAAGATACTTAGTTTGCACACCATTGCACCAGAACAACTCTGATGGGAGAGTGTCTTAAGGGTATGTCAGTTACACTACTTGCATACTTGTCAAGGTCGGCGTAACATGACAATTTTCTGCCATACATTTCAACTAGTAATTTCTATAGCAACTCCCCTTGTAACCATAATATCTTTTACACAGTCCATCTATCGTTTCAGAAAAGAAAGAAAGAAATACAACATGAAACAAACATGAAAAAAATCAGCTGTTTCATTAAAAAGTTCAATCCTACTCTACCAAAATGTATGAAACAGCTTAATTTTTTTTTTCGCGTTTTCAGGTTTGGTCCCATAGTAAAAGTTGTTAATAATAATGAGTACAATGACCCCTCAAGAGGGTGTGCGTTAATTACGGAACATGTTGTATATATATCTGCCACAGAAACACGTGCATATAAAAAGATAAGACTACACTAAAACATGTTCTGGTCATCTACTATTCTTAAAGCCCTCCATAATAAAATGGATCGTTACTTCTGTAAATAGAGTTACGAAATCTCTTGTACACATTTTATTCAAACACAACCTTCGTAATTTTCACAGTTTTACTTAAATAACATACGATGTCTAAAACGATATAAATGAATTAATGCAGCAGTAATGCTTGCGAAGGAGGAGGCGGGGCGCGTGAGGGAGTGGCAGTCTCTGCGCCCTCACGTCCCTAGCCGCCGCAGGAGGAGACGCCCCGGGCGTCGGGAGTCAATAGCAGACTCCCGGCCACCGTAGGCGCGGGCTTGCGGGCGGCGAGCAATGGGTAGCTCGCCGCCCGGTAAGGATCAGGCTCGGGTCGACGGCGCGTAGTGTTCCACGCGCGCCTCAAAGAGATGTCAGCAGCACTGTAGGGGTCTGCTAGGACCGATGCCTGCCAGGGTCGCGAGATTGTTCGAAAGAGATACCGTGACCCTGGCATATGGGCAACTGAAGGAACACGGGTGGGTTTTAGTCAGTAAAAGTCTGACACGCCCTCCCGCTCCGCCCAGAGCGGGAGAAGTCATTTGATGATTTCCCATCCAAAAAAAAATAAAAAAATGGTTTGCTGTCCTCATAAGCCCACTATTCTTTTTACTTCTAAAATCGTGCACAGACGGAGGGATCATTCGGAAAACATGGATTAAAAATAATTGCAGTACTTGTATTTCTTTTGTTGCACTCGTTATTCACGTGAGAGCTACTTTATATAGTAATTGCGGTATTTGAGAGGCTTTGTACTGAAAGTAAAAGCGTAGTGTGACGGGGTTGTTTTTTTTTGCTAAAGCCTCGGAAAAGTTTTGTATTATATCAAGTTTCGAAATTAATTTGTTTCGTCCTTGGTTATAAAAGTTTATGGACGGAAAACTTGATTAGCTTTTATTGTATTCAACACACACATAAACGTATGCTTCCAAAATATATTTTGGAGTATGAATATGAGTCTAATTTCAACCCGAATCGGTGACAAATTGTCCAGATCTCGGAGTCATCCAAGTCGGTTTCGATTCCATTGTAAACCTTAAAAAATTCAAGAATAGGTAAGTGCGCCGAAAGCCCTCTACGCATTATCCATCTTAAAGGACAGCTGTTTATCTGTTAGTCGTTCAAGGCTGAGCTCATGAAAAGTTTGACACGCCCGCGCTTTGAGAAGTCATTTGATGATTTCCTATCAAAAAAAAAACAAGGGTGAGCAAAAGGCTCTATCATTTTCAACGTTTGTAAAGCGGAGATTTGAACAGACATGTCCACTGGTTGATTGACGAAATGCTTGCTTGTGTGCTTTGAGTATTTTAACCTAATCTCCTTCTTCACGTTACGGAATTCGTTTTAGTGGATCTTAATGTATGTGAACACTATTTTAATAAAATACAATATTTTAAACAATACAAAAAGGCAGCGATTTAATAAAGAAACCACATATTGTCCTGAAAGAGTGAAGTATCTTCTTGAACGCCCACAGACTGTCACTGAGGGTCGTGCATAGTATTAAGACAATATTACGGATGCATACTGCGTAGAGAGATATTTTCTTAATTCGCCCACCTGTACATGGGACTAGAATATTATTGCCAAAATATGCGTAGGTCTGACTACAAGGTTCTTACAACTTGATTAAACATCGAGTTTTCTATATTATACAGGTTGGGGCACGCAAACTGTAAACATTACCACGAAATCAGCGCATTTTTTTTATATTTTTTTTGGGATTGGAAATCATCAAATGACTTCTCCCGCTCTGGGCGGAGCGGGAAGGCGTGTCTTTTACTGACTAAAACCCACCCGTGTTCCTTCAGTTGCCCATGAGCCAGGATCACGGTATCTTATCTAGAGCCCCAGCGATAAAATTTGTCATAAGTAATTCATAAAAATGTCAGCTATTTCATACAAAAACGGTCAACTTGTATGAAATAGCAAAATTTTTTTAAATAACCGACGGGAATTTTTGACGCAGCGAGCGCGGTGTTTCAAAATCATGTGTGAATCCTTGGTAACAGATAATGCGTCGATGTCCATGCCATCCTGTTTGTAAGTTTAGTAGGTATAAATGTTTTACATAGCTCTTAAGTTTCTGGAGTAAATTCTCTAAATGAATGTCAAACCCACATCAAAGTCTGTTGCGGAGTCAAGAAAGACAACGTTGTTATACAGACGGACTTAAATTTATAATATGCGTGAATATATACAGGATCAAATAAGATCATCTGGCAATACGATACCCATGTGAACCCATCACGTTGGTATCGCATTGCCACTTGACCGACATCGAAAATTAATTAAACAATTTATTTTATTGTCATTCCAATTTTCTTCAACGACATAGTAAAATGTACATTATTGCAACAAAATATACCACGTATATTTTTGGAAATTCGTGAAAAATGTCTAAATTGCACGAGAAATTACAAAAACAACTGATCGATTGCGGGCTCTGATCGAATTATGTTTTTTTTTTTTACTTTCGATTTCAATATCAACACTCATCGCGTGGCTAAAGTATTGCCAACAAAATAAATTCCAGTATGTTATCTGTGCACGTCATATCATAAATTTTTCATACGCCCATATAACACTCTTAAAAATGTATGCCAGTGAGGCCATAAAGTACGCACCCCTTTCACGCCAAAAACTAATGGATTATAACCGAAAGGCTGCAATGAATGTCTATGAAAAAATGCCTAATACTTGGCTTTCGTATTATGAAAAATCACCCTTTCTAGTTCGAGGAAATTGCTTTTCTAATGAAAATAATTAAATGGAAGTGGTTTTTTTATTACAGGGAAAATATAATTTGGTGAAGTTAATTAACTGTCTTATATTTGAGCTTAGATTTTCTATCGCATTACCGTTGAAATCGACTTTACTAAAACCTTAAATTCATCAATTCTCTGACAAACAAAGCTTGGTCTAAAAGCATGATATTTGGCATCAGAATTCTTTATGTAACAAAAATGAGCTGGGGATGGTTTTTTTTAATTAGTCCCTTTAAGGTTTTTTTTTGTTTTATTTTTGTGGGTGGGAAATCATCAAGTGACGTCTCCCGCTCTGAGTGGAGCGTAAGGGCGTGTCAGACTTTTACTGAATAAAACCCACCCGAGTTCCTTCAGTTGCCCATATGCCAGGGCCACGGTACCTCTTTTGAACTAATCTCGCGACCCTGGCAGACTCCACTACCGCTGTGGCGAGTACTTTTGGCAAAACCTATCTAAATTGCTGAATACAACGCCCATGGAAGGACACCTTTAGGAAGTACTAGGCCAATTTCCATGATGGACTATTGCACAACATTAAGATGCCAATCCGTCCTAAGATCCACTGCCGTAATTCGAGCCGTGAATAGAATTCCACCTGATCTGGGTAGTGGGCGAGCATTTCGCATTCAAGTCGGGTTTGCGGCCATCATTGTTACAAATTGGCCAATCGATTTTATGCAGAGTATAGTATATCCCAGTCATAAATCATGGCACACCGAACTTTAGAAAATGTATGTTCCCGTTATGATTTATGGTGCTGAAACGTGGACACTGATGGTCGGGCTGGTCTATAAATTCAAGGTCACTCATCGTGCTATTGAGCGGGCTCGATGCGTTCTGAAGGATAAAATCAGAAATTACATTATCCAGAAAATAACTGGAGTTAATGACTATTCATAAAACCTATGTTAAATATTGTTGAGAAATCAGTTACCTAATATTAATTTTAAGAACTCATGCCGTATGTGATACAGGTTCATCCTAGTACAGGCATCATACTTTGTACCTTTATTATTTCTTAGATTTATACTGTATTTTATCTATTTTCATTTTAAATAAATATTTTATTTATTTATTTTATAGCTTGCAGAGTAAGCTAGCTAAAATGGCAATGAGCTAGCTATGTTAACCGCAGGACTAATGGTTGGTGAAGAAGATGAGTCCTGGAGTGAAGATCGCGTATTGGCCAGCGTTGTTGGACGCCCCGCAGCAAAATGTACCAACAGTCTTAGAAGAAGAAGGAGGCTGGGACAGACTGCGGAGGTGAAATATGGAGAACAGGGTTGATGTCCAGCAGGGAACTGCGATAGGCTGAGTTGATTAATTTTTGTTTGATTTTTTTAAACTCCGGCTTTTTAGAACTACGTCTTTATCACTCATACTTACCAGACAGACTCTTTTTAAGTCGTTTTGTTATAAAACGAAATCTAACTTTGATTCTTAGCTAAAACTCTGTGCCAGTTTTTGCCCCGGCGCATTTCGACTTTATAAAGAAACTAGCTGACCCAGCAAACGTTGTTTTGCCGGGTGAAAAAGAGTGAAAATTTAGAATTGTATGTATTTTTCAATGCTCAATCATAATAAAATAAAAGTTTAAAAAAAAATTCAAAAAAATAAACAAAAAAATTTAGGGGTGGACTACCCCTAACATTTAGGGGGATGAAAAATAGATGTTGGCCGATTCTCATACATACCGGATAAGCACAAAAAATTTCATCAAAATCTGTCAAGTCGTTTCGGAGGAGTATGGCAACGAAAACTGTGACACGAGAATTTTACATATTAGATACAGTTTTTAAAACAAAGATGACAACGTAGCACGAGACTACGTTGTCAATTTTGTAAAAAGAATTGTACTATGATTTCTGTTAGGTTCTAATTTCAAAAACCGGCTCGATGGTTTAAACCATGCCTAAAGAAAAATCTTGTTTTGTAAAAAGACTGAGGGTGTCATATCAACATTTAAGTACTGTAGTGTTTTTGTGTGATCACAACTTTAAAATGAATAAATCGTAGTATTCATTAATTTCAGATTTAATTCGTTAATTTAATTAAGTCCAGTACAATTTAAAGTTAAATTCATTAATTCGTTCATAATGTGAAAACCACTGAATAACATTATATTAAATTAATTTCATACATATTTAATAATAATATTTGTGCATTTGCTCGAAATAAAATTTAAAGTTGATGAAATGCGGAAAACAACACGATTGTGATTGTGACATTTTGAGGAGGTTTAAATATACATAGTATACATCAACGGGATTTATTTAAGAAAGCAATGATTGAATGATATATTTGTGCAGTGACGGACAGCAACCTAAATACCATGGACAGCTTGACAATAACATTTGATTACTTGATTCATCCATTTTCTTAATGTATCTGTCGTTAAAATGATCGCAAATTGTATGTGATAATTTGTGGAAGAAATTCAAAATAGACAAGTGACAGTACACATAAGTAAAATGAAAGGAGCTCCAAAAATCACTTAACGAGACAAGTGACGCAAAAATGTTAAATAATAATGTAGCAATGACTGCAGCTTATATTGCAAAATGATATCTGAAATCCCACGGGCAACAAAAATATCTGCGAATAATGTGTCAAGCTATGAATTATTTCCAGTATAATCTGATCTCACATTTTATGGTATTTCCGTATAATGAGAGGTCAGCTTGAACTGGAAATGTATGAATATGTAGCCGCGTGTACCTATAATAATAATATCTAATAAAAACGCAGGCAAGCAAAGTATTGTAGTTAATAACTTACTCATAAGTAGTAGGACTGACGTTGATCTTCAGGGGTTCAGAGCCGGATTCAAACTTGTTGGCGAGCGTGACGTTGTGTCCGAACAGACAGTACTTCAACATCGTCTTGCCGACCACTCCAGCGAGAACGGTCCCGGTGTGGAGGCCAATACGCATCTAGGAAGAGTAACAAAATTGTTAGGACAGGATTTTTTTAGCTACAATCTAAACATAAATACAATTCAATAAAATTGATGCGAAAGTTGGTAATGTCCAATTATTTCACGTCAAAATAGTCGAAACATTTTAATGAATGCATAAGAAAGTATATACAGTCCTTAAAACATTTTATCTGTTTGACTTTCCGTCTATATGTTCCGGCTAATATCCGAAACGGCTGGACCTATTTTGATGGAATTGGTATGAGGATACTTTAATACTTTGGGAGATGATACAGGCTTTTTATGGAATTACCACGCATGCGAAGCCGTGGGCAGAAGCTACAGTTAGTTTTTTAATCCCAGAGAATAATCTGACATTTCAAGCCCTTTGGGGCTTTTTTTATACGGTTATTCAACATAATTTTGACATCATACCTGTGAAATTAGACTATAAGATTAAAAACGAACTTAAATTGTAAATATGAGAACATTTTTTAGAGCACTAATTGTTAGTCATCATCAAAAAGAATTGGATTTAAATAACGACATTCCAGCTGACGTTAATACCGGGAAAGCTTGATTGGATATTATGGACTTGTCTAGATCCACAAACAAATGTTTATAGCACAACTATACGTATAAAGCATCGCATTCTCGATAAAATTTGGAAAAAATTACAATGTAAATATTGTTTCATTGTTATAAAGTATAATTACGATAATTGCTGTGAGTTACGATCCTCGGCGATGATTTTAATTTAAACTTTATAACTAACGGCGATAAGAGCAACATTACAATGACTTCCCCACTAATTGTTTTACATCAATACGTAAAGGGTATTGACGTGCTAAAGTCAAGTGATAAACGGTGATTTTCATTTCAGTCCAACAAACTTTTTGCGGCTAATTTATTTCGTACTGTGTACTGCATTGTTATGTCATCATCATCATCATCATCATCATCATCAACCTATAATGTTCCCACTGCTGGGGCACAGGCCTCCTCTTGGTAAGAGGGAGTGGGCCATAATCCACCACGCGGGCCCAGTGCGGGTTGCTAGATGTCACATGTCTTCGAATTTTTGGTTCTAAGACATGCTGGTTTCCTCATGATGTTTTTCTTCATCGTTTTGAAAGCAGTGGCGATGAAATAATTTACACAAAGTAATGCGCCTGCTTGGGTTTGAACTCACGACCTACTGCTTGTAAGTCGCAGCCGTTACCACTGGGCCACCAGTGCTCTCCATTGTTATGTATTACTCATATATTTAATTATTATTTAGCCTATTCTACCATGATGAATAGAAAAATATTTTATTTTCAGTTATGCCATCACAATTTTGGTGGATAAAAACATAGATTAAAATTTGATGCAGGTAACGTTAAAATTGGAAACCAAGCACTATCAAAAGTATACAATTTTATTCTTCTGGGCATAAATAGCTTGAAGGGCAACATAAATAAAAATAATAAATATTTTATGACCACAATAAAAATATGAAATAATCCATAAAACTAACGTTAAACCATTTTAATACTGTCTTCAAGTTTTGAGATAAAATTTTATAGATTTACTTGAATTATTTATATTGTTTGTATTACGGTGTTATTTTAAAAACTCAATAGTGATTAGAAACTATCAACTTGTTTATATTGACAGTGCTCGGTAATGACAATAGGCGTGCCAACTATACGCCGTGACACTTTAGCCGTCTTGTCCAATCAATGAATCAGACATAATATACCTCTAGGCGTAATTAAAAAACCATTAATTCAGATAATAGGTACTAAGAAAAATAAATAACGCATTCAAAGTATGAATCATCCTGTTAATAATGTTTACGTAACAGACGGTACAGAACATATCTACCCAGTGCACGATTCGACTAGATCATTCCATCTCCATTTTCCATGAGACAAAATATCAATTTCAAACTACGTCATGATATTTTTTAGTTATTCAATTATTCTTTATTTTCTTATGGATGTGTAGTAGTCATTGGGTACATGAAGTGGGCTGCCGTTGCAAGATGATTAAAATCTTACGGTGTTTATGGGACTTAAAAATAACTGGCGAAATATAGAATACCTACATTTCGACAGGTGTACTTATTTCTTACACCTCTACTTAACCCTGTGGGAAATACAGGGGTGACGTTATGTAAGTGTTAGTTGACGTTCATACGTAATAATATCTCGGTGGGATATTTTAGCGCACAGGATCTTCACCGCAATTCTTAGAGTTGAAAATCGAACAGTGTATTTTTCGAAGCGCTAAGATGCAATCCGTTGCTTTTAAAGCTCAGTTTAACACCGAGAATTACACGCAATCCAATGCACGATGATAAAATTCCATCGCGATATTTTTACGTCCGTGCAAACAATGAGTGCCCGGTCCACTCCAGTCGTCCACTCCGGTCGTCCCGCCCCGTAAACGGGGCAGTTGGGAAAAATTGTTGCATCGACCCCGGTAGTGCCGACCCTGTTATTTACCGGGGTGGATGGCTCAGATCTAGTCTCATCTACCCCGGTGTGTTTTCAACGAAGCGGGCAGCACAGATTGAGTAGCATACGCCCCGGTAGTGTTTAAATAGGGGAGAACAGGAGTATTATTTGTGTTTAACAATTTTTCCCAACTGCCCCGTTAACGGGGCGGGACGACCAGGGTGGATGGGATGCGCTCCAAACAACGACTAAGATAGTGTCTATATTAGCCATTTCGTGAAAGATGTGTTCTCTAATTGACCCTCATACAAAGTCTTTGAATGTCTATTTACAGCCTGTTAAAAAGATTCTCGACACATTTTGTAAGATTAATTTCTTTCACAGAAAGTGTATAAAACTTTGATTAAGCTTTCCGTCAACGTTGATGTGCGAGGTGAGGGTAAACGTAGATGTTTACATTCCAAGGCACACTGTTGATTCTTTGAGGGAAATAGGTTGCGTGGATAAACAACCGCTATCTTTATAGTTTCACACCGTGCTTTCATTAGTGTTCAAATGAAATGTTGACTCATTTTGTCAGGTACAAGGCACTGTAAAATTATCATCGCATCCTATCTGAGATATAACAATATTGTAATATGTTTTTAAATGCTGATACGAGCTTCCGACAGTAATTTATTGTTTTAACATAAAATATATATTATCTCATATCATCGCATCCCCACTGTTTTCTTTTAATTTTCTATGTGCTTTTCTGTTTTCTGTCAACTCGACTCCTTGGGGTTTAAGAGTATTGTTATTACCTTCTTCAAGAATTGGGCTAGTAAATTATTATTTTTTATTCGACTAGTATTTTCAGAGCTCACCCCTACTGCCAAACTTACAAATTTTTCCTCTTTATAATATTAGGATAGATTTACCTTCTTCACTGTTTCCTACTTTTTTGCTTTACTACAAAAGTATTAATTTTATATATAAGTAGTAAAGTCAAATATTTTATTGCTGTCATAGTTATAGCGATTATAAGCGATTGCTAGCATTGAAAGGCAAAAGAAATGATGTTAAGGTAATAAAAGCACTTCCAAAGGCTTAGCACACTGATTACCGAAGAATTGTAAAATAACCCAAAACTGAATGACTTTGTTTTTCTTCGTATTTATTTGCCCATGATTCAAATACTTTTCAGAATAGGTCGTAGTTTCGAAGCCAATAAGCCAAATTTAACAAAATACATAATCAACGTGTTATCAAAATATACATACCTTTATAGGGTTCCCCTCGTGCGTCAAATGCTGCGCACACGTTTCCACCATGCGCAGTGCCATCCACGCTATTTGCGGCGCGTGCGTGTCGATCTTACGATGTAGCCCGCTGGCCACGCAGTATGCGTCGCCTATTGTTTCCACCTATACAAAACATTTTAGAGTGTAAGATTTACAAAGAACATATAAACAGTATATTATCTTTTATGTTAACATTTTGAGGTTATCTGAGATTTGAGATAATTTATTCTCATAAGAATTACATTCACTTAACATGAAAATAACTCAAACTAGACATATCATTAGAATAAACTAGATGTTGGACGTATTACAAATAACTGGGCGTCTAATAAAATGTTTTGAGGGTAGTTTTAAAAAAAAATGAACAAGTGCTAGTTCGATACACGGGCACAACTGTCAACTTAAAATATGTAAGCAAAACAAGTTTCCGTGTAACACAGATCAGCGGTAGCTGGATGTGGCTCGTCACTAGTGTAGGAAAGATGATTTTTTTACTATAAAGTGTTTTAGTAGTTTTTTTAAAAGTGGTTATGAATTTAGATTCTTTGAAGCCTCTTGGTAATTTATTAAATATTTTGGATCCTTCATACACAATAGTTTTTCTTCCGTAGTTTGTGCGGGGTGGGTGTAGTTTTAAAAAGTCGTGTTCGCGTCTCAGCTTTATTTTGTGTTTTTTATATTTTTGGTGAAGGTTATGTTTGTGTGTATTTTTTTATGAAGTATATTCGAATTAGTATGTATGTATTATATATGTATGTTTGTGTTATATTCGTTACTTTAATTTCTTTGCATAGAGTTTCTGTTGGAGTTAGGTAGTCTTAATTAAATACTCTTTTTAAAAAATTGTTTTGAGCACTTTGTAGTAGGTTAGTGTATCTGATGTACCTAGTGGAAATATGGGGTAGCGCTGCTGAAACCAGCGATACCCCATATTTCCACTAAGTAGTCAATCTTTGGCTTAACAAGGGAAAAGTAGATTGTATAACGAACTTGACGTGGTAAGCAACGAAAGATACCTTGTAAGGAACCCGTGAGTGACTGTAATTTTGATTTAATTTTTTTGAATATGTGGAAGCCACTATCTGATCTTTCAATCATTACGGAATGTTAATAGCCTGATGAATACGAGAGCAGTGGTGGCCCCGTAGTGACAACCCCGATTTACAAGTTGTAGATTGAGGGTTCGAACCCAGGCAGACGCTTTATTAAAATTATTTGAATTATTATAATTTCATCACCACTGTTTTCAAAACGGTGAAGGAAAACTTTCTTGAGGCAAATGTTATGCGCCAGTGCGCCCGTGTGGTGGATTATAGCTTAATAAGAAGTTGTAGGTGAAATTTTGATCAAAGGATACACAAGAAAACACGTCTAAATGACCACCGCTAGAATGCCTATTTTTTAATTTAAAAAAAACACACCCAAATCTGTTCACCCGTTTAAGAGCTACAGTGCCACAGACAGACACACATAGCGATCAAACTTATAACACTCCTCTTTTTGTGTCGGAGCTTAAATAAAGGAGTCCTGTGTTCTAAAAGTGGGTACATTATACGCTGCGTATGCTATGATATGATGAATACGCTCGTTAGACCATGACAGGCCAAAACCAATGCCTATAATCAAATAGTGTGAACTCATATATACGTTCAAAGTTAACTCGGTCCGTCGAAAGAGGTTTGATATTCTCCGGTCATGTTTTGTTTTTGGTTGTCTTAGACTCGATTTGATCCCGGCATAGAGTATAGCATTACTTTTATCAAACTTTAAAATCACCACAGTCAGTATGGTAGGTAAAATTCAAAGCCATCCAATTTCTCATTCAGAATCTTCAAAGGTTTATTCATACACTTTCATTAATACAAAGCACCTATATTATCCGACACCCTTCAAACAGATTAATAACAAGAGCAAATTTATCCTCAGTAAACGATTATTAATTACATAGAACAGTAATTATAATTATGTCTTAATTATTATTAGATTAGTGTACGGATCACTGACAACCATTTTGTTTGTAATATTTGATCTACAAAGCTTTTCTCCGGTGTCACTAGAATAAATACTCTTTGATATTTTAAACTTTAAAAAAAGGAATAAAAGCAACAGATGGGTAGAATGTTATTATTTTGAAAATGGAATAACATATTAGGTTCTAAACAAAAATTTTGAGAAATTTGGTATAAATAATATAAAAGCAAAATGGAATACTTAATATTTTTATATTTGTGTTGGTTTAAGGCGTAATTATTGGCGTGTTCTTTTAACGCGTCGTAGACGCGTGCATAAAAAAAGAATTATCAAAATTGGGCTACTCTGTATAAAGTTATGCGTGGTTATACAATCAGTGAGTGAATAATCAATCATCCCCTGTTATCCGACCCTTAGGGTTCGATTTTGTTTTCCAAATTTATATGGGACCACCTTCGGAGCATACGCTTTTCAATAAAAAAAAGAATTATCACAATCGGACTACGATGTAAAAAGTTATGCGTGGTCATATATAAAAAAATATATATACACGTAGAATTGAGAACCTCCTCCGCTTTTTTCGTCGGTTAAAAAAGAAATACGTCGAATACTCTCAATATTTAACTGTATATTTTTGTATTTTGTATATTCCTAGATAAATGAAGCCAAAATAAATAAATAATGATAACTTTATATTTAAGTTAAGCTGTTGAGGGTTAAGTGTCATCAGCGTGGATGATATATAGATTAATATTTCCATCATCATCTCGTCAGTAAGATCAACATTTCATATCAAGGGTTGAACTATTTTAAAGTACTTGGGCCGATAAAGTAATTTAATAGTAGTAGTTCAACAGTTGTTTGTTTGTGTATTTTTAGGCATTTAATTAACCTGAAAATTTATTTAATTAATTGTTCCTAATGTTTTAAGTGTGTTTAAATATGATTTTGATACTTCTGACACACAGATAATTAAATTCAAAAATTAGAACGCAATGTTTATTCGAAAGATATCACCGGAAGCTTAAATTCAAATCAAGTTCGATTTTTTAAAATGATTTCTTTTTTGGTCTTATTTTTCTTAAATAAATAAAATTCATTTAGTGTTAAAATTTCAAAATTGAGCTGATGTTGAAGAAAATGCTAAATTGTTCTCAATTTATTTATTTGACTAACTTCTCTATGGTAAATTAATACCTACGTGAAACAAAAACTTTTTACCCCTTTTTACGAAATTAATAATAAAATTTGGCATAGCTAAAGTTTATGTGTAGAAGGAGTGCAGAAAGCTAATATTTTCAAATAAGAATGCATTAGAAATACAAAAAATAAAAAATATATGTTCGGATTTCATCACTGGGCCATTGTACAAAACTAGTGGTCGCACTAGTTTTGTCAATGGCCGTCGACCGATGGTGAGTTTTTTTTTCGAGCGTTGTGATGAGCGCATGGTTGACTCGTTTATTTGCAATAAGATTTATAATGTGAGATAGTTCACATCAAAATAAATCTGACCTAAAATGTTTATATTGGTTTTACTTTTAAATTTTTTTTCGGGACGGATTTTTAAAATTCGAATTTGATGTCAGTTTTTGTAAATTAAAAATTGATTCTTAGGATAAGAATGATTTTACATATAAAAGTTTGATGAAATTTGCTTTTAGCCAAATAAAGTATGTCAAACGAGAAATTACATTAATCACGAAAATTTTAAAAACCGAATATTAAATCTTTATATGAGCATCCTAAACCAAAACAAAAGTCACATTTTAATTCCACGAAACTCCTTCAAAACGAACGGACTACCAACCGGCCGCCATTGAAGTATTTTGTTTCCAAAAGGCAGAATTTCATTCTAATTACTAACAGTAATTGTATGCTACTTGTTTCAAATTACGGAGCTGTTTAGGTTAATTTGAATTTCTAAAGAGAGCAATTTTCCAACGGTCTTTAACATGTAACATGAGGATGTAGGGTTTCCAACTCCAACAATTGTGAGGTAGAATTGGTTACTGTAGTAATAGAGGTCGGTATACACATCCATATGCTAGTATACCTTTCTCATATTTTCTGCAATGGAAAAGCTGCGTGTAGATATTTTTAATTTCAACTTTATTAACTTGAATAGTTTTATTTTATAAAATATATTTGCCTAGGTTGAAATCCAATTATTAGAAGCTGGCAGTATTTAACACTTAAATATTACTTTTACATTTTGAAGAAGGTTGAACACAGATGCCACACAATTTGCACTGTGTTCGTCCACTATTTCGAGAACCGACGAAATGCCAAATAATTCATTTTTGTTAATTCGCTTTGCATTCCGTTCATGCTACACGCAGCCGTCAAAGTTGACTTTGAGTAATTTATTCTCCTGCATATTTTGTATCTTTATCCACTTTAATTTGTTACTTGACGTCACTTCCACGACTCCTGAACACGACTCTTGATTCCTTTTTTGTAAAACATTCAGACACTGTGTAAATATTATTAATGAATAAATGAAATGAAATATACAATGCTACAAGTTACTTTTGGTGCTTGGCCAATATAAGAACTAACGCCGTCTTGTTTTGTCAATAAAATTTCTGTAACATTTTCATAAATGTTTACCAACAATGCTCCTATATCGATGTCATTTAGGCGCCAATGGATCTTTGTAGCAGACTATGTAACATCTCCAAAATTGTCTTGCCAAACATTTGATTTTTACTTAGTGCACTTGAAATTAAATGAAATGTTTATTTACGTAAGTAAAGATCTATTTACATAAATAAACATTTCATTTAATTTCAAGTGCACTAAGTAAAAAAGAAGACACTTATGCACGTCATTATTTTTTGGCAATATTTTAAAAACTAGGTGGAGCATTTACTAGCTGACTATTCTCTAAGAAGAAACCCCAAAACTCAGAGGTTATGGCCTTTTTTAAAGCCCAAACATTATATTATTAGAATTTTATATGAGTATAACAATTCAGGGCCAAAAACACTTACCTTATAAACATCCAGCTCCTCACAAAAGATATCAAACACGCTGTACAAGTCTTCAAGCATGGCGATGACCATCATTGGCGTGGCTGTGGCACATATCGACGTGAAGCCTACTATATCGCTGAACAGCATCGTGACGTCATCGTGGCTTTTAGCTTCGATCTTCTCACCTTTGGAAAAGTTTTTTTATTGAGAAAGTTATCATTAGGAGTTATATGTTTGTAGTGCGTGTTTTACGTTTATGCTTGTTCGTTTTTGTTAAGATCAAGCAACGACATAGAGTTTAGTCTGTTGACACTTTGATTTCGAAATTGGAATGGCATAAAATATGATGCTAAGTTGTCCTTTATCATCACCATCATCATAATTTCAGCCGTTAGACGTCCGTCTGCTTTACAAAGGCCTCCCCCGATTTGGGGGGATTTGCCATAATCGCCACGCTTGGCAGGCGGGTTGGCGATCGCAGTATGGTGGTAAAATGCATAGAAAACACTGCTACCCAGTCTCTAGTAAGTCCCCCAGTCACCTCTTACGACACCCACGAGAAGAAATGAGACGGAAACTCAATCACGCTGATGGAAAGCGATATATGATAGAACGAGCGTGACCAAAAGATGCCTTGTTCACTTTTGCTTTGCAAGATAGACGGGCTAAATGTGAAAGGGAACAGAATAAGACCATGATAGTGATCCACAAGATAATATACTAAACACAGATATGATAGGCACATATCGAAATAATTCTACTTAACGAAAAAAATTGGGTAGACCGAAAAAAGACTCGAAAACCAACATTCTGTATTAAACAAGATAATTTATCTAACATAGTAGCTATACTAATATGTAAAAGGTTCTTAACACCTGAGCCTCGTATGTTTTAACACACACAGCCTATTGCACAAAGTGATTCATCACAATTAATCCTCTTTAATTATTCATCCACGCCATTATAATGTAATGGAATTATAAAAGTTGGGCGCACCTGTCTTGTGAAGTGCACACTCAAAGCTCGATTAAAGTTAGTAATTAATGTGTGTGCCAACTAACAATGGTTTACAACCCCGTTGTGGTAGTGAAGGGCGTATGACATGATATAAAGGAGGATAATATAATAGAAGTACATATAATAAACTATAGTGGGTGTGATGTATGGTGACGACTGGCGTTATTGTGTCGCTGTGACGTCACCATTCGTAGTTGCGGTATTATATATAATTGAAATCAACGTAGAAATAATATAAAATAAATAATGAAAAACGCTGGCATTTTTAATTTAAATTATTTCTACGTTGATGTACGATGATGGTCATCATGTGCCTATCCTTTTCCAAACTACGCTGGGTCGACTTCTAGACTAACTGATTACAGCTGAAGACCAATATTTTACATGGAGCGACTGCCAATCTGACGTCCACAACCCAGTTACTGGGTATTGCGGTAACTCTTGGTAAGACTGCTTGTCAGACTTTCGGGCTTCTGACGACCCGTAACGGATGTCAATAATACATGAATAACGACCGGGTCCAAAGGCTTAAACAGAGGCGCGAAGGAGACTTGGCATGTAAATATGGTCACCCATCCACGGACTGACCGCGGCAAGCATAGTGTAACCTGATTGATTGACTCATGCGCCTATTTTACATAGCTACGAGTCCCCCTTCTTGAATCCCATCTACTTAAATTCACTGCCTATTTTTCAGGCTGCTTAAAGCCGAGGCTTATTTCAACATTAAAATAAGGACATCTGAATATTTTATTACACTAAGTCACTACACTAAAAGTCATAATAACAGCGTAACTTTTACTTATTCAGCATCATAATAATTTGCTTTTATATGACACTTAAACCCAAGCCCACGCAGACAAGTTGGACAAATTATTCCGAGTAAAATTCACAACTGAGAATATTACTCGAAATAAGCTTTTGTAAGCATCCTGACATCAACATCAGTCAGTTTACATGACAAAATTTCGTGATATTGCGTGATAACTGGGTGCGTCACGCAATTCGTCGTGTCAAAACAAATGTCGCTGAGTGAATGGGACGCCTCAGTTTTGGTTTATGACTGTAATAAGGGTTCGTGGAACTAAGGGCTTCAATCTTAAGTGCTTACGTGTGGAACAAGATTGCGATCTGTATTTAGGCATTTGAACAATCTAATGTAGGTCAACTTTCATTGTTACTTGTTTTAGAGAACAGAGATAAAAAGTTGAATAAACACAGGTTCTGTAAATACTTTATTTGCAGTAACTTGAAAAGTATATAAAAAAATAAAGTTTGGGGCGAAGATATAAGCTTCGTAAAAAGTATATAGGTTTTTGGTGCGCAACCCAGTTGACGGACATCAGATGCCTTCCGTTAACAAAAGGATGCGCGTCGTCTGTTTCTCACACGTCTTCTAGAACAT
This sequence comes from Aporophyla nigra, assembly GCA_947507805.1. Lineage (NCBI taxonomy): Eukaryota > Metazoa > Arthropoda > Insecta > Lepidoptera > Noctuidae > Aporophyla > Aporophyla nigra. Next base: position 24,494,898 of record OX382292.1, on the reverse strand, counting down.
TCTAGGAGCTGCACTCTTATTGGTCGAACGCATTGAGGCGAGACCGGTTTGAAAGAAGTTCACGTTATAAAAGCCAATATGAAATAAACGTATTGTTTTGGAGGCCTGTTTTCCAGTAGTGTGACTATAATGGGCCAGAATGAATTTACTCATCTACTTACTGAAACAGGAAACAATTGACACCAAACAAACGACTCAATATATTTATTTTTGACTTTCCACTTGGCACGGCTCCTAAGAGTCTTTGCATGATGTTATTTTCTCAAGTCTCAATTCCTCTAGAATTGGACTATTAAATGCAAAAATATTTTTCAAATTCGACTGGCAGTTCTCGATATTACTTCCTACAAACAAAATTTACTTCTTTATGATGATTAGTGTAGATGTAGGCATGGATTTATTTAATTGCATAAAAAACAAGAAGGTTATAAATGTCATGATAGATTTAAAAAAATCTCTAACACTGATAATAAAGAAACTCCAGTAACAGAGCTTACTAAATAACCTTTAGGTGAACACAAGTAAACTACGCCACAGGACGCCACTTCGAAATAAGATTGACTCGCTAATTTCCCACTAACGCCTAACTCACTTCTATTCCCAGGAAGGAAACTTTAATCAAACATAGTGCGTACTTAAATTAAACCATACATAAATCAATTTCAAAGTGTACGAACAGATAATTGACTTACAAACTTACCTAACCACAGTCTCTTGGCTATGTGGGGAGGAAATATTAAATGTAGAAGGCTAACGTTCTTTTGTCTTTCCTTGTCAACTGCTTTGCTTGCTTCTTCTATTGAGTTCTTAAGCTTGTCCATGCGTCTTCGGAGTCCATCCTGATTGAAAACAAATGAATGATTAGATTCTATTTATTAAATATTTACACTCTCACGTTTCCCTAGCTTTAACTGTCTCTTTGGTCTACTGATTTTAAGCTCAACTGCTGAGTATGGGGTATACAGGGTTCGATCCCAAAGCCCGGCCAATTGTTATTTATTTAACCATCAGAAATTTTTCACTTATTAATGTGACGGGGATCGGGCAAATAAACAATTCCAGAAATACTTATTAGCATTTGCACGTTTCGTATTTTACGTAATTATGTTAAGGCCCTCTTGTAGTTGAAGACGTTTCGGCGAACATTGGCCGGTCGTTGCGAGCGGTTGAGCTGCTAGATTTTATGTATAATTGTTTCGTGGAGACAAAATGATAAGGAAATTATAAAATATTTTCTCAGCATGCCCTAAAAAACAATAAAACCTATTTTTTGGTATGAGTTTTACATGGTTTAATGATGGAATCTCTTCAAGGTACACGTTTTAAATGGCGATTTAGTGTAATCTTTATGATTATTTTTTATCGAGCCAATTGTTTTAATTCACGTTTCTATCTTCACACAGCGCTTAATAGTATGTTCAATTTTCCTAAATATTTTTTTTTTTACGGAAACTAGCCATTTTGCTAGATTTACAGAGGTTTAAAAAAGTTAAAAAGTACTGCAACCTCGCCTTAATGTACTTTTTCCATAACTTTTCGCTGTTTCCTTAACGTTGTATTCAAAACTTATCCAATATGTATTTCAGGAATTATCGATTCGCCCACAAATAAATTAACTTCGTGCAAGTTTTATATAGAAAATATAAAATTATTTAAAATGGAGAGATAATTCGCCCGATTCGATCAAGTGAATTCGTGCGATTCAACTAATAAGCCGAATTTCTCAGTAGCAGCTCAGAGTCATGAGACTCACTCCTCCCGTGAATTACTCCTACTACATAGGATTAAAAGTTTAAAGCAAAATGTGGGCGTACTACTATAGGTATGTAGATGCACATCTGCCGAATTCTTCCGGAGTAACAGATGTGATGTATGCATGTTTTATTGTAGTTATATAAATACACTTGTATTAAACTTCAATGCATAGTTACAAAAATAAATCGTAGTTGGAAAGCTGCCAAATGCACGTATAGTAAAGTGTTATTTCAGTTGCACTCTCACCAACGCCCATACCATGTTGAAAACACCGGTTCTCGTTCCGTTCACCGTAGTTAAGCAACATCGGGCGTGGTTAGTACTTGGATGGGTGACCGCCTAGGAATACCACATGACGTTGGCTTTCACGATGCTAGGTCACGAGATTGTTCAAACGAGATACCGTGACCCTGGCACATGGACAACTGAAGGAACACGGGTGGGTTTTAGTCAGTAAAAGTCTGACACGCCCTCCCGCTCCGCCCAGAGCGGGAAAAGTCATTTGATGATTTCCCATCCAAAAAAAAACGTTGGCTTTTTGTAAAACATTGTTTTGCTCAATTCTATAAAAGCTTTCTTGTGATTAAGTATTTTCTTGTTTTTTAATACTTTTCCTTTTCTGTATGTAAATAACATGATGATTTTTATCCCTAAGGGATTCAGCAAACGTGTTTAGTAACCTAAACCAGTACCACGACTGTTTTCCCAAAAGGTTACGCAGAGATGTACCTACAGTCCACCTAAGTCCAGTTATGTTTAAGTCCAGAATCAGTGTCACGGTACTCTTCGGTTTTTCCTAGTTATTTAAACGAATATTTCAAGTTTTGTTTCTCTAAGTTCTAGTTTTTCCAATTAATTCCAATCTGCACTCCAAAGTTGGATAAATAAAAATCATCATTATCTTGAACTCGAGCCCCTGCCTCTACAAAACAAGTTTCAAGCACGCTGCTGTAGACATTGGACTTGAAGACGCTCAACAAGTGCGAAACTTCAAACTGGTGTTATAAAGCACCTTCTAAACTGATGCTACTACAGCTTTTGATGCTTCTTTGATAATTCACGAACAACTATGTCGGAAGGAGATTTTCGTGTTCATACATTCGAACTACTATGAACGTTTAGGTTCATTTAGCACAAATTGTCACAAAATCTATACGATTTGCGTCGAATACTCCTTGTTATATTCCAAACATCAATAAAGTTTTATAACTTGGATAAATGGGTTTGTACTTTAAATTATGGTTTTTGATATACCTCGCAATGTTTTCAGAATTACCAATTAAAGTAAAATTTTAACTCTTCTTACCTGAGCTCTCGCCTGTTCACCGACCAAGATGACATCTCTCGTGGCGTCATGAAGAGGTATATCAGAAATGAAGAGACCTCTGCCAGTAAGACCCTCAAGTCCATCGAGGAAAGGAGAGCCAACGAAGAGAAGAGAGTCCGACTCCGAACAGAATACCATTTGTCCTTTGATCTCCAGACCCTGTTAGCAAAAAAGATTTTTTTTTATATTAACACGAAGACTATTAAAAGGTTCTAATAGAAAATCAAAATGGCAATGATTTGACAATCGTTGCCCGTTGTGGTTTTATATTACTAAAAACCTAGCCACAGAACAACTAAGTAAGAATTAAAAGATAAATTTGGACCATATTTAGTGAAGCTGTTTTTCAACAGTATTAGATAACTATTTAGGAAATCCTAAATCCAAAGAACAAAAGCGAGGCTTAGTTACTAGCTAGAGATAAATATATAGACCAGCTCTTTAGTCTTATCTAGGAATTGCTTTGTTTCCCACTAAACTGGAAGCTGGAATTTAATACGTCGGCGAATAGAATTTGAGTTTGATTGTGGTGTTGAAAAGGAGCCGTGCTAGAATTATAATATTTTTCGTATCTTCAGATCTTTCTCCTTCTTTTTTACTTTAATTATCAAATGATTTTTTTTAAAATTCTTTATTTAATTTAGGGATTTTTGTACACATATGTGACGACGGCAATCCCATCGTACTTTTACAAATAATCACTTAATCATAAACTAAAGAAACTAACCCTAGTCACACAAAACTTAATCTAATTTATTATCTAATAAAAAGGTTTATCAAATGATGAATCGATGTCTAAGATTTTATTTTTGCAGGTTCACTAACTTTTATTTTAAATTTAGGCAAGGCAAATTTTCGAATGAACATGCTTAATAAAGATAGTTCCAGCAAAACTTTTAGGACAAAAATATAAGACCGTATTTTGGAGCCTCTTTCTACCTCTGAACACGTTCCAGCGAAAGTCTGGGTAGTCCATTCAAAAGTTCCAACGATGCGGTAGTAGTAGGCAATTTAGAGCGCGTTGTGTAAAACGCGGTTAGTGCAACGCTTTAGCTTTTGTTTTTGTAAGTAAAAGATAAAAGTTTGTCCGTAATACCGTGGAGAAGAAAATGGAATATGGAACTTGGCTGCGGATAACATCAGTTTACAGTGTAGTTTAAATTTCTGTTTTTTATTTTATCTTAGTTGAGAAAGTAGACAAGTGATTTTAAATGAAACGAAGTTTGTTTACTCGAAGTAAAAAAAAAATCGCTTCGTTATAACGTTAGACCATGAAATTCTAAGTAGTAAATTAGCATATCTAGACGACATACTCATCAAATTCATAAATAAAAAAGAGAAACTATATCCTCATGTTCACATTTCAATTACCTACATACTATTTTCTCTTTCACGCTAAACAAAAATAAAACCGTATAACAATGGGGATCGGGAGGTGTGAGAAGTTTCCGGGTCAGTCCACTTATTTACAATGTAAACAACGGTTGGGTCTCCATCCCTTCTATTCGGTCAAGAATTTTATTCCACGGACGAAACAATATATTATTATTGTTATGAAGTGAACAGTAGAGGACACGTATCACATTGTTTCAGATGGCTGTAGAAATTTATGTTTTACAAAAAAAAAAAAAAAACAATAATTTCGATGACACATAAAACTTTGAATTCAATTGGACTGGCCTGTTAGTCTAGTGGTTAGTGACCCTGATTGCTAAGACTGAGGTCGTGGGTTCGATTCCCACCCAGGAAAAATGTTTGTGTGATGAGCACAATCATTTGTTCTGTGTCTGGGTGTAATTTATCTACAATATGTATGTATTTAGAAATATTTAAGTATGTTTATTAGTTGTCTGGTTGCCATAGTACAGGCTCTGCCTAGATTGGGATCAGATAACGTTGTGTTGGTTGTCCTAAGATATATTATTATTATTCATTTGAATTCTTAACTCCGAATGGTATAGACTGAAATCAAATAGAAGATTCTTTCAATATTTAAGATCAATCGGTATCAATTTTATTTTCGTTAATGCTTTTTGCAACCTACTTATAAAAGCCACTTACGGAACAAAAGCGTTGTAGGTATTTCTGTTCCGAATTATTAAATGTTTTCGATATTTCCTGGTTTTGTTTGAATGTGTGTGTGTGTGTTTAAAAGCTTTCAAGTAGCTATACAATATAAGGAAAAAAGACATTTATTTATTTGATTGATAGCCGGTCTTCCTTCTTTATTCACCAAATCCGATATATCAACTCGTCCATTGTGCCTTTTTAATCCCACGAGAGTGAATCGAAATGTTTGCTCTTTTCAAGTGGCTTTATTTAAAAGAAAAATCAGATTCGAAATCATTAAAGATGATTAATTTGTTTTTATTGTGGTACATTGGTTTAGAATTACTTTCGGAGATAAAAGTAACTTATGTTTTGTAGCAGAAAGATGGACTATATATGACACAGAACTAATATTATGCCAACAAATGTTTTCTCCATTGTTATTCAATTAATAATGGCGACGGTTGTCTTAAATAAAAACGAATCCTAGTAATTGAAAACACTTACAAGCTCTCTTAAAAACACGAAACAAAATGCTCAGCGGTACATAACATTTCAGGAGCGTTTAGCAATTAAGAAAAGGGTCTAAGCGTGGGTCGGTTTAAATAGTAGAACAAACAGACTGCCTAGGAATCGTGGCAGATAAAGTGAATCCGGTACAAAACTAGGATTAAGTCATTTCCATTAGTTGTGGCTTTATGGTTAGGGATAAGGAAAAAGGATTTAGGAAGTTTAAACTAATCGGTTTATTCAGCAGACAAACGATTTTGTTGCTACCCGCTGATAATTAGAACCTTTAGTTCTCTCTGATGATCTGTACCTTTGGGAAAAGGTGGAGTGCTTAATTTTTTTAATCGCGATTTAGTTAAACAAAGGAAACGAAACAACAAAAAATTGTATTGTTGCGACTAAATCGTGTTTATATTTATTTGCCTCTTAGTTCGTTTTAATACTTTAATACATTTAGTACTAACTAAACAAAGGCATTTGTAGAAAAAAGACTTTGTGAATTTATACGCAACGTTTGTTAAGATTTAATGTTTTTCGCTTAACACTTGTTTTATATAACACTGGGGCACCAGTTTTTTGTACGGTTTGTATAAAATATTGTTGCCATTAATGGTTTAGTAAAATCAGCTGTGTAACTATTCACACAGGTTACCAAGCCTAGCATATTTTTGACGTAGGTCAATAAATATTTTAGGCTAGATGTGTATTCTAGTGAAGGCTTTGGTCGTCAGAAAATTTTAAGACTTTGTATTCGATTTTGAACGGAGCAAAAACATTGTATTTAGGAACATAATTTGTACGAAATTATTACCAAAAATGTCATTGTAATTAATTGATTGATTATAGCATAGTACTGATATTGCAAATTTTCAAAATATTTTATGGGAAACATCCGGGCGCCTTCGAGGTAAGGCCGAATGGTATGACGCGACGGAAAATGACATGACACTCCCTCAAAAGAAAAATACGATTTTTCACAACCGTCGGGCATGCCGCGACGGTTAAATTTATTAATCTCAGGTGAATATAAAATCAACATAGTTCTTAAAGGCTCCAATAAACAGGCGTGACGCGACACTCGAAGAACAATTTCTATGTAAACTTCATGGAAATAGTTCTACAAGAATCGCGTCGCGCGTCGTGTCGCGTCAGTCTGAAGAAGCTTAAATTAATCACGATTCATAATTTCAGCCGTAAAACGTCCACTACTGGACATAGGCCTCCCCCAATTTGGGGGGTTTTGCCATAATCGTCACGCTTGGCAGGCGGGTTGACGATCGCAGTATGGTGGTAAAATGCGTAGATAACGTTGCTGCCCATTCTCTAGTAAGTCCTTTAGTCGCCTTTTACGACACCCACGGGAAGAAATGGGGTTGTGCTATTCTTTACGTCCAGCACAACACGCACGAAATTCATCACGATTATACCTGTCTGAATACAACCTATTAGTATTCAAAACACATTTACGAGCTTCCAACCGTTTGATTTCAAACAATGGCTCAATTAGTAAATAACCAAACAAACTTCCGTCTACCCACAGTTTTGAAACAAACTTGTACTAGCAACTTTCGGGAATAAACGCAAATGAATGCGCCAAAAGTTGTGCGGTATGAATGAAACAAAGGAGTTCGAGAATGGTGTGCAGATTGACGCTGGGATCTATGTCTACTTCTAATTAGATAGAGGAATTAGTTTTACTTTATAGTTTCGTTCCATTTCGGAAAACAAATCGGAAACTGAACACTGAACAGAATCAATTTTATTTATATTATGTAATCTAATAATTTAATTTTATTCAATAATGTAATCATTTAATTTAATAATGTAATCATTTAATTCAATAATGTTATCATTTAATTTTATTCAGTAATGTAATAATTTAATTTAATAATGTAATCATTTAATTCAATAATGTAATAATTTAATTTAATTCAATAATTTACACTTTGATAAGTAAGTGAAATTTGCAATGCCCTTACAGGGTGCATGTCTTAATACTGCCATGAAATTTTAATGCATGCCTACTAATGAGTGTTTAACATGTTAGCAAATAAATAAACTGTTTCACTAATTTATTTAGGAGAGCAGTGGTTTCGATCCCGACTTACGAGTTGTAAGGTCGTGACTGTAAACCCAGGCAGACACTACTTAACTTTATATATTTATTTCAATACTATTGCTCTCAAAACGGTAAAGGAAAACAGCTTAAGGAAACCTGCATGTGCTAGAACCAAACAATTGAAGACATGTGACATGCATCAACCCGCATTGGGCCCGCGTGGTAGGCTATACACATAGAATGTCCGTTTTACAGGTCCGTTTAAACGTATATGTTATTAGCATATGTAGTTGTATGAGCGAGTTCACACAGAATACAGTATTCCGGATCCAGTAAAAAATACCGATCCGACAAAATACGCAGGAATCCGTTTTACAGGTCCGTTTAAACGTATATATTATTAGCGTATGTAGTTGTATGAGCGAGTTCACACAGAATACAGTATTCCGGATCCAGTAAAAAATCCCACACACAACAGAAATAAAATCTTTGCCTTAAATATTGATGTATCCAATAACGCCGGGGCTTCCTCCGACGCAGACGACGATAGTACCAATACAACATGACAACGTCCATCCTCGTAGAAAGTAGGCGATACACTGAAGAACGAAAGTCCAGTAGCGTCGGATCTGTTAAAATCGGTCCTGTAAATGCTGTGTGAATATTACCTCCAGTAGCGACGGATCAGTTAAAAAGGATCCTGTAAAATCGGACGTTCTATGTGTACGCGCCCTGACTCCGTCTCACAGTGAGGATGCTTGTGAGCCAGCAGTGGGAATATGATAGGCTATACGATGATATTATATTTCCCCATTTCTTCCTATCATCATCATCATTTCAGCCGTAAGACGTCCACTGCTGGACTTAGGCCTCCCCCAATTTGGGGGGCTTTGCCATAATCACCACGCTTGGCAGGCGGGTTGGCGATCGCAGTATGGTGGTAAACTGCATAGAGAATGCTGCTGTCCATTCTCTAGTAAGTCCCTTAGTCGCCTTTTACGACACCCACGGGAAGAAATGGGGTGGTGTTATTCTTTACGTCCGGCACCACACGGTACCACACGGTATTTCTTCTTATGGGTGTCGTAAAAAGCGACGAAGGGACTTACTAGAGAATGGGCAGCAGCGTTCTTTATGCATTTTACCAGTACCACCATACTGCGATCGCCAACCCGCCTGCCAAGCGTGGCGATTAAGGCAAAGCCCCCCAAATTGGGGGAGGCCTAAGTCCAGCCGTGGACGTCTTACGGCTGAAATGATGATGATATTAAATGATGAAAATTACTATCCCATCCATCACGAGGTAACTCAAAAGTAACGAGTTACATACTCAAATCACCAATGTCTTTCCGAAATGTCACAGAACTAGGATTCAGTGGCGATAGTAACGCGTTAGTATACGCGCTATTAACGTAACGATGGTTGCGTAATGTATGGTTAATTTTGAGTAGCGGTGCGGACAATGGACCTATACTTTGCACTGTAGTGTATTAATTCTTGTGTGGTGTATTTGTGGAAACGCAGTGAAATAAATACCATTAAAATTATTACTTTTACTTCACGTTTTCGTGGTTATAATCACGCATCTGACACACATTTTCCTTTTGAAAACAAAAAACTATTCTAATTAATGTAAAAGCTCATTCTAAAACCGCTCTTATGTACACAACTGTGAGTAAAATTTTATCACTAGCTTGTACTACATAAGGTCGACTTTTGCAGACAACCTTTACAATACTATAAGACGCAGCACGTAAGACATTTTATATGTTTTACCCACTGACAAACTGAAAATGAAAAACAAAATTGGAAACATAGCACAAAAGAAAGTACTGACAACAATGTCGAATCTAAACTAACTGACATCCTATTATTTATTATTAAGCAAGAAATAGATTAAAGTGCTAGTGACTAATCCACTTAGATGCCATAGACATCAAAATAAATAACTATAAAGAACTTTCATTTATAAGTACATTACATTTTACCTGGCTTATATGATAAAGGCAAATAAACTGATTGAAGTGACCTCTACCGACTTGTGATTGATTTTACGTATTCACCAAGAATTAAGATGAGCTAGATGAGAAAATTAACCGTGTGGTGCCGAACGTGAAGAATAACACCACCCCATTTCTTCCCGTGGGTGTCGTAAAAGGCGACTAAGGGACTTGCTAGAGAATGGGCAGCAGCGTTCTCTATGCATTTTACAACCATACTGCGATCGCCAACCCGCCTGCCAAGCGTGGCGATTATGGCAAAGCCCCGCAAATTGGGGGAGGCCTAAGTCCAGCAGTGGACGCCTCGTGGCTGAAATGATGATGATGAGATGAGAAAAGTATAATTAAAAATCAGAAAACATCGAAATATGAACTTTAATACGATGACGTGATAATTCCAAACAACTACCGTATTTTGACTAGACTTAAGTTTTGACCAAAAATTCCAGCTTCGGCTGTTATACAACGTAATATTTACAAGGAATTTAACAAACGGTACTATGTGCAATTACCAAATTATGATTAGTTTTGCATAAATACCGTAATAGAATTCGTATGCTAATCCAATTTCGTAAGAATTGATTTTGGGACACAAAAGTATTTTCAAACTTCTTCGAAGCTTGATTCAAAAGTTTTTACAAAATGTCTATACGTTTTTACGTAACATATGTTGGTTATTTAGTTACCTGTTATAAACGTTTAAAGTGATTTCAAAGTTAAATGAGAAATCGTGAACAATGCGAAGAAGACAAATTAAACACTTTAACAAAATTCAAAATAGTCACTGTTACAATACTGCAACATAACCAAAATAATCTAAAAACTTCAAGGATATAAAATGGTAAACAAATGAAGGCTAGAGAGAGAGAGTGCTCAGGATCCATGATACTGAGCACTCGTCAACGTGACATTGATAAAGTGCTCTGAACGTGATGATATGAAACCATTTGCTGTTGCCACTGTTTAAACACTGTGACATGATGTACTGAATAAATTCCATTATGTACGATAAACGACATAAAGCGATACATATAAAGAGGGATTTTGAAATTGACGATCATAGGAATCTATCAAATTTTATTTCTCTTTATGTAAAATTTGAATGTGACTATACTTTGTGGTGATTATAATAATATTGATTCCTTGAACGATGGGGAGAAAATTATTCTAACTTCGAATAGATATAAAGAGAAAATATGGAATTTAGTAGGACCATTAGTTTTAAGAATTTAGGGAGCAGAGATAATGACACAAACGAAACTACAAAAGACAAGCGTAAATTGTTCAAAAATAACTAGAGACGTAAAACTGCCCCTTCTCTTACAATGGATCCAATGCCACATTTAGACGAACGTAATCTTTGTACAAACCTTTTGGGCGAACAGCTCAATTCCGTAATCAAACATAGTTAAGGAACGGACAAACAGACGGATCTACTATTTACATTACCTAATAAATCCAAAGTAACGAGCACATCTCGATACGGGTTTTATTTTCTAATTCGATTGCATGTAATCGATTTAGTGAACAGAGTGCCGATAAACGAGGTGCGTTTATTTTATCGAATACTTATCGATACTTTTTTCCTCTTTTCAACAGGAAAGTAGGACTTTTTGAGATTGAGTGACTAGGCATGTGAATTGTATTGTATATGTGAAGATTGCTCGTGTCATAATAATAATCCAATTAACAACATAGTATTATTATGACGTCACACCTGGTTTCCCCGAAGGTGGACTTATAAATATAGTACACAAGCACACATATAAAGTCGAATAATCCAATCCAATTAATGACAATAATACCTCGAAATGTAGCCGACGTGGCTTTGGTGTAAAATATAGCGATGCTGTAGCAAGATTCAAAATTAACAATAAGTAAATAACAAATTGAAAGAGGTTAGAACTTCATTCAAAGAAAATCATAGATACAGTAGAAAATACAAAGAAGCCAAAGTTTCAAATCACTACTAAAATAAAGGTCGAAGTGACACTGCTTAAGAGACCGCTTATGTCCAACAGTGGAGGTCTTTTTGCTGAAATGATGATGATGATGACTAAAACAAAGAAACAGTAGAAAAATCAAAAGCAACCAACGTTTAAAATTTCAATTAAAACAAAGAAACAGTAGAAAAAACCAAATAAGCCAAAGTTTCAAATCACTACGGCGAACATAATATAATCAATATACATTTCCTCAAATGAACAAACATAGTGTAGCTACAAAATTATCCATCCCAACACAATTTTCACAGTCAATTGTCCACCCAAAGACATTAATAGTCCATTGTTATGTTACTACGCGTTTAGTCGGACGCAGGTTCTAGTGTGACACACTTCCAAGGTGGGTCACTGGAAAAACTGTTGTCGCAAGCTTTTGTCTAGCCAGCGCTTCCCTTTGTTGATACGTAATCAGAGCGAGGGGGCGAACGCCAAGTTTGAGAGGGACTATTATAATGCATGTTGGGGAAACAACAGAAAATATGCTTGGAGTAGCATTATGTGTAGAATCTTTGCTTTGCTTTGTGTGTTGTTTTGATTAAGTTAACGCTTTTGGAACATACTCATGTTTCTTATTGTTTACCAGTTTAATGATGGAGTTAATGATACATCGTTAATACGTGTTTGTTTTGAGATCGTTCAGCTAGTTATTAACATATACGAGGTTCCGAGACGAACTTTTTTTTTTGGTTTTCTCTGCAAGAGGAGATAACCAAAAAAGAATGGCTTGTAGATAAGTAATACTAACGGCTCGGGTCAATTGATTAGGTTTTTTTTTTGGATGGGAATTCATCAAATGGCGTCTCCCGCTCTTGGGCGGAGCGGAAGGGTGTGTCAGACTTTTACTGACTAAAACCCACCCGTGTTCCTTCAGTTGCCCATGTGCCAGGGTCACCGTATCTCTTTCGAACAATCTCGCGACCCTGGTAGGCATCGGTCCTAGCAGACCCCTTCAGTTCTGCTGACATCTCTTTGAGGCGCGCGTGGAACACTACGCGCCGTCGACTAGAGCCTGGTCCTTACCGGGCGGCGAGCTACCCATTGCTCGCCACCCGCAAGCTGGCGCCTACAGTGGCCGGGAATTGATTAGTTTAAGGCTACGCTTTTCGTGGTTGTTCTGTGGATGAGTGACCACCTTTATGTACCACGGACCCCTCTTTGCCTTAGAAAGTACGTTAAGCTATTGGTCTCATCTGTCATTTATAGATCTTTAACAGTCATCGTACGGGTCATCAGAAATCCGCCCGAAAACCTGACAATCGAAGTCTTACCAAGGGGTATCTATCGTAATACCTAGTAACTGGGTTGTGGAGACCAGATAGGCAGTCACTCCATGTAAAATACTCCTCTGCATCTGGTAAGACTGGAAGCTGACCCCAAACTAGTCGGAAAAGGCAAGACAGATGATGATTCTACGCAACGATAGCTTTCTAAAAGTGTGGTGACGAAATTTGAGATACTTAATTTATTTTCTCATTTTCCTTATTAATTATCTGCCACGTTGTTTTTTTTTTTCCTTATATATCCTGCTACTTAGCAATCTGTTTTTTCAAACAATAATCTAATCTGAGGTCAGATTTTTATCAGCAAATGTATCTTCAGCAGAGACGTACAACCAGCGGTGCAATCCTCATGTTTTGTCTGCAAATCTTGTTGCTAATTGTGGTATACTAGTCCTCTTTAGGCGAGAGAATCTTAGGCTGCCCTCTCCCTGCAGTTGGGCGGCTAGCTCGTTTATGTGTTGGTCCAATCTGGCTTGATATTTCTTGCTGTTTGGATCTATTTCTTCCTTCACAGTTCGCTGGTTGAAATTTAGGTTAATATTATATATTTATTGCTTTCTAAAAGTGTGATGACAAATTTGAGATCCTTAATTTTATTTTCTCCTTTTCCTTATTCATTTTCTGCTACGTTGTTTTTTTACTACCAAAAACAAAAACAAAACACCCAAGACTCCATTATAAAACAATTTCAAAAACAAACACTTCCCAATTATTTCCATAATCCCTCTCCTATCATAGCCTTTGTAATCATCTTAACACGGGATGAACCATCAATATTGGAGCAGGGTTTAATCACGGCCTGTGTAAGTGTATTTGTATTGATCTTATCTACGAAACACCTAAACAAATTTGGTCAGAGAGCAAATAATTCGACGGTGTCCATTCGGAACGTTATATTGTGTGCAAACTTGGTAAAGTGCCTCTCTACAAAGGGTTACTCTTGAATATGAAGTGTTTTGAAGGGTGGCGGACAAAGAAAAGCGGATAAACATAGTTACTGCGTGTTTGGTTACATGTGTTCTGGGATCTATTGTGCGATGAAAAGGGTGTGTGAATATCCAAAAACCAATCCTGGTGTGATGTTAGTTTACATGTTTGTATTGTTCATGTTTACATTATAAAGGGTCGTTTTTTTAATTGGCTAGTTAAAGCAGACGATGTATGATAAAACAGATTCTTTTTTTTTTGGGGGTCATCGACCGCAGTTATTGTAATCCCTTGAAATGTCAGTTTAAAAAACCTGTTTTTTTTTTGTAAACTTCTCATACATGATGGGTACTTATGAATATCTAAACACGATAAAACATAAGAAAAAAGCTTTCCTCAAGTATCAACACTAACAGTGGTCTGACCTGCAGAAAAATCATCAAAATCTTTTTATTTTATCCTATTTAGGTATCGATACCAATCGTGCCTACGGAGTTTAGATAGCCATTTTAAAATAATCTTGTATGAGCACAATGAACTAAAAGATACACAAGCCTATCTCCTTAGTGTTCCACGCGCGTCTCAAAGAGATGTCAGTAGTAATGAAGGGGTCTGCTAGGACCGATGCCTGCCAGGGTCGCGAGATTGTTCAAACGAGATACCGTGGCCCTGGCATATGGGTAACTGAAGGAACACGGGTGGTTTTAGTCAGTAAAAGTCTGACATGCCCGCTCCGCCCAGAGCAGGAAAAGTCATTTGCTGATTTACCGTCCAAAAAAAAAAAAACATTGCCTACCTTCTAGTTCATTGAAAGAGGTCATTAAAAATTTTGAGATTCAGAAAAATGGTGCATATTTGAAATAACCTAAATATTATGTAACTTTTAGAGCTTGTTGAATTCAAAACTTATTAGACCGTATTAAATTATACAGAAATGGGTTTTAATAAAAATAAAATGCGTGTTATTTCTAGCAACATTCTTTCAATGTTTTCTTATTGTATCTATTTTCATCTTAACTATAACCTACTCGGTCCGATCGAAAGTTCAGAAAATCTTATACTCAAATTGTTCTTTAATAAAGATCTTGTCAAATGCTAATATTTACCTTTTTCAAATCACGAACAAGCAAAAAAGGACTTCAAAGTATAATAATGTTGTTAAAACTTTGTATAACGTTGGAAAATCGAGAATAATAAATTAGAAGTTGGCGACACTTCCGTTTCCTCGCCGACAAAATTTTGTTAAAAACGATGAAAATGAGATTATTCCAGATAACATTTTGTTGCTTCGAAGATTACTTGTTTATTATTTAAATAGGTTCTGACTTAAAGAGACTGAAGAAACAGAACAATTATTAACATAATTTACTTATAAATTGACATAGAATTTAATAGCTTAGTTCAAAATATTAATAGTTACTGTAATAGAAAAAGTGAAAACTAAATATTAAGGTAACTATTTTCAATGAACTTACCTACTCAGCTAGGATTGCCGATAATTGAAATATGAAAAGTACTGTAGAGATCTTAACCTACTTGGTTTTACCATGCACCCATTTTAAGTAATTGTAAGATAGCTAGCGTGCTCGCGATTTCGTCTATGATTCAGGAATAAAATAAGCCTGTGTTCCTCTCCAGGTCATAATTTACCCATGTGCCGAGTATCACCCAAAGTCGTTCAGCCGGTTTAGCGAAACGCATTACAATAAAACAAACAAACCCACTTTATTACATATATGCACCTATGATATAAAAGAATATATAGTTACGATTACAATAACATAAGACTATGACCGTTATTTGAGAGGCTTATTATGAAGGCTGAACACAATTAGGAGTCGGTTCTGTGAGCTGCCAAAGTATACCATCATATAAAATGTAAAATTGTTAGATTATTGTAATATTAAGGCTTTAAAAGTGAATAGTCTTATTCATTGAAGTATCTGTTCCACAGTACTGTACAGGTTGTTTGCAAAAGAGAAGCTTACGTGGTTATAAAATAACTGTAGTTCACATTTGAACTGCCATGCTAACTTTTATTACCCCTCCAAATAAATTAGAATATGTAGTTTGTTTTTGAAAATACGGAGTAGCGTGGTACGCACGTTCTGTAAATACGGAAGCTTGGATTTTTTTTTTTTTAATAAAAAGCGCACACCAACGTGTTTTATGTTTCGATCCCAAATCAACCCTATTCTTAATATAATCTGTTTTCTACTTTGCCAGCAACTAATTCAGCTCCATTTCTCCAAGATTACCGTAACAAATGTACATTAAACTTCCTAATATTTTTTTTCTTCCGCGAAGCAAAAAAAAATCTAATTAAAATTCTCAAATTAAATGGGAAATTTCTTCGTTTATTTTCTTTAAAGTCTGTTTAGCTTTTTTCTTCTTTATTAAAGGATACCTTGCTTTAATAATGGTTTTAACAAGCTGGAGCTTACATTAAAAGATCGTAATTTAATATCTAGCTTAGCGTTCAATCTGAATGGTGAATTAGATCATTCCGGTTCAGCCCGCCCTTTGACTGCCCTCTTCCAGCGATACCCTAGGCCGAGGTCCTTATCCCACTGAGGATACCATTAGCGTGTAGTCGCTCTAGTTTTAAGTTTTTAAACCTAGACTGGAGGCCTTCAATTATTAAAGTAACCACAGGCAAGTCTGGTTAAGCAGCCGATAACCTTTTTTATTTTTTTTGGGTGGGAAAACATCAAATGACTTCTCCCGCTCTAGGCGCAGCAGGAGGGCGTATCAGACTTTTACTGACTAAAACCCACCCGTGTTCTTTCAGCTGCCCATGTGCCAGGGTCACGGTATCTCTTTCGAACAATCTCACGACCCTGGCAGGCATCAGTCCTAGCAGACCCCTTCGTTGCTGCTGATATCTCTTTGAGGCGCGCGTGGAACACTACGCGCCGGGCGGCGAGCTACCCATTGCTGTGACAACCTCATAAGTCCACCTGCGAGATGACATTCCCAAAAAAAAAGGTTTACTAGACTTTGATTGCTCCTAAAGATCACAGTTGGGCTTCACGATAACTGACAAATGCTTACATTGCCTGTACTGGTCTACTCAACTCTGTGTGGTAATTTCCTCAAAAGACTATTTCAGGCACTAATCTATGTTGTCTTCACATGATCTGACCAACATTATGTTTGGTCTTTAAAAGAGTGTTAACCTTAAATTTCTTCTCAGGGTATTTAGATGGAAAATGACTGGTCCAATGAAATGAAATGTTTATTTCTTTCTGTAAGTAGATCTTATAAGACACTTTTACACGTCAACGAGTACAAGTAGATTATTTATTTTAAATATGACGTGTAAAAGTGATACGAATATCCAATTTGCTGGGTGAACAATTTCATTTCATTGGCATTAGGTAATCTAGGGCCCTTATCTTGCTAACCATTTTCAGCTGCGATTCGGTTTTCTAAGTAAAATATGTTTTGGTGAACAAGTACACACACAAGAACAGGTCCTCTTGTACTGACAAGAGGACCACTTGTTCACTTCAGTTCTGTTACCCTAGTCGTGGTGTATACTGTACCAGTCTAATTTTCGTATACATTAATCCTACTAATATTAGAAATGTTAATATTTACATGTTGTCAATTCCGCAAAAACAGCTTAAGGGATTCGGTTGAAACTACATACATAGATAGTTTATAACCTGGATTTACACATAAGATACTTTTCATCTCTGTAGTACGTTTCCGTATGTATTAACTAATATCCATTTGAACTTTCTATTGAACTGATTTGAAAACTCAGACCTATAAATTTTCTCAACACATATTTGGTCTAAGAGTAAGTCTTGTTACTGTCAAACTACAATTACAAGATAGAGACAGCAACATGAATAAGTCGAAGCTCACGCTAAGTAATATTTATACATCTCAGCTTAGGCTAAATACCGTAAAAAGGAGGTGGGTAAAGTTCAGAACATTTTTCACATATCATAGTCATGAAAATTCAAAGTATTTACTGACGTCATGTTATTGTGTTTTTGTGAAGTTTAGGTATCGACGTTTACATCTATTCAAAAAAATAGTAAGAAAAAAACAAGTCATATAAAAAAAAACATCAAACATGGCTAATTCGTTGAAGTTTTGTTATTTTAAGCACTTTTTTTAACTTTCATTACAAAATAAACTGTTAAGCGCTTTATGCACCAAAACAAATTAATGCTAGTTAAAAAGCCTATTTACTGTAGTATTTGAGAGACTAATAAATATTTTGGTGCATAAAGCGCTTAACAGTTTATTTTGTCAATACCTAAACTTCACAAAAACACAATAACGTGACGTCAATAAATACTTTGAATTTTCATGATTATGATAGGCGAAAAATTTTCTAAACTTTACCTACCTCCTTTGACACAAAATCAACTGATTCACTTACCTCAGCTGGAGACGAAGACCCAGGCACCTTCAAGCAGAACATGAAAGGAGTATTAACTCTCTTCAGGATCTCGCGAAAGTCGAGAGGAACTCCTCTTGGGCGCAGCAACCTGAAGTAAGTGCCGAGTGAAGAACCGTGCGTTGCGAGGTATGTTCCGAAGAGACGCATGAAACCAGCACCTGATAAACACAAATATACAGTAAAATAAGAGAATAAGTAAAGGGAATATTATATGAGTAAAAAGAACTCGACACTAAATAAACAACTGCACGGGTTGATCTAAGGTTAAGTTACGCTTGCCAAGGTCGGTCCGTGGATAGGTGACCATCCATTATGTTACGAAATCCTTCCGTACCGTGGAAACGACGATCGACCGTAGATTCTAGTTGTCATTATTGTAGAACATTAGTTGTAGAGTTGACATTCGGTTCGGGTCAGGTCAGTCAAGGGGTATCGTATTAACCAGTAACGTGGCGAAAAGGTCAGATAAGTAAATGCACCATGTAATATAATTCATGTGCATTTTATTAGTATGGAAGACGATCCTAAAATCTAAGAAAAAAGGCTAAGCAAATAAAGAGTTCGTTGAGTTATTCAAGTAAAGAGTACAAGAGTATTGTTAATTCACGAACAAGGGCTCAATTGCCGTTGATTTAATACGCAAATCTAGCTGACACGCCAAAATGGCAGACATTACCTAAACTGAAATAAAATTCCAGTAAGTCTATATGCGTAAATAAAACAAAAAGGGAATAATAACCTTGGTAGGTCAAAAGGACATCGTTCAATGCTTTCTCTATTCTGTGACGTCACCCCTTTCATTACTCGAACATAGCAACAATTACGTTAAGTACATCGTGACTATGTCAGATCATAAATTTTCCACAGCCTTCAAATAGTTGACTTCGGATAAATTAGTTTTTGCTACCACCAAAGGGAACATCAAGTCTAATATTGTTTGACAAGCTAACATTATTAATGAACATCTAAAAACTAAATTGGAGCGTAACAGTCAAGGGAAAATGAAAATTAGTTTAGTAAATTTGTTTACACACAATTTGCTTCTAAGAGTGGCTTTACATAAATATGTAAAGACTATGTAAACAATTGTTCTAAGAAAAGGTTAGAAATAAGAAAAACGTATTTGGGTCCGACCTCCGTCAAAATCGAAGTTCCATACGCATTACAAACATTTCTTTATAATAGAAAGAGAGAGAGCAAGTAGCATGATGTAGTTTTTTTTTTTTTTAATGTAGAAATCGTCACAGAAAAAACTATAAACCCCGTATATGTAGTTTTTTCTATGTGACGATTTCTACGAGCCAACTCTTACGGCAAGCCGCGTTAAGGAACTTCTTTCCAAAATTATGAAATCCAACTTGTAATTTGTTGACACTTAATAAAAAATTAATTCCACTCGTCCGAAAAATACCACAATGACAATATCTTTGCAAACATACCGCTTAAGTTCACACTGCAGAATACAATAAATATATTAATTGTTGAGTACAATCTACGCAAACAGGAAGAATCCTTAAACAAAATGATAAATTGAATCGTAACATTTTAAGCTGTTTCGTATATGTATTTTGGTAAATATAACACACATTTGTAACGTTATACGAGTATCCTCATTTATTATTTGTTCTGTGTCCTCATCTGAGGCAATTCGTCAAATTGTGTTCCCGAATAAGCCTCCCTTGTTTTGACATTGCTGTGAATCATTCATAATTTGTGATTAATGTCTTGTGTCGTGTTAGTACTGAGGTTGGCTTCCTACTGGGGCGGCTTCATTTCAAGCATAAGGGGCAGGTTTGAAACTGATTTGCCTTTTTCAAAATGTACTGACTAATGTAGGTTTAAGTTTATTTGTAACATCACTGGCATACGATGGAAAGAGGGACTGTGTGGAAACCTGGTGATCATAACTTCTTGGCTTTTTCTAGAATCCTCTGCTGAATTCATGGTAACAGTCAGCGCGCATATTTGCCTTATGGAGGACGCGGTAATCCCATCGAATGATTATTTCATGTAAAGGACATTGAATGGGATTATATGATTTTAATCTACATATATATATGTATAAAATTACGCTTTCGGAGGAGTATAAACTTTGGCACTTTGTGTGGAGAAGGAATGCAAAAAGCTAATATTTTTATATTATAATGCATTAGAAATACAATAAATTAATTAAAAAATCTGGTCGAACGTCGACCAATGGGTGACTACTACTGATTATAAATTTGTAAAGCCGTATAGTACTTACAAACCTACACACCTTAAACACTAGTGTTAGTACACACATTTTAACATTTGGCAAATTATTATTATATTATTATTATTATTATATAATTATTATTAATAACCAGCCACCGATCTTCTAGGAGACCGTAACTTTACACCATGTTAAACAAAACGCCAAAACGTAATGAGCAAGAATGGTGATCAATGCTTGTGCCTCCTCTATGTGGAAAAAGGTCTCGTTGACCTGCAGATCCTGGAGTTACAGTCAGGTAATACGTCAGACCTAGTTTTGAGAATGTTATGAGTTTTAAAATGTATCGAAGCACGTTGTTCAAAACTTCTGCTTTACGGAGCGAAAGTTGATAAAAGCAAGTAGGTATTTCTGTATCTTACGGGTAACATAACCAAATGCTCGTAAAATTTATAGCGGCAACTTTCGAGTATGCTAAAAATTTTAGAGGTGCATAAAAATATTTTTACAACAACTTAACCCTCTTCTACTGTATTGTACAACGTCGTACCTTAGGAAAATATCTTTAAGTTGACACAATTTTAATTTCAGAATATTATAATGACTTTTGTTTTGTCTCGATTTTTTG
This sequence comes from Aporophyla nigra, assembly GCA_947507805.1. Lineage (NCBI taxonomy): Eukaryota > Metazoa > Arthropoda > Insecta > Lepidoptera > Noctuidae > Aporophyla > Aporophyla nigra. Next base: position 24,473,743 of record OX382292.1, on the reverse strand, counting down.
GAAACCAGGAATAGTTCTTATAAAACACATGTCATAAAATTGCCAGACAAAACAATGATGGAAAGTAGGCACAACAGTAAAATGTAATGGTTTCTGGTAATATGTGTTATTGCCGAGAAACAATTTTTATGGTGAATATTATTATTACGCTATTGAAAAACATTATTGTAAATGATTAACGATCCGCCCCTGCTTCGCACGGTTTTTAAACACAACAAAAAATTGAGATTTCTAAACGATATGTAAGTTTAATTTTAATGTTTCTAGACACGCAGAAACGTGGCTAGCCAAGTTCAAAAATAAGAAAAGGAACTGGTGACTCAGGACTGATTACACGGACCATTCGGAGCCATTTTCTACCCATTAAAAACTTAAGTATTTATGTAACAGAAATACAAATCAAATATGTTTTTTTTTAATCCATTATACATATAAACAAGAACTTCAAATTTCATAAATATAGCTCCAACAGTTATTGAGATATTAACATCTTATTAGTACTAATTATATTAATATGCAAAAATTTTGAAGAGTATGTTGATCTGACGATATAAAAACTTTAATTTGGGTATAACATAGAGAGGATAAGTTGATGACTCAAATATAAGATAACTTAAGGTGACTTAACTTTAAGGTATGTGAAAAGTAGCCCAGTCGAATCTTCAATTATTAATCTTAAAAATTTCTACTCTTCAAATTTGAAAAGTTGTAATCATAAATAGCTAACCCTATTGTTTTAGAAAAAGAAAAGTTATTGTTTTTTAATGTTATTAGAACGTTGTATGTTCTCATGAATAAAATTCAAAACTAGTAACAAAACTTGGCACCCATTTAGATCTTAATTCTTTTTACGTCGCAGTCCGCAACCGCACATTCTTAGTACTGAAATTGGCTCCTATTCCCACATTTATGTTTTTGATGGAATTATACACATAAAACTTCCGCAATAAATATCAAAACGAAAGTGAAAACCGCATCAAAATCCGTTGTGCAATAAAAAATAAACAACGCGATCACACAGACAGCCACAAAAAGCGACTTCAATTTATAATAATTGCTTATATTATAAACAATGAATTATTATAAATTGAAGTCGAAGAGACGAAGCTTTTTAGCGCACAAAATTTAATTTATGATATTAATCAGACTATCTGAATTATTTATAGGAGCGTCTCAAAGCAAGCTCTATTTCTATTCAAAAACAATTTAGAATAGGTTAGAGACAAAATTATAATCGTGGTTACAAATAAAATTATTATAGGAGCTCGTTCCTAAGTGATAGTAACTGAACGAGTTGATTGAAGAGTTAAAATACACTCCATGGATGGATGACCATTTTTATATACCGAGACATCTCGTGGATCTCACGACTTAAGACAACACCAATGGGGTTTGTCATTTTTGGATCTTCAACAGTCACGTCGACGATCAGTCGCTACGGGTCGTCAGAAGCCCGAAAGTCTGTCAAACAGTCTTACCAAGTGGTATCGGATACCCAGTAACTGGGTTGTGGAGGTTAGATAGGAATTTTCTACATGTTAAGTACTGGTATTTCTGCGGCATCCAGTTAGACTGGAAGCCGATCTTACCATAGTTGGGAAAAAACTTGGCAGATTGTCTTTCATGAATTCGTTCTTATCATTAACAACGTTTCACCGTTGTAAAATTACTATCATGAATGAAAAAAGACAACATTGTGTGGAAAACGACAGAGAACTTCTTCATCAGCAGTAGGTCAATACAGGCTAGTCAGCTGTATACCGGGTGACATTTTATAACGTGTTGAAAAAAAATGGGTGTAATAGGAGAACAGAGCCTTTGGCATTGCAATTTTTATTATTTTTATTTTTGAAAAACATGTAATGAAATTGATCTAGCAATAAATACTAGACATTTAAAGTAACATTTTCATACTAGAACAACAAAAACAGAAATTTGGAAAAAAAAAACAATTAAAATCTATCGAAACTCAAATCATACGCACCCTACTTAATGCGCGGCATGTATCAATGATTTCGTAGCGCGGTCCTACCCTTTGAAGCCGGCCAATAGGCGGCTTCATTGATCTTTCGCACGAGCCGCACACGCATTCCCGTCCGCCCGCGTCCCACGCTCCCTTAGTCACCTGCGATGAATCTGAAGGCCTTCCTGCCTTCTATTCTAGTTACACAACACACCATATGAAGGTCGAGACGGTAAAAAATGTCATCCGGTATATTAAATTTCCAATTAAATTAATACCATTTTCCATTTTTAGACTTAAACTGACTCATAAACAGAAAGTATTTCAATGTGCAAATATTTGCTGGTCGTTATTTCATTTTCAAATTCTTTCCAAGTTTCAAGACTTCCCAGAAATTCCAAGAGCTATAACCCAAAACTACTAACAACATCATCTTAAAAAGAAGGTTCTTGTACCCTCGTTAACTATTATGAGCACCAACAAAGGCAAGGAAATGAACGCACCATAGTAAAAGACCTTTTGCCGATAATCACCTCGCGTTGCCGTATATTTAACGACTCCATTTTGAGAACCCTATCAAGTGTTAGGTAGAAACAAGACAGTAATTCACAGTAACTGGATAACCATTCCATTTATTCCCTTTGAGCCTTTATTGGCGAAAGAACTATAAAGATAATCACAACAAGGTTCGGTGTTGGATTCCTTTTTACGAAAATAGTCCACAGAAAAAAATCTGTTACAGACATTCCGATTAATATACATTTAATTCTAAATTATTCATAACCCCGCAATTAATTAAAAACCCTTTGAACACAGATTTTTGAGAATCTATAGCCAAATATTCATGACCTTAAAATATATTCAAAAAGATTAGCAGATAAACGATTTCAGACGAACTTTTTCCTCTGACCTTTTTTTAAATTAATTACCGATTCTTGGTGGAATACTTTAAGTTAAATCGTTTATAGGCATTTGGGCACTGAACATTATTCATTCCAATTCTCAGCTGGATTTTTACAAAATAAACCTTTTTCAAGAATATGGAAACAAATCTTGTGGGAAAATAAATAATTAATGTCTTTACCGAGGTAAATCTCGATTCTACGGGGAATAGTTAAAACGCTGCGCTGGTGCTAACGAAGTATTAAAGAAAAGTGATAAATAATGTTAATGGACGTTTCATTAGTTCAGTTAATACTGATTATAATATATCTTTTGGAGCGCTTTTAAATATTTATTTTACGAGACCTATATTTATATTAAGTAATTGTGTAAGGGAAAACAAACAATTCAACATTACATATTAAATGTAAGTAATTGGAAGTATAGCGATTCATACACAATAGATATTCATATCACAAAATCACAAAGAATAAAACAGGAAGAGAAAAACCGGCCAAGTGCGAGTCGGACTCGCGCACCGAGGGTTCCGTACAAACCTGTAGGTATTCACGGATTAAGCATAAGGTTTATGTTTTTGAAATTATTTTTTTTAATTTTTATATTTGTGTTGATTGAATGAAAGGTAAATTGCGGTTTACGATTTATGCGTATTAAAAACAAAACAACTTACTAGATCTCGTTCAAATCAATTTTCAGTGGAAGTTTACATGGTAATGTACATCATATATTTTTTTTAGTTTTATCATTCCCTTATTTTAGAAGTTACGGGGGGGGACACACATTTTTCCACTTTGGAAGTGTCTCTCGCGCAAACCATTCAGTTTAGAAAAAAATTATATTAGAAATTCAATATCATTTTTAAAGACCTATCCATAGATACCCCACACCGAACGGGTTTGATGAAAAAAAAAATTCTTGAGTTTCAGTTCTATGTATGGGGAACCCTGTTGTGAATGTTCTATTTTTGTGTGAAAATCTTAATGCGGTTTACAGAATACATCTACTTACCAAGTTTCAACAGCATAGCTCTTTATAGTTTCGGAAAAAAGTGGCTGTGACATACACGGACAGACAGACAGCCAGACAGACAGACATGACGAATCTATAAGGGTTCCGGTTTTTGCCATTTGGCAACGGAACCCTAAAAAAGAGGATTTACTTGTCTTGAACAAGAATTATAGTACTTGATATAATTATTACTAAAAGCAGCGTTAGATAGTGTTGTTGTCAATATGGTTGATGACGTTTTAAACGAACTAACAGAGAACAATGTTCCAGAACCGAATCTAGAACACATTAAAAATGACAATCCACTCTGCGACATTTTGATATTTTCAGCGAATGCAAGTCCAATTTGAATATTAACTACGAATCCGAAATAGATACAGAGGCATATAAAATTGATCATTTGGAATTTTGGGTTATACTGACCAACACAATAACATCATAAAGGTATAATCAATCTAATTTTGAGTTTCATTGCGTAATATTCTTTTAGTATCAAACATTTCACTTGTGGGCGAACGTAATCTAGCTACGTAATAAATGAAACGTCCGAAGATCATAAATCAATAAAATGTAAATAATATTTCCTGCTCCAGGTCATACGTAGATATTTTCAGATGTACCGTTATAGAATTCTATTCACGGACAAACTGTTGATATGAAAAATTGTACCGAGTTATTCATGAGTTGGTTCATATTGTATTTTACACTACTTTCTCGTGCATGGAAATATCGTCTTCTGTAGCTTTGAGTTCATATTTAATTTCTGAAATAGTTTCGTTTCCCATTGCAAGAAACCCTGTGTATGAAGTTTCTTAAAAACTTAGTAGTTATTTTGACTAATAAAATTAATTGAAAGTTATGTTGACTCGAGTTCTTGTTCCTCCTACTGATCACTTTCAACGTTTTTCATATTGTTTATAGGACGATCTTTACAGATGCCTAAAATAACACTCACTTTAAATAGAAAACCTTTAGTTATCAATGGGATGGCAATGAATATTTATCCTTTGCCTTGTATATAAATAACTATTACACTGATTACCATACACCTACGCATTGTGGTGAAAAATCCATTTCTGTTAGCTAATTTTATACATAAAAGGCTATATTCATCAAAGAATCATACGGAAAATTTATTTTAAACAAAACTTGTTTCATAAATTACGTTTAAGTAATTCATTAACAGGAACACATTAAATACCACTTTAGTTAAAGAGAGTAATTTCATAGAAACGAAAATGTTCTTCCTCGTGCCACTATTGAAAGCAGGTTTTTCGTATACATATTAATTATTCAAAGATTCTGAAAGTTACGATAAGAGCTCGTAGAAAAAAATATTATGAATTACTTTTATTATCCTTTGTACTTTCTTGAGTCCATTAAATGGATTAACATCTTCAATTTTTTTCTAACCCAATCCGCTGTTACCAAGCCCTTAATATTCCTTTTCCATCTGAAGCTTTCTACTTAGCTTTAGATGGCCTCCACTGATTTACAGAGCAATAAAATATTCTTGAAAAGACCACTTTACTAGGTACTTAGTATCGCCCATGAAACCACTATGATGGTATTATAAAGAAGTATGGTGCTATTACTTCACCCATTTCTCACATATTCTTAGACGCTTTCTTTATGAAAAACAGAATCAGATATACTATGCTTCACAGTTATTTTCTCATTCGTTTTATTACTTTTATTTCTTCTACTAAACGTATATTTCTTAATTGTAATCTCATTTACTTGAATGAATACTAGACGAACACTTAAGCTCTTGGAAGAATTTGCAATATAAGACAAGTATGGCTCATAGAACTTCAATCACTTATATATACACTTACAGAGCTACAGCAAACAATATTGTTATAATTATGATATATATATATAGTATTAAAAATAGCGGAATCACTAATTCACTTAAATCGGTCACGATCCAATTAAAGTATTATTATCATTATCTACCTATAGTTAATTTCAACTAAATTGATAGTTCAAATAAATTGAAATTAACTGTAGAAGAGGAAAAAGTATCTGAACACGAAAAATAATACATACCCAATTGCACCAGTTCCAACCTCTTATCAGTAACAAAATGCCACGGGAACGCCTTGCAGAAGCTCGCCACTCCGATCCTCAAATCTGTCACTTTTGTTGATGTGGCAATGCAAGATGCTTCTGATTGCTCGCAGTCACTGTCTTTTGACTTCTGATGTAATGGCACCGCGTTTATTTCGTACCTACAACATAACAAAATTGAAAAATTTTGGATAGACTGCACACCAAACAACATTTTAGTTTTAGAGATAATACTTTCGATGATTTGTTAGAAAATATAAATTCACATACACTTTTTTATTGATATGATTATATTAAGGCACAGTAAATTAATGTTTCTGTTTCTTTACACAAATCGATTAAAAACCAATATCTACAAGTAAAATAACGCGTCAGTCTACTTTAAAATTCTCACTGTTAATAAAACTCTAAAGACTTAAAAATCTAGATTATAGAGTATCCGACATTATTCTTTGAGAAGGTCAGTTACACCTTATTTCCATAAAAACTTTCCAAGCAATTAAAAAGGGATCGCCTTCCTAATGGAAGTTGATCGAAGGAGGAAACTCAAATAATAACTAATTTCCAAGTTGAGAAGGGATGACTCATTATCCATCCGCTCTTTCTATTTTCGAATCATATTCTGTTTGATTAATTTTTACTTTTTATGTTCAGCCATTAATGAAAATAGAAGAAAAAGTTGGTATTTCTGGTGGCGAAGAATGATTACAATATTGTGTAATCATAAACTACGTAAACAATACCAGCAGTGTAAAAATAGCTTGACCTTAAAATGCTCACGAAAATAAACCAGAGTAACCCATTATGAGAAATTCGGTTTAAATAACGGCTGTTTTAATACTCTTTGAATATAACCGCATTAACGAGAATGGAATAATTTGTTTTCCATTTTTGAATACAGAAGCCGATGTTATTTTAAGTTCCGATTTTAACGATGTTACTGTTAAAATGCCGATACCCGTAAAGGAATTATAATTTTAATAACAATTAAAATAACAAACGGGCTTGTGCAATCGACATCGTATTAATTTAATATCAAAAAGGTTTTAAGGCTCAAAATTGTGATGATTTTAATTAAAACTGTTTTAATTATTGTTCCAGTAGTTTACAAATGTATTATCTGGCATGAAATAATGATAAATTGTGAAGTCACATGTCGAAAAATGTGCTACTGACAATTTTGTTTACTGCTTTTAATTTAATGCATATCGTAAATTACACCAAAGCAGTTTTTCCATAAAAATACAGTATTCATAGGACTTCAATACTATAGGGATATACTTAAACGAAACATTCAATCAAATGTATGTAGCATCACGTTTGGGAGACTTTTTCGTGTAAAGATTTTTCACGGATCTAAAACCCTTTAAGAGCCATCAATATTATAATGCATTTATTTTTTAATTTCATACTTACTTAAATCTCCTAGGGTCGTTAGTATAACTCGTCAGTCTTATATCCGTCTGTGTATCATATAACAATCTTGCTATTGATTTCAAGCTGCCAACTAGAATATATGCCACAGGCTCGCTCTCAGTCGTCAAATGAAGCTGAATTTTTCCGTCTTGTGATGTCGTACACACGAAATTAGCTTCATACTCCACCGTTTCATCTTTCTGAGCATCATCCTGTGAAAATACAATGGGTCATTAATCAAGTTGATTTCTTCATTTACGTTATTACTGGCTGTTTTATTTACTACTTAATATGATGGAAGTTTTTCTTCTATCTTCAATTTAAATAACAACATTATTACGAATGACTTTATTAAATCACAATGAAGAGGGATTCATAACGTAACAATATTTTCATGATGCGTTTTAAGTCCTTTGTAACTAATATTTATTGAGGGAATTGAATTGAAACAGCAGTGTGAATACTAAGATTCATATTTTTCTTTGTGCGTTCGTGAGAATTCTGCGAAGGATATATTATCAAATTCCTAGGAAATTTAAAAATATGAAGTATAGATAGCATACAAGCGAATGCACTTACCTGGTCATGTAACACATCGTGAACGCTGTCTAAAGTAGTGAGAAATTCAGTCAAATTGGTGCCTAAACATTTAAAAGCTCTCTCAAGTCGACAGTTATGTGAGAACGCCGTTAAAATTAAATATTCCCCTAATTTCGCCATAAAATCCTTAGTGCTAACACCTGCAACAAGAAATGGAAACTTTAGTACGTTCATATAATATGGTACTTTAATAAAACGCATGTTATGGTTGACGTACACGATTAATATATTTTTATTATTACCTAGACGAAATGGAATTTAGAATTTTATAGCACTTCTCAAAGTGCTTAAACATGGCAATGTGCCCATTAAAGTTGTCTGAATGAAAAATGAAAATAAATGTTTAGGTTATTGAATGTTCAAGGTGTCTGGGGTTGAAACAAAAGAATATAAAAATACAAATGAAGTGGAGATAAAAATACAATAATAAAAGGATTTCTTTGAAAAATAAAACATCATCAAGAAAGGTGTTTGACACAGCGAATGATAAATTATGATATTTACCGAACTTCGTATTAATTGACACTATACTAACTTTTCATTATAATACCTACTTGGTGGATACGACCGTAACAGATATGCGGCTTTATAGAACTGTAGTTATGAAATCATCAATACAACCCTCTAAGTTCTTTTAAAGCCATTGAATAAAAACATAATAAAAAGTCATTCAGTAGGACTTTCATGAAATTTTTTGAAATACTGTCCTGACAATTACAAAAAAAAGTAAGAAAATTTCGCGCAAATTTCGCGTTTTCGAAATTTTAATTTTTTTTTTTAAATAAAATCTTCAGAAAAGACTGGCATGTGCACAAACATTTTAGAAAAATGGTTTGTTCAAGCATTTGAATTATAAATAATCTAAATGAACCTCTTCTGATACTTGAGAATAATAAACACAGCGTTTCGACTGCGCAGCGGAAATGACTACAGATCAACCAATGATGAATTAACAATATTGGTTTCACTATCTACGGGTTTCGACAAAATGTGGTGGTTTAACAAATTGGTGACGTATTTTCGTATTTTGTTTTAAATACTTATTCATTCTTTTATGTCTAATTATAAAACGATATTTAACCTGTAACGTTAAATGACGAATTACTGAATCAGAATTAAGTCAAAACTTAAGGTAACACAGAAAGTGTTAAAACAATGAAGTTTTTTGCAATGAATCTATTTTAGAGAGGATAACATAGATTTCGTTCAGCGCATGCAACAATTATTGCTCAATTACGCGAGTTAAGTAATTATATCATATTGTATTATCTATGTAGGTGCTTTACTAGCGTGAATTATTACATATACTAAATTATTCTATATTATTTTAATATTTACACTCTCAATGAGTACATATAGATTCAAGAATATTCTGCAACTCTTAAGGAAAAATAGATTACTGTCACCAAGTTCATTTAGATTGTTTAATCTTACATTCAAATCAATGAAATATAGCTAGCGATAAGAGTAAGGGAAGACAAAGAAACGAAGGATAGACTGTGTGGTCGATGGTATTTACTTCTACCGAGATTAAGACTTATAGAGGTTCGCTGGCCCCCAATACATTGGAATAAGGGCAAGAATGATGATAAAAGGTGGATCACCAGTTCCACTGTCATCTGCACGCGTTAAAAAATTCAACAATTTCGAAAAAATACTCTTTGAAACTCCATGTTTGCCAGTCGTCAGCTGATGTCAGTAATTTATGTCTGACTGTGAATCTCGGTTTCATGTTGACACATGTTACTTCAAAGCGACGGAGCCATGACGCCTATGTTGGCTTTGTTACAAAGCAAACTTTTGTATGTGCTAACACTGAATGAACGACCTGTGACGTCAGAGTATTTGAAAATCGAAGCGAGGTTTTATTTCAATTTCCGTGTAGGCGGGTGATTGTTCTGGTTTGAAAGGTAGTGATGTATGAAACTTTTTAGTTGAAACCAGCTGACAAATGTGTTTAAGAATTGCAGAAGATGACTTGACGATACTATAGATGACATTATATAAATAAATCTGGTTATAAAAAGCCTTCATCTTTTAGATACAAACAATAAAAAATCTCATCAGGGTAATTTAGAAAACTTTTACCACATATCACTGTAATAAAAACACGTCCGTGTGACATCGTATAACCCTCTTATTAATGTAACTTTCATACAAAATTGAATTATGACAAGCTGCCAAAAGTTAGCCAACTCCGTGACAGACGGAAAAGTTACGAAGGAAAGGGAACGAAATTAATGTCAACGGTTTTGGAAACTGACATCGTCAGGGTGATAGCGTAAAATATTTTTTCACTTACAATATATCTACATTAAAATAAGTTTTCTTTATTTGCTTAGAACACTAAAACCTTTTGTTTAAACATATTGCAAAAGTAACACATCAAAAAGTGTATAAGACCATGGGAGAGACTTCAAAAGCAATAGCGAAACACCACCACTATGAGAGAATTGAAAGAATTGGTTGAAAAGGACAAATAGTAAATGTTGACAAACTACCTCTGGGTAGAAAAACAAAATAAGTTTCTCTGGGACTTCAAATTGTGTGGAATATGGACGAGTTGACTGTTGAAGTACTTTATATCTAGGCTTTGCAGATAAAGCAAAGATAAAATAGACAAAAGGCAATAAGGCATTATGTTAAGTATAACCCATTTTCAACACTATTTTTTTTTAACGTCACAATACATTTTGTTCTGTGCTTGTACAGTAATATACAGCCTGTCTCATATACCTAGTTCAAACGTTATCTGTGTACAGAATTAATGTCTCCATTATTTAAGATAGTGATGGATGGATACTTACTGTCCGTAGCTCGTACCGCATCGTAAATTTCTTGTAAATACGCGTAATTCCTACAAGTTTTAACATCGTCCGGTAGCCTTCGTCTGCGAACAAAATGGGTGTTTTTATATTTTTGTGTTCATTAAGAAAGGAATGGGTAGGCAATAACAATAAAATGAGAATGTTTTTATTGTTTTATGTTTCAATTTCAGTTATTAACCTTAATGTAATTTCATGATTAAATAATGTTATGACGTCTGTGTTTTCATTTGAGCTGAATGCGTGGTGTCTACATACAAAGTAACAATATCTAAATACTTCTTAATTACATTCTTATTGCTACTACATAACAGTAATAATTACGGTCCAAGGATAGTCCTTTATCCTACACTTATCCTAGTTCTATTTTCCAAAGATTATCTTCTACTAAAACCTTATTGGGCCGCTAGGGTCCCTTAAGTACAGTCTCAGATTATCTAAGATGGATTGTGATATGCGCGTTTGTTAAAGATCTTAATTACCGGCATAAGTGCCACAGTAAGTTCAAAATAAACATTCCTCTTTAATCCTCTACCATTTCATTTAAAGCCACTATGAGCCTTTCAAAACAAACATGAAACAACAAACAGACATATACATATAATTACGCTTACATCTCTTAAGCGTGTTACACGACCAATTTAAGTAGTCCCCGTAATTAAATTTAATCTTACAAGTGGAAGTTAATTATCAAAGATGCTTATTCACGACTGGGGTGTCTTTTAATTTAAACGGTTTGTATTTACATACACTTATTGTGGAAAGCTTTCGATCTTAGAGTTGGGGCGAAATGTTTAGCGGTGCGTTGCGGTTTCGCAATCTGGTGCGTTTGATGTCACCCGCATCAATTTTTACCGCAATGGTGTCGTATGGAGATCATAATAAATGAGCATAAATGCAGTGCGTTCCGCAACACACCTCTATGGTGTGCGGTGTATTTGGTCGCGTTATATTTTAAAGAGATGTTCTCAGTATGCGTCGTGATAAGGGTCTGCATCAATTTTGACGCAGTGGATTGTAGCCAGGCAGTGACCATTGAATACAGTGTATATTGGTATTTTGAAATTTTATGTGCCGCCTTATGGTTCTCGAAAGTACGTCACTTGCAACATTGACTAAGTTGGTGATGTTTGGCCAATCTTTAGGGCTATAGTATTTAGTGCCAAAGCAGTATTTGTGACAAATATGGTGATTCAAAAGCTGACATCAATAATGCACATAAAGTTACAATTATTATATATATGGAATCACAATATTACTCACTCACGATGTTTTGATGTTTTACTGGTGTAGATCCTCATAAAATACTTGGATATATTAATCCAGATTTGTTTAGGCTGGTAGTCGACCCTGGTGTAGGACCAGAATGATTAGGGTTTTGCAATAAATTTATATTTAATGTAAAGTTTAGAGAAGAAATTCTGATGTGATTGTGGTAAGGTTATGTTGTGATATTTAAGTTTAATATCATGACCTGTTTCACCATCTCTGGGATACGTGTCTATCAGATAATTTCATTTGACACATAATTGTATCCTTTATTTTTCTTTTTACCTTTATCTGCTTGATAACACCTATCCGGAGAAGATGAAACAGACTCAAAATTTGGTGCTTAAAAGCGGGTTACTTACAAACAGTTGTATTTGTCGTAGTGTTCTGCTTGATTCTTTGTGAGTGCTGCCACCGCTGCATGGAGGCATTCGTTCTGGAAATAAAAGGCTTTGTTACAAAAAAAGAACTTTTATACCAAATAAGTCAGTGATGGATAACTTTATCTTTTCGAAGCAGGTGACCACACTTCACCAATGTAGGTGAAGTGTAGTCAACCAAATTTGTCCGCGATGACCAATTTTCAAACTTATAGTACGGCAGTCTCTGCACCCTCACGTCCCTAGCCGCCGCAGGAGGAGACGCCCCGGGCGTCAGGAGTCGATTGCGGACTCCTGGCCACCGTAGGCACGAGCTTGCGGCCCGGTAAGGACCAAGCTCGGGTCGATGGCGCGTAGTGTTCTACGCGCGCCTCAAAGAGATGTCAGCAGCACTGAAGGGGTCTGCTAGGACCGATGCCTGCCGGGGTCGCGTGATTGTTCGAAAGAGATACCGTGACCCTGGCACATGGGCAACTGAAGGAACACGGGTGGGTTTTAGTCAGTAAAAGTCTGACACGCCCTCCCGCTCCGCCCAGAGCGGGAGAAGTCAGTTGATGATTTCCCATCCCAAAAAAAAAAAAAAGGCCTTACTATTGAAGGGGTCTGCTAGGACCGATGCCTGCCAGGGTGGCGAGATTGTTCGAAAGAGATACCGTGACCCTGGCACATGCGCAACTGAAGGAACACGGATGGGTTTTAGTCAGTAAAAGTCTGACATGCCGTCCCGCTCCGCCCAGAGCGGGAGAAGTCATTTGATGATTTCCCATCCAAAAAAAAAAGGCCTTACTATAGAGTGTAAACAGTGGTCATTCGAGACTTTCATGATCAATTTGAATAAACAATTAAATGTATGTATAATTCATATTAATGGAATTAATCCCATTAAAATGAATTTCCGCATTAGCCGCAGACTGGGGCTCTATTTTGAAATCATTCCGGGTGACCTTTGACTGAATTCAATACGCTTATTTAAATCCATCCTAAAGTAGTTAAGCTGCGTAAACAATACATATACTAAACAGTTTCATTTTCGTTTGTAGAGCGTTACTTATGATTGTCACAGAAGTCTTAAAGGCAGTGTAAGTGTCAGTGATGAATGACTTCATCTTTTCGATGCGGGTACAAATGTTTCATTTGTAGAACGTCTTACTTAAATAATGGAAATAAGGCTTGCTGTAACTTTGGCACTATTCTGAAATCTTTCCTGGTGACCTTTGACTAAAGCAATACGCTCATTAAATCGATCATGTACGCTAAAGTTGCGTAAACAATACATCTAATAAAGTCTCATTTTCGTTTGTAGAGCATTATTTTTAGTATGTCACAGAAATCTTAAACATCAGACAGAGACACCAAGCTTTCATAATACATAGCTATCCCTTTTGTCCTACGCTACGAAGCGCGAAGGGACCAATTTCCCTACATTTTCTTTACGAGGCGTCCCGCGTACCCTGAACGCTTTAAATGCGGTGGCTTGATGAATTGGCCGCGGTAAAACAATAGACGACCATAATCCTACTACGTTTTGTTTGTGATTTATTTAGGTAAGGACCTTGTTTGCTGAAATTATGTGTAGTTATTTTTGGCTGTGATTCGTAGATATTTGGCAGTCAGAAGGATGAAAGTCAGACAACCAGTCTTACCAAGTGGTCTCGTATTACCCAGTTACTGGGTTGTGGACGACAGATAGGCAGTCTCTAGATGTGAAATTTTGGTATTCAGTTGCATCGGTTAGATTGGAAGCCGATCCCATCATAATTGGGAATAGGCTTGGTAGGCTAGGTTGAGAATAAGCAAATAAATTATGTATAGTTATTGTATACCGACGGCTTAGAAAATCACTGCAGATAGAAGGTAAGAAGTATTTAGTTCATCTTCCAAAAGAGCATAGTGATAAGGTTGAAAAGGAAACAAACGAAATCCACAAACGTTCACGAAAAAGGAGGCAAAAGGAGTATGTAAGGTGGTGTTTCATAGTTTCTACCCACTCCCATGGGAAAAAGGTGTGTCTTCTAGCCTATCAGGGCAGTCCGGTGACAGACTGGCAGACACATCTAGACGGTCAACAAGTGAACTTCTATAGGTTTTGATTTTTCATACTTTTTAGGCTACTTTCATTTTTAGGGTTCCGCACCTCAAAAGGAAAAAGCGGAACCCTTAAGGATCACTATGTTGTCCGTCCGTCCGTCCGTCCGTCCGTCTGTCAAGACCCTTTTTCTCAGGAACGCGTGGAGGTATTAAGCTGAAATTTATATCAATTACTTAAATCTACTGTTCCTTGGAGCTGTGAAAAAATCAAACTTCTAAGCTTACGCAATCAAAATATATAGCCGTTTATGTCGCAAATTTCCGCAAATTTTCGAAACTCGCAAGGGAATCAAAACCTAAAGGGTACTTCCAGTCGATCTAGAATTTTGAAATTTGGTACGAAGCAACGTCTTATAGCACAGATAAAGGAAAAATTGCGAAAATATATTTTTTTTTAATTTTAAACTTTATACCTATAGGTTTATACGAAACCCTCGGTGTGCGAGTCCGACTCGCACTTGGCCGGTTTTTTAATTTATTAAGTTTCTACGCAAAAAAAAACTCAAGTAATTCATATCCACGTGGATAAAGCCACGGGTACAAGCTAGTATTACATAAATCAAATGAACTCACGGCCGTTTTCACTGTAGGAACATTGAACGCTGGGCTACGAGCTACCCTACATAATCCGTTTTGCTTTGTCCCCGTCCATGCATCCGTTCATACATGCGCGTCCTTTGGGAGTATTAATTGCTTTGCTAATCTATCTGACATCAAAGCCCTAGCCTCAAATTTTACAAAAACCTTACAAAAAATCCTTTACTCAAAACCTTATCTCTATTAGCATATTAATGGAACGCTTTCTTAACGGCACACTTTCTTTTTTATATTTGAATTCCGAATCATTACTTAAACTGGTCAAGAAGTGATAGGAAAAGAGAATTATGTACTGTTGAGGTTTTAATCGGGATGACTTCCTTATATAACCTCCACGAATATTCCTGTTAGTCTAGTGGTTAGTGACCCTGACTGCAAAGACTGAGGTCGTGGGTTCGATTCCCACCCAGGACAAATCTTTGTGTGATGAGCACAATACCTTGTTCTGTGTCTGGGTGGAATTTATCTATAATATGTATGTATTTAGAAATATATAAGTATATTTATCAGTTGTCTGGTTACCATAGTACAGGCTCTACCTAGTTTGGAATCAAATTACGGTGTGTTGGTTGTCCTAAGATATTTATTATTTAAGAAGTCAATGGAATAATATGGATATACTATTTCATATGTGGAAAAACAGAATTAGACGAGCGCTACTGCAGAGCATGTGGTTCTGAGTTCGTTTCCCGAATCGGGCATAGAGCATTAATGGGCTTTTGCATCTGAAATTTCTCAGTAGTAGCTCGGAGGCTAGATTTGTGCCCGGTTCATGGCAGTGGGCTAATCTTGCGGGCATTCAAGGCACGTTATGGTTTGTTATGTACACACAGTTAGATAGCAAAGGTGACAGCAGTTATTCTGATTTTAAAAAAAAAACTGTCATTTATTTAGACTAGGCTGAGAGTCAGCATTTCTGAATATTAAAATTACTTATGACAGTCCCCCAAAACACCCGCCCTTCACCACTTCTCTCGTACTTTGGGAATAAGAAGTGGCGCAACAACCTCCCAAGCAGCACAGCTGTCAGTTAAGTTTGAAGAACTTGATTCTATACAATAAATAATATGACGTAAGTTGTTTTTATAGGAATAATACCGAGATAATTATGACCGTAAGACATCCACTTCTGGGCATAGGCGTCCCCCAATTTGGGGGGCATTGCCTTAATCGCCACGCTTGGCAGGCGGGTTTCGATCGCAGTATGGCGGTAAAATGCATAGAGAATGCTGCTGCCCAATCTCTAGTAAGTCTTTTAGATGATGATGAATTATGACTCAGTGCGTGTAATATTCTGCCCGAGACTTCATCCGTGTCAAATTTTTGCTCCCCTGACCCTTCCCGTCGCATCGAATTGCCTGCCAGTTTTCTTCCATGTTTCATTGCTGCTCCGCTCCTCTTAGTTGAGCGTGATACATAGCCTTCTTCAATAAATAGGCTACTCAACACAAAAATAATTTTTCAATTCGGACCAGTTGTTCCTGAGATTACCACGTTCAACCAAACAAACAAAGTTTTCAGCTTTATAATTTTAAACTATTTTAATATTAGTACACATAGATACGATTCCAAAGAGACTCCGTTAGTCTCTAACAGTACCAAAGACGTAACAAGCTAAAGATATTCTAAACCCGAACAGAAATAGCTTGTCCACGTAATACACATACTATATCGATAGAGCCGTCGACTAGCCCTGCACTACGGCTTCTTGTCCTTACTAGGTGGCTTACCGTACCCGGTGATCCGGTTAACACCTGATCTAATTCTAGGTTGGAATGGATATTTTGAAATGTATGAGGTCATTGTTGGGAGGATTTTTAAAGGTGCCTAATACGTGAATGTTAGGAGGAAATCACTGTTTTGAACTGCCTGTTTCTACGCTTACTTGTTTTAAACCACGCAACGATTTTTGATGCGGTTTCCACTATATTTAAGAGAATTTTTTTTGTAAGGTTGCTTTGCGAAAGCATATATAATCAGCTTATAAATCAAAATAATGTACTATGGCTTTGTATATCTTAAAAAGATCTACAGAAAACTCGGCGATATTTCTCCTAAGGATAAAACATAGTAACTATTTTTATCTTTTACATATTACAAAAAATGGTTATTTACGAAGCTATTTTGAACAATACAATATTAAACCTTATTTAATATGTTGGATTCATTGTGAATTTATAGTAGAGCAAGATTGCTCTTAATGTCATTAAAATGCCTTGACGATATCACAGATCCAAAAATATTAATCTCTCGTAGCGAAACGAGCGGTCGGCCGGCATGCCCAGTTGCCGTTCACGCCACGGGGAGATTTTCATAGTTATACAAATCAAATCAAAATCAAAAGTCAATAATTCATATAAGCTGAGGATCAGCACTTTTCGAACGTCAAAATTACATAAGACAGTCCCCCAAAACGCCCGCCTTCACCACTTCCTAGTGCTTTAGCTGGAAAGAAGCACAGCTGCTAACGATACGAACTCTCTCATCTACACTGTATACCCGTATAAAACCGGGGTCGCTTGTAAGCAATAAACCATTGTTGTTTACGAGACGACACCTTCTCTTTCATCTTTCCTCTCTGCTTTGATAGATATGATTGGTTCATTATCATCATTATATCAGCCCTTTCATGTCAACCACGCATGTGTTTGCGGTCATTGAAAAACCCTTTCGATCTTTTGTTGGATACAGAAAATTAAGGCTGAGGTATACTTATAAAAACTGGTCAAATTGAGTTGGATTCGCACACGAACGGTTTTGATCCACCGAACAATATTTTACCGTACATATTTTTTTTTTTTACTAGCTTTTGCCTACGGCTTCGATCGCGTTATAAACAAATTTTTTACATTTTTTTTTGCTCCATACAAAGACGCATGTGTTTGCGGTCATGGAAAGACCCTTTCGATCTTTTGTTGGATACAGAAAATTAAGGCTGAGGTATACTTATGAAAACTGGTCAAATGTGAGTTGGATTCGCACACGAATCCACCGTACAATATTTTACCGTACATTATTTTTTTATTTTGTACTAGCTTTTGCCCGCGGCTTCGCTCGCGTTACAAACACATTTCTTTCCTTTTTTTATGCTCCATACAAACTTCCAACCCCCATGTTAGGGAAATTGGGAAGAGACAAAAAGTAGCCTAAGTCACGTCAATTCGTCGCTCCGTTTTGCCGTGAAAGACAGACAACCAGACACACACACACTTTCCCATTTATAATATTAGTAAGTATGGATGATTTCTTGTCATAACGGCAATAGAAGTACATACTAGGTAAAAATTTCAACTGTCTACCTATTATGGTTCTTAAGATACAGCCCTCCAACAGCCAGACGGACGGAAATAAAAAGCAACATATTCTGGAGACTGCAATAGCAGTTATTTTTGTCCATCAAACTCAAAACAAAACAATGTAATTTTATCTAAAAAATATATTCTCTTATAATGGAAAATTACCCGACACTTTAATGCCATACTTCATAACTCAGTTTTTTTGGGTATCCGTTTACAAAGAGCCTTAAAAGCGTTTGCTTTACCTAAGATAAATAAATATTTTTGTACACCTCGTTGTATGTCTGACATTATTCCTTAAAATATTTTGAAACGTATATGTTGGAGATTGTAATCTCTAATCTATACTTAATATTATGAAGCTGAATAGTTTCTTTGATTGTTTGGTTGAACGCACTAATCTCAGGAAGCACTGGTTCGAATTGAAAAAATCATTTTGTGTTGGGTAGCCTATTTATTGAGGAAGGCTATATAAAATCACGCAACCACCAATAGGAGCGAAGCAGCAATGACAAATGTTACAAAAACGAAGACCACGCCCGGGCAGGTTAATCGATGAGACGGGTTGGCGGAGCAATAAATATAACGCGGACAAAGTCGCGGGCAGAAGCTATAAAATATATACACAAGACTTGACTCGTCATATGTAATGGGCAGCATTAGTGTTGGGTAGCTATACAACTTCACTTTAGGAAACCACGATATATGCACAATACAGTTATCAACAACCTGGACTTGTTATAAAAAGCTCAGATAACTGATATGACTGTACGCCCTAAGAGAAATCCGTATGCTACAGGGTATCTTTTGCGTGGAGCCACTTATTTTATAAGTTTTATGGCTTCTTTCTCGATTATCTTTCTTTTTTTCTTTCTTTGATTATCACACACTCCCTACACACCCACAACCACACACCTACACCCACACACCCACACCCACATACCCACACCCACACACACACAACTACACCCACACACCCTGCTTTGCTGTCTAATTTATTATTTGTTTTTGATTTTTAATCTTTTATTTTTAATTTTTATTTGTTTTCTTCGGTATATAGAGTCATTTTTGTTTTTCACTTCAACATCTACTAGTAGATTTTTGTATAACTGTAACTTGTCTGGATAGTTTGGGAGCCTGGAGACCTGCAACACAGGTATTCCTAGTACGGGCTCCAGTCTTTACAACATCAATGTATTTTTGTTACCACTATTATGTATTGTGCTCATTTATCATTATGTAGTGGAGAAAATAAACGTTTATTATTATGATTAAATACGTTAACATATCTCGGGATTCTGGGATTCCGGTCCTTTGGAAGGCGTACGAGGGGCCAAAGCCAACTCGCAGAGGCCCCTTAGACAATTTAGACGGAGTGAGGTACCAACCGACAAATATCCCTGTATACACTGTGCAAGTGTACCCATTTTTCAAATACACATGGATGTCCTCCGCCTTGGGGTGGGCGGAGGGGTCTGTCAGACTCTTACTGACTAAAACCACCCCGGTGTTCCATCCCACACCTACGTGTGGGACCACGGGAACCAATATGTCTTCCGCGATCCCCGACTGGTGCCCGCAAAGGCGGGCCTCCTCACGTTGGGGGGGAGTGAGGTGTTAAACTCCCCCCCATGCATCACAGAGAGGCGCGCGTGGAACACTACGCGCCACCATCTCGGGTCCTAAGGAATAGGGGGCGACGGATGTATGCAAGTGTACCCAAAGACAAAGTCCGGTTGGTGTTGGACTATTGCAGGATATGGAAACAAAGATGTTGGACTATGTATTTGGATGGCAAAATGGACTGGTTACCAAGAATTATGGAAGGACTATGGCCCCTGCCGCATCAATGTTTAAACTAGCCGACAAACTCCAAGGTAGCCGACGTGCCATTCATAAAAGAGGCGTATAGCCTAGCCTGGGTTTTGTCCCAAATCTATCCCAGAACATTGACGTAAAATCATTTATCATTGGCCCTTTGAGCCAGAACAGCTGGACCATTTTGATTTCGTTTTTAAATTCCTATTAGAGCGGCCAACTCATCATAATTCACATACAAACGCTCGTAAATGATTATGTCGTTATAACAAATTTTCCTTTAGATATTTTGAACACACAAGTGTCTAGTGTTTTATATATCTAGGTTTCTATTTATTTAAAAAAAAGTTTTTAAACAAATTCAATAAAGACTGAAATCAGATTTCATGCACAAATTTTATCTGAAGGTTGGCAGTTTATAATGTGGTCATACATTGAAAAAGTAAAGATAATATCTTTATAGAAAATTCGTACATGTTATGCAGATTTGAAATGACATATAGTTTTTCCAAATATTTATAAGGCATTCTCCAAAATCACGTATTTCCTGGTACAATTTTTATGAAATCACTCGCTTACATTTCTCTTTCTTTGTTTGGAATGAAAAAACAACCTTTTCAATAATGCTCATGTTTACGATAGACTGACCAGGCCCTCTTAAATAAAATCATTACAAGATTCACAACAGTCCGGTAACAAATAAATCAACTAAACGATCAATTGAATCCCGGGTTCGTCTAAATCAATTAAATGAAAACTTTTGACAGTTTTATCATTCTGCGAAAATGAATCAATCAAAATAAGTTGTCCATCTAAATTAATTGGTGAATGTTCGGGTTGAATCTATTCATAAACAATTAAAGGGTCCCTCTGTTAAAATGAAGGGTACGAAGCAATGACGGGTGATAATATTGGATTTTAGTGTAAGTTTTAATGGACTTAGTGAAAGTGGAAACCTGTATTATGCAAAATGGTCCATCAGTGGTACATATAATCGCATATAATTGGCATATAACGTTCCCACTGCTGGGACACATGACTCCTTTCGGCGAGAGGGAGTGGATCAGTATCTTCCACGTGGGTACCAACTTATACTGGAACGAAGTAAAAAAGAAAAAAATGTTACATCTACCAAGATGACACATGATTTCGATATTTTGGTTCTAGAACATGTTTGTTTTCTCACGATGTTTTCTTGAACCGTTTAGGGAGAGGTTGTGATGTTACACAAGTCCATTTAAACGAATCTTACACTTACAGTTATTCACTACACAAAAGACTATAATTATCAAGGACCAAACATATCTTCACTAAGGCCCCAGCATGTAACAGTACACCTTAAGTGAAGTGACGTCACGGATAGATGAATTGTGGAAAATGGAGGAAAAATGGCCGCTACCAACGTATCGGATGGCTAATGGATAGGGTGCTAAGTTTGTTTTGATTTCTCTTGGGTAACCCATTTAGGTTAGTAATTTATGTATTCATTACGTAGTTGTCTGAGTCATTATTCTATGACGGCATTAACTATTAATTGAAAGTTCAGGCTAAGGTAAGTTCGGTTATAAAGATGTAAGGGCTAAACATAGTATTATATTGATTTTACACAATATACACTGTCAATGCCATGGATACACCGTCAATTTCTTCTGAGAGCTTCTCCTATTGCAAGGGATTTGTAGTATAGACAACTCAATTCAAGTTAACTTCACCGAACTTTCACAGTGAGACTTTTACAGGATACATCGGCTGGTTTTCAGTATCTGGATTGTGAACTCAGGAGTCATTGTGACGAAAAATAATGAGTTTGAATGATCGATAGTCTAACATCCACGAGCCTCGAAAATTCTACTAATATTATAAATGTGAAGGTTGTTTTTGGTTGAATATTTATTTCCCAATCACGCCAAAACAGCAATACGCATTTGGATGAAAGTTAGTTCACAAATATTTGATTATCTGGATTTACACATACGATCATTTTTATTCCGGTTGTAGGTACGTTTCCGTCGGATAATTTCCGACCTCTACGCAAGCGAAACCACTGACAAAAACGAGTGGTTGTATGTAAATAATATCTTTGTATGTTTGTTACTCAATCATGCAAAAATGTTTGAACGGATTTCTAAAGAAGATTGCGCACAATTTTTTAAATTAACACAAATTTATATTTTTTCCGAAACGCACGAAGGCAAAGCTAGTAAAAATATAACGAAGATTGAGTCTCATGAGGATGTAGAAAGTATAATGAAATACCTTCTAAGTAAAATACAGTAAATTAAATTATACGATAGCTATTTGAGGACCCATCATAATTGATAGCTTAACATGACAAGTGTCCCAGATGAGGCCTCTTAGAAATTTAATAAAGCGCTCTGATATTTTATTGAAAACCAGCCATTTGATCACATCTGTCGCTGGAGTAATTTTGTCTAAGTATATTCATAGTATCTTTATTGATGCTTCAATGATCAATCTTAAAGTTGGCTTAGTGATATGGAATTGTGAATCTAAAATGTATTGACGGTAAAACACAATTTATTTGTTAAAACAAGTGTAGCTACATTTAAAATTGAGTTTATGAGCGCAGTGGTGGCCAAGTGGTATCGGCCGCGACTAACCAACACACACATTCATCATCGTCAGCCTATATTGATCTCACTGCTGGGACACAGGCCTCCTCTCAATGAGAGAGAGTCGGTCGTAATGTACCACGCGGACCCAATGCGGTTTGGTATATGTCACATGTCTTCGAGTTTTACACAAATTACTTTGTGTGAATTATGTCATCACCACTGCTCTCAAAACGGCATTGGAAAAGATTTTGAATAAACCGACATGTCCATGTACCGTGTGGTGCCGGACGTAAAGAATAACACCGCCCCATTTCTTTCTGTGAGTGTCGTAAAAGGCCACTAAGGGACTTACTAGAGAATGGGCAGCAACGTTCTCTATGCATTTTACCACCATACTGCGATCGCCAACCCGCCTGCCAAGCGTGGCGATTATGGCAAAGCCCCCCAAATTGGGGGAGGCCTAAGTCCAGCAGTGGACGTCTTACGGCTGAAATGATGATGATGATGACGACATGTCCCAGAACCAAATATTCGAAGACAGTTGATATCTACCAACCCGCATTAGACTCTCGTGGTGGCTTATGGTCTACTCTCCTCCTCTTTTGCAGAGGAGGCCTGTGGCCCAGCAGTGAGAACATTTATGTATGTTTATATATGAGGTAAGTTGTTAGGTTTTATAAAATAGCTAGATGTTTAGCATAATGTTAGGTTTTAAAATAATATACTAAATTATAATATTGTCTTAGTCGATTATTGAGACTTTTAATTTATAATACTGGCGACACCAGTTTTGACATGGCGCGGTTTTGAGACAACAGTTGGGAACACGGGGTGGCACTCGGCCTATTCGCTCGGGGCCAGCATCGAAGATGGACGTAAGTTTTGTTACTATAATATTCTTAAATATTAAGTGCTTATAACATTGTAAAACATTTAATAAAGAGTAGCGATGGAGTTTCTTGTCCTTCTTCTCCAACCGTGTGATTACTCTTTTGAACGGACAACTAGAGTCGATTCTATTTAAAGGTGTGCCTATTTGAAATAAATGAGGTGTGTGGTGTACCTTTAAATGATACAATGTGTTACGTGTTATTTTCCCTACCCAATAGTACTACAATAAGTAACTGATGATTGATTACAATAGTAAGTTATATATACAATAAGTAATAGGTATACAGCAGTAAGTTATATAATACGTCACGAAAATGAATCACCTTTAGCACAAAGCAAAATTGAGAGAGGTCGTAACAAAATAATTAACAATATTGTATAGCATTACTTATGATAAAATCACAACGCAAGGAGCATGAAATTAGAATAATTACTTTATATTGAGAAACACACAGTACCTACGCCTCGTAAATGATACTCCTCTAAGATAAAGAAGAAGAATTTGTTTACGTACCTCTTGCGTATATAAAAGCGTATATACGTTGAGTAATTACTTTGTAGAATTTAAAGGATGTGAGGAAACAGGGATAGGTTCAAGTTGTGAACTGATAGAGGACGCAATATGATCCCGACTAATATTATCAATCTGAAAGTTTGTATGGGTGGATGTTTGTTACGTAAAAACTGTTGAATGGTTTTGAATGAAATTTGGCTTAACAAATAGGATACTTTTTATTCCGGTAGTACGGTCTCGTGAAATAATTTTCGCCCTCGACGCGGGCGAAGCTGATGGCAAAAGGTAGTGGGTACTTACTAACATAATAAAAAACCGAGCCACAAGTTATACATCCTTTTATTAGTGAAATGAAATCCTGTCCTTCACGACAAGTCCTATTTTTCTTCTTATCAGCATAAGTTAAACCGGTTTCTGGATTAAATTTCATCGTGGCAATATTACATGCAAGATCAGAGAGGCAATTTCCGGATTTTTAAGAACGCATAATTAAGATCGAAACATTCCGATGAGTTTTAACCTTGGCTGTCGCTAAGATTGGGCATTTGATTGGTTGTTGACAATTAAGATAACCAATCACAGTAGTTGAAATGCGTTCAATAATTTATTGGCGAATTTTTTTTTAAATTTTGGTCAGGAAAACGGGCCATTGTTGCTTCTCGCCTCCACTGGATTCCTACGGCCTTCACCAGATCATTGGTGAAGGCCGTAGGTATCCAAAGAAAACGTAGCGTTGAAAGGCCTTCCAATGCTACATCTTTGTTCGACGCCAGACCTACCGTTCCAAGACAGACAGCAAATAGGCCAGCTTTAGGCGGGTCTGAGGTAAGCGTGGGTCGAACTGTCCGCCGTACGCGGAGCTGATTTACAAATATTCAAACACTCACCTGATGGTAATCTGGGGTTTCGATTCCGAGCCTACCCGGATATATGTATGATGTAAATGAGTGTATATTGTATTGTGTAGTGAAGTTAGTATTCCAGGAGTAAGACCGCTTCAATACGCTCGAGATTCACAAGCACGTGGCTTTCTTACGGTCACACGATAACCTCAAACTACTTCAATCAAATTCCAAAACAAAACCCGTTCAATATGGTCAGCAGAGGTTGTTTGCACACAAAAGAATCGGATCTCAACAAATTGTCCACAAAACTATAGATTCAACAAGATTAATCAATTAATATTCTCAAAACCAAATAGCCAACCAACCAACCCAAAATCAAGATCAAACCAAGAGAAAATCAAACTGACAAGTGACAGACGTCACTCCGCTACACGTCAAGATGCGCAGGCGCACAGACTAAACAAAAAACTGTCGTACTGTCGGCTGTCTGTGGCCACGGGACGGAACAGTCTTCTAGTACGAGTTTGCCAGTCCAAAACCTTTCTGCCTCACCGTCTGTTCTGCGAGCAATGTGCCCGGCAGCGCCACTTAAGTTTGGCAATTCATCAAGACAAATCGGTTAGGTACCTTGGTACTCTTACGGATCTCTTCATTTCTGATTCCATTGCATAGGGAAACTCCAAGCTAAAAGATTACTTAAATCAATATGACTTATTTAAATATCAAAGAGATCAAGTCAAAAAAACTCCACGCCATGTTTTAAGATCCTCACGCTTGTCTCTTGAGCCATGTTCTTAACTTCTTATATAGGGGACGTGTTAGACATAGTTCTGTATTGTTCGGAATTGCCTTACATCTGTTTAATTACAAGCAACCGATGTACTTAAGTCTCAGCAGTGTTCTACTGTTTACAGGTTTGATTGGATTTTTAGATAGATTCAATGCAGGGTCTCTGCTTTTTTCTCGTATCTCTCTTTACAAGAAGTTGATATAATTGGTCCACAAATTCAAGGTCACTCAGCGCGCTATGGAGCGGGCTATGCTCGGAATTTCTTTGAAGGGGTAAAATCAGAAATGAAATTATCCGGAAAAGAACTATAGCTAACTTAAGTGACAGTGGACTGGCCATGTCTGTCGAGGGACCGATGGCCGATGGAGCAGACGAGTCCTGGAGTAGAGACCGCGTATCGGCAAGCGTAGCGTGGGACGCCCTAACTAGGTGGACCGACGACTTAAAGAAAGTGCCTGGGGCAGACTGGATGCGGAAGGTAGAGGAAAGGGTGTTGTGGTGCAATATGGGAGAGGACTATGTCCAGCAGTGGACTGCGATAGGCTGAGTTGATTGATATAATTGAAACCACTTAATTACGCGTAACTTAATCAGCCTAGAATGACATCTACTTGGATCCCTTTCTTGGAGATTAGGCTATTATGCACAACGCGAGCAGGTGATGGGTGTCAAGTCTTAAAATGATTCAACACGAACATAGGATTCCTCACGATTTTTTATTTCACCAAGTTAAAGAGCAATATAGCAAGATAATCTCTAGTTTGTAGTGCCACCTAGAAAATATTTCTTTTAAATCTATGTAGGTACCTACCTAATTGTTGTATTATTAATATGTAGTGGCACCGAGTTGCTGTATCTGGCTATGGCCAGATCCGTCAACCCCGCGATGGTTTGTGTGATATATTTCAAACAACTGTTTTTTTATTAATAAAAATCATTTTAATTTTTTAAATGTTAGTATAAAGGACTTTCAGACAATAAATGACTCCGTGGCGTTCAACAATAAATTTGAATATACTCCAATGGAGGAATGTCAAGGAATGGAGTAAAGATGCAAATATTTGCTGACTCCCGTTAACGTAAACATTAAGTACGTGCTTCTGATATTAGGGCGGCACCTAATTTCCGACTTGCGGTGCTATCGCCGGTAGTACGCACAACCATGGAATATTTAACGAGCATCATTTCAAATACATTAATAACCTTTATGAATAAAGATTTGTTTATTTACATGGCCACAGAATGTACTCGTAGTCTTCAAAAAACTTTATAAACAAAAAGTTGATGAGGTGTAAAAACTGTGACACTAAGTTTTGAATTTTACTATACCTAGGCTAAACTAAGTAGGTACCTACTTGAAAATACATAAAAACAGATGATTATCATAATATTTTAAAGTTAACTATTGCCTGCAATTTTGTCTGCTATTCAGGATAAATGCAATCTCTTTGTCTTTCCCCTCCGTGGAAATTTTTATACAAATCCGTTGAGCCGTTTTAGAGTGAAACCTTAAGAAATAACCTTACATTCGCCTTTATAATATTTGTTAGAAAGATAGAACTATGATTTCTTTACACACACTGCACATTTGATTTGCTTCATTGTCAAAAAGCAACATCATCGTCATTATTCATTGTGATAAACACAAAACTGTTCAACATCATTCATTCATCCGTTAAATGAAATCCCGAAAATATTCTAAAACTTTTATTCCAACACCGAACAAAAAACCTGCGAAACTAGTGCTGAAATAAATCACTACACGTCAAATATTTTCCAGAACTTTCCGGCCACAGGTAAAACGTGTTCAGCGACATCCATTTCGTTCACAATCTGAAACTTCAACTATTTCAATCGAAATTCCAACAGGAATGGAGAAAGTTTTAGTAGAACCATATACGAAAGAGATTGGTGACATTGATCACAGGAATAATGAAAGTGCACCTGTGTTATATAAATGAGGGTATCAATCCTTTAAAACTAACGGAATAGAGTAGATGGAAATTCGATTATGAAAGCTAGTGAATATGTTCATAATTGTTATCAGCATTTAGAGTCTTATGTAACTTAATAAGTTAGTTAAATAGAAATAAATCAATGAATAGCCAGAAATATTCATGGCAGTGGCTTGCAAAAAGTACACTATAATATATTTCACTATCTGGCCTGTTAGACTGGTCTGTTAGTCTAGTGGTTAGTGACCCTGACTGCTGAGACTGAGGTCGTGGGTTCGATTCCCACCCAGGACACATCTTTATGTGATGAGCTGTGTGCTTTATGTGATTTCTGTGTCTGGGTGTAATTTATCTAAAATATGTATGTTTTTAGAAATATATAAGCATATTTATCAGTTGTCTGGTTCCCATAGTACAGGCTCTGCCTAGTTTGGGATCAGATAACGGTGTGTTGGTTGTCCTAAGATATTTATTTATTTATTTTATCATCATCTGCCTAGACTTTACCCAACTTGGTCGACCCCAAGGTCAACTTTCAGTCTTACTGGATACAGCTGAATACTACTTTTTTACATGGAGTGACTGCCTATCTGACCTCCACAATTCAGTTATTGGGTAATACAGAGAAGATGCGGTTATGGGCCTATCTGAGCATGTTGCTAGGAGTCTTGATAAGAGATTAAAATGTCTGGGTATTTTTCTTGATCTATCGAAGGCCTTCGATACCGTCTCTGCGCCCGCCTTGTTGGTGAAGATGGAGAAGATTGGAATTCGCGGTCCTGTTTTGGATATTTTCTCGGATTACCTAAGGGGACGAACACAATATGTTAGTGGGTCAGCATGAGAGTGAGGTTTTACCTATTACATACGGTGTCCCCCAAGGGAGCGTATTAGGGCCCACCTTATTTCTCATCTATATAAATGAGCTGTGTAAGATGAATATTCAGCATTGCAAAATATATACGTACGCTGATGACACAGCCTTAGTAATAGATGGAGCAGATTGGAGCCAATGTTTTTCCAATGCTGACAACGCACTTAAACAAATTATGAATTGGCTAACAAATAACATGCTCACCCTTAACGTGCAAAAAACGGTATATGTTCCCTTTACCATTAGGTCAAATCTTTCCCCATCGCTATCATTTGCAGTCAAAGCCCACACCTGTACCAATGTGTCCTCTCCCGAATGTGACTGTCTCAACATATCCAGGTCTAGTGGTGTAAAATATCTCGGCATTCATATAGATCAAAACCTGAACTGGCACAAGCATATAGAGATACTTTCAGGAAGAATCCGTAAACTAATCTATGTATTCAAAAAACTTCGTAGATCTGCCGATAGTAAAACCTTGAAACTAGTCTATTTTGCACTGTGCCAGTCGGTTTTATGTTATTGTATTCCAGTTTGGGGAGGGTCTACTATAAATGTTTTTATCAGGCTTGAGCGTGCACAACGGGCTGTCATTAAGGTCATGCTGTCTCGTCCACGTAGGTATCCCACATTACAGCTTTATGCCGAATGTGATCTGTTGACTGTCAGACAACTTTACGTGCAACAAATGATAATTCGTAAACATTCTTCCCGTCCCTTAGCGGAACCAGCTGGTAGGTCGATACATAGACATAAAGTTTTTCCACAAGAACCCCACAGAACATACTTTGCCAGGCGCCAGTATTATATCAACAGCATAACTGTGTATAATAATTTAAACAAGGAGCTGAAACTATTTTCTAAAACTAAATATGAATGCAAATGTGCATTAAACAAATACTTGGCGAAATTAAGTCATAATAATACTGAGGATCTCCTTTTAGGCCACTTACCCTTAAACTGAATTAAAATTAATTTAACTTGCACTTAAATATAAATCACCCCGCCCCACCCCCTCTCACTTACACAGGCACACACCCTACTCATACACACACACTCATACACACACACACACACTCACACACACACACACACACACACACACAAAACTGTATATCAGAATGTTATTTTAATTTAGTGTTTTATTTTATTTCCTTAGCTTTAAGGTTACGATTAAAAATAAAAACAACAATTTTGTAATATTTAGTATGTCACTAATATTGGCTTGTGACATTACTGCGGAGGGATACTGATCTCTAAGATACAGGGACCCCCCTAGTTTGGAGATCAGGGATTTAATGTATTGCGCATAGCATAAGCCATTTAGTTTTAATACCACTATTCTTAGTATGTACGCTTTCTTAAATAAATAAATATTATTATTATTATATTACATTACGTCTTGTTAAGACCTGATTACTAGTCAGGTTTTCGGACCTCTGACGACCTGTAACGACTGTGTAAGATCAATATATTGCAGCCTGGACCAATGGTTTAACGTGCGTTCCGAGGCACGCAGGGGTCTTGGTATTTTAATATGGTCACCGATCCACGGGCCAACCACAACGGAAAAAACAAAAAAGTCTACTTGTATACTTTGTAACAAACCCTTGTAAAGACTGGCCTGTTTGTCTAGTGCTTGACTGCTAAGACTGAGGTCGTGGGTTCGATTCCCACCCAGGATAAATGTTTGTGTGATGAGCACAATCATTTGTTCTGTGTCTGGGTGTAATTTATCTATAATATGTATGTATTTAGAAATATATAAGTATATTTATCAGTTGTCTGGTTGCCATAGTACAGGCTCTGCCTAGTTTGGGATCAGATAATGTTGTGTTGACAACCAACACACACCTTGTGTTGGTTGTCCTAAGATATTATTATTATTATCACTACTCAGAAGTTTTACTGACATCTGTATTCCTGGCTTAACATGTGTAGCACTTTGATACATTATTTTTCCCGTTTTACAGAAAGATCAAAACCTTTTTTTGTATTTATTTAAGTGCACTTCACATTGAAGGACTAATAAAATCCAAAGGTAACAACTCAAAGGTTGTAATGAAACGATCTCTAAATAAACATTAACATCTTTGCTTTGTTTTCCTGAAACACAGTGAGATAAATAAACATTTGTTTGTTCTTTTACGTCTGTATCTTTTTAATTGCCAAAGTGTGGGGCAGAACGGGCTGGTAAAAATAATAAAAAGTGTTAGCGAATCTTTCACGCGAAAAAATTACAGCATATACATTTTCTTGCTATTTCTTGGTTAACTGTCAACCACATTCATTTTGCGCACAGCCGAAGTGTGGAAAACTCTGGTGACGTCTGTGTTTACTTCCAAATTTAAATTGTCTGCCTTCAAAGCAAGAGTGAATAGGCATCTACTGAACACGCTCGTTGCATTAAAGACCTCATCCATCGCTTTTCATTATCATTACTCATTCAGCAATATAAAAACTAGGCGAAACGACTTTCAACGATTCCCAAAAATGTACGTACATTTTTCGTGAACATTTTGAAGAAAAAAAAAACACTTTATTCCCTGCCTGCATCTTAAGAGTAACTCTGTGCACAATTTCAATTTTCTAGGGCCAAGGGTTTGGACTGGGCGTTGACGAGTCATTCAGTACGTGAGCAGGATTTTTTTTTTTTTTTTTTTTTGTTAAAGTTAACCTACGACCAATTTTGAGCAAAGACCAGAAGGCCCACTTCCTTTCACTCAGAGGTAGCCTGTGTCCCAGCAGTGGGGCGTTATGTTAATAAAATAAATAGTGTTATATTGCAGGCATTGTACCCATATTCTAAAAATTACAGTAAAATAAAATCAAATCAAAATTAGAATCAAAACTAAAATTTGAAATCAAAATTAAAAACATAATCAAGATTACAATGACAAATTCAAAATTAAAATCAATATCAAAATTAAAATCAAAAACAAAATTAAAGTCATAATCAAAATAATAACAAAATTAAAATCAACATCATAATCATGACGTCGTCGTCGTCGTCGTCATTGATGGACTCAGGCGGTTGCTTGTTATTTGTGAGAAATACGCCGCGTCTCATGGTTTAGTGTACAATGTACGGAAGAGTGAGCTTGTGGTGTTTAGGGTAGGTACTAAGAAACCTAAGACAGTTCCTCCGGTGTGCCTTTATGGTGTACCGCTAAATAGAGTGTCGCATTTCAGGTACCTCGGACACATAGTAAATGAGGACTTGAATGAGGACAGTGGTATAGAAAGGGAGCGAAGAGCGTTGTCGGTCCAATGCAATATGCTGGCCCGTAAGTTTGCACGATGTACTAGGGAAGTGAAACTCACTTTGTTCAAGGCGTTTTGCCAGTCGTTTTACACGTGCAGCCTGTGGTTTAGACATACGCAGAGGGCTTACAACGCTCTTCGAGTACAGTACAATAACGCCTTCAGGGTGCTGTTGGGGCTCCCGCGGTTCTGTAGCGCATCGGGCATGTTTGCTGAAGCAGAGACTGATAGCTTTCAAGCTATTATGCGTAAAAGAACAGCATCCCTGATGCGAAGGATTCGGGGGAGCACCAACAGCATTTTACAGCAATACTGAAGGGGTCTGCTAGGACCGATGCCTGCCAGGGTCGCGAGATTGTTCGAAAGAGATACCGTGACCCTGGCACATGGGCAACTGAAGGAACACGGGTGGGTTTTAGTCAGTAAAAGTCTGAGACGCCCTCCCGCTCCGCCCAGAGCGGGAGAAGTCATTTGATGATTTCCCACCCAGAAAAAAAAAAGAAAAGGGTAATCGTGAATAAGCCTGATTGCCCGTTCCTGGGGCACTGGAGCCGTATGCATAGCTGCAGGTCTGGTGCAGCGGGAAGGGGAAATATTTATAAGTATTTGAATTAGTTTTATAAGTTTTTGAATTCGTTTTTTTTGGTGTTTTATTTATTTTAGTTTAATGAGAATTGTTTTACTAACATAGTTTTATAAGTATTACTAACATCAATATAAATACCTGTATTCGATTTAAATAAATAATAATAATCAAAATTAAAACATAAAACATAGAGGTATGTAAAGGTACCCATAGTTAATGTTATTACAGGCTAAATTGTAATCATCTGGAGATCAGTAAGTCTTTAAAAAATCCATTAAATAGGACGGTGCAGCAAGTAGCGCCAGCTCTTGATTGGTTTTGATTCTAACAGAGCGTTGCATCGATGGTTGCGTGGTGGCTGTCTTCAGGTAACAGAGATGAAGTGAGGAATCGCTGTCGTACCACGTCAACATCTTGATGATAAAGAAGCTTCTGAACCACTATAATAATAATCATTTCGGGTGAACTCTATCATGTTCTGATAACTATTTCCCATTTCTTTTAAGGGTTCCGTACCCGAACGAAACCGACGTTATCCTATCACTAAGCCTCCACTTTAAATAGGGGAGAAATGTAATAGGTAGACAGTTTAAACTTTCACATATTGTGTAGTTCTATTGCGGTTATACTAACAATAAATAAAAACAAAAATTTGTAAAAATTAAAGATATACTTTATTATTTATTATATTATTATTAATACTTAACAAGAAACGTGTATTTTTTTTCGGCGTTTTTGTCTTGTGGTACGCCTTCGAGCTCAACTCTTAGTCGGTATTTTTCTTTTACTCCTATACCATCACTTATGCAATACTATAGTCTTGGCGAACACAAAGCCCTTACATGCTCGCAAGCTATTATTTACATCCCCCATATATCAATTTTTATCAATGGTATGCACCATTGGTATCACAAAAAGGAGGTATGAATGATACGCAACCTTGAATGGAATCAAAGAGGTTCATTAATCACGAGTACATCTGGGCTATCTCCTGATAGAATTGGGATATTAATTAGAAATGAATAAGAGAAATGATGGTTTATATTAATGAGATTGTATTGATAAGCTATTAGTTGGAGATTTGTAAGTCAGTGAAGCGGTAAAATAGATGGATCAGAGATTGCTGCTGGAGTAAGGACAATTTTCAATAATTATTGTACTTTCTTGTCATATGTTAATGGCGTCGTTAATGGCTGAAATTGGGAGTAGATACGCCACTAGGGAAGTTATGTTCAATATCATAATTTTTGTCTGTGTACCACAAACCTCGTGCGTTCAATATTGATGCAAATTCATACATATGTATATATTACCATTTATTTATCGTCTTGATCTTAGGATAAGATTTCCCTCGACTCTTTACATCTTTTGCAAGACTGCGCGTCCTCCTTCCAGTTTTGCCGGAACCTATCCAGCTCGTTGCAACAATACCTACGTGGTGTGTCGCGACCCCGCTTCACTATCTTAATGTATTTTGTAACTATAATTTATTATATTAAGGATTATCACCGAGGCTTTCCTGCAATTAAATCTGATCTATCTTTAAATGAATTTATCTCGAACCAAATATAGTGAAGGCATTTTTTTTGTAATAGGCTTTTCGTTACCAACATTATGTATCTATTTCTGGAACATACCTACTTGACGGCAAAACACAGCAATCTAGGGCAACATGTCGGCAAACCCCTTGGGGCTCGCTGGTGGCGGTAACCACTTTCCAGCAAGTGGAACATTGCTGCCAAATGCGTAACACATTCCCAATGATATTAACTGCTTTCATTTTGCCACTTCAACAACATCATTTGCTTTGTAGCGTTGATTTGGCTTTCAGTGAACATGAATCTAAAGCGTATTTATGCTACATCATTTTTGTTAATTATATACCTTAAGCGCTTCAGCACTCATTCTCTATATAAATTTTAAACTATGCCATATTTCATACTCCTCCGTCCGCGGAATTTTCATAAAATGGGGAACAAAGTTTTTGCTTCACGTATTAATATACAGATTATTAATTTATTTTTTAAAGCTTTATGCACAAGTAAAACTACTGTACAACGGCGGACTCAATGCCTGAGGATTATATCATTTTTGAACATTGGTAACATACATTGAATTCAATGCTTGTCTCTTTTTCAGTTTTGACACCACAATTAGCATCGTGCACTACATTGATCTAACGGCGCCTCAATGATATTGATTGAGGGGTGCTGTTGGAAAACGTGTTTTTTTTTCGGAAATTGTTGACCTGACGCTGTCATATCCTGCCAGGGTCGCGAAATTGTTTAAACGAGATACCGTGGCCCTGGCATATGGGTAACTGAAGGAACAGGGGTGCGTTTTAGTCAGTAAAAGTCTGACACGCCCTCCCGCTCCGCCCTCCACTTTTGAACAGGCGCTAAAATATTATTTTACAGAAGGCAAATTCTCGTGATTAATAACGTTCAAAATCTAGTCGCAGTCTCATCCCGGCGACAAGCAAATGTCAAAAACTTGTCAAAAATGTATGGAAACTCGAGGTATTTTTGACAGATTGAAACTTAGATGAGACTGTGACCGTTTATCTATTTATTTATATATACTTTATTGTACACCATTAAAATACAAAACAAAAAAACATTACAAAGACTACAAAATATACAATGGGCGGCCTTTTCGCTTTATGCGATCTCCGTTCTTAAAATTACGAGAATAACCTCTCTGTTGTTTTAATATTAAGTTCTATTTACTATCACCAGCAACAATATCACCAGCCACTAATGCTTCTCTAATAGCAGCACATTAAGTTTTTGACTTAACAACTACTATTGAATGTGAATTGAAACGACGGCTTAGTAACAAACCTGTTGCTTTACCAACACCATTAAGTCTCCCCTTGAGGACATTAATTTAGGTTCTGTAACTCCTCCCATCGACTGGTTGATTTTTATAAGTGATTTTATGTTTAGAAAATTTTTAAGTGTCTATATTAACTTACTAGATTCTACTCGCGACTTCTTCCGTGGCAAATTTCTGCTCCCCTGAGCCTTCCCGTCGTATCGAATTGCCTGCCAGTTTTCGACCATTTGTCGTTGCTGCTCCGCTCCGTTTGATTTTAGCGTGATGTTATATAACCTATAGCCTTCCTCAATAAATAGGTCACCTAACACAAAAAGATTTTTGGTATTGAGAGTAGTTCCTGAGATTAGCGCGTTCAACCAAACAAACAAACTCTTCAGCTTTATAATATTAGTATAGATTAAATAATGTGTAGTTATTTTTTTTTCTGCGTTAAGTAGTCGCAAAAGTCTTCAAAGTTAAACAATTTACAAGCACTTTTGAACTGTCAAAGCACCAGACAGTTTGTCAGAGAGTTAAAAGCTAATTGTCCGCTTCAAAATGTTGTCAAAAGAGAAGAATAGGCAAGAAGCTCTATAAATACTGTTTTAAATGAAATTGTATAATATTATGATGAATTGATATATATCTCACAGCATAATGCAAATATGCACTTTTTGTAAGTGCAGTGGTAAGTTAGGTTAATTTTGTATGTAATAACATAACAAAGGTAGGATTACTATAGGTGTACCTATAGTAATCCTACATTTCGCCAGATATGTTTGTGTTTTGTTTGTTTGTGTTGTGTTTTGTTTGTGTTGTGTTTGTGTTTATGTTTGTTTGTTGTTTTTTTTTTTTGTTTTTGTTTGTGTGTGTAACTGCCATGTAATAGGGGGCGAGCCTATTACCAGTGTGTATACGCATTTAATAAACCGCTTTTGTACCACTTAAGTATCATAAGGATTGGGTAGTGGTGGCCCAGTGGTAAAGAATAGGAGATACAAGACTTGACTTACGTCGTCAGTTCGAACCCAGACAGGCGTATTACTTCATGTAATTTATTTAATCACCACTGCTCTCAAAACGGTGAAGGACCACAACGTGAGGACGTGTGCTAACACTTTCTGGGCTCCCGTGGTGGATTACGGCCCACTCCCTCTCACAGAGAGGAGGCTTGTGACCCAACAGTGGGAACGTTATAGGCTGATAGTGCTGTGCCATTAATGTTGCATTACGTATTCATAAACAAAATACGCAGCACTAACTAGAAGAATCTATAAGAATTGTCTCACTAGCACGCGTAGCATGACCACCATAGAAAGACCTTTGTTTATTCTTGGTAGAATAGAGATAGAACTGTCATGCCACGTTAGCATAAAACGGTACAAATCTTTCTACAATCTTTAATTCTGTCTTTAATCTTTCTACAATCTTTAATTCTGTCTATTCTTCCGTCGACAAAACCCATTTCTACGGTGGTCATGCTACGCATGCAGGATACGCATGCAAGATTTTGCATCTTGTTGTTAAAAACTAGGATTTTATTTGTATGTATAAAACAAGGCCATTTTTCAAGAACAAATTATTCCGGTAGCTGTAAATTAAAAACTACCAAGAAAACAGATTTAAATTAAAAAATAAATGCTAGCGCTTAATATTCAAACGTTTGAGAACTTAGCTTTGGTATGGAATTATGAGTTGAGCGTTTTATTGCTATAAAATAAATCCACTATTTCTACTTAAATATTTGAGACAAAATACGTTTTTATACTACATGAAACAACTATTGCAATTTGGATTTTGAAACTCTGACCGTCAGCCATCTGGTCTGCGCGTAATGTACCCAACCACTGCCACTTAAGTTTGGAAATTATTCTGGCTATGTCGGTTACCGTGGTTCACCTAAGAATCTGTTCATTTCTGATTCGATTCCTCTCTATTGCTCTTTCGGTGCCTTTCAATCTTCTAAATAGGGCCTATTTGTTTCTCAAATAGAGATTAAGACTTGGATACATTCATTTATTAATTTTATTGACCACAATCGTCGTAGTCAAACTATTCAGAAAAAAATGCTTAATCAGCCCTATAATGACTCTGGGACACAAACCTCAGCAGTGAAAGGGAAGGATTTCGTATGTAATTTCATATTATATGGGTATAAATATTCATAAAACCTTTTCAACTTTATAATATCAATATTGAGTGGTTTCTAGTTATGCAAAACTTGAAACAAACATATGAAAACACTGTTTTGTAAAAATTACCTTGTTATGTTGGTCTCAATAGTCTTTATTCAATTATAATATGAATCGCTGCCGCTTATACTACGCGCTGGTTTACCAACCCAAGCATCGTGTTCTGTACAGTCTTTTCCCCGCATTTTGAACGTCAGCTTTAAAGAACTGAGATTTCATTTAAAACTACTAAGAACTTTCATAACAAGAACTTTTTATTAGCTGCCAACTTACCTCCTTCTGTGCCCCTTTTATGTGGTAATGGGTTTTCTTTATAATTTACACGCTTCTGCCCACAAATTTGTCCGCGTGAAATTTCTTGTTCCCCCGACTAACCCTGTCGCATTGCCTACTCGCGCTGTTACTTACTTTTTGGTTAGCGTTCGTCTTGACTTAATTCCTAAGGTATGTAGCATCATGTTAAATAGTCTGAATATTTTCTCGAAAATTAAACTTCCAAATACAAAAATAGTAAAAAAAAAAACAACTGCTTTGGGTAAAAGCACGTTACTGCAATGACATTAAATTCAATTACGTCTTGTAATAGCCCTTGCAACACATACCAGTCACAATAGCAGCCCATTAAACATTAACTATGACAGCCTTAAACCAAACCTGTTCTCAAAAAGTCTTCTAGGAATGGCTTCAAAAATCTATACTTCTATAATATATATACTAATCTATACTAATAATATTATAAAGAAGAGTTTGTTTGTTTGATTGAACGCGCTAATCTCAAGAACGAATTGAAAAAATATTTTTGTGTTGGGTAGCCTATTTATCGAGGAAGGCTATAGGCTATATAACATTATGCTACAACCAAGAGGAGCGGAGCAGTAATGAAAAATGTTGCAAAAACGGGGAAAATCGCACAGGTAGGCGAAATTTAACGCGGACGAAGTCGCGGGCAGATGCTAGTATGTAATACCACAGCTTCAATACACTTTTAAATACTTTAAAATTTTCCGTTTATTCCTAATACAGTTAGCTCATCATCATCATCATCATTTCAGCCGAAAGACGTCCACTGCTGGACATAGGCCTCCCCCAAGCTCAGCCACTTCGACCTGTTTTGTGCTTCCCGCATCCAGCGGATTCCTGCGGCCTTCACAAGGTCATCGGTCCACCTTGTTGTTAGTTAGTACTTAGTAGTTAGCTCTAAATTACACTATACATGAATATTTGAAAATCGTAATGCCTTATTCTCTGGTAATGTAGTTAATAAGTCAACAAGCTCTTATTCGTTACTTTGATTTGTTTTGTATGTATATGTTTATTTTATTGCTAAAGATTTCAAGATTTTACTGGATTTACTTATCATCATTTTTTTTATAATAATCTATATATATAAAAATGCATCCCTATTTCCCTTGGTCACGCCATCACGCGTGAACGGCTGGACCGATTTCCCTTTTTTTTGTTGTTGTGTTTGTAATTGTCAGGAGAAGGTTCTTATGAAAGAAAAAAATAAAAAAATTGCGCGGAAAATTAGAAAATTTAAGAACACTTATTTAAGAATACCAAACAACCATATAATAGGACAATGTAAACTTTTTCAATGTAATATTATGACATTTGACATAGAATTGACAGAATGCGTGCTCAAATATCATCAAAGAGACAGGACAACGTCTGTCGGGTCAGCTAGTAGAATATAATTTTTATGCAACTGACAGCTTTGACTGTGCAGACAATATTTGTTCACCTTGTATGGGTAAAGCAGCGCATAGCCATAGAATGTTTTTTCTAGTGACAACATGGTACCGCTATATTAATAATAAATAAATTTAAATTTAAAACAACTGCAATCGTAACTTATTCTCAGTTTGACGGCCACCCTGCTGTCACTGTCAAACTGACAAATTGCTCTAACACTGATATAGATTGGTATTATATTTTACTCTCTTCCGGGTATATTGATTTGATGAATAGGAGCTGACAAAAACACCCGTGATGGCCGGAATATAATCCGTTAAAAGGTTTTTTTTTCCACATTGTTTTTCACGAAAATATTTAAAATATAGAAGGGATTATTCATTTATTTTGTTGGTGCTTTTTGACATTGCATATTTTTTAAGTAGCAATAAATATTATTTGACGGTTTAATTTTTTGTGATAAAAACAACGTGTACAATTATTTTTCTTGACGAAAACCGTTATACCGCTTGGTTAGGAAAATTTAGACTTGGCAATGAATTCAGCTGTTCCTAATTTTATCACAGACAACAACAATAAATCATACATCTTATATCAACGAAAGTCTACTAGTTTATCTCATAATTGATCGAAATATCACGAACGTTTCTTAAAGTCTCTCAGCCATTTTTGTCCTCGGCATGCTTGCGCCCACTAGTCTAATGAGGCAGTTACTATAAGTATTCAGTAAAATAGGAAAATGAAATGAAAATCATTATTTCCTGATCGGCTTTGCTTTAAAACGAAACAAATTTCTTTCATTCCCGTTAAATGGCTTAATATTATTTATAAGTATTTGTGAATGTATAATTCACCTGTGTATGTATGTATGTCAAATTAAACGGCATGGTAAGAGAAGACAGTTCTGTTATTTTTCTCAGAATATGAGCAGCCCGCGCCAGGTCTGGCTGACAGGCCGTGGGAACCGTCGCATCATGGGATGCTTGCTGTGGCCTGTCGTCACCCGACTGATTCATCGGGAGTCGCTAAGTTCAAACGCGCGGCCTGGCGCAGGGGCGCCTGTCGCGGCCTGTAAGGGCAAGTTTGTTTTTGCTTATTTTACCTATTGTTGACCACTGAGTAAACTCACAGCGGCTGCATACGTGGCCATGCGCTTTGTATCATTTGACATGTTATATTTTATTTTATCTGCTAACACTAGTATTAAATTGTAATATTATTTACTAACAAGCTGGATCATTGTTGTCCGATAATAAAGAATATATTAATAATAATAGCTGAACACGGGTGGGTTTTAGTCAGTAAAAGTCTGACACGCCCTCCCGCGCCGTCCAGAGCGGGAGAAGTCATTTCATGATTTCCCACACACAAAAAAAAAAGATCTCGGACCGTGGAACCATGTTACTAGACCCAATACAATTATTCGTAATCCGCTGTTGTTAGAATTATGCAATCGTATTGTGTTTTTTCATTTGTAATAGAAAAAAATGCCACATAATAACTAACCAGTTTATTCAGTTAATTGATTATTGTATTTACACGTGTTTGTTTAAGAAGTGGTTCAGTTATAGCTTCCTATAATTCAGGGGGACAATTCCCATATTTTAAACAATATTTTCTCAGTCATTCATCAGTTAATTTTCAGCCGAATGAAAAACTGCCCCCGAAAGCACGAGAAGCCGTTGGTCTCAGAACTCTTTCGTGGATCTTTGACTGTCGTTATGAGTCGTCAGAAACGGGAAAGTCTGACGGCCAGTCTTCCCAAGGGGTATCATGTGGCCTAGTAACTGGGTTATCGAGGCATGATAGGCAGTGCACTATGCCATCATCATCATCATTTCAGCCAAATAACGTCACTTCTGGACATAGGCCTCCCCCAATTTGGGGGGTTTTGCTATAATCGCCACGCTTGGTAGCCGGTTTGGCGATCGCAGTATGGTAGTCAAATTCATGGAGAACGCTGCTGCCCATTGTCTAGTAAGGTCCTTTAGTGGGCTTTAACGACACCCACGGGAAGAAATGGGATGGTAAGTACTATTCTTCACGTCAGCCACCGCATGGAACGCACTATGTGAAATACTGATATTCAGCTGCACTCGGTT
The DNA here is from genome assembly GCA_947507805.1 of Aporophyla nigra. NCBI lineage: Eukaryota > Metazoa > Arthropoda > Insecta > Lepidoptera > Noctuidae > Aporophyla > Aporophyla nigra. The sequence goes on along the minus strand of OX382292.1, from coordinate 24,432,403 downwards.
AGACTGGAAGCCGAAGTCAACATAGTAAGGAAAAGACTAGGTAGACGACTACAAGTGTTACAACTGTTGTGACGCGTTCTGCCCTCGCACTACAAAACAGATGACTTATCCCACAATCATGGTCTCTGCCAGGATCACAGCATTTGTTCGAAAGAGATACCGTGGCTCTGGCATTTGGGAAACTGAAGGAACACGTGTGGGTTTTATTAAGTAAAAGTCTGACACGCCTTTCCGCTCCAACCAGAGCGGGAGATGTCATTTGATGATTTTCCACCCACAAAAAAAGCATAATCTGTGTAGATGGCCTTTTGAGGAAAGACCATTTCAGTCACCAATCTACATGGTCTTCACATGATGTGACCGTGTCATTATGTCTGGACTTTAGAAGTGACTGTGACCTCTGAGCTTGTTTCGGCCTTTCTTCTCGAAGTAGTCAGATAGGAAACGCCAACCTCATCTAGTTTAAAAAAAATATGATTGACATATAAAAGTGTTTGTACAAATCTACTCACAGAAATAAAATCATTGTTCGTTTTATTACGAAAAGGCTAGGTAGATGACTGCAAGTGTTACCAGTAAGTGGCGCCTGCGATCTGCACTTGCACTATAAAACAGATGACATATCCCACATTGTCTCCACACTCATAGCACACTTTGTATCTCTATTATGTACAGCGTGCTCTATTTAGGATTTGTCGTAACATCTTGGCGGGATGCCATAAAGCTATATCAGAGTCATGTAACCCAAATCAGTGAAACGTGAAACCTTTCAGTCATGTCAGTAAACATTTCCGCTTTGCCATGGAATATTTTGCTATAGCCAAAGGAGAAAAAAACTTTTTACAAAAAAATTGTGTAGTGTTTTTTATAGGAAGCCGGTTGTCATTTTTTTGTAAAAAGTTTTTATTTTTAGCTTTTTAGTTATGGTAGATACCCCGCACTAATCTAATAACATTATTCGTTCATTTGTCGCGCAAATACTTATTGCAAATTTAAGACTTATATGGTTTTCACATAGATTTCATTGTCCGAATGGAACTAAATTAAAATGGAACCACACGGGAAGCACTAGCTTTCAAATAAAAAAAAAACATCAAAATCGGTTCATCCAGTCAAAAGTTATGAGGAAACAAACATAAAAAAATAAATTTTAAAAACTACAATCAAATTGATAACCTCCTCTTTTTTTGAACTCGGTTAAAAAAAATATGGCGGAAATACAATTTCCATAATTTTGGATGATAGAAACAGTTATTTTAACTGGCCCTTTTTTTTCTGAGTACGAAATCATCATAATTATGAAGTCTCCCGCTCTGGGCAGAGCGGGGAGGGTGTGTCAGACTTTTACTGACTAAAATCCACCCGTGTTCCTTCAGTTGCCTGTGCCAGGGCCACGGTATTCTTTCGAAGAAATTCGTGACCCTAGCGGATCTTAACTGGCCCTAACTTCCATTTTATAAAAGTAATAGATTTTTTCAGCAAGTGAATTGGGAGGCCTATGTCCAGTAGTGGACGTCTCACGGCTGAAATGATGATGATTATGATGGTGATGATGATGGTGATGATGATGATGATGAAGCCAGTGTTGCTACATCGCAATGTCCAGTGAGGTAAGACCATTTCGATCGCATAAAACAAAATAATATTTCGAACTCACGTTTAAATCAATTTGTCTTCACGAATATCATGACAAAGTGTTCAATTTTCATACAAAATAAAATCAAACGATTCAGCGGCAGACAGGCGACATGAAATAATACGTTTTGTCACAAATGTCAAGTACCTTTTCTAACAAATTGTCTGGCACCTGAATAATACATACCTACCAACGGACTTATGTTTGATGGATGAATTTCCCTTCATTTCTTTATATATTACCAACTCGAAGTGGATATCAGTATAGGAAAATAAATATAGCAATATAGCTGATTTCCTCATATTTTTTTTAAAAGTGATTTTGAATAAGGTTTCAGCGATAATAGATGTAGCTTAAAATTTAATTTAACAACATGCTACTAATATTATAAATGCGAAAATAACTGTTTGTGTTACGATTTTGATGAAATTTGGTCTGGGTAAGTTTGAACTCCGAGAAAGAACATAGGCTTATTTTATTCCGGACTTTATTTGCGCCCGCGATAACCGACTTTTATGCAGACTATATCGCGGACAAAAGCTAGTGTAATTATAATCGAAAGGCGTTTGATGCCAAACCTCCCTAAAACGTCGCCATATCGACCGATCTTATATATTCAACGTATCAGTTAGTTGAAGGAGTAGCCCACAAGAAACAAAACCTCTCTGGTCGGAGGACCTTCGCTTTTTTATGGAAGTCACTCAACCTTTGCACCCACATGCTCCCAAAATACGAAATTTATTTTGCAACCAGGCCATACCTATTCGATTAAACAAATAGAACGAATCCATTTCAACGTCTAAAAACGGAACGCCAATAACGGAGTAAACACGCCATAAAGGCACAACTGTGCCACGACGCATTAATCGCCAATCGTTTCAACTCACTCACCTAATCCGAAGGCGCCAATAAGCCAATAACACAACGCTTTCGTTTGCTTTCGTCCGGCAATTGGTTGTATTATTTTCTTTTTAACCGACGAAAAAAAACGGAGGAGGTTATCAATTCGACGCGTATATTTTTTTGTTGTTTTTATTGTTTTATTTTCTACACATGACTACGCATAACTTTATACAGAGTAGTCCGATTTTGATAATTCTTTTTTCATTGGATAAGATATACCTTACCAAGTATTATTAGTACATTAAAGCCACAAAAATGATAAAATAAAAACTTTTTAACAAAAAATTAAACCGCCGAAAAAACTGAAAAGCAAAAATAATAAACTTTAAAATTATTAGTCGGCGCGGCGCTTTGAGTGATCTTTGTTCATTGATTTTTTAGCGCCAACTTTAATATCTTTTATTTACCGTGAATGTGAGTACCTACTAAGCAAAATGGCGTATGTACTTGCGAAATATGTTTACTGATCATGAGTGATTCAAATAACGGTATTCCGATCGCGGATTGCAATTGGTGGTATTGCAACTACTGTTAAATATTATGAGATAGGTAATATATTTTTGATCAGATATCATCTTTACATACCAAGACCACTTCCTGCCGCGGAAAGCACTTTAACACTAAAAGCGCTGAACATACCGACTGAGGTAAATTTGGATAAAAAAATATGTATGTTGCACTAACGTGGTAGAAGTCTCGTATAAATAATAAATATAATAATCATCATATTTCATGAAAAGTCATAAAAAGTTACGATTACATGCATAATAAAATATTAATTAGAGCAGGAAGAAAATCCAAATGGGTCAAATTTGGGACGCCCGCACTTCTAGTGTTAAATCGTTGGTCCCTGCTGCCTTCCATTTATCATTAATAGTAGTTACGGGTCGTCAGAAGCCCGAAAGTCTGATAACCAATCCCGTGATAGTAATAAACGACTGCCTATATGACCTCCAGGTATGACTACCTTGAAGTCAAATATGCAGTCACTCCATATAAAATACTGGTTTTCAGTTGTATCCGTTTAGACTGGAAACTGTTCTCAACATATTTTGAGAAAGGCTGTGCAGATAATGTGGTTATCAGTACTTCTTGAATAATTATTATTTCAGTCTCGGCTATATAACGCTACAAAACACCCCAAAATACGAGTAAATATGAGGACACAAAGGAACCTTTACACCTTCCTGACTCAGCCGCATCACTTCACTAAAACACTAAACGTTGCACTCAACCCAGCACACAAAATCCGGACTACCGGAGTGCAATCTCCCAAAGTCCCAATTAGGCGAGTCCCAATCACGGAATTAGCACATTTCCAGTTCGCTTTCAATCGATGCGATCGCTACATTAGTTGTCCGATACGATTTCCGTGGCTGTGCGGCGATTTCGTGCTCGTATATTAGGTCACTAATAGTTTACTGTTTGGATTTGAAGTACATTAAAAGTTAATGTACACTATTATCAAATTTATCAATTAAAGATAGTCTAGACTAGACTTTTGTTTGTGGTTTTCTTTGTATAAATGATAATCATGGGATTATAGTTTTTTTTTTGTTTGGTATATAATATAAATATCAACAAATTTCGCTCGTCCAAAAAGACACCAAAAGTTTATTGTTTTGTTTATATATTGCGCTGTGATCAAAGCCCAACGTAACACGTTTATTAACCTTTTGACCGCCAGAGTCATGTATAGATGACAAACCAAAAAGTGCCCAGAACGCCACGGTCACGATAGCAAATCGTTACCGTGGCGTGCTGAGCACATTTTGGTTTGTCATCTATACATGACTCTGGCGGTCAAAAGGTTAAAAAAAAAAAATATAGTTTAAAAACTAAAAATCATGCTTTGATAGAAAAACCAAACTAAAAATTAGAAAATAAGGGAGCGTGGGGTGCTTGATATCAATTTAGGAACGGCTGCATAACATAGATACATAGTTACATACCAAGCTATTAAAAGTGCGTAATAAAATAATTATTGAGGTGGGTTTTTTGTGTTGCAAAAAAATATTACATAATCGACAAGTTACGAGATTATTTGTGATGAAAATGCCAAAGAATTTGATCCCATATTCAGATCAAGAGTAACTACATTTTCAGTTTGCTTTTAATAGATTCGATCGCTACATTAGTCAGCCGATACGATTTAGTGCCTGTGCGGTGATTACGATCTCGTCTATTAAGGCACTAATAGCTCATTGTTTAGTTTTTATTGCACTATAATACCTACAACGTTGAATGTAGCCGACGCATTTTTATTACCATCAATGAATGAGTTTTGTTATGATTTTCCTTATATTCACTGTAAATGCTCTCAATGATATAGGATAATTAAATAATAATTATTATGTTATTTTAATCAAAGTACATAGCTTTAGTAAAGTTAAAACATGCTATTCCGAATCAAAAAATTTGTCATGACAAAGCAGGAGTACGATGTAAATTTAAGTAGCTTTATTTAATTAAAATAATTTTACATCAAGTATTTTTGAAATTATTATTGTTTTGTGTGTTGCCGGATATAAAGAATAGTCATAGTTACCATCCTATTTTCTCCCGTGGGTGTAGTAGAAGGTGATTAAGGGACTCGCCTGCCAAGCAACTTATGGTATCATATACACGGTAAATACACACACACCCACACACACACACACACATACACACACACACGCATATACACACATAACCCCACCTCCACTCTACACTTATACTACATAGTAACCTCCACATAGAGTATTTTCTGTTGTATATTCTCTTAAAAAAGAAAATGTTATTCCGAAATTAATTTATTATTAACTTTGTTTGTATTTTTAGTCTTTTCTGGAACAATGTATTTGTGTATATATTTTTTTTTTTTTTTGGATTGGGCGTTGATAGCTGCGCCACAGTATTTTATTTTTGTAGCTATCTTCGTTTGCCTTTGTAAATGTATGTAAACTTAAGTTGTTCCAAATAAACTTTTTTTTTTTTAAGCATGGCGATTTTGGCAAGCCGCCCCATTTATTGGAGAAGCCTATGTCCAGCAGTGGATGTCTTTTGGCTGATATCATCAATGATGATGATTGCTCAAATTAGGCACAATCAGCCTATTATCTTCCCACTGTTGGGACACAGGCCTCCTCTCTGTGAGAAAGAGCGGGTTGTAATCCTCCAAGCGGACCCAGTGTGGGTTAGTAGATGTCACATGTCTTCGAATTGTTGGTACTAGGATATGCCGGTTTTCTCACGATGTTTTCCGTCACCGTTTTGAGACCAGTGGTGATGAATTAATTTACACAAGTAAAGTGCCTGTCAGGATTCGTACCAACGACCTACAACTCGTGAGTCGCGGTCGTTATCATTAACCAGTGCTTTGCTCAAATTAATTATCTTTAAATTAATCTTGCTCAATTAATCGTCTCTGTACAAACTGCCAAAGCAATATTAGCCAGTGTCATACCTCTTTGACTGGCCTGTTAGTCTAGTGGTTAGTGACCCTGACTGCTGAGACTGAGGTCGTGGGTTCGATTCCCACCCAGGACAAATCTTTGTGTGGTGAGCACGATCATTTGTTCTGTGTCTGGGTGTAATTTATCTATAATATGTATGTATTTAGAAATATATAAGTATGTTTATCAGTGGTCTGGTTACCATAGTACAGGCTCTGCCTAGTTTGGGATCAGATAACAGTGTGTTGGTTGTCCTAAGATATATTACCTAAAGAAAATTTACAAATTATCCTTACATAGTATAAAGCAAAGTCGCATTTCGTATCTGTACACTTCGATCTTTTAAAATACTTAACCGATTTTAATGCGGTTTTCATCAATAGACATAGTGATTCAAGAGGAATGTTTGTATGTACAATATGCAGGTGAATCCGCTGGAAAAAGCTAGTCAGAAATAAATACATACCTAGAAATAAAATAAAAAAAATGAATTTGACATTCAATAATGTAATCATTTAATTTAATTCAATAATGTAATCATTTAATTTAATTCAATAATGTAATCATTTCATTTAATTCAATAAAATTTACACTTTGATAAATAAGTGAAATTTGCAATGCCTTTACACGGTGCATGTCTTAATACTGTCATGAAATTTTAATGCATGCCTACTATTTAGTGTTTAACATGTTAGCAAATAAATAATTAATAATAAGAATAAATTAAATAATAAATTTATTTCCATTTTCACGATTAACTTACAGGCGATAGCTTAATACTGTAAAACTAATGTTTTTAAATTGCATAAACCACTGAGATCTCCACTGGCACTCAACCTAAGATAAAACTTGAGTTAATGGGTGCCAGAGCTCTTTCTCTCTCTCTATTAAAATCAATAGATAAATGTAGGTGACAAACATTCCAAGAACCAGAAATAAAATAGAGCGAGCTACTAATGCAAAACCAATCCTAGATTTACTAAGAAACGTTGAGACGAAGAACAATGTTCTTACCATAGATCACTACCCAAGTACGCTAGAAGCCAGGACGATTCATTAGTATAGAACTGACAGACAAAGACAGATAACTCAGCCAGACTCCAACCCGCCGACTGCTGGGGTGACACAGATTTAACGAAATTAAACCACGGATCTTAAGACAAGTTTTAATTAATACCCAAAAATAGATTTAATTCACACAGAGCTTCTCTAATCTAGAGAAGAGAAGCAATGAAGTGTGTGAGGCCACACAAAGAGTCCATTTCAAAGGTATTCAATCGATTTCTTTTTCTCGATTCGTGATTTATTTTTCGAGATTTATGAACGAGTTTCAGAGGAACTAAAAGAATATTCAAGAGATTTATTACGTTGGTCTTTCGACGCTGAACTTGCTTAATTAACAATCCTTCTGAAACTTTTCGAATTAATTTTGTAAATTAATTTACTTCACAATGTAATAAGTGGATGTTAGAAGATGAACGGGTCCGCTAAAATATAACGCGTTATAAAGCTACGTTACAATTAATTTTAAACCTTAGCATAATATTGGAGTTAACAGAGTGGAAATTGTCTGATATTTATATAAATTAAGTTACATTTTGATCGCTTCTTCCAAATAGGCCCCATAAAAAATATTCCACTGTACAAGTAAAATTTCATTTTCGAAGCTAATATTCAAATAAATTTCCCGTCATAACTGAAATGATCAAACAGAAGGCCACTGAGACCATTCATAAAGATTTCATTTCACGGCGTTTGATTTAAAACCAAATTCTTCCCCAAATTACTTCAAAGTCAGTTCCTGAAAGGGAATATAATCAAAATGTCGCAAAAATGTCCTTTGACAAATATCAAAAGGATCGTGACGAAGGAACTTATAGAAATTCTTTGCTCACCTCGTGTGAGTGCAACTCAATCGGTGTCACAAAGGAACGTTTGGAAAATTCATAAGGGTACTATGTACCGTATCCCTGCCGCGAACGGGTTGGATCACGCCCCTCACAAAGAATATGGCCTGTAGAATTGAAATGTGAATTTATGTGTACAAAAGAATAAATGCCTTTAGAATGTGCTTTCCAAGAATATTGTGGTCTGAACTGAAAGTTTATTTCTTCATTCTAAATTCAATTTTAGCGTTCCATTTATCAGAATGAAAGATAACTGTGGGATAAAAGGAGCATGTTGAAATCTGCAAACGGGGGCAAAAAGACCAAAAACCAATTCACATTCAAGGAACAAATCGGCCGTAACTCGCGCTCCATTTATCCCACATAAGAACAAAGGGGAAAAGTTTAAAACCATTACGTATTTGAAAAACAATTTTCTTCGCTGATCTTCATCGAAAAACCCATGTATAAGTTTGCGAAGCTCCATAAATGAGACTTTTGTATAATCAAAAGTTGGTTCGACCACAACTTCAGAACATTTGCGAGCTGCGGTAACTTTACGTGGTACTACTGCGAACTATCACATTCTGTGGCAAGAGGAACTGAGTAGTCAAACATGTCTTCGCTTATGACTGACAATCAAATAATTCGGTTTAATAATGTGTGCCTGAGAAAATGAAGAACATTTTGCTAAATGATCGGTGGTGAAACATGTCAGAATCGACAAAAGAATAATGTGAATTTCAAATGAGGTTAGTTGAATGTTTCTGTTTATCGAAATGAGTTTATTTCAGAGTTCATTAGTTTGACGCACAATTAGTAACATAGGTATATTGCGTAATGGTTTATGGAACTATAGTCTATTCGGGTTTAGACAATACTGACTCATCGTTGTCACTCAGCGTAGCCACGCCCCTGACCAATTAGATCATAGTAAATTAGAAAGCCTTGTTTTCACTGACCAGCTGAAGTTATAGTTGAACTTATTTATTATGATCTAATTGGTCAAGAGGCGTGGCTAATCTGAGTGACAACGATGAGTCACTATTTTCTTAACGCGAATATACTATACTTAGTTACTATATTTGAATTCGGAACCTTAGTTAAGCCATTAAACTTTCTACTTTAGCTTTCTGTAGTGAAAGTTAACTTTCGAATGACCATTATTTTGTTAGCAGGGTTCTGAAGTTTTGGTTGCTATAAATAAATTAAAACTTTTATTTCGACCAACAAAGAATCATAAACACAACAATTACAAAATGGCAACTTTGCATTATCAACATGTTCAAAATTTTAGATTCGGAATTCCAAGGAAGTACCTATGTAGTCGTGTTTTTTGACACCTAATATGTTACGGGAAACGGACTAGGGGAAAGGGCCAATTTAGGGTGATGATTTTCTGCCTCTGCTTAAACCTTCTAGGGTTACAAGCGTGACGTTATGTTGTGTGTATTAAATTTAATTACGAAAGGACAGATGGAGCGAGTTAAGGCTCGTGCAGACCAACGCTACGCGATTTTTTTGTTTTTTTGTTTATGTATGACCACGCATAACTTTTTACAGAGGAGACCGATTTTGATAATTCTTTTTTTATTGGAAAGGGTATATCCCGAAAGTGCTCCCATGTAAATTTGGAAAGAAAGTTCTAACCCTTATAGTAGGAAAACAGGGGATGATTGTTTGTTCACTCATTGATTGTAATGCATAACTTCTTACAGAATAGTCCGATTTTGCAAGCATGTAGTAATTAGTAGGTTATAGCCACAAAAAAATTATAAAATAAAAACTTTTTAACAAAAAGAACCAAACAAACAAAACAATCAAACAATCAATGAACAAATATCACTCAAAGCGCCGACTCAAAATTAATGAAAGGTTTATTATTTTTTGCTTTTCAGTTTTTCGGTGGTTTAATTTTTTGTTAAAAAGTTTTTGTTACCATGTCTCTATTAGTCTTCATCGCGGTGATCACTACCTTCCTACGTCACTACACTTCCTGTTTCCTTCCTTTTACACAGCCTATTGATCACTTGTTTGATCTTCCCCTACTCTTCTCTATCTGTCTACATTTTAAACTCAATATCAATCGAAATCCACACAACATAAAATAGGTAGAATAGAATAGAATTTATTTGACATAAAGTACACAGATACAGGGTGACACTTAATCTATGTGCAAATAGACTGGTACAAGATAAATGATCAATGACCCCTATGCTAGGAAAAACCTGTGTTACAGGGGTATTCATAAAATATTTATACTCGTTATACGAGAAAGCTTCAGTCATCAGTTCAGCACTTAATTAAAACCAAACATCGAAATTTTGTGTAAATCTATATCTATACAAATATTATAAAGCTGAAGAGTTTATTTGTTTGGTTGAACGCGCTAATCTCAGGAACTATTGTCCAAATTGAAAAAATATTTTTGTGTTGGGTAGCCTATTTATTGAGGAAGGCTATAGGCTATATACCATCACGCTACAATCAAAAGGAGCGGAGCATCAATGAAAAATGTTGCTAAAACGGGTAAAATCGCACGGGTAGGCGATTCGAGCCGACGGGGTAGGTCACGGGAGCAAAAAAAACTGCGAGTCGGACTCGCGCACCGAGGGTTCCGTACAAACCTGTAGGTATAAAGTTTAAAATTTAAAAAAATATTTTTATTATATGATGTAACTAAATATTTACGGTTTTCGCAATTTTTCCTTTATTGGTGTTATAAGACGTTGCTTCGTACCAAATTTCAAAATTCTAGATTGACTGGAAGTACCCTTTAGGTTTTGATTCCCTTGCGAGTTTCGATAATTTGCGGAAATTTGCGGCATAAACGGCTATATCTTTTGATTGCGTTAGCTTAGAAGTTTGATTTTTTCACAGCTCTAAGGGACAGTAGATTTGAGTATTTGATATAAATTTCAGCTTGATACCTTTACGCGTTCCTGAGAAAAAGGGTCTTGACAGACGGACGGACGGACGCACGGACGGACAACAAAGTGATCCTATAAGGGTTCCGCTTTTTCCTTTTGAGGTGCGGAACCCTAAAAAAGACGCGGATGAAGTCGCGGGCAAAAGCTAGTTAACAATAAAAGATTATGATGCCCCAGAGATGCAATATCATATACAAGGTACAACAATCTGGTGTGTGTCATGAATGACCCAGACAAATTAATCTCAATTATTAACGGTATGATCCAAGTAGACCGTCGTTACGGCGCTTAATTGGACCGAAAATTGGTGTCAGAATATCTTAATATTAAGTAAAGTTGGTAAGTTACGTGCTATTTAACTTTTGATTGACTGGTTCTGTTCTTGTGATAAGTAAATGATTTATCTGTTACTAGCTTTTGCTAGCGGCTTCGCCTGCATATTATACACTAGCTTCTGCCCGCGACTTCGTTCGCGTTAAATTTCTTGTTCCCCCGATCCTTCCCGTCGCGTCGAATCGCCTACCCGTGCGATTTTTCCCGTTTTTGCATCATTTTTCATTACTGCTCCGCTCTTCTTTGTTGTAGCGTAATGTTATATAGCTTATAGCCTTCCTCGATAAATAGGCTACCCAACACAAAAAGAATTTTTAAATTCGAACCAGTACTTCCTGAGATTAGCGCGTTCAATCAAGCAAACAAACTCTTCAGCTTTATAATATTAGTAAAGGTATAATTTATCCTCTTGAATCACTCTGCCTATTGATTGAACTCTTAGGAGCCGAGTAAAAAGATTTTGAGGCAACGGGGCACAACAATGAAATATATATTTTACTACCTTTTGCCAGCGGCTTTGCCCGTGTCTTATACATATAAACCTTGCTCTTGAATCATTCTGTCTATTGATGAAAAGTGCATTAAAATCCGGTGCGTAGTTTAAAAGATCTAAGCGTGCAAACACAAAATGGGACTTTGATTTATACTAAGTAAAGATAAAGAGTAAACATAATATAATAGTACAGTCACCAATAGAAACAAGTAACCAGGGTCATCAGCTATAGTTGGTGTTTGGTAAGAAATCGATGGATGTTTTCGAATGCAATTTAATTTGATAAATTAACTTTTTGTTTTCTATTAAATTAACATACTAAGTAAAGAGTAAAGATAATATAATAGTACAGTCACCAATGGAGACAAGTAACCAGGGTCATCTGTTATAGTTGGTGTTTGGTAAGAAATCGATGGATGTTTTCGAATGAAATTTAATTTGATAAATTAACTTTTTGTTTTCTATTAAATTAACATACTAAGTAAAGATAATATAATAGTACAGTCTCCAATGGAGACAAGTAACCAGGGTCATCTGTTATAGTTGGTGTTTGGTAAGAAATCGATGGATGTTTTCGAGTGCAATTTAATTTGATAAATTAACTTTTTGTTTTCTATTAAATTAACATACTAAGTAAAGATAATATAATAGTACAATCACCAATAGAGACAAGTAACCAGGGTCATCAGTTATAGTTGGTATATGGTAAGAAATCGATGGATGTTTTCGAATGCAATTTAATTTGATAAATTAACTTTTTGTTTTCTATTAAATTAACATACTAAGTAAAGAGTAAAGATAATATAATAGTACAGTCACCAATGGAGACAAGTAACCAGGGTCATCTGTTATAGTTGGTGTTTGGTAAGAAATCGATGGATGTTTTCGAATGAAATTTAATTTGATAAATGAAATTTTTCCTTTTCTATTAAATTAATTGTTTTTTAGAAAACATCCATGGGTTACTTATTTCTTTGAATTGCCGTACATTACGATATGGGTCACTTAAGAAGTTCACTTACTTAAGCCTCTAGTGTCGTATACTAGGCAGGGCTTTGAATAACGTTAAAAATTTGGTATCGTTACTTTCATCGGACGAAAATAACGTTATTAGTAGAGGTCACGTTATGCTTGGTAATGATACTTGGCATACGTTTTACCGGTAACTGAGTACCGTTAAATTTTTATTTATTTTCTTTCATCTCTTTCTTTCGTCTACATTAATGAAGTTGCATTGGCATCGTTTAATTGGCGATGTTACCGTAGAGCGCCGCCGCCCATGGCGTGCCGCTTAGGTTGCGCAGGTTGACAACAACGCATTAAGTAACGATAAAAGTATCGATACTAGTAACGTTAATTGGTAACGGTATTTATAGAATCGATACCAAAGTATCGTTACCCGTGTTACCGTTAAAATATTAACTTTATGAAAATAACGTTACTTAACGATACTTATAGTGTGAATTTGGTAACGTTAACAAGCCCTGATACTAGGTATTTTATAGCTCATATGACACAATATGACGCGTTTAAGACACTTTACGCTTTTAGACACGCTTGCCTGTGATTTAAGTCCCTTAACCAAAAAAAAAAATAGAAGTGTTTTTGGATTATTTTTTTGATTTTTGCCACTGCCTTCCGAAATTAAAACATTTATTTTTTATTTTTAGGAAGTCTGTTGTTTTTTGTTTAAGAAGTTTTTAGTTTTCACTTTTTATTTATGGTACTTACAACACACCAATACGTATATACCACTACTTGCTTTGTGAACAATAGTGCCAGGAAGTATAAGAATCATCAGTCATATTAAGATGAGAACGCAAAAACTACTCAAGCAATATTAAGCAAATATATGTGGCACCACCCCATAAGCAAAGAATTTTTTTAATCAATACACAATTTCCGGAGATACCACGGGACATATGTGCAAAAAAAAACATACAGATGATTTTGAGGACCTCCTCCATTTTGAAGTTGGTTAAAAGGGAAGTCAGAGGTATATGCAGGTATAATGCTTTCACATTTTGTCCGTTTTGAAGATCAATGTAGATGGCAAGTACGTAGCCTATTGCGAATATTTTTGTGTTATCTTTTGTGTTGAGTGAATAGCTAACAATTTTAGTTACTCGACCATATTTTACTTTTTCCATCTTAATTATACAAGAGATAAAAATTTCAATTAAAGCCTCATTTTTTCCTCAAATTATAAACTTTTAATCGTTGAGTTTTCCTCGTAGAATCTTTCCTCTACAGACTTTTATGAAAAATAATGTAAATAATCTACTAAAACTATTGAAAGAGAATACATACTTTCCTAATTAATTATCTATGTATATAAATCTCAAAGTCCTGAGTGACTGACTGACTGACTGATATATCAACGCACAGCCTAAACCGCTGGTTCTAGAGACATGACATTTGGAGGGTGTGTTCTTTGGTGAAGAGTAGGTATTCAATTCGAAAGGGTTTTCTGAAATTCCATGCCTAAGAGGGTGAAATGGGGGGTTGAAAAGATGAATTCTTCGACATACACGCGGGCGAAGCCGCGGGCTGAAGCTAGTCGTCAAATATTTTGTTTTATGAATGTTTTATCAAAGGCGTGGGCTGAAGTAATTTTTTATCTTAATTACTTTACCGAACTTCAGATTAGAAACTAGATATCTTAAGATAAAGTTTCTATTTATTTTCTGAGAAAGTGATCGAGAAAATAAGAATCTAGATCTTAGTAAAATTATTGTGTAAATAAAAGGTATATTCTGTTCATTTTCAACATTGTTATTAGGTTTCTTGTAAAAAATTCAAAAAAAAATTGTCCGATGGAGTACTAACTACGGCCATAACATTTTAGTCTCCTGCAATTGTTTAGTTTGAAAAATAGGTGCGGGGGTTAATGTACAGTTAGATTCTGTAAAGTCAATTGGCTGAGTTAGAGCCAATTCATACAACTGTCAAAAAATTATGGATACGATTTGAATATACGGATAATTTAAGTTTGTACCTAGTCAATTTGCGTGACTAATATTTTTCCTGGCTACTTAAAAGACATCTACGTTTTACATAACCTATGCAAACTGTAATCAAAACAAATTATGTCATCCATTAGCTTTAAAAATGCAGAAACCCAATATAATAATTTCCAGTTGAATATTTTAACTTATAATTAAACTCTTTAACAGATAATAATATTAATCAACATCAGGGTTATTAAGTGCCCGGTATCAAATTACACAAAACCGAATAGCACTTTGAAATGCCAATATTTTACATCCAATAAATCATTTTTAATACAAAACCACTCTGTCAGGTTTCGAAGAAGCTGTAATACCATCGTTTGTGATAATTATTTAACTATTTTTTAAATAAATATTGTTACTGAGTATTATAAATGTGTCTTCGTAGGCCTAGTGGTCGCAAGAACTAGCCGCAAAAAAAATGAAACAGCGTTTATTCGTGTTGACCTCAATTTTAAAAATCATATTTACCTCTGCCAAACTGCAAAGCAGTTTCTTGGCAGATGTAGCTCCCTTTTACAGTTTTAAGTTTTATCTTATAAGCATTTTTCCATCAATAATAAGAATTAATCATCTACAACTAAACACACAAATTTTACAGCAGCATAAAGGCTGACTATTACATAATGATAAAAACATTTTAAATTGCCGCAAACATATGTTAGTAAGACATAAATTTTATCTATGCATGTCCATTTAGGAGGCTTCGACAAAAGGTATTCTCAGAGTAGGAGGTTTCTCTCAGTGGTAATAATCGTCAAAAACAGACGAAAAATGTAGGTCTAATAAAGGTATTTTTTTAATGCAAACGTCCTTACTAAGTTTTGAAATATTACTCTCCTCATCATGCGATCATTACGATTTATGGTACTTGTGGCAAGTTGTAACAGCCGGACGGGTCCAGCGGTTAAGTTAACCCTTAAATGCATGATTTTTACTTTTTAACCAAATTAAATTTATTTGGATGTAAGATTAGCCATTTATAGCTAATCTTATATCCAAATAAGCTTTAGTAAGGAAAAAATATTAAAAAAAATATATATTTATAAAAATACTTTTTTTTTCAATTTTTTCGTGGAATTTACATCTTTATGTAATCAAAACTAACCTACTGAGAACAAAATGTGTAGTGAGGCACTTTTTTCCAATTACAAAAACAAAAAATGACTGGAACGGAAACGAAAAAATGACATTGAATTGGTTGATTAAAATTTTCATCACAATGTATTTAAGGGTTAAGCTATACTTGCCGCAGTTGCCCACCACCGCGCTATACCAAGACCTCAACCCCTCCTTGCCTCGAAAAGTAACTACGTTACACCGTTGGTCACGGCTATCGTAAATCTTTGACTGTCGTTACGGGTCTTCAGAAGCCCAAAACTTAGAAAAGCAGTGAAAAAAAGTGAGCCGTCGTGGGACGCCTGGCAGATGTGAAACATCGAAACTATTTTGTAAAGATAATATTTATAAAGCATACTTTACGAAAGGAAATAAATATGGTATAATCAAAAATAACGTATTAATCATATGTTAATATGTCAATTATCACATTTAAAAAAAATCGCATCTGTATTGGAACTTTGATGCCTAGGTACACTAATTTTCAGTATGAGCCCAATGTGCGTCGCCACGCTCGCCAGTCCAAAATTTAGGTTTATCCCTCGCCTATAGATGTTTCACATCAAAAATTAAGTAGCTGGGTTGAATAGATCAGATTGGCAGTCACTCATGTACCTGTAGCTCATTTACATGCAGTTAGACTGAAAGCTGACCTCAACATAGTTGGGAGAAGGCTAGGCAGATGATGATCATTAGATTATTCCAGCACAACACACGTGTATTGTATTTATCGTATTGCTGGAAAAAATATGCAACTCGTGGGAAAAACTGACGGTACAATGGAAACAAAAACTTTAGTTACAATCACAGGAAAACGACAGTCGTAAATATTACGCTTAAATGTAATAGTCTTATAGATCTATTGTACCACAGAATGACCACACAATGCTATGCAAATTCTATGTGAATGGTGTCTACATGTCTTTTGATAGTACCAAAATTGTTGGGTGTATTTTTGCGTGTATTTAAATATATTTTTTAGGGTTCCGTACCTTAAGGATATATCTGAGTACAAGTATTTTACACTATCTTTTGTCCGCGACTTCGTCCGCGTTAAATTTCTTGTTCCCCCGACCCTACTCGTCGCGTCGAATCGCCTCGCCAAACCATGAGATTTTACCCGTTTTTGCAACATTTTTCATTACTGCTCCGCTCCTCTTGATTACAGCGTAATGTTATACAACCTATAGCCTTTCTCGATACATAGGCTTGCCAACACAAAAAGATTTTTTGAATTCGGACCAGTAGTTCCTAAGATTACCGCGTTCAATCAAACAAACAAACTCTTCAGCTTTATAATATTAGTATAGATAGGCAGTTTATCTAATCAACACCACCCAAGTACTGGGTAATACAATACCCATTGGTAAGACTGGTGGTCAATATTTCGGGTTTCTGACGACCCGTAACGACTGACAAAGATCTATGAAAGACAGACGAGACCAATGGCTTAACCTGGTTTCCAAGGCACGGAGGAATATAGTCTTGGTAGACAAAAGGTAGATGGATGACCACCTTTTTACGACCACCCTCAGCAAGCGTAGCTTAACCTGATATCCCATAAGACTGTTATCACTTAGTTACAAGCCCCTATACACCGTGACATTTTAGTCGTCTTACAAAGGTTGTTCCCTCAATGTATCCGACATAATATCCTTCTACGCGTGATTAAAAATTGTTAACATTAATTAAGATAATAGGTACTAAGAAAAATAAATAATGCTTTAGAATTATGAAACATTCTGTTAATAACGTCTACGTATTATACAGTAGAGAACATACCTAGCCAGCGCACGAGTAGACTAGATCATTCCATCTCCTTTTTCTATGAGACAAAATATCAGTTTCAAACTACGTCATGCGTCATCTATATGAATATTTTTTTTTTTAGTTATTCAAATGCTATTTTTTTTTCTTATGGATGTATAGTAGTCATTGAATACATAAAGTGGGCTGCCGTTGTAAGGCAATTAAAATGTCACGGTGTATATAGCTCTTTTAACGGCCTAAAAACATCATAATTCTCAAATAAAATACAATCAACGACGTAGGAGAAAGTAAACTCAATATTGTATGTATGCATCACCGTTTCAAAACGCAGATCGAATTCAAATCACGTTGCAAAATTGAGTGATGTCATCAAAGCCATTCAATGTACGTGTTTCCGAATAACGATCGGTATTATATTTATCGATGCTGATATTGTCAGCAGATAGCATTTCCTTGTTATTGAACAGTTATTCCCGGGTTACATAAGTCTAGTTGGTTAAGTTAGGATAACAAGCAAGTAACTAGCTAATAATCCTGGCTTGTCCCCAAGCTAGAGCTACAAAAAGATTATAGTGTGTTTTTTTGGAAGTCGGTTGGTATTCGTTGTAATTTTTTTTTCACATTTTAGTCACCCACGACAAATCGATTACCATTAGTTGTTATGTAAACAACAATGACAGGAAGTATTAGAGCATTATCAAAATACAATAAGTAGATTAAATACGTATTGTCAATATACATATACTTACAATCAATATGTGTACATTTATAATTTTTGTAAAACATATTTGTGCCTGACAGTACATTTGATCAAAAACTGCATCGAATTAAATTAATCGAATCGTCGCGTCGGCCACAGGTGCCTCGCCCACTGGGGGCCCAAGCCACGGATCCAAATCAAAAGCAAGAATAACCAAAGCAAAATTAATAAATTTCTGTTCTATAAATTATCTAAACTAAACTAATATTATTAAGAGGAAAGATTTTATTGTTTGTAATTAATAAACTCGAAAACTACTGACCAGATTTTTTTTTCATAAATGGAATGCTACATTATCAGCAACACATATAGGCTATATTTTGTTTTGAAAAATAGAGATCCTTACGAAAAATACAATAATATATCCCAAGGTATCAAAAAAAATTGCCTATAAAAGTCATTACTTGGCGTGCGCTGCTAAAACTATTGATGGTACATAAAATAATGTACTACATGTATATATATAATACATACTCATAAATACCCACAAAAAAGTCTGCGAGGTTGTATGCCTAAATGATATTGTGAATTATGCATACCCTAAAATAGTAACGTACTCGTAAGTTTTGTAGGACGTGTGCGTCGAGACATTCGATCACTACTGTTTCATTTAACTCCCGTATGAAATCGGCCACCGTATGCCTTTTGCGAACTCACTAAGGATAATTGACGTGGCCCTGCTTGTCGATTGTTTTAATGATTAAAAGGTTACGGGACTATTCGCATCCGATCTAACTTCTTCATATCAGTTACTTGCCACAATCCGTGCGAGCGAAATTAATCTTGTATCTCGCGCGGCATTCCTCTTAGTAGCATAATCAGTCTATAATATTCCCACTGCTGGGCCACAGGCCTCCTCTCTCTGTGAGAAGTGGGTGGGCCATAATCCACCACGTGGGCTCGGTTCCCGTTAATGGGAGTCACATGTCTTCAAATTTTTGGTTCTATGACATGCCGGTTTCCTCTCAATATTTTCTTTTGCCATTTTGAGTTGAGGGCATGACTTAAATTACACAAAGTAACCTACTTGGGTTACAACGACCTATAACTCAGATTGACCAGTGACTTAATAAGTCGCAATTTGAATACCAGTTTTGGAAATGTGTTGTGGCGACAAATGAACCGTTATGTAACGGAACATTTATTTAAATTGAAAATGTGTTTGACTTGAAAATTAAGTAGTAGTTTGCAAGTCAAGCTGTGGTGTGAGTTAAAAATCTTACACAAAGCATTTACATTTACTCTGATTTTTTTCAATCTATAGTTCGGTATGAGATTTTTTATTTTTTTTTATTTGGTTCACCAACAACTGTTGACACTTTTGAGCTTAAATATAACAATTTATAAAAGCACAGTGTAACAATTACTTATAGGTGAACAGCACACGAGCTAAGTCAAATTTTATTGGTTGGAAGCTACGTTGTACCTTTAGAGTTTACAAGCCAACATAAAATTAAAGAGGAAATAATAATATTAGGACTGTTGGACTTTGTAAACATACTAGTAAAAACTAAAAAAGAACAACGGGATGCTTTACGACAACTCTGATAAGCAGTTCAGGATTTTAGATTTCTGCTCAGTGAGAGATTTTTCTCATCGAGAAATTCATCGATTTGTTATTGTGGTTATAGTCCATTGGATGCGAGAAGCACACCATACGCCACTGTGGAGAAGCTTTGTGAAAGCCTATGTCCAGCTGTGGACATCTTTCGCCTAATGATGATGAGTTCAAAATGAGCTTTAAATTTGTCAGTAACATGAATGATTTTTGAAATTGCTAAAATGAAGTGTCAGTGGGCAGGGCACATTGCTCGCAGTACTGGTGTAGCTTGGGGGAGGCCTATGTCCAGCAGTGGACGTCTTTCGGCTGAAATGATGATGATGATGATGATGAATGATTTTTGACACTACTTTTTAAATGTCGTCAGCAATATTGTGAGAAGTGAACTAAATTCACACAAACATAACCTTGTGAATCATACCATGAACATAAATTGAAACGCAATTGACGGACATTAATTTGTATACTCATTCACTCATTGGCACTCAAGAAAACTAAATTATTTCATAAATACAATGATCTCTTTTTTAATCACTTTCGTCTGGCCACTTAGGTTCCTATTGATCTTCTTTGTAAACAGTGACGGTATATTATTATGTTCGAACTGTACATGAAACCTTTAAAAAAATGTTTAAAAGATTTTCTTATAAACCTTTCAATCTATACTAATATTACAAAGCTGAAGAGTTTGTTTGTTTGGTTGAACGCGGTAATCTCAAGAACTACTGCTTCGAATTAAAAATTCTTTATGTGTTGAGTAGCCCATTTATTGAGGAAGGTATATATAGGCTATATAGGCTATATAACGTCACGCTACAATCTAAAGTAGCAACGAAAAATGTACAAAACTGGCAGGCAATTCGATGCGACGGTAAGGGTCAGGGTAGCAAAAATTTGACGCGGACGAAGTCACGGGCAGAACCTAGTCAATGATAAAATTCCATCGCAATGATCACCAGCAGTTCTCAGTAGTAACGGCTGCGACTGAAGAGTTAAAGTTCGTAAGTTCGAACCCAGCCAAGCGCTTAACTTTATGTACCTACATTATTTCGTCACTAATGTTGTCACAACGGTGAAGGAAAGCATCATGAGGAAACCAGTATGTCCTAGAACCAACAACCGGCCAAGTGCGAGTCGGACTCGCTCACGAAGGGTTCCGTACCATTATCTGCGGTTTACGATTTATTGACGTATTAAAAAAAAACTACTAGCTAGATCTCGTTCAAACTAATTTTCGGTGGAAGTTTACATGGTAATGTACATCAAATATATTTTTAGTTTTAACATTTGCTTATTTTAGAAGTTACAGGGGGCGGGGGGGACACACATTTTACCACTTTGGAAGTGTCTCTCGCGCAAACTATTCAGTTTATAAAAACATGATAATAGAAACTTCAATATCATTTTTGATAACCTATCCATAGATACCCCACACCTATGGGTTTGATGAAAAAAATAAAAGGTTCAGTTCTAAGTATGGGAACCCCCAAAATTTATTGTTTTTTTTTTTCTATTTTTGTGTAAAAATCTTAATGCGGTTCAACAGCATAGGTCTTATAGTTTCGACAGATAGACAGACAGACATGACGAATCGATAAGGGGTCCGTTTTTTGCCATTTGGCTACGGAACCCTAAAAATCCGAGACATTTGATATCTACCAACCCGCAGCCCAATGCCACCTAAAAGAGGCCTGTGTCCTAGCAATGAGAACATTATAGGCTAGTTATGGTATTCCATATTACTATTATTTGTGAAAATTTCTCCCATAGGGGGTCTAGAATTATGTGCTGAATTCATGGTTATAGTTTGTGTCTCGATGTCTTTCCCTGTACAATGTGGAATAAAACAAAAATTAACCATTTACTAGAATGTAGCGTCTGAAATTGCCGTAAGATTTAGTTGACTTCGGTACCAAAGTTGTCGATGTAAGTACTTAATGTCGCCTGTGTCAATATGCCAAACTTTGAGTTGAATAAACAACTGCTAACTGACGATAAAATATTAAAGCAGTCTACGCCTCTACGGAACTCTCGCCTAACGTACGCTACAATATTAATGGTATAAGTTCGCTTAATCGTCTTAGGCTCTGCCACTTCATTAAAACAAGTCTTATACTGGTGTTATAAGACTTAAATTCGAGCGATGAAGATTCGAATAAGCCGGAGCCAGCAGCTGCAGTGCTTCGCTGAAGCGCTTGAGCGTCAATATGTTTCAGCGTTCCTCAACGATAACTTTCAGATTAAGTTTCGACAGCGAACCTTAAGATGGAGTGATAAAGTTCAAACTGGAACGGTACGATGAACTAGGTTCACAGTCAGCAGCTACAACTTGCCTTCCTCTAAGATATGCACCGATGATTTGCGAATAGAGCCTCTAAATAAAACTTTATACCATTATTTTTATGTTCAGATTCGTGTAGCAGAGCTCAGATACGTAGTTTTTCGCCTCAGCGGTTCTAAGAGGCGTTAAGCTTACTTTTCACGTTTCATCCTATGCAAGACAAAATAGATAGATTCAACAATTTCCTCACCAAACCTCCAGTTGAAAACCAGTCTTATTCCCCTAAAATACGGCTGAAAATACATCGGAGAAACTTACCGAAGGTGCCGTCAGAAGTTGAAGTGCTTCGCTCAAGTTTTTGAGTGTTAATGTGTTTCTTTCCCCATCTTCCTCTTCAGGGCCTGGGAGATGGACTGAGGACTGTCGAGAGCGGAACTCCGGCTTCTTAGCACTGGAACCACTCCCATTTGCGAACTGGTGTTGGGAGGACGCTCGGCGGAATGGACACGTCATGATGGTTGAGAAATGATTCTGGTTTCAAGTCATTTGTTTTGAGGTCGAACACTGAGTTAGCACTGGCACGTTGAAGATGTTATCTGGAAAGGAAAAGAAAAATATTTTGTTAATGATTTTGTCAATATACCGATATCATAAAAAAATGTGGTTATCTCTGCTTGGCTAACGAATTATGGTAACTGCACAAATCGATATCAATTACATCGCTACAGATAAATTAGTTAAATACACCTACTTCAATAAAGGAACGTCTTAAGTCGATAATATCTCCAAAACAGAAACGCAATTCGTTAAAATATGTATGGAAAATATAAATATATACAAAGTAATAAAGAAGTCATTTTCATGTCAGTCTGAGTATCAAATTATGTGGTTTAGAAGTCTAAGCGGTCAGCTTAGATATTCTAAATCACACTATGATATTGGAGGCTTTCACCATTACTAAGAGCATATATTATTACGGAAGGTTTTTGTGTATTTTATTTATACAATGCGACGTATATTTACTGTTTAAAGTATTATAATGATTGTGTATGTGAAGACTATGTTGGTTTTTTTTTCTGAGTTGGTGAAAATCCTAATCATGGTCTTGCAGTTTTTTCTTCCCAAATGTCTCTTCTTTCGTATTGTTCATCGAATCGTTGAGCTCTCTAAGTTTTGAGTTCAGTTGCATAGCTACTCATTCTGTGTAATTCTTTCCTCAAAATACCATTTCATACATCTATCTATATGATCTTCACATCTGATCATGTTCATGTCTACACTTTGAAAGAGAACGTGACTTCTGAGTTTGTTTCGACCTTTCTTCTCAAAGTAAACCAACGAGGTAGTCGACGAGATAGCCGACCTCATCTAGTTTTAAAAACATGATTGTCGTGTAAAATTGTTTATACAAGCCTATTTAGAGAGAAAAAAAAAAACATTAAACATTCATATAAAACATTTATATTAATATTACATATGCCAAGAAATCTCGATGTCTTGTCAAGTCGTAAAAATGCTAGTCATAGAATAACCCAAAGGTCATATCTAGCTCCGAGCTATATACTTAACTACTAACTCTGAAACGTTTAGTCCAAGTAAACAGAAAGTTGTAAATAGTTCAGAGACCAAAACAAACAGACGGTCCTTTACTTAAGCAAATAACATAATGGTTGAGGACTTGAAAGATAAATATTTGAGGTTGGTCAGTAAACAACTCATTTTGGTGTTAATTGCTTTACAGCGATTTCAGACAATTACTTTTAAATCTACTTCAGCTGGTGGCTAGTTAACAGTCGCACTGATTGACCGATCACGTTTGCCGTGGTCGAATCGTGGAAGGGTGACCATACCGAAACCCCTCCATGCCTCGACAAGCAAGTTGATTGATAAAAAATACGGCCAAGTGCGAGTTGGGCTCGCATAAAAAGGGTCGCCGACCATCGTACAATGTTTAACTCTACGCATAAAAAAACACGTCACTTGTACTGAGGAACGTACTTTTTTTTGTGGGTGGGAAATCATCAAATGACGTCTCCCGCTCAGGGTGGAGCGGGAAGGCGAGTCTAACTTTTACTGACTAAAACGTACCCGTGTTCCTTCAGTTGCCCATATGCCAAGGCCACGGTATCTCTTTCGAACAAATCTCGCGACCCTGGCAGTCTCGCGATCCTGTCAGGAGGAACATACTTAACTCTGCCGTTGAGAAACTGTTGACCCCATACTTTGACCTAGGTTGCGGTCAGTTGACCAATTGCAAATAAGTTTATAATCGCTAAAAGTAATTATTCTGTGATGTTACCACTTTAGGGTTTTCGTATTTTTTTCCTTTACGGGTGCTACATGCTTCTATGCATTGCTTCTGGCGAAATTTCATGATTTTTGGTCAACGGGAAGACCCCTAAAGGTTTTGATTCCCTTGCAAGCGTCAAAATATGCGCTATAAACGGAGGATATACGTGGATTTTTACAATGCTCCAAGGGGTAGCTTTAATTTCAGCTTAACACCTAAACGCGATCCTATGAAATAAGATCTTGTGACAGACGGACAGACGCGATTACGAGAAAAACCTGAGGCTCCGGCTTTGGAGTAACTAAAACTTTTATTATTTATTAATATTTTGTACTGACTAGTTTGGACTTCAATGTTTGAGTTGGCACCTTTCTGGTCAAATCGAAATAAACGCATGAGTAAATCTGTACCTATTAATCACTAGCTTTTGCCAGCGGCTTCGCCCGCGTGGAGGTCGGAAAATATCCCGCGGGAACGTACTACCGGGATAAAAAGTACTATATGTGTTAATCCAGGTTATGAACTAAATGTGTTTCAAATTTCATCCAAATCCGTTCAGTCGTTTTTGCGTGGAAGAGTAACAAACATCCATACCTCCATACTCACAAACTTTCGCATTTATAATATTCATTTCATTCATTCATACATTTTATAAGTAGGATAGTGGGAAGTAGGTTTATCTCTCATGGATGTTTTTTATTAATTATACTTTGAATACAAATTAGGGAATTCGATTTAATCAATTAATCAATCTGACTAGCCTATGTTGGGGACGTCTTCCATTCTAAACGGATCTGCTAAAAACCAATATTTTGTATGAAGCGTTTGTCTATCTGACCTCAACAACCAAGTTACTGGGTATCACGATACTCGTTGGTAAGACTGGTTGTCAGACTTCCGTAACTACCGCCAAAGATCTACGAATGTCAGCCGGATCCGACAGAAAGAAAGAAAGAAAATAAAAAAATAAAAAACATGCGCCTTGACTGGTTTGCCGGGTCTCAATATGCAATGGACCCATCTACGGACAGACCGCAGCAAGCGAAGCTTAACCTACGATCGACCTCTGCCGCTGTTATAATTTAGGAAGTAGTTGCTTAAAAACCATTTTGTAATATCTTAGGACAACTAACACAACAGGCAGACAGAGCCTGTACTATGGCAACCAGACAATTGATAAATATACTTACATATATATTTCTAAATACTACATATTATAGATAAATTACACCCAGACACAGAAGAAATCATTGCGTTCATCACACAAAGTTTGTCCTGGGTTGGAATCGAACCCACGACCTCAGTCTTAGCAGTCAGGATCACTAACCACTACACTAACAGGCCAGTCAAATATTTCGTCAATATAATGCCTATAATTTACTTCTACACAAAGATATATTAATCTTAATATTGTACAAGAAATCCAATTTGTCAATAGATAGATACGTGACGTTATATCGTGCAAATAGTTTTATTAATCCCTATTATGTGCGAGGCCATCATTTATTGGCAATTTCCTTCGAGGACACCGGTCTTTTTATGAATATCTTTCAAACATCTTCAATGACATGATACATAGACAGCCATAAGGCTCTATGATTCTCATACAGTTTGCACAAAGAAATTAAAAAAGGATTATACCTATTAATACATGATACCTAAAATAACAACAGCTGCATCTGAAGGTTAAGCAACGCTTTCCAAGGTGAGTTTATGGATGGGTGACCTTCCATTACAGACTGAAATCCCGTCGTTCCTCAATGAGTACGTTCTTTCGTTGGTCACGGCTGACATTCGTAGAACCCGTTAGGGTATCGTGGTACCTAATAGCTGGGCTGTGGAGGTCAGATGGGCTGTCGCTCTGTGTTAAATACTGGTATTCAGCTGCATCTGGTTAGATTAGAGGCCGACTCCAATTTATTTATTTGTAGTTAATTAAAACGGTACAACACCAATTAAATTAATTAACATTGAAACACATAAAAGGTTGACAATAATTACGAGAAGTTAAGCAATTACCTATATTAACAACTAATATGGTACAGTGGACTCCCTTGCATACTTTCTCTCACAGAACACCGCATACGCATCATTTTATTCCATTCATCAACAAACACATCACATTCAGGGTTGGCAGCCAGGAGGGCATTTAGCATTTTTAGGGTGCGACAAACTGGGGATTCGGCTCTGGCTACAGTCTTAGATGGCAGTTGCGCAAAAAGGTTGTGCCGGCTCTGACGGTGTCTAATGTATTTATCGGGCACAAATAACTGACAGAAAAGGCCATGGAGCTCTGGGCAGTCGATACGTCCCCGTATGGTCTTACAGGCTACGGAGAGCTGATCAAGGCCTCTTCTCACCTCCAACGAGTTAAAGCCCAACATCCCTAAAAGATAGTTGGTGGGTTACATGTATGGAAAGAAATGGTATAACCTTTGGAAGAGACATCTGAGGAAGGTTTTCTGTACTTTTTCTATCATCAAAGTTTGGGTCGCGGTGTAGGGGTGCCAAACACAAGCACTGGACTCCAGTTTGCTGCGAACCAGAGCGGTGTACAACAGCCTAATAACATTGGGATTGCGAAAGTCACGGGAATTTCGCAAAACAAATCCTAAGCGCCTGAAACATTCCTTCGCAAGGGTGGAGACATGATCTTTAAAAGTCAGACCGCGGTCGAACTTTTAAAGATCATGTCTCCACCCTCCAATATAGTTGGGGAAAGGATAGTCACATGATGATGACCTCATTCTTTTATTGGTGTATTCACTACAGCATCGCCATAAATTATCCTTTAGGTAATGTTCATTCTGTTGGAACATAGGTTTTCTCTCTGCTGCCGTGCGACAACGCGCACCGAATGCGCTGTCTGCCGCGGAAAATGGTACGCGCGGCAGTCCGTGTTAATATTTCAAAAATATATACAGATAAAAAAATATTTCGTTTAATATTTTAAGTTCATTCGGTCATAATCTCAATCATAAATGCGTTCAAAGTGATTTGAACTCTCGGTTACACGTACTAAATTAATGTTTCTTTGTTACGTAATTACGCGTAGATATACGTTGTGGCAGACTAAGACTAGCTTATTTTGAGCGTTGATCTACGTACGTTCGCAACAGTTTCGTGCGTTTCGTTGGCATACGAAAGGTTAAGGGACTTGGTCTGGGCGGTATTCCACCATGCGAGCCTGATTCAGATTGGTGGATGTCAATTGTCAAAGTTTGAAGCCGAACCTAACCAAAACCAACCAGATTATGTAACTCCGCAAGTCTTCCCCACGGGCTTTCAAAGATTTATTAGTACTTATCCGATTAATATTTAAATTGTCACGTTTAATTTTCCAGTTTATTATTCGTTTATTATCAGAATAACAGCAGCCAATAAAATTACTCATCCGTCTTACAGAGAGATGGCCTGTGGGTTTCCAACAGTATGGGAACGATACATATTCAGTCTAAAATGTTCCCACTGCTAGGAATCAAGCCTGCACCCTAATTGCGAAACGCACAATTTATCAGAATCTGAATGGGATTGAAGATTATTTCTAAACCATTGCGTCATTTGTTCGAATAAATTGTCGGCTCAGTAACGTAAATAACGCAATGAATGTTGTTTAGCTATGAATATTAATCCAATTTCTACCAATAAAAAGTTCCGCAATTACCAATTAAAAAAAAAAAAAATATCTTAGGACAACCAACACACCATTATCTGATCCCAAACTAGGCAGAGCCTGTACTATGGCAACCAGACAACTGATAAATATACTTATATATGTCTAAATACATACTTAATATCGATAAATTACACTCAGATACAGAAAAAATGATTGTGCTCATCACACAAAGATTTGTCCTGGGTGGGAATCGAACCCACGACCTCAGTCTTAGCAGTCAGGGTCACTAACCACTAGACTAAGAGGCCAATCATTTCATCGAAAGTGACATTCACTTTTTCTACCACAAGAGCCCAGAGCGAGTTGATAGATAACACATGTCTTTAATTTTTGGATCTAGGACATGCTAGCTTCCTCATGATGTTTCCTTTACCGTTTTGAGAACAGTGGTGATGAAATTATTTGTATAAAGTGTTTGCCAACCTAAAAATTGTTACCACTGCACACTATGGGAACGAAACAGATTGAAAAAAAAATGGAATCACTTGACTTAAATTTCACAGCCACAACAGGTTAAATTGAGAAACTTTTGAGAAGCCTCTAGATCGAAAACAATCTTAGTTATCTTGGAGAAAAGTTTCTGCGCCCATAAAAATGAGTCAAAACCAATTTAAAGATAAACCAAATAAAATGTCTATCTAAAATCTAAATCTTCTTGAAGTTGAAACGACCCCAGATACAAACGTAGGTAAGTACAGTTAGACTCAAAAATATATATAAATTGACAATAATTTGTTTGGTTGTCTACAATTTATGTTTCACTAGCTTTAATCCTCCGCGTTAATTTTCTTGCTCCCCCGACCCTTCCAGTCGCGTCAAATCGCCTACCGGTGCGATTTTCCCCGTTTTTGCAACATTTTTCATTACTGCTCCGCTCTTCTTGGTTGTAGCGTGATGTTACATGTTACTCGATAAATAGACCACCAAACACAAAAGTAATTTTTCAATTCGGACCAGTAGTTCCTGTGATTACCGCGTTCAATCAAACAAACAAACTCTTCAGCTTTATAATATTATTAGTATAGAAGTATAGATAATTCTGATTAAAATTTTGTGCCGTGCTTCGGCAAGATCGTTAAACCGTTGGTCCTGGGTGTACGTTGGTGCAACTTTGACAGTTGTTATGAGTCATCAGAAGTTCTAAATTCTGACAACCAGTCTTACCAAGGGATATCGTAATACCAACTAACTGGGTTGTGGAAGTTAGACGGACTGTCTTTCTAGTAATATAATACTGGTATTAACTGCTGGATACCGTGTGGTGCCAGACGTAAAGAATAACACCACCCCATTTCTTCCCGTGGGTGTCGTAAAAGGCGACTAAGAGACTTACTAGAGAATGGGCAGCAGCGTTCTCTATGCATTTTACCACAATACTGCGATCGCCAACCCGTCTGTCAAGCGTGGCGATTATGGCAAAGACCCCCAAATTGGGTGAGGCCTAAGTCCAGCAGTGGACGTCTTACGGCTGAAATGATGATGATTAACTGCATCCGATTACACTGTAAACTGACCCCAAAATAGTTGGGAAAAGCTAGACAGGTTATGACAAAGTAGACAGTAAAATGAATGAATGTCGATGTATAAATGTTTTTGAGATGACTGTACCTACCCACGATAAATAACTTGGGTACCCAAGTAGTCGGTCTTGTTAAAACTTTACCTATAATAATAATAATTGGCTTAGTTAGATTATAACTAAACAGAAATCTTACAATGGCCTTACTAAAGTTGTATTCATACAATTTTCCAGTTTCAAGGGAATGGGGAATTTAGATGTTGTGTCTTTTTGAAGTTGGCAGTCCTCTTGATTATCTAGTTTGGGAGTTCCCAAACGATTTCAGAATTTTCCTAGAAAAGACTCTTGATTATAATAATATTATTTGTCAAAATTGTGTTTGGGAAAACAGCCCTAAAGATAATGAGAACAGTTCCAAGCATTCTTACGTTGTAAGAGATCCTGATTTTTTGGAAATATACCACGTTTTCATGATGTAAAAATATCGTAGCGAAATTTTATCGCACACTATTGTGGTACTTAATTAAATAGAGGGGCTCATGGCTTAGTGACGACATCAGCACACGTAGCATGACCACCATAGAAAGAACTTTGTCTATTCTTGGTCGAATAGAGATAGAATTGTCATGCTACGCTAGCATAAAACAGTACAAATATTTCTACAATCTTTAATTCTGTCTTTAATCTTTCTATAATCTGTGACTTTGTCTATTCTTCCGTCGACTAAACCCGTTTCTACGGTGGTCATGCTACGCATGCTGCACGAATCGATCACTCAAGTTACGCTGGCCACGGTCGGTCCATAGCTGGGTGACCATCTTATCATATTGAGGTAAGGCCATTGGATCTAACTGTGATTTGATAGACTTTTCTAGTAGTTAGTAGCCGGGAGCCTGACAACCAATCTGATGAAGGGATATCGTATGCCTCAAAGAGATGTCAGCAGCACTGAAGGGGTCTGCTAGGACCGATGCCTGTCAGGGTCGCGATATTGTTCGAAAGAGATACCGTGACCCTGGCACATGGGCAACTGAAGGAACACGGGTGGGTTTTAGTCAGTAAAAGTCTGACACGCCCTCCCGCTCGGCCCAGAGTGGGAGAAGTCATTTGATGATTTCCCATCCAAAAAACAAAAAAAAAGGGGTATCGTATTACACAGTAACTTGATTGTGGACCTCAGATAGGTATTTGCTCCATGTTAACTACTGGTATTCAGATGTGTCTGTTTAGACTGGAAGTAGAGCCTCATAGAATTCGGAAAATGCTATGCAGATGATGAATGTCTTAACAAGTGGTATCGTATTACTTAGTAACTGCACCCTAATTGCGAAACGCACAATTTATCAGAATCGAATGGGATTGAAGATTATTTCTAAACCATTGCGTCATTCGTTCGAATAAATTGTCGGCTCAGCAACGGAAATAACGCAATGAATGTTGTTTAACTATGAATATTAAACCAATTCCTACCGATAAAAAGTTCCGCAATTACCCGTCTGGATTGTGAAATTCAGATGAGCAGTCGGTCTATGTGACAAAGTCTCTATGAAACCGAAGCTGAGCAGTTGGTAAATGCTAGGCAGATGATGATGTGATTTAATTTTAGATAGATGCTACTACTACATCACTGAATTTACGACTGATAAACAGAGGTATGACGGTTCCGACTTACAAATTAAACACTTATGATTTTATTTATTGATTATGTGTAAACGTGTTTATTTATCTTAAATTGTAATGACGTGCTTATTCTATTTAATTTTAAATTTATTTTAAATGTAATCTGCTGACATGCCACCCTAATTGTAATGTTTGTTTGTGTTAATTTTGTACGCCATTTATTGGCAAAACATAGTGCACATAATTTTGACAATATACTAACTGTAACCATACCTATGTTTAACAAAATAAATGATTGACTGATTGATTGATAGTTTAATACTTCTTAGTGACACTTTTATAACGCAGGTAAGACCATTCTAGTCTTTGTCTGCAATTCCGGGAAATTGCTACAATTGCTGAGGTGGATAACGCAATTGCACCGCGATTTTCACCTTATGCATCGCATTTTCCCAACTATTTGGGGGTCTAACCGGATACAGCCGAACACCAATATTTTACTACTATCTGACCTCCACAGCCCAGTTACTGGGTAATACGATACTCCTGGGCAAGACTGGTTATTGTAGATTTTCGGACTTCTGACGACCCGTAACGACTGTCAAAGATCGAGAAATGACAGCCAACTCCAATGCCTTGACCCATCTACAGATTGGCCGTAGCAAGCGTCACTTAACCTGATCGATCGACGAGTACGTCTGTCGTTACTTAACCATGAACCCCTTTACTTAATAACACACAGTTACATACTCAATTTCTTAATAACACACAGTTTCATACCTACTCAATTTCTTAATAACACACAGTTACTTACTCAGTTTCTGATACTCTCACTCATCCTCAACTATTTAAAAAAAGTTCATTACATATTAACCGACAATTCATTAAAATGTTACCCACGGCTGCTTTCGGCTTCTGAGTGAACTGCAATGCACAAAGGCGACGAGGCGCAATATTGTTGTATTCTGCTTAAATTGACTGCTTACATAATGATGACCCAGTTATAAAACGCTGTTTTCATTTGTGAAACTTCATGAAGGCTTTTTTGTGCGGAAATCGCTTCAACAACAAAAAAAGTTTTTTTTTTGGAAACTAAGTGTATTGCACAGGTCGATCGATGAATAAGCTACGGTTGCCAAGGTCGGTCCGTGGATGGGGGATTCATTACACCCCTCCGTGACTCTGAAAGCAGGTTAACCGTTGATCTCAGCTGTAGCAGTTGGCAGTTGTTACGGGTAGTCAAACACACGAAAGTCTGAAAAGTAGGGGTATCGTGGTACGCGGTAACTGAACTGTGGAGGCATCATAGGCAATCACTTCATGTAAAAGTGTGGTAGGGGTATTCAGCTGCATCAGAGGGGAAATTGCGTAATGCACTATCAATAGGAATCGCTTCATTTGATAGTTCCACAACATTCATGGCCTTGTTTTCCTGCCAGGGTCGCGAGATTCGTTCGAAAGAGTTACCGTGGCCCTGGCATATGGGCAACTGAAGGAACACGGGTGGGTTTTAGTTAGTAAAATTCTGACACGCCCTTCCGCTCCACCCTAGAACGGGAGACGTGATTGGATGATTTCCCACCTAAAAAAAAAAAAATGGCCTTGTTTTCGTTGCTAACCAGACAATTTTTCGCACTTTGGAAATAATGGATTAGTAATGACCTTCAAAATTATTCAAATTCTGTTTCGCAATTAGGAAGCTGGTTAGACTGTAAACTGACCCTAATATTATTTGGGAGAGACTAGGCAGATAATGATGACAACTTTATTTAGTTAACTGCTTTGTGATGTAATATTCTAATGGATAACGTCCTAAATATAATCTACTAAAACATATTTTTAACTTAACGAAATCATCAATTGGCTTCTCCTGCTCTGGGTGGAGCTGTCATACTTTTACTTACTATAACCCACCTGTGTTACTTCAGTTGTCTATGAATTCTTTCGAACAATTCCGTGACCCTGACAGGGAAAATATTATGTAACTACTTGTGAAATTATTGGTTCTTTCCAAATAGAAACACCAAATGTTTTTTTTTTCTTTACGTTACCAGTTGTGATTTTAAGCGAAATCCAGGAACAATGCCAGAGCGTTCCCTCCGTATATTTTTTTATAATCGCTTCCTTAAGAATTTACGTTCTCCTGAAATAAGGTACAGTTTTTATAACCTCTCATGGTATGTACAACAGCAGATACACTCAAAATAGATGTCGCAAATAGAAATAAACAATAACACAATAAAAAAACACTTTAATCCGTCCTGAGCATTCCATGTCACACATTCCATTATATGCACAAACATCCAGAAAGCAGAAAAAATATCTTCACCCAACAAAAATGTTTTGAGAATGTTATGTATGTCGTATCATATTTGTGTACACTAAGTGCCTGTACACACGCCCCGAACCGTCTGCCGGATATCTAGTCAGCCCGGTGGCAAATGTGTAAATGGGTAAGCCGTGTAAAAAGCTTTTTAAGTATACTCATACGTTTTGCCATCGGGTGTGCGACGCCGGCTATGCTAAAGGGGCACTAATGTTATTCGCTTTCATTTTTAAATTTATGTTCTTAATTTGAACGCTATCTTGTTTTTCTTTTTACGACAAATGAATTAGTTAAATGGCTTTTAAATGATACCTGTTTAAATTCAGCTGGATTTACTTTTCACGTTGATGTTAACCAAATATGTAAAGAGATATTGTTTGTTATATTGTTGACTATCAACTTAAATTGTCCATATATTCAAATTACAACTGTCATCCTTTGACAGTTACATGGAATGACTTTAACGAGGCAAAATAAAATACAAAAACATTTTTTTTTTATTTCAAAAAAGTAAGGTACAGTCTGTTACAATAAATATAAGTCACAGTGTAGGGTAAATTGAAAAGACAAAAAGTAACATAATTTGAATCTGGCGTCCTAGCTAGGTTACATAGTAACCTGTATTAAGGTTCGCCAGCCCAGGTTCCCATACGAGTACAAACAATTTTAGTAGACTGCTTAGAACTATATGGAGCAAACGAATTTAACTTATACTAAGGGTTAGTATAGTGTGTTTCGTGATGTAGGTATGGTGTGTGTGAGTGAGTGTGTGTGTGTGTGTGTGATTTGTGATGTAGCTGTCTATTTAAGTGTTTAGTGATATAGGTGTGGTGTGTGTGTAAAGTAATGACGGAGTTTTAGTTTAAATACGGGGTTTTTGAGAAGTCACTACGATCGAGAGGAGAGCAGATGTTCGGTGTCGTCGTAGTTCAATCTGGTTAAAAAGTCCGTTATTTGTTTTTTACCCATTTTGCAAATAAAGTAACAAAAAGCTCATAATGACTGTATATAATTTACTAGAGAAAAATAATACTTCTGATTTTCTGAATTTTGAGTCTATTGAAAGAACTAAGACAAAAATATGATGTTTCCAAGAATATCGCTGATTCCAATCTCAATAAAAAGGTACAAAAATATACCATATTTCACAACAGCAGAACAGTTTGATTCAACTTATTTCCTCTCTTCAATATCTGGATCAGATAGCCAATTTCCTGTCATCCAGGACCATTTTCGCCTGACATTATTGTCAGCCTTTAGGAACACGTTTCGTCTAAGGGTCTCGATTTTGCCCAATTCTATCCATATGTGGCCTTGGGGATCCCCATTCAATCTTGACCTTTCCTTGCGTATTTCAGGTAGGGCCACCATTTTGAGTCAGGTTGAATTTATTAAGTAAGAAAAGGGATATTGGGATTATTTATCAGATGGTAGTGCTGTTTGTTTAAATTATATTTTTACAGATATTTTTCTCTAAGATTGTTTATTTTTTACTGCGCTGAAGCTGTTATGTTCTCTTAAATAATAACGTTGTTTTTTTATTGTCAACTAACTAGATGTCGAAAATTATCCCATGGAAACGCGCTACTAGGATATAAAGTATATACCTACGTTACTCCTTATAACATCACCTAATATCTGCAAGTGTTCTGTCAAAATAGGACCAGCCGTTGCGGAGATTAGCCGGAACATACAGAAACACAGACAAAAAAACTGGCTAAGTGCGAGTCGGACTCGCGCACCGAGGGTTCCGTACAAACCTGCAGGTGTTCACGGTTTATGCATAAGGTTTATGTTTATGAAACTTTTTTTTTTTTTAATATTTGAGTTGACTGAATGAAAGGTAAATTGTGGTTTACGATTTATGAAAATTATATTAGAAACTTCAATATCATTTTTGAAGACCTATCCATAGATACCCCACACGTATGGGTTTGTTTTTTTTTTTTGAGTTTTTTAATCTATAAGGGTTCCGTTTTTTGCCCATTTGGCAACGGAACCCTAAAAAGGAAAGATCGTTGTGATTATTGTTATATTTATAAGTTTGTTTGCTATTTTTTACAGTTATATTGGTGTTAACTCATAAAAATCGACATATTGTCAATTTTTCTCTATTTACAGTACTTATTGTATTTATCTTTATTTTAAGAGTAAATGTAAAAATAATTATAAGAACCAACAATCTAGAGCTTGGCTGAAAAAAATAACACTTTAATTTATACTTAATAAAATAATCTAAAAACCACCTGAAATGCGACGTTGCCAGCCGGCGTGGGATGAATGCTCTTAATCCGGCTGCAAGCCTTCAATTAAGCCTGCTACTGAGAATTTTCGAATAATTACTGACCTGGAGATGTAATGGACTAACATGGATATCTCATTTGTCAGTCTGTTGACTTACCGAGAATCGAATCGATATCTACCTCCTAGAATTCAACGTCACTCTAATTTAGTTTTGGTCTCTCTCCTCAGAGTACCTACTCGGATCGGAACATCGAACTCAACCAGTTTTTTTTTTAAATCTTTATTTTAACTAGATTACTGAATTATCTCTATATATAAAAATGAATCCCTATTTCCCTTGGTCACGCCATCACGCGTGAACGGCTGGAACGATTTCACTTTTTTTTTGTTGTTGTGTTTCTAATTGTCAGGAGAAGGTTCTTATGAAAGAAAAAAAAATTAAAAAATTGCGCGGAAAATTAGAAAATTTATGAACACTTATTTAAGAATACTTAACAACCATATAATGGGACAATGTAAACTTTTTTAATGTAACATTATGATATTTGACATAGAATTGACAGAATGCTTGCTCAAATATCATCAAAGAGACAGGACAACGTCTGTCGGGTCAGCTAGTATATTATATATCTTCATATCATTGGCATGACATATAAGGATTTTTTAAAAATAAAATTCAAAGATTTTTATTTCTAAAACAATATAATGTATGTTTGTCAATGAATTTTCGAAATGAGAAAGGCATATCACAGATAATAATATCCAAAAAAGAGTAAAAACAATAAAATTGCTTCAAAATACTCATCTTCTGCCTATTCTTTTCCCAACCATTTGTTGTTGTTGTTGTTTTTTAGGGTTCCGCACCTCAAGAGGAAAAAGCGGAACCCTTATAGGATCACTTTGTTGTCCGTCCGTCCGTCCGTCCGTCCGTCCGTCCGTCCGTCCGTCTGTCAAGACCCTTTTTCTCAGGAACGCGTGAAGGTATCAAGCTGAAATTTATATCAAATACTCAAATCTACTGTCCCTTGGAGCTGTGAAAAAATCAAACTCATAAGCTAACGCAATCAAAAGATATAGCCGTTTATGCCACAAATTTCCGCAAATTTTCGAAACTACGAACCTAAAAGGTACTTCCAGTCGATCTAGAATTTTGAAATTTGGTACGAAGCAACGTCTTATAGCACAGATAAAGGAAAAATTGCGAAAACCGTAAATTTTTAGTTACATCATATAATAAACAGAACAAAACACAGACAGAGAACAGAACTACGACTCGATTGTCGTGATGGGTGAACTTTTACTTATATACCTATAGGTTTGTACGGAACCCTCGGTGCGCGAGTCCGACTCGCACTTGGCCGGTTTTTGTTGTTTTGGCATCCATTCTAACTAGATGCAGCTGAATACCAATATACGTGGAGCGACTGCTTACCTGACCTCCACACTCCAGATATTAGGTAATGCGATACCCCTTGGCTTACTCAGGGCTATCGCATTACCAGCCTTTTTTTTTGGATGGGAAATCATCAAATGACTTCTCCCGCTCTTGGGCGGAGCGGGAGGGCGTGTTAGACTTTTACTGACGAAAACCCACCCGTGTTCCTTCAGTTACCCATATGCCAGGGCCACGGTATCTCGTTTGGACAATCTCGCGACCCTGGCAGGCATTACCAGCCTTGAAGTATTAACCGAGCAAAGGCGTAAAAGGGCCGATTTAAAGTTGCTTTCTATCCTAGAAATTAAAGCCACTTTGGCCGCATGTGCTACTGCTGAGCGTGAGGTCCTGGGGTTCAATTCTCAGGTCAGACAAAGTTTCATTGAGTTGCCCATCAAGAATTTCTCAGTTACAGCCAGAGTCTGGATTTGTGCTTGTTGATAGCCCTACGTTCGCCTTCTTTTACACGGGACTTGAAAATAACTGGTGAAAAGTATACACCGTGTGGTCTTTAAGTATACACCTTTGCCCAATCTCTTCGTGGAAACAAGCCGTCTTTGCATAGTATACACCGTGACATTTGAGTCGTCTTACAACGGCAGTCCACTTCATGTAACCAATTACTACTACACATCTATAAGAAAAAAATGAACATTTGAATAACTAAAAAATAAAAATATTATTCATTATGATGAAGCATGACGTGGTTTAAAT
This sequence comes from Aporophyla nigra, assembly GCA_947507805.1. NCBI lineage: Eukaryota > Metazoa > Arthropoda > Insecta > Lepidoptera > Noctuidae > Aporophyla > Aporophyla nigra. The sequence continues at coordinate 24,394,462 of OX382292.1, read as the reverse complement.
TTGATATTTTGTCTCGTGGAAAATGGAGATGAAATGATCTAGCCGACTCGTGCGTAGTTATGTTATCTACCGTATGATACGTAAAGATGAATAACAGGATATTTCATAAATCTAATCCATTATTTATTTTTCTTAATATCTATTATCTTAATTAATGGTCACAATTTTTTATCACGCCTAGAGGTATATTCTGTCGGATACATTGAGTGGACAACTTTTGTAAGACGACAAAATGTCACGGTGTATAACGCTTTCCGCCTCTGTACGTTTAGCTGTATTAAACAACGCATAGGCTTCCAATGTGGTTTCCATCAACAGACAGAATGATTCAAGAGGATGGTTAATATGTATAATACGCGGGCGCTGGCAAAACCTAGTGTTAATATAAAGAAAAGCTTTATTTCAAAAATCGCAGAATCATAATTTGGTTTATATTGCACTGCAATGCTGCAGAGTGCAGACGTTGTCTTTTCCTTTACTTGTTAGAGTGTTTTAAGGCTTCGTAGAAAATTGGACGCGCCGCCGTTATTAAAAGTTATGGTTGCTTTCTCGTCTACGAAGCCTTTTGTTTTCGTTCACGAAATTGGTTTTCTTCTATTAGGTTTCTGTGTAAAAGTATTCTTGTTTTGTATTTTAGAATGAAGTTTTTCTTAGCTTTTAATTAAGACAGTGTCGCGACATCAAAGTGTATGGAACATCTGTTTAAATTTTGTTTTCGTTAAATAATAAAAGTTACAATTTGTGACTATGATGAGTTACAGACGTAAAGAATTGCATTCTATTTCTTCCCATGGGTGTCGTAAAAGGCGACTAAGGGACTTACTAGAGAATGGGCAGCAGCGTTCTCTATGCATTTTACCACCATACTGCGATTGCCAACACGCCGTATTGAATTGTATAATTTAGATTTTTCTTTGACATAAGTAACCAAACTTTTAAATTGTTTTTAAATGTATTAAATGGTCTTGTGTCTATTAATAAATATAAATAATATTTTACATGCCTTAATTGGTAGTATATAATTAACTGCGCATCTACTCAACATCTTAAAAATGTATTTATTTCTATGTTCTGCAATAAATGAATTGAATTGTAGTGGACGTCTTTCAGCTGAAATGAAGATGATGAAAAAGACTATTATGAGAGTCTTGTATGTGACTAAGAAATAACAGCTGCATGGATCAATCTATCAATTTATCTTACACTTGCCGCGGTTGGTCCTTGAATAAGTGACCATCTTGGATGGGAAATCATCAAATGACGTCTCCCGCTCTGGGTGGAGCGGAAGGGCGTGTCAGATTTTTACTGACTAAACAGACCCCTTCAGTTTGCTGACATCTCTTTGAGGCGAGCGTGGAACACTACGCGCCGTCGACACGGGCCTGATCCTTACCGGGTGGCGAGCTACCCATTACTCGCCGCCCGCAAGCCCACGCTGAGTGACCATCTTTAAGTTACATATTTAAGTCACATGAACACCTACTACAATACTTTATCAACTGAAATCTATTTTCAACAAGGCTCCCAGGTATGTAAGATATTTAGAAACTTGCTAATGCTAAGAACTTTTTCAGTGATATAATTAATTTTTAGGTGACGTCGTGTGGATATGTTATATGGCACTCCATATAGACACGGGATTAGAACTTAGTTCTAAGAAACTTGTATTGTCATTTATCATAGTTCGCTGTTTCATTTAACCCGCAATACATATAGGTCGTTTGACCGTAGTTATCTTGAATATTGTTAGAATAAACTAAGGTATTATAATACATAACCATCGTAAAAAGTTGTTTTCAGTTAATTTATATGAGTATCTTTGGCACTGCTGCTAATAAATTGTACGTTCATAAATACATGAAACTTATAACTATGTGCCTAATAACTTTTACGTTACAAATTCTTGGACGGAAGCCTCGAGGCTCGGTTGCGGTAAAGTTTGTGATGTAAATGGAGTTTTCATACTAAACTTATTTAGTAGAAAATACTTTGTAACCACATACGAGGTATTTTGTCTGAATTTTAATACGAACCAGCTACTTCCTGCTTCGCATGGTTATACGACTTAACATAACATCGAGACTTTTTACTATAAGTGACTTAAATATTAATGTAGTGTTCGCATTAACAATCTGGCATGAATGCCGGTGAAAACTACATTAAAATCTGTAGCGTAGTTTTGAAGGACAACGCGGTCACGTAGACATATAAACAATAAACGAACAAGATAAAGCTGAAGTTCTAATATTTTTTATTTTTATTATAACGTACTATTTTCTGAAACTATCAGTAGGATTTTGAAAAAATGGCATTTGATACGCCAATTCTTAACGAAGGTCAGGAGCCAAGCAAAATGATTAAACTGAGAAAGTAGACAGTTATAAAGTATTCATATTTTATGTTTATACAGGAAATTTTACGTGGACGAAGTTGCAGGGACATGCTAGTTTTTAATACGTGAAGAAGTCGTACCACTGATACTAAATAACAATAGCAAATACTCCTATCTAACAGTAACTTTCAGACATAGGCTTTTTTCTATAACTAGACAAATTTCATACCCTTATTGACAGTAAGTATCTTACATTAACATACCGACCGATCTGTCCGATACAAAAATATGTTAATGTTACCCTCTTCGCGCATGAAACTACATTCAATACGTAATGTGCATAAAAATATATAATAAACTACCAGATGCAATAAAAGATGAAACCAAAGATACGAAATTTATAAATAAACTCAAACAAATATTAGTCAAAAAAGCATACTATACAATAAATGAATACTTATATGACAAAAATATTATTTGTACACAGTCAGACACCACACATAGCTAAATATTAGTATAGGATATATAATTGATCTCAATTTAACAAATTATGTACCTAATTAATGTTAATGACATAACTATTTTAAAATTGTTTATTGTTATTAATTTCTGATTTTATTTTATTTTTATTTTTTAGAATTAGTTAATACTTTTTGCTGTGCCTTTTTGCTGTGTGTATGTGTGTGGGTCCGTAATTGTACGTTAGCTTTAAGCCACTTGTAAGAACTTTTTACATTATGGAATGCAAATAAAGATATGAATATGAATACATACTAAACCAACGGAAAAAATCTTAGGATTAACGTTTACGATGAGACTTAAATATTCATCATTATCATCATCATCATATCATTCAGCTGAAAAACATTGGCCTCCCCGAAGCTTAGCCAGTTCGATCAGTTCTATGCTTCCAACATCCAGCGGATTCCTGCGGCCTTCACAAGGCTTAAATCTAATATCTAAGTAAATCTAAACTACAATATTATTTTTCTTTTTTCATAACACAAAAATTATACTTCCAAAGCCAAGAACTTCAAATATTGTTTGTTATTCGACCGTCTAAATGAGTTCCTCTGGGGCTGGCCAAACGATGCGTTCAAGCCTCGTCGTCAAATTCTTTATCCGCCATTTTGTGCCAAGACAACGAGTGAAAATTTACCCTGTTTCATCAAAATTCTAAGGCTCACTGTAGAATTTATTATTCTGAGCCCCGCGTTTGATAAAATTGACGTCTTTTTATGAAATGGCGGCAAAGAGGTACGTAATATTATGACAAGATAATATAACCACTTGTCAGGAAGGCTTATTGTAGCTTGTGATACCTTTTTTACACGCTTTATATTAGCTTCACTTGTATGTTTGTATGTTTGTTTGTAACCGACTCCTTATAGCGCGATTTTGACCCACTTTAAACGACCAGATTTTATTAAAACTTTGCACACCTGTCAAGGACCGATGACAATGCAATAATTTCATAAATTTGTGCCATTATCCTTGCCAGGGTTACCAGGACAGCAAAAAAACTGTCACAAACTACGCTGACATACGTCTCAAAGTTCGAAATACCCTAAACAATAGAAAATAAATAATAGTTTAAAAAAACTAAAAAACACGCTTCCATTGAAAACCAAACTAAAAAGTACAAAATAATGGAAAAAAAGCGTGGGGTGCCTGATATCAATAAAAAAATACCTTAAAAAGCACCCCACGCTTTTTTTCCATTATTTTGTACTTTTTAGTTTGGTTTTCAATGGAAGCGTGTTTTTTAGTTTTTTTAAACTATTATTTATCTATATATATAAAATTCAAAGTCCTGAGTGACTGACTGACTGATATATCAACGCACAGCCTAAACCGCTGGTCCCAGAGACATGAAATTTGGAGGGTGTATTCTTTGTGAAGAGTAGGTATCCACTAAGAAAGGGTTTTTTGAAATTCCATCCCTAAGAGGGTGAATTCGGGGGTTGAAATTTCACGCGGGCGAAGCCGCTGGCGGAAGCTAGTTAATAATATAATATGTTCAAATCCAACATATGTAACGTAGAAGACAGAATATTTTATGATTTCCAAACGAACGAGTGAAAATGGGACCATAATTAGTAAGACAATTCCGTTCATCTGTCCGTAGGTTACTGCGCTGTATCTTTTTAACCGCAATAGGCAGCTTGTTGAAAATTTCACGATATACGTGAAACTATGACCTCTATCTTCATCTTAAAATCTCGATGGTTGTCTTAATAGAATCCGCCTAAATTTTAGCTAAGTGTTTAGCTTTAGTAACGTCCAATCAGTCTCTGTATCTGGCGCATTATAAAGTGTCCAGTTTGTGAAACAAAACCACATTTACAATCTAGACGGGGTCATCTCGAATTCTGTGACGAATCATTATATTTATCATTACATCAATGAATACAAGACAACTTATGGAATACTATGTTTTATTAACTATACATATATATCCAATGAATGTAAAATTATTGATCTTAATTTGTTGTGTAGGGATCTTAATGAACTATATAAACATACCTAGTTTAAGTACCGCGTATCGGCAAGCGTAGCGTGGGATGTCCCGCACTAGATTCACCAACGACATTAACCCTAGATTACCAAACTATCGTAAAATTTACGACGGCAAAATCATGATTCCTGGAAAAAACAAAGTTTTCGTCGTTCCCGCGTCCCGTTCAAACTGTGTAGAGCAAAAATTATTATGTGATCTCTTAAACCCAAAGAATAAGTAATTGTAATTTCTAAAATAATTAAAAATTTATAATTCGTAGATTTATTGTTTTATTTTCCTGTCGTATTTTTTCGAATGTTTAGTAACAACGTCACTAATTGTAGGATAGTTTAGTCATCTAGGGTTAAGCAAGTGGCTAGGACAGACTGGATGCAGAAGGCGGAGGACAGGGTATTGTAGTACAGCCTAGGTTTAGCCTATGTCCAGTTTTGGACTGCGATATATAAAGATAATTTAAATATTACACAACTATGGGTAATTTGCCTGAGAGCAACATCAATAAATTAATAAATATTAATTAAAACATACACACACAAAAGACGGTAAACCATAATATTTTAGTGGTGCCAGTAATATGCTAGCCTAATTTACATTTGTCCGATTTTTTAGATACACAAGTTTCAGTCGTCGGTTCTTACTTTATTCATAAAGGCTGCATAAACCGTATGAAGCTCTTTAAAGCAATAAAATGCAACACTGCATGAGGGAATATACTTGGTTGTCAGGCCACGAACGCAGTAATAGCCCTCAATTGTCATTTACAACTTGATAGACCGTTCTCCAATAAAATTTTGATATATTTTCCCACAGAGTCGTTAAATGCACGCAACCGACAACTATCTACTTACATTACATGTTACATATGCTTACATGGGAACGTACAAACGGAGTCAAAAGTACCCTATATGTTGATCTGAGTTATAAACTATCTGTGTCCAAAAGTTCGTACAACTGAAACGGATCAACCGTTTTTGCGCCAATCTGTAACACACATACATACACGAACAAATGGACGAAAAACTATGTTATCGACATCAGACTCGTCGACAAAACAAGATTGTAATTGCTACGAGGTGTGGAAACAACTCGTAGAGTGCCTATCTAACCTCCACATTCCAGTTACTGGAAAATACGATACCCTTTGAACTGGCTGTCAGACTTCAGCGTTTCTAATGACCTGTAACGACTGTGAGTCAGTAACGTGTGTGAGATGTAGATTTTTGGTCGTGGTTGAAAGACAGCCCGACAGCTTAGCGTAAGGCACGTTCAAGGTACGGAGGTGTCTTGGTATTTTATAGATAAAAATATCTATAATAATATCTTAGGACAACCAACACAACATTATCTGATCCCAAACTAGGCAGAGTATGTACTATGGCAACCAGACAACTGATAAACATACTTATATATTTCTAAATACATACATAATCTATACTAATATTATAAAGCTGAAGAGTTTGTTTGTAATATATGTTTGTTTGTTTGAACGCGGTCATCTCAGGAACTACTGGTCCAAAATGATTTTTTTTTTGTGTTTGGTAGCCTATTTATTGAGAAAGGCTATATAACATTACGGTACAATCAAAAAGAGCGGAGCAGCAACGAAAAATAGACTAAAACCTGGCAGGCAATTCGATACGACGGGAAGGGTCAGGGGAGCAAAAATTTGACGCGGACGAAGTCGCAGGCAGAAGCTAGTTATAGATAAATTACACCCAGATACAGAACAAATGATTGTGCTCTTCACACAAAGAGTTGTCCTGGGTGGGAATTGAACCCACGACCTCAGTCTTAGCAGTCACGGTCACTAACCACTAGACTAACAGGCCAGTCAAATGATGATCACCCATCCATAAACCGACCGCGGTAAATGGCTTTAGCTGATCGCTCGACTGTAATTACTTAGCCTCAAGCCCCTCGAATAGATTATAGAACTTTGCTTTTCTAACATCTAATATAAAATTCTCGTGTCGCAGTGTTTGTTACCAAACTCCTCCGAAACGGCTGGACCGATTTTAATGAAATTTTGTGTGCATATAGGGTAGGTCTGAGAATCGGACAACATCTATTTTTCATACATATAAATGATAAGGGTGACCCATCCCTAAATGTTTTTTTTTTTAATTTTTTTTAATTTTTTTCTATTTTTATTTTATTATGATTTACCATTGAAAAATACATACACCTCTACATTTTCACACTTTTTCACCCGGTAAAACAGCGTTTGTCGGGTCAGCTAGTAATGATATATAACAGTTGTAAGCCAGAAGTGTGGTTTTCCAGGAATCTTATCACACACGTATATAATACTTAGTAATTCCTCTTCAAACTACTATCCAATATTAAACTTAATAAATAAAGGAAATGGGCGACCATAGCGTAGGCTATTAAGCGACAAGTTCAGAGTATTAACAGAACCTATCCTGAATTTGGAACTACCCGTTCAGTTTTATGTTTCCTAAATTTAGGGTATCGACGCGCAAAGAATACTAATGAAACTTCTTGCCAGCTAGAAGAACCTACTCGACTTTATTATTTTTTAAATAGATACTGTTTATTTTTGTTATTCCTAGAGTCAAATTCCAGAGTAAGGTTTTTTTAAATTGTCTATAAATGAGTAATATTTGTGACCAATTATACTTTGGAACTATTTAGACATTAATATCACGAATTTCGTTAGTAACTCAATATTCCATGCGTATGAAACCCTAAATACAATAAAACCGGCCAAGTGCGAGTCGGACTCGCGCACCGAGGGTTCCGTACAAACCTGCAGGTCATCATCATCATCATTCGTCATCATCGTTTATGAAATTAAATGTTTTTTTTTTTTAATTTTTATATTTGAGTTGACTGAATGAAAGGTAAATTGTGGTTTACGATTTATGACGTATTAAAAAAAAACTACTTACTAGATCTCGTTCAAACCAATTTTCGTTGGTAGTTTTCATGGTAATGTACATCATAAATTTTTTTTAGTTTTATCATTCCCTTATTTTAGAAGTTACGGGGGGGGGGACACACATTTTACCACTTTGGAAGTGTCTCTCGCGCAAACTATTCAGTTTAGAAAAAAATGATATTAGAAACCTCAATTTCATTTTTAAAGACCTATCCATAGATACCCCACACGTCAGGGTTTGATTAATTTTTTTTTTTTTGTGTTTCAGTTCTATGTATGGGGAACCCCAAATATTATTGTTTTAAAAAAAAATGATATTAGAAACCTCAATATCATTTTTGAAGACCTATCCATAGATACCCCACACGTATGGGTTTGATGAAAAAAAAAATTTTGAGTTTCAATTCTATGTATGGGGAACCCCAAATATTATTGCTTTTTTTCTATTTTTGTGTAAAAATCTTAATGCGGTTCACTGAATACATCCACTTACCAAGTTTCAATAGCACAGCTCTTATAGTTTCGGAGAAAAGTGGCTGTGACATACTCGGACAGACAGACAGACAGACAGACAGACAGACAGACAGACAGCCAGACAGACAGACATGGCGAATCTATAAGGGTTCCGTTTTTTGCCATTTGGCAACGGAACCCTAATAACACTAAAAACGAAATATTATGTACTTGTATAGAAAGGAAAAAAGAAAAGAAAGAACTCAATAGAGCGGCAAAAAAAAAAAAAATATTTACCGCTTTCAGTGACGTGAAAACTGCCCAAAAGGCTGACAACGTTGCCACGTTGGATGGCAATGCTGATTCTGAATATATTCTAAAACATTTTTTGACTGTAAGTCATTACGATTGATCTGCGTAGTCAGACTGTGCATCAAAATGTTTAATGGTATGTCCATTGAGCACGGCGATTGGTGAACAGTGCACTTAACCAAATGCCGATTTGTCTGGCCTGTTAGTCTAGTGGTTAGTGACCCTGACTGCTAAGACTGAGGTCGTGGGTTCGATTCCCACCCAGAAAAAATCTTTGTGTGATGAGCACAATCATTTGTTCTGTGTCTGGGTGTAATTTATCTATAATATGTATGTATTTAGAAATATATAAGTATATTTATCAGTTGTCTGGTTGCCATAGTACAGGCTCTGCCTAGTTTGGGATCAGATAACGTTGTGTTGGTTGTCCTAAGATATTAGATATATTATTATTATTAGATTAAAAAACATCTTATTTACTAAAAATAATTTAAAATAAAAATCTATTAGAGTACCACTGCAAAGACCTTCTCGGACAGATAAGGCCTGGCCAGTGATTACTATGCTTATTCAAAATGGGTTGGCGATTTCATACTTATTATTATTAATCATAAAATCCAGGTTTCCTCACAAAGGTTTTTCTTCACTGATATCAGTAAGATAAATCCAGAAAATACAAATGAATTGAAAATGCCACATTGGTAGTTACTCACATTTGATCCCACAACGTCGTGTATGAGAGGCGAGGCCTCATGTACATAACTAATACTTAAGTGCTATTATATTTAAAACCTCTCAATATATATTATATCATTTACTTCAATAATACCAAATATACGAATCATTTACCACAACAAAACCACGTAAATATGCATAACCAAACCAAATGCGTTTTGTATGGCCAAAGTTGGCGCATTTGGTTTACGACTTTCACGAATATAGCTCGTTATTTATTACAACATGATTATAATAAACATTCCTACATTCCTAAATGACCCTTATCCCAAAGAAATAAAGCTGAAATTCGTACACAGACACTTATATAGCACATAATGTATCATCAATAAATTGTTTGCCAATACTCGCAATGAGTTTTTCCGAATTTATGGTGTATAAACTCGGAATAAGGCAACTTCCTCGTGGTATTATGGGTATAAAAACTGCCCAATAAATTGCTAAAAAGACGGCCATTTTGTATAAAAAATGATCGTATTGAAAGAACGCTTGTGTCTACTTGGAGGATTTTCGCTATTCACTGGCTATTTAATCTGTATTTTTCTGGATCGCCATTGAAAATGGCGGCGACAGAGATGATTAAGTGTCCGATTTCGGGGTTTCATTTGATCCTTAGAAGGCTTTTTCTGTCTTTGACAGTAGTGATATTTGAAAGTTCGCTTTCTATTAAACAAGTGGAGTCTACTGTTTCTTGGCTGAGTTCACTGGTTGGTTGATACCAAGCCGGCAAAGTTCAGTGTCAATAAATCGGCTGTAGCCTGCGTATACAGTCAACGACGACGCCTCATCGACCTTGGCAATTGATGAGTGTGTGAGCGTCATTCAATCTTCTTTTATACAATAACTAGCTTTTGCCATTGGCCTCGCCCGCGTATTATAAATATTAACCTTCCTCTTGAATCACTCTATCTATTAATGAAAACCGTATTAAAATCCGCTACCAAGTTAATGGATCTAAGCGTACAGAAGCGGGAAGCGGCTTTGTTTTATACTAAGTGAAATAATAAGAAATTATACCTAAATTATCTCACATTTTAAATATCATTGAATATAATTCACAACTACAATTAAGTAGATATCAATATCAAAGAAAACTAATTAATTATCACAATTTCCTACTTAATATTATATTGAATTAAATCAAAGCCAATTCATCACCGACACCTGGCTATAATAATTACTCATTAATTCCAGATGAATACAAAAGTATCGGAATATAGAATTCTCATTTTTCCCTCTTTCCTCGTCCCAAGAGAAAGTGCCAATAGCCGAGATAAAATACGGCATATTGAATTCATACCTGGATTCTTTATGTGGAATATAATTCGTAATAAAGCTGACTTATTCAGTAAATGGATGAATATCGTACTATTCCTACTAATATTATATATCAATATGAATGTTTGTATTTTTAGATGTTTTTCGAACAAAACCGCAACTCTGGCAGGCATCGGTCCTCGCGGACCCTTTTAATTTGTGCTGACATCTCTTTGAGGCACGAGTGGAACACAACGCACCGTCGACCCGGGCTTGGTCGTTACCGTGCGGCGAGCTACTCATTGCTCGCCGCCCGAAATGGACTCCCGACGCCCGGTGCGTCTACTCCTGCGGCGGCTAGGGGCATGAGGGTGCAGTAACTGCCACTCCCTCACGCGGTCCGCCTCCACCTTCGCGAGCATTACTGCTTCGCAGAAGAAGGTGACGGCTTCCCATGTCCTCTCGCTACGTATCATGGCGTGCACCAGGAGCGGACGCGAGAGGTCGCCGCCGCCAAACAGGGCAGGCAGGCACACCTCCACCGTATACTCCACCGTGTCCTCCAGGCAATCCACGCAATGTTAACAACCGGGCGTTTCCTCACGCTTTATCCTGAACAGGAACCTGCCGAAGCAGTTGCGATCTCCCCTGTGGTCGAGATCACTCTACGGTTAGTCTTTTGAAGACAAGTGATCTCGACCACTCAAAGAAAGTAGACGGTTTATGCCATCGAGGTATACACCTTCAACATCAAACGTCTCCAAATAACGTTTTGTCCTTGGTATCTTTAGTCAGAGAGTGGTTGCTCAGCGATAGGGCATTACTGTTAAACAAAATCAGCCCATACTACCAGCATACATACAACCAGCTCACTGCTCGGTCGTAGACGCCTCCACTCTGTGAGGACTAATGGGACTAATAAGAAAACAAAATAACACATAAATGCTCCAAAACACGTCCTCCCCTATGCCAAGTCGAGACCTGTATTGCATATCTTCATGAATTTTCTAAATATGCATGTATACTGATAAAGCTCGCACGAATAAATTCTATCATTATTGGTTAGCAATCGGTAATTGTAGCAAAAATTTAATAGCGTATTTGAATGCCAGAAGTGTTAAGTGCCCCATTTCTGGATAAAGACCACAATTTAAAGCAAAATGAGGACGAATTTCTCCTATTTTCGAATTCTAAATTAGGGATTTTCACTCGTTCGATGGGTTATGAAATTGGCATGTTTGATTTAGTAATGCGTATGTAGGTTTTACATTTCGTATCGTATTACCCAGTAACTGGATTGTGGAGGCCAGATAGGCAGTCAGTTCATGTAAAATATTGGTATTCAGCTAGACTGCTCACCGACACCAAAATAGGGAGAAGGCTAGGCAGATGATGGAAGGTTCCATGTATATTTGACTGCCAATTTTACTAAACAACCTAGTTTATTTACAATTATCTTACTGTTTTATAATTAAATAAAAACTTTTTTACAAAAAAGAGACTTCCAATAAAACACTACAGAGAAAAAATAACTTTGATATCGGAATTCGGTGTCTTTGATTTTGTAATTTTGTGGGAAATTTCGAAATCACAACTGCTGGAGATATCGTAGAAAATACATTTAAAAAAAAAAAACAAATGCGACGAAATGAGGAACTTTTTCTTTTTGAAGTCGGTTAAGGTGAGATAAAACTGAATCAAGAATATCCAATATCCATATTGTCATATGAACCCAATTACTCCTATTTGTATCATCGTCCTAAGTCTAATTTCTTTATTAAAAATTGCCATTTCCACTCATTGTGTAAAAGTGACATTGTTACCATTATTTCAGCCGAAAGACGTCCACTGCTGAACATAGGCCTCCCCCAATTTGTGGCAGCGTTTGCCATAATCACCACGCTTGGCAAGCGAGTTGGCGATCGCATTATGGTGGTAAAAAGCATAGAGAACGCTGCTGCCCATTTCCTAGAAAGTCCCTTACTCGCCTCTTACGATACTCACGCGAAGAAATGGGAAGGTGCTATTCTTTATATCAGGGATCAAACAGAACTTTTGAATAACTAGTAGTAAACCCGGACATTGTAAAACCCTTCATAAAATATTGCATACATTTCCAGTTATTCACGAATGTCGACATGCATTACAACAAACACTACTTCATATCTAGGTCAAATAAATATGGCGATTTATAATTGCTAGTGGTCACGAAAAACACTGTACCTAATTATAATCCCTAAAGTTAATTAACACTCGTCCTTGGTGACGTCACTTGTTAGTCAGAACTCCGTCATAAGTGGATGTTAGATGACGTAATAACTCACATCGGCCTTGATACAGATTTAAAATTGTTTTGTATATTGCAAGCGTTCACACGTTTACTAATCTTAACTAATCAGTCTAGCCTTTTGCTAATTATGTTGGGGCCAGCTTTCAGTTTAACCGGACTCAGCTGAATATCAATATTTTAATGGGTACCATGAAACCCCTTGATAAGATGGGTTGTCAGACTTTTGAGCTTCTACCCGTGGCGACTGTCAAATATCTACGAATGACGGATGGAATCAACGGCTTAAGGTGAATGCTCCAACCAGCCCGCGAAATTCAAATTTTCTTACGTTTTTTGCAATTTGCAGGTCAGTGCTAGGTTTTTCCGTTGATTAAAATATTATTCGCGACTGTAAGACGTATGTAGTTACAGAATTATAATCATCAAAATCATCAATACAACGCTCTAAGTTCATAAAGCTGTAGGAATGACTTTTTCTGTTTTTTTTTTTTGTTCTTACGGCTTTATGATCTTGGAGGGTTGTATGACTTTGATGATCATAATTCTGTTACGACATACGTCTTACAGTCGCGAAAAATACTTTAATCAACATACAACCTAGCACTGGCCTGCAAATGGCAAAAAACACATGAAATTTTCAATTTCGCGGGCTGGTTCGAGCATTCCCCTTAACGCACCGAAGGGTTTCGTTGGTTCGTTCGTGTGGTTCCGGACGAAAAAAATTACAACATCCCATTTCCTCCCAAGGGGATCGTAGTAGGTGACTAAGAGACTTACTATATAATGACCAGCAGTGTTCTCTATACATCTCACCAAATGGGATTGGGCGGGTACATACCAGTCGTCTCTACACGCAATAGGTGCTTAAAGATGGACGCCGCCGTCGTAGTCGGTCCAGAAAGCGGTGGCGAGATGAATTGGACGCGTACCGTGAGGGCTGGTATGACCGTGAGAAAGTTCCTGGAAGGCCTCGGAGAAGGCCGTTGCCAGGTAGTGAATAGTAGGTAAAGGCTACACAAAAAAAAAGAACTGTTCAGTTTCAGACTAAATTATTCTAATCCAACAGCTTCCTTAAGAGTTTTTCCATTAAGAATTTCTATCTGCCCGAAGTTTGGAAGTTAGTGGTAACCACGTTACGCCGTTGCATCTGCGCCTGATCTCTCTTCGTTCATATGGGATTGCCATCCCATCGGGCACTGATAGTGAGGGTAAAGAGAGTGCATCTCTGTCTGCGGACAAACCTGTGCACTATAATATCTGTATACTCCATTTGTTTAGGTAGTTAACTAAAGGTAAACAATCTTGATATGTCTTTTTATATAAAAAAATCGTATAAAAGACCAACAAATATTATTTAAATTAAGTTACTTACCTAACATCGGTTTAAGTAAATACCTAATTGTAAACATTTTTAGATTCAATTTTTAGACAGTTTTTTAGATAAAAGACATGTTAAGATTGTTTACATTTAGTTAACTACCTAAACAAATGGAGTATAGTCTCTGTTGAGATTGGGTGCCATGGTCGAAATACGGTTTGAAGGACTATTATAGCATTTAAAGATTGAATTTGTACTTAGGAGATAGGTAAATTCCCAGATATGGTCCAGTATAAAACAAACTATCATAATAATGAGAAGAACAAGTGACTCTCGACTTTGTTATGAGCATTTTAAGGGTTTCTTTTTGTGTACATAATAAAGGACATAATTATCTGTCGATACTTTTACACCCGTCATAATAATACAACAATTAATCCTAGTAAAAAAATACTACAATAACAAATTTTACTCGCGAGTGCCGTAACCATAAATAAAAACAGACTACTAAACATTAATGGCTTTGTATCCCTCCTCCCCCTTTATACCGTTATGCACCATTACCCCATATATGGAACACCACCAGAGTCTACGACCATTGTTCCACCATTATGGGCTATATTTTCACCTATTTGTCAGTCATCTCATAAAAACTCTGCGAAGCGTGTGAGGATTTGTCATAATAGGTTCTGTAGGTATTATGATATTTGGAGTACAAGTATATAAATAATTCTAACACAAACACTTTGCATCAGGAACCCAAAACTACGTGGCACGTTTTGAATTTTATGCACTTTATTCGTAAATGATTGGATCTTTGCAAGTAGGTTTGTATAAACAGTTTACACAGCAATATTACAAGTACTTGCAGTGACGTTCTGTCATAAGTTCATCGCATAAAAATCAAAAAGTCCTATTTGCCTAAAATGTATTTCTCAATTTTTCGATTCACTTACAAATTAATTAGCTTCGTTTGACACGCGTATATAAAATAATATATTATGTATATTTCATATAACTCGGACAAGTCGGTTTTGGCGAGCGGAGCAAACCATTTAATGATCAAATTAAGTTACTCATCAATTCGTTCAATGAGCAGTTTTAGTCATGTATCAAATGATCATTTTCACAAATATTACCTTCAATCATTTTAATTTTTTGCGACAAATAAACGCCCATATCGTTACTGTCACTTACGGAACCCCAAAACCAGTCTATTGATTCTCCATTAATAGGATCATAACGCTATCATTTTAAGAGGCTCTTCTATATGGCGGCCCATTCAGTCGTGCTAATATATTTTTATTGCCGATGAGGTAATATTTACAGCCAACGATTGGCACTATACGATTGGTATTTAATCAGTGGGGAAGTTAAACGTCCCCCAGTACCTCCACTGATTAAATGCTGAGACCGATTCGTTTATTGGGGTGTTTTTGTAGGCAATAAAAAGGGTAATTTGCAACGTGTTACGTTCGTGATTGATGTTAGATTCGTTCTTGTTTTTGTGAAGTTTTATTAGTAAAGTTAGGAACTTTTTGTGGAACTAATTCGATAAGACACAGTTTGGAATGTCTGAGTGTTTTATTTTTTTATTTTGTGAGTAGGCATGCGTCTATTTGAGGGAATGTTGGTAAAGCTATTTAAAGGCATTGCCATTTAAAGACACCTGAAACACTTCACTTCTCTTAGTTCAACCTATAAGGCTGCTTAACCGGATTTGCCTATGGATCCACGCGTAAGGCACTCAACGAAGATGAGTGCGTCCCAGAGGGTCATGGCCATCCGGCTAGTCCGGGGATACCGCACGGTCTCCTGCGAGACGGCGAGCCTCCTTGCTGGAGTGCCGCCATGGGATCTGGAGGCATAAATCCTCGCGCACATGTGGGAGTAGCGCGAGCAGGCAAAACGCCGAGGCGAAACTCCGCTGCCGCGACAAATCGCGGCACGGCGGATAAAGCTCCGGTGTGATCTCATGGCGACATGGCGGTTTACGATTGTCGCAACCCAGCGCTGGGCACGCCATAATTGCGGCGGTAAGTCCCCTCTTTAAGGAGTGGATAGCACGGCACCACGGCGCCACGGCGTCCTCACCTTCCGCGGCGGCGGCGACCTCTCGCGTCCGGCCCTGGTGGGAGCCATGGTACAGAGCGAGAGGGCATAGGAAGCCGTAACCTCCTTCTGCGAAGCAGTAATGCTCGCGAAGGAGGAGGCGGGGTGCGTGAGGGAGTGGCAGTCTCTGCACCCTCACGTCCCTAGTCGCCGCAGGAGGAGACGCCCCGGGCGTCGGGAGTCGATCGCGGACTTCTGGCCACCGTAGGCGCGGACTTACCGGGCGGCGAGCTACCCATTGCTCGCCGCCCGGTAAGGACCAGGCCCGTGCCGACGGCGCGTAGTGTTCCACGTGTGCCTCAAAGAGATGTCAGCAGAACTGAAGGGATCTGCTAGGACCGATGCCTGCCAGGGTCACAAGATTTGTTCGAAAGAGATACCGTGACATGAGTAATTGAAGGAACATGGGTAGGTTTTAGTCAGTAAAAGTCTGACACGCCCTTCCGCTCCTCTCAAGAGCGGGAGACGTCATTTGATGATTTTTAACCCACAAAAAAAAGGGTATCGCTGGAATACGTGCTGGGTCGGAGTGAAACGTGACCCATAAGGAGGTTTCGTGCTCTTATAGAACAGTATCATCATCATCATCATCATCTCAGCCACAAGTCGTCCACTGCTGGACATAGGCCTCCCCCTATTTGGGGGGCTTTGCCATAATCGCCACGCTTGGCAAGCGGGTTGGCGATCGCAGTATGATGATAAAATGCATAGAGAACGCTGCTGCCCATTCTCTAGTAAATCCCTTAGTCGCCTTTTACGACACCCACGGGAAGAAATGGGGTGATCCTATTCTTTATGTCCAGCACCACACGGGACCAGGGAAACACACAGGGAAACAGTATCACTTACAATAATTTCAGTGGAATCCGAATAAAAAAGTGTCATGATAAATTCTTTTATTTCTAAAGTACGACTGCCTGACATTGATCTACATATCGCACCCCTAGATCTAAATGGAACAAACTCAAAATTCTACATTTTTCAGTTATGCGCACCTTCGAGTCTGTCATTTCAATACCTATCGACCAATAAACCAGATTCAAAACTATTTCTAATATTTGGAGTCGAATATTGGATATAGTTTTAAATCTGGTTTATTGGTCGATAGGTATTGAAATGACATACTCGAAGATATAATTTTGAGTTACTTCCCTTTAGATCTAGGGGTGCGATACGGCAATTAAAAAAAAATATTTCGTAGATTGTCCTGGCGCTTCCCCTTATTAGATTGTAAGGAAAACCTGTGCCTATTAAAACTTGGCTATTAAGCCTCGTTACTTATCGTTCGTATCTCTTTCTCGAACCCAATAATAACTAAATGCCGGACGGCATTTAGTTATTATTGGACTTCCACGTGTCATCTAATGGTATAATAACATTATGCCATTTTTGAAGATAGAATGTATGGTAGCTAACCTTACCTACCTCTTTTTACTCATGTTATCATTGCTTTTACCAATACATGGCAAAATATGAAAAAAAAAGCAGACGAATTTTCCCCGAATTTTTCACAATGGATTATTAACTCGACGCGATATTCGTGATGGAATCAGCTCCTAAACAAATTTCGTGGTTCATTGATAATTTTTCTCATTTTCCGTCACACAATTTTGAACTTTATGTACTTAAGACAAAGTTGGTTTTAGTTTGGATGTAAAATGTTTTAGAGTAAACGAATTTGAGGGTAGGTGCGTGTAAGGTAAATCGGTGTTGACAATGTAATTTGGGTCTCATTTGCTTCATACAACGTTAATTCGTGTTGTACAAGTATGATTTAATGGGATGTGTAAGTAACTTTGTTATCAATTAAATTTAACAGGATAACTACTGTTTTAATTAAGATAAAGCTTTCCGAAACCAGCGTGATTTGTTTTTATTACCGATGTTTTAGAGATGTTCCGACTAGTCGATAAATTTAGTATTCACTCGTCGGCGAACATTCGGCAAATTCAATTCACCCAAGAATTACATTGAATAAAAACCTTTGATTGTTAATTAATATTTTTATTTTAGAATCAGTCTTACTCGTCTTTAGAATTAATTATTTTGAAATATAAAGCAACCGCTCCTTTGGTATTCAAACTCTAAATATACTTCTGAAGAAAAAATAATAACATCTATGACATTTATCAAAGACATGCGACTCATGCGTGGATCACCTATACAGGGTGGAATTGAAGTCATGGGCATTATTTTAAACCAAGGAACTACTCACGATACTAATTGCATTAAGGCTACTAATATGCAAATCAAAAATAGTATTAATGCAAGTATGGAAAATCTCAAAAATGTAGTAAGTCATACAAAGTATCAATTCGTTGCGCATCGCGATAGCGAATGCTGCAGTAGGTACGCATGAACTCTTTGACCCTACGCGACCCACGTGACATAGGTTGCTAACGATTTGATTCATATTAGATTCCAACTTTCCCTTCATACTTTGTCGACTTAGGACGGTCAAACTACGTAAATTAACACAAATTAAAAAAATGTTTACGTACCTACCTAGTTAAAATTAATTTTCTGTAGTTTTGGCGTATTTACAAACTTGGAATCACAGTATTTACAATAATTGTTCAGTAATCTCAATGTTTTTACATTAATTGAAAATACCTGTCTTATTATCTAGCACTTACACGTAAAAATCTTCTTATTTGTCGGTAGAGCGAAGGAGGATACCCGGGCGCTCTTCCACGAGCTTGTGCATGTGCTGGCACGTGAAATGACGAAAAATCCAATAGGTTCTGAGTGGTTCTTAAAATGAGACCCCGATGTCACGGGTTCGTACTAAATCTTTTGTGCGATCGTAAAGTACAACCATTTGTAGGTATTGTTGGTTGATGTACCTAGCCTGCACATTATGCGGTCGAGGCATCGTGTTCACAATCACTACACTACCGCTAACACTTATTACACTGCAATCCAAGGGTATGATCGAGACGTGAGATGCGCGTGCGGCGATTACGTCACGGGATCAATTACATGCGTCAATGCACCTGCGCAGTAGACTTGTGTAAGTAATGCCAGTGTTGCATTGCACGTCATGTATCTCGACCGAGTAATGTTTCATTACACATTGTATGACTCGACTAAATCAAACATGGCACATGACACTCAAACATGACTTCATGACTTGCGGACCGCGGCATGGTTCGACGTTCGTATTTCGTAAACTACGTATTATCTCGGTAATGTTGGCTACGCGTGCAAGTGAGAAAGAGCATGCGCCGGTCGGTTTGCTGCGAAGTGAACTATTATTTAGAACCGTATTGCTCTAACTTTAAGGTATACGTTATATTGACATTGAGGACTGCTTAGGTGATGTTTTTATCATTTCGCGCACTGTATGGCAGTTATGTTTTGCAGCGCTCGCGCGATACAATACAAAACAGTAACACGAAACAAAAACAAATCTGAATGTAGTGTTATTTTTTATGGTAGTTTGATTATTAATTCATGTGTCCGTACCGTGCGAGCGTGTATTTTCAAAAGCGGGTCTGACATAAAATGAAAGACGGATACGTCTTAAGACAAAAAAAAAAAAAACTATCTCAGTTAATATTTATTAGTCGTAATTAACGTATAAATAAAATAAAACAGGTATAAAAAAAACAATCATTGTACATAAAATCGATTTTTAAATACGCCAATAGTCATAGTCATGGTCAATAATCAATATTGCAATCCATGTTTATTACCAGTCCTAAGCCTGGAATGCCCTTTTGATTGAAATATTCCGTAGATTAGGGGTAAAGTATGAAGAAAATCGACTTTATGGATATGAAAACTAAAGCAAATGTACGTTTGGACGGATCTCACATCACATATCATATCATATGCGGTATCTCTTGTAATGATGTATTTCTTCTACAACGCGAGCATTTCATTTCAATAGACATCGCCTATGACGCATCATTTCGTGTCATGTTTGGAGTCATGGTGTAATGAAACATTACTCGGGACGAAAAGTAATGTCATATGACATCACTTTAGAACGCACTGTTTTGCGCATGTCTACTGCGCAGTCGTTATGACACTGGTTCGGGAAGCAGCCCCCGCGCGGGGGTGATATCCGTATATTTGCGAATGAGGGAGTGAGACGGAGAGAGTTGTCGGCGGGCGGCATGCCTTTTAGCCTATTGTCTGTGATTGTGTTACCGCTTCTAAGGAAACGCCGTGCGCCCGCCAGCCGGCCGCAATGACTAGTTATTAGTATTATTTGATGTTTGTTTACTTTTCGTTTCGCGCTGTACTGCGCGTTAAGATGTTGATACTTCAAGACTTATTAGCGTTTATGGAGTATTTTGTTTTAATTACTTTAAGTGTTTATTTGCAATAATAAGCCTTTTGCCATATGACTTACTACATTTTCAAGGTTTAACATACTTGCATTAAAATGTTTTTGATTTACGTATTAACATACCTAATGCAATCAGTATCGTGAGTAGTGTCTTAGTTTAAAATAATGCCCATGACTTCGATTGCATCCTGTATAATCGAAGCCTCACGGAAATTGCCGAATATCCCCGACACCGTTATCGGCTTGGACGACTCGTACGAAGTCGACCTCTTTACAATAACTCTTTTGTTTATTACTTAGCCACAAGCCACTTCTTTTTTATCAAGTCCACCTTTCATCATCATCACCTAACTTGGCTTTTTCCTAATAACGTTGGGGTTAGCTTCCAATCTAACCAAATGCAGCTGAATACCAGTATTTTACATAGAGCGACTGTCTATCAATCACAACCCAGTTACTGTTATCAAATTGGTCTTTATTAAACCTAATTGCTCCTAACCCTCAACTCCAACAAAAAACTAACCATGCACAACTTTTCAGCACCTCGTTACTCCGTTTCCATTTACTGAGAGATAAAGCATGAGCGACGCGTCCGCGATGAAGTATAACTCACTGACTTCACATTGTCTGGCCGTACGACCTATTTCCAAAAATAGCTGCCTTGTGCCTAGGTGCCTACCCACAGGCCCAAAACTTAAACTGCAATGTAGGTCGCATCGCTGACGTTTGCCAGAATCGATGTTGCTCTTTTAATGGTTATGTTTTGGTGTCTAGATCTGAGAGGCTTAGAAAATGTTACGGTATTCTGTGAAAAATTAAGTGAAGTGAGCATAATGTGAGCTATCAGTAGTGCCCTGGCATCAGGTGGAATGACAGCTCAATTAAAACTCCATTCACCTTAAATTTCACGGTGAGATTCTTATTGGGTATTTCTGCTTTTCATCTAGAATCTAGGCGATGATATGGCATTCTTCAACGAAAAAAACTAGTGTGCTTCCTGTAAGGCACTCACGTTATGGATTTAAAAAATGTCATAAAGATTATTTTTTGACGATCTAGAAGACGTACTAGCCAGAATAAATAAGAGGATTACCTCATGAAATTGTGTTGGAATGGATAGGCCTAGTTACTCTGACCGATATCGATGAACGTCTGTTAGTTCCGTGCTCATGTGAACGATAAATTGGTGACTGAAAAAACAGCAACTATTTTAAGAAAACACTTTTAAGAAAAGATTACAGCAACGCATTTAAGATTCACTTAGTGTAAACAACTCTAAGAAAACTAAGTAAGAGTCAGAAAAGAAAAGACATTTACAGTAGAAAAACAATTGTAAATTCAAGATCTAGAGCAGAGACATTTGAAATGCAGACAAACTAAGTTAAACTCCCATTATCTTCTACTAACAATCGCTTATATGTGTTTCTGCAATACTGTTTCCTAGTTTTTACATTCTAAAGCTCTTATGAGGTGATTCAGAGTTCCTAAATATATTAATAGGTGTAGTTTAAAGTTGTGCCACAGAATAGATGGGTACAGAAGGAAGCCTCTCTGCAAAATACGAGAACGCTCGCACACATAGGCACGGTTCACGTATAGCGAGGCCTAGCGCACTCGCAACTAACATTCGTCAAGAATTCCAGATAGTTTAATATCGAAAAGTAATTAAATCATTCATAATTTAAACATTGGATTAAAAACAATATTCAGCTATTATTTAATTTTGACATCAACCTATATTTTTCTTGGCAGTAGGTAACAAGAAACAGGCGCAAAGTATATAACTGTGACCAAAAAGGCGCGAGCCGAGCGAGCGAAGCGACAGGTTTTGCCTGAGCAGTCGGCAATACCTTCATCTAAATTGATCACAATAATTAAAAGAGAGCTGCCCATTATGATATCATTTGCTGGTATTTTATCTTCCTAGCCACTATCATCTCAATTGATTACATTCATAACTGAATTGCCAAACTTAAGTGGCAGTGGGCAGCGCACATTGCTCGCAGGACAGATGGGGTTGGAAGGTTCTGGAGTGGCGACCGCGTACTGGAAGACGTAGCGTTGGAAGACCTCCCAAAAGATGGACCGATGACCTGGTGAAAGCCGCAGGAATACGTTGGATCCGAGAAGCAGAACAGGTTGAAGTGGCGGTGCTTGGGGCAGGCCTATGTCCAGCAGTGGACATCTTTTGGCTGAAATGATGACGATGATGAATGATAGCTGACAGAAAACATTTTATAGCTGACCAAAACCTTTGTATAACACCACCAACATCACCTTTGGATTATGCTGACCGTTGGCCGTTTTGCGTGGATGTGACGCTGGTGTTCCCCATTTGTTTTTTATTTATGTTTGGTCTTTTTTTGCGTCATGTTTACCGTAAACAAACATATTTTCTTTCTTTCTTTAGTACCTGACAATTTTAATCACAGCATCTAAGATCGTCGATTCCTACAAGTCTATGTGTGTGCCTGCTTTTACTCGTTGTATGGAGCAGGGCTTCTGTAACTTTATAATTTGTGGCTGTACCGTACTAAATTCCAATATCGTTGGAAGATGGAGCACCGAGACGTGGAGTGCAATCTGATCTCAGTGTGTTTTGTGAGTAGATGTAAGTCAGATTGTAGCTAAAGTTTGGAAAACGATTTGAATAATATGACAATGTCGTAGATATGTAGTTGTAGTTAGAAATTCATGTCGTTTTTTATTAGGGTTCCGTTGCCAAATGGCAAAAAACGGAACCCTTATAGATTCGCCATGTCTGTCTGTCTGTCTGTCTGTCTGTCTGTCTGTCTGTCTGTCTGTCCGAGTATGTCACAGCCACTTTTCTCCGAAACTATAAGAGCTGTGCTATTGAAACTTGGTAAGTGGATGTATTCAGTGAACCGCATTAAGATTTTCACACAAAAATAGAAAAAAAGCAATAATATTTGGGGTTCCCCATACATAGAATTGAAACTCAAAAATTTTTTTTTCATCAAACCCATACGTGTGGGGTATCTATGGATAGGTCTTCAAAAATGATATTGAGGTTTCTAATATCATTTTTTTTTTAAACAATAATATTTGGGGTTCCCCATACATAGAACTGAAACACAAAAAAAAAATTTAATCAAACCCTTACGTGTGGGGTATCTATGGATAGGTCTTTAAAAATGAAATTGAGGTTTCTAATATCATTTTTTTCTAAACTGAATAGTTTGCGCGAGAGACACTTCCAAAGTGGTAAAATGTGTGTCCCCCCCCCCCCGTAACTTCTAAAATAAGGGAATGATAAAACTAAAAAAAATATATGATGTACATTACCATGAAAACTACCAACGAAAATTGGTTTGAACGAGATCTAGTAAGTAGTTTTTTTTTAATACGTCATAAATCGTAAACCACAATTTATCTTTCATTCAGTCAACTCAAATATAAAAATTTAAAAAAAAACATTTAATTTCATAAACGATGATGACGAATGATGATGATGATGACCTGCAGGTTTGTACGGAACCCTCGGTGCGCGAGTCCGACTCGCACTTGGCCGGTTTTTTTTTATCCTTGTTTGATTTCTTCTATCACATTCACGATAATTTAATCAGATTATCGTATCGTTACTCAATAATGAGCACGAATGTGCTCATCATTCTTTAACTTGCATCCTAATTACGTAACTCACTAATAATCAGAATCTGAATCATTTTCAAGGTTATAGCTAATCCATTCTTTCATATGTTCGTAAAATTGTCTGCTTAGCAACGTAAACAACGCCATGAATGTTTTGGATCTGCCCAGTAGGATTGGATTTCATTTTGACAGTTCCACAACTTTCAGAGGCTCAGGAAGATTCAGAGGCTGTAATTATCCTTCTATTAGTAAAACAAATGTCATTTATTCAAATAAAGCAGAGAATCTGCACATACTGACGTTGAAATGACATAATACAGTCCCTCAAAACGACCAGCCCTCACCACATCATGAAGGTAGAAGTCATCAGTAACCGGATTAAATAATATTTAAAAACCAAGTATTCTAACCGACATCATTTCTGTAAAGAGTATGTTTGCACCAGTCATTACAATGAACTATCGTCTGCTTAACTGTCTTCATCACAACCTGCATCCTAACTGCAGAACAAATTATTCATCAGAATCGGGATTCTCTACTCTGAATACATTGCTTCAGATGTTCGAAAAAAGTGTATGCTTACAACGTAAATAACGCAATGAATGTTGCTGAACTGTAAAAATGAAAGTGATTCCTACTGTAAGTATGTTACACTAATTATTCCACATAGGCTAGAGATAATTAAACCCCTACAATCCTTAACGAACAGCTAAATGTTAAGTACACTTTTGCAGGAAAAAAGTTAAAAACGCAAATAAGAACTCAAATGAGCCAATGACTCTTATAGTTTACTCGATACAACGAAATATGGCTCTGCAAAAAATGCGTTTGTTTGCTATGAAATCAGAAGTGTATATACTAATATGTGAAGCAAAAACTCTTAACAAAAATTATGCGGATGGAGGAGTATGAAATTTGGCGCAGCTAATGTATATGGAGCAGGAGTGCAAAAGGTTAATATTTTTAAATAATAATGAAATAGTTTAGACTTAAAATTTAAATAAATTATGGTCAAATTTCGACTAGGCGACCACCAGTATACATTAATAAATAAGTATGGAGATGCTGTTTTCGAATTGTGTCTGTTTATGTGTTGTGGTTTCAGTATTATTTATGTAAAAACTTAAACATTTCAGTTTTATAGGTATGCTTTCTGTTTATTCGAGTCTTAGTCATAATTTTGGCATCCGCTGTAATTAAATACCTAACATCAGTTTCAGTATTTATATGTCAGTTTGCATGAGAAAAAAATACTAACATCTGACATAATTTCTATTTTTACAACGTACCTAATCCAGCTGCACACCATCATCAGAGCTAGTTTAAAAAATAAACAAAAACGCATCACTTCAAAGTTGCAATACAAAACGACGCCTCGTCATTCTTTGAAACTACGAACAAGTAATTGCCTCTAATAAACCTTTTTTTCCGAGCAACGTCGAAAATACACGATGATTTACGATGCAGTTACTCTGAGTAAATATTTCCAACTCACTTTTTGAATCATCAAGTCTTGCTTCAAGATTAAAGTGATTTCCATTGACCATGGAAAATTCTGGAATGATTGGAATATCAAATAATCTTTCAGTTTTTTTTTTTTTGCTGTTAATAAAATAACCTTTATGAGCGGTAGTGTGCTTCGTTACCAATGTTGATTCAGTTTCTCTCTGAAATAAATAGTGGTCATAGGGTTAGTAGACATATACAAAACTTAAAGCCTTTCTTCCCGTTGAAGTAGGCAGAATCTTCAGAACGGAGGCAGAAGCGCAGTTGCCCATATGCCAGGGCCACGGTAACTCTTTCGAACGAATCTCGCGACCCTGGCAGGCATTGGTCCTTGCAGACCCCTTCAGTATTGCTGACATCTCTTTGAAGCATGCGTGGAACACTACGCGCCGACAACCGAGCCTGGTCCTTTCCGGGCGGCGAGCTACCCATTGCTCGCCGCCCGCAAGCTCGTGCCTACTGTGGCCGGGAGTCCGCTATCGACTCCCGACGCCCGGGGCACACTGGGCTCGCATGTTAAATTATAGCCCACTCCCTGTCACTGAGAGGAGGCCTATATTTTAGCAGTGAGAGTATTTTAAGCCGATTATGCTAATGTTTATGCTATCATACCATCAGCTAAGAAAGGAAATCATGGATGAAATGGCGCAACAAAATGAATTGTCTCGAATCATCATCGAACAGAAACAATCAGTAAATGAGCATACGATATACAATTTTAATCACTGCAGTGTACTTTGCTTGATTGGACAAATTAACACACAATCAAGAGAAGGACTTACAAATTACTGTGCATCAGAATGTTGTTCAGACATCCGATAAAACATCGTGTTTGATTAACATTCACACCACGTCACTGCTGAATTAAAGGGAATGCATTCACTCAACTGTTTCAATGCCGTCCTAAAGAGACGAATATAATTTATATAGAGAAAATATTAAATAGCACACTTGACTCTCTGAAAATTATCGTTTTGTTTTTTGATTTTAATGTTATTTCTTTTATTCGAGTCGATGAGTAAGGCCTAGTGGGTTACCACGCCAATTATGCCACCACTGGCATTTTTATGGTCTTCAAAAGTGCAGATATATGGACACTTCGCACGCAGTGTTACCTAACTACATCAACGGACGGTGACGCCGAGGTGGCCTAGAAAGCCATAGTTAGATGACCTGATGAAGATCACTTCATCAGATCATCTAGCTTATTGCTTTCTTGACGCGTACCGTGTGAGCTGGTTGAGGTGGCGTGATAAAATAGTTTCTAGAAGACCGACCTTTAGACCTTTTCTCAGTAGTGGAACAGTTAAGGATAAAAAAATAACCATATCGGAGCAGCAAATTTTTATTTAAGTACTTAATACATGATAAAATGTCTAATGGGAATTGCATAAATAATAGTTCTACACCTACTTCCTAAAACAACAATTATACCGGGTGACATTTTTTAACGTCTTGAAAAAATATGGGTGTAATCGGTGAACGGAGTAGAAGCCTTTGGCATAGAAATTTTATTTTATTATTTTATTTTTTGAATAACATGTAATGAAATTGATCTAGCAATAAATACTACACATCTAAAGTATCATTTTCATACTAGAACAACAAAAACAGAAATTTTGAAAAAAAAACAATAAAATCTATCGAAACTATTGCGCGGCATGTATCAATGATTTCGTAGCGCGATCCTACCCTTTGAAGCCGGCCGATAGGCAGCCTCATTGATTTTTCGCAGGCGCACGAGCCGCACACGCATCCCCGTCCGCCCGCGTCCCGCGCTCCTTTAGTTACCTGCGATGAATCTGAAAGCCTTCCTGCCTTCTATTCTAGTTACACAGCACACCGTATGAAGGTCGAGACGGTAAAAAATGTCAATCGGTATGTTGTAGATACCTCATCATCATCATCATCATCATCATTTCAGCCGAAAGACGTACACTGCTGGACATAGGCTTCTCCCATTCTGGGGGGTTTGCCATAATCGCCACGCTTGGCAGGCGGGTTGGCGATCGCAGTATGGTTGTAAAATGCGAAAAGAACGCTACTGCCCATTCTCTAGTAAGAATGTTGGTGTAACCTACCACAGACTAAAATGATATAAGAGGACTACAAATAAAAATGTATGGCATACCAAATACGCAACGACTAAACATTGAAACGTCCTCAGCATACGGAATAAGATCCGGCTCTCATTGAATTCGTATCACGTCACCGTTAAACTACGGAGATGCAGTTTCCTCGAGGCCACCGTCGCGCCGCCAACAAGCCGAGTCCAAGGCCTCAACGAAAAACTCAATAAAGACTGAATTTGTTCAATGACACAACCATATAGAATGCAGAAGATTTTAAATAAGGAACATTTTAAGAAGAAGTAAACGATCTAGTTTTTATAAATGACATCACTAGCTTTTGTCAACTTTTATACACATAACGCTTACTCTTGAATAACTCTGTCTATTGATGAAAACCGCATTAAAATCAGTTGCATAGCTTAAAAGATCGAAGCGTACAGACGCGGGAAGCGATTTTGTTTTATACTATGTTAAGATAAGAAGAAGAAGATGAGAGCCGAGAATCGAGCTGAATGGCATGCAATTGGAGAGGCCTATATATGCCCTATATATTTTGTTTTAGGACTTATAAATATTGGGTCTCCTTTTTCGGTATTTTTGGCCGGTGAAAATGCCAAGTAATCTATTTCTATATATAAAATTCAAAGTCCTGAGTGACTGACTGACTGATATATCAACGCACAACGTAAACATATGGTCCTAGAGACATGAAATTTGGAGGGTATGTTCTTTGTGAAGAGTAGGTATACACTAAGAAAGGGTTTTTGAATGGTAAGAGGGTGAAATGGGGGGTTTAATTTTCTGTGAAACGTTTTATTCTCTGGGTTGGATAAGACAAAGCAAGCAGTGCGATAAGACATTGTTTCCCTGGATTAATACATAGTGTATTTTTAATCCCGGTAGTACGCTCCTGTGGGATATTTTTCAACATCTACGCGGGCGAAGCCGCGGGCAGAAGCTAGTTATTGAATATAAAGACAATGTGCTATTACTGAATGTATACCCTACGTACTTAACGAAAAACTCCATAAAGACAGAATTTGTTCAACGAAACAACCAGATAAAATGAGGAGGACTGTGGACGGTAAAATAGGGGAAATTCAACGGACAAGTAAACGCTCTGGGTTTTATTGTGTTCGACGTCAAGGCCTTATGAAAGTTTGTCCTGAAGCCATGTATTTTATTTTTGGAAAGATAGCCAAGAACGGCTACGAGAAAAACTTCATAAATACCTTGTTTCGTCATATATATAGTCTTTTCTTATATTGGAGTCCTTTTCTAAACCGTTGCACCTGAATTCCAATATTTTACTTAAAGCCATCGAATATGTAACCTCCACCACTAAGTGACTGGTTAATATGATACCGCTTGCTAAGACCTCATTATTATAGCATTAACTACGATCCAGGATAAATAGTAACCTTATATAATTATGTCATTATGTCATATTTGTCATCACACACACAACACACACACACACAACACACACACGCATGAACACACTCACAACACACACACTCACTCACCCAAACACAAACAAGGTAATTATTTATTAACTACACCTCTAGTTGTAATATGTAATTTCGTACCAACTTACTCGCCGCGGGAGGAAGACCTGGAGTCCTGAAATACAGGGCTGCCCTAGTTTAGGCTCCAGTCCACTCCATTTATTTTATGTACCTATACTGTGTTTAGATTAGTGTGGAAAATAAATGAATTTTTACTTACTTACTTTAATTATATCCTTACCCTGGTCACGGTTTATCTGTGTGCCAAATTTCATAGAGCCGTTTTAACGTGAAAGCCATACAATCAAACTCGGTGTGACCTTCGAAACTTTCGAATATAATAATAATTAAGATTCATTACACCAGCACATTATTATTTTAATTAGGAAACTTACCAGCACGTACTAAATAATAGGCATCACATACTAATATTATTCATGTCACGCCACTATCGAACCAGAGGGAATGCAATCTCGCGAGGCCATTTCTGTGTCGCGCCAAGCCTCACATATTCTAGTCCAAGGCCTAGAGCAAGGAAGTCAATAATAACGTGAATTTGGTTTGACTATATAACGGAAAAAATTAATAATATGGAGAATAATTTTGACAGTTTAAGTAAATAAAACTACAGATTACTTGGATATTTTGTACTGCTTTATTCGTCTGCCAAGTATTGGTGGCCCTGTGGTGATAGTCGCAACTTACGAGTCGTAGGTCTTCCGAGAAACCAGACAGGCGTTTCATCAGCATCTGCAGCCTTTTAACGTTCCCACTGCTGGGACATAGGCCTCCCCTGGGTGAGAGGGAGCGGGCCATAATCCACCACGCGGGCCCAATGCGGGTTGGTAGATGTCACATGTCTTCGAATTTTTGGTTCTAAGACATGCCGGTTTCCTCACGATGTTTTCCTTCACCGTTTTGAGAGCAGTGGTGATGAAATAATTTACACAAAGTAATGCGCCTGCTTGGGTTCGAACTCACGACTTACTACTCGTAAGTCACGGTCGTTACCACTGGGCCACCACTGCTCTGGCAGGCGTTTACTTTACGTAATTTATTCCATCACCACTGCTCTCAAAACGGTGAAAAAAATACCGTGAGGAAACCGGTAAGTTCTATAACCAATATTCAAAAACATGTGACATCTATGAACCGGTTACCGCCCATGCTAGAAACCAAATATTAAATAGAAATTAGCTACAAAATTATGATTTTAATTGTTTTCGTCTTTAAACGAATGCCAGAAATATTGTTGGCAAAAATATGATTCTTTGTACTTTCAAACTCAATTAAAAGCCAGAGGTTAATTGTAGACATGCGTTTTAATGTTAAACATTTTTCAAGATATAACTACACGTATTGGGTACGAAATGAATGGTGTCCTTTGAGACAAAGTCTTACATCAGTTACCTAATTTCAGAACAAGTTGTCACACTATGATGAATTGCAAAACCAACTTAGAACCTCTTACATAAACCATATAAAATTTCGTGCTCCAGAAATTACATTTGGCCGGAGCAAACCTCTGTAGAATAAACAGTTAGTAATTTTCCTAACTTTATCTTCGCGCAGTGCAAAATAATTACACTAACACTGTCTTTACTTTTAATAATAGTATAAATAACGGCTATTCGTAACACGCGATTTAGTCACGCTACATATTTTTTAATTTAACACGGTATACCGAAACGAAAATGAAAGATTTTTAATTAAAATTAAAAATATTACTTTGAAACTTCATTATTAATTACCATATTCACATATTGAGTGTTCAAGTGGAAAAGGTTATTAACTCAATGCTTTATGTGTTTTTGCCGACGAATTTGGGGAAATTTCTAGAGTTTTAATTGTAATAAGTACTTCACTAGTAACACGAAAGACGCTAGCGAAATTCGTAATGTATTCTTCTCCTTATCTTATCTGCTCTTCTTCTCCAAATAAACTTTAATTATGCCAAATTTTATTCTCCATCGTCTGCGTAATTTTCATAAAAAGGGGACATCATTTTTACTTAATGTATTAATACATTTTGTATTAATATATTAAATTTTTACAATCCAATTTCTGGTGAAAATCGAAAAATCTCATGCGTAGTTTAAAATGTAAGTCACATAGCTTTAGGTAACCAATTAACACAAGTCAAGCACGCGTCACTTTGTAAGATAAAAACACTGCGCAGTAGTATACAGTAGTACTGTAATATTTTAGTACATAGTCCACATGTGTCTATCCATTTTCTATTCCCTCACTCTCACAGTCGATGAGATGGCAATCCGAGACAACTAGAAACAGAACAGACGGAAAAAGCCTTAGTAAATATATAAATAAGTACCACTGTAACTTACCACAATAAACTACAAGCGTGTACTAACCTAACTGAAATATAAACTAAAAAATCTACGTAAATAAAAAGAAAGAACCATTGTTCGCTTTCTTTTTATCAAAAGCATTAACGTGATTGCATGCACGCCACTTCTTACCTACATTAGCAGTTAAGTTATGTTTAAGGTAAAACTTGAGCTGAATAATATAACAACGTGGTAGGTAGCTTAAACTTAAAGTTTTGTGGCTTCTTTGGAGCATGTCGTGGCTGTCCCAATTCTAAATTATACAACGTTTCTTGAAATTACTTCACAGGCGTGACATAACCGAAGGATGTAAGTTGGTAGTATCTTCAATGTTGTTGATGGTTTTAAGGAAAGAAGCTTTCTACAGTGATCAACCCATATGTTTTGCATCACTTTACTTAACGAGGCTCGTGGCTAAAACATGGTCGAATTTCGAGCACTAATTACTAAAAGTTCAAATACGTCTTATTTGTTAATTACTAAAAGCAAACGCCATAATTTCACTCAAATTCGAGGAGTCTTGAACACTCCAGTGATATGTAAATATGGTATTTAATAATGAAGTCTTAGAGTCACATTTTTACCAGCCGCATGGATCGAGTTTGAAGCTTCTCTTACCGCCTTAAGACCCTTCGTGCTTCAAAAAGCACGTTAGCCGTTGGTCCCAGCTATCATTCGCAGATCTTTGACAGTCATTACGGATAGTCAGAAGCCCCAATATCAGGTAAACAGTCTTACCAAGGGCTATCGTGTTTTATAGAGGTCAAATAGGTACTCGCTCCTTATCAAATACTAATATTTAGCTGGTCAATACTGGTCCGTGTCACTAATCTATGTGGTGTCGGACGTAAATAATAGCACCATGATATTTCTTCCCGTGGGTGTCGTAAAAGGCTACTAAAGGACTCACTAAAGAATGGGCAGCAGCGTTCTCTTTGCATTTTACCACCATACTGCGATCGCCAACCCGCCTGCCAAGCGTCATGATTATGGCAAAGCCCCTAAATTGGGGCAGGCCTGTGTCCAGCAGTAAACATCTTACGGCGGAAATGATGACGATGATGAGTTAGATTAGAAGCTGACCCCAACATAGTTGTAAAAAAGCCAGGTAGATCACGATGACTGACTCATGTGAACGAAAAACTGAAGCATAAGTTTACAGCAATGTATTCAAGGACATTGGTAGAAGCTCCTGCAAAAATCCATTTGATATTCACTTAGTCTAAAGAGCTCTTAGATAACTTTAGAAAATGTTTCGTGAGCGACAAAATGATAGCTACTCGCTTCCTTATCGGCGGTTAAGAAAATGCTTAGAAACTGCACTCTTTAAACTAAACACATAAATATCTTTTAGGGTTATTTCCTTTTAAGTGCCTCCTTTATAGCGTTGAGCTGTCATAATCTGGGTTCTTGATGAATAAATAAATTCTTTATGTTCTTTATGGTCTGGAAAACTCTCTTTCTGGATCACTGTTTCTTATTTCTTTGGCTAATACTTAAAGGCACTTCTTATACAATTTGGTTATCTACGTATCCGTAATTCACATGATGTAAATAGTCTTCTATTCTATTCTACTAGATTGTTTAGCGCTGTGGTACTTTTTTTACATTTCATAGTATCATGCTGAGATACAAACCATTTTGGCCTCGAACAGGTCTTCCTTTTTTGGTATTTTGTTTTCATGATTATGAAATATATATATTTATTGTATTTTTTATGCGTGCCCTAAATAGTTTATTTTTCTTTTCTATTTAGGCTAGTGGGTTTTAATCCAGATTAAAATATCCGCGCTGACAGATGGTAGATCCGTTACAAAGACTGGAGCAGACTGCCAGTAACACTAAGGTACCTTAGGACATAAGATATAGGAACTACAACGAAAGATAGAGTAAGCGGCTCAGTAGTCGCTTCCCACGAATCTTTCTCGCCCGAATAAAATAACACTTTTTTTTTAATTTATGTGACTCGAGCTAAATTTATTTGTTGGCGAATCGACAACTCTAGAAATACACATTAGGTAAATGGTAAGTTTTCAAACTAATCGACTATTAAGCCGACTAAATATGGAGCCATTTTGTAAAGGCCATTGTCCAGTAATAGACAGATATAAACAGTTCATATTGATCGATTGATGGATCACTTCTCCTACTAAACGCAATGCTTTGTTTACTAAATATTTCATCACTCAAATATCCACTTACAATACAGATTACCCAAAATTAGAAGCAACCATAATACACTTTGTTTTCTTAACGTCTTCTTGTAGAATAATGGTTAGTGTATTACAGCCCGTTACGTGAACTTACGCGTTTACGTAAGAGCTTTTCATAATATTACGCTCAATTTTACGGGAACGATCTTTATAGGAGTCGCTTTCTGAATATTTTAGCCGATTTTTGGTATGTAAATCAATGGAATAAATATTGTTAACGATATCGTTTGTGTTTTGTTACTAAAATTTTTGTTTTTTTAAGAGTACTTATCTTGAAAAACAATGCATATATATATATATTTTTTAATGTATAAATTGCTGTCTGTCTTTTTGTTCCGGCTAATTTAAGAAACGGCTAGACCAATTTTGACAGGTCACAAATAGCTGATGTTATATGGAGTAATAGAGGCTTTTAATTTCAGTAGCAAGTTCCCGTTGGACTATTTCCGACATCCACACAGAAGTATATACGGTACTTGTAACATTTTTTTTTAAATATTTTGTCTGTATGTTCGTTCCTCTCGGCGAGAGGAAGTGGAGAAATTCATTAATTCTCCGAGAGGAGGTTTGTGTCCCAGCAGTGGGAATATTATAGGCTGCTGATGATGACGATGATGTTCGCTCTGGCTTATCACTGAAACTGCTGGACTGAGTTTGATTAAATTTGGTGTTAGGATACTTTGAACGCTGAGAAGCCATACTTTTTATCGTCATACCACGCGGGTGAAGTTACGGGAGGCAGCGAGTACTTTAAGAATAAGTATAATAAATCTATATATATAAAAATGAATCCCTATTTCCCTTGGTCACGCCACCACGCGTGAACGGCTGGACCGATATCACTTTTTTTTGTTGCTGTTGTGTTTGTAATTGTCAAGAGAAGGTTCTTATGAAAGAAAAAAATTAAAAAATTGCGCGGAAAATTAGAAAATTTAAGAACACTTATTTAAGAATACTTAACAACCATATAATAGGACAATGTAAACTTTTATAATGTAACATTATGACATTTGACATAGAATTGACAGAATGCGTGCTCAAATATCATCAAAGAGACAGGACAACGTCTGTCGAGTCAGCTAGTATCTTATAAATATCTTAGGACAACCAACACACTGTTATCTGATCCCAAACTAGGCAGAGCCTGTACTATGGCAACAAGACAACTGATAAATATACTTATATATTTCTAAATACATACATATTATAGATAATAATGGGTCTAAAAAAATAACAATAGATATTGAAAAAATATTACTTAAGAGTATTATTTTATTCAAACATATCAGGGTTGACCAGAATGCTAATGTTATTTAGGTCTTAATACCCAACCTGACCCCTCAGGTTGATTGGTGTTTGTTTTTATTTCGGTCTGATCCCTTCACAAAGGTTTCGCAGAAAAATAATATATTTTTGGAAAATTGTGTTTATTTTTATAAAAAAAATATAATTTATAGATACATGTTATAAAATTAAACTCGTTTTTCGAGTCTGTGTCTGTCTGTTTGAACGCGATGTTTTTCCAAACTTCGCAATTGATTTTGATATGGTTTTCGCCATTCTTCAGAGACCAAATATAACATTTCAAATAAAAAAGAAGTCGAAAAAAGGTAAAGTAGCCGATCCTAAGGATAGACACCAGAAGATCAGTTCCTGTAATTAAAAACGTTCCAAATCTAGTCGCAACTTCATCTCAGCGACAATCAATGTCAAAAACTAGTAAATAATGCAGAGAAGTAGGTACTTGTGACGGATTGGAGCTGAGATCAGACTATGGTTAAGAGAAAAATGCTTTTACGATATCCGAGAATACAAGTCATATCACGGCGAATTTTAATGTATAATATTAGTATTCATTCATGAATTTTCCAGATTGCACTTTGAAATAAACAATCTGAAGTTAGAATGATTTCATTCTTATTCTGACATTATATTTCATCTGAACACTTGTGACTGACATACTTTTGACATCAATGAATTAATCTGTTCCATATATATACTAATGCATGATGTCTTTTTTATTTTCTATTAATATATATAATACATAAAATTAATATTTGCACACCCTTTGTTATGGTAGAATGTAACTTGGCTTGACACGCTACCGCGTGTCTAGATAGGGGCCAATAAAATGTAAGATATCATTGTAAACCTACATTTCGCTCCTAAAAATGAAAAGTGAGAGAGTGAAAATGACAAAATATTATAAACCTTATTTAAAGAACCATTATTGTAATTACGTCCACAAACCAATAGCAATAAAGTCAACAGTCGCCTACGCAATAGGTAATCAACCTGTCAATACCGAGGTATTGCAATAACCCTCGGATGCGTTACTGCTTTTTTTTTTTTTTTTTGGATGGGAAATCATCAAATGACTTCTCCCGCTCTGGGCGGAGCGGGAGGGCGTGTCAGACTTTTACTGACTAAAACCCACCCGTGTTCCTTCAGTTGCCCATGTGCCAGGGTCAAGGTATCTCTTTAGAACAATCACGTGACCCCGGCAGGCATCGGTCCTAGCAGACCCCTTCAGTACTGCTGACATCTCTTTGAGGCGCGCGTGGAACACTACGCGCCGTCGACCCGAGCTTGGTCCTTACCGGGCGGCGAGCTACCCATTGCTCGCCACCCGCAAGCTCGCGCCTACGGTGGCCGGGAGTCCGCAATCGACTCCCGGCGCCCGGGGCGTCTCCTCCTGCGGCGGCTATGCGTTACTGCTTGACCCGTTTCGATATCGACACTCCCTGATTTGAGTGGGTAGGAGTTCTAATAACGTAGGGGAAATATACGAGGGTTATACTTGTACGTAATAAGGTAACCTTTTTGGCCTTGTAGTTCTCAAGAAGGTAAATGAGAAATATTCTACGGATACAAGATGGAAACGACAATATTGCAATAAATTTAGCTGCGTAGGTTTAACTAATGCCGCTGCCAATATACTTACAAAAAAAAACCTATTACAACACATAGGTTCAAAAATTGTCTGGATATAGGCGTGGCCTAATCTGTACATTTATAAATATAATATTAACTTTTTTTAAACGGTACATTGAATATTGTTGAAAAAAAGTAATTGTAGGTTAGTACGTTAGTACGTTCCCGTAGGATATTTTCCAAAGCCCACGCGGGTGAAGTTGCGAGCAAACACAATGAAGACGCAGATAGCTCGCCGCCCGGTAAGGACTAGACTCGGATCGACGGCGCGTAGTGTTCCACGCACGCCTCAAAGAGATGTCAGCATTATAAATTGAAGGGGTCCGCGAGGACTGATGCCTGCCAGGGTCGCGAGATTTGTTCGAAAGAGTTACCGTGGCCCTGGCATATAGGCAACTGAAGGAACACGCTCCGCCTAAAACGAGAGACGTCATTTGATGATTTCCAACCCACAAAAAAGGCAACAGCTCGTTCTCTATAACAAAATAATCGAAGAAAAAAAACGAAATTAAATTTATCTAGAGGATATAGCTGTCTTAAAGTACTTCTTTGAACACAAGTTAAATAACTTTGGAGCTCTTTGAGTTTAATAAATAATATAGAAACTTGTTACTGACAAGAACCAACTACGTAATTCTGACAAGAAAAAGAATAAATTTCTCGTAAAATTCCAGAAATTTTGATGAGAGCCCGAATCACTTTGTTTTGCCCAATTTTATTTTTATTTTTTAGAAACTAATATTATGTTTGTTAAAAGAAAGAGATGACAAGAAACAGCATCGCAGGGAAAATCATTAGCAAAACGTTAATAAAACAGAAAGTAAGACAGACTTCAGTAGGTAAGTAAGTGTTTGTGTGTCTGTGTGTTTGTTTTAAGTACCATCCGAGGACGTGCGTATGAATACACAAGGCACGACCGAGGACCTTTTCAAAGCGAGGACCTTTTCGAGGGTCCTCGGTTTGATTTGACCAAAGATTCGTATTCTGCAAGCGATTTTGAGCCTTTCTGTATACTTAATAGAAAAAAGTTGTCTGAACCTCGGTTTGATCAAATTTTTTCATAATCTTACACACGCATTGTGTATCCACCAGGTGGCGCCTGTGTCACCTCATACACAGCCTCTTTACACTCATTTCACGTTGGTTGTATTATTCGAGGACTTTTGTGTTAACTTTAACACAAAGGACCTCGGTTAGGTAGCTTTTCCAAACAATGTGTATTTGAGACCTCGGTTTGCTAGATTTTCCGAACAATGTGTATCCTAGTCCTCGTTTAGACAGTTTTCCTCGTGTGTAGAAGACGAGTTATGTGCTATCATTTAAATAAAATTATGGAGGAAAAAATCGAAGGTATACTGAACCCTTAAGTAAATCGTTAGTAGCTACTTGGCGCACGAGGAATAAGGAGGCTTCTTCTGCTGTTTGTGCTAACTACCTAGGCCTTCTAGATTACACAACATTATGATTTCAACCATAAAATATTTTACGGTCATGGGACACAAACAACAAGTTGAAGTAAACATGTACAACGAAATAAAGAAAGTTTTATTTTAAAACTAGCTTTTGCCAGCGGCTTCGCCCGCGTGGATGTCGGAAATTAATGGAAGAGGTACGTCCTCTTGCATTCCTCCTTATTTGCTCTCTCTCTCTCACCGCGACAAGAATGTGTTATTCCAGGGTATATAGGTAATATAGACTCTGTGTGCTATTTTCGATCCAGATCCATTCAGCCATTTTTGCGTGATTGAGAAACAAACACCCAATCATACATATTTTCACATTTATAATATTATTAGTAGTAGGATTATAACTCATATTACTTAGGATTCATAGTTTATGAGAACATCATGTGTGTTGGTGTTTTTTAAAATAAAAGTAATAGTATTCAGAGTAAGAAGACTGCGACATAGGGCTTGGTTTAGTTGCATATAAGTCTTCCTGGTTTTTCTTAACGATCCTATTTTACCTATACAGACACTCAATCATTTACCAGACACCGAACATAATTATAGGAATAGTACTTTTGCCAGTGGCTTGGCCCGTATAGCTGTCGGAAAATATCACCCGGGAACCTACTACCGGGATAAAGTAGGTATCCTATCTGTTACGTATCCATGATATAATATATCTTTGTGCCAAATTCGATCTAAATCCGTTTGGCCGTCTTTGCATCATTGAGAAACAAACATCCAAAAATCTGAACATCTAAGCCATTTCGCCGTCTCTTAGTTGGAATAATAATATTAGGTTTATTTTGAGTATAATGAACACACATGATATTCGCAATTACTATGAAGCCAAAGTAATATGAATTACAATCCTACTTATCCTGTACTACCCGGCCGCTGCCAACGCGCTCTGCACCCGCTTTTTAAATCTCTAATATCTTCTAAGATATTCATTTAAATTACATGCTGTAAAGGGCCATATTGATCTATATTAAATGCAAAATGTATTTAAGGTACTTATTTGGATAAGGATTAATGCTGTATTGCTTAAAACCGCTTCGTAAATAAGCCCTTATTTCTCGTAAAAAGTAAAAGATAAAAAATGGTTATTGTGGGTTATCCCTAAGAGATAGACATATACCATTGAGGACATTTTTGTAGGCCTTTTTAAGGTGTACAATACTGTAGTACATTATTTTGATCTATTTCGTAGGATTCAGCCAGGGTTTTTCGAATTTTGAGACGTATGTCAGCGTAGTTTTCGAAAACAGTTATTTTTTTTCTAAAATAAAAGAATCTTTCTAAAATAATAGTAGCTTAAGTTACTCCTTGATACATCAGCTATCTGCCAGTTAAAGTCCCGTCAAAATCGGTCCAGCCATTTCAGAGATTAGCGGGAACAAACAGACAGACAGACAGACAAAAATTATAAAAAATGTTGTTTTGGTTTATGTATCGTGTATACACTTAGTAAAAAGTGGTTATCTTAATATTAAAAACAGACACTCCAATTTTATGTATTTGTATAGATTAAACAGACTATTCGACTCAAACAAAACGACTTACAGAGAAAATAATTAGATCGACATAATTTGGGCTAAAAACTTAACATAACAGTAAGTAACACAATATTTATTTAGAAAACAATAAAGAAATATTATCAAGTGAGATCAAAATAATTTGGGAAGCATGAAAACTTAATAGCTAGCTATAAAACTATTAAAGATAAATCACATATTATATGCCAGTCAAATTCAAAATTTCTTGCTTTTTTCGCTAATTAAAGCGATAAAAAGGATTAATTGTTGTATAGAGAGTGAGAATATTTTTGTTGAGTGTATACAGGTTTTTAGGGTTCCGTTGCCAAATGGCAAAAAACGGAACCCTTATAGATTCGCCATGTCTGTCTGTCTGTCTGTCTGTCTGTCTGTCTGTCCGAGTATGTCGCAGCCACTTTTCTCCGAAACTATAAGAGCTGTGCTATTGAAACTTGGTAAGTAGATGTATTCAGTGAACCGCATTAAGATTTTCACACAAAAATAGAAAAAAAACAATAATATATGGGGTTCCCCATACATAGAACTGAAACTCAAAATTTTTTTTTCATCCAACCCTTACGTGTGGGGTATCTATGGATAGGTCTTCAAAAATGATATTGAGGTTTCTAATATCATTTTTTTTTAAAACAATAATATTTGGGGTTCCCCATACATAGAACTGAAACACAAAAAAAAAATTTCATCAAACCCTTACGTGTGGGGTATCTATGGATAGGTCTTCAAAAATGAAATTGAGGTTTCTAATATCATTTTTTTCTAAACTGAATAGTTTGCGCGAGAGACACTTCCAAAGTGGTAAAATGTGTGTCCCCCCCCCCGTAACTTCTAAAATAAGGGAATGATAAAACTAAAAAAAATATATGATGTACATTACCATGAAAACTACCAACGAAAATTGGTTTGAACGAGATCTAGTTAGTAGTTTTTTTTTAATACGTCATAAATCGTAAACCACAATTTACCTTTCATTCAGTCAACACAAATATAAAAATTAAAAAAAAAAAAACATTTCATTTCATAAACGATGATGACGAATGATGATGATGATGACCTGCAGGTTTGTACGGAACCCTCGGTGCGCGAGTCCGACTCGCACTTGGCCGGTTTTTTGTACATAATAACTAATTAAAAAATTATAACTATAATGAATCCTGGAAAGGAACTTCGTTCCATCCGGGTGTCCCTTGACACCTCTAACTCACCTCTTTTTAGGGTTCCGTTGCCAAATGGCAAAAAACGGAACCCTTATAGATTCGCCATGTCTGTCTGTCTGTCTGTCTGTCTGTCTGTCTGTCTGTCTGTCTGTCTGTCTGTCTGTCCGAGTATGTCACAGCCACTTTTCTCCGAAACTATAAGAGCTGTGCTATTGAAACTTGGTAAGTGGATGTATTCAGTGAACCGCATTAAGATTTTCACACAAAAATAGAAAAAAAGCAATAATATTTGGGGTTCCCCATACATAGAATTGAAACTCAAAAATTTTTTTTTCATCAAACCCATACGTGTGGGGTATCTATGGATAGGTCTTTAAAAAATGATATTGAGGTTTCTAATATCATTTTTTTTTTAAACAATAATATTTGGGGTTCCCCATACATAGAACTGAAACACAAAAAAAAAATTAATCAAACCCTTACGTGTGGGGTATCTATGGATAGGTCTTTAAAAATGAAATTGAGGTTTCTAATATCATTTTTTTCTAAACTGAATAGTTTGCGCGAGAGACACTTCCAAAGTAGTAAAATGTGTGTCCCCCCCCCCGTAACTTCTAAAATAAGGGAATGATAAAACTAAAAAAAATATATGATGTACATTACCATGAAAACTACCAACGAAAATTGGTTTGAACGAGATCTAGTAAGTAGTTTTTTTTTAATACGTCATAAATCGTAAATCACAATTTACCTTTCATTCAGTCAACTCAAATATAAAAATTAAAAAAAAAACATTTAATTTCATAAACGATGATGACGAATGATGATGATGATGACCTGCAGGTTTGTACGGAACCCTCGGTGCGCGAGTCCGACTCGCACTTGGCCGGTTTTTTATATATTTCTATGGTTTGCACTAACAAGTTGGTTTTACTTTGATCCGGCACGCGGCAGATTGTTTGTGTTCGTTCGCGCAAAAAAGACGAAAACATTACAGTTCTGTTTACAATTTGTTCGTAGAAAGTGAATATGTGACTTAATTTCTTCCTTTTTATTTATGTATAATGTTAGAGAAAAGAGACTTTCCGTGAAAATATTGTGTAAATAAACATTGAATCGTAACATAACATCACGCCCTATTTACCCGAAGGGTTGGGTAGAGGTATACCAAAAGTACACCTACGTTTCGCCAGTTATGTTGGTATAACATAATACTTTGAAAAGCGCCTACAAACGTAAAGATAATCGACTCGTCCTCGCTTGGTACTTCATTTTTAGAAAATGTGTGTAAGGAATAATTCGGAACATTCTACTTACATTAATAAATTATCTAATGGTATTTAGGTAGGAAGTTTTTACATGTCCTCGCTGTGTTCAAGTTCTACTCGGAAAACTGTCCTCAGTTTAGTGATATAAAGTGTAACACAGCGTCCGCAGTTAGTACAAGATATAAGAAATATTGTGTAAAAATACGTCCTCGGAAGGGTGTCGCAGGGCTGACTTAAGGGGTCCTCGGTTGGCATACACAAAGTCCTCGTATGTGCATCGCTGGTCACATTTGGCTGTGTATTTCAGGTCCTCGGTATGATAGCCGCAATTCATACAGAAAAATGTTGAGATAGCATTATGCCAATAAGCTGATCACTATATATTTAGTCATCTGTCTCTTTCTATCTTATTCAAAAAGGCCAACGAAGTATTAAAACCAGTTTTTTGGAGGGTCCTCGGTACGGTCAAGAACTACCATGGTCCTCGTAAGGGTGTCTGTACAAACAAGGGTGTGTTTGTGTGTGTGTGTGTTTGTGTGTGTGTGTGTGTGTGTTATTTTGTTTGTGTTGTATCTATGTTATTGTTTGCTTCTTAAATGGTTGGAATTACAAGAATACTAACAAAACTATCTACAACAAATGTATTCTATCTCTGCAGCGGGTCAAAGTTCATCGCCAAGAATACGGTCCCCTCAAAAAGTAGTTGATCCGTCAAAACAAGTATCAAAATAATATTTTTCGAACAGGCAAATACATAACGGGACTCCTTCGTTAGAAGACAGTTATGTTTCATTGTGCTGTCAATCATTCTTAGTTCGGACCCGAACTAATCATATGTCCGTAAGTTATACGGCGTAGGGAATCACCGTACTTTCGGCAGAATCTACGGATTTCGTGCTTACGGAGTAGACCTCTAGATAGGTACAGAGTATTTTTTTACATTTTATGTTTTCAACCTGAAAAGTTATAGCATAATCAGCCTTTATTGTTCCCACTGCTGGGACACAGGCCTCCTCCTGGTGAGAGGGGGTGGAACGTAATCTATCTCGCGGGTCCAGTGCAGGTGGGTCGAATTTTTGGTTCTAGGACATTTTCTTCACCGAAGGCAGTGAGAAGAGTTAACGAGAGCTGTGGTGATGATATTATTTACGCAAAGTAAGTGCCTGCCTGGGTTCAAACCCACGACCCATAACTAGTAAGTCGGGGCCGATATTATAAGACCGCCACTGCTCATAATATAATAAAAACTTTTTTACAAAAAAAAAAAAAACAACCGACTTCCTTAAAAACACTACAAAGTGAAAAATAACTTTAATTTCGGAAGTCGGTGTCTTAGGATCTGTATTTATGGTTTTTTTTGCCACCGACTTCCGAAATTAAAGTTATTTTTCACTTTGTAGTGTTTTTAAT
Organism: Aporophyla nigra; assembly: GCA_947507805.1. Lineage (NCBI taxonomy): Eukaryota > Metazoa > Arthropoda > Insecta > Lepidoptera > Noctuidae > Aporophyla > Aporophyla nigra. The sequence goes on along the minus strand of OX382292.1, from coordinate 24,350,898 downwards.
TAAGTCGGTTGTTTTTTTTTTTTTTTTTGTAAAAAAGTTTTTATTTTTCAATTTTTAGTTGTGGTATTCACCCCGCATTAATTCCAAACAAAAAATGCATATTTATGCGATAGCAGAAATCGCGGTTGATTTGCTATCATTTTTTAAAGAGTTCCGATGTCTGTCTCCGGAACTCATCATCAGATCTATATGAAAATTATATGGGTCCATTTCGGAATAAACTCCTTTCGACCAAAACAAAAAAAGAATTTTGCTAATCCATCTATATATGACGGAGTTATGGCCGAACATACATAAAAAAAAAAAACAAAAAAAAACATATAAACATCCGAATTGAGAACCTCCTCCTTTTTGAAGTCGGTTAAAAATCAACTTTCGCTGTTGGTATTAGGGCAAAACGGCACAGTTACTAAAGTAATTTTAATTTCTACTATTCATAGAATATACTTGGGTATGTAAAATAAGTCATTAGCAATTTCGTCTAAAACAAACTAATGATAATTGAGGCGTGGAATTTACAAATGGGCTAAGTACCATTTCACAATTATTGACAAATTAAATAAAAATTTGTTTGTTTCTGAATCACCATGTATTAGGATATTTTATCATAAGCAAAGTTGTTATTTAGGTACTGTTTATTCATACACCAAACAATAACACAATTTTCGTAGATGTATATTAGAAAAATGTTTTGTTTTTAAAATAAAAAAAGAAATGGGTCAAATTATATGGTTTTTACAATTCAAAAGGGCTAAGTGCCAAGCATTATTATCAGTGAGGCTAAGTACAATTATTACAAATAATTAATTACTACACAAATTTCTGTAGAATTCTTTATGTTCTTCTGGCAAGTATTCTATCATGCTTTGTAAATCACTCTTCTTTTCTCTGCTTATAGTATTATGAGGCACAAGCTTGTGTAATTCTACATTTTTTAAGTCTGAAATAGTTTTTCCTCTTTTCAAAACGTTTACTTCTTTCCAAGGTTCCAATATCGGTGAAATTTTCTTTAATATGTACTATACCTGGATTATCTTCCCTCACTAACAACCGTGAAGCAGTCGAAATATTAAGTTTTTTCGTTACAATTATGTTGTCTGCAGCAGTTTGGAGGTCAATAAAACAGTCACTTGTCATATCAATGACTTTGAAAGGCTGTGATGTATTCTTTGCACCAGAAATTACTTTTTCTAGGTCTTGAGGGACATAACTTTTCATGACTTTTTTTCTTTTTTCTATTATTCCGAAGTCTCTGTCACATTGTAAGAAGCTGTGGCCTGTTTGAGGAATTTTTGTTCAATTGATTTGAAGTGACCGTTTGCTACTAAAAACATCAATAAGAAGAGCATCATTCTGTTTTTATTTTGGCCAGCACAGTTATCACACCATAGTATCAAATGCTCCTTGTTTGTAATTTTTTTATTCACAAAATTCAAGAGACATGATGCTATTTCATTGCCCCCTCTGCTACAGATTCCTTCATGCCAAAGACACATGTAAGAGTTTCCAATATCAGCCACATTGATGCACAAGTTATAACAGCTAAGCTGACGTTTGTAAAACATCTCAGAGTGAGTCAAAGTAGGCACAAACAGCACCTGTTGAAGATCTATGGCTACAGTCATAGTTTTACTACCTGCTAGTTGAGATTGCTCTCTATCTATGCCCATTTGCTTACGAGATTCTTCTGCTTTTCGGTGGTGTATTTCCAAAGTAATCTTAGCATACCGACTTTCTGAATTTCTGTAAAAATTAGTAGACTGTAATCGGATACATACACAACTCATTTGTAAAGAAAAAATATTTGGCACTTACACCCAACGCCATCTATGGAATGACATTAAAATTATAATAAATTGTTTTTGGCAGTTAGCACGTTTGAAATGAAATGGCTGTCTAACGTAGCACCTTTAGAACGCAAAAAGTAGATTCCGATTTTTTAGGCACTTAGCCCATTTGTAAGTTCCACGCCTCAATTATGTTCTTCCACTCAACCAAATGATACTTACCATTGAAGCTGCTTTTGCAGGAACTAGGAATTATTTACGTATGCCTTCATTACCGTACTGGGAAGAGACTTCAACTGAAATTTGAATGATAATTTAGTAGCAAATGCATATGAAGTGCCTAACTAAATATATTCTTGATGAATATATTTAGTTTGGCCCTTCATATGCACTTGCATTTAGTTTGTTATCGTAACTAACAAGAATCTATTAATGTATTTTCTAAAATCATTGGTGTAAAGTGCAATTTGCAATGCACACACATAAAATGCATAGACTAAAAGCAACGCTGGAAATTTAAAAACGTTAAAAATCTAGTCGGCATTTTATCTCAGAGATTATTTATGACAAAAAATAACACAACATGCCTTGTTTCCTCAGAAAAGTTGAGTAGAGTGTACCTCACATTTTGCCAAAACATGTTTTTTAGTCCCACATAACAAAATAGGAGCGAGCCTTTTGTCATCAGCCGGGCACAAATCTACACTTCAGCCAACTAGGTACTGATTTATTTTCAAATAGATAAACTCAATAACACTTTACCCGACCCAATCGAACTCAGGACCTTATACTTCATACTCCGTAGAGTTTCTTGCCGGCTCTTCTCCATCATCATCTCATCATCTCAGCCGCAAGACGTCCACTGCTGGACTTAGGCCTCCCCCAATATGGGGGGCTTTGCCATAATCGCCACGCTCGGCAGGGGGGTTGGCGATCGCAGTATGGTGGTAAAATGCATAGAGAACGCTGCTGCCCATTCTCTAGTAAGTCCCTTAGTCGCCTTTTACGACACCCACGGGAAGAAATGGGGTGGTGTTATTCTTTACGTCCGGCACCACACGGTACGGTCTTCTCCATAGGAATCAACTATTTGGAAACGTGCACCTAGCTTCTGACGTTTCATAAGTGCCCATGTTGGTTTATATGAAATAAAAATATTTTGATTTAATTTGATTTGAATAGTAGCGCTTGTAACCATTAGACTAACGAGGCAGTGAACTTGTCTCGTGACAAAAATGTATCTATATTAGAGGTATTTTTGTTAGAACACAGTCCTTCAACCGTTGCTTGGGTCTTGCCCTACCCTATAGCAATTCTCATCCATATTCAAAACTTTCCTTATTTTTCTTTCCCTTATTCTCTACTCTCAAAGTGTAAAACAAAATCTTTTATTTGTACAAAGTGTTACAGAATAAGCGCAAGTCCTAAAAGTAGTTTGTTCATAATTGATAACTAAATCGCTTTCAGTAATTTTGAGTAAAGGTATTTTTTATTAATGTATTTTGCCATACTTACCGCCGATTAAGCCGAAGAAAAGTCAATTTTCCTTTAATGCAATACGACTCAATTCTGAATGCATACAGAAATGCTAGGTATATAGTCAACACTCTTTTCTTAATAATCTCTTTAAAAAAATCTTGGTCGTTGTAAAGTATAGTTTTCACTCAATACTCTAATAAGAGTATATAAGGTGTTTCGTTAATTACCGAAGCAACGTACCGTACGAAGTTTCTAACTAGACTGTATACCCATTGCAGGGCATAATACTCCCTCACGCTTTTCCTAAGAATTTGTTTTCCAAACATTTTTAGAGCATTGCCAGTAATATTAATGGATTCCAGTTTCTTTAAAAGTAGTTTGTGAGAAACCGTGTCAAATGCCTTTTTCAGGTCTATAAAGATACCTAAGCATATATTTTTACAGTCTATATTGTACTTTATTTTATTTACGAGATCAATTGTAGCTGTAGTGGTGTTGCTTTTTTGTCTGAAACCATATTGACGGTCGGTGATAAACTTGATAGAGTTTAAGTACGTTTCTAGTCGGTTGTGGAGGATTTTTTCTAGTATTTTTGACATTACAATTCTGTGTTTTGCTAGTACTGGCCAGTCCTTTGTATACTTGATGGTTTTTTTTTTATTCTGCTTGAGGAAGATTTTAGGACAGTACTGTCGATACCCATTTTACCCGTCTAAAGGTGGAATAACTACTAGTTCATAATACTGGCTTACGATGTAAGTTTGCATTCGTTCGTTTATTTATTTCAAGATCGAGATTGTTTATGGCAGGAAAGTTTATTCATAGCATACCTAGAAATCCCGGGCTGCGGTATCAGATAGAAAACCCAACAACACTTTTATTAATAAAATCCTTTAAATACATTAATGACCTATGAAGGTTAATCAACGAGTGCTGAAATCATACATTTATAACTTTTATTGCAAACCATAAATAAAACCAGTGACTTCAGGAAATATAAATTACCATAAACAACTTTGGCGTTCGTAATACAAAAATGTAGGCAGGCCACAGATTACGTATTTGGTATATTTCTGTTTTCGAATTCGGAATAATAATTTGCCCTACTTATATACTGGGAAAATAATAATATGAAAAGAATTGATGGCCTAGTGGTATTAGCTTCAACTTACGAGTTGTAGGTTGTGAGTTCAAACTCACAGGCATTTTGTGTAAATATTTTCGAAGAAAAATATCGTGAGGAAATGTGTACACCAACAATTCAGAGACATGTGACTTCTCCGTGACTCTGGCACATGGGCAACTGAAGGAACACGGGTGAGTTTTAGTCAGTAAAAGTCTGACACGCCCTCCCGCTCCGCCCAAGAGCGTCATTTGATGGTTTCCCATATACAAAAAAAAAAATGTGATTTCTGCCAACCGGCACTGCGCACGCGTGGTAGGTTGTATCTCCGTAGAGGAGGCCTCTGTCCCAGCAGTGGGAATATTATAGGCTGATTATGTACTAATAATCTGACTTTTTAATTCGTATGTACTTTCGGACTTTATCAAATTGACAAATAGACCGAAACTAATTCAAAGGTCACAGTCTCTTTTAAAATCCAAAAATTATATTGGTCAGATCATATGAGGACCTGGTAGTATGCATGTAACATGTCGGATTTATAAGGACCTATGTATTTGAAATGGAGTTCTGAAGCAAAAACTACACAGAATTAAGTATATCAGTCCAGTAGGTAGGTAGCTAGTCTTTCTTATCGTGTGTCTGATGTTTCGTTATATATTTTCCAAAGGCTGTACAAGCCTTTGCTTGCCCTCTATTATAATGAAGTATCAGTTATAGATATAGTTTCCAAATAATAAATCGGAACACAATAGTAACCGAAAGCTTGAAGTGTAGCCAAGACTGCGGCATATCGCTCCAAGAATTGCCTTGACCTATCTTAGAACGTAAGTAAATAACTGATTGAGTTCGGTGATAGCCTTAAATTGTACCCTTTTTATGTGATGGTATTGTTTCAATCCGATCCAGTCCGTCTCTTGCTGCCCTCTACCAGCAATGCCTTAAGCCGAGGTCCGTACTCCACAGGGGGTGCTCTTAGCGAGTAGTCGCTCTAGTTTTAAGTTTTTAAGCCCTGGCGCCTGGAGGCCTTAATTTATTAAGGTACCCACAGGCAAGTCCGGTTAACCAGCCGACAACCTCATGTTGACCTGGGAGATGACATTGAAAAAAAAAAGTGTTTGTATTGTATTGTAAATTCATAGGTTTATTCAGCACAAGGTGCGGCCGATGGTTGCACCTGCGTAAGTCTCGATCGTATGAGAATATCGAAATAAAAGTATCCTAAAGCAGGTCATGGAACATCCATGTAAATTATTTTTTAACTGAATTTATTGGGATTACCTAAAATGCTATAAATAAAGCTACATTTCGAGTGGATTTATAGAAAAGCATTATTTGTATAGACCCTTTATAATATAATATAGATGAAGCCCTTATTTTTGTTATTTAGAAGTGAATAATGGAACTATTATTGTTTTAAGAGAGAGATAATCTGCCTCAAAACAAAATATTTTACCCAACAATACACAAAAATCATTATCATAATTAACATAAGGCTGATTCCTTTGATAAAACGGCATCGCTTCATTTGTAACTAGGAACAAAAATTGTCCAAGAACAGGAACAAATTGAATTGATCACATGAACAATGTAAGAAAATTCTCGAGAATTCTCGACGGCGGTAAATCGGTAGACGTTAGAAAGATTCTTGTAAGATTTACAAGGAAAAAACTGACAGTAGAAACTATTACGAGCTAGAAAGAGAATGTTGGGAAATCTAGAGCAGTAAGACTGGCAAAATTGTCGGCATATTCTTTGTGTGGTTTTGATTATTAAACTAAAAAAATCTGAAAATTGTATTTAGTTTGAACTCGTACAGGATTTTATCAATAAACTAAATTAGGAACAAAAAAAGTGTTAAACCAGCTATAAGTGTAGTGCCTCGGAAAGAAATTTAAGTCGTTGGTCCCGGCCATATTTCACGGATTTAGAAGCCCGAAAGAAAACCCGTCTTACCAAGAAGTATCGCGTTTCTCAGAGACTGAAATCTGTAGGTCAGATAGATAGAGGTGCTATGTAAAACACTGATATAGCTACATCTTGTCAGACCGGACGCCGACCCTGACATAGATGGGAAAAAGGCTAAGCAGACGACGATTAGGTAAAAAAATATTTTGCTGCAACTACTATTGTAGTTGACTCATAACCAGTGATCGGATATTCGGATGCATATTTACCTAATGTTACTATTTAACTGTGAAAGTACGGAAGCGGCTTCGTAATTTATTAAAGCCGGATTTCTTGGATCATCATATTTATTTAAAATTAATGTTTAACCCCAGATGCAAATACATATGTGTGTAGGGTGTTATGTGCTACTTAAAACAACACACAAAACACGGTAAAAACGCGCATTCCATATTAGCCAACATTTCAACTTTAGGTGAATATTCACCTGCCAGGGTCGCGAGATTGTTCGAAAGATATATCGTGACCCTGGCACATGGGCAACTGAAGGAACACGGGTGGGTTTTAGTCAGTAAAAGTCTGACACGCCCTCCCGCTCCTCCCAGAGCGGGAGAAGTCATTTGATGATTTCCAATTCCAAAAAAAAGTAAATATTCATCTGAATATCCGATCTCTACTCATAACAATAACGTGGTTTTATGACATCAAAATAAAATATATCATCACGCCAGTAATCCCCAAATGGTATGGCGGAAGAGTTCTTACAGCACACCCACATTTCGATTCGATCTAAAACCTAATGATCATAAAATACCCACAGATAATAATTATTATGATCAAAGGTGTAGACATTTTCTAGTTCCCACAATTTTTTATATTTATAATATATTTATTTAGGTACATAAAGGTTTTGTAGTACATAAGGGACTTAAAAAGTAAGCATTATTAGTAAGGTACATGGTACAACGAATAGCCTTCCAGAAGATGTTAACAGCTGTAATTCAAAAACTGTTTTTAAAAGTAAAATGAATAAGTACCTATTAGATATGTTTTTCCAAAGCCTCACTTTAAATAATAGTTTAAAAACTTGTGTATTGTATGTCTCTGTTTATTTGTTTAAAAGAAAAGGTGTCAATATAATATTATTTTAAAAAAATATTGGAAAAAAGGAGCTACATCTGCCAACAAACTGCCTAGCAGTTTGGCAGAAGTAATATATTTTGTAAAAATTCAAAACATTGTCAATAAACACTTTTTCTTTTTTTATAAATCATAATGTCGATCTTTACTATGTTGGGGTAACATACATATAGGATACATAAAGTGACTGCTTATATGACCTCCACAACCCAGTTACTGGGTAATACGATACCCCTTGGTAAGACTAGTTGTCAGACTTCGGGCTTCTGACGACCCGATCTAATGATATCATGATAGTATATAAATAATATTTATGTAGAAGCCGTATTTAATACATTAATTTTCAATTTAGTTATCCTTTATGAGATTCGAATAATTAAATTGATATCAACGTTTAATATTCTGATAACTCAATCACACCCCATCCGTTAAAACATCTAAATTTGCTAAATTGACAGCTACATTTGCATATTCGAAAGTACAAATCGTACAATATAGAAATATTTCATAAAACTAGTGACCCGCCTTTACTTCGCACGAGTGTAACGATAAGACATCAAAACATCGATTTTTCTGTGACACGTCTAACTGAAATATGAATTTATTTTACATATTTTCGTTTTATTCATTTAAAAAGCTACGCAAACAGGTTCTGAGTAAAATAATTGTCATATGAACTATGTTAATAGCCTTAGACTAGGACAGTCGCCAAGTACAGGTTTTTTTTAGCCGTTGATGTCTCATTGCTGGGCGAAGCCCTCTCTACTCTCTTTCCACTTCTCTCTGTCCAGCACGCGTAGCATAACCACCGTAGAAATGGGTTTTTTCGACGGAAGAATAGACAAAATTACAGATTGTAGAAAGAGTAAAGACAAAATTAAAGATTGTAGTAAGATTTGTACCGTTTTATGCTGACATAGCATGACAATTCTATCTCTATTCTACCAAGAATATACAAAACCCATTTCTACGGTGGTCATGCGTGTGCTGAGCTGCCAAGGATCAATCTTTATTAAAACAGTCTAGCTCGTCCCGCTATCTCTGCCTGGGCCTGCCGCGATATCGTTTGCCACTAAGCGGGACCCATTGGGTCGTAAGTTTGGCCCACTGATCGTCTGACATACGGCAGATGTGTCCAGCCCAATTCCAGTCCATTTAAACGTAGCAGCTTTCCGAGTGACGTAAGTTATTTTAGTAATAGAACGGATTGTTGTATTCCCAACCCAGTCCACAAGTATTAATCTCAGAATACTCCGTTCTATAGCTCTCTTGAAAATCTCGAGCACGGATCTCTGCTGAACTATCAAATACCATGTTTGAGAACCATACGTGTGGATAAAGAATACACTTACAGGTTAAGTAACAATTTTAGAAATCGGTGATAAAATTAAAGGCTCTAGAATCTAGAAACACTGTTTGAACAAAGTGATTACTTTAAAATCCATTGTGGAGTTTAGGAGAAAGAATGGTCACACTTACAGATACGAAAAGTAGCGTTTTTATAAGACAGATTAAACATCAAAGTGTTAAATGGATTTAAGATTTCCGCCAACCAACTTCAAAAGGATTGAGTTGGAAGTCGCTATCTTCTACCGATACAGCTTAATCGACTTAATCTCATCATCTGGGTTGGCTTTTCCCAGGAATATTGTGGTCGGCTTCCAGTCTAACCGGATACAACCGACTCCCAGGATTTTTCATGAAGTGACTGCCTACCTAACCCCCACAACCTAGATAGTAACACAAGATCTCTTGGTAAAGGCAGAAACATTCTTACGTGTCGTGGCGTGCCGTGACTCGCCAGAAGCATATCGGGTCATACATTTAATATGGTTAGGGACATATTTGCATGTCGTGTCGTGTCGCAACACGTTCTGTCGAATGTATGAAACTGAATGCTTCTGGCGCGTCACGACACGCCACGACACGTAAGTGTGTTTCCGCCTTAAGACTGGTTGTCAAACTTTTGGGTTTCAATTAAATCTATAGACAAAAATGATCACATGGAGTAATTTGATGGGCAGTTTCCACCAACTAATTATAACAGTATAAACGTGTTTTTTATTAAAGTTTTATTTTATCTCTCCACGTTTCTACTAATAATATGCAATCTCTCTGTTTATAGATATTCGTAAAGGAATCGGACGAAATCAGTAATTAAAAGCCATTCTTTCAATCGTCAGATTACAGTCTGACATATTTGACAAAAGTTGTCAAACCGCCATGTTGAACCTTAGATAAAACTCATGATCTGATGATCGTGAACCCAGCCCCTGAAATCTTAGTGGAATCCATTGTTGAGCAGATTATATAACATCAGAACATAAATCTCGTTACATTATTAAAAAGTAGGCAACAACAGGGCGAAGGCCTGCAAATTCGTCCGCGTGAAAATTCTAATTAATTTATAAAATATACCCTATGGCATTTGGAAATATTGTAGCTTCCCATTGGGCAAAGAATTTCTGGAGCAGACCGGTGGCTCCGAAGACCCCTCTATATACAACCTCAAGAATTCACCTCTATACAGAATTACAACTGACAAGCTAAAAGTTAAACAGACCTAAAATGTTCGAATCCCAAAAATTTTCCACATTAAATATATCCCACAAAACGTTAGAACCTCATTTGTTTCTTTCAAAGGCACTATAAAAACAAAATGTTGCAAAATGCAAGATTCCATTTTCTTTCTTTTACCTAAGACGTGCAAAACCTAGGTTTTATTTCACTGAAAGAATTTTTCAGGCACGTAATACATGTATCAGCGATATATATCTTGCATAGAGCGAGTTTCTAGAGAAATATTCTTTAATGTCTGCATGAAATGCATGAAAATGGAGATGCAAGAATGGATTTATGATATGAAGGCGTAGAAGAAACCCTGTGTAATTTGATCGTATTAAAAAATATTATAATCTAAAAAAAAAGTGTTTCTAGAAGTATAAAGAACGCGACATCGTGTGAATATATAGATCGGTAGGAAAAAATTTAGTGTTAATTAAAAATAATCAGACGACTGCTCAAATAAACAATCATAAAGATAATTAATTAAATTACACGAAGACTGCTAATTTGGCAACGTTTATACCGAAACAAAAACGTTTTGTTTTAATTTTTTAATTCAAATTTTCTGTCCTGAAATTAATTAATTTTACTAATTAAAACGTTGTGAAGTTTTGAAAACAATTGATTTATGTATAACAACTCACTTAAAGGCACTGTCTGATTGTAAACGATTTTAATTATTGCTCATATTAAAATATAAAGAGAATAATTCGAATGCCTCGAAATAATTATTCATTTAACACTTAAAAATAAAGTATTCAACACTCCAACCCAAGACTTTAATAAACTTAGCGACGAAGTAACTTTCATAAAACCTCGAAAGGAAAGTAATTAATTAATCCAATTTAAAACTAGGTACAAACCTGATCAGCAACTTTGCGAAGCCACACAAATTGAAAAAAAAAAACAAAACAATAGTCACCTAAAACACAACACTAATTGTCTAAAATAAATAATCAAAATATTTATATTTTATTATTCACACTACACGTAGATATTTACACAGTATATTAAATATTTAAAATTGGTACGCGAACGAGCGATTCGTAGCCGATAAGACGTAGCGTCCGTAGCAAGGGTCTACGCGGCACTGCTGCTACGGCGGACTGTAAGTACCTACCTACACGCGGAGTGCGCACGCTTAGGCTCGCTACAGATGGTGCGATTGGGTTCGAGCAGCGCGGTTTCTCGTATGTCGGGAGTTTTCGTGAAATGGGTAATCTTTTTTGGCGTTTCAATTTGTCGAAATAAGCTGGGTTGTGAAAAAAAAACGTGTTATAATAAAAGCTGTTCTTGACACCTTCAAGGATTTCAAAATAAGGTTTTTCGCAATGTTGTCAGATATATTATTTTGTGTCTGAAATCCGTCAAAATGTTCGTTTATAATTTTAAAGTCCATCGACTTTTATCAAATTGACACCAATTTGTCGGGTTACAGATATTTCACACAACTATCAAGGAGTGCCAGTTGTGATTTGAATTTAGGGTTTTAATTTAAATTGGCTGTTAATTTCGTAAATAACTGCATCCAGTCAGAACGAGTTCCTCATAGTCAGGAAAAGTCCAGGCAGTTTCCCTGATATGTACTTAGAGGCCTTTACATGTACATGTATAAATCCTCACAGGAACATTCTGCCAGTGTCTGTGTTTCCTTCACACATGTAACCTTCAAATCAAGAGTCATCTGCGAGTCTGTCTAAATATAAGAAGTGTTTAGTAGATTTAATTTAAGTATCTCTACGTGTTAATTTAAGTATCCCAAAGTATTAAGTTTTTTTTTTTTTTTGCATGTCCTTTAGTAATATATTAACTCTTACCAAATTTTACTTATATTTTTTTTAAATTTATAAGCTTCGTTGTTTACTTTATTGTGCATGCTGTGGTCTCCGAGGAAGTGAAGGAGCCCACCTACTTAATACCTGCTGTTACCCTTCCAGGCACGCATGTTCCATTAAAGACCTCATTCATCGCTTTCCTTCTATGACTTTTAAAAATTCATCATATTTTAGTTCATCAGATGTTCATACAAAAATTATGCGAAGCAAAAGGAAGCGATAGCCCATTAGTGAGGGGAGCAGGGTTAGGGCGGCGGGTGTGTTTAAACTTGCCCTATTTACGGCGGCCGATTTTTGTATGAAAATCTGATAAACTGAAATATGATGAATTTTTAAAAGTCATAGAACAAAAGTTGTTGATTATGATGTTAGTAATATAGTCCTGAGAGGTTGTCAGTGTTTTCAAATAACCCTGTATAAGTAGATGAGGTTTTTTTTTATTTTCAAATGTGTGTCTGTGATATCGACACAACTAAGTTTATTATTATTTGTTTGCTCTCGAGTCAAATGTAGCGAAGTGACCATCTTATTATAACATCATATTGTAATGATTTGAGGGTCAAATTAAATTAGCTTAAAATACTGCTTTACCCAAGTGTGTGTGTGTGCTTTACCAATCGATATCGAAAAGTTACTACTATTGTTTTATTCGTTTCCTTATGACTTTTGTGACCCTGAATAATGTATTACTTTAAAATGACTTCGAGATTTCTCGGAACCCTGTGGTTGCGCACATTTAGAAAGCGTACGAGTCGCTCAGACATATTTAATTATATGAGGAACCAACCGGCCATTATCTCTGTTTACACCATGCAAGTGCACAAAAGTACAGCTCCTGATTTTTAACCGACTTCAAAAAGGAGGAGGTTATCAATTCGGATGTTTATATGTTTTTTTTTTTTTTTTTTTATGTATGTTCGGCCATAACTCCGTCGTATATTGACGGATTTGCAAAATTCTTTTTTTGTTGGAAAGGGGTTTATTCCGAAATGGTCCCATATAATTTTCATATAGATGATGATGAGTTCGGGAGACAGACACCGGAACTCTTTAAAAAATGACAGCAAATCAACCGCGATTTCTGCTATCGCTTAAATATGCATTGTTTATTTGGAATTAGTGCAGGGTGAATACCACAACTAAAAATTTAAAAATAAAAACTTTTTTACAAAAAAAAAAAACAACCGACTTCCTTAAAAACACTACAAAGTGAAAATATACTTTAATTTCGGAAGTCGGTGGCAAAAAACCATAAATACAGATCCTAAGACACCGACTTCCGAAATTAAAGTTATTTTTCACTTTGTAGTGTTTTTAAGGAAGTCGGTTGTTTTTTTTTTGTAAAAAAGTTTTTTTGTAGGACTCTTGCAGGATATGGAAATAAAGATATTGAATTATGGTTTAAAGTGAACTGGTTATCTAGAACTATGGAAAGACTATGACCACTGCCTGACCAATCTGTTATATAACACATTTTTTTTCCAGCGGCCTCGCTCACGTGGATGTGGGAAGTCTTCTATCTCTTAGGGAGAGGACCTTCTTGACAATGCGAACCGTGTCCAGAAGTACCGTTTTCTGAATCAAGCCCTTGATCCAGCTGCCCAACGAGAGCCACTTCAGGAGTTGGTCGAGGCTCTTGGCTATCAAGCCATTGGCTGCTACCGACTATCGGCACAATTATCGCTGAGTCAACATCCCACATGTCGATAACCTTGCGAGCCAGGTCAAGATACTTGATTTGTTTATCTTTCTCGGCTTTCACGAGGTTCGTTTATTATTAATACCGGGCAGAATCATTGCTTTAAAAAAAATGTTATTGCTTTAAGCGAGAACACCACTGATTGTACAGCTGCATAGTATTTCTTTACATTTTCCTGTTTCATTTTTCCTGTTGGTTGAAGTATATTCTTTCCATCTACAAATTAAAATTGGTGATAAAGATTTTTATATTTTTGTTATTGGAACGAAGTTCCTTATGGTGCGTTGCGAAAGGGGGCTAGACGGGAATTACGTTTTTCTGGGCATAACAGTGGATGGCAAACTTCAGTGGGGCCCTCATATTTCAAGCCTAGCGGGAAGGCTCAGTTCAGCTGCCTACGCCGTCAGAAAAGTAAGACAGTATACTGACGTTGATACAGCTCGGTTAGTCTATTTTAGTTATTTCCACAGCGTTATGTCTTACGGTATTCTACTGTGGGGTACAGCAGCTGATATTCAAAATATATTTGTCCTTCAGAAACGAGCTGTTCGAGCAATTTACCAGCTAGGTGCCAGAGTTTCCCTAAGGGACTTTTTTAAAGATATTGGTATTCTTACGGTGTCATCACAATTCATTTTCGCCAACATCTTATATATTAGGCAAAATATACACTTATACGCTAAAAACAGTGATATTCACACTGTTAACACTAGAAGTAAGGACAAACTACGTGTTCCCTTTCACCGGCTTCATAAGGTGCATAACTCATTTGTTGGGCTTGGTATAACATTTTGCAACAAGCTACCACCTTCTTTACTAGAATTACCTTTTAATGCGTTTAAAGCTCAAGTAAAATCCAACCTTTGTCAAAAGGCGTACTATTCCATCAACGATTATTTAAATGATAAGAATAGTTGGTCGCTGTGATTAACTCAAGACAATGTTTATGTTCTTTCTCCAGTATTAGCGTACCTAGTGATAGGTTCAATATAATTGTTTCCATATTTTTTTCCTGTTTATGCCAATTTTATTTTATTAGTATTGCATAATGTGGTTAGCTAGCGACCTCGACAAGTAATCATTCAATTCTTGCTTGAGCAACCGGCAGCAAGTTCGTCATGCTCCCTTAGATGTCAATGCTTGCGGTAGCGTCGGGGGTCGGGTTACCCCCTTCCCTCAAATATGGCGAGGGGGGCAATGGCTGATCTTTGCGTTATGCTCGTGAACGGGTGCTGCTTGTGGTGACTGGTCGTCTTGCTGACTTTGATGTTGATATTATTATTAATATTACTTACCTTTTTAATTTATTTTACGTCGATGGTCCTAGTTTATCATTTGTGGCCTCGAGTTGTAACTCAGGTCGTAACAGCTATGTGAACATTCAGCATTGCATATGTAAGCTGTCACGCCCTTTATGCCAGTTTTTTTTATTATTGCAGCCATGTTTCTATATACATATTTTTTTTGCTTATGCTTGAGTATAGTTTTATTTTATTTGTTGGTATATTGGGTTGGCTAGCTGGCATATAGCAAATCATTTAATTTAATTTGTGTCTCTTAATGTTTTACTATATACCATTGTATAGAATCAAGTTCTTCTAACTGGACAGACAGCTGTGCTACTGGGGAGTTTGTTGGCCACTTCTTCTTCCCAGCTAAAGCACTAGGAAGTGTGCGACGGGTGGGCGTTTTGGGGGGACTGTCTTTTGTAATTTTGACGTTCGAAAAGTGCTGATCCTCAGCCTAATTTGAATAAATGACTTTTGATTTTGATTAAGAGAAAAGTTGTAACGACACTTTTTAACCGACTTCAAAAAAAGGAGGAGGTTTCTCAATTCGACCGTATATATTTTGTTGTTTATATTTGTTTGTATGTTGTTGTTTTTTTGTTGTGAGTAGAGAGAGAGAGAGAGAGAGAGGGAGAGAGAGAGGTAGAGAGAGAGATAGAGAGGGATGGAGAGAGGGCGATAGGTAGAGAGAGAGAGAGGGAAAGAGAGAGGGAAAGAGAGGGGGAGAGAGAGAGGGAGAGAGAAAAGGAGAGAGAGAGGGAGAGAGAGAGGGAGAGAATATTTTTGTTTAGTTTATACTGGTTCTTTGTACACAACAAATATTAAAAATAATAACAATCATGAATCCTGGAAAGGAACTTCGTTCCATTCGGGTGTCCCTTGACACCTCTCAAGTTTTTTTTTGTTCTTTAGGAACATCAAATTAATAAGTTCTAATCGTTCAATAAAATCATAAAATTTTGTGTTTATATCGATAGACCTCTCACAAAGTGGCTCGATGACCTCGTGAAGGCCACACGAATCCGCTAGATGTGGGAATCACAGAACCGGTCGAAGTGACGGAGCTTGGGGGACGCCTAAGTCCAACGGTCGACTGAAATGAAGATGCAGTACTTAAGTAGGTATATTACATGGATTACAGATTAAAATTAATAAAGAAAGACAAAACTACAACCTAAATTAACTAAAACTATGAACAAATTAAAAAATAGCGTCTAAAAATCATCCGCATCGCTGTCGAGTGGTAGTGTACCCAAGAGACTGGCGGCATTACCACGTTGTATGGCAATGCATAGCATACCGTGTGGTGCCGGACGTAAAGAATTTAAGGACGTAAGAAATTTCTTCCCGTGGGTGTCGTAAAAGACGACTAAGGGACTTACTAGAGAATGGGCAGCAGCGTTCTCTATGCATTTTACCACCATACTGCGATCGCCAACCCGCCTACGAACCGTGGCGATTATGGCAAAGCCCCCCAAATTGGGGGAGGCCTAAGTCCAGCAGTGGACGTCTTATGGCTGAAATGATGATGATAATGATGATGGCAATGCTTAGCCTCTGGCCAAGGTAAAAACCAGCTCTTGGGTCACGAGAAGTGTCCACCAGCCGTTTAGGAATTTGCTTGAATAGGCTAAGAGCACTCGGACCCCACGGCCCGAGTAGTACTTAATCATACTTTTCAGTTGATAGTTTTGTTTGCAATTTTCATAGCATCAATAAGACATCCCATCCTGTCTCATGGATGTTTTTAAAGGCGGCTAAAAGACAGCAGCGTTTTCTATGCATCGTTTATTATCGCCAACCCGCCTGTCAAGAGTGGCGATTATGGAAAAACCCCCAGAAAATTAAGCATAGAAAGGGTCGAAGTAGCGGTGCTTAGGAGAGGCCTATATCCAACAGTGGACATCTTTTGGCTGAAACGATGATCAATAGATCTTAGTTTTCTTGTTATTAGTGGGTGGTTAACGAGACATTATAAAGAAGGTTGACTATCACGCAGTTTCAACCTTATACCGATATTATGTTTAAAAATCCCAAATGCGTAAATAGTGACCTTTAAAAAGGATGAAAACAAGAAAATTTAATTTTAAGAGGTTGATTATTAAAAACAATTTCATGTAAAAAAACATTTCACATATTATTAAATTTCAGAAGATGCCTCCGACTGCATGAGATTGCTTTAAACTAATAAGTTCAACAGTCAATCTTTTAAAATAAAATTTGCTTGTTTCTATCGTTATTAAAGTTCACTTTTTTTTAACCGACGAAAACAAACGGAGGTGGTTATGATATTTCAAATTAACTATTTATTTTACACTGGTTACTGTTATTATTTTTCACGTTAATAAGACCTTTAATAAAAGTAACTGAGAACGGTTGCTAACCAAACTTTAAACCGTTATAAGGATCTGTGGTCATTTAAAATAAAATAAAACATGATAGACAAAATTAATGATAGAGAGAATGATACCCCACTTGTATAGTTGAACGACTTTAATTTTTTTGAAGCAGTTGTCGCCGTAAAGAATATTTTTGATTATTGCCATGTCTTCAGTGACACTCGCAAAATAAAAACAAATTGACTGACGCAAAAATCATCAAAAGATAGCATCGGACAGCATGCAGAGAGCCACAAAGGAACAAATATACATACAACCATAGGCTGATAAACACATTACCCTACTTTGCGTCACGCAGTCGGGTAAAAATACGCATAACCTTGCAACCCACGTGGCAGACTTACGATGCTTGCATATTGAAAGCGTGAGTATTAAAGCATATGAAGCAGGATTCACTCATACTATAAACTCGACTGACGAGCGTAAATGATATACGAGTACTTTGGTGCAAATAGTTTATTTTTAACTCGAAGGCCGATACACTTTTAAAACATATTTCTGTATAGAACTGAAATAACTGCTATTGAAGTATTGATGCGCCTGCTGCACAGAAATACATTTTTTTAATATCGATATTACCTACACAGAGTGGCAAAATAAATAGTAATTTCGCGTTATATATTATATATCGGAAGAGTAATGAGTAAAGAATGTCAATTGACAACAAAACGCAAGCGTGAAGTTGGCTCGCTTCGACAAAGTCTAGCCTGACGTTCGTGCGAGTTTACAAGAGCGGCTATAGCGGTGTGGCACACCTCTCTTGACCAACTGACATCGTGCGGGCAACACGTGTCTAGAAACTGTTGAACGTTTCTTTTGGCGAGTTCAAATATAACCTAAATATCCGTAATCATCTTCAGAGTTTTTCTTTTCACCCGCAACACACATCTACGCCTAGTAAAATGTTCAACAATGAAGAATCCAGCTCCAATCGGCCTCTTGTCCCGATATATATGTGTAGGACCGTCCCGATTTACTCCTATAGAATCAGACATCATTTGGGCATAAGATGGATTCCGTGCAATTAAAACACTTTATTAAAATTACAATGATTTTGACATCATTAATGGTAGTTTGGACGTAACGTAACGCGTTTACGTTACTCTTTGAGAATCCTCAAAGTGTTAGATAAACGCGATTCACAAATCCACCCACAATACACGAGAAATCTACTTTTAGAAGAACTTTTTACAGTTTGGCAATAATGGAGATTAATTAACACGACAGTCAATTCTACATAAAACAAAGATGGTATTTAATAACTATGAAAACAATTACTTTACAACAATTTCATACCGCCATAGTATAATACATATTTATTTAGGTAGTCAGTAACATTACACACACCTAAGAGCTTGTGCCCACTTGCGATACGGTACGGCAATAGATTTTTTATTTTATTTTTATTTTATTTATTAGGGAAAACAAACAGTGACACATTACATGCATATTGTATGAAGAAAAACAAAATCATGTGGCCAAATGTGTAACCAACAACATTTTCCACGGAATACACATAAAAATAATAAGCTTTACAAACTATGCTATTTAAGCTAAAACCTACAAACTACAACAATTTATGCTAGCGAATAAATGTTTTGTGCTAAATAGCAAAATTTATCAAACAAAGAAAAAATATTAAAATCTCGATTAGGCGAAGGTATACAAATCTTAATTAGAAATACTATTGACTAAGTGTTTTAGTACAATATTTTTGAATCTACCAGCAGAAAGAGCAAACAAATCGATATGATGGAATTAATGTTATAATTATTAGTTAACCGACGCAGAGGTGCCCGCATACCGGCGTTACTGCGACAAGATGTAACTGCAAAAAGCGGCTGTGCGCGCACTCCGCGGGTTACTGTCGTTCTAGGAACGGTTTAACTGATTTTGTTCTGGAAATCTATACAGTCATATACATTACTACACAAATCAAACAAAAATACCGTCTCTAGGAGAGTACGTCTTGATTGTAGTCCAAGTAATTTATAGTTCTTTAGCAAATCATCATAAGGTAAAACTGTGTGGATGCAACTATAGTGCATGGCTTTTAATTTTTATGCGATGAATAGGAATATAGCTTAACAGTATTACAATAAAACTTAAATTTCAATGATACTCATCGTAGACACACAAACAAAGCTGCGATATGCTTAGGCATGCCTTGTCATTGAAATTTAAATTTTACTGCTGTACTATTTTTTTTTTTTTTTTTTGGATGGGAAATCATCAAATGACTTCTCCCGCTCTGGGCAGAGCGGGAGGGCGTGTCAGACTTTTACTGACTAAAACCCACCCGTGTTCCTTCAGTTGCCCATATGCCAGGGTCACGGTACCTCTTTCGAACAATCGCGCGACCCCGGCGTGGAACACTACGCGCCGTCGACCCGAGCCTGGTCCTTACCGGGCGGCGAGCTACCCATTGCTCGCCACCCGCAAGCTCGCGCCTACGGTGGCCGGGAGTCTGCTATCGACTCCCGACGCCTGGGGCGTCTCCTCCTGCGGCGGCTAGGGACGTGAGGGCGCAGAGACTGCCACTCCCTCACGCGCCCCGCCTCCTCCTTCGCGAGCATTACTGCTTCGCAGAAGGAGGTGACGGCTTCCCATGCCCTCTCGCTCCCAACCATGGCTCGCACCAGGGCCGGACGCGAGAGGTCGCCGCCGCCGATCGCCTCCACGAGGACACGGCGGTGCTCCGCCCAAGCAGGGCACACCTCCACCGTATGCTCCACCGTGTCCTCCAGACGATCCTCGCAATGGAAACACCCGGGCGTTTCCTCCCGCTTTATCCTGAACAGGAACCCACCGAAGCACCCATGCCCGGTGAGAACCTGCGTCAGGCGGAAGGTGAGGGCGCCGTGGCGCCTCTCTATCCACTCCTCAAAGAGGGGACTTACCGCCGCAATTGTGGCGTGCCCGGCGCTGGGTTGCGACAATCGTACTTGCCATGTCACCATGAGATCCTGCCGGAGCTCTGTCCGCCGTGCCGCGATTTGTTGCGGCAGCGGAGTTTCGCCCCGGCGTTTCGCCTCCTCGCGCCACTCCCACATGTGGGCGAGGACCTTTGCCTCCAGATCCCATGGCGGCACTCCGGCAAGGAGGCTCGCCGCCTCGCACGAGACCGTGCGGTATCCCCGGATTACCCGGATGGCCATGACCCTCTGGGCCGCACTCAACCGGCGCGCTGGGCGCAGCCTCAATGAGGGCGCCCAGACCGGTGCCCCGTAGAGGGCCATGGACCGCACGACCCCCGTGTAGAGCCTCCGGCAGGAGGCGTTTGGACCCCCCAGATTGGGCAGGAGCCGCTTTAAGGCAGCCCCAGCCCGCTCCAGTCTGGGAGCCAAACGTCGGAAGTGCTCGACGAAGTTCCACCGGCTGTCGAGGACAAGTCCTAGGTACTTCATCGTCGACTCGACACCGATGTGAACCCTCCTACCGTGAGTTGGGAACCCGCAGATGGCGCGTTCCGAGGACCATGGAAACCCATGGCCTCGGACTTGTGCAAAGCCACCTCGAGTCCCAATTGCCGGATCCTATCGACGATTGTCGCAACCCCGCGTGTCATTAGTTCGGCCGCCGCCTCGTGCGACCTCCCCTGCGCCAGGACCAGCGTGTCGTCAGCGTAGCAAACTACGCTGACGCCGCTAGGGAGGTCGGCGCGCAGCACCCAGTCGTACCCGATGTCCCACAGATGCGGCCCAACGACCGATCCCTGTGGGACACCGCACGACATCTCTCGCCGGTTCCAGTCTCCCTGGTGACCGGGGACTGCTGTACTATTGAGTTATATTTCCGTTCGTCGCATAAAACCTATCTATTAACGTAAAATTCAATAGGTATTGATAGATATTTTATGGTTTAAGTCGACCTACTCACGTACGTAACGACTCACTGCTTAGCGTCGAGAGGTGAAAATCAAACAGTAAAAGACATTGTTAGATTTTCTACGCGCTGAAGTGCACTTTGTTCGATTCCCAACATCGAAAGTTGAAAATCTCTTCGCGATTTTATTACGTCGTGTGTGACGTCGACTTACGAACATAGTAGATCTATTCATCATTTCAGCTGAAAGATGTCCACTGCTAAACATACGCCTTCGCCAAAAAAAGGGTGTTTTGCCATAATTGCCACGCTCCGCTTAGCAGGCGCGTTGACGCTCGCAGTATGGTGGTAAAATGCATAGAGAATGCTGCTGCCCATTCTCTAGTAAGTCCCTTAGTTGCCTTTTACGACACTCAATCAATCAATCTTTATTTGTGAACACAGGTATTACAATAAAGTTCTTAGGTATATATTTTATGTCGAGCTCTATGTCCTACCAATGAAATTGGTGCACATATATATGGGGTTTTCTTAATAATCATGCTAAATTTATACAAGAAATCACGTGCGTGTAGAACAATGTAATTATAATATATTTTTTAAGAATAAATAATTTATTTTTACATGATTGTCAATAATAAAATTTAGTAATGTCATATTATAAGAAATGTCAATTAGATAAGATGTATTATTAGTCAATCATTAATAAATTATAACTTATTTTTTATATGCATGGCAATGATAAATTGCATTAAAGGACTGGTAGTGTCATATTTTATCATTTAAAAATTCTTCGATAGAGTAATAAGAACACTGTCTTCACTTCTTATACATTTTGGTAATTTGTTATAGACCTTCAGAGCCATCACAAAGATACTGTTTCTGTACAACTCAGTACTAGATCCAACTGTTTGTAACCGATCACAACGGCGCTGACCAGTGACACTCACGGGAAGAAATTAGATGGTGATATTCTTTACCTCCGGCGACACACGGAACCAACGGAATGGAGTAGATCTGCACCCTAATTGTGAAACGCACTATCATTCAGAATCTAAATCGTATTGAAGATTATTTGTAATTCATTGCATCATTTGTTCGAATGAATTGTCGGCTCAGCAACGTAAATAATGCAATGAATGTTGTTTAACTATGAAAATGAAAACGATTACTATTGATAGCAAGTTACGTAATTACCCCTCTGTTATCGAAACCAAACTAATATGAAATAAGACCTTTTCTCAAAGTTGCGAAATTGTTATTTCTATGTTTATATTAGAATGTTGCCTAGCTATAAGGTACTAGCTTCTGCCGGCGACTTCTTCCACGTCAAATTTTTTTTTTTTTTTGGAACTTCATTACTGGAATGCTAGATGTCGTTGAAGTTGCTAGATTTTGAGATTTTTTGACAAACAATTTTTTTCATCATCATCATTTCAGCCGTAAGACGTCCACTGCTGGGCCTCCCCCAATTTGGGGGGCTTTGCCATAATCGCCACGCTTGGCAGGCGGGTTGGCGATCGCAGTATGGTGGTAAAATGCATAGAGAACGCTGCTGCCCATTTTCTAGAAAGTCCCTTAGTCGCCTTTTACGACACCCACGGGAAGAAATGGGGTGGTGTTATTCTTTACGTCCGGCAACAACAACAATTTTTTTATCTTTGGTAAAAAAAAAACCATAAATAATCCTATGTTACTTCTAATACGTACCTCCAAGAATATGTGTACAAAGTTTCATGATGATCGGTTAAGCAGTTTTTGCGTGAAAGCGTAACAAACAAACTTACATTCGCATTTATAATATTAGTAGGATGCTCTACAGTGTACGCTAGTCATCAACTTAATGTATCACAAGACTAAAACTCTGAAATTCCGACCGCAAAAACGCGCGTCGCCTATCTGTTTTCAGCTTTAATATTTGTGGGGTATAAAATATTTATCATAATTATTTGCCGATATTTATACGCCATTTTAATAACCACAGTAACGTTGAGAATTTCCATTGAAATATATATTATATATATATTTCATATTGAAAGCGGCTTAATCCTTCCGCGAGGAAAATCTTCTAATAATAGCTTCCTCAACGTTGTGGAGGGAAATCTTCCTTAATATTATTTGGTGATAAATTGTTACATTTTTAACAAAAAAATACGAAGTTTTTCCGGGTTTTTAATGCTGTGGCGATGTCTTTAGAAGTCTTTGTACCACTATTTTTGGCTAATATATAACTTAATGTAATTTTTGGCTAATATATAATCTTTAGCTAATATATGACTATGCCCATGTCATGCCACCAGACTGCGATCGACAACCTGCCTGCCAAGCGTGGCGATTACGCCAAAGCCCCCTAATTGGGGGAGCCCTATGTCCAGCAGTGCCGTCTTACGGCTGAAAAGATGATAATAATTATATTCTATTCTATTTTGTACTACTATGTTTAGCTAACATATAACTTGTTATACTACTATCTTTGGCAAATATACATCTTTCTGTACTACTTCAGTCTTGAAATAACTGTTTGTACTACTATCTCTGTTTAGTATATTTATTTTAGTACTACTATTGTAGCTACTTTCGTTAAGTAATAGACACTTTGTAGGCTTGTAATAGCAGTAATTACGGGTGGTCCTGAAAAGGAACTTAGTCTTACGGTAACATCTGCCAGGATTGCGAATTTGTTCCAAAGAGTTAGCGTAGCTTTGGCACAGGCAACTAAAGGAACACGGGTGAGTTTTAGTCAGTAAAAGTCTGACACGCCCTTATGACGTCTCCCGTTTCACCCAGAGACGTCATTTGATGATATCCCAACCAAAAAAAAAACTTGTAAAATTTGTTCAAACCACATCAGTATTGGGTATTACGTCAGTATTTTTAAGTTTACAAGCCGGGTACGCGATGTCATTCCTATCGGAAACAACTAAAACTTCTGTGTACACTTTCATCCCAATAATTAATTCATTTAGCAATTTGACAGCCGATAACGACCGTGGGTCGTGTCGGTCAGTTATGTTCCGTGCGCTGATCACAAACACAACGCGTCATCAGAATTCTTTGAAGTTATTCTTAAAACACAACATTTGACTGGCCTGTTAGTGTAGTGGTTAGTGACCCTGACTGCAAAGACTGAGGGCGTTGGATCGATTTCCACCCAGAACAAATCTTTGTGTGATGAGCACAATCATTAATTGTTCTGAGTCTGGGTGTAATTTATATATAACTAGCTGACCCGACAGACGTTGTCCTGTCTTAACGATAACTATTTAATTCGAATTGGTATAATAATTTTCCGCGCAATTTTTTAATTTTTTCTTTCATAAGAACCTTCTCCTGACAATTACAAACACAACAAAAAAAAAAAGAAAGTGAAATCGGTCCAGCCGTTCACGCGTGATGGCGTAACCAAGGGAAATAGGGATTCATTTATATGTATATAGACATGTAGTTATTTAGAAATATACAAGTATATTTATCAGTTGTCTGGTTACCATAGTACAGGCTCTGCCTAGTTTGGGATCAGATAACGGTGTGTTGGTTGTCCTAAGATATTTATTTATTCTGTCGTGATCGGTGTTTGCTGTATTGTGGAGCTTCGTTCTTTAGCTACACTCATAGGCAATTCATTTCTGTAATAAGGGGGAAAGATAGCAAGGGTAGATCCAGCTAACGCGGCACGGGCTAGCAGGCATGTTGAAATTGTTCCTGGAAGTTTTTTATTTGTAGAAAATGAGTAATTTTATATTTATGATTAAATATTAAGATTTCCAGTGGTAACCTACGGTATACGGCGGATGAAATGTATGATTAAAATTGTGTAGATATTTTTTTTATTAATTATGT
Organism: Aporophyla nigra; assembly: GCA_947507805.1. NCBI lineage: Eukaryota > Metazoa > Arthropoda > Insecta > Lepidoptera > Noctuidae > Aporophyla > Aporophyla nigra. Next base: position 24,326,009 of record OX382292.1, on the reverse strand, counting down.
TCGGAAAAATAATAGTTTAAAAAAACTAAAAAACACCATAGAAAACAAAACTAAAAAGTAGAAAATAATGGAAAAAAGCGTGGGGTGTTTTTAAGGTATTTTTTATTGATATCAGGCACCTCACGCTTTTTTTCCCATTATTTTCTACTTTTTAGTTTGGTTTTCTTTGGAATCGTGTTTTTTAGTTTTTTTAAACTATTATTTATTATCTATTTTTTAGGGTGTTTCGAATTTTTAGACGTATGTCAGCGTAGTTTTCGAAGACGGATTTTTGCTGTCCTGGTAATCCTGGCAAGGATAATGGCACAAATGTATGAAATTATAGTATTGTCAGGAGTCAGTTACAAACAAACATACTAACGTACATACAATTGAAGCTAATATAAAGCGTGTAAAAATAATCTACACGATGGTGTCTTCTCAAAATTTGCTAAAAATCAAAATAAAATAGCTGTCTTAATTTATAGAATTGTTCTATACAGAAGCCGCTGGGATGAACATAACTAAGGGGTCCGCTGCGATCGATACCTGCCAGGGTCGCGGAATTGTTCGATAGAGTTACCGTGGCTCTGGCATAGGGAACTGAAGGAACACGGGTGGGTTTTAGTAAGTAAAAGTCTGAGTCTTTTTTGGGTGGGAAATCATCAAATGACGTCTCTGGGTGAAGCGCGAGACGTCATAAGTAATAGTCTAAAAAGCATATTATAAGATAAAAGACTACGTTGAAGACAAGGAAGTTTGGCAATAATTACTTCTGCACATGTGGCTTCCCCGGTAGCTCATTACAGAATGACCAGTGTCTATTAACTGCTCCCAAATAACGATGTACATTTTGTATTTCAAGTTTTTTTTTTACATTCTTTGACATCTACTCATTTTTGTCATTATATACCTACAATTCTAAATTGTACTCTTTAATATTGGTTGTCTTAGTTTAAAATGTCTTATTTATGAAATACTATTATTCATGTAGATAATTTTATACTTTGTGCATGTGAGAACGTTGTAGGCCTTGTAGACTGTAGACAATTTTCTATCTTATTCAGTACCTGGTACTCGTTGACAGGCCTGCGCCGTTGAAGGGGTCTGCTAGGACCGATGCCTGCCGGGGTCGCGTGATTGTTCAAAAGAGATACCGTGACCCTGGCACATGGGCAACTGAAGGAACACGGGTGGGTTTTAGTCAGTAAAAGTCTGACACGCCCTCCCGCTCCGCCCAGAGCGGGAGAAGTCATTTGATGATTTCCCATCCAAAAAAAAAAAAAAAAAAAAAAGGCCTGCGCCGTCCTCGCATACCTACTAACAATGTAATTTGAAACAATTGTTAAAACCAATTGGAGTTTCTTCCCGGCTCTTCTCCATAGGAACCAACAATTTGGAACCGTGCACCTAGCTTCTGACGATTCATAAGTGCCCTTGTAGGTTTATGTGAAACAAAAATATTTTGATTTGATTTGACATGCCCTTCCGCTCTACCCAGGGGACATAGGGAGACGTCAATTGATGATTTATTTATTTATTTATTTATTAAAACTTTATGCACAAGTAAAAAATACTGTACAAAGGCGGACTTAATGCCTGAGGCATTTTCTACCAGTCAACCTTAGGGTGATGCAGAAACAAAACATGGCAGGTGCAACATAGTGATAGATAATTCGGAAAATAATACATACAAATACATAGATATATACATAGATACATACATACATATATATATATAACGAAAATAAACATTGTCTGGAGAAATAACGATAGGTAGAGGAGAAAACGAATCCAGCAAATCAGCGCTGGGATGATTCTGCCAACTTCTTATGAATATGCTCACGTGCCTTCACTTTAAAGGATAACCGACTGGTTGCCAACCTGATATTCAGAGGAAGCGAATTCCATAGAAAGACCGCCTGCACAAGGAAAGAAGATTTAATGAAACCAGAGCGGTGAGAAGGACATCGTAGAAGACGATTGTTAGTGGAACGGAGATTTTTAGTATGCGCAGAGCACAAGTATTGGAACTGGGAAGTCAGGTAAGAAGGAGAAGTGGGCTTGTCCAGTATGGAAAACAGCATTAACAGAGCCCTTAACTCTCTGCGCTGACGGATGGGTAGCCATTTTAAAAGCAACCGGTGCTCGGACACATGATCGTACTTACGAAGATTGAAAACGAATCGAATGCAGTTATTTAGAAGGCGGTCAAGTTTATTGAGGAGATCTGCATTCAGGTCGTAGTAACACACATCGCCATAGTCAATTATGGGAAAGATTAGGGACTGTACAAGCAATGCCTTTATGTGTGATGGAAGAAGATTTTTCAACCGATAGAGCGACCGCAAAGTTCCGGTGACTTTTCTACTGACAGTCGTGACCTGCTTTCGCCAGTCAAGACAAGTGTCGACATGCAGACCAAGATCCTTAACATCGGAGCTAAACGGGATTACTGAGTTATCGAAAATTACAGGTGGCACAGTTAAGCCATTCAACTTCTTTATACTGTGTGGGCTCCCTACAACGACCGATTGACACTTAGCAGGGTTAACCGCCACCCCAAATCGATCAGACCAGCTTTTAACCATTTCTAAATCCCGATTTAGCTCCTCAATCGCATCCGATATGTTGCCAACACTTGCCTGGCAGTAAAGCTGCAAATCGTCTGCATAAAGATGATACGCATTCCGAAGTTCAGTGGTAATGAGATTAATAAAAATAGAAAACAAAAGAGGAGATAAAATACCGCCTTGAGGGACACCAGCTGTAAGATCACACAAACTCGACGAGGAGTCTCCAGCACGAACAGACTGCTGACGCCCCTGAAGATAAGAGGCAAACCATTCCAATACCTCCGGAGAGACCATAAGATACGAAAGGATGGATAAAAGGACTTCGTGACTCACGGTATTAAAAGCATTGGAGAAGTCTATTAACACTAAGACTGTGACTTTAGTGTCTTCCATGCCCCGCCTAATATCGTCAGTCACTTTAAGGAGAGCTGAAGTGGTACTGTGCCCTGGTCTGAAACCAGACTGGAAAGGACTGATAAGGGAGTTGCAGTGAATAAAGTGCGAGAATTGTTTATGCACAACGGCCTCGAGCACTTTAGATAAAAAGGGAAGGATAGATATTGGGCGAAAGTGACTAGGAATAGAGGGATTGGGGATCTTAGGTAAGGGACGAACAAGGGCTTTACGCCACAGGGAAGGAAAAACACCGGTATAAAGGGAGAAATTTATGATATGGGAGATTGCAGGAAGGAGTTCATCCAAAGCCGCTACAATCATATGACGACTGATATCATCGCAACCTACGGCCTTGGATTTAATGGAAAGGATAATCTTATTGATCTCTTCTGGGTCGACTGGGGTGAAGATAAAGGGGTTAATATTTGGACGCGTCAGACCAGCAAGGTAATCGAGTGTTTGACATTTGGTTAGACTATCCAAAATAGGAACGGTGGAGAAATGGCGATTTAGCTCGTCTAAACCAATTGTGTGAGGAAGGTCCGAATGTCGCGATTTGCCGATACCCAAAGTTCCAAGAAACTTCCAAATATCGGCAGGAGAAGAAGAAGTGATGTTATCTAGAATGTGGCGGCGTTTAGCGTTGCGTATCATCTGATTACACCGATTCCTAGCAGCCTTGAAGAAAGCCCAATTGTCCTCCGTGCGATCCTTCTTAAACTTCCGAAACGCGCGGTCCCTCCGTCGCATTGCCATCCTAACTCCCCTGTTCATCCAAGGCGCAGGCGAACGCTTCAACTTGACTTTCTTGACAGGAGCATGGGCGTCATATAGCTTGATCACAGCATCGTTAAAGAATCTAACTTTATCGTCAACTGAGGCAGCTGCCTCCAGGGGTGACCAGTCAATATTGGACGCATCTTGTCGAAGCCGCTCATTATTCATACGCGCAAAGGCACGCCTGTACTGGAACGTTGGTTTAGGTTTAGGGGGTTTAAGGACATAGGAAAGGAAAATAAGGTCGTGATGGGAAAATCCAGGAGCATCGTGTTGCCCATGCGAGGAAACTAGGGAAGGATTAGAGGTGAGAAGCAGGTCAAGCCAAGTGTCATCACCAACTATATTATGATGAGTGGGATGCAGAGGCAAAACATGCAAACTGGCTGAGTCAATTATATGCAGGAGTTTACGGGACCGAGGGGAGTTGCGGGCAAGGAGGTTGGTATTAAAATCACCCATAACAATGTGATGTGCATACTCCGAACCCAAAGATTCAAGTACCGATTCGAATTCAGTGAAGTAATCAATGGAAGGGGGGCAATAAACGACACCAAGTACGGTTTTAGCTCCTTTGACGCAAACCTCTAGGAAAAGAAACTCTGCTGATTCGCTGGGAGAAGAAGAAGCTAGAATTTTAAATGTGAAATTATCGCGAAGGAAGATGGCTACACCACCTCCCCTCCTACCGATACGGTCATTCCGAAGAAGAATGATTTCCCACCCAAAATAAAAAAAGAGCATGAACATAACTGTATATTTACACAGTATACCTACATAAAACTTTTGTTCAACAAACTTGAAGTTACAAACGAGAAATAAACCAAGTAGTCGGAAGTTTTTCTTTAGCGAATTTTAAAAGCCATCGAGCAAGTTATTTTAAACTAGAATACTTTTCTGAGAAGAAAAGCTTTCAGATTAAAAATGTAAAGTAACGAAGTTTTGCCACGGTAAGCTATACCAGTTATGTACATTGACAAGTAGGGATGGGCTGAAGAGATTAAAGAAAATATCCGCGTATCTGTTACCAAGTCAGAAACCTTATCGCAATATTTTATTTTATTTGAAAATTACCTATCGGTATTTTACACGTGTGCACGACGCAAAGGCGGATAGTGTATTAATAATCCTATTTACGTGTATGTATGTTTGCTCCTCTACAGATTAAACGCGTGGGCCAATTACGAAATCCGAATCGCAAACCCGTCTGGAGTAAGCGTGGAAATCAATGCTTCTGCGTTCTCCGTATGAGAAAAGGTGTTTGCCCTGCAGCTAGACAAAGGCATAGCTGGCTAGCTGGCTGGCTGGATGGTTGGCTGCTACTCAAAATGAACTGAAAATGAACGATTATTTTTCCTTTTTGGTACCCGACTGCGTGATGCAAAGGAAATTGTGTGTTTATCAGCCTATAATTTTTTACGCAACTGGACGAGGCATAGGTAAGTAATGTTTTTATCAGCCTATGTATGTATGATTGTTTCTTTGTGGCCCTCTAGAGACCTAACGTGAAGGGTCGATTTTGATGATTCTTCCTTCAATTGATTTTTCGTAGTCTTGCGAGATCACTAAAGACATGAATTGAATCAAAATTCAATATGGTGACATTGAGACTTTATAAAGATGGAAACAAAACAATTAACTTCTTCCCTGTTTACGCAGCCAGGTTATTGATTTAAAATTTACTGTTTATAGTTTCAAGGACAGTCGGTAGCTGAAAAATATGACAACTAGCCTTACTTAGTCTTACCCAGCTATGGTGTTATGAAGATCAGATAGGCATTTGCTCCATGTAAAAAGCTGAATTCAGAAGCAGGTTATACTTGAAACCAAAATTACTTGTTATCAAAGATCTCCCAGCAAGAAGCCCATTCATATAAATCCTGCAACGTAGCTTGCATAAATGTAGACATCTGAGCCATAAATATTATATTACGGATACAGTTATTCTGGTTCAAATGTCAAGGTAAGCGAATACGGATCCGCTTACCTCGTTAACGAACCCACACACACAACACTCATCTCGTAGATGAGAAAGCTTAACATTATATTCCTACCTTACTGAGCTTACAGCTAAGTACGGTGAATAAGATTATGTGGGATTAATAAACATTCATTTTATTCGAATATTTCATACGCTAGACACTAAATAGGGAATCCCCGTCTTGGTATAAAACTGTTTGGCATTTTCCCATAAGTTTTATTGTATTATACTAGCATAATTCAAATTCGAAGAATTGCCAAACTTTAATGGCAGTGGGCAGGGCACATTGCTCGCAGAAGATATGGCCGATGGGGTCGGAAGGTTCTGGAGTGGCGACCGCGTACTGGAAGACGTAGCGTTGGAAGGCCTCCCAAGAGATGGACCGATGACCTGGTGAAGGCCGCAGGAATACGTTGGATGCGAGAAGCACAGAATAAGTCGAAGTGGCGGTGCTTGGGGGAGGCCTATGTCCAGCAGTGGACGTCTTTCGGCTGAAATGATGATGATGATGATGAATTCAAATTCAAAATATTTATTTCAGAAATAAATCCATATAATGTTGGTAGTAAAACAACTTAGCCTAATGTTAGTATTACATAAAAGTACAGTCTGTGTATGTTGAGTTATAGTGCAGCGTGGAGTTGTAGTGTGAATGAGGGTGTGAGTGAGCGAGTATGAGTGTGAGTAAGGGTAATTGTGTGAATGTGGGTGTGTGTGAGTGAGGGTATGTGTGAGTAATTGTGAGTAAAGATATGAGTCCACTAACTCGCACCTTCGCTCACAAACTTGGACTAATTAAGTTACCAAAAAAAAAAAAAAATGTTTCAATTTATAGCTATCATACTAAAGATACGTCTAAATAGCGTACAATAATTGTTCCAGACTAGCACTAGCCTTTACCTATGGATTTACTTTTCGTCGTCTATTCCACAGAAAACATGAATTTTGACAGCATAAAAGTAACCTATAACTCTCATGGCTATATACAATATTCACTTTGTCCAAAATGTCACGTCGATCAATAAATTCGTTTCTGCGTGTAAGAAGGACATACTGTTTGTACCACACTTTCGCATTAATAATATTAGAAGGGATTGTTCATGAGTTAATATCTGATCTGTATTTCTGCTCAACGTAGTCGATCAATAAACACAGACGACATCTAGTTTTAAAATATTAATATTGCTTTTGATGTTCAACAGGCGTAGCATGACCACCGCAGAAAGGGGTTTTGTCGACGGAAGAATAGACAAAATTACAGATTGTAGAAAGATTAAAGACAGAATTGAAGATTGTAGAAAGACTTGTACTGTTTTATGCTGGCGTAGCATCACATTTATTTCTCTATTCTATCAAGAATAGACAAAGTTCTTTCTATGGTGGTCATGCTACGCCTGCAGTGTATTTTGTTATTTTACAATTTGAAGAAAGAAAACATCATGTCATCACGGCTGTAATCCCAAAAGGCTTGGACAAAGGTGTATTTTAAATACACTCGTATTTCTTCAGTTATATTAAAGTCGTTGGTAATAAGCCGTCGTTGGCCTATTGCCATCATCTTGGCACAAATCCAGACTCCGAGATGCTGGACTGAGATATATCATCATCATCATCATCATTTCAGCCGACAGACGTCCACTGCTGGACTTAGGCCTCCCCCAATTTGGGGGGCTTTGCCATAATCGCCACGCTTGGCAGGCGGGTTGGCGATCGCAGTATGGTGGTAAAATGCATAGAAAACGCAGCTGCCCATTCTCTAGTAAGTCCCTAAGTCGCCTTTTACGACACCCACGGGAAGAAATGGGGTGGTGTTATTCTTTACGTCCGGCACCACTCGGTACTGAGATATATGGCCAGATGGAAATACCAAATAATACTTTGCTTGACCCAGGAATCGAGTTCAAGACGTCATGCTTTTAAGCGCTACTTACAAACACTAGACCAACGAGGTAGTCAGTTAAAAATAAAATACGGAAAGTGAAAAATAATAAGTAGTAGACCCCACACGCAGCAGACATTCACCCAATATACATATCACTCTAAGCCCACACTAGATTTGCCCAAAAATATGAACTAAGCCATGGGCTGTCACATAAAAGAGACTGACTGCCACGAAATGAAGACAAATAATGTCATAAAGGATGCCAGCACAAAAAAATAAACACAATAAGGAAAAATAAGTTCGTGAATAAATGACAAAGAATAAGCGATTGTTTGGAGTTTTTCTACTTGGAGTCACACTAAGTCAATAAGTATATTGTATTTATTTGTTAAGTATATCAAACATGAATATTGGAACAAAAACTTATTGTGGGATGAATAATAGATACTGGTAAAATGAGGAAACATACGCCATCTTTCTGTAAAGGTTGGCAGAAACCACAGTTACTTGCTACGATCATTACTCGTACATACTCCTTTTGCCTCGATAGCATTCTCATAAATCTCGTCTTACACTCACGCTGGTTGGTACCTATTACGCACCTCATTTTTATTTCAATATTTAACTTAATTTAAAAAAGTGGCTAACTGAGTGGTTTGGAGGATATCGTGTGGGTTTATAGGGGTATAACCACTATAATATAAATAACTTGATTTTTGCCAACTGTTTTGGGGTCGGCTTCTTCCAGTATAACCGGATGAAGTCGATACCAGTGTTTTAAATAAAGCAACTCCCTCGATTAACTCGATTTACTCAAACGGGCTGCCGCAGCCCGTTTGAGTAAATCGATACCTTTTGGTAAGACTGCTGTGAGCTATCAGACTTTCGGGCTTCTGTCCGTAACGAATGTCAAAAATACTACTGTTTCTTGAATTTTACATAACCGTCCAACGAAGCTAAACAAAGAAAAGCCAACATATTGTCAATATTAGACTTTTGCTATGAACTGTATTTGGACCAAGGCACAATAAACTGCTAATACCCGTTTTCACTAACACTTTAAATAAAAGAATGGTTAAGCAAAGCAGAACGGATGAATTTTCAACTTTCGACGCTGAGTTGAGGGTTGCAAATCCAACAGTGCAATCATATATAGGCGTACATTTAGGTGTGCTTATTAGAAAAACTGAGAATTGAAAAATATCCTTTAAAAAACGAATAAACTCGTTTTCATTTTCTTTTTGATGGATTTTTAAATTGATATCAAGCACCATACGGTTTTGTCCATTATTTTCTACTTATAATTTGTTTGTCTATGAAAGCGTGTTTGTTTTTTTAACTTTTATTTATTTTCAGTTTTTAGTTCGTCTAGCTACAAAAGCGGGTTTTCGTTTTTTTTTTTTTTTTGTTATTATAAACGCACAAATTTTGATATGTTTGTGTTGTCATCGGTCCTTGATAAGTGTGCAAATTTCGAAATAATCCGACGTTTTAAAGGGGGTGAAAATCACGATCAAAGATTCCGTAACATAGATACATACCTACATACACACATACATATAAAGCGAATAAATGAAGTAAATGGTGAAAGAAGAGTACAAAACAGCTATTAAGTCTCTCTCTCTCTCTCTTTGCCTAGCCTTATCCCATTTCATTTGGGGTCGGCTCTCCTCGTCATTCTTCGCCAGATGTTTCGGTTCTGGGTCGTCGAGTCATTCACTTGGGTTTGCTTCAGGTCATTGTTGACTACAGACATCCAAGTGAGAAGGGTCTACCTCACTTCTTTGGACCTGTGCTCGTCTCGAGGACTTGCTTAGTCATGTGTTCCTTTGGTCTTCTCATAACATGGCCATACCATCTCAGGCGTACTTCAGAGAGCTTTTGTTCGATTGGGCGGATCTTAAAACTTCCTCTAATATGCTCGTTCCTTATTTTGTCCTTAAGAGTGACCCCTCCTGCCCATCTCAGCATCCTCATCAGCTATTAAGCAAACAGCTATTAAGTACTCCTAGCAAAAGAAAAAAGAATGCGTGTTAATAAAACAATATAGTAGCTGGCTTAAAAGGATTCGTGATTAATTGCCACCAGCGCAGATTAATCTACTTAGGTTCTGATTAGGTATTATTGGTAGCAATCAGTATTGAAAGTTGTCTTCTACACCCACACATTCTGCGGAGAGCACGTAAGTCAATCGGATCTGTCATGAACTATAATTAATTTTCTTTATTTAAGAGGATTTGGCGCCTTTGTTTTATTTATCAGTTAGTCAATAAACAAAAACTTACTGTAGTTTTTTTTGGTTGTCCACTCAATGTATCCGACATAATATACCTCCAGCCGTGATTAAAAAAAATTATCATTAATTAAGATAATAGATATTAAGAAAAATAAATAATGGATTAGAATTTTGAAACATCCTGTTAATAATTTTATCATACGTTAGAGAACATACCTACCCAGTGCACGAGTCGGTTAGATCATTCGATCTCCATTTTCCATCAGAGAAAATATCAAATTTTAACCACGTCATGTGTCATCATATTAATAATATTTTAATTTTTACTTATTCAAATGTTAATTTTTTTCTTATGGATGTGTATTAGTCATTGGTAACATGAAGTGGGCTCGCGTTGTAAGACGACTAAAATGTCACGGTGTATATGTTTACGTTCATTTTTATTGTATTCAGTTTAATAACCTGTATTCTTTTTACATGCTTTATATTAGCTTCACTTGTATGTTTGTATGTTTGTATATTTGTATGTTTGTATATTTGTATGTTTGTATGTTTGTTTGTAACCGACTCCTTATAGCGCGATTTTGACCCACTTTAAACGACCCGATTTCATTCAAACTTTGCACACCTGTCAAGGACCGATGACAATGCAATAATTTCATAAATTTGTGCCATTATCCTTGCCAGGGTTACCAGGACAGCAAAAAAACTGTCTTCGAAAACTACGCTGACATACGTCACAAACTAATTTGTGCCATTATCCTTGCCAAGGTTACCAGGACAGCAAAAAAAAACTGTCTTCGAAAACTACGCTGACATACGTCATAAACTAATATGTGCCATTATCCTTGCCAGGGTTACCAGGACAGCAAAAAAAACTGTTTTCGAAAACTACGCTGACATACGTCACAAACTACGCTGACATACGTCTCAAAATTCGAAACACCCTAAAAAATAGAAAATTCTGCTTATAATAATTATAAATTATTTAGAAAAGTATTAAAAATAATTACTGTTTAAATGTTCATTCATAATCATTTCAGCCATAAGACGTCTACTGTTGGACATAGGCTTCCCCTAAAAGTGGGGGTTTTCCATAATCGCCTCGCTTGTCAGGCGGGTTGGCGATCGCAGTGTGGTGGTAAAATGCAAAGAGAACGTTGCTGCCCGTAAGTAAGTCCCTTAGTCGCTTTCTACGACACCCACGGGAAGAATCGGGATGGTGCTATTCTTGCATCCAGCAACACACGGAACATAGTTTAAATTAAAAAACTTTTTACAAAAAAAAACAACCGACTTCCTTAAAAACACTACAAAGTGAAAAATAACTTTAATTTCGGATTTAAATTTTTAGTTGTGGTATCCACCCCGCACTAATTCCAAACAAACAATGCATATTTATGCGATAGCAGAAATCGCGGTTGATTTGCTGTCATTTTTTAAAGAGTTCCGGTGTCTATCTCTGGAACTCATCATCAGATCTATATGAAATTTATATGGAACCATTTCGGAATAAACTCCTTTCAAACGAAAAAAGAATTTTGCAAATCCGTCTATAAATGACGGAGTTATGGCCGAACATACATAAATATATATATAAACATCCGAATTGAGAACCTCCTCCTTTTTGAAGTCGGTTAAAAATATCTAAATATAATATATTTCCCCGCTATCAATCTGCTGACAACATGGTGAACGAAAATATTGTGGACATACTGTGTCCTAGAACCAAAAATAAAATGATATTCACAACCTCGCACAGGGCTCGCGTGGTGAATTGTGGCCCACTCCCTCTCACAAAGCGAAGGCCTGTGTCCTGGCAGTGCGAACGTTATAAACCGATTATACTAATCTGAGACCACTGCAAATAACTACATAGGTAGACAACTTATTTTCAGTCTTAAGCCCGAGGTCCAAAGTCGAAATCAAAGCATTTATTTCAAACAAGCACATAAAAGGCACTCTTGAACATCAACTGTTACATGAAAATAGAATTGATTCTAGTTGCCCCTTCCAAAAGGTAGATTCGTATGAAGAAGAATGGATAAGAAACTCCACGGTTACCCTTTTAAAATAATTTCAGTATTTGTTTACAATATTTATACAATTATATGTGAAGACGATGCACCTACAATAAAAATTACCATACCACAACAGGTAAAAGAACTGAAAATGAAGCAATGAGAGATAAATTAATTATATGATAGATCCCACACATATTTACAAAGACATTGCAAACGAATTTCCAAATTTTTTTACAAGAAAGCGACTACAAACAATCGCTTAGTTTTAAGTTTTGAAATCCTGAATAAAGGCCTTTATTTACTGTGCCAGCCACAGGCAAGACCGGTTAAACAGCTGACAGCTTCTAGGTGGACCTGCGAGAGGTCATTACCAAATTATAAACAAACAAATTAGAACTCTAGGCAGACCACACAGTTTTACAGGAAATACTCCTAGGCGAAAAAATTTAATAAAAACTAGTAAATAATTGCTCATAGCAACTAAGCACATTTCTAGGTGAATTTAACAGTAAACTATTCGAGCAGTATACATATATTATCCAATGTCAAATGACATCACAATGGTTCGCAGTGCGACTGAAAAATAATATTTGTTGAAGTCTCCGGTTAATTTTGTAATGGCCACGGATAGTCGGGCACAAAACTGTTTAACTTTATTTAGTTTCACTCATTGGGGAAATTTATAGTGATTATATGGCTGAGAGTAGTTGTGGCCCAGTGGTAACGGCCGCGACTTACGAGTAGTAGGTCGTGAGTTCGAACCCAAGCAGGCGCTTTACTTTGTGTAAATTATTTCATCACTACTGCTCCCAAAACGGTGAAGGAAACCGGCATGTCTTAGAACCAAAAATTGGAAGACATTTGACATCTACCAACACGCACTGGGCCCGCGTGGTGGATTATGGCCCACTCCCTCTCACCGAGAGGAGGCCTGTGTCCAAGCAGTGGGAACATTTATAGGCTGTTGATGATGATGATGTGGGTTACAGCTACAGTGCGTATGGCTAAGTATTAACAGCTGCAGGGTTGGTCGATCAGGTTAAGTTACGCTTGCCACGGTATGGCCGTGGATGGGTGACCATCCTTTCAAACCAAGAACCCACCCTCCGAACCTCTCAAACCTCTCGGTCTTTAAGCTTCCGAAAGTACGTTAAGCCATTGGTCTCGGCTATCATCATGGATCTTTGGTAGTCGTTACAAGAGTCTGACAAACCAGTCTTACCCAACGTATTACCCAGTAACTGGGTCGTGGAGGTCAGATTGGCAGTCCTTTTATGTTTAATACTGGTTAGCCAACCCCAACATAGTTGGGAAATGGCTAGGCAGATTTATTCAGGTAACATAAAAAAAGTAATTGAGACTGCACGACACGCCAGTTAAAAACCTCCACAGTTAGCAATAGAGTATTGTTGTACAAGTTTGAAATTGATTAACTTAAAATTAAGCATAACACTCTTTGCCTCTTTGTGTTCTGTTATGTCAATTTTCACAGTTATTTTCTTTGTTGATACAAGTGGTACCAATGGCATGCTATGAGGTACCAAATCCATACCATTTGTATGTCTGTTCATGTGTTGATGAAAAGCTGTCAAGGTTATTGGACGCTTTAAAACCATAAGAGGAAGCCAGTTTTCACATAACGTGGATATATAACGTGGATAGATAACTATATGATCTCTCAACATGGCAAAAATAATAGGATTTTGTCACTGACACCCTTGCTGTTACGTGTGCATGGTAACCCATGATGGCTATCAAATATTATCAACCCAAACCCAATCTCTCTTTTTTAACCCATCTTCTTTCACAAAAATCCCCTATTATTAAATCTCCACATCTAATAACTGCCTATCCAAAAATAAATTGTTGCCAAGCGCAAAAATATTTCAAAACAATTTTGTTCGCGAGGATCCTCATGCCACGCATTTATTAATCAAATTATGCCACCACGGTTCGTGTTATTTTCCATAACATTTACTTTGGGTATGTGGGTACCTAATATGTACCTATTCAGGTATTAACATCACAAAATTATGACAATGTACATTTAGTAATAAACATAATTATGTACTTTAGGCCGTATGATGAGCTAAATTTAGGCCAATTTAAATTGTAGTGAGTACGTTACATTAGTGAATTAGGAATGAACTCTCACGAGGCCTCTCTCGAAGGATAGTTGAATATGCGGGCGGAGAGCAATGGGTAGCTCGCCGCCCGGTAAGGAGCATCGTTGAAGGGGTTCGCTAGGACTGATGCCTGGCAGAGAGTAATAAATAATAATAATAAATATCTTAGGACAACCAACACACTGTTATCTGATCCCAAACTAGGCAGAGCCTGTACTATGATAACCAGACAACTGATAAATATACTTATATATTTCTAAATACATACATATTATAGATAAATTACACCCAGACACAGAACAAATGATTGTGCTCATCACACAAAGATTTGTCCTGGGTGGGAATCGCACCCACGACCTCAGTCTTTGCAGTCAGAGTCACTAACCACTAGACTAACAGGGTATGTTCGAAAGAGTTACCGTGGCCTTGGCACAGGCAACTGAAGGAACACGGTTTTATGTCAGACACGCCCTTCTACTCTGCCCGGAGCGGAAGACGTCATTTGATGATTTCACATCCAGAAAAAAAAAACAAAAGGCCGTATGACGAGCTACATTTAGGCCAATTTTAGTGAGTACGTTGCATTAGTGAATTAGGAATGACCTCTCAGGAGGCCTCTCTCAAGGTATTGTTGAAGTTTATTTTGCAAAAGAAAATATGAAAAATGTGAGAAATAGGCGTGGTTTATGTATTTTACGAACGGTTTAGGATGACTGTTTTGATCAAAATTTAAATTGAATTCAAAAACAGTTATTTGTTTCATACTAAACTTCAACTATATCTGACGGCCCTGATTACTCGTCTCTTTTTGTGGCCGTACATTCCTTTTTTTCAACTAAAAAGATACAAAAATATTTTACGTTGTAGAACCGCTATTATAAATCCCTGGACGCCAAGCATTCGTACCTTTAAAACTGTCAATTCTAGCGTGCTAAATTATATAAATTATAATCTCCAGAGGAGTTGAAATGCGGCACAATAGGGTTGCTATATTTTCCCAAAATGTCGCATGAAATAATATTTAGATATGTTACTCCAGGGATCTTCTGAACCTGCCAGGGTCGCGAGATTTGTTTCAAAGAGTTACCGTGGCCTTGGCGTATGGGCAACTGAAGGAACACGAGTGGGTTTTAGTCAGTAAAAGTCTGACACGTTCTCCCGCTCCGCCGAGAGTGGGATTTCCTACCACAAAAAAAAGGATTTTCTGAAACGCATTTCAGAATAATATACTATAGTCCTCCAGACCGAATTTCGGCCACGGCGGCCAATCTCAACGGAGACTAGCCATCGGCGCGGGAGATATTATAGTGCTCAAGTGTATGCGCAGACACAGGAGCACTCACTCTTCCCTCACTCTCATAGTCCGATGGGACGGCAATCCGACACGACCGGAGAGAGATCAGGCGTAGGACCAACTGCTTAACGTGCTTTCCGAGGCACGGGGGTATCACACCGCCAACTTCCAAACTCCGGGCTGCTACTAAGAAATTCCTAATGGAAAAACCCAGTAACTCTTTGCCCGACCCGGGAATCGAACCCAGGACCCCACGCTCAGCAGTCGCGCTTGCGACCACGAGACCAACGGGAATAGATGTCAGCATGAATGCTACGATTTTGTATATGTTTTTTTAATAATTACGACCCGAATGGCTTGAAATGCCAATAACGAAAGGACAAGGGTTTCATGTTGTGAGAAACGCATTTTCTGTGTAGCAGACCAGTTTATGAAGGGTAATAAATATTAATAAACATTAGAGTATTTATTGTCACAAAAAAGTGTACAAACAAGGTTGAGGTCCTTATGTTTTAATTTAGTTCCAAGATTACTGACATATGCTTGCACTTACTGGACAGGTCGACTCAGTCTGTGTGGTTCTTTCCTCATAAGTCCATTTCAGACATCAGTCTAAACAGTCTTCACATGATCTGAACAAGATTATGTCGGGACTTTAAAAAAAAACTGTGACCTCTGAGTATGTTTTGGCCTTTCTTCTCAGAGTACTCAGATAGGAAACGTATCCCTCATCTTTATATATTTTAAAAATATGATTGACGTGTAAAAGTATTTGTACAAACCTACTTATAATTAGAGAAATATAATCATGACTTGCCATACAAAATAAAAAGGCAAAAAAAAAGAACATTCTACACAAAAGAAAAAAATATACATTATGAAAATTAAAATAGATACAATAAATGTACACGCATAAGATAGCTAAAAGCTTCGTATTAAAGTATAAAAAGCACGTAAGAAAGTATTTTGAAGCGTTAACCCTGCTCACCGACATTTTTAACAAGAATTTGTAGCTTGCTTCCCAAGAGATTGCATAAGGTAGACGTTCCGATATGTAAAACGAGTTGAGGCACTAAGTCTAGAAAAGTTTTCTGTAGTGAAGATAAAGAAAACTGTTGTAGATCGATATTCAATGCAAAGATGCACTTACTAGGAATACTACATTTCATGGAAGTCTGCATAAACAGTCCATATTCTCACTAGTTGGACACTGGCCTCGTCTCGGTAAGTGGGTCGTAATTAGAGTTGCAAAGGACTCGAGTCGTCGAGTCCTAATTTTAAAGACTCGATTCAATTATGCAAGACTCGGTGTGCTCAAAAGGCTCGGAGTCTACAGATAAGCAAACGAGTCTTAAAAAGGACTCGAGTCTTTAAAAAGGCTCGAGTCTTAAAGATAAATTCGGAGCATGAAGATGGAACTTGTACCTCATCATTCGAAAGGACTCGAAAGAAGGCAATAAATTCAAATTAGTGGTTATGATGTAACATTGCGTACAAAAAAATCTGTTGAGTTATTCGAGTTTTTTCGAATGATGAGCTACAAAACTCGAATTCATTTTAAGACTCGAGTCGTTTTTAAGGCTCGAGTCCTTTTAAAAACTTGAGTCCCTTTTTTAGACTCGAGAATGAGTCGGACTCAGCTTGCTTTTTGAGCACACTGAGTCTTGCAAAATTGAGTCGAGTCTTTAAAATTACGACTCGAGGACTCGAGTCCTTTGCAACACTAGTCGTAATCGACCACATGGGCCTATTGCTGGTTAGTAGATATTGTCTTATCGTCTTCGAATTTTTTGCATTTAGGACATGCCGGTTTCATTACGATGTTTTCTTTCACCGTTTTGAGAGCAGTGGCGATGAAAATAATTTACAGAAAGTAAAGCGCCTGCCTGGTTTCGAACCTACGAGAAGCTACCGGATGTTTGTTTTAGCAATGTTTTAAAGTAAATGTTTATGTTAAAGTGAGTGTTGAATGGGATGTAAGGAAAGGACTTGTATCTTCCATGATATTTATTAATTAGCGATTTTTTTCCGTGTGGTGATTTTACGGAAAAGCAATTACTGGGTTGCTACCTCCATTGTGTTTTGTTAAGGTCCTCCAAACCTTGGCATTATGGACTGGTATGGTGTCAGTAATTCATACGATAAAGTTATTCTTTTCCCGCATTTGAAAATTTTCTGGGAAACTTTCAATTAACTAACGATGTTCATATTTACACGGTGACAAATTATACAAATAACTCATCTTAGGCAATATGTCCGTTACGGTATTTCGTGTCTCCACTAGCAATATAGCAATATATTCTAAGTCCCTCGTAAGACCCTCTTATTTTGTATACGATAGTATAAGTTCAACATTTCGGCTTTGAAATCATATTTCACCGTTTATATTGAGATATCGTTAGTGAGTTATTGTGGTAGATAAATGCTTGAATGTCTTGCTGAGGTTTGTTATGTTTTCTTTTGTATTTCACGACGCCCGCCTTCCCGCCTTCTTCATATGTAGGGTGGCAGGGTCATCAATGCACAAATTCTTACCATATATTCAGCACATTATTTTGGACTCCCCTCGGTTGAAATTTTTCGTGCATACCAGCTCTAATGCCGTACTGAGTATGATAGCAAATAAGTTAAACTGTCCGTGCGTGATGTTATTTTATATGATTGAGGAAGTAATGAATATGTGTAAAATCATTCTATAAAGCTTCTGTGTATTTATCTAATTGAACAATCACAATTATATTGGAAGTTTTGGAATTGAAATGACACTTGTCAAGCTAAACAGCATTTCGTAAATTTGCTTCTGTGTTCAACTTACAATATGTGTAATCTGTTTTTTTGTGTCTGATCTTTCTTTGCGTCATGTTTACCACTAATAAACGTATTTCTTTCTTTCTTCTTCTAATGTATAACATTAAAAAACAAAACAAAGAATGTCTTGATTTTCCGATATCCTCTAAAAAAGTGCTGCCTTCTGCAACTACATCATAATCTGCCTAACCTTACCCAACTGTGTTTAGGTCGGCTCCCAGTCTAACCTGATGCAGCTCAATACCAGTATTTAACATGGAGTGACTGCCTATCTGAACTCCACAAACCAGTTACTGGGTAATACGATACGTCTTTGGAAGACTGGTTATCATACTTTTGGGCCTCTCTGGACCCGTAACGACTATCACAGATTCACGAACTATAGCCGAAATTAATGTATCTAGCGAGGCACGAAGGGTTCTTGGTATCTAGATATGATCACCCATCCACTGAGCAAGCGGGGCAAGCGTAAACGCAACCGCTTTGTGCGACTACATACAAAAGGTAAAACATATTATAAAAAGTACGGAACTCTGTCTTATTTCTCGTCTATCATAAATAATACTAGGTAATAACATTATATTGCTGTCTTATTGTTATAGCACTAATCAAAAATTTATCACGTCGTGATGATAAGTCACAAAATAAACTATAGATTTATCAACGAAAACAAACATAAACTTTTAGCACTCGGTTATAAAAACTTTCGTTTATATCTAAAACTATTTTACCGTCAAAACAAAATGAATCAGATCTATCACAAATGTTTAATATTTTTTTCCTCATTACAATGAAATTGTGATTAATACTGTTCCAGAAGCTAGTGAGTGTATTACGTGAGCTCAACAAATGGATGTAACGACACACCATAGTTCGAATGCACGCTTGTGCGAAACACTGAATCTAGTCGTTTCTAGCACTCGCCGGCCGCTGCCGCGGCACCGCTCGCTTCGCTCGCTCGGCTCGTGCGTAGGAGGTTACGGTTTTAACCTAACCTAACCTAGTGTACTATGTGAGCTCGAG
The DNA here is from genome assembly GCA_947507805.1 of Aporophyla nigra. Taxonomy (NCBI): domain Eukaryota; kingdom Metazoa; phylum Arthropoda; class Insecta; order Lepidoptera; family Noctuidae; genus Aporophyla; species Aporophyla nigra. The sequence continues at coordinate 24,306,907 of OX382292.1, read as the reverse complement.
TGTGTCGCACAAGCGTGCATTTGAACTATTGTGAGTCGCAGTACAGTTTTGTCACACAAGTGTTATTCGCACATTCATTTGTCGAGCTCACGTAGTACACCCGAAACTAGCTGCATCCGGTTAGACTGGAAACCGACTCCAACATAGTTGAGAAAAGGCTAGGCAGATGATGTTGAATGCAAGCAAAATTTTCAGATCACTGACTTAAAGCAAAACAAGCAAAAAGTACTCCAACTGTATTATATCCTACAACTAGGAACTACAGTGACCATACATTTCCATTTTCTTTTCAAACAAAACACGGTAGCTTGGTTACCCTACATACGAGCAACACGGCAAAGGGGCTCAAGATACATCAATTTAGCTCGTTCTGAAGGATTAAAATCAGTTGAAACTGCCCTGTTAGATTTACGGTGCAACCGAGTGTTCATTTTGTTGGAGAAAGGAGAATGCTTTATATTTTGTGCTTGTTTATTTTCTGGGTATTAGGTTGGATTTGTATTTACTTGACGGTAGTTTCTTGACGGTTCTTTTTACATGCTTTATGCTTCACTTGTATGTTTGTTTGTAACCGACTCCTAATAGTGCGATTTTGACCCACTTTAAACGACCAGATTTAATTTAAACTGAAGACTTATCGAGGACCGATGACAATACTACAATTTCATAAATTTGTGCCATTATCCTTGCAATGGTTACCGGGACAGCAAAAAAAACTGTCTTCGAAAACTACGCTGACATACGTCACAAACTACCCTGACATACGTCTCAAAATTCGAAACACCCTAAAAAATTGAAAAAAAAGAAAAAAAGCGTGGGGTGCTTTTTAAGGTAGGTATATTTTTATTAATATCAGGCACCCCACTCTTTTTTTTCCATTATTTCTTACTTTTTAGTTTGGTTTTCTATGGAAGCGTGTTTTTTAGTTTTTTTTTAAACTATTATTTATTTTCTTAAGAATAGACTAATTGGTAGTGTTTTTTGCACTTTTAGGTTAGGATATCTAAAAAATGTGATGTGATGGAGCAATTCCGAGGCCGAATTTGAATTCAGTGACTCAAAATCTACGGGGAATGACTACTCTCATTCAAGGAGCAAGAGTCACATTGGGTTGTGAATGAATGATGAATTTATTGTAAGAATAGAGTAACTGGAACTGTATACCTTGTAGAGGTTTCGTTAAATTTTAGTACTGAGATTGATAAAATAACTATATTGAACGATCCTCATTCTTGTCTTAGGTTACCACACAGGAAAAGCAGCATATGTTTTGGTAACAGTTTAATACAATCACCAATCCCAAAACAGACGATTTTGGAAAAAAACATTTATCTGTTGTAGTTACATCTAAACCGCCACTTGCGAACTACACATCACACTAACGTCACCGCGCAAGCAGAGTTTACCGCGCAACTAGAATATTTACAACGTCCCAACATCAATCGTCGGGCAGTAGCTGAGCAGACATGACACCCGTCTGATCAGAGGTTCCTCCCATATCTGCGGAGATTGAGTGAACCTTACACCATGTCCCTTGTACCTCCATAGTATGAGCGTGAATTAGTGTGTATGCTCAACAGTGGCCAGTTTACCAACGTATATTTTTTTTTTTTTTGGAAGGGAAATCATCAAATGACTTCTCCCGCTCTGGGCGGAGCGGGAGGGCATGTCAGACTTTTACTGACTAAAACCCACCCGTGTTCCTTCAGTTGCCCATGTGCCGGGGCCACGGTATCTCTTTCGAACGATCACGCGACCCCGGCAGGCATCGGTCCTAGCAGACCCCTTCAGTGCTGCTGACATCTCTTTGAGGCGCGCGTGGAACACTACGCGCCGTCGACCCGAGCTTGGTCCTTATCGGGCGGCGAGTTACCCATTGCTCGCCGCCCGCAAGCTTCCGCCTACGGTGGCCGGGAGTCCGCAATCGACTCCCGACGCCCGGGGCGTCTCCTCCTGCGGCGGCTAGGGACGTGCGGGCGCAGAGACTGCCACTCCCTCACGCACCCCGCCTCCGCCGTATGGTCATACCCTATCACACAATAATACTCATTATCATCATCCTCTGCTGGAAATAGATCTCCTCTAGTTTGGGGAGGTTTGCCATAATCGCCACGCTTGGCAGGCAGGTTAATAATAGATAAAATATATAGATAACGCTGTTCCCCATTCTCTAGTAAGTCCCTTAGTCCCCTCTAACGACACCCGCGGGAAGAAACGGGTGGTGCTATTCTTTACATCGGATAACACACGGAACATCGGAACGGTATCACATTATAATACTATAAATATACGTAATTATAAACTATACACCTGCCCTGCTGGAGAATAGAAGCCTGATGTCATCGGTGAATTTCAAAGCAAACAAACAACATAAGGTTCAGAACACGTTGTCCTATTATCAATCGCGCTCCTACCTCCAAAGTTTATCAGTTTTCAGGACGGAACCCAATCAATCATTGTGGACCAATTTGCTGAGTCAGCCAAACTGGAGCGTGTCGACACCCTGTGATTCAGTTAGAGAATTATTTTTATGTGAAATCATAACATAGGATACATTAGTTTGTTATCGTTGGTATTAGATGACAGTTGAGTTGTATTTGCTTGCACTCAGAGGAGTATTAGACTAATTAGGAAAACATTTCCATCTTACATAATTCCTTATTTCATCAAACAGAATATTTACAGTTAATTTAAAATAAGCCAACCAATAATAGCGTCAAGCCATCCACCGAACAAACTAGTGCATTCAAGAGCATTTTCTCATATTTCTACATCAAGTGCTACTTTCACTGTAACCATAGAAAAATTAAAACATTTTACTATGCACAAAAAATAAACCCTATCACACTACCTTATAATTCAAATTACAGTAACACCGTTGTTTAGTTACGCTCTTTTTTCATAACCAGCATTCCGCTATTACAATTTGTATTGTCACATCGAACGGAAATTTTTCACGGTTGACTAGCGAGTTTAGACCTTGTTGTTTATGCAGTTAAGTTGGTTGTTAAATAGCAGGATGGTTCACCAAACAGCTCTCACGGGCTTGATGCAGAAATTGCATACCTTGTTATAATAAAATCATGTTTCCAAGTACTTTTGGTTGGTCTTTGTAATATGATTTTACGTAGTTTTTTGTTTTTGGTTCAAAACATGCATTTCATGCAGAGTATTTTCAAACAATATTTTAATCCAGGAAACACATCTGCCACTACTCTGATGATACAAATGAAATTATCGGCCATGTAACCTTATTTTCTCTCTCTTTCCGCAATATTCTACATAATTATCATCTTTGATCTATACGTGCCGCAGCTGTTGTACTCGGCTGTCATTGGTTGATCCTTGTTAGATTTTCCTGGTCGTCAGAAAACCGATAGTCTGACAACCAGTCTTACCAAGGGGTATCGTGTTGCCCAGTAACTGGATTGTGGAGGTCAGATAGGCAGTCGCTTCATCTATACTAATATTATAAAGCTGAATAGTTTGTTTGTTTGATTGAACGCGGTAATCTCAGGAACTACTGATCCGAATTATAAAAATATTTTTGTGTTGGGTAGTTTATTTATCGAGGAAGGCTATAGGCTATATAACATCACGCAACAACTAAGAAGAGTGGAGCAGTAATGAAAAATGTTGCAAAAACGGGGGAAATCGCACGGGTAGGCGATTCGACGCGACGGGAAGGGTCGGGGGAACAAGAAATGTATCGCGGACGAAGTCGCGGGCAGAAGGTTATGTAAAATACTGGTAATCAGCTACATCCAGATAGACAACACAACGTTATCTGATCCCAAACTAGGCAGAGCCTGTACTATGGCAACCAGACAACTGATAAACATACTTATATATTTCTAAATACATACATATTATAGATAAATTAATTAAGATGATGATGATGATGATGACTTTACTAGATACTGACAATTACCATTACCACAGAGAATTATTGTGTTGGTCTAACAATCCATATATAATAATAATAATAATAAACCCGCAGGGCAGCTTGTGGCGAGCTGTTGGGCAGTAGCGACCCCACGGACCCTATCTCCTGGGAGAATTCTTGTTCCTCATCTCTGGCTTGCCTTTATTGGCCGGCTGGAGTGAACACTGATGAGGTTCAGAGCTCCCGCCTCATTCTTGCCTTAATTGGCTGGCTTGAGTGGAGATTCGCAAGAGCAAACGTGCTCGGGGAAAGGAAGTATTCCAGTAAGTGCTCGTAGGGATCTTGACCATCTTCCGGGCTCTGGGATTTTTCTGAAAGCCGTGGAATACCTCTCCACTTCTCAAGCACCTCAGGAAGTGTTGCCCCCTTGTCGCTACGTCACTATGTGGGTGAATATTTCATTTCGTGCATATTACACGGCGGACGATAAAGAATGTATGAAATGCTGAAAGAATTTAAACGTAACGTTGTTTTTGTATAGTTACCTTGGTGTTCTATTAGGCACAATCCTTAGAACAAGTTTTTTTTAATAAGAAATGCACAAAATTTAAAAAAAAGAATCTAAAATCTAATTACCATCTGTGTCCCATTTACCAGATTTTAGTTAATTGGCGCATCTTCTTAAAAACTGTGTTTGAAGAACGACATTTTTATTATTTTTTAGGATAACAGGATAGTTAATCTATAAAGAGACGATTTATTGTTTAAGGAAGAACATAATAAAGTGGTTTAATATAACTTTGAAAAATGTCCCTACACTTTCCCATAATTACCATTTGACGGTATGTTCGATCCGATATTTTAATATTTACGCGTCACTGTGCACCGCGCTTTGCACAAAATGGACGACGACAGTCAACACTCAGCCACCGAGGCAAACACACGCGTGAAAGAGTGATTTTAGCTACGTAAATTAAAGTTCTCCTGTCTGAAAAGTGACGTGGTTCGGAATATTTCTGCATCCCGTTCGTGTTATGAAAGGTAGTTATATTTATTTTTATTAAAAAAATATTTGCCAGATGTATTCAGTATAAATCTCTTTTTCCGTTGATAAACTTATCAATGCTGTACCTGTTCCAAATAACGTTATTTTATTGAAATATGTATGAATCTAATTACCATTCTTCTAATTACCATTGATTACCGTTCTTCTTGATTCGAATGGTAATGAGAAGAAACGAATGGTAATGATAATATTGTGTGATTCATTTCTGTATTCACTGTTTATTTTTTCACTTGTCTTATATGGGATACAACAAATACTTACAATATGAGAGATTATATCAATTCATTAATTATATTCAATCATTTCCAAAACTTTTCCGTTTTCTTTGGTTACCAGTACACTTTTATATTTTACAAATTAAGAGAGGTATGAAAAAATGTACAAGCGAATAAATAACTAATATATAGCTAATTTAATTAATAACGGACTTATCTTCATATTAGGTTGGGGAAAAAGTCTTTTCGCATTATAGTATGTATGAACTTGTAATAAAATCTCTTTGGCTATACTATTTGTATCTGGCTGGTTTTGGTATCATTGAAAGTTTAAATTTTAAAGAACATAATTCCAAATTCAAATTAGGAAAATGTGTGATTTTCATTTGTTTTTCGTACCGTCAAGATGAGTGAATCTAATGAAGAAATTCGATACATTTTAAAATTTTACTACAAACAAGGTAAAAATGCAACGCAAGCCGCGAAAAAAATTTGCGATGTTTATGGACCTAGTGTAGTGTCTGTGAGAGTAGCACAAATTTGGTTTAAGCGTTTTCAATCCAGAAATTTTGATGTCAAAGATGCACGTCGCTCTGGTCGCCCTATTACGGATAAAATGGATGCCATTTTTGAAAAAGTGGAGCAAGATCGGCATACCAGTAGTTACGACGTAGCTGAAGAACTGGAAATTGACCACAAAACAGTTTTGGCGCATTTGAAAAAAACTGGGTACACAAAAAAGCTCAACATTTGGGTACCTCACGAGCTCACTGAAAGAAACCTAATGAACCGTGTACTCATTTGTGATTCTTTATTACGACGTAATGAAACCGAACCATTTTTGAAGAAGCTGATAACTGGTGATGAAAAGTGGATCACGTATGACAAGAACGTGCGAAAAAGGTCGTGGTCAAAGGCCGGTCAGGCTTCACAGACTGTGGCGAAACCCGGGTTTACCCGCAACAAGGTGATGCTGTGTGTGTGGTGGGATTGGAAGGGCATAATTCATTATGAGCTGTTACCACCAGGCAGGACCATCGATTCTGAACTCTATTGCGAACAACTGATGAGATTAAAGCAAGAAATTGAGAGAAAGCGGCCGGAATTAATCAACAGAAGGGGTGTGGTTTTTCATCATGATAACGCTAGACCTCACACATCTTTAGCCACCCAACAAAAATTAAGAGAGTTTGGCTGGGAGGTGTTAATGCATCCGCCGTATAGTCCTGACCTTGCACCTTCAGATTTCCACCTGTTTCGGTCTCTTCAGAATTCTTTAGGCAGTGTCAGGTTAACATCACGAGAGGACTGCCAAAACCACTTGTCGCGGTATTTTGACCAGAAGTCCCAAAATTTCCATAGCAATGGGATCATGTCCCTACCTACAAGATGGCAAAAAGTTATCGAACAAAATGGTACCTACATACTTTAGTTAAATGTAAATAAACTTTATTAAAAAATGTTTTGAATTTTCTTAAAAAATGCGAAGGAACTTTTTCCCCAACCTATTATTTAGACTGTTATACAAACATTAATAAATTTTTTTTAGACCATAATGCCTCGAAGAAGAAGCACAAGAGAAGAAATACTAGAGAGGGCAAAAATAGCACGCAGAAAAAGATATGCAAAGATTAAATCGGACCCTGTCCTTTATGCTTTACAAAAAGAAAAAGAACACCAAAGATACCTAAAAAGAAAGCAAGAAAAAAAAATTCTGTCAATAGGTGATATGACTCCAAGAGCCAGGAGACAGAAAAGGAAAGAATGGAGGGAAAACTTCAATAAATATTACAAAAAAAAACTTTTACGCAATCGTGGTGTCGAATTGATGAATGCAAATACGCCAAGTTGTAGTGATGATGAAGATTCACTTAGAGTGGATAGTGCTGAAGTTAATGAAGAGTAACCGTCGACATCTCAAACAACTCAAGAAGTATCAACTGAGACAGAATTGAAAAAGAAGGTAAGAAGATTAAGATACATTATGTTAAAAAAGACTAAAGCGTTTAAAAGTAAGATAAATGCTTTAGAGAGAAAAGTTGAATGTTATAGAAAACACATTATGAGGTTAAAAAAACGACTGCAAAGTCCTAATTCCAAAGTAAATGAACTTTTGAAAGATAAATCAAAACTGCCAGAAGCTAAAAGGAAAATATTATTTAGTGAAGCAATGAAAAAGACGTTAGAATGTAACTACAAACAACAGTCGAAAAAAGGCAAAAAAGAGTTTAGCGATGTAGTAACCGGGGATAAATCAATATTAAAAGATCACAAAATTTTGACAGAAGCAAAAAAATTTTGTGTTCGAGGCAAAAAGGGTTCAATTGTACAATCTCATCAACACTACGAAACCATTAAACAAAATATACAGAAGTTTTATGAACGCGATGATGTTTCAAGGATTACGGCTGGAAGAAAAGAAGTAATCACACGAGACAAGTCACAAAAACAAAAAAGGTTTTTATTGGATTCACTGAAAAATCTTCACATAATCTTTGAAGAACAATATTGTAAGGTCAGTTACTCTTTTTTTTGTAAACAAAGACCATTCTGGGTTCAGATTCCCGACGTCAATGAAAGAGACACATGCGTTTGTAAAATTCATGCAAATATAGAATTTTTGATTCAGGCATTGAACAAACAAAGAATTTTATCAGAGAAAACACCTTATGACGTAATCAAACGTCTTTGTTGCCCAAAAACGGAATGCTTGTTAAAACGATGTGGAGAGTGCCGAAACAAAATTCTAAATTATTTGGAGTTTAATAACGAAGAACTCATGAAGTTTAAAAAGTGGGAGAGTAAGAAAACCACATATGTGTCTAAAGGTTTGGAAAAGGAAAAGAGGGTCATAGAAAAAATTGAAGTGACTATGCCTCCAAAAGAGGTTATTGCAGAGTTGGAGAAAACCATTTCTGGATTTTTAAAACATGAAGGAACACGAAGGTGGCAGTTTTCAGCTATAAACGATCTTAAAAATAATTTAAAAGAACATGAGGCAATTATCCACATCGATTTTAGTGAGAATTATGCATTAAAGTACGCATCTGAAGTACAAGCATTCCATTTTGGGGGAAGCAGAGATGAACTGGCTCTTCATACAGCAGTCATTTACCATGTTGAAGCAGGAAAATGTACTGCTAAGTCTTTTTGTACAGTTAGTAAAAATCTGCGCCATGACGCCGCAGCAGTATGGGCGCATATAGTTCCACTACTGGAACATGTTCAAACCTTGAGTAAAAACATCACCATATTACATTTTTTGTCTGATTCCCCCAGTAGCCAATATAGAAACAAGACCATGTTTTTCATAATTACAAAATTACACTGGTACATTAGTAACGTGAAGCAGATCACATGGAATTATTCCGAATCTGGCCACGGCAAGGGTGCGGCTGACGGTGTTGGAGGTACTCTAAAACGAACAGCTGATGCTGCGGTAGCTCAAGGCAAAGATATAGCATCTTTGGATACTTTTGTCGAGGTTATTACAAGTAATACGCAGAATATTATTGTGAAAGTCGTTGATGAAAACCAAATATTTGAAAAAGATTTTCTAATTCCTAAAACAGAGCTACTGCCATTGAAGGGTACATTAAACGTACACCAAGTTATATGGCACAAAGGAAGAGAAGAATTAGTATTCAGGGAAGCAAGTTGTTTTGTTTGTATTGATGGTAATTGCTTACATACAAAATTGGTAGGAAAGTTGCAATACGCAATACATGATACTGACAACAAAGAAAATGACAGCCTGCATATTGAAAGACCTGCAGTGATTATCCACTCTAATATTTTGTTGAATCCAGCTCGTAAAAGTAACTCTGAAGTAACTAGACTATCTGATATTATGCCAGACAATAAACTTCATTTATATCCGAATGTTGACATAAATGAAATGGTAATAAAATACAATATTTCTAGTACTACTGCCAATTTTTCTGACCAATTTGAGGATTTTGTTCAATCCAACCGAAGTGTGTTACTAGAACTTGAACCAAATAATCTTGAAAATGATTGTGGGCCCCTGACATCGGCAGCAAGATCTAGTGGAAGCTCATACAAGGAACAGCCTATAATTGAAAATATTTCTGAAGCTAGCTACACACTTGAAGCGCTGCCGATCAATCAGCCACATACAATGTCAGGAGAGCCACAAGCTAAAGCATACAGAATCTTACAGAATGATAAAGATACTAGCGAGGATAATAGTATTAAAAACAGCATTGTACTCCGAAGACAAACTGAAGACTTACGAAAGCGCCTCTTGAGCGACAGCAGCTCGGATAGTGACATGGAAATTTTTCCAAAGAGAACATATTTGAAAAAATAATTTTCTTATAGGTATGAATCTGCTACCTGCTTATTATTATTATTTGTTATATTGATTATGTTACTCAGGTTAATTATTTAATTTGTAAGAAGTAAATAAGCTACGGGGCAGCCCAAAATTACCGTTTTTTTTTAAAGTTTCAGATGATTATCGCCACTACGCTATTATGTCAACGTAAATTGATTATTTATATTAAATTAAAGATTGCTATTATTATTATTTTAAGTGTATCATTCAAGCTACAATATCAAAGACTATTTTAGAGTTTCTATAATATGATTATGTTTTGTTTCTTTTTAATAGTTTAATTATTATGCACCTATATTGAAGTTAATTTACATAGGTTTGTTTTATTGCAATTAAAGGCTGATTTATCAATCTATTGTTTTATTGCTAATTACCATTTTTTTCCCTCATTACCATAAATAGATACATAATTACCGTTTGTGTTAAATCTCATTACCATTCTTTCAAAAAACACAAACGTCAATATCTTCAAAACTAAAAGTCTGATTACTGTCCCTTTGCTATATTTCAAATAACATCATTAAACACTACTAAAAAAACATATAAAGAACATGATTAGCCACTTTTATTTGACTACTCTCCAGAACACCTTAATATGCACGAAATGAAATATTCACCCATGTGCTAGCGACGTTTCCCGGGGGCCCATTATTGAGTGTGCAAGTCACCCCCTGCCATTTTATCCGTGTATACAAAACATTGATCAGGCAGGAGCCATAGTCCCTCCATAGTTGCGGTTACCAATCCACTATAGCCATTCAAACCTATAGCCTAATTTGCTTTGTTTCCATATTCTGTAATAGTTCTGCTCCAACCGGGGATTGTCTTTGGATGCACTTGCATAGTGCATACAGGGATAATCGTCGGTTGGTGCCCCCCCCCCCCTCATCATTTAAAATTGTCTAAGGGGCCTCTGCGAGTTGGCTTCGGCCCCTCGTACGCTTTCCAAAAGACCGGGATCCTAGGGTCCCGAGATATGTTAACATAAATAAAAATATAATAATTATAATAAACCCGCAGGGCAGCTTGTGGCGAGCTGTTGGGCAGTAGCGACCCCACGGACCCTATCTCCTGGGAGAATTCTTGTTCCTCATCTCTGGCTTGCCTTTATTGGCCGGCTGGAGTGAACACTGATGAGGTTCAGAGCTCCCGCCTCATTCTTGCCTTTATTGGCTGGCTTGAGTGGAGATTCGCAAGAGCAAACGTGCTCGGGGAAAGGAAGTATTCCAGTAAGTGCTCGTAGGGATCTTGACCATCTTCCGGGCTCTGGGATTGTTCTGAAAGCCGTGGAATACCTCTCCACTTCTCAAGCACCTCAGGAAGTGTTGCCCCCTTGTCGCTACGTCACTATGTGCTAGCGACGTTTCCCGGGGGCCCATTATTGAGTGTGCAAGTCACCCCCTGCCATTTTATCCGTGTATACAAAACATTGATTAGGCAGGGGCCATAGTCCCTCCATAGTTGCGGTTACCAATCCACTATAGCCATCCAAACCTATAGCCTAATTTGCTCTGTTTCCATATTCTGTAATAGTTCTGCTCCAACCGGGGATTGTCTTTGGATGCACTTGCATAGTGCATACAGGGATAATCGTCGGTTGGTGCCCCCTCATTATTTAAAATTGTCTAAGGGGCCTCTGCGAGTTGGCTTCGGCCCCTCGTACGCCTTCCAAAAGACCGGGATCCTAGAGTCCCGAGATATGTTAACAAAAATAATAATAATATTCCACAACTATCACACAACGCCATCTAGTCCCAAGCTAAGCAGAGCTTGTGTTATGGGTACTAGACAACTGATAAACATACTTATATATTTCTAAATACATATGTACATATTATAGATAAATTACACCCAGACACAGAACAAATGATCGTGCACACAAACATTTGTCCTGGGTGGGAATCGAACCCACGACCTCCGGCATAGCAGTCAGGGTCGCTAACCACTAGACCAACAGGCCTGTCCATAATAGCAAGATAGACCGACAGATTTTTGACATTGTAAAACTATACACAGTTACTCTCAACATCAACTTCATCATCATCATTACAGCCTTAAGACGTCCACTGCTGGACTTAGGCCTCCCCCAATTTGGAGGGCTTTGCCATAATCGCCACGCTTGGCAGGCGGGTTGGCAATCGCAGTATGGTGGTAAAATGCATAGAGAACGGTGCTGCCCATTCTCTAGTAAGTCCCTTAGTCGCCTTTTACGACACCCACGGGAAGAAATGGGGTGGTGTTATTCTTTACGTCCGGCACCACATGGTAACATCCGGCCGATTGGTAACATCAACTTTGCTGTGACCAATCGGCTGTCCTTATCCTAAAAGTGCAATTTGATTCTCACACGCTATTTGCCGGAAAAGCCCAATTCCACCTGAATAATTAATTAATTTAGCCAAACAGGTCACACGCATACCTAATGTATTGAATACGGAGGCAAATGGTCCGCACTCTCCTCTATTAAAACTATAGCACTCATCTAATTTCACGCCTCGATTGCACCTACTGTCAGGGCTGTCAATCTATGCAATTTATGAGTTGATTTTTAGGGTTCCAGAGTTCTGCCAGGGTCACGGGTTTGTTCGGAAGAGTTACCGTGGCCCTGGCACTGGCAACTGAAGTAACACGGGCGGGTTTAATGTTGAATGTTGAAATAAACGATTTCCCACCCATATAAAAAACGTTTTCAGAGTCAACAGGTCCGTATAGTTTCGCCATGTCTATCCTGTCCACAGCTTACCTCAGAGACTTAGTACGAAAATGCTAACTCGTCTAACTTATGATGTGGCGTGCCTTTGGATACGTGTTTACAAAAATATTGCGGGTTTCTGGAAACAACATCATTAAGTTTTCTTGAACAACAACGATTCGTTTGTAAAATATCATTATTCGAGGTTTTTATAAATAAGGCTAGAACATCTTCAAGCTAGGAATAGTAACGATTTTCGCAGGGTGGCTTGTAGCAGCTGGCTAAGAGTTTTGGTGAATCCAGCTGAATGGCGTGCAATTGGAGAGGCCTCGTATGTCCAGCACTCGTATGTACGCTGAATATGATGATATGTTTATGGTGTTTTTAAAAGCATTAGGCCTGTCATGTCATTAATACGTGGCATCCCTAAACGATATCAGTAATGAGACCACACAGATTAAAACAAATAGATTTCCAATTTAATTTAGGTACGACCAACGGTGTTCAACGCTAATATCCATTTAGCGGTTCCAACTAAAATTATTGTTATTTTAATTTATCCTAATAATACGAAAAAAATAATAATACGAGCTTCAATGTTTGTTGTTTTATCCACAACGTTTGTTGTTTCATCCACAGTTTGACTCATCAGCTCAAGTACATTCATTAAGTTAATTTTTTGAAGCAGAACTGAAGTTTTTCTTCCTGTGTTAAGGTTTATGTGTAGATAAACAGCACTGCCTGTCTTGTGTTAGTAATTATTGTAACTGGTGATCGCTCAGTTGTCAAAATCTGAATCCGGCTAATGCATGCATATATAAAAGTATTGACTTTCTGCACTCATTGCCCAAACAAACTTTTACTGCGACTTTCTTACTGTTACGTCCTACTCCACGTAATTTTGGTAAAATGTTTGTAAAGTCGTTCAAAGGCTTTGCTTCACGTATTTATATGTATTGTAACAATTTCAAATGAATTACGCAACATAACAGCGCCTACTTAAAAATGTTGTATAAAATAACGAAAAAGCTAGTTTTTAATTTAAGAACGCCAACCCGTCATAGTTTTCTTACAAAGACTTACGAGTATACTTGATTATGTCGTCATAAAAAAAAATCCTCCATTTATCAGTCAAACACAGAATTATCTTGTGATTTAAATCCGTTGATTTTAATGCGGTTTTCATCAATAGACTGAGTGATTTAAGAGAAAGGGTTATATGAACCTATAATACACGGATAAAGCCGCTGGCAAAAACTAGTGTACTGATAAATGGATAAGATAAAGGATATAGAAACCCTCACTCGTAAGTAATGGAGACGAACCATTTTTGCAAACGCATTTGTGAGCATATTTTTTGTGTTTTCAAAAACACGAATTTTCTGGAACAAGTTTTGTGTAATCTCCGCACCAAAACCAATACCTACAGTCTCATCTCTCATGAAACAGAATCACAAGAAAAACCAATATTCCATATTACACTGCAATCTCTATCACAATGAAAGTCGAACTCCATATCTCTTCGAAGTTAGTTAATCGAGATTGCTAGTTCGATAGTTACGGATATATCTCCTACAGGCAGTTTGACGGGTAAACTTTGTAATATGTATTTGTCTCACCGGCATGAGATGAGATGAGATCTTCGGATAATATGTGGTTATATAGCTGATACCTCGTATTTACTTGTAAGGTAAGAAAAGAAAAGAAAGAAAAAAATTGGTTGCCTGTAAAGTCGGTATACGGGCGAAAGTTTTACGTGACAACGACTTTGAGTGGTAAAATAATTTTAATGTGAATATTAAAATCACAATAGAAGCGCAAGACATGAACCGGTGTGTATGCCTATCTCTCTCACTCTCTCTCTCTCGCTCTGTCTCTCTCGCTCTTAGGCGGGCTAACCATGCCCGAGTGGAAGGGACGCGTGCCTCTCACTCGCTCTCATTGTGAGCGCATAACGTGAGCGGAGCGTAACGCAGTTTCTTGAAGTGTCACCCGGCAAACCAATTTATAAGACGTTGTCACGTCAAAATGTTTATTCTGCACAAACAAAACGCACAATATAAAATAGTAATAAAAAAATAAAAATACACACGCACAAAGTAGCCAAAAGCCCCGTATTCAAGTTTAAAAAGGTTATACAATATTGTCCATTTCTTGTTGATGTCATGGCTACGGACCAAAGACAATACAGATAGATCTGCGTTACGACAAGGACAATTACATAGTAACAAACAAAACAAAAACAAAATTGCCGTATGCAGAGTGCATTATTGGCTACTTTTGTAATAAATATAAAATAAAAATAAGAATAATTGAGCCGTGCGTCGTATCTGTGCAAGTACAGGTCTTTGCTCAGCAAAATGCTATAATTTCAGACGAATCTATCATCAACAGCGCTGATTTTCAGCAACTACCTTTTGAAATGACGAGGTTATGATGAGGTTATGTAAGTAGTATTTTATTCACTGCAGAGGTTTGTTTTTTTTTTGTGGTTAAACAAAATAAACACCAATTAAACTTTTGATGTTTGCACTTTAAAGTTTAATTAGTAAAATAAACTATTTTTCTTTCTCTCTTCTCTTCTTCTAATTACTGTTTATTTTTGCGCATCAATCGATATCTTGCCGAATAGTCTGTTTGCAAAAATGGGATCTGGGACATTTGCATGAAAGACACCTGCACGTACGTCGCGAGGATTCGCGTAAATGACTTTCACGCAAGTGTAAGTCCAATCGCGCAAATGTCCATTCGCGCAAATATCTTGTCACGCAAGTATCCCTTCGCACAGAAGGCCATTTACGGGTATGTCTAGTTGCGCAAATGGGTTCGTGCAAGTGTCTTTCGCGGAAATGTCTTTCGCGCAAGTGTCCTGATACCGTAAAAATTTATAACTAATCTAAACAAATAAATGAAACTGAAGTCCCTGTGTATAATGTCAATATAACAGCGTTTTAATAAATGCGATAGAGTATTTACGATACATAAATAAAAAAAAAACTGTTTGTTTTTGTTAGTCTTCGAAATGGTTGGCCTGATTTCAATGGAACTTTCACTGGCAGATAGCTCATATTATTAGGAGTGACAAAGACTACGGTTAATTACATACGTTCTTGTGGGAACAATGTAATTTCCGACATCCCCGCGGGAGAAGCTAGTCTTTATTAAAAACGTTACCCTTTTGCGGCTCTGTACCCAAAGGGTGCCATCGGAATCCTATTACTGAGCCTTTGCTGTCCATCCATTCGTCTGTCTGTCAGCGGGCTTTGTCTCATGAACAGTAATAAATAGGAGGAGAGCAAAAATTTTCACGGAATGGGTATTTCCATGGCCGCTGTAACAACATAATTATAATAAAAAGCTGAGAAAGTTACAAATAACAATTGCAAGTAACACAGTCTCAAAATACAGGTTAACCAGCATTCTCAGGAATAAATAATGGTAAAATGCTTCTTAAACTTATGATTAAGAACGTAAAGGAAAATAAAATTTAAAAACAAACAATATTGCAATATTGCGGAATTCGTTGGTTGATTTGCGTTCGGTGAGCATGAGGTTCTGGTTACGATTCCCAGGTCGAGCAAAGTGTTTTTGGGTTTTTCCATCTGGAATTTCTCAGTATTAGCTGGGAGTCTGGTTTAGTGCCCAGTTGATGGCAATAGGCTCGCTCCCTATTACATGGGACTTAAACATAACTGGCAAAAGGTGTGTACTATAGGTCCCCTCTGCCCAACCCTTCGGCGAAATATGGGATGACCCGATAAAAATCATATCGTTTGAGTTACAAACAAAGTTTCTGCCTATAACAAAGGCAACTTGATTTTGCCACATCAAAAACCCTTTTACCACATCAACCTCTGGACCCATACCTCAACTTGTTATCGGATATCTTAATTAAATATTCACGTGTCGTTTACATTAGATAAGGCAACAATACACGTTTCCACCAATTTGATTTTCTTTGGTTGAAAGACGCAGAAATGAAGGGTATGCCCGAAATTGAATGATTCACTTTTGTTTTTACTCTCGTTACGCTATAACCGGCTCAGTGACCCATAGGAGCCGTATTTTATTCTATTGTAAGAAAAGGAAGAAAATACATTTATTTAGCATCGACTAAAAGGCAGACCATATACAGGATGTAAGGGTAAACACCGTTGTCAATTAACCCATGGGCAGTTTGACTTAAATATAAAATAACTCCAAATTGGGAGAGGCCTAAGTCCAGCAGTGGACGTCTTACGGCTGAAATGATGATGATGATGATGATAAAATAAAAGAGCGAATTAAAAAAATTAAAAAATATTTTCCTAAAAAGGTTTAGAATTAATTTACGCGCGACAAATGAGCGACGCTACGACGCGGCGTTACGTGCGCTCGCTAGCGAGACTGACAGCTGACTGACTGGAGTCGCGAGTCTCGCGAACCGTGCGTCGGCGTCGGGCAACGCGGCGTATTGAGACGCAAGTGTGTTGCCCTCGCGCATAGAGTGAAATGTTCTTGTGGAAAAATGCAGATTTTCTTTAAAAAAATGGTTGTTTTTTTTCATTGATTTCCCGTTCTATTAATGAAACCAAATCACTGGTTTCAAGGATAACGGTGTTTACCCTTACATCCTGTATAGCAAATAAAATAAACAATTATAAAAATTGTAAAGTGCGAAGTGAGAAAGTAGCAGTAAATCCTCGCGGCTACGCCAAAAAGGCTCAGTTCAACAAAAATGTCAGACAACTAGTGCCTGGTTTTAATCTGGATGTGTGAGGTGTAGTGTGAGGTATGTATGAGTATGTATCTTAAAGGGATAGTATTTATTGTGTGAAATAAATCTTAATTGGAACAAAGTTCCTAATTGCACGTTATACTCTGCACACTTGGACACTGAGAACTATAACGGAAAAAGTGTGACATTTCGTCCGTCAGAACACTTTTATTTTGCAACAAAAGTGTGCAAAAGCGCAAAGAACTTCTTTCCAGCAGGGTGTTCCACGAAACTTCTCTTTTCATTTTTAGTTATTGTTATGTAGCTTTCTACCAATAAAGTGATTTTTTTACTTGGACTTTTATTTCTACGTTTCGATTTTTACAAGTGCGCAAATAATTTAAATTATTTTTAATATTATTAGTGAAAATATAGATAATTGAATAGGGTGGCTTCATCAAGATTGAACCGTGTGATGCCAGCTCTATTACCGGTCCGGTCTCTTACAGTAATATGCTTACGTGTCAAGTGTCAATAGACCCTATTGTTTTAGAGCCCCAATACACACTGATTGACCTGTCCCTAATCAATGCTACCCGAAGGCTGACCTGATTGATATCGCTTGTATTATGCAAATTAATTTCGGGTGTGGTGTATGTGAGAACCCAGGAGTTAGATTAGTTTAAGAAGTTTCATAAAATCAAAGTGCTGATTAGTGTTGGTAAAAGGATATTTATTTTGTTGTGAATATTGAGGTGTAATAAAAAAGCATTGATAAAGAAAAAATGAAAATATTTATAGAGCTGTAGAGCGTAACTTTTCGCTTATATGAACCACCAAGGTAGAAAAGTGTCAGGGAAAACTGGTTAAAGACCATATACGCTGAAGTTTTGTGGTTTATTACTTAATAATGGTGAATTATTAACAGAATCCGGATTTGTGCCCGTTGATTACAAAAGACTAGTCAAGTCAAGTCAAATTTCTTTATTGTGAGACAGTGGTTACAGAGTTGTTATTGAGATATTTTGGTGTGGCTTTGAACTGCTCCACCATGTTAGGTATACCATAGTTTCAATCATTTGTTATTTGGCTTCCGTTTACATGGGACTTAAACAGATGTGAGTGTATAATACAGGGGTGATGCTGTGTGTTATTTTAATAGCAGTCCTTATTTAGCAAAAGAGGGGGAGGGGAAGCCCGCGATATTCATTCACTTAATAAAAGTCATACAATTGGACTCAATGATGAACTATAAGTAAGTTATTTTTTCAACACGTTAACTACCATGGCTAAAATCAGAAGAAGTCAAAAAGTGTACTTAGTGTTATTTCACTTTAAATAGATTATTTCTTCCATATATACATTATTTATTCCAAAAACATGGCCGCCAGACAACAACACGTTCAGATTTTGTATGTGTTGTCGGTCATATAGTCCGACAAGGCCTGAATGGGACAAAAAGTGTCGGACACATAGTCCGACATGGCAGTTAACGAGTTAAGAAATTACAATGGAGACGACGATAGCTACAAAAGTTATAACTGTTTCGCAACCATTAACGCCCGATAATGATGACGATGACAATGACAATGTTTTTTGATTTAGTAGAAAATTAAAAAAAAAAAAATCTTACCTTGCAACCTCCTTAAGCATCTCCTTTTTTCATGAAAAATATTTCCTGTGTCAACTTTTAAAATATAGCAAGCTGTCGTTACATTTTGCAGCCTTGCCAAACTTTATATAAACGGCATTTTCCAATGTATTCATACAAGTAATAGTTTTTGACACTCCAGCGGTATGTTCCCGATTTTTGGCATGTATTTGTGTTGGCAAGAGATTGCAGCGCGGTTGCAACCGTTGCCAGTTGCTACGCTATTCATTGCAGGCCTTCAAGCGTGTATTGGTTTTAGTGCAGCAAAAGCAGATATCTAACGTTACTTTTTTTTTGGGAAATATTGCGTTAATATACAGTCAGTAATTTACACTAATATTATAACGAAGAAAGATTTGTTTGTTTTAATTAAATAGGCTCCGAAACTTATGGCCCTATTTGAAAAATAAACGATCTGTATGCCTTTGTTCCAAATCTGTTTAACCCTTTTTGCATGATTGAGTAACAAATGTTTCAAACGTCGAAACATAAAATTTTTCGCAATTTTTAATATCAATAAGAATAGTAGGATGCCCCTGAATGAATGGATGAGTAAAATGCTCGATTAATAAAAACACAAAGATTTGCACTAGCCCTTGAAGCGTCATGTTTCATGGCGCTACAGAGACTTTTGCATATCGAGGAGTAGACCGAAGGGTGCTGTAAATGTAGTTGGGAAGACGTGCCCTTATGATAGGGAATATTTTTCATCTTGCATAGGCATTGGATAGCGGAGAAACGGGTGATATTTTTCTATGAGAGGGATTTGGAATCTTCTAACGACGAAGTCGCGGCCAGGCTGGTGCAGGTCAAGCTTCATCGGTAAATATTTTGATGGTGTTCATTCTCGGCTCTTATCTAATATATTGTCCTGCTATGTTAAATGTTGCTTTTTTCAATGTCATTCATGGTGTCTATTGACATATTTCTACAAACGGATAATTTAGAAACTTTCTGCAGACAATTTTATGCTAGGTTTTTGGTAGATATAAGAAAGAAGAAAGAAAAAATAAACATAGTGAACGTTATGTGGTCACAGTTCACAAGTCGACTTCCAAACTATCTGGCAACACCATCTGTTGTTGTTATGTTGCTCTTTCTACCTAATGGCCTGTTGGCAGGCCAGGCCGCAACTGACGGCGTCTACTCCATTTTGAGGTTTTTTTGTACAAAACTGTCAAAATTTGTGGACAGACGCGGAAAAATTGACTTGAATTTTGTACCCTTCATTTTTCTACAAATTCGACGTGAGCTCGAAAAATGTTTGGTGGATGAATTGTTGGGGAAAATTCAATTACAAGGTTCGATTGTATGTTAGTAAGAAAGGATATAGAGTTTAAAAAAATGTGTGTAACTAGGTTAGTTGAAAAGTATCTGTGTTTTGAACGGGTTGTTTCCAAACGAATTTAGAGAATAATTGTTCTTTTTAATCTGTCCCAATAATTTATATTCTTCATTTATCGAGGAGAAAGATGTTATACGAGAGGCAAGATCCCGATTTTTAAATAGTCTAGGTAATAATTAGTCTATAATAAACGATTCAAGTGCTCTATATTAGCTAGGAATCTATTTAATGAGTTCTTCACGAGTAGACCTAGGCCGTTTACTCCTATGATGTTTAATGTTCAAATAGACATAAAAAAAATTGTCTGCTGCACGCGTAGCATGACCTAGAAATGGGTTTTATCGACGAAAGAATAGACAAAATTACAGATTGTAGAAAGATTAAAGACAGAATTAAAGATTGTAGAAAGATTTGTACCGTTTTATGCGGGCGTAGCATGGCAATTCTATCTCTATTCTACCAAGAATATACAAAACCCATTTCTACGGTGATCATGCTACGCGTGCTGTTCACTTCGGTACCAAAAACTTATCTATGTCTATAAATATGATAAAAAGTCGTTTTTTTACGTCTGTGTGATGGTGTTATTCTTGTTAACTGTTCAACAAATTTTGATGCGATTTTCCCCATCAATTAGAATTTGAATGTATAACGGAAGATTTACGGAGTATATTACATTCTTATTATCCCTTTCACGCACAAAATAAGCACACTTAAGTTTTTATAATTATGATTACGTTATTTAGTGTCTTTTTAGGTAATTTAAACATATGTATAATAAAAAATACCCCATAGGTTTTTAGAAATTTCTTGGGACAAATGTGTCCCAATATGCGATAAAGGGCGTCATTTATTATATTGTGAGGTACCAACTATTATAGCAAATACAAGTGTTTTTCGGATATTAAAAAACTAAATTCAATAAAATATTACAATTTTATTCATAATTTCATGAATGAAATCTGCAAAACAATTTCTTGTTGCTGAGAAACATAAAACATTGCAAATGTCAAATATATTGCTGGTACTATTTTCTACTCCACTCTGCACTCTGCATACATGTGAAGGTAAAGATTGTGTCCTATATTTTGAATCGGTTTTTTGGTCATAGAAAAGGATGGCATGTTTTCGTATAGAACAATTGCCAAACATAGCCCTAGCCACAACTTGACGGTATTCAAATGATGAGAGTAAATGCCCTTCTATGCGATGTTGTGCATGCAGTTTTTCATAAACAGTGTAAGAATACCTATACATACATACAAAATAGTTCATAACGATGTCCAATAAATAAAAACAAAGCCGCAGATAATATTTGGTGTTGTCAGAAAAAATATACTGGCGATAAATATTATTTTTTCACTTGAACTCGGGAACCGGATCACGCGATGATGAATAAATGGGGATAGCAGATGAAGAGTCTGAAGATGGACCTTGATTTTAAGTAGACTCTAACGGAGCAGGTGGCTTAATTATAGCTTTGGAAACTCCAGCTTGCACGTCCTCTAATAAGAATGACTGGTCTTGGTAATTTTCGTCGTCGTGAGTACGGCGTCGTCAGTGTCACTAGTCTCAGCCATGAGAAATTCCTTGACTTCGGAATCAGTCCAATAAAAAATCTTGTTTCCTTTGCGCACCTAAAACAATGAAAATAAGTGTTTATACTGCGTGTCACAAAACATGCATAAAACGTATTTGTTATTATTTGTAAAATATTAATAAAATTGACCTTTTACGCATATTGGGACAACCGCGTCCCCTGCACATAAGTTCATATTTTAGTAACTTACATGTTAGTAATTACGACAAATAACAAATAACCACAATTATTACTTACCATTCTCATAAATGATTCAATAAAAAATCACTGAATACTGCAAAAATGTAATAATAACCACTTATGAAAACAACCAAAGAAACGCCCCAAATTACCCAAAAGAAATATGAAGTTTTTGGTTTTTTTTTCGCGCGCCTTTCTACTACCTTACGGAAAAAACAAAATACATTCGGAAACAATCAGTATGCGTTGAGTTTAGTTCCAAATAATGCTTTGTTTAGCAATAAACACACATTTAGTTTTAGGGATACCGGTGTCCCATTTACGTCAAAGGGTTATACTAGTATAATTATAATAAAGAACTCTATCCATAATTTCAAAACGAGTAGTTATTGAGATGAGGCCAATTTTATGAACTCAATAGTCAGTCAAAAAAGGTGGCTGGGACAGACTGGATGCGGAAGGCTTAGGATAGAGTGTAGTGGCGCAGCATGGGAGAGGCCTATGTACAGCAGTGGACTACGATAGGCTGATTTGATTGAACCCAATAGTCATAGAAATGCAATTCTCTACACAAATCTGACGACTCAGTCCGGTGCTGTCATTTTTGTTTTAAGATCTTTCATTATCATCATCATCATTTCAGCCGAAAGACGTCCACTGCCTGCTCGAATTATGGGGGGTTGGCCAGTATCGCCAAGCTTGGCAGGCGGGTTGGCGATCGCAGTATGGTGGTAAAATGCATAGAGAACGCTGCTGCCCATTCTCTAGGAAGTCCCTTAGTCGCCTTTTACGATACCCACGGGAAGAAATCGAATGTTGTTATTCTTCACGTCCGGCATCACACCGAATTATCTTAATTTAAATTGAAGTAAGATTGTGTTTTGTAATAAGAAGATTGATTTTTATCAAGTACTCAAAACGGGTGTATCGCTAACTCAGGAATAACTATTTTGAAACTACATTTTGGAAACAAGCTGTTTCTACTTTTTAAGTCACCAACCCAGTCCAGAAAACAGAACAGTCGTCCAGTCTACAAATTAGTTACCTTGAAGAACGAAGTAAGCACACACGGTCTTAAATACACGTCACGGCGGTCGCTTTAATGAATGGTACACAAAATAAGGCAAGTTCGTGCAATGAAGAAGATAGGGCTGAAGCAATTAGGTAATTTTTATTACACCTTAGGTTTATGTGCAAGCTTTTTATGACAGCCCGAACGAAGAAGCCTCTTGTTACGTAAAGTGACGTGTTCGTCATTATTTTCAAGATTCACTTAGGAAAGTTTTTTTCTGATTATGAACATATTTTGAATAATATTGACTTTTCTGAAGATCTTCACCAATAAGGTCACTATATGTCCTACGGGTTCATCAGGGCGTTAACACGCACATTTGCTTTGTAAATATACCTTTTGTTAGTCGGTTTTCATTCATCCTCTCATCGTGACCAAACTAAGCATAAACTTTGAAATTGTTGTCAATGTTCAAACCCAATCGTTGCCTTAGGTATTAGAAAGATTAGGTGCGTCTTTCACAGACTTAAATTTGCCCAGGCAGTTGAGAATATGCCATGTTCGCTCAAATTTCTCGCTAGTGGTGGCATGTGTAGTATATAAATTGAAATCCTCACTAGTTTTCAACCAAAAAACGGCTCAGAACAGAATTCACGAAAATAATTAAATCTAGTTCTATTAGCAGATCATAAACCTACTAATAACTATCCATAACGATGATATCAGCATTGTGCCAAACTAGTTCCTCATGGCCTCGCCCTTACGTAGTTGTCATTACACGACTGTTTGCCCGCCTTTGACTCGGCAAAGTTCTTTGTTCCTTTGTCAGAAAAACAATGTGATAGGCCCGTTATAGTATGAATGAAATATAGAGCGCTAATGAATATATATGAATGGATAACTAAAAGAATGAACTGAGTCATAGTCGTCCGTACAAGGCGTGCCACTTGTGTGGATCCGATTTCGGCACGACTCATCTTCCGCCTGGATTTTTTTTCCCAACTATATTGGGTTGGCTTCCAGTCTAACCGGATGCAGCTGAATACCAGTATTTTTAACCGACTTCAAAAAAAGGAGGAGGTTATCAATTTGACTGTGTTTTTTAACCGACTTCAAAAAAAAGGAGGAGGTTATCAATTCGATTGTATTTTTTTTTTAATGTTTGTTACCTCATAACTTTTGACTGGGTGAACCGATTTTGATGATTTTATGAGATCCATGTGAAAACCATTTAAGTCTTAAATTTGCTTAAGTATTTGCGTGACAAATGAATGAATAACGCGATTAGATTAGTGCGGGGTATCTACCATAACTAAAAAGTTAAAAATAAAAACATTTTATAAAAAAATAACAACCGACTTCCTTAAAAAAAAAACACTACAAAGTCAAAAATAACTTTAATTTTGGAAGGCGGTGGCAAAAAAACCTTAAATACAGATCCTAAGACACCGAATTCCGAAATTAAAGGTATTTTTGACTTGGTAGTGTTTTTATAAGGAAGTCAGTTGTTATTTTTTTGTAAAAAGTTTTTTAAATGGAGCTACTGTCTATCTGACTTCCCGAGACCAGTTACTATACATTACGATACCCCGTGGTAACACTAGCAGGTCAGATGTTCGGTCTTCTGACGTCCCGCAACGGCTATCAAAGGTACACGAATGAAAGTCGGGGCCAACGGCTTAACGTGCCTTTCGAAGCACGGAGAGATCTTGGTATATAAAGATGATTACCCATTTACGGACTAACCACAGCAAACTCAGCTTAACCTGATCGATAGAACCGTGCGCCAGTTTTTACTTAGCTACAAGCCCCGCTTGTACGATTATTGCGGGCAAATATACAATGTGTCCGGATATGGACTACCGATATTCTAAATACTTAAAAATAAACTATTTTAAAGGACAATTATACTCTAAGCTTGCTACCCCGCTGTTGCAGCCATTTTTTTTTTTTCAATATTTTCCATGCGAGTACAAAAACAACATATCTTTCAAAGTTTTAGTCATACTGAGATGAAAATAGGCTTATTCTATAATGCAAACGACAGACAAAATTATTTTCTTTCGAATAAGCCTATTTTCGTCTCAGTATGACTAAAACTTTGAGAGATATGTTTCTTTTTGTACTCGCATGGAAAAAAAATCAAAATGGCTGCCACATAGCGGGGTAGTGTATTGGACCCAAGCTTAGAGGGTAATTGTACTTTAAATAGTTTATATTTTTGAAGTGAAAACTTCTTTAGCGGCGTTGAGCACTTTTTCTGTAATGGGTATAAAATCTTAAACTCGCGTCAGGACACGTGACCTGATCGAAAAAGCGTAGGACGGATGGTTTTAATTTGGAAAAGCGCCATCTATTAAAACGAATACGAATCACTTGGCTAGCCTTGGTTAGTATGGTTATGGAATCATAGATGACGCTAATATAAACTACTAAACACGAAGAGTTTACAGTAAAATATATGTCATTAAAAGTGTGTCTAATTCTAAAAAAATTAAATCGTAATATAGCATAAGCCATAAAATAAATATTACTTATGAATTAAATAATTGTAACAAATAACTTTTTCTAAGACAGCAACTCGATTATAGATGGCGCTCAAACTAATCATTCAATTTTTGAAGTGAAAACTTCTTTAGCGGCGTTGAGCACTTTTTCTGTAATGGGTATAAAATCTTAAACTCGCGTCAGGACACGTGACCTGATCGAAAAAGCGTAGGACGGATGGAGAGTAGACAGCTATCCCCTCTCTACGGCGCGGCGAAAATGTATGCCTGGGCCTACTGTTTCGTTTAGGCGGCGCAGGGCGCTTGCGCGAATGTTCGTCTATGTTACAGCGTGCCACGCGCATCCATGGATGGTGACAGCTGATGGCTCGACCGTCTGTGTAGTGATCACATTGTTGTGTATTCGTAAAATTCGTGAATATAAAGTGCTTAAAATATGGAAATTGAACAACAAATTATTC
The DNA here is from genome assembly GCA_947507805.1 of Aporophyla nigra. NCBI lineage: Eukaryota > Metazoa > Arthropoda > Insecta > Lepidoptera > Noctuidae > Aporophyla > Aporophyla nigra. The sequence goes on along the minus strand of OX382292.1, from coordinate 24,281,236 downwards.
CCTAACCATTCCAAAATATCAAACATGCTCAACGTTAATAATCAAGTTTTCACTTCTGCCGGCACTCCCGGAGTGCAATTTTTTTAAGTATTTAGAATATCGCTAGTCTATGTCCGGACACACTGTATAATTGATTTTTCTGCCCTAAATCTGGAATCATTAATGTATCTCTCACTGAATTTTTACTTGTGTTAAAACCAAGAGCAGTGGTTATTAAGTGATGCCTACAATCTGTTTTATTTTTACGAAATCTTTTACGTTGGATGAGTGAGCTTGTCATATTCAAACTCATAAGTATTTTCAAAGTTTTATATGAGTCGGAGACGACAATTGGGCCAATGTTGCAATTAATTTTCTTCTGTAATGCCAATAAAACGAAGAAGCTTACTACTTATGCTAAGAACGTATGTAACTCTTTAAAAATGTAGTTATGTTATTACTTCACATGTGAATCAATCTGCCTAGGTTAGATAGGTAGCTAACCCGATGCAGCTATATACCATTACTAGCTTCTGTCCGCGACTTCATCCGCGTCAAATTTTTGCTCCCCTGACCCTTCCCGTCGCATCGAATTGCCTGCTAGTTTTCGTCCATTTTTCGTTACTGCTCCGTTCCTTTTGATTGTAGCGAGATGTTTTTATTTATTGATTGATTTATTGAGATAGGCTATAGCCTTCCTAAATAAATAGGCTACCCAACACAAAATTCAATTCGGACCAGTAGTTCCTGAGATTACCGCGTTCGCTTGAACAAACAAACTATTCAGCTTTATAATATTAAGTATAGATTTTAAATGGATCGACTGCCTATCTGGCCTCCACAACCCAATTACTGGAGGTCAGATATTTCACACGATACTTCTTGGTAACTGTTTGGGACTTGACTTTTTGACTACCTGTAACGCTACATCTATCTGACCATGCTAAGGGGTATCGAAACACCTGCACGCGTAGAATGACTACCATAGAAAGATCTTTGTCTATTCTTGGTAGAATAGAGATAGAACTGTCATGCTACGCCAGCATAAAACAGTACAAATCTTTCTACAATCTTTAATTCTGTCTTTAATCTTTCTACAATCTGTAATTTTGTCTATTCTTCCGTCGACAAAACCCCTTTCTACGGTGGTGATGCTACGCATGCTGGTAATATACGATAGCCCTTGCAGTCTTCGCATGCAATAATCACTTTACAATAATTGCCTCGGTAACAAAAGTCGCATGCAATTCTTGAACGGAGATAATCGAACGTGCTTTATAGCATGCGGTTATTGATTTTGAACGTTCCAGAAACTTGCACCGTGTACATGGCCAACCTATCGCAGTCCACTCCTGGAGGCCTCTCCCAGGCTGCGCCACAATACTCTATCCTCCGCCTTCCGCATCCAGTCTGTCCCAGCCACTTTTCTTAAGGTCCATCTAGCTGGGGGACGTCCTACACTACGCTTAACGATGCCCGGTCTCCACTCCAGGACTCGTCTGCTCCACTCGTTTTTGGTATTTTGACAAATATGGCCAGCCCACTGCCACTTCAGCTTGCTTATAGGGATTATGTCTCAAACAATTGGTAACTTCATAATAATTATTAAAAATAACCACTTAACGCCGTGGGTTTATTAATATTCGCAGAGACAGATTCGTATTTTATTTCTTTCTTCTTTCTTTCTAGATATGCAGTAGGTAAGTACACTCACATACCGCTTGTTGCTGTATCGAAACAATTAGCCAATTGGTCAGTTACCCTGCCTGCTAATACTGAGGTCGTGGGTTCGATTCCCACGCAGGACAAATCTTTGTGTGATGAGCACAATCATTTGTTCTGTGTCTGGGTCTAATTTATCTATAATATGTATGTATTTAGAAATATATAAGTATGTTTATCAGTTGTCTCGTTGCCATAGTACAGGCTCTGCCTAGTTTGGGATATCAGATAACGGTGTGTTGGTTGTCCTAAGATATATTATATTGTTAATTAAAATAACAATAATTAATAGGACAACAGGTGCTTGTGGTAGGGTTAAATTAAAAGGATTATTACATTTTTCAGTTTATTCCAGATGGTTGAGTTAATGGATGGTATGTAAAGTAATAACCAGAGGTCAAATATTGTGAAAGTAAGGATTTTTAAACTAGGTACTACATTAGAAATTTATATGAATGCGATAGATAAACATTTAAAATTGTTTTTTTCTTACTGTAGAAGGCCGATCACCTATATATTATGAAAAAGACAGCAAAAAGGTTATACATTTCTTATTTATATTGATGTATTCTTTATTCTACACATTACTACATTTGAAATTAATTACAAAACCCCTGAATCCCGAAGGCATATCCATACATATACGTGCCAGTTCATTGATCTCATTTCAATCTACCTACTCCGACCTCTGGTAATAACCAACATATTCGATTTTCACTGAATGTAACTCTGCATTAGTAAAAGAGTTCCAACTGCCAATTATTCGTAATTGCTCGTTCATTATAAATGTAAAATGGTATATTTTACACCCATGAATATTATTGGCGATATTTTCAACCACCAGTTTAATATTTTTATTTAAAAAAGTACTGTGGGATTCCGGTGTGTAATTGGATTTTCTCTTTGAATACCTTTACTATGAGATATTTTATGAAGCATGAAGTTGCAATAGGGTCTCTGCCTATTACATGAGACAAGAACAGAACCGGTTGAACTGGCGATGCTGAAGACGTCCACTGCTGGACATATGTCTCTCCTGTGTCCAGTAGTGGACATTTTTCACCTAAAATTATGATTATTGGTTTCATCATCATCATCATCATCAAACCAGGAAATGTATGTAAAAAAATCTTAACAATTGGATAAAACTACTGAAGATACTAAGGCACTATTGCAAACAATATGTTAACTCACTCGGTTCTCTCAACACACATACTCACCTACTCACACACACACGAATTACACACAAATCCACTCTCATAAACACACACACAAGCACCTAGATAATTATTGTTTCCTCTACTTTTAATTTGATTATGTAATAACTTTGATAAGGAAGAGCGGAGTCTCCTAATACAGGCATTGTTTGCTTAAAAGGCTCCAATCACTAACATGTTTACTTGAATATGGTTACAAAATAAACAATTTTTATTTTTTGGAACGAAGTTCCTTATGGCGCGTTGCGAAAGGGGGCTAGACGGAAATTAAGAGAAAAAGTTGTAACGACACTTTTTAACCGACTTCAAAAAAAGGAGGAGGTTTCTCAATTCGACCGTATATATTTCGTTGTTTGTATTTGTTTTGTATGTTGTTGTTTTTTTTTTTGTTGTGAGGAGAGAGAGAGAGAATATTTTTGTTGAGTGTATATTTGTGAGTGGTTAATAATAAAAAAATAATAACAATAAAGAATCCTGGAAAGGAACTTCGTTCCATCCGGGTGTCCCATGACACCTCTCAAGTTTTTTTTTAATTTCATCCCGGAGTCACCCAATGCTAGGTATAGGCTTCGGTTATCGGTTATCGGTTTAGCTTAGAAAAAAATATAGTGACGAATGTTCCAAAGTTTTTTGGATGAAATAATTGAAAACAATGAAATTATTCCGATACACTTCCACAATTAAGGATCCAGGATGTATGGTATGGCCGATATTGGCTCCAACATACCATCATCATCATCATCATTTCAGCCGTAAGACGTCCACTGCTGGACTTTGGCCCACCCCAATTTGGGGGGGTTTGCCATAATCGCCACGCTTGGCAGGCGGGTTGGCAATCGCAGTATGGTGGTAAAATGCATAGAGAACGCTGCTGCCCATTCTCTAGTAAGTCCCTTAGTCGCCTTTTACGACACCCACGGGAAGAAATGGGGTGGTGTTATTCTTTACGTCCGGCACCACACGGTACGCACCCACCAACATACCAGCACCCTTGTTTTCACGCCATTCCCTATCCTGCAACAGTCACGACTGCATACAGCAAGCCGTGCCTCTAAAAAATCAATTTAAGCTGCACTAGGGATGACAAAAAAAATCTACATGGTACGTTATGTAATGTCAATTCATAGTTGCTACATGAACGGGAGTTGGAACCATGCCAGTAGACCTAGGGTAGTCACGTGAAGTGAAGTCTCTATCGAGATATGAATTTTAGGTGCCAAACGGAATAGCAACGACCATGGCGGATAAACAAATGAAGAGCAGGCAGTCAAAAAAGTGTGAAGAATATTGTATGTCATTGACTTATATTAATTTGTGACATAAGCTAAAAAAATATCTCAATTCTTTATGCAATAAATAATTGAGAATTGAGAAATAAATCTCGACTACTGTGAAATGACGCTCTGAAAAGTATGAAACAAGAAAGTATTATTATCATACTTTACCCTAAAGCTGATAATTTCTTACTACTGTTAGAATGTATTGTTTTGTGAAGGTAGGTAGCATACGACCACGTCTTTCAGATGAAAATATAATTCTTATCATCCGTCGGGTAATGCCGTAACAGGCTCATTTGGATCTAGCTCATCTTCCCTTTGCGATCTAGAACCAGCTACAACAGATGAAATCCTAACAATAATTAATAATTTAAATAATAAAACCAGCGCAGGTTTAGAAGGTATCACCACTAAATCATTACAATGTACTGCAAACCTAATTATTGACGAACTCACAAATTGCATAAACAAATGTATGAAATCGGGAACATTTCCAAATAGTCTCAATAGTCTAAATCTGGAGTTAAATAAGAGCCTTGCAACTATCGTCCTATTTCAGTCCTTCTCGTGCTTTCAAAATTTTTTGAAAGGGTCTTGTACAATCGTCTCGAAAAATACCTAATTAGTCTAGACATCTTATACGAAAAGCAGTATGGTTTTAGACCCAAATCAAATACATTCTCAGCTGCCTTGACCTTGTGACAACTATAAAACTTCATATTGATAAAAAGAAAATGGCTGTGGGTGTCTTTATCGATCTATAAAAGGCATTTGACACAGTCGGTCTTGAATTATTATTAAGAAAACTCATGGAAATTGGGATAATAGGCCCTCCCCTTGATATTTTTAGATCTTACCTGTCAAACCGATACCAAGTAGTTAAAATTGGTGACACCCAGAGTGATCCCAGAATGATAACATACGGCGTGCAAGGCTCAATTTTGGCTCCATTGTTATTTCTTCTGTATATAAATAGTATCCACAAAATTGGTCTAACTGGTGACCTAACGTTATATGCAGATGACACATGTTTGTTTTACTTCGGCCACTCAATTGATACTATTATTAAGCAAGCACAGAACGATTTGAACTTACTCAATCTGTGGTTTTAACAAAATCTTCTCACCATTAATACAGCAAAAACAAATTATATGATTTTCACAGCAAAAAATAAAAAAATTCGCAATTATACACCGCTTAAAATAAACAACCAAGTCATAAAAATACTTCATAAAAATATACACACAAACATAGCCTTCACCAAAAATATAATAAAAAAAACACAAAATGAAGCTGAGACGCGAACACGACTTTTTAATACTACACCCAACCCGCACAAACTACGGAAGAAAAACTATTGTATATGAAGGATCCAAAATATTTAATAAATTACCAAGAGAGCTCATAGAATCTAAATCCATAACCACTTTTAAAAAACTACTAAAACACTTTATAGTAAAAAATTCATCTCCCCTACACTAGTGACGAGCCACATCCAGCTACCGCTGATCTGTGTTTCACGGAAACTTGTTTTGTTTACTTATTTTGAGTTGACAGTTGTATCGGTGTATCGAACTAACACTTGTTCATATTTTTTTAAACTACCTTCAAAACATTTTATTAGACGCCCAGTTATTTGTAATACGTCCAACATCTAGTTTATTTTAATGATATGTCTAGTTTTAGTTATTCTCATGTTAAGTGAATGTAATTCTTATGAGAATAAATGATCTCAAACCTCATTCTTGCGCGTGATTTTTCAGTACTCGGATTTTAGTTTTGGACTTTCTCTATATTTAAATTATTTTAGTGAAATAACATGTGTTAACTGTTAAGCCCTATAATATGATGTCCAATTCAGAATCATTATTAAAAAAACATTTTAGTTCATGACTTTATATCCTTTAGAGGGCGCCATATACAATTTATCCTGACGATCAAGACGCTTCCATCGCTACATCTTTTGTCGAATTATGATTAGCAGTTTAGAAGTTATGGGGAAAATTATGAACACATGTGTATATTACATACCGGTAAAAAAATCAAAACCCTCCTTTTTGTGTCCCCATACTCGGGTAATTAACATTATTTCGCAGTTAAATTTTCCGTGGGAGAAATAGCCTTTACATTGTAGTCATTTGTTCTTCATTATAGCCTTTCAACTTTACGAGTACCTAGCTAGCCACGACTGATGCAGTTTTTAGGTTGTTCCATGCAAATATATGTAGTCCTGTTTCCATTTCCTCTTCACAATGCCAAGTGTTTTAAGTGAAATACCATTTCAAGAGGGTTTCAATGCAGATAATGGCTGTAAAAGCCTACTACTCTGTCGTGAGGCTGTCACGGTGGTTCCGTAGCCAAGGAAATGGATTCCATATCGTTTTAGTAAATCCACCAGCCTATCTAGTCTGCTTGTCCGTTAGTATGTCACAGCTGCAGTGTGTGGTGATGATTACGTGACACATACAGCCACAGAAATAAATTATAATTGTAAACCAATGTCAGTTTGCACGTTGATATAATATCGTTATATAATCGCGACCGTAACAAACATGTCTTTACAGAATTAATCAATACAACCTTCTCAATCCAATTGATCGTCTATTACATGAATAAGTTCTGCACAGGAGCTATTACAGTGCACAAATGTGTCCGCAGACACAGATGCAATCTCTCTTCCCTCACTCTCATAGTCAGTGGGAACGGCAATCTGACAAGGGCAGAAAGAGATCAGGCGCAGGACTGAAAGCTTAATGTGCACCGGGGATCACAGCCAACTTACTAATTCCGGGGTTCTACTAAAAAAATTTAAATGGAAAAACCCAGTAACAGTTTGCTCGACCTGGAAATCAGACTAAGGATCCCACATCGCGCTTTTAATTACGAAACCAACAGGGCAGTTAATTTTAATAATACAAGTGCAATAATATAACTGCAAACAGCTAGGCTATTCGATAGAATTTAGAACATGAATCTATGCTAATATTATAAAGCTGAAGAATTTGTTTGTTCGTTTGATTGAACGCGCTAATCTCAGGAACTACTAGTCCGAATTGAATCATTCTTTTTGTGTTAGGTAGCCAATTTATCGAGGAAGGCTATATAACATCACGCTACAACTAAGAAGAGCGGAGCAGTAATGAATAATGTTGCAAAACCGGGGAAAATCAAGGGTAGGCGATTCAACGCGACGGGAAGGGCCCGGAACTAGAAATTTAACGCGGACGAAGTTGCGGGCACAAGCTAGTTGAATTAGATACTTACAACAAAAATCGTTCCCATTTATGAACTACTCGAATAAAACTTCAAAACTCTGAATGAGTTTGAATAGTTTGTTTCTTCTATTGTTGCCTGTATATTCGTTGTTCCATTGTTGTCAAAATAGCTACCGACATACGACAGCCATTTTAGGAAACGTCAAAATCAAAGCCTTCAATTGTGACGTCACATCAAAGAAGGTTTACCTTTAACCTTTTTTCTATAATACAGAAACTGTGTAACCACGCCCTTACAATAGACTCCAGCCATTGTGAGTGACTCACTAAACATATAGTTATTCCAGTCATGATACGGAAATTCTTTCTTTTCTTATGAAATGTAATATTTTTCCTTGTGAAAGCCGCTTAGTCATTTTCGTAGGAAAATCGGTACTCGGATCGTTGCCTTAATTCATAGTTAGTTGGTTCTATAAATAATAGAATATCTGTTTTGTATAACGTAGTGTTACCAGATGGGTGAATGAATTAATTGAACACAAGCTTTTGCCCTGAGTTTTCCTCATTTTCAGACAATGGACATTTATCTATTTCATTCAGCTATGTATTATATACCGGATGACATTTTTTACCGTCTCGACCTTCATATGGTGTGTTGTGTAACTAGAATAGAAGGCAGGAAGGCCTTCAGATTCATCGTAGGTGACTAAAGGAGCGCGGGACACGGGCGGAAAGGGATGCATGTGCGGCTCGTGCGCCTGCGCCTATCTGCCGGCTTCAAAGGGTAGGACCGTGCTACGAAATCATTGATACATGACGCGCATTGAGTAGGGTGCGTGAGTTTCGATAGTTTTTTAATTATATTTTTTGTTTATTTTTTTCAAACTTCTGTTTTTGTTGTTCTAGTATGGAAATGTTACTTTAAATGTGTAGTATTTATTGCTAGATCAATTTCATTACATGTTATTCAAAAATAAAAATACCAAAAATTTCTATGCCAAAGGCTTCTACTCCGTTCACCTATTACCCCCATTTTTTTTCAAGACGTTAAAAAATGTCACCCGGTATATTATCTTTAGAAACGTCTATCTGACTGTCAGGACATCTCAGTTTTTTTTTAAAGTTGTACAGCAGAGAATTGAAAAAGAAGTCCAACTTCAACTCCAAGGTTGGAGCTGGACTTCCAGCTTCAACCTTGAGAACTGCCCACTGCGCTCTTTCAACTTCCAAAATGTATGTTTTTGCAAACCCTCCCTACGAGGATACGCAATAGTATAAGAGAGACTGGCAAAGGGCATCTATTGTTTTGATGGTTTGGCTGTCAGTAATGTGTCAGAGCGTCTTAAACATATAAATTACCTTACAAAGCCTGGTAACAAGAACCACCAAGTGGGATTTTAATGATAGGGATTGGTCTATTAATAACACCTAACTGTCACTACGATGAGTATTTTAGAGAATCCGTTCGTTAGATGAAAGTAATGATACCATTGACTAAACTAAAGACCACATTACCATACCATATTATGGTAAATAAAATAATTACGTTTATGAAACTGTCGAGTTAGAAACAAAGAAATAGAACGTAACCCTTTCTATACTTACACAGCCAGACACAATCCTACAAAAAGGTATCCGCGACTAAGTCATTATAAAGATTGTCTATACCGATGCGTCCGCTGTGAAATTACCATGGTTATTGCCTGTAGTTCCGTCCGTATGGTACAACCTTTATTGAACACCATTTGAGTATATCCAGGGATCCATTGTGAGCAATACAATCGTAGAAATTGATACTGTGTAGGCTGTCGTGGTCAGAACATCAAAATAGATTGTGAGCGTTTTGTGAACGTGCGTATTTATATCTGGATTTATTTTTGTAATCTTTGTGTGAAGATTTTGTTACTATAATGTATAGAAAATTCCCAGTAAGACTTGAAGCCGACCACAACATAGGAAAACGTTAGGCAGATGCTGATGTGTAGAAAATTGCAATATTCGTTTTCTGCACTCCTTTTCTGTTAAAACTTTAATTGTGCTAAAGTTCATCTCTTCCGTCTGCATAATTATTGTAAAAGGGGTACAAAGTTTTTGTTTCATGTATGATTATATGACACTTTTTGTATATTTAATCTTAGATACATTGTATAGGAGTCACAGTTTTACAATTCATTATTTTATGATGCGTTCTTCTGGCAGATCGCAAGCATAAATTGCGACGTATTTGACTGTGTGAATAAACATATGTTCTCTGCAAACTACTGGGAATCTCACTCCAGTAAGGACTTAATAATGAAGCGCGATTACTGGTTGAATATGAAAAAAAATAGCATAATATATGATCTGAATAATGTTTCAGGAAGAAAAAAGAGATGTAAGCAAGAAACAGAATCGTTGATAATGACATCATGCCTGCGACAGTAACAGATGTTTGAAATGTTGTAGAAAATTGTTGAACTTGGTTGGGCAACAAGCAATAATTGAATTTGACTCTTAACACGAAAATTATTAAGTTTATATTACTCGCACCAGAATTCGCAGTCTTTATTGATTTAGTAAAAAAATACTTGCATAATTCTCTTAAGCGAGCAGTCACTTAAGTAGGTAAGTAAGTAAGCAGTTTGCTATACAATACAGCATACAGTAACAATGGTATACCGAGGGATTATCATGCTCTTCAAGATGGAGCGCGTCTCCATCTCATTATAATAGGTCATGCTCTCGACAGAAGTTTCCGCGCTTTTATTGTGAAGAATCCAATATATATAGAGAAGAATTTCCTATCAATGCTTGCATATCTGGTGATCCTTGAAAATAATGGTACTTACTGGCACTGCTGCTCACAATATTCCATACATTTATAATCTGAAGGTAAAGAGACTCGAGCACAAGGTTGTCTATCCTAACTTTATTATCATAAATGCAAAAGTAAGTTTGTTTGTTACGCTTTCACGCTAAAACGGCTGGACGGATTTGGGAATCCGTCGACATCCCCCAGCATGCATAGCATGACCACCGTAGAAAGGGGTTTTGTCGACGAAAGAATAGACAAAATTACAGATTGTAGAAAGATTTGTACCGTTTTATGCTGGCGTAGCATAACAGTTCTACCTCTATTCTACTAAGAATAGACAAAGTTCTTTCTATGGTGGTCATGTTACGTATGCTGGATGTTAGTTAGGCACACAGATTTAGGCCTATCTGGGTGCCAAACATCCCCCAAATAATAAGGACATATGCTACTTTTCATCCTGGGTCCTAGTCAAAGTCGCTGGCAAGAGCTAGTTGTATTATATATAGTTCATCTCGTAATTGCCACCATAAAGTTGAATGTGACTTGTGTGTCATAAATCATCACAATCTATTTGAGTACAACAAGGTAATACAATACAATACAATCCTTTATTTCAGGCAACTTAGGCCCATAAAAACACAATAAACAAATAATATAAAACAATAACTATAAACTAATACATATTTTATAAAAACAAAACTTAAACTATCACTAAACACGTAATGATGACGGCGTCGTGTTCCGCTGCGTCGTGTCGCATAACCGTCCTCGGGAACGACGATACAAGACACCTTTCGGCCAAAAGTCCTCTCTCAGGCAGGTCTGTAGATGGTGGGTTGGAACTCGTACCACAAACGACTTAAAATTGATGTTGTGGCGCCAAGCCTTTTCCCAACCATGTCCCAGTGTGACCTAATGCATATTTTACGGGGAGCAAATCCGTATCTAACCTCCCCAATCTAACAAGTAAGACTGGTCGTCAAACTTTCGGGCTTATGACGATCCGTAATGACTGTAATTTGACAGTCGTTACGGATCGTCATATTTGGATCGTCATTTTTAGGGTTCCGTTGCCAAATGGCAAAAAACGGAACCCTTACAGATTCGTCATGTCTGTCTGTCCGTCCGTATGTCACAGCCACTTTTTTCCGAAACTATAAGAGCTATGCTGTTGAAACTTGGCAAGTAGATGTATTCTGTGAACTGCATTAAGATTTTCATACAAATATAGAATAAAAACAATAAATTTTGGGTTTCCCCATACTTAGAACTGAAACTCAAAATTTTTTTTTCATCAAACCTATACGTGTGGGGTATCTATGGATAGGTCTTCAAAAATGATATTGAGGTTTCTAATATCAATCAACTCAAATATAAAAAAAAAAACATTTAATTTCATAAACATAAACCTTATGCATAAATCGTGAATACCTACACGTTTGTACGGTACCCTCGCCTCGGTGCGCGAGTCCGACTCGCACTTGGCCGGTTTTTTTATTATTTTCGTGGGTGACCCACGAATAACAGCCGAGACCAACGGTTTAATGTAAGTAGTTTCCGAGACACGGACCAACTGCGGTAAGCGTGTTTTAATCTGATCGTTCGACCCGTGCGACTATTATTACGTAGTCACAAGCCCCACCGAGATCATCTGCTCCCGAATTTATTTAGCATACATTTGTTGAAGGAGTTTTGTTACAGAATATATTGGTGTAACTACTAAGGTAGGGTGGTACGGGGCATCAGTGTCGCGGTGTTGAGGGCCCCACTCTGAGTCCGGGAGTTCTGCCAAAGCAACACGGCAACCGGGCAAACAGCTTCAGAGGGTTTAAGAATTATATTTTAAGATACTTTTAAAACAGGTGCATCAAGATGTGCTACAATTAAGCTTTCAATCAAATCCTATAAATGATAATCCTCCTCTCTATCGAGGAGACTTGTCCTCACAGAACAATTACATCATAATCATCATTTCAGCCGAAAGACGTTCACTGCTGGATAAAAGCCTCCCTCAATTTGGGGGGGTTACCATAATCGCCACCCTTGGCAGGCGGGTTGGCGATCGTAGTATGGTGGTAAAATGCATAGAGGACGCTGCTGCCCATTCTCTAGTGAGTACCTTAGTGGCGACTAAGGCCTCATTTACGGAGACGCCTGGGGTCGCGCGGCGCGTGCGGCGGCGTAGCGTCGCGCGGAGCGTCGGACGTTTTTGCTGTTTACGGAGAGGCGGCGCGTGAAGCGGCACGCGTCATTGCACGTGTAAACACAAACATATAGCAATATACGATGTTGTTCATAGAGACGCGAGGCGGGCAGAGTGGCGGTGCTCGCCGCGACGCCCGCGGCGACTTTTTAAGCGTGTAGCGGCGCACGCGGCAGGCATCGCTGCGGCGTACCTGCGGTACTCAATAAAACCAACTATTTCGATATTGTTTACTATATAATCAAAAGTTGTAGTAGACACCCGTGTATAGCCATGAAAAACATCATAACCACTTTCTCTTATTGACCTATCAAGAATTGCATATTCCCCAAACTTCTCGTGTTCCGTTGCTGTAAACAGGGCTAATTTTTATATTAAATAATTCACGTTTAACATAAAAATTTCTGCTAAAAAATTGATGATATTGTACTTCATTGCGACGTTAAATACGTCTGCGTTGTGTGATTTCCAAAAAAAAAAATAAGACAGGCAGAAGGTTCCGCCGCGGGCACCGCTTCATCGAGAATTGCCGCTGCGGGCGCCGCGCCGCCATGATGAACGCCGCGTGCGACGCGGCGTTGACCGCCGCGGGCGACGACGCCACAAAAAACGCTCCATTTCAAACAAACGCGTGTAAAATCGCCTTTAAACGCACTCATATAACGCTATATGTTTGAATTCAGTGCGGGCCGTGCCGCCCAACGCCACGCGCGACGCCTGCGTCTCCGTAAATGAGGTCTAAGGGACTTACGTCTTACGTCACCCACTGGAAGAAATGGTATGGTGCTATTCTTAATGACTGGCACCACACGGAACTATTATATGCAAAGAGAATAATGTCACACAAGAACAAATATACAAAACATATGGCCATAGTAGCAATGCCAAAATAAATTTCCAATGCAGATCCGTGTGGTCGCGAGTGGTTTGTTTAAGCTCGGCTTTTGTTTACATATGTGCATACAGTATGCCCAATTTACATAGACCGTGACTCGTGGACTGGCGGTAAGAGAGTCCGTTGTTGGGGTATTTTTTATTCTATGTATTTGAAAGTGGAAGAATTTAGTTGGTTAGATTATTTAGTTTGGTTTTGTTGGTGGGAATTGCACTATGTATGGACTGTCGGCTGAGTAAAAATAGTAGAGGGTCTCTCTGATCTAACTCTGACTAGCCATGTGAATACTATAGTCTTCTCGCCATAAGATGAGTTCTCTGACAGTACATTTTTTTCCGTGGCACGCATACTACTTTAGACATATAAAAAATAAACTGGCAAAAAAAATTAAAAAGAAATGATAAAAAAAATATTGCCTTTCGTAAATTACTAAGTAAATTATTGTAGTTATAATTAACTGTTAATAAATTAAGTAAATAAAATAAAAAAGCATAAATCTTAAAAATGTCTAATGCGTTGAACGGAACGTCGGCCAATAGAGATTGCCACTACTCAATACACTAATCGACAAAAAAATTGATGAATCGGAGCGGCCATTTTGTAATCGCGATCGCGTCGCGTCAGTACGAGTGTGTTATGTCAGGTTTTTGCTATACTCTCGTGATGTTATGTAGCCTGTCTTATTCTGATGTATAAGCTATATTACTGTAAAGTTTCATCAAAATCCGTACAGTACTTTATGCGTGAAAGAGTAAGAAACATCCACACACACACACACACACATACTAACTTTCACATTTATAATATTAGTAGGAAGTAGGATAACCAGTTTATTAAAAAAATATTTTGAAAATCTAAAATCGATAATCCGATTCCATTTTCTTTGCCAACTGAATCGATATTATAAAAAATCGATTATATTTCGTTAGGTCACGTTACTAAAATAGTCAGACAAGAACTGTCCGGGAACTCATATTATGGCGAAAAAACTATAGTATCGAATGCCTATTTGACCAAACTAAGTGGGACAATAACAACCTGTAGTGTATTAAAGAGAATGTAGACCTTGGCTAGAATTAAACATTCTGAAATCTGGTCAGACTTTTTCCGATCGAGGGAAGTATTAAAAAAAAATGTTTATTTTGTAACCACATTCAAATAAACATGTTAGTGATTGAAGCCTCCTTTTAAGCAAACAATGCCTGTATTAGGAGACTCCGCTCTTCCATATCAAGGTAAGTACAAAATATACAAATTAAAAGTTGATGAAAAATCAATAATTATTCAAGTGCTTGTGTGTGTGTGTTTATGAGAGTGGGTTTGTGTGTGACTTGTGTGTGTGTGTAGGTGAGTATGTGTGTTGAGAGAAACAAGTGAGTTAACTTATTGTTTGCAATAGTGCCTCAGTATCTTCAAAGGGAAGTGGTTTTATCCAATTTGTTAAGATTTTTTACATACATGTGCTGGTTTAGTGTATATGTATATCTCCTTGTTCACCCTATTATATAGTTGACCAGAACGTATGTTGTATTGTATGGCAGCAAACTTTGTTCTAGTTTGTGGGATATGAGCAATCATGTCTTTTCGTCTTTTAGATATTATGTTTGTATCGTAAGGAAGTGTCTTGTGCTTTTTTAGGACCGTATGTGTAATGTACAGTTTTCTAACAGAAAGTAGGCCACTAATCTGGTAAAGACTCTCAGTAGGTATCTTATCTTTTTAAAGTACATAATTTTTATTAGTGCTCGTTGTCCTCTTTCAACATCTATAAATCTCGACTTAGCCGCACCGCCCCATATGGAGATACAGTAAACTATAACTGATTGCACAAGTGCTACATAAACTTCGTTAAGGAGGTTTCTATGAGGCCCTACTTTTTTATTTATATTTGTAGGTATGACATGTCGTAATGTTTTAAATATCCATCCCAGTTTCCTAACTCTTCTCGTTACATGCTCAAGATGAGCGTACCATGATAATTTTTGGTCAATCATGACGCCTAAATATTTGGTCTGTGAAACTGTACTAATTGCAGGGCACCCACAGTATTTTTTTGGAACTTTATCACATGAGTGTACTTTGATGCTAAAAGCATCGTTTGGTTGTGGACGATTCAAGATGGTAAAGCAAATGAAGTTAGTATTATTGATTATGTTTATCTGGATTTTTTCCACAGCAGCCCGAAGTCCAGATTTGTACTGGTTAATGGCAAAAGGTGATCTTAGATGTAGACCACATGTTTCTCTAAATTAATCTAGAGTAAGTAACTAGTACACGACCGAAGTTCGATTTCTGGCTAAAGGCGAATAATTGGCAATCACCATAATCTTCAGCCAAAGCCGAAGCCGAAGGTAACCCTTGGAAATTCAGATCAAGACTGGCGGAATGGGGATAAAATTGCGAACAAAGTCGTATTTCTTTTTTCTGTTTGCCGATACTGTTTCCCACCGCTGGTTTTTTCACCTTTTTTCTTCCTTACCTCCTTCTCTTGTGCGTTTTCAGGCTATGTTAGGCCTACAAACTTTATAAGATACACACACCAGCTTCGTTGGGGCTGATCTCGATGACGATGTTCGTCTTCGGGCATCTATTGAGTGACGATATTATCTTACAACAACAACAAAAAATTTACAAAAATATCACCAGGTAAATGAACAAGGTAGTTTCAAAATGAAAGCCTTACCTATGTCTTACGGCGTGTTCTTGTGGCTTGCATTGCGTCGGTAACTCAAGGCTTACCGAGATATATGGCGGCTTGTCGCCCTCCACAAGCCATTATGGAAAACACAGGTACGGTACGATTTACTTATTCATTTGATACTGTTGAACTAGCCCGGGGGTTTTTCATGTATTTTAAGATCGGGTATAAGGCAATTATAGTAAGGTAGTATGAATAAGTGCAATACAAGAAAATGATGCAGAAAAACATTTGATTTTTTGTATCATTTTCTCGCTTTGAACCATGGGTAGACAATGGCCTGGATTGGGTTATAAGATCCTTTTACTTTGATATTCCCACGGAATTGCGTGTGAATCCGCGGGGTACAGCTATAAATAAATATTTTAGTGTAGGCCAGAGAGATATTTCGTAATTTAACGCTGTAATGTTGATAAGTTTATCGATACGGTGGCCATATTTAACAGCTAAATGCAACGTTGCCTACTGAATGGCTCGCGGCTAATAGCAGCACGTGTCGATTGAAGGTTAAGCAACGCCTCACGGGGTCACTTCGTGGATGGGTGCCCATCCACTACATATCGGGACCCCTCCGTGCCCTGGAAAGCACGTTAACCCGTCGGTCCCGATTGTCTTCCGTAGATCTTTAACAGTTGTTACGAGTAGTCGGAAACCCAAAAATGTAACCAACTGTCCTACAAAAGGGTATTGTTTCCCAGTAACTGGGATATGGAGGTCAGATAGTCAGTCGTACCAATACTGATTATCAGCTGAAGAGGCTCTAGACCGATTGACATTCCAACGTGGCAACGTTGGAATATCACTTACAAAATTAACTGTTAACATAATCGAACTGTTTGCCTTGTTATTATGATCCTTTTCAACACGTATATTTCAACTTGTCCTAAGAGTCATAATCTATACTTAATATTATAAAGCTGAAGAGTTTGTTTGTTTGATTGAACGTGGTAATCTCAGGGACTACTGGTCAGAATTGAAAAAATATTTTTGAGTTGGGTAGCCTATTTATCGAGGAAGGCTATATAACATCACGCTACAACTAAGAGGAGCGGAGTAGTAATGAAAAATGTTGCAAAAACGGGGAAAATCGCACGGGTAGGCGATTCGACGCGACGGGAAGGGTCGGGCACAAGAAATTTAAGGCGGACGAAGTCGCGGGCAGAAGCTAGTCAGCCTATAATATTACCACCGATTGGCCTACGCAGGATCCTCTCTTCGAGAGAGTGGGCTGTAATCTATCACGCGGGCCCAGTGCGAATTGGTAGATAATAAATAAAATAAATAAATAAATATTTAGGACAACCAACACACCGTTATCTGATCCCAAACTAGGCAGAGCCTGTACTCTGTTAACCAGACAACTGATAAATTTACTTATATATTTCTAAATACATACATATTATAGATAAATTACACCCAGACACAGAACAAATGATTGTGCTCATCACACAAATATTTGTCCTGGGTGAGAATCGAACCCACGACCTCAGTCTTTGCAGTCAGGGTCACTAACCACTAGACTAACAGGCCAGTCAAATCAGTAAATGTCACATGTCTTCAAATGTTTGACTTTAGTGCCTGCCGGTTTCCCCACGATGTTTTCATTCACCGTTTTGAGAGCAGTGGTGTTGAAATCATTCACTAAAAGTAAAGTACCTGCTTGAGGAATATCAAAAGTAAATTCAAAGCTGTTTTTTTGCCTTGAGTGGAATAAAGTCCATTGTAATCAATAAAAAAAACTGGCCAAGTGCGAGTCGGACTCGCGCACCGAGGGTTCCGTGTTTATGAAATTAAATGTTTTTTTTTTTAATTTTTATGTTTGAGTTGACTGAATGAAAGGTAAATTGTGGTTTACGATTTATGACGTATTAAAAAAAAAACTACTATCTAGATTTCGTTCAAGCCAATTTTCGGTGGAAGTTTACATGATAATGTACATCATATATTTTTTTTAGTTTTATCATTCCCTTATTTTAGAAGTTACGGGGGGGGGGGGGACACATTTTACCACTTTGGAAGTGTCTCTCGCGCAAACTATTCAGTTTAGAAAAAAATTATGTTAGAAAGCTCTTATAGTTTCGGCAAAAAGTGGCTGTGACATACTCGGACAGACAGACAGACATGACGAATCTATAAGGGTTCCGTTTTTTGCCATTTGGCAACGGAACCCTAAAAACACACACAATAGAATTGTTCATTTAAACATTACAAGGCAATCACCCTCCGTTCCTTTTACAAAAACAATACGCTAGCCAATGTAAATGAAATTTAATGGGCCGATAAAATTTCGCGCCCTAAATAGCTTATTTCACCCTACATACAAAATTAATTGTTTCCCTTACTAAAGTTAAATTGCCTTTCATTTGTTGGCTTCTGTTTCGCGAAATTCTGTCATTGTGTTTTCTTTTTACTATTGTAGTAGCACCATTATTTATTACCATAGTATAAAAATGAACAGTATGGAAACTAGGCATGTGAGGTTGTCAATTCTAGTTTTTTTTTTTTTTTGTAAATTTCCAAAGTGTTTTATTAAAGCGACGATCTTTAACGCGGCTTGCAGTAGATGTACACTGGTGACATTGTCACGCGAAAATACGTTCATACATGTTATACCCCACCATGCAGTTTCACCCTGAGTGACCCTGTGAAAATGTTCTTTTTACTAGTGAGGTAACCGGCATGTCCTAGAACCAGAACGAAGACATGTGACACCTACCAACCAATATTGTGCCCGCGTGGTGGATAATGGCCTAGTCCGTTACCGAGAGGAGGCTAGTATTGCTACATCATAAGCTGCCGTGTGGTGAATAACGGTCTAGTCCATTACCGAGAGGAGGCTTGTATCCAGCATTGGCTACATCAATAAGCTGATTAGGTTATAGATAACAAAACTTAATGACGTCAATATTAATCTAGACACGCGGTAGCGTGTCAAGCCAAGTTCAAGTAACAGAACTGGCGAGCAGCACCTTGTGTAATATTACACGAACCATTAGGAGCCACTTTTGACTCCCTCATAACTCAAAAACTATTTCACATAAACGTGTCTTTGGCTCATATATTGAGACTTACAAGATAAATATGTGCTCCATATTTCATAAACACATCTCAAACGGTTAACGTCCATAAATTGTCATTTTTATTACTGACTGACCTATAGATCAAAACTCTAACCCAGTTCCAGATGACCTAAAAACTTAAAAATTTGGCATGCAGAGCCTTCGCAAGTTCTAAACCTGTTACTTGTCGGTTCTCATTTTATTATTCCGAAAATAATGGCTTGCTGGTAGAAACTAGCCGTCGAGCATAATAATTCGTATATGAGAACTAGCCAAGTCAGACCTTAGGCTACAATACTAATATATATATATAATAATAACTTGGCACCCATTTAGATCTCACTTCTTTTGTCGTTGAAATCAACAACCAAGGCATATATCATAATATTGAACTTGGCTCTCATTTCACATATGTTTTTGATGGGATATTATTTAGTCACATCTTCTGAGGCTGCGAGGCGACTTTAAAATAGCTTCAACTCGGCTATCTTCTCCAGGTAATGTCATTATGTAAACGAACATCGACAAAAGCCTTTCTGATCCTCAAAATTTCCATGACACAGTGTTAAAGCCATCCAAACGTTGATGACGCAAAAGGTACACGGTGCAATGTCGTTGAATAATCACCGAAATAACTCAAAGACGGCTTTTTGAATTCACCCCCTGAACATTAACATAGGAATCTTAGTACCGCGGTAACGAAGAAGAACGGGGAGGGAAAACGAGTTTTTTGTTTACATTTTGGTAGAGTATTTTTTTTATTTCGCTACTAGCTTCTGCCCACGACTTCGTCCGCAATAAATTTCTTACTCCCCGACCCTGGCCTTCGCATCGAATCGCCTGCCCGTGCGATTTTCCCCGTTTTTGCAACATTTTTCATTGTTGCTCCGCTTCTCTTGGTTGTAGCGTGATATTATATAGCCTTCCTCGATAAATAGGCTAACCAACACAACAAGAATTTTTCAATTCGGACCAGTAGTTTCTGAGATTACCACGTTCAATCAAACAAAAAAACTCTTCAGCTAGGCTAACCAACACAACAAGAATTTTTCAATTCGGACCAGAAGTTCCTGAGATTACCACGTTCAATCAAACAAAAAAACTCTTCAGCTTTATCTATACATACATACATATAAAATTCAAAGTCCTGAGTAACTGACTGACTGACTGACTGATATATCAACGCACAGCCTAAACCGCTGGTCCTAGAGACATGAAATTTGGACGGTGTGTTCTTTGTTAAAAGTAAATTTCCACTAAGTTGGCGCCCAGTTATGTTGCTACGTAATTTAAATCCGCCAAAATTATGCAATAGCACCAGATTACGAGTGAAAACATTATAAAGAAATGTTATCGAGGCATTTATACTGACAGGTTGTTCCGAGGGGACTCCGAGGATTATTCCGAGGATTCCTCTAACACCATCAAACTACACTTTCGTGCAAAAGCGTGCAGTTTCCCCTCAAAGTCTGCTTTGCCATAACCATAATTAAATCTCAAGGCAAACTCTTAATTTAACTGGGGTAGACTTAAGAGAGAACTGCTTTACACACGGTCAGTTATACGTGGCCTACTCCAGATTAAGCTGACGGGGATTCTAGCACCTGAAGGAAAAACAAAAAATAATGCTTACAAAGAAACATAGCAGGATTTTTTATCCTACAGCAAACATTTATCAATTCACGTGCCGCTCCTCTATTTAATAAAAAAGCAAACAGTGCGATAAGACATTGTTTACTTGGATTAACACATAGGGTACTTTTAATCCCAGTAGTACTTCTCTGTGGGATATGTTTCGACATCCACGCGAGCGAAGCCGCGGGCAGAAGCTAGTAATATTATAAGTAAAATAAGTAAATAATTATTACGTAAATTAAGCGGATGGAGGAGTATGAAATTTGGTACAGTTAAAGTTCATATCGAGGAGGAGTGAAGAAAGTAAATATTTTTATATAATAACTATCTTTTTCCAGTGGCTTCGCCCGCATTTATATACATAAAAACCTTCTTCTTGCATCACTTTGTATATTGAAGAAACCGCATTTAAATCCGTTGCGTAGTTTAAAATATCTAAGCGCACAGATGCGGGAAGTGACTTTGTTTTATACTATGTAAAGATGCATTAGAAATACATAAATATAATATAAATACATGGTCCATCTTCAACCCCTGATCGACCACAAGCATATTTTAACATTTCTAATTTCTGAATAGTTTGAAGTAAGCGCAGTTATTCCACTGTATTAAAATTTATAAGAACAGTGATCAGTCAAGTGACAGTTAATTTTATTTATTAAGTTTATTAAGTTACTTAAGAGATAGAAAACATAATGGATTTTGACGAAGAGTCACTTCGTTACAATAATTAAAGTATTTAAGTACTACTTGTACTCATTAAGATCTTAAGTTGAGAGTTAAGTGGTTTACAATAACTATCCCAAAAATCTAAAGTCTAAAGTATGCGGCACAAGTGTTGAACAACAAACACAATGGTGACTTTCGCAACTATCTTTTAGTTTCATAATTTTCAGCCTTAATTATTTCAGTGCAATCACTGACATTATGAATAATTCAATAGATAAAAAACTGACGAACCCAAAACAATAATTTCCTGACTCAGATACAAACAAAGGATATCCCTTGCAAAACATCCTACGCCCTCTTAAATTTGACCGCCCCACAAATGACGTCATCGCAATCGCCTTAGAAGACGTCATTAGGCCTTTACAAATATCCCTTTACCATCTTCACAGCCCTTGTTTTCCTTGACATAAGGTTGAAATCAGCATAGACGGTGGACAATCTAAGTTGGTATTCAAGGTGTCATTGACGAATCTGCCCCATTTCTCATCAAGTGTCATTTCGAAATGTCACCATCGGTTGTCACGAGTTGTCATTTGCGTTGTAATACTCAAAATGACTACTTTTAACGTACGCAGGTAGGGTAATTTCGGGTTTACGTGATCGTAATGAAAAGGTACTCTCTTTATTGCACCCGTAATAATATTAAGAGAACTAAAGTTGTTGACAGTACCGTGTGGTGCCGGACGTAAAAAAATAACACCACCCCATTTCTTCCCGTGGGTGTCGTAGAAGGCGACTAAGGGACTTACTAGAGAATGGGCAGCAGCGTTCTCTATGCATTTTACTACCATACTGATCGCCAACCCGCCTGCCAAGCGTGGCGATTATGGCAAAGCCCCCCAAATTGGGGGAGGCCTAAGTCCAACAGTGGACGTCTTTTTTTTTTTAAACGAGCTGAATGGCATGCAATTCGAGAGGCCTATGTCCAGCAGTGGACTGTGATAGATTGATAATAAAGCTGATGATGAATGATATTAAGCAAAATTAATGTTCACTTGAGATCAAAATTAAATTAAACACAACATTTTGTTGCATGGTGTGTGTTGCATTTCATACTTAATTAATTAATTAATTTATTTTGGATCTCCAACAAAAGATGTACACAATACATTGACACGTAAACAAAGGGTAACAGTAAAAGTCGGTGTACTCCTTCACTTATAGGAGACCACAGCATGCACAATAAAGTTTACAACTAAGCTAACAAAGTTAAAATATTAACTATAGGTAAAATTTGGTAACAAATTATAAATTATTAAAGGACATACACTAAAAGAAGAATTTGAAATACTTAAATTAACACCTAGAGATATTTAAATTAAAATAAATCTACTAATCTATTCTTATATTTAGATAGAGACTCACAGATATTGTTATTAAAACGGGAGTCAGGTGTTGTAGGCGGGGGTGACGGTGTTCCCTTGACGAAAGAGTGAAATTAAACCAGTCAGAATGTCGCAATCTTTGCTTATATTTGTACACAGAAATGATATAGAAATTACAGTGAAATCACACACATAAAATGGTTATAAGAAACAGTAGATACACAGCACACAATATAAAATACAGTCAATCAGAATAAGCAGAACACACAATTAAATCCTAGCTACACATTACTGAAGACTGGCTAACTAGTTATAGGGTACATCGCGACTAAGCAGTGGACAGCGTAGCCACTTACTTCACAAACACTACGTGTTAACTTGATGATTCGCGTAAAAATGTATAAAGACTAAACTAAAAATAGGCACTCGGCCCTTATATAGGTTTTACAGCATAGTGCAAGTGTCCTACGCACTTCCTTACTTCCCGGGCGCTCCGCCAATTACAAATGCTAAAAATGGACTTTCCCAAAGGAGCAGGTCTCGACCTGTCGAGAATTCGAAAACACGTGTAAGGAAGTTCAAGGCTCCTAGTTTCTTATTGGATTAACAAATAGACGTCGTCCTATTGGAGCATACATTCTTGCACCATGATTACTGAACTACACGTTTAATGGTTAGGCATTTACAATTAAGGTATCCAAACGGTAATTAGTCTTAAGTAAACAATGACACTGGCATTATAATCTAATTAGATTCTAACAGGTTGTTTCCTACAAGCTATTTTGCATTCAACAGGCTAAAACATAAGTTAATACATTGTTATTACTAACATTCTATGGTATTCAAGTCTGTTATTATCTTAGATATCTATTACTGGTTACGAAAGAACATTTAGGTATTTATTTAGGTATTTTACATGGGCTATAACTTAGTTACCTTTTACATTAAAATGGAAATATTGGTGTTAATGGATAGCTAGTTTCATTGGGCTTTGCCCACAACAACAATGAAAGAATAACATTAACTATAGCTTGTTTTATTGGGCTTCGCCTACATTCCACCCCCTGTAACAGGGTTCAACCGACTTACAACTCTTGGTCTGTGGGAAGCACAATAATCTTCGCTACGGGTCGACGTAGGACCCCATTTATAGTCTTAACATCTACTACACGGACGATACCATCGTTGCCGTGATACACAGCCTTGATGAGGCCTTTGGTCCACGCACTTCGCGGTCTATTGTTGTCTAGGATCACTACAACATCACTGACACGTACGTTCGGCACATTGTTCGACCACTTTTCCCGACGTTGGAG
The DNA here is from genome assembly GCA_947507805.1 of Aporophyla nigra. NCBI lineage: Eukaryota > Metazoa > Arthropoda > Insecta > Lepidoptera > Noctuidae > Aporophyla > Aporophyla nigra. Next base: position 24,257,172 of record OX382292.1, on the reverse strand, counting down.
CGTAGGCAGGTACTCTCGCAGCCAGCGCCGCCAGAACATGTCGGCGAGCGCGTTCACGCGCCGCCACTGCCGGCGAGAGTCGATGTCTCCGGCGTCGCTCGATGCAAACGGAGTACTCCCGGACGCAGTGCCCAGGAGTAGATGGTTCGGCGTCAGGACCACAGGCTGGTCGTGGTCGTCGTTCACGTAGCTTAGTGGCCGGCTGTTTATGATCAGCTCGGCTTCAGTGAGGAGGGTGTAGAGGACCTCCTCACGAGGGGCACGCTCCTTGAGCGTACTGCGAAGTGCGTTTTTTACGGATCTCACCAGGCGTTCCCAGCAGCCACCCATGTGTGGGGCCGCCGGGGGATTGAAGTGCCACTCGATGCCACGGTGAATGGCCTCGGCCCTTATCTGACCTTGGTTAAGATCTTTCAGGGCGGCTCGAAGCTCGGTATTGGCCCCGATGAAATTGGTACCCTGGTCAGAGTACAGATGCGCCGGTTGCCCGCGGCGCGCTATGAGGCGCCGCAAGGCTAGTATGGCGGAGTCGGCGCTAAGGGAAGCGGCCAACTCAAGGTGGACGGCGCGCGTAGTGAGGCAGGTGAATAGGGCACCCCACCTCTTCTCGCGCCGTCGTCCGATTGCGACCTCCATCGGGCCGAAGTAGTCCACCCCCACTCGCACAAAGGCTCGTCTTGATGGTTCAAGCCTTGCGAGCGGCAGGTCGCCCATCTTCGGTGGCGCGGGCTTGGCTCGGCAGACGCGACAGAGTTGGCAGTTCGCAACCACTGTCTTTACTGAGGTTCTGATTTTAGTGACCCAGTATTTTTCCCGCAGATTGTTGACGACTGTCTCGTGGTTGGCGTGTAAAGCCAACGCGTGGTAGTGGGCGATTAGCTTTCTCGTCAGAGGATGGCGGCCCTCCAGGATAATAGGGTGCCGCTCGCCGAACGTGAGCACCTCACAGGCACTCAGACGCCCTCTCACTCGTAGCAACCCGTCGTCGGCTATCATGGGGTCGAGAGCTTTGATGCTGCTGCTGCTGGGAACGGGCAGGCCTTTTAAGATGGTGGCCCGCTCGTTGTTGAAGCTTTCCTCTTGACACAGCCTCAACAGGCTGTTGTGAGCAGCTTCTAGGTCTTGACTGCACAGCTCTGTGGTCGACCGACGTTTGCGACATCGGTCGCTGAAGATGAGCACCCGCGCCATGACGCGCTGAATGCGTGACCACGATGAGTAGCGCTCGTACTTTAGGAGTGGCGCCATCGGTGCTGCTGCGGCGTGGACCCGCTGGATGCGCTCAAGGTCCGCCTCCGACGCCTCAGCCTCGGAACACGCAGGCCACAGCTCCTGTGGATCACATAGAAACGAGGGGCCCGAGAGCCACTCTGCGTGGTCATCGGGCCAGCACAACCTGGTGGCCTTATCAGCTGGGTTATCCTGTGAGGGTACCCAGCGCCAGTTGCCTCTGTCTGACAGCCTATCTATTTCGGCTAATCTGTGTGAGACGAATCGTTGAAATTCCTGTGCATCGGAATTTATCCATTTTAGTACAGTTTTGCTGTCGGTCCACAGGAATTTCCGATCGATTCGTATACCTAGCTCTTTGTGGGCGGTGTCTGCTAAACGACAGGCTAACACTGCTGCTTGTAACTCTAGCCTGGGAATGGATATTACTTTTTGTGGAGCTACTCGCGCTTTCCCTAGTACCATAACCGCTTCCCTCCTACCTTCAGAGTTAGAGCCCACTAGGTATACTACCGCGGCGTAAGCCAGCTCGCTGGCGTCCCCGAACGCGTGTAACTCTAAGTTATCGAGTTTTAACCCGTACCACCGCGGTATTTTTAAATTATCTAATCGATATAAATTATGCAGCCAATTAAACCACACTTTGGCGTCTTTATCTTTTAAGGGCTCGTCCCATTGGATTCCCGACTTCCATATTCGTTGCATTAGTATGCGTGATTGAATTACACATGGATATAGAAAACCTAGTGGGTCGTAAATCGACATTATCATACTAAGAAATTGTCTCTTAGTGGGCACTAGACTACCATTTATGATTTCAGGCGGTAGTCTTTTAAATGACAGATCAAAACCTAACTCGTCGTCTTTAGGTGACCATATCAAACCTAGGGTCCTCTCTACTGAGCCTGTTCCCTTCTCAAGGGCTACCTTATCAGGCATTTCTATTTTCAGCTTTTCCCTTAGCTCCGATGAGTTAGTGACCCACCCCCGGATTATGAATCCACCGGATGCATGTATTCTGGTCACTTCCTCTATTAACGTGTTAGCCTTCTCCTCGGTCCAAGCACTATCTAGATAGTCGTCCATATAGTGCCTAGATTTAATGGCTTCCACAGCTTCGGGATAAACATCAATAAATTCATCGGCATTTTTGTTGAGTATGTATATTGCCGTAGTAGGGGACGAGGCTGCACCAAATATCATGGAATTCATCGCATACGTATCTGGTTCTTTATGGTGATCCGCGCCTCTCCATAAGAATAATTGCGCGCCTTGATCTTGTGCCCTAATTTTTACCCTTAAAAACATGTCAGCGATATCCCCTGAAAATGCGACGGGGCCTATTCTGAACTTAATTAATATGCCGAGCAAGGAATTCAACAAGTCAGGTCCGGTTAGTAGGTTGTCATTTAAACACGTTCCGTGAGACGTGGCAGCTGCGTCGAACACTAGACGCAGCTTGCCCGGTTTGTTCGGGTTAACGACCCCGAAATGCGGTAAATACCAAATAGGTGATGTGTCTATGTTACCGTTTACTTTGCGCGCGTAACCTTCCTCTACTAACCTACTTATTTGAGTTGAATATGCCTCAGCGAAACTAGCGTCCTTACGCATACGTTTCTCAATGCCGTACAGCCGTTGCCTAGCCTGATTGTAATTATCAGGCAACTGAATATTGTCATGTTTCCATAACAAACCGACCTCCCATTGTGACTGGTCGGGGGTACGATGGCTAGTGCTGTCTAACACGGCTAATGCCCTTTCGACATCTTTATGTTTCCTTAAATTATCTGAAATGCCTATTGCTTCTAGCTCAAACTGTGATTTTACTAAATTATGCAAATCAGGTAGGGAAACGGTCATGCAATTAACACATTCTTTACTATTATTATTATTAAATGGTCCATGTATGACCCAACCTAACTTAGTGAGTGAGGCAACTGGCTTACCGGATTTTCCTTGGCGGATGTCCTGACTGACGAGCAGCTCCCAGTTGTCCTGTCCGAGCAGCAGCAGCGGTTCGGCTCCCCTCATCTCTACGCAGCCCAAGTCGCGTAGGTGCGCGTTGTCGTCGATCACTGCGGTGGACACTGTCTGCGTGGGCAGTTTAATGTCTACTATTGTCCGACACGTAATGTTATGACACTGACCGTTAGGCCCTTTAACGCGCACTTGTACCACTCGCGACGTTGAGTCTGTTACTCCGTAGCCACCCGCGGTTTTTAGCGAGAGGGGAACACACGGACCCACTAAGTCGGTGGCGAGTGAGCTGTCGATGAGTGACACGGTCGCACCATCGTCCAGTAGCGCGTAACACTGCTTATCACTATTGACCGTCACTGGAATGATTTTTAGTAGGGCCGTAGCTCGCCACTCGCCTATATTAGTGACGCTTTCCGTCTTATTTTCTGCTGGAATAGCCGTTTTTTCTTTTTCTTTCGGCTGCTTATCCGCGTGTAACAGCAGGTGATGTCCGAACCCGCACTTCTTACATCTGTTCGCACGGCAGAACCTCTTGGGATGTTTACTCACGAGACATTTGAAACATGTGTTCTTTTCCTTTATCGTGTCCCAACGCTGTTGAACGGTAAGCTTCTTGAACTGGTCACATTCTTCTATTCTGTGCTTTCGTTGACATATAACGCATTCTTCAGGAGCGGTAGACTCGTCGCTCTGCGTGTTCACTCGTTGTGTCAACGGAGGCCTGCTGGCGGCCGAGCGTGCGGCGTTGGCTGGTCGGGACTGACCGGTCCCGCCGTACTTCTGCTGTTGCTTGGCAGGGGGCTTTGATGGGCTGGACTCAAACATGCACGCCTGAGTGTAGTACGACGTTGAGCGTGTCAAGTGTATTAAAAAGTGTGATAATATTTCCAAGTTCGGAGACACTCTTAAGTCCACCCCCTGTGTGTTGTCCAGGCCCATTGCGAAGTCACCGTATTGCGCACGTTGTACAGGTGTCAGCTTGCTCAGCAGGTCACTCACCAGCTGTGGATTGTTTATGTAACCATCCGCCCGAATATTTTTGAGTAACGAAACACAATTTCTAACAGTTGACGAGAATTTCCTTAGTTCGCGTCCACTTTCCGTTACTCTAGGTAATTCTTTGACCTTTTGTATGGCGTACTGTAGCACTACGATCGGGTGACCGTACTCATCCTCTAGCGCGCGCATTATCTCGGTCGGATCAGTTGACGTTCGTAGTAAGTCCTCTACTGATACCTTTGCGTCGCCTTGTAACGAGGTTTTTAATCGTGCTAAGTTTTCGTGCGCCTTGAAATTATAAATTTGTGATGTTTCCCAGTACATGTTCCGATATGATATCCAGTCGGCGGGGTCACCGTTAAAGTATGGCAATTCATATGCCTGTCTTGGTACCGGTCGTGGTGGTCGTGTCATGTTCGTGATAGCCTCTGCCAGTCTGTCTATCGTCCGGTCTCTGTCCCCTGACGATTCTCTCCGCCTTTCTTTATCATCCGCTCCGTACTGCATCTGCCGCCGTGTATCCGACTCGAGTTTGCCTACTCGAGGTACACTTGCGGCCGGAGTGGTAAAGACGGGATAACGGCTGGGTAACCGGAACCTTACACCATCTGACGTTTCTGGCATGTACCTGGGCGTAATTGGTGCCGTTATGTTAGGTAACGGTACAGACGCGGATGCCCTAGGTACTTGGGACTGGTCTAGATCACACAACACTGACGATCCACGGTGGTTATTCACAAGATTCACTCTACTTACGGTTTCATCACGGGTCTCAGATGTTTCACGGGGCGCGGCCCTTTCAACGGGTGCGCCTGACACAGCCGGCGTCCCCAATACTTCTATCAATTGGGGGACTTGGGGCGTAGTTTTCACCCACTTTTCGACGCGCTGTGTCGTACTCCCATCTGAGTTTGAATCATCGCTTTCAGCGGCCGCCTCTATCTCAGCTATTTCTGCCTCCATCCTTTTCTTAACAAGGTTTTCCTTGTCTTTGACCAGGTTCTCTTTTAACTGCACTAACTCGCGCTCCGCTTCGTACTCGATTCGTTTACGTAAATAATCGACGCTCCTGTGGCTATTTCTTGACGATATTTTGCTGCGCGGCGAGGTGTGGCGACCCTTGGTCGCTGCCTGCCCCCCGTGCGCTCTCTCTGACGTCAATTTGCTGTGGTCGATTAATCGACCACCTGTGAGCGGAATATTACGAGCGGACGTCGATGCCCATGTCGGTGCTACGGACGGAGAACCTGGAGCCCTCTCGGATGGTAGGCCTGAGTCAGAGACGATGTCCTCTGCTTGTCGCGTACCCTTTTCTTCTGCCAGTCTTCGTAGCTTGCTGCGTGTAGTGATTTCACTTCTGTGACTCATGATTCTGACTGGTTCACTCTATTCTATTGGAACCTGATCCGGCTCGAAGGACCAAAATGTTATTAAAACGGGAGTCAGGTGTTGTAGGCGGGGGTGACGGTGTTCCCTTGACGAAAGAGTGAAATTAAACCAGTCAGAATGTCGCAATCTTTGCTTATATTTGTACACAGAAATGATATAGAAATTACAGTGAAATCACACACATAAAATGGTTATAAGAAACAGTAGATACACAGCACACAATATAAAATACAGTCAATCAGAATAAGCAGAACACACAATTAAATCCTAGCTACACATTACTGAAGACTGGCTAACTAGTTATAGGGTACATCGCGACTAAGCAGTGGACAGCGTAGCCACTTACTTCACAAACACTACGTGTTAACTTGATGATTCGCGTAAAAATGTATAAAGACTAAACTAAAAATAGGCACTCGGCCCTTATATAGGTTTTACAGCATAGTGCAAGTGTCCTACGCACTTCCTTACTTCCCGGGCGCTCCGCCAATTACAAATGCTAAAAATGGACTTTCCCAAAGGAGCAGGTCTCGACCTGTCGAGAATTCGAAAACACGTGTAAGGAAGTTCAAGGCTCCTAGTTTCTTATTGGATTAACAAATAGACGTCGTCCTATTGGAGCATACATTCTTGCACCATGATTACTGAACTACACGTTTAATGGTTAGGCATTTACAATTAAGGTATCCAAACGGTAATTAGTCTTAAGTAAACAATGACACTGGCATTATAATCTAATTAGATTCTAACAGGTTGTTTCCTACAAGCTATTTTGCATTCAACAGGCTAAAACATAAGTTAATACATTGTTATTACTAACATTCTATGGTATTCAAGTCTGTTATTATCTTAGATATCTATTACTGGTTACGAAAGAACATTTAGGTATTTATTTAGGTATTTTACATGGGCTATAACTTAGTTACCTTTTACATTAAAATGGAAATATTGGTGTTAATGGATAGCTAGTTTCATTGGGCTTTGCCCACAACAACAATGAAAGAATAACATTAACTATAGCTTGTTTTATTGGGCTTCGCCTACAGATATCTAAATTTGTAGTTTTGGCTAATATGTTATATTGTCTACAAAGTCTGGAACAGTGGCGTAATGACCGAGGTTAGTTTTTGAGCTAGGGATGTAAAATAAATTGTATGTGTTATGCCTGGGAATCCGAGTCGGAATTTTAATCTATCTAAGGGCCTGATAATATATTAGGCCTGTTAATTAGACTGAAAACCGTCCCCAATATAGTTGAAAAAAGGTAGGCAAGTGAGGTGATGTGGTGTGATTGTGGTATGTGTTACCTGGCCCTAAAATACCAGCAATAGTATACTAACAAAAACTTGCCTCACCATCCTAGTAACTCGAAGTCTAAATAAACTTTATCAGTGAACAATATAGCGCCCTCTATCGTACAACAAAACACTGCGTTCCGTTTTCGAAGAGAAGTACTTACAATAATTTCAGTGTGTAATTGCACACAGACAGACCGACGGATATTCTTGCGAAAGGTTCGAAATTTTTTATACAATTTTATCCTGTTGATGTTTCTAGGTGCAACTGGCACTACAGTGGCTAGAAGTAAATAACCGTTAGTCCTATTCCCCCAGTTTGTGTATTTGTTTGTTTGTTTGGAATTTGTTTGTACTAAAGTTCCTTGAAGTTTAATTGCAGGGGACTAAACTTTTCAGCCATAAGACGCCCAATGGTGGACATAGATTTTCCTTCAATTTTGAGGGGCTTTGCCATAATCGCCACGCTTGGCAGGCGTGTTAGCGATCGCAGTAAAGTGGTAAAATACATAGAGAACGCTGCTGCCCATTCTCTAGTAAGTCCCTTAGTCGCCTCTTACGACACCCACAGGAAGAAACCGAGTGATGCTATTCCCACACGGACTACGTGCAAACATATTGTACAAATAATTAATAAACATAAATAAACGCGTAGTTCACAATAGAATGAAACTTCAATTGACCGGTAAATAGCATTAAACACACCCGTTACGGTAATGATTTCCATATTGTAATTAACTTGGTGCAGATGAAATTAGTTTCTGACCAACTGACAATTAAGGCGTCGCTCCTCAGCGGGACATGGCTAAGATACGCACACGTGCTTAGCTTCGTTTTGTATGGAAATTAACGCGGGACCATTAGCACGGCTACGCACAGATTCGTGGCTGGTAATCGATTGAACCGTGCAAATAGAAGAACCTGTTATACATACTAGTAGCGACTAGCTGCTATTTTTACACGCTTTGTATTAGCTTCACTTGTATGTTTGTTTGTAACCGACTCCTTATAGCGCGATTTTGACCCACTTTAAACGACCAGATTTCATTCAAACTTTGCAAACCTGTCAAGGACCGATGACAATGCAATAATTTCATAAAATTGTGCCATTATCCTTGCCAGGGTTACCAGGACAGCAAAAAAACTGTCTTCGAAAACTACGTTGACATACGTCACAAACTACGCTGACATACGTCTCAAAATTCGAAACACCCTAAAAAATAGAAAAGAAATAATAGTTTAAAAAAAAAACTAATTTTGTACTTTTTAGTTTGGTTTTCAATGGAAGCGTGTTTTTTAGTTTTTTTTAACTATTTTTTTTTTTTGCTGCTGTTTCTATGGGCCTTAGTTACCTGAAATAAAGGATTGTATTGTTTTGTATTGACGATTTTGTCACTTCAGAAACGTACAAAAGATTCCATGTAAGTGAAAAAGATACATGTAATAATAATTGATTTTGCCACGGAAAGCACGTTAAGACATTGTTCTGGGCTGTCCTGATTCCTAGATCTTTGACAGCCGTTACGCGTCGTCAGAAACCCGAAAGCAACCCGTCTTACCAAGGGGTTAGTATTACCTAGTAACTGGATTGTGGAGGTCAAACAGACAGTCGCTCGACATAAAATAGCACTCTCCTGGACTAATTGCTATTATTACCTCAAACTCTTACTTCCAACTAGAATCAATTCTATATTATTTAATTTAAATGTTGACGTGCAATAGTGCGTTTTGAAGAAGTGAAAGTCAAAGCATTTGTTTCAAATACGCACAGATTTGAAATGAATGCTTTGACATTGACTTTCCCTCACGACATTTTCCTCACTTCACGCAATTTTTCAGTTACCGGTGTCATTTTTCAGACTTCCTCTTATGTACCTTTATGTACTTTATTTATACACGATGCTTAAAGTAAGGAGACGTTTGAAGGACGAAAATGTATGGTTATATTTTTATAGTATAAAACAAGTCGCATCCCGCGTTTGTACGCTTAGATCTTTTAAACTACGCAAAGGACTTTAATGTAGATGATAGATAAATGATTCAAGAGAAAAGGTTTATAATATGCGTACGAGCATAAGCTCGTTATTAATAAAGCCCTTAGTTACTAGCTCTATATTTTCGCGAGTATATGCCTAACGTAGAAAACTCTCCGTGCACATCCTACGTAGTAGTGGATGGTCGGCTTTACTGCGTTTTCATTCACGTTTAATTATTGTAATTATCAGTCAAAATTATTCCGTTCCATTTGTAATTCATTGTTATTATATTCAGAAACTGTTTGTGAGAACTTATTTGGGGTTAACTTCTGGAATAATTTGGAAACTGTGAATATTGTAATTGGAAAACTAGGTCATTCGTATGTTCATTTGAGTAAAATATAAGACTTTCTCTATGGTCTAGTGATCGCTAGCACTATCGCAGAGCATAAGGTCTAGGGTTCGTTTCCCGGGTTGGACAAAGAATTATTGGATTTTTCATCTGCATGGAATTAGTTATTAGCGATAAGCTATAACTAGCGAAATATGGGTGTATTATACGTACAATTCTGCCTATCCCTTCAAGAAATATACACCGTGACATTTTAGTCGTCTAACAAACGTCCACTCAATGTATCCGAAATACCTCTAGGCGTGATTAAAAAATTGTTACCATTAATTAAGATAATAGATACTAAGAAAAATAAATAATGCATTAGAATTATGAAACATCATGTTAATAATGTTTACGTATCATACGGTAGAGAACATACCTACCCAGCGTACGAGTCGACTAGATCATTCCATCTCCATTTTCCATGAGACAAAATATCAATTTAAAACTACGTCCTGCGTCATCATAATGAATAATATTTTTATTTTTTAGTTATTTTATTTTTATTTTTATGGATGTGTAGTAGTCATTGGATACATGAAATGGGCTTCCGTAAGACGATTAAAATGTCACGTAGTAGTAATATTATATTTTTGAATTTGATGATTCGTTTGTTTTATGAAAAAATACAAAGTTAAACATTTTACTCAGTGATGAATTTGCTTCTACAGATTTTTTAACTCATTGATTTTTTTTATTATTTAATCCTAGTAATTAATTTTCGATAAAAGAACTCAAAATTAAGCTAAGCTCAGCTTATTAAGGTAAACTATTCCAGAAATATCAAAAATACCTACACCTACCCAATTGCAAAGCCCGAAGCCTCCACCTGGAATCGAAAATAAAAGAAATAAACAATAACCAGCTATTGATCCACCTAGCCTTTACCCAACAATGTTATGGTTGGTTTCTAGTCTAACCAAATGCAGCTAGATACCAGTACTGTACAAAGAGTGACTACCTAACTGGCCTGCAACACATTAATCAGCAATGCAAACCAAATAAATACACACTGACCCCGTTCTATTGAACTTTAAATACTAGAAACAGTAACTGAAGCTAATCACCATAAATATGTCTAGGCTAGACCAATTCCTTCAATAAATTAGGTCCAATATTTACTACTAACAACAAATACCAGTCATAAAGTTTCCGACTACCGCCATAAAATTCAACAATGTCAATAACTTTACAACGTATGGTTGTAACTGTGACTGCCTCGTTGGTCTAGTGCAGCCTTTCCCAAAGTGGGCGATAACGGCCCCTTGTGGACGCTGCAGGCCTAAAAGGGGGGTAAGAGAAAAAATAGGGGCGTTGTGTAGAGTCTAAACAACGCCCCCATTTTTTTTCTGCGTCTCTTACCACCCCCCTTTAGGCCTACAGCTCCCACAAGGGGGCGTTATCGCCCACTTTGGGAAAGGTTGGTCTAGTGGTAGCAAGCGCTACTACTGAGCTTGAGGTCCTGGGTTTGATTCCCAGGTCGTGCAAAGTGTTATTGGGTTTTTCCATCTGGAATTTCTCAGTAGCAGCTCTGAATCTGGATATTGTGCCCGGTTGATGGCAATAGGCTCGCCCCATATTACATGGGACTTAAACATAACAGGCGAAATGTGGGTGTACAATACTGACAACTGACAATACTGACTGGCCTGTTAGTCTAGTGGTTAGTGACCCTGACTGCTAACACTGAGGTCGTGGGTTCGATTCCCACCGAGGACAAATCCTTGTGTGATGAGCACAATAATTTGTTCTGTGTCTGGGTGTAATTTATGTGTGAAATGTATGTATTTAGAATTATGTAAGTATGTTTATCAGTTGTTTGGTTGCCATAGTACAGGCTCTGCCTAGTTTGCGATCAGATAACGTTGTGTTGGTTGTCCTAAGATATTATTATTATTACTATAGGTACACCTCTGCCCAACCCTTCTGGGAAACAAGGCGTGATGTTATGTTATGTTTATGAATGGTTGTAACATGGCAGCTTGTCTTGGATTAGTATTGTGGCGACATTGATCCACAAGCGAACTACGCATTACACTGATGTCACGCAGAATCCTACATCGCGCAATCAGAGGAGTGTACTACGTGAGCTCGACAAATAGATATGCGAATAACACTTGTGCGACAAAACTATACTGCAACTCACCATAGTTCGAATGCACGCTTGTGCGACACACTGAATCTAGTCGTTTCTGGCACTCGGCGGCCCCGCTCGCTTCGCTCACTCGGCTCGTGCGTAGGAGGTCACAGTTTTAACCTAACCTAACCGATTGTACTACGTGAGCTAAAGTGTGTACAGTCGCAGTACAGTTTTGTCGCCCAAGTGTTATTCGCACATCCATTTGTCGAGCTCACGTTGTACACCCCAATCAGAGTTTACCGTGCAACTAGCATTATACAGCGTCCTGACATCAATTGTCGGGCACCAGACACAATACCCATCTGGTCGGATGATTCTCCTTTTTCTACCGAGGTTAAGCTAACTTTACGTCTTATTTCTCATACGTACCTTCATGTTTGCAGCAGTACTAACGCGTATGTTTGTTGAACTGTCAAAATAAAAATCGACTTTTTTAAAAAAACACTACAAAGTGAAAAATAACTTTAATTTTGGAAGTCGGTGTCTTAGGATCTGTGTTTAAGGTTTTTTTGCCGGTTAGTCGGTTGTTATTTTTTTGTAAAAAGTTTTTATTTTTAACTTTTTAGTTATGGTAGCACCCCGCACTAATCTAATCGCGTTATTCGTTCATCTGTCGCGCAAATACTTAATGCAATTTTAAGACTTATATGGTTTTCACATGGATCCCATTATTCGAATGGAACCAAATTAAAATGGGATCATACGGGAAGCACCAGATTTCAAATAAAAAAAAGAATCATCAAAATCGGTTTATCCAGTCAAAAGTTATGAGGTAACAAACAAAAAAAGTACAGTCGAATTGAGAACCTCCTCCTTTTTTTGAAGTCGGTTAAAAAGGCATTGCTATCTACTTTTTAGCGTTTCGATGGCACCTTAATGGACTCGGGCTACAATTCGGCTTCTACTTTGGCGCCACCGGTAACCGGTGGTTCCGGTCAGTTCTTGTAATGTTCAGACCACAGGATACGCAGGACACCATATTAAGTGTACCATACTTTTTTTTTTTTTTTGGATGGGAAATCATCAAATGACTTCTCCCGCTCTGGGCGGAGCGGGAGGGCATGTCAGACTTTTACTGACTAAAACCCACCCGTGTTCCTTCAGTTGCCCATGTGCAGCACTACATAAATTACACTCGTGGGTGAGATAAAATGAAAATCTGGCATTGCCGTTAGAGAATATGCATGATTTTTATTATCGATTGCTTACATTGCCATATTTTATAATAGTTTTTAAAAGTCAACGGTAAAAATGATATTAAAATTACTTTTGAAAAGTTCACAATACAAGTTATCAATACAACAATACAGTATATAGTACCTTAAATGCCCTTCTTTTAGTGTGACGTCTTAGTCTATGACATTAACAAAGGACCGAATCGGACGGGCTCCTATAAATTGACATTTACTGTCTTGGTTTTTTACGTCATATGCACTCTGGCCAACAGCGTCGCTTTTTAAATATTTGAATTTCCCACAGTTTTATTGCAGATCTGGTAGCATCTTGTGATGAGTCGTGGAGCTCCCTAAACAATACAATCCTTTATTTTAGGCTACTAATGCCCATAAAAACAATAACTATAAACTAATACATGTTCTAAGAAAACTAAAAATAAAATTATCACTAAACACGTAATGATGACAGCGTCGTGTTCCACTGCGTGGTGTCACATAACCGTCCTCGGAAACATCGATATACGACACGTTTCGGCCAAAAGTCCTCTCTCAAACAGGTCTGTTGATGGTGGGTTGGAACTCGTATCACGAACGACTTAAAGTTTATGTTGTGGTGCGATTCCAACCTTTCGACCTTCAGAGTTCAGTTGATCTTCACTTTTAAAAAAAGGCCTAAAATAGGGTTGAGCTACACGATGACTGATAAATACATGCCGTCTTTTGGGACAGAACAGCTCAAAGCTACAATGGCTCTTCCTAAATACATGCCGTCTTTTGGGACAGAACAGCTCAAAGCTACAATGGCTCTTCCTTCAAAATGCCTTTCCAGACATGGCCCTGCTAGACTCATATAAAACTCTAAAAATATAATGTCCCTCTAAGTTTGTTTCGGCATTTCTTCTCAGGGAACAGTCAGCTAGGAAATGGCAGCGCCGACAAGTTTAAAAATATTGACCAACCAAATACTGACGTGTAAAAGTGTCTTATAAGATCTAGGTACTTAGATAAATGCACATTTCGTTACAAATTATTCATTTCTTACTCAAAACGAAATTATAAACCAACGTAGAGTTTATAGAAAAAAATACCCTTATAAGTATAAATTACATGGATATTCCCTATTACCCCGCTAGCTGACACGTCAGTGCAGAAGGAACAGTCATATCCTCCTTATCATAAGGCACTTTATTCCGATAAAAGTACAACTTCCAAAATATACTGGTCACTCAATAATAATTCTTACAAAGTAAGGTTAGCTCAACATTTTTTGGTCTCACCTCCTTGAAAGTAATGGGGTAACTTTGGCAGTAAAATGATTTAGTAGCCATTTCCATTGCCTCATCTTTATGGGCCAGTTAACTTTTTAATTTATGGTCGTAATGCACCTCCGTTGGCAGGCTTGGTAAGTTATCGTTGAAAAATAATTAAAAATAGAACGACCCGTGTGAAACTGGCACGTTCGATTTATGAGAGGTTTCAGTATTTCTCAAGTGTTGCAACGAGGAAAACTGTTAAAACACTTTGTTTGAAGTACTAAATCTATAACATAGGTATTGTTTTTAGCCGGTTGTATTCCACGTGTAATTGAAAAAAACTGTATTAAAACGAAATCCGTTTTTTTTAACAGTTTAAAACCAAGACCACGTGAGCCGTACATTGAGTGTGTAATATTAAATATTAAGTAAGAAATGCTAATTGAAATCAATGACTTAACATCATAATTATACTAGTTTTTTAGTATTAGCCTGACTGGATAGTCTGATTAGGATTTTACTCAGGCACTGCAATTTTTTTGAATTTTATTTTTTTAACTGACAACATATTTCCTAAATCAAGGCGTAGCTGTGTATCACTACGTGTGAAGACTATGTGCATTCTATTTAATAAAAAAAACATTTTGACCATTATTAAACCTTTAAATAAGATTTTAAATCGTTTACAAACAAATGCTTTAAAACGTTTTACATCTAAAGTCCCACTGCAAGGCAAAGGCAAAGGCTTCCTTCCTATCTTTGTTTTTTTTCAAACGCATAATACACAATTATGATCACTAAAATAAAATTTAAAAAAAATATTGATAACTAGCTTCTGCCCGCGACTTGGTCCGCGTCAAATTTTCTTTTGGAACTTCATTACTGGAATGCTAGATGGTGTTGAAGTAGCTAGATTTTGAGATTATTTGACAAACAATTTTTTTTCTTTTTTTTTTTTTTTTCATAAAAAGTATCCTATGTTACTTTTAATACCTCTAAAAATATTTGTACGAAGTTTCATGATGATCGGTTTAGTAGTTTTCGCGTGAAAACGTAACAAACAAACTTACATTCATATTTATAATATTACTAGCTGACCCGGCAAACGTTGTTTTGCCGGGTGAAAAAGAGTGAAAATTTAGAGTTTTATGTATTTTTCAATACCAAATCATAATATTTTTTTTTTTTAATGACAAAAAAATTAAAATAAAATATTTAGGGGTGGGTCACCCTTATCATTCAGGAGTATGAAAAATAGATGTTGGCCGATTCTCAGACCTACCCGAAATGCACACAAAATTTCATAAAATTGGTCCAGCCGTTTAGGAGGAGTTTGGTAACAAACACTGCGACACGAGAATTTTACATATTAGAAGATAGTAGGGATAATAATCATCCGCTTATTTTTCACAGTAAGGACCTCCTATGTCTTCCAAACCAAAAAGAAAACACATAAAATATGAAAAAAAAGCTGACCCTCCAAAAACCCGAAGCTAATAATTACTCACAGTATATTCTCATCAGTACCAACAAAACTACAAACATAAAACACACTAAATACGCAAATGGATACAAATTAACGAGCAATGGAACAAAGAAACATATCAAAACAAACACACCGGAGATACCGCAACTTGTTTCCGTGGAAAAGGAACATAAAATAAGATAAACACGTATAAACAAAACAAGAATATACATTAAACCAAATATTTGTTTATTTGGGATGTGAGTGGTACTAACTGCTGCACATTTTGATGAACACTGTACTATGGAGTGAATTTATTAGGGAGTGATGAAGTTCAATGCAGAAGGTTGACTTTATGTGAAAAATAAATTCATATACTTGAATGCTTACCTTTTTTATACAGTGTGGTGTCGTAGTGTGGCGTGTAAAGTGGCTATTACAATTTGTTATCAGTTTGTTAAAATAATAAAATTTACAAGTTTACTAAGAATAGAAAACAGAATTTCTACACACAAAATAAGCAGCATACAAATTGGCATGAAATAAGCTACCCTTGATAAAAGAACGAGACACACGCGGGGCGATGGTATCAACAATTTAACACAAACTTACGGTATTCTTGACAATTAAGCTTTGATGAAAGTATTACCTACAACTTTTTATTAAACTTAAAATGCCAAGCAAGACTTATATTTTTTTTACCTAAACGTGGCAAAAAGATTATGTAAGGGTCGTAACAGAAACTACGGAATGCCACCTGCTACGATCCTTATATTCCTTCCCTTATATTCCTTTTGCTTAATTTAAGTTCATACATTTAGTCATACATGTACGCCGGTTGCGAGTACTATGCATTTGACCTTTCTGAAGAAATTTCCTTGAAACCGGTATGTCCTAAAAACCAGAAATTCCAAAACTTGTGACATCTACAAACCCAGTGCGTGGATATCAGCCTACTCTTCCACGGTCACGGTCACAGAGGAGGCCTGTGTGCCAGTAGTGAGAACATTATAAGCTAATAATGAACGCTCATTCATCATTTCAGCTGAAAGACGTCCACTGCTGGACATAGGCCTCCCCCAAGCTCCGCCACTTCGACCGGTTTTGTGCTTCCCGCGTCCAGCGGATTCCTGCGGCCTTCACAAGGTCATCGGTCCACCTTCTTGGAGGCCTTCCAACTCTACGTCTTCCGGTACGCGGTCGCCACTCCAGAACCTTTCGGCCCCATCGGCCATCTATTCTGCGAGCAATGTTGCCCACTGCCACTTCAGTTTAGCAATTCTTCGAACTATATCGGTTACCTTGGTTCTCTTACCGCTTGGTTCTCTGAACGCTCATTCATGTAACTGGTTGTCATAAATACCAAGCTTGTTACTAAAAAAGTAGAAAGTTATTACCCATTATTTTGTGAAGTACCTTATTTCGCACATATGTAACATTTTAAGTCGTTAGTGCCATTTCTTTCTGTTGTTGGATAAAATTCCTCCTCAAATCGGGCTTCCCATTATACGACTCTATCCGACAAAGTCTTTTTATGTCTTCATACATTTTCCGATATAATATCACAAAGAATAAATAAATTAAATAACACTTGAATCTAAAATATGAAATCCAATATCTCTATTGACAGTTCCAGTATTTTAAGCCTTGACCACTTTCCATTCCGATATATTGCGGTCGATAACTTCGTCAGATGGCCCAATTCCGAATTGGCAGCATTGCCAAATTGGATAACAATGCTAATCACCGACTAACCTACTAAATTGCATTTTGATGGAGTGACGAATCGATACTTGGGTGTATTGGAATGTGCTTTATTTGAAATATGAATACATGGTTCTGAGTTACCAGAAAATAATTTATACTCTTCTCCAGTATTCCTTAGTCATTAAAAAGGACAGTCGGTCGTGTGAAATGGCTTATCACGGCTTATTGACGTAGTGCGCGCATCGGCGAAGCATTCAATCTCTCTGACTATATAAATTACAGATAAAACTGATATGAAAATTGGTATATTAAATTTTATTTTTTTAAACATTGGTACACAAAAGCTAGCTTTTGTCCGCGAGTTCATTCGCGAAGATTCCACAACTGAGCGGACCTTTTTAGTAAGCAAAGAAACGATGACGAGGTTAAAAATGTGTCCTATGAAGTGGGCAGATAAGAGCAGATCAATTAGAAGAAAATATGAAATGGGCTTCATTTCATATTTTTTTCTAATTGGTCTGCTCTTGTAAATATATCTGAACAAACACTTTTACGCATCAATCACATTTTAAAAACTAGATGGCGTCGACTTTTCCTATCTGACTATCCTAAGAAGAATACCCGAAACAAACTCAGAATCTATTTTAGAGACTAGATATAATCTTGGTTATGGATAGGTGATCATGTAAAAAGTATGTTTACATGGTCTTCGGAGGAAAAAACCACTCTGAGTGAGCGAACCTCAGTGATCGAGTAGCTCAACTCAGAACTTAAGAAGCTTAATGGTTTGTACTTCTGCATTTTGTAATAATACTATAATTTCTCGATTATTTGAAGTTTTCTGTATGTTGAGTACTCACTCCGGTCGCACCCCGTTTTTGAATTAAAATTACTCAAGAAAGGCAGGCCTAAAGATTTCACGACGTGACAAATGGAGTTTGTCAACCGATTGGCGTTTCTCGAAGAGCATTTAAACACCACGAAATAATGTTTTAATTTAAAGTCGTAAATTTTAGAGTTTCCCTACGCGATCGAATCAGAAATGAAGAGATCCGTAGGAAAACCAAGGTAACCGATATAGCCCGAAGAATTGCCAAACTTAAGTGGCAGTGGGCAGGGCACATTGCTCGCAGAACGGATGGCCGATGGGGTCGGAAGGTTCTGGAGTGGCGACCGCGTACTGGAAGACGGAGCGTTGGAAGGCCTCCCACAAGATGGACCGATGACCTTGTGAAGGCCGCAGGAATACGTTGGATGCGAGAAGCACAGAATAGGTCGAAGTGGCGGTGCTTGGGGGAGGCCTATGTCCAGCAGTGGACGTCTTTCGGCTGAAATGATGATGATGATGATGAAATTTTAAGTAGACAAAAGTAAAGCATACCTACGCATGCTTACGTTTTTCATGAATATGATTTACGACAGTACTTCCACTTTGTAAACCACGTTTGCGGTGTTACACAAAACTTTATAATTACAGTTTACAAGTTACACTTTCTACATTTTTCAAGAGTTTATACCACAAAACTCTAAGCCACATTATTGTTATGGAAAACTATACAAATATGTAAAGTTTAATGGCATTATAACCTGGTACTAATATAACCAGGCTTCTGACAGAGCGAGAGAAATAAATATCTGTGAAGTCGATACCGGCCATTTGTAATATCTTCCATTGAGCCTTTGATAATTATCGCAAAGCAAACCATGAGCGTGAACTATATTCTTTTAAATAGAAATGGATAATCTGTAGGAATTTGTGTTATCTTTGGAATAAATGTAATTTCTCGCTTAACCTTAGCGTGTCGATGGCAATCTCTATAGAGTCAGCTCAGGATTTTGTTCCGAGAATGGTACCTTTAGTAGCGTCCTTTTTTTTTTTTTTTTTTTTTTGGATGGGAAATCATCAAATGACTTCTCCCGCTCTGGGCGGAGCGGGAGGGCGTGTCAGACTTTTACTGACTAAAACCCACCCGTGTTCCTTCAGTTGCCCATGTGCCAGGGTCAAGGTATCTCTTTAGAACAATCACGTGACCCCGGCAGGCATCGGTCCTAGCAGACCCCTTCAGTACTGCTGACATCTCTTTGAGGCGCGCGTGGAACACTACGCGCCGTCGACCCGAGCTTGGTCCTTACCGGGCGGCGAGCTACCCATTGCTCGCCACCCGCAAGCTCGCGCCTACGGTGGCCGGGAGTTAGTAGCGTCCTTTAACTCCTATAGCGTGACGACGACAGGATACGGTACTATGTGTTTGGGGATAGCATCATATTTACACTACAGGTGGGATCATATCCAATAATAACAGCAGCACGGATCGATCGATCATGATAAGCTACGCTTTCTACGGTTGGTACGTGGATAGGTGACCATCTTAACAAACCAAGACCCCTTCGTGCCTCGGAAAGCATGTTAAGCCGTTGGTCCTGGCTGTCATTTGTAGATTTTTGGCAGTCGTTAAGGGTCGTCAGAAGCCCGAAAGTTTGACAACCAGTCTTACCAAGGCGTATATACCCATTAACTGGTTTGTGGAGGTCAGATAGGCAGTCGCTCCATGAAAAAACTGGTATTCAGCTGCATCCGGTTAGACTGGAAGCTGACCCCTACATAGTTGGGAAAAGGCTAGGCAGATGATCGGGGTCCTCTGTGAATGAGCCAGAAAACCCCCTCATAGAGATGACAAGCATAGTTCGTTCCAGAGCCCGCTTAGCGACCATTTTATGGATCAGCCGTAGTGTAAGTGTCCACGTTTGCATCGTATAAGTCATAACAGGCATCTTCTTCCTAGAGCTCAGACTTGTCATTCTCGAGTGAGCCTTACTCATAACAGGCTAATAGAAATGTCGGATGAACCAGCATAGCAACCAGCATAGCTGCGTAGCATGACCACCATAGAAAGAACTTTGTCTTTTCTTGGTAGAATAGAGATAGAATTGTCATGCTACGCCAGCATAAAATGGTACAAATATTTCTATAATCTTTAATTCTGTCTATAATCTTTCTACAATCTGTAATTTTGTCTATTCTTCCGTCGAAATACCCCTTTCTAAAGTGGTCATGCTACGCATGCTGGCCATTTACCGTTTTCAACGCGATGTATTAATAAAGTCCTCGAACATCGTAAAGTAAAAGGCGAAAATATCATTACTTTTTATTAATCCTTTTATTTCATTCTGGTCATCCAGTGACGTCATACACTCGCTTCCTTCTCTCAAACCAATTATTTTTCCACACAAAAAAGGATGGTACTCCTACATTATGTTGTGTTATTTGCTGTGGGTTCATTTGGATTCACATAAAAATGTTGGTGATTTTATATATGCATAGAAAAATTGATGACAGTAGGAATCTCGTTTTATATCCTATTCTTCATGCCTATAGCATGGGCTCCTATTTAATACGCGCGCCCCTGCCCCTAATTTTCTTTTAAAATTACTGCGCCTCCCGAGTTACTTTGTCGAATTTTGCAGAAATGCATAATAATGTAAGAGCAAGCAGATGCGAGCTCAGAAATATTTGGTCTCCTCGGATAGTTTAGATTTTGTTGTGCTCTGCCAAATAGAAAAAAAGATTGACTCTGTCCATTTATGCAGAACAATGAAATAATTATGAGAATGCGTAATGTAGCGAGTGAAGTGAGCTCGAGTAATAATATTTGTACTATTTCTGATACATTCAATTTTTCTTTTAACCGTTCATATAGAAAAAGGCTTAACTGTGTCGAGATAATATAGAAAAGTAAAGAATTCAATCATTGTCGAATGCAAGGGCGAGCAACACGAGCTCGAAAAATTAAGCAACCCTCCTCTGTGCATACGATTTTCTTTAAAGTAATAAAAAACGATTCGTGCAGAAGTATTAAAACAATTTTGTTCATCATATACAGAAAAGCTGCAACGCAAGAATGAACAAATATAGATATAGCGTTTGAGTTCTGGAACATTTTCTAATACCAAGAATATAAAATTTTATATTTATAATGTTTATTTTTAGAGCCGCCACCGCCACCCACTCTACGCCCCCCAAAGGGTACGCGCGGCACCGATTGGGGACTAAAATCTAGCATTACAATATATACAGTTTTTACTCATTGCCATTCATTTAATCTTATCAGTTTCTATACAATCTCTAGCTTATACATAATTCTGGATAAACTTGTTTGACTTGACTTTCCAAGGTAAACCTCTTCTTTCTGATCCATTATATAGGTTCTACTGTCTTGAACAGAAGTTCTTCTTTATGTTTTGAAAAATACAAGTATATGTTGTGTTTTTTAACATTGCGTTAATACACGACGTCATTTGCAAGAAAGCTTCGCAGTTGAAATAACATCATTTTCTTGTTAAACATCCTAAAATCGGTAAATAAACGTCAAAATGACCTCTAGACAAATCCTGACTAAAACGTAGTTTCACAACGGGATTGCCGTCAATTCCAAACTTTGCAAATAATTCGCCATTACGATAAACCTCGAAAACGTACGGATAGATTTGTCCCGCCGCAGTTAACTCACACGCACTGCCATACGTATCGAACAGCGACATTTCTGCAAAGTAATCGTCTACACTTTCATAATTATTTCCAAATTTGTTATGTGTCTGTATTGCAAATTCGTCCCAGTTGGTCACAACATGCTCCACAACTTGCTCTCGTATCTCTTGAGCAAAACTTTCATTGCCATACAAGAGATAAGAGATAGCCCTGAACAGGCAAGCTCCATCGCCAACTATTGAAATGACGTTATGTGGTGTTTCTACACCATTTACGATCAAGTTTTCAATTTCCATGGCGCAGAAAGTTAACAAAATGTTACCAGCGAAAAAGCAACATTTTTTCGAACAACAACACGATATCATCAACAACACCAAAAAAGACAAAGAACAGCGATAAACAACCACGACCAACAACAGCAATCATAACTACTTTTTAGTTTTCTATGAGCGCAGCAATTAAGATACCGTACTAAACTACAATAAGCAGATAAAACAGCCGCTGTTCTGCCGTAATAGAATTGTGCGTACAATGCTACGAGTTTATTTGGCGTGTGGCCAAAATCGGAACTAACATCACCATCTTGTTTAGTCAATACAAATTATTTGACAATTTAACAAATGTTTACCAACAGCGCCCCCTTTAAATGTCATTCAGGCGCCAAAAGATCCTTGTAGAACTTTATATCTAAATGACAGCGTCAAAGAAAACAAAATCTGTACTATTTATGATTCATCTTATAAGTAAAAAGGTGGTTTTCAATTCGAACTGCATGCACACTACTCAATAAAGTACTCATGGTAATAATTTTAATTGAAATACTTGTTTCTGTAACTTATTCTACATGTATAGAAGCGTAATTTAATACATATTTTAATTATTTCATGGAATAAATGGGCTGTTAGTAAAAAACTAAAAAAAAAACACTTTTTTGTGGGAAAAAAAATAATAAATATTATAAAATATTCCTACTAATTTTAATAATCTGTTGGACCTAAGAAGTCAGTAGCGATGGCTCCTAAGTGGCGTGCGTAGCATGCTGAGTATCAAATTGTAGGCTATTGTTACCTGTGGAATATCTCTCCATAATCTGGAAAGATGTGCAAAAGGTTCTTTTACCGTGTTCAAATTTGGGGGTAGGTCCCTCAACGCTCTTCTCCCAAGCAAATCCCATGTCTGCTCTATTGGATTGAGACCAGCAGATTGAGAAGACCTAGAGTGGCCTTGCCATACCGTGATATGGTTCTCGCCGAGCAAATTGATCACCAGCCTAGCTGTGTGTCTAAGCGAATTATCTTGTATGATCATGAAGTCTTGACCATACTGCTGTTGAGGATGGATGACCGTAGATTGCACAATCACATATTAAAACGAGGTCCGTTCTTCTACCCAGGTGAATAACAGCCCATAATCCTTTCGTCCTGGTACCGATGAACTTGGCAACAAGAACTCGCTAAAAACGCACTCTTCTTGAGTCGGGATAAAATCTAAAGTGCAACACATCTGAAAAATTAACACGAGTCCACTGAATATCACTCTAGCGTAAATACGCATTAAGAAGATCTGGAACTGAAAGCGGTCTGTGATCATGAAGATTAGCTACATGCAACTTTTTCCTGCCGATTTGGTCACTGATGACCATATCGTGTTGAGACTAGTCTTCCTACCAGCTGGTGAGCCGTAGTTGAGGCTGCCTCCGCACAACATTTTGCAGAAAGCGGTCACTGAGTAGTATATTCTAAGATGACGTTCACCAGCATCTCCTGTAGCCCTGTATGTGCCAATAACTGGCAATGTGAGTTTAGCTGCATGTGCTGCGTCGTGCTTCCAGCATCATCATCATCATCATCATCATCAGCCTATAGCAGTCCACTCCTGGACATAGGCCTCCCCAATTGCACGCCATTTAGCTCGATTTTCGGCAACTCTCATCCAGCTGCTAACCTCCACCCTGCGAAGATCAAGCTTCCAGCATACCCACGTTAAATGACGACGTGACATAACGCTCCAAAGTCACCAATATTATGAGAAAGCAGCAAAATTATATTTTCAAGAAAAAACTGAAGTTTCGAAATGCCGCACTCTGTGACCAAGTGAAGTGTTTTAGTTTTTCAAATTCGATCAATTATTTAATGCAGGTTTATACAAACACATTTACAAGTATTTGAGGCCAGTATCTCGAGTTTTCCTAAATATGTTGTTATAGCTGTTGTCTTGTACTCTAGACTTCGTTAAGTATGGTACTTACGTCATATCTCCGGCATTTCTCAGCTGAATTCAATAATTCTTATTTTATTACATACAGTATTTTCGTTACCCATAGTTCCAAATTAACTAGGTGAAGATCTGATGGAGACGTTTGGAAATTGACAATGGTACATCTCACTATCGAACAGTACACGGATACAAACGCCAGCATATTATCAAGCTACTAAAATCTGTCAAATTTCTTTCATCGATTTTCAACTTTATCGCTAAAGCATTAGGTTTAAGGTTGATTGGCAGAATTTGTAAGTTTCGGGTAACTTGATGTGCTGGCGTCTGTACTTGCAAAGAAAATCGCCGCAGGCGCTGCACGAGAATCGTAGAGAAGCGTTTTGTCGACGGAAGAGTAAACAAAAATGACGTGTATCCGTGTAAACAGTAGAAAATTTTCTTCTGCTTTTAGCAAGGTGATTACGAAATCAAATGTGAAGATAAATTTCTTCTGTACCCTAGACAACTGTCTACAATGTTAAGTATGATGTAAACTTTTTTTCCGAATTTGACAGTGTGGGATAGAAATCTTTCTTTCTAAATAGTGTACATAAAAAGGTTCTAGACGAAGATTCTTTAGTTATTTTTTCATCAAAGCGAGTAATTTTAGGCAGTGCTTTGTTGTAGTTATCATATGAAAGGCTGAAATTTACATGTTGGGTTTAAACAGCCGAGCCTGAACGAAGATGGGAAAGAAATACTATTAGAAGAAGAGACTCCGGAAAGTGTAGACAAGCGATTTCTGTTCTAAAGTAGAGTAAAAATAGAAAGCTTCATGTGAAACCTGCTGGTTACCAATTCATGGTCAATTCATCTCGGACTTCGAAGATAACACTTCATCGACGAACAGTAACATTATTATGAAGGAAATATTTTCTATAACATAACAAATACTGAAACAGGAACGTATGTGGGGTACCCACCAAAACATTTAAAAAAAGTTTAAATAAAATTATTTCGGAACAATAACACAGGACAAGTTTGACAAGTAAAACGATGGTAGCTGCAAAAGTATAGCCTGTAGCGCAGCTAACATTTTAACAATAAACTTCATTGTAAAGAATAAATAATAAATAAATATCTCAAGACAACCAACACACCGTTATCTGATTCCAAACTAGGCAGAGCCTGTACTATGGCAACCACAACTGATAAATATACTTATATATAAATATCTTAGGACAACCAACACACCGTTATCTGATCCCAAACTAGGCAGAGCCTGTACTATGGTAACCAGACAACTGATAAACATACTTATATATTACTAAATACATACATATTATAGATAAATTATACCCAGACATAGAACAAATGATCGTGCTCATCACACAAAGATTTGTCCTGGGTGGGAATCGAACCCACGACCTCAGTCTTAGCAGTCAGGGTCACTAACCACTAGACTAACAGGCCAGTCAATGTATTAAAAAAAAATATCTAAATAAATACTTAATATACAGATAAATTACACCCAGACACAGAACAAATAATTGTGCTCATCACACAAAGATTTGTCCTGGGCGAGAATCGAACCCATGACCTCAGTTTTAGCTGTCAGGGTTACTAACCACTACACTAACAGGCCAGTCAATTATAAAGAATACATCATCATCATCATTTCAGCTGACAGACCTCAACTACAGGACATAAGCCTCCCCCAAATTGGGGGGTTTTGCCATAATTGCAACACTTGGCAGGTGGGTTGGCGATCGCAGTATGGTGGTAAAGTGCATAGACAACGCTGCTGCCCATTCTCTAGTACGTCCCTTAGTTGCCTGTTACGACACCCACGGGAAGAAATATGATGGTGCTATTCTTTACGTCCGGCACCACACGGCGACATGCAAATAGAATTATGTGCAATAGTTTTTGAGTTATGAGGAGGTCAAAAGTGGCTGCAAATGGTTCGTGTAATATTACACACGGTGCTGCTCTGTTACTTGAACTTGGCTTGATACGCTACCGCGTGTCTAGATACTACAAACTAAATTTAACTTTGGAAGTCGGTGGCAAGAAATGGGAGCGGCAGCTATATCACCGCATGCGACCTACGCATCACACTGACGTCACGAAAAATCCTGTATTTTGCAAGCAGAGTTTACCACGCTATATACAACGTCTAGCATATAGAATATAATAGAATATTGGAACGAAGTTCCTTGTGGCGCGTTGCGAAAGGGAGCTAGACGGAAATTAAGAGAAAAAGTTGTAACGACACTTTTTAACCGACTTCAAAATAGGGAGGTTTCTCAATTCGACCGTATATATTTTGTTGTTCCTATTTGTTTGTATGCTGTTGTTTTTTTTTTTGTTATGAGTAGAGAGAGAGGGAGAGAGAGAGGGAAAGGGAGAGGGAGAGAGAGAGGGAGAGAGAGAGCGACAGAGGGAGAGAGAGGCAGAGAGAGAGAGAATATTTTTGCTGAGTTTATACAGGTTCTTTGTACATAATAAATAATTAAAAAGTAAATAAAAATAACAGTCATGAATCCTGGAAAGGAACTTTGTTCCATCCGGATGTCCCATGACACCTCTCAAGTTTTTTTTTTCAGACCGGAGTCCATAGGGTTAGTAACAAGTTTTCTTAAAGTCTAGTAGTAGTAGGTTACAGACACAGGTACAATTATAAAATTACAATTAAAATTCAGCATGAAGCCGCATCGATCTCCGCAGCATCAGGGAATCCCACCGATCTGCGAATACACTGAGAATACTGTTGGTGCTGCAGTGAACACGAGTCATCAGGGATGTACATCTATTTCTAATAATGGTGGCAAAACCATCAATGTAATATGCAAACATCCCTTTTTGTTTCTTTTTTTTTTTGAAGCACTACTCCGCCACGGCAGCCGCAGCAGCACTCTCAGTGCATTGTTATATTGAACGCGTAGGTCGCTGTACGTCCGCTGATTGAAGTTGACCCACAGGCTGCACGTATAGAAACACTAACAGTAAGCTTTGAACATCGTTACTTTCACTGGTTTCGTACAACGCGCAAACCTGCGGGCCAGCATGTTACAACGGACAGCCAGCGACCTACGTTCCCTTTCAACGTCACTATTATCTTTAAGGTCTTCAGTGACCCAGTGGCCCAGATACTTAAACTTGTCCACCCTTCGCAGCGGTTCTCCACAAAGTACGACAATTGGAATTCTCTCATACGTCACACTGCCTGCTTTAAAAACCATTAATTCGCTCTTTGCATATACCGGATGATATTTTTTACCGTCTCGACCTTCATATGGTGTGTTTTGTAAGTAGAATAGAAGGCAGGAAGGCCTTCAGATTCATCGCAGGTGACTAACGGAGCGCGGGACGCGGGCGGACGGGGATGCGTGTGCGGCTCGTGCGCCTGCGAAAGATCAATGAGGCCGCCTATCGGCCGGCTTCAAAGAGTAGGACCGCGCTACGAAATCATTGATACATGCCGCGCATTGAGTAGGGTGCATATGATTTGAGTTTTGATAGATTTGAATTGTTTTTTTTTTCCAAATTTCTGTTTTTGTTGTTCTAGTATGAAAATGTTACTGTTGTTAGCAATAAATACTACACATTTATAGAAATGTGTAGTATTTATTGCTAGATCGATTTCATTACATGTTATTGAAAATAAAAATAATAAAAATTTCTATGCCAAAGGTTTCTACTCCGTTCACCTATTACCCCCATTTTTTTTTTCAAGACGTTAAAAAATGTCACCCCGTATACAACATCTCGACATCAATCGTCGGCAGTTGCCCACGCGACACGACACCCCACCCGTTTGGTCGGAGAGTCCTCCCTTTTCTATGGAGGTTGAGTGTAATTTACACCCTATTCCTCACTCCTTCACAAAAGGAAACAAAACACACATACAACGACTACATAGTTTTGGAGATAGGGCTTAAAATCAATTACATTTTCTACGGGATTATCAAGCATAGTTAATTAAATTTTATGTACCGATAAAACTACTGCCTTACCTGTACAGTACTGGAACCAAAACGCAATAATTCGCGGCTGGTGTCAGGGTAAAAGCTTGTGCCATAAACAACGTTAGCCCGGTGTTTGAGGTGACATTTCCAGTTCCAGACCGACAAAAAGATCTTGTACTGTGTTGTGTGTTGTATATTTCCCTGTGGTCGAATTTGTTGAGAATCACGTTCATTAGTAAAAGTGGGAAGATATTTTAAAGGGATTTTAGTTGCAGGAAGTAAAAGTTCAATATGAGAATATATCGAAATATTAAACTGTTACAATTCAATTCAAACCTCACCTCACCTTTCGCGAAATCAAAAATCGAAGAGATTAATAATGTAGTTGAAGTGTGTAATATCTATTAAAGATTTGGAATACACTTTATTATTCTGTTTATATCAACTAGAAATAATCATTTTGTTGTGTTTATCGACGAAACTTGTTTCTTTATTAGGTATCTTGTGAATTTCTCTTTCATGGTGTTTTGTTTACGACTGACATTGTATTTTATTTAGTAACAATGGCAATAAAATAACCATTCATTGTGTTATGAATTGGTTTTCAAGGTTATGTGAGTAAGTTAGTCAATGTGTAAGTCACTTCAAGAGACCATGTCTATTAAAACTATGTGCCGCATTTTATTAGTAAATCCGTATATTAATTATCTCCTCCCTGAAGGTTTTCACCTGCAGGCCGACTCAATGTGCCATTCATAACAAGATTCAGTGCTATAAATGGGTCTTTAAACTGGTCAAAAAGCCGTTCTTTCTAACATGATTATATTGTAGTTTATAAATCCTTAAAATGTCAGAGCCTAAAATTAGGTTTCAAAATTTGCGAAGCAAATATCGGAAAGACCGAAAAAACATCACGTTACATTTACTGAAATCCCTTTCAGACGAACCATTAAAGCCATACAACGTACAACACGACATACTAAAGCGCCCGTCCTCTTGACGTAGATCGAAACAGAAACAAAAGTAACCAAACACAAGATTTATTGCCAGAAAAAGTGATCTTTTGAAATTGTGAGCTTATTTCTCAGACCGTACGAATATACAGGCTGCTAAATCAAAGTACATACTTGTAATGTACCTAAATACTATGGCTATATTAACTGAAAATGGGAAAAACAAAATATTGACAAAATAATGCGAAAAATATCCCAGCATAACTCGTCAAACTGAAAACTTCAAAAGCTGTTCTTTGTCACATTTCAGATCTTTCATCATCTTTTCGCTAACACATCCTAACAACGTGTGCAATTTATGTAAGGGAAATGATGCACATAAGCGCAGGAAGTTTCGGTAACTTTCCAAAACACGGGCGAAGTCGGAAGTGTTTGCGTGTGTGTGTTATGTGCTGACCGTTGACCCTCTGTCAGAGTCACGAGATTGTTCGAAAGAGACACCGTAGCCGTGGCACATGGGCAACTGAAGGAACACGGGTGGGTTTTAGTCAGTAAAAGTGTGACACGCCCTCCCGCTCCGCCCAAGAGCGGGAGACGTCATTTGATGATTTCCCATTTAAAAAAAAAACCGATGACCCTACTCGTCTTCACCCACACTTTCATACTTGGTTGCCACTAGTACAGCGCGCTGTTTTGTGATATGAAAATACTGTACTAGACACTACCATAAAATATTTCCCTGGTGTAACCTAACAACCTGTATATGAAACGGACTTGAAGTATGGGTAATGAGTCGGAAAATGTCCACAAAAGTTGACAAGGCACTTGAAGGCTGTATAGTTTAGTTAGTTAGTCAGCTTAAGTGCTAAACAGGAGATGGATATATTTATTCATTAATTTACTCATGGTGACGGCGCCCTGTTTGATTTTGTGTGTGTGGAGGGATATAATGTGACATCTATTTAACATTACAAAATTAGCCTTTAATGTTCCCACTGCTGGGACACAGACTTCCTTTCTGTAAGAAGAAGATTATTAGGGGTTAGTATCCATCATGTGGGACATTCTGTCTCACAGAGACATGACATTTGTCCCAGCATAGACTGATTATGAGTTATGAAGAAGCATTATTTTACTACATACAATATAATCAAATTTCACTTTCTTATCAAGGTAAACTAGCCATTATAATAGTGTCTTAACCGTTTGGCACATAAATCTTATGCAAAATGCCCTAAGAAAACGGTTAAATACATACATATTTAGTAGGTAGACTGTGTAGAATATTATCTAAGATGGCTTCTGTATAATTTAGGCTTTACAGAGACGCTAATATTCCACTTTTTAAATAGATATTGTAGGGCCTACTTTATTTCTTTTTAACTATGGTTCTTTTATTTAATTGTGTTCTGCTTTTTTGGCGACATCCTTCAGACTATACAATAGTATTTATCAAAACAGGCGGCAGACGAGCTCTATTATTAAATTACCGGCCGAAAGGGTTTATTTAAAAAAAACTGGCCAAGTGCGAGTCGGACTCGCGCACCGAGGGTTCCGTACAAACCTGCAGGTATTCACGGTTTATGCATAAGGTTTATGTTTATGAAATTATTTTTTTTTTTTTAATTTTATAGTTGAGTTGACTGAATGAAAGGTTAAGTGTGCTTTACGATTTATGACGTGTTAAAAAAAACTACTTACTAGATCTCGTTCAAACCAATTTTCGGTAGAAGTTTACATGGTAATGTACATCATACTTTTTTTTTAGTTTTATCATTCCCTTATTTTAGAAGTTACGGGGGGGGGGGGACACATTTTACCACTTTGGAAGTGTCTCTCGCGCAAACTATTCAGTTTAGAAAAAAATGATATTAGAAACCTCAATATCATTTTCACAAAATAATGAAAAAAAAGCGTAGGGTGCTTTTTAACCGACTTCAAAAAAAGGAGGAGGTTATATGTTCGACTGTATGTATTTTTTTTTTTTTTTTTTTTTATGTATGTTCACCGATTTCTCCGCCAATTGTCAACCGATTTTGAAAATTCTTTTTTTATTCGTAAGGGTATACTCCTGAGGTGGTCCCATATTAATTTTGTGAAGATTTGATGTATACTTTGGGAGATAAACGAAGGAACTCCTCAAAAACAAACAGTACACGTAATGTGATTTGGATATTGTACTAAAGATCAAAAATAATTGTTGGTTCTATCTATCCATCCGTGGTGAACTAATTATAGTCTTCGAAGATACCGCATGGAACTCCTCATCGGTGAACAGTACATATAGGAACTTACAGTGAAAGGTTAGAAGGTTAGGGGATAATTCTTTGAATATTATAGGCACGTTTAGACCGTTACTTGTATTCTTATATTCCGTTGAGCTGATGATGGAAGGTACAACTCCTTATCGATCAGGAGTTAGAAGATATCTTGTCCTAGATAGACATACTCGTTGACGAGTTCGGGAGACAGACACCGGAACTCTTTAAAAAATGACAGCAAATCAACCGCGATTTCTGCTATCGCATAAATATGCATTGTTTGTTTGGAATTAGTGCGGGGTGGATACCACAACTAAAAATTTAAAAATAAAATCTTTTTTACAAAAAAAAAAAAAACGCCTTCAAGGCTCCGTGTGGAAGCTTCATAAGTATGTCAAAGGCAAGATATTAAGTGATGACATTACTTACTTATATATACCTATAGCTACTTCCATCCAGTGCCGTTGAATAGGACAGTCTAGCCTGTTAGCAATCATATTCAGGATGCCGTTCCGAGTGTTACGCAGGCGATGTAGCAAGGGAGCCACTTTTTTACGCATGATAGCATGAAAACCATCTGCGCGAGCTTCGGCAAACATGCCCGAAGCACTACAACGCCACGGCAGTCGCAACAGCATTCTGAAGGCGTTGTTAAATTGAACATGTTTAAAATAAAATACTTTTAGTTTTAAAGTATCTTTATTTTGTTAAAAAGTTTATTTATTTCAGTCAGCTAACAGACTGGTAAATTTACTGTGATAACTTGCTTAAATTAAATTTACTTAACATATTTTAATAAAATAATTTGCTCAAATACACTGTCCTCATCTTTCTCCTGTGTGGTCTCATAATCATGCCACCATAAAAAAAGTAAAACTAATTATCTAAGTGGCCTGACAAGAAAGCAGTTCAATTCAGTGTTGCCATAATGAGAAAAATAAGTACCATTTCTCATCACATTAATTATTAATTCTTTGATGTTTACAAAACTTAGCAAAAAGTATTTTGCATTTTGCAAATACAAAATATGTCCTAAAAAGTATTTCAAATAAAATATAAAATGCTTTTTTATAAAAAAAGTATTTTAATAGAAAATGGAAATAAGTATTTGGTATTTTCTATTTTGCATTTCAAATACTGTTATTTTTAAAATGTCACATCTCTGATTGAGAGACATGATGATGAAATTATTTCCTCAATGTCAAGTACCTGCCTGAGTTCGAACCTACGACTTACAACTCGAAACACAACACAAACGTAAATTGTGGTAGGTATGCGGCTGTAATTGTTTAGCCATGAACCTTGCCCTTTTTATAAAACACTAGTTTCTGCCCCCGACTTCGTCCGCGTCAAATTTTTGCTCCCGTGACCCTTCCCGTCGCAATGGATTGCCTGCCAGTTTTCGTCCATTTTTCGTTGCTGCTCCTCTCCTTTGATCGTAGCGTTTGATACAGTCTATAGCATTTCTCAACATATAGGCTACCCAACACAAAAATATTTTTTCAATTTGGATCCGTAGTTCCTGAGATTACCGCGTTCAACCAAACAATCAAACTCTTCAGCTTTATAATATTATAGTATAGATTTAAATATTTTTAAGTATAATTATATGAAGTCAGGAAATATAATTGAAATGCAGAAGTTAAATAAAACCATACATCAAAAAGACTAAAAGTAAAAAGCTAATGTTCTCTACACGGAATGAGACGTATAAGGAATTTCTCAAAAATATTGCAGCAATATCTGCCCCAATGTATTTTAAATTGAACTGCGGCGACGCGCGACGGGGCGACGGTATCTATGATTTATTTCAACCGTATTTCATAACTCATAAGTTACTTGGAGTGCGATGATAACTTTTTTCTTTATTTAGAAGCGCGTTTGGCTTAATCCAATATTGGAATGCTCTGAGTATTTCGAATCTACAAGTCGTTTTTTATTTTCATAGTGCATATATTTTTTCTGTTTTAGGTAGTCTGATTTGTACCACTTTTATGTTTAAAATTCTAATTAATTAATTTTTAAGCCTTCCAGTATCTATTCTAATATTTCTAGAATTCTATACCACAAAAGGAAAATACGGAATAATTTGTTGGCAGTCAAGATTCTCTTTTCTAGGAACGCCTGGGGATTTGGAATTGACTGAGTTTTTTACCATAATCACACTATCAAAGTTGAAGTGAACCTTCAATTCCAAGGTAATTAGGTTGGTTTTAACTAACTACACGATCATATTTACCTTCTATATCATCGTTATCTTCTTTCTTCTATTCATAGTATAAAACAAGGTCGCATTTCGTGTTTGTACACTTAGATCTTTTGAACTACGCAATGTATTTCAATGCGTTCATCAATAGACAGAATGATTCAAGAGGAAGGATTCAAGGATTATATGTATATAATACGCAAGCATAGCCGCGGGCAAAAGCTAGTAAAGGCTGAATTAAAAATCAACCACACCTTTATCATAAAATTAAGTAGAACATTTCGTAAATCTATGCAAAAAGCTGAGACGATAAGCGTCCCACAGCCAACGATCCTCTGAAAGTCAATGCAATATTTCTTTCATCCACTTTAGCTTAGAAAGCCGGTGAAACACGGCATTCCCTTTATAGGGAACCTTATTCACTTAGAATACTTTTAAGATACTTGTAATATTTCCTTGAAAGAAGCTTTGAAATGCACCTTTGAAAAGATTGGTCTCAAGTTAAAGAAGGTTCAGTGTAAGTAGGTAGGTACCCCAATAGCTTTACTTGAGGTAAACATATTTTTGAAGGTAAAAGTGGGTACTGACACGGCTTCTACTCTTATATCGGTATAAACAACGTCCCAGCGACATGAAATATGAAGATTAGGTGGGAACCCAATACAATAACGTAGTCACAATTTTAACACTCAGATGTGTCACCCAAAAATCAAATAGATACCACCTCCATCAAAAGTGAAATATTTTTAGACTGTCCTGACTGGCAGGGTCCAAATTAGTACCTTTCGATTAGCGTGGTTATTCATTACATACGTTAGTTGTTGACTACTTATTTATTTGTTAATAACATTTTTTTTAATTTAAAATTCGGTAAGTATATTGTTAGTTGTAAGTATTTTTTTTAAATAAGATTAGTGTTATGTGCGATGAAAGCCTCGTCAAAACCGTTCCGCGAGGCTTTATCCTTTTTCCGTCTGGGACATAAATTTCCGGCTATTTGTACGATGTCATCACTCCATCTATTAAATTGTCTAGACCTTCCTTCTTGTTTTGTATATTGGATACCAATTCAAAATAATTTGTGATCATTTTTCATTCATCTTTCTCTGAATATGACGCGACCGTTTCCATTTCTGTGTCAGGACCTGTTTGACCGCATCTCTCGCATTTGTTCTTTTCATTATTCGCGAAATTTTGTACTCTATCTTTGGAAATCAAGACAAAATACTTTTAATAATGCACTTATATTTAGTACTTAAAACATTGGGCTGATTTTTGAATGACTTGTTAATTTTATCCAGGAATATTTTGTGCCAGTTTTTTGGTGTAAAATGTTTAAATCAGCAATTTTAACTTCCAGGCTGTAAAAAAATGGACGACAAAATAATCAGACTTTGTTCACAAAAAAAAAAAAAACCGATGGCATTTTCATCATCATCATCATCATTTCAGCCGAAAGATGTCCACAGCTGGACATAAGCCTCCTCCAAACCTTTTTGCCCACAGTGAATCTAGCTAGAAAAACATGCAGCCCATTAAATGCATTGTAACAAATAACAAGAAACTTAATTAAGTACAATATTCTAAGAACACCATTCCATTGAAAACTCACAGGAACAAAACATTTCGAAAGAGGAAAAGTATTATGTAATACACTTTCCTTTGTCAATACCAGCTATACAAGCACTTAGCAGGGAAGAGACACCCTACGTCTTATATACACACAGTGTAGCATTTGAAAGACGTTTCCAGAAAAAGATATAAATAACAGAACATACGAGTAAAAAAGATCTTCTGTTCGTTTTAATCAATAATCATAGGATAGAACATGTATTTTGTATCACCAAGATACAGGCCTTGCTTAACTTGGGACCCGCTATTAAATGATAAATGATATTATTTCTGTAAGTAGGTTTGTACAAACACTTTTACACGTCATTAAATGGTTTAAAACTAGATGAGGTCGCCCTTTCCTATTTGACTACTCTGAGAAGAAAGGCCGAAACAAACACAGAGGTAATTTTAAAGTCCAGAAATAATCTTGGTCTCATCATGTGAAGACCATGTAGATAGGTATCTAGGGAGACGTCATTTGATGATGACCCACAAAAAAAAAAGCATGCATGGATTATCCTTTGATCCTCACGTGTGGCTGTTATTATTTAATCACAAAAACCCCTGTTATACATTGACAAAAAGAATTACTAAGTAGTACTTTTCGTCAATGCCAGTAGAACTTAGTAGTACTATTTACTTAAAAGTTGCGGTATAAGCAATGTAGCAGGCACTTCGGCTGTTGAACTTCAAAACCTATTATCTGATATTTTTTCTGAAACGGGTGTTTCTACATTTTTCGACCTTATAGACCACCCTCCACATACTAGGCTAGCAAAAACTCCCAGAAATTAGTCAAATACGAAGTTACACAAAGTCGAAAACCGACCCGATCTAGAGAAATCAGAAATCGTTTTTCAACTGTCCTGTAAAATTTAGTTTTATACAAATACTGAGTTTTAATATTGCACAGCCAACTTATAAGATAGTCGAGTATTTTCCCCAAAGTAATCTGCTAAGGCGTAGCTGGTGACGTAGAGGTTACACCAGCTACGTCGTAGCAAATGACGTACTTCCTCTTCTTAGTACCTAATTAGTCAATAAAGTTGTTTAATTATACATGTAAGAGTAATCGATACTTACTAAAACAGTGCTCTCCAGTTTCCTTTAATTAACATGTACATGTTTATTAGGGGATTGGATTCTGTGCCTCGAAACAGTTTTGAATGGATAAAATACGTTTCATCGTGATTAGCAGAAATTTTATTTTATTTTTTAATTATTTGTAATTTTATACGATCAATATCCCATCAAACTTTCATATTTTATTACGGCATTTTCATAAAATTTATCTAACTCACATACGTATTACTACAACAACTAGTTTCCAATCGTCTACTTAATGTATCACTCCAATATAATCCTAAATAACCTAACCGAATTACCACCTGTCTTATAAAAAAACCCCGAAACCCATAAGCCGAAACTACTCCTATTAGAGGTCCCCAACAAGAGCAATATCGACACAAATTGCTCAAGTGAGAGATGTCCTGGGCAATTTCATTAGGGAGCTGTTTTATAGCTAGTTTTACTGAGATACACCGGATCTTTCCAATCACGGCAACTCGGTTAGGGAAACATGTTGCGAGGATAGAAATGGTGATCGAGAAGTCGAATTACTTTGGATTAGAACGTACTTTTTGGTAGTACTATGATGTATTTACGTATTAAATGA
This sequence comes from Aporophyla nigra, assembly GCA_947507805.1. Classification (NCBI taxonomy): domain Eukaryota; kingdom Metazoa; phylum Arthropoda; class Insecta; order Lepidoptera; family Noctuidae; genus Aporophyla; species Aporophyla nigra. The sequence continues at coordinate 24,220,804 of OX382292.1, read as the reverse complement.
TAAATGATCTTATTTCTGTAAGTAGGTTTGTACAAACACTTTTACACATTAATTAAATATTTTTTTAAACTAGATGAGGTCGGCGTTTCCTGACTACTCTGAGAAGAAAGGCGGAAACAAACTCAGAGGTTACAGTCTCTTTTGAAGTCCAGACATAATCTTGGTCACAACATATGATGACTATGGAGATTGGTGACTGAAATGGTCATTTGAAGAATGAACCACACAGATTGAGTGGACCTGTCCAGTCGGTGCAAGCATTTGTCACTAATCGTTTGACTCGACTTGGTACTTAAGGAGCCCAACGCTTTGACGAACAATACTTAAGAAAGGACATTTGGATAGGCCACATAAATTACTCAATCCGCCAGATAATGATTACAGAGAAAGAAAGAAAACAAAATTTAAAAATGACCCACATAGTCTTCACATTCACAATAATTAAAACAATATGATACTTTACAAAGTAAATATTCATGTCATTGTTTATATAAAAAAATCAATGTCAATGTGTATATAAAAAAAAGGAATGGATATAATTTTGTAAAGTAGTTTAGTTATTAATTGTAGGATATTTGTATACCTACATGTTTAAACAAATTTTACAGAAATGATTTAAAATTCAAAGAAATAAGGATTCGCCGATGGCGGTAGCAGGCTTCGTTAATTTATATAATTATATAAGTAAATTAAATCACTATTTGAAAATGGACATTGGCCGATGTCAGGGCTCCAAGCTGCAAGTGGTAAGGGCTCCAGAGACCCCACCCCACGTGAGAACGTTCTGAGCTGCATCGACCAAATAAAATTATTTTTTTAATTCTGTAAATAGGATTCATTTTCAGACGTTATAAAAAAAACAAGCTAGATGGCGTCGATATTTCATATATACAGGGTTATTTATAAAACACCGGAAACCTCTCAGGACTATGTTACTAACATCATAATCAACAACTTCTGTTCTATGACTTTTAAAAATTCATCATATTTTAGTTCATCAGATTTTCATACAAAAATAAAAATATTTAAATTGAACGCTCTAAATGTAACGAAGTCTATGCGAAGCAAAAGAAAGCGATAGTACATTAGCGAGGGGAGCGGGGTTAGGGCGGCGGGGGCGCTTGAACTTAACCTATTTACGGGCGGACGATTTTTGTATGAAAATCTTATGAAATAAAATATGACGAATTTTTAAAAGTCATAGAACAAAAGTTGTTGATTATGATGGTAGTAACACAGTCCTGAGAGGTTTCCGGTGTTTTACAAATAACCCTGTATACTACCCTGAAAAGAAATGGCGAAACAAATCCAAAGGTCAAATCTCTTTTAAAGTCTGGATATAATGTTGGTCTACTCATGTGAAGATGTGAAGACGACAGCTATGTGCCTGAATTGGTTTTTTGAGAATAGTACCCCACAGATTGGCTGGCTGGATTTTGACTGGCCTGTTAGTCTAGCTAATGGTTAGTGACCCTGACTGCTAAGACTAAAGTCGTAGGTTCGATCCCCACCCAGGACAAATCTTTGTGTGATGAACACAATCATTTGTTCTGTGTCTGGATGTAATTTAGAAATATATAAGTATGTTTATCAGTTTTCTGGTTGCCATAGTACAGGCTCTGCCTAGTTTGGTATCATATAACGTTGTGTTGGTTATCCTAAGATATTTAAAAAAAAAAACTTGGAGTAATTGTCACGGCTTCTTATTAACTAGCTTCTGTCCGCGACTTCCTCGGCGTCAAATTTATATAATATATATTATTTATTATTAGATTGTGTGTGATTGAGTGCCAGTCTAGTTAGTGTAAGCATTTAATCGTGTAACAACTCAGAATTTGAGGAACTCACTGAGGAAAAACCAGGCTGAGTACGAATCAGACTCTATCTGACTAACTTTTATTATTAGACTTCAATCCAAAACTAACATGCATTCATGTTTAAAAAGGCTAGGCTGCTACAATAACATAGGATACTATACCAAGTAAAAGATTTGAAATTAACATTTTACATTGGCGTACTGCACACATACATTAAAACCTCATTTCATACAATCAACTCATTTAACTAATACGATTATAATTGTCTACATTTTTAATAAATATTATGTATCATAAATGACCATTTTCATTGGATCGACCTCTACAAATTAAACAACTACAAACGGGGTGATTAGCAGGGGTGAATAGATAAAAAAGAAAAGACTTTAACGTTTAAATACTATCGTTTATTACCAAAAGGGTATTTAATCTTTAATTATAATACAGTTTACACATTAAAGTACTTTTTGGCAGCAAACGATATTATTGCCTTTTTAAAGTTTTGACTCGATTCTCCCCTGTTCGTCCTGTTTAACACTAGTAAACACGTTATTGCCCTCAAAAAAAAAATGATTTTTTTTTCTCGCTTTTGGCAATTGAGCCGAAAGAAACAATTCAAAGTAAAGAAAAATAATATCTTCTGACATTTGTTAGAAAGGAATATTTTAGTCAACCGAGTCAGCTTTATCACAAAAGCTGAGAAACTTGTCTCTTATCTCTTGGGACATCATAATGACACTAACTTGTGGGCTTCAGAACTGTTGGGTTATTGAATAACGCTCTAACAGTAGGGCTTTAATTTTGACAGTTTAACAACATTCATTGCATTATTAACGTTGCTGAGCAGTTATTTTGTTTGAACTTAAGAAGCAATAGATAAGCTGATGGATTTTGGCTCTTGTGATACACGAATTCATATTACAAGAGCCAGGGCTACAATGATGTCTGTAACCTGAAGTGAACAATAAATAACTTATAGTAACCTTTAAAATAACCGAATGATTCAGATTGTGATATTGCCTTACACACTATTCATGTTAGGCAATATCGTTTTTGTTTTTTCATTCCCGGATTCCATAGACATGTTTCACGCATTTGATTTTACCTCTAGGTACGTGCACTTAAGTCAATTGTACCATTAACGTTTTTTCAGCCTTTAAAATTTGATTGGCCGTGTTTAGGCAGGACCAGCAGTTGTATGGATTACTAAGGAAGCTTGTTGACGACACGGCGACCCTACGCCACGGAGCTGTCACTATTTGGGCGTATTACGATTCACACGATTATTTTACAGTGCTATTACGGCACCATACCGTTAAGAAACCGTCCGAATACAAAGGGCCGTACAAAGACACATAAACACACAGTGATTCATTATCTCGTTTATTTTCGTTTAGAAAACCTTCCAACATTTGGTTACTACGTCAGCCTGTATTTCTTACTGCGCATCTTAATTCGACACACAACAAAACAAAAAGATTAATCCTTATTATCTTCATCAGTATTCTACGAAGACACTATAACCCAGCCTAATAAAACGTTATCTTGCACAACGAGGCGCCCTTACTTTTATGGACTTCTAAACTTTGTTGGGTTATCTGCAAATTGTCGGTGGAACGGTGCATTTATAGTTGGGGAGCTAGAGATGTTTTCAGAAATTACATCATATTTTTTTCTTTATGAATACGGCGAAAATATTTTGATGGGGCTGAAAACAACGTGATTATGCAAAATTGGGTAGAAACTGTATTTTGATCGACTTGAACTACTTAACCATTATTATTTGAACACGTAGAGCCTCAGAAAAATAGCAGATTTCAGTAGGTAGTCGTAGTTTTCAATGATTTGATAGTTTAAAATCTTGGATTAAGGGGTGTTTAACTTGTGTACGTAATTACTAAGAAATTAGATTTTATGATATTAAATGATAGGATTATTAATAGATTAAAGGATTGGTCCGGAATTGCAGTAGAGAGAGGGATCGCAGGCTTGTACCTTTCCAGTAAACGCAGATTTGCACACTTGATAGGCGTGGACGCTCTGACGACCTTTGCGTTGATACCAGGGCTGCTGTTGACACCAGGGCTCACCAGTTTGTGGGTCCGGTAACAAAGTATTTAAACCGGATGCTGAGGGTGACGGCGTCCGCATTAATTCATGTAGGCCAATAGCTGGCCGGGGAAGCGTGACGAAATGCGCAAGCACTTCAACGCCCCGGCTTAAGATAGCAGCAGAGCACCGTGTGGTTTTAGTCAGTAGAAGTCTGACAATCCCCTCCTCCTCTCTCCCATGGGTGTAGAACATCCTTGAGAATCTTCACACGAGAAAAGGGGTGAGACTTTCAACTACACAGGCTTATAATAATAAATTAGTATACCAAAACATAAGAGCGTAAAGAGGTATAAAATCACAAACCATGCTCAGATACTTTATATCCCTCTATTTTCTTTTTGCAATTTCCTATAAGACTTTGAAGCACAGATGATAATTATTTCACGCCCCTAGCTTCGTGACTACAAGGATTATCTTGTGTTGTGATAGCAGTTTATGTTGGATGTACCCTGCAAGCCTGCACCGGATTATGATGGAAACGATACACGGAGTTTGGAGATACGGGCGTTATGTTTTACTTTGTGCTTATGAAACTACGTGCAGTTAAGCTGTAGACGGTTCTCAGCTAGTGATACTTGTTTCACCACTAGCTTCTGACAGCGGCTTCACCTGCTTGGAGGTTGAAAATTATCTCACGGGAACGTATCAACGAGATAAAAGTATACTATATGTTAAATCCAGGGTATTAACTACACGTCTCATAATTTCATCAAAATCCGGTCAGACGAATACGCGTGATTGAGTAACAACTATGCGAACATATAAACTTTTACTTTTATAATATTACAATTTATAATGAGTGAAGATTCATTTCCAAATCAGCAAGAGAGTGGAAAGGACCGATAGAGTTGTAATCATTCAGCAACTTTGACTATCAAATAACTAGCTCAATCAATAAACCTTTTTCGCATTCAACCATAGACCTCGGCCTAATAAACGATTATAAATAAAAGAAAACAAAAAGTATACAACTTTTATTCCAATTTTTGTGAACACAAAACCATTATGGATTTATTGGCCAACAAATAAAATGGCTGACAGCAAACTTCTATATTCAAAAGTTAGTCGTAGTAACTCAAACGTACTTTTTTTATAAAAAATCCAGGCAGGTTATTTTTTGTTGAAAATCCTTTTGTTTGTAAAAGTTGAGGATTACTGGTGTTCGGAATTTATTACAAGCTTAAATTGTCGTTTGGAGCTAAGTAATTACGGTCGCACATGTCGATCAGGTCCAGCTACGCTTACCGCGGTTCATTCATGGATGGGTGACCATCTTTATATACGAAGCCTGTCATTCACGACCTATGATGGCCGGTGGAGCAGATGATTCCTGGAGTGGGTAAGGCGTATCGACAAGCGTAGCGTGAGACGAGATGTACCGACGATCGTAAGAAAGTGGGTAGGACAGACTGCATGCGGATGGCGGAGGACAGGTTATTTTTGGCGCTGCCTGGGAGAAGCCTACGACCAGCAGTGGACTACGCTGAGTTGATTGATTGATAGGGACTGTGCATTCGGACAACAATTATTTCAGCTGTGATTGTTTTTCAATTGGCTTCCAAAGAGTTTTTGATTCACTTTTAACGATCTATTCGTCTCCATTTTTTCATTCGGTAAGTAGGATTAGTAATTAAATTACTTGTATAGACTGTGTACAAGCCGTGTACATCCGTGCCTGCATAGTGTGTTAGACTATAAAAAACAATCAAAATATTTTAGAGACTATTTTCCTACTGAGACTAGTTACAAACTTTTTGAATCAGTATCAGCCACATAATACATAGCAACAATGTAGCGGACCATATGCTGTGCTGCTGTGCAATAAATCACAAATCATTGTTACTATAATATCCTAGTACGAAGCTCCGTACCTACCCACAAACATGATTTATTAGAATGCGCTTTTCTATCACAGGGATAGTACTTGTAAAATATCATCGTGTATAGTACTGTGATTTTATTTTTAATTAATAATTATTCAGTCTTCACATGGGGGTAGAAAAGAATTACAGAACACAATCTGCTATCAAATCAAATCAAAATATTTTCACGGAGAAGAACCGGCAAGAAAACAATACAAAACAGAACAATATCAACACAATAGACTCAGACACACCGTTACAATACACAACACACGCATTATGAACAAAACACAGAATATCACAGACAACCACCTAACAACTACCACACAAAAACCACCATACCACCAACCGTAAAATAATATCTAACTCTAATATGTTCCATGTTAAAATTTAAATTACCAGCTGTTTTCGAATTCCTTATCTAAGAAGCTAATATCGCCAATGTTTCCATATTACCAGAATAGGGAAGAAAAATCATATTATACTGGAAATTTAATATGCACCGCATCTAATAAAGCTGGTAAACAACGTAGGGGCCTTCGGTGATCGATAAATGGATGTTAACAAATTTAACTTTACCGCCGCCAGCCGCAGAACAGATTGGTACAGAAGGTCGGCTCCTTGTAACGAGCCTAAACAGGCGCACGCATGTGGACGTATGGCGATCAATAACAATTGAATAAAGCTACCCATTCATAGTCAAATTTGAATGACGTGAAATCGTTGGTAAGTGAGTATGAATACTTCTTCTTCTAAGTCGCGTTCTTCAATGCTGAAGGTCATGTCCCTGAAAGGCTTTCGTGGCTTTCTGAATGATGGTCTTCCACTTCGTTCGGTTCTTGGCTTCTCTCATGGCCGTTGTAACAGAAAGTCCAGTGAGGGCGGTTACTTGGTCAGACCAGCGGTTAGGTGACCGGCCGCGAGGTCTTTTCCCATCTACCTTACCCATCACCACCAACTTTTCAAGGTTATCCGGTTCCCAACGGGCAATGTGACCAAAGTAACCGAGAATCCTTTGGTAACAGATAGTTGGTAGTCTATCTCTTATACGCAGCTGTGAGTACTGACTACTACTTTAAACGTAACTGAGATTAGAGTTACTTTTCAATAAATTATTAATAGTTTTACTTCGATTGTGAATATCCTACTTACTTCGCACTCACTGAATTTTCTTCAAACCATTCATACACCAGGCCAGTAAAAGGACAGTAACCGAACTGTCAACTGAAATGACTCGTAAAGCTTGAATCACGTATGTATTTATCTATGTCAAATGAATGGTAGTCGCGAGTGATTTGGCAATCACAATACGTGAAACATGTCTATGTGTGCATGTGTTTTCGCTTGTTACATCAAACTTGCCTTCTGTATCTATCTATTCTGTGGTACTGCTTTTACGTAGGTATAAGCTATCCATTCCTGATTGAAGCAAAGTGGTTGAAAAGGTTCAACAAACACAAAATATTGAGACTAATAAGCCGCTCGATTCTGTGGTTTCTGCCAAATGAGAACGCCTTTAATATTTAAAATAGATCAAGTGATTATCAATGTTAAATATCCCACAAATTTTGCTGTAGTGAAATTCTAAGATATCGTTTTGATACCGAAATACGTGTAAATAATGTTGATGGAATTACGTTTATTAAAATATTTATTTTGATAAGGTTTCTATCAGACCTTAAGGTGAAAGTGGCAGGGTACCCCATGAAATTCAAATTCGTCATTTCAGCCGAAATGCGTCCGGTACTGGACTCAAGCCTCCCCAGATTTGGGTGTATTTGCCATAATCGTCACGCTTGGCAGACGGATTGGCGATCGCACTATGGTGGTAAATAAAATGCGTAGATAACCCTGCTGCTCATAAGTCCCTTAGTCGCCTTTTACGACACCCACGGGAATAAATGTATTAATAGTAATAGTATTATTCTTTACGTCCGGCATCGCACTAAAGAAATTCAAATTACTATACGATTTTTTTTAGAATGTATGTTCCTTTATCGGACAAAAGGAACTATTTTCCCACCCCGTCATTCTAGCTAAATACACGAATATTTTTGAATTGACAACTCCCCAGACTCTGTCTTTTACCCAAATCTAAATCAGTAACTATCCAAGTTTAGATTTCGGTAAAAAATAAAGTCTGAAAAGTTGTCATTTAAAAAATATTCGTCTATTTAGATTGACGAGGTAGGAAAATAGTTCCTTGTGCCCGATAAAGGGTTAACCATGACTATTTCATTAAAAAAATCATTCAATGGGATTAAATGAACTTAAAGGGTTGTATTTTAATGCTATTTTAATCAGTCTGACACAAACCTGCAAATTGAAAAAAGAAAAGGAAAGTTGTATTTCACAGGCTGCCTTAGTATCCTCCTTAACCAATCACATACTATTCTCCGCAAAATTGTTTGAATTTTTGAAAATCTATTCTTCTACGAGTATCATCAATTTGAACGACGGAAAAAAAATACAGAATTAAATTCTTAAAAGAAAATAAATGTGCGGGGACACGTTTTTAAATCCCGGCTTAATCCCGGGACTGAAATACGAGTGAGCCAGTTTGCTGACGTTAACTCAAAGCAATTACACAAGTGAGCCCCCGGGAATGGGTGAGTGACGCAAACTTATAAGGTGGCCCTATTAACATCTTGCAGCTGAGTTATGTGGGATGAAGCATTCCCGTTTCCTGCAGATAATAATATGGTGATTTAATTACGCTGGTATTTAGGTTGACAGATCACGGGTGTTAAATAATTTAAACTTTATGCATTATGACGTAACGCTGATTATACTTTCAATTTGAGAAATTCGATAAATAAAACAAAAAAAGAATTTTGCAAATCCGTCTATATATGACGGAGTTATGACTGAACATACATAAAAAAATATATATATATATGTAAACATCCGAATTGAGAACCTCCTCCTTTTTGAAGTCGGTTAAAAATGAATCCAAGCTGTTGTAAAATTATTATTATGATTATAAAAGCTCATGTTCTTTTTTTTTTTTTTCAAAAGAGGAGCTAACATATTTGTCTTTGAATCTAATTTTGTTTGACACTGACTGAAGAGAGTTAATTAAATTCTTTGAAAACTGATCATGTTGTTCCAGATACATCTCATTTATTTATTCCGAGTAGAAACACCTGACATAACAATTATCTCCAGAATAGCGTTTTAATTTCACTCAAAAGTCAGCCTCGGGCCGTATTCCTAAGAAATTAGGTTATTAGGTCACGTCTGAGTCTACCTAAAAATGGATCATTTTTCACTTTCAGGCTTCTAGACTCGACCTATTTTATAAGCTCCATATAGTTCTTAGCGAAGAATAAACTACGCGATTCTTAATAGTCAGTGCCGTTAAAGACTACTTTTTAAAATTATCGCCATTACATTAATTACCTTAATTTAATTTATTTAAATAACATGGGAGACTTACAGCTACAACGAACAGATCAAGAACAGTATATTAGTCAGAAAGCCAATTACAGGTCTCCACTTATAAGGAACAGAGAAAATAAAATATTTAATTCTAAGGACATTCACACTAAGTTACATTATATACAGTGTTAGAGCTGTGTTGCTCATACTAAATAATAATCATCACAACAAAATAAACGAATGAAAAGATAGAAAGCATGAAAAAAAAAGAACTACATGAAAAAATTACGGCTTATGCTGCACTTCCTGGCTGACGACACGCTAGTTAGGAACGGGTCTATATCGTACTGTTAACAAAGCTTGTTAAGATTTCTGCTTGCACGCACGATGAACGAATTCTGCCTATAATTGGTTGAAGCAAATGGCACGCGTAAAGGTGGATTGTATTGCTTAGACTTCATAGGAATGTTGAAATATTTTTTTTTTTTAATTTCAGAACAATTTATAGTGTTGTTAAAGATTTTCAACAAACACATACAGTCAGAAATCTCGCAGCGGTTGAGTAAAGGCAATATATATGAACTTTTTTATATAGGTTGTAGTATGTTTCAGAATGATACGGTATTTTTTGATGATAACATAGATACCTTATGAACTTTTTTTGGATGCTTTCAATGCGGTTAATATATTTGTGGTAACATGGGTTCCATATTTCAGATGCGTGTTCCAATTGGCTTCGAACAAAAGTACAATATAGAATTTTCAGAGTTTTGGCTTGAGTGAAGCAGTTGGATAACCGCATTATGAAACCCAGTGATTTTGAGGCTTTAGCGACTAATGCATCAACGTGTGTTTCAAAACTGAGCTTGGAATCGTGATGAACCCCCAGATCACGGATGGAGTTTAATCTGGGAAGAACTTGATCGCCTAGGGTATACGATGTAGCAATGATTGAGCACTTCCGAGAATACGTAATAACCGAACATTTAGCGGGATTAAGATCCAGATTGTTTTTCTGGCAGTAGTCCTTTAGGCGACTCAGATCATTCTGGAGTGCTGCTACTTCCATTTGTGATGAAATTGTGGTATAAATTTTCATATCATCAGCAAAACACAAAAGTTTGGATGAAGTCAAGCAATTAAATTAACTAATTTACCATTAAAATTAAAATCTAAAAACTGTATTTACCAAGCGTGGTGGTTATGGAAATTTGTCCTGTCAAAATAAATAAATTGGGAAAATTTAATAAATAAATATGATTCAGCATAATCAGACTTTAATATACTCTGGCCTCTTTTTTCACGAACCAAGTGCGGGTTGGTAGATGTCACGTCTTCAAATAGGTATTTGGTTCTAGGATATGCCGGTTTCCTCACGATACTTTCTTTCACCGCTTTGAGAACAGTGGTGTTGAAATTATTTAACGAAACAAAGCGCCTGTCTGAGTTCGAACTCATGACCAAGAACTCGTAAGTCTCGGTCATTACCACTGGGCTACCACTGCTCAAATATTTTATGAATATGAATAAATTATTATAAATTGATATTAAAAAATATATCTTTGATATTTCAGTTTCAACAACCCAAACTACGTTGTTTGTACAAAGCCAATAAAAAAACCTACCTGTCTGCATTGCAACATTAAAATATGAGTTTATTTACATCCCCAAAGGATTAAAATATTGTCAAACATGATTATTTACAACTCAATCCACTATACATAAATTCGTTGTCCAAATGCTCGAATAATATTACTATATCACACGATTTAATCTGTTGATCCCGCATAATATATTCCCGGGATCAATCCCGGGCTGCGGGCCACCTTAATTACCAAAACGACCAATAAAATAAATCCGATTATTCGATTCCCGGCCTTGATTGAAATATTAAATTCTCAAATTGACAAAGTAAGTTTTAATTGACGATTTTAACAATTTGGCAACTATTATGAAGGTGACGGCGCTAATTTAGGCGTAAAATGTATCGTGACATTGATTTAGCTCAGAAACAAGGTTAATTAAATACGAAGAAGTTGGAAATATTAATTATAAAATATTTAAGTGGAATATTCGCCTTCGGTTTTTGGAAAATATATTTATGTTATGAAAAAGAGCTTATGAGAGTTCGTAATTAAATTCATCCACTCTCTTTCAATTGCTTTTTTTACTGAGCAATAAGCCAAACAATGGCATAAAATGATAACTTTAATATACCCAGTTCACTTTATGAATATATTGAACGGGACATATAAAAGTTATATTTTTTTTTTTACCTAAATCAGCGCTGGAGCTTGTCTCGCATAGGTCGCAGCATTATGCTGAGCTATGGCCGTTTTGCGTGGATGTGACGCATGTTTTCACCCCGCTTTTTTATATTTTTGTTCTGTTAAGTCTTTCTAAGCGCCATATTTACCGCAAATAAACGTATTTAAAACAGCGGTCACTGTTCTAACCGAGCCTTTTCTGTAGGTGGGAAATCATCAAATGACGTCTCCCGTCCTGGGTGGAGCGGAAGGGCGTGTCAGACTTTTACTGACTAAAACCCACCCGTGTTCCTTCAGTTGCCTATATGCCAAGGTCATGGTAACTCTTTCGACAAATCTTGTGACTCTGGCAGGCATCGGTCCTAACGAATCCCTTCAGTGATGCTGACATCTCTTTGAGATCTCTTCGAGGCGTGCGTGGAACACAGCGCGCCATCGACACGGGCCTGGTCCTTACCAGGCGGCGAGCTCCCCATTGCTCGCTGCCCGCAAGCTCCGTACCATGGCTTGCACCAGGGCCAGACGCGAGTGGTCGCCGCCGTCGATCTCATCCACGTTCTTACCGAGCCTAATTCGACGTTCACACGGACGTTAAAATATCGCGTCAAGATTACATTGCGCACAAAAGTTTCAGTTCTCCGTGCTGAGCTGACCATTGAGAATCCAACAGAGTATAGAGCACATCAAAAACCACATTGTTCGATTTTCAACTGTCGGTTGTAAGCAGAGAGATGAAGAACTAGTTTTCAAAAAAAAACCATCACGATATTATTACGTCAGTGAGAACGTTTCGGTTTGGGGTGCCTATATTAGCCACTACAACCAATTCGGCTCGCACGTGTTTGGTTGCAGTTCCAACCTAACCTCGTCTGTGAAGTCACGGTACTCTAGTTGCCGCGACCTACTCTAAGAAATGGCCTGGAAGTCAAAAAGAGGCTCAGTTACTCGTATTTAAAAAGCGTGCATCTTTAACAATGCAATTATTTTTTTAAATGATTAATTTTAAAAAGTATCCGACATTAGAAGATCAATAACTTTTATAGAGGATAAGTTAAATATTTCTCCTTGTAATGACCCTGACCCGTACTTAAAAGTAAAAAGGTAATTACTCTTTGATACCTCGTCCCTCAAACTTCTGAAGTAGGTCCACAAACAAAATGGAAGCCTGTGACGTAAAACTGAGCTCGCCACTAATTTAATGATACCGACTCAAATCAAGGTTGAGAAGTTTAGGAAACTTTGGAGACTGGATCGCCGTGTTTACCCAACTGTCCCGAAAGGAGTGTAAAGATGCTTTGGATAAACTAGTAAGAAACTCTAACATGAAACTTCTAATCTGTATTTAATCTATAAAGTGATTTTATTTTCAAAGAATATCTCGATATGTGGTAGCGGGTGAAGCCAAGTTCAAAAACGGGCCAAGTGAGAGTCGGACTCGCGCATCGAGGGTTCCGTACAAACCTGTAGGTATTCACGGTTTATGCATAAGGCTTCATCATCATCATCATTTCAGCCGTAAGACGTCCACTGCTGGACTTAGGACTCCCCCAATTTGGGGGGCTTTGCCATAATCGCCACGCTTGGCAGGCGGGTTGGCGATCGCAGTATGGTAGTAAAATGCATAGAGAACGCTGCTGCCCATTCTCTAGTAAATCCCTTAGTCGCCTTTTATGAAATTAAATGTCGGTTTATGTTTATGAAATTAAATTTTTATATTTGATTTAAGTTGACTGAATGAAAGATAAATTGCGGTTTACGATTTATGACGTATTAAAAAAAAACTACTTAGTAGATCTCGTTCAAACCAATTTTCGGTGGAAGTTTTATCATTCTCTTATTTTAGAAGTTACAGGCCCCCCCCCCCCCCCCCTGTAACTTCTAACACACATTTTACCACTTTGGAAATGCCTCTCGCGCAAACCATTTAGTTTTAAAAAAAATGATATTAAAAACCTCAAAATCATTTTTGAAGACCTATCCATAGATACTCCACACGTATGGGTTTGATGAAAAAAAAATTATTAGTTTCAGTTCTAAGTATGGGGAACCCCAAAATTTATTGTTATTCTTTATTTTTGTGTGAAAATCTTAATGCGGTTCACAAATACATCTACTTACCAAGTTTCAACAGTATAGCTCTTATAATGTCGGAAAAAAGTGGCTGTGACATACGGACGGACAGACAGGCAAACAGACAAACAGACATGACGACTCAATAAGGGTTCTGTTTTTTGCCATTTGGCAACGGAACCCTAAAAAGAAAAGGGAAACCAGCGACACAGAAGCTATGTGTTACATTAAACAAACCATTTGATGCCATTTTCGACCCCAAAATAACTCAAAATATATTTAACATAATACATGAAATACAGTTTATTTCTTCAAAATTATTAGATTGATTTAAATATTCATAAGCATTAACAAATTTCATATTCATAGCAGGTAATCAGATAATAACTACTAAAAATCCATATTTCGTCGTTGCGCTTACAAAAACCGCTATGTGCTGTTTTAAGATTTCTGTTTTTGAACCTTATTTCAATACAGGTTAGGTGTAAAAACTATTTTTTGATAATTTCACATAGCGGATTTTGTAAGCGCAACGACGATTTTTTATCACTGACTGACTGACTGATATAAAGATCAAAAACCTGACGCACTTCCAGATAAGATAGAAAGTTGAATTTTGACATCCAGCTGGGTAAATGTGTGTTTACACAGGAAAAACTCAGAAAACAGTGAATATTTACGATTTGAAATATTTTCCAAGGTTATTTACACCTAGCGCCTTTCCAACTTATAACAGCTTGTTGCTGTTACATTTTTTCTTACGCACGAGAATTTGTTTCATGATGGAAGGTCACTGTTATCGTTTTGTATACCAGCACGCGTAGTATGACCACCATAGAAAGAACTTTGTCTATTCTTATTAGAATAGAGATAGAAAAGTCATGCTACGCCAGCATAAAACGGTACAAATTTTTCTACAATCTTTAATTCTGTTTTTAATCTTTCTACAATCTGTAATTTTGTCTATTCTTCCGTCGACAAAACCCCTTTCTACGGTGGTCATGCTACGCATGCAGATAATTTGTATTAATTTTACAGACCTGTTTTGAATGATGAATAAAAACCATTTCTTTACAAACAGTACGTAATTATATCCCATCAAAAAAATATATGTGAAAATGGGTGCCAAGTTCAGTATTAAGATATGCGCGCTAACTACGTCAAAAAAGGGATTAAGATCTAGATGGGTGTCAAGTTCTATACATAAGCCTGAAATTTATTTATGAGAACATACAACATTCTAAAAATAAAATAAAAATTATGTCGTGTCTTTTTCTGCTTGCTTTTATTGACAGGCCTGTTGGTCTAGTGGTTAGTGGCCCTGACTGCTATGCCGGAGGTCGTGGGTTTGATTCCCACACAGGACAAATGTTTGTGTGATGAGCACGATCATTTCTTCTGTGTCTGGGTGTAATCTATCTATAATATGTATGTATTTAGAAATATATAAGTATGTTTATCAGTTATCTAGTACCCATAACACAAGCTCTGCTTAGCTTGGGACTAGATGGCGTTGTGTGATAGTTGTGGAATATTATAATTATTATTATAAATCAACTAGCTTCTGCCCGTGACATCGTCCGCATCAAATTTTTGCTCCCCTGACCCTTCCCGTCGCATCGAATTGCCTGCCAGTTTTCGTCCATTTTTCGTTGCTGCTCCGCTCCTTTTGATCGTAGCGTGATGTTATATAGCCCCGTAGCTTATAGATTCTCAATAAATGGGCTACCCAACACAAATATAATTTTTCAATTCGGACCAGTAGTTTCTGACATTACCGCATTCAACCAAACATACAAACTCTTCAGCTTTATAATGTTATTTAAAAACATATAGATAGAAAATATAAAAATATAAATCAACAAACAAAGATATAACAAACTCGTAACAAAAATGTTCCAAAAAAAAACATCATTAATTTTATATTATTTTATCAATTATGAAATTTCAAAAAAGAACAACGCCCCTCGTTAGATCAGTACAGGACTTGTAATTAAAAATGTAACATTTTAAAATGGACTTTGAATTTCCACGTTCGAACCGCCCGCAACCCATAACATTCCCACACTGAAGGGGTCTGCTAGGACCGATGCCTGCCGGAGTCGCGTGATTGTTCAAAAGAGATACCGTGACCCTGGCACATGGGCAACTGAAGGAACACGGGTGGGTTTTAGTCAGTAAAAGTCTGACACGCCCTCCCGCTCCGCCCAAAACGGGAGAAGTCATTTGATGATTTCCCATCCAAAACAAAAAAAAAAAAAAAAACCATAACATTTCCATACACATTTAAAATTCTATCGATAAAGCTGACCGATTTAAATCGATTCCCATTCCGGTATCGATACCTATCTTAATAGTTGCATCGAAGTTTATTAATACCGAAATTCAATCATTTTGATAGTCGCTCGGCCTGATTCGAATCGACCTAGTTGTAACTTTACCGATACATCCGACACCCGATGGTTTTAGTTCTGATTACGTGATCCTTTCAGTTCTAAGCTATTGTATCATTGTTAACAATGACATATTAAGATGACAATGACGAAATAATGGTCTGTTAATGTATCTATTGAGCACCAGAAGCGCAACCATTATACCTAACTGGTCGGATCATCTAAGGTGTTCTTGAGTTATGACGTGCCAAAGAAAACTATGTGGCCAATTATTGTGTACCAAGTAGGGTTTTAACTAGAATTTTGGCAGGCTATAAACAATTTAATTTGTCGTAAAATATGCCACACACGGCTTCAAATATGTATCGTTTTGCCGCTCGTTCATTCACAACCAACCTGTCTATCATAAATCATAATTCCCTCGCTTGTTTCTTAGTTGCACAACTTTTAATATACTATGCTACAAAGGAAAGTAACAAAATTTGCTTATTTAGCACAACTAAAACCAATCACCAATTGTATTTGGTGTATACATTTCATCAGCTGAAACTTCAATGTGTTTCAAAGCTCAGTTCTTCTGAGCGTCTTTCTTAGAAACATGTAGGCTGACAATCGTTACGGGTCATCACAAGCCCGAACGTCTAACAGCCAATCTTACCAAAAGTTAACATCATACCCAATAACTGAGTTGTGGAAATCAGATAGGCCTTTTTTCCAATGGGGGTAGGTATAAACTACAGAACGCCAACTTTTACGATCCTTACAAACTCCTTTTGCCTAGTTCACGTTCATTTACCGTGAGGTTGTTAAACATTATGAGGAAACCAGCATGTCCTTGAACCAAAACTATGAAGACATGTGACATACCATCCCTCAGTAGGCCCGCCTGGTGTATTATGATCCACTCCCTCTCACAGAGAGGAAGCTGGGACACGGCAGCAGAAGAAACATAGAGTGATTATGCACTTGGTCATACACGCACACCAGTTGCAAGTACTATGCAGCACGCGTAGTATTGTTTTCCTATATTTGCGTTTTGGATTGCATTCAACTTGCTTATAATATAAAATCGGGGAATTTAATTGTTTGGAAAACTACCAATATTAATTGTCTGTCCGTACATTCAATAGACAACTATAATTTTTTGATAGTTGTATGTACAAAATGGCTACGCAGAAACTTGACATGATGTATCAATATGATAAGAATGAATTACTCTGACCGATTTTGCATTGCTTTAAATTTGTTAATAATAAACCTTCTCAGCGTTAACTTCCCCAAACTATATACCGTAAGCACAGTGTGAACTGCTAACAAAAGGTAACCCTAATACATACGTGAAGTTTCCGAGAAAATCCTCGGACTGTGAACTGCACTTTGCAGTATAAAATATTTTATTTGCTCTGCCGAACAGAGGATAAAGAAAAGAAGGTCAACTCAATACAGTTTTTTAAAACGGGTGCACGCTCAAATAGACGTGACAGTCTGTTCCGTACCATATAGTTTTAGAACAGACAATCGCGTCTATTAATGGTTAAAATGTAAAAAAAGTGAACTTGAAAGTGTATGCCAATTAGAAGAGCCACATAAAATTGAAGAGTTCGATTTGATTATTGGAATACTTAACCTGATATTGCAATATTGATTCAACGTAAAGATGTTTTTTTTTTTCATTTGACAATTTTCGCTTATTTTTATAACCTTAATTATTGTCGATGATTTTTCATTTTTAAATACAATTTCATAAAGTTCTTCAAACAGTAATTGGAGACTATTGGGGTGCAGTGGCATCGAGGACTCATGGAAAAGTCAAAGTCAAATCGGTTATTTCAAATAGATACATAAAAGGCCTTTTAAACATCAATCAACATTTACAAAATAAATAGAATTTGGTTCTAGTTGCCATTTCCAAAAGGTTTCGTATGGAGAAAAATTGGCAGAACCTCTACCGTTACTCTTTTAAAATGTTTCGCATTATGATTTATGAATAGATTTATCAATCTTTGTAAAATATTATACTACAATAGGTAAAAAGAATTTAAAATAAAGTAATGATAGGACAATTAATTATGTGATAGGTAGATAAATGGATGGAATAGAATCTCCCACGTTGAATTTGACTGTTCTCGGTCGTTTTATGGAGCTGATCTTACCTTCTGTACCTATCTACTTGCCCTGCACAACTTTGTGTGGTATTCGTGGAACTAGCGCTTGTCATGCAGATAGTGTAAATAATGCATGTCTCATCAACTGTTCATTGTTGCAGAACTTCTTGTTTTTATGTAGTGCAAGAATTTTATAATATTTGCCAGTTATTTCTAAATTAGCAAAATAAAGTCTTAGCTTGAAATAGTCAACATTTCCAAAATTATATGTTTTTTGAGTCAAGAAGTTAGAAAAGTACATACCTAAAGAAAAGAAAACATTGTTTATTTTGCTCAAACAAAATACACACTATGAAAAATTAAATAAAAACAAAAAACGCACACGTACAAAGTAGCTAAAAGCCCTATAATTAAGAAAAAATAGTTTTAATATGATTGTCCATTGCTTAGTACCTAATTGCCGTATTGGACGCCACTGCGCCTGGGAGAATTGCATTTTCAAACAAAATCATCTACTGGCACATACGGCTCACAGAAGCAAGAAGATTAAATTAGGCCCAAAAATTAAAAAGTTATTTGTAAACAGAATTAAATACAGACGCAAGAATTATTAAACAAGGTATAACTTTAAAAAACCGGCCAAGTGCGAGTCGGACTCGCGCACCGAGGGTTCCGTAAAAACCTGTAGGTATAAAGTTTAAAATTTTATTTTATTTTTTATTATATGATGTAACTAAAAATATACGGTTTTCACAATTTTTCCTTTATTTGTGCTATAAGACGTTACTTCGTACCAAATTTCAAAATTCTAGATCGACTGGAAGTACCCTTTAGGTTTTGATTCCCTTGCGAGTGTCGAAAATTTGCAGAAATTTGCGGCATAAACGGCTATATCTTTTGATTGCGTTAGCTTAGAAGTTTGATTTTTCCACAGCTCCAAGAGACAGTAGACTTGAGTATTTGATATGAATTTCAGCTTGATACCTCCACGCGTTCCTGAGAAAAAGGGTCTTGACAGACGGACGGACGGACGGACGGACGGACGGACGGACGGACAACAAAGTGATCCTATAAGGGTTCCGCTTTTTCCTTTTGAGGTGCGGAACCCTAAAAAATATACATAAACACGTGTTTTCGTAGCGCACAAACTAGAGACTGCCCTTGCAACGATATACCTAAAAAATATACATATTTCTAAATGTATTATAAAATAGTAACGAAGTCAAAACTATACAGTCGTTTTGGAAATTACTACAAGTTATGGAAACGAGTCTGATGCCAAAATTACAATTGTTGTCCGATTGTCTAGACGTATGTTCCGGATTGGCGGAAACAGTGTTGCACGGATATGAGTGAAATTTTGTATACAGATGTTTTATAACGTGATACTTTTATACAAATAGAACGCTCTGGGGGGATATTTTCTGGTATCCACGCGGGCGAATCTATTGGCAAAATAAATGGAAGAATAATAAAAATTGTAATAAATATTACTAAAGCAATTACTCTTCCTGATTTATTGGGAATTGAACGTAAAATTTCACAAGCACATAAAAAGTTTCCTCTTATTGAGTATGATCAGGAGTTACTAGTAAAAATAGAAAACTAATTAAAATCTTATATCCCTAGCAAGCGTGTAAATTCAGGATTTACGAGTAGTTTTAAAATTCTTCCCCAAGTGTCAAATGTTGGAGTGCCTTCTAAAGATTAAACTCACTACGCTTTTATTTTGCACACTCTAGTTGATACTCGTTCTACTAAGAACGGAGTGGCTTTTAAGACGCCTCTGCTGTAGCTTAGAGCTTGATTTTTTATTTTGTTCTTGCATTAAATAAAGCTGTTTTCCATAAAAAAACTAAAGATTTATAAATGCGTGTTGTCTGTATATTTTACCATTTGACGCCGCGTACTGCAGCCTATTCTTTGGAAGTAGATCCAACAATTCTACTACGTATTTTGATATATAAAAGAGATCACAGAGCTTTGAGACCATTGTAATCTTTATTAGTAAAACATCATAATTAGAGGGAAAATTAATGATTTCATACAACGTAGGTAACTTATATCCTTTACAATACGGTTTATATTAAAATTTGCAAAACACAAGCGTGATATAACGTTTAATTAAAAATATGAACTTCCATAGGATGAAATATGGTAGGTATATTAATTTAAACTTAATTATAAATGCGATAAAGTGTATTTTCCAAAAATAACGCGTGTTTCATGTGAAATATTTTGGGAAAAGCATGTTTTGTTGTCAGTTAATTATTTTAACGACTTATGTTCTGTTGCTTGTTTTGCACTGATTATTTTAATAATACCGAACTCAGAGCTGATAAGAGGTGTAGTTAGTAGATGTGGAGAAATCTAGGAAGGTAGCTTGAGTATAGTTTTCAATATTTTATTGGCATATTGGCGTGTGCTAGCTGACATAAGGCAAATGATAATTTAATCTAATGTGTGGTGTGTTGGAAATTGATGGCAGTGCTTGGAGGATGCCTATGTTTAGCAGTGGACGTCTTTCGGCTGAAATGTTGATGATGATGATTGTGTTAATTACTTCATCATCATCAGCCTATGATTTTCCCACTGCTGGAACACAGGCCTCATCTCGGTGAGAGGGAGTGGGCCATCCACTACGCGGGCCCAGTGCGGGTTGGTGAATGTCGCATGTCTTCGAATTTGTGGTTCTAAGACATGCCGGTTTCCTCACGATTTTTTCCTTCACCGTTCTGAGAGCAGTGGTGATGATATAATTTACATTACTTACTATTATATAAAAGTAAGTTCTTCTAACTAAACAAAGAACTCTGCTGCTGGGAAGTTTTTTGCGCCACTTTTTCTTCCCACCTTAACCATTAGGAAGTGGTAATGCGGGCTTTTTGGGGGACTATCTTGTGTAATTTTGATGTTCAAAAATTGCTGACTTTCAGCCTAATTTGAATAAAGGTCTTTATAATAATAATAATATTTATTTAGGTACATAAAGGTTTTGTAGTACATAAGGGACTTAAAAAGTAAGCATTATTAGTAAGGTACATGGTACAACGAATTCTTGGGTGAATCGCTACTCTCCTAGCTAGATCACTGAGTAATCTGTATTTAGGAGAGACAGTTTCCACTCCCAGTTTGGGTAGCACAATAATCATGTTAGTACGCTTTAGAGCTTATAATGTAGAACAAAACAAAAGGAAAAATCTTAAAATTAAAATGACTAAACATCAAAAACTAAAATTAAATAAAACAATTACAATAAGGAGTATTGGTGTGGTCAGTCCAGTGAATGTGTGTATGTGTTAGTGTAGGGGTGGGTGAGTAAGTGTGTAAGGGTGAATTTATGTGTGTGTAAATGAAAAATAGGAAATAGGGTAACTTTCATGTAACTGTCAATAAATACTTTTCAGTCTCGTCATAGGTTTTATTCAGGAGAAATGCACGTAAGGTGACTTTGCATTTGCTGTGTGGTAAATTATAGATATATAAGGACGCATTAATTTTATTGTACAAGCAAGGGCCAAGATAGTAGAAAAATCTCTTAGTGTATTTAAACTTAGTTTGTGGAACAGTACAAATAATATCTTTCCTTCGTTTGGTAATAGTAGTAAGAGGAGTTTTTTGGTGTTGGAGAAGAACGGTTTGCAGAATGAAATGTTGCCTTACGTTGAGGACACTACAACTTTTGTAAAGTTCTGTGGTTGGAAACAGAATAGGTCTAAATGTTGCAATTTTTAGTATAGCTCTGTGGGACACTTCCAAAGGTTTAAGGGCAGCTTTTGTGGCCGCACCCCAGCACATAATACAATAAGAAATAAAAGATTGGCATAAGGCGTAATATACATTGCGAATAATAGGCTGCTTCGCGACGTGTCGAAGAGTTTAAAAAATATAAATTAGTTTTCTCACTCTGCATGTAAGTAAGTTAATATGTATTTTATAATTCAGGTACTGATCTAGAGTTATACCTAGGTACTTAATATGATCAACTGTGTCAATAAGTGGACATTGACATGTGTATAAATGAGTACTGTTACAGGAGTGAGCTTTTATAGTGATGGGAATATCAGGTTGTGAGGTCGGTGAGATAGAGAATGTCATTAATTTCGTCTTAGAAGTGTTAAGTGTTAAAGCGTGGGTACAAAGCCAGTTAAAGGCAGAATTAAAACCATTCTGTGCAATTGTCTGAAGTTCTGACCACGAATTAGCAAAAAAGGTAATAGCTGTATCATCTGCAAAGGAAACAATTTTTGCGTTTCTGATTTTGAGATTGCAGAGGTCATTTAAAAAGACGAGAAACAGCGTAGGACCGAGTATACTACCCTGCGGTACCCCGTAACAAATAGGGAGCTCATCGCTAAGATGGTCACCAATTTTCACCATTTGCATTCTATTTGTCAGATAGCTTTTTAAGAGATCAAGCTGCAGTCCTCTGACGCCTGCTTTCTCTAGTTTGAGTAAAAGGATAGAAATAGGAACGGTGTCGGTGTCTTTAAATTTCATGTTTTTTTTTAAGTCCCATGAAATAGAGGGTGAGCCTATTGCCACTGTCTTGCCACAAATCTGGGTTGCTACTGAAAAAAAAAAACACTTCGAAAAATCAATAACACTTTGTCCGACCCGGAGATCGAAACCGACCCCATACTAGAACTAGATACTTATATTCTTAAAAAATAATAACACACAGTTCATAACATAGAATAATCTTTATCTGCAGTCACGTAGAAATTTTCTAGAACCATTTGTGGGTACTTCAACATACTGAGCAACATAAATCAGCATTAATTCGCGAACATTCGCTGTAGATACCTCGGGGATTCAAAACGCAGAGGCGCCATTATATACGTACTTCACGAGGTAATAAATCGCTTAGGGAGATTTAGTAGGGGGGAAAATTCTATATTATCAGTATTTGATTAACTGGGAAATCCGTTATTTTTATCGGGATACGGTTTTTGAAGGATTTCTCTCGTTGATCAAATAATATCTGAGGTTGCAGCGGTCTTATCAATGATCTCCTCTCAATATACATGGAGAAATCCAACACGTACCTCATGTATCTCCACATACCCTTGTGCACTATTTATATCTCCGCGTCGATGGGTAGTGTCCGCTGAGACTGATTGCAAAGGCGGAAAATCGGCCTGTTAGACTATTATTATCACCAAATAAAGCAAAACATAAAGCCCTCTACTAAGCTTCCTCCGTTTGCTTGAAAGAAAGAAAAAGAAAAATAGAAAAACATTATTTGCCAACAGGCAAGATTTAATCATGAATTTAAGTTATATGAGTATGAAAGGAAAAAGAAACGATGGATGAACTGTGCGAAAGTTAGAAAACCGCCTAGAAAGGGGGCCACTACCAAGATGAACTCATTGAAGTATGGAATAAAAAGAGATATTACGCTGAACTCGAATAAATTGGGATAAGGACAAGAGAATCATGATGGCTGCATTAACTGAAATACAAAAAGAAAACTGCAATATCAAAAGCTGTAACCAAAAAATCGGGCAATTCTATACCTACACACACCATAACATATTTATGGTAATCTTTCAATTTCTGAAAAAATAACGTGTAAGGTCGGGGAACCCCAGTGACGATTGAAGTTCCTTACACTTTATTTTCAACTACGAAGTTACATCTGTTATTCTATGTTTAATAAACTTTATTTCGACCTCACTATCGGATTCAGCACCCTCAAAAACCATAAAAACGACACACATGATGAAACTGAACACTTTCACACCCACCATCTTGGATTTTAGATTTTCTCACACTTTCTGTTTCTTTTTACTATGTATAATAAAGGTTGAATTAACTTAGAAAGGGGGCAACTACCAAGATGACGACTCATTAAAGTATGGAATTAAAAGAGATATTAAGCTAAACTCAAATAATTTTCATTCAATTTTCTCACACTTTCTGTTTCATTTTACTATGTATAATAAAGGTTAAATGGACTTTCCCGTTACGCGATGATTTCTACAACTTTAATTAAACCGCAAGCTGTCTTCAAGAATTTCGTTCCGAAAGTTTTAATTCGTCAGTCCTAAACATCACATAAACCTTGAAAATTCTGATATTCCATTAACCAATACCCCTATAACACTGCGATAGCGATCAGTTTCCAATCGAATTTATAATGTTGTCTATTGATTACCAAATGTCAACTATGGTCGGCATATGTACCTAATCTATTCACTTCAATAATAATCCATAACGTAACTAGGCCTCTAAATAAATTATGAACTTGTTCAGTTCGATATAACTGCTGGTTGATGCGAAAAGGTTTCGAATAATGGTCTAACTCTACAAATGGTTTTGTAATCATTACTACGACTACATAGTTGCAGAAGCTCGACTCCACACAATAAGAGAAACCGGTGCACGTACACTAAGGAGCCGCCGGCTATTATCGAGAAGCGAGTAGAACTGGTAACTAGGAATGAACTGCACGTTCACGACGACGACAATCGATTACTCGCTAGTATAAATAAATATCTAAATAAATATTTTAGGACAACCAACACACCGTTATCTGATCCCAAACTAGGCAGAGCCTGTACTATGGCAACCAGACATCTGATAAACATATATATTTCTAAATACATATATAATATGATATATAAATTACACTCAGACACAGAACAAATGATCGTGCTCATCACACAAAGATTTGTCCTGGGTGGGAATTGAACCCACGACCTCAGTCTTAGCAGTAGGGTCACTAACCACTTGACTAACAGGCCAGTCAAATGTATGGTGGTCTGCCAAGGTCGCGAGATTGTTCGAAAGAGATACCGTGACCCTGACACATAGGCAACTGAAGGAACACGGGTGGGTTTTAGTCCGTAAAAGTCTGACACGCCCTCCCGCTCTGCTCAGAGCGGAAGAAGTCATTTGGTGATTTCCCATCCAAAAAAAAAAGTATGGTGCATGTACCAAACGTGACTCTCTCGGCGAGTGTTTTGCCGATCAAGCGAGCGTCATGTGCCAGAACTCTCTTTGATAACCCGTGTTGCTGCGACAAACGAGTACTGATAACTAGTTGCTTCCACGTCGGTGGTGGGACAAGTGCTAAGAAACGCATACGTACGGCGATCCAAACAAATGCTAGTCTTGCATTCGCTGTACGAGAAAATGTCTATGTGTGCGTGCATTTCCGCTCTGTGGCATGTCTATGTTTTCGTGCATTTCCACTGGTTGATTGTTATCATGCTCAATTAAATGCCTTACTGATGGTGACGCGAGTGTTGGATCATTCGGTTCCCTACAAAATGATTAAGCTGTTTGGTGCTGATCCACGGGTGATCCTCATGAACGGACGCTGTCGGTTGAGACTGGGCATCTTCAACTTTGAGGGCTTATTTTTAATATTATTTTTAGTATAGTCTCTTTTTTTTTCATTATAATAATATCTTAGGACAACCAACACACCGTTATCTGATCCCAAACTAGGCAGAGCCTGTACTATGGTAACCAGACAATTGATAAATATACTTATATATTTCTAAATACATACATATTATAGATAAATTACACCCAGCCACAGAACAAATGATTGTGCTCACACAAAATTTGTCCTGGGTGGGAATCGAACCCACGACCTCAGTTTTAGCACTCAGGGTCACTAACCACTAGACTAACAGGCCAGTCATCATTATGCTAACATATAGAAGCAACAAGTATGATGTACTCAAGTTTTTGCAATATCTTGATTTAAAAGAGCTACTTGAGTTTCTTGTTCGTTCTCCAAAGAGATCTACGTTTTGTAATGGGCTAACTTCAACGTTCCTTGTTGACACTTTATGTCAAAATAAATACTTTGGGTTAGCGTTAACCTTCTGTAGATGTCTGTTTGATGTCCTTACTGCTAGCTACATATGTTATGTCTTGTATGTAATTTACCCAGCCATAAGCTAGGGTTGTATGTGAGGTCTGAGAATGGATATTTAATGACCATAACTTGTGTTAATATTGCTGTAAATTATCTTAAGTATCGTATTATACCTATTAGTTTTTGTGTAGTCTCTAGGAATTTGATTGCGGAGATAAGTTATTCTGCTAAATATTTTTTTTAAACGAATCGTTTATTTGTTTTAAAAGCCTTAATCCATAAATTACGTCACACAAATTTCATGGTTTTTTACCCCCCGCCACCCCGTCCTTGCGTACAGCTGGTCACATTTGTGAGAATAGTGTGACGTCACCTATTTTGCAATTTTACATCTAAACATTGAATTTATTTTAAATTATTCTCTCATCGTTCATATTTCGTATTTTAATAGTACTTTAAATATGTATATTAAATTTTGAAATGTGAAGTCACAAAATTTAGGGCCCCTCCCCCCCCCCCCCTTTGTCACACAATGTCACAATTCATCGACCCCCTCCCCCCTTACCGTGTGACGTAATTTATGGATGGCCCCTCATACGTCAGTAATAACAGTCGCATGGATCAATAGATTACGTTAAGCTACGATTGGCGCGATTTTTCCATGGATGGATGACCATCTTTGCATACATAGACCCCTCCGTGCCTCGAAAAACACGTAAAGCCGTTCGTCTCGACTGTCATTTGTGAATCTATGACACTCGTTACAGGTGGTCAGAAGCCTGAAATGCTGACTAGTTGTAGACAGTTGCCCACTAGACAATGCAACCAATACCTAAGCTAAGATAACTTAATATCTTGTAATTATAGGTATCAGAGCCCACCCTCGTTATTATTCTAGCCGATGATCAATAAGGTGTAAAATGTGAGATACTGGAATTAAAATTAAAAAAAGAAAAAAAAAAACGGTGTGCGCAGGTGAGTGTAGGGGTAAGTGTGTATAGGTAGATGTATGTGTGTGTATGGGGGGGTGTGTGTTTGTGAGTGCGCATGACGGGGGTGTGAGTATAGTGTGTGTGTGCTAAAGGAAAACCTAGGATATATTTTTTTACAATAATGTACTTGACCAACATATAAAGGTATAAGCACAATCATTTGATCTGTGTCTAGGTGTAGTTTATCTATAATATGTATGTATTTAGAAATATATAAATATATTTATCAGTTGTCTAGTTGCCATAGTACAGGCTCTGCCTAATTTGGGATCAGATAACAGTGTGTTGGTTGTCCAAAGATATTTATTTATTTTATTTATTTCCAGGACATTACCTCTGTGTGCCAAGATACAGAGAATACGCAATGGGCCATCACTCCTTCCCATGAATTAAGAACATCGTATTACGTCCAGTAATTCCCCTGGCAGGTACGCCATGACTGTTCGGAATATTAATCTAAATAGTGTAGATGTTTGTTACTCGTTTAGCCGAAATCCTACTTCCTACTAATATTATAAACGCGAAAGTTTATATGTATGGATGTATGGATGTTTGTTCCTCTTTCACGCAAAAACTACTGACCCGATTTAGATGAAATTTGGCATACAGATAGTTTATAACCTGGTATAACACATAGGGTACTTTTTTATCCCGGTAGTATGTTCCCGCGGGATAATTCCGACCTCGACGCGGGCGAAACGCTGGCAAAAGCTAGTAATATTATAAAAGCGAAAGTTTGTATGTATGGATGTATGGATATGTGGATGTTTGTTCTTCTTTCACGCAAAAACTACTGACCCGATTTAGATGAAATTTAGCACAGAGATAGTTTATAACCTGGTATAATACATAGGGTACTTTTTATCAAGGTAGTATGTTCCCGCGGGATAATTCCGACCTCGACGCGGGCGAAGCCGCTGGCAAAAGCTAGTGTACAATAAAATGTAAATTATACTTATAATTTAAATTATATGTGTACGCCATCAACAGCAAAACATGTTGTACTTGTACGTATTCTATACCCAAATCCTCTGTTTTACAAATAAAAAACTTTGACTTTGACAAACCCTTCATGAGAACTCATCGGGGACGACAGGCGTGATATTTATATTATTAAGGGACTAGTGTATTCTGGAAAGGATGGCCGCAATAATTTAGGACGGGAAGGCTATTTTCAATTGTAGCGCGGAAATGGTGGAAGCAGAAATGGTGTTGGTGGAATGGTTGATAACATTTTTCAAGGGAAAGTTCTAGACCCAACAGCTTTGAAACCTTTCAACAGAAGCTCCAGCATAATCTCCAAGGAAATTTTTGCTACTGTAAGATTTCCACAGTATAACATCTCCGCGTGCGACCCCGATAACACACGACCAAAACAGCCACATTTTAGTATCCTACTTCTTACTGATATTATCTGTGATGTATTCTGTTTAAAGCTTATTGTCAAGCGTTTTACACGGGCAGTTTGTGGGTCAACTGTACGCGGAGGGCTCCAGATACTCTGCGTGTGCAATATAATAATGGCTTCAAGGTGCTGTTGAGGTTGCCCAGGTTCTGCAGCGCGTCTAGCATGTTTGCTGTAGCACACACGGACGACTACTATGCTATTCTGAGGAAAAAGACCGCATCCTTATTAGGCAGAATGAGGGCTAGCAGTAACAGTATCCGAAAACCCTAGCCGACCAACACGATGCACCAATACTGAGACACTTTGTCAGGTTGCTCGTGTGGCAGGTATGAATATAGATACTGTATTATTCTAATTAATTAAAACTAACCCTTAGTTGATAAGACTTTACTAACCAGTGGACCAATGTTGTCAAATTAAATAAATAAATAATAATAATTATAAATGTGTAAGTTCCTCAACCTCGCAAAAACAGCTGAACGGATTTGGATAAACTTTGGCACAGATAGTTTGTCTAGATTAACACAAAGGACACATTTTATATAATGGCAATACCCTCAATCTTTCGGCTGAATGAATAAATGAATACGGTTTATCCCGATATTCCCACGGAATTGAGACTTATGTGCGTGAGCTACTGCAGTATCTTACAAACAATAATATTGATTCATTAAAAATAAGAACGAGGTCGAAATAACACTGAAAGTCTTGAAAATACTAGACCTGAGAATACAGTCATAAAATCGAATTTATGTAAAAACGAAAAACATTTTAAGAGCAGAGACGTACTTTGCAAGTTAAAGACCGTAAACTGTAGGCATTAGGAATCCATTAAATAAATATTTTATTTCTTCTAAACTTTTTAAGATGTTTTTTTGTATAACCTCTTGGGAGTTGATTTTTTGAGGGCTAAGTATTTTCAGAATCTTCGTGTAAAAAGTATCTCATTTGTGTTGTTCTTGAATTAATTTGCTTTTTTATCTCCAGGAAATTAATTTATGTTTATTTATTTTCTTTAAATAAAATTAACAAATAGTACAACATGCGTTGTAGTAATTTTTAAATAACTTCAAAAAAGGACGAGATTCTTTGTTGGCTATATGTATTTTTTTTTATGTATTTTCACCGACTTCTTCGCCCGTTGTGGACCGATTTTCAAAATTATTTTAATGTAAAGGTCTCATAAATTTTATTGATTTTACTTGGGTATTTATTGCGTTAGCTTCAAAAATACATATTTATTAACTGGTCTAGTATAAAGTGTAACTTCTTTCATTTAGAAAAGAAAAAAAATACCTACCAGGAGCTTCACTTTATAAGAAGTAAACCACGGCCGCCATGGCCCACGCACAATGGTCCACTCAAAGGACTAAATGCGGAAACCAAACCCTCATAACATAGAATATAGAAGAAGTAAACCAATTAAAATGTACGAAGCTATTTCAGTACCTTGCAAAATAGGCACATGTGCAATAGTCTATAAATGAATTAAGTATAAATTACATACCAGCTAACTTCAGCATTAACAATGCATGGCTTGTCGCCCTGCTTTGTCTTTAACCCTTTCGCGGACGGTACTCGATTACGTGGTATATGTAGAATGACACATCAATTCTTCGTACAAAATGGTTAGACGTTTATTGACGTCAAGTCGAAAAAAAAAAACAGAACAATTTTGAAATTTTCATGCGTCACAACGCATGAAAATTTCAAAATTGTTCTGTTTTTTTGAAAGACGTAGCTAGTACAATTTTGTATGGTGAGTCAACGTGAGTATACGGTCTGCTTAAAACAAGTAAAATAGACGTGGTAGTACGTTCTGTCACCACTCGTAGCTGTCTTGGAACGTATATACACATCACCGCGCATGAAAGGGTTAAATCTCTTGCGTTCCGGGGATCTTCATTTACCAACTTCATAAATCGAAGAGGTTTTGTATTCCGCTTGTTTTTTAGTAAGAGACTCTCTGCTCACTCTCCTTCTGGGTATGTAATACTCAAAAGTGATGCTCGATTATGTGTTGCACAAAGAATTAGTTATGAAACAGCTATTACATTATCTTGTGAAAAGTTGTAAACCACTGCGAGCCCCCCAACCCCCCCCCCCCCCCACGACCCCAACATAGTTGGAAAAAGGCTAGGCAAGATGGTGATGTTTAAATCTAAAACCTAATGCGTTTGCACTCCATTTTCAAAAGTCCAAGTCTACGTCATACATTATAAACATTACTCTAACTTACCTTTATTATAGTATGCAGCCGGACTCACGAACAAGACCAGTTTACTACTAAACTAACGTGGGTAACTTTAGTTACATTGTGCCCCTTGTAAAGTGCTTTGTGCGGAACACAATTGCTACAAATTGTTGCAAGTTGTCGTCGTCCACAGTTTACTCTGAAGAGGGTAACAGTAATAATGCAGTATGTGGTGGTGAATTTACTCAACTGTCCTTTATATTGCGCACAGGATGTAGTAGAATGGATAAAATTAATTGATTATATTATGTCAACCAATTGGCCGTGACACAAAAATATTTGTATGGCCTTTAGAGTTTTTCCAGGCCTATTTGTGTATTGTATATGTTTGTGTTTGAAAAGGCGTGTTACTTAAAATGGATATTACTTACCAGAAACCTCTAACATTTTTTTTTTTTGGTGCATTTTTGCTTCAAGAGTATCATCAAAATGATGGAGGAAAACATTTTGAGGAAACCGACGTGTCTTAGACCCAAAAAATCGAAATCATTGTGATATCTACCAACCTGCACTAGGCCCGTGTTGTGTATTACGGCTCACTTCCTCTCATCTAGAGGCAGCTGTGGGAATATTATAGCATGAAAGTGTTACATCTATACTGGCCCGCTGAGACCCTGGCAGCACAGTCTGCGAGCTCTCACCACTGTCAAGCTCGTCTACGCACTTCAAAATGCTATAACGGGGAAATGGTGCATAAATAAGCTTGCACGTCTTATTTTCGCTGTCTTGTTCCCGAGGACCAGAAGGTCAATTTCAGTAAACCGTCACCATAGCCATTCTTGTCGAACCCCGTTAGCTTCCGTTAGCTATTTGATTCTATTTCCGATTGTGCTGACAACTATACCCTGATAAGTATACCCAATCTTTTAATTTTTATTGTACCTAGTTAATATTTATGTAATTAGTGACTATTAGTTTGTTTTTTCGTTTGCCCAAATAATAACAGATTTTAGTTTAATTATTTAACTGATTAAAATATTTTTTCTAAGGCAGTTTTGAGTTTAATTAGTTGTTAAGGCTTTCGCAAGCAGTTGTTACGGGTGTTGGTGTGTTTAATCAGTTATTGCATCAGATAGAATGTCAGCTTACTTCACCAAAATTTTCCCAGTCGAGTTTCAACAGAATAGGCCAACAGAAATTGAATAGCAAGCTATAAGCTGATGATGTATTGAGAATAGACAAAGGGTGTCGTGTGCCAGCTAATAAATGACAACGCACAAAATATAATGACGTCACAATCTCGACTGTTGCCATGCCGTATCAGTTGTTGCGATCTTAGTTGGGTCCTAAAGAGAGCGGAATTGTGTACATAATTAAATCTCCCAAATATAATATTGCAATTTTCGTTTTGCCTTTTACTATGGGAAAACTTCAACAATAAACACCGTGACATTTTAGTCGTCTCACAAAGGCTGTTCACTTAATGTATCCGACATAATATACCTCTAGGCGTGATAAAAAAATTGTTACCATTAATTAAGATAATAGGTACTAAGAAAAATAAATAATGCATTAGAATTATGAAACATCCTGTTTATAATGATTACGTATCAGACGGTACAGAACATACCTACCCAGCGCACGAGTCGACTAGATCATTCCATGTCCATTTTCCATGAGACAAAATATCAATTTCAAACTACGTCATGCATCATCATAAAGAATTATAATTTTTACTTATTCAAATGTAAATTTTTTTCTAATGGGTGTGTAGTAGTCATTAGACATTTCTATCGGACATTTTCATGATAATCTTATATGGATACTATTATTCTGCCCATCGAAATTCCCAAAAATAAAAATGTATTTGCGCTTACAAAAATTAAGCATAACTGAGATATAGTGTGAGAGACAGAGAGAGTCATATATTTCTTCTCTCTTTTGTAACGAGGTGAGCCTAAACGTGACGCGTCCTTGAAATTTCGCTTACAATTCTCGTCCAATAATTGAATCGCCGCTACAGGGTAAATTTCACCAATGAAACTGAACGCGTTGCACACATCTAATCTGCTTTCAAGAGCTGTCAGTGTCAAAATTGGTATGGAATATTGACAATGACAGTTGTTGAACTTAGTTTAGAAGTGCAGATCGTCGTTGCAAATTTAAAATCTCTTATGTGTAAAAAGTAACTTTTCGAGGAAAACGAAAAAAACAGTTTCCTGAAAAAGAAACTGAGGAAACATTCTTATTTTTTTTTTTATGTAAAGTGTAAAGGAATTATAATGTATTGAGATAGAATTTGTCTTATATCAATGTGTCGTTCAGCGTATATTTATATAAATTTAATTATTTTTCTGCACATATGAGATTTAAGTTTCAACTTTTTGTCACATAAGTGGATTTACAGTTTATTACATCAGGCACATAGGAGTTTTCGATGGGCAATAGACATGAGATTTTTTAAAATTAGCGAATATTTTAACGATACATTAAGATATTCACATATGAGTTTTTGCAATACATAGATATACGAAATCGCTTTTAAAATATATGCATAGCTCGTATTTGTGAAAATTGTTACATAGGAGATTTTAAATTTGCAACGACGAGATAGTGTTCAATTTACTGGTGATACCCGTACTACGAAATTTCACCAAAAAAGACAAAACTAGAGGTGTGCTTTGTGTAAATTATGTCATCACCATTGCTCTCAAAACGGAAAAAGAAAACATGGTAATTAAGAAAAGAAAGAAAGAAAATATGTTTATTTGCGGTAAATATGACGCAAAGACAAACTATACACAACATAAATATAAAAAAAATAGCTGGGGAAAATATGCGTCCAATCCACGCAGGAAACCGGCATGTCTTAGAACCAAAAACTCGAAGACATGTGACATCTACCAACCCGCACTGGTCCCGCGTGGTAGAGTACGGTCCACTCCCTCCCACCGAGAGGAGGTCTGTGTCTCAGCACCGTTATAGGCTGCTGATGAATAAGAGGTGTCCTGGGACATCTGACTGGAACGAAGCTCTTTTCGTTTTTGCACCTTTGGCGAGTGAGAACTAGTTGATCGTCACAGCACTTTTGTAACGACACAACGTACGATAAGAAACGTCATCGTTATCATAATTCATCATAAGCCACTCCTACTTTGGGGGAGTTTGCTATGTTAGCCATGCTTGGCAGGCGTGTTGGCGATCACAGTACGGTGATAAAATGCATAGCAAAAGCTGCTGCCCATTCTCTAGTAAGTTCCTTTTTTTTGGATGGAAAATCATCAAACGACGTCTCCCGCTCGTGGGCGGAGTGGGAGGGCGTGTCAGACTTTAACTGACTAAAACCCACCCGTGTTCCTTCAGTTGCCCATGTGCCAGGGTCACGGTATCTCTTTTGAACAATCTCGCGACCCAGGCAGTAGTAAGTCCGTTAGTCGCCTCTTACGACACCCATGGCAAGAAATGCGATGGTTCTTATTTTTTACGTCCGGCACCAAACTGTATCGGAAAAATAGGAAACTTCGTTCCAACAATATTTTAACACTAACCATTTCCAATAAGGAAGAAAGAATTAAAATTACACACATACATACATACAGTCACGCCTTTTTCCCAAGGGGTAGGCAGAAACCACGGAACGCCACCTGCTACGATCTCTACACACTCCTTTTGCCTCGTTTAGGTTCATACAATCGGTCATACACACACGCCGGTTGCGAGCACTACGCACCTGACCTTTTTGAAGAATATCACCAATAAGGTCCTTTCTTTTTTTTTTATTCTTTTCTCAAAAACATTAAAATTGTTTGCGATATATGTGATTATTTCCATCCAAGGACATTTATGTCAAAATCGCTGACCTAAAGCCCGTTACTTAAGTGGGTACATGACGCTGTCACTGTTCCCGACTTTGATGGATTAAAGATACGAGCACAAGCTCGTTACAAAGATATTATATACGGAACCAGCTGTTCGGTTGTTGCACTGTGCGTGGCGTGGCCTGAATTAATGTATGTAGTTGTATGGCTTTGATGTTACGGGATATAATGCTTGTGTATAACTTGCTTAATGGAGAAAATTGAATGAAAACATTTCGACTTCATTCGTTTTTTTCTTTATAATCCAGCCTTGTAGAAATTCGTCAAGACAACAGAAATTTGAGTGTCAGATAATACACTATAAAAGTTAAGTTGGCCGTTTTTAGGGTTTCGTACCCATAGGGTGCCAACGGAACCCTATTACTAAACCTCCTGATCGTTCGTCTGCCTGTCAGTGGGCGTATCTTATCTCATCTTATACCTTTAAACGAGCAATTCTTGTATTTATATATATATAATCTGAATCTCGGAAACGGCTCCAACGATTTTCTTGAAATTTAGTATACAGGGGGTTTCGGGGGCGATAAATCGATCTAGCTAGGATTCATTTTTAGAAAATGTCTTTTTACCAAAAAGAAAACCGAGCAGAGCTCGGGCATCCAGGTACTGACACATAATAGATAAAGAGTTGAAATGCTAACAGAGTGCGTTTTTCCATTGCCGCTATAATAAATAATAAAAGTTAAATAAAGTTTAAGAATAAAAGTAGCCCCCTTTACTTCTTAAATTTATCTTCCAACTTTAGCAAACAAGAAACGTGTTACTTTCAGCATTTTTTTGCCTCGTGGTACGGAATCCTTCGTAAACGAGGACATCTCGCACATTACACGTCTTTGTTGTGCGAATAATCTTATAATATTTTTAAAGATAAAATATACTGGTAACAGCGAACCGTTTCATGGGGTTCAGAGGCATATAGTAAAAACAAAACACTTAAATAAACCTAAGGCGCTATAACACCGTCCATAAAATCAAATATCGATGACAATAAAAACACAATATCAACGACGAAAAACACTGCAAATAAACTGTGTAAAAATCACAGTTTCAAAAACTGAATATTGATAGCAAAAAATAAAATAAACCACTCCAAAAGTAACAACACTTTTTTTTAAACGCGTTCTTTTTTCAAATTGGAAAGTTATACAAGCTTTCGAAACAGCAAAACGAGCATGCCGTAATTCAAATATGTAACTTGTATCAAAACAAAGGCATACAGTTTGCCGTCGGGATATCATAGCAAAATAAATAAAAGCTTCCAAATCCCGGTAGATGGGGCTTCAGTGAGGCGCATTTCAGACTGCAGTGCCCGGAGACATGACATATAGGGATGGGACAGTGATGAGTTAAAAAAACTATCGACTAATTACATTAATAGTTTTTCGCACTTTACTGTTCTTACCTCAAATTAAAGAGGATTTTGATTAAATATAATGTTGATGCTTGAGATATAATGGGTTGGCGATAAAATGATAATAGAATATAATCTTGTTTAGTTTTCAGAAAGGATGGAGTTTGCTGCTGACTATCTTCTAGACATCTTGTTTCAAAGTTAAGGTACATACAATAATTGAATACGCCACTCACGGACACGGAAAGAATAGCCCGACTTAACTTTTCCAAAAAACAAATGGATTCTGTATAAAAACCGAAAAAATACAACGCAAAAATTAAGTTACCGCGACCCTGCCAGGATTCGAACCTGGAATCTTCTGATCCGTAGTCAGACGCGTTATCCATTGCGCCACAGGGCCGGTTATTGTCCTTATACAAAAGCGTACTAACATACTGTCTAACAAAATTGGTTTTGTTCTTTTAAGCACCGCTTTCTTGGCACGTAGCCAAACTTCCACTCTGCATTAGAGAAACTAATATCTGGCTGGTGCATTCATTAGCAAGTGTGCGACAAATTTTCTTATTGAAAACAATTTATATTTGGACTGTAGGGTCCACTCTCTAATTGTTCTGGATTAGGTTTGTGTGCATTTGTTTAATAGGTGTGTGCAATAGGTTTTATACGTGTGATGCCAGACGCAAAATATAGCGACATCCTATTTCATCCCATGTGCGTCGTAAAAGGCGACTAAAATATTTACTAGAGAATAGGCAGCAGCGTTCTCA
Organism: Aporophyla nigra; assembly: GCA_947507805.1. Classification (NCBI taxonomy): domain Eukaryota; kingdom Metazoa; phylum Arthropoda; class Insecta; order Lepidoptera; family Noctuidae; genus Aporophyla; species Aporophyla nigra. Next base: position 24,184,367 of record OX382292.1, on the reverse strand, counting down.
GTGGCAAAACTCCTCCATTTATGGAGGGGGCTTATGTCCAATATGGGACGTTTTTTGGCTGAAATTATGATGTTGATGAATAGGTTAACTGACCAAATGCTCTAATTAGGCTAACGGTAATGATTTTTTTTTAAGAGAGAAATAAATGCTGTAAAAAAAACGTTATGATAAAAAAAAATTATTAACGCACAACTAGAGATACTGAAACTTCCCTAGACGTAATATCTACTCATAGTGGCTCTGTTAAAAATCAATAAAAAATCAAACAGTTATACGGAACCAATTAACGCTAAAATGAGTACAAATAATCATGAATCCATTGTAGGGTACCCGTGAAGGTAGAGAGATTTACGTCAAATAAAAGCACCAGCGCTTAAAGACGAGTTCCAATCTCTTAATCAACCTTTGTGCAATGGCCCATATTTTCCTTGATCACACAGTGGGGGCCTGATCGTCTCCTTTATCAAATCTATTGATGATCCTCCTCTTTGTTACGGAGTCAGCGAAATTCAAAGGGACCATATTGTCACAGTCCACAAGAGAGTAACGATGAAAATTTGTACTGATTGAGCAAGTATCTCTTTTATTGTAGAGGATTTTTTCAGGTAAATAAAGAAAGGAAACTCCTTCAATGAATGTAGGTACTTTTCCGGCCATCGCAAAATTGTATTGCGATTATTTTTGTAAAGTACCGATCGAAATGACGAATTGCGATACCGTCGTACATTGTTTGCAATCTACAAATAAAATCATCCTTATTTGCTAAACTCGTTACTATAACTTCATTTTACATTTGGTTATTATGATTATTGGTAAACTGCAACAAAAAAGCCACCGTGAGAGCATTTTATTTTTTTCTCAGAGAAAATATTACGCATTACATTGTAATATTTTAAATTCTTTCTGTGGCACATCATCAAGGTACGTCCTTACTTCGTTTGCTGACGTAGTTTCGCAATCTACTCAAACGGAGTGACGAAAATCTCAAACACAAAGTCCAATCTATCGACAAAACAAATTTACATAAAATATAATCCTATTTTATCGCTAATGTCCCATCCCTACTCGCTCGACAGACGCCGTGTGCAGCGGTGACCCCGCGAGATACCCGGAATTAGATTTGTAAGCTATCACAACCCTACCGGGTCAGCCCCGGATATTATACTCGGTTTAAAACAATGCCTCTAGATAACGCCCGCTATACAATTGTCTTTCAACACGTGTGCCTTTGTAGATTATCGTTTGGAGTGTTTGGGAATTTTAAATAGTATTGGTGTTTAAAATTGTTGGTGAAATACACCAGGATTTATTTTTCGTTTTTACTGTAAGATGTTTGACACAGTCTTTTTTAAAAAGAGTAGTTACGTAGTTTTTACAGGTTCTTTTCTTTATGACCAAAATCTACACATTTACACCAGCCTGCATTATCGTAGTGTTAAAACAGGCAGAAGTGGCGTCTTTAGTGCCAATATTAGAAATAGTCAAAATGTGGTAATTACAGACGGTGGAACGGTAGAACGGTGGACGGTGGTGGTGTCGCTGTTACAGCTTTTTTCAAGGCAGTTTACAGTTTCAGAATCTTATGGTTTCGTGTAGAACACTTTATCGCTTTAATTACTGCTGCTTTAACAATCATAATTAGATAAACAATCATCATCATTATCATCATCTCAGCTACAAGACGTCCACTACTGGACATAGGCCTCCCCAATTTGGGGGGCTTTGCCATAATCGCCACGCTTGGCAGGCGGGTTGGCGATCGCAGTATGGTGGTAAAATGCATAGAGAACGCTGCCCATTCTCTAGTAAGTCCCTTAGTTGCCTTTTACGACACCCACGGGAAGAAATGGGGTAGTGTTATTCTTTACGTCCGGCACCACACGGTACCGGACAAACGGATAACGGTTGTTAGATAAACAATCTGTAGTCATATTACAACTGCATGGCGTAGTGGTGACCCAGTGATACCGACTTATTCGACTTACGAATTTTCGTAGATCGAGTGTTCCAACTCTAGTTAGCATTTCATTTTGTGTGTTTTGTAACAGCACGACTGCTCCCAAACCGGTGAAGGACAACATCGTGAGGATACGTCTTAGAACTAAAAATTCGGAGATATGTGACATCTATCAAACCGCATTCGGCGGGCGTGGTGGCCTATTATGGCCCACTCCCTCTCACTGAAAGGCGGACTGTATTTCAGCAGTGGGAGCATGCTTTGACTTATACTATGATTCTAAAGTAGTCAATCTATTTATAAGTGTGGTATTTGGTGACACTGTAAGTCTTATAGTTAGGTTAGGTGAGCTCAAAAAACTACCCGTTATACACTATTTAACAATATAACAATTTAAACTCGATATTACATAATATAAATTAGCATAAATTACTATCATATATTAAATAGCTTCTGCCCGCGGCTTCGCCCGCGTGGATGTCGAAAAATATCCCACAAGAACGTACTACCGGGATTAAAAGTACCTTATGTGTGAATCCAGGTAAACGTGTCTCATGTCTTATTGCACTGCTAGTTTTGTGTTATCCAAGGAACAGCGCTTGAATTGATAAATGATTGTTGTAGGATAATTAATCCTAAAACCTAACAATAGTGACGGAATATATAACAAAACGGCAAAATACCTCCTTGTATGACAAATTTGAAGGCAACTTTAAAGCGAAAATATAAATTCTCTTTATTTCCTGGGAATTTCGAATAAAATTGTTACCTAAATTATTCAAATGAAGATTTTACTTTACTTGCTGTTCACAGGGGTTTAAGACTATTAATTTTTTAGTCTATACTTAAAGTATTTCCTTAAATACTACTTAGAGGTTCTGCCCTCAGAAGCTAATACAACCAGGCTGCTAGATGAGCGCACTCTCGAGCACGCCACGTAAAAGTGGCCGAGCGAAAAGTAGTCCCCTCTAAGATCATTTCCCGCTGTTTTCAGTGCCTGTTCTCCGTTAAGTCTACCCCTGTTAAATTAAATGTTTTGCCTTGAGATTTATTTATGGTCTTGTCAAAGCAAACTTTGAGGGGAAACTGCACTTTTTTGAACACAAGAGGTAGTTCGATGGCGTTAGAGGAATCCTCGGAATAAACACAGACTCCTCTCAGGAACAACGTGTCAGTATAGTTGCCTCGATAACATTTCGTTGCAATATTTTCACTCACAAATTGGTGTAAATGCATAATTTTGGCGAGTTTAAATTATGCAACAACATGACTGGGCATAAACTCTAAATTTTTATATGTGAGTTGGGAGACCGCGAGGCTTCAAATTGTTAAGAAACTAAACCGGATAACTTATGGCGTCATCGTTGTTTATCACTCGAGTCCACTGATTTATAATTATTTTCAACTCCTTCAAACGATCTCAAAAGAATTTAATTGATGATTGTGGCTTGGTCGTTATTTTTTACTTAAATGCATAAACTAATGTCGCACTATTACTCACTGAACGTACAGATTTAGATGTTAGTGCGTAAAGTATTAATGTAGGTATGTGTGTGTATGCTTGTTTGCATGCAGCGTCCTAACTATGATTTTTCTGTAATGTAATAGATGAGTGTTTCAATTATTATGGATATGAAATGTACGCCAAAAGATGATTCTAACTGTTAAGTTTCTGAGATAATCATATCTCAGAAACTTACAGAACTATCAAGTTCTGCCTTTTAGTGACTATCGATATGAAATAATGCCAAGAGATTCTGACTGCAAAATTTCTGCTATATGATGGTTTTCCTTTTTCATTAATATGGATATAGAATGTATGCCTAAAGATGATTCTGACTTATAAAATTATGCGTTGAGAATGTATGATAAATGAGTGTATGCCAAACAATTTTCTGCGAAATGAAGTTTATGCTATCCGCTGTTATGCAAAATAATATTATGTCGAAAAAAATTCTGCCATAAAGGGTGGACCCATTAGAAGTAACAAAAGATAATATTCATTCAAAAAAAATTACGAAAGATAAAATTTGGTACGGGGTAAGTTTGAACCCCAAGAAAGGACATACACCTATTTTTATTCCGAGATTTCGTCTCCGTCCACGATAACCGACATTTACGGGGACGAAGTCGCAGGCAAAAGCTAGTTAGTTCATATTAATATCAGTTACATATTTGATACTTCTTGATACACTGGTTGAGATTGGACACCGGTGACGACAATGCGCTCCCCGGGCTATACCGCACCCTCTGCGCGCCATGCGCACGTCTGCCATGCCACGAAGGATTTTCGAAGTTCTATTTGACTTTGTTAGGGGTTGATTTTGGAAAAACTGTGATACACGTGTCTCATTATTACAATTGAAGAGTACGTGTACAAATTATTGTGCCAATCGACCCAGAGAACAAAAAGTTTCGCAGAAAATTCAACCCCCCATTTCACCCTCTTAGGGGTGGAATTTCAAAAAACCCTTTCTTAGTGGATATTTACTCTTCACAAAGAACACACCCTTCAAATTTCACGTCTCTAGGACCAGCGGTTTAGGCTGTGCGTTGATATATCAGTCAGGCAGTCAGTCAGTCACTCAGGACTTTGAATTTTATATATTTAGATTATTGTTATATTTAGCATACATCCAATTTTAACAATAAATATTCAGAACACAATTAAAATGTCAAGTTATTGAATTTTAAAGCTTGAATACATAATTATCATTTAGTTTATTACATTTTGTCAAGAAGGAATTCGTCAATGGTATAGTAGCATTTTTCAATTAAAAAAATCTTTAGTCTCCGTTTAAATTGTGTCAAGTTTAAATCTTTAATTTCATTTGGTATTTTATTGAATATTTTCGGAGCCATGTAGAGGATGCTTTTGTGCATAAGGGCGGTCTTTGAGGCTCTTAGACATAGTTCGTGGCAATATTATTGTCTTGTCGATCTATAGCGATGTTCTGAAGCTTTTTTAAATAATTCATTATTTTTCTTGACGAACAATGCGGTCTCGTATATGTATGTAAAGGCAGACTCTCAGTTCTACTAATATCACAAAATACAAAATGGAAAATGACAGATTAGTTTTTCCTGATCCAGACCCCCTCGGTACTTTTCAAAGCGATTAAGCAAAATCTTTTAAATTAGAACAAGAATTATCTTCTTCTTAAAATATAACAACTTGTAAACATACGGAAACTTCTCCCTGCAAACTTTGTCGAACTTTGATGAAAAATCTTGCCCATATTTAATGTAGATACGAATTTTACGTACTTAAGGGGCCTTTCCAATAAAACTTTTTTAATAACGTTTTCTCATTTTATCTCACTTATCCATCAATACGGTAAGGTGAGATTCCTCAAGACCTTTGTCAAAAATGCGGGCCTCGTGACAAATTTTGTCACTTGTGACAGTGATTAGGATCGTCAATGATTTATTGGCTACGTGTTTGAACTGTAAGATGTGTCACTTTACCTCTTTTGTGTCTATAGTGTAAAAGGGTGGAAGATCTGCATAAATTGAGTGAAAAAGATGTGAGCGGAGTTCTGCAAGTACTTGTATCTTATATACAATGTACAGAAGTTTGAAATAATTGCTAAACAAATAAAAATTAAAGTATATTTTCAGTAGGCCATTTTCATTAATTTTATTTTTACGATTATACGATGTTGGCCATAAAGGAATGAACCTGTAAAAAAATAGACTGTAAAAAATGTTACAATAAAAACGATTTTTTCTTTAAGGTAAGTTTAGAAAATTAGGCCTGATAGCAACCGGGCCCTGTGGCGCAATGGATAACGCGTCTGACTACGGATCAGAAGATTCCAGGTTCGAATCCTGGCAGGGTCGCTAAAATTATTTTGGTTTACTATTTTTTTTTTTAATAAACTGCCGCTGCTAAAAATGTCTACATTTATATTCGTAATTTATATGGTGTAGGTTCCTATATATTACACCTATATATTTTATTGAAAAAAAAAAGTTATTGCGTCATGAAAATATTGAAGTAACATTTTTTTCTGCAGCCTTCAATGAATCAGTTGATCAAATCAGCCTTTATCTTTCCTAGTGCTGGGACATAGGCGTCCTGTCAGTGAGAGATCTGCCAAGCGGGCCCAGTGCGGATTGGTAGATGTTGCATGGGTTCGTATTTTTGACTCTAGAACTTATGGGTCTCTTCACGATGTCCTACACCGTTTTGAGAGCATTGGTGATGAAATTATTTACACCAAGTAAAGCGACCGCGACCTACAACTCGTAAACCAGGGCCATTAGTACTGGGCCACCACCTCTCAATGCTTAGTCCAAAATGTAAACAAATAATCAAATAGTACCTAAGTACAATAATGTACTAACATTTCGGCTGCTAGATGCCAAATAGCTTAGCGTGCTTCTAAACGCATTCCAGACGATCCAGAACGCGTCGGTATGGAGGATAACATGCAATACTGTGGACCTGTGATGCGTATAGACAATGATTAATGATGGTCGTAAATAGAGAATGTTCCATTGCTATGAGAAAAAGAAACATAGGTGAAGCTCGAACTGAATCAACCTGGATGCGATGTCGTTAAAAAATTCCATAGAAAAATATCAGTCGCCTTTCCACTAATCCAATGTCTACTCAAGGATTCCCGGCATCATATCAAACTGACAGCAGCGAGAACTCAAATGACGACTATGAAAACAACAACACGGAACAAAGCAAAGCAATCACATAGAAAAGTGTCGATAAAACAATTGAACCCCACCAAAAGATGCATCGGTACAGTTCGACCGAATTAACCCTTAAATGCATGATTTTTACTTTTTAACCAAATTAAATTTATTTGGATGTAAGATTAGCTATATAGTAAGGATAAAATATTTAAAAAAAAATATTCATAAAAATACTTCTTTTTTAAATAGGCGGGTGGAAACTTACATCTTTATGTAATCAGAACTAACCTACTGAGAACAAAATGTGTGGTGAGATAACAAACCACTTTTTTCCAATTACAAAAACAAAAAATGACAAACGGAAACGAAAAAATTACATTGAATTGGTTGATGGTAATTTCCATCATAATGCATTTAAGGGTTTAGATGTCGGCGACGCATGTCGTGAAAAGATGCCGTCCTTCTATAGATAAATATCACCCGCCTCGCACTAGTCCAATGCCTACTCTAGGATGCATATCTAGTACGACTCGCAAACCTTCCCTATCCTAAGGACACGTCTTCTCTACTATTATGACGCCCTTCGGTCAACTCCTTGATTTGCAATCGTCACTGTAGTATCATGAAGCTTCAAAGTCTCGTGCAAATCTTGGGGTTTATTCGGTAAGTCGAGTCTGGTCAAACCACGCTGGGGTTTGGAGCATATCATTCATTTATTTATATACTAGCTTCTGCCTGCGACTTCGTCCACGTCAAATATTTGCTCCCCTGACCCTTCCCGTCGCATCGCAGCCTGCCAGTTTTCGTCCATTTTTCTGTTGCTGCTCCTTTTGATCGTAGCGTGATATTATATAGCTTATAGCCTTCCTCAATAAATAGGCTACCTGACTCATAATTTTTCAATTCGAACCAGTAGTTCCTGAGATTAGCACGTTCCACCCGCCATTTTAGGGAAGTGGGGGATTAGAAAGAGACAAAAAGTATCCTGCGTCACACTCCATCCCTTCAACTATCTCCACTTAAAAATCACGTCAATTTGTTGCTCTGTTTTGCCGTGAAAGACGGACAAACAGACACACACACTTTCCCGTTTATAATATTGGTATGGATGTGTAAAATTTATGACCGCAATTGTTTGAAAGAACAAAAATCGTATCTAACGTAACACATACAATTACACATGTAATCACTAAATGATTGACCAGTATTGCGGAACTTTTTATCAGTAGGAATTGGTTTAATATTCATAGTTAAACAACATTCATTGTGTTATTAACGTTGCTGAGCCGACAATTTATTCAAACAAATGACGCAATGGTTTAGAAATAATCTTCGATCCCATTCAGATTCTGATAAATTGTGCGTTTCGTAATTAGGGTGCAGAGGTGTACCTATAGTACAACCACGTTTTACCAGTTCTGTCATCAGATAAATGTTTCAATGTAGGTATCCGTAATCTATTTTACATACAGAAATGTGTGGTAGTCATTCCGGGTGTATATTTAAAACTCAAATATCTTGAAAGGTACCTTTTTAAATGCAATATAGTTTTTTTTATCCATAAAAGGCAACATCATCTACACCTTTGTTGCGGTAGATTTCCAATCTCACCGGATGTAGTTGAGTACAAGTATTATAAACTAGCTTCTGCCCGCAACTTCGTCCGCGTCAAATTTTTGCTCCCCTAACCCTTCCCGTCGCATCGAATTGCCTGCCAGTTTTCGTCCATTTTTCATTGCTGCTCCACTTCTTTTGATTGTAGCGTAATGTTTAGCCTATAGCCTTCCTCAATAAATAGGCTACCCAACACTAAAATAATTTTTCAATTTGGTTCAGTAATTACTGAGATTACCGCGTTCAACCAAACAAACAAACAAACAAATTCTTCAGCTTTATAATATTAATAATATATAATATACTATAGTAATATAGTATAGGTATTAGTATAGATTAAGCGACTGCATATATGACCTTAACAACCCACCTATTGGGTAATACGATCTCCTTGGTAAGACCGGTTGTCAAACTTTCGGGTTTTCGACGACCCGTAACGACTGTCAATGATCTATGAATTACAGCCGAGACCAACGGCTTAACGTGCTTGACGAGGCACGGAGAGGTCTTGGTATGATAAGATGATCACTAATCCACGGAGCAACCGATCCACCCGTGTGGCTGTATCCATAAAAAGTATTGATATTAATTTCATTGACTGCTGTATAGTCACGAGTAATAATATGTATACACGTAGCCAAGTTCAAAAGCGATTTTGTCTTTATATAACGATTGCAACTTTGGAATAAAGCAAATTTCGTAATAGTGTGGGTTCCAAAATACTATGTTCGTAATAAAATATAATTACAATCAGTACAATAGGAGAAAATCCCTTTTATAAGTTGGGAAGTGTATACATATTCGTGCTCGTGACTATACGTATTGCAACCAGCAAATGTCAAAAAACGTGCTCATGAATTTTCTTTCTTTCTTCTGCTCCAATAAACACAAAAGAAAACCCTGCCGCTTTCCTTATTATTCTCAAAACCTTCCTCTTGCCGATCTAAACAAAACACAACTATAAAAATGCACACACTAGAAGAATATTTTTCGTCATAAACCCCCATCACACGACGATAACTTTGACGAGTGAACTTTGCATCAATCCGGGGGTTATCGGCAATAAAACCGTTACGACGGAGAATACGGTTCCGTATAACGCAATAAACGATTCTTTATACGGTACACATATTATGTTATTAGAGAAATGTAAACAGGCCACGTCCTTGGCGATAGGAGATCGGAAAAATGGCGTCTACGAAATCCCGTCGTTTTTGGGAAAGGAGAATGCATGAAGTTTCATTGTTTAAATGTAGTAAAATATCTTTGTCAGTTTTGAGTCTGCCTAAAAGATTATTCTACCTGCTTCAGAAAACAAAACTGCCATTTTTTATTCTCGCATATTAAGGATTCCGTACAACGAAAAAACGCCGAAGAAAACATAAACATGTATGAAGATGGATCTTACCCAAAGGGCATCAACGGGGCGGCGACCTCTCGCGTCCGGCGCTGGTGCGAGCCATGGTACGGAGCAACAGGGCATGGGAAGCCGTCACCTCCTACGGCGAAGCAGTAATGCTCGCGAAGGAGGAGGCGGGCCGCGTGAGGGAGTGGCAATCCCTGCGCCCTCACGTCCCAAGCCGCCGCAGGACGAGACGCCCCGGGCGTCGGGAGTTGATAGCTGACTCCCGGCCACCATAGGCGCGAGCTTGCGGACGGCAAACAATGGGTAGCTAGCCGCCCGGTAAGGACCAGGCTCGGGTCGACGGCGCGTAGTGTTCCATGCGCGCCTCATAGAGATGTCAGCAGCACTGAAGGGGTCAGCTAGGACCGATGCCTGTCACGTCCGTCCGTCTATCTGCCTGCGGTTGACATTTTCACATAGTACCCAAAAATTTAATAAAGTTACAAATTCATAATCATCATCATCATCATAATTTCAGCCGAAAGACGTCCACTGCTGGACTTAGGGGAGGCCCCCATCTGGGAGGGTTTGCCATAATTGCCACGGTTGGCCATCGCAGTATGGTGGTACAATGCATAGATAACGCTGCTGCCCATTCTCTAATAAGTTCCTTAATTGCCTTTTCCGACACCCACGGTAAGAAATGGAGTGGTGCTATTCTCTAGCCACTTCAGTTACTTGTTAAATTAAAGGTGGGACCAGGCCTGTCTCACTTCCATACAAGCGGCGCAAAATCCCCGAGATATTTACCTACTATTCTGAAAAACAACCTAATTTCAACCTTTTGCACTGCGTATAGCGTTCATAGTACAATATCTGTCTGCCGTCTCGCTTCAATCTGCTTGGGCTGTCAGAGGGGTAGAATATACAATAGTAGGTACTTTACGGTATTAACAGTTTACTTTTGATCCGCGGGTGTGCGACAAGTCGAGCGAGTGCAAGCCTATTGAGACTAGTACGGTGGCCGGACGCTTGCGTTTATCATACCTAAACTCGGGAGTGAAACTTCTGTACCGTAAGGTACTCATTTATATTCTGTGGTGGGACCCTTTAATTTAACAAGTAACTGAAGTAGTAACAGACACGAAAAAAACTTTTGGTAAATATTTCACGGTGGCACAGATCCCTGCATGTACGAGTACGACTCGCCCTTACCGGTTTTGTAGAATTCTGGTAGCAAGCATTTTAATATTAATATTGCCTTAAATCAAACTTCTAAGTACCTACATCTCCAGAAAATCGGTCCCAAATCAAACGAAAAAAGACAAAAGGCAATCGAAGATTCCAATATATTTTTATTCGTTTCTCGAAAGGTAAGAAAAGTGATTACGGTAAGGCCACATTACTGTCAGGCCATTGTACAAGGTCAAGGCCTGGCCACAAAAAGAGGGACGTGTTATAAGGAAAAGGATGGCCGTCGGGCCATAAATCAGCGTCTAAAGTACAAAGAAATTGGACTGGGTTGTTTGTTTTTCTACTCGTATGGATTTATAAGTGCTGATATGTTGAAATTGATAAAACCTACCCTTCTTTAACCAAGGAAACGTTTTAATGTGTAATATTTACATGATATATGTATATAACGGCGCGTGATGATTTAGGCGATTTATTGTAACACGTTTTAAAAATTTGTAATCGATTATTTTTACTCTGTGGTTGAGAATTTATTTCGTTAGTGGTGGACTGGCCTGAGGTCGTGGGTTCGATTCCCACCCAGGACAAATCTATGTGTGCTGAGCACAATCATTTGTTCTGTGTCTGGGTGTAATTTATCTATAATATGTATGTATTTAGACATATATAAGTATGTTTATCAGTTGTCTGGTTACCCATAGTACAGGTTCTGCCTAGTTTGGGATCAGATAACGTTGTGTTGGTTGTCCTAAGATATATATATATATAATTTTAATTTAGAGCGGGTAACACCGAATGGGGTTGTGAGTGTCATGGAGGCGGAAGCGATCACTTTTTGATGCGATCGCCACGCGGTACACACGCATAAATCCATTGGCTCTGAACTTCAGTTGGGCAATTATGTTATTTTATTTAAATCAGTGTTTATCGCTGCAACCGTTACTTTTTATCGTTAAATTTTATTGTAATTATTTTAATTAAATTAAGTGAGTTATTTTGCGAATATTATTTTTAAAACACCTGCCAGTACACGCCCGCTATGGAGGACGAACAGGGGATGGATTAGCAGCAACACGTGGTGTCTCAGCCGCTCGAACATCCATCATATATAATCAAAAATCAAAATCAAAAGTCATTTATTCAAATTAGGCTGAGGATCAGCACTTTTCGAACGTCAAAATTACAAAAGACAGTCCCCCCAAAACGCCCACCCGTCGCGCACTTCCTAGTGCTTTAGCTGGGAAGAAGAAGTGGCCAACAAACTCCCCAGCAGCACAGCTGTCTGTCCAGTTAGAAGAACTTGATTCTATACAATGATATATAGTAAAACATTAAGAGACACAAATTAAATTAAATGATTTGCTATATGCCAGCTAGCCAACCCAATATACCAACAAATAAAATGAAAACTATACTCAAGCATAAGCAAAAAAAAATATGTATATAGAAACATGGCTGCAAAAATAAAAAACTGGCATAAAGGGCGTGACAGCTTACATATGCAATGCTGAATGTTCACATAGCTTAGTTACGACCTGAGTTACAACTCGAGGCCACAAATGATAAACTAGGACCATCGACGTAAAATAAATTAAACAGGTAAGTAATATTAATAATAATATCAACATCAAAGTCAGCAAGACGACCAGTCACCACAAGCAGCACCCGTTCACGAGCATAACGCAAAGATCAGCCATTGCCCCCCTCGCCATATTTGAGGGAAGGGGGCAACCCGACCCCCGACGCTACCGCAAGCATTGACATCTAAGGGAGCATGACGAACTTGCTGCCGGTTGCTCAAGCAAGAATTGAATGATTACTTGTCGAGGTCGCTAGCTAACCACATTATGCAATACTAATAAAATAAAATTGGCATAAACAGGAAAAAAATAAGGAAACAATTATAATGAACCTATCACTAGGTACGCTAATACTGGAGAAAGAACATAAACATTGTCTTGAGTTAATCACAGCGACCAACTATTCTTATCATTTAAATAATCGTTGATGGAATAGTACGCCTTTTGACAAAGGTTGGATTTTACTTGAGCTTTAAACGCATTAAAAGGTAATTCTAGTAAAGAAGGTGGTAGCTTGTTGTAAAATGTTATACCAAGCCCAACAAATGAGTTATGCACCTTATGAAGCCGGTGAAAGGGAACACGTAGTTTGTCCTTACTTCTAGTGTTAACAGTGTGAATATCACTGTTTTTAGCGAATAAGTGTATATTTTGCCTAATATATAAGATGTTGGCGAAAATGAATTGTGATGACACCGTAAGAATACCAATATCTTTAAAAAAGTCCCTTAGGGAAACTCTGGCACCTAGCTGGTAAATTGCTCGAACAGCTCGTTTCTGAAGGACAAAAATATTTTGAATATCAGCTGCAGTACCCCACAGTAGAATACCGTAAGACATAACGCTGTGGAAATAACTAAAATAGACTAACCGAGCTGTATCAACGTCAGTATATTGTCTTACTTTTCTGACGGCGTAGGCAGCTGAACTGAGCCTTCCCGCTAGGCTTGAAATATGTGGGCCCCACTGAAGTTTGCCATCCACTGTTATGCCCAGAAAAACTGCCGAGTCTACAGTTTTAAGCACCTCTTTATCTAAGACGATGTTGGGACCTAGATTTCTAACATTCGGTAAGGCGAACTTTACACATTTGGTTTTCTTGGCATTGAGAACTAGGTTATTTGCCGTAAACCAATCGGTAACCATCGAGAGTGCACAGTTCACGTCGTCAAAATCTGGTCTGTTCCTGTCTACTTTAAAAATAAGAGATGTATCATCTGCAAACAGAACAACGTCACAAATACCCTTTAAAAAGAATGGTAAGTCATTGATATACACTAAGAACAAGAATGGGCCGAGTATAGAGCCTTGAGGCACACCTAACTGAACCGGTAGCCCGGCAGACTTTACACCATTAATATCTACACATTGGAACCTATTATGTAAGTAAGAATTTATTACGTTTATAGCTTCGTTATGGACACCGTAATGACGTAGTTTACGCAAAAGCGTGTCATGGTGCACGCAATCAAAGGCTTTGGAGAGATCACAGAATACTCCGATAGCATTTTGCGAGTTCTCCCATGCGTTAAAAATGTGTTTCAAGAGAGCAACACCCGCATCTGTAGTTGAACGACCTTTTGTAAAGCCATATTGCTCATTATGAAGGAGGCTATTTAAATTAAAATGTCTTAGCAACTGCTTGAGGATTAACTTTTCAAATATTTTGCTAAATGCAGGTAAGATAGAAATAGGCCTAAAATTAGAAACGTCATTTTTGTTACCTGATTTAAATAATGGTATGACTTTGCTACTCTTCATGAGGTCAGGAAAAGTTCCGACATCAACACATTTATTAAAAGTAACAGCTAAATAGGGGGCTACGATGTCTATTATATTACTTAATAGTTTGATGGAAATGCCCCAGAAATCACCAGTGTTTTTAGACTTAAGTGTGTTAAAAACATTAACTACATCACGAGGCGTTACATGTTCAAAATTGAATAGGCAACTACTTTTTGGCACACTACTATGCAAAAGATTATCAGCTTTAGACGGGGACGAATTTAAGGAGCGAGTCGTAGTTACAGGTATGTTGGCAAAAAACTCATTAAATGCCTGTGCTACGTCAGCTGGCGTATTAACTAATTTGTTGTCGACCAAAATTTCAAGTTGTTTTTCTTGTTTAACCGATTTACCCGTCTCATTGTTAATGATTTTCCAAGTAGTTTTTATTTTATTATTTGAATTTTTAATTTGATCGCTTAAAAATTTGGATTTAGCAAAAGCACTAATCTGTTTAAATAATTTTGAATATTTTTTTACATACTCTAGGAAAGGAGTATCAAACCTGTATTTTTTTAAACCATATAACTCGTATAGCCTCGCTCTACTTTTGTAAATACCTGGAGTAGCCCATTGGTTAAAGCCAACGGAGGTGCCATTAATGTCAATGGTTTTGGTCTTGAAAGTAGATTTGTACTCTTTTTGCACTACATCAAAGAGGGCTTCATAAATTGCATTAGGATTATCGTGTTCTACTATAGATGGTGCAATTCTGCGAGCTATATTATTTTTAAACTTGGTGCAACGACTAGCTGTATAAGGCCTGCATTCAAGTTTACGCGCCTTTTTACACAATGGCATAGGGAAACTGGATAGCAAACCACAGTGGTCGGACGTTAAATCAGTTAACACTAATTTATTTTTGGCATCACAATCACTAAATATATTATCAAGACAAGTTGACGAACATGCCGTGATCCTGGTTGGTTCAAAAAACAAGTTAAATAAATTAAATGACCTAAACAGATTGAGAAGTCTAATACTTAATGGAGTTACCTCTAGAATATTAATATTAAAATCTCCACATACAACTATACTTTTATTACTTGATTTTAACTTATTGAGTAAATCCTCCATGACTGATTCGAAACAAATGAAATCCCCAGAGGGGGGTCGATAAACGCAAATTATAACGTATCGCTCGAGTTCAACACAAGACAACTCAATAGTGCGCTCAATAGAAAGATTAACTAAATCTAAACGTTGCTTACATTTCAGCTTGTTTGAAACAAGAACTAAAGAACCACCGCGGATGGCCCTTTTTCTCGCAAATGAACTTTGTACAGTAAAATTATCATCATTGATAAACACTACTTCATGTTCTTTCAACCAATGTTCAGTTAAACATAACACCTGAACATCATGATTCTCTATAAATAAGCTTAACTCTAACTCTTTGCCGGACAGACCCTGCATATTTTGATGAACAACATTCAACATACGCGGCTCATCCGTTGTCGCACCTACTAGTTTAAACTACTAGGCGTATCAATAGTAGTGTTAGTATCACTACCAACAGTAAATAAACACGACTTCGACATACTACTTATGTCTGAGTTAATATAAGTACCAACAGTAAATAAACAAGACTTCGACATACTACTTATGTCTGAGTTAATATAAGCTAATAGCCTCGCTATTTTATGTCTAAACAAAAGGGGCAGATACACTGAGTTCCTTGTTGATTTTAACTTATCAACAAAAATGTTGGTATCAAAAAATATAAGTTTATCACTGTAGTGACTGACCAAAAACTGCATATGATTATTAAGCATATGAATATATTTGTTTTTTCTACTAGATAATTTCTCAAAATATGGAAAAGCACACAAAATAATTTTGTTACAATTAATCTTTAAAATCTCAGTAACACTGTCAGTAATATCATCTTGTTTGATCTGTGAACTATTACCTACAAACACAGTTATGTTGGTATTACAATCATATTGATATCTCATAATTGATGACATTATTTCTGTAAAGGATTTCCCAGGCAAACAATTATTTTGATTAGAAATATTCAACTTGTTACTAACTAATTTCCCTAAACCTCTTCCTATACTATCTGAGAACATAACGGACTGAAAACCAAGGTGACTGCAACAAGGGGTAACACTACTAGCTACTGACTGTACCCCTTGAGATTGTTCATGCACAGTATCAGGTATATTTTGAATGGAGATACAGTGCAGACTACTCACAACTTGGGACGGGTCCACCGTTGCCTCAGGCTGGAGGGCATCAAGGTTGGATACCCTATGACAAGTGCACCGAGTATTATTGAGAGTCAGCAAATCCACTCTGTCTACCAATTCATTTGTAGCAAGGATATGTTCCTTAATTTGGTGCTTAGAGCATACATATTTATTATAAAGTGACTTAAGGGATTCATCAAGAACTTGAATTTCAGACTGTAAGCGCTGAGTGTCTATTTCATATATATTTATGCTATCTTCTAATTTAATTTGATAATTTTTCAATTTGTTGACAAGAGAAACACGTTCTTTCCTTAATTGAATATTTTTGGAATAATGTTTCTGATGTTTCTTGAATTTATTACATTTTTTAATAATTTTATTCAATCTTGCATATTTTTTAAATTTATTTTGACTTATTTTATGACTACAGTTATGTTTCAGTAAGGAATTCTCGGTAAGGTCAATTGTCGTTATAGAGTGTGGGTTACAATTTGTATTAAACAATTCGTTAAACAAATGGTCAGTTTCTTTGACCTGATTACGTTCTTTATCCTTTTCTAACTGTTGAATTTTGACATTTGCATGGATTAATTCATCCTCTAGGTCCCTAACCTTACATAAAGCCTCCTCATACAAATTACTACAGTTGTTGAAACCATCTGTAACCACCTTTAGATGATCCCGTTCAGCAACAACACTGAGGTATTGAAGATGTAGGTCTACTAGCTCCTGTTTTAAGCTTGAGTTTTTGAAGACAACTTTCTCGACTTCCTTCTCACTTTCCTCTCTCTCGTCTAACAGCTCTTGACATTTATTTTTGGAAGCCTGTAGTTCGTGAAGGGTCGTTCTCAACTTAAGCTCCAATTCCTGAGCAGCAGCTTTACGGGTCATCACAGGCATGGTTTCAAGAGTAAGTACTGAAAGGATAATTAAAGGAACAGTGAGAACTAATTAGAAAGACAAACAAAAAAAAATGGAAAGCTAGAAGTGAAAGGGAAAATGGGAGAAATTAAAGACAATAGATAATAGTTAATGTTAGTGGTAATGGTAATGAGATAGGCTGGTGTATCTTATCCAAATGCAACTATTGAGATTAGATTAAGTACAAGATATATTGATTTTATTGCCTTAATTTTACTTTTACATAAGTGGGTAGGATGCCTAGATTAAAAGTTTAGTTCTAGTTTTGCATATTTAAAGATTGCAATTTAACTAATAGACTAAGACTGGATAAATGTGTTACTAAGTATAAGTGACGACTGTATGCTAATTATAAAACAAAATAAACAATACTCCCCGTTTAAATCCGCAGATCGAACATCAGCTGTTCGTGATAGGTTACCGGTATCGACAAGTAACCAAACACTGTGTTTTACTTTGTTAATTTGCACGAAAACAATAATCCTTAGTAGTTAGGCAGTTATTTTACATATAGTTATATTAATACACCTTAATTACACTTAAAATTAAATAAAACTAATTTTAAAATACGGAACAGAATTTTGACATGTCACTCAGACAGTGTTGCCAACAAAAAAAAAAAAAAAGAAAAATGACATGAAATATGGTGACTTACATACAATAATAAATACTAATAACATGTACTCGTACATGTATATGTCGGAGTTGGTTATCGTTACAAATTGTGGGTAGTCCGCATAATTTGTTATGAATTGTTCTTATTATCATTAATTTTGATGATTTTTCTATCAGATATTATCTTATAAATCAGAAGATAATTTATTGAGTACTTGGTGTACTCACTAATTCATTTTTGGCAACTTATTTCGATAATTGTAACCGGTAGTTTTGTTCAAAACAATAAATGACATGTCACTTTAAACTTTAAAATGATTAACGTTGTGCATTCACCATTTGTTTATTTACGACAAATTATTCTTGTATTATTTGATGACTTTCTAATGTAAGTCTTATTAGATTTAGCATACTTTAGTGTTTTGTATCAAGTAAACACGTGGCGCACTTCCGCGCGCCATCGGACAGAGTTGTCGTAGATATTATGGCGGGACATTGTCCTATAAAAGAGCTTGCACTCAGTGAACAAGTCAGTCTATCTTCGGATTAGACTCATTACAGAGCTCCTGCTCCCGACAAAACTGTCGGTTTACCTGGTACAGCGCTGCTGTATATTCACATAGCTGTATTGACTAGCTGATAGCGAAAGATACACTTTGTATTTGGGTGGCTTAGGCCTCTATACGAACAGTAACCTTAAGGGTTTGTTCGTTGAATAGTATTGTTACTATACCTTTCTATCTTGTAACCATTTTATTGTTTCTTTTTATATAGCGTGATTAATAGTGTTATTAATATTCCAGTAATTGTTTATACGTCTTGTTTATCCCAATAAAATGGGAACTCCAAATCCTGACGATATACCGCTCGGCACTCCCGATCCGACTTCAGAAGCGGGATTAGGTTTAGCCCAGGAATCTCAAGGTGTTGGTGGTCCATAGCAAGAGATGTTAGATCTTCAGAACCATAATATGGCTCAGTTAATTGAAGCGATTAAGTCGCAGTTTGCTCCATCTATTGAAATTGACTTGCCCGATTTTGACCCAGACCTACCTGATTCCAATGCTCAATCTTGGATTACAACTGTTGATATTTTCCTATCGGAGAAACCTCTTCAAGGTGGTACTCTTATTATTGCCCTCACTAAAGCCTTAAAGGGCAGTGCTAACGCATGACTCTCCCAAGTGTCGTATCCAGGCATGACCTGCACCCTAATTGCGAAACGCACAATTTATCAGACTCTGAATGGGATTGAAGATTATTTCTAAACCATTGCGTCATTTGTTCGAATAAATTGTCGGCTCAGCAACGTAAATAATGCAATGAATGTTGTTTAACTATGAATTTTAAACCAATTTCTACCGATAAAAAGTTCCGCAATTACCCCTCTGGACTGAGTTTAAGAGTCTCTTCTTGTCTCGTTTTGACGTTTCGGAAACTGTTGCCGCTACTCTCACCGACCTTCATAGTGGTCAGCCAAAGGAGAATCTTTAGTTGCATATGACAGTCGACAGGTCACTTCACTGACATCCAAATGGAATAGCATGAGAGTCGAACGTCTTGCTGTTTCTACTGAACTGGCCCATGTCTCCAAATTTGATTCCCGTGCTCATCGACTAGCATTTACTACCGAAGTACATACTAGACATAAACTTCAACAAGAACTGAGTGTTTCCTCTGATCAGCCAACAATTCTTGAATCGAGTTGAGGCTGGTGATGGGTTATTATTAGCTCTGGTGAGGCGCTCGTATTTTGTTATGACTCTGGGGCTTAATGTTCTCTTATTGCTGAAACATTTGCCTATTGTCATTGCATTTGCATATTGTCTTATAAATCAGAAGATAATTTATTGAGTACTTGGTGTACTCACTAATTCATTTTTGGCAACTTATTTCGATAATTGTAACCGGTAGTTTTGTTCAAAACAATAAATGACATGTCACTTTAAACTTTAAAATGATTAACGTTGTGCATTCACCATTTGTTTATTTACGACAAATTATTCTTGTATTATTTGATGACTTTCTAATGTAAGTCTTATTAGATTTAGCATACTTTAGTGTTTTGTATCAAGTAAACACGTGGCGCACTTCCGCGCGCCATCGGACAGAGTTGTCGTGGATATTATGGCGGGACATTGTCCTATAAAAGAGCTTGCACTCAGTGAACAAGTCAGTCTATCTTCGGATTAGACTCATTACAGAGCTCCTGCTCCCGACAAAACTGTCGGTTTACCTGGTACAGCGCTGCTGTATATTCACATAGCTGTATTGACTAGCTGATAGCGAAAGATACACTTTGTATTTGGGTGGCTTAGGCCTCTATACGAACAGTAACCTTAAGGGTTTGTTCGTTGAATAGTATTGTTACTATACCTTTCTATCTTGTAACCATTTTATTGTTTCTTTTTATATAGCGTGATTAATAGTGTTATTAATATTCCTGTAATTGTTTATACGTCTTGTTTATCCCAATAAAATGGGAACTCCAAATCCTGACGATATACCGCTCGGCACTCCCGATCCGACTCAACAACGGAGAGAAAAGAATCAAATGGTATCAACAACCAACACAACCATTCACAACACACCACACCACCACACACCAACCATTTGACAATAGTAAATTGACAAAAGACGCGTCCGTGCTGTCTGAAGGGCTTACTTCAACTGGTCAATGTCGTCTTTTAATTTACTACACTCGAAATAGTTAAGGGGCGTCTCTAAGCTGAGTGACAACGACGAGTCACTATTTTTTAACGCGAATAGACTATTTAAAGACGTTTTAAGGGTTTAAAAACCCTAACGGAACCCTATTACTAAGCCTCCGTTGTCCGTCCGATCATTCCGTCCGTCTGTTTGTCAGCGGGCTGTATCTCATGAACTGTAATAGATAGATAGTCGAAATTCACAGCGTGTATTTATATCATCCCTGTTTTAACAGCATATAATTTAAAAATTAAGATGGCTTTGTTTTACTTTAATTTATTAACACGCTTTTTAATGTCTAAGAAACGTGTTTGCTTTTACCTTGTGGTTCGGAACCCTTAGTGTGCAAGTTCAACTTGGACTTGGCCAGGTTTTCACATTTCTACTGGTTCTTAACTTGTCATTAATATAGATGGAAATCATTTTATTTCTCCACATTCGTGTCAAAATAACAAAGAAGGGTAAGAAATCTTTCACAAAATGTTTGAAAAGTCCATGATAAGGGGCCGGACTAAAAAAATAAAAACCTTTTAACGCAATGACTACTTTTAACTTGATTGCATTCGGATCAACATTAAAATATCGGAAAACAAACATGGTTTTATATTTTGGAATATTAATAAATCATACAGGAACGCTTTGCCCACTCACGTGTAAAACTCGAAAACTTTCCACATAGGAAAAATTATTTCTTTATAAATTCGAGTGTTAGAATAAAACCTGTGCGACAGTACTTGTATTTTCAATATTTTTTTTATATGTTAGGACAACCTACACAACGTTATCTGATCCCAAACTAGGCAGAGCCTGTACTATGGCAACCAGACATCTGATAAACATACTTATATATGTGTTTCTAAATATTTACATATTTATAGATAAATTACACCCAGACACAGAACAAATGATTGTGCTCGTCACACAAAGATTTGTCCTGGGTGGGAATCGAACCCACAACCTCAGTCTTAGCAGTCAGGGTCACTAACCACTAGACAGGCCAGTCAAATATGGTTTTTAAAAACATAATTACTGCTGTCTATTGATCGCAAGCACTAGTACAGAGCATGAGGTCGTGGATCGATTCCTAGTTCGGATAAAGTGTTTTTGTTTTTTTTTTTCTAACTGCAATTTCTCAGTAGCAGCCCGGTACTTGTGCCCGGTTGAGGCAATAGGCTCACTCCCTATTACATGGGACTAAGACATAATTGCCGAAATGTAGGTGTTCTATAAATACACCTCTGCCCAACTCTTTGGGTAAACAAGGCGTGATGTTATATATGTATGTTAATAACATTAATCATAACAATATGCTTACTTATTCAACACAATGTTAAGCAATAATTAATGACAGGAGAAGATGTGACCTATTTACACCCAACGACCAAATTATTACCAAAAATAATTATTAATGTATAAAAAAAATCGGTTGAAGGACTTTAAGGGCTTGTGGCTAAGTAATAATAGCCGCACGGGTCGATCGATCAGGTTAATCTACACTTGCCGCTGTTGACCAGTGGATGGGTGACCATCTTTTCATACCAAGACCCATCATCATCATCATCATCATCATTTCAGCCGAAAGACGTCCACTGCTGGACATAGGCCTCCCGTAAGCTCCGCCACTTGGACCGGTTTTATGCTTCCCGTATCCAGCAGATTCCTGCGGCCTTCACAAGGTCGTCGGTCCACCTTGTTGGAGGCCTTCCAACTCTACGTCTTCCAGTACGCGGTCGCCACTCCAGAACCTTTCGGCCCCATCGGGCATCTGTTCTGCGAGCAATGTGCCCTGCCCACTGCCACTTCAGTTTCAAGACCCACTACCTCGAAAGTACGTTAAGCCGTTGATCCCGGCTGTCATTTGCAGATCTTTGACAGTCGCTCCAGGTTGTCAAAAGCTCAAAAGTCTATGAACCAGTCTTAACAAGGGATATCTTGTTACCCAAAATACTGGGTTGTGGGGGTCAGTTAAAGCAGTCGCTTCATGTAAAATATTGATATTCAGCTGCATCCGGTTATACTCTAAGCCGGCCCTAACGTTGGCAGTCTCTGCGCCCTCACGTCCTCGGCCGCAGGAGGAGACGCCCCGGGCGTCAGGCGTCATTAGCGGATTCCCGGCCACCGTAAGTACGAGCTTGCGGGTGACGAGCAATGGGTAGCTAGCCGCCCGGTAAGAACCAGGCTCGGGTCGACGGCGCGTAGTGTTCCACGCGCGCCTCAAAGAGATGCCAGCAGAACTGAAGGGCTCTGCCAGATCCGATGCCTGTCAGGGTCGCGAGATTGTTCGAAAGAGACACCGTAACTCTGGCACATGGGCAACTGAAGGAACACGGGTGGATTTTAGTCAGTAAAAGTCTGACACGCCCTCCCGCTCCGCCCAAGAGCGGGAGATGTCATTTGATGATTTCCAATCCAAAAAATTAAGCTGACCCTAACGTACTTGGGAAAATGCTAGACATATTGATTAAATCCGTTGAAGGATACGGAATGAGATACTATAGAAGTTTTATTGCAATTAAGTCCGGGAGCGTTTAGGGTCCCGCGAAGTTTGAAGTTACTCCAAAGCCTTTCGTGTCTTGTTCCGTGTGTTGCCGGAGGAAAATAATAGCACCATCCCGTTTCTTACAGTGGGTGTCGTAGAAAGCAACTGCCTGGACAGCAGCCTTCTCTATGCATTATACCACCAATCACCAAACCGCAATTGCACAAGGAGGAAGTCGCGGACAGAAGCTAGTACATGTACCTACCTATAACAGAAATGGCCAAACCATAATAACCGAAAGATATTATCGTTTTAATAACGTTTCATTGTCGTTAGTGGTTCGGTAATCGTAATTACCGCCCCAGTGAACGAAATATATGGTCTCTTCGCACGGCTACTTGGCTTTGTTCGAGCTACTTGCCTTCCATTTGTTTGTTCCAGTGACTGATTATTATTTATGTTGATTTTGATGAATAATGACTGTCGTGCCAGTTGATCATTAATCAAGCAAGTCACTAAAATAGGCTGTTGTTTATTATGAGTACTTTATTTAAGTGTATAATATTGTACTATTGGTACGATACATTTTTTTCGTATTTATGTACTATAGATCCGATAGTTATGTTTTTCGCATTTATGTATTGTACTATTGGAAAACTTAAGCATGCTCAATTTAGAAAATATGTCTAGTGAAGCGCAGCACACACAGTTACAGATCACATCCCATCCTGGTTATGCCCAATGAGCGACAATATGCATAATTATGTGTGACTACAGGACGTGTAACAAAAGATAAAAATATATTCCGTGCTTCGGAAAGCATGTAAGCCGTTTGTCCCGACCGTCATTCGCAGATCTTTGACAATCGTTGCGGGTAGTCAGAAATAGGGATGCCCGATTCATTGCTTTGAATCGATTTTCTGGATCGAAATGGATCGTAACTTCGTGAATCGATTCACGATCTTAATCGGATTGTATTAAATCGATCTTACTCGATCTCAGAAGATCCTATCGTAATTTTATAATAATAATGAAAAGCACAGCAAAGTCCGCCACGGACGCTTTCATGACAAATAGGCAAAATAGGCGATTCAGACAGTGAATCGCATCAACTAAAACCGAAACAACGTACCGTAAGATCGACAACTTGTGGGGTATGTTAGCATTCCTTTCCAAACGTTTGTTTTCTCTAGTTGGAAATACTTTGACTGATAGCCGTAATAGGCTACATATAGTATGTCCAGCCAAATTATTAATTTTGAAAATTTTAAATGTAATATATTTTATGTAAAACATCTTTAATACTTTTCAAAATTAATAATTTAATGGAGAAAGCAGACGTTCAGAAGGGAATGCTAAAATAAGACAAGTTGTTTTACATAAATCGTATCAACTAAAACCCAAACAGTAGTTTAGGTTTTAGTTGATACGATTTCTTCATACGATTTTATAGGCCCATACAATTCGATCTGGCAAAGATCGTATCCTGTTGAATCGATTAAAAAAATCGGTAGATCGTATGGCCATGAATCGATCTTCGTAAAGATCGACTCAGATCGGGCACCACTATTCAGAAGCCCAAAAGTTTGTCTACCAGTCTTACATACATTTATTTACATATATACATTTATTTATGTCTTATTATTTATATCTTACCAAGAAGTATCGTGTTGCCCAGTTATAACTGGGTTGTGGAAGTCAAAAGAGATGTCAGCAGCACTGAAGGGGTCTACTAGGACCGATGCCTGCCAGGGTCGCGAGATTCTTCGAAAGAGATACCGTGACTCTGGCACATGGGCAACTTAAGGAACACGGGTGGGTTTTAGTCAGTAAAACTCTGACACGCACTCCCTCCCGCCCCGCCCACAGCGGGAGAAGTCATTTGATGATTTCCCATCCAAAAAAAAAAAAGATAAGGCAGTTGCTCCATATAAAATACTGATATTCAGCTGCATCCAGTTAGAATGGAATCCAACCCAACCGAAGTTACCAGCCACGCTTGCCGTGGTTGGTCCGTAGATGAGATTTTTACATATCAAGACCCTTCCGTGCCTCGTAAATCACGTTTAGCTTACTTACGTACCTTATTTAAAGGTATCGCATTACCCTTTAACTGGGTCCTGGTCGTCAAATAGGCAGTCACTCCAATAAAATACTTCTATTCAGCTGCCTCCGGTTAGATTGTAAGCCGTCCCCAATATATGCAATTGGGAAAGGTATAGGCATGATTATGTTTTAAAGTATGTATTCTCCTCTTACGAGTAGTCTAGGTAATATAACAAGCTAGTAACACACAAGAGGCGTACTAAACACAGCACAGCTCGAAATCAGGCCAGTCATGTCACATAATGTGGTTAGCTTGGAAAATGCGCAGTAACGGAAAAAAACAACATAGGTTATTTAATGTAGTGCTCAAATGTAGACGTTATTTGATATTCTTGCATAATAGACTTGGATAAAGCCGTTGTTTTCTTTTGTGGACAGTACCATACAAGTTAAAATTAAATTAGCTGGTAATTCTTTACCCACGTCTTTTTAGGGTTCCGTTGCCAAATGGCAAAAAACGGAACCCTTATAGATTCGTCATGTCTGTCTGTCTATCTGTCTGTCTGTCCGAGTATGTCACAGCCATTTTTTTCCGAAACTATAAGAGCTATGCTGTTGAAACTTGGTAAGTAGATGTATTCTGTGAACCGCATTAAGATTTTCACACAAAAATAGAAAAAAAAACAATAATATTTGGGGTTCCCCATACATAGAACTGAAACTCAAAAATGTTTTTTTCATCAAACCCATACGTGTGGGGTATCTATGGATAGGTCTTCAAAAAATTATATTGAGGTTTCTAATATCATTTTTTTTAAGACAATAATATTTGGGGTTCCCCATACATAGAACTGAAACACAAAAAATTTTTTTCATCAAACCCATACATGTGGGGTATCTATGGATAGGTCTTCAAAAATGATACTGAGGTTTTTAACATCATTTTTTTCTAAACTGAATAGTTTGCGCGAGAGACACTTCCAAAGTGGTAAAATGTGTCCCCCCCCCCCCGTAACTTCTAAAATAAGGGAATGATAAAACTAAAAAAAAATATATGATGTACATTACCATGTAAACTTCCACCGATAATTGGTTTGAACGAGATCTAGTAAGTAGTTTTTTTTTTTGAATACGTCATAAATCGTAAACCACAATTTACCTTTCATTCAGTCAACTCAAATATAAAAATTTAAAAAAAAAACATTTAATTTCATAAACATAAACCTTATGCATAAACCGTGAATTCCTGCAGGTTTGTACGGAACCCTCGGTGTACGAGTCCGACTCGCACTTGGCCATTTTTTTTGTCTGTGGATGGAAAATCATCAAATGACGTTTCGCTCTGGGTGGAGCGGAAGGGCGTGTCAGACTTTTACTAAAACCCACCCGTGTTCCTTCAGTTGCCTATGGCAGGGCCACGGTGTCTCTATCGAACAAATCTCGCAACCCTGGCAGGTTTACCTACGTCTTATGTATCGATATGGAAAGCTAATTGAACAAAAGCACAATTGTTTTCGTATTCCAATTGTATTGTAGCTTTTTGGGTTAAAGAATTATTATATGAATGTACCATGCCGAATATGTATTAACTATCTCATAAAATAATAATATTAATTGTTGATGTGTATTAATTATGTTGCATGCCTAATGTAAGTTAGATTGTACAAGGATCACCCATGTTTTTTGTCACATCTTATTTACTGTACCTACAATCTATGCAAATAAAACTTTACTTTACTTTACTTATTTGATGGGTGAAGGTTAGTGACCGTAATTGATAAGCTGTTTTAGTAATTTTTCGTGGAACAGATACATTTAAGGCCCTCTTGTAGTTGAAGACGTTTCGGCGAACACTGGCCGGTCGTTGCGAGCGCTTGAGCTGCTAGATTTTGTGTATAATTGTTTCGTGGAGACAAAATGATAAGGAAATTATAAAATGTTTTCTTACCATGCCCTAAAAAACAATAAAACCGATCTTTTGGTATGAGTTTTACATGGTTTAATGATGGAATCTCTTCAAGGTACACGTTTTAAATGGCGATTTAGTGTCAACTTTATGATTATTTTTTATCGAGCCAATTGTTTTAATTCACGTTTCTATCTTCACACAGCGCTTAACAGTATGTTCAATTTTCCTAAATATTTTTTTTTTACGGAAACTAGCCATTTTGCTAGATTTACAGAGGTTTAAAAAAGTTAAAAAGCACTGCAACCTCGCCTTAACGAATTTCCAGTATTTTCCAGAATGTACTAATGTCAGTTTTTTTCAGCACGTCTGCGTATGCTCTTTACAGCCTGTCCAAGAAAGTTAACGTCGATACATTAATGGTTGCATATCACGGTTTGGTGGTCTCTGTCCTAAGGTTTGGTGTAGTATTCTGGGGTAATTGTTCCGAAAAGGAGTTGGTTGGGCACCTTAAGTGACCCAAATTGACTAGTTAATACTTATTTCTGTTATACCTAAGTATTAGGTCATTTCTTTAGCAATAATAAATTCGTTTTTAAATGGTTTCTATATGTTAGTATCTGTGGCTATTTGCTTCGCGCGCTTTTCGGATCGCGCGATGGGATTCGCTGAATCTGGCGACACTAGCGTCATAATTTGGCCACAATGAGAACCCCCCGAGCGCCGACCAATCAGATTCTTCTCCCGTCTGTCTCGCTCGAAATATGTCGGCCGGTGCTTTTCTTGTAATTTTGAGGAAAAGCTGGTTTTTTCACCGTGATGGACAGCTAAAGTTTGAAGAAACTCGTTATAAACACCCAACAGTCATCTGACAATCTGTTTCGTGAAAGTGCTTCACGGTGTGAGCTGCTGATAGTTGCTGGTGAGGCGTCCCGGAGCTGGTCTGCAGGTTAGTGGGCCAATAGTTTGCAGTGCTGACGTCGAAACCATTTATCATTCTTCAGCTCACAGTGTGGGCTTCCTAGGAATTAATATAATTACTATCAAACCATAACTTTTCACAATTGAGTTCCCCGCGTGTGGTTGGCTATCTACACGCCGCCGCCGGCTACACCAGGAGTCTAAATTTAAAGCCCAAAAACGGTGCATACGATCCATTTTTAATCTCAAGGTTACAAATAGTTGCATTCCTTTTTCCAAGAAACACAAGATACTAACTTTCCCGAGTATATACATACTCAAAGTATCTATATTCATTAAAAATAACAAGCATCTATTTCCGGCATTAAATGATACGAATATAATATATTTGAATACCAACCTCCTTGCCCACAATTCCCTTCGGTCCCGTAAACTCCTGCATCTAATAGAGTCAGCCAGTCTGCATGTTTTACCTCTCCAACCCACTCATCATAACATAGTTGCTGATGACACTTGGCTTGACCTGATCCTCACCTCTAATCCTTCCCTAGTTTCCTCACATGGGCAACATGATGCACCTGGCTTTTCCCATCACGACCTTATTTTCCTATCTTATGTCCTTAAACCTCCTAAACCTAAACCTTCTTTCCAGTACAGGCGTGCTTTTGCACGTATGAATACCGAAAAGCTACAACAAGATGCATCAAATATTGACTGGTCACCGCTTGAAGCGGCTGCTACAGTTGACGAAAAAGTCAGATTTTTCAACGATACGGTGGTCAAACTATATGACGTCCATGCTCCCGTAAAGAAAATTAAGTAAAAGCGTTTGCCTGCACCTTGGATGAACATGGGAGTTTGGATGGCAATGCGACGGAGGGACAGGGCGTTTCGAAAATTCAAAAAAGATCGGTCGGAGGACTTCTTTAAGGCTGCTAGGAATCGGTGTAATCAGATGATACGTAACGCTAAACGCCGACACATCTTAAATAATATCACTTCTTCTTCGCCTGCTGATATTTGGAAGTTCCTTGGAACTTTAGGCATCGGAAAATCGCGACATTCGGACCTTCCTCACGCAATTGGTTTGGACGATCTAAATCGCCATTTCTCGACTGTTCCAACTCTAGATAGTCTAACCAAATGTCAAACACTCGACTACCTTGCTGGTCTGACGCGTCCCAATATTAACCCCTTTATCTTCACCCCAGTCGACCCAGGAGAGATCAAAAAGACTATCCTTTCAATTAAATCCAAAGCCGTGGGTTGTGACGATATCAGCCGCCATATGATTGTATCGGCTCTTGATCAACTCCTTCCTGCAATCTCCCACATAATTAACTTTTCCCTTTACACCGGTGTTTTCCCTTCCTTGTGGCGTCAAGCCCTTGTTCGTCCCCTACCTAAGATACCCAATCCCACTCTTCCTAGTCACTTTCGCCCAATTTCTATCCTTCCTTTTTTATCTAAAGTGCTCGAGGCCAGTGTCCATAAACAATTCTCCCACTTTATTCACCGCAACTCCCTCATCAGTCCATTTCAATCCGGTTTCAGGCCTGGGCACAGTACCGTTTCAGCTCTCCTTAAAGTGACTGACGATATAAGGCGGGGAATGGAAGCCACTAAAGTTACAGTCTTAGTGTTAATTGACTTCTCCAACGCTTTTAATACCGTCAGTCACGAAGTCCTATTATCCATCCTTTCCTATTTGATGGTCTCTCCGGAGGTATTGGAATGGTTTGCCTCTTATCTTCAGGGGCGCCAGCAGTCTGTTCGTGCTGGAGACTCTACGTCGAGTTGGCGAGATCTTGCAGCTGGCGTCCCTCAAGGCGGTATTTTATCTCCTATTTTATTCTCTATTTTTATTAACCTCATCACCACCCAGCTTCGGACTGCGTATCATCTTTATGCCGACGATTTGCAACTTTACTGTCAGGCAAGTGTTGACAGCATTTCCGATGCGATTGAGGAGCTAAACCGGGATTTAGGCATGGTTAAGAACTGGTCTGATCGGTTTGGAGTGGCGGTTAACCCTACCAAGTGTCAGGCTATCATTGTAAGGAGCCATCACAGTATGAGAAAGTTGAATGGTTTAATGGTGCCTTCCATAATATTCGACAACTCCATCATCCCGTTTAGCCCCGATGTCAAGGATCTTGGTTTACATGTCGACACTTGTCTTGACTGGCGAAAGCAGGTTGCAACTGTAAGTAAAAAAGTCACCGGAACGTTGCGGTCGCTCTATAAGTTTTTTTTTTTTTTTTTTTTTTTAATTCTAATAAAGTTGAAAAACGTTCTTCCATCACACATAAAGGCAATGCTTGTACAGTCCCTGATCTTTCCCATAATTGACTATGGCGATGTGTGTTACTATGACCTGAATGCAGATCTCCTCAATAAACTTGACCGCCTTCTGAATAACTGCATTCGATTCGTTTTCAATCTTCGTAAGTATGATCACGTGTCCGCCCACCGGTTGCTTTTAAATTGGTTACCCATTCGTCACCGCAGAGAGTTGCGGGCTCTATTAATGTTATTTTCTATACTTGACAAACCTACTTCTCCTTCTTACCTGACTTCCCAGGTTCAGTACTTATGCTCTGCGCATAATAAAAATCTTCGGTCCACCAACAATCGTCTTCTACGATGTCCTTCTCACCGCACTGGTTTCATTTACTCTTCTTTCTTTGTCCAAGCGGTCTTTCTTTGGAATGCGCTCCCTCTGAACATCAGGATGGCAACCAGTCGGTTATCATTTAAAGTGAAAGTACGTGAGCATATTCGCAAGAAGTTGGCAGAATCATCCCAGCGCTGATTTGCTGGATTCGGTTTCTTCTCTACCTATCGTTATATCTCCAGACAAAGTTTTTTTTTCGTTATATATATATATATATGTATGTATTTGTATCTATGTATTTAGTATTCTTCCTTTTTCGAGTTATCTATCCCGTATGTTGCACCTGCCATGTTTTTCTCTGCATCACCCTAAGGTTGACTGGTAGAAAATGCCTCAGGCATTAATTCCGCTTTTGTACAGTAGTTTTACTTGTGCATAAAGTTTTAATAAATAAATACGAGAATGCGAACTACTGCCTTGAGATCAAAATATCAGAGTCTATTGTGTACTGGTAGATATAACACTGCTTTCCTTAAAAACAACATTATTGGTATGGCACCTATTATATTTAACAAATTGCCTAATTGCATAAAAGATCAGGCTTTAATAAAATTCAAGAAACTCCTGACGTCGTTGCTGACAGATAAATGTTATTACTCTGTTACCGATTTTATAAATGATGAATTGTAATATTTGCTTCACTATCTCATTTATTATGTTAATAATTTTAGACTTAGCTGATCCATGATCTCATTTTAAATATAAGTACTAAGTTTATAAATTATCTGTAAGTAAGTTAACCACTATATTTTTGTCTGCCAACAGGCAGAATGTACTGGAAACATATCCGAAAGTAAAACCTCTATTGTAACACCTGCTTTCTATACAAATAAAGAAATGATTTGATTTGATTTTTAAGGTTTTGAACAAAATTGAAACGATGAATAGTCCTCAAATAGGTAATTATAAGGGTGCAATATTATACTATGGGCTTCAATCAGATATTTGGGAGCGTAAAATGGAATTGTTTTAGGGTTGATTAAAAACATGCCTACTGAAAAATACACCTGCTACCGGAAAATTAAAAATGAGAGACGTGGGCACAATGGTGAAACGATTACTTTTTAGTCCAAGGGTTGGGGTGATGATTCCCTTCCGCACTCTCAACCTCATTGCTGATGATATCGACATAATCTATTGCACTTTGGGTGAATTTGATAGAATGGCTACCTATAAAATTTGCTATGGTGCTTGACAAGTTGTGAAACTATTTAATTTTTAAGTGTTCTACGAAGTCGCATTGTGGTGTGTCTAACCTATAAAGATATTGTATGTTAGGGGTGAATAAATACATTTTATTCATGCAATTGAATGAATCCCTATCTAGAGTCAGAATCCGCTTTTCTAAGCTAAATGTTAATGACAACTTAATTAAGTTAAGTTAAACTTAGTAAGACAAATTAATTAAAATCAACTTTAGAATCAATTTCCAAATTAAACTTACACAATTTATCAACACAGTCTACCGGTTCAACACCCGTTTCTTCCGAATCCTTCTCTAAAAATCAGATAAGAACCAACTCACTTCACCAAAGACTTTGGAAAACTTTGCTTCCTTAACTAACCTTACCTTTAAATCTTCGGACATTTAACAGAATGTTCTTCAAACATTTCAGCTACAGAGCATCTATAAGGGTTCCCACAGACAGCCGACTGCATAGCTAACTAAACTGATGGGCTTCCTGGTCGTCGCCGCGTCAGTGAGACTTGTACCAAAAGTAGCGTCATATGAAGCATCAAAGTAAAATCGCCGATGAGACCATAAAATTCTCTCTGTTATTGAAATCTATAAAAAGCAGTGTTGGCTCAGTGGCAACGATCCTGACTAACGAATTGTTCGAACCCAGACGGGCGCTTTACTTAGTGTAAATTATTTCATCATCACTGCTCTCAAAACGGTGAAGAAAATTATCGTGAAGAAAACGGCATGTCCTAGAACCAAAAATTCGAGGACTTGACATCCGCACCCGCAGTGAACCCGTATGATAGATTAGCTCACTCCTCTAGAGAGGAGGCCTGTATCTTGGGTTGCCACCTTTTTTTCTTGTAATTAAAGTATATTGGTTATTCTAGATAAGAAAAAAAAGTACATAGTATAAAAATAAAGTACAATTAATTTTTATTTTTTTATTATATTTAAAAACACTTTTTTTATTGGTTTCTGCATTTTATTTCAAATTAGTATCTCTACTAAACAATTGCACAGCATCTTTACAGTCTATATTTAAATTAAAGTAAATAAGTAATTATTTTTTATCAAATTCCGAGACGCTTTGTTTCTTTTGTCTCGCCATTTGCTATTCATCACAGAAAAACCTTTTTCTGTGAATGCTGTCGTTGTGGGAATAGACAATGCAAATGAAATTACTATAAACAAGTTTAAAAAAATCTCATCACTCTTATTAAATACTGCTGTCATTTTTGTGCAGCTGATAGTTCTGCAAAACCCTCTTGCGAAATAAAGTATTTTCGTATACTTTATTGTTCTCATAAAGTATAAAGTACAATTATGTGAAATAACGTACAATACTTTATTATAAACTACGGGTGGCAACCCTACATGTATCCCACTAGTACGAACATTATAGGCTGATTAAGCTAATGAAATCGATTAAACTACCGGCCAACTAAAGGATTTTAGAGCACTTGCATTGGCCCCCTGTATGGTGGCACCTGTGACAGCTTATAAATTATAAAAGTTCAACTTATATTTTTTTTTTAATAAAAACTTGCAGTAGTATGTTATTTATATAAAAAAAAATATATACTTTAATTATTGCAGCTCATACGACAATTCATGCATGTACCGCAATTGTAGTCATTGGCATTTTGGGCATTAGTACCTACAGTCAGTACCTACCATTGAAAGTTGAGTTGGTGTTGCACCTTCTCAAAAACATGACAACTTGGGTCGATGAACGACCGTGTGTGGGCGGCCTAATTCACCAGAGGCTCAGGAGCTAATAAATTACTGCTTATCTTGTATACCATTCAAAAGAGATTCTAGGGGTCGCCCCTTAATCCCAAATAATGGAAGCCAACGATTTTTAGACATGGCTTAAAGCTGTTTTAGTATAAAAAAGGTTTTTGTACGTTTAACTTTTATTGCGAACAGTTTTAACTTAGGTTAGGTAACCGTAAAGTGGTAGGTACTTATATTTCAGATACAGAACAGGGTGTAAACTTTACTCAACCTCCGTAGAAAAGGGAGGATACTCCACAAGACGGGTGTCGTTTCTGGTGGGCATCTGCCCGACGAATGATGTCGGGATGTTGTATACATATATATTCTAGTTTCGTGGTGGAACTATGCTAGCGCGATGCAGGATTTGCGTGACGTCAGTGTGATACGTAGTTCGCAGGTAGCGGTGTAGATGGCGCTACAGGTACGTCGTTATTTTGTGGGTAGTTTGCAGACCTGTCAGTTGATATTTGTTGACTTGAAAGAGTATGGCAGTTGAGTGTATGTTATGCTCAATAAAGAGCATGCAGCAGCGGTGGAGCAGTAATGGCCCAGTGGTAACAGCCGCGACTTATAGTTGTAGGTCGTGGGTTCGAATCCAAGCAGACACTTAAATTTGTGTAATTTACATCACCACTGTTCTCAAAGCCGAGAAGAAGAAAACATCATTAGAAACAAAAATTCGAATACATGTAAAATCTGGTGTCCTGTCAGTTCACCACAAAATAATTTACAAATTTTTACTTGACAAGCAACGATTGGCAAAAACATGATTTGTCATTTCATCATTATACAACAACAAGTTTGTCAAATAATTCACTAAAAAAAATATTATCCGATAAACTTTTTTTAAATAACGTATTATTTGACAAACAATTCATTTTATTTTTCATTTTATCTCATAAAACAACGTTTGGAATAAAAGTCATTTCGTCATTAGGTTATTTAGGTTGTGGTTTTTTTACCCTTTAAATACCCTTTGGGTCGGATCCGACTTGGTTTGGGGAGGTTAGGTCAGGTTAAAACTTTGACCTCTTACGCACGAGCCGAGCAAGCGAAGCGAGCGGTGCAGCCGGCGAGTGCCAGAGCCGATTTTATCTCATAAAAAAAAGTTTGGAATAAAAGTCATTTGGTCATTAGGCTATTTAGGTTGTGGTTTTTATAAGCTTTGAAATACCCTTCGGGGCAGATCCGACATGATTTGGGGAGGTTAGGTTAGGTTAGGTTAAAACTGTGACCTCTTACGCACGAGCTGAGCGAGCGAAGCGAGCGGTGCCGCGGCAGCGGCCGGTGAGTGCCAGAAACGATTTTATCTCATAAGAAAACCTTTGGAATAAAAGTCATTCGGTTATTAGGCTATTTAGGTTGTGGTTTTTATAAGCCTTGAAATACCCTTCGGGGCAGATCCGACTTGGTTTGGGGAGGTTAGGTTAGGTTAAAACTGTGACCTCTTACGCACGAGCCGAGCAAGCGAAGCGAGCGGTGCGGCCGGCGAGTGCCAGAACCGATTTTATCTCATAAAACAAAGTTTGGAATAAAAGTCATTTGGCCATTAGACTATTTAAGTTGTGGTTTTTTTAAGCCTTGTAAAACCTTGATTATGACAAATTAAAAGTGCCTGTACATGGTGTGATGAAATAAATGATTCGAGTTTTCTTTTCGTTTGTCTAATATTGGAAATTCTTCAACAAGACAACAATTTAATGACAAATTATTTCTGTACAATATTCTCTAGTACCATTTGGATTTGTGCGTAATCTCAATACCGCAATAAATTTATTTATGTCGAATTTTTCATGATCAGCGTATCTAAACAGCCTTCAGTTTCATTAGTAAATTTTGGCCTACGTCACTAGGCCTAAGTCTTGAATAACACAAAAAGGTTTTTGATATTTTGTGACGGCAATAGAAAATCATGAAAGCCAAAAAATATTCACGCCAATTATTTTTAAAAGCGTACCCAAGGAGTTTCTTGCCGGCTCTTTTCCATAGGAATCAACAAATTGTAATCGTGCACCTAGCTTATGACGTTTCATAAGTGCCCATGTAGGTTTATGTGAAATAAAAATATTTAAATTTTATAGTAATTACACAATGTGTATTATTTCTGATCATGGTCAAGCTATGGAGAAAATTATCAAACTTTAAACATTGAATTGTTGAATAGCTTTTAACTACTTCATAAGTGTGTAATTAGTCGTTCCTATGTAATGCATTTTGTTTGTGCACAATAAAACAATTTTCTTTCTTTCTTTTTCGTTACTTTTGCCATTCTCATCCATTCAGAATATCTTTAAAGTTTTACAACATCATAATCTTTGATTTTTCAAGTCATTTTAATACGAATACATAATTAAATTAGAAGCGTAATTGGTTACTTTATGTAATGCTATCTAGAAGTAGATATACAAAATACAAATAGTTACTCAGAATAAAGCTTTATCTTAGGCTAAAGATCTTAGAATAAATTTAGAAAGTCTGAATCAACGATAAGTAACTGTTGGTGTTTTAGTATCGCGATGTAAATTTGATTCTACTGATGTAATTATTCCACTTTTAGTAAAAGGTATTTTAATGTAAAGCGGTTGCAGATTAGTTAAATAACTGATATGCTATAATTTTATAAACTTTAATAAAATGATTTTTACACGCTTTATATTAGCTTCACTTGTATGTTTGTTTGTAACCGACTCCTTCTAGCGTGATTTTGACCCACTTTAAACAACCAGATTTCATTCAAACTTTGCACACCTGTCAAGGACCGATGACAATGCAATAATTTCATAAATTTGTGCCATTATCCTTGCCAGGGTTACCAGTACAGCAAAAAAACTGTTACAAACTACGCTGACATACGTCTCAAAATTCGAAACACCCTAAAAATAGAAAATAAAATATAGTTTAAAAAAACTAAAAAACACGCTTCCATTGAAAACCAAACTAAAAAGTACAAAATAATAGAAAAAAAGCGTGGGGTGCCTGATATCAATAAAAAAAATACCTTAAAAATCACCCCACGCTTTTATTCTATTATTTTGTACTTTTTAGTTTGGTTTTCAATGGAAGCGTGTTTTTTAGTTTTTTTAAACTATATTTTATTTTTTAAAGTCAATTTCTTAAGCAGAACTTCCAAATTCCAATCAGAGAGCTAAAACAATAATTTAATTGTCGTGTTCTACTCATTTATAAATTAAATATTTATCATACGAAAATTGACTTGGCTTACGATTCGTAGGTTTCAACCCAGGCAGGCGCTTTACTTTGATTAAATTATTTAATTACCATCACAATTAGTCTCAAAACGGTAAACAAAAACATCGTGAGGAAACCGACATATCCTAGAACTGCAAATTCAAAGACATGCGATACCTACCAACTGAGCCCACGTGGTGAATAACGGCCCCCTCCCTCTCACAGAGAAAATGCCTGTGTCCCAGCTGTGGGAACAATAGACTGACTAGCAAACCAAACCATCAACATAAAGATATTTCCCACCAATTTCAAACATTTTTCTTCATCAGATATCCTCAAAACCTAACATGAAACAGTTTAATCAAGACTCGCCAACAATCGGTAATGTTCGAAAATTTACGGCGCTATTTTTTTTATCTTCGAGTCAAGGCGCAATTATCCATCAGTCTGCCACATCCGTTTCTGGATATAAATTCATCGCTATTTATGTTCCCATTTGCATCCCAGTTTCATCTCGGGTTTACGAGATTTGGCTGTTTTGTTTTTCAAACGAGTTTTCCTTTGAAATCTGCAATTTGGTTTTTTGAAATTTCCATTCCGAATGTTTTCGAGTTCGGTGCTTTTGTAGTTGTTTTTTGTGAGTGGTTTCTTCAGCTAGTTATCCAAAGAGATTATGAACTTACAGTCTGCTGAGCCTTTTCCCAAGTATGTTGGGGTCAGTTTCCCGTCAAATCGGATGCATCTGAATACCAACATTTTACATGTAATGACCGCCTATCTGACCGTGTACCGTGTGGTGCCGGACGTAAAGAATAACACCACCCCATTTCTTCCTGTGGGTGTCGTAAAAGGCGACTAAGGGACTTACTAGAGAATGGGCAGCAGCGTTCTGTATGCATTTTACCAACATACTGCGATCGCCAACCCGCCTGCCAAGCGTGGCGATTATGGCAAAGCCCCCCAAATTGGGGGAGGCCTAAGTCCAGCAGTGGACGTCTTACGGCTGAAATGATGACCG
Organism: Aporophyla nigra; assembly: GCA_947507805.1. Classification (NCBI taxonomy): domain Eukaryota; kingdom Metazoa; phylum Arthropoda; class Insecta; order Lepidoptera; family Noctuidae; genus Aporophyla; species Aporophyla nigra. The sequence goes on along the minus strand of OX382292.1, from coordinate 24,146,595 downwards.
CCTATCTGACCACCACAACCCAGTTAATTTGTTATACCATTTAATAAGGTAAGATTGGTCGTCCAGAGTATCGGGCTTCCATAGCGACTGTCAATGACAGCCGGGTATATTTCCGAAGCATGGAGGGACTCTTGGTATGTATCAATGGTCACCCATTCATGGTCCAACCGCAGCAAACGTAGCTTAACCTGATCGGTCGACCCGTCAGTTCTTACTCAGCTACGAGCCGATTCATTAGAATATGTAGTTCAATTAAATTATTATATCGACGGTTAATACGTAATAGGGTATAAGCGACAAAAACTAAATTGTTCAGGAGAGCGGTTTTTTTTTTGCATGGGAAATCATCACCGTTCTCCCGCTCTGGGCAGAGTGGGAGGGCGTGTCAGAGTTTTACTGACTAAAACCCACCCGTGTTCCTTCAGTCGCCAATGTGCCAGGGTCACGGTATCTCTTTCGAAGAATCTCGCGACCCTAGCAGGCATCGGTCCTAGCAGACCCCTTCAGTGCTGCTGACATCTCTTTGAGGCACGCGTGGAACACTACGCGCCGTCGACCCGAGCCTGGTCCTTACCGGGCGGCGAGCTACCCATTGCTCGCCACCCGCAAGCTCGCGCCTACGGTGGCCGGGAGTCACCTATCGAAAGAGAGCGGTTTTAAGTTTGAAATTGTAGAAAAATGGACATAACTTTTTTTGTTTACTGTCATATAATGAAAATGGAAAGACATCGTAGAGCCATGGGAGTAAGCGCATTCGAAAAAGCAGAAAATTTTAAGTTATATGGAATTCATAAGTAATTTTCGACCAAAATAACGCTAATGGCCCTATTACCTTTTAACCGTCGATATGTTAAATTGCTTTGCCGACAGCAAATGAGTTTACTAAGCTAAAAGTCTGTCTTCTCTTTGACCTATCCATTATTTATTATGGCATTTTCATGATAAAATAACATAACTACTCAAATATTTTCTCTATGGTCACGAGTAAACAAAAATCTAATATTATATTAATAATTTATAAAGCTCTGAGTTATAAAATTAACTTTCATGACAACAATATCTTTGATAGCATTTATCAATTTGCTTTTGAAGGAACTATCGATATTAATTTTCGCAAATTTTCCAAGAATTGTCACTTTGATAGACAGTATTAGCTCCAAAAGGCAAATGATAAACGACAAAATTGACATGCTTCATTTTTATCGAGCCTCTGAATGTAATGAGAATTAAATTATTTTAATTGACATTTTATTGGTTGGTATTGTGTTGTTGGCGATCTGTGGGTGCACTATACGTACACCTCTGCCTAATCTTTCAGGGGTTACAGATGTGAAGTTATGTTAATATGCATATTTACTAATTAACTATGGATTAGACAGTTAAAACAAACAGAATAAAAGATAGTGTGTAGACTGACAGCCAATTAAAAGTCTTCACTTCTAAAACAGATTGGAAAGAAATAGTGTGAACCGCACAACACAGCCTTCTTTTATTACCAAAAAAGAAGCAAAAGAATACTGTATAACATTCAAGTTTAAATTAAATTCACACTTCATATTAAATACAGGAATAAAAACCTGAACATATAAAATCTAAATAAAAAGCCAAGGCTCAGGCACTTTCTGTTTGACACACCAATTTTGAAAGAATCAAAATCATGCTGTTTACTTGCACGCACTATAAATGTTTTTTTTTTTTCTGTAACTCGTAGAGGTAAATGAAACACGCAACGGTGCGTTCAATGGCTCCGACCTTCTGGGAAAATAACATTTGGATAGAATACCGGTGGTATTAAAAGAATTAATTATAATTTATTTTATTGGTCGGTGATTAATTAGATACTGATGCACATATATTATGATACTTCTTGAGGTCTTGAGGTCAGACAGAATCATCAGACCAGTATGTAGAGCATTTTTGTTGGTTACGCAAATACTAGATGAACCTTTTCTGGATGCTCTCTATACGATCAATGTTCTTACGATAGCATGGATTCCAAATTTATGATGCGTCTTTCAAATGGCTTCTAACAAAAGTACAGTATATTTTATTTTTTTTCAGCCTGAATCTGGACAGTCGCATTTAGAAACCTAATACTTTAGATACTTTAGCGACTATTGCATCAACATGAAATTCAAACGAAAGCGTAGAATCGTGATATACCCTCAGATCGATATATATACAGAGTGGCAGGGACATCAATGCACAAACTGAAACCATGAATTCAGCACATGATTCTAAACTTTCCCGAGTAAAAAAATTGCGATGTTTTTCAAAATGTACATGTATACCGGGTGACATTTTTTAACGTCTTGAAAAAAAATGGGGGTAATAGGTGAACGGAGTAGAAGCCTTTGGCATAGAAATTTTGGATATTTTTATTTTTGAATAACATGTAATGAAATTGATCTAGCAATAAATACTACACATTTAAAGTAACATTTTCATACTAGAACAACAAAAACAGAAATTTGGAAAAAAAAAAAACAAAAAAACAATTAAAAACCTATCAAAACTCAGATCACACGCTACTCCTACCTACCTAATACTCAATGCGCGGCATGTATCAATGATTTCGTAGCGTGGTCCTACCCTTTAAAGCCGGCCGATAGGCGGCCTCGCGGATCTTTCGCAGGTGCACGAGCCGCACACGCATCCCCGTCCGCCCGCGTCCCGCGCTCCTTTAGTCACCTGCGATGAATCTGAAGGCCTTCCTGCCTTCTATTCTAGTTACACAACACACCATATGAAGGTCGAGACGGTAAAAAATGTCATCCGGTATAATAGTTTCAAAGTTAGATGATTTGGCTCCCTCGCTGCGATTTGATAACTTTTTAACAGTGCAAGCTTTATGTTGGTCTTGGCGACCTTACTTAAAATGTTTTGGGGGTTTTTTTTACTTTTTATTTTACGGACAGAAAAACACCGGTGATCCTATAAGGTCCTATATTTTCATTAAGACCTTGCGACTTTAAGGTCCTATCTTTTCATTAAGACGTTGCGACCACTCTTTTGGGGAAACGTGCAATTCCTACACCGTCAAATATATGGAGCATCAATTTTTTTTTTCTTTGTTAACCAACGAACTTTTTTTACGCAGACGCTGTCAGAATCATTGCTAGACAGCATGGTATCTGTTTGTATGTCGTCCCTGCCACCGTGTTTAAATGTATCTATACTAATATTATAAAGCTGAAGAGTTTGTTTGTTTGCGTGTTTGTTTGATTGGACGCGCTAATCTCAGGAACTACTGGTCCGAATTGAAAAAATATTTTTGTGTTGGGTAGCCTATTTATCGAGGAAGGCTATAGGCTATATAATATCACGCTACAACCAAGAGGAGCGGAGCAGTAATGTAAAATGTAGGCAGGTAGGCGATTCAATGCGACGGGAAAGGTCGAGGGAACAAGAAATTTAACGCGGACGAAGTCGCGGGCAGAAGCTAGTAGAAGATATAGATGCTGCCTATCCGAGCAGTTTAAAACAGAACCTTAAAGTCGTAAATGAATTATCTTTTCTGTCTACCCCCCTTGCCCTTAACACACAAACATTCAACTGTTCTTTATCCACATCTACGCAGCTACCCTTATCACTCATTCTCTCACAAACGGCCTCTACGTCATCGGACCGTATCGTGGAAACGCACTGATAAGTTCTACTAACTCGTCTCTTAGGGCTGTCACTTCACAAAACATGGAGACAATTTTTTGTTGTGTCGTTAACACATAACACTACAAAAATTGTCTCCTTGTTTGTCTTGGGTCAAAATACTAAACAGTATAAATATTTAAAAATTGGCAGAACGGTTGACATCAGCTTTTTTTTTTGTTACCCGTTGCCATCCCACTGCTGGGTGCCTCCCTACTCCCGTTCCACGTCTCTCTGTCCAGAGCTGCCAAGTACATCAGTTTTACTTACTTTAAAAAAAATAGAATAGAATACTAAACAATTTTCAATCGGTTTATCTAAATGAATTATTTTATTTAAAGTGACATTTGGAATTTTATACACTGGTATTATAATATTTATTTATTCAGCTGGTAACATGTATGTAGATTAGAATTTGTTTACACTGTTACAAAACAAACAGAAAGTATTATCCAGTAGTTCATTTAATGAACAATTAACATAACGATGCATAAAGTATATCTCTGGAGCTTCGATTTTTTACAGTTTGTATGTTTGATTGCTTTTATGATTGTTAGAAGTTCAAACGTGTGATATTAAGTCTTGTTCATGTGACCACGTTGTAAGAAACTATCCTTTTTGTTCTCAAGTGTGATATTGGTGCCGATTCCCTTATTCACAAACTAAACTAAATTTAAGTTCAGTGCATCTTTTTCTTTCTATTTCATTAAGAAAAGGACAGAAGATAAATTTTAGTTCAGTCCTGTCAAATTAATCAGCGCTTGACGTAAATTGACGTAATTTTAGTAGGCAAGTTTTTAATCACGTCTAAACTTGTATGGAGCGCTGATTAATTTGACAGGACTGAACTAAAATTTATCTTCTGTCCTTTTCTTAATGAAATAGAAAGAAAAAGATGCACTGAACTTAAATTTAGTTTAGTTTGTGAATAAGGGAATCGGCACCATTGTACTGTTGTTGAACTAAAATAAACGAATTAACCGTAATAATATCGTTTGTGGACCTCAGTTTAATTAATGATCTGACAGTTGTGAGCCAAACGTTTTTGTCAAGGTGACTTGATAGCTAAAAGATACCTATTATTTGTTTGAACAGATACCTAAAGACTTTTATTGTACCTTTTTTCATTAATGTATCTTTTCTCTGAGTGAGGAATGTCTTATGTTTCTCTAGATATTTGAGAGGTACTTACATGGAATTATTTAATCGTCCAACAGAGATCTAAGACATACTTGAACTGAGTCACAATAGGGAACATGCAATATTTTTATTTTTGTTTTCACTTTAAAGAATTCCATGTAGAATAGACCACAAATATATAAAAAAATTAAAACATTGTAATTTATCGGAAAAAATGCGGTTTCAAATTGACAGTTTAAATTTTCCCGCCAAAACGGACCTATAGTTCCGATGACGTCATTCTTGTCTGTCACTGGCCGTATTTGTTCGTCGGCTTTCATACTTTTGCGTATTTTTTTCGACTTTCGAAATATATTTTGTAAAAATTTAAAATGGACTATCCATCAACATCAGGTGATCATAACAAAACCACTAATAATCCGAAAAAAGCCGCGTTTATTCATGTTTTGTGCCAATGAGTCCGTGACTACTTCAAAAAAGTTTCCAAATAAATTGTTTTTGACGTTCTGACCAAAATTGAGAAAAAAGTGATATCAAGCTGCAAAAAGAAATGACAATTATTCTCCAAAGACCACTATTCGATGCTGTGAAGAACACTTTGACGTAAGTCATAAGGCGAATATACTTGTTATATGTCGTGTGTGTTATACGTCATAAGGCGAATATACTTGTTATACGAGTATGCTTAGTTAATCTGCTTGTACGTAAAAACACGTTAGTTACCTACCTAATACTTACAAAACTTGTCTATAGTAGATTTTTTATTTTACAGTTTGAGATCGACGTTGATAATTGGTAAAAGTTTAAAATGTCTGGAGGAAACCTTTTTCTGAAAAAAGATCTCATGTCAACACTAACTCTTGGTAAATAAATTCCTGGAGTCTGCTTTGATAATCCCAACTATCATTTTTATTTAAAAAACGCAATTAATATTCCCATAAAATAATATTCACTTTTACAACCATAACCTCAACAAGTCGTCGTAACAGGCGTGACGTCACTAAACGCTGATTGGTGTTTTGAAATACGTTTCGTTTCAAGTAATTTTAATACGTAATTATTAGTTAAAAATCAACATTATGTAAAATAAAAACATTGCAGTGGCCCTTCTTTTATACTTTTTTAACATTTGAATCATAAAATTTTCATAAATATTATATTTGCATCTTCCCTATACAAGGTTATGTGTGTATACTTACTTTATAAAAGACAAGTTTTGAGATCGTGCCAAAAGGTAATATTTAAAAAAGAAAACGCTTTGAAATCGAGGAAATAATGTAAATTCAAATGATATATTTGGTCATGTATATATATGGAACGTAATAATTAATATACTGAATTAAGGCCCCCAACAAAAACTAATTTTAGACTTTTTATTAAAGTAAATTTGTTATTAGCGTGAGTACTTGCAGTATAGTTCAGTTAAATTAATTTGGATTAAGTTCAACAATGTCCGTGATGCCTCATTGGATAAGACCTCGCCTCATGGACAAAGTTGAGCGGTGGCTCTTGCGACCATTAGAGCAATGAGTCGTGCTTGTACATCAATTCTAGAAAACTCTAAGCACAAGAAGTCTTTACTTTTCCCACTGCTGGCCTCCTCTAAATGAGAGGGAGTTGGCCGTAATCGTTCACGCAGACCTAATGCGACTTGAAAGATGTCACGTGTCCGAATTTTTTTTTTTTTTTTTTTGTTCTAGGACGCGTTGGTTTCCTAACGACATATTTCTTTACTATTTCGAGAGCAGCGGTGATGAGATAATAAACACAAAATAAAGCAACTTTCAGAGTTCGGAATCTTATGACCTAAATTTGGAGGTTGCGGCTTTAACCACTAGACCACTACTGTTATCGAGAGATCTCTGAAAATACCCATTAATCTCGAATGTGAAAAATATATTTTGAAATGTTTGTCTAAAGACATGTTTGGCAGCCCTGCGGACATTGCCTAAGGGACAGGACACAAAAGTTGTAAGGGTGGTGGTGAGTGAAATACATGGCCACTGGTATTAAAATATATGGACAAACTAGACATTTGGTCCCTTCGCAAGATTGTTATTGGTTTTTGTTGTTCTTTATATACAGTTTGATTTAGGTTTGTTTAGTTTTTTCTTTTGTTTTATGTTTTTATTTTTAAGTTTTTGATTGTATGTGTCAGAAAGACATGACAGATATGATCTAGATGAATAATACGTTATTTGAGAATGAATACATACAGACAGACACATTAAATTAAATTAGGTAAAAATACGTTACCCACATGTTGGGTATCGATATGGCAAACAAATACTTTTTAAAAAAAAATTTTCGTCGCTCCACCACTGATCAAAACTGTAAATGACAAACATGGTACACAACTGTAAATGGCAACACAATTATCTTGGCCATTTGGTCATATTTTCTTTTTTCTGTTCCTTGCCTTTTCTTTCTTTTTCTTCCTTGTTCTTTCTTTTTCTTCGTTTTTTATTTCTTTTTGTTTTTATTTTCTTTCATACGGCAACCAACCGACTGCTATGTTTTGGTACTTGAAAATTCGTAAACAATATTTGATGCACGAAAAATTACATGAATAGCCTGATCGGTAACGAGCATTGACCTTTGTCCAACGCATGATAGAAAATAACCAATAGTTTTGTTATGTCGGTGCCCAACTTTGAATAAAAAAAATAAATTCATTTATTTGTAGGAAACATGACGGAAAAAATTATACAAATACAAAAAAAAAACTCGTTGGGGAAAATATGCGTCACGTTGACGCATAACGGTCATCGCTCAGCATAATGCTGTGACCCTATTAAACAAGGACTTTTTATAAAATTAAATTTACACGCTTCATAAATTTTTCGTTATAAAGCCATTGTACGCATCAGTTAAAAATTATAGTTAAAATTTAAATTTACGAACACTTTAATTTGACAATAAATTTGAAAAAAAAAAACATTTTCAGACAGGAAGAACCATGGTAATCGCCTTTTAACATAGTCAAAGAGCTAGGGATGTTGAAAGCGCGCGACGGATAAACGGCTGAGTTGCAGTACAAAGCCGTTTACAGCTCACTGGCTCCCTGACTACATTAGAAGGTAATTAGATATCCTCCCGGTTCCTCTCTAATTGGTTTTTAAACGTATTAAGATTAACAATTAATTACTTAGGACTTGATTATACTTACACCCATATTTTAGAAAAAAATCATTTGTCTAAAATTCCTATTTAGGAGCGCAGCTTGGTGTTCGTATTCGGTCGGTTCGTTTAACGCCTAAAATGCTGCGCTCCACTGCTCCATAGCAAACCTCAAGGTGGAATTTAGTAAGCACCAGGTCTACGCACGGTTGGTTCTAACCTACAGTGTAGATCCAGGTTAGAATAGGGACCCTATACATTTATATTTACACATAAGCTTATTACATTAATATTAAACTAACAGCAATACAATAAAGAAATCTCAATGTTGCGACGACTCGTAAATGCAGGAGCAAGTGCGAGACGTTAGTTAATTATAACCCACAAAATAAATATCTGCAAGATAAGAAAATAGAAGCTCTTGTTTTCGCTGAGCTTATTATCAGGTTATCGTATTTGAAGGTGATGACAACATTTATGACAGCCACTTTACGACAGATACCATAAACTGGAATTGCTATTTACGATTAGTAAAATATTTAGTTTATGGCATATTTTATGATTTAGGTTCCTATCTTGTTGGTGAGTTCGTGCGCTCTTTACGGATAGAAGTTCTAGATTCGAAGCCAATTTAATCATTTTATTAGTTTCACCCTTAACAACAGCGCAGTGGTTGAAAAAAGTACTGTCAGGAATTAATTGTTGGAAAATTTTCAGTTCTTGGCAATTTCTCGTGAATATACGGACAAATCTTACTTACGTGACTTATGAGTTGTAGATCGTGGGTTCGAACCCAGGCAGGCGCTTTGCTTTGTGTAAATAATTTCATCGCCACTGCTCCTAAAACGGTGAAGGAAAACATCGCAAGGAAACCGCATGTCTTAGAACCAAAAATACGAAAACATGTGACATTGCCAACCTGCACTGGGCCCGCATTGGAGATTACTGCACACCCGCCCCCTCTCACTGAGAAGAGGCCTGTATCCCAGCAGTATGTACATCTTAGGATTGCTGGTGATGACTCCTAACAAAACCGTACTGAAAAATAAATAATAGTTTAAAAAGTACAAAATAATGGAAAAAAAGCGTGGGGTGCCTGATATCAATAAAAAAAATACATTAAAAAACACCCCACGCTTTTTTCCATTATTTTGTACTTTTTAGTTTGGTTTTCAATGGAAGCGTGTCTTTTAGTTTTTTAAACTATTATTTATTTTCTATTTTTTAGGGTGTTTCGAATTTTGAGATGTATGTCAGCGTAGTTTGTGACGTATGTCAGCGTAGTTTTCGAAGACAGTTTTTTTTGCTGTCCTGGTTACCCTGGCAAGGATAATGGCACAAATTAGTTTGTGACGTATGTCAGCGTAGTTTTCGAAGACAGATTTTTTGCTGTCCTGGTAACCCTGGCAAGGATAATGGCACAAATTTATGAAATTATTGCATTGTCATCGGTCCTTGACAGGTGTGCAAAGTTTGAATGAAATCTGGTCGTTTAAAGTGGGTCAAAATCGCGCTATAAGGAGTCGGTTACAAACAAATATACAAACATACTAACATACAAACGTACAAGTGAAGCTAATATAAAGCGTGTAAAAAGTACTGTCAGGGAAATAAATTTTTAGTAAATTTACAGTCTTTGGCAATTTATCGTAAATATACGGACAAATTGAGTAATTTATTTAACAATTAATTACCCTGATTAAAAAAAGTCTACATTAGAAAGTGCCTCTAAACTTTAGAACGATTTACATATTTTCACATTTCGTTCAAAATTTTCCAACTAAGAGGAACGAAGCGAATAAAATAAAGAAACAATTTAAATTGATTCCATAAATTGGTTTCAGTTAATTCAATTATAAAAGTACTGTGAATAAATGTATCGTTAAACGAAATGGCACTAATCTCAAAATAATGAACTACAAAGTCTGTTCGCGTTATAACTTTTTTAAAAGGTTCGCTCAAATCCGTTTGAATAATTCCGAATGGTCGAGTGAGGCTGAATAACTCCGTCGACGATTGTTTGAAAAAAATCTATTATTAACTTGTTTCGATTTTTTTCCGATTGGATGAACATAAAGTGAACATAGATAACAGAATGTGCAAATATCTGTGAGCCCATTTTCTATCGCAATGCTGGAGGAAGGGCAATTACGTACTCGTACAAAGGGTAATCACATAACATCACATCTTTATTAACTAGAGAATTGTGCAGAAGTGTACCTTTTTAACCGACAAAAAAAAACGGAGGAGGTTGTTAATTCGACGCGTATATTTTTATTTTTTTATGTATGACCACACATAACTTTATACAGTGTGATCCGATTTTGATAATTCTTTTTTTATTAGAAAGGGTATATTTTGAAAAAAAAACCAACCCTAAGGGTAGGAAAACAGGGGATGATTGATTATTCACTCATTGATTGTAAAGTATGAGCACGCATAACTTCTTACGGAATAGTCCGATTTTGCAAGATTATAAAAAATGATAAAATAAAAACTTTTTTACAAAAAATTAAACCGCCGAAAAAACAGAAAAGCAAAAAATAAGAAGCCTAAGTAATTTTGAAGCGGCGCCAAACAATCAATGACCAAGGATCACTTTACCTTAAATTTACAGAAATTACCAAACCAAATTAGTTAATTAATTAGCATGCTAGGCGCCGACTCAAAGCTACTTAGGCTTCTTATTTTTTGCTTTTCAGTTTTTTCGGCGGTTTAATTTTTTGTAAAAAAGTTTTAGTATAACCATATTTCTTTCTCAGATATGTTTAAATGTCATATGTTATAGGGGACGAGCCATCAATTAGACAAAAATCCAGCCTCCGGACTGCGGCAAAGAAATTTTACATGGACATACATTCTAACATAAACTCACGCGTTTTCCCATAGGGGTAGGCAGAAACTACAGAACGCCACCTGCGACGATCCTTACACACCTCTTTTTGCTTCGTTTGTCACGATAAGTTGGTAGTCATGTTGACGCGCCTGAGTCGGCCGCTCGTTTTACAATGTCTTTAGAAAAACGACATTATAGCAAAGGATGTAGCGTCGAACATTGTAGAAACGATAACAATTCATTCTATCATTTTGAACGATGTGAACTTGGCTACGAATTTTCTATTCGTTTGTTCTAACCACGCGACTTAACGGTTAGATGATTTCGTTCCCATACATTTGTTTCGACTGGCGTTAACGATTGCAGATTATCAACTTGGCTAGGGGTGCTGGTTACCAGTACTACGCACTTGTACTTTCTGAAGAACATCACTAATAAGGTCACTATATTCTCCTAGGACGTCCTCTTCCGGCGTGTCCAATCACATCTGCTTTGTAAATACCTTTTGTTAGCCGCCGTTCATTCTTCCCATCTAAGCATATTCTTGCCCAGCCTGGGAATCGGTTACAAGACTCTATGCTCAGTAGTAGTGTTTGCGAATGCTAGACCAACAGTTACCTAATCAGCCGTTTATAAAGTGAAGTGTAAACACTACACTTTTACTCACAATGTTGAAAACATTTATCTTTTTAAAATTTAGTATTCCTTTTTCTTTCTTTATTTTTTGTTGTATGTGCTCTCATGTCAAAGGCTAAAATTATTTTGTGTCGTAATATTATCGCAATATATTTGGAGGGGGGGGGAGCTGTTAATCTGTGTCTCGAAGTCCACTAACGTCAAATACCTAGGCGTATATATCGACCAAAATCTCAACTGGCGTAAACACCTAGACACACTCTCTGGTAGAACTCGCAAGTTGATTTACGTATTTAAAAAATTACGAAAATCGGCTGATAAGGATACACTGATGATGGTTTATTTTGCTTTGTGCCAATCGATCTTAGCTTATTGTATTCCAATCTGGGGAGGTGCTACTGAGAACCATTTTATCCGACTTGAACGAGCACAAAGAGCAGTTTTGAAGGTTCTGCTCTCTAAGCCGCTAAGATACTCCACAGTACAGCTGTATGCGGAATCTAAAGTGTTAACTGTCAGGCAGCTGTATGTCCTTCAGTCAATGCTCAGAAAGCATGCTACTCGTCCGTCCTCAGAGCCAACAGGCAGAATTAAACACACGGTTTTTCGCCAAGAGCCGCATAAAACCTCGTTTGCCAAGAGACACTACTATGTCACCAGCACGAAACTTTATAACCAGCTTAATAAAGTGCTGAAAATTTATCCAGATACTAAATATCAGGTCAAATCTAAGTTACAGGAGTATCTTCAAAAACTAACTTATCAAAATACTGAGGATCTTCTATCAGGTAATTTTAGTAATAAAATTTAAACAAATATTAGGTTTTACAAACAGTTATTACCATAATTTTTACACTATTGCATACGTTAGCACACTCACTCACACTTACACTCACAGTCACACATACTCTTTCACATACATACACACGCACACACACATAACTCCACGACAAACACAACACTTTCATAAAGTCTTCTTTTTCTTTTTTTCCTTATTTTATATTTTATTTCTCTTAAACTAGCCCTAATGGATTATTGTATATGATGTGTGTCCTACCTTCTATATGTGCATCACTTTGAAGGGACACTGGCTTCTAAGATACAGGTACATAAACCTAGTTTAGAAGTCACGGTTTTTCACTCTAGAATACTAAGTTTAAGCCATGTTTTTTAATGTAAACAATGGAGATTAATTTATGGAGAAATAAAGATTATTATTATTATTATTATTCTTTTATTTATTTTCTGACATATTGAGTACATTTTTAAATATTTTTACAAAAATCTTACAAAAACATTTAAAAATATTAAAAATAGTGACCCATCGGCATCGGGAGCAGGGTCCAAGTTGCCGGTGGTCAGGGCTCTAGAGAGAGGAACCTCCTGACAATGCGTGCCGTGTCCAGGAGTACTGCCTTCTGAATCAAGCCCTTGACCCAGCCGCGCAGTGAGAGCCTCCTGAGGTGTTGGTCGAGGCTCTTCGCTATAAGCCCATTTACTGTAACAATTATCGGTACAATGATTGCAGAATCCACGTCCCACATGTCGACAACCTCGTGTGCTAAGTCAAGATACTTGATTTTTTTATCTTGTTCAACTCTCACGAGATTCTCGTCATGAGGGACAGCGATATCAACAATCATTGCACGACGCTCTCGTCGATCTATCACCACAATATCAGGCTTATTGGCTACAATAGTCCTGTCTGTGATGATAGATCGATCCCAGTACAATGTGGCGTGACCATTCTCGAGAACTGGGTCGGGCACATACCTGTAGTATGGTACTTCAGATTCCACAAGGTTGTACTGCAAAGCAAGTTGCTGGTGGATGATCCTAGCTACTAGATTGTGTCTGTGCAAGTACTCGCCGTTAGCGAGACGAGAACAACCGGAAACAATATGTCGGATTGATTCACCGGGACGGTGGCATGCCCGACAGATGTCAACCGTACCATCCTTGACAATGTATTTCCGATAGTTATTCGTCATGATAACTTCATCCATAATCGCACAGACAAAACCTTCGGTTTCCCCAAAGAGGTCGCCGAAACGCAGCCAGGATACGGACGCCAAAAAGTCTACATCAGGCCCATGGAGAGCCCGGAAAAAGCGACCGTGAAGCTCTTTGCTTTGCCATACTTCCTTACGATCCTTAGTATCCAGTACTGTAGGTTTGCGCCAGTTCTCGTTCGCCAAGGAGAGCGGGGTGAGGCCCTTGTCCACTGCGATCACATCTCGGTGCATCCCCACGTCAGTTTGAAGAAAATATTCCCTGAGACTGCAGATCTCGCGGTTGTGGAGGGTTTTAGCGTTTAAGAAACCTCGACCCCCACACTTCCGCGGGATGTACAGTCTCATCACTGATGACCGTGGGTGATGCATCCGATCTGCCGTCAGCAATGTACGGACCTTCCTATCCAGAGCGTCAAGTTCCGTCTGAGTCCATTTGAGTATGCCGAAAGAATACATCAAAACCGGCATGACCCAACCGTTGAAGGCACGCACCTTGTTGCCGCCTGATAAAAGACTATTAAATACCTTTTTCAGGCGGCCAAAGAAACGTTCCTTCAGCGATTGTTTCATGTCGGTAGCATTGATGCCTAATGCTTCCGACATACCCAAATATTTGTAGGTTTCGGTTGAGGAGAGGGATCTAAGGTGTATAGAATCCGTAAGTTCGGTTCCCACGGATTCTACAATCTCCCCTCGCTTTACATGCATGACTGCACATTTGTCCACACCAAATTCCATCCTGATGGCGCTACTGAACGTTTCTGTTACCTTCAGTAGCTCCATCAGTCGCAAATTGTTGGGGGCAAAGAGTTTCAGATCATCCATGTAAAGGAGGTGTGATATCAACTGACCACCTCTTCTCAATCGATAGCCTAGACCTGAATCCTCCAGCAGTGTGCTTAGAGGATTCAAGGCTAAGCAAAACCAAAGCGGACTCAAACTGTCGCCCTGAAATATTCCTCGCTCAATCCTGATCGGTTCATTGATCTGCTGGATTTGTGGACATCCTGGATAGAGAAGGACCGTTCTCCACTGCCTCATACACGACATCAAGAAGGTGCGTAGAGTTGCATCTATTTTGTACAATTCTAGCACCCTCATCAGCCATGTATGTGGCACCGAGTCATAGGCCTTCTTATAATCTATCCAACATGTCGACAAATCCTTCCGAGATCTACGAACCTGTTGGCTAATGGTCATGTCTATAAGGAGCAGCTCCTTAGTACCACGGGACCCATTCTTACATCCATTCTGAGACACCGACATAATTCCGTTATTTTGCATATGTTGTGAAATTTTTTCTCTAAGAATGGATGTAAGAACTTTATAGACCGTCGGTAAACAAGTTATGGGTCTATAATTTTTAGGTTCCGCAGTACTACCCGATTTATGAAGAAGGTGGGTAACTCCTGTCGTAAAGAACAGTGGTAGCGACCCAGTCTCTACAGATGACTGGAATTGTGAGGCTAAGCAGGCATGTGACCTGTGTAGCCATTTGATCCAAAAATTGTGCAGTCCGTCCGGTCCTGGAGATTTCCAGTTAGGCAACGGACGGACTGCACGGGCCACATCCAGAGGGCTTATGATAATTGCCTCCATGTTTGGTATTGACTCACATGCCTGCTCAACAACACGCATCCAGTGTCCTTCAGTGTGACTGACGGGCACCGACCAAATGCTTCGCCAAAATTCACTCATGTCGTTATTATTTGGTAGACACGCGTCAGTCACACCTTGAGTTGGGTTGGGTCGCTCCCAGGCTCTGTACACCCACCTTTCATCGGTCTGGAACATGCGGTTCTGAGTGAACCGGTCCACTCTTCGCTTATACCGACGGATACGGTTTGCCCATGCATAAACTTTCTGCTTCAGGAAGTCGATGCGCTCTGTGACACGGGATACATATTCTCGGGGACTAATACTAGTTCCCGAGAATGCCCGCTTCACAAAGCGCATCACCCTTGGGCGTGTATTGCCCTCCCTGAAGCAGATGAGCTTCGCGATGAGCACCCTGGTCTCATTAATACGACGCTCAATCCTGCATTGCCAGGCTGGTGCGACAGGTTTTGGTCGCACAGCTCGATCAGTGTTTGGGAATTTGACTCGAGCTATACGACAAGCCGCAACAGCCGTGCAATACAAGATTGAGTGTGTATCGCAAAGGTCTGTACTGCTGTCAATAAAATTTGGCAGCAGCGCATCCAGGGCGCACACCAGTGCTCTGTTTCTTTTATTCATGGGCAAACGTGGTAGCCGTGGTCTAAGGTCTGGTGATATG
The DNA here is from genome assembly GCA_947507805.1 of Aporophyla nigra. Taxonomy (NCBI): domain Eukaryota; kingdom Metazoa; phylum Arthropoda; class Insecta; order Lepidoptera; family Noctuidae; genus Aporophyla; species Aporophyla nigra. The sequence continues at coordinate 24,130,922 of OX382292.1, read as the reverse complement.
AACCGGTACTCACGGATCGCATCCTCCAGACTGCTCCTTATATCCACATTGCACAGGTTATCTGCAGATGTAGCCCTGGCTTCCTCCTCCTCATCATGCTGGTTTGCCTGCAGCAGAACATCGGCAGGCGCATGCATGACATTCTGGGATGGGGGAGGGTTACTAACAGGGCTACTCTGCATTTCCGAGCGCAGCCGATCAAGTGTAGCGTCATCCAATCTATGATTGTGTTGAATGACGCGCACCTGATCCGACAATCGTTGGGCCGAGACGTTGACGGCTGGTTCAAGCACCTGAAACAGAGAAAGCATCCGAACTCGGTACGCTGTCAGGTTAGTTCCTCCCTCTGTAGCCCCATAATATGCGCGCATCACATTTTCATTTATGGACTGGGTCCATCGCATGCGCGACACATTTCCACCGGCAGCGGGGACCCTGCTCGAGGCCTGATGGCTTCGAGGTCCCAAGCCCGCTGGTGGCCGTCCTCTTCCTCGCCGCCGTTGTGGTGTTGGTGACGACGGTGGGGAGAAAAACTCGTCGCTCGAGCTCGACGCAACTGCAGCGACCGGTGACACGACGCTCACGGTTGAGGCGCGTCCCGGCGGCTGCGAGGCGGAGCTGAGCGACAAGTCCGGAGATGGTGGGTGTGCCTGTTGTCGTGTCCTGGCTCTGGTTTGCATGATTTACTCACATTTTCACATTGTATAAGTTCATTAGTAATTTATTGTTTTGTATGGGTTTGCGGTACTTTCTTTTGGAGATTTTCATTTTAACTTTTGAATTGATATTTTTGTAGGGTTTTTCTTTATGGATACTATTATTCCAGACTGTAATTTTATATTTATTCAATGTAAAAAATGTAGAGCTTAAATTTTTCGTTGTGACATTGACAGATGCCAGAGACAATTATTATTATTATGTGTGACAGGTTTTCCTAGTGCAGATACCAGTCTCCCACAGAAGATTTATACTGATTATATTTCTTCGTAATTTTAAGGAGTTTTTGTGGAAGAGAAATAAATGTTTATTTATTATTAAAGTACCAACAATTTTTTTGTACTAAAGAACTGTTTTAACCAAAATAGTTATTCCAGCTTGTGGTTAAGTAACAATAGCCGCACGGGTTGATCTTCCAGGTTTAGCTACGCTTACTGCGGTTTTCCGTGGATGGGTGACCATCTTTACATACCAAGGCCCTGCCAAGCCTCGTAAAGCACGTTAAGCCGTTGGTCCAGGCTGTCTTTCGTAGATCTTAGACAGTCGTTACGTGTCGTCAGAAGCCTGAAAGTCTGACAACCAGTCTTAACAACAGTAACTGGGGTGTGGAGGTCAGATAGGCAGACGCTCCATATAAAATACTGGTACTCAGCTGCATCCAGTTAGACTGGAAGCCAACGTCATCATAGTTGGGAAAAGGCTAGGCAGATGACGATTTATTCCAGTATCACTAAATTTTTTTTCATGCCAATAATTGCCAATTGTTAATGTATTAACTTATTTCAGTTGTACGATGCAATGATGATTTTATTTTAGCATAGGATTAAACTAAACAATAAATCATCACTAGTCTATAATTCCTACATTCATTTTTATCACAAATCGTCACAAGAACCTGATAAATGAAATTAAAATTAAATTAGGCGATATTCTATAACAAAAAACGATCGGAATCCGCGACCCACTCCACCATCCCAAATAGAGTCGGGTTTTTTTTTTGACGAAACTAACTTCATTTTTGGAGTACTCACCCGTGAAAGGGGCGTTCAACCTTCGGAAAAAAGGAAACACACCGTGTCGTTATTAGAATTTTGACAGTTTCCTTAGCACCAACGCCCTCGAGTTTATTGGAAAAAAACTGGTCATGTGCGAGTTGGACTCTCGTATGTAGGGTATCATACAAAAATAATGTTGAGGCACAGTAAACTCAGTCTTCAATGTTCCCATTGCTGGGACAGGAGCCTCCTCTCGGTGAAAAGGGCCGTGCGAGTTGGTGGATTTCACGTCATATATATTCGAATTTTTGGTTCTAGTAAATACCGGTTTCCTCACTATACTCTCTTTCATAATTTTGAGAGCACTGACGATGATATTATTTGAATAGGTCCGAAGCTTTGACTTATCTACACTTCATTACTAATATTATAAAGAGAAAAGATTTGATTGTTTGTAAAATTGTTTGTGATGGATAAACTTAAATACTTCTTAACGGAATTTATAAATTACTAGCTTCTACCCGCGACTTCGTCCGCGTTAAATTTCTTGTTCCCCCGACCCTTCCCGTCGGCGTCGCGTCGAATCGCCCACCCGTGCGATTTTTCCCGTTTTTGCAACATTTTTCATTACTGCTGTGCTCCTCTTAGTTGTAGCGTGATGCGCGTGATGTGCGTGTGATAAATAGGCTACCCAACACAAAAAGTATTTTTCAATTCGGACCAGCAATTCTTGAGATTAGCGCGTTCAATCAAACAAACAAACTCTTCAGGTTTATAATATTAGTATAGATTACAGCAATGGAAAGTTACATTGTTCCAGAGTAACATGAGCTATAAATTTCAGGCGGATGAAGTCGCGGGTGAAGTGTTAATAACTCATAAGTCGTGGCTGATACCACTAAACTGCTCAATATTGTAAAGACACCGTAAAAAATAAAGGTGAACTATTTTAATAGTTTAGTTCAGGTACTTGTTTGTGTCTTTTAAGGGTTCCGTTACCAAATGGCAAAAAACGGAACCCTTATAGATTCGTCATGTCTGTCTGTCTGTCCGTGTATGTCACAGCCACTTTTTTCCGAAACTATAGGAGCTATGCTGTTGAAACTTGGTGAGTAGATGTATTCTGTGAACTGCATTAAGATTTTCACACAAAAATAGAAAAAAAAAACAATAATATTTGGGGTTCCCCATACATAGAACTGAAACTTAAAAAAAATAATCATCAAACCCATACGTGTGGGGTATCTATGGATAGGTCTTCAAAATTGATATTGAGGTTTTTAATATCATTTTTTTCTAAACCGAATAGTTTGCGCGAGAAACACTACCAAAGTGGTAAAATGTGTCCCCCCTGTAACTTCTAAAATAAGGGAATGATAAAACTAAAAAAAATATATGATGTACATCACCATGTAAACTTCCACCGAAAATTGGTTTGAACGAGATCTAGTAAGTAGTTTTTTTTAATACGTCATAAATCGTAAACCACAATTTACCTTTCATTCAGTCAACTCAAATATAAAAAAATAAAAAATAAATCATAAACATAAACCTTATGCATAAACCGTGAATACCTGCAGGTTTGTACGGAACCCTCGGTGCGCGAGTCCGACTCGCACTTGGCCGTTTTTTTTAACATTTCTATCCTACCGTTGACGTGTAGAAGTACTTGCAACCGTTATAGGTAATAGGTAGAACGGGCTGTTGTCCGCAACTCCACGTCTGAGCGCGCATTTTGCGTACGAGTGGGAAATCTATTATTCGATCCACCCCAGCTCCTCGAGAAAGGCCAGCAACGCCTTGATGTTGCTGACTATCTCACGTAGGGTACCTGGGTTACCGAAGTACTTGGCCCTGTATGTGGCGATCGCCGGGCAGTTTAGAAGCACGTGCGCTGCTGTCTCGTCGTCCTCCATGCAGGCCCTGCACAGCGGACTGTCTGTAACTCCTATGACAAATAGAGGTTTATTAAACGACCCATGGCCAGTTATTGCTGCTGTAACCATGCGCAGCTGTCGTTTGTCTAACCGGAGGACCTGTTTTGTGAGGCGGGCATCGATGGTAGGAAGTGCTTCCTTACTGGCAACCGTTTTAAAAATAAAACTTACGAGACACGTCGGAAAAAATACATTTATTTTCGAGTATTTTTTTAAATAAATGTGTTCACTTCCGTCAATTGGATAGCTATTACGGTTCTTAAAAAACAGCAATTTTGATGAAAGATAGACAAAACGTGACGTAGGTTCAATAATGTTGGGTCCCTTAGGTTGCGGAACCCTAAAAAATAAAGTTACCTCTCTATGGACCCTTAGATTGTTCAGAAAACAATTTGTTTGAGGCTTTGTCAGATGCTCGATTTCTGTTCAAGTACATGTAATAGAAAAGTCTGATCGTCTTGTTTGATCTGTGAAGAGCTATTATTTTTTTATTTGCAAGATTTCTATTCGAATTTAGTTTTGTTTATACTTTGTACTGGGAACTAAAATATGAAGAAAACCTTCACAGTTGTTTTCAAGTTTGCACTTACGACCAGATCAGAGTTGCAAATAAAGTTTTGGATTTGATTTTGCATGTAAACAGAACGTTGTGAATAAAAATAATTTACTATGAATGAGTAAATAAAATACAATGTAGATAATCTGAAATTACAAAGACTCAAAGTAGTCTCTGTGGGTCAGTTTTACTTAATTTGCCTGGAATATTGAGCAACCAAACAGTATATAATTTTCACAAAATAACTAACTAACATTACATACAACTGAATACCTTTTCTAAAACTCAAAGAATATTCTCTAAAATATACGCAAATAAGGTGCAAAACATTTTATATTACTTAGGTTTAAAGCCCGTAAAATTTTCATTTTGATCTCTTCAGGCGGTAAATTAAGAGCTAGATGAAAGGCGGGAATTGTAGACCTAAACCCCTGAAGGACTGTTGTTTGGACTTTAGGTGTTGTAAAATAATGTCCTGTGTAACATTGTTTGCTCTTTTTGTGGGTAACTTTGCCTGACAAAGTTGAAGGCGCCCGAAAATTTTCAATTTGTTATAGAAAGAAGACAACGTTTTCGGAAGAAGAAAATAATGAGTTGCGAATATTTAATTATTATTTTGAAATATAATTGACGCCAACAGACGTCTACGCTAGCATAGTGGGAAGGTAACGGGGAGCGGTTTGCCATTTTTAAGGTTTATGGGAAAACAGAGGATAGAAATATAATAAGGACCTGAGCCAATAAAGACCAACACCTCATGTACGCGTTGAGTTCGTACCGCAATCTACGCCTGGGAAGAAAAAAAATATTGGGTCATCCGCGATGCAGTTTAACGTTTTTGGGGACCCATGTTGTGGTATTCTAAGCCAGCAATGCATTAGACATGCGGCAAACGTGACCAGCCCAGTCCCATTTAAGCTTGGCTGCTTTTTAGGTGACGTCTACGATTTGTATCTTAGTGTCCTTTCCGATTCGTAAATTCAACTACGGGGATACTACGCTCCATCGCTCGCTGGCAGATCTCGAGCCTGGACCTCTGCTGAACTGTCAAAGAACAGGTTTTAGCGGCGTCGGTACGGATAGGGAGAATGCACATGACATACAAAAATATATTTACTTAAGTAATATATTGGAAATCTATACCTAATAAAAATTAAACAGTCAATATGCACATTTCAATCAAAGCTATTTTAGTAACATTTCCACCTCACTCGTTTCAGTTACTATTTCACAGATTCACTAAAAATATTTAAATGGAAATATTATTCTATATTGCTCACCCAATTAAGAAACAAATGGCTTCTAGAAATAACTAAAATAATAATATTCTTTAATTCAAGGCTAAGAAAATTTCTTCGCATAAGAACGATAAAAGAAAAACATCGTTTCCTTTTATAATCTTACTATAGTTGCTTCCAAGAATGCAACCAGGCCGAGATTGTAATAACTATACTATAACAACCCCAGCTTACGCCCCAGCTGGCTTTTTCTTAGAAAAGTAAAAAACTTTTATCTTCTTTTTTAACTGCACAGTTAAGCTTAAAAGCCAAATATATGGTTTCATAAATATGAAGTAAGAAAAAATCTTCATTACAGCAGCTTTCACTTAATCTTTGTAGCGAATATATTATCTCAGACTTCACATTGAAATAACTATTAAAGAAAATAGTAATTACTGTTGTCAAAAAAGTCTTACAGCATCCTAATCCTAACTAATATTGTAAATGCGGAAGTAAGTTTGTTTGTTTGTCACGCTATAACGGCTGACCGGATTATGATAAAATTGGCACATAGATGGACCATGTCCTGCATAAGGACACAGGCTACTTTTCGTCCTTTATCGCAGACAAAGTCGAGTGTAACAGCTAGTTGCCCATAACTGGTCTAATAAAAATAGTTGAGATTGTTATCTCAGTTACGATGATGATCCCTGGAGAAATGGCGAAAATGGTTTAATTTGATGGTCTGTACCACACCCAAACCAAACCAAACCTTTCTGATATTAGCTGCATTATCAACAATTTCATTCCCAAATCAAAACAATATAACCAAAGCTTTTTCCAAATAATACGGATGCAATAAATCAATTTTCGCACAAAAATAGCACCCTAACATAAATATTGAACAACAAAAACTACGCGATTTACAAAATTCCTCTAGGAGGACATTTATTTTCATTCATTCGTAGGTTCGGCCAAAACCATTACGTTAAAGCCGAAAATTCCCTATTCGGCACTCGGTCCAAATAAATGGCAGTGCAAATAATTTTGGGGACAAACAACGCAGGACTAAATTTTTATAGACGTCTCTAAAGGTAGTAGCGTCAGCAAAATAATACATTCGATAAAATTTTGATTAAAAAGTTAGAAAACCGTGCAATAAATATAATTAAAATTTTTGCGTTTTCTATTTGTTGAACAGTTCTTCTTTTTTTTTATTCGAATCTCCGTTTGAATTTAAAAAAATTGAGACACAACGTTAATAACATAATATTATTGTTACTGAGATGAAATTTGTCCTTCTATTACGGCCACATTGTTATGGCTTAAAAAACGTTACATGGTTATTACGGTTTTAAGATGCTACAAAGACAATCTTAAAATAATTTAGCAAGTTACGTATAGATGACACACATAAATTAAATCAATAATCGATCATAAATTTCAAACACGACAGTACCAAACAAATACATGTAATCATTTACTTATTTATTCAACCACAACTACGTAAAGCCCACTAATGAGAGATATTATTGTCATTATCAGCACCCTATAATGTTTCCACTGCTGGGACACTGGCTTCCTCTCTGTGAGAAGGAGTGGGCCATAGTTCACCACGCGGGCCCAAAATACAGGTTGGTACCATATGTGCCCAGTACGGGTTAGTGGTTGGAATTTTGGGAGAGACATCAGAGTGACAAATAACTTAAAGTTTGCATTACAACTGGTGTCGAACACATCATTATGTACTATCTATTTTATTTGCACTGTATTCCGGCAGTTTTCAAAGATCCTAGGAAAGGCCCTTCGTTACCCTTGCCTAGTAGAATACTTATCAGTTTTCATATCCGCACTTTGTCTGCATCGAACTTTTCGGTATACAATTTTTAGGGTTCCGTTGCCAAATGGCAAAAAACGGAACTCTTATAGATTCGTCATGTCTGTCTGTCTGTCTCTCTGTCCGTGTATGTCACAGCCACTTTTTTCCGAAACTATAAGAGCTATGCTATTGAAACTTGGTAAGTAGATGTATTCAGTGAACCGCATTAAGATTTTCACACAAAAATAGAAAAAAACCAATAATATTTGGGGTTCCCCATACATAGAACTGAAACTCAAAAAAATTTTTTTCGTCAAACCCATACGTGTTGGGTATCTATGGATAGGTCTTCAAAAATGATATTGATGTTTCCAAAAACCTTTTTATTTCTAAACTGAATAGTTTGCGCGAGAGACACTTCCAAAGTGGTAAAATGTGTCCCCCCCCCGTAACTTCTAAAATAACGGAATGATAAAACTAAAAAAAATATATGATGTACATTACCATGTAAACTTCCACCGAAAATTGGTTTGAACGAGATCTAGTTAGTAGTTTTTTTTTAATACGTCATAAATCGTAAAACACAATTTACCTTTCATTCAGTCAACTCAAATATAAAAATTAAAAAAAAAAAACATTTAATTTCATAAACATAAATCTTATTCATAAACCGTGAATACCTGCAGGTTCGTACGGAACGCTCGGTGCGCAAGTCCGACTCGCACTTGGCCAGTTTTTACTAAAAGGATAAGATTTTTCTCCACATTGTGGCCTCACTTTTTTTCCTACCAGTACAGGAGAGATATCAGCACTACTACATTATTCAACTTGTACTGGCCATACCTTATATTGGGCTGGTTCGCTCATAGTTGGCCGTCCTGAATATTTTACCTGCCGCCCGCGTTGTCAATTTTCTAGTAGCCGGCGACTAAATAAATTACATTCCGCTGACAACATGGCTCGAATTTATTTTACGATGAATGATGTTTAGTGTTGGTTTAAGTATTTTTTTGTTAGAATAATTCATTATTGAGATGTAGTTCTATATATACGTAGATATGTAGCCATTAAGACTTGAAATCATGTTTGGAAAATAAGTGGGCAGCCGTTAAGGGTAGTTAGAAGCCCAGAAATCTGACAGACAACTAGTCTTACCAAGGGGTATTTATGTTACTCAATAACTAAGCTGTGGAGGTCACATAGGCAGTCGCTTTGTGTAAAATACTAGTATGAAGCTGCAATCTGTTAGACTTTTTTTTTTTGGATGGGAAATCATCAAATGACTTCTCCCGCTCTGGGCGGAGCGGGAGGGCGTGTCAGACTTTTACTAACTAAAATCCACCCGAGTTCCTTCAGTTAACCATATGCCAGGGCTACGGTATCTCGTTTGAACAATCTCGCGACCCTGGCAGGGTTCTGTTAGATTTGGAAGATGACCTCAACATATGAATGCCGAACCGAGCAAGCAGAAAAATAAATCAGAGAGAATACCAAGCGAAAACGAAGGACAGGCAACGCGTTGCGACGGCGTGAATCGTAGAAGCAAGAAATATCACGTGGATGAAGTCTCTGGCAGAAGTTGGCAGACAGATAAACCAACATGGAGTTGTGAAACGTCAGAAACTAGTGACACCGTCCCCACTGGTCGTTTCCTATGGAGAATAACTTTATAAATAAATTGGTTTTCGTATTTTTTTATTTTTTTTTCAAATTACAGTGTTAATAGGTATGACAGGACAATTTTGCCCTTAAATCTCAAAAAAACAATTTATTCAATCAAAAAAATTAGGTAAGTAAGTAACAAATCAACAGTTGAATAATTTATCTCTTAATGCTTTCAAGTAAAGTCATTCTTACGAACTGGTAGGTACAAAATTTCATGAGTTATTTCCAAAACGCCCAATTATTCATGAAGATGGATTAACTCGACTGAAGTCACAATAAACTAAGATTGATTGTCATTCGTTATAAGGTTCTAATATTATTTATTTTAGTATTTCTAATAAATATCGTCCCTAACCTACTTTAAAAAGATAAGATGTATTTGCTATAACATGTGTACACAGAAATATGCAAGAACAAAAAGTGCATACAGGGTCACATATAGAAGTGTGAACTTGGAACATTAAGTTTCATTCAAAACGGTTGAGCTGAATGGTACTGATCCATGCGTCTTATTTGTGATCGGACGGCACCAGTAGGGACTGGTCATCTCTTAGATGCTGTTTATTTTCATTTCTGAATTGTTATATATTTTGCTTTAATTGCGGGCGCTTTTAATGTACACGTCTTTTTACATCGTTCTCACATTAATTTCAAGATGATGTAAACAATTTTTTGTAACAATATTTTGACATAAAAGAGTGTCTGTGGAGATTCTTGTACGATCTTTTTGATATGTACCTCATACGCTTTGGAATTGGCAACTAGCATGGTTTTTCTGACTCACCGACCCTGTGACAATTTCAAACTAATAATTGTTTTTACACGCTTTATATTAGCTTCACTTGTATGTTTGTAGGTTTGTATATTTGTATGTTTGTTTGTAACCGACTCCTTATAGCGCGATTTTGACACACTTTAAACGACCAGGGTGCTTACTCTCGAATATAATTCCAATAGATCGACATTGGTCAAACGTCAGTTGGTTGATTTAAACGTCAGGGATTGGCTAGACTCAGTGAGTCCAGCCAATCCCTGACGTTTGACTGACAATTCCAATGTCGATCTATTGGAATTATATTCGAGAGTAAGCACCCAGATTTCATTTAAACTTTGCACACCTGTCAAGGACCGATGACAATGCAATAATTTCATAAATTTGTGCCATTATCCTTGCCAGGATTACCAGGACAGCAAAAAAACTGTCACAAACTACGCTGTAATACGTCTCAAAACTCGAAACACCCTAAAAAATAGAAAATAAATTATAGTTTAAAAAAACTAAAAAACACGCTTCCATTGAAAACCAAACTAAAAAGTACAAAATAATAGAAAAAAAGCGTGGGGTGCCTGATATCAATAAAAATTACCTTAAAAAGCACCCCACGCTTTTTTTCTATTATTTTGTACTTTTTAGTTTGGTTTTCAATGGAAGCATGTTTTTTAGTTTTTGTAAACTATATTTTTTTTTAATAACCTTAATAAGTCTGCCATAAAATTCAGTAAACAAACAACAAAACAAAAAACAAACAACACCAAAAGAAAGAAGTCACAATCAACTCGATTGATTGCTGTTCATCATAAGGCTTTAACATTATTTATTGAATCGTAATATCGTCGTTTGTTTTGCGCGATTCGTCTGTTTCATTTAATGGGTGAAATAAAAGATGGCCGTCGTTTGTTTGATCTGCTTCACTTGAATTAAATTGTACGGCCATTGTTTTGTTGCTGGTAGCTAAAAATGGATAATTAATCACATAACGGCCACAGTGACGGCTATCATGAAAATAACGTCACCAGGGATGACGCCATTTCACGATGTCAAAAAATTTCTTTAGGGTAATGCTCTCCAATTTACTTTCTTCAAGGAAGTGATTCAAAGGAACACTGTGGATGCTACATTCTGGGTTTGGTTCCTGGACTTAGTCTTGCAGATGGACTATCGTGCGTGTGCCATGGTGGCCGTTGGTGGTTATTCAAACCAGCCCGCCTTCCTCCAGATGTTGATGGCTGACGCTATGTGGCGGTCACTGCAGTCTCAAAAAAAAGCTTACTCTAGTCATAAATCGTGCCAGCTTTCCTGTCTTTCAATCGTTTTTTAATCAACAAGCTGTATAGAATCAACACCCATTTAATGCACTAATTTATTTTTGTAAGTTGGTTTGTACGAACACTTTTACTATCATATTTTGTAAACTAGATGAGGTCGGCGTTCTCTCTGACTACTCTGAGACCAAAGGTTACAACAAACTCAGAGGTCGTAGACATAGTCAGACACAGACTCTTTTAAAGTCTAGATAGTAACTTTGTCAAATCATCACGTGGAAAAATGTCTGAAATTGTCTTTTGAGGAAAGAACCACACAGATTAACAGTGCACGCTTTAAATAAAAATCGTGAATCTCGACTCAGAACTAAAATAGCTATAAATATTCTTTTACAGAAGAATATTATATTTAAATACGACACCAATAAAAGTTCATAAAGTATTAACAGGGCACGCGACTCAGCCCAAAGAAATTGTTTTTAATTAAAGTTTCAAATTAAATCAGCATCTTATTAATATTTTATCGGCTCCAGGTAAACTTCTGTTTGGGAGGCTTTTTTTTTATATTTAGCTCCTCAAAGCCTCCCAAACAGAAGTTTCATTTTTTCCATTTCATTCATCGGTATAAGAATGGATACGTTTAAATATTCCATTTATTTGTAAGTATTGGCATAAGTTTTGATTTGTTTTTATGAAAATTGTGTTGAAATAAACAAAATGTTTGATGAAAATTGGGAATTTCACTATTTTATTCAAATCATCTCATAAACTAGTGAGTTATTCTAAAAAAACCGGCCAAGTGTGAGTCGGACTCGCGCACCGAAGGTTCCGTAAAAACCTGTAGGTTTATGCATAAGGTTTATGTTTATGAAATTATTATTTTTTAATATATTTCAGTTGATTGAATGAAAGGTAAATTGCGGTTTACGATTTATGACGTATTAAAAATAAACTACTTACTAGATCTCGTTCAAACCAATTTTCGGTGGAAGTTTATATATATGGTAATGTACATCATACATACAATTTTTTATTTAAGTTTTATCATTCTCTTATTTTAGAAGTTACGGGGGGAACGCATTTTACCAATTTGGAAGTGTCTCTCGCGCAAACTACACAGTTTAGAAAAAAATGATATGAGAAACCTCAATATCATTTTTGAAGACCTATCCATAGATACCTCACACGTATGGGATCGAAGAAAAAAAAAATTGAGTTTCAGTTCTAAGTATGGGGAACCCCAATATTTATTGTTTTTTTTTCTATTATTGTGTAAAAATCTTAATGCCGTTCACAGAATACATCTACTTACCAAGTTTCAACAGCATAGCTCTTAAAGTTTTGGAAAAAATGGCTGTGACATACGGATGGACAGACAGACAGACAGACATGACGAATCCATAAGGGTTCCGTTTTTTGCCATTTGGCTACGGAACCCTAAAAACCGTAATCAGCCTATAATTTTCCCACTGCTGGGACACATGCCTCTTCTCTTCGAGTGGGAGTGGGCTGTAATCCTCTACTTGGGCTTAGTACGGTCCGACAGAGTCCATAATAATCACATATAAATTTTAAGTTATCATCTAAGCACACATTTGTGGAATGCAAAAATAAACTACTTAGTAATGGTTTGATAGTGTTGTAGTCTTCATTTTTTTTTTTTTTTGGTTTTAGGTCAATATGATTTCCTCACGGAGTTTCTCTGTTATTCTAACGACTGACTTCATACTCATTAAATGATTTCATTTGAAACTTGAAGAGGTCGCCGTTTCCTACCTGTCTACTCTGAGAAAAAAGGCTGACACACACTCACAGGTCACATTCTCTTTTAAAGTCTAATCATAACTATATGACCAAGACGGTCATTAGCAGTCCGTATGATATTTATACTTCACTTGAGGAAAACCCAGTCTCTATGTTTTGAATTCAGCAACATCATCATTTCAACTGAAAGACGTACACTGTAAGACATAGGCCTCCCCAATTTAGGGGGGGCTTGCCATGATCGCCATGCTTGGCAGGCGGGTCGACGTTCGCAGTATGGTGGGGAAATGCACTGAGAATGCTGCTGCCCATTCTCCGGTAAATCCCTCAGTCGCCTTTTATGACATCCAGAGGAAGAGATGGGATGGTGCTACGACATCTACGAGAATAAATGGATGGTCCTATTTGTTTCATTCGGCACCACACGGAATAACTTTTTAACTAATTACATTATCATGAATCTTATGTACAAGAAAAAATTTGAACGAAACTCTTAACTATACCTAGACACTGACTAACGATCACATGCCGCCACAATATTAATCTTTAAATCTAAGATAGTTTCACTAAAGCCATTCACTTTACTTTCTCTAAGTTTGATAGCTAATGGGACTTTTTCTTCGACCTATTTTCTCTATAAAATGGTTTCAACTGTAATCTATCTTGATAAAGACGACTGTCCATAATGGGATCAGCAGAGTCCCATAAATCTTTATTTGTTCTACCTATCTTACCCGTAGCGAATTTTCAGGGTCAGTCTTCTAATGTACAAATGGGAAAAGAGTGAGGTGTATACGGTAACAACTGTCATTATGGACGCAAGTGTCACTAAATTCAATATTCCACAAGGATCTTTTGGGACTGGAATGACATTGTCAGGGCAGCGCTGTTTAAAAATATTCGTGCAATTTTTTTATGAAATGTAATGAGAAAATAAGATGGTGACGTTAGTTCCGATATTGGGCACACGCAAAAGGAATTGTGTTGACAATCAGTGATCATTTATATTTGGAGAATATATCCTCATATTAACACCATATTACAAATGATAAATTATTAAGTATAAATTAATACAAACACAACATTATTTCATTAATATCAAACCAATAAATTACGTTCGGCTGTAGTCGAGGATGCAGCTATATTATTTACTTTAAAAAAAAGTGAATGATATTGCTGAATTAAGTAAGTAAAACTAAGATGCGCGACAATTGTTCGATATAAGAAACAGAGGGATCCACGAATACACTAAGTCAATTATAATCACTGCTACTATTATACTATCTTCGATTCAACGCGATCGGATTGCTAAGAAGGCGAGTCTCACTCAGTCATTGTCAATGCTGTAGGTATTAGTCATGAGAATTTAGGGCTCCGCAAGTAGCGACAAATAGACAAGTATTATTTTGCGAAGAAATAGTTTACCTCGAATACCTTAGACCCTCAATATTCCATTGTCAGATGTTTGATACCCTGCTTTTGGCAAACATGCCGGAAAAACTACACGGCCACTGCAGACCCAATATTCATCTGAATGCGTTATTATATAATAATTCAACTCGCAACGTGTTCTAAGGACGCTGTCTATTATCTATACTAATATTATAAAGCTGAAGAGTTTGTTTGTTTGGTTGAACGCGCTAATCTCAGGGACTACTGGTCCGAATTGAAAAAATATTTTTGTGTTGGGTAGCCTATTTATTGAGAAAGGCTATAGGCTATACAACATCACGCTACAATTAAAAAGAGCGGAGCAGCAATGAAAAATGTTCAAAAACTGGCAGGCAATTCAGGTCAGGGGAGCAAAAATTTGACCTGGACGAAGTCGCGGGCAGAAGCTAGTGATGTGATATTATTTATTTATTGAATACTTTACGCACACAAATGTACAGACGCGCACTTAATGCCATAGGCATTTTCTACCAGTCAACCTTTGGGTGATGCAGAGACATACGGTGGTGGGTGGCGGTGGTGGTGGCGGTGAATGCCTCACATATTTATTTTGCATGCGCTCTCATAGCAGGTTCACTGATAAGAGATTAAATCAGGCTTTTTAAAACCAGGAAAAGGACGAAACTCCTCCACGGTCAGATATTGTGTGCTATCTGAATACTGATCTCTTTTATCTACTGTACTGTTAATTACTGTGACAGCTAGTAATGTGTTCACTAAAGATTGTTTACTAACGAACTCCAAGCTTTGCCTTTTCTTCTTTTTGGTGCTGTGGAATGTAATTAATAGATAAAAGTAAATTAGAAAACAGTGTAAGCAAATATGTCTCTAAGGAGTGTCATTTTCTTAGAAGTTCTTTGATCATGTATATCTAATATATAAAATTCTCGTGTCACAGTTTTCGTTGCCATACTCCTCCGAAACGGCTTGACCGATTTTGATGAAATTTTTTGTGCTTATCCGGTATCTATGAGAATCGGCCAACATCTATTTTTCATCCCCCTAAATGTTAGGGGTAGTCCACCCCTAAATTTTATTTTTTAGACAAAATTTTTAATTTCTATTTTTTTATGATACAACATACAAAAATACATACAATCCTCAATTTTCACTCTTTTTCACCCGGCAAAACAACGTTTGTCGGGTCAGCTAGTCTATATATATAAAATTCAAAGTCCTGAGTGACTGACTGACTACACACTGATACGTCCTAGAGACATGAAATTTGGAGGGTATGTTCTTTGTGAAGAGTAGGTATCCACTAAGAAAGGGTTTTTTGAAATTTCATTCCTAAGAGGGTGAAATGGGGAGTTTAAATGGTGACTTCTTTGACATCAACGCGGGCGAAGCCGCTGGCAGAAGCTAGTCAAGTCATATACCAAGTATAAAAATAATTGTAGTTTATCAAACAAATAGTAATTGAAGAATATCGTTAATAAATAATTCACAAGCATCCAATTAAATTCATTCCAAGCCAATAAAAATAATTTCATCAGCAAAGTGGCTCAAAAACAAATTGAATACGAAATTGAAAACAAGAGTCTAATTGAAAAACAAAACAGAACGACCAAATGTTGTTCCAAATGAAATAAAATGACATTGAACTATTTAGATGCAAGCTACCAACATACTGAATAATGAATTTGGGGACCGACTTTATTAAAATGAAAATAAGTAAGGTTAGCAAAAATGGGCGAAGATTTGGTAAAAAAATATAAATAATAGTTTAAAAAAACTAAAAAACACGCTTCCATAGAAAACGCGTGAAGAAGCGTGTTTTTTAGTTTTTTTAAACTATTATTTATTTTCTATTTTTTGGGATGTTTCCAATTTTGAAACGTATGTCAGCGTAGTTTGTGTAGTTTTTTGGTATCCTGGTAACCCGGGAAGGATAATGGCACAAATTTATGAAATTATTGTATTGTCATCAGTCCCCGATAAGCCTACAAAGTTTGAACGAAATCTGTTCGTTTAAAGTGGGTCAAAATCGGGCTATAAGGAGTCGGTTACAAACAAACATACAAGTGAAGCTAATATAAAGCGTGTAAAATCAAGTTTCTGCAAAGGTATTATACCTACCGCCCCAAACCCCCAATGTTAGGTTTGCTGTGTTCAAGGTCTTGGGCCTTAGGTAAGCAAGGCAATGTGTGTTAATATTTAAGTTGGTGTTAGAGAGATCGACACGTAAATAAATGTTATAAAGCTGAAGAGTTTGTTTGGTTGAACGCGCTAATCTCAGGAACTACTGGTTCGAATTGAAAAATTATGTTAATGTTGGATAGGCCATTTATCGAGGATGGTTATAAAATATCACATTAGGACACGAGCAAAACGAAAAAAAAAAACACGAAAAAAATCAGGAATAATAAATAATAATAAATAAAAAAATTATTTGTACAGACAAGAAAACATATATAAGTACACAAGGCTTAATGGAATATTGTACAATAAAGTCACATTAAAGGGCAAACTGCTCGGCTGCTCGGCTGCACTGCTCGGCTGGGCAGCGTTTGGGAAGCTACGCAATATCTTCTCGTCCCACATACCGCAGTGTCTCAAGACGAAAGTCTTTGACCAGTGTGTGTTGCCAGTGATGACATATGGAACCGAAACGTGGTCGCTCACAATGGGCCTTATTAGAAGGCTGAAAGTCACCCATAGGGCGATGGAGAGGGCTATGCTTGGAGTTTCCCTACGCGATCGAATCAGAAATGAAGAGATCCGTAGGAGAACCAAGGTAACCGACATAGCCCGAAGAATTGCTAAACTGAAGTGGCAGTGCGCAGGGCACATTGCTCGCAGAACAGATGGCCGATGAAGCCGAAAGGTTCTAGAGTGGCGACCGCGTACCGGAAGACGTAGAGTTGGAAGGCCTTCAACAAGGTGAACCGATGACCTTGTGAAGGCCGCAGGAACCCGCTGGATGCGGGAAGCGCAAAACCGGTCGAAGTGGCGGAGCTTGGGGGAGGCCTATGTCCAGCAGTGGACCTCTTTCAGCTGAAATGATGATGATGAAAGGGCAAACTTATGCCTCCTAAACAAAGCCAAAAGCCGGTGCTTTAGGAAACAAGGTGCCTCCAGGTATAATGGCATACAATTTGTATTGTCGTGCAAGTACTTATAGATATCAAAATAAAAAAATAAACAAACCACGCCTTAATTTAAATACAGTAATTAGTTTTGTACCGTGTGGTGCCGGACGTAAAGAATAACACCACCCCATTTCTTCCTGTGGGTGTCGTAAAAGGCGACTAAGGAACTTACTAGAGAATGAGCAGCAGCGTTCTCTATGCATTTTACCACCATACTGCGATCGCCAACCCACCTGCCAAGCGTGGCGATTATGGCAAAGCCCCCCAAATTGGGGGACGCCTAAGTCCAGCAGTGGACGTCTTACGGCCGAAGTGATAATGGTGGTGAATTAGTTTTAGAGACTACTGTAATAAAAGATTCTCGGTTTCGTCATATGTTAACTTCCGCAACCAATCTGTAAGTTTAATTTTACATCATGTTTAGTCAGGGGGTAAATGGTACGAATACGAAGTACTCGCACGGACAAGCGATTCAATGCGACGACGGGATGGGTCAGGGTAGCAAAAAAATTGACGCGGAGATAGTCGCGGTTAGTGAATAACAATAACTAGGTACTTAGTCTTATATAACTGCCCCGTTGGTCTCGTGGTCGCAAGCGCGACTGCTGAGCGTGGGGTCCTGGGTTCGATTCCCGGGTCGGGCAAAGTGTTACTGGGTTTTTCCATTAGGAATTTCTTAGTAGCAGCCCGGAGTTTGGAAGTTGGCGGTGTGATACCCCCGTGCCTCGGAAAGCACGTTAAGCAGTTGGTCCTACGCCTGATCTCTCTCCGGTCGTGTCGGATTGCCGTCCCATCGGACTATGAGAGTGAGGGAAGAGTGAGTGCTCCTGTGTCTGCGCATACACTTGAGCACTATAATATCTCCCGCGCCGATGGCTAGTCTCCGTTGAGATTGGCCGCCGTGGCCGAAATTCGGTCTGGAGGACTATACTTAGTCTTATTATTCTCTTGTCCGTATTCATAAGTATTTGAGTTCGATGATTCAAGTATTTTTCTTTCATACGTTTTTAATAGTCACCTTCTCGGTAGGCACCCTTAGCCATATCACCTCTGACACAGTCCATCCATCGTTTTTTTGGTCCTTCCCTACTCTTATAGTCTTACACAGAACTTTCATCACGACATTTAAGTCGAATCTTCGGAAAACTTTATCTAAACCACAACAGCACACCAACTGCGTCACACACTAAATCTTTTTGAAGGATACTGGTAATTCACTTTATCTGTTCGAAAAATTGTCTGCTCAGCAACGTAAATAACGCAATTGATGTTGGTGAGCTGTAAAAATGAGAGCCATTCTACTGACAGGCTTTTACACAATTACACCACAGTTTGCAGTGCAACAGACCCCCAAGTCCAAATTATATTTTTTCAATAAACTAAGCTAATTTAAAAAAATTATAACGAATCATAACGGACTTATAATAAACCAATTTTTTTGAAGACTTTTCAGATAAAAGATGAAGTTACTTTGCTGGCCGGGATAGCAGCCAACCAGATTTTTTTTCTATCACAGCGACCTCACCCTAACTTTCTTCTTTTCTAATCTTTCTTCGCCATTCGGGGAGTCCGTTTCTACCTAGTGATACTCCAGGTGGGTCTGCTATAAATCTATCCACAACTCAGAACAACTTAGCTTGTGAGGTTTGAGTACATAAGTCGCCTTGACGCAGTCTGATACAGATCATCAAATATGCCTGTTTATTACATTTATGAGGCATAATGTCACCAAGGCTTAGTAAGGAACCGGTGTTCAGCCGACGCGCACTGGATACGCGATTACTGCACCCTAAAGAATCTTGTTTAGTGAAAGATTCTCATTCATTTTATATCAGCAACATATTGGTAGCCAAATTAACGGTATGAGCTATCCTAACATCACGTATCGCACTTAAAACATGATTTTTAATTTTCCGCCTTGTCCACTGACCATACCATTCAACTAAAACGTCGTACCTAACCGCACAGTATACTGTAACATACAAATGTTCAATTTCGTACAACACGCAGCGAAATTGAATTCTTTGTCGTTTACCATGTTCCGCGTATTGCCAGGTTCTCACGCAACATTGAATGACTTTCATTCAGTTTTATTGTATTTACTGTTCACAGTAAAAGATAGGTACTTAGAATTAAAATACCAACGTACTTGTATACCTACACATACAAAAACTCTCGACTTTCTCCCATAGAAATAGGCAGAAATGAAAACTCGACCATGCTATGATCTTCACGTACTCCATGTCTTTCAGATAGGTCAGGTACGTAGTAGTCGCAACAGGCGTGCATAGTAGAAGCAACATACTAATATTATAAAGCTGAAGAGTTTGTTTGTTTGTTTGGTTGAACGCGCTAATCTCAGAAACTGCTAGTCCCAATTGAAAAATTATTTTTGTGTTGTGTAGCCTATTTATTGAGAAAGGCTATATAACATCACGCTACAATCAAAAGGAGCGGAGCAGCAACGAAAAATGAACGAAAACTGTCAGGCAATTCGATGCGACGGGAAGGGTCAGAGGAGAAAAATTTGACGCGGACGAAGTCGCGAGCAGAAGCTAGTTAATAATACAGTTTTAAGGTTGTATTTTTCTACAGGTTATTTATTAAGTCACAGTGTATTTACATGAGCCACCATTGTATATAAAATGTATGTAAAACTTAACGTCATCATCTGTCTAGCGTTTACCCAACTACGGTGAGGTCGGCTTTCGGTCAAACCAGATGCACTTGAATACCAGTATTTCACATGGAGCCACTACCTACCTGACCTCCACAACGCAGTTACTACGTCATACGATACCTCTTGGCAAGACTTGTGGTCAGACTTTCAGGCTTCTATATGACCCGTAACAACTGATATTTGTAATAGACTGAGATCTGTACTAGGGAAATTCTATCAACTGAAAAGTGTACTTAATAAACATATATTATTGACTGTTTATTACGCGCTCGCTGACTCACTAATGAGCTATGGACTTATTGTGTATGGACGTACTTTTAAAACATATTTGCTAGAAATTAAGAATATACAGATACGACTGATCAAGTTCCTAGTTTGTAAGTGTAACAAAGAGTGTGATAAATTATTCTCCATTTGTAAAATCTTGCCAGTAGATATAAAAATTGAGTATTTGATAGGATAAGAACACTATTATAATGATAAGTTCAAGGTGCCTGCTAAATATATGTATAACACAAGGAGTGTGAGAGAGAGAAGACTAGTGCAACCAAAAATAACAAACTATTACGGGAAAAGAACGTCGAAATATTTGGTGGTGGTTTAATAAAATAGATTTTTTAAGGAATAACTCCAATGTAAGCAAATATGTGTTGAAATCCAAACTAAGGAATCTTTTTCTGGAGGGCGCAGACACGCCGTCGAGCTGTGATAGGCGGTGAGTTCTACACCAGAGTGATCGGCTGGTCACTCTGGTGTGGAATTCATCGTCTGTTGTAAGTATGCTGGTGTCGGTATGCCGTTGTAGGGAGATGAATTCTTTGGTTTGGATTTTAATAATTCACAGATACAGCGAACAAAGGTTGAAGTTCTAATTTTAAGGGCATTACATTGCCCAATGACCTTGAGCATGCTGCCCCGTACTAACTTACGACGAAACGACGAGAGAGAGAGGGACGAGTGCGGGAGTGACATAGTGCTTTTCGCGAAATTTCGGGTTTTAAGAGAAAAAAATCAATACAAATAGTTAAATACGTCATTACGTATTTTTTGGTATAACATTCATGCCGAGTTATTGAGGCGTTATAGAGAAAATTTTCAATTTAGGTTGAAATAGGACCTATTTGTTACGATTTTTTGATAAAATTTGAGTAAGTTTATTAAAATTTTAAACAATACAACATATTTGTGATGACCTTTAGTTTAACATATATTTTTTATATTGAAAACGCACAAAAGGATTCATCTACAAACTTCTTTAAACACACCGTATTTTCAGGATTTGAGCGAGGTAATCCCCTTAAGTTGTTTATAATTAAGTGATGTATGATAAACGAGCGCTTCTCGCCGCCGTCAAACTGTAAAGTTTGGCGAGAGAATTATAAAAAAATAACTTTGTTTTTTGTAAGGGTAAATAAATAAATAAAAAAACTGTCAAAGATCTACAAATAACAGCGGGGATCAACAGCTTAATGTACTTTCCGAGACCCATCCACGGATGAATAGCAGCAAGCTAACTTAACCTGCTCGATGAACCCTTGCGGCTGTTTTTGCATAGCCACAATTCCCTTACACATCATGAATAACATTATATTATGTGAACATCAAAAATATTTCTGCCGCAAATGCAGGTTTAAAGCATATTTGCCAACATACTTAACCCTTTGGCATATTTTTTTTTATTAAATGATGTTGTACTGTCTAAATTTCAATCATTCATACAAATATTAGTTTTTCACGCTTGTAATTTTGTCGTAAAAACCGAATTTGTAGTATTCAAAATTGCCAAATCATCCCAGACTTTCTCAAGTGAGATGGGGGAAGCACAAAACCGGTCGAAGTGGCGGAGCTTGGGGAAGGTCTATGTCCAGCTGTGGACGTCTTTCGACTTTAATGATGATAATGATCCTCAAAAGATGAGCTCACCAATGAAATGTGTTTTATTTTTATTGAAATGAAACTTCTAATGCAACTTCTAACAAAGTTGCGTTAACGCTACCATGGAGGGGGTATGAAAGCACAATTGTCAAAGTGTTCGTGCACACGCCAATGATTTGACGGATAGAGTTTTTGAAAAATAGAACATTTTAATGTTATCAGAAACGTTTACACCTTCCTATTTTTATTTCCACATTACGAAGTTTCACTTCTTCCGCGCGGAGGGACTCCACGCACTATTTTTTATACAAGGTCGCATATCCGCACACCTTTTTACCATGGATTCAGTACTTACATGATTCTGAAACTTCACCCTAAATTGTGTGACGCACTATCAATCATATTTTGGACCATTTTTCTGTTTCATGAGTCATTTTGACCGCGTTTTTCTTTGAAACAGCAGATTTTTTCTTGGTAATTTTTTTCTTCAAAAATCATGTCCATACCACCTTTTCTATACAGGGTTATTTGTAAAACACCGGTAACCTCTCAGGACTATGTTACTAACATCATAATCAACAACTTTTGTGCTATGACTTTTAAAAATTCATCATATTTTAGTTCATCAGATTTTCATACAAAAATCGGCCGCCCGTAAATAGTTCAAGTTCAAGCGCTCCCGCCACCCTAACTCCGCTCGCCTCGCTAATCTACTATGTGCTTTTTTTGTTTCGCATAGACTTCGTAATATTTAGACCGTTCAATTTAAATATTTTAATTTTTTTATTAATGTCTGGTGAACTAAAATATGACGAATTTTTAAAAGCCATAGAACAAAAGTTGTTGATTATGATGTTAGTAACACAGTCCTGAGAGGTTGCCGGTGTTTTACAAATAACCCTGTATAATAATATTCCTACAAAACAAGTAATAGCAATCTCAGCCTTTGACTATACTTAATCAGGTAAAAGAACATGAAAATAGACAATAAAGATATGCCAAATAGACAAAAATCTCATTATTATCGGGACAAGCAATATCCGCCAATCGACATATTAACCGCTAGCTTCTGCACGCGACTTCGTCTGTGTGGAGTTTCCTGTTTTCATATAAAATATAGTATCACATCGCCCATCCGCGCTATTAATTTGTTTTGTTTCTGACTTTTTCCTTTTTACTCGAAACGCGATCCTATAGTCTTTACATTATGACTGGCCTGATAGTCTAGTGGTTAGTGACCCTGACTGCTAAGACTGAGGTCGTGGGTTCGATTCCCACCCAGGACAAATGTTTGTGTGAT
The DNA here is from genome assembly GCA_947507805.1 of Aporophyla nigra. NCBI lineage: Eukaryota > Metazoa > Arthropoda > Insecta > Lepidoptera > Noctuidae > Aporophyla > Aporophyla nigra. Next base: position 24,107,807 of record OX382292.1, on the reverse strand, counting down.
GAGTATAATCATTTGTTCTGTGTCTGGGTGTAATTTATCTATAATATGTGTGTATTTAGGATATCCTGTTTCCTAGATAGCAGCGCCACCTACCGGATCCAAAAGTGAATCTAAACCATCCAGGGTGCCACCACGCATACAAAAAAAAATCATTCAAATCTGTCCAGCCGTTTAGGAGGAGTTCAGTGACATACACACGTACAGTAGACGGATGTTCGAGCGGCTGAGCGGTATATCGTCAGGATTTGGAGTTCCCATTTTATTGGGATAAACAAGACGTATAAACAATTACAGGAATATTAATAACACTATTAATCACGCTAAATAAAAAGAAACAATAAAATGGCTACAAGATAGAAAGGTATAGTAACAATACTATTCAACGAACAAACCCTTAAGGTTACTGTTCGGATAGAGACCTAAGCCACCCAAACACAAAGCGTATCTTTTGCTATCAGCTAGTGCCACACAGGCTAGTCAAACCACACAGGCTAGTCAAGCCACACAGGCTAGTCAAGTGCCACACAGGCTAGTCAAGTGCCACACAGGCTAGTCAAGTGCCACACAGGCTAGTCAAGCCACACAGGCTAGTCAAGTGCCACACAGGCTCGTCAAGTGCCACACAGGCTCGTCAAGTGCCACACAGGCTCGTCAAGTGCCACACAGGCTCGTCAAGTGCCACACAGGCTCGTCAAGTGCCACACAGGCTCGTCAAGTGCCACACAGGCTCGTCAAGTGCCACATAGGCTCGTTAAGTGCCACACAGGCTAGTCAAGTGCCACACAGGCTCGTCAAGTGCCACAAAGGCTCGTCAGGTGCCACACAGGCTCGTCAATACAGCTATGTGAATATACAGCAGCGCTGTACCAGGTAAACCGACAGTTTTGTCGGGAGCAGGAGCTCTGTAATGAGTCTAATCCGAAGATAGACTGACTCGCTCATTTTTTTTTTTTTGAAGGACATCTCTTAGTTAATCTGAAAAGATTCTGACTACTTAAACGGATTTTTGCCCGGCGATTTCTAAAAAGTTAAACTTTTTAGACCTCCAGCCGGGTGACTCGCTCACTGAGTGCAAGCTCTTTTATAGGACAATGTCCCGCCATAATATCCACGACAACTCTGTCCGATGGCGCGCGGAAGTGCGCCACGTGTTTACTTGATACAAAACACTAAAGTATGATAAACTAAATAAAACTCACATTATAAAGTAATCAAATAATATTAGAATAATTGTCGTAAATAAACAAATGGTGAATGCACAACGTAATTCATTTCAAAGTTTAAAGTGACATATTGTCATTTATTGTTTTGAACAAAACTACCGGTTACAATTATCGAAATAAGTTGCCAAAAAATTAATTAGTGAGTACACTAAGTGCTCAATAAATTATGTTCCGATTTATTAGACACTATCTGATAGAAAATCACGTAAATTAACGATAATAAAAACAAAGAATAGCAAATTATGCGGACTACCCACAATTTGTATTTGAGAACCAACTCCGACATATATATAAAGATTTATCAGTTGTTTGGTTGCCATAGTACAGGCTCTGCCTAGTTTGGGATCAGATAACGGTGTGTTGGTTGTCGTAAGATATTATTATTATAACTAGCTTCTGCCCGCGACTTCGTCCGCGTTAAATTCCTTATTTCCCCGACCCTTCCCGTCGAGTCGAATCGCCTACCCGTGCGATTTTCCCCGTTTTTGCAACATTTTTCATTACTGCTCCGCTCCTCTTGGTTGTAGCGTGATGTTATATAGCCTATAGCTTTTCTCGATAAATAGGCTACCCAACACAAAAATATTTTTTCAATTCGGACCAGTAGTTCCTGAGATTAGCGCGTTCAATCAAACAAACAAACTCTTCAGCTTTATTATATTAGTATAGATTAACACCGCGATTCAGAAAATGACGTCATTTGCACAACGCTATCTATCGGATTTGGATTTCAACTATCAACATTAGTTCTATTTTTAATCTTAAGATGTCGTTGCAAGTACTATACTGAATTGCGTAACGTAATATTTTACTTCTTAAACTCACTAAATTAATCATATCTTTTGATAGAGTGAACCGATTTCGATGAAACAAAAACTAAGTTAAACCTCAAGTTGCGTATAATTTTTGTATATAAACATTGTCAGCATTGAATTCGTAGATTTTACGTGATGTGCGCACAAACAAACAGACAAACCGACAAACAGACAAAAATTTCAAAAATGATGGAAATGGGTTCTGTTACTTATCTTTTCACACGCTGGCTATTTTTTGTTTCAATTTCTTCAATGTACAAAAATGACTTTTCTACAGATTTATTATATGTATAGATTGTATTAAAAGAATTCCCATTTCATGTTTATACGTTTAGATCTTCAAAAATTCGCGAACGATTTTAATGCAGTTTTCATCAATAGACAGAGTGCTTTAAGACGAAGGTTTACATGTATAATAAGCCTGCGAATTCACTGCCAAAAGCTAGTTATATTATAAATTCGAATGTAACTCTGTCTATATGTTAGTTTTCACACCTAAATTTCTAAACAGATTTCGACACAATTTGGCAAGGAGATAGATGGCACCCTGAGGAAGAATACTTTTTGTTCCGGGTGCACATTCCTGTGGAATAATTTCTGACAACCATTTGGGCCAAGCTATGGACTGAAGCTATAGCCTTTCTTCAGAATTGGGCTATCCATTATAAAAATAATGTTTCAAATCCGACTGTTCATTCCAGAAATAAACACGTTCAAACAAAAAAAAAAAACATACAAACTCTTCAGCTTTATTTTATTGTTATACGTATAGATTAACAATATGGTTCACGTGCTCTTGAGGCTTGTTTGTGTCTACTTATTACATCTCTCTGATATTTTCTTAGATGATATTATTTCTCTGTTGGATTTGGGCGAGTGAATGAACTCTATAGTACTACGTCGTAATTTATTTCGTGGAATATCAACGTAGGACCGAAACTCATTTCTGGATGAATACAAAATAATCTGCCTAGCCTTTTTAAAGTATTTTGGGATCCAGTCTAACCTAATGCAACTGAATACCATAATTTGACAAGAGGATACTGCCTGTCTGACCTCTACAACCGATGAGACACGCTGAGTAACACGCTATCCCTTGGTAAGTCGGGTTATCAGAGTTCTGAGCTTCTGAATAGCCACAACGACTGTCAAAAATCTATAACTGACGCTGGGACGAACGGCTTAACATGGTTTCCAAGGCACAGCGGAATCTCGATATGTAATTGAATTGCCCACGATCCTTATATAACCATTTAAAAATTCTCAACATTAATACATAAATTCGTTCGCTAGGACTAATAAGCCAAGATGCTCTTTTTTTCATTCCAGCTACGGTTTTCATCGGCAAACGTCACAAAACAGCTTTGTAAACTGAATTATTTAATTATTCTGTTACCTTTTCTTTCTTCTACCTCATACCATATCTCTATTACCATCTATATTTACTAAATAACTAATAAACTCGAAAGGGTTGTCCGTCCAAACGATCAGTAGTCTAGGGTCAACCCTCGACCCTCAACTTCTGAAGCGGCCGCAAACCGGACAGAATACAAATAGGCTGCTCAAAAAAGCCGATACTTTTGTGCGAAAAATATGGCAACAGAATTATGGCGGATAGAGGACAAAGTAATGATTCATTGACGCAGTATTTGAGGCCGTTGGACGTGGAACTATGTATGTTGTAGTTGTAGGTATGATTCACGTTATAGATAGGTAGGAAGAAAATGATTTATTTTATAGTAAGTCTTAGTACTAAAATGGACTTGCAAATAGCCTTTCTTGCGGTTTTGACTTCCTTTGCTGACGTCATGTTTTCAGTTCATAAGTAACATGATTAAATTAGGTTCAGTAGGCAGTTGTTTCAAAAAAATGATCTTTGACTCTGTAGACTTATCAAGGACTGATGACAATACTATAATTTCATAAATTTGTGCCATTATCCTTGCCAGGGTTACCAGGACAGCAAAAAAACTGTCATCGAAAACTACGCTGACATACGTCACAAACTACGCTGACATAAGTCTCAAAATTCGAAACACCCTAAAAACTAGAAAATAAATAATAGTTTTAAAAAACTAAAAAACACGCTTCCATAGAAAACCAAACTAAACAGTAGAAAATAATGGAAAAACCATGGGGTGCCTGATATCAATAAAAAAATACCTAAAAAACACCCCACGCTTTTTTTCCATTATTTTCTACTGTTTTTAGTTTTTTTTAACTATTTTCGTGGTTTCTTTTTACATTTTGTTATACTATTAAAATTCGTAAAACGAACACAGAAAAATAGAAAAATATAAAGTTCAAGACCACTTCAGTCATCTTTGGTTATGCTGGAAATGCATATATTTTGTTAGGTAGCTGTTAATAAGAAATCGTGTGTTCGTAATCGTGTATTTTAGTGATAGCTGTTCGTCAGGAATAATGTGTAAGAAAGCATCAATAATTTATGAATGTTTCGTCATCAGATAATATAAATAGGAATGTAGGTGATTGGAATGGGAAAGGACGACTGCAGGTGTCGACTACAGACGAGCTCCATGTCACACGGACAACGTCGCGTCGCGTCGCTTGCTCCTGCGTCACCAGTCCTGATTATTGTATATTGTAGCTGCTAAGACCAAAACTACAAACGTCAAACAGGTACAGGAAAGTTTTATCACGTGTGGCTGTTTTTTAGTAAATTGATGTGTTACGATGCGCATTAAATTGCGGGCAGAAACGTGGCTAATAAAGCACAAAATCGACCGCGCGCCAGTTGGCAGTTTGACTAGAACTGGCGTGATGGCGTATACTGGCTTTATTACTGCTGACGTGCAGCCTACGGTATAAACGTGATAACAACCAAGAGCTGTATTAAAAATCCCTAAATCTCCATCTGTTGGGACGATTAAAAATAAAACATGTGTTTAATTTATTTGCAGACTTCCAAACAACTCAATTTATTTAAAACAAAGAATAGTGCACATATATCATGAAAAAATTAAGTGTTATTTTAAAGACAAAAGATTTCCATAATTATATGTCAATGATGAAATATAAACTGCCACATTGTCCTCACATGCTGTTGAGAAAGGTGAAGTAAGATATTGAAGTTTTCAAGATCTGAAAATAATAAAAATGCAATTATTCTTAGAATATTCAATCACTGCATGCGATATTGTTAGTACAGCGTGTGCAGATGCGAATTGATTGCGACGAGGATTTCATATATCTTTATCTAATACATAAAATTCTCGTGTCACAGTTTTCGTTGCCATACTCCTCCGAAACGGCTTGACCGATTTTTATGAAATTTTTTGTGCTTATCCGGTATCTATGAGAATCGGCCAACATCTATTTTTCATCCCCCTAAATGTTAGGGGTAGTCCACCCCTAAATTTTTTTATTTATTTTTTAGACAAAATTTTTATTTTCTATTTTTTTATGATACAACATACAAAAATACATACAATCCTCAATTTTCACTCTTTTTCACCCGGCAAAACAACGTTTGTCGGGTCAGCTAGTATATATGTATAATTTTACTGTACGTGTGTATGTCACTGAACTCCTCCTAAACGGCTGGACCGATTTGAATGATTTTTTTTGTATGCGTTTGGGTGGCATCTTGCATGGTTTAGATTTACTAATCAGCCCGATACATGGCACTGCTATCGAGTTCTAGGAAACAGGACAACGTTTGTACGGTCAGCTAGTGTATTATAGAAATCGAAATATCAGCTCACAGTCTGGGCTGGTGCCCCTTTGCTAGCAAAAGGCTGGCGCCTCTTTACAAAAACCACTTGTAAAAAATGAGGATCAACCCCTTCCGGGCATGAAAGATTTGTTAAATTACACAGTGTTTTAATCACCATCATTTAAAAATTAAATAATAGGTGTCCCTCAATCGTCGCGACAGCAAATGACCTGGTGATGGTCGCAGGAATCAGCTGATCTCAAGATCCTTACAATAAATATGTATAACAAAATTACCGCAGTCATAGATGTAACACCAACATCAGCAATTCCTAATGCTTTTACATGAACAGGCTCCTGTACATTCATGAGGAAGAAGGCCACTGTTCGCCGGTTCTTCGTATCCATGCACTCCCACGGTAGACCGTAGGCTGCGTCCTTCAACCTGCCACTCTGCAAATAATATCACAAATTACGGTATTTCACTTGTAGAGACGGCTACACAAATTGGATGTATCATTCTTGCATTCTTCTTTTTACACGCTTTATATTAGCTTCACTTGTATGTTTGTATGTTTGTTTGTAACCGACTCCTTATAGCGCGATTTTGACTCACTTTAAACGACCAGATTTCATTCAAACTTTGCACACCTGTCAAGGACTGATGACAATGCAATAATTTCATAAATTTGTGCCATTATCCTTGCCAGGGTTACCAGGACAGCAAAAAAACTGTCTTCGAAAACTACGCTGTCATACGTTACAAACTACGCTGTCATATGACACAAACTACGCTGACATACGTCTCAAAATTCGAAACACCCTAAAAAATAGAAAATAAATAATAGTTTTAAAAAAACTAAAAAACACGCTTCCATTGAAAACCAAACTAAAAAGTACAAAATAATGGAAAAAATAATAGTTTTAAAAAACTAAAAAACACGCTTCCATGGAAAACCAAACTAAAAAGTACAAAATAATGGAAAAAAAGCATGGGGTGCTTTTAAGGTATTTTTTTATTGATGTCAGGCACCCCACGCTTTTTTTCCATTATTTTGTACTTTTTAGTTTGGTTTTCCATGGAAGTGTGTTTTTTAGTTTTTTTAAACTATTATTTATTTTCTATTTTTTAGGGTATTTCGAATTTTGAGACGTATGTCAGCGTAGTTTGTGACAGTTTTTTTGCTGTCCTGGTAACCCTGGCAAGGATAATGGCACAAATTTATGAAATTATTGCATTGTCATCAGTCCTTGACAGGTGTGCAAAGTTTGAATGAAATCTGGTCGTTTAAAGTGGGTCAAAATCGCACTATAAGGAGTCGGTTACAAACAAACATACAAACATACAAATGAAGCTAATATAAAGCGTGTAAAAAAGCGTGGGGTACCTGATATCAATAAAAAAAATACCTTAAAAAGCACCCCATGCATTTTTTTCCATTATTTTGTACTTTTTAGTTTGGTTTTCAATGGAAGCGTGTTTCTTATTTTTTTTAACTATTATTTATTCTCATATATCCTAATCACATCCTGCTACTATGATACCTTTTTGACTGGCCTAGACAAGTAGCAATCGTTGTCAAAATAACATCATTCATCATTTCAGCCGTAAGACGTCCACTGCTGGACTTAGGCCTCCCCCAATTTGGGGGGCTTTGCCATAATCGCCACGCTTGGCAGGCGGGTTGGCGATCGCAGTATGGTGGTAAAATGCATAGCGAACGCTGCTGCCCATTCTCTAGTAACTCCCTTAGTCGCCTTTTACGACACCCACAGGAAGAAATGGAGTGGTGTTATTCTTTACGTCCGACACCACACGGTACAACGTGAACAAAATCAGCATTTAATGCTGCCTTTCTGCTAGGACACAGACCTCCTCTCTGTAAAAGAGATGCCACCACGCGGACCTAGAGCGAGTTGATGGATGTCACATATCATCGAGTTTTTGATTGGACATGCCACATGTTTCGTCTCGATGTTTTCCTTCGCCATTTTGAGAGCAGTGCCGATAAAATAAATTACATAATAATATAGTAATGTGCCTGATGAAGTTTGAACATGTAAATCGAAGCCTTTACCACCACTGCTCGATGCCCGCTGCTTAGTGACTGTCTACGCGCAACGGAACGCAACCTACGGGATCGAAGATTCCAGACGCTCACCCGCGTCCCTCGCACCGCCCGCCCCCCGTCGTCGCCTGCCAGCCGCACGCGCCTGGCCACGGCTCACGTCCCGCGGCCCTCGTCGACTTGCCCTCGCGCGCCCGAGCGACACACCCGCGCCTTTTTTATATCACCGTCGTCGTCGGGAAAACGATTGTAAATTGTATTGTGTAGTAAACCAGTTATTTTATACAGTCCACTCCAGTTTAATTCCGCAAGGATCCATCCCCAACACTGGTCCTTCGAGCCGGATCAGTGTTGGAGATGGATCCATCCCCAACAGTGACTACTGGTCACTTTGCATCATTGTTATCGCTGATAGAACACCCTTTTGTCAAAGTCCTTTGGATTCGTGCCAATAAAAAAGGCTCATTTAGGTGTTATATTAGATTTTTTTTTACTTTCAGGCTGTTGTCAGAATTGTTGCCCATTTGGCGAATATCAGTGTGACGTTTTGTTAAGCTTATGGTACTTGAATACTTTTTAATGCAATAGATTTATAATAAACATCTTCCTTACGATACTGCCAGTGAGTTCGAAGATGATAGACAGCTGAATAAGTTGTTGAAATAGGATAATTGTTAGCGGTAGGTAGCGGCTCAGAGCTTCAGCTGTCTGAAATATAAATAAGGTTTGTATAAGTAAGTATAAAATGCCAGTAAAGTTTATTTACGTTGAATTTTAGCATACGCATCAAATCAACGATCGTTGTACATAAATTACTTACTTCTATAATTTTACAGTTAGCCTCAGACAGGTACTCATCAACAAGAATTAATTCACACGTCTACAATCTTTATTCCAAATAACGTAGGTAGCCACAAAATATGGGACACATTGTATTATTAGTTGTAGTTACATAATGACACAGTATAATGGAAAAGAAATTGTAGACATTGAATAAAACCTCAACCAAATTATGTAAAATCAACCTCAAATATAAACTATACATAAGTATTATCTTCACAAAGTTATAAACTAGGTACTAGATACTGACCATTTGTGAGCACTCCAAGAGTAGTAAGCATCCACTTGTTTGATGGAACCCATAATATACAAACAACATTGGCCCGAACACATCGGACATTTTGTCTGTAAAACTATAGTTAGAGAAAAGACAAACGATATTTTGAGTAAGAAAAGGATACGTATGTCGTTTATCAAAGTGAATTTAAAATTGCATCAAATTTAGTTGTGGAGGTAAGATCGAAGCGGTCTCACACGTGGATCTCACGGACAGATTTGATAAGTGGGTTTTATTTATACAATGTATAGATATCGAAGATACAGATATAGAAGGTGTTTGATCAACTTTGGGACATGACCTAGGTGTAGATGCGAAATCCAATGCGAATATAATCTACGAAATCATTTACTACCAAAGCATCTCTGATAGATACCTATAAATCAACCTTCCCCAGAGTGGGCGATAACGCCCCCCCTTGTGGGCGCTGCAGGCCTAAAAGGGGGTGGTAAGAGACCCAGAAAAAAAATGGGGGCGTTGTGTAGAGTCTACATACCCCACATAGTCTTTTCTGGGTCTCTCACTTTGGGAAAGGCTGCTATTAATGATTGTTCGATCGTTTATGATAGTCTATGAACGGTTGGAGAGAGTACCGATCATCATTATCAACAGCATGGGCCTCTCCAATTGCATGTCACTCAAATCGATACTCGGCTACTCTCATCTAGCTGCTGCCAGTGACTTCGAAAATCACTCTTTGCTCCACCAAGCCTAAAAATTACCTACTCTAAATGAGCCGCTTTGAGTTCTTCACTCAAGAACACGTCTATATGAACGGTCATTGCTTCTGTGATCAATATTGCCACCGTTATGTGGGTTATGTCGACTATTTGAGTACAGGACCTCCTTACTCGTTCTTTGTGGTCGTAAGGAAATTTCTTAGTAGCAGACCGGAATCTGGAATTGTGCCCTGTTACTAACAATAAGTCCAGCCCCTTTTACGTGGGATTTAAAAATAAGAGCTCTTACACACGAGCGCTATGTTGTCAACGGCAGATAACTGCAGCTGTCGACACGCGATGATGACGCTGATCTTTGAAGATGGCATGTCGCCGGCTGCCGTCGAGTCGCGTCGACGGCTGCTGCCAACCTTTGCCGTTGGCAACATTCCGCTCGTCCATGTCAGTCTAACTTTATGATGTTATGTATGTATGTTAAAAAAAAAAACAAACTTACTTGACAATATTTCGATGATAATCAACCAGTTCATTTAACTTAACACCAACACCTTTTAGCTCATTGGGAGAATACATTTCACAAGTTAGCGTTGCATTGCTGTCTTCTATCATGAAACTTGTCTTAAATGAAGGCCTAGGGAAGTTCTCGAGATTGTAAAGCAAAATCTTGAAATGACCCCAGATGTGAAACACCATGACAGACAAAAAGCAATCGAGCGTGCAGAACCAAGTCGCACACAAATATGACATGACCCTGCAATAAAACAAAAAAAAAACTATATTTCAATCTATCGGCTCGTCCAATGTAACCAGTTGCAGCTGAATGTCAGTATTTTATATAGAGCTCCTACTTATCTGAACACTGGTAAGACTGGTTGTCATTCTTACAGGGTTTTGACGACCCCATACGACTACCAAAGATCTTCGAATGACAGCCGACACCTACGGGTTATGTGCTTTCCGATACTCGTAAGGGTCTTCCACGAACCAATCGCAGCTTACCTTCTATCTAGCATAATTTACGTACCGAACCTACCAGTAGCTGGTCGCAGCAATTGAATGAAATGGGACGAGCTTTGTCATGTAAGATTTTTCACTTTACTTACCAATGTAAAATGTTCGAAAAAATATACCATTTCAAATCTGTCGACGAAGGGAAAGGATAAGAGAAATACAGAGCGTGTTCATATGTGGCGTTTCCCTTCAATCCGCCCCTAGCGTAGTTCCCGGCAGAATAATTATTGTACATGGGAGTTACATTGAAGAGAGTGAGGCCAGCCATCATTTGACAAACGAGGTATAATGTGAATAAGTGGGAGATCCGATGAACTTGCTTGTGAATCTGGAACAAAAAGACAGTCAGTCATGTAAATGAGTCCAGTGTGAGCTGTGTGTTTTTCTTAACTGTGAGGTTGTAGGTAAGAAATATATAAAAAAGAAACTGACGGAGGTTGTAGTGTTAGGATCTGCTTTGAAAGTAGAACTGAACTGACCATGTATGGGCACTAAAATCCAGCGAACCCTTCTTTATTTCCAACCATCATATTAAGACCCTGGGCTGCCTCGTTACCAGCGATGGTTCTGAGGCTTTTGGGTCGCCACGTTACCAACCTGCTGACTGGTTTATCATTTTACAACGGAATGCGCTTATATTTCTTTATAGCTCACGCCAACAAGAAAATAATTTCAAAGAGCGATATTTTTGAATGTATAACTTACTAGCTTTTGCCCGCGACTTTGTTCGCGTAAATGTCGGTTATCGCGGACGCAGATAAAGTCGCGGAATAAAAAGTAGCCTATGTCCTTTCTCAGGCTCTAAACTATTTGTGTATCAAATTTCATTTAAATCGGTTCAGTAGTTTTAGGAGGAAAGCGAGACAGACAGATAGAGTTACTTTTGCATTTATAATATTATATATATATATATATAGTGTAAGTGTGGATTGTACATCTACGGATTGGTTATAAATAACTGTCTTACCTTCATAGAATATTCAGAACGTTCTTTGTAGAAGAACAGGTGGATGTTTTCCAAAAAGTTCCTGGCTACGTCCACGTACCTTTCTGATAAACATATTGTTGTGAACCTAGACTGCAAATTAATAATTGTATGAAATATTGACTAAATATAATACAAAACACAGATTTTTTGAGGACTCGACTAGGGAAAATCATGATAATTATTGAGGACTAAGCATAAGTATCTTTACATAGTGTAAAATAAAGCCGCTTCCCGCGTTTGTATGCCTAAATCTTTGAAAATACGCAACGGAGTTTAATGTGGTTTTCATCTATAGATAGAGAGAATTTTGTATGTATACATATACATATGTATGTATTATAATACCCAGGAGAAGCCGCTATCAAAAGGTAATAATAATTAAACTAATGAACTCAATACAGACAGACACACACACACACACACACACAAACACACAGACACACACATTTTATACAAGATAACACAAATTTGGCATGTTAAATTAAAAAAGAAAAAACTTTTATTCAATTTTACTTATTTTTAGTTTCACTAAATTTTTTGAATCAATTTGCTTTTTATTGGTTTATATAAACTTACGAAAACAACACAAATATTCTGTGAACAAACTAAACATCTAAAAGTTTTACATATACTATGTGAACTTATGCTACTACCTGCAATGTAAAAAACCATATTATTTAGTGATGCATTCTACCCACAATTTTGCTTTGTCATTTTAAAAGTGAGAATATCTAATTATTTTATCTCAAATCGGCTTAATAAAATATTTTTAACTGAGAACGACGAATACTGTCCCACCGCAATACAGTTTATAACTAGTACGGGGGTCAGAGTGAATCGGTTTCGTAATAACCTGAACTTATTATTGTGCTCTGAGTTACTGATTGGTTATCTAATCTTTTGGATTCATAGAATGTAACTACTTGTGTAATTCTTTAATTTTGTAAGGTTGTTATTCTTTTGGCAAAATAAAGATTTTATTTTATTTATTAAATAGTTGAGTTCTATTAAATAACGAGTCCGCGTAATTCTCGATACGTTTGTTCCTTCCCAAGCCCGAAACAAGATCATTGTTATTGTAAGACCTTAAGGTTAAAATTGGAAAATTACTCTGTGTTAAATTTAACTAGTGGTCGCCCAGTAGGCGAAATTCGAACATTATTCACTAAAAACTTCATGTGTGTCTGATGCATGATTAAATAATAATATGAGCTTTCTGCCAATTTAACTGTGCCAAATTAATACTCCTCCGTCCACGTAATTTTCTGTTAAAGGGGTGCAAATTTTTCCTTCACGTATTAATATAGAGATACACTCCTTGCAGATTATCTTACAAAAAACTCTACTTGACTCAGGGCTGCCAGATCGTATAATTGCTACATAGTTATTCTCCATAAAATGCACGTCTAAATAAAAATAAATATATTTGCTACACACTTTTCCTCAGTAGTTTTGTTGCTTTGTATAATGACATTCGATTTTATATAATTTCAAAGAGATGACGGTATAAAATATGTTGGCGCTACTGGCAGCCTTGATATAGCTTTAAGCGTTGGTCAAACTGAGGCGAAACCCGGACAGGATCCGGGACGAAATGCCCTCTCGCCGATTTGTAGACCATTTTGTTAAGTACCAGTTACTTATTGTCTGGCCTACACTGTCCTCCCAAACCTATTAACACTGTAATTTTGAAAACATTTTTAAAGCCAATTTTTAAAAGACCATGGACCGTATCCGTGGATCTTGTCAGGTCTTCTCCATAGGAAACGACCAATGTGAACCGTGCACCTAGCTTCTGCCTTCATAAAAGCCCATGTAGGTCTACGTGAAATATAATATTTTGATTATCTGCGAAAAAAATCAAGTAACACCTCAGTTTTGTAAAACTAATTTATAGATCTGTATATTTAATTACAATAAGGTCTGAAGTAAAATTTAAACAAACGAACCTTTTTACGTCTTGACTGAATATCGAGATTTATTCAGTGCCTTGTATATAAAATAATAATAATAAAAAAATCGTTTATTTGCTTACAGGTTTTGGTAGTTACAATATGTGATTGAAGCCTCCTTTTAGGCAAGATATACCTGTGTTAGGAGACTCCGCTCTTCCACAATAAGTTTTATTAATAATCCGGTAACTAGTGTAAATAAACTTAATCTAGGACATGCAATATAATATTAAAATAGTAAACAAAATTAGGTGCTAAGTAAACAAAGAACAATAATTACAACATTTAGAGTGTGTGTTGTGTGGTGTGTTTCGGTGTGTGTGAGGGTGTATATGTGTGTGTAAGAGGGTGTGTGTGTGTGCGTCAATGTACGTGTTGCAGAAGTGCCTCAGTATCACAATAAGTAAGGGTTTTTAACCAATTGCTTATTATTTTTTTAGAATCATAATAGGTTCTTGAGTAAATATACACTTGTTTATGGATTCTGTTATACAATTGAGCAGATCGTTTCCTGAATTGTGTACTGGCAGATACGGTCCTAGTTTGAGGGACTTTTACTATAGAGTCTTTTCTTCTTTTAGATAGAATGCTGGCATCAAAAACAACTGACTTATGTTTTTTTTAAACAATTTGTAGGATGTAAAGTTTTCTCACTGACAACAAGTTGCTAATTTCATACAAATTTTCAGTTGAATGTCGTTTTCTCTCAAAGTACATGCACTTTATGAGTGCGCGTTGTGCTCGCTCCAACTCTTAAAACTTGGTTTTAGCTGTACCGCCCCAAATAGGGATACAATATATCAGGACTGACTGTACTAGAGCAACATATATTTCATTTAAGAGATTTTTATGATGCCCTAAATCAGTACTTACATTTTTGGAAACCACGTATCGAAGAGTCCTGAACATCCAGCTAAACTTTCTGACTCTGTTTGCTACATGCTCAAGGTGAGGGTACCAGGAGAGTCTCTGGTCAATGACAACACCTAGGTACTTCAGATAGGGCACTTTATTTATTGTTAAGCAGCTACAATTTGTGAGTTTGTCATCGTCACATATATGCACTTTTATATTAAAATCCTCTGGAGGCTGTGTTCGATTGCAGACACTGAAGTAAATATAATTTGTTTTTGTGATGTTCAGTGTAAGCAGATTCTTGTCAAGCCACCTGGCTATTTTAGCCAGATCTAATTCAGCACTAATCTTCACGTCATGCCAACTGTCACCAGTGAAGACTACAGTGGTATTATCGGCGTACAAGAAAACTTGTGCGTTATTTATTTGTAAATCACACAGTTCATTTACGTAAATAAGGAACAATGTAGGCCCCAATACGCTTCCTTGGGGGACGCCGTATGATATCTCTGCATCCCCACTGGTACACTGACCAACCCTAACTCTCTGTTTCCTGTTCGAGAGATAATCTTTAAACAGATTGAGAGGCGTTCCAAGTATTCCGACACGTTCCAGCTTGTTTACAAGGATTGGGACAGAAACGGTGTCGAAAGCTTTTTTCAAATCCAGGAATGCAGTTATACATTTTTTGCCGCTGTCAAGATGATCGGTTATCAACGTGCTTAGTGCAGTCACTGCATCCTCGGTAGAGATACCTTGGCGGAAGCCATATTGTGAACCTGATAGTATATTAAATTCGTTTAAGAATTTTAGAAGCCTTATATTGACTAGTTTTTTAATAATTTTGGATATAGAAGGTAAGACAAACATGGGCCTGTAGTTGCTGACATCGTCTCTGTCCCCACCCTTGTAAACTGGCGTATTACCTGACTCCTCTTCCTGATTTCTTTTGTGCAGGAGGGGTGAGGTAATGCAGGTTACTGACTGTACGTTTAATATTTATGTGTTATACACAGGAACCTTACGGAATATTTTTCTAAATTATGCAGAAAACCGCATCAAAATTGGTTCCGTAGTTTAAAAAAAACAACGAGGTCAGGTCACACGAAAAGCTACTTCAAATAATAATATGTAGATACAGATGCTGAAGTACAATGCATCGAATAATTGTTTTGTCAGTTCAGATGATAGATGTGTAAAAGTTATATTTTATAATACTTACAAAAATAACAACGATCATAAGAAGAGAAATATACAAATGTCCAAGCTCGAAGAAAGTCATCGATTTCTGGTGGAGCAGTACATACAAGGCCCCGCCAGCACCGCCCCCCAAATATAGACACATGAAACAAAACCTCAGGATGGTCCTCCAGATCTTTCTTTTCCTTATAGCTGCAGTGTCAAGCGGATCGAGTATCTTGAGAGGCCAGGAGTTTATCGCCGATAACAGATAACGTAGCATTATTACGTAGGCATAGTCGGCTGGTGAAGTGGCCCCACTGAAAAGAAAATTATAGAAATAGTAATATTAAGCCTGTCTTACACTGCTAGAGGCGGCATTGTCAAGACGTCTTAAATGGCGGTTTTACTTAGTGTGTCACCGTTTATTCGCACTATGTTACAAATGACGTACAGAAATTCGGCATTCAAAGCCGGTTTCATTTTTTTATCCCCACTAATATTATAAATGTAAATGTAAGTTTGTTTGTTACGCTTTCACGCGAAAACTACTCAACCGATCATCATGAAACTTTGTACATATATTTTTGGAGGTATTTGAAGTAACATAGAATACTTTTTATGGAAAAAAAAGAATCTTTATGTATTGCGCGAGCGACACTGCGGGCTAATAAAGCTAGTATTTTTATAAGCACGTTTTTTGTCACAAATAAACTAGATTTGCTTTCATTTCTTCTTTTGTCCGACCAGTAAGTGACAAATAAATTCGAAACGTGCCAGATGGTACTTGAAGTATGTTCTGTGAGGCGGCTTCACAGTGGCACAGGGTTTGGGAAAGTTCAATGTTATCCGATTTAGCCACATTTGCCTTAGATTAGCTCACACGAAAGCGTAAACGAAATTAAAAACTGCAATGATACTTACTCTTGGGGCTCATAGTCAAAGAAAAATGTACGTAAGCTTCTAGGCATTTTCGCTAAGAAAACTTTTTTTTCATATAGGCTTGCTCTCGCCTGATGGAAAGCGATGTATGGAAGTCTTAATGAATTGAAAGCCCAAACTGCCTGGAACTATGAAAACGAATACAAGAAACTTTCAGCTTATATACTTTGACTGAAATCCGATAATGACTTCATAAGGCCTCAGTCACACATTTATTGAACTTAACATTTTCAATAAAGTAGCACCACTCATATTGGTGATAGTATCTTTTAACACTAGAAGCGCTGAACATACCGACTGAGGTAAATTTGGATAAAAGAATATTTATATTGCAATTACGTGGTTGAAATCTCGTATAAATCCATACTAATATTATAAAGCTGAAGAGTTTGTTTGTATGTCTGTTTGTTTGTTTGATTGAACGCGCTAATCTCAGGAACTACTGGTTCGAATTAAAAAAATATTTTTTGTTGGGTAACTTTTTTATCTAGAAAGGATATAGGCTATATAACATCACGCTGCAACTAAGAGGAGCGGAGCAGTAATGAAAAATGTTGTAAAAACGGGGAAAATCGAACTGGTAGGCGATTCGACGCGACGGGAAGGGTCGGGGGAACAAGAAATTTAACCCGGACAAAGTCGCGGGCAGAAGCTAGTAATAAATATAATAATCATCACATTTCATGAAAAGTCATAAAAATTTACGATTATATGCATAATAAAATGTTAATTAGAGCAGGAAGAACATCGAAATGTGTCAAATTTGGGACGCCCGTACTTCTAGTGTTTAGGGTCATCATCATCCACCTAGCCTTTTTCCAACTATATTGGGGTTGGCTTCCAGTCATACCGGATGCAGCTGAGTACCAGTATTTTACATGGAGCGACTTCCTACCTGACCTCCACAACCCAGTTACTGGGTAAAACGATGCCCCTTGGTAAGACTGGTTGTCGGGCTTCTGACGACTGTCTAAGATCTACGAAAGACAGCCGGGACCAACGGCTTAACGTTCTTTCCATTACACGGAAGGGGCTTGGTATGTAACGATAGTCACCCATCCACGGACTAACCGCAGCAAGCGTTGCTTAACTTGAACGATCAACCTGTATGATTGTTATTACTTAGCCACAAGCCTTTCCCTTCATCTTTTTATGGGTGTCCACCTTAAAAAAGGAATCGAACCTGTATAATTAAATATAAATATCTTAGGACAACCATCACACCGTTATCTGATCCCAAACTAGGCAGAGCCTGTACGGCAACAAGACAACTGATAAATATACTTATATATGTCTAAATCATCATTTCAGACATAAGACGTCCACTGCTGGACTTAGGCCTCCCCCAATTTGGGGGGCTTTGCCATAATCGCCACGCTTGGCAGGCGGGTTGGCGATCGCAGTATGGTGGTAAAATGCATAGATAACGCTGCTGCCCATTCTCTAGTAAGTCCCTTAGTCGCCTTTTACGACACCCACGGGAAGAAATGGGGAAATGATATGTCTAAATACATACTTAATATAGATAAATTACACCCAGACACAGAACAAATGATTGTGCTCATCACACAAAGATTTGTCCTGGGTGGGAATCGAACCCACGACCTCGGTCTTAGAGTATAAGATCACTTTCTTGTTTTGTTTAACAACTTGACTTGTTGAGGTGAAGTACTGAGTTGAGCTGCTTGATTACTGTCAAAAGCATGCACTGACTGGACAGATCGACTCAATATGTGTGCTTCTTTCCTCAAAAGACCATTTCAGACACCAATCTACATGGTCCTCACATGATCTTGACAAGATCACACTACATACCATACCACACCACCCCAGACACACACACCTCATCACACAACACATCACACTACCCACACACCACGTCACATTACGCACCACTCTACACATCACACCAAACACTACACACATCAACCAGAAACGACTGTTATTTTTATTTCTTGTTTATAACAACATTTTTTTTATATAATTTCAGATTTATGTAGTTTTTAAACAAATAAACAGTGTACTTACTCCCATGTATGGTCAGCCCTTATGCACAGCATACTGTTTATTGTATTTTATTATACTTTGTTTACTCACAGTTAGTGCGGCAATGATATGGAAGAGCGGAGTCTCTTAATACAGGCATTGTTTGCTTAAAAGGAGGCTACAATCACGTCTAAATGTAATGTAAAAGCTAAGTGTGACCAATCAATTAATTTGTATTTGGACTTTAAGAGACTGTGACTTCTGAATTTGTTTTGGCCTTTCTGCTCAGAGTTCAGATAGAAATCGCCAACCTCATCTAGCTTTTGAGATATAATAGACGTATAAAAGTCTTTGTGCAGACCTACTTACAAAAATAAAAATCATTTATTATTTAACTAAAATATCTTGCTTTCTACCTACTTACGTGGGGTACTTTATCCTATGGCTAATATTTTGCAGTTCTCAATACGTCTAAAAGATTTATCTAGCAACTGCAAATGACGAACACATAAGTTTTCTAATTTTGGTTTATGTTTATGAGTTTTGACAACAAATTTTACTAAGCCAAAATACCTGTTGTTACTATGGCTATACCCTAACAGTATGTATAGGTACTCATTATAAAAACACACTCCATTTCCCATGACTGAACACTCATGATCCTGTGATCATTCATTAATTTAATAACATATGCTTCTGTCAAGATTTTTGACAGCTGTATATTATCATAATACCTAGGGACACATTTTTCTATTGTTTGCTTAAGGTTCTTGCTTCTTTGATCAAAATCCAACGGAAATTGCTATTCCATTGTTGTTTCGGAAAAAAACAAATGGAGTGTGTTTCTTAATTAATACTAACTACTTTAATTTGTTAAAAATGAATATCGTTTATTACTAATTGCAAGTCCCTAACTCCAATAAGTTAATAGTAAGGGAATACACACAGGGCACGCCAAGGTATTTTTAACCCCCGACGTAAAAGGAGGGGTGTTATAAGTTATGTGTGTCTGTCTGTGGCACCGTAGGTATTAATTAATAAACGTAGTATTTCCAGCAGTGGTTCTGAGTTTAGTTTTATCAAAGTCGCTTCAACCGTTTCGACAAGATCCTTTGATCAAAATAATTATAAACTACAACTTATTATTAAACTTGAAGGGGTTTTTTTAGTTTTAAATTTATGGGGTTTTTTTTACACCTTAATTATCTTGTCTCTTTTCAGTTATTGATCTATGATTTTACATTACTGTCAAAATCAGTGAACTTTATTTACGTTTTCATAAGGTTGCTGTTGGATTGCTGTCACCAACCAGTCTGTTAAAAACACAGTGATCTATATTTTCATGATTATAAAATTGCTATTAGATTGCTTTGCTATCTGAAGATAAAGAAATGGGACAAAACTTTCGATACATTTTAGTTACGTCACATGTATAGATTGACCTTAAATAAAATCGAAAACCTAGACAACATTAATCAAATAAGTCAAAGAGAATTCCGGACGTTATAATAACAGGGATTTGATGATCTTTGATCACAAATAACGTGTTATTAGTTGAATAATCTATAAGGAAAAAAGAAGCCTTTAATCATGGGAATCGTGATATTAATAAAATTCTCCTATAGCAATCCTACTAACATTATAAACGCGAAAGTTTGTATGTATGGATGTCTGTTCGTCTTTCACGCAAAAACTGCTGACCCGATTTAGATGAAATTTGGCACACAGATAGGTTATAACCTGGAGTAACACATAGGGTACTTTTATCCCGATAGTATTTTCCCGCGGGATAATTTCCGACCTCCACGCGGGCGAAGCCGCTGGCAAAAGCTAGTGTACAATATATTATATCATCATCATTTCACCCGAAAGACAATTATTTGGATATAGGCCTTCCCCAATTTGGGGGGGTTTGCCATTATACCCATGCTTGGCAGGCGGGTTGGCGATCGCAGTGTAGTGGCGCTGACGCTTCATTTTGTATTCGAGTTAAATGCGCAGTGCTTGGCGACGAACAGTTCGCCCGCAGACACCATCGCCTATAGACGCGCTTACGATCTTACCAAATTCCTAATGTAATTCGTTCAGTGAAGTAAAGTATATATTCAAATCTAAACAGCATTTGATTTTTCTCCGTACACACACGCCTAAGAACATTATACACCCACCCACAAAAGCAGTATGCTTGTAAAATACATAGAGAACGCTGCTGCCCATTCTCTAGTAAGTCCCTTAGTCGCCTCTTACGACACCCACGGGCAGAAATATGGTGCGGTATGAGCGGTATGGTGCTATTCTTTACGCCCGGCATTATACGGAACACAATGTATAACAATATTGAAAAATATTTTAAAAGAATAACGGTGGAGTTTCCTACCCATTATTCGCCATACGAATCTACCTTTTGAAAGGTTCTACTAGAATCAATTCTTTTTACACGCTTTCACTTGTATTTTTGTATGTTAGTATGTTTGTATGTTTGTTTGTAACCGACTCCTTATAGCGCGATTTTGACCCACTTTAAACGACCAGATTTCATTCAAACTTTGCACACCTGTCAATGACCGATGACAATGCAATAATTTCATAAATTTGTGTCATTATCCTTGCCAGGGTTACCAGGACAGCAAAAAACTGTCTTCGAAAACTACGCTGACATACGTCACAAACTAATTTGTGCCATTATCCTTGCCAGGGTTACCATGACAGCAAAAAAAACTGTCTACGAAAACTACGCTGACATACGTCACAAATTACGCTGACATACATCTCAAAATTCGAAACACCCTAAAAAATAGAAAATAAATAATAGTTTAAAAAAACTAAAAAACACGCTTCCATTGAAAACCAAACTAAAAAGTACAAAATAATGGAAAAAAAGCGTGGGGTGCCTGATATCAATAAAAAAATACCTTAAAAAGCACCCCACGCTTTTTTTCCATTATTTTGTACTTTTTAGTTTGGTTTTCAATGGAAGCGTGTTTTTTAGTTTTTTTAAACTATTATTTATTAATTTAATGTAAATGTTTACGTTCAAAAGTGCCTTTATTGTGCTAATTTAAAATAAATGCTTTGACTTTGAATATCAACGGTGAAAGGAAAACTTTTAAGGGAAGCCAGAAAACGATAACAATATTATTTTAATTCATTAAAGGGGGGACTGAGTAGTGTTACGTTTTTTTGCAATTTTCAGGTTGCTGTCAGATTGTATGTTGAACTAGAAATGATTCGCGATTGTAAGAAGTAACGTTGTTTCTGCTGAAAGACGTCCACAGCTGGACATAGGCCTCCCCAAAAATGGGGGGTTTGCGATAATCACCTCGCTTGGCAGGCGGATTGGCGGTCGCAGTATGGTGGTAAAATTCATAGAGAACACTGTCCATTCCCTAGTAAGTCCCTTAGTCGCCTTTTACGACACCCTTTTTTTTTTTGGATGGGAAATCATCAAATGACTTCTCCCGCTCTTGGGCGGAGCGGGAGGGCATGTCAGACTTTTACTGACTAAAACCCACCCGTGTTCCTTCAGTTGCCCATGTGCCAGGGTCACGGTATCTCTTTCGAACAATCTCGCGACCCCGGCAGGCATCGGTCCTAGCAGACCCCTTCAATTTGCTGACATCTCTTTGAGGCGCGCGTGGAACACTACGCGCCGTCGACCCGAGCTTGGTCCTTACCGGGCGGCGAGCTACCCATTGCTCACCGCCCGCAAGCTCGCGCCTACGGTGGCCGGGAGTCAGCTATCGACTCCTTTACGACACCCTCAGGTAAGCTTAGGATGGTGCTATTCTTTTATGTCCAGCACCACACAGATCAAGTATATATTTACCAAAATTCATCATCAGCATCTTTGCAACCGAAAAATGTCTGGACATAAGCCTCCCGTAATACTGGCCTGTTAGTCTAGTGGTTAGTGACCCTGACTGCTAAAACTGAGGTCGTGGGTTCGATTCCCACCCAGGACAAATGTTTATGTGATGAGCACAATCATTTGTTCTGTGTCTGGGTGTAATCTAATATACATATAAAATTCTCGTGTCACAGTTTTCGTTGCCATACTCCTCCGAAACGGCTTGACCGATTTTGATGAAATTTTTATCTTATCCGGTATCTATGAGAATCGGCCAACATCTATTTTTCATCCCCTAAATGTTAGGGGTAATCCACCCCTAAATTTTTTATTTTTATTTTTTTGAATTTTTTTTAAACTTTTATTTTATTATGATTGAGCATTGAAAAATACATACAACTCTAAATTTTCACTCTTTTCACCCGGCAAAACAACGTTTGCAGGGTCAGCTAGTTTATCTATAATATGTATGTATTTAAAAATATATAAGTATATTTATCAGTTGTCTGGTTGCCATAGTACAGGCTCTGCCTAGTTTGGGATCAGATAACGGTGTGTTGGTTGTCCTAAGATATTATCTATACTTTAATATTATAAAGCTGAAGAGTTTGTTTGTTTGTATGTTTGTTTAATTGAACGCGCTAATCTTAGGAACTACCGGTCCAAATTGAAAAAATATTTTTGTGTTGGGTAGCCTATTTATCGAGGAAGGCTATAGGCTATATAACATCACGCTACAACTAAGAGGAGCGGAGCAGTAATGAAAAATGTTGCAAATGTTGCGTTGAAGTAATGGAAAATATGCAAAATCGGGGAAAATCGCACGGGTACGCGATTCGACACGACGGGAAGGGTCGGGGGCACGAGAAATTTTACGCGGACGAAGTCGCGGGCAGAAGCTAGTTATAGATATTACTAATCACCGTAGTCTTGACCACTACCCTAGCCGATTTCTCTTAGTGATTGTCACTTTTGAGGGGGGCTTGCCATAATTGCCACGATTAGCAATAAATTTGGGGTTGGCAATT
Source organism: Aporophyla nigra (assembly GCA_947507805.1). Classification (NCBI taxonomy): domain Eukaryota; kingdom Metazoa; phylum Arthropoda; class Insecta; order Lepidoptera; family Noctuidae; genus Aporophyla; species Aporophyla nigra. The sequence continues at coordinate 24,084,437 of OX382292.1, read as the reverse complement.
GCAATACGTTGTTAAAATGCATAGGAAACGCTGCTACCAGTTCTTTAGTAGGAAACAACAAGAAAACTATAATAATTAAAATGTTCTATGTTCATATAACCCTATTGATTGGTATTTACTTACCGCCTGTAATACCCGAAAGGTTTTTCAGAGATGTGTCGTATACCCACATTTCATTAGCTATGTTAAAGTTCCTTGTAACTGGGCGAGCCATTTGCCATCAACCGGGCAATATAGCACTCAAAAACAAAGCGACCACGCTCCCTCAGTAAAAGCATCTTCACTTTGATCACGAAACAGATACATACAGAAGGTGCACTTTGAACAATGAGCGGAAACGTACATAAATATACAGGTTTAAATTAACTTAGCTGGCGATAGTTTACCCACGTTTTGCGTATCACTATCGAAAACGAAAGAAACAAAAAAAAAACCAAAAATAAACGTAATTCCAACTTTGTTCAAATTTAAATGACACTTCCATGTACAGGCGCTAGAACATCAAGATACCCGAAACTGTCAAATTCTTCCAATCAAATTTAACCTAATGCTTCAGCGATAAAGTTAAAAATCTATTAAAGAAATTTGACAGATTGTAGTAGCTCGATATGCTGGCGTTTGTACATTAAGGCAACCAAACTACTGTAACGTTTTGGTATTTTGAAATTCGTTAGAAAATATCTGTTCCACGAAACATTACAAAAACATCTATAATATTACCGAATGGATGTTTTCGAATAAAATTTAATTGATTTCTTTAATACAAAACAAACAGGTCATTCATCAAATTAAATTTTATTTTACAGATTATTTCGGTGCTACCGGTCGGTATACCCGACGACCCTGGTTATTTATCCCTTTTGGTGACCGTATCTGTTTGCGCGTGAGCCGTTTTTCTTTCATGGTATAGTGCCGACCTTCTGTGCCTTCTACTTTATGATGAAACCATCTTCACTTTGACCGCTGACGCGCATCTAATACAATTTGTTCTCACGATGAGATGCACCGCTGAGCAGGCTCCGCTTTTACATTATTTATCGTAAGAAATAAGAAGCAATATAGACGCTGAACAAATAAGGAAATATTGCGCTGTTATGATTGTTTTGCGAGTAATTGAGTAGGGGTAGCAATCAAAGCGGATTATTTTATGGATGTTGGCGGAAATATTGGCTATCTGCACCCGAACTCCTTACAAACAATCCGAAAGATCTTGTAGGAAATTCTAACCCATTGCTTCTTGATCATCTGCCTAGTCTTTTCTTAACTAGGTTGGGGGTTAGCTTCTAGTCTAACTTGAGATCTGTTGTATTTTACATGGAGCGACTGCCTATATGTGCTCCAGCTACTGGGTAATACAATACTTCTTAGTAAGGACTGGTAATCCGTACCTTCATATGTTTAAAAAATTCGTCAGCTCGACAAAAGATGTAACTTATTTAATGTTGTCGAACTGCCACAATGCAATGCATTACAATTGTTAGTATGGTGACGCAAAAATCCCGCAGGATCTAAGTTAACCGCGGTCAGTTTTGATTTTTTGCTTTGTCAACCGTTAAAGCAAAATTAAAATTTTCCATCTGTATCGCCGCCCAACCCCACGTTATGTATTCTACAAGTTCGGTCTAGAAGAAACAAAAATTGGTTTATTTGTCTCAGATACACGTACATATGCCAAAGCCCCCCAAATTGGGGGAGGCCTAAGTCCAGCAGTGGACGTCTTACGGTTGAAATGATGATGATGATGACACGTACATAAAAGAAAAAATCATCTCGGTTGGTTAAAAACTGTTTCAATTTAAAGTGTACACGTAAAACAAGTTATTAAGAATAAACTTGTAGAAAACTTGTTAAAATAACAAAAAAACCGACTGCAAAAAAGGCGATTTAAAAGTAATACACAAAAAGACCGAAACAATATTGAGAAGTTAAGTACTCGCATTAAGTTTAATATAAGGTTTTTCAATAGGGATGCTCGAACTTTGACAACGTATAGCAGCAATCTGGTATAGCAATAGCTGTCAAAGGCGAGAATACATATTTAGTCGTGACATTTTACCATGGAACGCTACAAGTTTTAACAACGCGCAGATATTCTTAAATCTTATTATAAAAACCAGTCATCTGTTTGCCTAATGTTCTGTACGTTGCGTCTGATTAATGGCATTCATGGTCATCCTGCAGAGTCCACAATCCGTCGTTTAATCAATAAATTTGAGACAAATGGTTCGGTGATCGGTGAAGCAGTACCTGTAAATGGAAGAGTCGCAAGATCGTTGGAGCATATTGTTGCCGTTCGGGACAGTGTGCGAGAAAACCCCAGACAGTCCATTCCAGATTTGGATCGACGAATATCCATCCGCCTCTACATTCCGAAAAAGTAAATTATCGGACAATAGCATTTTTTTTTATATGTGGCCCAAGGTAGATGTTATGGATCTCACAAACATCTTGGTCGAACAGGACCTACGCACTTGTCATACTACACGGGAAACATTAAATTTATTGGATGAGATGTCGCTTCGTGATCTCGCGTGGTGGCGAAATCTATTGGTCACCGAGATCGTGTAACTTTACACCAATCGATATCTTTCTGTGAGGCTACGTAAATCTCTGGTCTATGACAGATAAATTGCCGCCCTGAAGGCTAAAGTAACTCGCGTTCTTCATGAAATTGAGCCCTATTTATGCGAAAATGTCGTCCAAAATCATTTTTTTTTTTCCTCCAGGATATACACACCTACAGCGGAGTCGCGGCAGCCATTTGGCTGATAATATATTCCATATGATTTCATCGAATGATCTTTAAAATAAAATAATACCTAATTGTGGCAATTTAATTTAAACGGTTTGTTTTATTTCATTTCAAAGTTCGAGCGCTCTTAATGAAAAATCCTATAGTAGGCGGGACCCAATTTCAAATTATAAACCGAAAGAAAAATTATGGGTTTCGGATACATGGGTTTTCAAGACGAATATAATGATACCTTTACCGTCGCAATCCATCCAGCCGTTTGAAAGATACGAGGTAATAATGAAATTTACAAACAAATATACATACAAAATATGCGCGAAAAACATAACCTTTCTTCCCTTCCTTGGCAGTCGGGTATAAAAAGTTTAACAAAATAGGTAACAATACATGTCTAAAACAACATTATAACCCGCGCAGATAGAGAATAGATCTGAAAATGGCGGCAAGTACGCATGGTACGGTTGGCAAAACAAGTTCTCAAACATCGAATTTTATTTTTTATTGACTTGTTTTGTTATAAATTATTCTTTTTTAATACTATTAATTATTAAACTAAGATAAATAAGGAGCAAGGGTACATATGACACTGGATTTGTGGTAGGATACTGCATACTGTGGTAGGATGCATTATCCATGACGAGAATGGAGTTCTTAGGCAAATTTGGTATTAGTTTTTTCTGTTTTTCAAACGTAACGCAAACAAATAACAATCAACTCAACAAAAACAACAATGAATATCAACGAAAATAACAAAATAACGGAACGAATTTAACAATAACTCGGAGTGCGTCAAGTAGCGTGGAAAGCGAATCCTGACTGACTATTTTTTTGTAGCGCGTATTTCACTGTGTGAGTATAGACAGCGATAGAGAGTGAGCGAGAACGCATGCGAGCGGACGCCATTTTCAGATCTATTTTCTATCTGCGCGGGTTATAACACACATTATTATTGTACGTCCTTGTTTTGTAGATAACCTGTTTTCGACAAAACTTGACGAAAAGTAGTATCTACCACAAGTTTACAACTTCACTGTTGCTTGAAAATAAACATAAATATCTATTTCAGTAGTTTCCAGAATTTTTATTCATGAATACCACTTTACAAGTTCTAAATCAGTTCTTCGTTTTTCCAAAAGCTTAGTTTCCCACATTTTTGTCTCACAAATAGTCAGCCATTTTCCTCTAAAACATGAAAAGGCTATCCTATAGAAATACGTAAAACCGAATAACAGAAGGAAAAGATATTCCATTCGGTACCTCCGAAGATAAGTATCACGCGAGCTAAAACGAACCTTGCGACAGAATAAATAAAGGTCTCCCATTCTCCTAAGCTTAATACAAAGGTGTAATTTAGATAGGTTTGTACAAGTCTGACGTTTGATCGCGATATGAAATAAAATGAAGGTACTCTGAAGTACCCGTCTTAAATTATCACCCTTGAGGCTTTTTTTGGATATAGAAGAAAATTAATATTTAATGTCAGGGACAAAAAGTCTTTCCATTTAGATTTATATTACTCACATTACTAGCTATCTTTCTTTATTTATTTATTTTTTGGTTAGTCTTGTCCTTGGTTGGGATTGTTGTTAAGTAATACCACCCACACGGATCAATCGATCAAGTTAAGCTACGATTGCCGCGGTTGGTAAGTAAGTAATAGGTAATAAGTTTATTGACATGAATGTTAACACAAACGTGAATCCCCTGGTCCCTAAACTAGTGTTAACTGTATTATAGGGACCAGTGTCGTCGCCTATGCAAGTCACAGTGTCAATTTATGGTAGGTACTATTACAATATTTTTCTAAAACTAGGATTATATTAAACAATTGGCGAAGCGTGTGTGTTTGTGTAGTGTGTGGGTGGTCTGTGGATGGGCCATCTTTAAATACTAAGACCCCATGCCTCGAAAAGCACGTTTAGTAGTTGGTGCCAGCTGTCAATCATGGATATTTGATAGTAGTTACGGTTGTCCGAAGCCCGAAAGTCTAACAAACTATCTACAGAGGGGTATCGTATTACCCAGTAACTGCATTGTGGAGGTCAGATAGACGGTCACTCTATGTAAAATACTGGTATTTAGTGGCATGGGGTTAGACTGGAAGCTGACCCCAACAAAGTTGTTAAAAAGCTACACAAATGATGGTTAGTCTTAGCAGAAAATTGTTGCGAATTATTCTAGTGTAAGCAAGAACTTCCAAAACCCACGCGCAACTCTTCCCTTCCCTTTTCGTTTAAATGTCTTGGCAATTATGAATTTACCCAAAAAAAACTAACCAAACCTCCAAAATTTCTAATTTCGGCTGTAATCAATGTTTGATTCCAGGAAAAATCAAAATTAGTCGTGCATTTATAAAAATTATTCCAAAATTCATGCCAGTTTTTTTTTTTTTTTTGAATGGAACTCTTCAAATGACTTCTCCCGCTCTGGGCGGAGCGGGAGGGCGTGTCAGACTTTCACTGACTAAAACCCATCCGTGTTCCTTCAGCTGCCCATGTGCCAGGGTCACGGTATCTCTTTCGAACAATCACGCGACCCCGGCAGGGCCAGTTTCAATTAAGCAAATAGATTACTATTTTGCGTGGTTAAAACGACGAAAAAAACGGAAGAGGTTATCAATTCGACGCGTATATATTTTTTTGTTTTTTTTTATGTATTACCACGCATAACTTTTTACATAGTAGTCCGATTGTGATATTTCTTTTTTTATTGGAAAGGCTATATTTTGAAGGTGGTCCCATATATATTTGGAAAACAAAATCGAACCCTAAGGGTCGGAAAACAGGGGATGATTGATTGTTCACTCACTGATTGTAATGTATAACCACACATAACTTTATATAGAGTAGTCCGATTTTGATAATTCTTTTTTCATTTGATAGGGTACACATTGCCAAGTATTATTATTACATTAAAACTACAAAAATTATAAAATAAAAACTTTTTAACAAAAAATTAAACCGCCGAAAAAACTGAAAAGCAAAAAATAATAAACCTTAAAATTATGAGTCGGCGCTGAAAAATCAATTAACAAAGATCACTCAAAGCGCCGATTCATAAATTTAAGGTTTATTATTTTTTGCTTTTCAGTTTTTTCGGCGGTTATTTTTTTTTATTGTATTCAAACTACTACCGCCATTCTGTGACAGCTATATGCCATGGCTACATATAATACAGCGAATTGATCTAGTGTGTCAATTTTCATAAGGTCGATGCGATATGGCATTCCGCGAAATTCAAATTTTCTTCCTTCTTTTGCATTTTACAAGTGTCAGGCTGTATATATTATAAAATTTTACTCCGAATATTTTGAGCATACCAGTATTTTGTGGTTAGACGGACGATAGACGTACCAAGATTTATTGATTATATATACGACTACAGTGCCTTATCACCACACAAGCCTTTCATTTTGGTCAGCTCCACTTTCCACCGTTTCCCGCCATTTGTGGTGAACTGACAGTTGAAATTAGTGATAGCGACCTGATTGCTGATGTGTATGAGATAGCGTTTACACACCTATTAAATCTTAGGATGAACATGGACAAGACAAAGGTCATGTCCAATGCTCTTGTGATACCCACTCCAATGAAGATCGGAGGCGCTACACTCGAAGTTGTGGACGAATATGTGTACCTAGGAGAGACTGTCCAGTAAGTAGGTAGGTAGGTCCAACTTCGAGGCGAGGCGACGTGGAACAACAGCGTTCGGGAAGCTACGCAATATCTTCTCGTCCCACTTACCGCAGTGTCTCGAGACAAAAGTCTTTGACCAGTGTGTGTTGCCAGTGATGACATATGGCACTGAGACGTGGTTGCTCACAATGGGCCTCTTAAGAAGGCTCAAAGTTATCCAAAGAGCAATGGAGCGGGCTATGCTTGGAGTTCCCCTACGCGATCGAATCAGAAATGAAGAGCTCCGTAGGAAAACCAAGGTTACCGACATAGCCCGAAGAATTGCCAAACTTAAGTGGCAGTGGGCAGGACACATTGCGCGCAGAACCGATGGCCGATGGGGCCGGATGGTTCTGGAGTGATGACCGCGTACTGGAAGACGGAGCGTTGGAAGGCCTCCCACAAGATAGACCGATGACCTGGTGAAGGCCGCAGGAATACGTTGGATGCGAGAAGCACAGAACAGGTTGAAGTGGCGGTGCTTGGGGGAGGCCTATGTCTAGCAGTGGACGTCTCTCGGCTGAAATGATGATGATGATCTATTAAATGGATACCTTATATTAATGCTGAAGACAGAATTTCCTTATTTAGTCATTTATTCGCATCACGGTGACGGGAAACATCGTGATCAAACCGACATATTCTAGGACCAAAAAGATATAGCATAACTTTTTACACTGTGATACAAATACATTCTCCACCCAATCGACACAGGTGTTTTTCAAAGATTTTCAATTCTTTCTACTATAAGATTGTTTCGTTCCAATGTAGATCACACCTGCTATCTGATGTATTGGTAGAATAAGAATATTTACATATTTAAGCCAGTGGAATCTTTGGGACTTCTAATCGAAGTACTACATGACTATAAAGCTTTATTATTTATCTCATTTTTATCGAGAATTCTTTAAATGACATTAAGATCTTGCTTCAAAAGATCTTAGTTTCAAAGGATTGGACTTCCCATTATGTATACTATATTTATACTTCTTGGAAACGCTTTAAGATTAATTATTTTCGTCTTAAATGTCTTAAGACTTATCTAGACAATCATCCTCTTTAAACTACGCGAAACTGCCAAAGTTTTTGATCTTAAAGATTTAACTGGCACTAACAAGCTCTTATTAACAGTATATTTCCATTTCTGCGACAAATTTAATTTATTTCTGTAAGTAAATTTATACAAATACTTTGCTTGACTTATCAGGGATAGATTTAGGAGATAAAAGGTTTACTCGGGTTAAACCATATTATGTGAATGACCTGCGAAGCCGAAAAGTGCACACTCACGGTACGGCTGGTCTATAAATTCAAAGCCGCTTAGCGAGCTACGTCTCTCTGAGGTGTAGGATCCCGAATAAGGTGATCCGGCAGAAGTCTCAGAATAAGCAAGCCGACGTGGCAATGGGCTGACCATATTAGTCGTAGAACCGATGACCGGGGTAAACATGTTCTTGAGTGGATATCGCGAATTAACAATCTTAGAGTAAGACGCCTTCAGGCTAGGTGAACCGATGATCTTTGCTTGGTAACCATCTACCATAGCAGCTGGATTTAGCATCTGTATGTTCCGTGCAATTGGAGAGGCCTATCAACAGTGGACTGCTATAGGCTGATGATGATATGGAAGCCCATCCATACTCATTTGTGCAAATAAATTTAATTTTTCGATCTCAAATATCATACAGATTCGTATAACAGTAATTGCGTATACTGTTTACTCAAAATTCAACTACCTGCTCTTAGATATCGAATTTCTATCTCATTGAAACTTCACTTGACAGACCAGTACTTTCAGATATCGATTTTCAGTTGGGTTGAAGAGCTCTAAACTCCTACCTGTAAAATATTGAAAACTTACTTAGACTCATAACTTTAACCGGTAGGCTTTTTTTTGGATGGGAAATCATCAAATAACTTCTCCCGCAATGGGGGGAACGGAAGGGCGTGTCAGACTTTTACTGACTAAAACCCACCCGTGTTCCTTCAGTTGCCCATGTACCAGGATTACGGCGTCTCTTTCGAACAATCTCGCGACCCTGGCAGGCATCGGTCCTAGCAGACCCCTTGAGTTCTGCTGACATCTCTATGAGGCGCGCGTGGAACACTACGCGCCGTCGACCCGAGCGTCGTCCTTACCGGGCGGCGAGCTACCCATTGCTCGCCGCCCGCAAGCTCGCGCCTACGGTGGCCGGGAGTCCGCTATCGACTCCCGACGCCTGCGGCGTCTCCTCCTGCGGTGGCTAGGGACGTGAGGGCGCAGAGACTGCCACTCCCTCACGTGCCCCACCGCCTCCTTCGCGAGCATTACTGCTTCGCAGAAGGAGGTGATGGCTTCCCATGTCCTCTCGCTCCGTACCATGGCTCGCACCAGGGCCGGGCCCGAAAGCTCGCCATCGCCGATTGCCTCCGCGAGGACACGGCGGTGCTCCGCCCAGGCAGGGCACAACTTCAACGTATGCTCCACCGTAACCGGTAAGCTTAAGAAACACATTATATGATTGGGTGGCCATCTTCACACACCAAGATCCCACCGTGCTTCGAAAAGTACGCTAAGCCGTTGGTCCTATCTGTCATTCGCTGATCTTTGACAGTCATATCAGGTCGTCAGAAGAACGAAAGTCTGACCAACAGTCTTACCAAGGGGTGTTGTATTACCCAATAATTGATAGAGCCGGCCCTAACATAGTTGGGAAAATGCTAGGTAGATGAGCAACATATTCTGCAAATAAAAATCATAATTGTCTATCTTCATAATTTATTGCTCATATTAAGATGAATGCCTCGTAGATCTAGTAGCCGCAACCACTACTACTTAGTATGAATTCCTAAGTTCGATTTCCAACTCGGACAAAGTGTTATTATGGGTATTTCCATCTGAATTTTCTCAATTGCAGCCTTAGTCTGCATTTTTTCTGGGTAGATGGCAGGCACGCCCGTACTACATGGGACTTAAACATAACTGGCACAAGTTGGTGTACTACTACTGTTGGTGTACTACTACTGTTGGTGTACTACAGTACCTACACGTACACCTCTGCCTAATCCTTCTGCGCATACAGAGGTAATGTTATGGTATGTTATAAAGGCGAATACACATACCATGCATTGGATGGTGTTTCATGGGTCACTGCGTTTCTCTACAGGGCTGCAGCTGTGGTATTGTTCTGGACGTAACGTTGCAAATGCATGACTGAACTTCCAGTGTTAACGTTTGCGTACCGTTTACGTTACGTTTGCGTTACCGTACCGCTTCGTTTACACACTTAAGTCAATGGTTTTAGATCGCTTAAAAAATATTATAACTAAATTTTAAGTAATAATAACAGTAGCTCGATTCTTTAGATAGATAAACAAAATTAAAGCACACTTAATTTAGGGTAATATTTTAATTGAACATATAAAACTTATTGATCTCTGATTGATGTTCGGGTTTTCTACTCACTGATCGTCTTTAGACTTCCTAACTTTTTACACGCTTTATATTAGCTTCACTTGTATGTTTGTTTGTAACCGACTCCTTATAGCGCGATTTTGACCCACTTTAAACGACCAGATTTCATTCAAACTTTGCACACCTGTTAAGGACCGATGACAATGCAATAATTTCATAAATTTGTGCCATTATCCTTGCCAAGGTTACCAGGACAGTAAAAAAACTGTCTTCGAAAACTACGCTGACATACGTCACAAACTAATTTGTGCCATTATCCTTGCCAAGGTTACCAGGACAGCAAAAAAAACTGTCTTCGAAAACTACGCTGACATACGTCACAAACTACGCTGACATACGTCTCAAAATTCGAAACACCCTAAAAAATAGAAAATAAATAATAGTTTTTAAAAAACTAAAAAACACGCTTCCATTGAAAAACAAACTAAAAAGTACAAAATAATGGAAAAACAGCGTCCCCACGCTTTTTAATTTTTTTAAACTGTCTGTACCATAAAGGAGACGGGCATTTCTGGGCCAAAATGTAATAAGTGGAGAAATGGTTAAAAAAAAAGCTTATATTTTTCTATATCAAAATCTGAAAAATCAACTCAATTTACAATCTGGAAAATGAGAAATCCTAAAATTAAGTTAAGGTTCTCAAGTAAATGGAATATCGATTAAATTATAATCGATTAACGTTCATACTATTCAAGAAGATGCCTTCACCAGATGATGAATTCAATTAAAATAATTAAATCTATTAGAAATAACATACTGCACAGCTTAAACCAATTATATAATTAATATAAATTGATCCACGTTTGTTAATCGATTAATGTATGTTTAGTCTGTGTTAACTCTGACATGACATGCATGACATAACGCTGACACTCGTTTCATATTGTTTATTGCATGTGCGTATCGTGTTTCCACCCATAGTTTTATTGATGTTTCCTCAACCCCTGCTTTCATTCTACGGACTTCGGAGCTACCTTCTTGTATGACCCTTGCCTTGCTACCATACCCGACACGGAGAATCCCGCTTAAACGTTGGACTTGGACTTATCATTTTGGATTCTACAAACAGCCTACCGATTGGAAAGCGACACCATGGATCGTTGTGTAAAGTGTGCTGTAATACAACAGATCGTCGTGATTTGGATGACGAAATGATATTAGCAGTAATTCATCAATGGCGTACTTACACCATAATCTGTAAGTACTTACTCACTTTTTGTTTACCTCACCAACGTCTACCACGCTAGCTTGTAATCTTTACAATATTTTTTCCTTCACCATTTTACTAACAAAATAATAATAAAAAATAAAAGGTCAGTGGGTCGTTTTAGGGGCAAAATTCTTATTTCTAGTAGCACAATAACAACCTTGGGTACAATGAGTTATATGTACGTATAAAAAACAAACAAATAAGATCTCATATCAAACGTAAATGGTTGTTTGGTTGTTAGAGAGTAATTCACACTGACCTCTGTACTACATAGTATAAACTGTATCACGGTAGGACAGTATTCCTCGCTCTCCAATAATCACACATGTTATCAGTGAACATAATATTTGAGATATTCAGCAGGTAGTTCGGTATTAATTAATATAATAAAATATAGGTAAACATTTAAAAGGCCCATGTAGATACATTATATAGAACTAAGTAACTATCGGACCAAGATTTTTTAAAAGTACTTAATCATGTTATCTGTTATTAACCACTTTTTACATCTTTCAGGTAAAATGCAGTGACTGTGTTTGCCAAGCTTGCTGGTAGTTGGATCAAAGACCACCTCTTGTTATGAAAATAATATGGTACCTTAGTTGTGCTAGGTACCAAGATAATATAGTACCACCTGCACAGTTTCTAGATGACAATTTAATCATAATTCAAGATAAATAAAAAATATTACTAAAGAACATTTTTATTTTCTCTCCCTCACTCTAGAAATACCTATATAAATTATCATCTGCTTAGCCTTTCCCCAATTATGTAGAGGTTGGCGTCCTGTCTAACCGGATGCAGCTGGGTACCAGTATTTTACACAGAGTTCCACAATCCAGTTACTGGGTAATATGATATCCCTTGGTAAGACTGGTTGTCAGACTGGGCTTTTGATGACCCGTAACGACTGTCTAAGATCTACGAAAGATAGCTGGGACCAACGGCTTAACATGCTTTCCGAGGCACGGAAGGCTCTTGGTATGTAAAGATGGTCACCCATCCACGGACCAACCGCGGCAAGCGTAGCTTAACCTGATCGGTTATCCCGTGCGGCTGTTATTACGTAGCCACCAGCCCTTCTACAAATACTTATATAATGATTAAGAATAGAGAGAATAGTAAAGAATAGCACCACCCTATTTCTTTCCGAGGATGTCGTAAGAGGCTTAGAATTGGCAACAGCGTTCTCTATGCATTTTGCGACCACACTGCGATCGCCAACCCGCCTGCTAAGCGTTGCGATTATGGCAAACCCCCCCGAATCGGGGAAGACTTATGACCAGCAGTGAACGTCTTTCGGCTGAAATGATGATGATGAATTATAATTATATTCTTTATATTTAACACCCCAACTGTATTTAAAGAATGAGAATCGCACTTCAAAAATCAGCTGTTAAGTGTATATTGTTACGTAATCTCACTTTTCCTAAATCTTATTTAACTCGGTTCTCAGATTGCCAAAACCTGCAAAATTTTCAGTGATTGTTTAATAATATAGTACCTATCAATAGACACCAATTTCATCTTTTTACATCCAGGCCCAAGATTGTATGAAAGCGTATCCGTCTCCTTTTGGTTGGAGTTATAGTGCTACAAGCAAATTTTGGTGCGAGTTCAAAATCAAAACTTACATCGCCATTTTGATTTTGAATTCATTTCAAGAGACAAGAACTAAAATGAATATTCAAAGTCACCAACTTCGGAGATTAAATAAATTTTCCACTTTGTAGTGTTTTTTTTGCACAAAATACATTTTATTAGGAAATTAAAATGGGAATTATATGAGGATCGAATAATTATTTAAATGTAGTTGAAATGTCAAGTCTATGAGTCTATCCCAAGGAATTAATAACCAGAATTATGTAAAGCCCACAACCAACAGTATTTGAATTAAAATCAAACCAAATAGATGAATTACTCGACTCAATTTGCATTTGTTACAAATGTTTTGGTTAAAATTTCATTTCCAAAATGGAGATTAGTTCAACGCCAGACGGAGATTAAAGATTCAGGTGCTTTCTGAATTGGAGAACTGGGTTGTTTTAACTTGGTAAAATTGGGTACCTAGCCAATTCTAATTCTATGCACTGGTTTGATATAAAAATCGTATCATTAGAAATTCAGAAATCCTTGCATATGTTGAACCTTTTTTTATGCTATTCTAAAAACGAAAACAGTTACTTATTTATTAATTTGAAAATCGAATGCCAAACTCATCAACATTAACCGCAGCAGATAACAGTTGGTTTTAATTTAAAACGAATTCATTGAAAATACTATTTTCGCATGTATTTCGCTCAGCCATTTGTAAACTAATTATCTATTAATTTCACACAATTTTACAAAATCCGCACGTTATCACACGCAAACAGGTTTATTAAATTAAATCATAATATTTTAACTAATTAATTATTATGCGGTATTAAGTGCTAATGTGGCACCACATAATTATTAGAGCTATCAGGTTGGACCAAACGTTTGTATCGGCGCAACATTCTGGCGAATGCAACGTTTGAGCCAACTTCACTCCACAATCAGTGTAGGTCTGTCACAAAGGAGGCTATAATATATTGGCAGGTGTAACCTTTTAAATGATTATTATTCCTGTATACCTATTCTCCTATCTAAACCTATCATGAGTTCATGACATAAAATAGAAACGGCTATTTTATGCCATTTTCGACTTAGCAGTTCGAACACTGCTTAATAAACCTGCGTTCGATTCCCAGCAATTAATATTTCCAGATGTAAAGAATACTACAATGCAATTTCTCCCGCGGGTGTTTGTTATAGAATAGGTAGCAGCGTTCTCTATGCATTTTACCACCATACTTTAATCACCAACCCGATTGCCAAGTGTGGTGATTATGGCAAATCCCTTTGGGTGAGGCCTATGTCCAGCAGTGGACGTCTTTCGGCTGAAATGATGATGATGATGAAAGATAAGTTTATCACTCAGTAGAGTTCATCTTTTCGTTAGAGATCTCTACATATTCTGTACTAGCTTTTGCCAGCGGCTTCGGCCGCGTGGAGGTCGGAAAATATCCCGCGGGAACGTACTACCGGGATAAAAAGTACCTTATGTGTTAATCCAGGTTATAAACTATCTGTGTGCCAAATTTTATCCAAATCCGTTTAGTCGTTTTTGCGTGAATGAGGAACAAACATCCACATATCCATACATCCAGACATCCATACATCCAGACATCCATACATCCATACATACAAACTTTCGCATTTATAATATTAGTAGGATGGAATCCTTGGTGCGCGAGTCTGATTCGCACTTGACCAGTTTTTTTTACATTGTATTATACTAGCTTTTGAGAGCGGCTTCGCCTGCTTGTTATGCATATAAAACTTCCTCATGAATCACTTTGTCTATTGATGAAAACCACATAAAAATCGTTAAAAAGATCTAAGCGAATAAACGCGGGAAGCGACTTTAGTTTATTATATGTAAAGATTATTGTTATTTCATTGAATTCTGATAAATTATAATTAATTATCAACACAGTAAAATATTCGACAGCTACAATAGTGACGTTCATCATTTCAGCCGTAAGACGTCCACTGCTGGACTTAGGCCTCCCCCAATTTGGGGGGCTTTGCCATAATCGCCACGCTTGGCAGGCGGGTTGGCGATCGCAGTATGGTGGCAAATGCATAGAGAACGCTGCTGCCCATTCTCTAGTAAGTCCCTTAGTCGCCTTTTACGACACCCACGGGAAGAAATGGGGTGGTGTTATTCTTTACGTCCGGCACCACACGATACATATAGTGACGTTATCGACTTTAAAAAAGTCCCCCTTTAATATATGTAACTTAAATTGTACATCCATTTGTAATAGTTGTCTACAAAACATTAACCACATTTTTTTATTTTGGAATTTCCTTAAATCCCTTTACATTAAATCTCCCCGTCCTAGCGTCCTACCCTTATCAAGTGCAACGCTTTTTGACAGGCGTTTGTGCCTCATGTCAAGGTAAGACAGCTTGGATTATCTTTACAATACAGTTTGTACTGTCATTGTTAGTTGTGTGTGGGCCTTTTGTAGGCATTTTCTTAGATTTGCTTCAGGCATATTGTGCTTGGCTTTTAGTGGATAGGGTTTTGGTAAAATTAAATATTTGTTTATTTATTAAAACTTTATACACAAGCAAAAAATACTGTACATAGACGGACTTAAGGGCTCAGGCATTTTTCTATCAGTCAACGTTAGGGTGATGTTTTCCTTCACCGTTAAGAGAGCAGTGGTGATGAAATAATTTACACAAAGTATAGCGCCTACTTGGGTTCGAACTTACGACCTACTACTCGTAAGTCGCGGCCGTTACGACTGGGCCACCACTGCTCTCCCTCTCTCTCTCTGCTGTACCTATGTCAATGTTTAATTTTTTGAGTTCCTAAGCCTTCGCTGTCCGTCTATCTTTGTATCAGTGGGCTGAATCTCATTAACGTGATAAGTAAACCACGGAGAAGTAAACAGTTGAAATGTTGTGTGCCAGGTGCCTAATACGCATTTCTGGAATTGTCAATTAGCCTACAAATTAATAAACGAAAGCGACTCGCACGCTTACAATAAATATTGTATTTTTTAAATGAACGTTTCGCCTCGTTTGGGCGAGTTTGATTTTTGATTTTCAAATTTCTTTATACAAAAACAGATAAATGACATAAAACACAATAATCACAATAATAATTTTCTCTTGCCCGTTTTCACCAACGACCCCTAAACTATACCCTATGTAGGCATCCCTTAGACTAAGGTACCCTTAAAATGCATCCCTTAACTAAATTCATTTTCACGAAGCTAAGGGACACTCATATAGTGGCTACTTAGTTAAGTGACAGATTTTTTACGTCATAGTCATTCCAAAACCGTATTTTTACCGATAATCTTTTTTTATTACATTTTTACGTTAATGCAGAACAAAATTAAAATATTTTACATTATGAACATGTTTTAACAACAATTACGTTACACAATTTCATCTCAACATTGCAAAACTAACATATTTTCAATTTTTTTGTCAGTATAACTAAGTTCCAGTGCCTTTTTTTAAAAGTATTTTAACTGATTTAAAAAAAGGAGGAGGTTATCAAATCGACTGTTTTTTTTAAAGTTTGTTAGTTACCTCATAACTTTTGACTGGGTGAACCGATTTTGATGATTATTTTTTTATTTGAAAGCTGGTGCTTCCCGTGTGGTCCTATTTTAATTTGGAGAGATCCATGTGAAAACCATATAAGTCTTAAATTTGCATTAAGTATTTCGGAAGTCGGTGTCTTAGTATCTGTATTTAATGGGTTTTGTTTTGCCACCGACTTCCAAAATTAAATTTATTTTTCACTTTTTAGTGTTTTAAGAAGTCGGTTGTTATTTTTTTGTAAAAAGTTTTTTGACAGTGACATTTCAGTTCAGGTTATTTCTTTAGTATTGTGTGTAGCTGTTAGTATTTATCTGGATTTGATACCTACTTACAATGGCTGAGAAAAAGAAATGTGGTCAGAATTTTACTGCTGAGGATAGCAAAAGCAAAAATGGTGAAATTGCTTTCGGTCTACAAGTACACAATATATCTATTTTTTTTACTTTGATATGATAAAACCGAAAGTAATTATTTCTGTCTGTTCACGATTGAACCAAGGAGCCAATTTTGATGACATTTGGTACGGGGTAAGTTTGAACCCCAAAAAAGGACATAGACTACTTTTTATTCCACAATTTGGTCTGCGTTCAGGATAACCGACATTTACGCGGACGAACTCGCGGGCGAAAGCTTGTTTTAAACTAAAAAACGGACGAAAGCACTAACGAGGCGAAACACATCTCATGGATGGAAGTTACAAACGCTTTTAATGCTTCAAGTTCTGTTTATAGGTTTGAATATTTGTTAACGAATCTCTTTCTCTGATTTTGTTTTTATGTATCTTATCTCTTACGTGTTAATTATTGTAATAAAAAAAAAATACCATGCGTACATTAATAGAGAAGGCTCTATGTCGGGAGCCAATTTCATGTGATTTTCACCATTCTTGTATGTAAATACATACATAATACACACCATGAACACAATCTTTAAGTAAAATATATTTTGATTTTTAGAAGTAAAGACCAGCTTATGTGGCTCTACACGAAGGAGTGCTACACAAACTGGTGGTGGACCCTCACAAATAAAAACAGACTCAAACCTGGACCCAAAATATGTTCTAGTTTTTAAAGTAGCAATATCACGCTATCCTTGAATAAACTTTATCTTGTAAAAAAACTCTTTACATCATATTACGTGAAAAAGACTGGTCTTTCACGATAAACACGCGGCCGTGTAAATAATCTAGGGGTTGCCAATGATTCCACCGTCTCCGCAGCTTCAACACTATCAAAATACTCACATCATAGATCTTCCATATTTTTAAATATTCAAGAATACGCAACTATCAAACAAGTTTAAACTAACCCTTAGCTTAGGGGTCGGTTAGGGGCCGAACATTCGGGCCCCTAAATATAAGGTATCTCTTTAGAGTTTAGGTGTCCCTTAAACGTTGGTGAAAATAAAACTTGAGATAAGTGATACTTAAATTGGCCTAGGGGCTCCTTAAAATTTAGGGGCCGTTGGTGAAAATGGGCATTGCCCGTTTTCACCAACGACCCCTAAACTATACCCTATGTAGGAATCCCTTAGACTAAGGTACCCTTAAAATGCACCCCTTAACTAAATTCATTTTCACGAAACTAAGGGACACTCATATAGGGGCTACTTAATTAAGTGACAGATTTTTTACGTCATAGTCATTCCAAAACCGTATTTTTACCGATAAAATTTTTACGTTACATTTTTACGTTAATTCTGAACAAAATAAAAATATTAAACATTATGAACATGTTTTAACACAATTTCATCTCAACATCGCAAAACTAACATATTTTCAATTTTTTTTGTCAGTATAACTAAGTTCCAGTGCCTTTTTTTTATGTATTTTTAACCGACTTCAAAAAAAGGAGGAGGTTATCAATTCGACTGTATTTTTTTTATGTTTGTTACCTCATAACTTTTGACTGGGTGGACCGATTTTGATGATTCTTTTTTTATTTGAAAGCTGGTACTTTCCGTGTGGTCCCATTTTAATTTGGTTCCATTCGAACAATGGGATCCATGTGAAAACGATATAAGTCTTAAATTAGCGTTAAGTATTTCGGAAGTTGGTGTCTTAGGATCTGTATTTAAAGATTTTTTGCCACCGACTTCCGAAATTAAAGTTATTTTCACTTTTTAGTGTTTTTTTTTTTAGGAAGTCGGTTGTTATTTTTTTTGTAAAAACTTTTTGACAGTGAAATTTCAGTTCAGGTTATTTCTTTAGTATTGTGTGTGGCTGTTAGTATTTTTTTTTTTTTTTTTTTTTTTTTTTTTTGGATGGGAAATCATCAAATGACTTCTCCCGCTCTGGGCGGAGCGGGAGGGCGTGTCAGACTTTTACTGACTAAAACCCACCCGTGTTCCTTCAGTTGCCCATGTGCCAGGGTCACGGTATCTCTTTTGAACAATCACGTTTTTAGGAAGTCGGTTGTTATTTTTTTTGTAAAAACTTTTTGACAGTGAAATTTCAGTTCAGGTTATTTCTTTAGTATTGTGTGTGGCTGTTAGTATTTGTCTGAATTTTATACCTTTTTACAATGGCTGAGAAAAAGAAACGTGGTCAGAATTTTACAAAAAAAAAGCAATTTGTTTGTTTTTGTTTTGTTTGTTTTTTTTTTGGCAATTTTTTAAAAGCATAAATGGTGAAATTGCTTTCGGGCTACAAATACACAATCTATCTATATTTTTTACATTGATATGATAAAAGCGAAAGTAATTTTTTCTGTCTGTTACGCTTTCACGACTAAATCAAAGAGCCAATTTTGATGAAATTTGGTACGGGGTAAGTTTGAACCCCAAAAAAGGACATAGTCTACTTTTTATTCCACAATTTCGTCTGCGTCCAGGATAACCGACATTTACGCGGACGAAGTCGCGGGCGAAAGCTTGTTTTAAATCAAAAAACGGTCGAAAGCACTAACGAGGCGAAACACATCTCATGGATGGAAGTTACAAATGATTCTAATGCTTCAAGTTCTGTTTATAGGTTTGAAAATATGTTAACGAATCTTTGATTTTGTTTTTTTATGTATCCTATGTCTTACGTGTTAATTATTGTAATTAAAAAAAATACATGCGTACATTAATAGAGAAGGCTCTATGTCGGGTGCCTATTTCATGTGATTTTCACCATTCTTGTATAAATACATACATAATACACACCATGAACATAATCTTTTAGTAAAATATATTTTGATTTTTAGAAGTAAAGATCAGTTTTTGTGGCTCTACACGAAGGAGTGCTACACAAACTGGTGGTGGACCCTCACAAATAAAAACAGACCCAAACCTAGACCCAAATAAATATGTTCTAGTTTTTAAAGTAGCAATATCACGCTATCCTTGGATAAACTTTATCTTGTAAAAAAAACTCTTTACATCATATTGCGTGAAAAAGACTGGTCTTTCACGATAAACACGCGGCCGTGTAAATAATCTAGGGGTTGCCAGTAATTCCACCATCTCCAAAGCTTCAACACTATCAAAATACTCACATCATAGATCTTCCATATTTTTTAATATTCAAGAATACGCAACTATCAAACAAGTTTAAACTAACCCTTAGCTTAGGGGTCGGTTAGGGGCCGAACTTTCGGGCCCCTAAATATAAGGGATCTCTTAAGAGTTTAGGTGTCCCTTAAACGTTGGTGAAAATAAAACTTGCGATAAGTGATACTTAAATTGGCCTAGGGGCTCCTTAAAATTTAGGGGTCGTTGGTGAAAACGGGCATAAGGCACACTTAATTTAGGGGAATATATTAATTGATCATCTAAAAACTTTTTGATCTCTGATTTATATTCGGGTTATAAATTATAGATTAGGTATATTATACAATTATAGATATTATATATTTATAAATCAAGACCAAAGGCTACAAACAAACATGCAGGTGAAGCTAATAAAAGGGTGTTTAGAACAACCGACTTCCAAAAAAAACAGTATAAAGTGAAAAATAACATTAATTTCGAAAGTCGGTGGCAAAAAGCTATAAAAAACAAAAAAAAAAAAAAAAAAAAAAAAACAAAAAAAAAAAATGAACACACTACCACTACACACACACACACAACACACACTAACATTAGTTCATAAGTTTTCACTGTTACTAACACTTATGGAAGAAATTCTGAAATAAATGTTTTATTATTATTATTATTATTATAATACAAAATATTCCTCACTGTTGTTTTATTTTTTGGAAGTCAGTATTTTTTTTTTTTGATAACACATATTTTGTTAGAAAATCAAACTGAACATTATTTAGGGATCAAATAAATATTTAAATGCAGTTAAAATGTCAAGTCTATAAGTTAGTCTACCCCAAGAAATTAATAACCGGAATTATGTAAAGCCCACAACCAACAGTATTTGAATTAAAATCAAACCAAATAGATGAATTACTCGACTCAATTTGCATTTGTTACAAATGTTTTAGTTAAAATTTCATTTCCAAAATGGAGATAAGTTCAACGCCAGACGGAGATTAAACATTCAGGTGCTTTCTGAATTGGAGAACTGGGTTGTTTTAACTTGGTAAAATTGGGTACCTAGTCAATTCTAATTCTATGCACTGTGGTTTGATATAAAAATCGTATCATTAGAAATTCAGAAATCCTTGCATTGGTTGATCCTTGTTTTATGCCATTCCAAAAACGAAAACAGTTAGGTATTTATTTATTTGAAAATCGAATGCCAAACTGAGCAACATTAACCGGAGCAGATAACAATTGGTTTTAATTTAAAACGAATTCATTGAAAACACTATTTTCGCATGTAATTCACTCATCCATTTGTAAATAATAAAGTAATAATCTATTAAATTCACACAATTTTACAAAATCCGCACATTATCACACGCAAACAGGTTTATTAAATTAAAGCATAATATTTTAACTAATTAATTATTATGCGGTATTAAGTGCTAATGTGGCACCACATAATTATTAGAGCTATCAGGTTGGACCAAACGTTTGTATCGGCGCAACATTCTGGCGAATGCAACGTTTGAGCCAACTTCACTCCACAATCAGTGTAGGTCTGTCACAAAGGAGGCTATAATATATTGGCAGGTGTAACCTTTTAAATGATTATTATTCCTGTATATAGGATAAACCTATCATGAGTTCATGACATAAAATAGAAACGGCTATTTTATACCATTTTCGACTAAGCGGTTCGAACACTGCTTAATAAACCTGCGTTCGATTCCCAGCAATTAATATTTCCAGATGTAAAGAATACTACAATGCAATTTCTCCCGCGGGTGTTTGTTATAGAATAGGTAGCAGCGTTCTCTATGCATTTTACCACCATACTTTAATCACCAACCCGACTGCCAAGTGTGGTGATTATGGCAAATCCCTTTGGTCGAGGCCTATGTCCAGCAGTGGACGTCTTTAGGCTGAAATGATGATGATGATGATGAAAGATAAGTTTATCACTCAGTAGAGTTCATCTTTTCGTTAGAGATCTCTACATATTCTGTACTAGCTTTTGCCAGCGGCTTCGCCCGCGTGGAGGTCGGAAAATATCCCCCGGGAACGTACTACCGGGATAAAAAGTACCCTATATGTTAATCCAGGTTATAAACTATCTGTGTGCCAAATTTTATCCAAATCCGTTTAGTCGTTTTTGCGTGAATGAGGAACAAACATCCACATATCCATACATCCAGACATCCATACATCCAGACATCCATACATCCATACATACAAACTTTCGCATTTATAATATTAGTCGGATGTAATCCTTGGTGCGCGAGTCTGATTCGCACTTGACCAGTTTTTTTTTACATTTTATTATACTAGCTTTTGAGAGCGGCTTCGCCTGCTTGCTATGCATATAAAACTTCCTCATGAATCACTTTGTCTATTGATGAAAACCACATAAAAATCGTTAAAAAGATCTAAGCGAATAAACGCGGGAAGCGACTTTAGTTTATTATATGTAAAGATTATTGTTATTTCATTGAATTCTGATAAATTATAATTAATTATCAACACAGTAAAATATTTGACAGCTACAATAACGGACGTTACCAAAGTTTTAAAAAACCCTCTTTTAATCTACGTAGCTTAAATTGTAAAGCCATTTGTAATAGTTATCTACAAAACATTAACCACATTTTTTTATTTTGGAATTTCCTTTAATCCCTTTACATTAAATCTCCCCGTCCTAGCGTCCTACCCTTATCAAGTGCAACGCTTTTTGACAGGCGTTTGTGCCTCATGTCAAGGTAAGACAGCTTGGATTATCTTTACAATACAGTTTGTACTGTCATTGTTAGTTGTGTGTGGGCCTTTTGTAGGCATTTTCTTAGATTTGCTTCAGGCATATTGTGCTTGGCTTTTAGTGGATAGGGTTTTGGTAAAATTAAATATTTGTTTATTTATTGAAACTTTATACACAAGCAAAAAATACTGTACATAGACGGACTTAATGGCTGAGGCATTTTTTTATCAGTCAACGTTAGGGTGATGTTTTCCTTCACCGTTATGAGAGCAGTGGTGATGAAATAATTTACACAAAGTATAGCGCCTACTTGGGTTCGAACTTACTCGTAAGTCGCGGCCGTTACAACTGGGCCACCACTGCTCTCCCTCTCTCTCTCTGCTGTACCTATGTCAATGTTTAATTTTTTGAGTTCCTAAGCCTTCGCTGTCCGTCTATCTTTGTATCAGTGGGCTGAATCTCATTAACGTGATAAGTAAACCACGGAGAAGTAAACAGTTGAAATGTTGTGTGCCAGGTGCCTAATACGCATTTCTGGAATTGTCAATTAGCCTACAAATAAATAAACGAAAGCGACTCGCACGCTTATAATAAATATAGTATTTTTTAAATGAACGTTTCGCCTCATTTGGGCGAGTTTGATTTTTGATTTTCAAATTTCTTTATACAAAAACAGATAAATGACATAAAAAACAATAATCACAATAATAATTTTCTCTGTCTCTTATAAGTGGAGACCTGTATATGGCTTTCTGACTAATATACTATCCTTGATCTGTTTGTTTTAGCTGTAAGTCTCCCATTTTATTTATGTAAATAAATAACATTTAGATCTCAATCTAAAGCATTTAAGTCTAAAAGATTCAGGCGAGTTCATTCGTGCGAGTCGACTAATAAACTAATAAAAGTGTCTAAAGGGCCACATAAGTGGACTCAAGTTCAACTAAAAACTGGACACGTGTGAATGAATGGCCAAAACCACATGAAAGAGATGGTAAACGACCACGACCTTGAACTAAGTCCATTATCCTTTAGCCCCGTCCCTATCTACCCTCCTCCCACATATTTTTGTCTTCACCCCATCATTAATATTTTCCCATAACATGGGGTTTGTTGGCATCAAACTTGCTTCCAAAGTCATCAATCATCGACTCTCAAAACATGCCTTCGACCATACTTCTTATCATACCCTCCTTAATTCGAATCTCGATCTTACGACCATAGTTTTAAGGGGCAATTTTGTAGGCTGTGATGCAATATTTATCGTATTACAATTTTATTATGAGGTAGGTAGTTTGTAAAGTGATTACAGTACATATTTTGGTTGTTAGATGGCAAACAAACATCTTATATGGCCGCCTTTATTTACGGTAGAATAATAGCAGTAAATAAGGTAGAAACGCTGACTGTAAGAAAACTTCAAAGGAACGTAAATTCAAAAGATATCTTTGTATTTTTGTTCTAATATTTGACCTTTTACTCAATTAATGGAAGTGTTTTGAAGAAGCCAAATAAGTAAGAAAGAGATTCTTTTATGAAATTTAAGTTGAAAAAATACGGTTCAGGAATGTCAAAACAATGTCATAATTTCGTTAGTTACATATTTCTATGCAATAAGGAAAATGTCGTGAAAGTTTTGAGTATGAATGTTGATGGCTATAAGAGTAGAGAGACCAAAAACGATGGATGGACTGAGTGAATTATGATATGGATAGAAAGGGGGTGACTACTGAGTTGATGACTAATAGAGAAGAGTGGAAGAAAAATACATGCTCCGCCGACCACAAATAAATTGAGATAAGGGCAGGAGAGTGATGACATATTTATATACCAGAGGGGTAATTGCGTAACTTGCTATCAGTAGGAATCGGCTTCATATTGATAGTTAAACAACATTCATTGCGTTATTTACGTTGCTGAGCCGACAATTTATTCGAACAAATGACGCAATGGTTTAGAAATAATCTTCAATCCCATTCAGGTTCTGATAAATGGTGCGTTTCGCAATTAGGGTGCAGGATAGTTGGATATAGTCGAAGATGAGGAAAAAACCGATGGATGTTTTCAAATGAATTTGATAGACGAACCGTTTCTTTTTTACGAATTAAGTTAAATTTTATTCGAAAACGTCATCGGTTTTTTTACTAAACTTCGACGATATCCGACGACACTAGTTACCTATCTCTTTTGGTGATCGTACCTACATTACTCCTATTACAAAGTAAGCCAAAAAAATATATTTTAGATCGTCCTTATGAAACACACGGTGACAGAAGTACACTAATCATAACTCAAAGAAATGTTATACACTCTCTTCATTATCTGCCCAGCCTTTTGTCAACTATTTTGGAGTCCACTTGCAGTCTCACCGGATGCACCTAAATATTAGTATTTTACATGGTGTTCAGCGCGCTATGGAGCGGGCTATGCTCGGAGTCTCTTTGAAGGATAAAATCAGAAACGAAATTATCCGGAAAGAACTGGAGTTACCGACATAGCTCCCAGAGTAAGCAAACTGAAGTGGCAGTGGGCTGGCCATGTCTGTCGAAGGACCGATGGCCGGTGGAGCAGACGAGTCCTGTAGTGGAGACCGCGTATCGGCAAGCGTAGTATGGGACGTCCCCCAGCTAGATGGACCGATGACCTTAGGAAAGTGGCTGGGGCAGACTAGATGCGGAAGGTGGAGGGCAGGGTTTTGTTGCGCAACATGGGAGAGGCCTATGTCCAGCAGTGGACTGCGATAGGCTGAGTTGATTGACATGGTGCTACTGCCTATCTGACATCCACAGCCCAGTTACAGAGGTTACTCTGCGATACCATACCACGAGATCTTTGTATGAAGAGATGATAACCCATTTACAGACCAACCGCGGCAACATCGACCCATACGACTGTTATAGCCACAAGCCCCTACACACTCTCTTTATATAGCGAAAAATTTTAAGTTTATCAGTGGGGGCCACACTACCTCTTATTGTTTACGCCCAATATTAAATCAAATAGATTTAGATTATTAGGAGATTTAGGGGCTTTTTTTTTTTGGATGGGAAATCATCAACTATCTTCTCCCGCTCTGGGCGGAGCGGGAGGGCGTGTCAGACTTTTACTGACTAAAACCCACCCGTGTTCCTTCAGTTGCCCATATGCCAGGGCCACGGTAACTGTTTCGAACAATCACGCGACCCTGGCAGGCATCGGTCCTAGCAGACCCTTTCAGTGCTGCTGACATCTCATTGAGGCGCGCGTGGAACACTACGCGCCGTCGACACGGGCCTGGTCCTTACCGGGCGGCGAGCTACCCATTGCCCGCTGCCCGAGATTTAGGGACTAATGACTAAATTATCACAGTCGCACAGGTCGATTGATCGCTAAGCCACGCTTCCCGTGGCCGATTCATGGACAGGTCCATTCATTTCATATAGAGACACGTTCGTGCCTTGGCTGTCTTTCGTAGATATATGACAGTTGTGTGGGTTAGTTTGAAACACAAAAGTCCTACAACCAGTCTTACCAAGGGGTGTTATACAGTAAATGGGTTGTGGAAGTCAGATAGACAATCACTCCATGTAAAATAGTGGTTTTCCGCTTCAGGTTAGACTCGAAGACGACCCCATCATACTGGAAAACGAAAGACTACACAGATTGATTTTAATAGGTTTTGCTTATCCATGAAAATCGAAGCCCTCCTTAATTGAAAAGAAAACGGTAAAAGCGAAAAAAAAATCCCTCGGTTTATCGACGTCAATATTTTATGGGAAGGATAAAATATAAAAGGTAACAATATATCCTAAAACTCTTGCACGCGGCAATTCCTTTTTATCCAAATATTTTCCTCTTCAGACGTGACTTATATACATCGACGTAAAATGTATTTCCTCGCACAAATATCTTAAAAACACAGTCTACAATTTTGTTTCTAAAGATTTAAGCCAAAATCATATCACGCCAAACGATTTTTCCAAAAGTAAAATATCGTTTGAAAAGTTAGGAATTCAGCCTCAGACAAACATTTTAGCTTTTGGAGGAACGATTGCTTTAGTTCAGTCTAAAAATGGAAAGAAATTTCCAAAGTCTCAATTGTAAAAGTTTATTTTAATTTTTGGTTATGCCTTTTTGTGTCTTGCTACGTAAGAAATCGCATTTACTTCTCATAAGCATAAGCTCAAGTAGCCTATATTGTTCCCACCGCTGGGATACAGGCCTCCTCTCTGTGAGAAAGAGTGGGTCATATTCCACCACGTACCGTGTGGTGCCGGTCGTAAAGAATAACACCACCCCATTTCTTCCTGTGGGTGTCGTAAAAGGCGACTAAGGGACTTACCAGAGAATAGGCAGCAGCGTTCTCTATGCATTTTACCACCATACTGCGATCGCCAACCTGCCTGCCAAGCGTGGCGATTATGGCAAAGCCCCCCATATTGGGGGAGGCCTAAGTCCAGCAGTGGACGTCTTTAGTGAAATGATGAAACATAAGCTCAAGTAGCCTATATTGTTCCCACCGCTGGGATACAGGCCTCCTCTCTGCGAGAAAGAGTGGGTCATAATCCACCACGCGGACCCAGTTTCGGCTGGCGGAGGTCACTTGTGTTCGAATTTTATGGTCTCGAGCATATCGGTTACCTCACGATGTTTTCCTGCACCGTTTACTTCTTGCACAGAACAATATTTTAAGACATTTACATATTTTTGTAGTTCTGAGTTCATATTTGTGCATGTAAGATTTGTGCAGTTAACCGCGCGCTCGCACGCACGGGAACAGTGGTGATCCAGTGGTATCAGTCCCGACTTACGAGTTGAAGATCGTGGGTTTGAACCCATACAGGTGCATACTTTGTGTTAATAATTTCATCATCACTGCTCTCAAAGGAAAACATCGTGAGGAAACTGACATGTCCTAGAACCAAAAAAATCGAAGACATGTGACATCTACCAACCCGCACTGGGCCCGCGTGGTAGATTACGGCCCACTCTCTCTCCTAGAGGAGGCCTGTGTCCCAGCAGTGGGAACCATTAAGGCTGATTATGATGAAACGCACGCTGGTGTAGCTGACTGATATCATGACGAAAGAAACGTACTGATTAAGAAAGATAAAATATAAACACCGAATAAACTTCTTGTACTAAATAAACTAACAAGCTATTAAATTAAAATATAGCTTCCTACCTAAAACGATTAACAAACTAAAATATGACGTCGAGATAATATTCCTTCACATCGCTGTCGACTAGTTATGTACCCAAGAGACTGGCGGCATTGCGACGTTGGATGGCAATGCTTGTTTCGCCTCTGGCCAAGGTAAAATAATAATAATAATAATAAACATTTTATTTTCAGGTTACAATTATACAAAACTTGTGTTAATAATAGTACCTTAAACTATGTTAGTAGCACTACACTTTGTTAGCTTTTCCGTGAGCTGTCCTGTGGCACTTGTCCGCGGAAGCGACGGAACACCACGTCCTGTGGCCAAAAGTCTTCTGGCGTACGTACTCCACAACGTCTTCTACCTTCGTGGTGTAGTGTAGGCGAGAAATGTACACCAGAGTGTTCGGTTTAGCAGCGCGCAAGTTGACTTCGGGCTTCGCAGTAGCTTTCCCGCAGCGGTTCTTGTTGGTTCGCGAACGGAGCTTCCTCCTTTGCACAATCACGAAACCTTCATCATAAGGCTTAGGTTTAGTTGGAGGTTGGAGCGCCTAGGGCACTCGCAGTGACGCTAGCGAAACCCTTTTTTGTCGGTTTCGTCAGAAAATAAAAACTTTTTACCAAAAAATTTAACCGCCGAAAAAACTGAAAAGCAAAAAATAATAAACCTTAAAATTATGAGTCGGCGCTTTGAGTGATCTTTGTTCATTGATTTTTCAGCGCCGACTCATAATTTTAAGGTTTATTATTTTTTGCTTTTCAGTTTTTTCGGCGGTTAAATTTTATGGTAAAAAGTTTTTTTGTAGCTTTATTGTACTTATAATACTTGGCAAGGTATACCCTATCCAATGAATAAAGAATTATCAAAATCGGACTACTCTGTATAAAGTTATGCGTGGTTAAACATTACAATCAGTGAGTGAACAATCAATCATCCCCTGTTTTCCGACCCTTAGGGTTCGATTTTGTTTTCCAAATTTATATGGGACCACCCTCGGAGTATACCCTTTCCAATAAAAAAAGAATTATTACAATCGGACTACTATGTAAAAAGTTATGCGTGGTCATACATAAAAAAAAATTAAAAAAAAAAACAAACAAAAAAAAATATACGCGTCGAATTGATAACCTCCTCCGTTTTTTTCGTCAGTTAAAAAGATGAGAAAAGCCAGCTACGAAAAGTCTCAACCAGATGTTTGAAGATTTCTTTAAAACGGCGGGTCAAATAATACATAGTTATTTATCCTTATTTGACCAAAATGCTTACCATGGGACATTTATAAATGCTTGCATTATTTAGATTATAAATGTATACTACTCATGTATAAGATACCTCTTTGGGTAAGTAAGCTACTTATATGGTAATAACAGATTTTTTTTCAATAAAAGATTTTTTTTACAAAGGATAAGCAGAAGGTAAAATTCGTACAATGCATGTACGAATTCTACCTTCTGCTTATCCTTTGTAAAAAAAATATTTTCTATATAAAATTGCAAAGACGTTCAGGTGACTATAAAATACAGAACATTGAACTAAGTGGTCATAATTTAAAAGAATTCTGTCGAGACTGCACACTTAGAGCGATATGGTACCGAATATCAATTTTGTTTGATAGCAGACGCGATTTCATGTGGAAAGTTCTGATCGCTTCATGTGATGTGGAAGATAAGAGAAGAAATTGTCTTCAATAAAGGTCTTTTAGAACTTGGTGAACCAATATCGGAAAAATTCTATTATATTTTTCCACGTAAATCAAACTGCTCATGAGTTATGGTTATACTTTCAGGTAACCTTTAAAATGTACAGTATAAGTGTTTTTAAGAACCAACAACTTCTCTAGAGCTTTATCGGGTTTGAAGCAGTCGTGTAATGATTAAAACAATAATTTATTTATTGGTGTCTTACAAAATGTCAACAATTTTTGGGATTAAATCTACGTGGTTTGCTACGGCGTAGCAAGAGCTACGCCGTAGCATCCTGATAGTTTCGAGTTACTACGACATTGTAGTAGAACCTTAAGCTGCTATACATTGAATTAATTTTCTTCGGTCGTAGTTAATTATTTTGGTGAGATGTGTGTGTACTTTTCAAACAGTTTCACCTCTGCCTTACCTTGTGTGATGCAATACAATTGTCCAAATAGGAAAAGTTAGTATGAACGAGATTACCTTCGAAACGCAAAAATCATCATTTTAAGTATTCAATGTTTAAATAACAATAGCCAATCTCCTCATCTCTTGTTAAAACTTACGTATTTTCTTGTAAACGGCTAACTAGTGAACACAGAGACTTTGTTACTTTGTGTACACTGTACAGTAGGACAACTTGGCTTTGTATGTCCTTACGAACTTAGTCATTGAGCTATTTGACTTGCTTTGTCTGTTAATTGGGTATTTGCCGACAACTTGTTAAGACAAAAGCACAATATTGATGTATTCTAATGTCGCGAACAGAATTTGAATGTGGTTGGGTTTAAATTTACTATAGTCGTTGTGTTTTAGAATGGTAACAGCGGTCAGTGCCCTTTGCCTAGTATATTTTTGTAGAAACTCGAACAATGAATCGTCTTTTTTAGGGTTCCGCACCTCAAAAGGTAAAAGCGGAACCCTTATAGGATCACTTTGTTGTCCGTCCGTCCGTCTGTTAAGACCCTTTTTCTCAGGAACACGTGGAGGTATCAAGCTGAAATTCATATCAAATACTCAAGTCTACTGTTTCTTGGAGCTGTGAAAAAATCAAACTTCTAAGCTAACGCAATCAAAAGATATAGCCGTTTATGTCGCAAATTTCCGCAAATTTTCGAAACTCGCAAGGGAATCAAAACCTAAAGGGTACTTCCAGTCGATCTAGAATTTTGAAATTTGGTACGAAGCAACGTCTTATAGCACAGATAAAGGAAAAATTGCGAAAACCGTAAATTTTTAGTTTTATCATATAATAAAAAATAAAATAAAATTTTAAACTTTATACCTACAGGTTTGTACGGAACCCTCGGTGCGCGAGTCCGACTCGCACTTGGCCGGTTTTTTTGTTAATTAATCAAAAATGTTGAGGATTTCACCTTACTTTATTTTATTTTTTGAAACGATGAATACTAGAATCTATAAGTTCAGATAGGTAATTTCAGCTGAAACACGTCCACTGCTGGACATACAAGCAACCCCTTGGGTCACGAAAAGTCTCAACCACATGTTTGAAGATTTCTTTAAAACGGCGGGTCAAATAATACATAGTTATTTATCCTTCATCATCGTCATCATCATTACAGCCGAAAAACGTCCACTGCTAGGAATAGGTCTCCGCCAAAGGAGGTTTGCCATTATCACCATGCTTGGCAGGAGGGTTGGCGATAGTAGTATGATGGTAAAATGCATAGAGTACGCTGCTACCCATTTTCTAGAAAATCCCTTAATCGCATTTTACGACACCCACGGAAAAAAAGGAGATGGTGGCTTTATGTTCGGTACCACACAAAATATTATTGCTATATTAAAACGAAATAACTATAATAATCATGAGTAGAATTTATGGCCATCCATTTGACCTGCTATATCATTAATAATTCCCAGTCTAGCACGTCGATAAACCTATATGTGTTAATCAATTTAAAAAGCTCCTCTGCATGTACACTGGAATCAATGTTAATCAACCATAGTTACTTATATGTCTGAGTCATAAGGGTTGATTTACGTTGAATTCAATGACGCTCCATTGGCCACGAGACTAAATCAAAGTCGTTTACCAATCCAGTATTAATATCCTTTTTTGGCGTTTTAGTCCAATTCTAATAATATAATAATTACTACAGGTGATTCGCACGAAGTTGACCATTTAAATTGACAATCCGTTTGATAAAGGCGAGATAATTCACGCGAATCGGCAATGTATTACTTACTATTGAAATAGAATAAGCCCTTTTTAATCCACTTCTCACAGACAAATTCCTACCACGTATTTAATCGCATAGAAAGTATTATATAATCATCAACACAAATAAAGTTGAAAAAAATATATATTTATTGAAGACTAGCTTCTGCCCGCGACTTCGTCCGCGTTAAATTTCTTGTTCCCCCGACCAATCCCGTCGCGTCAAATCGCCTAACCGTGCGATTTTCCCCGTTTTTGCAACATTTTTCATTACTGCTCCGCTCCTCTTATTTGTAGCGTGATGTTATATAACCTCCTCTCTCGATAAATAGGCTACTCAACACAAAAAGATTTTTTCAATTCGGACCAGTAATTCCTAAGATTAGCGCGTTCAATCAAATAAACAAACCAACTCTTCAGCTTTATAATATTATTATAGTATAGACTAGCTTTTGCCCGCGGCTTCGCCCGCGTGGATGTCGGAAATGAATGCAAGAGGACGTACTACCGCGATAAGAATTAGTTATTCCAGGTTATATAGGTAATATAGACTCTTGTGTGCTATTTTCGATCCAGATCCATTCAGCCATTTTGCGTGATTGAGAAACAAACACGCAATCATACATATTTTCATATATATAATATTATTATTTATTATTAGTAAGTAGGATTATAACTCATATTACTTAGGATTCATAGTTTATGAGAACATCATGTGTGTTGCTGTTTTTAAAATAAAAGTAATAGTATTCAGAGTAAGAAGATTGCGACATAGGGCTTGGTTTAGTTGAATATAAGTCTTCCTGGTTTTTCTTAACGCTCCTATTTTACCTATCAGACACTCAATCATTTACCAGACACCGAACATAATTATAGGAATAGTACTTTAGCCAGTGGCTTGGCCCGTATAGCTGTCGGAAAATATCACCCGGGAACCTACTACCGGGATAAATTAGGTATCCTATCTGTTACGTATCCATGATATAACTTATCTTTGTGCCAAATTCGATCTAAATCCGTTTGGCCGTCTTTGCATCATTGAGAAACAAACATCCAAAAATCTAAACATCTAAGCCATTTCGCGGTCTCTTACTTGGAATAATACTATTAGGTTTATTTTGAGTAAAATGAACGCTAAATAAATTGGCCGCTGCCAACGCCCGCTTTTTAAATCTCTAATATCTTCTAAGATATTCATTTAAATTACATGCTGTAAAGGACCATATTGATCTATATTAAATGCACAATATATTTAAGGTACTTAATTGGATAAGGATTAATGCTGTATTGCTTAAAATCGCTTCGTATATAAGCCCCTATTTCTCGTAAAAAGTAAAAGATAAAAAATGGTTATTGTGGGTTATCCCTAAGAGATAGACATATACCATTGATGACAATTTTGTAGGCCTCTTTAAGGTGATACTGTAGTACATTATTTTGATCTATTTCGTAGGATTCACCCAGGGTTTTTCGAATTTTGAGACGTATGTCAGCGTAGTTTTCGAAGACAGTTATTTTTTTCTAAAATAAAAGTAGCCTAAGTTACTCTTTGTTACATCAGCTATCTGCCAGTGAAAGTCCCGCCAAAATCGGTCCAGCCATTTCAGAGATTATCGGGAACAAATAGACAGACAGACAAAAATTGTAAAAAATGTTGTTTTGGTATATGTATCGTGTATACATCCATATACACTTAGTAAAAAGTGGTTATCTTAATATTAAAAACAGACACTCCAATTTTATTTATTTGTATAGAGTATAGATTACTTTAAAAACCACTACTGAAAATTTAAGAATATTAAAAAAAAACAGTTCATCGAAATTCATCGACGCGGTAAAAAATTATCGCTGATCATGCAAAAAACATGCCGACGAATTAAGAACCCACCCTTTTTTGAAATTGACAAAAAGTCGTGTTTTATAAAGAAACCAACATTCTATTTGACACCCACGAATATTCTACCCAAAATGACAGGCCTTTTTAATGAGCCTGAAAAGTTTCCACTGCTAGGATACACCTTCTCTCTATGGAAGGAAATGGGCTGTAGTCTACCACGCTGGTCCAGTGTGGGATACAAACCATAATAACCAATTTAGAGCTCATTCACACGAAGACGATTCGTTTTTATTGACGAATCGTCTTTTTCACGATCCGTTGTTATTTTTTAACGGTGCCTTATTAAATGCTCGTGTTCACACGCATCACGAATCGTGAAAAATGTTGGACACGTCTTAAATCACGTATTGTCTTTTAAAAAACACGTTCGCAAAAAAAGGTATGGAAATGCTCCAAATCTTGGTTTTTGACTTAAACTAATGTGAACATCAATTCAGATATTTTGCCGAATCGTGATAAAAGACGATTCAGTATGCAATGTGAACGGATCGACGTGTCCGTCATGACGTATCGTGTTTTATGACGAATCGTTAATGACGGCACCCCTGTGAATGAGCCCTTACTAATATTTAATACGCAGATACTCTGAACCATGCAAGGCAATTACCACTAATTAATCACGCGCCACGCCCGGACAATTTAATTAATACGTACTGGAACCAGGTGAGAAAGGCTTAATTTAGTGTTATGGTTATTAGTAATAGGTTAATGATGTAGAGGTGAGCTAACAAGGTGAATAGAGCTCATTTAGAAGAACCAAGATAACCGACATAGCCCGACGAATTGCCAGACTTAAGTGGCAGTGGACAGGGCACATTGCTCCCAGAACTGAGTCTATCAGGCCGTATGGTTCTGGAAGACGTACCTTTATAAGGCCTCCCACAAGGTGGACCTTGTAAAGGCCGCAGGAATCTGAAAGAAAGAAAGAAAAATAGTTTATTCTGCAAAAACAAAACGTACAACATGAAATAAAAAATAATTACAAAAAATAAAAATGCACACGTACAAGGTAGCCAAAAGCCCCGTATTCAAGATAAAAAACGTTGTACAATGTTATCTATGGCTCATTGATGACACGGTGACGGACCAAAGACAATACAAATCATATATCTGCGTTATGACACTGACAGTAATTATATAAGAAAAAACAAAACAAAAACAAAATTTCCGGATGCAGAGTGCATTTCTGGCTAGTTTGATCTTTATATACATTTTTTAAATATTATTTTGTCTTATTTTTGTGCACGTGTCTTTAATTTCTGTAATTGGTTGTAAACCGTTTTAATTAAAGAAATAAATAAATAAATAAAAGGTCGTTGCTCAGCAAAATCCTGCAACGTCGGACGAATCTATCGTCAGCAGCGCTGATTTTCAGCAACTACCGTAAAACGGGGCTACTTTGACTTCCAGGGTTACTTTGACAGATTTTGGGGCTATTTTACCAGAGCGCCAAAATCGGTTTTCACGTGTGCTCAGCAAGTGTGCGTATCCTCGAGTAATATTGCGCGAGGCGCGGGGTGTGGGGAACGCGTCATAGTTTGTTGTCATTGTTTTCATTTAAATTCATGTAGTTTTCAATAAAATAATAGATTTTTTGGTCAAAATGATGTCAAAGTAACCCATGCTTTTATTATCTTTGACGTCAGTTGCATTTCAATGCCCTGTTAAAGAAACCCCACTTCTGAGGTTACTTTGACATTTAATAAATTTAAAAAAAATAGGGAGTTAGGAGGGTGGTAGGTTTTAAATTTGCCATCGATCTGATAACCAAAGGACACATTGTTCTGTTGGCGTAAAAAAAAAGTGAAATCCGAGCCGTAAAAAAAAAGTTACAAACGAAAAACCTCCAAAACCTGTTCAAAGTAGCCCCGTTTTCCGGTACCTTTTACCTGCTGGATGCGGGAAGCATAAAAACGGCCGCAGTGGCGATGCTGGAATAATGATCCTAGTGCTGAGTCACAGGTCTCCTCTCCGTGAGAGGAAGTGACCGGCGACCACGTGGGCAGAGTGCGGGTTCATTACATGTCTTTGAATTTTTGCTTTGAGGATATGCCGGTTTCTTCGCGATGTTTTCCTTCACTGGTTTAAGAGCAGTGGTTATGAAATAATTTAATATCCAATACTCAGTATGTACCGTGTGGTGCCGGACGTAAAGAATAGTATCACCCCATTTCTTCCCGTGGGTGTCGTAAGAGGCGACTACGGGACTTACTAGAGGATGGGCAGCAGCGTTCTCTATGCATTTTACCACCATACTGCGATCGCCAATCCGCCTGCCAAGCGTGGCGATTATGGCAAAGCCCCCCAAATTGGGGGAGGCCTATATCCAGCAGTGGACGTATTGCGGCTGAAATGATGAATGACTCAGTATGTTTATTCCTTTACCATAATGTGTAAGTAAGTGTACCGTATTTTGCCGGACGTAAAGAATAACACCACCCCATTTCTTCCCGTGAGTGTCGTAAGACGCGACAAAAGGACTTACTAGGGAATGGGCAGCAGCGTTCTTTATGCATTTTACCACCAAACTGCGATCGCCAAGCCGCCTGCCAAGTGTGGCGATTATGGCAAATCCCCCCAAAAAATGTACCGGTCAAATTGGCGGTGCATGGAGGAGGCTCATGCCCAGCAGTGGACTTCTTACGGCTGAAATGATGGTGATGATGATGAAGTGGTAATTACATAATTCAGATCATTGTGGACTCTTTAGGGCACATCAAAAGAGTAGAAAAGAGGAATCCCTGTTTTAGGAGATCATCAAGTTCTTATTGTGGGAACAAGTTTAAACTAACATCAAGGGATTAAAAGATACGATTTAAAATTCGTAAGTCACGACCGTTACCACGTGACCACCACTGTTCTCTTGTGTTTCCTAATGGGAGTAAATCATTGTATTGTATATGAACTAATTTAATGGTTTTAAGCCGTAAAATAGCAAGTTAAACTAACAAGAGTAATTATGATATACTCTTTCTACTCCCCATTGTTTTAGCTTCAGAATGAGTTACAATATTCCCCTCGTTAAATCCAGTAAGGTTCAATTATACACCTATTACGGTTAGTTCTAGACAAGTTAGTTTGAACTAGGAGCACAGTTAACTTCGGAAGTTGTTCATATTGTTTGAAACTGGCGTAATAATGCTTGGTTTTTGATACTAAAACCTGATGGTGAATAAAGCAATCTTAACATTGAGCTTTTTCAACTCCACTAAAAGCTGTTAATATGTTTTTTTAATTTTTATTAAAAAGCTTTTATTTTATTTTTTATTTTGTGGCTATAATCTACTTATTAAACTTGACGAGGCATACCCTATCAAATTAAAAAAGAATTATCAAAATCGGACTACTCCGTAAAAAGTTATGCGTGGTCAGTGGTCATACATAAAAAAAAATATACGACTTGAGAACCTCCGTTTTTTTTCGCCGGTTGAAAATTAAGTTTTTTCAAACAGTATTTCAGGAGTTTTCATGTAAGCAGAGCCCTTACATCCACGCTGGCTACCAACCAGAGGGGTAATTGCGGAACTTTTTATCGGTAGGAATTGGTTTAATATTCATAGTTAAACAACATTCATTGCGTTATTTACGTTGCTGAGCCGACAATTTATTCGAACAAATGACGCAATGGTTTAGAAATAATCTTCAATCCCATTCAGATTCTGATAAATTGTGCGTTTCGCAATTAGGGTGCAGGTTGACTCGCTAATCTCTTACTTTCTAAACGGGGACGGTAAGTAATAGGTTTGGCAGAATCCTTCGACTTGCCTACTTAAATAAATAAATGACGACTATAGTCGGACAGCTCAGTTAACCGACAGCTGTGTAGACATTAAGCGGTCACTCCTCCTGGGGTAATTACACTATCTGAAATTTAACGATTTGAAATTTACGACCAAAAGATAGATAGTTATCAGCTCTTGAAGTAGGTACTTCGTTTTAGTACCTTGTGAAAACGCTGATCACTTTGTACTTTTTCACAAAAAAAAAGGATTTTCTTCTAAGCGTGTCGATAATAATCTATATACAGTCAGCCCAGAATTTCCTGCCAGGGTCGCGAGATTGTTCGAAAGAGATACCGTGACCGTGGCACATGGGCAACTGAAGGAACACGGGTGGTTTTTAGTCAGTATAAGTGTGACTCGCCCTCCCGGTCCGCAAAAAAAAAGCCCAGAATTTGGGTATGAGCTTGGCACTTTCAGTAGCGTGCAACAGGACATATTGGACATGATACTAAGTGCCCCATTATTTGTGGGACAGCAACAAATGTCCACTCGAAGGCGGAGTCATCTGTGAATTTTTACCTAAGCGGGTTTTCTTTGCTTCGGCCTGACTCTGAAGACTATGACTTCCCGGTAAGCCAAGGCAACTTATTTCGGGGTATGAGATTTTCAGCAGGTGGTACTAACGAGCGGAAGCAACGCTTTACTTATTTAATAAAATTAATGTAACTGTCATTATCTCTGGTGTCATTATGTTTGTCTTCGTCACTTGTAATATATACGAGTAATATTAAAAGTTTTTAGCATGGTTAATGTTTTCAAATTACTGTATGTACATTAAAGTATATCTAAAAAACCGGCCAAATGCGAGTCGGACTCGCGCACCGAGGGTTCCGTACAAACCTGCAGGTATTCACGGTTTATGCATAAGGTTTATGTTTATGAATTTTTTTTTTTTTTTTTAATTTTTATACCACTTTGGAAGTGTTTCTCGCGCAAACTATTTGGTTTAGAAAAAAATGATATTAGAAACCTCAATATCATTTTTGAAGACCTATCCATAGATACCCCACACGTAGGTATGGGTTTAATGAAAAATTTTTTTTTGAGTTTCAGTTCTATGTATGGGGAACCCCAAATATTATTGTTTTTTTTCTATTTTTGTGTAAAAATCTTAATGCAGTTCACAGACTACATCTACTTACCAAGTTTCAACAGCATAGCTCTTATAGTTTCGGAAAAAAGTGGCTGTGACATACTCGGACAGACAGACAGACAGACATGACGAATCTATAAGGGTTCCGTTTTTTGCCATTTGGCAACGGAACCCTAAAAACCGGTCAAGTGTGATTCTGAGTTGCTCACGAAGGGTTCCGTACCACCGGTGTTCTCAACATTACATATATTTTTTGAGACCCCTTTAATTGTTGCCCTTTTTTATTTTTGTCATAGCGCCATTAGATATACACAATCTGTAAATATTTCAACTATCTTCCTATTACGGTTCATGAGATACAGCCGCTAACTGCCAGACAGACAGCTTAGGCTTAGTAATAGGGTTTTTTTGACACCCTTTGGATACGAAGCCCTATAAACGACCTCGCACTTACGTTTCTAAGCTGTCTTATCACGGCATTTGTCTAGCCATTTGATCCTTACATGCACGTCTATCAATATTAAATTGTCAGCCGTAATCTAATAAAGCATACGTGAGAAGTTTATACAAAATTGATTGTAAAGCTTAGTTCACACTGACGGGCATTCACCTGCCTAGAAATCAGAATAGTAAGATAGAAAGGAAATACTTTTATTTAGCACTGATTTGCATGTTCCGTGTGGAAGCCGGACTTAAACAATAGCACCAACCCATTTCTTCCCGCGGGTGTCGTAAGAGGCGCTAAGGGATATACTAGAGAATGGCCAGCAGCGTTCTCTATGTATTTTACCACGACATTACGATCGCCAAGCGCGCAGACGTCACATGCTTTTAAAAAACTCGTAAAGGAAAACTACTTTTCGTTGTGATCTCGTTCTCCTAATCTAACTGTAATTTTCTATGTACTGACTTCATTTATAAATGTGCCTTATATATTTAGTATGTATATATTTACGTATATGTATCTATTATTTAGAATATAAATATCTGTTTAGCAATTCTAGTACATTGCATGTTTACACCATTGACATACCCATTTTATGTCCAGACTTATTACTGTCCATTCCATGGTTGCCTGGAAGAGATCGCATAAAGCGATAAGGCCGCCTATTGTATTTTGTAGTCATTGTAATTTTTTTTGTTTGTAAAACTATAACTCGGCTTTCGAGCTTCAAGATAATTTCTCAGGGAGCATTTACAGACAAGGCCCGCAAAAATACATGTGGGTTATTTAAGCTTATGTCTAAATAAAAACAACCAGGCGGGTTGATCGGTCAGGTTAAGTTATGAGTAGAGATCGCATATTCAGATGCATATTCACCTAAAGTTGAAATGTTGGCTAATATGGAATGCGCGTTTTTACCGTGTTTTGTGTGTTGTTTTAACTAACACATACCACCCTACACACATATGTATTTGCATCTGGGGTTAAACATTAATTTTAAATAAATATGATCCAAGGAACCTGGCTTTAATAAAACATACGAATATTCATATGCATATTCACCTAAAGTTGAAATGTTGGCTAATATGGAATGCGCGTTTTTACCGTGTTTTGTGTGTTGTTTTAACAAACACATACCAATCTACACACATTGCATTTGCATCTGGCGTTAAACATTAATTTTAAATAAATATTATCCAAGGAACCTGGCTTTAATAAAAAATATGAATATTCATATGCATATTCACCTAAAGTTGAAATGTTGGCTAATATGGACTCCGCGTTTTTAACATGTTTTAACTAACACATACCAACCTACACACATATGTATTTGCATCTGGGGTTAAACATTAATTTTAAAGAAATATGATCCAAGAAACCCGGCTTTAATAAAAAATTCGAATATTCAGATGCATATTCACCTAAAGTTGAAATGTTGGCTAATATGGAATGCGCGTTTTTACCGTGTTTTGTGTGTTGTTTTAACAAACACATACCAACCTACACACATTGTATTTGCATCTGGCGTTAAACATTAATTTTAAATAAATATGATCCAAGAAACCCGGCTTTAATAAAAAATACGAAGCCGCTTCCGTGCTTTCACAGCTAAATAGTAACATTAGGTAAATATTCATTCGAATATCCGATCACTGGTTGTGAGTGACCGTCTTTACATTCCAAGACCCCTCCATACCTCGGCAAGTGCGTTAAGGTGTTGCTCCCGACTGTCTATCGTGGATCTTTGACAGTCGTTATGGGTCGTCAGAAGACCGAAAATATGACCAAGGGGTATCAATTACCCAGTAACTGGGTTGTGGAGGTTTGATAGACAGTCGCTCCATGTAAAATACTGGTATTCAGCTGCATCCGGTTAGACTGGAAGCCGACCTCAATATAGTTAGAAAAGCGCTAACCAGATGATGACTACTGAGATATCAGATAATAGTGAACTATGGAACATGAAATCATAATGTGCCTACCTCAAATAAATTGAAATAAAGGATGTACAGTGATGAATCAGCCGTTTTTACACGCTTTATATTAGCCTCACTTGTATGTTTGTTTGTAACCGACTCCTTATAGCGCGATTTTGACCCACTTTAAACGACCAGATTTCATTCAAACTTTGCACACCTGTCAAGGACCGATGACAATGCAATAATTTCATAAATTTGTGCCATTATCCTTGCCAGGGTTACCAGGACAGCAAAAAAAACTATCTTCGAAAACTACGCTGACATACGTCACAAACTACGCTGACATACGTCTCAAAATTCGAAACACCCAAATAAATAGAAAATAAATAATAGTTTAAAAAAACAAAAAAAATACGCTTCCATTGAAAACCAAATTAAAAAGTACAAAATAATGGAAAAGAAGCGTAGGGTGCCTGATATAAATAAAAAAAATACCTTAAAAAGCACCCCACGCTTTTGGAACGAAGTTCCTTATCGCGCGTTGTGAAAGGGGGCTAGACGGAAAAAAATCTTACGAAAAGTTGTCACGACATGCTTTAACCGACTTCAAAAAAAGGACGAGGTTTCTCAATTCGACCGTATTATTTTGTATGTTGTTGTTTTTTTTGTTGTGAGTAGAGAGGGAGAGAGGGAGAGAGGGGGAGAGGGGGAGATGGGTAGTGGGGAGAGGGGGAGAGGGGGGAGAGGGGAAGAGAGAGGGGGAGAGTGGGAGAGGGAGAGAGGGAGATAGAGAGAGAGGGAGAGAGAGAGGGAGCGAGGTAGAGAGAGAGAGGGAGAGAGAGTGAGGGAGAGAGAAGGAGATAGGGAGAGAGAAATAATATTTTTGTTGAGTGTATACAGGTTTTTTGTACATAATAAATAATTAAAAAATTATAACTATTATGAATCCTGGAAAGGAACTTTGTTCCATCCGGGTGTCCCTTGACACCTCTAAAGTTTTTTTTCCATTATTTTGTACTTTTTAGTTTGGTTTTCAATGGAAGCGTGTTTTTCAGTTTTTTTAAACTATTATTTTTATCAAATAAAATCAATACGTACTTTCATACAAACAAAACCCATTATTAACACATGATGAACGTAAACGCATTACTCGAGTCATCGTAACTATAGAACCGTAGCCGATAATTCCCGAGCGTGGCCGAAATTGACAATAGGACTATTGTCAGTTTGTCACCCTGGGTGGCGGTCTCAAAGGTTATCGGACCCAGCTGGACTGTGTTATTAGCATACCTATGGATTTTGGGGATGAATTTGAATCTAAATTGCATGTGCTTGGGACTAAGAGTATTGGCAAGACAAAGGATGTATGTTTGATGTAAGTGACGAGTCACTCATTCTGTCATTCCATTGATGCATGTCGATATTGTGTTACGTTGATAAAATCTATGACAACCGATGTGAGATACTTGTTTTTAACAACCGTCCATATTTTTGAGAGTCAAAAATTTAACTTACCACGGTTCGTAAGTTTCTTTTAACACGCGTTTATTAGCTTTACCTATATCTATTGATCTATGTATGTAACGGAATTGTTAAACGCGTTTTACACCCATTTTGAAAACGTCAGATTAGCTTGAAATTATAACACTTAGGATTAATGACAATACAATAATTTATTAAGTTTGTCTCATTATCCTGATTAGGATCTCCGGAGAGGGAGCCTATTCTAACAAAGAAACCCACTTAAACGGTTAATCGAATTTTAAAAAATTGTTACCCCCCGATTTTCTTTGTAATTTTTTTTTTTTTTATCTCTCTATTCTTATTTTACAATTTATTGAAGATTCTTTTCTACTTTTTAGTTTAGTTTTGTATTAACGTGTGTTATTCAAACTATTATTTATTTTGGTTTTCCATTCGTTTCTGGTCCTGAATTCTATGCTCTCAATTAGACACAATCACTCCAAAACCTAAGAGATCACAAATGATTATACTTACTTAGTTCTCTTTATGAACATATCTCCAATGTAAAAGCGGCCTTATCCTGCCAATCATAACTATTGAAATGCCTCTCCGATGAATCAAATTATGTGAAGCTAACGCTCCACAGTGGCGGCCCCGTGTTACTACGAATATAAAGCACATGTGAGACCTGTGAATCTATACTATAATATTTTAAAGCTGAAGACTTTGTTTGTTTGATTGAACGCGCTAATCTCAGGAACTAATAGTCCGAATTGAAAAAATCTTGTTACGTTGGATAGCTTATTTATCGAGAAAGGCTATAGGCTATATAACATCACGCTACAACCAAGAGGAGTGGAGCAGTAATGAAAAATGTTGCAAAAACGGGGAAAATCGCACGGGTAGGCGATTCGACGCGACGGGAAGGGTCGGGGAAACAAGAAATTTAAGACGGACGAAGTTGCGGGCAGAAGCTAGTTCTGTATAATGTCCTGCACTCTAACTATGTAACACGCTATTGGTCAGAATCTGAATCATTTTGATGGTTATTGCTCTACAATTGCTGTATATAATCGAAAAAACTGTTTATTCAGTAATACAAACAACAAATTGAACGTAGTTTAACCCCGCGAAGTGAGGACAAATCATACATTTTAC
This sequence comes from Aporophyla nigra, assembly GCA_947507805.1. NCBI lineage: Eukaryota > Metazoa > Arthropoda > Insecta > Lepidoptera > Noctuidae > Aporophyla > Aporophyla nigra. Next base: position 24,041,207 of record OX382292.1, on the reverse strand, counting down.
ATTTTTTTTTTTTTTTTGTTCGTGTAAAATTATCAAATGACGTATTCCGCTCTGGGCGGACCGGGTGGGCGTATCAGACTTTTACTGACTAAAACCCAGCCGTGTTCCTTCAGTTGCCTTTATGCCAGGGCCTCAGTAACTCTTTCGAACAAATCTCGCGATCCTGGCAGATACTTTTTACCTTGATAATACGTTTCCATTGAATAATTTCCAACATCAACGCAGTCGAACCCGCGGGCAAGAGCTGTTTGTTAATTTTGTGTGTTTAATCTTTGACAGGCCTGTTGGTCTAGTGGTTAGTGACCCTGACTGCTATGCCGGAGGTCGTGGGTTCGATTCCCACCCAGGACAAATGTTTGTGTGATGAGCACGATTATTTGTTCTGTGTCTGGGTGTAATTTATCTATAATATGTATGTATTTAGAAATATATAAGTATGTTTATCAGTTGTCTAGTACCCATAACACAAGCTCTGCTTAGCTTGGGACTAGATGGCGTTGTGTGATAGTTGTGGATTATTATTATTATATTATAATCTTCAAGAGTTATTTCTTCCAAAAAACACTTATATTTCCTGTTACCACACAATCAATCTTACTATATTTTTACATAAAGTTGGTTTACATAAATAAACTTATAAAACCGCAGTCACTGCAACTAATCTCAGGAGACGAGCAGGGACGAGATGGTTCCCTCTCACAAAGGAGACGTTGAAGTAATAAGCTGCTTCAGTAAAATATATGCTTTACAATAAATATAAATGTGGTGCAATTCCCAAGGAACTTGGGGTAGTTGGTATTTTTATGGTTTTAGTTGGATATTCGGCATTTTTGAGAGTTTTTAAGAATGAACCGATAATCGTCGCTTGTCTCTAAAAGTTCATTAGAAAACCAGCATCTGAAAAAGTATTCTGGCATCCGTCTGGCATTAATGTTAGATGCCTCTGCAGATGTATCTTTTGATAGTTATTGGAATTAAATGGCATGCTAAAGCATGCACAACCGCTTAAAACCCTAGACAGTGCAAATCGAATGCAAAATTTGATTAAGATAAAAAATGGTATCAGAACACTTCCGTGAAAGACATTTCCGGCTTTACCACCCCCGAAAATCATGGAAACGACACCCATGGTGGAAAAATCGATAATTTTCATAGCCACCATCTTGGATTTTTATTTTGGCCTCACTATCGGCTTACACTCTATATACTCTATTATACAACTACATGCTACAGCTCCAACAAATAAGGTTGAAAATTGAATAAATATTTGGATTGACGATGTGACTAAGCTGCGAATTGGCATTTATTTTACGGGTTTTATTTAGATTATTCGGACTACACACATTAAATTAAATAATTTAATAATAATAATTTCTTTATTGCCATAAAAAACAGGTTACAAAAAACTTGAGACCCTGGCTCCAGAGCTAGGTTAAAGTACCTGTATTTCAGGAGCCAGTGACTTCTTCCATTTAGGTTGTGTGACAAATTTATATTACTTAAAATTACATTCAATACTAATCATTTAAATAAATTACTAAAATAGAATCGTACAAGCAAATTAACATTAAAGAAAATTTGACAATCTCAATAAAATAAAATGAAAACAATTATATATTATTAGAATTATGACAAATATTGATAAAAAAAAATAATTTGAATTGAAAATTAAAAACAATATTAATAATAAAATCAAGATAAAAACAAAATAAAATTAGGGCAAAAACACAATTACAATAAAGAAAGATTAAATAGTAAAACAACACTGATTTTAATTTGGGTGTGCTGATATGAGTGTAAATGTGTGTTAGGGGGTGTGTGTACTTGTGTGTGAAAGTGTGTTGTGTGAGTGTGTGTATCTGTGGGTGTACGTGTGTGTGTGTTAATTGTGAATACCAATTACTTATGTTCTAATAATTTTATATCGATTGCAATAAATTTTCAGTTTCGCTGTAGTCCTGTGTCAGTAGCCAGATCTTTACCTTCTTTTGTGTTTCACGAATCGTAAGGGGATTGATGTCCAGAATTTTGTTCAATTTATTGTATAGAAAAGGTGCAAGATATATTCGCTGTCTCCTGGCTGACGCCGTATGACAACGCAACGGTTGGCAAACATTTGTTCTGGTGCGCTTCTTATTGTAATCTGTATTAAATGGTGTAATTCTATGCTGTTTGGTAACAGCTTGCAGTATATAAATCTGTCTCACTGTCAGAACTTGGCACTTCTCGTATAGGACGCTGGTGGGAAATCTGAAGGGTCTGAAAGTCATTACTTTAAGAAGTGATCTTTGGGCCCTTTCCAAGCGAATCGTGAAAGTCTTACATGCACCACCCCACACAGTAACACAATATCCCACGACTGATTGCACGAGCGCATAGTACACAGTACGAAGGAGTTGGAAGTCGGCCACGTGTCTAAGTTTTTTAAATGCCCAGACAAGCTTCCGTACACGTGCTGTGGTGAGATCCATGTGTTGTCGCCAGCCAAGCCTATCATCTATAGTCACACCAAGATATTTCACGTGTGTAGACTTAGTGATAGCTGTGCAATTACATGTAGTTGACGAAGAAGCCAAGTTGCAATCATGTAATCTAATATCTAAGTTGATGTTTTTAAGTTTCGAAAAGGAGAATTGGAGATATGAAGATTTAGAGAGGTTCAAGGTGAGGCGGTTAGACCTTAGCCAATAGCTTACTTTATGTAATCCCAATTCGGCGCTTCGTCGAACTTCGTCCCAAGTCCCCCCATGAAATACTAATGCCGTATCGTCCGCGTAGGTAAATATCTTACCGTTTATAAGTGGCAGCTGACACAGGTCATTTATATAAATCAAGAAGAGACTCGGGCCAAGAATACTGCCTTGTGGGACGCCAAAAGTAACCCAAGCATCAGAGCTAATGTATTCTTTTATCTTAACCCTTTGCGTACGGTCACAGAGAAAATCCTTAAATATTTTTAGAGCATTTCCGCGAACGCCGATCTTATCCAACTTGTCCACAAGGAAAGGAATCATAACGGTATCGAATGCTTTGGCCAGGTCGAGGAAATAATTGTCTGGTTAAAGTTTTAAAGTAATGTTTATTCTATTGAACTCTTTAAAAAAAAAATGTTGTTATCGCTGAAAATACAGAGATGTTCGACGTCAAAGTTTTTTTTGTGAAACAATTTTTATTGGGAATATCAAACAATTTTTCACTATTCTATTCGGTTAGAATTTTTCTTTAAACCCTTCTCTGTCCACTGTATTTTTTGTGTCGTATATTTTCATTGCGTTACGTTATACTCGATTGTCAAAGACACCAGTGTTTTGTGAATATTGAGGTAACAGCGCGCCTTAAGTCCAGTCGTGGAAATGTCTTTCGCGCAAAAGTCCATAAGCGGAAATGCCTTTTCGCACAAGTGAGTTCTTGCAAATATTTTTCGCGCATATGTTCCAGATATGATAAAAAATATATATAGTCCTCCAGGCCGAATTTCGGCCACGGCGGCCAATCTCAACGGAGACTAGCCATCGGCGCGGGAGATATTATAGTGCTCAAGTGTGTGCGCAGACACAAGAGCACTCACTCTCCCCTCACTCTCATAGTCCGATGGGACGGCAATCCGACACGACCGGAGAGAGATCAGGCGTAGGACCAACGGCTTAACGTGCTTTCCGAGGCACGGGGGTATCACACCGCCAACTTCCAAACTCCGGGCTGCTACTAAGAAATTCCTAATGAAAAACCCAGTAACAGTTTGCCCGACCCGGGAATCGAACCCAGGACCCCACGCTCAGCGGCCGCGCTTGCGACCACGAGACCAACGGGGCAGTTAAAATAGCAAGTAATTAAGGATACTTAAAATCGATTGCCCATAAATTATAATTACACATTTACACCAGGTACACATCCATAGACTAATCTTTCAAAATAGATAATCTTTACTAAGAAAACCATCCATACATAAAATATGAACCTAAATGTATTTACACGAACCTATTTGTAAAATAAAAGCTAAATATGGGTTTACTAAATTATATTGTAGATGCATCTCTGATTAAATCTTCGCGAATACATGCGTATTATGTGTGTATATTTTATTTTCCAAGTCAGCATAGAAACAAGGCTCCTACGCACTCAGCAAAGTTATTTTACTTACCTAGCAACAGAACTAAAAACTAAAACACATAAATCGCGTCTCCTGGCATCCAGCCGAAATACATTTGACGTTTTAAGACCTTTTACGTCCCCTTTCATACGACCGAACGTAAACATAGGCGGGCATAAAAGTAGGTCCCGACATTGGTACTTATTGAGGTTTTATTTTTCGTGTCCTGGATGTAGGTAGAATGGAACAATAAAGCCAAATGTTTAACTGTAATAAGAACACCGAAATAAAGAAATTTTATGTTGAGTTCCGTCAAAATAAATAATACTTATTTAGAGCGTAATGTAGGTCGTTTGGACCCAGGCAGGCGCTTTGGATAGAGAGGCGCCACGGCGTCCTCACCTTCCGCCTGACGCAGGTTCTCACCGGGAATGAATGCTTCGGTGGGTTCCTGTTCAGGATAAAGCGGGAGGAAACGCCCGGGAGTTTCCATTGTGAGGATCGTCTAGAGGACACGGTGGAGCATACGGTGGAAGTGTGCCCTGCCTGGGCGGAGCACCGCCGTGTCCTCGTGGAGGCGATCGGCGGCGGCGACCTCTTGTGTCCGGCCCTGGTGCGAGCCATGGTACGGAGCGAGAGGGCATGGGAAGCCGTCACCTCCTTCTGCGAAGCAGTAATGCTCGCGAAGGAGGAGGCGGGGCGCGTGAGGGAGCGGCAGTCTCTGCGCCCTTACGTCCCTAGCCGCCGCAGGAGGAGACGCCCCGGGCGCCGGGAGTCGATTGCGGACTCCCGGCAGCAGCACTGAAGGCGTCTGCTAGAACCGATGTCTGCCGAGGTCGCGTCATTGTTCGAATGAGATATCGTGACCCTGGCACATGGGCAACTGAAGGAACACGGGTGGGTTTTAGTCAGTAAAAGTCTGACATGCCTTCCCGCTCCGCCCAGAGCGGGAGGAGTCATTTGATGATTTCCCAACCAAAAAAAAAGAAAAAAAAGGCAGGCGCTTTACTTTGTGTGAATTATTGCACAGCCACTGCTGTCAAACTAGTGAGGGAAAGCATCGTAAAGAAACCGGTATGTACTAGAACCAAAAATACGCAGACATGTGACATCTACCAACCCGCACTGGGCCCGCGTGGTGTATTACAGCTTACTCTCACCGAGAGGAGGCCTATGTTCCAGCTGTGGGAAATAGAATAGTAAATTATTTGTATTTTTTAATCAAATTTATTGGAATGTTTTATTATGTTAGTAGGTGAGGTAGTGGGAGTTACTTGAGAAGTAGGACGCACGTTACTCCAAACCTGTATATCATATTTGCGTTTACTACCGTGTTGTAAACAAAGGCAAAAGAAACATTATGATGTCGTACTCTAATGACAGTTAAGACTATCATTGGAAGACAATATATGTACTAGGAATTAACGATATTATTGTCATGTAAATTCTACAAAATGTGGGCGAATTTTACACAATTTACCAACGCTGGCTACACGTAGAATCCAAAAAGCACGATTGTGCATACATTTAACTATTTATGCCTCTGCCACACTATCGCTGCGGTGTGCGATAACGTAGCGGTAGGAAAAAAAAAGTAATAATATCCATTGGGTCTTGATGCGGTAAAGGCAATAAACGTCAATTAATCATCTTACCTAAAGGTACATGAAACAGCGAGTTTTTTTTTTTTACCCGTTGGTAAAATGTTGTTTATGGGTGAGCGCATAAGTGAATACGGAGCTATTTATCCACACCGATCAGCCCCAACGTATCGCCAATCTGCGAGGACCTTAGTAGTCCATTGATGAATATAGTAGGGTAATAGCGTAAAACACATAAAACGTTAAAATCCCGAACAGTCATAGTGTTCTCCTCCATGTTTATTATTCGCACGGCCAAAGTGTGCTCTTTGCCAGCGACCGCATCCATCGCTTCCCAGCAGGCGTGATTGAAGTCAAAAGCAGACCAATCTAGCAATAAAAAATATACGTAATCATATAAAATAATAATTGATCGCAGTGTTTTCCATTTTGACAGTTCAGCCACGTCCATTGTGTTATTAACGTTGCAGATGAAATTTTCAAACGTATGAAGCTATGTATTATGGATTTACTTCAAAATCAAAAGGATTTTGGTTGAAAGTGTATTAAGAAAGTGCTGGTCCCAAAAATCCCCCAAAACAAAGTCCTTTAGCTTCTTAATCCAGTCCACCTAACACAAGCAGCCTAAAATGTGCCACTGCTGGGACACAGGGCTCCTTTCTGAGAAAAGAAGTTGGCCAAATCCATAGTGGGTTTGCCTACCTAGTTACTGAAAATGGTAAAACAAAAACCGTGCAATATTTCAATAGCAAAAATCATCACACATTTGAAATCATATAAAGAAAGTAATCAGGGTTTTCCTAAAAGGTCAATATAAAGTGCTAAAATTAAATAAAACTTATGACACAATAATTCCTGCACAGTATCAGTATATTTTCAGCGTAAATGAGAGAGCTTACTGAAATGTTTATCTAAATTACTTTATTATGCAAAAATAAGGCGTTAAACGGGCTCTCTAACTTAAAAACCCTACAATTGAAATTGTTTTGGATGTTAAGAGAAATTAAACTTTTTTCAGGAAATGTTTTCGAAATCTTGGAAAAACGATTACATAATAATGTTAAACTAAACATAGTAATTTATACTGGTCCTCCGATATAGATAAAGAGAACTAGAGACTTATGGAAACAATTATGTCTTGATTAAGCGAAAACGCAACGACAAGCTGCGGCGCTGTCGGCCGCAGCTTTTCGTTGCAGCAGTCGTTTAGCCATCGCAGTCGTACGTTGCATTGTGTGCACCGTGTCTAAAAGTTCGTTTATATGCCAGGTGTATACACAAACCATTCCGTCCACCATTATTATTTCTTTTAAAATAACTGTCAATCTGAATTTTTCTTACAATCCAATTATTTTAAACTTATCATGTCATATAATTAAGACGATGTAAACAGTAAGAAATTAAGATCACAATTTACCTAAACGCACAAAACACAAACAACCATTGACATATTATATACTGCGTAAGGACAGGGCGGACCGCATGTTACAATGACGCCTCGAACTTGGCCCCAAAATGGTCTTCCCTTTATCGAAGTGAACTAGAACGCGATCGGCTGTCTTCGGAACGGTCGTATATTTTGCAAGCAAAAATGCCAAGTTTTGCCGTGAAGGGTTGCGTGAACTACGACAAAAAGCACAATAAAAAAAATGATAACATTTTATATCACCGGTAAGTTAAAAATATGTCATTAAATCCACTGCTAACATTATTTAAAACAATTTTCTTTCATATTTGTCTCAACCTATGACAAAGACGAAGCGAAGCCGCGTAAAAGTACGACATAACTTTGCAGCGGCGCTCATTATAGCCGGTAGCCGATGAAATGGAAAGATTTAATAATATTACTATAAATAATTTAAAAAAATTGTTTTATTCGAAGGCCAATGAAAACTTAATAACACCAACAAACTGCAACAAATATAAATTTTCAAAAATAAAAGGTTTTTTTTTTATTTCTTTGTACCTCAAAAAATACCTCACCCCGCTCTTACAAGGTTACGTCTAGGAGCAGACCACGCGGATTGACATCGTAGTTCATACTAGTTCTAATAGATGACGTTAGTGTTTTTTGTAGGGCGACCGCGTCCGTCAAATGTTCGAACGACCGTATCTTTACTATTTAAATCAATGCAAACAACAAATTAAAAAAATAAGTCACAGCTTGAAAACATTCCTAATTCAAATCAACATTCCGTTCCGAAAATTCAACAAAAACTTTTTCATTAAAATTCCCGGGAACATCTTGTAGGGGTATGAAAATGTATAAAAACCGCTGTTGAGCCGTTAAGATAAAAGTTTACTCGATTTATGAGACATTGGGTGGGTCAAGAGCTTCACAAGAAAGGTTTAGGCGGGAGAAGACGCGATAAAAGCAGCTGTTTGCAGTTTTGGATGTGGTTTAAGACAATGGTTGAAAGCGGGGACAAGACTTCGATCCTTGCTGTAAAGTTTGGGTCGGTGTCGATTGAGCTCGGGGACGTAATTTTGGGGAAAACTTTCTAAACGATGAAAACTGGAAATTAAGGTAAAAGCAACTCTAAAAATCTTATTAACTTACTTTATTATTATAATCTTGTGTACAGTTAAATAGTACCTAGTTTGACGTTAGTTTGGAATGGAAGTCTGTAGTATTAATTCGCTACGATTTAAGTGTATCAACGGGAAAAATACATGTAATTCAAATATGGGTCATATTTTTTTTTTATTACTTCAGAATTATGCTTTCATCAATAGTTTTTGATTATAATTTATTTTTGCTTGATATTCACTTTTAAAAAGTACAATAAACTGTAAGAAATTTTAGTTTTTTTTAAACTAAAACATTGGTAAAAACCAATGTGACGCAAAAGTCTTTGACAACAATAAATGTCAAAGTGTTTTATAGGAGTGTTTGCGATTCAGTCCGTTGTCAATGTCGTATGCTATGACGTCACATCAAAATTGTAGCGGTGTGTGGGATTTCAACGGTAAATAGTCGAGTTATGCTAAATATCTCACAATTAGTAAGTTTATAAGCACATCACTAGAATCATTGCGTGGCATTCCAGGGACCTACGTCCAGGTTGAAGGTAGGACTTCTATGAAAGAGACATCTAACTGCACGCTGCATGCGTGGCTGGTCTGTACGCTGCAGGCATTCTACAGTTTGCAAGCAACGCAATCTTGTTGCGACCGTCTGAAAACCTGGCTGGCCTATCGCTGAGCCTGTTGCTGGCAAGCCGTCCTACGACCCTAGGAATTAGGAATGGTACCCTTCCAATCTTAATTTCTTTTTATGTTACCTTAATTTTACATACTTTCTCTCTCTCTTTTCTTTTTTTTACATTGTGACTTGAACAGGCAAAGACACTGGTCCCTATGATACACGAACGCAGTGACCTGGTTGACGTCCACGCAGACTCATTATCGGCGTTTGTCAGACGTAATTAGTATTAGTTTTTAATATAACTAGGTATCTAGAATTTAAGTACATTAGATGTTTAAAATTTAAGTTATAAACACAAAGAGCATTTTGCATGCGGTGTTTGCCTGTACCTGGTTGTGCAGTTACATTTAAGACACCATTACTCATATGTTCCTATCTGTATAATATCTGTAAGAACTGTTGGTGAACCTTAATTAAATAAATATAATAAATACACTTAACACTAGTTTAGGATGCATGGGATTCACAGTTGTGTTTACTTTTATGTTAATAAAACTTTTTACTTAAAGTGTGATAGTATTTCTAAGACTAGTGGATCGGTGTGACTTTACTCGTGACCGATACCTACTGTAGAAATTATATGTATAAAGCAAACGTGCAGGTTTTCTCTCTCTCTAAACTATCTTAATGTTATCGGCCTTTACAGTCTAGCTGCGAAGCCTAAGATGTTACAAAATGGAGGGCGTTGCGAGCATTGTTTGGCATTAAAATTTTAAACTATCACAAATGGTGATGTTAATTATCGGATAAAAATACATGCATATTCCCTATTTACGAGTAGTAACGTCTTCTATAAAATTGAAGTTGCCCACGGTAACTGTCTTCCGACCGTACATAATGTTTATTGTAAAACTGTGTTTAGTAACCGTATTATGTGCTATGTATCATCATTATGAACGATCCATAAAAAGTATAAACATGTGTTGTCATTAGTTTATCACAACTAAGTAAAAAACCGGCCAAGTGCGAGTCGGACTCACACACCAAGGGTTCCTTACAAACCTGTAGGTATTCATGGTTTATGCATAAGGTTTATGTTTATGAAATTAAATGGTTTTTTTTAAACTTTTATATTTGAGTTGACTGAATGAAAGGTAAATTGCGGTTTACGATTTGTGACGTATTAAAGAAAAAAAACTACTTACTAGATCTCGTTCAAGCCAATTTTCGGTGGAAGGTTACATGGTAATGTACATCATATATTTTTTTAGTTTTACCATTCTCTTATTTTAGAAGTTACGGGGGGGACACATATTACCACTGTGGAAGTGTCTCTCGCGCAAACCATTCAGTTTAGAAAAAATGATATGGGGATAAATAATGACCACCATAAAATGCTTTGATACCCTTAGTTTTGTAACCAAAAATATCTACTTAACACCAGAAAAATAAAGTCTAAAAATACAATAGTACCAGCTATTTTAGTCACGACTCCACTTTAAATTGTATTCGACCACCAAATTTAGTAAATGATCACCAAATCTTAACAATTGGGTGTACTACGTGAGCTCGACAAATGAATGTACGAATTCACGCTTGTGCGACACACTCGAGCTCACATAGTACACTAGGTTAGGTTAGGTTAAAACTGTGACCTCCTACGCACGAGCCGAGCGAGCGAAGCGAGCGGTGCCGCGGCAGCGGCCGGCGAGTGCTAGAAACGACTTGATTCAGTGTGCCGCACAAGCGTGCATTCGAACTATGTCACTCGCAACACAGTTTTGTCGCTCAAGTGTTATTCGCACATCCATTTGTCGAGCTCACTCTTAATAATTTGGTGTTCATTAACAATTTTTGGGTTAACAATGATTTTTTTGGAGTCAATTTACTTAAATAGGATAGCAAGATGTAAAAACTTTGGTTATAATTTTACTTTGAGACGCTGGTTTAATTTTGGTGATCATTTACTACTTTTGGATTAACAATGATTTATTTGGAGTCATTTTGCTTAAATAGGATAGCGAGATGTTAAAACTTTGGTTATAATTTTACATTAAAATGCGGGTTTTAATTTTGGTGATCATTTACTATTTTTGTCTGTTATATGTTACTATATCTGGTGGTAAGTTAAACAAAAGCCAAATGATATTAGGAACCTCAATATCATTTTTGAAGACCTATCCATAGATACCCCACACGTATGGGTTTGATGAAAAAAACATTTTTGAGTTTCAGTTCTAAGTATGGGGAACCCCAAAATTTTTTGTTTTTTTTTTCTATTTTTGTGTGAAAATCTTAATGCGGTTCACAGAATACATTTACGTACCAAGTCCGAATTGAAAAACTATTTTTGTATTGGATAGTACTAGATACCTAATATTATAAAGGTGAAGAGTTGGTTTGTTTGAACGCGCTAATCTCAGGAATTACTGGTCCGAATTGAATAATTATTTTTGTGTTGGATAGCCTAATTATTGAGAAAGGCTATATAACATTACGCTACAACTAATAGGAGCGGAGCAGCAATGAAAATGTTACAAAAATGGAGAAAATCGCATGAGCAGGCTATTTGATGCGACGGGAAGGGTCAGGGGAGCAAAATTTTACGCGGACGACGTCGCGGGCAGAGGCTAGTTATAGATAAAATCAAAGGAAACGACACTCACTCTTTGGGTTACAGTCATTGGACTGTCGCGTTGCTAAGGAGATACTTACATCCAGTAATAGACGTCTTTCTAATCACATGATAATCATAACATTTTTACTACATATTGAATTTTCTGCCCAATGGTAACGCTCCGAATTACGAATTGTAGACCGTAGGTTCGAACCCAGATACTTTTTGTAAATTATTTCATCACCACTGCTCTCAAAACTCGAAGGAAAACATCGTGAGAAAATCGGCATGTCCTAGAACCAAAAATTCGAAGACGCGTAACATCACCCGTACTGGGCCCGGGTGGCAGCTACCACCAACCACCATAGACTAATAAAGTATTGAATTATTTCAAAGAAGCTCTTTGCTTGAATTACATATCACGCAAATTAGCACAGGCATGAAAAACCTTTTTACCCGACAACCGCTTTCAACACTACCAAAAAAAATATAGAAGAAAAATATTCGAAAATGGAACGATAACAAACCGCCTCCCCTAACTTGATCTCTAATCTCACATATCGCGACCTATCGCTACACAATGAAAGTATATCGAGTAGAGGCTTTGCTTCGTACGATACAATCGGGATTCAATCCCGTGCCGAGCCCTGTATTGGAGGGTAGTCCGGAATTCAGTTGCGACTACGTGGCTCGAATGGAAACATTTTTGTAACTGTATTTATGACGTGCGTTGGCTGTGCAGGTTTTGAGGGAGAGTAAACTTTGTTATGTTGGGTAGAAATACGTTCAAATATACTTTTTGTAGGGTATTTTTAACGTATTGTATCTTTCTGCCCAGGTGTATTTTCTTGATAAGGTTAATGCCGTGTGGTGTCGGACGAACTGGCAGCAGTATTTTCTATGCATTTTACCACCGTATTGCAATCGCCAACCTGCCGCCGTCCAAGCATGGCGATTATGACAACCCTGTTCCCATTGGGAGAGGCCAATGTCCGGCAGTAGACGTGTTTCGGCTGAAATAATGATGGTGATGAGGCTCAAAGCCTCTGATATTACCAGCCTGAATTCTTAAATTACCCAAAAATTGCTCTTACGTTACATATAAAGTTTTACCCTCGAAAACAAAACCAAGAAACTACAATTCAAACGTAAAACAGGATAGTAAATGACGCACGAACAAAAGCTGTGCAGCTAGTCGATTTTAAGAAATCTGACAGCGGCTTCCAAGCTGCCAGTCAATCTAACGTGGCCCCGGAGGCCCTAGCTCGATCGCGCGAAGTAACGTCAATTCGAACGATTTTCGAATAAAAATTGTATAGGACAAATGTTTTCCTACAGCATTCTGGTTTAAAATATGCGGCAAGCACAATCTGTGTCAGCCATAAATATGAATATTTGCTATTATAATACTGGCTTTTGCCAACGGCTCCGCTTGCGTATCTATATTAATATTATAAAGCTAAAGAGTTTGATTATTTGTTTGTTTGTTTGTTTGTTTGATTGAACGCGCTAATCTCAGAAACTTTTGGTCCGAATTGAAAAATTCTTTTTGTGTTGGGTAGCCTATTTATCGAGAAAGGCTATATAAAATCACGCTACAATCAAGAGGAGCCGAGCAGAAATAAAAAATGTTGCAAAAACGGGGAAAATTGCACGGGTAGGCGATTCGACGCGACGGGAAGGGTCGGGGGCACAAGAAATTTAACGCGGACGAAGTCGCGGGCAGAAGCTAGTCTTACATATAAACCTTCCTCTTGCATTTACTCTGTCCATTGATGAAAGCCGCATCAGAATCCGTGACGGAGCTTAAAATATCTAAACGTACAGACACGAGAAGCAACTTTGTTTTTTCTATGTAGTGTATATCCTATAAAATATTATATTCGAAGCGACTATTTTGAATATTAAAATCATTCGGTTGTCCGTCGCGATTTCTCCACTCGTTCGTGCTAAACCCACGAAACCTTAGTTTATATTGGCTTAATACCAAAACCGGCCAGCGACTGCATTATAAACTCGAATCAAAGATAATTTGTATCAATTTTGAAAAAGGGACTTTTTACTAGATAAATAAAAAACGAAGCAAAATGTGTATGAAATTAACACCCAGATAAGTTACCCGGAAATTAACCGGAGGTGATGGAACGCGCCGTAAATCTTCTCGAATCAGCGATCTGCAAAACAAAATATTAATATTTTCAATTATCGGTTCGTACGCTCATGTTTATGCTTGAACGGTGTAAGCGCTCGTGACAGGATTGTATCATTGTTAAAGCGCTTCACATCAATACAATGTTTTATAAATAAATAATAATGAATTTATTTAGTTCATATACAACACAGTACAATATTAGGAAAACAAAGAACAGATTATAATAAGCCTTAGGAGCTAGTTTTTTACAAATTCCCTGGACCCCACACTAGGATTCCCTGTGTCGGTAGGGTAGGTGCAGTCTCTTCCCAAGTGAGGAAAACATTTACATTTATTTATTTAGGGAAATACATTAATATAAAAAAAAAAATAACAATTTGAAACAGGAGTTTTTTTTTTTTAATAAAAACAATGAAAAATTTAAACTATAACTAGAAACATATGTGAAATTTAATACGAAGTACATAACTATAAATATGTGATTAGGTGCTTTTGGGTCTGTGTGTGTGTGTGTAGTGTGGACTGTGTGTGAAGTGTGGAGTGAGTGTGGGGGTGTATTTGGTGAAAACGAATGGTTTAGTGCGTACATGTGGTTTTTTTAGGGTTCCGTTGCCAAATGGCAAAAAACGGAACCCTTATAGATTCGTCATGTCTGTCTGTCTGTCTGTCCGTCTGAGTACGTCACAGCCACTTTTTTCCGAAACTATAAGAGGTATGCTGTTGAAACTTAGTACGTAGATGTATTCTGTGAACCGCATTAAGGTTTTCACACAAAAGTAGAAAAAAAAACAATAATATTTGGGGTTCCCCATACATAGAACTGAAACTCAATTTTTTTTTTTTTTTCATCAAACCCATACATGTGGGATAGGTCTTCAAAAATGATATTGAGGTTTCTAATGTCATTTTTTTCTAAACTGAATAGTTTGCGCGAGAGACACTTCCAAAGTGGTAAAATGTGTCTCCCCCCCCCCCCCGTAACTTCTAAAATAAGGGAATGATAAAACTAAAAAAAATATATGATGTACATTACCATGTAAACTTCCACCGAAAATTGGTTTGAATGTGATCTAGTAAGTGCTTTTTTTTTAATACGTCATAAATCGTAAACCACAATTTACCTTTGATTCAGTCAACTCAAATTTAAAAAATAAAATAATTTCATAAACATAAACCTTATGCATAAACCGTGAATACCTGCAGGTTTTGTACGGAACCCTCGGTGCGCGAGTCCGACTCGCACTTGGCCGGTTTTTTTTAAATCTTACATGTGATATATAACAAACAAACGCGCTGCAAAAACCTAGCACAGAAACCCAGCACGAGTGGCTCACCGCTGCGACTGCGACTTAAGAGTTCTAAATTGTACGTTTAAATCTAGACAGGCGTTTTACTTTGTGTAAATATTTGTATTACAACTACTCTCAAAACGGTGAAGAAAAATATCGTCAGGAGCATGTCCTAGACCTATAAATTCGAAGACATGTGACCTATCCACACTGGGCCTGCGTGGTGTTTTACGTGCCACTCTTTCTCATCAAGAGGGCCTGTGTCTGTCTTTGTCCCAGCAGTGGGAACAATATAGGATGATTATACTTGCAAAAATCACGTGTTTTCACATCAGTCACACACTTGAAGTAAGGCATAAATGTATTGCACTTTTTAAGTTATACATATGAAACATGGGCGTAGCCGTATGGCTGAGAACACAGAGAAGCCCCCCCCCCTTCTCTCTTCTCTCTTCTGCTCCCTCTCTCTGGAGATTCAAATAAAAATTAAGTAATAAACTTTTTCAAAAACAATCTTTTAAAACATTAGAAATACAACTTACGTAAACATAGAACTTTAAAAGTGTAATAAGAAGGACGTACAAGCCTCAAGCTTTCAAGAGAACAAAAAACTGGTCCTAAACAAAGTATTTACCTACTCAACTATCTTCAAAGCTTTTTTTTTTTCAATTTCTAATAAATTTATAACTTTGTTTACAAATTTATTTATTTAAACTTAGACTTAGTACCGTTCTTATTAGGTTTAAACTCCAAGTTTAGCACTACAAGTTTAAAGGCTCGTTCAGACTAGCGCGCCGCGTCGAGTAGCGCGACAGCTTATTATACGTACTAAAAGCTGTCGCGCCGCTACAAGGACGTCGCGCGCGAATCGCGGGCGATCCGCGCGCGATTCGCGCACGTGTGGTCGCGCCAGTGTGAAAGGTGTTGCGTCGCGATATATCGCAGAATCACCTCCGCGACAGGTCGCGCGACATGTCGCGCCTGTCTGTACGAGCCTTAAAGCTTCAAGTGCTTTTTACTGTACCTATAATTCATTCTTTTGTCATTTTACATATATCAACATGCCCTTTGGGCCATCGTCTGGCGACGCCCTTAATGCTGTATTAATTACATGAAAAACTACTCCAAATTAACCATTAAAAAGCATTAACTCCCTCGATATCTATGCACGCCATATTTTACTTACTAAATAGAGTAAAAAGTACACTTTAAATGAATTGCAATGTATGATGATCACGCAAGTTGTGGGTAGAGCGCTACGTCCAAGCCAGGGGCCGTGGTGGGTGCTTTACGAGCATGACCCGTAAAGCCCCAGAGTTTCACACTGTTCCCGGGTTTGGCGCAAGTGCGGCGCCACGTAAGCCACGGCACTATTCCACAGTACCGCTGTCTATGCCAACCAGGTGATCTGTTTCCGCCAGGTGAGACCTCCGGTTTCCTGTAGGACGCCAGGCGGGAGACAACCAGCGACAAAGATGGCGACTTAACGTACTCCTTACTGAAGATTTAGAGCAGTGGTGGTAAATAATTGCATTACCACTGCTCTCAAACTCGTGAAGGAAGACAACGTGGGAACATCGGCATGTGCTTGAATTAAAAATTCGAAGACATGTGCCATCTACCACCCTGCACTGGGTTCGCTTGGTAAATTACGACCTCTCTCAAAGATAACAGGCCTTTTTTAGGGTTCCGCACCTCAAAAGGAAAAAGCGGAACCCTTGTAGGATCACTTTGTTGTCCGTCCGTCCGTCCGTCCGTCCGTCCGTCCGTCTGTCAAGACCCTTTTTCTCAGGAACGCGTAGAGGTATCAAGCTGAAATTAATATCAAATACTCAAATCTACTGTCCCTTGGAGCAGTGAAAAAATCAAACTTATAAGCTAACGCAATCAAAAGATATAGCCGTTTATACCGCAAATTTCCACAAATTTTCGAAACTCGCAAGGGAATCAAAACCTAAAGGGTACTTCCAGTCGATCTAGAATTTTGAAATTTGGTACGAAACAACGTCATAAATCACAGATAAAGGAAAAATTGCGAAAACCGTAAATTTTTAGTTACATCATATAATAAACAGAACAAAACACAGACAGAAATAAAACCAAGCCAAGAAACAGAACAAAACTACGACTCGATTGTCGTGATGGGTGAACTTTTACTTATATACCTACAGGTTTGTACGGAACCCTCGGTGCGTGAGTCCGACTCGCACTTGGCCGGTTTTTTTGGATGGGAAATCATCAAATGACGTCTCCCGCTCTTGGGTGGAGCGAGAGGGCGTGTCAGACTTCTACTAACTAAAATCCACCCGTGTTCCTTCAGTTGCCCATGTGCCAGGGTCACGGTATCTCTTTCAAATAATCTTGCGACCCTGGCAGAGATAAGAGGCCTGAGTTCGGTTTGGTGGTTGGGTGGGGATACAGTTCTCCTCTCTCCTCATCACATCAAAAAATTATAGGCTGATGTGATGTGTGATGAATTGAAGTGACGTAATCTTATACTTTCTGATCCGACATTTCCCATTTCTTCCCGCAGATGTTGTAAGAGGCGACTAAGGGACTAATCAGAGATTGGGCAGCAGCGTTCTCTATGCTATTTAACACCATACAGCGATCGCCAACCCGTTTACCAAGCGTGGCGATTATGGCTAACCCCCTTAAATTGGTGGAGGCCTATGTCCAGCAATGGACGTCTTTTGGCTGAAGTAATGATGAGGAGGATAATCTTATACTCAAGCAATACAAACAAACAAACTCTTTAGCTTTAATATTCATGTAGAATGTATGTATACACCGTGACCTTTTAGTCGTCTTACAAAGGTTGTCCACTTAATGTATCCGACATAATATACCTCTAGGCGTGATTAAAAAATTGTTACCATTAATTAAGATAAAGGTACTAAGAAAAAATCATAATGCATTGGAATTATGAAATATCCTGTTAATCATGTTTACGTATCAGACGGTACAGAACATACCTACCCAGCGCACGAGTTGACTAGATTATTCCATCTCCATTTTCCGTGAGACAAAATATCAATTTAAACGACGTCATGCGTCATGACGTCGTTTAAATTGATATTTTGTAAATTGAATAATATTTAAATTTTTTAGTTATTCTTTTTTTTTCTTATGAATGTGTAGTAGTCATTGGGTACATGAAGTGGGCTGCTGTTGTAAGACATTAAAATGTCAAGGTGTATATGTATCTATTACAGTATAGGTTTAGTATAGGATACATAGCTTTCTGATACAATTGGACCTCAGAGGACTAATTTGGAAGCCTTTTACTTGCCCATCTAGAACATTAAGATAGAAATTGGAGAGCGATCTATGCCTTGATTTACTTTTATTTCTATACCATAAAAATTCCTTATCATTAACTGTACAACAAATAAAGATATACCGTCCATTTATTAATTTACGAGGCAATAAAACGGTTCGTTATCAAGAAACTTCGTATATTCCACGTCTGGCCTAACGTTCTCGATATTGTACAGTCAGCAAAATAGTTTGGAGAGCAAATAAATAAACATTTAATTATGTTACTGGCCAAACCGAATTCCGACCCAAACTAGTATTTCCTAGGCCATATCGGTCGAGCGGGAGATTTGATGATTTTCCAACCAAAAAAAAAAAACAATACGATTCCAATGTAAATTTTGCATACACGTGATTCGGTACTCTTGAAAACTATAGTGTCAACATTGGAACAACAATAACGCCCGATCTCGATTCCACTTAGTTCTCCAAAATGGAAACCCAATTTAAACACATTTTGGCGCTAGAGTCGAACTCAAGAATACGAAACGTCAAAATTCCAATGTCAATCGATCAGAATTAAAATCAAGAGTAAGCACCCAGGGTGGACATCGACCCACACTTGTTACCACGGATTCAACACATGACTCTGAACCTTCATGCGTTGAAATTTTTTGAAAGTAATTTATAAAAAAAAAAAACTGTTCCTAATATTTTAACCGCGTGGTTATTATTAATCATTTATTTTAGAACATAATACATTCCATATAATTGTTAGTAAATCATACTTAAAACTATATTACTTAGATTATTAATGATTACATAAAATTGCGCTACTTATCATTATACCGGGCACCCCCGGAGCCGTGAATGGCATTCCAGTGCCCCACAACTGGGCAATCCACCCTTTCTAGTATGGTATTCAGTAGGCCGTTGGTGCTGCCTCGCACGCTGCGCATCAGGGAGGCCACTTTATTGCTCACTATCGCCCTAAAACAATCCGTGTTGGCCTTAGCAAACATACCTAATGCACTGCAAAAACGAGGCAGTGCATCAGGTATGTTTGCTAACGCCCATTTATTTCTAACAGTTGTTTACCTTTTTGATACCAGACAAATAATGTCTATGCTAGAGTGTCTACAATCGTATGCTGAATTCACGGCGACAGTTTGCCCGTCAATAGCCTTGACACCTGTATAGTTTGGCCTAAACCCTTTAGATTTCTCTAGTTTGGCCTGCACTGCTCTGATTGTGTCAGTTTGTGACACCGTAGCTCTTAAACGGGTGAACCGATTTGGGTGCGGTTTATTTTTATTTAAAAGTAATGCTTAGGCTTTCAAGCGATGGTTTTTAGGCATGTTTTATTAAAATCAGTTCAGTCGTTTCGACACGACGATTCTTTGATCAAAATATTACCTACATTTTCTTATTAAACTTAAAGGGTCCAATACGTTATTCTGCCAGGGTCGCGAAATTGTTCGAAATAGATACCGTGACCCTGGCACATGGGCAACTGAAGGAACACGGGTGGGTTTTAGTCAGTAAAAGTCTGGCATTTGATGATTTCCCATCCAAAAAAAAAGGGTCCAATACGTATATTTTGAGAGGTTTTTTTGTGGTCAGCGATTTTTTTTTTATTTGTGAGATTTTATCGAATAGACCTGCGATTAATGCGGAGATTCTTCTCTGAACCCCTTTTCATCTATTTTATTTATTTATGATTAATTTTCTTTTATTTATTTATAACCAACATATATTTTCAGTTTGCATCACCCATACAAGTTTGTTCCTTCATTCTTTCGTTGTTTATTCACAAGTAAGCCTAACTAGATTGTCCTGGGCTAAATAAGTCCGCGTAACGCGTAGGGTAAACCGTTTTGGTTTAGGACAATCTAGTTTGACCTGAAATCGGGTTTATCCAGTAACACATATGGGTACTTCCTACGCTCGTGCTGATAAAACAAACTGAATTTGAAATGACGCTTCTTTTTTAAAAACTCAAAATAGTCAAGTCAAAATGGGGCGCAATATAGGTAGTATGCGCTGAAACGCAAATATTTTTTGGAACTTAATATATAAGCTTGTTAGCTAGTATAATAAGTTAATATGCATTTTTCTTAAAAATCATAGGGTATTATAAAATTCGCCCGCACCGCTGTCAACAGGAAAAATGTCCAAAAGGCTGGCAGCATTGCCACATATATGGCGATGCTGATTCTTTGGGCAAAATATAAGCCATGATCTGACCACGTGACGAGTTGACCAACTGCTTGCCGATGTCTCGATAATCTGACTGGGCACTCGGAACTCACGGCTCATGTTTCACAACCAAAAGGCTCGAACAAAACTCCTCATAAAATTGGAATGTTTTCGCCGTTTGAGGTTATCCGAATTAAAAGTTAATTATACTAGCCACCCTATACTTAAGTTTTTTGCTGTCTGTACATCATTATTCCCTCGTTTCAGTATTTTGTTCACGAAGGATTTGTGTAATCGGGTCAGACAGATAAAATAGCGATTCATGCCTAAGGCCCTGTTTACATAAGGTCCGTGTGAGTACCTCTCCAGCAGTAACCAAATACCCGTATTTACTGAAATAGAAGGTAAAGTTTCAGGTTTCACTCAGTTCTTTGTTACACGTGGGACTGAAAAGGGATTTTGTATTAGTTTTGACCTCTTTGTGACCTTTAAATTAATTAACATTTAATTTGTTGAAAACTCGCAAAAATTGTTGGTGTCACTTTGTAATTAGAAGTGTGACTAAAACCCTTACGCAATTGCTACGCAGCTACGATTACTTCAAGAATTGCCACGATTTTTGCTACGATCGCTACGAACATTACTGTTTGCTACGAATTTGCTACGCCGCCTAGTAAACTATTTCTACCAAACATTCTACTCCCACCCAAAATTCAAAGAAACTTTCGACAATTTTAATGAACACAACTCTAAAGCTACAATTCTACCAACCTCATATAAAAGCGAGCAACCCATTGAAAATGTGTACAAGTCCTTACGCTATCTCTCCACGTCAAACCGGCGAAATGAATTTTGTGCATGACGTATTCACTGTTCATACCGGTTTTATTCGAAAATAGAAGATCCCTATTGCTCCAAATGGTTCGGCAATCTCCGGAAATCTTCGGGATTGTGTTCGTCGTTTGATTGATGTTTGTCATTCAGTAAGGATCGTCACATGAATGAGCACAAATTGTTTGTTTTGACATATCGTGAGACCAGGATTCGGTTCATGTTAAATGGTTTCCGATATTTTGGTCGTGAGGTGTTATTTTTGGGAAAAAATGGTATGTTTTTTTTTTTGGAGTTTTCTCCTTATGAATCGATTTTCTCATTATAAGCATGAACATTTATGGGGAGTAAAATCAAACTTTCTCCGTTACGTTATCAAAATCAAAATAAAAAGTCATTTATTCAAACTAGGCTGAGAGTCAGCACTTTTTGAACGTCAAAGTTACATAAGACAGTCCGCCCAAAACGCCCGCCCTTTAACACTTCCTAGTGCGTTAGCTGGGAAGAAGTGGCGGAACAAACTCCCCAGCAGCACAGCTGTCTGTTAAGTTAGAAGAACTTGATTCTATACGATATCATGTAAGTAATCAATATTATAAAACAAAACATACATCAAATTATTCGCCATATGTCAGCTAGCACACGCCAGTATACCAACAAAACATTGAAAACTAAACTCAAGCTGAAATAATAAAATCGTAAATAGAACATAAAACCTAAATAAGAGCCTCCAGGCATAAAGGGCGTGCCCGCATACATACACAACGATGCAAAATGTTACATATACATTGTTGGGGGTTTATACCCAGAATTATTTAAATAAAAAGCTTCCGCTGATTTAAAAGTTGTATTGTGTACAATGACAGGATGAAGAAGAGAAAAAACATAACGTGTACAATGTGTAGGTACTTATAAAATAAATTCTTAAAAACTAAACGTATAAGCAATAAGTCGCACTAGTGCGTTATGGCTCAATAAATTTGATTAGGCGCTTGGGGCGGTGATGGATTGAACCGTTATAGTATTCTAAACATCCCCCCGGGCGTTGAGAGATGTTCTCTCAACCAGAATCTTCTGTGTGAGATAGAGGTAACGGGCATATCTTGCTGAATACGCGACGAACCACTCCACATGTCGTCTTGACGTCAGCGACGCGACTGATGCCGTCCTGTCCAGGGAAAACTGCTGTGACTCGGCCCAATCGCCACTTTAAAGGAGGTAGTTTCTCATCCTTTATGAGCACAAGCGTGTCTTTTTCTAATGGCCTAGTGCAGGATCGCCATTTCACTCGCTGCTGTAGCTGTGAGACGTATTCTTTGCTCCATCGGGACCAGAAATGTTGACGGAGTTGCTCAATCCTCTGGTATCTGGTCAAATAAGTCACAGATCGGTCCTCCAGGTTGTGTGCAGGTAGTGCTGTCAGTGGTCGTCCTATGAGGAAGTGTCCAGGCGTAAGTGGCGACAAATCGTTGGCATCCGATGAGAGTGGTGTGAGTGGGCGAGAATTGAGTAAGGCTTCTATTTGAACTAACACAGTGTTCAGCTCCTCAAATGTAAGATTACAATTTCCCAGTACTCTCTTTAAATGATATTTAGCAGATTTAATACCGGCCTCCCAAAGACCTCCAAAGTGAGGAGCGTAAGGAGGGATAAAATGAAAATTAATCTCTTCATTCGCTAAATCACTGGACAACGAATTGCAATTACCCTTTATGAACTTGCCAAGTTCGTGATATGCTCCAACAAACGAGGTCCCATTATCAGAGTAGATGTGTTTAGGTTTTCCTCTTCGCGAAATGAATCTACGGAGAACTGATAAAAAATTGTTACTTGTTAAATCACCTGCCAGTTCGATATGTACTGCCTTAGTCGTGAAACATACAAAAAGAACAACGTATACTTTAGTAAGACGACAACCACGTCCTTGTCTAGTGGCAGACATTATTGGTCCAGCATAATCCACACCTACTGTTTCAAAAGGGTAACCCCCGGGAATCAAACGCTGCTGTGGCAAATTACCCATGAGAGGAGAGATCACCTGTCCTTTCATACGACAACATAAAATGCATTTATTATAAACTGATTTAGCTAAACGTGTACCACCAATAGGCCAATAATTTTCTCTAATAGAGGCTAGTAACAGTTGCGGCCCCGCGTGCATAAGTTTTTTGTGCATAAATTCAAATATCAATTTTGTGACAATGTAAGTGGACTGTATTAATAACGGGTGTTTTTTATCATAACAAAATTGTGAATTTTCAAGTCGACCTCCGACTCGCATTAATTTATGTTCGTCTAGAAAAAGTTTAAACTTAATCAATGGACTCTTTTTTGGTAAATCTTTTTTATTTAATAAAAGTGTGTATTCTGGAAATGAGTCCTTTTGCGAGAGCCTTATAATAAAATTTAATGATTGATTGATTGCTGAGAAATTGATTTTTAGATGTTTCTTTTTTAGAATAAATAGTTATAAATCTTAAAACATATGCCACTGACCGTTTAAGAGTAGTGAAATTTGAAAATCGATTAAATTCTATAACTGGTCGTGGACTTACGGTTGTAACAAGTAAAGAAACTTCGGAACGAATTTCAGGAAGTTTTTCCTTTGTTACTGCAGGATTACTAGGCCATTTCGAGATGTCGTGTCTCAAAAATTCAGGGCCTGACCACCACAAATCTAAAGATTGCAAAAGACTTACATCTGTTCCGCGTGATATATGGTCAGCTGGGTTTAAATTTGTTGGGACGTGCCTCCAGGAGCATGCAGCTGTCTTGTCCAATATCTCTCCGATACGATTGCGCACAAACGGCTGTAATTTATTTGGTAACATCTTAAGCCAACCTAATACAACCGTCGAGTCAGTCCAAAAGGTGATACTTCTGACTTGAGCTCTAAGCGCGCGAATGACCTTTTCGTAAAGACGAACACCAACCAACGCCGCACAAAGCTCAAGTCTTGGTATCGTAACTGGTTTTATGGGAGCTACTCGGCTTTTAGCTGTAAGCAAACGTATTAAGACATTAGTATCACTTATACTTCGAACGTATAGGCATGCTCCGTAAGCAATTTGCGAGGCATCACTAAATATGTGCAGGTCCATATCTTTGTACAAATCGCAAAGTACAATCCGTGGAATACTTAATTTATTTAACATTGGTAAGCCACGTATAACATTACACCAAATTATGGATACATCAGATGGCAACTGATCGTCCCATCCCAGTTTATGTACCCAAAGCTTTTGCATCATGATTTTCATAACAATAATATAAGGAGCTAATAAACCTAGCGGATCAAAAATCTGAGAAATTGTAGAAAGTATCCCGCGTTTTGTCATCACATTAGTAATATTGGGATTAATTGAATAACATAACTCGTCGGGCTCAGTATGCCAGCTCAGGCCTAAAGTTTTGCAAGGTTCTATTGAACCAATGTTCAAACTTATTGAAGACTGATCTGTGTGATCTGACACTACTTGAGAATTATTTGATTTCCATTTACGTAAAGGCATTCCAGCTGAAGCCAGCTCTGCGGTTACCTTATGACGTATATCAAGGACCTCTTCAATTGTGTCCCCTCCCGAAAGCAAATCATCGACATAAAAATCATGTTCTATGATAACAGCAATTTGTTTGTCAGTGCAGTCGAGCCCTACCTGTCTAAGACACCTAGTGGCAAGATACGGTGCGCTAGCGGTACCGTACGTAACCGTATTTAACTGGTAGGCTACCATAGGCTGCGAGGGATCATCCCGCCATAGGATCTGCTGTAGATGCCGGTCATCTGGGTGTACAAGTATCTGGCGGTACATCTTCTCCACATCTGCGGAGAGGACATATTTATATTTCCTAAACCGTAGAAGAATTGACACTAAGTCATCTTGTACAGTAGGTCCTGTCATTTGTAAATGATTAAAGGATACTCCTGAGGTGGTGGGACTACTGGCGTTGAACACCACTCTCAGTTTTGTAGTTAAACTACTTTCACGCACAACACCATGGTGTGGTATAAAATATGCAACCTTCTGTGGATCAGGTAAACATTTAGACATATGTTTTAACTCAACATATTCCTTCATGAAATCACAATAATGTGCTTTAAATGATGGTTGACCCTTGAACCTGCGCTCTAATGAAAGGAGACAGTGCTTAGCTCTGTGTACAGAGTCACCTAAGTTATGATGTGATTGTTTTAAAGGTATTCTCACACAGAAACGGCCGTCCTTGAGACGCGTTGTGTTTTGAATGAAGTGCTCTTCACACATTTTCTCCTCTTGAGAATATACTGATGACTGATGGCTAACTTCCTCAAGCTGCCAAAAACGCATTAAAAGGTTTTGAATGTCATCAGTACTTGAATTATCCACTAAAATATTAACTTTGGGATTATTAATCTTTGTCAAATTGCAAAGTAAAGGAAGCGAACACGGAACTTGGCCACTATGTAGCATAGGGCCTGAAGCTATCCAACCAAGTCTAGTTTCATATAGCACCGGTTTGCCAGTACCGAGGTTTATCTTTTCTGTACCCAAGAAGTCCCAGAAAACATCTGCACCTATAATTAAGTCCACAGGAGATGGTGCATAAAAGTGAGGATCAGCAAGACATAAATTACTCGGAATATTTAGTTCATTAAGATCCAACGGACGACAAGGCACTTCATCAGTAATAGAAGGTAAGGTAAAACAGCAAATATTTTTAGAAAAGTTTTCATTTAACGATTTTATTGGAACGCAACACATTTTACCTATTGGTGATTTGGAATTATTTATACCCATTAGTGACTCACTGACTTTGATAGTCGGTAAATTTAATAGTTTACAGAATTTTTCTGTTATAAGGCACGACGTACTGCCACTATCAAGAATGGCACGACCGAGATATTCGCGGTTATTGCCATCATAAACTTTTAATAATGAAGTGGCTAAAAGAACTTCTCCTTTATTCTTAATATTCGTCGTGACTTGTGCCGATAGTGTTACATTTTTGTTGGCCAATGGTTCAGTAGCTTCACAACTGTCATCACGGTCACTAATGGTAGTAGATGGTTTAATTGTTGACTTAGCTTTTACATCCGTAACGTGAACAAGTGTGTTGTGCTTGCGCTTACACACTTTGCAGCCAGTTGATTTACAATGATTCGCATAATGGCCTGTGCGAAAACAATTAAAACATATTTTGTATTGCGGTAGTAACTCTAACCTCTGTTCATTACTAAGTCCTAAAAATTGTGAACAGTTACTGAGGTTATGTTCACCTCCACATTTAGGGCACGATTTTAATGAATGAGGGCCAGAATTAGACCGACTAGTTGACGAGCTGGTCACAGACACCATAGTTTTGTGTTTGTTATTAGAAGAGTTATTAGAAGAATTATTATTTGAATTATTATGTGACATTTCAATAGTTTCTAATAAATCTGAACGATTTCGCAAAAAACCAAGAAGTATGTCTAATGTGATAGACTTATTTTTATCTAAACCACCTTTAAATTCTTCCCATTCGCGAAAAGTTTTAGAATCCAACTTATTTGTAACTATATATATTAAAAGCGTATCCCAGTGATCGGTTGGTTCTCCTAATGATTCCAATGAACGCAAGTTCTTGGTTACAGTATCAATTATACGTTTTAAAGTAGCAGATGACTCCTTCCTAATTGCCTCGAGATTGAATAATGCCGATACATGATTTTGTATTAAAAGCCGCTTATTGTCGAAACGTTAACACAATATTTTCCATGCGACAGAGTAGTTACTGGCAGAAAACTCTATGGATTGAATCACCACAGCAGCTGAACCCTCGAGAGAAGCCCTAAGGTAATGGAATTTGTTGACGTCATCTATTTCGCCATTAGAATGTATCAAACTAGAGAACGTGTCGTGAAACTCCAACCATTTTTCATAAGCACCACAGAACTTAGGCAATTGAATGGTAGGTAATTTAACAAGCCTACGATTACGCGTTCCTGATGAACAGTTATCACTATCCAACGTATCATTCTTAGTTGGTTTTAAATTACGTGTAAGTAAGTCTTGAGCCTTAGAAAAGATCTTGTAATACAAAGATTCGAACTCGTTTCGCTCCGATAGTTGACTATTGACGTCATCAACCAAACACTCCAATCTTAATTGAACCTCGTCAAATTGTACAAATAAATGTTCCATCTTACCCAAACGTAGTTGCAATTCGCATACCTGTGATGGATTTAACAAATCCTCCAAATCATTGACATAATTAGAGAACGCTGTCAAACGTCCCTTATAACTTGCCCTTCTTTTAACTAGCTCTTTTTCAGTCATTTTGAGACACCGGTATTACACTGAAATTTACAAAAGTAACAATTAAGTAACGTACAAATGCCTCACAATAACAATATGTCTTGCAGCTGAAATACAACAAGTTAGAGTTCAATAATTATAATAGTAATCTACCTAACACATTGTTTTATACTACCTTACACTAATAAAACTCAACTGAGGAACTACAATAATGCCTAATGATATATTGATAAATAACTTAATTTACAATACACCTAAGTAGTTCTGCTTAGTTTAACAGTGTAATCAGTTAACTGCAAATAAATTAATTATCTGGTTAAAACAATCTAAGTAAAATAAAGTAGGTAGTACTAACCTTAACAATTTACGGAAACTTACGCGAAATATTACCATATACAAACCAAATTAAGAGTACTGGGTATTATTAACAATATTATCAACTGAACACTGTATTTATCCACATCCAGCTATCCAGCTATCCAGTATCTCTGTTGGGACACGTGCAAAGCATGACGCAATAATATGCGTGGTTGCATTACATAGGCCACGACGAGGCGACGCTGCCCGCTCTCACCAGTCATTTCCCTACCGTGTAAGAAACACCTTGTATACCGAGTTCTATATTCCGCGCAAATAAATCCGGTTCACATAGCTCGCATTTCTTATTCCAACCACCTATAAGGAGTCAGCGAATACAAGTAGGGAAAGGCTCAACATTGGTGACCCCGACGTGATCTGTGCGCAAAATTAAATAGAACTTACTAGAACTTTTGCAAAAACCAGTGTACCAATTACGTCAAGATGAACAAGCCTACAGTTACCGGAGCGAGTCTAAGCGACGCCACAGCCACTGTCACGGACTTAGCAGCCATATCCGTTACTGCAAAAATACCAGAGTTCTGGAAAGACATGCCGAAGCTATGGTTCGCTCAATTCGATTCAGTTATGGAGCCACAAAAACAAGGAGACAGTGCGAAATACAACTTGGTGGTAGCGAAGCTTGACAGAGAAGCTTTACAACAAGTTTACGATTTAATTATCACGCCACCCGAAGCTAGAAGGTACGAAACCATCAGGGATCGATTAATAGCCGTTTATGAAGAGAGTGCCGAACGACAATTCAACAAGCTCGTCTCTGAAATGGACTTAGGAACGCAACGCCCGTCACAACTATTAAGAAGGATGTCAGAGCTCGCAACAAACACACAGGTATCCACAGAAGCATTAAGACGCCTATGGATATCTAGACTCCCAGCCTCAGTGAAAGCAGTTTTATCGGTGGCACAGAGTACAAATTTGGACGAGTTATCAGCGCTAGCCGACAAAATCATGGAGAATTTGCGCCCCAATGAAGTCGCCGCGGTATCGACGCAGCTGGCACCATCGACGTCTGTACCATCAGTGACGCCCAATCTAACCGACCAACTAGCACAAATGACTGGTGAGAGCGGGCAGCGTCGCCTCGTCGTGGCCTATGTAATGCAACCACGCATATTATTGCGTCATGCTTTGCACGTGTCCCAACAAGGAACTACAGACATTACGTGTGGAAATCAACGAAATAAGAGGAAGTCGCAGGAATTGCGGAAAGAGTAACCCGTGGAACAGAAGTAGATCACGATCCCGTTCATTATCCAGAGGACGACCGAGGACTGAAGGAAGCCCAAACTGGCTTTGCAAATATCACTTCCGGTTCAGAAGTCGCGCGAGAACATGTGAGAAGCCCTGCAGCTGGATAGAACCAAGACATCAGAAGACCCAAGGCAGCAATGGTGAGAAGACGGAAAACTAGATGCAGTGCAGTCTAATTCGGTGGCAGACTGCATGGAGCTGGAAGGTAGCCACCGCTTGTGTATAAGGGACAGGACGACCGGAATCCGTTTCCTGGTTGATACAGGAGCCAACGTCTCCGTTTTACCGGTGAGTCAATTTAAATGTGAACAATTAGTTAGTGAATACAAGCTCTTTGCCGCAAACAATACCGAAATCAAAACATACGGTATTAAAACACTAGAATTAAATTTAGGATTACAAAGAGCCTTGAAATGGACATTTATAATTTGTGATGTTAAGCAAGCTATCATAGGTGCTGATTTTTTAGAACATTATAAGTTAATCGTAGACATTTACAATAAAAGAATCACAGACAGTATAACTAATTTATGTACGATAGGGTGCGTTATAAAACATGTTCAGCCTTCGATTAAAAGCATACAAAACGACAACCCATATCGAGAAATATTAGAGGAATTTGCGAGTATCACTAAACCTATCGTGTATAAAGAACCATCTCATTCTGTTTATCACCACATCATAACTTCCGGTCCACCGGTATTTGCGCGTCCAAGGCCATTACCTCCGGATCGGTATATGAAAGTGAAAGAAGAGTTTCAGAAAATGCAGGAATTAGGCATTTGTCGACCGAGTGAAGGAGAATGGGCTAGTCCATTACACGTAGTTTTAAAGAAGGACGGTCAGTTACGCCCCTGCGGGGATTATAGAAGGCTTAACGCTATCACTAAACCAGATCGATATCCAATCCCACGACTTCAGGATTTTACGTACATGTTGCCTG
Organism: Aporophyla nigra; assembly: GCA_947507805.1. NCBI lineage: Eukaryota > Metazoa > Arthropoda > Insecta > Lepidoptera > Noctuidae > Aporophyla > Aporophyla nigra. The sequence goes on along the minus strand of OX382292.1, from coordinate 24,011,169 downwards.
ATAAGAAATGTTATACTAGGTTGGATTTAAATAGGGCCTATCATAATTTGTCAGTTGCCGCAGAAGATATAGAGAAAACTAGCATTTGTACACCTTTCGGCCTATACGAATTTCCCAGGATGAGTTTCGGTTTGCGGAATGCTGCTCAAACTTTCCAAAGGTTTATGGATCAACAAGTATTAAAGGGTATAGAACGCATATCAGATGAAAGTGGCGAGTCAGCACTATTCTGTTATATAGACGATATATTGGTAGCATCTGACACAGAGAAACAAAACAAAGAGCACGTTAGAATTCTATTCAATAGACTTAAGGAATTAGGTATTACGATTAATGTTAACAAATGCGTTTTTGGTCAGTCTAAAGTAGAATTTTTAGGGTATTTAGTGTCGGAGGACGGCATCAGTCCGTTGCCGGAAAAGGTAAAAGCGATTACAGATTATACGCGACCGGAAACGGTAGAACAGTTACGTAGATTTCTAGGAATAATTAATTTTTATAGGTCGCATCTACCCCATGCCGCGTCACATCAGGGAGTACTTAGCAATTTTTTACATAACACAAAAAAGAAGGACAAAACCAAAATTAATTGGGACGAAAAAAGTATTGAGGCATTCGAGCAATGTAAGGTTAGCCTTAAAAGCGCCGTTACATTGTCTCACCCTAGTGTAAATGTTCCTTTAGCTTTAATGACGGATGCGTCGGATACATGCGTCGGTGCTGTACTCCAGCAAAAGATTAGGGGTAAATGGTTACCATTAGGATATTTTTCAAAGAAACTATCAGTCACACAGCAGAAATATAGCACTTATGATAAAGAGCTAACTGCTATTTACATGGCAATGTTACATTTTAGAAATATGATAGAAGGAAGGCCAGTGACAATCTTTACGGATCATAAACCATTAACATACGCCTTTACCAAAATAAATAGCGATAAAGAAATTCCAAGGAGAGCCAGACAACTTATGTATATAAGCGAATTTACTAGCGATATACAACATATTAACGGCTCAGAAAACACAGTAGCGGATGCGTTATCGCGTGTTGAGTCTATATTGTGTCCAACGACCATAGATTACGGCGAATTAGCCCGAGCACAGGACGCAGAGCGTCAAGTTACAGTCTCAGCAAGCGATAAACACGAATTCAAATACATAGTTGTACCTAACTGTGATAAGCAAATATATTGCGAGGTCTCAACTAATACAGCCAGACCGTACTTACCTAAGGAATTCAGAAAGTTAGCCTTTGATAGTATTCATAACCTTAGTCACCCAGGTATTCGTACAACTAGGAAACTAGTAACTAAAAGATTTTTTTGGCCAGGAATGAATAAAGAGATAAACACATGGGCAAAAGCATGCATACCATGTCAAAAATCAAAGATAAGTAGACACACACTTTCCGGTTTAGCTAAATTCCCACATTGCACTAGATTTGAACACATACATACTGACATAGTCGGTCCGTTACCGACGTCACGCCAGGGATATCGTTATTGCATAACAATTATGGACCGTTTCACGCGCTGGCCTGAAGCTATACCAGTTTCAGACATATCAGCTGATACGGTTTCCAGAGTGATTTATAAAGAGTGGATATGTAGATTTGGGTGCCCTAGTAGAATAACCACCGATCAGGGAAGACAATTCGAAAGCGACCTTTTCAGCGCACTTATGAAAATGTTAGGCGTGCATAAAATACATACTACAGCGTATCACCCGCAGAGTAATGGTCTTATAGAAAGATGGCATCGCTCGATGAAAAGTGCGTTAGCTGCAAGATTAGCTGATAGGATTGATTGGGCAGAGGAGTTACCAACTGTCATGTTAGGGTTAAGAGCTGCATTGAGAACTGACACTGGATTTAGTGCCGCAGAATTGATTTATGGACAGCCTTTGAAATTACCATCAGACTTTTTCCAACAAAATCAGCAACACGAGAATCACCACGATTACATAGAACAGTTACGTAAAACAATTAGTGAAATGAAACCTCAGATGAGGTCAGTAAGTGATCGAAGAAAAATATTTATAAGCAAAGATTTAAAGGTCTGTACACATGTATTCATACGGAACGAAATGGTAAAAAAGTCCTTAACTCCAACATACGAAGGTCCTTACCTCGTGCTGAATAGAACAGATAAGGTGTATACAATTCAGTTACCCAATAGAACCGTAAATATATCCATTGATAGGTTAAAGCCAGCGTTTATTTTGAGTGAATACGACAGCCAACAGACAGATAACAATAACCATAACAATTCCGATATGAATGATAATATAAAGTCAGCCACAGCACCTATGATAGAAACTAGCAATAAGAACTCTGAATGTAAAATAACAACTAGAAGTGGACGCATAGTTAAACCACGAGTAAGATTTAACTTGTAATTATCTATTTATGTATGTTTATTTGTGGCGTTACCATAGGGGATACTGAGGGCCCCAAGGGGTGTTAATTTTATATAGCAGAGTAGGCCACTATGGTAACTACCCTTAATATATTGAATCCTCGTTGCCAATTGCAACCTTAAAGACGGTGCTACTAGAATAGCTACCGCAATTAGCATTAGGATGAGTTAAATAAGATAAACAATATAATGTAAGATGTAATCATTTATTAATGAACAAGACAGATACATAAGTTTTAACGTAATATAAATATACATAGGTGAAACCTGTACATTTACTTGTATTTGAAAATTACAGATGTAACAAATGTTTGAACTCAATATTGATTGTGAAATTGCTAGCTAATTACATAAATAACCATTCAATCTATGAACATACTTATACATTGCATACCTATACTTTGTCAAAAGTGGACGAAATTATTATAAATAAATAAGATCCGTATCATCGTTTGTCAGAATTATATTCAAAATGGGTAAAACCTATAGCAAACAGGAAGAGATTATTATCGCCCAAAACGGTGCGAACAGTGCCGATGTCAGTACAGTAGAATCTTACATGAAGATGTACGGAACCATGTCCATGGTAATTATTATCTTATTATCTGTGTTAATAATATATTTTTGTTGCGGAGCATGTCGAACCCGAACCCGGGGTTGGTTGCGCAAGGAGATGGACAGGACAGTCCAACAGATGACCTCACAGGCTCAACAAGCTGTATAGTTATCATTATATTCGTTATGTAATATTCATATTTTATTGTATTGTATTCATTAGTAATATAAAATCATTATGTTAATCCAGAAACCAGTGAACTATTCAATTCAATTTTGTATAACATAACCAATGAACACATAGGTTTTGTAATAATCAACTTGTTTATATGTAACTTGAACTGACTGCATGCACTGCGTCATTCAATGTAGCATGGTGACGATTTTTACCAACGCAGCGCATTCCTGTGTGCCTTCTGCACTATTATAAGTAACGTTAGGTTGTGAATTATGTTATAACATTTTTAAACAAGGGAAATGATCTTATTTTTATTTTTAATTTATTTTTTTTGTAAGAGGGGGATGACTGTTGGGACACGTGCAAAGCATGACGCAATAATATGCGTGGTTGCATTACATAGGCCACGACGAGGCGACGCTGCCCGCTCTCACCAGTCATTTCCCTACCGTGTAAGAAACACCTTGTATACCGAGTTCTATATTCCGCGCAAATAAATCCGGTTCACATAGCTCGCATTTCTTATTCCAACCACCTATAAGGAGTCAGCGAATACAAGTAGGGAAAGGCTCAACAATCTCCAAATATGCCAAGATTTCCAAGTCGATGTTCACGTTGACCTTTTGACTTTGGGTACCAGGCAACTTCAATAATCTTCAATATTAAAATTCCAGTATAAATCCTTGTTTTTGTTATTTCCACTGATTATTATTGAATCTTCATTAATATCCGCTCGTTAGGACCATGTTGGGGGTTTATACCCAGAATTATTTAAATAAAAAGCTTCCGCTGATTTAAAAGTTGTATTGCGTACAATGACAGGATGAAGAAGAGAAAAAACATAACGTGTACAATGTGTAGGTACTTATAAAATAAATTCTTAAAAACTAAACGTATAAGCAATAAGTCGCACTAGTGCGTTATGGCTCAATAAATTTGATTAGGCGCTTGGGGCGGTGATGGATTGAACCGTTATAGTATTCTAAACATACATATATACATTGATGCATATAGCTAAGTTGAAGTAACAATATTGTTAAACTAGGACCTCCGGAGTAAAATAAAATAACAGTTAATACAAATAACAATAACAAAAACCATGGTCAGCAAGACGACCAGTATTTTATGTTAATAATGTATAATAATATGTATTTTATAATGATTTGTAACGAGTAACTGCAGTTCTGCATCAGAGCTGACGCACACAATTTTCTCCTTTTCTTTTTTATGGTACAAATAATATAATTATACTAAGTTAAGGTGTAACATATTAAATGTTTACTGGTTTATAAGCATTATGAGACGTCCCTTTTCCCACGAGTAACACGAAGTATAATTAAGTAAATGACTCACGTTATGGCGAAAAAGTGCCACCCACCATGGTTTTTAAGTGGATTTGCTAGTTTATAAGTACATATTGTACTTTCATTTTAGTTTTTGATGTATAGTCATTTTAATTTTAAGATTTTTCCTTTTGTGTTTTGTTCTATATTATAAGCTCTAAAGCTTACTAACATGATTATTGTGCTACCCAAACTGGGAATGGAAACTGTCTCTCCTAAATACAGATTACTCAGTGATTATAGCTAGGAGAGTAGCGATTCACCTAAGAATTCGTTGTACCATGTACCTTACTATTTTTTTTTTTTTGATGGGAAATCATCAAATGACTTCTCCCGCTCTGGGCGGAGCGGGAGGGCGTGTCAGAATTTTACTGACTAAAACCCACCCGTGTTCCTTCAGTTGCCCATGTGCCAGGGTCACGGTATCTCTTTCGAACAATCTCGCGACCCTGGCAGGCATCGGTCCTAGCAGACCCCTTCAGTGCTGCTGACATCTCTTTGAGGCGCGCGTGGAACACTACGCGCCGTCGACCCGAGCCTGGTCCTTACCGGGCGGCTTCAAGTCTCACCGGATGCAGCTGAATACCAGTGTTTAACGTGAAACGACTGACATCTGACCCCCACAATCTAGATACCGGGTAACATAATAATCTTTGGTATAAGGGGCTATCCATAAATTAGGTTACACATATTTCATGATTTTTTTACCCTTCCCCCGTCCTTCTCACATTTGTGAGACCCCCCTCCCTTGTGTGACGTCACATATTTAGCAATTTTACATCTATACATTGTTTTTTTTTAAATGTTTCTTTCATATTTCATATCTCGTGGTTTAATAGTACTTTAAATATGTAAATTCAATTTTGAAATGTAACGTCACAAAATTTAGGGCCCCTCCTACCCCCTTATCACACAATGTCACAATTCGTCGACCCCTCCCCCCCCCCCCCTTAACGTCTGACGTAATTTATGGATGGCCCCTAACAGCTTGTCAGACTTAAGGGTTTCTGACTCGCCGTAACGTTTGTCGAATATACCAATTAATTATAGCCACGATCCACGGCTTAACATGCTTTCCGAGTCACGTTGTGATCTCGATATGTAGTGGATTGTCAGGTCACCCATCGACGGACCGACGGCGGCAAATGTAACTTAACCTTCGATCATGCGGCTGTTATTACTTAGCCACGAGACACTAATCATCATCATCATTTCAGCCGCAAGACGTCCACTGCTGGCTTACCCCAATTTTGAGGGGTGTGCCTTAATCGCCACGCTTGGCAGGCGGGTTGCCGATCGCAGTATGGTGGTAAAATGCATAGAGAACGCTGCTGCCCATTCTCTGGTAAGTTCCTTAGTCAACTTTTACGACACCAACTGGAAGAAAAGGGCTGTTTCTATTCTTTACGTCCGGCACCACACCGATGCCGCTAATAAGTACTTTATAACCATCATTAAACGTTGTACCAAGAATGATGATTAGGTATTTTTCACAGAAAACACATTTTTTTGCGTTTTAACCTAAACCTCGTCGTTTATCGCAATTAATCCGAAGAAATAATAATATCTTACGACAACCAACACACCGTTATCTGATCTCAAACTAGGCAGAGCCTGTACTATGGTAACCAGACAACTGATAAAAATACTTATATATTTCTAAATACATACATATTATAGATAAATTACACCCAGACAGAAAAAATGTTTGTACTTATCACACAAACATTTGTCCTGGGTGGGAATCGAACCCACGGCCTCAGTCTTAGCAGTCAGGGTCACTAACCACTAGGCTAACACGCCAGTCAAATAAGGCAAATTTTGATCAAGTTGAATTCACACAGCATAATTGATTTGCAGAAAGGTAAAACCGCTTATACACATAAATATTATTTATTACAAAGTAAATAAAGGTTGAAAGGAAAAACACTTTTTCCAGTATGAATCAACGGATTATTAATTAATCTGGCAACCTTTTTATACATCTTTAATTGATGTTGTGATGCTTTTGGGGAAAAAACAGGGTTCTGGCAGCTGTCAGAAGTATTTATAAATGTTTTTTGGTGGTTACCCTACTTAATACTGAAACAAAGGGAAGTAATCGTAGTTACCAATATTATTGAGGAATTAGTGCGTGGAAATATTAAATTTAATATCTTTTTCGGTTATTCTAAGAAGTGCCTGTCACTTATAGATGTACTTACAGTCTACTACAGAACTAAGAGATTAGCACTTTATTTAATCGAGAAAAGTTGGCTTTTGAAGGTAAGAGGAACAGGGTGTAACTACGATTGATGTCGGGACGTTGTGTATATTCTAGTTATTTTTTTTTTTAATATTTTTATTTAATGAACGTAAAGTACAGTTTTGTAACTTAATTCTAAACTCGCCAAACTTTTACGTTTGATGGCGAGAGGCGCTCTTTATAATAACAATTAAACTTACATAACTAAGACTTACATAAACACTACTTATATATTAAATTGTTCACAGGGGGTAATTGCGTAATACACCACCAGTAGAAATCCCTTTCCTTTCGATAATTCGTCAACAGCAGACAGTTTTTACGAACATTTTATGTAAGAATAGATTAGCAACAATCTTCAAAATGATTCAGACTCTGATTAATAGTGTGTTATGCAATTAGGGTGCCGGTTTAATCTTCTACAATACATTTAATTCTGCTTGCCATCCTGTTAAAAGTTTTTCAATTTTGTTTTAAGTGATCCCTTACTAATTTTTACTTTCTCTCTTAATAAATCTATTTTGTTAAATACTTTAGGTACCAAGTACTTCGATGTTCTCTTACCATAATAATTTGTTATCTGTGGCTGTACCAGTCTGTTCTCTCTAACCCTACGTGTGTTGTACTTGTTTTTAACATTAACTTTATATTCATCATTATAATAATTTTCTAGACCTACCAAATAATCCACTTTATTCTCTATGGGTAAAATTTTACATATGGGAAATAACCTATCATATTCTTTGTTGCACTTATTTTTAACATTTTTACTTACTAGAAACTTTATCAGTCTTATTTGTATGTCTTTGACATCTCTTAAATATGTAATAAAGGTTCTCCCGTACACAAGGAGCCCATAACTTATTAGGGAATCGGCAAGTGCGAAATACACAATTCTTAAAGTGTGTTCTTATCTATTGTTAGACCTAAATATTTAAATTTATCTACATAACCCAATTTTTCACAGTTACAATGACATTTAAAGTAGTTGCGCGGTAAACTCTGCTAGCGCGATGCAGGATTTTGCGTGACGTTAGTATGATGCATAGTTTAATTCTGGCGGGTAGATGCCGCTCCAGTCTCCATGTTTTTTATATTAAAAAAAATTGAATCTAAAAAGTCCTTAAGCCTACCTTACCTTTTATACTAGCTTTTACGCCTTCCTTAGGCCTATTTTCATGAAAATTTAACATTTGAATAGGAGATGTAACTTGTAGGTATCTGCCCTCTCTGACACTCGTATTCGTTTTTTTTTACAAAAATAAAGAATGTTTTTAAAGAATTAAAAACAACGTGAATTCAATACCTACCTAGATCTTGTTAAAATCGCTTTGAAGATGTTTAATCTTCATCAAGAAATGTCTTTTATTTGAATTACGCACCTGCGCCTGGCGTCTTTGATTCAATAGCTATGTATGTATGTCATTCATTAGGAACGTATACTTCCAATGTATAAAAGGATATTTTAAGCTATCATTTGCATATTTAACTATACACATTATATGTTGGCTGTACGGTGATTATATGTGATTATACGTCAGATGTGTACTTGTTCTTAGCGTAGGTACTTGTAAAAATGTATAATGTGAATAAACGAAAAATTGATTTTCTTTTTTTGCATCAGCTTGTCAGCTTATCTGACTCTTTCTGTTCTTATTTTCTATTCTTGGCGTGCGATAGTTCTCACCTTGTTGTAAATTATTTGGGGAGAACTCTTATTCTTCGCACAAGATAACGCTTGGTGCACGCTCTGCGTTTTGCCATGAAAACGTAAAAAATGTGGCCGCTCCTTTATTATTTGTTAGGCTTTTACGTTTATTCCAAGCGTACGTATTTACGTCAACGCGCTTATTCTATCACTGGTTTTTCAAAATAAAACCTACTAGAATTAATTTGAAAGCTCATTCTAAATTCAATTGAATGTTCCAATGTAACCAGACTTTTCGCCAGCCTTCACAGCATAAGGTCAATTTTTGCAGACAACCTTCACAGTAGATAAGCATGTATGTACATATAATAAGCAAACGAACAAACTTTGGATTTCCAATAAAATTACCAGAACAGATGTTTGTAACTTAGAATCAATTTTCATTTCTTTATCAGGATAATCCGTCAAACCTTCAATTACTCTTCAAAAACACCGTTCCACAAAAGTTTCTCTCTCAATTTTCAATATAAGCGTATGTTATGCGACAAGATTCGAGCAGAGAGCACTTCATATGGTAATATGGAAGTGGACAGAGTCAGTGGCAATTTTGGGATGCAGATTACAGCCTTTGTGGCACGTCTGGGACTGGCCGAAGACTATTAAAAGATACTAGGTGTTGTCTGTGGTTTCACCTGTACATAGAAAACTTTACTGTCTAAGAGATGGTTCGTGGAAAATAAGGAATTTTGGAGAAATGGGGTTGTCGATACCGTGCCGTTACCGTTGCCGGTACCGTGTGGTGCCAGACGTAAAGAATAACACCACCCCATTTCTTCCTGTGGGTGTCGTAAAAGGCGACTAAGGGACTTACTAGAGAATGGGCAGCAGCGTTCTCTGTGTATTTTACCACCATACTGCGATCGCCAACCCGCTTGCCAAGCGTGGCGATTATGGCAAAGCCCCTCAAATTGGGGGCGGCCCAAGGCCAGCAGTGGACGTCTTACAGCTGAAATGATGATGATGATGGGGTTGTCGAAACTTTTTACAAAAATACAAAATACTTTAAAAAAACCGAATAAAAAGCGAACAATAATTTATAGTTTTGGTAGTCGCTGACTTTTTTATATCATGCCCAAATTGCCACCTGTCTTTCTCTCCTTGTTTTTTTTTTTTTGTCGTTTAAAAGAGTCCACTAATGTGCTATCTTCTTCTCTATGCACTATTATTAGTATAAGCATTTAGGAAGACGCTTCCTACCCTTTAACATAATTGCTAATGAATTATGTTACCACAGAAGTCTAAACAAAGATGTGAATGGCTTTATTGAAAAAAAGCTTGGACAAAGTAAAACTTTTCTGGAATCACCATATTCAGTTAATAATTAATCGTAAAAATAGGAAAAGAGATAGACTTCCTAAGAAAATGACGTTATTCAGGTATGAGGACCAGGTTCTACCGTTTACTCATCCTCCATAAAAGAGGGAGAATGCAGGATCTAAGTCCCGTGCCTATTACATGGGACTTAAACAGGGCGAGCTTATTGCTATCAACCGGATACAAATTCAGACTCCGGGCTGCTTTTGTGAAATATATAGATATTTTTAGGGTTCCGCACCTCAAAAGGAAAAAGCGGAACCCTTATAGGATCACTTTGTTGTCCGTCCGTCCGTCTGTCAAGACCCTTTTTCTCAGGAACGCGTGGAGGTATCAAGCTGAAATTCATATCAAATACTGAAGTCTACTGTCTCTTGGAGCTGTGAAAAAATCAAACTTCTAAGCTAACGCAATCAAAAGATATAGCCGTTTATGTCGCAAATTTCCGCAAATTTTCGAAACTCGCAAGGGAATCAAAACCTAAAGGGTACTTCCAGTCGATCTAGAATTTTGAAATTTGATACGAAGCAACGTCTTATAGCACAGATAAAGGAAAAATTGCGAAAACCGTAAATTTTTAGTTTTATCATATAATAAAAAATAAAATAAAATTTTAAACTTTATACCTACAGGTTTGTACGGAACCCTCGGTGCGCGAGTCCGACTCGCACTTGGCCGGTTTTTTTCATAAGGAAACAAATTCACTCTACATTATTTAGTTCGAATCGAAAAAGAACACGGAAGGTGCTCTCAAATAATATTCAAACAAAAGTTTCAAAGAAAACCAGTAAAATTCAGCGGAGTGAAAAATTTAAATACAGACAAAGGTAATGGGCGTTCTAAGGTTTATAAAAGAGGCATTAGTATGGACAAAGCTTTGAAGAACTAGATAAAAATGAACAAGGTGCATTTCCCATTCATATACTTACAACCCAGTAACTGGGTTGTGAAGGTCAGATACACAGTCGCTCCTAGTAAAATATTGGTATGCAGGTACATCCAGCTGGACGGGAAGACGACCGCAACATTATTGGGAAAAGATTAGATAACGACATAGACGATACAATGAACCTTGGTATGTTCCTCCTTCTGGAGAAGAAAGTTTCATGTTTCTGAAACGTTTTAGACTTTACTATTTGAAAATCGATTTTCATATATACATGTCCGGAGTATGAAAATTTATGGGGATTAAAATCAAACTTTCTCCGTTACGTTACGTTAAGTTATGCGTTGTTTTATGTTTTCCAATCTATATATTTCATATAATCGTTCATAAGGAGTAAACTACAGTCGTGCGTCGGAGCTGACTCATACTATTTTTTTTAACCGCTTCGCCTGATCTAGTACAGTACAGTAGTCAGAACAATTTCTAAATCTACACTAATATTATAAAGAGGAAAGATTTGTATTTTCTATTTTTGTGTGTATGTTTGTAATGAATAAACTCAAAAACTACTGTGCCGATTTCAAAAATTCTTTCACCATTGGAAAGCTACATTCACCTTAAGTAACATAAATTATTTATTTGTTGCTAGAAAAGATTAGGGAACCTTACTAAAACTTTAGTAACGTAACCCAACGTGATACATTTTGTATGTCAGCTAGACATCGCTATAAGCATTTGAAGTACCAGGTGGTCACAACTCGGCAGGACCTCACTTACAAGGGTATATGTCAGCTAGAAAACGCTGTAGACCTTCAAAGTACCAGGTTGTCATAACTTAGTAGGAGCTTACCAAACATACGAGTGTCAGCTAGAAAACGTATTATGCCTTCGAAGTACCAGGTGGTCATAACTTGGTATGAGCTTATCAAACCGCAGTGTCAGTCAGAAAACGTTTTATATCTTCGAAGTAACAGGTGGTCAGAACTTCTTGCCAGGATCGCGAGATTTGTTGGAAAGAGTTACCGTGGCCCTGGCATAGACAACTGAAGGAACACGGGTGGGTTGCCCACCAACAAAAAAAAATGTCAGCTAGAAAACGCTTTATGAATGAATGAATGAATATAATTTATTTCAACCCACATCTGGTACCGACAACGTACCAGGTTATCATAACTTTGCAGGAGCTTACCAAACAAAGGAGTGGTGTCAGCTAGATAACGCTTTATGCCTTTGAAGTACCAGGTTATCATAACTTGGTAGGAGCTAACCAAACATATGAGTGTCATCTAGAAAACGCTTACCAGACCACCACCGCGTACCAGGTTGTCAAACTTGGTAGGTTTATTACAACATTTATTGAACCTGAGGCGATGCGAAGTTCGCTGGGTCAGCTAGTTTCCGTATAATAAGAGACTGCCTCGTTAGTCTAGTGGTCACAAGCGCTACTGGTGAGCGTAAGGTCCTAAGTTAGATCCCGGGTCGGGTAAAGTATTACTGGGTTTATCCATTTCCAATTCTTTAATTTACAATTTTCCAATCCTCAGTAGCAGCCCGGAGCCTTGCCTTTGTGCCTAGTTGTTGGCAATAGGCTCTCGCGCTTTTGCCTGGGACTTAAACATAACTGGCGACATGTATTTGTAGTATAACCATACCTCTGCCTAATCATTTCGGGATTACCATGTTATGTTATAATTATTTTAATGAATACTGAAACACTAATAGCAACGACGGGTCTTTTTAATATTTTTCCATCATCGTAGAGGAAAATCTCTCTAATTTTCTTTCCTTTTGGTCATATAATTTTAATGCATAAATGACAGCGTGGTACCGTTGACCCTATTACCCAGAACGTGACGAAGCGTAATGTTTTTCAATGGAAAAGTACAAGTTTAAAGTTTTTTTACGACAGACGACACTTTAGTTATTATGAAAGAATCTCATGAATAATATGCGCTGAATTATCTTCAAAAATGCATTACATAACGGGTGGAAAAGGACGCTTAACGAAGACCGTCACTCTTCGCATTGTTTTTTTTTTTTTTTTGTTACAGAGATATTAAAGGTCAAAATTCCAACTCTTCTGATGATTTTTGTACAAAAACAAGTCTTAAAACTTTTCTTTTCATTTCTGTAGTTAACTATTTTATTTTGACAAATCATAATTACAATTGAGGTATTTTTTTTCGTTAGTCTAGTGGTTAGTGATCCTGACTGAGGTCGTGGGTTTGATTCCCACCCGGGACAGATCTCCACCCAGGACAGATCTTTGTGTGATGAGCACAATTATTTGTTCTGTTTCTGAATGTAATTTATCTATTATATGTATGTATTTAGAAATATATAAGTGTATTTATCAGTTGTCTGGTTGCCATAGCACAGGCTCTGCCTAGTCTGGGATCAGATAACGGTGTGATGGTTGTCCTAAGATATTCTTATTATTATTACCTACAAGCTAACATTAATTATATTTATATGTACATGTATATAAAAAAAGGGAAGAGCTCCTTAGGTATCAAAAAATTCCTCTGCATCGCTGTCAATGGCCAAATGCCCAAAAGACTGGCAGCATTGATGTTGGATGGTCATGCTGATTTTTCGCTTGTTCCAGAATCATACGCTGAACTCATGGTTACAGTTTGCGCACTGGCAATTTTATTTTCCTGTGTAAATATCAAGTAATCCTTGAAATTCATTAGCTAATTTAAAATAACTCTAACGTATAAATTAATCAGCCATCCTTTTAGATTTATAGAACATTCCAGAAGTTGATTGCCTTAAACAGCGATCGACCCTTACCAATAAGACATGAAAGGAACCCACGTAGTACTCTTAGGTACCCATCCCGAAAGGACCAAGATACTGGATGCTACGTGAGAGCATTCAAAATGGAGATCCTGACATACCGACCCTGCCATAGTACCTACATATAATTTCCGATTAGCTTTTTAAGAGGCGAGTGTATGATAAAAATATTATTTGCATAAAAGAAGTTTTCATACAGGGTGGGGTTTTCTTTATCACAATAAATACTTAGTATGACAGTTGTTATATAACTTCTTATCAGTCTCTTAAAATTATCAATTTTATTAGAAAAAATAATTCATCAAACAAAATAAATACCTAGCATTAAAGTTGACAGCCGCTAAAGTTGACAGCCGTATAAGGAACACAACACTGCGCGCCAAAACCAAGGTTATAGATGTCACCCAGAAAGGTGCCCAGCTCAAGTAGGACTGGGCCGGACATGTCTGCCGGATGTCTGATGACAAATAGGCTAAAAGAACCACCAATTGGGTCCCACTAAACGCTCGACGACATCGCGGCAGGCCGAGACGAAGATGGCGGGACGAGCTTGACTCCTACCGAAAGGACTGGCCAGGACTAGCAAAAAACAGAATTCTGTGGAAAAGGGAGAGGGAGGCCTTTGCCCTGCAGTGGGACAATACAGGCTAATTAGATAGATTAGATTAGAAAGTTGACATGAGAGCAGTGGTGGCCCAGAGGTAAAGACCGCGACTTACGATTAGTAGGTCGTGAGTTCGAACCCAAGCAGGCGCTTTACTTTGTGTAAATGATTTCATCACCGCTGTTCTCAAAACGGTAAAGGAAAACATCGTGGGGAAACCGGCATGTCTTAGAACCAAAAATTCGAAGACATGTGACATCTACCAACCCGCACTGGACCCGCGTGGTGGATTATGGCCCGCTCCCAGGAGGCCTGTATCCCAGCAGTGGGAACGTTATATACTGATGATGTTAAAATTGACATGAAATAAACAACTGACTTATATAAAAATATTATCCTTTCAACAATACCATACGTTCATTATTGCTGAGCCCCGTCTGTTTAGCATTTTCTTTGTTTGTACACCGATGCGACGATGCTTTGATTAAAATATTATCTACAACTTCTAATTAAACTTAAAGTGCCAATACATACATTATTTTTCCTTTTTAAAGGTATTGTGTTGTGTCGGAGTTTTTTTATCATTTTCTTTTTAAATTTTAATTCTCATTTAACCAAAATATCACCATGACCTTTCACATAATATGCAAAAAAATACTTAAATACTATTTTATTCCTTTCATTACTCCTATTAGAATCATTTTATTCGCAACGTCTAATTTCCACAATACGATTTTAATAATACAGGACTCAGGGACATTTTAATTCCGACAGCCGGTATAACTTATAATACAATTAGTGGTTTACTAATTATTAAAATGTAAATACAAAATCCCTAAGCTGTAATTAAGGCGATATAATATTGTTGTCGGTTTTAATAACGACGTCATAAATCACTGTTCCGTAGTTATGAATAATACAGTAATAAACCATGCAGTTACTATAGTTTATTAAATTAATAACTGGTTGTTTTAATTGGGAGGATTTGTTATAAAAACAACCATTGATCGTTGGAGAAATAAACTTATCTATATACCTACATATAGTAAAATTGTAACGAAGTAAAAAACTGTATCTACATTGAATTATTTCTATGTGAGATCTAAGACGATTCTAATGCCGAAAATTGAATTTTTGGAATGTTTGTCTGAATATATTTTCCAGTATCACGCAATATCTGACAGATTTTATTGAAAAATTGCATAGATATTTCCTATAAGTCGAACAACTAGTCTTAACAAGGGGTATCGTATTACCCAGTAACTGGGTTATGGAGTTCAGATAGGCAGTCGCTCCATATAAATACTGGTTTTCAGCTGAATCTGGTTAGAAGCCGACCCCAATATAGTTAGAAAAAGCTAGGCAGATGATGATGATGATTTCCCAGAAGTCTGGCCAGGCTATAGGTTACTCCTTCTGCGAAGCAGTAATGCTCGCGAAGGGGGACGCGGAGCGCGTGAGCGGGTGGCAGTCTCTGCGCCCTCACGTCCCTAGCCGCCGCAGGAGGAGACGCCCCGCGCGTCGGGAGTCGATCGCAGACGGCCACCGTAGGCGCGGGCTTGTGGGTGGCGAGCAATGGGTAGCTCGCCGCCCGGTAAGGACCACGCTCGCGTCGACGGCGCGTAGTGTTACACGCGCGCCTCGAAGAGATGTCAGCAGTATTGAAGGGGTCTGCTAGGACCGATGCCTGCCATGGTCGCGAGATTGTTCAAACGAGATACCGTGGCCCTGGCATATGGGTAACTGAAGGAACACGGATGGGTTTTAGTCAGTAAAAGTCTGACACGTCATTTTGAGAAGTCATTTGATGATTTCCCATCAAAAAAAAAAGGCTAGGTTACCAAAGATTATGCTATTTGCTATGGGAATGAATAATATTGCAATTTGTTCGTAGTCTTCCATAGTTATTAATACGTATTTTTATTACAACAAAATTCATTTATTCTAACCATTAACTCAATCTTACCTTACCTTCACGCAAATATAAAATATCACGCAATAAGCGGGCAAATATCGCGTCAATTTTAAATCTTGGTCAAACAGGAACTACACTAGATCTTAACTCAGCATCTGCCTAGCCTTTTTCCCAATTTATGCTGGGGTCCAGTCTAACAGGATGCAACTGAATACCAGTATTTTTTACTTGGACCTATACGACCTTCTGTGGAAAAAAACACAAACTACTTCCCTTGTAACAAAAGTAACAAACATTTTTCCCAGCACTATGGAGAACAAAAATGGCCGCGTAAACAAATAAGGCTAAGCGCAACCGGGGCCATAACTTCATTATTGTACTGCGCTTCCCTTATTACACAACGCTTATGAAGGAAAAAACGTTTCACTCTACAAGGTATATTGCTAATTTTAAAATGTTATGAACCATTTTCTTGTTTCTTGATTATATTTTCTGCGTTTTTACTATGTTTGAGATGTTCGTACTGTAGCATAAAGGTTTTATTTAAAAAGTAAAATGTTGCAGAAAAGAATTTTATAATCTATTTAAATCTGTCAGTAAAAACATGTCTTGAGTGGTGGCGGCCCAGTGGTAACAGGCGCGACTTACGAATTGTAACTCGTAAGTTCAGAGCCTGATAAATGCTTTACAATGTGTAAATTATTTCATTACCACTGCTCTCAAAAAACAGTGAAAGAATATCGTGATGAAATCTGCATGTCTTTTTTTTTGGGGTGGCTATCAACAAATGACGTTTCCCGCACTGGGCGGAGCGGGATGTCAGACTTCTACTGACTAAAACCCACCGGTGTTCCTTCAGTTGCCTGTGCCAACCCTGGCAGGGAATCGGCATGTCCTAGAACTAAAATTCATGAGACATCTACCAACCCGCACTGGGCCCGCGGGATGGATTACCGACCACTCTTACAGAGAGGAGGACTATGTCCATGTGTTAGGCTGATTATCATAAAATACTTTAATTCCTCTTAACTTGCTGCAGAAAGCAACATTAGACGCGAATTTAACAATTCTATAATTTCAAAATTAGAAGTGTAAAGGGAGGCAATCTGTCACATTTTTTGTTGCACAAAGCGAAATTTAACTTGACATTGGTGCCGATTCCCTTATTCACAAACTAAACTAAATTTAAGTTCAGTGCACCTTTTTCTTTCTATTTCATTAAGGAAAGGACAGAAGATAAATTTTAGTTTAGTCCTGTCAAATTAATCAGCGCTTGACGTAAATTGACATAATTTTAGTAGGCAAGTTTTTAATCACGTCTAAACTTGTATGGAGTAGTGACAGGCGCTGATTAGTTTGACAGGACTAAACTAAATTTTTTCTTTTGTCCTCTTCTTAATGAAATACAAAGAAAAAGATGCACTGAACTTAAATTTAGTTTAGTTTGTGAACAAGGGAATCGGTACCATTTCCTGCGTTACATTTAAATGGTTCAACAAACGTCCATTAGCCCAACATTTATATTTCAGTTCGTAGTTATTGTGTGCGAATTTTCAGTTTTTATTAAAAAGCAGTGATAAAAATTAAAGTTAGTACCTGGATTATGTTTGATATACGTAAAATAAACTTATTACTATTCCTATAAGTAATGCAGAAGTACTATACTTATAGCTGTGTTCGATTTGCTAAATGATTGACTGTCACTATAGTTACATTAAAATCCTTAAGAAAACCAGGAAAACTGATACATAATTAAGCCCTATGTCGCAGTCTTCTTACTCCATATACTATTAGGTTTATTGATATGATTTTATTAGCTTGCTATGTATATACAACGTGACATTTTAGTCGTCTTACAACGGCAGCCCACTTCATGTAAATAATGACTACTACACATCGATAAAAAATGAACATTTGAATCACTAAAAAATAAAAAATAGTATTCATTATGATGATGAATGACGTGGTTTAAATTTGATATTTTGTGTCATGGGTAATGGAGAAGAAATGATCTAACCGACTCGTGCGCTGGGTAGATATGTTCTCTACCGTATGATACGTAACATTACTGGATTACAAACAGGATGTTTCATAACTCTAATCCATCATTTAAGAGCGAAGTCTCTTAATGCAGGCATTGTTTGCTTAAAAGGAGGCTCCAATCACGTCTAAACGTAATGTAAATGCTAATTGTGACCAGTAAATTATTTTGTATTTTTGTATTTGTATTTAATTTTCTTAATACCTATTATCTTAATGAATGGTAACAATTTTCAATAAAATCATGCCTAGAGGTATATTATGTCGGATACAAGTGGAGAAACCTTTGTAAGGCGACTCAAATGTCACGGTGTATATGTATTTATGTAACAGAATATTTGAAACTTTGCACACTTATCTAGGACTGATGACAATACATTAATTTCATAAATTTTTGTGCCATTATCCTGGCTAGAATCACCAGGATAGCAGAACAAAAAACAAAAGACGCACTTTTGTAGCTAGCCGAACTAAAAAATAGAAAAGAAATAATAGTTTAACAACAAAAAAATATGCTTTCATAGAAAACCAAAATAAAAAGTAGAAAATAATGGAAAAAAGCGTGGGATACTTTTTGAGGTATTTTTAATTGATATCAAGCTCCCCATGCTTTTTCCATTATTTTCTAATTTTTAATTTTTTCAAACTCTTTGTTATTTTAATTACATCTAACACCCATGATATTCTCATATACTATGAATCCAAAGTAATATAAATAATAAACCTACTACATGAATTATAACCTATTTTTACCCCGGTAGCACCCACCTTAGCGATAAATTTCGACATCCACGCGGGCAAAGCCGTGGGCAAAAGCTATTATCACAAAATGTGAAAGTTTGTCAGGATGTTGATGTGTGTTACTATTTCACGCAAAAACAACTGAACGGATTTGAATGAAATTTGGCACACAGATAGTTTATGTCCTTGAGTAAGGGTACTTTTTATCCCGGTCGTACGTAGCCGCAGGATAATTCCCGACCTCCACGCGGGCGAAACCACTGACAAAAGCAAGTGCATCAATATGTATTAAACTAAAATAAAATAAAGAAATGTTGGTGTTTCACCAAGTCATAAAAACCGTAAGAAGCAAGGGCGGTCGCTAGTTTCCTTATAAAATAATCAAACTAACCTAGACGTTCAAAACAGAATAACTACAGGGTTATAAAACTGTCTACAAGCATAGTAAAACCGCTTTGCTTGTAGGCTATAAATTTTCTAGCCTGTGGCCGATTTTTCGCTCCGTGAGCGTTTTCGCTTTACACATGGTATATGTATCAATCAGGTTTTTTACTCTGTGGTAAACAGTTACAAGCCATAAATTAAATGAAGCAGGGATTTATTTATAGTTGGCTGTTTTGAGTGACAAGTATTGATGTTACTATTGACGAATATATTGTTTTTTTTTTGCGGTTTTGTGTAGGAAATATATCGCTAGCCGGCTTGCCTTAAGTTCTGAGTTCAGTTGTATGATTACCGACAAATACATGCACTGTCTGGACAGGTCAACTCAGTATGTAGCTGTTTCCTCAAAAGACCTTTTCAAACACTAATTTACATGGTCTTCACATTATCTGACTTAGATTATGTCTGAGCTGGAAAACAGACTGTGACCTCTTAGATTAATTTCGCCTCTCTTCTCAGAGTAGTCAGATAGGAAACGTCGACCTTATCTAGTTCTTAAAATATAATTGACGAGTAAAAGTGTTTTTACAAACATGCTCACAAAAATAAAATAATGTGTCATTTGCAGTAAGAAATTTCTTTAGAATTCTTCTTTTATTTCTTCTTTTGATAGCGTTTATCGTGTAAATGTGGTCCTACAATCAATGCGGCACTTAATATCTTGTCCAGCGTGTCCTGATGTTTGCACGCTACAGGAGTTGATGGGTGCCCCTGAAAGTGCTAAGCTCGTAGCCAAATTCTGGGCTGAGTATATTTAGATTTCTATCGACACGCTGAGAAGAAGAAGCGTTTATTGTGTAAGTTTGAATTATGTTTATCGTATTTAAAACATTCTTCATTTCTCATCTGATTCCGATTATGTTTATTATAACGATATACTTAGCGCTAAGTTTATTGTTCATGAGACGTCACTCAAGGGGTCGCGAGTTCGGGAGTCGATTGCGGACTCCCGGCCACCGTAGGCACAAGCTTACGGGTGGCGAGCAATGGGTAGCTCGCCGCCCGGTCGGGACCAAGCTCGGGTCGACGGACGGCGCGTAGTGTTCCACGCGCGCCTCAAAGAGATGTCAGCAGCACTGAAGGGATCTGCTAGGACCGATGCCTGCCGGGGTCGCGTGATTGTTCGAAA
Source organism: Aporophyla nigra (assembly GCA_947507805.1). Taxonomy (NCBI): domain Eukaryota; kingdom Metazoa; phylum Arthropoda; class Insecta; order Lepidoptera; family Noctuidae; genus Aporophyla; species Aporophyla nigra. Next base: position 23,990,849 of record OX382292.1, on the reverse strand, counting down.
GAGATACCGTGACCCTGGCACATGGGCAACTGAAGGAACACGGGTGGGTTTTAGTCAGTAAAAGTCTGACACGCCCTCCTGCTCCGCCCAGAGCGGGAGAAGTCATTTGATGATTTCCCATCCAAAAAAAAAGGGGTCACGAGTAAATAACTCACAAATACGTATAAATTATATATATGTTTATACTACTTTATAAATGCATTTATTGAAATTAAATTAAATTATAATTATTTTACATTTGTTGACTATTTGAGAGAAATAAAATAGTTACAGTTAATATGAAAGTAAAGTGTGATTTTATACATAGCCAGTACACAAACAAAAGTATGCTAACTGAAAAATATTTCCACTATCTAGACATCGAAGCTCCCACAATATTCTTTTCTGAATTTTTCATGTTCTTTCTGGCAATATTCCAAACTCAGCTATTGTTGAACCAACTTTCATTGCCATTTGCAAATGTACTGTCATAAAACTATACCCTAAGAGAGAGTACTAAAATTCATTTTTCTGTGAGCGTGTTTTGAGTCAGAGAATTTATATTTTGGTTGAGGTGCGTTACAAGTAGTCGAAACTACGCCCGCCATATTTTACCAATACACGTAGATGTCAAAGTTGGAAATACTTGATCTGAAAAAATGATAAGTTTTCTATTGCTCATAAATACTTGAGAATGTTTTGATTGAGCGGTTAGGGATTTAATGGCTTTATTTTTGTTAGAAATCTATTTTTGGCTATCTTTTTTTTTCATGTTCTTCCAACTGTGACAGCTGTGTTGCTGGGAAATTTGTTGTGCCAATTCTTCTTCCCACCTATCCTCTAGGAAATGGTGAACGGTGGGCGTTTTGGGGGACTGTCTTATGTAATTTTGACGGTCATAAAGTGCTGAGTTTCAGCTTAATTTGAAGAAATGACTTTCGAATTTTATTTTCGCCTATCTACATAGTATATTTTTATTGGGTTATGTCCAATGCAAATAAATATGAAATGCAAAAAGTACTTTGTTTGAATGCCAGGTAGGGAAAAATTAAACTTTTAGCAAAGATTTTTTATAATCAAACAGGATACACAGTACGAACGATAGTTATGATGATAACGGTTCATACACGGTTAAAATTTTATCCTGTAAGAAATCATCACAAAAGTAGATCTTTTAAACACCATAGGAAAATTGCTGCCCTTAAAATAATTTCGATCACGCCAAAGTTTGCATCCACACCGTAATTTTGAAACAACTAAGTACAACAAAACTCATGATATTGTAAACGATCTCCAACAAATTTAATTAAAAGTAACTAAATTAATTATTGAACCGTACGAAACCCATACGTATGTTCCTAAGTAAAACTTGGAAGTATTTAAACTTCGAAAAATACACAGAAAATTGTTTGTTCCTGTTCTTAACGAAGCTTGAGAAAGTTTGCAGCATAAAATCTTTTGCGACAATACTTAAGCGTGCAGTCAGGGCAATGGAGATGGCTATGCTTAGAGTTTCCCTCCATGATTAAACCAGGAATGAAGAGATCCGCAAGAGAACCAATGCAACCAACAAGCCCGAAGAATTGCAAAACTAAAGTGGCAGTGGACAGGGCACATTGCTCGCAGAACAGAAGGGACCGATAGGTTCTGGAGTGGCGACCGCGTCCCGGAACACGTAGAGAAAGCCCCACAAGGTGAACCGATGCCCTTGTGAGGCTGCAGGAATCTGCTAGATACGGAAAACCATAGAACCCGTCGAATTGGTGGAGCTTAGGGGTGTCCTAAGTCCAGCAGTGGACGTCTTTCGGTTGAAATGATGATGATGACAGTCAGGGTGCGTGATTATTCACTCTGTTAGCACACTACTTTTAGCACCATAGTTATTGGATTTTGGTGGTCAGATAGACAGTCGCTCCACGTCACATACTGGTATTCAGCTGCATCCAGCTATACTGGAAGCAGACGCCAACAAAACCGGGACAAGTATAGGTTTTTCCACGAGTGTGATAACTAGATCAAAATATTATACAACTAAGAGGTGTAACAGCGCAGGAGGAGACGCCCTGGGCGTCGGGAGTCGATCGCGGACTCCCGGCCACCGTAGGCGCGAGCTTGCGGACGGCGAGCAGTGGGTAGCTCGCCGCCCGGTAAGGACCAAGCTCAGGTCGGCGGCACGTAGTGTTCTACGCGCGCTTCAAAGAGATGACAGCAATACTGAAAGGGTCTGCTAGGACCGATGCCTGCCAGGGTCGCGAGATTCGTTCAAAAGAGTTACCGTGGCCCTGGCATATGGGCAAAAAAAGAGGAGTAACAGGGTTTTTTTTGGATGAGAAATCATGAAATGATCCGTTTTCCTTTAGTTATCCATATGCCAGGGCCACGGTATCTCGTTTGAACAATCTGGCGATCCTGGCAGGAATAGGTAACAGGGTTACGAAATGAGTTCTTATTAATAGTTTGTTACACAATTAACAGCACAAATAAACATAATCTAAATCTACAGATAATATTCTACAGAGGTAATGTTGGTAAGGTAGTTTGGATGTAAGAGGAAACTACAAATTCCTATTTCAAAAAAAAAAAACACTACCAAAAAGCTACGTTAGTGCGTTAAAGCCATAGGATTAAGTTTTAAGTTAAAACAGACGCACAAAGTCGCGACAGTCAATCAATCAAATCAAAATATTTTACTTCACATAAACCTACATGGGCACTTATGAAACGTCAGAAGCTAGGTGCGTGTTCCAATTGGTCCTTTCCTATGTTCAAGTGTTGTACCGCGTGGTCCCGGAGTACCATGTGGTGCCGTACGTAAAGAATAACACCACCCCATTTCTTCCCGTGGGTGTCGTAAAAGGCGACTAAGGAACTTACTAGAGAATGGGCAGCAGCGTTCTCTATGCATTTTACCACCATACTGCGATCGCCAACCCGCCTGCCAAGCGTGGCGATTATGGCAAAGCCCCCCAAATTGGGGGAGGCCTAAGTCCAGCAATGGACGTCTTACGGCTGAAATGATGATGAAATGATATGTTCAAGAGCCGGCATGAAACTCCACTTCTTTTAAAGAAATTGGCTTTTACAATGCCTTTAAATTCCAATGTTAATAGGTATGGGAGGACAGTGCAGGTCTGTCAACATATACCAAAGTCACAGAAGCTAGTTCCAAATAATTCAATTTACTTCAAAAATTCATTCGTTAGTAAAATAATAAGCTTAGTATATGCAAATTGGTCTCAGATAGCAGACACAATTAGTGTGTCTTGGCTCAAAGTGAAGGACAATGGCCCAGTGATGAAGCTCACTTACAAAGACTTAATGCATTTACAGTACTTGTTTTATACTTGGCTCTTGTCTCAGCTTTAGTATATTATCTTGGCAGAGTTCGTGTTTTGATTTAAGATGGAAGAATTAATTAGTGATTGTCTTAATTTCTAAAGCATATCTACTAATTAAAAGTTTAAAAAATGATATGTCTTTAGAATCTAAATTCGTTCGATCATTGTTTTTTTGCCAATTAGCAAATGCTCTGTTATCTTAACCTACAGGAAACCAATAAAAAAACTTTAGAGGTGTCAAGGGACACCCGGATGGAACGAAGTTCCTTTCCAGGATTCAACAAAAATATTCTCTCTTCTCCTCCTCCTCCTCCTCCTCCAAAACTCTCTCTCTCTCCGGTCGAATTGATGAAAGCTATGAGGTAACAAACATACAAAAAATAATAGTCCAATTGATAACCTCCTCCTTTTTTGAAGTCGGTTAAAAAGTGACGATACAACTTTTCTCTTAATTTTTCCGTCCATTCCAAAAATGCAGATTCGTGTCGTCCTCACAGGGTTCCGTACCACCATACAATCTTTAGCACTAGACATTAATAAGATAAGTATGTTTCTTGTATGGGGACTCCCTTTAATTTTTAACTTTATTGCTCTCTCGTTATCTGTTGCTGGTTGTTTTAGCAGCAACAGAAATACACTTTCTGTAAAAATAACAATTAGTATCTTCTTTTAACGGTTCATAAAATATAGCCCGCTGACACACTTGGACGCTGAGACGCTGGGTGCCTACTCAACAGATTACCCCCTAATAGACCCTAAAATATTTCGGATACTACTTACTCCTAGTGCTTTAAAAGCAGATCTGTAATCATCAGAACCGCGAAGTCAAAATCAGAACCAACGTGACATCGGAAATATTTCACAAAATAAAAATTACTTGTATCTGAAAATCACACGTCCCCAATTCCCCATTCTTAGTACTTCCCACCCCGACTCAATCAATAGTATTAATTATATTTCCTCGTATGAAATTCAAAGCCCATGTAATTATTTTACCTACCTACGAGGAAATAACTTTGGTATCACATATGAAGTTTGGGGCATGATTGATTGAAACGAATATGAACCTCATTTTAAGCGACTATGAATAATATTTTCTAATATCTTGATTATTTAATCGAAGTGTGGGGAAGTACTGCCAAAGCCCACCTTAAAAAACTACCAACATCTCAGAGTAAAATTATTAAAGTCTTATTAAATTATGATTATTTTACATCTTCTGAAACAGTATTTAAAGAAACAAAATTTAGGAATATTAAACAAATTTATAAATATATCACCTGCATACTTGTACGTAAAATAATGTATAAAGGCATATACATACATAAATAACATTTACAATTTTTAAGAGCACCAAGGAGTAACTACGGTAGAAGGACTGTCGTATATGAGGGGGCTGAGCTCTATAACTCTTTACCTAAAGAAATCAAGGAATCTACAATAAGTCACTTCCAACTTTTAAAGGCTATTAAAGCACCATCTGAAAAATGCATAAATTGTAAGTTTCTACCGTTTACTTATATATCTTAATTTTAGTTTATTAACAAGCGAAAGCGTCGCTTACCTTATCTTAATTATTATGTTTTCCTCATAGAAGTGAATAATTGTATTCTTTTTGAGCGAAATAAATTTCTTAAACCGTTAACCGTAATAATGTGAATAACATTTTCTGCGTGTAGTGCACTCTAACGCTACTGCTGATCCTGAGATCGTGGGTTCGAATCCAAGCTCGGACAAAGTGTTATTGGGTTTTTTCTTTCTGGAATTTCTCAGAAGCAGCTCGGCGTTTGGATTTGTGCCTGTTTGGTGGCTATAGACCCCATAAAACATGGGACTAAAAAAATAGACTCTTCCCACGTATGGGATGTAAATTCAAATCACGTAAATCCGAGGAATATTATTAGAACTTAAAATTAAAAAGATAAAGATGTTTCTAAGTGAGTATGCTATTTGTTAACTCAAAAAGCTTCAGAGATAACGATCTCACTTATGTTTCCCGAGTTTTCTTGACAAATACACAAGATAAGCGTCCGGACGGTTTTTTGTTTGTGCCTCTCTCAAAACGTCAGATTTTTCAAGAAGTTTTTGTTAAATCCGAAAATTGAAATCATCACCTGCATAGCTTTTTCCCATTTGTGTTTGGATCGGCTTTCAGTCTAATTGGATACCTCAGAGTACCAGCATTTTACTTGGAGCGACTGCCTATGAACCAGGGATAATTCGATACCTCTTGGTAAGAAACAAGAAAAGAAAGTTTGACGACCAGTGTCAAACTTTCGGGTTTCGTAACGCGTGTCAGTGATGTAAGAATGACAACCGGGACCAACGGGTTTTTGTGGTCCCCTATGCACGGAGGAGTATTGGTACGTCAAGCTATTCTATGTCTGCCAGGGTCACGGATATGTTCCACAGAGTTACCGTGGCCCTGGCACAGGCAACTGAAAGAACACGGGTGGGTTTAGATTTTAGACGATAAAAGTCCGACACGCCCTCCCGCACTGCCCAACGCGGGAGAAGTCATTCGATGAATTCCCACTTAGAAAAAAAGAAAAAGAAGCTATTTTTAACCAACTTCAAAAAGGAGGAGGTTCTCAATTCGGATGTTTATATATATATTATATAGACGGATTTACAAAATTCTTTTTTTGTTCGAAAGGGGTTTATTCCGAAATGGTCCCATACATATTTCATATAGATCTGACGATGAGTTCCAGAGATAGACACCGGAACTCTTTAAAAAATGTCAGCAAATCGACCGCGATTTCTGCTTTCGCATAAATATGCATTGTTTGTTTGGAATTAGTGCGGGGTGGATACCACAACTGAAAATTTAAAAATAAAAACTTTTTTACAAAAAAAAAAACAACCGACTTCCTTAAAAACACTACAAAGTGAAAAATAACTTTAATTTCGGAAGTCGTGGGAAAAAAAAACCATAAATACAGATCCTAAGACACCGACTTCCGAAATTAAAGTTATTTTTCACTTTGTAGTGTTTTTAAGGAAGTTAGTTGTTTTTTTTTTTTTTGTAAAAAAGTTTTTATGTATAACACACATATTCTACAGTAGTTTCTGCCCGCGACTTCGTCCGCGTTAAATTTCTTGTTTCCCTGACCCTTCCCGTCGCGTCGAATAATCTACCCGTACGATTTTCCCCGTTTTTGCAACATTTTTCATTACTGCTCCGCTCTTCTTGGTTGTAACGTGATGTTATAGGTATAACCTATAGCCTTCCTCAATAAATAGACTACCCAACACAAAAATATTTTTTCAATACAGACCATTAGTTCCTGAGATTAACGCGTTCAATCAAAGAAACAAACAAACTCTTCAGCTTTATAATATTAGTATAGATTAAATGGACATTCGAGGCACGTTATCCATAAGTTTGTTTTTCGGAGTTTTTCATGTTAAATATAAACTAATTTTAGACATAGATAAAATCAATATGCATGCGAAAAAATTCATCCCAACTACGGAACTCTTTTTTTTTTTTTTTGAGGGTGGGAAATCATCGAATGACGTCTCCCGCTCTCGGCGGAGCGAGAGGGCATGTCAGATTTTTACTGAATAAAACCCACCCGTGTTCCTTCAGTTGCCCATATGCCAGGGCCGCAGTATCTCTTTTGAACAAATCTCGTGACCCTGGCAGACGGACCCCTTTACTGTGTGTCACGCACTTGCCCGGTTTTTTTTTGTGTTGTCTCCCACAATTGCCAGATGTAACAAGCAGTCATAGATAAATCAAAGACTTGAAATACTACCAGTTATAATAACACAACTTTATGTTGGCAAACCAATCCCTTCAATTTTAATAATAGAGTAGGTTCTATGAAAACTTTATGCAAATTGTTCAACAAGAATTGCATTGACCCTGTCCTCGGAAGCCTTACGCCAAGCAGTGGCGTGCAGTCCATATAGGCAAAAAGACACTGAAGACCCTAGGGTCTAGACCCTAGATAAGGACTAGTTACTAATATTTCAAAAATAAAAGAATTATACTAACAGTAAGTAATAAAACCATTCAAAAAGTTTAAACGCCTAATGTAAATATAATAGCAACGTTCATACCGTTCTTTTTACTACGGCAACGCATTCATAACAGATCGAAACGTAAGCAGGCAGCGAACGATCGTGTCTTTATTTCATTCATAAATGTACGCATGTAGTGGTAATTTCTTCTACATTTTCGTGTCTATACATTGCACACATAAAGCGAAGTCCTGCCGCAGGATAACCAATCACAGGCGTCTCTGCGCCATTCAATATTGGCGCATGGACGCCTGTGATTGGTGAGTATTATCACAGCGCGCTGTGAGTATTATGCGATCAAGTTGAATATGTACGTAGCCTCAGCAACATTACGATTCGCAATGATGCAATTTTATTTGTCAACGTTTTAGTTATCAAAATTTAGAAATTGTTTGTTTACGAAAGGATCCATATTGATTTCGTACATGTGAAGCGCGCTGTTTTATGTTTTTATTTTGATTGAGTTTTCTTGTGATTAATTCATTTACAAACGTTAATATTAGGTAGATTTGTTGCTTATTTCAATTAGTTTTTTGAATTGTTTTAATTTTTACTTACTACGCTGTTTGTTTGTTTTTTCAAAATGTTGTTCGATTGTGAGGTTTGTGTTGAAAATGTGTGTTTGTTAAAAAGTGTATCTAAATGGAAATGTGTACCTGAGTAACGAGAATTATAACCCAGCAAAGAGGTAATGCAACTCGTAAGTTTCATAGTAATAATTAAGCAACTAAAACCGGCTATGTTGTTGTTTACACACATTAAAATATTTTTTTTCCTTGCTAGTTTAGTAGTTCGAGTACAGTGTGGAATTGTTCGGGATTTGCAGATTTACATGATTACTATCCCACGGCTTGCTCAAAGATTTTGGTAATTATCGTATTGAGAGAAGTATTACGAAGAAGTTTTTCATTAAAACGGATTCTTACGTACCTATTTAACAAACACACAAAGTCAACAACAAGTACCTACACATCTTTCTGTGCTTTCGACGGAAAAAGAATTATTGGTCGAATGAAGACGCATACCAACTTTTTATGACGATGGTTCAAAATCATATTTAAAAAAAGGTAGGCGCGTTTATGTCATTTATAAATGAGTTTGTTTACTTTATTATTTTTGCTGTTACCCGTACTAAATTTACCTATTAAATATATTTACATATACGAATCACATGAAGGGCCTTTTTCAACTATCACTCACCTGGATCAGATATTTGAGGTGGCCGAAATCATTTATTAGCATTATCAGGAAATCGCCATTTCAAACTTTTAAACCACCTAATGAGTTTTTCTTCACTAACTTGAGCAATTACGAAAGACGTTTTTTTTTTTTTGAACTGCCTACCCGATCATAAAACCCTGTGCACGCCACTGACGCCAAGCTATTCTATAACGTGCATATCCTACATTTAATAGGCACTCGAGGCACGTTAGATGTTCCCATAAGTACCTGTCTAGGAAAGCCTATTAGGCGTGCTACGTACGTACGGTACGGGAAGATTGGCATACTGCCCGGATACGTACTTAGAAAGTTTATAAATGACTTAAAGATGGCTGAAAACTATAATAATACTGGTTGGGTAATATCAATTGGCACGTGGCAAACGTTGACCAATTTTTATATTCATCTGCCTGGTTTTTTTCCCAATTATGTCGGGTTCAGCTTACGGTCTAACCGGATGCAGCTGATTACCAGCATTGTGCATGGATCGACTGCTTAACTCCATAATCCAGTTGCAGAGTAATCCTGGTAAGACTGGCTGTCAGACTTTCGGGCTTAAAATAAATAAATAAATATCTTAGGACAACCAACACACCGTTATCTGATCCCAAACTAGGCAGAGCCTGTACTATGGCAACCAGACAACTGATAAACATACTTATATATTTCTAAATACATACATATTATAGATAAATTACACCCAGACACAGAACAAATGATCGTGCTCATCACACAAAGATTTGTCCTGGGTGGGAATCGAACCCACGACCTCAGTCTTCGCAGTCAGGGTCACTAACCACTAGACTAACAGGCCAATCAAAGCTTAAGTCAGGCTTCTTCTTGATACGTAAAGATAGTTAGTACAGCTGTTATTACTTAGTCATAAACCAATTTTTATACTATAAAAATATATAAATCACTAGATTTAAAAATATAGAAGAGGCTTGTGTAGTTTAAAGCTGCTCGTTTTCACGTGCTCCTGTATTTGTTCGTGTTTCTGTATTGTAAATCTTCAAAAAGATTTTAGAAATATATTAAAAATATGTCCGTTAACAAATGTAGAAAATTGTCTTAATATACCTTATTTCATACTATATAATACAATATTATATTGTATGTTTGGAGGTTTAGACATTTGTAGGTTTTCTGCTCAATCACGCAAAAATTGCTAAAATAATTTCGATAATAATTGGCACAGAGATAGATTAACACACAGGATACTATCATATTTTATCCCGGTAGTAGGTACGTTCCCATGAGATAAATTGCGATCTTTTCGCTGGCGGATCCACTAGCAAACGCTAGCACAAAATAAATGTGTAAGTTTTAGCCAATATGAAATAAAATATAAAAAAATATATAATTTTATGTTATTTCACGCTAATATACTTAGAATATTCATAGTTTTTAAACAGGTTTATATTTATAATATTTATTCCTTTTGTTGCACCTACCATGTGTTTGTCTCTACATCAAGTCCCAAAGGTTGACAAGTAGAAATGCCAATGGCATTAAGACCGCTTCTAAACATTTATGTGCTCAAAGATTAAATAAATATAAATATTATATTTACAGAACAGTCACGATAAATGTTTGCTCAAATAATCACTTTTGAAACCTAACATCAACATTGTAAATTTGCATGCACTCATTAATAAATATCAGACTTAATTACGTGAATATTACGACTCAGGCCTTAAAACTCATTAAAGTTCATTTTCGTCAACATTTAGACAGAATAATTAATTATAAGTTACTCTAGGCCTACAAAATTCCAATCTTTATTAATTAAACATATCAATTAAAATATGATGTTGACGTAGTAGTTCTGCTGTATGGTTTTTACACTAAACCAATCACAAGTGGGCTATAGTAGACCGTTTTTATGCAATTTAAAAATCAAGTCCAGGCTGTAGATTTGTTGATTGAAATATGATTCGCTATCGTAACAAATAAGACTTTACAGAATTATGATCACTAAAAACATCAATACAGCCCTCTAAGTTCAGCCACAAAATGTCTTTTTCAAGTTATTGAACGATCCCTTTACCATAACTACGCGTATTTCTACCACCAAATAGCTATAGCATCTTCGCTTGAAGCGCAAAAATCTAAAAACCACAAAAATGCACATTCAAATGTTTATCACTGTATTCATCACCACTCTAAGTAGGTGAACACAGTTGGTTACAGAATGGGCCATGCATTAACTTCCACATTCGTTTGACCTATTATTATTGATCGCATCACTTTATTCGCAAAAGTTTACTAGCTGTCTTCGATTTTGACACTGAAGGTAGAAAGATGGTTCAATCTTACTTACTCAGGTATATCGTGCTACCCAGTTACTGGGATATAAAAGTCAGATAGGCAGTTGGCCCATGTTGTTCAGCTGCATTTGATGAGAGAAATAGACATGCTTGGGCTAGGCAGTTAGTGAAGTAGAAAGATGGTCCACCATTCTTCACGAACAATCAGAAATCGTGATCTTATCCAAAAGTAAACAAAAACTATAAACAATGAGGAAGATATTCACCAACCCTCTAACAAAAACCACTCTCTAACAAGCAAGACTCGAAGAACGAATGACCCTAATTCGTTATGTCCCAAGAATCTGCTAAATTAAGTTCTGTTGTGCACATACCACTACTAATTTTAGTCAAGTGGTATGCCAATGGGCTTTAGTAATACTATTTACTCTAGTCCTGCCCTGTTTATTCACGGAGTTAATTGAGAGAATAAATAAGAGTAAGGAGCTTACGCAGTGCGGTAGATTTTACAATTAGAAGGGGCTGCAGATAAATTAGGATGCTGTTTGACGACGGTTTTTTTTTTGAGATTTTAGTGTTGTTTAATTAAGACCGGGATAAGTCAATTAGAGGTACTTTTAAGCCGGTGTTTTAAAATGAACTGATTCATGATTCTACCGGTTTACCGATTATCGAGAAGCGAGAAGACCTAGCTCCCATGTGGTGTCGGACATAAATAATAGCATCACCCCATTTCTTCCTGTGGGTCTCGTAAAAGACGACTAAGGGACTTACCTACTAGAGAATGGGCAGCAGCGTTCTCTATGCATTTTACCACCATACTGCGATCGCCAACCCGCTTGCCAAGCGTGGCGATTATGGCAAAGCCCCCCAAATAGGGGGAGGCCTATGTCCAGCAGTGGACGTCTTGCGGCTGAGATGATGAGAAGAGCTAGCAACTAAAAACAAGGTGGCGACGACCTAATACTCGTTGTTATGCGATTGTAACCAAATGTGAGTCTCCTATCGATTGTTCTGTTCGCCAAGCGAGCGCCGCAAAGCGAGCACACTCTTTTGTGGGTATTGTTGCTGCGAGAAACGAGTGGTTTTGCCCGTTGGATGAAGTTGACCTTCCGAACCAAAGTGTGAAAAAAACAACTCAAAGATAGAGAAGAGTACTACTCGATAGTAGTTTCCAATCTCCTGTTGTCAAAGTTTGCTTGTTAAAATAATGATCCTTGTTAATATTTTTTTCATTTTAATGTAACCATGTTAAGTGCCAGACAAAAACATTCAACTACCCACAAACGACACAAGTTTACCAATTCAAAGGCGTGATAACAATTTCTTAGAAGGAACTAGATTTTGCTTTTAAGGAACAACACTTTATACAAAATATGTAATAGTCTTTTTTTCTTGGAACTCTTTGGAGTAAGTGAAGTGTTCTTGTGTAATATTTTGGATGATTACTTTTTGTGGAAAATTGGTTTTTTATGTGTCGTTTTTTTTTTACTTCAGACAGATTTTGAGCATACTTATCAGTACTGTAGTTATGGAGTTTTAGGTCGTGACTTCGAACCCAGGCGGGCACTTTGTGTATTTAATTTCATAATGATTGCTTTCAAAATGGTGAACGAAAACATCGTGAGGAAACCAGCGTGTCCTAGAACCAAAAATTCGAAGACATATGATATCTACCAACCCCCACTGGGCCCGCGAGGTGGATTATGGCCCACTCCCTCTCACCGAGAGGAGGCCTGTGTCCCAGCAGTGGGAACCTTATAGGCTGATTATACTTATTATACAACTAGCTTCTGCTCGCAACTTCGTCCGCGTCAAATTTTTGCTCCACTGACCCTTCCCGTCGCATCGAATTGCCTGCCAGTTTTCGTCCATTTTTCATTGCTGCTCCGCTCCTTTTGATTGTAGCGTGATATTATAATAGCCTATAGCCTCTCAATAAATACGCTACCCAACACAAAAATACTTTTTCAATTCGGACCAGTAGTTCCTGAGATTACCGCGTTCAACCAAACAAACAAAGTCGTCAGCTTTATAATATTAGTATAGAGTATGAATATTTATGTGATTGTGTCTGTTTGAAGACACAAATTGGACGAAGTATACTCAAAGTAAACTGCTCCAGATCTTTTTTATGACTTTTAGATATCATAACAGCATTCAATACTTACGTTTGTTGGTCTGGAATGGTTGCAAGGGCTACTACTGGGCATGCGGTCCTGGGTGCGATTCCCGGGTCAGACAAAGTTATATTGGATCTTTCTCAGTATCTAGCTGGAGTCTGAATTTGTGTCCGTTGGATAGCAATAGGGTCGCCTCCTATCATATGGGACTTAAACATAACTAACGAAATGTGGGCGTACTAAAAGTATATCTCTGCCAAACCCTTCAACGAATACAGGCGTGACGTTCTATAACGTCATTCTAAAGTGACACTATACTTATCACAATGACATTCTATACCAAGAATTGACTTATGACTCCTACATAAATACGGCATTAGGGTTGCAATTCCGTCTTTCTTGTTTACAACTCCCACAACAAACATTACCTTCCGAATCTAATTATGTACCCACATTTCAACAACAAGACGATCACCCTACCCTACCCTCGAATTCAGACAAGCACTCCTTTAGACAAGTATCCTTAACACAAGTATTATTGGATTAAAACCAAACACCAATCGAACAAGGCCTTAAGTGCCAGCGCAAACTGTGCGTCTTGTCGCTGCGTGGTCGCTGCAACAGAACTACGACACCTAGCCCATCGTTGCGACTCTGCAATTCGACGCCAAATGTGCGGCAGTTAAAAAAATATATACAATGTGTTCCTGAATAAACATACTTTATGGAAGTAGTTTGTATATAATCGTTTACTGAATCGATGTCTGTCATTTTTACTATGGGTTATTTTTTAATACAAAAATAATCAAAGTTAAGTAAATGACAGCTACACCTCCCCTGTACAGTCAAAAGAAACCAAAATGAACAAAGTAACTACTACGCTAGACCCATATACGCATGCAAATGTGTACATGCTTAATGAATTAACAATGTCTGACATTATATTTAAAGCTTTTTAGACATCGTATTTCAAAGCTGTTTGACGTTTTAATTATTATTTTATTGACATAATAATTCTAAGACTAGGAGCTCCTTGTTGTTCTCCTCATCGCTGCCACTGTGGCGAAGTTGTCAACAGTCTAGGACACCACCGCCTGTCTTGTAGCCGAAGTGCGGGTCGCTTAGCGCGGCACGCGAACATTAACGACATCATCCGACGAACTCTTGTCACCGTCGGCGTTCCAGCTGTATTAGAACCCAATGGCTTGGCACACGACGATGGCAAGAGACCGGACGGTGTCTTTGTTTCCTTGGAAGGTGGGTAGGCCTTTAGTGTGGGATGCAACGAGTGTCGATACTCTTGCGCGATCCCATATTCCTAGCTCGGCTTGCTGCGCTGGCACTGCTGCTGCGGCTGCGGAAAACCTCAAGCGGCGAAAGTATAGCAATCTTATTGGTAATTATATTTTCGAGCCGTTTGGGGTTGAAACCCTCCGGCCGTGGGGTCAGAGTGGTCATAGCCTCTTTAAAGAAATATCAAAACGGCTGGTTGACACTTCTCGTGACCCAAGGGCTGGTTTTTATTTTGGCCAGCGGCTAAGCATTGCTATACAGCGTGGTAATGCCGCCAGTCTCTTGGGTACATTGCCGGTCGACATCGATGAGGATGAATTTTTCGACGCCTTATTTTAGTTTGTGTATATTATATAGTTTTAGTTAAATTAATATATTATTACAATGTCTTATACATAATATTAAAAATTCAGTGTATATATTTTAATTGTAACATAATATTCTAATTGAGGTGTATGATGTTGTCGTTGAATCCGGGACATGTTATCCGGTTATGTAAAAGAAATCCGCCCGCAACCTATCGTCGCGTCTAATCGCCGAGCTGCCACAGTTGCATATCGTACGCCATATCTTACAATAGACGATCGCATTTGTATGCAAGCGGGTAACAGGATGTGTAGTTGTGTACCTGTACACTAGAATGGGGACCTGTATCGGTTAGAGGACAGTGCGAAACGCGAATTTCTAATGTAGTTAGTGGGTGTGTGTTTCGCTGCTTGTAGTCGTTCGTGTTTAGGAGTGAGTTATAACAACAGTTGTACCGTGTGGTGCCGGACGTAAAGAATAACACCACCCCATTTCTTCCCGTGGGTGTCGTAAAAGGCGACTAAGGGACTTACTAGAGAATGGACAGCAGCGTTCTCTATTCATTTTACCACCATACTGCGATCGCCAACCCGCCTGCCAAGCGTGGCGATTATGGCAAAGCCCCCCAAATTGGGGGAGGCCTAAGTCCAGCAGTGGACATCTTACGGCTGAAATAATAATGTAACAACAGCCTAGCATCTAAGCATAAGTATAATCAGACTATACCGTTCCCACTGCTTGGAGTCAGGCCTCCTCTCAGTGAAAGAGAATGGGCCATAATCTACCACGCAGCCCAGTGCGGGTTAGTAGATGTCATTATGCGTTCAAATTTTTGGTTCAAAGACTTAGATAAGACTTGCCGGTTTCCTCAAGATTTTTTTTTGTTTGAGAGAATGTTGATGGTAATTAATTACAAAACGTAAAGTGCTAGCCTGAGTTCGAACTCACGAACTACAACTCGTAAGTCAAGGCTGTTACCACTGGGCCACCGCAGCTCTCTCAAGCGCAATAACGGTATGGTGTACGTAAATATAAATACAAAATAATATATTGGTCACAATTAGCATTTTCATTACGTTTAGACGTGATTGGAGCCTCCTTTTAAGCAAAAAATGCCTGTATTAGAAGACTAGGCTCTTCCATAACATTGCCGTACTAACTGTGAGTAAACAAAATATAATAAAATACTTACTTAGGTACTTAAATACATTGGACTTAAAAAATCTGCAGAAAAAATGGTGTGATTTCGGGGGACCCCCATCAGGAACGAACTTCTTACGCTTTTTCTTCAACTCCAAATGTAATTCGACATGGAAAGCCTTATTATTGGCACCCTCAAAAACCATGAAAGGGTACCCATGAAGAAAATTTCGGTGCCACCATCTCTGATTCTCAATTTGCCTTCACTTTTGGCTTCAGCACCCTCGAAAACCACAAAATCTATCTCTTTCTCTCGGTTTCTTTCTATCTTAATATATAATTATATAAATTACGCGTCACGGTGTTTGTCCGGGATGGACTCCTAAACTACTTAACCGATTTTAAATAAAATTTGCACACCGTGTGCAGTTTGATACAACTTATAAGATAGGATAGTTTTTATCTCAATTACTGATCACAATATTTGCAAATTAAATGTTTTTTATACGATAATGTGTGTGTTCATTGGTTAGTTATGTAGGTAACTTCTTAATAGATGGCGTGGGTTTCAATTTCTAGATAATCTTCTTTACATCCTTAGATCGCTTAGATCTTTTAAACTACGCAAAGGATTTAACTCGGTTTTAACCAATAGACAGGGAGAATCAAGAGGGAGGTTTGTAAGTATAATACGCGGGCGAAACCGCTGGAAAAAGCTAGTTATATTATAAAAAAAGTCGCATGAAGGGAGGACACAATGCTTTTTCGTTACGTGGCAATTTCTTAAATTTTCATTACAAAACGACTTAACGTAATAGGTGAGTAGCCATAGTCAATTATTCTTAATGGAACAAATACAAAATTTATTGATCGGGCTGAAAGTCGGAAAATCAGATGTTTTCATGAACATAGAATTTAAACTAAAAAGCACGAAATGACTCATTTCTGTTCCATATATCTACATGACCAAATGAAAATATTTCATTTCAGGATTTCTAAAAATAACCAGACAGCAGACTAAGCCTATTAGACAAAATAGATAAAATAGACATAATACATTTATCCTATCAAAACTTTCTATTATGACAAAGAAAATAAAGCCTCGGTTTAGTCTACAAAAAGGTATGTATTAACTGTGGATTATATATTGGCTCGGAGCAAAATAATAACAGACGCACGGGCGATCTTCAAGGTTAAGCAACGCTTGTCAAGGTCAATAACTGAATGGGTGATCATCCATTACTTACCAAGACTCCTCCGTGCCTCGGGAAGTATGTGAAGCCGTTGATGTGACTATCACTTGTAAATCTTTGACAGCTGATACGTGTAGTGCCTCACCAAAGAGCAATATGTCACCCAGCAATTGAGTTGTGAAGGTCTCAGACTCAAAGTCTTTTATTTGTGGTCATAGGTTAACAAAGATGGTCCTTAATATTAATAAATGTATCACTATGTCCTGCTAGTAAAGCGTACAAATATTAGGTTTAAGTATAATTTACATAAAAATAATAATCTTAAAGTATAATTATTTTACTCTATTCTACTTTTTTTTACTTTAATATCTAAATTATATAATGTTATCGTCTAAATACTCTGACATAGTATAGTAAGCCTTATCTTATAAAAATATTTGCAATTTTTTCTTAAAATCTTGTAAATCTACTGTCTTCAAAATTTTTATAGGTAGTTTATTATATATTCTTGTTGACATACTAAAAAAACTCTTGTCTAAAAGGGCAGTTCAAGTCTGATAGGCAGTGTTAATTGATACACGAGTTTATACTAAATTTCCAATATTTTATTAGATGTTGAGGATTTACTAGTACAAAGTTATGAAATAAGAAAATACATTATCGGTTTTGCTCAGAGCGTGTCTACACCCGGGCTCGCGTCGCTGCAGTGGGGCGACTCACGCGCTGGCTTGCAAAATGGCGGGCGCGCACCGTAGTGTGTGCGTCGCCCGCTAGGTGTCGCTTGAACAGGCAGTCGCTCCATCCCATGTTACCACTGCTGAGATACAGGTCTCCTCACTATGAGAGGAAGCAGGTTATAATCCAACACGTGGTCCCAGTGTAGATTGGTGGAAGTCACATGTCTTCAATTTTATGGTTCTAGAACATGCCAGTTACCTCACGACGTTTTCCTTCACCGTTTAGAGAGCATCTTAACACTAGAAGTGCGGGCGTCCCAAACTTGACCCATTTCGATGTTCTTCCTGCTCTAATTAATATTTTATTATGCATATAATCGTAACTTTTAATGAGTTTTCATGAAATATGATGATTATTATATTTATTATTTATACGAGACTTTGAACCACGTAATTGCAATATACATTTTTTTTTTTATCCAAATTTACCTCAGTCGGTATTTTCAGCGCTTCTAGTGTTAAATGTCAGTACTTGATGCTAATATTTCACAAGAGGACACGAACAAGGAGCTAACTTTGTGAGAGACGGGTGCCTGAAGTAGGTTTATACAAAACCTGTATTACGTGTCACCACATTTTGGTAAAAAATATCTTCAACTGCATCCCATAAAACTGGAGGCCGGTCCCAAATACATAGTTGGTAAAAGACTAGACAGATCATGATATCATTTTTTGTTCAGGCAACTACGTGAAGTTAATGTAAGCAAAATGTTGAACAGAATTTGATATCCAGTACCGTGTTTATTTACATTTTAACAGCGTAGAGTATATTATATCTTTATGTTTACCAAAATATTTATTTACATAACATAACAAAATGTTCTGCGTGTTTCTCCCCAAAGGATAGTTATATTTAGCCAGTTATATTTAAGTACCAATTAATAAGCGGCGTGCCTATTTCTACTGTTAAAAATATATTTTTGTTTTAGCTATACTTTTTTATAATCATTACCAGCCACTATTCCCACTGCTGGGACACAGGCGTCCTCTTGGTAAGAGGTACTGGGCCATAACCTGCCACGCGGCCCGGTGCGGATTGGTAGTTGTCACATGTTTTCGCATTTTTGGTTCCAGAACATGCCGAAATTGGTTTCCTAACGATGTTTTCCTATACTTTTTTGGGAGCAGTGGTGATGACATAATTTACACAAAGTAAACCTACGCCCCACAACTCGTAAGTTTACGGCCATTATTTCTGGGCTACCGCTGCTTCTTCCTCTGTTTACTCCGTACTTTGGGGATTCTATACATCCTAATAAAAAAATGAAACCCTTATGGAATCACTCGTGTGTCTATCGAACTGTCCATCTGTCACAGCCACTTTGAAAAAAATTTACTGGAATGATTATGTTAAAATTTGGTAAACATATGAATTTCTGTGACCGAAACACGGACGTGAAACGTAAATACGTAGTGTCGTATGGCATATCAAATGAAAGGGCTTGTTGTGAGGGTCTCAAATACATTTGTGTATAATTTTAAAACAAACAGATTTGAGGTTATTTACTAGAATATATCAAACGTCTTATATACGAAACGAATTACCCAAAAAATTGAGAAAAATAATACCGAAATTAGTTCATTACTTACAGATTATAGGAAAACCTATAAGAAATCAAAATTGCGAAACAAAGTATCAACTGTCCCATATAATATTTCAGATCCAATATTTTTTCGTGATTATGATACCCATATCGTAATCACAAAAATATATTGGGTCTGAAATGCCCCTTCCATAAAGAAAGATATACAGGTACAGGTCTGTACCACAAACTTAATGTACATGTCAGTGTCATTTAAAGTTTTGAAAAAAGTTAGAACGACGAAAAAAAGTCATTACTTTTCGTTATCGATACCCAACCCGTGGGTAAAGTAATTCCAGCGATTTCTATTTGACCCAGTAGATACTGGCTTTGCCTAACATTTACAACTACAGCATGTATTTCCTCATACATTGGATAACCAATCCCCACAACGACCAATATGTTTTAATCCTTTCCTAATCCCTGGGCCCACCCGGTCCGGATAAGAGAGATTCCTGCAGTAAGTTCCGGTCTACCGACTCCGGATTGTCCCGTTAAAATATAACCGGTTGTCTAGCGAACCGTGAAATTCGTACCGAATTGAGTTTCCTATGAATTTTATTTACGAAACTAGTTTTATGGATGTATGCATGTCGCAGATTTGAGGAAATGTTTACGATTTTGTTAGTTGGTGGTATGTGTATGATGAATGTTAAATGGGAATCAAATTTCGGGAGTACGAATTATTTGGAAACGAAATAGAGTTTAGTTTATTCCTGACTTTATTTTCGGTGTCCTGAGATATAAATATCAATAAACTACCAAACCGAGTATTTATCATTATTAATATACTAAATGAAAATAATAGAATCTTATTACGATTACTTTTGTCCATCTGTTGTAGATCGCAAAGGTTTATTTGTATTTGTTTTCATTCTAAAACAATGAACTTTCTTAATAATCTCATCAAATAAAAAACTACAACCCTCCTTGTTTCCCCTAAAGGTTAGGTAGAAGTGTACCCATAGTAACCAAACCCATGACTCCGGGCTGCCATGAGAAATTCCTATTGAAAATACACAATAACACTTTACTCGATCTGGGAATCAAACCCAATATGCTCAGCAGTAGCGCTTGCGACTACTAGACCAACGATTCATAATATCATACAAAATTAGCGAAAACAGACGTGATAACGTTGTGTGTAATAATAATAAGCTTTTGCCAGCTGCTTTGCCCGCGTATTAAAAATATAAAACTTCCTCTTGAATCTCTGTATATTAATGAAAACCGCATTAAAATCCGTTGCGTAGTCAAAAAGTTGTACGCATACAAACGCGGAAAGCGACTTTGTTTTATACTATGTAGAAAAGTATGGATAATGAAATAAGGAAGACAGATTTCTGATAAGAAAACTTGGGATATATAGGACAAAAACTTTGAATGAACATTGAACGTAAAACAAAGGATAATAACACAGCATTAAGAAAGTTGCGTGTAATCCTTACCTTGGTCTGAAGCTTGTAACTTTGTTCATTAACGAACTGTTATAGATCAAATAATAGAAATCAGAAGTTCGATATCAGTCTGTCGAGATAACGTGACTGTACTTCTGTATTGGATAAGATGCACTGATTGGAATCCAAGTAGTAAATTGTGTGGAAGTTCATTCATATGATGGGTCGAACATTCGATTAAGGTAGGTGCCTTATCTCGTCGTATACGAGAATATCGATTTTCTCGCTCAAAAGATTGTAGATCCCTTCTAAGTTTTTACTTACAGGGTCGAGACCTGTAATCCTGTTTTATACGTTCTTGAGCGAGAAAATTGTTGATAGCTAGTACACTCTTTGATATCTCTTGCTACCGCAACAAACAAGTACTCTCCGGCGGTCGTGTGAACAGTCTGCGATTGAGTATTAATATACAGGATGGCTAAGATATCAACGCGTCACCTGCTACTCGGTTACGTCGGTTATTAAAAAAAAGTAGTTTATTTACCTACCGTAAACATCTTTATACTTCGGGGTGAAATATTAGAACCGTAGTATTTTTTTTTTTTTATATTTATAATTGGCACATCGTCGCACCCTGGACGGTCAGCCTCTTTGACCAATATCATTTTGAAAAAAAAAGAAAGAAAATACATTAATTTAGTACAGATTAAAATGCTTTGCAGACAAAATAAATTAAAAAGTCATATAAAAGTTTAAAGTGCATTGTCAAAAACTAGCATTGAACTGAAAAAATCACCACAGCAAACACTTTAGATTTTGTGTATTGTGAGAATGTTTGTAGGCTTTGTACTCATTGTAGATTTGTAGACCGATTATTTTTTAAATCATAACCGTGGAATTTCTTTTCAGCTCATCTCCACAGGAGTCAACTAATTGGAACCGTGCAAAGCTAGGTGCTTCTGAAGTTTCATAAGTGCCCTAGATTTATGTGAAATTTAATATTTTGATTTTAATCTTCTGTAACTCATCCACTCACATAGTTGTTTGTCTGCCAACGCTCTTTCTACCTTCTCTCGTACCTATACCACGATCTAATCTAATCCAATACAGAGGACCGGACGTACCGTGGCTATCTCTAATCTATTATTCAATCCTGTTATATTGTCTTACACAGATTAGGTGTGAAATTGTGGGTCTATAACTTCCTTATCCCTTAAGATTAATCTTTGAAACCATTGACCCGAATTTTATGGTGATTTTATCATTCCACAGTTTATTATAATAAGATTCTGGACTATAAAAATTCACTGTCTTATGGTTATCACGCTGAAGACAATGAATGTTGTCGTTTTAAGTGTCAAAGTAGAATAAACTTGGTTAAACCTCGGTTCGAAAATGTAAATTCTTTTGTGATAACCATTGCTGCCGCAGATAGAACGAAATTGGTTATCTAAGTGTGCTATTATATACAATTTTATCAAGCTGATAATTAACCTAGATTTATCAATGCTACACATGTGCAAGACAGTGAGTCCAGAGTGCGAACCTCAAGTCGGCCAAAGGGTTTTGGGGTTTTTCTACTACGAGATTCTTATATGTCTGCGTCTCCGATGCCCGAATGATAACAGCCCTATTTCATGGGTTTTAAACATACCATGCAAAATAATATAAGCTACCAATGAAAGAGCAAAAACAGTTGAAAAAAAAATACGTTGTTCGTATGCCCTTTATTTTTTGTATCCTTCTAAAATTATAAACGCGAATGTTTGGATGGATGTTACTCTTTCATTTATTGATATCGGCAATCGGCAATAGAATACACCTTTTTTTCTGGGTGGATAATCATTCAAAAGACGTCTACTCTAGGCGGGGCGGGAGGATTTTTACTGACTAAAACTACCCGTATTCTTTCAGTTGCCTGCGCCAGAGCCACGGTAACTCTTTGGAGCAAATTTCAACAGTCTTTCAATGGATAACAGTAGCCATATAATTATTTTTTTACAGTTTAAGTATCATGATAAACAGTCCGCTCACATATGACTGGCCTGTTAGTCTAGTAGTTAGTGACCCTGACTGCTAAGACTAAGGTCGTGGGTTCGATCCCCACCCAGGACAAATCTTTGTGTGATGAGCACAATCATTTGTTCTGTGTCTGGGTGTAATTTATCTATAATATGTGTGTATTTAGAAATATATAAGTATATTTATCAGTTGTCTAGTTACCATAGTACAGGCTCTGCCTAGTTTGGGATCAGATAACGGTGTGTTGGTTGTCCAAAGATATTATTATACAGGGTTATTTGTAAAACACCGGCAACCTCTCAGGTCTATGTTACTAACATCATAATCAACAACTTTTGTTCTATGACTTTTAAAAATTCATCATATTTTAGTGCATCAGATTTTCATACAAAAATCGGCTGCCTGTAAATAGGTCAAGTTCAAGCGCCCCCGCCGCCCT
Source organism: Aporophyla nigra (assembly GCA_947507805.1). NCBI lineage: Eukaryota > Metazoa > Arthropoda > Insecta > Lepidoptera > Noctuidae > Aporophyla > Aporophyla nigra. Next base: position 23,967,776 of record OX382292.1, on the reverse strand, counting down.
AACCCCGCTCCCCTTGCTAATATACTATCGCTTTCTTTTGCTTCGCATAGACTCCGTAACATTTAGAGCGTTTAATGTAAATATTTTTATTTTTGTTTGAAAATCTGATGAACTAAAATATGATGAATTTTTAAAAGTCACAGAACAAAAGTTGTTGATTATGATGTTAGTAACATAGACCTGAGAGGTTGCCGGTGTTTTACAAATAACCCTGTATAGACGGACGTACAGACAGCGGAGGCTTAGAAATAGCGTCCCGTAAAATAACATATTGAATATTTAAAACCACCTTAAAAACTTTCAGTGTGATTTTGTGTTATCTAACACTATGTTACGCAGTGATGTGCAAAAGATATAATAAGGCCTGTTATACACTCACGTGAAAAACGGCGATTGCTTCGCCGTGTTTAGGTAGGTCATTAGTATTGTATGGATCACTATGGCAGCTTCTTGACAGAGAAAGCGACAAAAAAAGGGCACCCTTGTTCCCTAAGTCCACTTTCCGCATCAAATCCCCTAAATAGCTACACATACTTACACAAAAGCCAAGATATTCCAAAAAGAACCTTCTTCCACTACCCTCACACCCTGAAAACACAATTTACACTATTTTTGAAGGCGAATGGTGTTGAATGCAATGTCGGATATTAACCGGCTAGCGTCATGTTGGCCGGAAATTGGTCGTTAGCCGCGATCTGTGTGGACGCACCCTTTGTACTTAAAGTAAACTCCATTTATGGTTTTAAAGGGATTTTGTAGCAGTTGGGGATAATGTAATGGTCAAGCTATTGGAGTATTGTAGCGTATTATAAGTTTATTATCAATAAAAACTTTAGAGGTGACAAGGGACACCCGGATGGAACGAAGTTCCTTTCCAGGATTCATAATAGTTATAATTTTTTAATTATTTATTATGTACAAAAAACCTCTATACACTCAACAAAAATATTCTCTCTCTCTCCCTATCTCCTTCTCTCCCTCTCTCTCTACCTCTCCCTCTCTCTATCTCTACCTCGCACTCTCTCTCCCTCTCTCTCTCTCCCTCGCTCCCTCTCTCTCTCTCTCTCTCCCTCTCTCCCGCTCTCCCCCCCCTCTCCCCCATCTCCTCCTGCTCCCTCTCCCGGTCTCCCCCCCCCCCCTCTGCCCCTCCCCCCTCTCCCCCTCTGCCCCTGCCCCCTCTCCCCCTCTCCCCGTCTCTCCCTCTCTCCCTCTCTACTCACAACAAAAAAAAACAACAACATACAAAATATATACGGTCGAATTGAGAAACCTCGTCCTTTTTTTGAAGTCGGTTAAAGCATGTCGTGACAACTTTTCGTAAGAATTTTTTCCGTCTAGCCCCCTTTCACAACGCGCGATAAGGAACTTCGTTCCAAAAATTGGATGTATCGTTTGGTTACGAATATTCTGGCATTAGATAAGGAAAGAAAGAAATAAAGAGTAACGTTTGTTTTAAGTAAAAGTATTTTTTTTAACAACAATTGTGGTTGCCTCACAGGTTGTGGTTACGTTATATCAGCCGCACGGGACTATCGATAAGGAGACGCTACGCTGGCCTGTGGATGGGTGACCATCCTTATATACCAAGACCCTCCCTGCCTCTGAAAATCATGTAAAGCCGTTGATCTCGGCTGCATTTCGTGGATCTTTAACAGTCGTTACGGATCGTAAGAAGCCCGAAAGTCTGACAACCAGTCTTACCAAGGGGTATCGTATTACCCAGTAACTGGGTTGTGGAGATCAGATAGGCCGTCGCTTCATGTAAAGTACTGGTACCCAGCTGCATCCAGTTAAACTGGAAGCCGATCCCATCATAGTTGGGAAACGGCTAGGCAGATGATGAACTTTCCAATTACAACGTCTTTTATAGCCTTGCCATCATACAATCCGTTGTCTATCACGGAACTTATGCAGGTGGGCAGACACATCGTGGTTACAACCTGTCATCATGAATTCAATACATGATTTTGATACTCATCGCATTGTATTTTTTGCCGGTAATTATATTTTTTTTAAATATTATCCATACACTGGCTTCTGCCCGCGACTTCGTCCGGGTCAAATTTTTGCTCCCGTGACTCTTCCTGTCGCATCGAATTGTCTGCCAGTTTTCGTCCATTTTTCATTGCTGCTCCGCTCCTTTTGATCGTAGCGTGATGTTATAAAATACAATAAATAGGCTACCCAACACAAAAAGATTTTTTCAATTCGGACCAGCAGTTCCTGAGATTAGCGCGTTCAACCAAACAAACAAACTCTTCAGCTTTATAATATTAATATAGATTTTAACCACGCCTAATTGCACTTTTCAATAAAATAGCAGACGTTGATAACCAACGAAAAATTTCTATACTAAGGGATCAAGAATCATGTGCTAAAATAATGCTGACAGTTCTGCTTTTAAAACATAATCATAAACTACAAACACAGCTACTTTTATGGTAGTTACGTAAAATAAATAAACCAACAACTTGTAACTTTAAACATATAAATTTCACTCCACTGAACCGCAATAAAATTAATAAACGCAACCAAACAAATAAACTCAAAGGAAACCAGCGAACCGTAATCAATGATTTAAAAACTTCTCGAAACTATGGAAGTTGGAAAATAAATAATAGTTTTAATTAAATTTATAACTCTTGTGTGAACTAACTTTAGAGTCGAGGGTCCCTTCTCGACTTGTATCCCGGTATTCTTTCGATACCAAAATCACCAAGTAAATCAGTAGGATACCTTTAACTTCATCAATAATCACAAAAATTTAAGACTTATTAAAACGACTTTTGATAAAAAAAACTTTAGAGGTGTCAAGGGACACCCGGATGGAACGAAATTCCTTTCCAGAATTCATAATTTTTATATTTTTTTTTATTATTTATTATGTACATAAAACCTGTATACGCTCAACAAAAATATTCTCTCTCTCTCTCTCCCTCTCTCTCGCCCTCTCTCTCCCCCTATCTCCCAGTCTCTCTCCCTCTCTATCTCTCTCTGTCTCTCTGTCTCTCTCTCTCCCTCTCTCCCTGTCTCTCTCTCTACTCACAACAAAAAAAAACAACAATATACAAACAAATACAAACAACAAAATATATACAATCGAATTTAGAAACCTCGTCCTTTTTTTGAAGTTGGTTAAAAAGTGTCGTGACAACTTTTCGTAAGAATTTTTTCCGTCTAGCCCCCTTTCACAACGCGCGATAAGGAACTTCGTTCCAAAAATTCGAGACCGAAACCTAATCCAAACGGCCAAATGAGTCAACCTAAAATTTTGTAATTTTGGCGTTTTAAATTACCTAAGTACCTACCAAAATAACACGCAAAGTGTATATAACGAAATAGAACCCATGAGTTTACGCTCAGCAGAGCGCTTGCGACCACTGGATTAACGAAGCAGTCTAATTAATTAAAGATAAAAATAAATTCACAACTAGGTACAGTTCTCATCAGATCTAACTACTTTCCGCCGTGGACCTTATGGCGTGTGTATTAAAATATATCACCAAATACCAATACAAGTAAAATAAATTTATATCAATAACACTTTTAGAAATAAACTAAATAAATAGGTAGTTTTACAAAACAATGCTACTATACGCTACAAGTATTTTGAAAATAAAAGAAGCATTCATTGAACGAATTGCATCTGCCCTGGTCAGCTTTCAGTCTAACCGGGTGCAGAGTAATTTACACAGAGCGACTACCATTACAACCAAGTTACTAGGGATACCCGTTAGTAAGACTGGTTGTCAGATTTTCGATCTTTTGCCTAGCTGTAACGGCAGTACCAAATCTTTTGGACTACTTTGCAGGTATGACGTCATGCTGATAAGGAACAGGGTGTACAGTGCACTTAACCTCTGTAGAACAGATAGGGTCTTCCAACAAAACGGGTGTCGTCTATGGTGGGCAACTGCCCAATGATTGATGTCGGTAAAATTTGTTTGCGCGATGCAGGATTTTGCGTCACGTCAGCGTAATGCGTAGTTCGCATGTGGCGGTGTAGATGCCGCTTCACTTTTTTTTCTTTTGTGGGTGGGAAATCATCAAATGACGTCTCCCGCTCTAGGCGGAGTGGGAGGGCGTGTCAGACTCTTACTGACTAAAACCCACACCTGTTCTTTCAGTTGCCTGTACCAGGGTCACGGTAGCTCTTGCGAACAAATCTGTAACCCTGGCTGGCAGGTTCTTCAATTTGTGCTGACATCTCTTTGAGGCACGCGTGGAACTCAACGCGGCGTTGATCCGGGCCTGGTCCTTACCGGGCGGCGAGCTACCCACTGCTCGCCGCAAGCCCGCGCCTACGGTGGCCGGGAATCCGTAATGGACTCCCGACGCCTGGGGCGTCTCCTCCTGCGGCGGCAATCTGCGTGAGAGCGCAGAGACTGCCTTTCCCTCACGCGTGATGCCACTACACCACAACAGAAATTGTAGCATCTCACTGATTAATCTTATATTATCAGAAAACTTACTCCACATACCTACATCGAACAGTTACAAAGAATCTCGCTCATACATAATTCCATTCCCTGATCTATTTTACTCCAAGTATTTCTGAGAATACTTCGTATATTGCTTTCTTGGGATTGAGAACTCGGAAAAAGGCGTCGAGGTAACTAATAAATAAGTTTCGATGTCAAAACTTTGTGGTAGAACCATTAATGTGACCATTGCATCTCTTGAAATAGGGACTTGACCCGAGAATATTGGCAGAGTTCCGATAAGGCTTGATTTATTACCCGTATCCATATAATATTTAAGAAATACAAAGTTGGTTAAGCATATAAATATTGGAGAGAGAATTAAGCTACCCTCTGCACTCACAGACATTATTGTAGGTAGAATTATTAATCTTTTCAATAAAAATCATGAATTCACTGACAGACAGCGTATTGGAATAATGTATATCATTCCTTGAAAACGTTAAAGTTATTATAAGTAATACAATAGCATTGTTCTATTCGGTCTCTGTCTTTGTAAACAAAATCTATCAGTGACAGCGATAACATGTGTCAACTATCAGTGTCATAAAAAGTAGTCTAAGAAAAAAGTTACATTCTTCCATTCCCTTTTTGCCTTCATGTCGCTGTGTAATACTGTGTCCTTAATACAAAAGTAAATCTGTTTCAATCGCGCAATTACTTTGACTTACTGCTCACTTACTAACACAAGTCACAACCTATCCACTGGATTTAGAAACTCAAGTGTTTCCTTCGTAATTTGATTAAGAAAGCATAAGGAAGGATTTTTGAAAATGGGCTTTAATATGGGGTAAAAGTTTGTAAGGAACTTCGTTATTTTTGCCGATTAAAAACCCATCGTCGGGTGCACAGCGTTGTTATATGGCAATTTCACCAATTAAACTGAACGCCATCAGCATTTTTATTCTTCCTTCATCATTATGTATTACGTTAAACAAAAAACTCTAATCAGCCCCATTGGTCTAACTTATGATATCTGTATGTTACTCGATTATCCCAACGAAAGATAGGAAAATGCTACCGTCGTCTACCATAAGTAACCCAAAATTAAGATAAAAAAATATGCTGTGTCGGGGAACCCCCGTCAGAAACAAGGTTCCTTGGACTTTTTATAGGTCTCAGAATGTAACGTTGTTTCTTCTATTTTCAAAAAGGCTCAAATTTTATTTTGGCCTCACCAAAGGCTTCCTCGAAAACATTGAAAACGACAACCCCGCTGAAAAATTTGAAAATGTCCGCAACCGCCATCTTGAATCTTCAATTTGACTTCACTATCGGCTTCAGCACCCTCGTAAACCATGAAAACTATAACTCCTACCGCTTTATAAAAATTTAATTTCAAAAATCTCTGTCACTTGTCTTTGTTTCATCCAGCCTTCAAAAGCCTGGTTACCGTCCCCTAGTGTAAAGTTTAAAAGCTCCTTTGTCATCGTCCAGACGTCGCTGAATGATTGATTGTAATACGACTTGATTATCTTACTTTCTGTTACCGTCGCAAAAGTCCTGAGAGAGGAAAGCCTTTTGGGTTACCCCTGAAATGGAGTAAGCTGATTATGGAGTTAAATATAGAAATGTCTACCTTTTTTATGTACGTTTGTCATTTGATTATGTACCTACATAATCAAATGACAAACATCCTTCATCATCCATCATTGTCCTAGAATAGCACCTGCTATTCTAGGGCAATGAATCTCAATTTATACATAGTTAGTAATCCAGTGGAGAATATTCTGTGGTTATTATGAAATATGTCAGTTTTAAATCGAGATTCAATTTGGCACTTTTTTTAAATAAAACTCTAAAAACAGGAATCATTAAATCAATTCATTCATTAAGCATTAATTTGACTGCACTAAAATGCATTGCTGTTTTATTTACTACTTAGTAATTCCTTTTTTAAAACGATTTTCATCTGATTAGACTAAACAATTAAATCATTCTATTTAAATAAAGATTTTGTGAAATGGCTGTCAACCATGTTTGTCTTGCATAAACCCATATTAAAGACCAAATTAGATAAATGCTTTTAGGAATTATGAAGTGTGATAACGATAATTGAAAATGCCTTGCACTGACAAAAAGAACATTCTTTACAGTAATAATTAGCAGTGAACTACAGCCAACATAATTTGAATAAAAAAATAGACCGAGAGACATCTGCTGAAACGTAATTATTCAAACGCAAATACACATTACCGATTCAAGTCACCAGTTATTCAAAATTTGAACAAAAAAATTGTTTTTAGACAGACTTATGATTGCACATTTAATTTTGTGATAAAAACTCTCAAAAAAATAAATAAAAACGATCACGTTTCTAAAATTCATCTATCCACCGTAAAAAAGACATGACTACGTGATGGACGCAAAATTAAGAAGAGTCTAAACGGTAAAAGTCATGGCCTGTCCTTCTCATGTCATGTGAATCACCAGGGTAATAAATTACCCTTACCATTTATAAATAAAACACATAAGGACCATTTTAGCGTTCCCAAGCCAAATAAATGGCGCCCAACGTAATTTGTTACGTCTCACTTATGCGACGCGAAAATGTAACAAGGACCTGCGTCACACACTGTCCTAGATGAGATACAAATGTGATGAAACGAAATGATATGAAAATATGAAATAGAAAATACTGGAGAGTATGGTTGAATAGAGCAGTGGTGGCCCAGTGGTGACGACCGCGACTTACGAGTAGTAAGTCGTGAGTTCGAAACTAAGCAGGCGTTTTACTTTGTGTAAATTATTTCATGTGACATGTGACATGTCTTAGAACCAAAAATTCGAAGACATATGACATCTACCAACCCGCACTAGGCCCGCGTGGTGAATTACGGCCCACTTCCTCTCACCGAGAGGAGGCCTGTGTCCCAACAGTGGGAAGGTTATAGGCTGCTGATGTGATGGTTGAAGATGCCCAGTGGCGTGCATTGCTTTTCTGTATAGGTAGGCACTAGACCCCCTATTCTTGTCTAGGCTGACAGACGCGGGTTTCTTTAAGGTATGATAATTTAGTCAGTTTCTTAATAATTTCGGAACACGCATTAAAATGTAATTGATTAGGTGATATTTCGAGGTAGGCTCTGGTTATGTGCCACTGAAGATACCTGTCCTTTATGGAAAGTAATTCTCTACTTAGTCTTTTGTAGAATGTCATGTCTTGTCCCTATTGCAATGATTCAAAGAGGAAGATATGTTACTGTGGCGCCCCGTCAGCTAACAATTTGCATATAGGTGAAATATTATATAAGTGAAATAAATAATTACACATTTTAGTTATGTACTAGCGCTCGCCGTAAACAGTTGTTTTATTTTACATGACTCATAACATCTAGTACACACGTACGCAGTAGGTACACTTACATCTGGTGACCCCGATATCAGTAACACGCGCCGCGATTTAAAGTAATTTTTTCGTGATTTCCCCGTGTCGTGATAACTGCACTGCACAACCTAATCAGCCTTCCACAAGCGGATCTCCCTGATTTGGGTATTCAAGAGGCACATAGTTATCCAGACATGACGTTAAGCGGAAGTTGTGGAAATGGGGCAGCATTATGCGGAGCAACGGACTTCAAACAGACTGACGTGGCGGCAATAGGAATGTCCTCGAAGATACCCGAATTTTGGTCCGAAATGCCCAGAGTGTGGTTCGCCCAGTTTGAGACAATGATGGCTCCTCAAAAACAGGGCGACGAAGCAAAATACGGCGTTGTGCTGGCCAACCTCAACAAAGACGCGATAAGTCAGGTGGCCGACATAATAATTTCGCCCCCTGCCTCCAATAAATATGGTGCCCTTAAAGAGAGACTCCTTGCCGTATACGAAGAATCCGAAGAGCGGCAGTTCCAAAAGCTGGTAGGTGAAGTGGAATTAGGTGACCAAAAACAACATACGTCCGGTGGTACGATTTACAATACAGCCAGATCAGCAGAAGAAAACGACGAAATTAAATAAAACCTAATCGTACAACAGAAACTAGCAAATCACCGCAATTTCAATTATTTTTATTTTTTGTGTTCTTTAATGATAATAACAACTTTACTGTTATGTAGGTGTACTTACGAAATATAAATGTATTTTTTTTTTTTCAAGGGGGAAATAATGTGGCGCCCCGTCAGCTAACAATTTGCATGTAGGTGAAATATTATATAAGTGGAATAAATAATTACACAGTTTAATTATGTACTAAGGCTCGCCGTAAACAGTTGTTTTATTTTACATGACTCATAACATCTAGTACACACGTACGCAGTAGGTACACTTACATTACCTACCTAACATTCGATCTTTAAACATTAGTACTGATTCTTTGTTTCACCATCTTAACTAAAATAAGAGTGTTGCTATTTCTTCCTGACCACGAAAGAAAAAGACAAGCATAACTTATCTTTTTCCTTATTTTTCTTAAAACTGTAAAACTAAATTACGTGTCTTTACTTTGATTTGGCGTAATTTCAAGCATTATTTTAGTTCATCTTAGTTACGACGAAAAAAATTTTGTTCGTTTAAATTTGGCAGGTCTCATTTATTTCCGTCTTTTTTTTATTTATATACCTATTTATATACTTTATTGTACACTACCAAAAAGCTATGAATACTACAAAATATACAATGGGCGGCCTTATCGCTTTCTTGTCTCTTGATCTATTAGAATGAGATAGCAACATAACAATAGCTTAAATTAAGTCTAGTTGGCACTCAACAGATCCATCACCATATAACACTTTATACTATATTAGATGATACGTGGAAGCATATGGCATGCCCTAATAATCGGGAGACAAGCAATTATTATGTAGCTGTGTACGTGGTACGCACGGCGACAAATCAAACTATACATTTCCAGTTTTAGCTGAGCTCGCATTGTATAGATTTATCGCACAATGAGAAGTCAGCTTATACATTATAGTTATAGTCGATGTGTAGCCCTGTGTACACAGCTCGCTTTCGATACTGGGTGATACTGGGGTTAAGGCTTGCAACGCCCTTAACTGATGCTTTGCTAGGGCCGAAGCCTGCCAGGCTCACAGATTTATTTGAAAAAGTTACCGTGGCCCTGCAACAAGCAACTGAAAGAACACGTGTGGGTTTTAGTCAGTAAAAGTCTGACACGCCCTACCTCTCCGCCCAGAGCGGGAGAAGTCATTTGATGATTTCAAACCCGAAAAAATAGGCTTGTTAACTATTGGCTAGTTAGCAAACAATTTTTTTAATGGACTACTTTCGGAGCATGTATAACTTTATCTACCCCATTTTACGGATATTATAATTGCGTGAATCTATGTTTTGTTACTCGACATTGTTCACATTGCGTCGCCATCGTCTCCCATTTATCTCTCAGTGCGTCACAGTTATTAATACTGCCTTCTCTCTCCTGCCTAGTCCCGTTACATAAAATATTTTTTCTAATAGTATGAATGGGGTAATAATAATATGTCAGTCTGTCTCTACGGCTGTAGTGGTGGGACATGTAAGATGTATGATCTGTTCTAAAAGTGTGTGACCAAAGTGTAAACAGACACTGGTCAGATTAAATTCTTACACAAATAATTACTTAAGGGAATTAATACCACATTCTATATTTTTGTTACTCGACATTGTTCACATTGCGTCGCCGTCGTCTCCCATTTATCTCTCAGTGCGTCACAGTTATTAATACTGCCTTCTCTCTCCTGCCTAGTCCCGTTACATAAAATATTTATTCTAATAGTGTAAATGGGGTAATATGTCACTCTGTCTCTACGGCTGTAGTGGTGGGACATGTAAGATGTATGATCTGTTCTAAAAGTGTGTGACCAAAGTGTAAACAGACACTGTTCAGATTAAATTCTCACACAAATACTTACTTAAGGGAATGAATACCACATTCTACGTATTACACGGCTTTAACTTCGTATTTCAATAATTTTCTTCTTCAATAGTCTTCTTCTTCTTTCGTGTCGATGGTACTCGTACACTTTTTATTATATCGATTGAGCCCACGTTTATTGCGGCATCAGTGGCATATTTGAGATCATCTGAGGTGAAGGTGAACGGGCACTTGGGACACTCCAGCCGGTGGGTCATGGTCTGATCAGACGTACCGCACTCGCACTGGGTGTCGGATGAGTCTATAATCCCCCACTTTGACAAATTGTGTCTACAGCGGCCTACTTGGGTACGCAATCGATTGAGAGCTTTCCAAATAGACCACTGCAGATCACGGCCGAAAGGCAAATGTTCCTGGGGATCAACGAAGTCGGGAGGTGGTGGATATAAGCCTGCCTGAAGTCGTCTTGTAATCGTAGAGGGGATGTCGGGAATCGGATTCTTGGTTCTTTTTTCCAGCGCGCATTCGACATCCCTTCGTACGGCAGGTGGTGCAATTCCTGTAAGCGGGTAGAGCTTATTTAAAGGAGTTGGTTTTAGGCAGCCCGATATTATCCGACATGTCTCATTTAAAGCAATTTAATTTAATTTATTTGCATCAGACACAACGATCCATAATTTAGTTTATTTAGACAAAATACACACCACACAATACTAAAATATACTAGACAAAATAAAATTTAAATTAATACAATATTTTCTTGTCAACTAAAAATATAAAATGTCAAAATTAAAAATTAGCTTGGCGTATTCTTTATATGTATAGTGTCATGACAAAATAACAGCTTTTTACTAAATGCATATGATACGATACTTCCACTTAAATGTTGAATATCTATTTGTGACTCGGGACTTTCACTGGCAGATAGCCGATGTTATAAGAAGTAAAATGACTAATGCTATGTGAACATTCAGCATTGCATATGTAAGCTGTCACGCCCTTTATGCCAGTTTTTTATTTTTGCAGCCATGTTTCTATATACATATTTTTTTTTGCTTATGCTTGAGTATAGTTTTCATTTTATTTGTTGGTATATTGGGTTGGCTAGCTGGCATATAGCACATCATTTAATTTAATTTGTGTCTCTTAATGTTTTACTATATACCATTGTATAGAATCAAGTTCTTCTAACTGGACAGACAGCTGTGCTGCTGGGGAGTTTGTTGGCCACTTCTTCTTCCCAGCTAAAGCACTAGGAAGTGCGCGACCGACGGGTGGGCGTTTTGGGGGGACTGTCTTTTGTAATTTTGACGTTCGAAAAGTGCTGATCCTCAGCCTAATTTGAATAAATGACTTTTGTTTTTATTTTTTATTTTGACCACTGGATACGGTTGCTTTTTGTCCCATTAGCATGTCTCTGTGGAAAAACATCCAGGAAAGCGAAGCCGCGGGCTCAGCACTAGCTGAGCTGAGCACACAGCATTATTCAAATAACTACATTTGAATACTATCATTAGATTGTACCAACCCGCACTGAGCCCGCGTGGTGTATTATGGCCCGCTCCCTCTCACCGAGAGGAGGCCTGTGTCCCAGCAGTGGGAACGTTATAGGCTGCTGATGATTAGATTGTAACTAAAATACCATTGACGAAAATTGAGATTATAAAGTTAACCTCAATCGTCCTTAATCCTAAATCACCTATTGATTTGCTATTTCACGAAATCTAGGTAAAATTAACTTAGTCTTATTGATGATTTTCCACACCCCACGCAAAAGAGGGGTGTTATAAGTTTGACCGCTATGTGTCTGTCTGTGGCATCGTAGCTCTTAAACGGGTGAATCGATTTGGGTTCAGTTTTTTTATTTAAAAACTAGCTTTTGGCCGCGGCTTCGCTCGCGTGGATGTCGGAAATTAACGCAGGAGGATGTACTACCGCGGTAAGATGTGTTAATTCAGGTTATATTATAGGTAATAGCTGTTACCCGCGACTTCGTCCGCGTGGTATTTAACAAAAAGTTTTTCATAAAAACTACGCTGACATACGTCACAAACTACGATGACATACGTCTCAAAATTCAGCGTGTTTTTAGTTTTTTTAAACTATTATTTATTTTTTCTAAAGTAAAAGTAGCCTAAGTACTTGTTACATCAGCTATCTGCCAGTGAAAGTTCCGTCAAAATCGGTCCAGCCATTTCAGAGATTAGCCGGAACAAACAGACAGACAGACAAAAATTGTAAAAAATGTTGTTTTGGTATATGTACCGTGTATACATCCATATACACTTAGTAAAAAGTGGTTATCTTAATATTAAAAACAGACACTCCAATTTTATTTATTTGTATAGATAAGTTTTCTAGTAGTGGTTGTTAGACATATTTTATCAAAATCGGTTCAGTCGTTTTGACATGACAGTACTTTGATCAAAACATTACCTTACCACCACCATTACCTTATTACCTACTTATTAAACTTAAAAGGCCAATACTTATATTTTTTACTTCTTAGAGAGTTTCGTTTTGGCCGGGAGTATTTTAAATTTAACTTTTAATGATCGAGATTTTGTAAAAACAATCGATAAGCTAATCTCGTAGCCAAATTCTGGACAACTCAATTTAAATTGCTATCGACACGCTAAGATGAAGAAACGATCCTTAACACTTTCGCGTACAGAACGTAATTGTACGTCATCATTTGCGATTTTGGTACGGCACAACGTATGATGACGTTCAAAAACTGAATATTATTTACGGCAGGACTTTTGATTTTCGTTAAATTACTATCACGTGAACATTGTTTATAACCGTTTCAAAAATGTGCTGTTGATAACAATGTGCCGCGACACTATACCCACACTCACACCGTGTTTATACGTCAAATTTATTTGTATGGCAATTTATTGTGTCATTCTAGAACACAATTTAAACTGAGACCACCCGCGAAAGGGTTAAGAACATCCGACAAGAGCATTCCCTTAAACACATCGTAGGCACGATGCCAACCCTGCAAGTATTACATGCCGTTTTAAAAGCAGGATTAGGAACGACGGCAGACGATGCATATAAGTGGATTTTCTCGTATTAAGTGTATGTGCTTAGATCCTAGTAGAAAGAGCATTATTTCCTTCTAATCTTTTTATGTGCATACATAATGTCCGTGATCTTTATGATGACATTCTGCTAACGAGGTTTATTTATTATTATGTTTTTATTTATGTAACAAGGATATGTTGGTGCGTTGTATCTACGCTGGGAAATCTAAAGAGGTTTGTTCAGTTTATAATAAGGTACACGAATAAGTGTGGGGTAGGTACCATAACTAACAAGTGAGAAACTTTTTACAAAAAAATAACAACCAACTTCCTTAAAAAATACACTACAAAGTCAAAAATAACTTTAATTTCGGAATTCGGTGTCTTAGGATCTGTATTTAAGATTTTTTTGCTAATACAGATCCAAAGACTTCGACTTAAGAAATTTTGGAAATAGTTTTTTTTTTTGCAAAAAGGTTTTTTCTGTGTTTTAAATGTGGGTGTTCTGTAGATGCACCTCTGCCTTACCCTTCGCGGAATCTAGGTGTGATGTTATGTCATAACATAGTATATTTAATAGATTCCTTCGCAAGATATAAATAGAGATTGAATTGGAAAAAAATATTATGTAATCACTACAAGGCGGGATACTGCCATCGTTATTCTTCTGATGGTAATATAGAAGATACCACCATCAAACGACACATACACATACAAAGCTCACACTTTCTTCCTATGGAGGTATACAGAAAGTAAAGGATGCCACGTACTATGATCCTTACATCCTTTTTTTTTGGATGGGAAATCATCAAATGACCGTTTGGAATGAAATGGAATTTATCCAAAACGGATAAATACTCAGTTTTTACTCATTTTTATCGAGTATTTACCCAAAATGATGGATAAATATATTTTTTGTGCATTTGATGATTCTTATATATAATGTTAATTACTTGTACTGTTATTTTAACTTTCCGAAATACTATCTTTTGATATTATTTAGTTTTGTCATCAATTGCCAGGGCTATAATTGTGTCAGGAGTCCCTGTCTCTTATAGAACATGCTCGTAGATATTTTTTTAGAATCGTTCGTTAATGAGAGTGTACAGAATCGCCACACAGGTGATTTTTTCCTTGAAGAAGTTCTAAAAGACATTATAAACACGGCGAAAAAAAGTTTGGTGTTGTAAGTGACCACGCTAGAAACGCAATTAGTAAAAGATGTTCACCCTTTAAACGGCGAAGCACGCAATATTAATTTGCTGACTCATGGGTCTGAAATATGAAGATTACAACAATTTTATAAACTATGCAGATATAAAAAAATCTTTAAAAAAATCAAAAGAACTGGTATTAATGCAGGTATTGTAAAACAAAGGAAATCGGGAGCGAAGTTAAAGCTGCCGTGATGCACAAGATGGGGCACCTGATAAATACAAAAGCCACTCTCTTAGTGTCAACAATAGAAGATACTGTCATGTCAAATGACACAAGCAGCTTTTTTTTTTATGTTATTTTTGTGGGATTGCATAGATCAATGCTTCTCTCTTTCAAATAGAGCCCAACAAGCGCCCACCTGCACACGTAGCATGACCACCAACGAAGGAATTTTGTCTATTCTTGGTAGAATAGATATAGAATTGTCATGCTACGCCAGCATAAAACGGTACAAATCTTTCTACAATCTTTAATTCTGTCTTTAATCTTTCTACAATCCGTAATTTTGTCTATTCTTCCGTAGACAAAACCCCTTTCTACAGTGGTCATGCTACGCATGCTAGTGTATATCATCTTCTAGGATAAGAAATCTAAAATGAGGTTTATTTTGTCTAATTAAGTTTCTTGATAATAAAACCAAGAACAAAATTCTCTCAGCAGTGGCAAAAAGGGTAAAGATTACCTTTAAATTTTTCCGCCTATCTGCTGAACTCAAAAGCTTGCTGCTTGGCATGTGCTTCGGAGAAATGAGGTAAATGTCGTGAGGAAAGTTTAGAGTATGAATGTCGATGACTAAAAGAGTAAGGAGAGACCAAAGAAACGATAGCTGAACTGTGTGAATAATATGGATAGAAAGGGTGTGAAGATGGCGACTTGTAGCGAAATGTGGAAGAAAAAGACAAGTTGCGCCGACCCCAAATAAATTGGGATAAGGGCTAAAGAACGATGATAATGATGATGATCTGCTTCACCCAAACACGATCGAGTTAAATCAAGACAAAGAACTGGATGCCAAAGATTTTATAAACGGAGTGTCGAAATAGTTTGTTGAATGTGGAAGTACATAGGTACAAGCGTACAACAATAACATTCGCTGCATAAGGCCAGGAAAGATTGTTAGTGAAAACCTTTTATTTGGAGGAACACTAATGAAATAAGCCCCTTAACCAAGCGCGAGGGAGAAGCAATCACTGCGCTCCCACGCTCCTAGTCACCGCAGGAGACTCCCCAGGCGTCAGAAGTCAATTGCGAACTCCCGTCCAGCGTAGGCACGGGCTTGCGGGCTGTGACAATGGGTAGCTCGCCGCCCGGTAAGGACCACGCTTGAGTCGACGGCGCGTGGTGTTCCGCGCGCGCCTCAAAGAGATGTCAGCATTTTTGATGGGTCCGCTTGGACCGATGCCTGCTAGGGTCTCGGCTTTGTTCGAAATAGTTACCGTGGCCCTGGCATAGGCAACTGAAGGAACACGGGTGGGTTTTTCACCCCCAGCGGGAGACGTCATTTGCGTATTCACACCCAAAAAAAAAAGCCTGGTGGAAAGAGCTATGTTTTTTGACAATGTTATCTAAACAAGCAGTGAGTATTCTTTCAACACCGTATACTTCTGTCGCAACAGAAAGGCTTTTTAGACCACACATAAATATTCACAGAAAAAAAAATGTGATGACAGAAAAAGCGGCAAAACTTGCATTTATTAAATATAATTGGTTTATTTTGAATGACTGAAGTGATTATTTTCTGACGTACTCTATTCATGATTGAGTAAAATTATTGGAAATATAGGCTTTTTAACTGTTAAATTACGGTACACAACTTCTTTTTTTAAATTTGAATTAATTTCAATCTTTTTCTTTGTAAAATTACAAAGAATCATGCCCACTTTCCATACATTGAATGACCTGTCACTTGATTCGTTTTACAGGTCGCGTCTACCTACAAATAGTGTTCTATAAAATCAGTTATTGTTTATAATAACAGAATATGTTATCATCTTCTTATTTAGAGGCCAGGGAAAAATGCTATTACGTAAATAAGTTTTTGAGGTTATAATAGATTTACAGCTTTCAGATCAGGTTTGACAACTGTTGTAACCTCAAAAACTAGATGATTATTAAAATGAAATTATTTGTTAATCGCTGAGAGAGTTGCACTCACTCAGAAATAAATCCGTCTTCAATTTAATATCATCATCAATTCGGCGCGCAGTGGCAAACAGCAGTTATATTCTCGAAATAGCCCGACGATGCTGAGTTTTAAACACTTCACGTGTGATGTTAAGCCATCCTTGTTTTCTACACTACCAGCAAGTTACAATAATTTAGGTATAGTTCATTGAAATATCGGTCAAAATCTGTCGTCGAAGTGGACCAGACTCCAGGAGGACGATGCTTTTAGCCATCGAACTCTAAGAGGCTGATTCACCTTGTCTGTCCGGATAAAGTAAATAATAATACCAGCCCTTATACTGTGCCACTGCTGGGCAAAGGTCTTTTCTCATTCAAAGAAGGCACGAGCAGTAATCACCACGTTTGGTCAAGATGAGGTGGCGATTTCTGACTTTCATTGATTAATTATACATGTCCAGGTTTTCTTGTGATCTTTTCCTTCACTGTAGTTCCTACGTAGGTATTGAAAAAAAAAACATTGGCCCGGTATTGAACTCACGCCTCGTGCATGAGGTGAGGTGTTAACCTCTGGGCCATCACGACATAAATATATAATTAAGTGCTGCATGTTTTTGGAGAGGTCGGGAAAATTAAATAAAAAAACAGGATTTGAATAATTATTATTTATTCAATGTCTTCTCGTACAACCATTTCATCTAAAAATGCCGCTGGAGCCACAATGTTAGTTTCATGCCTAGCCCAGCCTAAGTACCACACCAAAGTCATAACATGCGCCATAACCTACAGTGCAAGTTTTCTTTGAGAATGTGGTCACTTTGACGATTGAGCAATGGTCGACGACAAACGAGGCATACTTAAGTATGACCACGGCGAGATGAACCAGCAGATGGGTCACAGTCATTGTTTTTATAAATCTGAGCATTAACAGTCTTCGTGGATACATCAAAACACTCTTTACAAATGTAATCTTCTTCCATTACCTGAATAACAAATCAATCATGAGATTTTAAAGCCTGCAATGGAAATAAGGATGAAAGTTGCCAAAAATCGAGCTAAATGGCGTGCAATTGGGGAGGCCTATGTCCAGCAGTGGACTGCTATAGGCTGATGATGATGTTGATGATGATGAAGGAAATAAGTATATTTAATTTGTATTTTTACATGTTTCGCTTCAAACAGCTGCCTAAAAGAACACTTTAGCTAAACATGGGGAAAAGCTACATACAACTAGCACATTCGGTCAGCGGTTCGTCTTAGGGGCGTCACCTATTTCTAGTAGTACTAGTTCTATATTTCATAAAACTTGAAAAATATACATTAGCACTTATATTTTTTGTACAGGATTGATATTTAGATATCAATCCTTTTTTATAAAACAATCATTCCACTAGCATCTGTTGACTGGATACTAAATAGTTAGGTACTTGATTGTTATTATACTTACTATTACTGGAGATATCCAACTGCTAATTAGCGAGATGACTCTGCTATGAAGCTGAAGGGCTCGATAACGCCGAAGCGTATTAACACTTATGTTGTACCTACTCATGTCCATAGCTCTTTCCAACAAAAGCGATAACGTCTAGATCCCAACAAAAAGGACTAAATCGGTATCCGTGTAACACAGGCCAAAGTAATCGTATGTGGTAGGTATCGGAGTCCGTGGAAAATGCAAAAAATGTTAGGGTATCAGAAAATCCAAAATCGCTCAGTACAATACGTAGTGACAGCAAACGAACGACTGCAAAACGTCAAACAAGTGACAGCCTGTCATTCACGTAAAGAAGTTCATTTTACGCGCCCTATCAACTGTACGTTTATTTTTCTTTCCACACCCTAATATAAAACTATAAAAAATCGTAGCTAGTCATAAATTAAAAAGTGAAGTAAAAAAAATACCACTTCGTTATTTTGAACATTTATTAACCACATGAACGATCAAGTTTTTTCGTATTATGTGAAATGAAACGTGTGTAAAACACGTTACGTTTCAAAAAGTCTATTGAGAATGATAAACATTTTTTAGAATTTCTTTTTTTCCTGGCTTTATTTGAAAATTCAATTATGTGATACGAAATCAACAAAAAATTAGCAATTTTTTAAGATATTTTACATAACTAGACGCGTTAAAAAAAAATCAGGTCTAGATTGAACATGATTCTTTTCGTTAATGAAACTTGAAATAGTATCTAGTATTTATCCATTTTGAGTATTTATCCGGATAAAATCCCAACACTAGCTATCAACCATCTGTCAAATTGCGTAAATTTTCTGCAGTTGTCAATTGTGTTGTCATTCACTTGGTACTTGTGAATGCTACGCCTTTTCTCGTTGTTATTGCTGAATTTTCGTGATTTTGTTGTTTCTTTTTTGTTATCGTTATAATTGTTAATTTTGTGTTGTTCGTACAAACTGGTAGGTTTTGTGGAACGATGGATCCCGATGAAGGCTCGAGTGGCATGCAAGCGCAACATGCACACTCTGAAACTGCTGGTAGCGCTGATCAGTGTCAACAGCGAAAAAAACGTGGTCCCAACGTTGACCATAAGGATAAAATATTGTCTCCCAAGAAAAGTAGAATTAAACAAACACCGCTTCGTTCTACAGAAAAAAGAACAGTGATTTTTTTAATAAACTGATTGTTACTAAAAATTGTTTCATGTCATGTACTTATCCAAGCCTTGTGACGAGTAGATTGATAGTAAATGCTTTATTATATGCATGCCATACATTTTTACAAAAAAGCTCACATTATTTATTTAAATTGTTTGAACTTAACTAGAAATAAAAGGTTTCGTACTCCTGCTTCTGCGAGCCTCGTTTTTCTAATGTTATAATAAACAGAATATAGATAGTTCGAAAATTATATAATTATAATGTCTAGTGAAATGTCAAAAAAAAAAAATTAAAACGAATGTTTTAATTTTTTAATAATTATAATTAATTAAAATGTCAAACAGTTTTGAAATACGATGTCTAAAAAGTTTTAAATATAATAATCAAACAGTTTTAAATATGATGTCAAGAAACAGATTTTAAATGATATCAAAGTTTTCATAATCGTCAAAATTTAATTGCATCCTAAAATAATAATATTATGGTTTTCGTTTATCATCTAGGTACTCATTGACGCTGTAATAGCCCTTCCTCAATAAATATGTCTTCAATTTGTTTTTAAATAAGTTAGCGCTATTTATGCTTTTAAATTCTAAGGGAAGCTTGTTGTATAGAAATACTGATTGGTACCTAGGACTGTGATGAGCCACGTTTATTTTCGGTTGTATTGTGTTAGGTAAGTCTTTCCTGCGTGTATTTACTCTAACTTGTCGTTGGTCATCAGTTTCATATTTGTGCAAATTCTTAACAAAATTGGTTAGCAGCACCAGTATATAAAGGCATGGCACTGTCAATATATTAAGTGTAATGAAAAGGTATCTGCACGAATCCGTCTGTTTTAAGCGGAGCATTAAATTGTCCTTATGTATCTTTTTTGAATTACAAATGCCGAGTGGATATTGTACTTATAGCTATTGCCCCAAAACTCAATACTGTATCTAAGCCTGGACTCAACCAAGGCAAAGTAAACCATCCTAAGCTGGGCTAAGGTCAGTTCTTCCCTCAGGTTTCTAATTGCATAGCATGCTGAGATAACAGACTTCGTTACAGACGATGTCTCAACCTTCCAGTTTAATAATGCATCAATGTGAACACCTAGGAACTTTACATAGTCAACCACTTCAACTTTGTTGCCGCAAGACAAAACCTCAAGACAAGCGGTGTTACGGACGGTTGACTTGAATAGTACACATTTTGTTTTATTTACATTGAACTTAAAATTGTTTATACCAAACCAGTGTTCAAAAGCTCTAATTCTAAATTATTTAAATTATTTGCAGACACTATTGCATTAGTGTCATCCGCAAAAATAACGAGCTTAGTGTCTGTAAAACGTTTTTTTTTATCTACTCAATTAAATCATTAAGGAATATTATGAAGAAATGTCATATACCAGGGCCACGGTATCTCTTTTGAACAATCTCGTGACCCTGGCAGGCATCAGTCCTAGCAGACCCCTTTAGTACTGCTGACATCTCTTTGAGGTGCGCGTGGAAAATTACGCGCCGTCGACACAGGCCTGCGAGCTACCCATTGCTCGCCGCCCGCAAGTCCGCGCCTACGGTGGCCGGGAGTCTGCGATCGACTCCCGATACCCGGGGCGTCTCCTGCTGCGGCGGCTAGGGATGTGAGGGCGCAGAGACTGCCACTCCCTCACGTGCCCCGCTTCCTCTCCTTCGCGAGCATTACTGCTTCGCAGAAGTAGGTGACGGCTTCCCATGCCCTCTCGCTCCGTACCATGGCTCGCACCAGGGTCGGGCGCGAGAGGTCATCCTTACATCCTTACTTTGGCTTACGTTTACGTTCATACATTTCGGGGTAGTTGCGTAATTCACTAACAGTAGGACCGGCTTTCATTTTGGTAGATCAGTAACATTAATTGAGTTATTTACGTTGCTGAGCAGACCAATTTTTCGAACATATAGAAATAGAAAATATTTATTGTCCAGGTAATACAATAGGCAAACATAGGTTAACATCAAGTTGAGACAACATGAATAGCTTAAATATTACCTACAGCTAGTTACAGTTTATATTTACCAGTGAACCCCAAACTAGACAGTTAGTCTGTATCTTGGGGCTCAGGATACGAATTCCAGAGTGGAGACTAGAGAGGTGATTTCAAGTATGGTATGAGCGTATGTGTAAAGTTAGTGTGGTGTGTGTGCATGTGGTATATATGTGTATGCGTGTGTATGTGGTGTATATGTGTGTGTGTGTGTGATAGTGTGTACTTTGATTCAGTGTCAGGTCAGGGTCATTATATTAATTGTTCCGAGTCATCGTAGCCGGTGTTACGCAACATTTTCTTTACAATATTTTTGCATTCGAATATAAAGCATTGAACTAGCAATTACCTTCAACATGATTCAAATTCTGTTTGATAGTGTGTTACGTTCGTAAGTTCGAAACTTTTGCACGTTTCCTTTCCATAAAAACATTTTTTTTTATATTGCAACTATTTTTAACAAGAGAACTATTAAAATAGATCTAATATAACTAACTTATCTAACTGAAGTACCTGAAATTATAGAGTTGATGAAAGAATTAGACAAGATTCTAAAAATAGTCCTAACGTAATTAGAAAAGCCACTTCAAAGTTCTAAAACACTGATTAAAATCACCACGACCACCACCTGGCATATCTTGGAACCCCATCGCGGCGCAATGAGAAGTAAATGCTTTACCACTTTTGACAACAACTCCCACTAAATTGAAACACTACATAAGGTTGTAAATATCTAACTGGTATAATCTACTTAAATTCACATTCAACCTTATGAAATAATATGAAATTGTTTATTCTTTACATAGGATATCGGAATCAGTTTTTCACGACATTTCATATCTCACTAAGGAATGACGAATCAAACTTACGATTGCTCTGCCCTAAATCATGTATATATATATGCTTTGCCGCGTTAAAGAAAAAGATCATAACTGGTTTCTTTTTCACATTCACAGACCAAGAAACACTGGACAGACCTGAATTACACGCGTGGGTGTATAGAAGAGCGCACTAATGATAAATCAGGTACAAAGAAAGAAAGAAAAACACCTCAATCCATTTGGTGGATTTGTTGCGGACAACGAGACAATTTCTATTCGGAACCACTTCAAATTCTTCAGACCGCACTTTCTTTAGGTATTTGGCACTATAGAAGTATAAACAGTCCCATGAATTTTATGGAGTGGAAGAATGGAAGGTGCTGATTAAATGAGGTACTTTTCAACCCACGCTGTGGCAGCTTTGACGTAGGCGAGCACTTTAATGAATGGACGTATTTTTCGTTCTATCTTATTTTCGGTCGTCGTCCATTCTGAATTGTTTGTCTTTGTAGAATTGAGGAATGTCTGCTTTCTTAGAGTGATCTGAAAACATTAAATCAGGGGGCTTACTCTTCAACGTAATTTTAATTCCAATCTAAAGCCAATACGATTCCAATGTTAATTTTGCATACACGTGATTTGGTACTCTTAAAACTATAGTGTCAACATTGGAACAACAACAAGGTCCGATCTCGATTCGACTTACTTCACCAAAATGGACACCCAATTTAAACACATTTTGGCGCTAGTGTCGAACTCAAGAATACGAAACGTCAAAATTCCAATGTCAATCGAGCGGAATAAATTAAAATCAAGAGTAAGCACCAGTAGTAATTTTATAACTCACATACAAATGGCAATACCATTATTTTTGATATTTCTATAACATTAATTGCGTCAATAACATTGTTCATCATCATCTGCCAAGCGTCTTTCTCAACTATGTTGAGGTCGGCTTCCAGGCTTAAAACGACAGCCGTTAGTAAGACTGGTTGTCAGAGTTTTGGGCTTTTGACGATTTGTTACGACGGTCAAAGATCAACTGACGGCCCTTAAGGTGTTTTTCCAAGAACGGAGGGGTCTTAGTAGCTAAAGGTGGTCAACTATCCACGAACCAGCCGTGGCAAGCGTAGCTTAACCTGCACCCTAATTGCGAAACGCACAGTTTATCAGAATCTGAATGGGATTGAAGGTTATTTCTAAACCATTGCGTCATTCGTTCGAATAAATTGTCGGCTCAGCAACGTAAATAACGCAATGAATGTTGTTTGACTATGAATAATAAACCAATTCCTACCGATAAAAAGTCCCCCGGTTACCCCTCTGATCTTATTCAGGCACAAATTCAGACTACGGGCTGGTACTGAGAAATTCTAGATATAAAACCCAATAACACTTTTGCATCGATCGCATCGGACGGATGAATGGTGGAATCAAACCCAGGACCTCATGCTCAACAGTAGCGCTTTCGATCACTAGATCAACTCGGTCCCACCTACCTAGTCATAGTATTACTTCTGGTGGCATAAACATGAAACGACAAGCTAAAAAGCAGTTCCGCCAAGAATAAATCTTCCTATAAACATAACTAACTTTACATAAATCGGAAAGCAATACATTTTAACCCGAAAGCTAACCCACCTCCGATCCTCCATAATATGGAAGTAGCCACTAGCCACTAGCCATCACTCCAAATGTATTTCCATGCAACCTCGCCCGGCCGACATCTCGCACTAATAAATAAAACATTGAGGCCAGCAAAGATTTAAATCGTTCGATATGCCACCGTATGTAGGTACACGTGAAAAAATATTCATACTAAGAAGAATGAGCCCACACAACCCCCATGGAAAGATTAGATATGGTTTAAACTATGTATTACTAAGCGGAACAATCATCATTTACTAAGCCTTTTAACAACTAAGTTAGAGTTGACTGTCACTAAAACTGGATGCTGTTGAACTTAACATTACTTTACATGAAGCAAATGCCCATCTGATATCCACTACCCACTTACTTGGTAATACGATACCCATTAGTAAGAGTGGTTGGCCGACTTCCAGGCTTCTGACGACTCGTAACGACTGTCAGAGATCCATGAGTGGCAGCTGAAATCAACGGCTTAACGTGCTTTCCGAAGCACGGAGGTATCTACGGATCAACCGAAGCAAGCAAGCGGGACAATATACTATTCAAATGTAATTGTCAACTTAAGAGAAGCGCGGCCATTTTGGACGCATTGGGGCTGTTCTAACGATTTAAATCTTTGGCTGCTAGCCGCGCCTTCGGAATAAACTAAAACTTGCAAAAGAGCTGCAGTACAACTTATTTATTCTCTTTGGTCTAAAATTTCTCGTAAAACGTTTACCGTTCGACGTCTAGCGTTATGTAGTAGTTCTAGTTGTAGTGGTTTTAAGTTTTGCATTTTGCTTCTAGAATTTTTTATAGGATTTTGAAATGAACCGTTATTCGTATCACTATGTTAACACGTTAACTGCCATGGTTAAAATCAGAAAAAGTCAAAAAATGTACTTAGTGTTATTTCACTTTAAATAGATTATTTATTCCATAAATACATTATTTATTCCAAAAACATGGCCGCCAGGCAGCAACGACATATTCAGATTTTGTATGTTTTGTCGGTCATATAGTCCGACAAAGCCTGAATGGAACAAAAAGTATCGGACACAGTCCGACATGGCAGTTAACGTGTTAAGAGATTTGGTTTGATGTTTAATGTAAAAATGTATGTGCAACATTGTTTGTAAAATACTGCTAGTCAGCTACATCGGGTTATACTGGAAGCTCATTGATAAACCAATTTGAGATAATATTTTGTCTTACAGAATGGTCCCATATAAATTTGGTAATTTTCTTATTAACTATTATCTATTTATTAATCATTAAGTTTTGAATTACATCAGTAGTGATTGGAGCCTTCTTTTATGCGTATGAAGCCAGCATTTGGCGAGCGTAATTGTTAAGAACAATATAATAACTTTATTTCACTGTTATTTAATTAACAAGTAAAGATATACGAACTTGTGTGGGGAAGGTACCAAAATTAAAAAGTGTAGGAGTATTTAAAAAAAAAACAAAAACTTCAGATTTCCAAAAAAAACGCTTCAAGTTGAATAATAACGGTCATTTCGATGAAAAAATCGAAAACGTTAAAGCAAAACGAAATTAAAGTTAGTGTTTGTAAGACAGATTTTTTTTGTAATAATCCTCTTTTCAATAAATTATAGCTATAAGGATGATTGTCAAAAGTTAAAAATTAATTAATTAGTTAAAGCCGATCGTTGAGTTTCGGAACTCAACTTCGAAAAAAATTGCGCTCAAACGCTTAACAAAGTTGCATAGGAATTCATGTAATTTTGTCAGGGTCGTGTGAACGTGGAATAAGCTAAAACATTAATATTTACTCGAGTGAGGCATCTAATATCAGCTTTATAGATTTCAGTTTTTACGAAGCTGGTCTTTTCGAACCCTAATCAAAACAGAGAGAGAGAGAACTGCTAAATATATAGTGTGAAACTCAGTAAAACAAGGTAAGCGAACGAAACCACTGGCGTACCGCCCGCTTGTTGCTATCTTCGCAGTTGTCAACTTCATGACATTTCTGGAGCGCCATCTATTGCCTTTTTAGGGTTCCGTTGCCAAATGGCAAAAAACGGAACCCTTATAGATTCGCCATGTCTGTCTGTCTGTCTGTCTGTCTGTCTGTCCGAGTATGTCGCAGCCACTTTTCTCCGAAACTATAAGAGCTGTGCTATTGAAACTTGGTAAGTAGATGTATTCAGTGAACCGCATTAAGATTTTCACACAAAAATAGAAAAAAAACAATAATATTTGGGGTTCCCCATACATAGAACTGAAACTCAAAAATTTTTTTTTCATCAAACCCTTACGTGTGGGGTATCTATGGATAGGTCTTCAAAAATGATATTGAGGTTTCTAATATCATTTTTTTTTAAAACAATAATATTTGGGGTTCCCCATACATAGAACTGAAACACAAAAAAAAAAATTTATCAAACCCTTACGTGTGGGGTATCTATGGATAGGTCTTCAAAAATGAAATTGAGGTTTCTAATATCATTTTTTTCTAAACTGAATAGTTTGCGCGAGAGACACTTCCAAAGTGGTAAAACGTGTGTCCCCCCCCCCCCCGTAACTTCTAAAATAAGGGAATGATAAAACTAAAAAAAAATATATGATGTACATTACCATGAAAACTACCAACGAAAATTGGTTTGAACGAGATCTAGTTAGTAGTTTTTTTTTTAATACGTCATAAATCGTAAACCACAATTTACCTTTCATTCAGTCAACACAAATATAAAAATTAAAAAAAAAAACATTTCATTTCATAAACGATGATGACGAATGATGATGATGATGACCTGCAGGTTTGTACGGAACCCTCGGTGCGCGAGTCCGACTCGCACTTGGCCGGTTTTTTTTTGGGTAGCAAATCATCAAATGACGTCTCCCGCTCTGGGTGGAGTGGAAGGGCGTGTCAGACTTTTAGTGACTAAAACCCGTGTTCCTTCAATTGCCTGTATGCCACGGCCACGGTATCTCTTTCGAACAAATCTTGCAGAACTCGACTCTGGTAGAACTCGCGACCCTGGCAGGCCATCTAATGCCTTACAAGAGTTATTTACAAATTTCTGAATAATTAGTATTCTCTTCTTCTGCTTTTTGGTAGGACTCTTCTCTGAGCAGTCGTGGTCTTCATGTAGTTTCTTGTCTAGGGGCTTATGTAATTCGTAGTAAGCGATACCCTTTATAATCACACCTTTATCAGCACTCAAAATACCAAAAACCAGAGTAAATGGCGAGAAATTTACCACTAGTTTTATTGGTCCAAGTAATAATTAATATTTTAACAAAGTCGTCAACCTTAATTAAATAAGATGGAGCTCTCAATTTAACAGAAAACGAATAAACTAAGTTGAAGAGGAAAACATTAATTGAATAGAGAAAAACTTATTTACCTTTGAAAACATTTTCTTTAACTAAAATACTGAATTATACGTTTTAGAATAGAATAGAAAACATTTTATTCAAAGAGGAGTATATAGGGTTAGTTATAATTTTACTTAACTTCTAGTGTTAGTAAGTTATATACACAGGTAAATAGGATACATAGAACATTGGTCCTTATCGGAATACCAGCGTAGCGGTAGTTGTTTTCTTTTTTACGAATATTGCAGCATTATGCTGAGATAGGAGCCTTTTTGGGCTCGCACAGGTCTCACTCTTTTATTTTTAAATAATTTCCTATTTTTTTATTTGTATCATAAAAGTTTCTATCTTCTTCTTATTGTTTGTATGTCCTGTGCGTGTTTCAAATATATTTTTTTTCTTTCTAGGTTATATAAAGATAGAGATACAAGAAAGAAGTATTCTATAATTATTTCTATGATATAGTCCAAGAGCACCGAGGCAAATAAATAAATATAGAATTGCAACGCCAAATAACATTTACTCATAACTAACCTAACACCAGTTTCAAACCGACTTGAAAAATAATCGCTTATATCACTACCAGACATTGCCGATCCTTTATAAAAATATCTAGACATTTTTCAGTGCCCTGGATTCTTTTATGCAACGGACTTGCTAGGAAGATAAAGAGGCCTTGTGGGATACGCTACTGACCTACTGACAAGCACTTTTATTAATATATAAATGCATATTAAAATGAATGAACTTAAGTTAAATTGAGAAAGAACGTTTTTTATACAGGCTGTTTTATGGACTAACATCACACCTGAAATCTCTGAAGATATAAACAGACGTGTACCTATCACCCACGTAACAGGGGGCGAGCCTAATGCCATCAAACAAGGGTACTAATCCAGACTCCGAGCTGCTTCTGAGAAATTCCTGTCGGAGTAACTTAACACCATTTTGCCCGACTCGAGAATTGAACCCAGGACTTCATGGTCCCCAGTAGCGCTTGTGACCACTAGACCAACAAGGCAGTCATGGTGGGATTACTTACCAAATAAAGGCATAATTTGAATATTTAGTACTTATTATTTTATCTCTCTGTCTTAGAGATTTGCACTGAATAAATATAATCGGCAATAAGCCAATGTAATCTCATTTTAATGAGACTGTTATCCGTCTTCGGACCTTTTAAAGAAAGGTCAACACAGCCAATTTCTTGGTATAAACAAACATACTTAGCTAAAATCCCACTGAAATTTGACTTTTACTTTTGTTTACCTGAATTTTCTTGAGGAAATAAAAAGCAAAAATCATTTGAAATATACCTATAAAACAAATGTCGCTAATAAAAAAAAAATATGTTCAAAACCTAAAACACGACTTAACTAATCGACTTAAATAAAGTAGTCTGGTAATCATATTTGACAACAATCTTATCAATCCATAACCGAAAGTGTTGCAGTAGATGTGTAAATAATATATTTTCTTAAATATTCTTCTTAAGTTTATCTTGAACATAACTGACTTCGGTGAAGGAAATCATCGTGAGGCAACCTAGACTTATCCATACTAATATTATAAATGGGAAAGTGTGCGTGTCTGTTTGTCCGTCTTACACAGCAAAACGGAGCGACGAATTGACGTGATTTTTTAAGTGGTGATAGTTGAAGGTATGGAGAGTGACATAGGCTACTTTTTTTTCTTTTTTGGGTCGCTGGGGTGAATTTAGAATAGCCGTGCTTTTCCCATGGATAATTGTATGTAGCATGTTCGCGTGTGTCCAATGCCCAGAATCTTTTCATTCTATCCCTAAATGGAAAAGACATACAGGATAAGTTTTTATCCAGTGCGTAAATTATAACCATGAATTCAGCATATCATTCTAGACCCTCTTGCGCAGAAATTTTTCGTCGGTTTTGTAAAAAAAAATCAGCTGTCTCATAGAAAAATGCAATACCTACAGGGTCAAAATGTATGGAACAGCTGATTTTGCTACTTTTTTAGCTGTATAACCGACGAAAATTTTCTACGCTGGGGGCACTAGAATGATATACTGAATTCATGGTTACAGTTTGCGCACTGGATAAAAAATTATCCTGTATAATATCGTCTACAGTACCTAGCGTATTAAAATAACATTCTGTTCCGAGTTCTCTTCTGTGTTCTAAATCAGGAAAGGGGAACCGTGTTACCCCGAATTTAATGCGAGCGAAGCCGTGGGAAAAAGCTAGTAGTTAATATAAGTGTGAATTCACCAACCCGTCTATAGCAAGCGTGGTAATCAATGATAGTGTCTTCTCTGTATTAGAATAGGCCTTTGCCCTGCAGTGGGATGGTAATGATTATAAGAATCAGCTGATAATGTTCCTACTGCCGGGACACAGCCCTCCTCTCATAAAGACAAAGTGGGCCGAAATCCACCACGCAGACCCAGTGCGGGTTGAAAGATGTCACATGTCATCAAATTTTTTGGTTCTAGGACATGCCGGTTTCCTCACGATGCTTTCCTTCACTGTTTTGATAGCAGTGATGGACAGTAATTGGTTATTATTATTATGGTTTTGAAATTGTCCCAAAGCAAAATGAGATTCAGCTCCCGTCAGACATTATACTCGTGTCGTCAACAAGATTAGTACATAGCTTGCTAAAATCTCCTTTGAACCAAAAAAGAGACTAAAAATAACATAAAAGATTGTCCAAGTCTGAACAGATTTCACAAAACAGAGAAGAAACGTTAATAGGATGGGAAAACGCGAATTAGTCAAAGAGAATTTAATCTATTATATTGCCACCCTCAAAACTTGAGCACAGAATAGACAGCTACAGAAGGCTGGGTTCTTGCAACAGGCGAAACTGCACGCACACATACACACGTTTCACGTACTGTCAAGTGCGCCAACTAGAAGAGCTCTCGTCAACGCGAACCAACTGCTGACATTCCCCAAGATAAAAAGGAAACCATAATGAATACGCGAGCAGCGGTCGCCTATTGATTGATATCAATAGGCGACCGCCCCAACCGAATCCAGGCAAGCGCTTTGTGTATTAAATTTCATAACCACTGCTCTCAAAACGGTGAAAGAGATGAGGTATGTCCGAGAAACAAAAATTCCAAGACATTTTGACGTCCGCTAACCCGCACTGTTCCCGCGTTGTAGATTTATGGCCCACTTCCAACTGCGAGGAGGCTTGTGTCGTAACAGTGTAAACATTATAGTCCGTTGTATGAACTTAGAGAGATGTATTCATGATTCTTATTATTACCTATAACTCGCTTCTGCCCGCGTCTTCGTCCGCGTTCCATCACTCAGTCGTATTCCATCATTCGCTCGCGCTATTACTTCGCTTACAGTTAGTGTTCATTCCGACTTTTTGCTTGATTCCTAAGAGTCGTAGCGTATATTAAAAAGCCGATTGATAAGCCCGTAGAGCCTATTTTACACCTTCCTCAAGAATTGGGGTATCAATGCAAAAAGATTTTTTCAAATCCGACAGCTGGCAGTTCCAGACATTACTTTCTACAAACAAACTGAAAAATTTAACTTCTATACAATTACTGTAGATGTGTATTTCAAACATAAATATTTTTAACGCCCACGAATCATTTTTTATTCAACATAAAATTTCATTCAATGAACAGTGTACTTAGAAAAAAAAAACGCATTTTTAATTTCGCTGGGTTCCTCAGTGCATCTACCAACATCTATATCCGAGGACCCTGGTTACTAAACTCTTTTGGTGACCGTACGTGTCCAAATGTGCGTGCCCCAGTTTTCGCTCAATGTGTGGAGCTAGCCTTCTGTATCAATACATTCTGTGCCTCGAGCCAGTGTGCGGGTACTTTTAATTTCATCATCTCCTGAAACGTTCCAAATGAATTATTCAATAAAGTCAGAATTCGGGAGTAACGCGAAAGGAATTCAGAATAACATTGTCTTTGAATATTTTGACTTTACTTTAATATTCTAAATTGAGAAAAAAGTGGTCCTTTGATGTTTTCTGATAATTAGTAATGAAAGAAAATTGTTGTTTTTTTATTGTATCCATGCACTGTTTCCAGGTGTACGTTGTAATAATTTTTTGTTGATTTCGAAAACTGAAAACCTATACGCCCCTTTCCCTCTCGAAGAATGGAGGTCTGTGTCCCAGCCGTGGAAACATTAATAGGCTGATTATGTTAAACCCTATAAAACTCCATCAAATACGATCCATCTTTGTGGGAGCTTCGATTCCACAAGGAGTTATTAGCTACAAACGGTAATAACACCTCTCTTTTAACGTATGATGGTAAATTATATCTTGAACCATCAATCATTTTCCACCATCAATAAAAACGACAAAGAAAAAAAATCCTATAGGTGCTTTTACAAAATGTATAAATTGACCGTGAACCCAAAAAAGCGCGATCTTTTATCTCATCAATTACCAATATTCAATATTCCATTTGAGCCGTAATAAGCTTTCAAAATCCTCAATTCTTGCATACCATTAGGCAATGTAGCCCCATTTCTTCGCTTCCTTTCGTCCCATTTCGAATCCGTCCCGTTTTGAAATCTTAATATCGGTGCACATCTTTGAAGTCGTTTCATCAAAAGCTATTGTTTCGCCCCCGCCACGGCACTAATTGGAGTTTTTAGCCCCATTCTCTAAGGCGGCGTGGGCTTAAATTATGGATTTTGCTTTGTGTCATAATTATCTTCGTGGATTAATTGTTCCTGGCGATGGAAATTTCTGATATTAATTATGATTTATGGAGAAAATGAAGGGCTTTACACTTCGCTTGTTAGCATGTAACAACACGATATACGTAGGTACACGTTGACTATAAACCCCATAATAAAAACCATTGTGAAGAGATCCTTAGGTATATCATTTCGATACCTGCACACTGTTTTATTTTTGGAACGAAGTTCTTTTATCACAGACGCAGAAAAAAGCGTACCTATAAAGGGTTATGGCCCGTCCATGCAACTTTTTATTAGATATTTATAATAGTAAAAGACAGAGAGAGAGCAACAAAGTTTCCATAATATTCGAGGCTTCTGAAGCCGATAATGAGGTTAAAAGTAAAATTCAAGATGGCGGCTGCTAAAATGTTCTAATTATTCATCATGAGTGTCATTTTCATGGTTTTCGAGGATATAGAAACTGATTAAATGTAGTTTGTATATTTTATACACATAGTTTAACGAGGTTACTCGACGAGGTCCGAGGGCCTCCACAAGCCACACTTTTCTGTCACTGGAGCCACAAATACTCATTTCTCACTTTATCTATTTTCGGCATTCCACACGTCCATATCAACATACTCATCTCCGCTGTATGCAATCTCTTTTCATCCTTCTTCTGCAATTTCAAATCGCTAAACGCTACACGTATTTAAAACATTATTATGTCTCTGCGATCTTTAAACGACTGTCAGAAATAGAACGATGTTTGAAATTCACAAACGCATTTAATTGTTGCTCGTTGAAGCTGGTTTTGACCACTCAGAACAGCATTCAAACATGAAAAAAAAAACTCAACACTTTTACAGTACCATCGAGATTTACGCGGCGGTTCAGTTGAAATAGCGTCATATTAGTCAGTGTCCTACCGTCCCAGTCTCCCACACGAATGCAATATAACGTTAAAAGCTTCAGAAGGTGCAGCCGCGTATATCACTGTCTGCGGCGACGCGTCAGGACTTAATGAGTTGGAGGTCTGAATGGACGAGGGATCACAAAAACGTACTGTTAAGTGATGAAAGGGAATATATATGTTCATATGTAGATAAGAGCAGTTCTAGCCCAGCGACTATAGCTCCGAATTATGAGTAATAGGTCGTCTTTTTGAATCTAGCCAAGCGCGTTACTTTGTGTAAATAATTGCACTGCTCTCAAAACGGTGAAAACATCGGGAAGATACTGGCTATGTCTTAGAACTAAACATTCGAAGACATGTGGCGTCTTCCAACCCAGACAGGGTCCATATGGTAAATTATAAATAGCCTACTCCCTCTCAAAGAGAGGGGGCCGAAATTTCTCGCAGAGGAAGTCGCGAGTAGAAGAAGCTAGTAACTGAATATGGAATAATTATATTTTATTTCCGTTACTCTGCCACTTCAGTTTAGCAATTCTTCGGGCTATGTCGGTTACCTTGGTTCTCCTACGGATCTCTTCATTTCTTACTCAAGTAAATAGTCAATAGTGGGTTACTCCAGTAAACCACTTAAAGACGGACAATTAGTCAGACATCATTAATTGCTACGATATATGAGAACGAGCATAAGATTCCAAAAATATTATATTTTGTGCCGGAATGTGAATAGCAAACAGCTGAACAGATTTAGATGATCATTGGCACAAAGTTTATAACCAGGATTTACATATAATGTACTTTTAATCCGGGTATGCGGTAGTACATTTCCGTGGAAAATATAAACAAACAAGAGAATATACTTACATAAATACAAGTGGCTTAAAAGTACAGTCCTATCCCTAGCTATGTTGTACAAATCTTGTTAAAGAAAATAAACTATTTATATACTTCTAATCTATTTTCTTACAGCTCCTGCCGGCGTATATTTCGTAGACAAGAACAACATCGTTCATATTATTTCAACCAAATCCTATTACGAGTCGTCTTCCTAATATTCTCCTTTGACAGTACAAGGTTTCTCAAGATGGCGCATAGCGGCTTGGGATTGAATACCGAATGCACTCTGACACTAGATTTACATAGCAAAGAGCTGGAGAATATGATATATTAGTTCTGTAACAGCCTTTGATATTATAAACTGGTGGTTGAATGGATATCGATTCTATTGTTTTGACAAAGAGGGTAGGTAATGCAAACATCAAAAACATAAAAGTGAAAATTGGAACCAAGTTTAATATTAATATTATGTCTGATTGTTGAATTCGCCGACAAAAGATTAGAGATCAAAATGGGTATCAAGCTCTGTAGATAATCCTGAAATGTAGGCATAAGAACATACAATATTCTTAAATAAATTAAAAACACATTTTTTTTATTCTGCAATTTTTTTTATGTTTTAAAATAAGTCGAATTATTTAGACAAAGGTAAAATTTCGGATAAATTGAAGAAAAGCAATTATAAATACAACTCTGTTTTTTCCTCTCAAGTGTATTGAAAAATGTCGTATGAAACGCGTTTGCTTCATATCATACTTGTATCATAATGTACTATTACGTGAATTAAAAAATCACTGAAGTATGGGAGAAGAATGATAACGTAATTCAGGTCTTAAAACTCATAAGTCATCAACACCTGCCTACTCTGCCGCTACCATTTTCCAACTACTTTTCGGGTCGGCTTCTAATCAAACCTAATGCAACTGAATCTCAGTACTTTACGTGAAGTACCTAACTGAGTAACGCTTGACAGTTTCTCAGGCTTTTGACTACCCATAACGAATGTCAAAGATCTGTAAATGACAACCGGAACCAACGGCTTAACTTGCTTTCCGAGGCACGGAAGGTGTCTTGGTAGGTACAGATAGTCCCCTATCTCTCAGTGTTGATATTCGAAGTGATCTCAAAATTCATAAACATTTGTACTCATACTATGTTTGTGTAAACAAACAACATTTCCCATCGGTCGTTGCTCTTCACACTGAAGTGACAATAACAAATAGTAAATCTAATATGCAAAGCAAATTCATATTTCAATTTCAATGTTATCTACACTCAACCGTATAATCGAATTGATACGTAGAATGGCGTCAAAACAAAAAGCTATCGATGAAATCGAGAATAGGGTTGACAGCATTTAAAATGACTGCATGCAATGATGTTTTAATAAATAAAAATAAATATATATAAATAAAATAAATAAAATAATATACATATATATAAAAAATAAATAAAATCTCCTCCTCTTATTTATCTTATTAGCTTGACCGTTCGTAACCTTTAATTTTCGGTAAAAAAGAGGTTCGTTATTTTAAAATTGTAAGTAAACATTACGGAACAAAACATGTTCTAGGTTCCTTTTTCTTTCTGGGTGGGAAATCATCAAATGACGTCTCCCGCTATGGATGTAGCGGGAGGGCGTGTCAGACTTTTACTGACTAAAACCCACCCGTGTGCATTCAGTTGCCTATATGCCAGGGTCACGGTATCTCCTTCGAACAAATCTCACGACCTTGGTCACTTAACATCATCTGCGTCATCTACCTAGCATTTTTCCAACTATTCTTGGGGTCAGCTTCCAGTCTAACGGAATGCAGCTGGAGTGACGTAGGGCCACTGCCTATCTGACAGAACCATTCCTGCTGTGCCTTGCATATTTCATCCAAACAGTTATCCATGAATTGATCGCCAACCTGCGATATGTTGGGTGTCTATTCACCTTCAACATATGTCATACTAGCTTCTGCCTGCGAATTCGTCCACGTTAAATTTCATGTTCCCCCGACTCTTCCCGTCGCATCGAATCGCCTGCCCGTGCGATTTTCCCCGTTTTTGCAATATTTTTCATTGCTGCTCCGCTCCTTTTAGTTGTAGCGTGATGTTTTAATAGCTTATAGCCTTCCTCGATAAATAGGCTACCCAACACAAAAAGATTTTTTCAATTCGAACCAGTAGTTCCTAAGATTACCGCGTTCAATCAAACAAACAAACAAACTCTTCAGCCTTATAATATTAGTATAGAAGTATAGATTCAGTGATCGGATATTCGGATGCATATTTACCTAATGTTACTATTTAGCTGTAAAAACACGAAAGCGGCTTCGTATTTTTTATTAAAGCCGGGTTTCTTGGATCATATTTATTTAAAATTAATGTTTAACCCCAGATGTAAATACATACGTGTGTAGGGTGGTATGTGTTAGTTAAAACAACACAAAAAACACGGTAAAAACGCGCATTCCATATTAGCCAATATTTCAACTTTAGGTGAATATGCATCTGAATATCCGATCTCTAGTCATATTGCCTTCAACCGAAATTAATCTTATGATGGTAGGAAAAACTGTAACGTCAATTGGAGCGCAAATTGCCTAAGAACACGTAATAAGGTATCTGAAGAAAACAAAACTCGCAACCAAAACAATAGGATTGAGTGTGGCTTAGGGACTGTAAATAGAAAACCATAAGGAAAAGTGAAAAATATATTTTTTTACATAATTATGACTTCCAAAAAAATACCACTAAGTGAAAAAAAAATATCTTCTGAAGTTGGTGTATTAAGATTATTGATTAAGTTTTTGTCACTAACAGTTAGTGGCAAAAAAAAAAAACTAAGTGAGTACAGTTATTGACTAACTGTACTCACTTTCTATTTTTTTTTTTTTTTTTTGAAGTCGGTTGTTGCATACGATGTTAGATACGTATTATCCAAGCGAAAGCAAAGACTACCCTAACAAAGTTAATATAATTTATATGGAACCATTCGCGAGGCATATCCTTTTTATTAAAAAAAATATTGCCGGAGATATTACAAAACATACATCCTATCCTACTATAATGTATTGTATGTATGGCTGTATGAATGTTTGTTACTCTTCCACGTAAAAACTATTGAATGGATTTGGACGAAATTTGGAACACAGTTAGTTTCTAACCTGGATTAACACATAGGGTATTTTTTATCTCGGTAGTATATTCCCGCAGGATATTTTCCGACCTCCACGCGGGCGAAGCCGCTGGCAAAAGCTAGTACAAAATAAACTTATATCACCATCATCTGCTTCACTTTTTCCCAACTATGTTGAGATCGGCTTCCAATCTAACCGGATGCAGCTGAGTACCAGTATTTTACATGGAGGGACTCACCCTCTGACCTCCACAACCCCGAATACGATGCTTCTATTGAAAATATACATAGGTAATTATGTATACAGTCGAATTGAGGACCTCCTCCTTTTTGAGTTGGTTACAGAACCCCTACAAATTAACCTCACACAACCTATCGTACTTTGCAACTTATATGTATATGTTCCTCACTTTAATACCAAGTCCACTAGTATGAGGCAGTTACTACAATTACGAAAATGGCCGACATTTCCATAAAATTTCAGACGCCTGCAATAGACCGTAAACGTGCACAGAATGACACGAGGCCGCAAAACGTTAGTATGCACGATCGCTTGGGGAATAGCTATACGTAGTTTAGATGTACAGGACACACTGGCAGTCACAATTTGATTAGTAGGTACAGGTCCCCGGCATTAAAATCTAATATCTATTAACATCTAACTTTACAGATACATTGCTATAGTTCATCTTTTAAACCCAGGTAGAAATTTGACAGGTGATATGTCAAAGTCCTATACTAAAATAAAACTTTTTGACAAAAACCGACGAAAAAAGAAACTAAAAGTAAATGTAAACATTTTAGTCTAATTTCCTAAATTAATGTCAATTATTAATTTTGAATCAGTGCCTAACATTCATAAAGGCACCAAGTTAAATAATGTCAGTTCGATTTATCTGCGTTGATTGTTTGTTTGTCGCTGACTCAAAATGAGTAATTTTCATTCATTTAGGAGCTTGGTTAAACTACATGGTTTATTTTTGCTTTTTAATTTAATTATTGTAAATGTGTCAAATGTCATTCAAATCCGTTCGGCCATTTTTTTATGATTATGTTACAAACATTTAAACGTCTAAACAAACAAACTCTCTCATATATGATGGATAGTAGAATTACGAACCATATCAATTTACGAGAACGACAACCGCTGGAAAACGTCTGTCTTATTTTCGCCAAGCAACCCTAAATTGCGAGTGAAAATCAAACGAGATCAAAGCGATACACGATTATCGGTAGAGATCATTGAAAAGAACGGATATTACAAACGCTTGCCAGAAATTTAACAAAAAAATCCTCGTTATTTTATTTTTTTCGTAAGGAAATTTGTATTTATTTTTATCTTTTCATGTGAAAAAACCGTTTTCTTTGTTCGATATTTATTGTAATTAATTTGAGACGCGTATTTTAAAGAGGAAGGGTGGGTTTTGTAAAAAAAATGAGAATGTTTTGTCTGAATTAATTTCTCCATACGCATTACAGGAAATTGTCTATAGAAAATCAACCTGAAAGCGAATTTATACTGTTGTGCACCAAACCCGGATCGAAAAAGTCTGTGCAAACGAATGATATTTCTCTTAGTTTTGGATCGTGTGTAACGCACAACTGCACAGTCAAGCATTTTAAAATACCACCTATCAAAAGCATAACAGTGAAAAATAACTGCAAAACGTAAAAAATATATACGAAACAACTTTTAAAATATTCCAACACAAAATCCACCAAACTTATTCGCAAACGATGTTACCATACAAACTAAATGAACTTGATACTTGCTGAGTCAAGTTTTCGAATTTTCCGTGATTGGACTTCTTCTTAAACGGTCGTTTCTTGCAGCTGCATTTAGTGACGTAACTGGTACTTTAAAATTTCGACTTTCAATTGGTCATTACTGATGTAATGGCGGCTGGAGGGTCTTGGAGCTCTTTGAGGAAGTAGGGTTGGCAAAAGTTTTGGATTTGGTTTATGAAATCTTAGCGTATGTGAGTTTTTGGTGAGAGTATTGATACTTGATACTTGAAGGTGCTGAACGTAAAGAATAGCATCATCGCATTTCTTTCCGTGGGTGTCGTAAAAGGCGACTAAGGGACTTACTAGAGAATGGGCAGCAGCGTTCTCTATGCATTTTACCACCATACTGCGATCGCCAACCCGCCTGCCAAGCGTGGCGATTATAGCAAAGCCCCCCAAATTGGGGGAGGCCTAAGTCCAGCAGTGGACGTCTTACGGCTGAAATTAATTAAATAAGATGGAGCTCTCAATTTAACAGAAAACGAATAAACTAAGTTGAAGAGGAAAACATTAATTGAATAGAGAAAAACTTATTTACCTTTGAAAACATTTTCTTTAACTAAAATACTGAATTATACGTTTTAGAATAGAATAGAAAACATTTTATTCAAAGAGGAGTATATAGGGTTAGTTATAATTTTACTTAACTTCTAGTGTTAGTAAGTTATATACACAGGTAAATAGGATACATAGAACATTGGTCCTTATCGGAATACCAGCGTAGCGGTAGTTGTTTTCTTTTTTACGAATATTGCAGCATTATGCTGAGATAGGAGCCTTTTTGGGCTCGCACAGGTCTCACTCTTTTATTTTTAAATAATTTCCTATTTTTTTATTTGTATCATAAAAGTTTCTATCTTCTTCTTATTGTTTGTATGTCCTGTGCGTGTTTCAAATATATTTTTTTTCTTTCTAGGTTATATAAAGATAGAGATACAAGAAAGAAGTATTCTATAATTATTTCTATGATATAGTCCAAGAGCACCGAGGCAAATAAATAAATATAGAATTGCAACGCCAAATAACATTTACTCATAACTAACCTAACACCAGTTTCAAACCGACTTGAAAAATAATCGCTTATATCACTACCAGACATTGCCGATCCTTTATAAAAATATCTAGACATTTTTCAGTGCCCTGGATTCTTTTATGCAACGGACTTGCTAGGAAGATAAAGAGGCCTTGTGGGATACGCTACTGACCTACTGAAAAGCACTTTTATTAATATATAAATGCATATTAAAATGAATGAACTTAAGTTAAATTGAGAAAGAACGTTTTTTATACAGGCTGTTTTATGGACTAACATCACACCTGAAATCTCTGAAGATATAAACAGACGTGTACCTATCACCCACGTAACAGGGGGCGAGCCTAATGCCATCAAACAAGGGTACTAATCCAGACTCCGAGCTGCTTCTGAGAAATTCCTGTCGGAGTAACTTAACACCATTTTGCCCGACTCGAGAATTGAACCCAGGACTTCATGGTCCCCAGTAGCGCTTGTGACCACTAGACCAACAAGGCAGTCATGGTGGGATTACTTACCAAATAAAGGCATAATTTGAATATTTAGTACTTATTATTTTATCTCTCTGTCTTAGAGATTTGCACTGAATAAATATAATCGGCAATAAGCCAATGTAATCTCATTTTAATGAGACTGTTATCCGTCTTCGGACCTTTTAAAGAAAGGTCAACACAGCCAATTTCTTGGTA
Organism: Aporophyla nigra; assembly: GCA_947507805.1. NCBI lineage: Eukaryota > Metazoa > Arthropoda > Insecta > Lepidoptera > Noctuidae > Aporophyla > Aporophyla nigra. Next base: position 23,927,639 of record OX382292.1, on the reverse strand, counting down.
TAAACAAACATACTTAGCTAAAATCCCACTGAAATTTGACTTTTACTTTTGTTTACCTGAATTTTCTTGAGGAAATAAAAAGCAAAAATCATTTGAAATATACCTATAAAACAAATGTCGCTAATAAAAAAAAAATATGTTCAAAACCTAAAACACGACTTAACTAATCGACTTAAATAAAGTAGTCTGGTAATCATATGTGACAACAATCTTACCAATCCATAACCGAAAGTGTTGCAGTAGATGTGTAAATACATATATTTTCTTAAATATTCTTCTTAAGTTTATCTTGAACATAACTGACTTCGGTGAAGGAAATCATCGTGAGGCAACCTAGACTTATCCATACTAATATTATAAATGGGAAAGTGTGTGTGTCTGTTTGTCCGTCTTTCACGGCAAAACGGAGCGACGAATTGACGTGATTTTTTTAAGTGGATATAGTTGAAGGGATGGAGAGTGACATAGGCTACTTTTTTTTCTGTTTTGGGTCGCTGGGGTGAATTTAGAATAGCCGTGCTTTTCCCATGGATAATTGTATGTAGCATGTTCGCGTGTGTCCAATGCCCAGAATCTTAACATTCTATCCCCAAATGGAAAGACATACAGGATAAGTTTTTATCCAGTGCGTAAATTGTAACCATGAATTCAGCATATCATTCTAGACCCTCTTGCGCAGAAATTTTTCGTCGGTTTTGTAAAAAAAAATCAGCTGTCTCATAGAAAAATGCAATACCTACAGGGTCAAAATGTATGGAACAGCTGATTTTGCTACTTTTTTAGCTGTATAACCGACAAAAATTTTCTACGCTGGGGGGACTAGAATGATATGCTGAATTCATGGTTACAGTTTGCGCACTGGATAAAAAATTATCCTGTATAATATCGTCTACAGTACCTAGCGTATTAAAATAACATTCTGTTCCGAGTTCTCTTCTGTGTTCTAAATCAGGAAAGGGGAACCGTGTTACCCCGAATTTAATGCGAGCGAAGCCGTGGGAAAAAGCTAGTAGTTAATATAAGTGTGAATTCACCAACCCGTCTATAGCAAGCGTGGTAATCAATGATAGTGTCTTCTCTGTATTAGAATAGGCCTTTGCCCTGCAGTGGGATGGTAATGATTATAAGAATCAGCTGATAATGTTCCTACTGCCGGGACACAGCCCTCCTCTCATAAAGACAAAGTGGGCCGAAATCCACCACGCAGACCCAGTGCGGGTTGAAAGATGTCACATGTCATCAAATTTTTTGGTTCTAGGACATGCCGGTTTCCTCACGATGCTTTCCTTCACTGTTTTGATAGCAGTGATGGACAGTAATTGGTTATTATTATTATGGTTTTGAAATTGTCCCAAAGCAAAATGAGATTCAGCTCCCGTCAGACATTATACTCGTGTCGTCAACAAGATTAGTACATAGCTTGCTAAAATCTCCTTTGAACCAAAAAAGAGACTAAAAATAACATAAAAGATTGTCCAAGTCTGAACAGATTTCACAAAACAGAGAAGAAACGTTAATAGGATGGGAAAACGCGAATTAGTCAAAGAGAATTTAATCTATTATATTGCCACCCTCAAAACTTGAGCACAGAATAGACAGCTACAGAAGGCTGGGTTCTTGCAACGGGTGAAGTTGCACGCACACATACACACGTTTCACGTACTGTCAAGTGCGCCAACTAGACGAGCTCTCGTCAACGCGAACCAACTGCTGACATCCCCCAAGATAAAAAGGAAACCATAATGAAGACGCGAGCAGCGGTCGCCTATTGATTGATATCAATAGGCGACCGCCCCAACCGAATCCAGGCAAGCGCTTTGTGTATTAAATTTCATAACTACTGCTCTCAAAACGGTGAAAGAGATGAGGTATGTCCGAGAAACAAAAATTCCAAGACATTTTGACATCCGCTAACCCGCACTGTTCCCGCGTTGTAGATTTATGGCCCACTTCCAACTGCGAAGAGGCTTGTGTGGTAACAGTGTAAACATTATAGTCCGTTGTATGAACTTAGAGAGATGTATTCATGATTCTTATTATTATAACTCGCTTCTGCCCGCGTCTTCGTCAGCGTTCCATCACTCAGTCGTATTCCATCATTCGCTCGCGCTATTACTTCGCTTACAGTTAGTGTTCATTCCGGATTTTTGCTCGATTCCTAAGAGTCGTAGCGTATATTAAATAGCCGATTGATAAGCCCGTAGATTATTTTACACCTTCCTCAAGAATTGGGGTATCAATGCAAAAAGATTTTTTCAAATCCGACAGCTGGCAGTTCCAGACATTACTTTCTACAAACAAACTGAAAAACTTAACTTCTATACAATTACTGTAGATGTGTATTTTAAACATAAATATTTGTAACGCCCACGAATCATTTTTTATTCAATATAAAATGTCATTCAATGAACAGTGTACTTAGAAAAAAAATACGAATTTTTAATTTCGCAGGGTTCCTCAGTGCATCTACCAACATCTATATCCGAGGACCCTGGTTACTAAACTCTTTTGGTGACCGTACGTGTCCAAATGTTCGTGCCCCAGTTTTCGCTGAATATGTGGAGCTAGCCTTCTGTATCTATACATTCTGTGCCTCGAGCCAGTGTGCGGGTACTTTTAATTTCATCATCTCCTGAAACGTTCCAAATGAATTATTCAATAAAGTCAGAATTCGGGAGTAACGCGAAAGGAATTCAGAATAACATTGTCTTTGAATATTTTGACTTTACTTTAATATTCTAAATTGAGAAAAAAGTGGTCCTTTGATGTTTTCTGATAATTAGTAATGAAAGAAAATTGTTGTTTTTTTATTGTATCCATGCACTGTTTCCAGGTGTACGTTGTAATAATTTTTTGTTGATTTCGAAAACTGAAAACCTATACGCCCCTTTCCCTCTCGAAGAATGGAGGCTACAAACGGTAATAACACCTCTCTTTTAACGTATGATGGTAAATTATATCTTGAACCATCAATCATTTTCCACCATCAATAAAAACGACAAAGAAAAAAAATCCTATAGGTGCTTTTACAAAATGTATAAATTGACCGTGAACCCAAAAAAGCGCGATCTTTTATCTCATCAATTACCAATATTCAATATTCCATTTGAGCCGTAATAAGCTTTCAAAATCCTCAATTCTTGCATACCATTAGGCAATGTAGCCCCATTTCTTCGCTTCCTTTCGTCCCATTTCGAATCCGTCCCGTTTTGAAATCTTAATATCGGTGCACATCTTTGAAGTCGTTTCATCAAAAGCTATTGTTTCGCCCCCGCCACGGCACTAATTGGAGTTTTTAGCCCCATTCTCTATGGCGGCGTGGGCTTAAATTATGGATTTTGCTTTGTGTCATAATTATCTTCGTGGATTAATTGTTCTTGGCGATGGAAATTTCTGATATTAATTATGATTTATGGAGAAAATGAAGGGCTTTACACTTCGCTTGTTAGCATGTAATAACACAATATACGTAGGTACACGTTGACTATAAACCCAATAATAAAAACCATAATTGTATGGATTTCGCGACGTCCCCGTAAGGGGGCGTGGCGGGCTGTGTCGGAGCTCAGCTCCCCGGCCGCGGATGGTGTACGGTGGCCCGCTAATACGGGCTCCTCAATGTGTTGCCTTATGTAGGCGGAGATATTATGGGACGCGTTAGTTTAACGCGTCCCTGTGTGTGGTTGCTGTTTGTGTCTCTGCAGGCGCGCCGCGGCGTTGAATTATATATCAACGCCGCTTTCTTCACGACGCCTTGGCGGTCAGTCCCCGCCAGGTGAGACCCCCGGTAGCCCGGGGGAGGGCCGGCGAGAGACGACCAGCGACAAGACGCCGACTCGACGCTCCCACAGAGTAGGGTGCGCGCCCCCGCTTATCCCGTTTTCCAGAGCGAGCCGGTAGCGGTCTAAGCTAAGGGGCAGTATGTGCGTGTGGGCGGTAATGTGTTGTGTAACACCGCCCATGTATACGCAACAGCGCGAGCCCGCTCGCGTGTACGCGTGTGAATCTAGGTGCCTGTAGAGAGGTGGGTGTCTGATTTCCGTTACGTGACATGCCTATATTAACTTAGAACACATCACGCAGCGAGTGTGTGTTATGTATGTAGAGTCATGTTGTTCAGGTAAGCCGCGTGTAACCTGGTTGCGGCTTACCCGGGAGTCAAGTCCGGTAATGGAGTCAGTCGTCCCTTACCAGGTCGCGGGGCAGTGGTCTCGCGTCAGGGGGCCGCGTATGGCAGGGCGCGATCTGTTTGACATGAGGCCAATCAGACGCGCCGGCACGCGCGAACATCCCCTTCGTGAGGCGCCGCACATGGTCATCCAGGCTCTCGATCCCGAGGTCCCTCTGGATGATATCGTTCCTCACGTAGCGAGGAGCGTCAACGATGGTCCGCAACGCCTGGTTTTGTTGCGTGCGGAGCAGCTTCCGGCTCGACTCGCTCGTGAGGGCGAACCAAGCAGGGGCGGCGTACGTCAGTACCGGGCGCACGTACATTTTGTACACGCCCAGCTTGACGCGCGCCGGGATTCGGGACGAGAGCACTGGTCGGAGGAGGTTGCGGGCAACCCTTAATAAAAACCATTGTGAAGAGATCCTTAGGTATATCATTTCGATACACACTGTTTTATTTTTGGAACGAAGTTCTTTTATCACAGACGCAGAAAAAAGCGTACCTATGGTTATGGCCCATCCATGCAACTTTTTATTAGATATTTATAAGAGAGTAAGAGACAAAGAGAGAGCAAGAAAGTTTCCATAATATTCGAGGCTTCTGAAGCCGATAATGAGGTTAAAAGTAAAATTCAAGATGGCGGCTGCTAAAATGTTCTAATTATTCATCATGAGTGTCGTTTTCATGGTTTTCGAGGATATAGAAACTGATTAAATGTAGTTTGTATATTTTATACATATAGTTTAACGAGGTTACTCGACGAGGTCCGAGGGCCTCCACAAGCCACACTTTTCGGTCACTGGAGCCACAAATACTCATTTCTAACTTTATCTATTTTCGGCATTCCACACGTCCATATCAACATACTCATCTCCGCTGTATGCAATCTCTTTTCATCCTTCTTCTGCAATTTCAAATCGCTAAACGCTACACGTATTTAAAACATCATTCTGTCTCTGTGATCTTCAAACGACTGTCAGAAATAGAACGATGTTTGAAATTCACAAACGCATTTAATTGTTGCTCGTTGAAGCTGGTTTTGACCACTCAGAACAGCATTCAAACATGAAAAAAAAAACTCAACACTTTTACAGTACCATCGAGATTTACGCGGCGGTTCAGTTGAAATAGCGTCATATTAGTCAGTGTCCTACCGTCCCAGTCTCCCACCCGAATGCAATATAACGTTAAAAGCTTCAGAAGGTGCAGCCGCGTATATCACTGTCTGCGGCGACGCGTCAGGACTTAATGAGTTGGAGGTCTGAATGGACGAGGGATCACAAAAACGTACTGTTAAGTGATGAAAGGGAATATATATGTTTATATGTAGATAAGAGCAGTTCTAGCCTAGGGACTATAGCTCCGAATTATGAGTAATAGGTCGTCTTTTTGAATCTAGCCAAGCGCGTTACTTTGTGTAAATAATTGCACTGCTCTCAAAACGGTGAAAACATCGAGAAGATACCGGCTATGTCTTAGAACTAAACATTCGAAGACATGTGGCGTCTACCAACCCAGACAGGGTCCACATAGTAAATTATATATAGCCTACTCCCTCTCAAAGAGAGGGGGCCGAAATTTCTCGCGTAGGAAGTCGCGAGTAGAAGAAGCTAGTAACTGAATATAGAATAATTATATTTTATTTCCGTTACTCTGCCACTTCAGTTTAGCAATTCTTCGGGCTATGTCGGTTACCTTGGTTCTCCTACGGATCTCTTCATTTCTTACTCAAGTAAATAGTCAATAGTGGGTTACTCAAGTAAACCACTTAAAGACGGACAATTAGTCAGACATCATTAATTGCTACGATATATGAGAACGAGCATAAGATTCGAAAAATATTATATTTTGTGCCGGAATGTGAATAGCAAACAGCTGAACAGATTTAGATGAACATTGGCACAAAGTTTATAACCGGGATTTACATATAGTGTACTTTTAATCCGTGTATGCGGTAGTACGTTTCCGTGGAAAATATAAACAAACAAGAGAATATACTTACATAAATACAAGTGGCTTAAAAGTACAGTCCTATCCCTAGCTATGTTGTACAAATCTTGTTAAAGAAAATAAACTATTTATATACTTCTAATCTATTTTCTTACAGCTCCTGCCGGCGTATACTTCGTAGACAAGAACAAAACCGTTCATATTATTTCAACCAACTCAAATCCTATTACGAGTCGTCTTCCTAATATTCTCCTTTGACAGTACAAGGTTTCTCAAGATGGCGCATAGCGGCTTGGGATTGAATACCGAATGCACTCTGACACTAGATTTACATAGCAAAGAGCTGGAGAATATGTTATATTAGTTCTGTAACAGCCTTTGATATTATAAACTGGTGGTTGAATGGATATCGATTCTATTGATTTGACAAAGAGGGTAGGTAATGCAAACATCAAAAACATAAAAGTGAAAATTGGAACCAAGTTTAATATTAATATTATGTCTGATTGTTGACTTCGCCGACAAAAGATTAGAGATCAAAATGGGTATCAAGCTCTGTAAATAATCCTGAAATGTATGCATAAAAAAATACAATATTCTTAAATAAATTAAAAACAATTCTTTTTATTCCGCAATTTTTTTTTTGTTATTTAAAAAAAACTAACAGTCGAACAGTTGACTGGCCTGTTAGTCTAGTGGTTAGTGACCCTGACTGCTAAGACTGAGGTCGTGGGTTCGATTCCCACCCAGGATAAATGTTTGTGTGATGAGCACAATCATTTGTTCTGTGTCTGGGTGTAATTTATCTATAATATGTATGTATTTAGAAATATATAAGTATATTTATCAGTTATCTGGTTACCATAGTACAGGCTCTGCCTAGTTTGGGATCAGATAACAGTGTGTTGGTTGTCCTAAGATATGATTTATTTATTATGATTTATTATTTATTTAGACAAAGGTAAAATTTCGGATAAATTGAAGAAAAGCAAGCAAGTTTAAAGAAAAGCAATTAAAAATACAACTCTGTTTTTTCCTCTCAAGTGTATTGAAAAATGTCGTATGAAACGCGTTTGCTTCATATCATACTTGTATCATAATGTACTATTACGTGAATTAAAAAATCACTGAAGTATGGGAGAAGAATGATAACGTAATTCAGGTCTTAAAACTCATAAGTCATCAACACCTGCCTACTCTGCCGCTACCATTTTCCAACTACTTTTCGGGTCGGCTTCTAATCAAACCTAATGCAACTGAATCTCAGTACTTTACGTGAAGTACCTAACTGAGTAACGCTTGACAGTTTCTCAGGCTTTTGACTACCCATAACGAATGTCAAAGATCTGTAAATGACAACCGGAACCAACGGCTTAACTTGCTTTCCGAGGCACGGAAGGTGTCTTGGTAGGTACAGATAGTCCCCTATCTCTCAGTGTTGATATTCGGAGGGATAACAAAATTCACAAACATTTGTACTCATACTATGTTTGTGTAAACAAACAACATTTTCCAACGGTCGTTACTCTTCACACTGAAGTGACAACAACAAATAGTAAATCTAATATGCAAAGCAAATTCATATTTCAATTTCAATGTTATCTACACTCAACCGTATAATCGAATTGATACGTAGAATGGCGTCAAAACAAAAAGCTATCGATGAAATCGAGAATAGGGTTGACAGCATTTAAAATGACTGCATGCAATGATGTTTTAATAAATAAAAATAAATATATATAAAATAAAATAATATATATATAAAAAATAAATAAAATCTCCTCCTCTTATTTAACTTATTGGCTTGACCGTTCGTAACCTTTAATTTCCGGTAAAAAAGAGGTTCTTTATTTTAAAATTGTAAGTAAACATTACGGAACAAAACATGTTCTAGGTTCCTTTTTCTTTCTGGGTGGGAAATCATCAAATGACGTCTCCCGCTATGGATGTAGCGGGAGGGCGTGTCAGACTTTTACTGACTAAAACCCACCCGTGTGCATTCAGTTGCCCATATGCCAGGGTCACGGTATCTCCTTTGAACAAATCTCATGGCCTTAGTCCTTTAACATCATCTGCGTCATCTACCTAGCATTTTTCCAACTATTCTTGGGGTCAGCTTCCAGTCTAACGGAATGCAGCCGGAGTGACGTAGGGCCACTGCCTATCTGACAGAACCATTCCTGCTGTGCCTTGCATATTTCATCCAAACAGTTATCCATGAATTGATCGCCAACCTGCGATATGTTGGGTGTCTATTCACCTTCAACATATGTCATACTAGCTTCTGCCTGCGAATTCGTCCACGTTAAATTTCATGTTCCCCCGACTCTTCCCGTCGCATCGAATCGCCTGCCCGTGCGATTTTCCCCGTTTTTGCAATATTTTTCATTGCTGCTCCGCTCCTTTTAGTTGTAGCGTGATGTTTTAATAGCTTATAGCCTTCCTCGATAAATAGGCTACCCAACACAAAAAGATTTTTTCAATTCGAACCAGTAGTTCCTGAGATTACCGCGTTCAATCAAACAAACAAACAAACTCTTCAGCTTTATAATATTAGTATAGAAGTATAGATTCAGTGATCGGATATTCGGATGCATATTTACCTAATGTTACTCTTTAGCTGTAAAAACACGGAAGGGGCTTCGTATTTTTTATTAAAGCCGGGTTTCTTGGATCATATTTATTTAAAATTAATGTTTAACCCCAGATGCAAATACATACGTGTGTAGGGTGGTATGTGTTAGTTAAAACAACACAAAAAACACGGTAAAAACGCGCATTGCATATTAGCCAATATTTCAACTTTAGGTGAATATGCATCTGAATATCCGATCTCTAGTCATATTGCCTTCAACCGAATTTAATCTTATGATGGTAGGAAAAACTGTAACGTCAATTGGAGCGCAAATTGCCTAAGACCACGTAATAAGGTCTCTGAAGAAAACAAAACTCGCAACCAAAACAATAGGATTGAGTGTGGCTTAGGGACTGTAAATATAAAACCATAAGGAAAAGTGAAAAATATTTTTTTTTACATAATTATGACTTCCAAAAAAATACCACGAAGTGAAAAAAAAAAAAAACTTCTGAAGTTGGTGTATTAAGATTATTGATTAAGTTTTTGCCACTAACGGTTAGTGGCAAAAAAAAAAACTAAGTGAGTACAGTTAGTGACTAACTGCACTCACGATGTTAGATATGTATTATCCAAGCGAAAGCAAAGACTACCCTAACAAAATTAATATAATTTATATGGAACCATTCGCGAGGCATATCCTTTTCATTAAAAAAAGAATTGCCGGAGATATTACAAAACATACATTCTATCCTACTATAATGTATTGTATGTATGGATGTATGAATGTTTGTTACTCTTTCATGTAAAAACTACTGAACGGATTTGGACGAAATTTGGAACACAGTTAGTTTATTACCTGGATTAACACATACTTTTCATCTCGGTAGCATATTCCCGCAGGATATTTTCCGACCTCCACGCGGGCGAAGCCGCTGGCAAAAGCTAGTACAAAATAAACTTATATCACCATCATCTGCTTCACTTTTTCCCAACTATGTTGAGATCGGCTTCCAATCTAACCGGATGCAGCTGAGTACCAGTATTTTACATGGAGGGACTCCCTCTCTGACCTCCACAACCCCGAATACGATGCTTCTATTGAAAATATACATAGGTAATTATGTATACAGTCGAATTGAGGACCTCCTCCTTTTTGAGTTGGTTACAGAACCCCTACAAATTAACCTCACACAACCTATCGTACTTAGCAACTTATATATTTTAATACACTTTAAAACCAAGTCCACTAGTATGAGGCAGTTACTATAACAATTACGAAAATGGCCGACATTTCCATAAAATTTCAGACGCCTGCAATAGACCGTAAACGTGCACAGAATAACACGAGGCCGCAAAACGTTAGTATGCACGATCGCTTGGGGAATAGCTATACGTAGTTTAGATGTACAGGACACACTGGCAGTCACAATTTGATTAGTAGGTACAGGTCCCCGGCATTAAAATCTAATATCTATTAACATCTAACTTTACAGATACAATGCTATAGTTCATCTTTTAAACCCAGGTAGAAATTTGACAGGTGATATGTCAAAGTCCTATACTAAAATAAAACTTTTTGACAAAAACCGACGAAAAAAGAAACTAAAAGTAAATGTAAACATTTTAGTCTAATTTCCTAAATTAATGTCAATTATTAATTTTGAATCAGTGCCTAACATTCATAAAGGCACCAAGTTAAATAATGTCAGTTCGATTTATCTGCGTTGATTGTTTGTTTGTCGCTGACTCAAAATGAGTAATTTTCATTCATTTAGGAGCTTGGTTAAACTACATGGTTTATTTTTGCTTTTTAATTTAACTATTGTAAATGTGTCAAATGTCATTCAAATCCGTTCGGCCATTTTTTTTATGATTATGTTACAAACATTTAAACGTCTAAACATACAAACTCTCTCATATTATGATGGATAGTAGAATTACGAACCATATCAATTTACGAGAACGACAACCGCTGGTAAACGTCTGTCTTATTTTCGCCAAGCAACCCTAAATTGCGAGTGAAAATCAAACGAGATCAAAGCGATACACGATTATCGGTAGAGATCATTGAAAAGAACGGATATTACAAACGCTTGCCAGAAATTTAACAAAAAAATCCTCGTTATTTTATTTTTTTCGTAAGGAAATTTGCATTTATTTTTATCTTTTCATGTGAAAAAACCGTTTTCTTTGTTCGATATTTATTGTAATTAATTTGAGACGCGTATTATAAAGAGGAAGGGCGGGTTTTGTAAAAAAAATGAGGATGTTTTGTCTGAATTAATTTCTCCATACGCATTACAGGAAATTGTCTATAGAAAATCAACCTGAAAGCGAATTTATACTGTTGTGCACCAAACCCGGATCGAAAAAGTCTGTGCAAACGAATGATATTTCTCTTAGTTTTGGATCGTGTAAACGCACAACTGCACAGTCAAGCATTTTAAAATACCACCTATCAAAAGCATAACAGTGAAAAATAACTGCAAAACGTAAAAAATATATACGAAACAACTTTTAAAATATTCCAACACAAAATCCACCAAACTTATTCGCAAACGATGTTACCACAAAAACTAAATGAACTTGATACTTGCTGAGTCAAGTTTTCGAATTTTCCGTGATTGGACTTCTTCTTAAACGGTCGTTTCTTGCAGCTGCATTTAGTGACGTAACTGGTACTTTAAAATTTCGACTTTCAATTGGTCATTACTGATGTAATGGCGGCTGGAGGGTCTTGGAGCTCTTCGAGGAAGTAGGGTTGGCAAAAGTTTTGGATTTGGTTTATGAAATCTTAGCGTATGTGAGTTTTTGGTGAGAGTATTGATACTTGATACTTGGTGGTGCTGGACGTAAAGAATAGCATCATCGCATTTCTTTCCGTGGGTGTCGTAAAAGGCGACTAAGGGACTTACTAGAGAATGGGCAGCAGCGTTCTCTATGCATTTTACCACCATACTGCGATCGCCAACCCGCCTGCCAAGCGTGGCGATTATAGCAAAGCCCCCCAAATTGGGGGAGGCCTAAGTCCAGCAGTGGACGTCTTACGGCTGAAATAATGATGATTGATATTTAACTCACTGTCAGTCTAGTGGTAGCATGCTCTACTGATGAGCACGAGGTCCTGGGTTTTGATTCCCTGGTTTTCTATCTGAAATCTCTCAGTAGCAGCACGGAGTCTGAATTTTTGCCCGGGTGATGGCAATAGGCTCGCCCCTACTACATGGGACGTAAACATACGGAAATCTGTCCAACCCTACGGGGAAACAAAGCGTGCTGTTATGTACGTTTTTTTTTTCTTTGAGATCCATTTTTTTTTTTAATTGATTTTTAAAGTAACCTAAATCTCAGACATTTGAGACCATCTTGCGGCCCTAGATGCCTCAGTACTCAAAAGTTTATTGCCAGGTCAAGTAATATTGATGCTTGAACTATCTTCATTTCCATTTTTGTACGAATATTATTATCTACAACTACCTCGTCGTTCTATTGGTCGTAAGCGCTACTGATGAGCATAAAGTCCTGGATTCAATTCCTAGATCGAGCTTTAAATTGTTTTTGGGTTTTCAATAATTAACTACCCAGTAGAAACACGAAGTCTAGATTTGCGCCGGATGGTTGATGACAATAGGTTCACCCCCTTTTACATGGCACTGAAACGTAAGTGACGTAATGTGTGTGCACTATAGGTACACCTCTGGTAACCCTTTGGAGACAGGCGTGATTTTGCTTCCATAATTAACAATATACCTTAATTGTCCACTGGTTCACATAACTGGAGACACTCATGCAATGGAACCGTATATTCACACCCTAAGATAATATACACGGTACTATAACAATCAGTCTGCCGCAAGCTGTCCATTCGACGTACAGACACCAGCTCATCAAGGTACCCGAAACTGTTAAATTCTCCCAATCAACATTGAATCTAATTCTTTAGCGATACAGTTGAAAATCTATTAATGAAATTTGACAGATTGTAGTAGCTCGATGTGCTGGCGTCTGTACCATGGACATGTTGGAATGGTCAGCCGTATCCATTCTGTGGTTGTCGAATGGCCAGTGTGTACAGTACATTACACTGGACATGTCCAGTGTCAAGCGTTTGTAAGGTTGAATAAACACTAGAATAATTGTCTCGAGGTCAGTCATGGTGAATATTTAATTGGGAGAACACCCATCCAATTACGACTATGCTGTAATAAACAATACATATACTGTTCTCATATTTCTAACTGCATAAACATAATCAGCTTATATAATGTGCCCACTCAGCAGTGGGCACATTATCAGCCAGCGTACACAGGCCTCCTCTCAGTGAGCGGGGAGTGGGCCGTAATCTACCAAACGGGTCCAGCGCGAGTTTTTTGGTTCTAAAACATGCCGGTTTCCTTACGATGTTTTCCTTTCACCGTGTTGAATTCAGACTGATGGAATTGAAAATCTGATGAATAAATGGCATTCACAAACTCACTAGGAAATAAAATCCTGCGTGATAATATCGTTACACACTTACAATAGTAATGCCTTTCATTTTGACGGTCAAACAACATTCATTGCGTTATTTTCGTCATTGAGCATACGAATCGTTCAAACAAATTAAGCCATAGATTAGCAAGAATCTGATTGTGATTTAAAATGTGTTATGCAATTACGGTACTGTAGTACCGTAAGTGTAATTTTGTGGCTAAGTAATAAAAGGTGCACAGGTAGATCGATCAAGTTAAGCTACGTTTCCCGCGGCTAGTCCGTCGATGGGTGACCATTTTATGCCTCTCTGTGCCTCGGAAAGCACGTTAAGCCGCTGATCCCGGTTCTTATTCGTAGATCATTAACTGTGGTTACGGGTCATCAGAAGCCCGAAAGGTTGACAATTAGTCTTACCAAGAGGTATCGTATTACCCAGTATCTGGGTTGTGGAGCTTAGATAGGCATACGCTCTATTTAAAATACTGGGCTTCAGCGGCATTCGGCTAGACAGGAACCCGATCGCAAACTAGCTGGGAAAAGGCGAAGCAGATGAAGACTTTTATGTATATTTATAAAGCTACTAGCTGACCGTTCAAACGTTGTCCTGTTTCAGTACTCGATAGCAGCGCCATCTGTCGGGCTGATTTGTGAATTTAAACCATCTAGGGTGCCACCCAAACGCATACAAAAAATTCATTCAAAACGGTCCAGCCGTTTAGGAGGAGTTCAGTGACATACACACGTACAGTAGAATTAATAAAGATAATGCAGCTTGCGAATCCATGTGGTGCTGGACGTAAAGAATAGCACCACCCCATTTCTTCCCGTGGGTGTCGTAAAAGGCGACTTAGGGACTTACTAGAGAATGTGCAGCAGCGTTCTCTATGCATTTCACCACCATGCTGTGATCGCCAACCCGCATGCCTAGCGTGGCGATTATGACAAACCCCCCCAAATTGCAGGAGGTCTTGTCTAACAGAGGACGTCTTTCGGCTGAAAAGGGATCCAGCAGAATATCAGCGTCAGGTTCATGTGCCTGACACATGCTGAGCTGGACTCCCATTTGCTGCAACCTGGAGACGCACACCGGACCTTGTCTTTGAATTATGTCATAGTGTGTCAACTACCTTTATTTTCTGTTCGTTTTTATATTTGAAGATATAATGGCACCGTGTTTTGTTTTGTTTTTTTTTTTTTTAATTATTGTTTTTTTTATCACTTAATTGTAGTTTTAGGTGTCGTAAATAAATGTTTTATCTATCTATCTAAATGGAGAATACCTACAGCATGGACTCAGCAGTTTTTTCAGAAATTGAATTATAATAATAAAGTAAGTAACAACCAGCCCTGAATTCGGATATTAATTGGAATGGAAACAAGATGCGATACTGAAGTAAACTTTAAACTATTTAAGCTGTTTACCATTTGCTACCAGCTTTCGAAACTTCAGGCTGAAATTAATACCGGCACGGTGTTTTATCTTATTACTTTTTCCTGGGTGGGAAATCATCAAATGACATCTCCCGCTCTAGAGTGGAGCAAAAGGGCGTGTCAGACTTTTACTGACTAAAACCCACCCGTGTTCCTTTAGTTGCCCTTATGCCAGGGCCACGGTAACTCTTTCGAACAGATCTCGCGACCCTGGCAGATCTTTTTACTTCGATTTTGTTGTTTTATTTTGAGTAAATAATAATAATAATATTCCACAACTATCACACAACGCCATCTAGTCCCAAGCTAAGCAGAGCTTGTGTTATGGGTACTAGACAACTGATAAACATACTTATATATTTCTAAATACATACATATTATAGATAAATTACACCCAGACACAGAACAAATAATCGTGCTCATCACACAAACATTTGTCCTGGGTGGGAATCGAACCCACGAATAATCTTATAGGATTACATCTTTCCAGAGATTATTTGGTATCTCCAGGCTCAACGTATTGTATTCCGTTATTCGTAGAGTTCTGAGCATAGTTTATTGAGATGCATAAGTGTTTGTGTTTCTTTCGTGGATCACACCATCCCATTTCTTGCCGTGGTTGTCGTAAAATGTGACTAAGGGACTTACTAAAGAATGGGCAGCAGCGTTCTCTATGAAATTTACCACCATACTACGATCGCCAACCCGCCTGCCAAGTGTGGTGATTATGGCAAACCCCCCTACTAAATCAGGGGAGACCCGTATCCAGCAGTGGACATCTTTCGGCTGAAATTATGAAGTCAGAAAAAATGCTAAGCGAAAACGAAGGGGTGTACTACGTGAGCTCGACAAATGAACGTGCGAATAACACTTGTGCGACAAAACTGTACTGCGACTCACAATAGTTCGAGCTCACATAGTACACTAGGTTAGGTCAAAACTGTGACCTCCTACGCACGATCCGAGCGAGCGAAGCGAGCGGTGCCGCGGCAGCGGCCGGCAAGTGCTAGAAACGACTAGACTCAGTGTGTCGCACAACCGTGCATTTGAACTATGGTGAGTCGCAGTACAATTTTGTCGCGCAAGTGTTATTCGCACATCCATTTGTCGAGCTCACGTAGTACACCCCTTCGTTTTCGCTTAGCATTTTTTCTGACTTCATAATTTCAGCCGAATGCGTTGATGCGATGCGTTTGGTCGAAGTCCGAAATTTCAGTGAATGAATAAAGAGTTCCATTGATAGAGAAGCCATCATGACATTAATCTGAGATCTGTGAATAATATAACACTTCATAGAAGATTATGTAGATTCCCTCTCAAAACTCTGACAATATGAGCCGAAAATTTGAATGGTATCAAGTTTTCCTTTTGACTAACGCTTTAATCGGAGATTAGCGATTCGCGGGTAAAAGACAATGTTTACTTGACGAATCAAAGGGATTAGGAGTCTTGGTTGGGAAATTAAATGTTCGGTTTTCTAATTATGTTGAGTTGTTGAAAATTAATTTCGGTATAGCTCTCTTTTCGACATAAAACGCTTTTCGTGTCTCTCTGTGTGGCCGCTCAGATATTAACGTAGACTCGGTTTAAAATACCATTCAGAGCATTTATTTGGGATGGTTATGTGTTCATAAAATAATAAATCATTAATATTGTATTAAAATATCATTCATTATAGCACAGAAATGGGTGCCCTTTGTGAGGTCGTAATTGTTATCTTGCAGGCAGTAGAGCCGTAATAGCCCCCGTTCCCGGTACGGGGGGTTCGCCATAATCACCGTGATCGCAGTATGGTGGTAAAATGTATAGAGAACGCGGCTACCCATTTTATAGTAAGTCCCTTAGTCGCCTTTTAAGACACCCACGGTAAGAAATGGGATGGTGTTATCGTTGCAGCTTGATCTAATTATTGTTCGTTAATTATAATAATACTAGTAGCTTCCCCGACAGACGTAGTCCTATCCAAATTTGGGTACTTAGTTCATAATTTCAGAACTTTCAGTTTTTCCCGACCTTGAATATTCGGAAAACTAATCATTTTTCCTTTTCATAAAAACCAAATTCGGACTATGAGCAATTTTTAACAAAAAAAATTGCCAAATTGGTCCAAGTTTTCTCAAGTAGGTAATGCACTTATCAACGAACAATGTCAATTTTTTGTTTTTTAATAAAAAGAAAATATTATTTTGGAGTGATAATTGGTAGGTACTTAGCATCAACTTCACACTTCTATTTTTAACTGATTTTAAAAAAGAAGAAGGTTCTATATTCCACTGTATATTTTTTATGTTCGAGTATGTTCGTTCACTGATTTGTCCGCCACTGAGGACCTATTTCAAAATATATTAAGCGTTACCTTCAATAATACGTACTAAATCCACTTTGTTTATCGTGATGATACTCCAATACTTGCTGTCACTGCTATTGACCTGGCCAGTAACGGTATTGGTGGAATTAGTCAGGGGAAGATACCAAAACTAAAAAACCGGCCAAGTGCGAGTCGGACTCGCGCACCGAGGGTTCCGTACAAACCTGCAGGTCATCATCATCATCATTCGTCATCATCGTTTATGAAATTAAATGTTTTTTTTTTAATTTTTATATTTGAGTTGACTGAATGAAAGGTAAATTGTGGTTTACGATTTATGACGTATTAAAAAAAAAACTACTTACTAGATCTCGTTCAAACCAATTTTCGTTGGTAGTTTTCATGGTAATGTACATCATATATTTTTTTTAGTTTTATCGTTCCCTTATTTTAGAAGTTACGGGGGGGGGGACACACATTTTACCACTTTGGAAGTGTCTCTCGCGCAAACTATTCAGTTTAGAAAAAAATGATATTAAAAACCTCAATTTCATTTTTAAAGACCTATCCATAGATACCCCACACGTAAGGGTTTGATTAATTTTTTTTTTTGTGTTTCAGTTCTATGCATGGGGAACCCCAAATATTATTGTTTTAAAAAAAAATGATATTAGAAACCTCAATATCATTTTTGAAGACCTATCCATAGATACCCCACACGTATGGGTTTGAAGAAAAAAAAATTTTTGAGTTTCAATTCTATGTATGGGGAACCCCAAATATTATTGCTTTTTTTCTATTTTTGTGTGAAAATCTTAATGCGGTTCACTGAATACATCCACTTACCAAGTTTCAATAGCACAGCTCTTATAGTTTCGGAGAAAAGTGGCTGTGACATACTCGGACAGACAGACAGACAGACAGACATGGCGAATCTATAAGGGTTCCGTTTTTTGCCATTTGGCAACGGAACCCTAAAAAGTGCAAAATAAAAACTTTTTTACAAAAAATATCGGTGGCTAAAAACTAAAATACAGATCCAAAGACACTGACTTCCGTAACTAAAGTTATTTTTCAGTTAAGAGTGTTTTTTTGGATGTCGGTTCTTTTTTTTGCAAAAATGTTTTCCAATTTGGATAATAAACGACTGGATATCATGATAGTACCAGCTTTCCTTATTAACTTTCCTGATAACAATACAACCAGATTAAAACCTTTTTGCGACGCTCCCAGTTCCGAAATTGTAACGATTATTTAAATGAATACGCAAATTGAAGGTTGAAATTTCAGCAATTAAATCGCTTTATCTCTAAATGTTCCCTTAAACGCCTTAACTGATTCAAGCGACGCATGGTACACATGGTAGATTTAATAAGTAATTTGTACACATTACCTAACTGCTAAGCTTGAAATAATTAAGGTTTGATTTCATAATAACGAGCACAAACCGTTTATTTTCTATTTTGTCTTAACAATGTTGAATGGTGAAATTCAATGGCACGGACGGAGCTAAGGACTAAATAATTGGGAAGTTGGCCAAGATTTAGCTTGTGATTGGTCTTTTAATACGGAATTGTTGTCGCTGTGATTTTAATTAACTCTACTGTAAGATTATTTATTAGCTTTATCGTCGTTTTCGATTGTTTCTCAGGCGTCTATTTCTTTGTTTTCTCTTTGTATGGGTTCCGCGCCCTTATATTACCTGCCGAGATTGTCAAATGAAAGATGGATTTATATTATAATTTGCAGAATTAGTTCTACAAACTTACGCATTATACATTGTCATGCCCTGAAAACCTGAGTCTAATAAAGTCAGTGTTTTGTCAATTATTTTAGAGTCTATTGTCAGCCTCTTTAATTAAACCAGGTGAGTATAAATTTCAGTACGAAATGCTTCCATGTAAACTGAAAAGATAAATTTCCTTCACCTTAATACATTGTTTATACTACTACACTACTTTCAAAAGCACTACAACGTTATACTCACAGAAGAACAAAACGACCACTCGGGCCCGGAAGAGCTAAGAGTCTACACTGATGGCTCAAAGACCACCTCTGGGACCGGAGTCGGAGTTTTCTCACACGACCTTAACATAAAAATATCCAGCCCGCTGGGAATGCTCAACACCGTCTACCAGGCGGAATGCGTGGGCATTATACAGGCGGCGTATGCCATAGAAGCCAGAAGAGTTACGGACACTCATATACGTATACTCTCCGACAGCGCTTCAGTCCTCCAATCCCTAGCCAAACGATACATAACCTCAAGCCTTACACTAGAATGTCACAACGCATTAGAACGGGTAACAGTTTCTAATCGCAACAAAGTGACACTGCAATGGATAAAAGGACACAGTGGATCACTAGGCAATGACGCTGCTGACGAACTGGCCAGAAAGGCATCCAGCGCGTCAGTCTGCGGCCCCGAGCCCAGCGTGCCCATCCCCTTCAACCAGCTACGCAGGTGGCTGCAGGAATTTACCCACACACAAGCGGAGAGCTGGTGGACCTCGGCACCAGGCTGCAGGCAGTCCAGGGAAGCGATGCCATCCCCGGATGGCAGGCTAACCAGACGTCTGCTACGCCTGGACAGGGATGGTCTGCGTCTGATGACGGGCACCATCACAGGACACTGCCCGCTAAACAAGCACTTTCACACAATAGGCATAACGGACAGCCCCCTTTGCAGGGCCTGCATGGAGGCTGAGGAAACCGTTGCGCATGTACTCTTCGAATGTACAGGCGTCACCCAGATTAGGACAGATACCCTCGGGACACCCAAATCATACACGGACGTTCTTAGCAGACCAGGAGACACAATCAACTTCTGGAGGGAGGTGGGCTGGTTGGAGTAAATACCGACGGCCGCCATGGCCCACGCACAATGGTCCACTCAAAGGACTAAGTGCGGAAACCAAACCCCCATAACATAGAACATAGAACATACATTGTTTATTTGTACATAAAAAATCTTTGAGCCCAAACAATGAGCTCCTGGAATTTTGTCCTCTTCATCATAAAATAGAATGTTCCGGTAAAAATATTCCTTTGTTTATACCCCGTCCTTATTATTGATAGAACCTTATGTTGCGGACCAAATAAAATTGAAGTCGTTATGTTCAAATATATTTTTCATTTCCAGCGCCATTTTTCTCAGTGATTTCAATATGTCCTACGTTTGTTTGATTCTAAGAAATAGGCAATTTGTGTTTCTTATTGAATAACCTGCGGGGTAATTAAAATCTGAACCGATTTAGTTTTTTCTAGGGATGATTTGTTCATCGCCAGATAATCTTTATCGGGAAAATAAGTATGAGGACAGATTTTGTACAGAAAACATGTCAAATCACCATATTATTATGTATTCGTCAGATAAAAGTCATCTGACAGATGAATAGTGCTAAATCAGCTCCTAGAGTAGATAATAATCGAATAAGGTTACAATTTACTAGATGGAAGACGCATGGGCTCCGAAGAAATGGTAGGCTTAGGTTCATGAGTGTAACAATGTAGGCTAAAAAAGACAAAAATAAAAGTTTTCTCAAAATCACTAAGTTTGTCAACAGAAAGTCTTCTACATGCAAGCTGGTAAGTTTTGTGGACTATTTTTCTACTAATTACAACAAGGACTCTCGTGTTCAAGTTGATTCCGTATACTGGTATCCAGAAAGCTTTTGACAAGGTTGAACATCACCTTCTCTTGTATAAGATTGCATATAAAGGTGTTCGTGGTGATCTTCTGAGATGGTTCTCTTCTTACGTTTCTAATAGGCTTCCGAGGGTTATGACAAATGGTTTCATTTCCAGCACCGTAAGTATTACCTCTGGAAGTACCACAGGGCTCTATTTTAGGTCCCCTTTTATTCATCATAATCATCAATGACACCACTCGAACAGTGTTCTCGCACATTTCATTAAAATCTTACTGAACAATTAACTCAACTTCCTTCCGGAGTAAATGCTGTACCATCTAGAAGATGCCATATTCATTACAATCCTTCAATAAACTCACAGGAAAACATAAATATGAATTTCATACAATTTGCAAATTCAAAAAAAAAACTGCAAAATTAAAATGAAAGAAGTGTAAATAAATAACCGGCTCATTACCTGTCTGCGTCTGGGCGCTCCTTATGGGGCTCCGCATCGCTGCCAGTGCGGTGAACCTGTCGACTGCTTCGGACACCATGGCCTATCTTGCAGTAAGAGCGCAGGCCGTATGGCTCGGCACGCCAGTATTAATGACATCATCCGTCGTGCTCTTGTCACCGCCGGGGTGCCAGCTGTTTTTAAAAGCAACGGCTTGGCACGCGACGATGGGGAGAGACCAGACGCAGTGACCGTAATGCCCTGGAAGGTAGGCAGGCCTCTGGTGTGGGACGCAACATGTGTCGACACCCTTGCGCTGTATGACGGGCTGTGCCGGGGCGGCTGCCGCAGGTGCGGAAAACCTCAAACGGCGAAAATATTCGAATCTTCTTGGGAGTTACATATTTAAGCCGTTTGGGATTAAAACACTAGGGCCATGAGATCCGAGTGCTCACTTGGTTTTTTGAGAGATAGCAAAGCGGTTGGTCGATGCTTCACGTGACCAGAGGGCTGGCCTATTTTTTGGCCAAAGTATCAGCATTGCCATACAACGTGGCAATGCTGCCAGCCTTTTGGACACTTTTCCCATTGACAGCGATGCGGACGAGTTTTTTGACGCCCTCTGATTCTTTTATCTCTGTTTTTAGATACGTTAATATGAAGTGTTCTTGTCACTTGTCTTTTGTCAGAAAGACAAGTGTCAAGTGATAAGACACTTGTCAGATAGTGATAGACAGGCCTGTTGGTCTAGTGGTTAGCGACCCTGACTGCTATGCCGGAGTTCGTGGGTTCGATTCCCACCCAGGACAAATGTTTGTGTGATGAGCACGATCATTTGTTCTGTGTCTGGGTGTAATTTATCTATAATATGTATGTATTTAGAAATATATAAGTATGTTTATCAGTTGTCTAGTACCCATAACACAAGCTCTGCTTAGCTTGGAACTAGATGGCGTTGTGTGATAGTTGTGAAATATTATTATTTATTATTATAGTGATGCGGGTTTATTTATTTAACTAGTTAATTCCAGTAAATAAATAAATTTAATACTCGAGTCCACCTTCTCTTGAGTTGCGTCAACATAGTTGTGATTAAGGCGAGGTTGCAGTACTTTTTAACTTTTTTAAACCTCTGTAAATTTAGCAAAATGGCTAGTTTCCGTAAAAAAAAATATTTAGGAAAATTGAACATACTGTTAAGCGCTGTGTGAAGATAGAAACGTGAATTAAAACAATTGGCTCGATAAAAAATAATCATAAAGTTGACACTAAATCGCCATTTAAAACGTGTACCTTGAAGAGATTCCATCATTAAACCATGTAAAACTCATACCAAAAGATAGATTTTATTGTTTTTTAGGGCATGCTGAGAAAATATTTTATAATTTCCTTATCATTTTGTCTCCACGAAACAATTATACACAAAATCTAGCAGCTCAAGCGCTCGCAACGACCGGCCAATGTTCGCCGAAACGTCTTCAACTACAAGAGGGCCTTAAATAAAAATTACCAACACTGCCACACTATTTAACTAACATTAATAATTCTAAAACAAACCATCATCATTTATTTCTAGGCTCTAAAACCCGCGCTGGTCGATCGATCAGGTAATGCTACGTTAGCCGCAGTTGGCCATCTTCTCATGAGTGACCATCTTTACACACCAATATCCCTTCATGCCTGAGAAAGCACGTTAAACCGTTGCTTCTGGCTGTCACTTGTGGATCCAAGAGAGTCACTCGTCAGAATCCGGAAACTCTGTCAAACCAGTCTTTTTTTTGTGGGTGGGAAATCATCAAATGACGTCTCCCGCTCTGGGTGGAGCGGAAGGGCGTGTCAGACTTTTACTGACTAAAACCCACCCGTGTTCCTTCAGTTGCCTATGCCAGGGCCACGGTAAGTCTTTCGAACAGATCTCGCGACCCTGGCAGAGCAACGAGCCCCTATGCTGTAGAAGTATCAGCCCATCATTTAAAAAGTAGCTGTGATGGCATTCATCATCATTCCAGCCGATTACGTCCACTGCTGGACATATGCCTCCCCTGCTATGAGAGGGTTTGCCATAGTCAACACGCTTGGGAGGCGGGTTGGGGATCGCAGTATGGCTGGCTAAGAAATTCCACAACTATCACACAACGCCATCTAGTCCCAAGCTAAGCAGAGCTTGTGTTATGGGTACTAGACAACTGATAAACATACTTATATATTTCTAAATACATACATATTATAGATAAATTACACCCAGACACAGAACAAATGATCGTGCTCATCACACAAACATTTGTCCTGGGTGGGAATCGAACCCACGACCTCCGGCATAGCAGTCAGGGTCGCTAACCACTAGACCAACAGGTCTGTCTTTTGTGACACTTATGTGGCTATTCCATATACAGCCCGTGGTATATGGAATAGCCACATAAGTACACTTACACTTCATGTAAAATCCAATATGTTACACAAAGGAAAGTAAATTTTTCTTGAATCTAAATATGAAGGTAGCATAGTGAAGATGCATTGTTAAAATGTTTCGAAAGACGACGTGCACTGTACTGTGGAATGTAGGGTGACCATCGTGACAAGAGGTTTTTGGGAATAGTTATTACATCAATATTTCCTGCACTGAACGGCCAACAAATTGTCTATGGTGTGTTCCTAAATTATCTGATGAAAAGGTTAATAATCCCTGTTCAGGTTAAATCCTTACGCAATCACTCACTACAGGTAAATGTTTACTGTTTTATCTGATACCTTGGGAACAGAATGTAAATAAAACACGCCTTTATGTACTCTAATGGCCAGGCATGTCGCCAGCTATGGTTAAAATGCAAGTAATAAGGACATGCCTATCGCCTTAAATAGGGTACAAAAAGCTCTGAGTTACTACCTACTGATGTTTTTTTCATCTAAGATCGGTAAGGAATTGGCGATACAGACACCAAACCAATGAGATAATACTCACAAACAAACACATGCACACCATGACCATATTTCGAAATATGTTAAGCAAATTGACTACCAACATAAATTGTTCGTATATTCAAATGATAAACGTCATTCTTTGAAATTTTCGCTAAGCAATTAATTTTCCTGACAAAAGAAGAGTAGAAAAAAAACCTTATGTCCCAACCCATTCAAGCGTTTTTTTTTTCGTGCTTTAAATCTACCTGGATTGCTATAAAATTGAAAGTTTTAATGACAGTTTAAATTCTGAGTCGATTTTGCAACGAAATTAAACGACCTCAGAGGGTACAAAATAATCAATTTTTGTCAAAAAAAGGAATAGCCTAAAGCGGTGTTGACCGTGGCCAAAATAGAATTTCTAAAAGTTAATTAACTTTTTAATTAAAAAAGGAAAACAATCTTTACAAATGGATTTGGAAAGTATTGAACTGAAAGCAACAAATAGGTCGGTTCGGTTACGATGTAAATTGTTTTTTCCAAAGATCTTGTACACAATGAAAAAAAAAAGGAAACCGGGCAAGTGCGAGACTCAGACCCGCACATGAAAGATTCTATACCACAAGGCAAAACCACCGAAAACAGCACGTTGCGTGTATTAAGAGCCCCTTTTAATTTTCATTCGCTTAATTTTATTTTTATTATTTGTTGTAATAGCAGCAATGGAAATACACTCTGACATCATTTCGAAAAAATCTAAGACATGATGTAACATCTATACCCGCACTGGGCTCGCATGAATTAAGAATTAGACTAATTATACTAAAGCTCTCAACAAACTAAAATAAAGTGTCGAACGAAAATTGATCCTCATCTCTTTGCATGAACTCCATGCATCTCTCTTATCATAAACTCTGTAAGTTCCAAATCTATAGTTTTGACAAATGTCAATAATCTGATAAAATATGTCAGGAATAAGTTTCGGATCAATAAAGGAAGGTTAAAAACTTCAAACAAAAAAAAAACTATTTCCAAAAACACTACAAAGTGGAAAAATATATCTGTATATTTGAATGCGATCATTCTTAAGAACCCAGAATAACCAGTCTGGTTTTTTTTTAAAGTTATGTTGTGAGTCCTAATATTTCCGAAGCATGGTTCGCCTACCCCGGACAGGGTTCTTGATGCGAGAATATTGTTAGCACAGGTATGCCCGGGTTCCGCCGGACAATGGGCCGTCATGTGTAGACCTAAACTCTGTATTTCTATTTTTATTATACTGTTGTCGGAAGGGTTTATATTTGTATTTAATTTTTTAAACAGTTTTAGAGCTTTTTGAATTTCTTTTTTGTCGTATATTGGGGTATGACTTGGTTAAGGCCGCAGGAATCCGTGGGAGGCCTATGTCCAGCAGTGGACGTCATTCAGCTTAAATAATGCCTTATGTTTTGGATTTAAAATTGTGTCTTGAAATAAAATTGAATTTTGTGTGATTCAATCGACGGGAGGTATGGCAAAATAAATATTTTTAAATAAAACCCAATATGTAATTTTAAAAAAAACACAGGTGAAAAGTGAGTCGGACTCGCGCACCGAGGGACCATCTTATATGAATATTTTATAGTATTATATTATTGCAAACTAGCTGTGCCCGCGGGTTCGCCCGTAATAGAAAAATCAGTATACAGGGTTATTTGTAAAACACCGGCAACCTCTCAGGACTATATTAGTAACATCATAATAAACAACTTTTGTTCTATGACTTTTAAAAATTCATCATATTTTAGTTCATCAGATTTTCATACAAAAATAAAAATATTTAAATTGAACGCTCTAAATGTTACGAACTCGATGTGAAGCAAAAGAAAGCGATAGAACATTAGCGAGGGAAGCGAGATTAGGGCAGCGGGGGCGCTGAAATTTGACCTATTTACGGGCGGCCGATTTTGTATGAAAATCTGATGAACTAAAATATGATGAATTTTTAAAAGTCATAGAACAAAAGTTGGAGATTATCATGTTAGTAGCATAGTCCTGAGAGGTTGCCGGTGTTTTACAAATAACCCTGTATATACTGCTTTTATATATATATATATACCTATATATATCAAGCTTTGTGTATCAGAATGGTTACGGCTTATTTACTGTGTATGAAGGTTTTTATGAATATGGTTTGTTGGGAAAGGGTTTCACTAAGTAAAGCACAGAAAGACAAGACTAGACATTTATTTCAATTAGGCTTGTCAGCAGTTAATCAGAAAGCTAGTCGTCCGTTCCAAAACTAGGTTTTCATGGAGAAAAAAGACAAGAAACTCCATGGAAACAGTATTAAAGTATTATACCAACATACTTCTTACATTGCCATAAATTATCATTATCTTAAATACATCTTATTCTATCTCTTCGACAAAGGTCCAAGAGATCTCAGAATAATATCAACATAATCACAATAATTAGTATAGCTAGGAAAAGAACATGAATATTCCATTTTATATGATTTAAAACATTAGCAATATTGGCAACAGTATAAATGGTACAACAACATTGTCATAATAAGCAATAAGTATTACATAATATCAAATTACTTAACTTACGTGACCTCTGATCGGTCTTTTCCACACAACAACAGCACTAGAACTGACCAACTGAAGATCTACCGAGGAACTGCTCCGATAACATCATTACCATCCTTTTTAGGGTTCGGTTGCCAAATGGCAAAAAACGGAACCCTTATAGATTCGTCATATCTGTCTGTCTGTCTGTCCGTGTATGTCACAGCCACTTTTTCCGAAACTATAAGAGCTATGCTGATGAAACTTGGTAAGTAGATGTATTCTGTGAACCGCATTAAGATTTTCACACAAAAATAGAAAAAAAAACTATAATATTTGGGGTTCCCCATACATAGAACTGAAACACAAAAAAAAAACCATCAAACCCATACGTGTGGGGTATCTATAGATAGGTATTCAAAAATGATATTGAGGTTTTTAATAAAAAAAATTTGTAAACTGAATAGTTTGCGCGAGAGACACTTCCAAAGTGGTAAAATGTGTCCCCCCCCCGTAACTTCTAAAATAAGGGAATGATAAAACTAAAAAAAATATACGATGTAGGTACATTATCATGTAAACTTTCACCGAAAATTGGTTTGAATGAGATCTAATAAGTAGTTTTTTTTTTTATACGTCATAAATTGTAAACCGCAATTTACCTTTCATTCAGTCAACTCAAATATAAAAATTTAAAAAAAACATTTAATTTCATAAACATAAACCTTATGCATAAACTGTGAATACCTGCAGGTTTGCACGGAAACCTCGGTGCGCGAGTCCGACTCGCACTTGGCCAGTTTTTATATCCTACCAACGTCAAATATTGTGATGAGATGTCTCGCACTACGCTTACCGTCATTTTGAACAAATTACAGATCATTACACATTTCTAACACAGGTAATAAACAATTGTTATGTAGTGAAACAGTTTTAAAACATTTTAAGGTTATTTTGCAATTCAATAAGAACTGATTCGTAACTTGTCAGTTACGAATCAATCAAAAGAATGTCAATGTGAACTGACAGTATTGTGACAGTCATTTGAATCAGCACAATAAAGTAAAATGCCAATATAAAATCTAGAATATACTACAAGTATATTTAAATACTTCTTAATTATTTTTAGTTATAAAATCTTAGTGATTTTTACTAGTTATAAAAATTAGTTTTTGTAAACACTTTATCTAGTCAAATTAGGTACTTCTATATCGTTTTAATGTTTCGTTAATGTGACAGATGGCATTATTCAACCAACAATTATAAAATAACAAAATGAATTATCCAACACCCGCGTGATGTACGGAAATTATCACACAGGGACGTGCTACCCGGACCAAGAGTATAAAGAATATATAAGCCTACATTACTCCTTATAACATCAGCTATCTGCCAGTGAAAGTACCGTCGAAATCCGTCTAGCCGTTCAGAGATTAGCGGGAAGAAACAGACAGACAGACTAAAATGTGAAAATAGTTTTTTTTTTTTGTTGTTGTAGGTACCGTAAATACTTTAGTATGCATTTAGTAAAAAGCAGTTAATTTGAAATTACATACACACACTTCAGTTTTATTTAATTCTATGTATAGAATATAGATGGTGGAATATAGGTTAGCGCCATCTCTTGGCCGATAGTAGAACTAATGTATGTTTTGTTGATGATTTATGCAAAAGTGTGCTATTTAGAAACATTGTTATATTTTTCCTGTAAACTTCTGTCAGAATAATTTCAGATTTTTCTTTATGCAAACTTCGGGGATAAGGGGGCAAACGGCTGGGCCCGCAATTGCGGCGGTGGGTCCCCTCTTTGAGGAGTGGATAGAGAGGCGCCAAGGCGTCCTCACCTTCCGCCTGACGCAGGTCCTCCCCGACCATGGGTGCTTTGGTGGTTTCCTGTTCATGATAAAGCGGGAGGAAACGCCCGGGTGTTTCCATAGCGAGGATCGTCTGGAGGACACGGTGGAGCATACGGTGGAGGTGTGCCATGCCGCGGCGGAACACCGCCGTGTCCTCGTGGAGCCGATCGGCGGCGGCGACCTCTCGCGTCCGGCCCGGGTGAGAACCATGGTACGGAGCGAGAGGGCATGGGAAGCCGTCACCTCCTTCTGCGAAGCAATAATGCTCGCGAAGGAGGAGGCGGCAGTCTCTGCGCCCTCACGTCCCTAGCCACCGCAGGAGGAGACGCCCCGGGCGTCGGGAGTCGATAGCGGACTCCCGGCCACCGTAGGCGCGAGGTTGCGGGCGGCTAGCAATGGGGTAGTTCGCCGCCCGGTAAGGACCAGGCTTGGGTCGACGGCGCGTAGTGTTCCACGCGCGCCTCAAAGAGATGTCAGCAGCATTTGTCACGAAAACTGGACTTTGAAAAACTTTCTTTAAAAATTACTGACTACAAAGGAAAAAAAACGATTAACCTTTCAATAACAATTTACCAGCTAGGTGCCAGAGTTTCCCTAAGGGACTTTTTTAAAGATATTGGTATTACAAATCATTTTCGCCAACATCTTATACTTTAGGCAACACTTATACGCTAAAAACAGTTATATTCACACTGTTAACACTAGAAATAAGGACAAACTACGTGTTCCCTTTCACTGGCTTCATAAGGTGCATAACTCATTTGTTGGGCTTGGTATAACATTGTACAACAAGCTACCACCTTCTTTACTAGAATTACCTTTTAATGCCTTTAAAGCTCAAGTAAAATCCAAGCTTTGTCTAAAGGCGATGATTAACTCAAGACAATGTTTATGTTCTTTCTCTAGTATTAGCGTACCTAGTGATAGGTTCAGTATAATTGTTTCCATAATTATTATTATTTTTGACTGTTTATGTCAATTTTATTTATTAGTATTGACATGATCTATGCTTTGACGTATTCTAATGAGTATTATTGTATAATGTGGTTAGCTAGCAACCTCGACATACTTGTCGTAAACCCCTGAAAAGGTAATTTCATTTGATTTCCTATGAATATTACGAAATTCTAAGAAAAAATGTTCTTCAAATTCATTGAAAGGTTTTTTGAACAGTATGGAAAAGATGTACAGAGGATACCACATAATTCTTTCTATTCAAGGTCGTTGTCGTTGCCCTCACTGATTTTATCGGTTGACATTCTTTAGTTAGGTGATTAAAATAACGTTTAACTTATGTGTTATACCATCTCACAATACAGTTACAAGTCATAATATTTAAAGTAGAAAGATACTTGACAAATTATTCATCTTTTATTCAAATTTTTGAAACCTATTTACATAATTTGAAAGATACAAATTCGCCCGCATCGTTGATAATAGGAACAGTTTTGGCACGATGTACCTATGGCTATACTGATTCTGGGGCCTAAAAAATAATAAACGTCATAATGGCGGAATCAACTCTTGTGGTTGAAAGGTTCTCTATTTTGTAATTGACCTGAAATGTTTGTATCTCACATGGCATAAACGAAATTTCACGATAACACTGGTCTTGCCATTATAATGCGTCATTATGACGAGACCAAGCCTCCTGTACTCCAAAACTACAACGAACAAGTATTACCATGTTCTGATCTAACAAATATTTAGTACACATTCAATTCTTGTTTGAGCAACCGGCAGCAAGTTCGTCATGCTCCCTTAGATGTCAATGCTTGCGGTAGCGTCGGGGGTTGGGTTACCCCCTTCCCTCAAATATGGCGAGGTGATAATGGCTGATCTTTGCGTTATTCTCGTGAACGGGTGCTGCTTGTGCTGACTGGTCGTCTTGCTGATCTTGATGTTGATATTGTTATTAATATTAATATTACCTACCTGTTTAATTTATTTTACGTCGATGGTCCTAGTTTATCATTTGTGGCCTCGAGTTGTATCTCAGGTCGTAACAGCTATGTGAACATAATTCTGCATGGTATATGTAAGCTGTCACGCTCTTTATGCCAGGAGGCTTTTATTTTGGTAGCTATGTATACATTAAAAAACAAAAAAAAAAAAAAAATTATATGTATAATGTAAACATAGCTACCAAAATAAAAGCCTCCTGGCATAAAGCGCTCTTTATGCCAGGAGGCTTTTATTTTGGTAGCTATGTTTACATTATACATATAATTATATATATTTTTTTGTTTTTTGCTTGAGTATAGTTTTCATTTCATTTGTTAGTATATTGGGTTTGCTAGCTGGCATATAGCAAATTTTTTAATTTAATGTGTTGTGTCTCTTAATGTTTACTGCATACCATTGTATAGAATCAAGTTCTTCTAACTGGACAGACAGCTGTGTTTCTAGGGAGTTTGTTGCGCCACTTCTTCTTCCCAGCTAAAGTACTAGGAAGTGGTGAAGGGTGGGCATTTTGGGGGACTGTCTTATGTTATTTTGACGTTCAAAAAGTGCTGATCCTCAACCTAATTTGAACAAATGACTTTTGATTTTGATTTTCTCGTGGATGTTGTAAGAGGCGACTAGGGGACTTACTAGAGAATGGGCAGCAGCGTTCTCTATGCATTTTACCACCATACTGCGATCGCCAATCCGCCTGCCAAACGTGGCGATTATTCTTCTCTGTCTTCAATTAGCGTCAGAAGCTCCGTGCGGTAATTTACCATCGCGCTGAGACCCTTACAAGCCGAGCATAAACAAAAAAGTCAAAAAGAATGCTAAGCGAAAAAAAAAGCGATAGCGCCGGAGAGTGACGTTTTGCGATGCGGTGGTTTCGGGGAAGCAAGAATTTTTACGCTGGCAAAGTCGCGGGCAAAAGCTAGTAAAAAAAAAAAAATGCACAGCGCAAACTCCTTATTTTTAAGTCGGTTAAAAAAGGTTAAATCACAACCATACTTTTTCTCTATGACATTTTCATACATTAAAATATTATGAAAAAATCATTTTGACGTCTATCTTTTTCTAATATTCTGATCTTTTACCTAATCCTAAAATTGATTTTTAATGGCTAATTTACATATATACACCGATTATAAAATATGTTATCGTCCCATATTGCGAATGACTGCGATTCTGTCGTCGGTAAATTCAAATGTAAGTTATCGTATCCCTACAAGACATTACGCGGATAAAAAATGCCCACCAGCAGGAAAAAAGCAGATAGACTCTCGAAGAGTTTTTAAAGTATATCGATTTGGAGGTATACTCACGAAAGAACAACCAAGGATTCAAAATTACGAACTCGATGTCACCAAATGCGGGCCAATGGTTCTCGATGTGTTGCTTAAACTAAAGGACATGGACCCAACACTCAGTTTCAGGAAGTCATGCAGAGAAGGCATCTGCGGGTCTTGCGCAGTCTGCCTCCAGGGACAGAACTGCCTCGCCTGCATCACGGCGATCCCTCCGGCGAAGAACATCACTATCTATCCGTTACCGCACATGTACGTCATCAGAGACTTGGTGGTGGATATGACGCACTTCCTCAGTCAATACGACAGCATTCGGCCATATCTTGTGAGGAAGAGTGGACCGTCGAGGATCGGAGACGTTCAGTTGCTGATGAGTGATGCGGACTGGCAAGTATTCGTGGGTCTGTACGAATGCGTGTTATGCGCCTGTTGCTCGACTTCGTGCCCCAGCTACTGGTGGAACGGCCGGAGGTTCTTGGGTCCTGCTGCGTTGCTGCATGCGTACAGATGGGTCATGGACTCCAGAGACGAGGACCCAGTTCAACGGCTAAACGAATTACGTGACGACTTCAAAGCTTTCCGCTGTCACACCATTATGAACTGCACCTTAGCGTGTCCTAAGGGCCTGAACCCAGGTCAAGCTATTGCTAGATTAAAGAGGTTAATCACTGGTCTAGACAAGAAACCCAGGGCTGAAATGGATCCCATGGGAAGTGGTTCCGGTGGCACTTTAGAGAGTTGTATCCAAAGCTCCAGAAACAGGAGCAAGTAATGACTATTTTGATACATATTATTTTACATTGTTTTCTAGTTACCTGTATATTTTTTGTTCGAATGATTGCAATAAACTCGGAAGAGCAGCACCTCACTGGGACGCCATAGCGGCACAGCCAGATCGCCCTGCCAAATAACTTCATATAGCTTTATGGTCTATGGTTGGTTTACGCAGATCCCAAGTAAATAGGTTCCAAAAGACGACGGCAGGACGATGACAATGGTTCAAGAAATACATCAGAAAGGCACTATAACAGTTTGTACAGTTGCCGCTTGGCTCCCGTGTAGCGTGCAGCAGAGGTTCGATTCTTGTTTTTTTCATTATTTATTATTATAACATTGTTGTTTTATTTTTCAAATTAAGTACCTTCATACCAAGATTGAAATCTTCGGAAACAGACAATACCTTACGTCATTTTTTAATTTAAATTATATAGGTAGTTCCTTTTTGTTTTCCGTGCTTCAGAAAGCACGATGAGCCTCGTATTCATGGTAAACATTTGTTTAGCAACAGTTGATCGACGTTGTTTATGAACGGTGAGAATGTTGCTGGAAACGTTGTTTAAATCAGTATGGGTTGTCCACACGGCAGTCCGCATTAAAATGTTGCCCGAGGAAGTAGTGTTGTTGTGTTCTCTGTATCTGATGTATAGGATTTCTAATAAAAAAAAAGAAAAAGATGGTGGATTCGAAACTATCTTCTGCAAAGAGAAAATTCGATGAGTGACCTCAGAATGACAGATGGATCATTTATTAACTTTACGAGAATGTCGAAAAGTGACTTCGAACATCTTTTGCAAATGATTGGTCCGTCAGTAGTCAAAAGGGAGACAAATATTCGTCAGCCAGTTTCACCTCAAACGAGGCTGGCTATTACATTACGGTACCTTGCAACTGGAGATTCATACAGTTCTCTTTCATATACATTCAGAGTATCAAAACAATTGATCAGTAAAATAATACCACATGTATTTCAAGAACTAATTAACTCACTATCAGGATATGTCAAGGTAGGTACCAAAACACTATTTATGTAATAAAGTATTTTAATTATAAAAAAATACAAAAAGACAGTATATGCTATTGTGTTGATTCATCACTGAGACAGTTAAATAAGTTTAGTATAGCCAAATCTTCGGTTTTGTCTTGTGTTGCATCTAGTCTATTTGTTTTCTGTCTCTCAATTTCCCTTATTTTAGTTTCCTGGACATTATTCGGTGTTGATGATGAATGAGTAGATGCCGTTTGATATCCAAAAGTATTATATTGTCCCATTTTTTATTCATACAGTATATTATTAATATGGTACTGTGCCTGGGTCACAGCTCGGTCATCTTTAACACTTCTTAATTCAGCAGCAATATATTCACCATAAATATCAAATGGATCCTTCTTCTCCTTTTCATCCATCTTTTTTTTTCGCACTTTTCAAAACCTCAAATACTTCACTTAATTCATCTGTCTTATTTCTTTTCCTCGAAGATTTAGATGTTGTAACATTCAATGTGGGCCTTGGTGATTGAGAACTCCTTATCACTTTCAAATATATTATTTTCATCCACCTGTAAATTATCATCTTATTTTTTTTTTTTTCTTTATATATTTTGTAGGTTCCAAGTTCGGAGCAGGAATGGAAACAAATAAGTCGTGAATTCGAAATACGATGGAATGTTCCACATTGCGTTGGAGCCATTGATGGGAAACACGTTTTGATTGTGGCGCCAAATAATTCTGGAAGTGAATACTACAATTACAAAAATCAGTTCAGCATGGTTTGGTCATGTTGAAAGGATGAATGAAGGTCGGCACACAAAAGGTATTTACAAGGCAGATGTAAGTGAAAACACCGGGAGGGGACGCCCTAGGAGGACATATAGGGACCTTATTGGTGATGTTCTTCAGAAATGTCAGTTGCGTAGTACTCGCAACCGGCGTGTGTGTATGACCAATTGTATGAACCTAAACGAGGCAAAAGAAGTGTGTAGAGATCGTAGCAGGTGGCCTTCCGTGGTTTCTGCCTACCCCCATGGGAAAAAGGCGTGATTGTATGTATGTAGTTCAGTATGGTACTTCTGGCAATTGCAGATGGCAATTATAACTTTATATACGCAAATTGTGAAGCTAAGGGTCGGTCATCCGACTGTGGAATATTTCAGGAAACACCGTTTTATAATGCATTGTTAGAAAACTCACTTAAACTGCCACGTCCTGAACCAATAACCCAAGGTGGACCAAAAATGCCATTTATCATTGTAGGTGACAGTGCTTTCGCGCTAAGAGAGAACATCATGAAACCATATCCTGGCATTCATGAACGTGGGAACAAAAAACGTTTATTCAATTACAGACTATCAAGAGCTAGGAGGATTATAGAAAATGTTTCTGTAAACTTTTTGCTTTTTGGTTTAACCGGCGTACAAAAATTAACCAGAAGTTCATAACACTCCGCTCCCATCACTGTTATTAACGTAGGCACTTGTAATTCGTCCGGGGTCTTGTTCACTATAAAATATTGTTCTAAACGTTCCACGTACAACCGCCAATCGTCACTGTGGACTTTGAACTCTGCAATTTTACCGATAGACAAATTTTCTGATTAATTTGGTGACTGTTTTTATTTTATTTACTGTTATATATACACGAATCACGCATAGGATCGTCTATCCTCATTGCCACTGAGGAATATGGGAACAACGGGATCTATCGATAGCAGAATCAAACATGGACTTCACTTATAGACGTATATTTCGAGACTGGCGCGCGGCTTGTCTCATACAATAACTTAATCCTAAGTACCCACCATTACAAATATATCACAGTAATCATTTTGTTTGAAATCTATTAATTGCATTATTTTATCATTGCTCCACACTACTGCCATGTTTATAAACTGTTGCAAACACGTCCACACACGTCAAAATTTGTTGCTAAACTGATGTTTACGCTCATCGAGCGAGAGCTTGTCAACATGCTGTTATCAACTCTGCAACATACAGTGTTGCCAGCAACATGTTGACAGCAACTCCGCAACACGTTGATTCAACTTTATTGCTAAACAAATGTTTACATTGAATACGGGGCTTAAGCCGTTGGTCTCGGCTGTCACTCGTGGATCTTTGACAGTCCTTACGGGTCTTCAAAAGCCCCAAAGTTTCACAACCAATCTGACCAATGAGTATCGTATCGTATCACCCAGTAACTGGGTAATACGATACGATACGATGCACGATGGTCAAATAGGTAATCGCTCCATGTAAAATACTGGTAACCAGCTGCACCCGGTTAGAGCCGACCCCAACATAGTTGAGAAAAGACTTGGCGGATATTGATGAGTACTGTTTGTTTTTCTTACCTAATGTAATAAATTCGTCATCATCATAATCATCAGCGACCTGCGTGTTCAATATAATAATGCACTCAGGGTACTGTTGGGGTTGCCATGGCGGTGCAGTGCGTCAGGGATGTTTGCTGAGGCGCGCGTTGATGGCTTTGTCGCTATCTTTAGAAAAAGATGCGCCTCTCTACTCACTCGTGCCTCCCAACACTATACTGGGTGTTTTTACTGGTCGGTGGGAGTCCCCCATGCTGCAAAGGTGGGTGCGACTTCATGTCGTCTTTAATTTTGTTACTCAATTACTAACATTCGTTTTTAGGGTTCCGCACCTCAAAAGGAAAAAGCGGAACCCTTATAGGATCACTTTGTTGTCCGTCCGTCCGTCCGTCCGTCCGTCTGTCAAGACCCTTTTTCTCAAGAACGCGTAAAGTTATCAAGCTGAAATTTATACCAAATACTCAAGTCTACTGTCCCTTGGAGCTGTGAAGAAATCAAACTTCTAAGCTAACGCAATTAAAAGATATAGCCGTTTATGCCGCAAATTTCCGCAAATTTTCGAAACTCGCAAGGGAATCAATACCTAAAGGGCACTTCCAGTCGATCTAAAATTTTGGAATTTGGTACGAAGCAACGTCTTATAGCACAGATAAAGGAAAAATTGCGAAAACCATAAATTTTTAGTTACATCATATAATAAAAATAATTTTAAAGGTACTACAACGTTTTTACGGAACCCTCGGTGCGCGAGTCCGACTCGCACTTGGCCGGTTTTTAGGGTTCCGTTGCCAAATGGCAAAAAACGGAACCCTTATAGATTCGCCATGTCTGTCTGTCTGTCTGTCTGTCTGTCTGTCCGAGTATGTCGCAGCCACTTTTCTCCGAAACTATAAGAGCTGTGCTATTGAAACTTGGTAAGTAGATGTATTCAGTGAACCGCATTAAGATTTTCACACAAAAATAGAAAAAAAAACAATAATATTTGGGGTTCCCCATACATAGAACTGAAACACAAAATTTTTTTTTTCATCAAACCCTTACGTGTGGGGTATCTATGGATAGGTCTTCAAAAATGATATTGAGGTTTCTAATATCATTTTTTTTTAAAACAATAATATTTGGGGTTCCCCATACATAGAACTGAAACACAAAAAAAAAATTTCATCAAACCCTTACGTGTGGGGTATCTATGGATAGGTCTTCAAAAATGAAATTGAGGTTTCTAATATCATTTTTTTCTAAACTGAATAGTTTGCGCGAGAGACACTTCCAAAGTGGTAAAATGTGTGTCCCCCCCCCCGTAACTTCTAAAATAAGGGAATGATAAAACTAAAAAAAATATATGATGTACATTACCATGAAAACTACCAACGAAAATTGGTTTGAACGAGATCTAGTTAGTAGTTTTTTTTTAATACGTCATAAATCGTAAACCACAATTTACCTTTCATTCAGTCAACACAAATATAAAAATTAAAAAAAAAAAACATTTCATTTCATAAACGATGATGACGAATGATGATGATGATGACCTGCAGGTTTGTACGGAACCCTCGGTGCGCGAGTCCGACTCGCACTTGGCCGGTTTTTTTTTTAAGAATATTGTTACTAACACACTATGGACTTTGTTTGAAAATAAATTTATTTTTATTAAATAGTTTATAATAATAATAATTTCAGCCGTGAGATGTCCACAGCTAGACATAGCCATAGCGTTTTTAACTGGCCTGTTAGTCTAGTGGTTAGTGACCGTGACTGCTAAGACTGAAGTCGTGGGTTCGATTCCCACCCAGCACAAATGTTTGTGTGATGAGCTCAATCATTTGTTCTGTGTTTGGGTGTAATTTATCTATAATATGTATGTATTTAGAAATATATAAGTATGTTTATCAGTTGTCTGGTCACCAGTTGGCTCTGCCTAGTTTGCGATCAGATAACAGTGTGTTGGTTGTCCTAAGATATTATATTATTATAGCCAAGCTTAGGGGTCCTTGCCACAGTCGTCACGCTTGGCAGGCGGGTTGGCGACCGCAGTATGGTGGTAAAATGGAACCTGAACACTACTGCCCATTCTTTAGTAAGTTCCTTAGTCGCATTCTACGAGACCCACGGGAAGAAATAGGGTGATGTTTTTCTTTACGTCCGGCACCACACGGTCCAAAGTACAGATAGAGCACATCGAGCTACTACAATCTGTCAATTTTTTTCTGTAATAAATTTTCAACGTTTTGGCTATTAGTGTTAGGTTCAAGGTTGATTGGGCGAATTTGACAGGTTCAGGTACCTTGATGTGCTGGCGTCTGTACACAACTTTAATAAAATGGCCACAGCGTTGTCGGTACACTGACCTTACTCGTTTATTTGTTTGTCATATATTTTTCTTGGTTGGCACGAGACCTTGACCTAGACCTTGAATAAGGGTGAATAAAATATCTTAGCTGGGAACCCATCAATCAGTCCTCGATATCATTAATCATACAAACTGATGTATTGATTCCACATGACGCCACAAACTTTGAACTGACAATTTCATCAGATTCTGCAACGGCATTTGAACTCTTTCTTGAAAGATATAGAGTTGGTTTTCTTAAGCTGCCTCAGGGCAATCTTTGGACTTTTATCCCATAAATATAAGGATGTTTTTTGCCAAAATCGAGCCTGCGTGTTGGCGATAAATGTTGGGAAACCCAAATTCTTCTTAGGATATTCGTAATGATAATTCTTTTATGAGTAATGTTAGTTAGTACTTGATTATTATTAGAGACTAGCATTTCTCCCGCAACCTCGTCTGCAGCTCATTTTACTACGGAAAAAAAATAACAACCGACTTCCTTAAAAAACACTACAATGTCAAAAATAACTTTAATTTCAGAATTCGGTGTCTTAGGATCTGTATTTAAGGTTTTTTGCCACCGACTTCCGAAATTAAAGTTATTTTTGACTTTTTAGTGTTTTGTTTAAGGAAGTCGGTTGTTATTTTTTTGTAAAAAGGTTTTATTTTTAACTTTTTAGTTATGGTAGATACCCCGCACTAATCTAATCGCGTTATTCCTTCATTTATCGCGCAAATTATTATATATAATGCAAATTTAAGACTTATAAATATTAAAATCTCTCTCCATTTATCTTTTGAAACAGAAGTACCTAATAATCCTTCCTCAGTTACAAGTTTTTGGC
This sequence comes from Aporophyla nigra, assembly GCA_947507805.1. NCBI lineage: Eukaryota > Metazoa > Arthropoda > Insecta > Lepidoptera > Noctuidae > Aporophyla > Aporophyla nigra. Next base: position 23,888,800 of record OX382292.1, on the reverse strand, counting down.
CCTTTTCATTTATTTTTATGAAAGGAAGGAATCCAAAATCACATGGCTCATTTCCGGGCTATAAGGAGGATGATTTAACAGTGTGAGCCTCGATTGGATCAAAAACTCCTGAGTAATGCTTGCTCGATGTGCCAATGTGCCGCACTACGGACCTGACTATGTTCTCTCAGGCCGTCCCTTATCGGCATACCCAGTCACACCTGCCTTTTGTTAGTCGCTCTTTAATCATCTTCTCAACATGACCAAACCAACTGAGCATACTCTTTTCAATGTTTGTCACTACATCTCTTTCAAACCGCACCGTTCTCTTATCACGTCATTCCTCAGCCTATCATTCACAGTCACACCACTCCACACGCATGTAGATTACCATTTACTTTATTTCCCGCATTTACTCTTCTTTCCACATCTTTTTTGTGGCCTTTTTTATTCCTCCAATTCCTTCCTAAAATTGGAGATGGCATTGAAAGTTCCGCAATATTCTCTTCCATTATTTGTTCATTGGTTTCTTCATAATTTGAATTGTTTGTGTATATTAACACCTCCGTTACTAAATCACTAATTGTGTTTTTACTAATAAAGCTTTGTGAATTTTGATTTGTTTGTAATTCTACGTTAATCTTTGGCTAGCCGCACACACATAATAATATTGTTAATGCAATATTGTTAGTCATCTTCATCAATATAAGGTCCCGCACACTACGCAATATTATTGGTAACTTTTCGTGTAGCAATCTGACTCAATCTGACTCTGCGATCACCAACCAAGACTAGCCTGTTAGTCTAGTGGTTAGTGACCCTGACTGCTAAGACTGAGGTCGTGGGTTCGAGATTCCCACCCAGGACAAATCTTTGTGTGATGAGCACAATCATTTGTACTGTGTCTGGATGTTATTTATTTATAATATGTATGTATTTAGAAATATACAGGCTGTGCCTAGTTTGGGATCAGATAACGGTGTGTTGGTTGTCCTAACATATAAAACAAACCGCCTGCTAAGTGTGGTGATTATGGCAACCCCCCCTCCCCCCTTTTCTGTTGGGGGCCTATGTCCAGCAGTGGACATGTTTCGGCTGAAATTATGATGAGCCATAGCATAGGCGGTAGTCAATCTTCTCTGCAATAAAAAACTAGGTAGGTTATTACGTATTAATGACTGTATTTTCACAGGTTTTCCTTTTCAAGTTAAACCTTAATATTCGGTGAACTGAAACTAAATATAAAACAAAATAAACTCCAAATTGAGATTTTCTGTCCACACGTTGAGGTCTAATTAGGACCAACTACCGAATTAAATAAAACGAGTGATTTTAATTAAATAAATACGGATCTAGTCTAAATTTTAAAGCCAAAATAAACCGGGAAATGCAACTTCCGTCATGCAAACTTCAGCCGCAGGCCACATTTAGTTAAACTTGTAAATAAAATGTTGAGAATTTTGCAGGCACTGAATCATAAGAGCCAAGTTTTTGCTTAGTAATTCACTGTACCATTTGATTTATTCAGATTTTTTTGATTGGGCTCGCGTGTTGGGTTAGTCCACTCCCTCTCAATGAGAGGATGCCTCTGTACCAGTTATGATAAAATACCTCTTTTGATTTTTTGAATTAGAACGTCACTGCAGACACTAGAGAGAATACTTTTGGCGGCAGAGCAGCATCACGTTTTTATTTTGTTAATATTCATTTTATTTAGTAACTGGCAACGTACTTTCTTTATAATAGGCAAGTTAAATAAAAGTATATTTAACACTTATTTTTGCTAGACAAGAATACAAGAAGAATAGTTGCAAGACATGGTGACTGTAATGGATGAAGCATTTAAGATGAATATAAATCTGAATAAGATGAGGGTCATGGTGTTTGAAAGAGAAGAGAATGTCTGATACATTCTCTTCTGTGAGATGTGTAAATAAATGATAAGAATGTGGAGCAAGTAAGTGAGTTCGTATATTTGAGAAGTTTGTTGACAAGGGATGGAAATGAGTGGAATAGATTTGAATGAAAAACGACAGGACAATATCAGTATCAATATTTCCACCATAAACTAAACAAGTTCACCAATACCTATGCCGATAGCCATGCAAACAGAATCCAGTAGCAGCTCAAGCTATGGACCTAGTTCATCCAGCTCAGGCGATGGATCTAGTACATCTGATTCCGAGAGTTCATCAGACGATTTTTTTTTTTTCCTGGATGGGAAATCATCACATGACTTCTCTCGCTCTGGGCGGAGCGGGAGGGCGTGTCAGACTTTTACTGACTAAAACCCACCCGTGTTCCTGCAGTTGCCCATGTGCCAGGGTCACGGTATCTCTTTCGAACAATCTCGCGACCCTGGCAGGCGTCGGTCCTGGCAGACCCCTTCAGTATTGCTGACATCTCTTTGAGGCGTCTAGGGTAGACTAACATATTTCCTACAACAGCTAACTGCATCGAAGATGATTCTTCTCGCTATGATTCGATTGAGCCAGTAGCTTCAACTTCACGTTCTACAGCTAATACGCCTCCAACATCTTTGGAACTTACTTCTAATACCAATTCTACACAATATCTTGATCGTGAAGACAATATCAGCTCAAATGAACGACGAAAACGAAAATCTACACCCAATAACTGGTTGCGTAACAAGGCAAAAATCCTAAAAAAATCTGGTAAGTCCTGTATATCCAATTCTAAAAAAGGAAAAACCGTTGTGCCTGCAAAGTCTCTAAAAACACCGTGTACTAATAAATGCAAACAAAACTGTACTCAAAATATTACAGAATCACAGCGCAAAGAAATTTTTAAATGCTTTTGGGGCATGGGAGATCTTGCAAAGGCAACGAGAGTTTATTTTACGCCATCTTTCCGTCATTGAACCACGATATTCATACAAGATGCATTATAGTAACCGGGGGAAAGACAATGCTTTTTGTTTGACTATTGATAGTAAGAGAATTCGAGTGTGTAAAGCAGCAGTGTAGAGTCTACACAACGCCCACATTTTTTTCTGGGTCTCTACCACCCCCCTTCTTTAGGCCTGCAGCGCCCGCAAGGGGGCGTTATCGCCCACTTTGGGATAGGCTGGTGTAAAGAATTTTTAAAGCTACGCTAGATATAACTGATGCCTCTATCCGAACTGTTCTTCAAAAGAAGAAAAATTCATGTAGCACGTTAGATTTGGATAATTTTGGCAAACACAGCCAACATTTTCATTTACACATCAACTCAATTCCAAAAATTTACAGTCATTACTGTCATGCAGACACAAAAAGGTTTTATATTGATGGTGGCAAAACTGTAGCAGACTTACATAGGATTACGAACTCGACTGTCAGTCAAAAAGTCTACCAAGCACCAATTATCTTATGTATTACAGGATCTTTAGCAACGAATTCAATACTGCCTTTTTCAACTGTACAGTAATGCAACAGAACATGATAAGGTAGAACTGAAAGAAAAGTTTAAAGGAGAAAAGTTGAAAGGCATTTAAAGGAGAAAGATTTGTCAAGGCAAAATAAAGAAGATGACATTAAGATAAAATCAAAAGTCATTCAATCAAACTAGGCTGAGAGTCAGCACTTTTTGAACGTCAAAGTTACATAAGACAGTCCCCCCAAAACGCCCGCCCTTCGACACTTCCTAGTGCTTTAGTTGCGAAGAAGAAGTGGCGCAACAAACTCCCCAGCAGCACAGCTGTCTGTCCAGTTAGAAGAACTTGATTCTTTACAATGATAAAATGGTAAAACATTAAGAGACACAAGACATTAAATTAAATGATTTTCTATATGCCAGCTAGCCAGCCCAATATACCAACAAATAAAATGAAAAATATACTCAAACAAAAGCAAAAAAAAATGTATAATGATACATAGCTACAAAAAAAAAAGGCTCCTGGCATAAAGGGCGTGACAGCTTACATTTATGCAATGCTAAATTATGTTCACATAGCTGATACGACCTGAGTTATCGAGTTGTAACTCAGGTCGTATCAGCTACAAATGATAAACTAGGACCACGACGTAAAATAAATTAAACAGGTAGGCAATATTAATAATCAAATCAACATCAAGGTCAGCAAGACGACTAGTCACCACAAGTAGCACCCGTTCACGAGCATAACGCAAAGATCAGCCATTACCCCCCTCGCTCGCCATATTTGAAGGAAGGGGGTAACCCGACCCCCGGCGCTACCGCAAGTATTGACAGGTAAGGGAGCATCACAAACTTGCTGCTGGTTGCTCAAGCAAGAATAGAACGATTACACGATTATACGATTACATGATCTACTCATGTCAATACTAATAAATAAAAAAAATAAAAAATGGCATAAACAGTAAAAAAAAATCATAATTATGGAAACAATTATATTGAACCTATCACTAGGTACGCTAATACTGGATAAAGAACATAAACATTGTCTTGAGTTAATCACAGCGACCGTCATTTACATAATCGTTTATGGAACGCCTTTAGACAAAGGTTGAATTTTACTTGAGCTAAAATGCATTAAGAGGTAATTCTAGTAAAGAAGGTGGTAGCTTGTAAAATGTTATACCAAGCCCAACAAATGAGTTAGGTATGTACCTAATGAAGCCAGTGAAAGGGAACACGTACTTTGTCCTTATTTCTAGTGTTAACAGTGTGAATATCACTGTTTTTAGCGTATAAGTGTACATTTTGCCTAATATATAAGATGTTGGCGAATGAAATAAAATGAATTGTGATGCCACCGCAAGAATACCAATATCTTTAAAAAAGTCCCATAGGGAAACTCTGGCACCCAGCTAGTAAATTGTTATTGAAAGGTAAACCTTTTTTTTCCTTTGTGTTTAGTAATTTTTGACGAAAGATTTTCAAAGTCCAGTTTTCGTGACAAATGTTCGTTGTCACACACGTCTTTCATTCTTCCATAAATGTTCAGTATAACAAGCTACAGTTAAAAATAACAGATCTTTATTACTAACTAACTCGCAGACAGACAGTTATCTCCAAGATTACGCACGTAACAGATTAGGTGTACCTACCTACACTAAGCGAAGTTGTGTGCCTCAGAGAATTCTGTAACGTGCGACGTGCACGACATCCTTGACACGCCGAGCGTGACAATAAGCAGGTAAAAGATAGAAGGGTCAATCAAATCAAAATCAAATCAAAATATTTTTATTTCACATAAACCAACATGGGCACTTATGAAACGTCAGAAGCTAGGTGCACGGTTCCAAATAGTTGATTCCTATGGAAAAGAGCCGGCAAGAAACTCCACGGTTACTCTTTTAAAAATAATTGGCATTTACAATGGTTTTAAATTACAGTATTAATAGGTATGGGAGAAAAGTGTATGACTGTCAACAAGTACCAAGTACTTAATAAAATGGAAAACTGCCTACAAGGCCTGCAACGTTCTAACATTCACAAAGATAAAATAATCTACATAAAGAATAGTATTTCATAAATAAGACAAAACACTATTTAAACTAAACGGTCGTTTCGTATAAACAAGATTGTTACTCACATTTTAGTTGTGGTACCTAGTCCACACTATCCACTCCTTTACTAGAGAATGGACAACAGCGTTTTCTATGTATTATACCACCATATTGCGATCGCCTGCCCGCCTGCCAAGCGTGGCGATTATGGCAAAGCCCCCCAAATTGGGGGAGGCCTAAGTCCAGCAGTGGACATCCATCGGCTGAAATGGTGATGATGATGACCTACTCCACAGAAATTCATATACCTTCACCTGCACGCGTATAGACCACTATAGAAATAACTTTGTCTATTCTTGGTAGAATAGAGATAGAACGTCATGCTACGCCTCAGGCGCGTCAACATGGCTTCCAACTTATCGTTTTCTACAATTGCTGACACCGAGGCGTTACCAATTGGAGAACGAAATTCGACACGAAACGGTTGTAGCTTGGCTAGGGAGGCAAGCACCCCACGCTTTTTTTCCATTATTTTCTACTTTTTAGTTTGTTTTTCTATGGAAGCGTGTTTTTTAGTTTTTTTTTAACTATTATTTATTTTCTTTTTTTTTAGGGTGTTTCGAATTTTGAGATGTATGTCAGCGTAGTTTGTGACGTATGTAGTTTTTGAAGACAGTTTTTTTGCTGTCCCGGTAGCCCTGGCAAGGATAATGGCACCAATTTATGAAATTATAGTATTGTTATCGGCCCTCGATAAGTTTACAGAGTTTCAATGAAATCTGGTCGTTCAAAGTGAGTCAAAATCGCGCTAAAAAGGAGTCGGTTAATATAAAGCGTGTAAAAACAAAAACGTTAATTTTATTTATTTGTATAGATTTCATCAATTACCCCCCCCCCCCCCCTCACATAATCATGAAAACTTGAAAAAAAGAAACGTCTTTACCTTCTGCAAGCCACCTTCTCTCGCGTCCCTGAAACGACAAAGAAAAGCTCTGTTCAGTGATCGATGTCGTTGCGCACATCAGTCTTCATGAGCCTCCGTAGCCCGCGCCAATTATTGGTACAAAGATATTAATAGCCCGCTATTGGATTACCTTCATAATGAATAGGATTGGGCCTTATTTATTAGGATAATGAGATTTATATGAAATTGCCAGGAATATATATAGGGACCCATATTATATTGGATAGTAATTAGTACATATTACTTATAAAACAAAGTTTCCACGCCGCATTTGTCTGTCTGAAAGCGATAAACTGAAAAGTACCCAACTGATTTACATACGGTTTTCACCAATGGACGGAATGGTTCATGAGGACGGTTTACATGTATAACTCTTTATGGGTTTGTGTAAATTAGCTGAAATATGACGATGATTGTTAAAGATGTCGGAAAAGTCATGTTACTACATATTTGAAAACTTCATAGAAAATAATTGACTAGAGTTGCGTCGGGCAGTCGGTCTGAGGCGCATTAAAAAAACTGTGTACCTTTAACGATATCGTAATTTTAATCACATGCGCATTTCAGCACTACTATTACTTTGCAACACTGGTGGACACAATCCGCCCCGAAAAGTTGGTCATAATCGCCACGCTTAACAGGCGGGTTGGCGATAGCAGTATGGTGGTAAGATGCAGAGAGGACGCTGCTGCCTATTCTCTAGTACCCCTCTAGTAATGTTCCATATAACCGGGAGTAACCTGGAAGTACTGCAAAAGATGCTATGGATGCGCCAAATTGAGCAAAATGGCCACGAACTATGAGTGCTTAATCATCATCATCATCATCATCATCAGCCTATAGCAGTCCACTGCTGGACATAGGCCTCTCCAATTTCACGCCACTGTGCTCGATTTTCAGCAACTCACATCCAGCTGCTACCAGCCACCCTGCGAAGATCCTCGCTCCACCTAGCCTGAGGACGTCCTACCTTACGTTTGCCAATTCGTGGTCTCCACTCAAGAACACGTCTACCCTAACGGTTATCGGTTCTACGGCTTATATGGCCGGCCCATTGCCACTTCAGCTTGCTAATTCTGTGAGCTATGCCGACAACTTTAGTTCTCTGCCGGATCACTTCATTCCGGAGTGCTTAATGCAAGCAACAAAATGTTTAAAGTACTCATAAAACAATATTACGTCAGTCCTATGACTCAATATCTTCTAAACTCATGTCAGCCACTACTGAATCATTATCCAAATAAAAACCACAATAGTAAACCTCAATGTATACATTAAGAGAACTACTCAAACATAAATTGTGCGCACGCAGTCGGCTGAATGATTTATGAAATCCTGACGGCGCGGCAGCACCCTAATTTATCACCTGTTAACCTAGACTGAAAGGTGTTCCTTGTCCGTGAGTAATTAGGACAAGCCAAGGAAATTAGTAGCCTGACCAGTGGCTTTAAAATTGTTCTCTTGGAATTTAATGGCCTTAAATAGTTGGGTTCCAGATGGTTTAGGATTTAGGGGATTCAAATTATTCTCACTTCAACAAATTTTAGTATAGAAAATGTTGATATACTGTGCCGGAATATAATTTCTATCATTCTAGGCAGTGAAGATTTTTGCGTTCCGTGTTGGAAAATCCTCATGGATGTCCTCCGCCCTGGGGCGAGAGCAGGGGTTTGTCAGACTCTTACTGAATAAAAACCACCCCGGTGCTTCCTCTCCATTTCCACACTTGGACCAGCGACCGTAGGAACTTGTGAGCCTTCCACGATCCCTGGCTGGTGCTGGGCCGCCTTTTGCGAGCCACCTCAGCTCTCGCCGTCACCTCGCGCCGATGGCCTAAATATTCTTACCAAGGCATGAGAAATAATCGAGCTGGTATACATCTACCTGCGCCTTCACCCGCGTGGATGTCGAAAATTATCCCACGCCACGTGCTATCGAGACAAATAGTAGAATTTGTCTTTCCCCAGGATACCATCTGTCTCCTTAACACATTTAATGTAAATCCGTTGAGTGGTTTAAGCGTGAAAAAGTAACATACAGAAAGAGTAACTTTCGAATTAAGATACATTATATTATATTTTGAATAACATGTGGATACAAGAAAAGGTTCCAGCATACCTATTTAGAAGGACTTGACAAGCTATCATATCGAAAATGACACATTTCTATAAACTAATTTGCCTTGCCCCGACAGTAAACAGCTGTCGGAAGAATAGCGGTCGTCTGTTTGATTTAAAATGACAAAATGTGAGTTTTGTATTTGTGTGTTCACAGGACTCCTACGATAACATTTGTAGAATCCTGTTGATTGAGCATTTAAGTTGATAATTATCACTTTCCTAGCTCACCACCACATCAATCGCTACCGTGCAGACCTGCTTCACCGTCTCTGTTTCCCGCCATTTCTCCTGACTCACAGATGACATTAGTAACAGCAGCTGCCTTTGCTTTTGTGCATGAGACAGTGTTAAGGCAGAATTATCAACTCGGCACCATTGCCATATAAGAAAAAAAATAGAGACAGTGTTTACATAACTATTAAATAGATACACTACAACATGAATGTTGTTCGATTCAGCACAGAAGGGTATCGAATGTTTGTGAATAGCACATACATTTAGCAGAAGACATTGCTTATTGAAGTCTACAAGGACTCGTGAATGCATGATAATAATTAGTCGTTTTACAAGAACTTTAGAACATTACTACTAACTCTTACTTGAGAGCTTTGCATGTAAGCTTCAGTATCAAACAGCTAAATTAAACTAAGCGTCCATCAAAAGTTCGCCAGATTTTGTTTATCATTTAATCTTGGAAAAATAAATTTCCTTCCTCAAAAAAATTCTGGAGCTCATTTCTTTTCTGTGCCCCTTTTTCCTTATTGTCAATATACAACATTGCAAGTGCAATTTGGCACCCTCACCCTTATTCCAACGGACATTTATTAAGTTGATTGCTTTGATGTTTTAATATTCTACGGAATTTTTTTTATTCAAAATTGTTTGTTGAAAAACGTATCATACCCATTGTATTTATTTATTTCTTTAATTATGATGGTATAAAAACAATTACAAAAAATACCCTTATAGGATCACTTTGTTTTCCGCCCGTCCGTCCGTCCGTCCGTCCGTCCGTCCGTCCGTCCGTCCGTCCGTCTGTCAAGACCCTTTTTCTCAGGAACGCGTGGAGGTATCAAGCTGAAAACTATATTATTTTATTTTATTTATTCAAGCTAATATTAATTTATTTATTTAGATTACTGCCTAGCCATTTTCTGAACTATGTTGGGGTTGCTCTAACCGGATGCAACTGACTACCTGTATTTTATATGGAGTGACTGCCTATCTGACCTCTACAACCCAGTTCCAAGACCACCGGCACCAACGAGGCACGGAGGGGTCTTGGTATGTGAAGATGGCCACCCATCCACGGACCAACCGCGGCAAGCGCAGCTTAAAATGATCGACTGACGGTGCGGCTGTTATTAATTAGCCACAAGCCCCATATTTTTATTAAAAACTAGCTTCTGCCCGCGGCTTCACCCGCGTGGAGGTCGGAAAATATCCCGCGGGAACGTACTACCGGGATAAAAAGTACCCTATGTATTAATCCAGGTTATAAACTATCTGTGTGCCAAATTTCATCCAAATCGGGTCACTACTTTTAGCGTGAAAGAGGAGCAAACATCCATACATCTATACATCCATACATACAAACTTTCGCGTTTATAATATTATAGTAGGAGAATAATAAAGAAACGACTTAATACTTTTTTTATTTTATTAAGCTAATGCCTCAAGTAGGCACTCAAGTTCTATCACCACCAACTGTTTACTTAATCAGAGTAAAAACTTATCTTTAATTACTTAGTTTGATTTCTGTTTCCAAACTTAATAGTTCCTTGTTAAATTACAGTCATCTGGCTAATCCATAATCACAACCGCTCATTAAAATCTATACTATGTAATACGCATCGGTGGCGCCATCTGTTAATGACTGTGAATGACTTGCTAAACGACCATGATTACCTACGGTATTAATGGGTAGTTCGACGTAACACTCGGAGGGAATCTATGAAGAAAAATAAAGGCTTTTATGAAGAAAAATAGTCTCTATAGGCTTGACAAATGTCAACACATACAGACATGTATGTCAAGTGTGGTGCCTCAACGATTTTTGGCGTTGGAATGACGTTGACAGGTGGTAGTTTTGGATTTGTCGTATTTAGAAAATGTACCTATTTAAAACACATTATGGGGAGGTGGGCACAAGGTCCAATTTTAGCCACGCTCCGAAAGATCCATGTACGTTTATAGTGTTTAAATTGAATGCGACCAATACCAAAACCCAAACACTATAAAATAGTTTATAAGAGCTTTTAGAAAGTTGGCAAAGCAGCACCCCTAGCCAAGTTGATAATCTGCAATCGTTAACGCTAGTCGCTCAACGTTAAGTCACGTGGTTAGAACAAACGAATAGAAAATTCGTAGCCAAAGTCACATCGTTCAAAATGATAGAATGATTTTTTATCGTTTCTACAATGTTCAACGCTACATCATTTGTTATAATGTGGCTTTTTCTATAGACATTGTAGAACGAGCGGCCGACTGAGGCGCGTCAATATGGCTACCAACTTATCGTTTTCTACAATTGCTGAAACCGAGGTGTTACCGATTGGAGAACGGAATTCAAAACGAAACGGTTGTGACTTGGCTAGGGGGGCAGCAAATAGTTGCTAAATATTTCGCGGTTTTGATTAATTTATGAATCAGATCACAGGGTACTAAAATACTGATTATGCGTTACAATTATAACACTAACTTATAGGTTACTGTTGTTTTAGGTTCACAGTCAGTGTCACGATATAATGTATTTATTGCAATTCATAAACAATACTTTAGATGCAAAACAGCGACATTTTTATTTTTTTACTAGCTTCTGCCTGCGGCTTCGTCCGCGTCAAATTTTTGCTCCCCTGACCATTGACATATTAAATCAATGCCCCTGACCCTTCCCGTCGCATCGAATTGCTTGCCAGTTTTCGTCCATTTTTCGTTGCAGCTCCGCTTCTATTGATCGTAGCGTGATGTTATATAGCGTATAGCCTTTCTCAATAAATATGCTACCCAACATAAATTTTTCAATTCGGACCAGTAGTTCCTAAGATTACCGCGTTCAACAAACCAAACATTAAACTCTTGAGCTTTATAATATTGGTATTGTTACCAGCTGGGGTTCGGGATAAATTAATTGAAACCAATTTTACCAAAACACACAAAACAGTTTAATTAACTAAACACAAATATCGCAACAACAAGAAACGTCACAAGGAATCACTTGTCTCGCTTGTACTGTATCGCTTGAATCGTATTCGATCACATCTGTAGCTGAACTCCTCGTCCGACAATCCGCTATTTATATCCCGAGCAGAACATTCGCGAACATTCAACACTTTGCCACAGTTTACAAGTAGCGTAGAAGCTTCCAGGTACTTCCACAAACAACTGTTTACTGTTTAATCCCGCTATTCGACAATAGATGGCGGTAACTTCTACGTACAATTTCGTGTAGTACTTGCTACTTGATAACAGATGGCGTTAGCGTGTCGTTTCTAGTAGTTTCGAACACTGCCCCATCCTTAGATGGAATTAGCTTGACGTTTCTAGACTTTTCGATCTACGTAACACTGCCCCCTCCTGAGATGGAGTTAGCGTGATGTTTCAAGACTTTACGATCTACGTAACAGAATAGATAAGCCAGTAAGAGGCACTTTTGAATTGTCAAACGGTCCGTTGACCATAAAGATGAAGCTGGCTAACCATTCTAAAGCGTATCTTAATACGCTTTAGAATGGTTAACCAGCTTCATCTTTGAAAAAAATCCGAATTGAATTTTTATTTTTTATTGGGTACTTGTACCCAATACAAAAATATTTTTTTAATTCGGACCGAGTAGTTCCTGAGATTACCGCGTTCAACCAAACAAACAAACTCTACAGCTTTATAATATTATTGTATAGATATTGGTGAGTTCATCAAAATAGCGAAATATTTAGAAGCTATTGGCGACACTGCCAACCTCCAGAATTATCATTTCAGCTGAAAGACGTCCACTAGGTACTGGACATAGGCCTCCCCCAAAAAGGGCGGGTTTGCCATAATCGCGACGCTTGACGGGTTGGCGATCGAAGTATAGTAGTAAATAAAAAAATGTTTTTAATGTCGTAATATACGATAGCTGGTGTTTTCGTACATTTTCGAACCGCATTCTCGATCACTGCAAGGTATTAATCTACACTCTGTTCACACTCATTTTACCTCTGATTTTGCGTCATTCTCTAGTAAGGCCCTTAGTCACCTTTTATGACAACCACGGACATAAATGGGGTGGAGCTATGGCTATGCCTGGACAGACCTTCAGAATGCACAGCCTTCATTTGTCAATAGGTTTATTCTACTAAAATAAATGATGAAATATCGCTCTATTCATAGTGTTCAACAATATTGATAATAACACGATATTTTAGATAAATTAATAAAACACGGCTAAACATTTGACAGCTAAACGTGACGTTGCCAGCTCAAAAAATGTACCCTTCCGCTAGGAGTAATATTGTTCTGTGCCTCATATTAACAAAGCGAAAGTAAAAAAAAACAGATTGTCAACTTAAACACCGATGTTATTATCTTCTTTTTAGGTCAAAGAAAACCAAGATTGAAGTTATCGTCAGTTCAGTAATATCGAGGAAGTTTGAACGACGACTTAGTACAAGCACTCGGGAAGATGTCTATTGAAACAAAAGTTACGAACGAAGGTAGTCGCTTCATTGCATTTTATTGCCTTCCGATTCATGAGCACGCGCACTTACAACATTTAGCAGTTATGTACTGCTTTTATTACTTTTCCCTTATATTTTCGGATTGGGAACTTCTGAAAGAAACGGCTGAGAAATCTTTAGAGGCTTTATTCATAGGCTCGTGAATGTGTTGGAGGAAATACAATTTTTTAAACATGGAATGTATAATGCAAGTATTTTTTTTTACAATTACTTCTCGTAGCTAACCTTAGAGGTTGTCACTACTTAAGCGGGCTTTTCCTGTGAATTCCTTAAACGTTAATTCCAGCCAGGGCTAACAAACTAAAGAAAAACTTACAAACTAAGCGACTAATACCTAAGGGCACCCCCGGTGGGGTACGGACCTAGACTTAGGGAGTCACTGGTAGGGGAGGTCAGCAAGGGACAGGCTGGATCTGAGTGGTCATTATTTAGGGACGAATTTAAAGCTACAGGCTCAGCGACGCAGGCTAGCTCGTGCAAGGGTCGGGGGGGGGGCTGGGGGGGCAGGGTCGCGAGATTGTTCGAAAGAGATACCGTGACCCTGGCACATGGGCAACTGAAGGAACACGGGTGGGTTTTAGTCAGTAAAAGTCTGACACGCCCTCCCGCTCCGCCCAGAGCGGGAGAAGTCATTTGATGATTTCCCATCCAAAAAAAAAAAAAAAAAAAGGGTCGGGGGAACTGTTAACTAGTCGGGAGTGTCGCGACAATGGACCTCGGCGGCGAGTTTGGTATGACGGACGTTTTGGTTTAAGTGCTGGTGGCCCTATTGTTCTCCTGGAGGAGGGTAATGGGGTCATCAGGATCGATTAGTATACGCCGCGGACGGCGAGTTTTGCTAATGCTAATATAGTTGACAATGCAAGTAATGTGACAGCACTCCTATTTAAATCAGAGGGCAGCAAAATATAAATTGAGTAAGTATGGGTAAATTATTTTCAAGAAATCTCATCGTCATTTGAACTGAAATACTACTAATTGTTAGCCTAATAATATTTAATCGAGTTATTCCTCATGTCGAGGGTACTTATTAACATTGGATTTGATTATTTGTTGTCAATTGATATACCGTGATCCGGCAGAGAACCAAAGTTGGTTACATAGCTCATAGAATTAGCAAGCTGAAGTGGCAATGGGCCAGCCACATTAGCCGTAGAACCGATGACCGTTGGAGTAGAAGTGTTCTTGAGTGGAGACCGCGAATCGGCAAACGTAAGGTAGGGCGCCCTCAGGCTAGGTGGAGCGACGATCTTCGCAGGGTGGCTGGTAGCAGCTGGATGAGAGTTGCCGAGAATCGAGCTGAATGGCGTGCAATTGGAGAGGCCTATGTCCAGCAGTGGACTGCTATAGGCTGATGATGATGATGATGATGATATACCGTGACAGTTGTCATTAGATTATGCCAACTGTCTATTTGACATCTTGAATAACTCACTTGATATTCAGCCATCAAACGGAACGGATTAAGTCTAAATATTTCTACGCAATCCATGTTTATTTCTAGAAAACCTACACTGTACCATCACCAGGGTGAGAAAACTTTCTTTTTTCCTGATTGTATGAATATTGGTTTTTAAGTCAGGTAACCTTAATGCAGGAAACATTCCGCCATATTTGTATTCAAATGTTAATCATTACTTTTTTCTTAGACAATGGCACTATGAATAAATAATGAATATCTTAGGACAACCAACACAACGTTATCTGATCTCAAACTAGGCAGAGCCTGTACTATGGCAACCAGACAACTGATAAACATACTTATATATTTCTAAATACATAAATATTATCGATAAATTACACCCAGACACAGAACAAATAATCGTGCTCATCACACAAAGATTTGTCCTGGGTGGGAATCGAACCCACAACCTCAGTCTTAGCAGTCAGGGTCACTAACCAGTAGACTAACAGGCCAGTCCAGTCAATATTCGCCATTTCAAGTGCTATAATGACGAAATATGCGATAGCTTTTCGTACATTTTCGAACTGCATTTACGACCACTGCAAGGTATTTATCTACACTCACACAGTCATTTTACCTCTGATTTTGCGTCACTGTCAAATCAAAATGATCTTTGTTTATTAATACGTTTTTATTAGCTTGGTATGTATGTATGTATCTCGCCTGGCCTGTTAGTCTAGTGGTTAGTGACCTTGACTGCTAAGACTGAGGTCGTGGGTTCGATTCCCACCCAGGACAAATCTTTGTGTGATGAGCACAATCATTTGTTCTGTGTCTGGGTGTAATTTATCTATTAAATGTATTTATTTAGAAATATATAAGTATATTTATCAGTTGTCTGGTTTACCATAGTACAGGCTCTGCCTAGTTTGGAATCAGATAACAGTGTGTTGGTTGTCCTAAGATATTTATTTATTTATTTTATTTATGTAACGGAATCTTTGAGCGTGATTTTCACCCCCTTTAAAACGTCGGATTAATTTGTAACTTTGCACATGTATCAAGGACCGATGACAACACAATAATTTCATAAATTTGTGCCGTTATCCAGGCCAGGATCACCAGGATACCTAAGAAAAACCCACTTTTGTAGCTATAAATGGAAAATAAATAATAGTTTAAAAAAAAAAACTAAAAAACACGCTTTCATAGAAAACCAAACTAAAAAGTAGAAAATAATGAAAAAAAAAGCGTGGGGTCCTTGGGATCGAATGAAAAATACCTCAAAAAACAAACAACCAACTTCCTTAAAAAAACACTACAAAGTCAAGAATAACTTTAATTTCGGAATTCGGTGTCTTAGGATCTGTAGTTATGGTAGATACCCCGCAATAATCTAATCGCGTTATTAGTTCATTTGTCGCGCAAATACTTAATGCAAATTTAAGACTTATATGGTTTTCACATAGATTCCATTGTCCGAATGAAACCAAATTAAAATGGGACCATTCGGAAAGCACCAGCATTCAAATAAAAAAAGAATCACCAAAATCAGTTTACCCAGTCAAAAGTTATGAGGTAATAAACATAAAATAAAAAAAACAAAATACAGTCGAATTGATAACCTCCTCCTTTTTTTGAAGTCGGTTAAAAAGTAGGCTACGCTTTTTTCCATTATTTTCTCTTCTTAGTTTGGTTTTTCTATGAAAGCATGTTTTTTAAACTATTATTTATATTACAATATGTTTAAGTCACTTTGGGGTTACTGTCACAGTTAAAATAACTGTGAACAGACTGTATTTTGTTGCGTCACCTACACGTGTCATTTGTTTTGACAGACTTTGGGAAACTTTACGACTCAAGAGTGGAAAGTTAAAGTGGGCACAGGAAGTGGGGAGAGGAAGAGCCTTAAGTATTGATGGTACTACAAATGTTTCCACAAAGAAGTTTTTTTTTTTTTTTCAAAATAGCTCAAACATCATTGAAATATTTCTGATTAGTCGCTGGCCTGATTTCTCTGAAATCTAAATAAATATGATAAATGCGTGCACTAATTGGATAGGTCCACTCAATCTGTGTGGTTCTTTCCTCAAAAGACAATTTCAGACAGCCAATCCAATTCACATTCACATGATCTGACCAAGATTATGTCTGGGCTTTAAAAGTGACTATGACCTCTGAGTTTGTTTCGGTCTTTCTATTCAGACTAGTCATATAGGAAACGCCGACCTCATCTGGTTTTAAAAATATGATTGACGAGTACAAAGTGTTTGTACAAACCTACTTATAGAAATAAAATAATTTATCGCTTAAATAAATAATTGTACTTCCCTTCCGGGGCCCGCCTTAAATTTCCACACTATATCCTCGAACTCTTCCTCTTTCACTCCTCTTTATTAAACCATACTGAATAGGCACTAAAAATGCGCCTATGAATAAAATAAGCATTTATTCATACTTTTGCCCGCGAATATTTCATATTCTTTGCATGTAGAGGAGAAATGCATTATATTAACCCACGCACGAGGTTCTATGCTGAAGATCTTGACCTATTTCCTATTGTTCATTGGAGTCTTGTGTGGAAATGGCATGTGTATTGTGCGAAGTGCTGGCTCATCGTTTCGGGCAAAGATTTTAATCTTTAGATTTGCTCTCAGCTTATACTGATTCACGCGAAAAAGTGCCCATATGTATTACATTGTGCATACAAAGTTATTTTTGACTTTGTAGTATTTTTTTTAAGGAAGTCGGTTGTTATTTTTTTGTAAAAAGTTTTTATTTTTAACCATTTAGTTATGGTATATACCCCGCACTAATCTAATCGCGTTATTCGTTCATTTGTCGCGCAAATACCGAATGCAAATTTAAGACTTATATGGTTATCCTCATTTCAGCCGAATAACGTTTATTGCGAGACATAGGCCTCCCCTAAGCACCGCCACTTCGACCGGTTCTGTGCTTCTCGCATGCAGCGGATTCCTGCGCCGTGCACCAGTCATCAGTCCACCTTGTGGGAAACCTTCGAACGCTACGTCTTCTGGGACGCAATCACCACTCCAGAATCTTGTCGCTCCATCTGCTCTGCAAGCAACGAGTGTGTGTGAAGGACAAGAGTGTGCGTTTCCATGGCAGCCACGACAAGTCTCTCCAACATTGTATGTGTCAGAATTATCAAAACGAAACAGACATGCGATCATCTTTTGACGCGATAGAGCGGATCTGTGTGATTTAAATCTTTGTTTTCGGGGATATTTTTAGTCATCATCAGCAGCCTATAACGTTCCCACTGCTGGGACACAGGCCTCCTCTCAGTAAGAGGGAGTGGGCCATAATCCACCACGCGGGCCCAGTGTGGGTTGGTAGATGTCACATGTCTTCGAATTTTTGGTTCTAAGACATGCCGGTTTCCTCACGATGTTTTCCTTCACCGTTTTTGAGATATATATTTTTGGTGCTCTAGTATATTTATGAAGCTAAAGCCCCCAAGCGCACAACATCACAGTGATAAAACGTGAACAAGCAGTAGTAACATGTGAGCAGTGTCGTTGCCGCTTCTTGCAGTTGCTCTATGGTTACTACAAAATTAAATCAAATGATAGACGCAACGTTATGTCTGCGATGTGGCTGAGCGCTGGTGCGTGGTCTCGCTGGTGGTTGCATTGTGGCTGCGACGTGGAGACTGATTGTGTTGGAAACCTCGTTATGTTAAATCTCTTAACGTACCTACAGAAAGAGCCTACTCCTTCGGCAAATGCTAGATTCTGCCCGCGACATTATCTAAATAAACCCTACCTCTATGCCACTCGGCAACACTGATACTAACCATTAGTAAAAAAAAAATACGGATTCGTATTCGTATTTTCGAAGATTACCCCTTACATACAAACTCACATATGTTAATCTTTACAAGACAAATAGATAGAGGAGGCCTAATAGAACCTTCATGTTAATCAACTCCTTGCTCCACGCATTACCATACGCAGCTCGTTTGTCTCGCCCACTGTTTACTGGGACCGGGTTACAGGCGACGTGTAGCGTGCTCTATTTACTGTGGACGACACACTTTCGACTCACGTACTCGGGTAATTTGTAGACTAGACACCTGGGTGGAGATCAGAAGATATGACGGAGGTGGTATGTTGGTATGTTCGTAGGCCAAACCAAAATGGTCAGGAAAGTAACTTATGTTACTGTAACCCTGCTCGGTATGTATGTAGGGCTCATCAGTCAATTAGTATTATATTAGGTTGGGGAAAAAGTCTTTTCGCATTATAGTATGTATGAACTTGTAATAAAATCTCTTTGGCTATACTATTCGTATCTGGCTGGTTTTGGTATCATTGAAAGTTTAAATTTTAAAGAACATAATTCCAAATTCAAATTAGGAAAATGTGTGATTTTCATTTGTTTTTCGTACCGTCAAGATGAGTGAATCTAATGAAGAAATTCGATACATTTTAAAATTTTACTACAAAAAAGGTAAAAATGCAACGCAAGCCGCGAAAAAAATTTACGATGTTTATGGACCTAGTGTAGTGTCTGTGAGAGTAGCACAAATTTGGTTTAAGCGTTTTCAATCCGGAAATTTTGATGTCAAAGATGCACGTCGCTCTGGTCGCCCTATTACGGATAAGATGGATGCCATTTTTGAAAAAGTGGAGCTAGATCGGCATACCAGTAGTTACGACGTAGCTGAAGAACTGGAAATTGACCACAAAACAGTTTTGGCGCATTTGAAAAAAACTGGGTACACAAAAAAGCTCGACATTTGGGTACCTCACGAGCTCACTGAAAGAAACCTAATGAACCGTGTACTCATTTGTGATTCTTTATTACGACGTAATGAAACCTAACCATTTTTGAAGAAGGTGATAACTGGTGATGAAAAGTGGATCACGTATGACAAGAACGTGCGAAAAAGGTCGTGGTCAAAGGCCGGTCAGGCTTCACAGACTGTGGCGAAACCCGGGTTAACTCGCAACAAGGTGATGCTGTGTGTGTGGTGGGATTGGAAGAGCATTATTCATTATGAGCTGTTACCACCAGGCAGGACCATCGATTCTGAACTCTACTGCGAACAACTGATGAGATTAAAGCAAGAAGTTGAGAGAAAGCGGCCGGAATTAATCAACAGAAGGGGTGTGGTTTTTCATCATGATAACGCTAGACCTCACACATCTTTAGCCACCCAACAAAAATTAAGAGAGTTTGGGTGGGAGGTGTTAATGCATCCGCCGTATAGTCCTGACCTTGCACCTTCAGATTTCTACCTGTTTCGGTCTCTTCAGAATTCTTTAGGCAGTGTCAGGTTAACATCACGAGAGGACTGCCAAAACCACTTGTCGCGGTATTTTGACCGGAAGTCCCAAAATTTCTATAGCAATGGGATCATGTCCCTACCTACAAGATGGCAAAAAGTTATCGAACAAAATGGTACCTACACACTTTAGTTAAATGTAAATAAACTTTATTAAAAAATGTTTTGAATTTTCTTAAAAAATGCGAAGAAACTTTTTCCCCAACCTATTAGAATGTCATTATATCAAATCAAGAAACCGATGGATGTGTTGGAATGAAAATTTATTTGAAAAATGCATTTTGTGTTTTCAATGAATAAACTCAAATTTTATTACGGCCGGATCCACATTTCAGTCAAACACACACACACCACACACACACACACACACCCTCACACACAGACACACAATAAAGAACAGCAGCAATACTTACATTTTATAGCAAGTTTGATCCTTTTTGCATTATTTATTACGTTTTATTTTATAAATATAGGAATCTGACTTATTTTCTTTTCATGCCTGAAGTAGTTTTATTTTTGTTATTTTAGTTTTTGTAGTCTCGAAGAGGCTAACTACTTCTAACCACTACTTTTATTTGTCGCAAATTTCAACATATTGTTTTAACCAAATGTTATTATGTATTACTAGCTTTTGCCCGCGGCTTCGCCCGCGTGGATGTCGGAAATTAACGCAGGAGGACGTACTACCGCGGTAAGATGTGTTAATTCAGGTTATATTATAGGTAATAGCTGTTACCCGCGACTTCGTCCGCGTGGTATTTAACAAAAAGTTTTTCATAAAAACTGTCTTTGAAAACTACGCTGACATACGTCTCAAAATTCAGCGTGTTTTTAGTTTTTTAAACTCTATTTTTTCTAAAATAAAAGTAGCCTAAGTTACTCCTTGTTACATCAGCTATCTGCCAGTGAAAGTTTCGTCAAAATCGGTCCAGCCATTTCAGAGATTACCCGGAACAAACAGACAGACAGACAAAAATTGTAAAAAATGTTGATTTAGTAAATGTATCGTGTATACATCCATATACACTTAGTAAAAAGTGGTTATCTTAATATTAAAAACAGACTCTCCAATTTTATTTATTGGTGTAGATGTATAATGGTGCCAAATTATGTATAATGGTGCCCAAGATACAGGCTGAGCCTAGTTTGGGACCAACGCTACCTCAAAAATTTAATTTTAATGTTGAAATAAACGATTTCTCAAGTAATGTGTAAGTCGCATGTAATAGGAGGCGAGCCTATTGCCATCAACCTGGCACAGATTCAGAATCCAGGCTGCTACTGAGAAGTTCCAGATAGAAAACCAAATAGTACCACACGGAAAACTCTAACAAATCTATGCCACTCGCATCTTCCTTAAAAACCGGCTAAGTGCGAGTCGGACTCGCGCACCGAGGGTACCGTACAAACCTGCAGGTATTCACGGTTTATGCATAAGGTTTATGTTTATGAAATTAAATGTTTTTTTTTTTTATATTTGAGTTGACCGAATGAAAAGTAAATTGTGGTTTACGATTTATGACGTATTAAAAAAAAAACTACTAACTAGATCTCGTTCAAACCAATTTTCGGTGGAAGTTTACATGATAATGTACATCATATATTTTTTTTAGTTTTATCATTCCCTTATTTTGAAGTTACGGGGGGGGACACACATTTTACCACTTTGGAAGTGTCTCTCGCGCAAACTATTCAGTTTAGAAAAAAATGATATTAGAAACCACAATATCATATACCTCAATAATCTATCCATAGATACCCCACACGTATGGGTTAGAAGAAAAAAATTTTTTTGACTTTCAGTTCTATGTATGGGGAACCCCAAATATTGTTGTTTTTTTTTTTTTTCTATTTTTGTGTAAAAATCTTAATGCGGTTCACAGAATACATCTACTTACCAAGTTTCAACAGCATAGCTGTTATAGTTTCGGAAAAAAGTGGCTGTGACATACTCGGACAGACAGACAGACAGACATGACGAATCTATAAGGGTTCCGTTTTTTGCCATTTGGCAACGGAACCCTAAAAATTATAGCCCGTGACCTACTCATCCCGCTAGCTCCACCAGTCGACTGACTGGTCGACTTTTTGAATAATTCAGTAATGCCTGTAAATGGTTTAATTGAAATAAATGCTTTGTTTGTGTTTGGATTTTGTTTTCCATCTACACCAACTGAAATAAAATTTCTAATCATCATTGAATCCAATACATTTTCCTATCTGCCATTTCAGTCATTGCATGCAAATCCCAAACTCCCATATCTGTTTTCAGAAGCATCCCTTGAGAGTCTGTGCAAGGATAAAAATACAGCTAGAAAATCTTACTTGGACGGGAGTTAAAAATTTAAATTGCTTTGCAAATAGGGAGAGCAAACAATTTAAGTTATGCACGGTTTCAGAGGTCTCAGTAATAGTGCATGTTTGCATTGTCCGTGGTTTGTGAAGCATTTAAAATGTGGATAAAAGGAGAATGTATGAAAATAAATAGAAAATAAAAGAGGGCCTTTTATTTTCTATTTATTTCAGCCGTAAGACGTCCACTGCTGGACTTAGGCCTCTCCCAAATCCCACGCTTGGCAGGCGGGTTGGCGATCACAGTATGGTGGTAAAATGCATAGAGAACGCTGCTGCCCGTTCTCTAGTAAGTCCCGTAGTCGCCTCTTACGACACCCACGGGAAGAAATGGGGTGATGCTATTCTTTACGTCCGGCACCACACGGTACCGTGTACCGTACCGGGTACCGTGTGGTGCCGGACAGGCTGATTATGATGAAGAAAACATGGTAATAGTGTTTTTTTAAACCACCAGCGCAAATTACTTTGCCAAGTTCCGTTTTACATTTGTTAAAAAAACTTTTTACAAAAAAATAACAACCGACTTCCTAAAAAAACACACTACAAAGTGAAAAATAACTTTAATTTCGGAAGTCGGTGTCTTAAGATCTGTATTTAAGGTTTTTTTGCCACCGAGTTATTTTTCACTTTGTAGTGTGTTTTTTTAGGAAGTCGGTTGTTATTTTTTTGTAAAAAGTTTTTATTTTTATCTTTTTAGTTATGCTAGATATCCCGCACTAATCTAATCACGTTATTCATTCATTTGTCAAATACTTAATGCAAATTTAAGACTTATATGGTTTTCACATGGACCCGATTGTCCAAAGAGAACCAAATTAAAATGGGACCACACGGGAAGCACCAGCTTTCAAATAAAAAGTAAGAATCCGTTCACCCAGTCAAAAGTTAACAAACAACAAAAAAAAAACAAACAAAAAAAAGGTAACAAACATTTAAAAAAAAAATACAGACGAATTGATAACCTCCTCCTTTTTTTGAAGTCGGTTAAAAAAGACAATGAACGAATTGTTTTGTTTTTTTTATTATGTTTATTCTAAGCAAAGGTGTACCTGTCCAACACACATACAAAAAATAAATAAAACTCTGTATCAAATTTGTATTTTTTCTTTCTTAAGACTTCTCATACACTTCGTAGCTCCTAAAATTTACACAGGGAACGTTGAAACATTGTGCTTTTAGTTGATTACGATACCAAAACTTTACACACTCCATCTCTATATGTAATAGCGTTGGTTTGGTACAGAAACTTATGTACAAACTGTAAAAGAACGAGAAAGTGTAGAACTCACTAACACAAACTAATCTATGATGAATTTTATATTTTCTTGTGCGTATTCTTTACAATTTATCCTGTTTCATATTTTTGAAAGGAAAATGGTGGCAGTGTAAGTTGGTTTCTCGGGCTCCATACCCAAAGGGTGTTAACAGAAATATTTAACTGAGCCTCTGCTCTCCATTCGTCCGTCTGTCTGTCAGCGGGCTGTATCTCATAAACAATAATACACAGTTGAAATGTTCACTGATTGTATTTCTATTGCCGCTATCGCATCAAATAAGAAAAAATAAATGTGCTTAATACGCATTAGCGGAGACCCGATAAAAGAATCTTTTTTTTTCGGCGGCATATTTTCTGCGGATTTTATCTCATGAACCGGTATAGGGAGACGGTAAAAACTGTTTGGCAGAGTGTAATTCTACTTCCGCTATAACAAAAGATAAATAATCAAAACAAAGTTAATAAAAAATCAAAAATAGTCTCCATTAGAAGGCCTCTAACACACAAGATTTTTTCAGCGTGTTTTGCCTTGTGGTACGAAACCTTTGGTACGCGAGTCCAACTTGCACTTGGCCGGTTTTTGTTTTCTATTTAGGACTTGGCTAAATATAGATTTATGTATACTCAAAGGACTTTCCATAGACAGATATCCATCATAAGTTCTATTTATTTTTCAAAATAATCTATATATATAAAATTCAAAGTCCTGAGTGACTGAGTGACTGACTGATATATCAACGCACAGCCTAAACCGCTGGTCCTAGAGACATGAAATTTGGAGGGTGTATTCTTTGTGAAGAGTAGGTATCCACTAAGAAAGGGTTTTTTGAAATTCCATCCCTAAGAGGGTGAATTGGGGGTTGAATTTTCACGCGGGCGAAGCCGCTGGCGGAAGCTAGTATCCTATAAAAATGTTGTACCAATTTTAATTATGCAATCGTGCAAAATGGTGCTGGCGTTTCTTATAGACAGAAAGCAACGTTGAAACGAAAGGTCATGGTCTATTTTAAAGTCTAGACATTTTGGTAGAATAAGGTGGATCTAATAATGTAGGGCGACGCTTGGAATAAATAGCCTTTGAGAAAAGGCCGTGACATAAATACAAAGTTGCCCTGACCGCCTTTATATACACCCACTTTAAAAGAGCAAGTGATCAATTCCAAGGATCATATGAACTATGGACAGATTAGGCAATAGGCATGTCTACATAATAGGTATTTGCCTGTGCTTCTAAAGAGAATAAACTACTGTTGAACACGACATTTATGAAAGCACTTGCTGTGCCCGCGGCTTCATATGCGTGGATGTCGAACCATAAAAACATGTTAGTTCTTATAACATTAGCTATCTGCTCGTGAAAGTCTTGTCAAAGTCGGTCCATTCGTTTCAGAGATTAGCCGGAACAAACAGACACGGAAAGACAAAAAAAAAGTATTGTTTTTTGTCTGTTTCATTTAGAATAAAGCTGTTATTTGATATTAAAAACTGAGTGTTTTTTGTTGTATGTTTATCTTTAAAATTACTGAGCGGCTCGCTGGTCAGCTGGACGGATGTCGATGACTTTTTTTGTATTATTTGAGTGTGTCTCGTTTGATTTCGATTCACACTTGAACCCGGTAGGTGGCTGTTCAGTCAAGACAACGTCTGTCAGGTCTGTTAGTGTATGTATTTATATCTATTTTGATGTTAGACTCGCCATGTAAAGGTGCCAGTTCGCGCCGGAGACTGCGACAGTAGACAGCGACCGAAGATCGCGATAGGAGACCGCGACAGTACTTAACATTAGGCAATGTATGAGCGGCAGTTCGCAAGCGAGACACAGACAAGAGACAGATACGGTAGCAATCTCCGGTCGCCGTCTCCTGTCGCGGTCTCCTGTCGCGGTCTCCAGCGCGAACCGCCACCTTTAGGGGGTCTCTATATGGTCTCCTAAGGCATCCTCTCTCAGCTTTATACAGGAGAACTAAT
This sequence comes from Aporophyla nigra, assembly GCA_947507805.1. Lineage (NCBI taxonomy): Eukaryota > Metazoa > Arthropoda > Insecta > Lepidoptera > Noctuidae > Aporophyla > Aporophyla nigra. The sequence continues at coordinate 23,863,266 of OX382292.1, read as the reverse complement.
GATCGGTAGAGGAGAAAACAAATTCAGCACATCAACACTGGTATGTTTCTGTCAACTTCGGTTCGTTTGGTTATGTTGATAGGCTGAATGAAGGGCGACTAATAAAAGGTTATTCACAAGGCGGATGTGAGTGTGATAAATTATCACTATCACCGATCGTTAGTTCTCCTGACACAGTTTATTTTATTTATATGTATGTATTTATCCTTGTATTTTATAGTTGTTTCCGACATATCTATCCCATTTGTTGCACCTGCCATGTTTTATCTCTGCACCACCCTAAGGTTGACTGGTAGAAAATGCCTCAGGCATTAAGTCCGCCTTTGTACAGTATTTTTTACTAGTGCATAAAGTTTTAATAAATAAATAAATAACCAAAACTTACTCTTTTCAATCGAGACTATCCAAAAAAAAACTCTAATTATATAGAAGTCGAGACATACCCACCTATGAAAATTGATGTACTTATACATCGCAGTTTGTGATCAACAAACAGGCCGACTTTATCCCGTCTGACAGGCGACTATCAATAAATCCGGATCAAAGCGGCGATCCGTGAAACTGCGACCCTTATCAAGTGTAAACTGATACTTCACTCGGTGGATTGATCAGCTGAAGGATTTTAGGTAGCTATTAATTTTTTGGACAAAATAATACAATGTTTGCAGCTACAAGAATCTTTTGGCGCCCGATTGACGATGCAAGCGGCTTTGAAGTTTGTGACTAATTAACTACAGCCGCACGGATCGATCAGATTAAGCGTGGATGGGTTTTTTTATGTCAATATTACAACCATAATCATAATTTATTTCAGTAAAATTGAGAACAGTTTAACTTGACACATATAAATCGACGCCTCCCACGCATAAGGTCGTAAGGCTAAAAAATCTTTTTCTCAGGAGAGCATTTTTCGTATACGTTTATGCTCGGGAGCGTTTAAATGTTAAGACCATTATCTATTAAAAAACTCATTATTTATATAAGATATTAAAATTTGGATTTTAATCATAGATAATACTATACAAGATTGTTGTAATGGCACAAAAAGACGGTTTTAATCAAAAACAATGTTCCGACCATCTGCGTGGGAGCCATCGAAATATCACCGTGGATAGCAGAGCAGAACCCAGTTCCCTGCTAGGAATTAACCTGTGTTACGGACACTAGGGACCACTTCAACATCTTACTGGAAACTTGACATGTTAACAGCCTAAGACCTCTCCATGCCTCAAGTCGTCAGAAGCCCAAAAGCCAGACCACCAGTCTGACCAAGAGGTATCGTATTACATACCTTATGATTGTAGAGGTCAAATAGCCAGTCAAATATAAATTACAGGTATTCAGCTGCATTCGATTAACCTCGAAGTCGCCCCCAATGTAGTTGAGATAAGGCTAGGCAGAGGATGAGCAGGTAAGTAATATGTTAATCCACTATATAACTCAGTACTATGTAATAAGGGGTGAGTATATTCCCATCAACAAGATGTAAATCTGAATTCTACATTTCACAGGAATTTCCTCGAAAAATGAAATAAGTATATAATATACCACGCTCAACAGTTGTGATCATAGATTATAAGCGATAAGGCCGCCCATTGTATATTTTGTAGTCTTTGTAATGTTTTTTTGTTTTGTATTTTAATGGTGTACAATAAAGTATATATAAATAAATAAATTATCTTAATAGTATTAACTGTCTATCTAGCACCAAGGTACTCAGTCTAATACTAGATAATTTTCCCAAAACCCTTTGACAACATTCACGAATTCTCGAAACAATATAAATGACAACACACGAGAATTTAAGCCCTCCTCTCTTGAATACTGTACCGCAAGATTGTACACCACTCCGAGTTCCATTTTGTACAAGACGTGGTTTCATTCCCTCGTAGAACAATATTGCAGGCTTCGGAGAGCACACACCAAGAAACTGCTGGTACGTCTTTTAATTAATCTTTAGTAGGAAGGTACAAAGGATGAAATTCAAGTATGATACCGCAATTATTTAATATGGTCTTTATTTAATAGGTACTTTAAATACGTAATAATCCACTGGCTAGGAACTGCGAGTTCTTTTTCTAATAATTTCATTTTTTACTAGCTTCTGCCTGCGACTTCGTCTGCGTTAAATTTCTTGTTCCCCCGACCCTTCCCGTCGCGTCGAATTGCCTACCTGTGCGATTTTCCCCGTTTTTGCAACATTTTTCATTACTGCTCCGCTCCTCTTGGTTGTAGCATGATGTTATATAGCCTATAGCCTTCCGCGATAAATAGGGTACTCAATACAAAAAGATTTTTTCAATTCCGTTCCTGAGATTTACGCGTTCAATCGAACAAACAAACTCTTCAGCTGTATAATGTTAGTATAGATTTTATCCTTCAAAGAAACTCCAAGCATTGCCCACTCCATAGCGCGCTTAGCGTAGTGTCCACGTTTCGGCACCGTATGTCATTACGGGCATGACGAACTGGTTGAAGACCTCAGTCTTCAGACATTGCGGGATAGGCGACGAGAAGACATAACGAAGTTGCCCAAACTCTGCCCAACCCAACTAGATCCTTAGTGTCGGGTTCTTTCTCAAAGTTATGTTTACCGAGCTAGATATCTTGCCCTAAGTAGATATACTCCTTCACAACTTCCGAGAAGCGAACCTTCGATGGGGATTGGACTAATAATAGATATGGTTAAAGCTTATTTTAATTTCTGAATTGTTTTTATTTTTGTTTCTGTCTCGTTTTAACCGACTTCAAAAAAAGGAGGAACGTTATCAATTCAACTGTATTTTTTTTTGTTATGTTTGTTACCTCAGAACTTTTGACTCGGAGAACCGATTTTGATGATTCTTTTTTATTTGAAAGCTGGTGCTTCCAGTGTGGTCCCATTTTAATTTGGTTCCATTCGGACAATGGGATCCATGTGAAAACCATATAAGTCTTAAATTTGCATTAAGTATTTGCGCGACAAATGAACGAATAATGCGATTAGATTAGTGCGGAGTATCTACCAAAACTAAAAAAAGTTAAAAATAAAAACTTTTTACAAAAAAATAACAACCGACTTCCTTAAAAAACACTGCAAAGTCAAAAATAACTTTAATTTCGGAAATCGTTGTCTAAGGATCTGTATTTAAGGTTTTTTTTGCCACCGACTTTTTTTAAGGAAGTCGGTTGTTTTTTTTTTTGTATTTTTTTAATTTTTATTATGGATTCTTGTAACGTGCACAGTTTACAGAAATGTTGTGATTTCAACAGAAATATAAAACCATTTTTATGTAACAATTGATTTAAAACAGTGTCCGTAGAGTTTCTCCATAAGGCGCTGTGGAATCTTCAACTATCTTCATCCTTCTGCACCCTAATTGCGAAACGCACAATTTATCAGAATCTGAATGGGATTGAAGATTATTTCTAAACCATTGCGTCATTTGTTCGAATAAATTGTCGGCTCAGCAACGTAAATAACGAAATGAATGTTGTTTAACTATGAATATTAAACCAATTCCTACCGATAAAAAGTTCCGCAATTACCCCTCTGGTCGACCAACCCCTTAACAATTTAAAACTGCTTGTTATTGGTTTATTTGAAATAAATGCTTTGATTTTGACTTTGAGTCATGTTCAAAATCATCATACAACCACAACAACCAACACAACCTTATCTGATCCCACACTAGGCAGAGCTTGAACTAATCATAAAAACGTTTCAGAACTAACTTCATAACAAAGTGATATTAAAAAAGTAATTTTAGAGATTACGCCTACACTATCGAAATTCATTCACAAAACACACAATCATCACATCATATGACATTTTATTTGCCAAACATTGTATTTGACATTGCCACATTCAGCTCCCCCAATAACCCGAATGAAAACATTTTAACCCCCCGCAGCTCGTTTATAAAACTCGACGTCTAAAATTGGAATTGAAAAAACCTACACCAGCAGTTAGGTGGGCACATTATCCCGATGGATACCGAGCTATCCAAAAAAGAGTTGTGTCCCGATACTGTATTTAATTTGCATTCGTGAGTGCAGGGTTACATATTTGAGGGCACTTTTGGACTGTGGCAAAGTTACGGCGGTGCTTGGTAAAAAACATTTTGTGACGTTTTGTTTCGATGAGTGTGTCCAATAGGAGAATTCAGTCGAGTGAATCGAAACGTGTGCAAGTATTTTATTTAGATTTCGTTCTTTTGTTACCTAAAAAGCTTTATTTTATACGCACGTGTTGTTTCTTATTATTTATATTTCCTGCCACATTTAAAGTGTTGACCAAAAATAATGTTTTGTCAATGTTATGCAAATTTTTAGAAAAATCGTATACTTGTCTTTGCAACGTTTGCAAATATGCGAGCATCATGTATCTATCACGAAATTAATTCATTTATCTCTCATTGCTTCATTTTCAATTCTTTTCCCTGCTGTGGTACGGTAATTTTATTCTAGGTGCATCTTCTTCACATAAATATAATTATATAAATATTGTATACTAAAATTGAAAAATATTTTAAAAGAGTAACGGTGGAGTTTTTTGACCCTTCTTCTCCATACGAATCTACCTTTTGGAAGAAGCGACTAGAATCAATTCTATTTTTAACCGACTTCAAAGAAAGTTCTCAATTCGACTGTATTTTTTTTTAATGTTTGATTTTGCTCATAACTTTTGACTGGGTGAACCGATTTTCATGATTCTTTTTTTTTATTTGAAAACTGGTGCTTCCCGTGTGGTCCTGTTTTAATTTGGTTCAGTTCTGACACTGGCATCCATGAGAAAACCATATAAGTCTTAAATTTGCATTAAGTATGTGCGCGACAAATGGACGAATGACTCAATATCATGCCAACCAATTTCGATGATTCTTTTTTTAACCGACTTAAAAAAAGGAGGAGGTTCTCAATTCGACTGTTTTTTTTTTAAATTTATGTTTGTTACGTCAGAACTCTTGACTAGGTGAACCGATTTTGATGATTCTTTTTTTATTTGGAAGCTGGTGCTTCCCGTGTGGTCCCATTTTAATTTGGTTCCATTCTGACATTGGGATCCATGAGAAAACCATATAAGTCTTAAATTTGCATTAAGTATGTGCGCGACAAATGGACGAATAACGCGATTAGATTAGTGCGGGGTACATACCATAACTAAAAAGATAAAAACTTAATAAACAAAAAAACCTTAAATACATATCCTAAGGACACCAACTTCCTAAATTAAAGTTATTTTTCACTTTGAAGTGTTTTTTTTTTTTTTAAGGAAGTCGGTTGTTTTTTTTTTGTAGTTTTTATTTTTATCTTTTTAGTTATGGTATGTACCCCGCACTAATCTAATCGCGTTATTCGTCCATTTGTCGCGCATATACTTAATGAAAATTTTAGTTTTTATAATGTTAATTTTGACGTTCATAAGTGCCTTTTATGTGCCTATGTGAAATAAATGCGTTGACTTTGTCGGTAAAAATACTAGGAAACACAGCTATTAAATAGGATCAAGCTTTCAAGTTCCCCTAAATTGAAATGCGGTGTCGTGGTTTCCAACGTCGCCTTAAATATCGTCTCCCAACTGTCTGATTGAATCTACTAGGTTATGTGTCATTTAACCAGGTCCTCGATTCAGAACATACTGGCAACAGCAGGCGAGGATATCATGACTGGAAATGTCAATACTGACAAAATTGTTTCGTAGAAATCTATGAAGAGATTTCCTTCGATTTTCCTAATGAAACAAAGGCGACCTGCACCCTAATTGTGAAACGCACAATTTATCAGAATCTGAACGGGATTGAAGATTATTTCTAAACCATTGCGTCATTTGTTCGAATAAATTGTCGGCTCAGCAACGTAAATAACGCAATGAATGTTGTTTAACTATGAATATTAAACCAATTCCTAGCGATAAAAAGTTCCGCAATTACCCCTCTGCACGTGACCAGAGGGCTGGCCTATTTTTAGGTCAAATAATCAGCATTACCATCCAATATGGCAACGCTGCTAGCCTTATGGAGACTTTTAACACAGCGGCGATCTGGACGAATTCTTTTATGCTCAATGAGCTCTTTCCTTTCTTGTAAACATATTTTAGTGTTACATTGTACCTATATTGTATTTAAGATTTCTTAATAAGTATGTAAATAAGAATTAATCAATCAGTTTCAATTTTCTCTCCTTCTCATCATCATCATCTTTTGTGCTGAATGAGATCCACTGCTGGGCATAGGTCTCTCCCAAATTGGGGGGTCTGCCATAATCACCACGATTGGCTAGCGGCTTGGCGGATGATAAAATGCATAGAAAACGCTGCTGCCCATTCTCTAGTAAGTCCCTTAGTCGCGTTTTACGACACCCACGGAAAGAAATGGGATGAGATATTCTTTACATCCGCCACCACACGGGACTTTCCTTCTATCAAGTAAAAAGTCGTTGGTAAATTCTACTTATCTTCCACATAGTTATAAATCTACTAATCTTCTACATAATCCTATCCTACTAATATTATAAACGCGAAAATTTGTATGTATGGATGTGTGGATGTTTGCTCCTCTTTCACGCAAAAACTACCGGCCCGATTTAGATGAAATTTTGCACACAGATAGTTTATAACCTGGAATAACACATAGAGTACTTTTTATCCCGGTAGTATGTTCCCGCGGGATAATTTCCGACCTCCACGCGGGCGAAGCCGCTGGCAAAAGCTAGTTATAAATAAAACGCAAACACGATGTTTGCCGATGTAAGCCGATGGTAGAAGCTAACAACATTATAAATGTGAAAGTTTGTATGTTTGTTACCCAAACACGCCAAAACGGCTGAACGGGTTTGGATGAAATTACACAGGTAGTTTATAACCTGGATCAATAAATTGAATACGGTAGTATGTTCTCGTGGACTTCACGCTGGCGAAGTTTCTGACAAAACCTAAGTTAGTAATAAAATCGTCAGTTCACATGTTGACAACTAAAACAAACTCCAAAAACGAAGTTTACGCGTTCACAACAATAATGCGTTTCAATTTTCTCTTGGTGAACGTATCGAAGCCATGACTAACCTATTTATCTACCTACTTGCCATTAATTACCCAACGAATGGATATAAATGATGTAATGCGAGAATGAAAATTTATTAACGCTGTGTTTCTAGGCTATTTGGTTGATGACTGTGTTTAGTAGATGCTTTTTGGGTGTATCGGTAGAAAACTTTGAAGCATTTTAGCACGCTACATTTCCATGTCAGAAGAATAAACCCTAAGAAACATAGAATAAAAAACGAACGAAAAAAAGAAAGAGTAACTAATCTTATTCTAACTAGCCTATATTGTCCCACTGCAATCCTCTTCAAGCAGTACACTTCCCCCAATGGTGCACCTTCAATGAAGTTTTCTACTGTCTCACTTTTCAGGCCTCCTTGATTAACTTCTATCTCACAACAATGCTGTCGCATCAAGTCTAAACCTAAGATGCTGTCATCTACTATGTCAGCTATGATGACCTTATGTAAACTGTGTTACCCAGTTTAACTCCGCCTCTTTCTCACCACGGACGGTTATGAGCTGACCGGGAGCTGTAACTACTAAATTTACGCCGTCATTATTATCTACCTCTCCCTTTTCCACAGAATTCTGTCTTTTGTTCCAGTCCATTTAGTTTATACCCAGCTCGTCCCGCCATCTTCGTCTCCACGTGCCGGAATGGTTTCGAGCGTTTAGTGAAACCAAATCGATGGTTTTCTTAGTCCAGAAACCGCTTTTATCATTTCATTTAAAATAATAGCATCATCAATAAAAATTTACATCCTTACCAATGAAATGTGGAGTCAAACAAGGAGACCCGTTGCTAAGCGTTGAGGAAGCCTTCAAAACTTTGGCAGAAAACTGGGTAGCCAGGGGCATAGTCATCGGTGAAAAGAGAGTATCAAAGCTCCGCTTCACCGATAATCTTGTATTTTTTCCTCATCGGGACCTGCAGTAGGTATTGTCTCTACTTCTGTCCAAAGATTATCAGTAAAATATCGCTTTTAGCAATAAAACTGCCCATTGTGACACCCTATGCAACAATGTCTACCTTTATATATTGACTCCATATGGCGTATGTACATAATAAAGAGTATTCTATTCTAAGTATTAATTTCGTGTAATTTCAGGACAGGACTAGAACAATTATTAAATTAACATAATGGAATCTGCAAATAATATTGTCCTTGAAAACTTAGCCCGTATAGTCGAGGCTCATCACTATGAATGGACTAGACGAGGCACGCAATGCGGGGTTGTCCCATCCCTAGAGAAATCTGGGACTGAACCGCGGCCATTACCGCGGCACATAAAGAAGACGTGACAAGCCAAACGTGGCAATGAAATAACTTTATACCGTTACATGCTGGGGTTCAGGATAAAAAATGTTTGCCAATTTACACCAAAAACAATAACAATTTTATCAAATTGTGACAAATACAGCAATTAGAAACTTTAATTAGATTGACTGATTCTTACTTGCATTTTTCATTGTCTCGCATTTGTAAGCAAACTGTCCTCACAGTTTGCTATTTATATGACGAGCTTAATCTTATAGAATATTCGCGTGCATCCTAAATGGCGGTGGAGTTTCTAGATAGTCTACAGATCTCGAGAATATTTGTGAGGTTCCGCCACTCGATAACAGATGGCGGCAGCGTGGTGTTTTATGTCTTACCAATCTAGATCAATAACGAAACTACAATCTAGCTAGATCGAGTAACGAAACTACAATTTACGTTACGTAGATTGTAGTTTCGTTACTCGATAATACATGGCGCTTTCAGTACATGACAATATGTTGGTAACTGTTCTAGTTGCACTAACCGGGACTTTTGTGTAGTTGCATGGCATGGTATGACACTTTGTTTCAATAGAATCTTAAAATGTAATAATGAAGAACAGTCCCCTTGATATTGAGAACAGTCATTCAGTTCAGTTCAATTAATATTGTTTGTGAAAAGATGTGTTTTCTAACTAATATTAGGTCCTTTAGAAAAACACACCATGTTTTCAATTTACGCTAACGATTGGTTAGTAACTTTAAAGTGTAGGCGTGACACACGTGCTGTTCTCTGGAAATCTAAACATAGACTGAACTTGGAACCTGTGACTTGTCAAAGCACGTGGAAGTATCTAGAATTTGAAGAAAAAAAAACATGTATTTTTTGTCATATCGGGTAAAACCCTCACCGAAATAAATATCATTTATACAGATTAATAAGAGCCGGGCAACAATTTGTGGCCCAATTTCATCTTTATTCAATTAAATTTTACGAACAAACAGACAGATTTGTTTATTGAAACTGGCTTTAAGCTCTGGATTTACTTAATTAATTGATGACACTTAAGCCGTCTGTAAATTGAAGTATCTGTTCGGGATGTCAGAATAATAGCTTTTTTTTAACTTAATGGAATATATGGTACCGTATATAACGGTATATTCCATTTAGCATTAATTGGTATATACGGTACTTATAACAATGTGTTTATTTTTGTCTGTTTGTCCCAGCTAAACTCCGAAACGGCTGGATTAATTTTGACGGGACTTTCACTACCAGATAGCTGATGTTATACGCTGTTAATTATGCTACATTTGTTATATAAAAAAGGAAGATAACGGTTCATTGCAAAAAAAAAAACATGTGACTAGCATTTTCCCAACTGCGTTGGGGTCGGCTTCCAGTCTAAATGGATGCAGCTGAATACCAGTATTTTACAAGAAGCGACTGCTTATCTGATAACCCAGTTACTGGGTTATGGCAAACCAGTTACTGGGTTAGGACAACCCAGTTACTGGGTTAAGACAACCCAGTTACTGGGTTATACAAGATCCTTTGGTAAAACCGGTTGTCAGTCTTTCGGGCTTCTGAGTACCCGTAACGACTGTCACAGATCCACAAATGACAGCCGGGACCAACAGCTTAACGTGCTTTCCGAGGCACGGAGCAGTCTTGGTATTTAAAGATGGTCACCCATCCACGGTCCAACCGCGGCAAGCTTAGCTTAACCTGATCCATCGATCGATCTGTGCGGCTGTTATTCATGCAATCCAATATATTATTTTCCTAAAGGCACTACAAGGAAGTTGCGGCCATAGCTAGTAATTACCGATAGAGTTGAGGTAAATCCAAAAGTCATCATTCATCATTTTAGCCGTAAGACGTCCACTGCTGGACTTAGGCCTCCCCCAATTTGGGGGGCTTTGCCATAATCGCCACGCTTGGCAGGCGGGTTGGCAATCGCAGTATGGTGGTAAAATGCATAGAGAACGCTGCTGCCCATTCTCTAGTAAGTCCCTTAGTCGCCTTTTACGACACCCACGGGAAGAAATGGGGTGGTGTTAGGGCGTTTGTGCACTACACAGAATTTTACCGCCCGGCAGTCAGATTTACATCAACTTTCATTTAAAATTCATTGAATTTCATTGACAATTGTAAGAAATCGGACTCCCGGACGGTAAAATTCCTTGTAGTGCACAAACGCCCTTATTCTTTACGTCCGGCACCACACGGTAAATCCAAAAGTAGTAGGTACTATCATTTCATAACAATAATAATTCGAATTTGTGCGTATGTACACATATTCGAAGTGTAATGTATACACCGTGACATTTTAATCGTCTTACAACGGCAGCCCACTTCATGTATCCAATGACTACTACACATCCATAAGAAAAATATGAACATTTGAATAACTAAAAAATAAAAAATATTATTCATTATAATGAATCATGACGTACTTTGTTTGATATTTTGTCTCATGGAAAATTAAGATAGAATGATCTAGTCAACTCGTGCGTTGGGTAGGTGTGTATGTTCTCTACCATATGATACGTAAACATTATTAACAGGATGTTTCATAATTCTAATGCATCATTTATTTTTCTTAGTACGTATTTTCTTCATTGGTAACAATTATTAAATCACGCCTAAAGGTATATTATGTCGGATATATTGAGTGGACAACCTTTGTAAGACGACTAAAAGGTCATGGTGTATATACTAACACAAAATGAGCCTATAATGTTCCCACTGCTGGGACTCAGACCTCTCGGTGAGAGGGAGTGGCCCGTAACCACGCGGGCCCAGTGAGGGTCGATGGATGTCACATTTCTTCGAATTTTCGATTCTAGAACGTTTTTAGAACTGTGGTTATGAATTTATTTACACCAAGTAAAGTAAGACGCTGGTCTGGGTGCGAACCCGCGACCTACAACTTGCAAGGCGCAGCCGTTACTGAGCCACCACTGCTACTGGATGTGTGCAAAGAATGATAAATTGATAATAATTTATACTTATGTAGGTAGGTAATTATGTAAAATATTGCCATTTCTTAGGTTTTAGAACCACTTTACTAAAATAATAGTTTATAAAAACTAAAAAACACGCTTCCATTGAAAACCAAACTAAAAAGTGCAAAATAATGGAAAAAAAGCGTGGGGTGCTTTTTAACCGACGAAAAAAAACGGAAGAGATTATCAATTCGACGCGTATTTTTTTTTATATGTATGACCACGCATAACTTTTTACATAGTAGTCCGATTGTGATAATTCTTTTTTTATTGGAAAGGGTATACTCCGAGGGTGGTCCCATATAAATTTGGAAAACAAAATCAAACCCTAAGGGTCAGAAAACAGGGGATGATTGATTGTTCACTCACTGATTGTAATGCTTAACCACACATAACTTTTTACAGAGTGGTCCGATTTTGGTAATTCTTTATTCATTGGATAGGGTATACTTTGCCAAGTATTATAAGTACATTAAAGCCACAAAAAATTATAAAATAAAAACTTTTTACCAAAAAATTTAACCGCCGAAAAAACTGAAAAGCAAAAAATAATAAACCTTAAAATTATGAGTCGGCGCTGAACAAACAATGAACTAAGATCACTCAAAGCGCCGACTCATAATTTTTTAAGGTATTTTTTTATTGATATCAGGCACCCCACGCTTTTTTTTCCATTATTTTGTACTTTTTAGTTTGGTTTTCAATGGAAGCGTGTTTTTTAGTTTTTTTAAACCATTATTTATTTTCTATTTTTTAGGGTGTTTCGAATTTTGAGACGTATGTCAGCGTAGTTTGTGACGTATGTCATCGTAGTTTTCGAAGCCAGTTTTTTTTGCTGTCCTGGTAACCCTGGCAAGGATAATGGCACAAATTACCTAGTTTGTGACGTATGTCAGCGTAGTTTTCGAAGACAGTTTTTTTGCTGTCCTGGTAACCCTGACAAGGATAATGGCACAAATTTATGAAATTATTGCATTGTCATCGGTCCTTGACAGGTGTGCAAAGTTCGAATGAAATCTGATCGTTTAAAGTGGGTCAAAATCGCACTACAAGGAGTCGGTTACAAACAAACATACATACAAACATAAAAGTGAAGCTAATATAAAGCGTGTAAAAAATATCTTACATTCCCTGTTCTTTGCTTTTTAACCAACAGAAGAAAGTTCTGTGTTCGACTGTTACATATATTTTTTTATTTATTTATTTTATTATATTAGGGTGGCTTACACCTAAAAATACAGTATTGTTGTACTAGTTATAAACTACCTATGCAATGAAGTCGGATGAATATGTGATCTGATTCGGATGTGGTCAAATAATATTTGCGGTCGGCCGAAAAATTGCGGAAAATGAGGCGCTCAAGTGGCTATTACATTAATAAAAGAATGTAGCTATACTCGCAAAAATGCATGCACAACCACTTCAAGGATTAGATGCTACAGTTTTTGATAAAATGGTACTAATGGACGCCAAGCTGCTTGCAAACAAATCGATTGACGGATGTTCATTTTTTTAAATGCCTTGACTGCGCGAATGATACAGGAATTACTGCGGTAAATTGTGCGAGCATGTGGAGCATGGAAAAGATTTATCAAACGAGAATGTCGAGTCGGAACATTCAGAGACAGCTTAGAAAGAAGTTCAGGACATTCAATCCTTGAATGAGCTATTTTCACAAAGAACCGTATGTCAGATATATTTCTCCTAGTTAAAAGTGGGAGTAAAAGAAATCGAGCACATCGTAAAAAAAAAAGTTTAAAATGTATGTGTAAGGGCTCATTCACACGGGATCCGTCATTGACGTTTCATCATAAAACACATATATACGTCATGACGGGTGGACGTTCACACATTGCATACGGAATCGTCTTTATTCGGCAAAATATCCGAATTGATGTTCACATCAAGATTTGGAGCATTTCCATAACTTTTTTGCGAACGTGTTTTTTAAAAGACGATACGTGATTTAACACGTTTCCGACATTTTTCACGATTCGTGATGCGTGTGAACACGGGCATTTAAAAAGCATAGCCGCCGTCAAAAAAAACGGATCGTGAAAAAGACGATTCGTCAAAAAAAACGAATCGTCTTCGTGTGAATGAGCCCTAATATGTACGTTTAAGTGTATGTTCACCGATTTCTTCGCCAACTGTCGACCGACTTCTAAAATTCATTCATTTTCGTTTCATTTTGCATGGATAGGATATGCTTCAGGGGTGGTCCCATTTAAATTGTATTGACTTTGCTTTGGTCGTTTTTGCGTTGGCTTTTAACGATACTTATTGGGTGTACTACGTGAGCTCGACAAATGAATGTGCGAATAACACATGTGCGACAAAACTGTACTGCGACTCACAATAGTTCGAATGCACGCTTGTGCGACACACTCGAGCTCACATAGTACACTAGGTTAGGTTAGGTTAAAACTGTGACCTCCTACGCACGCGCGGCAGCGGCCGGCGAGTGCTAGAAACAACTAGATTCAGTGTGTCGCACAAGCGTGCATTCGAACTATGGTGAGTCGCAGTACAGTTTTGTCGCAAAAGTGTTATTCGCACATCCACTCATACTTATTTAATCCAATTTGTTTATCGTGATAACATTCTAATATTTCCTGTCACTGCTATTGATTTGGTCAGTAATGGTATGCGAATAAGTGCAGGGTATATACCACAGCTAAAAGGTGAAAAATAAAAACTTTCAAGAAAGCTTTTTCCATATTATTGTTGGGATCCGCTTGCGGCCAGACACGCTAAAATATGCATCGACTTGCGTGACCCAGATAAAAGTTGAAAAATATTCCTAACTTGATGTTGTTATTATACACAAACACCAGGTGCTACCAGGGACCCACCTTTCAAATGGATTTTTTATCCAACAAAATAACCGACGGAATCTTTACATACAAATTCCAAAAAGTAGTAGGTTTAGGTACAGTCTGGAAAAATATCGGGACGAACAGTCTGTTCAAAATGATCTAAATAACTATGAAAATTAAATATTATCTCAAGGACACAAGGAATGTTTCAGAATGATGACAGTAAACGACAACCGTCATTGTGACAAGAACTTTAACCAATTGAAATAAAGTTTAATTTTCTTAGTCGTTGAGAACATTTTGAACAGTCTGTTCGTCCCAATATTTTTGACGTTGTCTGTACAATCACAATAAGTAAATTCCTAAATCATATACACCGTGACATTTTAATCGTCTTACAACGGCAGCCCACTTCATGTATCAAATGACTACTACACATCCATAAGAAAAATATGAATATTTGAATAACTAATTAGTAAAAATATTATTCATTACGATGACGCATGACGTAGTTTGTTTGATATTTTGTCTCATGGAAAATAGAGATGGAATGATCTAGTCGCCTCGTGCGCTGAGTAGGTATGTATGTTCTCTACCATATGATACGTAAACATTATTAACAGGATGTTTCATAATTCTAATGCTTTATTAATTTTTCTTAGTATGTATTTTCTTAATTGGTAACAATTTTTTAATCACACCTAGATGCATTTATGTCGGATACATTGAGTGGACAACCTTTAGACGACTAAAATGTCACGGTGTATAGGTAGTAAAACCGCTGGGTCATGGCGTAGCACACTAACAGTACGCTGGCAGTAGTAGTATGGGTTTAATTTTGACGGTTCCACAACATTCATTGTGATATTTACATTGTTGAGCAGACAAATTTTTCAAACTTATGAAGCAAGCAAAAATCAACAGGCAAAGCAATATCCTTCAAAATGATTCGGATTGTGATCGGTAGGTAATGGTACCGATTCCCTTGTTCACAAACTAAACTAAATTTAAGTTCAGTGCATCTTTTTCTTTGTATTTCATTAAGAAGAGGACAAAAGAAAAATTTTAGTTTAGTCCTGTCAAATTAATCAGCGCCTGTCACTACTCCATACAAGTTTAGACGTGATTAAAAACTTGCCTACTAAAATTACGTCAATTTACGTCAAGCGCTGATTAATTTGACAGGACTAAACTAAAATTTATCTTCTGTCCTTTCCTTAATGAAATAGAAAGAAAAAGATGCACTGAACTTAAATTTAGTTTAGTTTGTGAATAAGGAATTCGGCACCATTGTGTTACGCAATTAGGTCGCTGGTCTGAATAGTAGATCTTTTCACGACTGTAGGTCACGCACGACTGGAGTTTACTCCTTACTCATCATCATCATCTGCCTATCCTTTTCCCAACTATGCTAGGGTCGGCTTCCAGTCTAACCAGGTGCAGCTGAGTACCAGTATTCTACATGGAGTGAGTATCTATCTGACCTCCACAACCCAGTTACTGGGTAAAACTATACCCCTAGGTAAGACTGGTTGTCAGACGTTCGGGCTTCTGACGACCCGTAACGACTGTCTAAGATCTACGAAAGACAGCCGGAACCAGCTTAACGTGCTTTCCGAGTCACGGAAGGGTCTTGGTATGTAAAGATGGTCACCCATCCACGGACTAACCGCGGCAAGCGTAGCTTAACCTGAACGATTAACCCGTTGTGGCTGTTATTACTTAGTAACAAGCCCCTTACTATTATAAAATATATAGATTTGTAAACATAACATAACGTAACAGAGAAAGTTTGATTTTGCTCCCCATAAATTTTCATACTTGAATATGAAAATCGATTCAGGAGTAAACTCCAATAAACTCCAAAAAGAAAATTCGAATCACTTGCTATCCCTAAAACTTCAAAACACAAACGACCCTCGGAAAAATACCTGCCTACATTAAAATCGATCAATATTTTTTCTCCAAACAAGATTATACTATCTATATCAAATCTTCAGTTAAAGCCCTCCTTCCCTCATCTTCACACCTTCCCCTCATACTTTGTGGGTTTTGTGTCAATATTTTTTCAACTAAGAGCACGTTTGCGCCAACGTAAAATTATCGCGATGGGATTTAATCGTGCTCTGGATTTTATACTCTCGGTGTTGAACAGACAATTGAGAATCCAACGGAGTTCATCCCAGCACGTCGAAAAACACACTGTTCGATTTTCAAGTTCGTTAAAGGCTCGTGCAGACTAGCGCGACAGTCGCGCGCTATTCGGCCATTTATATCCGTAGAACAATTTCTATGAAAGCGCGCGCGACACTTCACACAGGGGCGACCTCTGCACGAGCCTTTTAATTACGTCCGTGTCATTGTCGACTGCAAGAAAGAAAGAGAAATCGCGCAATTTCGGCCGGGCGCACGTTACAGTAACACGTAGTGGCGCAACAGAGGCGTTACGTCGGAGAGGCTAAAACGTTCGTGTTTGCATGCCCGAGCATCGAATTGGGTCAAATGTAGGTACTCCAATTGGTATAATATGAGGGTAGTGTAAATAATTGTTGAATATCACTATTAAGTGGGTAGTTTGCTTTGTGAAATACCAGATGGTAAACCTAGAACTATATATCTGTGTGGTACCAGCCGGAAAGAATAGCACCACCTCATTTCTTCAAGTGGGTGTCGTAAAAGGCGATTAAGGGACTTACTAGAGAATGAGCAGCAGCGGTTTCTATGCATTTTACAACCAAACTGCGATCCCCCGCCTGTCAAGCGTGGTGATAATGGCAAACCCCCTCAAAATTGGGGAGGCCTATGTCCTCCTGCCTATGTTAATACCAGATAGATCCAATGCTACCTATTTCGCAAGCAGTATGATGTCGATCCTGGTAGCTATTTTTGTTCCAGCTCAGATTTTATGCCACCTGCATCAGACTGCTGAATAGAATTTATTCACCAATATAGAGGGTGTAAAAAAAAACATCATATAGCCATCAACTACGCAATTTGTGTGTACATCAAACTATGTGACATTGCACAAAAATGATTGCACTTAAACAATTGTTATTTTTGGGGTCAAACTTTTTTGCGGTAGCGCGCAATATAACGCACGCAAAATAGTAGTGTAGAAGATAGGAAGATATCAAGAGGGGGAAGACCTATATAAGGCGTTGCACCACTAGCACCGGTCCTTTTTTTCACTCGGAGCCGTCGTGGGAACAACATCGTGAGGTCGTCACGTCACCCTGTCGGTTACATTTTAAAATCGTGTCTGTATTCGCGCCATAATTTGTTAGTTCTATTGTGAGTGTATTTTTTTCGTTTAGTTAATTTGTTATTCGATTCCTAGTATTAAATTGTTGTCAGTTCGATTTGCATATTTGAATTATTTCCTGTAGGTATTTCTAAAATTCTTTTAAAAAAAAGTCACTTCTGGTCTAATTTCCAAGATCAGAAGTGGGATTCTTCCCATTTCCATTGCCCACTATTCACTTGGTTTTAACCAAAGTCCCCCCATTTTCATTTTTGTGTCGATTTATTTTTTTCTGCTGTGGTGCAATTATTTTACTTGTGTGTGGGTACTTTTGTTGAGTGTTATTACTGGTGTACGTTTGATCGTTTGTTAGTCGATTGTTCTGTTGTTTTCAGTTGTCTTGGGTTAGGACGTTAGGATGGTAGACCGCAATCGCGATCGTAGTCGCAGTCGCTGCAGCAGCCACGATAATAGCTCGCGTCGTAATAGTCAAGGGCGGCAAAATAGTGGGTACCGCGAGCGATCCCCTAATGAAAACAACACGTTAAGGCTCGAGATACAAGCGATGATGTCTCGTCTTAAAACGCTAGAAGACAAAACGAGGGCTTCACCCTTGCCAGTGCGTTCGTGTGACCGTGATAAAACTATAGTGTCTGATAGTGTACGTGGCCGACGGGCATTGCGGCGCCAGCAAACACCGTCGCTGGAACATAATAAGTTACGATCGTCAGTTCGAATAGAATCGCGTAGCGTGCGTCATTCGTCACCACTGGAGCGTGGCCGCCGTTTAGCTTCACCTTTGCCTAGAGAGACTGTGTCTCGACATACGTCACCGACCCGCCGCCGTTATAACTACCGCCGTTATCCACGTTCTCGTTCTAGAACACCGCCGTTATGTGTTTCTGAGCAGGCGTCGGTACGAGTGTCAGACCGTCTGATTGGGAATGTGAATGATAATTTAAATTCAACACAAGCTACGGTAACCGATCGTATCGTGGATGCTATTCGGTCAATTAATACTGCGGGCAGTTTTCAACATTGTTATATTTCAAATTTTGATCCTACCCTACATAATATTGATGATTGGTGTGCGGAGGTTGATCGCGCTAAAGTTTTAAACAATTGGAATGATTTCGAATGCTTGTCGCGTATTGGTAATTGCTTGAAAGGCGACACTCGATCATGGCTTAACGAATGGGTAACTAATGACCGATCGTGGAGCAACTTCAAAAAAAGAATTTAAACCTTTGTGCCCTAGAGTACTGGACGTCGCGAATATTTTATATGACGTAATGACGAAAAATTCCGATAACTATTCTACGTATGCGGATTACGTGCGTCGGTCATTGCTCCGTTTACGAGTAGTGCGGGGACTTAGTGACGAGCTAATTTCGGCGATAATAGTACGCGGTATCACTGATCCCGCCATAAAAGCGTCGGCGACGAACGCCAAGCTGTTGCCCAACGACTTAGTTGAATACTTTTCGATCTACGTTAAGCCAAACAATACTAGTGCGTCAAAAGGTTCCGCGTTTCGTTCTGTGAGAGATAAACAAATTACAGATCTTTCTCGTAAGCACAATTTAAATGATATCAAATGTTTTTCTTGTGGGGAATCAGGGCATAGACAGGCAATGTGCACTAAGAAACCAAGAACTGATCAACCGCCAAACGGTTCGTCAAATAATTCTACGACTAACCCTACGTCTGCTTTTGTATCGAATAGGTCCGAAACTTGTAATTTTTGTAAGAAACCAGGTCATAAGGCCGAAAATTGTTTCGCTAAGCAAAGGTCGGAAGTTGCAAACAAGTAAATACCGAGAATAGTGATGTTGTCGTAGCAATTATATAGAACGTAGCGGTTCATGTTTTGATTGATAGTGGGTCAACTATATCCTTAATTTCATTTTCGTTATTTAAGCATTTTAATTGTTCACGTGAGCCAGCGCTTCGTATTTTGAAGGGGTTAGGTACTCGAGGTAGAGAGTACGAGTTACGTAACGTTACTTATTGAACTTGACGGCTTAACCCTCGAGGTAGATTTGTTTGTTGTGTCCACCGAATATATGAACACGCCGGTCATAGTAGGAACGGATGTTCTTAATAGGGACGGTGTTGGGTACGTTCGCACTAAAGATTGTCAGTCACTTACAAGCAGCGTTAATAACTTGCATAGGGTAATGAACATACAATCTGAGACTGAGACAATTCCAATCAATACACCATTAGTCGATGGTTACTTGGATAAGTTGTTGGAAATAATTAGTAATTTCTCTCAGTATTTTAGTTCCGGTACTGCAATATCAACTGTTAATACAGGGTGTATGTTCATTAAGCTTCATATCAATACTCCCGTTTACTATCTGCCATACCAACTTTCTCACGCTGAGACTCTTCGTGTCCGTGACATAATTAAAGACTTGTTGGATAAAGGAATTATAGATGAGTCGGATTTTGATTACGCAAGTCCGATTCTTCGTTCTTGGCCAGAGATCGAATATTTGGGTAGATCAATTTGGGTAGGTCAGGTTAGGCCGAATATTGAAAAAGTGAGGGTTTTGATTGACTCAGCCGAACCGCAAAATGTAAAGCAGGTTCGTCAATTCATGGGTTTATCCAGCTATTTTAGGCGGTATATACCTAGCTGGATTTGCCCAGGAAATTGCGTGTATCGCGGCACTTACTAAAAAGGGAGTAAGTTTTAATTGGGGAGTCCAACAACGGGCTGCTCGTAAGTACATTGTGGAATGTCTAACGAGTGAGCCAGTACTTGCAATTTATGACCCTTCATTACCCATAGAAGTCCACACAGACGCGAGTTCAATTGGGTATGGAGCAGTCTTGATGTAAGTGCATGAAGATAATCGTAAGCGATTGGTGTCCTGCTTTAGTAGGCTTACTCAGGGAGCTGAGAGACATTCATTCATCCATTCAAAAATTGGCGGGTGGCCAATTAGACTCCAGCCGTTATATTTTCAAAACGACATCCTTCTTGTAAAGTTTGCACCTACCGGTGAAAATCCCTTTCTTTGCTATATCCCAAAAGGTCATAGACTTAACCTTTTACGAATTTTCCATAATGAACCTGATCATCCCGGTGTCGATAAGACAGTTGATCTTATCACGAAACACTTCTTGTTTCCAGGGCTGAGGGTTTTTGTACATAAGTATATTACACACTGTTTAGTGTGTCTCTCCCATAAGAAAGTCCCCCGAGCCCGTTCACAACCCATTCACTCTTGGGAAACCGGATTCACCTTTCGAAACTATCCATTTAGATTCCTTAGGTCCTCTTCCCGAAGCCGATGGTTATCGCCATGTTCTTATATTTATAGATGCGTTTTCTAAATTCTGTTTGTTATACCCTATGTACCGACAAGACGCTGATGAACTAAATCGCCATTTCACCAATATGATCTCCCTTTTCGGAACTCCGAAGCTAATAGTAACCGATAGAGGTCGCATGTTCCAGAGCACCGAATTCTTAAATCGGGTCAAAGACATGGGTTGTGAGACTCAGTTTATCACCCCTGAAATGCATCACTCTAACGGGCAAGTAGAACGATATTGTCGCACTGTGCTGAACATGGTTCGTATTGAGTGTAATCATCGACGGGAAAAGTGGCCGAGTGTTATGTGGAAACCGCAGTTGATTCTCAATATCACAAAACATAGAACAACTCAGTATTCAGCTTTGAACCTATTGATAGGTATTGATGCTGCGACGGCACTCATTCGTAGTTTGGTTCGAGATGCGGGCTTTGAAGGTTCCAGCCCTAATCGAGAAGTTGTTCGCGAAATGAGTCGCCAGAGAGCATCAGAATGTCTCCGTTCAAATCAAGGACAACAGCAGTGCTATTCTGTAACCATCTCACCGGGTGAAGTGAGCGTGTAGTGAGCTATCAATGTCAATCCACCTGATGCTAGGGATGTTCAAGTATCATATTTACAATCATAATCGAGATTTAAATACCTAATATTCTTATGCTAATTCTATTGATTATTTTTATAAGGATTTCAAAGCTAGCATAGTGTCTAAACAATACTACTGTTTCGGGAAGTTTTTCAAATGAAATAGCGAAACAGATATTCAGACAGAAACGCATTGAATTTTTTCTATTTTTTCCTTGACTAGCCCTATTGCCTGACGCACAAATGCGACACGCATGAACAATTAGTATTATTGTCAGTTATTAAGAACCCACTGTAAACTGCTTAAAATTAAATACTTAAATGCAATCACATGGCCTAATCGCGATGTGTCTTGGAGAAACGACTGTAGATCGACTCGAGTAGATTGTGCAACGTTCTTCAGCGTTGTTACTAACCCAAATCTATAAAACAAAGACGAAAGAACTTGCAACCTAATTGCGAAACGCACCATTTATCAGAATCTGAATGGGATTGAAGATTATTTCTAAACCATGGCGTCATTTGTTCGAATAAATTGTCGGCTCAGCAACGTAAATAACGCAATGAATGTTATTTAACTATCAATATGACACCAATTCCTACTGATAGCAAGTTACGTAATTACCCCTCTGGCCGTGCCTGTCTGACGGAGCATAGAATTCAATCTCAGACAAACTATGTGGGAACCCACATCTAGGCACTCTCATATACACATTGATATTTGTTTTTGTTTACTAGGTAGGTATTTATTTAACGTATAACACGTCACGTATGCGCACTAAGCACGTTAGGAAAATGCAATACCAACGTCCAAAATGTGCCGACTAACATTTTATTGTAGATAAAAATATACTTACCTACTTACTTAATTAGTCGTTGCAAACAATAAAAAAGAATATTCATCGAATCGTCATCATCTTTATAATGTCAAAATTTAATAGTTCAAAACGGTCACCCGCGTGCTCGCGAGGTGAAGTGATGTTACCATGACAACGGCATTGCGAGCATCGCGTGATCAAGCCGCGCATCCACGCCAGACGCTGTCATCAATAGGTTTCAACTTTTTTTGTTTTTTTTTGTTTTCCTTGTGCAGAAGCCATTTCATATTCGGTTCAGAGAATAATTAGTACGCAGTTATTTATTTCAATTCTTGTAGATACCTATGTACCTATCTAAATACAACAGTTTTTAAAAACATTTATGTCAGTTTAGTACCTACAGTTTGGTGTCAACAATTAATCCGCTTTTTTATACTAAGTGCTCACTTCACCTGACTACATGCGATGATGCGACGAGAATCGCGTGAAGTGCTCACGCCGCGCAAGCGCACTAGGCCTAGTGGCCTGCTTGCGCGGCGGACATCAATGTGAAAAAAAAAAACTTTTTTTTATGACCATGTGTTCAAGCCTGATCGCATTTAAAGTTCAGACAAAATTAGCTGGTACTTATTTACTACTAATTTAATCTGTAACGTATCACGCACATACGCACTAAGAACATGCAATCAAATTAAATTATTTTGGGCTACAAAGACCCATATCATAAATACCTTACAGACTAACATACATACAAATAAAAACCACGTAAACGTAACTATTGTACACGAAGTGACAGCGTCGTGTTGCGCTGCGTGGTGTTGCGTAGCCAAGCGTAGCCTTTTTTTTTTTTTTGGATGGGAAATCATCAAATGACTTCTCCCGCTCTGGGGGGAGCGGGAGGGCGTGTCAGACTTTTACTGACTAAAACCCACCCGTGTTCCTTCAGTTGCCCATGTGCCAGGGTCACGGTATCTCTTTCGAACAATCACGCGACCCCGGCAGGCATCGGTCCTAGCAGACCCCTTCAGTGTGGCTGACATCTCTTTGAGGCGCGCGTGGAACACTACGCGCCGTCGACCCGAGCTTGGTCCTTACCGGGCGGCGAGCTACCCATTGCTCGCCACCCGCAAGCTCGCGCCTACGGTGGGTGTTGCGTAGCCTTCCGCGGAAACGCCGATACACGACACCCTTCGGCCAAAACTGCCTTGAGGAAGGTCTCGGTTTGATGAGTTGGAACTCGCACCACGAATGACTTGAAGTTCGTGTTGTGGCGTGGTTCCAACTTCTCGACTCTCAAGGTCCAGTTGGTCTTCAAACGTACATACTCCACGATCTCCTCAACCTTCGTGGTGTAATGTAAACGGGACACATAGAGCTGCGTTGGTGTAGCTGGACGCAGCAGCATATTGGATCCTGCTAACGCGGTCCCGCACAGATTCCGACTAAGAGGCTTCCTCCTCTTCACCTTCACGAAGCCATCCTTTTCACTCGAGCCTGAAGCCGGGCCTAGCTGTTTCGATCCCCTAGTAGCAGGTTCACTACAGCTCTACACATCCCCCTTCCTGGTCTGCGACACAGGTTTGTACGTGGCGACGATAGCGTGGGCACGTTTACGTACCTCGAGTCACTACCTCGACCGGTGTCGAGTCAGCGACGGCGAATACCAATGTGCAATAAGTAGGTACAGCTAGGTACCTACCATGCCTAGGTACTACTAAACATCTCGTAGTCTGACCATACGTAGGTAGGTACGTGTAGACACTGTTATTTGAAACCATTGTAAAAAACCAATTATTATTAAGCTGCGTGTCGACTTCGCGCTCCTGGCGCGCGCGCCATGAATGACCGCGCCGAGAGTGCGTTCCGCGGAGCGCGTTCCAAAGATTTGAAGTATATCAACTAAGCGCGCCTGGCGCGCGTGGCAACTTTTCCAGTGTTTGACCGTTCATCATGGAAGCTAGTCGTGTACGAGCAGCAGCAGCTTTTGTAATTATACACAGCATTATAAAAAAGAAAAAAGAGAAACGAAAAGTGCGTTGGTGGATAAAAGAGCTGTACCGAAAAAGAATGCAGTATGGAGTGACACTTATAAGAGATATGGAGTTCGAAGTGATAGAAGACACAATAAAAAACTTCACAAGAATGTCTACAGAAGATTTTTATTACTTGCATAACTTGATAGAGCCAAAGGTGAAAAAAATGGCCACCCAGTTTCGCGAAGCTATCACAGTGACTGAAAGGCTGGCTATAACTTTGAGATTTCTTGCCACTGGAGACTCGTATACAAGCTTGCAATACCTGTTTAGAGTTTCAAAGCAGTCTATATCTAGGATAGTCCCAGAAGTTTGTGATGCTATCAGTGAGGTTTTAAAAGATTGGGTAAAAGTAAGTGAAAAACACAGTATTAATTAGTATTATATTTATTAAACTTTTTTAAATTAAATTACTTCTCGTTAGCTTGAGTTGACGTACTGGCCAGAGAATCAGTATTTGAACTTGAGAGATTTTGAGGCTCTTGTGTTGTATACCCATAAAGTGGACTGTATTTGCCTAAATCGGCTTCAAAAATTATATTGTTTATTGCCTGTTTGACATATATTAAAGTATGGCTGTCATATTTTCTTAATTCATTTCCTATGTGCTGACCATAACTGAAATATGGATCAGTAGCTTGCGACGGTTCGGTTAAAATTTTGAACGCTTCTGTCAACATTTTATCGTCCTCTTCTTCTTGTTTCCTTTTTTTTGAGGTCTTCTTGGCGGTTTTTTCCGGTGCTTTTTGAATAATATCATTAAATTGTTCTTGTGTATTACACTCTTCTGAAGTTTTTTGGGAAGACTCGCCTTTATTTTGTGGTGTAGATTCCTGAAATATGAACGTGCATTTAATTAACTTTGTATTTTATAATTATTTGTAATTTTACAGATCCCCACATCCGAGACAGACTGGTTGGAAATTGCTCAAGAATTTCAAGAAAAATGGGATTTTTCTCATGCTATAGGTGCCATGGATGGAAAACACGTTATGATACAGGCACCTGGTAACAGCGGCACGGAATATTATAACTACAAACACTTTTTTAGTATCGTACTCTTCGCTCTAGTTGACGCGGACTACTGTTTTAGATACGTTGACATTGGTTCCCAGGGGAGACTTTCGGACGGGGGGATTTTTAAACGTACTACATTATACAAAAGACTCGAAGAAAAGTCCATGAAAATACCTCAGCCATCGATACTTCAAATACCATACACCCTCAGAGTTCCATTCGTTATTCTGGCAGACAAAGCATTTGCACTAAACGAATACACAATGAAACCGTTCCAAGGGGAGCCAGAGAGGGGATCTCCAGAAAGAATATTTAACTATCGTCTGTCAAGAGGACGTAGAGTAGTTGAAAATGCTTTTGGGATAGCAAGCTCGGTTTTCAGGGTTTTAAGGAAACCTATGTTACTATCACCCAGTAAAGCTACAAAAGTAGTTTTGGCTGTTATACATTTACACAATTTTTTGCGAAAGAGGTCCAGCCAGAAATACACACCACATGGATCTTTAGACACGGAAACAGTAACTGGAATCACACCAGGTAGAAATGACGGTGATCATTCATCATTACTCCCTCTCACTAATGTACCACGTAGAACTGGGAATGACGCAAAGGAAATACGTTTACATCTCGCTCAACATTTTGCCACTAACGGAACAATACCCTGGCAAAATAGATATTGAAATAAGTAACATTATTCACCTGCGTAGCGACTGTTGCATCATCCTTATTCCCATCGTCTTCCATAGTATCTGTTGTATAATTTGGTGAACACTTGTCTTGCCTGAAATTGAAATCATCAAAACCAAACCATTTTGATACGTAAATACTGTCCCGACCTGTGAACAATCAACCAATAACATATTTAAAATGTATATGTGAATTTTTATTTATGTCTTCTAGCCTGCCTACAAATATTTCAAAACCAAAATCAGCTAAATCGGTCCAGCCGTTCTCGAGTTTTAGTGCGACTAATTCTTATTTATTATTATAGATAGTTTAGTTAATTTCTCTGTAAACTTATCATGCAAATACATGTTATTTTTTATATAAAACTAAAAATAATATTTTTGAAGTGAAAACTTCTTTAGCGGCGTTGAGCACTTTTTCTGTAATGGGTATAAAATCTTAAACTCGCGTCAGGACACGTGACCCTGATCGAAAAAGCGTAGGACGGATGGTTTTAATTTGGAAAAGCGCCATCTATTAAAACGAATACGAATCACTTGGCTAGCCTTGGTTAGTATGGTTATGGAATCATAGATGATGCTAATATAAACTACTAAACACGAAGAGTTTACAGTAAAATATATGTCATTAAAAGTGTGTCTAATTCTAAAAAAATAAAATCGTAATATAGCATAAGCCATAAAATAAATATTACTTATGAATTAAATAATTGTAACAAATAACTTTTTCTAAGACAGCAACTCGATTATAGATGGCGCTCAAACTAATCATTCAATTTTTGAAGTGAAAACTTCTTTAGCGGCGTTGAGCACTTTTTCTGTAATGGGTATAAAATCTTAAACTCGCGTCAGGACACGTGACCTGATCGAAAAAGCGTAGGACGGATGGAGAGTAGACAGCTATCCCCTCTCTACGGCGCGGCGAAAATGTATGCCTGGGCCTACTGTTTCGTTTAGGCGGCGCAGGGCGCTTGCGCGAATGTTCGTCTATGTTACAGCGTGCCACGCGCATCCATGTTTCTCTTCTGTACGATGATAGGAGCACAGTCATTTTTTTCTTTAACTCCGGCACAGGGACTCCCATTTCACTACTGATTTCTCTCCAAGCATCTTCTCTAAGCGATTTATTATGATACGAAGAACTTTTGCTGTTCCACAAAAGTTCTTTCGTACCATATAGCTGAATTAACTTACGGCAACTTTGGTTATCCATAATTATTATTCGGAGCGCAACAAACACAAAAAACGACCCGTCTCAAATGGCGCGCGCGCCACGACTGATGCGTGGTAAAAAACCGACACCCGACGGAACGGACCGCTCCGCGTTCGGGCGCTCCAACGAACACCTTGGCGCGCGTTCCAAACTGGTATCCATTTCGCGCGGCTGGAGCGCGCGCCAATGTTCGATCTCTCGGAGCGCGAAGTCGATACGCACCTTTACAAGAGTGACCATGTAGTTACTTGCCGCCACAAATTATTGGAACCGTGCACCTACCTTCTGAAGTTTCATGCAGGATTATGTGAAATGATTTTTTTTTGATTTTGTCGATGATGAGATGCACTACCTACTGTGTAGGTATACGATTTGTGTATTTATCTAAATACAAAACCATACTAATATATTCATGTATACCTATTTATTAGTCGTGTTAATAATAAAAGAATATTTATCAAATCATCCTCATCTCGATACCTACCTACTATATCAAAAATCAACGGTTCAAATGACAAACGCGTAGCGCGCCCGCGTTGGGTCACTTCACCTACGCTTCATGTGACGAGAATCGCGTGAAGTGTTCACGCAAGTGTGTCTCAAACGGTGAAGTTGGCGTTACTCATTTAGCTCCGCGTTAGCTCACTTCGCCTACATTATGAAGAGAATCGCGTGAAGCGTGTCTCATACCGTGAGCACCGATTGAGTAACGGGTGAAACACGGAGACAAACGCGCTTGCGCGAGAGCTGTCAATGTTTTTTTTTTTAATTTTTGAGCCTTTCAAGTCATTATTAAACGCAATGACGTATTCGCAGCTAGAGCCAATGAAGTATATTTTAATGTCAAGTCCAACCATTGTTGAACATTTCAAAATTATGTTTTCAACAAATGAATATTAGGTACTTACTTGAGAGGTGTGAGATCGAGCAATCGGTGAATCGAGAGGCTTGTAGCTAAATAAAAACAGCCGCACAGTCCGACCGATCCGGCTAAGCTACGCTTGCCTCGGTCGGTCCGTCTATGGGTGACCATCTTTACATACCAAGATCTCGAAGGTCGAAACTCTGACAACCAGTCTTACCGAGGGGGAAACATATTACCAAATAACTGGGTTGTCGGAGTTGTTGCATGTAAAATACCAGTGCATTCAGCTGCAGCCAGTTAAGACTGGAAGCCGATCCCAACACAGTTGGACAAAGGCAGGCAGATGATAAGGTGAGATCGAGAAACTTCAATAAATTATGCATAGCAAGTATTCAGTGATTGATCTTTTCGTTTACATTATGTACATAATACATGTAAATAGCATATAGTTTTTTAAACAGCCTATCATCTAGATTCTAGATAAACCACAGTTCCAAGTTACAAACCTTATAACAACAATACACAAAATATTTAGACATATCAATCATCTAGTTATGGTAGCTGTTGAGACACAAATTGCTTATCTCCCTTGCTAACAAGATTTCAACATTATTCATGTATTTATTTTCGTTCATTTTTGTACTGTAAGTTACACCTCTGCCCAACCCTTCGGGGAAACAAGGTGTAATGTTGTTTCTTTTTATTTTCATAAATTATGTGTAAATCAACATTGTATGTAAGTACGATTACTATTTTAAACCGATAAAACTATGTATGTTTAGGTTACTATAGCCTAATTAAATCTGTTTTCATGTATACCGTTTTACACAATCCCACTCCCCAATTGCAGGTGTGCTGCAAGAAATTTCTTATATTTTATGCAGATCCTTTGTGCTTTCCTATCTTTGTGTATTTTATTTTATTAAGTGTAAAGTGTGTTCATAAATAAATAAGATTTGTAACACATCATAACAAATTTGCTAATACATTTTTTCTACTGAACTTTCTGCTTCCTGAGCTTCAACTTCTTGATACTATGAACGGACGGTCGTTGGATGAGTGTGGACTGCACGTCGCCATCGCGACTAGCTGAAAATAATGGTAAGCGTTTATTACTAAGTAATTGTTTTAACTCATCCAAATCTCTTTTTTTTTTTGTTTTAACAATCAGTGTCCAATACAAAAAATCAAATCGGTCAACATTATTCCTATATTTTGAGTAAGTACAATGAGATGCAACATTTCTTAACTCCATGCTTGTCCTTGTACTAATTTTTTGGCTCTTTTATGTTTATCAATAATAGTCTGACATTATCAACAATTATTAACCTCTCACTGCACGATCGACATACAGCTAGGATTAATGTAATCAAGTACATGCGGTGTATGTACTTTTATTGTCTTCAGTTCCTTTATCCTCAGCAACTGCATGGTGGAATAGACTCATGTGCCAAGATGTAAAGTATTCAGATTATTATAATAAAGATGCCTTTTTTCTCACAGCTGGGCAAAGGTCTCCCCAATACTTTTCCAGTTTTTCTTATGTTGTGCCGTCTTTGGACAGTAAGTTTATCTCGTGATGTTAGTATAGCTTCCTGCTAAAACCGTTGCTATGGTGAACCTGATATTCGGAGGGTACCAATAGTAAGAAAAATATACTGTTACTGTTGCACCAGTATTTTTGTCCAGAGTAAGCCTACTTCCTTCCCACCAGTATGTTGAGCTGGAACAAATGACAGTTGAAGAATTAAACTTGGTACAAAAAGGTAAGATAGTTGAAAAACAAATGATTTGACTAACAGTCTAAGTTGGAATTTCAGAAAATATATAGCAGAATTATTGAAATCACAATGATGACATTAATAATATCAGGTTTTCATAAATCAATCAATCGATCAACTCAGCGTATCGCAGTCCACTGCTGGACATAGGCCTCTCCCATGTTGCGCCACAACACCCTGTCCTCCGCCTTCCGCATCCAGTCTGTCCCAGTCACTTTCCTAAGGTCGTAGGTCCATCTAGCTGGGGGGCGTCCCACACTACGCTTAAATAAATAAAAGCAAATTTTGCTGGATTTATTATTATGACAGTGTAATGCTAGTAAATTTGACAACATTGTCATTTATATTTTATGTGAACAGTAAATTGCAGACATAAAAATAAAAGTATTACTAATATCACAAATACTTAGGTAATACAGGCTGATGTCTGCAACTTCACATCAACGCATATATTTTGCATGTGGATCACAAAAACTTACATAACTGAAACATACAAATCAAAAGTGGCCGCAACCTATTTCTTTTTACTGTCAACTCAGGCCCAATTTTCTAATTCAAAGGCACTGCATTCAGGTATCTAAAACACAAGTTTGTATTTTAATATTCACATAAATATTTTAAGCTTCAAGATAGTTAACTGAAATATCAGACTTACCAGACAGGCAGGCATATAAGTATGGTTTTTGTGTATCATTTTCCATCAATACAATCACATTTCTGAGAGTAATCTGAAAAGATCAATGTATACATTAGTAATTATTATTTAAACTATGTTGACAGGCTCGTTTTACAGTATAAAGATGTGAAAAAGTGATCAATAATGTTGGGAACGTTTCAGTCGGCCTAAATAAATTTGCCACTCATACATAGCGAAGTTGGTCGGCCTGCTCAAGTAAACACAAAGCTGGCAAGGAAAACTTGAGTGTCTTGGATTGAAATTTACTAGTTTTACACGATTAGTTAATGATGATAACGTACAAACCTTCGTAAACTTTTCGTGATTATTCCGGTGGTAACTTCGTCGGCCTATACGTATATCTTTTACAAAGTGTTTCTCCCACACAGTTTGTACTACCATTGTTGATCTTGTTATATATATTGCACTACCTATGTAAATTAATACACTATAAATACACCGAGAACTTTATTCGGTCAGCAAACAAACTCGAAACTACAAAACAAAACTGGAACTATGAAAGAAAAGTAGAATAAATAACTTATAAAACCGCCAAAATTTGACAGTAACATTCTAACTAAATTATCTATGGTTTCAAGAAAGTCAAGAAACAGACTGATCACAGGGTTGAATTTTTTGTGATACTATTTCCAGACAAAGTAACGTATTACGTACGTAATTTTTTTATACTTTTAACTAAATGGACATTAATACAGACTACAGAATATTTTTTTGATCAAACTCAATGGTGCCGATTCTGTTGTACAAAATTCTCTAAAATAAACTAAACATCACTAAAATTTGTTTTATTCCTGTCAAACGACGATTTCCTATTCTGAAATAGACTAAAGTGACACAACGTAACTATATTTTAGTTTGACATTACTAAGATTGCACTGAGTTATTAGTTTAGTGAAAATGACAATTTTGCTATTCTGAGTTTGCGGTTTTCACCAAAAATGTTGACTATAATAATTTATTTTGACTTAATCTGACTATTTTTAATCGCGATTAAAAAGGTGTGGAATAAAACTAGTGGTCATGAACAAAAATTCACACCCACGCCTCGCCTTCACGTGCAAAAACAGTGCTGTATTTTTTTTTATTTTGCTTATATCTCGAAAATGACGTGTCCTATCGCAAAAATAATGAAATTTTCGACCCCCTTTGTTAAACCCGGAACATATAAATCTCAACATGTGGGTACTATTTTTTATATTTTTCAAACAAAAAGTGAAAAATTCCATATAAAACACGTCCAGGCTGCCCCATTGCGCGCGCCTCCGTCTCTAAAAAATTAATTGCGTAGCGCACACAAGTACCACGTTGCGAAAAAAAAAACTACATTGATTGTCAAATTCGTTTTTAGTCGTGACAAAATATTTTTTAATTTTAGAGATTTTTTCTTGAAGAATAAATTCTCATAGCCAAAAGTAAGGAATTTTAGAGATAGTGTTGTACTATTGGGTAGGGAAAATAACACGTAACACATTGTATCATTTAAAGGTACACCACACACCTCATTTATTTCAAATAGGCACACCTTTAAATAGAATTGACTCTAGTTGTCCGTTCCAAAGAGTAATCACACGGTTGGAGAAGAAGGACAAGAAACTCCATCGCTACTCTTTATTAAATGTTTACAATGTTATAAGCACTTAATATTTAAGAATATTGTAGTTACAAAACTTACGTCCGTCTTCGATGCTGGCCCCGAGCGAATTAGTTGTGGGCGTTGCGACAACGAACTGTTTCCGAAGACCGTTTTATGTTTTGCAACTATGAAACCGTTTTACGTCCTGGGTCCAAACAGTACTGTTGCACAAACCAGTCTTCGAATTACTAGATGCGATTATTTATTTTACAGCTAAGAAAATACGGTCGAGAACCCATTGATTCAACTATCACACTCGTCGCGTCGCGTCGTCGTCCTTAGTCCCTCCGATCCAAAGACCGTTTTATGTTCTGCGACAACTACGACGACGAAACTGTTTTTAAGTCTTGGATCGAAACAGTTTTCGTTACACAAACCAGTCTTCGAATTACTTTATGCGATTTTTTATTTTAGTGCTAAGAAAATACGGTCGAGAAGGCATTGATTCAACTAACACACTCGTCGCGACGTCGTCTTTAGCGTACCGCGTTCGTTCACAAAACAGTTCTTACAGTAAAAAGGGAACTTTTTGTCAATGGTATAGAGTCTATATTTTATTACTAGTTTTCTTTACTGTCGTTCGTGATGCGACGGTCAAACCTGTGTAAGCTTATAGCCGTTAAGTGCAAAATCGCCCGGCATATTGAATTGGGATGATAGTTAAATAAATATCATGGAATTCGAGCCGGTGAGCGTGTCATATGTTTGTTTACATTTTTTTGGTCAGTTGTGTAGTTGGGCATTTATAAGTAGTCGTAACTTTGGAAGAAACTGCAACTATTTCACGCAACGAAAACGCAATTCTGTTCCATATTCGATACGTTTCGTCTTTTACAAAACGGTCGTCGTCGCAACAACTGGTTTGAAGACGGTCCTTCAAACCAGTTGCGACGACGACCGTTTTCTGCAACCGTTTTCATCGTCGGAAAAACGGTTGCGTGTCGTCCGTCAAAAATTCGACAACGACCCACCACTAGAGCGAATAGGCCGAGTGCCATCCCGTGTTCCCAACCGTTTTCTCAAAACCGCGCCATTTCAAAACTGGTGTTGCCAGTATTATAAATTAAAAGTCTCAATAATCGACTAAGACAATATTATAATTTAGTATATTATTTTAAAACCTAACAAAAGTTTAGTTAATTTAGTTCGGTGTACAACAGAATCGGCACCAAAAACTAACTAAACTATCTCTAAAATTCCTTACTTTTGGCTATGACATTTTTAACGCTATTCTGCAAGAAAAAATCACTAAATTTAAAAATTATTTTGATTCGACTAAAATCGAATTTGACAATCGCGACTCAACGTGTTTTTTTTCTT
Source organism: Aporophyla nigra (assembly GCA_947507805.1). NCBI lineage: Eukaryota > Metazoa > Arthropoda > Insecta > Lepidoptera > Noctuidae > Aporophyla > Aporophyla nigra. Next base: position 23,829,934 of record OX382292.1, on the reverse strand, counting down.
TTGGTTTCGCAACGTGGTACTTATGTGCGCTACGCAATGAATTTTTTTGGAGACGAAGGCGCGCGCAAGGTGGCAGACTGGACGTGTTTTATATGGAATTTTTCACTTCTTGTTTTAAAAAAAAATGTTACTCACGTGTTTAGATTTATGTGTGTGGGATTTCGAAAATTTCATTATTTTTGCGATAGGACACGTCATTTTCGAGATATAAGCAAAATAAAAAAAAATACAGCACTGTTTTTGCACGTGAAGGCGAGGCGTGGGTGTGAATTTTTGTTCATGACCACTAGTTTTATTCCACACCTTTTTAATCGCGATTAAAAATAGTCAGATTAAGTCAAAATAAATTATTATAGTCAACATTTTTGGTGAAAACCGCAAACTCAGAATAGCAAAATTGTCATTTTCACTAAACTAATAACTCAGTGCAATCTTAGTAATGTCAAACTAAAATATAGTTACGTTGTGTCACTTTAGTCTATTTCAGAATAGGAAATCGTCGTTTGACAGGAATAAAACAAATTTTAGTGATGTTTAGTTTATTTTAGAGAATTTTGTACAACAGAATCGGCACCATTGAGTTTGATCAAAAAAATATTCTGTAGTCTGTATTAATGTCCATTTAGTTAAAAGTATAAAAAAATTACGTACGTAATACGTTACTTTGTCTGGAAATAGTATCACAAAAAATTCAACCCTGTGATCAGTCTGTTTCTTGACTTTCTTGAAACCATAGATAATTTAGTTAGAATGTTACTGTCAAATTTTGGCGGTTTTATAAGTTATTTATTCTACTTTTCTTTCATAGTTCCAGTTTTGTTTTGTAGTTTCGAGTTTGTTTGCTGACCGAATAAAGTTCTCGGTGTATTTATAGTGTATTAATTTACATAGGTAGTGCAATATATATAACAAGATCAACAATGGTAGTACAAACTGTGTGGGAGAAACACTTTGTAAAAGATATACGTATAGGCCGACGAAGTTACCACCGGAATAATCACGAAAAGTTTACGAAGGTTTGTACGTTATCATCATTAACTAATCGTGTAAAACTAGTAAATTTCAATCCAAGACACTCAAGTTTTCCTTGCCAGCTTTGTGTTTACTTGAGCAGGCCGACCAACTTCGCTATGTATGAGTGGCAAATTTATTTAGGCCGACTGAAACGTTCCCAACATTATTGATCACTTTTTCACATCTTTATACTGTAAAACGAGCCTGTCAACATAGTTTAAATAATAGTTACTAATGTATACATTGATCTTTTCAGATTACTCTCAGAAATGTGATTGTATTGATGGAAAATGATACACAAAAACCATACTTATATGCCTGCCTGTCTGGTAAGTCTGATATTTCAGTTAACTATCTTGAAGCTTAAAATATTTATGTGAATATTAAAATACAAACTTGTGTTTTAGATACCTGAATGCAGTGCCTTTGAATTAGAAAATTGGGCCTGAGTTGACAGTAAAAAGAAATAGGTTGCGGCCACTTTTGATTTGTATGTTTCAGTTATGTAAGTTTTTGTGATCCACATGCAAAATATATGCGTTGATGTGAAGTTGCAGACATCAGCCTGTATTACCTAAGTATTTGTGATATTAGTAATACTTTTATTTTTATGTCTGCAATTTACTGTTCACATAAAATATAAATGACAATGTTGTCAAATTTACTAGCATTACACTGTCATAATAATAAATCCAGCAAAATTTGCTTTTATTTATTTAAGCGTAGTGTGGGACGCCCCCCAGCTAGATGGACCTACGACCTTAGGAAAGTGACTGGGACAGACTGGATGCGGAAGGCGGAGGACAGGGTGTTGTGGCGCAACATGGGAGAGGCCTATGTCCAGCAGTGGACTGCGATACGCTGAGTTGATCGATTGATTGATTTATGAAAACCTGATATTATTAATGTCATCATTGTGATTTCAATAATTCTGCTATATATTTTCTGAAATTCCAACTTAGACTGTTAGTCAAATCATTTGTTTTTCAACTATCTTACCTTTTTGTACCAAGTTTAATTCTTCAACTGTCATTTGTTCCAGCTCAACATACTGGTGGGAAGGAAGTAGGCTTACTCTGGACAAAAATACTGGTGCAACAGTAACAGTATATTTTTCTTACTATTAGTACTACCCTCCGAATATCAGGTTCACCATAGCAACGGTTTTAGCAGGAAGCTATACTAACATCATGAGATAAACTTACTGTTCAAAGACGGCACAACATAAGAAAAACTGGAAAAGTAATGGGGAGACCTTTGCCCAGCTGTGGGAGATGGTATGGATAAAAAAAAAATGGCATCTTAATTATAATAATCTGAATACGTTACATCTCGGCACATTAGTCTATTCGACCATGCAGTTGCTGAGGATAAAGGAAGTGAAGACAATAAAAGTACACCGCATGTACTTCATTACATTAATCATAGCTGTATGTCGATTGTGGCAGTTACAGGTTAATAATTGTTGATAATGTCAGACTATTATTGATAAACATAATAGAGCCAAAAAATTGGTACAAGGACAAGCATGGAGTTAAGAAATGTTGCATCTATTTGTAATCAAAATATAGGAATAATGTTGACCGATTTGATTTTTTGTATTGGACACTGATTGATATATTGTGTTGTAAATATGTCATAGTGCTACAGTTTTTGAAAGTATTAAATTAGCTGCAGGATTCAGATGATAATTACATTTTCGCAATATTGAACCACATAAAATGTAATTAAAATAAACAAAAATAAAAAGAGATTTGGGTGAGTGTAGGAATGCAATTGCTTAGTAATAAACGCTTACCATTATTTTCAGCTAGTCGCGATGGCGACGTGCAGTCCACACACATCCAACGACCGTCCATTCATAGTATCAAGAAGTTGAAGCTCAGGAAGCAGAGAGTTCAGTAGAAAAAATGTATTAGCAAATTTGTTATGATGTGTTACAAATCTTATTTATTTATGAACACACTTTACACTTAATAAAATAAAATACACAAAGATAGGAAAGCACAAAGGATCTGCATAAAATATAAGAAATTTCTTGCAGCACACCTGCAATTGGGGAGTGGGATGAGAAACATAGACACATTGTGTAAAACGGTATACATGAAAACAGATTTAATTAGGCTATAGCAACCTAAACATACCTACATAGTTTTATCAGCTTAAAATCATAATTGTACTTACATACAATGTTGATTTATACATATTATGAAAATAAAAAGAAACATAACATTACACCTTGTTTCCCCGAAGGGTTGGGCAGAGGTGTAACTTACAGTACAAAAATGAACGAAAATAAATACATGAATAATGTTGAAATCTTGTTAGCAAGGGAGATAAGCAATTTGTGTCTCAACAGCTATCATAACTAGATGATTGATATGTCTAAATATTTTGTGTATTGTTGTTATAAGGTTTGTAACTTGGAACTTTGGTTTATCTAGAATCTAGATGATAGGCTGTTTAAAAAAACTATATGCTATTTACATGTATTATGTACATAATGTAAACGAACATATCACCAATCACTGAAGTAGAGTGTGCGTAGTCCCAGCGGAAAAGTGTCGAATTTCTTAATTTCAGTTTAGCAGATATTTAGTCGTGACGTCGTGTAATTGTGTATGGTAAATAAAAATTTGTGCATCCAACCATTGCGGAGATATTCAAAAAAAAACTGTTTCCGCTGAGACTACGTATTCCTAGCGGCACTTTTTTTTCCTGTGGACGTACAAGAAAAAAAATACATACAATAATTTGTGTATAACGAGAAGTAAATGTGTATGTTAAAATGAAATTTGTGTGTCTTATATTTGTCAAGATATTCAAGTTGCCGCTGCGCTGACGTTTGGCTATTTGATGAAAATCATATAAAACTGTTTAGCACAGAGTTGTAATTTTTTACGCAGGTTGCTTTGAATTTGTGTGTAATGTGTGTGAAAACAGAATTTGAAAAAAACCTACCGTTCAGAAGATTACACGTAAAAGTAAAATAAGGTTAATAGGTCCAAGTACTTATAATAGGAACTCTAGAGCCTAACTCATCTCGTTTATTTATATCTTGTAAGGGTCTACAATGTCCTGCCAAGTTTCATTCATGTGCTCTTAGTAATTAATGAGCAGTGGCATAATTTACTACGACTGGAACACTATATTTTATGACATCCGATTGTAGGACTTTTTAAAGGAAAAGTAAAATGAAACTTATTCCAATATTTAGTGTATTAATGCAACTATTCACATGTAAAATTTCAGCTCATTACACTGAATGATTAAAGAGATATAATAAAAATAACAGAACAAGAGCAAAACATCGATAAACCGACCAAGTTTGAATGGCTACATAAAAGCGGCCGTGCAGTATAAATAGCTAACGTTCTAAAATTTCCAGTATAGTATCGTCATCGTGTTTAATAGTTTCGTACAGTTGCGTACACAATAGTTTAGCAGAAAATAAAACAACTGCTTTGTAATCTTAATAGTATTTATTAGTTAATGACTAATTAAAATAAAAAAAAACAATTATTAGTAACGTAATAATAACATTGATATAAAAAAATCTGTTTAAAAAAAATTAAATATGAATAACAAATATATTGCCTGCTGTAAAACCCCATAAAGGTGAAAATCTTAGGTTTACTAGTAAGTTTTCGGGAGTTGGTCTTCTCGTTCGAGCTTTTACAGCAACAAAAACAAAAAACTACTCGTGGTAAAATGACTACTGGTGTTAATGTTTTTTTTTTTCTTATTATTATTAGTATTTCTATTTAATCAAATTGTAATCAAAATATTTGTACGCTGGAAGCAGCAAAATATTAAGGACAATAATTACCTACTGTAACAATTTTTTTCGTAAATTTCTGACAAATAAATGCATTTGTTAATACATATGCAATTATTATTGTAATAATTTCGTAATTCTAAAAAAAACAAGTTACCTACTATTTTTATCACGAAAGTTATTAAGTAGTTACTTCTTCAAGAATTGTGTGTATACCTGTACCAATCCAATAACTGTAAAACACTGGAAATTTTAGAACGTTAGCTATTTATACTGCACGGCCGCTTTTATGTAGCCATTCAAACTTGGTCGGTTTATCGATGTTTTGCTCTTGTTCTGTTCTTTTTATTATATCTCTTTAATCATTCAGTGTAATGAGCTGAAATTTTACATGTGAATAGTTGCATTAATACACTAAATATTGGAATAAGTTTCATTTTACTTTTCCTTTAAAAAGTCCTACAATCGGATGTCATAAAATATAGTGTTCCAGGCGTAGTAAATTATGCCACTGCTCATTAATTACTAAGAGCACATGAATGAAACTTGGCAGGACATTGTAGACCCTTACAAGATATAAATAAACGAGATGAGTTAGGCTCTAGAGTTCCTATTTTAAGTACTTGGACCTAATAACCTTATTTTACTTTTACGTGTATATCTTCTGAACGGTAGGTTTTTTTCAAATTCTGTTTTCACACACATTACACACAAATTTAAAGCAACCTGCATAAAAAATTACAACTCTGTGCTAAACAGTTTTATATGATTTTCATCAAATAGCCAAACGTCAGCGCAGCGGCAACTTGAATATCTTGACAAATAAAAGACACACAAATTTCATTTTAACATACACATTTACCTCTCGTTACACACTAATTATTGTATGTATTTTTTTTCTTGTACGTCCATAGGAAAAAAAAAGTGCCGCTAGGAATACGTAGTCCCAGCGGAAACAGTTTTTGTTGAATATCTCCGCAATGGTTGGATGCACACATTTTTATTTACCATACCTACACAATTACACGACGTCATAACTAAATATCTGCTAAACTGAATTGAAGAAATGCGACACTTTTCCGCTGGGACTACGCACACGAATACTTGCTATGCACAATTTATTGAAGTTTCTCGATCTCACCTTATCATCTGCCTGCCTTTGTCCAACTGTGTTGGGATCGGCTTCCAGTCTTAACTGGCTGCAGCTGAATGCACTGGTATTTTACATGCAACGACTGTCCATCCGACTTCGACAACCCAGTTATTTGGTAATGTTTCCCTCTCGGTAAGACTGGTTGTCAGAGTTTCGACCTTCGAGATCTTGGTATGTACCCATAGACGGACCGACCGAGGCAAGCGTAGCTTAGTCGGATTGGTCGGACTTTGCGGCTGTTTTTATTTAGCTACAAGCCTCTCGATTCACCGATTGCTCGATCTCACACCTCTCAAGTAAGTACCTAATATTCATTTGTTGAAAACATAATTTTGAAATGTTCAACAATGGTTGGACTTGACATTAAAATATACTTCATTGGCTCTAGCTGCGAATACGTCATTGCGTTTAATAATGACTTGAAAGGCTCAAAAATTAAAAAAAAAAAAAACAATGACAGCTCTCGCGCAAGCGCGTTTGTCTCCGTGCTTCACCCGTTACTCAATCGGTGCTCACGGTATGAGACACGCTTTACAAGATTCTCTTCATAATGTAGGCGAAGTGAGCTAACGCAGAGCTAAATGAGTAACGCCAACTTCACCGTTTGAGACACGCTTGCTTGACGTGAACACGTCACGCGATTCTCATCACATTTAGTCAAGGTGAAGTGATCTCACGCGGGTGCGATACGCGAGTTTCATTTGAAAGGTTGATTTTTGTCACCTAGGTATCAAGATGATGATGATGAATAGTCTTTTATTAATAATACGACTATTAAGTAGGTATACATGCATTTATATGTATGTTTCGAATAAATTTGATAAATACACAAATCGTATACTCTCTCATACGTAAGTAACGCATCTCATCATCGTCAAAATCAAAAGATTATTGCTTCACACAGCCTACATGAAACGTCAGAAGGTAGGTGCGCGGTTTCTAGCTCCTATGAAGAAGAGGCGGCAAGTAACTACATGGTTACTCTTTTAATAATAATTAGTTTTTACAATGGTTTCAAATAACAGTGTCAACACATACCTACCTACTTATGGTCACAGTACGACAAGATGTTTAGCAGTAGGTACCTAGCTGTACTTATTGGATATTGGTAGGTATTGCATGTTCTTAGTGCGTATGCGTGACACGTTACAGGTTAAATGAGTAGTAAATGAGTACCTAGATAATAAAAATAAAACAACAAAATGACTAAATGCACAAAAAACGGTTGGATTTAGACATCCAAATAGGTTACAAGCATTGAAATAAATAAGTATAGCTCTCGCCAAACTTCTGGGCCGCCCTGAAGTTGGCTTTTCGAAGCGAAAGGCACGGATCGGTGCTGTTTTTCATTAGATTTACTACTGCGCAGCCATTGTATCCAACTTCAGGGCGGCCAAGAAGTTTGGTAAGAACTATACCTAATAATTTTGTCTGAACTCTAAATACGAACAGGCTTGGGCACATGGTCATCAAAACAAAAAAAAAAGTATGACAATGATGACCTAGTCGCCTAGTGCGCTTGCGCGGCGTGAGCACTTCACGCGATTCTCGTCGCATCATCGCATGTATTCTTGGTGAAGTGAACACGTGGCTTGATCACGCGATGCTCGCAATGCCGTTGTCATGGCAACATCACTTCACCTCGCGAGCTTGTGGCTGACCGTTTTGAACTGTTGAATTTTGACATATTTTCAAGACGGTGACCATTTGATGAATATTGCTTTTTATTTTATTATATATGACAACGACATAAGTGAGTTAGGTAAGTAGGTAAATTTTTTTCTACAATAAAATGTTAGTCGGTACATTTTGGACGTTGCTAGGTATTGCATTTTCCTAATGTTCTTAGTGCGCATACGTGACGCGTTATAAGTTAAATAAATACCTACCTAGTAAACAAAAACAAATATCAATGTGAATATGACAGTGCCTAGATGTAGGTTCCCACATAGTTTGTGTGCGATTGAATTCTATGCTCCGTCAGCCAGCCACTGCCAGGTTCACTCGTCTTTTTTGAATAGATTTGGGTTAGTAACAAAGTTGAAGAACGTTGCACATTCTTTACTCGAGTCGATCTTCAATCGCTTCTCCAAGATACATCGCGATTAGGCCATGGGGTTTCGTTTATTTAATTGAAATCAGTTTACATTGGATTCATAATAACTGGCAATGTCGATTCGCATTTTCTTTAGTAGCTATCTTAAACGTGTATGTCTTAATATATTAATTAAATTGTCTGTGCGTTTCGCGTACGTGCGTCTGGCAATAAATGACAAGTCGAGAAAAAAAATGAAAAAAAAAGAACCTTGAGTTTCTGTCTGAAATTCTATTTTGCTATTTCATTTGAAAAACTTCTCGAAACAGTATTACCTAATGTTAAGATAGTTTACTAGCGTTGAAATCCTCATAAAATGATTAATAGAATAAGCATAAAAAATATTATCAAAATCTCGATTATGATTGTAAACGTTATGTTTGGTCAATCCCTAGCATCACTGGGATGACACTGACAGCTCACTCCACGCACCATTTCACGGTGAGATTTTTACAGAATCGACATGCAGGGCGCCTATGTTAATCAAAGGTGAAAGCCACCCCGTGTTTTTGAACTGAATTCTTTTGTTTTTGTGAGAAAACAGGCCCAATCTACTGGGAAGCTGGATTCGTGCATGCGAGGGCCTTATCGCGTGGCGAATGTACTCCCACACGGTCGCTATGAGTTGCATCTCTTGGCTGGCTCGTATGGCAAGTCGACACAAGCAGCTGCTGAATACATGATCCCGTGGCAAGGGGAATGGACTCCCGACGTGTGTTCTGCTTTCTTTAGCGGTGAGTGTTTTCTTCAGTTGTGTAATGAGTTAGCGAAATGAGTTTTGCTTATTTTTATGTAAATGATACACTTCACTGAACCTGACTTATTTGAAAATTTAGAGGTATTTATCAATCTAATGAGTGCATTTTTGTTGGGAGCGATAATGTTGAACGATGTTAAAGGGAAGTCGAGTCTTGCAATTTGAAATAGGCCTGTCTTGGAGCGCATCGGACATGCTATCTCAAGTTGACGGACACATTTCAAGTGAGGTACGGTTTCATGTTATTGGATGAGCCTCTGTCTTGGAGCGCATCGGACATGCTACCTAGTATATGGAACATACCTTGGTAATAGCTCATGAAAGGATACTGTCTTGGAGTAGCCTTATCGGACCTACGGTCTTGGAGTAGCCGTATCGGACCCGTGTGGTCTTGGAGTAGCTTTATCGGATCTATGGTCTTGGAGTGGTGTTCTCAGACATGTTATCCTGGAGCTGTGGTATACGTAGAGTCGGACTATGGGTTGGTCTCTGACTATCGTGTTTAGTGGGAATGAGTGCTTGCCGATAAGCATCATAGTACTATGTTATGTCTGAGATTGGTTTGAAACATGCTTGTATGTGAACCGACTCACACACGCAAAGTTATGCCTCACGCAGGTCTCTAACGAGTCGTGAGGTGGCGATCTTCCGACAAGTCCCGCCCCGGGTGGTTGGTTTAGATATTTGAATGTTTCACACCTACTGTGTGTAGGCTATGCTAGGCTAGCCCAAAGTTACTATGCTGTTGAAATGAATGTTGTTGAAAGGAGCTATCTTATCAGCAATTATTTTGCTAACAATGGCTGTTTTGTTATCTTACAACATTGATTCTCGTGTGGTTTGTTTGTTTCTTTTGCAGAAAGCGAGGAGTCCGAGCTGGCTGTTGACGAGACTGAGCAAGTTGATGACGAACCAGAACCTTGCACCTCCGGCACGCAGAAGCAGATGAAGATGCCCCATCAGCACTTCAGTGCTTCAAGCAGTGAAGACTCGGGACCTTCCATGCCAACGTTGGAGACAGATCTTCGAAGCTAGAAGATAAAGGAGTCCGAGGACGGTCTCCAGTCAGGAAAGGCCGTGTAGAAGATAGGAAGATATCAAGAGGGGGAAGACCTATATAAGGCGTTGCACCACTAGCACCGGTCCTTTTTTTCACTCGGAGCCGTCGTGGGAACAACATCGTGAGGTCGTCACCCTGTCGGTTACATTTTAAAATCGTGTCTGTATTCGCGCCATAATTTGTTAGTTCTATTGTGAGTGTATTTTTTTCGTTTAGTTAATTTGTTATTCGATTCCTAGTATTAAATTGTTGTCAGTTCGATTTGCATATTTGAATTATTTCCTGTAGGTATTTCTAAAATTCTTTTAAAAAAAAGTCACTTCTGGTCTAATTTCCAAGAGTAGTATTTTATCTTTCTCCTATCCTTTTGCTATGCCCTACAGGGTCGGTAATGATCTAAATTATATAGTTACTACCTAAGTACAGATCCTGGTAAAGCTATAAAGGTATTGAGAATCAATAAACAGCGTTTTCAAAAAAAAAAAAGACAGTAATAGTTGGAATGTTGACTTCAATATCTCCCAATATCTCCGTAACCAGAAGTTTCCCAGATATGTTCCAGTACAAAAAAATATATATTAACGGGGTCACGAGGAGTACATATCACTCTCGGCTTCGTCAAGTGTCTTTTTACACCAGATATTATTATATTACCAAGTTAAATCTGAAAGATCCATTTTCAGTTTGGTAATTAATTGGCTTAGCTTCATTTTTGCCTTGATGTTATTATTTACCTGCGATCAGGCTGTATCCAGAGGGGTAATTGCGTAACTTGCTATCAGTAAGAATTGGTTTCGTTTTGATAATTAAACAACATTCATTGCGTTATTTTATTTACGTTGCTGAGCCGACAATTTATTCGAACAAATGACACAATGGTTTAGAAATAATCTTCAATCCCATTCAGATTCTGATAAATAGTGCGTTTCGCAGTTAGGGTGCAGGATTGTAGATTCTTCAGTTTATGTTGAAAAAAACATCTAATAATCAAGAATTACCTAGTTATGAGCGAGAGGAGTGATGGCCGCGTGATAACGACCGATGCTTATAAATTGTAGGTCGTAGGTTTTACTTTGTGTAAATTATTTCATCACCCCTGCTCTCAAAACGGTGAAGGAAGACATCGTGAGGAAACCGTGCAATGTTGTAAAACAAACAAAAAAAGATTATACATATGACATCTACCAACCCCCACTGGGCCCGCATGCTATACATATAACAGCCCACTCCCTATCAAAAAGAGTAGAAACATACTGTTTAAAGACGTATCACCATTTCGAAAGCTGTATAATTATCGCTGATCGTTCGTTATCCACATCGTTGAATTCGGAAACTCGTTGAACACCTCCCATTATGCGTATACAACATTTATTTTTGTATATGCGAAACCCAAAACACGGGACTAATATTTTTATGTAAAGAATCTATGAAAAAAAATTCAAAACTGTATCATTAATCATCACAAAGTTATATACTCCGCTCCTTAGACGACCCACTGACCCCGCTCCGCTGTGCGCCCGCGCCTAGTACCGCTATGAACTGCCGTGATTGCGGATAAGAAGTTAGTGTCGGTCGGTGTCCAACTTGTAAGCGTACCTAATTAAATATTTTTGGGACAAAATATAACATGGTGTAAAATTATTGTAATCGATTCAGTTACTGATTCTGAACAAACTATATTCAGGTTTCGCATATACTAAAAATAATGTTGTATAGACACTCCAAATATTCTGTCAATAAATTGTGCATCACTACAGCACTATGTCAATTTAGATACAGCAGTAGATTGCAAAGGAAGCATTGCACCCTATATCCTGGTAAAGACATCTATTAATGTCTTTACCAGGATATAAATTCGTATAATGGCAACTGTGAATATAATCCTCTTAGCTCAAAGTACGAAGCACAGAGACGTTAACAAATGGAATGCTAATTAATGTATGGGGAAAATATGATTAACGAGCGAAATGACCAGAAACATGCTAATACCACACGAAAGTCTTTTCGTGTGGTATTAGCTTGTTTCTGGTTATTTCTAGCATTTGATTGTTATTAGTCATGGTTAGCAGGTAGTGCAGAAGACAACGTCGTGACTTGTGTAGACAGTTTTGAATATGAATGTGGATACAAAGTCGCGGGCATCAGCTAGTACTATTTCATAAAGAATGCTTATCTATACTTCTAGACGAGTCCATTGTTACCTCGCCACTTAAAGATCGTTCGCGCATAAACCTGATCGTCACATTCACATGTCAGTCATTTTGTACGGAAAGTCCCTCTGTCGACGAGACAACGCCTTAGTATCAGCGAACAAATTGAACGCCACAATCGCACACTCGTGCTTCCTCAAATTCCTCGGCAAAATTAAGTACACAACATAGGCGTACATTTGGCACTCCATTTTTACACTACTCTGTTCTTAGGTGGGCTATGGTAGTTACTAGGTATATCTAATACGCAGCGACTACAATTCTTGCGATGCCATTTTAAATCTGCTCTCTCTCTCTCACTCTCTGTCAGGGCTGTCTCAAGCATTTACTTCTTTTGCTAACTGTGAATGTGTCTTTATAATTCACAGCGGCTAGTATTGTTTGGCTTACTTACAAGACTTTTATATTGTTATCAGAATAGTTTTACCTATTAATAACAACCATTGGAAATCTGAAACAACTTATCGATAAGATTTAGGTAAGCGTAAGAACTCCCGACACAAACTAAAACCTCTATAAAATCTAACAATTAGTCTTACCAAGAGGTTTCGATAATCAACCTATAGTGTTCCCACTCCTGAGGTTCATGCAGGCCTCCTCCTTTTTTTTTGTATGGAAATCATCAAATGACTTCTCCCGCTCTGGGCGGAGCGGGAGGGCGTGTCAGACTTTTACTGACTAGGGCCACGGTATCTCGTGACCCTGGCAGGCATCGGTCCTAGCAGACCCCTTCAGTGCTGCGCGCCTGCGGTGGCCGGGAGTCCGCTATTGACTCCCGACGCCCGGGGCGTCTTCTCCTGCGGCGGCTAAGGACGTGAGGGCGCAGAGACTGCCACTCCCTCACGCGCCCCGCCTCCTCCTTCGCGAGCATTACTGCTTCGCAGAAGGAGGTGACGGCTTCCCATGCCCTCTCGCTCTGGTAAGAGAGAGTGAGCCCAAACCCACCACGCGGACACAGTGCGAGTCTGCTGTCTCATGTATATTTTTTTTGGTTTCACGACATGTTTACTCACAATGTTTTTCTTTACCGTTTTGACAGCAATGGTGATGAAATAATTTACACATAATAAAGCGCCTATCTGAATTCGAACCTACGACCTACAACTCTACCACTGGGCCACCACTTGTCATGATAGGCAGCCGTTCTATTTCTTTCTTTCTTTTCTTTATTTCTTCTTTCTTTCTTTCTATGTAAAATACTGGTATTCAGCTGCATTCGGTTAGCCTGGACCCTAACATACAGTTGGTTAAAAGCTAAACAGATTGATTAATGTAAACACATTATACCACCATTCGTTTCCATTTAGTTTCAAAGTATTTTTCGAACATCTAGTGACAACCCTAGCAATAGACATTTCTAGCCACAATGGGAATTTGATATCTTCATTTTAATATCAGGGTTTCAAATGAGAATAGTGGCCATTTCATGCATCAAAATTCCACTTTACGGTTTTATGAGAAACTCCTGTTGCGGTTTCCTTTATATTTTTCTACTGAGAAGTTAATATGTATGGCATGCAAAAAATTATGTTAAATACGATATTTAAAATAAAATCTTTGTGATTGATGTTATTACGTAAATCCAACTTCCTACTAATATTGCAGGTATGAAAGATTGTGAGGACGTATGGATGTTTGTTACTCTTTCACGCAAAAAGTACTGAACGGTTTTGGATGAAATTTTGCACACAGATAGTTTTTAACCTGGATTATCACCAGAGGTCGGAGTAGCTAGATTGATTTTACGTACTCGTATCATGAATAGTCATAGAAATCACAACATAGATAAGCCTTTTCTCCGGAATTTCATTTTGGTACATACGGGATTGAATCAAATATTGTGAAAGTAAGGATTTTTAAACTAGGTACCTACTACATTAGAAATTTATATGAATGCGATATATAAACATTTAAAATTGTTTTTTTCTTACTGTAGAAGGCCGATCACCTATATATTATTAAAAAGACAGCAATAATTCATTTCTTATTCATATTGATGTATTCTTTATTCTACACATTACTACATTTGAAATTAATTACAAAATCCCTGAATCCCGGAGGTATATCTATACTAATATTTACGTGCCAGTTCATTGATCCCATTTCAATCTACCTACTCCGACCTCTGATTATCACTTACGGTACCTACTTTTTATCCCGGTAGTACATTCCCGCTCCGTTGTTCCGTGTGCCGGACGCAAAGAATAGCACTATCCCATTTCTTCCAGTGGGTATCGTAAAAGGTGACTAAGGGACTTACTAGAGAATGGGTAGCAGTGTTCTCTAGGTATGCATTATACTAGAGATGCGCCGAATGTTCGGCCGAATATTCGTATTCGGAACATTCGGCATATTTTTTCATGTTCGTATTAGGCCGAATCTTCGATTGATTTGCCGAATAATTACCGAATATTAAAATTATTGTTATTATAATAAAAAATAACATTTTATTAAACAGTAAGGTTACTATTTACTAAATAAGTGTGGTTTATTCGTACATAGTTTTTTGTAAATGAAAGAGACACTACTTTTTGTACCAATTATTTATTGACAAATTAAAAAAGATTAACTATAACAATCAATTTAAATAAAATTGTAATAAAAAAGCTTCTGCTTTTTTTTACAATGATAAATTAAACTAAATAAAATTTCTATGAAATCAACAATGAACAAATATACATATCTTCCGTAACAAATACTTGTTCGCAAATGAAAAAAAAAATACAAATTGGAGGAAACTTTAAGAATCAACATTAGTAGGTAATTGAAGTTTTAATCAAATTAAGTTTTTTTGACGAATGACAATGTTAGCAAATTAATACTATTATGTCTTTTAATAATCATATCGTAAAATTATCGCAGACGTAAACCGACTGATTCGGCCGAATATTGGGTTCGGTACACTTTGGACCGAATATTCGGCCGAACATTCGTATTCGGTTGAACCTACATTCGGCGCATCTCTTCATTATACCATCATACTGCGATCGCCAACCCGCCTGCCAAGCGTAGCGATTATAGCAAACCCCCTCCATTGGGGGAGGCCTATGTCTAGCAGTGGAAGTTTTCAGCTGAAATGATGATGCTGATGATGAGTACGTAAATGATAATAATAATAATTAATTTCGATAATTTCCGACCTACACGCGGGTGAAGCCGCCGTCAAAAGCTAGTTAACTATATTTCATAGCTTAAAGTTTTTTACATGATTTAAAAATGCTGGCGAGCAGTAGCGATGCCAAGTGTGCATATTTAGAACTAATCAAGTGAAAGTATGAACATTTTTTTTTAAACTTTGAATATATTCGTCTTGCATCACATATAATTATTATTTTGTATCATATAATGCGATAAGAACAAGATATATATTCATTATGTTGATATTGCAACCAAAAATCCAAAATATTATTTTTATTTACGCTTCTACGTAATAGTGACATCTATGCATCTGATAAAGAAAATTTCTTGTTGAAAACCACGCCATCTCTGATGCAGATATTAAATTACAAAGAATGCTGGAACTCGCACACTTGCAACAGACTGGAACCGACAGTGCGGTTGAAAATTCGTTGTAACTGAAAAATTAAAACTAAGATCAATTATGTTATTAGATTTAATTGATCTTTTCGCTAAAATTATTCGATTACTTAGAAATATCGAGCTGATATGTCTGCCAGTTACAAAACATATTTTTTTTATTCTTTGATTTGGCAACCCAGGGCCTAGTGCTGCATGGCTGTCGACTTCGAAATATGAATGTATTCAGATTAAATAATAAGTTACAGGATAATAACAAATAGTTTTGCCCCCTATCAAGATATGCTGAGCATTCTACATATATGAACAAAACATTATATGTATCTATATGAACAAAACTTATGTCTAAGTTTCTTTCAATAACATTATTATTTATTTATTATATTTATATTATAAGATAAAGGCTTCAATGTATAAAATGAAAAAAGTTGTAAACCTTTTTAAAGAAATTTGACAGATTGTAGTAGCTTCATATGCTGACTGTCTGTACATTAGCAATCTGCCTATAAAACTAAGTTAAAATTATGTTGCGATTCGTTTTTCCACTTGTCCGTTGAAGTTTCACTCCTACTATGTGTCCCAGCACAAATTAGATTATTTTTCTTCGCAGGTTTACTGCAAATTATGATTTGGTTAGGTTAGGTACATTTTAATGAATACATTTTTTAAACATATTTTATCAAACAAAAAAACTGAATTCAATCCGGAACCAAACAAAACATCCAATGTCTACTCTAAAATTATACACATACAAAAAGGAACATTAACAATTTATGCACATCTTTCGTCATCAATCTACATTCGGCTCACTCTGTGTTATAATACTTATAAACAATGAAAGATACAATCCGCTTATGGTAACTAAAATATGAGGTAAGAACTTGAGAATCCAATCTATTAATAAAACTTGCAAAAATGAGATCGAGTGTTGTCCAATGTCGAGTTGTAGGTTCTCGTAGGTCGTTGCTTAAATCTAACAATAGCTTTTTTTTTTTAAACAGATTAGAAAAAAATATTTCCAAAAAATATTTCAATAAAATTATGTTAATAAAAAAATATCATTGAAACAAATTAAAAAGAAATAAAATTTCCAAAAAAAAAAAAATATTGTTGGTAATAAATATATTGGTAAAAAAATGTTGTTTACATAAAATATAAAAAAAAAGCCGCCGCCAGCCTTTCTCTCCCTCCGCCGCTGCCGGCCCTCACCACGCGATATATCGTCTACCCTCTCCACGCGGGCGTAACGCTTTTTCGTGACAGAAAAAATCCTAAAACCACGGGTGGTTTTAGGGTTTCGTCTTTAGACCTAGGTTTTTTGGCATGGCATTTGACAGCTCTAATGCTCCTGCAGACAATCAGTCAGTGATACAATACTAATAGCTAATTAAAGTTTTGTAATAATGATTGTTTAATCCTATCCTGCTAAGGTTTGTTAATAGTCTAGAATGCATCGATATATGACTTTAATGGTCATAAATGCAACACTAACTTACTGTGCTGCGGCTGCGTATAGTTATTGATTTTCAGGTAACCGCCCAAAGCCTAAGACACGTTCATAACTGCAGCCTCATTGCCGTCGGTGTCATCTAATTGCTTTCAAATAGCCAGAAAAAATAGCAATAAGTATAGTTTCCTACCTTTTTATTGTTAGTATTCAATTTTGCAAAAGTGGTAACTGTTTTTTAAGTTTAATCGAGTTGGAATGGGCAGTTTGCGGTGGAGCTTTCAGGGAAAATGTTCGCAGCATCAAATGGACCACCGATGAAAAAAAATGAAAATAATTATCAATCTCTTTATATAAGGTACGAAATAGTTCTAAGATTTCTATACTACAATTAATGTGAAGTGAAATATTCTGATTGGTATAGTTGAGTAGTAAATCTAGATATTCAGAGGGGACAATGGCCATGCACCGCGTGGCAAGAGAAAATACGGGCATACTTTTATTTATCGAGACTTATTTTTTGTTTTTCTTATCTGTCTTTTTGACTTTTGCTCAATCCAGTTTTTATTGTAGTTAACCTTTCGGCGCGGTGAGCGGTAATCGTTAATATCGACCATTTCCAAAATACGAGCACAATGTAGGCGTTTTTAACGTGTGTGAAGTTAGCATCTCAATTGTTAGCATCTCACAAAAAAACACCACATATAGTGGCATCCCACATAGTTCCACAGTTCTTGATAAGTTTTAACAATAGTTCCGTCGATTTGACTATCCAAAACGCATTTTGAAAAAATGAGATGCTAACTTCGCAAAACATATCACAGCATCTCATCGAATTTCTCAAAATTAACCATTTTTGAGTTGAAAGCAAAAGAGTTCTGCATCCGAAACGTATTTGGCTGAGAGTTCTATGGGGTGAATCCAATTTAAATCACTAAAAAATAATTATTATGTATTATTTCTCAATGTTATTAACGAAATATCCTTACAGAAGTGAGATGCTGAGGTAGAACTGGGAGTTCTGGTTCAAATGAAGATTTCTATCGAGTAGTTGAGGTCTTTCACTCAATTACCGAAAGAGTTCTGTTGTTTTGAACATTCACAATAGGTATATAACATTGTTATAACAAAAGCAACCATTTTGGAGTGAGATGCTGAGGTAAAACTGGGAGTTCTGGATCGAATGAAGATTTCTATCGAGTAGTCGAGGTTTTTCACTCAATTAACGAAAGAGTTCTGTTGTTTTGAACATTCACAATTCGTATATAACATTGTAATAGCCAAAATAACCATTTAGGAGTGAGATGCTGAGGTAAAACTGGGAGTTCTGGATCGAATGAAGATTTCTAGCGAGTAGTTGGGTCTTTCACTCAATAACCGAATGCGTTCTGTTGAATTAAACATTGACAATAGGTATATAACATTGTTATAACAAAAACCACCATTCAGGAGTGAGATGCTGAGGTAAAACGGGGAGTTCTGTATCGAATGAAAATTTCTATCTAGTAGTCGAGGTCTTTCACTCAATTACCGAAAGAGTTTTGTTGTTTTCAACATTCACAATAGGTATATAACATTGTTATAACCAAAACACCCATATAGGAGTGAGATGCTGGGGTATAACTGGGACTTTTGGATCGAATGAAAATTTCTATCTAGTAGTCGAGGTCTTTCACTCAATTACCAAAAGAGTTCTGTTGTTTAGAACATTTCATCATCATCATTTCAGCCGTAAGACGTCCACTGCTGGACTTAGGCCTCCCCCAATTCGGGGGGCTTTGCCATAATCGCCACGCTTGGCAGGCGGGATGGCGATCGCAGTATGGTGGTAAAATGCATAGAGAACGCTGCTGCCCATTCTCTAGTCAGTCCCTTAGTCGCCTTTTACGACACCCACGGGAAGAAAGGGGGTAGTGTTATTCTTTACGTCCGGCACCACACGTTACAACATTTACAATAAGTATATGACATTGTTATAACCAAAACACCCATATAGGAGTGAGATGCTGGGGTATAACTGGGAGTTCTGGATCGAATGAAAATTTCTATCGAGTCGTCAAGGTCTTTCACTCAATTACCGAATGAGTTCTGTTGTTTTGAACGTATACAATTGGAAAAAAACATTATTATAACCAAAACAACCATTTTGGAGTGAGATGCTGAGGTATAACGGGGTGTTATGTATCGAATGAAGATTTCTTTAGAGTAGTCTAGGTCTTTCACTCAATTACCGAAAGAGTTTTGTTGTTTTGAACATTCACAATAGGTATATAATATTGTTATAACTAAAACATCATATAGGAGTGAGATGCTGGGGTATAACTGGGAGTTCTGGTTCAAATGAAGATTTCTAAGGAGTAGTCAAGGTCTTTCACTCAACTACTGAAAGAGTTCTGTTGTTTTGAACATTCAAAATAGGTATATAACATTTTTAAAACCAAAGATCCATATAGGAGTGAGATGCTGGGGTATAACTGAGAGTTTTGGATTGAATGAAGATTTCTATCGATTAGTCGAGGTCTTTCACTCAATTGCCGAAAGAGCTTTGTTGTTTTGAACATTCACAATAGGTATATAACATTGTTATAACCAAAACATCCATATAGGAGTGAGATGCTGTAGTACAACTGGGAGTTCTGGATCGAATCAAAATTTCTATCGAGTAGTCAAGGTCTTTCACTCAATGACCGAAAGAGTTCTGTTGTTTTGAACATTCACAATAGGTATATAACATTGTTGTAACCAAAACATCCATAAAGGAGTGAGATGCTGGAGTACAACTGGGAGTTCTAGTTCAAATGAAGATTTCTATCGAGTAGTCAAGGTCTTTCACTAAACTACTGAAAGAGTTCTGTTGTTTTGATCATTCAAAATAGGTATATAACATTTTTTTAACCAAAACATCCATATAGGAGTGAGATGCTGGGGTATAACTGAGAGTTCTGGATTCAATGAAGATTGCTATCGAGTAGTCGAGGTCTTTCACTCAATTACCGAAAGAGTTTTGTTGTTTTGAACATTCGCAATAGGTATATAACATTGTTATAACCAAAACACCCATATAGGAGTGAGATGCTGGGGTATAACTGGGAGTTCTGGATCGAATGAAGATTTCTAGCGAGTAGTTGGGTCTTTCACTCAATAACCGAATGAGTTCTGTTGTATTAAACATTCACAATAGGTATATAACATTGTTATAACAAAAACCACCATTCAAGAGTGAGATGCTGAGGTAAAACGGGGAGTTCTGTATCGAATGAAAATTTATCTCTAGTAGTCGAGGTCTTTCACTCAATTACCGAAAGAGTTCTGTTGTTTTCAACATTCACAATTCGTATATAACATTGTTTTAACCAAAACATCCATATAGGAGTGAGATGCTGTAGTACAACTGGGAGTTCTGGATCGAATCAAAATTTCTATCGGGTAGTCAAGGTCTTTATCTCAATGACCGAAAGAGTTTTGTTGTTTTGAACATTCATAATAGGTATATAACATTGTTATAACCAAAACACCCATATAGGAGTGAGATGCTGGGGTATAACTGGGAGTTCTGGATCGAATGAAGATTTCTAGCGAGTAGTTGGGTCTTTCACTCAATAACCGAATGAGTTCTGTTGTATTAAACATTCACAATAGGTATATAACATTGTTATAACAAAAAACACCATTCAGGAGTGAGATGCTGAGGTAAAACGGGGAGTTCTGTATCGAATGAAAATTTCTCTCTAGTAGTCGAGGTCTTTCACTCAATTACCGAAAGAGTTCTGTTGTTTTCAACATTCACAATTCGTATATAACATTGTTATAACCAAAACACCCATATAGGAGTGAGATGCTGGGGTATAACTGGGATTTGTGGATCGAATGAAAATTTCTATCGAGTAGTCGAGGTCTTTCACTCAATTACCAAAAGAGTTCTGTTGTTTTGAACGTATACAATTGGAAAAAAACATTATTATAACCAAAACAACCATTTTGGAGTGAGATGCTGAGGTATAACGGGGTGTTCTGTATCGAATGAAGATTTCTTTAGAGTAGTCTAGGTCTTTCACTCAATTACCGAAAGAGTTTTGTTGTTTTGAACATTCACAATAGGTATATAATATTGTTATAACCAAAACATCCATATAGGAGTGAGATGCTGGGGTATAAGTGGGAGTTCTGGATCGAATGAAGATTTCTATAGAGTAGTCTAGGTCTTTCACTCAATTATCAAAAGAGTTCTGTTGTTTTGAACATTCACAATAGGTATATAACATTGTTATAACCAAAACATCCATACAGGAATGAGATGGTATAGCGTAACTGTGAGTTCTGGAATGAATAAAGCTATTTGTCGATTAATCGATGTATTTTATATTAGTACTGAGAAGGTTCTAGTGTTTCAATCTTATACAATTATTATAAATCACTGTTGTATCCAAGATAAGACTGAGGTGCTGAGAAAAAAAAAGGAAAACATGTGAAATTAAACCAGAACTTACAAAAATACAGACAACCTGAAAGTTATCAGTGTACTCATCATTAAGATTAGCTGGACCAACCCTGAAATGGCGACAAAATCAGCTGATCCATACATTTGTGTTCGCATAAGGAGACAAAATTTATGGACTAGCTGATTTAATTTTCGCGGCTTTTCTGGTATAAATTCAGGGTTGCTCTTATGTCAAAAGTTGTTCTGACTCCTTTTCAGTTTTTTTTTACATCAATTTTTAACGCAAACGATATATTTAACCTCCTTAATTACCTTTTAATTTTTGTGTTACTTAGAAGAAAATTACCCATTATTTTTTCGCCTATCATTGTTTTTGATCCGCCCATACCTTATGGTACCTCAAAATTACTTTACTATAATAATAATTTTTTAAAGGGTAGGCTAGTGCACCTACTGTGCACTAGTCCTTAGAATTCATATCTGTTATATTTTCTTTTACATTCAACTTATTTTCATGTCTTTTTCATAGTGAATAATACCCAAATTTAAAATAAGCAAGCTGGACGTGGAGAGCGCAGCAAATGTACAATTTAAATTAGTGTAAAGAGGAACAAAAAAAAATTTTACTTAGGAGCAGAAACTCCTCGTTTTTAGATGCAGTTGTAACTGCACTATTCGACAGCATCTATAAGATATTCAGAACTCTGAGACAAGTATCAGCAGAGCATGAGTTAAATGTATGTTACTAAAAATACAGATATAAATGAATAATCTGGTAAGATGGATAAAATAAAAATCACATAGCAGTGCGCAGAAAGAACTCCTCGATTTCTGATACATCTATGACTAAACTATTGGAACACTTGCAAAATGAACCAGAACTCTGCGTACAGAAACGTGGCGTTCCCGCTCCTGAGTGCTATATTTTTTTCATTTTTGAGTCATCACACCAGAACACTAATTTAAATCTTGATTTTAACTAACTCAAATCTTTACCCATGCTCTACTTGTACCTTAGTCGGCGTTCTGGTTTTATTTTGCATGATTTCCAATAGTTTAGATATAGGTGCATCAAAAAACGAGGAGTTCTCACTCCTCACCACTACTTTTTTTTTAATCCATGTCACTAGATAATTTAAATTTTGATTTTTACTAACACATATTTTTACACATGCTCTGCTCTACCTCAGTCAGAGTTCTGGTTTTAAGTTACATCTTTTCCAACATTTCAGTTAGAGATAGACTGCTCCATTTTAAAACCCAGTAAGTAACATTTTTTACCAATTTCTGTTTTTTAACTTATATTATAAAGCATAAATTGAGAAATAAACTTAAACACCCGATAAAAGCTTAATCTTGTGAAGGAAAGTAAAAGTGACAATGCAATTCCTTTTCTGTAAACTGCAGGAAAAACATATGGGAACCATATTGCGATCGAGATTATACCACTGATCGTATACAGGGCGTACCTTTCTTAATAAATGCATACGTTTTTCTGAAAAATTAAATGTGCTCATTCAAATGACAATGCTTACATAAAAAATAGAAGCCATTATTTCTCTTTTCCAAACAATGATGATAAGTTGATATCCTATAACTAACCACTATAGACATAATATGTACTTCCCCACACACAAAATACTTACCAAGACATTTGACTTTAAAAGCAATGCATCAAGTTATCAAAAGAAAGCATCCTGGTTTTAAATATGGTAAAGAAGTCTACAGGCAACAACTAAAAGATTTAAAATTATTTTTCCATATACAAAAATAAGTAATAAGTAGTAATAAGTATCCAGAAAGCCTGACCTACGAGGAAAAGAGGAAAAAGGATTAAAATGCAATACCTACCCGTAGAATTGACCAAAAATAAGAATGTCAAAAATTAAAGGCTGAGCTGTACATAAATACGTATGTATAGATTAGATGTGAACTGAATACTGAATTATCAAATCAAGTAATTTTCAACGGACTTACTAAAAGTTATCACATTGCCTGAAATGCCGAGTATTAAGGATACTTTAATAATGAAATATATTTAAGGAAGAAATTAATATTAATTTAGTACTCAACTACTGAATTAAAATGAAAATCTTAAATAGAGATAACAATAAATAATAATCGATTACATTAAAGGACCAACCCAAGAATGACCAAAACCGACAAGAGCATGAATGAAAAATAAATAACAGAATTGTGTTATATGCTTGGTAAGTAATTTACAGGCCTTTTTCCCATGGGGGTGAACAGAAACCACGGAACGCCACCTGCTACGATCTCTACACATTCCTTTTGCCTCGTTTTCATTCGATCCAAAACTCCGAGTTATACTTCAGCATCTCACTCCTATATGGTTGTTTTGGTTATAACAATGTTAAATACTTATTGCGAATGTTCAAAACGACAGAAATCATTCGGTTATTGAGTGAAAGACCCAACTACTCGATAGAAATCTTCATTCGATCCAGAACTCCCAGTTTTTCCTCAGCATCTCACTCCTATATGGATGTTTTGGTTATAACAATTTTATATACCTATTCTGAATATTCAAAACAACAGAACTCTTTTGATAATTGAGTGAAAGACCTAGACTACTCTATAGAAATCTTCATTTGAACCAGAACTCCCAGTTTTACCTCAGCATCTCACACCTAAATGATTGTTTTGGTTATAATAATGTTTTTTACCAATTTTATATGTTCAAAACAACAGAACTCTTTCGGTAATTGAGTGAAAGACCTCGACTACTTGATAGAAATTTTCATTCGATCCAGAACTCCCAGTTATACCCCAGCATCTCACTCCTATATGGATGTTTTGGTTATAACAATGTTATATACTAATTGTGAATGTTCAAAACAACAGAACTCTTTCGGTAATTGAGTGAAAGACCTAAACTACTCGATAGAAATCTTCATTCGATCCAGAACTCCCAGTTTTACCTCAGCATCTCACTCCAAAATGGTTGTTTTTGTTATAACAATGTTATATACCTATTTTAAATGTTCAAAATAACAGAACTCTTTCGGTAATTGAGTGAAAGACCTAAACTACTCGATAGAAATCTTCATTCGATCCAGAACTCCCAGTTTTACCTCAGCATCTCACTCCAAAATGGTTGCTTTTGTTATAACAATGTTATATACCTATTGTGAATGTTCAAAACAACAGAACTCTTTCGGTACTTGAGTGAAAAACCTGAACTACTCTATAGAAATCTTCATTCGATCCAGAACTCCCAGTTGTACTACAGCATCTCACTCCTATATGGATGTTTTGGTTATAACAATGTTATATACCTATTTTGAATGTTCAAAACAACAAAGCTCTTTCGGCAATTGAGTGAAAGACCTCGACTAATCGATAGAAATCTTCATTCAATCCAAAACTCTCAGTTATACCCCAGCATCTCACTCCTATATGGATCTTTGGTTATAAAAATGTTATATACCTATTTTGAATGTTCAAAACAACAGAACTCTTTCAGTAGTTGAGTGAAAGACCTTGACTACTCCTTAGAAATCTTCATTTGAACCAGAACTCCCAGTTATACCCCAGCATCTCACTCCTATATGGATGTTTTAGTTATAACAATATTATATACCTATTGTGAATGTTCAAAACAACAAAACTCTTTCGGTAATTGAGTGAAAGACCTAGACTACTCTAAAGAAATCTTCATTCGATACAGAACACCCCGTTATACCTCAGCATCTCACTCCAAAATGGTTGTTTTGGTTATAATAATGTTTTTTTCCAATTGTATACGTTCAAAACAACAGAACTCATTCGGTAATTGAGTGAAAGACCTTGACGACTCGATAGAAATTTTCATTCGATCCAGAACTCCCAGTTATACCCCAGCATCTCACTCCTATATGGGTGTTTTGGTTATAACAATGTCATATACTTATTGTAAATGTTCTAAACAACAGAACTCTTTTGGTAATTGAGTGAAAGACCTCGACTACTAGATAGAAATTTTCATTCGATCCAAAAGTCCCAGTTATACCCCAGCATCTCACTCCTATATGGGTGTTTTGGTTATAACAATGTTATATACCTATTGTGAATGTTCAAAACAACAAAACTCTTTTGGTAATTGAGTGAAAGACCTCGACTACTAGATAGAAATTTTCATTCGATACAGAACTCCCCGTTTTACCTCAGCATCTCACTCCTGAATGGTGGTTTTTGTTATAACAATGTTATATACCTATTGTCAATGTTTAATTCAACAGAACGCATTCGGTTATTGAGTGAAATACCCAACTACTCGCTAGAAATCTTCATTCGATCCAGAACTCCCAGTTTTACCTCAGCATCTCACTCCTAAATGGTTATTTTGGCTATTACAATGTTATATACGAATTGTGAATGTTCAAAACAACAGAACTCTTTCGGTAATTGAGTGAAAGACCTCGACTACTCGATAGAAATCTTCATTCGATCCAGAACTCCCAGTTTTACCTCAGCATCTCACTCCAAAATGGTTGCTTTTGTTATAACAATGTTATATACCTATTGTGAATGTTCAAAACAACAGAACTCTTTCGGTAATTGAGTAAAAGACCTCAACTACTCGATAGAAATCTTCATTTGAACCAGAACTCCCAGTTCTACCTCAGCATCTCACTTCTGTAAGGATATTTCGTTAATAACATTGAGAAATAATACATAATAATTATTTTTTAGTGATTTAAATTGGATTCACCCCATAGAACTCTCAGCCAAATACGTTTCGGATGCAGAACTCTTTTGCTTTCAACTCAAAAATGGTTAATTTTGAGAAATTCGATGAGATGCTGTGATATGTTTTGCGAAGTTAGCATCTCATTTTTTCAAAATGCGTTTTGGATAGTCAAATCGACGGAACTATTGTTAAAACTTATCAAGAACTGTGGAACTATGTGGGATGCCACTATATGTGGTGTTTTTTTGTGAGATGCTAACAATTGAGATGCTAACTTCACACACGTCGTTTTTAACAGCTTTTCTTTTACTTGCAATGTATGTACTGTATGTAACTTATGTTTGTTCGGGTGGAGTCTTGCTACTCAATTTTGAAGCAGTTTAGTTTAGATGACATTTATATGGTTAGCTGTGTGACGTCATTCTAAATCCAACATGGCGGAACACCCAAGATGGTGGACCAGTTATTTTTAAGGCACTCCTACAATATGGGTATTAAATCGAAGGGCTTTCTGAGACTAACTATAAGTAAAAAACAAATTAAATTTAGAAATATACCTGTGTAGATAAACAAGTAAATTACTTGATCTGATTGATTTAAAATTTCAAACTAATTAAATAGGAGTACTTAAATCTCGCGACAAGCTTTTATATCATATAAATTGTGTAATGAGTAATGACGTTACAAGTTGATAGAGAGAGTTTCAAAAAAAATATGCAGACAAATATTTTATTTAAATAAAAGCTTGTTTTAAAAAAAGTCTTTTTAAATTTTAATTTATTTTTAATTGAATAAATCATATTATAAATTTATATTCCAGAGCAATCAACATGCAAGGTGAATTAAAAAGTATCCAGGATACAACGAAGGAACTTGATATGAGTTACCTTACACATATCACAGGAGAGTATAAATTACCTTACTATAGATAATCTTTTAATAATGTAAAATAGACAATTTCGTGTAAGTTAAGAATCTCACAGATGACCGTATTCAAACGATGTCATCACTTTAAAAATACGTCGCGTCGGGGGACCGCTCCAAACCTAACAATTTAATTACAAATAGTCTATTAGGTACCTAACTGAAGAAAACTTTTATAAAATTACTTCTAAATATTGCATTTGCGATACGACCGTCAACGACGTCTGCCCTCGCAGAGCGGTTCCCCAACGCGACGTATTTTTTTTTTTTTAATTATTAATACATACTTAGGTACTTTAAGATTGAGTTTTTTTATTTTTTATTTATTTATTTTATTATTTATGTACACACAGTAAAATACAGAGTGATAAGGCATAGTAATAGAATTGAGTACTAAGGTACTGCTTATTTCTTACGAAATTTCTTCCAGCAGACCTGCGAAAGGAGAAATTAAAAAGAAATGTAGACAATAGTGTGTGAAAACAAGAAGAGAAAATATGAATATGCAAAGTCTTAAACTAAAATATACTTATACATATATAACGCAAGAAATTAACATATACCTAAATAAATATATAAAGCTAAAATATATAAATAAACATAAATAATTATTTATATATATATACAAATATACAAAATTATGAGGAAAAATAATGCTCTTTATACTCGATATTTGAATAGGGAAATAGTTTTTAAGTCTCGAATTGTAGGCGGAAGCGAGTTCCATAATCAGACAGCATGAACAGAGAAGGAATAAGAATTCTTTTTGCGTCGGGGGTTAAAAAAAAATAGAATCTCACGAAAAAAAACGAACAAAAAACTTTTTTGCTAAAAATACTGAGTGGATTAGGCCTACTGGGGATACCACTATAAAAAAAACGCGTCTAGTGCTTTACCTCAAGGGTGATGTGGAAAAAAGTAGGCTAATCATAAATCAATCGTTGTATAGGTACTGGTTCGACACATTGTAGGTACAGGCAACAAGGAAAAGTAGCTTTGTCTTTAGTCTGTTGGATGGAATGGTCCAAATATTGAAGGACATCAGTTCTATAATCGACTCCGTATTTGCAAAAGCTAAACTTCTTTCATTTTTACAGTTCAACACCTATAGTTACGTTACCTACATTGGTAGATACACTAATATTTCAAACACATAAAGCCATGGATTTACAATCTAATAATATCATAATGATTGTGATTAATAGGACTGCCAACGCTGTATGTGACGTGTTTGTGAAGGAATGAAATAAAATTATCTGTAAGTAGAAAGTATGCAAGGGAGACTACTGTTCCACGTTAGTTTTTAATTTGATATACCAGAGATCATAATTGCATGCAGCTGAGATAAGAATGTTAAGAGGGATGTTTGGTTACGTTACACATATGGATCGAATAAGAAATGAATACATAAGAGGAAGTCTGAAAGTGGCACCGATAACTGAACAGTTGTGTGGGAATCAGTTGTCATGGTGTGGTCACGAGATACGGAGGAATGAGGAAAATGTCGTGAGGAAAGTATTGAGTATGAATGTCGATGGCTATAAGAGTAGAGAGAGACCAAAGAAACGATAGATGGACTGTGTGAGTTACGATATGAATAGAAAGGGGGTGAATACAGTTACCGTACCTATACCATCGGACCAATTACCCATTACCTTACCACCGAATCTTACCATATACCTTCGAAGCAATTACCACATACCACTAAACCAATTACTTTACCATCGAACCAATTACCTCATACCTCTGAACCAGTTACCTTTACCACGTTTTTGACTGTCTGCAAGAAACAGTGAAGAAAATCGTCTTGAAAAATACGAGAAATAAGATATAAGCCGACGCGGCACGAGCGCACACGCTGGGCAATTCGCTTCGCAAGAAGCGGTTTGTAAATGCATGCAGCGCAAGCAGAAGCGTCAGCATCTTCATTTCATGCTGTTGGAAACGTGGACACACGACGTTGATGACACACTCGTTCCGCAGTCTTCCATCTTCACTCAACGACGGCGCCCGGCGAAAAGTACCGCGCCTTGCTCGCACGTTCTATGTATGCCTTTCCGGCGAATAGTCCCGAGAGCTACACAGCGACGACCAGCGAGCCTGCGCGCGACTCGGGTCGCTATTGGTCGATTATTGTAAACAATAACAGATTGTTCCTAAAAGATCATTCCTAAAATGTATACAAACAGAGTGTTTTTGTATAAAAAAAATCATTAAGACTCACTCATTCATTGGGATCAGTTGGAGTTGTTTTATTCACAACAATACGAGTGCCCATCGCTATTCCTCAACTCTATTAGACAACCCAACGTCTAAATTGGTGACCCCGAAGAACACGACCCTTGAGAACCCCGAATGACTCGATCTGCGAGCTGAACACGAGCCGTGAAGCCGAACACGGACTGTGAAGTCGAAACCTGAGTTCCTGGAACCTCCTCCTGCAAGATCCCACCAGAATCGAAGAACCATCAACATGAGCTCCACCGAAGATTTTACCGATGCTCAGGACGCCACCACAGCGACGAGCGAGAACGTGGCAGTAATATCAGTACCAGCACGACTACCACCATTTTGTCGCCAAAATCCACACCTGTGGTTCGCGCAGTTTGAAGCCGCCGTCGCTGCCAGCAAGATAAATGAGGAGCAAAAATTTAACCTCGTCGTCCCGCTACTCGGCAACAGAGACCTGGAACAAATCGCAGACATCATTTTACATCCACCGACCACCGGCAAGTACAGCGCGCTCAAGGACAGACTCATCTCAACATACCAAGAATTCGACCACTGGCAGTTACAGAAACTATACAAGATAAGTTTTTAACCAGTGCGCAAATTTTAACAAATTAAACTTAAACGAGTTATAATAACCATGCAATTTTTATTTTGATATATCTTAGTACAAAAAAAATAAGTAATCGTTAACGAAAGATGTTTATTATGAAACTGGTTATTATAGTAAGTAACCTACGCGAGGCGCCGCGCCGGCGGCGCGGCGGCGCGGCGGCGAAGGTGAACGACCGAGCGTAGCTACAAATACCTATCAAATGTTCGATCGGTCAAAATTCTAAGAAGTTCGAAGTACCTACGCGGCAGCGAAGGTGAACGACGGGGCGTAGCTAAATTACCTACCAGCTGTTCGATCGGTCATAATTCTAAGAAGTTCGAAGTACCTACGCCGGCGCGCGGTTACTGACCTATTCCTATTGTCGATATCATATTACGAAATATGTAGGGTGTCCACAGTTTACTGATTTAAGGTCGGATAAAAATTAAAAAAGAAGTATTGAAAAAATAGTTGAAATGTGTTTTATTACTGGTACAGAACCACAAAAAAAAAATTGCGCACTGGTAAAAAAAAAATCTGTATATTCTTTCGTTAGTTCTACAAAACTGTATTAGATGGCGGTGTAAGTTAATTCATCGTTTTGTTTGATATCTAGGTTGCGAAGACATGTACTGGATGGCATGAGTTTCAATTTATATGTTTAATACGCACGCGAAGCCGCTGGAAAAAGTAGTAGTATAAACGTGAAATTTTGTATGTTTGGATGTTTAAATCTCTGTTACTCAATCACGCAAAAACGGCCTAACAAAATTGAACTAAACATAGTACACAGATCTAGATTAACCCATAATACTTTTTATCCCGGTAGTTCGTTTCTGTAGGATAGTTTCCAACGTCCACGCGGGTGAAGCCGCTGGCAAAAGCTAGTAATAATAATGTAGTTTAAATAAAAAATACTTGAGCAATTATGACAAAGTGGAGAGATAGTGTTCTTTCGCTGTTCTTTTAAATACTACAACAGTTGGGCAGTCCCTTATGTCAGGCGGAAGTACATTCCACAACCGAATCGCGTGCATGGTGAAGGAGTAGGAGTAAAAGTCGGTTGAGTGGGAAGTGAACTTGAGAAGATCTCTAAGATGCGACCTGCAACGTGCATCAAAATGATGGGCGTAGGAAAAGCGTTCCCGCAAATAGGATG
The DNA here is from genome assembly GCA_947507805.1 of Aporophyla nigra. Lineage (NCBI taxonomy): Eukaryota > Metazoa > Arthropoda > Insecta > Lepidoptera > Noctuidae > Aporophyla > Aporophyla nigra. Next base: position 23,798,845 of record OX382292.1, on the reverse strand, counting down.
AGGTCTGAAGGGTTGTGGAGAATGTTAAATAGCAGACACAATATCCGAGAGTTCCTGCGAAGTCGAATAGGGAACCACTTGAGAACCTTGAGAAAGTTAGAAACGTGATCATATTTTTTAAGATTAAAAACAAAACGAATGCAAATATTTTGCAAACGCTCAATCTTATTTAAAAGCTCCTCAGTGGAATCCAAAAGCTGTATAAGAGTTTGAGCAACGGAAATTTTGGTGTTGAGGGGCAGCAACCTCTGGAGGCATTTCAACGAATGAAACGTGAATTGCACTCTGCGACTGACCTGAGCAACATGGGCAGTCCACGATAAGTAAGAGTCCATGGTCACCCCAGATTTTCATCAATTTTTACGTATTCTTTCTGAACTCCATTTAGACGGTGTGGAGACAACGTCGCAGCATCCAGTCTATTCCGCATATATGAATTTATAATTTAATTACATAAACCTCCAAAACAAATATGCGTTTCTTTATTTTAAATCATGATTATATTTTGACACTATTTCGCCATTTTGAGCATAGGGGTTTGGCAGGATTTGTAAATTTCCTTGCCTAATTAGAATGCCGATTTCTAATTTGGGCACACTGAGCTTCACGAAGGCATACGAACTACTAAATCACACTCAATCTGCCACTCCCTTTTGTTATGGGTGGGAAATCATCGAATGACGTCTCCCGCTCTTGGGCGGAGCGGGAGGGCGTGTCAGACTTTTACTAACCAAAACCCACCCGTGTTCCTTCAGTTGCCCATGTGCCAGGGCCACGGTGTCTCTTTCGAACAAATCTCGCGACCCTGGCAGATCTGCCCACTCCCTTAGTCGACATCACGCTGACGTAATCAAATCGGGGTGGGATTTTTTCACGCACTCGATTTTCAACTCTCGGTGTTAAACCGAGCATTGATTATCCAACACAGTGCAGCGCAAGTGAAACTCAGTGCGTCGAAAAACACAGTGTTTGATTTTCAACTCTTGGCACCAAGTAGCGCGGTGAAGATACAGCGCGCGAGAAAATCCCACCGCGATTCTATAACATCCGTGTAAATATCGATTAATCGACTTACTATTTTCGGAAGGTCGAGATCGTTTGCGCGTGATAGTACATGTACGTATCCACACTAGTAAAATTCTTAAGAAAATGCGTCTAAAGTACGTAAGGCCTAATTCTAAATATAATCGATAATATTCGACTACCGGAATACATAATGTTACCATTGCCGTGCAACACTATATAATTCAAACTTGGAACTTTGGAACAGTCTTTTAGTAATTGTCAATTGTTTGTCTATACTTAAAAAGGTCTACTTAGTCTATGGGTCAATCAATTCGTTTTGTCCGTAGGTTTTGTCATTCATTTTCATTTCCGTAACGTAATGGCTGCCGCTTGATCAAATTTCATCGCGTTGAAAATCAAAAAATCTTTTGAAAAATGAAGACCTGTGAGTATTTCACTATCATTCAGCCATATCTTTAAATACGTGCACTGCTGTACATACTAGTTTATAACATTTCTATTCTTTTCGCATTCAAGGTTATCAAGAAACAATGGAAGGATGCGCATCGAAGTTTCTAGAAAACTATGATGCTCGTTGAAGAGGCGCGCTTTCATAAAGGCATTGATGTTCCTGTGACTGGCCACAATCAAAGATGAGATGAGGACTAGACAAATAAATGCCCAGTTAAGGGTATAAGGTATACTAGAATCAGACCCAGTAGAACGAAGTGTAACTGACACGTTGCAGTTTAACTTTGTTCACCCCATAAATAAATTCTATGCATTCCAATCGCCCAGCATTACTTAATTTCACTTGAAATTATGGGTTACACAAACAACCATGTGTTCCTTTAAAAAAAGTTATCTACCATGCATAGTATCACTTTTCAAGTTAAAATCGCTGAAGGTCTGGGCTTTTGTAATGCATACCGAGCGGAACGCAAGTTCCGCTTTGAATCAATACTAGGATTAAGTGTAGGGAAATGTTAGGGCTTCAGCAGATGTACTAAGTGTCATCCTCTAAGATGACTCACTGACCCTTGTTTGGTAAATGCAACAATATGGAGGGTTCAATGCCACCATACCAGGTAAAGTTATTGTTGCGAGTGGATTAGGCCTACTGGGGAAACCACTATAAAAAAAACGCACCTTGTGCTCTACCTCCATGGTGGTGTGGAAATGGGCACCAATTTTTTTTATTTTCAGCAACAGCTGCTTATTAGGACTAGTGACAAATCGTAAGCTTAGATGGTAAGGTGACCCCATATCTTTACATTTGAGTGCATTGTGTTCAACTTAGTTGTCGTCTGTATTTATGCAAAAAGGAACCACACAGCAAAAACGCATTTACAAAAACATGTGCAGCTCTGTTAGATGAAGTGTAATTACTATTTATTTTATTTAAGTTTATTGATAAATTACTTAAGTATGCGTATTTAAATTTGCTCTGAATACCTACTCTTAAATGTACTAGATAATTAAGAAAATGTGCATGTGGTTCCTTTTAACATTTACTAATTGATAGGTTTTCTCATACAAAAAAAAGAACTACAACCCAGGGTTTTACTGATATCAATGAAACTATGTAACTTGGTTCCATTTGCTGTATTCAAAATAATTGTTAATAATAGAAATATGTGTAATGTATAATGGTACCAAGTATGTGTGGATCTGTTTTGTATAAAATAACATAGTAGTAATATCTTTTGTTTGAACAATCGAGTTCCGTTGTGCACTGGTTCGGTTTTGCTTTAAATGTAATATTTATTGTTGCTGTTGGTTCCATTCTGCTTTTAGTATACCTTGTTTCCAAGGGAAAAATCATGTTTTTTTTTTTTGTATAAGAATTTAGACCACTTTTAAATTAGTATTCTTTAAAAAAGTAAAAAACTAAATTTGTCATGTGGTTCCATTTTGCATAAATACGGACAGTTTACCTAGACACTAGATCAATGTCCCAAGTGGCAATCGACTAAAGAGATCTATCAAAGGGAATAATACAATCATTTGTGAAAAAAACTAAATTTGTTATGTGGTTCCATTTTGCATAAATACGGACAGTTTACCTAGACACTAGAGCAATGTCCCAAGTGTCAGTCGACTAACGAGATCTATCAAAGGGAATAATACAATCATTTGTGAAAAAATAGTATTCAATTTTCCATCTCAGCACTTTTTACATTATAACTTGTTTGGATCATTAATAACACTTGAATAGTAATTGAAAAAAACTGTCACAAACTACGCTGACATACGTCTCAAAATTCGAAATACCCTAAAAAATAGAAAATAAATAATAGTTTAAAAAAACTAAAAACCACGCTTCCATTGAAAACCAAACTAAAAAGTACAAAATAATGGAAAAAAGCGTGGGGTGCTTTTTAAGGTATTTTTTAAATGATATCAGGCACCCCACGCTTTTTTTCAAAAAAAATTTGGCCCTCTCTTACAAAACTGACTACCAGCTGATTGATTTACTATGGGAGGGCCAATTTTTTTTTTCATATTTCGACCTATGTTCTTTGGGGAAAGTTGTTGAGTTTCATGAGCACATTCACCTCCTTCAGGGTTGATACCCCCCTTCCGTTACACGCTGTATATGGTATGTTCAGAAAAGTTTAGATACCTATTACTACATTTTTTTATCTAAAACTATAAACATACAATCCAATTCTAATAGGTTATCTTCGTTTTTGGTATTTTTAAGGTAGGGCATTATGATTTCAAGGTAGGGCATTGCCCCGCAATGCCCCCCCCCCCAGTTATGGCCCTGTCGCGGGCAGGCGATGCGGCGGGTGGGTCGGGAACTAGACAATTCTTTCGAAGGCACGGCAGGCAGAAGCTAGTTAAACAATATTGGGTAAAGGTTTTTTAAAGAGTCAATTGGTCAGTCCCTCTAAATGAAATGAATAGTATTTCAATCCAGTGGCGGTGCCGTTGGATTTGGTTCTTCATTTTCATACAATTTAGCGCCCAACTACGTGTTGTCGTTGTAGTATGTGTGATCAGGCCCTAAAATAAAACACAGAACATTATCTAAAATGTATTTATTTCCCGTTGCACTTACATCGATTCACTGTCCTCATTGTTAGTCTCCCAATGTTATCAAATTAAATTAGTTCCAACCATTCACACGGACATGCAAAAATAATACTTGTCATCCAGCTTATAACCTAGTTTTTTTTTACTATTTTAAATCTAAACAGTAATGTACACTTGAAATATTTTTACAATAGGGTCAAAGTACACCAGCGGTTTCTAGGAAACCTCAAGTTATTTTTTTTTTTAAAATCTTAGCACAATTTTGTACAGCTTTAAAATCCAAATACTATTACGGCAGTGGTGTATAGAACAATACAACAGAGCAAAATCATATTAACGCTATAAAAGTCTTCTCATTATAATAATGATTATTTCTATTAACATAAAAATATTTCCTCTCTTGGTTCAATATTGATTTGCCAGAATTAAACGTAACAAAACTTACTCAATGTTTATGGCCTGTTACATATTAGACAACTACACCGTACCATGTTACGAGGTGAACAGGAATGCAGGGGTGAATCGTGACTAAAGGAGATGTTTCATTTTTATATGGGGCTCCGGCCATAACGTGTACAGTTTAGCGAAGCTGGGTAAATTACTCATGAATAGAATAAAGTAACATTTTTTTCATAATATCAAATGGTTTTTATGTACAAAATAAAAATTAAAAATGTTTGACGTTTGTCCTAAGAGTTAGCAAGTGGTCATTTTGAATTCGTTTAGAAACACATTTCGAGAATGGAGACTAAAGATTTTTGTAACGATGAAATGGTCACACTTAATTATGTTTATTCAAAAATATTTATAAGAGAATAATAGTAATTTATTTTTAACACTACAAGGATACACACATTTTTTAATTATTTTCTACTTAACATTGATTTGATGAGACATGATTTCAGAACGAATGAAGTCTGCAAGCAAACGAGACGCCATATTGAATAAAACATGGCAATAATTGAAAAACTATTATTTTTTGTACACAACAAATCAGGCGCAAATTAACCAGAGAATATTTTTCCCTAATTTGTGGTATTTTTTCCTCTTTTTTGATAAATGTACATCTGATGGCCGAAAATGAAACATCTCCTTTAAAATGGATTTTAACGTTGAAATATTATCGTTTGTTGCCAGCAAAAGCAATTAGGTATTAGTTAGAATCCATTTTGGTAATAAACTAATTTATTTCAATGTCTTTTAAAGTTTCGCCCCGATTCACCCCTGCATTCCTATTCACCTCGCTTTATGGTAATTGTTTCAAAATACACGTAGAAATTATACCGAACTACAAAAATCGTTTGTTTTGATTGGTTCGTGATCCTGCTCAAGCCAATTAAAACAATGCTTAGGGCTAGATTCTTGAACGAGACTTATCGCAAAATTAATGTGACAAATTGTCAAGCACGCGTCAATCTGCACGCGTAGCATGACCACCGTAGAAATGGATTTGTCTATTCTTGGTAGAATAGAGATAGAATTGTCATGCTACGCCAGCATAAAAAATCTCCTTCTTTCAAATTGTTATTTCCTTTTTTCATTTTAATGTATTTCCCTAAATAAATAAATGTAAATGTTTGCCTCACCTGGGAAGAGACTGGACCTCACGACACAGGGAACCCTAGTGTGGGGTCCAGGGAATTTGTAAAAAAACTAGTTCCTAAGGCTTATTATAATCTGTTCTTTGTTTTACTAATATTGTACTGTGTTGTGAACTGAATAAAAAAATTATTATTATTATTTTTTTCGTATATGTTAATATATCTCGGGATCCTAGAATCCCGGTCTTTTGGAAGGCGTACGAGGGGCCGAAGCCAACTCGCAGAGGCCCCTTAGAAAATTTAGATGAAGTGATTATAAGACGGTACAAATCTTTCTACAATCTTTAATTCTGTCTTTAATCTTTCTACAATCTGTAATTTTGTCTATTCTATCTATGCTACGCGTGCAGATGTTGATAAATCATTGAAATAATCACAGCAGGTGATTGGTTGAATTCACAAAGAATGAATCAACAGCCAATTGGCGCAGTTTACGCGCGCTCGACAATTTGTGACGTTCACGAACGTAACAATATTGTAACGAAATATTTTCGATGCACTGAGATTCACTCCGTTGGATTCTTGACGCTCGGTTCAACACCTAGTTGAAAAACGAATGCACAATAAAATGTCAACGCTTTATTTTTACGCCCGTGTGTAGTCGACTTATTTTGCGATAATTTTCGTTTGAGAATGGGCCAGTCTTACAAAGTACCTATACCTTCAATTTATGAAATGTATAAGTACTTTACCACCTGTTATCAAATTACTACTCTGACTTATTCAGCTCTATTCAGCTTTTGCCCATTGAAAACAACGATTTTGTATGGAGACACGTACGAATTCTTTAAGCTGAACGGATGCGTACGCGTCTCCATACAAAATCGTTTTTTTCTATGGGCATAAGCTGAATAGCGTGAGTAGTCCCTAACCCGTCAAATGTATGAACCAGCCACTAAAAACGACAGTAAATATATATTATAAACCATGAAAACTTTTAAGCGCGCTTACATGCTAACGGTTTGCAGTAGGCGACCGTTTGACGGGTTAAAATGTATAATAATTATTTAACTAACTCGTATTATAAATACTTATATACTTGAGGTACATAATATACTTATGATACTGGTATACTACCTATTACAAAAATGGCTCTAAACAGTGGCTCATGCCATTTTACTAAGGAACTTTCTATCATGCGACAATCGTTATTAGAACGTGGCATGATAGCGGCTCTTGATAAGACACGACAGGCGCGACTGTGGGAGCTATATTGAATTTATCGTCATATAAATGACGTTCAAATTTTGAATGCGCCTTCATAATGGTGTGATACAGCAATGTCGCAGCGTATTGTACAAAATAGTCGGAAGATGCGTCGCATATTATCCGTGTAACGCTAGAACGGACAAAAATAGTAAAAAAAAAAAAACATTTAATCTTAAACACTTATCCGATGATGCGTGGATTCGTCGAGTATGCTAAAGTTAAGGCCCCCGCAGAGACGCCCAAAGTGACTGTTGTTGAACAATTGCCATGTAGTTTTCATAGAAATTGTTATACTGGAGTCGGGTCGTGCCTTTTTGCGAAAGCCTTTACGTCCGACGCATCTTTCGTCTGATATGCGACGTTGAAAGCGGTATTTTGTGAGTCGCTACAAAATAAAGTTCAAGATACTTTACAAAGGTTTTAACATCTCTCAACACCCGTCCCTAAAACGCTAAAAGCTGTCTCCATCAGTATTAAGTCTAAATATTAGTAAAAGGATAATTTGCACACATTTATTTCTTATTATAAACAAAATGAACCCTTTAGATATCCCATAACTCAGAGTATTGTAAAACCATTTCAAAGAACAACTGGCATATGAATTTTACTTTATGTTTTCGTTTTAATATTTCATAAAAAATAATTTACCGTCACGATTATTTATGTAAAACACCTTTACGTGAAATATGATAACGGCACATTTTCTTAGATTTCAGTTTAATTAAATTGTTTTGAATGAAAATGATTTAATCGTACTTAACAATGAAACTTACACCCGTATTCAAGAGAAAAAAACCATTACTTAAAAATGACAATTTATACTTTGAGATGGTCTCATTAATACCCTAGAGAGTTATGAGATCAATAGCAACATTATTTACTTATTTAATATTTTCCATATTTTAATTCAGATCCTCACTTAACTGTAGACAAACAATTGCACCTTATTTTTTACAGTCGGATAACGTACCGAGAAATGCACTTAACTAATCACATACAAAACTACAATTTTCTATTATTTATTTTAAATAACACCTTTTTCATTGTCTAAGGAAGCAATCCACTTTTTACTATTATCACTTTTTCAAGTCCTCACAAACTGTCTCAGAGAGAATTAAACCAGATTTTCTCTTTCTGTAAAAGCTGCCTTGTGATTGGTCAAAACAATATGTCATGGAGACATTTCAACCAATGACAATTTGACGTTCGATATTTGTTTTTCAAAAAATCTTCGGTTTTGCAGAAAAGAGAAAGACCTCGTTTCGTTCCGTCTACATGCCGTCTCTGTCTATCTACAGTGGCGGTATGTACTGTAAACGTTAGTCTTGGGCCGCATGCCCATTGACCGACTCTCATATGTTGTTCATGTCGTATAGAACCTGCGCGATCGTTCGAGAAGCCTCCACGCTGCTTAACGCGATGGTTGCTAGGTGAGCCTCGTAGGACCGGAGTTGTCTGTAACGGAAACATTACGTTAATATCACTGACCGCGTTTTCGATTTTCTTTATTTATATACACACAGTATAATATATAGAGACTAGCTGACGGTACAGACGTTGTCTTGTTTCCTAGAACTCGATAGCAGCGCCATCTGTCGAGCTGATTTGTGAATCTAAACCATCCTGGGTGCCACCCAAACGCATTCAAAAAAAAAAATCAGTCCAGCCGTTTAGGAGGAATTCAGTGACATACACACGTACAGTAAAATTATACAGGATCAGTTACGAATTAATTATATTTTTGAGTCCCAAGGTACTGCTTATTCCTTAAGAAATTTAAAAAAAGATAGGTAAACAATCGAGTGTGGTGCGAACAAGAGATGAATATGTGAAGCTTACTAAAATATTCGATGTACTTATACAGATTATAATACAGAAAAAAACTGCTGACGTTCAAGACTGTGGAATCGGTTTCAGCTGGGCAAAAGATGTCCAATAAAAGCGAAAAAAGCGTCATATTTTTTTGCAAGAAGTGACTCCCGACAAATGCAACAAATGTGGTCGGCTACACGTTGATCTGCTAAGTTGATGAGTGTGATCACGCCCTAAATAATACTAAAATAATCGACTTATTACCAGATATACTATTTTTATCTCACGAAGCGACACGCACTTTACTTGTGGTAACCAAGTGTCTGCGCATAACACAACACGCACACACTTCCCGACTCGCCATTGTCCTGGACGGTACACACATACAGCGTATTTGGACACTTGATAACCACAAGAGCGGGCATCGTTTCGTGAGATAGAAATACTGTACAGTCAGCGTCAATAATATTAATATAGGGTCAAACAGATTGTTCAAAATGATCTAAACAACTATGAAAATTAAATATTAACTCAATGTCACAAGGAATGTTTCAGAATGAAGGCAGTACACGACAACTGTCATTCTGAAAAGAACTTAATCCTATTGAGATGAAGTTTAATTTTCTTAGTTGTTGAGATCATTTTGAAGTCTGTTCATCCCTATATTAATATTATTGAACTTAAATGTAAAACCTCGGTATTATAGAAAGGTGAAAAGAACTCTTACTACATTTCCATAATACCGAGTTTCAGTACACCCACATTTGGCACCCTTTTTCATGTAATGATCATGTTACCGACAAACTTATGACGACGGTTTTTTTTTTTGGATGCGAAATCATCAAATGACTTCTCCCGCTCTGGGCGGACCGGTAGGGCGTGTCAGACTTTTACTGACTAAAACCCACCCGTGTTCCTTCAGTTGCCCATGTGCCAGGGTCACGGTATCTCTTTCGAACAATCTCGCGACCCTGGCAGATGAGGACGGTTGACCTTCTTATCTGCTCAGTTATCGCTCAAAAGATTTAATTTTTATCAAAATTATGTGCTTTACTCACCTCCGTCCAGTATTGGAGTAAATGACAATATTTCTTAGTATGAGCGCTGCTGTTAACCGTATGCTCTTCGTAACTGGACCCTCGTTTTCATCCTGTCAAACGAACACCATAGTAATTAATAAACAGTCACCTTGGAAATATTAAAAGGCTGACCATTTAGCGAACAATACCGAAAAGATTTACTCCCTCTCTCTCTCTCTCACTTTAGCATTAATATTTTTTGTTGTCTATCTCACTCTAGCTTGAAAGTGTCATCGCTAAATAGTCGACCTACAACTTCCCCTTTTTACAAATGCACATATGAAACTGTAATTTATAATGTGAGTTTCTAGTGGCATCGAAGCGTAGCAGACGTGAACAAATAACATGCATAATGTTTTTTAAACACACACTAGGACATACACAATAAAGAATACACGAAAAACAATATGCAAACAAGTATTACTGGTAAATCTATAAAGAAAATAAGTGCCTTGTTCATGCAACACAAGGCACTTTGGACAAACTTTAGTGCACCAAAATCGAATATTCCCAGTCGCCCACATGGAATGCCATGGTGGCAGTCGAGGAAAAAATTCCCAATTGCCACCGGGTGGCGTCTACATGTAAAATACGGCTAGGCAGATGATTATGTAGAAGATGTAGGTATAGGTAATTTTATTGTTACAACTTTCATGATGAATGAGTAAAAGCAACTACGATAAAGAAAATATTGCTCGTACGTCCCTAATAAATACTACACTTATCTACCAATAACACAACATTGGAAAAGTCTGACCGCCAACCTCCTCATCGCCGCCTTAAGACAGACAGCGATCCCCCTCCGGTTGGCGATCTTATCCACAGTGTACAGCAATTTGAAGTGTGGGCAATAACTTCCCAGTCGCCATCTGGTGGCAACTGGCAATTTTATTCCCGATTGCCATCTCATGGCAATCTATGTGGGGACGACTGGGAATATTCGATCAAAATCTACCATTCAGTGAATTGATACATGAAGTAGCAATAACATCTTTGAAACAACGACAAAATTACAGACACTACGAATACAATGCACACATTGACTTACACACAAGCTACAAAGACGGGTGTTTTGTACGAGTCACAGTTGTGATCGATACGCGTCAACGGCAGAGGCAACAGCAACCGTCGTCTCTTGTATATTTGAGCACCGTACTCTAATACACAAACGGCACGTTGTCGACTGCATCACTCTGATCCAGCCCGTTCCTCTCCGAGGTCCGTAGCCTACAGGGATTGTTCTTAGCGAGTAGTCTCTCTAGTTTCCAGCCCTGGCTAGAGGTCTTAATGTATTATGGTAGCCACGGGCAAGTCCGGTTAAGCAGCCGACAACCTCATACGTGAGCTGTGAGAAGTCATTCCCTTGGAAAAAAAACTGTGTTGCCTCTGCTGTTGACGTTTGTCGCTCGTATACACATTTAGTATAACATAGTACGAACTATCGTCTGTTCCATAAGTATTTGATGAAAATGTAAACATGGATCGGAAACGTATATGCGGATGTCAATTTGTACAATAAAAAATGAATACTTTGATTTGATTAACCGATTAACGCCGAGGTGATCAGAATTTTTACTAACTAGGAATAGGAGTATTGCATTTTTTTTTTTAGTCCGATAACATAATAAATAAACACGTTGAAAATTATTTTATTACCTTCATTTTCGTCGATGACTTTTCTGTTACAATTTGAGTAATTTTAAGCAAAGAATAATTTTAAGGAAAAGCGGTGTTGCTAACCTTTGGTGAGTGTTTACGAAATAATTTTATCTGAACAGGATTTGTATACACTTTTGTCAGATACTTTTGGAACAGATTACACGCATAAACAAACACACTGACATACACACAAGCTAAAACAACACAGGTGTTGGTGCAACCAGACTGCGGTCGATCGATGAAATCAACCGTTCAGGCCAATCCAGTGCGGCGAATGGCCTTCGAAGAATGAGGAAAAAACAAAACTGTCAAATTAATTTCGCAGAGATAGCGCTAATTGTTTGTTACTTTAATTATTGAGCTACCAGTGGACTTCCTTCTTAAAACTTTTCTGCAAGATGGCGCGTAGTAGTTAGTTTTCCCTTGTCGTCGATGAGTCGCTTTTCATTTATGATCACTTTGACAAGTGTCATACAACGCCCTCTAGCGGCGTAGCTTCCAGCAAACAATGATCATTAACGTCGACTTTCTACATTGGATCGATGGTCTAGAATAAACTTGTATCATCTATTCATCGAAATTGAATATCGAATGACAGGGAACAGGCACCAATTCTTTTTTGCCGTAAATGTTGAAATTCAAAAGTAGCTTTTAAGGGTTCAACTGAAATAAATGATTTGACTTTGACAATATCGAGTGTTCGAAATCGATCGACCGCAATCTAGCTGAACTTTTAGGTGTGGGTCTCACCAGTTGTTCCGGCGTGCGACTGAGTTCGGCCCTGTGCTGCGCGTGCACAAACACAGACACGTTAGTGACGTCACACGCAGCGTGACACTATTAGTGGATGTGACTGGACTGTTACCAGAATCTTTTGACGCATGAGTGACATTGACAGCGGGGCGTTGTTGGCGCAATGTCACTAGTAGTGATGTAGCGAATATACGTATGCGCGAATATTCGCATACTTATTGACATTTGCATTCGTAATCGCATTCGCAGACTTCATGCGAATATGAACGCCAGGAAAAGTACGTAAGGTGTAAATAATATTAGGTAAATGAAACCTAAACATCTTATCACTTTAATTAGATTTTTTTGTCCTTCTAGCTTTACTATCTTAACTTTGCAATTATATCGGCAATGCTCGGCATAAGGAAAACGATGACATATTCGCATTCGCAAATATCAGCGGTAGATATTCGGATTCGCGTTCACGAATGCTTAAAAACTGACATTCGTTACATCACTAGTCACTAGTGTTGCAAAGGACGCGAGTCCTCGAGTCGTAATTTTAATAACTTGACTCAATTATGCAAGACTCAGTGTGCTCAAAAGCCTCGGAATCGAATTGTCACAGAACAAAAACAAGATGGTGGTGTCAGTTCTGATGTTTTCTACGCGCCAAAAGACTCTGATAGCGTTGTATGCAGGGTTATCAAATTGCGAGGTTCGATATGGCTTCGATAAACAATTATCTAGTTCAATATGCAAGCGTAGATTTGGTATCTAGAAATTTGATACTTTGTTGAAATTATTTCTAATTAAAGATTAAATATAGGTACCTCACAATTTAATATCCTTAAAATACGCAGGAGTAACTAGAGAATAGACTATAACACAATATTTTAAAGTAATACAGTTTTGGCTGTGTATTGAGGAGTAACACAATATTGCCAAGAAAACATTTTAATTTTTTTCTGAAGAAAAGTAATTTTGTGAGTGTTATTTCTTTCTGACTTCACCATCGTTGTCATACATAAGCAAACCATAGGCAAATGGGATTGATTTTACGTAAAATGAGAATGGGTATAATGTCTATGATAAGCTCTTTCCATCCCAACAAGTCATGGTTATGAAGTAATGTAGTTTTGAAAATATGACTTTCGAACATACACGCTGTTTGTTTATATTTCTAACTAGGTTTCGCACGTGGCTTGGCCCGCGTGGTTTGTCGATAAAAAGTTGCCAATGTGCTTCCCCAGGGCTCAAAGTATCCCCATACCAAATTACAACAAAATTGCTCCAGCCGTTCCGGAGATAACCCCCTACATACAAACGAATTCAACTCTTTAAATCTCCTATAAAATAATTGTTTATTAATGTACGGGAGAAACCTCCTGCTTGAATTTTGCTAGGAATTTTATACCGAATAAATTTCATTTCTAGTAATTATTGATTATAATAGAAATGAGAGCCATATATTAATAGAAATGACGACTCTCATTTCTACCCATTTACGGCCGCTGTACCAGATTTGGCACAGTTAAACTTTTAAACATGTATCATGCTATGTGCAAATTGTTATGAGATATATTTGTGTTCATAATAATATTGTAATCGTTTACCATATTTATTTTTATTTTAGCTAACTTTTATGTTGAATTTACATGCATAAATGACGTAATAAGCAAAAGCAAAAAAAAAACAATTTTTATTTTTTTTGCCTTTTTGTATTCTTACTACTTCACTCAGTATAAAAGTAAATAATTTGGAACAGTAACGTTTTTAACTTTGGCTTGGCTATTAATGGGTTAATATATGGCTCTCAGATTTCTATTAATATATGGATCTGAGCTTTGTCTCCTTGGGTGCCGCCACTGACTAGTGGCGGCACCCAAGGAGACAAAGCTCAGATCTCTTATTTTCTAACGGGAAACTATTTGAGCTGGTATTAATCCACTTGAAAAATTAAAGCCATAACGTACTATAAGAATGCGGACAAATTGCGAACCTAAAAACAGGTCCAGATATGGCATTTCAGTAAGTCTGACAAGGCGCTCCCGCTCCACTCAGAGCGAGAGAAATGATTTGATGACTTCCCACCCCAAAAAAAAAAATGGCATTCACAGAACATAACTTGCGTACTGGTAGATATAACACTGCTTTGCTTAGAAAAAACATTATTGGTATGGCACCTATTATATTTAACAAATTGCCTAATTGCATAAAGGATCAGCCTTTAATAAAATTCAAGAAACTCCTGACGTCGTTGCTAATAGATAAATGTTATTACTCTGTTACCGATTTTATAAATGATGAATTGTAATATTTGCTTCATTATCTCATTTACTATGTAAATAATTTTAGACTTAGCTGATCCATGATCTCATTTTAAATATAAGTACTAAGTTTAGAAATTATCTGTAAGTTAACCACTATATTTCTGTATGCCAACAGGGAGAATGTACTGGAAACATATCCGAAAGTAACACCTCTATTGTAACACCTGCATTCTATACAAATAAAGAAATGATTTGAATGATTTGATTTGACTTGCCTTTTTGCACAAAGTCCCTAGAGCCTTTGACTCTTTCAATCTTGTCTTCCTCAAAATTTGTATTTCTCTATAAACCTTGCGAGTAAGATATATTATATACGTAGTATCCTTACCATGAGCTCCCTCGGGTTGAACATATCAGCCGCATGTTTGTTCAGGGCAGCTAAGGCCGCGTTGGGAGGGTAGCCGAGCGTCACCGGCTTGCCGTCCGCGCCTTCGGTGGCCGCGTGACGACGGGAGTTGTAGATCGCTTTTAGCGCCTGAAAGATAGGTAATAACATGTTTTACAGGTTGTAAGGGGAATGCTTCCGAAGCCAGAACGTAGGTTGTGCCTAAATGCAAACGGATACCAATAACCTTTCGCCTTACTGATTACTTACAAGCTTTCATATTTTATTATCCCGTTATGAAAATCGTACAAAATGTGAGGTCACTGAATTTATAAACAACACTTTCAAAATTCATAATTTTGTAAAGTGTGTAAGGGAGGCAGCATCCTTACACACTTTACAAAACTTTTTTACAAAAAAAAACAACCGACTTCCTTAAAAACACTACAAAGTGAAAAATAACTTTAATTTCGGAAGTCGGTGTCTTAGGATCTGTATTTATGGTTTTTTTGCCACCGACTTCCGAAATTAAAGTTATTTTTTACTTTGTAGTGTTTTTAAGGAAGTCGGTTGTTTTTTTTTGTAAAAAAGTTTTTATTTTTAAATTTTTAGTTGTGGTATCCACCCCGCACTAATTCCAAACAAACAATGCATATTTATGCGATAGCAGAAATCGCGGTCGATTTGCTGTCATTTTTTAAAGAGTTCCGGTGTCTATCTCTGGAACTCATTGTCAGATCTATATGAAATTTGTATGGGACCATTTCGGAATAAACCCCTTTCGAACAAAAAAAGAATTTTGTAAATCCGTCTATAAATGATGGAGTTATGGCCGAACATACATAAAAAAAAAAAAAAAAAAAATATAAACATCCGAATTGAGAACCTCCTCCTTTTTGAAGTCGGTTAAAAATAATGAATTTTCGAAAAACTACCACTGCTGGGCCTAGGCCGCCCCCAATTTGGGGGGTTTGCCATAATCGCCACGCTTGGCAGGCGGGTTGGCGATCGCAGTATGGTGGTAATGTGCATAGAGAACACTGCTGCCCATTTTCTAGTAAGACTTTTCTAATAAGATTAATTTCAAGAAGAACATGCAGCTATATTCGCTGTTCCCAGGGTCAGGTAGGTCAGTCTGCAAATGCCAAAAAATTTGCAAACATGAAAACTTCAAAATGCGATATCTCAGCGAAAAAAAAACAAGATATTTGGGCAAACTCAACGGCATTTGAAAGAGGAAGGCTTGTACTTTTAAAAGCCGTACGCAGTGTTTTGAGAAAAAAAAAGTCCGTACGGCTGCACAACCTCAAATATGGCCAAAAACAGCCCTTTTTGCACTTTAGGTTAGGATTACTAAAAAACCTTAGAGAATCAAGTGTTTTTATTGCTAGATTCGAATTCAGGGACCCGAAATATACGCGAAATTACTATTTATATACAATCCACAAGAGCCATGTCGACCTGTGTTATTGACGTATTTCGGGTGAAATTATGATGATTTGCATATAATGAAGATATGTGTGAATGTGTAATATAATATAATAATATAAGTATTTATTCACATCAACAGGACAGCTATTTAACATTACATACATAAGACTTAAATGTAAAAAGCACACTGAATGTTGTCGTAACTAGCACCCTTGCTAAGTTATCAAGATAACTTGTATTAAGGGTACAAGTCCCAACCCTTGGTTCACATATTTTAAGGCATTGCAAAGAACGAAAAAAGCATTCAAAGGTCTATACAAAAAAAAAAAACACATGGATATTTCTTAAACATAATAATAATAATTAAAAAAAAACAATGAGAAGTAAGCAAAAGCATATTGAGTTTAATGTGGTGGTGAGTGTGAGTGATGTGAGTGTTTTGTGTAAGTGAGAGAAGGTTTTAAGCTCTATAACAGGCTAGTAATTTTTTTCTCCAGAAAGTAGAATCCGCTCTGTGTCTGTGTAGTCTTGTTCAAATAAATAATTTGTTACAGTTTTTTTTTAAAGTGTTACTCGGAAATGAGTAAAATTTTAATTTTTTATTGAGTCTGTTATATAAACGAGGGCCTTGGAAACAAAAGAATCTCTTCGTGAATGCGAACTTACATCTATGTGGTTGACAGACTGTGTCTCTGCGTCTTTTGGTGATATTGGCATAAGGAGTGTTAAGATGTTGTAGGACGACTGTGTGGAGGATGAAAAGTTGTCTCACAGTGAGGACTCCACAGTATTTATATAGCTCAGCTGTTGGGAAGAGAAGGGGACGGAAAGTGCTTACCTTTAAAACGGCTCTCTGGGCTCTCTCTAACTTTAGAAGATGGGTTTTAGGCGCCCCACCCCACGTGGTGATACAATATGTTAAAAGAGATTGGCATAGGGCAAAGTAGACTCTTTTAACAATGTTAGCCTCAGCGACATGGCGGAGGGTTTTAAAAACAAAAATCAGTTTCCTGATTCTTGAGGTCAGGAGGTCTATATGCGAAGAGAAGGTCAGACCGTTGTCGAGTGTTACCCCGAGATATTTTATAGAGCACACTCGTTGAAGCGCAGGACACGTACAAGTGACGTAAGATGATTGGCAAGAGTGTGCAACGAGGACAAAAGTATCAGGGGGTTGTGTGGATTGGTGTAAAGTGTAGGTTAAGATTTTTGTTTTATCCGTGTTTAAGGTAAGGAGATGTTTGTTAAGCCAATCAACTACAATGTTCATCCCTGATTGTGCCGCCTCAAAAGTTTCATGCCAGGTATACCAGAAAAGGTAAGGACAGTGTCATCGGCAAATACAGTTATTTTCCCATTTGTCAGAACTAGGTTGCACAGTTGATTGATATAAACCAAGAAGAGGGAAGGGCCAACCACACTTCCCTGGGGCACACCGAATGTGACAGGGAGGTCACTGCTCAGATAATTGAGTACTTTAACACACTGAGTCCTATTTTCCAGGTAGTCTTTAAAAATATCAAGAGCAACACCTCGTATGCCCAGCTCCTCAAGCTTTGAAAAGAGGATAGGAATAGAAACTGTGTCAAAGGCCTTTTTGAGATCTAGGAAAATAGACAGAACTTTTTTTTTGAGTCAATTTATTTAATATGTGAGAGGAAAGCTCCAGAACAGCACTACTAGTAGAGGTCTTATGCCTAAAACCAAACTGATTTGGAGACAATAACCCCTTGCTCTCAAGGTAATTAACAAGTCGATTATTGATAATGCGTTCTAGAATTTTTGAAATGGATGGCAATACTGCTATGGGCCGATAATTATCGACACAGTTCCTACTCCCACTCTTGTGTATTGGGTGTATTATAGCTTTCTGAAGTGACCGAGGAAAAGTACCCGTACGTAAGCAGAGGTTAAATATGTACGTAAGAGGTGGGACGAGAAGCTGTTTGCAACGCTTGAGAAAGTTGGACGGTATGTTGTCCCAACCAACGGCTGAGTTTGATTTTAAGGACGTAATAAGTGTGGTAACCTCAGCTTCGTCCGTATCCAACATAACAAAAGAATCAAGGACTGAGTTCGCAGATTCTTGGAGCAATTGTACGTCAGGATGGTGTTGAAATTTAGCAGCGAGGTTAGCGCCGATGTTTGCAAAGAAATAGTTGATTTGATTCACGGACTCTTGAGGGGAAGATGCAGTTGTAAGCAAATCAGTGGTAAAAGTTTTTTGCTTTACAGTATTAGTGACTCTTTTTATGACCTGCCAGATCTTTTTATTGTCACCTGCAGCTTCCCTAATTTGGGCACTCTCATACTCTCGTTTGAGCCTTTTGAGGACTTTAGTACAAAAGTTTCTGTATCTTTTATACGTTATTTGGAGCACAATGTTATTTGGAGTCAACTTGAGTTTTTTGTGCATTTCATCACGATTACGCATACAACGGAGCATTCCCAAGGTCATCCAGGGCTTGAGCAAGCGATTCTGATTGGAGACTCTAATGATTGATGAGTGGGAGTTTATGACAGTAGAAAGCGTATTGAGTAATAAGTCGGTGGCAACGTCTGAGTCAGTACATTCATAAATGGGTTGAAAATCTAAGCAATCTATGCTTTTGTCAAGAGCGAGATAGTCAATTTTGGAGATGGTGCTTCCTTGCGCTTTATAAGGTTTTTTTAACTGAAGGCAGAGCAACACGCAATTGTGATCCGTAACTGAGGAGTCCATAACTATTGTGGTGGCTGACATGTTGGTCTTTAGCATGACATGGTCCAGGCAGGCAGTTTCACGAGTAGGGAAGGAATGTGCCGGGAGAAGGTCATGAAAAGCCATGAGATTGAGATAGTCAGCAATGTGGTTGGGGCAGGGTGTACTACTACCCCCCCAGTGGGTTCCCGCATTGACGAGGCGGGGGGGCTCAGTAGCCGTGGTTTAGAACCCCACGGTGAAGCTAAGAGGAACCCGAGGAGGGGCCGCTCGTCAGGGCTTTTCCGCTCAAAGCCGACGACGTAGCGGCCAACGCGGTGTCGTTTGGCGACATCGCGTGGGTTGGAGGCCGCGGTGGGAGAGGAATGCCGGTATTGAGGTGCGCCGCTCTCCCTACCTTCCGCGGCCTGAACGGGGTCGCCACCGTCCGATGGCGAACGCGGTGGGGCCGCAGGGGAAGAGGAGTGTTGGTATAGCGTTAGCCACTCTCCCTATCCCCTGCGGCCGAAAAGTGGTAGGCGGCGGGGCCACAGTCCTGACCCGTCGCAGGGGGACCAAGGGTGCCATTCAAGGGGTCGTCTGGCGCCCATGTGCTAATTGGTCCCCGGGGTGGTCACGGCGTGTTATGTGTTCATGCGCGCCGTGAATGGGGGTATCCCCCAGAGGTGGGTCCGGCGACGGACAGCCGCGGCGGGTTCGCGGAAGAGTTTTTTCGTTCCCGTGTTCCCGCCATAAGCGGTGTAGGAGGACACCGTGGAGTTTTAGTGGGTTGAAGTCCCACATAACTGCGCTATTTCCCCTTTGTAGCGCAGTATGCATGAGCATTTCTCCACGATAAAAAAAAAAAAAAAGGTTGTACTACTAATGTTAAGGTTTATATCACCTACAACAACTATATTTGGATATGACGAGAGGGTCACTAAGAGTGAGTTAAGGGAGTTTAAAATGTGTGTTTGTTTGTAGTGTGCATATGTGCGCCTGGTACAGTAGTACTTACGGGCGCAGTGCAGTGCTTGTCGGTGAGATGGTTGAGCAGCGCGAAGGTCTTCCTGGGCACGCGATCGCAGTCCAGCCACAAGCACGGCGCCTCGCCGCCGGCCGACGGAGGGCAGTGCGTACGTGCCGCGTGCGTGAATACGTCCGCGGCGTTGCTGAACGATCTAATACATAAAATATATGGTTTTAATTTTCCTTCTCACTGGAAAGCATTATGAAGTCCAAAAATAAGCAATGAACGGGTCATCATTTCAGCCGTAAGACGTCCACTGCTGGACTTAGGTCTCCCCCAATTTGGGGGGTTTTGTCATAATCGCCACGCTTGGCAGGTGGGTTGGCGATCGCAGTATGGTGGTAAAATGCATAGAGAACGCTGCTGCCCATTCTCTAGTCAGTCCCTTAGTCGCCTTTTACGAAACCCACGGGAAGAAATGGGGTAAAATGAACGGGTAGTTTTCATGTTATACTAAGTCCTTATTTGGAGAGTAAAAATACTTTTTCGAACTCTTTCACTCTTTCCACGGTAACTCTTTCGTACAAATCTCGCGACCCTGGCAGGCATCGGTCCTGGCGGACCCCTTCAGTTCTGCTGACATCTCTTTGAGGCGCGCGTGGAACACTACGCGCCGTCGACATGGGGCTGGTCCTTACCAATCGGCGAGCAATGGGTAACAAGCCTGCGCCTACGGTGGCCGGGAGTCCGAAATTGAGAGAGGATATGCCCTAGGTTTGGGAAATCTTCTAAGCACTTTCATCTTGTTATAGTGGATGTCACTTACTTGCCACACCCTCGCCAGTGACATATCCACGGCGTGTCGTCCTGGGGGCTAGTGGCTTGTATCGGCGTCGGCGTCAGTGGGGGAGGCGGCGTTGCTGACGGTTTCGGAGTTGGCGGCTTCTGGGGCTAAAACATACAGTTAAAATAACTTAGGTTCCGCTCAAATAAACCAGTACAAAAATATTCTGTCGATAAAAAATTGTCTAAAATTTATTGAAGGGTTTTTTTTTTGTCCGAGGCATAATATGTGGAGACTCAAACAGCTGAGCCTATAGGACTCCACTGTTGGATGTAGGCTTCTCACAAGCCACAAAAGTCTCTCTTCCGCCGTCCACATCCATTCTATCCCATAAGGTGGACACTCAATAATACTTAAATCCTTTTAAAATTACTTTGTTTAGGGATAAGTATCAGTCTTTGTTGACTTAGGTACTATCAAATCGTAATATTCTGAACATCAGAAAATTACTCATGTAGTTTGTAGGACAACGACGAATAGAAATTCAACTGCATTTGGATTGACTAGGGCAACGACGAATAGAAATACTGGTATTGAACTGCATTTGGTTAGACTGGGAGCCGACCCCAACATAGTTGGAAAACGACAGATGATGACGAGTTTGTAGGACGAACTTCGTTTTATTTACATTATTTTATTCCCCTCTAGACCCGAGTAGAAATGAGTAATAACTAGTCCGCCATCTTGGGTGTTCCGCCATGTTGGATTTAGAATAACGTCACACAGCCAACCCTACATTGTCATCCAAACTAAACGTGTATACAAAATTTTAACTCAATCGGTTGAAGATATCTACTTCAAATTTGAGTTGCAAGATTCCATCCGAACAAAAATAGTTCTTATATACTAGCTTCTGCCCGCGACTTCGTCCGCGTTAAATTTCTTGTTCCCCTGACCTTCCCCGTCGCGTCGAATCGCCTACCCGTGCGATTTTTCCCGTTTTTGCAACATTTTTCATTACTGCTCCACTCCTCTTGGTTGTAGCGTGATGTTATATAGCCTTCCTCGATAAATAGGCCACCCAACACAAAAATATTTTTTTAATTCGGACCTGTATTTCCTGAGGTACGCGCGTTCAAACAAACAAACATACAAACTCTTCAGCTTTATAATATTAGTATAGATACGTGCATTGCAAATTAAATAAAAGCTTGTAAAAACAGACATGCTTTACCTCAGTAATAGGTTGGTTGACCACAAGTTCTTTATCACCGATCTTGGTGTTGCCCACCATGACTGGCTGGCGGGTGATCACTTGCCTCATCCCCGGCTGTGTAGAGGCCTTCTGTAAAGATAGTGAGATATTACAGCCCGCATCTGATATAATAGACACACATACACACGCACACACTCCTCACTATTATCTCATAAGCCTTTTTAATAAAATTTTCATCAGAATTATTACGCAATCCAAACTATCCAAACTAATATTATAAATGCAAAAGTAACTATGTCTATCTGTCTGTCTCGCTTTCCTGCTAAAACTACTGAACCGATTTAAATGAAATTTGGTACACAGATAGTTTAGAGCCTGAGAAAGGGCATAGGCTACGTTTTATCCCAGTAGTACGTTCCCGCGGGATATTTTCCGACCTCCACGCGGGCGAAGCCGCTGGCAAAACCTAGTTATATATATTTTTGTAAAAATGTGTACAATCCAGCTAAAGAACACTGTCCTTCAAGATACAGGACTCTCCTAGTTTGAAGGGCAGGGGTCTTACTCATATGTAATAGCCATACCTATCTATAACTGAGACAATACTGATGTTACCTAGGCTAAGTGTTTTGTTAAATAAATGATTACTGATTACCAAAGTTGTTAATTTATTGAAAAAATTAGATAAATAATGTGGTAACTAACTGGTAAGTTTGTAAGGAATAAGAACTACGTTACCGATGAGTCCTCAGCTCACCATAAGCATACCTTTTTGTAAATTCGTGGAAAATGTTGTTGTTACTACATTGATTTTGTTTTATATAACTTTTTTCATATCTAATATGTAATGTAATATCGTTTTTTTTTCCAAATAAAATAAAAAAATTACTGATCTGATATAATAGAATCTATATTCACCCACACATACATAAACTAACGGCTATTCCCATAGGGGTAGAGAATCAACAGAACGCCACCTACTTATCTTTACATAACACTTTTGCTTCGTTTACGCTCATACACGCGAGCCGGTTTCGAGGAGAATAGAATCGAATTCAGCATTTTTTTATCTTCTATTGTTGATTGATTCAAATAAATTAAGTGCGTGTCGTTTTTCCCGGCTGTCATTCATAGATATTTTACAGTCGTTACGGGTCGTCAGGCGCCCGAAAGTCTGACAACCAGTCTTACCAAGGGGTATCGTATTACCCAGTAACTGGGTTGTGGATTTCAGATAGGCAGTCGCTCCCTGTAATATACTGGTACTCCGCTGCCGACCCCGACATAGTTGGGAAATAGGCTAAACAGACGATGAATAAAGTATATATAAATAACAGTTTAAGTATATGTATCGTTATATGACAACATCGGGCCTTTCTAGCGCGGCCACGTGTATAAAAGGAAAAGCGTGGACTCGTCCATTCTATCTGCGGTCTTAGACTCATCTACATTGTTCCTCTGCCCATTTTGTGTTTGATTTAAACTCATTTATCTTAATTGCCATGTAACTTTTCCAGTTTGTTATTGTTTTTTTTTTTAATTGTTTTTAATGATTTATTTATAAGAGTATAAAAATTAATCACTTACCGGACCAGATTGTATAACGCTAGTTTTCACCTCACTAACAACAGAAACCTGGTTGCTCTGCACGCTGGTAACCACAGGACTTCGCTGTGGTTGCTGCACCACTCTGTGCACGTTGCTCTTCATTGGCGCATTCATTATGATCGGCTGGTTGCTGGATACGGCTATAATTTGCTGGTTGCCTTGGAGGAGTTGCTGGTTGCCTTGAATGTGGAAATATTAAAATAAAGGAGGATTTGTTTTAAGTGATATTTAGTATTCTGTTTCAAATAAACTTCATTTATTATAGCATTAGAAAAAACCGGCCAAGTGCGAGTCGGACTCGTGCACCGAGGGTTCCGTACAAACCTTCAGGTATTCACGGTTTATGCATAAGGTTTATGTTTATAAAATTAAATGTTTTTTTTTTTATATTTGAGTTGACTGAATGAAAGGTAAATTGTGGTTTACGATTTATGACGTATTAAAAAAAACTACTTACTAGATCTCGTTCAAACGAATTTTCGGTGGAAGTTAATATGGTAATGTACATCATATATTTTTTTTAGTTTTATCATTCCCTTATTTTAGAAGTTACGGGGGGGGGAGGGGGACGACGACACATTTTACCACTTTGGAAGTGTCTCTCACGCAAACTATTCAGTTTAGAAAAAAATGATATTAGAAACCTCAATATCATTTTTGGAGACCTATCCATAGATACCCCACACGTATGGGTTTGATGATTTTTTTTTTTTTGAGTTTCAGTTCTGTGTATGGGAAACCCCAAATATTATTGTATTTTTTTTTCCTTTTTTGTGTGAAAATCTTAATGCGGTTCACAGAATACATCTACTTACCAAGTTTCAATAGCATAGCTCTTATAGTTTCGGAAAAAAGTGGCTGTGACATACTCGGACAGACAGACAGACAGACATGTCGAATCTATAAGGGTTCCGTTTTTTGCCATTTGGCAACGGAACCCTAAAAAGAGGTTCGTAGAAGCAGGAGTGTAAAACATTTTATTACAAAGTTATATCTTTTTTATATAGATTTAAGACAGTACTAAATTACATTTCGTACTAAAATTTACGTCAATTTCACAGACGACATAAACCGGCAAAATTAAATAAACCCGGCTGTCACAGTTTATGAAGGGGTTTGGTGACATTTTAGATTTGGTAGAATTATAGTGAAACGAAAGACGTTCTCGGTATTGTTCACTCATATTTTAGGTTTTTAGCATTGACACTTTAATTTTAAATTGGAATGAAATAATATAACTAAGAAGAAGCCACTTAATATCATAATATAAATTGTTAAAATGATTACAATAGTGTGACAGCTGGTTTATGAATAGATTTTAATAAATTTGGCAGTAATCGTAACTGTCACAAGTTTAATGTACTTTTGCTATAGATCTCACAGATATATACCTATAATTTTAATATGCATTATGTTATGAATATTTCTACATAAAAGAGTGTCCATGCCGTTTTTTGCCCGTTCTTCTCCATAGGAAACTAAGCTTTAGAATGGACAAATAGCTTCATATTTCTGACTGACTCTAACAATTCAAAAGTGCCTGCAAATGTTTTGATACAAATAAATGCTTTGTGTTTAATAGATCTTTAACTTACCCTGTATAAGCTGCGCATTACTGGTTACAATCTGACTGCTGCTCGAAGTGCTAATAAGAGCCGGTGGTTGCTTCTGACTAACCATAATCTGTTGTGGTTGCTGTTGGTTCATGATCTGAGCCTTATGAGGCTGTGGTTGGTTGGTTATTATTGGCTGCTGGCTTGGCGTCATTTGAGGGGCGTTCTGTGAATTTTTCAACTACAACTTTAGAAGAGGTTGTATTGATTTTTTTAAATAACATCGACAAGCTACATATGTAAATAAAAAATATTTAAATGAGTACTCAAAATTTATAGAAATGAACACTACATAAACAACTTACTATACTTCAGACGGACGAACCATGGTAGACCGCGACATTCAAATTTAATTTTGGAAGAAATTTAACTGTCGTAGGTCATTTAATCTCACATTTCATGGTTTTTTTAATGGGATTAAATGAACTTAAAAGGTTTTATTGATGATTTTGACGATTATAATTCAGTAACGCAATATTTGTTACGGTCGTGAATCATATTTTAATCAACATACTGACCTACAAATTGCAAATAACATAAGAAAATTTGAACATAACGGACTAACATAAAGCATCCACCTTAATGAAGAAATATAGATAAATAGTTACATAAAGCTACAACGTTTAAAATAGAACTACATATGAGAATGAATGTAATACAATTAAGAACATGCTTGCTCCCAAGAAAACGCGCTTCATGATACCAAAGCAAACTTGAACTATTAAGATTGTAAAGACTTTAAATACCATCGCGGACACTGACGATCGACCACTTTTCAACCTTATTGCTGATGATATCATTACCAAAATCATTTTAGCCAAAACAAACCCACAGCTGGAGATATGCCTCCACAAATTGGGGGGGGGGGGGGGGGGGGTGTGTGCCATAATCACCACGGTTGGCAGGCGGCTTGGCTATCTAAGTAAAATGCATAGAGTACGCTGCTGCCAAATCTCTAGTAAGTCCCTTAGTCGCCTCTTACGACACCCATGGGAAGTAGGATGGTGCAATTCTTTACATCCGGCACCACACGGTACCTGTTGCTGAAGGTATAAGGGTAAAAAGTGATCCACTACCATTGTCCGCGGTTGTACCTGGCGCCGCGCCGGAATCACGTGTAAAACGCATTGATGCCGAGTTAAATAGTAAAGCAATCATCACAGTTCAGTAAAGCATTGGCGCGATATTAACACGTTAACTGCCATAGTTAAAATCAGAAAAAGTCAAAAAATGTACTTAGTGTTATTTCACTTTAAATAGATTATTTATTCCATAAATCCATTATTTATTCCAAAAACATGGCCGCCAGGCAGCAACGACATGTTCAGATTTTGTATGTGTTGTCGGTCATATAGTCCGACAAGGCCTGAATGGTGTCGGACACAGTCCGACATGGCAGTTAACGTGTTAAGCCGTATACACAATCATGCGGTCCGGCGCCGAAGCGGCTCCGGCGTCATGTACAGACGCTAGTACACAAAGCTACTACAATCTGTCAAATTTGTTTAATAGATTTTCAACTATATCGCTAAACTATTAGGTTCAAGATTGATTAGGAAAATTTTACAGTTTCTGGTAGCTTGATGTACTGGCGGCTATAAATGAAGCCTAATTCTAAATATGAATTAATAAGTAGACTAATTCACTCATTTTGACGACCGAATGGCTGGTAAAGTTACTAACAAAATTATACTACAAAATTCAGAAGCAATTAATTCATTTCCATGTAGCCGATTTACACGGAATCCTTTATGTTTGCCATGTGACAATTTTTATCTGTGTAAATGGGCTTCAGTATTTCAAATTTGCTTTGGATTTAAATACTAACAAACAAAAATTGTTCCTCTAGTAAATTGCGAAACAATTACTTATAAACAGGGTGGCAGGGATAACGCTCAAACTGAAAACATGAATTCAGCAAATGATACAAGACCCTTAGCGTAAATATAATGAGTAGGTTATTTAAAAAAAATCTGCTGTTTCATAGAAATGAGAAATACCTCCACTGTCAACATTTATGGCGCAGTAATTTATTTTCTTTGGTCCGTTTGATTCAGAATCATGAACTGAATCCATGGTTACTGGCTGTGCGGCGATGGATGGCCCTGCCATCATGTATATATACAAAAAGCATAATAATAGTCCACATACAAAAATTAAAATGATATATTACCAAAATAACATAGAAACATTCCAAATTGTCTAAATAAACACAGACCCAATAACCAAGCTACCATCACGACGACTCTAATTTCTGTATGGCTTAAAAACCACTTAACTATTTAAGCGATTTTGAACTTAAAATCTAAAGCCACAAAGTCTAAAACAGCATGTCATGCCTGGCAAAGAGCATTCAAAACATAGAAGAAATAATACTCGGTTATATATTTTTTCCAATAATATAATGAGATGTCTACAATATAATAAGTGTACTGGATATGAGAAAGTACGGTATGATACTCAAAGTACTCATGCACATTGACAATTACAACAACCTACTTTGGACAGGCTTAAGGTAAGGTACAGTCGGTGCGAGGTCAGTACCAACCTGGCCAAGTAAACTGCTTGGTACGGTGGTTAATTTTCTGTGGCAACCGGCCGTCGAGACGGCCTAGTTGCAAACAAAAATATTTAAAATACCAGTTTCAGATAAATGAATAACGAATTGAATGAAATGAAATGATATGAAGTGAATGAAATGAATTGAATGAAATGAATTTAATGAATGAAAGAAATGAATTTAATGAATTGAAAGAAATGAATTTAATTAATTGACAGAAATTAATTGAATTAAAAAATTAATTGCATGAAATTAATTTAATTTAATGAAATGAATTTAATGAATTGAACGGAATTAAATGAATTGTATGAAATGAAAAATTTCATGAAAAAATATTTAAGTATTGTTTTGATTGTCAGTCTTTTTGGACTGGTACTGGTATTTAGTAACAAAGGAACTTAGTCATTAAAATTTCACTGCTTGAAAAATCCATCGCAATTCGTTATTCAGATAGAACTACACCGCTTCGCTGGCCTCCTCTCTGAGAGGGAGTGGGCTATATAATCCACCACGCGGGCCCAGTGCGGTTTGGTAGATGTCACTTGTCTTCGAATTATTGGTTCCAGGACATGTTGGTTTCCTCACGATGTTTTCCTTCACCGTTTAGAGAGCAGTGGTGATGAAATGAAATACACAATTAAAGTAATGCGCCTGGCAGGCTTCGAACCTACGACCAACTCGTAAGCCGCGGCCGCCACCACTGGCCCACCACTACTCCATAGAATGAAATCTTTTAAATATTAAGTCAAAAGGCCCAAATTGATTATCAGTATTTTACTTCATAACAAGACTCAAGCGGTAAAAACATTTTTCTTTTACTATTATTTCTCAAAGGCAAGGCGTCGCATTCATTTCTAAACCGTACTTAAACCCAAAACCTGTCCCAAAAGCTAAAGTCTATAATATTCTGTGCATGGAACCTGAGCAAGGGCGTTCTTCACCATCGTGATGGCCTGCGAAGTACTCACTAACGTAGGCTGAGACAACACCCTCTGGGTCGACTGAATCACACCCGAGTTCTGCGATAACCAACTTTATTTCAACAACCGTAAAGTTTAAATTCATTACCATGCTACCTGTTATATGTGCGGATCTAGAGGAATTAAAATGTATAGGGTGTTTATGCACTGCGGGCCGTCACAAGCATTGTATAAATATTGATTTCAATTCAAATTATAAACTCACATGGATTATCTATTCGGAGTACCAGCAGTGCATTTGCACCATTAATATATTATTATTACCGTGCACGGGTATTGTCATATTTATGTGTGAGTACTAATTTTAATATATCTATTTCCAGTATAAGCTGACTACTCTTTATACGAGAATCCTATACAATGGGAAGGTCAGCTAAAACTGGAAATGTATAGCTTGATATGTAGCTTGCTTGGCCTTTATTAGTGTGCGTCTGACGTAATCGGATAGCAAATCCGCAATGCTCACACATAAACATGAATTAACTTACCAAAGTTTCGTGAACAATTTGACTATAATTATGCCACACTTGATATAAAAAAAGGCTTAATCTACATTTAATTTAGTAACCCATAAATTAGTAAAGCGACATTGCTGTATTAGTATTAAATGAGCCGAATTTACACGCAACATAAAAAAACGTGCACCCCCGTAAATTTTGAAATTATGTTTAGATTGTATCATTTTAGTTAAACAATTCCTCAAAATACTTATAGGGTTTGGTTTGAAAAATCGTTGAATTTTCGTGTTGTCTTTATTTATCTTTCAGACCCTTTAAATACCTCGTCAAAATAGTATCCCAATGCTGG
The DNA here is from genome assembly GCA_947507805.1 of Aporophyla nigra. Lineage (NCBI taxonomy): Eukaryota > Metazoa > Arthropoda > Insecta > Lepidoptera > Noctuidae > Aporophyla > Aporophyla nigra. The sequence goes on along the minus strand of OX382292.1, from coordinate 23,769,399 downwards.
GCCTTTATTGCTTTGGTACTGCGCGCAGAAGCACTTTGTTGTTAAAACTTTATTTTTAGTTTTTTATTTTGTTATTTGTAAACTGTGTTACACGAACTGTGTCCAAATAAAGTTTTATTCTTTTTTTCTTTCTTTTCTGAAGCAGAGCGTACTCTGCGACAGCAATAAAAACCCTTAATAGCTGTCGAACACTTAATATACGCTAATAAAAAACAAGAAATGTAGACGATACAACTATTCAATAGTATAAAAATCATTTTAAAAACAAGGAAACCCACTTCACCTGTAGACGATTGTTAGGCACAAAGAAGCAAAACAGAAAGGAAATGATCATTATTATTATTATGAGAACCCAAAAGTTACTATTAGGCATAATCCGGAACTATTAGTATGAATTGAAGCCAAGATTATTAGCACAGTATAAAAATCAACTCCATACAGTCGTTCACACGTTATACTAAGCGCCAATTTTCGCGGCTGTCGTGGTCATAAAATGTGGGAACGAGACGACACGACACGACACCGTCCCACTCGCTCGTTATATGACCCAACTGCCGCAAGTCTTGTCGTTTAGTTTAAGTCTTTGACATCATATTCTATTACCGTCTCAAACAAGACAGAAATGAAATATACAGATCTCATGAAATGAATGTTGGCAAATAGATTTCATCAGATACATAGTAACTATTTTAATTGTCAAACAGTCAACGTCAGTCAAAAAATCCCAACTGTAAATGACTAATCCCAAGTTATAATAAAGCAACTTGGGACGTAAGTACACACCGCTTCCTCCCTTTGCGTTGACCGACTATATGGAGTAAGATATAAACTGTGGGCGTTAGCTACTTGATTTGAAAGTAACCTGTATAATTTGCTGTTGGGTTATCGCCTCTGTTGCCTGCGTAATAAGGCTGTTAAGCGTCGCCTCGTCCAGGCCGCCTGGGTTGTTCACCTTTTTGTCATAACATTTATGTTTTAAAACCTTTTCTTGTTGATTGACACTGACACACAAGAGGTTTTGTTTTTTTGTGTGTCACAGTTATGTAAAAAATTCGCCATTGCTTTTAGAGAATTAATATAAGTCCAGGTAGGCACGGGTGAAGTTTTCTGACTTTTTTTTTTGATGCGCTATTATGCGGTCTGTTGGATTCTCAATACTAGTCTCTACACCGAGAGTGGAAAATTCAGTGTGCGATTAAATCCGGATACAATATCTTTACCTTCGTGCGTACATGGACTTACTCTTTAACGTCAAACCGTCAAAGTCACTTCCATTCATAGGAAACAAAAATTGCGCAACATGATTTGTGTTGCTGGAAACATGAGTAACACTCATTCTGCAACATGTTTATACAACACTAGCTTTTGCCAGTGGTTTCGCTCACATCATATAAACCTTTCTCTTGAATATCTCTGTCTATTGATGAAAACCGCATTAAAATCCGTTGCGTAGTTTAAAAGATCTAAGCGTACAAACGCGGGAAGCCACTTTTTTATACTATGTAAAAATGTAACATAATCAAATTTTCTTTAGCTCAATCGGTGGTAGATATGGCAAAATGCATTTTTTTTTTTTGTTGCAAACACTATATTAAAATTTACAGTAATCGATCGCTACGGAATACATCATTTACCTTCATTTATTATTTATTAATTAGACTTAATTCCTGAGGCATTTTCTACCAGTCAATCTTAGGGTAATCCAGAGATAAAACATGGCAGGTGCAACATAAGGGATAGAAGCTGGGGGGGCTACATTTCAGGCTGGTAATCGGAAATATATTATTGGTGTAAATTTCAGGATTTGCGGTTATTCTGTTACACGTAGTAGACCACACAAAAACATGTTGGCAAGTTTTATTTACCATAAATCCGAGGCTTTAGCGTCTCTTACAAACACACATTTACATAAAAAACTACACATTTCTTTTGGCTATTACAATTCTCCGACCATTTTCTGGTCGTGATTCTTTTAACTATAAAAATAACTCATATTAATAGTTTGGGTTAAACATACCGTCAAAGTGAGAGGTCCCCCACCGGTTGGTCCTTGAACTATTATGATAGTTTTCTGCATCATATTCCCTGGCATATTTTGAGCTATATAACTTATACCACCTGCAATAACACAACCTTTAATTAGCACATCAGTTAGAAAGAATACACAATAACAAAGTAAAAAAAAAAAAACAACAACAGTGTGTGCCAATTACATTTTAAAACCGTCAAATTAGCAGCTACGCTACGGATGTCAGAATATATCCCACTGGAACGTATTACCGGAATTAAAAGCGTTATGTGTTAATTCAGGTTATGAACTATCCGTGTGCTAAGTATCATCTAAATCTGCTGGACCGTTTTTGCGCCAATCGGGAACATACACCCAGACAAACGGACAAAATTTCACCGTTACTATTTCATTTATTAGTGGTGTAGAATAGAAGACACGCACAGTATGTTAAAGTGAACGATAAAAATTTCTCTTGACAGAATTTCTACCATTGCGACCAATATCTGCAGAGACCAGCCTCCAGCGCGAGAGCACAGAGGCACTCACTCATCCCTCAATCTCATACTCGGAAGGGACGGCAATTCGACACGACCGGAGAGAGATCAGGCGCAGGACCAACGGCTTAATGGCACGGGAGTATCACACCACCACCTTCCAAACTCCGGACAGTTACTGAGAAATTCCTAATTTGAAAAACCCATTAACACTTTGCCCGACCAGAGAATCGAACCCACGCTTGCGGCCAAGACACCAGCGCGGTAGTCAAGTCGTCAACGTCCAAACGAAACAGTTTCTATGAGATGCTAAATCGTAAAATTATTGCACCCCACCCTCGATTCCATAGAAAGAGATGATGCTGTCATTGAGTAATAATACGTGTCAAATATGACAAAGAGAACACTAGGACAGTACCTTGGGCATTGCTCGGTGTTGCTATGATCTGCATCGGTTGCTGCATATACTGCGTGGGTTGTGTTGATATTGTTTTCTCTGTAAAACACAAAATATATCAATTTATTAACAATTTTATTAAACCAGCTAAATCCATTAAAACATTTGAAAAACGGGCTAAATACAAAAGAGCTAGGGTTTAAAGAGTGCAGTTGCTTTAAGGGGTAAGACTGCGCTAAGGCAGCCCGGGATTCAAATTTTCGTCCGTCATATTTTAACATACAGCCTGATACTGATTTGCTAATAACAAAATACGTAGGAAAATTTCAATTTCGAAGGCTACCTTAGTGCATCCTACTTAATAGGTACATTATAAAGCATAACATAACATCACGTCAGAAAACCCAGACCGGTTAGGTAAAAGTAGGCCTTGTTTTGATTTGTTTATTTTGTATTAGTGTTACGATAGTTTTTAGGGTTCCGTTGCCAAATGGCAAAAAACGGAACCCTTATAGATTCGCCATGTCTGTCTGTCTGTCTGTCTGTCTGTCTGTCTGTCCGAGTATGTCACAGCCACTTTTCTCCGAAACTATAAGAGCTGTGCTATTGAAACTTGGTAAGTGGATGTATTCAGTGAACCGCATTAAGATTTTCACACAAAAATAGAAAAAAAGCAATAATATTTGGGGTTCCATACATAGAATTGAAACTCAAAAATTTTTTTTTCATCAAACCCATACGTGTGGGGTATCTATGGATAGGTCTTCAAAAATGATATTGAGGTTTCTAATATCATTTTTTTTTAAAACAATAATATTTGGGGTTCCCCATACATAGAACTGAAACACAAAAAAAAATATTAATCAAACCCTTACGTGTGGGGTATCTATGGATAGGTCTTTAAAAATGAAATTGAGGTTTCTAATATCATTTTTTTCTAAACTGAATAGTTTGCGCGAGAGACACTTCCAAAGTGGTAAAATGTGTGTCCCCCCCCCCGTAACTTCTAAAATAAGGGAATGATAAAACTAAAAAAAATATATGATGTACATTACCATGAAAACTACCAACGAAAATTGGTTTGAACGAGATCTAGTAAGTAGTTTTTTTTTAATACGTCATAAATCGTAAACCACAATTTACCTTTCATTCAGTCAACTCAAATATAAAAATTAAAAAAAAAACATTTAATTTCATAAACGATGATGACGAATGATGATGATGACCTGCAGGTTTGTACGGAACCCTCGGTGCGCGAGTCCGACTCGCACTTGGCCGGTTTTTTTAAGTTTCGTAGACGAAGTATTCGTATAATTTTAGTTGTTTTTTTTAAGTTTTTCGTGTTTGTGTTTTGTCTATGCTTACTGGCGGAAAATATTATTTTAAACTTATATGTTTTCTCTACAAGTGAATGTATGTATATTCTTTTAAGAAAATAAATATCTTTAACCGTAAAAGAGTACGAAATTCGGTCGAACAAATCCAGACTCTGAGAAATTCCGGATGGGAAAACCCAATAACACATTGCCTGACCCGGCAATTGAACCCAGAACCTCATGCTCAGCAGAAGCTCTTGCGACCAAGAGACTAATACGGCAGTCAAAATAAAAATAACCTACAATATATGGACAAATTAAATTAGTTAGAGAAAGTATGCCCACATGTTTGGGTATGGTATGGATATCGAAAACAAATGACACAAAAAAATAAATTCATTTTAATTTTTCGAACTATTTTTAAAAACTTTAAATGACACTGTCACATGTAACTTAAGGTATTTAAACGACTGTCGTGTTATGGCTATAAATCATATTTTGATCAAATCAAGCAATTGAGGCTACGAGAGCAAGTCAAATAGAAATTCGTTACCTTGTAGTATGAGCTGTCCGGCCTGCGAAGCAATGATGTTCTGAACATCCATGGATTGCATTTGCAGCATTGGTTGTTGCATTTGCATAGTCTGCTGTTGAACAAGAAACAAAATTCCATTTTTGTACTTAAAAGTTTTCAATGTGAAATAAAGTGTAACAAAGCCTTAAAACCCCTTCGACCAATCGGTCCTAATTACTCATAATATATGCTCGTAGATGATATTGGTGTTATAACAAATTTTCAAATAATATGTTTTGAACACACGAATATCTTGTGGTTTATATCTAGGTTTCTAGGTTGTAAATTAAAAAAATAACTTTTTTGAAACACAAATTCAGTGAAGATGTCTCAAAATTAGCTATTTTCGCACACATTTTATCTGAACTTTAGCTGTTCATAAAAGTACTCATACATTGAAAAACTTAAGAAAACATCGTCATGGGAACCACGCACATGTAATGGAGAATCTATATTATTTTTTTCTTTTCCAATACATTGTAACGCTGTTTTAAAAACAAGTATTTCCTCAAACAAGTTATGTGAAATATTAGCACGACAATTTAGTTATCGCATTCACACTCTCTTGCATTGCGTTGGATGAAACAGCAAGCTATTCAATCATGCTCGCGTTGACGATAGACGATAAGGGACACAAGGGGACGGCGGTTGACGCATGTCCCTTGTCTGTGAGCACGCTAACGAACAGCTTAGTAGCACGTCTTTTTGGTAACCAAAGTGATAGTTTCTTTGTGATAGTTCCTTTGTGATAGTTTCTTTGTGATAGTTTCTTTGTGATAGTTCCTTTGTGATAGTTTCTTTGTGATAGTTTCTTTGTAATACTTAGTTTACCATACACGCCCGGAGACTAGTTTATTTTCAGCCAATAGTATTACCTGCATCGTAGTTCCCTGAACTTGTAACGTAGGTTGTTGAACCTGGAGTGTCGGCTGTTGCACCTGCATCGAAGGCTGTTGTACCGACAACGTTGGTTGTTGAACCTGATTTAGTAAAAACTCACTGTTATCCGACGGAGTTGTAAAACTTTTACAATACGGTACATTTTCATTATTATATTGTACTTTTTAGTTATGAATTTTAAATATTTTATTAGTTTACGCTAAGATCCACGAGACCAACGCGCCCCACAATGTTTTTAGACGAGAGAAAGTATCATTTTTGTAAGTATCAAGTGTTGTAATTTGTATAAAATCAATCGATAGATAATTTAAACTTCTTTTTTCCATGGTAATAGAGATTCTTGGTAAAGTGGTAAAGTCTTACCTGTAGAATGGGTTCTTGTATGATGACAGAATTTTCACCAGCTGCCATCAAAACCGATGGTTGAATCATTTCAACAGGCTCTTGTTTCGGTGGCAACTGGTTACAACAAGATATATTAATATTTTATCAAGAATTACTAACATTGCTACAAAAGCAACACAACATAGACTACTCCATTGAAAATAATACTTCTAACGCATCTAAAAGCCATCAGTATAAGAAATGATTCTAAGTAATGCAATAGAGAACTATAACTAATAAAATGTACATTATTAATATGCATAATCATACTATAATTTTCCCACTGCTGGGACACAGTGGGCTATACCACCATGTGGGCACATGTCACATGTCTTCAAAATTTTTAGTTCTAAGACATGCCGGTTTCCTCACGATGTTTTCCTTCACCGTCTTGAGAGCAGTGATGAAATTGAATACACAGTAAAGTGCCTGACTGGGTTGAACTCACGACGAACAGTCAGGGCTGATACTACTGGCCCACCAGAGCTCCCATTACTAATATGATTGACACAAATTTATGATACTCATGTTTCAAAATGAATAAAAAATGCACTAATATTAATGTTTACTTTCTCTAAACATCAAGTACGCTACTTTTTTATTCTAATAAACTACATTAAAGACAAATAAATTATTTCTAACTAAAAGAAACAAAACTGAAAGCCGACTCACGATACATATTTGCTTTAAACGAAGTTTGTAAACGTTAATATTTATGTGAGTTTGGTGTAGGTTTGCTTTTTCAAATCTACTTTGGTTGGAAGTTTGTGATATCTCTTCTCTCCTATACGTACAAATCTGTGCATACAATAAAGACACAAATGTTATGTTTATAAAATAAAATATGTTAGTATGAAGACCTTAGCTCGAAGGGCTCCCAGTATCATGGCGCCCACACTGCTTGCGTTGGGACGCTAAGATACGCCAGAATGGACAGACATGAAATAAAGAGGGCACATTCGAAGTTAGTTAGAGTTAGACAAGTTCGGGTCATTAGTTAATGTTGTAGTAGTTAATGTCGTTAGTTAATGTAGTAGTTTGGCCTATACCTCGACTTTTAATCGTATTCAGTAATTTGACAGTTGGGTTACCAGATTTTGACAAAGTAAAGATATTGACGTGGTGTAAGAATGAACGAAATTGAATGAACTTGAAATAATATACTTACATGCAAACTTTTCATTTTAAATTTAATAACTTGTCTTAAAACGCAATATATAGGTACTATATCAATAAATACATCGTCTACGGTTGCCAGAGGAAATAAAATGACATGATTTTTACATTTAGTTTTGTTTTTATTAGAAGAAAATAAAAAAGGAAATAACTGTTATTACAAATTATTAATTATTCTTATATTTGACATCTTAAAAACGATTTTATAAGGTTTAATTTAAATTAAACCATTTTTATCATTCGTTCTTTACGCAAAATCGTTCACTACCTCATCACTATTAGTTTTAGTATGGTATCATTATTTTTTCTTTGAACTGTCAAGTTACAGAATACGATATAAAGACCAAGTATAGTAGGTACCCACGCCAAACGCGGCATCAGTGGCGTATCACCCAGCAACTCTGTTGTGGAGGTCGGATAGGCAGTCGTTCCATGTAAAATACTGGTATACGCTACATCCCGATTGATTGGAACCCGACCCCAACATGGTGCTATTGTGGCGACAATCTAAGAAGTCCGATATGACAGCTATCAAAATACTTTGTGTAGTGAGGGAAAAAAAATCGGTTACTTTAAAATCCGATTCTTGAGACTTATCGATTTAAAATAGTTAGTGTTTGCAATCGACTATTGTATTTAGAGAGTTTAATACTGATTTTTGAGGAACATCGTTAAATTATAATCGAGCTTATAATATTTAACAGTTATTACAAAAATTCCAATGAAGTTTAAATTTGGGCGAGATTCAAAACGAAAACAAGACGTAAACTAAAACTCGACATACTAATTTCTTCCAGAAGGTGTATGTATTATGCACCAGCGGAGCAATGCATTGTATATTATGCACCAGTGGCGTTATATCAAAATATTCATATCAAATATCAAAATAAGGCTAAAAATATATGTGATCTGAATTTGTTTTTATATGTTTAAATATTTAATAATACAGTAATTGTTCATGTATTTCTTTTTACACGCTTTATATTAGCTTCACTTGTATGTTTGTATATTTGTATGTTTGTTTGTAACCGACTCCTTATAGCGCGATTTTGACCCACTTTAAACGACCAGATTTCATTCAAACTTTGCACACCTGTCAAGGACCGATGACAATGCAATAATTTCATAAATTTGTGCTATTATCCTTGCCAGGGTTACCAGGACAGCAAAAAAACTGTCACAAACTACGCTGACATACGTCTCAAAATTCGAAATACCCTAAAAAATAGAAAATAAATAATAGTTTTAAAAAACTAAAAAACACGCTTTCATTGAAAACCAAACTAAAAAGTACAAAATAATGAAAAAAAAGCGTGGGGTGCCTGATATCATTTAAAAAATACCTTAAAAGCACCCCACGCTTTTTTTCCATTATTTTGTACTTTTTAGTTTGGTTTTCAATGGAAGCGTGTTTTTTAGTTTTTATAAACTATTATTTTTTAAAGTAATTTGTGTAAAAGTAACGATTTTTCATTAAATCAATTTTATTAGGTCAGAAAACGGCTTTTAACGGTCACAACACTACGGCGACCAACCCATAGATATAACATTGTCAAAACGTCCTGTCGAAATATTAATCAACGATTAACTCGTGTTTTTGAGTGCATTTTTTCAATACAAATCTAAACTTGAGGTTTACGAATAATACTCGTTGTTATAGAGCAGCCTTTCCCAAAGTGAAAAAAATGGGGCCTTGTGTAGACTCTACACAACGCCCCAATTTTTTTTCTGGGTCTCTTGTGGGCGCTGCAGGGCTAAAGGGGGGTGGCCCCCTGTAGCCCTGCAGTGCCCACAAGGGGGCGTTATCGCCCACTTTCGGAAAGGCTGTTATAGAGTATGGGTAACATAGTAATTATTTAGGATTATGAATTTGATTTTTCAATTTCCTAAATAGACATACGAAGTTAACGCGGCATGTCAAATGAGAAACGTCATATCCGACTTCTTAGATTGTCCCAATTATAGGCAGATGATTACATACGATGATACACTGTTTGAAATGTAGCCAGAAACATAGCACCCACAACAACGAGGAAAATGTTAGCGAGACCACTTTTGTTTCCCACAAATACAACGTGTAACATAATTAATGCAAGACCTCATTCATACACCACAATTAGAGAGTTGAGTTAAAAGTATAATAAAGGGTTTTTCAACAAGAACTTTGTTTTTTAAAACAAAATAAAACAAAGAATTTAGATGAAGATGATTCAAATTTTTATTGCAATACGAAGGGAAAAGATTGGCAATTATGAATGCAAAGTGATATCTGACAAATATCCACCACGAGCACGCTGACAGATATAGATTCTTTCATTAAAGTTTTTAATCACTTTTTCGCAAAATGACGGGTCTATTTCGTTAATCACATCACGGATTTTGAGTATTAAGGCTGCAATCGATTCGATTGGCTCCGTATAGACTCTGTCCTTAACATAGCCCCACAAAAAATAATCCAGTGGTGTTAAATCACACGATCTGGCTGGCCACTTAACCGCTGAATTTCGTGAAATTATGCGATCGGGAAGTTTGGTTTGCAATAAATTGATCGTTTCATTGGCTGTGTGACATGTGGCACATTTTGTACCGAGCCTGTCGACTCAAATTTAGCGACCAAATTCTTAATAGCGGTCTTAGAAGGACGAATATGTTGTCCGAAAATACCACGAATTTTACGAAATGTAACTGTAACAGAACCATCATTTTCATAGTTTTTTTTTTTTTTTTCGAACAATCACACGACCCCGGCAGATCATTTTCATAGTGGATTTTAATTATTTTATTGCGACTTTCGTGTGGTGCCGGACGTAAAGAATAACACCACCCCATTTCTTCCCGTGGGTGTCGTAAAAGGCGACTAAGGGACTTACTAGAGAATGGGTAGCAGCGTTCTCTATGCATTTTACCACCATACTGCGATCGCCAACCCGCCTGCCAAGCGTGACGATTATGGCAAAGCCCCCCAAATTGGGGGAGGCCTAAGTCCAGCAGTAGACGTCTTACGGCTGAAATGATGATGTGAATGATGAATGCGGCTTTCGAGCGACTTTGAATTCATTGTAACAATTGCCAAAGCATGTACTACGAATACGTCAAAAAACTAAATTTCAAAACTGTCATGCTGTTGGTATTGCCCCAATTGAAAAACAAAGTTCTTGTTGAAAAACCCTTTACAATGACCAAATGTTTTTTTAAACCTAATTGTTACTATTAAGAAAATCGTGTTGACCCTAGTATTAATTTATGTATTTAAAATTGAGTCTTATCACCTTCCAATAAGATTGAATTTTCTTTATCTCAAACGACGGTAGGTATGCCAAACCACATATTTTTTGAAAAATATACGTTTTACAAACATGACTGAAATCGAATCAATAGTCCATTTTGAACGAACTACCTTCAGGACTTGCATCTATTCTGTTACACCTTGTTTCCAGTTTTATCATATGCCATACAATCAATTATTAAACATATGACAAGGAATTATTTGTATGTTAATTGACACATAAATCAAGCCAAATATGGAGGGGTTAGTGCAACATTATAAAAAACAAATATATCTTTATTATATTTACCAAATCCTCTTCATCTTCCAACGCTGAGGCTGCAAGTGCTGCATACAGATTTGCTGCTGTTTTTGATACACTTTCCTGTGGTGCCGTGTTCTGAAATATTTTAAAGTATCGTCAATAATTATGTTATGTAATAATAATATTGCACAAGAGTTCCCTGTATAGGGTGGATTTTACAAACGGAGCAGAAGGCGTCTTTAGTGTGGTCGCACGTCTGACGGAAGATGCGTCGCGTATCGTCCAGAACGGACAAGTATATAATGAAACATTCAACCGTACTCAACGCATTGGTTGTGTCAACCAATGATATGTTAGTGAGTCGAGCGAATAAAAAGACGCGATTGAAGTAAGGCCTGACATATAGATACCGATCTGGAGACTGTCCTCAACTTTTGGAGAAACTTTGATCTACGTTCACAGATTAAAATAAGAAATATAGTCAGAAAAAAAATTGGTAAATTGTCACAAAAACTTTTTTTGATGCCAGCCGAATCTGTTCCTTATACGGATTAAACAACCCTATCGAACTAACTGTGGTTTGAGTACTAAAAAAGTTCTCCAAAAACTTTTCCCATACATTTAATAGAAAATTAGAATCTAACCTACTTTTTCCACAATGGATAAAACTGGCCAACACGCCTCCTATTTGTCCTTTTCTATATGAAAACAATCAGAAGGTCCTAATATTATTAATAAAATTCAACAACTAACCTTTTCTTCCACCTTAATTTTCTTAGCAGGCGGCTCGGTATACGAGTGATCAGCAACCAAATTTTCCATCACATCCTTATCAGTTTTAATCTGAATCTGACCTTCAGTCTTCACCTGAACCAATTGACCTTGTTCATTCTTGTACTGAAGAATCGGCGCTTGCAATTGGTCACTCTTCAACTGAATGATTTGACCTTGTTCGTTCTTTATTTGAATAAGCTGACCCTGGTCGTTCTTTATTTGAAAGTATTGGTTTCCTTGGGTTACTAAGCCGGAGTCAGCGTTTATTTGAATGACTGGGGTTGGGTCGGACTTGACCTGAACGATTTGACCTGTTTCTGTGATTTGGATCGTTGGAGCGTTGATTTGGGGGCCCATTTGAACGACTTGCAGTGGGGGGTTCGAGTTTTTCTTTAGTAAGTCTGCAAGCATTTTATTCTGGGCTGATTTCTGGAAAAAATAAATAGGATTAATTAACGCATATCATCATTGTTAAATTGCTCCTAGATTTATATTTCAAGTAGAAAAGGTTACTCACAATAGTCAATTGAGTTTGCTCGTCAATCTGAATTTGTACTGGTTCTTCTTTCGGTACTGAAATCATAATAAATAATACATTTTAGGTTCATGAATGGGGCATAAATAAGTAGTAAAATCTGAAATAAAAGTTTTTAATATTTACCAAGTTGATGATCCTCTTGCTGATTTATGTGGATCTGCAAATAAAGGTATCATACAGTGAATTATTGTGCTAATTGTTAGAAGTAGAGTCTAATCTTTGATGCTCGTTTCAGCTGTTGCCGCTTAATTGTTTGTAAAAGGGCTTTCAAAATAATGGATGTATACTAACTGCTAATGCGTCCATTGACTGGACAGGTCCACTCAATCTGTATGGTTCAAAGACCATTTCAGACACCCCCATGTACATGGTCCTCAAATGATCAGACAACGACTATTTCCTGATTTTATATACACATTGACATTGATGAATTTTACTTATACAATGACATGAATATTTACTTTTAACATACAAATAAGGTTAAAGTTCGCTGGTACGTGGGGAACCAAATGTGGTATCTCAGGGACTTACAGGTTAAAGTATTATATTGTTTTAATTATTGTAAATGTGAAGATTAAGTGGGTGTTTTTTTTTCTGGTTTCCTTTTCTTGTCATTTAATTTTTATCACGATCTGGCAGTTTGAGTAATTCATGCGACCTACACAAATGTCGTTTCTTTGGTATTGTTCGTCGAATCATTGATCTCCTTAAGTTCTGAGTTGAGCTACATGATTACTGACAAATGCGTGCACTGATTGGACAGGTCCACTCAATCTGTGTGGTTCTTTCCTTAAAAGACCACTTCAGACACCCAATCCACATGGTGTTCACATGATCTGAACAAGATTATGTCTGGACTTTAAAAGAGACTGTGACCTCTGAGTTTGTTTCGGCCTTTCTTCTCAGAGTAGTCAGATAGGAAACGCTAACCTCATCTAGCTTTAAAAAATATGAGTGACGTGTTAAAGTGTTTGTACAAACCTACTTGCAAAGTAAAGTAAAGTCATTTATCATTTAACTAGTACATTGTTGAATTTAAACTTTGAATCGTACTAGTATTGTAAATGTGAAAATTTGTGAGGATTGATGGATTGACGAAGGTTTGTTACTCTTTCACGCCAGAACTACGGATGAAACTTTGGATGAAATTTGGCGCACAGATAATTTATAAATCGGGTTAACACATAGAGTACTTTTATCCCGGTAGTATGTTCCTGCGGAATAATTCCGTCCTCAACGCGGGCGAAGCCGCTGACAAAAACTAGTATACAATCATTTGAATCCGTTTGATAAAGTATCACGTCCGCGTTGCGTAACGGAACGACGACTGTCGGCGCGACAGTAGTGAGTCCTGTTCGGTGTCTTAAAGCGACGGCGGGACCGTAACAATGCTCTTATCGATGGCTTTGTTCGAAAATAAAAGTTTTTTTTTTTAAACAACATACCGTTATCTGGTCCCAAACTAGGTAGAGCCTGTACTATGGCAACCAGACAACTGACAAATATACTTATATATTTCTAAATATATACATATTAGGTTGGGGAAAAAGTCTTTTCGCATTATAGTATGTATGAACTTGTAATAAAATCTCTTTGGCTATACTATTTGTATCTGGCTGGTTTTGGTATCATTGAAAGTTTAAATTTTAAAGAACATAATTCCAAATTCAAATTAGGAAAATGTGTGATTTTCATTTGTTTTTCGTACCGTCAAGATGAGTGAATCTAATGAAGAAATTCGATACATTTTAAAATTTTACTACAAAAAAGGTAAAAATACAACGCAAGCCGCGAAAAAAATTTGCGATGTTTATGGACCTAGTGTAGTGTCTGTGAGAGTAGCACAAATTTGGTTTAAGCGTTTTCAATCCGGAAATTTTGATGTCAAAGATGCACGTCGCTCTGGTCGCCCTATTACGGATAAAATGGATGCCATTTTTGAAAAAGTGGAGCAAGATCGGCATACCAGTAGTTACGACGTAGCTGAAGAACTGGAAATTGACCACAAAACAGTTTTGGCGCATTTGAAAAAAACAGGGTACACAAAAAAGCTCGACATTTGGGTACCTCACTAGCTCACTGAAAGAAACCTAATGAACCGTGTACTCATTTGTGATTCTTTATTACGACGTAATGAAACCGAACCATTTTTGAAGAAGCTGATAACTGGTGATGAAAAGTGGATCACGTATGACAAGAACGTGCGAAAAAGGTCGTGGTCAAAGGCCGGTCAGGCTTCACAGACTGTGGCGAAACCCGGGTTAACTCGCAACAAGGTGATGCTGTGTGTGTGGTGGGATTGGAAGGGCATTATTCATTATGAGCTGTTACCACCAGGCAGGACCATCGATTCTGAACTCTACTGCGAACAACTGATGAGATTAAAGCAAGAAGTTGAGAGAAAGCGGCCGGAATTAATCAACAGAAGGGGTGTGGTTTTTCATCATGTTAACGCTACACCTCACACATCTTTAGCCACCCAACAAAAATTAAGAGAGTTTGGCTGGGAGGTGTTAATGCATCCGCCGTATAGTCCTGACCTTGCACCTTCAGATTTCCACCTGTTTCGGTCTCTTCAGAATTCTTTAGGCAGTGTCAGGTTAACATCACGAGAGGACTGCCAAAACCACTTGTCGCGGTATTTTGACCAGAAGTCCCAAAATTTCTATAGCAATGGGATCATGTCCCTACCTATAAGATGGCAAAAAGTTATCGAACAAATTGGTACCTACATACTTTAGTTAAATGTAAATAAACTTTATTAAAAAATGTTTTGAATTTTCTTAAAAAATGCGAAGAAACTTTTTCCCCAACATATTATTATAGATAAATTACACCCAGACACAGAACAAATCATTGTGCTCATTACACAGATTTGTCCTGGGTGGGAATCGAACCCACGACCTCAGTCTTTGCAGTCAGGGTCACTAACCACTAGACTAACAGGCCAGTCAAAGTAACTTCTATGTCATGTTTACCTTATCTGTTGGCGTGCTACTGGCAACACCACCTGGTGTAATCGTCGTACATTTGATCAGAGCTTCAGGGTCGACATCCATTGCCTATACAGGAAATATTTTAAAATAAAAATTTGGTTCAATTTCAATCTCGATGTTACCTCTAATGAGAGGATAATTATATTTATTTGATTTTCGTAACAAATAAACTAAGTTATCTTCTAAAAAACCTGCTAGCAAGCCCAACACTCAGAATTTGTTTGGGTTTGAATAAATAAAGGAGAATTATGAAATATTATAAATACCTGATTAGTTTGCACCACAACTGTGCTCGGAGCAGCCGGTCCTCTTTGCTGACTTTGTTGTCTTTGCGCAACCTATATTCATGATAAATATTGAATTAAATCGCTCAGAAATATTTTGTGTCCCTGACCCTACGCTCAAAAGAAACGATAAACGAATGGATAAGAAATGAAATCTAAAATTGAAAAATTAACGTAAATTAAAAAAGGAAGAAAAACATTATTTGAATAAAAATGTTTGAAAAGTTGTAAATGATTTAAAAGCTTTTATTTGTAATTTTAAAACGAACTTTCTAATTTGGTATTATAGAATTTACAGCTAAAATATCTAGTGTGTAGTTTAGGAAAATAATACCACTAAAGTAACCCATTATGGACTATTCGATATCGATTTTGTTTTCGGTAGCGATACCGAATCGTTACGCGATATCGCTATCGCATTCGGTATCAATACTGAAGCCGTAGTTTTCGTTTCTTTTAACCATCTCGACTTTACGAATGTCAATAGTGAAGGGCCGATTGGAGCGCCGAACGCGGTCGATGCGCTATGTCGAGATGGTTAAAAGAAACTAACACTAGTGCCACAGGTCCAAAGTGACTAACCAGAAGACAGACAAGTATTGCTACCGAGCATGATAGCGATATCACGTACCGATTCGGTATCGAAGCCGCGACCGATATCGCTAATATCGGTAACTAATAGGCCTTTAATCTCCTTTAAAATTGGCAGAACTCCTAAAAAATAACAATAATACAACCATGCTCAACAATGAAGCTAGCAGAATACTCATGCCGTTTCGATCCAATTATTTTATTATGTTAGTTTATTAACTATTGATACTTGGCATGCCATTCTACGTCGCTTTTAACTGCCACTACTCGGCATTGTTGCCATACACAAAAAAAAAAAATTAATCAGGCAACTACCTCAGTATAATTTCGGCCTAGATTTTTATTTTTTTCTGAAGGAAAAGTATTTTCTTTAACAAGGCGTTGCTTTCAAGCATTTAATTAAACAATACTTTGGTACAATACATGCTAGACCTAATAGTTCCTAACAGAACTACCAAATCTTAGTTATAAAGTTCAAAAACTCAATACAACATGCAATTTGTTAATTTTCCACTGTATTTTGTAGTTTATACCTTTATTCGTGATACGCACGTCACCTTCTTTTGTTCTATAGTAATTGTAAATTAATAGCAGAATATAAAATAAAAGAACAGAATAAAAATTGTCGAAAATAGGGTTCAAAAATATATACTGAGTGATGATCTACAATGAGTAGTTAATTCTCTTAATTCTAGTTCAAATCAAATTTCTCAACACTTTACACACAAATCTCTTTTACACATAAATAACTTGACGACTACGGAAAAAAACCGATCAAGAAAAAACTGACTGATCACGTAAACACACATTCTTGTCAACAACTCATCAATCAAGTTCAATCGTATCAACAACTTCACCCCGCGACCTGCTAGAAAGCAATCATCGCGTTCATATGACACTCTTTGTTCTGAAAACTGTAAAGCGCCCTCTGTCGGCACGATCACATGTTCCGGTTTACCAAACAAAAAGAGTATTCTACTTTCTTCTTCCGCGTATGGTTGCTACGATCGCATTCTATTAGGACGCGGCTTTCGACCACAATATAAGTATGAACAGGACAGAAACTACAAAGTAGCCGTCGAAATGGCACACTCACATAGACGCGCACATTTACGAGACCCGTAAGCATTGCCGTGTCGCGGGTGCCATGTCGAAACGAGAAGGCACGTTATACGTTTAACTTTTGCGCTATTAAAAAATACTACGAGCGTTAAGAGAGCTGTCATGTACATACAATAAACACAGTAGAATTCGGATATAACGATCCTCAAGCAGGGTCGCTTTATCGTGCTAACCGGAGGACGCACAAAACCTTGATGATTTAAGCTTGTTTTTTATTATGTTTTAATATGACTGTATGTAGTAATTCTTATTATGAAATAATTACAAAGTAAGTTTCATTCTATTTTAAAAACATGTGCGGTCGGGGTACCTCGGAACGAAGTTCAAAACAAAAAAAAAAATCCGCAGCCATCATCTTGAATTTACATTTCACTGTAGAAGAAAGTCGTATGGAGGAAGCATAACATGTATGAATATTTTTTCGCATGACAATTTCTACCAATCAACTCCTACCGCAACCCGCGTTGAACAACTACAATTTTACAAACAACAGAGTGACAACTCTAATGCTCTAATGGAGAGTTGGTAATTATTTCAAAAAATAGGCCTAGTTTCCATACATAAACTCACACCTTTTTCCACGGAAAAAGCTACGCTACGATCCTTACATACCTACTCCTTTTGCCTCGTTTCATCATCTTCATCATCAGCCTATAATGTTCCTACTGTTGGGACACAGGCCTCCTCTCAGTGAGAGGGAGTGGGCCATAATCCACCACGCGGGCCCAGTGCGGGTTGGTAGATGTCACATGTCTTCGAATTTTTGGTTCTAAGACATGCCGTTGCCGTTTTCTCACGATGTTTTCCTTCACCGTTTTGAGAGCAGTGGTGATGAAATAATTTACACAAAGTAATGCGCCTGCTTGGGTTTGAACTCACGACCTACTACTCGTAAGTCGCGACTGTTACCACTGGGCCACCACTGCTAGCCTCGTTTAATTTCATCATACACGCACGCTTAGTTTCCATACTGTCCATAATCATACTGTTCTTCGTCTCTACCTCTCTGACAACAACTCATCCACACATCTCCACAACTACAAACAGTGGTTAAAGTTAGTAGTGTTAGTATCACTTACTTGCGGTGTCGGTAGTGCGGGGCTTACTTTGTGCGCTAACAAATGTTTGATCAGCGTTGTGTTCGACGGAGTGGAGTCCAGCGCTTGAGACAGCTGCGAGTGGGATGTTGATGGCTGTTGGCTCTGAGTAAATATATAAAGGAAATAGTAGATTTGATATTCAGCACTTTTGACCAACACTGTCATTGTTCAGTGACATAATATAATAATACATAGTTCAGTGACATAGTAACAAATGGTATTTTTAATCACAAGTTAGAGTTTCATAGCTTCGACATACTAAGGAAAAGAATAATGGCTGGTTTTAAAAATTAGACTTTCGTATAGTTTACATAAATGGAACTCGTGACTGTCCAGTATTTTTAACCGACTTCATACAATATGAGGTTCTTAGTTCGATTGCTTTTTTTTTCAATATCTCCGGCAATTATAGATTTATTTCGAGAATTCTTTCAATCCAAAAAACACCCAAATGTAAAAACAAAATACTAAAATACAGATCCAAAGACGTCGACTTCCGAAACAAAAGTTATTTTTCAGTTTGTAGTTTTTATTTTTGTTTTGAAAGTCGGTTTTTTTTTGTAAAAATCACAATTTTTCTAGTACCCATTCTAGTACCAGTAATTTCTTTTTGAAGTAATTCAGTATTTGGCGCTGAATATTACTGGTATTGGCCGTCCCATTTTAAACACTTTCCATGGGTTGTATATTTAAAACAGTGTGTATATCTGTACGCATATTTTTTAGAACATTTTCGTCAAAATAAATAGGATTATGTTAGTAAAATCGTTACCTGCACTTGAGGTTGAGACGTAGCGGGTTTCGCTTCTGCGGCTGCCTTATTCGTGAGCTGCGCTTTCAGTATCGGGGATGACGGTCCTAAAGAAAAAAAAACACAAAAAATCTGATGAAATCCGTAATAAGAATTAAATTGTTTACTTCACTTTTTCTCATACGTTCTCAACGTGGGCAATAACGTCTCCCCGTGGGAGTTGCAGAACAGTGGTGGGTTGTACGTCATGTGAAAACATCGTGTCTTCGAATTTTTCGTTTTAACTAGCTTTTGCCCGCGACTTCGTCCGCGTCAAATTTTTGCTCCCGTGACCCTTCCCGTCGCATCGAAATACCTGTCAGTTTTCGACCATTTTTCGTTGCTGTTCCGCCCCCTTTGGCTAAAGCGTGATGTTATATAGCCTATAGCCTTCCTCAATAAATAGGCTACCCAACACAAAAAAGAATTTTTCAATTCAGACCAGTAGTTCCTGAGATTAGCGCATTCAACCAAACAAACAAACTCTTCAGCTTTATAATATTAGTATAGATGTGCGAACTAAAAATTCAAAAACATATGACATCTACCAATCTGCTTTGGTCCCGCGTGGTAAATTATAGCCCACTCCTTTTCGAAGAGGGAAGGCGTATTTTCCAGGAGTGGGAACATCATAGGTCGATTACCCCACTGTATAGTCAACTCACTGTGTAGATAAAGTTGAGACATTTTTCTCTAAACTGAGAAATAGGGGGGTCATATTCCAATCTTACGTCTTTTTTTTTTGGATGGTAAATCAAATGACTTCTCCCGCTCTGGGCGGAGCGGGAGGTCGTGTCAGACTTTTACTGAGTAAAACCCACCCGTGTTCCTTCAGTTGCCCATATGCCAGGGCCACGGTAACTCTTTCGAACGAATCTCGCGACCATGGCAGGCATCGGTCCTAGCAGACTCCTTCAGTGCTGCTGACATCTCTTTGAGGCGCGCGTGGAACACTACGCGCCGTCGACCCGAGCCTGGTCCTTACCGGGCGGCGAGCTACCCATTGCTCGCCGCCCGCAAGCTCAATCTTACGTCTTTAGTATTCTACGTTTAAATAATCGAGGCAATAGATGATTCACATTCGAGACAAATGTCAAGTAAAAAATAGGAAGGCTCGATGAAAAAAAAAATGGCCATATAAGGTTGAGAACCTATGCTTTAATTGCTTTACATTGAAAACTGTTTCTTCTTATTCTAGTTATTTCGAAATATGGCTTTAAAGTTGAGTTGTAGCTACCTGCTGCAGGGTTGGTCCTGTTCTGCATAGCTCTGGATCTGATGCCGATATACGCCTGTTGAGTCTCGCCCGTCGACAACGTCACTGTGTTTGGTCCCACTGTACCGCCGAACACCGTTCTAAAGCAGATAAAATACAACTTATTAAAATTAAAACCCGATGTCTATTCTAGATGTTGTGATCTGAAAACCAAAATTTCATATCGGACTAGCCTTTTCTCAACTATATTAGAGCCGGCTGCACGTATTGTACATGGAACGACTGCTTATCTGACATCCACAACCCAGTTACTGGTTCTCAGACTTTCCGGCTTCTGACGACCCGTAACTACTGTTAATAAATCACGATGACAGCCGAGACTAACGGCTTAACATGCTTTCCGGGGCACGAAGGAGATGTTAAGCAGTGGTGTATTTACGAGAAGGTTTGAGTCTAGGGCGGCAGATTTTAGTGGCGGCAAATTTAGGAACCAAACTTGTTTTTTTTTTTCTGCCATCGGTTTTCTGATTACAAACATATTTCTGACGACTCTTTCCTCTTCCATTTCATTGTTCATTCAACAGCACCACAAGCTTCTATATTATAACGTAAATATGGATCTTCAACTCTCAGTGTTGAACCGAGAATTTAAAATCCGACAGAGTGCAACGCGAGTGAGTCTCAGCGCATCAAAAAAACACGCTATTCAATTTTATACTCTCAGCTCTAAGCAGTACGTAGAAAATCCAGTGCGATAATCCCGTCGGGATTTAAGGAACCTGGGTTGGCTGGTCATTTACCTGACTAGTCTAGGGAAGTGTGCGGGCGCGATGACTCCCTTCCTCGACAGTTTGGTGCAGCACGCGACGTACTGTCGGTACATATCGTTGGCGTCGCAGGCGCTGTTGTCGTTCGCTGGCAGAACTTCGTAGGCCGAGCGAAGCCATGCTTGAGCGAAGTGCTCGTTTTCCTGTAAAGATTTTTTTTTTCAAGTTTATAATTTTTTATTTATTATTCATGGCATTTCAAAGAAAAGTGGGAACTATTGTTCCATTTTTTTTTTTTAAAGAGAATTCAGGCTTATTGTATACGTATAATCTTGCGAAGTCGTCACAGAAAAGCGTGCACAGCACTTACATAGTATACTTATTTGATTTTAAGTGATAAAAATAAAAATACAATCTAGTGATGTGCCCGTATCCGTATCTGCAGATATCCAAGGGAGAAGAAAGATCCGTATTCGTATCCGTTACTTTTTTGCCGGATCTTTTACCTTCTAATTACCTGGTGATTAGGTAACAATGTAAAATTATTAAATTCCATTCAGATTATTTTTTATTTCTTAAAATCAAATATTTCGTGACTAAACGATGAGTTCCGATTATATTTACAAGAACCATGTTCTATTTTATGGTTACATATTACGGATACACCTGCAATAGACAACAAACAGTATAATTCTTACTATGGTTGCATTTTGTATAAGTTAGAAGTTCTATTTGTTTATGCTTCTACGTTTTAGTTAATAAAGCAGAACTACGTAGCATATAAATTAGTGCAGAAAGGAAACCTCTCATTATAAATCAAAAGTTTGCTATTACAAAATATACTGTTCAATTAAGTGTCGTTAAGTCGTAGGTATACTGAAAATTAAATAAGGCTAAGTTCAGAAAACATTTGACCATCAGTTTCGAAACTCACTTAGAGACACACACATTCGTGTTACCCATTTAAAAATCCCGAGCGTACTTTACGAACAGATTAAGAAACTACAATCATTTTACACTTATTTTACTTCCGATTTTACGTCACCGTCAAAATCAAAGTCGTCTTTGTTCCCATCACAATAATGTTGCTTTTGGATTGCTGCCACTGACAAGTATACTACTAAAAAAAAATCTGCCCCAAAATTACTGTATGTAACAGTAACTTTGGGGTTGCCATGACCTCCAAGTTGGGCAAGCGAGTTGGCAATCGCAGTACGCTGATAAAATGCATCGAGAATGCTGCTGCCCATTGTCCAGTAAGTCCCTTAATCGACTGATTCGTTTTACGAGACCCACGGGAAGAATCTAGATTGTATATGGTGCATATATGGTGTACATAAAAAAAGTATTCGATCTATCTATCATAAATATATTCAAATGTCTTTACCGCTATAACATACCCTGTTTCCTGCGTTATAACTGAACTTAACCCCAAAATAAAGTAAGCAAAATAAAATGAAAAAAGAAGAGAGTCCCTCACCTTACTATCACTAACCTGCACAGTCCGCTGCTGCAGATGCGACTGCTGTATGGTAGTGACGGGCGCCAGCGCTGACACTGCGGTGGTCGTGGCCGTGGCCGGCGTCAGCTGGGGGGGCTCTTGGGCCGCCTTTGTGGGGGTCACGCTCTGTTGGGACGCGGTAAATGCAACATCAAATGAATATCTATTCCGTGGAAATATGGGAAACAAATCTGCCTGAAGATTTGGGCTATCAAATGTTGGAAGAATTAATGAAATTCAACTGGAAGATACAGGGATTATCCCCTACGTGAAAACTTACACAAATAAATTTTAGCTCTTTATATTATTAGTATAGATGTACGGTCACCAAAAGAGATAAATAACCAGAGTCGACAGATATAGTTACATTTTAGTAAAAAAAACGATGGATGTTTTCGAATGAAATTTAATTTCTTAAATTAACGGTTTGTTTTCTATTCATTTAATTTCATTTGAAAATGCATCGGTTTCTAACTAAACTTCAACTATATTCGACGACCCTAATTAATTTCTTTTGGTGACCGTACACATACACTAATATTATAAATAGCTAAAATTAATATGTAGGGGTAATCTCTGAATCGAAAATTTTGCATTTGGTAGCCCAATTCTTGAGGAAAGTTAATCCCATTTCCCACGGGGTAAACACTCACACATACATAATACAGTAGAGCGTAGATTATCCGAACTAATTCGGGGACAGGAGTTTTCGGAAAACCGGTTTTTTTCGGATAATCGAACTGTATTCATTCAGCCATACATATTTATGCACAGGTGAATGAAAACCTTATGTTTAGAGATCTAAAGGGCTAATGAGAAGAACTGGCTTAGTCACATTCACCAAATTTGTCAGTATTGACATTTAAAGTTTTGATATAATTTTATAGCTAACTTAAAAATATTTCTAATACATAAATAATTGATTTTAAAAGGAAATACGGTATGTTATCGATATTGGGATCATCATCTCCATACAAATTACCCGTTTCACATTCGATTTGACAGGGAATAAGTGGCTTAGTCATGGACAAAGCTAGTTATTCCCTATTAAATCCAAAATGCATCCCAATTTTTTTAAGTGATCCAGCGAGTTCTTGCCTTGTTTTAGATACGCGTAAGGTAAAATGTGGATTTTTGTGAACATAGATAAAGTCCGGACGCGAAGCAGGAAGAATTTCGTATTTTAAACTCTTATTACCTGTCTCTGTCACTCCCGCGTAAATATAATGAGTCTCGCTTGCACAGATGCAATGGCCGCCGTGCTCAGGGATTGTAAACCTTTTACCGGAGATGGTAAGGTTTGTTCTTGTTTGCATGTGGTTTTGGTTGGCCTTGAGTCACGACAAAAAATCCTTGGCTTGCTTGACATAATTCATAATTTTTAGATAACGAACGAACGACATTCCATCTTTGGATGCGTTATTGATCGCTCAGTTTTCGGACATAGTTATTTATCTATTCTTAGTTTGTTGTTGTTTGTCAGTTTTTGTTATCTTGTTTTAATTGTTAAGTGGTACTTATAATATAGATAGATCTAAATAAATAAATTAAATAATAATAATAATTAATTAAATAAGTTGGTAAATTTTCTTTCTCCTTAAATATTTTACGTAAACCGCACTAAAAACAAAAATGTTTGTGACCACTGTCAGTAGGTAAAAAGGTCATTGTACGAAATTCTTCCTGCTCCACGACTGGACTTTAGTAAAAAATCAATTTAAAAAATGTCACTTAGCCGATTCTTCCCTTTAGCCCTTCATCTTTAATGACAGTTTCGTTCACGCGCTAAAATTTAGTTTATCAAATAACGGCTACTTGGAAGTGACATATGAGTACATACAACTAACAGTTCGAGACAATTTCGCGTATATTGTAGTGCGGGAGAAGGATAGTACGCGCGAGTCGGGCGGGCGTAGTAGTTCGGATAAGCGGTCGTTCGGTTGATCGACGTTCGGATAATCGACTGTATTAAAATATTACAATACAGTTATCACGCGAATAAATTAGCTAAGACATTATCTTCTAACCGGTTGTTGTTGTTGTTGTTGCGTCTGCCTCTCCTGCGCGTCCCGCTCGGCCTGCGCTGCGATGGCGCTGGGCCCACTCACTGTCTCCACCACCCGCATGAGGATACAAGCGCGGGGGCCGTAGCTTTGTGCCTGGAAAATTATAACATCAAAACCAAAAATCAAAATCAAAAGTCATTTATTCAAACTAGGCTGAGAGTCAGCACTTTTTGAACGTCAAAGTCACATAAGACAGTCCCCCCAAAACGCCCGCCCTTCGACACTTCCTAGTGCTTTGGCTGGGAAGAAGAAGTGGCGGAACAAGCTCCCCAGCAGCACAGCTGTCTGTTAAGTTAGAAGAACTTGATTCTATACAATATTGTATGAGTTATTAATATAATAAAACAAAACATACATTATTCGCCATATGTCAGCTAGCACACGCCATTATACCAACAAAACATTGAAAACTAAACTCAAGCTGAAATATATTTTTTTAAGTCAAAAAGGCTCTCTCTAGGGTGTGGTATAGTAACACAAAGATACTGCCAACTACTAGACGTTAAACTATACCTAGTTATTATTACAAAATGAAAGTACTTGTTCAGGCTTATGGTCATCTGGACAAACATGAGCAACACTCAGCTCATAACATATCTGTTGCTAATCTAACCGCGGAGGCGCTTTGCATATGTATTTGAAATAACCAACTGTCATCTTCACTTGCTTCAGAACCTCCGTCTATGTAACAGCGATTTTTATTCAATATATGTAATTTGCTTTTATTGGGACTTTAATTGGCACCCGTATATCCCAAAAGATATAACAGTCCTACCCAATACATGGCGTAAAATTAAAATTACAGCTGTAAAAGAGCAATGGACGTGGTAGCCTAGCACAACAAAAAAAAACATTGTTTTTAATCTTTGTTTCTGTGTCTGTCTATTTGTTCCAGCTAATTTCCGAAACGGCTGGACCTAATTCAACGGGACTTTTACTGGCAGATAGTTGATGTTAGAAGTAGTATCAAAGTTTGTGTCCCGGCCTTTCTTAATACTCTTGTATTCTTCATATCATAACTGTCTGGATATTATAGCATGTTTTACCACAATCAAAATATTTATTTATATTAGAGGTTACAACTATGTCAGAATAAGATCATTTTCATGTAAGGCCGTTTGGCCATCGCCACCGTCAACGTAACATCAACGAGAAGGAGATAATGGTGCCAAAGTAGCGAAACATATACCGCATTTTGTCATAGTTGCACGTTTCCGTGGGAAAATTTCCAACATCCACGCGGACGAAGCCGTGGACAGTAGCTAGTATTGTACAATACCTCGACAGTCGCAGTACCTACGCCTGGACAGGGATGGTCTGCGTATGATGACGAGGATCATCACGGGACACTGCCCGCTAAACAAACACTTTCACACAATAGGCATAACGAACAGCCACCTTTGTAGGGCATGCATGCAGGCTGAGAAAACCGTTGCGCATGTACTCTTTGAATATACAGGCGTCACCCAGATTAGGACAGAAACACTCTGGACACCCAGATCTTACACGGACGTTCTCAACAGACCAGATGATGCAATCAACTTCTAGAGGGAGATGGGCTGGTTGGAATAACCACCGACGGCCGTCATGGCCCACGCTACAATGGTCCACTCAAAGATTTAAGTGCGGAAACCAAACCCTTATAACATAGAACATACCTCGACAGTGACGAGCGACACGAGTGTGTGTATGAGGCCGGGCACTCTCGCGACGGCCTCGCTGGCGCGGTCGCCCAGTGACGTCAGCGCGTACACGCACTCTAATGTGCATACTAGCACCATGATGTCGCGCAGAGTCAGAAGGGCGCACACTTCCTGGTATAGCTGTTAGAAAATAAATGTGTTAGAATAAAACAACAAACGCGGCAACAGGAACATTTTCGGGGAACTGAAAGCGCTGCAAATAAAATGTTACTTCCAAAGCACTTCAAATAGAAACATGAAACAAACAAAACTATTATTTAATTTTGTGTTATCGCTTGCTTGGGTATGTTTACAGAGTAAAACCCTTAATTATTAAACCTTTACATAACGACTTTACAGATGACATATTCATAGTAATATCATTTGGAGTATGTACAGTGAATCACTTACTCCTTCGCGCGATATTCAGAACGCACTTACACACACACGCACACACACATACTAACACTCACACATACATACAGACCCACACATTACCAAAAACGCTATTTTAATGTAGATAATATTTTTTATGCATTAAATAAAGATGATGATGTATGACTATGGTTTCCTTTTTTTTTTGTATGTTTTAATTAGCTGTAAGTCCTATGTGCTAAATAAATGAATAAATTGTTTTACTTTGTTTTTGTTTAACAAAACGCCTCCTAGATAACACATTGCAGATAGTTTTAAAAGGTTTCCAGTTCATCATACCTTAGATTCCAGCGCTTTAAGCAGTGCGTCTTCATTGACCTCATTCTGAGCGAGTTTGTTCAGCAACTCAAGCGCTGCAAGCACTCTAGCGCGGTCCTGAGATACTAATGCCGCTTGAATTGTAGATAGTACGTGGCGGGATATCAAACATGTTGCTGGGTCCTAAAACAGAAAAAAAAAGTTCTTATAAAACGGTTCAAATAAATGTTTTGTATCGTATAAACAACTCTAGAGTCCATACGTGTTTTATGTGGTTTTAACATCTCTATAAAATTACAAAATTATGAGCAAGTATAGTTTATATTTACCTTGATTATAAGTTCCGTAGATACATTGCCAAGTGTATCAAGACCTGATTGCCGTAGTGTGCCTACCCAAGAGTTTGCACATAACAATAAAAACCTGGAAAAGATATACTATTATTTACCATGTTAACAGTAAAGAATGGTTATAGGGAAGAAACATTGGTCAACAATTATTTCCATATTGCCCCTTTGTTTTTTTTTAGATATGTGGTTCTCTCATCAACATGCTAATATCTAAATACTATTATAAAGAGAAAAGATTTGTTTTTTGTATATTCGTTTATACATGACCGGGAAAAGGACAGCCAATGTACTTTTCCCGTTCATGTGCCAAATTTCATCCAAATTCGTTCGCTGTTTTAGCGTGAAAGCGCAACAAATGAATTTACAAAAAAAAAACATTTTTTTTCCCTCTATAATAGTAGTTTAGATATAAGCATGATGTTGAGATAGAACCACATATCTAAAAAACTTTTGATCTTGGAGCGCAGACGACGTCGCAGACAACAGCCAGTAAAAATTATAAACAACCATTTTCGACTGGCCTGTTAGTCTAGTGGTTAGTGACCCTGACTACAAAGACTGAGGTCGTGGGTTCGATTCCCACCCAGGACAAATCTTTGTGTAATGAGCACAATCATTTGTTCTGTGTCTGGGTGTAATTTATCTATAATATGTATGTATTTAGAAATATATAAGTATGTTTATCAGTTGTCTGATTACCATAGTACAGGCTCTGCCTAGTTTGGGATCAGATAACGGTGTGTTGGTTGTCCTAAGATATTTATTTATTTAGATATATTTATTTTAACATTACAATAGAGTTGAAATTCAATTGGCTGTCTCAACTTCTCTAGTGGCATCACAAATTATTCTCTACAAATTAAATCAACACTTGTGCACTATCGTACCTGATAAGCGTAGTATTCTTCGCTAAATACTGCACGTTTTCGTCATGGAAGGACAGCGAACGAATTATGGAAGCTATCTGCAACACTCGCTGCGAGTAAACACAGGTGGCCCCGCCCGGCAGTTCTGGAGCGAAGAGTTGGTTCTCATCCGATGGGTCCGTTACCCAGTCTTCTATCATCTCCTAGGGGAAGAAGGTAGATGGGTTATGTTATATTAGGATTCTGTGTCCAACTGTAAGTATAATAGTATCGGAGCACGACTGTATAATTTCCATTACAACTATTTATACAGGATAAGTTTTTATCCAGTGCGTAAATGGTAACCATGAATTCAGCATATCATTCTAGACCCCCTTGCGCAGAAATTTTTCCTTAGTTTTACAAAAAAAATCAGCTGTTTCATAGAAAAATGCAATAACTACGAGGTCAAAATGTATGGAGACAGCAGATTTTTTTTTTTTTGTATAATCGACGAAAATTTTCTGCGCTGGGGGTCTAGAATGATATGCTGAATTCATGGTTACAGTTTGCGCACTGGATAAAAACTTATCCTGTATTTTACTTGCCAAGGGGTATCATGTTCTGTCAGGGTCGCGAGATTGTTTGAAAGAGATACCGTGACCCTGGCACATGGGCAACTGAAGGAACACGGGTGGGTTTTAGTCAGTAAAAGTCTGACACGCCCTCCCGCTCCGCCCAGAGCGGGAGAAGTCATTTGATGATTTCCCATTCAAAAAAAAAAAAAAAGGGGGTATCATGTTACACTGGAATCCAACCCCAAAAGAATTGGGAAACGACCAGGCAGATAATGAAGTTATCTATATATGTAACTAGTTTGTTAGTAATGCCAAAATATGAGCTCTTTACTATATGCATATAAAAGTATAGTATAAGGTACTTTTACCAACATAAAAAATTCCAAAAAAACAAAATTCGTCTATTTGTTCCGGCAATCTCCGAAACTGCTGGACCGATTTTGACGGGTCTTTCGCTGGCAGATACGTGATGTTACATAGAATTACATACTTTGTGTCCCGGCCTTAGTTAATACTCTTGTATTCTTCATATCGAAACTGTCTGGATATTATAGCAAATTTTACCACAATCACAATATTTTCATTTACATTTGAGGTTACAACTATGGCAGAATAAGATCATTTTGATGTAAGGCCGTTAGTTAGTCCACCGCCACCGTCAACGTAACATCAACGAAAACGAGATAACGGTGCCAAAGTAGCAATATATATATTTAATATGAACACGTGTCTACCACACACCGTCACCGGGACGTCTCGCTCGGTTCGAATAATCTTGTTCCTCGTTGACGTCCCGTTGACGGTGACGGGTGGACAAACGTATTTAGAATGTTTTGTTACTGTATACAAATTGGTGAAAGTTTTTATGAAAAATACTAGTTTATAAAAATAAATAAAGACACCAGTTTTGTTTAATAAAAAGTGATACCATACTACGTCCGCCGCGAACGAGGAAAAAACACAAAAACAACTTACGTCCTCGAAAATCTTCTCAACAACCATCTCTTCTTCCTCAGCCCCATTTAGCAGACAATCAGTCAGTGTATTATACGCCGACCTAGCCTGCACAATTAAGTCTGGTTGTTCGACTCCTGGCTGCATAAACTTGGTTTCGTCAGCTAACTCCTTAACCCCGCCCCCTCCAGCCCGCAGGTTCCAGAAGTCGTCAGGGTAACGACCTCGCGCTTCGAAGTACGAACGGCCGATTGTGTTGCGGAGACTCGCTACGGGTGATAAAAGGTTTAACGGGTGTTGGGGGGAATGTGATCTTTGCCTAAATAATCATTTAAATGGACTAGTTGTACAATACACAGGATTGTTTTTGAATACGAAGTGTATGTAAAATATAATCTCGTTTTGAAGTTGTGTATGTCCGAGTTGACCTCCTGTGTCTATTATAGTTATGTACCATAGGAGAACCAAGGTAACAGACACAGCCCAAAGAATTATAAAACGTAAGTAGCAATGGGCAGGGCATGTTCTTGTCAGTACAGATAGGCGATGGGGCCAAGCGGATCTGGAGTGGTGACCGCGTACCGGAAGACGTAGCATTGGAAGGCCGCAGGAATCCGTTGGATAAGACAAGCACAGAACCGGTCGAAGTGGCAGTGCTTGGGGAGGCCTATGTCCGGAGTGGATGTTTTCCGAATGATATGATGACGATAAAATAATACTCACAATGGTTATAAACCCCAGCATGCGCCAACAAGAAATCCAATATATGCGGCGTGGTACTCAAAGGCAGCCGGTTCGAATGGTCGGCCGCAAGCACGGTACACACGTTGACAGCGAAGTCTTGTTCGTTCGGCATCGGCGATAAGAGAGAGAGGGCCAATCGTTCCGATGCTGCGGCGACGCGGGTCCCATTGCGGAGTGGCTCACCTGATGCTTAGATGCCGATAAATAATAATGCCTAACAACTTATATAGTTGTGATGGTATTGGTAACGGTTAATAGCAGAAGATAAGTTATTGTTAATAAAGACTTGGAATTGATTTTCTTTTCTGTGTTTAAGGTTTTTTGGTTGAATATTTGGTAGCTTTGTTTATGATTTTAAATTATTAATCATATTTTACATTTAAAATGTATTTAATTTAAGTAATAATAAATTTCAAACTAAAGTCTTTAACAGATCTCATAAAACTTGAAGTTTTACAGAAATATTATTGAATACAAAGCTTGATCGACAATTCTCTGATGATTTAAATAAAATTGGAACTATTTAAGAATCAGGAAAAGAGAAGAATAAGCACAGGTATTCATATGTTTCTGTTTGAAACATACCTGATATGTACGTACCAGCTCCAAAGGACATACGTGGCATATTACCGCCGCGCCCACGTCTCGGGTCTTCATCCATATCGTTGTCATCATCCCTGCCCGGTGGGCCTTTTGCTCTTTCATACCTAGTTATATAAAAAAGAAAAATAATATTTTGTACAACTTCTACAGACGTAGATCTTAACTAGGGCCCACATAGTCATGGTTTTACACCAATTTAAAACAGGTTTTATTTTGGTTTTTTTACAACTATAACCATGACTACATTTTACAAGTACCGAATATAAAATCATACTTTTCCAAATATGATCCATAAATTCTTCTAAGCAGTGTAGATCCATTGATACATGGATGTGGTAGCCTCAACGGTCTCAAGAATGTCTCCCATGTGTCATTCTGATTTACCTGTAATAACGCATAAATTGAGAAAATCATAGGTCATCTTATTGTCATCAAGAAAGTGGTCCCAGATTAATTTATGAAGCTTTCGGCATTTGTAAATGCAACAAGTGGTTTTGATATATTTCAATTCAAATAATGTTATCATTAAAAAAAATATTACAGTGAGAACTCTAGTAAGAATTGAATCTCTCCATTATTGATATCACAAGATATATTTCATAAGAAATGTGGTCCATTTACACTCTTATTGATGTGTATTTAAAGAACAAAATTTCATAGCGAAAAGCTTCGAAATAATGAACTTTGGTACTATCCATTCATGACCTACCTTGCCGAGTCCCCCTCGCTGTTGAACTAATGTGTAAAACAGATACAGATCTATTTCTATGCCATTCACAATTGGCACTTTTGTAGGTAAGCTGAAAAATAAAAAAGATATTTTAGTAGGTAAGTAAAGTATACACAGTTTTTTTTTTCACTGTTCCACTCCAAAAAAAACACAATATTGTTAGACTGCTTAAAGTTTTAGGTTAGCTACAATATGTATACAAACTATTTTCAGTAGGATGTTTTTTGAAAAATAAATGGTGCTATTCAGGAGTGCATATCAAATGAATAAAGTAAACATATCTCATAACAATTTCAGAAAAACCACCAGCTCATTAGATAATATAGTGTAAATTGGGTGGTTAATCAATGCATAGCGACATAGGTTCCCGATTATGTACTGTTAATATGTACCAATAAACGGAGTCGTAAAAACGCCATACTTACTTTTTACTCTCGTTGAATTGCTTCAACTCCTTGATAAAACCTTCCCGGTCTTTTACATAGTTGCTGGATTTCGTATTTATTTGTGCTTTTGCCATTATAACAGTATTTGCAAACGGTTTTCAACACACACTTAGAATACGAAATACCGACACTTATGGATGGTGTCGCTCAATAATAGTGTTTATAGAAGAACACACATGTCACATAATTAGATAATTTATGTATTTTATCTCATAATTAATAAAGAAAACGCAATTTTTCAATATTGTGAACAGTTTGCTTGGTTTTCTTTGACATTGACAGCATCAGCAAGCCGGACGAACGACGCTTGTTTGTTGCCAGTGAAAAAATCAAAACCATTTAGTTTGATATTCTCTTTAGCTTTGAGAATTTTGCCACACACTCACAGACACGTTTCACAATCGCAGCTGCCTTGATATTAATGTAAACTGCAGCACCTGTCAGTTGCCAATATTAGATTTTCCGGCTTACTTTTCCCGACTTTTGAATGAAATTGAAATCCGTTCCATCTTCTTCTTCTTAGCGTGTCGATAGCAATCTAAATAGAGTTAACCCAGAATTTGGCTTAGCATTTTCAGTAGCGTCCTTCAACTCCTGTGGCGTGCAAACAACAATACATGCAGGACAAGTTATCAAATGCCTCATCGTTTGTGGGACAGCACCACATGGCTGAGTTCCATTAATATCCATTATTAAGGCAGCCAAACGTACGTTAACTACTAGTCTAAAGCTTCCCTCTATCCTCTGGCATCGTAAACCATGCGGGTACTGGGTAAATTAAATGTACAGCTTGGCAAAAAAGAGTCTGACTTGGTGACAATTGGAACTAAAATATATTTTTTGTGACAACACTGCTTTGTTTTTCAACTACAGGAACCTTCTCTGTCATTGTGTTATATTCCCAGTTGTATTTGACTTATTTCTAATTAACTATCAATTATTATTAGTTTTGTACATATACAAATGAATAAAACAATAAGGAGTAATGGTATGAGCTGTGATATATCAAGTTTTCGTAAGATATTTGGCGGAATCGGAAGCGGAACAAATTTTGTCACCGATTGCCAATGTTTTCGAAAGAACTACCGACATAACAAGTATATAACCAAGAAAATTATCTTTTAGTCAATGCCAGTCATTGTTTTTCCTTTCAAATACTTAGATTTATCAGTACTGTGAGTTTCAAGATATTTTGTTGTTTTATTTACTAATGGATTGAGATCACGGAATAAAGAAAACTAGAGGAAGTGCCCCTCAGATATCGCGCGCGTGTCAACATTTAGCGCAGATGCGCAGCATTTAGCTTATTCGCCGTCAGATACTTGTCGCGATTGGTTGTCGCAGAAATACGCGACATATTACAAATTATGTCTTGTTGTGCGGTTTTGACCTGCAAAAACGAAAGCAGAAAAAAAATGTATCTTGTGGAGGTGTATCCTATCATCAGTAAGCACTAAACTTTGTTAATTTTTAATAAAATTGATTTTAATTGCAATACCACATGTTATGACTTCAATGCAAACTATAAACAACCTTATATTCATTGATACAAAGTCTTAATGCACGTAGTAGTCATCTGGAAAATCATAACCAAAATTCTAGTAACTTCGACGCTACTTGGTTAGGGATGGGACACATCTGTAAAGTAGGTCGGTATCGATAATTTTGTCTGATTTTAGTAAGGAATCAATAGCTCAAATGGCTGGTTATATAATAAGACAGTTGATTAAAAAAAAAAAAATGTGATATTTGCGTTAGTGCTTTAGTAACAGAAAAAAAACAATCATTACATAGATTTATTATAGCTAAGGATAGAGGGGGATTATTATACCCATCAGAATCTGTGATTAAGATATGTCAGATGTCTGAAATATTTTTAAAAGACGGTCACATATTCAATAAAGATTATATATTATATATATCATGGCTAAAATAATGCGCCAGTTTATTGGGTCATCGATATTCCAAAACATAAGCTATCATCAATTCGGGGAATTTCATACGTCTAATCATATTACTGACTTAATGAAAGCTATCACGGCAAAATACCGCAGACCTGTTGGTCTAGTGGTTAGCGACCCTGACTGCTATGCCGGAGGTCGTGGGTTCGATTCCCACCCAGGACAAATGTTTGTGTGATGAGCACGATCATTTGTTCTGTGTCTGGGTGTAATTTATCTATAATATGTATGTATTTAGAAATATATAAGTATGTTTATCAGTTGTCTAGTACCCATAACACAAGCTCTGCTTAGCTTGGGACTAGATGGCGTTGTGTGATAGTTGTGGAATATTATTATTATTATTTATATATTAATATACGATTTCATCACCTATTAAAATTAAACATAAAATTATCAAAACGGTAATTAAATAAATATGTGTTATTTCAAGGTCAGTAAATATTTTTAGTACTATCTGTTATCATTTCATTTATCGTTAGCTTCTGTCAGCGGTTTCGTCCGCGTACCTGATTTTATGAAAATAACATCACCCCTCTATATACAAACATACAAATACCTCTTTAACATTGATATTTTAACAATAATCAACCTTTTCCGTTATTAAACATTTGTATGATGTTAACAAATTAATTACATTGCTCACCCGAATAAATTACGTAACGTCAATATTGAAATATCGATATGTCTACATCTCTAAATTTTTTTTTAGTACTTACTAAAAGCGATTACAAGTGCATGTGAATATGACATCTATTTCAAAGGAGCTAGCGTTCTGAATCGAATGAATTGGTTACAGCGCCATCTAGCATTGAGTTGCTGAACTCTTTGTAAATTTGTCTATCTAAAGTTTTTAAACGAAAAACGTCTTTATTGTGTGTGTCATGTCAAATAATAACAACTTTCATGCGTTGTAATACGACTTAATTTTTGAAAGCAATACGAAGATGATTTGTAAAAGTTGCGTGTGTTATTTGTAGCCTATCATATCACTGTTTTTTATGTGTGTAATGGACAATTTGATATGCAAATGTGTGAGTTTGGCGACACTGGTTCCCGTGCTTAGCCAGTGTAGGGGCACTTCTCTGTATTCTTTGTTCTGTGATTGAGATTATGTTTACTAGTTTGACAAATCGCGTGTACGTTGACTCTTCATGGTTGATACTTGAAATTGAAAAATGTACATGGAATTAATACGATTGTCTTTATAATTTCTTTTTAAAGGTTTTGTCCATACAATTAGAAACATTGTTGATGAAGGCGAAACTAATAATGGAATTTGTTATACACCTGGAAAACACCGAAAAGGCCGCCCGAAGGAAGACTTGAATGATTGAGCAATGAGATACAAAGTTCACTTTTTCTACACTATTAAAAAGGCAAGTATTTTTTGTTAATGCTTTTATAGCATAACATAGTGAAAAAAGTAAAATTAACAGTTTTATTTTTCAGGTGCCTACTCTACGTAATTTATTACCTATAGTTTGAGAAGACTTGGGTTATAATGGGAGCCGCGAACCTCTAAGAAAGATTTTACACTCTTTAGGTTTCATAAATAAGAAATGTAAAACTGACAGATCGATCAGCGTTAATAGAAAAATCTATTATAACAGCGAAAAGGAATACAGGAATGATGTTACGTCACGCTTTTCTTTTTAAATAAAACTTAAATTTTAGCGTGTTCATTCACTTTCACTGTCATGTAGATAGTGATAATAGTATGTACCCCACATAGACATACCTTTCGGCTTCATTGGTCAACTGTTCAAGTTTATTTGAAATGGCTCGTACCTTTCGAATACGACATGTAATACGTAGTCTCCGACTTCCGATTAGTTTCCGATAGTAAGCAGCTGTTAGTAGCCTTCTTGTCGACTATAAACTGTCAGCATTAACAGGATTGATTCATCATCATTCATGTCAAATACGATACAGGCATACCAACCATCGAATGGTTATGAATATCCTAGATGATGGCCGCAATTGGGTGTCGGGTTCAATCGGCAATCCCTGGGTGTAATTTAATTTATTTTTTATTCTAAATAATGTTTTGTAATGTTTTCATTATTTTATTAGGATTGCACTCGCATCTCATAAATAAAAGATTAATTCAGCGAAATAATGCGCAATCTACTAAATACAATAAAAGTAAATGCCTGTGTGCCTATGAAGTCTTGAAATCTTGACTGTTGAGGATTCCTGGGATCTCGTGTTTGTTGATTAAAACAACAAGTATCTTATCACTCTTAGTCCTAGTATACAGGGCGGCCATACCTGCTAAACAGGCGCCCTCATTTTTCCAGACTCTTTTTTGCCAAGCTGTAGTCTTATCGTGACCAGTGCGTGTTGCCAGTGATTACCTATGGCACTGAGACGTGGTCGCTCACAATGAGCCTCATAAGAAGGCTAAAAGTCACCCAAAGAACAATGGAGAGGATTATGCTTATAGTTTCCCTACGCAATTGAATTAGAAATGAAGGATCCGTAGGAGAGCCAACGAAATCGACATAGCTCGCAGAATTGCTAAACTTAAGTGGCAGTGGGCAGGGCAAATTGCTCGCAGAATAGATGGCCGATGGGGTTGACCCCATCACAACACTTTAGTGTTAGCGTTGGAAGGCCTCTCACAAGATGAACCGATGCTGGAGCGGGAGAAGTCATTTGATGATTGCCCATCCAAAAAAAAAAACCCGTCAAAGTGGCGGTGCCAGGGGGAGGCCTATGTCCAGCAGTAGACGTCTTTCGGCTGTAATGATGATACTGATTATGTGCCTTGTCGTAAGATTGACAATCTTCATTGTGTGGATTATCGACTTAGTTGAAGTTGGAGGCTCAGAGCTGCTATTAGATGCTGAGTTTGGTGTAGTCGTTGGCTAAGTTCAGGCCGGAACGAAAATAATTCATCTGTTCTTTCTGGTTTTATTCATATACTCACTACTCCACGACTCACCCATGTGATTATAAGTTTCTTTTTTGAAGTAACTCGTGGACAACATCATAATCGGATTAATTCTTGGAGAGATTGACGTGACATGACAAGAGAAGAGAAATTGTGGTCTGTGGAATTGGAAAAAAGCGCGGGAACCTTGAAATAATAGGCGGTCTTTTTTTTACTTCTTGTAATTTTACTTTAATTTTAATTTAGTTTGTACATATTTTCCTGTTTTTATTCTACTTACGATTAACTTAGTTTATAAAACAAGTAGTTCTTATACGATTTAAGATGCCTAAGAAAAGAAAAAAACCTAAACAAGATCCTGGTGAAGAAATTGTTACTGGTCTTCCGGATTCATCTTCGGAGACAAGTGAGTCTGACTACGTTGACTCCTGCACTGCGGAAGAAAAGGCTACAGAGAAGTATGCCCCGTATAGGGTTACAGACTACAGTCGCAGGTACCCTGAGGATGCCGTAGCTGGGTATGACTTTATTGTATTTATCGAGAGCACAAATGAAGAACAACCAATAGGCCAAAGAGATATGATGTACCTGAGTGGATCCTTCACTAGATTTGTTAAAGAGATTAAGTACTTGAAAAAAATTAACAGATACAAAATCGGCGTAGTTTTCGATCGCCCGAATTTAGCCAATTCATTCTTGGACAATGTTACTTTTCTGAGAGAACAGTCGATCAAAGCGTCGATTCCGGCTGGAACGACAGAATTGTCTGGAGTTATCACGTCAGTACCTACGGATATGTCAAACAAAAAAATTTTTAAGGCAATATCAAGTTCAAAAAAAATTATAAGCGTTAGAAGAATAATGAAAAAAGTTAGAGTAGGTAGCTCATCTGAACTACAGCCTACCCAAACTGTAGTTATTACTTTTGCTTCATCTACATCTTTACCAGATTACGTTCATATTAAGATGTGGCGGCTTTCAGTACTGCCCTATATTCCACCAGTCAAGCAGTGTTTCCGTTGCTTACGTTTTGGGCATTTAGCCAAATTTTGTAAAAATTCGCAAAGATGCTCAGTATGTACTGAGGGTCATTCCTTCAAGGAGTGCTCTGTACCTGTTGAAAAAGCTGTATGTGTTCATTGCAAAGGTAATCATTTATCCATATCTGGCCAATGTCCCATTAAGAAAAGAAAGATTGCTGAAAGCAGAAATACATTGAAAACCCCTTTTTCGGACTTATTTAATAAAGCTAATTTCCCATCACTGAACAAATCGGAACATTCGACAGATATTATAAACTTGATGTTGTCTAATAGCACAGCATTAAGTTTGTTGACAGAATCTATTGTTAACTTGATTAAGTTAAATAAAACACAAAATGAAAGTATTTGTACACAAACTATAACATCTGCTATTAGAGAGACTATTAAAGGTAAAAATATTATAATATAAAATTCACTAACAAAATTTTAAATATTGCTCAGTGGAATGCACAAAGTTTGCTAAGTAATAAACTACAGTTTCAGCAGTTTCTCTATAATAATGACATACATTTAGCTTTAGTTTCAGAAACATGGTTAAAACCACACATACAATACAACATTCGTGGCTATACCACAGTTAGGAATGATTGTGGTAATGATCACAATGGTGTTGCTATATTTATACGTAATGGCATTGAATTTAGATTATTAGACACATATTTTGACGATTCTATTCAAAATATTGCAATTAAAATTAAAATTAATAACAAATACATTTCAGTAGTTAGTTTTTACAGTCCTGGAAATTGCAGTCCTACTTTTGAAAAGAACAAATTTGATTCACTAATAAATAGTATACCTAAACCATTGATAATTGCTGGGGACTTTAATGCCCATCACACTTTTTGGGGTTGTTGTAGTGACGACTCTCGTGGCAGAGCTATAATGAATTCCATGGATGAAAATGACTTGATACTCTTAAATGATGGTCAGCCAACTACTGTAGGGTCTCATCTATGGAGACCAAATGGTCTTGATTTAACTATGGTTTCTTCTTCCTTGGCTTTGTCTTGTGAATGGCAGGTTTATCAGGATTCTATAGGCAGCTATCATTTGCCTACCATTACAAAATATGTTATAGATACTGCTAATGATGTGGATCCTTCTAATGTTTCAAATATTCCTCTTCATTGTAATCTGAAATTAGTTGATTGGTCTATTTATAAAAAGATTGTAAATGACATGATGGAAAGTTTTCAGTATAATAACTCGAGTCATATTGATACATATAATAATTTTTGTTCAATAATTCTACAAGCAGTTCAGATGTCAGTAATCAGTTTTAATAAAAACAATACCACTTGTGACTCTCGCAGATCTAGGAGGAAGCTTCGACTCCCTTGGTGGAACGAGAAGTGCACTAGAGCTGTACAAGATTGTAAGCAAGCATACATCTTATTTAAATCAAATCCTTGTCTAGACAATTTTATAAGTTTCAAACATATGCAAGCCCGAAAAAAACGTATCCTACGACAGGAGCGTCGTGCATGTTGGTTAGAGTTTTGTCATTCTATTAATAGACTCACTCCAATGAGTCAAGTTTGGGCAAAAATGAGGAAGTTAAAAAATGTTTCTACAAATAGCAGTTTGTTTTCTAGTTATGAATGGATCTCTCAATTTCTGCATAAGTATACTCCTGATTCAGTTCAAAATTTTTACACAGTCAGTCACAATAACTTACAAAATTGCACAAATAATTTCATGGTGGAAACTTTTTCTATTGAAGAGCTAAAATCTGCTTTAAGATCAAGAAGAGATTCGGCATGTGGCTTAGATTGGCTCTCATACAAAATGTTAAAATTATTAAATTCACACAGTTTGTCTATATTTTTAAATATTTTGAATTCACTTTGGCATTGTTCTATTATTCCTGAGGAATGGAAAACAGATTGTTTAATACCTATCCTGAAACAGGGTAAAGACCCTAACAGCGCTGACTCATATCGTCCTATTACTCTAAGTTTGTGTGTTGGTAAAATATTTGAACAGCTTCTAAAACAACGTTTGATATTTTACATTGAAAGTAATAGTCTACTACCTTACAATCAATTTGGCTTTCGATGTGGTCGTTCTGCTCGGGAAAGTCTTAGTCATTTATCTCTGGATATACACAGTGCTCTTGTCGAGCATAAAATGTTGGGATCTGTTTTCTTCGATATTGTTGGTGCTTTTAATAATGTAAATTTAAGTACATTGTCATCCATTCTCCTTTCACTAAATGTTCCTGAAAAAATAGTAAGTTGGATTTTTGAGTTTTTAAATGAACGTAAATTGTATGTAAAAGTCAATAATCAATTAATAGGACCTAGGTATTCTTATAGAGGAGTTTCTCAAGGAGGAATATTAAGTCCTCTATTATTTATTTTATATATTGCTAGATTAAATAATGTGCTGGGTAGTGATGTCTGTAATTTACAATTTGCTGATGATTTGGTTGTGTATTGTTCAGGAGAAAACCTTAACAGCATTGAAACAAAACTCAATGCTAGCTTGGAAAAATTGGGACATTATTTTGAAAGTCTCAGTTTGGAGGTCAGCTATGAGAAAAGTAAGGTTGTTGTCTTTTCCAAAAATGTTGTTGGTTCTACTAGTATTAAAATTTATTACAATAATAGCCTTATGTTAGTGGATAGTTCCATAAAATTTTTAGGTGTTACTTTTCTCAGTAATTTTAAATGGAATGTGTATGTTGATTACTTAGCAAACAGAGCATTAAAAGCTTGCAATATTTTGAAATCTCTCGCTGGCACTTATTGGGGTGCTGATCCAGGGACATTACTGATTTTATATAAGTCCTTAGTAAGAAGTCACTTCGAATATGCATTTTTTTGCTATAGTGGTGTACAAAAACTAGTAGAAAAACTAGAAAAAGTGCAAAATAGATGCTTACGTATTATTTTGGGAGCTATGTGTTCAACACCTATAGTGTCAATGCAAGTCGAATGTAGTTTGCCTCCATTGATAATTAGATTCAATTACCTCAGAACAAAATTCTTCATTAAGATTTCTTCTATCAGTGATCATCCTCTTCTATTGCAGTTAAAGAAGGCTATTAATGGGATCAATCCCCCTTTTCTAGTACAAGGTTTATCTGAAATTTTAAAAGATTGTTCTAATCAAAATTATTTTTCTAGCTCCATTTGGCCTTGTTATTTATATTCCTATGAATCAAAGTATTGTCCATTTAAAATAGTAATTAATGAATCTTTGAAGTTTAAAGAGGATGTTTACAGAATGCTTGAGGAATGGAATGGTTACAATCAATTGTACACAGATGGCTCAAAAAATGATAATGCTGTATCTATGGCTATTTATGACGTTCAGGCTCGAAGTGGGTTTGGAAATAGGTTGTCTTCAGTAGCAACTGTGTATACAGCAGAGGCTATGGCAATACTCAGTGCTTTAGAGTATATTGAGACTAGGCAAGAAAATAAATGGATCATTATCACTGATAGTATGAGTGTATTGAGAGCACTAGAAAATCCCAGTTGTAATGCAAAAACAAGTTACATAATTTATAATATCAGAGAAAAATACAATAATTTACATAAGTTCAAAGATATCGTCCTTTTCTGGACTCCTTCACATATCGGGGTAGTTGGAAATGAACAAGTTGATTACCTGGCTAAATTCATTGTTAATCATCATCAGGAATGTCCAATTTTGCATAAGCCCATTCCAAATTCAGATGCGTTGACTTATTTCAAATCAAAACTGGCACGTGAATTTCACAATTTCTGGCAGCATGTAGTTGAAACCAAAGGAAAGTGGCTAGCTGAAATTAAAACAAAGATTTCTCCTCCTTGGTTTACAGGAGGAAATATCTATCGGAACAGAAAGTTTTATACAACGATTTGTCGTCTACGGCTAGGTCACTGTCGATTTAATGCACATCTGTTTAGAATTGGCATTCTGTCTTCCCCAAATTGTGATTATTGTAATTCTGCTATACAAACATTGGATCACATTGTATTTGATTGTCCTAATTTTGCTCTTCAAAGGATCATTTTAGTTGATCGCCTGCTAGGTATTTATGAAAATGCTGAAGATATCCCGCGCTCGCTTCAGCAACTTTTGACGAAAAAAGATTGTTTTTTACCAATTTACGATTTTATTGTATCAACTGTTGATGAAATTTGAATTTGACAACTACTACACTTTTGACATAAAATTATATGATATTGAGATATTGAGATAATATTAAATAAAACATGAAAGAAGACTCGGCTCCGGTCTAACAAAAGGTACTGAACTTGAATATATTAAAAGAAGACTTGGCTTACGCCTAACTATTGGTTATTGAAGACATTGATAAAAATAAGACTTGGTTTCGGCCTGACTATTGGATATCGAAGACATTGAATAAAGAAGACATGGTTTCGGCCTTGATTATATTATAGAAAGACAAGAAAGAAAAAAAAGAAGAATTGGAAGAAAAAGAAAACTAAATCAGACTTGGCTGTATGGGCTCAGCTCCCTTTGCCTGTCCCAAAGAGGGACGAAAAGAACCAAAAAAAAAAAAAAGGTCTGTGGAATTGACAAATTTGACAATGACAGCTTGTAATAAACATGCTGAGGCCGTGTGATTAATTGTAATTTTAGGTTATAAAGTGTAACAAACCCATTTTTATTTATTTTATTTGAGAAAATAAGCTAACAAAATGGTGAAAAAGAAAATAGATAACCGTATCAGGGTGATGATAGAGAATGGCGTTAAGTTGGGACATCGTACTATGATCCTTCTGGTGGGAGACAAAAGTAGAGATCAAGTAAGTGCTTTATCTACTAAAACCGTCCTCTTATTTGGTCTAAAACAAGCCTAATATGGCCTTCTCACCAATACAGGGTAGCCCTTTCTTAGAAGAAAAACAGATAAACGAGAAGACACAAAACCCATGCATAAATGTAAAGGGCTAAATCAAGTTATCTGCCTAGCCTATTCCTTAAACTGGATGCAGCTGAATACCATTATTTTATATGAAGCGACTGCCTGTCTGGTGACTCCCTAGCATGGATAGATTTCATGGCTTATTAAATTTAAAAACAGCTGTTTAAAAAAAAGTGTGATAACCTACACGGTCTAAATGACAATAAAAAATAAAACAATGAAAAATTTCAACGCCTGCTGCATGAGTGAATTCTTGGTGTTACTGAAAAATTCACATCATTTACAGTTGTAGTTTGTCCTATTTGTGACGATCACTGGACAGTTTAGCAGCGCATGTGCTGCTGTCCCATCGTCCTGCATGCAGACCCTGCATAGCAGAGTGTCTGTTACTCCTATTAC
The DNA here is from genome assembly GCA_947507805.1 of Aporophyla nigra. NCBI lineage: Eukaryota > Metazoa > Arthropoda > Insecta > Lepidoptera > Noctuidae > Aporophyla > Aporophyla nigra. Next base: position 23,726,057 of record OX382292.1, on the reverse strand, counting down.
AAAGAGGTGTTTATTAAATGAGCTATGGCCAGTTATAGCTGCTGTAACTTACTGTTTCGCCGACTAACCATGCTTACTGTAATCCAGTACTGCACATAAACCATAAAAGATACTCCTCAGCATGAGTATGGGTATGAAAATTATATTTTTTTAACATACAATATTCTGTTTCTTTGCAGGTGCCCATTTTATATGACATGCTAGTAAAATCTACTGTGAAGGCCAGGCCAACGGTTCTATGGTGCTACAAAAATAAAGATGAAGCAATTAGCAAGTAAGTTCTTAAAAACAGTTTAACTAAGTCAGTAAGTAATAAAAAAATTGTCTGACATTTATTTTTCTTCGTCATCATTGCTTTGTTGCTTTTAATTTTCATTTCATCCCTAAAACATTATTACCATCATAAAATGGCAACTCCTCCAGAGCTGCCACCTTTAAATGGAATTGGGCAGGACACATCTGCCGCATGTCAGATAATGGACTAAACTTACAACCCAGTGGGTGCCCACCTCTTCATGGCAAACAATATTGAAGCAGGCCCAAACCGAGGTGGCAGCTGGACTCTTTAATAAATATTAATCCTTGGCAGCTCTGGACAGAGCAAGATTATAAGATTAGGGACGCCGTTGTCCAGCAATGGGACATTAATCTTTACAAAGTATAAAACAAAGACAGAATGCTTCAAGAGGAAGGTTCATATGTATAATATGTGGGCGAAGCCGCTGACAAAAGCTAGTAGAATATAATAAAAACTCTTCATGAAACATATTAATCACAATATGTTTCCTTGTAGTCATGGCCGCAAGAGAGCAAAGAAGATAGCTGCAGGCAAGTTGGAAGTGTCCGAAGAATCTCTATTTGATGCATTTAGAGTAGCAACAACTATACATGGGCGGTATTACTCTGAGAGTCACACTATGCTCGGTCAGACATATGGAATGTGTGTATTACAGGTAATGTTGTGACTTCTAAAATATATTAAACACCCATATTTCAGTAACTTGAACTACATAATTAAATAATGAAATGGTTAATATCAAATACATATCCTTTATTAGTTCTGTAACTCCTTTAGTTCTGAAACCAACATTGTCATAACTCCTAATAATTTGACATTATTTATTTATTTTATTATTTATGTACACACAGTAAAAAAACAGAGTGATAAGACATATTAAAACAATTGAGTACAAAGGTACTGCTTATTTCTTAAGAAATTTCTTCCAGCAGACCTGCGAAAGGAGAAATGAAAAAGAAATGTAGACAATAGTGTGTGAAAACAAGAAGAGAGATATGAATATGTGAAGTCTTAAACTAAATTATACTTATACATATATAATGCAAGAAATTAACATATACTTAAATAAATACATAAAGCTAAAATATAAAAAAATATAATAAAATATTTTATTATTCATGGCAAATTGAGTATGCCTACGTACATAATCCGCCTATACCGTTCCCACTGCTGGGACACAGACCTCCTCTCGGTGAGTGGGGGTGGGCCGTAATCTACCACGCGAGCCCAGTGCGGGTTTGTAGATGTCACATGACTTCATATGAATTTAGTATAATAATGGGTAATGCCACAATCTTCCTTTTTCTATATAAAAAATGACTGTAATGAAATGACTGTAACATGCCTGGTATAAAATTTTCTGGCAGTAGTTGACGTTAATCCTACAATGCCACAAGTTTACTAAAATGCGATTTTTATCTTTAATTCTATTTAAAACTGAGTTGTTTACGATAAAAATCCTATGTCGATAAATCAGCACTCAGGACTCGGAGATTTTGATTAATCACACAATGATCTTTGACCGAATGTAGAAAATAGTTTATGTAATGATAATAATTATTTCATGCAGGATTTCGAAGCCCTCACCCCTAACTTGATGGCGCGCACGGTAGAGACAGTTGAAGGAGGAGGCTTGATCGTGTTCCTGCTCAAATCCATGGACTCCTTGAGACAGTTACATTCCATCACTATGGATGTTCATTCCAGGTAAATTGAATCAATCTATTACTTTGAATTCAAGGGGTGTGTCCAGGTCGACATGATTCGACATAGCTGGGCGGCAAAATATACAACTCTTTTTGCCGACACGCCGTGTAATGTACGTCACACAATAATAGTAGGAATGATTGACATTTTATTTTATTTATTAGGGACAAAAAAGACATTATTTACGTAATAGGTAGAACGGGCTGGTGCCCGCAACTCCACGTCTGAGCGCGTATTTTGCGTACGGGTAGGAAATCGGTTATTCGATCCACCCCAGCTCCTTGAGAAAGGCCAGCAACGCCTTCATTATTTACGTAATTGAGCAGACCAATGTTTCTAACTTATGCATCAAGGGTTTAGCAATTATAGTTATTGTATTACCCATTAACTGGGTTGGGCAGGTCAGACAGTTGCTCTATGTAAAATACTGGTATTCAACTGCATCCGGTAAGCCTGGAAGCCAACCCCGACATACTTGGAATAAGGTTATGCAGATGAAGGCTTATTATCAAAGGGCTTATATTCCTGCCAGGGTCGCGACATCTGTTCGAAAGAGTTACCGTGGTCCTGGCATATGGGCAACTGAAGGAACACGGGTGGGTTTTAGTCTGTAAAAGTCTGATACGCCCTTCCGCTCCACCCTAGAGCGGGAGACGTCATTTGATGATTTCCCACCACACAAAAAAAGGGGTTTATATTAAACAAAAATTATAAAAAAGAATATTTGAAATCCATCCACAATTGCCGGAGATATCGCGAAACATACAGCCAAAAAAACATACAGACGAATTGAGAACCTAATCCTTTTGAAGTCGGTTAAAAATATAATCAATATGACTATAATTTATTTTTCAGATTCAAGACAGAAGCCTACGACACAGTAGTGAATCGCTTCAACGAGAGATTCCTACTGTCACTAGCTGATAACCCTCGTTGCTTGGTGTTAGATGACTCTCTGACTGTGCTGCCTATTTCATCGAAGACTGCGCAAGTTGAGCCTGTTGATGTTGCTCCTGAGGTAAACTTATATCTAGACGTACTCTATATTAAATCTCAAAGTATCTCTATCTGTCTGTGTCGCTTTCACAACTAAACCACTGAACCGATTTTGATGAAATTTGATACAGGGTAAATTTGAACCTCAAAAAAGGTCATAGGTTATTTTTTATTCCTCGACTTCGTCTGCGTTCGCAATAACCGACATTTACGCGGACGAAGTCGCGGGCAAAAGTTAGTTTACAATATAATGACATAAATCTATTGATATAAATGTCAGTTGGACAACAGTGCAGGACAGCGGGGTTATTGCGTAACACACTAAAAGAATGGCTTTAATTTTGACCGTTCTAAAACATTCATGTTTTAGCCATATGCCCCAAAATGATGAAGATTTTGATTATATTCTGCGCAATTAGGGTGCAGCGACAAGTTTTTGTTTTCGCTTTTCAACTATTTAGTAAAGCGTCCGTCCTGATCCGACGGTCAATATCTGTCCAGCCGTTTCGGAAATTTACTGGAACAAAAATAGACAGACTACATCTTATTTTTTTTTTTTTTTTGTTATAATAAGTACCAAATATACTTTTATATCAATCAATAACTAGCACTTTTATCCTAAAACTCCTTTCTTGTGCCAATTTAATTGTTGTTATTATTTTTCCTAATTATAATATATCTCCGAGTTCAGTGTGCCTCTTGGCAAAGGCCTCCTCTAACGATTTCCATTACTTTCTTCCTTTTGTAACTCTTCTCCAGTTTGTAGGTCCAAACTATACACTTTTATAAACAAGGATTTAAACTTAAAAGCATTTTGTAAAAAGCTCTTATTTTCAATGATTAATTTGGGTTTTTGATAACTGAAAAGATGTTCAATAAATGATCATTATTGACACAAATACGTAATTTGTTTCAGCGCGTCAACCCAAAACTGACAGAACTGATATCATCCTTATCAGATTCACCTCCAGCGGGTCCATTGGTCGCGTTATGTCGCACGTACGACCAGGCGACCGCACTCGTCGCACTTATCAATACGCTTGCGGACAAACAATCGAGGTAAGTTCTATTTTATTGTCTCCTATTAAAAGGTAGTGAATTGATTCCCTCTTGGGAAAATTGGGAATTAAACCATTTATGCCCCATTTCTTCACGTGGGTGTCGTAAAAGGCGACTAAGGGACTTACTAGAGAATGGGCAGCAGCGTTCTCTATGCATTGTACCACCATACTGCGATCGCCAACCCGCCTGCCAAGCGTGGCGATTATGGCAAAGCCCCCCAAATTCGGGGAGGCCTAAGTCCAGCAGTAGACGTCTTACGGCTAAAATGATGATGCTGAGGAAACCCTCATCTCAATTCGTAGATGTGTGACCCCTACCAACCCGCGCTGGGCCCGAGTGGTGGTTTACGACCCACTAACCTTCACAGAGAGTAGCGCTGTGTCCCAGCAGTGGGAACATTATAGGCTGATTATACAATATTCAATTTGATTTTTACTTAGGTTTTCAAAGACATGATCATTGTGGGACTATGATCATTTTATTAAAAGGCGAACTGGCAATCATTGTGTTGTAATGGCTTTGTAGTTCAAGTGTCAAATACAGTAAAAGTACAAACTAGTGTTTTATTGGTAAGTTCGCGGTTTTTTTTTTTAATTACTCAAGCAAGCAAATGTGATCTTGTCTAGCCATATACCACAAACAACCCGGCTTTAATTTTTGTAAATTATTTCATCACCACCTCTCTCAAAACGTGCAGGAACATGAATCATGAGGAAACTTGCATGTCCTAGTCCTATGAAAAATTTCAAACATCTTCCAACTCGCACTGGGCCCGCGTGGTAGATTATAGACATTTTGCGATGTGATGGCAACAAACTATAAAAACTTTTTAACAAAAAATTAAACCGCCGAAAAAACAGAAAAGCAAAAAATAAACCTTAAAATTATGAGTCGGCGCTTTGAGTGATCTTTGTTCATTGATTTTTCAGCGACGACTCAAAATTTTAAGGTTTATTTTTAGCTTTTCTGTGTTTTCGGCGGTTTAATTTTTTGTTAAAAAGTTTTTATTTTGTAATTTTTTGTGGCTTTAATGTACTTATAATACTTGGCAAGGTATACCCTATCCAATAATAAAAGAATTATCAAAATCGGACTACTCTGTACAAAGTTATGCGTGGTTATACATTACAATCAATAAGTGCACAATCAATCATCCTCTGTTTTCCGACCCTTAGGGTTCGATTTTGTTTTCCAAATTTATATGGGACCACCCTCGGAGTATCCAATAAAAAAAATAATTATCACAATCGGACTACTATGTAAAAAGTTATGCGTGGTCATACATAAAAAAAAACAACAAAAAAAAATATACGCTTCGAATTGATAACCTCCTCCGTTTTTTTTCGTCGGTTAAAAAAGTAACACGCATCATGCCTGTTTTCATGAGGAGGCAGAGGTGTACGACGACGAGAGGTGTATGACTGGCCTGTTAGTCTAGTACTTAGTGACCCTGACTGCTAAGACTGAGGTCGTGGGTTCGATTCCCACCCAGGACAAATCTTTGTGTGATGAGCACGATCATTTGTTCTGTGTCTGGATGTAATTTATTTATAATATGTATGTATTTTGAAATATATTATATAAGTATGCTTATCAATTGTCTGGTTGCCATAGTACAGGCTCGGCCTAGTTTGGGATCAGATAACGGAGTGTTGGTTGTCCTAAGATATATAGATATATATATGTACCTCTAGTACACCCACATCAACCAACCTCCGAACAACCACCGACCAACCATCATCAACCTTCAAAACTCTTCAACTAAAAGTTTTCTTCCTAATTTTAACACGTTAACAGCCATGGGTAAAATCAGAAAAAGTCAAAAATGTACTTAGTGTTATTTGACTTTAAGTCGATTATTGATTAAAAAGTGTCGGACACATAGTCCGACATGGCAGTTAACGTGTTAAGTTGTTTAAGCCCTGGCTGGAGGCCTTAATTTATTGAAGTAGCCACAAGGAAGTCCAGCTAAGCATCCGACAACTTCAGGTTGACCTGCAAGATTCCATAAAAAAAAACATGTTTCTTTTTCAGACCACCACACTGCCTAACCGCAGCCCGAGGTCGAGGCAAGTCCGCTACCCTAGGCCTCTCCATCGCCGCAGCCGTAGCCCTAGGTTACGTCAACATATATGTCACTTCCCCCCACCCAGAGAACTTGATCACTCTGTTCGAGTTCCTACTGAAGGGACTGGACGCTTGTTTATATCAAGAACATATTGATTACAATATCGTGAGGTCGACCAACCCGGACTTTAAGAAGGCGATCGTAAGAGTCAATATTGCGAGGAACTCGAGGCAGACTGTGCAGGTGAATATTTGTTTTACTACGTTTTTATAGCATAAGGACGATTAACATACCGTTGCCAAAGTCAAAAACCTTAATGATTGTATATGTCAGCGTAAAATTGTAAAACCGTTAGATTACAATCTAGCTAGCGAGATTGTAATCTGTCGAAATGTTGTGAACTGGAACGTACTGCTCACAATTTAACGTATTATTTTACGTTAGATTAGAATACCGCGAAATGAAATCGTCAAATTGTGAAATGGCGTGCGACGAAACGCATCACGCGCGCTGATTGGTTGAACGTCATTTGTCAATTCGTTTGTTTTCGAATGTAAACAAACAGTGTTTTGGTGATTATAACTTGTTTTCGTTTCGAAAATAACTCAAAGCTTTAGAATTATATAAATGACATTATTGTGGAAGTAAAATGAATCTGTGATTAACCAAAGAAGTGCAGTTTGAATGATAAAAAGTTAGTCGTGTTAGTCACCGAACGTAGCCTAACTTACATACGTTTTCGCGCGGTTCGTCACAGTACTAACCTTTTTTTTCCTTTTTTTTTTTTGATCACGAGTTGGAAGTCTTCATGGATGTCCTCCGCCCTGGGTTGGGCGGAGGGGTCTGTCAGACTCTTACTGACTAAAACCACCCCGGTGTTCCGTCCCACACCTACGTCGGGGACCACGGGAACCAATATGTCTTCCGCGATCCCCGACTGGTGCCGGCCCGCCTCTGCGGGCCTCCTCACGTTGGGGGGGAGCGAGGTGTTAAACTCCCCCCCATACATCACAGAGAGGCGCGCGTGGAACACTACGCGCCACCATCTCGGGTCCTAAGGAATAGGGGGCGACGGATGTCCCCAGATCCGTCGCCCCTGGACCCATTTAAGGGGGGCTGGAAGAGGGCGTTGTCCGCCCTCCGCCGACGCCCGGTGCGCCTGCTGCGGGTTGGGTGAGCGGAAGATATCTCCCGCTCCCTTTCCGCAGCCTCCTTCTGCGACATGACTGATTCGCAGAAGGATACCACCGCGTCCCAGGACTCCTCGCTGCCAACCATGGACTCGACCACGGCCGGCAGCGATAGGTCACTGCCTACTTCTGAGACGAGGACACGCCGCGGCTCCTCCCAAGCGGCACATTCTGCCAGCGTATGCCGCGCCGTATCCTCCCGGCAGTCGACGCAGTGGTGACACCGGGCGTCTGGCTCCCTGTTTATGCGACACAGGTACTTCCCGAAGCAACCATGCCCCGAGAGCACCTGCGTCGCCCGAAACGACAGGGAGCCGTGCCTCCTCCCGAGCCAGTGCCCGAGTACTGGCCGGACCGCCTCGACGGTGGCGAGGCCGGCGGTAGGGCGTGAAAGCCTGTCCTGCCCGCGACCAGGGCTACGCGGAGCTGCGACCGACGAAGCTCCATGTGTCGCTCCGTCAGTCGCTCGCCTCGCTCCCGCGCTTCCTCGCGCCACCGATACAGTGACGCGAGTACTTTCGCCTCGAGCACAGTACTAACCTTTTTTTTTTTTTTTTTTTGATCACGAGGTGGAAATCCTCATGGATGTCCCCCGCCCTGGGGTGGGCGGAGGGGTCTGTCAGACTCTTACTGACTAAAACCACCCCGGTGTTCCGTCCCACACCTACGTCGGGGACCACGGGAACCAATATGTCTTCCGCGATCCCCAACTGGTGCCGGCCCGCCTTTGCGGGCCTCCTCACGTTGGGGGGGAGTGAGGTGTTAAACTCCCCCCCATACATCACAGAGAGGCGCGCGTGGAACACTACGCGCCACCATCTCGGGTCCGTACAATAGGGGGCGACGGATGTCCCCAGATCCGTCGCCCCTGGACCCATTTAGGGGGGCTGGAAGAGGGCGTTATCCGCCCTCCGCCGACGCCCGGTGCGCCTGCTGCGGGCAGGGTGCGCGGAAGATATCTCCCGCTCCCTTTCCGCAGCCTCCTTCTGCGACATGACTGTTTCGCAAAAGGATACCACCGCGTCAGCACAGTACTAACCTAACCTAACCTATAATCTAACGACGTTCATATTGTTCCATTACAACAAACGAATTAAACAAATATAGCGGTGCGGTGCACATGACGTTCAACCAATCAGTGGGCGAGATACGTTTCGTCGCATTCTACTTCACAATTTGACGATTTCACTTCGCGATATTGTAATCTAACGTAAAATAATACGTTAAATTGTGAGCAGTACGTTCCGGTTGACAATATTTCGGCTGGTTACAATCTTACGGTGACATATACAAATTGTTTCCAAAACTTCGCTAGACAGCATGTAATAAAATGTCGAAGCCAGAATGCGCCTATTTAGTACTTCACCACCCATACATGTAAATATACAAGGTGTTCCTTTTAATATCCCGTCCCAACTCTAGGGTATTAATGAGACTATGTCAAAGAATCAAATGGCATAAGATTTACAAAATAATTCAACGTCACGATTATTTATGTAAAACACCCTTACGTGTAATATGATAAAGTTGCATTTTTTTAGCTTTAATTTGAAATGGAAAGATTTACTCGTACTTATCAATGCAAGTTACACCCGTATTCAAGAGAAAATAAAACACATTACTTTTGTTTTAATTCATATGCAGTTGATCCTTTAACATGGCCTCATTAATGGGCCTCCCTAGAGTTATGGGATATCAATAGGAATACTTTGTATATACTCTTAATGATCTCCTAATATGCCATTATGCGGACAAATATCATAAACATTGAAATGCACAATCGACGTCATAAATGAAAACCTTTATCGTGTTCCACTTATATGGCGCAATCTATACATCTATACAAATAAATAAAATTGGAGTGTCTGTTTTTTATTATTAAGATAACCACTTTTTACTAAGTGTATATGGATGTATACACGGTACATATGTACCGTATGTACCAAAACAACATTTTTTACAATTTTTGTCGTGTCTGTCTGTCTGTCTGTTTGTTCCGGCTAATCTCTGAAAAGGCTGGACCGATTTTGACGGAACTTTCACTGGCAGATAGCTGATGTAACAAGGAGTAACTTAGGCTACTTTTATTTTAGAAAAAATAAATAATAGTTAAAAAAAACTAAAAACACGCTGAATTTTGAGACGTATGTCAGCGTAGTTTGTGACGTATGTCAGCGTAGTTTTCAAAGACAGTTTTTATGAAAAACTTTTTGTTAAATACCACGCGGACGAAGTCGCGGGTAACAGCTATTACCTATAATATAACCTGAATTACATCTTACCGCGGTAGTACGTCCTCCTGTGTTAATTTCCGACATCCACGCGGGCGAAGCCGCGGGCAAAAGCTAGTAATAAATAAAAAATGTCGACCTTCCCATTATGTTACATCTTGTCTCACTCATCCCACATTCATAGTATATTTTGTTCTAGTACATAACTCCAGACGACCACTCGCTCCTCGCCGCCGCTGACCTGGTCCTCGTAGACGAGGCGGCCGCCATCCCTCTGGTCCACGTGTCGGCGGCCGCACAGAAGGCCCCATTAGCTCTGCTGTCCTCCACAGTGTCAGGGTACGAGGGTACCGGCAGAGCACTGTCGCTGAAGCTGTTCGCTCAGCTCCAAACGCAGCATAACGCGCCGCCTCCCGTGAGTAAATAATAATAATATTTAATTTTAATCTTATTAATATTTATGCTTGTGAAATGAATTATCTTTATTTTATTATCAATTAGAACAATCTCATAGCATCGCACTTGACGAAGGAGATGAAAAAACAAAACAAAAATGAGTGATTTGGTTTGATCAAGTGTTTGTGCAACACAGGTGTACTCTCTGTTCCTTAATTTATTACAAAACGCCATCTTACTTTAATTCTAGACTAAAACACAGTTTCATTTTTCCAATTTTATTTCAGTGTAGGTAATGTTCTTAATACAACAATTACAACTTAGCTAGCACCAAACTAAGTTTTCAGTTTTGTAAAAAAACGGTATTTCTATTTGTGTTGCACTTGACATTTTTTGTTCCGCAGCCCATAGTATCGCATGGCCAGCCCGCAGTATTATTACATCGTTTTCACTCAGCGCTCTTTCTGACATTTTTTGTTTTTGTCCGACCTCCAAAGGCCTGAGCGTAATTTTTTAAATCCGACTGATAGTTCCAGAGATGGACACGTTCAAATAAACAAAAAACAAACAAACTCTTCAGCTTTATTATTAGTATAGATAAACACGAGGCTTCACAGCTAAAACACATAAATTCTTTCCCACTTCCCAGATAAAACTAGAAGAACCAATCCGTTACCGGTCCGGCGACGCCATCGAGTCGTGGCTGAACTCCCTGCTGTGCCTGGAGGCGCCGGCGCCGGGCGCGGGCGCGGGCGCTCCGCCGCCCGGCGCGTGCGAGCTGTACCGCGTCAACAGGGACGCGCTCTTCTGCTACCACAAGGCGGCCGAGGCCTTCCTGCACCGCCTGGTGGCTATCTATGTGGCTAGTCATTATAAGGTGAGGATTTGAATATTAAATTATTGTTCTATCTTTGTGTGTTCAAGCCTCCTTCTTTTGTGACGTCAGACAACCCCTATTTGACAAGTCTGAGGTCTGCTGTCAAGTCTTTAATCTATCTATCTATTTATATAAGCGAAAGGTCACTCATTCACACATTCATTCACTCACTGATTAGTCACGAAATCTCAAAAACTATTGAACCTACACTCGAGAGCAATGAATCCGGGTCACTTAAAGTATCCTAAAAATCTCGGAAACTAAAAATGCTAGGTTAATGCAATAAATTGTATTTAATAGACAATGTAATACTCCTTAAATGAAGGTATTAAAACTTCTTAGTTATTGTAAAGTTATATCATAAAAAAATCAAATTTGAAAAAGGGCCACTTTCGAAGATGGAACTACGAAATTACAGCATTTGGTTTTGCTTTTGTTTGTAATCTGTCATTTATGTGGGTACATAAACCATGTTGATAGTGCTCTATATTCATTATTCAAGCTGAAATTATGTCGCTTACGCCTGAAGAATGCACCAGAATACTTACAATGCTGGAAACCGGCCGGAGTCAGCGCGATACAGCCAGGACTGTCGGTGTGTCGCTGTCAACAGTACAAAGAGTTCTCCGACGTTACGAAGAAACTGGTTCTAACCTACGCAGACCAGGAACGGGCAGAACCAGGTGTACCACAGCACGAGAAGACCGATACTTGGTGAACACCATGCTTCGAAATCGCTTTCTCACAGGAACTGAACTCAACAAATCAGTTTCGACGCCTCGGAGGAAATAACCCAAGTGCATGGACAGTAAGACGTCGGCTTGCTGAATCTAACTTAAAACCCCTTAGACCTGCAAACGGCCCTAAACTGGAGCGTGGGCATCGTATTTCAAGACTAAGATATGCCCAGAGCCACCTAAATTGGAGTATTGAAGATTGGTCAAAAGTTATGTTCTCCGACGAATCAAAATTTATGCTCTACAAGCACGATGGAAGACACAGAGTGTATCGAAGACCAGGGGAAAGATTCAAGCAAGCATGCATCGAAGAAAAAGTAGCCTACGGTGGTGGGTCTGTACTTGTGTGGGCCGGAATTTCTTCTGAAAGTCGCACAGAGCTGGTGATCATAGAAAACGGCTCTTTAACTAGCGTAAGATATGTGGAAGAAATCCTCAATGATCACGTTGGTCCATTTATGGTCAATTTAGGTGAGGATGCTATATTTATGCATGACAATGCCCGACCTCATACAGGTAGGATTGTGAATGACTACCTTCAAGAGATGAACATTACTCGTATGGAGTGGCCAGCGCGCAGCCCGGATATCAACCCGATCGAGCATGCTTGGGACGAGCTAGGCAGATGCGTAAAACAACGAAACCCTCCCCCAATCACGCTTCGTGAGCTCAAAATTGTTCTCACAGAGGAATGGGAGAATATTCCCCAAAATCGTATAAGGAACTTGGTGTACAGCATGCCAAACCGCGTAAACGCAGTAATGGAAGCACGAGGAGGCAATACGAAGTATTAAAATTCAAGAAAATCGTAATAAAGTTCAAAAATTTCATGTTTCTTATTTTTGTTTTAAGGAGAGATCAGCAGTTTTTTTCTTTATGTAATTTTGTGTTAATAAAATGTATGGTGACTCATATTTTTTTTACTTTCATTTAAGGAGTATTACATTGTCTATTAAATACAATTTATTGCATTAACCTATCATTTTTAGTTTCCGAGATTTTTAACATTCTTTAAGTGACCCGGATTCATTGCTCTCGAGTGTATAAAGATGAAATTTGTCACAAAGGAAGGTTGAATAAGAGACGTCAACTAATAACGGATTTTAGGATATACCCCCGTAAAGGGATGAAATAGGGGGTAAAAGTTTGTATAAAAGTTTCGAAGCTAGGTTGTTCAAATTTTATATTTAGAGAGTCGATAAAAAATTAATGTAAACGTATCTCAGCGTTTTTGATCATTCTTCCCCCGAAAAGGGAAAAAAGGGGATGAAGGTGTGTGGAAAGTCCGTCATTTTCGAAGTGAGAATATTTAAACTTATTGGTTGGAAACTAACGCAACAAAATTTCCAACATCCACTAGTCAACTAGTCATAGATATTTTTATCACGGCCGAAAATGAATTCATTAAAAGGGAATAAAAATTGATATAAAAATTGTCACTGGTCTTGTGTCTGCCATTTTGTAAACCACGTTGTTGCAAACAATTTGCAGAATGAAAAAGAGAAAAGTATGCGGTATTGTTACAAAAACGCGCCTAAAAAAATATATGTTGTGTACTCTAGATCAAAAATATTCTTGAGAGATCTAATTAAGAAGTAACCAGACAATTAAACATTCTTTTCGATCAACAGAACAGTCCGAACGACATCCAACTCCTAGCGGATGCGCCCGCACATTGCCTGTTCGTATTACTGGCACCGACACCGCCCAACAGCACGGCTATGCCAGAGATACTGTGCGTCATACAGATGTGTCTCGAGGGCAACATATCTGACAAGTAAGTGTAGGCTTTTTAATTATATCCGTAGGCCTAGCCTCCTGCCAGGGTCGCAAGATTTGTTCGAAAGAGATATCGTGGCCCTGGCATATAGGCAACTGAAGGAACATGGGTGGATTTTAGTCAGTAAAAGTCTGACACGCCCTCCCACTCCGCCCATAGCGGGAGACGTCATTTGATGATTTCCCACACACAAAAAAAAAAAATGCATGATAAGGTAAGTTTGACAAAGGTATTTCAAAGCGACTGCATGATATGGTTTCTGTGACTAAGGTAATTCAAAGCCTCTGCATGATAAGGTATGTGTGACAAAGGTAATTCAAAGCCTCTGCGTGATAAGGTATGTTTGACAAACGTAATTCAAATGACGTTCCAGCCTTGTAGAAGGTCATGAATAAGTACTTACACTGACTTGGTTATTGCAAGTGAGTACAGGTTTTTCTGATGTAATAAATACTTAATTGCTAGTGTTGTAAAGTTTTTAATTGTACGAACATCCATGCAGCAAACGGGTCCTCGAGTGGCTTCGCGCGCCCCTGTTGCACTTTATTTCATTTTATAAACACGGACAATAACAATAAGGTTTTTGTTCAATTTTATAAAAAATCTCTTCTCTGCACTTCACTTTCTTCCATGTTAATTGAGTCTAAATGATGTGCTGCTCTTGAAAAGCATAAAAATATTTGCTACTTAAATTGAGAACGGTATTTTACTGGCTCAAAGTTACCCAGCTTATACATCTTACAGAAATTTTCAGTATTAAAACCCATGTTCTTCTTCAGGTCAGTCCGCGACAGTTTAGGCCGCGGTCGCAAGGCAGCCGGCGATCTGATCCCCTGGAACATATGTGAGCAGTTCGGTGATAAAGACTTCCCCAAACTGTCGGGAGCTAGAATCGTGAGGATAGCTACGCATCCTTCTTATCAACGGGTACGTATTTATTCGTATTATTTAACACGTTAACAGCCATGGTTAAAATCAGAAAAAGTCAAAATGTACTTAGTGTTATTTGACTTTAAGTCGATTATTGATTAAAAAGTGTCGGACACACAGTCCGACATGGCAGTTAACGTGTTAAATGACATTCCGTAGTGAGACATATTTGTCCTATAGTTATAGTACGGGCACCAAAAGACATGGGTAATCAGGGGTTCACCCTTGTTTGGTATAACAACGTTTTGTCGAAAATCGCTCCGGCTAATTTTAGTTACAATAATATCATTTCGTATAATTATTCATTTGACCGAATAATTAATTGGTAGATTTTTATTTAGCATATTTATTTCTTTGAAATAATGTCATTTGACCGAATTTTCAAATGCACTAATTTTATTTAAACTAATGTTTCACTAGACTAATAATGATTTAGTCGAAAGATCGTATCGAATATTCAGTTCATTACTAATTCGTTTCCTTCCATTGTCTATAAACTAACATTGTTCCTTCACCTACTGAATTCATATTATTTATTATTAACGCCACGCCGCGCGCCGTACTTCTAACGCAATCTACTAGATGCAAGCAGCATGCAAGCAAGCATGCATGCAAGCAGGCAAGCAGCATGCAATCGAGGATGCAAGCAAGCATGCGGCATGCAAGCAAGCATGCATCATGCAGCAGGCATGGTTTCTGTCACGGCTCCGGCGCTGCGAGGCTCCAGCGGTCCCACGCGAGCTTATCGTCGCAGATGTTTTAACGATCACCACCGCAGCTTCGATTCGTTTCTGTCACTTAAACCTCACTTGTAGCAATTTTTTTACTACTTACAATTTATACACCTGAACATTACATCAAATGAACATTATACCTTTTGATCAATAGCGCAAATATTGTTATCGCAAATAAATATTCGATGAAACGAAAATTATGTTAATCGATATTATACAAATTGATTATTTTCTTAAACGTTGTTCGAATTAGTAACGTTACATCAAAAGTTGTTATACCAAACAAGGGTGAACCGTAATCAGGGTCGTACCTTGTGGTGCAGGACGTAAAGAATAACACCATCTCATTTCTTCCTGTGGGTGTCGTAAGAGGTAATTACTAGAGAATGGGCAGCAACATTCTCCATGCATATTACAACCATACTGCGATCACCGAATTACGATTATGGAAAACTCCCCCAAATTGGGGGAGTCCTATGTCCAGCAGTGGACGAATTTCAGCTGAAATGACGATGATGACCAGGGATCGGAATTGGGTGTGTGAAAATACCTAAAGTTTGCAGCGGGACATAATATGGAGCTGTTACAACCACTTAAGTTAAACCGGCTTTCGATTTTACCGGTTTAGTTTCGGTTGTTTTGTTGTACATGTTCCTTACCTTTGAAATACCGAACTATAAACGTTTACAAGCTGCTAATACAGTACTAAATTAATTTTTGTTTTGTACTTTTCCGGTTAAAATTCGGTTTTTTAGTCCTAATTGTTCTTTGTCGGTCAAACACAGAATTTTACATATCTGCAAAATGCTAATGCGGTTTTAATTTATTTTTTTGATCTGTTTTATGATTCTATTTTTTTTTTAACTGTATTAGCAGCTTGCTAATGTTTATTATAGTTCGGTTTTTCAAAGGTAAAGAACATGTAAAACAAAAAACCGAAACTAAACCGCTAAAATTCAAAACCGGTTAACTTAAGTGGTTGTAACAGCTCTATGTTATGTCTCGCTGCAAACTTTAGGTATTTTCACACTCCCGATTCCGATCTCTGATGATGACCAACCAAGGTCGAAACAATTTTGTAATAAAATAAAATTTAACATAAAACAAACAGTTTATTCATCAAAATTTCAAACCAAAATATCCAGCGGCTTTTTACAGAACTTTAACTGTATATTATACCTTAACTTTAGTTTGTGCACAACAGAATCATCACCATTGCCTGCAATAGTTAATTAATTGCAATACCATCATCGTAACACGCGCCGATGCACATCTAGCGAAATGCACACTTTAAAACATGCTTAAAATATCAACCTTGCCTTCCTAATAATAAAGTCGAAGATAAGCAATCCATACCCGCTTTGTTGTTCTCGTAGACTAATGGTTAGTTTGTTTATTATCGACTTTAATTCAACGTATATAACGGTTGATATTTATAGCAGCGAAAACCTATTGCGGTCTCCGTGTATCACTTCATACTTCAAGTATTTACAGTAACAAAACTTGCTTTTGCGACATTCTTCTTTACCCACATTACACTAAGGCTCACTTTCCTCCAACAGATGGGTTACGGCAAGCGTGCCTTACAGCAGCTAGCCGCGTATTACTCGGGCGACGTGCCGTGCTTAGACGAAGATCATTCCGACGACGAAGATGCGGCCGCTAACGGTGACAGTAATACTTTGCACACGGAAAATATCGTGCCGAGGTAAGACCATTAAGGAGAGCAGTGTTTTACTGACTAAAACCCACCCGTGTCCTTCAGTTGCCTGTGCCAGGGTCACGGTAACTCTTTGGAACAAATCTCGCGACCCTGGCAGGCATTGGCCCTAGCGGGCTCCGACTTACGAGTTGTAAGACGTGAGTTCGAACCCAAACAGGCGCTTTATTTTGTGTAAATAATTTATGTTACGAGCGGCGTTATTACTAAGAATTCTGTACCTTTAAAACTTTAATTATTCCTATCGTTAGAGAAGGTAGATTTTCCTAGGTATCTTTTCTCGAGCTTCACCAAATACCAAGCGAGCCCCAATATCTATTTAATAATACGTGAAGCAAGAATTTTGTACCCCTTTTTACGAAAATTATGTGGACGGACAGATTACGAAATTTTACACAGTTAAAAGTTTATTTGGAGAAAGAGTGTAGGTAGAGAGTTAATATATTTATAAAATCCACACTAATATTATAAATGCAAAAGTAACTCTGTCTGTCTCGCTTTCCTGCTAAAACTACTGAACCGATTTAAATGAAATTTGGTACACAGATAGTTTAGAACCTGAGAAAGGACTTTAAGGGGAGGATGAAAGGTTGTAGAGAAGTATTGTCATTTTTAAAGCTAGAATGATGAAACTTTTTATTTGGCTTATATTACGTAATATATATTTATGAATTATATTTAAAGTTTGTTAAATTTTTACCCTTAAGGGGGTAAAATAACAATAGGGAATAAGAGATGAAAGTTTGTACGATTTGATAGGACTTTTATTGGCAGGTAGCTGATGTAATAAAGAGTAACTTAGGCTACTTTTATTTTAGAAAAATACCTGCGTTAATTTCCGACATCCACGCGGGTGAAGCCGCGAGCAAAAGCTAGTAAGTTTTAAATCAATTATGGTCGAATATCAAACAGTGGGCGAGCACTAGTTAGTTTTTAAACTGTGTCCCAGTAGGTTAAGGCTTAGCTTAGTTATCATTTACCACAGCCTGACTTCATACATTGCTGGGCATAGCCTCTCTATTCTTGTGCCGATCCCCACGCTCCTGTGCCAGCCTCATACAGGTTCTTCCCTTGATTGCAACAATGTCTGTTAGGTTACCAATTTACCTTATTTTTTACTCTTTCTACAAAGTATTTGTAACAATTTCCAGAGCCAAACCACCAACATTACTAAAGCGTCTATCAGAAGTGCGTGCGGAACACCTGGACTACCTTGGAACTAGCTTTGGACTAACCGAAGAGCTTCTCAAGTTCTGGAAGTCGCAGAAATACGTGCCTGTGTATCTCAGGTAAGTTTATATTGAAATGTAATACAAAAAGTTCACACTTATTTTACCTACGATTACGTCACTGTCAAAATCAAAATGATCCTTGTTTTCGGTACAATAAGGTTGATTTTGGTTTGCTGCCACGAACAAGTCTGTCTATGTCACAGTGATGTTTATTCAAAATCAAAAGTCATTTATTCAAATTAGCTTGAGAATCAGCACTTTTCGAACGTCAAAATTACATAAGACAGTCCCACAAAACGCTTCACCACTTCCTAGTACTTTAGCTGGGAAGAAAAAGTGGCGCAACAAATTGTATTCTTGTTACAATAAGGTTGCTGTTGGATTATTACTCTCACTGCTGTCAGAGGTAAAATAACTGTGAATAGATTGTTACCTATAGTTAAAATAGAAGTTGTAATTATGGGAGAGGTTGGTGACACCTGAACCCTCTGGTAAGAGTCGCACAAGTTTGCTTCAAAATTAATTTTATTTCCGCTTCTAGTGTTTGCAAGTGCGATTACTGACCTTAAAGCGTTCATTTAGAAACTCTCGTACACTGAAAGCGAAATCTTTGTATACTAATTTGCCTACCCCGTCAGCACATCACGCCTGACGATAATCTCATGTGATTTCATTTCCACAGCCAAAAAACAAACGAGCTAACAGGCGAGCACTCGTGCATCATGCTGCGTTCACTCCGCGACAGTGCATGGCTGAGTGCGTACAGCGCTGACTTCCGCCGTCGACTGTCCCGTCTACTGGCGCGAGCGCTCAGGAAAATGCCCGCCTCACTCGCTCTGTCTACCCTTGTTAATGATACCGTGAAGGTGGACAAACCTGGTAAGTGTACTGAACTACCTGCTCTATTAATATACATACTACTCAATTATTTATTGATTTTAGGCTGCCGCAAACATGCAAGTTAAACTTTGTTCTATCTCATTTTTCGTTTATCTGCCTGCAAAATAAAATACTTTGAATCTCTTTACTAGATTTGAAAGTATTTTGTTTCTCAAAAATCTTATACTATTCAATGTCTAACACTATCATCTGCTAAACATGGTCAATTCATGGGTGGTGTACACAGCCTTTGTACATCTTTTACTATATTTGCTATGTGATTGTGAACACTATGTATCTTATCATATAATTAATTCATATGCCATTGCTCAGTTTTTTAAAATTATTTTTACCTACTGTGGTATAGCATTTTTTCTAGGTGCATCGTTTTCACATGTTATTATTTAATAAACATATATCTAAAATTTTGTAAAAAAAAAAGAATAGCGGTGGAATTTCTTGCCCATTCTTCTCCATACGAATATACCTTTTGGAATGGGACACTAGAATCAATTCTAGTTTAATGTAAATGTTGACCTTCAAAATTGCCTATATATTCCTATTTGAAATAAATGCCTGAACTGTGACTTTGCAAAATGTTATCAATAGAACCCATTTCTAAAAAAACTCACAAAAATGTATCTTTCTTACAGCTTTAACAAAAGACTTAATAGAACAGCATCTCTCGGGACACGACCACGCTCGCCTAGAGGCGTACAGTCGACAACAAGCCGACTACAGACTCATCACGGATCTGTTGACGCCTCTCGCCAACCTCGTGTTCCACACCAAGATGAAGGCGAAGTTAGATGCCATACAACAAGTAAGTAGAGTATTACTTAAATTTTCATGATCTTTTTACGGCTAACGTAACTCCTACATCATTCACAAAAAATATGCTGATGTAGTATAAAATGGCTTTTTCTTGTGGGTGGGAAATCATCAAATATCTCTCGCTTTTGGCGGAGCGGGAAGGCGTATGAGACTTATACTGACTAAAACCCACCCGTGTTCCTTCAGTTGTCTATATGCCAGGGCCACAGTAGTATAAAATTGCTGAAACCATATTTCTAGTAGGCTCTGCCTCGATGTCGCCGGTCGTTTTCCTATGAATAATTCATATGAAAATATATATGGGTGTTTCATTGTAAGCCAATCCTATCTACAAAAATACCACATTCTAATAAAATGTTATCATCTGCAGGTCTTATTCATAGCAATGGGCTTCCAAATGAAAGACGTAGACGATATAGCATCCGAACTAGGCCTACCAGGCTCCCAGATTCTGGCGAAGTTCTTCGAAGCATGCAAGAAGATCAACGCATCTCTAAACGCCGTTCTAGAAGATTTTGCAGGCAAAGAAATAGATATAATACATAAGAATGCAGATGATGTCAATATGGAGCCGGTGACACAGCGTCTTCAAGATGAACTGTCTAAAGCAGCTAAGGTAATATCTTTTGGTGTATTTGTTGTAGCTTTTGTGTTGTGGTTTAGAAATAAATGATTTCAGTATTTTGTAGTTTTTGGGTGTTTTATTTCGCTTTGAAAAGTTCCACATTTTTGTTAGACTTCGTAGTAGGATGGGATGATAAAATCGGGCGTATGTTTTACCAATAATATCTAAGTTTTTCATTCAGGACTATAAGTCGTAGTAAAGAGAATTTTTAAAGTGTTTGCTGCATGCCATTTAAATTGTACCGCCAATACGTCTAAGAGACTACGGCTTACTACTGATACTGTGATACTCATACTGCCGTCCTTACGAAAAGTGCAATAACTAGGTTAAACCTGATTTCGAGAAAAACGCGCATAAAGATTTAATTTTTGTTTTGTTTCTATCTCCAACACCATACATGGTATCGAATTGAAACTTTATAAACTTAATAAAATAAAAGTGTCTAAAAAGAATAAATAGATCTCGTTCTGCAAATTCCGAATATGTACTTATCTCAATTCGGCACAAAACTCGAGTTATTGCACTTTTCGTAAGGACGGCAGCATAGCTTTCCACATTTCCATTCTTTATCCATTCATTTGCCAGACTTTTGGTTTTCCGCTTATAGCAAGTTCAACCAAAATTAGAGTATTAACATTGTATACAACATCACAATGGGCCCTATCAGAATGCCAACGCTGCGACACTTATTTTAAATGTGGCAGCATCATGCTGAGATAGGATCCCTTTGGCTTCGCACAGGATTTTCTGTTTTCTTTTATAGTTATTTTTACCTTTTCTTTACATTTTTTTTTTTTGTATCAAGTTTCTTCTTCTTTTTCTCTTCGTCACCGTATGATTGTGAACTTCGTTAGTTTATCTATCTGAGAGAATATTTAATGATCTGAGATTGTTTAATCGAAAAAATTTCAACTGGTATTATAATTGCTTGCGTCGGATCGCATCTGCGCTAATATTAAATAGCCAAGTAGCACTCGCCGGCTAATTCTTTTTTGATCATTGTTCTTACCTAACCCACTTGATCAGGGTGCCTTGGCCTATGCCTGATAGAGAGAGAGATTTGCCGGTAGCCGAATTGGTTGCACTAACTATTTACTGCAACCAATTTGGCTACCGGCAAATCTGATACCGTTTGCAATTTTACTGATGATAAAATGGGACAGGTGGTCAACCATGTCGGGAAGTGCAGGTTCGTTCTGAATTTTATTTTGGTTTGACATGGATAGGATAGAACTAAAGAAATTTTATTCGTTACTAGCTTCTGCCCGCGACTTCGTCCGCGTCAAATTTTTGCTCCCGTGACCCTTCCGCATCGCGTATCGAATTGCCTGCCAGTTTTCGTCCATTTTTCGTTGCTGCTCCGCTCCTATTCATCGTAGCGTGATGTTATATAGCCTATAGCCTTCCTCAATAAATAGGCTACCCAACACAAAAATATTTTTTCAATTCGGACCAGTAGTTCTTGAGATTACCGCGTTCAACCAAACAAACAAACTCTTCAGCTTTATAATATTAAGTATAGATATTGTAAGCAGTATGGTACAGTCCACAATTTATCGACAGTTTACAATGTCACGAGATAGATAAACCAACGGTGTTCACAATCATGGTAACATCACAATCTGCCTGGCCTTTTACCAACTACGTATGGGTCAGCTTCCAGTCTAACCGGATGCAGCTGAATACCAGTATTTTATATGGAGCGACTGCCTATCTGACCTCCACAACCCAGCTACTGGGTAATACGATACCCCTTGATAAGACTATAGAATAAAATAGCTATAATAAATTATTTCTCGGTGTTCAGGACTTGGAGCGCAAACAACGTAAAGAGCTGTCTCGCCTGATGGGCGAAGACCTCGCGCAGTACCGCATCAAGGGAAGCGACCTCGACTGGGGACAGGCGCTCACAGGCACCAAGCAGAAACAACTCGTGTCTGTTAAGAGGTATGTAATACTGTACCTACTTTAATTGAGCGAATGATCCCTATATCATACCCTTTTTTATATTTATAAAAATAGCTATTATCTTACAATGTCACGAGAACCATACGTGTGTGCCAAATTTCAGCCCGATAGCCTCAATTGAAGTGGGTGAAATATTGATTGCGAAATCCCAGGATAATAGGTAATAGGTAGAACGGGTTGGTGTCCGCAACTCTACGTCTGAGCGCGTATTTTGCGTACGAGTGGGAAATCGGTTATTCGATCCACCCCAGCTCCTTGAGGAAGGCCAGCAACGCCTTGATGTTGCTATCTCACGTAGGGTACCTGGGTTCCCAAAGTACTTGGCCCTGTATGTGGCAGTTTAGAAGCACGTGCGCTGTTGTCTCGTCGTCCCCAATGCAGGCCCTGCACAGCGGACTGTCTGTAACTCTTATGACAAATAGATATTTATTAAACGACCCATGGCCAGTTATTGCTGCTGTAACCATACGCAGCTCTCGTTTTTTCTAACCGGAGAACCTATTTTGTGAGGCGGGCATCGATGGTAGGAAGTGCTTCCGTGGCCTGCCTGCACTCACTAATATAAACAATTAGGAATGTACGCTCTTCTTCGTTATTATTGTATGCCCGGTTATCACTGGCTCTTCGAAATATGCGAAGCTGCGATGAATATTTGTTATCTAGATATCAAAGCAGACTTTTTATTTATCTTTATTGTAATGCTAGGTTTCGTTCCAAAAACATCTCAATAAAAATAAATAATGAATGCTTGTAAGACTGGTTGTCAGACTTTCGAAGCTCTGACGTCCCATAAAAATTGTCAAAGACCCATGTTATGACAGCCGGTACCGGCTTACCGTGCTTTTCGATGCACGGAGGGTCTTGGTATGTAAAGATGGTCATCTAACTTAACCCTTACGGCTGTTATCATTTGGCCACAAGCCTATAACTCAATATGATATTAAGCCACCACCACACGAAACCACCACTAAATGCTTAACACTTTCTATTCCTGATTGATGTTACCAACTATTTGTAACAACATTTTTGATTGAAAAGAGTGCCCATGGAGTATTTTGCCCGTTCTTCTCCATAGGTATCTACTACGCTTTCGAATGGGCAACTAGCTTCATTTTTCTGACTCACCGCCACTTGACACTTCAAAAGTGCCTGTAATTGGTTTACTTTGCTTGAGTTCCTAAAACAAGAATTACCTTTAATTTCCAGCGGCGAGAAGCGTCTGGGTGACGACAGCAAAGAGATCGACGACCTCATAGAAGCGCACTCACAGAGGAGCAAGAAGAAAAAGAAGCATGTACGGAACCAAGAGTAATAAACTGTTGAACTTGTAATATGTGTTTCATTTGTTCTAGCTTTAAAGCGACCTGTCATTTTTGTAGATCTTTGATAAAAGTTAAGGGTAATCAGAACCTTGAAGCTGTGACTATCAGACCGTCTAACGAAGGGGTGTCGTATTACCCAGGAACTTGGTTCTAGAGGTCAGATAAGCAGTCGACTCATAAAAATTACTGATATTCAGCTATCGAGTATTCATTAATCTATTGTTTTTTCTAGTATTGAAATAGAACAAAATGTAATCGATTTTGTTAAAATAATAGTCTTCCCCCTTATTTTTAGAAATTAAGTTAAACACTATAATAATATGGCGGTAAAACAGTTTGGTCGATAATACAGTTCGTGCACGCCATCTATTGTCAGGTTTGATTACATAATCAGACGTTATAGCAAGTAACATTGATTACAACGATACATTGTTTTCAACGGACAGAATGGATGACGTTTAACACGATAAATGCCCGGATGGCGTTAGCGTCATTTATTGACGTACTTTTAGCCTAGTTAGTATATTAAATTTTTTCTATTATCATAACAAGTGAAAGTAACTGGCATCGACATACCTGTTTATACCTGGCAGCCTAGTAGTTTGTCCAGGTAAATTATAGACAACCCTACGTTTGCACATTCTATATGTGTATATGACTTTAAGTCCAGTATAAAATTTTCTTATCTTGATGTTGCAACATTTAATGAAAAATCATTTTAAAAAAATTGTTAAAAATATTTTGTCCAGGATTTTTTATGGCAACCCATTTTTAATATATTTTCTAATATACTAAATTTATTATAAAATAAGTTTTATTCTGTTATCAGCTCGGTGAAGGTCGATGTAGGTTCGGATCTTCTACTATACTCATTCATCAACTTAACTTAACTCATTCATCTCTAATAACCAATTTGGTTTTCGAAGAAATAGGTCAACCGAGGATGCTGCAACTCTTCTTGTCGACTGTATCTCTAATCATATTGAGAAAAATGAAAAATGCCTTGCCGTCTTCCTTGATCTTGCAAAGGCATTTGATACGGTTTCAACTGGCCTTCTCCTTAAGAAACTAGAATGGGCAGGAATACGCGGAATTTGCCTTGAATGGTTTAAAAGCTACCTGACAAACCGAAAGCAGTACACAAAAGTAAGCTCCTTTTCCAGTGATCACCTCCCCATTGACTTTGGAGTTCCACAGGGCAGTGTACTTGGTCCCACTCTTTTCATTGTCTACATTAACGACATACTTAAACTGTCTGTTAATAATGCTGATATAATAACTTATGCAGATGACACAGCCGTAGTATTTCACGGAAAATCGTGGGAGCATGTACACCGTCTAGCAGAAGAGGGATTGTCACTAATTGCGCATAACTTGGACAGAAACCTCCTCACTCTAAATGGCAGCAAAACTAAATATATTGCTTTCTCCAAGACCGCCGCTTCTAACCCACCAACACACCTAAAACTTCAACTTCATCAATGCTCTTCTATCATTACTGCTCTCCCTTGCAACTGTCCTCTTCTTGAACATACTTCTTCTATTAGATACCTCGGAATTCAAATCGACAACCACCTAACATTTAAGCAACATATATCCAAAATTTCTGGCAGGATAAGAAAACTTATTCACACCATGCGAAAGCTACGAGACTGTCTACCGATAGACACACTACAACAAGTTTACCTAGCGCTCTGCCAATCAATAATTCAGTATTGCATCAGCGTGTGGGGTAGTGCTGGAAAGACCTACTTGATTGAAGCTGAAAGAGCACAGAGAGCGCTGCTAAAAGTAACTTTCAAGAAGCCCTACCGGTTTTCTACCGATTTACTCTATCGCGAAACGAGAGTTCTCAGAGTCCGCCAGCTTTTCATTCTTTCTGCCTGCATCAAAACGCACAAAAACATTAAAAGCAGGCCAGACTACAGATCAATCCTAAGTAAAAGAAATTATAGAATCCCAACACCTGATAACACCTCATTGCTAGCTAGACGCTCCCCAGCCTACTCTCTCATAAATACGTACAATAAAGTCTGCAAACTCTGCGATATTAAAAATACTACCGCATTCAAATGCAAAATTATTGTAAAGAAAATGTTGCATAACACCGGCTACGATGACTCGGAACAATTAATATAACGACCCTGACCTGACACTGAATCCAAAGTACACACTATCACACACACACACACACATATACACCACATACACACACATACACATATATACCACATGCACACACACCACACAAACTTTACACATACGCATAGCCCTACCGAAAATCACCTCTCTAGTTTCCACTCTGGAATTCGTATCCTGAGCCCCAAGATACAGACTAACTGTCTAGTTTGGGGCTCACTGGTAAATATAAACTGTAACAAGCTGTAGGTAATATTTAAGCTACTCATGTCGTCTCAACTTGATATTAACCTATGTTTGCTTATTGTATTACCTGGACAATAAATATTTTTCTATTTTCTATTTTCTATACTGATAAGGTAAGGTTCGCGCTCCCGACTAAAAAACTGGGTCTTGCGACCGATGCGTGTGAAAAAGAACGGTAGTGAAAAACAAATGGGTCTATTATTAATCCTTTTTTTTTATATGTAATAAAAAACGATTTTTTGTTTTTCACATCCCTCACACATAAACAAATTGTGGTAACTTTTGAAGTCTTTATAAATTATTTCAGTTTCCATCCAAAGTAAAAAGTGGGAGGTTCTGGTTAGTTTATTCGAGTCCACCCCTTTCTTTCTTACATCCTAGTTAAACTTACCTTCTTAGACATGATCCATTGCCTGTTGCTTCTGCGCGCGGCTCGACTGGATTTGGTGTACGTACCGCAAGTAAAATCTATAAGGTTGGCGTCATCGCCACGTATTGCATGTAAATATGTAGGTTGAAAGGTGTATAAGCAGGAACAGAGATGAAGAAAACGACAGGTTCAATAATAATTTCTATAATTATTGTAATATAAAAAAGTGTTGGTAGTTATTCAACCCTTGGAATAGACAATAGATATTTCCTCTTAAACATAACAAATATGAGTGCGTGCGATGCGGCCGGAGCGGGGTAGCCGCGCTCGTAAAAAAATATCATTTTTTAATCCGACCGTGCGCGCGCGTCGCCGCCCCTACCGCGCCGCCGCACGCATACTTCTATACCATTTTATTACAATATAATGTGATCTAAGAAAAATAATATTTTCGTCTAACACCCGATACGGGGCGTCTGGTAAACAATTTTATACTATAATTTGTTTGTCCCTTATTTTAATACACGCGTTCTACTCGTCACAAATGTATGTAACATCGGCTCGTGCCGCTTGGAGTGTTACAGCGAAGGCCCGACGTCGGTCCCTAGCTCGCGCCTGCGGTACGTGTCCCGGATGGAACCCCTCACATACCGCAGCCCGCACGCGAGCGCCGACCCCCCCGGCGGGCTCACACACGCCCACTCCCTCCCCCACAACCCGCCGCGAGAGGCCGCCACTTACATTTGCTCTAATATTTGTCAACATACGAACACCATCTCCGTACTTTACGCTATCATATCGAGAATAAAAACATCCACTACAAAACATAATTTAGAATATCATTAACATTAGCTGCTAGTATCGTTAAAGTTAAACGTTATGGGTTTCGTTAATTTATACACTATTATTTTCTCACTTTGACTTGCGGGACACTTTCAAAAGTTGAGGGAAGAAAGAGTAGAAAGAAGGATGAAGGAAGGATGGAAGAGAAACGATACAAACATAACAGACAAATATAACGGTTTGTAGATACACACAATCTTGCTAAAGCTAAGATGCTTAAAATAGAATGGTCTTATATTAAAATTGGTGTTTATGATTAAAAGTATCCCGTAGTAGATAACTTTGGCTAAGCGAGACGACACCGCGCGTGCGCGTGAGACTACCAGACGTAGATACATAGGTACAGAGTAATTGAGAAGGAATTGCACTTAGGAAGGATTCGCGACTCTTGGCACTTTGACTTACGCTAATAACTTGTCTCGGACATGTAGAGTAACTCAAGAGATAGGACAGTGGGGAGAAGTGCGGTGACAAGCGATAGATGATAGATAGAGGAAGTAGTTCTTGGCTGTGTCGCGCTCGCCTGCGAGGGGAAGCGCTGGGCCGTATCTAGTGAACACTGCATGCGCGCTGTGCGAGTCGTGCGCGACTCCAGAACATAACGTGACATTGACCAAACACACAATACATTCGATTCACTACGTAACTAATTACTTTCACTTGAGATAATATATTATAAAATATAAATATACTTTTAAAACGTCAAGAATTTGAACTTATTGTACGTACAAGATGTCGTAAGCAGTGTACAGCGTCGGCTCGACTAGTCGCCACTGGGTACTCTACACATATACATCGTTTGATTTATTACTCGAGAGACACAAAAGCAAATGCACTAGACCTTATTGCCACACTTAAAGTTATTGCTACGACATATACATACCGCTCTACGTATCATATATAATTGTAAATATCATCAATAATCAATCACAACATCCAATAAAACAAAAGTATTGTTTAAATATTATTGCATGAATTAAGTTCAACTATAACTTGGAAGGGGTTCTCAGTTAAACCGCTGTATAATCTCTGTACATGAGTGCGAGTAGTGTACAGTGCAGTGAATACCAGAAATACTGCGAAGTTAATACTTCAAATCGACATCGATGAAAATAACGTTACGCATCTCTTAACCGCGTCTCCAGATCGAGAGATTCCAAACGAAATTGGAGCTAAACGATTTGTCACTAAGGCACAATTTAAATTTCCCATTTGAACTTTATTTAATTCTAAAATAAATGAATTCAATTCCCCTCCTCACACAAAGGCTGTGTAGACGCGTGGCAGTGGCGTGGCGTCGCTAGCCACATTAGCCACTCGGAGCCACTCGGTACCACATCTATACAGATCAACGCGTATCAAAATCACTGCAAAAATATTCAATGTACGTGTACGACTTATTCACTTACTATGTACGACATTCAGATTAGAATTGCGTCTATAGTTTAGAATATACAACGTTAATGTTTTAATGGTTTGCTTACTGGTAACTTATAATATAATTGCTTGGTGTATAAAATTACTGGCTTTCGTCGCAGTTTTGTTTTTATCTTATTGTAACATTGCGTTGGTACGGCAAATGAAAGATGACAACAAACTTTTAATTCGGTTAAGCAAAGTTATAACAGTACGATAATGTAATTTAACATATAACTTTAAATATTTGACTAAGTAAATGAGTTGAACGTATTTGAAGCTCTTGGATATTAATTACAGGACCACTACTTGAGTATAAAAACTTTTAAATGTTACGTTTAATTTTAATATTGGTGTCCTAACTGAGTTCTAGTTTCGATATAAAAATATAATTTCTCGCAAAATAACGCTTGAATTCAAAGGGCATTAATTAATTAAAGTTTGGAAGTAGCAAATTTTTTTCTTAAACCTATATCTATAGTTGAGCTTAGATATCGAATCGTTGACAAAGAAACTAGAAGACATCTAACGAAAAATCAAAGGGCTCTAGCGAAGAATGTAAGGACACAAATTCTAATATTTATCGACCTGGAATCATAGTTGCGCTACTACGATGTTCCCGACATTAATCTGGAGTTTTATCGACTCATGTGTGGCTTGTATAACATAGTTCATATTATTACACCTAATCATCACAAGCAATCTTTCGATTGCCACATTATCATCATAAAATAGCGACGTGTGAATGCTGCCTTAGCAACGCTGCAGTGCTGTGCTTATACAAGTCAGATGATAAATATATTGGGGTGTAACTAGAACACGAGCGAGAGAAGATGACCCCAGACGCATGACGCGCCGCCGCTCATGCCAAGTTACGTGGCAAAAATATAACAACCTAACTACTCAGATAAGCACAGCACCTCTAGTAATCCTATGCTAATGTATTAACGTCAACTATAAATATAAGTGCAAGTGAATGATCTCTATAAATATTATCTAATTTATCAATATATCAAACGCTGCGTAAACATATTTATCGCAAAACTATTATTATCTATCGTATACAAAAGCGCGTTGCGTTAGGCCGACGCACACGAGTGGCGAGTGCGCGGCCCACAGCGTGGGAGCTTGCAGCGGTCCAACACGAATCTAATGACGACACACAGACTACTAGAATTACTAATATACGAGCTTCATATAGAGCTTTATAATTGATATAATCTTTGCATACTGGTGTTTGTTATACTGTGGACTCGGTACAGTGGCGATAGTCGTAGGCAGTTTTACATAACATTTTGGCATTCCTTTATAACTCCGATTGTTTGTACCATTCCCTTGACGCTTACTTAGTGGATTGGAAGCGTACTAGCGCACATCCCCGGTATTTAAATACCTGGAAGCGACAACGTCGTACAGTGCTTTCCACTTCCAGTTTAGATGACTAAAGTATTATTGCTTTCATTTACTATTTCAGTAACTACATACCATTGTACTTTGTATCTTTTAACCTATTCTAACATCAATATTATGTATTAAAATCTTATTAATAATTGCATACAATCAGTTAAAAATCTTTGAACGTAACTCTGATCGTTGTATTAAAACATTCTG
Source organism: Aporophyla nigra (assembly GCA_947507805.1). Classification (NCBI taxonomy): domain Eukaryota; kingdom Metazoa; phylum Arthropoda; class Insecta; order Lepidoptera; family Noctuidae; genus Aporophyla; species Aporophyla nigra. The sequence continues at coordinate 23,695,846 of OX382292.1, read as the reverse complement.
AGGAAGCAGAGATAAATATAATAGTAATAATATTTGATCTATAAATATTTCTGTAATAAGTAGGTAAATGTATCGATTGGTGTTTTATACAGGTACATCGTATTAAAGTTATGTATCCTACTTAAGTACAGTTGAACAGAGTCTATACTACTTCTATACTAAAGAAAAGCGTATGTCCCGACTCGCATAGATCGACTCACACTCGAGCTACAGTACCGAGTCCGCAGTAACCATACTGTATAATAGTGCTTCAAAATTACTCTAAAATCGGCAGCTGAAAGACACTTGCTATAAGGCATTACTGACGATCACATCTGTGGTGACCGACAGTATTATTGCGACGATAGCTTGTTCGGGACCACACGCGAACTGTGGCCGCAACGTGTCTCCAAATGGCAAAATTGACGAAAGGCATTTTGTATTACACTATCACTTAATTAAAGCGTCCGTTCATATAACCCGGTCCAAACTCACTGCGACTCAAACTTCCTTCCACTCACTACAACTAATATTTTGTAACTTCCGAATTGACCGTAATGTCTAAAGCGTCTGCTAGCCACACACCTCCCGCAAAACAAAAAAGGAAAAGGTAAAATAAAGAAACAAATATAAATCCATACATAAAAATTAATGTATTCTATTATCAATAACATAAGGTATAGTTACACAAAATAATAAAATTAGAGGAAAACAAATTTATACATAATCTTAACGCGAATAAAAAAACAAATTATACATGCTATCAACACAAGAATGCTATTAAAAAAAAGAAAACAGTATTTTACAATTTCCTAAAACAATCGCCTACTGCTTTCACCAGCGCTCACTTGTTCATAGACTTAGTTTAATAATTGTCAATTTGGTTTCAATTTTAGGGCTCATTTTATTGAGATTTAGGATCCACCTCAAATGGTCAGAATATACTACACATGTGCGAGGAAACAGTTAATGTAATTAAGTAACCCATTGACATGGTAGGGAAGGAAGAGCAACACTATAACTTAGCTAAGTGTAAACCATATTAGACACTAATAATAGATAAATAATTTAAAAGGTAAGCCAGCCGGCTGATTATGTACTTCAAATAGTAGTCAAATAATTGATAAGTTCAACAAAAAATTGAAAATTGGATCCATTAAGTAATTATTAATTTTCATAATATATAATAATTTGTGGATTCGTAAGTAATAACTCGATCACAGTTTTTTTTTTTCAATTGGTAATTTTGTGATATTTTAAATAATAAGGCCAAAATAATAGCTTAATCACAAAAAATAAGCAACAAAACAAAAAATAATAATAGTTGTATTATAACTCATTATGAACTAGAACGATAACAAAAACCAAGTACATAGACGCGAGTTTCAAACGAGATGCATTTAATGATTTTTGATGAATTAAAATAATAATAAATTAAAAATGTTCGTAAACGGGTCAAAACGATTAACGAATGCCAATTGTTTGCAAGACTCGATAATGCCAGATCTTTGATACAATGCCTCGCAATAACTTCTACAATTTAAGTAAACTTCGCTTCATGTGTAATAAAATTAAAAGTAATACAATGCCACAATAATAAATAAAAATAACTAAAATTTAAAATAAAACATTTGTGCGGATTAGTAAGTACCGATGGTGACGATATAAAGTCAAATGATGCTGCGAATATTCCGAATTAAGACCAAAAAAATTAATGTAACGTTAAATAATGAATCAGTACGTTCAGACGTCCTTTGTATCTAGTTCCCGTAATGATTGTGTGTAAGTGTTTCACACTGGAGTGTTCGGTCGGCTACAGTTCTGCCCAGTTGCATTTTAAGACTTATCTCACCTTTTAAACGGGCGAAACCTTAACTAACTTACAAGTTTTAAAAACACTTGAGTACTTAGTTACAGCGAATACTGAAACATTCGCCATAACTACAGTCCTGACAAGTGATAAAATTACAACTATAAAACTAATTTATAACTATCTCTAATTGGAATATATCCCGGCACTAATAATGTGATGTTTTCAACTAGACTTTGAACGTGTGAAATGCAATTGGAAAGTACCGTGACCTTGGGAGCGATACGTAGGTCCGTGCTCATAGGATTTGTATTATTGCTATGTTGAGCATCGGTTATCTACGATAACGCGGGTCGAGAACACTGCAGTGTGTGGCCTGAACGTACGGATAAACAAACAAACAAAATATTAAGTGGAGAAGGTCTGCGCTGGCTCGTGCGACTCAACAGCGGGTAACTAGCGTAGGGTAATAAACGGTACCGCGAGAGATTTCTTCAGGGGTCCGAACGCGTTAACACCTAAACTATAATATACTAATAACTGAACGCTGCAAGCTCATCTACAAACATTTACAATAACCACTTCATTTAAAAATAAACAAATGGTGTGTTCATTGAACAGGATCCCGTGTACTAACACTCACGCCAGGCCTCACTCATCCGATCACGCACCATTATACAAACATTATTATGTTAATTTCTCCTTGTCCGCTTAGCTATAAATATAGTTTACATAATATAAATTAAAATATAGAGTGAAAACTACACATTTCTTACGATATACTATGTACAAGGCATCTCTAGTCGCTCCCTAACAACGTGTGGCCTCGCGGCCCGCGCCCTTACCTCACTTACTATAAACGTTCATACAAAAACCTATCTGGCACTAACATGTATATTCATTACAAAATGTATAATATAATATTATTATGTATATACAATCACAACATAAATTTTATAAACAACCGAGAGAAATAGTTAATATATTGGTGTTATGGACACTGCTGCAGAGTCAAATCTGTTCATGTCAAGCATTATGTTGTACTCTTTAAAAGTATTCGTTAAAAAATATTTGAACTTTTTTTTATTATTAAATGAAAGGAATTATTTATTTTGATTTGTTCAGAATTGCGCTTCACGACCGAAACAATTATATTTAATGATTTTTATCCTCCATTGCTTCTCAAAGGGCAGTGTGGAATTTAAATATTATAAACGAATCTAGCTCCCCTAACAGAGTATTTATTGTCACTCCAAATAATGTTAAGAATGCGAATGATCAGAGAGTAAAGATTGCCTTGATCGCGTACATCATTTTAAGCGTACAAAATTATATAGACCGCCATTGATTACGTTCGTAATGAAACTACCTGATTTGTCCCCAAATTATTTGATATGTATACGAAAAAATGTTTTTTTTATATTAAGACATGACAATAAACAGGGTTTTGCTCAATCATTGTTCTATAATTATTCAGTTACCTATGACGTAGGAACACTTTTCCTGGAGTTGTTCGCTAGACGCTGTTACGTTGTGCGGCGCGGAGGCAAGGCCTGTGCTACACTACAATCCAACTATAGTATGTAAAAATAAGTCCTTATTAAAAATGGAGTTTTCTTTTTTCTAACCTTCATGCAATATATAATGTTAGGTATGGACCAATAAATGTATTAGTCGACATTAACACGGATGTACAAATATCGCAGCGGGATTTAATTGCGCATTGAATTTTCAACTTTAGGCGCTATGCAAGTGGGCTGAAGATCCAGTGCCAAAAAAATTACTGTCGCAATTTTAGTATGTCCGTAGAACGTGGTCCTTCATGGAAGATTGCATGTTTTCGTTTTGATCGAATCTAAAATGCATTTAAAATTCCGAAGACCTAACACTGGCCTATACCTAACATTATTTAAATACAACGAAACTTTTCCAAGCAACAATGACTTTTATTCAATATCAGCCTATTTTTTTAAGTATTGGGCCTATTGCCGAAGATACGACATTCACGATCGACGTAAAACGGTAACGTAACATATAAATTACAAAGATTGCAGAAGTATTATGAAACTCACTGTAATCATTGTAATTCATACTTTATTAAAATGCCACAAGAGTTACATTGCAATGACTTACTAACGGATTTACGTCATTCAGATTTGATTGCGAATGTTCTGCTTGAGGTGACCGAATCTAAGTCGAATCTTTGGTCGTAAGAGCCCTTTCCACGTGCAGTCATTGTTCTATACCAATCCGTATGGAAGTATATAAGTGCGGAAGTATTTTTGCGTTAAGTATCAACTCTTATGTTAAGTAGCGACCTTAGCGTTTCTTGAGGTAGATGAAATATCACGTCATTTCATAGTCACAGTCAATTTTGATAAAATAGACGGCATGGTGCCACCAATATTGCACCTTAACATTTCTGCCTTTAAGTAATTATTGTAATTTATCTAAATTAATTGCTGTTGTTTTCGTTAATACGTCTTGTCTCAGCGCCGCACAGTAAAAATATAATAATTAATATATCGGATTTAAGTTTGTTGGATCGCCCCGTCACATCGTCGAGTGATCACTCCGCGTCGCCATTGCACTATATTTAAACATCTAAACTAAATTAAAAATCAAAATTACACGTAATTCACTCGCGTAAATCAACACAGCGAAAGTATAAATCTGTAAATTATTGCGAAGACCTACAAGTGATCCCATACATGTCGAAGATATTAATAATATACTCCATTGGCCCACATGCGATCAAAATATTAGTTTTGTCGTATAACTCCCATTACACTAAGAAAACGAGCAATTCGTATATGTGTTCCCGACAGTAAAACATTTCCATTGATAGGGAAGTAAAACTACAACGAAAAACACTTAAGATATGATTAGTCTATCACTTATATAATACAGAGTCGGTAATCAAATCGGACTCGTCGCCGCCCGTTGCTACGCAACGATGCCTTATTTACAATTTTTCTTACAAATTTTTACACTTTGCTTTTTGGTCATCGATTTGGGAAGAGAACGAAATGCGAAGACTTTGAGTTTAGCGATATCGTTAAGAAGTATCGCTAGGACCGAATGCACCGCTAACATGGGAGGTACCATTACAGATAACTCTCGGGTTCTTCTGTCGCTTGCGTTTCGATTGTGTTTGGAGTCGGTTCGGTTGGTCTGCGCATCGTTTTCATCCGTTATTTCTGTCGCTAGGACAATGCGAGGTAACCAATGCATCAGAACCGTTAGTAGTATTGGGATAACCTCTAAAGTGGGGATAACGTTGTGCCAACATACCTCTCTTCGTTAAATATTGCTGAGTTTTGAAAATTATATCAGAAGACGCCGACCAACTGGTGATCTTCTAATAAATGCGACACCAAGCCACTTGACACCAATCGTAGCGATTGAAACATGCATACTATTCCCATTGAACGACACGAGTGATTATCATTCTCATTCGTTCAATGAAAATATAACTACATATTTGCACAGTCGAATCGCTACAACCATTATACAGTATGTGACGAATCAGGAATTATATTATTTTGGCTTGTTTTAATAAATTGCTTTCTGAATACCAACGCTATCTTTTCATATACATGTCGACTTAGGATATGTTAATTGATCAAAGCATTTTTTTCCACTTTAAAAACCATACTAGAAAGCGGTTTATTAGTACATGCCAAAACGTACCCAAAAATTCTCGTTCAGACAAAAAAAAACTACTTTTTCAAGTACTTAACTAAACATAAGCAAACCCTTTAAGGCATTCACATCAAAATTCAATTAAAATTTCTGACCAAAAAGCGCTTCCTTAATCTTTAGTCAAACACTAAAAGACCTTTACAACCCAAATGATCACATACTGTACACACGACACACAACATCACCCCTAGCACAGTCACTGACGACGCTCCACGTCACGTTACGTCACGTCACGTCACGTCACTAGAAGCAGCGACGTATAAAGTCCCAGTGTTTGGCGCGTCGTCACTCCCGCGGCGCGTTCTTGAGGAGAGAGATGGCGTGTCGCACGTACTGTACCAAGTGACGGAACGTCGACGATAGGGACAACGGCCCACACTTGCGGTCCACTGCTATGAACAGATCTGGAACAGATAAGGACGGTATTACGTGGTTGATTTTGTAAAATGAGTCTTATGGTGAGCCAAATACGATGGATATCTGGTTCTAGAGGCATCGGAAATCACAGATTGTTGCTACTTATAATTATTGTCTTACGTAAGCCTGTATTTCTAACCGGAATACAGAAAACTGCCTGTCGACAAATATAGGAATTGTGGTACGTTTTTCTCTACGACTACCTTGATTAAGTTTTTTTTTTCTTGCAATATAATGCAGGATATTCCTGAATACAGCAGAGAATCATCCTCCCAATCTTATTCCAAGTTATTTGGACTCTAGACCAAAAATAATATTGTGTAATTTATTATAATACTACCCAAATGAATGATCTTCATAGTAACCTTTAAATATCAACAAAATTTCGTCTGCAATAGTAGTGCATCTTGTACGCATTTGTCTTGAAAATAAGGTTTATTATTAAAAAGAAAAATTGTGTGTCTCAGCTCCGACGCATGACTGTAGTTTATTCCTTACGAACGAATATAAAATATATATACATTAGTAAACATAACGTAACGGAGAAAGTTTGATTTTACTCCCGATAAAACTTTCATACCGGCTTATACACCGTGACATTTTAGTCGTCTTACAAAGGTTGTCCACTCAATATATCCGACGTAATATACCTCTAGGCGTGATTAAAAATTGTTACCATTAATTAAGTTAATAGATATAAAGAAAAATTAATAATGGATTAGAATTATGAAACAGCCTGTTAATAATGTTTACGTTTCATACGGTAGAGAACATACCTACCCAGTGCACGAGTCGGCTAGATCATTCCATCTCCATTTTACATCAGACAAAATATTAAATTTTAACCATGTCATGTGTCAACATAATGAATAATATTTTTTAGTTATTCAAATGTTCATTCTTTTCTTATGGATGTGTAGTAGTCATTGGGTACATGAAGTGGGCTGCCGCTGTAAGACGACTAAAATGTCACGGTGTAAATATGAAAATCGATTCTTTAGGAATAAACTTCAGAAAACTTCAAAAATAAATAAAACAATTTAGACAATACATACCTCTATTAGCCCTAAGCCTGCACAAGGAGTCGGCCTGCTCCCACAGGTCATGCGCGACGTACAGGAAGGCGTAGTACTTGTTGAGTAGCAGCAGCGCCTGGTGCGCGTGCGCCGGCACGGAGTGCGCCAGCGAGCAGTAGCCCGACGACGCCGAGCCCGACCCCACCGACCCCACCGACCCCGCCGGCGACGGCGTGGGCGACAGCGGCGACACCGACTCCGCCAGCGCCGGCTGCGACAAGCACACGAGCCGTTGTAGCACGGGACGGGGGAAACTACTTAAAACTATGGCGACCGAAAATTGAACCGCGGTGTTTGTAAATAAATATTGAAGAAACAACCTTCTTTTATGAACTTGGCGGAACTGGAACAATTTAGTATTTAATTTCTGAAGTCCAATATGACGCAAGTCTTTAAGTTAAGACAATACTAATAGTGCAATACATATTTACATTTTTTCTTTATTCTTTACAATGCCCAAGTTTGATAATGTGAATGTGAAAATACGACATTTTGTATAAATACACTCCAGGACTCCTAAATCGAGCCACCATTTTCATTTTAGATTTAAAGTAGTCAATTTAATGTAATCGTTGTTCCAAATTTGAATTTAAGAATATTCAAAAGGTTTAGACTATAAAAGAATTGTATATTTATATCCAGTATGTAGTTGTTAAGTTATCCTTATCAACAGGAATCGAACCCTATTACCAAAAATGTCACAAGAAACGACTGAATTACTGATTAATCACTTATATAAAAGCAAAACGAACTATCAACTACAAAAACTGAGCAACATAAAAGTATATAAGTGTAAAAATCATAGATATATTGTTGCATATATTGGCAATGTTGACATAACGATACAATAAACATTTACGTCATAACGTAAAGGTTTGTGCATTTTCTAAATATTTGAGTAACACTTACACATTGCAAAAAAGTCAACATCAGTCTCAAAGCATTTATTTCAAATACATAAGTGTCACTTTTGAACGTCAACAGTTACATTGAAATAGAATTGATTCTAGTTGCCCCTTCCAAAAGGTAGATTCGTATGGAGAAGAATGGGCAAGAAACTGCACCGTTACTCTTTTAAAAACGCGACATTATGTGTTATACTTGTATTATATAAGAAGAAGACTGTAAAAATAATATATAACGTCAATTATATCTTCATTGTTATTCGCATCGCCAATATATGTCATAATATATCTAAAGTGTGCTTTTCCTTACTTGTCTGATTTGGTTAACAAAAATGTGTAATGTTTACATAGTTAATTCGTTGCACTTTTCTTACAAAACTGTGCATTCGTACATAAATCAAAACGTTGAACCTAATGTAAAGTGACTGACAACTAATGATTTTCATACCGTGTTTACCAAAAATAGACAAGTGAACAGAAACACACTGTATGATAAAAATAAAAGACAAATTGATACAGACATCAGAACGTACCTTCTGTTGGTACTCGTGAACGATCTTGTTGTACTCCTTCACCTCTCGGTTGTACATCTTGAACATGCGCAGGTACAGAAGTGCTTGTACTCTTAGGCTGGAAGTATAGCGGGAATATGTTAGAATTTATAAAGGTGAAATGGATTATTGTTTTATAAAATCAATGATAAATGATATGATGAGGAAATTGACTGTGTTCTAGATCGATGCTAGATCAATTGTCGCACAATCATCACTAAAGTGACTCAAAAATCGATTAACCAACAATGGATTATTGTGACGTGTTTCATGAATCGATTATAAATGCGAAAGTAACTCTCTGTCTCACGCTTTCGAGACTAAACCACAGAACCGATTTTGATGAAATTTGGTACCGGATAAGGTTGAACCCCAAGAAAGGACATAGGCTACTTTTTATTCCGCAACTTTGTCTGCGTTCGCGATAACCGACATTTACGCGGACGAAGTCACGGGCAATAGCTAGTAAAGTCTAAATACAGGTTGTATTTAGATTTTACCAGGATGAAATGATCATTCGACACATACTTGCTTGAGTACAGCCCAAATAAGCATGATAGTAATTAAATAAAAAACTGATAGTTTTGACACTAACACATAAAAAAATGTGAAATAATTAATTACCTGAGTATATCAAGCTTATTGAATGTGTCATGTGGCGACGCCCTAAACCGTTGCGGCATCGAGTGTATACTCTTTATATACTCGATAGTCTCCCGGTAGATAGTGAAGGCGCCTTTAGTGTCAAGTTCTAGCTCCAGTACTCGCCCGGTTAGAACGAAGCATAGTACTGATTCGAGGTACAACATGACGCGGGGAAGTGGTTCCTGTTCTTTCTCAGCGGCTGTGCGAAGACGCGTCGCTTCTTCTAGGTAGTATCTGTCAAGTGAAATGTTCGCGTTACGGCTAGTAACAACATTGATGAGATTAGTATGATGAAAATGAGTTAATGAAATGTTGAGAAAAAATTGCCTTGAAAGCGCAAAACGCTTCTTAATAAAAATTGTTTTTGGTGACAGGAGTTGAAAATATTCTTGGATGGAAAATACAATTGCGTGCAAAAATATCGACCCACCCGTGCTCGTCTTACAATTTGACAAGTTTTACAAACAATAATCTAATTGTATACTACAAATCTTCCTGGATGTAAATTACGTTATTGAAAGATCTTTCAAAAGTGATTTATTAGTTTTTGAGAAAATTCAGCACTTCTATACATAGGGTTCGAATAAAGAACCTCCTTTTTATTGAAGTCCGTTAAAAAATTAAGTTAAATTTTCATCAGATGAAGAGAAAGAAATAAACAAAACTAAACGTTTGTTAATTTTATTGATAAAAAATTGTACCGAACTCTTTCCCAGCAAAGTGAGTGATGAGAACAACTGAACAATTAAGTTAAGAAGAGGAGGAGGAGGAGGGGGGGAGTTGTTTAAGAATACTGCTTTTATCAAAATATATCGCACCTACGGTGCAATAACGTCACTTATGCAATTTTTGTCAAAATTGATTTGAGTATGAGAAAAATTAGCTAATGTACCCCTTTATTAAATGTTCGCTTTAACTTTAATATAAAGTTCAAAGTTGTAGTTTAAATATTACCAGTTAATTTCTTTAGTCAATACATTACAACAGGATGTCGAATTTTCAAATGCTTCTCCTGCAATATTACATCATTTGCATAAGTGAAGTTGTTGCACTGTAGGTGCGATATGTGCAAATAAACTGCACCTAACTTACTTTCACACGATATAAAATAATAAATTATATCAATGAAATTTTTTTAGACATCTTCTCCCAAAGTGAGACCTCGGGGTGGGTGAAGTTTTTGCACGCAAATGGATAATGTTTTGGGTTTTGTAAGTTTGTTGATAAATGAACGATATTGTTTTTATCAGCATTTAAACTGATGTAAGCATGCAGTGGCGAAAATAAGATAATTAGCGAAGTTCTTGTCATATATGCACAGGTATTGATACCTTGCCTTTTGAGGCTGTAAACAAAATGACAGGCAGCAACGTTCCCGTAAAATACGGTAAACGCCAATATGTCTGCGAGGTAAGTAGATTGTAGCAAGATCGTATTTGTAACGATCATAAAAGTTAGAGTGTAAGGCTTGACCAAAGTTGACAGTTATAATTGAATCGCACATGGTTGAAAATCGTTTGACACTTCGCACTTTCTGTTAAAACAATGACGCTTATGGGTTGAAATGATAATTGTATGATGATTTACACATGATATTAATAATGACGAAAATATATTCATCATCATTATCATCATTTCAGCCGAAAGTCCTCCACTCCTGGACATAGGCCTCCCCCAAGCTCTGCCACTTAAGTGTCAGTGGGCAGGGCACATTGCTCGCAAAACAGATGGCCGATGGGGCCGAAAGGTTCTGGAGACCGCGTACCGGAAGGCGTGGAGATGGACGGCCTCCCACAAGGATGGATGAACTTGTGAAGGCCACAGGAATCCGCTGGATGCGGGAAGCACAAAACCGGTCGAAAATATGTATATTAAAAATAACGAAATGAAAATTGATTATGACAACATGATATGTATAATGACTTCAAGGTATTTGATTATGACAAAACGAAATTGAGGATAACAAAATAATGATGACTATGACAAAATGATAATGATGCCGAAACTCACTTGTGATCCCTCTCCTCGTCCGAGAGTGCGTCGGCCGGCAGTCGCTCGAAGTAGGAAAAGTAGATGGGCGTCTGACCCACGTATGTGTCCGTCCGCTCGTGGTTTGTCGCTGCCACCTCGCCACCCTTAGTAATAGTAAAAGTTAAGTTACGTTTTTAACTATTAGAAAGAAAACAATTAAAAAGAAAACGTGAAGTCTTAGAACTGTTACAGGTATGTAGTCTTGAAAATGTATTATCGAACTAATTAACTGAAAAAAGACGTGGCAAAGACGAATCCGTTGTCAATAACAATACTGTAATTAATCGATCCTCGGTTTCGGAAATTCAATGCAATTTTAAGCTAACAGCTTACACTGTTGTTTTTTTTAAGTATTTATGTGAACCAATTTGAAAGACTTGACCTATAAGATAACATTGGCGATTATACAGTACCCGGATGTAAATACGGTACAAAGTGTCGTAGAAAGAATTCGGTGATCGTCTGTGCCACTTGTATGTGATTATCTCTGACTTCTAAAGCTCAATGTGCTGTATTAGCGTTCGAAAATAGTATGAACGGTCGGATATACGCCGTACAAGGATCTTATGGCGCATGAATGACGTTGACAGTGGCACCGTTGGAATTTTTTTTGTTGAATTCGGGGGACAACTCCGAATGTAAAGTCGTTTACTCTTTTGGCCTCACTATTCTTTATTTTGGCTTCAGCACCCTCAAAAAACCAATGAAAACGACACCCATGATGAAATTTCATCTTGGATTGTCATTTTGAACTCATTATTAGCTTCAGCACCCTCGAAAACCATGTGGCCTCACTATTCTTTATTTTGGCTTCAGCACCCTCGAAAACCATGAAAGGAGCACCCATGATGTGACGATTTCTACTTGATTTATTTTATTCGATTTCTGACTTTAGTCATGCGCCAAAAGATCCTTTTACCGCTACCGTTGTATCTGTCGTACGCGTCGTTGTCTAAAGCTCGATGTGACGGATGAACTGTGTATGTATGTGTAGCAGGTTACCTGTTCCGGGTGCGGCGTGTGCGGCCTCTTGGGCACATTCCGACGTGGCGGGCGCTGCAGTGCCCGAACTGTGTCGGCACGCAGGCGCGCCAGCGACACGCGCACCACCAGTCGCGCGCGAGGCCGCGGGACTACTGACGAGCAGGACAACATCGTTATTGGATATGTACTTCCTGCCAGGGTCACGGATTTGTACGAAACAGTTACCGTGGCCCTGACAAAGGCTACTGAAGGAACACGGGTGGGTTTTAGTCAGTAAAAGTCGTACGCCCTGCCGCTCCACCCAGAGCGGGAGAAGTCAATTGATGATTTCCCGAACAAAAAAAATAATGAATATGTATGTATGTACATATTATTTCGGAGTGAATTAAGTTGATTATTCAGGACAAATCATCGGAATCCCATGACAAAAGATCTGACGTGCGTTTCGTGGTAATTCAAACTGTAGTGTCAGTTTCTTTTAACCATCTTCTCACCAATGTAGGGCCAATCCATCCTCAACCAATTTTCAAAATATTTAGAAAATATAAATACAATAATATTCAAACACTCACCATTGGAAGATGCTTCCTCAAGCCTCTCCGAGCCGCGGCCGGACTTGAGTCCTGAACCAACGTCGGCCTCCGCACGCACGTACCGCTCCGTGGGTATCCGCTCCACACGCTCCACCGGCTTGTCGAGAACTTTACTCTCAAGCAGCGACAACTTGCTGTCGGACAACCGCGGCTTCGTGTCTGGAAGCCGGTCGTGCGACAACTTCTCTCCCGCTATCCGCTCCGTCCTCTCCCCGAGTCGATCGTGAGATCTCTCAATCGGCAACCGATCTAGCGACTTCTCGCTCGGTACCCGTTCAGTTGACCGCCGGTCATTGAGCCGGTCTGACGACAGACCGGATAGCCTGTCAACTGAAAGGCGTTCGCTAGCCGACGAAGACCGGTCTGACGTCGACGTTCGTTCCGTCGATATCCGATCGACCGGTCGCTCGGGTATCCGGTCATTGGAGGTACGTTCGGTCGGTATCCGATCGGAGGGTATTCTCTCGTAGGAGTTCCGTTCGGGTATCCGGTCCATCGTCCGATCGCTGGGGGGTCGTTCGATGGGAACTCGGTCGGAGGAGCGGCGTCGGTCGGATCGGTCGGACCGGTCATGTCGCTCGACGGACAGACGATCCGTTTCCCGTCTCCTGTCGGGCTCGTGCGGGGACAGTCGCGCCATGGCTTCCTCATTGCGTCGCTCGGCGGATCGCTCGCGATGTCGCCGCTCCTCCTCGTCGGCTTCGGGCGCTGTGACCTCGATGATGGTCACCTGTCCCTTGCCTTTGCCTCCCTTCCCTTTGCCGCCTTTACCGCCCTTGCCACCGCATTCGTCGCTCTTTTTGGGTGTAAAAACCTGAGAGAGAAAGCAAGGTTAATGAGATGCAGTTCACATTTTAAAAAAACGGCCTTGTTTTAATTCATTGGTGAAACTGCACAAATGTGTTGCGTGTGTCAGATTATAATAATATGTAAACAGCTGATGATGTAGTTCACTTTATACAGCGCCAAATGCGACTGTTATTAATAAAAACCACACTGATTATATGCCACAGAAATAACAAGAAGAATGTATATGCAACTATTGCGGTTTCGCTGCTATGTTTTCGCGGCGGAAATGCGGTACCCGCCTATTACGCCCGATACTAACCCTGCGAAAGATATGCGTCTTGGTGTCTTGCAGGGGCCGGTGCGGCGGCGGGTCGGGCTCGCCGTCGCTGTCAGCCGCGGGGGGCGCGGGGGGCGCAGGGGGCGCGGGGGGCGCGTGCAGGGGCGCGGGGGGCGAGTGGGCGCGCGACTTGGGCGGCCGGCCGCGCCGCTTCTTCGTGGGCCGCTCTTCCGAAGGCCTGGCTTTGGGCGGCCGCCCACGTTTCACTCCTGCCGCAGTCGCGGAGGGAATCACTCGGGGTGATGTCTGGGGAAGAAATATTCACACTAAAACTCTTATATTTATGAAATTTCTGGCCTTTAACCTGGTACATAAAAGTTTGACTGTCATATGCCGTACTTCAGTCGTTATCGAAAGCCAATCTGTTCACAGAAAGTGTAATTTGTACAGGCGACCGTGAACGCAATACAGAAACGATATTTTTTAGTTTTTAACGATTTAAGGTCTTAAGATTTTGACGCTACAGATTAAGACGTCATGTGTGAATAGTTTAGTAGAAGCAAAAATGAGGGCACAAACAAGAGTCTTACCGTATGCCTCGACGTTTCCTCGTCACTAGAAGCGGCCGACACCCGGGTGGGTACGGAGCGCCTCCGCCGCACGACGCCGGGCGACGGCGACGACGTCTCCGAGTCCGACATCTCCGAGATCGGACTCTGTAACAACATCATGAACATACTTTAGTCAAAACCTAAAGTCATTTATTCAAATTAGACTGACGATCAGCACTTTTCGAACGTCAAAATCACATAAGACAGTCTCCCAAAACGCTCGCCCTTAACATTTAGTCTTTAAATTGATCAAGTTCTGGACACGAATAACAAAAACATTGCAAGTAAAATATAAAGGACTTGAATGCTTTTATACACTGCAAGGACAATATTCTTTTGAAGATTGTGTAGCTTTATTTCTCTGCTGTTTCCCTTGATCTTCATCATCATCATGATCTCGGAAAGACGTCAATTGCTGGACATAGAGCACCCTCAAGCAGAGCCTCAATGACCGGCTCTACGCTGCCCGTATTTAGCGAATTCCAACGACTTTTCAACTGTTTTCAAAATCTGCTTGCAGCTTAATCATCATTATTAACCACCAGAACTGTATAGAGATATCCACACTTATGTTCACCTCGATAGAACTAGACACGGTCGAAGACGCAATAGTTCCATGGATCGCCCCCACTGCTTGCCACAACAAATCCTTAAACTTCAGGAACTGGTACCAAATCCTCTCCCGGTCTTCGAAAGGCACATCACGGATTCTGTTTTCGAAGTTCATCAGTCCATAGCGAAGTGAACTCTTTATTAAGGATAGCTTGATCCATTTCTGTGTGACTTCCTCTTCAGATTCTGACAATATGTCATGAAGCAGATGGTTGAATATGTCCCAGTAAATATCCATTTTGTACTATCATCACTATGCATATGAGTGTTAATTTCAGTCAACGACTTTTTCGTGTGGTGGTGAATAATCATGAATTTACAATGTTTTACAGGTTAATGAATTTGGATGTCCTTCTATTTTCTTCAGGAGATTCATCAGTTGTAGACATGTATACTTAAATGTAAATAATGTTTCACAAGAGGAATCACTTGCGAAACGTCTTGGAACTCAAAACACAAGTGGTACGTTCTCAACGCGATCCCAGAATCAACCGCGAGCTTTCGACTTAGATTGTAACAAACGCTTACTAAGTATTCTTACTAAGAAATGTATGGCCACTTTGTTTCCAAGAACTGTTTATCTTTCGGAACATAACACCTGAGAAAGGGTCGCTTAATATAGTTGGGATTGCGGACTAAATACGGAAAATGCTGGGTAGGTCATTCTTGACCGTGAGAGAGATAAACGTACCTATTCTATATTCAAATTATTTTACCAAGTAGATGTGATTTTCTCTAAAGCAAACAGCAGCTTACTACTAATGGAAATTAAGTTGATTTCAGAATGACTAATATAAAAAAGGTGAAGTTGTATCGCAAAATGAACTCTATAAAACTCATAGCTGATTACAGTGCTGTTCGAAAACTAAATAACGAACGTAGAACAGCAAATCAGCATTTTGCTTATGGTACAAGTTTAGCCTACTGTCTTCATAAGATGTATGGCCACCGGAGTGTTCGTTGTTGACAGTTCTTGTCACCACCTGCTGAACTTTCAGTATTTAGACAAGTGACAAGTTGACGACAGCTCCTTGAAATACCCACTTGTCATCCGATCTTCAACACGTTGGACTTGCTAAATAGGGCACATGTGTAAACTTAGAATATCACAGTCCTAAAGCTGTGTCGTCCGTACTGGAAGTTCTAATTAGAATAACTGATAGATGATTCATGTTCTACTGTTTTGGCACTACATTTTCAGCTTTGTTGAGAGTTAAAATTGGCATTTTGGGTTGTCCCGCAGTGGGCCTTGAAAAAGTGACTGAAACACGCTGGATGCGGAAGACGAAGAACTGGATCATCATCACTTCAGCCAAATGACGTCTACTACCGGACATACGCCTCCCCCAATTTGGGGGGGTTTGCAATAATCTTCATGCTTGACAGGCGGGTTTGCGATCGCAGTATGGTGGTAAAATTCATAGAGAACGCTGCTGCCCATTATCTATAGTAAGTCCTTTAGTCGCCTTTTACGTCACCCACGGAGGAATGGGAGGTACTATTCTTTACGTCCGGCACCACACACAACAGGAAGAACTGGGTGTTCAAGCTTAACTTGGGAGAATCTTATTATCCAGCAGCAGACTGCGATAGGCTGAGTAGATTGACGGTTACCAGCTGCAAGAAAATCTCACTAAAGATATTCAAGTTGAACTCACCGGTTTTCCTTTAATATCAGCAAGGGCATGTCTGACATCCTTCCCTGATTCATAGGTCTGGTCAGGCGGGTTTGCGGAGGGTGGGACGAAGTTTGACAGGCCCCAGGACGAACGCTGTGCGGGGGCCGGGGCGGCGGCGGCGGCGGCGGCAGCGGCGGCGACTGCGGGGGCGGGCGCGGCCGCGGTCGGCGCTGGCGCAGGGGTCGTGGACTCCGCGGAAGAGGATTCGGTTTCGGAATCCTCGGAGGGAGATGAACTGCCTGAGGTTGGACTGCCTGACCCGATTGGTGATATAGGCCTGTAAGTATGAAAAATTTTTTGTGACATATGAAATCATTTTTTTTAAACGATTGGTAGAGCCAACATTGAACGGAAGGAGGAGTATGAAATTTGGCACAGTTAAAAGTTACGAAAATTAGTGCAGATAGCTTATATTTTTAAATAATAAATAATGCATTAGACATGCAATAAAATAAAATAAAAAATATGGTCGAATTTTAAACATTGGTCGACTAGTAGAAGTTAATTCTTCTACATTATAATAAGTATGTATTATACATAATGAAAACCATTCACATCACAAATCACTTCATACATTTCGTGTTGAACGAATATAAAACATGGTTTTGTTTCTTTTGATCGTTTGAAAACTATAGAGACACAATGATGTTTCAATTATGTTTAGCGAACGTGAAATTTAGCATTTGTCGCATTGAAACAATAAAAATACGTAAGTAATACAGAAAAATGCAATCCTTTCAAATCAAATAAACTTCCGTCCGCTTGGCTCTTGGACTTGTTGAAATTAATTCAATTTCAGTCGCGTACTTAAAACTTACGAGTTTCCACTCGAGATAAAAATCAATTAAAAACTTAGCGCTTACAAAGGGAAGTGTAGACGTGGCGTAATTTTGTTAAGCACGGGAATGAACTTACGGTCCTATCGCGTGTGTGTTCGCGACCTCGTCATCGCTCTCCGATAAGCCGAGGTCCTTGTTCACTACGTCACTGGAAACAGAAATAAACATACAATTAACAAAAAAAGTTAGCTTCTTTATCTTGAACCCTTGCCGCTTTAAAAGCTGTTTAGAGTCAGCTAAGACGACAGTGGTGATGATTCTGTTGTGCTAGTGCACAACAGAATCATCACCACTTTCGTCTAAACTAAATTTAGTCTATTGCTTGTTTTAGCCAGGAGGCTGTTAATATTTGCGTTCCATTTTTGCCAACAATATTTTGGACAATCGTCTAAAGACGCAAACAGTTATTGTCCATGGTATAAATGGACATGATAACAAATTATTATTGTATTCTTAGTTAAAATAAGATTTTTAAGAAGAGTTAATCCGACTCTAACTTTTGTGTACAAAACAATCGAAACCTCGATGATGTTCTTGCGTTGATTGAGCTCAGAAATGTTAGAAGTTCATAAAAAATGTGACGAGAAAGGAATAAGTAAGATTACCGGAATGATAGTAAATAAGGGGGAAATTCGCTTTTGACATAAACAATTCCATTTTTCCTTTCATTTTATACAAATTTCAACAAACTGTTTAGTACGGACGGTAGCTAACACGGTTAGACTTGGTGCTTCGGGAGAAGGTTCCTAATAAATTAGATAATGTTGAGATCCTAAGGGATGCAGTTCTACAAGGGATGAGTATTTTAAGAATCATATTCCTCAGCTTTTACCCGATAGAGATTGTTCTAACTTCGCCAAGATGGAATAGGTGGCTACATGACACACCGACGTATATGTATTTAAAATGTTAAAACACATGAATAACATAGGGCATTTTCCGAACTACTATAAAATACAGTATTAGCCACATGAAAGACCCAAGTCTACGTATGCTAGACATTTGTGTGCGTATTCCCGTCGTACATAGCCGAAAGACCTTCATTTGCATGCGCTAGTGGGCTGTCTGTTTTTATTACGGCCCACCGACACTCACGGACTCAATGGTTTCGGCCCGTCACTATGTCGGATAGTCTGTAAGCTCTAGAAACATGTGTAGAAGTAGCTTCAAGTGAGATAACCCTTGATGGATTAAGACTAAAGAAGATTGAAGAAAGGGATGTGGTTTAAAACTCCAAACTCATTTTAGTACTGACGAAGTTTATTGAAATGGACAAAGTGTATCCTGGAAACAAGAATCACAGAACCGGTCAAAGTGGCGGTGCCTGGGGGAGGCCTATGTCCAGCAGTGGACGTGTTTCAGCTGAAATGATCATGATGATGCTGGAGGCAGGGGTCGTGGCTTAGTAATAACAATCGCAAAGGTCGATCGACAAGGTTATGCTTGCCGTGATCGGTCCATGGATCCCATCCCATGGTCCAATGGATGACCATCTTTACATACCGAGATCGGTCCATGCTTGGGAAGGCACGATAATCTGTTGGGATGTGGACCTTTCGAATACATTATGGTAGTCAGAAGTTAGAAAGTCTGACAACCAAGTCTTGCCAAGAGGGTATAATTTTACCCAGTAACTGGGTTGTGGAAGTCAGATAGGCAGTTGTTCCATGGAAAATTATTGGTATTCAGCTGCATCCGGTTCGATTGGAAGCCAACCGGCATAGTGGGGGTATCGTATTACCCAGTACTTGGGTTGTGAAGGTCAGATAGGCAGTTGCCTCATGTAAAATTGTGGTAATCAGCTGCATATGGTAAGACTGGAAGCTGACCGGCATAGTTGGCTAAAAGATAAGCAAATGATGATGATGATGTTGGAAGTAGTCTTTTTGAAGGTTGATCAAGTATCAAGATGAGCTGTAAGTTGATCGATACTTGGTAGTAGGCCACTTTAGTCTAATAATAGGTCCCCAATATTATAGTTAGTCTATGTTTAGAAAACCACACAAACAACTGAACGAATAACGATATCCCTTTATTGATCCCACAACTCGAAAGTAAGGCAGCTGCTACAATGTTTATTTATTACTCAGTAATTTACGAGTAACCCTTTTGAAATGAGATACTCACGGCGACACTGAACTCCTTGAGTTCGATATCCGGTTATCCAAACCTGCAACAAAACAAAAACATTTATTTAAAAACGGTTCATAACTTCAAACATCGTAAAATACTCGTTAAGTTTACCAATTATGTAAATCGTCTGCGTTCATTTGATTAAACACACAAATGAATAACTATGTACCGTTGTATTAACAATATGTATATTCTCATTAAAAAACGTAATTAATCTTTCGATGTTTTTATTGGTGAAAAAATGTTTCGTATTGAGGTGTAATTAAGGAATTCTTGCTAATTAGTGTCGTGTTTTTGTTTGTGTGATCGTTTATCGTCGCCGTGTCCACAGGTCCCAGTCTCTGAACCCCAAGGCTACAATACATTAGTCTTTACAGTATTTAGCAACCGTAAATTCTGCCGGCGACTCCATTACTTGATAAATACCAACTATACTTGGCTTATTAGTTGATACGCACGAATAACTCGCGCGTGCGAATCGACTGTTTTAATTATGTCATTTCTATAGGCGACTCCCACTTTATTTGTTGGGGAATCGGTAATTCCAGAAATACGTCCTAGTGAATTGGTACTTTTTAAAGTTTATGCAATAAAGTTACGAGAAACAATGTACCAATGGCCTTATACGTATTTCTGAAGTAAATGATAATTGATTTTATTTCTGTAAGTAGGTTTGTACAAACAACTACCAACCCAAAAAAAAAAGACTGACATGTAAAAATGTAATGTTTTTTTTTTCTTTACTAAATGTGCTTTTCCTATTTGACTACTCTGAGAAGAAAGGCCGAAACAAACTCAGAGTGTCACAGTCTCATTAAAGTCCAGACATAATCTTGGTCATATGAAGACAATGCAGACTGGTGTATGAAATGGTCTTTTGAGGAAAGAACCACACACAGATTGAGTGGACCTGTCCAGTCAGTGCACGCATTTGTCAGCTCAACTCCGTTGTCGATTCGCCCACAATTAAATAAATTTCACCCGATTCGGGCGAGTAGATTCGTGCGAATCAACCAATAAGCCTACTTAACATCTAGACTGCGATTTGCGATTATTGTCCAAAGTAATCTCTTAAAAAACTTGATTATTTGCGCAACGCAGATTGCTTACTAAGTGCTAGATAATATGAAACAGAATAAGTAACTCAATGCAATTACGTCGAGTTCTATGAACATTAAGAACAATCATTGTTAATGCGAAGTACTTTCGAAATATTAAATCTAAGAGCTTTTCATTTTCCGTCATAGTTCGTCAGGTATATACGGACGTAGGTGGCTCAGAGTCCACAGAGAGTATTCATTAGCTACGACAACGCTCACAAATAACCCTATGCATAATAAATGCCACCGAACAAGTGGCGGCTACTTCGATAAATTAGACTTATTCAAAACGACTGGACTAATGTACTATCACGAAAAGAAATAAGTAACTCCGGTCGCCGGATATTGTTCAAGTTTATTAAGAAATTTATGGATGTTTTCAAATGTCATGCAATTTGATAAATGAATTGTTTGTTTTTTATTAATTAAATAATTTTTTATCCGAAAACATCTATCGATTTCTTATTAAAGATCAACTGTATCCGAGGACCCTGGTTACTTACTTATCTCTTTTGGTGACCGTGCTTTTGGCTGTTGATGGAGGTGAGTGACACATTCAATGCATGAGGTTCCGACCTTTTATCTTTCAATTACAAAGAGACGCAAAGTTAATCATGCATCTGAATAGGAAATGATCGTTACAACCTGCATCTGACTTCGAGTCTAGCCATTATTTATTTATTTCAATGCTTGTGTATACAATAAATTTTTGATTGGTCACGCCTAACATAAAAGTATCTTATTTTGTCAAGAACATATATTAAGGTTGCATTTTAAAACAACAAAATTTAATCGTATAACAGTTGCTTTTTCTAATAGTAACTAGCTTTAGCCAGCGGCTTCGCCCGAGTGGAGGTAAAACATTATATCACGGGAAGGTACTACCGGGATATAAGTATTCTATGTGTAAATCCATTATTAGATTATAAACTGACCACCCATTTTTCCGTGATTGAGTAACAACCATCTAAACATACCAAGCTTTCACATTTATAATATTAGTTGGATAGAAATACTCCTGTTCAGTGATCCATTAAAGCCCATCAGCAAAAAACTACAGTGTGGCATTAGAAAAAAAAAGTGAATGAGGGGAGTCCCTCATTGCAGAGCAGTAATTTGCTAAAGAGTCCAATTGTGTGGTTTGACTGCAGCACATACACGTAAGTGCATCGCACAGCGGCGAGCGGACGCTGTTTACTTAGGCGTAGAGAAATGTAAACACGCCGGTGGTAGCGGGTTCGGTGCCGAGCCGATACCCTGCCGACTTTAAACAACCTATAAAAGTGCCTTGAACTCTACGGTGCACATAATTGTGTTTAGTGTAAACATTACACTTCTCACCGTTCTCACGGATACGTCGTCGAAATACTTGGAATACTTAATTTGAACTCGATGTTCAAAAACTTAAGTGTGAAATGAAAATTCAAGTACAGTTTTGAAACTAAAGAAAACTTATAGACAAATACAGAGGGTGGCAGGGCCGCAGGGCATCGACGCGCATAATGAAATCATAAATTTTGCACCTGATTCTGAACCCTAAAATGTTCAGTTTCATACATTTTTACCGCGTAAGTATTGCACTTTTCCAACGCTCGAATCATGTGCTGTTTGATCTCCCTGCCACCCTGTATATTTTTTTTTCACATTTCCATTCCATCTATAAAAAGCCAGACAGCTATAGTAAAATCAATCTAACAAAAATATGAACACTCATGAACAGCGTGCAAAAAAAGATTGATAAACTATGCATTTATTTTCCACGTAAACACCTGTAAATCCCATCCATAATGTCAATGGATGCCGTCGATCAAAATCATTCACTCACTCATTCGCGGCTTATCCCGCCAATCGGGATTGAGAACAGAGGGTATAGACTAAAGTGGGTATAGGTAATTTACTCCGAGAACGATGACGTAAGACGAGGACTATGACCGACAGTCCTTCAGGGTTACCGACCTCTAGGGTTGCGGTGACTTGCCGGAGTCAGACAGCCGACGGCCGAGCCTACAGCCCATTCGGTTACGAAACTTAGACTATATAGGTCGTTTTACTTCAATATAGGTATTGTAACGACCCTTGAACTCGGATGACCCCGTGAACTTGAAAATTAATGCCTACATCTTTCTACATTTTGTATACAGTACGTATTGGCTTTATGTAATTTAATTTCAGAAGCAAAACGTGCTTAATGTGGAAGGTCCATGCAGCCTAAATTCAAATTTTCTTACGGTTTTTGCAATTGTGACGAGACTATTTCAAGAAATAATTGGCCAATCGAATTAAATGAAGTTAGATGGTTATATCGATGGTTTAAATGATTATTATTATGTAAAGCCACAATTATTACGGTGACGAATCATATTTTAGTCAACATACAACCTTGCACAGACCAGCAAATTACAAAAAACACGAGACAAATTGAATTTCGCGGAGTTGAACATCCCTAGAGCTTCCACCTTAGTCCAATGTCAAAGTTGACTGTCACCACCGTTCATGCAAACGGTCCTACCATTAAGTACTTGACGACATCTCATTCATACATCCCACGCTGAACTCCGAAGCAACTAAAAACACACTCGTCAAACTTCGTCCGCTATAAATAGGTTAAAACTAGTGTTGTAAGTTGTAACGCTGTTTGTAGCGTCATACATAGCGTGGACCGCAGCGGAGTGACGTGATTGAATAGACGCCAGCACAACAAGCTACTACAATCTGTCAAATTTCTTTAACAGGTTTTCAACTTTATTGCCATGACATAAGGTTCAAGATTGATTGGGAAAATTTTACAGTTTCGCGTAATTTGATGTATTGGCGTCTGTACGCTTCAACTTTACGGACATAGGACAAGGAGTTTAAAGCTAATGGAGTTACAATGCTTAGCGAAGTTCATGGACATCGACACGCACGGCCACACATCAAACTATACTTTTCCAGTACAAGCTGACATCTCATTGTACGAAAAGCCTATACAATGCGAGGTCAGCTAAAACTGGAAATGTATAGCTTGACCTGTAACCGTGTGTACATACGTTACCGTCGTATGACGCTGCCATTCAAGTAATTATAGACGATACTGAGTCAGAAAAAATGTTGGTGTCTGCTCCTCTGTGGTCTGTACTCTTTGGTTCGGAAGCTAGAGTACTGCGCTGCGCCATGACGCGAAGTTGCGTAATGACTAGTTGACCACCCACGTTACGTTAAGCCCACGTAAGCACGAGCGGTTTTTGAAAGCGACGGTTTTGTAAAATATTTCAGCGGGATTTTATCGTGCAGTTGATTTTTAACGGTTCGGTGTTGAGCCCAGAACTGAGAATCTAAGAGCATCCCAACGCGTGGAAAAAAAACACTTCGATTTTCAAAATTTCAGTCTAAGGACCCAGTGCGTGAAAATTTCGTGTCGCGAAATCTTCTCGTTTGTGCTAACGTGAAGTCACTGTTAACCCGAGCAATGAAAATCAAACAGAATGCATCCCTTTTTTTGTGGGTGGGAAATCATCAGTGCAGAGCGGGTGTCAGACTTTTACTGACTAAAACCTTTCAGTTGCCTATATGCCAGGGCCACGGTAACTTTTCGAACAGATCTCGCGTCCCTGGCAGAGAATGCATCCCTTGCGCGTTAGAAAACCGGAATGTTTAATTTTCAACTCTCGGCATTAAGCCCATTGTTGAAAATGCAATGATAGTCGATAAAACGTCACATTAAAGAACCACCCGTGCGCACGTAGGTTCAGTTTCTTCCACATGGATGTGGCTCGAACGTGTGTACACGTGTACTTGCTTATGACGTCGAGGGATTGTGGGATTTGAATATTACTTGATGGTTTATAAACAAGAGATAGAACACGATATCGATTGCTACATTACTTCATACGTCGACAAAGATAACTACGATTAGTTTGGCTGACTTATTTAAATTATGAAGATATTCTCTAGAAATAAACGGTAATGTCTTTGAGTAAGGCTTAGCAATTCGCCTTAAAAAAAAGTGTCTAAAATAAACAAAATTTTTACTATTCAATAAAAACCTACATCAATACACTCTAATAAATTCAAAAGCTAAGTAATTGTAATTTATAAGAAGCAATAAAATAATTTTGTTTATTTTCCTCAGGGCGGGCCGGTAGGCGTTACTTCATCGCGACCTTATTACCACTGCTGTATAAGAGCTATGTAAGCGCCGCATAATCGCTGTATAAGGCGAGCCGCGTGCGTGCCCGATATTTGTTTTTACAGTGACGTATACAAGATACCGTTGCGGATTCATCATGTAAATTATGGCGAATTATTTATACGTGTTTCGATGTTTCAAATGCGGGTTGAAGTGATGTAATAAGGGTAAACTCTGGTTTGGAATGGAAACGTTTCGTAGAAGGCTCGTTGTAGGGCTTCAAAGAACCTCTTTTTCTTACCTAACTGAGCCGTTTCTCCGAATATTTGAGTAATTTTCTGGGCTTATTGCGACATAGTAAGGATACTAGTTACCATTTATTTATTTTTTTAGATGGGAAATCATCAAATGACTTCTCCCTCTCTGGGCGGGACAGACTTTTACTGACTAAAACCCACCCGTGTTCCTTCAGTTGCCCATGTGCCAGGGTCACGGTATCTCTTTCGAACAATCTCGCGACCCTGGCAGTACCATACGAAATGTTCACAGAAATAATGTATAATTTTAAAGAAGTAGAATATGATAATTGAAAAAATCTGTAAAATTGATGGATATGTTATAGACAGGCTGTCCAAGTTTTTGGAAGGGATTATTCTATATTCCCGTCCTTCCGGGCTTCCGGTACCGACAATGTATGGAATTTGTATGAAGAACCAGAGTCGTGACGTCAATTTTAGTACCGTCTTGGTCTAGCACACTTTTACACTTTTCAATATTTTGTTTGCACAAATTAACAATCAATATTCTCCAGAGATAAAAATAAAAATTCGATATTTTTCCCCATTGCTATGTTATTGTTGACAAGCCTGTGTTTTCGTAGATGTTCGTTGTTATGTATGACGAAGTAATTAAACCATGCTCCCGATTTTGTCAGAAGGTTCTTTATCAATCTTATAACTCAAATTCCTAATGCCACAAGATCACACGTATATAATCCACCCGTATTCAGTGCCACGCAGTACAATTGAAGCAAAATAGTAAACAAATCAATATCCTTTGTTATAGTTGGTGTTATGCCGTTCTTACGACAACATCCGGCCCGTTGAGCAAACCACTTAATATCGAGTAGGTTTTAGCACTTAACACACTACACAAAACTGCTAACGAATTTATGCGTGTATTACTTCACTGTTTGAGTATAATAAAGGGCTAGTTAGTTAAAAGCCAAGTACGCCGCTGCAAATCGTTGATGCCACTTCTTCTTCCCAGCTAAAGCACGAGGAAGTGCTGAAGGGCGGGTGTTTTGGGGGACTGTCTTATGTAACTTTGACGTTCAAAACGTGCTGAGTCTCAGCCTAGTTTTGATAAATGACTTTTGATTATGAAATACAGTTTATTGAAATGGAGGATTATTGACCCAACCGACACCAAGTGCGAATGTGCTCCTGACCAAACCATGCCCCATATGTTGGGAGTGACCAAAGTGTCCACACCCGCACATCGGAGGATCTAAAAGACGCCACTGATGCCGCGATTGGCTTGGTCAGCTTCTAGGGAACTCATTTAACATCTATACAAATAAATAAATTGAATTGTCTGTTTGTAATATCAAAATAACAGCTTTTTACTAAATCTATATGAAAGTATTTACAGTACTTAAAACAAAAAAAAAAACAATTCTGTTTGTTTAGGCTAATCTCTGAAACGGATGGGCTGATTTTAACGGGACTTTCACAGCTGATGTTGCAAGGAGTAATATAGCTAGCTTTTTATCTCGGTAGCACGTCCTTGTGAGATAATTTCCGACATCCACGCGGACACAGCCAGTACTATAATATTTTTACCTTTGCCATCAACCCGAAAAGAAGAAGAGTTTACGGCTTACAGCAAATACCTACTATATTGAGTGTACTTTCAATCACTTTTACCTGAATAAGGTAGGTACTTAAGCACCGGATTCAAGTCTTTCAGTGCTTTTACCGTGACATCACGTCATCTAAGTTATTACGTACGTCACAAGCCCCAAGTACTTAATGATGGTCTATAAATATGTATCGTGGTCTAAATTTTTATACATCATCAGCAGATGTTTTGTACATATCTCCCTCTTTTTTTCTATTATTTGCGTAACAGGATAGAATTTTATTTACATATATAGTAGGTAGGTATTTGTGTAACAATATAGAATTTGATTTAAATATAAATAGATATTCGACTGCGCCTTTATTTTTGTATCCATGACAAGGACTGACGTCATTGGAAAGTATTGGAAACCGAGCATGGAATATTTGTAGCTTGATGAGTGAGTGAATTGATTGTGAGTGTATTTGTGTTTGTTTTTTCCCATGGGATGCGAAAAAGCCGTAAACCTGTAAAAGGTAGTAAGTAATAGAAGTAACAGACGTGTCCTAAACCTTTACCCTTTATGCCTGGAGGCTTTTATTTTGGTTTTAAGTTCTGTTCACGTCTTTGTTTTTATATTTGATAAGTTTTCAATGTTCTGTTGGTTTATTAACGTGTGCTAGCTGACATATAACAAACAATTTAATTTATGTTTTATTTTTCGTAACATTCATTACTACATATTATTTTATAGAATTAAGTTCTTCTAACTTAACAGACAGCTGTGCTGCTGGGGACTTCTTCCCCGCTAAAGCACTATGTGAAGGGCGGGCGTTTTCAGGGTCTATTTTAAGTAATTTTTATGTTCAAAAAGTGCTGACTCTCAGCCTATTTTGAATAAATTACTTTTGGTTTGATCTGTATCAAAATATATGCTCGGAAAACTTATGTCATCAATAAAACAAACACATCGAGTAAGTGCTTATACTTTTATAGCAGCCTATATAATGTTTCCACTGCTGGTACCCAGGCCTCCTCTAAATGAGAGGGAGTGGGCCATAATCCACCACGTGAGACCACTACAGGTTAGAGGATTTTATAAGCACACTAAAAGAAACAGAGCGCCATCCTGCCTACCAAGCGTGGCGATTATGGCATAACCCCCCTTTTTTTGGGAGGCCTATGTCCAGCAGTTGACGTCTTAAGGCTTAAATGAAGATGATGATGATAAACACACTAAAAGAAACAGACTACATAAGTCAAGACATTCCTTTTCATAATAAAAGTAAGGATTGAAAGTTGTGCGATTAGTCGCAGCTCTATAACAAAGTGCGTAGCGGTCCTTTACATCGAGATAGCTATGCAGCGTTACAAATCGCACAAACGTCACGCATGGCCGCGCCTCCATCGACCACCGGTCAACAACCACTAAATATTTGTTTACATCGCGTACATTTTCACGTTTATAGCTCGAATCAACATGAGTAGCCTATGAAACGGAATGTTGCAGAGGGAAATGGGAAATATTTTACGCGACCTTTGTCCTATATTTTTGGTATGAAATAGTGGTTAATTTTTGAACGTTTATGTAAGTTTTCTTTAGCGTTAATAATAATTATGGTTATTAAATATGTTCTATTAGAGATACCTACCTGTACATTGTGATACCTGTTTGTGAAAACCAGTTATGCTGTTAGTAATAATATAAAGCGTGTAAAAACGGGATTTCATCTTCTGAAAATTGTTGAAAAAAATAATGACGATCACATTAATTTATAACGAAGTTAGGATTAGGAAGGACCTAACTTCGTTTAAATATATTCGTTATATTTAAAATGGGATAATAAGTTTGTTTGTTACGCTTCTACGCTAAAACGGCTAAACGGATTCGGATGGCACACAGACCATGGCCAGATTAAGGACATGAGCTACTTTTCCTCCTAGATCGTAGACGAATACGCGGGAAACACCTAGTATATTATACATCATACCTGTGCTTAGCGTTGCCAGGCGTCCGGATAAAGCCGGACACAGTGAGGCTTTTTAGTTGCGTGTCCAGCCAAATTAGAGAGTGTCCGGCCTGTCCGGCTTTCGTAAGGCTTTTTAGTATTTTTTGGGATATTGACAAATTAATCATAACTGTTGTTTGATTCGAAATTAAGAAGACTTTGTGATAAATGATAAAAAGCCTTGTTTTTTTTTTATTATGTTATACTAAGAAAAATTAGAGGTGTGTCCTGTCCTGCCTTTTTACCCAAATGTCCGGCTAAACTGGCTGGTCTGTCCGGCTTTTCGGTTTTAGGACCTGGCAACCCTACCTGTGCTAATAATAAGTGGAACATTTCCAACAAATTTGTTTACTAACACTTTTGCATAGCTCTACTTTGCATATACTATTTAAAAATGTACAAGTAAAGGAAGGAGATGCAAGGACGCATACATAAATCATGTCCCAGAGAGTGCAGTTTGCGACTGCGACAAGCCGCGAATACGAGCTGGGATAGTAAGACAGATATGCTAAACATGACATCTGTTGCTGAGTTTTCTCGGTCCGCAACTCCGCACCGACGATCCCGCATTTGTTGTTTTTATACAACTGAAATTTTCATAGTTCTAGAGATGTTTTATACGAATGGAGTTAACCAAACAAGATTTTAATTAAATAAAAATATAATATACAGCCGTGTGATGCTGGATGTATAGCATAGCACCACCCCATTTCTTCCCGTAGGTGTCATAAAAGGCGATTGAGGGACTTACTAGAGAACAAGCAGCAGCGTTATCTATGCATTTTACCACCGTACTGCGATCGCCAACCCGCCTGTCAAGCGTGGCGATTTTGCCAAACAGGGGGTTTGCCAAAATGCCTGACTGGGGGAGGCCTATGTCCAGCAGTAGCCGTTTTTCGGCTGAAATTGTGATATATTCAGCAGGGTTAATGCTTAAGGTGAATGCTTCAACCAGCCCGCGAAATTCAAATTTTCTTACGTTTTTTGCAATTTGCAGGCCAGTGCCAGGTTGTATGTTGATTAAAATATTATTCGCGCCTGTAAGACATATGTAGTTACAGAATTATAATCATCAAAATCATCAATACAACGCTCTAAGTTCATAAAGCTGTAGGAATTACTTTTTCTCTTTTTTTTGTTCTTAGGCCTTTATGAACTTGGAGGGTTGTATTGGTGATTTTGATGATTATAATTCTGTAACTACATACGTCTTACAGTCGCGAATAATACTTTAATCAACATACAACCTAGCACTGGCCTGAAAATTGCAAAAAACGTAAGAAATTTTGAATTTCGCGTGCTGGTGCTCCAAGCATTCACCTTAATCCACATTTTGACAGCCTTCATTATGTTATTTAAGTTGTTGAGCAGACAACTTTTTCGATCATATGAAGCAATGATGATCCTTCAACATGATCGTGTGTTACACAAATAGGGCGCTGGTCTTACACATCAAGCGTATTGCCCTAGTAAGAAAGAATATAAAGAGTATATTAGTTTCCCATAATCGTGTAGATTTGCTGAATTATCTGAAGATGTGTTTCTACTGAAAACTATTCATGTTGTAGCCATTCTATATCGGTAAAGAAATATATATTTACCCTCGACATCGTAAAGTACAGTTAAGTTGAAGATTCCCTCACTATTGGGTAGATGACATTCTGGATATAGATACGAGCTATTTTTAGCTTTTTAGCTGTGAGAACGATAGTGGGTGAGAGGTGCTCTATAGTAGAGTAATACCACCACAAAATATAAACTAGAAACCCACTTTCCGTCCGTTTGAACGTGTTAAGTTTTTAGCATATTTTCTATATATTTTCTAAAACATTGTTCACGTTTAATGAGCCTCATGTATGCTACCCACTTAATTATGTATACCTCGTAATCTTACTTAAGTACCTAACTTAGGTGATCCAATAACCTGTCGTCTGAATTCAAAGGTCAAAGGAAAGTCTAGAATATGCCTGCTTTTATTTCCAATTTAATCATGTCGCTCGAATCAAGTATGAAAAGGCTTTTAACAGCTGAACATCATAGTGAAGTAATATTGTAGAATGTTGACCTTTTCATTACTGGCAAGTTAGAAATGTAATTAAAAGGATATTGCAGAAAGCATTCCAAAGTCAAGCAAACATCTTTAATTGTAACTGTAATTTTTTATGTTTCTTGTCATGTTTTTTTAAATAAAACCTTGTTTGTTACTTTATTGGTTAGAACTAAAATACGGGTGGTCCTTTTAATAAGGATACAAATTATTCTGTCGGGCAATGCAATGGGCCCTTCTATTTTTACCCGACTACGGAGAAGCAAAAGGAGGGTTATGATTTTGAACGATATGTATGTTCATCTGTTCTCTCATAATTTTTGGAACTACGTTGGAGGCGCCTTGATCGCAAGCTACATACGACCAAGAATTTTACTTAAGAATAATTTATTGTTTCATATATTCTAGAGCCTGATTTTTCTGTAGCCGGTTTTTGAACTTATTTAGAGGTAAAGTTTGGATGCACTTAGGAGCTAATCGCCGGAAGTACTGATGCAGTTTCGAAAATTCATGCTCTGGCCAGTATTACCCCGTGCCATAGGGTTTTTACGAATCTACAGTTTTAAAATATAGTTGATGGCAACGCGGGCCGAGACTTAGTCTCGGGCAGAGGCTAGTGTATACTAATAATATTATAAGAGGTAAAGTTTGTTTTGTAAGTATGTATGTAGGCGGTTATCTCTGGAACTACAAAGCGGATTAAAGAAAATCTTTTTGAATTTGACAGCCCAATTCTTGAAGAAGGTTACAAGCTATTTAAAATCACAATACGACCCTTAGAGGAAGCGAGCAAAAAGAAAAGAAGTCGGAGAAAACTCTTAGTGAAAACGAAGTTATAGCGAGATCGGGCGATGTGATGCGACGCAACGGTTCGGATGTAGAAGCTAGTCAGAATTGTTTAAATTGGTCCTATCGTGACTTAGGTATTTGACAATGTTAGTCAAGGTTGCTTAGTCAGTCCGTTATTCCAAGTGCAAATGTAAATTCATTTTTAAATGGATTGTACCTTTATTCTAAACAAAGGGCATTCTACTGGAATTATTTACAACTTTGCTTTAAATATCCGTAGAAAAGGATACCGTGCAAAATCAGAACATTGTCTTTAACAGAAAAACCGTAAATGAAGTCCCGAATAAATAAACACTGGGCATTTATGAAAACAAAAAGAGAAAACATAAACAGTTTAGAAAAAAAAACAGCAAAAGAAATGTGTCGTCTTTAGAAATTGGACTTAGTTGCGCAAAAAAGGGGTGAAATATTAACAGAGCCGGTCCTTTTGGGTCTCATTGTTTACTGCAACCAATTAGTTACAAAATGCGAACCCAAAGTAATGCTGACATCGAAATATATACCTTTTCATACTCAACCAGTAAAACAATTTTATTGTGATGTTGATCAATTCGAAATGCAAAAGAGTCGACGCTGAATATTTAGGGAACGTTTCCCGTTAGTCTTTTTAAAGCTAAATTCACGGTATAAATCGCTGCGGTGTCCAATATTTCAATCAACTCAACATGGAATAACAAAAAGTCGGAACTGTGTCCACTAAACGGAAGAATGTCAGTCCCATATAAATGCAGCTGAAAAAACCCCACTTCGTGAAATGTTACATTGATTTAATTTAACCCGTATCCCGTAAAAGCTATACAAACTGTTCGGCGCTTTACAACAGTGAGGACAGTGTTGCCACTTTATTTATTATATTCGTTTAACAAACGCTGTTCACTTTAACAGTGCTAAGATTTATATTGAATCGCAAACTTTGCTGCCATCGCAGTATAATTTAAGTGTCACTTTGATTGCTTGTATTGCACACGCTCCTTTATGTACCTAGTTAGTAATTTTATTATGTTCTGGAATCTGTATCTGTATGGAGGGGCTTGTAGATAAGTACTTAATAAGAGCACCACAGGTCCATTGATCAGGTTAAGCTACGCCTGCTGCGGTTGTCCCGCGGATGGGTACACATACCAAAACCCGTCCGTGCCTCAGAAAGCACGTTAAGCCATTGGTTCCGGCTGTCATTTGTAGGTGATTGTTTGACAGTCGTTACGGGTCGTCAGAAGTCCGAAACTCTGACAACCAGTCTTACTAACGGGTATCGTGTTACCCGGTAACTGGGTTGTGGAGGTCTGATAAACAGGTTCCGTGTAAAATACTGGTAGTCAGATGCATCCAGTTAGACTGGAAGCCGACCCCAGATGATGGAATCCGTATCGCTATGGTTAGAGATTATTGTTTATTATCAAACAGGGAGAGGTATCTATCTATATATTTCTACGAGTATATCTTTTACATGTTATTATCGTACAACACATAAGGACTTCCGACTTTCAAGACATAGGTATGAATCAAAAGAGATACCGAGAGAGCGATGAAGGTGGGGAGAGCGGGGTATAATTAACCCACCCCACACTGTATATTGTAGGTTCCCAGCCAGACAGGTGCCTATTGTCCGATTCACAATGAAAAAACAATATTTCCAAGCCAGTGACACAGGTGGTGTTACACTAAAGTCTTTTTTGGTTTATAAGTCAACTCGCACGAAATTAATTCGCCCGAATTGGGCGAATTGGCACTTTTAATTAATATAATATTATCCATAGGCGACTCGCATGATGTTAATTTATTTGTGGCGAAACCAAATTTCCAGAAACTAAACGAATAAAATGTTAAGGAAACAAAGAAAACATAAAAAATTCACTAACTTTATTAGATAAAATAGAACACGTGCTAATTGCCTGACACGTACTTTTGGAATTCGCACACAAATAAATTAACTTCATGCAAGTCGCCTATGGAAAATACTATATTATTAAAAAGTGACAATTAACCAGATTCAGGCTAGTTAATTCGTGCGAGTCGACCAATAAGCCCTTTTTTAATCAGATCTCATTTCAAACTTTTATGTCCTATTTAGTCGCCCGGATAAATAATTTCATTTACAAACGTCATCAGCGCTATAAAAGCCACACAAATTACCAACACATGTGCAATTTATAACCGACAAAAACTGTTCACTATTAATTGCGGAGTGTTTCGGTAATAAATCTCAATTTACCATTGCATTTACGACTATTATTAAGTACAATAATAATAAAAAGGATGTACGCGTGATAATACTTCATTGATTTTTATTGGCTTTTTCTAATTAGTTTGCATATACTATGTTAGTATAGGTTGTAGTATATGTAATTAAGCAGATAAAATGTTGGCTTTATCACAATAATTATTAGTTATCATAGTAACAATAGTAATTACATTACAAACCGATTTTCCTTAGGAAGACACGTGTAAGGAAGTCGTGGGCTTCCTTCCCATTACGTTGTAAACAATGCTGATTTTCCTAAATAACATAAGTTCCCAATTTTGCGTCTTACTCGATGGATACCTATAAACATTCGAAATGTGATTTTCATCGTTTCAGTTAGTACCTACTTCATCATCATCATTTCAGCCGAAAGACACTCACTGCTGGACATAGGCCTCCCCCAAAAAGGGAGGGTTTGCCACAATCGCCACGCTTGGTCAGCGGGTTGGCGATGGCAGCTATATCGCCAGCATATGCTGGTATAATGTTAAGAGAACGCTTACGTGCCTTAATTTGTAAAAAAAATATATACAGTGGAAAATATAATGCAATGAAAACAAAAACCAATAAAATCGAATAAATCTTCTAAGGGCAAGTAAAAGGAAATTAATTAAAGCATAAGGGCAGTATGTGGGGACTATGCGACGATAAATAATGAATTGATACGATCGACGCGTGCGCCCGTCAAACGGTGTGCCGCATTAGTATCGCCGTCTCACTTCTACATTGAAACGGTTCGCAGTATTAGAATTAGAATAGTCGTTTTATTGGCTTATTGTGGCACCTTATAAGTATTGCTTGAAGACCTGAGTTTGACCTATACAGGTCCACTATGATTACAGCTGTTAAACGCAATAAAATTCGAAGGTATTTTGTCTGCTTCAAATTATATATATTTTAAGTATTACATATACAGCCAAACTATTTCATGCTCAATGTCATCCCTATGTATACAGGTGTGACATTGATCATAAAGTATTTCTATAATAGCTATTCATAATTTAAATACTTCCATACAATGTACTTATTACCAATATTATAAATATGAAAGTTTGTATGTTTGTTACTCAATCACGCAAAAACGACTGATCGGATTTAGATGAAATTTGGCGAACAGATGGTTTATAACCTCGATTAACACATAGGATACTTTTTATTCCGGTTGTACGTTCCTGTGGGACAGTTTCCAACCTCCACGCGGGCGAAGACGCTGGCAAAAGCTAATAATATTAATAACTAGCTTTTGCCCGCGGCTTCGCCCGCGTGAATGTCGGAAATTATCGCAAGAGGACGTACTACCGCGGTTAATGTATTAAAAATGCATTAGTCCAGGTTATATAGGTAATTACCCGCAACTTTGTCCGCGTGGTATTTTTAGCAAAAAAGTTTTTCGTTCGTTTTTTTTTCGTAATATCCTATTTTTTTTTTCTAAAGTAAAAGTAGTCTAAGTTACTCCTTGTTACATCAGCTATCTGCCAGTGAAAGTCCCGTCAAAATCAGTGTAGCGATTTCAGAGATTAGCCGGAACAAACAGACAGACAAAAATTTAAACAAAATTTTGTTTTGGTATATGAACCGTGTATACATCCAAATACACTTAGTAAAAAGCGGTTATTTTAATATTACAAACAGACACTCCAATTTTATTTATTTGTCTAGATGTAGACAAACCAATTAACTAATACATCTAGAATAAGTGAATTGTTTGCTTTGTATCTGGTCATCTAGAAAAAAATATTGTAGCTACTACAAAGAAATGAGAAAATACATAGGTACTTAATTAAATTTCTCACAAGGAAAGATTTGTAAAGAAAACATAAAAGCTAAACCTGCTAATGAAATGATTAATTTTAAATTACTAGATTTGTAACATAGTAAAAAAAAAATGTGGTAACAAATAATGTTGCAATTTCACTTCGTTCTTGTTGTGGGGGGAAACAACACAATTATTCTGTGACGGTGGTGAACAGACGCCATTATTGCATTGAGTAACAGTAAATAAATGAAGTCAATATTCACAGTAGTCGTAACGATACAACAAGATCAAAATTCGCTCTTATTTGTAGAATCTTTATGGTTGATTTTATTTTAATAAATAAAACGTAATCTACGGAACGTCCTTTGAGTAGTTTTCAAAAGAATGATCTCTTCACAAGTTATGCTTTCAATCAGTTCTTGTTACTTGATTATCAGCTGATAAAGAAACTGAATGAAGTGCCTTTTCCACAATTATTTTATTGATACCCCTATAATAAACAACTACGAAGGCAAGGCCACTTCATTTGATAAACAAATATCACAGTAATAAAAAGAATCAGACGCGAAATCATTATCGTTTTAAATTGCCATGTAAACGTCAGATATTGCAGGTTTTCAAGCAGAGAGGATAATGACATCATCTCGTAAGTCACAATAAACAATAAAAACGTACCGTAGACTAAGTCTCGGCCCAAGAGTACATCACCGCACTCAAGGAGCTGCTGAAGTAGAGTTAAGCGGTTCTGATAACCGAAATCCGAAGTAAGCAATCCCAACATTATGTCACATTTTTATTAACACACAGCCATAAAAATTATACACTGTTCAAGGTACTATTACTCACAAAATACTTTATTCACTGTTTTATTTTTAAATGTACTATCGCAAACACATGTTGTTTTGGCGCCAAAGCAAGACAGATGCGCTTGCCGCGCGCGCCGGTTGCGACTGCTTTGCGTCTTCCGAAAGCTATTACAACGGACAGGTGGTGACAAAGGAGTCCCTACTTCCCCTCTTCACTAAATAAACGCTGCGACTAGTCACCCGATTGATTGTGCGACTGGTCGAAGGCGATTAGTCGTCCGTTGGTTCGTGCGACTAGTCGAAGGATTATTCTTCAACTTAGGAAATCAATTAATAAAAAAATTAACGGTTATGGTCTTGTTAAAGAGAGATGTCAATTATTAACCTCTCATAATAGGCTCTACCGCGTTTAGCTCTGATTGATTTTTAACGGATCGAAATAAGAAACTCAATTAGCAACCTTTTAGAAACTAATGAATTAAAAAGGGAACTCCTTTTTGCGTTTCCATGTTTTTTAAAGCAAAATATTCCCTCTCATTTAAATTATTACTACTTTTTAAAGGTAAGCCAGCGCCAAAAGCGATGCGTGTTTACGACACAGCTTCCAATATTTTTGTTGTATGAAACTTCCGGATCAATGGAGATACCGAATAACCCAATTGGAGTTGACTAAGTGCATGCATGCACGGGGCGTACGTGAGCGACTGCGCGTCCCACCCGCGCCCCTTCGCTATTATTACTCGTAGCGTACGAGGGTGGTTGAATCGGGGTTTGATTATTCGCACATCAACATGTTTGCATTTCATCGATTTCGTCTGGGAACAAGCAGACAGGGCATTTTCGGACAAAAAACTGATCGAAATACAGTATACTCAACGCACGATCGATAATTACTGGTGGTTTTATAATCGTTGAAGCTTATTATATGGTAAAAGATAAGTGAGATAAGGCTAGAAGGCTACCAGTGTATAGGTGGCGGATGAAGCACGCGACGCGTTTATTTATTTTTGTCTGCGCGGCACGTGGGTACCGCCACGCTCGGAACGCTTCGGAGGGCACGTCGCGACGCACCGACGCACGCGAGTGTACTGACCGCGCGGCTTTCGGACGCGCGTCATTCGTTGCACTATTGTGCATACATATTATGGCGTTAGAATAGTAAGGACATGGGCCGGTAGTTAATAGAATTCACTTTATGGGTGATGATGATGACACGGCAGACGGTAATTTCGTTGATTAATTATAAGATTAGGAGTAATTAATATGCAAATTGGGAAGTTAATAAAATTTATTGACTGCATTTAGTATTTAAGGCATAGTTTTGATTATAAATTCTTGACTTTATGATCAACCAAAACAGCAACTGTTGCTGTTAATACAGATGAATTAACCTACCATTACCCTTTCATGCAGACAAGGAGACACACGACTGGAAATCCCCGACATTGAGAAGGTGATAATGTGGCGCGCGTCGCGACGGGCGTTATAAATATTTCATCCAGAGAAGAGGCGTTTAACGCATCGACAGCGGTCGCACATACCGACAAATGTACTTATTGTCCATGTGTGTAGTACGTGCATGGAGTCACAGACAAACCCCATCTATTTCCGTACCCAACAAGCATTTAAGTTATTCTTCTTTGCTCATCGGCTAGCGAAATAAGTACTTAAAGACTGAAACAAACGTTTACAGTTTGTTGAATGATTCTATTTGAGAGGAAAATATTAATAAAATATTATTATACTATGTATTCTTGCTTCATTAAATATTTCCATTTAATATTGGTTTCACTTTAAACGATAGCTTCACGACAACTTAGTTAAGTATTTTCCTGTGCGCCTTTGTCGTCGACCGCAATGGGAAAAATTCTTTGAGATGAAGTTTTGCTAATTAAATTTATTTGCATGGCTTTTTTTATAAAACTTAGGGAAAACTCGTATTTGCAACATGAATTTAGCAATGGATGACGCAATTCATTCTAATTTTATCACTCCCTTATCAAACAAACCAACCAGTACGAATTTCAAAAATAATTGTGAAACAAGGTATTAAAAACAATGAAATTTCACTGTCAAAGTGTTGCATAATTAAAGAAAGGGCCGTTTTTATTATAGCCGAAGCCTCAGAACCTGCCACAATACAAAGGGGGGAAGCGAACTCCCAAAGGAAGACAAAAGATTCACGAACCCTTAGGAACAAGGCCAACGGACGCTTTCAAATATCCTATTCGGTACTCCTAATTCCACGACGTCGAGCCAATTCTTTATTTCACATTAAAAAAGGTATTGATGTGTAAAACATTATCTTGGAAAAAACATCACAATGACGTAATGTTTAACACACGTTACGTACTTTGTGTCTATATAGATAAAATTTTCCCATACGTCACACAATTTACAGCTGATGTTTATGTCGACGAAATGTTATGCAATTCCAACTTGCAGCTCATTTCAGTGACAATCGAAACAAAATTACAAATCCAATTTGAGATGAGCAACGAAAAGAGACGATATGAAAATCTCGGGTAGTTTAGCGGTAAGCCCCGAGACAAAACTAACGAGAAAGCGAGCATCTTAATGGCTTCCAATGTAAATAAATACCTAAATACGGATCAGATTAAGTCTAAAATTTTACCGGATAACCGGGCACGAGGTCGACAGGGTGAAAACTTTTGTTGCGGGGCAAAATTACTGCTGCCACTTCTGGATTTGACGCTCAACGTTATTTGATTGAACGTTCTCATAATTAATCACGAAAATTTTAAGACTTGAAATGTCGATCTGCATCTCTCAGTACTGAAGCAAAGCAATCAATTAAAGTTAATGCAAACTAGCTAGCGAGTGTGCCGCGCAATTATTTTAAGATATAAACGTCTCGCACTCGTATAATCGTCGCTGCATTCAATTAATTGGCGGACTTGTTACTAGCCAGAGTAGCCACTGAACCGTATGACATCATTTTCGTTGATACACTGAGTATTTTTGTTTACATTATAACCCCCTTATCGCTCATCGCAAAACCACAGTGACAGTGAAGTACATTAAAATGGCGAACTTTGTACAAAACAAACACCGCAGCCGAGTTCTCACCTGATAAATTATTACAACAATTTAATAACAAAGTGATCCACATTATCATCAACGCTCATCTACAATAGAGGGGTTGTTCTCGCATGAATACAGCGGCGAAATCACTACCCTAAAATTAATATCACGCTGGAAAATTAAACGGACCGCTCCTACGAAGCGTCGGGCTCTAATTCATATGCATATCTAACTTTGCCACATTGGCACTGACCCTCGCACAAACTCTGCAAAATAAGATAAGCGGAGTTCACTGCGACCTCGCTACACTTTAGTGCGCCTCTCAAATCGGTTGGCTAATATCATTCCCCTTCAATATAGTTTGGTGGGTGTAAAACGAACGGGTAAAGATGTTAATTGTTTATACGCTACAACTATGTTTTGCGTCGGGCAGTTGGTATTATTGTGTTAGCGTATAGATTCACCTTGCGCCCCTCATCCGGTGTTTAACGGGGATGGTGTAAGGTCGATGCACGTTCCCCGCCCTAGAGCACAAATTATATAATTTATAACTGCTTTTAATACGAAGCTCGTCGGACGGTTTATCGTGAGAAAAGGGTTAAGACACGACGTCGGACATCGATCAGGATTAAACTTGGGAGATGACTTCCAAACTCCGTAAATAGGGCACGTGTTAATTTAAATAAGGCCTCTACCCGAAAATTCCTTTAAAAACTTGAAACAAAACCCTTATAGGAGGATACCCTGCTCGAATCAGGCGGCAATAAATCACGAGAACAATCAATACAAGACACGGTTTGATCCGACCGAGGCGTGAACAATAACGCGTTTTGTTTACGTAAAGACTACCAAAACTGTGTGATTCAAATGTGCAAAGAAATGTGTCGTGACACTGACATTCATGCTCTGTTAGTACTATTACATGACATCATTATAATATCAGTCGGCGAATATTCGTCTACATACAGAGAATCTTAAACCCACATGTATGGCACCAATTGCTGTGTTTAAAAATTCCATCTATGGCAAGTTCTAAACCGCGAGCGTTTAAAGACGCGACAGAAATCGCCTAAAAAGCGGCAGTGACAAACTCGAAGAAAAAAAAATTAGCTCTCGACCGGGAAGCGGAAAGTGCGACGCCTCGCCTTCAGCTTTCAGACGCCATTATTTCATCCGGTATTAAGTCGGGAAATATTTCGCAACAGCCACCATCTTTTTAATGTGGAATATAACTTGCCGACGATACTGTAGAGTTCAATTTTCATCGGGTTCGCATTGTTTTAACATGGTTCTTGTTCTGCTGAGCTTTGTAAGTCCCTTCTGGTTGAAGACAATAGGGTGTATATTGATTCCTAGATAAATGTGTAGTTGAGACGTTTTATTTCGCTGTGGAGTCGATATTCGTCCTTGTGGATGCGATTCGTCTTTCGTATTGGGGCTTAGAGATTGTACAGAATGCACGCCACGATATTCTTTATAGTTTTGATTGTAGTGAATTTTCTATGAGGTCAACGTTGGTGGGCTGCACCGTGCGAGGCAAACCTCGCTCGCTCTACCTAATATTCTTTGTTGACGTTATTATTGAATGCACGGAAGTGGTCTTTAAATATTGATGGAACTGTAGATTCAGAGCAATGATCCGAACATAAGACACAAATGTCTTTTAAGTGTACATTTAAAAATTAAAAGGAAAACTGTTTTCATCAACGTAAAAACTAATAAGAGAGGCTGTACAACCTACACCATAATAAAACCTACGTTTGTACCGTGGCCTATGAATGTCCGAGAACCTAAACATACAAAAAAAAAAAAACAACTGGAAAGTGCATCGCCAACGAAGCGAGCGGCCTCAAATTAGTGCGCTATAAAACAGTAGCCTGAGAAAAATTACATGTAGATAAAAATCTATGGTTGTTTGTGTGTGTGTGGACATTGCGTAACAGTATGATGGCAGTTCGTGGAGCTGAGGAAGTGTATGGCCGGGGCAGAGCACACGCGCGCTGCATTTTAATGCCGTGTCCCGTATCCAGCGGTGCCCCTACGATTGCAATACGATTACACGTACATCTCATATCTCTTTGTTTTAAATGTCTTCTAGTAGGATGTGTTTCAGCTGTTTATCATAAAGCTGCTCGGCTAGGCTAGAATACTAACCGGCAGAGTATTACATTCTTTGTCATATCTAGTTTTTTTTGTGATAAGTCTGTCTTACATCCTGTAGGTAGAGTATTAAAACCCCATTTTAATATTACCTACCAATTTAATTTCAAAACCCAGGTAGGTCCGGCTGGTAAGATATTAAGAAAGTCATTTCTAGAACTGGCATTGTTTTCGTAAGAAATCACTTTCTAACTTAAAAAATTCTGCTAATACCAGTCAAAACTCAGTATTTGACCTATTTCTGACACGAATTTATTGTTGTTACGGTTAGAAATCGGGAATACGGGTCACAATCGAGACGTTCTAGTTTCTTTATTTATATGCCAGTGTTAAAGACGTGCCCACTGAACTGAGTATTATAAATAATGTGTATCATCATCTAATAAATAAAATAAACTTCAGGAATAACGAGTACAACCGAGCTGGAACTTCCTAATCCAGTTTTGTTCGAATAAAAGTCGGTCTGTCGTATCGAGTCGTACCTCTACAACGTATATCAGTGTTTCCGTGGGAGTATATGGCTGTACTAGACACTTTATCGTTTCCATGATAATGCACTTCACGGTACATCTTCACAAGAAAATATAAAATACAAGAGCGTGTTAAAAAATCCCGAGAACCCATGGTTGTCGGTCCCCACCCACATAACGATAGGCGTTTTATCACCCGAGTCACCCGCCTGTAAAACATAACATTGTACTGTGGCGTACACCTTCCGGAATTCACCTCTTCAATCCCTTTGTTCCCAAGATTCGGTGAAATGAGTCACACAGAAGGGCGTTCGTTTCCATCTTATTTATTAAAGAGTTCGTTCGGAACGTGTAAACCTTACTTTATTTTCATAGTGCTTTGGCCCTCTTATAACGATAAACAAACAGATAAATTGCGCATTCAGGACAGAGCATCACTTATCCTTAATACCCTTTATCTAATAAATAAACCACTTCAAATGGAATAAAAACCTAATTGACGTTTATTCAAGTCTACCGGAGAATTAAATGAGGTTGACAAGGTTTAAAGTGTTCATAAAGGCCTTTGACAGAAGCAACGGGCAGCCTTGAATTAGTGTTGCAAATTATCATTTATCTTCGGAAGGATTAAGGGATATTGTTGCAAATCTACCGTTTACACTCTGTTAGGGCAGGGAGCTAGAGCATAACTTTGAATGAGAAGGGAGTCGTTAGCCGGCATTGCGCCACCCACTTTAAATATTCTGTATTTCCCATTGACCGGAGCGAGTGGTGCTGTGGCGGCCAATATAATCTAAATCGGTGTACATCAATACAGTGGTAGTGCTATCGGTAGTAGTAAACTAGTGTCTGCTCTCGAAATAGCTGTAGCTACGTTCTCGTATAACGTAGTACGCGTAGTATGGGCGTCACGGCCGAGGCCGAGGTGGGCCCCGCTCCACTCGGCCGCTGCCACCCCACCGACCTACCTATGTCGACGATAGATGGCGCCCCGAGATTAAATTGGCATATCGGATACACGATTTATTTCGCTCACCGATCGAAATGAAACATTACTCCTTCGAGTGAAATAAAAAAAATAAAGTGTCTACATCTCATCTTATAACGCTTATCGTCAAGTAATAGATTCTGTTTCGAGATAGCGGAATGCTTCAATTTCCGACGGCGCGTCGCGATACGGACTTGCTGAAACGAGTGTATCGGCTCGGTTCGTAACCCTATTTTTCTTTAACTTCTCAATTCGCCGCATGTCAGGGGTTGCGCTGTGCGAACTATTCGCAACTACTCCAATATATTATTTACTAGAAAATGGACGCTTCTGTTTATTTAACGCAGTTCTCTGTCAAATTCTTTCAACAAAATTAAATTCGCTGCACGTGCGACACGCAATTGGACGTCACAATATTTTCTACTACTTAAAGAGTCGTTTTTTAAAACAAATAGTAACTTCAAGCTGCTCAACCATGCACACAACGTTGCAGATGTTAATTCAAGCCGGCGCGAATATAAAATAACGTATAACCGTTGTATTTTTATTTCATTGCGCTATGATAAGCACGAGTATCAATAATGGCCATAAACTAGTAAGAAGTTCCAGGCTGCGACGTCAAACTGTACGCGTTAATTAAAAGTTACAGAAGATAAGACAACTTTGTTATTGAATAAATAAAACGTCGGTTTAAATGTCTGCGGAGGGAAATGAACGGATCCAGTTGGTGTAGATTGGCGCCTTTTTAGCGTAGCGAACTGAAAAGTTCGTTCCGACCCGCCCGTCCGCGCGCCCCGCAACTCGTCTCCTTTTCAAACTTAGCGCACAGATTAATAACTGAAGCCGAACTAGAACTTAGATCGAATAAACAACGATAAGGAAGACGAGCGATATTGTTGTGTTTACTTTTTATTGCTCCACATCAAATCGTTAACTTATAGACCACTTCAAACGTGTAACTCCTCAGAATGATTGGCTACGCGTGTAAAAGCAACAAGTCCTACAGTTTCAATATCATTGCAATAAATTACGATATCCACGTGAACCATTGCTCATACGTTCTTCTATTATGAAAGCTACAAATTGTATTCGTATCTCGTCATATCTAGATCCCGGGGCCTGGAAGTAGATAGCGAAGTAAATCCCTGTTCCAGAATCCGCCAGATATTGGTAAACAGCCGCCAATGAAATCCGACAGACTACACGGTACAACGAAACTCTAAATTGTTTCGTCGACCCGTCTGTCACCCTTCTTATTTATTCCCATTTATCAGCCCATTTCAGAATACCCAATCAATTATGAAGAAGGAATGAATGAATGA
Source organism: Aporophyla nigra (assembly GCA_947507805.1). Classification (NCBI taxonomy): domain Eukaryota; kingdom Metazoa; phylum Arthropoda; class Insecta; order Lepidoptera; family Noctuidae; genus Aporophyla; species Aporophyla nigra. The sequence goes on along the minus strand of OX382292.1, from coordinate 23,651,466 downwards.
TAAGAATTTTGCAATCAATTATGGTCTTGAAAACTGAAAGTTATTTAAGAAGGTTAAACCTGACAACAAAACTATGCTGTTATAAGTGTATGTCTGTGTTTTGACTATGGTATTCACTGATAGTTAATATGTACCACTTTGAAAAAGACGTTAGCATTAGAATAATTCTCGGAGAAAGACCGGGACTCTTCCGAAAGTGTCATGACACGCGAATAAGGGATAACGTCAAGAACTCAAGACATCCATTTGTCAACCATGGTAATTTAAGTACCTATGTATGTTTTATTCTCTTCACAACCTTTTATCGCTATAAAGATACTCATTTCAACAATGTTCTGTTTCACAAAAGGAATCCCTGTAGGATAATAAACTGCAAATATTTACAGAAGACATTATTAAAAGATTTCATCGATTTAAAAGGGAAGGTATTACATACTACGAAGTGCAAATTATTGATATGATAATAGCGAATAGATTGCAGTATTATCAACATGCTTGAGGCGTCACGTACCAAGATTAGTTGCCTTATAGAGAGTACTAGTTATAACCTGCGGTTTCACCCGCATTTGTGTCAATCCCTTTGGAATATTGGAATAAAAATAAATCCTATGTCCTAACCCATATCATGGTCCACCCATATGCCAAATTTCATCCAAATCAGAGCAGCCGTTTAACCGTGAAAGCGTAACAAACAAAAAAGAATTCTCTTTATAATATTAGTTTAGATAAGATATATGAAAGTAAATGCTCGTCAACGATAAGCAATCTAAAGTATCTATTGATACCAGACAGAAATGCGAAGGTTTCACATTTAGCTAGTTTAAAAGTTAGAACAAAGAAGCTTACAGAGCTAGTCGAACTTGCACCACAGAATTCAATATCCTCGCGGAACAATAGTTTGCAAATCAAAAATTCTAACTTGAAACAGTTATAAAGCGAGCTCTTGCATTGCTAAGTTGAACGGGCCGCAGTCACGCTAGGTTCCTTGTCCTTGTAAAATTGCATTTTGTTTAAAAGCAGGATTTGTTAATCAGCTTTGATCGTCGTCAAAACTTGGCAATGTCCTTTATATCCTCAACTTCCACACATGGTCAAAATTCATAAATTCACGTGTGTTTCTTGACGGAGCTTTCCTTTACGACTCTACTTTTAAATTTAATTTTTCCTCTACCATTTCTGTTTTGGTGCTGTAGAGTGGTATCGGTCGTGACTAAAAGAGTTGTAGACCGTAGGTTCGAACCTAGAGAGATGTCAGCAAAAATTGACTAGGACCGATGCCTGACAGAGTCGCAGTTTCGTTCGAAAGAGTTACCGTGGCCCTGGCTAAGGCAACTCAAGGAACACGGGTGGGTTTTAGTCAGTAAAAGATTTGCACACAGACACGCGCTTTACTTTATGTAAATTGTTCTATCACTACTGCTCTCAAAATAATGAAGGAATACAGGCAGGTCCTAGAACCAAAGATTCGAACACACGTGACGTCTGCCAACTGGGCCCGCGTGATGGATTAAGGCCCAATCCCTCTCAACGAGAGGAGGCCTGTGTTCCAGCAGTGGGGTTTTACAAGCTGATTGTGCTTTAGAATGGAATATGTTGGTAGTATGATAGACAAGTCACAATTTTTATATAATTCGTTCTAACCGAGTACCAGGTTTAATATTCAAGTGCAATAAAATATCGATAAAGCGATTGGAAGTTCTTAACTTCAACATTCGGCGAGTCGCGAACCGAGTGCAGTAACTTGTGGAGTTCCAAACTTTACATAATAAAACTTGAGGGTAAGGCGGACCGTATAATCTAACACTAGTTGATTGGTTCGGTAAGACGACGAAAAACTTAGGGAAGTTACTAATTGGAATAGTCCTTGTAGTTCTTACTAAATCAAACTACAGTTTAAACTGGCTACCGCCCGTGTGGTATATCGATAAAAAGTAGCCTATGTCCTTCCCCTATGGGTTCAAAGTATAATATAACAAATTTCATCAACCTCGGTCCAGCCGTTTCGGACATTAACGGAAACAAACAGACAGGTATACATACAAAAAAAATTGTATAATACTTTATATATTTTTTATATGATTTTATTACAAAGCTGTTATTTTTACATTACAAATAGATACTTCAATTTTATTTGCCGGTAAGTATTTTAAGTAGGTATAAAAGTATTTGTAAAAATACTCTGTAACCGTCTTATGGAATTTAAAAGCACATAATCATAAAAAAAGTCTTCAGAATTCTAACACAGTAAAAATAACGAATGAAAATTCCATTCAGAGTCGTAAGTTATGATTTTATCAGTCAAGCTTGGCTGTCGTCGCGAGCAAATCGCATTCCTCACATAACAGCGAGTGGCACCATTATGGCACATAATGACTGCAAAAACCTTTAGATATTGTTTTAGTTAATAATTATTTACTAAACGATTGACAAGTTTACTTATACATGGTGGAAAGGGACATCGACGCACCAACTGAAACCAGGAATTAATTCAGCACATGATTGGTCCTACGTTGAAATTTAGACTTGTTAGTCGACTCGCATCCGGCGAATAGTTTTTATTTTATAAAATATTCGTATTATTTTACATCGACACACGAAGTTATTATTTGGGGGCGAATAGAAAAATCCAGAAATCTGTATAAGTCAATTGGCACGTTTTATATTTTAAGCTAAAAGATCAGTGTACTTTTTCTTACGTGCCAATTGTCTAATACCTGATTCTGGAACTGTCGATTCGCCAACTAATAAATAATATATTACTAGACTAATATTATAGATTTTTTTTTTATTTCAAAAGTGACGATTTAGCCGATTCGGGCGAGACAATTCATGAAAGTCGACTAATAACCCGTAATTTGTGGTCGGTTATTAAAAATATACATGTTCACTGGGCAGATTGCACATTTCTATGAAACAGCCGATTTTTATTTGATAATCAAAAAACTAAAAATCTACGCTAGGAGGTCTAAATTCATGGAATCAATTTGCCTATATACTATCTACTTATCATGTAAATCGCCATTTTGCTCATTGATACGGCATTTCACAATGCCTTTGTCCGGCAAGGGAGGTGTACATACAGGTAGATATGCAATGTAACTTAGACATTCACGCTTATAAAGCCGTCTTTAGTTAGATCTCCTTTTCCCTACATTGTCATCCATTCCAAACGTTATGTAACGGGGTCTATGGTAATCGCAGCGACATCGGCACTCATGAAGACTAATGTTACTTAATGAACGACTTAAATTATTCACGCAACAAAGTAGACAAGAATAAATACATTACAAATGGACAGGACGTGGAATATGTGAGAAATGAAGTACACACGCCATCTAGGTAGGGAACAACAAAAAGTACCAACTACTAAAAAGACGCATGGGAAATGCTCTCTCACTGTATTGGAGATAAATCAGAAATATGATGACTGAACCAAAACACTTCTGTCGTCTATTTCGTAATGAAGTTTCTCGCTGCATTTAGCTATCTATCATCTATATACTCTAATCTAACAGCCTGAATCGTCCCACTTGCAGTATAGGGCGAAAGCCTCCCTCTTCCATTTCCAAACAGTCTTTTGCTAGTGCGCCGGCCAGTCCTTTCGATAAGAGTCAAAATACTCCCGCCATTTTCGTCTCTGCCTGCTGTGATATCATCGTTTGGTTACTGGGACCCAATCGGTTGTTCTCTTATCCCATTGTCATGTTACATGTTCGACCCAGTCTCACTTAAGCTTAGCGGCTTTCTGCATAACGTCTGTCATCTTGGTTTTACCGCGCAGTGTGTCTAAATAGACGCTATATTAATTAAAAATGCAAACATCAGTAGCGTTTTTCGCGGATAAGCTCTCCATTTCCTCCATACTCCATGGACAGTGTTGCACATGGCGGCTCGCTTATGCAACATCTTGTAGGTGATATTAATTCTAATATTGATGACATTTGGTTTACGACTGCCACGTTCTATAGTGAGGTTAAAAGGAATACTGTGTTCGCCGCTTTATCTCGCAGCTTAAAATGTAATGGTGGTCTGAACCATACGTTATCGTACTAATATGATACATTTGAATGTTTGATAGTTCAGATGTTTGGATGTGTCTTACTTAACCACGCCAAAACTACTGAATCGATTGAGATTAAATTTGGCAAACAGATAGTTTACAACCTCCATGAACACATAGGATATCTTTATATCCTGCACGCGTAGCATGACCACCATAGAAAGAACTTTGTCTATTCTTGATAGAATAGAGATAGAACTGTCATGCTACGCCAGCATAAATCGGTACAAATCTTTCTACAATCTTTAATTCTGTCTTTAATCTTTCTACAATCTGTAATTTTATCTATTCTTCCGTCGACATAATCCCTTTCTACGGTAGTCATGCTACACATGCTGGTAGTACGTTCCCGTGGGATAATTTCCAACCTTCACTTTTTGATTCTGTAATTTCGATTGGAAACAATTTTAGTTGGGTAAAACCGAATGCTTCGAGTTTTGCATTGGAAAATTATTTCTACATAGTATTTAGTATGTATGAAACTTTGCTTAACAACGGTCGTCGAATATAGTTGGTTGAATAAAATTAATGTAATACATAGAAAACCAACAGTTTACTTAACCAATTAAATTTGAAAACATCCATCGGCTTCTAACTATAACTTCAACTAAAACCGTCAACCCTGGTTACTTCCTGTGGTGACCGTATTTATGAAGAGTCCCAAAAAGCAAAAACTTGCTGTCATTTGACGTCAATGTGCCTTATCAAAGTATTTTACCATACTTGTAATGTAAAAACCTACATTTAACGATAACGGAACGCTACTTAACTACAACAATAAGGAATTTCCTAATCAACACAGTTATTCCGAATCGAAATATACTACAAGAAGCCTAATAACAATAAAACACATTAAGACGCAAACTAGTCAATGAAACTCACTCGGCAGCAATATAAACTTACCGATTAATTACTTAAAATCGATTATTCGGAACGTAATACTCGAATCGATTAATATTTAATTAATAGTCTATTTCATTAATGCTCCGTCTAACTTCGGTCGCGAACTACATGAAAACTCTTATTTGCCGAACATATTTAGTAGTTGCTCCGACATGTTGAACAGCTCTCGTTTAGCCCAGCAATGTCGGTATTTATCGAGCCCAGTTAAGGTGAATGCTCCAAACCAGCCCGCGAAATTCAAAATTTCTTACGTTTTTTGCAATTTGCAGGTCAGTGCTTGGTTGTATGTTGATTAAAATATTATTCGCGCCTGTAAGACGTGTGTAGTTACAGAATTATAATCATCAAAATCACCAATACAACCTTCCAAGTTCATGACGTTTTCTCTTTTTTTTTGTTCTTAGGGCTTTATGAACTTAGAGCATTGTATTGATGATTTTGATGATTATAATTCTGTAACTACATATGTCTTACAGGCGCGAATACTATTTTAATCAACATACAACAACCTAGCACTGGCCTGCAAATTGCAAAAAACGTAAGAAATTTTGAATTTCGCGGGCTGGTCGGAGCATCCCCCTTAAGGTGGAAGCGTCAACGTATCCTTCGAAATTCAAAAAAACTTGGTTCGTATTTGACCTGCGGAATTAATTAGGTATAGACATTTTCCCAATCAATCTTCAACCTAATGCTTCAGCGATAAAGTTGAAAACCTATTAAAGAAATTTGACAGATTGTAGTAGGTTTATGTGCTGACGTATGTACCTTTTTGAAAATTTTCTTACGTTTTCTGCAATTTGTAGGTCTGTGTCAGGTTGTATGTTGAACAAAATATGATTCGCGATCGTTACACGTATGTATTTACAGAATTAGCAACAGGTTAACATCACGCCTGTATTCCCCGAAAGGTAAGGCAGAGGTGTACCTATAGTCCACCTACATTTCGCCAGTTATGTTTAAGTCCCATGCGATAGGCCTATTGCCATCAACCGGATACAAATCCAGACTCTGGGCTGCTACTTAGTAATTCCAGATAGAAAGACCTCCAATAACAATTTGCGCCACCTGTGAATGTGAATTTTAAATCTTTTGGACATACTGGACATAATTTACTTTTACTATAATATCATGACATCAATTATTTTTTATTTCTTGTGTATATTGTAATGAGATTTTAAATGATTAAGTAAATGTAAATGAAATGTAATTTTTATACCTACAAATTTGTACGCCGTTATTGTCAAAACATGGACGCTCACAACATATTAATCTAATAACTTGCATGCCTGATTAGTCAGTTTATGTAAACGCATGTTTGACAAATAAATTTTCTTTCTTTCTTTCTTTCCTGTAAATCGAACCCGGGACCTCATGCTCAGCAGTATCACAGACGCTTAAGACAGTCAGTCATTAAATCAGTCCGTCAGTTAAGTTCATTTGATAATAATGATTTTGTCATGAAATATTCATTCAATGGGATTAAATAAACTTAGAGGGTTGTATTGATGATATTAATGATTATAATTATGTAAAACCATATTTGTTACGGTCGCGCACCATGTTTTAATCAACATACAACCTAACACTATAAAATTGTAAAAAACGGAAGAAAATTTGAATTTTGCGAACTATCGCAGCTAGGCGCATCCGCCTTAAAATGGCTGGACAATGACAATAGGTACTATTTTTATTCCGCGTGAGAATAATGTACAAAACAATATCGAAGAAAGAAGCAATTATTTTTCAATTTTAATAAGAAATACGTGAAGATTTATCGATAAAACATAAGTAAACATGCCTGATTTATTTTAGGCCGAGTGATGCGAATATTAGATTTTTCAACGTCTGAACAATTCAGGTGTCGCCAATCTTTCGTGTTCATGTATTATTCAGAGCGACTGCTCGCGCCGTGAGAGTGACGATACGCAAAATGATATTATTCATTAACGGGTACTCATTACATTAAGAGAAAAGAATTATAAGTAAATGACTTCATAGATTTTCGAGGTACTAAGAATTGATATTCAAGGTGAGCTTGTTAACTTTGTTTAGGGCGTTACTTCAATTCTGCTGTTTCAGGGGGGCCGACTCTCTAAGTTCGTCAATGAAGGTATGGGCCAAAAGCAGTTCGAAACTTGGGAGTGAACCCTAATTAACTTTTCTGGATGGTCAATACACACAATCGGGGTGAGCACGGTCTCTGCTGCTCTGCATTTTATCACGGTATTTGTCCCCAAACTGTGATAAAAATGTGTGACTCAAGCCTATCACAGTAGGAGGCCGTACTCGCCCCGCAGAATTAGGGACAACTGTCAAATCGTGTTGTCATTCATTCTTAGGTCGGGCCACAAACTAATCTTATGTGCGTAGGTGGTTATAGAGTCGTAAGCTCCCGTAACTTCGGCCGCAAGTACAAATTCAGGTGAAGGGACTCCTGACTTGGAAACGTTGTATAGTTTCATAACATTCATGTTTGATGCTGAATCTTTGAAAAAATTATGAAAAGAGAAGAGAATGCACTGTAAAAGACATCACTGCAACTATCATAAATTTAAATAATCCATCAAACTTACTGCAGTTGGAAAACAATAAAATGTACAAGACATAATGACACAATGTAACAAGATAATGGCCGCCATTGTCATATTAAACGCGACCGAGTTTAATCACATAATGGTCCTTTATTTATTGCGCAGCACACGTATACATCGTCCAATAAAAGCTACACCTTTTCAATGACCTAAATACTGATTTATTTATCAGCACTGAACCCTCAACATAACTCATAGGGGGTAAGGGAGGAATGCGAAGATGCGAACGGCAACGGTTTTACGATTCGACAATCGTAAAACTTGGAAACAATTCTCTTGAATACGTTATATTAGAAGGTAAACCTATCTATATTTTTCCCGAACGTTTTATTTTCCTTGTTCTATTGGAAATTGATATGTTAATTAAATCAAATCTGTCTTCATCGGTAGCGGTATAGCTAAAAAAAAACATAGAATGCCTAAAACATAAATCAACACGAAAATGTATGAACAGTTTATCTACACACAAAGAATAATAAAAAGATTCACCTTAAAATACGATTTTGTAAAAATATTCACAAATTCGCATTCACTGTTCATCCAGCGGATAGAAAAGGTTGAGTACGTCTGGGATTCGAAGAAAATTCGTACCTATACATTTTCTACGAAAACCAGTTTTATTTAGCAATTTTCTGTATGACTCGGACTGAGCCACTCCTAAATAGAGGTTGGATATTGAGCAGAAAAAAAGCTATTTCATAAAGGAGGACATCAAAGCTTAGTGCTGAGATAATGTCAGGTTTCGGCAGATCCGTAATACCGTTCTATCCGGGGAGATAAATAACGCAGTGTGGTCGTAAATGCGTCGTGAACGACTCATATTAGTTGCTCGATACGGATTATGTAAGACGGTTCAAAGGAAATGTTTATAAATAAATATTAATTACTAACAGTTCGAAGTTTTGCAATGTTGGCTTCTATCAAGGATATTGCGGTTAGGCTGACCGATCTCTCGCTGGGTGGTGCCATAGTGGGTGGCTCGTGGACATTTTATTTTGTTCTTTAATTACACGAGTTTCGGTTATTGGTCCACTGCTTCAGTTATTAAAATGGAATATTCAGAGAGGAAGAAGGCATAATCGGCTGGCAAACTGATACTCTTTGCATCAATTATAGAATTCACATCATGCACTGTTATGAGTATGACAATTGAATTAAATTCTTATTATCGGGTGCATATAGCACGAATTTGCTTAATAAATCTTAGAAAATAACAACGTATCGTAATACGATTTAGAAACGTTATATTCAAAGAAATTGATGGATTTGCAGAATAATGAAGCAATAAGAAAAATCCGCACTCCAAGAGGTACAGTCGACCCGAGAATAATAAGGAAATAATTCAAAAAAATAAAATATGCTATCGGCACCCAGATGTGTCGAGGATATGGGGGGAAATTGGCGGAAGGCTCCCGTAGAGATTGAAATACGAACAAAAGGTTCCGCCCATGTGATATACAGCTTCTATAGAGCAAAGGAAAAGTTATTAGTCCACTGCATGCATGGGCATAGGTAAGTACGTATATATAAGGGTCGGTCACGTGTTTTCCTAAAAGGTTGAGCGGAATACCAGGCGAAGCTCAATAAGGTAAGCTAATACCGTTTGGCTACAAAAAAGTATAACGTATGGTTCGTATAAACATTGACATATTTAAGCAGTGCATCGCTTATGGCGGCCACTGAGGGTCCCGTTCTGAGTTAACTTATAAGAGATAAGTAACTGATACCCTGCAGTATATCTTTCAGGGCACCTTTACACGTCAATATTTGTTGCTCAATATTTAAAACTACATGGGTACCGGCATTTTCTAGCTGACTTATCCCTGAGAAGGAATGCCGAAATAAACTCCAATGTCATGGTCTTTTTAAAAGTGCAACTAGGCTGGAGCCAGTTCTTTTTGAACGCCAAAATTACATAAACCAGTCGTCCCCCAAAACGCCCAATCTTCACCACTTCCTAGTGCTTTAGCTGGGAAGAAGAAATGGCGCAACCAACTCCCCAGCAGCAATTCACATCCAGGGCCATGTTTGGAAGGGCCTATAGAGAAAGAGCCATTGCAGCTGTGAGATGACCTGTCACAACAGACGGCATGCATGCATCAGTCATCGTGTAGCTCAACTCTACGGGTTTCATTGAGTACCTGTCAAAACGTTTACCTGAATGGATAGACGCATATAACGGCAAAAAGACAGACTAAAGAATTGCTCGTTGGCGATGATAAAAAAATCTATTTTAGAACGGTTCAATTTACAGACAGAAAAGGAAGGTTTAGTCAGTTTTCATTGGATAAAAAAAGAGGAATCTAATCCGCGAAACTGACTCCCATGTCCGTGTCACAGACAGGAAAGCTGGTTCTGTGCGCTGAAACGATCTAAACGATTCCACTATCAATAGACAAGCCTATGGCGCTCGGGGACATTTGGCAAAACGAATTTACTATACGAGAATGTGCTTCACAACTGAAAACTGAATCCGAAAAACATTTTTTACTAAAAAAAAAAATCGGGCAGCAATTATATTTTAGAAGTACTATTTGTCAGCTTTGTGAATACCTACAACTGCAAAGGCTTAATAATTGTCTGCACAGGAGCTTTATGAACAATTCCTATTAAAGTTAGTATTACCGCTTTTTGCGGGCAATTGTAAAGGGCAGATAAACACAAACTACAAAAGAATGCACGTTGAATTAATTTCTTGGTTGCGGAATTAAAACGAATGTTAAATGTGTATTACAAGTAAATGTATTACTAACAACGATAAGCAGCAGCCATAGTTAGAATGTAATACTTAACAGGGTTATCGCGACTCGCTGTTATTTTTAAAAACTAAGCTATTATTCTGAAAGCGTTCGTTATCGCCGCGCGTACGAACGTACCTACAAATCTACAAGCCGTACGATTTTAATCTGCACTTCGCACAGTTTTTATTTTACTTTTCGTAGCTCTATTCGCGAGTCGCGACCGCTCACACGTTGGCAGGTGATGTATACGTACTCGCTGTACGTGTGCAAATATAAAACTGCGACGATTTAACGAGACCTCAACTTTAAACCATTATAATAGGAATGCCGACAGTAAAAATGGCATTTCGAGAATACAACACGTTTAGTTAGTGGTTAGCTAAGCTAGTTTTTGTTCTTTTTCGAAAATTAACGCGCAGTGTAGAAAAAGACAGGGTTTTTAAACTGGCATGGTGGAAAAGGAAGATTCGTGATTATCGCGTGCACGTAATAATGATACAAGAGTGTTATAGCGTATCGTAAAAATGAAAATGCGAATGAACATAACACTTTCTGAATAACATTTCTGTTAACGCAATCGTAACATTTTGAAATGGTGACGCGATAATGAAGCCACAATTATTGTCGTAACCTGTAATTATAAAACCACAAATTTTGAAGTCAAGACATAAACTATTAATAACGTGTATAATAGCAGCAATAGCAGAAGAGTTACACAAAGCAGTAGAAATTACATTGAAGCGATTCCGGTTACGTCCGGTTCGGTCATATTCATTATTATTCAGTTAGCAAGCACAAATATTTTCGCTTGCAGTCTTGTTTTATTAGCGTCATGTATGTGTGTGTGCAGACGCGCCCATGTGTGCAGTTTGCACGTTTGTGTTTTGTGCTTTTTTCACAATTTATTTATTCACGTCGCCGACAGGTGGCGCTGCCGGGCGATCTGGGCCCGCGATACGTGTAAACTGGCTCTTAATATTTCATTCCACATTTTATTTAGGCGCAGTCAACCTTAAAGCGCGCAAGCTGTACGATGTATGACCGTATTGTTAGAGGTGGAAAATATATTGAATACATCACCCGACAATCGATTGCACTGCACTTAACAGTATCGCAGCTCATCCATTTACTGACGCGCCATGTTTGAGTTCTACATTATTCATATAATTAACAAGTAACACTCGAGTCGGACCGAATCTTTTCTTACGAGTCTTATTTACACAACAAATACCGAAGCGGTTGGAATTTACTTTTTCCGAGTAGTTTTTCATTGGTTGTTGAGTGAGTCGGTGAAGTTATGAGCCAATTAGCGGGCTGCTAGGGTAAAATAGGGTTTTTATCGCGCGTTTGAGGAGCGACATTTTAGGCATAGCGGTGGGCGGACGTGGAACAAGTCTGCTGAGGTTATCGTCACTATAAACTACTTCACTTCGTGCCTTCACACGTCGTCCTTTATCGGTAATAGAACCTTTTTGTATCTACAATCATTTATACGAGAAGCCATCCCCACTTATCCGTGACATCTCGGATCGATTACTGTTTGTCTCATATCTTCTTCAATAGATCACCCATTAAATCAGAGTTAATTCCATTGATAAACGCTATAATTAATATCTAATAAGTATTTTCTAAACATCTAACAGGATATCCTTTCGTTTGATGTCTGGCATTAATGCATTTATCGCGTATGTTTATAATAACATTCCATATCAGTAATCGATTGAAAATAATGAGAATATCGGAGAGCATTCACTGAATACAACGCACGTAAATATTTATGAAAGAAAATGTCGATTAACTGGAAGATTTCAACTTTGACGTAACGACCACACAGTCCGACAAAAAAGGAAGAAAAATAAAGATGGTACCAAATGCCGGAAGAGGGGCAAACCGGGCAATGAATTAAATATGCATGTAATTTAAAGGCGAAACAGGAAAACGCGCGAAACGGTTGGATAACCCCAAGCTTGTGAATAACCGATATAATCCACATAATTGACCGCAGAGGATATCTAGTTAGAGACAAAATAATGAGTATTGTGTATTAGAGTTACCAGATCTAAATTAATTGAGTAAACAAACATCTCTACATTTTAGAATGCAAAATCGAATTTCGAAATTTGAATTAACAAAAGATGTTTTTTAGGTTTGGCAACCCTATCCTTAAAGTTCTATTGACACTTACCGGGCTTAGGTAGGGGTGTTTTGAGATCGTTGGCGGCCAACTGAGGGTTCTCTTGGACCTGGAAAAGTGTTATTTGTTAACTGCGTATATATCTTGAGGAAACAAATAGTTTCTAAGGAAATTAGAAACATGTTTGATTTTTTTTTCAACTTTGCTTTTGGTTCCCTTTTTTTGTGGATGGGAAATCATCAAATGACTCCTACCGCTCTGAGTGGAGCGGTAGGGCGTGTCAGACTTTTAATACGACCCATCCGTGTTCCTACAGTTGCCTATGCCAGGGCCACGGTAACTCTTTCGAACAAATGTCGCGACCCTGGCAGGCAATTGGTTCCCTGAAAAGTACTTACGTTGTAAAGTGTATACGCTTACTTATTAAAAACGTACATATCCCATAAGTTTAACGCTTCATTTTATTCCTTCAGTGTGCAGAACCCTTTACAATATTGATGCGCATCTAATAAAATTTATTCTTAGAAAGATTTACGAGTGGCCATAGCTTTTAAAAATATTGGAAATATGCATTTTTTCAGCGTGGCGTCAATGTTTACCATTGCCTATATTCTGGATCTAGATTTAAAACCAGATGTTCTACGAGAATTCAATAGATTCCACAAACGTAACTATTATAGTATACGAAAATATTCTAGAACATTTAATCAAAACTTCGGCTTGGCGCTAGATGGCGCCAGGAGTCATGAAATGCTCAATTTACATTTATTCTCGTAAAAACTTAATATTCAAGACAAAGTAGATATTATTGTTTCTCACAACAAAGAAAAAGACTTTATTATCTTCCCCATACATACTAATTCAAGTTAACGTTAACGTTATGTACCAAAAGTGATATGAAACAGACTTGATCATATTTCTCTGACAATATGCCGAAAAATGTCTACACTTCCAGAATTCCATCAAGACTGTTCATTGCATTTGCGACTCTTTCTTCAGTTTTCTAAGAGTTCTTTCAGCTCGAAGGTTGGAGTGGTATGTTATAGCCCCTTATCCCTGAATAAAATTAATATTTTTTATCGCTGTGATGAGGATTACACATACATTTTGGCAGTATTTCTGTCCGTAATATAACCCCTAAACCTATTTAGGAAACTAATTTTTTCTTTACGACTTTTGCACAAATGGGCATTTGTAACATAGCAATGCATAGTACCGTCAATTATAGCATCTTTACATTTCATAAGCAACTTTATCTATGAGTAAAAGATGAATATGAATTAAATTATGTATATCGCAATTACTAAAAATCTTGTACATTTGTACAAGATTAACTATTGACTTGACTGTTGATTGACTATTATGTCGAGTTTTTTTCTTTTGTATCGCTTTGAAATTAAATGGCGATACAGATGTTTAGTAACTGAGATATTTTTAAGTACTATATTCATAGGTAAAGTCGCTCAGAAAGTAAAGATCGCTGTATGGAAAGAAAAATGTCATACCTACTGTAAATATTAGAGGTCTTGTGGCTAAGTATTAACGCCCACACGAGTCGATCGTTCAGGTTAAGCAACGCTTGTTGTGGTCGATCGTGGATGGGCGACCATCTTTACATAACAAGACCCCTCGCGAGCCTCGGAAAGCACGTTAAACAGTTAGTTGCTGGCTGTGTTATTCGTCGTTCTTTGGCAGTCGTTACAGGTCTTCAGAAGCCCGATAGCCTGAAAAGGAGTCTCACCAAGGGTATCGTTTTACCGACTAAATGGGTTGTGGAAATCATATAAGCAGTCATGTTAAACACTGGTAACCTAACATAGTTGGGAATAGGCTAGGCAGATGATATCAGTTTTAAAAGGAAATCATTACAAAAAGATTATAGGATTGTCACTGCTTGCTTAAAATTGTCTGTGGCTTATCTAACATCTTATTCGGTCTGATTGTTTTTTAATATTTTTTTCAGTCCGTAGTTAGCATTCCTGCTAGGTTAAGGAGGATTTTATTTTCATAGCAGTGGATTTTTTCAAATAAGGTATTTCCTTAAAAGTTACATAACATCACGCCATATTTCCCGGAACGGTTGGGCAGAGGTGTACCTTTAGTACACCTACATTTCGCCAGTTATGTTTATTTAAGTCCCATGTAATAGGGGGCGAGCGTATTGCCATCAACCGGGCACAAATCCAGAGTCCGGGCTGCTACTGAGAAATTCCAGATGGAAAAACCCAATAACACTTTGCCCGACCTGGGCATCGAACCCAGGACCCCATGCTCAGCAGTAGCGCTTGCTACCACTACACCAACGAGGCTGTATTTCCTTAACACGTTGAGTGCCGAACATAGATTGATGGTTAATCCCATATGGCCACAGATTTAGAACGCATACAAAATTGTTAGTAGCAAGCACGCGATATCGCGTGATCGGCCATAATGCAGAGCCGACGAATCACGCGATATCGCGTGATAGGCACTCACTTCAGCCGTAAGAGCCGTACCGTGTGGTGCCGGACGTAAAGAATAACACCACCCCATTTCTTCCTGTGGGTGTCGTAAAAGGCGATTAAGGGAATTACTAGAGAATGGGCAGCAGCGTTCTCTATGCATTTTACCACCATACTGCGATCGCCAACCCGCCTGCCAAGGGTGGCGATTATGGCAAAGCCCCCCAAATTGGGGGAGGCCTAAGTTCAGCAGTGGACGTCTTACGGCTGAAGATAGGCACTCAACGTGTTTAAAATTGTCCAGTAGTAAGCAGATACTAATTTGGTAAAATGTTTTCACTCTATGACCGTACTTCTAGGAAGTGCCACTTACGGTTACTACGCGGCTCCGCCTATAAAATGTCTATGGCTACGCAAACGCATCCAATCATATTTCGTAGAACTAGCGTTCCGTCAGAACTGTTTCATAAAAGGTATAAAATATAAAGTCACATTTATTCAGTTAGCAACGTAACGAATATTCTCGAGATATTTCCGACGATATCAGAGCGTGGCATCAATTGTCTTTTGTCACCATAAATCATGGCCGCTAGCGCGTATTTTTCGCGCGTTGGTCGAGTCGCGACCTTGCGCGGTAAGCATACAAACAAGCGTACACACACGTTTTTAGCGTAGTCATGAACTTGAAATTTGCATTTATAATTGTTTTCATATTTTCCGTCAGTTGTGCGAATTTGTAAATTTTTCGGAGAAGATTTTAATTAATTTTGTTAGCGCATATTTATTACGACTTCCCTACGATTATGTTAGCGATTTTTGTGAGAGAATGTGCAATTTATTTTTGTCATTTTTTAACGATTCCGTGTCAAGATTTGTTGACCTACTTTTTGGAGTTAAGGCTAATTCACAGATACACTTGTCGAATTTTGCCATGATGTATCACAACCATGTAAACAGAGCTTTATAGCGTCAAGGGTCTCTGAAACGATCAATTGGTATTGATCAATTTCCATCAATTGTAATTGTAGTAACATTGTCAATCGCTTGAACTGCATTTATTAAACAATCAATTTGCATCAAAGTATATCAATAACGATTGCAATATTGCCAATTGTGATTGATCGTTTCGGGGACCATTAAGTAAGTACTGAAACCTGTCTTACCTTATTTGTGTAAGGGTTGAAGATGAATTTGTTCTCCAATTCCTTCCTCGGCGTCGCAGCTATCACTGACAACGGCGTCGGTAGGGACTTCATCTCCTACAACAATAAATAATGTTACTAGTATTAACATCATCATCATCAGCAGCAGCCTATTATGTTCCCACTGCTGGGACACAGGCCACCTTTCGATGAGAGGGGGTGTACCAAAATCCACCACGCGGGTCCAATGCAGGTTGGTAATGTCACATGTCTTCGAATTTTTGGTACTAAGACATGCCGGTTTCCATACGATGTTTTCCTTCACCGTTTTGAGAGCAGTGGTGATTAAATTATTTGCACAAGGTAAAGCGCCTGCTTGGGTTCGAACTCACGACCTACTCGTAAGTCGCGGCCGTTACCACTAGACAACCACTGCTCACGTCTGCTACTCGTATTAACATTGCTGGAATAACACTGATTATTATAGTATATTAATATATTCGTGTCTTGAGTTAATGATACGCACCTTTAAAATACTTTCTATTGGCGGTTGACTGCTATCGATAGCATTCTGTAAAGGAAACAACAAAATGATTAATTATTTATTTTAAGAATTCTTTGTGATAGTTGTCTAACAGCTACACGGGTCGATAGATTACGTTCAGGTACGCTTGCCGCGTTTGTCCGTGGATGAGTGACAATCTTTACATATCAAGACACCCGTTTGGTCCCGGCTGTTATTTGTAGATCTTTGGCAGTGGTTAGGGGCTATCCATAAATTACGTCACACATATTTCATGATTTTTTACCCTCCCCCCCCCCCCCGTCCTTGTCACAGCTCGTCACATTTGTGAGACTCCCCCCTCCCTAGTGTGATGTCACATATTTTGCAATTTTACATCTAGATATTGCATTTTTTTTTTTAATTTTTCGTTCATAGTTCATATTTCGCGTTTTAATAGTACTTTAAATATGTATATTTAATTTTGATATGTGACGTCACAAAATGTAGGCCCCCTCACACTCCCTTTTCACACAATGTCACAATTCGTCGACCCCCTACCCCCCCTTACCGTGTGACGTAATTTATGGATACGGGTTTATGGATATGGTGTGTGACCTTACGGGTTGTCAGAATTCCGAAAGTCTACTAGTCTTACCAAGGGGTATTCATCATTCATCATCATTTCAGCCGTAAGACGTCCACTGCTGGACTTAGGCCTCCCCCTATTTGGGGGGCTTTGCCATAATCGCCACGCTTGGCAGGCGGGTTGGCGATCGCAGTATGGTGGTAAAATGCATAGAGAACGCTGCTGCCCATTCTCTAGTAAGTCCCTTAGTCGCCTTTTACGATACCCACGGGAAGAAATGGGGTGGTGTTATTCTTTACGTCCGGCACGACACGGTACAAGGGGTAAGGGGTATTGTTACCCAATAACTGGGTTGTGGAGGTCAGATAGGCAGTTGTTCCAAGTAAAATACGGGTATTCAGCTGCATCCTGTTATACTGGAAGCCAACCTCAACATAGTTGGAAAAAGGCAGTTATCTGTTAAACGTAGTACATTTTGTAGCATTAAAACAGTACCGACTGCTGAGTACATTCCATTTAAACCGTTCGATATTGAACTGCAATGCTGTCAGATGCAGACAAAAGTATAATACAATGAAATTGTTGTTCGGATTCCGTATAGCATTTAAATCTACGGCAGAACCGCGCGCCCACCCGGAAATGGGGGTATGTGGACGGACGAAATATTGTGACGTCACTAATGCCCCGTTAACGTTATACGCTTTATAATTTATATTGTGGACGAAAAACAGGGGTAGTCAACACAATACATAGTCATACGCGTAACGAGATAAGGCGCGTTGCTCACATAAAACATTGGACAAATTTGCACTGGCAAGAATAAAACTACTTTTACGAGAATACATTATGCCTCCTTAGCGAAGCGGGGCGATTAAATTTAGGGCCCGTTTACGGCCGACTATGCTTGTATGATTTACGACTTTACGGCAATAAATGTATTGTATTGTTGCTGTTGAAGGAATCTGCCGGGGACCTTAAATATTCAATTCGACGAACTCATTCTGTCCTTTTATAACACTGCGCCGAATCAATTGGAAAAAGAGAGAGAGAATATTTCTTGGATGGTGTCAATCGTTTCTGAAGAACTCGGTACCGACGGTGGATTGTTAGAAAGAAAGGTTAAATATTCTTTTTATGGTACGCAGTATCGAAGATAAATAATTGTCTTCTGCGAACGCTGGTACAAACTACAAAGGAAAGAGAACTGAAGAAGTTTTTGTATTAAAAATCTCTCATATTACATTGTTACCAGAGTTCCCGGTTCATTTCCGCGCAAATAAAACTGAAATAAAGAAGTATATTTTAAAATAACTCAAGACATTATGCTCAATTCGCATGTTGGAAGAAAAAAAAAACGGCAATGTAAGTATGGCATTACAGCTAAGCTTTGGAACTCACCCAAATAGAGTTGCCTAATAAAACGGGTCATTCATTAAAAATCTGTCGACCTACGACAACAGTGGTCGACATTTTCATTTACTTCACACTTTGATCACAATTCAAGTCACGCAAGAACTCCTTATAATGTAACCTCCAAAAACTGTGAATGACTGTGGTGTGACTGTAAATGATAGGTTAAGGAATCATGTGATAAGACAACGGTGCGGTTTAAAAGAAGGAGTAGTGACAACAATTG
This sequence comes from Aporophyla nigra, assembly GCA_947507805.1. Classification (NCBI taxonomy): domain Eukaryota; kingdom Metazoa; phylum Arthropoda; class Insecta; order Lepidoptera; family Noctuidae; genus Aporophyla; species Aporophyla nigra. Next base: position 23,632,727 of record OX382292.1, on the reverse strand, counting down.
AAAAGAGTATGCCTAGATGATTCATGTTGAGAGGATGAATACAAGGCAGATGTGACTCGTCACGACGGAACCGCTTTAGGAGAACATACAGTGACCTTATTGGTGATGTTCTTCCGAAGGGTCAGGAGCGTAGTACTGGTAACCGGCGTGCGTGTATGACCAGATGTAATGAGATGTATGAACTTAAACGAGGCAAAAGGAGTATGTAAGAATCGTAGCAGGTGGTGTTCTGTAGTTTCTACCTACCCCCAAAAAAGGCGTTAGTTTATGTATGTTTGTACCTCTAAAAAAATGTAATGCCATAAACGCTTTATAGGTCAAATTAGAGAAATTAAAGACTTCTTGATACTTTAGTGTGCTACACCCACTTATTGACCTATCTAATGTTGGAGGCGCGCACAATACCTACGGCGAACGCGTGGGTGCGAACTTCAAAGTTTAACATGTTCAACATTACAGGGATAAGCTTCTGGACTTCCAGTGTTAGTGGATCTCTAATATATCGTATCTAATCCAATAACTATAACCGTAAAATTACATTTTAGCAATCCGATACAGGATCATCATGTGGGAGAAATGTTAAGAGACAAATTGCTGCAATTTTAATACAAACTAGAACTGGCCCAGCTTGGTAGATACAGCCCACTCCCTCTCATAGAAAGGAGGCCAGTATCCCAGTAGTGGGAACATTATAGACTATGCTTCACGATTTTGCGAGCAGATCCCTAGAATTATGACTTTATCAGAGAACAGGCTTACCAGTCACTAATTAATAGAATGTGCCCGAGCAACCACTTTTTACATACAACAACATAGGAGTAATGAGGACTGCATAACTAAATTCCAGAAATGTTCTCATAATAAATTATGAAGTAAATAAATACTGCTTTGTAAAAACTAAACAGTTTGACGATCACTTAATTATTGACAACATTGACGGTGGCCGGGGGACTGAAAGGCACGCGACGGTCGTTATTTCAACCCTAGTGTTTACAATACTTTGCAAACAAACGGAAAATTTAAAATCACTATAGTGCAATATTGGCCTTTCTGGTTGACTTGGTTACATTTCATTGAACGGACTGCTGTATCGATGTCGTGACCACGATTTTTGGTCTAATTGACAGTTTTGTCGACGTCAATGGATATAGAGAACGTAGAAGTCAATGGACGTTAGAGTTATATAATTGTATCAAATGATCATGAGAAGGTAAGCCATGATTTATGATGATGATGATAAATATGGTATTAAGATACTACCAGTGATCACGACTAAGTTGTCCTGAGAATTGTCATCAAAGCAATGAATGAGAGATGTTAATATGAATGAAGCAATGAATATTTCGAGGTGAGCTAAGGACTCCTTATCAAACTGACCTGTGACTGGATACCGTTGGGTATCCTGATTGGAGGCGGTCTGTGCGGGGCTCCCGTTGAACCGGAACCGTCGCTCTGCACCAAAAAATATACATTAATATTCTATTCACCTCCCCTCTTAATAGAATTACGTTTTGGGATTTCTTAAACGACGTCTCTGAATTGGATTTGTTTCGTTTTGTGGACCAAATCTGGGCTCGTTACTCGTCTAAATTGTGCTTAGTAGAAGATCCTATACTACATTGGTTTCTTTATCGTTTGTAAGTTTACATTGTAAGGTAACAAGTAACAATACACATACGAAGGTATCTTCTGATTTCCTAACTCACAAGTTCTCTGTATCAAATGTATTCTGCCATTCATCAACGTATGTAGTAAGTTTCCCCGAGTGATCGAAGTTGCTGGCGCCGTTTTCGAGTTAACCACATTAAACTTAATTACAATGTACGCCTGATGAATAATTCAGCCAGGAATTAACTAGTCCAAGATGTGGCTCTGTTACTGCATGAAGAAGTTTCAAATGAGACGTGAAAAGGCCGGTCACGCATCGTATGACCCCCTTAATCAGCCCTACGACTAAAGCCATAAGTATTAATGTGACTCCTAACACGCTCTTGGTTCTGTTCTAAATCTAAACAAAAGCTTAGATAAAGCATTACAATAATAAAACGAGTTTTTAAGGAGTTCAACCAGGAAAAAGTTGTATTGTCGTTAAGCATATTTCAGGGAAGCAAAGCGATCCAGCACAAAAGATGGTGGAGCCCGAAGCGACAGAGTTTGGTGGGGAATTTAAAAAGTTTCATGATAACACAACATTTTCCTGGTTGATATTGCTTTGTAAAGCGTACAAGCTTGACAATAAACACCATTGTGTACCCGATAAGCAGTTGTAACGAAATTTTTCTCGATTCTCGCAAGGAGCGCAATAACGAGTATATCTGGCACGTTTGAACGCGAGACACGTGTCGCTTTTTATTTATCATAGCCTAGAACATTATTGTGTTCTAGTTTTTTCCACGAGTATGAAGAAGGCTGAAACCGGATTTTTCTAAAGAAATAGATACGATTAGACGATAATCATATTCTCGCTAACAACGAGCTGTTGTTCAATATATATCTAATCGGCTTAGCTAATACAATTTGCACTCTATAAACAGAATGTACTCTTTTGTGACAGTAACGTCATTCGGGTCGCATAACTCCCAGGCAACATATAAAATCCCGTCGCGCCGCATATAAAACATTGGCAGGTTGCAGGGTGGCTGTGGCTCTAAAGCATATAGTTTATAGATATAGTTGAAAGTGTTTACCTTGTTGTGTGGGATATGGGGACGGTGATGGCGCACGCCGTTCTGTGGGGCGTGTGACGGCTTCTTGAACTCGCTCTCTCGCCGAGATGGTGGGCCTGTGGACAAAGGAAAGATGTTTATTAGTACTTTTAATTTTGTCAATAATAACACCAACTAAGCTTATTGTAAACACATTGCTGAAATTATGGGCCCAACGCCCAAACAAAAAAGGTGATTCTATAAGCGAGATATAGGCTTATTTGTCGAAGCACCTATATTAGGCGAATCGTTACTTCTAACTAATGTAATATTTTCTATAGGCGACTCACACGAAGTTAATTTTTAATAAAGTTAGTGTACTTTTTAGAGTAGAAAATATAGTATTATTGTGGCGATTCGCCCGAGACGGGTCAGTTAATTCGTGCGAGTCAATATGCCAAGATATTAAAGTTGTTTAATTTATCTTAACAGCTTCTTCTGTTTCATAACGTCAATCTCCAAGAGACTAAGTAATTATTGTTTGGTGTCAACGTTTACGGCTTCCCGAGATTTTTATGGATTAATAAAAGACCGACATCACCAAGTCTCGAAATCATAAGGCACTTTAACTCCCGTATAACTAAAAGAAGGGGGTGGGTTCTTAGCCCCCCCTGCCACCCCCGGGACTCGTGAGGGGAATCTCGGCTAGGTGTTTAGCTGGTTTATGGAGATTGCGATCAGGACAAAGGAGTCCAAGTTACGACGCCTAGATTGCGCACTGATCCATATAGTCCCCTCTAAATAGATAGCTACCTCACCTTTTTTCTATCAAAAAGTTATAGAATGAGTTTTATAGTGTTTGTATTATGTGCAAGATGTGTAGGGAATAATGGGGTTCTTTGTGTTCTACGGGTATTATTTGGGCGGATATCGTTAAGTTAATCCCACTGTTATGGAAGGTTAAGGTGACATATTGAGAAAACCGTGCTTTTTCTTTTAAGTGTACCTTTCTTACCATATGATAGCCGAACTTAATATTTAAGTACATGTTTTTTGACTATATGATCTAGTATCCTGTAAAAGGAATACACGATACGATAAAATTTTCTCGATACAAAAAAATCGCAAAGTTCTATCCATGTTTATGATTTTTTTAGCCTCAAGGCGCAATGCGTTAGATTTATTAAACATAGTTTACTTTAAAACATTGATAATAATCTTATCTAAGTTTTTGTAAAACAGTTTTCGTTTTAATCATCCTTTTCATTCATAAAAGACTGCGATTCGTTTTGGCACATACGTTATTTTATTCCAAGCGCATACACATTATCGCCATCTCTTTTTTTGCCTATAATAAGTAGTGTCATCACTCTCGTTCGTTCATAAATCAGTCGCCCAGTAGGGCTCATCGACGACGGATCTATGTCACTTTTTTACAAATCGGTGCGATCAAACTTACGTTTTTTAAATATTTATGTCCACAGAAAAAGGTAGTAGTGAAATATTTTGCTGTAATTATTTAATATAATAAGTGTTGGCTTTCCAAAAACTTTATATTTAGACTGTATATCTGTCTATTCTTGTGACTGTGAATAATATAACATTCTTTTTCTATTACTATTTAGTGACGACCTAAATTATGTATGATAATGGGAAGAACCATAAACCAAAATTGAACAGTACCTTCAAGGTTAGGAGTACCTGCACAGGGCAATTAATTCATTCATTTTACGGGAATTCAATACCAATAAGATGATGATAACAGTAAGAGGAATTCACCACCTTCACTAAAGCATTACAGCAATAATCTATTCTCACTTTGTAAAGTAATATTGAGTTAACACGCTATTTTCTAGAGAAGAACCCAATTTATCCCAAAAACTTATAATAATCGTTCATTTAGAAATAAATTAAAATATATGATTAGTTTTTAGATTTGAAGTACGTCAACAATTTATTTATGTCAAGTACTGACACTATAAATACAAGAGCACAACGAAGGAATGGAGTAGCATTACAAGTGTGAAAAAGGTGAGGTTTTATATCTGACTGCGGCCCAAAGGAGGGTAATGATTTTACCAAGAAAATGTATGGTGATCGGTGAAACGAAGTTGGAGTTTATCAATCTCTTATGTATCAACATTCATTTTTTTCATATACCTCTAGAAGATTGTCGTAAATAACAAAGGTATGCAAAATGTACCTTTTTGAAAATTACAAACAAAGCTACTACTTAGCTACTTACACATTTAGATTTTCATTACGATTAGCACTAACCTGACAAAATAAACTGTTCTATTCTATTCTATTTTTTATTATGGCAAACAAAGCCGATGTCGACTATTCTGCCAATGTCTAAAGTCAATTGAGATAACATGAGTGCGTGCTTAAATAAAAAAATAACGATTATAATCTTCGATGAAATAAACTGTTATAAATCCTTGTAATACCTTATTTGCTTGTCACTGAAGCTTCTTTGTCATATTTGTCATTAAACATTTTCATTTTTAACCGACTTCAAAAAGGAGGAGGAGGTTCTCAATTCTGATGTTTATATGTTTTTTTTTATGTGTGTTCGGCCATAACTCCGTCATATATAAACGGATTTGCAAAATTCTTTTTTTTTCGAAAGGATTTTTTTCTGAAATGGTCCTATGTAAATTTCATAAAGATCTGATGATCAGTTCCGGAAACAGACACCGGAACTCTTTAAAAAATGACAGCAAATCAACCACGATTTCTGCTATCGCATAAATATGCATTGTTTGTTTGGAATTAGTGCAGGGTGAATACCACAACTAAAAATTTAAAAATAAAAACTTTTTTACAAAAAAAGTTTTTTTTTTTTGTAAAAAAGTTGTTTCATATCTTTACAGTAAAACTGAATCACCATCTTGAGCAAAAATTGAGACAAAAGCTTTTTCTCCATATCTATACTATGGAAAAGTAGTGCCCGTAGCCAATTTAAAAAAAAAGTTCTGCTGTCATTTTAGAAAGATCTTATTTACGCACCAAGTTATTTAATTGTGGTTGTGCAAATAGCGGTGGCTCGGTTTTGTCGATAGAGAGATCAATCAGTCGACAGTCAATCACATTTACTAGATATTTTTAATAACTACCAACAAGTAAAATGACAGTCGAAAATAATAATTGTTCATCATCTGCCTAGCCTTTTCCCAACTATATTGGGGTCGGCTTCCAGTCTCACCGGATGCAGCTGAGTACCAGTATTTTACATGGAGCGACTGCCTATCTAACCTCCACAACCCAGTTACTGGGTAATACGATACCCCTTGGTAAGACTGGTTGTCAGAGTTTCGGGCTTCTGACGACCCGTAACGACTGTGTAAGATCTACGAAAGACAGCCGGGACCAACAACTTTTTTTTTTGGATGGTATATCATCAAATGACGTCTCCCGCTCTGGGTGGAGCAGAAGGGCGTGTCAGACTTTTACTGACTAAAACCCTTCAGTTGCCCATATGCCAGGACCACGGTACCTCGTTCAAACTAGTCTCGCGACCCTGGCAGGGGGACCAACGACTTAACGTGCTTTCTGAGGCACGGAAAGGTCTTGGTTTGTAAAGATGGTCAACCATCCACGGGCCAACCGCGGCAAGCGTAGCTTAACCTGAACGACCGACCCGTACAGCTGTTGTAACTTAGCCAGAAGCCCTTCCGAAAATAATAATTGTTATCATATCATATTTGTACTATGGTAGCATTTATGAAGATTTTTACAAAATCTTACGTGATGGAATTTTTTCTTTATTTTTCCGTTAATCAGGAATTCAAATTCTATAACAAACCATTATTCGATTTCAATTAATTTTATTTTTTTTACCCATGCATACCATTAATCAAAATTTAAGTTTAAGGTTTTTAAATATTTTGTATTAGTTGTCTACTCCATAGTTTACTATGCGCAAAAAATTCAAAGACCGAGACAAATTAACGTCACTTGGCATGCACATTTTTCTTAAATATGTTGCCGTCTTTATCTTGCACTTGTATTTTAACAGTTGTGCGACGGTGACACGAATAATGCTTAGCAAAAGGCCATGCTAAGTAACGTTTTTAAATTTCGGTCAGTGATAATTCCTTCGTTCCACTTTTGGCCATTGGTAAAACAAGTCAATAAAGTTTGTGGCGATGACGTGTCGGCCGACCACTGAAGATAGATACGCCACTCCCCGCGTGCGGGGGACACAATCCAACTATCATTTATTATCGAGGTGGGGTCTTAATGGGGGAATGTGACCCATCATAATAGTGAATAGTATAATATTTGGGCAACTAACTGAATCAATATTTCAATTATATAGTTTTACATCTGAATAGATAGTATGAAAAGAATTTAAACGTTTTTAATATGAACCGTATTAATCAAAACACTCTACCGAAACTAAAATAACCCCAAGTATTTTTCAAAGAATGCATGGGAAAAAGTTTCATGGTATTCACAACGTAATTGGATTACGACAACATTCAATAAATAAGATGATTTGGTTATTTTGAGGGCACCTCTAAACAGCGTGCGCACGAGTGCAGAATATCTTCAATTACTTGCACGCACGTAATGCTTACATGTGATTGGTCAATTTACTATTTCCCATTACCCGCTACCTGTTTACAACCGCTAATGCGATTCACTAACAAGAGCTGATCATAACATTCATAGCTGAAACTCATTTAGCGATAAAACTACGAGTAAAGGGGAACACACAGTGTAGCTACTTTCTAATATGTTGCGTTTTACGGGAATTTTGTACTTAAGGTTCAACTTTAGAACGTGTTTGCGTCACTTATCGTTGACGATATATTTGCTAATAATATTAATGACAATTTAAGCAACTTATTCTGATATAATTATGACATGATCATCATCATCATCATTTCTGCCGAAAGACGTCCACAACTGAACATAGGCGTCCCGCAAGGTCCACCACTTTGACCAGCTGTGATTCCCTCATCCAGCGGTGTATAGACAATATAATGATGAAAACAAGATAAAATGTAGAGTCATCTTTAAATTGCGAGATTTACTTTTCTAAGCCCCAGGAAGTTTCAATATCACTTAAGATCATACCTCCACAGTATGTCACCCACTTTATCCCGGGCACCGCATTAAAAAACTCTCAAGCTCAATACACGTATCGATGCAATCCGACCACCTTATTGGATTAGAGGCAAAAACACCGCACGATAATTTTCTCTGCAATAACTCGAGTATTTTTTCGGTAGCTGATGTTATAACTGGATATTTATTTTTATGGGAACGGGTACCGTGTGAAAAAATCGCTGCTTGGTTAGTTTATTTAAGATTTTTTTGATCTCGGTTTGATGTGGCTCTTTGTTTCATGCCAAAACATTCTGTCTTTTGTTGACTCCATGATTGGTAGGTGTAGGATCAAAACTGTTCAGAAAACTTCTGAATTGTGTTACAAAACATGCAACATAATTCTAGAAACTTCATCCATACCTCACACCTAATATATTCATGAAGTAAGATTAAGCAGAGATTACACGTGCTTGCATCGTAACTTTATTCACAGCTTTCAAACTTATATGTACGAGTATCAGAAACTTAGACGCTTCCAAACAAAGACCAAACTTCAACATCCCACTCGCACTATCCTGCGGAGAGCAACAAATTCAGTTATCAGCTAAGCTCTCGACCTATATACTCAATATCCAGTAAGAATGGTAACATTGGTAACTGAATATTGAGGAGTAGACCCTCGACAAAAGAAGACGGGCACACAATGCAAGTCGGGAGCGACCACGGCGGATCGGCGCGCGTGTCGAATTCACCTAACAAATACTCACCGTTACCTTATTGTGCCCATTGTTGACTCAAATCCGATACATATGCTTATAAGATTTTATAAGAAATCAAAGCTATTTGGAATATGTTTAGCTGTATATCTTTATTATTCATATCGAAAATCAATAGATGAACCTAGTGATGGTCATTATGTGAGATCGGTAAAAGATTTCTCTCATAGATAAATATCACCTGTCTCTCCACTAGTCCAATGCATTCCTACCCTAAGAGTACGTCTTCCAAAGCATCACAGCGTTCCCCGGTCTACTCCTCGGTATGCAATGGTCTCTGTAGCACCATGAAACATGAGGTTTCAAGGGCTACTGCAAATCTTGGGGTTCCTTCGATTATTCGTGACAGATCAGTTTTATACTGGTGCAATTCATTCCTACATTCAAATACTTCTAGGATTTCCGCCATGAGAAATCCCATAAGCTTCTCAAAGAAACGCTCTATATCTACATAACCTTTCATCTGATGTTACACGATTGATGTATTCGCATTTGCCTTTATTATTAGTGTCATAAAATTGATTACCTGCTAACGATCCCCCTTCAACGCAACGAAGGGAAATTGTGACTGATGCCCACAAATCGTTGGCTGTCAACTTGCCACTAGTCACTACAATGTGCAATTTGATCACTTCCCAACCTCTCATTATTTACGCTACGTTTTTCAAGTCCTTTGGCACTGCCATGAGCCCATTACTGAACCCCGTCATCATGTTTAGTACTAAAAGACCAAATTAATCATTTCGCTTTATTTGTCCTTTTGTTATTTGCTAAAGGAAGTGCATTAAGAGGGTTTTATTGCAGGTCAAAGACCGTGAACGTCAGATACAATTTGTAATTATTATCTTAATCGCTGCATCCTTCTGACGACCAGAAAATTCTGGTTATTTTTAGCGTGGAGTACTTTTTGCGGTAGATTAGCTAGCCACGCCTTCTATGTATTCAATGCTAATAAGTTTTTCTACTATCATTGGCTCCGGTGTTCGCTACACACCTGTGTGAATAAATACATAAGTAATCTTTTATACATGGCCGATCATTAATATAAATAATATGCTTGAAGTTTCATAGTTAACAAATAAAAGACACCAGGGGGCCTACCATGAGCTCTTATAGCAGGTCAATTATTGACGAAAAATAACCTGCCCTGCTAGTTTGTACCATGAGCGCGCCAAGTAGCAGGCGAGTCAGCGATCACGTGACCTAAGCCGGTGAGCGATTACGTCACAGCATTTCAGCAGGCTGGCATGCAACATATCCTTACCATCAAGTATTTTTTGACATTTGGGCATTCAACAATTGAACTGCCCTGCCGTCATAATTAGCAGGCGTGCGTGACTAACTTTTATTCACCTGTTATAATTAAATTTAATTACAAAAACGTAAGTTATTGTAAAAATGAACATATAATATAATTTGAGTGTTATTTCAAACTATTGTAAAATTTAAAAATCCGATAAACGCATTGTGTTTACCGTTTATTTTAGATGTGTGATGAAGATGAAATTTTTGAGTTTCTCGAGGAAGATAGTCGTAGCAACAACGCTAAACAAAATGCCAAAATTCAAAGAAATGTATTGAGAAACTCAATCAAACCATTTGACATGCCAGGCAATGCATTTGTTAAGCGTTATAGGCTCTCGAAAGAGCTTGTACTTGAGCTCTGTAATGAACTGCAAGGTTTCATGCCACGCCCTACGAAATCAACAGATTTGTCGATAGAGGTTAAGGTAAGTACCAACTAAATTATACTACTAGTTATCTGGATAATCATCTAATAAACTTACTTGATGCTATGCATACCTATTTGATTTCAGGTTTTAATAGCATTATCTTTTTACGCGAATGGTTCATACCAAAGACCGACGGGTGATATCGCTGCACATTCTGTTGCACAGCAAACGGTATCAACCGCCATAGCGCAAGTAACAGAATACCTAAATCTACCGCATTTTCGACGAAAATACATAAAATTCCCAGCTAGCTCTAGCGAACGGCGAGTGAATGTGATTGGGTAAGTATAGTGAATTTCTTTTCATTGCAGTAAGCAAGTAGATATATTCTTTACTCTGAATGTGACAGCACAACTCTATTTTTATTTTTTCAGGTTTGTGAATAAATTTGGTATGCCTGGAGTTTTAGGTTGCATAGATGGAACCCATGTAGCAATAAAACGGCCAAATACGCATGAAGAACGTTATTATTGTAGGAAACAATATCACTCATTGAATGTGCAAGTGGTTGGTATTGTTACGTAGATCGTAAAGTCCAGAAACATCGCGCTAAATCCATCTCAGAAAGAGACAGCGTTATGTAGATCGAAAAGTCTAGAATCGTCACGCTAATTCCATTTAAGTATGGGGCAGTGTTCGAAACTTCTAGATACGACACGCTAACGCCATCTGTTATCAAGTAGCAAGTACTACGAACAATTGTACGTAGACGCCACCGCCATCTATTGTCGAATAGCGGGATTAAACAGTAAATAGATGTCTGTGGAAGTTACTGGAAGTTTCGACGCTACTTGTAAACTGTGGAAAAGTGTTGAATGTTCGCGAATGTTCTGCTTGGGATATAAATAGCGGATTGTCGGGCCGACGAGCAGTTCGATTTCGGAAGCGAGCGAATACGAATCAAGCGATACAGTACAAGCGAAACAAGTGACTCTGTTTGACTATTGCGATATTGTGATTGCTTAATTAAACTGTGGTGTGTTTCGATAATTTTGGCTTAAATTAATTTATCCCGAAACCCAGCTCGTAACAATTGGTGTCAGAAGTAAGGGATAAATTATGCCAGTTTTACCGAAGGAGGATACGGAAGGTATCCGTACCAGGAGTCAGCGCCAGCAGGAGGTGGATCAGAGGCGGTTTGAAGGATCTTCTAGACAGACACCTGGGGGTAATCAGCCGACGACGGAGCCAGTTTCCCAAGCGTCTGGTGTTCCTACAGCATCACCAGCCATGGATCTTTCTGCTCTTATGGCAATGCTGCAGGAGCAGGCCCGCCGACAGGAAGAACAGGCCCGCCGACAGGAAGAACAGGCCCGCCGACAGGAAGAACAGGCCCGCCGACAGGAAGAACAGGCCCGCCGACTGCAAGAACAGCTGCAGCAGGACAAAGAGGAACAGGCCCGCCGACAGGAAGAACAGGCCTGCCGACAAGAAGAACAGGCCCGCCGCCTACAGGAACAGCTGCAGCAGGAAAAAGAGGAACAGGCCCGCCGACAGGAAGAACAGACCCGCCGACTGCAAGAACAGCTGCAGCAGGACAAAGAGGAACAAGCTCGCCGGCAAGAGGAGCAGGTTCTCCTCTTGAAAGATCTACACGCGACATTTGGCAAAGACATCAAAGCCATGAAGGAGACTGTTCAGGTACATGAAAATCGTATCTCCGAGGCCGAAGTCCAGATCGCTGATATAAGAAAAGCGGTTGGAATTTTGAAAGCTGGAGACCGGACGGCGGCTTCGATAGTTGCTGCACCTTCTGTCCGCGGGTTTAAAGTGCCACCCTTCGATGGAACATCTTCCTGGTCGGCATACAAAATTCAATTTGAAGCTGTCATGGAAGCAAATGGGTGGACAACAGGCCAGGCCATGACCGCGCTTACTTTGGCCCTTCGCGACCAGGCCTTAACTGTGTTAGAGGCTCTCGGCAAAAATGTTACCTACGAGCAGCTCGTTGAGGCGCTAGAAGCCAGATACGGTGACGCGCACCTGGAACACGTTTTTCGTGCCCAGTTGAAGGATCGTGTGCAGCGCAGTGGTGAAAACCTGCAGCAGTGGGCCCTAGAAATCGAAAAGCTGGTTCGAAAGGCATATAAGTCTGCGCCCGCGCTCATCGAGGGTATACTAATTCAAACCTTCATAGATGGGATACGGGATCTGGAAGTAAGGGCTGCTGTAAGACTTGGGCATCATGAGACGCTGAAAGACGCCTTGGCCCATGCGTTGGAGGTGGAGGCAGTGAGGCATGATCATCGAGCCCATCCCATCAGGGAGGTTGCGGCTTCACCTGTTCGTGACCGTCCGAGGTACAGCCCTAGGTGCTACACTTGTGGGGAAAAAGGCCACCTTCGTTCAAGTTGTCCGAAGCGTAATACTGCCAACGAAGATCAGACCCGGGAAAGAAAGGCGGCAGAGGTCACCGCCCAGCAGCAGGAAAACTAGTCAACGCCAGGACTGCGGGGCGGGTGCTGGCTGGTGTTAAAATAGCCCCAAGAATTTCGGTCTCACAAGCCCATGATGGGAACACCCTAGTCATAAAAGGTGAAGTGAACGGAAGACCATGTAAGCTGACATTGGATACTGGAGCTTCTCGCACGGTTGTCAGTTCCCAACTAGCGAATCGTTTTCTTGGGGACTTCTTCTGTAAGCATGACGACGTAAATTTAGTAACAGCTACCGGTCAGCACATAACCGTCCGTGGTGAGAAGGAGGTGGAGTTAAAACTGGGTAACACAATCTATCGGCATAAGGTCATCATGGCTGATATAGTAGACGACTGCATCCTAGGTTTGGACTTCATGCGACAGCACTGTTGTGAGATTGACGTTAATCAAGGAGTCCTAAAATGTGGGTCAGAAGAAGTTTTCATGGAAGGTGCACCATCAGGGAAAGTGTACTGCTTGAAGAAGATTGTTCTTCCTCCCCGATCGGAAACAATAGTTCCAGTTAGTCTTCCACATAATTCTGGTCAGAAAAACCGATGTATTCTCATTGAAGGATTGGATGAAAACCTTCCATGGAAAACTGCGCGGACCTTGGTAAAGGCAATTGACGTTGCAGCCGTACGCATACTGAACCCAAGTGAAAAGGAGCAAGTAATCAAGAAGGGTACGTTGATGGGTTCCTGTGGGGAAGTAGCTTGGATGCGTGAATGCCAATATCAGCCTTCTCAAAATAACACCCAAACTGCAAGATTTAACACGTTAAATCTTTTAGAACACTGTCGTAAAGATTTAGCGGAAGAAGAAAGAGAGAAGGCTAGGAAGATGCTACTTCAGTATGCAGACATATTCTCCAGAAATGATGCTGACATAGGGAAGACTGGATTAGTTCAACACAGAATTAATACCGGAAATGAGTTGCCAATACGACAGCGACCCAGAAGACTACCAGTGGCAAGAGAAAAGGAAGTAGATACCATGATTAAAGAGATGGTAAAGGATGGAGTTATAGAGCCTTCGTCTAGTCCTTGGTGTTCTCCTGTGGTCCTGGTGAAAAAGAAAGATGGCAGCATGCGGTTTTGTGTAGACTATCGTCGATTGAATGACGTTACTAAAAAAGACAGCTATCCACTGCCCCGGATCGACGACACACTGGACACGCTGTCAGGAATGAAGTGGTTTACCACGTTAGACCTAAAAAGTGGCTACTGGCAAGTGGAAATAGACCCTAAAGACAAGGAGAAAACCGCATTTTCTACGGGAAAGGGATTATGGCAGTTTAACGTCATGCCATTCGGATTGTGCAATGCTCCTGCAACTTTTGAAAGGCTGATGGAGCTAGTTCTCACGGGACTAATTGGAGACGCCTGCCTTGTCTATTTAGATGACATTATCATCGTGGGTCGCACATTCGAAGACCACCTTCAGAATTTGGAACGTGTTCTATCAAAAATCCGAGGAGCCAATCTCAAGCTAAGTCCAAAGAAGTGCTCATTCTTCAGACAGCAAGTAAGCTTTTTGGGGCACGTGGTTTCGAAGGAAGGAGTACAAACAGACCCTGAGAAAATCGTCGCCGTCAAGGAATGGCCAGTCCCGAAAGACAAGACGCAGGTCAGGGCATTTTTGGGTTTGTGCTCGTACTATCGACGGTTTGTCAAGAATTTTGCTGACATTGCCAAACCTCTTCACAAGCTTACTGAGGAGAAGAGACCGTTCTGTTGGGATGAGAACTGTGACATCGCATTTCGAGATTTAAAGGAACGTTTGTGCAATACCCCAATTTTGGGCTACCCTGACACAGAAAATGAATTTATAGTTGACACGGACGCAAGTAATACTGGAATTGGCGGTGTGTTATCTCAACGGAAAGGAGATTATGAAGTTGTGATAGCTTACTTCAGCAAATCTTTATCAAAGCCAGAAAGAAATTATTGTGTCACGAGACGGGAACTTCTTGCCGTAGTAAAGACATTGCAACATTTCAGCAAATACTTGCTTGGACGTAAATTCCACCTGCGAACTGACCATGCTGCTTTAAAGTGGTTGTTGCAGTTTAAGAATCCAGAAGGACAAGTGGCGAGATGGATTGAACTGCTACAAGAGTATGACTTCGCAATTGAACATCGTAGTGGGAAGACTCACGGTAACGCGGACGCTTTATCAAGAAGACCTTGTCCTGATGACTGCAAGCATTGTGTCAGGCAAGAAGCTAAGGAAGCAGTACCTGTCAGGATGCTAAGAACGGACCTTAGTGACGAATGGAAGGAAACCCTACAGCATGCTCAGCAAAGTGACACAGATATCAGGCCAATTTTCGAGTGGATTAAAGCTAATGCTTCCAAACCGAAATGGTGTGATGTTGCAGCGATGAGTACCACCACAAAAAGTTATTGGGCACAGTGGGAGAGTTTGGTGATCCAGGATGGTGTTTTGTGCCGAAAATGGGAAAATGCTCGAGGGAATAGCTGTCACTTGCAAATGGTAGTCCCAAAAACAAAGGTACCAGAAGTTCTACAGCTCTATCACAATGGTTCTTCAGGAGGTCATATGGGAGTAAGAAGGACTCTGTTAAAGATCCGAGAAAGATTTTACTGGATCCATTGTCGAGAGGATGTGGAAGACTGGTGTCGCAGATGTACCAGTTGTGCAGCGGTAAAAGGACCACACACACGCAGCAGGGGTGCATTGAAAGTGTACAACGTAGGAGCCCCCTGGGAACGAATAGCATTAGATGTCGCTGGGCCATTTCCCGAAAGTGAAAGTGGAAATAAATATTTCATGGTTGTCATGGATTACTTCACCAAGTGGCCGGAAGTCTTCGCCATCCCTAATCAAGAAGCTTCAACAGTCGCTGATAAATTAGTCCACGAAGTCTTCTGTCGGTTTGGGGTACCCTTGGAAATCCACAGCGATCAAGGAAGGAATTTCGAGTCTCAAGTGTTTCAGGAAACATGT
The DNA here is from genome assembly GCA_947507805.1 of Aporophyla nigra. Lineage (NCBI taxonomy): Eukaryota > Metazoa > Arthropoda > Insecta > Lepidoptera > Noctuidae > Aporophyla > Aporophyla nigra. Next base: position 23,617,122 of record OX382292.1, on the reverse strand, counting down.
CGGGTTATGGGTACTCACAAAACCAGAACCACTTCATACCACCCACAATCTGACGGAATGGTGGAGAGATTTAATCAGACGTTGGAAAGATATCTGGCAAAAGTTGTAGCAAGCAGACAAAAGGATTGGGACAAGCACATACAACCGTTTCTTCTGTCATACCGAAGTGCAGTTCACGAGAGTACAACTGTGACGCCAGCCTTCGCGAACTTTGGAAGGGAGTTAAGGTTACCAGCTGATCTAATAACCGGCATTCCCCCTGATTCACCACGCAGTATAACAGATTATGCAAATGATCTGCGCAACAAGATGAATGACGTATATGAGCATGTCAGAGAATCAGGCCAGCAGATGTCCGAGAGAATGAAAACTCGTTATGATCGAAAGATGTACAATACTGGCTTCGACGAAGGTTCGCTAGTGTGGTTGCATAACCCAGTGCGCAGCAAAGGGAAGTCCCCTAAACTACAGGCAAAATGGGACGGGCCGTACCGGATTGTGACCAAGATCAATGACGTCACTTACCGAATACAAAAGGGTATGCGAACTGCGCCTAAAATTATTCATGTAGATCGATTGGCACGATATTACGGGAATAATGATGCTCGGGACGAGCATGTCTAAGGAGGGGGCAGTGTTACGTAGATCGTAAAGTCCAGAAACATCGCGCTAAATCCATCTCAGAAAGAGACAGCGTTATGTAGATCGAAAAGTCTAGAATCGTCACGCTAATTCCATTTAAGTATGGGGCAGTGTTCGAAACTTCTAGATACGACACGCTAACGCCATCTGTTATCAAGTAGCAAGTACTACGAACAATTGTACGTAGACGCCACCGCCATCTATTGTCGAATAGCGGGATTAAACAGTAAATAGATGTCTGTGGAAGTTACTGGAAGTTTCGACGCTACTTGTAAACTGTGGAAAAGTGTTGAATGTTCGCGAATGTTCTGCTTGGGATATAAATAGCGGATTGTCGGGCCGACGAGCAGTTCGATTTCGGAAGCGAGCGAATACGAATCAAGCGATACAGTACAAGCGAAACAAGTGACTCTGTTTGACTATTGCGATATTGTGATTGCTTAATTAAACTGTGGTGTGTTTCGATAATTTTGGCTTAAATTAATTTATCCCGAAACCCAGCTCGTAACAGTATCTTTATTCAATGACTAGCTAGTGACTTCACATAGATGTCGGTTTTCTGAGGAGTTTTATTTTTCTGTGCGGAACCCTATTTTTTTCTAAAATAAAAGTAGCCTAAGTTACTCCCTAAAATATCAGCTTTTCTTATAATATCTGCCAGTGAAAGTTTCGTCAAAATCAGTCCAGCTGTTTCAGAGATTAGCCGAAACAAACAGACAGACAGTCAAAAATATTAAAAATAGTTTTTTTTTGTATTATTATCATACTAAAATTAGTAAAAAGCTGTAATTTTGACATTACAAACAGACACTTGATGATGATGTAATAATATGAACACACTAAGAAGACCAAAATCATTTATTTAAAAAAAACATTATACTATATAATAACACCCCATTTACACAACAGTGATTCATGTTTTTATTTTAGCACCAATAGATTATTAGAAGATAAAGTTTTAAAGTTAGTAGTGCCATTTACCAGTGGCCTAAGTATCATTTAGTGATATTTTGTAAATTAACAAAGTTTCTACAATTATAGATATGCAACTCAGACATGGAGATTATTAGCGTGGATGCCAGCAATGGAGGAGCAACTCATGATTCCTTCATATGGACCAACCATCCAATAAGAGCTCATATGGAGGAGTTAAATAACATTTGGCTTTTAGGTATGTAAACACAAAAAAAAATTTATTCTAATTAAATAAATGCGCAAAGATTTTCAGAGAACATCTAAAAGGCAAATTATCAATTTGTTTATTTTTTGTAGGTGATTCTGGATATCCATTAAGGAAGACCATGATGACACCTGTTATAGATGCTCCTCCAGATTCACCTGAAGCGTACTACACTGGATTGCATGTCAGAACTCGTAATGTTGTAGAACGAACAATTGGGCTTCTCAAGGCACGCTTTAGATGCCTACTTGTGCATAGGGTTCTACATTATGAACCTCCGGTAGCGGCATCTATTGTAAATGCTTGTGTGGTACTGCACAACATTTGCATTAGAGCCAATGTCCCTGTGCAGGAGTTGGATTCTGAAGAAGTTTTGCAAGAAGCACAATTGCAACCTTCTACACAAAATATGACAGATGGCACTTCAGAGGCGCATTCTTCTAGGGGGGCCCAAAATCTTCAACTGCAGAATGGCCTCTCTACCAGAAGACAGCTCATTGCTCATTTGTGGGAGCGCCGACAAGTAACCTAGAATGTAAGAGCATAATTAATTTAAGTTTAGTTAATTAATATAATATTTGTCGTCATTAGTAAATTTATAATTTATAGTACCGATAATGTAAGTTGCGAACTAATTACCTATTGTTTATGCTATCTAATGTTGCTGCTATACGAGAAAGAACATTTTCAATATTTCTTAAGTTGCTGCTTATCCCTTGTGTGGCCTCTGCTCGCAAGCGGCTTGATTCGACGAGAGCAGTTCTTGCCATCTCTGCAGACATAGGCGCTGACCGCCGCCGCCGTCTCCGGGATTGAGTAGTCGTCATTGGTTCGGCTGGCTGAATGGGTTGTGTGATTGATGGTTGCACAAGATCTTCTGGGTCTGGTATTGAAAATACTTGTAGGTATGGTACAACATTAATACTTTGTTCCACAACTTCACGGGGCATTAAAAGTATAGATGGAGACACATCTTGAGGAGCACTTGATGTTGATGCCTGAAAATATATAATACCAAAATTAGTGACTATTATGAAACAAGCATAGAAAATATATATATATAAATATCCAGTCATAACAACACAGGTACTTATGTCTCTCATTCTAAATAATTGAGTTCGCTGACTGAAAATTAAGTCATAAGGTAATAAGAGTGAATTTAAATCATATTTAATATAATTTGCATTGTATTGTATAAATTTGATGTTGAGTACTTATTATTGTATTGCATGTTATGTTGAACAAGATTGGTTTTAGTTATTGTATTATACTATTAACTCTAGGTCTAATTATAGTTAAGGTATTATTGTTAATTATGTTAGTTATTGTGTAATTTACATGTTATTTCTTACAAAACTATGTATGTTTCTTCGAAATGGAAGAGGGAAACATGTGCGCCAACCCCAAGTAACATGGGACAAGGCAGGAAGATGATGATGATTACATAAGTTAAGTTTCAATATTTTGATAGTTTATGTGAGAACTAAAAACTGCTTTTATTGTACTATCTGCTGACACTATTATACACTACTTTAATATAGTTGGAAATTTAAATCTATTTTTATTTACAAAAATATTACTTACATGAGCGCTTTCCGTGTCAAATGGGTTCACTTGAATTCCTGGAAGACCCACACCATAATCCTCACCAAGAATCGATAGGTATTTTTTTTCTACATCTGTTAAGGTAGGTGTTTCACATGGTCCCCCACCTGTGCGTGTTTGTGATGTTCGGATAGTGGCACATTTTCTTTTTAATTTTCCCTTGTAATCAATCCAAAACTGTAAATATAAAAAACAAATAAATACCTTGTTAAATTGTGGTTTATTAATAATTAAATGAAACAGCTAAAACTTACAGCTGCCCAAGCTTTCCAATGTTTGTGAGCACCACCAACAACCGAATTTAGGTTTTCAGCCACCTCAGTCCACATTCTTCGGGACATTTCCCGAGCTTGAGCACTTTTATTAAAACCCATAGCAATATCTCTGTGTGTATTTAGAAAATCCCATAAAGTTTCTAATTGTTCGTAAGAAACTCTTCTTGAAGTCATAATATTAAGTCACAACACACTTTATTAAATGCACCACTCACAGACACGGCCACCAAACGAATGTCTCAGTTAATACTCCAATCTTTAAACTATACAAAAACAAATCCACTTGAATTTAAACATTTTACCTCGTAAATAATACTTTTTGTGCTTTGACATGTACTTCGTTCGAAAATAAATGTGAGTTATGTGTCTGATTTGTTAACTTTTTTGTTTTGAAAGTTTTCTAAGTGGATGGGAGGGTGTTCGCTCTCAAATATATTTTTTGTCACGGAACAATATTTCTTTCATCATTCTTTTCTATTTTTAAACTGATATCAGTTAAATATATTTCATTTTCGTAAAAACCGTAAAACCGCTTAAGTATTTTTGAACGTCTGTTTGTAATAATCTTGTTTATTCTGTGCCGCCAGCTTACCGACCAGAGACTATGTAGCAGGTCAAAAGTTGACATGCTATAGGACAGCGGGAATTACTCATGGTACAAACACAAAACCTGTCAGGTTAACATGCTAAGTTGAACTGCCCTGCACTTGGCAAATATTTTAGAAGTTTATGGTAGGCCCCCAGGTGGTGTACGTAAGTTCATATCCTGTTTAAAAACCTTTTATTTATTCGCGACCAACGTTTAAGTAAAGCAAAAAGATTAAGAACCGATCAGCTGCCATCGGTGGCAGCCCTGATTGTTTGTAGGGTAGTTTTATATGAGCGGGCAGGTGGCGGGGTGTGGGGGGCGCGGTGAGAACAATGGCCACTGCTGGCCAATGACGCGAGCACCTGCGGCCGTTGACACGTGCGCACGCGTTCCCGGCGACTCACACTGCTTTGTCGATAATTACATGAATTATATTTGCGCAAACGATTAAATTAGTATCATATTGGAAAGTCTGGTTTTAAGTGTTTCTCACAAAGCGGTTGAAGGGATTAAAATGTCAATCTGACTATATACTGTTTCATGTCTTAGACTAGATCGATACAAGGGGTAAACCGAACACCCACGGTGTTTCAAAGGCGGCCCGATACTAGCTACTATCGTGCCGAAATATTTTCATATAAATAAGTTCAAACTTAATACAATTTCCGAACCACTATTTTTGGCCTTCCCTCGGGCATTATCCCACTAACTGGAATAACAGATAATGTTTATACCACGTTCGTTCCGCTCTTTGAGCGTAATTGAATATTAAAAACGGTAATATAGCAACGTAGTATAGTGTAATTCATAGCTCCGATTTGCATATTTATATTAGAAATCGAATGAAATGATATCTGTCACCTAAACACGCAAGTTGGGAACGTGTTTAAAGCCTTGACAGTGAAGCTTTGACAATTTTCAAGGCTTTCAGTTATAGATAATTCAAATACGACGATGTCGCGATTCATCAATCTTAACTTTAAAAAGTCACATGTGCACACACAAGTCACAAGTCACTCGAGCGACAATTTACGACTGTTGGCTCCAATAAATTCGTGGTATTGACTTTGGATCTCGTGACTTTGATTGCTTTTCCGATTCTCTATCTCAATCGTGTGTCAACAAACATTTCATTGACTTCTGTGCGCGTTAATGACTGTAAAGATCGAATTTATCAACAGGTATTGAACGGATAATGTGGAGTGCTGTCACAACAGAGAGTTAGGAAGTCCGGATCATCGTAAATATTGCATAAACTATAATGGTCCTTGTGAAGCAGAATGATGAGCACTATGAGCAGAATGCGGGGCACGCGCCGTCTTTGTTCAGCTCGAGGTCACAGCTCACCGCGAAACGTAACGTAAGCGGGTCAATGCGATCTGCGACGACACGTCTCGAGGCCTTTCCCTCCGCTATAAGGAAGTTAATACGATTTATTCACAACAGCGACACTTGTCCGTGGTGAACACAATTTATAAAAGTGTTAAGATACACGGAGCTTCACTTACTTCCGCCTCCGGCGACCTTTGACTGAGAAAAACTGTTTTCTATCACCACTTTCTATATTGGATAACACTTAAATTATCGTGATTGTTGCTGCGTATAGAATTTGTTTGGCATTTATTTGGTAAGTATGTCCAATCGCTGTTTCAACATCAAATATGATGTCGAAACCGAAGAACTCTTTTAAATATCTAATGCCAAACCATAACAAAGGCTGTAAAATCTTCTGCGCTCAAAAAGGACTCATTTAGCTACTGTTAAAACGCACTAAATTCTGCGCAAAGTGATCAACAAGCGCATTGCATTCTGCCTTTACGACTGAAAGGCACAAGAAGCAAATCACTCAAGAACCCAAACCATTTGCTAAACAAAAGGATTCTATTTAAGGAGTTATTTTTATATGTTTTCTATCACAGTACGTTGGTTATGGCGCGGTGGCGAACGACGCAGTATTTTGTATGCAGACGACCGACTGCATAAACTTAGAACACACAGACACAATCAATGGAGGTAGGAAGAGGGATGTGTGTTATTGGATATTTGCACGAGGACAACTTAGTTTGGGAGACAGCAAATTACTTAAGAACAAAGGAAACAAGGTAACATCTTTACTATGGACACAAATCAATAGCGTAACGGAAGTTGCTCTACCGCAAGGAAAAATGACTTCGGAAAGAACGTAAGTTATCATCATTATAGGCGGAATAAAGGAAAATCTGATGGAAGAGAAACAAAAAACTTGCCACGACCACATAAAACACCAAGTAAAACCAATCATAAGGGGTGATGTATAATCTATTGCGGTTCGCAAACGGATTAAATGAGTTAGAAAGAACATTTTCGGAGCAACTTCAGTAATCTTGAGGTAATTCGCAATACCTTAGCCCCTCACAGTTTCCTTGTCAATAAATAACTAAGTTTCTTTCACGTTGATCCTAGCACTAACATATTTCATTCCTTTCAGTATTACATCGAGGAATCTTTTCTTACAATTCTTGTCATAAAAAGAAGATAACTTCGTCATAATTTCAAAGGCTGAACGTTTCGGGCTGTGTCCTTAATGAATATTAGGAGTACGAGGTTATTACATATAGCTCGGTTGCGATATAGCCACGATTTAGACTCCCTCCGAGCAATAATGCTGTCCGAGAATAATTTACCATATTACAACAATGGGGAAACCGAATGCGAACCTCTCTAGGTTAACCTTTACTTGGATGAGGTACTAAAGTTTTTTAGGTTGGCATTCAGTTTATGTAAGCTAACAAATAATCTTAATAAACATTCCGAGTTTCCTTCTATCGTGGAAAAGGCCATTCGGAGGAAAGTACTAAAAGATTCGTATAGTTTGTGCCAAAAGTATCTGATCAAAATGTAAATAAATGGTTCTGAAATCGTACCTCTGAATGCCAATTTGTAGTACCACTTACAAATTGAGAGCTTTGATTTGATTATTGGCATACCTTGACCCGAAACTCTTAATTACCATAAAGATGTTTTTCATTAGACATTATTGAGGATAACTGTAAACCTCAATTTTTGTTGATGATTTTTCATTTACAATTCAATAATGTTCAAAAATTGATTTGAAAAAGTGGTCAGATATAAAGTTGGGACCCTCTAAATACAGATGAATGTGTTACCAAGTCCCTTTATTCAGAGATTGCGTAAGAATTTAACCTGATCAGAGGTTGTTTACACTTTCATCAGATATTTTTAGAACTGGCTTATAGATCCGTATGATCGTGCGTTACTGTTCCCTATTACGTTTTGTTACCAAATCAGTAAAACATTCGTCATAATCTTTTACGGTATTACGGACTTACGGACATTATGCAGGAACTTGCGGTAAATATCTGCGGTAATAGGTTTCGCAGAAGGTCTAACAAGTTATGTTTAATTTTCGTCTGTAATCATAACGTTGTGGTTTTCATACCAAAGGTCACGAGAGTATTATACAAATATTAGAAGATGGAACTTATTTAATTATCATGGACTTTGGAATTGTAAGAAAAATGAATAAAATTTTATTTGACCCGTGTTCAAATGTTGACTATTCGGTACCAATCGTTGGTTACAAAATATAAATGCGTATAACAATGTTGTAACAATTGACACTACGATATGCAATGAGATAAATAAATGTTTGAAGCTGAGGTTCAACGAGACAGCCGCGTTGCGACATCGTGTAAGAGTATGTTACATCAAAAATGGCATCGCGGCACAAAATACAAGTAATTCTTGAAATTTACATATAATCAACGTCTATTCGAGGTCTGGCGGGGCACGTTCGACGTCTGCCGACAACAGTCGGCCCATTTGTATGCACATCATACACTGGCGGATTTCAGACGCAACTCACTAACAAGCGTATGTTTATAAGTATTACTTGCTTATTTCGAACAAAACGTCTACAATTCAGGTATCAGTTGCATTCTCCCTTCAGGAGGGTAAACAAAGCCCTCGACGCAAAGCTTGCCTGTTTATAACACACGGCTACAGTCGTATGTAGTAATAGCAGCTAGATTTAAAGATTGCAGTCGGGGCACGATATCGCTTTCATAAACACAAGCCATTTTATAAAAAACAATTTCGTAACAATTATTATAACTGTAGAGAAAATGTAATGTTTACTGAATCAAACGTTAAACAAACAGAATATAAGGAAGTCAAATGTCGGGCTTTGATATTTGTATCAAAGGGTGGGCGAATATTTTCTGAATAAGAGACACGTTGAAGATTACAGAAAATTCGCAAACAGAAGCGGCGCACACCCCAAGTCCCCAACCCGCTCGGTGCGGCGTCCCCCAACTCGCACAATGAAAATAGATTATAAGTGGGTAACTGGTGGAGATAGGAGTACCGGAACGCATAACACGCGTCCAGTGTCAAACGGTCATAAATTGTCCAGTCGACCGGCGACCTACACGCTACTTTATGAACGCCACAACTCCTAACCCGATACACACAATATAATATATTTTGTATGTTGTTCATTTTTCTCGGCTGGCGTCGGAATCAATTCCCAGCTGTCCCTCGGGGGCAATACCTCATATCGGTGTCCTGAGAGCCGTGCCTCATGCCAATATACTTTGTAAGTAGACAGTACGCACACCAACAAACGGCTCGTGTGTACACGCGATATAATCCACAAATAAACATGTTATTATGTCGCTGTGATTTCCACGACGATTATAACAATTTTCTGCGTCGCGTTTCAGGGGTTAAGCCGCCATTGGGTGAGAATAAGAATGAAGAACTAATGAGGCTTAATCCTCTAACAGCCGTAGGTAATAAGTGCATAATGATGTGGCTAGAGAGCGGGAACGACTAACGACGGCAGGCAGTGAAGAATAAACTCCATTGGCTCACACAGCTTCCTGTACATTTATCATATTTCCATGCATGCATATTTCACAGCGGCCGCACAAAGAGGTGAGCGAAATAAAAGAATGAACTAACAGAAAATAATAAGAGTAATTCAGCATTCACGTCGGCTTTACCACCTCCGAAGAATTACCCTCATAAATCTTTCATTCGCGCGCCAGTTCAGCTACTCACTTATTAAAATAATCCTGAACTCTATACGCGACGGTTTACCGTCGTTATTTCGTAAATCCCGATATTACGCCAAAATCCGTATCCCATTTAAACAATACGTACATTATAATCTCGATTACAAATGTAAATTATATTTGCGAGGGCCGTGTTACCGTGTAATAAGGCCGGGGAGCCTGAATGAATGTCAAGGGTGAGTACACCACGGTTCATAATAAAACATCCGCGTTTATGGATGTGTAAATGATGACTGATAGACGAGACGGATCAAAGGCCAGCGCTTGCCACATAGTGTGGAGTTACGAAATGTTACGTAATTTGCATTCTCTAATGAAAATAACACGTTGATAAGGAAACGTGCGGAAGTTACATTTATCACGGCAGTAGGTCGGAGAAATGTTGTTGAAATAATTTTCCCCGTTCATTTCTTTCTTCTTTAAAACGTTCCAGTACTATATCTACTTGTTATGCATGCAGTATCCCATTGTAAGTTGCTATAAATTCTAATTATAGTTAAAGTAATTACGACAATGAGTCTGTTAACGGAGGAATATCTTCCACTAGAGAGCAATAATTCTAGGACAGATTTGCATAACATTTCTAAATACTTACTTAGTTGAACATTTCTGTCTATAAACCACGATATTACTCCCAACATTGCACGTAAAGCGGGGTTATTTACTAACGAGAATTAGCGAACATTTTGTAGAGCACAAAGTGCAACATGCAAAAATGACTGCGAAAAGTTGAGTAATATACAAAGCCAGATGAAACTGAGGCGTAATATGGAAAGTACGTATAAGAGCTACCGAGTGCGGTTTTGGGGAGGCTATGGCGAAAAGGGGGACTTTTATTTTATTAGGTTATAGTAACGCTAGCCGTAAAACAGGCACGTCGGTGGTACTCGAGGCGTAAAGCAATAACATTTAGGGTTTATAGAAACCTACATAAGCGTAGACCGTTTATCTCCGTCACCTTTTTACCTTCCTCCCACAGAACTTGTGGTTGAATGATGTACGAGCTTTTATAATAGCCTCTGATGGTCTTTAGTTGTAATATCCTATTTGACGACAGTTTAATTTTCTTCGCTCTAGACAAGACGATAACTCGAAAAAATGGAATTCGATAGGCTTTAATAGGCTCACTGCCAATCAAATCGAACCTTATTGGCTAACTGTGGGCGTGTGACATCTCTGCCTACACATTACATTATCAGGTGTGAGTCAGCGTTCAAAGAAACTAGGAGTATCATTTACAAAATCTTTAATAGCCTCAAAATTTAAGCCATACTGAAGATGTCCACAATAGGTTAACACTGCAACACGTGCAAAACTTAAAAATTCTGATGCTGTATTGGACAAAATATTTGAAGAGACAGTACCTATTCCAATAGCAACAAAGACCAATGTCAATAAGAAAACCAATCCCATGGAGTCGACACTATTTGTCCATGGTGACCATAAGACAATTAGGAGCACACCAGTTCCCGTAAACCATCGCGCCTCAGCAGGCATTAGTAATGAATAGTGAGAACAATAGTGGACCACTACGGGCCACACCGCCGGCCACGGCCGTGATTGCTAAATTGAACCTTGACTCCGCAACTAGGTCGAATACATCTTGTACTATTCATGACTATGAAGTAACTGAACAGTATGCCCACTCTGTAACGTATGATCCGGTAGATAAGGAATGTTAACCTAATTATTATGTTACTTGTCTAATTTAACGTTACTTCTGAGAGATTTTTACTGAGTTTTTTGGAACTGTGATCTATAACGCAGCTTGCGAAATCGTCCAGTAATAAAAAAGCGTTAGCCCTCTCATGCGACATTTTATTATATTTATGAGAAAGACAAAGGAAAAGAGAGAGTGAGATAGTGTTCGTGGTTTTCGAGGGTGCTGAAGCCAATAGTGACGCCTAATGAAAATCCAAGATAGCGGCTGCAAAAATGTTAATTGTATTCATCATGGGTGACGCATGCATGGTTTTCGAGGGTGCTGAAGCTGATAGTGAGTTCAAAATAAAGTTTGATTATGTTACAGATAGAGTAAACGACGATACATTTTTTATATCATACCAGTGTAAAAACTTCTAGGTCTTGATCTTGACCACGCTCTATGAGCTACAATTTCATCTATTTATTCGTGAACCACTGTAATTGAAGCTGACACGCAATTTACCATCAATTTATGTGCTTTCGTATGTTGTAATAAGTGCTAGAGCTTCTTTTCGCGCTACATCAAGAGTGAACCCTCTGCGCTCATTTTATTCTGCGTCACAGTTTAAAGTGAGTCTTTTGTTTTTCTGGTAAAACGCCACTGAGTCACCTCGGACCTTCACATTAAGTTAGAATTTGTGACGTATCTTAAATGCTTCCCACGCTTTCACTTTCCGTTGGTCCCCTTACGCCATTCAATGATTAACGCACGTAACTTTTCTTTGAGGAATGCCGTGAATTGTACAAACCATTCTTTTCCGCCCTTAATAGCTTTGCTTTGGTGTCTTCATAAAGAGAAAGGAAAGCAATAGACAAGAAAACAACCGAATAACATTTAGGTAAGAAAGAAACTGCCGTAGGGCAGATACCGACTTTTGATGACATAGACAACATATTTTATGCCAAACAAGGGGGATATGATTTACCAAAGTTGGCGTATCAAATGTAACATGATATAAAAAAGTTCTTTGTGGGTTTATCCTCAGCATGAAAACGTTCAAAATTTCACAGGTTTCTTTTAAGACAAAAATAAACAAAATCTTAAGTCTTACTTACATCAACGTTATATTCGCTATTGGAATCATGTCCGCGCTTCACCACCCATTAAGCGTACCACCGAACCCTTAATTTCTCGCGGCCCGCGTTCTGCCAACACGTTATACGAGTATATAAAGTAAGCAGCTACTGAAACGCTTCATAACTGCCTCACTTTTTATTACCAGACTTATTATTGCACTACTTTTGAAAGCTTTCGAATAAGCTTTTAAAGATTTTTTTTTGTTTCCCTCTCACAGTTTATTTTGTTGCTATTATGTGGTTTCTATTAAGCAGATACTGTTTACCCTTAAACTATGGTATATTTATGTACAAATATGACAATATTATTGAATTTCTGAGGAATAGGTTAATAAAGTAAAATATCACCTAATAACCACTTCAATTAAAATAAACGTTACTTTATAAAAGCTGCCCTGTTATTAATACGGTTATTAAAAAGGAAACATGCTTTTTTCTGCGTCACTCCGAGCGATAATACCGCAAGTGGGTACCGCTCAATCATTACTTATACCTTAAGGAAAAATTGCATGCTCGTATGTGCGTCATTAAGCAATTTCTCCTTACGGTATAGCAGTAAATACCTTTCTGATGTAGGTATAAAGTATGCATATAAGCTTGCATATATAATCTTTAAATCCGAATCAATGGGTTGTCAAAACGGTGTTGCAGATAAGTGCCGATGGAAACAAAGAAACACCCTTTCGACTTTTAAATCTTAAATTCATTAAAATATTAAACGCTAGATGGAACAATCAGGAACATTAAACTCCACCCAATTCGTTTGAATGCCCCCCTTGAGAGCCCGTTAAGAGGTAACTTGTCAAATTCAACATGCCACCGGTTAAAATTTTACGAAGATCGGGGCCCAAAATTAAACTTATTTTGAAGGAAGAGATGGCGTGTCGACATATTGAAACTGTTGGTCCTAATAAGAATAAAAGTTTTATAAACGACCTTTTTGTTACTAATTTGTAACTTGTCGTGCTAGTTACAATTTGCAAGACTATAGAAGGATAATAATAGAGCAAAATTATATAGAATTGAAAATTGCGGTTATTATAATGGGCTCCTTTTTGCAACCCTCAGGGTGTAAGGGGGCTGGGACTGATATGTCAAAGGAAACATGTCCTTTCAAATAAAAAGCCGGAAATGTCACACGGCTCACCTTGTTGCTACCATACATCGTAGCTTTATCGATACCCCTGAGAATGTTGCTGAAAATTGTGCACGACAAAAAAAGCGAATGTTCCGAAATAAACTCAATTCACTTTGATTCCTCATTACACTCTTTGCTACTATGAAAATAGATTCCATACATCCAACGTATGATTGAGATATTTTTCATGATCAAGATATTCCGAGAGCTTACTCAATTACAGTCACATTACATGTACATCACATAAACGCGCAAGCTGAGGCAAACGATCTATATATAACGACTTTTTTATAACCCGTAGCTAACCTACCTCTTATTTATCAGTCCGTCAGTTTTCCTAGCTCGTTTACAGACCTCTTTCACGATAATGCGATCATAACCCAATATTTAGAAGTCTTTTAGCGTTATTTTCGCCGAGATACCGAAAGCCTTTCAACTTTAATAAATTACTGCTTCAAAATGTTCGTGAAGTCTACTGCAATAATTATGAGAACTTAAGGTTATTGAATTACCGTTTGGAACGTTGTATCCTTCTTAGGAAAGATTAGTCTTTTGAATAGATGTCTTGCTGTGTCTCTTAATCTCTTTCATGTTTTTCTATATGAAGATTTTGTTAACTAATCCGTGCCGTTAGTTGTAAGATTCGTTCGAACATAACAATATAGACTTTAACCAAGTGTAATGTAATGTAAAAATAGAGATAGTATACCACCAGATTACAGAGTCTCAGATTTACTCACTCACCTTTGTCCTTTTAGCAAACAGAACACGTATTTAACACTTCCGAAGCATCGACGTCGCAAATGAGCGTTTCATCGTGAAGCGACCGCTCATACATCTTCATCTGAACCTGACTACATTTCCATAAGCTGAGGAGACTGCTGTGCAGTTCACAGCAGGATATTAGGGCCACAATAATGCAGTGACAAGTCAATTTGCGAGCGTGCGTCGCCGGGGCGTACCGTCCGCGGTTGTCAACGCTGACCGATGCCCATCATTTATCATTGCCGCACATCAAATCACCATCGGAATGTAATGGACACAGAACATGTTGTGACGAGATAAGTCGTTAACGGAATTAAACCACTGCACGTCCAATCGCACGCTCTTGTTGCTGTTGTCCGCAATGTCAATATAATCACAGTTAAATACTGGCTCCGGCAAATTACCCTTTACGTGGAATACTATACCTCCCGGGATGAGAACAGCAAAATTTTGCTTCGTAGACACTTTTGTTCCATTTCCTCTGTCTCTTCGATATAGGAATTTATTTTCAGTTATATGACTATCTCAAATTCCTATCTTGTAAAATCTGAGCCAGCATTTTTATTCTCTTTGATTACGATCCATATAAAATCCGAAGCATTCTACACGCCAATTTGATTTAAGATTTTATACGGCGTATTCAATGTAAATCTAGTCGACCTCAATAATCCGTAGAATATTCTAAGAATAAGAAATCCAAGCGATACACGCTTGCAACTCAATAACTCAGTGGCAAGTCAAGCAATAGCTAACTCGGCGGTTCAGTACGTCCGTCGCCGTTCGTAAGTTATGAGACGCATGCATCAGTGAAATGTGTTTTCTTACACCGAACAGACTTCTGTGTTCGAGATAACTACACGAGCATGTTCCGACACTGTTCGTCGATATCAGGGCGCGGTTAACGAAAACTGCTGGATGACATTATTATACGTCACTAGGTACAAATAAGGCTTGTCGCGTGACAAAGTGTACAAGCCAATAAACCATCGGTTTACGTGATAAGGCGGCCGGCCGAGTTAGTTACGGTTTGACTGTAGCGTTACAATGGGAATTATGTTTTAATGACTTTGCTCATTGTTCTTCGGACATTAATTGTTTACACACGTATTGCATGCAGAAAGCGCGGGTGACGTCATAGATCCTATTACTCAACCTGAATATAAGAGTTTTTAATTAAAATTCCCATGCAGACACGCGTCGCTTTCGTGGCAATAAAGTGATCATTCAATTAGTTATTTAAAGAGAGTATCGTAAAATACAAAATATATATCTCAGCTATAAATTATACGGTAAAGACGTGTGTTTGTTATTATTCAGCGCTAATTATGGTATGAACTGGGTTTTTTCTTAGTCATTGGAAGAATACTACAGACGCTGCAGAGGCGGGTTGAGTAAATAATAGAATTAGGATATGAGATAATTGTTTGGAACTTTCCCAGAGGAAATAATGAAAGGCGTTGATGACAAACAAGTGCTTTGTTTCAGTCATTAGGCGTAGTGCGCAGGGGAGCGGCGCGATGTCGCGTCTGCCGGCGACAACGAACGCGTCGCGTCACACGACACGAATGTTTGTCACGCGACACGGGCGTCGCTCGCAATTTTTGAATCATTTATCAACCGCTTGCTTACTCTGCTTTACGCTACTGCAACCGGTTCCGACGGCCGCGCAAAAACTGGGTCATTCTTCATTACCGCCACAAACGGGCGAGTCAATTCATTGATTACCACAATAGATTATAAATTTTTACGTTTAATTTGTCTCGCGTGACAGGACACTATTCCATTACGATATTGACAAGGGTCAATAAAGATCGAATATTGAAGAGATAACAATCACATAAAGTGACATTAAGTCGGTAACTAATCACGTTGCATGAGAGAGCATTTTAAACAGGCACATAGTAAAGAGTGGCAATGGAGAGTGACTTTCACAATGCAGTCGTCGCATGCAAGTAAGGCAGTAAATGTTTATAATGTGCAGTTGTAGAATGAGGCTTCTCGCATAAATATAACGCGTATGTAGGAGCGTTCGCAAGTAATCTTGCTACATATTTATCTCTGAACTTTCCCGCAATCTGTTTGGCGTATGTGTTTTGCATGTATAATTTATAGGACATCAAAGGTCTGGAATAAGGTTAGGTACATTGTTCTAACCGGTTTAATTAAGAGCTACCGACTCTACCGAGCCGAGTATCCGACTGATCGTAAAACGCGACGATAGTTGGTTCGGCTTTATGCGATGTCTTACAATTATTTCCTTCTGGAGGAATATCATTATTATATATTACTTACTTCTTTTTATGGGGGTGACGTTTTATAGCGGTTTATTCTTTCGGATAAATCCCGGAGTTTTGAATGAAATTGTTCACCGAGTGTGTAATGATAATAGTTACCCTATTTCGTGGGAGGATCCGAGGGTCTACTCTCCAAGTCTGTCCACGAAGATACAGGCCATCTAAGTAGTTGATCCGTCAAATCACTTGAAAAATCAATTGTTCTAACGTGCAAATGCACATCGCGAGATGAGACAACGATCAAATGGTGTTGTCATTCATTCTTAGGTCGGGCCCAAACTAGTCTTAAGTCCGAAGATGATACGGAGTACGAGAAACGCCCATAATTTCGGCCAAAACTACGATTTCGCGCTTAGGGAGGGAGTAAATATACAATTTTGTAGAAATGTTTATATCATATCGTATTTCAACGTACATTTCCTTGTTTACCAACGTACACAGTAAAATATAATACCACAATAATGATCCACGCTAAATTACTACTCGTGTTTGATTTGATATCATTAAATCTAATTTCACACCAATTTGCACACAAAAACTTCAACAATACTTTATATAAAGGAGTCGATAAAGCGGATCGAACAAGAAGTACTGTTAATAAATTAAATACTTAAAACAAACCCGTCAAGTTACGGATGTTTGCATCTCAGTCAGCAAAGTGTACTGTCTATAAGCTTTAAACTTGACAGCGTTTATCGCTCAATAGACCACAATACACAGTTAGCTCATAGAGGGCGTGTGAATGCGAGTCTTTCGTCACGTCGCTAGCGCCGTGACGGGCGACGCGTCACGCTGTCACGGCAGCGGTCTGACGTCACGTGACAGAGTGACCGGCCGGCCGTGATCCCGCGTCCGAAACCCGTGGACACCACTGAATCATTTATTATCATCCAGCCGAGTACGGAAACCGTCGATCACAAACGAAGCATTTTAATATTTATAACACCCCACCATTTTGTGCCGTACCGTGCAATCTTACAATGTTCTCGCCTCAACACCGCACCGCACTAATAGAAATTATGAAATTAATTTCATAATGGTTGGTAATCTTCACAATTTATTTAATGGACGTATCAAGGATGTTGTGTCACGCTTGAATAACAAACTCACGTAGCCAATTTTAAATTGTATTCTTTGTGAAATGTGTTGTAAGGAAAATTCGTTTTTGAAAGATGTTATCTGCTTCATTCTGATTATAATGTTCACAGAGAAATGACTGCCCAAGTCCGTCGGCGATGCATGAACGTGGGGCAGGTATACAAATTGGTCCAAATTAGCTGTTACCGAAACATTATCCGTTTCAAGGGGAACAAAATATCGGATAACCACTCAGGTTCACCTGAAAAATGGTAGATTTCGTAAAGTAAGTAGAGAGAGAAACGACGCAACCGCGTATCAAATAACTTTATCCTCTTTTGTTATGGTAATGTCCACCCCCGAAATTATCCCAACTGGGTATAATCTTGAGAGGAATAAAAACTTTTTGCTTCGTTTATAAGGAGTTTGTTTTCCTTATTGTTTGGTAACTTGACCGGCTCTGATTGAAACAATATTGCGATTAATGTTAATATGATTACTATTTCGTATATACGCAATGTTAATTTAGCGGATATTATACAATATTTAGCGAGGTAAACATTATTGTTGTACATATTTGAAATCAAAGTGGAAGTGGGCGTGCAATGTTCTACATACTGTAAATGTTTTGATACGGTTCTGTTACTCCTTGTTACCAACGGGTGTTTCGTTCGCGCTTTCTCCTGTATTGAACATAGAAGTTATCCCATTGAGGAATCCTGTTGATTCCGAATTTAAGTTGGTTATATCACTTCATTGGCTCACTACCACATCAAGCGCTACACAGTGCAGACCTGCCTCACTTTGTGTTTCCCAACGTTCCTCGTGCCTGACAGATGACATTAGTGACAGCAGTTGCCTCCTCTTGTGTGGATGAGACCGAGTTTGCAAATCTATTGAATAGATACACTACACCCATAAAATGTTTATTTTCTGCGTCCTATGGAAGAATGTGGTGAGGTAACAAAGACATTCTAAATAGAGGTAGGTACTCAGTCTTAACTATAACAGTTACTGATAGACCTTCTTAAGTTCACAACCATGATAGTCCAAGCAAGATATGAAAGTAGGTACAAAATATTTTCATTCTACAATAATGTCACCGGATTGGGGCCAAGACGAAATCTATACGAAATTAAATGGAATTTCCACGCCAATGGTTTGCGGAGATCTGAAGCCTTTTCCGGAGTCACGGCAACGAGCTGTGATCAAACGGTATGGCCTGCGTCACGAATACTCAAATGATTTGGTCAAGAGTATATTGATCGAATAGTCTGTTTCTCTTTGACTAAATTACGCTTAACATTGTAAGTCAAACGTTTTGGATGGGAAATCATCAAATGACTTCTCCCGCTCTGGGCGGAGCGGCAGGGCGTGTCAGACTTTTACTGACTAAAACCCACCCGTGTTCCTTCAGTTGCCCATGTGCCAGGGTCACGGTATCTCTTTCGAACAATCTCGCGACCCTGGCAGGCATCGGTCCTAGCAGACCCCTTCAAAGGGTGACCTCTTAATTCATCGAAGAAGGAGGTGAATGCCGAAGATTCAAAACCAATCCAATGATAAATTAAGTTGTTACCATAAGGATGAGTTTATGACAGTAACAAATATATTTAAATCTCAAGCTGTCAGTAACAATATCAACAATTGAACAGTAACTAAAAATCTCAAAACAAAACCGTAGCCCGACCTGAGAATCAATCTTAAAGGACGTCTGAAATCTTGATTCATGCTCATCAGCCGATTAAAAGAGCCTCCACCACTTTAGCAATTTATTAAAACTAGGTTGGTAATGTTTAAATCTTTCAAAGTTATTAAGTAATAACGAGTTGGGAGCACTCGAAAGTCAAACTACCTCCTCCGAGGACTTTCCGAAGTGGACTAAGCTACGTATGAAGTCCTAGTTAATTTCTTGAAAGTAACTTTGAATGGAATTTATTGCAAGCATTTGTTTTATAAAGCTCATGGTGAGATTACTTTTCTTGTTATGGTCTTGTCATTATATATTGTTTGTTTTGTATACACAGAATTCTTTGAGAGATATTAAAAAAGTACTAATATATCTGGCTATTTACTAATATTCACAATATGCTTCCATATAATTAAAAAAGAGTAAAAGTTATATCTCTTTTTTTGAGTGAGAAATCATCAAGTGACGTGTCTCGCTCTTGGGTGGAGCGGGAGGGCGTGTCAGACTTTTACTGACTAAAACCCACCCGTGTTCCTTCAGTTGCCCATGTGCCAGGGTCACGGTATCTCTTTCGAACAATCTCGCGACCCTGGCAGGCATCGGTCCTAGCAGACCCCTTCAAAGGGTGACCTCTTAATTCATCGAAGAAGGAGGTGAATGCTGAAGATTCAAAACCAATCCAATGATAAATTAAGTTGTTACCATAAGGATGAGTTTATGACAGTAACAAATATATTTAAATCTCAAGCTGTCAGTAACAATATCAACAATAGAACGGTAACTAAAAATCTCAAAACAAAACCGTAGCCCGACCTGAGAATCAATCTTAAAGGACGTCTGAAATCTTGATTCATGCTCATCAGCCGATTAAAAGAGCCTCCACCACTTTAGCAATTTATTAAAACTAGGTTGGTAATGTTTAAATCTTTCAAAGTTATTAAGTAATAACGAGTTGGGAGCACTCGAAAGTCAAACTACCTCCTCCGAGGACTTTCCGAAGTGGACTAAGCTACGTATGAAGTCCTAGTTAATTTCTTGAAAGTAACTTTGAATGGAATTTATTGCAAGCATTTGTTTTATAAAGCTCATGGTGAGATTACTTTTCTTGTTATGGTCTTGTCATTATATATTGTTTGTTTTGTATACACAGAATTCTTTGAGAGATATTAAAAAAGTACTAATATATCTGGCTATTTACTAATATTCACAATATGCTTCCATATAATTAAAAAAGAGTAAAAGTTATATCTCTTTTTTTTGAGTGAGAAATCATCAAGTGACGTGTCTCGCTCTTGGGTGGAGCGGGAGGGCGTGTCAGACTTTTACTGACTAAAACCCACCCGTGTTCCTCCAGTTGCCCATATGCCAGGGCCACGGCAAAGTTATATCTCTGAGAAACTAATCTTGCAATTCATGACGTTGCTGTCATTAAAAAGCCACAGTTTATAATACGAGGGAGCGTTTTTATGTTCGCGGAATGGAGGATAAGGGGTGGAAATAAAAAAACTAAATTATTTTTCCTTTTCAATATATTCACCTGCAAGACGGATACATTTTTCAGATCTTTCAATTAATTTATTTATACCCTCAAAAAAAAATGTTTTCTCTTTATCTACAAAATACGCCGAAACTGCCTCCTTGACTTCATCATCGGTGGTAAATTTTTTACCCCGCAGCTCTTTTTTCATTTTTGGAAACAGGTAATAATCACTCGGGGCCAGGTCTGGGCTGTAGGGTGGGTGATTCAAAATATCGAAGCCCACCTTATGCAGGGCAGCCAACGCAACGCGGCTCTTGTGGACGGGCGCGTTGTCGTGCAAAAGCAGCACACCTTTCGTCAATTTTCCCTGTCTTTTCTCTTTGATGGCTTCTTTTAGTCGCTCTAATATTAAAGCGTAGTATTCTCCGGTTATAGAAACACCTTTATCTTTATAATCGATCAATAATATTCCTTCCGAGTCCCAAAAGACCGTTGCCATGATTTTCCCAGCTGACTGTGACACCTTAAACTTCTTGGGAGGTGCTGTGCCCTTTTTATGCCACTGCATGGAGTCTTGTTTCAACTCAGGTTCATAATGATGAACCCAAGTTTCGTCTCCAGTAACAATTCGACTCAATACACCATCCTTGTCTTCATTACAGAGGTCCAAAAATGCACGTGAACACTCTACGCGTTGTTGTTTTTGCGGCGGCGTGAGCATTCTCGGCACCCATCTTGCGCTGACCTTAGTCATGCCAAGATGATCGTGCAGGATTTAAAAATGGTTGTATCGGATACTCCAACCATTTCTGCGAGTTGTTTCTTCTTTAGTCGAGCATCGTCGAGTACAATTTTTTCGACTTTTTGGATAAGTTCTGGCGTGGTCACCTCGATGCTCCTGCCCGCCCTCGGGTCGTCTTCAAGGGATTCCCTTCCTTGTTTAAATAAACTGTGCCACTTGTACATCATGGTTTTTCCTGGACAAGAGTCGCCGTAAACCAATGACATCTCATTCAAAATGGTCGCAACAGATTTTCCTTGCTTGGTAAGGAACTTTATAACGGCACGATATTCGATTTTTTCCATATTTCACTTTTCACTCCCGATTATGTTGCTTGGTTGACGATAGCTCAAAGACTAATTGTCTAATAACAATCAAACCTCGTATTTATACTAATTATGAGTTGCTGAACACGTTACGATCCTAATGAGCCTAATCACCCTCCTCCAACCCTCTCATTCCGCGAACTTAAAAACGCACCCTCGTAGCTTCAATTTTAGAAACGAATTAAATTTTATTTGGTCTCTAAAACGTAACTGACATTAAACCTGTAATTCACGAAGGGTTAGACAGAGGTGTACGTATACTACACCCACATTTCGCCAATGATGCTTAAGTCTCATGTACTCAATCAACCGATATCTACAAATCCATACTCCAAACTGCCACTCGGAAATTCCAGATCGAAAAGCCTAATAACACTGAACGACTCGGGAATTGAGCCCAAGACCTCATGCTCAGTAGTACTAGCGCTTGTTTGCACTAGCCCAACCCCTACAATTTCATTGCAAAATCTCACGTTCAACCTGCAGCCTAGTTCAAAGTAACCGATGATATCAAACAAGCGCCCAATCAGTATGCGTTCAGTACTCTACTCCTGTCAACACACGAGACAAGCCCGTAACCAAATTACGATTGGACTTAATCAGACTCCGTTACCTACATACATAAGTAATATCTCGATTCTGATATCCTTCGGGTTAACAGCTAACGTAGTTGAAATGGTACCGAAGGACTATGAAACCAGGTTTAATAAACATAGGAGCTTAGGAGTTGATAACAATGTAGTGGCAGGTTGCCAGCCTCTGGTCTCTCTACAAACGTATACTGAACGTATACAACTATGACCCGGATTGACTTTCCTACTTGCGCGAGATGGTAATGCAGTGGATATTTTTGCTCTAACCATTTCAGTTGCTCTGTATTGACGAGTTAACAATCAGGCGAACTGTAAATACACAAATCGCTTGCAGCGAGCGACTATAATAGGAAGGTCAGAATTCAGCAGTGTACTACGACAGGTAGATTCATAAATAATTATAATTATTATCTGCACTTCACGACAACACTATAAGAGCACGCACTGGAACATGGTGCAATATGTGCAACCTGCAATGCAATTAAACTGTGCAGGCTTACAAATTGTATCATCATCATCATCATTATCATCATTTCAGCTGAAAGACGTTCACAGCTGGACTTAGGCCTCTCCAAGGTCCGCCACTTCGTCCAGTTCTATTCTTCCTAGATTCATTGGATTCCTGTAGCCTTCACAAGGTCATCGGTCCACCTTGCCGGAGGCTTTCCGACTCTACGTCTTTGAGTACCCGGTCGCCACTCCAGAACCTTTTGGCCCCATCGGTCATCCGTTCTATGAGTAATATGCCCTGCCCACTGCCACTTAAGTTACCAAATCGTATTATAATACAGAATTAATAACGTAGCAGGTTGCAAATTAAGTATATTTAAGGGTACTCACATGGTGCAGGGCTTGGTGGCTCAGCACAGATCCCGATGGATTTGCTGGGGTCATCGATGAACCACTGCGCGAGGTGGTAGTCGCCAAGCTTGGTCTGGATCTGCTGGCTCACGCGATCCTGCCTGCCTGTCACCTGTCAGACAAAAATACCAATTAGTTCAACAGTCTTCCATCACGTCATCAGTAGCTATGTGGGTCAAAAGAACTCAGCTTCCAATGTGGGTCAAGTTCCTTAAGTGGGTGTCATTAGAAACGATTAAGATATTACAGTACAAGACAGCGACGTCCTTTTATAAATTAACAGCAGCCTTTTTCATTCAAGGAAATTAAAACAAATCTCTAGAATAATCGAGTTAGAAAGATAATAAAGTAACTATTAGGACTGAAAAGAACGTTGAAGACGAAACGGGAATAGATATTACCGGGAAGGAATAACATCAGGAAGTGTAAGTTAATAAGTGTAGATGGTAGTATTTCTGTCTGTGATTCGTATATTTTAGTACCGGCGAACGATAAGATAGCAGAGATATCAACTAACAAGGCCAATAAAACAGTTGACAAAGCTCAGTTCGCTTTAAAGGTTTAAACCTATTCCCTCACAATTACTAACACGCCAAATTTTTGACCTCGTTCTTTAACCTAGTTTCCCAGCCTTGAAAATGTCTAGGCATCTGTCTCTACAGTGCCAGGTTTGTATAGTAACTTGAAGCCTTAATTGAATTGACTTTAACTTGTTCGCAAATGTGATTCAAATATGACCATTTATTAAAACGTTAAACATTATCAATATAAATTGTAGTCGCTTCATCAATTTTAACTTTTAAATTAAGTTTTGTCTTAAAAAGTAAACATCCTTTAGTGTCGAAAATAAAATTTTAATTGTTGTTAATTACAATGTCACGAAAGCTATCAATGATGTCATCATCATCATTTTAAATAACATCTAAATGTTTATTATAAAAAGTTCCAATCTCGTCTCTTGTATTGTGATTAGGTTGGCAGATTATCGTGTGATACATCGTTTAAAACGTTTGTTTATGTTATACTCAACTCCATCTGTCACCTAGTTGTAGCCTAGCTGATTTAATATTTAGCGTTGGCAATGGATTCCATATTATTTCACTAGTATGAAGAAAGATTGGTGACTTATTTAAATTATTCTGTATATTGCTCTTCCCAAAAAACTGAACATCATTGTCAATAATGATCATGGGTTTTGTTTTGAGATTTTCAATTTCTTCAACAATGTATTTAAAGGTTTTAGCGGTCACTGCTGTTAAACTTTTTGCAAACTTGATCAGTCCTTCAAGGGCATTATTTTCCTTACCCAATATAAACACTTGAGAATCATAAGAGTCGCTTTAAGAAACGCTTGACGCTGTATTAACTCAAGCTCTGACACGTGCCCTTTGTGTTGAAAACCCATACTTCAAGTGCAGGAAAAAGTAAAAAGAAGCAAAAGCCCTGCATCGTATAGAAAGAGAACTGGTAAGCTTATAAATGGTAATACAATCGTAAATAGCGTATGTATCATCGCGAGGCCGCGGCCGTGTGGCCGGCATGTGTCGTCTCGGCCTAAATAAACCGGCTCACTGTCGACCAACGTGATTCACAACACACGCTTATTGGGGATACATGCAAATAATACCACTATTTCTGCCATAATCTCCCGTTATTGAGCGTTTCGGCAGATCGGGCTTTTATGGTTTTATTATAGGGTTCAGCCCCTACCCGCTAAGTGCTTTCAAGACTTATGGCATGACACGTGATGAATTTCAAAACTGCTATTATGCAAAAACTGATGGCAAATTGTTGGTCCATAATTTCTACTGTCTCGTATATTTCCAAATATTTTTGGGTATACAAAATTTCGATAGGAATGGAATTCACTGAATGCGGCTCGATAAATACAGCCTGAAATATATCAAACCAATTTCGTTGCGATGATTTATTGATTGAAAATCGGAGCGGCAAATTGATAACGCCAGTTTTGTAACTATAACAAGAATATGATTAATTAAACCGCTCCACGAAATGGGCCCGCTGGAACCGCTCACAATGATTGTTTAAGCTTTATTTAATAATCGGACTCTCGACTCTGTTGATTTAAATATTATTGCGAGTTTTGGAAAGGGGAATTTTGATTAGATGCAATAATCAAAAGAGGGCGATCATTTGGGACAAGGTCGAGAGATAGCAAATTCATCTTTCAGATGTAGACTTTCTACAACGTTACATCATAGATGCGCAAGAGATGATTCTAAAATGTTTACTAACTATAAATATTTACAGAGAGAACATTATCCCGCTATGAATATATCTATTTATTATTATTCATAACCAACTTACAGTAACAGTTTGCACCACACATACAAGTTATCGGTCAATACTATTTATAACATAGACAGAATACACAACACAATAACAGAATTTAATAAATTATAAAATTTGGTAAAAGTAAAGGATTATACAAAATTAAATATAAGATGAAAATAGGTATATAAAAAAAGGGTAAAATTAGATAACAATTAGATAAAAATTCATAAGAAAATAGTTACATAAAAAAATTGTCATAAAATTGTGCAATAAAATAATCAATAATATAGTACAGTTCAATTTATTTATTTAGTCCATGGAAATTGTACTGGGAGTGGCTACGGACTCCAGGTATAGAGTAGCAGTGTTCAGGAATCTCAGCTCAGTATTCGCGAAAACATCGGATGATACGTCATACAGCAAAATGTTGTTAATATGGGTGAGGGCTAGGTATAATGCACTAGTCTTAAGGGATAAGGAACTAGTTTGTGGTATCGAGAACAGGGGACGTTGGCGAGGGCGAAGTATGTGTATAATGGGTGGTGGGATGATAAAGGAGATATCCTGCAATAACGAGGAGTTGAAGTGGGTACCACGAATAAGGGGAATGAAATAAGTAACCAGACCAAGATTTCTCCTAACTTCCAAACTTTGGTACCCCACCATACCCAGCACAATGGTGTTGGGGAAATATCTATTATATAGAAGTTGTAGATTCATCTAGTTTCTAAAAAAAAACAACATCAATAGATTCAACAGCTTCCGGGAAGCTCTCCCACAACTGACCACACAAATTGTTCGATCTTCACAAACGAGTTCACATCAAAATAATCTGAGCATCTGATTCAATTTCAGAGCACACCGGTATAAAAAATAAAAAAACCAAATTCATATAGTTTTTAACACAATGGGAACAGAGTTCGAAATGGAATAAAGTTAACGTATTCAAGTTTGCCGTTGACTGTGCAGAGATTTGATTGAAACGGCAAATCATTTACGGGGCCTGTTTCACTGGGGTATTTTCCGCACGGCTATTTACTAAAGTACCTTTTACGTCCCTTTTATTTATGTATTGTATTCACATAATCCTACAGTGTACCGTCGAAGACTAATCTTTATTTTAGCTGTACGTTTCCACATTTCACTCGTGTATGTCTTTGTAAGGAATGATTCGATTTCGGATCTAATATAATCTCCGATAAAGGTCTTTGGAATTCAGTAAGCGTATGTTACGCTTTCTTCTTAAAATGACCCTTTTCGAGTAAGAATTCTGACGTTACCCCTGAAGGATCAGGGCTCAGGGTATCAATAAAGTGCTTCATATTGTTGATAGCATCGATGGTATTGCTTGATATGATCGTTAACTAAGACTTTGTGTCTTATTAACAGATATTTAGAGGTCTTTATGTTCCTCCATTATACGCTTGTACATAAAATTGATATATAAACTTGGATGTGTAAGGCATTAGACAAACATTGACGAAGTTTTAATTTAATACTTTTCATATTTGCTTACGAAATTCAAGTAAACATGGGATGTGTTCTCAAACGTAGAAGTCAACATTTTCCAAACACGTTCGGTACCGATATCACGAACTCCAAATATGTACAAATTGCTAATACGTCTGTGTTTAAATATATAAAACTGTTTACTCTCTCGCTTCGTACGATGTTCACAGATGAAGTGAGATGTAGGTCAATAGGCGCATAAAAACAATCATTCTGACAACTACGGATATACATAGTATGTGTTGCGACTGTGAATTTAAAGTAAGAATAGATCTCTATAGAAATAATAGAAGCATAATTTTAGATTCGCTACATTCTCGCCGATATCACTTCTAATTTCGTCCTCTGCACTCCATATACAATGTGGAGACAATAAATAAATATACTGACAATACTAAAGCATAGAAACAATCAAATAAATATTAACAAATATTTATTTTAATTTTATATTAGCGGTGATGGCCTGATTATGGATTTCCCTTTATACCAACTGGCGTTAGTGAATAAACTACTAATATTTGGTTAAATTTTTAATGCATACTGGGGATACTAAATAAAGCTCAAATTACTGCCGTATTGTTGTACCTTTTGAATAAAAATGTTGTGCTAAGGAGCTTAAAGCTGTGTAAACGTGGCTAAGATACATGCTATCTTCCGACGCCAAATCTAAATTGCTCGAAGCAACAAGTCGATCTGTCTCGCACACTCCTTCCGATAGCACATCATCACGCGGAATTAACAATCTAGAACGCTTCGCACCTCGTCATATAAATCTTCCCATTTAGGTGAACAAGTGAATTTCACCACGTGTTATTCGTATCTGTGACTATCATAAATCCCGTACGTGCGGTGGTACGGGTGGTATTGCGGAGTCAACGCCCCGCGACTGCTGTGGGGCGGCCGCCGCCGCCCGCGCCCGCCCGGACGAAAGGACGTACTTCAGGGGCCGGTTACATCAAGTAACCGCGAGTGAGCCATGCCTCTGAATAAGTTTGGTCGTCTTTAATTTTGGCTATCTATTCTTGGGAGAAGTCAACTACACTTAAATATGGTGAGTGTTATGAAAATGGGGACGTATTTTGATGAGATGTGGTTACAAGATGAACTAGTGTCAATGAATTTTTTAGATATTTTTTTTTGCCATTCCATGTTTTTGTCACAAATACAGTACGAGGAAATATTGTTATTGTTTATCGGAAAATTTATCTCCTTTGTCAATCTAGAATGACAAATAATTGCGAAATAACTCGATATCTTTGGAAATTCCGCCCTTGACATGATATAAATTAGTATGTCCATACCGAGAACGCAATACAACCGGAGTGATGTCAATTTAGATATTAATCTTATTAAGGATAGTGGAAATAATTATGCAATTTGCATTCTCAGATGTTTCCTGTACCTTGAAATTACCGAAGAAACAGCGATCATTTCCTCGAGGAAAGATGACGCACGCACATATCTTCAATTTGGCATCCACACTGAGGAAAATACCAGCACGTCGTCAACAGAATAGGAAGACATTTTTATCTCTTTATTGCTATCGTGCATATTATTTGATTTGCACCAAAAGAATATGAATATGATTGCCTTTGATCATATGCGTATTAAAGACGGAGCATCAGAACTAAACCAGCAACATTATCTATCAGGAGATGATGACACAAATAAACTAAGTACTTAAGACAAACTAAGTGCTCAGACAAATAACAAAATTACAAATCAGTAAAACAGAATTTCATTGCGTTAATTCTAAGCATTTCTAAGAAGTAAAAAGGAATCATTACAGGTAACAACAATAGTAGATACTCAGAGATTTTACGACACAATAAAGAAAAATATTCGGGGAGTCAACGGCCTAGAGTTCACAAGAAGGGTGCAAAATAAGTACAAAAAGGACGCGCTCAGAGGGGTCGGCGTTTTATTACTTACATTAGTACAAGATGGGGTAGGCATAGGCGATGGCTGACATACAAATATGTACACCTGGCGTGACAGGATCTCAGTGAATAACGACCCAAACCGTGTTACTATGACAAGTCATCGACCCAAATCGAGTCAACGACATTATCTAGTAGGCGAGGTTAATTTATCTATAACTGTAAGATGATAGTCCTCCCGAACTACGAACAATTCTTCTGAACTTGGAACGAGTTTCCATATCATTCCCACGTTACGCAGCGAGGATCAACGGGGGATAATCTGTTTACCAGATTTATGGATATTCAAGCGTTTGTTAACAGATAAATGTTGGTTTTATTTCGTGGTTTAGTGGAAATGCGTGTTTTCGTATGATTAAAAAGGCATATTTTCATTAGATATTTGTGGGGTGGGATGGGGCGCACGCCGGAGATGGGCGGCGGGTTGTAATGAGGCCGTCTAGACGCCCCGCAATACTACATTGTATTTGTACGAAGCTCCTATTGTGCTCCACAACATTGTACACTGCCACTTAACTTATCGTTTACATTAATGAATAATGAGAGAACAAATTAAGTTCGGTCGCAGGTGTAATTCTGGCATTCGGCGTCGAGTTAATATAATTTCAATAGAGGGATTATTTATTCATAGTCGAGATGTGTCCGCGCGGTCGTCGACTTGTCCTTATTGAACTGTGGGTCTGCGGCTCGCTCATGATTAATACGTTTACATTGTCAACCGAACGTTATTGAAACGAAACCTGCTAGTTTAATGATTTATTATTGTGTTATACGGGCTTGAAGATTGAAGGCAAACGCCAAATTATTGATTGCTCGTGTATTTCTTTTAACGTGACTTCTTTTGACTTATCTCCCAATAAGAAGACTTCAAGAATCCATTTTTCAAAGACAAAGCATTTATTTCAAATGGGCACAGAAATGGCACTTTTGTACATCTACATTTACATTAAAATAAAATTAATTCTAGTCGCCCCATCCAAAAGGTACATTCGTATGGAGAAGAATAAAATAAGTCACTTCCAAATAATCTGAAGCTGTTATTTTACAACTGCTTCTGATTGCGGAAGATGGGTTCCTAATTCAGATTCATTAATTCATTCAGAGAACTTTAAAATGTGAGACATATTCAAGCTCTATATGAAAATAACAAGCAACTTATCACAAAAAAAATCAGCAAAGCTTTTAAAACTTTAAACAGGAGTAAACACAGAACATCTCGTGTTAATGCATGTGCTGATGATAAATGAGTTTCCACATGTGTGCGCTGTTGACAGGCTGTATTCGAGCGTCACGTTGGACCTAAACCAGCCGCTGCGCAACGTGACTTTAGAGAACGAGCCACGGGCCCCGATCGACACTAAACCTCCATTGATTTTACTCGAGAAATGTGTTCAATACAGGATCAAATCAAGTTTCCACATAAATATTTCATTTTCGTTTATTGTGGGTTTGACTACATATACAAATTTTAATACGCCATATTAGTTATTGTGGTTGCCGAAAGGTGACCTCAAGGTTTACAGAGAATTGGCAGGTACGTTTTCCTTTGTTCTACAGACATAGCTATTGGATTTCTCGACCCTACTGACAATGAAAATTATTATAGAACAACACCAAGGACTGCTCATTGTGGCGGATCACGTAGGAGATTAAAATACAACAGCCAGAAACATTCATGGTTTAATTATTCTAATGATGCTAAACAACTCACCAAACTAATCAATTAAATAACAACAACAAAGAAGAAAAATAATGGTAAGAAATCAAACGGAGAAACTGGCAATAACAATGAAAGCATATTTCGTCGAAAAGGAAACAAATCACATTAACATCCTCAACGTAATATAACAAACTTTACACACAAAGAAATGAGAATATCCACGAACGTATAAAAATAAGGAGGTACGGAAATAGATGTTACTTCGAAAGTAACCTCTATCTCGCGCGTTTACAGTTGGAGTGGGATGAGTTATGGAGAAATGTGCTATCATACAGTCACGTTCAGCACCTCGCCATTTATATTTACATTTGCGGCCTTGACAATGCGACATCAAAGTTATTTCGAGAATAAATTATAGAAACTGTTAGTATATTTACAGTACACGAAGCAAACTTCCGAACAGGTACATAATTTTTTTATAACCTGACCTATTTTCCAAGGTCTGCCTTGCATTAAGGATCTCGTTGCTGCGCTCATTACCGACCACGATCAGCTGAGAGTCAATCAAATTGTTCTCATTAAAACTTCCCTGATTGACTTTAATACGAGCACGGTAGACATAGCCGATAAAAATAATGATGTAAACAAAAAACAAATTGATAAATACGACGCTACGAAAGTGAAATTAAAATAAGTCAACGTTGCCAATAGCAATAATGACGTCGGCGTTTGAATAAACTGTTCATTTCGCAAGTATTATCGTGTGTAAACATATGATACTGCGATGCATATGGCTGTGTTGCTGTGTTCCACACATGTGAGTTCCAAATGTCCAGAAACACGGATGCTTGGCGTTGTCCCCCTATCGGCTCCATTTCCTAGGGTGAGCGGGAGGCGAGGGAGCTTTAATTACAGTTGTATTTGTGTTTATGCACATATGTGCGGCTGTATGTCATAAAGTGGGTCGTGCGAGTGCACCCGTCGGCTCAGATAAGCCGACCGCTTTTAAAAAGTTATTATAACTCTACTTCGTTTTGGCGCTGTTTCGACGACACTTCACGTCTTAAACATGATCAAAGTGTTATTGGGAACTGTGCGAAGTTTAAAATCAGTAATAATTTACATTCTGCTATAGTATAGAGGCCCAGGTGCGATGGAAGATGATTAAACACCGCCTCAGGCGTCAAGTTATTAAGTGAAATCGATAGATACGATTGAGAACCGCGCGGCCAGGAGAAGTTACCGAGTATTAAAGAAAATCCAGAAAATGAAATGTATTTGCTGAGCGTTTTTCATGAGATATGATTGCAGTGTGTATTTTCAGAACATAAGTTTAAATTACTTTAGAATTGCTAAATATACTTCGGGACTACGTTAGCTTCACAACGTTCGGTTTGTTTTACAACGAACGACTCGACTATTCCAGACATAGCTTACAGTTCGTTCATTCTGCATTCCAGGGAAACTACTTCTAAAGTCAAATATATATCCTCCTCTATTACGTAATCTTTCTTGAACCAGATTTTGTAACCGCTGAAGCACAATTGAGCAACAACATGCAAAAAGTTAGGAAGTTCAAACATTTTAAAACACAAATTACGTGTCCAACAGAACTTCTTACCAACTTAGGCAAATAAACATAATTCTTATAGGCGAACAACGGCCATTATCTTAATTTTGTTGTTCCATTTGAGCACTTTAAAATCATTTTGGCAGCAATTTACATAGCGCTCCAACAGAATGTATCAACGTAATTACCGAAGTCGACACGTAAACAGCGGACGACCTCGAACCCGCTTGACACTGGTCGCGTCCAAACACTCTTGATCTCCCTCAACCCGATGCCCATTTAACACTACTAATGAGTGACGAGGGGTGTTTGCGCGTTATCAGGGACCTACTCCAAGTGGCCGAGCGCCGGCTATCAGTTTAAGGTAGTCGCCAGTCAGTATCTACGACGACTAGATCCGAACACGGCACGTGCGGGTGGCAATAAAACCACATACTTCACTTTTACTGCGACCGATCACGCGATCTGTGGAGACACTCATATCGCAAGAAGTAGATAGGCTTCGTGGAAACTGTTATTTGTGCAACCGCTTTGAGTATTTAAAGTTACGTGTCTCCAGTTTGCATGCGTGGCGTGCATTATCTCTGTTCATTTCAGTGATCTAACGCTCAGACGGTAAAACGACAGTAAGTTTAAAGTGAAAACTTTTGTTTGCGGCATCATCGTGACTGGCCGCGTCTGCTCAGACTGCACTTCTACTATTGTTCCTTGCCAACCTCTTATAAAAGGTACAGTCTGTGCTATGTGCCTGTCTGCTCAAACTAGTTTGGCAACTGATCTAGATTTGAGAACATTTTCACTATTTGAGTATTTGAAATCAAGACTATAAAATTCACGCCCAGATTTATACGAATATCGATCTGAAAAGTTAAGTTATTTAGGTATCTCTTTCTCAAGAATAACCTCCTGTATCTACCTATCCCTGAGTTTATTGGCTTCTGTAAATCAATTAACTACAGACGATGCTCCGAATTTATCGTTACAACTAATTACATTTAAATTGATCATACAAGTTGTTACCGAATAACAATTATCTTTTCACCGGCATACTTGGATCTGTGGAATTTTCGTGCTATGACATTGTAATGTGACACGCGCAAGCACAATCTCGACACGTGATTGCGGCGCGCATGCTTCGACGAGAACAAAGGAATGCACTAACCAGACACACTATGGTTTAGATTAGACTACCTCAATGTATGCACGCGCATTTACTATATCCGAATAACAATTGACATATTAACTTTAGACGTTTTTCCGGAAATTTGTGCATTATGAATGAAAATATGCTGTTTGACATTATTATCTTCTAACCGCTAATTGATAAAGGAGAAAAAGATGAGCGAATTAATGAATGAAAGCAGAAGGTTTGTAAAGAAACACCGTTATGTTTGTTGTATTTACATAAGAAGTTCGGCCATATTTGTTTCGCTTCAGGAATCGTGTGTAACATTTGGATTCAAACATACACACGATTCGCAGAAGCTAACATCGCCTCAACTTCTTAATGTAAATGAAACAAACATAACTTTGTTTAATCGCAAACGTGCGTTTTGGGTCTTTACAACACATCCTTTCCGAGTAACTTTCCCAATGTAATCAGTATTGGATTTATGCGGGATTATTTGACATATTGCGATTTCTATATCAGTGAATGGCGTATATATTTTTCAGCGACTGTGATTCGCAGAACGCACAGCGATTCGGGACACTCAATTTAAATGTATTTTTGTATACATTTGACGACGTCGCTGAATACTAATGCTGGCAAAAATTTCAACTTCGTTGTATTCTGTTCAAGGCTGGTATATAAAGTAATTGTCGTTTAATGAATAAACCCCTAATTAGAATCAGTCTCAATTCTGAGAATTAAGTTCCCGCTGAGATTTGTTACGGTTTGACTTTAAATGTTCTCTTCCACTGAATAAATAGTAGATCGTGTACGTCATGAAACGTGTTCTCTTTTGCTTTATTTACTTGATAGTATATAGAAGTGGGAGCTGTATGTAGCGCTATGATATTCATTTCAAGTGTGCAATAGTGCACAAACGTTGAAGGTTGTGCGTGGGTAGCGTCCTTCGTGCTGCGGAATACATATCCTCCGGACTTCTCTTCAGAACTAGAGCAACATTTATATGACGAAAAACATATAACCATTTTAGTGGCGGTCACGTTGTTTTTCAAAATTGATAAGTAAAGCGGACTTGCAGTTTAATTGCTACTAGCGTTTCCTAATAGCGTCTTCGGCCATATTCCCAGAGTATTTTCTATAGGGAAACTGACTAGGATTGCGATATGACTAATTTAGGTACACATAAACTAAGATTTCAAGATATTGTATTGATTTATGATGATGCCATTCCATCCAATTTAATCCTTCCTTTATCATCTCTCACGCAAGGAGCTCAAATGTAGACACTCCGTTATTTGTTTTTTTTTAGTTCCTGCTTTTCCGTTAGTTATTATGAAATTAAACGATCATTAAATCATAACTCATTTGCTAAATTAGTTGGTTTTGCTGACTATATAGAATTAGTTGAAAAGCATACTCTGCAATCATTATTAACTCTAATAAGTTATTAATTATCATCGAATGGCGACTATAAAAGACATTTTGATGAATATTTTACATTCAGATCTGTTTCCACCTATTTGCACTACTATTAAGCGGATTTAATTGGCTTTATAAGCAATAAATGCTATACAAACATACAATCTGTTTTAATAATTTCACATGGTTGTGCTCAGATTTATCTCCCATATATATTGACTAAAGGTTTTCCAAGGGCCTAAATTTGAAGCTGTTCCTAAGTACAACAATATAAGGGGCCCACTGTGCAATCCTGCGCTAAGGTTCACACTAACTAAACAACGCTACGCTTGCAAAAATGCGCCAGGGAACGTTCTGTGCATTTTACATGGACTTTACGGGTTGCATGGAAAAACACAAAAAGATACGCAGACCACAGGATTTGTGAACCTATTAGTCTACGTATTGATGTTCTTTTCATTTGTAATCCTACGAAGAATTCGCTGCCGTAGGTGTTATTGTAAACAAAAAACATAACAATATTGGCTGTGTAAACAATCAGATTTGGTAGCAAAATGTGTCAGCTATCTGCTATATGTACTGGTATCAACATGAAAAAAATTGAATCTGAAACGTTCGAAGTTTTAATCAGGATAATTGGTATTCCATATTCAGATAAGGGGCTGGGAGGCATAAAGATACGTGTTATTGTAAAATGCCAACACCAGTCGAAAATGTGGACAAGTCTGATCGAAATATCCTCTATGGATCGCAAGAACTCATTCTTAGTACGAAGTGCCGAGTTTAGGAATGCTCCATTAGCAAAGAAGATTCTTCCACGTCTGCCTGGCCTTACGTGTGACCGTGGCCGTGTATTACACAAACTGAGTGTGCACGAGTGTGTGTAAGCGTCAGTATGTCGGGGAATTCAGAATGCAGATCAAACCAGAAGACGCAAAAGCTGATACAGAGCTGAAGTAACAGAAACTAGTCTTTAAGGTATATTACTTCGATTCTAATTTTATACAAATCAGTCTTAATTTTATAGGTACTGCTGCGTATAACAGAAATAAGTTTTTGTTTGTTGGAATGAAGTTATTTAACGCGTCTTGCGGTAAGAGTTGACTGGTGGAAACATCTCGCTGGAAAGCGTTATTAGTGCGAATTTCTCGCACTCTCTTTCTTAATTATACAGGGTTATTTGTAAAACACCGGCAACCTCTCAGGACTATATTAGTAACATCATAATCAACAACTTTTGTTCTATGACTTTTAAAAATTCATCATATTTTAGTTCATCAGATTTTCATACGAAAATAAAAATATTTAAATTGAACGCTCTAAATGTTACGAACTCGATGTGAAGCAAAAGAAAGCGATATAACATTAGCGAGGGAAGCGAGATTAGGGCGGCGGGGGCGCTGAAATTTGACCTATTTACGGGCGGCCGATTTTGTATGAAAATCTGATGAACTAAAATATGATGAATTTTTAAAAGTCATAGAACAAAAGTTGGTGATTATCATGTTAGTAGCATAGTCCTGAGAGGTTGCCGGTGTTTTACAAATAACCCTGTATAACACTTAATAATGATATCAATTATCACATATTCGTGGGCACGGCAGACCAAAGAAACGATGAATGGGCTAAGTGAAATATGATAATAGCTAGGAAGGAAGTGAATTCAGAGACCCGGAAGAGCCGGCTAAAAGAGTATTGAAGAAAATGACAGATTGTCCATCATGTGCTCATGGTATGAGTGGTCCTGCCAGGGTCACGCGATTTTTTCGAAAGAGTTTCCGTGACCCTGGCATATAGGCAACTGAAGGAACACGGGTGAGTTTTAGTCAGTAAAAGTCTGACACGCCCTTCTGCTCCGCCCAGAGCGAGAGACATCATTTGATGATTTCCCACCCACAAAATACAGTGTGTAAGTGGTCGCCGCCGCCTAAGGACCTCAGTAATACCAATTTTGGAGACAGTGATCGATATGGAATGATCACTTCTGGTTTGTTCTGTATTCGATGTTAAAGTAGGTACTAACCCTGAACGGCGCCGGGAAGAGCGACGATGCGTCGGGCTCGGCGGCGTGCGCCTGCGACATCTGGTGCGCGCGCGCCTGTCGCTCGCGCTCGCGGTCGCGTTCGCGGTCGCGGCCGGCCCACGCGCCTGACCCGCCGCCTCCGCCGCCGCTCCCCCCGCCCCTGTCCCGGTCCCACTTGTCGTACCTGTAACAATTGAATATACACATTAGACACATTTTCAAAAATTGAGTTATCATTGCGTTTTTGGCAAAGTATGTTTAGAGTGAAGCCTTCTACAACACATCTGTGGAATGCAGCTTCTTGCAAATCCCGCTAGGGCCGATGCCTACCAGGGTCGCGGATTTGTTCGGGAAGTGTTACCGTGGCGCTGGCACAGGCAACTGAAGGAACACGGGTGGGTTTTAGTCAGTAAATGTCTGACACGCCCTCCCACTTCGCCCAGAGCGGAAGACGTAATTTGATGATTTCCCACCCAGAACAAAAAAGGCAAGAAAATTGGTATAGATGTACAGGTATGCCTGATGCAGTCACTTTGAAACGCTCACTGCAGCTTAAACAATCCTACTATCTTACTAATATGAAAATTTGGATTGGATTTGGAACGGATTTGGATGAAATTTGGCACACAGACAGTTGATAACCTGGATAACACATAGGATACTTTTATCCCGCTAGTACGTTCCAGTGGGATAATTATCGACTTCCATTCGGACGTCGCCGCAGGCAGAAGCTAATACTCTATCAGGCTGAGGTTAACTCTGACGCCTTTCTGAAAGGCTCCACTTATGGTAAAATAATCTCCCTGACACCTAATTTATATCTGCAAGTACCGTAAATTAACACAGCTGTAATATAACCTAAAAGTGTACCGCTGCGAAATTAATCTAAACCGACATGTTCTCCCGCGCCTGACACAATTACAGAATTACTCACACTTGTAACGTTGAGCGGAGCAAAATTTATATTACACCACGTACCAACGTAACTCTTGACACAAAAGCTATACACGTTCAGGCTTATCCCCAAGAGATTCTCACAGAGGTATTTTTCACAAATCTACTTGATCAATAGCGATATCAGGATATATCATCACGTACTACCCTAAATAAAGAATGAGGTTACTATTTACCTAACGCTTTTTAATCTCTAACTCCCGATAGGAGCTGGATCTACGCAGACTGCAAATCAAAAAACAAGTAACATTTTTTTTTTTTAATCTTTCGAGAATTGCTTGTGGCTAAGTAAAAACAGCCGCGCGATTTGATCGATCAGGATCACCTATATTTGCCGCGGTCGGACCGGGGATGGGTGATCATATTTACATACAAGGACTCTTCCGTGCCTCGTTAAGCTGTTAGACCCGGCTGTCACTCGAGGATCTTAAACAGTCGTTACGGGTTGTCAGATGCCCGAAAGTCTGACAACCCAGTAACTGGGTTGTGGAGGTCAGATAGGCAGTGAAGCCGACCCCAACATCGTAGGAAAAAGGCTACGTAGATTTTGTTTTGAGATCGAACAATGTTGGCATCCGGGACCTACAAAGACAACTAGTGAACCTTTCCCTCCTTCTGATGTTACAACGTGCACAAAAAGATAAACAGCTGACACACTGTTTTTCATAAATTCCCATAGAACAATAACATTGCTTATTATTACGAGTAGCCCATTGTGATTGCGGTGAACTAACTTCTACTATCGTTGAACTTACTTTCCAAGAAATGTTTTTGTAGCCTGAATAAGACTTCTATGGATTCGGAAAACTAAGCAACTCCAACATTACAATCAAAACAAAACCATACACATTGAAAATTTGGTTGTTATTATTACCATTTACAATGTAAAAGCTGTTGTGTAAATTGTTGGATCGAATGTATGAAGAATAGTAGAAAGCTATTGGAGTGATGATTCATGGAGCTAAAAGAAATACATTTATGTTAAATTGAATGTCGATTAAAAATGTATGTTTTAGCGAATAGGATGACTGAACCGCACTGTTTTTTATGAATAGTTATGTTTCACATAGCACAAACACATATAGGAAAAATCTATGATGAAACTGTTCAGATAGGAAAACCAGTATTTGTAGGTAAATAGGTAGACAATTTTCTCTGATAAAGAAACGGATTATGTTATTTATAAATTCTTAATTTGATTATTTTTTTTAAGCTAATGATTTCGCCTCGTCAACCTATGAGGTTGTCAGCTGCTTAACAAGGACTTGCCTGCGGCTACCTTTAAAAATTAAGGCCTCCAAGCTAGACCTTAAAAACTTAAAACTTATACGACTCCAACAAACTAAGGGCACCCTCCCTGTGGGGTACGGACCTTGTTATCGCTCATCCTATTTATTGGTGTCTACTGCACGGAAAACTGTTCGTTCGTTGTTAAGATTTTTTCTTAAGAATTGTATACAGGGTGGCATGGGCGTGCAACCTGCCACTATTGATTCAGTGTCTACATGATTCTGAACCCTATGCGTTGCGTCCTACTGGTAGGGTTGCCACCTTTTTTTCATGCAATTAAAGTACTTTGGTTATTATAGGTAAGAAAAAAAAAAGTACATGGTATAAAAATAAAGTAAGTACGATTAATTTTTCTTTATTAAAATTCTTTGCATCAAATAAATTTTGTTTAATGAAAATGTTTTTAGGACTAATCTTTTCAAAATGCCAAAGAAATCAAATCTTGCAAAATAAAGTATTTTCGTGTACTTTATTTTTCTCATAAAGTATAGAGTACATTTATGTGAAATAACGTACAATACTTTATTATAAAGTACGGGTGGCAACCCTACCTACCGGGGAGTTTGTTGCGCCACTTTTTCTTCCCAGCTGAAGGACTAGGAAGGGGTGAAGGGCGGGCGTTTTTGGGGTTTTATTCAAAAAGTGCTGACTGTCAGCCTAGTTTGAATAAATTACTTTTAATTTTGATTTGATTTTATGCGAGGTGAGCTAGACAATCTTCTAGCTCACCTCTACAACTCAGTTGCTGGGAAAACGATACCCCTTGGTAAGACTGGCTGTCGGACCTTTGGCCGTATGACCGTGACTACAGTAGAAAATCTACGAATAACAGCCGGGATTAACGTGCTTTCCGAGGCACGGAGGGGTCTCGATATTTATGGTCACCCATCCACGAATCGACCGCGGCAACCGTAGCTTAACCTGCGATCGACCTCTATGGCTGATATCATTTAGCCACGCGAGCAACATTATCTAGAAACATAAAAATAAATACGTTCATTAGACTAACCGAACGAATCCATTTTCCTCGTTTTATCGAGCACTTGTTATTGTTAACACAATGCTCGCAAGTGAATATTTATAAAACACAATTTTAGATAACGTAGTACCAATTTATTTACCGATACAGTTCTATGAAGCGTTTATCTGTTTCATCAGGGCTTCCGCAGACAGGCGCGCAAGATAGCGCGTCGCGATTCTTGTAGAACAATTTCCATAAAGTTTTCATAGAAATTGTTCTACGAGAGTCAAGTCGCGCCTGTTTGCGGAAGCCTTTACGGTTAGTTTAACAATAAAACAATAGCAATCGATTCAGTAGTACATCGTAAAACAACAATAATGTGATGGCTGGCCTCGATGGTCTAGTGTTTGCAAGCGTCACTGAGCATGAGTTCCTACGTTCGATTCCCGGGTCGGGCAAAGTTTTATTGGGTTTTTCCATCTGGATTTTTACAGTGGCATCTCTGAGTCTGGATTTGTGACCGACTTGTGGTAATAAGCTCGCCTCCTATTACATGGGACTTAAACATAACCGGCGAAATTTCGGTGTTCTAAAGCAGGGCTGTCCAGACAATGGCCCGCGGGCCGCATGCGGCCCGTGGCTTGTTTTCATGCGGCCCGCGACGGATGTTTTAAAGTGTAAATTAATCACAAAATTGTTTTACTTCTTCAGTTATAGTCTAGTATCACTAATTTATGTGAAAGTACGTATTCAACAATGAACTTTATAAAATCTAAGTATAGATCTTCATTGTTCAGATAAGTCACTTCTTCATGCAATGCATTCTGGCAACAACGAATGTTGACGTTGATATCGAAATGACTGTTAAAGATAAATTAACGAAGAACCAATAATCGTATAAAGAAATGGGTACCTTGTATTTTTTTTTTACTTGAAAACTGAAAATATTTGTTTCTGCGGCGCTCCCGCTTTTGTAGTAAATTTAATTAGCCCGCGGAGGTATGTAGTTGAATAGCCCTGTTCTAAAGGCATAGTCACCCAAAAGATAAATAACCAGAGTCATCGGATATAGATGAAGTTTAGTATGAAACAGAGGGGTAATTGCGTAACTTGTTATCAGTAGGAATTGGTTTCATATTCATATTTAAACAACATTCATTGCGATATTTACGTTGCTGAGCCGACAATTTATTCTAACAAATGACGCAATGGTTTAGAAATAATCTTCAATCCCATTCAGATTCTGATAAATTGTGCGTTTCGCAATTAGGGTGCAGATGCATGTTTTCGAAAGTATTTTATATGATAAATTACCTGTTTGATTTCTATTTTTTTTTTTCGAGACCATACGTTGTTGTCTTACTAAAGTTCAACTATATCCGACGTGTCTTATCAATAATCCTTTTTGGTGACCCCTGCCTAACTTCGGAAGAAACCGTCGTGATGTTTCGTGGCTAGGGCTTATTCATGGATAGCATTATATGCGATACTGGATATTGCAGTTTTTAATATAAAGCGCAATGGACCGGTACGGTACAACACACGCCAGCAATAACATCCCCGTGGCCATTATAATGGAACATATTATGCCGCCCTATTATGTATGTGACCGACTTGTTTGTGCGTCTCAAGAGCGTCCTTGACGGATACCTGTAGTACGGAACGAGTTTCACATCGAATTATTATGACAGCGATTGAGGTATTACCGTACCGGAACGGCTTATTAGTCGATTCGCACGAATTTACTAGTCCGAAATGGGCGAATCGACACTTTGAAATAATATATTTTTTTGTGTAGGCAATTCGCACGAAGTTCATTTATTAGTGAGCGATTCGACAATTTGACAATGCAAATGAAAAAAAAAAACGACACTGGTCGAATCATTTCTATGAAAACTTTTTGAAAATTGTTCTACAACTGTCGCGTTGCGCCTGTCTGCAGAAGCCTTTAGGAAATTGACATGTTTTGATATTTATGAAATATAATATATAAAAAATACATTGTACTTTTCTTACTATGTAGTAGGGAAAAAGTAACTAATCTTAAATATTACTTTATTGCATAAAATTCAAATTTCTTGCATAAGGTGCTAATTGCCTAATAAGTATTCCTGGGGTTATCGATTCGCTTGCACATAAATAAACAATGTGCGAATCACCTTCAGAAAATAATATATTATTATAAACTGTCGATTCGCCTGTTTCGGGGAAATAAATTAGTGCGAATCGACTAATAAGCCGCGAGATCGAGTGCAATGAGTGTGCGAGCGCCTGCCATTGTTCATATTGTATTTAACATTGTTCTGAAACCGGTTACATGTGCCGATAAGTGTCCTGCAGTTACGTAACGTGATCGACGTGCCATTGCATACTAACACGTAAATAGGTCTCTGAATAGTGAATACTAAGCTCTATGTAGATAGATAAACTCGTCATTAATATGCAAACGGAAAATGGCTTCTGTTTCCATTGTTTAATTAAGATATTTTTTTACGTTGTAAAAAAATAAAATTGTTAAATTGTTAAATCAAATTAACTATCGGAAGTCCGCAGATGTTATGAGTATCAATATATTATCCTAGCCCTGACATCAACAAGCAATGGTCAAAATTGAAAAACTTTTTCTACGTGATTATGGGGCTAATGGTTACATAGAATTTGTGCATTTTATGTATCTTTTTTTTGTGTAATTTTCGTTTTGTTTATGCAGAATAAACAATTTTTCTTTTTTTAACATGATTAACAAAAAATAAGTTTGATATTATTATTTTTTTGGGATCATTAACGGCAGTGTAGTTCAAATGTGAGTTTTTTTTTTTTTGTATTATCATTACAGACGTTATGGGTATCGATATCTTAAC
The DNA here is from genome assembly GCA_947507805.1 of Aporophyla nigra. NCBI lineage: Eukaryota > Metazoa > Arthropoda > Insecta > Lepidoptera > Noctuidae > Aporophyla > Aporophyla nigra. Next base: position 23,574,353 of record OX382292.1, on the reverse strand, counting down.
ACAATAAAATAAAAAACTATTTCTCAACTACCAGTTCAAGTCACCACAATACTACCGATCGTGGAACTCCAAAAAAACATTTTTTTATTTGTGTACAGTTCAAATATCGTCTACAGTTTGGCTAGTTCATTTTACTTACCTGTACAGCAACGCCTCTTAACACCCAAAATGAATAAGATAAGTATAAAACACAGGTTGCTACACGTAATTACAGGCAGTTATGAAAACGTTGAACAAAAGTTTTTATACAGGTATAATTTATGAAATAGAAGAACGAGTGAACAATTTCACTTTCGCCGTGTTGCCGGTGTCAGTAGTTAGTTGAAAGATTTATTACCGCGGCCTCACTCGATTTAGCCCGAGGTGTCAATTAATATGTTCACTCGAATAAAAACAGAATATACGCGTACTTACTGGTAATTAAGTGCATGTATACAAAGTTGACAAATGATAATGTAGTATCAGATTTATTGAAAATAGGAATTGTTATTAGTTCTTTTTTTTTTGTTTTAATCCATGATAATTAATTAATCATTTCTATACAATTTAGTTTCCAATAGATATGAAAAATATTATAATTATAGTATAACTAAAATTTGAGCGATTTGTAACTAGCGCAGAAGTCAGAGAAATCTATAAAGGAGAAGGGAATGACTCCATACATTCCTGGGCCCAGGTGTTAACTGAATCAAACTGGCCTTATTTGTAACACGATATAATAACAAGGCCTCACTGAAAATTTGGTGAAATTTGGCTATCCAGGAACCAAGTTATATGAATTATAGTAAAAGTGAGGTTTACACAGCAATCCATGTCATCAATATCCAATCGATAGGCGTAAACAGTTGTCCAAAATACAGAGCCAGGTAATTTAGAGTAGCAAGATCCGTCAAATAGTCCGTTATAATATGCAAAGCCGAGGTCGTGGAGTTAAACAATAAAACAAGGAAAATACGTACGCACTCAGAACGAAAGAAAACAAACGAGTGCATCTGTCAGTCATTGACTGACGGATGTCAAGCACAAGTGTTGCCAGAAGAAAAAAATCATTATGAATCGATTCAATCAATTCCACGAAAGCATGATATGCACTTGACACTCGATTTTCATACGTATTCTCAGATTTTACCGATTTATTCATAATCGATGAGTAGTAATTCAGGCATTATTTAATCGATTATTTAGTTTCATTAACTTAATTTAAGTTTTCTCGCTTTCTAGGTAGAAACATGGTACCATATTCTGTGATTTCCTTTAGAAAAATATAACGGTTTTTTTAATACACATTTCAACTAGTTAACTGCTGGGCCCAGAAGTCCCCTTCTCCTTTATTTCACACCATGTCAATAAATTATTTTGTATTTGTATTGTATTACAATTAAAAAAAAAGCTTTTTTTTAATGCTAATTATGAATAAATGCATGCATGAACCCTTCATGTAGTGAGAGCATATGTCAATGAGTGAGAGTGAAGTCCTAAAATCATTAAGCTGTTTTATACTACATGTGACAATGATTTTTTTTATATCTAAAAACATTTCTTTTTTTATCAGATCAATTTATACACTTTTCTATTTAAGTGTCACAAGTTGAAGTTGGGAAGATTCATATTAAGTAATAGTAACATGAGAAGAAAGACAATTATGTCAAAGACGCTTATTGAGTAAGTTCCAATGAAATATTCTGAGAAACTCTCGGTCAAGGTTGAGAGTGCTTAGAGGTCCAATTAAGTTATCCTTTATGTTTCAGAACCAAATAAAAGTACAACACAAACACAATATTCAAAATTGAACGATATTGAAAACATTTCTAAAAAGTTCACTCTGTATAAATTTTTTATACAGGGTGTATAAATTTGAGTTCGCACAAAATTAATTTATTAACCTGACGATAATGTAATGAGCGATATTCGCCACATTATACACTAGTGCGGATGATAATGAATAAATCACGATGACACATCGGACGTCCGTTCCGGAACACGACACATAATTGAAAAACACTCTTAAAGATACATTACAATATTTATTACTGACAGACAGGTTGGACTCAATAATTATTGAATTTTCTGTAACACACGTCGATCATGATGATATCGTCGATTAAGGAACTGACCGTGCACTAGTGATTGAAGTAATGACTTAATGAGTAGACACGATAGTTAGGCGTAGCCCCGCGTTGCGGAAAAACTGTGTACGAAAAGAAAATGCAGAATTTGACTGATAAAGTAAACTTTTACTTCTTTTTACAAGCAACGCGGATTTAGGCCTTAAATTTACAACAAACACAGTTAGGTAAATTAATTGCTCATCAAATTGAACCAGGGTCAGGCATTAGGCGACTGGCATATATGCTGACCTGAACCTTTTGGCGCAGGCGTGAGGCATACTGTAATGGTAGTTTCTTACATCGCACTTTAAACGTTTTTTTTTTTCTGTTGCTACATAAATGTATTTTGTTTCTTTCTTTCAAATTGACACACATCAATTATCCGCGTTATAACCACTTCATACAACTGTGAAATAACGATAATGCTTACGATTAATTTCTCTGACTTTACGTACTAGTCACTTCCCCTTCCAAAAAAAACCTTAAAACAACAAACGCTAGTCGACTAAAATCTAAATAACAAGAAACAATGACAACACTATTACAACTAATTTCCTAATATCTTCCTGTAGTGACTCAAAAGAACATCGACCAAATACAATTAGGGACCATTAAATTGAGCACTCACGCACTCAACATTTGGATACTCGTGAAAAACAAAAGGCGACAGAGTATCTACTTATGAATGACGGCGAGGTGTCATCCGACCACCCGGTGTAGGTAACGAGGTGGCTCAACAATGCTCAATACAAACTAGCAAACATTTCGTTGAGTTTGTCTTTGTATACACTTAGCTTGTGGTTCGAATAGACCAGGGTCCCAAAGACAGCGAGGAGCGGAACAAAACAAAAAAAGAAGTCAAAACATTAGAACCTATTTTTAAAAATACTTAAAATTTAAGTCTGTTTGTATTGTCAAATACCAGCTTTTAACTGGCTTTCTGTCTCTTTGTGGCGGCTTTTCTCTGAAACAGCTGGACCAAATTTGACAGGACTTTCAATGTTAGGTTTTTGTGCTGTCTCGTGAGATATTTTCCGACACAACGCAGGTAAAACTATGGGCACAGCTAGTGGTGCATTTAATCAGGATCACTCATATTCATCAAGAATCTTCTCAGACTCGGAACAAACAAAGCAGGGAAAGAATAGCATAAAAGGGTTATATAAGGCTTATCTCTTGCAACAGGATGAATAAAGCTGTGTATAATTGGATTTACAAAATAAATATAGGTACTTATCGATATGTCATTATTGAAGAAGTCACAAAGGCAACAAAGGAAAGAGTTAATTAAAACAACTCCATTAAAAAGAATTCATATATTCTCTGATAGTATGAGAGCTTAAAAACAAAACGAGACCTACAAAAACGTAAATACCTTTTTACGTTTCAATAAATACTTTCCATTTGCTTATTAGTCGACTCGCACGAATTAACTTGCTCGAATCGGGCGAATCGTCACGTTTTGTATTTTATGTAATAAAGTTAGTAGTGTACTTTACCCTTAAATTTTCTTTGTTTCTTTAGCGTTACATTCAAAACGTGGCAACTGCCTAATACATATTTTTGGAATTGTCCATTCGCTCACAAATAAATTAAGTTCGTGCGAGTTGCCTATTGACAGTTTTTTTTTTTTTTTTTAAGTCGATTCGTGCGTCTCAACTAATGAGCCTTTCCATTCCCATCCTGTACGTTTGTAACGTACTCGAAGGCCGTAAATGTAATAAAATATCCGATATTAAATTAAAACGAAAACTGTTTCCGTTGCATTTTCGCAGTACCTACTAACTGGCTTATCAGGTTGAATGACCGATTTATCGGACGTGTCGTTTTCATGAGTGTGAGGAAACTAGGGTTGGTATAGGTCTTCTGGATATCCTACCCATTTTTTTTAATAATAAATGCGAATGAGTTTGTTTGTTAGCTGAACGGATTATAACACAATGATTTTAATTTTTTTTGTATGTTCGTTTTGTGTGGGCATTTTTTTAAATTTTTTGTACTAATTTCGTGAAAATTTACTACAATAGTTATCTATTATTGTTATCACAGATTTTAAAGCAAAATTATATTAATCAAACAACCCAGTAGAATACAAAAGACTGCTACCCGCGAACAGTGGAACCACCGAAGCGCCATTTAGTCGCCTGCCACCAAGATAAGAAGAACAAACAGTACATCAGAGCCAGTGCTTTTACCAGCCGACACACTTGCATATGTAGTGGGAAAAGTCAACGTTGCACAAGCCTTTAAAGATTATTTAGAATACCTATGAACATAGACGCTAGCTTATAGTCTCAAACAAAAGCGGAAATCCATAAAAAGTTATAAATGCGAAAGTGAGTTTGTTTATTAGTATCGCTTTTACACTAAACGGCTGAACGGATTTGGATGATATTTGACACATGGATAGACCATGATCTGGGTTAGGACATAGGACCCTTTTATCCCGATATTCCCACGGGATCGACACTTATACGGGTGAAACCGCGGGGCGCAGCTAATGATTTATAAATGAAATCGCTTTTCAATCATCTGAAATGAACAGTAAAATTTACTTACGTCAATTAATTAACTAAACCCATTACTTCTAGCATTTCTAGCCAACTATTAAATTAAAGTCTAAATAAAGCAGGACCGTTTATACAACATAACCCACGCTTTAAACCTTGATGACGAAACTTCGTTCAGTAGATCCCTCGTCATACGAAAGGACAAACTATTTTTATCCCAACAGGACAGGTAGTTCCCTTGGGTTATATAACGAATTATTACTCCCCTTTGTTGTCCAATCAGTCCCGAGCGAGCAATATTACTTAATAGAAATCTACACACGTGGAAACGCATTTAATAGAACCAGTTCATAATAAGTGTAACACGGAAACGATTTACATTTATAATCAACAGCTCATTAATTCGATGATTGACGTCATAAAGATTCACAGTTCATTTTTCGCCGAACATAAAAATCTTATTACGTATTAAAACGGCGAGAAAGTAAGTCTACAAAAAAATCCCTTTTACCTTTCGGTGAAAAGATAATTCGATTAGTTATAACAAACCGGTGCCACGCCTAACGCGAGCGACTCCGTGTCATAGGTTGCGAGGTTGTTAGGTCGTTGACACGATTATTTTTCAGAGGGCATTTTTATCACTGGCCGATAAGTACAGACGCCATTGTTATTCTGATAAAGCTCAAAGGCAGTATTCGCTGCAAAACGAGTAAATTGTGAGTGTTACTAGCTCACCGTCACTGGCCCACGCGGACGCTTAGCGGGAATTGAAATTCTCACAATAGAAAAACTCAGTGTTGCTATTCGTGGGCGTCATACAGACATTGTAGCGTCACTGAATGGGGATCCCGCCCTTGTGCACCCGCCATAGTAATTATAAAACCATTTGTATAGACTAGCCGATTAAAGTAGAGTGCGATCGTTTCGGAAAATTGATACACGAATGTAATGTTAAAAATCTTCTAGACGGTTTATTATTAGATGAACTCATAAATACGAGTGGGGTATTAATATTGTATGGATTTGAGGATAATCAGGTCGTCTAAGAATAGCTCCGACTTGGTTAGGCTTCTTAGAAATTAATGGTTCAGTAATCTGATATATATAGAATCAAACATAACATTAAGTCAGTCAGGAAAGTCTACAAAAGAATACATGTTATAGTAAGAATTACACGCTTGTAATGTGAATCCTTACAGCTTTGTAAAAAAGAGTCAGTCAGGTGCACCTTCTATGAAAAATCAATGCATTTATTGCTCTACGTGGTAGAAAAAAATGTCAGTCAAATGACATTCGTCTATTCACTGGGCGAAACGAAACACATTGATAAAATCGAAGGGAGATTAAACTATAGCAAATTCCCACGGACTTTCTACAGAAAAATACTGTTAGCATTACATGTAGGCATTACACCATTAAGATGAAAGATAACGTGCATTCAGAAGCGGATTTATGAAAAATACGAGGAAGTAACTAACCTCAATACTCGAAAAGTATTTTAGTTTCGCCGTTTGAAAACTCAGAAACGTATGACCTAAGTCTGAGAACGAACGCTTAAAACTTGCGGCGAACAATTCTAAACAAACTAACACTGGCACATTTTGTTTTATTGTTTCTTTAAATTTTTGACGAGTGAAGAAAACTTTTGAAGAATAAGTACGAAAGTCGTACTGTATAGTAGAGGCGTTGTAGAGGATTCTGAAAATTTTAAGAGACTGGGGCTTTCATCATGCAACCTTCCCAGAAATTCATATAGCTTCTTTTTCATAAGAAAAATAATCTTTAGAGACAGCACCGAATAAGAAGGGATCTGACTTCATAAGTTACTAAGAATTTTGACAACAAAAGCTGTGTTATACATTTTGTGGCAGGAAGCATTTACTTTGTAATCATTGCCAAAGAAATTATTGAGCTTAATTCTACTTTAAAGTCCATTTTGTTGAGGAAAATATAACTCCATATTTAAGTACTTTATTAATGAGTTTTCCTGTTCGGTATATGTACCGATTTCAACAACTATTTACTTTGCCAAGATAACTTAATAACAGAAAACAAAAATAGCGGTCATTTATCCTCCAACTGTTTTTCTGAATAAAGAAAAAAGATAAAACAAATTCAAAAAGGCAATTTATGAACAGTGAATTTCCATGAAGCCGCGAAAGTGCCTGTAGGTAAATAGTTAAACACATCGAGCTTCAGGTTTCCACCATTTATCAACAAAGCTCAAAGAAAAATGAAAAGCAAATTATTCCGTCGCTTTTTATCATCATTCGTTACTTTTGTGATGGAGTTTAACAACTTGCTTACTGTCACTCAGGGTTTAATGTACACTCATTCATTAATTGAACTATTCTCTAAGGTAAATATTATATGCTCCAGAATAATCTCCGTTTTATTACCCTTTAACTTTTAAGTGTAATGCACCAGCTCCATCGTCCGCTTCAGGTGGGCGGCTAACTACATCTCAAGAGCGACTTTATTAAGAGACAGAATTTTATATCTGGCCACAAATAAAACTGTCAAAGATAAAGAGAAATTCACCGCAAAGGGAAGAGCAGCCATCACAGACAAGCTGTTTCTCGTTTTACATCGCAAATGTAAAATAAATGAGCATGGCTAAGCATAGCTACATTTGTCAACAGCATAGTTAAGTGTTCTCTGGCAAATAATTAACGGCTGCTAGTAGCGTTGCGTAATAACCTGACAACTAAGTACTCTAGACAGCAGTTAACGAAGTAACAAGCGCCGAATATACGAATATACGCGAGCCGGTGTGATCACGACTCCATACAGGATGCATTAATTGTACTCATTTCACAATCTGTTTAGCGATTTTATTGGATAAGTTGGTCACGTGTGCGCCTAGGAGGCTAGGAGCCGACACTCGATACCTTATTATACAGATAACCTGAGTTAATGCCACATTCGGAGCGGATAAAACAGCGCGAAATAAGATACATGCATTTAAATGTGGATATAAACGCGAAATGTTCAATATAGCACATCTGTCGCGTATAATTTATTGTGCAGACTGTTTATTGTAACTAAAGCTTAGTTAAATGTATGTTTATTAAAGACATTATAAATAACAAAACTTACTCAATTCATTCACAACTTACTTATAAAGCTTATGTGCAATTACCATATTAACATGTTTTATAGACTTATGTTTGTGTCATTACTATAATACGTCTTTTACCCTCTGAAGAAGCTTTTCAACCCTGTGTGACATACTTATGAAAATACATACTTTCTCAACTCATTTGGGTTCAAAAACAGTTACATAATCACCTAATTCAAGCGTACAAGCACTTGCAGTAGGAGAAATATTACGTCAAACATTCATTCAGAGTCGTGAACACAAACATCGGATTTGGAATACCTCGCATTGTTATTTCAAAAAAATGTGTGCAGATCACATCAGTAGATAAAATATGAATAGTGGCTACTATTCTACGAAGATTTGTGTGTGATTACATTTTCTAAACAATGGTCTAAGGTACTGCTCCAAAAAGTTGTTTCCACTTATTCCGTTTCCCTTTTTCGTCATGAATATTGGAGTAGTCTTCAAAAAATGATTAAACAAAATGTTTCCAGTTTCTTTGAACGTAAAATTTAATTTGCGAAGGTAAAGGTATCTTATCGGTCTATATATTTTGTTGTGGGGAACGAGTTTGGGTAAATAGAAAGAGTGGCATAATAATTATGATAGATGTCAATTTGCTAGAATGTCACGAGGACGAAAAGTAATAAATTATGAATTCAGCATATTTAATTATCACACAAGTAATGTGGGAAACATTGGGTATGGTAATAATGTTGCGGTTATATGACACTGACAAACAAAATATTTAACCCAACATTTTGTTTACGTCAGAAGTAGAATATACGAGTATTGTTGTAATAATTTCGCAGTTCCGCAATGCTCATGAATTCCCAGGAATAAAATCATATACTAGCATTGACTGTGGGATGATGTCGTCTGTTGAGCTTATTCAACATGCTAACTAGTTTAATTGCCTCCACTGTTCCACAGATGATATTCTCAAAGATTTGCATAAATTAACTGTCTACAATCGATTCTTAATAGCTGGTCTATAAGAGATCCCAGGTATTTAGACGACAAATTATAATTAAAGTTCTTCTGATGAGCACAGTCTATTTTTAACAGAGTTTAACATAACTACCCTGACAAGTTACGAAGGATTGAATTAATGATTTTCAGACTAATTGGTCCATCGTTCTGGTTGAACTGAATTATATTTTGCTTAATGTGGCAGAAGGCCAATCCATTATCCCTCGACAGTAATAGTTCTATACTTCTATATAGACCTGTATCTGTTCGACCTGTAAACACTGCATTCACATCAAAAATTCAATTTGGTTTCGACGGAAGGCAAGTCATTTTTCAACTTCCATCTATGTTGAACTACCAAAATTCTTTTAAGCCTTGAATTGAATTGTTTCATTAACTTATTTGCTGTTTGCTCGCCGTGTACTCGTGTGGCACTAACTCGCGTCAGTCCCACAATTGTTGGTATAGACTTCCTAGCATTGAGTTACAGCGTATTCATATAGAACTAAGAAGGTTAATTCGAGCCACTTCCAATTCAGCTTATTGGATTATCGCGAGCTTACCGTCGCGTGTATAGGGTAGAGTTCGAGAACAAAGCCGCTGAATGCAGGCTGTTATAAAACTAAATACTGCATTCTGTTTTTGCAAAAAAGTACTAAAAACCTGTTTTATAGACACTCTAGTGAATAATAATTACTTTCAAGCAATAAAAATGCATTTGGAAAATGTAATAATTACAACAAAAAGCAGCGTACCTCATCCCGTGGCTATCGCACACGGCGATTAAGAGATAACATCGGATGAACGAGCAGCATCATAAACTTGTGCGCTGATAATATCAGATTTCAAGAAAAATGGCCGGTCCCAATGCGTAACAGTAATGAACCAGTTAATTGATTCTTACATCAGGCCAAGTAAGATAAAAAAGAACATAGCACACTTGATACACTTATATAGTTTACTCCTGCTTGGAAACACTAACACAAAGTAAACCAACCAAGCACACAGTAGATAGATACTACAAATGCAACGTTAACCGTGCCTATGCTAATCAGTTTGTAATTGATATCACAAGCCACGAACCTACGTGGCAGTCGGTGGCAATCCCGAGAAACGCGAATAGGATGTTGTGTAAGATGATACGGGTGACAACTATCTATCGGGGCTGTACGTGATGGAAACATGTGAAGAAAATATAGAAAGTGAACCACCATGCAACGACATAGAAGCAAAAGCAAAACTAAATGCGAAAGTAGTAACTGATATAACATGAGAACAAACATCAGTAGAACATCTTGCCAATCAACCACAACCTATCTCAACCGAAATAATAATGAACTTCTTAATTGCTTCAGCGCTTACAAACAACAAACTCCCGAGCCAAGCATTATCAACATGAGCAAAAGAAACCTTAGTCAAACAGTACTTAGCGGCAAGTAAATAAATACATGCAACACTGAGTATGGATGTTAATCAATTTGTCGGCAGTACGGCGCTGGCGTCTAGATTGCGAGCTGTTTGCACAAGTCGCCACTGTTGACAGTGAACACCGAACGTCGTATTATGACTTTTGAAGTTATGACTAATATTCACGCTAATACGTAAGCCAAACGTTTAGACTACGTGACATTAGCAACACCAATCATTGTAATAATATACATAACTTATTGGGTCGAATCACCTCCACATCATGTTGGGATATTTTTCATTTATTGAATACCTCAACAATCGAAAAAAAAGGTTCAGTAATGGAAAATTATGTACGAGAAATGATTGGAGTGTAGGTGTGAATTGATAAATAGGTAGGTGTGACAGAGATTCAGAGAAATCTAAAAAGAGTAGTGGTAACTTAGGTCATAAAATAACAACTTTTCTTGGATTCAAAAGATAAAGTTAAGGCGCTAAGCTGAAAATATCCAAAGATGTGAATCTAGAGAGTGAAATTGCAAGAATATGCGATCGAGCAGAGAAAACAGGATGTGAGAGAACAAGACGATATGGCGAATTGAAAACTTTTAAACAAAGAAACGGAAAATATATAAAGAGTAAGGAGTACTTCCATCATATTCTACCTTACAAGCCACTAATTACATCGTTAACATTCCAGCCACAGTTTCTTTGAACCTAAACATCAAAATTCAAATTAATATCCGTCCTCATTGAACTAAAGGTCGTATCGTTACGATATATCAACCTCAGACGATGTTACCAGCAAAAAGTTAAAGTCATTTAAGACGCATCGCTAAGCAAAAGCTAGCTTATTGGAATTTCGTTTAATTGATTCCGTGGTACTTATCGCATGATACGGGTGTATAAAGCCGGATCTTAGTTAATGTGTTAGGAACATGCATTGTTTCTTCTAGTACCGTCGCTACACGTATAGATATTATGAAGACAGTTATAAATATTACTTAACGTTTGTAATTGTAAATTATTGATAACAACTGTTACGTACTCATTAGTGTTCTCTATTAAATTAATGACTTCAATAACAAATATTAGTAGTTTTGTTATGTTTCTAATGCTTGTAAGATGCAGTTCTTGCGCCAAAAATTCTCATTAGAAATGTACCGGTCTAATATATATATTCGTCACAGAGAGGTTACAGATTCTGTTTTCGGGACATGATAAACACGTTCAAAACTGTTAATTAATCCCTTTCATTTATAGCTGTAAACAAAGTCGTATTTTATTGCACTTGTTTCAGACAAAACTAATCCAGAAGTGAAGTCGTCTTAATTTTTTAAAAGGGTTGTTATTGCTACTAAAATTTACATTTGTCCCGCCATAAAAGTGAATAAAATCTCAAACGCGCGGTTAACTGTCTTGGTCTCGTATTAATTATGTGCATACTTTGTTGTGAAAAACCGCTCCATATTAAACGAAATTCCTGCCTGTGGTTTGGTCTTAACTCAAACACTACTAAATGGATTTTGGTTAAGTAATTAAACTAGTAAAAGCGCTGTTTGATACAGCTTTGCATGTAAAACAATTTATAGCATCATACTTTATGAGATTTTAATCCTTGACAATATACAGAACAATTTCTGAATGCCCTTATGTAACTTTAACCAAAACACATAGTGTAAAATATAACTGGTGCATAAGCACACCCAGGGTGGGTTCCTAGCAAGTAATAAATAACGACAACACGACGAGTTCACAGGAAATTAAAAAAATACAAAATGGTCGACCGTTGGTGACCCCAGTATGTCGTCGTTTGTATGTTAAACTTTAGACATTAGATATTGTAGCTAACACGATCCCTGAATAGAACCTTTCATATAGTTTTTACCAAATTAGTTGAAGCGACTTCATAGCAATTCACCATTTTGTTAGATGGTGCAAAACATTCTATATTGGTGGAAGGAGCTTACCCAACGGTTCCGTTCAGGGCGGTGACAGGTGGCCGCTCATAGCACATATGCATACCAGCAATGTCTGCTGAACACTTATCAATACTGATAATATTTTATATCACTGTTTCACAATACACAACACAATGTTACCAATTAATCCACTCCACGAACAAACATTTTTGATTGAAAGTTTCATCCATCAATTCACACCGATAGTTTGGGCTACTGCGAAACAAAATTATTAGTTACGCCGAATGTAGATCAGCACAGGTCCATTGCGATTTAATCGATTCATGTCATGTAACACTCGATTGCCGTAATCGATAGTTATTTACAGCAAATTAACAATTGCTAGGAACTCATTGACGTTGGCAACTATTTGATAGAAGTCAATCTGCGGGTCAAATAGTTGACAAAACAAATAAGGAGCTAAGTCGCGACGAACAATCTTAATAGTCGATTATTCATTTTAATTATCTTGAAGCCGTGTAATAACTTATGGCGTTAAGGAAAACGTTGTATGAAAAGGAAAACTATATGTATGTGCGTTACAACTACGTCACATTATTTAGCTGACGTAGTTCAGTAAAATACACAAATGATTATAGCTTTTCAGTATAAAGCTTACATGTAACCTTGTCAAAGCTTATCTGACCTTGCAGAAATTGCTAATTACAAACCTAATTAGATACATGAAACGTCGTAATATTTTGTACCTGTAATGGAATTGGAGACTAATAGGCAAAGGTTGCGACAGCCAATGAAAAATAGCTTATAGCCTTCAAGGGTGTCGAAGAGTCTTCTAATTTATCCAAAGTGAGACAGCTATCGTCTGTCAAAAGTGCGATATTAAGCGATAATGGATTACATTTTGCGGGACGTTCGGATAATCTTAATTTAAAGAAACGGTGATTACGGGAATTGCGTCCCGGTCAGATGATTAATTGGAAGGCAGCGTGGCGGATACTTTTTGCCTTATTTAGCGAACATCGGGTAAATAGAATGTGGCGGGTATTTTTTCGCCGAGGGTCATGAGGAGCCATTACGCGGGTGTTTTCTCGTGTGATTGATCTGCGTCCCGCCGCTCTAAGGGAACACTGGAGCTTCCACCCCTACTCCGGGGAACGGCGTGTTTATGGATAACGGTATCCACACCAATAAACCCGAATCTACGCGAGTATGAGTCTATTCTTCATCTGTGAGAAGATAGTTTATTCTAATGAAGCTTCACGTCATTTCAATGGCTTTGACACTCTATAATTGTAACGACTTTATTATGCGAGTGACACAAAATTTACATTTTACTTAATAGATTTTCTTTCAAACGACCCTTCCTCGGACAGGGCGTGGGAACAGCTAGAACGTCACGTTACGTACTCTTTTTAATATAGACCCGTAGATTTAACTTGATTTGAATGACAATTGAACAGATGGTCAAATACTGACAATAACAGGTAATGCCGGAGCTACCAAAATGCTGGTGCATAACAATATTATACATACTGCTATGAATGTCTGTCAAGGTCGTGACAGCAAATATTTCGGCGGTTCAAAACTAGTTAATTTTCTATACGAGCCAAATAGTGTGTGTCCTACATCTGAGAAACATTAACCTAGTTTAAAGTCGAGGTCATAGTGTGGTCACTTCGTCACTGGGATTCGCCAGCGAAACAATCTACCGAGCAGACAATGAAGTGACAAAATGTTCGCTCGTCAAAATCCCGCCACCAAAATTTTGTGATAGCGTTAAAAGTTGGGGGCAAAATATACAATTCCTTTATCTTTATCCGTTGGCCGTAATGCGGTGAAATAAGCGCCCCGAAAAGGGATAAATAATGTTGTAGAGCGGACACATTTTGCTGGATAGTTATTCAGCTTTTACAAGACTATTCAAGATAACCCTTGAGACGTTAGAACCCTCTTCGAGTCCCCGTGGGAAGGCCTCAGTTTATCTAAAGATAAGTGTCTCGCACACTGACCACCGGACTCATTTAGATTACACCCTATTAATATTCAGTCCTTGCCAAGTAAAGGATCTTAAATTGTATTAAAAGCAATGAATAATTAATTCCAACAAATTGATATTCATTTAAGACTGTTTTGATTCCGTTGGTGAAATATCCATAGTTAAAAGCGATACTTCTGGAAGTCATGTTTATGTATTGCAGACATGTTGTGAATAATTCACAAAATTTATCGTATTTGACGATTTAAAGTATAAATTAAAGGCAATAACTGTGCATTATGTGGCTGATCAAGATATTGATACGTGGTTTAATATTTATATTGCATATAAAATTGGTAATTCAAAGTCTCTACTCTCTTGATTGTGATTTTATTCAATGTAAGAAACATTGAATAAAATGACGATCGAAATTGTACAATTATTTATAGAATAATAATCATTATGATGATCATTGTCATCATGATGATCATTGGCATCATGATGATCATGGTCATCGTGATGATGATGATGATAAAATAGGAGAAATATGTATTAATTACCGAATAGGAGGAAAGAGCGTTGTTTATTCTGACTTAACCATAGCCAATATTTGTTGACAACAAAAACTTCTGGCTATATGTTATATCACCCAGTAGTATAGTAAAACATTAAAGTAATTAGGTAATTAAAGAGTGATCAAATAAATTCAAGTCTTTGTGAGGATGAGTAATGTCGTAAAGCGACATTGTGGCTCAATGTGGAACTAAAGTGGATAATAATGCGCAGTCGACTCTACCTACCTACATAATTGTACCTGAATTAACTAAAGGAATGAATCAAGGTACTCATTTTGTTTACTAACTACGTGTTAATCATATTTGGAATGAGATTATGAGTGGTTTACTAATTCTGATACGTGAACATCTGTAATATGTAGAAGTAGATTTCATTCTTTTTTATGTATTCAATGCTAATGCATATTGTTATAGGTATATGGATTTTGTTTTCAGCAGGATGTTCATTTCAGCTACCTACAAGGTATTTACTGGCAAAGATATAAAATACAACAATGCAAAAGATTTGACTTTACGATTGTACTAAAATTATAATTCATACAGTTTTAACCTTGTCATTCACTTCAAGAGCGTGATTGTAATAAAAATACAAAGACAATTTAATTTGAACGCTAAAGTTGAACGCGAACATAAACAAAGCACTTTCCAACATCATATGGACAACAGTTTCTAATTTATAATTGGTTACAGTTTTGAAAAGGTATCGTAAATCATAAATTCCCAGTTCCAGCAATCAAGTGCGTCATGCATGAGTCAACATCATGGACATAACATCCGTCAGAGCGGTTCATTTCTTACAAAAAGCTGATGCGGTTGCGTCGTCAAAGTCAATCCTACGATCCAACACTGCAATCCAAGTGATCACTGGTGGTCCTCGCCACAGATTTCACTGTGACGGCACAAACACACAGAGAGGAGGAGCGCGCTGACAACACGCACGCATTCCGTGTCCGAATGCAAAGCGCATCACGATCACCGCTCACGTCTGCGAAAACCCGCCAAAAGCGAGTTCCCCGAGTACCTTTTAAGAGGTATCTGAGCAATAGGCATGCGCACGACGCGTACACGACCAAACGGCAAGCGAGGACGCGCGCGACTGCCGTTCGAGTTTCGACGCGGGGCGGGACCGACCGACGACGCTCGCAGGTTATCGTGAGTCGACTACACAGATAATGATGTCAAAAGTGGATCGGACTAATGCTCTCTATTATATTGTAAACGCTCCGAATACCCAAAGCCGAGGCCCCGGTGCCGAATGTTGCACCTACGTCCGTTTCCATAAGATCTCCATTGATCAATTCAATGTTTATCGCCCTGAATTTTTAAAAATATCGCGCTGTGATCACTATTGTTATGTTAATGATCGGATCAATTATGTTTACTTCCTATCAATTAATATCAAGACCATTTTCCAGTTTAATTAACTGAGTATCAGTCCGATTATTGTTCGAAATAGTTTTGGATCGTTATCTTGTTTTATTAGCTTTTGGTCCTTTGAGTCGAGCGCTTCGAGCGTTCCGATCCTTTTTGTCAGATAAACTTGTCTAATATGAAAATTGAAGTACCAAATATTAATTAAATAAACAAATATTTGTAGTGCATTCGCTGCTGAAAAAAGTCTCGCCACGCCTCTGAAAATCACCAACAAAGAAGTATTAACGGAGAATATCACTCATCGAAGTGAGCGCGCGCCCGGCGCAAAACACCGGCCGTAATTTTTATTGTCCCACGCTGCCCGTCTCGTTAAACAAATCTGATTCTTGTCTCAAACCTATAAGACAAAAAATCGCTTAACAACCTCGCACGCCCGCAAAGTATTAGTCAAATCGAATAATGTTGATATTTTGAACATCCTGCGAATGTGTACCGTATCATGATTGTGTTGGAGTCTTTATCGGAATGCTCACATTAATGTAGATGACACATTTCGTATTAACTGGATTTCATCGGTTTACACATCGCTTTTAAATCTAGCCGTATTGTTTGCGGTAATATGGTTGGTTTCGAATCGGCCAGAAGGTGACCGCTATCTTATTCAGTGCGATTCCTCTATATTTTGCTCGTATTAAGAACTGAGCTTCGTTTGATGGATGTTTTAGCCAGTTGGGGTTTTTGCGGAGGATTTTGCGAAACGCCGTGACGTGGAGGAGAACGGAAAATTGTGTTCCTACTTCGTGGTGCTTAATAAGAATTTCGATAAAACAGTTCCCTGAAGCTGAAGCGAAGACAATTAAAAATGAACATGAACCTATATTCCTGTTCACTAGACTATTTTACATGACTCTCATACACTAGACTAGGTTTTGTAGACTTCTAGACTCCTACAAAACCAATTTCGTTCGAATCGACATCAAAGCTTCTAATTAACGCGGCATTCGATACGTACCGGTTATTACTATACAGTACGGCAAGTTTATACAAAAATAAACACTGACACCAATTAGCACATACTAGTACGGTCTCCAGCGAAACTATTCCATCGCGATCGAGACCAATTATTAGTCGCGTTCAAATAGCAGGGACCGAGTTATGTGCTAACTGAAAATAGTACTATATTGACCATTAAGTGAATTGCACACCGATAACTAATTCGATGTGACCCAATTTGGTGTGACAAGCGGAGCGCGCCTGCGACGGCCGTAGCGCAACTAGGCGGATCATCCCGGGGGAGGGAGGGAGAGGAAACTTTAGGGCCGCGGAGGGAACATACCCGTGGATCGCTTACCACTTTCTACTCGTACTTAGGTTTCTCTAACAAGTGTTTGCCAATTGCCAAGCCCAGCCGCGAAAGAGACGGAGGCTAATAGCTCAAGATTGATTCGAAACGGTTAATTCTGCGGTTATTAAGCATTAAGATTTACTTAAGTCAGTTTATAGGGAAACATTTGCGTAACAAAGCCAGCTTTGCGTTCAGGTTAAGCGTGATCTTGTGTCACCAGACAAGAATATTGGAAGAACTAACGTTTAACGCTTCTTTCTCATATGTGTCACCTGTGACAATCGTTTGGTGTTTTATTGTCAACGTACGGTCGACCCATTTCTTGTGTCACCGGGATATTTATAACAGGAGAATTCTGAAGAGCTTTGTAATACACAGATAAACACGAAGAGCTATATGGTAAGATACATTATATGAATTTGTTTGGCTTTCGTTTTTTGTCACCCTTTATTGGTCTTAATGATATCAACGTCTGGCAGTATCTGGGTACTAAGAAGCCAAATAATCCGAGAACCAGTCTCACCAAGGAGTATCGTGAGTTACCCCGTAATCGGGTTGTGGGGGTCAGATAGGCAGTCACTCCATGAATCCAGTTAGACTGGAAGCCGACTCCAACATAGTTAAGAAAAGGCTAGGCAGATTGATTGACGTTTGGCAGTATCTGAAGACAATTTTTGTCTCTAACTCGGACTAAAGGACCAAAACAGAACAAAAGGTATTTACTTTCAGCGAACATTATTCGAAACTAAATGAGAGTAAAACCTCAACCCCCAAGCCTCTCTAACGCCCATAGTACACAAAGAGCTTTTGATAGGTCAAATTCGGGATTGTTACAAACTCTGGTGTGAAAGCAAGAGGTGGGTTTCCACCGCCCCCGGTTAAATATGCACGCAAACGACCAACCGCTTCGGAAATTGGCACTCTAGTAAAGAACGATACTGAATGTAGTTCTCCTTAATGTAATTACATCGAGTACCAACACGTGGAGCTGTCTATTTACACTGAATACATAAACAACAGCTCGTTTGAAATCAAATGGCGTCTAAGTAAGACCGGTGGCACACAGACAGCTAAAGATTTCGTAGATGGTTGATGAATGGGACTGTGGGACATATACGAAATCAATTTCAACTGCTTTTGGTTATATTTGCGTAAAAAATAAGAATAGTGACGCAATCGCTGGATCGCAATGGTTGGAGTAGGTTCAACTAATTTTACAGAATAATAGTCTTGAAATTGCTTATTCACAGCTATAGCTAATTAGCTGTTCATAGTTAGGATATATGTATATTACGACGACCAATAGTTAAACAAAATAAAAACTTTTTACCAAAAAATTTAACCGCCGAAAAAACTGAAAAGCAAAAAATAATAAACCTTAAAATTATGAGTCGGCGCTTTGAGTGATCTTTGTTCATTGATTTTCCAGCGCCGACTCATAATTTTAAGGTTTATTATTTTTTGCTTTTCAGTTTTTTCGGCGGTTAAATTTTTTGGTAAAAAGTTTTTATTTTATAATTTTTTGTGACTTTAGTGTACTTATAATACTTGGCAAGGTATACCCTATCCAATGAATAAAGAATTATCAAAATCGGACTACTCTGTATAAAGTTATGCGTGGTTAAACATCACAATCAGTGAGTGAACAATCAATCATCCCCTGTTTTCTGACCCTTAGGGTTTGATTTTGTTTTCAAAATTTATATGGGACCACCCTCGGAGTATACCCTTTCCAATAAAAAATTATCACAATCGGACTACTATGTAAAAAGTTATGCGTGGTCATACATTAAAAAAAAAAACAAACAAAAAAAAAAAATAATCGCGTCGAATTGATAACCTCCTCCGTTTTTTTTCGTCGGTTAAAAAAGACATGTTGCGCTGACTCCAAATACATTGGGCTGGAGAATGATTATGAATTTATAAAGGATACTACACATATAGTAAGTATATTTCACCAAAATAAAACTGCAATTCAGAAAAATAACTCTCGGCTGTTTGGACGATGCCAACACAGTTTACCTAACTTAATGACAAAGAGCGCATCCCCGAACATTCGATAACAATACATGAACGCCTGAGGCAGCTAAATTCCTTGGAGCATAAATCCTGACTGCTCGTGTATTGAGAATTTGCATTAAAATTGCAGATTGAATGGCAGGCTCTATTCCAAATCCTCGATATTGTCTGCAATAGCGTTCAATGTGTTCCTATCTGTATTACAACAAAGGGGGTACTGTAGATTTATCTTAGAAAGTCTTTAAAACCGCGTTATAATTCCAATAAGTTTATAAGTACAAAACTAGTTTAACTACCGCTTCAAGGCTGAAGGAAATGCACCTTTCTTGGTATAAAGTGTGCAATATAATGAAAATGAAATCTCTGTTGCCTCGTCTATAAAACTGTGTACCTTGAGACAAACTAACAAAAGAAAACACTGTTTTCTGCAACACGGGTATTTAACTTTCATTTTAAAATATACTCTGCGGTAATAAGTGTTAATAAATGCTATTCGCGTAAAGATGGCGACTTTCGCTGTTATTTCGGGAGTTAACCTAACTCAACAGTTGTTGAAGCGATATCGTTGAGAGCTTCTAAGGACCCCGAGATCAAAAGGATCTCGAACAACTTTCACGTGAAGTAATGTTTTAGACTTCACATCGCACCCAAAATTGACCTTTTTCTATACCAAAGGAAAGAATATAAATTAAACGAAATCCAACGAGATTGAAATCAAATTATTTGCCGTCCCCGAAACGCGCAGTAAGCGCAAAAGAATATACATAATCAATTGTTGGTGTAAAATTCGCAATATCATTAGCGGTTGGCGAGTCCCAAACATTCGTCGGCCCTTATCGTTGTGCTCGTTATCTTGCCGGCTCGCGACGTTTAAACGAAACGTTTCCGAATGTATTAACGCGAATTTCAAGGCAATGTCTCGCTCTGTTTATAAACTTGCTTTATTTCAGACATGGTGTGTTTCAATGGCCAGAGTCGTTTATTTACATATGACATGTGTTTCGGTAAAAATATCTGTTGTTTAGCCAATGCTTTGTTGGTTTAACGTCGCATATATTGGCGTATATTTGGTGATATATGAATGTTTTTGGACCGGCCACCTGATCTAATCCTTCAGTCGTAGTGCACCACCCTCGGGAAGGGGGTGGGCTACACTAACGCTCCGAATGCCAATAAATGGAAATGCAACGAGAAAAAAACCGCTATGACGGCTGACTATTAGCAGTTACTTTATGTCGATTGTTATGGGAATGAATAAGAAATAAAACAATCTATATCTATTACCACACACAAATCGACACGCTATAAATCTTTGTAGCATATACTGATAATACCTATCTGTTTTATCGCGGCGATATTGCCAATCTTGTAGATAAGCATTATTGTTTCCGATAACGCTTAGCTTCGTGTATATTGCTAATTAATTTAATATCTAAAGGCATACACGCACAGTGGTCACACCCAGATTCAATGTCAAATGTGGCTCTACGAAACCCTCTATCTATGGCAGAATGTACCCCAGTAAACAGAGTCCCCGAAACAAATTAAGTTGGGCGGTCAACCGGTCCAATACACTCAATATATGAAATTGATCCTGCTGAACTAGTCAATCACTTATTCCGCAACACTATTCATTGTGTATGGTTTGGTTACGATGTCAGCATGTTTGTTAGATAAGGTTGGTTTTTGCATGAACTGAAATATTCATCACGGAATAAAAATTGCTTAGCATCGAAGTTACAGGCAGATGGATAGATATCAATGTCATAATGTACCCGCGATATAAAACAAGAACAGAGACGTATCAGGAGCTTGCATTTATCGAGAAAACGAAGGAGAAAAAAAAATGGTTTTTCAACCCCATCTAGCCGGACGGAAAAATACGTCGTTGCCGATTGTTTCCCTGTCCGGAACGCGAAATGCAAAGTATGAAATAATTATGGCGGTGAGAGTGCGCGACATGTCGCTACCCCTCCCCCCGACCTACGTCCTCCGGCCCCCTCAACCCATCAGCCGATCGTCCTCGTCTCCAATCTCCGACCCCCTAGACTAGGTAGGTGGCGAGGCGTCGACAAAACGTCGCCACAAATGCGGTAAAAAGGGACTTGTTGCTTTATCAGTGTCAGGTTTTCGCGTGAAAATTTGTTGAATAAGTAATGTTGCGTTACACGACCTATATTCTACAATGTAGAACAGTTGTGACACTCACCCACAATTTTCGGTGCCGTCATTGTGTGTAAAATGCTTAGCACTTACAGCTTTAGAACTGAAGGAGTTAACTTAATTTCTCGGTTTAAGTCTGACTTTTTTTCGTCTGGTTTTTTTTTTTTTTTTTGCGTTGGCAACACTGGTAGCTGGTCGTCAAAAAAACGGTCTCCTAGGTTAATTGTTCTAATAAATTAATAAAAGTGTTATAAATGTGTTAAATTTGTGTAATATAGTAAAACCTAGGTATTAACTATTGTATACAGTGAAGTAACAGTGTTTTTGTCGCGAAATATTTCGTACAAAAGGGATCCGAACCGGCTGTCAACTCAACGCCTCAACGGTGACGGATTTCAAATAGTCATCAATCCCGGGGAGTATTTTGTTTTATTTAAGTAATTGTAGTTATTAATTACAGACCACAGAACTCCACAAAATACTGCTCAGGTCTCTGAGCTACGTCCATCACACACTGGCACGGTTTATGTCTCCTTTTGTTTGACAATTAGTGGAAGCAAAATTGAAGACGAAAACATTCGCCCAGACAATAAACACTACTTATTATACTATACAAAATAAGCATAGTACGGGCTCTTATTCTAATATCTAATCCTCTTAATGTGTCACGAACTCTTCGCATAAAATCAACTTTCCTTGTACTACCTACGAGCTACGTAACTAGTTTTAAGAAAGATATTAACAAGAAAAGCAATGTTTTGCAATAGTATTTCTTTTCTGTTTAACTTTCCCATCTAATTCTAACTAACTTTTAACTTTTAATCTAAATGTAACAGCTGTCTCTCAATTGATTACTTACTTTATTATTTTATATTTTTCTCCCAACTACCTCCTACTTATCCACTTAACAAAACAGTTTTTCTTGCGACAGTTATTTAGCTGCTTAACTTTATACATTCCAGACTGACAATCATTCAAAATGATGACCCGCAGAGCTACACTCAAGGAGATGGAAGCAAAGCTGAGCGCTACCTTAAAGGAGCTAGAAGCATCTCAAACTGAGTGCAAGCAATTGCTCCAGGAAAGGGAAGACAGTGAAGTGGAAGTGGAAAACATTATTGCTAAGAACTCCTTCCTCAAAAGTGAGCTGGCTGAGCTACACATACTACACATGGACTTAGCCGACCGGCACAGTCAACTACAACATCAAGTGACAACATTTCATGAGTGCAGTGATACACACGAACTGGCTTTGAACCAAATTTTAGAACTAAAACAGAAATTATGTGAAGCACATAAGGCCCTATCTCTTTCACAGTCTGTCAAAGTAAGTGAACAGGTTGCTATCACCGATAACCTATTTTATAAATTGGTAGGCAGTAAGTCAACATCAGTGTGTGAGCCAGCTGTATTAATTGATCTTACTGGTGACGATACCATACCATTATGTCCTATTGTTATGAGTCACAATAAATTAAAGAAATATATTAAAATTAAGAAACTAATTAAACGGTCACAGAGAGCAATTAAAAAACAAAATCTCTTAAAATTAAATCTTTCCCTCAGAAAGGAACGTATTATCCTTTCAAAAAGTTTAAGTAGTTGTACCATTGAGTTAGATGAATGTAGGGAAAAGTATGATACTGATATTAAGCTCCTATATAATGATATTCTACAAAAGGAGTACTTGCTAAACAATATTTTTGAGAAATATGAGAGGTCACAACAACAACTAGGTGAGCGAATGATTGAGGCTGGGGAACTATTAGACTTAGTGAAGTGCAATGCTGAGAGTTATGAGTCTCTGACCAATAACCTGTCATGCAGCTGTGCCAACCAAACACCACCTACTCAGCCTCAGCTTGACTTGTCTCCGCCGGTGTTGGTGCTTCCAGCAGAGCCATGTGTTAATATACCCAGTAATAATAAGTCTATATTCTTTTGTGATGAATTAGGTTCAGGCTTTGGAAAAATGTTACTTAATTACCTTAGCCACAGTTTTACAAATCATAGTTATCATAACATAAGTTTCAATCAAATGATTAAAAGAATTGCAAGCACAAACCTAGATACTTATTCCACAATGGTTTTGCTATTAGGTAATAGTACTGGTATTACCAGAAAGGACATAGTGGATGGAGTAGACACCTTACTCAAGTTAAACATAGGGAAGCTAATGTTGTGTGCTTTCCCCTATTCTGATACTTTATCAGATATTGATAATTATTATATTTACAGGTTGAATAGTACTATTCACCAGTTGACATGTTGTCATAGTGACAAATTATTGTATTTTGATACTAATAAATTTATTAGTGGTTTTAAGTTAACTCAGAGAGCTTTATCTCTGTCTTGGAAATGTCGACATATGATTGCTATGTTGATAGCATATAATGTTAATCAGATTATAGCTAAAATAACCATTAATAGTGTTAGTGATGAGTCTATGTTGCCTAGTTTAACTACTAAATCTATAATACCAACATCCTCGGAGGCCACTACCAGTCAGATAGAGTTTTCTCTTCCTGCTGGAACTCAGACGGGCATTCTTGACTCTTCAGTTATAGTAGTGGAGGTCACTCCAGATAATTCGTTAAACTAGGTAATAAGACAACAGAAGGTACCCTTTCAAATAACCAATTATTGTTAGGGAATAATAAAAAGATATCTTCTGGCATTATTAGTCATGAAAATAAAAAACCAAAGGGAGTGCAACACACTTTAAAATTGTATAATCAAAATATCCAAGGTTGCTCTTCCAAATTACTTGAAATAGAATTGTTTTTAGAAAACACCAAGTTTGATGTCATTTGCTTTACTGAACATTGGTTAAAAGATCATCAAGTAAAGTCAATAAATTATGAAAATTACTGTGTAGTTAGCTTTTTCAGCCGAAAACGCATGATACATGGCGGATCATTAATATTAGTTAAAAATTCTATTAAATCGAAAGAACGAAAAGACATCATTGGGCTGTCTGTTGAACACACTGTTGAGCTGTCCTGTGTTGAGCTTGATAAGCATGTTATAGTATGTGTATACAGACCTCCAAGTTACCAGAATCTATCTGTGTTTGATTCTGTAATGGAAGAGGTGCTAAAGAAACTTAGTACTAGTAGTAAGTCACTGGTCATATGTGGTGATTTTAATATTAATTTATTAGAAAGTAACTCAAATACTTTCAGATTATTAAGTCTTTTTAAGTCATTTAATCTGTCAAATGTTTTTATGGAACCAACCCGAGTGACAGCTTCTTCTGCCACTTGTATAGATAATATTTTTTGTAACTGTGATTACTTACACAAACAAATTGTAAATAAGTTGCCATCTGATCACAGTGGTCAAACAGTAACATTTTGCTCGTACATACCTCTACAAAAAATTCAAATAAGGTTTAGGCCAATGACATGTAAAAATCTAGAGAAATTTAATCATTCTTTGGCCAGTACATTATGTGTTCACAGTTTTAATAATGAATGTGACCCAAATGAGTTCTACGCCGAGTTCTTCTCATTATTAAACACGCAATTTAATGACAATTTCCCACTAAAGACTAAAAGTATTTGCACAAAGTTCTTATTTAGTGATTGGGCAACTCCAGGTATACGTAAAAGCAGAGAAAAACTTTTTGAACTTTATGGCCTAAAGCAACATATGACTAATAGAAGCTTTCATCAGTATGTTGCAAAATATTCTAAAATTTTTAAAAGTGTGTGCA
Organism: Aporophyla nigra; assembly: GCA_947507805.1. Lineage (NCBI taxonomy): Eukaryota > Metazoa > Arthropoda > Insecta > Lepidoptera > Noctuidae > Aporophyla > Aporophyla nigra. Next base: position 23,549,162 of record OX382292.1, on the reverse strand, counting down.
GCTTGGCTAAAGCGCTTTATATTAGCAATAAAATAAAATCAGCGGATGATAAAATAAAAACTACCTGGCAAATAATAAATGATGAAACAGGTAGGAAAAAACAGCGTAATACTGAATTTAATTTAGAGACTGCACATGGCCCCATTAACTCAGATATAGAAATAGCTCAGGAATTTCAAAATTTTTTCGTTAATATTCCCGTTAAAACTACTGAAGCTTTAAATTCGTCACCCGCGCTTTCCGCTGCCTTACTCAAAAAGAATGTAGGGGCATGCCCTTTAGAGTTTAGGTTTCAGCATACTAACCCCCAGGCTATTATAAAAGCTTTTAAAGATCTTAAAATTAAATCAACAGAAGATCTTTGGGGAATGTCTGTCAAATTTTGTAGTTCTATTATTGAAACCATTGCACCCTATTTAGCTTTCATATTTAACACCAGTGTAGACCAAGGAGTCTTTCCGGATCTGATGAAACACAGCAAAGTAGTTCCTTTGTTTAAATCCGGTGATAGTAAAGAACCAAACAATTATAGGCCCGTGTCAGTTCTGCCAGTTCTCAGTAAGGTGTTTGAAAAGTTAATGCTCAATCAAATGTTACGTCACTTTAATAAAAACTCCATCTTTCATGAACACCAGTTCGGTTTCACCAAAGGGCGTTGTACCACCGACGCTGGTGTTACCCTAATAAAGAACATTTTTAACGCCTGGGAAGAAGCACAAGATGCCATTGGAATCTTTTGTGACCTTTCCAAGGCGTTCGATTGCGTAAACCATGAGACACTTTTGCTGAAACTAGAGCACTATGGAATTAGAAATACAGCTCTTGGCTTAATAAGATCATACCTGAAGGATAGAATGGTCAAAGTCCAAGTAAACGGCGTAAACTCATTGGGGTCTGAAATGGCAATGGGCGTTCCTCAAGGCTCGATATTGGGTCCATTCCTTTTTTTAGTATACATTAATGATCTACCCCATCTACTTCCAAACCAACCAAAGATGGTGTTATTTGCAGATGACACATCATTGATATTTAAAATCGACAGACGGTCTCAAAATCTTGACGACGTCAATAACTCCATTCTTCAGGTCCAAGACTGGTTTACGGTAAATAATTTGGTACTTAATAAAAAAAAAACCAAGTGCATTAGATTTCAATTGCCTAATGTCAGAGGTAGCGAATGTGACATCTTATTGAATGGGGAAAAACTGGAATTTATTGATCAAACGGTTTTCCTAGGAATCACGCTAGACGAGAAATTACAATGGGGACCTCATATAACATCTCTTGCGGGGCGGTTGAGCTCGGCCGCTTATGCTGTTAGAAAGATAAGACAGTTAACAGATGTAGAAACCGCGCGTTTGGTCTATTTTAGCTACTTCCACAGCATTATGTCGTATGGCATTTTACTGTGGGGTAGGGCTGCTGACATTGAATCCATTTTTATTTTGCAAAAGCGAGCTGTCAGAGCCATTTATAATCTATGTCGCGGCGAATCCCTCAGGGAACTATTTAAAAGGATTAATATTATGACGGTACCTTGCCAATTCATTTACGAAAATATTATGTATGTAAGAAAAAATCTACATCTTTTTAATAAAATAAGCGATAGACATAATTTTAATACTAGAAATAAAGACAAGATAGATCAACCATTTTTCAGATTAGCAAAAGTACATACATCTTTTATGGGGTACTGTGTTAAATGTTACAACAAAATACCTTCTGATATATTGCAATTAAATGAAAGGAGGTTTAAAAGTCATATTAAAAGTACACTTTGTAAACGAGCTTATTACAAATTAGAGGACTACATCCAAGATAAGAACGCTTGGAAACATGCTGGTCTCGCTCCATAGGACAGTCTTAGAGTTTATCAAACTAGTTGCTCACTTAATTGTGTAGATATTATTTATTTTTTCTTCAATGACACTGTTTTACATTCTGTAATTACTGTAACTCACACACTGACAGTTTATATGGGTAGTTCATATAATTGTTTTTTTATTTAACTGCTTTTGTTAATTTATTTTTATTTTCTTTTAATTTCATTTGTTGTGTATATGTATCATTTGCATCGTTGTATATGTAAGCGGGCACGCCCTTTATGCCTGGAGGCTTTAGTAAGGTTTTAAGTTCTGTTTACGATTTTGTTTCATTATTCATTTCAGCTTGAGTTTAGTTTTCAATGTTTTGTTGGTATAATGGCGTGTGCTAGCTGACATATGGCGAATAATGTATGTTTTGTTTTATAATATTAATAACTTATACAATATTGTATAGAATCAAGTTCTTCTAACTTAACAGACAGCAGTGCTGCTGGGGAGTTTGTTCCGCCACTTCTTCTTCCCAGCCAAAGCACTAGGAAGTGTCGAAGGGCGGGCGTTTTGGGGGGACTGTCTTATGTGACTTTGACGTTCAAAAAGTGCTGACTCTCAGCCTAGTTTGAATAAATGACTTTTGATTTGATTTGATTTGATTTGACTCAAATTCTTGACATCGCATAGTGATCGCAACAATGAAATAGCGCAAAATGCATTAGTGTGAGCGCACACAGAGTGGAGTAGTTTCCGCCGATGCATGACTAGGGTGACAAGGGCGAGATTCGAAAGAGGAATGTCCCGCAATCGATTCTTTAGAGCGCGCGGCTGGCCTGGCATCGCGTCCGACAGAATGCCGGATAATTGAAATACCTGACGGCAGTCACAGAGACAGGATTGGGTTCGGGAGCGCCGCACTGCTATCTAACGTAAACATTTTGATTAAATGTTTGTCACGATTTAACGGTTTTCTTTACAACTACTAGGTTTCCTGCTCGGTGACGTATGTGGTTTATTTTATGACAGCCAATTTATAACTTGTTATTTTAATAAATTTTGTGCATATGACTTCCGCTTACGGTGACTTTGTGTAACCTTCTGCTGATCTTACAATATCGCAAAACAAGTTTTTTTTTTTAATTTCAAAGTTGATAATAAGATTGTTATTCTCCGAAAGAATGCCTTCCTATGTTTGAATTATAAACTTACACAGTGATTTTACGCTCGTGTTATGAAATTTAATGCTGAACTGAACAAATAGTAAGGATTTATAAACAAAATTAACTCCCATTCAACTCAGTGACAGATGACAACATACACCGAGTTGACACTTGACAATCAAACCGATTAAGTTATTTGCCATGCATATTGGTATAATTCACAATACAAATGATCGGGCGACAGCGCAGTGAACGCTCCACTTTAACCGCATTAGGGTCGATAATAACCCATACTTACTATAACAACCACAATGTGTATAAAACTTGATCATTCATCATATTTCGCGACTTTAAGCCATTCAATACTACACTACGTCCTTTGTCCGTATTTTGACAGGAGTAGGACCAAGAACGAGATGATATTTCATATGAGACGACTTTTCAAACACTCGTTGTTTTTATTCCCCGTTCTATTCAACGCGATTCGGAGCCAACGCAGCCCGAGCACGTATTGTACATAATATTGTACTGTAATTCGATATTGCCGCTATGATAATACTCCGAGTTATGTTTATACTAAGGAATGTCACGTAATACCGAACGCAATTCATTCAGCTCTGTTTAATTGGATGTAATGACACGCAGTGGGAATGATTTTTTATAAACATCTTTATTAGGCACGTTTGTGAGATACGTTTAATCAAGAATTAATCATACCAACTAAAATTCTGAACGAAATAAAGGACTCTTAGAGACTAGGAAAATCCGCACCGAAGGACCAAATTAAGAACAAAATCCAGACGTTGCCAATAAACCCTGCATTTCTATTTGTCTGCAGTACCTTAAAGCTCATCTTGAAAGTTTCTACTATATGCAACTCCCTACACAAAATGGCGAAATAAAACAAGTTGTTTTAATAACGTTGCAATGAATACACGTCTAGACTAGACACATGTACAGCTGTTCAGCTCAATTCAACGTAAACATGAGCTATTAGACGGCACATCTCTATTACTGACAACGCTATGTTATAGCTACGCCGAGGTCTAGATTAATCAAGTACTGTCTACTGCTATGCTGACGTAAACCACTAATGTAAACCTGTTGATTCCTTAATGTCATCCTATATGACACTGAATAACGAAACACCAGATTAATATATTATTGAAGATGCAAAAGGTCGTGATAATTTTGAAGATATTGTTGGAAATAAGACCGGTATTAATGATTGAAGGAATGAAGAACTTAAGGATAATATTGAAAAATAAAATGGAGATTGTTTACAAACCCCGGCTATGCGTTTTGATAACGCAATATTACAACTATGGGTTGACATATAAGGAAATTCTTTTGTAATAGGTGATCTAAAGCAGGGCTGTCCAGACAACGGCCCGCGGGCCGCATGCGGCCCGCGGCTTGTTTTTATGCGGCCCGCGACGGATGTTTTAAAGTGTAAATTAATCAGAAAATAGTTTTACTTCTTCAGTTATAGTCTAGTATCACTTATTTATGTGAAAGTACGTATTCAACAATGAACTTTATAAAATCTAAGTATAGATCTTCATTGTTCAGATAAGTCATTTCTTCATGCTATGCGTCTGGCAACAACGAATGTTGACATTGAAATCGATATGATTGTTAAAGACAAATTAACGAAGAACCAATAATCGTATAAAGAAATGGTTACCTTGTATTTTTTTTACTTGAAAACTGAAAATATTTGTTTCTGCGGCCCTCCGGGTTTTGTAGTAAATTTAATTAGCCCGCGGAGGTGTGTAGTTTGGACAGCCCTGATCTAAAGGACCCAACCCGCTTAGTGGCAACTTATCATATTGTTATATTAGCTAATGAAATTAGTGACAAATGCCACTAGAAAAGAAGGTTGCCCGGGTCGCGGATTTGGTCGAAACAGTTACCACCCTGGCACAGGCAACCGAAAGAACATGAGTGGGTTTTAGTCAGTAAAAGTCTGACACGCCCTCCCGGTCCGCTCACAGCGGGAGCAGTCATTTTATGATTTCCCACCCCAAAAAAAGGAAGGTTCAAATAAAAAAAATACAAACGATTAAGCTAGCCAAAGCAAATAAAACTAATTCAGGATAAAACCAGCACCACGGAAAATAATTTCACTATTGACCCGAAGCGGGCAAGGCGAAATAGAAAAGAGTAAAAGGAGTTTTATTTTACCGAACCATTTTAAAATCTCATAGCTGGGCTAGCAAAACAGAGTGTAGTCACTAGCTAAGCGAGTTACGATATACCAGCAAAGGTTATAATGGATATTTTTATATAGATTCACTGGCGTTCTGAGGTGGCAAGGGGTGATGTCGGATGGATTAACAGGTACATCAAGCGGTGCTGAATCTGTTTTGTGGTTATGTATTTGGTCATTAATGACTTTGTCAGTAGCTATTATTATTATAGCGTCAGTTCGGAAATCATCATCATCATTCTTGTAAAACCAAACAAACATAAAGTACTAAGTACATACCATTATTTCATTGTATCGTTGCTTTCCTTATAACATTAATAAGCAATAAATGTATACAAACTTCTGACCTTTAGTAAAAACATAAAAATCATAATATTAAAATCCTCCAATACATTCAAGTGGTGTTTTAAATTAGAAGCCATTCTTCAGTTAATTAAATTGTGTATGTTATGTGAGGCATCGAACATTTCAATTCCGTGGAAGATTTATGCAGCAATAAGACGGATTTATAGGGTATCATCGGTATACTGTAAACGAAATTGGATTAACTTAACCTTTATTAAAACTTGAGACTCCATAGCTGAAAGCTTTGTATCAGTCCGAGGATTATATTGGTTCATAAGAGTATTTTGATGGGCTTTCATTTGACCAGCCTTCCTTTTAAATGTCAAGCCATGCTTTTAATAACGTGGACCTTGCCAAAAAGATATGTGTTTGATCATATCATATGCCTAAATATCATCAGAATAAATTATTTGCTCATATTACCTGTCATAAATATTACTGAACTTGTAGTTGACCTAGAGCTTCAGCTAAAGTCACCTTGTCAGAAGAAAGAGAAGGTTACGAACTCAACACCATGTAATGATTATAACCACAAATATTAGTATACTTATAATAAAATGATATAAGCACTTAGGTGTACATCCACTATGAGACAGTGAATTCGGCGATGCATATTTGATGCGCACGCGATGTCGCTGGACATACAATATTTACCTTAGACAACAAACAGACAATGACATCATCGTTTAAACTTAATGGATCATGTTTGCGTATATAATGCTCTAATTTGTATCTGCATGAACGCTTCATACATTTAGGAGTGACAGACATATACTTGAGCAAAATTGTACAACGTTGTCTAGACTTTTCATTAAAGGTAATATTTTTCAACTCTTTGTAGCAAAGTCGCGGCGATATTTTTTTATATAACTGTAAACTTGTTGTATCGAACTATATACGTTTAGGGAAACAAATGGATAAAAACTATTCTATGACAAAAATACATTGAGGCTGTAAGCCAGATCAGTAGTGAAAAATTAGGACTAAAAAATACCAACATTATTTCAAGAATTTAGCAGATTTTGCCATTCTAGTAACCAGGAAAATATAGATTTACTTAATCGAAATAAAAATGATGATAACACAATAGTAACAACAGAGCAAAAAGTACCGTTATCAATAATACTATTAAAATTGAAAGAAAACAGACATCAGGAATACCGAATCATTTTCCATAAGATACAGTATCTAATCTATACATATAACAAACTCGTAAAGAATATAAGATAAGCGTTATAGTCACATCGTGGCCAGAGATGGTAAATAATGCAAGCATCACATTCCTAATTTATTTATATGATACTCATCAGTTGATTACGACTTTGGATTGCAAATTGATGACGTGTCCAGTCAATCCAGTTTTATGGAAGCATATATCCTTGCGCTTCATCCTTTGTAAGGAATGCCGCAAGGGACAATCTTCGCCCCGCTTTTAATTGTAAATAAGAAGTTTATGCGCCCGTCCTGGTAAATCTTAGTTTATTGTCATAAACTCCGCTTACGAGATAAAAGCTAAAAGCAAATAAAACAAGGTGTCATCGCCAACAGTTCAATATTTACTTCGTGCATTTAAGGACATCGCAAAGGAAAATCCTGTTACTTTTTAAGTTTTACGTAGTAAATTTTGTAATTATAATTATGGTTCCGCGAAAAATCAACAACAATTTAGCTATATAATGTGTTTCATTTTCCAATTAGTCGTTATAATGTCAAATACAATTGTCCAATGTCAAGGAAAACAGGTATAGAATTTTGATTCCAGTTCAACTTGACCTTAGACACTACAAACTCCGTGCTACCACTACATTATTCACTTGAAAAAAAAAAAGAACTGCTTACAAAAAAGACTACATGCTTTTGTATTTACAAAAAAAAACCTATAGTTTTCTCACCTTGAAATATGGATATGCATATGATTGTGATCAACATTTACTTCAATACCGGTTTTGGCTACTTGAGCGTACAATAACAACACAAGTACATTACTTAAAATAAAAATCACGACAAAATATATCGGTATCTTTCAGGAGAATACATCACAGATTACGGGCTTCATACATTTTAATCAGTTTGCATGAGACACGTGCACTCCCAAGCTAGATAAATGTGAAACGTATAGGAAAATAATCAAACTTTTTATCGCACGTGTTTTTTACATGAGCCGCGGTACCGTATCGAGCTGTCTGATTTACATATTGTTTGATTTGAATCGGATATGTTACCATGTGAAACACAGTTAAGTCAACAGCTTTGTGTGTGTTCGTTTTACCAATACAACTGATTATTTTGTCATCAATAATAATACAATTGAGTTCATTATAATATCTATCTTCATTAAAAGCGTATTGGACTAGTTTCTGTTAATGACAATGCTAAGTTTCCGTACTTCTGCATTCCTATTGCATCTCCGCAACCCTAAGTGGAACCAGGTCAACTATAATGACTTCTTATTTCCTTTACAACATAATGACCCGTTTTCCTTAAATGTCTTCAACCCAAAGACAAGCAACTAACACACTACATTTCTCCATTATTTCTACACGATCATGAATCAGCAGAAACATATCTTAATGGTATTTCTTAGTCCAAAATGAATTTGTCATCGTATTTAATAAGCCATGAACCATCCCCAGCCGACTATTTGAAGCTGCCTTTGAGACAATAACTTAATACTTGTGTCATAACGGAGTCGACGTCACGAATACATTAGTAAGTGAAAGCGTTGAAATATTATTAAATTTTTCGTCAACATGGCGTATCTAAATGTCGCCGTGCAATGTAAACGTATTGAAACCATTGTTTAAGAGAACAACTCAATACTAAATGGAAAGTTGCTCAGGACAACTATTGTTCCTTCTATGCCTCTTGATCACAACAAAAAATAAATTCGCTTAAGGGCATTGTCTAAACAGATTAGGCTCAAATGAATGTTTAAAGAGGTCGGTGTGTGTATTCAACGGTTGCGCGATGTAAGCGATATCGACGGGACATTATCAACAAACGTGATTTATCTAATTAGTTAAACAATTTGATGAGCAACCGGTTCGTTTGGCTGAGTCTTCGTTGGTGTGTTACGCGGATCCAAGAATCGAAGATTATCATTGTAATTTACGAGTGTTGATTTCATAGTGCTTTATGGTTTAGTTAGTGTAAGATTAAGTAGATCAGAAGTAATCAGTACAGATTTGGCACAAGGACAGGTAGATTTAATAATACAAATAAAATAGACAAACTACACAATATAAAAGATGGAAGAACAGTAGAACTAGAAAACGAGAAACTTTATGATATGCTCGGACGTGCAAATGAGGGCAATTTCATTAAAGGCGAACCGTAAATCAGCCAGTCCGCGTTGTTAGACCAGGTATATTATTCTATCAGAGAAAAAAATTGTATCATCGGAGATTTAGTGCGATTTACTCACGCATCTCACCGCCATCTTGAGAAAACTCCGAATAAAAATATGAAGACACTCCCGACACGTAAGAAGTATCATTTGTTAAATGTCTGACGTGAGAAGTGATGTGACACATATGTCGTTCTATTAAAATCATTAGTAATGTAGGACGATCACGATTTCCTTAACACATTACGTACCTAGTATTAAGTCTAATGCTTTGCTTGAGCATATCGTTTCAATTAACGTACTGTAGTATTTATAATACACTTCGTGACCTATCCTACCAATGATTACGCTAATGACAGGAATCAATATTGATTGTGCTATATAAAAGAAATAATAATATGGTGTCAGTTTTGCACGTTTTCGCGTCAGATGACAAATAAGCAAAACGCCCGTGTTATTGGTTTTTATACTCTTGAATTATTCATTAAATGATAGAAAAACCAAGTCTAGGTATTAAGAACGAGACCAGAAAACTGCAAAACGAATTTGGTTACATAAAGCTAGATCTACATGAAAAGAAATGAGATTACAATATTGCCAGCTGAGAGGCTAAACCGTACAAAAATTCCTTCTCACGGCACAACGGTACCAACGCACGCGCACGTTGCTAAGGTCATTGCGACAAAATCGTTGTCTCTTTTCGTCTTTTCGTTATTGTTAAAAGTGCAAGCGAGACAAACGTCAATGCAAATGAGCCGCCGGAAAAAACGACCATTTGACTCACTGTGGCGACTCGCAGTGATTGATTAGATGCACCTTCTTCTTCTGGAATCGGCGTTTACTTGGAATCGGACGAGTCTGCTCGCCCCCATTGTTTGTCCGTTTCGACATGGCTTCACATTATTACAAAGGTTCTCCCTTTGCTGGACGATGGAGCAATAAATACATCGTAAACTTAGTGCACGCACATAAATTCCTGTACCGGACTCATAATGCAAGTATTTGATGATAGCGCGCTGTCTGGATGATACACCAGAAACTCTCAAGGAATATGGACTTTATGAACTACGTAATTCATAATGATATCTGTGGTCAAAGTTATACAGATCTATCTAAATGGTAATTTACTTTAACTACAATTTTATTACAAGGCAATAAGTTGGAAAACTCATTAGCATTGAAACAAACGTCTACACGTGGCTCCATCTATCGCCCAAACAGAGCATGTCCTATGTTTACAGTTGTTTGGCAATGTCCGTTTGCGATACCAATATCAATGGTAGAAAAATTACAAATTCTAATGCAACACGTGACGTTTGTATTTAGTTACATAAACAACTTAAGGAGAAATAAAAGAATATAGCTGTAAATAAATTAAACTCTATAATACCCTGTGTTTACTTTCACAGTTCACGGCCGCAATCAGTATCGGTACGCACGTACTCGCGTCGTCTCCTTCTTGCTTGTTTCGATTTCCATTTAGTTGTTGTTACTCTGTCTCTGTCTGATGGTGATTTATAGTAACTGAAGCTTTACATAACCGCGGCGGCTACTTACTACATGTTGTGCTAGTGCCAGTCAGTTTATCATGATTATGACGCTATAAAATAATTATTTTATCTCGTTTGCATGGCTTATCGTGGACGAGTTTTCAAACTTTACTTATTTAGTCAAATGTACGGGTTAATGAGCGTATAATATGCCGTAATCTAATAATCCGATACCAGAAGTATCAATTAACGTAAGGGACATTTTGGCGAAAATGAGTTATATATGTCATTGGATTCAGAATTTTCAGCTCTATCGATTGGTATTATTGAAAAAATTCTATCGTTAAAAAAAAATCCCTTACAGTAAACATTTTTGGCCTGCGTAAAACGATTTATGACAAAAAAAAATGACGTAACAGACGTTTACATTTTTTTTTCTCTGAAAAATAAAGTAAGTCATAGTGTTAAATAATTTACACCCTTACCTTAAACCTCAAATCAGTCGATTTAAATAAAATTTCACCATTAAAATAGTTTAATTTACTAATAGTTATCATCATAATCTGTCTGCCCATTCCTAATTATTTATTCTTGTAATAATATAAATTTCTTATTAATATTCATATCATTTATATTATTTTATTCATTCATCTTTCAGGAAATTCATATTTTTTCATCTGTCTTTCGTTTCCAGTACATTCATTCAATTACTTAATAAATAAGACTGTTGATTAAGTCTGAGAAAACATATTTTTTTATTCGTTTAGTGATTATAATTATAAAGCTAATTAAACATAATTATTAAAAGCACAGAGTTTGTAGGACTGTTAATTAAAAGAGATCATGGAGTCAATTATACATAACTATTTTTACATTGATAACTAGGTGTGTATCACTGTTACTTTTAGAACATTTATTTAAATTTAACAAAAAGTTTTATAGACTGATTAGTGTGTTGAATTTATAATAATTACGCAGACATAAAAGTCGAAAATAAAAAAATGTATAAATCGTTTTATTTTTGAATAACTAAATTTCATTTAAATCTGTGATAGCTGAGCTGAAACTAACATTAATCATAAAAGAACCTATTTCCATGGTGTTAAAATACCATAATTTTAGTAGATAATCTATAGTTACATCAAATTGCAACACTGTAAAAGTCCTTTACAATAGAATTACGTATAATTTTCCATTGCTTTTGCTGCTTACACTACTATGCTTGGCGGTTTACACATAAAATATTAGTAACGTAAGGTACAACTAAACATATTTTTTTAATGTAAGGGACATGCTATATTTTAAACCGCTGGGTATTCCTAAATCTTGCGTTTATAGCATGAAAGAAGAAGAAATTCTAAGAAACTTTCCTCTAGACATAATTAAAATTGGAGCAGACAGTAAAAAGTTATAGACAGATTTCAAAAAATAAAATCGTTTTTTGGCTCTCCTGAAAAACCGTGTTTTGTCCCTTACATTAATTGATACTTCTGGTATCGAATCTTTGGGAAGGACGAAATAATTTATACATTGAAACTTTAGTTTTCTTTAGACACCAGTTTGATGTTTTCAATAAACTGACAAACATTACAGCAACAATAACCAAAAGTAAGGAAACAACATGCAAATACAATAATGTATTCTCATTTATAAAGATTTATTTAGATCATTCAACAAATGGGAACTAGTAACGGCTTCGTCTATCATCCAATTCCAAAAGATCAAAATAATGCTCATGTTATGTTGCACATAGTACAAGCTGACAAGCCTCACAAAGCAGTGCGAAGTATTTATTGCTAATGATCTAGTAAAGGTATTGCACGGTCGTACATCGCAATTAAATTAGAAATTAGAAAACGCGCAACTTTCACGTAATTGATGCTCCTATAGTACGCACCTGTGTCGGTGAGTGAATAAGCGAAACTAATTATGAGCCGACAACTGCACCAATAGACGGACAATATACGAAGAAATCTTTGCAACACAGTTCATTGATCGGTACATAAGACAATGTTGCTGATGCTTGTAAAAGAATTGACCAATTTAAGGGGACGCCTACAAAATTACCTAGACAAAATAAATTGCCTTTAAGGGCTAATAAAATAAGAACAGTTGTTAAACATTTTCCAATAGTTTGACGGGTCAACAGCCACAGAAAAACGGACAAATGTGCCAATGAAACGTGGTTTTAATCATGTACCGCTAATTGATGTGAACGAATTACGTTAAACAGATATTGGTGGCGGAGTTGACTTACCGGCTCGACTCGAGCATCATTTTGTGTGGCCTGTAAACAGAAAAATAAACACTTTAACAAAGGGAGACAATTACCAACTAAATTACATACACACACTGGCATACATTTGTATGTAAATAATGAGAATATGCACACTGGGATGCGTAACCGTATTGGAACGTAAGCATTGAGCATGTGTGCGAAAACAATAGATCATTAACAAAAGTAAATCATGTTTTATGAAAATGTTAGTACGACGACCTAGCGATCGGTAATAATCTGGAAAAGGTTGCAGACTTTTAACCATCAGGTACTAAGCGATCAGCTCGGGGAAAATATTTATTACATTTTGTATAACCCTAAAGTGTATTTTATAGAGGCAATCTTTCAGATGGATAATTTTATGATGGCATATCTTATTTTGAAAGTGCGTTTGCTTTGTGAGGTGTTTCAGTTTCTCGGAATCGTGTTTGGCAAATCATCTTCGTGGTAGGGTGAACGAGGTTGAATTCCCTGGTACGCTAATTATGTGGTTAGTCCAAGGTTCACGCGATATGAACTAAGCTGTGCGCTATGAAAACCTTGTTTCACCGTCTTCACTAAAGCTGACGACCTAATTAATTCTTTGTGTTTATACAAATCTTTCAAGGTTGCCAGTACCAGTTATTAATTTTCGCTTGAACGATTTTATTTGTACCTAAAAAACCTGAAAATTAATCTTCATTAATTTGCAAGCAAACATGCTTTACATAAGCTACTTGAAAAACATTATTTCAACTACAATTAAGTAACCAAACAAAACTAGCATATCATCAACATATACGAAAACATTACAGTGACTTTTTAACGACAGTCTACAAGAGTAACAAACAAATACCATCCACTAACAACACTACATAGATTAGACGCACTCGAAACAAATATTCTATAAAAAGTAACAATTAATATCAGAAGGCAGACACTGCGGGAAAGTAACACGCACATCTGGCAATCATGACACGCGAGGGATATTCCACTCACCATGTATAACCTCGCGCACATCGTCAAGGTCGCGAAGGTCATTGTATTGTTGACTCCAATGGCAACGCCTGTCCCGTTCCGTACACAGCCTTATCTTTTATCAATCGGCGATAATTTTCGAGGCTTAACCTCTGCAGTTTGATAAAGATATCTGATATTACATGATTCTCTTCTTTCAGTTCCGAAATGACTGATGCTATATTTATTGCTACGGCAACTAGGAAAGTAGAATTACCATAAATAAATCATCGTTTTCCGGTGTTTATCTCTTTAATTACTGTTTCCTTCGAAGCCGATGTTTTAAACGTCGAGCCGTTAATAAATAATGTTAATAAGCGCAGTGGATAGGTTATATTGATTGCTGCAAGCCAGGTCAACGGCGTAAATTCTCAAATGCACAGTCCATAAAACCACTGCGGGAAATATGTATGACAGCACAGGAACAATTGGTTCCTGGGGACTGGGAACCAGTTGCTACCGTCATAGCACCTATCACTTTTAACCGCATCCTGTCATCCAGTTGTGCGGTCGAGTCTACGCCACACGAAATATTCACTTTCAAATCACAAAAGTCATCTAACCTTCCAACATTTTTCACTCAACGGCTGCCGGTAACTATAAAATCGAATATGAGCCATAAAACAGAAATAAAATGTACGAATGAAATACAATTGGGCAGTTTTGGGTTGAGAATATAATAAAAAATATTTAAAGCATAATTCAGAGATTTGCGCGTCTGTTTCTTATGAGGTTAAAAGTACATATAATATTTCACAAGCTTCGTCAAATAAATGTAAGACACTCAGCACTCAATCATAAAATTTACCTCATAAACACTAATTACAGAAGTGCACATCAATAAATCAAGTTGGCAGTAGAAAACTCAACAATCGTCGAACCATCGGTGGCTATCTGACATCCTGTTAGACGTAGAGCAGGTAAAATTGCAATTGCCTGAACTCTCTTCGGATAAGTTGCTCCAAAACGGTTCAAGCAATTTTCGACCTTCTCAGTACCGCCATAACTTAGCATCGACCATCTAAAATCATATAGAGGCCAAGCTAAACTGTATTATACAACCCAAAACGATAAAGAGTGTTGTGCATTGGAGATGACCGGCTTATGAATGAGGATGTCGGTATTCCACAAAGAACAGTCGAGGGAAAAAAACTGTTTGAAAGGCAAAACTGGGATCTGCAAAAAATCGGAACATCATTGAATAATTTTTGTTTTGCAAATGAATGTTTAATATTGTGCATAACTATCAACCGTTGCTGTTACATTATTTCGTAGGTACTATTGTCAGGTTATTAAAAAAAATGACGCTGTTGAAGAAGATGCAATTGAATTAACATTCGCATATGAATTACAAATGAAATATTTATAACGTACTGACATAAAAGACACTGAATTTAGCGGCAGAGTTCACTGAAATATATAGTAACAAAGGATTTAAATGAACTCCGTGTGAATTGTTTTCATTCTGATGAAATGTTTTGTCTATAATTTCATGCGACGATAGCCACAAAATCGATTTCGCTTATACCATCTGTAAAAACTTATTATTTGAAGAAACTTGCTACTACCTTGAATCTTGTGCTTCACAGGCATTTCGCATCGAATATAGTTTTTTTAATTCAAGATATAGGAATGTTTTCATCTCGTGCTTTCAATTATTAAAAAACTTTGCCTTTCCTCCGAATTATCTCAATTCACAATTCCTATTTTCCTCAAGTTAAGAGCCTTTTTACATCGTCAGTCGGCTCAATGGTCTGTAATTTTGTTTTGATGAATTAGCCAAACGACGGGATACTAATAATTGAGGATGGACAGACAACGCCGAAACCGTTCGAGCCCTCCAATTTATAGCGGATGTATCGAAAGCTTTTTGCAAATAAAAATATGGAATATTCGGAAGAGGGAGTTCATCGTTCGCTTGATCGTGTTCCCGACCTTGGCGTTTAGATGTCGAAGAACTGCGTTATAGTAACTGACAACGTAGTTTCGTCCGAAAGTTTTCAAGACACGACCAGGAACTCACTCAAATTCTTATTCGACTTTTATTGTATGGCTTTGTCTCTCCTAGTTCTTTTAGTTATGTGGATCAAACAACAGGAACGAATGGTCACAGTGAAATCACTTTTTGAAATTTTTCTAGTGCCACTCAAACCTTTTTACAAAGGGAAGACAGAAAATAAGCAAAATCAACAGAGCAATTAAAAATGAGGTCAATGACAAGAGAATAAAAAATGCAGTTGTAAATGTGGTAGGGTCGTTGTCGGCGCGATAGAAACTCTCTGAGATGGCAATGGAAAGAATATCTCTAGGGTCTCATTAGCAAAGCGAGCGAGGCATGCTGCGGTTAGGGAGACAGTCGCACCGAACAGCACTTCTCGTAAGAAGGGCCTTATTAGTAAGCGGATGGGTGTTTTGTCTATTTGTTAATGTTGGAGTAGTCTACGCTACTAAACTACACCAGTACCTATCATCGCAGATTAAATGTCAGCTCTTTGTTCAAGTAACAAAATATAATTCTAAGATGTAGACAATAACATTATACTAATCAAACTAAGGAAGATAGACGAAGTCCTCCTGTAACGACCATGTAATAAAATCAAAGTAGTAAACGAGAAGCTGAAAAGAAGCCGGGTAAACTTTTGAACATGAACGCACCGTCTTAGAACAAATAGCACGGAGACGGAGAGCCCGCTGAATTCTGAACGAGTAAGCTTTTTACTTAACATTGCATCGAATGCGGAAAGCAGTTGTATACGTACAAATAGATAATCATAATAACGATTCTGTGTGTTGTTCAGCGTAGCGTATCAAAGCGATGCCTGCACGCGTCGTAGGAGCGGAGGGGTTGTACTGCGTCGGCACAATTTATGACAAACTTCGCTAATTCCATATCCGTGTGGAGTAGTGTAATTAGTGTGTGTGCGGGCAACCGATCGGTTCCAAACATATAACCCGGCTTCAGACACACAGTCGTCATGTAAATCAAAGAGCAAACAGTAATGACTCGTCGAGATTACGGGTTGGATGCGTGCACTCGGGCTTTAATGTGTGCTAACGTGTGAAGCCGTCCTAGATAACAATGTACTTGTCACCGCACCAGCTCTAGATAAACTAGTTTTCTATTGTATATTTTGTCTAAGAGAAGGTGAGTTTAACGTTTGTTTAGGAGCATCCAAACCAGTTTTAGAGCACATGTTTATAGCTCATTTTACTGCAAGCTGCTGCGTCAAACTGAAAAGAAGAAATAGTTACAAAGAACGATAATTTGTTCGGATAGGAAAAATTCTAAATCCTCCAATATTAAAAACGCGATGAAGAATAACAAACAAGCACATTATGAATGAAACTAGATACAGTGAGAAAATCACAACAATATTTAAATGTTAATTAATCAGTTTGGACGTGCGCGTGCAAGCGTTGCTGGAACTGGTAGCGCGAGCGACCACCCGGTCCGACCAGACTGGTTGCCTTCGTCGACCTTGCAGCTTTCGATTCTGCACACTATCGATTAACAACCATTATACATTTTGCTACCAATTCACTTTAATGCTAAATCAACTTTCGCTGGGACTCAGCTGATATCAGTCAGTTTGATTTGTTCATTTGCACGTCAATTTCCTAAAAGGTCTCAAACATTTTGCAGCCTATATGGAGCACTAACGAGAGAATAATTGCCATCACGACGTGATTTCCAAACGTATTGGATTTGTCGATCGTATTTTGTTGTTATGTGACATCAAGAGGATGTTCTTATGCATTACACTCAACAATGACAAGGTTAACCTCAACCTTTTTCCTACCACCATTGTATTCAGTATCGTTTCCCATATCGTTTACAATTTTAATATCATACTGTAATACAATTCTGAGACATCAAACGGCGCAATTACGCTGTGATTGAATTCCATTATGGACGCGATTATATTTGAAATAACTTTAACCAATGATGATTACATTTGTTATAATAATATGAAAATTGTAAGGAATATACGATTATGAAAATAGTTTTAGATTAGAGTCTGAGAATTTTCGGATTACATAATATACGCAATTAACACGCACAGGTTTTTGACCTAAATAACATCAATCTTCTAGTGCTTATCCTTTTCCCAACAACATTGGGGTCGGCTTCCAGCCTATCTAGCAGCTGAAATAATTCCAGAATTTTATTAGCAGCGACTACTTATCTGACCACCACAACCCAGTTACTGGATAACACGGTATCTCTTAGTAAGACAGCATGCGTAGCATGACCACCGTAGAAAGGGGTTTTGTCGACGGAAGAATAGACAAAATTACAGAATTCTGTCTTTAATCTTTCTAGATTAAAGACAGAATTAAATATTGTAGAAAGATTTGTACCGTTTTATGCTGGCGTAGCATGACAGTTCTATCTCTATTCTACTAAGAATAGACAAAGTTCTTTCTTTGGCGGTCATGCTACGCCTGCTGGTTGTCAGACATTTTTCTGACTACACGTAACGATTGTAAAAGATCTACGAATAACAACCGGGACTAACTTAACCGGGCTTAATGAGCTTTCGAGGCATGGAGGGGTCTTGATATGCAATGAATCCCACAACCCATCCACGAACTGACCGCGGGAAGCGTCGTTTAATCTGCGTTCGACTCGAGCGGTTATAATTATTTTGCTATTCTTTTCTTGTCAAACTTTAGTGTTCATTACAATAATCAAGTTAAAATTTTCTAAACACCGCTCTATTAAAATATTTGGTCAGCTCAATGCAATTTTTATGTTTAATCTTAGCGAATGCAATTTCTTCTTGTCTGTGTATGTTATTTCAATTAAAATTATGCACACTGACATACAAGTTGTGAATTTTTAAATTATTGGACAGTTAATAATAAAGCCCCTGACAAATCAAGTTTATATATAGTAAAATAAGATTGTTTGTCCAGTTCCAAGTACATCCCAGACATAACATCTAAAATCAATTCAAGAAATAAGATCCTATTGATTTACGATCGATAAGTGTTCATTTACATAACTATGGAGTTTCGATTTGTTTTTATTAAGCGAAATACTTTTAAGTTGAATAAATGTGCGGCTGCGAGGCGGTGAAATACTGCTCAGAGTAAATACGAGTTGCTTAATTTAATACTTGCTTATTTACTTGTATTTTGTAATGAAATATGTGTGGAGGTAAAGTTGGTGAATAGTGTAGCGAACCAGCATGCGTAGCATGACCACCGTAAAAAGGGGTTTTGTCGACGGAAGAATAGACAAAATTAAAGATTGTAGAAAGATTAAAGACAGAATTAAAGATTGTAGAAAGATTTGTACCGTTTTATGCTGGCGTAGCATGACAGTTCTATCTCTATTCTACCAAGAATAAACAAAGTTCTTTCTATGGTGGTCATGCTACACGTGCTGATATATATAATCGTTTCGTTGGTCTAGTGGTCCCAAGCGCTAATGCTGAGCATGAAGTCCTGGGTGCGATTCCCAGGTCGGGCAGTGTTATTGAGTTTTTGCTGCCCGGTGTCTCGATTTGTGCACGGTTGATGGCAATAGGCTCGTCACCTATTACATGGGTCTTAAAACATAACTGGCAAAATGTGGGTGTACACCTCTGCTCAAAACTGAAACAAGGCGTGGTGTTATGTACTGATAAATAACTATCGACCACACACTATTCCCACTACAAGACATGAATCTCAAAGAGAGTCAGAATACGAACAAAAGAAATCATCCTGGATTTAAAGAGGGATAATTTGTGCTAAGTGTTGATCCAATGTTGGCAACACAAGTTATGTAACAACACATAATTAAGGAAGGGATAAGGATACAAGCTGAGTGCGGCATCAGGCCCGTCATTGTTACCAAGTCACATTACACCTTTTGTGCGCAAAGCTATCGATTCCCTACTTCGTTACCGTGTCCCAACTGTGAATTAACTTTTCCCGACCCACCACACGAGCACAATCGAGGAGCAGATTCATAGAATTTCCAATCAAAATGTAAATTTAACCCAACTATTTTACATTCATCCATTCATTTGTCGGCAGAAGCTGGGAGTGAGGTGAAACGTATTGTATCGGTCTCTTCATTACAATATTTCTTTATTGCCGGGTAGGCGACAATCGCGACTACACTCTGTGTAGGGACATTTTTTACTCGGTAAGTAAGTTCTGAAACAGTTATTGCCATAACAGAGGCGATTTGTCAAATTTATTGCGCTTCCGCACTCACAACAGTAAGTTACTACCTATTTAATAGCCTGTTTTATATATCGTCCTTGCAATCAAATTTTTGAGTCTGAAAATTTACAATATAAGTGGGATTAAAGGTTGGCTTTGGTGATTCGGTTGAACTTGTTTTTATTGCCTTAGTTATTAGCATAACTAATTAATAATTTAAGGAGATAGCTTGCAAACTTGGAGCACTAACACGATTTGATAGATGGTGTACTTATAAAAAGAACATGAGGGATCGGAGGGATCCCTGTCAGGAACTAAGTTCTTTACGCTGTTTCTTTAAATGCGAATGTAAAGTCTACATTTTGAGCCAATTTTTTTTTTTTTTTTTTACCTCACTATTGGCTTTATCACCCCCAAAAACTATGAAAACGGCACCCATGATGAAAAAATTTAAGTTTCACAGCCGCCATATTGCTTTTCATTTTGACCTCACTATTAGCTTTAGCACTCCCTAAAACCATGAAAACTATCTTACTCTCTTGTCTCGTTCTATTATGTATAATAAAATTTGTTTGGAGGGAGCATAACGCATTTTTGTTACGTGACGCTTTTTTCGTTACGTGACGATTTCTACAATTTTACTCCTAAGGCCTACTGCAAGCTGCGTTAAAGAAATTCTTTCCAATATAGTCACATAGCTGACGATAATAATTACTAGGAAGCTCCAATGATCTGTTTGTATGAAAAATTACGTGCAAATTACAAGTTTAACTAGTCGTTATATCAGCTCACAGACCCATGAGCCATGACACATTAGACGCAATCATAACGTAAATCTGCGTCAAGCGACGCGACGTCCACTTGTCATCGGCGCAGACGACATACTCCTTCCTTTATTATCATATCATTTGTGCCCACTACCATAAATACCGTACAACTGACAGACTTACTCAGCCAATAAAACTATAAAACCACAGAGCAAAAATTTCTCTATTGACATTTCAAGAGACTGTAGAAAAAAATGGTTGCGTGCAATTATAATTTTTACTCTGGTGATCATAGACCATACGATTATTTGCACTGTAGCGGTCGTTGAACTGTAGAGCTTATGCAGTATGTGTCTTTGAGTTGAGCAGTGCCAATGTACTTACGAATAGTGTTGGCACGGCTTGAAGCTCTGATGACACAGGAAGAGATAACAACTTGACGATTCTTCCTGCTTTTATAGTATTTTCTATTATATATATTATATTTTCTTCTTAGGATCTGACTGGTAAGTACCTATAATGTTAAAATTAAACTGTAAACTTCATTAGTTAATTTAAGTCCGTCTAGGGCAGTCTGTGGTATCATAGAACGAGTGCCGAGTAGACCGAGTATTCGAGTTCCTTATCGTCAACAACATTTGTTTGAAATCAGGTCAACCGTGTCAAAATCAAAATCCGCATCAGCTTTCACGTGTCGAGTTTTTATACAGAATCTCGGAACACTTCAAGAATAAAATGATCATGGTCTTCTGAATTGGGTTATTCAAATCTTCTATCCTTATTGACTACCAATATGGAAATTGTCGTGCACACAAGGAAAATAAAATATAGGTCGATGACGAATAAAATGGCATAAAAGTTCATGTGACATTTTTATGACATTATAAATCTAAATTCCAAGGCTGGGTTAGGCCTAACCAGCTTACCGTATGGGCAGAATACTTGTCTTGTAACGAAAATAGCAATTATTTTGAGCATAACGATTGGAGCGCGAAGTCCATCAATCATGGCGATCGGCGGCCATGACAATAATGGAGTTTATTAAACATGTAGCAAATTCGCAACGCTTTCAAATTTCGTGGAGAACGCGTCTCGTAGGCCGCTCAGAGCGCCCTGGACGTTAGCCAACAACTCTACCTACTTCAATCTTTAATGCAATTCAACTATTTTATTAAAGCAATGTATAGAAACACGCAATATAAACTCATTCCCCGATTAACTGACATGATAAGATGTCATTTGACGCTACGTTATGTAGGCTATAAAAACGCGATATTGAGCAAGCCTCTTGCGAAACTTTCATAATTATAATTTTACTAATCATGTTCAATGCTACCTATGAATTTGTAACATATTTGTGTTTACAATGGTTACTTAAACGCTTTATATCGGTAACCAGCGATGATGTCACCTCGATACTATAGCGAATCAGGCGTGCACTAGAACAGCGAGTGTTGCCATAAAGCCGACACAAAAGCAACCGCTAAATATGGTATTTTAATAATTATCATTCCGACTTAGGTTATTATTGTCAGTTGTACGGCCCGGCTGCGTTCCCACTAAAACGTTACGCAACTGCGGCAGTAAAATAACTTGCTCGAGATTGGCAGAATTAATACCCACTCCTTAGGTGGACTTGAAATTAAAAGATTTATTGTTATAATTAAAATTTGTCATAAAAACGGCGTGGCATTCGTTGATGGTTAAATAAAATTAATGGTTGTAAACGCTAACAATTTTCCACGGGCGGCGGGTCTGTCGCGACTCGTGCTGTCAGCGGCGATATTTCAAGATAAGCTACTTGGCCGTACGCTTCGCTCCTGTGTTCCGTTCCCACGCGGCCACGCAACGAATAACACAACACACAATATTACCGAATCATTTATAAAATGAGCCACTTCAAATTCGAAGACGTCCGCGTGAATTTATTGTACATTTAAACTACTACGGAGTAAACAGTGTAACGCATTGGAGCGACTTGTCCATTCCATCAAAGTTGACCTATAAACATTGATTAAGTGATTTAACAGTTTGTTCAGAACGGTAGAACACTCGTTAATCTTTATCAGAATCGTATAGTACAACGTACCTATTGATTGAATTACTATAGTGAGGCAAGGCTATAATTTCAAATTATAGGTACCAGGATAATATCGCAGTGAGGAGTAACGGAACCCAGTGTGAGTGGCGGGCGGCGCGTCGCGGTCCTCGACCCGCGCCAGCGGCGGCGACGACGGCGGCGCAAACCGCCTTGACCTGCGAACTCTTGCTGGCTTCCTATTGCCCACTGCAAGCCTAGTACTAGAACCCGATTATACACGAACAAAGACGATTAAATACGAAGTGGCCTCCTCGCAGCTCATACGTCTTTGAATGCGCACTTATCGTTTGTAGGGAGACTATCTTTTAGTTGAGTCAATAGGCAGTGTGTGCGGTGCAGTTTGATTCAGGCCATTTTAGCCATCGATCATAATATTGCTCTACTGAATTCAAAGGTACGGTTGGGCTCAGAAGTGATAACTATAAAAGCAAATCGAACGATTAATATTTTGAGTGTGCCTTAAATGAGGCCCAAGTCCAAGTACATTAGCATCATAATTGATGTTTATTAACGCGTGTGAGAATTGTGAGCCATATTAAATGAGTCGATCGATCACTAAGTTACTTGATACATGATTGCGCACGGACATTGCTTGTGAAACAATAGTCTCACTACCGCTTTTGAACTGCGAGTCTCGACAGCGAATGGTAAATAGATGTCGAAACAAATTGTGAATTCATGACGGCAGAGACGAATTGTTAACTACCTTTATTTTGTTTTATAATTGAAATATTCCACTTAAATGTGCCAAGATTTTAGTTTAAACTTAATTATAAATTCGATTCAGAAGTTTTAGAATGATGAATGAAACGTAACAATTTTTTTACCAGGCGTTGAATTAAGGAAAATTAAAAGGACATTAACCGTTTGAAAAGGAATGTTCTTTTTAATAATCAGCAGACAAACTTGATTGAAATCCTTAACCAAATCAGGGATAGTGTTTGTTTCCTTGGAGGCAGACAGAACTCCAACGCAAGCTAATGGCAGCGAAGCAGTTCCCACCGCCTGGAGCCAATTACAGCACATACTGGGTTCAAAAACCGCATTAGTACTCAAGTAACATCAACTCGGTACTCGCCTACGACCACCATAGTAACCTATTTTATAGTCAGTCACATTTGCGCGGGACGATAATCAGCTGATCTAGGACATCCTGTTTTTTTTCTCATAGCAACACAATTATTCTGTAGTTAGAACAGAATTAAAAGAATCGGGGAGCGTGTCGACAAGGGGAGGACTGTTCCCAGCTGTGGGACATCGTCGACATCGATAAGATTAGATTTGTAACCCAGTTACCACCGCAAACGGGGTTTTGTGATATCCAAGTACTGCTTGAATTGGTAGGTAATGATCGTCGTCCATATAGGGTATGACGATCAGACAAAGATGGATGCGGAAGTTCCAAAATGGCAACACCTGACATGCTTTTGAACAGACCTTGATAAAGCAACAACGAATTCATCGTTTAACGAGATAAAGATACTAATAGGATTAACCTTGTTGTAAACCGCAGTGATTAAAATATCAGCTGGCCAATCATATCCCCGAAGAGGTATGTGAAAATAATTTTCATTCCAGCACTCCTTAATTTTTTTTACACAGTAAACAGTCAATCAGTTCCCTAACCCACGCCCATGATACATCTAGGTTATCAGAAGCTATAGTGTCATAGCCAGGCCCAAAAAAGTAATCCATAAACAAAACAATAAAGAAGCTCCCAAGCATTAGCCTACAATTGCGCTACACAACGTTGCGTACACGCAAGCGCATAACGGTACGCGTGCATCGCCGGATACGGTGCGCGTCATCCGGCCTCGTACGGACCCGTACGTCACACTCACACGACAACATCAATCATCGCGGCCAATTGCGAAGCGTGCCGATGCTGAATGATCTCATTCTTCCTGTACAATACAGATTTTCTGACACTCGTTTTCCTTAAAAGGATGTTCTACGTTAGTCCTCGAAATGCAAGTTTTATTCCGTTTTTTTACTAATTGTAGGTCTGTATTAGGACGTGTATATAACGTTTTCCCTTTCTATTCAAGTCACACTATCATTAATGTAATCTATTGTTTGGTTTTCAATCAACTTCTAACAAGTAATCAACATCTCCATTCATTCAATCTCTGTTCTATTCTTTTGGTATATTTTAGCACTCAATACTAATATAATCATGAATACAGTTCTCTACCTTATTTTTTAATGGTCTCACGTTTTTATGAAATAATCATATGACTTTGATATGACTTTACAACATATCTGTTTTTCGATGATTTCTTTAATTATTCATTAATCAGTAAATTCGCAAGCATTCGCCGTTCAGTTTCGTTCTTCTTCCGGCACAGATTTTGTAACAGTGGTTTTTGTAGAACCGGAATCGATGTATGAAAGTAGTATGTCAGCTGTTTGGGGGTCACCAACCGGTCTTCCTCGTGGGTGGTGATTATATTTTTGTTGAAACAATTCTGGCATATTTCTACTATTCGAGTGATGAGCTACGAAAGAAAGCATTTGAACAATTCCAATATGGCGCGTCTACAGAACGTGATGATTAGAGCAACAAACTTCCGTTATATGATATTATCATTATCAAGGAAGATTGTTGTTAGTTCCGTGACGATCTATGAATAAAAGCAAGTCATTAAAGTTTCTGGGATCTCAAACCGGTCTCGGGCTTGGTGATTATGGCAACATTCTTATTATATGAGGAAGTTCTTAGTTCAAACGTGACTCCACTTTCTTTTGGCTGACATGATACTGACAATCAGCTGTTTTCGATCAGCCGCAAGTTGTTAGTGATTGTGGTAGACTAACCAGTTACCTATGAGTGTTAAGGAATAGTTCCTTATCACGGATACTGCATATTCAGTAAAGTTTTCATTTTCAATCCTTTTGATGGTAAAAAGAAAACAAAATATTGAAATCCTATTGAAACGGTTTATCAGATTATTGCAATCGTTCCCAGATTGTTGGATAAGCATCGCTACAGCTCTATCCTGAAATTCCAACCTGGATTAGTCGCCACAATTTTCATTTCCTTTGCTAGATTCCTTTAGAAATGGAAATGCAGCTGGTGAATAGCAAGGCAAACTTCCAAACTCAGATAATATTGTTTACAGTGACCGCCTAGGTTGATCGTTAGGGCATTTAACGACAAAGTGTCCAACTTACTCCTCCGCTTTGTTATGACGTCAACATTCACCTACGTCATAAATTCTAGACGTAAAAACTTGAGTTTATGAAGCTTCTCCACTCAACTTACGTAACATTTATTCCAGGATTTTCTGTGTCGAGTGGTAAAAATAAGTATGGTGGCCGTCCAATGCCACATACTTACACATTGTGGTAGGATAAAGGCCGCTTTCGAGTACCGGCGCTGACCCATATCTCATGTGAAGCAAGATGTGCCGATACGCTCTATTTTACTTCCATTCTTCAGATTAACATGAGCAGTCATCAATTGAATTGTGATCTTAATAGAAATAGTTACTTGTGAAGCTCGGTTAATGACTTTCTCAATTCAAATACAAGAAGAAAACTACATTTGTTTAGTAGAATTTTCCTGGTAATACGACCAATAAAAACAGAATTGGAATCAATGTTATGTAAGCTAAGACGTTCGTCAGAAATGATCCCGACATAATTGTGGACAGAGAACATTACTGGCGTAATAAAGGTAACCAATAAAACAAATGATTACAACCGATATAAAGCTACCGATAGACAGGCGTTTATTGACACAAGTCTGCTAGACAATGTGTGTCTAATGTGTTTCCGGCGTTTTTACAATTCACGTCACAATACGAGCTTTCGTAATACATTTTTGGAAACGACTCCAATGTTAGTAGAACACAAATGCTTATTTTTAATCAGCTTTATTTCAACAGAACCAGTTATGAAGTTTAAAAGAGATATAAACATCCAGCAGATATAAAAGTAGTCATTTATCAATCCCGAATAAAGTTGTCGAGTAGACGACAAAGTAATCTTCATATTTACTTAAAGACCGCTGAGTAATTCCCGAAAATTGAGTAGAAGAAATAAGTTGAGACGTTAAATAAGACAGACACGCGACACCATCTAACGTATTTCTCAAGAACTAAACAAGTTTCCGAGTCGGTGCTCGCGACAAGTCGTGGAATGAAATCCGAGAGAGCACCTCAATAAATGGGCAAACATTTATCTTTGGTTGAGCAGTTAATACTAGACTGGGCGTCGCCTACATCTGCATTAGTTATCTGAATATATCCACTAATTACTAAAAACGAAAGCCTGTGTGCTTAGCCCACTTTTTGGACATATTCTTCACATTTCTATGTTAATATGTCCAGTTTTCAAATATAAATCTAAATAAGTAAATATGCAATCAGCGTGTGTTAAATGTTGACATAGCATAAAGTAATGATCAAGTTATTATGACATAGGATACAGAGGGACGTAACTATGTCGTGACATCCCCAGATTTGTTCCCAGAATTAAGTGTAGTTACGGAACTGGTCATTTGTAAAAACATCTTACTGTTTGTAATAGTTAGCCGATCGACTGAGGATTCTTCCGGTGCAAAAGTTTGATCAGTAAGAACAAATTGTTGACATTCAAAAGCTTCTTATCTATTCAGCTTAAAGAAGAATAAGAAAAAGTATATGTGTATTCAAAGGAGACGTTATTTAGGTATACACTCGTGTATTTATCGTGTGTGTCGACAAGGTTTACTCAGAACTCGTAACGTGGCCGATGCTTCGACTGAGCCCGAGATCCCGCGATATATCGCCGAGCGAGATTCTAACACAGAAGTTAAGCCTTTCCGAGAAACTTGCCAGACTGTGGGCATTCTTTCATTAAACGCAATTTCACATACCGTGCTTTTATGTTAGCGTTATGTACTGTTTAGAATTGTAAAGTGGGTATTAATTTCACTTTATGGCTGTGAACGACTGTTATATTTCGGAACGGTGCTTAACCGGCTTCTTTTATCAGTTCAGATTTATGTAACAATCTTAGCGTAGTCTAGATGGTAACAACATGTGAACGTGAATTTGCTTTATTTTGACAAAGGAACTAAAGATCTCTTTCGAAAGCTTTTGCGTAGGTACCCATCCTTGAAAAGATTGTTACAGACCCCATCACAATTCTCACAATAAATCATGAAAGTTAATTTATTGAAGTGTGTTGGGAAAATAGATTTTCTATTTATAGTTTCTGTAAGTGTTTAGATAATATTAACCGAGTTCATAATATCATTACTAGGAGTCTAAGTAGCCACATCGCAAATCTACACGCGTTCGTGGGCGTGACGCGTGGGTGATTTGTAGCAATTGGATATTATAACACTGGAGAATATCCTCTTATTACTATCATTAAATATTTACTTAATCCGCTAACTAAGTATCTGAATATCTCATTTCAGGAGCAAATTTCTGTTCTGTTCAGTTGAAATTGTGACGTTATTTTTCTGTGTTCAGTTGAAATTGTGACGTTATTTTTCTGAGATGTTCAAACAGTAACTTATTGTCTGTTCACTACACTATGGAATGGAGGATGTGCAAATAGATTTTATACTCCATTTAGTACACTATGTATTTTATCAACGTTTAATTTATTTTATTTATATATTATATTCATTCAATTTATGTATTTTTCAATTGCATCACTTTTAATTTATGCCTTAACATTTTATGTACTCAGTACAAAGCAATATTGTGCTCATATTTCATGTTTGACCAAGTAAAACACCCATATCCAAGGGCTTTATTATTCGAAAATCCCCCATCAGAGTTCCGGCCGCAAATTCCTCAATAAGCTTAAAATTCCCCGCAGTTTGTGGAATTCCCCACGAACTGGCAAAACGGCCATTGCAGTTGATAACTTAGACACTTTAAATAATTGAAAGATTATCCAATAACACTAAATTTTGTTTTGGATTAAGCCATACTAATTGATGTACGGAGATTAACAGTGTAGAGATGTCATAAGACTAAATATTATGCCTTGTATCATCCTGTGGATTTTAAGATTGCATAGAGAAGAGCAACAGCAGCTACTTTTAGTTTCTATCCTTTAAACTTTGTCGGGTTTATTTACAAACGTTGCTCAAAGTTATAAGAAGTTTCAACGTCGCTAAACCATTATAAGCAAGGTTTATAAATAAAGAGGTAAATATTCAAAAGTAAGTTATAACCAAATCTCAATTAAAGCACTATCTTCAAGTACTGAGGCTGAATGAAGAGTTGATTTTTTTGGAATTAAGTTCTTTAACACAGCTGGCGGTTAAGAGTTAAATTGTTGAAAACGTCACCTATAGAAAACCGATACGTGACGATAAAACAGAATATATATGCCAACTCCATGCGACTTTTTATTATCTTATATCTTTAATTGAGCAATTCTTGTATATTTATATGTATATCTGAATCTTGGATACAGCTCCATCGATTTTCATGAAATTTAGTATACAGGGGGTTTCGGGGGCGATAAAATGATCTAGCTAGGATTCATTTTTAGAAAATTTCGTTTTATTAGTGTTTTCAATAATCAACTTTATGTAATTTGTATTTAAATATAATTTCTAAAAATGACAATTTACAAAAAAAAAAACCAGGTACTATTTAATATAAAGAGCAAGAGTGTGTGAGATATTTCCAAGGTTTCCGTGGGTGCTGATGTCGATAGTGAGGTCAAAATGAAAATCAAAGTTGGCGTTAGCGAAATTACCAGTTTTTTCATCATGGGTGTCGTTTTCATGGTTTACGGGGCGCTAAAGCCGTTAGAGAGGTCAAAATAAAGTTTCGAGTATTTTAAAGATGGACTAAACGACGTTACATTTAGAATTGATGAAAAAGCGCAAGGAACTTTGTTCGTGACGGGGTCCCACCCCAAAACATTATTTAGTATATTATAATAAATTTTAAGGTCTTATAGTTATAAAGAAAATCTATATGTAGTGAATCAGTTAGACCCATTCAGTATTTATAGCTTAATCTTCTAAATGAAGAGATAAGGTAGCTTACTACCGGAGACCACACAAGGGACAGCCGGACCTAAATCTCTTTAATCTTCCCTTCTAATACCGTTGAAGACGATCTATTTATCATAATCGAAATTTCTGAAGTTCTGTTGGTCTAGACAAAATAAATTCACACAAACCTTAATACCTTTTTTGCAAATATACTCTCGCTTAACTTATTTTCTCTGTAAACTTTCGAAATCCTTCAAGTTTTATTAAAGTCTATTCAAAAGTCCCAGACACATTTAATAGATTTAGTTTTGACAGCAATTTTGTGATGTCGTAATATTTTATGTCTACAAAATATGCCATCTGTATTTGTGGTTAAGCAGTGTTGTAGGTTGCACGAACTCATTTCAGTCTCGCCTATCAAATGTAAGGCACAGAAAAACATGAATGGAATATCTATCAACTTTTGATAAGTAGATTAGATTTATGCGAAACCTTTTACCAAAGAGTAAGTTCAAAAAACTAACAAGAGGCTACTGGAAAATCACGCTCTAAAAAGTATGGAACAAGAAACTATTTTCACCTGAAAGCCGTGGTCGTATGCTACTTTTCCCTAAAGTATATGATCGCTTAATACGGTTAGTATGTATGGTATTTTATAGTAAATCACTTTATGTCCCTTTAGAGCGCCATATTAAATTTAATATGATGTCACATAGCCTATACCCAGTGGATAACTAAGACGCATCCAACGATACCTATCATTTGTTAAATTATGATAGTAAGTTTAGAAATTATGAGATAATAGATGAATATTCAAATATTCGTACCCACATACAACACACCGGTCAAAATCATAACCCTCTTTTTTGCTTCGCCTTAGTTTGGTAAAAATATATCTTTTTCAAAACACTTAGGTTATTCAAATGTATATAAAAACGGTCACAGGAAACAATGAACAGCTTTCAAACAAGTGTACTTACTATCTTATCTGAAGCAAAACCAAACACGTTTTTCTTCTAACAAGACGAGGCTTACGAGATAGCGTGATGATTATGCCAACAAAGCGCACGGATTTCTAAACAATCCTTTATCTAGTAATCTTACGATAATATTTTACACCGAAGCTGACGATTGAAATATGTACGAACGTTCTATAAAGGCATTCATGAATTTTGGTCGATGGACTAAATGGAATTCATACCTTTGGCTCTTCTAATTTGCCATTCACCCTAGTAGAATCCACTCACAGTATTAAGATACTATTAAGATAATACTCTGCTCTAGACATTAACCCCTGAATAAATTGTGAACAAAATCTGCAGACGCCTAGTCTAGTCGATCTCAACAGTATCAAGAGGACAAAATGTCGCATTTTTTTCTCCAGCTTTAATACC
Source organism: Aporophyla nigra (assembly GCA_947507805.1). NCBI lineage: Eukaryota > Metazoa > Arthropoda > Insecta > Lepidoptera > Noctuidae > Aporophyla > Aporophyla nigra. Next base: position 23,518,136 of record OX382292.1, on the reverse strand, counting down.
TGCATACTGATTTATTTATCCAACTATGAAAATGCACTTGTGCACGAAACTTGGTCTCGACACAGTATGCATTCAACGATCCAGCCTACACAGGGAGATATTAAAGTGAGGGGGGTGGAATGGGAGCTTGCAATCTGAACACCCTCGCCACCCCTCCCGGCGACTAATTTCCGACAGACTAGTATACTCCTTCGGTATATTCTGTTTTACACTATTTCATATTTTATTGGCTACGGAATAAGATAGAACGACAGCCACAACTGGCATTAATACTCCTACAAACACTGCCAGACGTAAAGTTGTATGTTATTTTTGCTTTTCGATGATACCGTTCTGCAAGGTTTACATACCTGTAACAAAAAGAAAAAACCATTTAATATTACAATCGATTCATAATCACGCACTTCCCCTAAATGGAAAAGCAAATATCCACCGCCCGATCACAATTTAAAACGGCAATAATTTTAGACCAAAAGCTGACGTTTTATCGCAATTTCATCGTCTTCACTTCGTACCAAGCGGCGATAAGTTCCTTTCCAACGGCCTTGCCTGTTTGACCTTTTTGTTTTAACTCACAATACCTTTACATTGCACTACTGTTACCAATGAGTTCATTAAGCGTTATTATTTTGTCATGTGACGTGCGATATATTTTATCACGTTTTTAAACGTCTTTGCATTGCTTAAGATATATTATTCATCTAGTGTTGTAACTTCGTAGTCTAGTCACAAACAAAGCATTATGAATAAGATGTACATAGTTGTTATAAGTATTCACATCATGACCCAAATAGAGCTTTCCTCTAGAGAAATAAAGTTCAGTTTCGTAGAGCAGACTCAGCTTCCTAAGTAATAAATCCATTGGAACTAATATCGACACATAGATGCCAAGCCAGTGCTTGCCAATTCGTCTGCAGTATCTGGTTCCCAAGACAACAACTAGCTGGTATAATCGGCAAGTTATAATAACATTTCCTGACTATTGTTTGGAGTTCCGGCCTCTAGATATGTGTAAAGATCATTTACGATCGTTTAATTTGTATGTGCCGTACAGTTATCTATGTCAACTGTCAGAGGTTCCACATGTTATGAGTTAGCAAAAAACTTATCCACAAGTTCTATGTGAAATTTTCTAGCACGAATAAAAAGCAAACGTGGATATACGACACAAGTCGTTAAGGCCGGGTGGCACCGTTTTCACCTGTTTTAGAATTGGTTTTTAATAGGCAAATTATTACGTCCAGAATCTGAAAAAAATATATATTTAAGATACATTCTTTCTCCTTAGATTGTACCCGATCAAAACACGATACAATCAAATTTACTCGATAGAAAAAAAAGCCGAACTTACTTCGATTTGCAGTTTTTTAACAAGCCTAATTTCATTTTAAAGAAGTACTAATACTCCTATTTTTCTATAATTAGTATCAATGTACAGGTAATTTATTTTAGAATCGATTGAACCCGATCAATTTTTTTCATTTTATTTCTAAAAAAAAATATCGATCGTTCAAGTGATTTTTGATCGGCGCGTCGCTTGCCACTACTTGCCAGTGTCCTGCGAGACGTTATCGAGGTGAGACCTGTGACAATTTTTTGCGCGCGCGCTTCCTTTCTGCTGCGTAAGTAATAATAAGAGAAAACAAAATAAATTGTAAATAAATATTGTTTTCAAGAATTTATATAGACCATAGTTGGTTAAGCTTTTGTTTTGTGTGTGTGGTTCTCATTGTGTAAATATTTGTAAAACTTTAAAAACAATGTTGCAATCCAATGCAATATTATTATGACATAGAGCTGATCTGATGATGGAGCTGGAAGTTGTCCATAGGATCTCTGTAATTAAACGACGCAGCCCCATCGAGATTGGGCTCGTTTGATTCGTCTTGACGAGTACTTTGATACTATATGGTAACCAGGGTCTGATGATGGAGTTGGAAGGGGCCATAGGAACTCCGTAATTAAACGACGCAACCCCATCGAGTTTGGGCTCGTTTGATTCGTCTTGACGAGTACTTTGATACTATATGGTAACCAGGGTCTGATGATGGAGCTTGAAGGTGGCTATAGTAACTCCGTAATTAAACGACGTAACCCCATCAAATTTGGGCTCGTTTGATTCGTCTTGATGAGTATCTTGGTAGGCGTGAATAGAAAGAGGTCGAAAATTATTCCGCGGCAACGTACTACCGGGGTAAAAGGGACCCAATGTGATAATCCAGATTATAAACTATCTTGGTGCAAAATTTCATCCAAATCTGTTCAGTAGTTTTGCGTGAAAGAGACACACACCACCATACATCCATCCATACTTCCATACACCCATACTCACAAACTTTCATAATAATATTAGTCCAGGTTATAAACTATCTGCTTGCTAATTGGAACGAAGTTCCTTATCGCGCATTGTGAAAGGGGGCTAGACGGAAAAAAATCTCACGAAGAGTTATAACGACACTTTTTAACCGACTTCAAAAAAAGGACGAGGTTTCTCAATTCGACCGTATATATTTTGTTGTTTGTATTTGTTTGTATGTTGTTGTTTTTTTTTGTTGTGAGTAGAGAGAGAGAGAGGGAGATAGAGAGAGAGAGAATATTTTTGTTGAGTGTATACAGGTTTTTTGTACAGAATAAATAATAAAAAAATTATAACAATTATGAACCCTGGAAAGGAACTTCGTTCCATCCGGGTGTCCCTTGACACCTCTAAAGTTTTTTTTTTTTTTTTCATTCAAATGCGTTCAGTAGTTTTTGCGTGACAGAGTAACAAACATCCATCCATACATCCACACTCACAAACTTTCGCATTTATAATGTTAGTCCAGGTTATAAACTATCTGCGTGCTAAATTTCATCCAAATGCGTTCAGTAGTTTTTGCGTGACAGAGTAACAAACATCCATCCATACATCCATACTCACAAACTTTCGCAATTATAATTATTTTTTTTGTTTTTTGTGTGACTAAGTCTTTTGTGTAAGTAAGTTATTTGTGTTTTTTGTATTATTCCAGGTTATAAACTATCTGCGTGCTAAATTTCATCCAAATCCGTTCATTCGTTTTTGCGTGAAAGAGTAACAAACATCCATTTATACTCACAAACTTTCGCATTTATAATATTAGTCCAGGTTATAAACTATCTGCAAGCTAAATTTAATCCAAATACGTTTAGTAGTTTTTGCGTGAAAGAATAACAAACATCCATCCATACTTCCATACATCCATACTCACAAACTGTCGCATTTATAATATTAGTCTTGTATTATCGTTTCTTCTGTGGTTTCTAATACTGTGGACATACTGATGTCGCTACACTATGACCTGTCTGTGCTACGCCCGCCGCCGCCGCGCCGCCCGAACTTTTGGCGCGCTATCGTGTTCGACAAGAAGGACGCGCGGGAGGCGCCCCGCGGATTTCCACGCACCTCACCCCCTCAAATCTGTATGAGTGTCGAATCACCTAGCCTTAAGTTGAAAAAAAGGTTACAATGGCTCACATACGAGGTCCTAGTAACACGTTATTACATAGTGCACTATTGCATTGTTTTATGTGCTGGAACATTTTCTTGGACTGGCAACAGGAAATCCTGGCTTAACGCTTTTACGGAAATATTATTGTTATGCTGCTTGTGTCAATTGCTACCCGAGATCTGTTTTCTTATCAGAACTGTTATTGTGCTGAGCTTATCTGGCGCGCGCACATTTAAATGCTCATCGGGTGTAGTTTTCATATTACACTATGAACATGGTGAATTCTATATTTCAACTGACACAAATGTGGATAGGGGAGTCGGTAAGGCACTTATTTCATGCTGGGAACGTACCAGGGCGGTTCGCCGAGGCATTGTACGATTACTGATTCAACAAGATGCGACTTAAGATTGTAAACGAGTACTTTGTTTGCATGTACCCAAATGTTAATTTTAAACGTTTAGGATTTCAAACAGTGCCAATGTGTTTACAGCATATTAAAGTGACGCTTTTAAAAGCCCTAACAATGTAACACAACTGAGCAGTGTGACCCATTGCCAAAGACTTCTAAAGTATCTCGTTTATGTCAACTGACTTCAGAAAACTTTCGGACAATTAATAAAAACGCTTCTAGTAATGGGACAAAGAATTCATTCTTGTTTATCTTATTTTCTTCATGATAAGCCAATATTGGATAGTATTATCAAGAAGAGCAAAGTACCATTTGCAACACACAACCTCGTAGCTTGGAAGAAGGTTTTAATGTCCCATTTAATTCTTTGCATGAGGCCGCTTGTCGGCTCTGGCTTTAATAATTTAATCCTGTTTGTCTTTCGTTTGGGTCATGCATGAGCATTGAAAGAGCTACGAGTGAGAGATTGTTTTTCCATACAAAATCATTTATTTGCACTGGTGGGAATCTGCAAGTTATTTCAACACTTCACATTTGCCATCCGGCAGTGTCCCAAATGTCCGTTCACCTGCTCTCACGACGATATAAACAACGCAAATAAACGCAATAAACCCAGCCAGCCATATTGGGCCCAAACAGTATAAGCAACATTGATGTACCGTCGAAACGGAAAGGAGACTTGAAATTTCGTTCTCTCTCTCTCTATCAGTGTGATCTCTCAAAACATGGATGAATGATAATATTGATCATTCATTCACAAGCAGATACTTATTTCTATATGTATAAACAAGTACGCAGACCGCACCGCTGGGCAAGTGAGCTATCGATTCAGCTCTAAACTGTTCACTAACGTGGGTGATTACATAATTAGTCACCGTTACATTAATTAAACGCTCAGCGCCAGCCAATCATTGCGATGATAACTTTCTAGTTCAATTTTACGAGAGTGTAGATATGGCTTTGAGATTTTAGAAGGATACTTAATTAATATAGTTCATTCCAAGTTAATTTACATAGAAACTAACCTCATGGATACGAATCGTGGGTGTCGTAAGAGGCGATGAAGAGATTAGATCAGGTGAATGAGCAGCAGCAACCATCCGTGATAATACTGCATGCATGCGTGAACTAATATTATGTACATCGAAAACATCCAAGAAATAGCCAAAAATCTTTGGAGGAATATTGGTCAGAAGGCAATTCTCAGCGTCATTACAATGATTCGGCAGGTCAATTCAAATTATCTTCTTCTAAGCGTATTGATGGCAAAAAGTTTAAAACATCTTTGGCCCAAAATTCAGCTGCCCGTACTCTGCTCACTGACGCAGTCATAAAATCATTAAATGCACAGGTAACAGGGCATGCAGCTCAGGATGGAAGGTGGACCATTGTCTGTGGGGAGGTGCCGCATACTCAGATCTGACCCATTCGTAAACCCACGTTTGTGGAGACTGTCTTTGTTCCGGCCAAGTTGGATTCGAAGTTTATTTAGAGATTTCCAAGTCGACGACGGAAACGCGTGCCCAGGCGGATACCTCTCAAGATGGTTCGTTAAAATTGTCAGGGGGTTTATACAGCACCCACCATCTTGCTGTGGACCCATGCAGCCTACAATACTTTTTCATTTCTTCAGCCTCTGGGGCACTTAGTAGTTATGCATTGGCTGAGGTGGGTCACTCTGTCACTTTGCCCTCGATGCGGCTGGCTATGGTCTTGCGAATGTTTGGAGATGCAGTGCTAGTGAGTGGATACAGCATTTGTACTGTGGTCGATTTAAGGCAGTCACTAATAAGCACGTCTCCATTAGAGTTGTATCCTCTAGGTCATTCACTTTATACAAAGGCCCGTTAGATATTTTTGGTCTTTTGTGAAGCTTTTGTAGCAATGGCGTTGGCAGCTATTACTTAAATAAAAATAATTGAGTGTTGATGCCAGCATTTCGGCAAAAACAAAAGTAATAAGCTTAAGAGCTTTCCGGCTCAAGTACGTATTCGAAAATGCATGAACTTATTACACATTGGTACAGGTGCTCCAGATATTAGAATGTTTCTCGTGGTTTTTTGAAATGCAAAATTTTTAACAAAAAAAAAGGTGTTTTAAAAATGAGGACATGGGAAGATGGCAAACAGGTAGACTATATAATACAAGATATACTCAGCAGATAATAGAAATATATAATATGTAGATGCAAAATTTAAATGGAGGACTACTGAATATGTCAGCATTTCATCAATATTGAGATTTCGGAACTTTATTTGGTACACCAAATTATTCTAAATAAATTAAATACTTCTACGGAACTCTTGAATTATTATTATTGGTAAGTATATTTGTCTACATGTACATGCAAATTTTGTTTTAAGACGCTATAATCCAACAGAGTCCGCGCTCACTAGTTTTTGAATCAATGGAAAAACATGGAAAATAGTGTTATACAATTGTGAAAAAAATATATGTCAAATTTAAGGATCTGACGAATGTGTGGTTACTTTCAGAAACACGATTAAGTTAACTTTGCTCGATAGAAAAAAAACCCAAAGATACCTCTTTTCGTAATTTAAAACCAATTTTATAGCGACAAACCAAACGTTTTTTTATTATTTCTTATGTGAATGAAAAGGTAATAAGATTGTTTAGGTCTAGGCGCTGAGTTTGTCCTGATAAAATCATTATAATAATTGCTATGTTAAAATACCTACCAAAATCGGGAGATCATCCACTTTCCTTGCCAATTTCAGTCCGTTAGTCGCGCGTTGGCGCTCTTAGACGGTGGACCTATGTCAGTGCTTTCCGTGCGATCACGTGACCAAACGCAAAAGTAACTAATAAAACACGAAATATAAACTATTAACCTTATTTTTGTAAGCATAAGGTTCAAATTATTTTGTGGGCGAGTTTACACACGATCCACAGTGTCCCGCGCGGACCGCCTGAGACCTCTTTGATAAATGCCGCCACATGCACCGCGAATTGTTGTGATGTAATTTCAATGTTTCTATTTTTTTGACAATTTATTTTCGCGGAGGGAACGATCGACGTCGGGTTTTTTTTACACGCTTTATATTAGCTTCACTTGTATGTTTTTATGTTTGTTTGTTTGGATGTTTGTTTGTAACTGACTCCTTATAGCGCGAACTACGCTGACATACGTCACAAACTATGCTGACATACGTCACAAACTACGCTGACATACATCACAAACTACGCTGACATACGTCACAAACTACGCTGACATACGTCACAAACTACGCTGACATACGTCACAAACTACGCTGACATACAACACGATTCCATTGAAAACCAAAGTAAAAAGTACAAAACAATGGAAAAAAAGCGTGAGGTGCCTGAATATCAATAAAAACCGGCCAAGTGCGAGTCGGACTCGCGCACCGAGGGTTCCGTACAAACCTGCAGGTCATCATCATCATCATTCGTCATCATCGTTTATCAAACGAAATGTTTTTTTTTTTAATTTTTATATTTGTGTTGACTGAATGAAAGATAAATTGTGGTTTACGATTTATGACGTATTAAAAAAAAACTACTAACTAGATCTCGTTCAAACCAATTTTCGTTGGTAGTTTTCATGGTAATGTACATCATATATTTTTTTTAGTTTTATCATTCCCTTATTTTAGAAGTTACGGGGGGGGGGGGGGGGACACACATTTTACCACTTTGGAAGTGTCTCTCGCGCAAACTATTCAGTTTAGAAAAAAATGATATAAGAAACCTCAATTTCATTTTTGAAGACCTATCCATAGATACCCCACACGTAAGGGTTTGATGAAATTTTTTTTTGTGTTTCAGTTCTATGTATGGGGAACCCCAAATATTATTGTTTAAAAAAAAAATGATATTAGAAACCTCAATATCATTTTTGAAGACCTATCCATAGATACCCCACACGTAAGGGTTTGATGAAAAAAAAATTTTTGAGTTTCAGTTCTATGTATGGGGAACCCCAAATATTATTGTTTTTTTTCTATTTTTGTGTGAAAATCTTAATGCGGTTCACTGAATACATCTACTTACCAAGTTTCAATAGCACAGCTCTTATAGTTTCGGAGAAAAGTGGCTGCGACATACTCGGACAGACAGACAGACAGACAGACAGACAGACAGACAGACAGACATGGCGAATCTATAAGGGTTCCGTTTTTTGCCATTTGGCAACGGAACCCTAAAAATACCTTAAAAAGCACCCCACGCTTTATTTCCATTAATTTGTACTTCTTAGTTTGGTTTTCAATGGAATCGTGTTTTTTAGTATTTTTAAACTATTATTTATTTTCTATTTTTTAGGGTGTTTCGAATTTTGAGACGTATGTCAGCGTAGTTTGTGACATATGTCAGCGTAGTTTGTGACATATGTCAGCGTAGTTTGTGACGTATGTCAGCGTAGTTTGTGACGTATGTCAGCGTAGTTTATGTCGTATGTCAGCGTAGTTTCACAAACAAAACAATCACGTTATATGAAAAAATTGCAAAATGGCAGAAATATATAAAATTAAAGAAAAATAAATTGCCAGGGTTACCAGGACAGCAAAAAATCTGTCTTCGAAAACTACGCTGACATACGTCACAAAAATCGCTGACATACGACATAAACTACGCTGACATACGTCACAAATTACGCTGACATACGTCATAAACTACGCTTACATACGTCATAAACTACGCTGACATACAACACGATTCCATTGAAAACCAAACTAAAAAGTACAAAATAATGGAAAAAAAGCGTGGGGTGCCTGACTATCAATAAAAAAAATATCTTAGAAAGCACCCCACGCTTTTTTTCCATTATTTTGTACTTTTTAGTTTGGTTTTCAATGGAAGCGTGTTTTTTAGTTTTTTTTTAAATTATTATTTATTTTCGATTTTTTAGGGTGTTTCGAATTTTGAGACGTATGTCAGCGTTGTTTGTGACGTATGTCAGCGTAGTTTGTGACGTATGTCAGCGTAGTTTGTGACGTATGTCAGCGTTGTTTGTGACGTATGTCAGCGTAGTTTGTGACGTATGTCAGCGTAGTTTGTGACGTATGTCAGCGTAGTTTGTGACGTATGTCAGCGTAGTTTGTGACGTATGTCAGCGTAGTTTGTGACGTATGTCAGCGTAGTTTGTGACGTATGTCAGCGTAGTTTGTGACGTATGTCAGCGTAGTTTGTGACGTATGTCAGCGTAGTTTGTGACGTATGTCAGCGTAGTTTGTGACGTATGTCAGCGTAGTTTATGTCGTATGTCAGCGTAGTTTCACAAACAAAACAATCACGTTATATGAAAAAATTGCAAAATGGCAGAAATATATAAAATTAAAGAAAAATAAATTGCCAGGGTTACCAGGACAGCAAAAAATCTGTCTTCGAAAACTACGCTGACATACGTCACAAAAATCGCTGACATACGACATAAACTACGCTGGCATACGTCACAAATTACGCTGACATACGTCATAAACTACGCTTACATACGTCATAAACTACGCTGACATACAACACGATTCCATTGAAAACCAAACTAAAAAGTACAAAATAATGGAAAAAAAGCGTGGGGTGCCTGACTATCAATAAAAAAATATCTTAGAAAGCACCCCACGCTTTTTTTTCCATTATTTTGTACTTTTTAGTTTGGTTTTCAATGGAAGCGTGTTTTTTAGTTTTTTTTAAATTATTATTTATTTTCTACTTTTTAGGGTGTTTCGAATTTTGAGACGTATGTCAGCGTTGTTTGTGACGTATGTCATCGTAGTTTGTGACGTATGTCAGCGTAGTTTGTGACGTATGTCAGCGTAGTTTGAGACGTATGTCAGCGTAGTTTGAGACATATGTCAGCGTAGTTTGTGACGTATGTCAGCGTAGTTTGTGACGTATGTCAGCGTAGTTTGTGACGTATGTCAGCGTAGTTTGTGATGTATGTCAGCGTAGTTTATGTCGTATGTCAGCGTTTTTTGTGACGTATGTCAGCGTAGTTTTCGAAGACAGTTTTTTTGCTGTCCTAGTAACCCTGGCAAATTTTTTTTCTTTATTTTTATATAGTTCTGCCATTTTGCAATTTTTAACATATTACGTGATTGTTTTGATTGAAACAAATGTTTGATTTGAAATGGAAGTAAAACCAATTTCGGAACTGCTGTTTCAATGTCTAGATGTTAAATTGCACAATATGTGACGTTACACAAGGGAGAGGGTCTCTCACAAATGTGACCAGCTTTGACAAGGATGGGGGCCTACTTGGAGGTCGGAAATTATGCCGCGGCAACGTACTACCGGGGTAAAAAGGACCCAATGTGTTAATCCAGGTTATAAACTATCTGGGTGCCAAATTTCATCCAAATCTGTTCAGTAGTTTTGGTTGAAGAGTAACATACATCCATCCATACTTCCATCCATACTTCCATACATCCATACTCACAAACTTTCGCATTTATAATATTAGTCCAGGTTATAAACTATCTGCGTGCTGAATTTCATCCAAATGCGTTCAGTAGTTTTTGCGTGACAGAGTAACAAACATCCATCCATATATCCACACTCACAAACTTTCGCATTTATAATGTTAGTCCAGGTTATAAACTATCTGCGTGCTAAATTTCATCCAAATCCGTTCAGTATTTTTACGTGAAAGAGTAACAAATATCCATCCATACATCCATACTCACGAAGTTTCGCATTTTTAATATTAGTGGGATACACTTGATAGAATTAGCAGCTGTATACAAATGTTCCAACGAGGATTCAATCAAGAACTATGTAAATAGTTTTAGAAACAAATAAATAAACATATTTGTTCTCGTATTATCTTTTTTTCTGTGGTTTCTAATACTGTGGACATACTGATGTCGCTACACTATGACCTGTCTGTGCTACGCCGCCGCCGCTGCCGCGCCGCCCGAACTTTTGGCGCGCTAACGAGTTCGACAAGAAGGACGCGCGGGAGGCGCCCTGCGGATTTCCCCGCACCTCACCCCCTCAAATCTGTATGAGTGTTGAATCACCTCGCCTTAAAAAAACATTTTTTTTTCGAATTTTAGCGATAGCGCACGGTATAATTAATAAATATCTTTGTTTCATAATTTTACCGTGTGCCGGACGTAAAGAATAACACCACCCCATTTCTTCCCGTGGGTGTCGTAAAAGGCGACTAAGGGACTTACTAGAGAATGGGCAGCAGCGTTCTCTATGCATTTTACCACCATACTGCGATCGCCAACCCGCTGCCAAGCGTGGCGATTATGGCAAAGCCCCCCAAATTGGGGGAGGCCTAAGTCCAGCAGTGGACGTCTTACGGCTGAAATGATGATGATTTATAATTTTACGCCACGACAAATGTAAGAAATTATAATAAAAGATTTTTTAAGAGACATTTTGAGTTTTGACGTCTCTAGGGTTTTCGCTCCCGCGCGCCTTTTTACGTTTACGGGATTGTGATACAAATAATACAATTCTCACAGCAACATCCCTTCAGTTTTTAATACACATCTTATGATTTCGAAACTAATAACAGCAGCACGGGGAGATCAATTAGGTAAAACTACGCTTGCCGCGGTTAGACCGTGGATGGGTGACAATCTTTACAAACCAAGAACCCTCAGTGGCTCGGCGAGCATGTAAAGCCGTTGGTCCCGACTGTCATTTGTGTATTTTTGACAGTCCTTACAGGTCGCCAGAAGCCCGAAACTGATAACCAGAGGGGTAATTGCGGAACTTTTTATCGGTAGGAATTGGTTTAATATTCATAGTTAAACAACATTCATTGCGTTATTTACGTTGCTGAGCCGACAATTTATTTGAACAAATGACGCAATGGTTTAGAAATAATCTTCAATCCCATTCAGATTCTGATAAATTGTGCGTTTCGCAATTAGGGTGCAGTTTTACCGAGGGGTATCGTATTATCCAGATACTGGGTTGTGGGGTTCAGGGGTTCAGATAGGCCGTCGCTCCCGGTAGCTATAATACTGGTATTAATCTGCATTCGTTGTATTGGAAGCCGATCCAAACATAGTGGGGAAAACGCAGATGACAATCTTATGATTTCGAAGTACAATAATTTCGCAATGGAATCTTTGCTACTATAGACCTCAAAGAGCTGAGTGAGACCTCGAGCATTCAGCTGAGTCACAATCTTTTCACCTCCTCAGTAAATAATGCGGGGAAATGTATTAATTTACTTAAAAATGAGTGAGTTTCCACCTTTAAAGGGCAACTTTATATCTCGTTGAGGCGTTGCGTGGGTGTTTCTTTTAAAAAGGTTATCTAACCATCAAAGAGACTTTTAGTAATTATTTGTTCAATAGTCTCGTCGTACATTGTACTTGTAGAATTATTTGACAGATGAAATGAAGTGGACAGCGAGTAATGAATAGCATTATTAAGTACGCGGGCTCTGTTTGCGTAGTAAAAGTAGTACATACAGACGTACATTCTCAGAATAAAAGTAGGCGATGGGTTTGACCTTAACCCATATTCTGTCATATTTATTACTACGATTTTACTTAGTATATTTTTAACTTATAATGCCTTAGTACCGTGTGGTGCCGGACGTACAGAATAGCAACATCCCAATTTTTTCCGTGGGTGTCCTAGAGGCGGATTTGGCGATTATCACACGGCACCGCGCACCGCCGCGGAGGGCGGTGGCGGTAAAGCAAATTGACCGCGCGGTCGGTCGGTGTACGTGTGTTAGGCATCAACAGATTTAATAGAGGGCAATGCGACATGAGATCCACTTCACCGCCTACCGCGGCGGTGCGCGGTGCCGTGTGTTTATCGCCTTAGTGACTTACTAGAGAATGGGCAGCAGCGTTCTCTCTTCATTTTACCACCACACTGCTATTGCCAACTCATCAGTCAAGCGTGGCGATTATGGTAAAACCCCTCAAATTCGGGGAGATCTATGTCCAGCAATGGACGTCTTTCGGCTGAAATGATGATGCCATTGGAAACTAATTGGTATATTTGGACAAGTTTTACCGGTGACGTTAATTCTTCTCTGTTTACTATTTGTTGCATCTACTTCGATTAATATAATTTATTTGACCAAGATTTGACCTTACCTAAGTTTTTGGGTGTCCTTGCTCTTGATCTTAATTTATGGAATAGCCTAAGTTCTATGTCTTCAAACTGCGGAACAGGTCGTGGCAGGCAGAATTCTCCAATGCCAGCTTTAAGTATTCAGTTAACTTATCATATACAGTCCATATTGTTCTCACTGCTGGGATAGCGACCTCCTCACGGTGAGGGAGTGGGCCGTTATCTACCACGCGGGTCCAGTGCGGGATGTCACATATCTTCGAATTTTTGGTTCTAGGACATGTTTCCTCACGATGTTTTCCTTCACTGTTATGAGAGCTGTGGCGATGATATTATTTACACAAAGTAAAGCACCAGCCTGGGTTTGAACCCACGACCTACAACTCGTAAGTCGGGCCCGGTACCACAGGACCATCACTGCTCTTTTCTTTCATCAGTTAAAAATAAATAATAGTTTAAAAAAACTAAAAAACACGCTTCCATTGAAAACCAAACTAAAAAGTACAAAATAAACTAAAAAGTATAAACTATTATTTATTTTCTATTTTTTAGGGTGTTTCGAATTTTGAGACGTATGTCAGCGTAGTTTGTGACAGTTTTTTTGCTGTCCTGGTAACCCTGGCAAGGATAATGGAACAAATTTATGAAATTATTGCATTGTCATCGGTCCCTGACAGGTGTGCAAAGTTTGAATGAAATCTGGTCGTTTAAAGTGGGTCAATTTCGCGCTATAAAGAGTCGGTTACAAACAAACATACAAGTGAAGCTAATATAAAGCGTGTAATTAACTCGGTTGGTAATGGTATTAACTTTGTCTGTAGATCAGGCAGGTTTTAAATAACGGAAGCAACCATTTCCATAACAAAACATTCATAATATTTATCCACATTCTGTAAAAAATATCTAATGCATCCTATATGTACGACAGAATACGTTTGAGCCAGAGTGACTTGAATAAAAATGAGGTCAAATTGGATCGCAGTGAGATAAAATCTATGGGAGGCGTATATGTGGGACCATGGGACTTTGTTTTTGTCGCTCGATGGGAAAAAAATATATCTGCATACGGTATAGGTAAGGGTACCATCTGCATAGATATCAGACAGTACCTACAAACTACAAATAGGTCAAGTAAAAAATTGCTGTTTATTATGAGTGTAAGTATCTACTTAACGTAACTTCCAAGACTTGTCAGTTGACTCGCACAAATTGACTCGCCCGAATCCGGGCGAATAATCACTTTTAAATAATGTAATATTTGGTAAAGGCGACTCCCATGAAGTAAAATTATTTGTGGGCGAATCGACTATTCCAGACATACGAATTAGCCAATTGGCACGGTTTTAATAAAAAGTTTAGGAAACCACGAAAAGTTAAGAAAATGTACACTAACTTTATTAACATATTAAATACAAAACATGCCAATTTCCTAATACGTTTTTCTGGAGGTGTCGATTCGCCCACGAACAAAACTTCGTGCGAGTAGCCTATAGCAAATGTTATAATAATTAAGTGACGATTCGCCCGATTCAGGCGTTTATTCGTGCGAGTCGACTAATAACCCGCTTTCACTAATCACAACGTTGAGAATTTGAGATATCTATCATCCAGGTAGTACTTTAATCATTTCCCATTATTAAGTGTCAAGTTAATTATTTCATTATCTATTATAATTGCAAACAACCACACCTTCACACTGATCTCACTTAAGGTAAGAACAGAATGACTCGTAACTTCTCCCTGTTTAATCAAATTACTTGTTGTTGATCCATCAATCTTCGCCTCACGCACACAGATCACATCAGACGAACAATGTTATCTGCAAGCGCCATCGAAATCGTCTAATTAGAAGACAGTCGGCCATTCCACCTATGATACGAGCCTAAAATAATAGTGCACTAAAATGTCTGTCAGTCTGCGAATCCAAAGTCAAGGCAACAAAAAAATAATCACCGATTCCGAAGTATGGCAGAAATTTGTGCCGACACGCACGCCCAAGTGAGCGGCCCCTTTATTTGACAGCAAATTAATAATCACACGGGAGACCGGAACGCCTTAACTGACACCCGCAACGATTCAACATCGACTTTATAATGTAAGCAATAAAGTCTAAGGTAAACATTTAACATCAAATAAATGTTCTTATGCAATTTCAATCCTTACGGTGTGAGACATTAAAGCTTAAATCGAGCACCGGAACGAAGTTAATAGGATGTAATTTATCCGGGTTGAAGCGCGTGGTTGCCGCTCCGGGTGCGGTGCGAGGGAGACGGGCGGCGGCCGGTCGCGGGGGCCGACGAAGACGGAGATGTTTTTGTTGTTGCGCGCAGTAGTCATTAGTCGCCGGGCAGGCAGCTCGCGGCCGCGCCACCGTCGCCGTATTGTGGAAACGAGGTGCGAGCACTAAACGTCGTAAGCGGCATTCTCATTAATTTTCAGGAAGACGTGAAATTCCCTCTCATTGCTCTCGCCCTTCGTTAAATAGCTTCCAGCCTGCTTCACGCTTTCGAACGCTGCACGTCCGATTCAATGACATTTAATTCGACGATTCACGATTAATTATGACGATTTCCGGGGCTTGTGTTATAATTAATTTACTAAAACAACAATTTAAACAAACCTTGAATGTTGAGTGAATAATATTCGTTGATTTTAATCATAAAGAGACGAACTAAAACGTAAATTGACTTAAACACACAGACACAAACGTTCTTAACGAGATGATAATATAATTTCAAACAAATAGCAAAAAAGAAAACACGGGCAAAAAGTTGTTCAACGATCTTACACAACCTGCACAATTTAAAAAAGCGAATGAATATTCATAAAGTATCTCTAATAGCGTACTAAATATTAACGTCAACGCGACAAAAAAAGTTTTAGGGCACAGGCGATAACCCAAGCGCGGTTTTTGTTGCGGGACTGGGGTCACTGGAAGATTTACATTCAGCCAATAGACTGCCGCTCACAATTAATTTATGTTATAACTGATGGGCTGTGACATAGATGTATGTTAGTTTTATATCTGTTAATCTACGCCGTGTCTGCTACGCACCTAATAAAAATGTAAAGTAGCCAGTTGAGGAGTCTAAATGTTATTGCAGATCAATTGATTACATTATAGTAATATATTACTTTTATTAAGTAACTAGCTTTTGCCCGCGGCTTCGCCCGCGTGGATGTCGGAAATTAACGCAGGAGGACGTAGGTACTACTGCGGTAAGAATGTATTAATCCTGGTTATATAGGTAATATATACTCTGTGTGCCATTTTCGATCCAGATCCATTCAGCCATTTTTGCGTGATAGAGAAACAATCACCCAATCATAAATATTTTCACATAATTTATAGTATTAATAGTAGTAAGTAGGATTATAATTCATATTACTTCGGATTCATAGTTTATGAGAATACATGTGTGTAAATAAAACTAATAGTATTCAGAGTAAGAAGACTGCGGCATAGGGATTGGTTTAGTTGAATATAAGTTTTCCTGGTTTTTCTTGACGCTCGTATTCTACCTATACAGACACTCAATCATTTACCAGACACCAAATCGATCATAGGAATAATAGGAACAGTACTTTTGCCAGTGGCTTCGCCCGTATAGCTGTCGGAAAATATCACCTGGGAACCTACTACCGGGATAAAGTATCCTATATGGTAAGTATCCAGGATAACCGAAAATCCAAATCCATCCAAAAATCTACACATCTAAGCCATACTTCGCGGTCTCTTACTTGGAATAATATATACTATTAGGTGTATTTTGAGTATAACGAACACACATAATATTCGCATTTACTTTGAAGCCTATGTAATATGAATTACAATCCTACTTATCCTGCACTACCCGACCGCTACCAACCGGGACGGACGTACCTACGGCCTGCAAGCCGCTCCGCCCCCGCTTTTTAAATCTCTGATATCTTCTAAGATATTCATTTAAATTACATGCTGTCAAGGGCCATATTGATTTATATAAAATGCACAATATATTTAAGGTACTTAATTGGATATGGATTAATGCTACATTGCTTAAAATCGCTTCGTAAATATGCCATTATTTCTCGTAAAAGTAAAGGATAAAAAATGGTTATTGTGGGTTATCCCTAAGAGATGGACGTATACTATCGCGGACTTTTTTGTAGACCTGTTTAAGGTGTATAATACTGTAGTACATTATTTTGATCTATTTTGTAGGGTTCAGCCAGCGTTCGCAACGTAAGCGCAAAAAAATGAGTTTATTAGTGACATCACATTAGAAACCTCTAAAATTATCAGCGTTTATTTACTACATTATGCATGTTATACGCATATAAACCTTCCTCAGGAATCACTTTATCTATTAAAAAAACCCGCGTCAAAATCTGTTGAGTAGTTTTAAAGATATAAGCATACATAGGGACAGACAGACTGCAAAGTGACTTTATTATTTTATATGTAACAAACTTTCATCCCCTATTCCCTATTGTTATTTTATCCCCTTAAGGGTAAAAATTTAACAAACTTTAAATATAATTCATAAATATAAATAAAAGCCAAATAAAAAAGTTTCATCATTCTAGCTTTAAAAATGACAATACTTCCTAACATCATTTCATCCTCCCTTTCAACCCCTTAAAACCCCTTTTCCGCAATAAAAAGTAGCCTATGTCCTTTTTCAGGCTCTTAACTATCTGTGTACCAAATTTCATTTAAATCGGTTCAGTAGTTTTAGCAGGAAAGCGAGACAGACAGACAGAGTTAGTTTTGCATTTATAATATTATATGTGTGGATATTAGTGTGGATGTAATAAAAGCCAAATAAAAAAGTTTCATCATTCTAGCTTTAAAAATGACAATACTTCCTAACATCATTTCATCCTCCCTTTCAACCCCTTAAAACCCCTTTTCCGCAATAAAAAGTAGCCTATGTCCTTTCTCAGGCTCTAAACTATCTGTGTATCAAATTTAATTTAAATCGGTTCAGTAGTTTTAGCAGGAAAGCGAGACAGACAGACAGAGTTACTTTTGCATTTATAATATTAGTGTGGATTAGTGTGGATAGTGTGGATAATTCTAAATACATGTTATAAATAAATTACGCACAGATACAGAACAAATAATTTATCGTGCTCATCACACAAAGATTTGTCCTGGGTGGGAATCGAACCCAGGACCTCAGTCTTAGCAGTCAAGGTCATAGTCGATTTGGTGTAGCGGTATCAACACTGAGTTGAAAGTCGCGCCAAGTGTCCCGAGTTCGATCCCAAGCAACTGAAATTCTTTCACAATGCACGGTTGGCCTAGCGCGCCAGGCGTCCGGCACCAGTCGGGGATCGCGGAAGACATATTGGTTCCCGTGGTCCCCGACGTAGGTGTGGGACGGAACACCGGGGTGGTTTTAGTCAGGCCCTGGCATATGGGCAACTGAAGGAACACGGGTGGGTTTTAGTCAGTAAAAGTCTGACTCGCCCTTCGGCTCCACCCTAGAGTGAGAGAAGTCATTTGATGATTTCCCACCCACAAAAAAAGCAGTCAGGGTCACTAACCACTACACTAACGGGCCAATCATAATTATTAATTATAGCTTCTGCCCGCGACTTCGTCCGCGTTAAATTTCTTGTTCCCTCGACCCTTCCCGTCGCGTCGAATCGCCTACCCGTGCGATTTTCCCCGTTTTTGCAACATTTTTTATTACTTCTCCGCTCCTCTTAGTTATAGCGTGATGTTATATAGCTTATAGCCTTTCTAGATAAATAGGCTACCCAACACAAAAAGATTTTTTTAATTCGGACCAGTAGTTCCTGAGATTACCCCGTTCAATCAAACAAACAAACTCTTCAGCTTTATAATATTAGTATAGATAGCTGTGCCCGCGACTTCGTATACAATCTTTACTTCGTACTTCAAACCAATGACCAAAGTTGACCAAACGAAACCAATAAGATAAGCCAATACTTTTTTTTTCGACCAATTTAGAAAATCGATAAACCAAGCAACCAAAGAACTTTTACGACACACGCAAGAACTTCTAAGACACCTAACAAAACCCAATTTGCCTAGTAAACACGGTGGACGTCATTCTCACGCGGAAAATACACCGCGATTCAGAAAATGACGTCATTTGCACAACGCCATCTATCGGATTTGGATTTCAACTATCAACATTAGTACTATACTGAATTGCGTAACGTAATATTTTACTTCTTGAACTCACTAAATTAATCATATCTTTTGATAGAGTGAACCGATTTCGATGAAACAAAAACTAAGTTAAACCTCAAGTTGCGTATAATGTTTGTATATAAACATTATCAGCATTGAATTCGTAGATTTTACGTGATGTGCGCACAAACAAACAGACAAACCGACAAACAGACAAACCGACAAACAGACAAACAGACAAAAATTTCAAAAATGATGGAAATGGGTTCTGTTACTTATCTTTTCACATGCTGGCTATTTTTTGTTTCAATTTCTTCAATGTACAAAAATTATTTTTCTACAGATTTATTATATGTATAGATGAAACGTATTCATTTCAAAAGCTACCAATATTTCCACAACTTGTGTTAGTCATGAATTCATGATTACAATGAATCATTTTCTGAAAACGTAGTAGCGTCAATGTTATGGAAAATTTGTACTAAAAGTCAACATTCCCATAAAATAGCACAATAGGACATTAATGTGATTCCAATCACATAGATCCACCATAACTCATTTCGGTTTAACATTGCGTTGTACGGTGGTCGGAAACAATGGCATAACCTTGCGGGTTCGGTTCATCTGTCCATTCGACCGTGACAACTGTTGCTGAGGGTCCGCGCTTATCACCATACTTATCTACCTCACACTAGTTTCCCATAAAAGCATTCCTAACACACGTCACAATAACATAACCAATAGTGAAGTTTACTTCCACTCAAACTTTAACTCCAAAAAAATGCAGAAAAACTTTTCAAAGATTTAATCTTTAGTTGTTGAAAAAGTTTCTCGACAGCTTTTCACAGTAAAATCAACGTTCCGAACTGGCTGCGGTGGCAATTACAATTGTAATTGCCTTAAAGGCTCCTTGTAAACCCAAATGAATAAAAGCATTCTGAATGTGACGTTGAAGCATAATCGCATCGGTCTGCGGTGAGTGTGGGTAAACCCAGCTTTAGCATATCTTCATGTCATGCCGGTCAAACGTATGATAATTTGAGGTCGGCAATTCAAGTTTGGTGTATCGAAATTAATAACCAAGCAAACAGTTCATCCACCTAAACCAATTTTATATCATAACATCAACATAATTATTTAAAAACTGAGACTGAAAATATTCTTGGGATATTGACCTAACATACAGACTATTTCCAATGAAAACACCCCAATGCCTACTTATCTTGTAATATTAACATTAGAACATTAGGCTTAGACTTCGGTATTTCTACTCCAGTTAATGTTCAATCGTCGCATTCGCAAACCAAACAATCTGTAGTCAGTGTCAACAAACACACGTGGTGATCTCATTCATAACTGCAAGATCTCGAGATGGTTTCGTTCCTCTTCCGACAACCGAGGTTCTGCGCCCACGCATTGGGGCGACGCGAGTGTGATATATACATGTCTTGTCACACAGAAATAATGTTAAACGCCACTTTATAGCAGGAAATGTATTTAAATGCAAGCGATATCCTGTCACACCGGCTTTGCACCTTACAAAATTAGAATACATCGTCTCTTGAAATCACTTTGAGATAAGATATCGCAAAGAATGTATTCAATTTGTACTCTGCGAAATCATTATCGCATTTCGCTTGAGCAATCTCATAGATAAGGAGGTAAACGGACGAGAAAAACAACATAAATCTACATGACATTAAAAAGATGCAGCTGTGAAGTCAATGCATGCTAGCCACGGCATTCACAAAGAGTACTTAGCGAGAATTGTCAACCTTTCGCCCACTCACTAACATTATAAAACATCTTTCTTCTTAATTCGTATAAAAGCGGACAGAGCACTTGTAATACAAGAATTCTCTAAAGTGAATCAAAAGTTTTATATTAAAATGCAGCAGTAAAGCCGTCGTCACACGCGGCAGTCACGTTTGCATTTCGCATTCACAATGGCGCTCTGGGCGGGATGCACCCAGCCACTTCCGACAACGGGGGCAGCCCACGCACTGCTTGATGCCCAACGCTGTTCCATTCAGAAAACAACATCACAAATACTCCAAAAATATCCAATACAAACTAGGTCAAAGATTCATGTCGGAAAACTAAGGACTACGTTTTCTCCAATAGCTTTAAAATTTCACTTTGGAATGCAATCGGATTTTAATGCTGATTTGGAAGATCGTAGCTACTAGAAATTTGTCTTTACATGAAAACTCAGAGCGTCCAAAGGTAATTAATCATTATGGTGACCGACTGGCCGCAGGCTATATGACGCAGCAATAGGTCGGGCTTAGTTAAAGCTTTTGAATCGTCGCAACCTTTATACTACAATGTAGCTGATGTGATACGTGATTCCAAAGCCGCAATTATTATGTGTTTCGAGGACAGGCCTGGATTCTAGAACGACACTCGAGTATATGCAAGCAGGTTCCATATACTGTCGTCGGGCCTTCACTTTATTTCATTTGATAATATGTATGTTTTTATATTATCTCGGCTGACTATATGTATTTATGTAGCAGTTATCTGCTTCGCTTCCACAATAACTTCAACTAATCTCTTCTTTTCATAGAAAATCCATCCCTCTAAAAGAAAATCTAACCTCCACACTTCGTCACCTCAGCCTTCTACATAAATAACCCAATATCTTGGCTACAAGCAAAACACATGAAAGAAGTGTTGTGTGGAGCATAGAGTTAAGTCCCGGATATTAATAGGGCGGCGCCTAGTCTCTTCCCGTGGGAGTCTTAATAGACGATTAAGGAACTATATCAGGTGAATGTACAGCAGCATCCGCCTACATAATGCGAACTCACTAAAGGTTATCTGGAGGTAGTAAATGGCAGAGGTAAACGACAGTCTCGTAATGTAGACAAAAAACTAGGTAACTGATTAAAAGCCCCAGCTAAAAGAAAGTATGGACAAATTTTTCATTGAAAAATGGACCACAGTAACAAATAAAGCTTAGATCAAGATTAAATGGCAGTATTTAAAAATGAAACAATAACAGAAAACATCGATAAGCCAAACGTTTCTATAGCAAATTTGCTATACAATAAATTTAACACCCTTTAAGATTACGCAAGTGTAACAATGGGGTAATTATTTAGTTATATATGGGAAATGATTGGTTTCACTTATAGCTTACTCTTTGTTAGTTGCTGCTTTTGTTCCAAGTTTTATGTAACTGTTAAGTAGCAATATCGCAAGTTGAGAGTTTAACTTTAAGTTTTAACGTCTTTTATGAAGTATCAAGGTAACCAACTCTTGAAAGAGGTTTCAAGCCACTGTTGTATAATTTTGTAGAGCTTAACTTCGAACTAATACTTCTACTCATTTTATCTCGTCTAATAACTTTTCCTTTAACAAAATACGATCTAGTAATTATAAACAGCGTTTCAGAGTCAACAATATATGTATAGACAGAAAATTTACACTTGGAGGAAACCACAAGCCGTATCTATCTAGGTTATTTAACACAAAGTACAAAATAATAGGGTGGGTCAATACGTGCTCAAATTTTCCCATGGGTATGCAACCCTTGTCGATATTAATGGGGGTCAAACAACAATCCACTCATAACCGACCGTATTAAAAGCTTTCTTTTATTAATATTGCCTAATGCAGCAAGAACTGTGACGTAAGCAATAATGCCTAAAGAATGATGGTAATGCGATATAAGGAACCGGTGTAATGACATCATACGTTAAACAATAACCACTAAGTATAGTAGATATTATTACCAATCCTACAGAGCTCAATAGAAGAGTTATGAACAAAACAGTAGTCCGGAGTTCCCGACATAATAGGTCTTCAAGGCGATTCTTTTGTGGGTAATGTAGGAGTTCTAACCAGTAATTGGTAGCGTGCCTCATACTTATAAAGTCATCGTGGGAAAATCTTCAGCGATACGGAAAAGCATGGGAAACTTATCGAGTTAGACTGCGGAACATTCGAATCGATAAATCGAATGAGGTTCGTATTATTGTCCTAGCCGTGAATCTTCGTGCAAGAAATGTAGAAGTTGTTGATCGTATTATTTGAATATTGAAAAACTGGCTGGACTTAGTCTGTCCGACTTAATGAAATTGAATAAATGCAGGTAAGAAACCCTTTTCTCGATAATTACTACTGCTATTAAAGGTCTTTTAGTCCAGTTTAAGAGGCCGTAGTCTGGGAATAATCTCTCATCAATCTAAGACAAATTCTAATCTTAAAGGCAATATTGAAGTATAAAAGCACTCACATATAACTCGTGCGTTTTCTCATGATCACAAACGTCTTACCGCAGAGAGTGTACCATGTTACAGCTTTACAATTAAACACCTTAGCCGTTTATGGTTATAGAATTTATCGTTTGTTTTGCGGCACCCGATTCAGCAGGAATCTCAATTAAGAAACGAGACGGTATCTGAACGCCATGTCTAATCATCGTTTTTTTATGATCTTTCTTTGAAATTTCAATGCATAAGATAGTTATCACCGTAGCCATTTAGAAGTTGATCATAAAAAGAAACAGCTGCCATCGTTAGGACAGAATATTTGAAACCAAAGTATACGTAAGGATATTTCAATTAATTTAATGCAATAATTTGCGATCCTAAAATAAACACGTTATTCTCCACCACAGCAAATATAATCAAGGTTCGTCCTGAAATGTGTTGAGTGCACAGACGTTTTGAATTAATACACTGACCAGTAATGTCTGGACAATAAGGTGCTAATTCGGAAGTGGCAAGTTATCGTTTAAACACAGTTCATTAGCATGAGTTTGGAACCAAGGTCATTCAGTACGTATTAGCGAAGTTATTTTATGTCGTGGTGACGTGCACAATTTTCAAATTGTCAATCTTCCTTAAAAGTCTTACTGAGTTCGAACTGAATTCATTAGTGGAATCCAAATGGCTATTCAATTAAGAGTCAGACACGGTTTAAGTTGGTTTTTATTTAATTAAATAAATTACTAACTATACAAATAAATACAAAAATAAAAGGACTCGTCCGCATCACTATCATCCACAAACGTGTCCAGAAGACTGGCAGCATTGACACGTTGAATAGCAATGCTAAGATATACTTATAAGAGTTACTAGGGTGAATTTTGTCTTCTGGTTAATGGTAAGCTAAGGGTAAAAGCTTGTACTGCAAATATTTCTAGTCCGGACATTGACATAAGTGGCATACCCATTGAACCAGTGTAAAGTGTTTAACGTATTCAAGTGTATTATTATGTTTGGCAACTCTCCAAGTATAATTTTAGCCATTATTCCATTTAAAATTAATAGTAGAACAACATTCGAGTTTGTGTAAAAAGTTTTCAACGTATGTTAGGCTGCGACTTCAAGTTTCTCATCAATATTGTTGTAGGAGATGAGAAGACCATCTGTTGTGTTGTTGACGTGACTTACAGTTTGTAGGACAACGACAGGTGGTGCTGCATCACGTAACTATAACCATCCAAATACGGCGTGACTTTGTACTGAACCTTGAACGGTTGATTTGATATTGATGCTAAACTCAGGGTCTACTCCCTGAGCACAAAATCCATAGTTTCGCCCTGAGTTACCGGCGTTTCCTACTATATAAAATTAATTATAACAGGATTTGGCAATAGCCCGGACTAGTGATGGGCCGAATACGAATAATCGGTTAAAAGTTTACCGAACCGAATATTCGGCAGGATTTGGCGCGCATTATCGTGCATGCCTTCTTCCACCCGCTTACGCCAATCCCGGACGGCCCGACTATTGCATCATCTAGTATAGTTAGTTATGCATCTTGCCCATGTGTTATCGAAAATTCATTTTTGGTCATGTCAAAAGCGCCCACTTGTACATATATACCTAATTGTGCTAGTTCATATTTGTATTTATAAACTTATTTAATTTATTATGATTCGGTACAATTTTCGGAATTTTTTCCGAGTGATCGGCCGAATACAAATGTTCGGAAATCCTGCCGAATGTGCCGAATATAAAACGCATATTCGGCTCTTCTCCAGTTACGAGCCCGAACTAAAGTAAATGAGAACTGGATTTGACAATTGTCCCTACTAACAATGTATTTTAACTCGCCTAAAAAAGTTGATTAATCAGGTATAGGGTCACTAGTGCACTCCGAAATTTTGAACTATTTTCTTAGAGAGTAGAACCTCAGAATCACAAATAAAAAAACAGATTCGTTAACGACGCTACAAGCAAATGAGTAAAGTTACACTAATTAATAGAACACAAAAGTGTATTGTATTACCGCGATAATAAATAAATGGGTCGATATAACAACTGTTTGTATGCGTTAATGTACATACAGCCGTAAGTACGTAGCGCATACAAGATTATAATTTGAAATAGCAACACATGATATGATAAGATACATCTATAATAGGTACTGTACTGGATGAAGGCTAGTAGAGTGTTTTGTATTTGCAATTTTTATTATATCTCTTTGATAACACCTCAATGTAGTCTTGTTATCGACCTTGTGACAAAAGATATTAGGTGCATATTGCTGTAGCACGGTAGGGGAATCTTTACAAGGTCGATTGAATAGGTAATTATCAAGTTTTATGATAATTACTTTAAAAGTCTGAACGACCTCCGTTGAACCGCAAGAATTGTCTCGAAAATGTGTTCTCTTTTTGCCGTGGGGTTGGATTTTGAAAAGATTTTTAGGATGGTATTGATTGAAAACATGACATAACAAAAGCTATTCTAGTTTCGTCAGGGATATTAGATTTTGCCTTAGGCTGAATTCGAGGAGCTATTTCAATTAGTTTTTTCTTCAGCAGCGTTGTAGTAATTTGAATAATTTATTAGCTACTAGCTGTTGCCCGTGTGAAATTTCATGTTCTTCCGACCCACCCCGTCGCATCGCATCCCCTGCCCGCGGTATTATTTCGTTTTCACTTAGCGTTATCACTGACTTTTTTTCTTTATTGCTCGGCTCCTTACGCTAACGCCATGTTAGTTTCTTAAGAATTAGGCTATCAAATGCAAAAAAACAATTTTTAGAATCCAAGTAGTAGTTCAAGAGATTAGCGCGTTTAAACAAACTCTTCAACTTTGTTATGAGTATAAATTTATTCAAACACAAATATACGAATGGATAGAATAAGAAATGAGTACCAAAGAGGAACTTTGAAAGTGGCACCAATAACTGAAAAGTTGTGGGTTGTCAAGGTATGGTCACGTGATATGGAGGAATGAGGAAAATGTCATGAGGAAAGTATTGAGTTTGAATGTGATGGCTATAAGAGTAGAGGGAGACCAAAGAAAGGATGGATGAACTATGTGAATTATGATATGGATAGAAAGGAGGTTACTACTGAGATGACGACTAATAGAGAAGTGTGGCAGGAAAATACATGTTTCGCCGACCCAATATACATTGGGATACGAGCAAAAGAATGATGATACTTAAATTAGCGAATAGAAGAAAAGTTAAGTATAATATACTTAACTTTCATAAAATCATTACTTTGTTTGACGATACAGTTTAATTAAAATATATTTGTTGTGATGCTAAAAAGTAACATCATCTGTCTAGCTTTTCCTAATTATGTTGGGGTCGGCTTCCAGTCTAACCGTATGCAGCTGAATATCAGTATATTACATGGAGCGTATGCCTATCTGACCTCCACAACTCAGTTAGAGCTTTCAAACACGAGCGGCATTATGCCAACGGCAAAGGTAATTGCTACCGTCAATACGTGCTGGCGGCAGCCGACGACGCGTCTCGACGGCAGCCGACTGCAGCCGACGGCAGCTGGCGACATGCCATCTTCTAAGATCAGCGGCATCATCGCGCGTCGACGGCTGCAGTTACCTGCCGTAGGCATCATGCCGCTCGTGTGTAAGAGCTCTTACTGGGAAATACGATACCACTTGGTAAGACTGGCTTCAGACTTTCGGGCTTCTGACGACCCGTAACGACTGTTAAAGGTCCACAAATGACGGCCGGGACCAACGGCTTAACGTGCTTTCCGAGGCACGTACGTGTCTTAGTATGTAAAGATGGTCACCCATCTTCGAACCAACCGCGCCAAACGTAACCTTACCTGATCAATCGATCCGTGCGGCTGTTAGTACTTAGCTACTATGCTAAAAAGTAACAATTTCATTCAATTACATTTTTGTGTGAACTGGTAAACTCCGATTACTAATGGACATGGAGTAATCTCTCATTTTTTTCAAAGATTAGCTAGAATTATGGGCTCAAGATAAGGACAAAACTTCGTTATCAATACAACAACAACCTCTGAACTTTTTTCCTTATAATGAATGGGCAGGGACTTCTAAACATTAAATTTTGGTTAGACTTTTCAATGTTATTCAAAATTTAGGTAAAAAGAAGAAAAACCCATGACCTCTTTCTGATATTCTACTTAAAAGCTATGACGTCAGAACCATATACCACTTGTTTGACACAATTCGTTGGCAAATATGGTGAATAAGGAAATTATTATCACAGACACACGTCATAGTAATTAAAGTTTTGCTGATAAAATAATTATATTATATTTAAATTAATGTGTACATTTGACAATTACTTGAGAGACTTGTGACTAATTATTAAAAGCCGTACAGGTCGATCAATCAGGTTAAGCTAAGTTTGCTGCAGTTGATCCGTGGATGGGTGACCATCTTAAAATACCAAGACCCCTCCGTGCCTCGGAAAGCACATTAAGCTGTTGGTCCCGGTGAATCTTTGACGGTCGTTATAAGTGGAGGTCAGAGCGACTGCACGCTACATGCAAAACACTGGTATTCAGCTGCATCTGGTTAGACTGGAAGCAAACCGCAATATAGTTGGAGAGAGCTATCATCATCATCATACACATACATACAATCACGCCTTTTTCCCATGGGGGTAGGCAGAAACCACGGAACGCCACCTGCTACGATCTCTACACCCTCCTTTTGCCTCGTTTAGGTTCATACAATTGGTCATACACACACGCCGGTTGCGAGTACTACGCACCTGACCTTTCTGAAGAACATCACCAATAAGGTCACTATATGTCCTCCTGGGGCGTCCTCTCCCGGTGTTTCCACTCACATCTGCCTTTGGTGAGCCGTCCTTCATTCATCCTCTCAACATGACCAAACCATCTAAGCATACTTTTTTCAATTTCTTTTTAACCACACCGTTCTCTTATCACATCATTCCTCAGCCTATCACTCATAGTCACACCACACATGCTTCGCAAGGAACGCATTTCCACAGCATTTATTCTACTTTCATGCTTCTTTTGCCACACCCAACATTCACTTCCATACATAAGCGTAGGTACCAGTACACCATTGTGCACAGCCAGTCGAGGCTTATCGAACATCAATATCTCATCATCATCATTTTTTCATTCCTTATCATCATCATTTCAGCCGAAAATCGTCCACTGCTGGACATAGGCCTCCACCAATTTGGGGGGGTTTGTCATAATCGCCACGCTTGACAGGCGATCGCAGTATAGCGGTAAAATGCATGGAGAATGCTGCTGCCTGTTCTCTAGTAAGTCCCTTAGTCGCTTTTGACTACAACCACAGGAAGAAATGAGATAATGCTTTTCTTTACGTCCAGCACCACACGGAACAAAGAGAGAGAGAGAGAGAGAGAGAGAGAGAGAGCGATGCAGATGATGAATTGACAATTATTTTTGGTAATTCTCTAAAAACCAGTGACTAATAGAACTCCAAAAGTCAATAACTAATTAAAGTTAATTCAAAAGGATATCTTCTTCGATACCTACGCAGATAGTAGGTGCATGTCGGTCATCATTATCAATGTATGTAGGTGAGGGTACATATTCATCCAAGTCAATTTTATTCATTGAGGTTACGAAAGCCGAAAGTGGGTTAAAAATAATACATAGATACTGTAGAATGTGTTTTTCTTCGTATTTCTTGTTATTTACTGGACTTCTTCAATAATGGAGTGATATATTATCTGTCTACTGATAAAGAGTTATTGGTTTTTTTTTTCATCTAGAACAGCCTTTCCCAAAGTGAGACCAGACCAGACCCAGAAAAAAAATGGGGGCGTCTATGACTACCTATGTGTGGAGTCTATACACCACACACAGCCTTTTCTGGGTCTCTTACCAACCCCCTTTAGGCCTGCAGCGCCCACAAGGGGGGCGTTATCGCCAACTTTGGGAAAGGCTGATCTAGAACTTCTCAGAAGTAGTCGAGAGTTTAGATTTGTGCCCGGTTGATGTCAATAGGCTCGCCTCCTATTACGTGGGACTTAAACACAACTGCCGAAATCTGGATGTTCTATAGGTACACCTCTGTTCCACCTTCGGGGAATACTGGCATGATGTTATGGTCTGTTCCGATGTCTCATCTGAATTTATACAGGATGTCCCAAGAGGTTACGTAGCTGGGAAGGGAGGTGATAGGGGTGGTCACAAGGGTCACCAGGAAAAAAAAAATCCCCTCTGGGTATTTAAAAAAATAAATGGCATTTTTTTTAAACTAATAATTTTACACCTTGTGGGGCTATTTTGCTAACTGTACCTACAAAAATTGCTGTATTAAAAAAAAAGCTGTAATGTAATCGTCAATAATCCTTTATCAAATTGAAATAAAAAAAACAATACATATCTAACCAAGATTTTAAAGAAAATTAAGTTCTTGTCCAAACAATTTTACTCAACTTCCTCCAAGTGTACTGAAAAAAAAAAAGATTTATTTTTTTATTTTTCTGGTGACCCTTGCGACCACCCCTATCACCCCCCTTCTCAGCTACGTAACCTTTTGGGACACCCTGTATATTATCTTATTCAATTTTAAGGGGTCAGACAGCAGCAGCGTCCTCCTTCTATTGTGAAAATGTGATAACCAATTGTTCTCCTAATCAAGGTAGGCACGGCGACAAATCAAGCTTTATATTTTCAGTGTAAGCTGACTTCTCATTGTACGAGAAGTTTATACAATGCGAGGTCAGCTAAAACTGGAAATGTGTAGCTTGATATTCAGCCGTGTGTACTATACTCAACACACGCACACACCCACTAATTAACTAAAGACCAACGACAATGTTCCCTTTATCTGTAGAGTGATCTGTGAAGTGCACTGCTCGTACGCAGTGGAGTTTACAGATTCATAATAATTATTATTGAAACTGTGGCTTCCCAAACACTCCCTTCCAGCTGACTATGTTGAGCCTGCAATAAGGGTTCCAGCGGGCCACCAACTGCCATGGCACACCTGGAAATCTCTTAATCGACTAAGAAACCATTTAGGCCGCTACCGGCACAACTTGGTCCTCCTGGTACTCGGAAGAACCGCAGTGCGACTGTGGAGCCACATCGCAAACTATGCCCTACCTCTAAACTAAGACCTGTACTATGGTAGACCTTTGCGAGGCCAACGCTAACGCTGTCGAATAGCTGAATTCTGGTCGAACCTTATTTAAAAACCAATAATTGGAATCATCGACACAACGAAGAAGATAATATGACGCAGATGTAATCATGTCACTGATTGGTATTGATTGAAATAATGAATCAAATAAGCCGTTTATCACAATATTTTTTTGGGTAATTAAAATCCATCCATACGTAAGTATACAACACATACTATCAGCATCACAGAATACCTATGTCAATGTAATAATTATATAAGTTTAATATTATAATCGACAATTTTGTTTTCGCAGTCCCGAGTCTTATCTAAAACCAGATATAAATTGAAACAATACAGCAATTTGAATATTACTAAAGGATCGGTCATTCAATAGTACTACGTCACGACAATACATTACTTTGCCAGTGTGCCCAGTTGGATAAAATAATCTATTATCTTTGCCTCAATCAGGGTTGCCAGCCGTCTACTTGCGCACGGGCAGCATTCGCTCTCGTTCGGCGATTGTCCGGCCAGTTCAATGGAAGCAATGAAATGAATTGCACCGATCCCAGCGTGGTTTGACCAGACTCGATTAATCGAATGAACCTCAAGATTTGCACTAGCCCCTAAGGCCTCATGTTTCATGGTGCCATAGAGGCTATTTCATATCAAGAAGTAGAACGAGGGACGCTGTAATGGTAGGGAACACGTGCCCTTAGGATAGGAAAGAATTGCGAGCCTACCGAATATTATGCATCCTTAAGTACCTAAGCATTGGACTAGTGGAGAGATGGAAATATTTTCAAAGCATCTTCTTCTATAAAGGAGTATTTTAACATACCTCTGTTAGGAGTCTAACCCAACATTTTTAGTTTCGTCAACTTGTTCCTTTATTTTTTTTACAACTGTCAACCCTAGGAGACGCGCCGATACCGCGAGCCGGCGCGTACGCATAATGTAGTTAGGGGATTATTTTTTAATCCAATTACACAGTAAGATCTCAAAATAAATGGCAGTAGCAATAAATACGTCGTGACCGAGAAATAGTGGCCTACATCACTAGGATAAAACTAGACGGGTTTATTGAGAAGACTAAAATCTACAAACTGCTATTGCTGTATCTTTAAGCTATATTTTATTTTATTTATGGTACACCTGCAGAACAGTAGGAGGCACTATAAAGGTGATTTATCAGACTTGATGTACGTGAATATGATTCAGCGGTTGGAGTACATGGATACAAAATTCTGGTTCGAAATTCTAATGGGTAGAAACAGCCAGCCTTACCACGAGAACCTTCAGTATTGTAGGTGTAATTCTGACAAGTCCATAAAGCCCAACAAAGATCACAAGCAATTATTACTAGGAAGCCTGACTCATTTCAATATCGTTGACTCATTCATACATCACGCGCGAAATAAACGCGATAATATGATCCACATCTTTGATAGTCGCAATCAAAATGAATCTATTAATACTGTTGAAGAGGAAAGTTTTTGTTTGTTATATCATTACTATGATATATGTATACCATATCAGCTTAGAAACGTCAACTGGGATATGAGCATACTTAATCCTAATCACAAACTAAGTCTTGCTATTGGAACGGCTGCATGTGTAGTAACATGGACGCACGCCCTGGCGTGTATAAGGATTCAGTACATGATTCTGACCGCAGGTGGCGTTGAAATTGTTTATCGGTTATATAAAAATGCTGTTCCATTCATTTTAACTTTACTATGAAACAGCAATTATTTTTTTTGATAACTGTCGATAAATTTCCACGCTAGAGGGTCTCGAGTTTGCGCGGCGATGGATGCCAACCTGTATTCAAAACGCTCTGCAAAAGTATTGGCGATCATAAGAAAAATCCAAGGATTAGATCCTTTATTGAAGTTCTTTGTACGGGGGACGCAAAAATACCAAGATGTTCACACAGCATATTCAATTAAAGTAAGTTAATTGAAATCCACAAGTAATAAAGCTTTTTCATATAGTGTCCAGAACATAATGTAGTGTAGTAACCTAGCTAAGTGCCCACTAACTGTGAAAGGAAACTGGGAATGAAACGTCCTACATGACATGTTAAATTCTTGAGGACCTGCAGTATAGCTGTTCACAACCATTCGATACGCTTCCGTACCGAATCAAACATCAATTAATGTTATCATAGGAGTTCTATAATACGCAGATCATAAATCCGAAAATGTTGTCAGTTTATTTCAAACAGACGACCGCTGTTCTTTTTACAGTTGTCTGTTGTCGGGGGCAAGGCAAATCAGGTTATCGAAATGTGTCATTTTTAACCGACTTCAAAAAAAGGAGGAGGTTATCAATTCAACTGCATTTTTACACGCTTTATATTTTAATAATATTTTTTATGTTTTTTTACCTCATAACTTTTGACTGGGTGAACCGATTTTGATGATTTTTTTTTATTTGAAAGCTGGTGCTTCCCTAATGGTCCCATTTTAATTTGGTTCGATTCGGATAATGGGGTCCATGTGAAAACCATATAAGTCTTAAATTTTCATTAAGTATTTGCGCGACAAATGAACGAATAACGCGATTAGATTAGTGCGGGGTATCTACCATAACTCAAAAGTTAAATATTATTTTTTACAAAAAAAAAAAAACCATCGAATTCCTTAAAAAAAAACACTACAAAGTCAAAAATAACTTTAATTTCGGAAGTCGGTGGCAAAAACCTTAAATACAGATCCTAAGACACCGAATTCCGAAATTAAAGTTATTTTTGACTTTGTAGTGTTTTTTTTAAGGAAGTCGGTTGTTTTTCAATACTATAATAGCCTGTCGAATACTTGTGAACTATACTGCGGTTCTGATGAATATGAATTTAACATCAATTCCATGCATTCCGCATATTGAAGCTAATCCGATATCTCGCTGTTTGCGAGACAACCGTTCATAGTCGGAAACAGGGTCTATTGTTCGTCTATTACGATTGCTACTTGATCGGTTACCACCACACTGGTTGCTTTGTTCATTTCCAACTGCATTACTAATGCCAATTTGTATGAAAATTGAAATCTTGTTTATCTAGTTGTTGTTATGGG
Organism: Aporophyla nigra; assembly: GCA_947507805.1. Taxonomy (NCBI): domain Eukaryota; kingdom Metazoa; phylum Arthropoda; class Insecta; order Lepidoptera; family Noctuidae; genus Aporophyla; species Aporophyla nigra. The sequence goes on along the minus strand of OX382292.1, from coordinate 23,484,645 downwards.
TTTAATTGTTATAGAAAAACATTAATAAGAAGTTAAAGCCTTAAAGGTGATGAAATTTCATCTTCACTCTGTGGGAAGATTCAATAATAGGAAGAATTACTTGGAAGTTAGAATAATACTGTCTAATTTCTGGTAGAGATATTTGAATCAACGTAAATTCTTTTCTGCAGTATAGCTTAATCTAGTCTAGCGCAGATCATCTTAGAAAAGTAAGAAATTAAAACGTATTTCTTCTTCGACTCGATTTTCTTTTTTGCCATTCTGCGAAAATTCCAATCGAAACTTTTCTCTCTACAATCTTTTATTAAAAAACACAAGATTGTTCTCAGTAACGTCACAATAATTTATGAAGAGGCAACCAACTTTAATAAGCTCAAAAGAAAAAGTTCATTACATCGGATATCAATTTAAGTAATATCCAATTTGGACCGAATATTCTTTAGAAAATGATGTTTGGCCGACCGAATTTAAAAGTGCTCATTTCTATTCACGAAGTAATAACGCACTGATGAAAAATGTAAGTAATTCGACAACTTAATAAGATGTAGAACTAATGACATTAAAAAGGCCCCATATGAAATCGTAAGACAATCTACCAGCATTCCATAAGCGCTCGACAACGCAACGCCAGTAAGTTATGAACGACACGCAAGGGATAACTCGGACAAATTAAATACACCACACATTTTTATAATCCTCATCAATAATTAGGTACACATAAAATGGTCGTATAACACATCACGGACGGAGGAAGGAGTGCGACCTTTCACTTTCTCTAGAGAAGTATGCGACCACTCAGGTTTTTGCAATGTCAAAATATGCAAAGAAAAAATGCCGTTAGCAACAGATACCTGAGTTAAAATATTTGAGACATCTACAAATTGCAATGATACGACTCCTCAATAGGGTCGAGAGATGCTATGAAAACCGTTAATGAAACTGGCAACATGGCCTTATTTGGCCTTGGACGTATAGTGGAGGAATTTGAATGAATTGATAAAACACATGTTACATTGAAATCATTCTGTATCCGCATAATTATAACAGTCCACACATGAAACCGTAAAAAAGACAATCGGAGTACAGTCACATAAAACTAACACATTCACGAAGAACGATTCCATCTCAAAGGAATAACTTACTTCTCTTCCCGCCACGATAATTGACAGGACTTCACATGGCATATAATAACGCATCTTTAATTAGAAAGAAAGTAGCGGTAAATAATTAACCATTCCTATTGCAGTGGCATCCTTTGTTATATCAAACAAGTTGCATCATTATGAAGGCAAGATCGAATAATTGAGTGAAATAATCGGTCAATTCCTAAGTGGTTTTCGTCGTAACGTGGCAGTTACGAGTTTGAAAGGGAATTAGGACGCAGCATTTGTATAGTACTGTACCAAAAGACATAATTATGGAGAGACGAAATTCCCGGTTTGTTTATTTTAAGACGAGTCTGTCACTAAACGCGTGTCAAAGAACCGTCCCTCAGTTCCTCGCTCGTCGACATCCTGAAACTATTAATTCAACCTTCTACTGATAAATCAGGCCCGACGAGCGATGAATATAATTTATTCCCAGCAAACCAGCAATTTATAGGGCGTAAAGTGTTAACAGCTTCTTTAATATTTCCACATTTCTAGTAACTAAGCAATGTAGGTAAACATTAAGTGGTATCATAATAATAGCTTCCGGCATTTGTTCACTCAAGGATTAAAAAACAACCCTCATCCCGGTTATAAATAAACGCGGATAAAAAAAACTAGGTCAGCGTCTATTTAAAAAAATGATCAATTCTCTTGTTTTGCCTACCTTTGTGATGTTTAATTATTTTTACGTAGAATACGTTTTGTTGCATACAAAACTTTTTCTTACAATTAAGAGTCGGTACAAAGTCGTGACAAGACTTAATTGCAAGTTACGTTTATGTGCGTCAATAGAAAAGTGAAATCGAAGGCGCTTAGACGTGTAAATTACAAAATAGAGCACTTTGTTTCCCAACATGTGTTATCAAACACAATAGGGTTAGAGAATGACGCTTTAAGTAAGGGCAAAGGGTAGAGACCAGACGGTATTGTATTAAAAACAGGGTCATTATTAAAACTTAACACAACGCTTTAATACAGACATTTATTAATGTAACCTTCATTAAGACAATACTCGCAATTAGTGAATGTAAAACTGTTTATGAGTATTATTATGAAAAAATAGCACACCTTCTTAGTAAGACCTAAAGTCTATAAAAAAAACTTAATCATTCTGAAGGAAACGGACTGGTTTTACAACAAACCAGTGAACAAAGGTCAATACATTGTGTTATAGTGTTAGACTCAATCGAACACTAGAAAAACAGCCAACCGGACGCACGAGACGACCGGCTCTAAAGCCTAGTACAGATTACACTAGTTTATTATTTGAGTGGCGGATACTCTAGCAACTAAACCTCGTACCGGCTACAATGTGCCGGAAATAGTACGAAAGAAAATGCATAGCACTTTCTATTGTAACATCCGACACTTTTAAGGTGGGATCTTATTTCTATTCAAGGAACATCTTGGGGACGGTTTCGGGTTTCTTCAGTGGCCATCCAACATGCAAGAGTGACTAAATAAAATATTGGATGAAGATTTCAACGTTCTGAACTAGGCTTAAATCCTTCCGTGGAAACCGATGCGACTTAAAGAATTTTACTTTCACTAAGGTGTTACGAATCGAACCGGTCGCTGATCCTTAATCCAAAGAGATAACAAAGCAACAGGGGGACTTAGCACGAGCGGGCCTGACTTATATCAAGGACCGAGAAACATTTAAGGTGGATGGATGATTATCTCAGATGCCATTTTGTCGCTAGATGGCGCTAGATCCACAATTTGGAACATTTTCAATTTTTACGCCTAACTTAGAAATCTTTAATAGATAACTTTATTATATGCGAAACCTAGGGCATTAACTTGATTTTTTTAGATAGTCACTGTGCTTGTTAACTGGTCTCATACAAAGATTTGTACATTCTAAAGATTTAGCCGCTTGACTTTACTCTTTACACACACATACAAAGTAAATAGTAGTAACTTTCGACACCACTAGATGTCGTTTTATTCAAACAGTTTAAAATGAAATTAATATAGGTACACTGTCCCTATAAGTTATAGTAATGTGACTGAACCTAAATTGTAATGTGTAAATAGTCATCATCTCAGCCGCAAGACGATCACTGCTGGATATAGGCCTCCCCCTATTTGGGGGGCTTTGCCATAATCACCACGCTTGGCAAGCGGGTTGGCGATCGCAGTGTGATGGTAAAATGCATAGAGAACGCTGCTGCCCATTCTCTAGTAAATCCCTTAGTCGCCTTTTACGACACCCACGGGAAGAAATGTAAGGAAGAAGAAGGAATGGAAGTGTAAATAGTGACGTGTACTAAATAAATAAATAAAAGACTATTTATTACATTGTAAAGCTTTTTATTGTACCTTACTATAAATTAATAATATTTATTTAGTAAAAAGGGGTTAATATTTTCATAAAAATAATCGTTTTATTTACTCTCACTACATTTACTTAGATAGTTTCCGTTTGGATTCAAACCATCGAGTCATACCACCATACAAAGATAACATACTTTTTTAAATATTTTGATATTTACAATTATGATTTTGAATTTAGTATTAGAAAGAATTATGTATGTAGATTACAATATAAATAACATCATACGTAAGTATATATAACGGCACATGTATCTTACACAACAACACAAAGGGGTTGCTAGCTAACCATAACATTTATTTATGTTTCAAGAATACCTACTTATGATACAATTTTGAACTGCAATAAATATTCTTTTACAATTGAATTGTTAGGCTGGTACCTAAATACATGAGTGAAACTTATCTACACAGAAAAATCTTATGAACTAACAAAATAACACAAACTATACATCGCTACGTGCAAAAAGCTTATTAATTATTCTATAATGTTCCCACTGCTGAGACTCAGGCCTCCTCTGAACTGTGGTGATGAAATAATTTACACTCAGCAAAGTGCCGGCTTGGATTCGAACCATCGACTCGTACCACCATACAAAGATACTTATAAATATTATAATAAAATATCTTCTTTTCTACGCGCTACTTTTTGCAGTCGCCGCCGCCGCCGCGCCGTATCAGTCTTCTGCTTGTCACTTTTTACTTCCATTTATATAATTTCCGTGTGATCTGAATCAAATGCTGGAAGACGCAGTTTTCGCTGCAACAAATGAATTTACACAGTTTTGTTAGACTATTCTTACTGAACCGACACCTCAGAGACCTGCGGAATAAGTTAGGAAATGAGTAAGACTTATATTTTTATACCTTTTAATTCCTTGATGTCTAGACATTTAGCATTTTTCTCAACTCTTCTCAAAATAATTTCCGGCAGTACACATGTTTTAAAAAATGTTACCAACTTCGGCATCATAGCGTTGATAACTTCCTCATCCCGGTTAACTTTTATGACAGTCAATGGTTGGGTGACAGATATCAAGCAAATGAAGTAACATTTATTCATTTTGGTAATTCGCAATTGACCCTGGACCTAGAATCAAAATAATAATAGCTGTTAAAAAGAAACAATCCAAGAAATACATTATTTTTATACATACATACCAAGAAATAATGATATTTGTTACACTGAACATTGTGTAAAATATGTTGTACTTTGGTATTGTCAAACAAAAACTTCATCACTACAAACAAGCAAAAGCGTACTAATGTAATGAACACAAAAATATGGTATCAAGTTGGGACTTACCATTCCAGATGAAGAATCAAAGTTGTGACCATATGACCTTCTTCAAGTCAACAATACGGTACCCTACCAAACCTGATAAGTTGTCACTTGATGTTCTTTCCACAGTTAGTTGATAAGCTTCAGTCTCTGAATCGGGTTGTGGCCAATCAAAATCAACAGTCTCTACTTGCTCTGTAACAGATTCAACTGTATTGAAGCTAGAGCTGCAGGCTATGGCTTCGTATCGAATTTCTGGTATACCACGCGAATAGGTTTAGGGCGTATCTTCAGCTGTCGAATGGTTGGACAGCTGATGATGATCTTGAGTTGAATGTGGACTGAAATAAAAGATAAATAAATGAAATAGGTACAGTTAAAAGTACACAGTTAAGACACAACACGAACCAACGAGTATCAAATAACCTCCACTCACGTAAATCTGATTCGAAATCTTATGGGAATCTAATTTACTCACTATAGATCACTAAAAGAACTTCCATGATGTCTTTTGAATACTGCTTGCACTTTTTTCCGTGATTTTCGCGGTCCTGAATACACATGTCGTATACATTTATGCAAGTTTATTAGTCGGGTTTATCTTAGGCAGTTCAGTTGCAATTCAATCTGTAATCAAAAAGAATAATTACAAACAACAGCAAATGTATCTTATTTATGAAATGTTTCAAGAAACAGAAATAACACCACCACCAAGCTGTTGTTTTCAGAGAGAATATTTGAAATTTGTAGTACCTATGTCATGTGACGACAATCAACGAGTGTTGCTAACGTTTGATTTTGTATTTCATCTTCTAAATCTTACACTTTTGTACCATTATAATAATACTCTATATCACCTTGAAAATCATTCATTGCACATAAAAATAACACTTACCGTCAATAAAACACAAAAACACTTCACTTTTCAATAAAAACCAGGGCTTTGAATAACGTTAAAAATTTGGTATCGTTACTTTCATCGGACGAAGATAACGTTATTAGTAGAGGTCACGTAATGCTTGGTAACGATACTTGGCATACGTTTTACCGGTAACTGAGTACCGTTAATTTTTTATTTATTTTCTTTCATCTCTTTCTTTCGTCTACATTATTGAAGTTGCATTTGCACCGTTTGATTGGCGATGTTGCCGTAGAGCGCCGCCGCCCATGGCGTTCCGCTTAGGTTGCGCAGGTTGACAACAACGCATTAAGTAACGATGTGATAAGAGAACGGTGTGGTGTAAAAGAAGATGTAGTGACAAAAATTGAAAAAAGTATGCTTAGATGGTTTGGTCATGTTGAGAGGATGAATGAAGGTCGGCTCACAAAAGGTATTTACAAGGCAGATGTGAGTGGAAACACCGGGAGGGGACGCCCTAGGAGGACATATAGGGACCTTATTGGTGATGTTCTTCAGAAAGGTCAGGTGCGTAGTACTCGCAACCGGCGTGTGTGTATGACCAATTTTATGAACCTAAACGAGGCAAAAGAAGTGTGTAGAGATCGTAGCAGGTGGCGTTCCGTGGTTTCTGCCTACCCCCATGGGAAAAAGGCGTGATTCTATGTATGTATGTATGTAAAAGTATCGATACTAGTAACGTTAATTGGTAACGTTATTTTATAGATTAGATACCAAAGTATCGTTACCCGTTTTACCGTTAAAATATTAACTTTATGAAAATAACGTTACTTAACGATACTTATAGTGTGAATTTGGTAACGTTAACAAGCCCTGATAAAAACTGTTTCACGGATGGCACTCATTTGAATGGTTCTCCGTAGTAGGTAGCACAGTTTTTTTAAGTAATAATAAACATGGTAAATATCCCGTTTTAAGTTCTAATGATACTGGTGTTTATTGTTTCGTGTGGATTTCATGACAAAGTCTCTTCCGAGCCCCTTTTCTTTAATAAAAAAAACCTCGTCGTAAAGTTTAGTTGCTAAATTGGTGTCCAGATTCTTAAATATTATACCAAAATGTTAAATTTTGCGTTGAAGTTTTAGTAACACCCACCACATTTGTTTACCATTTATTTTATTGAAATTTCAATGCGTACTATTTTTATTTTTGAATTCTTAGCAAAGTACGATCTTTTAAAATGTATGGTACGATCTTCTAAAAAATAAAGTTGGCAACCCTGCTTGACGCATTTTGTGTGTGCTAATAATACTAGTAAAATAAGCAATTATGAAAAATCAAAGTGGTTTGTCTGTGTATTCACTAATCTTGCTGGTTTCACATGAATGAAATATGATTCAATCAATAGATGTACGTAGTACCTACGTTTCACCATTGTGTAGGTAGCTTCGCTGATCGCCTGATTTAGTCATAACTTACTTATACATCAAATTCTATTCTCTGATTTTATTCAACCCAAACCAATGGATTAGTACCTAAGCGTATCAGAATGTTATCAGTACCTACTTACATACATTAAAAAGATTTTTAAATCTGGAAAGTCGTGTACTAGTAACTACTTACTACGTATTTAAACTAGATAATACAATAATTACATTAGTATTGTATCTGTGTGAACCAAGGGCAGATCGCAGAGATATTTTTTTCACTTTATGTAAAGCATTCTTTCTCATTCCATAATAAAAAACATTTTATCAATCAAAAAATGTTAACTGCGCGGGCAAACCCGCGCGCCCGGCGCTAACTTGCTAGAAACACAATATTCTGGAAACGATTCGCAAGTTTTCAAGACTCAAGCAATCACGCTTTGACGGTATGGCAACAACGCGGGGTGCGAGCGCTGCTACTAGAATGGCAACGTCGCATTATCGAATTTAAAAGATAAATTCTTGTCTAAATGTTCGAATATCGAACAGCGCCATCTATTATGAATGTTTACTAATCGTAAACTCGTAACACAACAGCAACCAACTTTCTCGGTGGTTCTATAAATTTCCGTCAGATGGCGCGATTCAGGTCACTCACACATGTAAAGATTTTTCGTTTTTTATTCGGTCTAATTCTCCTAGAAATACTGTTTTTTTTATAAAATTTGGGCCATATGCGAACATAATACATTATTAAGTCTCATTAAAGTTGCTTTTATTCTGCAGAAACTGTTTATTTACCGAGATTTCCACACCTGAAAAATGTATGGCGAGGGCTATCTAGGCATTCACCTTAAAGAAAATCGACAAAAAAAATAGAAGAAGATTTATTATCTATACTAATATTATAAAGCTGAAGAGTTTGTTAGTTTGTATGTTTGTTTGTTTGGTTGAACGCGCTAATCTCAGAAACTACTGGTCCGAATTGAAAAATTATTTTTGTGTTGGGTAGCCTATTTATTGAGGAGGCTATAGGCTATATAACATCACTTTACAATCAAAACGAGCGGAGCAGCAATGAAAAATGGACGAAAATTGGCAGGCCGAATTGCCTCGGACGCGACGGGAAGAGTCACGGGAGCAAAAATTTGACGCGGACGAAGTCGCGGGCAGAAGCTAGTAAACAATAAGTAGAAGAATGCAAAGGGGTCGTGGCAAAATAATAATCGATCGGTCGATTTTCAGGGTTAAGCAACGCTAGCCGAGGTCGGACCGTGGATACAACATAATCAGAATATATTGTTCCCGCTGCTGGGACACAGGTGTCCTCTATTCTAGAAGGAGTGAGCCGTAATCTACCACGCTTAGATTTTTTCTAAGACATGCCGGTTTCCTCCCAATGTTTTCCTTCACGGTTTTGAGTGTCCGTGGATGGGTGACCCTCAATTACATAAAAAAGCACCTCGGAAAGCACACTATGCAGTTGGTCCTGGGTGCCATTCTTAAATCTTTGGCAGCCGTTACGGGTAGTCAGTCTGAAGCTAGAAAGTCTGAGAACCAGTGTTGCCAAGGGGTATCGCGTGACTGGGTTGTGGATGTCGGGTAGGCAGTCGTTTTAAGTAAAACACTGGTATTCAGCTGCATCTGGTTAAACTGGAAGCCAGATTGATTGGAGTAGTAGAATGGAATGGCTCTCTATGACGACTTTAAGATACTTTCAAGGGAATTATCATAAAATAAAACAGTCACATCTAAAATGGAAACTAAGACCCTAACAGCAGGAATGACTACCATTTTGGAAGTTCTACAACATACATTGCGTGATTTACCTTGTTGAGCAGACAATTTTTTCAAACTTATGCAGCAATGGATTAGCAATATTTTGGAAATTATTCAGATTATGATTGATAGTGTGTTACGCGATTAGGGTATAGGCTAACCGACCAAACGTAAGATGTTTCGTCATATAAAGCACATATTCAAAATTAATTATGTAAATTCCAGATGAAAATGTCCGTAAATAAACAATGTTACATACTTGTTTCTGTTCAAAACATGATAACGTACGAGTTCAAGGTTAATTCGCAAGCGAGATAAATAAAATTAACTGGATACGTTATTTATTCATAAGTAAGTAAGGCAAAATAATTGCTACACGAAATCACTGGCGACTGACACTGACTTCAGATGCACTGAAGGTCTGAATAAGTAACCATTGAAAATTAAATTACTGTTTGCTTATCAACAATCTGTTCAACTAATCAGGTCCAGAAAACGAGCGTCAGACACTAGTTGTCTGGCATATTTCTTGAACTGGGCCTTTTTGACGCAGCGGTGAGGGACACTATAATGCTAGTTACTGAGATCACACCTTACACTTTTTATTTTACTCTTGTCAGCTGTAACTAACTTATGTGTGCTTCTTAAACTGTGCTAAATAAATGTATTTTCTTTCGTTCTATTCACGATATCGTGTTAACAGAATTGTATAAAAACCTTGGGAATTTTAATAGCCACAAAAAAAACATATCACACCTGAAGTCTCCGAAAGGTTTGGCAGAGATGTAAAGTCATTGTGTATCTATAGTAACACCCCATATTTTGCCAGTTATGTTTAAGTCCTATATAAAAGGGGGCGAGCCTAATGCCATCAACGGGACAAAAATCCATACTCTGTGCTGCTAGCCTGCTACTGAGAACTTGAAGGGAAAGCCCAGTAAAACACTTCGCCTATCCTCGGAATCCAACCTAGCGCTTGCGACTACAAGAGCAACGAGTCTACGAGAAGTATATTTTAATAAAAAAGTACAGTTTCTAATGAACTAAAATAAAATTATTTCAGAAACATCGTAAATAAACATGACTCAACCGTAATCGAGAAAAGTGTTATAAAGAAAAACTAAGAAAACTCATTTTTATCAGAGAGAGAGCTCTTATAAAAATTCCAAAAATAACTTAGGGTTGGAAACACAATTCCTAGTTTTTTAATTGAGAAACGCCCTAAATGCTGGATTTAGAACCATTGTAATTGAATGACAATGGAAAATTATACTTCACTCGTTGAATTTTCTGAAATTAGAAGAGGGTCCATTAAAATAGCCTCCACGTGTGGCAATAGTCGTAAGCTAAAAAATAACAACCGCACGAGTAGATTGAAGGCTAGGCGACGCCTTACGAGGTCGGTCCATGGATCGGATGACCACCCATAACATACCGAGAAACCATGCCTCGAAAAGCACGCTAAGCCACATTATTCGTAGATCTTTGGCAGTCGTTTTGGGTAGTCTAAAGCTCAAAAAGTCTGACAAACCAGTCTTGCCAAGGCGTAACGTGGTACCTAGTAATTCCGTCCATGTAAAATACTGGTATACAGCTGCATCCGGTTAGAATGGAAGCCCGACACCAACAAAGTTGGAAACATCCTAGAATAAGAAGCAGCATGCAGTAGCTGTCTGTGCAACTATAAGTAAAGAGATCTATGACAAGACAAAAGAGAGACATCTAATAGGGATAAGGCAGCTGATTGATTGTGTGGCGGTACTGATACGTCCGGCACAACCTAATCTGTCAGCCACGCTGCCACCTTGCTAAGCAGCTGATTTGCATTCTTAGTAGTCATGTCGATAGTACGACAGTGACCCCATTGTCCCAAATCTTCGCCACTTCTACAGCATGGTCGATGACACCGCATTTGTCACTATGGTTGCATTTCTAAGTGAACAGAGAGCATTTGGAAGCGCCAGGGTAACCTGCGAAATTCATATTTTCTTACGTTTTTTTTTTTTTGCATTTAGTATGTTCATTTAATCCCACTGAATGACTTTATCATGAAATAGTAATTCAATAGGATGAAGCGAATTTAAAGGGTTGTATGATGTATTGATGAATTTTTATTATTATAATTCTGTAAAAAGCCATAATTTTAACTGTATTTTAATCTACATGCAATCTGACACTGACCTGCAAACATTTTGGGGGCTATCTTAGCGCATCAAGACGCCAAGGAAAAACCAAAGGTCGAATATATTTTTAAGAAATTTTGATGTTTGCCGGCTATATTAAAGGAAATCACCTTGCGTCATTCTAAAATAGAATTTGGGAAGTTCTCAATTCAGAAACAGGGTGTAAGGCGACAGTTGTATAAATATGGCACTGATCATGAAACGAGAGGGCCTCAACAAGTGCCACAACTGCACTACAATATTGTTTGGTAAGGCAGAAATAATTTAAGTTCTTTCAAAATGAGCATTTGTTCCCGGCGGTAACTTACTTAGTTTATTAATTAAGTTGTTCGCGAGCTGCCTCACTGTTTAACTCCAAGTTTCGTTGTTTACCTCGCTATATTATTATTTCATATCTTTTTAGTTAACTGAACTTAGTTTTATAGTCTAAATTGTAATTAATTTAAAGTTATAATAACAATTTATAGATTGTCCTTCCTTTTTATCAAATTTTTCGTGCATTACCGAGTCAAAAGCAGAGGAGCCATTTTTAATTTATTCCTAAATGTATCTGTCGTCATCTTTAGCCCTAACTATTATGTAATTAACTGCTTTTTAAAGCCTTCAAAATATTATAGCTTACAGCGAGCCAACTTGTTTCAAACCAACTCTGTGTCTTCTGCTTAGCCTTTTCCCAAATTTGTTGGGATCGGCTTCCAGTCTAACCGGATACAGCTCAATACCAGTTCATGGAGCGACTGCCTATCTGACCACCAAAACCCAGTTATTGGGTTATACCAGGGTTTCTCAAACTTCTGGCTCCGCGTACCCCCATTCAAGTTTCCAGATGACAGCGAACCGCCCCCCCCCCCCCCAACACGAAAAGAATAACATTGTATATAGAATAAAATAAAGTTTATTAATTGAATAAAAGGTCACGCGCACCGTGTCACGCCACGAGCGAGCGACAGTCTCGCGCCTTCATGGTTTCCGTACGCGCCTGCCAGTCACCCAGCCGCCATTACGTAAATTTTGTCGCGAACCCCTTACCGTCGCATGGCGAACCAGTAGGGGTTCGTGAACCCCACTTTGAGTAACCCTGGATTATACGATATATCTTGGTAAGACTGGCTGTCGTATTTTCTGGTTTCTGGCGACCTGTAACGACAGTCAAAGATCCTCAAATGACTGCCGGGACCAACGGCTTAGCGAGCTTTCCAAGGTACGGAGGGTCTCGGTTTGTAATATGATATTCATCCATCCATGGACCAACCACGATAAACCACGACCCCTTCAAAACGTGCGTCTAAAAGCAACTCATGGACTTGAAATTACTGTATACACATGACAGCTAACGGTCTACAAAAAATATTCTTTTTTTGCGTCATAAAAACACCGTAATAATGTCTTCACATTGCCAATATGTCACGTGAGCTTTACAACAATCACGTTCCTTGAAACAAAGGAACAAATGCCACTTTTCTCTCTTCGGGGGTGAGTATACGGAGGGGTTCATGAAGCCCCGCTGTCGCGAAGTTAAAGCTTTCATTCAAAAATATATGCCGTCAAACAATCAATGGACCGAAATAGAATGCAATTTCGGCTGTAAGATATAAATAGGGATTCTGTTAGGTTACCGAGGGTGGAAATAGCTCCGCTCGTTAGTTAAAAGAATTTAAAAATAAAACAGAGTTAAAAAGGAAGAGATAACTTATACGAGCATCTTGTTAGCAAGTATCGTTTAGGGAAATTTTGTTCCTTTAAAAACATCTTTAGCATTTTTTAGCTTTTAAACAAAGGTATTTATTTACAGCTATAAAATATCCGTCTTTATTGCAGCAAAAAACTCTAAAGACTTCTCAACTTTTAACTATATTCAGGATCTAAACTACAAAAGTGACAAATATGGCCGGCATTATTTAAATTCGTGCAATAACATGAAGTTAGCGCGAAGTGGGTCGTAATACCCGGAAATATTAGGAGCCTACCCTCCTCACACTCGATAGGGATGGATAGATAGAATATTGATTAATAATATCGGTGTTGTTAAAATTTTATAGCATCACTTACCGTTAAATAAGTGGAATGGTTCTATTTGAACTGGCTCTAACTTTAGGGGGCCGACACTACATTCCATAGTTTGTAGTCATAATAGAAAAGGCGTCATCCTAAGCACATAATGTTACATTTTATTTAAGTTATTCTTGGGCCGAGAAAGCTACTGCCATTTCGTGTATTTAGACGACCTATTAATTTTTTTACTCATAGAATTTATTAAAAACATTTGCAAGGTTACAGCCATAGTTAAGCTCATGTTTAAAGCACTGTAAATCAATTTATAGGAGATTTTAAACATTTTTTTTTTTTGCCAAAGGCCTCCCTTTCGCCTTTCCAGTCCTCTCCGTCTTGGGCTAGTGAGGATTAATCCTGTCTGTAGACATTAAGCTCGTCCCGGTATCTGCTCCTGGGTCTACCTCGATGTCGCCGGCCGTTTTCTGGGTTCCACACGGTGGTAAATTTGGTCCATAACTCGCTCGACGTGTGGTGGCAAACGTGTCCGGCCAGTCCTATTTAAGCTTGGTTGCTTTCTGGATGACGTCGGCGATTTGTGTTTTGGAGCGCAGCACTGTGTACTTACTTTTCAACTTTACTTAAATAATTAACGAAATAAAAGATGTACAGATTCCGTTGAAATTAACACCTTTTACACGCTTTATAGCTTCACTTGTATGTTTGTATGTTTGTTTAATTGTATGTTTGTATTTTAATGACTAGTTTAAAACTCACGTGACTTTGTACAAATAAGGATAAAGTATGAAAAAAATCAATCGTAACCGCGAATATCTCATAACAATTTTTCAGATATTTAAGGGACAAATAAAGTCATTTGGCAAATAAAACGTTTTCCTTTCACGTGTTTAACTTGACAAACATGCACGTTAACGTGACAGCAGGAAAGTTCAAATGTCAACACATTTTGCTGCTTATTTCCACCAAAACGTGTCTGACTTATTTATTTCCCCTTACAAAAATTTACTAAGACTCGAAGCGACGGTGAGGCGTGGGCGCTCAAATACAAGAGCTATACACAATACTTTATTAAATTCGCCCTATAATTCATACAAATGTCATAAACCCGAAAGTCATTGTGTTTCTTTGTTTCCTTTTCACGCTTTAACGGAATTGGATAAAATTTGGCAAATGGGAAGACCATGACCTTGGTTAGGAGAGTTGGGACGTACGGTAATTTTCATCTCGGTAGCACATTCCTGATCTTCTCGCCGACGACGCGGGCAAAAGGTAGTATTATAATGAGCCTTATTTGTCCCACAGTAGGGCAAAGGCAGTAGGGCTGGCTTTTGGTTCTCTGTATCTTACGCGAATAAGAACCAGTTTTTATTCAAAAGAAGGTTTACTAAGAATCTTTCTAAAATACCATCCACACTAATCCCACTAATATTAAATGTAAAAGTTTGTGATAATGAAAAGTTTGAAGATGTATGGATGTTTGTTACTCTTTCACAAAAAAACGACTGAACCGATTTGAATGAAATTTGGCAAACAGATAGTTTAGTAGATGTACGAATATAGACCCAGACGTGAAAAGGTTTATGGCATACACAGGGCGATACAGGCTGTTATCTTTTCGACGATGAAATTTGGTATACGGATATAACGGATAGACCATGACCTAGGTTAGGACATGTGATCCGATTTCCGCACGGGCGAAGGCGTGGGCAAAAGCTAGTTTTAGTTAAGGTATTTTACTTTCGAGCAAATATTTGCAGTTTGTATTCGTTGCTCAGTCTATTGTCACAGGTAACCTATTAAATAAATAATTACCTATTTAACATTTAAGTCACAGAATTACGTAGGTATTTATAATTACATATTCATTTATTTCTGACAAACGTAACCAGTGTACGGGATTAAGGTAAACGTACAGTTATCAGAGCCGAAAAAAGGGAAGAAGCCGAAAGAATCGAACTTTGTATGAAATCCTATGACTCCTTGCATACTTATCCGCGCTGAATTGGACGAATCGCCGGATGAATTCGGTAGATTTTCTTTAATTCTGTGCGGTCGATTAAGATATGCAGTATAGTTTGATTATTAAATGCACGATCTAAGAATAACAAACAGGTAGGTTTTTTTAATGAGTAAACAACGTGGAAATTTCTGACATAGCGTCACAAAAATAACAACAATAAAATGTAATTATTGTACCGATAATCGTTACAGTAAATGGCCTAATAGCGATGAGCCTCGAACAACACCTCAGGAGGCTCTCATTGCGCGGCTGGGTCAAGGGCTTGAGTCAGAAGTGAGCACTCCTGGACACGGCACGCATAGTAAGGTTTTTCTCTTTAGAGTCCAGACAACCGGCAAGTTGGACCCTGCTCCCGTTACCGATGGGTCAGTATTTTTTATATTTTTAAATGTATTTGTAAGATTTTTGTAAAACTATGCTTAATATATGTAATAAAATAAATAAATGAAAAAATGTAAAATTAAAAGATAGGTTAGGTTATTTTTTGATTTTTTAGGGCAGACAAGCTTATTTACTACACAAGGAAGTGCCAGTCTTGGCGTTCATTCGATCAATCGAGTCGAACTACGCTGGAGTCGGTGCATTTTATTCATTCATTCATTCGTTTAGTCAAATCAATTGTTTATCAAATTGCCACAGTAGTTGCGCCAATTTGCATCACAAGCCTCACAACTGATAAAGAATGACAATTGTGATTTGGTCGAAGTTACGAACGAATTAAGAGGCCGTATATGAAATGTTGCCGATTTCTCTCATTTACTTGGTTTAACAGACGGAATTTACAGAAATACTTAACTGTATTTCCATAAGTCTTAATGCACAATATGAAAGATCGTTTTAATTTTAATCTAATGAATGAGCTATTTTTATAAATATTTTTTTTCAGTTTCGTAAAGTGAGATTTAGGCAGTTATAAAAAAATATTTACTGCCAAATCTTTTAATTTTTTGTTTCAGGAATATTATTGATTTAGAACTGAAGCTCATTTCTGTTTTTTTAATTTTATATTACAAGAGTTCAGAGTACCCGAATGCAAAAGCAAAAGGGCAAGTAAAATATTTGTTTACTACTTGTTTATATGAAAGTGGTAAAGAGTCATGCATACGTTTTATACAAAGTTCACATCAAAACGATTCGTAAAAATTTGATATTCTAAACCTCGCAAAGTTCTCAAAATGGTCGCTGATTTGAGATCAGTTCATCAAACTTAATTATCATATAAAAAATAACCCATTCATTAGATCATAATTGAAATCGTATTTCATGTTCAACTTATAGAAATACAAATATCTACTATTAAAACACGTTTGTAAAATCACGTAAATAAGTGAAACCGGAATAATCTATACTTATACTATAAAGCAGAAGAGTTTGTTTGGTTGAACGCGTTAATCTCAGGAACTACTGGTCCGAATTGAAAAATTATTTTTGTGTTGGGTAGCCTATTTATTGAGGAAGGCTATAGGCTATATAACATCACGCTATGATCAAAAGGAGCGGAGCAGCAACGAAAAATTAACGAAAACTGGCAGGCAATTCGATGCGACGGGATGAGTTAGGGGAGAAAAATTTGACGCGGACGAAGTCGCGGGCAGAAGCTAGTATCTCATATGGCCTCTTAGCTGGTAGTCAATATGCTAAACAATCTGACATAACGAACCTTGTTAGGCCAAAGGTTCTTAAATAATAAATAGTGAAATAATAGCATTCATTTTCTTAGTAATAAGTATTATGAAGCGTACTGTAATTAAATGATTTATCAAGTGCTTCCAGTAACAAGGCGCTTGAGATAATTACACCGAATCCAACAGCGGAGCGCTGCCTGGCTGGCTGCAAAGTGCAAACCATTAAAAGCATAACATTACTAACATTTTATGAGTTTAATACATACTTACTTCATTAAAAATCAACTGTAAACAGCCAAAATAAACTTTGTTTGTTGTCCGAAAAAAACTTGTTAACTACCATTTTACCAACTGGTAGATCTTTTAATTTCGTCGAAACTTTAAAAGCCACCCCCTATAAACGGAAGGCTCCTATGGCGTGCACCCAGCGAGGGTTAATGAATTGGTTTCCCTTTTCTATTATTAGTTTTAGTTACTCGTTTAAGGAGACGAGACTAATTTAAGGGAAGTAATGAATGTCGCAGCAGCGTTCATTGACATATCCGTTGCAATCTGTGGGTCTCTGATACTTTCGCTAGACGGAGGATCGATTCAACAGAGACTAGACACGATCCGAAGCATCGGTCAATTTAATTTCTCTGAGCACGTATTACTGCTTATTCGAGCTACAGACAAAATATTTTGCACATGACTAAGAAACAGTGATAAATCGTTTGCGTTGCTCATCCAAAAACATAACAAGAATGCTACGGCGGACAACAACAATCGAAGTACGCTATGCAAATTGGATATTTCCTCATTCAAGAATCAAGAAAAAAGGTTACTACTTATAGCCAGGTGATCTGAAAAGGTGTGCGCTTACAAATTCTAATAGCATTTAAATGAGCTGAAGATATTTACATACTTTATTTAGTTCAATTATCAGTTCAGAGAATTCTCAATAAAAGCAATGTTCGATAACCTATCAGGTTTCTTTCTTAATCAAAGCGTTCCAGGTAAGATCCCGTTTTGGAAATTCGTAGAAACTCTCTCCCATTTTGTTGTGTTAACTAAATAGTTGTTCTGAACCGGCTTTAAATCTGTTCAAATTTCGTCTCTGACACTCTTTTTGCGACATTAATTAACCGACGTCGTTTATAAGTAGAGTTAGGCATTAACGGCGCTGTTGTTGGGCGTCGTGCCAGCAATCTTGGAGTGAAGATCTTACTCCATGTCCGCTATTTATTGCAATTATTCGCGAATCCCTAGAACGCTCCCCTCTAAACTTGAATGGACTGCTACAATAATACTGTCAAAACTCCGCTCACTGTGTTTGGCTTGATCGTTTGCCTTCAACCGAATGCCAAACCGAGATCAGTTCTAATACGCTACGAAATTACTTTGAACGACTTTAAATTGGGAGCAGCAAATATAGGATTAAATTAATTAGAACAGCTACGTACTATTCGTATGTAAATAATTATCTGTGTTAATAATTTACATTAACGCCAATTTTGGTGTGTTTGATAGTAAATTAAATTACATGCCTACAGCGTACATCCTGTATTCGATGGAGTACTTAGAAGTTATTGAGTTAAGTTTTTTAATTATAGTACAAGAACATCATTATTCACGTTAGCCTAATTGGTTTTCAAGTCAGTTAGGCACAAGTGAACGTTGGCAACCTTAATTGCCGCCAGACCTCATAAATCTACCTACCGTTCTTTCTGCAACTAACCATAATGTACTGAACTTTATGACAGTTGACAATTGACACGAAGAGGATATAAATTGCCAGCAAAAAAAAGGATAGTTTAACGAACCCAGATACTAAAAAGGTCAACTAAAAAGTATTTTACCCTAGTGAAGTGAATAGTTTTAAAGTGTCAGTTTCAACGACCGATGTATGTTGAGACGTGGCGGATGATCGATGTCCCCTCTCGCGGCTGCGATGGCTGAGGCATCGGGAAGGGTGTGGTAGATCTTTTAATACAGCTAGTTAGACGGTAACAAAAACAAACAAAGCTGGGTGGTCCGATGTCCGCTGCCGACTAGTTATGCGCTTACGTAAGAGTAGAGTATTTCCTCATTGTTCACGACTAACTTCGTGGATTAAGTAATTTAATGGCAGTTTGTGATATCCAATTTTCATGTCCATTTAGCCAGATCATTAATATCTCTTTGTAAACATTATTTGAGTTTGTATTTAAATTCAACAAAGGTTTTATTGAGTCACATTTAAATACACGTGTTATGTAAACACATGTGTCCCTCTGTGTGGAAACGTAAAATAAATATGCTACACAACACTACTTTGTTCCTATTACACAAGATACTCATGTATGAAGTTGTATGATTGACCTATGAGTTCTATGATAGCGCAGAATTTTATCTCGACTAGAAACATAAACATCACATACAGTACGTAGTTTTTAGGAGTAGGAATTAAGAGTCGACCAATCGTAAAAGTCCGATAACGAGGTTGTTACAAGATCGACGCGTGCGCTACTGCGATTAATATAATTGCCCGCCATTATTGACTATCGACTGCGTAACGTTACTCGATTGTTACCCTGACTTTAAACACATGTTTTAACAATACTAGGAAATCTTTAGTATACATTTTTGTTGTATAGAAAGTTGTCAATGAGAGATAGTTCTATAGTTTCTTTCAATTCATTCTAGAGGCGGAATTGAAAGTAACTATAGAGCTATCTGAAATTATCAATATGACGATATATCAATATCCGAATCCAGATCCGAAATTGCCAATCCATAACATCCCTACTTTAAACAGATTTATACGATTTTTATCGTCACATTGATAGTGTCAACATAATTTTTATGTAACCAAGTTTTTATAACAAAATTTTGATTGCCAAGAATGGTTATGGAGCTTTTTTGCCCTTTCTTCTCCATAGGTATCTACTACACTTTGGATTGGCAACTAGCTTCATCTTTCCGACTCACCGACCCCTTGACAATTCGAAAGTGCCTGTAATTGGTTTATTTGAAATAAATGGTTTGAGTTTGATAATAAACCGGTTACGGATATGAAATAATTTCGGATTATCTGTTAGTTTCGGATATGGATATTACATTTTTACGGAATTGTAAAAGTAAAATACAAATAGGTAATGATTGGAAATGATTAAATAAGCAGCTGGATGACAGTTGCCAAGAATCAAGCTGAATGGCATACAATTGGAGAGGCATATGTCCAGCAGTGGATTGCTATAAATGATGATGATGATGATGATGAAATATAGAAAAAACTTTTCATTGAAAAAAAAAAAAAAAACTTCATCTAAGATTCAGTAGTGGTCACATTTTGCGGAGTTTGCATTAAATTGATGTAAAAATGTCCAAACTATACCTACTAGACTGCATGAAAGTTGCCCAAATATGAATAGTGTGCTTTCAGCTCGACCGACATAAACCTGACAAAACGTGTTTCAACTAAATCCCGCCTCTATCCGAAATTATTCAAGACTATTACCTATATCGGTTACGGTTACGAATATATTTTATTTCGGATACCCGATGATATCGGTTACGAGCTCCATAACGGTTATAGGAGGAAGAATTAAGATTGTTTTAATTTTTTTGAATGTAGGAAACATTAATTATTTTTACTGAAACAAAAAGGAGGGTTCATTATGGGTCCAGTGTGCATGTATGTTCATCTGTTCCCTCAAAACTTCTAAACTTTCTTATCATTGTCTGACAAATGAGGTGTCGTTGGAA
The DNA here is from genome assembly GCA_947507805.1 of Aporophyla nigra. Classification (NCBI taxonomy): domain Eukaryota; kingdom Metazoa; phylum Arthropoda; class Insecta; order Lepidoptera; family Noctuidae; genus Aporophyla; species Aporophyla nigra. Next base: position 23,464,246 of record OX382292.1, on the reverse strand, counting down.
TCGTTTTGATAGTGCGTTGGTAATAGGCTATCATCTTCTTGATCGTGCGCTGGTATGTGACGTCACATTAATTTGAATATGGCGCCCTCCAGAGGACATGAAGTAAAAAAAAATCAATGTGGTGGGTTTCCAAAACGATGGTTTAATTTCAAAAATATATACAAAATATTGTGAGTTAACCCCAATATAATTTAAAATTAAAAGGAAATTCAAAAATTAAAACCTGACTACTGCAAAATTACTACTCATTGACTACTCCAAAATCTCATCTGAAAGCCGTGGTCATATGCCACTTTTCCCTAGCTTATGATTGCTTCCTACTGTTAGAATTTATTGTTTTGGGGTAAAACAACGGTTTCCAGAGGAGAAATAATAATAATAAATTGTTTATTTCTCACCATTACAAATTACAATTATGTAGGTATATGAAAATTATTAAGTACATTTTTTTCTAGGCGAGAACCTGTATCTCAGGTAGGGTTGCCAGGCGTCCGGATAAAGCCGGACACAGTCAGGCTTTTTAGTTGCATGTCCGGCTAAATTAGATGGTGTCCGGCCTGTCCGGCTTTTAGGTAGGATTTTTAAAATATGATAATTTTTGTCTTCACCCCACCTTGTATTGCTAGCGCAAGTGAGCGAATTAGCACTGTCCTCCTCGCGTTATTTCTAATAGCATTCAGCATGATTCAACTGCTGCAGAATTGTTAGTTTATGTTACAAAGATTTTAAAGTGTATTTAGTTCATTAGTCTTATGTTTAGTTTTGTTTTAAGATGTCCTGCCTTTTTACCCAAATGTCCGGCTAAACTGGCAGTCTGTCCGGCTTTTCGTTTTTATGACCTGGCAACCCTAATCTCAGGGGTCTTTTCTTACTTCATACCTTTTAGAGCGTGATTTTTCAGCAGTCGGGATTCTATAGAATTTGCTTATGTGGGAGGTATAGGTATCTCAGGGGTCTTTTCTTACTTCATACCTTTTAGAGCGTGATTTTCCAGCAGTCGGGATTCTATAGAATTTGCTTATGTGAGAGGTATAGGTATCTCAGGGGTCTTTTCTTACTTCATACCTTTTAGAGCGTGATTTTCCAGCAGTCGGGATTCTATAGAATTTGCTTATGTGAGAGGTATAGGTATCTCAGGGGTCTTTTCTTACTTCATACCTTTTAGAGCGTGATTTTCCAGCAGTCGGGATTCTATAGAATTTGCTTATGTGAGAGGTATATGTATCTCAGGGGTCTTTTCTTACTTCATACCTTTTAGAGCGTGATTTTCCAGCAGTCGGGATTCTATAGAATTTGCTTATGTGAGAGGTATATGTATCTCAGGGGTCTTTTCTTACTTCATACCTTTTAGAGCGTGATTTTCCAGCAGTCGGGATTCTATAGAATTTGCTTATGTGAGAGGTATAGGTATCTCAGGGGTCTTTTCTTACTTCATACCTTTTAGAGCGTGATTTTTCAGCAGTCGGGATTCTATAGAATTTGCTTATGTGGGAGGTATAGGTATCTCAGGGGTCTTTTCTTACTTCATACCTTTTAGAGCGTGATTTTCCAGCAGTCGGGATTCTATAGAATTTGCTTATGTGAGAGGTATAGGTATCTCAGGGGTCTTTTCTTACTTCATACCTTTTAGAGCGTGATTTTCCAGCAGTCGGGATTCTATAGAATTTGCTTATGTGAGAGGTATATGTATCTCAGGGGTCTTTTCTTACTTCATACCTTTTAGAGCGTGATTTTCCAGCAGTCGGGATTCTATAGAATTTGCTTATGTGAGAGGTATAGGTATCTCAGGGGTCTTTTCTTACTTCATACCTTTTAGAGCGTGATTTTTCAGCAGTCGGGATTCTATAGAATTTGCTTATGTGGGAGGTATAGGTATCTCAGGGGTCTTTTCTTACTTCATACCTTTTAGAGCGTGATTTTCCAGCAGTCGGGATTCTATAGAATTTGCTTATGTGAGAGGTATAGGTTTATGACTTACTAAGGTTTAAAGACTGATAGTAAAAACATTGAAATAGGCACTAAATAAAGACCCATTGTGTGCCTATGTTACGTACATAATTTCAAATAAGTAAAAATGTCGTCGTCAAATGTATAACTAAATTGTTACTAAGTGGTTGACTGGGATTATAATGTACTAGCTTTTGCCCGCGGCTATGCGCGAGTGTATGCCGGAAAATATCCCAACGGTATGTAGTACCGTTTTTAGGGTTCCGTTGCCAAATGGCAAAAAAATGGAACCCTTATAGATTCGTCATGTCTGGTCTGTCTGTCTGTCTGTCCGAGTATGTCACAGCCACTTTTTTCCGAAACTATAAGAGCTATGCTATTGAAACTTGGTAAGTAGATGTATTCTGTGACCCGCATTAAGATTTTCACACAAAAATAGAAAAACACCAATAATATTTGGGGTTCCCCATACATAGAACTGTAACTCAAAAATTTTTTTTTCATCAAACCCATACGTGTGGGGTATCTATGGATAGGTCTTCAAAAATGACATTCAGGTTTCTAATATCATTTTTTTCTAAACCGGATAGTTTGCGCGAGAGACACTTCCAAAGTGGTAAAATGTGTGTCCCCCCCCCCCCCCCGTAACTTCTAAAATAAGGGAATGATAAAACTAAAAAAAATATTAAGATGTACATTACCATGTAAACTTCCACCGAAAATTGGTTTGAACGAGATCTAGTAAGTAGTTTTTTTTAATACGTCATAAATCGTAAACCATAATTTACCTTTCATTCAGTCAACTCAAATATATAAATTAAAAAAAAGACATTTAATTTCATAAACATAAACCTTATGCATAAACCGTGAATACCTGAAGGTTTGTACGGAACCCTCGGTGCGCGAGTCCGACTCGCACTTGGCCGGTTTTTTATTGTATACTAGCTTCTGCCCGCGACTTCGTCCGCGTTAAATTTCTTGTTCCCCCGACCCTTCCCGTCGCGCCTACCCGTGCGATTTTCCCCGTTTTTGCTACATTTTTCATTACTGCTCCGCTCCTTTTAGTTGTAGCGTGATGTTATATAGCCTATAGCCTTCCTCAATAAATAGGCTACCCAACACAAAAAGATTTTTTCAATTCGGACCAGTAGTTCCTGAGATTAGCGCGTTCAACCAAACAAACAAACTCTTCAGCTTTATAATATTAGTATAGATTTATGTGTATTGTACTACTGGAGGGGTTTTTACCGGGGTTTTCATATAACTGTAATTGAATAACGCGGCCCACGCTAAAAAAATTAAAACTCGAACTCGACATGTTTTTCTCCGACATCTTCAACAATCATCGTCATATTTTAGCCAATTAACACAATACTTTAATGAATTACGTACCTAAATCTTCCTCATGTATCACTCCAGCCATTGGTGAAAACCGTATGAACCTCCGCTCGGTAGTTTTCAAGTTCATCGCGTTCGAAGAGACAGACAGAAAACGCGGTGGAGGACTTTGTTTTATAATTTAACTATTGTGACACAAAAACAAACAAAAAAGAACACACACACTGACAATCATACTGTAAAGTGATAATGTAGTGACAGTGAAGTAGATTATGTAATACAAATATTTTTCTTCAGATATTTTGCTTAATGAAGATAATATGATTAAAATTGTACATATTCAAATACGTTAAATACTTAGAAGATGTGAATTAAAGTATAAATTAAAACATCTTATTTATATTCGAATAGGTCAATTAATTTTAAATTAAGTAATGGGCACAATTTCTACTATATTATACTTAATAAAACATGTTGAACCAATTTAACATCAACAAGCCACCTTACATAATTTATTGCATAAAAAAGTCACTTTGTCAACAAAAAATCTGAAAAGCAATGCACCTTGCAAAAATACAACAGAAACCAGAATTCCATAGGAAATAATAACCCCATACTTCAACTGGTTGGTATACACAAAAAGACAAGTCTTTCCCCTTAAGGAAACGGTTGGCCCTTGACACAGTGCCACTTGCAAGGGGTCAAGGCAACCCACTTGTCCAAATTGTTCATACTGGCTTCACCGAACTTCAATACAGCATGGAATTTCTATAGAGCAAGGAAATCTGGGGTATAATATACGGATGATTACTCAACACTTTATTTTTGTATTGGGTTTACCTTGTAGCTTCTCGAGTCATTATTGCACTTTTGTATGAAGATGATGCATCTGAATTTTTTGACTGACTATTGTTATTTAATGTTGATTTGTGTTTTAATAAATAAATAAAATACAAATTGCAGGTCAGTGTCAAATGTGTTGTGTATATTGATATGATTAGTGACTTTTTCATTAAATAGTCATTGAATGGGATTATGAATGTTTGTATTGATGACTGTAGTAAATATAATTCTGTAAAGGCATATTTGTTACAATCACAAACCATATTTTAATTAATATACAGCCTGAAACTGACTGACTCTCAGTCTTCTAAGATTTTTTTTGGAAATAAAGCTAATCAATTGGTTATTTCGTAAAAAGGATTTTAATGAATACAGCTAAAAATATGTAGCAAATATGGATAATACAGATTGAGGTTATCAGAACCAGAACTGGCTTTAGATTTGAGCCGAGTCTCTGGCATAAGTCAGTACCTAAATTAACTTAATCAATACTAATATTATAAAGCTGAAGAGTTTGTTTGCTTGAACATGCTAATCTCAGGAACTACTGGATTAAACTGAAAAAAATATTTTAGTGTTGGATAGCCCATTTATCGAGGAAGGTTATAAGCTATATAATATCACGCTAGGACTCTTAGGAGCCGAGCAAAAAGAAAAAGTCAGGAGTATGAAGTACTCCCGCGGGCAGGCGATTCGATGCGACGGGGTGGGTTGGGTGAGCTAGAAATTTGACGCGGAGGAAGCCGCGAGTAGAAGCTAGTTTGAATATAGTAACGTAGGAATGTAACATAAATGCTTAAATAGTTACAGAGGATTATGATGAATGGTGTATTCAATTATTAATACCATTACATTTTATTGTGGCAGTGACGAACCTATGAGACAATTCTTATTCTACATTTTATTAATACAAGTTCATCTAGTAGCAGCAAAATAAATTCTTATATTGGGTAAATATTAAATAAGTATCTCAGAATAAGATTTTAAAACCTCTGTTCAAGATAATGTTTGTTTTAATACTTAATTGCAAATATTAAAAAACATATCAATAAATAGTTTGGTGATAATCTGATAAGATATTAGTAAATTGTGTATTGATAAGGGTTTAAAAATTTGTGGACGAAATATTTATTATTTTGCTGTTTTTACCTCTACTAGTCCTTTCATTAATTCTTGCCTTGTAATTATAACAAGGCAAACTTTCTCAAATGAATAATGGGTATTAGTGACATGCAAATTAGCACTAATCACAAAATATTAGTTCAAGTATATATTTCTAATGTAGGTCACATTTTAATGTTGTATAGTCTGTTTCTAAATTATCTGATGAAAGTGTAAACATACCATGTTTGGGTTAATTCATCTACTATTACTACTTATTCCAATAATTATCATTTTAATAAAATTGTATATTGTGCTTGAAAATTCCAAAACAAAAATAAAGGATATAAAATTAACCTAAAGCACCACAGTACCTGCCAAATTCAAATTTTCTTACGTTTCTTGCAATTTGAAACAACTTATTCATGAAATTGTCATTTGATGGGATTAAATGAACTTAGAAGGATGTATTTATGATTTCAATGATTATAATTCTGTAACTGCACACGTTTTACGATCGTGAATCATATTTGTTCAACATACAGCCTGACACTGATATGTAAACTTCAAAAAACCGTAGGAAAATTTAATTTTCGCGGGCTATTTGAATGTCTCCTTCTTAAGTAATTGTCAAATGAAACTCTAAGGTGAGATGAAATTAGAATTTCGGGTAATAGGCACGACATATTGGCATGTACGCAGTACGTTTTCTGATTGATTTGTTTACGTTTTCATCAGATACTTATGGAACTGACTATAAAATAAGTTACCAAAAAAAAAAAAGTATTAAGAAGATGGCAATTCCATCCTTCCATAAATCATGATCATGGATCACCAATTTGTTTGTTAAAGTGTGAAGAAGATAAGAATAATAATGACATAATTTACATTTAATTGTTCATTGCTGAACTATTATTATCAAGGTTATTTTTTAACTGAGACATGAGAAGGCTGCTTAGTAAGAACTGCCAGTAACAAAAAAAAAACCTTTCCTCACTTAAGATGGTGTTTACCTAGCAATTTATACAGCAAAAACTTTGTTGTTTTTATTTTCCTACTAAATAAACACAAAGTCAATGTCAAAGATTGAATATACATGTGTGTTTAAGGTGTTTTTAATGGCATAACAAGTTATTATTAGTAATTAATTAGAGTCATAAATCTTATAATAGCATGCAGGTGATATTGACAACTGCTTTCAAAGTGTGCGAGGGATTTAATGATGTTGTAAATAATATTGTGTCGGAAACCAAGAGAATGATGGCGACTGTGAAAAGAAGAAGTGAATGAACAAAATTGTTGGAAGAAAAATTTCTTACACATATTATAATGCCAAAAGCAATTAACAAATGTTTCACTTAACTAAGAACAATTATATGAAACTAAGTAGTAATTTATAGCAATTATTAATATAGGTTATATTCATATCTTAAGAATTCTCTGATTTATTTTATACTTTTACTACCTGCTCTAACAAAGCTAAATGAGCTCCTGCTTGCAATAGGGTTGTTATTTAAATAATCTTTCTTTATTACACATAATAGAGGGTGGTAACAATTATGTGAGGTCTCTGAATCTTGTGCTAGGTGATCAACCTGTGTTACCTGTGTATTTAAAAGTAAGCTTGTATTACTATTTCCCCTTTTTATGTTTCTATCACACCGGTACCGTTATCATGTTAAGGAAAATAGTGATAAACATTGTGGTAACAGTGGTTAATAATATGGTAAATTAGACCTAATTATAGACTATCAGTTACTGATAGTTTCTTGCAAAGTAACAAAAATTTTCGAATTGATTACATTTTTTGTTCCATCAAAAACAATTTTTCTTTTTTGCAAGACGAAGGTATATATACCAAGAATCAAATAGCTACAGAGCCACAGTAAAATACTTGTTGCAGTAAGTCAAAGTATGTCTGAATTACATGTTGTCATTGTGACACAATGTACATTAAGCTATGAGTGATGTGATGACAAAGGTTTTCAATTTTAATGCGCAGAAGTCAGTTTATTCTGCAAACATATAATCATTATAAAATCAAGTGTCCACCGTGCTATTAGAGGAAGAATAACTAAGTAAAATAGCTTGATGTGATCTGTCAGCATGGGGCGTGGAGTTTCAATTGAATGATGTTGATTACGTAGTGTGTAGTTTGGACAAATAGTGAAATTTATCGCAATGTTGATTGTCCTTTTAGAAGTTGATTTTTCTTGTTGTACAGGTGTTTTAATAATGTAGCTTTAATAAATAGGTGACAAATAAAATTTTAGTGTGTGTTTGTTTTGTTGAGAACTTAAAAACTAGTACACATTAAGGCCTAAATGGATTGAGCTGAACCAACAATTTTGCCTGCAATATTAAACAAGATGCCATTCAAAAAGTTTAAAATGTAATTGTATTAACTCTTTACCGGTCAAATTATTCTCTTTTTACATTTTTATCAGTGAGTTTAGTCAATGCTTGCATGTATTTTTGTCCTTTCATAATGTGAAACAAGCAACACAATAATATAATTACTTAATAATAAGTTTTTCAATTTTATTTTAATCAAAGCTTATCAGTTCTGCTTGCTATTTAAAGTTACCAGAGCCAGAGCTAAACTAATAAATGTTTTGCTGTTGATAAATTATTTAAATATGTATATGTTGCCAGTATTTAAATAAATAATGGCATCTTTACTCCCCATTCATATTGTTGCAATTATTTATTCAAAAATACTAGGTAGCGTCAATAATAAATTCATATCATTACTTATGCAGTTTATAGAGGTAATACAGCTGCAATAATCTTGAATCATTTTGTTTTTATTTAAATTAGTTGTATTTATTTAAGTACAAGTTTAAAGTTGTAGACAGACTAGAAGGGTATTTAAATCCCTAATCAAGTATTTAATCAGTTAATCGGCTGTTAAATTTAAATGCTTATACAGTCATTGGTTGTCCTAATAGATAAGTAGGTAAAAAACTGCCAAAATAAGGGTAGTTTTTTAGAAACAATGATGTGTAAATGTTTGGCAGCCTTACATATCCTATTAGGTGGTAGGAATTGGCTGAAAAATATTATATGTAAATATTGTTTGCTAAAAAAGACTTTTAATGAAGTCAGCCAGTAATACCAGACCAATCAGACTAGATTGAATTAAAACAAAACTAGCGATTAATTATTCTAATATAGATATATTCATAAATTTTATGAATTGTATAAATATTACACATGTTTTTGCAACTTTATTTATGTAAGTATATTATTGCAAAATAACTTTTAATTGTTATAATTTTTAGCCAATATTAAGTAATGCCATAACATGCAATGCTATGCTGGGTCTAAGACAGTGGTAATGAAATGACAAATTCTCATTGACAATAACACTAACTGTACCTGTTTTATGAGCTAACAAATTAGCAATTTAAATAAATCCAGCTTATGCTAAGACATGACTAGTATTAACACATGCCTACAATACCAATTCTGTATTCAAATGCAACATTCTAAGCTCTCCACAACCTTTTATCATATTAATTAGAATTATAATTTTTAAAACTAAAGTAAAACAGCAAAAGTAAACTTTTCATGTTACTATTGGATATCTAAACATGGCCATACAACTTGCTCTGTAGAGCGATGTCTCTCTCACACGCCGCATACCGGCTATATGACCGTCTCCCTCACTCCCTTCACTCCATGGTTAAGAGAAAGTAACAAAAGAAAAATAACACATCCCAGCCTCAATACATAGTAGTAACTGCATCCGCATTTATGGTAACTAACTTGAACGTTAGAAATCATCACCAAAACAAATTATGTAATTAAAGGTCTGTGAGTCAACAAACAACTACTGTGCCTTATAACCTATACCCCTCAAATAATTATACATCCAACTTTCGCAACGATGCCGTAATTAAGATATTAATAGACGTTACATGTATAATCACAGATGTGTACAATATATAAAGTAAACATAAACAGGTAAACTAACCCTTTCTTCATGAGCCACCTCTGTTGGCCCCAGTTGATAAAAGAACGTTCCAATGAAGAAAACACTCATCCATTTTACGATCACTCATCTATTTACACGATTTATATAATTTATATTTGCACTACTTGTCACAATCAAACTAAAATTCCACTTTTTGCTGCGCTAAACGCAGACGTCATTGACAAACAACCGAAGTGACGAGTTATTGCACGGGATCACATAGTAGATGAAAACACTGCGTATTTTAAGAGCCATTGCATCGATATATCACAAATCTTATCACTTGAGCTTATTACATTACTAATCACTTCGTCTACATCGGTTATTTATAAAAATAAAAAGGTAAAAAGCAAAAATTACTCGTAGACAGAACTCACGACGTCGCACACTCACATAACGTAACGTGCAATTTCGTTCACACACACACACAACTAAAGTCAAGGTGACAGTTGGGCGCTAGCGTCGTAAAAGTCGGTCCGAATCCGACTCTATTTATTTAGCTATTGCAACACTGAGCCTAGTTTCTATTGAATATTGTTCTTCTGATTGTAAATCGGACCGACATTGCTCGTGTTCTACGATTCAACTTAATAATTAATAAATAATAGTTAAAAAAAACTAAAAAACACGCTTCCATTGAAAACCAAACTAAAAAGTACAAAATAATGGAAAAAAAGCGTGGGGTGCTTTTTAAGGTATTTTTTAAAAGATATCAGGCACCCCACGCTTTTTTTCCATTATTTTGTACTTTTTAGTTTGGTTTTCAATGGAAGCGTGTTTTTTAGTTTTTTTTAACTATTATTTATTTTCTATTTTTTAGGGTATTTCGAATTTTGAGACGTATATCAGCGTAGTTTGTGACAGTTTTTTTGCTGTCCTGGTAACCCTGGCAAGGATAATAGCACAAATTTATGAAATTATTGCATTGTCATCGGTCCTTGACAGGTGTGCAAAGTTTGAATGAAATCTGGTCGTTTAAAGTGGGTCAAAATCGCACTATAAGGAGTCGGTTACAAACAAACATACAAATATACAAACATACAAATATACAAACATACAAGTGAAGCTAATATAAAGCGTGTAAAAATAACTTTGAAAGAAACTTTTGGTATATTTAATGCGTTTGAATATTAATCCATCATACATCATATTTTATTAAATCCTTTTTATTTTTATATTGAAGGGGTCAGTTATTCAAACTTTTTGTCACTGATCACAACGAAAAAGAAGTGTTACGGCTTTCACAGGCTGTCCATCACTTTCTATTAAAGAGGATACAATTATAACCAGTTTATAAAAACAATGAGCAGTAGTGGCCCAGTGGTATGGGCCCCGAAAGTTACGAGTTGTAGGTCGTGGGTTCGAACCCAGGCAAGGGCTTTACTTTGTGGAAATAATTTCATCACCACTGCTCTCAAAACGGTGAAAGAACACGATGTGTGAGGAAACTGGCATGACCTAGAACCATAAATTCGAAGACATGTGACGTCTACCAACCCGCAAAGAGCCCGCGTGGTAGATTACGGCGCACTCCCTCTCACCGAGAGCGAGGCCTATGTCCCAGCAGTGGGAACAATATAGGCTGATTATGACATGATAAAAAAAAAATTGCTGTTCCATACATTTTTCCTGAGCAGGTATTGCACTTTTGTATGAAACAGTAGATTTTTTTTTGTTGCCGACGAAAATTGTCGACGCTAAGGGGGGGTATAGAATAATGTGCTAAGTTCCGGGTTACAGTTTACGCCCTGCTTAATATTTTCTCCTGTATAAAAGTGTGTGTGAACGTCGTTCCTGACGGGGTCTCCCAGCGGTACACGTTTTGTTGTTTTTGGATGCCAGTTTGCTTTCGTAGTACGGTGATATTATAATCTCCACCGGTTAAGTCTTTCGTTCCGCTGGGCTTATCCACAGTATGGCTATTTCCTGCCATCATCTGCCTTTTTCCCAACTATGTTGGGGTTGACTTCCAGTCTAACCGAATGCAGCGGAGTACCAGTATTTTACATGGACCGACTGCCTATCTGACCTCCACACGATACCCCTTAGTAAGACTGGTTGTCAAACTATCGGGCTTCTGACGACCCGTAACGACTGTCTAAGATCTACGAAAGACAGCCGGGACCAACGGCTTAACATGCTTTCCGATGCACGGAAGGGTCTTGGTATGTAAAGATGGTCACCCATCCACGGACTAACCGCGCCAAGCGTAGCTTAACGATCAATCTGTGCGGCTTACGTTGCTTGGCCACAAGCCCTTCTAGCTATTTGCTGCTCAATACTGCTGGAAGTTAAGGTAAAAACTCCCGCGAAATTCAAAATTTCTTACGTTTTTTGCATTTATCATGTCAATGTAAGGCTGTTTGGTGAATAAAATATAATACGCGAACGTAACACGTATGTATTTATAGAATCATAATAATTAAAATCATCAATGCAACCCTCTAAGTTCATTTAATCCTATTAAATAATTTTATAGTGAATTAGTCATTCAATGGAATTAAATGAACTTAAGAAACAATACAACCGCGTTGATGATTTTGATTATTATAAAAGACATAGTTGTAATGGTAGCGAAACATACTTGAATCAATATACAACTCAAGAAAATCCGACGCTGACCTGCAAATTTGAAAAAACGAAAGAAGTCTTTGAATTTCGCGGGCTATCTTGAACGTTTGATAGGTTCTAGAATAACTTTGTTTCAAGTTTAAGACAATAAAACAAACCTTCATTAAATACATAGTTTTATTAGAAAATGAAAACAAAATCCCTTACACTACCTAAATAAGGCACGACGTGTCCAAACAAATCGTGTGGCAGAGGCACCGCACACAGCGGGGCCGGCCCGACACACGACAGAGGGAACAGAGATTTAGCACACATATGCACGTAGACTTTCACATAAATAAACCCTGTACATACATATGCTGTTTACAAAATATACAATTATAATGCCACTGCGCAACTATTTATTGCTGATTACACGAAACTTGCTCACAATACTGTAATTTGGCCGGAAAACATCGATGTATAAAACACTAACATTTCTTTAACAAAAAACATTTATAAAGCATTTGAAACAAGGACGAAGTACGTCGGTTATACAACTTATTCACAAGTCTCTTAACGTCGATATGTTATAGTTTATATATTTATTTGTTTGATTGATATACAAGTTGTAGGAAGCAGAGGATTGATAACACTTAAGAACCTTTACAAGTACAGTAACACCGAAATTTACACAATGTACAACAGAATATTTATAAATATACATACAATTTGTGCTTTCAATGTGAAGGTGAGATATAAAAATGGCGTAAAATTTCGATTTATTTTTTGTAAGTTTAGTATTTTATTAAAAATATGTGTCAAATGTGCCGTGTACACAACATTCTATTATATATTACAATAAGTTAGTATACAAAGGAGCGTAATATTAATAATCGTATATAATTTTATACCTAAAGCGTGATTAAATTACATGTCCCTATATGAATACAATCTCTAAGTTGAAACAAAATGCAAAATTCTTACCATGAAATAAATTACTAAACCAACATTTGATACACTACTCACTAAATTTGTAAATAATAATATAGGAATAATATCTTAATTTGTATGTCTTTGTACCAAATCATGATTTAGATAGAAATTTACAATTTTGAGCTTCATTAACATGAGAATGGTGCGAGAGAGCATTGATTGGTGAGAGATACATTCAGAACACAACAGCAAGAGGTGGAAAATGTCCAACTTTTCATCGTCTGAAAAGGTAATTTCGCACCCCTATTGAAAGACATTAGCAAAATTTTCACGAGAAAAATTTTGTATGCCGAATTAAATACAAAGTTTTCTTTTTAATTAAAATTAACGCAGACATCACAACATTCAAAAATGAAATGATCATGAAAATAGTGAAATTGTAATGACGAATAATAATAACTTACAGAATCTCAAATATCAATGTCTAAAAAGTTTAACAAATTATTGTCTCCGCATTACTGATTCGCGGCCAAACTGCTCGTTCTCCAGATTGGTCAATACTACAATAATATTAGGGGTAATCAGTGTCTAATACTTAGGTAAAATATCACCAAAAAAATGGTTAAAAATGTTTTTTTTAGTAAAAGCCAAAAATTTATTTATTGGATTTTCTACATTTTTCTAACTAGTACAAAAGTTCGAAAGACACCGTGTTTTTAGTTTATCAGTCATATTACGTGTACTATAATTTAGTTAGTGCTAGGGTCTCCGCCCCAGCAGGTTGGCACAGCAGGCTAAATGTCAGTAGTGGTCGATGTCGGCCGTCGGTGCGACTGAGTATACTGACGGTGGCCTGTGGAATAGAATAGTGGTTGGTTAGTACGTCATATTATGGAGAATACATTGAAGTATCCCGCGAAATTCAAACTATCTTACGTTTTTTTGTAATTTCCAGAGGGGTAATTGCGTAACTTGCTATCATTAGTGATCGGTTTCATTTTCACAGTTAAACAACATTCATTGCGTTATTTACGTTGCTGAGCCGACGATTTATTCGAACAAATGATGCAATGAATTACAAATAATCTTCAATACGATTCAGTTTCTGAATGATAGTGCGTTCCACAATTAGGGTGCAGGTCAGTGTGAGGCTGTATGTTGAACAAAATATGATTTACGACCGTAACACGTAGGTATAATGTGATTATGTAATCAATCAGTTTAATTTAATTTATTTACTTATATCAGTATTGTCCATTTTCATTAAAGTTGCTATTATTTTTTAATTCTTAATTTGTAATAATTTAATTTGTTTAATAAATATTTGCACACCATGACAATATGGTAAACATGTTGCACAACTCTATGTACGTTTAACACCGTGCATGCATTTTCTTTAAGTAATTGTATGTAAACACGTGTTGAGCAAATAAAGTTATCTGAATCTGATGTATTTCTAACATAGTCACTTGGTTGCACTCAACGGTATAAGCGCAAAAGGGACAAAAGTCACTTGATTGCATTTAATGGGATTACATTACCTTGAGATGGTTGTATTGGTGATTTACATGATTATAGTTCCGTAAATACATATGTAGTTGCGGTAGCGAATCATATTTTTCCAACATAAAACCTGACACTGATCTGTTAATTGCAAAAAACGTAAGAAAATTTTAATTACGGGGTCTACCCCGACGCTTCTCCTTAGAGAAGAAGCCCTAGTCTTAATATATATAAATTACGCGTCACGTTGTTTGTCTGGGATGGACTCCCTAAACTACTTAACCGATTTTAATATGCACACCGTGTGCAGTTTGATCCAACTTAAAATATAGGATAGTTTTTATCTCAAATACTGATCTCAATATTTGCAAATTAAATGGTTTTTATAGGACAATGTGTGTGTTCATTGGTTAGTTCTATGAATTCCTAATAGATGGCGTGGGTTTCAGTTTCTAGATAATCTTCTTTGCATGTTTCTTTACATTACTACGCAAAGGTTTTAACACGGTTTTCACCAATAGACAGGGTGAGACAGGGAGGTTTGTAAGTATAATACGCGGGCGAAGCCGGTGGATTAATTATAAATTATTCAATGCTTAGCGTGTGGTGAAGATAAAGGTCATCAACCTACATCATCATAGCATCCAACCAAGTATGGCAGTGTATATCAGTAAGTTTGACATATTAATGAATTAGATTGTGGCCTTCAATAGTATGTTCGCTTGATGTGTCATTTGTGTTATTACCAGCGCTGCAGTAGGTGTTTTTTTACAAATATCGCAGCATTATGCTGAGATAGGAGCCTTTTTGGCCTCGCACAGGTATTACTCTTTTAATTTTATTCTTTTACTATGTTTTTATTTGTGCTATCCTAAAAGTTTCTATGTTCTTTTTATTGTTTTTATGTCCTGTGCATGTCACAAATAAAATATATTTCTTCTTTTCTTTTCTTTCATTTTAACGACCAGCGGGCAAGTGCGTAACAGTTAATGCGAATTTCACCGGTAAAACTGAATGCGATCAGCACATCTAAACTGCGTTCAAGAGCTGTCAGTTTAAATGATAATGGATTTTATATCTGTAAGTAGTTTTGTACACTTTTACAAGTCATTAATATTTTTGAGCTAGATGAGGTCGGCGTTTCCTATCTGACTACTCTGAGAAGAAAGGCCGAAACAAACTCAGAGGTCACAGTCTTTTAAAGTCCAGACATAATCTTGGTCACATGATGTGAAGACCATGTAGATAGTGGTCTGAAATGGTATTTAGAGGAAAGAACCACACAGACTGAGTAAACCTGTCCAGTCAGTGCACGCATTTATCACTAATAGTGCAGTTCAACTCAGATGTTTAGATGTACTGATCATGATAACCAAGGTAACTAGTTCAATTTTACAAATGACTAAATTGTAAGTAACTTTTATTACACCCATAATGGACGGATGGATGACCCCTAACATAGGTTTTTCCTAGCATCATTAATAATTTAATTTTCATCAGGTTATTTGCACGTTTTAATTAAGTGTCAACCTGTATCTGCGTACTTTATGTCAAATAAAATATATTAACAGCCTAACAGAAAAAACAAAATAGTTTTTCTTATTATAAGTACCGTATTTATTTTCCAATGATTGTAGTATACAGGATAAGTTTTTAACCAGTGCGCAAATTTTAACAAATTAAACTTAAACGAGTTATAATAACCATGCAATTTTTATTTTGATATATCTTATTTAAAAAAAAATAAGTTATAATTAACGAAATATGTTTATTTTGAAACTGGTTTTTATAGTAAATTGCGCGCGGCGCCGGCGCGGCGGCAAAGGTGAACGATCGAGCGTAGCTACAAGTACCTACCAGCTGTTCGATCTACTACAAGTACCTACGCACGCGATTATTGACCTATTCCTATTGTCGATATTATATTACGAAATAATAGGTTGGGGAAAAAGTTTCTTCGCATTTTTTAAGAAAATTCAAAACATTTTTTTAATAAAGTTTATTTACATTTTACTAAAGTATGTAGGTACCATTTTGTTCGATAACTTTTTGCCATCTTGTAGGTAGGGACATGATCCCATTGCTATAGAAATTTTGGGACTTCTGGTCAAAATACCGCGACAAGTGGTTTTGGCAGTCCTCTCGTGATGTTAACCTGACACTGCCTAAAGAATTCTGAAGAGACCGAAACAGGTGGAAATCTGAAGGTGCAAGGTCAGGACTATACGGCGGATGCATTAACACCTCCCAGACAAACTCTCTTAATTTTTGTTGGGTGGTTAAAGATGTGTGAGGTCTAGCGTTATCATGATGAAAAACCACACCCATTCTGTTGATTAATTCCGGCCGCTTTCTCTCAACTTCTTGCTTTAATCTCATCAGTTGTTCGCAGTAGAGTTCAGAATCGATGGTCCTGCCTGGTGGTAACAGCTCATAATGAATAATGCCCTTCCAATCCCACCACACACACAGCATCACCTTGTTGCGAGTTAACCCGGGTTTCGCCACTGTCTGTGAAGCCTGACCGGCCTTTGACCACGACCTTTTTCGCACGTTCTTGTCATACGTGATCCACTTTTCATCACCAGTTATCAGCTTCTTCAAAAATGGTTCGGTTTCATTACGTCGTAATAAAGAATCACAAATGAGTACACGGTTCATTAGGTTTCTTTCAGTGAGCCCGTGAGGTACCCAAATGTCGAGCTTTTTTGTGTACCCAGTTTTTTTCAAATGCGCCAAAACTGTTTTGTGGTCAATTTCCAGTTCTTCAGCTACGTCGTAACTACTGGTATGCCGATCTTGCTCCACTTTTTCAAAAATGGCATCCATTTTATCCGTAATAGGGCGATCAGAGCGACGTGCATCTTTGACATCAAAATTTCCGGATTGAAAACGCTTATACCAAATTTGTGCTACTCTCACAGACACTACACTAGGTCCATAAACATCGCAAAATTTTTTCGCGGTTTGCGTTGCATTTTTACCTTTTTTGTAGTAAAATTTTAAAATGTATCGAATTTCTTCATTAGATTCACTTCATCTTGACGGTACGAAAAACAAATGAAAATCACACATTTTCCTAATTTGAATTTGGAATTATGTTCTTTAAAATTTTAAATTTCAATAATACCAAAACCAGCCAGATACAAATAGTATAGCCAAAGAGATTTTATTACAAGTTCATACATACTATAATGCGAAAAGACTTTTTCCCCAACCTAATATGTAGGGTGTCCAAAGCTTACTGATTTCAGGTCGGAGAAAATTTAAAAAAAAGTGTTGATTAAATGGTTGACATATGTACTATTACTGATACTGAACCACCAAAAAAAATTTGCGCACTGGTTAAAAAAAAATCCTGTATAAAGTTGTTATTTTGTCATTAAAAACAGATATGTACTTCAATTTTATTTATTTATATAGATTGAGGGATTTGATTTAAGTATACAAGTTAAGTAAGGATTAGACCGTTTTACTATGCATTTTTGTCGTTTAAAAATCTCTCAGTTTAAAGGAAAGTACATAAATAAAAGGGGTTGGTGTTTACCGCAGCGCCCGTCTAGGCGCGGGCAGGCGGGACGGGCGCGGTAACGCAGACACGCGCGTGTCGTTGCTTGACGCTGGACGTGGCTGGTCTATTACTGGAGCTGGAAAAGAAACATGTTTTTATTAAAGAAAGGCTGTTGACAGCAATCTTCACAATCATCCTATAATGTTCCCACTGCTGGGACACAAGCCTCCTCACTGTGCGTCGGAGTGGGGTGGAATCAACCACAGTGCGGGTAGGTGTATGTGTGACATGGCTGGGTACACTTATATATCATCACATCTTTATTATCAGTCTATATTGTTCCCACTGCTGGGACACAGGCTTCCTCTACCAAGGAGTGGGCCGTACTCTACCACGCGAGCCCAGTGCGTTTCGGTGGATGTCACATGTTTTCGAATTTTTGGTTCTAGGACATGCCGGTTTTCTCACGATATTTTCCTTCACCGTTTTCTGAGCAATGGTGATGAAATTAATTAGAAAAAATTAAGGCAAGCGCTGCCTGGATTCGAACTCACGACCTACAACTCGTAAGTCGGGGCTGATACCACTGGGCCAACACTGCTCACTGCCATTTAAGTATACCAATAAGTAACATCTCATAAAATCACCGTGCTTTCTAAAGAGGTTGAATTTATGAAATGGGACTCCAGGTGTTATTCTGAGAGCAGTAGAGCAAAGACAGGGAAAGCAGTACCCCTCTACTTCAGTTTTTTTGTTCTAGGACCACTGTGTTCGTTCGCAGGTCGGGCAATGTTATTCGATTTTCCATGTTATAAGTCTGTTAGCGTAAATACATATTACGAAAAAAAAAATGCAATATAATTTTAATTCACTCAATTGCATTTTAATTCTCATAAAATGAATCCTGTTCTGGGAATACAGGCATAGTGGTATATTGCTGTAAGAAAATACTATGTTGGATACTTACGTGGAGGTTTATAATGCACCGGTCCGGAGGCAGGCCGGGTGACGGTACGTTGGAGCTGCGTCGGCGCCGCTATCGAGTTCGGCCGAGTCGTGTGAGGCTGTAACACGTCACACTGACATATACCGTGAGAAAAGTAATATTAGTCAGTCTTGTTATGAGTTAGCCCTTATATCACATATAGTTTAGTTAGTTGCCCGGACCACTTTGTTAAACAAAGACGGGAGAAAAAATGATTTCTGGTAGGAGGATTGTGGAAATGCGAAAAGGAAGGTCCCTATGTGATTTAGTTATAGAGAGGGGGGGGGGGGGGGAAGCAGAGAGCGGTAGAGAGTGAAAATGCAGGTTGCCTTATTATTAAAGGTGTAGTTTCCTTAGTAAGCAAACATTTTTCAATGCAGGCTGATAGATAGAAGTAGTAAAGAGAAAAGTGTTTGTAAAATTTATCTAAATACTAAATATAAATAATATCTAAATACCCAGTACAAAAATACCTAAAATCAATTTTAATATAGCTTGGCAAAAGCTTTAAGATGTAACTAATAAGCAGTATACACTGATGCCGAATGATACATTATTTGTGTATTCAAAATGGTTTAACTACTGGAAAGTTTCTTCAAAACTTGGATACAGAGTGTCATTCAGCTTCAAATGAATAATTGTATGCAATCAAAATTTAATTTCAGTAAAAAATTATACCCTGCCGTGGACAGCACAGCAACGTGCAAACTGTTATCACCTATTCATAGTTCTGTTCCATACGTTTTCACCATGTAGGCATTGCACTTTTGAAAGAAAACGTATATATTGTGGCACAGGAATATCACAAACTAAGCAAAAATACATACATTTAACATAAACATAAAGCCAAAAAGTCCTGTACGAGGCCAAAAGGCCCTTATCTCAGCACGATCCTGCGACCTTTAAAAATAAATGTCACAGCGGTTTCCATAATACAAGTTTTTTTTTTTAATAATCGTCTAGGAATTTCTGCACTGTGGAGTGTAGAATCATGTGCTGGATTCATGGTTACAGTTTGCGGGTCGATGACCCTCACTGCCACTCTGTATAGTGACTGCTATTAAGTTGAATATAACCTGAAACTCAATGGTTACGTTGACAGAGGTAGAACCAAAGATGTATTACAGAAAGTGTGAGTTTGAGTTCAAGCCAAATCCAGTCCCACCCAGCCATCCATTTGGTCGATAGGTAAGCTTGACCAGTAACAGACAAAGTGAAAACGCATTCCGTAAAGCTGATAATGGCATGAAGCATGAAGAAGCCAACTTTTAACCGTCAAAGCACATTCACGGGTATATTCGGCTTCGATCAACCACTGGAAAAACGGGACCACAATGTAATGTTGTGGTCTTGAAATTTATATACAGGATCAGTTTTTATCCAGTGCGCAAACTGTAACCATGAATAATTCAGCATATCATTCTAGACCCCCAGCGTAGAAAAATTTCGTCAGTTATACAAAAAAAATCAGCTGTTCCATACATTTTGACCCCGTAGGTATTGCATTTTTCTATGAAACAGCTGATTTTTTTTTGTAAAACCGACTAAAAATTTCTGCGCTAGGGGGTCTAGAATGATTATGCTGAATTCATGGTTACAATTTACGCACTGGATAAAAACTTATCCAGTATATTTATGCTTAGAAATTAGTTTTATTTCATTATTTCATTTTAGTTTTATTGTTCTTAATTTAAAATTAAAAAAAAAGCAACCTTTAATTTTCAATCGAAACGGTAAATATGTTGCAAACAATAATATTTACTCTATGTTTGAGTGTTTAGGTTTATAATCAAACTGTAAGCAATCGCGGCTACTTGAGTGATGTGTTTTGTACTGTCCTGGCAATGATCGCAGGGCGATTTGACTGCCAGACATACGTCAATGCTGTGACAGACATGTGTAGCAGGGAGTACTCAATTTTATGACACCGAACACAATGACCTTTATTTACATGTGCAATTGTTATTAATTGTTGCCTTAATCTAAATTCGGTGTTAATTTTGACATTTTATTTGAATCCCAATACTGTAACAGTTAAATTTAACATTTTGTTTAAATTGCAATCCTGTGACCCGTAAATCTGACATTTTATTTTATTTAAATTTCAACTCTGCGACCAGCACATTGACAATGTATTTTATTTCAACTCTGTGATTTATTTCTATTTTTTTGTTTAATCCTCTATTGTTGATCGAAAGTATTCGGCATCAGTATAGCACCACGAGTTACATACGATAACAGCAACTCTTGTACACGATGACCAATTTTTAAGCATTTTAGATAAGCAAGTAAGTTCATGACTAGCAGACAAGGAGACATTTTATTCATCCAACGCATCATTTTCACTGATGGGTTGCCTATTTAAACCCCCTTTCACACTGTTCAGGCTTGGAAATAATGGACGTTGCGTTTACTGGTCTAATCTAATTTAAGGCTGTCTGATGAGAAATGAAGCGACGTCCGCCATACGATGGTGGGACGAAACACTACTACTGGCGCCTCTAGCGGCGCGAAACGGAAGCGCGAGCGAGGCATGGCTACGCAGGCATGGTAGTAGTCTTGCCGTGCGCACACACGCACTCACATTGCTCACTTGTGAAATCTATATAAGCTTCTACCGGCAGAATGTTGACCCATAAATTTTCCACCGGATACCCAACACAGGCTCTCCGGCAACCTTTCATTCCACCCGGAATCACCCATCTTGGGTCTTTCTTCTGCAGTACTTCCCTATGCGACCCTTAGCAAGGTGTTTACAGCAACATTACCAATACCGTCTACGCACTTAACCCTGGCCACTATTCGGCCAAAGCTTTACTCAAAGTGACATGTGAAAGGGGGTTCAAGTGACAAGAGAATCTATCCCAAGATTGGCCATTGTGCACACGAGTGTCAGATAAAGAGTGGACACTCACAAGTAATTGATGGCTTCGCATGGAGACGGGCACGCCGCTGCCCGCAGCCGCGCGTAGCTGCGTCATGAGTTAGTGACGCCGTTAGTGCGTTGTGACGTAGCGTTAGTATTGGAAAGGACTCGAGTCCTCGACTTGTAATTTTATAGACTCAACTCAATTATGGGAGACTCAGTTTGCTCAAAATGCTCGAAGTCTAGAGTAAAGCACTCGAATCTGAAAAAGGACTCGAGTCTTAAAATGAACTCAAGTCTTAAAGAAGAACTCGGAGCATAAAGATGAGACTTATAGCTTATCATTCGAAAAGACTCGAAGTAAATAGGTTCAAATTAGTGGTTATGATGTAACTATGCGTACAAAAAAATCAGACGAGTTATTCGAGATTTTTTCGAATTCTTCATGCTACGAGATTTTCTTTAAGACTAGAGTTCATTATAAGACGCGAGTGGCTGTTAAATGAATCGGGCTCGGCTTGACTCAAGGCTCCAAGCCTTTTGAGCACACTGAGTATTGCATAATTGAGTCGAGTCTTTAAAATTACGACTCGAGGACTCGCGTCCTTTGCAATACTACGTAGTGGTAACACGTTCAAAGTGGACCCGGAGTTAGGGCAGTGGGAGAATAGGTAGCAACCAAGTACATGACAATTTTAAGGTGAGGAAAACGTAGTAATTGTTGAGGCTCTGTTT
The DNA here is from genome assembly GCA_947507805.1 of Aporophyla nigra. Lineage (NCBI taxonomy): Eukaryota > Metazoa > Arthropoda > Insecta > Lepidoptera > Noctuidae > Aporophyla > Aporophyla nigra. The sequence continues at coordinate 23,441,952 of OX382292.1, read as the reverse complement.
GTAATTATGTTAAAATAACAGCTTTTATGAAATTATATACAGGACTAAAAACTTTTTCTTGTCTGTCTGTAATTTACGAAACGGCTGGACCGATTTTGACGGGACTTTCACAAGCAGATAGCTGGTGTTATAAGGAGTTATTATAGGGTTTTTGTTCCGGTAGCACGTTACTGTAGGATAATTGCCGAAAAACTCGGGCGAAGCCACGGGCATAGCTATTTGATTATTATAATTGTATTTCTTTCATAGAGACTAAGTCTATTTTAGTCCAGATTTAACAGCTAAGATTTGATGCTGTTATTTTTGTAAAGACACGTGAAATTTGACACCAATATTCTTGTTTTTTTTTTTTTAAACTGGAGGTAAAAATTAAGTTACTGCACTTAACAGCAGAAAGAACGATAAATTGGGCGGATATCTCTGAGCTTGTCATTAGTGAGTTTTGACTTCCAAATGAAGTTACAGATAGAAGAAAACACTTGTTATAGGTATTCAGCTAACAGTTGCCGTGAAAATCTTGAAAATATCTGGTAGAACATTCATAAATTCAGCCGTAAGACGTCCACTGCTGGACTTCCGCTTCCCCCAATTTAGGGAGCTTTGCCATAATCGCCACGCGTGGCAGGCGGGTTGGCGATCGCAGTATGGTGGTAAAATGCATAGAGAACGCTGCTGCCCATTCTCTAGTAAGTACAATAGAACATTATTTGAAGGTAATTTTGCGTATTTACCAAAAAAAAAAGTTTTAATTTTAATAACTATCTATATTTGTTTGGAAGATTTGTGATAATTTGGAAGACGCTTGATTAAATATAATATAACTTCACACCTGTATTCCCCAAAAGGTTAGTCAGGGGTGTATCAACAATACACCTACATTTCACCAGTTATGTTTGTTTAGGTTCTTTGTAATAGGGAGTGGCAACTGCCCCGTTGGTGTCGTGGTCGCAAGCGCGGCCGCTGAGCGTGGGGTCCTGGGTTCGATTCCCGGGTCGGGCAAACTGTTACTGGGTTTTTCCATTAGGAATTTCTTAGTAGCAGCCCGGAGTTTGGAAGTTGGCGGTGTGATACTCCCGTGCCTCGGAATACACGTTAAGCCGTTGGTCCTACGCCTGATCTCTCTCCGGTCGTGTCGGATTGTCGTCCCATCGGACTATGAGAGTGAGGAAAGAGTGAGTGCTCCTGTGTCTACGCACACACTTGAGCACTATAATATCTCCCGCGCCGATGGCTAGTCTCCGTTGAGATTGGCCGCCGTGGCCGAAATTCGGTCTGGAGGACTATATATATAATAGGGAGTGAGCCTATTGCCATCAACTGGTCACAAATCCGGACTCCGGGCTGCTACTTAGAAATTCCCGATGGAAAAAATTAATAGCACTGTCTGAACCGGGAATCGAACCCAGGACATGAGGCTCAGGAGTGGTAATTGCGACCACTAAACCAAACGAGGTATAAAATATTATTAAAATAAACTACAGCCAAAATCACAGGGCCCAAATTGAACGAGTTAACCGTATTTAAAAAATTAGGTATATGATATTAGATTTTATTCAAGTTTAAAAAAATGTATGATCGACACCATTAGGAACACATTTTAGACACAACTGATATGACATAAATATTAGAACAAAATATTATTATTGCTATTTTACCAACACCAATTATTAGACATGTAAACAAAAAAGAAAATTTTAGCTTGATCACGTAATCTCTGGTAGAGAACACTTTTAAATAATAGAAAAAAGAAAAAGAAGTAATTGACTAGTTGTAATAAAAAAAAACAAAATTGCAAAATTCTAGTCTCTTCAAATACCATAGAATTTGTTTGATACTAGGTATTATAAGATCATGAAAAAAAAATCTTACTTATGCATCCCAAAAATAAATGTTTCGTAAAGTCCAATTTTAAAACCCCAAACTAAAAAAAAAAAAAACGTATAACCTTCTTAAGGATAACCCAAACATCAGAACCGTGCCCGGACCTTTACAAACTCCCTTTTAAAAGCAGTGTTACCCGTATAAATTAATCATAGCATGTGAAAGCAGTATCTGAAACGTTTTAGACTTACATCTCTCGGCGCAACCAGCTGACTTTGCGGTCGTTCCCTCCGAAGAGTTTCAGTGCCTTGTCGAACTAACGGAGGCGTGGGACGGACCTCATGTTTCAAAGCTTGTTTCTGAAATTTTGACGTAAAGGCTGTGATAGGGAAGTGCAAACATTCAGCGTCAAAGCATCCTTTTTGAATTCGGCCTCATGCGCTTCATGCTTCAGAAATATTGCGCAAACAGGGAGATTGGCACAAACAGGGAAAAATGGCGCAATCAAAGCAAAATGGCGTAAAAGAAAGAAGAGTTTATGCTTTGGGTTCAAAGATGTACATAGATTCTCGAGCTTTAGAAGACAACTCTTCGGCCAGCTCTTGACGTTTACTGGTAATAGGCTTTGCCAGTGGACAAACCATCCTACAGAAACCGCCTTAGTTACAGCTGGACAAACCGAAAACTTTTTACTCCGTATTATGTAGGTACAGACAGGCCGTGGCTACAATAGGTTGACTTCATTGTTATAACTTGCATAATCACCCAATAAGGTTCCCACTGCTAAGACACACCATTCTTTTGAAGGTGGCCTAAGGGGGGTGGGTTAGCCTTACCTATCCATACTAGGCCTGCGTGGTGGATTACGGCCCACTCCTTTCCCAACATTTACCGTAAATGTCACATGTCTTTTTATTTTTGCTTTTAGGATGTGCTGGTTTGCTCAACGATATTTTCCGGAGCAGCGGTGATGAAATACAGTACACAAAGTAACTCGCCTCACTGGGTTTGAGTACTGGGTCAGCATGCTCTCGCTGCTAGCTGTTAAAGTTGGTGGTGTTATAGTAGGTACCTGTTGACCGTTGTTGATGATGTAGGACTCAGTGGAGACGGGCAGGACGGGCGGCGCGCTGGCGGTGGGGCTGAGCGCCGGGTTGGATGCGTACACGCCGCGCCGCACCAGCGCGCGCGGCCCGTGCAGCGCCGTGCGGCTGGCCGGCGCCGCGCCCGGGCCCGCGGGGCCGGCTGGAATCGTACCATGGTCAATACATCTACTCATTATTTTACATTATACCGGATGACATTTTTTACCGTCTGGACCTTCATATGGTGTGTTGTGTAACTAGAATAGAAGGCAGGAAGGCCTTCAGATTCATCGTAGGTGACTAAAGGAGCGCGGGACGCGGGTGGACAGGGATGCGTGTGCGGCTCGTGCGCCTACGAAAGATCAATGAGGCCGCCTATCGGCCGGCTTCAAAGGGTAGGACCGCGCTCCGAAATCAATGATACATGCCGCGCATTGAGTAGGGTGCGTATGATTTGAGTTTCGATAGATTTTAATATTTATTTTTTTGTTTTTTTTTCCAAATTTCTGTTTTTGTTGTTCTAGTATGAAAATGTTACTTTAAATGTGTAGTATTTATTACTAGATCAATTTAATTACATGTTATTCAAAAATAAAAATAATAAAAAATTCTATGCCAAAAGCTTCTATTCCGTTCACCTATTACCCCCATTTTTTTTCAAGACGCTAAAAAAAGTCACCCAGTATACCTACAATTCTAATTTGAACTCTTTATTATTGGTTGTCATGGTAATAATGACATTTCGTTTAAATCATCAGTTATTTTGGTGATGGAACGAAGCAAAAAAAATAAATATTAATGATAATAATGGAATCAAAAGCATGTGACACTTACCATTGCCAGGTATCCTGCTAAGCTCCCTATGTGAACTGTATTGCCTTAGTTTTGACGTTGGCAAATTTGTTTTCCTCGGAACGGCCGCCGGTGGAACCATATTAGTGTATGATACTAAAATAACATAAAATATGGAGAAAATAAAACATTTGATTATGAGGCGTTTTGCTTGAAAAGTAAGAGTGATAAATGTTTGAATGTAAATGGGTAATGCGTTGTGCATCAAACGAATATAATTAAATTGAAAATATTCATTTTGAATCAATTTTAAACTACATTTACCCCATATTAAAATCGAAAAAAGACAGCTTAAATGCGTATATATACATCGAAGAGAATTTTAACTGGGCATTTCATACGCCTTTTTGTTCTGGATGGGGAATCTTCAAATGACTTCTCCCGCTCCTCCGTGTCAGACTTTTACTGACTAAAACCTAAGCGTGCTCCTTAAGGTGTATAGTATCCTCGTTAACCTTGAGCATATGGGCGGAGCTAAGCTCCATACTCCCGCACACACGTAACGAGTGGCGGCGGCGCGCTAAACTAAAACAACGACCAAAGATTATGCAGAGACGGACGAAAGTCGGTATTTTTGCCTACGACTGTAAAAGGTACCGAATGGTGGATCAATGGCTGATACTTTAGAAAGACGCAACTATTTGATGTTTATACTGGACATATTTCTTTAAACATGCAGGTATGTGATTGATTAAAAAAAGACAACTTTTCGGGTTAGAGATATCTTTATTTCCCATAAAAAAACAAATTTCACTTACATGAGAAATATTAACATAATTAAAAAAAAAAATGTTTTTGTAACGCACAGTTTTGGTAAGGAGACAATAAAAATTAAAAATTACAACAAAACAGAAATACTCAATAACTGTAGGATAATCGCTAATAAATTAAACACTTTCTTTGCCTGAGCATTTTTATTTAAATACAAACTATGTTACAGTTCACACAATAAAATATATACACAAAAAAGTATTTAGAAATGCCACCACTAATAAAGCGTCCACGCGCACAAACAAATCGACTCCTCTGCAAGGAGCTAGTCTATAAAGACACACTGTTACAATACGTTCGTAAGTATTTACACTAACACACACGTCGCGCGTAGTCGGTCGATAGCTGGAGCGGAGCAGCGAGCGACACAGCCCTCCCGTCTGAATGCTAATGCACGACTGCAGCCCGCGCCTGCGCGGAGCCCCTCTACCCTTGACGGCTTAAAATGGGGGTATTTCTTTGCAAAATTTTGATTAATTTACAATATTTTATTGTAAAATCGTAGTGCCTATAACCGTTTATTTTTATGTGTAAAAATATTTCCAAATAACAAAGCTGTTTAGTAGGAGTATGAAAAATAAGCCAAAAAATTGGGTTGTCGTAAATATTTTTTTACAGCAAAGGTTTTAACCCTACGAAAAAACTGCTCTTGTAAAAATTATGTGCATGAATCTATAGCAAAAATATTTTTTTTTCAAATCTTCAAACCAAGTCGTTAATGAGAAGATAGGTTCATAAAGTGACCGTTTTACGGCACTAAACCGGACCAAGGCCCTTAAGATGCCCGTGCCAAGTCCACAAACTCTTTCTAACAAATTCGCGCTAGGCAACGGCCCTAGCAGACGCCTTCAGTCTTACTGACATATATTATCTTTGAGGCGCGCGTGGAACACAACGCGGCGTCGATCCGAGCCTGGTCCTTACCGGGCGAAGAGCTACCCATTGCTCGACGCCAGTAAGCCCGCGCCTACGGTGTTCCACTATGGACTCCCGACGCCCGGGGTTTGAGGGCGCTAAGCTAAAGCAGATTTGTAGGGGTTTGAAGCTAATACATCGGGATAATTTATCATACTCATTGTGTGTCACAATTAACTTCGAAGTGATCGTATGAGATTCACAGTACAATCAGTACGGATACATATTAGGGTTCCGTTGCCAAATGGCAAAAAACGGAACCCTTATAGATTCGCCATGTCTGTCTGTCCGAGTATGTCACAGCCACTTTTCTCCGAAACTATAAGAGCTGTGCTATTGAAACTTGGTAAGTGGATGTATTCAGTGAACCGCATTAAGATTTTCACACAAAAATAGAAAAAAAGCAATAATATTTGGGGTTCCCCATACATAGAATTGAAACTCAAAAATTTTTTTTTCATCAAACCCATACGTGTGGGGTATCTATGGATAGGTCTTCAAAAATGATATTGAGGTTTCTAATATCATTTTTTTTTAAAACAATAATATTTGGGGTTCCCCATACATAGAACTGAAACACAAAAAAAAAAAAATTAATCAAACCCTTACGTGTGGGGTATCTATGGATAGGTCTTTAAAAATGAAATTGAGGTTTCTAAAATCATTTTTTTCTAAACTGAATAGTTTGCGCGAGAGACACTTCCAAAGTGGTAAAATGTGTGTCCCCCCCCCCGTAACTTCTAAAATAAGGGAATGATAAAACTAAAAAAAATATATGATGTACATTACCATGAAAACTACCAACGAAAATTGGTTTGAACGAGATCTAGTAAGTAGTTTTTTTTAATACGTCATAAATCGTAAACCACAATTTACCTTTCATTCAGTCAACTCAAATATAAAAATTAAAAAAAAAACATTTAATTTCATAAACGATGATGACGAATGATGATGATGATGACCTGCAGGTTTGTACGGAACCCTCGGTGCGCGAGTCCGACTCGCACTTGGCCGGTTTTTTTTTATTCAATGGGATTCGATATGCGCCTTAAAGCGCTATTTTAAATGCTTTCGGCCATACGTTCAACTAATCAGAATTTTATACAATTCGTATAAGTAAATCAGTGAAGCCATACATACCTCCAGAACTCGTAGGTATGATCCTAGTCGGCTTCGGCATAACACTGGGCGCAAACATCTTCTTGTCAGGACTGGCTTTACCCGCCATTATATCCCTTTTAACCGACGTCTTCTTCACCATCGTCGCACTATTTACAACGGTTGCATTGTGCATATCGTACGTTCGTTCCATTCCCGAAGAGTTTGCTTTTGTGATAGTGGTTACGGTGTAGGATTTATCGTCAATCATATCGTAGATTGGAGATATCGTGTTGTGCAAGTTTAGCAAATCGTTCTTTGCACCTTTCCGCAGTGCCATAAGCGGTGTGGAGGCGACTTGTTGGCCTGCAATGTGAGAATGTATGAATGAGTGGTGTACCTTGTGTTTTAAGCGTTTGGCAACACCGCAGCTCCATTTATGGACCTTATTTGTAGATAGATACGGTCATATTAATATAAATTAATGCAATTTTATTATTATTGTGCCCAGAATTTGTCTTTTTTTATGCCTTTGCGTTTAGAAAAACCTTTGCACAGTTAGCGTCAAAAATATCGGGAACAACTTTCTGTTCAAAATGATCTCAACAACTAAGAAAATTAAACTTTATCACAATTGGATAAAGTTCATGTCAGAATGACAGTTGTCATGTGCTGTTTTCGTTTTCAAACATTTCTAGTGACATTGAGTTAATTTAATTTTCATAGTTTAGATAATTTTGAACCGTCGACGCTGACTGTACTGGTGCATTGCCGTTTCCTCCAATTAATTACCGGTGTATACTATATTTTTATATATTGTCTGTTTTGCCTATTGGCATATTATCAACCAATTTCCTAAAGACACCTAAATATTTAACCACGAAAACTCGAGTAATATTTGGGGACCGAAATAAAAAAAATCCTTTGCCATTGTGCATTGCCTTTTTCCTCTCAATATGCCACTGATACAAAGAAATCACCCCCTCCACTGTTATAACCAACTCCTCCCACTTCCTTCCCCTTGTGACCATACCCATTTGTGTATGTGTTAGTAAAAACTTGTATAGTACTTACGTGGGTCATGCGCAGGCGCAGAGTCAGGCACGCTGTCAGGCGGACTGGAGGAGCTGAAGGTACCCGTGTCTGTGCTCTCGCTCGAACCTACCATCGCACGCTCCTGAGAACCCCACTCCTGCAGATTAAAGGTCAAAATATCAATATTACAGTGACTTCAAAAAAAGGAGGAAAGAAGAAAGAAAGAAAATACGTTTATTTGCGGCAAACATGACGCACAGAAAGACCAGAAACATACACAAATAAAAAATAAGGGGTGGGAAAATATGCGTCACATCCACGCAAAACGGCTAGAGGGAGGAGGGGGGAGGCGGTTATCAATTCGACTGTTTTTTTTATGTTTGTTACCTCATAACTTTTGACTGGGTGAACCGATTTCGATGTTTTTTTTTTTTAATTTGATAGTTGGTGCTTCCCGAATGGTCTTATTTTGGTTCCATTCGGACAATGGGATCCATGTGAAAACCATACAAGTCTTAAATTTGCATTAAGTATTTGCGCGACAAAATGAACGAATAACGCGATTATATTACTGCGGGGTATCTACCATAGCTAAAAAGTTAAAAATAACAACCGACTTCCAAAATTAAAGTTACTTTTGACTTTGTAGTGTTTTTTTTTAAGGAAGTCGGTTGTTATTTTTTTCTAGACAATTTATGTCGTTAAATGTTGCTAAATCTTCTTTTATGATTGAAAAATCACATGCGCGCGAGCAAACTCACTGCAACCTACATTGTTGCGTTATCGCGGACTAAAAGTAACGCTCTCGCTCTTGTACATCAAGATGTCGAGCTATGTGCGAGAGAGAACGCACGACGTAGTTCGCGAAAATGTGACATGTAGCCTTAGTATTAATGGATAGGTTTTGCCCGCGGCTTTGCTCGCGTGCTTGAGATTATTATAGAAGAAGCTTTGGCAACGTTTAAGACCATATATGTCTCTGTGCAAATCGTGAAAATGGACAAATTAGCACAACAACTAAGGATTAAGATAGCGTTTTCTACCTAGCATTTGCTATCGTTTTGGATTTTGTTACGATTTTGGAATTATTATTATTGTATTCTATCACTAAAAATAAAAAAATAAAAGATACTCGACTTGCACTACAACAATTTTACTCCCATGTACTGTCACCAAATAAGTGACCAGGGTCCTCGGAAAAACCGATGGATGTTTTCGCACAAAATTTAATTAATCAAATTAAATTTCATTTGAAAACATTCATCGGTTTCTTACTAAACTTCAACTACATCCGACGATCTTGGTTATATATCTATGTTGGCGACCGTACAGTGATGGGTATGACTCTACAACTAGAAAATGAAAAAAAAAAAACACATACCCGAGGCTCTTGCTGCAGCGTCTTATCCCCAACATCTATTAAATTAAGCGTAGCCGAATTTATATCTATAATTTGATCATCTGTTTTCATATACACAACCGTAGTGTCCATAGCGCTCGCTTTAGGCGAGAGCTTCTTAAACGTAGCATTTCTTTTAGGAGTCTCTCTAGTGGGCGGTTCCTCTTGTCTGTCAAAACCATTCCCATTCATCACTCTCCGTCTTGAAAGCAACTCTGAAGCGTTCTCCATACTTTGTCGAGGTACTGTTATCACGGTTTGATTCGGCAACTGAATCGTTTTGATTGGGGAAGTATCTACGGGTGCTGGTGTCGGCTTTTCCGGTTCCGTAGGCAGCGCTTTTCTAGCTAAAGACAACTTCTGGCGAGCTTGAATGATCTCGTTCAATTCCTGCTTCCCTAAAGTTACATTCAAACTATTTCTACCAACATCTTCAGGTTTCGGTAGACCCATTTCTTTATAGAACGTATCGTCAGTTTCAAAGTTTTCTTTCTCAGCGTCATTATCTCTTCTACTAAACCTATTATTAGAGTAGTGTAAGGTGATCGGTTCAGCTATTTCTGCCGTCGGTACGTTACGAGGAACCATTTTCGGCGAGTCTTTCTTATCAGAGTTTTCGTTTAGAATTTTCGCTGTGTCGATTTGGCATGCTTCTTCGCGGGATTTAGTGTAGGATTCTGAGTTTCGTATGGCGGATTCGCGTTTCGTATAGCTGTTGTAGAGCTGGCATCTCGGTCGGGCGGAGAGGAGTTTTTCTGAAGTTTCTAGGTGAGTGAATGTTGCTGAAGAGAATATGTTGGAGTCGTTGCTTTCTTTCTGAGGTTTGGATGTGTTGGAGATGACGTAGGATGAGTTGACAGAGCTGACGAGGGATGGCGGTAAGGAGTCCATCAGGCTGTCGTTGTCAGGATACGTTGTTTGCGACAGGAAACTGGTGCTCATATCTTTTTCGTCGAGAATGCTGAGCGTCATGCTCGTCATCATTGGGTCTATGCTGTCGCGACCTGACGCTGGAAGACCTGGAAATATAGTTAAATGTAAATATAATGTCTCATGGTCGCAAGCACAACAACTGAGGTCCTGGCCCTTGATGGCAATAGGGTCGCCCCCATATTGCATGGGACTTAAACATAACTGGCAAAATATGGATGTTCATCAACGGGTACACCTCTGCCCAACCTTTGCCGAAAAGTGAGACCGTGGGCTGGCGACGCGGTGCAACGTGGTGGGTCGGGGAAACCATACGTTTTATGTGGTCGAATTCGTGGGCAGAAGCTATTAAAAATAAAAAGATACAATATAATGTCCGCCCGATACGAGCATCAAAACTTCAAAACAGACAGACGGCGGCGAAGGTAGATTCTCTTTGATGTTCAATTTCACGAATAGCGAATGCGTACAATCAGAAGTCTTAAGTATCATAGTATACATATAACACCGACAGAGTACATCCTTCTCTGTGCAGGTTATGTGAGCACTGTATTCATTGAGGCGGCACCTTGACGGATGCTTGCGTTACACAACCCTGAATGTAAAGTAGACTATGGCAGCAATCCTTGCTACGTAACGTTACTTAAACCCGACTAATGTCCTGGCTAGGGTCGCAAGATTTGTACGAAAGAATTGCCGGCAACTGAATGAACACGGGTGGGTTTTAGTAAAAGTCTGACACGCTCTTCCGCTCTACCCAGAGCAGGAGGCTTCATTTGATGATTTCCCACCCGCAAAAAAAGAAAAGCTGACAAATGTCATATGAACGAGTAACCATGTAGTGTCTTGCCGGCTCTTCTCCATAGGACTCGACATATTGGAACCGAGCAGACGTTTCATAAGTATCCATGTAGGTTTATGTGAAATAATCATATTTTCATTTTGAACCAGCGATTGTTCCTAAGAAAAATACACTGTAAATATACTCGTGAAAACGGTTGAGTGCTTACATGCGAACGGCTTTTAGTAGGCGATCGTTTGACGGCTTAATAATCTAGGTGATTTATAGTTTTAAACAGTAGGGGGAACATTAGAAAGATTTATTGAGCTATCATGATTCGTAAGTAATAGATTTTTCAGTCAAATCAAATGACATTGTCGGTTTTTTTAATACAGTCAGTATTAAATAAAAACTTTTTTACAAAAAAAAAAAACAACCGACTTCCTTAAAAACACTACAAAGTGAAAAATAACTCTAATTTCGGAAGTCGGTGTCTTAGGATCTGTATTTATGGTTTTTTTGCCACCGACTTCTGAAAAGAAAAAAAGTTTTTATTTTTAAATTTTTAGTTGTGGTATCCACCCCGCACTAATTCCAAACAAACAATGCATATTTATGCGATAGCAAAAATCGCGGTTGATTTGCTGTCATTTTTTAAAGAGTTCCGGTGTCTATCTCTGGAACTCATCATCAGATCTATATGAGATTTATATGGGACCATTTCGGAATAAACCCCTTTCAAACAAAAAAAGAATTTTGCAAATCCGTCTATATATGACGGAGTTATGGCCGAACATACATAAAAAAAATATATATATATAAACATCCGAATTGAGAACCTCCTCCTTTTTGAAGTCGGTTAAAAACCAGTAAAAAGTCTTGATAGGTTACTGGTACACGGGTTTGTTTGAAAGATTGGCCGTGGCCCTGCCACAGGCTACTGAAGAAACACGGTTGGGTTATAGTCAGTAATAGTCTGACACGATCAGTGGGCCAAACTTACGACCCAATGGGTCCCGCTTAATGGCAAGAGACATCGCGGCAGGCCCAGACGGAGATGGCGGGATGAGCTGGACTCTTTTAATAAAGACTGGTCCTTGGCAGCTCTGGACAGAGAGACGTGGAAAGAGAGTAGGGAGGCCTTCGCCCAACAGTGGGACAGAAGCGGCTAATAATAATAATAAGTCTGACACGAAGAGCGGGAGAAGTCATTTGATGTATGATACAGAATAAAAAGTAGGTATGCTAAAGTAGCCCGCGAAATTCAATTTTTTCGTGCATTTTATTATTATAGTTTTTAGGGATTAAATACATAACAATAGTATAACGCCTGTAGTCTCCGAACGGTTAGGCAGAGGGTTTTTATAGTACAGTCACCATCAATAATATCGGGATGAATAGAATGTTCATAATGATCTAAACAAACTATGAAAATTAAATATTAACTATTGACACAAGGAATATTTTAGAATGAAAACAGTACACTTCAACTGTCATCCAATGAACTGACAGGTACTTCATCCAATTGCGATAAAGTTTTATTTTCTAATGAATGTAATTAATATATTCTCTAGTAAAATTCAAAATTGAATTTTCCAATTTTTCTAGCGAATATGTGACCACTGAACTAACCTTTGGATTTCCTTACTAATGCAACCAAAGATATTAGACAGAAATATTGTTTTGGTTAAAATCAGACCTTAAAATACTAGAAAAAGAGAAAACTCCTTTACCTGAATCCTTATGCGAAGTTATCGACTTCCGACTGTCAATAGACTCGGCGTTGAACGTTCCAGAACTCTCCATCAGCAGTGAAGACACGAGGCTGGGTGGAGACATGCGCATAAGGGACTCGCCGCTCTGGTACATATTCAGACTTGGACGCTCGCCCAGCATATTTGATATTACGCCCCTGGAAAATTATTCAAGTCAATAGTGCGTTGACTACATAAAATACAGTCCAATTCTGGCGGTTGTACACAATTTGATGACATAAAAGGCTGAAGCCTGTTCTTTATTTGAAGTAACTTAGATGATATTAAAGTAGGAAAGACATGATTGCAGAGTTTCAAGGTGGAAGCTCCAAGGTAGCCCGAAAATTTAAATTTTGTTACGTTTTTTGCAAGTTGTAGCTCAATATCAAGCTGTATTTTGATTAAAATATGATTCACGACCGTGACGTATATGGCTTTCATTATCATCATCATTTCAGCCGTAAGACGTCCACTGCTGGACATAGGCCTCCGTCAAGCACTGCCACTTCGACCGGTTTTTTTTTTGCTTCCCGCATCCAGCGGATTCCTGCGGCCTTTACTAGGTCATCAGTCTATCTTGTGGGAGGCCCCAACTAGTGTTGGAACTATCGTCGCCTATGGCTTTACAGAATGATTATCATAAATACAACCCTCCAAGTTAGCTTAATTCCATTGAATTACTTTGAAATAATCATTTAATGGAATTAAATGAACTTAAGACAGTTGTATTGATGATTTCTATAATTGTAATTTGTAATGTTATATCCGTTAGCGTCAGAAAATTTGAAGTTCGTGGGCTACTTTAGCGCATCCAACTTAAGCAAGGTTCTCTTTTCTGAAATTGGTTTCCGATCAAAGCTAGAAAGTAAGCTATGTATGTCCGTTGTCAAATTTTGATTGAATATTGAATGCAGCCAAGCCAGCCAATTTGACATTAGAACGGTAAACTGAACTCGATTGGAGAAACCGGGGACAAAGTTCAAGTGGCATTGGTAGAAACATATAATAATGCTTTGTTGTATATCTTTGTAACACAGAAAATAACATCTAAGCATCTTCAAATAAAGTGTAGTCTTCTTTGATAAAAAGCGAGACCACAACTTAAGCCAATAACATCCCAAAGCGTATTAGAAGCACAGCACAAAAACCGGACGCTCCCGACATTAGAAAGCATAATATAACCTAAAACAGTGCAGCGCCAGATTCTGCGCGGACGCAACACCGTAACACCTCCTTTGGGCGAGCGCCAAATTGAGGTATAAACTGAATATCCACCTGGGTAACACATCATGCAATTTTGTCAATAGATCTAGCCAGTTATGGTGATGAAGGATTAATTTAAGTTATGAAATTATTTCGATGGTTGTAAGGCTATTTGATCTAAGCGACATTTTTTGAAAGATGCAGGAGAGTGATTCAAAGTTTTATTTACCGAAAAAAAAACCCTTTAAAAGAACTAGTGAGTGGATTTTGTTAAATATAATTCAGTTTTTTCAAAATCCACTCACTAGTTCTTTTATAATGATTTTGTTTTTCGAAAAATAAAACTTTGAATCACTCTCCTGCAACTTTCAAAAAATGTCGCTTAGATCAAATAGCCTTTCAACCGTCGATTTACATTTTGTTAGAGGAATAAAAAAGTTTCAATGCAGAAGTTTGAAGCTTCTATGGCACCTAAACATTTAAATACAAGTAAACCAGAAAAGTTAAGCGCTTCGGTACTATTAATGGTTCCGAAAAAAAAGTACTAGTCAGTTGAGTTGATGGTGTAATAATTTACAATGAGATTATTGCTGTTTCGTTGATGAAATCCGCGATAGTTGGAAGAAGTGGTGAGAGGCCTTTGCCCAGGATTGGGATAATGCAGGCTAGGAAAAAAAAAATCCTGAAGTATGAAGCTTTAATGGAACCTAAACTGCCAGGGTCGCGAGATTGTTCAAAAGAGATACCGTGACCCTGGCACATGGGCTACTGAAGGAACACGGGTGGGTTTTAGTCAGTAAAAGTCTGACACGCCCTTTCGCTCCGCCCAGAGCGGGAGAAGTCATTTGATTATTTCCCATCAAAAAAAAAAAAAAAATGGAACCTAAACATTTAAATACAGGTACACCAGAAAAGGTATGCACTTCGGTAAATTTTGTTTTTCCTAAAAAAAAAATAGTCAATTGAGTTGATCGTGTATTAATTGGAATTCAGATTTATCTCGGCTTTGTATTATGGCTTTTGTTTGAGGCGTAAATTAAACTAATATAATAAAGAGAAAAGATTTTTTTGCATATTATGTTACACGTTCTTGCTAAAACGGCTGAGCGGATTTGGATGGAATTTAAATGGCACATGGGTAGACTATGACCTGGATTTAGAACAAAGGATACTTTTCTCCCCAATATTCCCACGGTATCCAGACTTATGTGAGTAAAACAGCGGGACGCAGCAGTACTGTTACTACATAGTTTCTGGATACCATTGTCCTAGATAAGAACAAATACAGCCAAACAGGAAAAAGTTGTACTGGCAATTAATTAATTAGGTTAATATTGTTTCTCGTGCTAAACAGTAATAAAATAATAAGTATCTGAATGACTGTTACTTTTTTCTTTCTGGAGAAGAAAAGACATTGAAGAATTAACTTAGTTTATCTTTCGCCGTCACAATTTGCCTAACTCCTAATAATGGGTGGCATGACATCGACGTGCAAACTGCAACCATAAATTCAGCAAATGATTCTAGCGTAGAAATTTTCCGAAGTTATTAAAAAACTAGCTTCTGCCCGCGACTTCGTCCGCGTCAAATTTTTGCTCCCGTGACCCTTCCCGTCGCATCGAATTGCCTGCTAGTTTTCGTCCATTTTGCGTTGCTGCTCCGCTCCTTTTGATCGTAGTGTGATGTTATATAACCTTCCTCAATAAATAGGCTACCCAACGCGAAATAAATTTTTCAATTCGGATCAGTAGTTCTTGAGTTTAGCGCGTCCAACCAAACAAACAAACTCTTCAGCTTTATAATATTAGTATAGATTGCTGTTTCACTGAAAAGTGGAGTAATACCTACGCGGTCAAAATGTACGCAATAGCTATTTTGTTTATAACCGATGCAAAATTTCAACATATGGGGATTTAGAATCATTTACTGAATTCAAGGTTGCGGTCAATATCCCTACCACCCTGTATATTAAAATCTACTATAGCCCGCAAGACATGTTAGATTTAATAACACAGTCAGTCCAATCAGACATTAATTGTGAAGTTTCCCCCACAATACTTCATCAACTCGATTGTCATAACATCAAAAGTAAAAGTAACGTGTCATCAGTCTCAGTCCCATGGCAACAAAAAAAAGATTCGCGCTCTCTTTCTATCCGCCTTTTCCTACTTTCCCTTTCTGATATGTACTGTCAGCCAGAAAAATATGTTTACATCGACAATAATTCATTTTGATTGTCTACAACTTGTGTTCTATAATGTTGTGTCAATGTGCAGCTTAAATATATGGATACAACATTATGGTACAAAGATTAATCATCAGCCTAGCCTGTTCCCAACTAAGTTGACAGCTTCCAGTCTAACCGAATGCAGCTGAATAACAGTAGTGTACATGGGGCTACTGTCTATCTGACCTCCACAACAAAGTTTCTAGGTAATATACCCCCAGGTAAGACTAGTTGTCAGACTTTCGGGGTTCTAACTACTCGTAACGATTGTCAAAAATCTATGAATGACAGCCAACTCGTTCATCCAAAGATCAAATGTGTGTTATGGTCATAATACTGTATAATTTGTAGCTTCAATTAACCCTGGAGTAGTCGCGTGGACTACATATTATGTAGACCACTCATACAAAGAGTTTTTTATTTTGGTTGATTTTTTGGAATACAGAGGTTGTGATTAGTTTATGTTGATCATATTTAGTTAAGAAAACTGTACTGATAATATTTTCATATATTTATTAAAACGTTAATGCTTATAAGTTTATTTATTTCAATTTGAAATTGGACACTCCCGTTACTTTTAGGTGCGCGACTACTGTAGGGTTAACTACCCAAATGGGTACAATATTATGGAGCAAAGATTGTAGACAACTAAACGAATCCTTGTCGATGTTTCCACCTTTATAGCTGACTGTACCTATTCGAATCTATCTGTGCTTCTGCTTAGTCATGTACAGTAATTAATTAGAAGAATAAGGAGCTAAGCTTTTGTTGTTCTCTCTTTAGGCTGTTGACTATATGATCTTGGCCTTATGAGAAGGTTTCAAATGTGAATTTGTCGGTTTTGGGTATGAGACGTTACTTGTTATTGATTGGTGAAATTGAGAATGTTCTACTTTCTTATGATGTTTTGTTCTACTGAACTCTTTATATTGTTTTCATTGAATGTGTGTTTGAGTAACGGCACCGGTTTTAAGATTTCCTTATGTAAGGAGAATATTGATTTAGAATCAGACTTTCAGCCAAAAGATGTCTGGACATACGCATCGCCATTTCGGCAGGTTCTCTTCTTCTCGCATCATGTGGATTCCTGCGGCCTTCACAAGGTCACCTTGCAGGACGCTTTCCTACTCTAGGTCTTCCAGTACGCCACACAATTGGCCTTATTAGAAGACTAAAAGTCACCTTAAGGGCAATGACGAGGGCTATGCTTGAGAGTTTCCCTACGTGATCGAAACAGAAATGAAGAGATCCATAGGAGATTAAATTTAAGTGTCACTGGGCAGGGCACATCGCTCGCAGAGCAGATAGGCGATGGAGCCGAACAGTGCAGTACTTTTTCCCTTAACAAAGCCCGTTCATAAGTCCTTATGTAAATTCCTTAACAAAAATCAGGTAGGTACAGTAATGTATTTGCTTGATTTAGTTCCATAATGCTTAATCGTAATCGTTAAATTCCATAATGAACTAAATCTAGCTTAATGACGACTGGCCTCTAGTACACAACAATAGTAATGCCCTGCTCTCATTAGTGATGTTACAAATTTAGTATCAGTTCACAATATAGTACCGCTCTCACTACCACTGCTCCTTATTTTTAGATCCGAGTTGTATTCGTTTTCTAGCAGTATCATCTGTGTGAAGGGTATCTTTGTTTTACTTTTAATTGAGGCACGTTGTTATCAAAGCGCGAACCAATCTCACAATTGTTAACCGATATTCATTAACCCTTATGAATAGAGGTAGAGGGGAGATGTAGGGTTGAGCTCTAATTATTTCTAAAAGCTATTATTAAAAGCGTATGCTTAGGTTTTAATATAGTAAAAAATATGTGTTACTTCAGGTTATTAACTATCTATGTGCCAAAGTTCATCCAAATTGGTTTGGCTGTTTTTGAATGATTGAGTAAGAAAACTTCCAACCATATAAACTTTCACATTTATAATATTAATTTAGTAGGATAGTAAGTACGAAGATTCCAACCACAATGATTTTTTTAATAAAAGAAATTCAATTGAATTATATCGTGTTGAGAGTAGACAAGTATGGCGCAGTTAAGAAGCCATAAAAGCTGTGGATTAGATTAAATGCCAGTGGCTGAGTTTTCCCGTAACCCGCCGTCATCTGAATTAGATAACGTTTAAACTGATGTGTTTAGCCCTTACAATGTCTACCTATGAGCTTCTTAATTGACTCAGTGACTGGATGTAATTTTTGGGGGAAGGAGAGAAAGAAGTGAAGGGAGAAGATAGAGAGAAAAAGTGAGGGTGACGGCAAAGAGAGAGGGAAAAAGAAAGAGAAAAGAGGGGAGGAGATAAAGAGAGAGGACACATGAGATTAGTAATAAATGTTTGTTATCCAAAAGCTAACTTTGAGCACGAGACAGAAGGACTACGATAGTTAGCAGCAACGTCAAAAAATTGCCGCTTACTATCCTCGTAGTAGATCGCGAGCTTCATTTTTACATAATATATCATTCTTCTGTAGTTGTGAGTTTCACTGAAATCGTAAAAAGCTGAACCAATTTAATTTAAAAAAATGTGTGTTTTAGTGGGAACCCTGGATGGTTTAGAATTTTAGATTCACCATTGGGCCTGCTAGGTCACGCTTCGATCGACATCTGGGAAACAGGACGTCTGTCCGGTCAGCTAATAAATAAATATATAACTTGATGTAACCACGTCAAAAACCCCGGATTTTACATGCTATGCGAATATCAGCATTCATTGGTTTGTCTCAAAATTAAAGCTTAGAAAATAATTCATCCGGATGATTTTAAGAACCTTCATTTCAACCAAAATATGTCAAATAAATAAATAAGTATACAGTACTTACTTGTTGAAGGTGTTGTGTAGATTGTGTGCGGGCTGCGACAGGTCGATGTTGATCGGCTTGGAAAGCGTGTTGTTCATCGAAGACCGACCTGACACCTCCGATGCGAGAGTCATGTCTAAGTCTTCCAGCTGTAAAGTGCAATAAAAGATCGTTAGACGCAGTTGAGAGACGGGGGAAAGAGGAAGAAAGGTGAGCGAGTGAAAGCGGGGAGAAAGAGAAGACACATTGGTGCATCCAAATTGCTATTGTTTACCCTACTGATTTTGAACTTGAACGGAGCTTTTTCGCACGACCTAAGAGATTCGATTAAGGTCGAAAGTAACCGGAAATACACAAGAGACGTGAAACGTAAACAACTGGAACGTGTAAACATTAATATTTTTATGTTCCCTAGAAGAGTAAAAACTAAAACTAAAAAATCTAGACTTGCCTACAAGGCACAATTGCCTTGTAGGCAAGTCTAGATTTTTTAGTAGATGTTTCTTATCTCTCGCTATATATAGCTTTACCTCAAAACAATATACCGACTGTTGAAAAATCACGAACTAAAACGTATGCAAATAAGAAAATATTTTTATCTGAAACCCGTAGTCGTGTCGGGTAAAAACAAAAGCCAGCTGCGATACCCTTCATTTATTATGGATGCGTCTTAAACTAGGAATGTAAAGACGCGACCTTCTCAACAACTCTGTAGTTAACCTCAAATGTAGAGTTTATTTACATTTTTTATCCCAATTATTTGTAGTACTACGAAGAAGGCAAAAAAACCTTGACAATGAGTAAACATAGTACACAAATAATAGAGTCTCAATGTGTTTGTGATCCGTTTCATACCTGAGCTTACGGCTTACGTCATATACTTCCCGCTATAAGATATTTTAAGTGTACGATATTTTAGCACGACACGCCATGCGACGCGTCATCGTATTACGTCACGAGATTGCACTTATTTTATAAAACGTTGGAATCTCCCCTACTTTCTATGTTTAGATACAAGGATTACGACATTAAAGTACCGCTCTTCGATGTATGTCGATAGCGAAAAAAAAAGTATTTGCTATCCGCTTTTAGAGAATGGGCAGCAGCGTTTTCTATGCATTTTACCACCATACTGCGATCGCCAACCCGCCTGCCAAGCGTGGCGATTATGGCAAATCCCCCCCAAATCGGGGGAGGCTTATGTCCAGTAGTGGACGTCTTTCGGCTGAAATGATGATGATGATGATCCGCTTTTAGTAAGTTTTGGGAGCGTTACATGAAGAACTAAAATAAAGTATTCGTAATGTTTTAGCTGTTGTAATATATCCGTTAAATGTCTGAGAAATAGTCTAGAACTAAGCTAAATCGTTAAATACAAAACTAGTTTTGCCAATTTGGATTAACGCATTTCAACGCGAAGAATTTGCGTTGGAAGGCTGCGTGACCCATGAAACATTACAAGCCAAGCCTAAATATTCTTTATGTAATAACAATTGTAATTATGAAAGTGCCTTTTTTACAAGAACAAGGTCACAAGTCTATAGCTAAATAACAGAAAGCAGAAACTATTTCATGCCAATCACGACTATAAGTGAGACACCGTTAGATTAGAGATCCTACATCAAACATGGTCAAAACTATAAATGTGAGTTTCATTAGACGTTACAGCTTACTTCGTTACTGTCACTTTCGATTTATCTGTCATGGATATTATAACTGAACAGGGGGATCAAGTTCGCCAGTTTTGTTGCGGCGATGTCTACAAAGAAGTTTGTGCTCTGAATGTTGCAAATGCTTATTATAAGGCAGGAATGGGCAAACGTAAGGTAGGACGACGGCAGGCTAGGGTGGAGCGACGATCTTCGTAGGGAGGTTGGTATCACCTGAATAGAAGTTCTCGAGAATCGACATGAATGGCGTGCTATTTGAGGGGCCTATTTTCAGCAGCGGACTGCTGTAAGCTGATGACGATGACTGGTATAGCTTGATACTTAACGGGAGTCATCTAAGGTCATCTCCAACTGAATAAGTACGTCTCAAATACTTACCGCTTCTATGGATAGTGCGAAGGCAAAGACTATAATGACCATTTTTGATCTGGGGGGGGGGGGGCCTGTAACTAACTGCAACAGCACATTTCGATCGATTAGTTCTCCACAAAAGTCGACCATATGCTGTACGAGCTGGCAATAAAGTATGTTGCATTCGATCGGTCGAACATATTTGGAATAATCTTTCGAATATATTCAATTAGTTTTTGTTTCGTAAAGACAGTGAGCAAAAAGGTGCGTAGATGTAAACAAATGCTTGGAACACACGAAGTAATTTTACCAGTACATTAATTTCACAAGCCCCGTAAATTCATTAGCGTACTTTATTTTTAAGTAGCTTGAAACGACTTCACCATTCCTACAGCCAGTACTTGAAACTAAAACCTCCTAAGCCCTATATTCAATCCAAGATTAATAGCTAACCCCACTCTAGACAGACATGCGGCTTAAGGCGCGGACTGACTACGATTTTAAATGCTACAACTACATGCTACAGCTCCAACAAATAAGGTTGAAAATTGAATAAATATTTGGATTGACGATGTGACTAAGCTGCGAATTGGCATTTATTTTACGGTTTTATTTAGATTATTCGGACTACACACATTAAATTAAATAATTGTCTGGTTAAAGTTTTAAAGTAATGTTTATTCTATTGAACTCTTTAAAAAAAAATGTTGTTATCGCTGAAAATACAGAGATGTTCGACGTCAAAGTTTTTTTTTGTGAAACAATTTTTATTGGGAATATCAAACAATTTTTCACTATTCTATTCGGTTAGAATTTTTCTTTAAACCCTTCTCTGTCCACTGTATTTTTTGTGTCGTATATTTTCATTGCGTTATGTCATACTCGATTGTCAAAGACACCAGTGTTTTGTGAATATTGAGGTAACACCGCGCCTTAAATCCGGAGTTCCGAGTTCCGGACACAAGCTGTCAGTGTGTGTAGTATTTACAAGACAGGTCTTAAGTAGGCCGCACAGACTTAACCTAGCTAGTTTGATTATAGGTACATATAGCGGCTATCGACCGCGATATGAAAGCCTTTGTAGGATTAGTACTTATACTTAATGATATTGTAGGATGTGTAACATAAACATTGAACAGGCGAAGTTGACGTCACTGTGTTCTTATTGAATTTTCCTCGGATGTTGGACGGATTGCCAAGCCAGAAAAGAAGAGTGTATTTTGTAGCGCTAAATGAATGAAAAAAGTACAAATATATTCTGGTTTTTCACCCGAGGTCTCATAAATAAAGATATCCTTTTGAATTAGTGACTCAAGGAGCCAACTTCAGCATTAGGTATTTCTGGTTTCAAAAACATAGCATAACACCACGTCTCGATTTCTCGAAGGTTTGGGTAGAGGTCACCTATAAGTACAACCATATTTCGCCAGCTATGTTCTAGCCGTATGTAATAACCTTTTATTTCCATACATGTACTCCACCAACTATCTTTTAGCGACGTTGGCTCATTGGAGGTGAGAATAGGCCTTGATCAGCTCTCGGTAGCCTGTAAGACCTTACGGGGACGTATCGACTGCCCAGAGCTCCATGACCTTTTCTGTCGGTTATTTGTGCCCGATAAATACATTGGAGGCACAACCTTTTGCGCAACTGCCATCTAAGACTGTAGCCAGAGCCGAATCCCCAGTCTGTCGCACCTTAAAAATGCTAAATGCCCTCCTGACTGCCAACCCTGAATGTGATGTGTTTGTTGCTGAATGGAAATAAAATGATGCGAATTTATCTTGTGTTTTGTGAAAGAAAGTATGCAAGGGAGTCCTGTACTGTTCCATATTAGTTGTTAATATAGGTAATTGTTTAACTTTTTGTAATTAGTGTCAACCTTTTATGTGTTTCTATGTTAATTAATTTAATTGGTGTTGTACCGTTTTAATCTATACTAATATTATAAAGAGGTAACATTTGTTTGTAAGTTTGTATGTTTGTAAGTTTGTATGTTTGTAAGTTTGTATGTTTGTAAGTTTGTATGTTTGTAAGTTTGTATGTTTGTAAGTTTGTATGTTTGTAAGTTTGTATGTAGGGGGTAATCTCCGGAACTACTGGTCCGAATTGAAAAATTATTTCTGTGTTGGGTAGCCTATTTATCGAGGAATGAAATCTATAGGCTATATAACATCACGCTAAAACCAAGAGGAGCGGAGCAGTAATGAAAAATGTTGCTAAAACGGGGAAAATTGCACGGGTATGCGATTCAACGCGACGGGAAGGGTCGGGGGAACAAGAAATTTATCGCGGACGAAGTCACGGGCAGAAGCTGGTATGCAATAAAAACAAAACCCTTTACCGCCCAACGAAGTGGGCACAGATTAGGGTTCATGATTTCTCGAGCTTTTTAATTTCTCGGGTCTCGAGAATTCTCGAGGCTAATTTCTCGAGGGTTCTCGGGTTGTCGAGAAATTTACATTTACGTACGTTTTCTCATATTATTTGGTTCCAATAACGTTAACAAATTCAGTGGTTTTCCTCTCAAATAAAAGTATCAAATTAATTATAAAACTTTTATTGATTCCTTATTTTTTTTTTAATATTTCCATACTTTTGATGCTTCCATCTTTACTATTATAGTGACGTTTCGGTAAAATCTATCACAAACGTAATTCAAATTAATAATAAGCCCTTGGATTAATATGTGATACACACACAACAGAACTGGCAATATTCGTCTCACAAATTTAAAATGACACATTTTTTTTCTTTTAAGTAAATTTATTTAAATAAAAATACAGATTTTAATGATTCTATATACCTACTATTCTATATACACATTAATTAATTTAAAATTACTTACATAAGAAAACATATTAGAATAATTAAAAACTAAGCTTGTGTGTTGTTGTTTTACAACAAAAATAGGAAATATAATTAGACTAAGTAGTATAATTAATGTTTCATCAGTTATTTTATGTACTAAAGTTTGACTAAAAAATAATAGAAAAGAACAGATAGGTACTCATACCTAGTAAAATCTAAGATCATATTTAGATTATATTATTGATCAAAATAATATGAATAATAAAGCCATGATGTGTCAATAAAAGTGAAAAGACTTTCCTGTTTGATTTCAATTTATCACGTAATTTGTGAAACACTCACTACGTAAACTGTACTTGGCTAGAGTCGAAACCAAAGACTACAAGTCGAAACACGAATGAACGTGTAAAAAGACGCCGCAAAGCGCTTGCAGCGAGATCAAAGGGTGCCGCTGCGCTTTGGCCCGCGCCGCCACGCAACACAACAAACGGCGATTTAATTTCTATATAGGTACATGATTTCTCGAGTTCTCGACTTTTCTCGAGCTTGATTTCCCGGGAACAAAGCCCAACGATTTCCCGGGAATTCTCGGCTCGAGAATTCCCGGGAATGAACCCTAGCACAGATCCAGCTAGTTAACCATAAATAAATAGTGGTGCGAGCCTATTGCCATCAACCGGGCATCGATCCAGACTACGGGTCTCTACTGAGAAGTTCCAGATAGAAAAACGCAATATGACTTTTCTTGACCCGGGAAACCGGGAATCGAATACATAAGTTCAGCAGTAGCACTAGCGACCACTAGAATAACCAGGCAGACGATTAAAAAGTTCCGAGCATTAAAAATGTTTTTAATTCTGAATCAGTAGACATATCTAAGTTTCTATATAAACCAGTCATGTCATTAAAATAAATCAATAAATAATCCATACTAATATTATAAATGGGAAAGTGTGTGTGTCTGATTTGTCCGTCTTTCACGGCAAAACGGAGCGACGAAATGACGTGATTTTTTTGAGTGGAGATATTTGAAGGGATGGAGAGTGACTAGGCTACTACTTACTTTTTTTCTTTTTTAGGTGGCTGGGGTGAACTTAGAATAGCCGAGCTTTTCCCATGGACAATTGTATGTAGCATGTGCGCGTGTGTCCAATGCCCAGAATCTTTACATTCTATCCCCAAATGGAAAGACATATAATATCGTCTACAGTAGCGTATTAAAATAACATTCTGTTCCGAGTTTTCTTCTGTGTTCTAAATCATGAAGGGGGAACCGTGTTACACCGAATATTAGGTTGGGGAAAAAGTCTTTTCGCATTATAGTATGTATGAACTTGTAATAAAATCTCTTTGGCTATTCTTTTTGTATCTGGCTGGTTTTGGTATCATTGAAAGTTTAAATTTTAAAGAACATAATTCCAAATTCAAATTAGGAAAATGTGTGATTTTCATTTGTTTTTCGTACCGTCAAGATGAGTGAATCTAATGAAGAAATTCGATACATTTTAAAATTTTACTACAAAAAAGGTAAAAATGCAACGCAAGCCGCGAAAAAAATTTGCGATGTTTATGGACCTAGTGTAGTGTCTGTGAGAGTAGCACAAATTTGGTTTAAGCGTTTTCAATCCGGAAATTTTGATGTCAAAGATGCACGTCGCTCTGGTCGCCCTATTACGGATAAAATGGATGCCATTTTTGAAAAAGTGGAGCAAGATCGGCATACCAGTAGTTACGACGTAGCTGAAGAACTGGAAATTGACCACAAAACAGTTTTGGCGCATTTGAAAAAAACTGGGTACACAAAAAAGCTCGACATTTGGGTACCTCACGAGCTCACTGAAAGAAACCTAATGAACCGTGTACTCATTTGTGATTCTTTATTACGACGTAATGAAACCGAACCATTTTTGAAGAAGCTGATAACTGGTGATGAAAAGTGAATCACGTATGACAAGGACGTGCGAAAAAGGTCGTGGTCAAAGGCCGGTCAGGCTTCACAGACTGGCGAAACCCGGGTTAACTCGCAACAAGGTGATGCTGTGTGTGTGGTGGGATTGGAAGGGCATTATTCATTATGAGCTGTTACCACCAGGCAGGACCATCGATTCTGAACTCTACTGCGAACAACTGATGAGATTAAAGCAAGAAGTTGAGAGAAAGCGGCCGGAATTAATCAACAGAAGGGGTGTGGTTTTTCATCATGATAACGCTAGACCTCACACATCTTTAGCCACCCAACAAAAATTAAGAGAGTTTGGCTGGGAGGTGTTAATGCATCCGCCGTATAGTCCCGACCTTGCACCTTCAGATTTCCACCTGTTTCGGTCTCTTCAGAATTCTTTAGGCAGTGTCAGGTTAACATCACGAGAGGACTGCCAAAACCACTTGTCGCGGTATTTTGACCAGAAGTTCCAAAATTTCTATAGCAATGGGATCATGTCCCTACCTACAAGATGACAAAAAGTTATCGAACAAAATGGTACCTACATACTTTAGTTAAATGTAAATAAACTTTATTAAAAAATGTTTTGAATATTCTTAAAAAATGCGAAGAAACTTTTTCCCCAACCTATTATAACGCGAGCGAAGCCGCGGGCAAAAGCTAGTAATAAATAAATGCTCTTGGCATGTCCACAGCTTCTAACAAACACGTCTGATTCAGACGCTATGAGACAGCTGTTTACTCACGACCAGTCACCGCTTTTCAAAGCCCTCCCAAGGTCGTCTCCCGCTGGTGAATGAGCTTTACAAGTTCGCATACACAGTAGCCATAATGTATGTTAATACTGTGAGGACTGACTTAATGTAAGTCTAGTTTAGTACCCTATTCGAATGACATTACCCTCGTTAGTGTTGCACGACTTGTATGGTCATTGGTTTATGTGAAGAGTTCTTTCTTCGTGTTTAAATTGAACCATAGAAAAAGTTTTGTATGGAACTGAAGCTGGATGGAGCTCTATTTATTTTTTATGTACGCACAGTCTATACTACCAATAAATAAAATTGGTGTGTCTGTTTGTAATGTCAAAATATCAGCTTTTTACTAAATGACGTTAACATTGACGCGCAAACTGTTACTATAAATTCTGCGCGTGATTTTACCCCTGACGTAATTTTTTTCGTAGGTCAAAAACAGCTGTTTCAAGATGGGTAGAACAGTTTTTTATTTTTTTCTATAAACAAATAAATATTTCAACGCAGGGAGGTTTAGAATCATGCTCTATAGCAGCCTTTCCCAAAGTGGGCCATAACGCCCCCTTGTGGGCGCTGCAGGCCTTAAAAGGGGGTGCTAAGAGACCCAGAAAAAAAATGGAGGCGTTGTGTAGAGTCTACCACCCCCCTTTAAGGCCTGCAGCGCCCACAAGGGGGCGTTATCGCCCACTTTGGGAAAGGCTGCTTTATGCCATAGCAAAAGGATGTGCGCCGCTTATTATTTTTTTGTCTTTTTCTGTCTATTTGTTCCGGCTAATCTCGGAAAGAACTAGACCGATATTGATGAAATTTAATATGAGTATACTTTGAACCCTGAGGAAGCAGATAGGCTACTTTACTTTTTATCAACATTCCACGTATGCGCAGCCGCGGGCAATAGCTAGTCTTCAATATTAACTTAGGGTGGGTGTCAAAACCTTCGCAATTCGAACTTTAACACTTTAGTTTTACTTATTGTCTATTGCAACTTTCCTTTAGTTGGGAAACTAGTAACAAAAGTTGTAAAGTAACAAGTAAGTTGAAGTAAGTTCTAGCAATGTAATGTCATTGTTGACGAAATAGTGTCTGAAAAGGATCCGGAAACCGCCTATCCTTCATACTCTCCTTATGTATTGATGGGAAACTAAATGGACTGACGACATTATACTCTTGTATCCCAATTATTTGGAATCGACACAACAAAACTTTTCTTCCACACTTCTCTATTAGTCGTCAACACGATAGTCACATTCTTTCTAGTCATATAATCTTTCACATAGTCCATCCATCGTTCCTTTGGCCATCGTTTCATAATCAAATTATTATGGTAGGTAAGTCTTTTATAAGTCCATTGTTATGTTCCATTATAAAACTTTTACATCACGTACGATACCATAACATACTTGTGGTATTTGCACAGCTGCGCCTGAGCTTATTATTTATACAGTGAGTCAATATTACCACTTGCTATAGTTTCTGGTTTCAGTAGTTTCGTTGCAACATCGATATCGCCCTCGTATATCTCGGGAGTTTACTGCTTTTGGCTGGTTGGGGGAAATGTTGAGAATATATCTAAAATTTTGTAAGTTTGGACTACAACTAAACGCTTAAGGAGTTTAGGAGATTTTTGTCTCGAATTGTGTAATAAGAGGATTTATTTAAATAACCGATCAAAAAAAAATTCTCTATTCAACCCGTACTATTTATATTTTTATGAATGACCACACAAAACTTTTTACAGAGTAGTCCGATTTTGCAAATTCTATTTCTGCCTTTGAATTTGAAAGTAATGGTAGAAACTTCGAAGTTGGTCCAATTGACCATTGAAAAAATCCACAATTTAACATTGAAAAAATCCACAATTTAGCATGGAAAAAACTACCCCTAAGTATAGAAAAACAACTTTTCTACAAAATTATTTAATCGACGAAAAGCTGAAAATAAACCATTTGGCATAACTAAGCTCCGAAGTTTATGTTAAAAAGAAATTTAATGCATTTTTAATCTAACAATTTTATCCTTTATACATAAAGTACCGGAGGAGGAATTAATTCCAAGTAATTTTCTACCATTCAACTAAATAATAATTATGTCCTTCTCCAAATGGTTCAAGATTTTTAGTAATAATTTACAATTTCACTGTATGCCAAGTTATGCGGGGTTATAGGTGCAGCAACAAAACGTGTTTGTCGCCGTCAGTTTTGTAAGCGATGCTGGGAGCAGTCATCTGTATCGAACGGTTTCCTTTATGCTTTAGTTGCAATTTGGTAAAGGTATAACTATTGATAGATTTCATCTAGATTACTGTCGGTCGTGACGGCTTTATTTGCGAAAATCAATAGGAGTTCCTAACTGTGTTTTGAGCTGCCTTAAATAGATGTCGACGTCCTGCCACGCACAGAGAGAAGGCCTGTGTCCCAACAGTGGGAATATACGCCAATTATGCTGTCCAAATCTGTTATATGTCGGAATAGCACTACGCTAAAACCTACGACGACTACGCGACAGCCCCAGATAGAGCTGGCAAAATGTGCTAGACTCTGTCGTAAAGGATTGGCACACAATGCAGTAGACTGGGAAAAGTGGAAAGACGGAAGGGAGGTCTTTCTTTACCCTGCAGTGGAACAACTCAGGCTGTTCTATGTTAGTGGGTTTGGTTTACGGACTTAGTTCTTCAACCAGAGGTTCCCATTTTTTTTACTCATAGACCACTTTTAAAATGTTACTGATTTCGGTGGACCCCTTGCTGCTACATTTCTACCATGTTCCCCAAACTCGTCAAACAATGTGAAGTTTAGATCTAACGTACCTATACCCCCGTCGAATTTCCTGTGGACCCCTGACAATCCACCTGGACCACTGAACTAGACCATTGTGAGTGAGCCATGGGGGCCGTCAGTGATTATTCAACCATCCCACCAACTCTAGAAGTTTACTATATCTCCTGGTCTGTTGAGAAAATCCGTGTTAGATCTAGGTGCCCCGAGGGATTCTGCCCTAAAATAATGTCAGGTGTCCTACAAGCCTTGTTGTTGATTGTATTTTGTGCCACAAAAAATGGAAAATTCTTATTATTCCACGGAAAATAAGTACGAATTAGATTTTAAAATAATGTCTCATTGCCTAGGAATGTCTCAGAAACCGCAACAACTGCAATATAATGATTCACCGCGTCACAGGCTATTAAAAACAAAACAAAACTATCTTATTACTTTCGGAGACATTTATCTATCAATTCAGCTTTAAACAGATTCGTCAAGCTTAAACCAATTAGGTTAGAGGAAAGAGGCATTTAATAAATCTGAGTCTACGAAACCGTTTAATGATTTTGTACTATTTTTGGGCTGTCGGCCATTGAGCGCAGTTACTCGTAATCAGCCGTGAAACAGGTACCTACAGTATTAAACACGGCCATCAATTTCAAGCCATAGACGGAGGAATATTTTATAGGTTTTTTTATGAGTTTTACATGACAGGATGATGTCGAAACCATTGGTTGTGTTTAATTGAAAAGTGTTAGGTTCCAAAAAGGGTCGTGTATATTGAAAAGAAAAAGAAAGAAAGAATACCTTTTATTGGGACACAGTTCGTGAAACACAAAAAACAATAAGATCGTGAAAAAAAAAGCAACAGTGTGGTTACTGCGTGTGTGTGCTATTGATTGAAGAGCTTTTATCAGCAGAGCTGCGGTCCTAAACCTTATTTTACTTCTACTTCTGAGAATTGACAGATTGAAGTCTAATCACATCTCTGATCAACATATCTGCAGTCAATTTGCTTTCAAAAACACAAAAAACTTTAATCATCTGTCTAGTCTGTTTTCCCAACTATGTTTGGACGGCTTCCAATCTAGCGGGATGAATTTGAATACCAGTATTTGAAATTGAGTAACCACCAGAAGTCTACCATCTTTCCTCCACAACCAAGTTACTGGGTAACGATACTCTTTGGTTAGACTGGTAATCAGACTGTCGGTCTTCTGACAACCAGCAAAGACTTTAAAAGATCTACAAATGACAGCCGGGACTAACGGTTTAACGTACTTTCCGAAGCATGGAAGGGTCTCAAAATGTAATAGATCATCCCCGCCCGGGCTTAGCAAGCGTAGCTAAGCCTTCGATCAAACCGAGTCACAAGAACCAATTTCATTCATTGAAAACACAGATGTGTATTCAAATGAAGAGCGCGGGAATCCATTTGAAAATACGCACGACATTCATACATGATTTACAATTCAATTTCATCCAAGGACGTATTCTGCGTGCCTCGCTTATTCC
The DNA here is from genome assembly GCA_947507805.1 of Aporophyla nigra. NCBI lineage: Eukaryota > Metazoa > Arthropoda > Insecta > Lepidoptera > Noctuidae > Aporophyla > Aporophyla nigra. The sequence continues at coordinate 23,411,470 of OX382292.1, read as the reverse complement.
ATGAATAGCGAGTATACGACACACTCTTGCATTTTTAAAACACTGTGTCGTTAAGTTTACACGATGATTTCCAGCCATCAAACCAGCCGTGATCTCATTAACCGACTTCAAAAAAAGGAGGAGGTTATATGTTCGACTGTATGTATTTTTTTTTTTTTTTTTTTTTTTTATGTATGTTCACCGATTTCTCCGCCAATTGTCAACCGATTTTGAAAATTCTTTTTTTATTCGTAAGGGTATACTCCTGAGGTGGTCCCATATTAATTTTGTGAAGATTTGATGTACACTTTGGGAGATAAACGAAGGAACTCCTCAAAAACAAACAGTACACGTAATGTGATTTGGATATTGTACTAAAGATCAAAAATAATTGCTGGTTCTATCTATCTATCCGTGGTGAACTAATTATAGTTTTCGAAGATACAGACACCGGAACTCTTTAAAAAATGACAGGAAATCAACCGCGATTTCTGCTATCGCATAAATATGCATTCTTGTTTGGAATTAGTGCAGGGTGAATACCACAACTAAAAATGTAAAAATAAAAACTTTTTTGCAAAAAAAAACAACCGACTTCCTTAAAAACACTACAAAGTGAAAAATAACTTTAATTTCGGAAGTCGGTGGCAAAAAAACCATAAATACAGATCCTAAGACACCGACTACCGAAATTAAAGTTATTTTTCACTTTGTAGTGTTTTTAAGGAAGTCGGTTGTTTTTTTTTTGCAAAAAAATTTTTATTTATTATGTAAGTTCAGTGTCACGGCCGAACATCGAGGCTGTGCACCACTAATGAAGATTCGGAATAATACCGTTATTGAGGTCGGGGAATGAAAAAGGTAAGCACTCGGGTTTCGAACATTTTTAAGAGAAAATTTAAAGAGACCATAAAAAGTTATAAGTAAGTTTTCGTATGGGAAATAACATCCTCAATTTTTTTTACACCATTACAGTGAGAGTATACAATTAAGCCTTCCGCTGCTATTTAAATGTGACAATAATATTTGAATATATCTTTAAATTAGCTTAAAGTGACGCAAAAACTTGGCACAGTTAAACTTTATATGAAGAAGGATATTTTTATATAATTCAAACTTAAAATTTAAATGCAATTATGGTCTTACTTCGAGCACTGGTCGACCACTAGTATTAAAAATATTATCAAGTCCATTTATTTTATCATGGGCAGTAACTGTTGCAATTTTAAACAAATGTCCAAAATAGTATTGGCAAAAAAATGTTTTGGTACTTTCTAACTCAAATGCTAATGCCAAGGGATAATTGTCCTGCCAGGGTCGCGAGACCTGCCAGGGTCGCGAGATTGTTCGAAAGAGATACCTTGACCCTGGCACATGGGCAACTGAAGGAACACGGGTGGGTTTTAGTCAGTAAAAGTCTGACACGCCCTCCCGCTCCGCCCAGAGCGGGAGAAGTCATTTGATGATTTCCCATCCAGAAAAAAAAAAGGGATAATTGTAGACTATCGTTGTATAATTATTCATTCACTCTTTTTTTAATTTAATTCAATTTATTTCATTTTATTCAATTCAATCTTATTTAATTTAATTCAATCTATAAAATGTTGTTGATCATAGTTCTAGTTGCTAGATTATTTTGTATTAATTATTGTTTAGTGAGATTTTAATAAAATGCTGTGCTCGCCTATAATTTAGACGCATGCAATGCTATTACATTTGAAAATGATATGTACTGTGAATGTCTTTGTGTGTATTTAGTTGGTTTGCCTAAATAATTAAAACAAATCAAAAGCTCATTTCCTATATGAAAACAGCATTTCTTTTTTCTGGCTGGCACTTTAATTTTTTGGTACAAAATTAATTATGTACTTTATTGCACTATACATAAAGCTTATTCATCATCGAAAATAACAACATCATGAGTTAAAATGACAGTTCGAAACTTATGAAAACATTCTTAACCTTTTTGTTCCGCGCGTGTACTTAAGTACAGACAGTAAATACGAAATTAGTGAATGAAGTCGACCGTAAAGGAGACTCCATTGTGTTTATTTTGTATGCGTTAAGATTGTAAGCAGACGTAAACAAACAAGACATTCGAAAATAAAACGGAATCCGATTTAATATCGACTGTTAAAACTTTTGTTATAGCGATATTCTTTGTTTTTTAGGGGCATTAACGTTTTTCAAGTACAATTTGGATTTTATGGGTAAACTTTAATGTTTTTGGTTGCTAACAGCCGAACTTCAAACGCGAGGAAACCACAAATTATCTACATTTTATGTTTCTTTACTTCCAAGTTAGAATGTCACTAAGTATACCTCCTGTTTTACATTCGAAGCTATTAAAACGAGGTGCTAACGTCCCTTATGTGACAATATTAAACACCAGTGACTTCATTTCATACCATAACCCCGTAGTCTGTGCGACAGCAGCAAAACGGCAAAGGGGGAGAAGAAGTTAAGGGCTTAATTTTACTTTAGATCTGAAAACATTTAACAGCGAACGCTTTATGTAAGTATAGTAACCTATTTTATTTGAACGCACTTTTCTCTGAAACTATCAGTGGGACTAAAAAATAAATTTTTGTAATTGATAGCCCAATCCTTGACGTAGGTAATTTTGGCTATTTACCATCACGCTATGAGCGGATCCAAACAAAAGACAAAAATAGCGTTTAGCGAAAACGAACTATTAGGGTGGGCGGGAAATGTGGCTGTTAATTTAGTATATTGTGGCGTCTTACAACTTCCACGCGAACGTAAGTTGCGGGCAGAAGGTAGCCCTCAATAAAGTAGTCGAAAATAGGCCAGTAGAGCTAGATAACTTAGTAAATATTCTAGCATGTACGAGTAGGCGCATACTTCATTAGACTTTAGTGCACCCCAGCAACAGACGTCTCGAATTTTCGTTTATTTCTACCAGAGTATTTTGCTCTACAGAAGCCGCCTTATGTCGCTCTTTGGCTCATATAAACCTTCACTCCTATTATCTAGAGAGATTTCGTCTTAAGGTTCATCATCATCATCATTTCAGCCGAAAGACGTCCACCGCTGGACATAGGCCTCCCCCAATTTGAAGGGGTTTGCCATAATCACCGCACTTGGCAGATAGGTTAGCGATCGCAGTATGGTGGTAAAATTTATAGATAACGCTGCTGCCCATTCTCTAGGAAGTCCCTTAGTCGCTTTCTATGACATCCACGGGAAGAAATGGGGCAGTGCTATATTTGACGTCCGGCACCGCATGATCTTAAAATTAAAGAAAGCCATTTATGATGGCCAGAATTCTGACTCACCTGTGGATCATCATCCTGCACCAAACTCCTCCTCTTCATCGCGTACTCCTTGACCGCATGGCTGTTCTCCGAGTTCACATCTACGTTGAAAGTCTTCAGCCTCAACATTGGACTGATGGCACCCAACGGGTTGTTGTACTTGTTGTACGTCAAGTACTTATTCGCCGACTGGTTGGCCATGTTGGACGAAATGTTGGAAGACATGCGAGGCGACATGTTGGGCATGTTGAACATGTGGGGAGACTGGTGGATTGTGGCAAGCGAATGGATTGGCGACATGGAGGGAGGATTGGACGCAGCTTCGACTATGTTCTGTATGCTCGGCCTGTGCATTCGTTTCTTTGGCTTCACGTATGTTCTCGAGTCGAACTTGTGTTTGTCTGGCATTGAGAGGATTTCATCTGAAAAAGAAATGTTGATTTATAAACAAACTCAAACTTTTTATTAAGGAGATTTTGTCATTATCCCGTAAGTATCATGATAGACCACCCAACAATGGCAATGGGTATGATTACTGTCAAATTATTTCCTCGTAGATGGCGCTACACATTTTTTACTTATATCTAGAGCTGCCAATTGGTATTCCTTGTTAAAAACTTGGTCGTGAGATCGCGCTAAGTGTTTTGACTTGTTGCTGATTGGTGGCTTTTCATTCATTTTGATTTTTAGAAGTCACAAACACTCAATGTTCTCTCGTGGCTACTCCTCCTGCAAGAAACCCCATTAGGAATTGGCAGTCTTCGATTGGCTTTTGCCAAGTTCAAGAACTGGTCATGCTATCAACTTTGACGAGGCAATTTTAGACGTCCCCATCCTTGTCCTGGGTTCGATTCCCAGATCGCGAAAAGTGTTGTTGGCTTTGTCTATCTGGAATTTTTCAATAGCAACACGGAGTCTGGATTTGTGCCCGGTTGATAGCAATAGGGTCGCCCTCTATTACATGGGACTTAAACATAACTGGCGAACTGTGGGTGTACTAGGGTACACCCTACCGAACCCTTCGAGGAAATAAATCGTGATGATATGTTATTAATAATATCATCATTGTTTCAGACGTAAGTTTCATATCAAGATACTGCCCATTCATAACGGGCGCGGGAATTAAACAAAAGGCTACGAAAGTTGGAATACAATACAATGTATGCAGCTAACAATAGTGTGTAAAGTTGTAATTTAAATGTTCGAGCCATATTAGAATGAAGATTAGCAAATATCGCAGTTTATTCAATAAGAATGTCTTCAATTAATTCAGAATTAAGTTTTAATTTATCAATAGATCAGGTAAACGCGGAAGATGCCAGTAGGAAGTTCAACAAACCCATTAAAATCGCATCTCAAAGCTTAGTATTCGTAAAGGCCTCCTAAACCACACAATTATAAATCTAACACCAACACATTAAGGTGTATTCTCGCTTGATTTGTGTTTAGTGTTAAAGTGGTAACAAAATAAAAGCGTCGAAATTCAGTTCGCAACGCACTGGCGTAGTAGAAACGTAGTTTAATTGGCACCAAAATTAGTGGACAATTTGCATTCGATGAGCTAGAAGGAACGTGGTCAGGAAACGGCAGTGACAGCTGTTCTAATGACTGGAATGCGTGAGGCGACTGCGAATGGCAGGGCTCCTTAGAATTGAAACCGTGAAAGGGCAGGTAGAAAAAAGCTATAGGACACATCCTGTGACTGTCTGTTTGGAATTCAGGAGTTCATATAGCTTTAGACGTCTCCTCACGTGCATTATTTGTATCCTAGTTCTTAGGAATATTACTGTATTGGGCTATATTTTATTGAGGCCAAATAAACGTTAATATTAATTTTCGTTTACTGTTGTTTCATACATTAAGTAGATTTTTACAAAAATCATTTGAACATAGTGGCCCGTCGGCATCAAGAGCAGGGTCCAAGCTACCGGTGTTCAGGGCTCTAGAGAGAGGAACCTCTTTACCATGCGTGCCGTGTCCAAGAGTACTACTTTCTGAATCAAGCCCTACACCCAGTCGCCAATTGTCAGCCTCCTGAGGAGTTGGTCGGGGCTCTTTGCTATTAGGCTATTTATTGTAACGATTATCGGTACAATGATTGTAGAGTCCACGTCCCATATTATTATTACTCTTACTTGGCAAAATGGGTGTGTATGCAGAAGACCGGCTGATAAATGAATTTCTGGAGGGCGAACAGCATGTAGGTCAAAATTCCCACAAGCGAGCATACGTAAATAGATAATGGCTATTTCGGAGGACGATTTGGTAACATACTTTGTATCTACAGACAGATGTGACAAGAAACAATAGGTAAGAAGTATAGACTACTTTATTTCAACTATCCTTGTTTATATTCTAGACGTCAGTCAAGTTTAATGCTCTGCAAACGTTACTTTATGTAAGCCAAAATGAGTATATACAGCAGTAGGAAAAAAGTGCATAAGTAATCTCTAGCGGATACTAATTGACTGTGTTCAAGCAAACCCTAGGAGTGTTGCCACACATATATAATATTGATACACGTGGGTGACCTTAAGTGGAGATGACGTATTAAAACAAGCAAGAAGATCATACGATATAGTTGTTAAGTGGAAACAGTTATTACAGATTGTAAACCATGGATAATTAAGAAGTCCTAGTGGTCGTCCGGTGGTCGAAATTTGAACATAATTATTTAAATTTCAATCAACAATAATCAAAAGTATTAGCTTTTGCACTCCTCCATATTAACTTTGACTGGCCTGTTAGTCTAGTGGTTAGTGACCCTGACTGCTAAGACGGAGGTCGTGGGTTCGATTCCCACCCAGGACATATCTTTGTGTGATGAGCACAATCATTTGTTCTGTGTCTGGGTGTAATTTATCTATAATATGTATGTATATAGAAATATTTAAGTATATTTATCAGTTGTCTGGTTGCCATAGTACAGGCTCTGCCTAGTTTGGGATCAGATAACGTTGTGTTGGTTGTCCTAAGATATTATTATTATTATATCTGACCAAGTGCATCGCATCGTTACGAGGGAAAATGTGATGTTATCGATACTTTCCCCTATCAACATAACAATGTCAGGATGGCATCATAATATTGTTTCTTTTACGTATCAATGCGGAAGGAGCAAAACAATTCCATTGCATAAACACCACCCACACAACCGACCATTAGTTCCAAGTTCCAATCGATTTAAACGCTAAGGATTTAATCCGAGAAGAAAAACGCTACACTCAACTTCGTTACAGACAAAAACATCCCAGTAACGGAGTTATAAAATACTAGTAATCTATTAATTCATCTCGATCATAGCATACGTAGAAAGTGAAACTTTTATTGTACAAGTTTCGAATATTAATTGTCGTGTGGGCTGCAATGCCATCACTATTATGGTCTGCGTTCGTTACAACACTGACTGGGGATCGAGTGTATGTAAATGACCTACTGACTAGGTTGGGTACTAAACTTGCTAGAAATATTATGCCCATTAAGGACAAATTGGCCTACTTACTCTGTTGTATATTGAGTAATTTAGACCTTGTTTCTCGTGTCTTTCACGTTCGAGTTTTTTTTTTTTTTTTTTTTTTTTTTTTTTTGGATGGGAAATCATCAAATGACTTCTCCCGCTCTGGGCAGAGCGGGAGGGCGTGTCAGACTTTTACTGACTAAAACCCACCCGTGTTCCTTCAGTTGCCCATGTACCAGGGTCACGGTACCTCTTTCGAACAATCGCGCGACCCCGGCAGGCATCGGTCCTAGCAGACCCCTTCAGTGTTGCTGACATGTCTTTGAGGCGCGCGTGGAACACTACGCGCCGTCGACCCGAGCCTGGTCCTTACCGGGCGGCGAGCTACCCATTGCTCGCCACCCGCAAGCTCGCGCCTACGGTGGCCGGGAGTCTGCTATCGACTCCCGACGCCCGGGGCGTCTCCTCCTGCGGCGGCTAGGGACGTGAGGGCGCAGAGACTGCCACTCCCTCACGCGCCCCGCCTCCTCCTTCGCGAGCATTACTGCTTCGCAGAAGGAGGTGACGGCTTCCCATGCCCTCTCGCTCCCAACCATGGCTCGCACCAGGGCCGGACGCGAGAGGTCGCCGCCGCCGATCGCCTCCACGAGGACACGGCGGTGCTCCGCCCAAGCAGGGCACACCTCCACCGTATGCTCCACCGTGTCCTCCAGACGATCCTCGCAATGGAAACACCCGGGCGTTTCCTCCCGCTTTATCCTGAACAGGAACCCACCGAAGCACCCATGCCCGGTGAGAACCTGCGTCAGGCGGAAGGTGAGGGCGCCGTGGCGCCTCTCTATCCACTCCTCAAAGAGGGGACTTACCGCCGCAATTGTGGCGTGCCCACGTTCGAGTTACTACTATATATTGCCGGGTTAAAGGCAAAACCAATTATTTAGTCCATAAAAGTCAATATTAAATTTTCCGTGAGCGCATTTACAAAGTTTGCTATTTGTTTTTTAATTCAGTCTATAATTTATGTAATTGGTTTTTACATTCGGTAACTCGGAAACGGTAAGTCCTACGGTTTAGTTTGTTTCACCATTAGGTAAAGAATCAAATGGCGGATCGAATGGTAAAGTGAAAAACTCAAAAAATCGTAGATAGTCGGTTTTGCCTTTAACCCGGCGATATATAGCCTGTCAAGTCTTCGTAATGTTTTTTGCCACAATCTATTAAGCCAAATGGCATAAGACAAATCGAAAGACGTAAACGTTTATGTAGCCTACTATCGATAATGCGTGGGAAGATGGCAAACTCGCGTCAATAATGACAGATCAGTTTACGATATCCGCCAATACAGACAGACCCATTTCCTTGATACTTGTGTGAAGTAACAAACGAACAACTTTCATTTGAAGAAACAACAAGCACGGCAAGGACAAAGCAGAGTGAAATGATGGATTACTGGTATCTTCACGGTTGACGATACACGCCAAATCATCATCTGCCTGGTCTTTTACCAGCTAAGCTGGGGTCGGATTCCATTGTAACCGGATGCAGCTGAGTACCAGTATTTTACATGGCGCGACTGACTATCGGACGTAGATCCTAGGCGCGAGTGAGAATTTGAGTAGTAAATCGGCTTGCGAATAGCAAAAGTGCATCTCTGCATTTGAATAAATTCGTAAGCTTGATTGGTCTATAAAAATGGCTAAGAGGCTGCTAAGAGTATAGTCGTAAAGGATGTTGAAATCCATCAGTGAATAGTGATTTTACGTAAATGAGAAAAGAAATTACAAGCACAGGAGTTATGACACAAATCTGACCCGTGCACTTACACACTATCTAGGTAATGACGTAGGTAAATTATAAAGTCTAGCTGTTTATCTCAGTCTACAAACGATGAATGATAAGAGGCTGGAAATGCTTGAGTCGTATGTGAGGACGCATCTCATATGGGAAATCATTACCATCTTATCCTAGCCTACGTTATTACTTCCTGCGGTATCAATTAGCTTGGAATCTTGGGTTTTTGCAACGTTTCTCTCGTAGGAAACTTTGTCGACGTTCTTTGAGAATTTCTCTAGCTTCTATGTTGATTACTCATCATGTAGAGTATAAGATTCCCAACAAAATGTTTCAAATTGGATTTATCAAAGACAATTTTGCAAGTAAGCAACAGTTCTTAGTTTTAAAACGGAAAGTTTACCTAAAAACAAGGCAAATTCGCTTTATTTTTCGCACTGACGCGAAAGTTGAGCGTTAAGAATACAACGCCTACATGCGATTTTGCCGAATCGTTTGAACAAGGACGGAGTCGTTGCAAATATCTTGCCCCTTTTCGGAGACTTTGCAGAACAGAATCAAACTTACATTCTTTTAAAAAGATTAAATAACTATCTTAGTTTGTGAGCCTGGCACATCTAATGAATTCCGAAGAAAATTGACAAGTATTTCTCCAGTACACAAAAGAACTAAACATTTTTCGTCGAAATTGATCTGCAACCGATTTCGAATGATTCATTAATGGGTTAGCTGATGCAACTCATGTGCCAGGGATTCCGGGTTCATGCAGTCGTGGACCTTTTCTCTTGTTTATTATTAAGAACATTATCATTGGGGCTGATATTTCTACGAGTTCTATGCTCATTGAGTACATTTCTGAAAGAAAAAAGAACGGTTAGAGGATTTGCCCATATTGCCCATGTTAGAGATGTCCATTATATATTATGTCAAATCTCATAATTCTATCTAACTTTTCAAATCCTCTGTTTTACCAGTCATCCAGTTTTGGCCAAATAACAATTTACACATTTCATTGTCATTATTTAATGTCAATACATAAAATTATGTTTCCGACAGTATTTTCCTGTGCAAAATCTATTTAGAGAATCCAATCCAAAACGCTATTTAGCTCTAGGATATAGAGTGCAGTTTTCTATGGCGGATCTGAAGCGAACAAAGTGATCTCAATGTAATTGGATGATTGCTTTAGCGACATTGAACGGTACTGGAATTATCTAAGTATGTAAGTGTCCTAGTATACCAAATACGAAATGGTATTGTATACCGTTTAAAAAATATTTGCTGTCTCATTTTGTTGCAATGACTTGTGATTTAGCAGCAAAACAGAAAGTTTATACTTTGCTCAACAAACAAGCATTAAATGTTAAGGAATAGACTCTGTCGGTCAATTTAGGCCCATTAGCGTGTTATTCGGGACTTGAAGGAAGCTTGAATGTATATTCAAGCGTGGTCAGAGGTCAGGGGTGAATGACATTTCACTTCCGAGGCTACAGCTTTAAGTCTTTTCGACTAGATTATGTGTGCTAGTGTAGGTAACGCACACTGTTATTTAAAGAGTTGCGAATTTAGGAACAAATTTCTGAAGTACCTACTACAAATACTGATGCCCCGATAAACGTCTAAGGATAAGTTATCCTTAGACGTTTTAGTATTAAACAAGTGAAGCTAATATAAAGCGTGTAGAAAGGTTTTTTTTTTTTTGTAAGGATCATAACGTAACATATTGCTCCAAATTGAAAAGAAGAATTGTAGTTTTATTTTATTTCGTCTTTTATGTGATCTCGGATTTAATGCTCTAATTGTTCCTTTAATTACGTTGTTATATTAAGGATTCGGATTGAATACGCTAATTTTCCCTTTAATTACGTTTATTATTATTGTCATTGTAAATTCATTTTGTACAGACTTCCGTTTTCCCATGAAACGGAGCACACTGTTTTGTCTGCTGCGGCACATCACAATAATATTGAACTTTACAAACTCAGCGTATGGTAATTGGTAAACAAACAAAGATTGATCGAAAGTGATGATAAGACTTCCTGATAAATTAACACTAAAAGTGCGGGCGTCCCAAATTTGACCCATTTCGATGTTCTTCCTGCTGTAATTAATATTTTATTTTGCATATAATCGTAACTTTTTGTGACTTTTCATGAAATATGGTGATTATTATATTTATTAGGTATTTATACGAGATTTCAACTACGTAATTGCAATATACATATTTTTTTATCCAAATTTACCTCAGTCGGTATGTTCAGCGCTTCTAGTGTTAAGCCAGCACACTAAATGCGCAACAGAGTATCAATGAGAATCTGAATCATTATAAAGGATATGGCTAATGCAATGCTTCAAATATTCGAGAAAAATGTCTGCTCAAAAACGTAAATAACGCAATGAATGTTGTAGAATTGTCAAAATGAAAGCGATTCCTTTCCTATAGTTAGTATGTTACGCAATCACCCCTCATATATTTCTTCGAATACTTTACTAAAGTGAATCTCAGTTCTTACTGACGAAGCATTCGATATAATTGACGCACGCGAAACCCGAATGCGAAATTCGACACCAATCTTATACGACTGCATTATAAACTTGATATTATATTACTTAATCGCAGTTGAGGGTTTATTTGCATCGTCTGCAGGGTTGACCAAAAACTGCATGATCATTAGCAACCCACGCGAAGGTAGAATTGGCCGTAACGCAGTAATTCTAAAACTTTGGCCAACATACGGAAGTTTTGCGACCTAAAATTGGTTTGAGCTGTGGTCATTTTACCACCCACAGCCTGCAAATACCATAGACCTGTTTTACCTAGTCCTTTCAACAACTTAGGTAAATTTATGGTCTGCTACACTCGTAATTACTCAACCCTTTTGCTGATTTAGTCAATTGTTGCGAATTGTTGTCATGGTATGGGCATGTGAAACGGAGGAAAGAGGAAAAATGACGTGAGGAAAGTATGAATGTAGATGGCTATACGAGTAGGGAGAAACAATGGATGGACTCTGTGAATGATGATATGGTTAGAAAGCGGATTAACTAGATGACAACTAATATAGAAGTATGGAAGAAAAACTCATGTTGCGCCGATCTCAAATAAATTGGGATAAGGGAAGGAGAATAATGTTGATGTCTTTATTCCTAGCTGAGTCTTAGTCATAGGTCATCTATCAACCTTATTTAGCCCACCACCCACGTTTTTTTTTTGGATGGGAAATCATCAAATGACTTCTCCCGCTCTGGGCGGAGCGGGAGGGCGTGTCAGACTTTTACTGACTAAAACTCACCCGTGTTCCTTCAGTTGCCCATGTGCCAGGGTCACGGTGTCTCTATCGAACAATCTCGCGGCCCGGGCAGGCATCGGTCCTAGCAGACCTCTTCAGTGCTGCTGACATCTCTGTGAGGCGCGCGTGGAACGCTACGACCGTCGACCTGAGCCTGGTTCTTACCGGGCGGCGAGCTACCCATTGCTCGTCGCCCACAAGCTCGCGCCTACGGTGGCCGAGAGTCAGCTATCGACTCCCGACGCCCGGGGCGTCTCCTCCTGCGGCGGCTAGAGACGTGTGAGCGCAGAGACTGCCACTGCCTCACGCGCCCCGCCTCCTCCTTCGCGAGCATTACTGCTTCGCAGAAGGAGGTGACGGCTTCCCATGCCCTCTCGCTCCGTACCGGACGCGAGAGGTCGCCGCCGCCGATCGCCTCCACGAGGACACGGCGGCGCTCCGCCCAGGCAGGGCACACCTCCACCGTATGCTCCACCGTGTCATCCAGACGATCCTCGCAATGGAAACACCCGGGCGTTTCCTCCCGCTTTATCCTCAACAGAAACCCTCGGAAGCACACATGCCCGGTGAGAACCTGCATCAGGCGGAAGGTGAGGACGCCGTGGCGCCTCTCTATCCACTCCTCAAAGAGGGGACTTACCGCCGTAATTGTGGCGTGCCCAACCACCCACTTTCTAGAGCCACTCAATTTTTCTTACTAACTATGTGTCGCAAATCTGAAACAGCTATTGAGACGATAATATCTAAACGTGTAATTTTATATAGGCTTAAGATAGGATATGAGTTCTGAGTTTAAAGAAGAAATTTTCAAAAGTCCACGAGGGGGCTTTATAGCCCACTTGGAGAAACTGTGGTTAAAATGAAACTATTCAGTTTTACGCTTTGAGAGTTGCAAACGATAATAACCAGATAGGTAAGTTCATAATCAAAACAGCATTGGATCAAGTAACATAGTGCACTGCACTATGCAAGGCCGAGATGGAGATGGCAAGATGAACTGGACTCTAATGTAAAGAATTAGCTCTAGCTAGACGGGATAGAAGAGAAAGAAGAGAAGCACTAACTGTTGATGTAAAACCAATTAACATATTTCTGAAAACCTGGCAAGCTCGGGAAAACTTTAGACTACCCGCTGTATTAGAGTTTTGGAGACCAATTCTAAACTAAAAAAAAATCCGTCACTCTCAAAGGAATTGAGCAATTATTTCTCCCTCATACTTCCAACATAACAATGTGCAAACCCTGACTAAATACAGTGCCACGATATCAGATCTTTGTCCTGAACCTATGAGCCGTGTCGAATGTCATTAGATCAGCTACCAATTGTTCACGATCATATCCTTTGTTTAACGACTGGCCGACGAAAATCATTCTTAAAGCTCTTAATTTAATTGCCATTTTGTTTTTAAATGTGTGACGAAATAATGTTTTATCCTCCATTAAGTTTAATGTGCGAGAGAGAGAGAGAGAAAGGTTTCGAAAACATTTTGAGTAGATGCCGAAATAATGGGATGCCGAGGACTGAGGTCTAAGATATTACGAAGATACCCGTTTGCTTTTACTTGAACGCAAACGCAGGTAGGGAGTTCCAATCTTTGCCTGTGCACAACGAAGGATGAAATTAGAACTAAATGAATAACTACCTGGAACTGCCTCTGGCGTAATATTAGGTTACTGGGTTAGTAGTTAAATAATTAACTGCGCATAACATGTTGTGAGAATTTCGAAATTATGTTGAGCTGGGAGACCCCAGGCATTTTGATAGATTTCTGTTTTTTTAATCATGTTAAGATTTTTTATGCAGTAATGTTAATACAAAATTTTGTCTTTCCTTCTATCATCAGTTCATTTTGGAAAATAAAATATTGCATTCGGAATAGGTACATCGTTTGAGATTGAGATACAGTGGCTCAACCAATCACATGTCTAGACTTGTAAAAAATAGGCACGCCTGCTGAGACGACGGCAGTGCAATACTAATTTTCTTGTTAACCTCTCCCCACATACATATACCTAAATATGTTTGTACCGAAAACAGCTGCTAACTAGAAACTAAATCATTGCTTTCCACATGACGCCAAAACTCATTATTAATATTTAACTCATTACTATATCCGTAAGATGTAATTTGTTAATTTACAAAGTAAATATAAACTCTTGTTTGTTTATAAATAAATAGGTTTAAATATGCAGCTGATTAAAGCATTTCCTACTTAATGTTGGATGATAATGTATGACTGTGTTCTAAGTAAATATGGCTGGGTGAGATGAGTATGTATTTAGTATCAATTTGTCATGTATTCTTCGGTAGTGACGAAGTAGGGAACAGAAGGGAACTATGTGAGTGCCGTATTGAGTTTTACCTATTGTGGGCATTGTCTTTTGTAGCATTACTGTCAACTAAGGGTACATTTTTGTCAAAGAAAATCAGCACGAATTCAACCTTAAGCACATTGAAATAAAGTCGGTATGCTGTGCTTCAACAGGTGTACGCTGATAAATACTGAGCTCACTCAATGCAATCTGCAGGTGCAATTATTGATGACTACTAATAATGGATATCTTGATTTTTATATTAAAGTGGAGCCATTATTCCTTAAGGTAGATTTCTAGGAAAAGAAGCCAATCGATCTATTTAACGGACTTCAATAAGAGACGAGGTTATATTTTCGTGTGTCTATTTTTGTTTTTACACGCTTTATATTAGCTTCACTTGTATGTTTGTTTGTTTTTTACCGACTCCTTATAGCGCGATTTTGACCCACTTTAAACGATCAGATTTCATTCAAACTGCACACCTGTCAAGGACCGATGCCAATGCAATAATTTCATAAATTTGTGCCATTATCCTTCCCAGGGTTACCAGGACAGCAAAAAAACTGTCTTCGAAAACTACGCTGACATACGCCACAAAATTCGATGCACCCTAAAAAAATAGAAAATAAGGAAAAAAAGCGTGGGGTGCCTGATATCAATAAAAAACACCCCACGCTTTTTTCCATTATTTTGTACTTTTTAGTTTGGTTTTCAATGGAAGCGTATTTTTTAGTTTTTTTAAACTATTATTTTTATGTATGCTTATCTATCTATATTTACGTCAATTGTGAACAGATTTAAATAAATCTTTTTTCATACCAAATACGAAAAAGTGAAAAATAAAAAGTATGTGTATTCATTCATTCAAAAAAAAAAAAAAAACTAACGTCCGACAACAAACACTACAAACTGAAAAATACCATAAATTTCGGAAGTCGGTGGCGTAAATGTGTAATACAGATCTAAAGACACCGACTTCCGAAAGTTAAGTTATTTTTCACTTTATAGTGATTTTTTTTAAGTCGGTCGTTTTTTTTTTAGTAAAAAATGTTTTTATCGCATGTCTAGAATTCTAGATACTTTATACATATTATAAAATATTAACGGCTGACCTTAAGCTCCATAGCATTGTTTTTAGGGTTCCGTTGCCAAATGGCAAAAAACGGAACCCTTATAGATTCGCCATGTCTGTCTGTCTGTCTGTCTGTCTGTCTGTCTGTCTGTCTGTCTGTCCGAGTATGTCACAGCCACTTTTCTCCGAAACTATAAGAGCTGTGCTATTGAAACTTGGTAAGTGGATGTATTCAGTGAACCGCATTAAGATTTTCACACAAAAATAGAAAAAAAGCAATAATATTTGGGGTTCCCCATACATAGAATTGAAAGTCAAAAATTTTTTTTTCATCAAACCCATACGTGTGGGGTATCTATGGATAGGTCTTCAAAAATGATATTGAGGTTTCTAATATCATTTTTTTTTAAAACAATAATATTTGGGGTTCCCCATACATAGAACTGAAACACAAAAAAAAAATTTAATCAAACCCTTACGTGTGGGGTATCTATGGATAGGTCTTTAAAAATGAAATTGAGAGTTCTAATATCATTTTTTTCTAAACTGAATAGTTTGCGCGAGAGACACTTCCAAAGTGGTAAAATGTGTGTCCCCCCCCCCGTAACTTCTAAAATAAGGGAATGATAAAACTAAAAAAAATATATGATGTACATTACCATGAAAACTACCAACGAAAATTGGTTTGAACGAGATCTAGTAAGTAGTTTTTTTTTAATACGTCATAAATCGTAAACCACAATTTACCTTTCATTCAGTCAACTCAAATATAAAAATTAAAAAAAAAAAACATTTAATTTCATAAACGATGATGACGAATGATGATGATGATGACCTGCAGGTTTGTACGGAACCCTCGGTGCGCGAGTCCGACTCGCACTTGGCCGGTTTTTAGGGTTCCGTTGCCAAATGGCAAAAAACGGAACCCTTATAGATTCGCCATGTCTGTCTGTCTGTCTGTCTGTCCGAGTATGTCGCAGCCACTTTTCTCCGAAACTATAAGAGCTGTGCTATTGAAACTTTGTAAGTAGATGTATTCAGTGAACCGCATTAAGATTTTCACACAAAAATAGAAAAAAAAACAATAATATTTGGGGTTCCCCATACATAGAACTGAAACTCAAAAATTTTTTTTTCATCAAACCCTTACGTGTGGGGTATCTATGGATAGGTCTTCAAAAATGATATTGAGGTTTCTAATATCATTTTTTTTTAAAACAATAATATTTGGGGTTCCCCATACATAGAACTGAAACACAAAAAAAAAATTCATCAAACCCTTACGTGTGGGGTATCTATGGATAGGTCTTCAAAAATGAAATTGAGGTTTTTAATATCATTTTTTTCTAAACTGAATAGTTTGCGCGAGAGACACTTCCAAAGTGGTAAAATGTGTGTCCCCCCCCCCGTAACTTCTAAAATAAGGGAATGATAAAACTAAAAAAAATATATGATGTACATTACCATGAAAACTACCAACGAAAATTGGTTTGAACGAGATCTAGTTAGTAGTTTTTTTTTAATACGTCATAAATCGTAAACCACAATTTACCTTTCATTCAGTCAACACAAAAATAAAAATTAAAAAAAAAATACATTTCATTTCATAAACGATGATGACGAATGATGATGATGATGACCTGCAGGTTTGTACGGAACCCTCGGTGCGCGAGTCCGACTCGCACTTGGCCGGTTTTTATTACTAGGTTTCTCCGCATAGATAATCTCCGCCCTGGTGAGGGCGGAGGGATCTATCACTCTTACTGACTGAAAACCACCCAGTGTTCCCTTCAGATACTTGCACTGGTGACCACGGGATCTAATGCGAATGTCGCGATCAAGCCCCATAACATATCCCATCCACAGAAGTTGAATTCTTCACAATTATAACTTTACCGATCCATAAAATCATGGAGATGGTTTTTTAGTATTTCGTTAAATAGTCAACTTATTTACAGTACAGTAGAGGAATGTGTGTAGATCTTACACAATTTCTTGTATTTGCAATGCATAACCATAACAAACAATTACTTCATAATGCAGGCAATGAAACAGCTATTTCATAATTATTAGATCATTATTACAGATACACTTTTTATCACAGAAAACTGCATTAAATTAACTAAATCCATAGATAACATTAAGTTCCTAAATAAATGATAACAATTTTACAAGAACTGTGATGTTTTTATCTAAAAAAAAACATTATGTGAAAGATAAATCTAGTTAAATTAACATTAAGAAGTTTGTTTTTCTGTCATTACTTAACAGCTGTTTGCATCTTTAGGCATCACTATTTGCATAATTACATGTATGAAGAGCACATTACATGCAATAGTTAGCAGCCTAGCCTATGAAATGCAAATAGCCATACATAACATTAAATTAAATAGATAAAGTATGGGTAGTCCAAATCCAGCCAAATAATGCCTGTATTAAAAAACTGGCCTAGTGCGAGCCTGAGAGTGACTCGTACACGAAAGGTTTCGTACCACCTTACAATATTTAAAACTATACATGTATTTAAAAAGAAACACATTTCATGTATGGTTTCTTTTTAATTTTTAACTTTTTATTATTTGTTATTTTAGCGACAATAGAAATACACACTCAGTGTAAATTTCAACTGTCTACCGATTACGGTTTATGAGATACAGCCCGCTATCAGACAGATGGACGGACAGCGGAGGCTTACTAATAGGGTTTCCTTGGCACCCTTTGGCTATGGAACCCTAAAAAGACTCGGCTTCCTTTTTTGAAGTTGGTTAACAAGAATGTATGTATTCAAGAAAAAACATTGACCCCTCAGATAGGTCAATATTTAAATTAATGCACACATGTTACACAAGTTTGTACATGTTGTTATCTCATGTCCTAATTTAGTTAATGATGTAATATATACTTGAAATGTAAAGTAGTAGTAAACAGCTCATTTCTTCACAAAGATCTTTTCCGGGATAGTACTTTTCTTATTTTTATTATGAAAAGGATGCCTGGAAGCATTTGGGGAAGGCCTTTGTTCAACAGAGGGACTTAAAAACGTATTCGCCTGGCCTGTTAGTCTCGTGGTTAGTGACCCTGCCTGCAAAGACTGAGGTCGTGGGTTCGATTCCCACCCAGAACAAATCTTTGTGTGATGAGCACAATCATTTGTTGTGTCTGGGTGTAATTTATCTATAATATGTATGTATTTAGAAATATATAAGTATTTTTATCAGTTGTCTGGTTGCCATAGTACAGGCTCTGCCTAGTTTGGGATCAGATAACGGTGTGTTGGTTGTCCTAAGATATTTATTTATTTATTGTCCAATTTACTTTTCCAATTTTTTTTTGTGTTTTGATATTTCGGGAACATCCAACACAAATGCAAGTAACGCTATGTGTAACTAATTAGACTCGTTCGTAACGAATGTGTCTATATCGTCACGCCAGCATATCCGAGACCTGCCTCGATCGTACAACCACCAGCATACCGATTTCACCCCCCGAGAACTGATGAAATTACAGCCACATGCGACATTTCTGCTTAATCTCTTTGTTGGAAAAGTATAAGAAATTCCAGACATGGATAGACAGTAGCGACTTCTTGCATAAATGTTCTTGTGGGATAGCTTCCGAACTACACAAGTGGGGCAAGGGACAGCAGAAAGTATACCTAATATAAAGAGGAACTTACTTTTAAGTATGTCGTCGAGTACTGTGTAGAGTGTCTTCTCCAGTTTAAAGTAATCATGATCCTCTTTGATGGGCCAGTCACAGGATAAGTTCCAGTCCACAATATCAACTTTCTGCCCAGAGTCGTCTGGAGTTGTGTACAACCTGGGTGCAAAAGAAAAAGAGACATTATATACATATATATATTTACAAGCCATGTGCCTGATGGGGTCCTAACGGCAAAAAATGGCGAACTTCTATACAAACTTTCATCCCCTACCTAGCTAGGGAAAGATTTTTCAAAAATCTCTTGGTGCTTACTTTTGGCATATATGGAACTATTGTTCAAATTAGCATTCTTCTAAAAACAGCCGTTTAGGCTCTGTATTGTCTATCAGAAAATTCAAGATTTTTACTAAGTAGATGTAGTCTGTTTTGTCCTACTAAACGACAAAAGCCTGCCTATTCTTTCATCAGCAGTCTATAATGTTCCCACTGCTGGGACACTGGCCTCCTGTTAGTGAGACGGAGTGGGCCACGCTGGCCCAGAGCGGGTTGGTAGGTATCACATGTCTTCGAATTTTTGGTGAGAATACATGCCGATTTCCTCACAATGTTTTTCTTCACCATTTTCACAGCAGTGGTGTTGAAATATATTACACAAAGTATAGTGCCTGCTTGAGTTTGAACCCAAGCCCTACAACTTGTAAGTCGCTGCCGTTACGACTGGGCCATCACTGCTCTCTCTGCCTATCCTTTACCATATCTTAAACAAATGAAAAAGGCAGAAACAAACACATTGTTTATGATGGTGTACTGCAGGATGAGTCTGTAACCACTATGCGAATTGAACAGAAGGTGTAACGGAATAACCTATTGCCACTGACTATGAGCCCCAAGTTTGGGAAGCAACAAATCCGTCCAATAGATCAATGAAGAAATCAATTACTACAAGAACATTTAATGATCATTTTCTAATTAGATTTTATAAGAGAAAATGGGTTTGAATGCAGTTAATTGTGTAGGTACTCGAGGATTGGTGCAATTTGTTTCGAATTGACTTATCTTTATAATTAATTAGTCTATTTTAATTACCCAATAACAGCCTTATTTCAGCTGCGATTGGAGATAGCTTACAACCAGTACCACACAGATATTAGTCTTAGTAAATAAATTGTATCTGTATCATCTTACGTTACAGCCTTTGCCACCAAGACAGACATGTTGACATTTCATTCATAATATTAATGTAAAAATATAGTGGAGTGATAAATGGAGTCCCTAGTGTTATGTATCAAAGAAAAATGATGACAAACACCATTGTTCTGCTTAAAATATACAAAGGGTGTAGTTGCAATAATTGCAATTTCATACAATACTTGTGATTTAATAAAAGTTGACTTTATGTTCATTATCAATGTCTATAGTCAAAAATAATTTATTCATTTGTAAAGACTGTAAGTAGGTGTTATGTTATCACAAAACTTATCATAATAATTCAAGTGCAATTTATGTCAAATGGATCTGACCAATAAAGACAATCTTATCAGTTTGATAATTTGCTAGTAAGTTCCGCAAAACACCAATTAAAACTAAAAACAAGGGAGATAGATGTACTTGAGAGATATCTGTATTGTCTAATAAAACAAGTTTTTCACTTTATCCTTGGAACTATAGTTGAGGGTAGATAGAAATTAGCAAAAACATAGAAGAATACTCAGATTAACTGTAGTATTTTGGTCCAAATAATAACAAAGACCTCAGTAAAGTTTGTGGAGGTTTACATACTGTTATTATTAATACAATTCATCAATAACTGAAGCAGTGTAGGTGTGGTGGTCACTTCTGAGCCAAGTGGGTTCCAAATCTTTTATGAATAGGCATGTTAAAATAGAATCTTTTACCAGATTTCGTGTTAACTTTGAAAATCCACCACTTTTAGCTTTCGTAAAGAAATGTAAGCTCGTTCAAAACAAAATAAAAACACCTGAGTGAAGGTGAATCATCTATGTTAGCAAAAACGTAAAGACCAGTACATGTGCAAGGTGGCTATGTAAAAATACTGGTTAGAGTGGTTCGACTGGAAATAAATAACTCAGCGATTAATTAGAACGAGCTAAATATCCATCCAGACTCGACACTCGACAGATACACTGACATTATGACCGGACGCAACACATGCATGACCCCGTAAATACTCGCCATCACTCACTGCGACATATTCTCTTACATAAATACTCTTCTTATGTACTCACCACGTCTGATCATCGGAATAATCCAAAGATTCCACGTCGATCAGATCAGAATCAAACATATCTTTGTTTATATTTTGATCAACCTGATTCATGATACCAATAATAACGAGACATCAATTTGGCACTTTAATCAAATCACATATAAATTTCACGCAAGAACTACATTTACTATAAGGAATACTGTAAATATAATTAAGAAAAAAGATATAATAAGAACCAACACGAATTGTCCCAGACAAGTTTTAGTTTGGAATTTGACATATCACCATAAGCAAAATGCCAAAAAAAGGATGAAGAAAATGAAAGAAGTCAACGGTAAAATTCATAGAGAATTGTGGGAAGATAGAATTGTTAATATTTTAATTAATGCCTTTTTTGTTTTCAAATATAATAAAAGCTATAATATTTTTTTTCAGATTTTTTTGTAATTTGATTTAAGTATGTTTAATTTTGAAAGAAGTAAAAAAAATGCAAATAAAGGGTAACACATAGGTACGCACTTTAGGAAATTGTCTCTGGTACCTCAGTGTGGCCAAGCTTAAAAACAAAAACTTGGAAGTGGGTAAATATATCCATCACATTTCGTTTCTTTAGAAAACATTTTAGTTTAATTTAAAGCTGTAAATGGTTTTTGAAATAATAACTAACTTTTTTTAAAACTTTATTGCATTTTTTTGTGAGGCAATAGAATACATTTATATTAGTATAAATAATAGTTGGGTGGGGTGCCTGATATCAATAAAAAAATCCTTAAAAAGCACCCCACGCTTTTTTTCTATTATTTTGTACTTTTTAGTTTGGTTTTCAATGGAAGCGTGTTTTTTAGTTTTTTTAAACTATTATTTATTTTCTATTTTTAGGGTGTTTCGAATTTTGAGACGTATGTAAGCGTAGTTTGTGACGTATGTCAGCGTAGTTTTCGAAGACAGTTTTTTTTGCTGTCCTGGTAACCCTGGCAAGGATAATGGCACAAATTTATGAAATTATTGTATTGTCATCGGTCTTTGACAGGTGTGCAAAGTTTGAATGAAATCTGGTCGTTAAAAGTGGGTCAATATCGCGCTATAAAGAGTCGGTTACAAACAAACATACAAGTGAAGCTAATATAAAGCGTGTAAATAAAGCAAAGCGCAGCGTAAAGTACAAAGTAGCTAAAACCAAATAATTTTTGTTTGTAAGCCAACAGCAAAATATCTTAGATACTCTAGCTAATATCCGTTGTTCTAAAAGATCATCACGTTAAATTATGCCATCTGGTTAGTTTAATCCATACAAAACAGTTTTTTTTCCCTTTGGGCTAGCTAAACTGCCAATAATAATCCACCAACACAACAATGGATTTTATGAAACAATGAATGCCCAGAGATTAAACTCTCTTCCATGGTTTAAACTACGATTGATCTTACGGTCTTTACAAGAAATAATGGAGGGGCTTTGTGAAAGGTGATATATGGAGAGAAACGGGGTGAAACTTCGAGATCGATCTAACGGAGAAGTGCAATAAGAAAACATGATACGCTGACACCAAATAAATTAGGATACGGCCAAGATAATGATGATTTATTTATATGCAAAAAACATAATTTGCCTAAAACCCACACAGTGCCTGTGGCCTGAGGATGGACAACGCCGCCGAGGCCAGCCCAAGAAGAGGTGGCGAAACGACGACAAAGGTTGGATTGAGGTGGCCCTGGAAAATGAATGTCTGGAGGAATTTGAGGGATGCGTTTACTCAGCAGTGGAACAGTGTAGGTTAATAAAATAAAAAATCATAAATTAAACAGGATAATAAATCAATTCACGGGGATCGAATATCCATATTTTTTGGGTATTGTCTTTCAGATCTAGGGCAACATTAACTTTGACAACAAGGTTTGACATTAGCGAAAGCATAGACAAACTCCTTCCTTCTTTTTGTCTACGGACACGTTGTGAGCACGTTGTATTTGGTGTAGTTTTACAATAAAACTGCAAAAATGTCGTCCCATCTTAACTGGATGATCATCCGTAACAACAACGCATTCCTGGTGAAGAAGCGTAACATAAGGAAGCCCTTCAGCAAGGAGCCGAACAATGTGACTAACCTCAACTCGTACAGATACAATGGTCTGATCCAGAAGAAGGCTGTCGGCGTCGTCGAGAATCCCGACAGGAAAGGTTTCACAGTTGTGTACAAGAAGGCAAAGGCAACAAACAAGCCCGTCAAGAACGTAGTGCGCCGCCAATTCAAAGCCGGCGCGAGGAGATCCCTGTTCAAGGTAAAGAGGTTGTTGAAAGCCAACCATTACCGTACTGACCTGTCCAAGGCTACCCTTCGTCGTGCATCAGCCATCCTCCGCTCTCAGAGGCCCATCAAGGCGAAGAAGCCTAAAGCAGCGGCTGCTAAGACCGAATAACTTTTTTATGTAAGCTGACAATAAAAAAAACTATAAAACCCTACATACTCTCTTATTTCGTAAGTTTAACCTACTTACAAGTTATTTCCCGATGTCAACTTATATTTTACGCCAATGTCAAGGAGTCTTTTGTGTTGTGTAGAGCATGCATTGTTGATTTAATAAGTGCTGTCAATAATCACATTGCAAGTACCTGTAATAGTGAAACAATTTAATTATATCTCGATTTTTATTTTGATAATTCCACTATGGACATAGTTTAGTTGAAGCTAGGTGCCTGGTTCCAATTTGTTGATTCCTATGGAGAAGAGCTCGCAGGCTCGCTTCTTCCCGGCTTACTCTTAGAAATAATTGGCTTTTACAATGGTTCACAATTAAATCAATTCAAAGGACATGGATGGAGCTCTCGCAGGAAGTTCCCAGATATTATCATTGGCACTACTGGTAGCCAAGTGGTAACGGCCGTGACTTAAGATTTTTAGGTTTTAGCTTAGAACCTAGACAGATGCTCCAGTTTGTTTCCATTATTTCATCACAACTGCATTCAAAACGGTGAAG
The DNA here is from genome assembly GCA_947507805.1 of Aporophyla nigra. NCBI lineage: Eukaryota > Metazoa > Arthropoda > Insecta > Lepidoptera > Noctuidae > Aporophyla > Aporophyla nigra. Next base: position 23,387,424 of record OX382292.1, on the reverse strand, counting down.
GAAAACATTTTTGGAAATTGGCATGTCATCAAATCAAAAAAAATGTTTGCTACAACTGCACGGGGTTTGCATGCTTGGTTATGGCTTACTCCTCACCAAGAGCAGGCCTGTGTACATCACTATAGTCTACTTAGCAGTAATACAGTACACAATAACAGGTACTTAGAACTATTTTCTCTTCCAGAAGGTAACAAGTATTGATGGGATTGAGATTCATTAGCATCTGACATATCCCAACTATGTTGGTGTCAGCTCGTATTCTACATGGATGTAGCCAAATGGTAATAATTCATATAGAGGGCTTTTTTCCCAACTATGTTGGAATGCCTTCCAGTCTCTAACTGGACGAAGCTGATAGTCTATCTGACCACATTCAAGTAACTGGGTAACCTTGGTAAGGCTGATTTTCAGTTTCAGGCTTCTGTAAGAGTACCCACAATGACTGAACAAATCATACAGTGACTGCATGCTTTATTGACATGAAAGCATTCAAAATATTGAGTGAATAAAAATTAAAGATGTCTGTTCACTCCTGCCCACTCTCGGCACGCACATTCCACGCATATATAAATAAATAATTCCAACACAGATCTCATCCACCACTTTCCATAAGGCTTGATCCTGGTGAAGAGCCAGTCCATTCGCAACAAAAAAAATAATATTAAGGTAGTTTGCATAATAATCATGCACACAGGAAATTCAATAAAAGACTAAATTGTTGCACCAATACAATTTATTGATAACAAAACCATGATTTTTGTATCACAAACAAGGAATGCTGAACAATTCATCATTGGATAATAATATTATGTCATGATTATAAGTGAACATGATCTTTCATGGGAACCCAAAAATTATATCAAAGACACTAATATACTTTTAATGGACATTCAATGCACAGTGCTTCACTAGTAATACAGCTTGATTCAAACTTTATGGCGGCTAGGAACTTGAGACCAGTCGCTGGGCAGTATCAAATGCACACGGGCGTACTAAAATCGAATTGAAGAGAATTCAACTGAGTGTATCTCAGCGTGTCGTAAATTGAACAATGTGTGTTATTTTTCGATTTTAGACTCTGTGCTAAGCAGTGCGTTGACTGGCCTGTTAGTCTATTGGTTAGTGACTCTGACTGCGAAGACGGAGGTCGTGGGGTCGATTCCCACCCAGGACAAATCTTTGTGTGACTTTTTAATTATATTGTTTTAAAATTGTTTTTGACATGTACTTTAAAATTGTTTGAAATCATAATTATATTATTTTTGAACTGTCTAGTAGTATTTTAAAACTGTTTCGACATTATACGAGTACTTGAAATTGTTAGGCACTATATTTTGAATTTCTTGGAATGTTAATTATAAATTAACATTCCAAGAAATTCAAAATAACTCTTATATTGATCAAGAATAAAAAAAAATGAAAAAAAAAAAAACGACGCGTGTCTGCGTGTAATTTATCTATAATATGTATGCATTTAAAAATATTTAAAGGATGTTCATCAATTGCCATAGTACAGGCTCTGGCTAGTTTGGGATCAGATAACGGTGTGTTGGTTGTCCTAAGATATATATACATTTATAAAACCCAGTGTGCGTAAAATCCCGCCACTATTTTTTTACGTCCGTGTGAACATCGATTCGTCGAGTGCATCGTCTTCACATACTCGTATAATTGTATAAATATTGTATACAAATACTGAACGCTATTTTAAAAGAGTAACCGTGGAGTTTCTTCCCATTCTTCACCATACGAATCTACCTTTTGGAAGGGGCAACTAGAATCAATTCTATTTTCATGTAACAGTTAAGACAAACAAAACAGTGCCTTTTTTGGGCCTAATTGAAATAAATGCTTTGACTCATTCAGCGGGGGTGAGGGGTGCACTTCAGAACCGCCATAAAGTTTGAATCGGGCTATATGTAACAAATAAATTACAAGTCATTGCTTAAAAATAAGTGTGTTCAATATTTCAGTTTCACATCACTATTTACAATAGATATCACAAATATTTCATACATCAAAAAATGTAAAGAATAATCTACATTAATAATGTTAAATTCATATTTTAAATACTTTAGAGACATGATTGGGTTATTAGTATTACATTATTAATAAAAATATTGATGTCAAATAAAATAAAATTTGCCTATACTATTGTGGAAATAAATGGCAAAATAATTGGCTTTTTCTACCAGAAGTACAGAGATTTTAACATCCATTTCAGTACGCAGGTTTCTAGATAATTTCAGAACATTTAACTATACACGTACTGCACAATTACTATGAGCAAAAATTTATATAAATTCACAAGTCAATTAAATGGACATTCTCATGAATTTTTACAAAAAGTCTAACATTTTTATTAATTTACACAATTTCAATTATTTTACGGAACATTCATTCACTACTACGTCTATTCTAAGTCTAACGACAGCTTTTCTTATAAAAGCTGCCCTAAATAAGTAATCTAACATCTTCAAGGTGTAAAAAGCGATTTGTTCATCTAGTAAAGGGGGGGTAGTTCTGTGCCTACGAAAAGCTTCAGGTACAAAATACATAGTAAACATGAAAATAAAAGGCACAAACATTTAACCTATCGTTACCAAAGGCACAATACACCAAAATTCATACATTAGTATTTACAATTCTACCAAATGAAATTATCATGTAATGTGTACAATGCCTAACTAAAAAAATTACATATCTTTAGCCCACGTTTCCTACGGACGTACTAAAATCGAGGCGGTTTTTTTTCGTGAACTAGATTCAATGCATTGCTTAGTGCTAAGAGTTGAAAACTGAATACTGTTTCTTTAACGCGCTGAGACTTACACGAGGCAGATATGAGTGGAAACATCGGGGGATACGTCCTAGGAGGACATATACAGGATAAGTTTTTAACCAGTACGCAAATTTTTACAAATTAAAATTGAAACGAATTATAATAACCATGCAATTTTTATTTTGATATATCTTAGTACAAAAAAATTAAGTTATCGTTAACGAAAGATGTTTATTTCGAAACTGGTTTTTATGGTAACTTGCGCGCGGCGAAGGTGAACGACCGAGCGTAGCTACAAGTACCTATCAGCTGTTCGATCGGACAAAATTCTAAGAAGTTCGAAGTACCTACGCCGCGCGGTTACTGACCTATTCCTATTGTCGATATCATATTACGAAATATGCAGGGTGTCCCCAGTTTACTGATTTAAGGTCGGATAAAAATTTAAAAAAAGTATTGAAAAATAGTTGAAAAGTGTTCTATTACTGATACTGAACCACCAAAAAAAATTTGCGCACTGGTTAAAAAAATATCCTGTATAGTGAACTTATTGGTGATGTTCTTCAGAAAGGTCAAGTACGTAGTATTCGCAACCGCGTGTGTGTATACCAGATGTATGAACCTAAACGAGGCAAAAGGAGTATGTAAGCTGCATGCACTCTGTTGAATTCTAAATATCAAAATCGAGTTAAAAATGCAGGGTGCGATAAGATCCTGTCGCAATTTTAATACGTCCGTTTTTACGTCAACTTACTTGCTGCCAAACTCTATGTACCAATGGTTGCAGACTGCACGTTGATGATAACACTTTGACCTGGCCTAGCGTAAGTACGGAGGTTCGATAGAATCCAGGGCCAGCTTACATTGGTTTTGTTGCTTATGAAGTGCGGCCAAATATACTAGTCCATGACATTGATATGCCACGCAATAGACATAGTATGTTGGGGTACCTTCGGTGCAGGGATAAGACCGTACTAATTCATTCACAAGGATATTTTGAATACTGAAAATATTGTGTTCTGGGCCAATTTTATCCGCTCCGTCCATCAAACCCAAACAAAATAATAATAACCTAAGTATAATTTAGTCCGTACGGTCTTCACCCAGTGCCGAACTTATCCCAACATACCTTACTCACTGGTCACTTTATAGGACCTATCTACAGCACATTTAATCAAGTGATCAGTGAGCGTTTCCATATCTTTACACGGGCCTAACGAAAGAACGACAAACATGATTGGCAAAATTACTAAACTTCACAAAACACTCGACAAAGCTAATCAGGAATTTGATAATGAATGCCACAGGCCTCATCATTATCAAGACTCAATTTGGGGACGAATAAAACGGAAATGCAACTTCAACTAATTTGCTCAACTTTATCTCAATCTGGCAGTGTGTATGCGGCAGTTGAGATCATTATATTTGAGGCAATTTGGAATCACAGTAGCTATACATTAAGTTCTTTTTACTGTAAGTACCTGCTTGAAATTAACTTAGTATAGGCTGTAGAACGAGAGACTGAAGAGCGAAGAATTTAAAACATTTATAAAAAGATGCAATTTATAGTTGTGACATGAGAGATACTAAGACAATATACTCATTATATTTAACACGATCAACTACAAGAAGCTCTTGGTATTATTACATAGACGCATTGACATTTTATTCATTAATTATTTTACAAATTTCATTTAAGTTTTTTCCCATTTAGCTATCTAAACACATAACCTAATTATAGGCACATTTATTTATTCTAATAGTTCATTTTTTATTAGTATTTTTTGAAGTCAAAATTATCAGGGAGAAGGCAGTGGATACAATGTACAATATTATTGTCAGGTCTATAAATAAATGGTTCAAATAATATTAAAAATAATACTGGTGTGGTTACTACTGGCTAATATAGACATAACATATTCATTGGGGATTAGTGTAAAATACGTATTGTGATGACATGATTCCTAAAGAGTCTAAAGATTATTTTATCAAGTAAAAAAATACAGTTGGGGACTTTTGTACAACACACAAAATAATGCAGGAAATTCCTACAGAAAGTCAATTCACGTCTTACAACAGCAAAATTTACATATTTATACAATACTATGCCACCAAATAATTAAAGTACTGGCATAATCCTTAAAATAATTTGTGCATTCAAATTATGTAATATTCATAATTTGAATTTTAAATTATAATTAAATAAAAGCTAAATTGACTAGTATACAAAACTAACGCTATGTGATGCTTAAGAATAGTTTGTACATAATAATTGTTGATTGGTTAAGAATATTATGGCAATAGACTTTATTGGCCATGATATGACGTCATGTTATTTCGAAATAGTCCAAGAGCTGGTAAAAAATTTTGGGAACGTATTTAAGCCAAGGTACTCTAAAATGTTGCAAAATACACTTCAAAATTTCATTCGAATGACTAAATAAGACAGCCTATCAATTGTCTATTCGTCTACTTCTAGAGACGACTACTACGCAAAATGCCTTAAATACTATCTCAGAATTCGTTACTAGCTCCCCGTCTATAAACATTGTGAATAAACAAGAATACTGAGCAAAAAGTGAGCTTGAATTCACATAAATATGTGATCAAGCAAGTTGAAAGATTTGTCTACTGTTTTGACTACATTATACATAGCATATGCATAATACATAAGTTAGGTATTCACAGATACCCAATTACATAAGATTTGTTTTTCATTAAATATAATGTGCAAGCATGTGCGTATTTAGATAAACAAGGAACATTATTCACACCATAAATTCATAAAATTATACAGTTGTGAAACAACAAACACTACAAATAAGCGTTGACTTTCCCGCTCGAAACCATAGATATTTGAATAACTATGTTTTATTTTTTAATGACAACATTCAGATTTTTTTATATAAATACTTTTTATACACATTATTTTAATTCATATTTCATTAATTAATTAATTTGTTACAAAAGCGAAAAAAGTATGTAATTGCAGCTACAGTAAAAAGAGTAGTTATATATAAAATAAATTCCGTCATTGCATATTATCTAAGGTTGGAATTTTAATCCTATTCAGTTACTTGACAGTTGGAGGGATACCAGGTTTTGACAAAAAAAAGATAGTGAGGTGGTGCAAGAATGAATGAAATTGAATGAACTTGAAATAATGTACTTACATGCAAACTTTGTAATTTAAATGTAATAACTTGTCTTAAAACACGATGTATACTATATCGATATATATATAGTCTATGGCTGCCATAGGAAATGACTATAGTAAAAAAAAGTAATGACATGATTTTTATATTTAGTTTTGTTTCTATCAGAAGAAAATAAAAAAGGAAATAACTGTTATTAAAAATTATTAATTATTCTTATATTCCACATCCTAAAAACGATTTTTTAAAGTTTTATTTAATTTAAACCATTTTTATCATTCATTCTTTACGCGAAATTACACTATTAGTTTTAGAATGGTATCATTATTTTTCGTTGAACTGTCAAGTTACTGAATAAGATTTAAAAGTCCAACCATAGTTGTAACAGAATAGATATGAAAGTACATGTATATGTGCAATTTTCCTTGGATTTATACCTTGGACCACAGTAAATTTCACTTAATTTTATGCTTAAGAAATGTGACCATGTTTTATAGAGACTGTTGGAGCAAGAGTAGTCAACTTCTTTTTTTATGAACTTTTGTATCACTGGAAAACCTATGCAAGCAATTTACCAACGTGATACTGTTGCTAGTTTCTTTTGTTAAGGCACCAGCCTTATGTATGACATTGAAAATGGTTTTAGATACGATGCATAAATGGATAGCAAGAAAAAAACGAGCTATGGTTGGCGTTTATAATGGTTTCTTAGAAGGCAAAATGCACATAACTACATTTTTGGCAAAAATGTTAGTAGGATCACTTGGCTTCCAAATTATTCAAATGCTCAAAATAATGTGCGAAGTCATTTTGCTCCAACAATTGTACGACTAAAAAGGTCATATTTCCCAAACATAGCGTTCCTAACAACTACACTACAGACTTCGTTCAAACATCATCGATGAAAGTCGAAACACGGAATAACACAACCTACGTCACAACAAGCACCGAACTAAATTATGTGCGTTTTGGTTACAATAATAACACAATATTTTTATGTCTGCCATGGGGCTAAATACTCATACTAACCGAGCAAGTTAATGAAACAATTGAGAATGTGAGGTCATCGGCAAATATGTCGGTTGTGAAAAAAGTACTATTATAAACGCCAAGTTTGTGGCAGGTGCGCTCATAAAATGCTGGAGCCGGACGACACTAGTTTCGGTATAGTTTTTACAAATCCCTTTTAACCTCTTCCGTCCCACTGACGTGATATCGGGTCAGCCGAAAAATGTTCTCTGCGTCCCGAAGACTCGATATCGCTTCCTATGACTACAACCGAAAACACACCATCACGGCATAGAAAAAAAGCATAATAATCGTATGAGGTCATATGACCCAATATCGAGTCTTCGGGACGCAGAGGACATTTTTCGGCTGACCCGATATCGCGTCAGTGGGACGGGAGAGGTTAAATATGTGCCGTCATTGTTGCACGCTTTATGACCGCAAATGTCGTGAGTGATGGCGTTTAGTATAAGACAATAGCGGGACCCGAGATTTTAGCCAGGTGATTAGGCCGCATTTCACATACACCGTTTATACATATTGATCATTACATTATACCCAGTTGTCCGTTTTTCTCTGCCGGCTAGAGAGCTATATTTGTGATGATGATTTCATAAAGTCTTATAACTTCCTTCAAAACGTTTTAAGTATAGATGCGTTTTCAACATATCAAGCCTCATGATTAAAAAAAAAAATCGGTAAATAAATGCGACAACCACAATGGAATGTAAATACATAAAAAAGGAGATCATTCGCAAGCCAGCTTGCTATCAAACGAACTGAGGGCGATCCCGAACGCCTGTAACGCACACAATGGATACCTATAGTCCATTGTGAAGACATCTTCTGAAATGCGTCCGAACTGCATCACGACATAATCTGGCTCAGAATCATGTACAATTTGAAAGTTCTTCACACTTGCCTGGGTAACTCTTCCATGGAAATTCAGCACGTAAGATTGAGTTTCGTCGTTCCAAACGGGTGTTTTGTTGTGTAGAACGACTATGTCGTCTAGAGTTTGGCTCTTGAGTCGTTCTAGTAGTGTTTCGCTGTCGTCTTGAGGTGCGATCGTGACCCTCTGGCGGTCTGGCGTCATTCCTGGGAGGATGACTGTCATTTTTCTTGGTCCTTTGAAGCCTAGGACGTTGGTGTCCTGTAATTTAGAAGAATTGTGTGAATTATAATGTGACTATAAAAGATAGATTGAAATCAATATGCTTAGTCTTTTCCCAACTATGTTGAGGTCGGATTCCAGCCTAAGCGGATGAAGCTATCTGACCCACCCAGTAACTGGGTACTATGCCAAATTCATATTTTATATTTTGTCGAAACATTTTTCTCCCATTCTGAAGTTTTTATATCCTCAGCTTCACCAGTTGATTTTTTTAAGTAGATTTAAATGAGTGTACAATCAATTCTATCTTGAGTAACCATGAAATCCGCGCCTTTTTCAAATCCTATTCTTCAAAGTTAGTGCCAAAACAAAGGGATTAAGCTTGAATTTCGAATCAAGGGAGAATTTAATGTAAATTCATGACAGCAGGCGTTAACGCAGCGTTTAGTCGACACAGACGTAATAAAATTCCAGCTGATTTTTTTCACGCACTTTATTATCAACTATATTGTTTAGAGCCGAGACTTGTAAATCGAACAGTAAAACATTTTGTTCGATATTTGACGCGCTGAAATGCTTTGTTGAACTCTTAATGCGCGGCTTAACATCGACACTTGAAATTAAGCGATATAATTTCGTCCTAGTGCATGTTTACCTCAAAAAGGTGGCTGGAACAGACTGAATGCGGAAGGCGGAGGACAGAGTGTTGTGGCGCAGCATGGTAGAGCCTATGTTCAGCACTGGACTGCGATAGGCTGAGTTGATAGATTGATTGAATGTCGACTAAGGATACGATACGGTGTAGCGCGATCCCGTAATCCGTGATTAGAGCTATACGATCGCGATCAACATTAATTGTGTACGAGCTGCTCTATAGTTTCGGATTCCACTTTGAAGACCCCATCTGACCTGACCTGACTGTTTCTTCGCCAGAAATGTCATGGTCAATCCCATTATTTGCCAACTGTATTGAAAGAAGGAAAGAATTGATAAAGCAAATAAAACTACGGCTTTTTGTTGAATCCATGCAAAAATAATTTGAAATTATAAATGCGAAAGTAACTCTTGTCTGTTACCATTTAACACCTGAACCACTGAACCAAACGTTATGAAATTTTACATATAGTTTCTGGAGAAAGACGTAGGGTTTTTTTTGTGGGTGGGAAATCATCAAACGACATCTCCCGCTCTGGGTGGAGCGGAAGGGAGTGTCAGACTTTTACTGACTAAAAGCCATCCGTGGTCCTTCATCCATTACTTCCTCCATCCGTTGTACCTCTTTCGTACAAATCTCGCGACCCTGGCAAGAAGACGTAGGTTACTTTTTAACCTGGTTATTAAAAATGATGAAAAATAAAAAAATACAGACAGATGAATTCCCGAGCAACAGTAAGTACTATAAAATAATTATGTGACAAAATCATCAGTACACAGACAACAATCCCTTTGAATTCTTCTGCCTTTACCGGCACAATATAATGGACGAATTTAATTGCATTCGATTTGTCGCACTATAAAATTATGTATTATTGCATCCTGTGAACGTGATACGAGTTCGAATTATAGATTAGAACATGATCAATATTTTAATCTTCTAGTCTAGCTGTATCTTAGTTAAGTGACGCAGTAGGTGGTCTCGTCCAGGAAATCAGTTATATAATGTAGAGTACTATAGTGTGTTCGCATTACGACAATAGTGACTCACAGTTGTCACTTAGCTTAGCCACGCCCCTTGACCAATTAGATCGTAGTAAACTAGAAAGCCGTGTTCACGTTGACCAGTTGAAATAATCACTTAAGACAGTATGGACACGGTTTTGTTAATTTACTATTATCTAATAGGTAAAGGGGCGTGGCTAAGCCGAGTGACAACGATGAGTCACTATTTTTTAACGCGAATAGACTATAAAATAAATAATAATTTTACTCCACAGGTAAGCAGCGAGCAGTAATGCTCGCGAAGGAGGAGGCGGGGCGCATGAGGGAGTGGCAGTCTCTGCGCCCTCGCGTCCCTAGCCTCCGCAGGAGGAGACGCCCCGGGCGTCGGGAGTCGATAGCTGACTTCCGACCACCGTAGGCGCGAGCTTGCGGGCGGTGAGCAATGGGTAGCTCACCGCCCGGTAAGGACCAAGCTCGAGTCGACGGCGCGTAGTGTTCCACGCGCGCCTCAAAGAGATGTCAGCAAAACTGAAGGGGTCTGCTGGATCGATGGCTGCCAGGGTCGCGAGATTGTTCGAAAGAGATACCGTGACCCTGGCACATGGGCAACTGAAGGAACACGGGTGGGTTTTAGTAAGTAAAAGTCTGACATGCCCTCCCGCTCCGCCCAGAGCGGGAGAAGTCATTTGATGATATCCCAGCGAAAAAAAAAAACCCTCTAATATTATAAATGTGAAAGCTTGGATGTTTGCCACTTAACTCTTCGACTTTCAGCAAAGTAGACACAATAGTTAAATAATCAACCAGAATCATATATGTGGTTCATGGGAGAGGAAATGGGTTAATCACGCATAATATAGCCGAAAGAATTTGGATAAAATTTGGTACACAGATAGTTAATAACCTGGATTAGTACAGAATATTTTTATCCCGGTAGTACATTCCCGTGGGCTTATTATCGACCTTCTCGCGGGCAAAGCCGCTGGCAAAAGCTTGTTATTAATATTTATTCATCCAATGAAAATATGAACATTACTTTATCCCCATTTTCATTGAAACCCATTTATTTAACCATGGTGTCCTTTTTATTGAACCACAATAGATTTCCTATTAAATATTAATTGAAATTGTGTCAACGTAAGGCTATGTTTAGACAGCAACTATTTCCATTTACCTTAATTCTTTTTTTTAACCCCCGACGGAAAAAGAGGGGTGTTATAAGTTTGACGTGTCTGTCTGTGTGTCGGTCTGTCTGTGTGTCTGTCTGTCTGTGGCATCATAGCTCCCGAACGGATGAAGCGATTTCAATTATTATTTTTTTGTATTAAAGGTGACTAATGTGCAAGTGTTCTTAGACATGTTTGATGAAAATCGGTTGAGCCGTTTAAAAGCCGTTTAAAGGGGGTGAAAGTGGGGAAGAATAACCGAAAGTCTACAAATATACTCGAGTGGGGTCTCAAATGAAAGCGCACTGAAAGAGAATATTGATGACTTAATCGAGAATGTTCAAGCTTCGCTTGATGAGAAAATTGGTGGTGGGAAAATTGGGACATGGAAATCCGATTGTCACGTGAGAGTATCAATGACTACATCTCAGTCTTTGCAATTCTGCTAAAGATGATTTGTCATGTGGGTTATTAAATAGTTTTCTTTGGTCGAGCTCACAAACTGCTACACCATCCAAGGAAAAGGCCAAGCCTATGTAGCCTGAAACAGAGTAAAAATACTCTACTTAAGGCTACATAGGCTTGGCCTTTTGCGAAAGTACTTTTACCTAAGCAAACCACAGGTTTTTCAACTGTCGTGCCTTGCAACTTATATGCCGTAATCGCCCAACACAAAATGATAGGAAACATTGTACTTTCAATATTTCCATATCCTCTAAGACCTTGAAAAGTTACTTTATGTGGCCTTATCAGAATCCATCCATTCTCGTCAACACAACTCCGGCCGATAGTGGCATCATCAAATTGAATTGATATTGTTTTTGGAAGCTTCCCATCTTCCTGTTGGCCACGGCGAAGTTCTATGTATTTACAACTTAACAAAATCTACATTATAATAAGTATACCTATAAAAAGTATAAAATAAAAAATTAAATTAAAAATTTAAAAAACCCCGTCGTATCCTAAATGCAATATTTAGAAGTCATTTTATAAAAGTTTTCTTCAGTTAGTTAATAGACTATTTGTAAGTAAATTGTTAGGTTTGGAGCGGTCCCCCAACGCGACGTATTTCTTTTTTGAATTATTAATACATACTTAGGTACTTCAAGATTGAGTTTTTTTTATTATTTTTTACTTTTTAAAGGGATTTTAGGTTTTTGTGTCGGGGGTTTTTTAAATTTTTAATTTAATTTTTTATTAATACTAGTGGCACTATGAAGGCGCATGACCTACGTCTGTATTTCCGAAGCAGTAGCAGATATGTACCACTTTTTACAAATTGTTTTAATGAGCCCTGTCTAATTCTTATTGATTTACATCAACTTCCCATAAGGTGGACCGGTGACCTTGTGATGACCGCGGGAATTCGCTGGATGCGGGAAACACAAAACCGGCCAAGTGCGAGTCGGACTCGCGCACCGAGGGTTCCGTACAAACCTGCAGGTCATCATCATCATCATTCGTCATCATTGATTATGTTTTTTTTTTTTTTTTTTTAATTTTTATATTTGAGTTGACTGAATGAAAGGTAAATTGTGGTTTACGATTTATGAACGAATATTACGTATTAAAAAAAAACTACTTACTAGATCTCGTTCGATATATTTTTTTTAGTTTTATCATTCCCTTATTTTAGAAGTTACGGGGGGGGGGACACACACATTTTACCACTTTGGAAGTGTCTCTCGCGCAAACTATTCAGTTTAGAAAAAAATGATATTAGAAACCTCAATATCATTTTTGAAGACCTATCCATAGATACCCCACACGTATGGGTTTGATGAATTTTTTTTTTGAGTTTCAGTTCTATGTATGGGGAACCCCAAATATTATTGTTTTTTTACTATTTTTGTGTGAAAATCTTAATGCTCTGAATACATCTACTTACCAAGTTTCAATAGCACAGCTCTTACAGTTTCGGAAAAAAGTGGCTGTGACATACTCGGACAGACAGACAGACAGACATGACGAATCTATAAGGGTTCCGTTTTTTGCCATTTGGCAACGGAACCCTAAAAACGGTCAAAGTGGTAGAGCTTGGGGAAGGCAATGTCTAGCAGTGGACGTCTTTCGGCTGAACTGGTGATGCTAAACCCGACACAAAACCAGATTTCGGGCTACAAGTAAGATTTAGACCGAACCGAGTATCAAACTTCCTCAGCAGACACGCTTGTGACCAATAGACCAACGAAGCGATGTATGAAGTTATTCGCACAAAATTAATTCTTTATTTGAATTTTAAATTCGATCGATTATTTATGAAGTTTAAAAACATTATATTACAAGTCTGCACGTGTCCTAAGATGTCTCAAAGCACTGACGTCACTCATCTGAATAACTAAAAGGAAAACCCGTGTACCTAACCGCAGAGAACCTACGTAAACAAATACAGAACGTAACAATATGTACATTTGTAAAGTTTCCCAACTAAATGTATTGTCTATCTAGTGTGTATTCCTAGTTTCCTGAGTTCCTTTGACGTGTTACTATTTCTATGAATTCAGATTAGCTTAGTTTTAAAGTTTGTAACGAGATTTGAAGTTATATGTTAGAGGGGTGTACAATGAACATGTCATAATCACTATTCTTGCAGAGGGCATTGGTATCCAGATGTGAATAAGACTTTCCTGTCGTTATTTAAATACAGTCCATCAAGATATATTACTATAAGGACCTACCTAAAGACCTCAGGAATCGTTGGATACCCAAGTCCGATTTGCGGTTGTCGGACCCTGGCGGTTTCGATGAATAAATAAAAGGTAGATTTTTCACACCTGAATAAGGCTGCATTTAGATGTAGCCAAAAATAACATTTTGGTGCGGACGTCGACCGCGACTTCATATACTTACTTGCATCATTGGCGAGGCTCTATTCGAATTTCTTCGGAATCGACCTATCGCGTAAAGTGTAGTCTATTCCACTTTCATTCCTACCAGCTCCAGTCAGCGCAAAGTGCTTACTCATTCATTCAAATTTGAAACGTAGTTTATTAAATAAATAGAGCGCACTTTGCTATAAACGCGCGGTTGTGTAGTTGCTCTAATCTTACTATAATATAAAATTATAAAGCTAAAGAGTTTGTTTGGTTGGTTAAACGCGCTTATATCAGGAAACCCGTTGGAATTGAAAAAATATTTCAGTGTTGGGTAAGGCCATTTATCAAGGAAGGATAACATCACACTACGACCGATAGGAGCGGAGCAACAATATATTTTTTTGCAAAACCGGAGAAAATTTATTCCATTTAAGAGCTTCCGTTGCGTGCGCTGCGTAAACGGTTACAGGGGAAAGAGACCTCTAATACTTACATAAACAACAGCTGCCAATTCGTGCCTCGTGTGAGCATGGTCGTGCTTCCTCCAAGCCTTGCCGTTATCGTACACAGTGAAGGCAGTCCCCAGGAGGTTCGAGCGAAGCTTGCCGGCAAAACTGTCGGCTGTACGGGTGAGCTCGGTGGGATCCGTCGATATTAGGTAGTTCGAAGTGGCGGATTTCTTGCGTTTGCGGGCTAGAAATGGAAAATTTGTTAATAGTATGATATTGCTGGGGCATTAAGAGCAGTGGTGGCACAGTGGTAAAAGCCCTGGCTTGCGAGTTATACAATAGATCGCAAATTTGGACTCATTCAAGCGCTTTACTTAGTGTAAATTATTTCTTCATCACTGCTGTCAAAATGGTGAAGGAATACATCGTGAGGACACCGTTAAGTGGCCTCTACCAACCCGCTCTGGGTCCACGTGGTGGATTACAAGCAGCGAAAGCATTACTTATAGGTAGATTATGTGATGTATGAGTGCTGGGGCATTTCTTGAGAAGAATTGGAATCTAAAATGTTTAGCACCGAATCCAAGTAAAATAGGAAAAAGGGCAGAACCATGATGACTGTTATTCCGTTGAACTCAATTGTTTACCTGGAAAGTGACGAAGGCGGACAATGTCAAGGCAGAAAAGTAATCAAACAGAGGATTAGTCATAGCAGTAGGTACAAAAACAGACTGTCGTTTTAAGTATGACCATTTTGTGTATCATTAAAATAGCGAATTTCACTGGCTTTAATTTAAGTACATAATTGATTAATTTTGGTCTCCAGTGTAATTTATTAGTAATTAAATGAGTTGTTATATTCTTCATAAAGAGTATTATTAGTTTGTAATAGCGGTTCAGTCTAGCTTAATCCATCAAATTAATTGAAAGACGTATGACCACGTTTTAGGGTTGTATTTACATCCAATAATTTAGATAATGGAATCGACCAGTTTGTATTTAATCAAGGGAACCAATTAACCAAGGGAACCAATGAACCAAATAATTTGAATGGAAACGAGAAACAAAGTAGGCTCGATGTTAATGATTAATAAACATTGACCTTATACTGGAATATTTTTATTTGAACTGTAAACAGAGAAAGGGCGTTATCACTCATCAATCATTGGGCATTTTTTTACGTTTCAGTCCACAACCTAGACACGCTAGGTCCTAGCATTATAGTAGTTTGTTTTTAGGCGTTACCTTTGTTCGCATTTACATATAATTTATGTTGGAAAAAATACCATTATTCTATATTGTTTGCTAAATCGGTCGACGACATCACGTCAGCGCTGGCTGTCGCTGAAAACTAGCGCTGGGGTTCAGTCTCGCATAGGGTTGCAGCATTATGCTGAACGATATCCGTTTTGCGTGATTGTGACGAATGTTTTCCCGCAACTTTTTGTTTTATTTTTGTTGTGAGTTTAGTCTTTCTTTGCGTCATATTCCCCGATTTACACGTATTTTCTTTCTTTACCAATGACCCCAAAATAATATTTTTGGAAGAAATAGATTGTAAGATCTAGGTCGCACGATAAATTTTCAAATGGTACCTACAAGGCTTAAAAGGGTTTAATAGAATCTATATAGAACACGGGAACACCTTTTTACCGGAGTCCGGATAATCCTTTGAACCGTGTACGAAAACATATATTTTTTAACAACCAGCTAGTCTTGTTTTCGTGAGAACTCCACACATTGTATCGCCGTTCTAAAAAATAAATATATATATTTTTTTAACTTACCAGCCAGTAAAAACACTTTCTTCCCATAATCCTTCTCCAGATGTAGGAAGTAGGTAGGGTAGAGTCCCCGGTCCATGCCCTTACGATCGCGAGCGATGCGACATTTGTATAGAGTGCCATGTTTCGCTGGAGTGACCACGAACGTTTCCACGGGGCCTTCCACTGAGCCTTCTATTTCTGCTGTCTGTTGTGAAAAGAAGTATTTGAGAAAATCATACTGGTCCTTATTGCTCATAGGTCGAAATTACTGTCAATGTGTCTAAATTTTTATTATCGTTACAACTGAAGGTGCCTAATATTACAATTAAAAAAAAGATACCATTTGCCTACTGTCATATGAGAAAATGAAAAGATTTACCAAGGAGCTTAAGGAGTTGGGGTCGTAACTACTGTCAGAACCCGTCCTGTCCCTGACCTAGGACTGGTAGATAATACTTAAAGCATTAAGGGAGAAGTGCCAGGGTAGCCCGCGAAATTCAATTTTCTAATGATTTTTGGTATAAGACCAACTCTTCACTTTCCTTAGGAACTTTGGCTGGTAGAGAATAGCTAAGGCATTAAGTCCACCTTCGTATCTTGATTCCGCACAAAGTTTAATAAATAGGTAAGGGACGTTGCCATGGTTACAAAGCTCACCTGACTAGGCGAGCTATCTCTCCTCGGCTTATCATGTAGGGGCGCCACAGCGGCGTCGGCACATACGTCATCAGTACTCGCTTCCCGCCCCACACTGCAGACTGGCACGCTTTCATCGTCTTCTTCCCCGCTACCGTCCCCTTCGCCTACAGTCAGCACTTCTATCTGATTGCCTAGCTCTGTAAGGTGTTAGGAAAAATATGTTGATGAAAAGTGCAATGCTACATGGATCTTTAGGCTCTAGAGTAACATTTACAGGGAGTAGCTGTTGGTAAACATTTGTGCAAATCGTTTTGTGAAAACAAAGATGGCGGAGTTATTCCGAGTTTGGGCACGCGCCAAGTATCTTGAACAGTTTCCATACGGTCTACTGCGCGTCAAATTGAACTAACGTGTGAACTTGTGCGAACGTGGACTAAGACAGTTTTCGGGACGAAGGACGTAAAATATAGCGGTGAGATTTTTTCGCGCACTGGACCTTGACTGCACTGGTTAGCGTTGAGAGTTAACGTTAACAGAACCTTAAATACAGATCCTAAGACACCGACTTCCAAAATTAAAGTTATTTTTGACTTTGTAGTGTTTTTTTAAGGAAGTCGGTTGTTATTTTTTTGTAAAAAGTTTTTATTTTAAACTTTTTAGTTATGGTAGATACCCCGTACTAATCTAATCGCGTTATTCGTTCATTTGTCGCGCAAATACTTAATGCAAATTTAAGACTTAGATGGTTTTCACATGGATCCCATTGTCCGAATGGAACCAAATTAAAATGGGACCATTCGAGAAGCACCAGCTTTCAAATAAAAAAAGAATCATCGAAATCGGTTGGCGTGATATTGAGTTATTCGTCCATTTGTCGCACACATACTTAATGCAAATTTAAGACTTGTATGGTTTTCACATGGACCCCATTGTCCAATTAAAACCAAATTAAAATGGGACCATTCGGGAAGCACCAGCTTTTAAATAAAAAAAGAATCATCAAAATCGGTTCATCCAGTCAACAGTTATGAGGTAACACACATTAAAAAAAAAATACAGTCGAATTGATAACCTCCTCCTTTTTTTGAAGTCGGTTAAAAAACCAAATAGTATGTTTTTTCGACGAGCTGGGATGCATTCTGTGGGATTTTCATTGCTCGGTTCAACAGGGAGAGTTGGAAATCCAGTGTCCGATAAAATCTCGCAGAGATATTTTTACGCCCGTACGAACCTCTCTAACGACATAAAGGCGCTGTCAAAATGACGTGCGTTTGAATGTGGGTACTTGAGTCGTGAACGGAAGCTGTTGTTGTTTCTGCTATGTTCAAAGACTTTGCTCACAAGTGCTTCAAGTGGTATTAACACAGATTCTGACATTTTCTACGATGAAAAAAGTGTTTATTCACATGTATCGGGGTCATGACCTTTTGAGCTCTCGGTCGTCAGGGCTCAGTGGCCCGAAAGTATCTTGTAGACATAGTATGTGTGTACTAGTTCACATAAGCATTCCAAGTTTCGGGCCCTTAGTGTTTCGGAGGATATTTTGACGGACATAAACAATGTGCCCGGAGTGCGCCGAACTGACACTTGTCTTGTGTGATTGATTGTAAAAGGACATCATTCATTTGGTACCCAAAAATTTTAATGCAGGCCAGAAAATTAAGCCGTTTTCGTTTGAGAAATGGCTTCTTGAATATTTGTTAATAATACAACGAAAGTCTATAATTAACCCCAGGCTTCTATTTGAGTTTGAAAGTATAAAAATCATATTTTGCCAAAAATATTCTGGACATTCGTTTAGAGACACAAACAGTTTTTGCTTATGGTATAAATGGACATGATCAAGTCTTTTTCTCATGGGGATAAACAGAAACTTTGGAACGCCACCTGCTACGATCCTTAAATACTCTTTTTACCTCGTTCATACATCTTAATTGATTATCAAATTAAGATGTTTAGTATTTTCACACTTAAGTAGAAGTGGTTGGAATAATTGTATACTTTCGCTGTTATGATAAAAAATGTTAAGGGTGTTACTTTTAATAATAAAACTGGTTTATTTTTATTTCTGGGTACAAAACTTCATCCCAAGTGTACCAATAATATGCTCTGTCAGTGCTATTTTGATGAGCATTTGTTTTGAGTGAGTATGTATAAAAATGCCATTGTGATTGCAATATCTGAACATCCTTGATATAATACTAAGTGCGGATCTATCTGAAGAAGATTTGAGTCTGAAGTGTTTATATGACCATGTGTCTATTGATTGGCTTAAGTAATAAGTGGTGTTATCTATCCTTGTGCTATTATTTAATCTCCACACGAGTCATTTTGAAAAGGTTTGAACAGATTGACACCTACTGCAGACCTGAATCAGTTTAAAATGCTAGGCTGATGATTAGGTAAATTATGTATTTTCAACCTTATTTAAACTGATGCTAACTCGATATTAAAGGCAGTAAAATTAAATTCTAGAAATTAAATTGCGACGTCTGACATAATGACATAATCTTGGTTAATTTACAATTATCACCAACAGTGGAAAAGTTGCATTACAACATAATTATCTAAAAATCTACCTAATCTAATAATTCTCCGTACTGGCTCCGCGTCGTAGATTGCATACAGACTACTCCCTCTCGAAGAAGGGGAACATTATAGGCTGATTATGCGATGTCTTGCTAATAATATATGTATATGGCTATTAATATTAAAGAGTTTGTTTGATGGCGCTAAACTCTGAAACTACTAATCGGATTTGAAATATTATTTTTGTATTTGATAGCCCATTTCTTGAGGAAGGCTATTTAACACCATGCTACGTCTCTAAGGACTCGAGCAAAAAAAAAGTTTAGAAACGCCAAAATGATACGAACTAATCGCCAAAACTAGCGCGGGTTGGGCGATGTGATGCGACGCGGTGGGTCGACGGTCGAAATGTCGCGGACGAGGTCGCGGGCAGAAGCTAGTGTTAAGGTGAATGCCTAGATAGCCCTCGCCATACATTTTTCAGGTGTGGAAATCTCGGTAAATAAACAGTTTCTGCAGAATAAAAGCAACTGTAATGAGACTTTATAATGTATTATGTTCGCGTATAGCCCAAATTTTATAAAAAAAACAGTATTTCTAGGAGAATTAGACCGAATAAAAAACGAAAAATCTTTACATGTGTGAGTGACCTGAATCGCGCCATCTGACAGAAATTTATAGAACCACTGAGAAAGTTGGTTGCTGTTGTGTTACGAGTTTACGATTAGTAAACATTCATAATAGATGGCGCTGTTTGATATTCGAACATTTTAAAAGAATTTATCTTTTAAATTCGATAATGCGACGTTGCCATTCTAGAGGCAGCGCGCGCACACCGCGTTGTTGCCATACCGTCAATGCGTGATTACTTGAGTCTTGAAAACTTGCGAATCGTTTCCAGAATATTGTGTTTCTAGCAAGTTAGCGCCGGGCGCGCGGGTTTGCCCGCGGAGTTAACATTTTATGATTGATAAAATGTTTTTTATTATGGAATGAGAAAGAATGCTTTACATAAAGTGAAAAAAATATCTCTGCGATCTGCCCTTGGTTCACACAGATACAATACTAATGTAATTATTGTATTATCTAGTTTAAATATGTAGTAAGTAGTTACTAGTACACGACTTTCCAGATTTAAAAATCTTTTTAATGTATGTAAGTAGGTACTGATAACATTCTGATACGCTTAGGTACTAATCCATTGGTTTGGGTTGAATAAAATCAGAGAATAGAATTTGATGTATAAGTAAGTTATAACTAAATCAGGCGATCAGCGAAGCTACCTACACAATGGTGAAACGTAGGTACTACGTACATCTATTGATTGAATCATATTTATTCTTCTATTCTTTTATAATTCATGTGAAACCAGCAAGATTAGTGAATACACAGACAAACCACTTTGATTTTTCATAATTGCTTATTTTACTAGTATTATTAGCACACACAAAATGCGTCAAGCAGGGTTGCCAACTTTATTTTTTAGAAGATCGTACCATACATTTTAAAAGATCGTACTTTGCTAAGAATTCAAAAATAAAAATAGTACGCATTGAAATTTCAATAAAATAAATGGTAAACAAATGTGGTGGGTGTTACTATAACTTCAACGCAAAATTTAACATTTTGGTATAATATTTAAGAATCTGGACACCAATTTAGCAACTAAACTTTACGACGAGGTTTTTTTATTAAAGAAAAGGGGCTCGGAAGAGACTTTGTCATGAAATCCACACGAAACAATAAACACCAGTATCATTAGAACTTAAAACGAGATATTTACCATGTTTATTATTACTTAAAAAAAACTGTGCTACCTACTACTGAGAACCATTCAAATGAGTGCCATCCGTGAAACAGTTTTCATCAGGGCTTGTTAACGTTACCAAATTCACACTATAAGTATCGTTAAGTAACGTTATTTTCATAAAGTTAATATTTTAACGGTAAAACGGGTAACGATACTTTGGTATCGAATCTATAAAATAACGTTACCAATTAACGTTACTAGTATCGATACTTTTACATACATACATACATAGAATCACGCCTTTTTCCCATGGGGGTAGGCAGAAACCACGGAACGCCACCTGCTACGATCTCTACACACTTCTTTTGCCTCGTTTAGGTTCATAAAATTGGTCATACACACACGCCGGTTGCGAGTACTACGCACCTGACCTTTCTGAAGAATATCACTAATAAGGTCCCTATATGTCCTCCTAGGGCGTCCCCTCCCGGTGTTTCCACTCACATCTGCTTTGTAAATACCTTTTGTGAGCCGACCTTCATTCATCCTCTCAACATGACCAAACCATCTAAGCATACTTTTTTCAATTTTTGTCACTACATCTTCTTTTACACCACACCGTTCTCTTATCACATCGTTACCTAATGCGTTGTTGTCAACCTGCGCAACCTAAGCGGCACGCCATGGGCGGCGGCGCTCTACGGCAACATCGCCAATCAAACGGTGCAAATGCAACTTCAATAATGTAGACGAAAGAAAGAGATGAAAGAAAATAAATAAAAAATTAACGGTACTCAGTTACCGGTAAAACGTATGCCAAGTATCGTTACCAAGCATTACGTGACCTCTACTAATAACGTTATCTTCGTCCGATGAAAGTAACGATACCAAATTTTTAACGTTATTCAAAGCCCTGGTTTTTATTCAAAAGTGAAGCGTTTTTGTGTTTTATTGACGGTAAGTGTTATTTTTATGCGCAATGAATGATTTTCAAGGTGATATAGAGTATTATTATAATGGTAATTAATTACCCTTAAAACTTTACAAAAGTGTAAGATTTAGAAGATGAAATACAAAATCAAACGTTAGCAACACTCGTTGATTGTCGTCACATGACATACTACAAATTTCAGATATTCTCTCTGAAAACAACAGCTTGATGGTGGTGTTATTTCTGTTTCTTGAAACATTTCATAAATAAGATACATTTGCTGTTGTTTGTAATTATTCTTTTTGATTTCAGATTGAATTGCAACTGAACTGCCTAAGATGAACCCGACTAATAAACTTGCATAAATGTATACGACATGTGTATTCAGGACCGCGAAAATCACGGAAAAAAGTGCAAGCTGTATTGAAAAGACATCATGGAAGTTCTTTTAGTGATCTATAGTGAGTAAATTAGATTCCCATAAGATTTCGAATCAGATTTACGTGAGTGGAGGTTATTTGATACTCGTTGGTTCGTGTTGTAGTCTTCGTTTACAGCCATTTTTCCTTGCAGCCGAAAGCAAGCGAAGGAACAACAAGCATGCAAGCATGGCGTAACAAGAAACAGAAGGTAGTGGAAGAAACCGCGGTTTGCCCTGTTGTATTTAGGTACCTACAGACCTATCAATATTTTCCTGTCTCTCAACACTGTTTTTTTAACATATCTTTTATTTCAGTCCACATTCAACTCAAGATCGTCATCAGCTGTCCAACCTTTCGACAGCTTAAGATACGCCCTAAACCTATTCGCGTGGTATACCAGAAATTCGATACGAAGCCATAGCCTGCAGCTCTAGCTTCAATACAGTTGAATCTGTTACAGAGCAAGTAGAGACTGTTGATTTTGATTGGCCACAACCCGATTCAGAGATTGAAGCTTATCAACTAACTGTGGAAAGAACATCAAGTGACAACTTATCAGGTTTGGTAGGGTACCGTATTGTTGACTTGAAGAAGGTCATATGGTCACAACTTTGATTCTTCATCTGGAATGGTAAGTCCCAACTTGATACCATATTTTTGTGTTCATTACATTAGTACGCTTTTGCTTGTTTGTTGTGATGAAGTTTATGTTTGACAATACCAAAGTACAACATATTTTACACAATGTTCAGTGTAACAAATATCATTATTTCTTGGTATGTATGTATAAAAATAATGTATTTCTTGGATTGTTTCTTTTTAACAGCTATTATTATTTTGATTCTAGGTCCAGGGTCAATTGCGAATTACCAAAATGAATAAATGTTACTTCATTTGCTTTATATCTGTCACCCAACCATTGACTGTCATAGAAGTTAACCGGGATGAGGAAGTTATCAACGCTATGATGCCGAAGTTGGTAACATTTTTTAAAACGTGTACTGCCAGAAATTATATTGAGAAGAGTTGAGAAAAATGCTAAATGTCTAGACATCAAGGAATTAAAAGGTATAAAAATATAAGTCTTACTCATTTCCTAACTTATTCCGCAGGTCTCTGAGGTGTGGGTTCAGTAAGAATAGTCTAACAAAACTGTGTAAATTCATTTGTTGCAGCGAAAACTGCGTCTTCCAGCATTTGATTCAGATCGCACGGAAATTATATAAATGGAAGTAAAAAGTGACAAGCAGAAGACTGATACGGCGCGGCGGCGGCGGCGACTGCAAAAAGTAGCGCGTAGAAAAGAAGATATTTTATTATAATATTTATAAGTATCTTTGTATGGTGGTACGAGTCGATGGTTCGAATCCAAGCCGGCACTTTGCTGAGTGTAAATTATTTCATCACCACAGTTCAGAGGAGGCCTGAGTCTCAGCAGTGGGAACATTATAGAATAATTAATAAGCTATTTTTGCACGTAGCGATGTATAGTTTGTGTTATTTTGTTAGTTCATAAGATTTTTCTGTGTAGATAAGTTTCACTCATGTATTTAGGTACCAGCCTAACAATTCAATTGTAAAAGAATATTTATTGCAGTTCAAAATTGTATCATAAGTAGGTATTCTTGAAACATTAATAAATGTTATGGTTAGCTAGCAACCCCTTTGTGTTGTTATGTAAGATACATGTGCCGTTA
Organism: Aporophyla nigra; assembly: GCA_947507805.1. NCBI lineage: Eukaryota > Metazoa > Arthropoda > Insecta > Lepidoptera > Noctuidae > Aporophyla > Aporophyla nigra. The sequence goes on along the minus strand of OX382292.1, from coordinate 23,363,541 downwards.
TATATAGTTACGTATGATGTTATTTATATTGTAATCTACATACATAATTCTTTCTAATACTAAATTCAAAATCATAATTGTAAATATCAAAATATTTAAAAAAGTATGTTATCTTTGTATGGTGGTATGACTCGATGGTTTGAATCCAAACGGAAACTATCTAAGTAAATGTAGTGAGAGTAAATAAAACATTATTTTTATGAAAATATTAACCCCTTTTTACTAAATAAATATTATTAATTTATAGTAGGGTACAATAAAAAGCTTTACAATGTAATAAATAGTCTTTTATTTATTTAGTACACGTCACTATTTACACTTCCATTCCTTCTTCTGCCTTACATTTCTTCCCGTGGGTGTCGTAAAAGGCGACTAAGGGATTTACTAGAGAATGGGCAGCAGCGTTCTCTATGCATTTTACCATCACACTGCGATCGCCAACCCGCTTGCCAAGCGTGGTGATTATGGCAAAGCCCCCCAAATAGGGGGAGGCCTATATCCAGCAGTGGACGTCTTGCGGCTGAGATGATGACTATTTACACATTACAATTTAGGTTCAGTCACATTACTACAACTTATAGGGACAGTGTACCTATATTAATTTCATTTTAAACTGTTTGAATAAAACGACATCTAGTGGTGTCGAAAGTTACTACTATTTACTTTGCATGTGTGTGTAAAGAGTAAAGTCAAGCGGCTAAATCTTTCATCCACCTTAAGGTGGATGGATGATTATCTCAGATGCCATTTTGTCGCTAGATGGCGCTAGATCCACAATTTGGAACATTTTCAATTTTTACGCCTAACTTAGAAATCTTTAATAGATAACTTTATTATATGCGAAACCTAGGGCATTAACTTGATTTTTTTAGATAGTCACTGTGCTTGTTAACTGGTCTCATACAAAGATTTGTACATTCTAAAGATTTAGCCGCTTGACTTTACTCTTTACACACACATACAAAGTAAATAGTAGTAACTTTCGACACCACTAGATGTCGTTTTATTCAAACAGTTTAAAATGAAATTAATATAGGTACACTGTCCCTATAAGTTATAGTAATGTGACTGAACCTAAATTGTAATGTGTAAATAGTCATCATCTCAGCCGCAAGACGATCACTGCTGGATATAGGCCTCCCCCTATTTGGGGGGCTTTGCCATAATCACCACGCTTGGCAAGCGGGTTGGCGATCGCAGTGTGATGGTAAAATGCATAGAGAACGCTGCTGCCCATTCTCTAGTAAATCCCTTAGTCGCCTTTTACGACACCCACGGGAAGAAATGTAAGGAAGAAGAAGGAATGGAAGTGTAAATAGTGACGTGTACTAAATAAATAAATAAAAGACTATTTATTACATTGTAAAGCTTTTTATTGTACCTTACTATAAATTAATAATATTTATTTAGTAAAAAGGGGTTAATATTTTCATAAAAATAATCGTTTTATTTACTCTCACTACATTTACTTAGATAGTTTCCGTTTGGATTCAAACCATCGAGTCATACCACCATACAAAGATAACATACTTTTTTAAATATTTTGATATTTACAATTATGATTTTGAATTTAGTATTAGAAAGAATTATGTATGTAGATTACAATATAAATAACATCATACGTAAGTATATATAACGGCACATGTATCTTACACAACAACACAAAGGGGTTGCTAGCTAACCATAACATTTATTTATGTTTCAAGAATACCTACTTATGATACAATTTTGAACTGCAATAAATATTCTTTTACAATTGAATTGTTAGGCTGGTACCTAAATACATGAGTGAAACTTATCTACACAGAAAAATCTTATGAACTAACAAAATAACACAAACTATACATCGCTACGTGCAAAAAGCTTATTAATTATTCTATAATGTTCCCACTGCTGAGACTCAGGCCTCCTCTGAACTGTGGTGATGAAATAATTTACACTCAGCAAAGTGCCGGCTTGGATTCGAACCATCGACTCGTACCACCATACAAAGATACTTATAAATATTATAATAAAATATCTTCTTTTCTACGCGCTACTTTTTGCAGTCGCCGCCGCCGCCGCGCCGTATCAGTCTTCTGCTTGTCACTTTTTACTTCCATTTATATAATTTCCGTGTGATCTGAATCAAATGCTGGAAGACGCAGTTTTCGCTGCAACAAATGAATTTACACAGTTTTGTTAGACTATTCTTACTGAACCGACACCTCAGAGACCTGCGGAATAAGTTAGGAAATGAGTAAGACTTATATTTTTATACCTTTTAATTCCTTGATGTCTAGACATTTAGCATTTTTCTCAACTCTTCTCAAAATAATTTCCGGCAGTACACATGTTTTAAAAAATGTTACCAACTTCGGCATCATAGCGTTGATAACTTCCTCATCCCGGTTAACTTTTATGACAGTCAATGGTTGGGTGACAGATATCAAGCAAATGAAGTAACATTTATTCATTTTGGTAATTCGCAATTGACCCTGGACCTAGAATCAAAATAATAATAGCTGTTAAAAAGAAACAATCCAAGAAATACATTATTTTTATACATACATACCAAGAAATAATGATATTTGTTACACTGAACATTGTGTAAAATATGTTGTACTTTGGTATTGTCAAACAAAAACTTCATCACTACAAACAAGCAAAAGCGTACTAATGTAATGAACACAAAAATATGGTATCAAGTTGGGACTTACCATTCCAGATGAAGAATCAAAGTTGTGACCATATGACCTTCTTCAAGTCAACAATACGGTACCCTACCAAACCTGATAAGTTGTCACTTGATGTTCTTTCCACAGTTAGTTGATAAGCTTCAGTCTCTGAATCGGGTTGTGGCCAATCAAAATCAACAGTCTCTACTTGCTCTGTAACAGATTCAACTGTATTGAAGCTAGAGCTGCAGGCTATGGCTTCGTATCGAATTTCTGGTATACCACGCGAATAGGTTTAGGGCGTATCTTCAGCTGTCGAATGGTTGGACAGCTGATGATGATCTTGAGTTGAATGTGGACTGAAATAAAAGATAAATAAATGAAATAGGTACAGTTAAAAGTACACAGTTAAGACACAACACGAACCAACGAGTATCAAATAACCTCCACTCACGTAAATCTGATTCGAAATCTTATGGGAATCTAATTTACTCACTATAGATCACTAAAAGAACTTCCATGATGTCTTTTGAATACTGCTTGCACTTTTTTCCGTGATTTTCGCGGTCCTGAATACACATGTCGTATACATTTATGCAAGTTTATTAGTCGGGTTTATCTTAGGCAGTTCAGTTGCAATTCAATCTGTAATCAAAAAGAATAATTACAAACAACAGCAAATGTATCTTATTTATGAAATGTTTCAAGAAACAGAAATAACACCACCACCAAGCTGTTGTTTTCAGAGAGAATATTTGAAATTTGTAGTACCTATGTCATGTGACGACAATCAACGAGTGTTGCTAACGTTTGATTTTGTATTTCATCTTCTAAATCTTACACTTTTGTACCATTATAATAATACTCTATATCACCTTGAAAATCATTCATTGCACATAAAAATAACACTTACCGTCAATAAAACACAAAAACACTTCACTTTTCAATAAAAACCAGGGCTTTGAATAACGTTAAAAATTTGGTATCGTTACTTTCATCGGACGAAGATAACGTTATTAGTAGAGGTCACGTAATGCTTGGTAACGATACTTGGCATACGTTTTACCGGTAACTGAGTACCGTTAATTTTTTATTTATTTTCTTTCATCTCTTTCTTTCGTCTACATTATTGAAGTTGCATTTGCACCGTTTGATTGGCGATGTTGCCGTAGAGCGCCGCCGCCCATGGCGTTCCGCTTAGGTTGCGCAGGTTGACAACAACGCATTAAGTAACGATGTGATAAGAGAACGGTGTGGTGTAAAAGAAGATGTAGTGACAAAAATTGAAAAAAGTATGCTTAGATGGTTTGGTCATGTTGAGAGGATGAATGAAGGTCGGCTCACAAAAGGTATTTACAAGGCAGATGTGAGTGGAAACACCGGGAGGGGACGCCCTAGGAGGACATATAGGGACCTTATTGGTGATGTTCTTCAGAAAGGTCAGGTGCGTAGTACTCGCAACCGGCGTGTGTGTATGACCAATTTTATGAACCTAAACGAGGCAAAAGAAGTGTGTAGAGATCGTAGCAGGTGGCGTTCCGTGGTTTCTGCCTACCCCCATGGGAAAAAGGCGTGATTCTATGTATGTATGTATGTAAAAGTATCGATACTAGTAACGTTAATTGGTAACGTTATTTTATAGATTAGATACCAAAGTATCGTTACCCGTTTTACCGTTAAAATATTAACTTTATGAAAATAACGTTACTTAACGATACTTATAGTGTGAATTTGGTAACGTTAACAAGCCCTGATAAAAACTGTTTCACGGATGGCACTCATTTGAATGGTTCTCCGTAGTAGGTAGCACAGTTTTTTTAAGTAATAATAAACATGGTAAATATCCCGTTTTAAGTTCTAATGATACTGGTGTTTATTGTTTCGTGTGGATTTCATGACAAAGTCTCTTCCGAGCCCCTTTTCTTTAATAAAAAAAACCTCGTCGTAAAGTTTAGTTGCTAAATTGGTGTCCAGATTCTTAAATATTATACCAAAATGTTAAATTTTGCGTTGAAGTTTTAGTAACACCCACCACATTTGTTTACCATTTATTTTATTGAAATTTCAATGCGTACTATTTTTATTTTTGAATTCTTAGCAAAGTACGATCTTTTAAAATGTATGGTACGATCTTCTAAAAAATAAAGTTGGCAACCCTGCTTGACGCATTTTGTGTGTGCTAATAATACTAGTAAAATAAGCAATTATGAAAAATCAAAGTGGTTTGTCTGTGTATTCACTAATCTTGCTGGTTTCACATGAATGAAATATGATTCAATCAATAGATGTACGTAGTACCTACGTTTCACCATTGTGTAGGTAGCTTCGCTGATCGCCTGATTTAGTCATAACTTACTTATACATCAAATTCTATTCTCTGATTTTATTCAACCCAAACCAATGGATTAGTACCTAAGCGTATCAGAATGTTATCAGTACCTACTTACATACATTAAAAAGATTTTTAAATCTGGAAAGTCGTGTACTAGTAACTACTTACTACGTATTTAAACTAGATAATACAATAATTACATTAGTATTGTATCTGTGTGAACCAAGGGCAGATCGCAGAGATATTTTTTTCACTTTATGTAAAGCATTCTTTCTCATTCCATAATAAAAAACATTTTATCAATCAAAAAATGTTAACTGCGCGGGCAAACCCGCGCGCCCGGCGCTAACTTGCTAGAAACACAATATTCTGGAAACGATTCGCAAGTTTTCAAGACTCAAGCAATCACGCTTTGACGGTATGGCAACAACGCGGGGTGCGAGCGCTGCTACTAGAATGGCAACGTCGCATTATCGAATTTAAAAGATAAATTCTTGTCTAAATGTTCGAATATCGAACAGCGCCATCTATTATGAATGTTTACTAATCGTAAACTCGTAACACAACAGCAACCAACTTTCTCGGTGGTTCTATAAATTTCCGTCAGATGGCGCGATTCAGGTCACTCACACATGTAAAGATTTTTCGTTTTTTATTCGGTCTAATTCTCCTAGAAATACTGTTTTTTTTATAAAATTTGGGCCATATGCGAACATAATACATTATTAAGTCTCATTAAAGTTGCTTTTATTCTGCAGAAACTGTTTATTTACCGAGATTTCCACACCTGAAAAATGTATGGCGAGGGCTATCTAGGCATTCACCTTAATATAAAACATTACCTTCAACCATAATCAAATATTGATACCTTTTAACACTGTGGAACTACACCATCGTCATAAATTACTCAGCTTTATTACTGTGAGACAACATAATTATTTTAAGTGTTCAAATGGACTGCTGTACGTAAGTTAAATAAAATTAAATGAATTGTGTGTGGTTACCATTATCGTAAACACTATAAGTATTTCTTGTAAATATTATAATATTGAATATTAAATTTAGTTATTGTTTTTGATAGAATATAATGCCTTTACTTTAAATCATCACTGGGTCTTTTATCCGTGAGTCACATAATAGCCCATTCATAAAACAATAGAAGAAGAAACAAAACAAAAAAAAAAGAAAGATTATATTTACTATCTTGCTCAATTAGAATGTAACTATGACTAAAGTCATTATAACTAAGTTCAACAGTCAGTAAGTTCTAATAATTACACAGCATTTATGTAGCCTACCTAAATGTCCTTTCTTTGATACCGCACCGTTCTCCTACGACCGATTCGCCATTGGACTTTTCGTCGACAGGACGATTAATTTATTTCCGTTTCATAATAAAAAAAAACTTTGCTTACAACACAAAGAACTTAATATAAAAAAACAAATAGTCCTACCTACAAAAAAGCATTACCTACTTATTTATGTAGATTTAATTATTTACATCTTATTCTAATCTATGATTTGTGATTTTATATTAAGGAATCAACACAGGGCTGCTCCGTTCTTTTTGTTGACTCCACTTTGGCATGACACGCGTCCGCATGTCTAGATTCTCAAGGGCTAGTAGCCAGTGCTAGTCTCTTATTAAATACACAGTAAGCTAGTAGAGATGTGTATTATTTGTAATATCGCTTGTCTTAAGATTGACGGCGAATTCTCCGTACATAGAAAGGTCTGTAGTTAAAAGAGTTATACGTTTATCGTCTTGTCGGTGAAACAATCTGTAGCTGGAAAGGCCTGACGTCGAAAGTGCCGTAGACGAAAGGTTCTGTCGGCGAAAATGAATCGTCCTGTCGACGAACAGTCCAATGGCGAATCGGTCGTAGGAGAACGGTTGCGGAATCCCTTTCTTTGGTACTGATCTTCAAAATTCTTGAGCTCCTAAGTTCTGCGTTGAGATGCCTAATTACTGACAAATGTGTAAACTGATTGGACAGTTCCATTCAATCTATGTGGCTCTTTCCTCAAAAGACCATTTCTGACACTTTTCTACATGGCATTCACATGATCTGACCAAGATTATGTCTGGATTTCTGTGACCTCTGAGTGTGTTTTGGCTGTCACAGAGTAGTTAGATAGAAAAACCTACGTCATCTACTTAGTTATTAAAATATACTGATATGTAAAAGTGTTTCCATAAACCTATTTACAGAAATAAAATAATTTAACATTTTAAGTATCAACCAAAATGTTTGCATGTCATATTATTATGACTAAGTGTTATGGGCCTGTAAAATTATTTCCGACCAAAACTGTACCAATACTTATCTATAGTATAATATTATAAAGCTAAAGAGTTTGTTTGTATGGTTGAACGCGGTAATCTCACGAACTACTGGTCCGAATTGAAAAATTCTTTTTGTATTGGGTAGCCTATTTATTGAGGAAGGCTATAGGCTATATAAAATCACGCTACAACCAAGAGGAGCGGAGCAGCAACGAAAAATGGACGAAAACTGGCAAGCAATTCGATGCGACGGAAAGGGTCAGGGGAACAAAAGTTTGACGCGGATGAAGTCGCGGGCAGAGGCTAGTGGCAAATAAATTGGGTTTATTTGATCATATTTGTGAAGATTGATTTGCCGAGCTATATTTTTTTGTAAATTATCGTCATTACATATCTTATCGACGACGTAAAGAATAACACCACCCCATTTCTTCCTGTGGGTGTCGTAAAAGGCGACTAAGGGACTTACTAGAGAATGGGCAGCAGCGTTCTCTATGCATTTTACCACCATACTGCGATCGCCAACCTGCCTGCCAAGCATGGCGATTATGGCAAAGCCCCCCAAATTGGGGGAGGCCTAAGTCCAGCAGTGGATGTCTTACGGCTGAAGTGAGTGAGTGTGAGTGATATCTTATCATCATCATCATCATCGAACGGCGAAGTGCTAGTTTATTATATTAGTAGAATTGATTCTTATTGTATTACTAGCGGGCCTGGCAGACGTTGTCCTGCCCTGAAAATCGGTACAAAAATCCAGGTCCATACAGCCTACCCTATCCCACCTGCCTACCTACTTACCTACCCTACCAATCTGCCTACGTACCCTATCAACTCACCTACCTACCTCCATACTTACTCTACCTATCCTATGCCTACATACTTACCTACTCTATCTACCTACATAATTACCTATCCTACCCACACTACTACATACTTATTCTACTTACCCTACCCCTACATACTTACCTACCCTACCTCTACATACTTATCTACCCTACCTACCTACCTACATACTTACTCTACCTACCCTACCCTACATACTTACCTACCCTACTAACCTATCTACCTACCTACATACTTCCTTACCCTGCCTACCTACCTACCTACATAAAAAAGAGGATAAAAAGTATCAATTTTTTTAGGATTATTTACTATGTCTGTCTCCTGGGTCTTAGCTACCTCCCCACCAATTTTCAGCCAAATCGGTTGAGCCGTTTTTGAGTTATAAATAGTGTAACAACAGCTTTCTTTTATAAACGGTTAAATTTAAGTCGTTTCGGACCTCTTAATAATAATAATAATAACGGTAGCGCCATCAGGATGGAATTTGGTGTGGACAAATGTGCAGTCATGCATGTAAAGCGAGGGGAGATTGTAGAATCCGTGGGAACCGAACTTACGGATTCTATACACCTTAGATCCCTCTCCTCAACCGAAACCTAAAAATATTTGGGTATGTCGGAAGCATTAAGCATCAATGCTACCGACATGAAACAATCGCTGAAGGAACGGTTCTTTGGCAGCCTGAAAAAGGTATTTAATAGTCTTTTATCAGGCGGCAACAAGTTGCGTGCCTTCAACGGTTGGGTCATGCCGGTTTTGATGTATTCTTGCGGCATACTCAAATAGACTCAGACGGAACTTGACGCTCTGGATAGGAAAGTCCGTACATTGCTGCCGGCAGATCGGATGCATCACCCACGGTCATCAGTGATGAGACTGTACATCCCGCGGAAGTGTGGGGGTCGAGGTTTCTTAAACGCTAAAACCCTCCACAACCGCGAGATCTGCAGTCTCAGGGAATATTTTCTTCAAACTGACGTGGGGATGCACCGAGATGTGATCGCAGTGGACAAGGGCCTCACCCCGCTCTCCTTGGCGAACGAGAACTGGCGCAAACCTACAGTACTGGATACTAAGGATCGTAAGGAAGTATGGCAAAGCAAAGAGCTTCACGGTCGCTTTTTCCGGGCTCTCCATGGGCCTGATGTAGACTTTTTGGCGTCCGTATCCTGGCTGCGTTTCGGCGACCTCTTTGGGGAAACCGAAGGTTTTGTCTGTGCGATTATGGATGAAGTTATCATGACGAATAACTATCGGAAATACATTGCCACCGTCCCGGTGAATCAATCCGACATATTGTTTCCGGTTGTTCTCGTCTCGCTAACGGCGAGTACTTGCACAGACACAATCTAGTAGCTAGGATCATCCACCAGCAACTTGCTTTGCAGTACAACCTTGTGGAATCTGAAGTACCATACTACAGGTATGTGCCCGACCCAGTTCTCGAGAATGGTCACGCCACATTGTACTGGGATCGATCTATCATCACAGACAGGACTATTGTAGCCAATAAGCCTGATATTGTGGTGATAGATCGACGAGAGCGTCGTGCAATGATTGTTGATATCGCTGTCCCTCATGACGAGAATCTCGTGAAAGTTGAACAAGATAAAAAAATCAAGTATCTTGACTTAGCACACGAGGTTGTCGACATGGGGGACGTGGATTCAGCAATCATTGTACCGATAATTGTTACAGTAAATGGGCTAATAGCGAAGAGCCTCGACCAACACCTCAGGAGGCTCTCACTGCGCGGCTGGGTCAAGGGCTTGATTCAGAAGGCAGTACTCCTGGACACGGCACGCATTGTCAGGAGGTTCCTCTCTCTAGAGCCCTGACCACCGGCAACTTGGACCCTGCTCCCGATGCCGATGGGTCACTATTTTTTATATTTTTAAATGTTTTTGTAAGATTTTTGTAAAAATATTTAAAAATATACTCAATATGTCAGAAAATAAATAAAATAATAATAATAATATTACATACTAATTAAATGACGATTGATCAGTTTTCGACCGGAGAGGAAAAATTATTAAATTACTAAAATGGCTATTAAAAAATAAGGGTTGATCGTAGAAGGGTGAAAATTGAGGATTGTATGTATTTTTGTATGTTGTATCATAAAAAAAAAAGAAATTAAAAATTTTGTCTAAAAAATAAAAATAAAAATTTAGGGGTGGACTACCCCTAACATTTAGGTGGATGAAAAATAGATGTTGGCCGATTCTTATAGATACCGGATAAGCACAAAAAATTTCATCAAAATCGGTCAAGCCGTTTCGGAGGAGTATGGCAACGAAAACTGTGACACGAGAATTTTATATATTAGATTTTAGAAGATTTATAAACAGCGTTCATAATTATATTATTTAAAACCCAGAAATTGGGGGAGGCCTTTGCCCAGCAGTGCGAAAGTATAGGCTAAACAAAAAAAAAAACCCACATAATATTAAATCCAGAAAATGTTGTTCTAAATATTATGAAGAATTTCTTATAAATATTATAAGTCTAATACTTAGTACTAGCTCTACATACAATGGCGTAGTATTTCATAGTAAAACCAGTTAGGTACTTGTCAAGTCATGAATGAATAACTTGTTTTTATGTTCTTCAATAACAAAGTTACTCATTCCCGATATGACTCACCATATCGATAGAACAAGGTTGCAAGTGTACTACACAGTCGAAATTCTTGAATAAACATTCGTAAAAAATATTTGTACTGTTTCCGAATATTTTAGTAAAGATAGTGTCAACAATATACAGGGTGGCAGGGAAAACGACACGCACTTTATAACCATGAATTCATCACTTGATTCTAGACCCCTTAGCATAGACATTTCTTGTAGGTTTTTTTTTTTTATAAAAAGCTGCTGTATCATAGAATAGTGCAGTAATAGGTATTGCACTTTTTATGACACGGGAGATTTTTTTCTGCACTCAAAATGTATGCAACATCCATTTATTTTAGTAATGGACAAAAAATTTCAATGCATGTGGTTACAGAATTGTGTACTGAATCCTTGGTAACAGGTCCAAGTCAATGAACCTGCTACCCTGTATTGTAAATATTTTAATAATGGTACTAGAAAATTCAAGTGTCATTCTTAAATAATTTATTCTATTCTATTGATATATAGACCTAATTATAAAAGAAATATAGTAGGAAATGAAACTTCAACCATCGATTTAAGATCATTTGATAGGAGACTTAGAGCCAAATGTGAATGTGTAGTTTTTGAACGAGGAACAGTGTTAATAAACACTGGCCGCTCAAATGTAAAAATAATGCATAAATGTATGTCTAATGTAATATGTATTAGTGAGTACAGAAAGCACAATTACCAAGTCATGCTAATGTAAAATAATGTCCACAGAGAAGCGTAAGTATAATGTTTTGTAAGAAAAGTAAGCGTAGCATTCCTACTTACCATCATACGTTGATATTCTATTTGTTTGGAGGGGTATTACTTGGTCCGGATTTACTGGCGACATAAGAAATTGCATCGGACCATCATAGCCTGTTATAAAAGGAAAAAAAAAATGCGCATAACGAAAATATACATCAAAAAACCATGCATGAGTCAACTAAACATTGAGAAATTTTGGTTAATAACGATATTAAATGGAAAAACACTCACCATGTAGCTCACGGGAGCGGCTGCCTGATATTGGACGTTTAGCAGACCCTACTCTTAAATCATTTGCTTGAACCATGCCAGAGTTTTGGCGTTTTTGTTTCATCTTCTGTTCCATTAATTGGCGCTAAAATTACAAGTAAAATTAAATGACAAAGCATCATGCATTAAAGGACACGACAAATATTGATAACAACACCTCATAAAATATGCAAATGTTCAAGAAATATGTGACTTTTAGAAAATTAAATTTAAAACCACTTACTTGCTGTTCGATTTTTTGATCCCGGATTGAAGCCATGGTCGTATGCGTTATTTACTATGAATTTCACTTTAACTACAGCGCACTACAGTTTAGTTGTAAAAGCCTTAACTTTTATCTCAAAATTCAATACAATAATTGGCATTTTGTAAGCTCATTTTTTGTTTATAAATCATCTTGCCTACCGTTGCCCAGGAAAATGTGTTGTCAACATAATGAATTCCGTGTTGCTCCTAAATAGTAGTTTTCTGAAATGTCGAACGGCATGTAAAATTTATTTAATGTTTGTCTGCATGAGATCTATATTCAAAAACATGTTCTCGTTAGGAACGAATGAAAGACTTGCTATTTTAGTTTGTTTTTATTTAGTTTGTAAATTAATTATTCGTTTTGGAAATAATTATTCATTCCAACTTTTCTTTTTGGCAACAATTAGATTTCTCTTTTAGGTCAGTGTTCCCACTACTAAATATTCTGCCCATGCTGCAGCAAATTAGTATATTTTTACTCAAAATCTGACTCGGATTTGTCTGCCTCTGCACCAATATTCAAAACAATATCGTGTCGTGTGTCGTATCATTCAGTAAATAAACCTGGGAGTACTGCTGCACTGTAACAAAACATGATTAGTAAAACTATTTGAAATTTGTTCACACTGCAATTATTGTATGTTTTCGATTAAGTCATAATGCTAGTGCATTTTGTTAGGTCTATTCAAGGTCTTTGAGTTAAAGCCACTTGCTGGGTGTACGTATTATTTTGGATTAACTTATCCATATGTGGGCCAGCACTATTTGTCACAAAAATATCTCCACAGTTTGGTTTCCTTACTGTTTGATTTTGTAAAGAAAGTAATCCCTACACCATCAGGCATCTACAGATGGAAGTAGGCACACACGGCTACACATCAAGCTATACATTTCCAGTTTTAGCTGACTCACATTGTATAAATATGCCGTACAAAGAGAAACCAGCTTATAGTGGAGGTGTATAGCTTTTTTTTTCTTTTTTGGATGGGCAATCATCAAATAACTTAGACTTTTACTGACTAAAACCCACCCGTGTTCCTTCAGTTGCCCATGTGCCAGGGTCTATCTCTTTCGAACAATCACGTGACCCCGGCAGGCATCGGTCCTAGCAGACCCCTTCAGTGCTGCTGACATCTCTTTGAGGCGCGCGTGGAACACTACGCGCCGTCGACCCGAGCTTGGTCATTACCGGGCGGTGAGCTACCCATTGCTCGCCACCCGCAAGCTCATGCCTACGGTGGCCGGGAGTCCACAATCGACTCCCAAGTGTATAGCTTGATGTGTAGCCGTGCGTACTAATAAAATTCGTGACACCGAAAATGCATTGAGCGCACATCTTGCCCATTCAAATTCCTCAGTTTCTATATGTAATTTGTGTAGTACGAGGAAACCGTGACAAGGTTGGTTTGTGTGGATAGTCCCACCCCTAGCAACAGCCGCCGCCGCCGCCAAGGTGGCTCCGTGCTCTGTCGGGTATTCCATATTTTTGGGGTTTGGGTAACTTTTATGAAGGGCTAAAATAATATTTTGTCTGGAAACATTACCTTTCAAAATTCTTCATCTGTCTGATGTCATGTCAAATCATATGTCAAATGTCATTTACTTTTTGCAAGATGGCTCCTAATCGGAGTGTTTTAGGATTTTTGAACACAAAAACTATTAGTAAAGTTTTCAGCAATAGTATTTTAAAATCCCCTTATCGTTATGTGCATGGGTGTAATAGTTGTGATAATTTTTTAGGCGGTCACACCGTATCTTTTGCTTCCTTAGCACGTAAAAATTGTAAGTTTTACATGCTTTCATTACATCACCGGTTTTGATTTATTTCATGAAGGACATATTAGACGAGCGGAATGTATTATTATTTAGGGTTTCCGCATAAAAAGAACTCTCTATTGTATCAACTACTTATGTACTTTGACATTTCATGAAACATAACCTAACTCTTCTTACATATTTCGATTTCAGATAATGTCGGTGCTAGACATCGATTTATTCACACGACGAACTCTTTGTGTGCTCGAGCTGACTACTACAAGGTCCTCGGCGTCTCTAAGAACTGTTCCGCCAAAGATATCAAGAAGGCGTACTATCAGCTGGCAAAAAAATACCACCCTGATGCTAACAAGTCTGATCCAGAAGCTTCCAAGAAGTTCCAAGAAGTGTCGGAAGCCTATGAGGTATGAAAGTCTATTAGAATATGGGTTTTCTTGTTTCTTTTGGGTGAAACAATGTCAACAAAGATTAAAACAAAACTGCTGACCCAAAATTGATTTTAAAGAAAACCTTACTCCACTTATTGAATTATGGCGAACAAGCATTTAGGATTAGAAAACTTCCTCAATTTAACTTTAAACTTTAGAAAAAAAAAATAAGACTTATGTTATAAAAGAAAAATAAAATGTATTTTTTGGTGTTTTCTAGATCCTCTCCGATGAAAGCAAACGTAAGCAGTATGACACGTATGGCACCACTGCAGAGGACATGGGAATGGGAGGACCATCAGGAACTGATGGTTTCACTCACCAATGGCAGTACAAGTCCACCATAGACCCTGAAGAGCTGTTCCGGAAGATATTTGGAGATGCTGGCTTCAAGAGCGATGCTTTCAGTGACTTTGCAGAGTCCAAGTTTGGGTTTGGTGCAGCTCAAGAGGTATGTTATGGTCTTATGATCATTGAAGTTTAATTAACAGACAACAGCTGGGCCCTCATTATTCTACTAATTTACAAATGTTTCAGTGGTCTCTTAGTTTGTCAGACGGGTAAGACAGATTTGTCAAAAAAACACAATAGGCTGGTCTGTTTGTATTTTTATAGCATATTGTGTGACCTTAACCTGCACTTAAGTAACGGTTTTCTGTTACTTATGAAGCAGTTTTTACGCTGAAAGGGTGTCTTTTTTTTGGTTGGGAAATCATCAAATGACTTCTCCCGCTCTGGGCGGAGCTGGAGGACGTGTCAGACTTTTACTGACTAAAATCCACCTGTGTTCCTGCAGTTGCCCATGTGCCAGGGTCACGGTATCTCTTTCGAACAATCTCGCGACCCTGGCAGAGAAAGCGTGTCTTAAGTGCGGATTTAGGTCACATTTACTATTAAATAGTATATGACATTGACAGAGGAAATTTCAAATGTCATATGGGACAGGGATTTAACACTTCGTGTGTTTAAGACGTGGACCCACGTTCGGAAAATCTATACCGTTGTGTGCCTAAACGTGGATCCACGTCCAAACCTTACAAACTTTTTGAATGAGATTTTGTTACTTAAACTTTGGCTGTTTGGTCTACTCTTTTTTGCATCGAAAGAGGACTGAATCAACTTGTCTTGGGGGCCATTAGTGAATGGATTTCGTCACGGGAATGACAAGTAAAAACAGTTACATACACAGTACAAAGGAACGCTCGCCGCTTGTTCGCGCCAGTTCGTGGCGGCCGGGCACACGACAGTAATTTTTACGAGCGTGGGTGAAGCACACGAGGGGTTAAACATCCCTCACAACATGTGAAATGTCCACCATCATTATGTGAAAATTCACTTGTCCATTATTACATGGTGTGCAATTTGATGTGATATAATATTAAAAACTTGTTCTATTCACAATACCAGATCAACATTTGCGTGCTCTCATTTCTGGAGAAACATTTATACAAGTGGCTTTCTGCCTTGTGCATTTTATAATGTGTATACATATAATAAACAACTGTGAGGCAAAACATAAAATTATATTGCCACTAGCTTTTGCCAGTGGCTTCGCCTGCATAGACATCAGAAATTATCCCGGGGGGTGTACCACTGGGATAAAAAGTACCCTATGTGTTAATCCAGGTTATAAATCTAAATCCGTTCAGTTGTTTTTGTGTGAAAGACTAACAAACATCCATACATCCTCACACACATTCACATTTATAATCAATCAAAATCAAAAGTCATTTATTCAAATTAGGCTGAGAGTCAGCACTTTTTGAACGTTAAAGTTACATAAGACAGTCTCCCCAAAACCGCCCTTCGACACTTCCTAGTGCTTTAGCTGGGAAGAAGAAGTGGCGCAACAAACTCCCCAGCAGCACAGCTGTCTGTTAAGTTAGAAGAATTTGATTCGATTGAATATTATTGTAATTGGATTAAGTTTTCTAAAGGGCTACAAATTAAATTAAATGTCCTCAATGGAATTGAGGACATTTAATTTGTAGCCCATCTAGATCCAGCAGTTTCACTGTTTACTTATATCCAATATTTATTTATATTTTTCAGGTGGTAGTCAATCTCAAGTTCACGGAAGCAGCACGCGGTGTCAACAAAGATATAAATGTTAATGTGGTGGACACATGTCCCAAGTGCTCTGGTTCCCGATGTGAACCTGGTACCAAATCCATCAAATGTACTTACTGCAATGGAACAGGCATGGAGACCTTCTCTCGAGGTATGATTGGTAATTAGCATAAAAGATCTTTTAGTTGATATTCCAGCAGATATACTCAAGAATGGTGAAAGAAAATACCATGAGGAACCACCTATCTTAGAACCAGTAGTAACATTAGTAAGATGTAATATGCATTGCCACAGATATATAAATACGGGAGATATGCTTTGTAAACAAATGTATTCGTGTTCAGATGTCGCCGTGTTCTCCCCACTTAATTCACTAACACAAAAGCAAAAACTATAAGAACGGCACACGAGCTCATATTTCTCCTGCACACAAAGAAACTTACAGCAACACTAATAAACTCAGTAATAGAACACATGCATACAGGGGGCGGGGCTTCTGCCTGTAGCTACAGACTCAGAATAAACACACATCGCAACTAGTGATGTGAAGAGGTAATCGTAGAAAAAATAGTATCGATGAAATTCAGTTACCTTTAATCGGCTCTTTTTATATATAAAAATACAGTAAGTACTATTTTTTCACCTGAAGTCATGGTGTTGGTGTGAATTTTAGTTCATGACAATTAATTTTATTCCACACCTTTTTAATCGCGATTAAAACTAGCCTGCACCCTAATTACGTAACTCACCAACGATCGGAATTTGAGTCATTCTGAAACAAATTGCTAATCCATTGCTTCATATGTTCGAAATTTTTGTCTTCTCAACACCGAAAATAACGCAATGAATGTTGTTGAGCTGTCAAAATGAAACAAACTACGATTGATAGTGTGTTACGCAATTAGGGTGCTGGCTTAGTTTGACAATCCAAATTTTAGGTGAAAAAACGTCAAGTTCAGAATAGCAACAAAACCATTTTCACTAAATTAATAACACGGTGCAATCTCAGTGCTGTCAAAATAAAATATAGTTAAGTCATGTCAATTTCAGAATAGGAAATCGTCGTTTGACAGGAATAAACAAAATTTTGGTGATTTTTGTCTAGTTTAGGGGCATTTGTGACTTGAGAAGAGAAGGAAGGGATATCAACTTTTCGAATCTAGACTAGGAGAACACAAGTAAAACTTCAATATTTTATTGATATGGATTTTACTGACCAGTAAAATGTAAATATTTATTTAAAACTTGCCGCTTAGACAGTTTAGGTGTAGCATTTTTAGTTAAATAGTGTAATCTTACGTTTACATATTTTTCCATTACGGCTTTAATTAGTATTATTAAATGGTTATTCATTGGCGATTGGTTGTATTGGTGAAAATTTATTTTTTCAAAAAGATTCATGCCTATAAAATGCGATAAGGATTTTGACATGAGCTCCTGTCTAATATTTTTCGATGTAATTTTTGTGTTATCAGATGAAAGAATAGAAGTTTTTATTATTACTTCCATCCGTTTACATATGGTTATTACGTCATTGGATGGAAATATTAGGCCGCCTTTATCCTTCAATTTTATAAACCTGTGGTGCTTGTCGTCAACTGTATCTGCAATCAAACCGCTACAGCATGTATCACACTTCAATAATTTTAGCAAGCGATGAACTATAAATCCTGCTATGTATGACACTACCTGGCTACTAAATTCTGTGATGTCTTGTACAAGTATGCTAATTTCCTCATCAAATATGGCTTGTTCATACAGCAAACTCATCTCGTCTTCATCGTTACTTTCGTCTAACTTGCATGGTTCGATTGTCAGATTTATATTTTTGACAGCAGAGGAGCACACCAAAAATGAAACCTCCTCTAGAGCTGTGCAGTTTCCCTGATCTACATCCCTAAGCTCCGACTTTACCAAGAGCTTTTTATATATCGCTTGAAACTGTCGCGCTGTGGGGTTAGTGCTGCATCCACCATGAGACCTTATATGACCAAACATAAGCTCCAAATGATCTTGGCTGATCTTGTAAACTGGAACGTACTTAAGTTTTTGGTCCTATTCAACTAGTTGTACATACAATGCCTTAAGGCTTTCTATGCAC
This sequence comes from Aporophyla nigra, assembly GCA_947507805.1. NCBI lineage: Eukaryota > Metazoa > Arthropoda > Insecta > Lepidoptera > Noctuidae > Aporophyla > Aporophyla nigra. Next base: position 23,345,118 of record OX382292.1, on the reverse strand, counting down.
ACTAAAAAACCAATAAATCCGGTTTTTCTTGGTGTACTGATGGCCTTTGTACCATCTGGAAGCTTTATAGATGTTAGATACCGTTTTGCCTTTTCTAAAGTTTCAAATACCTTGTCTTTGTTGCCTTGGTAAACTGGTTTTTTATAATGAAGTTGGGCCATATGCCTTGAATTTAACACATCGAACAAGTTGTTGACAGTTTTTAAATATTCGACGGTGCCTTCTACGTCATGAAAACCAGTCATTTGAAGTTCACAACAGAAATTCAGGGCATCTGCAACACTGTTGCTAAATAATTGTGACGCCAAGTGAACTTTCATTTTTTGGTTCTTGAAATAGATGTGATTTTTTCTTATTTTGTTTGCTAAGTGCAGTTTTTCTTTATCTTGAATGTCATACAGGTTTTTTAAATGACTCCATTTTATGTACCTATTTGAAGCATCCATAAAGCATCCATATGCTTCGAAAGCATTTCTCAATAACTTCAGCATGTGGCATGGATCGAGAAAAATATGTACAGGTTGACGAGTAACGGGGTGTTCAAAATAAGATTTTATGTTTTCAACTTCAAAACAACATCCGAGTTTCTTAGCCATACTGATGTTGGCTGGACAGCCGTCGAAAGTCATTGAGGTTACTTGAATACCTGTATCTTCTAGTAATTCCAAACATTGTATGACAAGATTGGACCGCTGTTCCCCTGTGACACCATCAACGAGAAAATATCCGACTGGTATTTTCCAAGCCCCATTAATTGCGGTAACTAGAAACACAAGAACTTCTTTGGCTTCGGGTAAACAATCCCCTTGTTCTGCTGAATTCGATATGTCGACATACCCATGCATTTGTTTTCCGTCCCACTCCACACGCTGTTTTATTGCCATTTCGTCTAAAACTAAATTACACAACAATTTGTGATTAGTGCAGGCACTTTTAAGTTTTATTGCTTTTAATGATTCTTGCGTAAATCCAGGCTGAGCATCGATGGATTGGTACCACTTTTTTATTGTTCGAACATGAGGCAGAGCTGTTTGGAATTTTTTCCTTACATACGCGTACGCCTTTGGCGAGTAAAAGTGAAGAGTAGTTGAAAAAATTCTTAAAGCAGGAGAATACTTCTGGGTAGCGCATTGCCCCGATGAAACATTTCTCTCGTAACGCTGGATAAGGTCGGTTATCCCAATGTTTTCTAATTGCGTAACGTGATCAGCGCTAATATAGTTTTTTTCATTGAGATTATTCAAAATTTCTTTTAAATTAGCGATTTTTTTCTGATACCGGCTGGTTTTCTTTTGAAGCCTTTTAATTTGTATTTTTTGTGTTTTTATTAAATTTTGTTGTACGGAAATCATTTGGCGTAATTTACGCTTTCGAGGTGTTTCAATGAGATCGTTTTTACCCGGATTTTCTTGATTCTCCAAAATGCTATTTTGTCGAGTGTTCAAGGTACCGAGACCATCTGTTATAGACATTGGAGCATTAATTTCCGAATCATCGATTGGGGGTTTTGAAGCAACGTTCTGTAATTTAAAATAAAAATTACGAGTTGAAATAAAACTTAGGTAGGTACTTAGTTTTATTAAGTCAGGAAAAAAAAATAGGTGTTGTACAATAGTTTAACTTACCAAATTAGGATCCTTTTTATCCAATTCTTTGGACGTGGAGGGTTCCATATAATTCGTCAACACCATACGCAACTTCAATGTTGGGACCGACCATTCGAAGAGCCGACGAACTTTCTTCAATGGTTGAAAGCAGTTAGGCTCAAAGTGAGACGAACATATCGTGTTATTTTTTGTGGGAAACCAGTTTGGACCTTTTCCTGTTGCATTTATCCACTTTTCTTTTATTTTTGGATCCTTCGGATAGCTAAAATATTAAAAAGGTGTGAATGGTGATGATGATATCAATGATACATGTGTAAGAGTACCGCAATAAATTAAAAAAACATACTTGATTCAATAAAAGATAGGTCGAGTAATCAAGAAATAGTATCTAATGAATTGTGTTTTCAATAATTAATTATATCATTTTTACCTCACATTAGTAAACAACAGCTATATATTATAAAGTTCCATGCAGCAAAAAAAGTCTAATTTTGTTCCCTTGTGTAATCATTCGAACTAAGTAGGATCGTATAAAATATCGACAGCCACAAAAGTGACATCCATCTCTAATTATCTACCTAACAATAATAGCCGGCATAGGGATGAAAATTGCCGAATGTTTCCGAAAGTTACCAGGAAAGTTTCCAATATTGCCGGCAATATTGGGCAATATTGCCGGAATGTTGCCAAAGTTGCCAGATTACATAGGGTTTTTCAAATGCCATTTTCAAAGTTTGTGCGCTCCTGAAGTTTTATGTAATGGTGTAATTATACGTATTATTAGTAAGCCTGTATTATTAATTCATAATTTTAATTATTTCTTAATTACCCATGCTTATATGTGAAGATAAAGTTAAATTATGCCATTGGTAACTTCATTTTTAAGAATATCACTTATATATTTTATACAAAAAGAAAGAGGGTATTGATACCAAATGAAGTAAATATAAATCAAACAACTGTGTAGTGTTATTTTGTAAATATTTTCAACTTGTCATCAAGAACTTCATCTGTTTGAAATAAAATCGATTTTAATCTATTTCCTGAAGTCTGATAGCGCTAAAATTATATATATATAGATATATATGTATGTCTAGTTAGAACGCAATGTTATGGTGACCTTGTGCCAGCCTGATGATGGAGTTGGAAGGTGGTCATAGGATCTACGCTCTGTTTAACCAAACGAGATTGGGCTTTTTAGATTGGTCTCTTGTGGTGGGTACATGAGTTTTAGGTCTATTGTGTCTTCCGTCTGCCAGAGAATTGAATGTCTAAAAAAAAAACAAATAAAACAATAAAATTTATTCATATTGGTGCCGATTCTGTTGTACAGCGAACTAAACTATCTCTAAAATTCCTTACTTTTGGCTATGAGAATTTTAACGCTATTCTGCAAGAAAAAATCTTTAAATTTAAAAATTATTTTGACACGACTAAAAACGAATTTGACAATCAACGTGTTTTTTTTTTCTTTTGGTTTCGCAACGTGGTACTTGTGTGCGCTACGCAATGAATTTTTTAGAGACGAAGGCGCGCGCAAGGGGGCAGCCTGGACGTGTTTTATATGGAATTTTTCACTTTTTGTTTAAAAATATACAAAAAATATTACCCACGTGTTGAGATTTATATGTTCCGGGGTTAACAAAGGGGGTCGAAAATTTCATTATTTTTGCGATAGGACACGCCATTTTCGAGATATAAGCAAAAGAACAAATATAAAATACAGCACTGTTTTTGCACGTGAAGGCGAGGCGTTGGTGTGAATTTTTGTTCATGACCACTAGTTTTATTCCACACCTTTTTAATCGCGATTAAAAATAGTCAGATTTAGTCAAAATAAATGATTATTGTCAAATTTTTTGGTGAAAACCGGCAAACTCAGAATAGCAAAATTGTCATTTTCACTAAACTAATAACTCAGTGCAATCTTAGTGCTGTCAAACTAAAATATAGTTAAGTTGTGTCACTATAGTCTATTTCAGAATAGGAAATTGTCGTTTGACAGGAATAAACCAAATTTTAGTAATTTTTAGTTTAGTTTAGAGAATTGACTATCGTGATCGCCACTGTTTTGCTGCCGCGTACTCTCCATGACAAAAATGTAGTATTTTATGCATAGCTTCATGGCCTCTTTTTTCACTCAACTTGCATAGAGCCTTCGTTATGCCGAACGAAAAGTTATAGCACTCGTGCACATATCCTACACTAGCTTCTGCCCGCGACTTCGCCCGCGTCAAATTTCGTGCTCCCGCGACCCACCCCGTCGTCGAATCAAATCGCCGCGCGTCGGCCCATACGTAGTGTTGAGCAATCAGGTTGTTATATCTCGTAAGATATTCATTAATTTCAAATAATGTAAGGGCAACTTTGTTCCAAATTAAACACTTCTCAATGGATAAGGATTATATCCATGTCTTATGACAACACCTTCGCAAATAATGCATTTTTTATAACGAATTTGACAAAAACATAGTTCGCCAACCTTAAAAGGTGGACATATGCTGTCGCGGACTTTTTTTAGAACTTTTTAAGAGGAACAATTACGGCTTACATAATTGTTGCGTTACTTTAACCGTTTAAGGAGCGCACGCAATGAAAGCTGTTGAACGTAATAATTTACCCCGTTTTTGCAACATTTTGCGTTGGTGCTCGGCTCCTATTGGTCACAGCGTGATGTTATATAACCTATAGCCTTCCTCGATGAATGGGCTATTCAACACAAACATAATTTTTCAACTCGAATCAGTAGTTCCTGAGATTAGCGCGTTCAATCAAACAAACAAACAAACTCTTCAGCTTTATAATATTAGTATAGATTACAGAATATTTTTTACGTTATCAAAATCCCCTTTAATTACTGATTATAATAAATAAGCATGACCTACTGATTTTTTTTTGTTCACATTACTTCTTGTACCCTTATGTTGTTTTACGATAGCTTAAATGTTGAATAATACGTACCCCACAGTAGTCGCTTACCCACTGCACAAATCATGCCATCAAAAGAATTTTCAAAATAGGATCAGTACCTTTTGAGAAAATCGCAAACAAACAAAAATACATATATACATACATTCATATCAAATAAAGAACTTCCTTTTTAAAATCGGTTAAAAACATCAACTTGTTGTTGCTGACCGTCTTGCAAGGTTTGACCATTCTATACATACAGATTTGTATACATATAGATGTATATACTTTCTTACATTCAAGTGAAGTTAAATTATAAGAACGTAAAAGAAAAAAAATTACGATATCTCTAAAATAGTTGTGGTTTCATCACCAATGAACAATCATGGATAGCTTGTTTCTTTTCTTTAGTTTATCAGTAAGTAAATAAATGTAAAAACGAAAATTTTAGGTTGGATATTATAGATAAGCATAGCAACTACCATCCTGCATACGGCAATTTTATTCTACTATGCAATTATAATAGTAAAAGTTGTTTTCAATTTATACGTTTCTTGCCCAATGTTGCCGGCAAGTTTGGAAACATTCCCGGCAGTTTTGGCAACTTTGGCAATATTGCCGGCAATTTTCATGGTTAAGCCGGCAGCACCCGCTTCACGAAACTATCGTGTGAGTGAGAGTATCAGTAAAACACTTATCCATTGCGCTATTAGACCAGCCGATTCATTGATCGATGTGTATTATGCAAACAATGGTTTTAGTTCCTAATGAAAATAATTGCTTTTGGTACTTTATCGTGTTTATAAATCAAACAACTGTGTAGTGTTATTTTGTAAATATTTTCAACTTGTCATCAAGAACTTCATCTGTTTGAAATAAAATCGATTTTAATCTATTTCCTGAAGTCTGATAGCGCTAAAATTATATATATATAGATATATATGTATGTCTAGTTAGAACGCAATGTTATGGTGACCTTGTGCCAGCCTGATGATGGAGTTGGAAGGTGGTCATAGGATCTACGCTCTGTTTAACCAAACGAGATTGGGCTTTTTAGATTGGTCTCTTGTGGTGGGTACATGAGTTTTAGGTCTATTGTGTCTTCCGTCTGCCAGAGAATTGAATGTCTAAAAAAAAAACAAATAAAACAATAAAATTTATTCATATTGGTGCCGATTCTGTTGTACAGCGAACTAAACTATCTCTAAAATTCCTTACTTTTGGCTATGAGAATTTTAACGCTATTCTGCAAGAAAAAATCTTTAAATTTAAAAATTATTTTGACACGACTAAAAACGAATTTGACAATCAACGTGTTTTTTTTTTCTTTTGGTTTCGCAACGTGGTACTTGTGTGCGCTACGCAATGAATTTTTTAGAGACGAAGGCGCGCGCAAGGGGGCAGCCTGGACGTGTTTTATATGGAATTTTTCACTTTTTGTTTAAAAATATACAAAAAATATTACCCACGTGTTGAGATTTATATGTTCCGGGGTTAACAAAGGGGGTCGAAAATTTCATTATTTTTGCGATAGGACACGCCATTTTCGAGATATAAGCAAAAGAACAAATATAAAATACAGCACTGTTTTTGCACGTGAAGGCGAGGCGTTGGTGTGAATTTTTGTTCATGACCACTAGTTTTATTCCACACCTTTTTAATCGCGATTAAAAATAGTCAGATTTAGTCAAAATAAATGATTATTGTCAAATTTTTTGGTGAAAACCGGCAAACTCAGAATAGCAAAATTGTCATTTTCACTAAACTAATAACTCAGTGCAATCTTAGTGCTGTCAAACTAAAATATAGTTAAGTTGTGTCACTATAGTCTATTTCAGAATAGGAAATTGTCGTTTGACAGGAATAAACCAAATTTTAGTAATTTTTAGTTTAGTTTAGAGAATTGACTATCGTGATCGCCACTGTTTTGCTGCCGCGTACTCTCCATGACAAAAATGTAGTATTTTATGCATAGCTTCATGGCCTCTTTTTTCACTCAACTTGCATAGAGCCTTCGTTATGCCGAACGAAAAGTTATAGCACTCGTGCACATATCCTACACTAGCTTCTGCCCGCGACTTCGCCCGCGTCAAATTTCGTGCTCCCGCGACCCACCCCGTCGTCGAATCAAATCGCCGCGCGTCGGCCCATACGTAGTGTTGAGCAATCAGGTTGTTATATCTCGTAAGATATTCATTAATTTCAAATAATGTAAGGGCAACTTTGTTCCAAATTAAACACTTCTCAATGGATAAGGATTATATCCATGTCTTATGACAACACCTTCGCAAATAATGCATTTTTTATAACGAATTTGACAAAAACATAGTTCGCCAACCTTAAAAGGTGGACATATGCTGTCGCGGACTTTTTTTAGAACTTTTTAAGAGGAACAATTACGGCTTACATAATTGTTGCGTTACTTTAACCGTTTAAGGAGCGCACGCAATGAAAGCTGTTGAACGTAATAATTTACCCCGTTTTTGCAACATTTTGCGTTGGTGCTCGGCTCCTATTGGTCACAGCGTGATGTTATATAACCTATAGCCTTCCTCGATGAATGGGCTATTCAACACAAACATAATTTTTCAACTCGAATCAGTAGTTCCTGAGATTAGCGCGTTCAATCAAACAAACAAACAAACTCTTCAGCTTTATAATATTAGTATAGATTACAGAATATTATTTACGTTATCAAAATCCCCTTTAATTACTGATTATAATAAATAAGCATGACCTACTGATTTTTTTTTGTTCACATTACTTCTTGTACCCTTATGTTGTTTTACGATAGCTTAAATGTTGAATAATACGTACCCCACAGTAGTCGCTTACCCACTGCACAAATCATGCCATCAAAAGAATTTTCAAAATAGGATCAGTACCTTTTGAGAAAATCGCAAACAAACAAAAATACATATATACATACATTCATATCAAATAAAGAACTTCCTTTTTAAAATCGGTTAAAAACATCAACTTGTTGTTGCTGACCGTCTTGCAAGGTTTGACCATTCTATACATACAGATTTGTATACATATAGATGTATATACTTTCTTACATTCAAGTGAAGTTAAATTATAAGAACGTAAAAGAAAAAAAATTACGATATCTCTAAAATAGTTGTGGTTTCATCACCAATGAACAATCATGGATAGCTTGTTTCTTTTCTTTAGTTTATCAGTAAGTAAATAAATGTAAAAACGAAAATTTTAGGTTGGATATTATAGATAAGCATAGCAACTACCATCCTGCATACGGCAATTTTATTCTACTATGCAATTATAATAGTAAAAGTTGTTTTCAATTTATACGTTTCTTGCCCAATGTTGCCGGCAAGTTTGGAAACATTCCCGGCAGTTTTGGCAACTTTGGCAATATTGCCGGCAATTTTCATGGTTAAGCCGGCAGCACCCGCTTCACGAAACTATCGTGTGAGTGAGAGTATCAGTAAAACACTTATCCATTGCGCTATTAGACCAGCCGATTCATTGATCGATGTGTATTAAGCAAACAATGGTTTTAGTTCCTAATGAAAATAATTGCTTTTGGTACTTTATCGTGTTTCTAGTATCACGAAGTAATGTTTTAATGAATTTAATAAGAAAAACAATCATATTTTTATACTTACGTGTGAAATGAGATGCCATCTTTCGTATAATTCACAATAGAGGTGTTATTTTTGCAAACAACCACTGTACAACGCGGCATTTTGTAAAAAATCACAAGCAGTGAAGACGTCGCAAGTTGACATTCGACTAATGGCCGAAACTGGCAACAAGCCGCTTTGCGGCCAGATGCGTTCGCAAGCGCCACGCCTCCTTGCCATATCTCCTGTATTTATATATCTGTGTGCATTGCTTTGTGAAACAATTGAAGATAAATCGGTTGAATGCCGTAATTACAGTGCCAATTAAAAAACCATTGTGTAATGACAACACAAGCAATTGAGTGTAGTTTCCATCACACATGATTATTGATTATAAGTATTGACATTCAGCATATTACTGGAGATGTTTTTGAAACTGTATTCTTAAGTTCAAACACCATCTGCCTCTTTAACACCGTGTACTGCCCGTACGCAAAATATGCGCTCAGACGTGGAGTTGCGGACACCAGCACGTTCTACCGAATACCGTGTACTGGACAGCCATGTTTTCCTATTGCAGGGCAAACTTATTTATCTAATGTCTTCCAACTTTTGCTGCGATTTTGGGCCAGTCTTTAAATAATATTCCACATTTCAGGTCCATTTGTGATGCGTTCAACCTGCCGACACTGCCATGGCACCCGAATGCTTATCAAGTTCCCATGCGTCGAGTGCGAGGGGAAGGGACAGTCTGTAAGTGTCCTGAGTATATGATAACGATAAGAAAAACAAATAAGCCTGGAATCATTGAATTTTCTAAGCTTTACAAATCCTATGTGAGTGGTTTCATACCGAATTTACATAATCCCGTGAATGAAGAATCTCAATGTTAACACTTTAGCACAAATGTTTTACCTACGGATGCCGAGACTAGAACAGAAACCACTATGTATGGGCCCTTACACACGTACCGCAATAACACCATAGTGTTGCTCCAAAATGTGGGCACAAAGTGTTTACGTGTGTCTCTGCAGCTTCTTGCAATTAACTTGTGGTAACTTCAAAATCAAATGAACGGTCTCGCTAGTTGCATTGCGGCTACGACGTAGCCTTGATGTGGTTGATCAAATGTGGTTTGTGTCAATAAATGACTAATATTCATGCAATGAACGTAGTGGTACGTGTTTATCGGGCCCTTAACCTCTTTCCGAACAGACGCCGACTTCTGTATCATGAGATCTCTGTATCTGTCATCATCATCATCATTTCAGCCGAAAGACGTCCACTGCTGGACATAGGCCTCCCCCAAGCTCCGCCACTTCGACCGGTTTTGTGCTTCCCGCATCCAGCGGGTTCCTGCGGCCTTCACAAGGTCATCGGTCCACCTTGTTGGAGGCCTTCCAACTCTACGTCTTCCGGTACGCGGTCGCCACTCCAGAACCTTTCGGCCCCATCGGCCATTTGTTCTGCGAGCAATGTGCCCTGCCCACTGCCACTTCAGTTTAGCAATTCTTCGGGCTATGTCGGTTACCTTGGTTCTCCTACGGATCTCTTCATTTCTGATTCGATCACGTAGGGAAACTCCAAGCATAGCCCTCTCCATCGCCCTTTGGGTGACTTTCAGCCTTCTAATAAGGCCCATTGTGAGCGACCACGTTTCGGTTCCATATGTCATCACTGGCAACACACACTGGTCAAAGACTTTCGTCTTGAGACACTGCGGTATGTGGGACGAGAAGATATTGCGTAGCTTCCCAAACGCTGCCCAGCCGAGTCGTATTCGACGATTGACCTCTTTCTCGAAGTTGGACCTACCTAACTGGACGGTTTGTCCTAGGTACACATATTCGTCCACAACTTCGAGTGTAGCGCCTCCGATCTTCACTGGAGTGGGTATCACACGAGCATTGGACATGACCTTTGTCTTGTCCATGTTCATCCTGAGACCCACTCTTTCGGAACCTCTACTGAGGTCATCGAGCATTGTACTGAGGCCCTCCATAGTCTCAGCCATGACAACTATATCATCGGCAAACCGAAGGTGAGTGATGTACTCGCCATTGATGTTGATGCCAGCCCCTTTCCAGTCCAGAACCTTGAAGACATCCTCCAGTGCAGCGGTGAACAGTTTCGGAGAAATAACGTCTCCCTGTCTCACCCCTCGCTGCAGAAGGATAGGTTTCGAGGTCTGGTCCTGAAGTCGGACTGACATAGTGGCGTTTTCGTACAGACACTTCAGCACCTCGATGTACCGATAGTCGATCTGGCACCGTTGAAGAGACTGCAGTACAGCCCAGGTTTCGACCGAATCGAAGGCTTTTTCGTAGTCCACAAACGCTAAACAAAGAGGCAGGTTATACTCTTCGGTCTTCTGTATAACCTGCCGCAGCGTATGTATGTGGTCCACGGTGCTAAAGCCTTTACGGAATCCGGCTTGTTCGGGAGGCTGGAAGTCGTCAAACCTGCGCGCTAGACGGTTCGTGATGACTCTTGAAAACAGCTTGTAGACATGGCTCAGAAGTGAGATGGGCCTATAATTCTTAAGTAGGGCATTGTCACCCTTCTTAAAGAAAAGTACCACCACACCTCTGTTCCATGCCTGTGGCGTTTTGCCCTCGAGTATGACGGAATCAAACAGCTTCTGAAGGGCCTTGAGAACGGGTTTCCCGCCAGCCTTCAGGAGTTCAGCCGTAATTCCGTCATCACCCGGCGCCTTGTTGTTTTTAAGCTGCTTCAGAGGCATCCGAATCTCGTACAAGCTGACGTCCGGGATGTCTTCGGTGTAATGTCGGGTCAACCTAGCTCTTGGGTCATTTGCCAGATTTTTAACGGGGTGGGGTTACTTGTTGACATGTATAACACTGTCCATAGAACCTCTCAATCTCCTTAAACAGCTCAGGTTTGGCGGATACGACTCTGCCATCATCGGTCTTCAGTTTTGTAAGCTGGCTCTGCCCAATAGACAGATCCCTAGTAAATACCTTGGAGCCCTTATTCCGCTCTATCGCGTCCTTGATCCGCTCTGTGTTATAGCGGCGAAGGTCGCTTTTCAAGGACTTAGAGATCTGTCTATTGAGCTGCCGGTACTCGAACGCAGCTTCTGAAGACTGCAGGATCATTCCGCGCCTCTGTTCCATGAGCTGTAATGTAGGATCTGAGAGTTTCTTTTTCCTATTAGTACGGCGGGTCTTGAAGAACTTAGACCCGACCGTATGGACAGTTTCCACGAACCCATCGTTAAAATCGTCCACGGAGCTCCCTAGGCACTAAAAACGATTCTGGAGTTCCAGCTGAAAGCTCTCGGGGTTTTGAAGTTGGATCGGTGCTGGACGGAGCGTTGACTTCATCAGCCGACATCTTTCCAGCTTGATATTGATATTCAATGTGCCTCTTACCATGCGGTGATCGCTCCCGGTTTTCACCGCGTTGATAACAGAGACATCATTGAATATTTGCCTCTTCGTCGACATAATGAAGTCAATCTCGTTTTTTGTTGCACCATCAGGACTCTGCCAGGTCCACTTCCTGTGCTCACGTTTTCTGAAGAAGGAATTCATCATAAAGAGGCCTTCCTTCTCCATAAAACTAGCCAGTAGGTGACCCCGGTGGTTGCGACGTCCAACTCCAAATTGCCCCACTCTCAACTCATCATCGCCTCGCTTGCCCAGTTTCGCGTTGAAGTCCCCCATGACAACGGTGAAGTGAGTTTTGGAACCATGCATGGCTCTGGAAATATCCTCATACATGGTCTCCACCTCATCGTCGGGGTGTGACGAGGTCGGAGCGTAAACCTGTATGACCTTCAACGAATACCTTCCGGATATTCTGAGTATAAGGTACGCTACCCTGGTCGACACACTCTCGATCTTCACCACGTTGCTCACAAGGGACTTATGGACGATAAACCCGACGCCACCTTGGGACTGCTGGTCGCCCTCCCGGAAATAGAGCAGGTTTCCGGATTTGAGGATTATCGAGTCCTCCCCCTCTCATCGGACTTCAGATAACCCTACTATATCCCATCGTAACCTGCTCAATTCTTCCTCCAGTTCGGCGATCTTCTCGTCGGTCCGAAGTGTACGCGTGTTATATGTTGCCAGGTCCAATTGTCGGTGTTTGTGGTAGCCGGATTTCCTCCGGGGATTCTTTGCACCCCTTGCCTCACCGTGGCCTTGACCGCTACCGTAGCCAAGGTTAGGTGGGCCGCCGGGCACTAGGGGCCATTTATTTTTGGTGCTTGTCATTTTAGGGGGGGGTTGCCATAATCGCCACGCTTGGCAGGCGGGTTGGCGATCGCAGTATGATAGCCTGCAATGCATAGAGAACGCTGCTGCCCATTCTCTAGTATATCCCTTAGTCGCCTCTTACGACACCCACGGGAAGAAATGGGGTGATGCTATTCTTTACGTCCGGCACCTACACGGTCTGTATCTGTATGATGATTTAATTTGCTTATAACCAATACAAATCTCTGTAAACAGGTTCAACGTAAAAAGGTGACAGTTCCCGTGCCAGCAGGCGTAGAAGATGGACAAACAGTCCGCATGGCTGTGGGTGCGAACAATGAGATATTTGTTACCTTCAAGGTGGAGAAGTCCAATTACTTCAAGAGAGACGGACCTGATGTGCATACAGATTGTAGTGTAAGTAAAGAGTTTTACTAACTTCATTATCGTGCTAATAGTTTGGCGTTGACGTTGACGCTGTTGCATGTTGGTAAACATTTATGCAATTTCTTTCTGTAATTACTACTCTAGTAATCTGTAATATCTAAATTTAATCTGCATAAAACTTTGACGGAAAGAAGTTGTCAGTTTCTTTATTGATTGTTTTGTTTTCAGATTTCCGTGTCACAAGCGTTGTTGGGTGGCACCGTCAGGATACAAGGGCTATACGAAGACCATACGTTGCAGGTTAGTGTTCAAGTGTTTGATATAAAGAGGAACATTATACTTCGTTCCAAAACACAGATAGTGTGAAAAATAAAGTGAAACAGAGCAGGCCACATCCGTCGCATGTCGGACGTCATGTCGACGCAAAAAGCACGACTCAATGGATCTCAAAGGGAGATATTATAGTGACGTAGCTGTCTGTACATTTTCTTCACTCTCATAGTCCGATAAGATAGTAATTCGCGCCGAATACTAGGACCGATGGGTTTACGTGTTCTCAGAGACACGGAAAAGGTAAGAAAACGGTTATCCATCTATAGACTGACCTCGGCAAGAGCAGCTTAACCTCGCAGATGTTACGATCGGCGCTATTACTTAGCCACAAACGAAGACGGATTCTACCGTCCCACGAAAGAAGTCCTGCGGCAATAAATGGAATTAATATTATTATACAACACGTTTTCCTTTTCATCTATACTAATATTATAAAGAGGTAACATTTGTTTGTAAGTTTGTATGTTTGTAAGTTTGTATGTAGGGGGTAATCTCCGGAACTACTGGTCCGAATTGAAAAATTCTTTCTGTGTTGGGTAGCCTATTTATCGAGGAAGGCTATAGGCTATATAACATCACGCTAAAGCCAAGAGGAGCGGAGCAGTAATGAAAAATGTTGCTAAAACGGAGAAAATTGCACGGGTATGCGATTCAACGCGACGGGAAGGGTCGGGGGAACAAGAAATTTATCGCGGACGAACTCGCGGCAGAAGCTGGTATGCAATAAAAACAAAACCCTTTACCGCCCAACGAAGTGGGCACAGGTCAGCTAGTATCTTAAAACTGTAGGGTATTAATGAGACCATCCGGCGTAGCATGACCAATTCTATATCTATTCCACCAAGAACAAAAAAACTTCCTTATGTATTTTAATTCTGTAAAAATGTTTCTATCTCATCAATAGTAGAGAGAAATAGTCATAATACTTGACATCGTACTCTTCTCGACTGAAGAATAGAAACATCTCTTCTCTTCCGTCGACAAATTCCGTTTCTATGGCGGTCATGCTACGCGTGCTGGTCAAGGAATCAACTGGCAGATAATTATTTTTACGATTGTGCATTTAACTAATCAAGGCCTGTAATGCCTTGTTAAGATGAATCTATACAAATAAATAAAATTGAAGTGTCTGCTTGTAATGTCAAAATAACGGCATTTTACGAAAGGCGTATACATGGTAGGTAGTACAAACAAAAAAAAGTTGTTAATCTGTATGTTTGTTCCAACTTCGAAACGGCTGGATCGATTTTGACAGGGATTTCACTGGGATCTTGGGATCTGCTTTTTGTCCCGATAGCACGTTCTCTTAGTATAATTTATTTTGTGGGATGGTCACTACACCTAAAGTAATACATTTGTTGCAGATAATTCCGTGCACGTCATCACACAGCATTATCCGATTGTCGCGAAAGGGAATGAAGAGGGTCAGTCAGCACGGCTATGGGGATCACTATGTGCATATTAAAATACAGGTTAGTACTGACAATATACCGGGTGAGAGTTTTTACAGGATTGGCCTAAGATAATGCAGATGTATTCGTGCATTCCACAAAGTTTACTAAGGTGGTAACCTAAAATTGAATGAGATCATTATGGACTTGGCACTGCGAAATTTTAAGAGAGGAAGGTTTTAAAAACTTTAAGTGTCTTTTTAAGAGCGGCGAACCCGTCAAAATTCTCATACAAACGTGATTATACTATTGTGTAAAAAATCCTCCAGTTATTTTGAACATAACCAACACACCGTTATCTGATCCCGTTACGTTAGTATGTAATTAAATGAAAATGTATTTGAAGACATCTGAAAATCAGATTATGCTCAAAATTTTATCTGAACTTTGGCCGTTCATAATGTATGTTACACACTGAAAACATTAAAAAAATAAACATCTTAATAGACACTTTGCACATGTAAATGAGATTCTAGCGAACGTTTATTGGGTTACAATCCTTATTAAATTATAACATTTTCTCGCAGGTACCCAAAACTTTGTCGGACCAGCAGAAAGCGGTGATGTACGCATACGCCGAATTAGAAGAAGATACCCCCGGACAGATTCACGGCGTGTCAGTCGACAGAGATGGTAAGAAATAACAGAAGCTTACGTAGAAAACCAGCTTTATTTGCTAGATGAAGCATATCAAACTGACAGGAATATCGTAGAAGACTGTACTGTAAGATTGTATTCTAATCAGTTTAGGAAATATAGGCAATATAAGTGTAAATGCCAGTTTAGAATCTCATTTAGGTAGGACGTTCACGATCGTCGTAAATCTATTAGTAAGTCATTCGATTGTAACTCTTATGTCAGTAAGATTAGGTATAAATTAGAATGACAGCCGAGAGTTTTATCAAACTCACGGCAATCGTTCTAATTTATACTTACTAACATTCAAATAAGAGTTGAAAATTACATACTAATGGTTTTACGGTGACGGTGAATGGGTAGCTTTAGTCAAGGTGCAAGGCTTCGTCAAATTGGAAAATGTATAGCAAAAAAACAATTTATTTTACAGAAAAAACAAAAGCTAGCGGTGATACCGGCCGTAAATCAGGAACGGGTTCGGGGTCTGATAAGATACACCACGCGAACCGCGATAACGACGATTCCGAAAACCATAAGACAAAATCGTGGACATTCTTAGAAAGTCTAAGCGAGTCTTATACAGCTAACAAGATGTATTTTGTGACTGGCTTCGTTATGGCTGTTATAATGTGTTCGATTGCGTTAATGAATGACCCACATGACAAGTATGGAGTCTTTGAGTATATGCGTGAATTAGAGGAACGACCAGGTCGGGAGATTGATAAGCCCTTTGGTTATGAGAGATCGCTTGAGCGGGAAAAGCTACTTAATCCTGAATTGTTTAAGGAAGTATGAGAGGTTATGTCAATTGAGATTTTTGTGTATACTACGCTTTTCACAGAGTATGTATTTATAAAGTTTAAAGAGGAGGGGTTCGTCTATCATTCCTTATATTCCCTAGACACAAATTATAAGGACGAAATTGTTAAAGCATTTTGGTGCTTTACTGACAAAGCTATGTAAAATATGTTTGTTTTAAATATGGGGTTTTGAAATGGGTTTTTATTATTGGATTAAGATATGAAAATGTTAAATAATATTATTTAAAAGTTGAATTAGACTAATTCCCGATTCAGAATTAATTTTTGTTGTTGTTGAAAATGTGAATGATTTTCGTATACCGATTTTCGTTCTAAAAATAGTTCCCATATTAACCTTAAAATAGAATAATGACTGTAAATAAGTTATGTTTAAGATATTTAGTAGTGAGAGAGTATTTATGGAAGTGTTATGAAAGTTGAGAGGCATAGTTTTAAATTGGTTATAGTATGATGGTCATACATAAAGTTTTAAATGATATTGTAAATATTGTAGTCTGTTTCATGAATACACGAAATTTAATTGATTTGTTGTTTCATTTCGAACCTCTAACTACCCTACACCATCATGCTATAATCTAGATATTTTAACATCACGTCGGCACAGCTGTTCACAATCGCACGGTTCGTTATCGAAGTCGATTGTTAAGGTTCGTTTAGGGAGAAGCTACCTACCATTTGGTTGCAGAATGCTACGAAATGGTAACTTTTTAGCATAACGCTACAAAATGGTGAATTTTAGCATAATGCTACAAAATGGTATGTTTTTAGCATAATGCCACAAAATGGTATCTTTTTAGCATAATGCTCCAAAATGGTAACTTTTTAGCATACTGCTACAAAAAGGTAGCTTTAAGGGTAGAAAATGTTTAATAGGTTAATAAATCAATTATGTATGTTATTAAGTACCTCGTAACATAAATACTACTTAATAGTAAACAATTAAAAAAAGGTTCTGAATGAAAATGTCATGGAGACATAATATATAATATTTAAATTACAGTTATACAAAGACAAATACTTCAACAAATTTTAAGTATAAACTTAGAGAAAACTACCAAGTACATTTATCCAAATTGCTACACCCAAAGAGTATTGAAATTGTTCAGCATAGCTATGCTATTCACAACCATTCGATGCGGTTCCATACCGAATCGAACATCAGTCAACGTTATCATATCACCTATAAACGCCGTTCACAAATTCAAAACCCCCAAAATGTGGTTTATGTTTATGTCAAACTAGCTTCTGCTCGCGAATTCGTCCACGTGAAATTTCATTTTCGTCGCATCGATTGCCCGTAGTATTACCTAGCTTCGTTTAGCGTTCTCCTTAGGGTCCTAGCGTGATATTAAATAGCCTTCCTCATGAATGTGGCTATCATATACAACGAGCTGGTAGTTCTAGAGATTATTAGCACGTTCAAACAAACTCTTCAGGTTTATTAAAGAAAGTATTTGTATAGATAGACGACCACTATTCTTCCTACAGCTGTTTGCTGTCAAGGGCAAGGGATATCAGGTTATCTAAATGTGTTTTTGAATTTGAATTTTCGATTCTATAGCCTGTCGAATGCTTATGAATGGCTATGCTGGTCAGAATTTCAGTTATTGTTTATCATTTTATAATGATTAAACTTCTTTTTAGCTTTCTAGTTCTAATGATGGTACGATAGAAAGGAGGACAAAATATTCTCGTTGAGACAATACAAGATTTCTTTTGTAGAACTGTAGGAAAAACTGTGTTAGGTGACTGCAACCGGTTTTTCCGTCACGTCTTTCATAGCTCGACTCGTAGCGTACTTTTCGGGACCTATATTAGTAACATGAAACTATATACTTAGAAACAAAGTCAGTTGGTCTAGATGATGAGACCACCACCCCAATTGCAAAGACACTTTCAATCGCAAATCAAATTTTGAGGGAATCTGCTTCATATGTTTAAAAAATTCGTCTGTTGGACAACACAAACAACGCAATGAATATTGTTGAACTGTGTAGAATGAATAACATTGCCATTGTAAGTGTGTATTTATTGCTCGATTACAAGAATGTTTATTTTGATAAACACAGGTATTGACAAAATTCAGGGAGAAAAAAAATATGACATATAAGTATCAACAAAAACACAATACTACATGAAAGAGAGAGAAAGAATATTCGTACAGAAACACGGTAAGCAAAACAGGAAAACGGAACGTAGGAAATATTGTAATGTTGTCATTGTTCATTGATTTCCAGGAACAATACGAGAGAAATAACGAACAAACTAAATAAGCCTTACTTCTTGTAGGTCAAGTAAAATTGTAAGTTAAAATCAATAGAATTTAGTCGATTTTGCCATTAGTTTGAGTATGTATGTTACCTTGTATGACTAAACTATTTGAAATTCCAAAAGTACCTACAGTGTTGTCGCAAATCTACATCCAACTTATTAACAGAGTTGCTAGCATTTGAAAAAATGTTGAACTGGTATAGTTTATGGTGTGATAATTTGGTGTTGCCATATCATAATAGTATGTATGCATTAGAGTCCGTAATATCATCTCGATTTGTTTAAATTAATGTTTTTAAGTAATTTAACTCAAATTTATTAATTTGCTAACGAATTTTGAGTGATAGACTTACTATAGATTTCAGGGCAAATCTATTGTCAAATTCTATGTAACAGACGAATTTCTTTTAACTTGCATTTATGGGCAAGATCATACTCGTCACTTCTGTGTTTGTTGACAATGACATTTCAAGCACCAAATATAGTATTGTTTCGCTCACTCAAATTGAAAATTGTCCCCCCTAAAGTCCCTCATAGAACGATATCGTTCAAATCAGATGATATATATATCTTTGAAGACACACCTTATATCCTGCTAGATTTTGCGTATTCGTATTAAAACCCCATTCAAAATTTCAGGTAAGAAAGTATCAATATCTGGGCCCCTTGACATGGTGGACGCCGTCAAAGAGGCCATAAGAAATAAGAAGTCTGTTGAGAGAACTGCCACCGAAGAGGAAGTATCCGAAGAATCTAAGAGGAGCAAGGCGTAGATAGCTATTATTATACCTATGTACGTTGTATTAAGGGTCAAAGCGCTTTGCTGATAAAAAGTGGTCATGTAGCTGTCATTAGCATATATGGCATGGTTATGTAAAATTGGGAGTAGGTGGCCATTTTGGATTGCTCTTGTATATGCGCAGAATACTGTCGAATATGTGATATGCGTAATGTAATGTCGGCGATAAGGAACCCTTTGCGTACTACTACCGTGGTAATAATATTAAACAAAAAAATATATATTATGAAATGAATATTAAAAGACGTTGAATTGCAAAAGTTTTTAGATTAGGAAAATTCTAGAATTTAGGAAAATACATATAGAATCTAATTTCTATATGCAAGTTTTAATTATTTTATTAATTTTAAATTGTTATGTTCTCTTATCAACAAAGCGCTTGCACTAGCCTCTTCATAGTAAAATGTTCCGAAAATTAGGTTATAAAATTCTCGCTTCTCTTTAAAGCAATGTTATTATTATTTTTGTTTAATGTGTATTTGAGTTTACCAAAAAATAGGTATTCATTCACCCATTTGTATGATTTACTTTACAATTCTGTGATACATGTAGAGTGGAGAAAACATTTCGTTATAGATTTGCGAACGAGTTGTTATAGTTGCTGTATGTCTGAAAATTCATGTTTTGTTGGACATTTCACAAAGTAATTATAATCAAAGACGCTGTACATAGCCGTTGACTAATGTGTAGGAAATGGTAGATAAATAAAACAACAAATTACTTACAACGTCGTTTTATTTTAGAATATTTTAATACTTAAGACTGGCAGTGGATAGAGTAAATTTAACTACAAGACTTATGATAATGAAATAGAGAAAACGAATGCGCCAATAATGTTTTAAGAAGCACCTAAGTTTAGTGTGTTCCCGCGTAATCGCTGAACGCGAATGCGTCTGGGTAGATAAATCTAATTTTCTTACGTTCCCTAAGAGATCAACATACAACATGATACTGACATGCAATTTGCAAAACCCGGAAGAAAACTAAATTTCGCGGGCTCCTTAGCGCATTCCTCTAAGACGCATCGCCACATAACTCCGCAATTTGTGGTCAATTGACGTCAATCGAGATCGGTCACTGCGGCCGTCTTGTGGCAGCCATCGGTCTTATAGAAACTATTTCATGATTAATTCTTCGCTCTCAAATAGCCTGTACTTCTCCTTCATGGAAATGCCGGCGGGACCGCTGTGGCGACGAAACGTTGCCAGCGCGCACGACAGCAGCATCATAGCTCCTTCCACGTACCACCCGTACAGGATCCGGACGTGGCCGTTTATCTGTAAATAAATAAAATAAATAAATGTCTTAGGACAACCAACACATCGTTATCTGATCCCAAACTAGGCAGAGCCTGTACTATGGTAATCAGACAACTGATAAACATACTTATATATACAACTACAACGTACAACAACAATATACTTAAATAATGGGCCATATGCAAGTCCTGGCTGGAGCGTTTTATTTATTAAGACATCACAGGATAACCCGGTTAAAGCAACCGATTTAAACGTTAACTGCCAATTGCCTTAAAGAAAAAAATATAATAAAAAGTTATGGAATTAGTAAGTACTTTGCATCAAATTAGAGGAAAGCTTGTTTGGCTGTCGCAGCATGTTTTGTTTTCTAACAGAGCGAAAGAAATCTATCCCTCTTGTTTGACAATACAAGTTTTAAGTGGCTTTTAACATACATATAGTACCTATCAACTTTAGCCTGTATTGCCCCACTGCTGGGCATATGTCTCTCTTTCCCCCATTGTCACTTCTGTCTTCTGCTATTTCTATAACTTTAAAAACTTTTTAACAAAAATTTAGTTTAATTTTTTGTTAAAAAGTTTTTATTTTGTAATTTTTTGTGGCTTTAATGTACTAATAATACTTGGCAAGGTATACCCAATCCAATGAAAAAGAATGATCAAAATCGGACTTTTCTGTACAAAGTTATGCGTGGTTTATACATTACAATCAATGAGTGAACAATCAATCATCCCCTGTTTTCCGTCCCTTAGGGTTCGATTTTGTTTTCCAAATTTATATGGGACCACCCTCGGAGTATACCCTTTCCAATAAAAAAGAATTATCACAATCGGACTACTATGTAAAAAGTTATGCGTGGTCATACATAAAAAAAAAACAAACAAAAAAAAAATATACGCGTCGAATTGATAACCTCCTCCGTTTTTTTTCGTCGGTTAAAAAGTGACAGCAAAGTGTGAAGAGACTAATGCTATAATGACAAGCGTTGGTATTTCACCTTAGAGTATAAAATTACTTGGGAGTGTTCATTGAAAACTTTTTTGCAAAAAAAAAACAACCGACTTCCTTAAAAACACTACAAAGTGAAAAATAACTTTAATTTCGGTAGTCGGTGTCTTAGGATCTGTATTTATGGTTTTTTTGCCACCGACTTCCGAAATTAAAGTTATTTTTCACTTTGTAGTGTTTTTAAGGAAGTCGGTTGTTTTTTTTTGCAAAAAAGTTTTTATTTTAAAATTTTTAGTTGTGGTATTCACCCTGCACTAATTCCAAACAAACAATGCATATTTATGCGATAGCAGAAATCGCGGTTGATTTCCTGTCATTTTTTAAAGAGTTCCGGTGTCTGTCTCCCGAACTCATCATCAGATCTATATGAAAATGATATGGGACCATTTCGGAATAAACCCCTTTCGAACAAAAAAAGAATTTTGCAAATCCGTCTATATATGACGGAGTTATGGCCGAACATACATAAAAAAAAAAAAAAAAAAAAACATATAAACATCCGAATTGATAACCTCCTCCTTTTTGAAGTCGGTTAATAAAAAAATAGCGAGACCATAACTGCATGCTTGCAGGGAAAACGTCGATTACTCTGACTTGACAGGCCTTAGCCCACGTACGCACGGGTGGTTTTTTAGCGCAACGTTATTTTTTACCGCTTAATGGGTTTCAAAGGAACTCCGAGCATAGCCCGCTCCATAGCCCGCTGAGCGACCTTGAATTTGTGGACTAGCCCAACTGTCAGTGTCCACGTTTCGGCACCGTAACGGGCAGGACGGGCAAGACGCACTGGTTGAAAACCTTGGTCTTCAGACATTGCGATATCGGCGACGAGAAGACTTGAAGTTTTCCAAACGCTGCCCAACCCAACCGGATCCTCCTGTCGGCTTCTTTCTCGAGGCTATGGAGCGGGCTTTGCTCGGAGTTTCTTTGAAGGATAAAATCAGGAATGAAGTTATCCGGAAAAGAACTGTAGTTACCAACATAGCTTGCAGAGTAAGCAGGCTGAAGTGGCAGTGGGCTGGCCATGTCTGTCGAAGGACCGATGGCCGATGGAGCAGACGAGTCGTATCGGCAAGCGTAGTTTGGGACGCCCCCCAGCTAGATGGACAGACGACCTCAAAAAGGTGGCTGGGACAGACTGGATGCAGAAGGCGGAGGACAGGATGTTTTGGTTCAGCATTGGAGAGGCCTATGTCCAGCAGTGGACTGCGATATGCTGAGTTGATTGAATGGGTTTCAACTTTCTAAGAATCCAACAGAACGCATCCCAGCGTGTTAAAAAAAATACGTGCTCGATAAAAAAGCGTCGCGTTGAAAAAGCGCCCGTGCTTCTCATGGCTTAGTTATACGTATAACTGGTAAAGGAACTTACGCAATCCAATCCCCCACTAGTAGTGAACTCTAGCGGGAACAAAGCGATATCTAGCGAAGTGTTCCCGCGCGCTAGGCCGAACGCAGCCGCGCCACACACGTAGTATAGAACGGCGATGAGAGGGACACTGCGACACGCGCCTAACACGCTGAGGCAACGCTGGAAAATTGTTAAAATATTGTAGTTAGACTGTAAAAAGAAGCTTTGTATGTAGCAACATAAGCGTTCATACCTGCCGATAAGTTTTGTAAAAATCTCACTGTGATATACATACATAGATCGGCTGTAGTAGGTTCGTGCTTGCATAATTCTGGATAAAGTTACGTAGGTTAGTTCGTTAGACGTTCAACGAACTGTTTTTGTTACGGGCATGCGGTAGTCGTGAGTTCGAATCCAGGCAGGCGCTTAACTTTGTGTAAACTATTTTATGTACAGTGATCTCAAAACGGTGAAGGAAAATATCGTGAAGAAAAAGAAATAGAAAGAAAGAAAAGAAAAACGAAGATGACATCTACCTGCACTAGATTGGCCCGCGTGGCAGATTACAGCCCACTCCCTCTCGAAGAGTCCTCTCTTCGAGAGGGAGCTTGTGTATTATTGGGAAGATTATCGGCTGATAATGCTATGCTATGAACCAATTAGGTTAGGTTATAATTGCTGGTACAGGTAGTAGGAGTCAGTTGTCAGAAAGACAAAACTAAGGGAGTTTTGATTCACAAATGTTCCCAAACGAATTCCTTACCTTAACTTCTCTTTGTTGACACCATGTTCGTCGAAATCAAAGAGAATTAGTTTAGTCATAAGCCTGTTTTAAAAAAAAGTGCCAATAATTGGTACACTTTACACATTGGAGTATCCACTCCTTAGTAAGACTGATTGTTAGACTCAGGCTTCTGAGAATCCCGGATCTACGGCGATTTGTGTGTCACGCGCCATGTCAGCAAACTTGAAGGGGTATGCTAGGACCGATGCTTGCTAGGGTCGCGAGATTTGTTCGGAAGAGTTACCGTGGCCCTAGCATTGGCAACTGAAGGAATACGGGTGGGTTTTAGTCAATAAAAGTCTGACACGCCCTTCCGCTCCACCCAGAGCGGGAGAGGTCATTTGATGATTTCCCGCCCAAAAAAAAAAACAAAGGCTTCTGACGATCCGCAACGATTATCAAAGATCCACGAATCTATCCGGAACCAATATTCGAGGCACGGAGCGGTCTTGGTATGTAAAGATGGTCACTCATCCTCGGACCAACCACGGCAAGCCTAGCTTTAACTAATCGATCGACACATTCTTATTACTTAGCCACAAACCCCTCAGTCCTTTTGTCTTCAGGTAAAAGTACCTAATATATTCCTGCGAACACTACGGACCTACTTTGATACAAAGATATATCGTAATTATCTACCTCGATTAATCAGCGACGACCAAGCCGTACAAAACATGGATTAGATCCCACCAATTCAGATGGTTGTAAGATTTAAGACGTCGCATCTTTTATTCAATATTCTTTTTATTTTCTGTTGTCCAGATGGGAAACCAAAGCAATTTATCAATTAAATCCCTACCATTATTTTCTTGCCAATACCGCTTCTGTTGGCAGCCTCCAGAACTTCTGAGCTTCGACTGCAGTTAGGACTTTCTGGAACAAAACACACTATTAGCCAACCTGACTGGCGAGTTTGTTGCGCCACTTCTTGCCAACTAAAGCACTAGGAAATGGCGGGCGTTTTTGGGAACTCCTCAATACGTTAGTATACATATAGTCTTATGTCATTTTGACGTCATTACTTATAGACTGAGATCAGCACGTATCGCGTGCTGATCTCAGTTTATAAGTCTATTCGCGTTATGAAAACAGTGACTCATCGTAAATCACGCTACCAAAATGCTCATCAGCACTATGCCATATTGTTTGGCAGACTGTTGTAATTATCAGTAAACGTGATGCAGGCTGTGAAAAGCACATGGCAATTCACTTAATGCTTTGTTTAATTACTACTCGACCGCTACTCCGCGTTGCATTATAGCTATTTTGTTAAGGGGAATATGAACCACTGGCCGGGCTTGTGGCTAAGTATTAGCCACACGAAACTTGATCACCGTGGATAGCTCACTATCTTTACATTGCGTGCCGTGCAAAGCACGCTAAGCCGTTAGTGTTAGCTGTCATTCGTAAATCTTTGACAGTCGTTACCATCGTCAGAAGCCGGAAAGTCTAACAACCACTCTTACCAAGGGGTATGGTGTTACACAGTTACTGGGTTGTGAAGGTCAGATAGAGATAGTCTCTCAGTGACTGGAAGCTGGCCTCAACATTGTTTGGAAAACGCTGGACAGATGTTGATGATAAACCGCCTTTCATAGTTTCTAACGAAAATAGGTCAAAATGCGAATTCAAAATCATCATCATTTCAGCCGAAAGACGTCCTTTGCTGGACATAGACCTTCCCCAAGCACCGCCACCTCAACCGGTTCTGTGCTTCTCGCATCCATCAGATTCCTGTGGCCTTCACCAGGTCATCTTCTGGGAAGGTCTTCCAACGCTACGTCTTCCAGTACGCGGTCGCCACTGCAGAACCTTACGGCTATCTGTTCTGCGAGCAATGTGCCCTGCCCACTGCCACTTAAGTTTGGTATTTCTTCGAGCTATGTCGGTTAGCTTGATTCTCCTACGGATCTCCAGAACGAAACTGTCCAGTTAGGTAGGTCCAACTTCGAGAAAAGAGGTCAGTCGTCGAATCCGACTGGACTGGGCAGCGTTCGGGAAGCTACGCAATTTCTTTTCGCCCCACTTACTGCAGTGTCTCAAGACAAAAGTCTATGACCAGTGTGTGTTGCCAGTGATGACTAAGACGTGGTCGCTCACAATGAGCCTCATATGAAGGTTGAAAGTCACCCAAAGGGCAATAGAGAGGGCTATGCTTGGAGTTTCCCTATGCAATCGAATCAGAATTCAAAATAATTATAATAAAAAGTTCCTAAGTATATTATGCAACAGATTGTGCCAATTCCTCGTAACGTGTGGAAAAGCATCGTTTGATACTCGTGCGCATTTTTCATTGCACTCTTGGTTCCATTGCGGCTCCAATGTAAAAACGCACACACACCATCGATCACTCGCAATTGCACCACGTTGGAGCATCTTTAAAATATGATATAGTGGGGGTCTGGAGTTCTTAGATACAGTCTTGGGCTTAGTTTAGACTCCAAATCTCTAGGCTTGTCATAATATTTTAGAGTGTACTTCGGACGGGCTAACGAAGTCTGAGTATATTTTTTTGTATTTTAATTCAAGCGTTGGCTGGAGAAATTAGGAAAATTGGCATTATGAAACTGATGTAGAGACTGTTGAGTGTACATGAGAGAAGAGAACGTCTTCAGGCTCAGAAAAAACAAGATGGATATATTGCGAATGCAACGTGTTGCACTGGCGAAGTACGAGAGGCGGGTTGTAATTGATTTGTGTGAGCAAATATTAAAAAAAACCGGCCAAGTGCGAGTCGGACTCGCGCACCGAGGGTTCCGTACAAACGTGTAGGTATAAAGTTTATTTTTTTTTTAAATATTTTTATTATATGATGTAACCAGAAACTAACGGTTTTCGCAATTTTTCCTCTATCTGTGCTATAAGACGTTGTTTCGTACCAAAATTCTAGATCGACTGGAAGTACCCTTTAGGTTTTGATTCCCTTGCGAGTTTCGAAAATTTGCGGAAATTTGCGGCATAAACGGCTATATCTTTTGATTGCGTTAGCTTAGAAGCTTGATTTTTTCACAGCTTCAAGGGACAGTAGACTTGAGTATTTGATATAAATTTCAGCTTGATAACTCCACGCGTTCTTGAGAAAAAGGCTCTTGACAGACAGACGGACGGACGGACGGACGGAGGGACAACAAAGTGATCCTATAAGGGTTCCGCTTTTTCCTTTTGAGGTGCGGAACCCTAAAAATGGACGTAATTATATGGTTGGCAAATCCGGGCCATTCGGGCTAAATCCGGACGTATGTCTAACCTACAGATCTCCGACAAAATATAAAATTTCGTCAAAATACCTGTCAAGTAAAAGCTTGTATGTAATAACTTTGACAAAAAATTAAATTAAATATTGTTAAAGTTAGCCGTAATATTGGAGAAGTGATTTGTCTCTTTTCAGTAAAAGAGTCCAATACACTAAATTTTTTTTCAAATGGTGCATTAAAATGTTAACTGTAAGAACATGTCTAAAAAATTAAGTCATCAGCAGCCTGTAATGTTCCCACTGCTGGGACACAGGCGTCCTCTAGGTGAGAGGGAGTGGGCCATAATCCACCACGCGGGCCCAGTGCGGGTTGGTAGATGTCACATGTCTTCGAATTTTTTGTTCTAAGACATGCCGGTTACCTCACGATGTTTTCCTTCACCGTTTTGAGAGCAGTGGTGATGAAATAATTTACACAAAGTAAAGCGCCTGCTTGGGTTCGAACTCACGACCTACTACTCGTAAGTAGCGGCCGTTACCACTCGGCCACCACTGCTCTCCAAAAAAATCATGTAAATCAGCAAAATCCGAAAAATTTCGTGTACCGCCTCTTAACACTTAACAACCAATAAGCAAACATCGGCGAAGCACGGATGATGAAATATTTACCGACCGACCAACAGCCACATTACCGAACGTTCAGCAGCCGTATGTAATGAGAATGTATCGAATGGATTGTGTGTGAGCAATGTGTGAATAACTGATAGCGATGCACAATGGTCAATGCTGTTTTGTTCCATTTAAATCCAGCTTACATACAACATGTAACATAATTAACGCAATACCAGAAAACTGACTGTGAAAGTGAGTATCATGTAGGCTAGATTGAATACATTTTTTTTTTGTGCGTGGCAAATCATCGAATTACGTCTCCCGCTCTGGGCGAAGCGGGAGGCCGTGTCTGACTTTCACTGACTAAAACCCACCCGTGTTCCTTAATTGTCAATATACCAGGGCCACGGTATCTCTTTCGAACAAATCTGGCGACCCTGGCAGGCATCGGTCCTAGCGGACCCCTTCAATACTGCTGACATCTCTTTGAGGCGCGCGTGGAACACTACGCGTCGTCGACACGGGCCTTGTCTTTACCGAGCAATAGATAGCTCGCCGCCTGCAAGCCCGCGCCTTCATGGGCCGGGAGTCCGCAATCGACTCCCGACGCTCGGGGCGTGAGGGCTCATAGCTTGCCTCTCCCTTACGCGCCCCGCCTCCTCCCTCGCGAGCATTACTGCTTCGCAGAAGGAAGTGAGAGCAGTGGTGGCCCAGTGGTAACGGCCGCGACTTACGAGTAGTAGGTCGTGAGTTCAAACCCAAGCAGGCGCATTACTTTGTGTAAATTATTTCATCGCCACTGCTCTCTAAACGGTGAAGGAAAACATCGTGAGGAAACCGGCATGTCTTAGAACCAAAAATTCGACGACATGTGACATCTACCACCCCGCACTGGGCCCGCGTGGTGGATTATGGCCCACTCCCTCTCATCGAGAGGAGGCCTGTGTCCCAGCAGTGGGAACATTATAGGCTGATGATGATGATGAGAAGGAAGTGACGGCTTCCCATGCCCTCTCGCCCCGTACCATGGCTTGCACCAGGGCCGGACGCGTGAGGTCGCCGCCGCCGATCGCCTCCACGAGGACACGGCGGTGGTCCGCCCAGGCAGGACACATGTCCACCGTATGCTCCGCGGTGTCCTCCAGGCGATCCACGCAATGGAAATACCCAAGCATTTCCTCCCGCCTTATTCGGAACAGGACCCTCCCGATACAGCCATGTCCGGTGAAGACCTGCGTAAGGCGAAAGGTGAGGACGCCGTGGCGCCTCTCTATCCACTCCCCAAAGAGGGGACTTACCGCCGCAATTGTAAAAGACCCATGTAATGAGTCGTGCATTGTTAGACGCACATAAAATTCTAATAATATATTGCACTTTAAAAGAGGCCGTGACCTCTGAATTTCTTTCGGCATTTCTTCTCAGGGAACAGACAGCTAGGAAATGCCAGCGTCATCTAGTTTTTTTAAATATTGACCAACAACATTTTCACGGGTAAAACCATCTTATAAGGTCTACTTCTACTTACGTAAAAATAAACATTTTACTAGGATATGGAGAACAGATAGGCTCGCTCTATGTTATTGTAAAATACTCGTAATCTGCTGCATCCAGTTAGACCAAAAGTCGTCCCCAACAAAGTTGAAAAGGCTAGGCAGATAGCTAATTGTCATTGAACGTAATTCAAGTTTGAGTATTTGACACGACGGCCGACGCCCATACATCCAATTTTTTCGTGGAATTCCGTAGCAACAAATACGAGAAACGCGGATGACAGCATGAACCATTATTAAAGACTCATCTCCAGGTTTTCACTAAAGGCGTTAGTGAAGTCTCAAATGTTATGTATCAAGGAGATTAGATGACATCCTACAGTTCGAAGACCACGACATTGCAATATTACAACTGTCCGTGTGTCCAAACGGGCCATAGATTTACAACATCAGATATCGGCTGATGAATGGTTTATTATCCAAACACTAACAAACAAGAAATGGACAGTATATACAGAAGTTCCACAATTATCTCTCCCTTAGAACACGTTCGTACGGACATACAAATATCGCACGGCACTGGATTTTCGTCTCTCTGTGTTGAACTGAGTATTGATAATGCAATAGAGTGCATCTCAATGCATCATAAAACCACACCGTTCGATTTTCAACTATCGGCGTTTAACTGTGCGTTGAAATTACAGTGCGCGAAAAAATCCCGCAGCGATATTTCTACGGTCCTGTCTATGTGGACTAACAAGGATGTATATGTATATACTTTATGCCTACTTAGCCACTCCTTCTAGGATTGTCGCTGCAGTGGGCGACTGCAGGATGGTACGGCAATCCAAATTGGGATGACAATCATTATCCTGAAAAGGCTGAACTTTACGACTTCATAAGCTAACAATAAACATTTAAATATTTCAGATTAGACAATTCAATTCAATTCATTTACTTATTGTAAAACATAGGTACATTATTAGTTCTTATTTGGTAAACATTGAGGGCGCTATGTTTTGCCTCTAGGGCGTACAAAAGTAGTCATACATGCAATATAATTAAACATGAAATTAATTTAGACACATGAACTACAATTAAACAAGTACATTAATTAGATCGCATTAAGAATTTTCAATCACACTGAACAATGTCAATTACATAAATTATGTGAAGTGAGAAAAAAAATTAAAATAATGAAAATAAAAAATAAATGTCCGCACTTTTCTAAAAAATGTCAAGGAATTTGAACGATGTTATAAATTAAAATGTCAATATGGAAGATAATATAATAATTGTAAAATAAGAAATGTCAGAAATTTTATAACAGCGTGTCATTCAAATATTCAGTGATTGATAATAGCATTTTTCTATTAAAAAAATCTTTAATTTTCTTTTAAAGTTCTGCAAATTTTCATTCTTAATGCTATCAGGAATTTTATTGTATATAACCGGACCCATGCCTAAAATACTTCTCCTTGCTAGTGCTGTTTTGTATTTACTTGTACGCAACATGGTTTTGTATTGGGATCTAAGTTGAGCGGTTCGTTTTCTCGTGTCTACTATCGCAGGAAACAATTTCAAATTAAGTTTGACAAACACTGCTACTTCAAGTATATATAGGCACGGGAAAGTCAAGATTTTTAATGATTTAAAGACAGGTTTACAGCTATCAGTAGTGTTTAGGCCTACCATACATCGTATACATCTTTTTTGAGTTCTAAATATAGTTTCTCTTTCAGCACAGTTGCCCCAAAATATTATGCCAAAACTCAATTCTGAGGAAACAATGCCATTGTATGCTATAAGTACTGTCTGTAAATTAACTTTCTTTGCCAGGATGAAAAGAGCATAAGCAGATTTACTTAGTCGTGCACATATGTTGTCTGCCTGCATTTTCCAAGTTAGTTGGCTGTCAACAAGAATGCCAAGAAATCTTGCTACTTTTACCTCTTCTACACTTTGTCCGTTATATGCAACATTTAAATGACAAGTAACTTAACTTTAATGACAAGTAACTTAACAGTTAAAGCTCCAGTCTAGAGAAGGTGCAATCTGCCTCACTCTTGTTATGGTTTTGACTTAATTAAGAGCCATCGAAAAAGTGATGTTGTTATGTGTGGATGGGTTCGTCATTGCAGACAAATTACTTCTATGGCGTAGATCTCCCATTATAATTGCATAAGTATTAAAGTTTCCCACAGACAACTGTGTGACGTGACTGCCAACGGGAATCCGGACTGGATCCTTACTCTTGATTTTAACTCCGATCGATTGACGTATTCTTGAGGTCGACGCTAGCGCCAAAATGTGTTTAAATTGGGTGTCCATTTTGGAGAACTAAGTGTAATCGAGATCGGGCGTTGTTGTTGTTCCAATGTTGACACTATTATTTTCAAGAGTACCGAATGACGTGTATGCAAAATTAACATTGGAATTGTATTGGTTTTAGATTGGAATTAAAATAAGGTTGAAGAGTAAGCGCCCTGGTATAGCAATTTCTATGGAATTGTTCTTCTAGAGCAAGTCAAGCCTCAAACTTCCGTTGTTTGTATCTAACGAATTCATACAACCTTTATGAAGTCGTCGTTAAAAGCTTGATTTAAGTATGTTCATGGAGATTCTTGCTCATCTTCTCCATAGGAACGTACTATGCTTTGGAACCGTCAACCAGCATTATCTTTCTGACCGACTCCTCTACTTGACACTTCAAAAATGTCTGTAAGTAGGTATCTAAATAAATGTTTTAATATAAATCAATGCTCTGAGTTTCTGGTAAATATAAACACAGATGACAAATAGATTCACAGATGACTCTGCCTTTTTTTGTATGGGAAATCTGGGCGGAGCGGGAGGGCATGTCAGACTTTTACTGACTAAAACCCACCCGTGTTCCTTCAGTTACCCATATGTAGGAGTAACGCCGTAAAAAGATCATTAAGCAGTTCGTTTTTATTCATCATCATCATCATCATTTAGGCCGTAATACGTCCACTGTTGGACATAGGCCTCCCCCAATTTGAGGGGCTTTGCCATAATCGCCACGCTTGGCAAGTGGATTGGCGATCGCAGTATGGTGGTGACTCTGCCCTTTAGTGTAAATGTGGTGCCGTCTCACAAACAATGGGTCACTTAATATCGTGTCAAGCATGTCCTGTTGTTTGCACACTACAGAAGTTGTGGGATGCTACTGAAAATGTCAAGGCGGTAGCCAAAATCCGGGTTGACTGTTTATATAGCTGTGGACATGTTAAGAACTAGAAGATAAAGTTCAATGGGGCTTCTGTATTTATTTTTGCTTCCTGCTTTTCAGTGTGAACATACATTCAGCCACATA
The DNA here is from genome assembly GCA_947507805.1 of Aporophyla nigra. Taxonomy (NCBI): domain Eukaryota; kingdom Metazoa; phylum Arthropoda; class Insecta; order Lepidoptera; family Noctuidae; genus Aporophyla; species Aporophyla nigra. Next base: position 23,313,053 of record OX382292.1, on the reverse strand, counting down.
ATTGAAACTGTCCTGTTTGAAGCACCGTGATAGCTTTATTGTCATACAACGTAATTATAATATTCTGTTAATACCAACATGAAGTTGTGAGGTTTTGTTTGTGAAGCGGTTCTGATATTTTAATTAATTTTGCTGGTGGAACGACATGTTATTGACATATGTACATAATAGTGACTAAAAAACAAACGTTTTTAGGTATGTACTAGCACGTTTAGGTTCAAAAACAAACATCTCTATCAAAATGCTGATACAGTATTTTTATCTCTCGAAGCGACGCGCCGTTGACATGTGGTAACCATGTGTACAAACACGCTGTGAGTGTGTGGGTGATGAAGCGTAGCGACAGCACATATCACACACACGCACACACACTTATGATTTCGACTTTGGCTCGGACGGCCTCAAGAGCGTGCTCACTCACATACTCATTCTACAAGATGCAGTTTTGAACCTGCAAAACATTTCAGGAGGTTGTTATGAGACTCGTAAATAATCATATAACAATAATACGATACCAAGTCAATAATCAATAATACTTTTTATTTTAAATTTTTCAATTTTATTGTTTTTCAGAATAACTCTGGATGGGGAGCGCGGCTTTGGATCTATGAAAGAAATGTCGGTTGTGTTTGTTTGTGTGTGTGAAAGCGCAGTTTAAGGACACGTACAGACTGGCCGCGTTTTAAAAAAGGGAGTTCACACTTACCGATTTCCGTAAATAAGAATAAAATGAAAAAAAATATACCTGCCTATTTTATTGTTGATTCGGGTCGAGAATCACTAACATAATTACCTCCTGAAATGTTTTGCAGATCCAAAACTGCACCTTGTATACCTATGGAATTTACTTGGTTTAGTGGTAGGACATAAAACTGGAAGAAAGTCGTTTGTGTTAAAGGTTACCAATTTTTTAATGCGAAATACATTAATCTTTTTCCAGCGAGGGTGAATAAGGAGTACAGATAAGACTATAAAAAAAGTATTCACAATTATTGTTATTTCTATAATAATATTTCTTTGTACTTTCGCAAAACAAACAATACTTCGTTTTTTTTTTTCAAAAATTATAATATTTTAACAAATAGTGATTCTGTCTGCCTTCCACTTTGCACAAGATACCTACTACGATCCTTACTTACATACTTCTCTTGCCTCGTTTACATTCATATTTTTTATTTATTTATTTAAAAACACATACAACTATCATTACAGGCTAACCTAATACAATAGTGTAGTTATAATAGCTTACAATAGCGTATTATTGTAAACAATCAGGAGAAATCTTAAAAAATGCGGCCTGTGTGAATTCGCTCAGAGTACAATTGAAGCAGTCAATCTGTTGTGACACCATATTGAGTGTACGTAGGGCGCGCGTCAGCGGCGCGTGTTGCAGCAAGTTGGTGCGAGCGGGTGGCACCCACAGGAGCGGCGGCCGCCTCCGTCGCCCCACGTACCCATCAGGTACACACAACGCAACCGTGCGTAGAACGCCTGGGTTGTGTATTTTACCACGCATAACCTTAAATAAGTAAGTTGCGAGAGCTACTTCCCTTCTTACTTCCAGTTTATAGTAGCCTACCATACCCAGCACAAATAGAGTAGGATACAGCAGTGGATACCCTGGATACACACCATACTGCTTTAAGAATAAGAATCTCACAAACTTGTTCTGGATGCGTTCTAACATTAATTTGTACTTGGCTTCATGTGGCGACCAGACGACAGCATTGCATTCCAAATGACTTTTCACAAGCGCTTCGTACATCGATCTCAGAGCACTGATGTTCGTGAACTGGTTTCCTAAGCGTAAGAACAACCCTAAATTGCGGTATGCTTTTTTACAAACATCAATGGTATGCTTACGGAAATTTAAATCAGTTGTAAAGCGCACGCCTAAGTCCTTAACTTCCGAGACACGTTGCAGTTGGATTCCATCCATGCAATATGGATAATGACTTGGGTCGCGCGCACGGGTAAATGATAACACCGAACATTTGGCCACATTGAAATACAACTTATTGCTACGACTCCACTCTACTACCCTATTAATATCCTGCTGCAGGTCGTCATGGTCAGTTTCCTGGTTTATTTTAAGAACTAATTTCAAGTCGTCAGCGAACAGCAATGGTATGGATTTATTAACTACGCTCGGCAGGTCGTTAACTGTTAAAATGAAGAAAAGAGGCCCTACATTACTGCCCTGACTGACTCCTGATCTCGTGAAATAGGGCTCAGAGAACTGCCCACTGCAGTCAACGTACTGACAACGGTCTCGCAAGTAGCTGGCAAAAAACGACAAAGTGTGAGGTGTACAGCCTACACCAGCCAATTTAGCCAAAAGGACGTCGTTATCCACTGTGTCAAACGCTTTCTTGAAATCGAAGTAGGCAACGTCTACCTGTTGACCCGCATCCACCGTCGGTACTATATGTGTCATAAGATCCAGTAGGTTCCCCGTTGTCCCCCGCCCAGGACGGAAACCATGCTGCGCGTCGGACAACAGAGCGCTAATCTGCGGATACAGGCTACCGTGAATGGTCGACTCGAACACTTTAGCTGGAGTGCATAATACCGCTACAGGTCTATAATCGCAGGGTGCTGAGCCTTTACTACCTTTAGGCACGGGTACAACTCGGGTAAGTTTCCAGCGCTCAGGAAAAGTTGCGGTCTTAATACAAACGTTGAACAAATGTAGCAACGGCTTCACCAACACCGCACGGCAATCCCTAAAAATGTACGCCGGAATACCATCCGGACCGGCTGAGCGGCTTATTTATTATACTACTAGCTGACCCGACAGACGTTGTCCTGTCTCTTTGATGATATTTGAGCACGCATTCTGTCAAATTCAATAATGTTAAATTAAAAAAGTTTAGATTGTCCTATTATATGGTTGTTAGGTATTCTTAAATAAGTGTTCTTAAATTTTCTAATTTTCCGCGTAATTTTTTAATTTTTTTCTTTCATAAGAACCTTCTCGTGACAATCACAAACACAACAAAAAAAAAAAAAAAAGTGAAATCGGTCCAGCCGTTCACGCGTGATGGCGTGACCAAGGGAAATAGGGATTCATTTTTATATATATAGATTGTAACCCAACCCTATATGTACTTACAAACGTAAACTCCCGAATTGTTCCCAGGTGTAGACAGAAACTATAGAACGCCATCTGCTACTTAGTGCTCTTACTTTGCAGTCCAGCACCCTAATTGCGAAACGCACAATTTATCAGAATCTGAATGGGATTGAAGATTATTTCTAAACCATTGCGTCATTTGTTCGCATAAATTGTCGGCTCAGCAATGTAAATAACGCAATGAATGTTGTTTAACTATGAATATTAAACCAATTCCTACCGATAAAAAGTTCCGCAATTAGCCCTCTGTAATTAATGGCGCAGTTTCACCAATATAAAAAAAGCATACTTTTCGTCTCTTGGGGGCAACTGCTCAGGATGCGCCGGACGTACATTCTGGTACCCATGCCCCATGGTTTGGAACTTTGTATAAAGCGGTGCTTACTGAAGAATTTTCTATTATACAATTAGCAACGGAATTAACGCACATTACGAAATTAATTTGGTCAGAATCGTTTACTCGAACTCGATCAATTTATTTTTAATTTGGATATTTTTTTTATCCCAAAAATAATAAAAACTACGTCAGTTACTGTCACATTTCCGCCATAACGTAGTCTTACCTTCATTTTGTGGTGTAGTCCTTCCTGAAACGAAGGATCGTTTATCAGGGAGGCTGCATTTCAGCTGATTGAAGTAAATTTCAACTTGCACCACTAAACACATGCTTGCGTTCAACACTGAAACAATAGGCATAGTATAACACAATATAATGTAACATAATACAACAGAACATAACACAATACAACACAACATAACGTAAACATAAACAGAATAAACGTAGCGGCTGTTACCACTGGGCTACAACTACTCTTCGTTTTTTACATACCTACATTAAAACAACGTCCGCGTCCAATAGAAAGCGATCGTCGCGTGATCAAATACGCGATCGTCGCGTTCGTATGTAGGGTTACCATATCTTAGGATTTGTACTGAGGTCTCAGGATTTTTGGACTCTTCTCAGGATTGCGGCCGGATTTTGCAAATCTCATGAAATCTCAGGATATTTAGAATTTTCAATAAAATATAGCTTACATTTTAAAGATCTCTTTAATAGAAAGTTAAACAAACTAAAAATAATCTTCTTTTGGTAATAATTATTAATTGCAGTTAATTGCACATTTAAAATCAGTACTTATTTATCCAAGTAGGTACTTAATCAGTTTTATCAGGGTATAAAAACGATAATATTACGACTTTTTTTAATTGTTAAGTACGTTTGAGATAAAATTCTCAAACTGTAAAAAATCTCAGGATTTTTCAATGAAAATCAGGCCTTTTCTCCGGACTTTTGATTTGTTCATCTGGTAATCCTATTTGTATGCCACTTTTTGTTCGGCAAACCGGAAAACGATCTCTGTCGGCGACGATCGCATGTTACAGAAGGTGCATCTGCCTTGTTGGCCTCGTGGTTTCAAGCGCTTCTGCAGAGCATAGAGGTCCTGCACTCTAATAGTGTAACGTACTATTAATGCGTAGAAACTGAATCTGAATCATTTCGAAGATTAGTAATCCATTGCGTATGAAACGCTCGCAACAATTTGTCTCGAGCAGCCAATTTTTTCGAACGCAACAACATTCAATGCGATATTTACGAAGTGGAGCAGACAAATTTTTGAACATTTGAAGCTATATCCTTTTTAAATGATTCAGACTGTGATTAACGGTGTATTATGCAATTAGGGTGCTTCGGGCAAAGTATTATCGGGTAATTCCACTAGGAATTTCTTAGTCTTACTGCTCGGAGTGTGGAATTGTGCCCAGAACCATGCTCCGATATGAAGAATGTTGAAGTCTATGTTGAATTCAACTTACTTAACTGGTGAAATATGCGTGCGTACCCTTGCCTATTTCTTTGGGGGAAGAAATAGGCAAGGAGAATACAGGCCTTATATCTCTAAATATAATCATGTAGAGCTTACTTAGATAAATATGTGTCGGTACAGCGAAGGTGGCATAAATTACCGCAGAGATTCTTCCCCACGTTGTGTGTGGCACCGGCGCACCGAAGCCTGAGAACGATCGTTAGCATATTTTATTATTTGATCTAGTACGTGTTTAGAGAACAGCTTTATTGTGCCTTGTTCTTCGAACTAGCGAAAGATGTAGTCACCATAAGAAATAAGTAACAAGGGTTATCGGATATATTTGAAGTTAAGTAAGAAACGGATGGATGTATTGGAATGAAATTTGATTTGATTAATGTATTGATTAATTTCATCATCATCATTTCAGCCGAATGACGTCCACTTCTAGACATAGGCTTCCCCCAATTTGGGGGGATTTGCTATAATCGCAACGCTCGGCAGGCGGGTTGGCGATCGTGGTATGGTGATAAAATGTATAGAGAATGCTGCTGCCAATTCTCTAGTAAGTCCCTTAGTCGCCTTTTACGACACCCACGGGTATAATTGGGATGGTTTTATTCTTTACGTCCGGTACCACACGAACTATGAATTATTTGTTTTATATTAATTAAATTAAATGTTATTCGAAAACAGCTATCGGTTTCTTACTAAACTTCTACTACATATATTCGACGACCCTGGTTATTTATCTCTTTTGGGGACAGTACGTTGTTTGTAGTTGATAACTGAAATGCAATTATTTAAGTCTTATACACGGTCATACCTCTCTTGTTATTCATGTGGTGTAGAGACTATGAGTCACTAGAAATGCGGTGGGTACGTATGACTATCACCGCCCAGGTAATGCCAGACTCTTATAATGTGGTCATTTTAAGGCTAGGCTGTTCGATCACATATCGCAGGAAAGCGCATCACTTGAGAACGGCTGGATCAATTTGGCTAATTTTGTTTCAAAATGTTTGTAATAGTCCGAATCAGGTTTTTTTTATCTAGCCTACGTTGTCCCACTCCTAGACAAAGGCCTCTCTTCACTCCTTCGCGCTTTCACTTCAAGCCGGCTCGTCCTCCTTATGGTTTTGACGAAATCTATCCAGCTCGTCCCGCCATCTCCTACGTGATTTGCCGCGACCCTACCGCACTGTCTCAGGGCAACAGTTCTGTGCTACAATATTTGGGCCCACAGATTGTTGAGCATGCGGCGGACATAAGGCTTTTATGGAAGGGAAGATTTTGGAAAGTTTGTCAGGAAATTTAGAAACTCTAATTTGGATGAACGTCTCTTGGGCCAACTAATTTTCAATAGTAATGTTTAAAAACTAGTTGCCAGGTTTTGCAAACCTATGTGCCCCATTCGGTTCGGACAGGGTGTTATACACATTGTAGATTTAAGAACAAACCTAAAGCTGTCATCACGTAGACAGTAAACAGGAAGGTCCCTGACAGGTCCCAGTACTGCCCAGGATGAACGCGGGCGCCGTGACTGACCGCCTCAATCGTGAGGTGCCTCTCATCTTGTATCCGTCGCTCTATTGCGTTCCTCCACTTCGGTGATAGAGGAGTTATCTGGAAAATGCGACAAAGACATTTTCTTAAAAAAAAAAAAAAAACCGGCCAAGTGCGAGTCGGACTCGCGCACCGAGGGTTCCGTACAAACCTGTCGTGTTTAATACCTCAACGCGGGGAGTAAGTTTAAAATTATTAAAAATATTTTTATTATATGATATAACTAAAAATTTACAGTTTTCGCAATTTTTCCTTTATCTGTGCTATAAGACGTTGCTTCGTACCAAATTTCAAAATTCTAGATCGACTGGAAGTACCCTTTAGGTTTTGATTCCCTTGCGAGTTTCAAAAATTTGCGGAAATTTGCAGCATAAACGGCTATATCTTTTGATTGTGTTAGCTTAGAAGTTTGATTTTTTCACAGCTCCAAGGGACAGTCGAGTATTTGATATAAATTTCAGCTTGATACCTTCACACGTTCCTGAGAAAAAGGGTCTTGACAGACGGACGGACGGACGGACGGACAGACGGACGGACGGACAACAAAGTGATCCTATAAGGGTTCCGCTTTTTCCTTTTGAGGTGTGGAACCCTAAAAACACCAAAACATGCGAACACTTAAAATATGTTATTTTATGTAATGTCACCCTTTTTTTTTGGATGGGAAATCATCAAATGACTTCTCCCGCTCTGGGCGGAGCGGGAGGGCGTGTCAGACTTTTACTGACTAAAACTCACCCGTGTTCCTTCAGTTGTCCATGTGCCAGGGTCACGGTATCTCTTTCGACCAAACTCGCGACCCTGGCAGGCATCGGTCCTAGCAGATCCCTTCATCGCTGCTGACACCTCTTTGAGGCGCGCGTGGAACACTACGCGCCGTCGACCCGAGCCTGGTCTTGACTCCCGACGCCCGGGGCGTTTCCTCCTGCGGCAGCTGGGGACGTGAGGGCGCAGAGACTGCCACTCCCTCACGCGCCCCAACTCCTCCTTCGCGAGCATTACTGCTTCTTAGAAGGAGGTGACGGCTTCCCATGCCCTCTCGCTCCATACCATGGCTCGCACCAGGGCCGGACGCGAGACGTCGCCGCCGCCGATCGCCTCCGCGAGGACACGGCGGTGCTCCGCCCAGGCAGAGCACACCTCCACCGTATGCTCCACCGTGTCCTCCAGATGATCCTCGCAATGGAAACACCCGAGCGTTTTCTCCCGCTTTATCCTGAACAGGAACCCACCGAAGCACCCATGCCCGTTGAGAGCCTGCGTCAGGCGGACGGTGAGGACGCCGTGGCGCCTCTCTATCCACTCCTCAAAGAGGGGACTTACCGTCGCAATTGTGGCGTGCCTAGCGCTGGGTTGCGACAATCGTACCCGCCATGTCGCCATGAGATCCTGCCGGAGCTCTGTCCGCCGTGCCGCGATTTGTCGCGGCAGCGGAGTTTCGCTCCGGCGTTTCGCCTCCTCGCACCACTCCCACATGTAGGCGAGGACCTTTGCTTCCAGATCCCATGGCGGCATTTTTTTTACCTCGTTGGTAATCTAAATAACTAATCCATTAAGCTGCCAAAGAAACTTTAATCTCAAAAAAACTCACAGCAATCGGTTTATTACAAACCACTTACAGTTTCATTACAGCGGAGACTAATTACAACAACACGGATAAACACAATTTGACGGATAAAGGATAAAATATATAAATCCGATCCCGGTCGGAGGATAATGGGGGCAGGTTCTGATTAATTGCTTAGCGCGCCATCTTGCGGCGAACAAATTTAATTCAAGTAAGTACGAGCGGGTTTCTGCACCATTAGGTGCGCTCATTGCCCTATTAGGTAAGTTAGACCGATTTTCTATGACGCTGCGTACCGTATAAGCTACAGTTCAGTGCAGAATTAAGGAGACAATTTATGACATTTAATTGTTTCGATTTCCGCATCGCGGTAATAGTAGTTGATAAAACTTTTGCATACTGTAATATCAAAACATGACTGTGTGTTTAAAATGCCACGAGTGTTTTAATACCTAGTTATGTGTAGTACTTTATCTACTCTCGTACTTCGGGACTAAACTTACTAAATAAAAAATCAAAGTTAAAAGAGTAATAGTTTTGTAATGCTATGAAAATGGCGCGTGTTCCGTTAAGTGTTTTCTGTTGGAAAAAATAATTGATGGAAACTCCGTGGTGAAATTGGCTTCTTGGATTTGCCCTTTTTTGTGTTGGTAAAAAAACTTGTTATTGCATTATTTTATTAGAGAAAATATGTTATAAATATAATTCTATTATTATAAAACTTCGGTAAAATGTTAATAAAGTAACTAAAAATATTTTGAAGATTATAAATGTCAATTTACAAATTTTGTTATAAAATGCAATTGAAAAAAAAACGACTAGCTTGTTAGTCTAGTGGTTAGTGACCCTGACTGCAAATACTGAGGTCGTGGGTTCGATTCCCACCCAAGACAAATGTTTGTGTGATGAGCACAATCATTTGTTCCGTGTCTGGGTGTAATTTATCTATAATATGTATGTATTTAGAAATATATAAGTATATTATCAGTCGTCTGGTTACCATAGTACAGGCTCTGCCTAGTTTGGGATCAGATAACGGTGTGTTGGTTGTCCTAAGATAAAAAAAAATCCTACAATTTTATTATGTTTAAACGCAAATGTGACGGAAAAAAATGTTGTGAACATTTGAAGTGCCACTAACATTTTTAATACAAATTGCATCTGGCCCAGTTTCAGAAAGATTGTCAACAACGTTATCCATGCCTACTTATATTATTTTTAATTCGATTTTGCCCTTGATTTCGTCTGCGTTTATTTTCGGCACCCATCGTGTCGTATCATATCGCCCGTCCGCGTTATTACGCCTTTTTTCTGTTTGTCGGCTACAAAAGGTCACGTGATCTTAAATAGCCTTAACTTTCCTCACGAGTTGAGCTATCAAATACTTTCATATTTTTTAGATCCGCGTGGTAGTTTCAGAGTTGAATGCGTTAAATTCAACAAAAAAAATCTTTAGCTAGTAATTATAACTAACTAGCTTCTGCCCGCGACTTCGTCCGCGTCAAATATTTGCTCCCCTAACCCTTCCCATCGCATCGCAGCCTGCCAGTTTTCGTCCATTTCTTTGTTGCTGCTCTGCTCCTTTTGATCGTAGCGTGATGTTATATAGCCTATAGCCTTCCTCAATATATAGGCTACCCAACTTAAAAAGAATTTTTCAATTCGAACCACTAGTTTCTGAGATTAGCGCGTTTCACCCTCCCATTTTAGGGAAGTGGGGGGTTAGAAAGAGACAAAAAGTAGCGTATGTCACTCTCCACCCCTTCAAGTATCTCCACTTAAAAAAATCACGTCAATTCGTCGCTCCGTTTTGCCGTGAAAGACGGACAAATAGACACACACTTTCCCATTTATAATATTAATATGGATGTTATAAATGCGAAAATAGGGTACTTTGATCTTGGTAGTTAATTCGCGTGTGAGATAATTTTTGACCGTCATACGAGTGAAGCCGCAGGCAAACGCCAGTGTTTATATTATTCTATACGGAATGGAAATAGAAAAAGCTGAAAGAAAATAACATCAAAATAAAACCTAAGCTGTCGGTGGTTATTACCACAATTGTGTAGGATAAGACTTGGCTTACCATGTTGTAATTGGTTTTTACATTCTTCAGTTAAATTGTTTTTCAAAGAACCAGACAATTCTTAGAAAACAGAAAACAATTTGATGAAACGTCCATTTGAAGAGTTGTTTACTTCTAAAGAAATTATTCTAGAACTCATCAGTAGTGGAATTTTTCTAGAAGCTATGTTGTAGTTTGGGAGCTCGAGTATGTTTTTTTTTTAGCGAACCGGCAAAGTGATCGTTATGCGTGCGCTTGGATTTTGTATATGAGTCGTTTCACGTCAACTCTCCTAGCTCGGCGTACGCTGATTGAATTACTGTTATACGCGATGACCGATAGCCGCCGAGACGTGCGGCGCAGTACCTACTGTTCGTCACCGTATTACTCTCAAAAACAAAAAACTCCTCACTGGAAAATAGCTATTACGATGTAAAAAAAGCTGCTCTTTCGATCTAGACTATCAAAAAATATAATTTAAAATGCCGTTTTTGAGATATATACAGGAAGATTTTTTAGTCACCGTCCAAATTTTTTCTAGGCATTAGGTATCATTCAATAAATCCATTTTTGAAAAAAAAACGATACATAAAATTTTCATTTTAAATCATTTTCTCGAAAGAATTATCCGCTCTGCGTGGTCACTAAGTTAAACGTTAATAATACTACACTTGCCGTCCGTGAGAGTATGAAGGGAGAATTTGCACCTTTGTTTATTATTGTTTTCAATTAATTTCGGCGGCGCGCAGGGTGGGCCGCCGAAATTAATACCTAGCGCGGTGCACACGCACTAGGTAATAGCCCGCACTATTGCCTAGCGCGCGGCGGTGTCCAGAATCATCAACTTTTTATAGATAACTTTGTGATGTGATATCTCAATATTTTTGTATTTAGTGATGCTAAAAGAAAAAATACGTATCAAATGATTTTCGCAAAATATTAATATATCATTATTTGGACGGTGACTAAAAAATCTTCCTGTATATATACATGTTTTGTATTTTTTTGAGGTTTCCTAAATCATTTTTTTTTAAACGGATGGTTGAAAGGAAAAAATACAGCAGTAACATATTTTCAAAATTTTTTATGAGTTCATTTTACTATTGTAATCGTGAGCTGAAAAGTAGGTGTTTTGGCGCTCGCGCGCCGAGCTAGGAGAGTTGACGTGAAACGCCTCATATGTAAGAATCGTAGCAGGGACATATATATATGTGTGATAATGTGTGTCTATCAAACTAATTTCATAATCAGGTCAATAAAATTAATTCGTATCTCTAATCACTTTACGTATGTTTTCCTGGTCATATGTTGTACAGAATAGGGCAGCATGCATATTCTATTGTAAACGATTACACGACCTATGTTTTACGAGCTTATGAGCTGCTAAAATGTTTGTATATAATCAGCATATGATAACAGCCGTTTAAATAGCTCCGTGCGTTTCGGAGAATAGCTGGAACAAACAAACAGACAGACAGGCAATTAAAAAAAAAAACATTGAAATAAGTACGGCTTATACATTCATAAGCCTGTTGTAAAAAATTGTTATTTTGCCATTCCAAACAGACACTTATAGAACAATGGCAGCTTCCCATACATTATTTTATTTGAAATTAAATTTCGACGTCTTTAAATGAAAAATGTCATATTTTACTCGGCGGCATTTACTACGCTAGTTTGTGCAAGATTTTTTGTTAGAGAAAGCGGAGATTAATAGATATTCAGTTTTGAACTTTTGTAGGTTGAACTTTTGTAGGTTATATTTTTATGTCACTTCTAACGATGTGTAAGTATGTACATAATATTCGATTTCGAGGAAGTAAAAAGGCAATATCGCATTAATATTTACCTTACTTAGTCATAGCATCATGCCATGACTTATGAATATGATAGGTACGAGAAGGAAGGTATCAATATACAATATTTAGTCTGCATTGTTATTATTAGGAATTATCTTCTGCCTCCCATCTGGCAGATAGTGACATAGCGACTTCTATTAGCTTGAGCTGTGGTTAATCGGTGTTAATATCAGAGTCCATTATACAGTCCAGCAAACATTCAAGCAAACATTCAAAAGAAAATGGAAAAATTATGGATAGCGAAACAATAAAGGTCAGAACACAAGCGTCTGGTTGGCTGTCAAATCTGTCAATTCTATATCTTTTAAGACTTTGAATACTAGTCTTTTTAGTTCAGGACTGCCATAACATGTGATTATTAATTTACTGCAATGTTCTTAGATAATGAAGAACACGGAATAAACTTAGGTATACAGCAATAAATATGATATTTACTCATTTAATTCATGTAAATATAATAAATTACAAATGAAAAATGATAATAACACCATAATTATTAAAATAAAATGGCAATACTAAACCAATACTACCAACAATGTCATACTCATAAAAACGAAATAGTCAAATAACTTTTCATTAAATATTACTTTTTTCCTCGGCTTTAACAAGCTATTAGTATAGTTTAAAAAAAACGTAAATTATTAATTGAATTTCTTTCGTATATGTGTCACTTTTAGACGTTCAAATTTATTTCAAATAAAATTTCACCATTGTTCTTTTATTTCTATGTTTAAGTGAATAGATCATTATGCAGTTAACGTCCTGTAGTGCTATTCTGTAAAAATCTCACCGTGATAACTTGGGTGAAGTGAGCTTCAAGTGAGGTGTCATTAGTGTTAATCCTTAACATTAGATGAACTGACAGCTCACTTTTAGGTCACTTCACCTAAGATCTCACGGTGAGATTTTAACAGAATAGATCGGCAGCTCCTTGTCTACTCGTGGTATTAAATTTGCAGGCAACGAATTTCTATTTGTTTTCTTTCTGTTGCACGAACCATGTTGACGCAGACGGATGGCCCATCTAATTGCTACTCTGTTATTAAGATAGAAGCAAATTGGATTACTTACTACGAATTCTCTGAGATAACGCAAATTGTTTAAAAGAGCCAAAGGTCGAAAAAGCTCTTAAGTTGTGAAGGTCAGAACATAAAATCAGGTTGTTTTAGTCTGTAGAGGTCATAAAAATTACTTTTTATGTGTCTTCAATGAAACTAAGTGGGGGAGATTAAAGTGAAATAAAAGATGTTCGTGTGTTGGATTGCATTTAAAGAGCAGAGTTTTATTTGTTCGCATACTGTCCCATATCAATTTAACTGACATAGTATTTAACATGTATTTTCTCGCTGTATTTAATTACATCTATTTACGAGATGCTTTTCATTTTGACATTTCGACAACATTCATTGCCGTTTACGTGGTCGAGCACACGAATTTTTCAAACATTATGAAGCATTGGATTATATTTTACTATCCAAATGCTTCGGATAGACATTGTAAGTATGTTACGCCAATGCACGTGATCGAACAGCTGTTTCTGTATTTTTTTGTGGAACCCTACACCTTCGTCCATCGAACCATACATTTTAATTAAAAAAATCTTCGATTCTTTTTATACATCGTGTTATTTTTGATATCCCATAACTCTAGGGTTATATTCTATAAGTAAAAATAATACAGAAACTCCTACAATATGTGGTCCAAAAATGCATACTTTCGACAATATCGATGTGTGTATCTAAGTTTCGTTGATAAATACGAGTAATTCGTTTTCATTCAAACCAATCATTCATATTTAAAGCTAGAAAATGCAACGTTGTCATGTTTCACGTAAGGTTGTTTTACATTAATAGCCCTGACTTTGTCGAATTATTTTATAAGTAAAAAAAAAATATGATTAAAAATAATTCAAATGCCAGTCGTTTCTTTGATATGGTGTCATTCATACCCTAGAGTTATGGGATATAAAAAAAAAAACACCTTGTATATTGATACCCAACCCGTGGGTAAAGTATTGCCAGCTCATTTAATCTGACACTATAGTGATCTTATTGGTGATGTTCTGCTGAATGTCTGGCGCGTAGTACTCGCAACAGACGGGTATGGCCAGATACAAGACTAAACAAAGCAAACGGAGTATGAAGAAATCTTAGTAAGTGCCGTCTGTAGTTTCTGTCTACCATGGGAACACGACGTCAGTTTATGAGTTGTATGTGCAAAAACACAAAAACGCGAGTGACTTGATAAACTATAGTTTTACTATAAGATATTTCGTTATTAATAACAATCAAACAGTTTGATTAATCTTCGTATTGGGGAATGATAAATGTTTGATGTATTTATTAGTTTTGCTCAAGCTTTTTTGATTTACGATCTTCTCATTTGCCCTGTTGCCGAAACAAATTGTTATTTATATTGATCATAATTTAATATTCATCACGAAAAAATGATTGATTTGAACTGAATTTCAAACTTTTAATTAAAAGATAATTCAAAAAGTTATACAAAAATGTAATCCTTGTAGAAAATATGTTTTTAAACTTTTTTATGTCTCTACAATAGGCATAAAAATTTTTGGACAAATAAAAAAAATACAGCCGATTTACAAAAACACTAGAAAGTCACTTTTATTTCGGAAATCTTTAGATCTGTATCTTTAGATCCGTTTTTTTGCCACCAAATTCCGAAAGGAGGTGGGTAAAGTTTAGAACATTTTTCGCCTATCATAGTCATGAAAATTCAAAGTTTTTATTGACGTCATGTTATTGTGTTTATGTGAAGTTTAGGTATCGATCTTTACATCTATTCTAAAATAATAAGAAAAAATAAAGCAAGTCATATAAAAAAAAATCATCAAACTTAGCAAATTCGTTGAAGTTTCGTTATTTTAAGCACTTTTTCTAACTTTCATTTCAAAATATTATTATTAAGACCTGCTACCCTGAAGCTATATCATCATCTGCTCTCTTTTCTCATCTACATTGTAGTTGACTTCCAGGCTAACCTGATGCATCTGAATACCAGTATTTTACTTGGAGCGACTGCCTATCTGCCCTCCACAACCCAGTTACTGGGTAATACTGTAGGTACCCTTAAACGTAACGCGTTCTTGAAGTTTTACTCTCAGTTCTCATCCAATCAACGAATCGCCACCTAAGAACTTATACTTCAAAAATACGTACATGGCAAATTTTGTGCGTGCCGTGTTTATAGAAGAAAATTTTGAATTAAAGCATGCCCTGTTGGTGGGTCAATATCACTGGCCGACAGTGTACCTCCCTAGTTCGAGTGCCGAGTCATTAGGTAGGTGTTGTCAAGTGCAGTTCTGTATGTCATCGGTGTGGAAGTGGGCATGGGCGTGGGTTAGGTCTTCACGGTCACCACACTACATGCTGGGGTAAAAAGGGTGAATGTAATGGTCATAAATTATTTAGAGCTGCGTACTTTGACAGGGTATTTTGTTTAAGTGTTTTTTTTGCTAGTAGAAAAGGTTCAAGGGAATGTGAATGGTATTGATTTGAAAATGGTAACTATGAATCTATACAAATAAATAAAATTGGAGTGTCTGTTTTTAATATTAAAAGAACCACTTTTTACTAAGTGTATATGGATGTATACACGGTACATATACCAAAACAACATTTTTTACAATTATTGTCTGTCTGTCTGTTTGTTCCGTTTAATCTCTGAAATGGCTGAACCGATTTTGACGGAACTTTCACTGGCAGATAGCTGATGTAACAAGGAGTAACTTAGGCTACTTTTATTTTAGAAAAAATAAATAATAGTTTAAAAAAACTAAAAATACGCTGAATTTTGAGACGTATGTCAGCGTAGTTTGTGACGTATGTCAGCGTAGTTTTCAAAGACAGTTTTTATGAAAAACTTTTTGTTAAACACCACGCGGACGAAGTCGCGGGTAACAGCTGTTACCTTTAATATAACCTGAATTAACACATCTTAGCGCGGTAGTACGTCCTCCTGCGTTAATTTCCGAAATCCACGCGGGCGAAGCCGCGGACAGAAGCTAGTATAAAATTAAAAATAAAGACATTGTCTTCTTTGCACCTTTATATAAAATGAAACAAAATCGCTCCTCGCGTCTGTACGCTTAGATCTTTTAACTACGCAACAGATCTTAATGCGGTTTTCATCAATAAACAGAATTATTCAAGAGGAAAGTTTATGTGTAATAACACTTGCGGAACCGCTGGCAAAGGTAGCTATATTATAAAATACTTACCCTCTTGAACTATCATCGTCCCGAAAATATAGGTTTGTGCAAACTACTGATACCGGTCACCTTTAAAGGTTGTCACCTATCCGAACGGTGTGACATATTGATACTCAATATTGTTGCTTGGAAGTGACAAGGGTCGAAAAATTTTGAGATAGGTAAGGACTCTGAGCCGATTATTATAATAAGATGCTGCATCTATATCAATACATATTGTAAACTAGCTTATGCCCGCGGCTTCGCCCGCGTGGATGTCGGAAATTATCGCAAGATGACGTACTACCGCGGTTAATGTACTAAGAATGTGTTAATCCAGGTTATATAGGTAATTACCCGCGACTTCGCCCGCGTAGTATTTTTAACAAAAAAGGTTTTCGTTCGTTTTTTTTTCGTTAGATTCTATTTTTTTTCTAAAATAAAATTCTAAGTTACTCCTTGTTACATCAGCTATCTGCCAGTGAAAGTCCCGTCAAAATCGGTGCAGCCATTTCAGAGATTAGTCGGAACAAACAGACAGACAGACAAAAATTTAATAAAATGTTGTTTTGGTAAATGAACCGTGTAAACATCCATATACACTTAGTAAAAAGCGGTTATTTTAATATTACAAACAGACACTCCAATTTTATTTATTTGTCTAGGTGTCTAGACAAGAACAGGGGTGAACTAGAACTGGGTGGCCCAGTGGTATCGGCCCCGACTTACGATTTGTAGGTCGTGGGTTCGAACCCTGGCAGGCGCTTTACTTTGTGTAAATTATTTCATCATCACTGCTCTCAAAACGGTGAAGGAAAACATCGTGAGGAAACCGGCATGTCCTAGAACCTATATTTCGAAGACCTGTGTCATCTACAAACCCGCACTGGGCCCGCGTGCTAAATTATGGCCCACTCCCTGAGAGGAGGCCTGTGTCCCACAAGTGGGAACAATATAGGCTGATTATGATAATTATAAACTAGCTTCTGCCCGCGACTTCGTCTGCGTGAAATTTATGGATCCCCTAACCTGTTGCATCGCATTGCGTTGCCTGCCCGCACTTTACTCGTTTTTGCGTAATGTCTGACTTTTTATTTTTTATCGGCACCTAAGGGTCGGAGTGTGATGTTTAAATAACCTATAACCTCTTTCAAAATTGGGTTATCAATTGCAAAAAGATAAAGAACAAAAATGCTATTGATTGTTGCAGACAAACATCACAAACAAACTCTTCAGCTCTATTATAGATTGAAGTCACTTTTCGTCCTGCCAGGCTCGCGAGATTTGATCGAAAGAGATACTGCGGCCCTGGCGTATGGGCAACTGAAGGAAAACGGGTGGGTTTTAGTCAGTAAAAGTCTGACACGCCCTCCGCCCAGAGCAGGAGACGTCCTTTAATGATTTTCCATCAACAAAAAAATCACTTCTCGTGTCTCGCTGGTCTGTGTGATCGCGTTGTTCTTCAAAACTACGCAACGGATCTAGATGGAGTTTTCACTATCATTTAGAGAATCTATTCCGAAAGGTAAAATGCATATAATATGCAAAAAAATATATTTAAATGAGATTAATTTATTATAATTCATAAAACATTAATACTATTTCATACTGTAGTCTTCATGGTCGCCACATGACCTGACCAAGATTATGTCTAGACTATAAAAGAGACGGTCGCCCAATTTGTTTCACCATTTCCTCTCAGGGTTAGTCAAAGTGGAAATGTCGACAACATCTAGCTTTATTTTTAGGGTTCCGCACCTCAAAAGGAAAAAGTGGAACCCTTATAGGATCACTTTGTTGTCCGTCCGTCCGTCCGTCCGTCCGTCCGTCCGTCTGTCAACACCCTTTTTCTCAGGAACGCGTAAGGGTATCAAGCTGAAATTTATACCAAATACTCAAGTCTACTGTCCCTTGGAGCTGTGAAAAAATCAAACTTCTAAGCTAACGCAATCAAAAGATATAGCCGTTTATGCCGCAAATTTCCGCAATTTTTCGAAATTCGCAAGGGAATCAAAACCTAAAGGGTACTTCTAGTCGATCTAGAATTTTGAAATTTGGTATGAAGCAACGTCTTATAGCACAGATAAAGGAAAAATTACGAAAACCATAAATTTTTAGTTACATCATATAATAAAAATATTTTTAATAATTTTAAAGGTGCTACCACGTTTTTACGGAACCCTCGGTGCGCGAGTCCGACTCGCACTTGGCCGGTTTTTTTAATATGAAGTGCAAAAGTGAATCTTTACAGAATAAAAAATGTCATTTCATTTAAAATAAACACCCGGATCATTTATTGGAGCCAGATCACTGAATCAGATAATAGATTTGTCTCGCCGTTGTTTGAACTTTGTAATTTAATTGAATAAGTATAATGGTCTAGTGATTTTGAACAGAAGATCATTCGGGTATTTGATTGTTGAATGGTCTGAGACATGATCGCTGTAGTCTGGGACGAATAATGAAAACTTATTGAAGACTAGTTCTAACTTTATTAGTTATTCGATTGGATGTCAAGTTCACTCTCATCTTTTGTCTTCTTAATTAATATGCAAGATGAGTTGACTTGTTGGTTTAGTGGCCGCAAGCGATACGTCTGAGTTTGGGTTCGATCCCCGGGTCTGGTGAAGTGATATTGACTGTATCCATGTGGAATATTTCTGTAGCAGTTCGGAATTTTTATTTGGGTCCAGTTGATAGAAACAGGCTCGCCCCCTATTAAATGGGCTGAAACTTAATTGGCGAAATGTGGGTGTACTTTAGGTACACCCCTTTTTTTTTTTTTTTTGGATGGGAAATCATCAAATGACTTCTCCCGCTCTGGGCGGAGCGGGAGGGCGTGTCAGACTTTTACTGACTAAAACCCACCCGTGTTCCTTCAGTTGCCCATGTGCCGGGGCCACGGTATCTCTTTCGAACAATCACGCGACCCCGGCAGGCACCGGTCCTAGCAGACCCCTTCAGTGCTGCTGACATCTCTTTGAGGCGCGCGTGGAACACTACGCGCCGTCGACCCGAGCTTGGTCCTTACCGGGCGGCGAGCTACCCATTGCTCGCTGCCCGCAAGCTCGCGCCTACGGTTAGGTACACCCCTTCGGAGAATATACGCGTAATGTAATGTTATGTGTGTTTTTATTTTACAAAGAAATAAACTTCAACTATGACGACGCTCTACAAAGCACAACATTTCAAAAAAAAAAAACTTGATGTACCATAGTCGGGTCTTGAACGAACTCTTATTTAAGTTCCTCAGTTGCCGCAGTTCAGAAGCCCGGAAGTCTGCCAACCAATCTTACCAATGGGCACCTATCGTGTTACCCAGTAACTGGGTTCTGAAGGTCAAAGAGGCAGCCGCTCTATGTACAATTCTGGTATTCAGCTGCATCCGGTTGGACTGTCAGCCGACCCCAACGTAGTTGGGTAAAGATTTAGCAGATGATGATTTCGCTTCAGGGTTGCAGGTTCTAGCATTAAAAAAAAAACCTCGTAAAGTTCATAAAATTTTAAGCTTTCACGAAATTTGAATTTTAATGTTCTTAAATTTACATTTTATTTCAATTACTTTGATAAAATGCGCCATTATGAACAAAAGATGGTAGTTACCTAGATTCTGCGAACATTTTTCTGTTTTTTTTTACTTTGTTAATCCTTAGAATTATCACATGACCCATTCATTGTATGCTGGTTCATTCAGAAAGCTACATATTTTATCAGAGATAACATATTTTTCTTCGAAAAAGTAAATGTTACTAGGAAAGGTTAACAATTTTTTGAACAAATATCATTCTAAAACCTTTCACGTTTTCACATGCCAATGACCGATACAAAAAGCGAAGGCATACTAATAACAAGAGCAGGCCAATTTTACATTTGCTAGGGATTCAGATTTGTTCGTGGCCCTGGCGCGCGGGTGGGTTTTAGTCAGTAATAGTCTGAAACGCCGTTCCGCTCCGTCCAGAGCGGGAGATGGATGATGATGGGGGATGATTTCTCACCAAAAAAAAAGAAGATTTTTGCTACAGTAAATTACTACAGTTTTTTTTTTGTGAATTTCTTTTGACCTTGGTCTGGGCTAATGGAAAGTGATCGATTAGGGTACTGGATAGAGTTGCAAAGGACTCGAGTTTTCGAATCCTAATTATAAAGACTCGACTCAATTATGCAACACTCAGTGAGCTCAATAGGCTCGGAGTCTACAGATAAACACTTGAGTCTTAAAAAGGACTCGAGTCTTAAAAAGGGCTCGAGTCATAAAAAGGACTCGAGTCTAAAATGAACCCGAGTCTTAATGAAAAACTCGGAGCATGAAGATGAAACTTGTACCTCATCATTCGAAAAGACTCGAAAGAAGGCAATAAATTCAAATGAGTGGTGATAATGTAACTTTGCGTACAAAAAAATCTGACGAGTTATTCGAGTTTTTTCGAATGATGAGCTACAAGACTCGAGCTCATTTTAAGACTCGAGTCGTTTTTAAGACTCGAGTCCTTTTTAAAACTCAAGCCCCTTTTTTAGACTCGAGAATGACTCGGACTCGGCTTGGCTCTAGACTCCGAGCATTTTGAGCACACTGAGTCTTGCATAATTGAGTCGAGTCTTTAAAATAACGACTCGAGGACTCGACTCCTTTGCAACACTAGTACTGGATGCCGAAGGCAGAGAATAGGGTATTGTGTTGCAACATGGGAGAGGCCTAAGTCCAGCGGTGGATTACGATAGACTCAGTTGATTGAAGTCTACGATGGAATGAACGTGCCCAAAAGATTCCTCTTTACTCTTGCTTTATAGGCTGTCAGTTTTTATGTGCAAGACGACACACCACTGGGAGGTAGTTCCACACTTTGGCTGTACGCATAAAAATAGGGCGGAGAAGAGCTGAGTAGTAGTGGTCGGGATATCAACCAAATGCGGATGGTATCCTGTAGAGGGTCTACAGGATACCATCCGCATTTGGTTGGAGGGACAGGACGGTTTTTTTTTTTTTTTTTGTATGAACCTCGTTCTATATTTTTTTATTTATCTTGTTTACTCGTGAACATCTAAACCCACTTTAATGGGGCTGATAACTGTATGTACCATTTCCGAATTAAGTTCGGGAGGGAAGGAACATTATATGGGCAAACATCCGGTCCGTTATTACCTATGATCACTACCTAAGTACCTATTTACATAATGAGGAAACTATGAAATGGTTACAATGACCATAGTAACAGGAAAGTTGTACACAAGCTAATGTTTTCTTAGTTTCTGTGTGTATTGGGATCTTGATGAAAACCACTTCGTTCCGTTTAATTATTATTGTTTATTCAGAACATTGTTGTACGTTAATATCAGTCACAAGGTGATATTTACATTTAAACAAATTATTTTTATTTATGTTCTTCAAAAAGATCAGGTGCATAGTATTCGTAACAGGCATATGTGTATGCATGTGTGTATGACCACATGTAAGAACCTAAACGAGCCAAAAGGAGTATGTAAGGATCATAGCTGGTGGCATAGATCGTTCTGTAGTTTCTGCCTACCCCCATGGGAAAAAGGTGTGAATTTATGTACGTATGTTGTTTTGAGAGACGTGTGCGCACAGTTTATTTTAAAGTTAGGTTCATAATATTTATTTAGTTTGCCAGCAACTGACATGACGTTGACATTACTAAATACTGCGTACTGTGTACAATAGGACAAATATATTATTCCTAGCTTTTGCCCGCGGCTTCGCTCGCGATAAATTCGGGGTAACACGGTTCCCCTTTCCTGATTTAGAACACAGAAGAGAACTTGGAACAGAATGTTATTTTAATACGTTACTGTAGACGATATTATATGTCTTTCCATTAATTGGGGATAGAATGTAAAGATTCTGGGCATTGGACACACGCGAACATGCTACATACAATTGTCCATGGGAAAAGCACGGATTTTCTAAGTTCACTCCAGCCACCTAAAAAAAATTGGCCTATGTTACTCTCCATCCTTTCAACTATCTCTTCTTAAAAAAAATCATGTCAATTCGTCGCTCCGTTTTGCCGTGAAAGACGGACAAACAGACATACACACTTTTCCATTTATAATATTAAGTATGGATGTATAAACACACCAAAATAATATTCTAACCTAGGTGATATGAATGAATCTCAAATAAGAGAACTTATTCTAGAGAGCAGTGGTAACTACCGCTACCATACTAGTTCTACCTCGAACGTTCGAACCAAGGCAGGCTGTTGATTTTGTGTTCAGATGCCAGCACTTAACTACTACAATCTGTCAAATTTCTTTAATAGATTTTCAACTTTATCGCCAAAGTTGTAGGGTCAAGATTGATTGGGGAAATTTGACAGTTTCGGGTAGCTTGATGTGCTGACGTCCGTACATTATTTCATCACCACTGCTCTCAAAACGTTGAACGAATCATTGCGTTATGAAACTTTGAAAAAGGTAGTCTGGGACCTGAAGAAGAACAAAGGCGTCATTTTATGCTACATTTGTATTAAAAAACACACACAGACCAAGTCGCGGGAAAAAGTTAGTATAATATAATGACATAACTAATTAACTCTCCATGTCTACATACTGGTATCTACCATTATTACCCATCCAGTGTTGACTGATGACGTCACCACACTAACCACACTGCCTCGCGAAGATAAATTCAGCTTAGAAATACATTCCATATTTCGTGGCAAGCTGTTTCAGGCTACAGGGTCGTTTGGGAAAACATTATTGGAAGTGCAGCATAGTTTATCTTATATTATCATGCAGTTATATTTCTGACATACTTTGTAGAACAATGTAACAATGTAAAGAATGAAAACACGTGTTGTATGTAGTGTTCGTAGCGTCGTAGCACCGCTACGTCGTAGCGCATATACGCCGTAGCGCGTAGCATCTCCCTTGTTTTATCTACCTCAGAGCTAGCTTATTAAGTTTTGTATGACGTAAGATTGTGTTAGGTGCCAGAAAAGAGAGTGGTGTAGATAGTGTTACCGTGCCTGTTTTTTCTCAAACCTTAAGAAATTGCAAGATTATTTTCTAAATTGGATTATCTCGCTAAATCCTGTTAGGAAGGTAGGAATGTAAGTTTCTTTGAATAAAAAATCATAGTGATTTCAACAATTTAATTAGGCCTAATGCACGTCAGTAACTGCATACACACACACACATACATAAACTCACGCTTTTTTCCCATGGGGGTAAGCCGAAACCACGGAACGCCACCTGCTACGATCTCTACACACTCCTTTTGCCTCGTTTAGGTTCATACAATTGGTCATACACACACGCCGGTTGCGAGTACTACGCACCTGCCTTTCTGCTGTCCTTTCCTAACTGCATCCAAATTATTATTCACTGGTTTCTACATAAATAAACATAACTGTCCTAGCGTATTTATATCGGAAGCATCCAATCAATTTCCTATTATTTACTCACCGCACGGCACGACATTCAATATAAAACATTTCGCCTATAACTGTACAAAATATGGGCAAAAACACGCAACATCATTTCCACATATTGTTGCATAAATAACACTTCAACATTTTTCAGTTGAAAGCTGAAAGTTTATTCGAAATTGTCGGCGAACATTTTTCATTTCGACTATTTAAATTCAGATTTCGTGAACTTTGAAAAAGGGGCCGACAACCTTCGATTCTATTTTTAGCTTCGATGTGGGGAAATTGGAATATCTTCTGAAGGGCACCCAGCGGCCTGTCGTTTCGACTGTCGCCGAATGAAAATACTAAGAGCAATTTAATTTATCAAAGAAATTCTCATTTTAAATGGTAAAAATGGGCCAATGTCTGAAAATGAAAGATCAATTGAGTGTCAGTGTATCGGTCCGTTGCGGCTGTTCTATTTTTAAGCTTTTATTAGGACAAAGTTCATTGGTAGAAATGAATTTGTTGTTTCAATAAAAATAATGATTTTCTACTGCACATAATACAGAGTGGAATTCAGCAAATGAAATGATGCATGATCCTAAACCCCCAGCGATGATGACCTTTGCGGTCAAGTAAAAGTTTAATATAGATTGTAAATAATAGGAACGTTGTTGGATCGTGTGTTGACCAAAGTAAATAAGTAATTATTCACAAGGCTTTAACAATTCCAATGTGAAATTGATTAATTAAAATCAGCATCATCATAATCATCCTATATTGTTCCCACTGCTGGGATACAGGCCTCCTCTCGGTGAGAGTGAGTGGGCCGTAATCTATCACGCGGGCCCAGTGCGGGTTAGTATATGTTACATGTCTTCAAACTTTTGGTTCTAAGACATCAGTTTCCTCACGATGTTTTCCTTCACCGTTTTGAGAGTATTAGTGATAATAATATTTACACAAACTAAAGCGCCTGGGTTTGAACTCACGAGCTACAACTCGTAAGTCAGGGTTGATACCACTGGGCCACCACTGCTCTGCAACTAAACCACAAAATCAAATATGTAAAACCAAAAATGTAATTTCTAATTCCTCAGTAAAATGGCTATATATAAATCAATACTAAAACCTGTATGGACCTATGGTATTCAGCTTTGTGGCACAGTCAGCCATAGTAATATCGAAATACTTGAAAGGTTTCAAAGCAAAACAATGACAGCCATGTTTAATATTCCACCGTACATAAGCAATAAATATATTAACCTAGATTTCAACCAGCGAACTGTGAAGGAAGAAATAGATTCAAACAGCAAGAAATATCAAGCCAGATTGGACCAACACATAAACGAGCTAGCCGCCCAACTGCAAGGAGAGGGCAGCCTAAGATTCTCTCGCCTTAAGAAGACTAGTATACCACAATTAGCGACAAGATTTGCAGACAAAAGATGAGGACTGCACCGCTGGGTGTACGTCTCTGCTGAAGATACATTTGCTGATGAAAATCTGACTTTATATTAGATTATTGTTTGGAAAAACAGATTGCTAAGTAGCAGGATATATAAGAAAAAAAAAATCCTCTCAGTTTTACGAGAAATGTCAGAAATATTTATTACAAAACCGCGAGAATCTCAGTGCCAACCCGCGTGTAACATGGCAACCGTTGCTATTTGCGAAGCGTCGGCGTCGTTGAATTCTTAACGTGAAATCAAAGGAAAGCATCCCCTAAGGGTTCCAAAGAATTTGCGAGACACGCGGAGCTGGCAACCCCGTCCTACCTTTGTCATGGTGAAGCACATACCAACGAGATTTTTGTATATAAAGTTTTGCTTACACATGAATAGAGTTCATTTACGGACATGTTTTTAAATTTTAGAGTAGAGACTAAATTAAACTTAATTTTAGAGTTCTGGGTAGAATAACATTTTTGAGCGTCCAGTAAATTGAACATACAGGGTGGCACGCACATCGACGCGTAAACTATAACCATGAATTCAGCACGTGATTCTGGACTCCTTTTTTTTTGTTTGTGGGTGGTAAATCACCAAATGACGTCTCCCGGCGGAGCGGGAAAACGTGTCAGACTTTTACTGACTTAAACCCACCCGTGTTCCGTTGCCCATATGCCAGGGCCGCGGTATCTCTTTCGAACAAATCTCACGAACCTGGTAGGCATCAGTGCTAGCAGACCTTAGCGAGAAAAAATATATAAAACTGCTGTTTCATTTTCTACTGCAATACCTACGTGGTCAAAATGTATGGAATAGCATTTAGTTTTTCAATAACCAATGAAAAATTTCAATGCATCGTTCAGAAACTTTTTTAAAATCCATAAACATGTTGCGCAGCCATGTCCCAGTCATCCTGTATATGTTTTAAATGTGCTTGTTTAATATCCCGTTTGAGTTTGTTATTTGTTTATACGCGGAAACTTGTCAAAGGGTTTGACAGTAAAATAAATAGAGAGTTTATTACGTTTGTCCGGCAGAGCGAGAGTATTAACTTAAAACAACATATTGCTACTCGTTGGTAAACTAGCTCTCACAGAGAATTTGATGAAAATTTTGTGCACATATACAGGGTTATTTGTAAAACACCGGCAACCTTTCAGGACTATGTTACTAACATCACAATCAATAACTTTTGTTCTATGACTTTTAAAAATTCATCATAATTTAGTTTATCAAATTTTCATACAAAAATCATCCGCCCGTAAATAGGTCAAGTTCAAGCGCCCCACCGCCCTAACCCCGCTCCCCTTGTTAATGTAGTATCTTTTTCTTTTGCTTCCCATAGACTTCGTAACATTTAGAGCGTTCAATTTAAATATTTTTATTTTTGTATGAAAATCTGATGAACTAAAGTATGATGAATTTTTAAAAGTCATAGAACAAAAGTTGTTGATTATGATGTTAGTAACATAGTCCTGAAAGGTTGCCGGTGTTTTACAAATAACCCTGTATTCATTAATTCTGTTTCTTGTAAATTCAGATGAACGAAGTTTACATTTCTATTAGCCTGTTCTTGTTACTCTACATGTTTTATTTTTGGTCGGAATATTTTGACGAGAAGATTATAATTAGCGTTCATTTTATAAATAAACTCAGAGTTACTGGAAGGACTGACTGGATGTAGAAGGCAGAAGATAGGGTATTGTGTCACAAGGAGAGGCTTATATAATAAATAATAATAATAAATATCTTAGGACAACCAACACACCGTTATCTGATCCCAAACTAGGCAGAGCCTGTACTATGGTAACCAGACAACTGATAAATATACTTATGTATTTCTAAATAAATACAAATTATAGATAAATTACACCCAGACACAGAACAAATAAATGATTGTGCTCATCACACAAAGATTTGTCCTGGGTGGGAATCGAACCCACGACCTCAGTCTTTGCAGTCAGGGTCACTAACCACTAGACTAACAGGCCAGTCAAATGTTATGTCCAGCAGTGGACTGAGATACGCTGATTTGATTATAAATTGTATACACCACGCTTATATTGGTCACTTAAGTTTGGCAGCAGTTTAGCTTAAGTTTGGTTGACAGTGGGCAGGGCACATTGTTCGCAGAACAGATGCAGATGGGGTGAAAGGTTCTAAAGTGACGACCGCGTATGTAGACGTAGATGTGTGAGTGGGAGGTTTATGTCCAGCAGTGGATATCTTACAGATGAAATCATGATGATGATGATGATGATGCTTATTATAGAACTCTGTATGTCAAATAGAAAAAAAAAACCACTGTTCCTTGAAAAATGATAAATAAAAAAATTGTCGGTGAGGGTTGGAAGTAACTGTAAAAATATTGGACAATATTATTTCATGTATTCTCATCATCATCATTTCAGCCATAAGACGTCCACTGCTGGACTTAGGCCTCCCCCAATTTGGGGGGCTTTGCCATAATCGCCACGCTTGGCAGGCGGATTGGCGATCGCAGTATGGTGGTAAAATGCATAGAGAACGCTGCTGCCCATTCTCTAGTAAGTCCCTTAGTCGCCTTTTACGACACCCACGGGAAGAAATGGGGTGGTGTTATTCTTTACGTCCGGCACCACACGGTACGTCATGTATTCTAAAATATCGGAATATCATATTGTATGTTCTGGGTTGTAGTATTTACACCGCCACACGCAAACTATGCACACTGTCGTCGGCAAAATCTGCATCGCGCATGCAGAGTTTACCGCACAATTAGAATATATACAATGTCGTCCAGTAGTAGCCCACCATAATTTTCTAGCCGGATTCTGGTCAGAGGATTTTTCCCTTTCTACGGAGGTTGAGTAAACTTTACACCTCCAAAGTTTTATTTTTAGAAATTCGTAACTTAATAATAACAGGGTTGATCGAGGGCTACGGTTTAGGTACCCTTTTCGCCACCGCAAAGGTACCTAAACCGTAAGGCGATAGGCGACCATTCATTACTTACATACCTACCTTTTGCAACAACTGTCACCCCGCGTTCTAAAGGAAAGCGATCGTCGCGCGAATACGTGATTGTCGCGTTCGTTACCCGACTACGGTGAAGCAAAAAGGAGGGTTATAATTTTGTCCAGTATGTATGTATGTATGTATTCACCTGTTCTCTCATAATTTCTAAACTACATACTTATCATGATTTGAGAAATGATGTGTCGTTGGAAGCGACTTGCCGTGGTCGACGTTAAAAAAAAAAGAATGTGTTTATTATCTTAAATCTAGATACAATTAAGTTGCCGGGGCTTCCCAGAAAGTAATCCGAAGATACTTGTGATGGGATAAACCTCGCTCTTCCTCGATTAGTTCAATTGTTTCGTTGTGCTAATTAGGTATACGTTACACATTTTTTTATAAAACCAATAAAAAAATTAAAAACTAATAAAAACAAACCAATATGAAAAAAGAAGAACAAAAATGAAAATGAATTAAATCGTGCTTATGGCAGAAAGGTGTAAATGTGTGTTTATGTGCGTGTGAAAGTATATTTTGTGTATATGTGTGTGTGTTTGAGTGGGTGTGTGGGTGTGTGTGTGTGTGAGTTAGAGTGTATGTGAGTGTGTGTGAATGAGTGAGATGGTGTGTGTGTGAGTGTGTGTGAATGAGTGAGATGGTGTGTGTGTGAGAGCGTGTGTGTATGCGTGACGTTTAACCCTGTGTAATCAAAATGTCTTCCACGGCATCATAATTAAGTGTGACGAGCCATTCCTTCAATATCTTACACTCGTACAGCTGAATAGGGTAAATGTTAAGTATGCGATTTACTTTATTATAAACGCAGGCTTGGGCTACATTTTGGTGACTAGCAAAAATTGAACGTGCTGGGTATGTAGGGGCTACTATATCACAGCGTCTTTTTTTAAGTTTGGCATGGCTAAAGGGTAGAATTTTATGGTATCTGAGTACAAAGTATAGGATGTAGAGTTTCCTGACGGAGAGCAGCTTAGAGCTTGAGTATAGAGATTCAGTAGGAAACCTGTAGGGCTTACAGTACATGACTTTAATCAAGGATCCCTGTGCCCTCTCTAGATCTAGAAAATACGTCTTAGCTGCTCCACCCCATACCGAGACACAATAAATAATTACAGACTGGGCCAGTGCCATATAAATTTTATTCTATAATTCTGTACTCATAAAATGTCTCAGAGATTTAAAAACCCATATAAGTTTTCTTACCCTCCCTATAGTTAGTTCGAGGTGTGGGTACCAACTTAATCTTTGGTCTACTACAATACCTAGGTAGTTGATGGAATTTACCTTCTGAATAATAGGGCAACTACAGGTAGATTGGGTTGGGGTAGGACAAGAATGTATTCTAATATTAAAGTCAGGCGCCGGCTGAGAGTTTGTGTATTTAGTGAAGCAGACGTAGTTTGTTTTTTGGGTATTAAGCGTAAGTAGATTTTCATTTAGCCAATTACTAACTCTAGCTAATCCCCTCTCAACCTCAACCCCAACTTTGTCCCATGTCTTGGCGGAGAATATAATAGCGGTATCATCCGCGTAGGACAGTATCCTCGCACCGTCGATAATAAGGTTGCAAAGCTCATTAATATAAATCAAAAAGAGCGTCGGGCCGAGGACACTGCCCTGCGGGACGCCATACGTCACGTTCTCTTCGTCACTAACCTGGTTTTCAATAATTACCCCCTGTTTTCTATTTCGAAGGTAACTGCTGAGAAGGGAGAGAGCAGAGCCTCGAAATCCTAAGTTCTCCAGCCTGTGTATAAGCTTAGAAATAGAGACGGTATCAAAGGCTTTCTTGAGGTCAAAAAAGACCACTAGGCATTTGTTCCCCTTATCCACTTCCTTAGTTATTACCGTTGCAAGCTCCTCAGTAGCATCCTGCGTCGACATTCCCCTCCTAAAACCATACTGAGAGGAAGATAGGATCTTATACTTAGTCAAGTAGCTAACTATTCTAGAGTTCAAGAGCTTCTCAATGATTTTAGAAATGGAAGTCAACACAGAAATAGGCCGATAGTTGTTAACGTCGTCTCTATCTCCACTCTTATACACAGGGGTAACAACGGACCGCTTAAGAAGGTAGGGAAAGATACCAGTGTCAAATCATAGGTTGGCCAGGTCGCAGATCAGCGGGACTAAGATCTCCTTGGCCTGTTTTAGCTTGCCGTGGTCGACGTTAACAAAACAATTTATTCTAATTGTAGTAAGCGATCGAAAGTTTAGTGGTATATAACCACGGTTATCTTCTGAACATCACTATGAATATGTATTAAATACATTAAAATATTTATTTATTTATTTAAATATATTATAGGTAAGTTGTTCGTTTAATAGACAATGAATATTAAATAAATTAGTCTGTACGCACGGCCACAAATCAAGCTACACATTTCCAATATTGCTCGCGGATAGGCGACCATTCATTACTTACATACCTACTGATAGAGACCCTCCATGCCTCGGAAAACACGTTAATCCGTCGATCTCGGTTGTCATAAATAGATCTTGAACTGTCATTACGGGTAGCCAGTAGCCTAAAAGTCTAATAACTAGTCTTACCAATAAGTTTGTTGCCCAGTAAATTGGTTTGTGGTCAGATCGGCAGCTCCAGGACTGACCCAACATATAATAGTTAGAAAAGGCATACCCGGCAGTTATTTAGAATATTTGTTTCGCTTTGGTATTTCGATCTTGCTTCGCTATGAATATTTAAATATTCCGATAATTCTTTGTGTACAAAGGGAAGTATTTTTCGTCATAAAGCAAAAATATTTTTGGATGAGATTTAGATATTTTTGATAAAATGATTTAGCTAGAAATAAAACAGCTCTTGATTGCGCTTAGGTTTTACAGTCTCGTCGGTCTAGTGATCGCGGTACTGCTGAACATGGAGGTCATGGGTTTGATTCTTCGGGCAAATTGTTATTGGGTTTTTATATAAAGAATTTCTCAGTAGCAGCACTTAGTCTGAATTTACGCTAGGTTGATGGCAATACCCTCGTCCCCTAATATTTGGGACTTAAACATTATTGGCGAAATATTGATGTACTGTAGATATACTTTTGCCCAACCCCTCGGGGAAATAAAGCGTGATTTTATGTTATGTTGATTGCGCTAAGGCTATCGTCACACTAAACGTGTTGGTCACACATCTCACTAGGACATCATGGTCGCACTGGCAAAAAATATGGTTGGTTGCGCTGAAAACTGATTGGATGCCTACAATAAAGTTGCATGCATTTAATTACCATATAATTTTAAGACTATCGAGGACAGTCTACGCTAGAAAGACATACATGAGGGGATTAAACTCTATAGCTAAAGCAATTAAGGAATCGAAATCAATTCAAACTTTTGAAACGCTATTTAAGCAAGCACCATGTTTTGAATAATGTTTAAATTGAACGTTTTACTTTATTTTTATAACTTGATTTTAGTTTTTAGGTCAGCGAAACGATTACTTAATTTCATTATTATGTTTTATTTATTCTTTTTGAAACAAATAAATTGTCTTAAACCGTATATTTTGCTGGCAGCTCGACCATAGTTGCTCGACTATGGTATCCTAGTGAGATATGGGCCTTTAATGACGGATAGATGCCATTAATTGCATAGATACTCATCATTCTCAATCACACGAGGTAATAGCTAGTTTTGTTTTCATCTTGAACTTGGTGAAGACGACTTCATTACAGACTTGTGGGCGTTCTAGTATCTAGATCTTGTAATTTAAGGCTTTGTGTGGTAGTTTGGAATCCAGGCTCTAAATCATGTTGATTGGTGTCTCAAAGTTTTGATTGTGTGAGTTTATGTTACTAATGTATCTCTACAAGTATAAAACAATGTCGCTTCCCGCGCCTGTACGCTTTGATCTTTTAAACTACGCAACGGATTGTAATGCCGTTTTCATCAATAGACAGCATGATTCCAGCGGAAGATTTATATATATAATACACGGAAAAGCCACTGGTAATAGCTAATCTATACTAATATTATAAAGCTGAATAGTTTGTTTGTTTGTTTGTTTGATTGAACGCGCTAATCTCAGGAACTACTGGTCCGAATTGAAAAATTATTTTTGTGTTGGGTAGCCTATTTATCGAGAAAGGCTATAGGCTATATAACATCCCACTACAACCAAGAGGAGCGGAGCAGTAATAAAAAATGTGGCAAAAATGGGGAAAATCGCACGGGTAGGCGATTCGACGCGACGGGAAGGGTCGGGGAACAAGAAATTTAAGCGGACGAAGTCGCGGGCAGAAGCTAGTGTATAATACATGGGAAAGCCACTGGTAATAGCTAATATACGTATAAATTAAAGTCACTTTGGGTATCTTTCTGTTCGAACGCGTTGTTCTTTTAAACTATGTTAGAATTTTGATGTGATTTTCATCATAATTTAAAGTTTATGCCAGAAGGTTTATATGTGTAATACTTAACTTACATAAGTATAATGGAGGAAAATCTTGATGTTTTGTCAAGTTGTAAAAACCGTGCTAAGCAGGGGCGGGTTGCTAGTTAGTTATAATTAAATGATGAGATTTTGTCTTTAATATATATGTGAACCTTTGATTAAATAATGATATAATCAAAGATGTGAACATTGTCTATCTTTGTATATGCTCCTGTAAGTGTGTATGTCACTGAAGTCATCCAAAACGGCTGGGCCGATTTTGATTGTATTTTTTGTGAGTGTTCAAGGGGGTATAGATTCAAAATTGGACCCGATATGTGGCGCTGCGATCGTGTTCTACGAAACATTTTGTTACATAGTTTTTTTTTTTAATGTTTTGGCTTTTATCGGTGTAATCGAAAGCCTAGGCAGGCATGAATACATTTTACACGCTTGAGATTTTAATCCCTAACCCATGAAATAACATGACAACTTTCAACAGAGCCTACATGATAAATCGTCTTTATACGTTCTTTTGCAACAACCGTCACCCCGCGTTCTAATGGAAAGCGATCGTTGTACGAATACGTGATTGTCGAGTTCGTTACCCGACTATGGCGAAACACAAAGGAGGGTCATGATTTTGACGGGTATGTATGTATGTGGGTATGAATGTAAGTATTCATCTTTTCTCTCGTAACTTCTAAACTTCTTATCATAATTTGACAATTGAGCTTTCATTGGAAGTGTCTTGCCGTGGTCGTCGATAGCAAACAATTTATTCTAATTGTAGTAAGCGATCAAAAGTTTAAGTACAAAGTGGTATATGACCATGACTATTCTCTGAACTTCACTATGAATAGATATGTATTAAATACATTAAAATGTATTACGTGTAAATTGTTTATTTAATAGACCATAAATATTCAATAGTTTTAGTTTGTACGCACGGCGGCATATCAAGTTATACATTTCCACTAAAATCTGACTTCCCACTGTACGAAAAGCCAATGCGAGGTCAGGTAATGCTGGAAATATACACCGTGACATTTTAGTCGTCTTACAACAGCAGCCCGCTTCATGTAACCAATGACTACTACACATCCATAAGAAAAAAATTAACATTTGAATAACTAAAACTAATAACTAAAAAATAAAAACATTATTCATTATGATGACGCAGGACGTAGTTTTAAATTGATATTTTGTCTCATGGAAAATGGAGATGGAATGACCTAGACGACTCGTCCGCTGGGTAGGTATGTCCTCTACCAACTGATACGTAAACATTATTAACAGGATGTTTCATAATTCTAATGCATTATTTATTTTTCTTAGTACTTATTATCTTAATTAATGGTAACAATTTTTAATCACGCCTAGAGGTATATTATGTCGTATACATCGAGTGGATAACCTTTGTAAGACAACTAGAATGTCATGGTGTATAGTTTGATATGTCGCAGTTTATAACAATTTCAAATGGGAATATTATCTTGTTCTATACGTTTGAGAGCGTGCTTTCCAGTAGTCAGGTTTGCGGCTGTTTTTTTACGGTAAGCTGTAGCCCGAAGTCAGTAACACAGGATCTTTTAGAGCAACCACGCGAACCGAACATAATATGATACGTGAACGCGACGATCACATCGTGAAGATCGGTTTGGATTAGGAAGCGGCCTTAGCCGACGTACATAGTTACCGAAACCTTGGCATATAGGTAGCAGAAGGAACACGGGTGGGTTAGTTAGTCAGTAAAAGACTGACACGCCCTCCCGCTCCGCCCAGAGCGGGAGACGTCATTTGATGATTTCCCAACCACAAAAAAAAGGCAACGTACATGCGGACGCAATAAAATCGCGGTAGTATTTTTTTAGCGTACTGAATCTTCAACCCACCGCTTAGAAGCGAGACTTGAAAATAGAACAGTAAAACACACAGTTCCATCTTCGACGTGTAGAGATGCACTCTGTTGGATTCTCAGTCCTCGGTTAAATACGGAGAGTTGAAAGTCCAGTGCGGGAAAAAAATCACGGCGATTTTACTTACACCGCGTCTGAGTTGTAAGCGACACGCGTCACGTCATACGTCAGCGGCCTATAACGTGCCCACTGCTGGGACACAGGCCTCCTCTCGGTGAGAGGGAGCGGGCCATAATCCACCACGCGGGCCCAGTGCGGGTTGATAGATGTCACATGTCTTCGAATTTTTGGTTCTAAGACATGCCGGTTTCCTCACGATGTCTTTTTTTCTTCACCGTTTTGAAAGCAGTGGTGATGAAATAATTTACACAAAGAAAAGTGCTTGCTTGGGTTCGAACTCAAGACCTACTACTCGTAAGTCGCGGTCGTTACCACTGAGCCACCACTGCTCCGTCACGTCATACTGTCTTCCAATACATTTGGTGTGATAGTGTAAAATCATGGCGTCGCTTCTACTCAAATGCATGGCATTTTTTTTTTTTTTTTTGGATGGGAAATCATCAAATGGCTTCTCCCGCTCTGGGCGGAGCGGGAGGGCGTGTCAGACTTTTACTGACCAAAAACCCACGCGTGTTCCTTCAGTTGCCCATGTGCCAGGGTCACGGTATCTCTTTCGAACAATCACGCGACCCCGGCAGGCATCGGTCCTAGCAGACCCCTTCAGTACTGCTGACATCTCTTTGAGGCGCGCGTGGAACACTACGCGCCGTCGCGGTCGACCCGAGCTTGGTCCTTACCGGGCGGCGAGCTACCCATTGCTCGCCACCCGAATCGCTTCTACTCAAATGCATGGCATCAATTTATCTCAGTCGCCACTTATGTTATGTGTAAGAATTTTCACAATTTGTGGGTAGCGTGATGTCGGGTTGAGAAGGGTGTGATGCGTTTGGGATTGGGTTGCGTTATTATAAATTGTCGTTTTTGAGATTCAAATAACGCGATAAGAATAGAGAGAGTTTAAAGAAACGATGGATGGACTTTATGAATGACTAGCTGTGCCCGCGGCTTCACCCGCGTGGTGTTTAGAAATTATCACACAGGGATGTGTTACTCAAACCAAAAGTAGCCTATGTTACTCCTTATAACATTAGCTATCTGCCAGTGAAAGTCCCGTCAGAATCGGTCCAGCCGTTTCAGAGATTAGCCAAAACAAACAGACAGACAGACAAAATTTAAAAACAATGATTCTTTGATGAAATAACTTATATACTTTCATATGCATTTAGTAAAAAACTGTTAATTTGAAATTACAAACAGGCACTTCAATTTTATTTATTTGTATAGATGATATAGGTATAAAGAGGGTAACTACCAAGATGACGACTAATAAAGAAGTGCGGAAGTAAAGGCATGATGCTCTGACCCCAAATAAATTAGGACAAGAGCAGAGGGGTAATTGCGGAACTTTTTATCCGTAGAAATTGGTTTAATATTCATAGTTAAACAACATTCATTGTGTTATTTACGTTGCTGAGCCACAAATTGTTCGAACAAATGACGCAATGGTTTAGAAATAATCTTCAATCCCATTCAGATTCTGACAAATTGTGCGTTTCGCAATTAGGGTGCAGGAGAGTGATGTTATAACCCGATAGGATACAATAAGCCCACGTTTCCAGGGACGAAATAAAATCAAGAAATAGAATAAGTAGTAAGTGCCTACTGGCTTGTAGTGTTAGTACCACGAGCTACACTGGAATATATCCTGTAGTGAAAATGATAATGATTCGACAGTCATCATTGACGTATCCCAAAGTGGGCGATAACACCCCCCTTGTGACCGCTGCAGGCCTAAAGGGGAGTGGTAAGAGACCCAGAAAAAAAATGGGGGCGTTGTGTAGAGTCTACACACCCCACACAGTCTTTTCTGGGTCTCTTACCACTCCCCTTTAGGCCTGCAGCCCACAAGGGGGGCGTTATCGCCAACTTTGGGAAAAGCTGATGTAGACGATTAAACTTAGATATTTTTACTTGTAAATAACCTTTGGAAGAAAGGTTCTTATAAACCGTAAAGTAACTGGCCGAAAAACGTACACCAATTTAACTACTAAGCATTGGTTTTTTTTTCTTTGTCAGCCTAAATGATGTTCCACTGCTGGGCAAAGGTTTCCCGTTTTTCCTTCCAGAACTCCCTGTCTTGTGCGTTCTCTGGTCAGATTGACCCTGCAAACCATATCAAATTATCGCACCACCTTTGCCACCATGGATATAAAAAAAAACAATGTATTCATATGTCAAGTAAAATATTAAATCTGAACATAAAGCGACAGTTAACACTAAACAACAGGTAATAACGTGCCATAAAAACCAGTCCGCAACATATTAATTCATGTATTATCACACGAGACCGCAGTAAGCAAGATACGCCGCAGTGTGGCGGTGACATCGCGGTAACTGTGAATGTGACACCGTCGCCCGCGCCGTTCATTTCGTGTTGATATTCGAACCACTACGAGTAATAACATTGTTGAAATATACTGCTGCTACCATGCTGACATTAAATGTAATGTTTATGTTAATTTAAATGGTAAATGATTTTGTTTCTGTAAGTGGGTTTGAGGTAACACTTTTACATAAAATAAATTATGTTGTCGTGTTAAAGTATAAAGTGACTTTGCCAAGTTGTCAATACTTTATAAATAACTAGCTTTTATCATGAAATGAAATGTTTATTTATGTAAGTTGATCTTAAAGACATTTTTACACGTCAGATATTTTAAAACTAGATGCCGGCGGCATTTCCTAGGTGACTGCTCCCTGAAAAGATATGCCGAAACAACGCAGTGGTCATGGTACCTTTCAAAGTTCAAAGGTTTGTTTTTTAAATTTGATGTGAGTCTAACTGCGGACTCCCGGCCACCGTAGGCGCGAGCTTGCGGGCGGCGCGCAATGGGTAGCTCGCCGCTCGGTAAGGACCAAGCTCGGGTCGACGGCGCGTAGTGTTCCACGCGCGCCTCAAAGAGATGTCAGCAGCACTGAAGGGGTCTGCTAGGACCGATGCGTCCCGGGGTCGCGTGATTGTTCGAAAGAGATACCGTGGCCCCGGCACTGGGCAACTGAAGGAACACGGGTGGGTTTTAGTCAGTAAAAGTCTGACACGCCCTTCCGTTCCGCCCAGAGCGGGAGAAGTCATATGATGATTTCCCATCCAAAAAAAAAAAAGTCTAGCAATGAAGGGCCATGTCTGGAAGGGCCTTTTGTAGAAATAATCATTGTGTGTTAATCGAGGTTATAAATTATCTGTGTGCCAAAATTTTATCCAAAATCGTACAACAGTTATTGGGCCCAGAACAGAAATCATGATCAAAATTCTAAATACATTGTTTTCGGCAGTAGACTTCTTCTCACAACTTGTAGCACTTATTTTTTTCAAAAATATTTAATTTAATACATTTGTTCTGCAAACAAGTTCGTTTCAAAACTGTTACAAATTCTTAATACGGTCATAGGATTACAAGCCATAAACAACAACAAACGATGCGAATCCTACCCCACGGGGTGCGAATATAAACACAATAAATTAATTTACAAGGGTTTATTACAGAAGAGTCCATTACAAGGAGCAGAGGTGAGTTGTACCTACATAGGTACGATGTGGGGGAAAGGGAGAGGTTCGGTTTACAAATGAGTTCAGTTTACAGATGATTTAGGTTTGCAGTTATTCGACAAGGAGTAATAACGTTATGTATGGTGAGGATAGCAAACTCCTGATTTGCGGTAAAAGAACAATATAGTTAAATTATTATTTTTTACCGCAGTGGAAACGGCCGTAACTTATGAGTGGGTCGTTGGTTGGAACCTTAACAAGTGCTTTAGTTTGTGTAAATTATTTCATCACCACTGAATACTGCTCTCAAAACGGTGAAGGAAAACATCGTGAGGAACCTGGCATATGTATCCAAAATTCGAAGAAATGTGACATCTACCAACCGGCACTGGGCCCGCGTGGTGGATTACGACCCACCCCTCTTACAGAGTGGAGGCCTCAGCTCAGCAGTGGGAACATTTTATACTTTGCTAATTTTGGTAACCTAGAGATTTTTTTATTTTTTTTATATATTGTTATCTTGCCATCGGCTTCCAAAGCCTTCAGCAGATGCGTTCTGTGCTTATTGGCGTTTCGAGTACGGTCCTCCAGTGAGGGCCGTCCCTCTTCTTGTTGCTTGACTAGATCAAGCTATGTCCCATGTGTGCTGTCTTTTCAATCGACGATGTTCCAGTGGGTTAGTCAGTACAGAAGCCATGCTGTTAACGTGCTTTTCAATGCGCAATTTGTATAATTTTGTTCGGTGTTCAATTTCTTCCTTTACAGTGGTGATTTTGAGGCAGTCATGTAGCTCAGATATTTTGGTAAACCACGGAGCATGTGTTATGGTTTTCACAACTTTATTTTGGTATCTTTGGAGGATCTCTACATTGAAGTTTTTGGCTGTTCCACAAAGTTCAATTCCATAGGTCCATAGCGGCTTCAAGATAGCTTTTACACGTCAATCAGAGAATTTTATTTACTCATTAAATATTAATGATAGGCATTGCCATTGCTGGTGATAATTTTGCGAGGCTGATGTGACTGTGTCCCAGCAGTGGGAATATTATAGGCCTAGTATGCTATGCACACTTAATGGGGTGATATTAGGTGCATTTTGTTGTTAGCAATATCAATATTCAAGAAAATGATCTCTCTGTATCAGAAACTCCTATAAGCTTAAAGTTTCTAATAGCAAAATAATTTATGTCTATAAAAACCGGCCAAGTGCGAGTCGGACTCACGCACCGAGGGTTCCGTACAAACCTGCAGGTATTCACGGTTTATGCATAAGGTTTATGTTTATGAAATTATTTTAATTTTTTTTTAATTTTTATATTTGAGTTGACTGAATGAAAGGTAAATTGTGGTTTACGATTTATGACGTATTAAAAAAAACTACTTACTAGATCTCGTTCAAACCAATTTTCGGTGGAAGTTTACATGGTAATGTACATCATATATTTTTTTTAGTTTTATCATTCCCTTATTTTAGAAGTTACGGAGGGGGGGGGGGGACACACATTTTACCACTTTGGAAGTGTCTCTCGCGCAAACTATTCAGTTTAGAAAAAAATGATATTAGAAACTTCAATATCATTTTTGAAGACCTATCCATAAATATCCCACACGTATGGGTTTGATGAATTTTTTTTTTTTGAGTTTCAGTTCTATGTATGGGGAACCCCAAATATTATTGTTTTTTTTCTATTTTTGTGTGAAAATCTTAATGCGGCTTACAGAATACATCTACTTACCAAGTTTCAACAGCATAGCTCTTATAGTTTCGGAAAAAAATGGCTGTGACATAGTCGGACAGACAGACAGACAGACAGACATGACGAATCTATAAGGGTTCCGTTTTTTGCCATTTGGCAACGGAACCCTAAAAAACAAAATAATAAACCAAATACACTGACTTATTTTTCATGGTGCCACTAACTAAACAGACAAAAACCGACTTCCAAGAAAAACCATTGCATAGTGAAAAATTACTTTCATTTTGGAAAAGTCGGTGGCAAAAATAATAAACCAAAGACACCGACTTATTTTTACTTTGTAGTGTTTCTTTTTTGGAAGTCAGATGTATTAAACTTTTTTCTAGCTTGTAGCATAGCTAGAAACAGAATTGTGCGCGCCATTACTAAGCGTTGAAATAACATTCTACGTTATTGATTAAATGGCCGACGGAAGTAAAACAAAACAGTGTTTAGTTCATGCCATTGGTTTAGCTCTTTGATCGTTCAAACAAAAATAAAGCGAGAAGAAAAATTGTAGTTTCCGTTTGAGCACGGCTATAGAAGCAAAGGAAATGATCAAAGGAGTATCGGGGTATCTGAATTAGTTGTAATTCGAGATATTACACGAGGTTTGTGGTGAGACGGAGTACCTTCTGAATGAAATACCTATGATATTTCTATATTGTAGAATTGTTATGTTTCTTTATAATACTTGTGTTGTTGTTTGAAGCAGTGGTACATAATTAGCCTGTATTGAAACTGAGTATTGTTGGTTCTTCAGTTTGTTTCAAATTTATGTAATATGTTCCAAGACATTAACTCCATTTATTTAAAAAAATTATAAGCGAAAAGTAAAGGCTACCAGAAAAATGATGACATTTATTGTGTAATATTGTTGGAAAAAACTGCATTGTAGAGTTCTTTTCAAATATAAAAGGTACATATATTTCATTGCTTTGCACTTATCGTGAAATAACGGTATCATACGCGTATATCGAAAAACAAACTGGTGATAATCGTTGCTTTTCTAATGTTAATTACCACAATTAGGTACCGAAACTATAAACAAAGCGATTCAATACTGCCCTGTAGATTGAATACCAATTCTAGAATGGGTAGAACTATCCAATGGATTGGTTTTGTTAGTCATTCCATCAATCCAACTGTTTCAGTAGCTTACGAACCTAAGCTGCCGATGCTAATACCGGCTGCCGGAACTACGGAACTATTCCAGATGTCAGTGAATGAATGTTCGTGATGGACGGTATTAGAATTCTGGTATCGTGGTTTCCGAAGACACTGATTTGAATATTTTGCCGAGATAAGGTGAGCGTATCGGGTCGTTGAAAAGTTGCGATCGAGAAACTTTGATTGCTTTTAATTTACAAGATATTTTTATAGATTAAATACATGATGTAACCACGATTTATTATTTTTAGATTTAATTGGAGAGCAGTGGTGTCCTTGGGTTTGAACCTAGGCAGGGCCTTAATTTTGTGTGGATTAATTAATCACCACTGCTCTCAAAACGGTGAAGGAAATCATCGTGATGAAACCAGCATGGCGTGGAACCAAAAAATTTAAGATATGTGACATCTACCAACCCGTACTGGGCCTTCATGGTGGATTACGGCCCACTCCCTCTCACAGAGAGGAGGCCTATGTCCCAGCAGCTGGGGACAATATAGGCTTATTATGAAATACATTTTCTTTTGTTTTTACACGCTTTATATTAGCTTCACTTGTATGTTTGTTTGTATGTTTGTTTGTAACCGACTCCTTATAGCGCGATTTTGACCCACTTTAAACGACCAGATTTCATTCAAACTTTGCATACCTGTCAAGGACCGATGCAATAATTTCATAAATTTGTGCCATTATCCTTGCCAGTGTTACCAGGATAGCAAAAAAACTGTCTTCGAAAACTACGCTGACATACGTCACAAATTACGCTGACATACGACACAAACTACGCTGACATACGTCACAAACTACGCTGACATACGTCACAAAATACGCTGACATACGTCATAAACTACGCTGACGTATGTCTCAAAATTCGAAACAACCTAAAAAATAGAAAATAAATAATAGTTTAAAAAAACTAAAAGTTTGGTTTTCAATGGAAGCGTGTTTTTTAGTTTTTTAAACTATTATTTTTCCTTAATACCGTGCATTTATTTAATTAAAGGAGTATATAGCTATGCGTATTTAAGATGCTGAAAAATGTTCTTTGGCACTCTAAATTCAAGGTATCTGTACTTAATATTATAAAGCTGAAGAGTTTGTTTGTTTGTATGGTTGAACGCGGTAATCTCAGAAACTACTGGTCCGAATTGAAGAATTGTTTTTGTGTTGGGTAGCTTATTTATTGAAAAAGGTTATAAGCTATGTAATGTCAGCTACTATGAAAAATGGCAGGTAATTCGATGCGACGGGAAGGGTCAAGGGAGCAAAAATTTGAGGTGGACGAAGTCGCGGGCAGAAGCTAGTTATGAATAAAATATCAATGCGAAATTTGCTCTTATTTCTGTGTTGCGTATCCATTCGCGGGATATGGGTGTGGTGTTACGTCTTCCTGATTTCAGGTTAGGTACAGTTACCAAAAGAGATAGGTAACCAAGTAAGAAACCGATTTATGTTTTCGAATGTCAATTCATAAATTAACTGTTTGTTTTTTATTAATTAAATTACATTTCATTCGAAAACATTCATCGATTTCTTACTAAATTTTAACTGTACCTGTCGACACTAGTTACATAACTCTTTTGATGACGGTACGAGTTACATAACTCTTTTGGTGACGATAAATCCCTGGGCATTCCTACTAGATTCTCTTAACAGATTCACAAGAACTTTACTATTCACAATCCTAACACAGCCACACATACATAAACTCATGCCTTCTTCCCATTGGGATGGGCAAAAACTACAGAACGTTCTGCTACGATCCTTACATGCTCCACAAACAAGTAGAAATCCGTTTTCCGATCCCAATATTCCCGCTTCGCTTACAAACAAACATTCCTGCTAATAAAACTATAGAGTCGACACGTGTTATCTATGTGCTGTTAGGAGCACGAAATGTCTTAAAATTTAACGCCGATGTCACAAAGAAGGTAGTACAGAAGGTTGGCTCCATCTGAGACAGCCTCGATACTACTGCTGAGCATGAGTTCTTGGGTTCTATACCCAGGTCGGGCAAAGTGTTATTATCAGAGGTCGGAGTAGGTAGATTGATTTTACGTACTCGCATCATGAATAGTCATAGAAATCACAACATGGATAAGCCTTTTTTCCGGAATTTTATTTTGGTATATACGGGATTGAATCAAATATTGTGAAAGTAAGGATTTTTAAACTAGGTACTACATTAGAAATTGATATGAATGCGATAGATAAACATTTAAAATTGTTTTTTCTTACTGTAGAAGGCCGATCATCTATATATTATTAAAAAGACAGCAAAAAGTTTATACATTTCTTATTCATATTGATGTATTCTTTATTCTACACATTACTACATTTGAAATTAATTACAAAATCCATGAATCCCGGAGGCATATCCATACTAATATATACGTGCCAGTTCATTGATCCCATTTCAATCTACCTACTCCGACCTCTGGTTATTATTTATTTAAAAAGGCACACCAACGACTTACTTACAAAGATAATAACTTTAGGTTGGTGTCATTGGGTTTATCCATGTAGAATTTCTTAGAAGCAGCCCGTAGTTTGGATTTAAGTCCGGTTGGTAGGCTCGCCCCCAATTAAATGGGACTTAAAGATAACTGGCAAATTGTGGATCTTCTATTGGTACACCTCTGAGAAACAAAGCGTGCTGTTATGTATGTTATATCGGCGACATACATATAACACAACATAGTTAACATCGTTTAAGGTACAATTATGCACACAAGTTTTGTTTGTTACTTATGTCATTATAGAAAGGTCTATAGTTCATTGTAGCCTGAAACAAATATATTATTATTATTTTATAATTATTTATTTTTACGAGTAGACACGCGTCTACTTGCAGCGAGTGCAGGTGCAATTGCGGCAGGCATTTGTTTGACAAAGATATCTTTTGACAAGTTTGAGATCGCCCCATAAGTTGGCGTCTATGTGTGCGTATGCGTGTTTCCACTCGTTGCATGGAGCTGTTCTACTGTACCTTTGTTTTTTGTGCGTATGTATTTGGAAGGGAGCCAGGTTTAACTATATGCGGAGCGGCGAATTATAAGTGTTATTGCAGGACGTAGATAAGCACCCTGGAGAGTCTATGCATTTCCTGTGCTGTTCATGTTGGCTTTAGCGTTTTTTGGATGTGTTGTTCGAGAATCGTGTAGTTTTTGGCTTTTTACTACTGAATTTTTGATGAGTACATTTTTTTTTTCTGTACATGACTTATGGATGTTACAATTTTTTTCTTCCACGTAATAACAGTTAAATCAGATGAAACTTCCGTGTTGTGC
Organism: Aporophyla nigra; assembly: GCA_947507805.1. Classification (NCBI taxonomy): domain Eukaryota; kingdom Metazoa; phylum Arthropoda; class Insecta; order Lepidoptera; family Noctuidae; genus Aporophyla; species Aporophyla nigra. Next base: position 23,268,891 of record OX382292.1, on the reverse strand, counting down.
CAACGTAAAGAATAGCACTCATCATCATCATCATCAGCAGCCTTTTAACGTTCCCACTGCTAGGACATAGGCCTCCTCTCGGTGAGAGGGAGTGGGCCATAATCCACCACGCGGGCCCAATGCGGGTTGGTAGATGTCACATGTCTTCGAATTTTTGGTTCTAAGACATGCCGGTTTCCTCACGATGTTTTCCTTCACCGAGAGCAGTGGTGATGAAATAATTTACACAAAGTAATGCGCCTGCTTGGGTTCGAACTCACGACCTACTACTCGTAAGTCACGGTCGTTACCACTGGGCCACCACTGCTCTCCACTGCAAGAATAGCATTATCCGATTTTATCCCGTGGTTGTCGTAAAAGGCGACTACGGGACTTACTAGAGAATGGGCAGCAGCGTTTTCTATGCATTTTACCATCATACTGCGATCGGCCCAGCCGCATGTGAAAGCGTGGCGATTATGCCAAACCCCCTAAAAAAATGTACCGGTCAAATTGGCGGTGCTTGGGGGAGGCCTATGTCCAACAGTGGGCGGCTTTTGACTAAAATGATGGGGTTAAAATATACGTTCTTATGTAATGAGGCTTGTTTTTACACGCTTTATATTAGCTTCACTTGTATGTTTGTTTGTATGTTTGTTTGTAACCGACTCCTTATAGCGCAATTTTGACCCACTTTAAACGACCAGATTTCATTTAAACTCTGTAGACTTATCGAGGACCGATGACAATACTATAATTTCATAAATTTGTGCCATTTTCCTTGCCAGGGTTACCAGGACAGCAAAAAAACTGTCATTGAAAATTACGCTGACATACGTCACCAACTACGCTAACATACGTCTCAAAATTCGAAACACCCTAAAAAATAGAAAATAAATAATAGTTTAAAAAACTAAAAAGCACGCTTCCATAGAAAACCAAACTAAAAAATGGAAAATGATGGAAAAAAGTGTGGGATGCTTTTTAAGGTATTTTTTTTATTGATATCAGGCAACCCACGCTTTTTTTTTCTTTAGACATGTAAGCTTTTGTGATAAAACATACGAAGATCTCAACAAGTTTTCTTTAAACAAGAAAAACATAATGATAAAATCCTATTTCATAAATAAAGAACGGCTTAAATTTCTTACTTCGTTATTACGTCAATAGATAGATTATACCTATGTCGTTAATATTGCCTTAGAGCCCTCAGTGTAGGTAATCCTACAGGTGATGCTGAGCTAATCCCCAGCGACATCTGTGAAGCATTACGAACACTCACCTATGTACAGCCGAATTAATAGCCGTTTGACAATTGAGAGAGGTCACATCAAATAATTTGTCGCTAGATGAATACAGATTAGTAACAGTACCTACATACATTTATATGACAATATATGTTCACTAGCAACAAATAGAGGGGTTGAAGGGGTTTGTCGTGAAAACAAACAACAGCGGAGTAGGTAATTGTGTAAGACATTAGAGATGTTACGGAGATTCGATTCTGATTAGTCGGAATTTTAAAATCGGAGGTTAAAATCAAAACAGAACATTTGAAGATTTTATTCTGTCAGTAGATGTATTTATTTTATTGTTAACTGAAATTAAAAGAAACTGAGGAACGTTTGTGTTTGCGTTATTTTATCGAATTGTTCTTAAAAGAGAGATGTCTTTTAAGGACACACTTCTGTCGCGGGACTTCGATTCTGGTTCTGATTCCGATAAATCAAATTTAAAAGCTACTATTCCGATTTTAGTTCCGGTAAACCCAACTCCTTTACATCCGCTAAACACAGTAGCAGTAGGAATAGGTTTTATTTTGGCAGTTCAACAACATTCATTACGTTATTTCAGTTGCTGTGCCGTAATTCGGGTAAAAAAATTGAAGGCTTACAGAATTAATATGATGATATCGTTTATTTATTACAGTAACTCTACCCAGAACTAGAGAGGAAGTAGCAAAAACCAAAGTGGTCCTGTAAAAACTAGATTTTTTTAAATCATATTTCAGCTGCCGTATTCCGTAAGCTGCCGCTGGCAGGCTACAAAAACGCCTATAAAATAACGCCTTTTTCTCATGAGAGTAGAAGGTGGCTTTCTGTAGCTTGTCAGAAACTACAGAAAGCCACCTTACATACTCCTCAAAAATAGTATAAAGAATTGTTTATGCTATAAGTAACGTTTTTGTATAATACAAAACACGCCATATAAGCAACATAATCACAAAAGCAACGTATTCACTTTCTTGATTCAATTTACTTAACATTAGACGACGTGTTGTAAATATGGCTTTCACAATTACACCCATATACATAGGTACATATAGCTAATAAGCAAAGTACATTTATATTCTGGTTCAAGGATTACGTATTAGGGTCCCGGTAAATAATCTTCGTTCACACAATATGGAAGCAATTTATGGAATAAGACGTACGTACCGCCACAGAACATGGATGTATGAGGTCGTGGAGTTGGTAAATCTATGGTTCGGTATTATTTTTGGTATTGCTTCAGTTTAAATTATTTGACATGTTATGGTATGGTAATTTTATTCTAGGTACATCGTCTTCACATCTTTATATATATAATTCTACTGTACGTGTGTATGTCACTGAACTCCTCCAAAACGGCTAGACCGATTTGAATGAATTTTTTTGTGTGCGTTTGGGTGGCACCCTGGATGGTTTAGATTCAAAAATCAGCCCGGTAGATGGCGCTGCTATCGAGTTCTAGAAAACAGGACAACGTCTGTACGGTCAGCTAGTATAATTATATAAATATTGTATAACATTGAATACATTTCAAAAGAATAACGGTGCAGTTTCTTGCCCATTCTTCTCCATAAGAATGTACCTTTTGGAAGGGGCGACTAGAATTTATTATATTTTTATTGAAATGTTGACGTTCAAAAGTGCCTTTTTTGTGCCTATTTGAAATAAAAGCTTTGATTTTGACTTGACTTTGATTTTGCCAGATATTCTAACCAGAATATTTCCAGGGATGGTGAAATAGGTTATTTGAGTAGGTTGTCACGTAATAGTGTTCTTCTTGGTAAATAATACAATAATTTAGTAAATAAATAAAATAAAATTCCTTTCTAAACCTACTTTAGATTAATGGTTCTTATTAAAGATTTTATGATATGGCTGGACGTTGACTACCGAAATGACGTCAAATGATAAATGTTTTTATTTCTGTAAGCAGATTTGTACAAACACTTTTACACGTCAATCGTATTTAAGAAACTAGTTGAGGTCGGCATTGCCTAACTGACTACTCTGATAAGAAAGGCCGAAACAAACCCAGAGGTCACAGTCTCTTTTAAAGTTCAGACAAAAACATGGTTAGATCATAAGAAGTACTGATTGGTATGAGAGAATGAAAGAATATATGTTGCGCCGATCCCAAAGAAATTGGGGTAGGTAAGGGCAGAAAAATGATGATAAACGGTATTTTAGGGATTTTGGTAAAAAGACGTCTTTCACCAAAATATATTTTATTATTATTTAGTAATTACCCGTTATTCCTCTGTCCGATCGATGTTATGGCCTTCCTATTGACCGCAATTTCATGTAATTGTTTTACTAATTAGGATAATTTGCATGAAAGCTCATGTTCCTAATGGCAAGTTTCTCATTATCTACCACCAGTGCGTGCTAATTGCGGGGTTTATCATTAGTTGGTAACCTAATCAGTAGCAAGCCATATTGAATACATACAGATATATTAAATTTATACTAATATTATTGAGTTTGTTTGATTCATTGAACGCGGTAATCTCAGGAACCGCCTGTCCGAATTGAAACATTATTTTTGTGTTGGGTAGCCTATTTATCGAGGAAAGCTATAAGCTATATAAAATCACGCTATAATCAAGAGGAGTGGAGCAGTAATGAAAAATGTTGCAAAAACGGGGAAAATCGCACGGGTAGGCGTTTCGACGCGATGGGAAGGGTCGGGGGAACAAGAAATTTTATGCGGATGAAGTCGCGGGCAGAAGCTAGTCACTGATAAGACTACAGGCAGGTAAAATTGGTTTGTTTGCAAGTTTGTATTTTGGGAGTTACCTCTGGTACTATTAGTCGGATAAAAAATAATGCATTTGACAGACCAAATTTTGAGGAAGATTATAGATTAATCAACATCTCGCTGCAAGACAAGTAACCATCGCTTAGTGAAAATGTTGTAGTAATATCGCGGGCAGGCGATGGGATGGGACGCGGCGTGCCGGGGTCACAATTTAATTTTAATTTATAGCATATGCCAGTTGATTCTTTGACATGGTCTCATTCATACCTTAGAGTTATGGGATATCAGTAAGAACAAGTTGTGGGTCTTAACACAAGGAAATAAGATTGAGAAATCAGGTAGCTTCGTTAAGGAGGAGACGCCTCGGGTGTTAGGAGTCCATATCGGACTCCCGGCCACCGTAGGCGCGGGCTTGCGGGCGGCGAGCAATGGGTAGCTCGCCACCCGGTAAGGACCAGGCCCGTGTCGACGGCGCGTTGTGTTCCACGCGCGCCTCAAAGAGAAGTCAGTAAAAATTTAAGGGGTCCGCTGGGCCCGATGCCTGCCAGGGTCTTCCTAGTTGTGAAATGGTCTGTTGGCTGTAAATGAAAAATTATAAAGTACTAAGGTACTTTATAATTTTTCATTTACAGCCAACTGAGAAGGCACAAAAAGTTTCTACGGTTTTCGTCGTCCTGCCAGGGTCGCGGAATTTTTCGAAAGTTACCGTGGCCCTGGCATAGGCAACTAAAGGAACACGGTTGCGTTTTAGTCAGTAAAAGTCTAACACGGCCTTCCGTTCCGCCCAAAGACGTTATTTGACGATTTACCACCCAAAAAAAGGTAGATCATTAAAAATACCAGCTGCAAAAACGTCACTTTGCAAACGTATAATTTGAACTCCAAAAGAATCTTACATCCGTATCCTACATCAACATTTAACGTTTCATTTTACACACCTGTCGTAATAAGCGAGTATAAAAATTGCCTCGATCCATCGTCGAGTATAAACGTTAATACAGTTAGCGTGACGTGGCGTATATGTTCGTCATTTACTATACCATGTCTCTCCTGAGCCGCTTTGGTGATAATGACTCCGCTTTTTTGTATGTTGCTGGATTTATGAAACTGGGTTTAAGTTCAGTATTGTTTTTTTTTGTGGGGGTTCCGTGTGAGTCCGAACGTAAAAAATTACACCATCCCATTTCTTCCCGTGGGTGTCATCAAAGGCGACTAAAGGACTTACCAGAGAATAGGCAGCAGCGTCCTATACGCATTTTACCACCATACTGCGATCGCCAATATATCTGTCAAATGTGGCGATTACGGCAACCCCCTCCCGAATCAGGGGAGGTCTAAGTCCAGCAGTGGACGTCTTTCGGCGGAAAATCAGATATGATGAGTATTAGGCAGAAACTACAGTTTCCCACCGGCTACGACCCTTACATACTCCTTAACGTGTAGGTATACATCTGGACATACACGCAAGGTGGTTGCGAGTACTATGCACCAAGATCATCACCAATGAGGTCACTATATGTCCTCCTAGGGCGTCCCGGCGTTTCCAGTCACAGCTAGCTTGTAAATACCTTTTGTTTGTAGCCTTTCATTTATCCTCTCAACATGGCCGTACCATCTAAGCATACAATGCAATGCCTGGAAGAGATCGCATAAAGCGATAAGGCCGCCCATTGTATATTTTGTAGTCATTGTAATGTTTTTTGTTTTGTATTTTTATGGTGTACCATAAAGTATATTGTATAAATAAATAATGCAATTTAATGTATAATATACCATATTATAAATATGTTAAAGCTGAAGAGTTTGTTTGAACTCTGTAATCCCTGGAACTACCAGACGAATTAGAAAATCATTTTGCATTTGATATCTAATTTTTTTTTCATCAACGCTCAAGCTTATCACCGCTGTTATAAATCACAAAAGGAAAATATAGTGAGGAAACCGGCATGTTCTAGAACAAAAAATTTGAAGACATGTGACATCTACCAACCCGCACTGGGCCCGCGTGGTGCACTGTGTTGAACATTTAATAGACATCTGTTGGCGACAAAACGTAGCACCGTTAGACACTGCGACGACCGGAGGGCGACAGCGGCTTGCGGAGAGCGGGGGACGAGGAGCCGAGACCCGCCGCCGCCGCTGCTAACACGGACCACCGGCACACTCACTTCTCATACGACACGGACCAGAGGCGCGCGTTCTTATAATCCAACAATATACGAACCTACCTATATTTAGAGTCCGCTATTTCATTTACCACCTCTGAGTATCACCAACAACATCTATTTTATATTTTTCCTAGATTTTTTACGGCAGTATGAAGCCTTGATTTTAAGTGATTATCAAATTGTAAAGGTATTTTTTCGAAACGTAAATCCGTCAAATTAACCCAAGTCTGTCGGTTTGATAAAGGGTAGACAAGGAACAGATGGTGTCGACCAAATCTGTTCTGTTAGCAATGTTCTCAAAGTCATGTCTTTCCGCCGAAGACAGTTATTAATTAGTTGACTGAAAAAAAGACAAATGTATTTCTAACAAGAGAACTGCCTAAAAGCTGGCAGTACGTTGTATGGCAATGTATAATATCGTTGGCTTAAATAAAAACATTTTAACAAAAAAAAAAAATAGCGGCGCTTTGAGTGATCTTTGTTCATTGATTGTTTGGCTCCGACTCAAAATGACTGAAAGGTTTATTATTTTAGCTTTTCAGTTTTTTCGGCGGTTTAATTTTTTGTTAGTTTTTTTTTTATCTGCTATTTACTACATGCTTGCAAAATGGGACTATTATGTAAGAAGTTATGCATTACAATCAATGAGTGGACAATCAATTATCCCCTGTTTTCATACCCTAAGTGTTAGAATTTACTTTCCTTTATATGGGACCACCTTTGGGATATACCCATCATTCATCATCATCATTTCAGCCGTAAGACGTCCACTGCTGGACTTAGGCCTCCCCCAATTTGGGGGGCTTTGCCATAATCGCCACGCTTGGCAGGCGGGTTGGCGATCGCAGTATGTTGGTAAAATGCATAGAGAACGCTGCTGCCCATTCTCTAGTATATCCCTTAGTCGCCTCTTACGACACCCACGGGAAGAAATGGGGTGATGCTATTCTTTACGTCCGGCACCTACACGGTACGGGATATACCCATTCCAATAAAAAACAATTATCAAAATCGGTCCACTATGAAAAAAGTTATGGTGGTCATACATTAAAAAATGAGAACCTCCTTCGTTTTTTTTCATCGGTTAAAAAAGGCTAGCTCAAGCTCTGGTCATGCGAAGAGTCGACCAACCATTTGGCAATGTCTTGATAAACAAAGTGGGCACTCGGACCCATGGCCCTAGACTCTTAGAGTTTTAACCCTAACGATATACAACCGTCTTAAAATAATAATATCTCATCACCATCATTGACTGGCCTGTTAGTCTAGTGGTTAGTGACCCTGACTGCTAAGACTGAGGTCGTGGGTTCGATTCCCACCCAGGACAAATCTTTGTGTGATGAGCACGATCATTTGTTCTGTGTCTGGGTGTAATTTATCTATAATATGTATGTATTTAGAAATATATAAGTATATTTATCAGTTGTTTGGTTGCCATAGTACAGGCTCTGCCTAGTTTGGGATCAGATAACGGTGTGTTGGTTGTCCTAAGATATTTATTATTTATTTATTATCATTTCAGCCGAAACACGTTCACTGCTGGACAAAGGCCTCTCCCAGTTTAAGGGGGTTTGCCATAATCACCACGTTTTGCTGGCAGGTTGGCGATCGCAGTACGGTGGTAAAATGCATAGAGAATGCTGCAACTCATTCTCTAGTAAGTCCCTTAGTCGCCTCTTACGACACTCACGGGATAAAATGAGATGGCGCTATTCTTTACGTTCGGCATCATACGTAATAATATGTACATGTCTTTAAATAAGGAAGTAAAATAATTCCTAAAACTCAGTAATACAGTTTCTACTTTTGACTGGTCGGGCCACTTGTATCCGAACTTATGTTAGTGGTAACTTTATTCACTAATGATGCCTGTCTTTTGGTGCCCTATTTGCTAATGAGGCTCCGAGGCGTATTTCCAATCTGTACAATGCTAGAACGAAAGGGTGTGAAACTATACGCGTATAGATTGGAAATCACTTTTTAATCAAGGTCTTCCAATCTATACAAGAGTAGTACGCAAACACTCGTGTATACTTTGTAGTGGCCAAAGTAACTAAATTGTTCCATAATATACAGTGCTACTCCGCATGCAAACTAAACCTGTAGGTTTAGACGAGCGGCCGGCGAGTGTCAGAAACGATATGGTTTGGGCAGTTTAGGTTAGGTTAGGTTAAAACTGCGATCTCCTACGCACGAGCCGAGCAATGCTGCGGTAGCGGCCGGCGAGTGCCAGAAACGACATGGTTGGAGAGGTTAGGTTAAGTTAAAACTGTGACCTCCTTTGGAAACGCATTGATTCTGGTGACGAGCCCTGTCAGCGAAGTATCCTGTCGAGCGTTGATACTTCCCCTTCATTTTATTCGTCAATCCCACACCTCATCCGGCCTTTAAATCGATATCGATACACGAAAATTCGAAAGTTATTTTAGAATATTAACAAACATATTTCTTAAAAATGGGGGGGGTGGTTCGAAACTTTTCCTTCACAGGAGAGGCTCTACACCTCCTCTCTCCTCCCGTAACACCCCTTAAATCGAAGCTCGGCAGTCAGAAGTCCTACCAAATTCCTATGGTGGCATTCTGGCCTAGTATAAATTGGAAAGATGCACGTGCGCGTCTACGTTACAAACTATATACAAGTAGTACGCAAAATTCGTGTATACATTGTAATCACAAGTTTAAAAAATGCATTACAAAATATACGCGAGCAGATTCCTATGGTTGCGTTTTGGCCTTGTACAGAATAGAAATACGCGGCTCCGAGAATGTCAGTACTGCAGTTTTTCCTGTATTTGCAGTTTTGAAATGTTGGAAATAGAAATGAAACATTTCGAAGTCCCTGCCATCGTGCATAACATCATAATTATATTATCTGAAGAGTTTGACACGAATGTACAACTGTACGTACCCACATTCGCCAGTTATGTTTAGTTAAAAATATTTTCCACCCTAATAAATTTACATAAGCAAAATGTTCACACCCACTCTATAAAAACTTTTTTGCAAAAAAAAACAACCGACTTCCTTAAAAACACTACAAAGTGAAAAATAACTTTAATTTCGGTAGTCGGTGTCTTAGGATCTGTATTTATGGTTTTTTTGCCACCGACTTCCGAAATTAAAGTTATTTTTCACTTTGTAGTGTTTTTAAGGAAGTCGGTTGTTTTTTTTTGCAAAAAAGTTTTTATTTTAAAATTTTTAGTTGTGGTATTCACCCTGCACTAATTCCAAACAAACAATGCATATTTATGCGATAGCAGAAATCGCGGTTGATTTCCTGTCATTTTTTAAAGAGTTCCGGTGTCTGTCTCCCGAACTCATCATCAGATCTATATGAAAATGATATGGGACCATTTCGAAATAAACCCCTTTCGAACAAAAAAAGAATTTTGCAAATCCGTCTATATATGACGGAGTTATGGCCGAACATACATAAAAAAAAAAAAAAAAAAAACATATAAACATCCGAATTGATAACCTCCTCCTTTTTTAAGTCGGTTAATAATTTGAATAAAATTCGATGAAATTATTCCGAGACCTTTGGGATTTAACTTGGAACTCATAAGTATTTGACGGGTCCGGTCCTAATTGCCTACGAATCACGATAGGGGCGGGGGCATAATTTCAGATATTCGTGACGCAATACCGACCCCCTACTATATGTATTATTTTGATTATAATAAACACCTTTATATCCGTATTCTTTAGCAACTCTAGTAGATTATCCTATAGGTTAGACGAACTTCTAAACATGTTGAGAAAAGAGAAGAATATAATTTATCTTTGGGAAGACTTGTCCAACGTACGTAGATTTTTAATGGATAAAGCGTACTATTAATAATGTAATGTATTGTTTTGTTATGTGTATGTATAATGTAATGTATTTTATTTCTTTTTTAATAAGCGTACTATAATGCGACGGAGTTTTTGTCAGAGAGCAAAATACTGCTGGATTGACGTAATTGTATCTAGTTTAAACTTAAGTGAACGCTAGTATAAATATGGCATACGAATGCCGAATGGTGAAATATGGCTGAACTTGAATGTATCATAACATCTTGAAGGATACTGAACGAGACACGCTATAAGTTTTATTGTTATTACGTCTGGGGGCGTTTAGTGTCCCGCAGTGTTCAGTGGGCAGGCAGGTACCTAAATGATATGAGTACGCCACTAATTTCAGAATACAGTAAATATTTGTGAGGAAGACTCACATTTGCACAACTTAGAACATCTCTGAGGATTTTTTGTGGCAAAAATCCGTTGTACCTTTGAATCTACACTATTAGGAACCACAACCATCCAAAATGTAATGTCTGTGTTATATATAAATACTACCGATAGCTAAAAGAGTAGAGGGGGACCAAAGAAACGATGGACGAACTGTGTGAATTATGATATGGATAGAGAGGAGGTGACTACTGAGATGACGACTAATAGAAGAAGAAGTGTGGAAGAAAAAGACATGGTGCGCCGACCTTAAATAAATTTGGGCAGGAGAGTGATGATATGTAAATACTACCAGTACTACAGTACGTTGATGAAGGCATTCTGCAAACAGTTGGCCTCAAAGCGACTATGTGAGCCCGTTTGGCTTTAAGGCCTTGATGATGATGGCACACTGCCAACAGTACAGTGAAAATTATGTTGTGTAGTTTAATGAAAATTTATTTTTATGGTTTTATTTGTTGGTAAAGACAATATGTGATGTTATGTTCATTGGTTAATTTTTTGGCTTGTGCTAAAGGATACGACAGAGACGAAACTTTACGTAAAATTACGCTTCGATCTGGCTTAATCACACAAAGTACACTTTTGGTAGATTGAAATATAATTTTGTTCATATCTGTATCTTAACCGCTATCATCATCATAACTTCAGCCCAAAGACGTCTATTGCTGGACTTAGGCTTCTCCTAAGTTCCGTCTCTTCGACCGGTTTTGTGCATCTTTCATTCAGCGAATTCCTGCGGCCTTGAACGTCATCTTACCCGTCGTTTACTATAATTGTGGCATTCTTACCAAAATAATTATTAATATTTTTTATGTAAGATTACTCACGTAAATATTTATTCCTGCATGCGTAGCCTGACCACCGTAGAAAGGGGTTTTGTCGACGGAAGAATAGACAAAATTACAGATTGTAGAAAGATTAAAGACATAATTAAAGATTGTAGAAAGATTTGTACCGTTTTATGCTGGCGTAGCATGACAATTCTATCTCTATTCTACCAAGAATAGACAAAGTTCTTTCTATCGTGGTCATGCTACGCGTGCTGATCACGAGACTAGTAATGACTGTAATACTCCAAGTTGAAAGGGAAAATGTTGATAGAATAGTGGAAATCAACTCCGTATTTACGTTGATCGTAAGGTAATATTTCAGCATTTGGCTCCATACTGCTGAGTAAGTATTTCCTTGAGTTGATTCTCATAACTAATATTGCTGCTAACATCACATGTTGATCTTCCGCCCCAGACTCTGGGTGTAATAAATTAGCATAACGAGATTATTCTCAACTTTAGTGGTACAGTCAGCAACGGAGAAAATGAAAATAAATAAAGAACATTAGTAATTAACTATACGTGTGACTTAAAAAGCCCATTACTGCATGGCGTGGAATGCGGCCGATGTGAATGTCACGTATCATCATTTCCAGACGTCCACTGTTGGGCATAGGACCCAAACACCGCCACTTCGACCGGTTCTGTTCTTCTTGCATCCAGCGGATTTCTGCGGCCTGCACCAGGGCACCACCATGCATATTCATTCATTCATTCATATGCCATGTATTAATAGACTCATTAAAGTCACAAAGTCGACGTAGTTTAAGTGAAAAAATGTGGGTATGTGTGCCCAACGCTACGAGGGAAACAAGGCGTAATTCATAACGCCTTTTTTACAAAGTCGGTCAAAACATTACAATATTATGTTAAGTAAAAATGTTAAAACTGAATTTAGTGGCTGACCGTACCATAGTCAGGGAGGTACCGTCCTTATTTGATTTGACATCTGGATTTAGCTCATCAGAAAGTTTTTATTAAACTCTGTAAGTTTGATTTATAGCTTTACAAGGAATTTTTGCTTTTTCATTTCCTGCTAATTTTATAGGAAGTCCAAGATTTATGGAGCTGACCGGGCTTAGAAAGTTTTTTTTACGAGTTTATTATGTTGTGAACTTTCTAATTATTTTTTCATTATTATGTAGACAGGTACGCAATGTATTTAGCAATGTTTTTAAATTACTATATTACTTACCTTATGAAATGTTTTACTGATTTTTATTTAAATAAGTTGATTGTGACATATTCTAATAATAATAATATAATATTCCACAACTATCACACAACGCCATCTAGTCCCAAGCTAAGCAGAGCTTGTGTTATGGGTACTAGACAACTGATAAACATACTTATATATTTCTAAATACATACATATTATAGATAAATTACACCCAGACACAGAACAAATGATCGAGCTCATCACACAAACATTTGTCCTGGGTGGGAATCGAACCCACGACCTCCGGCATAGCAGTCAGGGTCGCTAACCACTAGACCAACAGGTCTGTCAATCATGAGTTTATGTATGTAACAAGGAACTTGTCGAATGAAAACTTATTAGGTACCTACTAGTATAATCAATAACGATGATTTGGCTAGAAAGAGGCAGATTGTTTAAAAATTTATCTATGCAAAATATCAAACTAGTTTACACTTGTTTACTTGTTTGTTAAGTCCCCAAAAGAGATAAGTTACTAGCGATACATGTTTTGGAACGAAATTTAAATTTGATACATGAACTGTTTGTTTTCTTTTATATAAATTAAATTTTATTCGAAAACATTCATCGGTTTCTTTCTAACCTTCCTCTATATCCGAGGACACGCTACTTATCTCTTTTGGTCATCGTACATTAGAATAACGCTTAATCTGTCTAGGGGTAAGATTATGTGCACTATCAATTTATTGTTCTATCCAGATGACTGGTGATAGAAATGTTTTAAAGAAGACATGATGCCACCTACTACTACCGTACTAGAGAATGGGCAGCAGCGTTCTCTATGCATTTTGCGATCGCCAACCCGCCTGCCAAGCGTGGCGATTATGGCAAAGCCCCCCAAATTGGGGGAGGCCTAAGTCCAGCAGTGGACGTCTTACGGCTGAAATGATGATGATGATGCCACCTCAAATTCAATTTCTACTTAACTTACACACAAATCTTTATCATAATCAGCCTATAATGGGCCCACTGCTGGGACTCAGGCCTCCACTCGATGACTTGGAGTGGGTCGTTATCCACCATGCGGCTCAAGTTTGGGTTGCTAGATGTCACATTTTTTGGAGTTCTATGACGATGGTAGGTTGATGTTTTCCTTCGTCGTTTTTATAGCAGTGGTGATGAAATAATTTACACAAAGTAAAGCGGCTGCCTGGGTTCGAACCTACCTGTAATTCAGATGTGACGGCCATTACCACTGCTATTTCCTTAAACTAACAAATAAAATATTAACTTACTGAACATTTTTGACAGATCTAACAGCGGGTCCCAAACTAGACACAGCCTGGTCTTGGTGACTCAAATTCTTTTCAAAGTTAATCAAATCATTTATTTTGGGTAAGAAAGACCCACATCACAAATACTTTACATACTATTAACAAACAATATAAACTTAAAACTGTTTTAAAACGACGTGACGGCGTCATGTTACGCTGAGTGTTGTCACGTAACCTTCCGCGGAATAGCCGATACACGACACCCTTCGGTCAAAACTCTTCCTTGAGGAAGGTGTCGATATAATGGGTCGGAACATGCACCACGAATGACTTGAAGTTCGTGTTCTGGCGCGACTTCTCGACCCTCAAGGTCCAGCTGGTGTTTACTAGTACATACTCCACGATCTACTCAATCTTCGTGGTGTAATGTAGCCGGGACTCATAGAGCTGCATCGTTGGTATAGCCGGACGTAGCAGCATATTGGGTCCTGCTAGCGCGAACCGGGACTGTTCCGAACCTACATATGTAGTATAGTTAATTGTTTAGCGAGTTCTTCTAGCGCAAGATAACATTATAACCCAAACCCACAACACATTAAACACTCCATCATGTACACCTCTCGACAACCAATCATTTGAGAGGCGTCGAAGTACAAACGCAATTGCACGCAAGTCAATATTGATTCCCGTGGAACAACAGAACGACGGGTGATTAAATGGTGTTTATGTGTTTAAACCGGCTTATTAAACACGAGCTTGTTTAGGGAAATGGGCTGTTGGTTGTGTAAGTTTAGTTGGGGAGAGAAATTAGAATGTAATCGATGTTTATGATACTGCAAGGAGAATTATGTAATCTCTATATGTCTACTATCTTTTGCCAAAGAGAACATTTATGTAATCTCTATGTTTACTAGCTTTTTCCAGCGGCTTTGCTCGCGTGGAGCTTAAAATTATTCTGCGGGAACGTACTACGGGGATAATAAAAAGCACTCTTTGTTTTTAATTCAGGTTATAAACTATCTGTGTGCCAAATTTCATTCACATCCGTTCAGGCATTTTTGTGTGATTGACAAGTAACAAACACACAAACTGCCACATTAAGAATATAAGTAGGTCTATGAATTCTTCTTATCGGGACACTTGCGCGAAACAAATTTCCGCGAAAGACACTTGCGCGAAAAGACATTTTCGCGAATGGAGTATTGGGCGAACGGACTTTTGCGCGAATGGACGCTTGCATAAAAAGCTGTCATTTCCGTGTACTAACATTTGCACAAATTGATTATTGTGCAAATTGACAAATATTGGTGAGAGACACTTGCGAGAAAGACGCTTGCATGAACGATACTTGCGCTAATCCATTTGCATGAAAGAAACTTGCGCGAAAACTTGCAAAAATAAGATTCCTTCTTGACATGATGACAAATGATAAAATTAAAATTATAAATAATCAACGGTCTCAGTGACTATACTTGTCGCACACAAGCAAAATAAAACACGTACACGCACTATACCAGCACTCACAAACACATTCACACAAGTAGTTCGCTTCGTAATCGTTGTTTGCGCTCCTCACAAAGTGAAAAATCAGTACGTATGAGGGTACCTTGGTGTCGAATTGGCCATCTGTATTAACTTTTTTATATTTAAGTACTCTACATTTTTGCTATGTTTGCTGTTGATCTCGTTCGTTGTTATAGTTTTACCTACTTATTCTACACCTGCATGCTTCGTCATTAGACGACGATTATTAATTTTAAATGTTAAATCTCATTTAAGTGAACTGTATCATGTTCTTATGAGAAATAAAGATTCTTTAAACCTACCTCACGTCCATATTAAATATCCTATATCTAACCTCAAGAATTGGGCTATTAAATGCATAAAAAAACTTTTGTAATACGACTGGTATTTGAAGTAATTAGCATGTTCAAACAAACAAACTCTTCAGCCTTATTATTAGTATAGTAAATAATATAATATTATAATATAGTATAAGATATATTGATAGGATGAAGAAAATTAGCTTAAAAATTAATCCCCCGAGCGCCGAGAAAGAAAACCACAGCATTAAATCGACGTGTCGTAAAATCAATTTATTATACGTAAATGTGACGTAACTTACACCGAATATATAGGGCAGGCACTCCCACGGGATACCGCAGTATCTACTCATATAAGTACCTGCGAACCCCGCTGACAATATTCAAATTTCATTTCCGACAAGATGTGCAAATTGGCGGGTAACATATATTTTTTCCTATATTCCCACGATGTAGGGTATCGGAATGAATACGTCAAGATGTTTGGCTTAAGATATTTGAGACCGATATGATACTGAAGTGAAATCCTATCTGTAGGGCAGAGGCTTCGTTTCATTGAGAGGAACGAGTATTGATCACCATGCGCCTTCGGTGGCATACCTATAATAAAGTGGGGTTTACATTATGACACTCTATACTCTGTTTATTATAACATTAGAAAAAGAGGCTCGCAGAAGCAGGAGAACGAAACCTTTTATTTCAAGTTAAGTTCAAACAATTTAAATAAATAATGTGAGCTTTTTTGTAACAATGTATGGCATGCATATAATAAAGCATTTACTATCGATCTACTCGTCACAAGGCTGGGATAGGTATATGCAATGAAAAAAAATTAGTAACAATCAGTTCGGACAAACTAATACAGCCATAGATAGGCCCAGGTGGTTTTTTTTTTTTTTTTTGTAATTCGGAAAATCTCCTTTGGCAATTTCCAATAGTACCGACTCAACATCAAAAGGTCAAAAGGTCATCACAATAAAAATCATGCAAGATGATCTCGGAGACCATGGCCATGACCAAAACAACTATCACAATGGCAAATTTCATATTGTTTTCAACAAACCAACTATAATAATTTAGAATGTCAGAGGATTAAAAAAATACACTACCAACAGTAAAAACATTTTCTAGAGACAAAAGCGTAAATTGATATTTATTACTATTAAAGAAGAGAAAAAGTTTTGCTAACTTAATGATACAATGGAGATGATAGATGCTTCATTTATAATAATTTTATTATTCTGTTATTCATCATCCTCTGATGATGATGATTATGATGATGAAGAAGTTTCACCAACGTTAATAATGAACCTTCCTACACCATTATCCATTATACCATCAAGTTCGCAAAACATTTCGTCTTCTTTAATTGTATGAGCAATGCAAGATTGCCATTTCTCTGCAGTAATATTTATTAGTGCTTCACTTCCTCTAATTTAAAAGTTTTGGTGTTTTGGGCTACATACCCCTTCATTTGAGTCCAAACTAATTCTATTGGGTTGAGCTCACAGTGGTAAGGTGGGAGGCGCAATACTAATTTTTTTTTCTTTAGCCATCTCATTTACAGCAAACTTTTAGTACAAATGTCGTACTTGTTTAACTTTTTCTAATAAAGTGGCCCTTAAGTCTTTTTCATCATAATGAATATTTTTGGTTTTAAGCCACTCCTGAATATCTGCCTTTCGTGTGGCTGTAGTTGGCAGCTTCTCCACTTTCTTCGAATGATGTCGCGCATTATCCATAACAATAACAGCATCACTTTTCACACTTTCTTTTCTTTTCATGTTGCGCTTGCATGCCACTCGGGCCTGCATCGGGATCCATAGTTCCACAAAACGTACCAGTTTGTACGAACAACACAAAACTAACAATTATAACAATAACAAAAAAAAAATACAAAAGAAAAATATTAACAACTAACAACAAAATCACGAAAATTCAGCAATAACAACGAGAAAAAGCGTAGCATTCACAAGTACCAAGTGAATGACAACACAATTGACAACTGCAGAAAATTTACGCAATTTGACGGATGGTTGATAGCATAAACCGACAAAAAAAAAAAAAGCACGTGCTCCCATAACATATGAAGGGAATACGTAACATTTTAGATTTGGTAGAATTATAGTGACGCAAAAAACGTTCCCGGTACTGTTCACCCCTGCTTCTTTTAGATTTAAACCGCGACACGACAATATAGAATGTAAAATCTAAACAATATTAAATGAAAGCCTTGTAATTTCAGAAGATAGATAGATTAAATAAGTACAATTAAGTGTGACAGCTGTTTTATAAATTGATTATATTTAACTCCACATCAATCTTGACTTTTATAATGTTTGTTGTAATTTTATTGCAAAGTGTGCACCTAAAAGAGCCTTTTTTAACTTCTGTCTAATGCTATAGTAAATGGAGTATAGTATCGTGAAACAGTAGCTTGACAGCGGGGTAATTATGTAAACCAGTTACAGTAGGAATAGCTTTCATTTTGACAGGTCAGCAACATTTAATGGTGTTACTCACATACGTAGTAGAGCAGACAAATTTTTCGCACATATGAAGCATTGGATAATTTTCAACATGATTCTGATAAATAATGTGTTACGCAATTAGGGTGCTGTTTGTTCTATGTCGAACTATAACACACTAACACCCAGTTCTTAAAAAGCTGAGAAATTTAACGAACACGTTCGAACTACTCAGATCAGTTGGATGAAATTATCAAATTGCATTCCTACGCAAGATCTCCACTTTACTCTCCACAGGGGTTACCTGCAAGTAACTGAGTAAACCAATCTCTTGGAACTTAGTACTGTTGTAGAAAGTATCAATTCAACACGAGAGTATTGCAATTCCCTAAGAAATGGCCGTGTTCATTGGTTAAAGTAAATCGTCGACTTGGATTCTATTCCTTGGAGACTGTTGACTTTGCTAGAGTAAATAAAGCAGTTGACTACGTTTTCCATTGCGTTTTATGTGTACCCTAGGCTTGAGGTTGCCAATGGATTTTTACTGGCTATAGTCGTTCGATTATTTAAATAAACTCAAAGGTGTAGTTATGGGAATCGCTCGTGTGTTGTTATTTACTTACCCAGTTGATTACAAATTACAAATTAGAGGACTACATTCAAGATAAGAACGCTTGGAAACATGCTGGTCTCGCTCCATAGGACAGTCTTAGAGTTTATCAAACTGGTTGCTAACTTAATTGTGTAGATAATATTTATTTTTTCTTCTATGACACTGTTTTACATTCTGTAATTACTGTAACTCACACACTGACAGTTTATATGGGTAGTTCATATAATTGTTTTTTTATTTATTTTTTATTTAACTGCTTTTGTTAATTTATTTTTATTTTCTTTTAATTTCATTTTTTGTGTCTATGTATCATTTGCATCGTTGTATATGTAAGCGGGCACGCCCTTTATGCCTGGAGGCTTTACTAAGGTTTTAAGTTCTGTTTACGATTTTTGTTTCATTATTCATTTCAGCTTGAGTTTAGTTTTCAATGTTTTGTTGGTATAATGGCGTGTGCTAGCTGACATATGGCGAATAATGTATGTTTTGTTTTATTATATTAATAACTTATACAATATTGTATAGAATCAAGTTCTTCTAACTTAACAGACAGCAGTGCTGCTGGGGAGTTTGTTCCGCCACTTCTTCTTCCCAGCCAAAGCACTAGGAAGTGTCGAAGGGCGGGCGTTTTGGGGGGACTGTCTTATGTGACTTTGACGTTC
Source organism: Aporophyla nigra (assembly GCA_947507805.1). NCBI lineage: Eukaryota > Metazoa > Arthropoda > Insecta > Lepidoptera > Noctuidae > Aporophyla > Aporophyla nigra. The sequence goes on along the minus strand of OX382292.1, from coordinate 23,249,653 downwards.
AAAAATTGCTGACTCTCAGCCTAGTTTGAATAAATGACTTTTGATTTTGATTTGATTTTCATAATTTTTAACCGACAAAAAAAACGGAGGAGGTTATCAATGCGACGCGTATATATTTTTTTAACCAACGAAAAAAAGTGGAGGAGGTTATCAATTCGACGCGTATATATTTTTTTTTTTTTTTTTATGTATGACGACGCATAACTTTTTACATAGTAGTCCGATTGTGATAATTCTTTTTTTATTGGAAAGGGTATACTCCGAAGGTGGTCCCATATAAATTTGGAAAACAAAATCGAACCCTAGGGGTCGGAAAACAGGGGATGATTGATTGTTCACTCACTGATTGTAATACCATACTACCCCACCATAACTTTACACAGAGTAGTCCGATTTTGATAATTCTTTTTTCATTGGATAGGGTATACCTTGCCAAGTATTATTAGTATATTAAAGTCACAAAAAATTATAAAATAAAAAAAATAACAAAAAATTAAACCGCCGAAAAAACTGAAAAGCAAAAAATTATAAACCTTAAAACTTTGAGTCAGCGCAGAAAAATCATTAAACAAAGATCACTCAAAGCGCCGACTCATAATTTTAAGGTTTATTATTTTTTTGCTTGTTTTTTCGGCGGTTTAATTTTTTTTGTTGTTCGATTGGTATAATTGTCGATCTCGCCAGATCAAAAGCGATGATTTAGGTCTTTGAACGGAATGCGCAGTCATTCCCATAACACTCACAATCTTTGTAGTGTCAGACGTAAAGAATATCGCTATCCATTTTTTCCGGCGACTGAAGGACTTTCTAATGAATGGGCAGCAGCGTTCTCTCTGCATTTTAGGTAACCACCATCTGCGATCGCCAACCCCCCTGCCAAGCGTGGCAATGATGGCAAACCCAGCCAAATGTGGGGAAGCCTATGTCCAGCGGTGGGCGTCTATAATTCTGAACCCCGCTGTGAAAGTCGTCGTCGAAATTTTTCATTGGTTATTAAAAAACATCAGCTGTACCGTACATTATGAGCGCGTAGGTATTGTAATTTTGAAAAAAAAAAAAATATTTTGATAACTTACCTTAATTTTTTAGGCTAGCGGCTCTGTTCTGATTTTAAGGTTAAAATTTGCGCGTCGTTGTTCCCACATACAGTAGAGATAGGTATGCCAATAGCAACGTTAATGATAGTTAATATACATGTATTTTACATATTTTTAAGGACGGATAAACGTTATCTAACTTTAACCTTACAACGAGTTTAGACTTTTAAATGAGAGGTTTTATGCAACTCCAACGACTCAGCGTTGCATGAAATTAACTAGTGGCCATTCCGAGAATTCTTGCTGCCTTTCAACTATTCGCGTTTAAAAAGCGATATTGCAGAAGAACAGAACAGAACAAAATCTGAAAAGATTTTTTAAAGATAATCCTGTCTAACCACAGATTCGGAGGCGTAGTGATTTCCGCGGCAATGATGTTCTGACAGGAGTTTGTAGTCAATTTTCTAGGCCCATCAATGTCAAGAAAGGGGTTTGTAATTTTATATCATGAGCACCAGTTTTATTGAGTACCAGCTTCTGCCCGCGACAACGGCTAGTGAAATTTCTCGTTTTAACCTAAAATGTATCCTAAAGCAACGCGACTTTTTTCATTTAAAACGGCTCCCTAGGGCGGTAGCGTTATGTTATATAGCCTATAATTTCCGTCAAAAATTAGGCTATCAAATGATAAAAAAAAACCGACTTAGTATTTTCTCTTTTTGGCGATCTAAGATTATATCTCCGTCCAATATACTGGACCTTCTGTTCGTATATTTCGTAGTTAACGTAGCGAATACCTGCCGCGATTATTTAATTTCTGGAAAGAGCAGCTAATAGTTCGCATAACTCGGGGCTGTACAAATTATGTTACTTGGCAGGGCGGTATTCGCTGTACCTACTGGCTCGTTTTTCATGATAAGTTTTGTGCGGTAGATGTAATTTGTTTGGAACGGAATGTTTTATGATTTATATGTGTTGTATGAACGAGAGGAATTGCTTCAAATTGCTTTTCTTTTCACATTATTCTAGGTACGCACGACGAGAAATCAAGCTAATCTAAGCAAGCATTTCGAGTATAAGCTGACGTCTCATTGTACGGAACCTACCGGGTCCAATAGTGAATCTAAACCATCCAGGGTCCCACCCAAATGCATAAAAAAAAAATCATTCAAATCGGTCCAGCCGTTTAGGAGGAGTTCAGTGACATACACACGTACAGTAGAATTATATATATAAAGATATGTAGCCGTGTGTACCTGGATCGTTGTTCAAGCGGTCGCATGCACTACTGCTAAATATGAGGTCCTGGGCTCACTCGCTCTTCCTAGATCGAGAAAAGAGTTATTGGGTTTTTCAATCTGGAATCTCTCTGTAGCAACCCGGTGTTTGGATTTTTGCCCGTTTGATGGCAATAGACTCACCTCCTATTACGTTGGACTTAAACATAACTCGCTGGTTTTCGAGAATAACGACATAATTAAAAATTCTGTCAAATTGAATACTGTATGCCAAACGATCATAAATCTTTGATATTTTATCGCGAACAGAGATACAACGAACGATTTCGAAACGGTGAACTGACGAACGTTGATTCGAAATCGGCGTTGCATCTCTAAGTTGTAAAATATGAACGATTCATGATCGTTTGGCATGCAGTATTCAATTTGACTGAATTTTCAATTATGTCGTTATTCTCGAAAACCAACGAGTTGTGCAACACATCTTTTCTGTAAGTTTGTGAATGTGTTTACAAACACATATCTCACATACTCAAACAAAGACACTCCGAAAATGTTTAGTTGAGTTCTTCTATTGAATTAGTTTGCCGATTCTCGTCAAAAATTACTTTATCCCAGCAATAATATTCCAAAAGAAATAAGGAGGAATTCCCTCTTACACACTTTAAATCCAAACGACATACGGCTTAATGGTAATTGTTTTATAATGTGAAGAATTTTTTGACAAAAAGCAACAGGTAAATATAGGTTACGAAGTTTTTGTTATTTTACTATATGTGATTGTTAGAATACGAGTATTATACTAAAATAATTATACACCACAATACTTTGTATAATAAGAATTTTAACAAAGTAATATGTATGTTTTACAATTAAAATATTCTATTCTATGCTATAAGTTTCTATCATGAGTCATGCATTTTAATGTTATCTAGAAAAACGGCAAATCAAAGTCGTTCCATCAATCAACATTACAATGTGAACTAGCGACCACTGCAGTACGCTAATATGTCTGCGATCTTAATATAATATAATACGACGTACCTGTCTCAGCTCCGTAGCGAGGTCAATCACTAGAAGATTCTGTTCTTTATCGAAGTCCACAGATACTTGTATTTCATGGGGACCTGCAATCAAATTTATTCACCATTTATTTCATTTCTATATATACATATTTTTTTCTGAATAGTCATCATTGATTACCTTTGAAAATTGTGCTTAGCTTTTTGTAAAAAAAATCATTACACTAAAATGTTGATTAGAGGAGTAGAGTACTCAATATTTCTACACAGTATTTGCATATAGGGAAATAATCAATGGAAAATCAAAGCACTTACCTTCAAAGTGGTGAATAACAAAGACCCAAACAGTAGTCCATAATATGAGGATAGTACACAATCCAAGTTGGCAGAGAATGCATCTAAAGATGACGGAACCAACGGACTCTTCTGGGAGTTTGGGGAGCGGGTACAATCTCAACCATGTGTTCGGAACCTAGACAATAGAGGATTTAATGGAAATTGTTTTGGGACATCTAAAGCTATTCCAATGTTGGACTGAATCTTGCTTTTGAGATTAAATTGGACATGTATTTGTAGATAATGAAGATGAAATAGAATTAATAGTAGCTATTCTGAATGATTATAATTTAAACTGTGTTAGTAAAGAAATATAAGTTACTATGTAGTTACGCGTAAATATAAATTTATTTGAACTTTATTGATTCTCCAGCGAGAATAGCCGCATTGATAAAGAAACATGGGCATAAGTAGTAGACCTGTATTTCAAGGAACTTTGTTAGAATATGATTACAGAACAGCAAAGTAACACGCTACTAAAACTTATATTAGTTTCTTAATATTCATCTCTCGTCTGGTTAGGTTATACTTACTTTCTGAACCACCACAATTTCATTAGCAGCATGAAGTAATTTATTACTGTTATCTTCAATTCCGTTCACTTCACTGTTAGCCTTTCTATTTTCTTTTGCACTTAACATATTATGACCTTTTCTAAATCCATTATGTACTGGTTTCCGAATAACCTTATCAAATAAACCTTTCTTATTATTATTCTCACGAGAGCCGCTCACAAATATTCTGTTTTCTTTTATGATTTTGTGTCCACGTAATATACCGTCGTTAATGTTTGATATATTTCTTTTGACACTGATTCCATTGCCATCTAGTTCAAAAGTACTGTCAACGAGTAGTTTAGGCTTTATTTTATTATCCTTTTTCAACTTTCTGTATAATGGTTTCACTAAAACGTTGTTTTTAAATTTTTCCTTCAGTGCGTTCTTCATGTTTTCAAGTCTTGAACTGAGCATTAGAGGGAATTGTTCCCAAAACTGGGTATAGCGTGTTTTGTATTCCACGAACTGCTAACCTCTCATTAAAAGTTTAATGCAATTACACGGCAAACTTACGCCCAATTTTGCGAACGATCTCTGTAGGAGGGTATAATTAAAATCTATTATCGCCCTCGTTCTTTCGTTACTAACTTTGGTTTAAAGAAAAAATACCGGAGAGATTGCTTAACTGTTCTTTTTTGTCGGTTTCAATTGATTGCGGAGTATATTTTATTGCAACTTTTATTTTAGGATCGTTTTGTGAATTATTTATATAAGCAAACATCCCCAAACCACTGTTCATTTTATTCAGCCTCAGACTGTTATTGAAAGTTCTAATACAATCAAGGAAAGTAATTTAGAAACTTATTTAGACAGTACAAATCAGAGGAAATATAATTTCGTTCATTTCAAAGAGCGCATCAGTATTTTGGATATCGAAGAGTTTCTTATAGCGAAAGTATAGTGCGGATACACTCTCAAACATTGTAGATGAACATTTTTTCCGTGCAGTTACATAAGAATAAGTACTTGAAGTGACAATGGGCCGGAAATATTAGCTGTAGAACTGTTGGGGTAGACGTGGTCTTGAGTGGAGACGGTGAATCAGTAAACGTAAGGTAGACGCCCTCCGTCTTGTGTGAGTGTACTACGTGAGCTCGACAAATAGATGTGCTAATAACACTTGTGCAACAAAACTGTACTGCGACTCACCATAGTTCGAATGCATACTTGTGCGACACACTGAATGTAGTCGTTTCTAGCACTCGCCGGCCGCTGCCGCGCGTGCGTATGAGGTCACAGTTTTAACCTAACCTAACCTAGTGTACTATGTGAGCTCGAGTGTGTCGCACAAACGTGCATTCGAACTATTGTGAGTCGCAGTACAGTTTTGTCGCAAAAGTGTTATTTGTACATTCATTTGTCGAGCTCACGTAGTACACCCGTCCTGTGTGGTGCCGGACTTAAAGAATAGCACCATACTATTTCTTCCCGTAGGTGTCATAAAAAGCCTCTAAGGGATTTCCTAGAAAATGGACAGCGTTCTCTATGCATTTTATCACCATACTGCGATCGCCTACCTAATGTACCGACCAAAGTGGCATTTCTTGGCAAGCAATGGGTAGCTCGCCCGGTAAGGACCAGGCTCGGGTCGACGGCGCGTAGTGTTCCACGCGCGCCTCAAAGAGATGTTACCAGCATTGAAGGGGTCTGTTAGGACCGACGCATGCCAGGGTCGCGAGATAGTTCGAAAGAGATACCGTGACCCTGGCCATGGGCAACTGAAGGAACACGGTGGGTTTTAATCAGTAAAAGCCTGACACCCCCTCCCGCTCCGCCCAGAGCGGGAGAAGTCATTTGATGATTTCTCATCCAAATAAAAAGTGGCTTTTCTTGGGGGAGGCCTATATCCAGCAGTAGACGTCTTTCGGCAGAAATGATAATGATGATGATGAAGGTAGACGCCTCAGGCTAGGTGGAGCGACGATCTTTGCAGGGTCGCTTGTAGCAGCTGGATGAGAAGTACAGAAAATCGAGCTGACTGGCGTGTCATCGGAGAGCTGGTCTATGTCCAACCGTGGATTGCTGTAGGCTGATGATGATGACATAAGAGCACCAACCACCAAGATAAGAGCACCAACGCACTAACGCGCGCATGAAAAGTTTCATTTTCTGTAGCGTATCGGTTGATGAAGATCGCTTTGGCATAATAATAAATAATAATAAAAGCCATTAATTCAGACCATTTGAAAATCATGCTACTACAATAAAATTATTTAAGTTGAGAATAAAGCTAAAAAAAAATTAACTTATTTATTGTTGACACCGGCTATCTTGGTCTGTAAGCCCATTGGTAAAGGCCTCCTCCATTTCCTTCAATTTTTTCCTATTGACTGCTATTCGGGTCCACAGTTTACCTCCTGCGGTTTCTAGCTCATCTATCTAGCGTTTCCTCTGCCTTCCCCTATGCCGTTTGCCGTTTCGGGGGTGCCAGACTGTTACCCTTTTGCTCCATTTATCCGTAACTCTGAGGGTGTGACCAACCCACTTCCATGTGAGTTTTCTGGCTTTCCGTTTGATATAATGTGATTGATCGATGTGATAATATTTGGTATAATGAATACCAAATGTAAAATTACTACCAGTTCTACAACAATCCCACTAAAACTAGAACAATAAATGTAACCGCAGCACTGCAAGGGAACGCCATTACAAAGTTTCAACTGCATAATATTCAAATGTATTCAATTATTCATAAAGCATGTCCATATTATCATATCGTGGGAACGCGGAAAGAAACAAAGTTAAATTGAGTTCATGTCGTGTGGTCTGTCACTCAGACACCGGTGTACCTACTGGAACAGTCGCCGTTACTTGTTCTAGCTGATTCTGTTTATTTGTTTTATTTAATGGCCAGTTAACAATTGTTACAACTTGAAATAGTGTTTATCTATTCTAACATTATAAAGCTTAAGAGTTTGTTTGGTCGTGCGCAGTAATCTCAGGAACTACTAGTCCGAATTGAAAAATTCAATTCCGAATTCAAAACAAAAAGTTTTGGGTAGCCTATTTATTGAGGAAGGCTATAGGCTACATAACATCACGCTACAATAAAAAAGAGCGGAGCAGCAACGAAAAATAGACGAAAACTGGCAGGCAATACTATGCGACGGGAAGGGTCAGGAGAGCAAAAATTTGACGCGGACGAAGTCGCGGGCAGAAGCTAGTCTAAAATATATGGTGACTAAAACAATCTCTTATAGGTTAGCACCGAGATATATATCCTACTGGTTTCTGCCCCCTGCTGCACCCGCGTGGATGTCGAAAATTGTCCCACGAGAGCCTGCTACCGGGACAAAAGTTAGGCCTATGTTTTTTCCCAAAGTCTAGGCTATCTCTGTACCAAATCTCATCAAAATGGGTTCAGTGATTTAATGGTTTAATTACCTACTTTAAAATAATACCACTTTTTCATGTGCACACTCTACTGAAAACATCCATCAGTACTAATGTAATGTGCACTTCATTATATGGTAATACCACCCATAGTTTCAGCGAGACAGACTCGACCTAGTGTGGAGATCATAACCAAAATGCTTCCTTTGCGTGTTATTCATCCCCGATGACGCTAAAACCCCCCTCCAGGAGATTAGGAAACTGACTAGCACTCACAAGACACATCGTCACAGACCGCCGTCTTATCATCTTCACCGCCCGATCTTATCTTCAATAAACTGTTTCTAATTAATACAGGCAGTCCTCGACTTACGTCGTTTCGATTTACGTAGTTACGTCGAACAATGTTTTGTCACTATTCCTCAAGCATACGTCATTTGTTTCGATTTCCGGCACATTAATAACAAAATTTGTGCAGCCTATCAGTGTTACCAAGATCTGTATAGCAAGAAGAAAGATGCGAAGCAATCTAGAAATGATAGTTTCTTTAAGCCAAAAGTTTAATTTATTATTTCTCGTTATATATTTGGATTACATATTAAAGTTTTATAATTATTATTAAAATTAATAACACACAAATACCAAAAATAACTAGCAATTTCATAAGTGCATATATATTTATTTTAAGAACTTACTTTTGATAATAAAGTATGTATATCCTTTGTTATAAATGCAGTTTTTTTTTTTTAATTTCGAGTCCGTGTAGATCCTAACCCTTGAGTTTTACATGTAAACATACGAAAAAATATGTCTCGACTTTCGTCGTTTCGATTTACGTCGCGTATTTCAAGAACCTAACATGCCGTAAGTACGACTGCCTGTATTTAAGTTATTAACGCCACCGAAGCAATATTAGTTTTTGGAAGGATCGTAGTAGGTGGTGTTTCTACCGCCATCCCCTATGAGAAGAAGGTTCGAGTTTATGTATGTTTTTAAGTCAAAAAGATTAAAAAACACAGTTCTCTTATAACAAAAGAAAAATAAATACATAATGACAATGCGTACCTAATTGAACGAGTTAGTTATATAAGAAGTCTAATGGCCTTTATGATGCGGAACCGAAACCAAGTTGCCAATTAAATAAGTAATTACAATATACGTGTACAGTGTTAAGTGTTAACGCTGTTTATAATTGAACGTTCTTAGTACAAAAATATTTAACGGTCATTAAGAACGTCATTGTCGCAGCCATATAAAAGAAAACAAGTAAAACTGTAATTCGATGTTGTTTAGTTTAAGTCTCGTGTGGTGCCGGACAAATAATGAATAGCACTATCCCATTTCTTCCCGTGGGTGTCGTAAGAGGCGACCAAGGGACTTACTAGAGAATGGGCAGCAGCGTTCTCTATACATTTTACCACTATACTGTGATCGCCAATCCGCTTGCCAAACTGAACTGCTATAGTATTCCTATATCTACATACCTACTTAGTAGTTTTGTATGCAACAATGGAAAAACTTTTTCCTTAAGCACCTCGTAAACCGTTCGCAGGGAATTACGTAATGGAAATGTAAAACTTCGCAAACTACGTCTGCGGTAGTCTAAAAATACAATATGTAAATAAGTATATTGATTTACTAACATAACATATATGTACAATGCTGGAATAGGGGTTAAAGGCGAAAGGACGGACAAACATGAAACAAGCAACATATTGAAAATAAGTTCTTTCTCTATTACATGCATTGGAATACTATTTTTAAATTTACAGATAACGGTTCCCATAAAATGGACAGGACACTAATTAATGTTCTGACGATTCAATAATTTATATTTTTATACAGTATTGATAAATATTTTAAAGTTCATAGTTCTAAAACACGGGTAATCGTGGTTCCACTGGTTTTTAAATTCAGTAATCGAGAACGTGCTTGTAGCAGCAAGGCGGGAATATTGATTTCTCCGTTGCGCAGAGTGTCAGTAACCGGCGCGCGCAGTAAATGTCAAAATAGACGTTCTAAGGTGATGGAATGTCTCCGAATTCATGAGAAAATAACATTATTTTTATAATTTCACGAAACCCAATGAACTCATAAACTTGTTATTTAGTGAATAGTAGTAGTAGTTTTAATCTTCAAAATTATAACATGTTGGTGAAGGATTCCAGAGTTTAATTTGAGTGCGGAAGCAAAATTGCCGTAGCATTGTCGTGCGATGTCATTGTGTTGTTTACAAAAAATCTTAGTTCATAACATGATATGAAATTATTAAATGAATACGGTGTTATCGTGTATCTAGTGCCCACGTAATCAACTAGTAAGGAACATGTTTACTGGAAGAGCATTATAAATAAAAACGATGAAAGATAAAGATGTCGAGATGCCTGCGGATATTCGGAGCTTACTCCTTCAGGTTGACAAGGAAGCATTCGACCATACTTGTCTCAGCTGCCTTCATACTAACTCTCACCATGGTACTGCAGATGTACGCATCCAGGCACCACGAGCCCCCACGGCCACAGCGGAGGGTCGGTGACTTTAACTACAGACCAGGCGCCTTTCTGAAAGGTCGACAGCCCGGGAACTTAAGTTATTGCACATTCAATTATGGCCTTCCATATAGTCTCAAATGGGGCACATTCCAGGTACTTCCGTCCCCAGAAACTGGAAGTAGGAGTCATTTCGGTGTTATTTATAATGCCATTCGGGGTAAAGTATTCGCGAATGTCAGCAAGGTTGACGCAGTGACGTATGTAACACAAGCGACGCCTGAATTTCTGTATCATGTAGTGGAAATAGCGCGGTACTGGAATGGCCCCATTAGCCTCGCAGTATATGTACCTAACTATGACTTAGATATTGCTATGCAAATATTAAACCAGCTGTGCCATTGTTACCCAATGATGGGTAAAGTGTCAGTGCATTTATTTTTCCCAAACAATACAGAGCCCAAAATAAGAACGTTGGAAGAGAGAAGGAAGTATTTTCCGATTCTGCCCACGCCAACAGCTGTACCGTCTAACACAACAGCAGACCTCAGAGAATTAATGAGACAGAAATTAGAAAATTATCGCAACTTGAATAACAAAACTAGGGCGGAATACATTCAGAAGGCGAGAAAGGATAAAATCGAACGTATGATGATGAAGACTCAAGATTCAAGCTTCATTACGAATAATTTAAAGTTTGAGGATTGTTCTGGTGTAAGTTCAGACATCATGACGTATAGAAAAGCAACAGTTTTGCTGTATCCAATAAACGTTGGCAGAAATGTTGCAAGAAATGCATCAACGACCAATTATTTCTTAGTGTCTGATATAGAAATGGTGCCTAGTCGTGGGTTGGCGCCAAAATTCCTGAAAATGATAAGGAAGCTAATGGGTAATGAGAAAAGAGATTCTGGTTGTGTTTTCGCTAAGACAGTGTTTGTTGTGCCTCTGTTCGAAGTGGAGCGAGGAGAGAAAATCCCGCACGACAAAGTAACGTAAGTTGATACTTAAATACTTCGTTTATCCCCTGCCACCGTCAACGGGACGTTATCGAAACGAAATTATTCGAACCGAGCGTGATGTCCCGGTGAAGGCGTGTGGTGAACACCTACCCATAGTAAGTCGAATCACTGGATTTTCAACTCTCAGTGTTGCACCGAGAATTGATAATTGACCAACAGATTGCAACTCAAAAAAAAAAAATACTGTTCGATTTTTAGCTCTCGGTGCTGCGTTGTTAATGTGAACGTCTATTTAATATAATGTATTGCTGCATCGGTACCGTCATATTGTTACCGTTGACGTACGTTGACGGTGGCAGTGGATAAACGTCCATAGTCTAGTTGATGCAATACAAAGGAACGCAGAAAGCGCACTTAGTGCTTCTGCATCTTTTGTTGCCATTGTGAAGATCCTGTGTGGGAGGTCGCTCTTTTCTTGTCACTGAATAGTTGAATCTTTTGAGTAGTTTGTAAGTGCTAGAGTATGCGCTTCACAGTAAATCCGCATTTCTATTGTGCAAGGATCTTGCAGAGAGTCTGCAGGTATTTACTTTAATACTTCGTCTAGCACTAGGATTTATCCTGCATTAAATGGACAATTGTGGAGTCTTAAATGTACCCTACGTTTTAAGATTCAACAACTGTCCATTCTTTAACTATTGCAAGTATTATGGGTTGAAGAAATGCGAGTTCTTACAAGGACAATTCACGAATAATGGCACTTATAGAAATTTTCATTTACTAAATCTATACTTAATATTATAAACTAGCTGAGCCTATAGACGTCGCGTCGTATCCAAATTTTAATAAATCAAACTAAATACTTTATGAAAAAAAAAGCACTACGTCTTACTCACGTCGCGTCGTGTTTTTTTTTGGAAATCAGTTTTTTCTAGAGTCGTTTTTTATTTCTTACTTTGTCCGCATCAAATGTTTGCTCCCCTGACCCTTCCTATCGCATCGCAGCTTGCCAGGTTTCGTCCATTTTTTTGTTGCTACTCCGCACCTTTTGATCGTAGCGTAATATTATAAAGTTTCTACCCGACTCAAAAATAATTTTTCAATTCGAACCAGTAGTTCCTGAGATTAGCGCGTTCCACCCCCCATTTTAGGGAAGTGAGGGGGGGGGTTAGAAAGAGACAAAAAGTAGCCTGTGTTACTCTCCATCCCTTCAACTATGTCCACTTAAAAAATCACGTCAATTCGTCGCTCCGTTTTGCCGTGACAGACGGACAAACAGACACACACACTTTCCCATTTATAATATTAAGTATGGATTTCTAAACATTGTACTTGGGAGTTTAGAACTTTGCGTCTTATATAGATAATTAAGTTTGTATCTAACGTGTGGAAATATCTATGTGTGTTTATTCATTGCTTCAATTCAGGACACGTTTCTGATTGCTGCCGTGAAACACGTGTATGTTTTGATTTTACTCAACTGAACTCACTCAGAACTATTAAAATAATATTTATTTTAAAATACAGATTAGGTAGGTCTTGACATGGTAGCGTCTGGCCTTCATATTAGTGTCATTTAATTAATTAAATTATCAATAACTTAATCTTAATCTGACTTTAAATTAAACCTTATCTCTTCAAGTGACATTGGTATAACCAAAACACACCACATGCTATTTACAATAAAAATCATCATCACCATATATGTAATGGTGGAATGTAAAGGGGCCATTGTAGTTTTATGATTATTACTTAAAAACTTAAATTCTGCACAAATTTCCTGTTATATTTTTATTTAAATCAAATCCCATGTGATAAGGGGGTGAGCCTATTGTCATCAAACGGGCACAAATCTAGTCTCCAAGCTGTTACTGAGAAATTCCAAATAGAAAAATCCAGTCACACCTTGCCCGACCTGGGAATCGAGCCTAGACCCTCATGCTCAACAGTAGCACTTCCGACTACTAGGCCAACGAGACAGTAATAAAATTCCCGTTTATTACAATTTCAAATTGGCTGTTCCTACAATTTATGGTGCAGTCGTGCGATCTTTAAAACATACTTTATATCAATTTTATCGAGTTCTCCCGCGAAAAGTACCTTCAGTATGCAGCTGTAAAACGATGTAAAATTTTATTGAGACGAATATTTTTATTGCTCTCCATTTTATACATACTTATCGGTCGTCATTGGAAATTTCGTGAGGTGCATACAAATGTCATTCAGTTAGGTAAAATGAACTGGGTAGGTATTGAAATGGGACTATGGACCGGCTATTGAAACTGCTGTCTTCTTGCTCTGTCATCTCTGCATTTGATGATCTTGTGACTGCGTTAGAGAGCGGAGTGTGTGTAGCTGAATTTTGGGCCAAAGATGTTTGAACTTATTGCCATTGAATGTGCTTAGAAGATTAATTTACTACTACGCATACCCTGAACCGCTGGGTTTTGAAGCAGCTCTTTAACACAGTTTGTTCAAGACTTTCATATACAGAGTGAAATTAAAATTGCTGGCGATACTTTACCTATGTGTTGGGTTTCTATGGAAAAGTAACGAAACATTTTTCATCATTCGATGGGCGAAGTTCAATGCCCGTAATCAATCAGCTGTTTTTATAATATTTCGTGGAACATATATTTTTATCATTCAGTAAAGTAACGTTATTTAGTGTCATTTGAATTTTTGAGAATATTTTTGTTGAGTGTATACAGGTTTTTTGTACATAATAAATAATTAAAAAATTATAACTATTATGAATCCTGGAAAGGAACTTCGTTCCATCCGGGTGTCCCGTTTTTTTTTAAACTTGAAAGAGTCCTTTATATAAATGCTGTCTTTACAATGACCTGATTATGAATGTTTCTCCACCAGATTGATCCAGATGTTAGCCACTAACCGCGCGACGTACTTCCATCAGAAAGTGTGTCCTCACTGCCAGCGGTTTCCAGGGCTGCAGACGTGGCTCATGAGACCCGCCCGTAACGTTCTCGAGGTAAGAACATACATTTTGTTAACACAGATTCCATATTCACAGATACACACGCTGTGTGTTCGATGGTATTTCTTCCATCGGCAGCTCCTCAGGTGCCTAAAGGGTCTTTAAAAGAAATGTTGATACAGTTTACTTTTAGTTAGGAGCAGAAATATAAGTCTTTCAAGTTTCTGACTTCTGAACTTACGATTTTCCATACAAATTATTTAACCACTTTCATAATAAGCCTATAATATTCCCACAGCTGGAACACAGGCCTCCTCTCAGTGGGAGGGACTGGGCCATAATCCACCACGCGGGCCCAGTGTGGGTTGGTAGATGTCGCATGTCTTTAAATTTGTTTGTTCTAGAACATGCCCGTTTCCTCACGATGTTTTTCTTCACCGTTTTGGGAGCGGTGTCGGTGAAATAACTTACGCAAAGTGAAGTGCCTGTCTGGATTCAAACTTGCGACCTACAACTCGTTAATCGAAGCCGTTACCACTGGGCCACCACTGGTCTATTTAAAAACATCAAATTTAGACGATGAATTTTCGAAAATCCTTCCTTTGTGTTAGATTTCATTCACATTCACATTTCTGTTTTTTACAACGGCATACCCTTTTTTGTAGAAAAACTTGTATGCTTTGTAGTCTGTGCGGAATGTATTTGCTTCTTTTCTTCCTTTTTTTCATAACTCCTCGCGTTGCCTCGTTGACTTTCATACCTGGTAAAGTTCTACAAGTGACTTTTGTCCCTTTTTCGTATTGAGCATTTTAACAAATCATCAATGTACGAGTGACAACGGGAATCGAACGTCACGCTTGTTCTTATCTGGCGTTGGTTGACCTACCCCACTGGGTTCGATTCATAAGCATTGTAGAGAAATAAAATATAAAATACGAAAAAATGACAAAAGTCACTTAGTACATTCAACCACACCACAGGATACACAAGTTGCGTATTGAACAAAGTTGTCCTGCCTGCACAATAAATAACCATTTTTTGGTTTTGTTCATAATGTCCCTCTGCTAAGAAAGGCCTCCCCAAAGACTTTGAGGAACCCTTTTCCAGCGCCACCTCGAATCAGCCGTCGCGGTACGCGTTCAGGTCATCTCGCAACCGATTTCTGGGCAGACTACCCATTGTATAGTGACTTTTGCCCAGCGGTCATCCTGCATGCAGCTGATGTGACCCGCTCAATTCCATTTGAGGCTGGGTATACTTAGATATTCACAGGTCAACATTTGATCTAAAAATTATCACTGAACCTTTACTAAGGGTAGTTTCTTAGGGTTTTTGGAGTGGCTGATTTCGAATTCAAGGTTGGTTGTGAAAACAAAATATGCTTACTTTGACCTTGATGTGACCTTGAACCTGATATGATGGAGGTCAACGGACCTTGAATTCGAAATCAGCGACCCCAAAAACCCTAAGAAACTATACTAAGGTTCAGTGATAATTTTTAGATCAAATGTTGATCTGTGTTATCAGCCTATATTGTTCTGATTGCTAGGACACATGCTTCTTCTCGGTGAAAGGGAGTGGGCCGTAATCTACCACGCAGGCCCAAGTGCGGGTTGGTAGATGTCATATGTCTTCGAATAACAAACAAAATACTTTATACGACTTCAGCGTTTTTGATAATTCTACCACCGAAGAGCTGAGAAAGGGGATGAAGTGGTAAATGGAAAATCCTACATTTCAAAGTAAACTATGGTTAGAAATGAACGCAACAAAATTTACGACATTCACGCAGTCAAAAGCTAGTACAGTTATACTTAGGTAAAATACAAGAATCGTGTCTATACACGAAACTTCTTCGAGACGTTAGTAGTTATTAATTCCGACGTACGTGTCAAGTTCGGGCATGCGTAAATAATTGCGGATTGGCGGAACGAATAGCATCGGCAACTATATGCATTACATTTAGCAGCTGTAAGCTATTTGCAGACGCAATTTCTATTGCCATTTAAATATCACTGATTGAAATCTTATACTGTGATGATTACCGTAAAATTAACATATGAGTGTCAGTTCGAATAATGTTTATGTTCTTGTTTACTGATGAAGTTACCTTTTGTGGTTTTTACGGATCACAATAAACCATATCGTGAGTTATAAATGATTTCATTTCTGTAAGTAGGTTCATAGCTATACACTTAACACACACATGTCAATCTGAACGACAAGCAGTGGTGATGAAATAATTTATACAAGGTGTCTCCTTGGGTTCGAACCAACGACCCTACTCGTATGGCACGCTAGTTACCACTGGACCACCACTGTTCAGAAGTGACAACGATTTTTTTAAAGTTCATATATAATGTTGGTCAGATCATGTGATCCCCTGCCAGGGTTCGCGCCTGCCAGCGCAGCGTCGCGAGATTTGTTCGAAAGATTTACCGTAGCCCTGGCATATAGGCAACCGAAGGAACACGGTTTAGTCAGTAGAGCAGGAGACATCATATGATGATTTCCCACCCAGAAAAAAAAGATCATGTGATCCGACCAAGATCCTCGAACGATTTAAATTAATTCATAATAACTATGTTTTGCCAGCAGATTATCCGTCGTGGTTATCCCACGGGAAGTTACTATCGGAATAAAAAAATACATAATGAGCGTATTATAATGTGCCCATTGCTGGGACATAGGCCTCCTTTCTGTGAGAGGGAATGGGCCGTAATCCATCACGCGGGCTCAGTGTAGGTTGGTAGACGTCACAAACATGTTTGGTTCTAGGACATGCCGGTTACCTCACGATGTTTTTCTTCACCGTTTTGAAACCGGTCGGAAAAATATACCTTGTATTAATTTAGGATAAACACTATCTATGAGCCAAATTTCATTCTAGTCCGTTCTGCCGATTTTGCGTTATTGAGTGATAATCAACTAAATATTAAGTAGGATAGTAGGATTTTATTACAATGGTAACTTCGCCTTAAAAATCTATGTTTTGCAATTTTGTTTTCCGATGAAAACACATGATTACTGTAGTACAAAGATCAGACATATATTTGAAGTAATTTTCTTCACCTGTATAATAAAATAACACGTTTTAATATCGATCTTGGCTACTTATTCAGTTAGAACTGCTCAGATAAGCTCGTGCAGACTAGCGCGAAGCGAAATCGCGCGCGATTCGGCGATTTATATCCGTAGAACAATTTCTATGACCATGTCGCGGCGCGACAGGTCGCCCGTGTGTACTGTCGCGCGCGTTTTCATAGAAATTGTTTAGTCTTCCAAGTGCAGGTGTTAGTACACAGAGAGCATGATATGAGGTGGGGCATAGATTGCGATGTGGCTCGACAGTTGCACTGTGGCTCATCAGAGTGACCAAGTAATGCCGGCAGCGGCCCACCTGGCCTCTTAGTTAGTTAAGATATTTCTCAGGTGTGCTATTGCAGTAACTGGCCTATTGGAAGCCTTTCTACAGGCTCAATATAGTCAGCTGGAGGGGCACGAGCCGCTTTAGATTCGGATTCCGGTCCGGGAAGGTCTCCTGGTGCACCCGTCAGGATTGGGTACAAAGTACACATAAGTTCGTAAAGTTATCAACCTGTCTTTCCGTTATAGATATCATACTGTAATCATCACTGCGGCCTTGTTCCAACCATTACTTTTGTGACATGCTTCCCTGGTCTGTGGATGGGATCCAGATCTTACCTGATATCTTCTGAGGGTCGTTCATCCTCAACTCAGCTTATCGCAGTCTACTGCTGAACAAAGTCCTCTCTCAGGCTACGCCACAATACTCTATCCTCTGCCTTCAGCATCCAGTCTGTCCCAGCCACCTTTTTAGATCGTTGGTCAATCTAGCTGGGGGGCGTCCCACGCTACGCTTCCCGAGACGCCGTCTCTACTCCAGTGCTCCTCTGCTCCACGTGCCATTGATCCTTCGACAGACATGGCCAGCCCTGTGTCACTTCAGCTTGCTTAATCTGCGGTCTAAGTCTGCTTAAATTCCGGTTTTTTCCGGAAAATTTCATTCCTGATTTTATCCTTCATAGAAACTTCGAGTGAAGCCTGCTCCCGTAGCGCTGCTATAATCGTTGCAAATTAATGTTGTTAGTAAGGCAGATGCCACGTCCTACATACGCACATAAGCGATATGCATTATCAAATCTCGTGGCTATCAACAGTCTGCGTTAGATAAATGTAGTAGACTAAAGGCCGCAAAATGTTTCACAGAACAACTTTTTAAGTGGAT
Source organism: Aporophyla nigra (assembly GCA_947507805.1). Classification (NCBI taxonomy): domain Eukaryota; kingdom Metazoa; phylum Arthropoda; class Insecta; order Lepidoptera; family Noctuidae; genus Aporophyla; species Aporophyla nigra. Next base: position 23,231,492 of record OX382292.1, on the reverse strand, counting down.
TTTCGTTACATAAATGTATATGCAGCCTAAGCTATTGACGTATCTTCGGAACGTCGGAAGTCCGCTTATATCAGACTAAGTTATAACTAACAAAGTTAAGGCAATCACAATTAATTTCAAATATCATAATATAGCCCTATCCCAAGTATTACCGGATTATCTTTAAGACCAATTACATAAGACAATATTAGGTTTAGCGTTCACAGTTGTCAGGTCTAAAAAGTTCTGCCTCGGTCGCAAGATTAATTTGAAAGAGCTACTGTGACCCTGGCATGGGCAACTGAAAGAACACGGCTGGGTTTTAGTCTGACACGTACTCCCGCTCCGCCCAAAAAACGGCCTAAAAAGTAAAATATACAATAAAATGTTGTTTCGTAAGCCAAAATGTATCGAGATATTATAAAGTACGTGTATATGCTGTCAAAAATCCATTTACATGGTATTGATGGAAGGAATGGATGCTTAAATGTATTTAGTAGTCAAAAATATATTTACTTTAGAGGTAAATCTATACTAATAATATTATAAAGCTGAAGAGTTTGTTTGTTTATTTGTATGTTTGTTTGGTTGAACGCGCTAATCTCAGGAACGACTGGACCGAATTGAAAAATATTTTTGTGTTGAGTAGCCGATATAACATCACGCTACGATCAAAAGGTCCGCTCCTTTCCTTTCCGCAGCGACGAAAAATGGTCAAAAACTGGCAGGCAATTCGATGCGACGGGAAGGGTCAGGGGAGCAATAATTTCACGCGGACGAAGTCGCGGGCAGAAGCTAGTGTTCATATAAAGGATATTTTGTTGGTTAAACATTTGCCTCACCGCAATATTCACTTACGTTTTGAAGTATCTGCGCAAAGTATTATTTACAGTATTTAAGAGATAGCTTGGTGCTACTTATACGTACGTATCTTACATTTTAGACAAAGAAAACGTTAATGATTCAGACGTCCATGAACTAATACCTTCACTACAAAAGGTAATAGAAGAATTAAAGTAGAGACTCGTTTAACCGGACTAATGGTGGTCGTTAGGCATTCGGAGAAATGATAATCCGGATAATTTAATGTATGAAGAAGCATGATGGCATTAAGTCCGCCTCTGTACATTTATGTGCTTGAAGTATTAAATAAATAAATAAATAAATAAATAATACATAATGCTAGGTATTTATTAAAACCAACAAACACAAGGGGTAGTAAGATATTTTTAAGAGATGACATATTTATGTTCTAGTAATGCAAGTTCCGACTTGTACGTTCATGCTTGGATTCGACTTGAAGTGGAAAAGTTATTTAACCGCGGTTTGTAGTCCAGATATTCGCGAATCCGTATAATTGAGAGCTTGATAAACGAGTCACCACTGTAATCTGCTTTTTGATAGAATATAACAGAACTTGTAAAAACATCAACATCTTTAACATAAAACGAAAATATCTCAAGCAAAAGTGTCAGATGCTGGGACTAAATCTCGCAAAACCCTTCGCCTGTCCTATTATGGACACTATTATTTCCTCTTAAAGATAATCTCGTGCATGGAATTGACTTTGACAAACGGATGGCGTTGGCTGCCAACATTTTGTGGAAATCAACGCGTTGGTTCAAGAAGTCTATTATGAAGGCGAATACGCTAAAATTGTTCGCGAAATATGTATCTATATATATAAAAATGAATCCCTATTTCCCTTGGTCACGACATCACGCGTGAACGGCTGGACCGATTTCACTTTTTTGTTGTTGTTGTGTTTGTATTTGTCAGGAGAAGGTTCTTATGAAAGAAAAAAATTAAAAAATTGCGCGGAAAATTAGAAAATTTAAGAACACTTATTTAAGAATACTTAACAACCATATAATAGGACAATGTAAACTTTTTTAATGTAACATTATGACATTTGACATAGAATTGACAGAATGCTTGCTCAAATATCATCAAAGAGACAGGACAACGTCTGTCGGGTCAGCTAGTATTACATAAAAACATTACCATGAACAGGTAAGTGGTGGTTGGTTCATTGGTATCAGCCCCGACTTCAGATTTGTATGTCGTGAAATCGACACCAGGCAGGCGCTTTATTTTATGTAAATCATTTTATCACCACTGCTTACACCTCAACTCTCAAATCGGTGAAGGAAAACATAGTTAGGGAATCGGTATGTCTTACACCCAAAAATTCAGAGATAAGTGATATCTACTACCCCGCACTGGGCTCGCGTGGTGCATTACAGGTAGATTATGAGTAGGAAAGGTCAGCAAAGAAAGGATTTTAATGGGGTAAAGGGGTGAAATGAGGCCATGAGAGCCAGAGTGGCCTAACTCCTTAAACAACGCTTTTTTCCTTACTACTGAAAACTACAGTAGTAAGGAAAAACAGAAGCCATGATTTCAAATAATTTTAACTGTAGAAAATAAATATATTTTATTACTTTTTCGTGCCCAAATCTCTTAATATATTCTTTATCTTTTTGGAATCATGTTCACCCTAGGCACCATTATTATTCATTTTATTTAGATAGGCCACTCTGGCTCTCATGGCCTCAAATAGGGGTAGAAGTTTGGATGAAATGTTGTCCGTCAGTTTTGAAGCTAGGTTCTTCTAATTTAGTGTTTAGGCTTACGATTAAAAATTTATGTAAATGTATCTCATCGTATTTGATAATTCTACTCCCGAAGAGCTGAGAAACGGGATGAAGTTGTGTGGAAAGTCCTTCATTTTCAAATTAAACATAATTAAATTATTGTCAAAACAAAGTTAATTTTTAAGGAAACCAATATTGTGAAGAGAGAATAAATAAATTAATTGATTGATTAAATTTATTATTTAGGCTTAGGGCCTTATCATACTAGCGGTTTACGAGCGTCTTCAGAGCGTAGCGGGCGCACAGCGTTTTCGACGCCTGTTCGTGGCGAGTTTATGACGTACAGACATAAAGCTACTACAATCGGTCAAATTTCTTTAATAGGTTCAAGATTGATTGGCAAAATTTGACAGTTTCGGGTTGCTCGTTGTGCTGGCTTCTGTATAATACACTCAGTAACGGTTTTATCCGCGGCGATCTCGTTGCGCGTCCGCGACGTATTTGCGGCGTATACGTGGGGTATTCGATGCGCGTCCGCGACGTATTCTCTGCGCACTCGCTCCGCTTTGAAGACGCTCATGAACCGCTAGTATGATAACGCCCTTATGGTTGGAAACTAACGCAATAAAAATTTCCGACATCCACTCGGGCGAACCCGCATGCAAAAGCTACTAACTTAAAATTCTTGTAATAAATATATTGTATATTTTCACGAATCATATTTTGATCAACAAACAAGCTTATACTGAGCTGCAAAGTGAATTTAGCGAGCTATCTTAGACCATCCCACGTAAAGCAGTTTCTGGAAATTTGAGGATTGGATAAAGTCGCTTACGAGGGGAGTTGCACATTCAAGTTTGGAGGTAAATGTCAAAGGTCAAACTAATATGTGACCTTTGTCATTTTTCACAAGCGTACTCCCACATGTCTCCGCCAAGAAAATTCTATGTTTATTGCGTAAACTTGGGGACTGCGGTAAACTTGTTCTTTGTAAAGTATGCAGCTGCATTTTAAAGGCATTTCTTGAGATAATGTTTCGTAAGTAAAAAGCTAAGTAAAAATACTTGGTATGCTTCTCTTTCTTTTATAATTGATGATACAACGTTCGTCTAGTTAGCTAGAATACTTTGGCTTAGTATGTATATGTAGGTGGCCACGCTGATTGCGGTTTCAGTCCCGTTACAGGTATCTATGCTTGCTTTCAACCATTATTTTTACGCTTTAAGCGGAGGTTCGGTTTTGCTGGTACACAGGCCTCCTCCCAATAAAGGGACCCTGAGCCATAATCCATAACACGAGGACAGTGGGGGTTGGTGGAAGTCACATTTCTTAGATTTTTGGCTCTAGGACATGATACCGGTTTTATTTCGATGTTTTCCTACATCCTTTTGAGAGCAGTGGTGTTGCAATAAATTGCACAAAGTAATGTGCATGGTTGGATTCAAATCTAAGACGCGCAAATCCGGCACGGCGGACAGAGCTCCGGCAGGATCTCATGGCGACAAGGCGGGTACGATTGTCGCAACCCAGCGCAGGGCACGCCACAATTACGGCGGTAAGTCCCCTCTTTGAGGAGTGGATAGAGAGGCGTCACGGCGTCTTCACCTTCCGCCTGACGCAGGTTCTCACCGGGCATGGGTGCTTCGGTGGGTTCCTGTTCAGGATAAAGCGGGAGGATACGCCCGGGTGTTTCCATTGCGAGGATCGTCTAGAGGACTCGGTGGAGCATACGGTGGAAGTGTGCCCTGCCTGGGCGGAGCACCGCCGTGTCCTCGTGGAGGCGATCGGCGGCGGCGACCTCTCGCGTCCGGCCCTGGTGCGAGCCATGGTACGGAGCGAGCGGGCATGGGAAGCCGTCACCTCCTTCTGCGAAGCACTTCCACGCGCGCCTCAAAGAGATGTCAGCAAAACTGAAGGGGTCTACTAGGACCGATGCCTGCCAGGGTCGCGAGATTGTTCGAAAGAGATACCGTGACCCTGGCACATGGGCAACTCAAGGAACACGGGTGGGTTTTAGTCAGTAAAAGTCTGACATGCCCTCCCGCTCCGCCCAGAGCGGGGGAAGTCATTTGATGATTTCCCATCCAAAAAAAAAAAGACGCGCAAATCGGGGCCGATGGCACTGCGCCATCAGTGCCCAAAAATATGAAATGCTTGGCGCTGTCCAACGCGTTTTGCGATTTCCGTTTAGGTTGAATCGTTGTTGGTAGGTATTTTACAAAGATTTTTCTCACTTGTATCTTAAAATTTTAAGCCGTTATGGTTTAAATTGCCATGAATTCGTTCAGCTGACCCTTCACAGCACTTAATAACTTCACACCAAACTGAATATTCTAACCATTTCTCGTAAACCCACTCCGGACATCAATCAACATGACATGAATCTCAATTCATACAGAAACTGTCAGACCGTAGTCACCAGTCAATCAAGTCCCACTTCCAATGGGAGTGCAACTAATTCTACGCCTCCCTATCTGGTTCCATCATGGCGGTTCAATCTTGTTGAGTGACAGGCATAGCACTGATAAGGTAGGTACAGAAGGCTGACTGCATAGAAATCTTCTTTCTTATATCTACTATCGTTCCGTGTGCGGGACGTAAAGGCAGATGCGGGTTTCGTAGCAGGCAACTAAGGTACTTACATTTTAGCACCATACTGCGATCCTCAACCCACCTGCCAAGCATGGCGATTATAGCAAGCCCTCCAAATTGGGGGAGGCCTATGTCGAGCAGTAGACGTCTTTTTTGTGGGTGGGAAATCATCAAATGACGTGTCCCGCTCTGGGTGGAGCGTGAGGGCGTGGCAGACTTTTACTGACTAAAAGTTGCCTATTATGCCAGGGCCACTGTAACTCTTTCAAACCAATATCGCGACCCTGGCAGGCATCGGTTCTAGACCCCTTCAGTTTTGCTGACATCTTTGTGAGGCACGCGTGGAACACGACGCGCCGTCGTCACGGGTCTGGTCCTTACCGAGCGGCGGGCTACCCATTGCTCGCCACCCGCAAGCCCGCGCCTACGGTGGCCGGGAGTCCGCGATTGACTCCCGACGCCCGGGGCGATTCCGCCTGTGGTGGCAACAGACATGAGGGCACAGAGACTGCCTCTCCCTCACGCGCTCCGTCTCCTCCTTTACGAGCATTACTGCTTCGCAGAAGGAGGTGACGGCTTCTCATGCCCTGTCGCTCCATACCACGGCCTGCACCAGGGCCGGACGCGAGAGATCGCCGCCGCCAATCCCTCCACGAGGACACGGTGCGCCCCGCCAAAGCAGGGCGCACCTCCACCGTATGCTCCACCGTGTCTATGTGTACGACTGATTTCGTTTGTTGCAAGGAGCCAGCCTTCTGCACCAATCTATTCTGTGGACATAGTCCTAACACACTTACCGCCCCGCCCGCTCCCCTTGCCCGTCTCATGGCGCGTCGTCCGTGCTAATTGCCAACTAATTATCGGGAGCTGCGCGTCCTAACTGTACCACTTTACCGCATTAGAGCGCTAACAACCGGCTATAACCGGTTAGGTCCTAATTTTCTCTGTGGCGATCATTGAGATAGTGTTTAAAACTCGTTTTGAACTTGTGTTGGTTAGTAATGGGCAGGTTAACTAGTTAGCTGTTACTTTTATGTTACTCTTCTTGGTCTTCCACACCTTTTGTGGTGCGTATGTTTTGAGCGCAAAATTCCACGCAACTGCAACTAACTTAAAAATGTTATAAAGTGAACTGAATAGGAAATATGCATGTATTTTCTTCCTCTTAATGAAGCACGTTAATGTTAACCCAAGAAATAAAAATGAAAAGCAAAATTTTAAAACGGTTTGTTGCTCAAAAATTTGATTAATTTGATTAATTTTCTACTACAGTTCAAAAGTGAGTCATTGTCGCGGCCACATTATGACAGCACTTGGCACGATACTGTTTATCTCTGTTTTAGCCCCAAATCCTGTAAATTAATTTTTTTTGTGCTTTATTCCAGCAGAAATCGCAATTACTAACTTGGTGAGAATTTAAGCAATTTGCTAAGAAAATATATTTACTCACATGCTTTTTGATAGATAGTAAAATAAGTAATGCATTTTTTCTTTTTATAAATATAACAGTCTGTTGCTTAACACGTATAATGGATATATAATCAATAAAAGAGGTCTGAATTACATGCATATTCCCTATTGGTATAAAGGATAGTTTTAAAATTCATTTCACAATATCCTTGGTCGTGAGTAGGTACACAAATCTTTTGATCCCTAGTCTGTCTTATTACTGGTCGAACCAATAAGACAGCTTTCTACCAATTCATCTTAGCTCAGTTGGAGCACAGAGCAACTTTCTGGAATATCCCTGAGTTCATTTTACTAAGCTTCCTCTGAGCGTCGTCCTTTACTCAATAACTCTGTAAAAGCCATTTGTCTTTCAGAAAACGAATGTAAAAACTTGTCGCATTTGTTTTTTATTGAACGCAAAGAAAAACTCTTTGGTGTTCTAGAACTTGTAGAAGTAGCAATGAACGTATTCGTATTACTTTCTATTTTAAGAAAAATTGCTGTGAGGATTTACTTAGTATCTCTATGTACTCGTAGTTTGTGATAGGAATATGCTTTAAGTATTTTTGACTACGGTGAAGCAAAAAACGGTTCCTGGTTTTGACCTCTATGTATGTCAGTATGCATATTCCCTCATACATAACTTCTAAACGACTTATAAAGTGACAAATGAGGCTTCGTTAGAAAAGTATTGCTCGTCCGCTTGTTACAGGCTGATAGATGCGACCACACCTTTCAGATAAGAACTGTTTCTTGTTTCACACTTTTTAGAGCGTCAGTTTCAGTAGTCGGGTTTTTGTTTTTGAACTTACTTTTTTACATTTGTTGCAAGTTCTAAATTATACCTCTTAGATTCGCCTACCTGATGATTGTAGTGTTATCACGTTGAGTTCACACAAATCACTGACACTTTTACGAATAACCATTATATTTCGTTTTTTGTGATGTCATAAGATACATAATGGATCAAGATAAGTCTAACGACATCTCATCCGTAAAAAACGGTTCAACAGCTGTTTCAGGTGCCAAATTGTCTCACTTAACTACTAGTCTCTGAAATTCTGTGACAGTAAACAAAGTCAAATATATTTGTTCCTTCTTTTACCAAAACAAAAAAGATACCATCGTTTTATTTCGATAAAAAGACGTTTATATGTTCACGATACCTGCAAACTGACAGCGGAAAACAGAACTCGTACCAATTTTACAAATTGACAACCGTCGGAGGTCAGAACAATCGTTTGTGACACATTGCGAAACCTTTGGAATATATTCCATTCATACGTTTCGATTGAATTTTTCCTTGGGACGATGAATATATGAATTTGTTTAGAAATATGGGTTTATTTCTAAAGCAAGATAGAATATGCTCATCGTAATAAGGTATACAGGGATCACGTAGTAATGAATTAGGGTTACGGTAGGTATGTTTTTCTGAAATAATTTGTTTATTGAAATATTAAATAAACCTAATTGATAAAGCAAGCAAGAATAATTCATCATCATCATCATTTCAGCCGAAAGACGTCCACTGCTGGACATAGGCCTCCCCCAACCTCCGCCATTTCGACCGGTTCTGTGCCTCCCGCATCCAGCGGATTCCTGCGGCCTTCACAAGGTCATCGGTCCACCTTGTTGGAGGCTGTAGTGTGTAAACCTTATAGTATGTAACCAGCCTTATTTAATATAAATGTAATCAATATAATCGTTTACTCGTTACAATAGAGACAGTATTGATTTAGCTCTCGGTCTTTCAATATCTCCTCGAGATCCCGCCTTACATGGCGACCCTGCCAGGTTTTTTTTTCGACTTTAATTTACTTATAATTTTACTTTTTTTCACCATTGGAAGGAGATGTAGTGTGTAATCAACCTTATAGTATGTAACCAGCCTTATTTAATATAAATGTGATCCATATAATCGTTTACTCGTTACAATAAAGACAATATTGATTTAGCTCTCGGTCTTTCAATCTCTCCTCGAGATCCCGCCTTACAAGGCCTTCCAACTCTACGTCTTCCGGTACGCGGTGCAAGAATAATTACTTAATCAAATTTATTGTAAAACAATATTGCGTTGCTAATTTATCGGTGTTTAGACCGTTCCCTATATCCCTATGTGATGAGGGCAAGGACGTCTTCAATGAATTGATTTATTGCTTCAATTATTATAAACTTATATTTTTCTTAATTTTAACAATAAATTGGTGAGAGATACGAAGCTTAACCGTTTTTTCGTGGAGAAGAGTGAAGTTGGTTGCGACGGTGCTGCAGTGCTGCCACGATGTTCACGCCGCAGAATGTTTGCGTTATTCGCCGCTAGATGGCGTTGCAGGTATATTATTTTTTAACATAACATCACGCATTGCTTCCCCGAAGGGATGGGCAGAGGTATACCTACATTAATTAAACCTACAATTCGCCAGTTATGTTTAAGTCCCATGTAATAGTGGAGCCTAATGCTGTCAACCGGGCACAAATACGGACTCCGGGCTACTATTGAGAATTTCCAGAAAAAAAAATCCAATAAAATTTTTCCCGATCTGGGAATGGAACCCAAGACCTCGTGTTAAGCAGTAGCGTTTGTCCAGTAGACCAATGAGGCAGTCTATATTTCCAATATTTTATGGACTATTATAATATATGATTTATGGTTTTTGGTACAGTGGTACGAGGTGGTGGTGGTGGTGGCAGTGCTACTCATAATTTATTAAACTTCGCCTTAATGTGACCCTAAGGAGTAACTATAATGTATTGATGACAAGATGGTGACCCATCTTAGTGCTGTAACAACTGAATCCGTGTGAAATATAGTGTCTGCACTTCCTAATCATTCTGCCTCGGGTGATAAAATTATTATTGGAGAGTCTATACAAAACCTTAGTAAGAACTTAGTTTGCAGATGTTTTCCCTACTTTTAAACACGTTCCTGCCAATATTTTATTCTTTTACGTTGGTATGATGTATTTGTATGCATAGGAATCACACGGATGACCTTGTCGTGGTTGAAACCAGTCAGTAATATCGGTCGAAACGAGGTTAACGGCGCAGGGTGCGCCAGACTAACCTTGGTATGGCATTCAGGGAAGCTTTTTGCTCTGATATTATATGCCTTTATATTAATTATCCGGATTTGTTCTGGAGTGGCGACCACGTACCGAAGACGTACAGTTGAAAGGCGTCCCATAAGGTGGACCGATGACTATGTAAAGGCCGCAGGAATCCGCTGGATGCGGGAAGCATAAAACCGGTCGAAATGGTGCCTTGGCCTTGGCTGAAATGATGATGATGATAATATTAATTACCAGATACACATTTTCATATCCATAATACTTAAAAAAAAGAAACAAAGTAACCGACGAACTAAGAAATTATAAAGCAAAAAAAACCCTTTTAGCCAAAGCTCCTAAATTAGATATTGTAAACTGATAACTTTGAGTCGGCGCCAAACAAACAATCAACACTGCAGATCAATCAAGCTGCCATTATTTTACTTGGCGCCTATAAATTTGTGTGGCGCCGACTCAAAATTGATAATTAACATTAATTAGATGGATTTTGCTTTTTAAATGGGACCAAATACGAACGAGAATTCTAAACTTTCCAATAAAAAAAAGATTGATCAAATCCTGCTCAGTTAAAAGTTATGCGTGAAAATATATATGTATACGTGCGTATACACGCGTCAACATGAGAACCTCCTTCTGTTTTTTTGTTGAAATTATTTTCCAAATATAAAAGGGTTTTGTGCCTAAAACGAAATTCAAAGATAGAAAGATTTTGAAGGAATTTTTAATATAGTTTTTTTTTTTGAGATTGTTACTAAGTGAAGCCTGTTATTCGTTTAACTGTCTAGACGACGATCAGAAATGTGAAATATTTTATGTAAAAAATGTAAAATAAGTTTTACCATTTTAATACTTATGAAGTCAAACCTTCTCTCAGGGGTCGGCAATAACGGCACCTGCTACTATCCATACTAATATTATAAACTAGTTTCTGCCCGCGACTTCGTCCGCGTTAAATTTCTTGTTCCCCCGACCCTTCCCGTCGCGTCGAATCGCCTACCGGTGCGATTTTCCCCGTTTTTTGCAACATTTTTCATTACTGCTCCGCTCCTCTTAGTTGTAGCGCAATCTTATATAGCTTTCTCGATAAATAGACTACCCAACACAAAAATAATTTTTCAATTCGGATCGGTAGTTCCTGAGATTACTGCGTTCAATCAAACAAACTCTTCAGCTTTATAATATTAGTATAGATGGGAAATGGGGGGGGGGGGGGGGGGTGGAATTTAACGCAAGCGAAGCCGCGGGCAAAAGCTAGTTCTTAATAAACTCCTTTTGCTTCGTATACGTTCATACATCAAAATGCCAATTCTCGTAATAAAAATCGTTCAAAATCTAGTCCCAGTCAAATGTCAAAAAGTTGTCAAAAATGTTTGGAAGGTATTTTAGACACATCGAGACTGACATCAGACTGTGTGAACGTTCTTAAAATTATCAGAATTGGCCCTCTGGTCATACACATACGCCGGCTGCGAGTTGATACTACGCACCTGGCCTTTCTGAAGAATACCACCAATAAGGTCACAATAATGATGTTCTTTCAGTGCGTCCCCTTGTGACCACATCGTTTGGGTTAATCATTCGACCTCAGTATAATTTTCAATGTTAACTACCTCGTTGCTCTACTGGTTGTGTTATTATTGAGTTTGAGGTCCTAGGTTCGAGCCCCAGGTCGGGCAAAGTGATAATAGGATTGTATATTTGGAGTTTCTCGGTAGCAGCCGAGTCTGGATTTGTGCCCGGTTGATAATAATAATAATGTCTTAGGACAACCAATACAACGTTATCTGATCCCAAACTAGGCAGAGCCTGGACTATGGCAACCAGACAACTGATAAACATACTTATATGGTATATTGCTAAATACATACATATCTATATATATAAAAATGAATCCCTATTTCCCTTGGTCACGCCATCACGCGTGAACGGCTGGACCGATTTCACTTTTTTTTTTTGTTGTGTTTGTAATTGTCAGGAGAAGGTTCTTATGAAATAAAAAAATTGCGCGGAAAATTAGAAAATTTAAGAATACTTAACAACCATATAATAGGACAATGTAAACTTTTGTAATGTAACATTATGACATAGAATTGACAGAATGCGTGCTCAAATATCATCAAAGAGACAGGACAACGTCTGTCGGGTCAGCTAGTTATAGATAAATTACACCCAGACACAGAACAAATGATTGTGTTCATCACACAAAGATTTGTCCTGGGTGGGAAAACGCTCGCCCCTACTTCATGGGACTTAAACTAAATATGGCTGAACTACTTAGGTAAATTTCTGCCCAAGCCTTCGAGGATGCAAGTTGTGATGTTATGTTATTTTCAATGTTTCATATTAAAACTTTCCCAATTTCGGTATTTACGTTAAATTCAGATTATAACTTTAAAGCTGAGTTATAGTCTGGTGTAGGATAATTTAAAGCTGCCAGCATTTTAATTACTAAGCACGTTTATTTAAACGAGCTTTATAATTATTAACTGTCTTTTTCAAATGTAGGTATATATTCCAATCCCGAATTTAAAAGCTACCAATTAAAATTATATAATTTTGAACTTTCATTCCTTCTTCTTCAGGCTTAATTTTCTTATCTCATATTTTGTAGTATAATTAATCATGAGAGCAGTAGTGTCCCAGTGTTAATAATATCTCGAATTACTAGTCGTGGGTTAGAACCCATGCAGGCGTTTTAGTTTGTTTAATTTATTTAAAAAAACTACTGCTCTCAAAACGGTGAAGGAAAACATCGTGAGGAAACCGGCATGTCCTAGAACCAAAATATCGATTAGAAGTGATCAACCCGCATTGTACCCGCGTGAAGGAGTAGGGCCCGTGCAGTCAAACAGAGTGGATGCCTGTGTCTCAGCAAGAACGTTCTAGGCTTATTATGTATAATTAATTATAAAACTTATAAGTAGAAAAATTGTGGTGATATTTCGTGTATATAGTAGAAACTAATAACGTTAAGGGCCTTCTATAAAAACTTCTACGGTTTTTCTTTCACAACTATTCCTCAATTTGGACCCGTTGTGAGTTTTTATTCGACTGCATTAAAAATCATATTACATATGTACCTTTTTTAATAAAGGGCTCACTATGGAATTTTCTTGGAAAATTCACAATCTGAAGCGACTTCGTCATTATTGCCTATGGGGAATCCCATCGGACACATAGCTTGTGATCACAATAAAAAAAAAAAACATCGAGTGCCTTCTCTCAACCACGTTGGGGCGCGGCCAGCGTCGGTTAACCTGGTCGAACGAACCATGCGGCCGGTATTATTTGGCTAGGAACCCCTCATTCATAATTAAAAAATTATAAGCAACAATTTCTTCCAGGAGCCAGGTTAAGAGATAAGATTCTTATCAAAGTAATTGTTTCAGCCGATGATAATAGCGAAGCGGGAGTACCCTTACCATCGGTGGGAGCCGCTCTACTTCGGCACCAACAAAGAGCCCTGGTACAGCGAAACTCTATTCTGGGAAGGACTTCAAGACAAAATGACACAGGTAACTTATTACTAAATAGGCCTCAGGTAATGGATTATTTAAAAGTCTTCAACTACCAAATATTATAAAAAAATGGTATTGGTAAAAAACAGGAAAAAATAAAAGAAAACCACCGAAAACACTGAAAAGCAAAAAATTATAAACCATTAAATTTTGAGTCGGCGTTTTTAGTGATCTTTGTTCATTGATTTTTCAGCGTTGACTCAAAATTTTAAGGTTTATTATTTTTGCTTTTCAGTTTTTTCGGTGGTTTAATTTTTTTATTAAAAAGTTTTAATTTTATATTTTTTTGTAGCTTTATAATACTTGGCAAGGTATACCCTATCCAATAAAAAAAGAATAATCAAAATCGGACTATTCTATATAAAGTTATGCGTGGTCATACATTACAATCAGTTAGTGAACAATCAATCACCCCTGTTTTCCGATCCTTAAGGTTCGATTTGTTTTCCAAATTTATATGGGACCACCTTCAGGGTATATATACCCTTTCCAATAAAAAAAGAATTATCACAATCGGACTACTAAGTAAAAAGTTATGCGTGATCATACATAAAAAAAATAAAAAAAAATATACGCGTCGAATCTTATTCTTCATTGAAAACCTCCTCCGTTTTTTCGTCGGTTAAAAAATTGAGCAAACTATTACCATGAATTCTGCAATTGATTCTAGAGTTCTAAGCGTAGAAATATTTCAACGGTTTTGAAAAAAGAATAGCTGTTCATTACATTTAAGTCATAATCATTAGACAGTAGATTTTTGTAGCATATGGTTTCAGACCCAAAGGTCCTGCAAAAAGTATAAAATCAATTTTGTGTCAAGTCACTTTAGAGGTCGTTTTGGTTTGTTTCTGAGGAGCTATTCTTTTATAATGGGTCTACTATTTTTATAAACACCAAAAAACGACCAACTTTGTTTGTTTAAGAGAACAAAGGCTGGATATTTCCATTGCGGCACGTGCCGTCTGTCTGTCCGTTCGTCCATCCATCTCCCACAGGGCTGTTTCTTTTTAACCGTAATTGATTGCCAGTTTTAATTTCCACAGAGTACGTGTTTACTATGGCTTCTATGGTCACTATATGTATACAAAAAATAATATGGAACCCTTTATACGCGAGTCCGATTGCTTGGCTGGTTAAATTCACTTAAAATTACTATTTTTCCATTAGATGCTGGAGTTGTGTCTCTTAGAGTACCGCATGGTAGTCCTCGACGGGGGCTTCCTATCCCACGCTGCCAGCCCCAAGCCCAAGCATCGAATGAAACGAGCTCAACTCATAAACACGAGCAACTATATGAAGATAATCAAATGGTTTAAAGAGAAGTATGAAGAACGACCGGAGTGTAGATTGCTGTGGGGCTGTGAATACTATTCGAGGAGAAAGTAACCTTGAAATTATGCGTCTAAGGTGTAGTTTTGAGTGATGGTCGGTCCTTTGTTTTTGGATGCGTATACATGATAGCCAATATTGATCCAATGTTTACAGAAACTCATCCTTTTTACGGCACAAGATATGCAGTTCGAATTAATTGCACCTTTTACAAGACATCTATGTATTCCAATTACGATGTTTTGTAGTATTTTGCATCTTTGTTTTTCAAGAGAATACAAGGTTAAATGTAATTAGATGTATTTCTTATATGGTGTGATTGTTTTAGTTTCATTGGTTTTAGTTCCAAGTCGTTCGGGAAAAAGGCGAATTTTAAGTGATTTGGAAATATGGAAAAATTGTACCAACTTCTATTTATAATAGTGACAATAGTAGTTAAAACAGTATTCAGAACTGCTTCGTTTGATAATTTTGGATAAAAAAAATTTCGTGTCATATATTATTATTTCAAAACTGAATAAAAATTACATTTTCTTGAAAACTAACTAGACTTGCAATCACTTGTTATAAGTAATACATCGAATTAAACACCAACCTGTGTCAGTAGATGAAGCTGAGAGCTGAAAACTGCTCTTGAATAGTGAAATCTGACTTCCAAAAATGCAAATGTATGCATCAAAATGTTGATATTACACAAAGTATACAAGAATAGTTGGAATATGGTTATATGCAATTTGGACCATGTTGGAATATCTGTGTTAAAACGATGTTTAAATGTATCTTAGATTAATTTTAAAATGTTTATGAGCTTATAAAATCAATGCAGATGTTTTATTTAGTATTTCAAGTCTATTATACTGTTTGATTCAGGACTTGATTTGTCAAATATGCTATAAATATACAATAACGGCTAATTTTACCTACTAGCATGCTAGTTGAGGATTGTCTTCTTTGATAATTCTAGGAATTTTCAAGGTTGTTCAAGGTCAGCGAAGTGGTTTTTCCTTACATAGCATAATATTATCAGCCTATAATATTTCCACTTGTGGAACACTGAGACTCAGGCCTACACCCTGTGAAAGGAATTTTCCTGAACTCAAGAAAATGTTACCACTTAAATATGTAGATTTTTATAGGTACACTAGCGGACCCGACAGACGTTGTCCTGCATCGTACCTGAATAAATCAGCCGTTTAGTTGCAGTATAGATAAGTAACTTAGATACCGACTGCAGCGCCATCTGTCGGGCTGATATGTGAATCTAAACCATCCAGGGTGCCACCCGAAAGCATACAAAAAAAAACATTCAAATCGGTCCAGCCGTTTAGGAGGAGTTCAGTGACTTACACACGTACAGTAGAATTATATATATAAAGATAGGTACGCATCCAATAATGTTTACTAATGTAATTGTATTATTAACAAGAGTCACCCGTTTACCGTTTTCCCAACTACGTTTCAGTCGGCTTCCAGTCTCACCAGATACAGCTGGATATCAGTATTTAACATTAAGCGACTGCCTATCTGACCTATGCAACCCAGTTACTGGGAAACGCGTCAAAACGTCTCCACCCTGTAAATCATCACAACTAGCATGCCAGTAGATACAAATTAAGATTATAATAAATAAATGTACAAACCACTTTACGTTCCTAAACATACTACTGTTAACACCAGAGATGTTAAACATTCCGTTTTTAATTTAATAATAAATATTTATTAACTGTTTTATTGTAAAATAGTCCTCCCATACATTATAAACCTACATTATTAGTTTATATTCTTTTCGAGTTACCTACCCTTTGGTTGCATCTGCCATGTTTTGTTTCTACATCACTCTAAGGCTGACTAGTAGATGCCTCAGGCATTAAGTTTGTCTTTGTACAGTATTTTTATTTGTGCATAAGGTTTTAATAAAGAAGCCGTATGCAAAAAATTCACGTTTTTATATGTATTTTCGGCTGTACGTTACGTTCATATGTCAGTTTCTCCCTTTTAACTCGTATTAAATATACGGCTTACTTTTTAGACATCATTAGGTTTTAATAGGCTTGTGATAAAATGTTTCACGTATCTGGAATTGTTTGAATTTTACATGTTTTTATGTATTTTATCGATGTTCAAGACAGATTGTAATTATTTATAAATCTCGTTATTGCTTTGTATTAGGATAATTCAAAGTGAAACCGCGACGTAGAGCTATGATGGACCCCTAGTGTATATATCGAGGTCTTCTTATGTGGAATGTTTCGTCCTAATAAAGATTTTAATATATTAGATGCATTTATTGTGTTATTTTCCCTGAAAACTGATTGGTCATGGTCATGGTCATGGTGCTCGAAAGAGAAGAGAACGTATCGGTGTGTCATGTAAAAATAATTGATACTAGTTTGGAGCAAGGTAAATGAGTTAGTTTATTTGATGAGTTTATAAGAGATGGAAAGTTTGATAAATATGTGGAAAGGAGAG
This sequence comes from Aporophyla nigra, assembly GCA_947507805.1. Lineage (NCBI taxonomy): Eukaryota > Metazoa > Arthropoda > Insecta > Lepidoptera > Noctuidae > Aporophyla > Aporophyla nigra. Next base: position 23,214,488 of record OX382292.1, on the reverse strand, counting down.
TAAATACGGGAAATAAAGTAAATGGTGCTCTACATGTTGTTGTGATCAACCAATTAAGGCTCGACTGGTTGTTACCTACCTGTGCTGGTGCCTACGCTCATGTATGAAAGTGAATGTTGGGTGTGGCAAAAGAAGCATGAAATTAGAATAAATGCTGTGGAAATTCATTCATTGCGAACCATGTGTGGTGTGACTGTGAATGATAGGCTGAGGAATCATGTGATAAGACAACGGTACGGTTTAAAAGAAGATGATGTGACAAAAAATAAAAAGAGTATGACTGACTATGATACTTAGATGGTTTAGTCATGTTATCAGGATGAATGAAGGGCGGCTAACAAAAGGTATTTTTACAAAGCAGATGTGATTGGACACGCCGAAAAGGGACGGTTTAGGAAAACATAGAGTCACCTTATTGGTGATGTTTTTCAGAAGGGTCAGATGCGTAGTACTGTGTAGTACTGATAACCGGCGCACGTGTATGACCAGATGTATGAACTTAAACGAGGCAAAAGGAGTATGTAGGGATCGTAGCAGGTGGCATTCTGTAGTTTCTACCTACCCCCATGGGAAAATGGCGTGATTTTATGTTTGTATGTAAACTTGCTTGTATCTTTCTTAAGATAGAAAAAACGTTTATTTGGCCCTTAATAAAAGGCATACAATATACAGCAGGAGCGTAAAATAAAAATTTAATATAAAATGGTATTATACAGGATAATTTTTTATCCAGTGCGCAAACTGTAACCATGAATTCAGCATATCATTCTAGACCCCCCAACGTAGAAAATTTTCCTCGGTTATACAAAAAAAATCAGCTGTTCCATACATTTTGACCCCTGTAAGGGTCGCGAGATTGTTCGAAAGAGATACCGTGACTCTGGCACATGGGCAACTGAAGGAACACGGGTGGGTTTTAGTCAGTAAAAGTTTGACACGCCCTCCCACTCCGCCCAGAGCGGGAGAAGTCATTTGATGATTTCCCATCCAAAAAAAAAAACATATACATTTTGACCCCGTAGGTATTGCATTTTTCTATGAAACAGCAGATTTTTTTTTTGTAAAACCGACGAAAAATTTCTACGCTGGGGGGTCTAGAATGATATGCTGAATTCATGGTTACAGTTTGCGCACTGGATAAAAAATGATCCTGTATAAAATTTTAATTAGAACACTGAACTGAGAACTAGCATTATAGTGAGCCAAAGGCAAAAATGCCAGACAGCTAGTGCCTGATGCTTGTATATGCAAAAAATGCTAAATGCTGGTTAATTCCAAAAGGATAGGCAGAGGCGTACCTATCGTACACCTAAATTTCGCTAGTTATATTTAAATCCCATGCGAGAAGGGGCGAGCCAATTAATTAATTGGAACCGACCAGGTTACTACTTAGAAATTCCAGATCGAAAACCCAATAATATTTTGACCTGTCCGGGAATCGAACTCAGGACCTCATTCGTGCTCAGCAGTAACGCTTGCAACCACCAGGCCAACGAGGCAGTACTTTTCCTTTTTACCCAATTACGGCAAAGCTAAAGCGGAGTAATGCTTTTAACGCGAGAGTATGTCTGGTTAGATATTTGCGACCGTTGTGAATTTAATTATTTTGACTAAATGTTGTTTGAGACCAACTTTGACCGCAAATGGTCATTAATCGAATTATTTTAAAAGGTTTTTATTGTGTTTATACTATATTGAGGGTCCATAATAATAAATAAATAAATATCTTAGGACAACCAACAAACCGTTATCTGATCCCAAACTAGGCAGAGCCTGTACTATGGTAACCAGACAACTGATAAACATACTTATATATTTCTAAATACATACATATTATAGATAAATTTATTACACCCAGACGCAGAACAAATGATCGTGCTCATCACACAAAGATTTGCCCCGGGTGGGAATCGAACCCACGACCTCAGTCTCAGCAGTCAGCGTCACTAACCACTAGACTAACAGGCCAGTCAATAGAAAGTTAGTTAGAATCGCGGTGACCGAATGTCGTTCAAGGACTGGAAGACAAGTTGGTCGCCCGGCGGTGAGATGCGTGATGAGCAGATGATATGTTTGCCATCATGGATAAAACCTGGATGAGGCTAGCACAGGACCATGGGGAATGGAAAATAAATGAGAAGCCTTTGATCAGCAATGGATGAACTCAGGTTGTGGATAATAATGATGAACAATAGCAATCATAATGAAAACATTCCATTAATTCATCATCATCATCATCATCATTTCAGCCGTAAGACGTCCACTGCTGGACTTAGGCCTCCCCCAATTTGGGGGGCTTTGCCATAATCACCACGCTTGGCAGACGGGTTGGCGATCGCAGTATGGTGGTAAAATGCATAGAGAACGCTGCTGCCCATTCTCTAGTAAGTCCTTTAGTCGCCTTTTACGACACCCACGGGAAGAAATGGGGTGGTGTTATTCTTTACGTCCGGCACCACACGGTACAAACGGTACACGGTTCCATTAATTAATAGAGTAAAAAAGGAAAAGTGGAACCACAAAAATAATAAAGAAAATCAAATATGTTTTCCCTCTTGAGGATCCTATACGAGTAATATTAAGAGGTCTTCAAGTATGTGATCAGTGTGGCCACTCGTGAGGCCGGTAATGGACTTCTCATTGTTTATCTTGTCGAGTGTACAAGGAGGCCACTTAATTGCATATTGGACATAATATTGGCCATTTTGGATCAAGTTTTCTGTATAGAGAAACGTTTCCAAATTCCAGTAAGTTACAAACACAGTGACTTGGCTTCATCTAGTAGTCTTCATTCAACTACTGATATTTAAATATGTCTTATCTGCGGATAAATAACTAACTGATATTTAAATATGTCTTATCTGCGGATAATGCAGTGGACTGCAACATTTTTTTTTTTAACCTTATGTATTATGTATGTTGTAGTTGTTTATTATCCCTCAATAAATAAAATAAAATAAGTTTTAGTTCTGTGTTGAAGACGTGGTATTCTAAAAAATATTAAGTCCATAAATAAAGAGGTTTCATTTTTTTTTTCAATAGGAATGAATTAACAAAAGCTGAGCAACAATTTAAAAGAGAATAAGTGTTTAATAACAACAGGCTACATAAATATTATCTAGAGTTAGCCTACGGGCGCTATTTTTTAATGCGAAGTTTTTGGCCGTGCTCCGGATTTTAACTCTTAGCGTCGAACCATTCGTTACAGAATTCAGCAGAGTGCATTCTTAGCGCGCGGAGAAAGCGCGCTGTTGGATTTGAACCTACGCCGTTAAGCTAATAGCTAAAGCGTTGCAAATCCGGTACGCGGCAACACGTTAAAAGAGCACCAGTGCTATTGATGTACAAAAAAAAAAACCCGTGCGAACGTAGCCGGCTCCACACGGTTACTCTTTAAAAATAATTGGCTTTTACATTATTATTTTTTTGTTTAATTAGGTACACTGTAAATGGGTATAGATGGACAGTCAAAATTATCAACAAGGCCCTACTCACATCTCACACACACACATCACACATCTTATCTCACATTTAGAAAATCAAAACAAGATAAATAAATAACAATAAAAATAAAACAATTTAAACCAAAAAACCTGATTGATTTTAACCGTAACAATAAGCCAGGGAATCTACCTACCTAGCCTACTAAAGAGATGAAATTAGATTTAATTGCTACATTAAAATGCGTCCTTATTTAGGAACGATAAAATTTCTTAAGTGCAGTCTGTTGACAGCAAGGAAAACTGTTATTGTTATATTACGAGCTGTTTTCCGACCACCTTGCACTTTTGAAGCAAACAAAAGCTGCAGACAAATCGAGTCTTCCAGGTTAATATGTTCCCGTTATTTTCAGAGTATTTTAAAAGAATAATGATGTTCTATGGTCAAATGCATTTTATCTGACGATGCAGACTTACTGTTCTCCATATTCCACAATAGCTTTTACTATAGCGTATTACTTCAATTTTCATAATACGTCTTCAAAGAAGATGTCTTATAAAAATCTGAATAAACACGTACATTCGACATTTTCTTAAAACATCTGTCTTCAAACGTCTTTGCTGAGCCATCAAGGCATGTCTAAAGATATAATAGACACTAAATGATCGATGAGTCTCCCCTTTCATGCTGCTGAGTACGAACTAACAAGCTTTTCGCAGCTAATCTATACATCTATACAAATAAATAAAATTGGAGTGTCTGTTTTTAATATTAAGATAACCACTTTTTACTAAGTGTATATGGATGTATACACGATACATATACCAAAACAACATTTTTTACAATTTTTGTCTGTCTGTCTGTCTGTCTGTCTGTCTGTTCGTTCCCGCTAATCTCGGAAATGGCTGGACCGATTTTGACGGGACTTTCACTGGCAGATAGCTGATGTAACAAGGAGTAACTTAGGCTATTTTTATTTTAGAAAGATTCTTTTATTTTTGAAAAAAATAACTATCTTCGAAAACTACGCTGACATACGTCTCAAAATTCGTAAAACCCTGGCTGAATCCTACGAAATAGATCAAAATAATGTACTACAGTATTGTACACCTTAAAAAGGCCTACAAAAATGTCCTCAATGGTATATGTCTATCTCTTAGGGATAACCCACAATAACCATTTTTTATCTTTTACTTTTTACGAGAAATAAGGGCTTATTTACGAAGCGATTTTAAGCAATACAACATTAATCCTTATCCAATTAAGTACTTTAAATACATTGTGCATTTAATATAGATCAATATGGCCCTTTACAGCATGTAATTTAAATGAATATCTTAGAAGATATTAGAGATTTAAAAAGTGGGCGCAGAGCGCGTTGGCAGGGGCCGGGTAGTACAGGATAAGTAGGATTGTAATTCATATTACTTTGGCTTCAAAGTAATTGCGAATATCATGTGTGTTCATTATACTCAAAATAAACCTAATAGTATTATTTCAAGTAAGAGACCGCGAAATTGCTTAGATGTTTAGATTTTAGGATGTTTGTTTTTCAATGATGCAAAGACGGCCAAACGGATTTAGATCGAATTTGGCACAAAGATATATCATGGATATGTAACAGATAGGATACCTACTTTATCCCGGTAGTAGGTTCCCGGGTGATATTTTCCGACAGCTATACGGGCCAAGCCACTGGCATAAGTACTATTCCTATAATTATGTTCGGTGTCTGGTAAATGATTGAGTGTCTGTATAGGTAAAATAGGAGCGTTAAGAAAAACCAGGAAGACTTATATTCAACTAAACCAAGCCCTATGTCACAGTCTTCTTATTCTGAATACTATTACTTTTATTTTAAAAACACCAACACACATGATGTTCTCATAAACTATGAATCCTAAGTAATATGAGTTATAATCCTACTACTAATAATATTATATATGTGAAAATATGTATGATTGGGTGTTTGTTTCTCAATCACGCAAAAATGGCTGAATGGATCTGGATCGAAAATAGCACACAGAGTCTATATTACCTATATAACCTGGAATAACACATTCTTATCGCGGTAGTACGTCCTCTTGCATTAATTTCCGACATCCACGCGGGCGAAGCCGCGGGCAAATAATATTATAAATGTGAAAATATGTATGATTGGGTTGTTGTTTCTCAATCACACAAAAATGGCTGAATGGATCTGGATCGAAAATAGCACACAGAGTCTATATTACCTATATAACCTGGAATAACACATTCTTATCGCGGTTATACGTCCTCTTGCATTAATTTCCGACATCCACGCGGGCGAAGCCGCGGGCAAAAGCTAGTGTAATATAAAATGGATGAAAGAAAAACTCCCACGCGGACTGAGCAAACATAATTCCATAGAACCAAAGGAATCTTCTGTTTTTTGTTTATTTTGTTTCATTTGGTGGTCATGTTTACTCGGCACGTTCAATAAATGGCCTTTGTTTGATGTCGCGTCCTTATAGCCTTTTTATCGATATTTACTTTGGACAGCAACCAATAAGATGCTGTGTATAGACAATCGTTTTTCAGAACCCACTCGTCATATTTACTTTTCGCCTTATCCGAAGTAGCCCGTGGTAAATAACATCCCAATAATCACTGGAGTTTCTGTATCCTAACGTACAAAATATACGACAGAACTAAAGTTGAGCTACAGTTATATTTAAAAATACAATCACGTTAATCATCATCGTCATTACTGCTTAAAGACTTCCACTGCTGGGCAAAGGCCTACCCCAAACTCCGGCACTTTCATCAGTATCCGCTTTTGTAACAAGTTGTCAAAGTCGGTTACTGAACTTAGCTATGGAAAGTTCAAATTACACATCAAACGTGTCCTTATCATAAAAGCATATAAGATAAAAGACTACGTTGAAGACAAGGAAGTTTGGAAATAATTCCTTCTGCACATGTGGCTTCCCTGGAAACTCATTACAGGATGATTAGTGTCTATTAACTGCTCCCAAATGACGATGTACATTTTGTATTTAAGTTTTTTTTTTGTTTTTACAATCTTCTTTGATATCTACTCATTTTTGACATTGTATACCTACAATTCTAATTTTTACTCGTTAATATTGGTTGTCATGGCAATAGTGACATTTGGTTTAAATAGTGTATTATCTTATTTATGAAATACTATTCTTTATGTAGATTATTTAATACTTTGTGAATGTGAGAACGTTGCAGGCTTTGTAGACTGTAGGCAATTGCATTTTATTAAGTACTTGGTACTTGTTGACAGTCCTACACTGTTCTCCCATACCTATACTAAGATTTTAAACCATTGTAAAAGCCAATTATTTTTAAAAGAGTAACCGTGGAGTTTCTTGCTGGCTCTTTTCCATAGGAATCATCTATTTGGAACCGTGCACATAGCTTCTGACATTTCATAAGTGCCCATGTTTGTTTATGAGAAATAAAAATATTTTGATTTCGAGTTCTGTGCTTCCCGCATCCGGCGCAATTGTGCGGCCTTCACAAGGTCACCGGTCCACCTTCCTCCCGACGAGAACCGAAGACGTACCGCCATCCAACTCTACGTCTTCCGGTACGCGTTCGCCACTCCAGAACCTATCGGCTCCTCGACCATTTGTTCTGCAAGCAATATGCCCTACCCACTGCCTCCTAAGATTGGTAATTCACTTTAGTAGTGGTTTTTCTGGACTGGATCTATCATTTCTGGATATTTATTATCTGGTTTTGTTACAGTTGTACTGGTAACCACGTCCTTTCATCTACACAGGTTTATTTCTTAATTATTTTATTTGATTGAATGTGAGAACGTTATACTTAACGTAGTAGGTACTTGTTGACAGGCCTACGGTGTCCATTTATTATCACTGTAATTTGAATATATTGTAAAAGTCAATTATTTTTCAGAGTAACCTTAAAGTTTCTTGTCGGGCTCTAATGTTTCATAAGCGGACAAGTATGTTTATATAAATTGAATTAAGATTATGATTTGGTAAGCTGTTCTTGGATTATAAGCGTAATCCCATCTACACAGATATGTTGCATTCTTTAATATAATGAGAAATTGATAAAAGTATTTCATCATGGTTTGTTTTATACAATACCACAGGTATGTAACGAATAAAGCCATAAATGATATCATGTGAAAATGATATCATTCGAAAATGATAATTATAATTAGCCAGAGTGGTTTCACTTCAATTAATATTTTGAGCACACGTTGGTGGCATACAACATTGTTTTTGTTTGCGTTTGGGGTAGCGTCATAACAAATGGGCACAATACACGGTTGAAGCATAGAATATATAGCTACAGAAGACTAGCTCTTACAACGAGCGAAAATGCACATACACATAGACGCGCGTCTACGTACCTTCGACGTGCGGCGATCTCAAAGACATTCCAGTCGTGAGTGTGCTTTCAGTCGCTGTAAGTGAAGCGTATGTATGTGTGTGTGCGTTTTGACTCCTTCTGTACCTATGTATTCTGCGGCTCAACGTCCCGAGTAGACAAAGAACAGCTCTGCTGCATACAATTGCCTTTGGTGGGAGGTGTGGGGGTGTAAGCACTAGGATAACAAGAGCGTGGTGCCGGTAAACATCTATCTTGGGAACGTAGGTACGAACTTTTATGTGCTTAGTTTATTACACTAGACCTTGAGCATATTTGAACTTCGTCGTACCAAACTTTTTGGGACTGAATTGATAGTAAAATTTTACGTTCGGAGATTGTAACGCTCTTAGTTATGTTCGTTACTTTTTGTTCTACAAGCATATTTTGAATTGAATGTACAGTAAGGGTAATTGGGAAAATTGAAACGTGACCCTATATGTCTGAATGGAGGATAAACTTGAACAAAATTTTGGCTGCAGAAGCCTTTATTTTGAAAACAAGAAAGTCTTTATTTGGAAAGTAAACTACTCATAGAAAACTTGAAACTTGTATAATATTAATTAATTTAGAATATTCTTTTGCGGTGTCGAAATGATGTGTACAACATTTTCTTGCCAACCTACCTTCTAAGTGGAGAATATAACTAAAATAAATTGCTGTTTATGTTAATTTATGTTTGTATACTTCTGGTCTTTCTGTGCGCCATGTTTGCCGCAAATAAACGTATTTTCTTTCTTTTCTTTTTTCTTTTCTTTCTTGCTGTAGACGCAAACACAATGTGACGATTTGCTCTCAAAGTATGAGCACTCACAGTATTTATTCTTTGTCCGCCTCTGTTCATTGGCATCGCTATAAAAAAGGTTTTATTATGGGGATACTGAGGAATAACGTAATTTGTGGTTTTACTGCAAAATCATGTTAAAATAAAAGCCTGTGCTTCTCTTTAATTTTAAATTTTTCTCCGTAAGCAAAGTTGCTGTCTAGATAGCTTAGTCATATCTGAAGTAAAAGCATTTTTAAGGAAAAACTATTTTGATAACAATCTTTTCTCCTGTGTTACAATAGGTATATATTTTATATTGGTTTTCATTACGTGTAGCAGAATTTCCCTAGAGGCAGGAATTTCTTGGAAAACGGGGTAGCGTTGAGTGGCAAAAATTGAGGAGCGCGGAGTAAGGAAAAGTGGAAGAAATCTCAATAAGTAGGGAATTGCTTAGGAGAAATTACCATAGCGATTATATTAATTTTGAAAATGTTATGAGGGTATTATGAACTAGGAACTTTTGTACCTTTTTTTCATTATGATTAAACTAGCTTGTGCCAGCGGGTTCACCCGCGTGGAGGTCGGAAAATATCCCGCAGGAACTTACTACCGGGATAAAAAGTACCCTATGTGTTAATCCAGGTTATAAACTATCTGTGTGCCAAATTTCATTCAAATCGGGTCAGCAGTTTTTGCCCGAAAGAGGAACAAACATCCATAAATCCATACATCTATACATCCATATATCCATACATACAAACTTTCGCGTTTATAATATTAAGTAGGATTACATTTTTTGGCGACTTTCGATTCGCTGCCAAAAGTAAAACTCTATTCGTTACTGGTAACAAAATTACGGGCCTTAGGTACCTATTCGGGTACCTAAAAAAAAGTAAACTTATCAAATTGATTGTAAAGTCACCGATAAAAGTCAATTAAATACTTAGTTTTTGAAATCATAATTATCAGCTAAAACCGAAACGTTAAATATTAACCAAATGGATGTTCTTTTTTAATGGAAATTACTACGGTAATGAAATCTCAATCTTGTTTGTCTATAGCAAATCCGTAGAAAAAAGACCGTTGTGTTAAAAGTAATCAAAAGTTTTACTCGGCTAAACTCCTGCTTCGTTTCACGGCCTAAAACTAGAACACGTATTTCAGCTGAAGTGTGCAACATAAAAAATTAAGAAAAAGAATATGAATTCTTAGCTATTATATGAAACGTTGGTATATAAATGATGTGTAAAAGTAGCTGTGTCAATCCTCTAGCATCACTAGGATTCGCCGGTCAATCTCCTAGGTTGACATGTAGATGCCATTTATATAATAAACAAAAATAACAGTATCAATTTATTTGTGTGACTGATCGTACTTACCTATAGATTCATAGAGAGACACCAATGTCGCAAACGCGAGACATGCTACTGTATTTTCCACAGGGACATTTACGTCATTTCACTACAGTACGTGGTTGAAAATATTGAAAGGATGCAAAATTGAATTCGTATCAGAATAGACATGGTTATTCGTTAACCTAGCACGTTCGCTGCATCCACAGGCTTCTTTCTGCTTGCTAGGTTTATTCCAACTGAATATTATTATAGGTTGCCATTTGAAAAAGAATAAAATGATAATAGTTTACTTTTTTTTACTTCTGTCTACTTATTATTAGCGTTTGTAACGTACGAGTACCATGATAATAAATATTGTAGGTTATTTCCCGATATATTGATATACCCATGAAATTATTTGTTTTGACATACCTATGGGTATGTCAAAAAATGAGTTCCGTATCAAAAGGGTGCCAACGGGACCCTATTATTAGCCCTACACTGTCCGTCCGTCTGGCTGTCACAGGTCCGTATCTTTTGAACCGTAATGGATAAGTCCTTAAATTTTTTACTGTGTACACAACTATGACCGCTTTATAAAAAATTTGTAAATAAAATAAAATAAAAAATAGTCCCCATACGTAAAACGTGTTTTGTTTTACAAATGCGATCCGCACTTGGCTGTTTGCTCAGTGAGACTTGACCCAAAGTCCTAAAGCCCAGTAGCAGTACTTGAAATTACTACATAAACATCAAAAGCCTTTGAATACTCAAACAACACTTTAAGATTTCCTGAAAATTATTTCTGTCGCTACAATATACTTTTAAGTGACAGTGACAGCATGACGACTTAAAATTGAGTAGGCACTTGCGAATTCGCCTGTACAGTCCTTCAAGTATCTTTTAGCGTTTGAATAACGTTGACAGGGAGGCTGTGTTGGTAAATTGTGAATCTGTTTAATTTTGTGATATGTACTGAAAAATTGTGTAGGGTCGTGGGTACCGTCAGGAACGGGATTTCTTACGTTTTTCTTTAACTCGGAATGTAACGTCGGAAATTCGCTAAGCAGTTACCAGATACTGTAGTACTATGTTGAATATATACTTTATTTCAACCCGCTTCACCCACGAGGAAGATTCTGACATTTTCGCAGCCGCCATCTTGTTTTTTATGCTGACCTCACTATCAGCTTCAAAACCCTAGAAAACTATAAAAACGACAAACATGACAAAAAACTGAGTTCATTTAGAAATCCTTGTTGGCTTCAGCATCCTTGAAAAGCATTAAAACTATCTCACTCTCTTTCTGTAATATAAAATAAAAGTGCCCAGCTCAAGTGGGACTGGGCCGGACATATCTGCCGGATGTCTGATAACAAAAGGGCTAATAGAACCACTAATTGAGTCCCACTAAACGCTCGACGACATCGCGGCAGGCCGAATTGAAGATGGCGGGACGAGCTTGATTCTTACCGAAAGGACTGGCCAGCACTATCGAAGGACAGAATTCTGTGGAAAAACGAAAGGGAGGCCCTTTTATTTATTTTTTTGTGTGTTGGAAATCGTCAAATGACGTCTCCCGCTCTGGGCGACGCGGAAGGGTGTGTCAGACTTTTACTGACTAAAACTCACCCGTGTACCTACTTGCCCATATACCAGGGCCACGGTACCTCTTTCAAACAGATCACACGACCTTGGCAGAGGCCTTTGCCTTGCAGTGCGACAATATAGGCCAGTTAGATATATAAATAGAAGGGGCATGACGCTTATTTGTAACGTAACGCAATTTTACTCCTACTGCAAATTGCGTTAGAGAAATTCTTTTCAAAAACAAGTTGGTGGCGTGAGTTTCAATTTTGCCAACCTGCCAAAGGAGAATTTTATATCCCTGCCTTAGGAGCTTTAAGGCAGATAGAATTACGTAATATGGACCAACATCTTTATGAAAACAAAATCTTGACCTATTTCTGAACTCTTTGTTCTACATCAAAACTTTCTTGAACTTGTTTAAAGCTGCGATCCCTTTATTGTATTTTCAGATTGTTTGATTTATTCTGTTAGTAAAGTTATTCTTCAGATTTGTGTGAGCTTTCGTTTCGTATCGGTTTCGGTTTGAAACTGGAGTTGAATAGTGCTGGTTTCGCCCTATTTAAGCTGCAAAGAGTTTTCTGTTTTCCGTGAGTTGTTTTTCGAACAGTTTTCAGTGAGTTTTACGTACTTGTATGAATTTTCGAGCTGAACTTAATTAGGTCGAGATGTTATATAACTGCCTTGTTGGTTTAATGACTGCAAGTGTGACTGCTGAGAGTTGTCTTTTAAGGTTCGATTTCCAGATTTGGCAAACTGGTATTAGATTTTTTGACAAAACTAGCTTCTGCCCGCGACTTCGTCCGCGTAAAATTTCGTGTTCCCCCGAACTTTCCCGTCGCGTCGAATCGCCTACCCGTGCGATTTTCTCCGTTTTTGCAACATTTTTCATTACTGCTCCACTCCTCTTGATTGTAGCCACGATGTTATATAGCCTATGTTACTTGCAGATAATGTAGCTTTCTAATGGTGAAAGAATTTTCAAAATCGGTCCAGTAGTTTTTGAGTTTATCCATTACAAACAAACAAACAAAAATACAAATTTTTCCTCTTTATAATATTAGTGTCGATAATTCTCAGTGGTCGTCTGGAGTCTTTGATTATGAATGTGGATAGCTATACAAATAGAAGTAAACCGAAGAAATGATGGATAATAGACTATGTGAAAGATGATTTAGCTAGAAAGGGAGTGACTACCGAAATAACGACTTATACAGAAGTACAGAAGAAATAAACCGCAAATAAATTGGGTAATAGTCAGGAAAATGCTGATGAGTCAGGATCCTTTGCCAATGGTTTGCTATGATCCATTGTGACTGGTTTACTTTCTATTATGCATACATTGTCTTCCTAGCTTTTTCCCAAATTTGTTCGGGTCGCCTTCCAGTCAAAACGGATGTAGCTGAATACAAGTATTTTAGATGGAGTGACTGCCTACCTGACGTCCACAACCCAGTAACTAGGTAATACGATACTTCTTTTTTTTTTGATGGAAAATCATCAAAATCAAAATCAAAAGTCATTTATTCAAACTAGGCTGAGAGTCAGCACTTTTTGAACGTCAAAGTTACATGAGACAGTCCCCCCAAAACGCCCACCCTTCGACACTTCCTAGTGCTTTAGCTGGGAAGAAGAAGTGGCGGAACAAACTCCCCAGCAGCACAGCTGTCTGTTAAGTTAGAAGAACTTGATTCTATACAGTATTATGTAAGTAATTAAAATTATAAAACAAAACAAAACATACATCAAATTATGCGTCATATGTCAGCTAGCACACGCCAATATACGAACAAAACATTAAAAAACGAAACTTAAGCTGAAATAATAAAATCGTAAATAGAACTTAAAACCTACATAAGAGCCTCCGGGTATAAAGGGCGTGCCCGCTTACATACACAACTATGAGGAAAGCTAATTCTGATTCTGGTTGAAAGAACATAAACATTGAGTTAATTACAGCGACCAACTATTCTTATCGTTTAAGAAGTCGTTGATAGAATAGTATGCCTTTGAACAAAGGTTGGATTTTACTTTAGATTTAAACTCATTAAACTGTAAATCTAGGAAAGCAGAGGGAAACTTGTTGAAAAAGGTAATACCAAGACCAACAAATGAATTATGAACCTTATGAAGTCGGTGAAAGGGAGCTCGTAGCTTGTCCTTATTTCTAGTATTAATATTATGAATATCACTGTTCTTAGTGTACAGATGTATATTTTGCTTAATATATAAGATGTTGGCGAAGATGAATTGTGATGCCACCGTAAGAATACCAATATCTTTAAACAACTCTCTCAGAGAAACTCTAGTACCTAGTTGGTATATAGCTCGAACAGCTCGTTTCATCAAATGACGTCTCCCGATCTTGGGCGGAGCGGGAGGGCGTGTCAGAATTTTACTGACTAAAACCCACCCGTGTTCCTTCAGTTGCCCTTGTGTCAGGGTCACGATATCTCTTTCGAACAATCTCGCGATATACTCTTTGGAAGCCGAAAATGTGACACTAGTCTAGTTATCACATTTTCAGGCTGTTGACAACCTGTTACGACTATTAAAAATCCGCGAATAACAGCCAAGACCAACGGCTTAACGTGCTTTCCGAGGCACGTAGAGGTGAACTGCGGTAAGCGATAGACCTGTTTGGGTGTTGTTACTTACCCACAACTCTTACCCTCATTTATGTACATGGGGTATAAAAATGTCAAAATATTGTGGGTAACCTATATACCGTAGGCTACTGTAGACCGGACAGCCTGAATGCAGGCGTGAAGTTATGTAATATTCAGGTATCTTTATAGCAAGACTCATCATCATCATCAATTCAGCCGTATGACGTCCACTACTGGACATAGGCCTCCCCCAATTTGGGAGGCTTTGCCATAATCGCCACGCTTGGCAGGCGGGTTGGCGATCGCAGTATGGTGGTAAAATGCATAGAGAACGCTGCTGCCCATTCTCTAGTAAGTCCCTTAGTCGCCTTTTACGACACCCACGGGAAGAAATGGGGTGATGCTATTCTGTACGTCCGGCACCACACGGGACCGGGTTAGCAAGACTAACTTAAAGGAATTCATGTCTATCAATGCCTGTACAAGGGAAGTATAGCCACAGGCGGCACGGGGTTCTAAAATTAGACACAAGCGAGGTTAGAGAACTATTAATAGAATCGTATGTTAGCCTCGTGGCTGGCTGTGTAAATTTGATTTGTGTTGCAACGTTGGTACTGTACATATTACCAACGTGAGCGCGTGGGCGGCCTCCCACGCCTCCACCGCACTGGCATGACAGAATTAAATTGATGACCATGTTTGCCGACTTTAAATCGATTTCGACTGAAATTATGTTTTTAATGGCACCCATAAAACGAATATCATACCTATATTACCGATAAGCAAAGATGTATAGCTAACTCACATTTTTCGCCAGTTATGTTTGAGTTCTACGAGAGGTGAATCAAATTTAAACCGACCTTTAATTATAACTTTTTATTAAGTGATTATTTTACTAAACAAACATGCATATTATTTTTCTTAATACATTCCTTTTCTATTAATGCATTTTTGCCATCGAATCGGAAGTTTGTTAATTCCGTCACCAAAGAAAGAAGAAGGACGTGTATGTAACCAGTTGCACACGAACTGCTCTACTTGTTCGTTAGTCTCAAAACGTTGTCCTCCCAGCGCGTTTTCGATCGAGCCAAACATGTGATAATCACACGGTGAGAGGTCCGGACTGTATGGTTGCTGTTCGAGAGCAGTCCAATGCATTTTTCCCCGCACTTCATAACTTTTTGTCTCTCTCACTATTCTTTATAACTCGCAGTACGTAAAGGTCGGTTTAAATTTGATTTACCTACGTATATGAGGAGGAGCGGAATTCTATTGCCCCATCCTATTTTGATTTAAAAGAGTACCCGCGAATTTTCATGCCCTTTCTTCTCCGTTGGAACTCACTACTCTTTGGAATGGGCAACTTGCTTCATCTTTCTAACTCACCGACCCCTTAACTATTCAAAATTACCCATTGTTAGTTTATTTATGCTTTGGAAATTTTAAAATTAAAAACAATAACACGTAGCTCGACATGAGAATTTAACCTAAGAATATTTACCCAACGAGGCAGCCAAACACATTTATTGCTAGCAAAAATACAAAACTAGAAACCTTTAATACCTCGAAATAGGTTTTTTGTTAAACCACGTTACACTAGCCCACATTACTACATTATTATACTGGACTAAGCAAACACAGAAAACAATAATTACCTAACTTACGTAAGCCTTGCCGCAGAACAACACAACTTCACAAATAGCCATCTGCCTCATTTGAGGCCCTTATTATTATATTTGGCCCCGTTTGTCCCGAACAAACAGTATTATTCGCCCTCTTTGGGGACGGATTAGCAGGCCTGTCACGGAGGTACAGGAGGGATCCAATCAGCCGTGGATTATTTAATCTCCGTATGAGGAGTCCTTGTCATATACAGGATGAGAATTTTTGAAGGAAAAACTTCTTTAGCCGTGATGAGCGATTTTTGGTAGGAGCAGAAAATAATTTATTTAATTTAACCCATAAGGGTTCGTGTCTTTGACATTCTAATGTGACGAGTTGATTTTTTTTCAAAGTTTTAAATTTTCACTTCTGGCGGCAGTCGCCATGACTGCCTAGTTTTTACACGCTTTATATTAGCTTCACTTGTATGTTTGTTTGTAACCGACTCCTTATAGCGCGATCCACTTTAAACGACCAGATTTCATTTAAACTCTGTAGACTTATCGAGGACCGATGACAATACTATAACTTCATAAATTTGTGCAATTATCCTTGCAAGTGTTACCAGGACAGCAAAAAAACTGTCTTCGAAAACTACGCTGTAATTCGTCACAAACTACGCTGACATACGTCTCAAAATTCGAAACACTCTAAAAAATAGAAAATAAATAATAGTTTAAAAAAACTAAAAAACACGCTTTAATTTATTTGTTTGTTAATTAAGACGCCAACTTGATTTTTTATGGCATCACATAGAAATGAAATAACGGATAGTATAAGGACTATCTCGTGATCGTGAGTCTAGTGGTCGCAAGCGCTACTGCTGAGCATGGGGTCCTGGGTTCGATTCCCAGGTCGGGCAAAGTGTTATTAGGTTTTCCCATCAATAATTTCTCAGTAGCAGCCCGGACTCTGGATTTGTGCTCGGTGGATGGCAATAGGCTCGCCTCCTATTACATGGGACATAACTGACGAAATCTGGGTGTACTATAGGTACACCTAATTCTTCGTGGAAACTAGGAGTGATGTGTTGTTATGGAAGAAATAACAGTTAGCATAAAACTGCCATATTACTTATTTATTTTTATTATTTTCATTTTATTAATTTTAAGAAAACTTACAGCTAATACATTCGAGTAATTAAAAGTAACATGTAAAAAAAAGCCAATTACAAGTTTCCATTTATATACCTTATGTATGAAATTTTCAAGACGGTACAAACTGCGTGAGAGTGAAACAGAGACAAATAAAGAGAATAAACAAAAATTAAATAAATTACACAGCAAAGGAGATGTTTCATTTTCGGCCATCAGATGTACATTTATCAAAAAAGAAGAAAAAATACTACAAATTAGGGAAAAATATTCCCTGGTTAATTTGCGCCTGATTTGTTGTGTACAAAAAATAATAGTTTTTCAATTATTACCATGTTTTATACAACATGGCGTCACGTTTGCTTGCAGACTTCATTCGTTCTGAAATCATGTCTCATCAAATCAATGTTAACTAGAAAAAAATAAAAAAATGTGTGTATTCTTGTAGTGTTAAAAATAAATTACTATTATTCTCTTGTAAATATTTTTGAGTAAACATAATTAAGTGTTGTCATTGTGAGTCATTTCATCGTTACAAAAATCTTTAGTCTCCAATCTTGAAGTGTGTTTCTAAACGAATTCAAAATAACCACTTGCTAACTCTTATGACAAACGTCAAACATTTTTAATTTTTATTTTGTACTTAAAAACCATTTGGTATTATGAAAAAAATGTTACTTTATTCTTATTCATGAGTAATTTACCCAGCTTCGCTAAACGGTACACGTTATGGCCGGAGCCCCATATAAAAATGAAACATCTCCTTTACACCCCAAAGAAAAGATTAATAACATTTTTTTTTAAATTTCTGGACACTGTTTGAGAATAGGTCAAGATCAACATCCTCTACTGAGAATTGTTTTATTTTTCTTGGTTGCTATAAGTTGAAATACGTGAATGCATTTGGCGAGGCATACAAGAAAATAGAATATTATCTATAATTGCCACAACTCACTTATAAGTTACTTTCAGTCTTTTTTCTTAGAAGGAAGAAAGAAGTTTGTATTTTCCCGTTTGTATAAACAGTCTATAACGTTCCCACTGCTGGGATACAGGCCTCCTTTCTTTAAAAGGAAGAGCGTTGTAATCCAACATGGAGGCCAGTACGACGTCACATGTCTTCGAAGTTTTCCATTGCCCTGTGACAAATCATCCTGTATATATAATAAATAATAGTTTAAAAAACTAAAAAAACACGCTTCCATTGAAAACCAAACTAAAAAGTACAAAATAATGGAAAAAAAGCGTGGGGTGCTTTTTAAGGTATTTTTTTATTGATATCAGGCACCCCACGCTTTTTTTCCATTATTTTGTACTTTTTAGTTTGGTTTTCAATGGAAGCGTGTTTTTTTAGTTTTTTAAACTATTATTTATTTTCTATTTTTTAGGGTGTTTCACAAATTAGTTTGTGACGGTTGTCAGCGTAGTTTTCGAAGACAGTTTTTTTGCTGTCCTGTAACCCTGGCAAGGATAATGGCACAAATTTATGAAATTATTGCATTGTCATCGGTGCTTGACAGGTGTGCAAAGTTTGAATGAATTCTGGTCGTTTAAAGTGGGTCAAAATCACGCTATAAGGAGTCGGTTACAAACAAACATACAAACATACAAATATACAAACATACAAACATACAAGTGAAGCTAATATAAAGCGTGTAAAAATAAGAATCATTTATTTTCTCAGCGTAAGGAAGGTGTGTAGACTGCGAAGGTAGGAATGTAGGTGTGCGAACAAAATGTAATCCATATAGGTACCTACTTATATGCCTAAGTAGAATTGAGACAGGGGGATAGTAATTATGATCTACAATTTCGCCCAGAACAAGATAGTTCCACATACATGTACAACATGTTGAATGAATTGTAATACATATACAACATGTTGAATGAATGAATGAATTAACACACACCGCCAAACACCCCAATTAGAATATTATGATATAATCATAACACTTCCAACGCTAGCCTATGGTATACGGCAGCTGAAGTAAGCAGAATTTTTTTCTTGGGCTGTAGAAGACATAATATGTACAGTGAATTTTAACTATCTTTATATACAGGGTTATTTGTAAAACACCGGCAACCTCTCAGGTCTATGTTATTTACATCATAATAAACAACTTTTGTTCTATGACTTTTAAAAATTCATCATATTTTAGTGCATCAGATTTTCATACAAAAATCGGCTGCCTGTAAATAAGTCAAGTTCAAGCGCCCCCGCCGCCCTAACCCCGCTCCCCTTGCTAATATACTATCGCTTTCTTTTGCTTCGCATAGACTCTGTAACATTTAGAGCGTTCAATTTAAATATTTTTATTTTTGTTTGAAAATCTGATGCACTAAAATATGATGAATTTTTAAAAGTCATAGAACAAAAGTTGTTGCTTATGATGTTAGTAACATAGTCCTGAGAGGTTGCCGGTGTTTTACAAATAACCCTGTATATGTATAATTCTACTGTACGTGTGTATGTCACTGAATTCCTTCTAAACGGCTGGACCGATTTGAATGTTTTTTTTTTTTTGTATTCGTTTGGGTGGCACCCTGGATGGTTTAGATTCACAAATCAGCCCGACAGATGGCGCTGTTATCGAGTTCTAGGAAATAGGACAACGTCTGTATGGTCAGCTAGTTATGTATAAAACATTGTTTATTCATAAATTTGTTATACTTGGTTTGTAGCTTAAGTGTTCGTTAAGCTACGCTTGCTGCGGTTGGTCAATGTATGGGACTCTATTAGTAAAAAGTTAGACACTATTTTGGAATTTTTCTTTAAACTGATATTTCCTTTATTAATATTATTTTATAAAAAAATCATGGACACTTTCAGAAAAAGCACCGTTTGAGCTATAAAAATATGTCTATCTCGAGTTTTTCAGTCACAATCGAATTAGTTACAACGATAGATGTGCGCTGGTGAAATGCTGGGTGCACTATACAGGAACGTTTATAAATGGCACATAATAGGGATTTGTACGCAGTCGTAAACCTAACCTTATAATGACAGTTTTAGTGGCATAAACGGTTTGTTTTCCTCGTTTTGAGGAAGAGAATGAACATATGGTAGAAAATTGAAATTTATTTTATTGTTTGGCGCCCTCTGCTTTACGACTTTTTATGAGGAAAATTGTCCATAAGGTTATTTTATAGCTGTTCTATACTTCGTAAAAAATATTTTAAGTATACCTTAGGTAGTTATCCAGAACCCGTTGCCGGTCAAGTCTTCGACGTCGCGGTCAGGGCGACGCGCCTCAAGAGGAGTTGGGCAGGCCATCTAGCTAGCACTTTCGGTCATCATCATCCTTTCAGCCGAAAGACGTTTACCGCTGGATATAGGCCTCCCCCAAGCACTTCCATTTCGACCGGTTCTGTGCCATTCAGCGGATTTCTGCGGCCTTCTCAAGGTCATCGGTCCATCTTGTTGGAGGTGGAAGGCCTGTGATTCCCGCATGCGGCGCAATTGTGCGGCCTTCACAAGGTCACCAGTCCACCTTCCTCCCGACGAGGACCGAAGACGTCCCGACATCCAACTCTATGTCTTCCGGTACGCGGTCGCCACTCCAGAACCTTTCCGCCCCATCGGCCATCTGTTCTGCGAGCAATGTGTCCTGCCCATTGCCACTTCAGTTTAGCAATTCTTCGGGCTATGTCGGTTACCTTGGTTCTCCTACGGTCTCTTCATTTCTGATTCGATCGCGTAGGGAAACTCCAAGCATAGCCCTCTCCATTGCCCTTTGGGTGACTTACAGCCTTCTAATAAGGCCCATTGTGAGCGACCACGTTTCAGTTCTATAAGTCATCACTGGCAATACACACTGGTCAAAGTCTTGAGACATTGCGGTATGTGGGACGAGAAGATATTGCGTAGCTTCCTACCTACCTAACTGGACAGTTTGTCCTAGGTACACATATTCGTCCACAACTTCGACTGTAGCGCCTCCGATTTTCACTGGAGTGGGTATCACATGAGCATGAGCACATTCAGTGGCCAGTTGAAAAAAAAATTATTCAAAAGTACACACTATTCACACCTAGCTTATTTTTGTGATTTGCAACCGGTGGTAGGCAGTCGCTCGGCATT
Organism: Aporophyla nigra; assembly: GCA_947507805.1. Classification (NCBI taxonomy): domain Eukaryota; kingdom Metazoa; phylum Arthropoda; class Insecta; order Lepidoptera; family Noctuidae; genus Aporophyla; species Aporophyla nigra. Next base: position 23,193,516 of record OX382292.1, on the reverse strand, counting down.
GTCGCAAGACACATAACTACTTATACGTAGGACTCGGAGGCGAGTTGTGGGCATGCGAACGAATTATCGTTCGATCCGGGAGCTGGCTAAAAGTGCTAGACGAGGAGATGGCCAATGGTGTAAAACAGTGACTGAATGGTGCCCGAGATTGGCCCAAAGAAACCAAGGCTGTCTAAGGGCGCGTTTGATAGATTATATCCTTATAGTCGCGGAAAATAAATATGGCGGAAAAAGTGGAGGCCTGTACCCAGCAGGAGTGATTCCGGGCTGAGATGGTAGGTAATTATAATAAAAATACAAAAGTAATTCTTTAAGCGTTTATTGCAAAAGTAAACAAAAAATTGAAAATTCTATTTTACTAATACTTAAATTCTAGAATAAGTTAGTAGGAATTTGACCTTATTTCTTGAGGCAAGCTGGAACAAGAGAAAAAAATATTAGTTAGTAGACATATTAATATTAATGGGATCCGCACCCAAAAATGTCATAACTGTGACGTTTTCAAATCCTAAGTGCTTTTTATCTATATCTTAGACATGACTATCATAGATGAAGAAAAGATATCGAGAGGAAACATGAACTTCTAGTTAATATAAGTCTGAAATAGCCAACGTACTTCAGCAAGCGTGGTGATCATGCCCTCTCTATAGGAAGAGGCCTTTGCAGTGCAAGTGGGACAATAATAGGCTGATATTTATACCTACATAAATTTACAACATGTTAGCGAAGATATTTCTTTGATGTGACAGATAAGGTATAAATAAAGTATTTTGGTCGAAGTCTCGTGCAAATAAGTCGGGTTATACATTAAGCCAATCTGCTATCAATGATTTGCGGTGCATTAATAACTGCCCTGCCCGCCTTTAATATTGTAACTGAGCTGCCTTTACGATACGAAAAGTCACAAACACTTTCACCAAGTAGTGTCATATACGACATGGAACGCCATATATTATAGAGTCACGAAACTACGATCTATGTACTACTAGATCGGTAAAACATAAAACGTCATTCTAACACCATCTATTATGGAGTGGCGGAATTGTACATATTATTTTCGGGATCTGTTTTGGAAATATCTAGGGATCCGCTGCTATCTATGATCGGGTGGCAGAGCTACACGTATGTATGAGAATATTCTGGAAGAATAGACTCGTCATAAAAATTACGGATTGATAGGCTGTGAAGGCAGTTCTGTTACGAATGCAAAATAGTGAACTGAAAGTTATTTAGCTTGTGATAAGTGATTTTTTTTGTGGTTGGGAAATCATGAAATAACGTCTCCCGCTCTGGATGGAGCGGAAGGGCGTGTCAAACTTTTATTGACTAAAACCCAACCGTGTTCCTTTAGTTGCCCATATGCCAGGGCCACGATACTTCTTTCGAACGAATCTTGCGACCCTGGCAGGTGACAGTAGTGATTCTGCTTTAAGTTTCTGATAAGTACATTGTGACTATTTCAATAAATTGTTGGTATAAATTGGCGTACATTTATCCTGAACCCCAGCTCGTAACAGCAGTTAAATAACTAGATAGCCTGAGATAACTGAAGCCTGCAAATTTAAACATTTTAGACAGGTTCTACTTTTCCTTAAAATTCTAATTTAAAAATATCCCTAACAGACAACCTTAACTTAGTCAGGTAGATAAAATATTCCGAAATCAATCTGCATACTGATTATAGATTCAGAGAGTCCTTAATCAAATCTTCTCAACGCTTAAACTTGTCGAGGACTTGTCTAATCTAATTTGGAAACTCGTGGAATCTCTGCTGCCGACAGTAAAAGACGCTAAAACTCGGGGATCGTACAATCAAGAATTCCTTATGTATTCAAATGTGTGTGTAGTAAAATGTTGGAAGTTTTGAAACAGTCATACGCGGGTTTGGGCTAATGCGTGTACTTCATGAATCCCGACAATGTTTCTGTATAATACAGAGTGGTAGGGCCAACAGTGCGCAACGTGTTATGATGGTTTCACTACATAATTCTGGTTTTAGCATTGAAATTTTTCATAGGTTATAAAAAACTGCTGTTCCATACATTTCGACTGCATAGGCTGCACTTTTGTAGGAAACATTAGTTTTTTTTTTTGTAAACCGACGAAAATGTTTGTACAGGGTTGTCCAGAATCATGTACCAAATTCATGGTAACAGGTTGTTCGTTGATGTTTCTGCCACTCTGTATGTGTTAGTTCTTAATGAGGATTGATAAGACCAAGCTTATGTCTGCACTTTAAAAAGACTAACCTCTGAGTTTGTTTCGGCCTTTCTTCTCAGAGTAGTCAGGTAAGAAACGTCGACCTCATCTGGTTTTAAAAATATGATTGATGTGTAAAAGTGTTTGTACAAACCTTCTTACAGAAATTAAATCATGTATAATTTAAGATAAGTTATGTAAGACTACTTGATTATGTTAGGTTATTTAAAAAAAAGTATAATCATGTCCTAGGAAGTTGACTGAGTGAATTTGGTGAAAGAGCGAAAGTACTGATCTATCACTATATCTAAAGTATCTATCACTTTTTTTATCTAAGAGTTTATATTTTTTTAAATAGTAGCGGCCCAAAAAATGCCTGAACACTGGCTCCTATCGGATCCAACAGTGAATCTAAACTATCCAGATACCCAAACACACCAAACATCATCAAAATTGATCCAGTCGTGTAACAGGAGTTCAGCGACATACACACGTACAGCACGCGTAGCATGACCACCGTAGAAATGGGTTTTGTCGACGGAAGAATAGACAAAATTACAGATTGTAGAAAGATTAAAGACAGAATTAAAGATTATAGAAAGATTTGTACCATTTTATGCTGGCGTAGCATGACAATTCTATCTCTATTCCACCAAGAATAGACAAAGTTCTTTCTATGGTGGTCATGCTACGCGTGCAGAAGGATATATATATAAAGATTAGTGGGAATGTAATGTTTGTCCCTTGTTAAGAAAGACATACCTCTCCCGGAGAAATTCGTATTCGACTTGCTTAAGATGGATGGGGACCACGATCCTCCTGTGTAATGGGAACATTTAACAGGGCTTGATTTCATTAGTTTGTGAGACTGCTCATCTCGATAAAACAATATTGAATTCGTATAGTATTTGCTGGCCTCAATTAATAGCTATAAGAGTGGCCGAGGAGCAAAGAAACTACTGTCATAATCAGCTGTTACCTAATGTTCCCACTATTGGGCCACAGGCCTCCTCTAACACGTGTCTTCTACTTTTTCTAAGTCATGCCGGTTTCATTACGTTGTTTTCCTTCACCGTTTTGGCAGCAAATTAAATACACAAACTGCCTGCCTAGGTTTGAACTCACAACCTATTATAACTCGTAAGTCACCAGTCTTCCGTCGAGGCTACTGTGATGACAGTTAATAGAGATATGTTATGTTGATAAATATATAGTGAATAAGTCGTTGGAGTAACTAAATAAATATATGGAAAATGAAGACATGTTGTGCCACCTTCAAATAAACATGTGGATACAGACAGAAAGATCCTGCAATGTATTTCATCCGCTCACCTGGCAATGGATTTCAGTATTCAGTTGTTCTTGTAAAGAGTATGTAACTAAATGGCAACCTGAAAATAAAACAAGAAGAATATTAATCTTCGTGAATCATTTTCAGGATTCTAGGAGACTAGTTAAACTTTGTCAGAAATTGTTTTTTTGTTTGTTGATACAATAAGTGACGATGATTTCCATGCCAGTTTAGCAGATGAAAACATAGTTGAGACAAACTAGACATTATAACATCTCAACTTGAGATGTTATAATGTCTAGTTTATTATAAACAATTGCAGATTGTGTGGAATGCAGAGGTCAGGGTGTTATAAAGAGATACCGTGGCCTTGGCATATGGGCAACTGGGAACTGGGAATACGGTGAGGTTTTAGTCAGTAAAAGTCTGACACGCCTTTTTATTCCTCCATAGAGCGGGAGACGTCATTTGACGATTTCCCACCCACGAAAAAAAAATGGTGTTCTGGTGGTGGGAGGTCTATGTCCAGAAGTTGACTGCGATAGGCTGAGTTGATTGATTGGTATTTATATTTACCTGTATTATATCTTTTTTGTCAAAGTTTTAGACTTAATAGAGCCAGCGGAGACTTTTATAGGTCGATGATTTGATCGGTATACCTACCTAGTTTACTAAATGCGGATTTCACCAAAGAAATTGTACATGATCAGCGGTTCTTAACTCAGTACAAGGACTATCATTATCAATATTCATCCAGAAATGGTCAAATAAGCCACATATATAAAATATAACTTACTTCGGTTGTATTAAATGGAAAGGCATCTTCCTAACAGCTTCTTCAGCGATGTCCAGAGGGAAGGCAAATTCGATCATGTTTTCGTTCAGACAGTCGTTGTAAGTGGAGGCTAGCTGGCATCTGTCTGACATGCCTTCGATGCTGTCCAGGCAGAGTCGGGAGACAGCATTGAGCTTGCGAACAACTCGGGAGTTCTTGCCATTCACCAGACTAGCAAGGTGGACTAGCAGCTCTCTGTTAACCTGTGGAAAAAGGGTGTAGTCAAATAAATACTTAAGAAGATTCTAGCTTCATCTAATTTAAAGGCGTCTCGTTGCTGTACATAGTGTTATGAAAATGTATACACGTTGATAAGTGTCCTGGCAAAGAACTAAAGAACGTTTTATTGACATTTTAAACACAATAACGAATGTTAAAAGGTGGTTCCAACCAATGCAATAGACAATAACCGCCAAAAATTAAGTGAGTATCTGTTTTATTATTAATTATATTTAACATAGCCGATAACATTGAGTAACAGAAAAATGTTGTACACCCTATGGGTATGTTTCAGTGACACTATCATGCTAATTATAAGAACTGTATTTTCACCTGTGACAAACAATAAATAAATGAATATATGAATTTAAATGCGCTATAGAGTCAAGTATTTTACATCATACTTTGAGGTGTAAAAAGCATACAGTATAATTGACAGTGTAATGAAAGGATGGAAACTCTTTGCTTCATTTTCATTCATGGTTCTAAAGAAGATCCATTATTAAACCTATGAAATATCTATTTGGTATCGTTCTTTTCAGTTATCAATAAACACACAGCTGTATTAAGAATTATGAAAAAAGAAGCATTATGAGGAAGAAAACATCGTCAACCATGGCTTTCTCAGAAGCTCCAAAAGCATCATAAAAACATTATTTAATAAAATTGATAGTCCCTTTATGAAGCACTAGGTAAAAAACCACTTGGGTGGAAAACTATCCCAAAGTGTGTTGAGCCACATAATGTTTGGTAGTGTTTGTTTCTTACTAACATAGTTTTTAGGTCATTGTTACCAATAGTGTATGGACTGCGAGAACCAATTTGTAGTCCGAAATAAAAAATACATCATTATTATATTTACCTTGCCATGATTAATGACGTCACTTTGTTCCAACATGCAGGCGGCGAAGCACTGACCAGTCCTGGCAACTGGTGAAGAGTTGGTAAAGTATGCTCTGACGTCCTTAGGAGTCGCTCGGACTTTGATGACGCAAGACTGAGCCATTCGGACTAAAGCGTCTAAGTGGCCTTGGACCTGAAATACCACCAGAATGAACAGTTTATCTTTTGTAAAACAGCGCCACACAACATAACAACAACAGTAGCAGTAGTAGTAGTGGTAGTGTGTAACAGTGCCATTTCTTTATCGCAAGGTAACTGAGAAGTTTATTAAATTGCCGTTCTTCTTAATTATTACATTAACGATAATTTTGTTTTAGGATTTATGTGATGATTGTTGCTGCATCGGTCGACGTCATCACGTCAACACCGGCTGTCACTGAAAACCAGCGCTGGGACTCTGTCTGGCATAGGGTCACAGCATTATTAGAATTGATACCCTATGTCAATTTGACGTAAAATAGCCATTTTATACAACTGTAAAAGATTGATAGTTGTAATTTTTATAAACGAGCGATTTATGTTTGTAGCTAACTTGTTTGATAAACTATTGATTTACCTGACTTTACGTACCTAGTTGGGTTACGTAAATCAATATATTTAAATTTCATGATTTAGTTAATTAGAACATGGACATCTTACCTTAGGATCTGTGAAATCGACTAGTGTTCCCGCCGACCGTTCTGTTCTGAGTCCCATGACGAATGGCAACAGAAACCCGAATATTTGGAAGAGCTGCATTGTTCTGTAGAAATTGAAAGCTGATTAATTTCTTAATTCTGGCTTACTAGTTTGAAATGCAATCTTTTTTACATTGATGCGAAAAATAAAGAAGAGTAAACTCTTTTTGTGAAAAAATAATACAGTAGTTTGAATGCCAGTGCCTGTGCCATGCTAGTGGTCGCAGGCGCTACTGCTGAGTATGAGGTCTTGCGTACCTACGATTCCCTGGTTGCGCAAAGTTTCATTGGATTGAAGGGTCATTTTTCCGTAAAAAACTGTCAACATCGTTGTCATTTTTGTTTGGAATTAAGAATAAAATAAAACATAATTAAGAAAAATTGTAACGGATCGTCGTTCCGTATCGTTCCGTTTGGTGTCGGACGTAAAGAATAGCACCACCCGATTTCTTCCAGTGGGTATCGTAAATGTCAACTAAGGGACTTATTAGATCATGGGCAGCAGCGTTCTTTATGCATTTCACCACCATAATGCGCAGACAATTGAGGGAGGCCTATGTCCAGCTGTGGACGTTTTTCGGCAGAAATGATGATGATGATGATGATGATAATGATGAATCATCTTAGTAACGCGTGCTAGGTTATTCCTTGTGACTTTCAAAGATATAGATTTTACACGATTTTACCACACGAGACGGCATTTTTTATAACATTTTGTTGACGTAGAATACACGTCACTAGCACTGTTGCGCTGTGCGTAATGGCGGCGTTTATCAGACCTAGTGTATCGCTGTGAGTGTAGGCATATACAACAAACGAAATTGTATGACCTTGTATGCTTCACATCTTTATTTATGTAACATTAAGTTCATATTTGTTTTTAGATTCGTGCTTCCTAAGTGTAAAGTAAGTTTAATTTCGAAAGTCGGTGGGAAAAAATTAAATACAAGACCAAAGACGGGCGGCGAGCAATGGGTAGCTCGCCGTCTGGTAAGGAATAGGCCCGTGTCGACGGCGCGTAGTGTTCCACGCGCGCCTCAAAGAGATGTCAGCAACAATTGAAGGGATCCGCTAAGACCGATGCCTGCCAGAGTCGCGGGAGTCGTTCGAAAGAGTTATCGTGGTCCTGGCATATGGGCAACTGAAGGAACACCGGTGATTTTTAATCAGTAAAGTCTGACACGCCCTCCCGCTCCATCGAGCGAGCGGGAGATGTCATTTGATGATTTCCCACCCACGTAAAATGAACACAAAATTGAACTTATTTTTCATTTTGTAGTGTATTTGGAGGTAGATTGTATTTTTATTTTTCCAAATAAGTGTTTTAAATGATGACAAAAGAAACAACAAACGAAAAGTGCGCAAGCAAGAATGAATGAACATGGCGCCTTCCACAACAGTAATATAATAAAAGAAGACTACGAACTGAGTAACTGACCTAAAAGATAGGTACTAGATATGTATTAACAGAACGGCGGACTTAATACTATTAAGAAGCTTTTAGCACGAAGAGTATTTTGTTTCTTTCTACAACAATGAAAGTCACGAAAGAATTCTAGTACAAAACAAAAGAATTTAACTTCATATAACAGGTAATAAGTAGGTACAGTCAACAAATGAAATAAGTAACCAGCACCCTAATAACCCTAAGCGTAACACTATCGGTCAGAATCTGAATCTTTTAAAGATTATCACAATAAACCAATTAATTAACACTTATTAAAAAAAACTAAACGTCTCAAGTATTCCGTTTTTCGGGTACCAAGAGAGAAAGTAACCAGTTACTTAACTCTTTTGGCGACTTTACCTACTGAAGAATGAAATGTATATCAATGATACAAATATGCAAAATAAATAAACATAACTTCGGGACGAATGTCGCGGAATTGTGCTCGTGGATAAATAAATATGTATTGGAATTTTGACAGGATTTGAGTAGTGGAAAGATAACTAATAATGTTATATTAAGAAGCATTGGAGCGGAATCAGCCACAAATGTATGGGATGAATTTTGGGTAGCAGCAAACGTGTTCCGTCTCGTTTCAGAAATTAATTTTCAGAAATCCTTACGTTGTGCTCATTATTGGTGTCATTATTTATGAACCTACCTTTGCTAGCCGCTTTGCCTGCCTACAGGTCGAAAATTATCCCAAAGGATCGTACTACTGGAATAAAAGGTGTCCTATGTGTTAATCCAGGTTATAAACTATCCGTGTGCCGAATTTCATCTAAATCCGTTAGGCAGTTTCTACGTGGTTGAGCAACAAATTAGATGTTCTCAAACTCCAAACTTTCTCATACTTTGCGACCGACACGTACAGCTTAACAAAATTATAACCGTTAAAATCGTCAATATGGGTTGTATTGACGATTTTAACAAAATATGATTTGCGATTTAATCCCATTGAATATTTTTTTCGCGATATAGTCATTCAATGGGATTAAATGAACTTAGTGGGTCATACTGATGATTTTTGAATGCTTATAATTTTGTAATACAAACGTGTTACGATAGCAAATCAATTTAGTTCAACACATAGCCTGACACTGACCTGTACATAGCAAAAAACGTAATAAAATGGGAATTCGCGGGCTACCCAAGCACCACTTGCTCCATTACTAGACTAACAATATGATAAATAAAATTTAACTCACCAAGATTTCAGTAGTTCAGTACGCCGGCTGCAAGTCTAATGTATTTTGAAGGAGGTGACATGCTAGCTTATAAAACGTTTCAGTAAAAAAGATGATTGTGTTAGGAACAATCCTCATTGTTGCAAAACGATTCAATTTGTTTTCGTTTTTCGCACTCGACAGGTGGCCGGAGTGCCCTTATGAAAGATCTGTTGTTTTATTTTTAGCAAAACCGGCCATTTTTAGGGTTGCGTATCCAAAGGGTAAAACGGGTCCCTATTACTAGGACTCCGCTGTCCGTCCGTCCGTCTGTCACCACGCTGTATCGCATGAACCGTGATAGAGAGTTGAAATTTTCACAGATGATGTATTTCTGTTGCCGCTTTAACAACAAAAACTAAAAAAAACAGAATAAAATAAATATTTAAGGGGGCTCCCATACAACAAACGTAATTTTTTTGCCGTTTTTATAGATAATGGTACGGAACCCACCGTGCGCGAGTCCGACTCGCACTTGGGCAGTTTTTCAGTACAGACGCAAGCATAAAACGAAATTTAAAAGAGAGTCTCTCGTGAATATAGTTGTAAATAAATAAAAAATATTTTATTTCTGTAAGTAGATTTGTAAAAACACTTTTACACGTCAACCATATTTTACAGATGAGGTCGGCGTTTCCTACCCGACCACCCTGACAAGAAAGGGCGAAACAAATTTAGAGTGGTAATTGCGTAATACACTATGACCAAGCCTCCGCTGTCTGCCTGTCTGTCAGCGGGCTGTACCTACCTCATGAACCGTAAAAGGCAATTAGTTGAAATTTTCACTGAATGTGTATTCCTATTGCCAGTGTAACAACGAATAATAAAATTAAATAAAGTAAAGCAAATATTAAAGGTTATGTATCTCCATATAAAAAAACATATTCTTGTTATTTTTGCTTTGTGATACGGAACCTTTCGAGTTTGACTCGAACTTGTCCAGTTTTTATTTAAAAAAAATTGAATACTCATTGTGTTTAGACAACTTTATAATCTGCCTCATCGATGTTCACATTTTCATTTACAATGAAAGGTAATTTTGACCATTTTGGATGGTCCTATAAACAAGAGTATTTATGGCTTTAGTGTATCTGAAGTATCTGAATGTATTCACGGCACACAAAGGCCATAAATTCACTTCTGGTCGTATAACTACATATTAATGTGACCTTAATGGAATGCCTCATATGGTCCTGAGAACGTGCTTATGAAATCAGATATGTAGCATATTCATTCATATTCATTAGTGGGCTAAATCTTCATATGAATTTCTTTAGTTTGAGTGAATTGTTTCATCACCGCTGCTCTCAAAACGGTGAAGAGAAACATCGTGCGGCAACCGACATATTCTATAACCCAAAGTTCGTAGACATGTGACATCCGCCAACACGGTTTGATCGAGCGTGGTACATTATGGCCTACTCCCGCTCACTGAGAGAAGGCCCATGTCCCAGCAGTGGGACCATTATAGGCTGATTATTATCGTCACATTCCGTTGTAGTAGCTTGGAATAACTAAATGTTAACTCAGACTTAAGACACGCAAAGCGACTTTGTTTTATGTATGCAGATATGGACAGTGTGTCCTGACATAGACTAGCGATATTCTAAATACTTAAATATAAATTATTTTAAAGTACAATTACACTTCAAGTTTGCTACCCCGCTGTGGCAGCCATTTTGTTTTTTTTTTAATATTTTCCATGCGATTACAAAAAAAATTATATCTCTCAAAGTTTTAGTCATACTGAGATGAAAATAGGCTTATTTGAAAGACAATAATATTGTCTGCCGTTTGCATTAAAGAATAAGCCTGTTAGTGTATTGGGCCCAAGCTTAGAGTGTAATTGTACTTTAAAATAGTTTATATTTAAGTATTTAGAACATCGCTAGTCCATGTCCGGACACACTGTATAACTTTATAAATACTGGCGATATGCGGACGTCAGTTCTGCCTTAGCCTTCAGGAAAAACAGGCGTGTTGTTGTGTTATGTTTTACTATTAATCAGATCATCATCTGCCTAGCTTTTTGCCTACTATGGTGGGGTCAGCTTCCAGTCTAACCGCATGCAGCTCTATACTAGTATTTTACATAAGGCGACTGCCTACCTGAATTTCACAACCCATTTACGGGGAGTAATATGAGGACAACCAACACACCGTTATCTGATCTCAAACTAGGCAGAGCTTGCCAGACAACTGATAAATATACTTATATATTTCTAAATACATATTAGGTTGGGGAAAAAGTCTTTTCGCATTATAGTATGTATGAACTTGTAATAAAATCTCTTTGGCTATACTATTTGTATGTGGCTGGTTTCGGTGTCATTGAAAGTTTAAATTTTAAAGAACATAATTCCAAATTCAAATTAGGAAAATGTGTGATTTTCATTTGTTTTTCGTACCGTCAAGATGAGTGAATCTAATGAAGAAATTCGATACATTTTAAAATTTTACTACAAAAAAGGTAAAAATGCAACGCAAGCCGCGAAAAAAATTTGCGATGTTTATGGACCTAGTGTAGTGTCTGTGAGAGTAGCACAAATTTGGTTTAAGCGTTTTCAATCCGGAAATTTTGATGTCAAAGATGCACGTCGCTCTGCTCGCCCTATTACGGATAAAATGGATGCCATTTTTGAAAAAGTGGAGCAAGATCGGCATACCAGTAGTTACGACGTAGCTGGAGAACTGGAAATTGACCACAAAACAGTTTTGGGCCATTTGAAAACAACTGGGTACACAAAAAAGCTCGACATTTGGGTACCTCACGAGCTCACTGAAAGAAACCTAATGAACCGTGTACTCATTTGTGATTCTTTATTAGGACGTAATGAAACCGAACCATTTTTGAAGAAGCTGATAACTGGTGATGAAATGTGGATCACGTATGACAAGAACGTGCGAAAAAGGTCGTGGTCAAAGGCCGGTCAGGCTTCACAGACTGTGGCGAAACCCGGGTTAACTCGCAACAAGGTGATGCTGTGTATGTGGTGGGATTGGAAGGGCATTATTCATTATGAGCTGTTACCACCAGGCAGAACCATCGATTCTGAACTCTACTGCGAACAACTGATGAGATTAAAGCAAGAACTTGAGAGAAAGTGGCCGGAATTAATCAACAGAAGGGGTGTGGTTTTTCATCATGATAACGCTAGACCTCACACATCTTTAGCCGCCCAACAAAAATTAAGAGAGTTTGGCTGGGAGGTGTTAATGCATCCGCCGTATAGTCCTGACCTTGCACCTTTTTTTTTTTTTTTTTTTTTTTGGATGGGAAATCATCAAATGACTTCTCCCGCTCTGGGCGGAGTGGGAGGGCGTGTCAGACTTTTACTGACTAAAACCCACCCGTGTTCCTTCAGTTGCCCATGTGCCAGAGTCACGGTATCTCTTTCGAACAATCTCGTGACCCTGGCAGGCATCGGTCCTAGCAGACCCCTACATTGCTGCTGACATCTCTTTGAGGCGCGCGTGGAACACTACGCGCCGTCGACCCGAGCCTGATCCTTACCGGGCGGCGAGCTACCCATTGCTCGCCACCCGCAAGCTCGCGCCTACGGTGGCCGGGAGTCCGCTATCGACTCCAGACGCCCGGGGCGTCTCCTCCTGCGGTGGCTAGGGACGTGAGGGTGCAGAGACTGCCACTCCCTCACGCGCCCCGCCTCCTCCTTCGCGAGCATTACTGCTTCGCAGAAGGAGGTGATGACCTTGCACCTTCAGATTTCCACCTGTTTCGGTCTCTTCAGAATTCTTTAGGCAGTGTCAGGTTATCATCGGTTCTACGGCTAATGTGGCCGGCCCATTGCCACTTCAGCTTGCTAATTCTTTGAGCTATGTCGATAACTTTGGTTCTCTGCCGGATCACCTCATTCCGGATTCTGTCCCTCAGAGATACTCCAAGCATAGCTCGTTCCATAGCTCGCTGAGCAACTTTGAATTGATGGACCAGTCGTACCGTGAGTGTCCACGTTTCGGCTCCGTAGGTCATAACAGGCAGGACGCACTGATTGAAGACTTTCGTCTTTAGGCTCTGCGGAATACGCGACGAGAAGACTCGACGAAGTTTCCCAAACGCTGCCCAACCCAGCTGAATTCTTCTGTTAGCCTCCTTCTCAAGGTTGTTCTTACCAAACTGCAGAGTTTGCCCGAGGTAAACGTATTCTTGAACAACCCTGAGGGTACCGCCATTAACAGAAATCGGTCCCGGAGTTACGTGTTCGTTGAACATAACTTGGGTTTTGTCCAAGTTCATCCGGAGACCAATGCTTTTAGAAGAATCAACTAGGTCGTCCAGCATCTGCTGCAAGTCCTGCAGCGATTCAGCCAATATGACGATGTCGTCTGCAAATCTCAAGTGTGAGATGTACTCGCCGTTGACGTTAATACCGCGTCCACTCCAGTTCAGCGTCTTGAACACATCTTCCAATGCGTTAGAGAACAATTTAGGGGAAATTACGTCCCCTTGTCTCACTCCTCGACGCAGGGGGATGTGTTCAGTTCGCTGGTCCTGAGTTTGGACGGTCATTGTCGCGTTTTCGTAAAGACATCTCAGCACTTGGATGTATCGCCAGTCAACTTGGCATCGCTGCAAAGACTCCAAAACAGACCAGGTCTCGATAGAGTCAAAAGCCTTCTCATAGTCCACAAACGCAAAACACAGCGGCCGATTATACTCTTCGGACTTCTGTATAATCTGCCGCACTGTGTGGATGTGATCTATGGTACTGTATCCTCCTCGAAACCCGGCCTGCTCCGGTGGCTGAAACTCGTCGAGTCTCCGCGCTAGACGATTCGTGACGACTCTTGAAAACAGCTTATATACGTGGCTTAGGAGCGAAATTCTTTAGTTTGAGTGAATTGTTTCATCACCGCTGCTCTCAAAACGGTGAAGAGAAACATCGTGCGGCAACCGACATATTCTATAACCCAAAGTTCGTAGACATGTGACATCCGCCAACACGGTTTGATCGAGCGTGGTACATTATGGCCTACTCCCGCTCACTGAAAGAAGGCCTATGTCCCAGCAGTGGGACCATTATAGGCTGATTATTATCGTCACATTCTCAGAAAGTTAACTCAGACTTAAGACACGCAAAGCGACTTTGTTTTATGTATGCAGATATGGACAGTGTGTCCTGACATAGACTAGCGATATTCTAAATACTTAAATATAAATTATTTTATAGTACAATTACACTTCAAGTTTGCTACCCCGCTGTGGCAGCCATTTTGTTTTTTTTTTAAATATTTTCCATGCGATTACAAAAAAAATTATATCTCTCAAAGTTTTAGTCATACTGAGATGAAAATAGGCTTATTTGAAAGACAATAATATTGTCTGCCGTTTGCATTAAAGAATAAGCCTGTTAGTGTATTGGGCCCAAGCTTAGAGTGTAATTGTACTTTAAAATAGTTTATATTTAAGTATTTAGAACATCGCTAGTCCATGTCCGGACACACTGTATAACTTTATAAATACTGGCGATATGCGGACGTCAGTTCTGCCTTAGCCTTCAGGAAAAACAGGCGTGTTGTTGTGTTATGTTTTACTATTAATCAGATCATCATCTGCCTAGCTTTTTGCCTACTATGGTGGGGTCAGCTTCCAGTCTAACCGCATGCAGCTCTATACTAGTATTTTACATGAAGTGACTGCCTACCTGAATTTCACAACCCATTTACGGGGAGTAATATGAGGACAACCAACACACCGTTATCTGATCTCAAACTAGGCAGAGCTTGCCAGACAACTGATAAATATACTTATATATTTCTAAATACATATTAGGTTGGGGAAAAAGTCTTTTCGCATTATAGTATGTATGAACTTGTAATAAAATCTCTTTGGCTATACTATTTGTATGTGGCTGGTTTTGGTGTCATTGAAAGTTTAAATTTTAAAGAACATAATTCCAAATTCAAATTAGGAAAATGTGTGATTTTCATTTGTTTTTCGTACCGTCAAGATGAGTGAATCTAATGAAGAAATTCGATACATTTTAAAATTTTACTACAAAAAAGGTAAAAATGCAACGCAAGCCGCGAAAAAAATTTGCGATGTTTATGGACCTAGTGTAGTGTCTGTGAGAGTAGCACAAATTTGGTTTAAGCGTTTTCAATCCGGAAATTTTGATGTCAAAGATGCACGTCGCTCTGCTCGCCCTATTACGGATAAAATGGATGCCATTTTTGAAAAAGTGGAGCAAGATCGGCATACCAGTAGTTACGACGTAGCTGGAGAACTGGAAATTGACCACAAAACAGTTTTGGGCCATTTGAAAACAACTGGGTACACAAAAAAGCTCGACATTTGGGTACCTCACGAGCTCACTGAAAGAAACCTAATGAACCGTGTACTCATTTGTGATTCTTTATTAGGACGTAATGAAACCGAACCATTTTTGAAGAAGCTGATAACTGGTGATGAAATGTGGATCACGTATGACAAGAACGTGCGAAAAAGGTCGTGGTCAAAGGCCGGTCAGGCTTCACAGACTGTGGCGAAACCCGGGTTAACTCGCAACAAGGTGATGCTGTGTGTGTGGTGGGATTGGAAGGGCATTATTCATTATGAGCTGTTACCACCAGGCAGAACCATCGATTCTGAACTCTACTGCGAACAACTGATGAGATTAAAGCAAGAACTTGAGAGAAAGTGGCCGGAATTAATCAACAGAAGGGGTGTGGTTTTTCATCATGATAACGCTAGACCTCACACATCTTTAGCCGCCCAACAAAAATTAAGAGAGTTTGGCTGGGAGGTGTTAATGCATCCGCCGTATAGTCCTGACCTTGCACCTTTTTTTTTTTTTTTTTTTTTTTTTGGATGGGAAATCATCAAATGACTTCTCCCGCTCTGGGCGGAGTGGGAGGGCGTGTCAGACTTTTACTGACTAAAACCCACCCGTGTTCCTTCAGTTGCCCATGTGCCAGAGTCACGGTATCTCTTTCGAACAATCTCGTGACCCTGGCAGGCATCGGTCCTAGCAGACCCCTACATTGCTGCTGACATCTCTTTGAGGCGCGCGTGGAACACTACGCGCCGTCGACCCGAGCCTGATCCTTACCGGGCGGCGAGCTACCCATTGCTCGCCACCCGCAAGCTCGCGCCTACGGTGGCCGGGAGTCCGCTATCGACTCCCGACGCCCGGGGCGTCTCCTCCTGCGGTGGCTAGGGACGTGAGGGTGCAGAGACTGCCACTCCCTCACGCGCCCCGCCTCCTCCTTCGCGAGCATTACTGCTTCGCAGAAGGAGGTGATGACCTTGCACCTTCAGATTTCCACCTGTTTCGGTCTCTTCAGAATTCTTTAGGCAGTGTCAGGTTATCATCACGAGAGGACTGCCAAAACCACTTGTCGCGGTATTTTGACCAGAAGTCCCAAAATTTCTATAGCAATGGGATCATGTCCCTACCTACAAGATGGCAAAAAGTTATCGAACAAAATGATACCTACATACTTTAGTTAAATGTAAGTAAACTTTATTAAAAAATGTTTTGAATTTTCTTAAAAAATGCGAAGAAACTTTTTCCCCAACCTATTACATATTATATATAGATAAATTACACCCAGACACAGAACAAATGATTGCTCATCACACAAGCATTTTTCCTGGGTGGGAATCGACCCCACGACCTCAGTCTTAGCAGTCAGGGTCACTAGCCACTAGACTAACAGGCCAGTCGCCAGGTTAGCTTTACCCTTGGGTAATTCTAGTTGCCAGACTACCAGGCATCCAACGACCCGTAACGTCTGTCAAAGATTTACGCATGATAGCCGGGTTCAACCGTTCAACGTGCTTTCCGAGGCACGGAGGGGCCTTGAAAAGTAAAGATGGGAACCTATCTACGGAATAGCCACACAAAGCGTAACATAACCTGATTGACTGAGCTGTGTGATTGTTATTTTTAGTCACAAACCCCTTTTATTATAAGCCAGATAATAATAATAATAATCCTTCCATGCCAATTTCGGCTACGGCGACCGTTTCATTACTAACCTACTGGCGTCTATCATAGCCTCTCATGTGGCTAGCAAAACCGCCTTTGCTTACAAAAATTCTTATACAAAGTGGACACGTGAGAGCACCATTAACATAATTGTAATTAATTGCCGCTGGTTGTCGGGTTTTTAGTTCATCACGCTTAGAGTCAGATATGCTCTATAAGAACAAACTAACCTTGTTGGCCAATTGATATATGTGTCGTAACAAATTAACCTGAACCCAATCCAAAATATCTATTATCTCTTAATCCATAAGCTCCAATAAAACCATTTTCCGAAACGTGTTTTCGTATTTCCAATCAATCTGCCTAGCTTAGCCTCTTCCCAATTATGTCTGGGTCGGCGTCCAGTCAAATCCAATACATCTGAATACATATATTTTACAAGGAGCGACTGTCTATCTGACCTTCAAAAACCCAGCTAACATGATACCGTTTGGCGCTGTTTGACCCTATCTACTGTCGTCTAAACTCCCTTCTAGACACCCTGAGTTAAATTATTGCGTCAGTTATTAAAAAAAAAAGATGTTCCATACATTTTGGCCACTTAAGTATTGCAATTTTCTATGGAACACCAGATTTTTAATATATATTTATTCAGAACTCATGGTCACAGTTCGCTTGGCAATGTTCCTGCAACCCTGTATATTTTTTGAGAAAAAAAAAATGTTCCATACATTTTAGCCACGTAAGTGTTGCAGTTTTCTATAGAACACCAGATTTTTTTTAAATATATCTTTCTTTAGAACTCATGGTCCCAGTTTGCTTGGCAATGTTCCTGCAACCCTGTATATTTTTTCGATGATTTCGATTTTATTGTAACAAACACAAGCCAATCTTAAAAATGTATTTGAAACATAATTATGGCAACATTTTCTAAGACGAAGTATTGTGCGGAGGAATAGATGTTAAGGATCCACTCTATTATCAACTTACACCCACAAAACCTTCTATTTATGGGTACTTAGTCTGAACGGCCCAAATCGAATGGCACGTGGGCCATTCGCACGTAAACAAAAAATCGTCTACGTTCAAATGGCCCGGTGGTAAAATGAATTTAAAAATAATTCAAAAGTACAGTCGCAAACATTGTATTAGTCACATAGTTTATGAATTTTAACTAA
This sequence comes from Aporophyla nigra, assembly GCA_947507805.1. NCBI lineage: Eukaryota > Metazoa > Arthropoda > Insecta > Lepidoptera > Noctuidae > Aporophyla > Aporophyla nigra. Next base: position 23,175,589 of record OX382292.1, on the reverse strand, counting down.
ATATATATTTAATTATTTGAAATCGTCTAAATAAACGGAATTTTTACTTTCGAAGATTTGTGTTTTGTTTACTGAGGATCCAACAGTAAACAAAACACAAATCTTCGAAAGTAAAAATTCAATGCACAACATTAATGGACAATTGCAAAATTAACAGTGGTGTTACTAAGCTGCATATTAAACATTATTTCTCCACGCTCCTCTGACGTCACAGTTAAGCATCCTGCTTGTGATTGGATGACAAGAAAGGGTCATTGTTTATCTAGCTACCTGAAATCGTGCCGACCGGTTATGAAGATGTATTCCGTTTATTTAGACGATTTCAAATAATTAAATATATATTTAGTTAAAATTCATAAACTATGTGACTAATACAATGTTTGCGACTGTACTTTTGAATTATTTTTAAATTCATTTTACCACCGGGCCATTTGAACGTAGACGATTTTTGTTTACGTGCGAATGGCCCACGTGCCATTCGATTTGGGCCGTTCAGACTAAGTACCCCTATTTATAAGGTATAATAATGAAAGTTCTAGGACGAATTTCATAAAATTCCTGACAATGTTTTGTCCGGAGATTACGGTGTAAGGTCTCCAAATTCGCTTTCCATAACCGATACCCACTATAGAATAGTTTAAAAAATCCGCCATCTTATTCTTCGTCCTAAACCATGACTGCGCAATGCGACCATTCAGGGTTTCCAACGAAATAATAAATGGCCAACTTTCCCCGCTCAGCGAATCCGACCGAGCAACCCAAGTTCCACTAAATCAATCAACAGACTTAACTTAGATTAAAACATCTGCAACCACGAAGAAAATAGTTCACGACCACATTTATTTCCGTGAAAAGTATATTAGTTTATTTTCCAGTAACTATTAGGCGTTATAAATGATAGGAAAAAAAGAAAGAAAAGTATTGAGGCTGAGGATTGATGTGACAAGGCACGGTGCGGGTTAAAAGAAGACGTTACGACGTAGACGAAGACGCAAACATTTAAAAAGAACATGCTTCTAAGCATTTTGTGTTTGGTCATTTTGAGGACATTAATGAAGGCGACATACAAAAAGTATTTACAAGACAGTGGAAACGCCGCGAGGGGACGTCCAAGGAAGTATAATGACGTAATTGGTGATGTTCTTCAGCAAGGTTAGGTGTACTCGCAACCGGCGTGCGTGGAGATGTATGAACGTAAACAAGGCAAAAGGAGTATGAAAGGATCGTAGCATGTGGCGTTTTGTAGTTTCTGTCTATACCCATGGGTAGACGGCATGCGTTTATGTATGAAGTAGATGTTGCTAATCATAAAGAATAATTAAAAAGAAACTCTAATCACATTATAATAAGCGAGAACTTTTAAATCCTCTCACCCGACGCAACAGATACAAAATGATATGCTAACGTAATAATCCGGAGGAAGCCGGCGAGAACCTACCTAATCAAAGTGCAATTTCATCATATTAGAACTATGACATCCTACAGAGGGATGCTTTGCAGAAATTCCTTTTGAGCTCCATTTAATTTAAGTTGTACCGCTGTTAGTAAAGACATTTAATGTTACCCACATTTATTTGTTACTATTTAATTTGAATTGCTGATTCTTTTACAATATATTCTTTTGGGTTGAACTCCAATAATTTATTTCAAAGAAACTAATAATAGGCACTTATGTATTGTCAACTAGATTGTATTCTAGAGAATACAACTAGAGAAGAGCAGCGTTCTCTATGCATTGCAGACTATCATACTGCGATCGTCAACCCGCCTGCCAAGCGTGGCGATTATGGCAACCCTCCCCCCCCCCCAAAATTACAAGCACCAAAAATAAATGGACCCTAGTGCCCGGCTGCCCACCTAACCTTGGCTACGGATGACCATGTGAAGGCCGCAGGAATCAGCTGGATGCGGGAAGCACAAAACAAGTCGAAGTGGTGGAGCTTGGGGGAGGGCCATGTCCAGCAGTGGACGTCTTTCAGCTGAAATGATGATGATGATGTATTGTCAAGGCGTGGTGAGTCAGAAAGATGAAGTTAGTTGCCCAATCAAAAGCGTAGTAGGACGGACGGAGTCGTAACTTTTTGACTGGCCAGTTAGTCTAGTGGTTAGTGACTCTGACTACTAGGAAGTCGTGGTTTCGATTCCCACCCCGGAAAAATCTTTGTGTGATGAGCAGAATTTATAATATGCATGTATTTAGAAATACATAAGTATATTTATCAGTTGTTTGGTTGCCAGTACAGGCTCTGCTTAGTTTGGGATCAGATAACGGTGTTTTAGTTGTCCTAAGATATTATAAGGTATTACCTATGGAGAAGAAACTTCATGGGCACTCTTTTCAGTCAACATTTTGTCACAAAAAGTTGGTTACTTTATTTGTGTTGTTCAGTGTGAGAATAAAATGGGTATAAAGTTTGTTTAGAAACCTCTGTGTAAAAACTAAGAATTAATTCTACGTTAATTCTATCATCATCCGCCTTATTCTACGTTAATTTATGGTTTTTTTTTTTCAGTTAAATCCATTTCCACACCACAAAAATAAAATATAATAATACTGTTTCATTTCTCGGAGACTTGATAAATCTTTATATAATGAACAAAACACTAAAACTTCTGTTAACATCACAAATTGTCCTCGGAGGTGTTAAGTCCCCAGTTTAGAAAGACTTGTGTACCTATTCATTACTCATGATCTTTACTTGTTTTTAAGCAAAGAAGGGGGAATGTCGAGGTCTGGTTACACTGGTCGGGATTTAGAATTGGAGTTTATTAGATTCTGTCACAAAATAGATAGGTACGGAGAAGGTCGGTTTCAAACAACGAGTAAAAAACGGGCGTACGCACACAGACTTTTACGAACTGAGATCAACGAATGCACGCTGCAAGTGCGCAATTACGCACGCATATTTCTGGGAACCGGTACCATAGGCCTTATTGTGATTCTGACAGCAAATGTAGTACCTGTGCTTCGATTATAATATGTCTTTTTAATTACTATAGGTACTGCACCGATGTCAAAACCGGTACCAAATAAATGTTACCGTATCACTAATACAACACATATAGTAAGTGAAAAGTATAGTTAATAAGCATTAGGTAAATAACTTCAAGGTTGACATTCGCACGAGGTTCCCCGTACAAATATGAGACGCACGCGTAAGTTACTTGGATTTGGTACTGGTACTTGCTATTTCGGTACCTGAGTATCGGTTGCATACGGGTACGGGTACGTAACGGTACCCAGGTACTGGAATGGCCCTGCTAAGATCACGGATTTGTTCGATAGAGATACCGGAGCCCTGGCACAGGCAACTGAAGGAACACGCGTGGGTTTTAGTCAGTAAAAGTCTGACACGCCCTTCCGCTCCACCCAGAGCGGGAGACGTTATTCGATGATTTCCAACCCACAAAAAAAAAGGTACTGAAATGGCAAGAACCGCTAAGTAGCTATACAACACCTGTACTTTTGGTACCAGTTTCGCATGTGCAATATGCGTAAATCGTGTTTGTGTGCATGGAATTTCACTGGATGTTTGGCTCTGACCTTCTGTAGCTATTTTGTTGTTCCGTGGTTGGTTGGTCGGTTATGACGGGAACAAATTTTTATTAAAGCCATCTCTCTGTATTCGTTACAAGATACTGTTTTTGCATTGTCGGACTAATTGATGCTCGCTGATCTCCGCTGAAGGATAAAAGAATATGAAAGAATAATTGAATTGAAGAAGTGGGAGTCTTTATTGCTTTTTTGTTTGCAGAGGCGCGAATAGACGACGGCAATCATGCGAGAGCGTGTCGCTTCTCTGATGCGGCGGGTGCGGGGCAGCTCCAACAACCTCTTGGTCACAGTGGCCGATAGGGCAGAAGGTCGAATACTCGAACACTGGACCAGAACACTAGTATTTCTCTCAAACCGTGCCTTGAAATAAATAAATAAAATAAATATCTTAGGACAACCAACACACCATTATCTGATCCCAAACTAGGCAGAGCATGTACTATGGTAACCAGACAACTGAGAAATATACTTATATATTTCTAAATACATACATATTATAGATAAATTACACCCAGACACAGAACAAATGATTGTGCTCATCACACAAAGATTTGTCCTGTGTGGGAATCGAACCCAGGACCTCAGTCTTAGCAGTCAGGGTCACTAACCACTAGACTAACAGGCCAGTCTTGTCAGTCCAGGGCAGTGAAATAATGTTGTTGTCAGTACTTTTTGCATTTTTGTCTAGTCTCTATTTAATTATTAATGATTTTGACACAGTTAATGGTGGTGTTGACGTTTTTAATGGCAATTTTGACATTATTATGAATGATTTTGACATTGCTATTGATTATTTTGACATCACTATTAATTGTTTTGACATTATTCATAATAATTATATTAATTTGCCAAATGTTAAAATGTGTGTACTAACACTAGTATTTAAGATGTGTAGGTTTGTAAGTACTAACAAAATTGGATTTTATGTTCTGGTAAATAAATTATTTGATTTGATTTTGATTTACTGCTTCGGTTTGGTACTATGTGTACTTTTGGTGGAATATATAATCAATATATAATGTTCCCACTGGTGGGACACAGATCTCCTCTCAGTGAGAGAGACACCACGAGGGCCCAGTGCGTATTGGTAGATGTCACATGTCTTCGAATTTTTGGTTCTAAGACAAGTCGGTTTCCTCATGATGTTTTTCTTCACCGCTTTAAGAGCAGAGGTGAAGACATAATTTATACAGAGAAAAACGCCTGTCTGGGTTCAAACCTACGACCTCATAAGTCGCGGCCTTTATTACTGGGCCATCGCTGCTCTACTTCTTTGGTGGAATAGCAATGTTGAATTATCTATAGTTCTGCGGAGTAATTGTGTAACGCACTAACAGTGGGATGGCTTTCATTTTGACAGTTCAACAACATTCGTTGCGTTATTTACGTTGTTGAGCAGACAAATTTGTTGAACATATGAAGCAATGAATTAGCATTAACTTTTAAAATCATTCAGATAGTGATTAATTGTGTGTAACGTAATTAGAGTTCTGATGGAGGTAATCTATTTTGAGAACTAATTCGTTTAAATTTGAAGTATCTAAACATTGCCTACTTATGATAATGTAGGGTAAACCAGAGAGTAATTGCCCACTGACAGTGATTGCCCGCTTTAAGAAAAATATTGTCAGGTATTGACTATGTATCATTCTTGTTCAATTAGAATTTACTAGATAGCTCTGTTTTCAATGTATAGTAGCCGGTGACCCGGTAAGATCGAATCCATCTTTAAATTGTCGAACGACACGTCATAAAAAACGATGACGCGCACCGCGCGCCATATGGCTGAGCGCACAAAACATTTTTTTGTTGCCTTAACGGTAACATGAGCCACCTTGAGTGATGTTATTGTTCAAGTATATGAATGGCTCTTTCAAGTCGTGATAAGTGTTTGTTGACATTTCGTTTCATTTTGTTTATATTGAGCTGTAAACATTGACTATAGTTGAAAAAATCATTATGTGAACTTCAGATAGGATTATTTTGAAAAGTAAATCGGTAACACCCACATTTTATGACTTTTATTAATGTAAGGGTTCTATTTACATACGATAAAAAAAAAAAACATACTTCATAGTGAAAAATAGTTTTTTACAAGCTTATGAGTAGCACAGAACATTTGCTGACGGTGAATAATTTTTCACGCAAATTATATAATTTATTACAATAAGACCCTTTCACGTAGAATAAAAATATTGTTATTGTCAGAAAGCTATGTTTCTATTCTAACTTATGGGTAAGTTTTATGTTGATAGGTTTATCTAATACAGAAAAATATGGGATTGATTGAAGGGATTCCCAAAATTCTAGTACTGTTACAAGTGCACTGAAAACCACACAGAAATAGAAGTATACGTACCCTCAGGTCAAATCCTGGTTGCACACACATTACCTATATTATAAATAACCATTAAATCACTAATTCACTGAAAAATGCTCACCCACAACCGAAAATAACTTTAAAATGCTACCGGTTAAAATTCACGTGCGAACGTAAACAAACGACTGACGTTTGACATTATTTTTTAAATCAAAATGAACCGTAGCGCAACTAGTTTTTGATTAATAGCATGAAGAAATGTATTAAGAAACGAGTGGAAAAGAGAAATAGCATTAAAACATCGTAGAATAGAAAGAAATAGACATATTTAATCACGTGTCGTACCGGATGCAAAAGGGACAATAGTCACTTGGTTGCGCTCAAGGTGGTAGATTTAAAATTGAAAATTAGTGACACTGAAGAAAAAAAAAACCGGCCAAGTGCGAGTCGGACTCGCGCACCGAGGGTTTCGTACAAACCTGCAGGTATTCACGGTTTATGCATAACTCATAAGGTTTATGTTTATGAAATTGAATGTTTTTTTTTAAATTTTTATATTTGAGTTGATTGAATGAAAGGTAAATTTTGGTTTACGATTTATGACGTATTAAAAAAAAACTACTCACTAGATCTCGTTCAAACCAAATTTCGGTGGAAGTTTACATGGTAATGTACATCATATATTTTTTTTAGTTTTATCATTCCCTTATTTTAGAAGTTACGGGGGACACACATTTTACCACTTTGGAAGTGTCTCCCGCGCAAACTATTCAGTTTAGAAAAAAATGATATTAGAAACCTCAATATCATTTTTGAAGACCTATCCATAAATACCCCACACATATGGGTTTGAAGATTTTGTTTTTGAGTTTCAGTTATATGTATGGGGAACCCCGAATATCATTGTTTTTTTTCTATTTTTGTGTGAAAATCTTAATGCGGTTCACAGAATACATCTACTTACCAAGTTTCAACAGCATAGCTTCGGAAAAAAATGGCTGTAACATAATCGGACAGACAGACAGACAGACATATCTATAAGGGTTCCGTTTTTTGCCATTTGGCAACGGAACCCTAAAAACAGTAATAGCGGATTTTGTCAAGTCAGGTGAAAGAGTTACTAAAGCAGGTAAATAATTTAGCTACTTTCTTAAGGAATGACTTGCTTAGAGGATATTTTTTTTTTGTATTTTATTTGATATATTATCAATTACTATAAGTTATGGGCAATCACTGTACTTTTTCGATGATTTTTATTTTATTACAATATTTTCTAATTTATGCAAGTTTTAACTAAAAGCTGTTGACACTCTATTGGAGAGTTTATTAGTTTATAAGAAAAAAGTACTGAAAGGTTGATAACTACAATACTTTTATTTTTATTTAATGTCAATGTGTTTGAAATCCTTAAGTGGGCAATAGCTATACGGTTTACCCTACTTAATATAAATTTGAAGACCTGTGGCTAAGTATTAATAATAATATCTTAGGACAACCAACACAACGTTATCTGATCCCAAACTAGGCAGAGCCTGTACTATGGTAACCAGACAACTGATATTATAGATAAATTACACCCAGACACAGAACAAATGATTGTGCTCATCACACAAAGATTTGTCCTGGGTGGGAATCGAACCCACGACCTCAGTCTTAGCAGTCAGGGTCACTAACCACTAGACTAACAGGCCAGGCCAGGGAATGAAGCGCTTTTATCTTTTCATACAACTATGAACCAGCCAATTAAGATAGAATTACGTGGCTCGAATACCAAGAAATGGTACAGACAATCTAGAAATATCTGTTTTACATTAGAAGGTTTCTCAGTATTTAAATAATAATGGACAAACCAGACATAGATGGCCAGTTTAAAACTCAATATACCTATCTTTAGTTTTAGCTATGCCTAATAATTTCTCCTATTTGCCTTTGTTTGTTCGTGAATCAGTATTCACGACCTTGTGCATTATAAGTGCTGCGCATTATTCAATATAATTATTTCCTCTCATAATAATCTCTTCGAAATATATTCCATTCGCCTAATGCCCCTATCATCCATAATACGCATTAGTTTTCCGTTTGCAAACGAAATTACAGTTCATAACACATTTGATTTGAGTTTATACAAAGCGATACAGATGACAATCGGAATAGATGGTTATCTTAATTACAGTATGGTTTCAAAACAACTGAGCATCATCCATTTTGTTCCAAAAACTGTGGTCAACACACGTTTATAACTTAGAACAAAATACAGAAAGAAAGAAAGAAATAAACTCAGACACAATAAAGAAAGTGTCTAAAATGATGTCGAAGAAGATCTTACTGGTTGTTGTTTACTTGGCGGTATTGATAACCTTTGTGGCATGTCAGGAAGAAACTACGATGGCTGCTACCACGAAGGGTGACGAGGAAGAAGAGGAGGAGCCTGCGAAGAAGGGCTGTTCCATCTGGTGCTGGATACAAAAGATAGCCATGTTTGTCATCTCTCAACTGTTGAGCGGTAATTGAACATTTGTTTTGATTTCTTGATTAAATTATTTAAAGGAAATATGTGTTTTTATTTAAAGTGTTAGCATGTGAAGTAAGTAAATTAATCCATCAACGATAGCTTGGGTGAAAATGTACAAAATATTTTGAAAAATCCTGCCTACATTTTGTAAAATACAATTTTTTGCTTCGCAGTTACCAATCGGTGCCAAAATAGTGCAGGCTTTGTGATTAAAATTGTATACAAAAAGTTGTGTAAAAAATTCTGAACTCTGTTTTAAACCTAAAGGTGAAAAATAACTTTTATTTCAGAAGTCGGTGTCTTTGGATCTGTATTTTAGATTTTTGCCACCGACTTCTGAAATTAAAGTAATTTTTCAGTTTGTAGTGTTTTTAAGGAAGTAAGGCTGTCATTTTTTTGTTTTACTTTTTTGTTATGGTATCTCCCCCACACTAATCTTATCGCGTTATTCGTCCAGTTGTACGCACATACTTAATGCAAATTTAAGAGTAATATGGTTTTCTCATGGATGCCATTGTCAGAACTGAACCAACTGAAATGGGATCACAAGGAAAGCACCAGATTACAAATAAAATAAAAAAATATCAAAATCGGTTCATCCAGTCAAAAGTTCTGAGGTAACAAACATAAAAAAAATACAGTCGAGCTGAGAACCTGCTCCTTTTCGAAGTCGATTAAATTGAATCATGGATTTTGAAGTAAAGGCCACTTAGATTCAGTAAGTGTATTTCGAATCTAACAGAGGCGTCAGTAAATAGATGTGGTATACAAAAATACAATAAAAGCATTAGAGTGAATGGAATTCTCAAAGCTTCATAATACGTTGCCAAAATAAGAAAAAAAACCAGCATTTTTAAGGTAAAAGCATTGTTATTTAAAAATCGTTCTAGATTGCCTTCAAAGGATATCCAATTTGAATTTCAAATGACTTTGAAATTTTGTTAAGCTTATTTTCTAGAAGCATTTCAATTAAGTGTTCTTCGTATGGATTTTTTATATTTACAAGAAGAAACTTTATATTCAGTGGCGAAATAGCAGCGTTCATTCATGTTGAATTATTTATTGGAAAAGTTAGAATACAGTTTATTTGGAACGCAGTTAAAATTGAGTACTTGTAACATAAAAATGAATTCTCGCAGTATCCACTTTAGGTACTTTGAAGCGCGGTTTTTTTTTACTTGCAAAGCGATGAAATGGAAACAATGGAATGCAATTATTACAGGCGAAATAAATTCCAGCTCAATAAAATTTCACCATCGGGATTTTTTACTTGACTCAATTGCTTTATTTTTGGTGTTGCACTTTGTATTTTCTGTTTTCATAGACAGAATAACAGATTCATATTTCATCATCATCATCATCATTTCAGCCAAAAGATGTCCATTGTTAGACATAGGCCTCCGTCACGCATGGCAGGCAGGTGGGCGATCCCAGTATGGTGGTAAAATGCATAGAGAACGCTGCTGCCCATTCTCTAGCACGTCTTAGTTGCCACGACACCCAAGGGAAGATAAGGGATGGGGCAATTATGCTTCACATTTAGGTAAATTAAAAATCTGGAAACGGTAATTCCAATCTTCATTCTCTTTCCTCTGGCGATTTACTAAACCAAATAACAAAATAAAGAAGAAAACTGCGTTAACAAATTGGGACAAGCCACTTAACAAAAGGTATATTGGTCTATAAATACAAATTAATTAGGAGTGCCATGTCGACTGTTGAATGAAATCCCCTATCTATTTAGAATCACGTAATTGAACAAGCTTTAGTCCCCTTAAAGGAACTTGTATTTATTCCATGGGTGTGCTTTTGGAAATAAAATCCGCTTTCATTAAAATAATGAATTGTAGTCTGTAGAAAAGCGGTCGAATATACTGGGAAGAATATTTTGAAAGAAGCAGAATGACAAGTCGTTAATGAAAAATATATTTTACGGTTAGCTCACGCTATATATATACACTAGCTTTTGCCCGCGGCTTCGTTAGCGTTAAATTCGAGGTAACAATACTCAATACTCAATATCTTTATTGCTTTACCATAATGTGAACTTAGGTGGTAACTATATAAATTTAGATCATTATGGACCCTGTAGGGCACAGCAAAAGTATAGGAGAGAGGAAGCTCTGTTTTTGAAATTCTTTTGGTCAGGAGATGTCGTAGAATAAACTAACACGGTTCCCCTTTCCTGATTTAGAACACAGAAGGGAACTCGGAACAGAATGTTATTTTAATACGCTACTGTAGACGATATTATACGAGGAGGTGTGGAACAAAAGGTGTCATTTACAGTTTTTAACTTTTTGAGTAAATTGAGAAAATAAATATTCAAGTTGATCTAAGCAATTTTTTTATTAACTTTTTATGTGTCAATTATTGTATACAATTTAATGTATTATAAGTTTATCTAGCTGATTTTGAAATTTGGAAAAAAATAAATATAAACTACATATCAAATGACACCCTTTGATGTAATAGCTTGTAAATGTCACTATTTGATTCAATAATTTTGTAAAATGTCACCTTTTGAAAATCAATGTTTAAAAATGTTACCTTATCAAAACATTCAGTATGAAAATAAAAAATAGATTCACACAAAATATTTTTATTTCTTATACATGTAATTCTCCACAATCAGGTTCCAACCAATCACAACGATTTTCATTATCCTCATTGTCATTTTCACCGACATTACTTTCATACAAAATATCACAATACCATTTTAATGAAGGCTCATTTTGGTACAAGCCCAAGTCGGTGGCTAAAATCTAAAATACAGATCCAAAGACTTCCTAAATTAAAATTAATTTTGACGTTTTTTGGAAGTCTGTTGTTTTATTTTTTGCAAAAAAGTTTTTAAGTTTAATGATAACTCACTTATGCGGCCGCCATACGAGTAGTTGCCATGTGAATGCTAGTCCGAATTAAGCTTACTTAAATAAATGTGACACGCGAATTCACACTGAATTCCTATCTTTTTAAGAGCTAAATTAAGCATTAACACATTCAATCAGTGAAGCGTATGGCCATGGAAACTCAAGGGATTCTATTTAATTTGTTTCGTTCGGATTAGTTGCAGATCCGGATTGCTCTTTTGACAGACCAATGTGAAATCGTTCGTGTAGAAATTCCAATTCAATTGCTGTGACATGTTCTAAAAGGTTGCTTTTAACTTGTTATTTGCTTGTTGGAAAAAGAAAAATAAACCGCTTAACGCCTTTTCATATAAAATATTTTATTAGAGGAAAGATTTCACGGGAAATGCGGACGAAGATTTATATTTGAGAAGGAAACTTTGTATCAAGTAAATTAGGGTGGCGCCTAATTTACCACACTTTTTGCTCGGGGCATCAAAGAAATGACCGGAGGACCCACGACATAATTAATTAATGGGCACAAAATCTCGTACAGAAATAGAAAATGGTTGGTTTTTCTGAAGAAATGACGGATTTATTAGACAATGTTTAAGTTACTATAATAAGATTCTATATAAATGTGTGCAGTCGTTGAATACTTTGGCTTTTTTACAAACATCTTGCTTGTGTTGCGTCGCCTCAGCGTTTTCCATGCAGGTGCCGCCGTAGTCAGCTATACCGTTTCTTTGGTCTAATTGGTGAGCGATCTTAACTCGTTTCCTGTAATAGGAAACACGTATTTAGACATTTCATTTTCTGAACCATTTATTCACACATATAAACAGACAAGAAGAAAGGAACATAAAAATGCGAACAAAGCTAATGCTTATTTCTACAGAAATCTTTTTCAGCATAATTGCTATAGGAGAGAAGATAAAAAGAGATGTAGACAACGTGTGTAATATAGTAGAAGGGAACATAAATGCTGAGAATATGATCTAATTTAAATATAGGTACATATATACTTCTAGAATAAATATCACACATCATAATTATAGCCGAATGAAGTCCACTGCTGAATATAGGCCTCCTCCAATTTGAGGGATGTTCCATAATTGCCACGCTTGGTAGGCGGGTTCGCGTTCGCTGTATTGTGGTAAAATGTATAGAGAACGGTGCTGCCCATTCTCTAGTAAGTCCCTTAGTCACCTCTTACGACACCCACGGGAAGAAATGGGAACTGTTTTACGATGAAAATATAATAACAGTAAATTCACAAAAGGACGAATCGTAGGTAATTTTTCCGGATCGTGATTCATGAGTTTTCTCGAAATCGAGAATTCAGATGAAATGAAGATGACTAGGTATGTCAAAAAAGTTATATAAGTACGTCGAATATCACGATTCGTTACAACAGACGTAGCTATGAGTGTGACGTAGTGGTGTAGACCGTATCTTTTTACACGCTTTATATTAGCTTCACTTGTATGTTTGTATGTTTGTATATTTGTATGTTTGTATGTTTGTTTGTAACCGACTCCTTATAGCGCGATTTTGACCCACTTTAAACGACCAGATTTTATTCAAAGTTTGCACACCTGTCAAGGACCGATGACAATGCAATAATTTCATAAATTTGTGCCATTATCCTTGCCAGGGTTACCAGGACAGCAAAAAAACTGTCACAAACTACGCTGACATACGTCTCAAAATTCGAAATACCCTAAAAAATAGAAAATAAATAATAGTTTAAATAAACTAAAAAACACGCTTCCATTGAAAACCAAACTAAAAAGTACAAAATAATGGAAAAAAAGCGTGGGGTGCCTGATATCAATAAAAAAATACCTTAAAAAGCACCCCACGCTTTTTTTCCATTATTTTGTACTTTTTAGTTTGGTTTTCAATGGAAGCGTGTTTTTTAGTTTATTTAAACTATTATTTATTTCTGAGTAACCTTTATAAAGAGTCCCTCAGAATCTCTATTTAGGGCCGACATCCTGTGTTCTTTTTATCATTCATCTAGATTTGGGCTCGACATGTTTCTTGAAGAACTATCTGACAGTTGTTAGACGGAAACGATTTATTTAGGAGTGTTGGACCTTCATATTTTCTTAGAATTAGGACAGAAAATAAGTTACTCGTAGAACGTGTGGACTAGATATTTCAGCTCTATATACACTCGTAAATATAAAAGAGCGATAAGGAGGGGTTTGTGACTATGTAATAACAGCTGCACGCGTGGTCGATCAGGTTAAGCTGATCTTGTGTCGTTGGGTCCGTGGATGAGTGATCATGTTTACATAACAAGAAACTTCCGTGCCTCGGAAAATACGTTAAGTCGTAGGTCCCGACTGTCATTTATGGACTTTCGTCAGTGGTGACGCGTAGACAGAAGCCCGAAAGTCTGACAACCATTCTCACCAGGGGCTTTCGTATTTTAATACCCAGTTACTAGGTTGCGGAGGTCAGACAGGCAGTCAGTCTATGTAAAATACTGGAATTCAGCTGCATCCGGTTAGACTAGAAGCTGACGCCAACATTGTTGAAAAAGGCTAGGCAGATGATCATGATGATTTATGGAAAAGGACTATGGGGAAGCAGACAGGTATCTATATATATTAAAATGAATCCCTATTTCCCTTGGTCACGACATCACGCGTGAACGGCTGGACCGATTTTACTTTTTTTTGTTGTTGTTGTATTTGTAATTGTCAGGAGAAGGTTCTTATGAAAGAAAAAAAAAGAAAAAAGTGCGCGGGAAATTAGAAAATTTAAGAACACTTTTTTAAGAATACTTAACAACCATATAATAGGACAATGTAAACTTTTTTAATGTAACATTATGACATTTGACATAGAATTGACAGAATGCGTGATCAAATATCATCAAAGAGACAGGACAACGTCTATCGGGTCAGCTAGTATAAAATAAATACGCAATAGTTTTTAGAGAGCTATCCAACGATATCCCACACCATAGGGTAGACGACGGGAAAAAACATCTCCACTTTACGTGAAGAGGAGGTAACCCAAAAAAAAGACTTTGCCAGTGTGTCCATTATGTATATCCATGCTAAATTACAGTTTCCTAGGACTAAGGAGTCTCTGAAGGACAAGCTTCGGACAGACGGATAGACTTGACGAAACTATAGGGTTTCCTTGTTGAGTATGGAATCCTAAAAAGACTTAAAGATAATGCAGCACTTACTTATAAATCTCCAAATTAATAGTACCAGTGGCGCTCATGATACCAAACTTCTTGAGCACACAGAAAATGATGCAGGGCTCATCAGACTCCTGCACCTCAATGCGCTTATTCCTCGGGTACATCTCGCTTAAGCACTGCTCAGCAACTATGTCGCTTAGCTTGTCATGAGCATACATCACCGACATGCGAGCGTACGCAAACCCTGTTAGCATTAGGAATGTGAAGAGCAGAAGACCTGGAATAGAACAAAATGGTGGACGTTAAAAATGTGATCATCACAGGAATGATGGCGGTTACTTAGTAAAAGATGTGGTAAAAAATCGATAGGATTTATTGGAGACGGTATTGACAAAGTTAAGAAGGTAACACATAATCAGCCTATAAGGTTCCCACTGCTGGGATACAGGCCTCCTCTTTGTGAGTGGGAGTGGACCGTAGTCCAACACCCGGGCCCAGTGCAGGCTGATAGATGTCACTTCGAATTTTTGGTTCTAAGACATGGCGATGCTTTCCTTCACCGTTTTGAGAGGACTGGTGATGAAAGGCAACAGTGATAATAAAGTACAGCGCTCTTGTCTCATATCGTCCTCATCATCATCATCATCATTTCAGCCGAAAGACGTCCACTGCTGGACATAGGCCTCCCCCAAGCTCCGCCACTTCGACCGGTTTTGTGCTTCCCGCATCCAGCGGATTCCTGCGGCCTTCACAAGGTCATCGGTACACTTTGTTGGAGGCCTTCCATCTTTACGTCTTCCAGTACGCGGTCGCCACTCCAGAACCTTTCGGCCCCATCGGTCATCTGTTCTGAGAGCAATGTGCCCTGCCCACTGCTACTTCAGTTTAGCTATTCTAATATCGTCCTCATATCTGACTATTAGAAACTGTGGTCAGAAATCCGTCTGCCACGCATAGTGTCAAAAACCTTGAAATTGATCTTTAGCCCGTTCAAATAAGACAAAATTAAATGTTACTAGGCGTTTGCTGGTTTTAAATAACAGAAGATGAAACCTTAATAGGTGCTTAAACAACAGTGTGCTGTTGGATTTTCTATTTTCGACGTTAAGTCAAACGTTGAAATTCCAACAGCACACTAATACTTAGGCATTCATTTAAATGCATTAGTGAAAACAAACATAAGATACATTCGTTATTTTGGTACCAATATCAGTTACAGTGGTAAACAGGGTAGATGTGGTATGGACACGGAAGGCATCAACTTGGGTGTTGCTACGTAACTGAAACCACATGTGGTCTGTGATCAAATATTATGTAGGTTATTATGTACCGTCATTATCAATAATGTGGGACCCCGCGTTACATCACTGAAATACTTGTGATACTGGTTTTCAATAAGTCTTATAACAGACTAGTCAAAAACAAATCTATATATAAAGTAAAGCTCAAGAGTTTATTTCCTTGTTTGAACGTGGTAATATCTGAAACACCCAGTTGAGTTTGAAAAAACCTTTTTGCATTTTTGATATCCTCGCTCGGGTCGTGCGTAGGTCACAGTTCCAACCTAACATAACCAAGTGTACTTAGTGAGCTCGAGTGTGTCGCACAAGCGTGCATTCGAACTATGGTGAGTCGCAGTACAGTTTTGTCGCAAAAGTGTTATTCGCATATCCATTTGTCGAGCTCACGTAGTACACCCAAATACTGAGTATACTACGTGACCTCGACAAATGGTTGTGCGAATAACATTTGTGCGACAAAACTGTACTGCGACTCACCATAGTTCGAATGTACGATTGTGCGACACACTGAATTAAGTCGTTACTGGCACTCGGCGGCCGCAGCCGCGGCACCACTCGCTGCGCTCGCTCGGGTCGTGCGTAGGTCACAGTTCCAACCTAACATAACCAAGTGTACTTAGTGAGCTCGAGTGTGTCGCACAAGCGTGCATTCGAACTATGGTGAGTCGCAGTACAGTTTTGTCGCAAAAGTGTTATTCGCATATCCATTTGTCGAGCTCACGTAGTACACCCAAATACTTCCAGATAACGTTGAAGATAAATTAATGCTTTTATTAAAATCTTACACTTGATTGCCGCCTTAAATCGTACCGATAACTTCGTCAATGTTATCAAAGCATTATCTTGCAACTTGGTGAATGAGATTCGCTTCCGGAGTTTTCAAAGGATAAATTAGAAATTGCCATTTGATACGATTGGTTAGAAGAATGTTTAACTTTTAGTAATAAGAACAGGGAAAAACCATATTGGATTTGAAATTTAAGCAGTTTTTACCACATTAAACATTTTTATGTTAATGAAATATGACCCGCCCCTACTTCACATGGTCTTTATGAACAAGACAAGTCATAGATATTACTTTAAAGTATATTCATCATCTGCCGAGCTTTTTCTCATGTTGGGATCAGTTTCCAGTCTAACTGGATACAAATTAATTCTAGTACTTTACATGGAACGACTGTCTATTTGAGCTCTACAAACCAGTTACTGGGTACCATGATACCCCTTAGTAAGATTGGTTATGAGTCTTTCTGGCTTCTGACGATCTGTAACGATTGCCAAAGATTCATGGTTGACAGCCGTGGCCAACGGCTTTACATTCTTTCCGAGTCACGGAAGGGGTCTTGGCATGTAAATATGGTCACCCATCTACGGACCAACCGCGGCAACGTCGCTTAACCTGATCTTTTGACCCGTGCGGAGATTATTACTTAACAAGTCTCCATTATAATATATAAGTACCTATACATATATTATAGTAATGGGTACATAGTAGTATATAAAAAACTTCCCGGAATATAATTTCTAAATGATAATGAAATCCGCGTCAAAATCTGTTGCGTTATTTAGAACAATGCAGTCATACAGATAGATACGAAAACCGTCTTAGATTGGAAACAGTAATATTTTAATCAGATCACTTACATCTGAGCGAATTAAGCACATCATAGAAAATAATCCTAAAAGTCTTCACAGAATTACCTCTATTTCTAGGAATATTCCAGTGTGTAATTTTAACGCCTAGATTCTAGGCCCTAGACGATCTACATCAAAAGGACACGTAATATATGAGCCAGACGTAGGTACTGGTGGCTTTTTTTTGTAACGACCTCCGACAATGTCAGATGTTATCAAAACAATTTATCATTGTTATGTATTCATTTTAGGAAAAACCAAATATTTTGGTACTAAACTCATATTTTAGTACGTCAGTGTGTGTTAGGTACTAGATGTTGTGTTATTTTTGACCTTGTAGCTTTTGTGAGGATAATACTTTTTTTGTTATTGAAACTTGGAAGGCTACTTCTTATAAAAATATTGTTGTATTTCTTCGAGGTAATCTTTCCTGGGACTGCTAAGAAACTGACATGAACTTAATGGTATTTATATGATTCCAAAAATTATTTTTTGTATCGGGATCAGGATATGAGATGTTCAATCCAGGTGATAACCTCATTTTGATCTCAAAATTATTCTAACCAATAAGTTAGTCTTGAAAATGTAGGATTAGAATGAACCTGTTCCAGATCCCAGGACATCGCCTCCTGCGCTTTTCACCGCAACTACAGTCGACATCCTTCGAGCCGGATTACTGCAACACTGCTTCTTGCAGATAGGTGTAGAGATTAGTTGGACTTCCACGGATAAGCTTCTTTGCAAATAGTTCTATTACTACTCTGTCTCCTTTTTCTTATGGAGTTAATAGTGCTTTATGGGGTCTGTAACCAAATGGTGCAAACGAGACCATATTACTAAGCCTCCGCTGTCCGTCGTTCTGTTCGTCTGCCGGCGGGTTGTATACCATGAACCGTAATTGGTAGGCAGTTAAATTTTCATAAAAAGTATATTTATATTGCCGCTATAACAGCAAATAATAAAAATAAAATAAAGTTTAAATTTAAGGGGTCTACACACAGGAAACGTTTTTGTTATCTTGTGTACGGAAACCTTCGTGTGACAGTCTGTTGTGCCCAGTATGAGGTGACATTAGTAGCAGCGTCAGTGGCGTTCATTAGATCTACAAACGTGATTTGGACACTTGGGTCATTCCAGCAAGTGTTTCATGTTTAGGGCCGCAGTCACATTAGGAGCTATTTTTACTTTTCGATTTCTTATCACAATACACCAATTTAATGCAAACGCAATGTTAACCACTTAACGTGTTGTGTAAACCATTTGTGCAGTCCTGATACAATTCACGTAACCGACGGTGCCCAAGAGTGTAAACATCATAAAGATTGCATTATCATGGCTTGTTTATGTGCTTACGTATAACTTTCTAGGCTCGTGGCTTTGGTTTCAAGTACTACATACCTATTTAACGTAATCCAGAATACCTATGCGTCGACACAACAAAATAAACAGACTTCAAGAATTGTTGACGTATTCATCTGACAGACAGATCCACTTTTGCATATAGCAAATTCAGTAGTAGAGATCTTATTTGTACAAATTACTGAGTATCTTTTGCACGTATTTAATATAGTATGAAGCAAATTCCTTAAACTTAATAAAAATCTGGGCAGCTTCTGTACGGTCTAATGAAACCTCCAAGGCTTTGATATGCAGAGGGAGTACGTCTAAATTATGCAGGAATTTTGTAATCAAAAGCCCTCAATGAAAACAGATGCCCAAAACGTAAAGAACGAAATATGGTTTAATTTGCATCGACTTTGTATAAAAATGCAAAATAGATTTGATCTTAAAGGAGACACCTCAGTAATAAAAGCAGCGATAGAGGTTATGGGTTTTATTAACAAGTTTATAAATATAAAAAAGAGTACATCTATAGGTTCTATAACTGACTTTCATCAGGATCTCTATACGACACAGCGTACAGTTGCGTACAGTCGTTAAAAACTTTCGCTTTTTTGCACACATCATGGTCCAGATTCATTCCATTAATGTTTTGGGCGCACGTCTCTCCAACATCCGATATTAATATTCTCGGATCGTACCTATGGATAGACTGCACTCTCCTGTAGTAATTCTTTATATTTATATAACCATCGTTCGTCATTATACCGAATTTTTTGAGCACACAGTGTATTATACAGGGAATGTCGTTCCTATCGATACGCAGAGGGTATTTATACAAGTTCCGTGGGTACATTTCTGTTAAACAATCATTTGTTATTTTATCACTTTTCTGGTCACGCGCATACAGGATCGAGATCGGAGGTTCCGACTCCAAGCTTTGTGAGAAAAACTTTGTTTTGTAGCTGTTCACTGTCACAGCTATTGATAGGAAAGTCGCAAAGATGAATATTTCTGAAAGTATTTCAACATCAGTTACGTACGAAAGCTGTAATAATACACACTGGAAAACTGGCGCTTTAGATCACAAGATCTGAAGACGTCGAGGAAAACTTTCAACAATGTCAGCGGTTCACAGGACAGAAATGGAAATGTAATAATTTGATTTCACTCAAACAAAGTTGTGGAGAAACTTTTGCAAGACGCGAACGTTACATAAATGAAAATGAATTTTTTGCAGCCATTAAAAGAATTTCTTGTTATATTTCAAAAGACTTAACTGAAGTTTAATTCGTTTGTTAGTCTGCAGATATATCTCTTTTCTCATCTTTTAGTAACATCTTATACCTTCATAATTGTTACGGACATGGCCTGGGATTCAAAAATTAAGTTGTATCAGTAGATTCAAAATTACTTACTTTCCATTGTAGCTGGTTTTTTTTTTCGTAGAAAATATCACAGTTATGTCACGCGCAACGATTGGACATCATTACTCAAGTCCAACAAAATTACTGAAAGCTGAAACAGAAGAAATCAGATATTTTTCTTTCCTAACGCCAGGAAGTGTATTGTTTCGAAAATTCACTGGCTTATGTTTTATATACTAGATGAATTTCTGCAAAACAATCGGCCATTGTTCTGAATGCTTCGATAAGAGCGAAAAAGGCTCACAAGGCGACGTAATGTAAAAAATGACCAAAGACGCCAGGTGTGTGGTTCATAAAAATCGTGTTTTTATTTTCGTTAAGTACCGAATAAAATTGTGAATGCTTTCATTGAAATTGGAATTACGGGCGCACGCATTATATTTTTAAGACTTCGCAATTGGCAACACTCTTCAGAATTTGATTATATTTTATGGCGAACAACACATTTTTATTTCCTTTCAAATTCCACAAACTTCTCGCCTTTGGATGATTGTGATATAATATATTTTCCTCCGGTTACTTAGGTTTCGCTTCACTGAATTTTCTTTTCAGTACGTTCTTTAATTAAGGAATTGTCTAGTTCTTTGAATTGTAACAAAAGAGGAATTTCCAACGAATCAGAATGTTCTTTTTTACAGTCCCATTACGATTGGTTAATGATCTAGTGCCTTCGGGAGACAATTATATATTTAAGGCTAACGTTTCCTGCGTTCTGGGAGATTTAAATTTGATTTTCTTGTTCCTTCTATTCGTCTGTGTTAAAATATACTTTCGTCGGTATTAAGGCTTGGTTTTCCAATGACATTTTACTCTCATTATTTATTTGTAGTCTGCCATTGCATTATATTTTTACCGTAAATTAATTGGCATTAAATATGTCATTTACTTACGAACTTTGCTTTCTGCCCCACTGTGCGACGCAAAGATGGGTAATGTGTTTATCAGCCTATGTATGTATGTTTGTCCCTTTATGAGACGCTAGAAACCAAGAAATTGAGGTTGGTTTACAGCGGTGATTCTCACGATAGACAAAGCTTATAATTTCTTCTAAGTTTAAACAAAATAGTGATAAATTTCGTATACGATAGATATTATTAACGCGACATATAAAAATAATAACAAAAAAAATTAAAAAAAGAAAATACAATAAAAAAAATAAAAACCCGACTGCGTAAAAAGTTAACTTTAATTCAAAAACCTCACAAATAATCTCATGCAGTCGGAGGCAACATAAATCATTATTTTTAAAATATGACTCCAACTGCATGAGTTTATTTTTTAAGAGATTGACTATATCAATCTCTTAAAATAAAAATATCTTGTTTCCATCTTTTTTAAAGTTCACTTCTTACGCAAGCAGTTTTTGCAATTATAAATTAACCTTTTTCTGTCACATGTTTTTATTGAATTTGAAATGTATGAAAGTAGAATAAATGCTGTGGAAATGCGTTCCTTGCGAAGCATGTGTGACTATGAATGATAGGCTGAGGAATGTTGTGATAAGAGAACGGTGTGGTTTAAAAGAAGATGTAGAGACAAAAATTGAAAAAAGTATGCTTAGATGGTTTGGTCATGTTGAGAGGATGAATGAAGGTCGGCTCACAAAAGGTATTTACAAGGCAGATGTGAGTGGAAACAGCGGGAGGGGACGCCCTAGGAGGACATATAGGGACCTTATTGGTGATAATCTTCAGAAAGGTCAGGTGCGTAGTACTCGCAACCGGCGTGTGTGTATGACCAATTGTATGAACCTAAACGAGGCAAAAGAAGTGTGTAGAGATCGTAGCAGGTGGCGTTCCGTGGTTTCTGCCTACCCTCATGGGAAAAAGGCGTGATTGTATGTATGTATGTATGAAATGTATGCGAATATTATCAAAGTTGGAAAGCAGTGCATTATTAATTAAATTAAATTTATTTTCTCATCACCACAGTTGCAGGTAGGTACATAAAGTGCTTAAACTAATTTTAAAATATTTAATAACATTTGTGAGAGACTGGTGCCCAAGGAGGCATTGAATACCTGTGTAACGGGTCACCAGGCCCCCCAATTCTTACAGTGACTTTGTGTATTATTAGATTAAGACAAGTATGAACTAAATGTGTGATACAGTTTTCACTGTTTATTTTGTGACATAAAAGGAATATATAAAAAAAGAAACAATTAAAAAACGATTAAATAATGGATATTAATATGAGATTTATGTGTACGAGTGTATGCCAGTGAGTAAGTGTAAGTGAGTGTATGTGGGTGAGAGTATGTGAGTGAGTGTGAGTTTGTGTGGGTAGGTAAAGGTATACGAGCGTTTGAGGATATAAAAGGGGGTTGATCTGGTGGAAGGGATGTAGGTTAGCGGATTGAAATCAGGAGAATTGGAATCAGCAGATTATTACTATAGGATGTGTGTGGTTGGTTTAAGTTAATATTTTTTTGAGTTTTAAAATAATGAGTTTAGCCGTGTCTAGGTTTTAATTATTGTGAGTGTGAAGACTGTGTGAGTTCTTTTTTTGTTTTCTTTCTTTCTCAGTAAGTTGTAATAATAACCTGGGAGTTTGAGTAATATATGCGGCCTACTTAAATGTCCTTTCTTTAGTATTGTTAGTCGAATCGTTGAGCTTCTAAAGTTCTGAGCTGAGCTACACTTCAATCTGTGTAGTTCTTTCCTTAAAAGACCATTTCAGTCACCAGTCTGCATGATCTTCACATGAAGTGATCAAGATTATGTCTAGAGTTTAAAAGAGACTGTGGCCTCTGAGTTTGTTTCGGCCTTTCTTCTTCAGAGTAGTCATTAGGTAACGCCGACCTTATCTAGTTTAAAAAAAAAATGATTGACGTGTAAAAGTGTTTTTATAAACCTACTTACAGAAATAAAAATCATTTAAACAACAAAGCTCCAGACAGCCCACTGAAACTTAAAGTTATAAATAAGTAAACAGCCTCTGACTAGGTGCTAACAGGCCTAACTAATTCTAAAAGCTTCTGTTGCCAAACTAGACCTGCTTTTAGATATGGAAAGTAGGCTTTAACACTGCTCGGCTGGACGAAATTGCTTGCTCAAAGTAAAATAGAGGCAGTTACTGAAATGGTTGGACTGGCTGGACCTGTTTTGTTTACTAGCATAGAACTGAAATTGTGTGAACAAAGCTTTGAATATAAAATCATTGTAATTTTATGATTGGTTTATTTATTGCTCCGGCTTTCGCACTTATTAAGAATTCTATTCATTTACAGGTTTCATTATTGTTGGCAAGTAAATTGGTTGAAACTGTAAATGTCAATGACATTTCAATAACGTTTTGATAATGTGAAGGTCGAAGTGAGAGCCTACATTTTTCCTGCTGGCAGTATGTCTTAGTTTCTATGGGACAAATCGTGTGTCGTTATTTATAGAATGTAGAGACTAGAGGTCTGTATTACTGGTCTGTTTTATTTTCTAACTAGCTTCTGCCCGCCACTTCG
This sequence comes from Aporophyla nigra, assembly GCA_947507805.1. Lineage (NCBI taxonomy): Eukaryota > Metazoa > Arthropoda > Insecta > Lepidoptera > Noctuidae > Aporophyla > Aporophyla nigra. The sequence continues at coordinate 23,152,019 of OX382292.1, read as the reverse complement.
TGTGCGTTAAATTTCTTGTACCGACCCTTCCCGTCGCGTCGAATCGCCTACCCGTCCGATTGCAACATGTTTCATGACTGCTCCGCTCCTCTTGGTTGTAGCGTGATGTTATATAGCCTTTAACCTACCAAAAACGAACAAAAAAAAAAAATAACAATTCGGACCAGTAGTTTCTGAGATTACCGCGTTCAATCAAACAAACAAACTCTTCAGCTTTATAATATTAGTATAGAAGTATAGATAAAACCGACCAGTACTAATAGGTCTACTGCTATTTTTCAGATATCCACAATAGTCGCTTCAGCAACATTAACATTTAAGCCGAAAGACGTCTACTCACTAGACTTGCCATAATCGCCACGCTTGCCAGATGGGTTGGCGATCGCATTATGTTGGTAAAATGCATAAAAAACGCTATTGCCCATTCTCTAGTAAGTCCCTTCGTCGCATTTTACGACACCCACGGGAAGAAATGGGATGGTGCTATTGTTTACGTCCGACACAAAATCATTTTTTTTTTTTTCACATAAACCTACATGGCAACTTATGAAACGTCAGAAGCTAGGTACACGGCTAGGACCGATGCCTGCCAAGGTCACGAGATTGTTCGAAAGAGATACCGTGACCCTTGCACATGGGCAACTGAAGGAACACGGGTGGGTTTTAGTCAGTAAAAGTCTGACACGCTCTTCCGCCCCGCCCAGAGCGGGAGAAGTCATTTGATAAATTCCCATCCCAAAAAAAAAAAAACTAGGTACACGGTGTCGATTAGTTGATTCCTATGGAGAAGACCCATCAAGAAACGCCATGGTTGCTTCTTTAAGAATAATTTGGCTTTAACAGTGGTTTCAAAATACAGTGTTAACAGATATGGTAGGTAAAATTAAAGGAAAAATAAAATTATCCGCATCCTAATGTTTTGCTGTTTATTTTTGTTGTATAAGATAAATTATCTCCGCTCATGGGAACACAAAGTTATGTTTATGGGAATATTTCTGTGTTTGTATGAAACTTGTAATAAGTTCTAACATCTTCATTGGATACGTGACTGATTTATTTACTTAACTTTGTTTGTTGTTACTTTTTTTTTTTGCTATAGCAGTTTCATCGTATATATTTCTCCTATTTGTCAGATAACATATCATAACATCACGCCTATTATTTCAGTTGGGTTAGGCAGAGGTACACCTGTACACCCACATTTCGTCAGTTATGTTTAAATCCAATATAATAGTGGGCGAGCCAACCTGACTCAAATCCAGAATCCCGAGATGCCAATGAAGATTTTCTGTTCTTGACGTATACGAAATATAAGACTGGAATTTGAAACTTTTGAATCCTCATATATCTACATCTATATATATATAAATGAATCCCTATTTCCCTTGGTCACGCCATCACGCGTGAACGGCTGGACCGATTTCCCTTTTTTTTTGTTGTGTTTGTAATTGTCAGGAGAAGGTTCTTATGAAAGAAAAAAATTAAAAAATTGCGCGGAATATTAGAAAGGACAATGCTCATGGATGTATGGAATCCCGTACCAAGCTGCATCAAAATCAAACTTTGTTTTTACATACTACATTGATCACATTAACTCCTACAAAAGTTCTTTTTGAAAAATAAACCCAGGTTTCGGAGTTATTTTATAAAATCAATATAACCTAAAAACTAGGTTTATTTTGTTCGACGCTACCAACGACGTATTTTATATACCTACTTAGGCACGTTATGACGGACATTATTGCTCTGAAAGCAGCGTCATCATCATCATTTCAGCCGTAAGACGTCCACTGCTGGACTTAGGCCTCCCCCAATTTGAGGGGCATTGCCATAATCACCACGCTTGGCAGGCGGGTTGGCGATCGCAGTATGGTGGTAGAATGCATAGAGAACGCTGCTGCCCATTCTCTAGTAAGTAAGTCCCTTAGTCGCCTTTTACGACACCCACGGGAAGAAATGGGGCAAAGAAAGCAGCGTAATCCACTTATATTAGTAGGGAAGAATTACGCGAGAATTAGTGAGCCGGTAATATGGGTAACATATCATTGGACGCCACCGCGATCACACTCCCACACCAACACTAATACCATTATCAGCAGTCTATAATGTTCATACTGCTGGGACACAGGCCTCCTCTCAAACTCACGACGTACTTACTACTCGTAAGTCGCGGCCGCTACCACTGGGCCACCACTGCTCACCAATACCAATTAAACTTAACATTATCATAAATAAGGGAGACCAGTCAGACTGATAGGTAAATGATAGAAAAATGAAACAAACAAGTCCATTTGGGTTTTTATTAGGGATCAAAATCAAAAATATTTATTTAAAATACTTTTACATAAATCACTGAAGATATTTCTGAAAAAAATCATCTGAATCTATTGCCGGCGCAGTTACGTCACTATACCGTACCCAGCTCAAATACCACACTATCATCATTACATGAGCACAGCAGCCCACTGTTCGCTTACTGACGAGGCAGCTGCAGCAATAACCTACTATGGTTTCTAATGTATTGGCCACAGCAACATCTCTGCTAATCAATAAATACATGTGATAAGTATGACTGTTGACATGTCTTGATTTAATCCTACCTCTTAAGAGGTAAAGCCCTAAAAGCCTAAAGCCCTAAAATCAAAGGTACATATCTTCATCGATAGAATTATTTACCTCAACTGAATAAATATCAGTCCAACAGATGTGTTCCCCATAATAAGATCTAGCCTGTTTGAATTGGTAGGTACCAAGAGCTAACCATTTTAAATCAGTTGTTGTCAATCATGGAAAGCTATCTAAATGTTGAGCTATCTACCTATGTCATGGATTTGATCTAACTTGAGCAGGGTGAAGGTTATGTTGTGGAAGAGGTGGCGGCTCAAGATTATTGAGATCTCCACATGGTCCAGCATCAGACAGATCTAGGCGAATGGAGTCGTGCAGATCATGACGTTGAACTTCTCTTGTAGCTTACCTTCAGCAAACAGCACATACTCTTTCCAATCTTGATATCTATAAAAATAACATGATTAAATATGTAATACAAAACATTTCATAATGGGTTATAGATTGATAAAAGTATGTTTTGTAATATGAAGTAACTAGGAATACATGATAATGATCAGGCAGTAATTGTGTCGAAATAGATGATACTATCTAATATTTACATTATTTATTTGTGAAACCTTCACTTATCAGGACTCAATATTTTAAACACATCTAATAATAATATTATCACTATCATCTATAGAAAACTGGAGAAAAGAAGAGCAGTAATATAAGTTGAATTAGGATTCTTTTTTTATGTTGCAACATAAATAAAAATATTTACCAAATGCAGCGGGACATTTCTAACCAAAATGTTTCTCTCTTGTCGGTCTTGTCTCACAGGATCTGTTCTAGTTGCGCAGGCAAAGATAAACTGCCTTCATTGACTGTGTTTGCTCAATCTTGAAGCAGTGTCAAACACTCTGTACAAAGCACACATTCTGAAGACACCTGCAATTAAAACAATGAGTGAAAACGTGTGATTTTACCCTATAAGACGGTATCTATCTTCTGTAACATATTCAAAGAAATTACACCTACAAGTAATCAAGAGTAAAGCGTTATTTGGCCTCAAACAGATTCGTTTTTTTTCGTTATTTGTTTGTTGGATATTCCCTGTGCGACTCTAAATATGATTTTTTTCATTCTTTAAACAGTCATTAAAAGATTAGTCAGGAAATAGGTGCCTGACATTCATAAGTAATTATATATTCAAAGAGTAAAATAAGATCTGCTTACCTGAGTAGGATTTATCCAAGACTGCAACAAGTTAATCATTGGAGTAGACGCTAGTTCTAATAATTATGTGGGTCGGTTTCTGGGTATCAAAAACGAGCAATTGATACATCGTCGGTTTTGCCGGGTGACTGATGATGTCAATCGGTCTACTCGAGATATTTGCACAATGAAATACTCACAAAAAAGTACATAAAATAAAAACAATTCAATAATTATTATTCAATGTCAACTCCCAAAAACACATCGCTAAAGCAAACCACAGAGTACATTATACGCAAAATGTCAGACTCAGATGCACAGATAACTAATCGATTCTGTTGCATTCTACATCTTTTTTACCGGCTGTTAAGGGCTAATTAACCAAAGATCAATAATGATAATCTTTTAAATAGAGATTTTATTCTATTATAGTTTTATTAAATTAATGTAGAATCGTCAGAGTATTTTTTTACAGTGATAATGGCACTTTTAAAAATTAAGGTTGTGTTAATCATATATCGTGTGAAGTGAAACGGAACGTCATTTATAAGGATATGAATTTACGTAAAACAATATCCATACTTTTAAACTCAAAAATAAATACCCTGTTCAAAAACAAAATCCCGGCCGCGTAATTTTGTAAAAAAATATGAAACTAATTACTACAAAATTTTGGTCTTGATGCGTGAGACTTTTTGGTACCACTTTTGAGCATTCTCCTTTAAGAACTCTTATTTAAGAATACCTAACAACCATATAATAGGACAATGTAAACTTTTTTAATGTAACATTATGACATTTGACATAGAATTGACAGAATGCGTGCTCAAATATCATCAAAGAAACAGGACAACGTCTGTCGGGTCAGCTAGTAGTATATAAGAGAGTCGCTCCCCGCGTCTGAACGCGTAGATCTGTTAAACTACGCAACGGATTTTGATGCGGTTTTCATCAATAGATCGAGTGATTCAAGAAGAAAGTTCATATATACAAAATGTAAAGTAATTAACGGACACCCTCTTAAGGGGTCATTGTGCTCATCATTATGCTGCTGTTTCATACATTTTGGTCGAGTAGGTATTGAATTTTTGAATGAAACAGCTGATTTTTTTTTCGTGATTTCAGGTTTGGTCCCATAGTAAAAGTTGTTCACAATGATGAGTATAATGACCCCTTAAGAGGGTGTGCGTTAATTATGTTACATGTTATATAATACGCCCGCGAAGCCGCTGACAAAAGCTCGTAGTTTACAAAACAAAGTCGCTTCCCGTGTTTGAATGTTTAGATCTTTTAAACTACGCAACGACTTTTGATGCGGTTATTATGAATAGATAACGTGATTCAAGACCAAGGTTTATATATATATCATAATCATAATCATAATCATAATCATTTATTCATTTGTAAACATAGGTTTAACATAGATGGTATTAAAATAAAAAAATAATAGTAGCTCTATGTTTTGCTTCATTGGCATACAAATGTTTTTTGTTGAGAACTTAATAACTAGATTCACATGCTTAGATAATATTAGTACAATAAATTTAAAATATAATTAGGAACTATTACAGTAAGGTTTTTAGTTTTATAATTATTTCTCGTTTAAAAATTCGTCTACTCTGTAATAACATTTTTCGGTTAAAAATTTCTGTAGAGCTGTTTTAAATTTAACTATTGGCATGTCTTTTATGCCGTTAGGTAATTTATTATAGATCTTAGGAGCTAATCCAAAAAAACTCCTGGACATAAGAGCGGTTTTACATTTTAAATTACATAATTGATTTGCATGTTGAGATCTTATTGGGTTTTTCTTTACTGCTGAGAATTTAGGGAACAGATTCGGATTCATTTTTACAAACAACGCAGTTTCTAAAATATATAATGACGGTAGAGTTAATATTTTCAAGGATTTAAAATAAGGAACACAGCTATCTGTTACTTGAAGACCGCACATTGACCTTATGCAACGCTTTTGCATTCTAAATACCGTCTCACTGTTAGTCGATTGACCCCAGAAAATAACCCCGTAGCGAAGGACTGAGCCAACTACTCCGTGATATGCTGTGACTAGTGTTTCAATGTTTACTTTTTTTGAAAGCTGAAATAGTGCATAGGCAGATTTACTTATGCGCTTACATAACATTTCTACATGAACTTTCCAAGTTAGCTTGTTGTCAATAGTTATGCCCAAGAACTTACTATTCATAACCTCTTCTATTATTTTATCGCCGTAGGCTACAGAAATGGTAGGATTAACGCGTCGTTGGTGAAAATGCATTACGTGAGTCTTGTTTAAATTTATTTTTAAGTTGTTGTTTTCAAGCCATTTAACGATCTCGCTTAGAGTAACATTGATATTATTTTCGTAGTCGTTAGGGTCTGTACACTCAATAACTACTGTGCAGTCATCAGCAAAGAGGACCATTTTTTGTTTTACTGCTCTTGGAAGGTCATTTATATATATTAAAAATAGTAACGGTCCCAGTACGCTGCCTTGTGGCACGCCGTATTTAACCTTTTTGAATGCGGATGTATAGGAAGTCTCTAATTTAGTTTTAGGGGATATTCTACAGATTTCAGTACATTGATACCTGTCGCTTAAGTAAGATTCTAGAAGGTTCAGGATGTTGCCTCTTACTCCATATCCATATAGTTTTTTTAGTAGCAGGTTGTGATCTACATAATCAAATGCTTTTGACATGTCAGTGTATATGGCGCATACTGGGTTCTTTTTGTCTACAGACGTCATTATGCTTGATAATAGGTCATAAAGTGCCATATTTATTGTAGAGTTTTTCCGGAATCCTTTTTGTTCGTGGCATAATAGCTTGTTTTTTTCAAAGAAGTTGCAAAGAGCATTATATATTACTTTTTCTATGATTTTTGAGAATACTGGAATTTTTGCGACTGGCCTGTAGTTTTTAATATCGGATTTGTCATTTTTTTTGAAAATTGGCTTAATAATAGCCTTTTTGAGGTGTGTAGGAAATATGCCATCGGTTATGCAATTGTTAATAATATGAGCTAGAGGCTGTGCTATTGAATCTTTAACATATTTTATTACTTTTGTAGATACGCCATCGTAGCCAACAGTATTTGTATTTTTTAATTCATTAATTATTTTAATTATATCTAACGGTGTCACTGGAAGCATGAATAAAGATTGAGATGTCAAATTATTAAAATTGTTATTAGTTGTATTATCACAATCGTCTTTTATATTATCATTTTCAATTAATTCTATAAAATAGTTATTAAATGTTGTTGCAATTTCATTTGGATGAGTAATAGTTCGGTTTTCTGTTTTTAATAATAATACTGAGTCATGAGGAAAATTGTATCTAGTTTTGTTGATTACTTTCCAAGCAGCTTTGGATTTGTTTTTGGAGGATTTAATAAAATGATTATTTTGGGCTCTTTGAGTTAATCTTATTATTTTCCGGTATATTGCAGAGTATTTTTTAAAAGCAAGTTTATTTTTTGGATTCCGTTGCATTCTATATTCCCAAAGTAATTGTCTTTGTTTTTTGCTGCATATTTTTATACCATTGGAAATCCACTTGGTAGATTTGCTAGTTTTTATAGTAACGTATTTATTTGGGAAGCATAATTTATATAATAGTAAAAAGTTATTTATGAAACTCTGAAACGATTCATTTGCATCCTTGGCATCATAGACATTCATGAAAGATAGACTTTTTAGATGTGATTTGAATTTAATTAGGTTTTCTTCGCATATATCTTGTTTTATTGTTCTCCAGAATTTAAGTTTGCAAGTTTTTTTGACAGGTACCTTAAGTATCTGAGAGGTGTGATCTGAGAGAATTAGGTCGATTACTTCTGTTTTACATGCCGCGCGATAGTTGTGTGCAAAATTATCAATGCATGTATTGCTGCCAGATCTAGTAGGTTCATAAAGGGCTAGTCTTAAGTTGTATTGCTGGAGGAAACATTCGAATTCCATTGTTATTTTGTTTCTCTTGAGTACGTCTATATTGAAATCTCCACACATAACAATATTTTTATTTGATTGTAAACTAATTCGTTTCAGTATGCACTCTAACTTTTCGTAGAATGTTGAATAATTACTTTTAGGTATTCTATACACGCATAATATGACAATATTGTAAGATATCAATTCTATTGCACAACATTCAAAAACATTTGAAATTGATTGTTTGGCTATCTCTGGTATTTCTTTGTACTGAACTCCTTCTCTCACAAGTATACAGGCGCCCCCTCTTTTAACATTCCTCGAAAAACATGCAGCTAAACAGTAATTCGGAACTTGCAGCAAATCTTCATATCCTATTTGTATAAAATGTTCCGTTATGCATATAACATCTACAGTTCTGTCATTGTTATTCAGTTCACTTAGTTTGACTACAAGCATATCTAGTTTATTTAAAAGTCCCGCTATGTTTTGGTGCAGAATATTAATCCAATTACAGAAAAAACTGTGAGTTTAATCTTGAATCATTTTCAGTGAGAATTTCTTTTTCATTTAATCGGAAACTATCAACCTCTAAGTGGACAGCATTTAGTACGCTTAAATCTTGAATAAGGTTTTGCAAATCATTAATAACGATTATTTGACCTTTGTTATTTAACGTTCCAAAACGTTTATTGTAGGTATCACTTGTATATGGCAGGTTAAGGTTCGAGTCCAAAGTAAACGCATATTTATAGATTTCAGTGTCCATATAGAGTAAGTTATTAAAAGCTTCTACTCTGCTATTGAACATCACGTTAGAATTATTCATATATTTGAATGTTGGTAGACAGATTACGAAATTAGTGTGATGTAATGGCGTTAATTTTTTATTAATAAACCCGACCATTTCTCTATAGTTATGCGTTTTCCGGAAATCTTCCTCACCAATAAAGATAATGCAGTAATCGGACTTATTAAGATTATTGACTTTGCCCTCAATATTATTAAGAATACACTCTATTCCACATTTAGGTTTACGATAGTGGCATATTTCATAATTAGATATAACCCTACTTTCTATTAAAGTATAAAGTCTGTTTGTGATTTCACTACTGATGAGACACAGCTTATGTTTTGAAGACGATGGTGAGTCTTGTAATGAGGTATCATTAATCGTGGTGCGGGGAGCATCTTCTGTAGTTAGTGGTAAAGTTGTTCTTTTTTGACTCTTGGTTTCGTTCTCTTTATTGTTTTCAATGGAACTCCTATTATTTTGTTTTGTTTGGGTCTTTTTCTTTTTAGCTGGGCCATTCTTCTCGGTATTCTTGTTTGGTGTTAAGGGTTTACTTGGGCTGCTAGCAATTTTTCTAAAAATTATGTTTTTCTTTGTTAAATCTTCATTATTTTTCTTCAAATTATTATTTTCTAATGAAAGCAGTTCAATCTCTCTATGAGCGCTATTTAGTTGTGAAGTTAATTCTTCAACTTTTTTCTTCAATAACTCAATCTGCTGGTTATATTCATCATCATCTGACATTTCGGGCATACTATTAGATGTACCGTCCAGTGTTTGGGAAGTAATATTTTTGTTGTTGTCACTGTCGCTTATTTCCGAGCGCTCCGATCGAGTGCGAGTACGTCGAAACGTGATATTTTCTAAGAAATTCATCCTTTATCCTTTTATCTAAATATTGTGAAAGAGCCAAAAACGATATGAAAGATTTAGGTTGGATTCGAACTCGGTCTCTTTAACACTCTAATGTAGGCGCTTAACCAACTAGACCAGCTGATCTTGTACTAAAACGGTGAAATTGTGCTTCTTATTATGAAGTGTCAAGTGTTTATGTTTTTTATTATTTCTCAATAGATGTCACTACACTTAGGTTTATTTGCGATATTCGCAATGTCAAACACTAATTAGTCTGACAACGCTAAGCACTATGTAGTTTAGTCCGTATAGTAGAGATGGCGTTGTAGTTGTTCTGTTATTGTGTCAACGTTCAAATAAAAAACGGAACTTTTGATGTGCAATGTTTGAATTCGTTTCTTATTTTTCTTCCTTTAACTTTCACATACATGTACTTTTTGAGTTTTTAGCACTGAATGTTGAATTAATGCACAAAGTGTACTTATCTTGTCATTTTTTGCACTTATTTTGTTTTTTATCCACTGAAGCTAGTGTTTTGTTTATTTGTGAATTTACTTTTGTTATTCAACTTAATATCTTTTGATAACACTTGCACTACTCGGTAACGTGTTTATATTCACTTTTGTACAGTTTTTACAGTTCAAATCGTTATTTACACTAGTTTTTAGTAATTATAAATGAGAGCACACATAAACTTAATGTTGACTCGTCAGCGCCACCTAGCGGTCCACCTATAGAACACCCATAGAACTATATATATATATATATATAGAACGCGGGCAAAACCGCTGACAAAAGCTAGTTAAAAATAAAAGTGAATTCGTTTTACAATGTTTAGCCACTTGTGTGAGAGTCAAAGTTAAAGTCAATTACGTATATATTTCAAATAGGCACATAAACCCACTTTTGAACATAAAAATTTACCAGAAAATAGAATCGATTCTTATTGCCCATTCCAAAAAGGAGTTTCATATTATGGAGAAGAAAACCTACCTTATAGGGTATTTTTCCGCCAGTTTTGTTAGTGCTTACATTGGAATTAAAAAAATATCTTTGAGAGTTTTAAATTCAAATGAAAGGTTCTTATAAAAAGTGTTACGAGAGATGGTAACTATTTTTTTTCTGCTATCCATTTTATTCAATGTTGCTTTATTCAATTGTACATGGTCGGAATTTCTAGGTGTTATAATAAATAGCTTGTTTTATATTTTAATCAGATCGGTATCACTAGAAGCTCAGCCAGTAAAAAAACCCCATTAATTTTCTGTAATCAGTGTTGCCGCACAAAAAATATATTCGTGGTGTTGCCATGTAACTCCAGCTGATATAATTCTTTATACAAATCCTCTTTGTTGTAAGATACCTCTTAATTTACAGCCAACAGATAAAACAAATACATTTAATGTTTTCGGCTGGCATCTCGTTTGCCTAGCGTTTCCGGAACAACAATTAACACTGATTTATCTTAAGGATTGCGGGTCCGTGGTTTTATTACTTGAAAATATCTTTTAGAGACGTAAGGTTTTGATTAAAATGCTTTATGTTTCCTATTAAGATTCTCTGTAATGAGGGCTATTTTTTTGGAAGGAAAATCATCAATTGACTTCGCAGCGGGAGCGCGTGTCAGACTTTTACTGACTAAAACCCACCCGTGTTCCTTCAGTTGCCCATGTGCCAGGGTCACGGTATCTCTTTCGAACAATCTCGCGACCCTGGCAGGTATCGGTCCTAGCAGAACCCTTCAGTGCTGCTGACATCTCTTTGAGGCGCGCGTGGAGCCTGGTCCTTACCGGGCAGCGAGCGACCCATTGCTCGCCGTCCGCAAGCTCGCGCCTACGGTGGCCGGGAGTCCGCTATTGACTCCCGACGCCCGGGGCGTCTCCTCCTGCGGCGGCTAGGGACGTGAGGGCGCAGAGACTGCAAGTCCCTCACGCGCTGTAATGAGGGCTTACACAGCCCTCATTCTCACTTATTTGTTTAATAAGAAATAAAGGACGGTGTTACGAATTTGACATACAAACCTACATAAACTCACAACATCTTCCCATGGGGTTAGGCCGAACCTACATAACGCGACCTACGATCCTTATATACTCCTTTTGCCTCGTTTACGTTCACATATCTGGTCATATATACACGCCGGCTGCGAGTACTACGCAAGTATGCACCTAATCTTTCTGAAGAAAATTACCAATAAGATCATTATTATGTCCTCCTAGGGCCTGTCCTCCCGGCGTTTTTATAATTAAATATTTCGTCTTTATTTCTGGGATGTCAACGCACCTAAGATTCAGTGATCCGCTTGTATGTCGGTTTATAAAAGGGTAATTCGTTTTTAAAACCAGGAAATAAACCCGTTTCTCAATTTAAAAAAAAAACTATATTAACTAGATTTCGACATGTTTTGAAGTAAATAAAGGATGAAAAAAGCTGTCTTCATTCACACCACCCCGCTCCTTGTTCGAGTAGCCCGCGTCGGTAATTCTGTAGCTTTAAATTTATCCCTAAAGAATAACCATTCCGATCCACCCCATCCCTTGCTGCCTTCTACCAGCGATGCCTTTTTTTGGGTGGGTAATCATCAAATGTAGATGCTATTTGATGATTTCCCACCCAGAAAAAAAAAACTGCTGATTATAGTCAATGTGTATAGCATATTTTTAATAACAGACCAATAATTTCGACGCTCCCTGATGTTTCATTGAAATATTTCGTCTGTTAAAAAAAAAAAAAAACAATAATCCTAGGTGTAGAATCATGTCATACATCATAAAAATGCATTGTCTTCGAAACGGAATTAGTATGTAAAATTTCAGGTCTGTTGGATAAGAGACAGACGCTTTCAAGATTTCATCTGAACAAACATAAACAAACATTGCAAGTTAAATGTAATATTGTTAAATCAGCTGTTTCATAGAAAAGTAATTATTTATAAAAAATATATTCAGCAAAAATTTTAACGCCCCTTGCGTTGAGATTTTTCCACGGATTGTGCGTCTGTCGTCTGTGCCACCCTATACTAGTACTTATCTATGAAGTAATATAGCTCTGGTGATCCACCAGGATTATAAGCACTAACTAGCATCAACACTCGCTCCTTGAACGTGAACCACTTCCAAAGCAAATTATGATCGAAACTAATTTCAGGTTAAGGGCAGTATCATGTAAAATCCAATTTATATTCGATCTTAAGAGGACGCTCTTCAAATACTGGGTGATTGGTTGACACCAATACTAGAAGATATTTACCGTATTGTAGGCCCTTATTACCCCCTCTTTACTTGAGTATAACGGCACTGGGTAGCCTTTACCAGAAGTGGTCATCGTATTAGTGGTACAGCAGCTTCATTATCACCAGGCAGGATTATGACGGAATATAGCAATTCGATGTGGATGTGGTACGACAGCGGCTCCTCTTACATTATCTCTGTCATCAGTAAACAACCGCCACACAACTCTCGATGTGATGCTCTGCTATAGTGACTAGTGACCAGTCAGTGTCACTCTTATCCGACCTTTTCGGTGATTTGGGTAACTTCGTAATAAAACGAAGCGGCGTCACTTGCTGTGCTGGCAAGTATAATTATAGTATGGCGTCACGTATTGTGCATCTGTGAATGCACCTTAGATTACGTGGCGTCGCCTGTACTATGTTTAGTTGTACAAGTTTTTGTAAGGTTGTTAGCTGTTAAGTGGCAACACCAAGCCACTACCCGGGACGCTACTCTTAGCGTCTCTCTCTTGCTTCAACCGTAACGGGACGTGAACTAGATTCAAAGTCATTAGTTTATTCGGTCCTTATTAGTTTAAATACTTATTTAACTGTGTCAAATAGGGTATGTAATTCTACTACTGTACTACGTGTGTGATAATTATAATATTATTACCTACAAGCAAGATTTTTACTTCCGGCTTCCACAACCTCACCTACAATACTCGTAAGAGGACACAGGTAGAATCCTTTCACCTCATCATCATCATCATTTCAGCCGTTTGACGTCCACTACTGGACATAGGCCTCCCCCAATTTGGGGGGGGGGGGGGGGGGTTTGCCATAATCGCCACGCTTGGCAGACGGGTTGGCGATCGCAGTGTAGTGGTAAAATGCATAGAGAACGCTGCTGCCCATTCTCTAGTGAGTCCCTTAGTCGCCTTTTACGACACCCACGGGAAGAAATAGGGTGATACTATTCTTTACGTCCGGCACCAATAATCCTTTCACCTATGTCCCCAAAATAGTATCTCTATCTATGCACGGTGTTGAACTGGCGCTACCTTCTGATTTACTTGAGAAAAGTTTCTAGTGTCTGATATCCACAAATAAGAAGAACAACTCATTTAAATACACAGTTAATTTCTTACATGCGATTTAAATTTTTATAACATAGGTATATTTATGTATTTTAAATATGTAAAATTTACAGTTTTTACCGACTTTTGTTGCTGCCTTTCGCGACGGCTTTATTTATGAAAGTCTTTATTTAGAACTAGCTTCTGCCAGCGGCTTCGCCTGCGTGGATGTCGAAAACTTTACCATTTCAACCCCCCATTTCACCCTCTTAGAACTCGGCCTACTCCCTTACCGAGACTAGGCCTGTGTCCCCGGCAATGGCAACGTTAGAGGCCAATTTTCCTTATTATACTTATGCTTGAAACTTCTATAACTCCTAAGAAACTCTTTATATGCATAAAGACACACACAATGACGAACAATAAACGGAAACTTTATAGTTATAATTTAAACTAAATTTCCAAATATTTACAAAGTCAGGCCAGAAGGGAATAATCTTAAATCAACATTTGGTGGCCTCACAAGTTTGGCAACACTTGATCCAACTTGAACATGGGTTAACTTAGATTAAGAAACGGTTTAACTTCGGGAATTAAGACTTTCCTGGAGAGACGTAAACATTAGGTGGGAAGAAATGTTGCTACGAACCTTGGAACTTTGACACTCGTTCATGATGAGCAGCGTTCGACGCATAGAGCACGAAATCGCAGTGCTGACAGTGTTCAGAGACGACAGAATTAATAAACTTCAAACATACATAAGCTCACGCCTTTTTCCCATGGAGGTAGGCAGAAACTACGGAGCATTATCTGCTACGATCCTTACATATCCTTTTGCCTCGTTTAGGTTCTTACAATTAGTCATGCACATACGCCGGTTGCGAGTACTACGCACCTGACCTTTCTGAAGAACATCTCCAATAAGGTCACTATATGTCCTCTTAGCGCGTCCCTTCCCGATGGTACCATTCACACTGCCTTGTAAATATCTTTTGTAAGCTGTCCTTCATTTATCCTCTCAACATGACCAAACTATCTAAGCATATCAACTTTTTCAATTTTTGTCACTACATATTCTTTTAAGCCGACAACATATTCTTCTATATATTACATATTCATCTACATATTCTTCTAATAATGATGTGATAAGACAACGGTGTCGTTGTCTTATCACATTATTAATAAACTTCGTAGTGACGAAAGTGCTTTGCGCGCTGAAAATCAGTCACGGAACATCTCTAAAGTCGTCAGTTGTTATCCGTCATTTGTATCGAAGTGCAGGGTAACGGTGATACGCTTTAATTGTTTGGTTGTTTCACCTTAGTGAAGTTTCAATGAAATGGGAATAACTCAATTTCGAGGTGGAGTAAAAAATATGGTATTATAAATTTATTTTCAAAATGATATAATAAGAACTCATAAAACCGAACTGCCGCAGCCAATAGCGTTTAGAAATTCGTGTTGACAAAAGTGTGTTTCTGTACCTCATTTATATCGTAGTGCGTGTAAACGGTGACACGCTTTATTTGTATGGATGTTTCAACTTTTGTGATGATTCAATTGACTGGGATAAAAATCGTTGATAAAAAGGTAAGACAGCAATTTCGAGGTGATTTACTATGTTTTAATAAACTTCACAGAGCACGAAGCGCCTCGGCTGCAGGATTCAGGGCTGGCACAATAAAACAAAAAAGTTCTAAAACTAAAACCTAACTACTAAGAAATCACGCTCTAAAACGTACAAGAAAATATTCTAATCCAAAACTGTTATGTACAAACTTTTCAATATTTAAATTTAAAACTTTTCAGCAACGTGGTATACAACCACGGCTTTTGTCGTTGTAGCTTAAGACTTTATGTCCTCTAGAGAGCGCAATATTCAATTTAATATGACGTCATATAAAATATAATCACCAAACGATCAAGACGCTTCCAACGATATCTCATTTCTCATATTATGATAAGTAGTTTAGAAGTTATGAGGGAACAGATACATACAATACATACGGGTCAAAATCATAACCCTCCTTTTTGCTTCGCTGTAGTCTGGTGATAAGATTTGTGGCAACGCACTTTGTGTTGCGCAAACAACATCCTTCACGGAATGTCTTTAAAGCCTAGATTTTGTGTGTCATTTGTATCATAGTACAAGTGAACGGTTACACACTTTATTCGTATGAGTGTTTCGATCTTCGTGAAGTTTCAATAGAGAATATGCACTTGAATCAAGTAATTTACAAGTTCAAGTAATTTAATTAAAAAAAATTACCTTTTTTACTTCGAAATTTGACATCCATAAATATGTTTGATTTTGTTTTCAACCTCGTTAATAATACCGATAAATCAAACATATTTGTTAACTAAGTGCTAACAACTACATATTTTCCATACTTGAATAATATATAAATTATCTAGATATTTAAAACGTTAATTATTAGTGTATAAGCTAATTATAACATAATAAATTAACAAACTATATCACTTTTCATAAAACTTAAGTTAAATATTGTTCAGAAATGTGTTGACCTTATATAAATTGTAACAACTCATGCCGCCTGTGATACAGGTTACTCCTAGTACAGGCGTCATACTTTGTACTACCTTTACTATATTCTAAGATTTATACTGTTATTTACCAACTTTTACTTTTGAATAAAAAAATATTATTATTATTATAATTAATTTTGACCAAGAAATTAATGTTTAAAAGTGTAATAAAACTGTGGGAAACTGAAATACTCATTTGAAAAGTGACGTCATTGTTCAGGGCGAATGTGACGTAAAAGTCGGTGACAACAAAAATTAAGCTCAATATGCGCTTGCGATTCAATCCGTTGTCAATGTCAAGATTATGACGTCACAACAAGAGCGTCAAAATGGAGAGCGTTTAAGGTGAATATGTTGGTTGGCTACTTTTTACTTTTTTTGAGTACTTTAAATTGCTTTTTTGGCAAAGAATATTCTTTGACTATAACACGGCACATAAAATCATTATCAACCCATAGCAGTCCACTGCTGGTGGCTGGTGGCAGCTGGACATAGGCCATCGATATTCTCTACTACTCTCATCCAGCTGCTACCAGCCACCCTGCGAAGATTATCGCTCCACCTACTACCTAGTCTGAACCTACCTTACGTTTGCCGATTCGCGGTCTCCACTCAAGAACACGTGTACCCCAACGGTCAGCGGTTCTACGGTTAATGTAGCCGGCCAATTGCCACTTCAGCTTGCTGATTCTATGAGCTATGTTGACAACTTTGGTTCTCTGCCGCATCACAAATAAAATTAAATACGCATACCTACAAAATATGGGCATATTCCCTACTAACTTCTGCCCTCGATTTTGTCCGCGTTAAATTTCTTGTTCCTCCGACCCTTCCCGTCGCGTCGAATCGACTACCCGTGCGATTTTCCTCGTTTTTGCAACATTTTTCATTACTGCTCCGCTCCTCTTGGCTATAGCGTGATGTTATATAACATATAGCCTTCCCCGATGAATAGACTACAGAACACACAAAAAAACAATTCGGACCAGTAGTTCCTGAGATTACCGCGTTCAATCAAACAAACAAACTCTTCAGCTTTAGTACGTTTTAGTATAGATTTATATCGTTGGAATACTAGTAGAGCCATTTCGAGGTCGACTATAGCTACTTTCATCATCATCATTTTAGCCGAAGGAGATCCACTGCTGCACATAGGGCTCCCTCAATTTGAGGTGGTTTGCTATAATCGCCACGCTAGGCAGGCGGGTTGGTGATCGCAGTTTGGTGATAAAATGCGTAGAGACCGCTGCTGCCCATTGTCTAGTAAGTCCCTTAGTCGCCTCTTACGACACCCACAGGAAGAAATGGGATGGTGTTATTCTTTACGACCGGCACCACACGGCACGCGGACTCCTGGGCACCGTAGGCGCGAGCTTGTGGACGGTGAGCAATGGGTAGCTCGCCGCCCGGTAAGGACCAGGCTCCGGTTGACGGCGCGTAGTGTTGCACGCGCGCCTCAAAGAGATGTCAGCAGCACTGAAAGGGTCTGCTAGGACCGATGCCTGCCAGGGTCGCGAGATTGTTCGAAAGAGTTACCGTGACCCTGGCACATGGGCAACTGAAGGAAAAGTCTGACACGCCCTCCCGCTCCGCCCAGAGCGGGAGAAGTCATTTGATGATTTCCATCCAAAAAAAAAAGGCAGGCGGGTTGGTGATCGCAGTTTGGTGGTAAAATGCATAGAGACCGCTGCTGCCCATTCTCTAGTAAGTCCCTTAGTCGCCTCTTACGACACCCACAAGAAGAAATGGGATGGTGTTATGTTTACGTGCAGCACCACACGAACAGCTACTTTACTATCGTCTAATAAGAAAAACAAATGACTAATCAAAAACTTTTATTTCCTACTACGTATTATCAGCTAGCAACTGCTGAACTATAAAAAGCCCCACTCTCCGAATCCAGCACCATATGTTACATGATCTCCTGGTAGATGTATCCTCTACCGGCGCTGTAGTTGTAAGAGTACTGATGTTCATCATGGTACCATTATATTTATAATAATCTGGTGTATCTTCAAAATCGTAGTAGCTTGGGTAATAATAACTTGGACTGTAGTTGTAGCCCAGGAATTGTGGTGGGTAGTAGTAGTAACAAGTCCATGTGGGATATAGTAGAAAGAGTATGAATATTGTGTGGATTATAGCGTCGATTTTGTTCATATTTTACTTCTATGATTGTTTTTTTTTCTTCCGATTATTTCATTCGATTCTCATTTTTTTTTCGAGTAAAATCATATCAATTTTTAGTTTATTTTCCGCAATTTTGCGGATTTATTACAGGGCTGCAACCGGGGAATCTTGCCATCAATTAAAATATGATTACTTTTTTTGATAATTTCCAAAGTATTTTTTTTATTCGTCATGGAAACAGCAGTGTTTGGCTGAAAACGTAAATATTACTGTTATAATGTTGTGCATTAGCTACGATAACGAATTTCTACCTAATGCGAGTATAGAAATTTTTGTGTTAGTTTACTGTAATAAGATCCTTAAGACTTTCACATAAGTTACAAATGGGCTTTAACATCAAAACATAGAATAATACAAAATTGCATTTTGCGTTTGTACGCTTAGATTTTTCAAAGTACGCAACGGATTTTGATGCAGTTTTCATTAATAGACAGAGTGATGTTAGAGGAAGGTGTACGATACGCGGGCGAAGCCGTTGGCAAAAGCTAGTTTATAAAATTGTAAATTGAATGGTAGGATAGTAGATTAATTAAAAAAAAAAAAACTATGAAATGACAATTCTAATGAGTATTATCTTGGCTTTATATGTAGAAATGTTTGGTTTCAATTTGTTATTCATATTACTTTGGCGTAATAGTATATGAGAAAATTATATGTGTGTTTAATGTACTCAAAATAAACCTATTAGTATTCCAAGTAAGAAGAACGAGGAATATGCCTTGATTGAATGTTGCTCTTCCTGGTATTTCTTAAGGCTTCTACATATAAAGACACTCTGTCTTTAATTAAATCGGACAGATTTATATGAATCTATTGTTTGCCAGCGGCTTCGCCCGCATAGATGTCAGAAATTGTCCCACGGGAAACTACTACCGAGATTATAGTACTCTATGTGTTAACTGAGGTTATAAACTAACTATGTGCATTCAATTCCGTTCAACTGTTTTCGGACCAATCCGGACAAACAGTTGAAAATTCAAAAAACTATAATTTCGTCATCAGATTTGTTCCCACATAAGCAGCCTATACGGTCCCCACTGCTAGCACACAGGACTCCACTCGGTTAGAGGGAGTGAGCCGTAATCTACCACGTGGGCCCAATGAGGGTTGGTAGATCTCACAAGTCTTTGAATTTTTGGTTCTAGGACATGCCTGATTCCTCACGATGCTTTCCTTCACTATTTTGAGAGTAGTGGTGATGAAATTATTTACACAAAGTTAACTATATATACTACGTATACCTCGTAAGTCGAGGCCGATACCACTGTGCACTGGGCCACCACTGCTCTTCGTTTCCACACATCGTAGTAATTATGATAGGTTTTTAAACTTTTATGCTTGTTCACTCTTCTGAGTACTATACTATAGTGCGATAACTGCCGTTCTGACACCATTCTGATTAAAACTATACGTCAACACTCATAAAGTTTCATAATATTGGTAGTTGGAATTTCAGTCGACCAATCACAAAAAACATATCGAGATTTGGCAGTAAATATCCGACAAACAAAATCCAAACATATTTTTCAATTCAATACATGCAATGCAATTTTTCACTTGCCACAAGAAAACGTGATTACAAAGTAATATCCACAGTTAAAGTGAAAAACCTATCAGGTTATTCAATAAACCGTCTGTCGAGGACACTTGCTTACCTCGTGTTTTATTTGATTTCTTACCAACTGTGTTTACTCCTTTGGAAACTCTACTTTGTTCAAACTATACTAGCACTTCGTCTATGCTTTAGTTTTGTACTGCAAGTTTTATTATACTCTGGTTAAATTGTTCATATCCGACCTAGTTTGTGCAATATTGTGTTCTATTTGTATACCGATTAAGATCTTATTTTGTAATCAGCTATTATTGTAGGCTGGTACTTATTGATTTGATAATAATAGCTGTGTGTAACCTTAATTTAGCATGAATTAGGTTGGGTGTTACGAAATTAATGAGTAATATATAAACGTTACGAG
Source organism: Aporophyla nigra (assembly GCA_947507805.1). Classification (NCBI taxonomy): domain Eukaryota; kingdom Metazoa; phylum Arthropoda; class Insecta; order Lepidoptera; family Noctuidae; genus Aporophyla; species Aporophyla nigra. Next base: position 23,131,669 of record OX382292.1, on the reverse strand, counting down.
GTATACTTAGAGGGGCTTTTTTTTTGGATGGGAAATCATCAAATGACTTCTCCCGCTCTCGGGGGAGCGGGAGGGCGTGTCAGACTTTTATTGACTAAAACCCACCCGTGTTCCTTCAGTTGCCCATATGCCAGGGCCACGGTAACTCTTTCGAACGAATCTCGCAACTCTGGCAGTCGCAACTCTGGCAGTCGCAACGTGTCGATCAGTTAGGTTAAGCTACGTTTGCCGCGGTTGGTCCGTGGATGGGTTATCATCTTTACATACTACCCTCAGAGCCTCGTTAAGCACCTTAAGCCATTGTTTCTTTGACAATCGTTACGGGTCGTCAGAAGCCCGAAAGTCCTACCGATCTTGCAAAAGGTTATCGTATTACCCAGTATCTGGGTTGTGGAGGTCAGATAGATAGTCACTCCATGTAAAATACTGGTATTTAGCTGCATCCGGTTAGACTGGGAGCCGACCCCAAAATATTTGGGAAAACACTAGGCAGGGGGACCTATAACTTACCTTACTGCCTTAGGCTTATCTAGAGTTCACTTAATTGATGATTCCGTCTGCAATTACTGTTCGGCATCGGTTTGTAAATTGTAATCTATGGAAAATGTAGTGGGCAGTATATTTGTTAAGTTATTTCCTTTTTTAAGGTTCCCCGTACCTCAAAAGAAAAACGGAACTCTTATAGGATCACTTTATTGTCCGTTCGTCTGTCTGTCTGTCAAGGCCCTTTATCTCGGGAACGCGTGGAGGTATCGAGTTTTTTTAATAAAGTTCTGTTTGTTTGAAATACAAAAGTCTATAACACCCACATTTCCCCCATTTTCACACAGAAAAAGACTAGGGGCACTAGAAGGCACCACAAATTCCTAATGGAAAACCGCAATTCACGAAATCGCGGAGAAAATTCCAGACCACCCACCATTAGATACCTAATTTCCCGGAATAAATTAAAGTATTTAGCACATTATGAAATACAAATTTCAATAAAGTTTTGAATTTAGATAAGTAGTTAATTACACGGCTTTTGAGATAAGTTTCTAACTGAACGCCTTAGAGACTTGTAAGTAGGACAAGGCCCCTAGAAAAGCGATGTCAATTTCTTCTAGAACTTTTTTAATTTTATAAATAAAATAAATAAAAAAGCAACTCATAAGGTTCTCGTCAATCATCATCATCATGCCGTAAGATGTGTACTGCTGGATATAGGCCTCCCTGCATTGCGGGGGGTTTTACATAATCACCACGCTTGGCAGTCGGGTTGGCGATCGCAGTATGGTGGTCAAATGTATAGAGAACGCTGCTGCCCATTCTCTAGTAAGTCCTTTAGTCGCCACTTGCGATACCTAGGAAGAACGGGTATGGTTTTATTCTTTAGGCACGGAACACTAAATCAAAGAGTTGCTTTAAAGTAAAATCAAGATATTTATATGAACAACTTTATCTGTCTTTATTTAAGCCATATAAAAGTAAAGTTTTAAAACGTAATAAAACATAGGTAAACGAGAGAAAAGAAGAAAGGACGTTTCTTTACGAAAATCATACTCCTTGAAAATTGTAAACCATAATATAATCATTTCCATCAACGAGGCGTTAATTTAAAAACTCCATAATTCCGAGTTTACGATCTACTAATCTATAGAGTGTCGCCGCGTTCGAGGCCACGGTTTGAAGATAAATAGCCTCGGGCTGAAGAAACAATTAAAAACTTGTTTCATTTAGTTAATTAAGCCCGTCGAAGGCGTCCCAGTTACAGGCTCTCCATACAAATGATCACGGTTAGCAGCTTAGACTTATTGTTTCTAACATGGTTGAATAATAATTTAGTACTTGGATGTTGCACGCTGTTCTATTGTTTTTGTAGAGAAAAAATTTCAGCTAGTTTACAATTATGTAAAGTTACCTCACTCACTAATAGCTGAAGTAATATATAAATATATCTAGTAAAGACCTTAACCTCCCGCACTATAAGTCATTCGCTATTAGGGTTTGCAAATACGTCGTAACGCTTTTTTTTTTGGATTGGAAATCATCAAACGACTTCTCCCGCTCTGGGCGGAGTAGGAGGGCGTGTCAGACTTTTACTGACTAAAACCCACCCGTGTTCCTTCAGTTGCCCATGTGCCAGGGTCACGGTATCTCTTTCGAAAAATCTCGCGACCGTGGCAGACATCGGTCCTAGCAGACCCTTTCAGTGCTGCTGACATTTCTTTGAGGCGCGCGTGGAACACTACGCGCCGCCGACCCGAGCCTGGTCCTTACCGGGCGGGCCAGCTACCCATTGCTACGACGTACGAGTAGCTTCGAGTATAGTTCGGTAGTGTCCCTGCTACTTGTTTTTGGCTTGTGTTGGCAAGGGCACTACCGTCCCCCCAGTTATACGATATGACATATGACGATATAGAAATATGACGATGATTGTCGTAGAAGTCGCAAAAAATCATGCCGTCTGGGAGTTTTATGACGACGTATACCAATCCATTTTAAATTCGAAAGGAACTCTGTCTTTTTTCGCCTAAACCACTGAACGGATTTTCATTATTTTTAAATTGGCAAGGATATAGATGGCATACTGGGAATGACCTTTTCACAAAAAGAATCCTAAAGAGGACGAAAGTTTGGATCGATATAGCAAGCATTTCTAAAGATAGGGATATGAAAATTAAAATGTATGCTGTTTTTGGTAAGAAATAGAAAGTTAATTGTTTTTTTGTGTTTTTGTAAAATCATCTGACAAGGGGGTAAATAATAATAATAATCTTTATTTAAAAAAAGTGACAACATAGTTATACATACACATTACTTTAAAACATACTGAAATTGTATAACAAGCATAGGTCCACTGGCTCCCAAACTAGGTTTATACCTGTGACTTGGGAGTCAGAGTAAATAAGGGATGATTTCAATATTCACCGAACTCAGACATGCGCTTGACTTGGTGTAAATAATTTTCGTCACCACTGCTCTCGAAACGGTGAAAGAAAACATCGCTACATGGAGGACTCTAACTTTTGTCAGAAGTCAATTGCTGTGCCCTTTAACCTGTCTACTTTTTGACAGACTTCGACTTTTAAGACTGTATAGTGATTACAGTATGAAAGACCCATTATAGTATTTAAATCCAACGCTCTAGTTGCTCTATTGTTTGTTACATAAAGTCATCAGTAACCAGGCACAGTAGTCTGTACAAATCCCAAGGTAATCTTTAGATCAAACTTGGCTTAATTAATGAAATTGCTTCAATCACATTTGACTAACAATCAGGCCAAGTAAAGGGTTATCAAATCTAATTCTCAAAGTAATTTAGTTTCATAGAACTTTGTATCTAGCCATGTGTAACATAGGAGACATATTTTACTTCATTTAGTAAAAGGCATGTCTAAGGGTCGGTACACACGATGAGTTGCGATAACGCAACGTCATTGCTACGAACGCCGCAGCGTGTATAGTTGTATCCCAGGGGCCAGGGTCGTGGAATTGTTGCGACCGAAATGTCGTGAAATGTTGTGAAATCAATTGTTGTTGTGAAAAAGGGTGACCGTGGAACTGAAGGAACACGGGTAGGTTTAAGTCAGTAAAGTCTGACACGCCATCTCGCTCCGCCCAGAACGGGGAGACGTCTTTGATAATTTCCCACCATAAACAAAAAAAATCCCTTCATGCTTTATCTCTTTCGGATACAGCTATGGCTACGGATATTTCTACAGCGTCATATTATTTTTTTTTCTGATCGATGGAAACAATTTTTTTTTTCTAAGATTGGCCCAAATTTCAACAACGTGAATACAATTTAATGACGCAACTATTAGGTCCTAGCATGTGTAGGTACCAGGGCATGCGGCGCAAGATAGAAGATGGAGCTTTGTCTGCGCGTACGCAACGGAGATTACTATGTCAAATTAAATTAAAGCTAACGAAACTTCATAGAGTTGGTTTGTATCGATATTTAAACATGCTAAAATGATTTACTTTTTTCTTTTTTAGGGCCATTATAATGGTGTATGTTTCAGAATCCGCTGCAGTTAGACGCCGCAATGCCGTCAAAACGTATCGTGTGGACAGATCCGTTTGTCTGTCTATACCTAAGTCTGGATCTAGCTTCAAGGTTAAAGGCCTAACATAGTAGAATAGTACTTGAGTGACTATTTGCTAGGGACTCGTAAATCTTTGCTCAAATAACTCAAATAGCAATGTAGTGTGTGTCTGACAATGTGCTTGATTAAACTTCGTGAAGGCTTATCTATTTCATTGTGTTACAAATGTAGTGTTGAATTAGTAAAAATAGCTATTAATTTTCTTTTTCTCCGGCAAATGTATTTTAGCAGAAAGTTCTAAACATAAGGAGTCAAATAGTATCCATGCACATGTTTTAACATGTCAGTAGACTAACATAGACGATTATTTACGTATATTTATTTTGACTGGGTCAAAATAAATTAGCTTGCAATACTAGAATACTAGATTCGGTTTGTTGACGGACGTAAAGAATAACACCAACCCCTTTTTTCTGGAGGTGTCGTAAAAGGCGACTAAGGGACTTACTAGAGAATGGGTAGCGGTGTTCTCTGTGAATTTTACCAACATCGCCAACTTCGCCAACTTGCTGGTCAAGCGTGGCGATTATGGCAAACATCCCTCTTTAGGGGAGGCCGCTGTCCAACAGTGAACGTCTTTCGGCTGAAATGATGATGACTATACGTGTCAAAAATATAATATCTTTCGAATTTTGTTTACGAAATTTGAATCACACATTGACAAATGTCATCATCATATTCAGTAGCCTATAACGTTCCCACTGCTGGGACACAGGCCTCCTCTCGGTGAGAGGGAGTGGGTCATAATAAAGAAAAGAAAGAAAGAAAATACGTTTATTTGCGGCAAACATGACGCACAGAAAGACCAGAAACATACAGAAATAAAAAATAAGGGGTGGGAAAATATGCGTCACATCCACGCAAAACGGCTATCACTCAGCATTATGCTGTGACCCTGTGAATCTACCACGCGGGCCCAGTGCGGGTTGGTAGATGTCACATGTCTTCGAATTTATGGTTCTAAGACATGCCGGTTTCCTCACGATGTTTTCCTTCACCGTTTTGAGAGAAGTGGTGAAGAAATAATTTACACAAAGTAAAGCGCCTGCTTGGGTTCGAACTCACGACCTACTACTCGTAAGTCGCGGCCGTTACCACTGGGCCACCACTGCTCTTACCAAATGACTCTTACCGAATGACTGCCGTTGACAAATGTACATTAAAGCAACCAAAAGAGTTTTATATTATGGTTTTTAGAATAGAATAGAACAATTTATTTCAGACCGAAGTCCATAGGGTTCTTAAAAAATTTTCTTAATGTCTAGTGTTAGTAGGTTACAGACAGATACAAATATACAATTACAATTAAAATTCAGCATGGAGCCGCATCCATCTCCGCAGCATCGGGGAATCCCACCGATCTGCGAATACACTGAGAATACTGTTGGTGCTGCCGCGAACACATTCGTATAAATCAATCTATTCTATAAATTAAAAATCATTATATTCTGTGAATGAGTACCTAAACTATAAGGATTAACATTGATATTTATTACTATTATAATTTGAAAAATTATTGATTTTATTATTCTTAATTTAATAACTATGATTTATGTTCGAATTTAATATCTTCATTTATTTAATTAATGTTATCAATTACTTTGCATGCTAGGTTTAGCAAATTGTATTAGATACTGTAAAATAACCCGACCATCTGCAATGTTGCAAAATAAATTTCATTTATTTCAAACTTTCTAAGTTTCACAAAAAAAAAAAAAATGCAAAAACAGCTGAGGGAAATATGCGGCCGACGCGTCCCGCTGACCAATTACAAACATGCACACTTTATTATTTCGTTGCTTTTCGATATTGATATCCAAAACGTGGGTAAAGTAGGTATTGCAGGTAATTTAATTTGGCCCTGTATACTTGTACGATATATATATTAGTGATATCTTGTATATTGTAAGTGAGGCCACTTTTTTGCCCTACACAATCTTGACGTGTAAAAGTGTCCTATAAGATCTACTTACAGAAATAAACATTTCATTTCAAGGTTTCTTAAAATAAATAAACATCTTATTAGTAAAAAAAAAACCTTACAGCATTGTTTTTTGCAAGAGTTTTTTATTGGCTGGCATCTTGCGAGCTTTTTTAATAAAATGTCAAAAAACTTTCGGGTTACGAAACCCTTTACCTAAATAAGTAAAACTAAGTTACAAAAGAAAATAACAAGCAAAGTTAGTTATGAAACTTGAGTTACTGATAAATATTCTTGAAACAAGAAAAATGTACAAAATATTTTACTACACGAAAATAATATTTTTATGTTAATGTTCTTTATCAGTTCTTCTCATAGTGTATTACAACATGACTCTGTTTGAGACATTATGTACGTTTATCTCTCAATTTAAGTTTTCACTCCCAAAATTATCTGCAAAGACAATTTTGCTGAGAAACTTGGTCTTCTCAATCCCAAACCACTTTCATTAAACTTGAACAATTTACTAAAGTTATTATTTATTCATTAGTTTAAAGGTTACATAACTAACACAGAGACGGATTTCGCTTTTACTGACATTAAATGGGCTTTAGTGAATACTAGGTATGTTTTAGAAGGGTCACGACGCTTTGCTATTTCGTGACGGGGTGTCAAAGTGATCTTTGTGAATCCTGCGTTCCTGGTAAACGCCTTCGCACACAGTTCAAATGAAACATGCATATTTTATCATCGTATACTGAATATTAACTGTTTTCTTCGTGAATACAGTTAATATTCAGGTTACATTGAAGACACGTTTGTTAAGAAACAAAAAGAGTTAAAAATTGCCAGTCGTAAATAAGATTTTTCATGTCATTGGCAATCAATAATTACTTACATTTACACGAAATATGCTGATATCAAATAATATAAATATTTAAAAATTAATATCGTACAATGAAGCAACTAACATCACGCCTTGTTCGACGAAGAGTTGGGCAGAGGTGTACCTATAATACACCGGTCGCAAGCGCGACCGCTGAGCGTGGGGTCCTGGGTTCGATTCCCGGGTCGGGCAAAGTGTTACTGGGTTTTTTCATTAGGAATTTATTAGTAGCAGTCCGGAGATTGGAAGTTGGCGGTGTGATACCCCCGTGCCTCGGAAAGCACGTTAAGCAGTTGGTCCTACGCCTGATCTCTCTCCGGTCGTGTCGGATTGCCATCCCATCGGACTATGAGAGTGAGGGAAGAGTGAGTGCTCCTGTGTCTGCGCATACACTTGAGCACTATAATATCTCCCGCGCCGATGGCTAGTCTCCGTTGAGATTGGCCGCCGTGGCCGAAATTCGGTCTGGAGGACTATATATATATATATATATATATATAATACACCGACATTTCGCCACTTATGTTGAAGTCCCATGTAATAGGGAGCGAGCCTATTGTCATCAACCGGGCACAACGCTATTCAACATCTATTACATTTTTATGGCGATGAAAAAGTCATCTTCAATCAATACACCGTGACACTTTAGTCGTCTTACAAAGGTTGTGCACTCAATGTATCCGGCATTAAATACCTTTAGGCGTGATTAAAAAATTGTTACCAATTTAGAAAATATGTAGGTACTAAGAAAAATAAAAAATACACTAGAATTATGAAACATCCTGTTTACTTTAATAATGTTTACGTATCATATGGTAGAGATAGAGAACACACATACCTACCCAGCGCACGAGTCGACTAGATCATTCCATCTCCATTTTCCATGAGACAAAATATCAAACAAACTACGTCATGCGTCATCATAATGAATAATATTTTTATTTTTTAGTTATTCAAATGTAATATTTTTTTCTTATGGATGTGAAGTAGTCATTGGATACATGAAGTGGGCTGCCGTTTGTAAGACGACTAAAATGTCACGGTGTATAGTTACAGGAACAAAATATTATTTATATTTTACAAATCAAGGGTAGGCAAGGGATAGCTCGCCGTCCGGTAACGACCAGGCTCGGGTCGACGGCGCGTAGTGTTCACTGAAGGGGTCTGCTAGAACCGATGCCTGCCAGGGTCGCGAGATTGTTCGAAAGAGATACCGTGACTCTGGCACATGGGCAACTGAAGGAACACGGGTGGGTTTTAGTCAGTGAAAGTCTGACACGCCCTCCCGCTCCGCCCAGAGCGGGAGAAGTCATTTGATGATTTCCCATCCAAAAAAAAAGGTAGGCAAGGGTCCAATGAATCAACGTAGCCAAAACGTATGTTGAGACTGGATTCCAGTCTAAACGGATGTACCTGAATACCAGTATTTTACATGATGCGACTGCCTATCTGACCTCCACAACCCAGTTACTGGGTAATACGATACTCCTTCTGACGACTCATAACGACTGTCAAAGATTCACGAATGACAGCCATGTATTTTATACTAGCTGGGCCCGCGACTTCGTCTGCGTTAAATTTCTTGCTCCCCTGACCCTTCCCGTCGCGTCGAATCGCCTACCCGTGCGATTTTCCCCGTTTTTGCAACATTTTTCATTACTGCTCCGCTCTTCTTGATTGTAGCGTGATGTTATATAGCCTATAGCCTTTCTCGATAAATAGGCTACCCAACACAAAAATAGTTTTTCAATTCGGACCAGTCGTTCCTGAGATTAGCGCGTTCAATCAAACAAACTCTTTAGCTTTATAATATTACTAGCTTGTGCCAGCGGCTTCGCCCGCGTGGAGGTTGGAAATTATCCCGCGGGAACATACTACCGGGATAAAAAGTACCCTATGTGTTATTCCAGGTTATAAACTATCTGTGTGCCAAATTACATCCAAATCCGTCCAGTAGTTTTTTCGTGAAAGGGTAACAAACATACACATACGCATACATCCATCCTCACAAACTTTCGCATTTCGCATTTATAATATTAGTAGGATATTAAGTATAGATAGAGTGACTGCCTATCTGACTTCCACAACCTAGTTACACGATACCTTTTGGGAAGACTGGTAGTCAGACTTCTGGGCTTCTAACCACCAGTAACGATCAGTCAAAAATCTAAAAGGACAACCGGGAGCAATGGCTTAACGTGATTTCCGAAGCACGGAGGGCTCACGATATATTTTTATAGGTTCTCATAAGTATTTTTGCCGAAAATTAAATGCGTAAGCTTCTTCCCTTCCGCGTTCCTAGTAAAGTCCGAAAGTAAGTTAGAGGAAGACCGTGGGGATTATGTGGGTTCAAAGACCGATATGACCTTTCGCCTTACTAGAGCGGAGGATACTCATGGGAATTAACACGAAAAAAAAGTTATGCGTCTGTTTATACACGAGGCTCTTGTTGGATTTTGTTTGCTTAGTCTAAGTTGTGATCGAATGCAGTATAATAATATTGACAACGATTAGAACCAAAGGTAGAATGGAAATTATAGTTCATCCAATTAATAAGATGGCCTTCTAATCTGTTGGGAATCAAACCCAACACCACACTTTGCCCGCGATCATCACCGCGTCATCACCGGCACGCCGAGACGCAGCACGGCGGCGACATGGGTCGACCTAACGGCCACTCGCTTCCATGGACTCCACCGCGACGGACGATCCTCCTCTCTAACCTCATTTTATTATTTGTCCGGGAAAGTTAATATTGTACAAAACGGCATTAAACCATTGCCCCTAAAATACAGTCCACTCTTTTACTTGCTCCCCGCGCTAACAAATCAGTTATAAGAAGTGTAACGTTAAAACATTTTTTCAACAGCTTGAAAGTTCAACATCATCATGATTTCAGCCGAAACAAGTCCGCTACTAGACATTGGCCTCCCCCAATTCGGGGGGGGGGGGGGGGGGTTTGCCATAATCGTAACGCTTGACAGGCGGGTTGGCGAATGCAGTAAGATGGTAAAATGTACACAGAACGCTGTTACCCATTTTTTTTTTCTAGTAAGTCTCTTAGTCTCCTTCTACGACACCCACGGGAAGAAATGGGGTGGTGTTATTCTTTACGTCCGGCACCACACGGTATCACACGCTACGGAAAGTTAAAGTTACACCATATAATTTTCAAACTGGTGAAAAAAATGTTTACACTTTTCTTACACTTTTTTTTATCTAATCAGAAAACTTGTACCTATTAAAATATTTACCAGTAAAAACCTAAGAAAAAATAAAATAAAATTAAAACAGTAAAGTTGACTAAGTTAATGTTTCAGGATTACCTGAAGTAGAAGAAAAGACTACTTAAGTCCAGGTAACTAATTTAGTCATTTAGCCGATTTTATTAGTTTAGTTGGAAGAAGAAAACTTGATTATGCAAAGCTACCTATTTTCCAATTTCTTGAAATCTTAGAAACTAAATATCTAGAAAGAGCTTCAGAGCGTGCAGGGTGAAACATTTTCAGTTTGCATTTCTGTGACTGGATTTCGATGTTGTGTGTGTGAAAGCAATGAATTTAATTCTTACTTTATTTTAATAATGACAATTTTCTTTCTAATATTTTTTTTTTGTTTCATCGTCTGATTGTACTGCACCAATTATAATAAATTTTTAAAATACATATACGTACATAATTTTATTTGTAATAAAAAAATAAAACGATTTAGAGAAAAGTATTAACAAATTTTTGATTATAAATTTTTAAAGAAAAGTTTTTTTGTCGGTTTTGAAGTTATTTTTTTACTTTTTGGCTGTCGTACCTACCACACACATATTCATACACAACTATTTGCTATGTAACAATAGAAAGTCTTATCGTATTATTAACATACACAACAAACAACAACATACAAAAATAGATTAAATACGTATTTTTTAACCTAACTCTAATACTGTCAAAGTAAACTTCATAGAAATTAATATAGGAGCACCGTGATAGCTTCCTCTATCATATTAAAGAAACAATACTTGAAATCGATCCACAATTGATGAAAATACAGATGAACACATCTATACTAATATTATAAAGCTGAAGGGTTTGTTTGGCTGATTGAACACGCTTATCTTAGGATCTATGTTTAGTGTTGTATAGCCCATCAATCGAGATAGGCTATAGACAAAATAATATCATGCTAGGACCATTAGAAGCCGAGCATAAAGAAAAAAGTAGCAAGTAATTTTACGCGAAGAAAGTCGCGTGAAGAAACTGGTGTAAAATAAAAATACATATAAACAAACATATATACTCAATTTTTTAAACTCGGTTAAAAAAGATTAATAAATAAATGATAAATTTATCGGTGACGCATTTTTGCTACTTCTAGATGTACTTATTCTTTGACCAAAGTTTATATTTAAATTACCTACTTTTCTAGTTGGCTTCATTTGAGATTTGGTATTTGATGTTTGTCCTCATTTTGTTTGCTGTTGGTTTTATTCTGTTTTTGAAATTGAATACTTAAAACATAATATAGATAGAATACTATAACCAGTGTATTAACTGGGGTTGTCGAATTAAACAGCATGTATTCATCAACATATTTCTACTGTTTTTTTTTTTAAACAAAAAAAAGGTATTCAAATATGTTTGAAAGCTCATTCTTATTACGTTAGAATGTAACTAAAGTTACTGGTCGACTTTTGCAGACAACCTTTATAGAATGCAGTCAGGGCATACTACCCTAATGGCCAAGCTAGAGTTACAGATAACAGACGTAGTAATAATTGCAAAGCGCCAAATAAAAAAATACAAAAAAAAAAATGAAATAAGGTTACTTTCGGAAGCTAAGTAAATAACAGCGACAGAAAGGTATTATAACACCATCAACGTTGACAAAATGGAAAAAATACGTATTCATGAAGTTAATGCGAATTTGATCAAATTGATATGGGACCATTTTATCAGTATACCGTTTCAAATAACAACTGTGTTACTGAAATCGGTTGTAAATGACGGATTTCTAAGATATAAACTTTTTGTAATACATCGGAATTGACCTCCTCCTTTTTTGAAGTGGTTGTGTGCTTATTGTATGACTAGACAATCAATGTAAAAAATTGCTGAAGCCAAGTTTACCCAATTTTGCTTCACCAACCCGAGCGTGACTGTTTAGTTTCGTTTTCAGAAGGAACGCCTAAAGAAGTTTTCACTGCAACAAATGATAAAAACTTTTTAACAAAAAATTAAACCGCCGAAAAAACTGAAAAGCATAAAATAATAAACCTTAAAATTATGAGTCGGCGCTTTGAGTGATCTTTGTTCATTGATTTTTCAGCGCCGACTATATTATTTTATGCTTTTCAGTTTTTTCGGCGGTTTAATTTTTTGTTAAAAAGGTTTTATTTTATAATTGTTTGTGGTTTTAATGTACTAATAATACTTGGCAAGGTATACCCTATCCAATGAAAAAAGAATTATCAAAATCGGACTACTCTGTATAAAGTTATGCGTGGTAATACATTACAATCACTCGGTTAAAAATCATGCAGAACTTGGCTACCACTAGCTGCGACCTGAAATCTTTACAATATAAATAAGTCAACGACAATATTCGTCATTTTCTTTGCCATTCTAATGCGAATTCAACCAAAAGTATTTACTCAAATCCACAAAATCTTTCTCGAATCCAGGTTTACTTTCCAAGCAAATATTCTTACGGTAATGTTAAAATTGTCAATCTTGTCTGCAAACCCGTTCCTGCAACGTGGCTGGAGTATGTACTCGTAAGTACTTCAGCTTGAAAGCCTCTCGGAGTTCCGATGAACTTGCGGGGAAGCCATTTGCAACTATGCATATTTAACTAAGTTGAAAGTGGACAGAATGTGTGTATGTTGACAGGTTATTGTTTGCCTGTTTAAAGTTAGGGAGATGATAAGTTTTCGTCTTCATTAAGGTCTTAATTATCGGTTATTATTCCAGCCGATTACGTCCACTGCTGGACTGGGGCGTCTTCCAATTTGGGCGGGTTCGCCATAATCGCAATGCTTGGCAGGCGGGTTGACAATCGTAGTACATACATACATACAATCACGCCTTTTTCCCATGGGGGTAGGCAGAAACCACGGAACGCCACCTGCTACGATCTCTACACACCTCTTTTGCCTCGTTTAGGTTCATACAATTGGTCATACACACACGCTGGTTGCGAGTACTACGCACCTGACCTTTCTGAAGAATATCACCAATAAGGTTCCTATATGTCCTCCTAGGGCGTCCCCTCCCGAAGGCGAAGCATGTGTGGTGTGACTATGAATGATAGGCTGAGGAATGATGTGATAAGAGAACGGTGTGGTTTAAAAGAAGATGTAGTGACAAAAATTGAAAAAAGTATGCTTAGATGGTTTGGTCATGTTGAGAGGATGAATGAAGGTCGGCTCACAAAAGGTATTTACAAGGCAGATGTGAGTGGAAACACGATCGTAGTATGGTGGTAAAATGCATAGAGAACGCTGCTGCCCATTCTCTAGTAAGTCCCGTAGTCGCCTTTTACGATAGCCATGGGAAGAAATTGGGTGATGGTTTTCTTTACGTCCGGCATCAAACAGAACATAAGTATTGAACGTATCATCTTATGTATCAGTTAATAGTACAACACAAAGTCCTTTTTCGAGTATATCTGTGTGGCCGTCGTGATAAACTACGAAATTGTTAGATTAAGGCGCGGACTGACTACGATTTTAAATGCTACAACTACATGCTACAGCTCCAACAAATAAGGTTGAAAATTGAATAAATATTTGGATTGACGATGTGACTAAGCTGCGAATTGGCATTTATTTTACGGTTTTATTTAGATTATTCGGACTACACACATTAAATTAAATAATTGCCTGGTTAAAGTTTTAAAGTAATGTTTATTCTATTGAACTCTTTAAAAAAAAATGTTGTTATCGCTGAAAATACAGAGATGTTCGACGTCAAAGTTTTTTTTGTGAAACAATTTTTATTGGGAATATCAAACAATTTTTCACTATTCTATTCGGTTAGAATTTTTCTTTAAACCCTTCTCTGTCCACTGTATTTTTTGTGTCGTATATTTTCATTGCGTTACGTCATACTCGATTGTCAAAGACACCAGTGTTTTGTGAATATTGAGGTAACACCGCGCCTTAACTTTAATACTAAAGAACTGGATCGAATAAAGTACAAGTAGGCAAATAAACTCACACTGCACATTGCGGGAACATTACAGATGGAACAATAATACTCACTTTAAAAATGACTAACTCGTTTATTTGTTAAGAATTATTATTCACTATCCACAGTACAATAAATTCGTTCAACACCCTTAAGAAGCACTAGAGGGTTATGTCTAAACTTGACAAGAACTGGAATCAGACTGCCAGTTCCCAATCCCGCCAATCATCTCGCCATCCCTAATATTTTAAACGTTTCTTTTTTAATTTTCCTTCAAGTCAAGCGCGTGTTCAAATGTTGCCCGAATAACAACTTTTAAATCAGATTAAATACTGCCAAATTAATTTTGATAAAGTTTTCACCATAATTTACAGAATTGAACACATTATAATCAGCTTATTATGTTTCCATCACTGCTGGGACACAGACCTTCTCTCTGTGAGAGGGACAGGATCATAATCTACTACTTGGGCCCAGTGCGGGTTGATGGACGTAATATGTCTTCCGATTTTTGGTTCTAGGACAGTTTCTTCACACTATCCTTTTATCAACATTTTGAAATGTCACCACCTCGGTACATTGCACCTGAGCGAAGCAGGGCGGAGTCGCTATTAACTTTCTAAAAAAGTATCAAGACTTGTGATTCAATTACAATGTTCTTTAGTCACGTTTGAAGTACAAGTTGAAAGGTATCCTAAGTAATTGGCAATTAGCAAAAACTCACATCACAGCCCAATTAAAAATAATTGAAATAAAGGTTAGTAACTTAAAATTATTGGCTTTTTCAGACTGGCGCAAAGCGACAGCGCGACGCGATTCTTGTAGAATAATTTCCATGCGTTTCACACAGAATTGTTCCACGAGAGTCACGTCGCGCCTGTTTGTGGATGTCTTAATGTGCGTGCGGAGCCTATTCCTAACTATGTTCAGAGCGACCTCCAGTCTAACTGGATGCAAGTGAATACCATACCAGTATTTTACACGAAGTGACCGCCTATCTGACCTCCACAACCCAGTTACTCGGTAATACGATACCTCTTGGTAAGAATGGTTATGAGACTTTTGGACGGCTGAGTATGGGAAATCATCAAATGACTTCTCCCGCCCTGGGCGGAGCGGGAGGGCGTGGCAGACTTTTACTGACTAAAACCCACCCGTGTTCCTTCTGTTACCCATATGCCAGGGCCACGGTATCTCGTTTGAACAATCTCGCGACCCTGGCAGGCATCGGTCCTAGCAGACCCTTTCAGTACTGCTGACACTCTTTGAGGAGCGCGTGGATCACTACGCGCCGTCGACACGGGCCTGCTCCTTACCAGGCGGCGAGCTATCCATTGCTCGCCGCCCGCAAACCCGCGCCTACGGTGTCCGGGAGTCTGCGATCGATTCCCGACGCCCGGGGCGTCTCCTCCTGCGGCGGTACTGCGCCCCACCTCCTCCTTCGTGAGCATTACTGCTTCGCAGAAGGAAGTGACGGCTTCCCATGCCCTCTCGCTCCGTACCATGGTTCGCACCTGGGCCGGACGCGAGAGTTTGCCGCCGCCGATCGCCTCCACGAGGTGGCGCCTCTCTATCTACACCTTAAAGAGGGGACCCGTGTAAAGGTTAAAAGATAGAAATAAGGTTGAAAAATAAATAGAAATTGAGGAAATAGAGGTAATTATAAAACCCGACTTCAATATACTAATTAACAAAGCGTGGAGCAGTTTTTAACATTGTGCCTTTTGGTATTGAACTTTGCTAATATTTCTCTTTACTAAAGAAATCGGGAAAACGTATAGTTGAACTAGTCATTGTTTTGCGACCTTAAGGTTGAATGTTATATGCACGACATAGAACCCCTGGTTGTCTCTTTGCTTTCAAGAGAACTGTGGCAGTTTCAACCCTACAGTCTCTCCACAGTTACTTTACCTCTGATCTACATCAATGTCAAAATCACAGTGTTCTTTATTTTTGTTAAAATAAGGTTGATGTTGCGTTACTGCTCGCAGACGTAAATCAATGTGAAACTGTATTGAAGTTTCAAATTACTGAAAATTTAATCGAGAGTGATAATTATGAGTTGTTATGTCTAGCGCAATTATACCATTAATAACTAGGAATTAAACAGAATCTAATGCCTAAGCTTCATAGACGATAAATCAAAGCTAATCGTACGTATCTTCAGACAGTTTAGCTCAGTAGAATCCTAATCGACCTCACAATATAGGTCAGAACCAAGATCATGTAAGTAACCTTTGTTAAAACCTTTCGGCCCAGATACATAGAAAAAAATGTTAGAATATACTCGTATATAATCTTTTATTTAGCTAATAATACTTATGAGCTTAAATTAAAGTCTGTGCCAGATGTGAAAAAAATAAAAGTCGTTGACACCTGCCAATGTATTCAAATTACTGTTTTGACCGTGCTAGCTACACTTTCTATACACTTTTTTCGTATCGTTTAGAAATATTTGAATTCATTGGAAGGCGGGACTCAACGCCTTTTATTTTTTTCACATCTGGCACAGACTATAGTTATAAATTACCCGGCTTGGGTTCGATTCCCATTAGGAATCTCAGTAGCAGCCCTTTTTTTGGTGGGTGGGAAATCATCGAATGACGTCTCCCGCTCTTGGGCGGAGCGGGAGGGCGTGTCAGACTTTTACTGACTAAAACCCACCCGTGTTCCTTTAGTTGCTCATGTGCCAGGGCCCCGGTATCTCTTTCGAACAAATCTCGCGACCCTGGCAGTCAGTAACAGTATTTATGTGTGTATATATTTATATACAGTTAGGTATGTATATTGTATTTATGGTTTAAATACGTTTATGCGTTTATATTTTAAATATTTGTTCCCCAAATTTATTGCACCTACCACTGTTTGTCTCTACACCACCCAAAGGTTGACTGGTAGAAAATGCCTATGGCATTAAGTCCGCCTCTGTACATTTGTGTGCGTGAAGTATTAAATAAATAAATAACAGCCCTGAGTCTGGATATGTGTCCGTATGATAGTAATAGGCTCGCCCCATATTATATGGGACTGCAACATAATTAGCGTGGACGTAACTACTAAATATAACCCTTTGGGGAAAATAGACGTGATGCGGGGTTATGTTATGTAGTACTATATTCGGGAAATCTGGAAAGATCGATTTTCAATTTCCAAATCTCAGTGACTCGTCAAACTCGTAATTGATTTACCACCCTACGGTCGAAAGTCGCTTGCACTTTATAAAACGACAAGGCCTAAATGTCAATTTGACAGTTATACCTGAATCGCTTTTGTGGCAATAGTTTTTCGGTAGAAAAATGTTATATAATATACCGAATAATGTACCGTGCGGTGCCGGACGTAAAGAATAACACCACCCCATTTCTTCCTGTGGGTGTCGTAAAAGGCGACTAAGGGACTTACTAGAGAATGGGCAGCAGCGTTCTCTATGCATTTTACCACCATACTGCGATTGCCAACCCGCCTGCCAAGCGTGGCGATTATGGCAAAGCCCCCCAAATTGGGGGAGACCTAAGTCCAGCAGTGGACGTCTTACGGCTGAAATTATGATATAATATACCTACATTGATTCCCTCCGCGCATAAAATTTTGTCGCAACACCAATTTATATCTTCTCCTTGACGTCCGTACATCATTGCAGGGATCCAGCAGCTAATCAGCGTCAGGTTTATTTACCTGACACATACCGCGCTGGATTCCCATTTGGTGTAACCTTGAGACGCTCACCACCTTGTACATTTGTTATCTGATTTGAAGTATGTCATAATGTCACTGTATTTCTTTACGTATGTTTTTGTTTCTGTAATTTGGCAGCTTGTTTTAATATTAAATGTTATTTGTTACCAATTAATTGCGATTTTGTGTGCTGTGTGGACAGTAAAAATGTAATATCTATCTATCTATGTTGGCCGTTAACGGACTTTATTTCAGGTTTTCAAAAAAAGACTGCTAGAAAATGTAGGTGGGTCAATAACAGCTATACCCACAGAAAAGCGATTCGGGTATACATAGTTTCAACTCTAGGAATTGTTGGCTAAAGTGATGAACTAATTAGGTACGAGGTCGGTTACACCTACTACGTGTTCTGTACTAGTACTTCCTAATTAGGGCATTTGCTCTAACAATGGGTAGCCAATCCTCTTATATTTAAACTAGCTTCCAGTGGCGAGGGCTTGACAATTAGTAGGAGGGAAAGCCGACGACGGAATTGTTCAGCACTTTAATCCCAGAATCACGTCAAGGTTAATACATTTTCGAAGAAATAAAAATAATTTTCTTTATTTTATGCCATCTGTTGTTAAATAGCAAAATCAAAAAGACGATGTCAATACAAAAACAAACCGTTTGATGTTTTTCAGAAATAAATTGTACTTCTAATTATAAGCGTTAGACGTTTTAGCTGTTAGAATATTGTGGTGTATTAAATACAGTTAATCTAATCATCGTAATGATTTCAGCCAAAAGACGTTCACGGCTGGACATAGGCCTCCTCTAATTGAGGGGGGGGGGGGGGAGTTGCAATAATCGCCACGCTTTGGCAGACGGGTTGGCGATCGCAGTATGATGGTAAAATGCATAGAGAACGCTACGGCCCATACACCCACGGAAAGTAATAAATAAATATCTTAGGACAACCAACACAAAAAGCCTGTACATTTATAAACACACAAAGCCTCTATATTTCTAAATACATACATATTATAGATAAATTACACCCACACAGAACAAATGATCGTGCTCATCACACAAAGATTTGTCCTGGGTGGGAATCGAACCCACGACCTCAGTCTTAGCAGTCAGGGTCACTAACCACTAGACTAACAGGCCAGTCAACGATGGATGCGATGGTACTATTCTTTACTTCCGGCACCACACGTTTGTTTATGTATTTTTATTGTTCCTAAACAGTGTAATAGATTATTTTTCCACCCGTTATTGATAAAACAAAAAGTATGCAATATAATACAGTACTATAAATACGCTACAGTAAATCTATAGATATACTGTAATGAGTATCAATAGAACTCAGGATGTATTGTATTGATAGTACTGTATTGTAAACAATATATTGTTTCGCAATAGTAGACGCTGCTGAATGCGTTATTTTTCAATGCAGATGAAGTTGCTCTTGCGATCATCCGAAAAGAAGTCGGTAGAAATACCCATCAATGAAATCATTTTCAGCCTCGGATCAGTAGTTCCGAAGATTTCCCCCTACGTACACACTCACACAAACCTCTTTATTATATTAGGTACTAGATTTTGGCAACCGCTCCACGTAAAATACGGGCATTCAGCTGCATCCGAATAGACTGAAAGCCGACTCCAAAAATAGTTGGGAGACAGTTGAAGAGGCTGGTAGGTGATGATGTTTGCACCCACAGTGAAAATCCCCTTTTCAGGTTTTCAGTTAATTCTACTACACTTTGTATATTTTAACAGTAGATAATTTAATTCTCACACACAAAGTCTTTTTCGTTTCCCTAATATGAAACGAACGAATACCAGCAGCTGTTTCCAATGTATCCAACGTCGGATAATTTATGTAATCTACTTAGCCTATCGCAGTCCACTGCTGAAAGAAGCCTAATTTATGTAAACCTTATGGTAATCAAGCTATCTGCATCCTTAACTTGTTCGAGGGGAAAATGTACAGGGCCATTATTTGGGTAAAAACATTAAATGACCCATTGTAATTACCGTAGGGAATAAACGGGTCTTCAGCTTAAAAATTGGAGGACATACATGGTGGACAGTCAAAAGATATTGCATCTTTTGTCTATCCATTAAGTAAGTCCTCCACTTTTGACTTTTTAAGGAAATCAAAGTGACGAAACCTAAAAATGAACTTCATAAACTTAACGCTGTAAGACGCTAGTCTATGCACTTTGCTCAAACGTACGATGATTGGTCTGTACACTTGTGATGATGGAAACTCAGGGATGAAAATTTAAACCGCCCGTGTTGAGTGTGGTAAAATCACTGTTTTATTTCACTTAGCCAGTTTGGTAAAGTGATCGCGCGTATGCAAACGCTGATGTATGAGTAGCTTAACCTACTTAATGTTACGAAATGTGCGAGTTCACTGTACAAATTCCAACTATTGAAAAATGAAACGAAAGAAAGTATTCTCATTTTAAAGCTGCTTTACCCTAAAGTTTATGATCACTTACTACTGTTATAATGTATTGATTAGGTGGCATACGAAAACAGCTTTAATCTGACGTTACATAACCTATAATCAGATCTGATCAAGACACTTCCAACGATACCTTTGTCAAATTATAATATGTATTTGAGAAGATAAGAGGCAACAGATCAACATACATACCCTACATACCCCACATACATACCATACTCATAAATTTCGTTGCAAGTGAGAGTGAGATGAGAGAGAATAAAATATACCAGTTTATGACTAGATTGAAAATCGAATTAATCTATTTATTCACTGCATAGGAAACGAATGTAGTAGATAGTTACAGATTTAAACTTATAATTGAGTAATTATCGTCTCGCTGTACCTTTGCGCTATGCAGTCAATCATAACATACATAATATAAGAACTATTTTTTTAGTCAACTTTCAATGAAGCAAATAGCTTAGCAGTCGGACGATTGCTTTGCTTTGTGTTCGATTCTAAGCAATTAATATTTTGGAACATAATTCTTTAACATAGCTTGCGGTAGATTAAAGTGGTGGAAACTATTTCTCTGACTCTTTCTGTTATTTGTAATAAAAGCTACAGAGAGAGTGAACGTTTTCTCTTTCTCTTTATAAGAATGTATTAGAAATACATTAAGTTTTAATAGAATTATGGTTAAATTTCGAATACTAGGCGACCACTAGTTTGATATTAAGGTTTAAAAAACGCTCTGTATTTTGACAGCCTTTACTACGGGACTGTTCACCGCTTTCAAAGACAACAAAAGCTTACTGCTAATTACTAAAAATCGACTTCGACATTTCTTTTGACAAATTCATCCTTTAAAGTAAGTTTTATTCAATGTTGTTTCCTCGAACGTTTATAACGAGCGTCTAGCGAAAGCCAAGTTTTTGTTTGCCGCACAATGGCTGTTGAACAAAAGGCCTGGTACAATTGCTGACACTCTAATTGATAAGAGAATTTATGAGCCTGAGAGAGACGTGATGAAGTCTTGAAGTAAGAGGCGTTTGTTCATTACGACAGGAGAAGAAAGTGCTTTATAAATGTGAGTTAAAATGTCGTAATCATTCAAGTTTTTTCATCGCTTCTGACGAACATTTTACGCAATTCTAAAAAAAGAATTTCAAAAGTAACTCTTCATATTTTCATCTAGAGCTTCTTCTAATATTAAATCCTGAAAATATGTATAACTGCTATTAAGCTCCGTAAGCACACTCATAACGGGGAAAAGCAATAAGCTCTGACAAAATACAATACGAATAAAAAGATTACTACCCACTTTTCGGATCCTCAAATTAGGAACCCTCAAGGCCAAACCTTCGATGGAAGTAAATAATAACCCATAATATTACGTAAAAGGGTTTACTACAAAGCTTCATAAGTACTTATTGAGCGTAAACATCTTGGAAATATCGGTAGATATGGGCTTTACTTAAGCCCAAGAATGTCGATATAATCACGTAGCTAGTTCTTGGTGTGTGCGCCTGTACCATCAGGGTACCCTATTTAATCCTTCTTTGCGGTTTTGACATCTTTAATGTGTTAGCTGTGCGCGATGGTACATTTAAATTGAATTTTAACGGCGACTGTACAGTTATGTGCAAAAACATGTACACACACATATTTTACCTCTAATTTTGCGACGCCGTCAAAATCAAAGTGATCTTTGTTTTCATTTCATAAGGTTGTTGTTGGGTTGGTGTTGTCACTGCTATCAGAGGTAAAGTAACTGAAAGGACTTGTCAAAATTTGAAAGAGTTTTTCTTGTAGAGAATAGTAGAAGAGTATTGCTTAAAGCGTAGAAATAAAGTACAATTTACAAAAGCATTTATGCAGAGGTGTGCTATCACAATTGCTCAACACTGCAACAAAGCACATACAATCAAAACTTAGGGAGAAATACATAATAATACATGGTTTGCTAATTGATGGATGTAACATATATGGTGCGCCAACCTTATATAAACTGACGAGAGCACGAAGATGACCATGAAGTCATCGTGAAAGAAAAATTGTTGTTTGTATTTATTTTCAGTGTGAACATATTTTTGCAGGTGACATTACCACGCTGTATTTCGAGTAAATAAAGTATTTTAATTGAGATCCATTAAGGAGAATTGTGTCGCAATTAACTTTAGTAATTTTATTAAGTTCGCGGTTTGGATGTAATCCACGATAAAGGAATTGCTGTGTTCCCTTCAAGTCTGGGATTTTAATGGAGGCCGTCAGTAGAAGTATTTTCTCGTACCTTAGATAATTACTGTGCTATCATTTACTTTCGCGTACTAGCTACCTACCTACTATACTTGGGTTCCTGAAGTATTATTAAGTTAGTCGATGTTTACGCGGGCGGAAAATTGTCGCGGTGGGATTTTATCGTGCACTGGATTATCATCTCTTCATTTAGAACTGAGAATCTACCAGAGTACAGACGCCAGCGCATGAAGCTACTACAATCTGTCAAATTTCGTTAATAGGTTTTCAACTTTATTACTAAAGCATTAGTCTCATATTTGGATTAGGAAAATTTGACAGTTTCGGGTAGCTTAATGTGCTGGCGTCTGTACATCTCAGCGCGTCGAAAAATGCACTGTCGATCTTCAACTCTCGCCGATAAGCTAAAAAAGAAAATTCAATGCGCGAAAAAATCACACCGCGTATAATTATGTTCGTGGGAACGTCTTACTCAAGTATCTAGTTTCCTGCTAATTGAAGATGATAGATATTGATAAAGGGAAAATATAAAAAGCATTTAATGTTAAAAATGTTGAACCTCAACCAGTTAATCTGTTTGCCCAAAATATTCAGCATTTTCGTTTTCTTTAACTTTCTTTCTTCTGTTACAGTTTTCTTCATAATTTATAGTCTTCAAAATATTATCTCTGCCTATCTTCACAAAATTTTATCAGTATAAATCTTCAAGTATTCTTCAGCTATAGACACTTTCGTTTTTCATGCAAAATGCAAAATGTTTAATATCTAGATCACTATATATTTGAGTGATGTAGGCAAAATAAAAGATAACTGTTCAATTCAACGATTTGTGTAATAATGTCATTAATTCGTTTTTTTTTTTATTTGAAATGTCATCGAGCAAGTCAACCAATGAGGTTGTCGGCTGCTTCACCGGACTTGCAAATCAAATCAAATCAAATCAAAAGTCATTTATTCAAACTAGGCTGAGAGTCAGCACTTTTTGAACGTCAAAGTCACATAAGACAGTCCCCCCAAAACGCCCGCCCTTCGACACTTCCTAGTGCTTTGGCTGGGAAGAAGAAGTGGCGGAACAAACTCCCCAGCAGCACTGCTGTCTGTTCAGTTAGAAGAACTTGATTCTATACAATATTGTATAAGTTATTAATATAATAAAACAAAACATACATTATTCGCCATATTTCAGCTAGCACACGCCATTATACCAACAAAACATTGAAAACTAAACTCACGCTGAAATGAATAATGAAACAAAATCGTAAACAGAACTTAAAACCTTACTAAAGCCTCCAGGCATAAGGGCGTGCCCGCTTACATATACAACGATGCAAATGATACATATACACAACAAATGAAATTAAAAGAAAATAAATTAACAAAAGCAGTTAAATAAAAAAAAATAAAAAAAAAACAATTATATTATATGAACTACCCATATAAACTGTCAGTGTGTGAGTTACAGTAATTACAGAATGTAAAACAGTGTCATAGAAGAAAAAATAAATATTATCTACACAATTAAGTTAGCAACTAGTTTGATAAACTCTAAGACTGTCCTATGGAGCGAGACCAGCATGTTTCCAAGCGTTCTTATCTTGGATGTAGTCCTCTAATTTGTAATAAGCTCGTTTACAAAGTGTACTTTTAATATGACTTTTAAACCTCCTTTCATTTAATTGCAATATATCAGAAGGTATTTTGTTGTAACATTTAACACAGTACCCCATAAAAGATGTATGTACTTTTGCTAATCTGAAAAATTGTTGATCTATCTTGTCTTTATTTCTAGTATTAAAATTATGTCTATCGCTTATTTTATTAAAAAGATGTAGATTTTTTCTTACATACATAATATTTTCGTAAATGAATTGGCAAGGTACCGTCATAATATTAATCCTTTTAAATAGTTCCCTGAGGGATTCGCCGCGACATAGATTATAAATGGCTCTGACAGCTCGCTTTTGCAAAATAAAAATGGATTCAATGTCAGCAGCCCTACCCCACAGTAAAATGTCATACGACATAATGCTGTGGAAGTAGCTAAAATAGACCAAACGCGCGGTTTCTACATCTGTTAACTGTCTTATCTTTCTAACAGCATAAGCGGCCGAGCTCAATCGCCCCGCAAGAGATGTTATATGAGGTCCCCATTGTAATTTCTCGTCTAGCGTGATTCCTAGGAAATCCGTTTGATCAATAAATTCCAGTTTTTCCCCATTCAATAAGATGTCACATTCGCTACCTCTGACATTAGGCAATTGAAATCTAATGCACTTGGTTTTTTTTTTATTAAGTACCAAATTATTTACCGTAAACCAGTCTTGGACCTGAAGAATGGAGTTATTGACGTCGTCAAGATTTTGAGACCGTCTGTCGATTTTAAATATCAATGATGTGTCATCTGCAAATAACACCATCTTCGGTTGGTTTGGAAGTAGATGGGGTAGATCATTAATATATACTAAAAAAAGGAATGGACCCAATATCGAGCCTTGAGGAACGCCCATTGCCATTTCAGACCCCAATGAGTTTACGCCGTTTACTTGGACTTTGACCATTCTATCCTTCAGGTATGATCTTATTAAGTCAAGAGCTGTATTTCTAATTCCATAGTGCTCTAGTTTCAGCAAAAGTGTCTCATGGTTTACGCAATCGAACGCCTTGGAAAGGTCACAAAAGATTCCAATGGCATCTTGTGCTTCTTCCCAGGCGTTAAAAATGTTCTTTATTAGGGTAACACCAGCGTCGGTGGTACAACGCCCTTTGGTGAAACCGAACTGGTGTTCATGAAAGATGGAGATTTTATTAAAGTGACGTAACATTTGATTGAGCATTAACTTTTCAAACACCTTACTGAGAACTGGCAGAACTGACACGGGCCTATAATTGTTTGGTTCTTTACTATCACCGGATTTAAACAAAGGAACTACTTTGCTGTGTTTCATCAGATCCGGAAAGACTCCTTGGTCTACACTGGTGTTAAATATGAAAGCTAAATAGGGTGCAATGGTTTCAATAATAGAACTACAAAATTTGACAGACATTCCCCAAAGATCTTCTGTTGATTTAATTTTAAGATCTTTAAAAACTTTTATAATAGCCTGGGGGTTAGTATGCTGAAACCTAAACTCTAAAGGGCATGCCCCTACATTCTTTTTGAGTAAGGCAGCGGAAAGCGCGGGTGACGAATTTAAAGCTTCAGTAGTTTTAACGGGAATATTAACGAAAAAATTTTGAAATTCCTGAGCTATTTCTATATCTGAGTTAATGGGGCCATGTGCAGTCTCTAAATTAAATTCAGTATTACGCTGTTTTTTCCTACCTGTTTCATCATTTATTATTTGCCAGGTAGTTTTTATTTTATCATCCGCTGATTTTATTTTATTGCTAATATAAAGCGCTTTAGCCAAGCTGCACACACTTTTAAAAATTTTAGAATATTTTGCAACATACTGATGAAAGCTTCTATTAGTCATATGTTGCTTTAGGCCATAAAGTTCAAAAAGTTTTTCTCTGCTTTTACGTATACCTGGAGTTGCCCAATCACTAAATAAGAACTTTGTGCAAATACTTTTAGTCTTTAGTGGGAAATTGTCATTAAATTGCGTGTTTAATAATGAGAAGAACTCGGCGTAGAACTCATTTGGGTCACATTCATTATTAAAACTGTGAACACATAATGTACTGGCCAAAGAATGATTAAATTTCTCTAGATTTTTACATGTCATTGGCCTAAACCTTATTTGATTTTTTTGTAGAGGTATGTACGAGCAAAATGTTACTGTTTGACCACTGTGATCAGATGGCAACTTATTTACAATTTGTTTGTGTAAGTAATCACAGTTACAAAAAATATTATCTATACAAGTGGCAGAAGAAGCTGTCACTCGGGTTGGTTCCATAAAAACATTTGACAGATTAAATGACTTAAAAAGACTTAATAATCTGAAAGTATTTCAGTTACTTTCTAATAAATTAATATTAAAATCACCACATATGACCAGTGACTTACTACTAGTACTAAGTTTCTTTAGCACCTCTTCCATTACAGAATCAAACACAGATAGATTCTGGTAACTTGGAGGTCTGTATACACATACTATAACATGCTTATCAAGCTCAACACATGACAGCTCAACAGTGTGTTCAACAGACAGCCCAATGATGTCTTTTCGTTCTTTCGATTTAATAGAATTTTTAACTAATACTAATGATCCGCCATGTATCATGCGTTTTCGGCTGAAAAAGCTAACTACACAGTAATTTTCATAATTTATTGACTTTACTTGATGATCTTTTAACCAATGTTCAGTTAAGCAAATGACATCAAACTTGGTGTTTTCTAAAAACAATTCTATTTCAAGTAATTTGGAAGAGCAACCTTGGATATTTTGATTATACAATTTTAAAGTGTGTTGCACTCCCTTTGGTTTTTTATTTTCATGACTAATAATGCCAGAAGATGTCTTTTTATTATTCCCTAACAATAATTGGTTATTTGAAAGGGTACCTTCTGTTGTCTTATTACCTAGTTTAACGAATTATCTGGAGTGACCTCCACTACTATAACTGAAGAGTCAAGAATGCCCGTCTGAGTTCCAGCAGGAAGAGAAAACTCTATCTGACTGGTAGTGGCCTCCGAGGATGTTGGTATTATAGATATAGTAGTTAAACTAGGCAACATAGACTCATCACTAACACTATTCATGGTTATTTTAGCTATAATCTGATTAACATTATATGCTATCAACATAGCAATCATATGTCGACATTTCCAAGACAGAGATAAAGCTCTCTGAGTTAACTTAAAACCACTAATAAATTTATTAGTATCAAAATACAATAATTTGTCACTATGACAACGTGTCAACTGGTGGATAGTACTATTCAACCTGTAAATATAATAATTATCAATATCTGATAAAGTATCAGAGTAGGGGAAAGCACACAACATTAGCTTCCCTATGTTTAACTTGAGTAAGGTGTCTACTCCATCCACTATGTCCTTTCTGGTAACACCAGTACTATTACCTAATAGCAAAACCATTGTGGAATAAGTATCTAGGTTTGTGCTTGCAATTCTTTTAATCATTTGATTGAAACTTATGTTATGATAACTATGATTTGTAAAACTGTGGCTAAGGTAATTAAGTAACATTTTTCCAAAGCCTGAACCTAATTCATCACAAAAGAATATAGACTTATTATTACTGTGTATATGAACACATGGCTCTGCTGGAAGCACCAACACCGGGGGAGACAAGTCAAGCTGAAGCTGAGAAGGTGGTGTTTGGTTGGCACAGCTGCATGACAGGTTATTGGTCAGAGACTCATAACTCTCAGCATTGCACTTCACTAAGTCTAATAGTTCCCCAGCCTCAATCATTCGCTCACCTAGTTGTTGTTGTGACCTCTCATATTTCTCAAAAATATTGTTTAGCAAGTACTCCTTTTGTAGAATATCATTATATAGGAGCTTAATATCAGTATCATACTTTTCCCTACATTCATCTAACTCAATGGTACAACTACTTAAACTTTTTGAAAGGATAATATGTTCCTTTCTGAGAAATTAAATCTTTCCGATTTAATTTTAAGAGATTTTGTTTTTTAATTGCTCTCTGTGACCGTTTAATTATTTTCTTAATTTTAATATATTTCTTTAATTTATTGTGACTCATAACAATAGGACATAATGGTATGGTTTCGTCACCAGTAAGATCAATTAATACAGCTGGCTCACACACTGATGTTGACTTACTGCCTACCAATTTATAAAATAGGTTATCGGTGATAGCAACCTGTTCACTTACTTTGACAGACTGTGAAAGAGATAGGGCCTTATGGGCTTCACATAATTTCTGTTTAGTTCTAAAATTTGGTTCAAAGCCAGTTCGTGTGTATCACTGCACTCATGAAATGTTGTCACTTGATGTTGTAGTTGACTGTGCCGGTCGGCTAAGTCCATGTGTAGTATGTGTAGCTCAGCCAGCTCACTTTTGAGGAAGGAGTTCTTAGCAATAATGTTTTCCACTTCCACTTCACTGTCTTCCCTTTCCTGGAGCAATTGCTTGCACTCAGTTTGAGATGCTTCTAGCTCCTTTAAGGTAGCGCTCAGCTTTGCTTCCATCTCCTTGAGTGTAGCTCTGTGGGTCATCATTTTGAATGATTGTCATCATTGTCTGGAATGTATAAAGTTAAGCAGCTAAATAACTGTCGCAAGAAAAACTGTTTTGTTAAGTGGATAGGTAGGAGGTAGTTGGGAGAAAAATATAAAATAATAAAGTAAGTAATCAATTGAGAGACAGCTGTTACATTTAGATTAAGTTAGTTAGAATTAGATGGGAAAGTTAAACAGAAAAGAAATGCTATTGCAAAACATTGCTTTTCTTGTTAATATCTTTCTTAAAACTAGTTACGTAGCTCGTAGGTAGTACAAGGAAAGTTGATTTTATGCGAAGAGTCCGTGACACATTAAGAGGATTAGATATTAGAATAAGAGCCCGTACTATGCTTATTTTGTATAGTATAATAAGTAGTGTTTATTGTCTGGGCGAATGTTTTCGTCTTCAATTTTGCTTCCACTAATTGTCAAACAAAAGGAGACATAAACCGTGCCAGTGTGTGATGGACGTAGCTCAGAGACCTGAGCAGTATTTTGTGGAGTTCTGTGGTCTGTAATTAATAACTACAATTACTTAAATAAAACAAAATACTCCCCGGGATTGATGACTATTTGAAATCCGTCACCGTTGAGGCGTTGAGTTGACAGCCGGTTCAGATCCCTTTTGTACGAAATATTTCGCGACAAAAACACTGTTACTTCACTGTATACAATAGTTAATACCTAGGTTTTACTATATTACACAAATTTAACACATTTATAACACTTTTATTAATTTATTAGAACAATTAACCTAGGAGACCGTTTTTTTGGGTACTTAGTCTGAACGGCCCAAATCGAATGGCACGTGGGCCATTCGCACGTAAACAAAAATCGTCTACGTTCAAATGGCCCGGTGGTAAAATGAATTTAAAAATAATTCAAAAGTACAGTCGCAAACATTGTATTAGTCACATAGTTTATGAATTTTAACTAAATATATATTTAATTATTTGAAATCGTCTAAATAAACGGAATTTTTACTTTCGAAGATTTGTATTTTGTTTACTGAGGATCCAACAGTAAACAAAACACAAATCTTCGAAAGTAAAAATTCAATGCACAACATCAATGGACAATTGCAAAATTAACAGTGGTGTTACTAAGCTGCATATTAAACATTATTTCTCCACACTCCTCTGACGTCACAGTTAAGCATCCTGCTTGTGATTGGATGACAAGAAAGGGTCATTGTTTATCTAGCTACCTGAAATCGTGCCGACCGGTTATGAAGATGTATTCCGTTTATTTAGACGATTTCAAATAATTAAATATATATTTAGTTAAAATTCATAAACTATGTGACTAATACAATGTTTGCGACTGTACTTTTGAATTATTTTTAAATTCATTTTACCACCGGGCCATTTGAACGTAGACGATTTTTGTTTACGTGCGAATGGCCCATGTGCCATTCGATTTGGGCCGTTCAGACTAAGTACCCGTTTTTTTGACCTTGCCTGTGGCTACCTTAATAAATTACGACCTCCAGCCAGGGTTTGAAAAACTTAAAACTAGAGCGACTACTCGCTAAGGGTACCTCCTGTGGGGTACAGACCTCGGCTTGGGACGTCGAGGGCAGAGGGCAGCAGGGGGTGGGCTGAGTCGGCGAGGACGGAAGGACAGAGGTCTGTGACGGTGTGTCTTGAGAGGGCTAGTCAGTTTATTACTCTCCTGCCCCCCTAGCCAAGTTACAACCGTTTCATGTAGGATTCCGTTCTCCAAACGGTTACGCCTCGGTGTCAGCAATTGTAGAAAACGATAAGTTGGTAGCCATGTTGACGCGCCTGAGTCGGCCGCTCGTCCTACAATGTCTTTAGAAAAACGACATTATAACAAAGGATGTAGCGTTGAACATTGTAGAAACGATAACAATTCATTCTATCATTTTGAAAGATGTGAACTTTTGGCTACGAATTTTCTATTCGTTTGTTCTACCCACGTGACTTAACGTTGAGATGATCTCATTCCCATACATTTGATTAGTTTTCGACTAGCGTTAACGGTTGCAGATTATCAACTTGGCTAGGGGTGCTGGAGAAGGGTTGTAGCGTCATTGGAAATGGTTAGGGTATGCCTTGGTCGAATGCCATTAATTATTGTGTGCAGTTACGAATATAAGGCGAGTTGCACACTAGATATGTACAAAAAACCTTCTATAATACTTCCTAACTACCATCAACATTGTTATTCCTCAATCATTGTAGAATCCTATAATATCTAAAACCCGTGGAATAAACCTTTAACTGTTATCTCCCAAAGGTTTTTATTATTCGGACATAAAATGTAAATCTCCGTTTATCGCCCCCAAAGTAGTAACCCAATGTTGTGTTGTAAGTAATGTTCTATAAAATTTTCACGATAAAAGAGCCTTTAGGACTCATTTTCAGGTTTCTTAAGTCGAGAACGTCTATGCGAGTCTCGTAAGCAAGATAAGACAGGAAATTATCGCAATTGTAATGGCGTGGATTAGTATCAGTAAATGAGGCTCATTTCATTGCACGAAAAACAGTTTACTGTATTAATACTAACTTTTGCCAGCTTCGCCCACGTATCTATACTGATATCTATATCTATACTAATATTATAAAGCTGAAAAGTTTGTTTGTTTGTTTGATTGAACGCGCTAATCTCAAGAACTACTGATTCGAATTGAAAAATTATTTTTATGTTGAGTAGCCCATTTATCAAAGAAGGCTATAGGCTATATACCATCACGATACAATCAAAAGGAGCGGAGCATCAATGAGAAATGTTGGAAAAACGGGGAAAATTTATTCCTTTTGAGAGTTTCCGTTGCGTGCGCTGCGTAAACGGTTAAACGCAACAATCATGTAAGACAGAATTGTTCCACCTAAAAAGTTCAAATAAAAAACTTTTTTACAAAAAAAAAACAACCGACTTCTTTAAAAACACTACAAAGTGAAAAATAACTTTAATTTCGGAAGTCGGTGTCTTAGGATTGTATTGTATTTATGGTTTTTTTGCCACCGACTTCCGAAATTAAAGTTATTTTTCACTTTGTAGTGTTTTTAAAGAAGTCGGTTGTTTTTTTTTTGTAAAAAAGTTTTTATTTTTAAATTTTTAGTTGTGGTATCCACCCCGCACTAATTCCAAACAAACAATGCATATTTATGCGATAGCAGAAATCGCGGTTGATTTGCTGTCATTTTTTAAAGAGTTCCGGTGTCTATCTCTGGAAATCATCATCAGATCTATATGAAATTTATATGGGACCATTTCGGAATAAACACCTTTCAAACAAAAAAAGAATTTTGTAAATCTGTCTATATATGACGGAGTTATGGCCGAACATACATAAAAAAAAAAAATAAAAAAAATATAAACATCCGAATTGAAAACCTCCTCCTTTTTGAAGTCGGTTAAAAATTAAGTCCGCGAGAGCATATGTCTATCTTTTAAGGTTGACTCACTATAACTCTTTTAATTGTAATCAAATGTAAATACTATACTATCTCTAAACTAATATTATTAAGCTGAAGAGGTTGTTTGGTTGAACGTACAAATCTCAGGAAGTATGTTAAATTTTGGATAGCCCATTTATCGAGGAAGGCTATAGGTTATATAACATCGCGCTGCGACCAATAGGAGCGGAGCAGCAACGAAAAATGGACGAAAACTGGCAGGCAATTCGATGTGACGGGAAGCGTCAGGGGCGCAAAAATTTGACGCGGACCGAAGCTAGTTATACATATATAAAATTTGATGACATGTGACATATACCAATCCGCACCGAGAGGAGGTCTGTATCTCAGCAGTGGGAACATTATAGGCTACTCATGAATGATGAATGAATGGACTACAACAATTTATTGTTTAAATTTTATTATTATTATTAGCCTGTATAGTCCACTGCAGGGAAAAGACCTACTATCCTCTTTCTGTTTTTCCCAGTTTAATGCGATTGTGAGGCAAGTCTTTAAAGTTTAAGAAGAACTCTAGCTCTTCCCGCCATCTATTTATGGGCCTGCCGCGTAGTTATTTTCTGAGATTTGCGATCCATTGAGGAGTGGTTTTTGCATATTTGCTGTTCCTACATGCGACGGATGTGACCAGCTCAGTTCCACTTTATTCCAGCAGCTGTGCGGCTAGTGTCCGCTATTTGTGTTTTGGAACGAAGTATAGAGTTCTTAATGCGGTCTCTGAGTTTGACCCCCGTATATACTTTGTTCGTTACAATAATGTACCACCACTAAATCTACATCTAGTTTGTAACTGTAGCAATAACAAGCCTGCTATTTCTATCGCACCTCACGTTTTTTTTTGACCTTCTACAGCTCTCTCATTTCCAGCTTAAAGAACCGTGTCCTGATTTAGACCATGGTGCGTCCATTAATGAATTGCATACTAAGGAATTGGGGTTTACGAGTACAGTCACGGAAAAATTGTTTCATTGTTATTGGAAGTGGGCGTATGATTATAGGCAACTCAACACTGGTTACATCTGTGAAGTTTCGTCATCGGTACTGTCGAATCTTATAAATATATCTCCCATTTCTGATGATCGAGGTTTTATTGGCTGTGTCAGATCCCTTGCATACCCTAAATACCAAATAATACTTGCTATTGCGTCGTGGCCCAGAACCCATACTATGCGGGACACGGTTCTTTATAACAAGTTGTGTAAATATTCATAATCTGCCTTTTCTCAATTCTGTTGGGGTCAGCTTCCAGTTGACTGGATGCAGCTGAATACTTGGATTTTATATGGAGCGACTGCCTATCTAACCTCCACAACAAAGTTACTAGGTGACACGGTTCCACTTTGTACGACTGATTATCAGAGTTTCGGGCTTGTGACGACCCGTAACAACTGTCAAAGATTGACACGAATGATAGCCAAGACCTCGGTATGTAAAGATGGTCACCCTTACACGGACCAACCGCGGCAGGCGTAGCTTATCTTGATCCATCTTTTGGAATGAAGTTCCTTATCGCGCGTTGTGAAAGGGGGCTAGACCCTAGAGGGGAGGAGGGGGAGGGGGGAGAGGGTGAGAGGGAGAGAGGGAGAGAGGGAGAGAGAGAAGGAGAGAGGGAGAGAGAGAGCGAGGTAGAGAGAGGTAGAGAGAGAGGGAGAGAGAGGTAGAGAGAGAAGGAGATAGGGAGAGAGAGAGAATATTTTTGTTGTGTGTATACAGGTTTTTTGTACATAATAAATAATTAAAAAATTATAACTATTATGAATCCTGGAAAGGAACTTGGTTCCATCCGGGTGTCCCTTACCTCTAAAGTTTTTTTTTTGTGTGTGGGGTATCATCAAATGACGTCTCCCGCTCTGGGCGGAGCGGGAGGGCGTGTCAGACTTTTTCTGACTAAAACCCACCCGTGTTCCTTCAGCTGCCTATATGCCAGGGTCCCGGTAACTCTTTTGAACAGATCTCGCGACCCTGGTAATATACGATCCATGCTGCTTGCTGTTACCTAGCCACAAGCCTCTCCCAAGTTGTGGAAATATTCTTTACTCTAAACTAATGACCTTTTGTTTACAAGTTGTTCTGTGCATTAAGTAAACTGTTTTTCATATAATTTACTGTTAGGAAGTATAAACCTAACAAATTAAGATGTCATAAATAAGTTGCATTTGTTGCCCACTAGGTGGCGCGTTTTTCATACCTCCCTACTTGTTCGGATTATACCGCTTCTTTTGTCTTGTAATTTGTCACGGTGGTGTGGTTCATAATAAATCTATTGTTCTAGACTCAATCATAGTTTATTTTCCCTTAATCCTTCAAACGTCTTTCACTGGAAATTAATCCATCATCATCATCATTTCAGCCGAAAGACGTCCACTACTGGACATATACATACCCCCTAATTTGTGGGGGGTTTGCCATAATCGCCACGCTTGGCAGGCGGGTTGGCAATCGCAGTATGGTGGTAAAATGCATAGAGATTGCTGCTACCCATCCTCTAGTCAGTCCCTTCGCCGCCTCTTACGACACCGACGGGAAGAAATGGGAAGGCATTATTTTTTTAGTCTGGCACCACACGAAATTAATCCATACCAAAACATAATGAGAAATGTCGATTAAACGCCTACTGAAATTATACTCAATTAGTTGACATAATGTGTTACGTTCTCATGAGCCCAGCTTTTTACTTAACACACAAGGCGTTTAGTAAATCCGCGTGATTTAGTTGACGCGAAATTATAGGGGCAGAAAACCAGCGCTTAACAAAAAATGGAACTGACTGGCCTGACTTTTGACTGGCCTGTTAGTCTAGTGGTTAGTGAACCTGACTGCTAAGACTGAGGTCGTGGGTTCGATTCCCACTCAAGACAAATCTTTGTGTGATGAGCGCAATTATTTGTTCTGTGTCTGGGTGTAATTTATCTATAATATGTATGTATTTAGAAATATATAAGTATATTTATCAGTTGTCTGGTTACCATAGTACAGGCTCTGCCTAGTTTGGGATCAGATAACGGTGTGTTTGTTGTCCTAAGATATTTATTTATTTTATTTATTTAACTATTATATGGCCGTGTCTATATAAACATATTGGGTGGCCAGAAAATCAACACAGCTGTAATCATGAATTCATCGCACAATTCCAGAAAGATTAACTTACGAAAAAAATACGCGAAAAAGTTTTGTCAGTTATCAAAAAAGAATCAGCGGTTTCATAGAAAAGTGCAAAGCTTAAGCGGGCAAAATGTCTCAAAAGCGATTTTCTTTTTATAACCGATGAAAAATTTTAATGCGGGGGGCTGAGTATTAAGTACAGTATCCATCATAACAGAACGCACGTTGGTGTCCCGGCCACCCTGTATAAAGGTCTTCCATGGCTCCAACGTTATAATGTACATTTTTATCACAAGAAATCTCTACAGATTTTAAAACGATACACGAGTTAAAATTATGTTTTCTCAAATAAAACCACCTCCCCCTTTAAAATCTACCATAAACGATTAAACAGTAACCTTTATACCACAAGACGTTTTCTAGGAAATATAAACAGCAAACACAAACATTTACATTTAAATAACGCTTCGAACATCGCAGAAAACAATTGAAGCACAAGCTCTTGACAAATAAAACACCAATAAAACAAAAGACAAGACTGAAATGAATAATAAAATGAATGGCGACCTCAGTCCCTGAAGACGTTACAATATTTAAACAGTATGGCATTAAAGAGACTCGATTCGAGGACAATTAAGTTCATTGTAATAGAGAGAAAGGGGTAATTAATACAATCGCAAATCTAACAATTCAATTAACAATTGTTAGGCAAATAGAGGGCGTCTGAGTACCGAGATTGGTTTGATCGCTCTCGTCATTTCGGGATTCAGTAAGCGGAATGATTGGCTTGTTTTGTGGCCTCAGCTGAAAGAACTTGTCAAGCAATAAGTTAACATCGTTTAGTATGAGGAAAAATAGAAAAAAAAACGGCGAAGAACATTCTTCTTCATAAGGTTTAATGTAAAGCTATATGTTGGAAGATATTTGCTCCGCTTAAGCTCGTTAAGTGGCTTCTGGTGTAGGCTATTTTAGTGATGTAATGAGGGTAGTTTAGTCTGTTATTAGCTGCGCCCGCGACTTCGTTCGCGTGCCTGTAGAAAATAAATATTGGATCTCATGGGATTTATTGTGCGCAGAACCTAAATCTCTTTCTAAAATACATCAGCTATCTGTTAGTGCAAATCCTGTCAAACACAATACAGATGTTTCGAGAATTAGGTGGACAAACAGATATACAAAAATTTAAAACTTGATATTTTATTATGACTACCGTATACTTTTTTAACCATTTAATAAATTATTTTTTTAATATAACAAAATGTGTTTATTTGGAACAAGTTTGAGGACACAAATTTACAAAAAGAAACGAAGATAGCTACAAAAGTTAAAAACTGTGGCGCATCTATCAACGCCCACGTCAAAAACATGGTGTATTTGCTCCTGACAAATAATTAAAAGAAAGAAATAAAACAAACAAACTATTGGAATAAAATTTAATTTAACTACTAGAAAGCAAACAGCTGATTTATTAATTGCAGTTTCATTCGAAAACATCCATCTGTTTCTTAGTAAACTTCTGCTATATCCGACGACCCTGGTTACTTTATCTCTATCGGTGACTATACCTACACCAACGACTGTTTTGAACCGACTTCAAAAAGGGAAGTTCTCAATTCCGATGTTTATATTATATATATATATTTTTTTATGTATATTCGGCCATAACTCCGTCATATATAAACGGATTTGCAAAATTCTTTTTTGTTCGAAAGGAGTTTATCCGGAAATGGTCCCATATAAATTTCATATAGATCTGATGATGAGTTCTGGAGACAGACACCGGAACTCTTTAAAAAATTACAGCAAATCAACCGCGATTTCTGCTATCGCATAAATATGCATTGTTTGTTTGGAATTACTGCGGAGTTGATACCATAACTAAAATTTTAAAATAAAAACATTTTTACAAATAAAAAGTGAAAAATAACTTTAATTTCACAAGTCGGTGTCTTAGTAGTTGTATTTAAGGTTTTTGCCACCGACTTCCAAAATTAAAGTTATTTTTCACTTTGAAGTGTTTTTATGGAAGTCGGTTGTTTTTTTTTTGTAAAAAAGTTTTTAAACCGATCATACAATACCAAATTTAACTGCAGTCGTTATAACAAATGTCGTTTCCAAAATGACAATTGAATATTTATGTAAAACCAAACAACGGTTATATTTATGTAAATGAAAAGTATTTCTAGTACTCTATGAAAAGGTACACAATAATGAATAATTATTGCGGTGATTCTGAAACGAAATACCTATAGCAGTTTGTTTGTGGTGTCATGAATTATATATGTGCAATTTTATAGCACCAATTATTCGATAATTATAATATCCCAGTGAAAAGCTCCGTGTTACTGATATTTTAATTACAGTCCCCCACGCGTTTCCCGGTAATTGTGAGCGTACCAATTATTAAAATATTTTACTGGAATATTTTATCTGGGAATTGTGGAGATCCTTGTAAATATTTCAAAAACTCTCGAATGAATGAAATTATCATGATAAAATTTAACGACCGGTATTTAAATAGACCGGATCAGTGGTGTTTTTGGAATTCTTTGAAATTGTATTTCATAAAATGTTGCTTTAAATCCAACTGTATTATACATTCAAAATAAATCGTTACGTACAGCCATGGTATCCACCGTGACATTTTAGTCGTATTACGTTGAAGAACCAGTATGCCAAAAAAATCTGGCGCGAAGATTTAATTACGTCCGTGGGAATGTGGGCTTATACCGGATATATGTTAAGTAGATAAGATCCAAAAGCTTGAGTCAACGGCCCCTTAATACGATTGTTCTGACAATTAAAGGGGTTTTTCCAAAAGAGGGTTACCAATTTAATTTAATTAACGAAATCCGGAATTTATTGGAAGCATTGATTTTCTTTCGATTAGGGTTAAATTACAAACTAAATAATTCAATTGACATAAAAGTATCTTTTTTTCTAGACTTTAAAAATAAGAAATCAGATCACAAAGGAACATAAACTCAAGCCATCCATCAGCCATGACCCCCATGGTAGGTAGAAACTAGAGAACGCCTGCTACGATCCTTACATACTCCTTTGGGAACATAGGTGAAAGGATTCTACCTGTGTCCTCTTACGAGTATTGTAGGTGAGGTCGTGGAAGCCAGAAGTAAAAATCTTGCTTGTAGGTAATAACATTATAATTATCACACACGTAGTACAGTTTAGAATTACATACACTATTTAACACAGTTATATAAGTAATTAAACTAATAAGGACCGAATAAACTAATGACTGAATCTAGTCCGCGTCCCGTTACGGTTGAAGCAAGAGAGAGACGCTATGTGTAGCGTCCCGGGTCGTGGCTTGGTGTTGTTACTTAACAGCTAACAACCTTACAAAAACTTATACAACTAAACATAGTACAGGCGACGCCACGTAATATAAGGTGCGTTCACAGATGCACAATACGTGACGCCACACTCCTTTGCCTCGTTTACGTTCTTACATCTGGTCATACACGCACGCCGGTTGTGAATGCAACGCAACTGACCTTTCTGAACAACTTCTCCAGTAAGTGGAGTAATACTCTGAAGCTAATTTTCATTTGTTTTTTCAAGCATCTACCAACACTAAAATATTCGTCAATGTTCTTAAAAATCCTGAAAAACATAGCAGCACTGAGCACTTAACAAAATAAACAAGGAAGATTTGGAAAAGGCTGGCAACACTCACGGAAGTAATACGACATGATAATGATGTTTGCTTTTAAAGGAAACTCGATAATCGAGGGAAAAAAAACTCTCTTTATTTAACCTCGAAAACCGTGAAGGAGGTCGCGAAGTATTTCTGCTTGAGTGGAATTAAGTGGAACGAAAAGGTGTTGAGAAAAATCAGAGAGTAACTTAAAATTCTTTCGCCTCCTTTTGATGTTAAGTCCGATAATTTTTTGGCTTCAAATATTACTAAGAATTCTACCGATTGTTTACTGATAAAAAATAAATATTGCTAAATCATCATGACCATCTGCTTAAACTTTTCGCAACAATGATGGGGTCGGCATCCAATCTAACTGGATGCAGCTGAAAACTAGTGCTTTACTTGGAGAGACTGCCTATCTTACCTCCACAACCCAGTTACTGCGAAACCCCTTGGTAAGACAGGTCTGCGACAAGATGAGTTGATTGAATGTTCTGGCGTTGCCTACCTGAGAGCTGATCATCACAATCACCCATCTGACCAGTTAAGCATGCGGTTATATGCAATTTCCCTCGTAATGTTTTGTTTTGGAGGTTAATGAACTTATCAATCTACCCTCCTTTTGTGTTTCCTAATATAACTAAGTATCAGTGTGTCGAACGTTCATTTATCGGAAAACCCATATCACACATTGACAATCCGTTGCTTTCCCGGGATTTTAGTAGCGTATCCTCAATCCATCTTCATTTGCATTGACGTTATGTAAATAAACATGAGGCCTCTTTGTTTAACTCCTTAGTACATTAACAGTTTGTGCATAATAAAAGAGGACATAAAAAGTAAAAGAAAGTATTGCCTTCTATACTCAGAAGTAAAAAGAGTATGCAAACTGTAGC
The DNA here is from genome assembly GCA_947507805.1 of Aporophyla nigra. Classification (NCBI taxonomy): domain Eukaryota; kingdom Metazoa; phylum Arthropoda; class Insecta; order Lepidoptera; family Noctuidae; genus Aporophyla; species Aporophyla nigra. The sequence continues at coordinate 23,091,939 of OX382292.1, read as the reverse complement.
GCCTACACCGCCACATGCAAAATACGCAGCATATTGACTTCACGCATATCCTGCCTCGCGTAAACAGAGTTTTCCGCGCAACTAGCATATGCGTCCCGGCATCATTTGTTAGGTAGTTCACCATCAGACACGACACCCGTCTGTTCGAAGGGTCCTCCCTTTTCTACGGAGTTTGAGCGAACTTTACACGCTGTTCCTTATCCCTCCTAGCCATGTGGTATATAATATCATAACAACACGTCTATATTTCTGGAGGACACGGTGGAGCATATGGTGGAGGTGTACCCTGCCTGGGCAGAGCACCGCCGTGTCCTCGCAGAGGCGATCGGCGGCGGCGACCTCTCGCATCCAGCCCTGGTGCGAGCCATGGTACGGAGCGAGAGGGCATGGGAAGCCGTCACCTCCTTCTGCGAAGCAGCAATGCTCGCGAAGGAGGAGGTGGGGCGCGGGAGGGAGAGGCAGTCTCTGCGCCCTCACGTCCCTAGCCGCCGCAGGACGAGACGCCCCGAGCGTCGGGAGTCAATAGCAGACTCCCGGCTACCGTAGGCGCAAGCTTGCGGGCGACGAGCAATGGGTAGCTCGCCGCCCGGTAAGGTCCAGGCTCGGGTCGACGGCGCGTAGTGTTCCACGCGCGCCTCAAAGAGATGTCAGCAGAACTGAAGGGGTCTGCTAGGACCGATGCCTGTCAGGGTCGCGAGATTGTTCGAAAGAGATACCGTGACCCTGGTACATGGGCAACTGAAGGAACACGGGTGGGTTTTAGTCAGTAAAAATCTGACACGCCCTCCCGCTCCGGCCAAGAGCAGGAGACGTCATTTGATGACTTCCCATCCAAAAAAAAAACAGGTCTATATTCCCCAAAGAATATGGCAAAGGAGTATCTATAGTATACGGGACACGTCTATGGTCATCAACCGGGCACAAATCCAGGCTGCTACTAAGCAATTCCAGGTGGAAAAATTTGCCAGGAATACAACTCAGAACCTCATGTTTAACAGTAGCTCGTACGACCACTAAATCAACGAGGTGGACCATGGAATTAATCATACATCAATGTGTCATAGTCATGTGTCCTTATCAGATTTGGTTTAGTGGCGCCTTAAGATAATTCCAATGTAAGGGACCAAAAAATGTATCCCCCTAATTAAACTAAACGGCAAAAGACATGAGTTCGAATCTTCTAAGCTCATGCATTTGACATGACCAGTTATACGATTAGTTAGAGGAGGCAAATAGGTCACTTACTTATTATCTGCCTCATCTTTTCCCAACTATGTTGAGGTTGACTTCCAGTCTAACCGGATGCAGCTGAATACCAGTATTTTACATGGAGCGACTGCCTATCTGAACTCAAAAATCCAGTTACTGGGTGATACGATACCCCTTGGTAAGACTGGTTGTCAGACTTTCGGACTTCTGATGACCCGTAAAGACTGTCAAAGATCCGCAAATTACAGCCGGGACCAATTGCTTAACGTGCTTTCCGATCCATGGAGGGGTCATGGTATGCAAAGACTACCCAGTCTACCAGCCTACCCAGGGGTCCTTTACTCAACATTCGATATTCAAAATAGCACAATGCTACACTACTACATGACACGTGAAAATAGAACGGCATGTCGCAATTATCGGGAGTGAAAATAGACAACACTATATGTTACTTGGCGAACCAGCCGACCTTTCACACCAAGCACGTAGCACCCACGAAACACACGCATTTAGAAGAAGAATAGGTTCACGTAACCAACATTGCAAGTCCTTTTCTTAAAGGAAAGAGTTATGTTATCGTGTGAAGCGTTTCTAACATTTGCAGGTGCAACGTTACATTTCAACGAGCTTCATACATTTACTATAAAAGACACACAATTAGATATCTTTTCTTCCACTCTTTTCCCTGAACAGTGTGAAGTGCATGCACTTTAATAATTTTTCATGTCACAGTGCGAGCGGAGAAAAATAGAGGAAAATACCTACTTACTTGTCATCTGTTTACGCCTGCACTATAATTATAAAGACTTTGTGTTTTTTGTGTGTTACATGTTGCAATCTTAATAGGGCCAGGCGCCATAAGGATTTTATTTTAGAAATACCTCCATAAATCACATATTCACTGTCAAAGATTTTACCATCACGCGAACTTGTACGCTCCGCATTTTTCATGTTAAAAAACCTAGTTAACCGAATTAAACACCATTACCTCGATACGGGAGTTTCACTGAAGTCCACTGAAGCCCCAACATCTGGCGACCGTGACAGGACCTGCAACTTTGGAGGAAAACAAGTTCGATCACTGGGACCACGCGCTGTTGGCGGCATAACCTTTCCGCCGCAGCTACTATCATCTAAATCAAGACAACCTGGGTTCCCTGGAGGTGTACCAGCCATTGCAGCCACCGCCGGTAGCGATCAGCAATCCGCATCGTACCGCAGCCTCGGCCAATGCAGCTAAGTGCTCATTTTTCCTTGTGAATTCCTTCTTACCTACTTACCCTTACCTTTTATACCCTTACCCGTAATACATCGATCCAATACCTATTTAAAATAGTTTCTACGTATGCATTGGTGTCTATAGTTATTGCGGTAGCTTAAAATAATAACATCAATACCGCATACGCAGTTACTTTATGGTAATTTCTCATTATCTATTGAAAAACGTTTTTACGATTAGTACAATAGGCTACCTTCTTACGATATTATCGTATTCTATAATCGTGTTTCCTAACAGGCATATAACTAAGCATATAAGCATATATTTCACCCCCATCGCCGAACATTCCAGGCCGATATCTCCGTGGAACGCAACTTCGGGCCGCCTGCCGTGTCACCGTGTGAGCGGAGCGGAGCCCTACCCACTGCTGCGCCGGGCCGGCCTCAGGTGACGGAAGGCGAGGAGCGTGAGCTAAGTTTTTAGTTTTCTTTTCACTATAATAAAGGAGTTTGTGTGTTTATCGATATTTCCATAATCAAACCTAGTGTGAATCAATTTGTTTATTCAATCCGATCTTAATATTTACAATATTGGCACGGTTTGAGTTCACAATGGGTAAAGATTATGGAGGTGAATCTAGCACAAACAATCCTCAAGAATTACAGAATCTTATAGTTAAACGTAGTTCCATAAAAGGTCAAATTACTAAATTTAAAAACTTTTTATCCGATGTTACCTCTAAAGACGCGCTTACTCAAATTGAGTTAGCTGAGTTAACATTAAAATTAAGCAAGTTTGAGTCAGTCTATAGCCGTTTCGATGACTTGCAAAATCAGATAGAAGTATTAAATTATGTCAACTTATCTAATGAGATTGATGAACGTGATATTATTGAACAACTATTTATATCTAACATTGCAATTGCTCAAAGTATCACACAGAAACATAACTCGAACCGTCATGATGGGACTAGTTACAAGGATTTGAATTCAAGTCAGTTGACTGCAGGTCCTTGTAATCATGATCATCATGATATAGGTTTAAATTACCGCAAATTCAGGTTGCTAAGTTCGACGGGTCTTCCTTTCGTTGGCTTGAGTTTCGTGACACATTCTTATCGATAGTACACAATAACGACCGCATCGCCCCCATTCATAAATTTCATTATCTTATGTCGTATTTGACTGGTGATGCAGCGCGGATTATTGCTAACTTAGAGGTATCCAGCGCCAATTATGCGTGTGCTTGGAAATTATTATGTGACAGATATGACAATGCACGACAATTAATAACTCATCATATAAATTCGTTATTATATATAAAACCAATCACAAGCGAGTCTGATAAATCATTACGATTCCTTGTGGATCATATTAATAAAAACTTACGTGCTTTAACTAGTCTCGGTCTTGGTTCACGGGACTGGGATATTTTACTCATTCACATAATGAGCCCTAAGCTTGACAGCCACACTAAAACCAAGTGGGAAGAGTACCGCGGCACACTGGATACCAATATACCTACTATATGGCTACTTTGCAACATTTTTTCAAATTTCTTATTGACCGCGCGGATGTGCTTGAGTCAATAAATAGTAGTCATTCATATTCTAAACCTAAGACTCAGACAACGTCAAAACCTATAGATTCTAGTACTAAAATAAAATCTCATCAGTCATACATTTCTAATAATGTTGACAATAATACTTCTGATACTAATATATCATGCTGCGTTTGTAATGGTACTCATCGCCTTTATGATTGTCCCACCTTTTTAGCTAAGAATGTGGATGATCGTATCAGTGAGGTAAGCAGATTGAATCTTTGTCACAACTGCTTAAGGTCTGGCCATTCTGCCCGCAATTAAGCGGGCACGCCCTTTATGCCTGGAGGCTTTATTAAGGTTTTAAGTTCTGTTTTCGATTTTGTTTTATTATTTATTTCAGCTTGAGTTTAGTTTTCAATGTTTTGTTGGTATATTGGCGTGTGCTAGCTGACATATGGCGAATAATATATGTTTTGTTTTATAATATTAATAACTTATACAATACTGTATAGAATCAAGTTCTTCTAACTTAATAGACAGCTGTGCTGCTGGGGAGTTTGTTCCGCCACTTCTTCTTCCCAGCTAAAGCACTAGGAAGTGTCGAAGGGCGGGCGTTTTGGGGGGACTGTCTCATGTAACTTTGACGTTCAAAAAGTGCTGACTCTCAGCCTAGTTTGAATAAATGACTTTTGATTTTGATTGTCGCATGCATCCGTGTCGCATGTGCAATACACGGCACAATAGACTCTTGCATACACCATCTGTTAGCAAAAATATTTCCAGTGTTGTCACCATTTCTCCTGACATCACTGACAATACTATCGTTAACTTTTCGAATCAAAATAACCATCAAGTTCTACTGTCTACTGCTTATATTGAGGTAGTTAATCCTACGACCAAACAAACCCAGAAGGTTCGTGCCCTTTTGGATTGCGGTAGTCAGTCATCGTTCATTACTCAATCTCTTAAAACAAAACTACTTTTAGAACCCACTACCACTTTGCATGTCAATATAATTGGCATAGGCAATAAAACAACCACTCAAGCTACAGAATCTTGTGTGGTTCAGTTGAAATCTTTGATGAAGCATTTCATTGTCACTTCTTCTTTTCTGGTGTTGCCAGTGTTGACCGGTAATATACCCAGAGTACCCGTTGACGTTAAAAAACTTAATATTTCGAGTGATTATTTTTTAGCAGACCCTCACTACCACCAACCCGCACCTGTTGATGTTGTAATCGGTGCGGATATTTTCTGGGACATTATTGGCCGTGATCAACTCTTTCTCGGTCTTAATTCACCTGTATTAAGAAGTTCCCATTTCGGTTGGTTGGTTTCAGGTCCTCTGTATTTTAATATACCCACAAACAATAAGTTAAATGAAATTGATAATAAAATAGATTCTAATCATTCAGTTGTTTCTTATGTGTCGTCTGTTGATAAGATACATCAAGAACTAACAAAATTCTGGGACTTAGAAAATGTTCCTCAAACTAAACCACTTATGAGTCATAGCGAGAAGGTGTGCAAAACGCATTTTTTATCGCACACCCTTTGTTTAGAAACCGGTAGATTTTCGGTTAGTCTACCCTTAAAGGATACACCTGATTGTCTTGGTGAATCTTATTCACTAGCTAAGAAGCGATTGTTCAATTTAGAAAAGCGATTTCGCAAACAACCACATGTGAAGTCGCAATACGTAGAATTTATGCGTGAGTACGCGTCTAAAAAGTTTACTTTTTAGAAATCGCCGGGCAAAAATCCGTTTAAGAAGTCAGAATCTTTTTCAGATTAACTACGAGATGTCCAACAAAAAAAAAAAAAAAAAAACTTAGGTCACCTTTCAGAATCCGCTGTACCTATACCGTCTACATCTTACTTTCCCTGCCATCACGCTGTCTTCAAAGACAGTAGTGAGTCTACAAAAATTAGAGTCGTATTTGACGGCTCGGCTCCTACTTCATCAGGCCAGTCTGTCAATGACGTTCTCATGACTGGGCCTAATATGCAGGATTCACTGTTCTCCATCTTAATAAGAGCTCGACAGCATAAGTTTCTCCTCACTGGTGACGTCGAGAAAATGGACCGTCAAGTCCGTGTCCATGAGGAAGATCGCAATCTTCAACTTATTTTATGGAGAGAGGATGAGTCTTTGCCCATCAAAACGCTTCAGCTAGGTACTGTGACTTACGGAATGGCAAGCTCCAGCTACTTAAGCACTCGGTGTCTATGGCAGATTGGTGAAGAATCTTCTGATCCTATGGTAAAGAACATAATCCAACATAATTTCTTCGTGGATGATCTCATCACCGGTTCTGAAGATGAGGATACTCTACGTTATATTCAACAATCTGTAACTGAAGAATTAAAGAAAGGATGCTTTAATCTTCGTAAGTTTAAAACTAATTTACCTTCATTGTTCGATCCAAATATTAAAACTGATGATAATCTTTTAATAAGTGAGTCAACTAGTACCCTAGGCATGGGATGGAACCCACCAACCGATCAGTTACATTTCCCTATCAAATTCCCACTTTACTCTGACAATAATTTAACTAAAAGATCTTTTCTATCTTCTCTTTTTAAGATCTTTGATCCCTTAGGACTGATCAGTCTGTGTGTAATAAAAATGAAAATGTTGTTACAACAACTGTGGCAACATAATTTAACTTGGGACTCTCCAGTTCCACATGAAGTTCAAAGAGACTGGAACAATTTCGTGCAGACTTTACCTTCTCTGTTAGCTCTAGAAGTTCCACGGCGTGTACTCTGCGATGAACCCGTATCGGTTGAATTACATTCATTCAGTGATTCATCCCAATATGCATACGGAGCTTGCATTTATTTACGTTCGGTTAATGCTGCTAACGAAGTCACAGTCAATTTGCTTTGTTCTAAGTCCAAAGTAGCTCCGATTAAGAGTACGACTATCCCTCGTCTAGAGTTGTGCGCTGCCTTACTGGCAGCAAGGTTATGCAAGGCTGTTAGGAAGTCACTACGATATGAAGTTCAGCATCAAGTACATTGGTGCGATTCGTCAGTAGTGCTAGCCTGGCTCCACACCAGTTTTATGAATTTGAAAACATTTGTAGCTAATAGAATTTCGGAGATCAGTGAGTTAACAGATGCCTCCTCGTGGCGCTATGTGCCCACATCTGTCAATCCTGCAGACCTTATATCCAGAGGGATAAGTCCAGATAAACTTGACCGTACCCAGCAGTGGTGGTCAGGTCCTCCATTTCTCACGGAGCCTGAGACGAATTGGCCTATCTTAAAACCTAATAAAATTAATACTAATGATTTACCGGAAACTAAACCCAATTGTACTAGGTGGTAGTACAATTGGGTTTAGTTTCCGTTAGTTAGTTTTATGTTGTTACTCAAAATGAACCTATAATTAATTTTAAGGACTTTTCCTGCTTAACTAAAATAAAACGATCTTTCGCTTACGTGCTAAGATTTATTAATAATTTAAAAACGAATAAAGATAAAACTGTCGGCAATTTAACGGTTGATGAATTGAATAACTCCTTTCTTTATTTGTGTCGCCTCGCACAGCAAGAATCATTTTTCTGTGAATATAATTTGTTATGCAACAATAAGACTTTAAGCTCTAAGTCAAATATTTTATCATTGACCCCATTTTTAAGTGACGACAAGGTCATACGAGTCGGCGGGCGACTAGGCTCGTCTGATTATAATTATAATAAAAAACATCCTGTTCTCCTACATGCATCGCATCATTTTACCAAATTAATTTTCGAGTACGAACATAAACGCGGATTACATGCTGGTCCACAATTATTGGTGGCCATTGTTAGGGAATACGTTTGGCCGATTAACGGCAGACATTTAGCGAGACGCGTTTTTCATAACTGCACTAGGTGCAGACGCTTGCAGGGCAAGACTATTGCACCAATAATGGGACATTTGCCCTCACAACGTGTCACGCCAGACTTTCCGTTTAGAACAGTAGGAATTGATTTTGCTGGTCCATTCCTAATAGTAAACAGAAAGGGACGCGGTGCTTCGCTAGTCAAGTGCTATCTTTGTTTTTTCATATGCCTTCGATATAAAATTTCTCACCTCGAAGCCGTAACTGATCTGTCTAAAGACGCTTTCATCATGACATTCCGAAGGGTTGTGTCATGAAGAAGCAGGCCAGCGGAAGTATTCTGTGACAACGGACGCAACTTTGTCGCAGGAGCTAAAGAAATAAATGATTTTTTCAAAATTTACCAAGGCGATCTATCTGATTTTGCATGTTCGGAAGGCATTCAGTTTCATTTTTCACCAGCTTACGCTCCTCATTTTGGCGGCATTTTTGAGGCCGGTATCCGTTCAGCTAAATTTCATATTAGGCGAGTAATGGGTAATTCTCATTTAAGCTTTGAAGAACTTCAAACTCTTTTCGCTCAGGTAGAAGCTGTTTTAAATAGTAGACCTCTCTGTCCTTTATCCGCTTGTCCTGATGATTTCCACTGTCTCACCCCTGGGCATTTCCTCATTGGTCGGGCTCTCACTGCGCTGCCTGAACCAGCTTTGGAAGATAGCCACTCAACCAACTTGCAGCGCTATGCCAGGCGCCAGCAAATATATCAACATTTTTGGCGGCGCTGGCAGTGCGAGTATATCGCCGAGTTGCAACTTCGTCGTAAATGGAAGACCAAACCGACACAATCAAAATGGGAGACATGGTCCTACTACAAGAGGATGGCGTCCCACCCCTATGTTGGAGGCTTGGACGCATTACTAGGCTCTTCCCAGGACAAGATGGGATTTCACGAGTAGCCGACATTAACACTGTTAGAGGAACTATACGCCGCCCTCTGGTTCGCATCTGCCCCTTACCAACCGAAGAAGAGCTACTGAAGGGTTGAAATCTCTCAGTTTCAACGGGGGGAGGATGTTTACGCCTGCACTATAATTATAAAGACTTTGTGTTTTTTGTGTGTTACATGTTGCAATCTTAATAGGGCCAGGCGCCATAAGGATTTTATTTTAGAAATACCTCCATAAATCACATATTCACTGTCAAAGATTTTACCATCACGCGAACTTGTACGCTCCGCATTTTTCATGTTAAAAAACCTAGTTAACCGAATTAAACACCATTACCTCGATACGGGAGTTTCACTGAAGTCCACTGAAGCCCCAATATCATCTCTTATAAGTTGTTTCAGGTAGCGGTGCCTATGTATGTTGCACTTACCAGTAAAAATGTATCATACTCTGATTTATTTTTCCTCCTTGCTGAACTAGTTGTTTATTCTGTAAAACTCTCACCTTGAAGTGAGGTTTGAAGTGAGTTATTATTTAATTGAGCGTTTTTAAGCCAATTTTCGTCATTAAAACGCTCAATTTGTAGTTGCAGTCTCATCTGAGCAAAAATCAAAAGTTTTTTATGCATGGATACTAGAGGTATTTTTGACTGATAGAAACTGAGACCAGACTGTAAATGTACTTGAAATTACGAGAATGATGTTAGGGATTAACACTTGCCTGCCAGGGTCGCGAGATTTGTTTGAAAAAGTTACTGTGGCCCTGCCATATGGGCAACTGAAGGAACACGGGTGGGTTTTAGTCAGTAAAAGTCTGACACGCCCTCCCACTCCGCCCAGAGCCGGCGAAATCATTTCAAGATTTCCCACCCACAAAAAAAAAGACCTGTTTCGTGGTTGGTGGGCAACTGCTTGACGATTGACGTCGGGAAGTTACATTTATGCTAGTTGCGCGGTAAATTTGATCAGAAAAAAAAAAGATATTGACACTTCAGCTCAGTTTTTTCCGGTGAGAAGTATTACAGAATAGATCGGCTGATGTAAGGCATTTGCAAGATGTCACTCACTGACTTTGCTAATAAGGGCGAAATTCATAAACCCAACTGAACGCAATCCGTCCATTTAGCAAGAGCAAGAGCTGTCAGTGTCATCATTGTTGTGGAATATTGACACTGAAAGCTCTTGAACGCGATTAAGAGTGCTGGTCTAGTGAACATAATAATTTATTCGTTTTATACGAAGATCTATGTTCAGTAACATCTATCAGATGTATTATATGTAGACCAGTTGACATGATTTGGTGAAATCTTGGCCATACAATAGCTTTTTTTTTTTGGATGGGAAATCATCAAATGACTTCTCCCGCTTTGGGCGGAGCGAGAGAGCGTGTCAAACTTTTATTGACTAAAACCCACCCGTGTTCCTTCAGTTGCCCATGTGCCAGGGTCACGGTATCTTTCTCGAACAATCTCGCGACCCTGGCAGGCATTGGCCGTAGCAGACCCTTTCAGTGTTGCTGACACCTCTTTGAGGCGCGCGTGGAACACTACGCGCCGTCGACCCGAGCCTGGTCCTTATCGGGCGGTGAGCTACCCATTGCTCGCCGCCCGCAAGCTCGCGCCTGCGGTGGCCGGGAGTCCGCTATCGACTCCAGACTCCCGGGGCGTCTCCTCCTGCGGTGGCTAGGGACGTGAGGGCGCAGAGACTACCACTCCCTCACGCCCCCCGCCTCCTCCTTCGCGAGCATTACTGCTTCGCAGAAGGAGGTGTCGGCTTCCCATGCCCTCTCGCTCCGTACCATGGCTCGCACCAGGGCCGGATGCGAGAGGTCGCCGCCGCCGATCGCCTCTGCAAGGACACGGCGGTGCTCCGCCCAGGCAGGGCACACCTCCACCGTATGCTCCACCGTGTCCTCCAGACGATCCTTGCAATGGAAACACCTGGGCGTTTCTTCCCGCTTTATCCTGAACAGGAATCCACCGAAGCACCCATGCCCGGTGAGAACCTGCGTCAGACAGAAGGTGAGGACGCCGTGGCACCTCTCTATCCACTCCTCAAAGAGGGAACGTACCGCCGCAATTGTGGCGTGTCCAGCGCTGGGTTGCGACAATCGTACCCGCCATGTTGTCATGAGATCACACCGGAGCTTTATCCGCCGTGCCGCGATTTGTCGCGGATACAATAGCTGTCTCTATGGTTTACGATTAGCCGTCGTTGTTTTTCAGCATCTCAAAAATAATCATCCTATAATGTTCCCATTTCTGGGACATAGGCCGAGTAGTGGAGGCCGGAGGTAAAGAATAGCATCAGCCCATTTCTTTCTGTGGGTGTCGTAAAATGCAACTAAGGACTTACTAGAGAATGTGCAGCAGCGTTCTCTATGCGTTTTACCACCATACTGCGATCGCCAACCCGCCTGCCAAGCGTTGCGATTATGGCAAAGCCCCTCAAATTGGAGGAGGCCTATGTCCAGCAGTGGACAACTTACGGCTGAAATGATGAGGCTGAGGTGCTCTGTGTCCTAGTTAAGAAAGGGACAGGGCCGTAATCCACCACGCAGGCCCATTGCGGGCTGGCAGATGTTCATGTCTTTGAATTTTCAATTCCGGGACATGCCAGTTTCCTCACGATGTTTTCCTTCACCGTTTAGAGCATCACAAAGTACGATTTATTTACGATTTGCAATATCACAATACAAAGTTTCCTATCATTGATATTTTTGCCAATTTTCTTCAACCATATAATTACCAAACATATCTTATCATCATTCATCATTTCAGCTGTAAGACGTCCACTGCTGGACTTAGGCCTCCCCCAATTTGGGGGGCTTATAACATATCTTATACTTTCCCATATTTTTCTACCCCAACCGCTTTTATGATTCCAGCGAAATCTATCTCATTACTCGCTAAGCTTTCAGCCGTGTTCTCAGCTGAGTGCACGTCGAAAGGAATCAATATCTATGTTTATCGAGAAAAGTTGAAAGTGCTCAGCAATTTTGTAGTACACTGCATCGTTCTATTGCACCAGTGGGGGAGGGGTGGGGGGGCAGTTATCGCTTGTTCAACACGGATTAGCTACGATTACTGGGGATCGGCTGGCCACTGTTGTTTAGAGAACGATTATACATGGCCACCGATATTGAGTTGCAGAGGGTGGACTTGGTGTCGTTTTCTTTTATCAGTTGATTCCTTCTGTTGTAAATATTGTTATCTTTTCACTAAATAATCTTATGTGCTTTACTTTCCTTCCGAGAGTTACATTATACAAATACAACGTGTACTTTTTCCCATAAATCTAGCATAACTTTGTTTTCTTGTAAGTTTCATTGATGAGTACTAGTAAATAATTTATTTTTATTCAAACCATTCTTGTATTTAAAGCTAAGAAATTGCAGCTTTATCATATTTCACGTCAGGTTGTTTTACATAAATAATCATAACATAAATTATTTTGAATAAAGAAAAAAAAAAACACTAGTCAGTCTCATTAATGGCCTAGAGTTATGGGATATCATCAAAATGAATATGTTTTATATTATAATTGAGTGCTTAGCAATTTTTCTCTTAAGGGGTTCCCCCCTTACCAGTTTACGTGGCCGAAATTTTGGTGTTTTTCGTGAATTTTTTAAACAGGGAAGGAATAACTAGAAATTGTTTAAACTTGGAGGGTATATTATTCATGTTTTAAAGTACATTAAAAACAATTCAAGTAATTTCCGCCAGAATTAGTTAGAACGTAATGTCCATGGACGATTTCCATCCGATGGATTTTTTTAATGTACTTTAAAACATGTATATTGGAATTGAATAAAGAATACACAACAAATTTCATAACGATTGGTCAATAACTTTTTGAGCTAGAATGCCCACTAGTTGAAAAAACGTCGTTTCGAGAAAAACGCGTTTGAAATAAAATGTAGCGAAATCGAAGGAAAATTCAAGGAAATTTTAATTAATTATATAAACTGCTCACCGGTTAATCAGCTATTTCAGCACCGTATAGCAATCCCTCTTCTTGCTCATATCATCAAAATTTACATAGAATGTTGACTTATGTTTAAAATAAAAGGAACAGAATGTAAATTACTGTGACCCAAAGTATGAGAAGTTAAGTGCTCATAGCATCGGGAATAATGCGTATTTTGCCTTCAAATTGTTACCACATATTCTTGAGTAGTAGACACATACTAACAACTTATGCAATAAAAAAGTCGATTTTTGATCGGTCTAAACTGGTTTTCCCCCTTAATTGCCGCGTATGTTGTAAAGACTAACGTGAAAGTATAAAGTTTTGGCAAAATGACACAGCAATGTGTTTTGCTTTTAAAATCATCCTAAGCTTTTTGTGATGCTTTGCTCAAGCGCCTGGCGCGTTTGTGATATTTTATTATTTATTTTATTCAACACGTGAATACTGGTATCTCCAGGGGCAGGCATGCAGTCTGACTTTTGTAGATGAACTATAAAACGGAGCAAACGAGGAAATTGTATGTTCCTTTTATTTTGAAATTGTTTCTCTTTACGTAATATTTTAGAACATACATTGTTTAGGTACATTTTTACTATCTGCTTTTGTCTTAACAAAACATAACATATCATCACGCCGGTAATCCCAGAACGGTTAAGCAGAGGTGATTAAGTCTTAAGATGGAAGTGTCAGAGCAGCCCGCGAAATTCTTTAAAAACCTCATGAAATAGTAATTAATTGTGATTAAGAAGGTTGTATTGATGATTGATTTAAATTATTATATTTCTGTGAAGCCATATTTGTTACAGTCGCAAATAGTGAAGATACAACACTGACCTACAAAATTGCAAAAACGGAAGAATGAATTTGAATTTAATGGGTTACCTTAGCTAAGTTACCTTAACATTTTAATAACACTTTATTAGTAACTAGTTTGTTTTTAGACGTAATATTTGGAGACATATGGTGATTGCTTGTGGCGTGGTATGGTAGTTGGCAGTTATAAAAAGCTATGATCACACTATAAATGTATTAGTGCGCCATACGAATATAGTTTCGCTGGAATTGAACCCTCGATCCGTAGCGCAAAAACAATGCAAAGTAAAAATAACTTTAATTTCGGAAGACGGTGTCTATGTTGCATCTGTATTTTAGATTTTTGCCGCTAAATTCCAAAATTAAACATAAGTTCACGCCAAAAATACTCAAATGTAAATAAAATTTAAATGGGACCACCCCTGAGGCCCTATCCACTAAAATAAGAATTTTCGAAATCTGATGGATTGCTGGAGAACATATAAACAAAAAAAAAACTTTAGTGGTGTCAAGGGACACCCGGTTCCTTTCCAGGATTCATAATTGTTATATTTTTTTTAATTATTTATTATGTACAAAAAACCTGTATACACTCAACAAAAATATTCTCTCTCTATCTCTCTCTCTCTTTCCCTCACTCTCCCCTCTCTCTCTCCTTCTCTCCCTCTCTCTCTCCCTATCTACCTCTCTCTCCCTCTCTCTCTCTCTCTCTCTCTCTCTCTACTCACAACAAAAAAACAACAACATACAAACAAATACAAACAACAAAATATATACGGTCGAATTGTGAAACCTCATCCTTTTTTTGAAGTCGGTTAAAAAGTGTCGTTACGACTTTTCGTGAGAATTTTTTCCGTCTAGCCCCTTTTCACAACGCGCGATAAGGAACTTCGTTCCAAAAAAAATAATAATACGAATTGAGAACCTCCTCCTTTTTGAAATCGTTTAAAAAAAATTATTTTAAAAATGGTTATCGTGCATTGTCACGAGAACCGAACGTGTGTGACATTTTAGCTCGATAGCTTAGGTGAAAGTGGGTGAAGTATTGATTGCAAAATTCTATTATTAGCTTTTAATATTATAAAACAGACGCATTGAGAACCTCCTCTCTTTCTGAAGTCGGTTAAAAATACCGTACATCACCAATGCATCCTATTCTACGGTTAATAAGGTAGTTACTATTAATTCAAGTATCAAAAACGTACCTGTAACATTGTAATATTATTGTAACAGTTACCTACGTAAATACGCCTCTACCTTTCAGTTTGTGATAGCAAAATAAACATCATTCGCGTCCGGTAAAGGCTTGTTTATTTACAGTAAACGTGTTCATGTTTATATTTGCTGCTTATGTTTACAAGGATATATAAAGTAAATATTTTTCATGTAAAGCCTCGTTCAGACTAGCGCGACGCGACGGTCGCGCGCGAATCGGCGATTTATATCCGTAGAACAATTTCTATGAAAACGCGCGCGACACTTCACACAGGGGCGACCTGTCGCGCCGCGACACGGTCGCGCCGCGTCGAGTAGCGCGACAGCTTATAAGTACATTTTGTATGGCGTCCGCGTCGCGGCGATTTCGCCGCGAATTCGCTGCGACGCAGCTGCGCCATACAAAATGTACTAAAAGCTGTCGCGCCGCTACAAGAACGTCGCGGGCGATTCGCGCGCGATTCGCGCACGAGTGGTCGCGCCATCGCGCCAGTGTGAAAGGTGTTGCGTCGCGATATATCGCAGAATCGCCTCCGCGACAGGTCGCGCGACATGTCACGCCTGTCTGTACGAGCCTTAATACATCAAAGTAGGTTGAATGTATTTGTTTCATAGTTGTTATGCTTACTGCGAGATCTTAAGAAATTAAACACTACACTTGGAGAAAGGGTTGTTGGTTACAAAATATTCTAAGTTAAGAAAATCAGGACATTACAGTCTTTTCTTCTTCTTCTTCTCAGGCAATGGTCCACCTGTTCACTTGATGACCTTATAAATGCGTGACTAAGCAGAGTTCGCATAGCTGAATTTTGGCCCAAACAAATTTGAACTCTTTGCTAGATATACAGTAAGAATATTACAGTTTCTTCTTTTACTCTTACGACCAACTAAAATACAGTTGAAGCGTCGAGAGTTAGCCTATGTCCTTTCTCAGGCTCTAAACTATCTGTGCACCAAATTTCATTTAAATCGGTTCAGTAGTTTTAGCAGGAAAGCGAGACAGACAGACAGACAGAGTTACTTTTGCATTTATAATATTATAGTGTGGATTTTTTCACCTTTTTTGCATAAAACAATATTTTTAATAATAATATTAACCCAGAATTAGGTTCACATAGATTGGGATTGAATAAAAAATACACACAACAAATTTCATAACGATTGGTCAATAACTTTTTGGGCTAGAATGCCCACTAGTTGAAAAAACGTGGTTTCGAGAAACACGCGTTTGAAATAAAAAAATGTAGCGAAATCGAAGGAAAATCAAGGAAATTTTAATTAATTATATAAACTGCTGACGTTAATCAGCTATTCCAGCACCGTATAGCAATCCCTCTTGCTCATACCATCAAAATATACATAGAATGTTAACTTATATTTAAAATCAAAGGAACAGAATGTAAACTGTGACCCAAAGTATGAGAGGTTAAGTACTCATAGCATCGGGAATAATGCGTAATTTGCCTTCAAATTGTTACCACATATTCTTGAGTAGTAGACACATACTAACAATTTATGCAATAAAAAAGTCGATTTTTTGATCGGTCTAAACTGGTTTTCCCCCTTAATTGCCGCGTATGTTGTAAAGACTAACGTGAAAGTATAAAGTTTTGGCAAAATGACACAGCAATGTGTTATGCTTTTAAAATCATTCTAAGCTTTTTGTGATGCTTTGCTCAAGCGCCTGGCGCGTTTGTGATATTTTATTATTTATTTTATTCAAAACGTGAATACTGGTATCTCCAGGGGCAGGCATGCAGTCTGACTTTTGTAGATGAACTATAAAACGGAGCAAACGAGGAAATTGTATGTTCCTTTTATTTTGAAATTGTTTCTCTTTACGTAATATTTTAGAACATACATTGTTTAGGTACATTTTTACTATCTGCTTTTGTCTTAACAAAACA
Organism: Aporophyla nigra; assembly: GCA_947507805.1. Lineage (NCBI taxonomy): Eukaryota > Metazoa > Arthropoda > Insecta > Lepidoptera > Noctuidae > Aporophyla > Aporophyla nigra. Next base: position 23,075,278 of record OX382292.1, on the reverse strand, counting down.
TAACATATCATCACGCCGGTAATCCCAGAACGGTTAAGCAGAGGTGATTAAGTCTTAAGATGGAAGTGTCAGAGCAGCCCGCGAAATTCTTTAAAAACCTCATGAAATAGTAATTCATTGTGATTAAGAAGGTTGTATTGATGATTGATTTAAATTATTATATTTCTGTGAAGCCATATTTGTTACAGTCGCAAATAGTGAAGATACAACACTGACCTACAAAATTGCAAAAACGGAAGAATGAATTTGAATTTAATGGGTTACCTTAGCTAAGTTACCTTAACATTTTAATAACACTTTATTAGTAACTAGTTTGTTTTTAGACGTAATATTTGGAGACATATGGTGATTGCTTGTGGCGTGGTATGGTAGTTGGCAGTTATAAAAAGCTATGATCACACTATAAATGTATTAGTGCGCCATACGAATATAGTTTCGCTGGAATTGAACCCTCGATCCGTAGCGCAAAAACAATGCAAAGTAAAAATAACTTTAATTTCGGAAGACGGTGTCTATGTTGCATCTGTATTTTAGATTTTTGCCGCTAAATTCCAAAATTAAACATAAGTTCACGCCAAAAATACTCAAATGTAAATAAAATTTAAATGGGACCACCCCTGAGGCCCTATCCACTAAAATAAGAATTTTCGAAATCTGATGGATTGCTGGAGAACATATAAACAAAAAAAAACTTTAGTGGTGTCAAGGGACACCCGGATGGAACAAAGTTCCTTTCCAGGATTCATAATTGTTATATTTTTTTAAATTATTTATTATGTACAAAAAACCTGTATACACTCAACAAAAATATTCTCTCTCTCTCTCTCTCTCCCTCACTCTCCCCTCTCTCTCTCCTTCTCTCCCTCTCTCTCTCCCTATCTACCTCTCTCTCCCTCTCTCTCTCTCTCTCTCTCTCTCTACTCACAAGAAAAAAACAACAACATACAAACAAATACAAACAACAAAATATATAAGGTCGAATTGTGAAACCTCATCCTTTTTTTGAAGTCGGTTAAAAAGTGTCGTTACGACTTTTCGTGAGAATTTTTTCCGTCTAGCCCCTTTTCACAACGTGCGATAAGGAACTTCGTTCCAAAAAAAAAAAAAATACGAATTGAGAACCTCCTCCCTTTTGAAATCGGTTAAAAAAAAATTATTTTAAAAATGGTTATCGTGCATTGTCACGAGAACCGAACGTGTGTGACATTTTAGCTCGATAGCTTAGGTGAAAGTGGGTGAACTATTGATTGCAAAATTCTATTATTAGCTTTTAATATTATAAAACAGACGCATTGAGAACCTCCTCTCTTTCTGAAGTCGGTTAAAAATACCGTACATTACCAATGCATCCTATTCTACGGTTAATAAGGTAGTTACTAATAATTCAAGTACCAAAAACGTACCTGTAACATTGTAATATTATTGTAACAGTTACCTACGTAAATACGCCTCTACCTTTCAGTTTGTGATAGCAAAATAAACATCATTCGCGTCCGGTAAAGGCTTGTTTATTTACAGTAAACGTGTTCATGTTTATATTTGCTGCTTATGTTTACAAGGATATATAAAGTAAATATTTTTCATGTAAAGGCTCGTTCAGACTAGCGCGACGCGACGGTCGCGCGCGAATCGGCGATTTATATCCGTAGAACAATTTCTATGAAAACGCGCGCGACACTTCACACAGGGGCGACCTGTCGCGCCGCGACACGGTCGCGCCGCGTCGAGTAGCGCGACAGCTTATAAGTACATTTTGTATGGCGTCCGCGTCGCGGCGATTTCGCCGCGAATTCGCTGCGACGCAGCTGCGCCATACAAAATGTACTAAAAGCTGTCGCGCCGCTACAAGAACGTCGCGGGCGATTCGCGCGCGATTCGCGCCCGAGTGGTCGCGCCATCGCGCCAGTGTGAAAGGTGTTGCGTCGCGATATATCGCAGAATCGCCTCCGCGACAGGTCGCGCGACATGTCACGCCTGTCTGTACGAGCCTTAATACATCAAAGTAGGTTGAATGTATTTGTTTCATAGTTGTTATGCTTACTGCGAGATCTTAAGAAATTAAACACTACACTTGGAGAAAGGGTTGTTGGTTACAAAATATTCTAAGTTAAGAAAATCAGGACATTACAGTCTTTTCTTCTTCTTCTTCTCAGGCAATGGTCCACCTGTTCACTTGATGACCTTATAAATGCGTGACTAAGCAGAGTTCGCATAGCTGAATTTTGGCCCAAACAAATTTGAACTCTTTGCTAGATATACAGTAAGAATATTACAGTTTCTTCTTTTACTCTTACGACCAACTAAAATACAGTTGAAGCGTCGAGAGTTAAGAATGTGGGTAATAATTTGTATAGTTTTTAAAATTGTAATACAATGAGCACATCAAAAGAAAAATACCTCGTCATTTAGCCTTTTACAAATTATGCTAAGATCGGTTTCCTGTCTAATCTCATGCAGCTGAATACCAGTGTTTTACACGGAGCGACTTATCTCACCTTTACAATTCAGTTACTGAGTAATAATGATTATCAGACTTTTGGGGTACTGACTATCCGTATCAACTGTCGATTTAACGTACTCTCCGAGACTAAGGCTATGATCATACATGATCAAAGGTTGGACCTTCGTAAAAACACGACTCCATCGTTAGTTAGCCTGTAATTTAAAATGACTGCGGAAATTAGTTTTCGTAGGAAATATTGCTACCTAAAATCACCGTATTTTGGCATTAAAGTTGATGATCCCAATAATTTTATCACTTTTTATAAGACCGCCTATTACTTCACCCTATAAAAAATTCTGCATTTTTATGGTTTACCTAATAAAGGGTAAGTACGTTAAACCGTTAGTCCCGGCTGTCAATCTGGATATTGGACAGGGTATTCAGAATCCCGAAAGTCTGACAATCAGTCTTACCATCATCCATAAAAATCGGCCAAGTGCGAGTCGGACTCGCGCACCGAGGGTTCCGTCCAAACCTGTAGGTATTTACAGTTTATACATGAGGTTTATGTTTATGAAATTAAATGTTTTTTTTTTAAATTTTTATATTTGAGTTGATTGAATGAAAGGTAAATTGCGGTTTACGATTTATGACGTAATAAAAAAAAACTACTTACTAGATCTCGTTCAAATCAATTTTCGGTAGAAGTTTACATGATAATGTGCATCATATATTTTTTTTAGTTTTATCATTCTCTTATTTTAGAAGTTACAGGGGGGGGGGGGCATATTTTACCACTATGGAAGTGTCTCTCGCGCAAACCATTCAGTTTAGAAAAAAAAATATATATTAGAAACCTCAATATCATTTTTGAAGACCTATCCCAAAAAAAAAAAATCAGTTTCAGTTCTAAGTAGGGAAACCCCAAAATTTATTGTTTTTTTTTTTTCTATTTTTGTGTAAAAATCTTAATGCGGTTCACAGAATACACCTACTTACCAAGTTTCAACAGCATAGCTCTTATACTTTCGGAAAAAAGTGACTGTGTCATACGGACGGACAGACAGACAGACATGACTCCATAAGGGTTCCGTTTTTTGCCATTTGGCAACGGAACCCTAATAAGGGTTATCCTACTATTCAGTTACTATTAAGTTTTCGTAGTCTTAGTCTATTATTTTTGTAATTTATTAAGTTTTATTAGGAATAGTTCTGCAATCTCTTTTGACATAATCCAATTTTTAAATTTTATTCGTATTTTTGCGAAAAAAAAAACTTCATTTATTGACATTACCTCATTTAAGTACTCGCCATAGTTGCCTGAAATAGCATAACCCGTACATCGACTTTGGACATCCATTCTATTTCTTCTTTCTATGTATTGCATTTTTTTGAGTCTCACTTTTTACTTACTGTGTGTGTGCGTCTATGTACGTGTTGCAGAAGTGCCTCAGTATCACAATAAATTGGTTAAAAACCCTAACTTATTGTGATACTGAGGCACTTCTGCAACACGTACATTGACGCACACACACACACACACACACCCTCTCACACACACATACACACCCTCACACACACCGAAACACACCACACAACACACACACACCACACAACACACACACACACTCTAAATATTGTAATTATTGTTCTTTGTTTACTTAGCACCTAATTTTGTTTACTATTTTAATATTATATTGCATGTCCTAGATTAAGTTTATTTACACTAGTTACCGGATTATTAATACTACTTATTGTGGAAGAGCGGAGTCTCCTAACACAGGAATATCTTGCCTAAAAGGAGGCTTCAATCACATATTGTAACTACCAAAACCTGTAATGTAAGCAAATAAACGATTTTTTTTATTATTACTTTTCAACCTGGATATTTGAAAAAAAAAAGATGACAAAAATAGTTATCACATAAATATAATTCAGAACAGAGTTAAAAGTAGTTCATGAACTATTTACTCAGCAACGTATTCTGAACAAGCGTTATCTCAACTCGCTTTAAAAGTCATCCGAACTTAAACAAATTTAAATTTCTATCTCTACTTACCCTTTATAGTCTTACAAGAGTACATACCTTGAGCCTTTGGCAGTTACCCCTATGCCTTGGCATATAATACTACTGCAAACAACTTTACTAGAAATTTGCGACCGGTGAGTGTAGTTGGATAAGTCGACATCGCCGTTGTCGGGTTATTATAAGTCACGCGCGCTTATGTCATTTGATTCAAGTCGCATACATTTGTTTAGTCATGTTTTTGTTTTGTAAGCCTGCGCTCCTGCCAGGGTCGCGAGATTTGTTTCAAAGAGTTACCGTGGCCCTGGCATAGGCAACTGAAGGAATACGGGTAGGTTTTAGTCAGTAAAAGACTGACACGCCCGCTCGCTCTGCCCAGAGTGGGAAACGTCATTTGATAATTTCCCACCCTTAAAAAAAAGCCCACGCTGTCCTACTCCTGGGTACAGGCGTTCCTCCACTAAGGCTAGGCATATTGATTGACAGGTAGTTCGCACGTTCAAGTAAACAAACTCTTCAGTGTTATATCGGTACAGTTAGTGTCAAAAATATCGGGACGAACAGACTGTTTATAATGATCTCAAAAACGATGAAAATTAAACGTTATCTCTATTGGCTAAAACTTTTGTCAGAATTACAGATGTCCTGTACTGTATTTATTCTGAAACATTCCTTGTATCATTGAGTTAATAGTTAATTTTCATAGTTATGTAGATAATTTTGACAGGCTGTTGGTCCGATATTATTATATATTATTGACGCTGACTGTGGTATAGTTATACTCTAATTTATGTTAGTTATTTTCATTTTGCCTTTGTAAACTTTCCCAAACCAATGTTTTACATTAAAAGGACCAAGTTCACAGGGCCTTTTTTCCCTAAATTTCTAACGATATTACATAAGTCTATATACTCATGACGACCATGAAGACCCCATTTGGCAAATTAATTTATGGGGCGTTAAGTTAAGGCACTTTGGGCAGATGAAATGCAGCAGACTATTAAATATTAACATAAATAGCTATCAAAAATATGAGTCGTCATTAGAGATAGGTACTTAGGGAAATTGGGAGGCAGAAATCTCGGAAAAATAAATGTTTCATGTCACGTGAGGTTGAAGACCTCGAATCGTATGGTACGACCTCTAGCGGAATTTTTCCAAAATGGTTGAGCTGAATGGCTGAACCATAACCATAAGCTGAATCATAAGTCATGTTCTAGAACGGGTGCCGTCAGTAAGGACTGGTAATCTCTTCGCTGCCACGGTTTATTTTTAATTTCGGAATTGTTTTTTTTAAATCGCGGATCCTTTTAACGTGGTCGTGTTTTTTCATCGTTCCCACATTAATGATTTCAACATAAATGATGTAACCAACTTTTATTTACAACTAGCTTCTGCCCGCGACTTCGTCCGCGTCAAATTTTTGCTCCCCTGACCCTTCCCGTCGCATCGAATTGCTTGCCAGTTTTCGTCTATTTTTCGTTGCTGCTCCGCTTTTTTAAATTATAGCGTGATGTTATATAGCTTATAGCCTTCCTCATTAAATATGCTACCCAACAAAAAAAGATTTTTTCAATTCGGACCAGTAGTTCCTGAGATTACCGCGTTCAACCAAACAAAGAAACAAACTCTTTAGCTTTATAATATTAGTATAGATATTTTGATTTAAAAGAGTGCCCATGGAGCTTCTTACCCGTTCTGTTCCATAGGGACCTACTACGCTTTGAAATGGGGAACTGGCTTCATTTTTTTGACTGACCGACCATTCAAAAGTTTCTGTATTTGGTTTATTTGAAATAAATGCTTTGAGTTTAAGTTTTTGGTTGACGTCATAAATAAAACCGTAGGAGTGTTTCCAGTCCGGATCAGTTGCGGTAATAAGTTAAGGAAGGAGACTATAAGAACTATTAGTTCAACAATGCGTTTCTTTAATTAAGAAAAAATAAATGAAGATTTTTCCATTCAGCAGAAAATATTGTTTTATTTACTTTACCAATCGGCAAATACGAGAACATAGCAAAAGAGTTTTCGCTCTCACAAGCCTGTTTATGTATATTGCCCGTATAAATTATGTTCAGCAAAAAATCTACCTACGTGCTTCACGAATATGCGGGTATAAAAATATTATACAGCGGTCTAGCATGAATATATAGTAGTTTACGTAAAGGAACCTGTTGAAGGTAGATGGGAAAAGTTTTACAGACACCGTTGACACAAAATTGATAAGTACGTACAGAAGGTCAAGTACGTACAGAAGGTCGGTGCTTCCCAGCTAAAGCACAAAGAAGTGGTGAAGGGCGGGCTTTTAGGGGGACTGTTTTATGTAATTTTTACGTTCAAAAAGTGCTGACTCTCAGCCTAGTTTGCATAAATGGCTTTTCATTTTGTTTTGATTTTGAAAACTTCTTATACGTCAAAATTAAATAAGTTAGTACTCTAAAACGCACGTCCGTCATCACTTCCACGTGTGTAAGCTGGGAAGAAGAAGTGGCGCAACAAACTCCCCAAAATCAAACCAAACGGCACCACTGTCGACCATTCTATTTAACGAGAGAAAACGCACTCACACATAGACACACTTCACTTACAGCAAGTGCAAGCACACTCATTTCTGGCATTTGTTTGAGATCGCCGCCCATACGGGCGTCAATAAAACATAAGTTAGTTCTCCAAAAAGCAGGCCCTTCGCGACTTCCTAGTGCTTAAGCTGGGAAGAAGAAGTGTCGCAACAAGTTCCCGACCAGCACAACTGTCAAACATTCTACATAACGAGAGATTTTCTCTCGTTGTATAGAATATTAGACACGCACACATGGACACACTTCACGTACAGCGAGTGCAAGAACACTCGCGACGGGCATTTTTTTTTTTGTTATCTGGAAATCATCTAATGACGTCTCTCGCTCTGGTTGGAGTGGGGGGCGTGTCAGACTTTTACTAACTAAATCCCACCCGTGTTCCTTCAGTTGCCTATATGCCAGGGCCATGGTAACTCTTTCGAACCAATCTTACGACCCTGGCAGGACTGGCATTTTTTTGAGATCGCCGCCGCGTACCCATCTGTGTGGGTGCGCCGGTTTAGCTTGTTGTATGGAGCTGACCTTCTGTACCTACTAAGTCTGTGCTTACTAGCTGTTTCCAATGTATTCATGACGCCTGATAAAACTGATCGACGTCAGTTATTGGCTCCAGAACTTTGATTACAGATTCTCTGGAAGTTGATGCCTCGATTTAACTACTTTAACTAGCCTTCGAGCTGATGGAAGTTTCGGGGTGGAATGATTTACGAGTAATGACTCGTTTGTAGATTAACGTGATCATGTATAGGACATAGGCTAAGTAATAATAGGTTAAGTGACGTTTGCCGCAGTTGCTCCGTAGATGGGAGATCATCTTTACATACCAATAGCTTAATGTGCTTTCCGAGGCACGGAGAGGCCCACTCCGGGAAGCAGTCGTGGATCGGGCAGTCGTTACGGGTTGTTGGAACCGTTAATTTCATAAACGAGAATGCTCTCACCAAATTTCTTTTTAATTTCCCTATAGATTCTTTATGGTGTGATCAGTGGAGTGATCTATGCGATTGCATCAATTTCAGCATAAAATTGTTATAATTCTATAGTTTTATGACGGTAAATAACATAATTATATTTAAAGGCAGTAATTGCGGGTCTTAAAATGTGAATGGAGTATTGACGGAAGCCAGAATACGGTATCCGGCTGAATAAAAATGAAGGATGTCTTAGTGAAGTTAATGCACTTAGCAAGGGTGACCTCATGAGGAATAACAAGTTTACTACTAATCTTAAGGACGAGGCTAGAGCATAATTATTAAATTGCTACTAAAATAGTATGTGCTAAGTATAAATTGAGTATTTTGATGACTGATTAAAGATATTGTGTGGGTGAAAAGTGGTCCTTATCGGATTTGCTGCGTTAAAGGCTGGTCCTTATCTGGATCTCTGGATCCAGATGGGAATCTAAGATGTCTTCTTGTATTGGAGGTGTCAAAGATTAAATCAGAATATCAGATACAATTGTTACCTTCATAAAATTGGCGTTATACTTTGATAATTAATTTAATAAGGAAACTGCCAGTTAACTTCAAAAACTTATGAAGCAGAATTTACAGTTACTAAATTTACCATATCATCGAGTAATTTATTAAGGGGAAGGCCCTAACGGCAATTCTTAACAGACAAGCATTATTCTACCACTGAGAATGATATTTAATTACGTATGTCACATAACCGTGGATATACAAAATATTCCGGAATTAGCACACACACCACCAAATACGCCTCTTCTTACCTCCAATAAGTTAAAGCCCAACATGCCTAAAATAAAGTTGGTAGGATACATACAGGGAAGAAATGGCAACCTTTGGAAGTGGCATTTGAGGCAGGTTTTCTGTACCTTTTCTAGCAAAAGACAGAATCTTATGTTATAATCATAATATCATACATACAGTGGATTTTTTATTGTATGTATAAAACATTGTATATTCATTAAATTAGTTATTCTGATTGTGGGAGAAAATTGTGGTCACATTACAAATCTACGCACGCACACAGCTGTTTGCGCGCGTAGATGGAATGCAATGTTGCAATGCCATGTTTTATACAACTGCACACGAATAACGATCTAGCGTACTTCATCCATTTTGTTAGTTTTAAGGTGCAAATAAGGTTCAAAACAGCGAAATTTTTAATGTTGATTAAATCAATTGAATCATTGAAAAGAAATTATTTCGCAGTTTAAGTAAAATATAAAAGAAATTGACGCTCAGTGGAATATGTTTGGGTTTTTATTTGGTTGATGGAATTATTTTTACTATATTACTTAATTACAACTATATTACTTAAATACAATATTACTTAATTAAAATAATAATGGTAGTATACGCTCAAAGAGAATAATGTGAAAAAAAAATTGAGCGCTGTTTTACAATTGTTTTATGATACTGTGTCATGTTTATGAATAAGGCATTTCTTAAAAAAAATGGCAATATAAATATTTTATTTCTGCCTTGTTAGGTGTACCAATACGCCCACCAGTGCGATAGAAAACTGTCCATTTTACCGTGTTCTACGTTTGGGCAGTAGCGCCTTACGTATTTTCGGTATACAATAAAAACTTTTTAGCAAAAAAAAAACAACCGACTTCCTTAAAAACACTACAAAGTGAAAAATAACTTTAATTTCGGTAGTCGGTGTCTTAGGATCTGTATTTATGGTTTTTTTGCCACCGACTTCCGAAATTAAAGTTATTTTTCACTTTGTAGTGTTTTTAAGGAAGTCGGTTGTTTTTTTTTTGCAAAAAAGTTTTTATTTTTAAATTTTTAGTTGTGGTATTCACCCTGCACTAATTCCAATCAAACAATGCATATTTATGCGATAGCAGAAATCGCGGTTGATTTCCTGTCATTTTTTAAAGAGTTCCGGTGTCTGTCTCCCGAACTCATCATCAGATCTATATGAAAATTATATGGGACCATTTCGGAATAAACTCCCTTCGAACAAAAAAAAATTTTTGCAAATCCGTCTATATATGACGGAGTTATGGCCGAACATACATAAAAAAAAAAAAAAAAAAACATTAACATCCGAATTGACAACCTCCTCCTTTTTGAAGTCGGTTAAAAATTACAAAAATCGATTCAGTAAAAGATTTTGAACAAACTGCTTTCGTAATGTGCGTTCATTCAGAGTCACAGAGTGTTTATAGGTTCTACTATTGCCTTGCTTACTGGTGAATATCACGGGTTAAGCTCTATTCAACCAACCTTATTTCCTTTCCTACTAATTAATTCCCTTAAGTAATTAACTAATTTCCTTTTGCGGTGGACTGACTTCCTTTTAACGTGTTACGATGATCAAGATTACGTTTTACTTAATTATAGGTCTATATAGGTTTATTTTAAAGTCAAACAATGATCAGGTAGGCAGTCGCTCCAGGTAAAATATTGGTACTCAGCTGCATCCTGCTAAACTGGGTACATTACCCAAGAGACTGGCGGCATTACCACGTTGTATGGCAGTGCCTAGTATCTGGCCAAGGTTAAAACCAGCCCTTGGTCACTGGAAGAGTCAACCAGCCGTTTCGTGATGTTAAAACAAGATTAAAAACATATTTCTTATTTACCTCTACCAAAAATATAAACATTAATTAAGAGAGTCTGTTAGTTTTCTTATTAGATCACAACATCTCGAACAAAGAATCTGAAAATTCCAAAATCACCATGGGTTATTTACCCAGCGTTTTTCCTATTAGATTTATTAAGAAAATTACAATGAAATCCCAATAGAAATGCACAATTATCATCGCGAGGTTTCCCGCTGAACGTGAATAGGTACCGGAAAAAAAATTATCATATAAAGTGAAAATCCTCCAAGCACATGTAATCTGGAGGCTCTACGCATAATATAATCGGGACGGCGTAAATACCGGCTAAACATTGGATTTGTGGGAGCTATGATCTTATTTCGGTTTTATATTAAAACTTTGATACACAGATTATCGGTAAGTATATTAAAATTTAATAATCAATACTTCTTTTCTGGGGCTCACGGGTGGCGTATCATTTGCGCCTTTCAAAATTTCGTAACACGCTTTATATTAGCTTCACTTGTATGTTTGTATGTTTGTATATTTGTATGTTTGTATGTTTGTATATTTGTATGTTTGTTTGTAACCGACTCCTTATAGTGCGATTTTGACCCACTTTAAACGACCAGATTTCATTCAAACTTTGCACACCTGTCAAGGACTGATGACAATGCAATAATTTCATAAATTTGTGCCATTATCCTTGCCAGGGTTACCAGGACAGCAAAAAAACTGTCACATACTACGCTGACATACGTCTCAAAATTCGAAATACCCTAAAAAATAGAAAATAAATAATAGTTTAAAAAAAACTAAAAAACACGCTTCCATGGAAAACCCAACTAAAAAGTACGAAATGATGGAAAAAAAGCGTGGGGTGCCTGATATCAATAAAAAAATAGCTTAATAGCACCCAACGCTTTTTTTCCATCATTTCGTACTTTTTAGTTTGGTTTTCCATGGAAGCGTGTTTTTTAGTTTTTTTAAACTATTTTTTTTTTTTTTTATTTCACTAAGCCTCATCAGATCCTATCATAATGCATGCTCTCGGTACCGCAGATAATTTCCACCTTTGTACAGCGAACTCATGAATAATTCACGTTCCGATTTCAAACCTGAAATTAGAGCCTTCGTTAGAGGTCGTACGCAGGAATGTCTTGAAAATGTCCGTATCTGGCCTTTGATGTAAACTCGACGGTACTGGGGTACTTTCACCGGGATTCGGAATTTGAAATGAAATGCTAGCATCCTTTGCGTCTAGCGCTCAATTTAGGACAAACAAGCGGTAGGCAAGTTCGACGGCTGAGGCTTCCGGATGTCGGTGGCACGACAATTTGCGGTAATGACAGGGTTAGCGTTTGAAAGCGTTGACGCTGTTTGGGGTTGAGAATTGCTAATTGCAACACCGCTGTCGAATGAAATTCACCTGTAAAAGCTTTTGTGATTTTTGAGTAAGCGGCGTATTTCCACCTTTTAAATCATTTTGTTTGGTAACCAATAAAGTAAGTGTTTTTCTTCCAGTCATGTTGAATGATGAAGCTTTTAAAAGTGAATGGTAAATACTAAAATGCAGATCAAATAAATGTGAAATATGTGTATGAACCGAGCTTAATGGACTGTTCTTTGTATCGAGAAATATTAACCTGTAAGTAGTTTTTTAACTGAAACTGAATATAAACGTTTACATTTAGCGTTTTCATAATTCGGAGGGGCTTGTGGCTAAGTAATAACAGCCGCACGAGTTGATCAATCAGGGTAAGCAACGTTTGTTTCGGTTGGCCCATGGATGAGTGGCCATCTTTGCATACGATACCCTTCCATGCCTCGGAAAGCACGTTAAGCCGTTGGTCCTGGTTGTCATTCGTGAATCTTTGAAAGCCGTTTCAGGTTATCAAAAGCCCGAAAGACTGACAACGAATCTCACTAAAGAGCATCGTATTTCCTAGTGACTAGGATGTGGAGGCCAGATAGGCAGTCGTTCCGTGTAAAATGCTGGTATTCCGCTGCATTCGGTCAGTCTGCAAGCTGACTGGGAAAATATTATGCAGATGACGATGTTTGCCAAGAAACAGACACAGTAGAACTTAGTTCTACCGAAATAAAACTATCCTATGTCTTAATCCAGGTTATAATCTATCTGTGTATCAAATTTCATCCAAATCTGTTTAGTCGTTTCTACGAGATTCAAAATCAAAAGTCATTTTATTAAAATTAGGATGAGGATCAGCACTTTTCGAAAGTCAAAATTACATAAGACAGTCCTCCAAAAAGCCCGCCCTTAATTTATTGAGTAACAAACATACAAACTTAAATGTTTCAAATAATTTATTGGTCCAATGTTACAATTATTACCTTATTATTAACTTAATGGTGGTCTGTAACTATTAACGTTTACATTGATCGTTACGGCGGACCCCAAACTAGGCGGCGCCTGTATCTTGGGGACCAGAGTTGTGACACATATAATAGTTCAATTTTCCACTGGGGTTTAAGTCAGAATGAGTAATTCAAATGACTATATAAAACTAAATTCAGAGATCAGAGTGAAACTAAAATCTAAGTCGTAAATTATAAAAAAAATAAATTAAACCTTAATTTGTAATAACATAACTACGATAGTGGGATTTAACGTCGGAGCTGAGTCTTCATTACTTTATAATTCTACTAGCTTTTACCACCGGTTTCGCCCGCATATTATACATGTAACATAAACCATCCTCTTGAATCACTCTGTCTATTCATAAAAACCGCAACGAAACTAGTCGCGTTGTTTAAAAGATGACAAACAAAAAATGCGACTTTGTTTTATACTATGTAATTAATTACAAATGAATTAGTGAGTAAATAAGGAGTTATTTTACTATGCCGTTAACTTATATCATTGGTAGATGTCGGGTGACAAAGCAATCCAGATTAAAACCTCTACAGAACTTCACAAAATTATTGTAAGTAAATGGGTAATTTCAAGCAAAATCTACTACTGCTTAAAGTTTATAAATGTATTTTGCAGTCCAATGCTAAGAACAAATACGTCCCCATTACCAAGTGTAAGGACTAAGTGATTTACTCCAGCAGTAAGAGTTCCTTAGAACAGAACTAATGTCTAGTTTTAGTGCCAAGACGACCGGTAGCCCTGAGCTCCGTACATTTTAATTTCCATCAATTTGTCGTGTTAAACATTGTTTCTATTCACGAGTAATTATCTGCTTTTCTATGGAAATTTATGTGGAGTAACAATTCTTGAGGTAAATATTTATCTTTGAGGGTAAAAAGGGCTAAAGGTTTTGATTTCAGAGGTAGTAAAAGTTGAAGAAAATTCCATAGGATTTTGGTTCATCTAAAAGTAGGGTAGCGGAAAAACTTTTATTATTGAACTTATCACCTTATACTTCTGCCAACTATGTTAAGTTGTTTTTTTTGTGGGTTGTAAATCTTCAAATAACGTCTCGTCTCCCGCTCTTAGGCGGAGCGGGAGGGCATGTCAGACTTTTACTACTAAACGATTTAACGACTAAAACCCACCCGTGTTCCTTCAGCCGTGGCCTTGACACATGGGCAACTGAAGGATCACGGGTGGGTATCTCTTTCGAACAAATCTCGCGACCCTGGCTCGCATCGGTCCTAGGAGACCCCTTCAGTACTGCTGAAATCTCTTTGACGCGCGTGGAACACTACGCGTCATTGACACAGGCCTGGTCCTTTTTATCATCGCGAGGTTTCCCGCTGAACGTGAATAGGTAACGGAAAGAAAATTATCATATAAAGTGAAAATCCTCCAAGCACATGTAATCTGGAGGCTCTACGCATAATATAATCGGGACGGCGTAAATACCGGCTAAATATTGGATTTGTGGGAGCTATGATCTTATTTCGGTTTTATATTAAAACTTTGATACACAGATTATCGGTAAGTATATTAAAATTTAATAATCAATACTTCTTTTCTGGGGCTCACGGGTGGCGTATCATTTGCTCCTTTCAAAATTTCGTAATAAGAAGAATTTCTTTTTACTTTTCTTTTCTTTGGGGTTTTTGCTTAAGTGCTTTTTGTTTAGTTTCAATTTTGTATTACACTTAGGCTTCAGTAAATACGTATAAAAATCGTAAAAGAAACCATGATTTTAGTCTGAATTCGCCAGTTTTACTCCCATCGTGCTATGTCTAAGAAGTGGTCCGTGGGTCATACAACTTCAAGAGATGTGAGTGGCTTACTAACCACATCGTACATCATCGACTATTTGGTAAAAAATAGGTGAAAAAACGTGTAAATTTTCAAGATAGTTGAGAAATTACGTTTTTACCGGAATATATATATCCAAATTAGTTGCAGTAACTTGCCTGTTTTAGGACTCCAAAATAAGAATTATTTGAGGCTCACAAAAAGAAGCGAATTCATCACATTTATTTATTTAACCATTTAGTTATGTACTCATCTTTGCATAGTATAAAACATCACATTTCGTGTTATGCTTCGATCTTTGAAACTGCGCAACGGATTTTAATGCGGTTTTCATTAATAGACAGAGTAATGCAAGAGGAAGATTAAAAGATATAATACGCAGACAAAAGCTATTAAACAATAAACGGACGAGAAAATATTAGAGTGTTACGTATTTTTGAGTTAGCAAATTGGGATTTTTTAAAGTTCTATTACATACATGCCATTTTTAACACCAGATTTTTGCAGCCTGGAGTTACAGTTATCAGTCTCAGAAACGCAGTTAAGAGTAGTCCACTAGTAATAAACACGACCTCAACTTCAGGACTTTGATTTCGAAGTTAGAAACAAAAGTGTGATCGGAGTTCCATGAGCAAAACCAATCACGCCCAGTGATTGGAAACTTGGAACAATGCCCGATGAAGCTTTGAAACCGAGCCTAATACGATTCGCGCTGGGTACGATACTGTTGTTCCTATATATTCAATTTCCTTCTGTGATTTTTTGTAAAGCAGATACCCGATAGGCTGTGGCCTATACAATAGAGGACAACGGAGAGAGTTGAGCGGGACTTAATTACGTCAATTAAGTATGCCGATAAGTTTACACAGCTATACATATACCCACGCTTTTTTCCCATGGGGGTAGATAGAAACTACGGAACGCCATCTTCTACGGTCTTTACATAGTCCTTTAAGCTAATAAGTTTAATTATATCAGTTTTCATTAAAACAGGGCAAAAAAGTATATGTAGAGTCTAATGTAGTTTCTATGTAGATTCCATACTATGGTATATAGGAAGGAGGTTTCTCTGTATCTGGCTGATTACGTTTATGCCGATGGATGTAAAAGTCATGGTGTGGGGTTTGAAGTTAAGAAACGAAACTATTCACTAGAAGTGCGGGCGTCCCAAATTTGACCCATTTTGGTGTTCTTCCTGCTCTAATTAATATTTTATTATGCATATAATCGTAACTTTTTATGACTTTTCATGAAATATGATGATTATTATATTTATTTCTTATACGAGACTTCAACCACGTAATTGCAGTATACATATTTTTTTATCCAACCTCAGTCGGTATGTTCAGCGCTTCTAGTGTTAAAATATATTCGTGAATTTTTGACAGTCATTACGAGTCATCAGATACCTGAATGTCTGACAACGAGTCTTACCAAGAGTATTACCCAGTAACTAGGTACTGGACGTCACCTGACCTCAACTGCAGCGACTGGCTACCTAGCCAGTCACTCCATGTAAAATACTGCTATTCAGCTGTTAACGGTTCGACTGGAAGTCGCTCCCAACATAGTTTGGAAAAACAAAGGCAGAAACCCACCCACTGAGATATAGCCTGGTATCTTGAATCAGTGTTTAACAAGGTAAATGTTCTACAAACGCCTGTTATCAGTAAACATTTACTTTATTAGGCTATTTACATAGTAGTCACCAGACGGTGTGATTGCGGCTTTACGAAACTAAACGATATTGGATAAAATCTTATAACTGTTTGGAGAAGAGAATATTATCCTGATATTTAAGGGCTAAAGACCCGTTTTATTCACCATTTTTCAAGTTTACTATACATATTGTAATCACTATAGGTAACCAATAATACAAGTATTGAAAGCACGCTAAGCTATTGATATTAGAATTACTCACACATTCCTCAACAACCACTACACACTGCCACATAGTTAGTAAAATTTAAATAACCTTTAACTTTAATGAGACTGGCCTGTAAGTCTAGTGGTTAGTGACCCTGACTGCTAAGACTGAGGTCGTGGGTTCGATTCCCACCCAGGACAAATGTTGTGTGATGAGCACAATCATTTGTTCTGTGTCTAGGTGTAATTTATCTATAATATGTATGTATTTAGGAATATATAAGTAACTTTATCAGTTGCCTGGTTACCATAGTACAGGCTCTGCCTAGTTTGGGATCAGATAACGTTGTGTTGGTTGTCCTAAGATATTATAGATATTATAGTTTTTAACTTTTGTAGCTATCTTCGTTTCTTTTTGTAAATTTGTGTGCTCAAACTTGTTCCAAATAAACACATTTTATTATGTATTATTTCGTTTATTTCATTTTACAAACATTTTATAACATTTATTTTTATTTTTTATTGATAGTGTGTCATTCGTGGATCTTTGACAATCGCTACGGGTCGTCAGAAGCCCGAAAGTCTATCATACAATCTTATCAAGGTGAATCGCATTACTCGGTAGCTGTGTTGTCAAGGTTAGATAGGTACCTAGTTGCTCCATGTCAAGTACTGATATTTAGCCGATCCCAACATACCGACCTCTCGCGTCCGACCCTGGTGCGACCCATGGTACGGAACGAGAGGGCATGGGAAGCCGTCACCTCCTTCTGCGAAGCAGTAATGCTCGCGAAGGAGGAGGTGGGGCGCGTGAGGGAGTGGTAGTCTCTGCACCCTCACGTCCTTAGCCGCTGCAGAAGCCCCGGGCGTCGGGACTCGATCGCGGACTCCCGGCCACCGTCGGCGCGTGCTTGCGGGCGGCGAGCAATGGGTAACTCGCCTCCCAGTAAGGACCAGACCAGTGTCGACGGCGCGTAGTATTACACGCGCGCCTCAAAGAGATGTCAGCAGTACTGAAGGGGACCCTAGGACTGATTCCTGCCAAAGTCGCGAAATTTGTTCGAAAGAGTTACCGTGGTCCTGGCACATGGGCAACTGAAGGAACACGGGTGGGTTTTAGTCGTAAAATCGTTTATTAGTAAAAGTCTGACATGCCCTCCCGCTCCGCCTAAGAGCGGGAGACGATCACCATGATAAGTTCAATAATAAAAGTTTTTCCGCTACCCTACTTTTAGACGAAGCAAAATCCTATGGAATTTTCTTCAACTTTTACTTCCCCAGAAATCAAAAGCCCTTTTTACCCTCAAAGATAAATTTACCTCAAGAATTGTTACTCCACATAAATTTCCATAGAAAAGCAGAAAATTACTCGTGAATAGAAACAATGTTTAACACGACAAATTGATGGAAATTAAAATGTACGGAGCTCAGGGCTACCGGTCGTCTTGGCACTAAAACTAGACATTAGTTCTGCTCTAAGGAACTCTTACTGCTGGAGTAAATCACTTAGTCCTTACACTTGGTAATGGGGACGTATTTGTTCTTAGCATTGGACTGCAAAATGCATTTATAAACTTTAAGCAGTAGTAGATTTTGCTTGATATTACCCATTTACTTACAATAATTTTATGAAGTTCTGTAGAGGTTTTAATCTGGATTGCTTTGCCACCCGACATTTACGAATGATATAAGTTAATGGCACAGTAAAATAACTCCTTATTTACTCACTAATTCATTTCTAATTAATTACATAGTATAAAACAAAGTCGCATTTTTTGTTTGTCATCTTTTAAACAACGCGACTAGTTTCGATGCGGTTGTTATGAATAGACAGAGTGATTCAAGAGGATGGTTTATGTTACATGTATAATATGCGGGCGAAACCGCTGGTAAAAGCTAGTAGAATTATAAAGTAATGAAGACTCAGCTCCGACGTTAAATCCCACTATCGCGTGTTATTACAAATTAAGGTTTATTTTAATTTTTTATAATTTACGACTTAGATTTTAGTTTCACTCTGATCTCTGAATTTAGTTTTATATAGTCATTTGCATTACTCATTCTGACTTAAACCCCAGTGGAAAATTGAACTATTATATGTGTCACAACTCTGGTCCCCAACATACAGGCGTCGCCTAGTTTGGGGTCCGCGTAACGATCAATGTAAACGTTAATAGTTACAGACAACCATTAAGTTAATAATAAGGTAATAATTGTAACATTGGACCAATAAATTATTCAAAATTATTTGAAACATTAAAGTTTGTATGTTTGTTACTCATTAAATGAAGGGCGGGCTTTTTGGAGGACTGTCTTATGTAATTTTGACTTTCGAAAAGTGCTGATCCTCATCCTAATTTTAATAAAATGACTTTTGATTTTAAATCACGTAGAAACGACTAAATAGATTTGGATGAAATTTGATACACAGATAGATTATAACCTGGATTAAGACATAGGATAGTTTTATTTCGGTAGAACTAAGTTCTACTGTGTCTGTTTCTTGGCAAACATCGTCATCTGCATAATATTTTCCCAGTCAGCTTGCAGACTGACCGAATGCAGCTGAATACCAGCATTTTACACGGAACGACTGCCTATCTGGCCTCCACAACCCAGTCACTAGGTAATACGAAACTGCTTAGTGAGATTCGTTGTCAGACTTGCGGGCTTTTCAAATCAAATCAATTTATTTCAGGCTACAAAGTCCTATATCATAAATACCTTGCAGACTAACATACATACAAATAGAAACAATGTAAACATAAAACTATTGTACACGAACTGACGGCGTCGTGTTGCGCTGCGTGGTGTCGCGTAGCCTTCCGCGGAAACGCCGATACACGACACCTTTCGGCCAAAACTCTTCGTTGAGGAAGGTCTCGATTTGAACAGTTGGAACTCGCACCACGAAAGACTTGAAGTTCGTGTTATGGCGCGGTTCCAACTTCTCGACCCTCAAGGTCCAGAAGGTTTTCACTCGTACATACTCCACGATCTCTTCAACCTTCGTGGTGTAATGTAGACAGGACACATAGAACCACGTCGTCGGTGTAGCTGGACGCAGCAGCAACCCGTAACGACTTTCAAAGATTCATGAATGACAACCAGGATCAATGGCTTAACGTGCTGTCCGAGGCATCCACGGGCCGACCGAGGCAAATGTAGCTTCTGATCGTTCGACCCGTGTGGCTGTTATTATTTAGCTTTAACCCCTCTGTTTTCTGACAAATGCTGATTGTTAAAGTTTATATTCATTTTCAGTTAAAAGACTACTTACAGGTTAATATTTCTCCATACAAAGAACAGTCCATTAAGCTCGGTTCATACACATATTTCACATTTATTTGATCTGCATTTTAGTATTTATCATTCAGTTTTAAAAGCTCCATCATTCAACATGACTGGAAGAAAATCACTTACTTTATTGGTTACCAAACAAAATGATTTAAAAGGTGGAAATACGCCGCTTACTCAAAAATCACAAAAGCTTTTACAGGTGAATTTCATTCGACAGCTGTGTTGCAATTAGCAATTCTCAACCCCAAACAGCATCGACGCTTTCAAACGCTAACCCTGTCATTACCGCAAATTGTCGTGCCACCGACATCCGGAAGCCTCAGCCGTCGAACATCCAACTTCCGAATACATAATTCACCAACCGTATTGCTTGTTTGTCCTAAATTGAGCGCTAGACGCAAAGGATGCTAGCATTTCATTTCAAATTCCGAATCCCGGTAAAAGTACCCCAGTACCGTCGAGTTTACATCAAAGGCCAGATACTGACATTTTCAAGACATTCCTGCGTACGACCTCTAACGAAGGCTCTAATTTCAGGTTTGAAATCGGATAGTGAATTATTCATGAGTTCGCTGTACAAAGGTGGAAATTATCTGCGGTACCGAGAGCATGCATTATGATAGGATCTGATGAGGCTTAGTGAAATAAAAAATGGATATTCTCAAAGAATGAATGGTTTGTTTAGCTCAAAGAATTTTCTTTTTAGACCTTTGGTAATTACCGGATAAAATTATGTAGATGATATGGAGTCCGCCCCTTTACATTATCAGGATGATCGAATGAAAGTCATACTTAGTATCTTATGAGTATCATAGAACAATCACTTCTTTCAATAAATCTAAATATTTTACACTAGCTTCTGCCCGCTTTAAATTTCTTGTGCCCCCGACCCTTCCCGTCGCGCGTTGCATCGAATCGCCGACCCGTGCGATTTTTTCCGTGTTTGCAACAATTTTTCATTACTGTTCCGCTCCTCTTGGTTGTAGCGTGATTTTATATAGCCTATAACCTTTCTCGATAAATAGGCTACCTAACACAAAAATAATTTTTCAATTCGGACCAGTAGTTCCTGAGATTAGCGCGTTCAATCAAACAAACATACAAACAAACTCATCAGCTTTATAATATTAGTATAGATTTGCTTGCTGTCCACGACTTTGTCCGCGAGAAATTTCGTCCCGCGACTCACCGCATCTCTTCATATCACCTGCCCACACTATTAGTTAATTTTCACTTAGCGTCATTTCTGACATAGCGTGATGTAAAAATCCTATAACCTTCCTCAAAAATGGGGCTATCGAATGCAAAAATATTTATTCTAATCCGACTGTTATTTAAACTTACAAACAAAGAAATTTTAACTCGTTATAAAATTAGTATAGTTAATGACGCGTTCTCCAAGTTGTGTATTTGTGGAGGTCGGTTGCCAAAACTCACCAGACAAAACCTCTACAGTATCGACACATTTATCAAAATCTATACAACAAATAAATAAAATTGAAGTGTCTGTTTGTAATTTCGAATTATCAGTTTTTCACTAAATGCATATGAAAGTATAATGGTACTTTCATAAAAAAAACATTGTTTTAAAATGTTGTCTATCTAGACAGCCGTTTCAGAGATTAGCCGAAACAGACAGACGTCTGTTTCGGCTAATCTCTGAAACGGCTGGACCGATTTTGACGGGACTTTCACTGGCAGATAGCTGATGTTATAAGGAGTAACATATGCTTTTTGTCTGAGTAGCACGTCCCTGTGTGATAATTTCTGAACACCACGCGGGTGAAGCCGCAGGCACAGCTAGTTTTAAATAAAGAACCATAAACACACCACTTTTATTTCTCCACTGGTTTCTCACTGCATAGTATTCTCATAATTTTTCAATAAAGCTAATTAAAATTTTTACCCCTGTCCATCACCTTTAACTCCTATCAAAGGTCTTATAACCGTCTATAAATAACATTAAAGCTATATAAAGAATTTTCTAGCAGTTTTATTAGCATCTAATTAAATCTGGCTTCATAGAAGCTTGCTTTTTAACTATTTATAGTTCCAACTAGCTAGCCTGACCTGGAACGCGACGGAAATAGCATCGTTCGATGTTGGAACTGGCCGGAATATTTATTAACAGCTGTGACGTAATATATGGTCTCGAGTGGAAATGATCTCTTGAGCCTCAGCTCTATTCTAGAACGTCGTCTGAGTTGATAGTTTGGAATCGGGTTTCTTGTATATCGATACACTTAAATGATGAATGATTTCATTTCTGTAAGTTGGTTTGTACAAACACTTTTACAGATCAACTAGATTTGTTTTAATTAGATGAGGTCCGCGATTCCTATCTGACTTCTCTGAGAAAAACGACCGAAACTAACTTAGAGTTCACATTCTCTTTTAAAGTCCAGAAATAATCTTGGTCACGTCATGTGAACACCACATAGATTGGTGTCTGAAATGGTCTTTTGAGGAAAGAACCACACAGATTGAGTGGGCCGGTCCAGTCAATCCACAAATTTGTGCAAAGATCCGACGAACTATGCCAGGGAAACGATATTTAATTAGGCCGCATAAATTACTCAAACTGCCAGATCCTGATTATAATTTACTGAGAAACAAAGAAAACAAAAACAAATCACCCACATAGTCTTCAGATCCACAATCATTAAAACAATATAAATCTTTCCAGCGTAAATATTCATATCATTGTATAAATAAAATAAGGATAGCAAATATTATTTTTTGAAGCCCTTTTTTGTGTTATATCAAACGTCAAGCGAATAGATTGCGTTGCAATTGTGAGAAACAAAAAAAAAAAAACAGCTAGTCAGTGGAAGTTGGCTGGTCACGTCGCCGGTAGATACCGGACGAGTAGATGGGCAAAGATCTTCACTCACTGGACGCCTGAGGGGGCGGACGTCGCTGTTTAGGCCTCCACGAAGGTGGTTTGGTGATCTAAACACGTTAGCTGAGCCAACACGGCCAGAGATGGCACTATAAAAGAGAGATATAGAAGGAAAAAGGAGTAGGCCTTTGCCCGACTGTGGGATACCAGGGCCCCAGCCACTTTAGTTAGTTTGGGGGCGTACCAAACTATGCTTGCCGATACGCGGTCTCCACTCCAAGACTCGTTTGCTCCATCGGCCATCGGTCCTTCGACAGACATGGCCAGCCCACTGCCACTTCAACTTGCTTAATCTGTGCTCATTCGTTTACAGACGGCAAAATTGTTCGTAATCGTAAAACACCGACCGTAACGTTCAAATACCGACTTTACTAGCCCGTCCTAAGTAATCACACTTTAAACTTAAATCAGAAAACGAAATAACCAACGGAATTATTTATTCACAGAAGTTCAGTTTATATCAACATTACTTTTGCTTAAAATCGCTTAAATATTAAAGAGCTACTTGACGTCAGTAATTGACGTTTTAAAGGCTTCGATTTGATTCCACAACACGTTTTAGAGGTTAAAATCATTAGATGCTTGGTACTGAAATAACTCTGCTCTTTTGTTCCGTGAATACCTTTGGAATCTAAATATTTATATTGGTGTTCAAGGCGAGTTGTCAAAGGCCTGGCTTCGTTTTGCTGACGCGCTTCCCATTTATTATTGTTTGTGTTTTGAGATTTATTTATTTATTTAAGAATAAAAATAGCTATTTATTTGCTATGGATAAACCTGTGAATATTTTATTTTATGGGTTGCTTGCTATCACAGCCGTCTCACAATATCTGCTTAGTAAAAAAAAAAAACATACTAATAAATACTTTAATAAATGGCCTAATAGCGAAGAGCCTCGACCAACACCTCAGGAGGCTCTCATTGCGCGGCTGGGTCAAGGGCTTGATTCAGAAAGCAGTACTCCTGGACACGGCACGCATTGTCAGCAGGTTCCTCTTTCTAGAGCCCTGACTACCGGCAGCTTGGACCCTGCTCCCGATGCCGATGGGTCACTATTATTTAAACTCGCGGTAATCGACATTTACGCGAATGAAGTCGCGGGCAAAAGCTAGTAACTAATAATTTTGGAAGTCGATGGCATAAAACCATAAAATATTTTTTATGCGTATAGTTTTGTATTTGCGGACCTCAGTAGTCTCGGTAGGTCTTGCTCCTTCGCATATCAAAAGATCCCTGAACCATTAAGCCCACTAAAATCAAAATAAACCAAATTAACACCTTTAAGTTCTACCAAATAGCTACTTTGCCACTTTGACCGTAAAGCATGGTAAACAGACGCCTTGCCATAAAGCAAATGGCCGTCTTACCTACCATCGAAATTCCCATGATTTATAGCGTCCAAAGTTATTAGGTACTTTTTAATGTTAGTGTAAGTGTAGTGTCTTAGTGTATGTATTTCTTTTTTTTTATATGTATAATAAATTTCGAATAAATACAGATAAATTTATATTAACACACAATAATTATCTTCAGTCAGAATCACAATTAGTTTCATGAAAATTTATACTACCTACCAGATTTATTATGTCACTCACGCCAGCGCACATCATTACGTCATTTCAAAAGGTAGTTGCTGAAAATCAGCGCTGCTGACGATAGATTCGTCTGACGTCGCAGCATTTTGCTGAGCAACGACCTGTTCTTGCACAGATACGACGCACAGATCAAGTGTTCTTATTTTAGTGGTATATTTGTCACAAAACTAGCCAAAAATGCACTCTGCATCCGGCAATTTTGTTTTGTTTTGTATTATATAATTACTATCAGTGTCATAACGCAGATATATGATTTGTATTGTCTTTGGTCCGTACCCGTGACATCAATGAGCCATAGACAACGTTTTTTTTATCTTGAATACGTGGCTTTTGGCTACCTTGTATGTGTGCATTTTTCTTTTTTGTAACAATTTTTTATTTTATGTTGTGCGTTTTGTTTGTGCAGAATAAACTATTTTTCTTTCTTTCTTTCTATGCAAGACAGTTGTATTTTTTTGTAAAACGGTTTTCTAAAAAATTAATCGTACAGATTCATGTTGTAAAAATATTCTTATACAAGATTGTGGTAGCTGTCCTGCGTCCTATTTATATGGGAAACAAAGTAATAAAACAAAACAAACGCTCGGGCATATAAGAGCGAGTTTCTATTACCAGCAGTTTTTATATTATGACATACATAGCTTACGGCGAAGGCATCGTAAGGAAATCTGGACTTAATAGTCTGAAATCGCCAGCATGCATGAAGCTGGCTGGGTGATCAATGTTGGTTCGTTCACTGTTTTTAATAGTTCATATTTTATACCAAAATCGTGCTACTTTTCAACGCTTTTTGGTACTTAATAACAACATAGTCAGACGAGTCCAATTTATAATCATTTAGTACGCTTAAAATGGACGCTTAAATCTAATTAAGACCGAGTGGCGAGTTGATGCGGTCTAATTTTAACATTTAAATGATCAGTTCACAATTTTAATACTAATTGGAATAACGATTAAATGCAACTATTAATAAATTGACGTGCAGTGCACGTAACGTTTCGTAAAGTCTTAATGAGAGACATGTGGTTTTTCTACAGAAAACAACTGCATTATTTTTATTGTATATTTATTACAAATAATGTCACGTCACACTGCGAAGGTACTAGCGAATATACGTAGAAAATCAGTATTAATTTAAATAAAAATAAAAATGAGAATATATAAACTACGAAATGTCCAATAGAACTTTCTTTTGAATGTAGTGTTGAAACAATTTATATTGAACACAGAGTCTCATACTAATTTACAATGCAGCCAACATAGCTCGTCTTGGCAAGCCACGAGAGAGCTACGACGTAGCCATTACGTAGCATCTTGGGGTTACGCCGTAGCAAATTTGCTACGCTTTTGTTTTCTGGAACATGTTCGAGATGGTTTGGGTTTTTAGTTGTTTGACTAACCTTTATTTTTAAATAGAGCTATGGTCACTTGTAGAAAATCAAAATATATCGTTTTTATACTTCTTTCTTCTCTCTTTTCCCTGACTCCCATGGTAGATTTTTTTTAAATTTGTATAGGATTCAGGTAATATTTTCGACTAAAGGTAAGTACTAATTGTAATGTATAGTTTCTGTTTATCAATAACTGGCGAAAAATAATCTGTAACACCGTTTGTGGAGCAATAAAAATATCATTAAAGTATTGTTCTAAAGATTAAACATCTTTAAACATGTTTGTAACATAACTTAAAACCTGCCATTTGGTTAATATGAAATTTTAAGAAAATGAATAAATAACGATATTTTTCGTAGAGTTAACAAAATCATTATGTAGAAAGCTAAGCCGGTATGCCAGCGATTTAATTAGACATGCTTTCCAGAAGCTCTTTTCGTACTGAAAACATATTTAATACACAAGCAAAAGCCTTCAAGATTCTACATTATTATTTTTTATATTATGTTTCCGGAGAATTGCGGGCATTCATTTTCAATGAGAAAACTCTAACGAGATAAAAAGGAAATTCCTCTAATTTCTTTTGAAAACACTCGGAGGAATAACATTTTATTGAGGCAAGAATTTTAACAAATCGTGCTCATTTATGAAGGGCCATCGACGTAATTGTTTGAAGGTTTCGTAATTAAAAGGGAATTCCGAGTTATTTGAACCTTTGATTGGTATCTTTTCATAGAAGGTAGGCAGAGAGGAACGGACAACACTGTAATGAGCGCATTCGAATCGTAATCAAACCTTCATGGATGAACTGGCCATGGATTCAATACATGATACTCTGTACCTATATATATATAGTCCTCCAGACCGAATTTCGGCCACGGCGGCCAATCTCACCGGAGACTAGCCATCGGCGCGGGAGATATTATAGTGCTCAAGTGTATGCGCAGACACAGAAGCACTCACTCTTCCCTCACTCTCATAGTCCGATGGGACGGCAATCCGACACGACCGGAGAGAGATCAGGCGTAGGACCAACTGCTTAACGTGCTTTCCGAGGCACGGGGGTATCACACCGCCAACTTCCAAACTCCGGGCTGCTACTAAGAAATTCCTAATGGAAAAACCCAGTAACACTTTGCCCGACCCGGGAATCGAACCCAGGACCCCACGCTCAGCGGTCGCGCTTGCGACCACGAGACCAACGAGGCCCAACCTATATTATTTGTCCGTTAAAAAAAAAAATGCTGTTCCAGATATTTTGATAGATTTCTGTAGACTTCAGCCGGGGGGAAGGGGAGTCTAGAATCTCCTTCATCTGCTGACTTCTTCGACTGGCCTGTTAGTCTAGTGGTTAGTGACCCTGACTGCTAAGACTGAGGTCGTGGGTTCAATTCCCACCCAGGACAAATCTTTGTGTGATGAGCACAATCATTTGTTCTGTGTCTGGGTGTAATTTATATATATTATGTATGTATTTAGAAATATATATTTCGGGACGTCGGCACCGTCGTCAGACTTTATGTGGGTGGATATTAGGGTGATCGAGCAAATAATAACACTTAATGCACAATAATCACTTTTAATAATAACCAAACACAATAATCACAATAATTAGTTAAAGCCAAACGAAACGTAGGACAGTTCCTAGACTGGAGGTTGTGTTCTCTAGAACGGTCGGAAGGCAAGTGAATTTCTTCCTGGCGCCCCTCCACTAGCTAGGCTCCGTCGTAGCACGAAGTTAGCCGAGCGTCAGTGCTGCCACTACTCGGTCATGTGCCGCGCTTCGTTTAGCGACCGTACTAATGACCGTCTCCGACATTATAAGTATGTTTATCAGTTTATCTGGTTGCCATAGTACAGGCTCTGCCTAGTTTGGGATCAGATAACGGTGTGTTGGTTGTCCCAAGATATTATTATATTATTTCTAGCTTCTGCCCGCGACTTCATCCGCGTCAAATATTTGCTCCCCTGACCCTTCCCGTCGCATCGCAGCCTGCCAGTTTTCGTCCATTTTTTTTGTTGCTGCTCCGCTCCTTTTGATCGTAGCGTGATATTATATAGCCTTCCTCAATAAATAGGGTACCCAACTCAAAACAAATTTTTCAATTCGAACCAGTAGTTCCTGAGATTAGCGCGTTCCACCCCCCATTTTAGGGAAGTGGTTAGAAACAGACAAAAAGTAGCCTATGTCTCCATCCCTTCAACTATCTCCACTTAAAAAATCACGTCAATACGTCGCTCCGTTTTGCCGTGAAAGATGGACAAACAGACACACACACACTTTCCTATTTATAATATCAATGAGATAATAATATAATGATGATGATGATATAAAGCGTCAATGAGATATTGACGCGCAAACTGCGACCCTATATACTGTCATGTTTTTTTTGGCAATCGATTGTAAATCTATAGCAGATTTTATGTGCGGAAATTGACTGCTGAGCTCCATTGTTACAGGGAAGAATATATGGCGTTTGAGCCTTTTTAGGGTTCCGTTGCCAAATGGCAAAAAACGGAATCCTTATAGATTCGTCATGTCTGTCTGTCTGTCCGAGTATGTCACAGCCATTTTTTTCCGAAACTATAAGAGCTATGCTGTTGAAACTTGGTAAGTAGATGTATTCTGTAAACCGCATTAAGATTTTCACACAAAAATAGCAAAAAAAAAAAACCATAATATTTAGGGTTCCCCATACATAGAACTGAAACTCAAAAATTTTTTTTCATCAAACTCATACGTGGGGGGTATTTATGGATAGGTCTTCAAAAATGATATTGAGGTTTCTAATATCATTTTTTTCTAAACTGAATAGTTTGCGCGAGAGACACTGCCAAAGTGGTAAAATGTGTGTGTCCCCCTCCGTAACTTCTAAAATAAGGGAATGATAAAACTAAAAAAATATATGATGTACATAACCATGTAAACTTCCACCGAAAATTGGTTTGTACGAGATCTAGTAAGTAGTTTTTTTTTAATACGTCATTAATCGTAAACCACAATTTACCTTTCATTCTGTCAACTCAGATATAAAAATTAAAAAAAAAAAAAAAAAACATAAACATAAACCTTATGCATAAACCGTGAATACCTGCAGGTTTGTACGGAACCCTCGGTGCGCGAGTCCGACTCGCACTTGGCCAGTTTTTTATAGTTATTGGTCCACTTTGGGCTATGGCTGGTGATTGTAACGTAATTCGATATTTGTATGACTGTATATTGTGGATGCTCATGTAATTATGAGTTCTTCATAAAACATGTAGGTAATATTTGATATAATTCTGAGACCTTTTCTTTAAATCGCTAGAGATTTTTTAAACTAATTTAAAAAAAAAATTGCTGCAAGGCCACACCTCGACTCCGTATGTTAATATTGCCAATCAGTACGCGATTTATGTAAATTAACAACAAAAAAAAATCTTGAAAAAACTCCTTGAATACAGCCCTTTTAATTTGAAAACAAGTTTCGGAAAATAGTCAATTCGGTAACATACTGAGTGCTTAGATGTGTAAGGCTTGTGATTTCTAATGCCAAATAATTAAACATTTTAAATTACGAATTATGCCTAACTTGAAATAAACCAAATAAAATGCTAGGTATAATCGATTACAATCGATGTGATGAGTCGGCAACACTCGGCGAGCGGGGGAATGCTGACCTGACAGCGGTACTGTGCGGACGTGCATCAACGGGATTTTGTGGGGTAACATTGGTTGTGAAATAATAAAACGGTTATCAAACATAGTGACCTGAGTTTTACTACAAATCAGAAGTGGTATGTACATGCTCACATTTATAAAACTTAATTAGATACCTACTTAATTTCATCAGATACTTAACGATCACCTGTATAAAATTAAACAGACTGACGGTTGGCCTATTCAAATGTTGCCTCTGTTTTTTTTAAATGTTTTGCATCTGGTTGGTTTTATTATTTTGCATGTAGGTAATTTCAAAGTTAAATAGTTTTATGAGGCGTTATTTTAATGATACTATTTTAGTTTGCAAAGGGGATCTTTGTTATTTTTCCGCTAGGACGCTTCGAGTGACATCGTGTTCTTCTAATTGACTTGTTTTGATGAATACATTCAAACCGTATTTTTGTTTTCGAGTTCTAGACAATGGAACACGATAGGAAAGCGGCAAGCCGCCGACTTGAGACACCTGAGCGCACCGCTTCGAGACGTGATAGTGACGGAGGCAAACGAAGTCGGAGTCGGTTACGTAGCGAGGTTCAGGAAGCTCACCGAGGCCGCACTCGCTATCGAAGTCGCAGCTCAGCTCATCACAGCCGGCGCAGTAGGAGCCTTCGGGAGAAGGAACGGGAGCTGGAGCGGGAACGTGACAGACTCAGGCGCTTGGAAAAGGAAATCGACCGGGAACGAAGTCGTTGCAGATCCGATTCGGGCTCATGTGGCCGTTCACGTCGTGACGTCAAAACCAACAGTGCCACGACTTTGCGGCAAGTGCAGCAGCCATCTCGAGTGGATTCAACGATGAAACGGAGAAGCCACTACGAACAAGATGACATGGTATCTGCTCCTCGTTTATTAGGAAGGTCAGGAAGTCCAGCTTTTTCGGCGATTGATGTAGTCGATATTTTAAAATCAATTAAGCCATCTCAGCCGGCAGCGGCAGCACACGGTCATAGTTTGAATCCAAACAATATATTACCCGACTTTGACCCCTCATCTAAGAATCAGAGAATTGACATTTGGCTTCGAAAAGTCAATGAGTGTGCTGCTGTTTATGGATGGGATGGCAAAACTGTTGTCCATTTCGCGGTGCAAAAGCTCCAAGGATTGGCCAAAACCTGGTATGAGGGGCTGAATTCTATTCTGTTTAGTTGGCCAGAGTGGCAGGAAATGCTGTTGACAGCTTTTCCTTGTGAAGAGAATTTTGGTCAATCTCTGGAGGTTATGTTGAGACGTAAGAGTAAGAATAGTGAGCCCATTGAGGTGTATTTTTATGAAAAATTAGCCTTGTTGAATCGGTGTGATATTGTTGGCAAGCGTGCTGTTGATTGCGTTATACATGGGTTGAGCGATAAAACGCTGAAAACTAGTGCGTTGGCGTTGCGGTGCACACATCCTGATCAACTGCTGCAGTTTCTCATGAGTAATAGGGACTTAGCACAAACGGTTTCACCTCAAGATTGCACAAATTATAAGAGTAGTTTCGTACAGGCTGCTGAACCTTCAGGCAATAATAATATACATGATAAAAAAGCAGTTAATCCCGGTTTATTCTGTTATAATTGCAAAGAGCAAGGGCACCCTTTTATGAAGTGCTCCAAACCCCTAATTAAGTGCCAAACTTGTCTAAAATTTGGCCATAAGTCTGACAGTTGCAAGTTCAATCCAGAAAATAAAAACGGTACGAACAGTGAAACTACTAAAAACTAAAATAATCTCTATTAGGACCTACCCTTCTAAATATAAACGTATTCTTATATTGTTATAAATTAAAGTTGATTTCCGTGTAAGTCTGTATGACCGCGTTGTTCGTCTATACTGGGCAACGGATTTTGCCGCCGTCTTAAACCTTCATTTAGACAAAATTAACATTAAACTGACACATAACAAATAAATCTCAATGATTTCCATGTAGTAAAAGCAGTGCGAAGCGCGAGGTCGCTTGTGTCGTAGTATTTCTAAAAACAGCAAAAAGAAAAAAAAACAAAGTGAGTTTATTAGTTATCAAAGTGGCTTTTAATAACATCGGTAAAAGAACAAAGCTATGCTACGCATTCATGTATAGGACCATATTGAGTTGTTTAGGAACGGGGAAATGACCGTAATTAAGTGGTAGTCATGCCACGATTCACGAGTAGGTACTAAGTATGCGCAGTACGGCAGTAGTTGCCAATCGAATGTTGTCCTGGGTTGACGATCAATGATGATTTATCATTGCATTAAAAACAAATTCAATAGATTTTGATAGTTAAAATTGTTTGTTGTACTCAAGCGATAATTTACGTTTGTACTTTAATTATAGCTTGATTTCTTACTAACTTATCACTTATAAATAAGTAGACGCTTTTATTTATTGAGTTCTTGTTTTATGAATAATTTTGGTATTTGTGAATACTACTTGCTGGAAGTGGATAGGCTAGCAAGAATATAATTAATTAAGTAATTTAATTTAGTTATCATACTATTCTTGCCTGAATTCGATGGGTTGAAATTAATTGAACTTAATCACTGTATTATGTTAACTAGTAGTTCTTGCTAGAATGGATGGGTTAGCAAGAACTGTGTTTAAACGGTGACCAATCTTGCTAGAATTGGATGGGTTAGCAAGTATTGGATTTGTTGCGATGAAATTCTTGCCAGAATTGGGTGGGTTGGCATGAATTTTACTGTTTTATGTAAAGGAGCAGTTCTTGCTAGAATTGGATGGGTTAGCAAGAACTGCGTTTAAACGGTGACCAATCTTGCTAGAATTGGATGGGTTAGCAAGTATTGGATTAGTTATGATGGTATTCTTGCCAGAATTGGATGGGTTGGCATGACTTTTATTGTAACACTGTATAATATAGATGAGCAGTTCTTGCTAGAATTGGATGGGTTAGCAAGAACTGTGTTTTAACGGTGACCAATCTTGCTAGAATCGGATGGGTTAGCAAGTATTGGATGTAATTTTGCGAGTATTAGATAGAATCCCTTTATTGATAGTGTCGGTGCTGGAAGAATTTGATGGGTTTACTGAACTATCGGTTAATTTATTGGAAATAAGAGTATTGATTTCTTTTTTTACTCTCTCTTTTCCGTTCTTTTCATAATTGTAAAAGGTTATGGATGCTTTCTCTCGCCGAGTGTAAGGTTAATAATTATGTGTTGTTCTATTCATGTATGGGGACATACATGAGGTCAGGATGGACGAGTGTAAGGCTTGTGATTTCTAATGCCAAATAATTAAACATTTTAAATTACGAGCTTGCCTTTCCATACTTGCTAGCCTTTCCAGGCGAGGCAAGATAAAGAAATCATAAGACGAACTGAAAACGCCTGGAAGAGCTACTGGTCCATGAAAGAACTACTGAAGGGTGAGTTGCCTATGAGACTGAAACGCAGGCTCATGGACATGTGTATTCTTCCCGTCTTAACTTATGGTGCACAGACTTGGTCTTTGACTAACATTCAGAAGTCCAAACTCAAGGTCTGCCAAAGAGCAATGGAGCGCAGTATACTCGGCGTTAAATTAACGGATCGCGTACGAAACACAATACTGCGCTCTAAAACAAAGATAGTTGACGTGGCTCAAAAGGCTGCCCAACTTAAATGGGACTGGGCAGGACATGTTTGCCGCATGCCGACCAAACTGTGGGCCCAAGTAGCACAGAACTGGTGTCCTGAGACAGTGCGGCGGGGTCGCGGCAGACCACGTAGGAGATGGCGGGACGAGCTGGATAGGTTCCATCAAAACTGGGAGCAGGACGCGCGGCTTCGCGATAGTTGGAAGAAGTGGAGGGAGGCCTTTGCCCAGGAGTGGGACAGTGCAGGCTAGTAATATAATATAATATAATATAATATAAATTACGAATTATGCCTAACTTGAAATAAACCAAATAAAATGCTAGGTATAATCGATTACAATCGATGTGATGAGTCGGCAACACTCGGCGAGCGGGGGAATGCTGACCTGACAGCGGTACTGTGCGGACGTGCATCAACGGGATTTTGTGGGGTAACATTGGTTGTGAAATAATAAAACGGTTATCAAACATAGTGACCTGAGTTTTACTACAGATGTTGTGCCAAGGACCTGCCGCTTTTAACCAATGAGATGATGTACAATATGTGTACCGGTATCGTGAGTAACGTCTCGAAATACGTATATAACACTCAGTGTCAAACACTAGGCAGTTCTGCCTTCAGTTTAAACAGGGTTGGCAGTTTATAGACGGTTTTGGCAACAAACAAAAAAAATCGTAAACTTCCACAACGGTGAAAGCGATATGATAGTTTGGTTTTATATTTTCGTTTTTGGCCACCAATCGGTTAATTTTATTTTTCATTTTTTAGTTCTGGTACCTATCCTTTACACATATACCAATACTTGCTATGTAAGTATAAGTTACAGGAAGTTATTGTCACTTCATCAATACAAGGTGCAGTTTTGGATCTGCAAAACATTTCAGGAGGTAATTATGTTAGTGATTCTCGACCCGAATCAATAATAAAATGGGTAGGTATTTTTTTTTCATTTCTTTCTTATTTACGGAAATCGGTAAGTGTGAACTCCTTTTTTTTAAAACGTGGCCAGTCTATACGTGTCCTTAAACTGCGCTTTCACACACACAAACAAACGCAACCGACGTTTTTTTCATAGATCCAAAGCCGCGGGGAGCGCCAGAGTTATTCTTACTGAAAAAAAAAAAAATCTCTATATAAAAAGTATTATTGATTGTTGACTTGGTATCGTATTGTTATGTAATTATTTACGAGTCTCATAACAACCTCCCGAAATGTTTTGCAGGTTCAAAACTGCATCTTTTATACACTTGGTGGACAAAGTTCTATTGAAGCTAACTTCAATACGACATATCCTACTTACACAATTGATTTTAATGCAGTTTCCATCATCATTTAGAGTTAGGGCATTTATTCCGGACGTTTAACAAGATATACCGTACCGAGTTCCCATAAAGTTTTCCGTAAAGAAACTTGAATAAATATGAAAAGGTAAGTAAACCGTCGAAGTTGCGTTCACGGGAAACAGGTGGTTTGTCGTGTAATAATTCTTCCTCGTTCTTTGATCTGAAATCTACATTTATTTAAGTATACACTTTTCTTTTTGGTTGAATATAATTTTGATATTATAGATGGCCTACATCTTTATATATGTATATAATTGTACTGTACGTTTGTATGTCACTAAACTCCTCCTAAACGGCTGGAACGATTTGAATGATTTTTTTTGTATGCGTTTGGGTGGCACCCTGGATGGTTTAGATTCACAAATCAGCCTGACAGATGGCGCTGCGATCGAGTTCTAGGAAACAGGACAACGTCTGTACGGTCAGCTAGTAGGTATGTATTATTTCCCAGTTAGTTAACTAAATTAGGATCAGTTTTTTTCAGTGGGATTTATCATGATTATCGCTATGACGTCCTTATAGTTTTGAAATATTCGACTAATCGGCAACCTATGGTTTGCTGTTGCATTGCCAACCATCAAGCCAATGTTTAAATCTCATTGGCTAGTAAAATTACACGGCATCTTCACTTTTCAAAGCAGGAGCAGAAGAAATTGTGTAGCGAATAAGTAGAGCTTCTTTACAAGAAGTACAGACTTCGTACCAAAGTAAGTCAGAGCAAGGACAACCGTAACAAATGGTGTTTCATGGATGGCTCAGTCCACCGGTGTGTACTGGCGTCTCTCCACAGACAATGGCTCACCTCCCATCTTGCACTCCGTACTCTGTCACCTGCACACGTGGAGACGTAACGACTACGTCAGCGAACGGCATTCGCGATACTGAATTTTGGGCAATACTAATTTAGAAAACTATACATTACATATATATTTTCGTGTTACTTTTGCTATTGACACGCTAAGAAGCATACAAAAAGTAAAGCTTTCTATGAAGAAATAGAACACCAATTTCTGTAGTTTGCTCCGCTCTGGTTTGGTGTGGTAGTTATGTTGGGTAGTCTTGTGTTAATGTGTCATTCGTCTCGTCACCGACATGATTAATCATCAGGAAAACCAGCATAAATTGCAATCTCCCCTACACAAACATACAAATATTTGTTACCAACTAAATACGAGCCAAACAGTGTTGTAGCAACCTTGTTAGGAGGCAGGCGATAAATACATGTCTGTACCAACGTAAACGTCACAGGTTGTTGGTTAGACGGTAAATTAATGAGTATTATAATGTTACGGGTATGACAAGTCTTGTTAAGGTAATTTAGGTGAAACAGGGTTGGAACTGAACGGAGAAACCGACTTAGGACATGTGGATTTTAATAAGCTGAGTTACTTGGGTTTGGAACTAATGGGAGACATTTAAAGTCAAGGCTTTTATTTCACACTAGTTTTGTCCGCGACTTCGTCCGCGGCAAATTTTTGCTACCCTGACCCTTCTCGTCGCATCGAATTACCTGCCAGTTTTAGTCCATTTTTAGTTGCTGCTCCGCTCCTGTTGTTCGTAGGGTTATGCTATATAGCCTGGGCCTTCCTCAACAAATAGGCACCCCAACACAAAAATATTTTTTCAATTCGGACCAGTAGTTCCTGAGGTTACCGCGTTCAACCAAACATACAAACAAAATCTTCACCTTTATAATATTAGTATTAGAATTACGAGGCAAATTCCAAATTATCCTATACCGCAATCGATTATGCTGGAATGAACCCATAGTAGTTTCCTGTAAGTAGATTTGTACAAACACTTTTACACGTCAATCATATTTTTAAAACTAGATTAGGAGACTAGTTTCCTATCTGAATACTCTGAGAAGGAGAAAAAGAAATGAGGTCTCTTTTAAAGTCCAGACGTAATCTTGGTCTGATCATGTGAAGACTATATTAGATTAGTATCTGAAATGGTCTTTTGAGGAAAGAACCATAAAGATTGTCAGTATACACGTTTCTTAATTACAACAATTTACAAGTTGCAAGCTCTGTATACAATGCATCAGTTGTATGATTTAAGTTCCTACGTCAGATAAACTTATAGTTTCTGTCCGGTCCGCATCAAATTTTTGCTCAAATCATTTGGAGCTAACAGATGATTGTAACTGTCAAATAATAAATAAATAATTTGCAATAAAATAATTTTGCGACTATAAATTGAGATGTAAGCTATCTTATCTTTCAAGTTAGATCAAACTGCACATATTGTGCAAATTTTATTAAAATCAGTTTAGTAGTTTAGGAGTCCATCCTGGACAAACAACGAGACACGTAATTTATATATATTAAGATTAGAAAGAAGGAAGAAATATATATAAATCTGGCATCAACATTATAACCCTAATTGCTCCTGCTACTGGGACACACCTCTGTCAGAGGAGTGGGCGGTAATCTACCATGCGGGCCCATTGCGGGTTGGTAGATGTCACATGTCTTCGAATGTATGGTTCTAAGACATGCCGGCTTCCTCATGATGTTTTCCTTTACCGTTTTGAGAGCAGCGGTGATGAAATTTCAACTCTGTCATGCACACAGAAAATTTAATGAGACTGTATTTCAAGCATTAAATATTTTCATACGGCATTAGTATGGCTAAACAAACATTTTAGTTGTAATCCGGCGTCACAACTTAATGACCCGCTGTTATTACTTGCTAAATAGTGGTTAAATGTCAAGCCACAAAACGTATTAAAACCACCCTGTTGTGCAACAAACGTGCAACAAATTGAAACCAGCCAAGGAATATACACACTTTTCGAAGTCAAGTCACGTGAACAGCATTATTCTTCCGAAGGCGTATCGTTAAGGCGAAATTCTTAAATGTGACGCACAAATGAGTTCTTTTAGAAGCACGTGACTGTTTATCATGCAAAGTAATAATGTACCAAATTTGGTTCTAGTGTCGAATATTCTCACGAAAAATTCTCTTCTGTATTTTTAATAAAAAATAGGTTAAGTTCTCACATATATTCTCGTCTGGGTGGAATTAAATTAGGCTTCGTTTACTCAATGATGTTTCTCAAAAATGTGAAAGGAAAATTAGGTTTGGCCATAGTATTATAAGTTGCATGTATTTTGATACAATTCCATAACATGAGTCATGTTTAATCGCATTTATAAAGCACTTAAAAAACCATCTGAAGTACATCAACTTATTTTAATTTTATTTTTAACCTTCACCACTATCTCTCCTGCCAGGATCGCGAGATTAGTTCGGAAGAGGTACCGTGACTCTGGCATATGGGCAACTGAGGGATCACGGATGGGTTTTAGTCAGTAAAAGTCTGACAGGTCCTTCCGCCCCACCCAGAGCGGGAGACGTCATTTGAAAAGTCATCTTTTGAAAAAGCTATTTGAACTTCGAGAATAAATGCGTTGTGAAATGACCATAATTGTTCGTTCTATCATTAATCACGCCATCTTTCATAATATAATCTGGAATAATATTTTTAAATATTATTCCACTTTTTCTTACAATTAAACAAATACCTAATACCAGTCAAATACCATTTGTATTTGTTTCGGGTGCCTAAACAGCGCGAATATCTCCGTGCAAGGGGGACGAGCACGTCTTTTAAATTCCTTTATTAGATTCCGAGCAGCGTTCCTTGTGTCGACGCGTCCGATCTATTTACATGTTTTGAATGTACTTGTGTGGATATTTTATTTTCTAGGGAATAAAATTATCTGACTGGGTTTGGTACAACTAAATACATATTTCATTTTTCTTGAAAAAGGTTCAGTAACTGTTCAATAATTGTTATTCTAAAATCAACATGTCATGTCTGAAATCTAAAGTATTAAAAACAAAAAAAAAACGTGATATTGACGTCTTAGATAGTGTATAGCATATTTTATTTTATTTTATTTATTAGGGAAAACCAACAGTTACACACTATACATGGATACAATAGCTTATAATCTAGGCATATCAGTGCGTAACCAACTACGTAATCCACATGTTACATATATACTAAGTTATTTCGAGTACACACGAATTCTCGGCTTTCCAGTAAAAAAAATCTTAATCTATCAAAATCATTATGAAAAACCATTTGATGATTTCCCAAAAAAAAAAAAAAAAACACCCATATAACTTACTACCAATCCTAACTATAATTGAGTAAGGTAAAATACGGACGCAAAAGTGCTGATCATCTACCTAACCTTTTGTAAAGGAACTAATAGAAAATGAGTGAAACATGGTAAAAAATATTGTTCTCTTTGTGTATAAGTAAGCATAATACATTGAATTATTTTTTTACGCTCGCTGTGTGTTGAACGAATGTTATAATCACAGTAGCTTATCGTCATCATTCAATTTTCATAGTCAGTTATTAAAATTGTTTTCCGAACAGGACTTTACAACTTTCTGTTGCATGCAATGCACCTGGATTTTTAATAAAATGTATTCAGAAAGGCACTTAAAAATGCATCAGCTAGCGATTATTACATTGCTGTTAAAATGTCCGGCTATTTTATCGACGGAATAACAAAATATTAATTGGTTAAATGTATGGTAATGTAAACAGGGTCCATTTTACATGAGATATTTTTTTATGGCTGGTGAATACGGTCTAGTGTGAGTCTGACTCGTACACGTAAGGCACTGTTCCACAAGGCAAAAAATGCTGAAAATAACACGTTTCTTGTAAGTATTAGTAATATTTTACTTCATTCAATTTCTATTATTTGTTGTTATAGTGGCAATAGAAATACACACTCTGTTTCAACTATCTACGTGCTGTGTAATTTCAACTGTCTACCTATTATGTTTTAGGATATACAGGCCGCTGTCAGTCAGACGGACGTACGGTCAGCGGAGGCTTAGTAATAGAGTTCCGTTGGCACTATTTAGGTACAGAACCCCAAAAAATAGTTATTTCTCATTATGATTTTTAAAAGAAGATCTATTAATTCTAACCAAAGTCTTAACCACCATATAAAATATCAATGGAACAACAGACCTGATCACTTGCCCTGTAAGGAATGCGTGAAATTACAAGCCACAGTCATATTAAACCTGTTATTCCCAAGACATAAACCTGATGATTATTCAAACCGACGCGGAAATAACCCTCTTTACATATACGATAATAATGTTTGTGTTGAACAAGGAGTTCTGGCCAAATCCCTCGTCAAAACTCTGATAATGTGTCAGCAAACCATTCTCTATGCTTTATGGAACTGTATAACCTCCAAGAAGACATTGAAAAATAAACCTTGTACGTAGAAGTTATGGTTTAATTTTGTTCGTTGTATGGGATAGCGGTATGTGGGTATTTGGTTTCGCATGTCTTGTAAAGTTTCGTTAGGGAGCGAATAATAAGTATAAATGCGAAGAGAATAGGTACCTATGGTTTTTTTAACACGCGGTGATGGAAAAAATAAAACTGATATTGTCCACTGCTGAACATAGGCCTCTCCCAGGCGGCGCCACAACACCCTGCCTTCCCTTATTCAATCTGTCAGGACAGCCCATTGCCACTTTAGCTTGCTTACTCTGCAAGCTATGTCGGAAACTCCGGATCTTTTCTGGCTAATTTTAATTTTGAATAGTCCATCAGAGAAACTCCAAATATTGCCCACACCAAAACGGCGCAATGTTAGAAAAAAAATACTGTCAGTAAGCTGTTATGGAAACATCGAAATATTGTAGAACACTGGGTACAACCTTCTTTACAGTTTCTCTTTGGAGTAAAGGAGTTAAATGTAACACAAATTGAAAGTGAAGAGTAAGTCAATAAAGCAGTAACTTTTTTCAAACAGTCCTTGCATTCTAAGAACGAATCCCTTACATTTACAGTAAAAACATTTTAGCTAAGTAAATACAGTCTCGATTCCACATTACACTCGTATATATTTATTTAGTAGTCAACTTAAGTGCATATTGAATGGGTAGACGGTTGCACCCTCTTGTGGTGGTTGCAGAGTGCATTTCTTTTTTCAATTTATGTATTTAAAATATTTATTTACAATTACTTACATAAAGTTTGCCAAACTGCTTAAAAATTTGTAGGCGTCTGTGTAACAGGCTGGTGTTATATTTACATTTTAATATTTAAAGCTATATTCTGTTCGAGTTGAGAAAATAGTGACTCATCGTTGTTACTCAGCTTAGCCACGCCACTTGAACAATTAGAGCATACTCTAGACTTACTATAGAATGTGCAACAGCGTTCTCTATGCATTTCCCCACCTTACTGCGATGGCGCGAGCTTGCGGGCGGCGAGCAATGGGTAGCTCGCCGCCCGGTAAGGACCAGGCTCGGGTCGACGGCACGTAGTGTTCCACGCGCGCCTCAAAGAGATGTCAGCAAAACTGAAGGGGTCTGCCAGGACCGATGCCTGCCAGGGTCGCGAGATTGTTCGAAAGTGATACCGTGACCCCGGCACATGGGCAACTGAAGGAACACGGGTGGGTTTTAGTCAGTAAAAGTCTGACACGCCCTCCCGCTCCGCCCAGAGCGGGAGAAGTCATTTGATGATTTCCCATCCAGAAGAAAAAAAAAAAACCTTACTGCGATCCTCAACCCGCCTGCTAAGTGTGGATATTATCGCAACCCCCCCCCCCCCCCTTATATCGGGAGACACCTACAAAATGGGGGAGTCCTATGTCCAGCAGTGGACGTCTTTCGGCCAAAGTGATGATGATGACAATGCGTTTTAGATAAGCATTTGTTTGACTGTACTTAGTAAAACAGAGTTATAGAAAACTTTATTGTGTTTTTTTCGAAGTTGTTTACCACATAAAACAAACTAAGTAG
Organism: Aporophyla nigra; assembly: GCA_947507805.1. NCBI lineage: Eukaryota > Metazoa > Arthropoda > Insecta > Lepidoptera > Noctuidae > Aporophyla > Aporophyla nigra. The sequence goes on along the minus strand of OX382292.1, from coordinate 23,034,052 downwards.
AGACAAACATTACTTTTACTGAAACAGAAATGTAATCTCATTGGAAGGAAATGAAATTTTCAGTAATGTAGATTTTCAATATTCTGGTGCAAAAACAATGAAACGTCAACGAGGCGGATGGGGAAATGTTTGAAAAAATAATGAAGTTTGTAGTTTGCGCGTCGACGGTACGAGCGAAGGAACAATTGTATAAAATGAGCAACCTCGTTGTGTACAGACAATGTTTGGTTGGTAACAAAAGAAGATAAGTATTCAGACTTTTCACGCTTTGTTTTTGTTTAGTCTAGTCTTTGACATTAGTTATCTGAATGTGTTAATGTTCAAAAGATATTACGTGTAATATTATATAGAAATATAGAGATATTTGTTTTCTCTCGAAATATGGAACTCGTTTAGTTAAAAGAGTAAGGAAACAAAGTGTTATAGCTTCTGTCCGTGACTTCGTCCGCTTAGAAGTCACATATGTACAGACGCCAGCACTTGAAGCTACTACAATCTCTCAAATTTCTTTAATAGGTTTTCAACTTTATCACTAAAGTATTGGGTTCCAGATTGATTGTGAAATTTTGACAGTTTCGGGTACCTTGATGTGCTGGCGTCTGTACTTATAAAAAACAATATTTGTACTCTTTAATAGTGTAGCTTTCCATCTGTGAAATAATTGTAGTAATTGGATGAGTAGCTTCAGACATTAACTCTTACAAAAAAAAAAAAAAAACAATTTGCCCGCGGCTTCGCTCACGTCGATTTCGGATAATAAACTATCCTATGGGAACGTGTTACCTGAACAAAAAAGTCTTTGATACTCCTTACAATAACAGTTAAAATCGGTCCAGCCGTTCATTCCAACTAATCGGACCTCTTTATATTATTAGGATAGACGTTAATATTGGAAAAAGTATAATATATATTTTTATCTATCACATTGTTATAGTTGCATTGCTTTTGTATATTAAAATGATGCGTATATGTCTGGTGTTCTGTGAGAGAAAGTATGCAACTGCAAGGGAGTCCACTGTTTCATATTAGTTGTTAATATAGGTAATTGTTTAACTTTTTGTAATTATTGTCAACCTTTTATGTGTTTCTATGTTAATTAATTTAATTAGTGTTGTACCGTTTTCATTAACTATAAAATAAATAAACGTATTGTTTATGCAAGGCTTCTAAGGGCTTACCTTTTATAGCCGTATTATTTTATCCCCTATTTGGCCCCCGCGTTACATTAATTGATTCTAGGATCCTCATCTTTGTATGTAAAAAACTTTCTTTTGTACAAGCAGGACTAAATTAAACTTTGCTTAACTAACGCTTTGTCGGTGCAGTTCGAAACTTTGAGCAACGGTTAGTTAACTTTGTACGGTTAGGTTCTGGTTATGACACAACCGTAGTTGCTAACTATTTCTATTTAAATCCAAGGTAGGGTTACTATCGGGAGTCGATAGCGGACTCCCGGCCACCGTAGGCGCGAGCTTGCGGGTGGCGAGCAATGGGTAGCTCGCCTGAAGGGGTCTGCTAGGACCGATGCCTGCCAGGGTCGCGAGATTGTTCGAAAGAGATACCGTGACCCTGGCACATGGGCAACTGAAGGAACACGGGTGGGTTTTAGTCAGTAAAAGTCTGACATGCCCTCCCGCTCCGCCCAGAGCGGGAGAAGTCATTTGATGAATTCCCATCCAAAAAAAAAAAAAATGGGTAGCTCGCCGCCCGGTAAGGACCAGGCTCGGGTCGACGGCGCGTAGTGTTCCACGCGCGCCTCAAAGAGATGTCAGCAGCACTGAACACCCTGGCAGGCATCGGTCCTAGCAGACCCCTGCTAGGACCGATGCCTGTCAGGGTCGCGAGATTGTTCGAAAGAGATACCGTGACCCTGGCACATGGGCAACTGAAGGAACACGGGTGGGGTTTAGTCAGTAAAAGTCTGACACGTCCTCCCGCTCCGCCCAGAGCGGGAGAAGTCATTTGATGATTACCCATCCAAAAAAAAAAGGTAGTGTTACTAGAAGTTACAACCATAACTGTGTGTCTTAAATACACCGTGACATTTTAGTCGTCTTACAAAGATTGTCCACTCAATGTATCCGACATAATATACCTCTAGGCGTGATTAAAAATTGTCACCATTAATTAAGATAATAAGTATTAAGAAAAATAAATAATGGATTAGAATTATGAAACATCCTGTTAATAATCTTTACGTATCATACGGTAGAGAACATACCTACCCAGTGCACGAGTCGGCTAGATCATTCCATCTCCATTTTCCATGAGACAAAATATCAAATTTAAACCACGTCACGCGTCATCATAATGAATAATATTTTTATTTTTTAGTTATTCAAATGTTCATTTTTTTTCTTAAGGATTTGGAGTAGTCAATGGTTACATGAAGTGGGCTGCCGTTGTAAGACGACTAAAATGTCACGGTGTATAAAGAAAAATTAGTAAACTTGTGTTACCATGAAACTATGAATTCGGCAAATGATTCTAGATCTTCTAGAGTAGAAAATAAATTCCAGAATAACACTACACGGTGAAAAACATTATTTTTTGCAAAACAGTTTTTGGTTTTGGTATCTACCCCGCACTTATTCGCATACCACTACTGGCCAGGTCAGTAGCAGTGACAAGAAGTATTCAAACATCATCACGATAAACATAGTGGATTAAATACGTATTATCAAAGCTACCGCAAAAACTACCTAAGCAAAGTCAATAATATTTATATAGGACCACCCAATCAATAAAAAAAGAATTTTCGAAATCGACCCAAAATTGCTGGAGATACCGGTGAACATACATCATACATACTCCCCATTTTCTGAAGTCAGTTAAAAAAAACTAAAAATCACGCTTCCAAAGAAAACCAAACTAAAAAGTAGAAAATAATGGAAACAAGCGTGGGGTGTTTTTTAATTGATATGGAAGCGTGTTTTTAAACTATTAATTATTTCCTTTTTTTTTGTTTCGAATTTTGTGACGTATGGCAGCGTAGTTTCCAAAGACTGTTTTTGCTATCATGGTAGGATAGTGACACAAATTTATAAAATTATTGTATTGTCAACGGTCCTTGATAAGTACGCCAAAATTCGAGTTAATCCAATGTTTTGAAGGGGGTCAAAATCATGTTCGAAGTTTCCGATACATTGGCACATCGTCATCATCATACCAACAAACGTATGTAGCTTATAAAACGTGTTAAAAATGGCACAGCATCATACACGTGATGGTAGTTAAACTTCTTATAAAACACAGGTTAACAGAGGACTGATGTTACAGACAGAGAGAGAGTTTTGTGCTCTCTCATATAAACGTGACGTGACCTTGAAACTTTACTCTCGATTCTCATCCAATTATCGAATCGCCATTGAAGAAGCTTCACTTCAATAATGTATTCGTCATTGGAAAGGTTATAGCAATGTTTACCTGAGTGTCTGGTTCTGTTTGCTGTCCATTCGTAGGCGTGGGTTGTCCCAGGTCTTAGTTCTATTTCTGACGATTCGTAACAATGCTTCTAAAAACAGGTGTGGTGTCGGGTGTGCCACCCACACCCCCACAGAACTGTTCTTTATGTGAGAGGAGTGGACCGTCATCTACCACACAGACCTAATCCGAGTAGGTGGCTATATCTTCGAATTTTTGTTCTAGGCCATGCAGGTTTTCTTGCGATGTTCCCTTCACCGTTTTTGAGAGCAGTAGGGATGAAATAATTTAAACAAAATAAAGAGCCTGCTTGGGATCGAATCAGAAGTCAGTATACGGGGTATTAATGATATATATTTGAAGCTATTTTAGTGGAGTTTTGAACCCATAAAATTGCATGTGAAATGAATCACTACTGACCTAAGGTCCTAAGCCAAAAAAAAAAACGTGAGAAACCAGGACTTAATATGCTGCTGTCGTTACGACTTTTACGACATTTGATTTTTAAAACTTTCTTTTTAAACTGTTACTTTTGGTTTAAAATTGCTGTTTAATATTGGTAAAATGTTTTTCAATAAAATAACGCCCTGAGACTTCAACGAAATGTAAAAATATACAGTGACTGACTAATCAGACTATTATTTCTATTGATCAACATATTTTTAAAACTATATTTGAATAAAAATGCATATATCAAGATTTTTATCAGTTTGTTTTATCCTAAAAGGTAGTAGGAACACAGTGACATTTTAGTCGCCTTACAAAAGTTGTCCACTCAATGTATCCGACCTAATATAGGTACCTCTACGTGTGATTAAAAAATGTTACCATTACTTCAGATAATAGGTACTAAGAAAAATAAATAATGCATTAGAAGTATGAAACATCCTGTTAATAATGTTTATGTATCAGACGGTACAGAACATATCTACCCAGTGCACGAGTCGACTCCATTTTCAATATTGGGAAAAGATTAGATAACGACATAGATGATACAATGAACCTTGGTATGTTCTTCTTTTTAGAGAAGATATTTTATTGTTTCTAAAACGTTTTAGACTTTACTACTTGAAAATCGATTTTCATATACAGGTCCAGGGTATGAAAATGTATGGGGATTAAAATCAAACTTTCTCCGTTACGTTACGTTAACTTAATGCGTTATGTTATGTTTTCTAATCTATATACCGTGACATTTTAGTCTTCTTACAAAGGTTGTCTACTCAATGTATCCGACACAATATACCTCTAGGCGTAATAAAAAAATTGTTACCGTTAATTCAGATAATAGGTAGTAAGAAAAAATCATAATGCATTAGAATTATGAAACATCCTGTTAACAATGTTTACGTATCAGACGGTACAGAACATATCTACCCAGTGCACGAGTCGACTCTAATTTCCATGAGACAAAATATAAATTTTAAACTACGTCATGCGTCATCATTATGAACAATATTTTTATTATTTAATTCAAATGTTCTTTTTTTCTTATGGATGTGTACATGAAGTGGGCTGCCGTTGTAAGACGATTAAAATGTCACGATGTATATTATTTCAAATAGTAATAAAAAATATGAATGATTTCAATTCGTCTTATTAACTTAATTTTTAAAATATTACGTAATCATAAATGACTGACGTGGTCGTAGTTTTAAATCGTTTCAAACAAATTTCTCTAAATGAATTTCAAATACGGATTTTGGTTTAAAACTGTTTATTTACAGCTATAGCTACGACGCTACTGGAACATACTCGTTCCTGGTTTCATGTTTGCATTTAGTTTTCACCTGCAGTGGGGTGGTACAGGCTGATACTTTAAAACGCTAGATTTGTGTGAACTTGTTTCCTTCCTTCCTTAAGATAACATAATAATACTAGCTTTATCTTGATCAGTTAATACTTTACAGACTATATTCTGTACCAGACAGAATAAAGATCAGTATATAAGTGATATAAGTATCAGAATGAGGGAGGGCAACAGCAGTGTGTTAAGTAATATGAATATGTATAGTAATAAGATAGCTCCTATGTTTTCGTAGACAAGCTTATACATTACAGCCTTTTTGAAATTCACTATTTTAGTGTGAAACTAAGCGGAAAACATACCTAAATGTAACTTTATGTTTACTAACAGCTCGATTTTAATATGCAAATATGTTATATTTTTTATTTACTAGCCTCAACTTTCCTGGGTAAAGGTCTCTCTCCACTTCTTTCATTCTTCCGCGAGCCCGCGCCTCCTTCTTACAATTTTGACGAAACCTATCCAGCACATGTAGCATGACCACCGTAGAAATGGGTTTTCTCGACGGAAGAATAGACAAAATTACAAATTGTAGAAAGATTAAAGACAGAATTAAAGACTGTAGAAAAATTTGTACCGTTTTATGCGGGCGTAGCATGACAAACAATTCTATCTCTATTCTACCAAGAATAGACAAAACCCATTTCTACAGTGGTGATGCTACGGGTGCTGCTAGTCCCGCCATCTCCTACGTGGTCTGCCGCGACCACGCCGCACTAAGATAGCATTGATTTTGTCCGAAATGCTTATATTTTAATGAGTAGGTAGGTGCATTGTACACTAGTGGGCTGCTGCGGTTGTATGCGCATCAAAGGGAAACTATTCTCCCAAGATTTGCAAAAAGGTAGGTAAAGCGCATTGTACTGTAAATCCGTAGGTTTATACTCATTTCAAAACTAGCTTTTAGTAATAAATAAAAATCGTTTATTTGCTTACAGGTTTTGGTAGTTACAATATGTGATTGAAGCTTCCTTTTAGGCAAGATATGCCTGTGTTAGGAGACTCCGCCCTTCTACAAAAAGTAGTATTAATAATCCGGTAACTAGTGTCAGTAAACTTAATCTAGGACATGCAATATAATATTGAAATAGTAAACAAAATTACGTGCTAATTAAATAAAGCACAATAATTACAATATTTAGAGTGTGTGTGTTTTGTGGTGTGTTTCGGTGTGTGTGAGGGTGTATATGTGTGTGTGAGAGGGTGTGTGTGTGTTCGTGCGTCAATGTACGTGTTGCAGAAGTGCCTCAGTATCACAATAAGTTAGGGTTTTTAACCAATTGCTTATTATAATTTTTTTCGTCCGCGGCTTCGCCCGCGTTGAAGTCGGCAATTGTAAGAAAGTAAATGTCATGGTAGACCTTGATGCAGGATATAGGATACCTTTATTCACAAGTAAACCTGTGTGCCAAATTTCATCAAAATCAGTTCTGTCATTTAGATGTAAAAAGGTAACAAACTGACAGACAGACAAAGCTACTTTCGCATTATCATAACTATATGGATAGGATGGGACTTTTGATCATGTGTGTGAGAGAGAAAACCATATTAATTTTGAATAGTGCACACTGCCTTTAGGCTTTTGATTCCATGACAAAGAGAATTTTAAATTAATTGAAATGAAATATGAACATTTTCCGTTTGTTTCGTACATGACAAAATAATAATTACGGAGAAAATGAATAATTTCATACGTGAAAAAGTTTGTTTTTATTCGTTAAACATTTAATTTCTTTATTTAGTCAAATAAAGCATCGCAGGGAACTTATAACGACCTTTATCATTTGTATGAGCTCCTGAACTTTGTACTCAGAGAGTAAGCCGTCAATCAATCTGTATCGACAAATTGATATTACCTTGAGGTGTCTAATGGCGAAAGTTAAGGCCGAAGTCACTTATATTTTTATACGCAATTTTGGGAAGAATGAAGTTGTGTTATGTTATGATATTGAGTTTGTGTAGCGTAAAAAATATTGTTCTTTTTCGTCCTTTTTTCCACAGGGCTGTATCTTGTGAACCGTAATTTCAAATTTTCATTTAAACTGTACCATTGTAGTCGCAATTACAAGAAATAATAAAAATAAACTTACAAATTATAGGGTCCCCATACAAGAAGCGTGTTTTAAACTGTTATAATCAGCCTATATTGTTCCCACTGCTGGGACACAGGCATCCTTTCGGTGAAAGGGAGCAGCCCGTAATCTTCGGTCAGTGCGGGTTTGTGGATGTTAAAGGTTTTCGAATTTTTGGTTCTAAGACATCCTCACGATGTTTTTCTTCACTGTTTTGAGAGCAGTGGATGAAATTATTTACACAAATAAGTAAAGCACCTGCCTGGGTTCGAACCCACGACCTGCAACAACTGGTACCCGGAATCAGGATTTGTGCCAAGTTGATGGCGGTAGGTTAACTGCTACTGAGAAAATCCTGACAGAAAAATCCAATAACACTTTGCCAGACCTGGGAATTGAAGCCAGTACCTCATGCTTAGCAGTAGCGTTTGCCACCACTAGCCCAACGAGACAAGTCCTAGAACAAGTAATTCGAAGACATGTGACAAATCAAATCTACCACGCGGGTAGATTACAACCTACTCTCTTGAGAAGAAAATTGGCCTGTATGACCTGTGTCCCAGCTGTAGGAATATTATCGACTGATTATATACATACCTGCCATAAATACAATAGATAGACTGTGTAATACCTCTTCAAACATTGAAGTCGCTCACACAACTGCAGTTAAATTAGAGGCCATACTGCAAATGTTTGTTTTAGTGATGCCATTTCAAATCCGCTTACGTCTTAGCCCAGCAAATAGATGCTTTGCCATTATTTGCAAGATGTCCTCTAGTTGCAGCATTCTATTAAATTGAAATATTCTTTACTCTACACTAGAATCTTGGTAATAGTTAGTAAATGAATCTTGGTAATAGTAAATTTTCCTAGAAATATAATCATGTTCTTACATGACAAAATTCAATTTCACTTTAAATATCACTTAGTATTTTTAAGTAAAAAAAACCTTTATGTATGGGTACATCCCGTTTCTTTTTCTGCTACAACATCTATACTATACAACATATATATCTATATGTTTGTTTGTTTGTTTGATTGAACGCGCTAATCTCAGAAACTACTGGACGAATTGAAAAATTCTTTTTGTGTTGGGTAGCCTATTTATTGAGGAAAGTTATAGGCTATAAAACATCACGTTATAATCAAGAAGAGCGGAGCAGTAATGAAAAATGTTGCAAAAACGGGGAAAATCGCACGGGTAGGCGATTCGACGCGACGGGAAGACTCAGGGAACAAGAAATTTAACGCCGACGAAGTCGCAGGAAGAAGCTAGTATTCGATTTGTGTACATTCTAGATTTTAGGAGTGCGTATGTTCAATATCTTAATTTTCATTTTCACAAGCAAAAGGTATCTTAATTTTCATTTTTACAAATGTCAACTTCTTTAGGACCTCTTAAAATGTTGGGGTTGGCTTCCAGTCTAACCGGATGCAGCTGAGTAGGTATCAAGCGACTGCCTATCTGATCTCCACAACCCAGTTACTGGGTAAAACGATAACCCTTGGTAAGACTGGTTGTCAAACTTTTGGGCTTCTGACGTAACGACTGTCAAAAATCTACGAGTGACAGCCGGGACCAACAGCTGAACGTGCTTTTTGACATGTAATAAATGGTCATGTATCCTGAACTGACCGCGGCAGTTTGATCCGTGCAACTTTTATAAAATGGGCATTAGTCACCCGAGGTGACTTCGTATTTCGAAAAATCTATATATATAAAAATGATATGTTGGTTTGTGTACACTTCAAAAACTCAAAAAGTTCTGCACCGATCGAGCTGAAATTTTAGCATGATATATAATCCGCATCAAGGCTTGTTTTTATCAATTTTTTGCATCAGTCATATATCCGCGACCGCGAAAAAACTGTTTTTTTAACGATCAGCTGTGTACCAGAGACCGCGCCATCTGCCGGAAGCGAGAATAACACTCAAATGTGCCACAGCGAAGCGTGGCAGGGTACAGCTAGTAGTATTATAATAAGATTAAATGAAAAGAAAGTTGATATTTTTTAGTCACACGCGAACTCCCTTCATTCTTTTCATAATAGTATCGTTTGTTCACAAGTGAACTTTCAAATCTCCTTTTGATATTATAATCTACTATTTGTCGCGAAGAACAAGCCGCGTGTAAATAAGCCTTATAACATCTACGGTCTAGAGACGGGCAGTTAATCGGTTTTTCCAAATACCTGTGGGTATTTTCTGGGTACGTTTAACCTAGTGGCTTTTGTAAGGCTTAAGGATTGAGCTTGAAACGGCTCGGTAAAAAGGTTTTTCTCGGATTAAGTTACGCTTTGAATTTTGCTTTGCCGTTCTGAACAGAATTTTGGTAAGGATTCACTTTTATCCCGTCTGAATAGTTACTGGAGGGTTTCGGAATCCTGTCAATCTCTAAGTTGTGTTTGACATGTAATAATAGGCTTGCTACAATTAATAATTTCTATGTTGACTGCATAATGAGCCTATAATGCCCCCATTGCTAGTACACAGGCTTTTGTCTTCGAGAGGAAGTGGGCTATACGTACGTAGATACATACATAAAACATCTTTCATGCCATCCTAATCAAGTAAATGAATTGTGTCAATTTAAACAATTTTATTATTTTATCAATTTTTGTTTTTATTAATTGTTTCTAATCACTTTATTATTTTTAAATGCCTTATCTACGCAGACGATCAAGTTCTACTTGCGTCGTCAGCAGAACAGTTGCAAGACATGGTGACTGTAATGGATGAAGTATTTAAGATGAACGGGATGAATACAAATGTGAATAAGACGAAGGTCATGGTGTTTGAAAGAGAAGAGAACGTATCGGTATGTGATGTAAAAATAAATGATAAGAGTGTGGAGCAAGTAAGTGAGTTCGTATATTTGGGGAGTTTGTTTACAAGGGATGGAAAGATTGTTAAAGATGTGGAAAAAAGAGTGAATGCGGGAAATAAAGTAAATGGTGCTTTACATGCGATTGTGACCAACCAGTTGATGTTCGATAAGGCTCGACTAGCTGTTCACAATGGTGTACTGGTGCCTACGCTTATGTATGGAAGTGAATGTTGGGTATGGCAAAAGAAGCATGAAAGTAGAATAAATGCTGTGGAAATGCGTTCCTTGCGAAGCATGTGTGGTGTGACTATGAATGATAGGCTGAGGAGTGATGTGATAAGAGAACGGTGTGGTTTAAAAGAAGATGTAGTGACAAAACTTGAAAAAAGTATGCTTAGATGGTTTGGTCATGTTGAGAGGATGAATGAAGGTCGGCTCACAAAAGGTATTTACAAGGCAGATGTGAGTGGAAACACCGGGAGGGGACGCCCTAGGAGGACATATAGAGACCTTATTGGTGATGTTCTTCAGAAAGGTCAAGTGCGTAGTACTCGCAACCGGCGTGTGTGTATGACCAATTGTATGAACCTAAACGAGGCAAAAGGAGTGTGTAGAGATCGTAGCAGGTGGCGTTCCGTGGTTTCTGCCTACCCCCATGGGAAAAAGGCATGATTGTATGTATGTATGTATGTTAATTTCATATCTATGTTTCAATTTTTGTATGTTAATATTTTTTATGAATTTACAATCAAATCAATAATTTATCAATCAATAATTTACATTATTTGTACAATTCAAATTGATTGAATTTTATCAATATAACCGATGTTATTCATCAACATTTTAAAATCATTTGGATGCATTTTTTACCAATGATACCAATTTCTAAATTCATTGTTTCATATTATGTGGTGCTTGCCTATCTTGAATACGGGGCTTTTGGCTACCTTGTACGTGTGCATTTGTCTTTTTTGTGACTATTTTTTATTTCATGTTGTGCGTTTTGTTTGTGCAGAATAAACTAATTTTCTTTCTTTCTTTCTTTGATGCACTGTTACATAACTTTAACAATTATTATTTGTTTGTATCTATGTAATCAATAGTTACGTACGTGAATGTGAACGGTGAATGTAATAAATAAAAAAAACATGGACATGTCAAACACAAAAGATTTTATCTTATCGTATATCTTTTTAACGATAAAACAAATCGGCAAATTGTTTGAATGTAGTCTTTCATAAACGATTGTTTCAGTGGCCATTACCTAGCTGAGAGTTGAGCTGTTTGTTAAAGTTGTATTGAAAACTAGGACGTGCCCGCAATCCTAACTTTGCTATATTCAGCAATTATTTGTTTAGTGTTATTTTTACAAGTTATTACAAGTTGTATTTTATATTGTTTTACATCAAGACATAAACGAAAAATCTTAGCTACTTTTAACCGACTTCAAAAAAGGAGGAGTTGAGGAAGTTGGTGGCAAAAAACCTTAAATACAGATCCTAAGACACCGAATGCCGAAATTAAAGTTATTTTTGACTTTGCAGTGTTTTTTAAGGAAGTCGGTTGTTATTTTTTTGTAAAAAGTTTTTAATTAAAAGAATAGCATGACAATTACCGTCGGACGACCTTGTTTGGAGGAGTGGTGACTCAGTGGTATCGGCCCCAACGTACGAGTTGCAGTCGTGAGTTCGAACCCAAGCGCGTGGGTGTGCTTTACTTTGAAGGAAAACATCGTTAGGTAATCGGCCCTAGAACCAAACATTCGAAGACATGTGACATTTATTAACCCGCAGTGGGCTCACGTTGTGGATTACAGCGCACATCCTTTCAAAAAGAGAAGGCCTTCGGGCCAGCAGTGGGAACATTATAGGCTTATTGCGAGACCTTGTTTGACCTGCCTTATGGTGTCTTTAGCTCCTTCTGTTTTGATTCATTTTACTTAAATCGTTCTGAAAGGTTTATTTTATATGATTGGTTAGAATATTTCTTGTGTTTTCGATATGACAAAAAGTATAATGATAAATTGTATTGTTTATGCTCAAAAAACCATTTCTTGCCATGAATTTTTGGTAGTTTTCATCACCTAAAAATTATCATACGACAGATTCGGTAACTGATTATCTAGGAATACGCTGTAGCAGTCGTAGTAACTGCTACTATGATAACGACGTAGCAGTCATAGAAAGAGCTACGACGACTACTCTGTAGCAGTCATGGAAAGATTCACGATGTCTACGCAGTAGCAGTAATAGAAAGTGCTACTATGACTACTTCGTATCTGTCATAGACAGCGATACAACGACTACGCCGTAGCAGCCATAGAAAGTGTTTCGACCCCGTAGCTACTGCGTAGCAGTTGCGGAGTTCGTTCAAAATACAATAATTTTTCAATCTACTTATTTTTAGACTGACATCATATTCAAAATAACATTTTAATAAATCTATTGTTTATAAATGTCCCGATATATCGTAGAGACTGGCATTTCAGGCACAGAACGCCCACATAAGTCCAAAAGTTCAGAAGTGAAAAGGTCGTTCGAACGATATGGAGGAAAGTTCAAACATTCTCTTGACACGTCAAAACCCCACAAGGTTCTATTGAAGATACACATTTCGGTTTATTTATAATATTCTTATTATAAAAATGTGACATAAATTAAAAGTTGATTACTTCATTAGTTACCTAACAACTATTTTCCAGAATTCATATGAAGTGCTTATATACACGAGGCAGCAGCTATCGACACGTCAAGCGCAGCCTCCAATGAGTGCCAATTCTCGTGAATGATGATGACATAATAATAAAGAGTATTTTTTCTATGTATTGATCTTTTCAGCCCAGAAACGTCAACTACTGGGCACTGACCGGTTCTGTTCTTCATCATCATCATCATCATCACAGCCGTAAGACGTCCACTGCTGGATTTAGGCCTCCCGGGCTTTGCCATAATCGCCACGCTTGGCAGGCGGGTTGGCGATCGCAGTATGGTGGTAAAATGCATAGAGAACGCTGCTGCCCATTCTCTAGTAAGTCCCTTAGGCGCCTTTTACGACACCCACGGGAAGAAATGGGGTGGTGTTATTCTTTACGTCCGGCACCACACGGTTCCACGGTTCTGTTCTTCGGGGAAGCCTATTTCCAGCACTTCCGTATCAGTTACCATTCTTCTGTATTATTTATTTATTTGAGTTACAAAACCAAGATAAATAAATAATATCTTAGGACAACCAACACATCGTTATCTGATCCCAAACTAGGCAGAGCCTGTACTATGGCAACCAGGCAACTGATAAACATACTTATATATTTCTAAATACATACATATTATAGATAAATTATACCCAGACACAGAACAAATGATCGAGTTCATCACACAAAGATTTGTCCTGGGTGGGAATCGAACCCACGACCTCAGTTTTAGCAGTCAGGGTCACTAACCACTAGACTAACAGGCCAGATAATTGTAAAGTAGGCGTAACCGTCAAGGATAACCCGTGTTACTGTAAATACATAAAACCACATATTGCGGTTATGAGATACTTAAACCATGTAATAACTCGGCTCAATTTAACGTAAACCCACATAACCCGCGTAAGGTTGCAATAAACCCACATTTCATAATGTATTTTCTATAATCCAGCTTTCATTTTAAAGTTTGAAATTATATATGGTAGGAACAGCGACGCGAAACCTATTATCAAGGTATCAGTAGGTATATGATTGTGGACCGAAATAAAAATATTTGCTAAAAAAAACATACGACTTCCAAAAAACATTACAAAGTGACAAATTTATTTAATTATTTGGTTACATGCGTTATGATGAATATTCACCTCACCATCAATGAACAGCCCAATGCAGTTGCGTCAAAGTTACTAGCATGCACTGCACATTGATAGTGAGATGATGACAATTATCTCTTAAGCCAATTAAAGAGTTTCACGGCATTGATAACTTTAATTTCGGAAGTCGGTGACAAAAAACTGAAATACAGATCCAAAGATACCGCGAGAAGACCTGCCATTACACACATCACCCACAAACATCGACTCATTTAGAAAATCCGTCAGTTAACAAATTGATGAATTTTTCTAACAAGCAAACGACTGAACTTAGCCTGTAAGTGCTCACCGCAGCTATACCCGACCCTGCCAGGGTACCGAGATTCGTTCGAAAGAGTTACCGTGGCCCTGGCATATGGGCATCTGAAAAAGAGAGTCTGACTGAGGCTGACTGACTGACTGAGTCAGTAAAAGTCTGACACGCCCTCCTGCTCCACCCAGAGCGGGAGAAGTCATTTGATGATTTCCCATCCCAAAAAAAAAGCAAAACTCGACCTCTCGACCTCTCAAAAATCTTGTTTCTATAGAATGAAAGGGTAGACGATGTCCTGTTCTTAAGGTTTATAGTTTATAATAAAAACAGGAACATCTTAAGCCTAGAGTAACGTCTAATTTTCCTGTTCACTAACAATAATTCACTTAGATGTTGCTTATAACCAAATGGATAAAACAACTCGCATATGGACACGGGAGCCCTCCTGCAGCCCACATCCTAACTCTACACTTACTCCTAGGTACAACATTTATACTTACATACCGCACATACATATATACCCCACACACACATACTCAACTCACTTGTAACATAAACAGAACATACACTCATTTGAAAGAGCTGTTATAAAATATCGGTATTTTTTTTTTTAAATTGGTATATTGTGTTTTTTTAGAAATTATAAGTATTTAAATACAAATTACATTTTGTTATTTTTCTCCAATAAAAAAAAAAACATAAGTTTATGTTTAAGTTGATTATCGATAAAGTTGATTACTGAAAACACGAATAAAACGACATTTTCTAAAAATGAATCTTAGCTAGAACGATTTATCGCCCTCGAAACCCCCTGTATACTAAATTTCATGAACATCGTTGGAGCCGTTTCCGAGATTCAGATTATATGTATATATATATACAAGAATTGCTTGTTTAAAGATATAAGATGAACCTTCCTTTTGAATCACTCTATCTATTTATGAAAACTGCATTAAAATCCGTTGCGTAGTTTAAAAGATCTAAGCGTACAGCAGCGGTAAGTGACTTTGTTTTATAGTATGTAAAGATACAGTGTGGTGCCGGACGTAAAGAATAACACCACCCCATTTCTTCCCGTGGGTGTCGTAAAAGGCGACTAAGGGACTTACTAGAGAATGGGCAGCAGCGTTCTCTATGCATTTTACCACCATACTGCGATCGCCAACCCGCCTGCCAAGCGTGGCGATTATGGCAAAGCCCCCAAAATTGGGGGAGGCCTAAGTCCAGCAGTGGTCGTCTTACGGCTGAAATGATGATGATGATGTAAAGATAAGTGGTAAATATAGGTACTTTGCTGTGTATGTTAATTGTGCAATAAATCTAAATACACCGTGACACTTTAGTCGTCTTACAAAGGTTGCCCCCTCAATGTATTCGATTTAATGTACCTCTAGGCGTGATAAAAAATTTGTTACCATTAATTAAGAGAGGTACTAAGAAAAATTAATAATGCATTAGAATTATGAAATACTAGTTAATAATATTTACGTATCAGATGGTAGAGAACATACCTACCCAGCGCACGAGTCGACTAGATCATTCCACCTACATTTTCCGTGAGACTAAAAATCAATTTCAAACTACGTCATGCGTCATCATATTTTTATTTTTTGGTATTCAAATTTTTTTTTTTTCTTTTGTATGTGTAGTAGTCATTGGCTACATGAAGTGGTTTGCCGTTGTAAGGCGACTAAAATGTTACGGTGTATAAGTTACGGGAGAGTCATCATTATCATCATCATTTCAGCCCGAAGATATTCACTGCTGGACATAAGCCTCCCACAATTTGGTGGGTTTTGCCATAATCGCCACGCTTGGTAAGCGGGTTGGCGTTCGCAGTATTGTGGCAAAACGGATAGAGAACGCGCTCTAGTAAGTCCCTTAGTCACCTTTTACGACACCCACGGGAAGAAATGGGATCATGCTATTCTTTACGTCCGTCAACACGCGGTAGACTGGAGTGTTCTAATACAGGTAATTGTTTGCTTAAATGACACTTCTATCAATAGCTATGTAGTACAAATCTTGTTAAAGAAAATAAACTATTTGTATGATCTTTACACTCATTTCAATCTTGCTCGTTGCTTGCAAGTTAACCTATAGTTTTCCACTCAGCCACTCGAGAATTTTTCCAGAAACGCGCTCTCCGCAGATGACGACTAATAACATTTTGTTGACAACCCGCCACCGTGCGACAGGGATGGCACTCTGCGGTGTATGTATAGAGGGGATAATACCAGGATGAATTTTCCTTTATTTCTTTTTCAGGGCTACGTGATGTGATTGTGTGGTTCAGAATAGAGCGTGAGTGGTTAGTATTATCCTCTGTTCTTGTTTTTGCTTTTGGGGAGATAGCAGCCATCTGAGATTTGCAACTATTTGATATTCAGGTTTTTTATTTACAAATACTAGTATGACCAATTGTATGAACCTAAACGAGGCAAAAGGAGTGTGTAGAGATCGTAGCAGGTGGCATTCCGTGGTTTCTGCCTACCCCCATGGGAAAACGGCGTGATTGTATGTATGTATGCAAATACTAGTAATACTACACTATTAGTAGTTATGCTATTAGCAGTGTTGATTTGGCCATATCATGTCTACATTTGGCCTCAATCAACTCTTAGCATAGGTGTAAATATTTCAGTTGATGTGGTTTGTAGCCCGGAGGAACTTAGTCAAAAGTTCTGATGAAAATACTGTTTATAGACCACAATTACTATGCAGAAATCGGATAATTTTGTAATTGATAAGACTGCAAAAATATCCGTTAAAGCAACCTGTCTAGAAAAACAAGTATTATTCTTTATTTTCAGTTGCAGTTGCCAGAATATTCGAGAAGGTACTGCATCATTTTCATCTCCTTCACTAACAAAAAAATGAAATTGAAGGGTGTGAAATAACAGCTCTGTATAGTGCCGCCCACCGCCGTCACGTTTGGGGTTGAGAGCGTCGGTATAAGGGCTCGCGCGGCGCCCGAACACTCATTCGCGTCCCGAACCGCGACCCGACCAGACGGGCGCTGTCCGATCTCCGAACCTATACTGCGACCGCGCGCGTATGTATCTCCAAAGTTCCTTATTTCAAAATTATCATTAATATTCCATGTACCAAGTTTAATTGCAAAAGTTTAACTATTTTTTTTTTTAATTTAAACGAATTTATTCATCGGACGTTCCAAGTTTAAATTGTATTTTTTTTAAACTCCGCGGAGGTGCGTAAGTGTTCGTGTGTTGTGTGTGGCGAATTCGGTGAGTCGAAGTTTTAGTTTCGAATTGGTGGACGTCGGCTATTGGTGGAAACTGGGTTTGTTTCAATTTCGGCTTTTACTGGACGATCAATTGTTATTTTTTCCCTTGATATGTGAATTTTTACACATTCCCATGTCAATTTGTTATTGAGCCGATATTGATATTGTAACGACATTGTCAAACAAAATCAACCAAATAACCGT
Organism: Aporophyla nigra; assembly: GCA_947507805.1. Classification (NCBI taxonomy): domain Eukaryota; kingdom Metazoa; phylum Arthropoda; class Insecta; order Lepidoptera; family Noctuidae; genus Aporophyla; species Aporophyla nigra. The sequence goes on along the minus strand of OX382292.1, from coordinate 23,016,375 downwards.
TACTTCAATATTGTCCTTCCATAATCGAATTTCAGGCAATGTTTGGCAGAATTTCTTTTAATTTGCATCGCGTGGCGTGATATGCAAATAGCCAAAAAATTCTAATTGAGCATTCAGATACGAATTCATGCATTTAAATGAGAGTTTTGTCGTTTTTTGGCCTTCAATTGGGTCGTTAATTGTTATCTAGGGTTATTTATATCGATTTCGGCAGATATTTCGACGTAAAACGTATGTAAGTTAATTATTTTGAGACCTAATTAAGGGAATGGACTAAGGTTTTATAGTCTGGACGTGTTTTATGTCTCCGTCAGTCCTTCGTCCGAACAAAACGATTAATATGCACAGTTTGTAACATTTTACGAGCGACTATGTATTTATACCTTGTCGGCTCAAAAATAAAGTAAAAAGAAGACTGGAAACAACTTTGTCTTGGCACGAGATCTGTATCACCTTTTTGGCATTGACGAAGTAGGTAATTTCATGTTTTTGGCAACAGTTTTGTTTTGCCAACCAAAAATACAAGTTTGTTCTTTTTGGTATCGATTCCATTTTTGAATTTATTGGAAATGTTTTGATCAGAAAATTAATGTAAACTGGCAGTTAGGGCACAGTTAATTATGAGGACTTTTGGTGGCAGTAGGTACAACATAAATCAGTGGTTTAATTACTTGTTAAATGAGACCAGTTGTTTGTTACGACTCTTCGTAAACTGAGTTATTCGCGGAACGTTTAAAATTATGATGTTTATACCGGGCTTAGAGGCAAATATAGTTGTTTCTTTCACGTCGGGGCTCGACATAAGATTTTATTCGCAATTTATCGTTTTCACTCACAAGTTGATTGGTTATTATTTGTATGAGGCAATAATATGTATTTACGCAATTTTACAATTAAAATTGATAAACTTCGTTACATTTAAACAAAAATATAGATTGAAGACCATGTCGTTTCTAACTGTACTGTTCTCAACATTTTATCGGTTTTCTGTTCTCTTTTTAATGCACTGTTACTGATAAATAGATTTAAAAGAAAAAAAAAACCGGCCAAGTGCGAGTCGGTCTCGCGCACCGAGGGTTCCGTACAAACCTGTAGGTATAAAGTTTAAAATTTAATAAAATATTTTTATTATAATGATGTAACTAAAAATTTATAGTTTTCGCAATTTTTTCTTTATCCGTGCTATAAGACATTGCTTCGTACCAAATTTCAAAATTCTAGATCGACTGGAAGTACCCCTTAGGTTTTGATTCCCTTGTGAGTTTCGAAAATTTGCGGAAATTTGTGGCATAAACAGCTATATCATTTGATTGCGTTAGCTTAGAAGTTTGATTTTTTCACAGCTCCAAAGGACAGTAGACCTGAGTATTAGATATAAATTTCAGCTTGACACCTCCACGCGTTCCTGAGTAAAAGGCTCTTGACAGACGGACGGACGGACGGACAACAAAGTGATCTTATAAGGGTTCCGCTTTTCCCTTTTGAGGTGCGGAACCCTAAAAACACAACACGAAAACCAAATAAACTTCGCATCCATTCCCCATACGCATTCTCTATAAACCCGTTGATTCCCATCAATCAATAGTACAGATACAGTCTAATCCTATTAAACACAGAGGATAGGCAGTCACCCATTTCGACATGCCTATCTATTGAATTGGATTTAAACCTATTCGCAAACTATACCATTCACTGTGGAGTACAGGTTTCTGTCACCCATAGTTAGTATGTTGAGTTAATCCCATATAGGTAGTCCATGGATTTCCTATAATTGTAAGTGATGGAGGAACGGAATGGTTTATAGGTTTACCTTCACGTCTAAAGGGTGACAAAGAAATCCTATTACTAGGCTTTCGGTATATAAGACTGTACAACTTTTAAAGGTATTCGTATAAATAGAAGGGGTGGCCTAATAATAATATCCACACGGTTCGATTGATAAGGTTAAGCGGCGCTTGCTGCGGTTGGTCCGTGGATGGGTGACAATCTCTATTGTGGAGTCATTTTAATAGGTAACATTTGACAATTCATCAAAATTCAACAACGTAAACTTGTAACGGCGGGCATAAAAGAATGTATTTTTTCGTTTTGTTAGAACTGCACAATTGCTTAACTTTTTTCAAAAACGATTACATATTTATTGTTACTAGTGATCGCCCATTGGCCGAAATTCGACCGTACTTCATTTATGGTTATATTTGACATTCAGTAACACTATAGACAAATAATATTAAAGACAAATATTCTCGATATGATCATAGATTTTAAAAATGAAATAGGTTATAAATCTATAAAATTAATTTATTACCTATGGTTATACTTGACATTCAGTAAGACTATAGACACAAAATATTAAAGACAGATATTCTCGTTTGGACCATAGATTTGGACCATAAACAAAAGAATATCTATGCATGTGTATTAAAATACACGGCAATGATTAGTAGTGTGTGTAACGTGTTATATATTGAAAATAATGTATGTTTACGCATAATTAAAAAAAATTAGCATTCGTCACTTCTTCTCTGTATAAACTATAAGTATGCGAAATTTCATACTCCTCCGTCCGCCCAATTTTCGTAATGACCGATACGATTAATTTTAACGACGAATTTTTACGATTAATTTTTACGATTAATTTAAAAAAAAACTAAATCTACCGCCACGGCAAGTTTGTGCTCCGTATTATTAAATGTTTAAAAATAGTAAAACCGCATAATCTCACATAAAAATAAAACGGTAACAAACTAAACTGTGTTGTGTATATGTGGAAGTGATAAACAACCTTAAATACTGCAGTGAACATCAAAATTAAGCATATATTTTTCTCTCATAAACTCCATCCTACAGTCAAAATTATTGTGTTCAATGTGCAATGCATTTCAATAAAAAATCAACTTATACGCGCTAAAAGTGTAAAAGAAGTGATAAAAAGAAACAATAAAGAAAAAAAAAACCACAGTGATTATATCAAACAAAGTAAGTGACCTTTGGACTTCGTAGTTCAATTAGTCACAGTAACCGATTTACTGTATTTAAAATCAAAACTGCCTAGAAACTATACCACAATTTTAGCGATCATAATTAAGTACGTCGTGGCCGAGTGGCCACATGAGCCGAGATTTAAGCTTCTGAACAACGTGCCGCAAGTTCGATCCTCAACATTAGCTTGTCTTTTTGTATGATTTCTTAAAACGGAAAAAAATTAAAAAGACTCTAGCACTGAGAAATATTCGTGCGGAGTTATTAGAAGAACTCGACAGAGGGCGCTACTGTGACGGTACATTAATTTAAAAATGGATCAAGAAAGTGATAACATTACCTTTCGAAAGATCTGTCGTACAAGTTCGTTAAATGATCTTACCAACTTGACAAGTAGCAGCAACAAAAACATATTCGACGCTACAATGATGAGTGTACCAGACAGCTTGCATGACAATAGTGGGGAAATAAAGGATTTGAGTGAACAGATTAATTTACTCACGTCGCAACTACAGAGCGCTCATCTAGAAATAGAGAACCTAAGTAGCGAAAACTTTCGTCTCAAATTTGATCTTCAAAAATCCACAAAAACTATCAATGCATATAAACAAATGTGCTTATCGCCTGAGAGAAAAAGCAGGACACCGAAATCAGCTCGTGGAATGCAAATACGGATTCATACCGAAAGTGAGGCGAATTCGACAAACGTTAATGTAAACAATGACCCAGCTAATCCATCTGGTGATTGCAATCCCATAAGCTCGACGATCATGCTAGAAAAAGGGACTCAAACCTCTTGCCACGCCCATACGCAGACAGCTGACAATTTAAAAGAAGTACACTCCTCTATATCCGTCAGCAGTATCAAGCCTCAACACGGTAAAAAGGAGTTAGCAGAAATCATCGCAAAGAGTAAACAAAAAAATAAATTATGTATTCTAAGCAGTGGCACCAAACCACCAGGGCACCTATCTTTGATTGAAGACGTCTTCTCCGATTACTTAGAATATTGCCATTATTTTATACCAAATGGAACTACAAAGGAACACTTATACAACATAGAAAATACATTGAAGGACTTCACCGATAATGATTACTGTATCATTTTCATTGGAGAAAATGACATAAAATCCGAGACAAATTACATAAACATGATAAATATGATAAGAGAATCGTTACAGAAGGTGGCCCACACCAATAACGTTATCTGTTTACCGACGTTTATAACAGGAGCACCTATTTACAATTTTAAAGTGGACATGTTCAATAATCTGCTTTGTCTCGACCTACAAAATAATGGCTATGCCTACCTATGTGACAGCAACAGTGAGCTATCACTAGACATGTTCTCCAACACAACAGGCAAAATCAAAATACAGGGAATGAAACGTATATACGACGGCATTATGAATAATATTTTAATTGATTTGTGCTCATTTGGCCAGTTTGACATAACAGTAAATAATAGTAAAATACATAATGAACCTTACATTATCCAAAAATCTCCTGTAATCAATGAAAAAGAAACCGCCAACCGGTTTTTTCTCTGAGAAATATATGTATATCTTACATCAGAATATTGCAGGTTTAATTAACAAATCTGAGGCATTATGTGTTAACTTAGAAGAACTTGCAGACAGTAACAAATGTGTGGACGTCATATGTATTACTGAGCACTTTATGTTGGCTGAATTTGAATCAAATTTATATATACCAAATTACAATTTAGCTTCATTTTATAGTAGAAAAAATAGTAAAAGAGGAGGAACATGTATTTTAATTAAAAAAGAACATAAATTTAGGGAAATTCCAGAAATTCGCACGTTTTGTCTTGACTGTGTACTTGAAGGATGTGCGATTGAACTTCTTGACTATAAAATTATTATTGTTTGTATATATCGAGTACCTAAACAAAATAACTTGTATACGTTCTTCCATAAACTGGAAAACCTTCTAACTTATGTTGAAAAATTGAATAGTAAAAATGTTATAATTACTGGTGATTTTAATATAGATGTTCTTAAACGCAATAATGTAACATTGGATTTTGAATGTTTACTGTTAAATTATAATTTAAAATTAGCTTTACATGAACCGACCAGATTCGCAAGTCGAACTTGTATTGATAATTTTGCACATAACTTTAAAAAGCCTTGTAAATCAGAAATTTTGGAATTAGGTCTGTCGGACCATACCGCCCAATTAATTAGGATTCCTGTAAAACAAATTCTGACTTTGCATTATTGGCGTACATTAAAACGTGATTATAGCGTTGAAAATATTGAGAAATTTAAATTGTGTTTGAAAAGCTTATCTTTCTCAGAAATAAACCTCACTGATGACCCAAACACGGCTTATCAACACTTTATAGCTGATTTTAAACTCTTTTACGACCTTTGTTTTCCACAAACACAATTTTTGATAAAAGTCATCCATAAACCAAAGTGGGTATCACGAGGTGTAAAAATTTGCAGTCGAAAAAAAAAGGATTTGCTATGGAAATACAGATTAAACTCAACAAAAGTTAACAAAGTAAAATATTTAAATTATTGCCAGTTATTTAAAAAAATTATAAAACTGACAAAACGTGCGCAAAATAATCATAAAATAATAACGTCTCATAATAAGACTAAAACAGCGTGGAGGATTATAAACAAAACAAGACTAAACACCCCAAAAGAATCCATTGATAACATAAAAGTTGATGAAAATAACGTCCTTAACAATCCAACAGAAATAGCAAACGCATTTAATAATTATTTTATTGAAAAAGTCAAACCCCTTCCGGGTGCGGGGAAAAATGTAACGTCTTCAATTAATCATCAATTAAATTCAATGTTTCTTGCACCAAGTTCACCCTACCAGATCAATAAAATTATAAGCAATCTTAAAAATACTAATAGTGTAGGATACGATGGTTTCTGTACTAAAATAATAAAAGCAGTAAACCAGGATATATGCCACCACCTGAGTCACATTATGAACTTGTCGATAACAACTGGAATATTTCCACAAGATCTTAAGATATCAGTTATAAAACCCTTATTCAAAAAAGAAAGTAAACAATTAATGGTAAATTATAGACCCATTGCACTTTTATCAATATTTTCAAAAATTTTCGAAAAATATCTTTTTGGTGAGCTTAATTCATATCTTGAAAAAAATAAAATTTTGTGCAATGAACAAAAGGGCTTTCGACAAAATAAAACCACAAATATGGCCATTTATGAATTCATCCAAGGTGTTATCTCCCATGTTGACAAAACAGTTCCAGTTTGTGCTATTTTTTGCGACATGTCACAGGCATTTGATTATGTAGATCATAATATACTAATCAGTAAACTTGACGCATACGGCATAAGAGGTAATGTTTTAGATTTAATCCAATCCTACTTAACAAATCGACAACAGATAACAGTAATAACTAGAGTAAATCCCAAAACAAAAAAAGAAGAAACATTCAGCTCAGTAAGGAAATATGTCACATACGGTGTTCCCCAAGGTAGTGTGCTAGGGCCGCCGTTGTTTACAATTTATATCAACGACTTGCCAAAAGCAACGACTCAACCTATGACATTATTTGCTGATGACAGTACAGTTACAATTGCATGTAAGGACAATAATCATTATAAATTTGATATTAATAATTCACTGACATCTATAATATCTTGGCTCAATAATAATAATTTAAAAATAAATTTATCAAAAACAAATATAATGCACTTTGGACAAAGATTGCATAATCCGTTAAATGTAAATTTGATTTATGACAATAATACTATAAATGAAGTAATTAATGCCCGTTTTCTCGGTTTAATTATTGATAGTAAACTAAATTGGAAAGAACACATTGAAAAACTATGTAAAAAAATCAGTAGTCAATCATATGCCTTGTACCAACTTGCTCCATCCATCAACACTGATGTTTTACTTTCGGCTTATTATGGACTTGTTGAATCTGTCCTCAGATATGGCATTATCTTTTGGGGCAACTCGTGTAATAAAGATATGGCATTTATAATGCAAAAGCGATGCCTACGTGCCATGTTCCGTATCCAAAGTACAGAGAGCTGTAGGCCTCTTTTTACAGAACATAAAATACTTACACTTCCGTCACTTTATATTTTGGAAATAGCCCTATTTGTCAGAAATAACCCCCATTTGTTTCCTCGAATATCGGACATTATAATACGTAATCGCCGGGATAACAGTAAAATTCGTGTACAGCCAGCAAAGACAGCGCTACTGTATAAAAGCGTGGTATGCAGAGCGCCAATCATTTATAATAATATCCCAAAGTGTGTTAAGTCATTAAATGCAGACCAGTTTAAGAAAACATTTAAAAAAATACTGACAGAAAAAGCCTATTATAATGTGAATGATTTTTTAAATGATAAATCGATCTTGAGAAATTGACTTAAATTATTATTTCATTATTTATTTTGTGTCGCATGCGTACTGATCTAGTGTTTTTAATCTAATCATATTGTTTAATGTTAATAATCTATTTTTATTGCTACTCTTTTTATTTTAAATCTTATTGTCTTTCGACTAAATTTGTACACCAGCCATGGTCAAACATGTTGAGCCACAACCACCCACTTTGTAACAACCATACTATACCATGTATATTATCTACACATGTTTTTGCAAATAAATAAATCTGAATCTGAAAATCTGAATCTTTACGATTTGCTTTCATATGAACTGACAGACGTCAAACGTTACCTATTAAAATGACTCCACTATAAATATCAAGTCCCCTCCGTGCCTCGGAAAACACGTTAAGCTGTTGGTACCGGCTGTCATTTATAGATCTATGTCAGTCAGGTGCCCGAAAGTCTGACAGCCTGTTTTACCGAAGGGTATCTTATTACCTAGTAACTGAGCTGTGGAGGTCAGATAGGCAGTCGCTCCATGTAAAATACTGGTGCTATGTTGCGTCCAGTTAGATTGTAAGGCGACCCCAGCATTACATTCTTATATTTTTTGTTTAATTTTATTAAGTGAATGGTTTTTGATTATATGTATTTTATTTTCTCTTTTACTCTTACGCACGCTGTCTACATCTCTTTATCTTGTCTCCTATCGTAGGTATGCTGGAAGAGATTTCTATAGAAATAAGCAGCACCTCTGTACCAATTTTTCTATTATATTCTTCTTGTCTGTTTAGATATGTGTGTACATAAATGGTTAAATAAATAAATAGATTGGGAAAGGCAGGCAGATTGAGTCAAGTTCCATAAGTTCTTGAGTTTTTTTCTAGCCCTTCTTTGTGTCCCACTGCTGGACAAGGGCTTTTCCTTTTTCCTTCCTTACCACACTGTTTGTGTGATCAACAGGATTAGATCGCCATTCCACATTTTCTGCGGTTTACCTCGGTGGCAATGTCCTTCCTCAGTTGTCCAGTGAGTCACCATCTCTCCGGGTGCAATCGTACGACGTGGCCGGCCCACTCCTATTTCAGCCTGTCTGTTTTTCTCCAACATACGCGTCCAGTTAAACTGAAAGTCAACCTCACATAGTTGGAAAAAGGCTAGGTAAATGGATTTTTATCTCAGTAGAAATAGTTGAAAGCACTGATGGTGTTTTGTTTTCGCATGAATTTCAGTCAATAAAATTAGGAGGAAATCTTTTTTTTTTTAAATCATCATATGACTTCTCCCGCTCTGGGCGGAGCGGGAGGGCGTGTCAGACTTTTACTGACTAAAACCCACCAGTGTTCCTTTAGTTGCCCATGTGCTAAGGTTACGGTATCTCTTTCGAACAATCTCGCTACCCTGGCAGGAGAAGGATATCTCAATGTTCGATAATGACTTAAATTGAATCGGTTTTTAAGATTAGTAAGGCTACAGGGAAGCAGCGGTGGGTACGTACCCAAGCAGGTACTTTACTTCGTGTAAATTATTTCATCACCACTGCTTTCAAAACGGTGAAGGAAAACATCGTGAGGAAACCAGCATGTCTTACAGATAAAAATTCGAAGACATGTGACATCTACCAACCCGCACTGAGCCCGCATGGTGGATCATAGCCCACTCCTTTTCAATGAGAGGAGGCCTGCATCTCTGTAATTAGGAATATTATAGGGTGATGATGAAGGCCTCAGTATATTAAGGGATTGTATAACTTGGAGTAGCTGCTTTTAAATTGGGAGCATACAAATAGAACCGGATATATTTAATATTAAACTCACACGACAATAAAATAAAAATGAATTTTAAATCCTCGTTTTACGTTCATCTTCGTGAAGTAAGAGTTCATCCATAAATTTGTGTGACAAGGGGGTGGGAGGGGTCCTAAATTTCGCGACGTCACATTTCAAAATCTATTTAAATCTAAGTGTTAAGTAAAACACGAACTTTGAACTATTAACGAAAGACTCAAAAACATTTGCAACTCTATATGTAGAGTTATAAGGTTCAATTCAATAATTATTTTTAGACGTAAAATTGTGAAATATGTGATCAGCTGTGACAAATACCGGGGGGGGGGGGGGGTCAAAAATCATGAAATTCGTGTGACGTAATTTATGGATGGCCAATCAATATATTTAAAATGATGTCATACGTAACCCATGAGGGTAGGTATGCAAAATGAAGTACGCCTGTAAGGACATGGCAGCCCATAATATATTTATTTCGTAAAGCCTTTTACAAATGGCATAATAAACATATTCACCCTATAATCTTCCCATTACCTACTGGGGCACAGGCCTCCGCTCTGAGAGAGGGTGCCGTAATCTATCAATCTAGCCCAGTGCGGGTTGGTAGATGTTACATGTCTTCGATTTTTTGGTTTTAGAACACAGTGATAACGAAATAATTTACACAAAATTAAATGCCTGTCAGGTATCGAACCCACGACCGGTAAAATTCTTAAGTCGCGGCCGATACTACTTACAACTCGCGGCCACCATTGTTAGCTTTCTCCAATTGCTTTGTGTAAATGTATTATGTTATCTGATTTACAAGAATAGCTCCCAGGATTTTAGGATTAACCTGGAACATTGGAATTCAGGCTCAATACAAGATTTATCGTAGACGTTCCATTAGAGCTAAGTACGGCGGTAACTTAATTTATGTATTCCGAGGAATAGACACATTTAATTCAGGTACAAGTTAACATTAATCACGACAAGAAGAATTAGTCTTTACAAAAGATTAAGGTTCTTAAATCTTTTCTCACGATTTTTTATACGTCCTTGCTGACCCAGACGTTGTCGTTGCCAAATTTAAATAGTTCATAGGAAAGAGTACTTTCAATTTTTCCAATTTGTTTTACCCTATAAACTTCATGCGGACTATCAAGAACATTTGAACAACAACAAAAAATTGCTAAAACGATCCAGCCATTCTCAAGTGATGCGGTAACTAACGAACAGAATTTCATTATCATTTATATACATAGATTAATACATTGATCGTTTTTGCGATTTGTTTGTAAGAAGTCAATAGCTATTAATCAAGCAGTATCTGAAAACATTTTGACACTTCTTCTTCATGAAATTAACAATTACATAAGTGTTCGAAGAACGAACGAGAACGAAAGAGTAATGAACGAAATCAATTTTTTATTTTAGGACCACAATCGTCAGATAAATTACATACGAGGAATAACAACGGCTCTCGGTTTGGCAGTATTTGTAGAGAAAATAAAATTAAAACAGAAAATAGCCATAGTTTTCCATCAGATAAATGTTTTCTGCCTTCTGAATAATCGAAATTTCTTAAGATACAACCCATAACGAATTGTATCATGTGTATCTTAGACATTACAGTCAGTTGAATTTATCAGTTCCTTTTTAGAATCTAGAGGTCATGTTATTTTCATGTTAAAAGAGACTAATTTAGCGACATTAAAAACGTTGCAAAGTTACGTATTCTCCAGCACTTCCGAAGTTCAGTCAATACTGTTGGAATGCATCGTGTCACTAAATACCAGCTAATCCATTTAGCACCCGTGCCCGTTTATTGGCCCGAACGACCCCTCAGGCAACGGTCTTTAATTTAACCCCCACACCTCTCTATCTATAGCTTAGTCTGTCCAAGGGGTATCGTATTACCCATTTAATGGATCGTAGAGGTCAGATGGGCAGTCGTTCCATGTAAAATACTGGTATTCACCTGCATCTGGTAAGACTGGAAGCCGACCTCAACATAGTTGGGTAAAGGCTAAGCAGATTGATTGACCGACGGATCAAGATAGAAATAAATAGCTGACCAAGTTAAAGTTACAAGTTTAAACGAGGTGATAGTTTTATTAAAGGAAATGATTATGAAGCGAAATACGTTGTATCAATTATTTCATCACCACTGCTCTCAAAAAGGTGAAGGAAACCATCGTGAAGAAAACGACATGTCCTAGAACCAAAAATTCGAAGATGGAACTCGCAATCGCAATGGACCCGCGTGGTAGATTACAGCTACTCCGTCTCACGGAGTGGAGGCCTGTGCCCCAAATGAGAACATTATTGACTTATTATATTTATGCTATCTAGTATAATTTTTTTTTTTTGGATCTGAAATCATCAAATGAATTCTCCCGCTCTGGGCGGAGCGGGAGGGCGTGTCAGACTTTTGCTGACTAAATCCTACCCGTGTTCCTTCAGTTGCCCATGTGCCAGGGTCACGGTGTCTCTTTCGAACAATCTCGCGACCCTGGCAGGCATCGGTCCTAACAGACCCCTTCAGTGCTGCTGACATCTCTTTGAGGCGCGCATGGAACACTACGCGCCGTCGACCCGAGCCTGGTCCTTACCGGGCGGCAAGCTACCCATTGCTCGCCGCCCGCATGCTATCATGTATACGGTGGATACAAAATATTAAATGCAACAGGTTGGTAAAAAAATACGTGTTGACTACAAAACTGTCTCCAAAAAATAGTTTTCTTTGAAATTCTTGGATTAAGGTTAGATCAACTGTCTCCCTCACCAATAACTGATTTATTAGGCTGTAAAATGGATAGGTTGATGACAATGAGTGTAATAAAATATCGACGCCTGCTTCGATGGTCTAGTAATCGTAAGTGGTTCTGCTGAGGTTCTGCCCGGCTCGGGCAAGCTGTTATTGAGTCTGTCAATCTGAAATTTCACAGTTGCAACCCGGAGTCTGAAACTGTGATCGATTGATGGCAATAGGCTCGCTTACTATTACATAGGACTTAAAACAAACTGGCAAAATGTGGGTACACTACATATCTCGTCCTAATCCTGCGGCGAATACAGGCGATAGAAGTTTAAAAAATTTAAGAATCCGGAGGAATTTCCACAGTTTCAGAAAAAACTTAATTCAATTTGACTAACGGAGCCAAATGCCTGTTGGTTTCAGGGTAAAAGAAATTTCCACTAGCACTTGACATATTTTATTCACTAACGCGTTCCAACTGTCAACGGGGGGCGTCTGATTTCTACTCTGAAGAGAGGAACGAAAGCGAAACCTTGACGTACCAAATAAAATGTACATAAAGGTCGCGGAGAAAGTAGACTCTTACTTTTTATTTCGAGTCTACACAATCATTTCTTTTTAAGTTTCCTGAGTAAACATTGGACGTTGTTTAACGTACACAAGTACGTAGATATATCTAAGCGCAAAGATAACTGTAAACAATCTTATCAGCTGAAATCGATATTTGAATATCGAAGCGGTCTTTGAGAGCGAGGAGAATTTCAACAAGTATAACCACAAGTGCGCGAGAAATTATGAAACTTAATTCTATGGTATTAAAGTTCCAATTCGTGGCACAGCATCACAACTTGCTAGCTCATTGCGGAAGCCTCGAGAATAATAATAAGAGTAATCCATTTTACTATGTTGACTTTTACGGGGTTTACAAACCGGAAAGGACGGCCGCTGCCGCCGGTGGCATTAGTCGGTTTCTTGAGCCAGCGGTTTTTAGACGTGTTGCTATGCACGATCTTGAGTCTTGTATTGTGATATGCGTGCTTGAACTTTTGTATCAACTGAGTCTGAAGACTTAATATTAGTGATGGGCCGAATACGGTTTTACCAAATATGAATATTCGGCCGACTATTTGGTTAAAAGTTACCGAACCGAATATTCCGAAGGATTTGGCGTCTCTTATCGAGTATATCAAAAAATCTAGTCTGTGCTTGTCAAGTGCATTGAAGCAAATGTCCTGTCCGCGCCCGCTGATACCCGGATAGCCCAAACTATTATTTTATGCTCAGTTCTAGTTAGTAACTTAGCATCAGCATCTTTCTCTTGTGTTAGCAAAAACATTTAAGGTTATTAAAAGAGCCCACTTGTGTTTATAATTGTGCTGCTTCATATATGCTTATAGGCTTTTTTTAAATAAATTATGATTCGGTAGAATGTTCCGCATATCTGCCGAATAAGCCGAATACCAAACATAAAACGAATATTCGGCCCATCCCTACTTAATATATCTCCTCAATCGATAGTAACATAAATATCATGCCTGTTTCCGCGAAGGGTGTAGCAGAGATGTATGTGTGTTCACGCACAGCTCACCAATAGTGTTTACTTTCGTGTAATAGGAAGAATGCCTATAAAACACATAGTCTGGGATTACGGGCTGCTTCTCGGAAATTCCTGTTGGAAAAACCCTGTAACAGTTTGAGCGACCTCAGAATTGAATACAGGATCTTATGCCTAACAGTGCCGCTTGCGACCGTTAGATCAAGTGTTAATCAATCTCTTCTATCAGTCAATTTTGCGTAGTTAGACATAGACCCGTACCAACTTGTCAATTTTGTTCACTACTAAAGTACTTCAGAACCAGACTGCCCCAGCAGAGAATACCAAAACTATAAGCCTGGCTTGACCGTTACTAAGCCGATGGAGTAATCCAGGCTTCCCACATGGTACGTAAAGCCAATAGATTCCCCGAACGACAGGCCGCCAATTTTTTTTATCCCGACATGGAAATACGGCGGCAACTTTTATCACGGAACCTTTCATCGTATCAATGTTTGCAAACATTTCGTTCGAAGGATTTAGATCCGAATGGTTTCATCGCGAGGTTTTCGTGCCTCTTCAATCGTAAGGCGCGATAACGCAGAGTTTAAGATTGGAAGAGTTACACCAGCTTTACATTGATAAGATCGCAATTTAAAGGCTTTCTCGTTTGTATTTCCGTTTTAGAGAGGAGGAATAACAGTGGAAGTGGTCTTAAAAGTGTTGATGGATAACGGAATAAACAATACTTTCGAAATAAAAATAAAAATGTTCGTAATTCTATCACGCTTCTAAACTAATTTTATAATAAAATTGAAATCTCAACAGATCAACTAAAGCCTGGGGCAAAGAAGCTTTCACAATAATAATATACTAATATAATTACATCATACCCAACTCCTATGAGCCAATAAACATGGTGAAACTACCACAAACCCAATGTTTGTCAATATTTAGGCGATCATAATCGAGTTTAGATATACTCCTAAATGAGATTATATTGCTGGTCGTATCCGGGGATATGCCAAAATACGTACACGTATTTGCGGTTTTATGTCGGAAAGGCTAATAATAATATTATTATATGTGGTATTAATACTAGCAAGCGTAAGCTTAAATAAGTTTTAGAAAACGCGACTATCGTTGACAATTCCCAATACAAACATAAAACCAATATCCAGCCAGCATGTTGGACAAAGTTTCGTTCCAACTTTTGTTCAAACTTTTGCGAGAAACATCGGGGCCAGCTAATTAACATGAAAATGAGCCGACTTTGTCTGTAACTCGTTAGAATAACAGAAGGCTCTCAGCGCTGTTTTGCTAAAGACCAACTTTATCTCTAACAGTTTGTAATTGGCAGGTAATGGGTATTTGACTTTGATTTTCCAACGCATTATGTATGAGACACCGTTTTTGAATTCATCGAAGTAGTTTAGAGGTTATTTCTTAGTGCTGACTGGGCCTGCTCGTGACCTTGATGAAAAACAATGGACGAGGTTTGTGATAGAACAATCGTGCCCAGAAGTCTATAATTATCATACTTGGCCCAACATAATTCATAGTTATCCGGCAGACTATAATTACTTTTGTTGTAACTGTTTGGAGCATCACCCCACTTCTGGGCAAAGACCGCATGACTCATGACTTGCAGCGTAGACCACTGGTCGTCTGTTTTCTCCAGCTCGTCCCGATATCATCTACAGGGTCTGCCGGGATGCCTTCTGGCTCTATCAGGGCCTCTAGTCGTGAGTATTTAGGTCCACAGCTCAAGGCGTTTGTAATTCGATAATTTTATTGTTAAACCCAGATTTCTTCAAATGTTTTGTATCACATAGGTAGTGTTCAAGATGAACTTAGAGATACCAGAAGAAAACGAACATTTATTTTCACCTCATAATTGCTTGCTTAAAAAAACTTTTTACCAAAAAATTTAACCGCCGAAAAAACTGAAAAGCAAAAAATAATAAACCTTAAAATTATGAGTCGGCGCTTTGAGTGATCTTTGTTCATTCATTTTCCAGCGCCGACTCATAATTTTAAGGTTTATTATTTTTTGCTTTTCAGTTTTTTCGGCGGTTAAATTTTTTGGTAAAAAGTTTTTATTTTATAATTTTTTGTAACTTTAAGGTACTTATAATACTTGGCAAGATATACCCTATCCAATGAATAAAGAATTATCAAAATCGGACTACTCTGTATAAAGTTATGCGTGGTTAAACATTACAATCAGTGAGTGAACAATCAATCATCCCCTGTTTTCTGACCCTTTGGGTTTGATTTTGTTTTTCAAATTTATATGGGATCACCCTCGGAGTATACTCTTTTCAATAAAAAAAGAATTATTACAATCGGATTACTATGTAAAAAGTTATGCGTGGTCATACATAAAAAAAAAATATACGCGTCGAATTGATAACCTCCTCCGTTTTTTTTCGTCGGTTAAAAAAGCAGTTCCATGGCTCTAGAACATCACGATATAAGCCCGCAAATCAGCAGTTTATTTTTAGCAGACAGAATAAAGACTCACCCACAAACATCACACAAATTCAATAACCATACAAATGGAACCTTTGTTTTTGCCTGTCTAGTTCTATTGATACAACAAACATTACTTGGACATCACACATTATAATAATATCATCGTATGTCTGTGACAGAAACTCGTCGCTTTGAAAACCCAGACGAGGGTTGGTGGAAAGTTCGGGGATGACGTCAGAAATGACGTCAACATGTATAGAGAAGGTTCTAGTTTGACGTTCAGTGTTTTAGTTCAGTTTGCTTTTAGTGTATCTAGACTAAGTTTAGGGTTCCTAGATTTTGGGTATTGTCTAATAGTTTGATCTTGTATTACTTACGAGTACCTTATTCATTTTTATCAATACAACTAGATTCTGCCCGCGGTATTGCCCGCGTGGATGTCGAAAAAATCACCATTTCAATCCCCATTTTATCCTCTTAGGGATGGGATTTCAAAAAAACTCTTTCTTAGTGGATACCTACTCCTCACAAAGAACACACCCTCCAAATTTCATGACTCTATGACCACCGGTTTAGGCTGTGCGTTGATATATCAGTCAGTCAGTCACTCAGGACTTCGAATTTTGTATATATAGATAGATTATCCTGTACAGTAGAAATCTATCGGCTGAAATTATGATGGAGATGGTTTCATCAGTTAGAACTATAATTTTAAACTTTAAATTATATTATTTAACGCATTTTTGCTGGCAGTTTCATAAGTAAATTAGAATTATTCATGAAACTTAACGCGAATTAAACCCGCCTATAAAACTTTAACATCTCTGTAACAAATTAAGGCAGTATTCGAGTATGAGGCAATAAATTATTTGAGACATTTTAAGTACGGGAACATAATATGCATGGAGTGCATGAAATTACTAAGAAACCGCAGGCTTCCAAGTTCTATACTAAACTACTCACAAGCGAGGAACTAGAGCACATCTTGAATATTAGTCTTTGTTTTTCTTCTTAGACGACATATAGATGAAAATATAATTTGGTTATGAGCAAAACAAATCGTTTCGTGTGGTGCCAAACGTTAAAACACCCATTTCTTCCCGTGGGTGTCGTAAAAGGCGACTAAGGGAGTTACTACCCTGTCAGGGTCGCGAAATTGTTCGAAAGAGATACCGTGACCCTGGCACATGGGCAACTGAAGGAACACGGGTGGGTTTTAGTCAGTAAAAATCTGACACGCCCTCCCGCTCCGCCCAGAGCAGGAGAAGTCATTTGATGATTTCCCAACCAAAAAAAAAAAAGGGAGTTACTACAGGCAGCTGCGTTCTCCACGCATTTTACCATCATACTGAGATCGCTAAGTAGCATGCCAAGCGTGACGATTATGGCTACCCCCCACAAATTGGGGGAGGCCTATGTCCAGCAGTTGAAATAAGGATGATGAAAATAAAATTAACACAACAAGAAATATTACGCGCTTCAATAACAAATTGATTGAAGCACGAATGCAAAACGCAATTAAAATGAAGTTTCATAACAAAAATAAAACGAATGGCATCCGAAATACAAAAACCAATCAAAAGTGTGCAAATAGAATTTATGAATTCATCTAACTTCAAATTCTAGGTCGCATAGAAAAATAGAATTGCATATTTCGATACAACACTTTTTTTATGCTCGATGGTCAATTAGTTCAAGCTTGAACTACACTCGTGGTCATCACAGTTGACATGGCCCGTCTATGCTGATACTATTCGGGCTGTCTGCCCCATTTTACATCACAGCCCGGGCTTGATAAATGGTGTTTTGTGCACTTTACTGTGGCGGACATGAGTGATGGCCCATCCGATCTATTCCAATTTTGCAGCCTTATAATAAATGATCATATTCTCCTTACGAGGACATTTTAAAGAGCTTTTGTATTAAATAGGTTTGAGGCTCCGCATTCTACTATCCTACTTCTTTTACATAGTATAAAACGAAGTCGCTTCCCGCGTCTGTTCGCTTAGGTCTTTTATACTACGCAATGGATTTTAATGCGCTTTTAATCAATGGACAGAGTGATTCTACAAGAAGGTCTAAATTATGTATAATACGCGGGTGAAGTCACTGGCAAGCTGGCAGCTGGCCTCGATAGTTGTTACTCAACCACGCAAAAACGACGGAACGGATGTGAATGAAGTTTAGCACACATATAGTTTATAACCTGGATTTACAAATAACCTGGATATACTTTGTATCCCGGTAATACGCTCCCTGTGAAATAATTTTCAACCTCCACGCGGTCGAAGCCGCTGGCAAGAGCTCGTTTACTATAAAACCTTATTTATTTCATTTACTAACAAAGGAGTTTTCATTCCGTATATATCTTTGAAATTAATTTTCCTGTGGTTTAATCTGTATAAAAATCTTCTATCTTTTACCCCTTCCGGATTTTCGCCTTAATTGGTGACAGAGGGTTTAACTTGAAACATTAAACACCATATTTAATTAGTTATTACTTTGGAAGTGCCTCAAAATTGTAGGGATTTAACTTTGTCGTGCGTTCCCTTATGAGTTGTAGGAAGTTTGTCGTTAAATTTCATTTTATGGGGGTGTAATGAACGCCTTCGAGATAATGTTTTGTTGCTGGCAATTTCATTAAAAGCAGCCTTGGTTTTGGATTTTGCATAATCTATAGTGATGAAGCTGTAATCTAAACTTTGTAGTTTCACAGAGTACCCGAGGGTAATATATATCAGCTGTTGATTAATTAAAAACACTTGAATTAAGAGCAGCAAATTTGTACTTAGAAAAAGTACATTATTTTAAACGAAATCTTTTGGTACATTCAGGAAAACATTAGACGGGATGGGATTTTTGAGACAGGGCCGTTAGGCATAACCTTAATTGTTGTAGTTATAGAAAAAGAGTCTTAACTGTATATTTTTTCAAAATCTGTGAATGGACATCAAAACTTTTTCAAAGCTCTTATATTTTTGTGATTTTTTAATTGCTTTATTTATTTTTATTCCTTATGACTACATTAAATCTGTGAATGGGGATAAAAATATAGATGCCAATAGATCCTGTTTCTTGTAAGGATTTTCTTCGACCCAAATGAGGTTTGAAAACTAGAAAAGTCAGATATCGTCAAAAGCTTTACTCATACATGTCGTAGGTCTTAAGGACAGGACGTTGAGACTTCTAACTTACAAAAAACAAAATGATGGCAACACTGGCCCGTCTCAAAATTCCACCGCGTAGGTATACGGGTTACATGGAAACTTTTTAAATAAGTAGATGTATCAATGTCTCATGTTTTTGTTTTCTCCTTTTTACTAAGCTTTAAACTTTATTACTTTTAGTTTTCACATAAATTACGTTCACTCGAGTGGGTGGCTAAACAAGAAACAAGAACTTTCAAGTTGAAAGTGCCTAAAAATTTATAAAATACTTTTATTTATTTCACATAGCAGGTTGTATGAAAGAAATTGAAGTTCATAATATAACAAATCTTCTTAGATTTAGGTATATGATAGATGTAGTAAAAAAGAGTAAATGATTTTATTTCTTTAAGTACGTTTGTACAAACATTTTTACACGTCAATCATATTTTTAAAACTAATGAGGTCGGTTTTTCCTATCTGACTATACTGAGAAGAAAGGCCGAAACATACTCAGAGGTCACGCTTTCTTTTAGAGTCCAGACATATTCTTAGTCAGATCATGCGAAGACCATGTAGATTGGTGTCTGAAATGGTCTTTTGAAGGAAGAACCACACATATTGAGTGGACCGGACGGGTCCGTTCAGTCAGTGCACGCATTTTATTTCACTAATCGTGCACCTCAACTAAGAACTTAAGGAGCTATATACATAAATTGTAAAATTATAACATTTATATTTTTCAGGAACAGAAATGTTATGATTTAAATTTTTCTCGTAACAACAAGATTCAAATGAAAAATAAACCACTCATTTCAAAATACCGCAAAAGAATTCCTTTCTATAAATTGTAACAAAAGAATGCGAGAAATCTCTCTTATAAAAATTCTTCTATTGTGCTTTCATTTAAAGCCGCCATATTTTTATGATGTCCCTTTATTAAGTACCAACTCCCACCTAAAGTTCCGCTTACACGCGCAATTTTTCCAGCAATTATTTCCCGGCATCAGTTGCCGGAGGTGAAAAAAAAATCTCCGAAATTATTATAACCTTTACAGGGTGGCCGGGACGTTTACCCTCAGACTATAACCATGAATTCAGCACATATTCCCAGACACCTTAGCGTGTCGGTCCATTGCGGACTCTTGGCCACCGTAAGCGTGGGTTTGCCCGGTAAGAACCAGGCCCGGATCAACGGCGCGTTCTGTTCCACGCGCGTCTCAAAGAGATGTCAGCAAAACTGAAGAGATCCGGGGGGCTTTATTCGAGATAGTTACTGTGACTCTGGCATAACCAACTAAAGGAACACGGGTGGGTTTTAGTCAGTAAACGTCTGACGACATTTGATGATTACTCAAACACACAAAAAAAACAATCGCTTACCAAAAAAAAAATTGTGTTGTTTTTACCAGCTCTAATGTTGTCATGAAGATTATGAACCAATCTCGCCCAAAACTCAGCAACTCAAGTTCAGATAGGCTGTCTGTTCATGTCAAATATTGATCTAGAAGCTGGCCCCAACATACTTAGGAAAAGGCTAGGCAGAGGATGATGAATGGGGCAAGTTAAGTTGTCCGTGTGAGCATACCTTTACAGAGAATTCATCTTAGGAATATTAACTGTTACTCCGCAACTTTACGACTCCTTTTCGTAATGATGGGCCTGATAATGCCTTTATCCGTTTTCCGGGTATACTCACTGGTTTTATAGACTCGACCCTGATATAAGATATATTTAAACAGTGAGCCTTGGTTATGTTTCGGTCAATTAATATTTAGAGGAAATAAATTATTTTATGGAATAAGAATACCTTACATTACCAATGCAAAAGTCAAAGTAAATAGCGACAATAGGTAATAGCTCCGAAAAAAAATATAGGTTACATTAATGTCTAAAGGAACGCAGCCGCACACATTTTGTAGTTGATGCGTAGATCCTCAGAAGTCCCGTACCTCGCAATGCAGACGCGCACTTTTCGATGTTTATACAACATGTAACTGAATTAATGCACTTTATAAAAGTGGTTTGTTTTAATTTAATTTAGGTGATACTAGAAATAATTAGAACTACGTAAATTATTGTCATACTACCGCTGTACCGTCAAAATGGATGAAGTGAACGCTAGACCCATATACATATGTAGGTGTGCTACTGTGTGCGGTCGTACATTTGTAATGTGACTAAATTTTCTCCCGCAATCAGTAGGTATAGTTAATTTAATAAATAAACAATGTCTAATACATATTAGTAAAAATTCAGTGTATGTATTATGATTATAACATAATATTCTCATTCCGACCACGGACGGTTTGGTTCTGAACGACGTAGCGTTGGAAGGCCTCCCACAAGATGGACCGATGACCTAGTGAAGGCCGCAGGAATCCGTTGGATGCGAGAAGCACAGATCCGGTCGAAGTGGCGTTACTTGGGGGGGGGGGGGGAGCTATGTCCAGCAGTGGACGTCTTTCGGCTGAAATGATGATGATGATAATGATTCTCATTAGGGTGTTTGGTGAGTAATTATTTCAGGACATGTTGTATCATTCATCCATTGCCTAAAGTATAGTGAGTAAATTAAAAAAAAAAAAACACTAAAATATGTTTCCACATTGTAATCCTCTCTGTATACATTTCTAAGAACATTACACAAATCCACAAAAATAGTATTACCAATTAATGACGTATGAAATACTTAGCTCAACTTATCTCACTATAAAAATATTACATAATAAGTAACAAAATATAAGTTTCTCAAACAATATTGCGTAAAGCGCCATAAAATAAAAAAGTGTCGTTTAAAGTTTGTAATAGCGCAAAAGTATAATGTTGCTAACAAAACGGTTACCAACTGCACGACAATTTATTTCACTTACAAGTTACAACTTACAATTTACAGCAAGTTAAACGGCCAACACTAGCGTCAGCAGCTAAGTAATTGCTAAAGTAACTTTACCTGTA
The DNA here is from genome assembly GCA_947507805.1 of Aporophyla nigra. NCBI lineage: Eukaryota > Metazoa > Arthropoda > Insecta > Lepidoptera > Noctuidae > Aporophyla > Aporophyla nigra. The sequence goes on along the minus strand of OX382292.1, from coordinate 22,994,371 downwards.
TTTTGAACTTACATTTTAAGTAGTAGTACCTATAGTTCTTTTTTTAAATGCAGACAGTAATTTGACAGATGTCAAACTTCTATATTAAAAAGAATGTACAAAGGTATTTGAAATGTCGGGTTTTCCTTTATCTGTGCTATAAGACGTTGCTTCGTACCAAATTTCAAAATTCTAGATCGACTGGAAGTACCCTTTAGGTTTTGATTCCCTTGCGAGTTTCGAAAATTTGCGGAAATTTTCGGCATAAACGGCTATATATTTTGATTGTGTTAGCTTAGAAGTTTGATTTTTTCACAGCTCCAAGAGACAGTAGATTTGAGTATTTGATATAAATTTCAGCTTGATACCTCCACGCGTTCCTGAGAAAAAGGGTCTTGACGGACGGACGGACGGACAACAAAGTGATCCTAAAAGGGTTCCGCTTTTCCTTTTGAGGTGCGGAACCCTAAAAATGACTTTACTTATGTAGGTACTTTATCAATACATTATGTTATAAAGAAGTAAAAATGGGCTAAATAATACATTACATTTTTTTTAAGTATTGCCGAGTGTATCGTGTAATATAAAAACACGTAGTCTAAAGAAGCTTGTTAACGTAGAAATATCTATGAAATGCAGTTACTCAAAATCAAAAGCCATTTATTCAAACTAGGCTGAGAGTCAACACTTTTTGAACGTCAAATTTACATAAGACAGTCCACCAAAATGCCCGCCCTTCACCACTTCTTTAGCTGGGAAGAAGAAGTGGTGCAAAAAACTCCCGAGCAGCAAAGCAGTTGGACTGGCTTGTGTAATCTTAAACTAAAAGATATCAAAATTATTTTTGGATGGTAAATTTAGACTTGAGAAAAGTATGTTCATAGCTTTACTTTATTAAGGTACATATTACTATCATGGTGAGAAATTTATTTATTTATTCACTCAAAACATAGAATTATGGTACACGTTAAAAAAAAAACAGTTTTACAAAATAAGTACTATTTCTACAAACGTGTGGGTGAGCACTGCTCTCCTAGCTAGGTTATGAAAACCTGTGAAATAAAGTATCATCATCATCATCAGCCTATAATGTTCCCACTGCTGGAACACAGGCCTCCTCTCGGTGAGAGGGCCATAATCCACCACGCGGGCCCAGTGCGGGTTGGTAGATGTCACATGTCTTCGAATTTTTGGTTCTAAGACATGCCGGTTTCCTCACGATGTTTTCCTTCACCGTTTTGAGAGCAGTGGTGATGAAGTCATTTACACAAAGTATTGCGCCTGCTTGGGTTTGAACTCACGATCTCCTGCTCGTAACTCACGGCCGTTACCACTGGGCCACCACTGCTCGCGCAAATAAAGTATAATATTCTTTAATCAGTCAGAGAAATTATAAAGAGAGATTATATTGTTTATTTTATTGCCACAATACGCCATTTTGTAGTTTGATAGACACTTCAGACAACCATCAAAGAATGACAGTAGCGCATCGTACCTACTTCTGACCATAACAAAATGGCTGAAATTCAAGCTTTTGCTTACTAAGTATGTGGACAATTTCAATGGCGTGCACATACCGTGCGATAGCATCGACTGACACGTGACAAACAAATGATAAAATTACATCAACTCAAACAACGCTAACTATGCGAGGAATCCAATTAATTTCATAGCAAACACATAGCGCGAATGACGACAAGCATTCCGACCTTTATAGACATTTTTGGAATTGTGTACTGTATTCGTAGTGTGAGGAAAATAGGTGTACGTAGTGAAGAATTTTAACCTACTAAAAAATGTCGTGAAAGATAGACATAATAATGTTTGAAACTTTGATTAGTGTGACCGCCGGAGAAAATCGCTAATAAAATAAAAATTAAGAGGCATTGTATTGCTTTTAATGAACCTATATAATTTCAAAAATACTATCATCATTTGTCTATAGAAGTCCTCTGTTGGACATGTGTAAACTATGTTCTAATCTATGGATTTGTAATCACGTTGCGATTGATCAAAGTCTTTTCTGTATAAGAAGAGGTCTAAGTCCTCATTTTCCTACATTAGTACTAATAAGTAAAGCAAGCAAGTAAGGAAGACCGTTTCTGTTGATTCTTCTTTCAAAATAAATCCCGACAAAACATTCAAGGACCAACTGAACCAATTTTGTAAATTCCTGAAACACTCCGATTTTTGGCGTGTTCATAAAAAAAACAAATCCCGGTAGATTTTTTGTGGTTTATTTTTCGAATGTCTGTTTTACAAATTATATCAACCGATAGCTTCGGGCGAGGTAAACAAAACACAGGAATGGTTGGACCCTAAGATCAACATAAAAGTTATGGAAGGAAATATATATCCGTCGCTATCGCTTGGGGTCCGAAGAACAAAAGATCTGCTCAACCATAAACGATAAAAGTTTCTGGAGTATATTTTGTACGCGTAATTTCTGTAGCTTTTATTGCTTACCTTATTTGGGCCAAAAAATTGAGGACTAAATGGACAATTTGGTACATTATTATTATAAAGTAAGGGTCTAAATTTCATTGTTTGATATGACCGTTTTTGTACTCTCAGACGTTTTTACGCCAGTTTAAGGACTTTTGAGGATTATGAAAAGCTAAGTTACTCACGTAAAGAAAGGTGACTTAGTAAAAAGTCTCTCTTTATTATGTCACAAACAAAAGAGCTTTTCATTTTATATCTTAAAACTATTACTATCTTTACAAAGAAATGGTGAAACTAAGGAGCATTTCTAACAATGCCACTTACTTACACGAGAGGCGCGCGTGATCTTTGTTCCCTTTCTAGCATTTAGTTAGCATATAACGCTATCTTTTTCTATATTCCCAGACATTCCTCTAGACTACTATCTTCAATTAACTAGCGTGTCTGACTTGAAATTCTACTAACTACTTCACACGTTTTTTTTTTTACTGTTGACTATCTGTTTCGTTAGGCATTAGGTTCTGGACGCAATTTCCAGGTTGGCCAACGTGTTAATGGGTTTTTCCAACGGGAATCTTTCAGGAGCATAGCAGGAATCAGAATTTATTCTCGGTTGATGACAATAGACATGTGACTTAAACAAACCGCTCATGTATATCTATGTTCCCACTGCTTATTTATTTATTTATTTATTTATTAATAATAACCAACTTATACTAACAGTTTGCACTACACATACAAGTTATCGGTTAATACTAGTTATAAATAATACATACAATCACAGAATTCAGTAAATTACATTGGATAACATTCAATACAATTGGATAAAATTTGGTGAAAGCAAAGGATTATACAAAATTAGATGAGAATAAAAATTGGATAACATTAGATAAAATTAAAATTAGAACATAGCATAACAAACATAAAATTGGCATAAAATTGTGCAATAAAATAATCAATAATAAATATATTTCTATTTATTTACTCCACGGAAATTGTACTGGGAGTGGCTATGGACTCCAGGTATCGAGTAGCAGTGTTCAGGAATCTCAGCTCAGTACTCGCGAAAACGTCAGATGATTCGTCATATAACAAGATGTTGTTAATATGGGTGAGGGCTAGGTATATTGGACTAGTCTTAAGGGTTACGGAGATGGTTTGTGGTATCGAGAACAGGGGACGCTGGCGAGGGCGAAGTGTGTGTCTAATGGGTGGTGGAATGTTAAAGGAGATATCTTGCAATAACGAGGAGTTGAAATGGGTACCACGAATTAGGCGGATAAAATAAGTAATCAGACCCAGATTTCTCCTAACCTCCAAACTTTGGTACCCCACCATACCCAGCACAAATGGTGTTGGGTACATGTACGGGTAATAACCATAAAGTTTTAAGTAGAGGTAGCGGACAAAAGACTTCTGAACCTTTTCGACGGCCAGTGTATAGACTTTTTCATGAGGGTTCCAGATAGCATTGTTAGTCTCTAGCAAACTGCGGATAAAGGAGTTGTACAGTATGGTTATTGCTTGACGATTAGAGAAAATCTTGGCCTGACGCAAAACAAAACCTAAGTTTTTTCGGGATTTGTTGCATGTCTGTATTATGTGCTGGTTAAATGTGAGGTGTGGATCAAAATGAGTACCCAAATCGCATACAGTCGAAACGCGTTTCAGGGGCACATTATTCAAAGTGTAGATGTTATGTATGGGTTGTTTGGCTTTTGTGTAGGACATAACAGAGCACTTACTAATGTTTAGGTCGAGGTTATTAGTAGTACTCCAAGTGTGAAGGTTGTCGATATCGAGTTGAAGTGTGGCAGCATCACTAGAGTTAGCCACTGGAAGTGCAACTTTAACATCGTCAGCATACATTAAAACTGTGGAATGTTTTACATAAGTGGGAAGATCATTTACAACTATGAGAAAAAGAAGGGGCCCAACGTTAGTGCCCTGCCCTATGCCAGAAGTCACCGAATAATGCTCCGATTTGGCATTTTTGTATGATACAAATTGTTTGCGGCCCTGCAGATAGTTTGCGAAAAATTTTAGCGATGCCATTGAGAAACCAGCCAATGCCAGTTTACTAAGCAGTATGTCGTTGTCAACTCGGTCAAAAGCCTTCTGGAAGTCAAAATAGGCTACATCAATCTGCTTTTTTTCATTAATATTTTTGGCTAAGAGTGAAGTAATGTGAAGTAAGTTAGACGTGGTTGAGCGATTCGGAAGAAATCCGTGCTGTTCATCCGCGAACCACCCTTGCAGTTGATTAAATATTTTTTTATATATTACCGATTCAAATACTTTGCCGAAAATGGATAAAACAGCTATTGGTCTGTAGTTTTTGATGTCACTTTTTGGGCCACTTTTATGTACTGGGAGCACTTTGGACGTTTTCCACTCCGTTGGATAGATGTTTGCGTTAACAGACAGGTTGAAAATATATTGCAAGGGCAATTTAAAAATTTCGCAGCAATCCTTAACCAAGTATTGTGGTATACCATCAGGACCTTGAGTTGATTTTGGGGGAAGCCGAGCCATAGCGCTACGAACTTCAGATTCTTGAATGTAATCGATATTGATAATATTCGATAAATTATTAGGAGACGCATTTGCAGTAGCGATAGCATGCACGGGATCTAATGATGGTGAGTCCGAAAGGAAAACACTACTAAAATATTTAGAAAACGCATCTACCACCTGCGTTGGGGACATGTCACCAAAGGTAGTGTGCTCATTATTTTGTCTGTTACCTTTCACATATGCCCAAAAGGTTTTAGGGTCACATTTTATATTTGACTGAATACGATTAGTGTAAGTAATGAAATCTGCCTCCGTACTTCTTTTTAATAAGCGCCTATAGTAGGTAAAGAAAGCATAATGCAGCTGGTTGTCATTATTCTGCTTGTAGAGCTTGTGATAATGGTTTTTAAGGTTATTTAACTCAATAGATCCAGACGTAAACCATTTGGGGTAATTCAGTCGCAACGTTTTTCTCTTTTTTAAAGGAACAGTTTGACTAACAACTTTGTTAATTAAGTCATAAAAGGTCTCAACAGCAAGGTCAACATCATCGCATGAGAACATGGGCTCCCAGTCTATACTAGCCAGTTCAGAGTATAACACTAAAAAGTCTGCCTTACGGAAGTTACGCTCTAAAGTTATACTAGTAGTCGAGTCTTTGGGATAGCCATTGTTATTTATGTTCAGGCTTGCGTACGGCGTGTTAATATGGATAGAGATATCTAACGGCTTGTGATGTGTTTCAGACGAGACAACGCCGGAACACGTTGAAACTGAGATTCCCGCCACACATGAGTTAACCAAAATCAGATCCAGCATTCGGCCAAGATCATTTAAAACTGTGTTTCCCTGTACCAAATCACACTCAGACAGAAACAGGTCAAAGTCATGGCGCATAGTTACACTAGCGGAATAAAGGTTAAAATCACCCAAATATACTGCTGTGATAGAGGCCTCGTCACTGTGAGAGGGAAATGGACAAAATCCACCACGCGGGCCCAGTGCGAGGTAGTAAATGTCACATGTCTATATTTTTGGGTTCTAGGACATGCTGTCTTCCTCACGGTATTTTCCTTTACCGATTTGTGAGCAGTGGTGATGAAATAAATTACATAAAGTCCCTGTCTGTGTTTGAACCTTCGACTTACAGCTCGTAAGTTGCCGGTCGGCGGTCGTTACCACTGGGCCCCCACTGTTATTTACTCACTTTTTTAAACCAAGTACAAACTTATTGGACTCTCAGTACGAATGGCGAAGAAGATTTCCTTGTAATCAAAGTCCCTCAATAAACTAGGCTAGTGTTATACTAGCAGTTTTTGAATCCCACTACAGCGTAGACCTAGAATGGATTACTTGCAGCTGTGCATTCTTGCAGCTTGCATTTGGTTTGCGTCGAGGCTTAGGATTTGTGTATCTAAGCAAATATTGTCATACCTCACGAACGACGACAAGACGTGTCGACAGCTTAGCGATATTTTAAACCATTTTGCTGGTGGAGTATCTTATTAAATGGACGTAGTTAAGCAAAAAGGATCCAAACCATACATACTGCGGTCAGTAAAAACGACCTAGCTAAAAATAGCTTTATGTTTCGTATATTTAAACTTTAGAACCAATGGTATGGCGCTTCTTTTTTTTTCAGCATAAACAATTCAAACATTTTGGTTTTTAACTAGTATTTCAAACAGAATATGTTAATATACCATTTTTTTGTATAACTGTCGAAAATTTTCTACGCTGAGGGGTCTAGAATGATAGGCTGAATTCATGGTTACAGTTTGCGCACTGGATAAAAACTGATCCTGTATAGTGTATGTCATAAATTGTTGGTAGTAGCAAGTACCTAGGAACAAAAGTTTATACGTACAAATATTTTATTTAGAGTACGTATGTCCGCAAACGGGCGAATAAAAAAGAGCCTGAAAAAACTGTGTACGTCTTTTGTTGCCAATAAAGTTCTTTTATATTATCTCAGTGAACAAAAATATTGGAAACAGCTAGACAAAACAATTCATGTAGGTAGGCATTCACGAAGAAGTTTCGTAAAAAAAAAACTGTAAATGGGAGAATGGATCACGTAAGATCAACATTTCTATTTTCTGTGTACTTATACTTGAATTTCAGTAAGTGATTTAGCTTTCGAATAAAAAAAGAATCATCAAAATTGGTTCACCCAGTAAAAAAGTTCTCAGGTAACAAACGTAAAAAAATACAGTTGAATTGGGAACCTCCTTTTTTTGAAGTCGGGTAGTAATAGTAATATCATTTGTTTAATATATTGTCTACTTACACAAAAAAAAACAACCGACTTCCTTAAAAACACTACAAAGTGAAAAATAACTTTAATTTCGGAAGTCGGTGGCAAAAAAACTACACCGACTACCGAAATTAAAGTTATTTTTCACTTTGTAGTGTTTTTAAGGAAGTCGGTTGTTTTTTTTTGCAAAAAAGTTTTTATTTTTAAATTTTTAGTTGTGGTATTCACCCTGCACTAATTTCAAACAAACAATGCATATTTATGCGATAGCAGAAATCGCGGTTGATTTCCTGTCATTTTTTAAAGAGTTCCGGTGTCTGTCTCGCGAACTCATCATCAGATCTATATGAAAATTATATGGGACCATTTCGGAATAAACCCCTTTCGAATAAAAAAAGAATTTTACAAATCCGTCTATATATGACGGAGTTATGGCCGAACATACATAAAAAAAAAAAAAAAACATATAAGCATCCGAATTGATAACCTCCTCCTTTTTGAAGTCGGTTAATAAAAATTTACAGTTATTCGCATCACTCGAGGACGGCTGAACTAATTAGGCAATTTATAATGTTCGCAATAATCCCGATTAAATTGATATGGAAAGAAAATTTATAAAGATTACCGGAAACGTGTGGAATGTGGAAAAATATGAATGTCTTTTTGCCTATGTGAATTTTTGTATGAATCATAGAAATTTGGACAGGACGTCAGGTCAGCTAGTTAGTTAAGAAATAATATTATTTAACAATCTACACAATATTTAAAATGTACTCAAATAAAATTCATCTATAAAACTACGTACCTACTCAACACTCCATTAGTTCTAAACTTGATATGACGTACAAAAGGAAACTGAAACAGTAAACACCATTTTGTTTCACACGAAGAAAAAGCAAACGATATCTGACACATTTCATCGTCAAAATACACTTAGGAAGCTCGTGTGAACTAGCAAATCTGTCATATTACCAACAACGCGGTATTATCTTTGAAAGATAAAATCTTTCTTTCTTTTATATTTATCTTTTTCTTACTGAAAATGCTACCGAGGTGTTTTATGATGAATGTAATGCATTTCAGAGTAGGAACACTTAAGTTTTACAGCTTTAAGAATTGTACGGAAGCATTTCGTTGAAATTAAAGTTAAATATGAAAAATGGAATATTTAAGTCCGTGTTTTTGTGTTACGTAGTCATTTTAAATCATGTCTTTTTAATTGCTTAAATTACAATCATTGTGCTGCTCGACGTAAAGAATCCACCATTCCATTTCTCCCCGTGGGTTTCATAAAAGTCGACTAAGAGACTTACTAGAGAATAGGCAGCAGCGTTCTCTATGCATATTACTTCCAAACTGCGATCGTCAACCCGCCCGCTAAGCGTGGCGATTATGGGAAACCCCCCTCTTTGGGGGAGAGCTATGTCTTACAGTGGACGTCTTTTCGCTGAAATGATGACAATGAAATTAAAATAACTAAAATGATTTCCGTAATTAGCAATCAATATTATTCACCGAAAACTTTTTAATAATTCATCGAATTTCAAAATCTTTTGTTCCCTAAATAACTGAAATACATACTTTTATTTAATACAACGCCAACGTTGAGATTAACATACGTTAAAAAGTTTTACACGACCAAGGATTTTATTTAAAAGGATTCGCAAAAAACGTATAAAAATAAAATAAAGCTTGCTAGTATGTTTTATTACGGTTCCCTAATAAAACGGGTGTTAGAAATCGTAAAGAAAACCTTACTAGGTATATTGCGAAGAAATGACCCGTGAACATAAATATTAAACGAAGTCCTGCACCCTTATTACGTAACGCACAATCAATCAGAATCTAAACCTTTTTGAACAATATTACAAATCCATTGCTTCATAAGTTCGAAAATTTTTACTACTCAACAAACGTGGAAAACGCAGTGAATGTGGTAGAAGTAAAAATGTAAGACATTAATTTTAATGTGTTACGTAATGACCCCGCGCATCCTTGACCTCAGAATCATGATAGAATTGTGTTTAAATCTGAGAATAGTCATTGTTTTTTCCTAGAAATATTTATATTCGGAGATTTTTACCACGTCTTAAAGGCATTTTGGCGACAGGGAACGAAAAACAATCATGAAGCGGTTTTGATTTTAAAACTTTACAACAAATTATTGAATGAGACGCCATCCATTCTTTTTAAATAAAGCATTCACAATCACTTACTAGAGTATGGGCAGCAGCGTTCTTATGCATCATACTGTGATCGCCAATCCACCTGCCAAGCGTAGTGATTATGGCAAATCCCCCTCTTTAGGGTAGGCTTATGTCCAACAGTGGACGTCTTTCGACTAAAATCATGAAGATGGTGTAAAATACAAGGTTTGTTTGGATGCAAAAAAAAAAATCTGCCGATTAATTTATTATCTATTCTAAATCGTTTCACATTTCTTTTTCTTCCTTCAAATGGGCCAAATATGTCACATTGAACGCTTGCAAATACCACATTTCCTGGTCACTATACTCCATTTGTTTAGGTAGTTAACTAAAGGTAAACAATCTTGATATGTCTTGTTATATATAAAATAAATCGTATAAAAGACCAACAAATATTATTTAAATTAAGTTACTTACCTAACATCGGTTTAAGTAAATACCTAATTGTAAACAATTTTAGATTCAATTTTTAGACAGTTTTTTAGATAAAAGACATGTTAAGATTGTTTACATTTAGTTAACTACCTAAACAAATGGAGTATAGTAACTTGTAAAGATCGGAATAAATTACGAAGAAGCTAATACCCTTCGGTTACAAATTGCACGATAAGCGAAATTCGAAGGGCCGACGCTGATTCGTTTAAGGGCCCGTAACTCCAACGCCTCAACGCCCAAACTTTGGACCCTCAGCGAAATTATGTATGAAAGTTTTATACGGAACCAGAGAAGCGTATTCTAAAGCGGGTCTTTATGACCCCTGACATCGAAACCGGGTAGCGTTGATTTGATTTGTTTAAAATAAATTACGGTTTCAATTATTTAATTTAGGGCGTTTTGAGTGGAAAAATTTAGTTATTTTGGATTGTAATTAAAATGTTTGGGAGACCAAATAAGCCATGGCTTATGATTCTGTTGACGCTGAGTTAGATAAAATTTGTCTGTGCTCTGACTGAACGAAAATAACTGGCAGTCAATAAAATTATTAAAAAAATATTAAAGAATGTATTTTAATATTTAACCAATAACCTGTGTCCCTAATAAGTATATTACTGACTAGCTTTTGCCCGCGACTTCGACCGCGTCACTTTTTTGCTCCCCTAACCGTCGCATCGAATTGCCTGCCAGTTTTCGTTGCTGTTCCACTCCTTTTGATCGTAGCATGATGTTATATAACCTAAAAAAAAAAAATGTTTAAATTCGGACCAGTAGTTCTTGAGATTAGCGCGTTCAACCAAACAAACAAACAAATTCTTCAGCTTTATAATATTAGTATAGATACTGATTATTTTGTCACAATTTTTTTCTATTCTGTGGTGAAGGATATGTGCCACATAATGTTATGCAGTTGTTATAAAAAATGCCCTTATACATTGAAGACTAGGTTTGCCCTTATACGAAAAAAAAAAACGTGTGCTTTAAGAAAAACTAGACAGCATCTTGATTTTATGCTAACCAGCAGTTATAACCAACTACGTTAGACGTAGTTTCACGCCTTGAATTTCGATCTAAGTAGTATGCAAATGAATTCTCAACCTCACCGTGTTTGAATATTATACTACAAGTGCTCCTCTATTTTGCAGAATATTTCGGATTTTCTCACTTGATATCAAGTTACAGATCAAAAAGCTGAAAATAGTATCGTTCACGAATTCTAGAACGATCTATCTTAAGTTGTTGACTTCTCAACAGATGCAGCTGACACTTATTTTTATTTTATGTCTGTTTTCTTTTTTCCTAAAAGATATAACACTTGTGTTCTCCCCTGAGTTGAATAATGGTATTACGTTGCTTGTTATCGAGGCTGGAGGTGGAATTATAATATTTGGACTTTTAAACGACGAAAAAAGGAGGCGGTTCACAGTTCGACAGTATATTATAAATGTATATTTAATGTATGTTCAGCCCCGAGGTCCGTATCCCACACAACAAAAAAAATGTATTTATAAAAAATTATAGTTATATGTAAATAAGCTCATTGCTCAAATATAAAAAGATTTATTTATTGTTTGTTTTTCAGTTCATTTTTGTCAGATTTTTTTTTGTTTCATATGGGTCTATCTGAAAACTGCAATATCTTGTTTTTGCACACGGATCATGCTTACTTCGTGTAACGCAATGTTTTTGTCATAATATTCCACATTAATGTATAAAGACCCAGAATTTATGATTCTTTCTTACTTTGTTTACTTGGCACACTTTCAAGTTTAGTTATTTCCTGCTTAGTACTTTTGCTCTACGAAAAACGTAGTCATTTTTGTCATATCTTTCTTCATCACTGTCCATTTTTTTAAATTTTTGAGGTATTCTCTAAATTACAGTACCATCCTTTCGTGACGTGTGAGATGTTTTTCAGTCGGAGCGTTAGGAATACTTTCAAGATTGTTTTCTCAATTCAATATCATCATGAGTAGCCTATAATCTTCCCACTGCTGAGACACAGGCCTCCTCTCGGTGAGAGGGAGTACACGGGCTCAGTGCGGGTTGTTCGATGTCACATGTCTTCGAATTTTTGGTTCTATGACATACCGGTTTCCTGACAATATTTTCATTTGACATTTTCCATTTGCAAAATGATGAAATAATTGACACAAAGTGCCTGCTTGGGTTCGAACCCACTACGACTCGTAAGTCAAGGCCGTTACTGGTCCCCCACTCCTCCCAACTCAATATAGATAGGTACTTTTATAATTCTAAGCCCAACGCAGACGCCATTACCCCATTCACTTCAACAACGCCACTCTAATTTACATTGACACAGTTTTTCAAGCTATTCTTGAGTTGACGTTTGAAATAAGTGGAGATGCCTTTGTCAGCGGAGGATAGGATGGGAGGATGGGACGGATGCTCCAGTTTCCACGTGTCATGGCGGACTCGGGAGCCGGTCTGTTGTTCTCCAGACGATTAAGCGTGGTTTAAACGAGTACTTAGGTACTGTTGGAATTGTTTGTTGTATATGTGTTTTAAATGAGGGTTTGTTTTTTTTTCTTTTGAAGTCGTAGTTTTAATTATCGGTTGTACTACGTGAGCTCGACAAATGAATGTGCAAATGCGGCGAGTGCTAGAAACGACTAGATTCAGTGTGTCGAACAAGCGTGCATTCGAACTATGGTGAGTCGCAGTACAGTTTTGTCACACAATTGTTATTCGCAAATCCATTTGTCGAGCTCACGTAGTACACTCGAATTTATCTGTTAAACGATAAATTAATATTATCAATGCAAGTAGATTTGGCACACCGATATCAGCCTATTACCAATGTACCCACTGCTGGGACACAGGCCTCTTCTCTGTGAGAAGAAGTGGGCCATAATCCACCAGACGGGCCCAGTGTACGTAGGTTTTATTCGTCACTCATATTTTAAAATAAGATGAAGTCGACGTTTCCTATCTAACTACTCTGAGAAAAAAAGGCCGAAACAAACTCCGAGGTTACAGTTCCTTTTAAAGTTCAGACATAATTTTGGTCAGATGACGTGAAGACCATGTAGGTTGATGTCTGTAGTGGTATATTGGGGAAAGAACAACATAGACTTGTTGCTGTGTTAGACCTGTGTGTGGTAGTGGACGTTTATTTAACGATTTCAAAGCTACTAAATTTCAACCACCATAAAAAAGACCGAATATCTAAATATATCAGTCTTCTATAAGGGAACCTGATGACGCAGACATTTTAAAGTTCATATCTAAGCACTAGCTAGATATGAACGTTATGGCTGCGTCATCAGAGTCCACTTTTTGCCGCATTTTCCTTAGCAAAACAGTATTAAATTAATCTCCACTAATAACAGCTTTGATTAAGACGTATTGAGTTACCATCTGTGCTATCGAAACGATTTGTTTGGCGCCAAACAGACGCGTCACGACTCACAAAGCGCCACGTCCTACCGCCAAGCGCCACTTATCTCGAGTATTGCTGGGTCATTCAGTTTGTTATTGCAAACGGCTGCTCGGTCCACGATGTAATTCACATTGATAGAACTATTTGCTGCTTCAAAGTCTATTAGCAGGATTATTCATTTTTTGATTTATTGATAGCATGCAATGGGAAGATACATATTATGTGGTGGAAAATCTGAGGTACTCTTTTTTTTATTGGTTGAGTAATCATCAAATGACTTCTCCCGCTCTGGGCGGAGCGGGAGGGCGTATCAGACTTTTACTGACTAAAACCCACCTGTGTTCCTTCAGTTGCCCATATGCCAGAGTCACGGTATCTCTTTCGAACAATCTCGCGACCCTGGCAGGCATCGGTCCTAGCAGACCCCTTCAGTTCTGCTGACATCTCTTTGAGGCGCGCGTGGAACACTACGCGCCGTCGACCCAAGCCTGGTCCTTACCGGGTGGCGTGCTACCCATTGCTCGCCGCCCGCAAGCTTGCGCCTACGGTGGCCGGGAGTCCGCTATCGACTCCCGACGCCTGGGGCGTTTCCTTCTGCGGTGGCTAGGAACGTGAGGGCGCGGAGACTGCCACTCCCTCACGCGCCCCGCCTCCTCCTTTGCGAGCATTACTGCTACGCAGAAGGAGGTGATGGCTTCCCATGCCCTCTCGCTCCGTACCATGGCTCGCAGCAGGGCCGGACGCGAGAGGTCGCCGCCGCCGATCGCCTCCGTGAGGACACAGCGGTGCTCCGCCCAGGCAGGGCACACCTCCACATCTGAAGTACTCTGAGTTATTCTTTAAGAGAATCTGAGTTATTGTTATTAGAAAAAATCTAAGTATTGATTTTTTAGATTCATCATCATCATCAACATCTGCCTAACCCTTTCCCAACTATGTAGGGGTCGGCTTCCAGTCTAACCGAATGCAGCTGAATATCAGTATTTTACATGGAGCGACTGCCTATCTGACCTCCACAACCCAGTTACTGGGTATTACGATATCCCTTGGTAAGACTGGTTGTCGGACTGTCGGGCTTCTGACGACTCATAACGACTGTCGACAGCCGGGACCAACGGCTTAATATGCTTTCCGAGGCACGGAGGGGTCTTGGTATATAAAGATGGTCACCCATCCACGAATAACCGCGTCAAGCGTACCTGAACCTTAGCGTAGCTTGTTAGATTAAAGGCAAGTTTTAGTTGTTTTATAATCTTCGTTTACTCCATTTACTCTTGCAATTTTTAAGCAGCAAAACAATTATAAATCTCATTAAATGCATCCAGAGGTCCTCCTAAATGGATACAGTATCGTTTAACCAAGTCTCCTTCTTTTTTATTACTTCACTACCGTACTCAAACATGTTGCAATATACATAAACTAATTAATTTCTGGTTTTACACAGATGCCCTGCCATCACCTTCATTGCCCATACAACTAATATAATCCCTTAATGGCCTTCCACGATACCCATGGGATAAATTGAAACAAGTCAAGAGTCATTAATAAGTTTAACATCAAAACATAACACGATTTTGGTCAAATCTTTCCCAAAAGAACACAACTTTGGTCATTAGAACTCGGTTCAAATCTAATTTGAATAGCCACGATACATATGTATGTATGTACATAGATAAACTCACGAGTTTTACCCTTGGGCTCACTATTTTGATTAAAATGGCTGCCACATAAAAGGTACACTCCGCCACACAATATGATATCGCGGAAATTTATTTAGACTGTTCAAGACAGCCTGTGTTATTCTATTGTATAAGCTATATAACTGTAAAGTTTGCACGAAATTCGTTCAATAGTTTTCGAGTGAAAGAGTAACAAACATCCATCCAGATGGATGATCTATACTCACAAACTTTCGTCTTTATGATATCAAATTAGTAGGAAATAGGATAAATACACTACAAAAAACTCGGATACTAAAAGTTAAAGTTTTTCAATCAAAAACAGATCTCAATTTGTCAAAATTAACATGATATAAGGTGCAAAACTTGAGATAACTTTCACTATTCAACGCAGAGTCACGGCGCCAAACGTGTTTGTTTGAACAACGATAAATCTAAACTATTTGATAAATACAAACTTGCATGCAAGTAATGGGCTATAAGTGTTCGTTCCAATAGATTAAGTAACAGGTCAAACGTAAACCTTTTACGGACCAAATAAACCGTGCCAGCTACCCGCAAATTGTAGCCATTTTTCTCAGGCACTGCAAATCAATTTAAGTGCAGCTCGTAGCTTTCGTTCCGACCTTTGATATTCAAAGTAAAATTTCGAACTGATTTTCATCAACTTTTAAATTTTATAAAACTACTATGAGGATAACTTTAATGTTGTATATTAATCAGAAGTCGTTTAATCCTTAGGACAGGTTTTTATTTCAGTTTTTCATACATTTTCAGTTTTCAGTCCATTAATTTTGCTTAATAAAAGGGCTTAAATCGCTCGGACAGTTGGATGGTGGTATGTTGATAAATGAAGCCTGAAAATTATGGCCTTCAGGCTTGTAATTTGGTCTGTCTGGGGCTTAATTAGGTTTTAACTACTTTCCTGATTACTGCGGCTACCTGCGCCGACTCGATTTTTTTAAATTTGATTCTCGGAAAACCGATTTTGATTAAAAGGATACGGGGATTGGGATTTTGTTCATTTCGAAATTTGTAAATACGATATTAATTAGTTACTATAATAAAGAATGGAAGAATACTCATTAATTTAGCACAGACGAAACGATTGGTTTATTCACTGGATGGTTAATTTTGTTTTAAGCAGTAATTGATTAAAGACACATTTATATATTTAAAAAAAAAATCAAACCGATTTAAATTTTTTGTTGGGTTAGAAGTATGCAAAAATCTGCATTTAATTTATAAAAAGCATCACAATATTGCCATTCTAATAACAAAAGACGCATTCCTTGCAATGGATGATCAACAGAAAATAAAACAAAGAAAAGCCTGGACCTCAGTCAAAGAGCGCATAATAAAACAGAGGCATATTAATAAAACATATACTCAGACTCATGTAGTTATCTCACAGAGTTTTATATGATGAGGAAACCGTACCCTAATCCTTTTATAAATGCCATAAGTTAATTCAAACGGAATTCATTTTCTTTTGAGGCTATGGTCGACTGAGGCACAGAATAGATTGTTAAAGAAGGTCAATTCCTTACAACAAACAAGAACAACCGCATGCATATACCCTTGTTTAACAGAATAAATGACAGACTAGTAAATTAAATTGATTTCCGTCACCATTCTTCGTCATTTTCTAATAAAAATTAAATATTTTTCTTTGATGAGGGCATATCTTGAGAACGACTGGATGGCCAGTTCGTTTTAGGTTCTTACAGAAAAAAAGTTTGAAAAGTTTTCCGAAAATTTTCAAATTAGAAAAATATTGAAACGTCCTTTTTTGGACGAATTTTTGATTTTTTTATAGAACCACGTCTACCAAGTTAAAGGGACGCCCCTTTAACTGATGTGGGAATTCATCCCACGGGAACGTACAACTGAGACAAAATACCTATGTTACTCCTTATAACATTGACTACCTGCCAGTAAAAGTCCCATCAAAATCCATCCATGTCGGAGACTACCCGGACCCAGACAGACATTAATAAAAAGAAAACTTATCTTTCCTTTCATATGCAAGTAATAAAAAGTTATTTTGACATTACTTGTGATATAGAATTATAGATTGATGAATAGATTATTGATAGGCTGGCGTTTGCCCACTATCACATCTGGTGATAAACACTATAGCTAACATTTTAGATTCCTATACGTCCATATATGTGAGCTACTATTTTCGTGGGTCGAAAAGAACCGATCTTCTGCACTCACTTATTTGGTGGCAGGGGGTTGTCAACGGCGCAATTTCCGACCGGACTTTAAAGTAATTTGTCGAGGTCCGGTCTCACAGATGTGACAGACACGACGTTTCGGTTAACTCACTTTAATCAAAATGTAAATTCAATATAGATAATACGCTTATGTGTGCATAAAATTACTCGTTAGTTATTAGTATGATCCGTGTGACCAAGGATGAACTGAGCAAGGTCTCGACGCCTGCTAGGACCGATGCCTGCCCAGGTCACGAGATTCGTTCGAAAGAGTTACCGTGGCCCTGGTATATGGGCAACTGAAGGAACACGGGTGGGTTTTAGTCAGTAAAAGTCATTTAATGATTTCCCATCCAAAAAAACAAAAAAGAAGTTCTAGACGATGATAGTGCATACATGAACCCTGAAAACATAACACTCCTTTGGGCTGTCGTGTAAAAATAAAACAACTTTATTCTAACTTCAGGGTTCCTTCTCTGCTTTAGGTTCGTTCACAGGCAAACACCAAACATACCAAGACCCAAAACTATTGTATGTTTGCCAACTACAAATAAGAATTACCTGCAAAAATTCGGTGACTTCGGTTATTTAATTTATTACTCACTTAAATTTTTGACCTGTCAAGTCTCGACTGAGACAGAATGAATCTTCCATTGTCGCGTTACTCCCGGGAGCAACAATTGCATTCCTGTAAAAGAAAAAAAAACTATTCGGTCGGGGCTCCCCGTCTGGCCTTACGTGATACTTACCCCGCATACATACGAATAAATTCTAGAACGAGACAGAGAGAGAAGAGGTAGCATCTCTATGCTACCTCTTCTCTCTCTGTCCCTCTGGGTATATTGCTTTTACCTTACCTACATGAGGATTTCTACCAATCAACTGCCACAAGCCCCGTTGAAGAACTTCGTTGAAAAAACTTTTCGTTTTTCCAATCAGATTTTCAAACAGCCGCAATTTCAGTCAACCGTGCATGAAACACAAAATTGGCAACACGCCTTGCTATAACAATTAATACACCAACTAATGTATTGAGACAGGTTTTCTAATAAAACTCTGTTCACCAACTTTGTAGAAAAGAGAACTAACAAGACATCGAAACTACAGGAGTCCAGATCATGAGATTTGACGGTGTGGAAGACCAAGTTTGATCTCCAATTTGAAATGGAAAAGTGAACATTTTTCCCGCACCGTTTGAGTTTCGCTACGAATTCTGTTCGATATTATTTTGTGTCCTTGCTTTTGTGAAGGTTATGTGAAAGATTTTTGAGATTAAGGTTTTAAGTTCTGTTATTTCATCATAGTTTTTATACAAAACTAGCTTTTGTTTATCAAAAACGCTGAGATACGTATAAACTAATTTTCAACCGTCAGCCTAAACATAAAATTTGAAGAACCTGGCTTCAAAACTGATGGACTTTCATAAAAACTTCCACCCCTTTACGAGGGTAGTTTCCAAAAATCCTTTCTTAGCTGACGTCTCCTACTCATGTCATTATATACACGGCATCTACCTCTGCGAAAAATTTCATCGTCGTAGGTCCAGCAGTTTTATAGATTTCGTCATTAATCTGTGAGTGAATGAGTGACCGTTCGCTTTTACTTATATTGATACCTCAATGAATCTGAAATTCATTTTCCTTCATAACTCAAAATAAATGTAAACTTTTAGAGAATAGAGCTTACAATATCATCTACAAATATATCTCTTGCGATCCCTTAAGATCCTCAATTAGGAATATTAATCCTCAATCCATCCAAAACTTAATATCTTAAGATAATCTCAAAGAAAATAAGGTCGACGAAAAACAAATCCAATTATGGAACTTCAGAGTTTAATCGGTATGACACGACTTCTCAAATGTCAAATAAAATCGATTTGAATTACATTACAGTAATAGGGTTAGGTCCCCTGTACGAGGCCTTGACGTTCTGCCAAGACTTTGAGACTATCTCCTTTGTTATTACAATGTTCTTGTATCCTTTCTTCATTTGTTCATACTATATTTTCTGATCTTTGCTAAATTTGGCCCTAAGAAAAGTGCTCCTCATACATGTAGCTGTTATTTTTAACCGACTTCAAAAAGGAGGAGGTTCTCAATTCGGATGTTTATGTTTTTTTTTTATGTATGTTCGGCCATAACTCCGTCATATATAAACATATTTGCAAAATTCTTTTTTTGTTCGAAAGGGGTTTATTCCGAAATGGTCCCATATAATTTTCATATAGATCTGATGATGAGTGCGGGAGACAGACACCGGAACTCTTTAAAAAATGACAGCAAATCAACCGCGATTTCTGCTATCGCATAAATATGCATTGTTTGTTTGGAATTAGTGCAGGGTGAATACCACAACTAAAAATTTAGAAATAAAAACTTTTTTACAAAAAAAAAAACAACCGACTTCCTTAAAAACACTACAAAGTGAAAAATAACTTTAATTTCGGAAGTCGGAGGCAAAAAAACCATAAATACAGATCCTAAGACACCGACTTCCGAAATTAAAGTTATTTTTCACTTTGTAGTGTTTTTAAGGAAGTCGGTTGTTTTTTTTTTTTGTAATAAAGTTTTTATAATATAAGAGCTTCGACCATCAGCTCAGGAGGCTGTCATTGCGTGGCTGAGTCTAGGTTAGATTTTTTTTTGTAAAAATGTTTTTATATGAGTCCTAGGTTTGATTTCTAAGTCAGGCAAAGTGTTATTGGGATTTTTATTTGGGAATTTCTCCGTAGTAGCCCGAAATTTGAAACTTGGAAGTACGACACCTCCGTGCCTCAGAGCGCACGTTAATCCGTTAGCCCTGCGCCTGATTTCTCTCCGGTCGTGTCGGACTGTCGTCCCACCGGATTATGACAGTGAGGGAACAGTGAGTGCCCCTGTGTCTGCGCACACACTTATGCACTATTATATCTTTCGCGTCGAAGGCTGGTCTCCTAGCCGCCATGGCCGAAATACGGTCTGGAGGTCTAGCATTATTATTTGTCAATACTTTTATTTGTATATTTATACACAGTAGCACAGGAGCTCGCATTACCATCATTCAGAGACAATGGCGAAGTCGGAAGTGTGTGTGTGTTATGTGCTGACGGTACTCGTCTTTACACACAGCGTGGTTTTATACTTGGTTACCACAAGTAAAGCGTAAGTCGTTTCGTGAGATAAAAATACGATTGTTGTGTTATTTCAGTATAGTATTAATAAATTATCGAGATTTGCTGGCAATCGAGTAGTCGTGAAATTTTAGCACCGGTAACTATCTATTTGGATTCATTTCAACAAGTACGTAGTAAACGGGGTTGATAAGAAATCGCGACAATATTTTGTATCTTTTTGAGGACTCGAGCATTTTGTTCGCACGAGTTTATTTAATGTTGTGGCGAAAGTAGTTTGTATGGTAATATAAAACATTAACTGCTTTTTAGAAACGACTTTTCAAAAAAAATAATCTTAAGTCCTTTTTGCTGATCCACGCCAAATAACAAATCAGCAACATACGACTTTCAACCTTAAAAACTTTCAACAAACTCCTGCACCGCCGGCCACCACACAATTACGTCATAAAAACAAAAAGGTATCACTCAACAACCCACACAACGTACGTACGTTAGTACAGCTAACCCCCCAACGCTAATCCTTCACTGTCGGTTTAAATTCAGTTACAAGTTCCCCTGGGCCTCCTCTGGTCGACGCAACTTGGACCTTAGAGGCCTCGCGTGATGTGTTGCGATTGTCTTAATGCTAACTAACTATAGCTACTTGTTATTCACTTTAAAGTCTATGAGTTTGTTTTGGAATATTTTGATAGAAGCTGGAGTAGCGCTGGTAATGCTAAATAATAAATTAATAGTTTGATTAACGTAAAAATGGATAGAAATTTTATATTTCATGACTGTATCGAAAACATGATGTGTGTCTTTACTTGGTCCTATCTCGCTTCTAGATACTCTCACTTGTATTAACTGTTGTTGAAAAGAGGCGTGTTATATGTTTAACGTGTGTATTTGTGGTGTCGTAGATCCTAACGGCTTAAACGGTTTCTTTTTTTGTGTTTTATCTGAAAATTCACTTAATCGCTTCTAATTAAGTCACCTTTTGATAGGTGTTATGTTCAAATAAAACTTAAGAAAATCTGTTTAACCTCAATCAATGAAAACATCAAACAGCAGAGGCTTAGCAAAAATTAATGTATGCTATTGTAGGAAGGATAACATTTTCATTAGCCGTCCCTCGACGCGACGATGCTTTGATCAAAATATTGCCTACAGCTTGTAATTAAACATAAAGGTCTTACTTTTTTTTTACTTTTTAGAGTTTTTAATTAAGTTCATGTCAAAGAGAAATATGTATCATATATTAATTAGTAAATAATAATGTATTACCCTATTAAGTAATTACTGCTTGACTGCCTCGTTGGTCTAGTGCAGGGTTTCTCAAACTTCTGGCTCTACGTACCCCCATTCAAGTTTCCAGATGACAGCGAACCCCCACCCCCAACAAGAAACATTGTACGTAGAATAAAATAAAGTTATTTCAAGTTATTCTATATACAATGTTATTCTCACGCGCACCGTGTCACGCCACGAGCGAGCGACAGTCGCGCGCGCGCCTTCATGCTTTCCGCATGCGCCTGCCAGTCACCCAGCTGCCATTACGTAAATTTTGTCGCGAACCCCCTACCGTCGCATGGCGAACCCCTAGGGGTTCGCGAACCCCACTTTGAGTAACACTGGTCTAGTCCTGGGTTCGATTCCCAGGTAGGCCAAAGTGTTGTTGGGTTTTTCCATCTGGAATTTCTCAGTAGCAGCCCGGAGTCTGGATTTGTGCCCAGTTGATGGCAATAGGCGCGTCCCATATTACATGGGACTTAAACATAATAGGCGAAATGGGGGTGTACTACAGGTACGCCTCTGCCCAACCCTTGAGGTGTCATGTTATGTTATTATGTAATTACTTTTGTTGCGTAAGTCCAAAAATACCAAAGTGTTATTAAACCATCCATGAAAATACCTAATATCATAATGTACGAACAAATTATAAATGATTATAGCAACATGTGTCTAATTCCGTGGTTAATTTATTTTATGTGCCAGACTCCTTCATATAGAAAGACCAGAAAATTCTAGGAAAAAATACGTAAACGTGTCCTTGAAAGAAATACGAGGTCGAAACCCGCATCGAATTTAATCACAAGAAAGAAAAGAAGAAATATACAACAGACATGTAAACTTGTATAGGTACACATAAAAGAGGTTTCATCTGATATTGTTTGCTGTAATGTTTGAGATCCCTTCAAAAACTATTTGTTAAACTATATAAATTCACAGTTCATTAGACAGGCCCCTAATATATGGGTCTTTAGAACATAAATGGCAAAATTTGGGTGTACTTTAATACCACCTCTGCCTATCCCTTTGTGGAACACAGGCATGATGTTATGCTAGATATATGTAGTTCCTAATCATAGTCAATCATAGTATAATTGGAGTTCCTAATCGACAGAAAGAAAACACTAGAAACATTACCGTTGAGAAAGTAAAAACATGATTTATAATGCGGTAGTTTAGCTTGTTGTTGAGCAGCTTTTCGTCACAAATTCAAATTGAAAATAACTTATTTGCAAGGGTCAACAACATGTTCGATATTAACAAGTGACATGAAACAACAGCGTATGACAGTCCTATTATTACCATTTTTACTTTTCGGCTTCGGCTTTCAAACTACATCCTAAGAAAACATGAATAATTTGAAACAAAACCAAACAATATAAAATTAAGAATGTGATCCAAAAACTAGCTTAGTATAGAAACTAATCTTATAGTTTATCCTACAAATATTCGAATACACTATAACAAGAGAGTACTCAAAAGAAGAAGGAGAATAAACGAAAAATTTATATTTCTTTATGCTTTAATTATAAAAAAATCTATTACGTTTTTTATTACATATTATGACATTGATGCCTCCATTAAATATTTAGATAGGTGATTGTATACACGGGACCCATGCCAAATATTATGTAAATGAGTAGTTTAATTAGGACAACAAACATGTTCAATTCTAAGAAACTAAAACTTATTCAAAGGTCCTGCCTATTTCGTAAATGTGCCTATATTGTGGCTGTCAAAGTACTAACTGTAACCATTAATAAAATACCTACAGAAGAAACTTGAAATGACGTAATAAATAAAATGAAATGCCAACCAAAACTCAGCAGGATACAATACTTTTCTTCTTTATAGCCATTCCGTTTTTTGTAAACACTAAAAGTTTGTATAGTCTCTGCGAAATAAGTCGCCGGTACTAACCACCTAAACCGAAATTAGTATTCCTACAAAAGAACGATATTAAATTGCAAAAGACGTCTGTTTCTTCAGTGGGTAGAATAAACTCAACTTAAAAATAGGTGATATGTATTCAAAGGATTCTCGCGATCGATCTAAACGGCTTTTGAAGACCTTTATATGAAGAAAAGAATTTCATAAAAAGGTGTCTAGATGTCAAGTCTGTGAGTAGACTTCAAGAAATGGTTTTGGCCTTGTTTTGGTAAATAAAGTTTCTGAAAATATATTTTTTCAGTCTATATAGCAGACTTTAGGTAAAGTCATTTTGTTAACCTTGTCTTATCCATCGCTAGTATTAGATATATAAAAGTTCAAAATTGTTTTCGTGACTCTTTTGGCCTTCTAAGGCAGGCAGTTCCATTATACTATAAAAAAGTATAAACAGCCTATAATTTTCCCATTGTTGCAACACAGACCTCTTCTCGATGAGAGGGAGTGGGCTGTAATCCACCACGGGCGCTTAATGTGGGTTGATAGACGTCACATGTCTAAGAATTTTGGGTTCTGGGCCATGCCGTTTTCTCACGATATTCTTCTTCTGCCCGCGATTTCGTCCGCGTTAAATTTCTTGTTCCCCTGACCTTTCCCGTCGCGTCGAATCGCCTACCCGTGCGATTTTTTCCGTTTTTGCAACATTTTTCATTACTGCTCCGCTCCTCTTGGTTGTAGCGTGATGTTATATAGCCTATAGCCTTCCTCGATAAATAGACTACCCAACACAAAAATATTTTTTTTAATTCGGACCAGTATTTCCTGAGATTACCGCGTTCAATCAAACAAACAAACAAACTCTTCAGATTTATAATATTAGTATAGATAAGAGTGTCACAAAACGCTCCGTATTTGAACATCCGTTATAGTGTGACTGTTCACCGATTTCTTGGGAAAGCAAAGCAATACCGCCTGATACATATCAACATAATATAACCCTCGTCTTAACAGAGGGTTAGGAACATACAGTGGCGTAGATATATTACGCTCACATTTCGCTTATACCTATATGTTAACGACCCATGCAATGGAGAGGGACCCTATTGCCATTAACGGACACACATCGAGACTCCAAGCCTGCGACCAAAAAAATTGCAACATGAATATACAATCACTGTTGAATTCAACATCAAGTCATTTATTCAAATAAGGCTGAGGAACGCTTTTCGAACGTCAAAATTACACGAGACAGTCCCCAAAAAGGCCCGCCCTTCACAACTTAGTGCTTCTTCTGGGAAAAAGAAGTAGAGCAACAAACTCCCTAACAGCACACCTGTCTGTTTAGTTAGATAAACTTGATTATATACAATATACTATGTGATAAGAGAACGGTGTGGTTTAAAAGAAGATGTAGTGGCAAAAATTGAAAAATGTATGCTTAGATGGTTTGGTCATGTTGAGAGGATGAATGAAGGACGGCTCACAAAAGGTATTTACAAGGCAGATGTGAGTGGAAACACCGGGAATGGACGCCCTAGGAGGACATATAGTGACCTTATTGGTGATGTTCTTCAGAAAGGTCAGGTGCGTTGTACTCGCAACCGGCGTGTGTGTACGCAACCGGCGTGTGTGTATGACCAATTGTATGAACCTAAACGAGGCATAAGGAGTGTGTAGAGATCGTAGCAGGTGGCGTTCCGTGGTTTCTGCCTACCCCCATGGGAAAAAGGCGTGATTGTATGTATTTATACTAGGTAGACAAAATAATTACCATTACGATACACAGAACATTAAATTCAATAATTTGCCATATGTCAGCTAGCCATTTTAAATACACGATAAGTTACTTCTAGCTATACAAATAATCATTTTATACGCCTACTCTTCCTACCCGCGATTAACGCCCGATGGAGTGCGGTGAGGTGTGATAAAAAGTAAATAGAAGGGAGCGCAAAATGTGTTCGCACATCTTCGAGTAACTTCGCGGTTCATTTGCGCAGTGCTGACAAAAAGAAACGAGCATGTATTAGTAAATCAACAGCAATTTGTACTATCAACCCGGGGAGCAATTGGCTGAGCATAGTTAATCTATAATATTCCCATTGCTGGAACACAACCCTCCTCTCTGTGAGAGGGAGCGAGCCGTAATCTACCACGCGGGTCCAGTAGCGATTGGTAGATGTCACATGTATTCGATTTTTTGGTTCTAGGCTATGTCGGTTCCTTCGCAATATTTTCTTTCACCTTTTTGAGAGCAGTGGTGAAGAAATAATTCATACAAAGTAAAGCGCCTCTTTGGATTTGAACCGTCGACTTACAACTTTATTGGCTGAAGTGTGGACCCAATTCTTGCAGGCAATTCATTTTTGTAGTTGACATTATTTTCGCGTCTTGGAATGTATGATAATTGAGTGACTGAACAAACACAATCTAGAAAAGGAACGCTGAAGTTAGAATAAGATTAATCTATTTTTATATAGCGACACTTACGTGTGGCAAATCATCGAGATTTCTATACCAGATTTATGCAAGTTTGAAGAATCGAACACATAATTATTCCGGAATGAACTCTCTAAATTATGGTGTAAATCTAATCGAGTTTCGTTGCATATGTTAGAAGAACTACGCGGCCATACAGAAAGACACGAAGAATAGATTCCCGAACATAAAAAAAACGTCTCACAATGGACACCCCAATATCCAAAGCCCCTCAGTTACACAGTACTATGTTCAAAACACGGCATACACAGCCAATCTAACCTAGAAACATAGGTACTGTAGCCGGTCAGCAACAACAAAGGCCACAGTACCGGCTAATCTAGGTGACAACGTACAAATCAGAAATTTGCAATCACAGCGTTCAGACAACGCGTTCGTATGAAGGCACAAATCAAGGCGTCCGTCCGTAAAGGTTTGGAAATCATTCGGGATTGGGATGTGAAATCACAATGATTCGGGTTTTGCCATTTTGGGCAATTGAAGCCTAGTTTGTAGCTCTCTACTGTTGTTGGTGTTTGTGCTCGCTAGCAATAGTATATTGGGCGTACTGTGTACTACAATAGTATAATTCTATTGCGACTATTCATAATAGATTAGAATAAAAAACCGTACAGAACCTACCTATATCCAGCTTTGAATTTTTAGTTCTAGAACATGCCGGTTTCCTTACGATGATTTCATTCACCGTTTTGAGAGCCGTGGTAATGAAATAATTTACACAACGCAAAGAGCCTGTCTATAGTCGAACCTACGACCTACAAACTCGTAGTCGCCGCCGATACCACTGGGCCACCACAGCTCACAGCTCAATTTATCATATTTAATACCTATTATTTCCGTCATTATAAACTGTGACTGCCACTCAAGTGGACTCTACTGTCCATTTCCAGGACATAATCCCTCAGACATTTTCTCCATTAAAGTACTTTGCAAACTCTGCCAATTAAGGCAAACGAAATGTCAAGGAGAAGTTCAATTAAAGTTCTGATCATAATCTAATTGAGTCTAGAGCTACGTCAACATAATCTAACTTGTTGGAGGATATCAGCCTTACATGAAGTGACGTCATTGCTAAGTACTCATGTTTCTTGCTTGTCCAATACTGCTAATTGCTTGGTAACTTAAATTGGCTTAGTAGTTGAGTGTTGAGTTAGTTTGATACTTGCAAAGAGAGCTAATGGTGGTGCTAATGGAGGCTGTAATTACTTCTCGGTAATATAGGATGATACATTAGCTCACGCTTTCTTCAGGGGTAAGTAGAAACTATAGAACCCCACGAGCCTACGATCCTTAAAAACTCCTTTTTTCTTCGTTTACGTTGATACATTTAGATGATTTTGTAGTCTAAAGGAAACTCCTGTGAATATAGTTGTGTTAGAGTACAGAACTACATGTCTACACTCAATGCAATTTCTAAGCGATATGTTTTCAATATTGTGGTGGCAATTATATTGCCATATGCCAAACCACGTATCGCACTGACGTCACGCTGTTGCGTGATGATGGATGGACGATGTTTCCTACATCGCGCTAGTAGATTTTACCGCGCAACTAGCATATATAAAACGTCCCGATATTAATCGTTGAATTAGCCCTCAGAGAGCCTTTTCTATGGAGTATGATTGAATTTTACACCCTGATTTCTCATATACCTAAAATATTATTTATAGACTACAAATATGATCACAGGGCAACAATAAATTCGTCCGCATCGCTGCCAATGGAAAAAGTGCCCAAAGGTCTGGCAGAATTGCCACGTTGTATGGCGATGCTGATTCTTTGGCCAAAAAGAAAGCCAGCACTGTGGTCACTCGAAGTGACTAGATATTTCGCGCGACTTTATCTGCAATCTAGAATAAAACGTAGCCTGTGTTATTATATATATATATATATTTTCTAAGTAGCAGGCGACTCACCTACCTATAATTCATTTTAAACTTAATGTATTTCTAATGGATTATTATACAAAAATATAAGAAGTATTAATTCTCATTCTTCACATAAACTTTAACTGTGCCAAATTTCCTTTTTCCTCCGACATCGTAATTTTCGTAAAAAGGATTAAAAAGTTTTTGCTTCACATTTTTATATATTCATATTTCATATTCATATGAATAGATATTATGGATGCTATCATATCTTCCAGTTCCGTACGGTGCCGGACCGAAAGAATAGCATCAAACCATTTCTTTCCGTTGGTGTCATAAAAGGCAATCTAAGGGACTTACTAGAGCATACGGTGGAGGTGTGCCCTGCCTGGGCGGAGCACCGCCGTGTCCTCGTGGAGGCGATCGGTGGCGGCGATCTCTCGCGTCCGGCCCTGGTGCGAGCCATGGTACGGAGCGAGAGGGCATGGGAAGCCGTCACCTCCTTCTGCGAAGCAGTAATGCTCGCGAAGGAGGAGGCGGGGCGCGTGAGGGAGTGGCAGTCTCTGCGCCCTCACGTCCCTAGCCGCCGCACGAGGAGACGTCCCGGGCGTCGGGAGTCAATAGCAGACTCCCGGCCACCGTAGGCGCGGGCTTGCGGGCGGCGAGCTACCCATTGCTCTGGTAAAAAAAGGGACTTACTAGAGAATAGAAAGCAGCATTCTCTATGCATTTTACCACCTTGCTGCGTTCGCCAACCATCGAGCAAAGCGTATCGATTACGACAAACCCTCCAAATTGGGCCTATATCGAGCAGTGGACGTTTTTCGACTAAAATGGTGATGATGATGATATCTTTGAGAGTATGAAAGTTCTTCCTCGATATTAATTTTACAGGAAAAGCTTAAATAGTTCATATTTGAACGTTTACTCTTGCAAAATTATTATTCAACTATGTAGCTCTCAGCTGCAAAAGCAGCGTTGCAAATTTAAGTTCTTCCCTTTGAAGAATAAATTCGAGACGAGGAAGGGAATATTTATGCTTAATACTCTACCACCTATGAATCAAATTTCTCGAGCAATTACAGAGCCACAATCACGCTCACACTGCATAATTATAAACTACGTTACATGGAACGTGAGAATTTTGCAAACGTGAGCTCAGGTTTGGAATAGTTCGGTTTAAATCACACACAAAAGCAGAATTCTCGTTACAATCACTCGCATATTTGGAATTTACAAGACCGCATGAAATGTGAATGTGTTACAGTAGAAATATTTGCAAGTAGCGTCTGTTTGAATTCAGTTGTTTTTTTTTGGTGTAAAGTTTTGGTCTAAATATAAAATTGATTGAATCGTTGGTTTAGTGGTCGCAAGCACGACTGCTAAACATGAGGTTTTGAGTTTGATTCCCAGGTCGGGCAAAGTGTAATTGGATTTTTATCTAGAATTTCTCAGTACCAGCACGGAGTCTGGGACTTAAACATAACTGGGCAAATGTGAGTGTAGTATAAGTACACCTCTGCTCAAACCCTTGGGAAAGGTGGCGTGATGTAGTGTATATATGTAAATATAAGTATGCCTGTTTAAAAAATCTTTAAACAAACAAAACCAGTAAATTATATTTTAAAACTTCAAGACTGGCTTTTCTTACACCGATACCAAACTTCTAATTCAAAGTTTTACCTTCCAGCGTGCCTGGCTACATGCGAAACTTCCTTCCTTCAGAAAAATATGTTTTACTTTTAAGTATACCGACTAAGCGTGAGTCAAGTTAATATTGGTCTCGTATAACGTACAAAGTTGAGTTCTAACAATAGGCTTCTCCGTGAATGTTTTAGTAAGTGTTGTACTTTCAGCTACAGATTCTTAGCGAGATTGTTCCGCTTTTGTATCGTAAGTAAGGTGAAGTTTCCATGTTAACTTAGTTTTGAGCTAAATTTTCATAATGTTTGGTGTGTGTAAATATTCACTTTAATTATTTTGAAATTAGAAGTTGGAGAGGAAGTTTGATAGACCGTAACGAAAACCAAGTTTAACCCGCAGAAGCCTTACAAAACACGTAATCAATTTTCTTTTGCACTGTAATATGAAGATTTTTTGGCAGCCTGCCATTCAATAGTATCCACTTTTCCGG
This sequence comes from Aporophyla nigra, assembly GCA_947507805.1. Lineage (NCBI taxonomy): Eukaryota > Metazoa > Arthropoda > Insecta > Lepidoptera > Noctuidae > Aporophyla > Aporophyla nigra. Next base: position 22,964,452 of record OX382292.1, on the reverse strand, counting down.
ATTTTTCATATTCTTAAAGAGATTTATATGATATGAATGTTTCCACCTATAGCACAAAATAAGACAAAACAAATAAAACATGTGATGCGCTAACCTCGGGCGGACGCAACTATTTGTAGGCACAATAATTATATTATTTATAGGCAGAGACTTGCGAACGCCACCTGCTACAATCCTTGCATACTCCTTTTGCTTCATTTACGTTCATTCATCTGGTCAAACACGCATGTCAGTTGCTAGTACTACGCACCTGGCCGTTTGAAGAACATCACCAATAAGGTTACTATATATGTCCCCCTAAGGAGTCCCCTCCCGAGGTTTTTGCTTGCATCTGCTGTAAATAACTTGTGTGTGTTTCATTCACTCTCTCACCATGACCTAGCCATCTAAGCACATTATTTTCGACTTGTCACTTCACCTTCTTTTGAACCGTATCGTTGCCTTACCACATATTTCCCCAGCCTATCATTTATAGTCACACCCCACACGCTTCGCAAGAAACGCAATTCTACAGCATTTATTCTACTTTCATGCTTCCTTTGCCACCGCTAACATTCACTTAATTTACCTAATCGTAGGCACCAGCACACCATTGTGAACAGAGTTTTGTAGTTCTTGCCTACCCCCATGGGAAGAAATTATGAGTTTTTGGTTATGTGACTAGTGTTTCGAAACCCAAACTAGGTATGTCACTGCCAGGGTTTGTGGATTTGTTCCAAAGAGTTACCGTGACTCTGACATAGGCAACTGAAGGAACACGGGTGGATTTAGTCAGTAAAAGTTCGACACGCCCTCCCACTCCACCCACAAAAAAGGGAATGTCAATTCCGCATTCGTGCAATTCCTACTTTTTTTTTTTTTTTGGATGGGAAATCATCAAATGATTTCTCGCGCTCTGGGCGGAGCGGGAGGGCGTGTCAGACTTTTACTGACTAAAACCCACCCGTGTTCCTTCAGTTGCCCATGTGCCAGGGTCACGGTATCTCTTTCGAACAATCACGTGACCCCGGCAGGCATCGGTTCTAGCAGACCCCTTCAGTGTTGCTGACATCTCTTTGAGGCGCGCGTGGAACACTACGCGCCGTCGACCCGAGCTTGGTCCTTACCGGGCGGCGAGCTACCCATTGCTCGCCACCCGCAAGCTCGCGCCTACGGTGGCCGGGAGTCCGCAATCGACTCCCGGCGCCCGGGGCGTCTCCTCCTGCGGCGGCTAGGGACGTGAGGGCGCAGAGACTGCCACTCCCTCACGCGCCCCGCCTCCTCCTTCGCGAGCATTACTGCTTCGCAGAAGGAGGTGACGGCTTCCCATGCCCTCTCGCTCCGTACCATGGCTCGCACCAGGGCCGGACGCGAGAGGTCGCCGCCGCCGATCGCCTCCACGAGGACACGGCGGTGCTCCGCCCAGGCAGGGCACACTTCCACCGTATGCTCCACCGTGTCCTCTAGACGATCCTCACAATGGAAACACCCGGGCGTTTCCTCCCGCTTTATCCTGAACAGGAACCCACCGAAGCACCCATGCCCGGTGAGAACCTGCGTCAGGCGGAAGGTGAGGACGCCGTGGCGCCTCTCTATCCACTCCTCAAAGAGGGGACTTACCGCCGCAATTGTGGCGTGCCCTGCAATTCCTACTTGTGTGTCTGAAATATGGAATTATTAAAAAAAAATCTAAGTATTGATCATATCACCTAATAATCTAACCATCTTGTCCCTTTTCGTTTTAACGACACCCTGATCTCTCAAGATCCAGTGACATCTCTAACAGTATCACGTACCTTCAAATTCGTCACGTAAGTCTTAAGATTAATTAATTATGGAAATTGTTAGTCTGTTGTAATTAATTGAATCGCTCGAGTTATATCGTATTGTTTTCTGGCATCTGTATGTATAATGTCAAAATTCTACTGTGCCTGTCTGTTTGTGTACTTGTACATATTTGTAGATGTAGGAGTGAGCTTAGAAGCTAGACAATCAATATCTACATTATTACTAATAAAGCTGACGAGTTTATTTGTTTGTTTGAATGATGCTCTGCACCCTAATTGCGAAGCGCACAATTTATCAGAATCTGAATGGGATTGAAGATTATTTCTAAACCATTGCGTCATTAGTTCGAATAAATTGTCGGCTCAGCAACGTAAATAACGCAATGAATGTTGTTTAACTATGAATATTAAACCAATTCCTACAGATAAAAAGTTCCGCTTTTACCCCTCTGGTACTTCCAGTCGTATTTAAAAATATAATAAGTCACGATCTATCTGACTTTTAGGCGACAATGAAGTAATAGTGTGGGGAGGTGCGACGCGACGGGGTGGTTGGGGGAGCAGGAAATTTCACGCGCACGAAGTCATGGAGAGAAGCTAGTAAAAATTATAAAACAAAGTCAGTTTCCGTGTCCATTTGGTCGCTTAGTCCTCGTAAACTACACAATGGATAGTTACTGTGTTCACTATCATTTAGAGAATATTTTCTAGAAGGTGTACACTATATTCACAAATACCCACGCGTATCATTATATGACGTGTTTTAACAAACCAAGGGCAATATAATATAAATATTACTTCTTTATGTAGCATATTTTATGCTAGTTTAATAATATTTTCACCATTAACGGAAACAGGTAAAAATATACCTTGGACCATTGATTTCTACTTACTACTATTAAAGATTTCAGTCGTATATTCGTCCTGCCACATAATAGATGATTTTATTTCTACAGGTAGGCTTGTACAAACAATTTTGCACGCCGATCACATTTTATTCCGAGAAGAAAGTCACAGACTCTTTAAAGTTCAGACTTAATATTGGTCAGAACATGTGAAGACCATCTAGATTGGTGTCTGAAATGGCCCTTTGAGGAAAGAACCACAAACATTGAGTCAACCTGTCCAGTCAGTGCAAGCATTTGGCAATAATCGCGCTGCTCAACTAAAGAACTTCATATCTCAATGATTCGACGAACAATATCAAAGACCCTTTCGGTAGGCTGCATAAATTACTCTAACTGCCAAATTATGATTAAAACTAACTGAGAATAAAAACAAACGAGCAACGACCGACATAGTCAAAAGATGATCGCGTTTCTGTTTCGTTTTGCCACCTCTGATAAACATTATTATTTTGTTGCGCTCACTCTTCTAAGTATACTCTCTACTAGACTAGAGTATACTTTTCACACGAGTCACAGTGAGTACGGTGAGGACAAATCTAGCGATTTAAATCTTTGGTTGCTACTGACTTTGAAATAACTCTCAATTCAAAGTCACGTGGCACTCTTTATTACTCCAAGTTGTCGCTACTTAATTACTTTCCGTACGATTGCAGTTTCTGTTCGGTCACGTTTGTAGACCTTAGCGGTGCAACGTTCCTTGTGGGAATTGGATTTGTTTTTTTTTTCTTTTTTTCTTTATTGGTTACTGAATACTCGAGCTCAGGTTTTATTTGAGTCCGAACAGTTATTTTGTTGTCTTCGCCGTTATTGATGAGTGTGTAGTTTTAGTTTGTAAACTTTGTAAAGTAGCATTGACTGATCTGTTGACTAATACGATATTTAAGGGTTTTTAGTAACATTTATCTTAGTTGAAAATTTGAGCGGATATTTCCGCATTTAATTATATTTTCAGTTTGCTTCTAATTATACCAGATACTCGCTAACCATCAGCATTCTTTGAATGGCCGGGGTTTAGTATCAAAATTAAACTACAGTCTTTTGTTTCAAATCAAATGTAGTGTATCCCCTTCAATTACTGGTATCTTAACGGGACGATTCTATTAGGATGATAAAATAAAAGCGACCACCTGAATATTCGCTAAACACTGATTTTGAAAATGTTACCTACTACGTAAACTTAAAATTTTGTATTTAAAAAGAAAAGGCAAAGTTATATTTTATTTTATTATGCTAAGCTAACAATACACGGGAGGAAACGCCCGGGTGTTTCCATTGCAAGGATCATCTGGAGGACACGGTGGAGCATACGGTGGAGGTGTGCCCTGCCTGGGCGGAGCACCGCCGTGTCCTCGCGGAGGCGATCGGCGGCGGCGACCTCTCGCGTCCAGCTCTGATGCGAGCCATGGTACGGAGCGAGAGGGCATGGGAAGCCGTCAATGCTCGCGAAGGAGGAGGCGGGGCGCGTGAGAGAGTGGCAGTCTCTGGCCCTCACGTCCTTAGCCGCCGCAGGAGGAGACGCCCCGGGCATCGAGAGTCGATAGCGGAGCCCCGGAGCACCGTAGGCGCGAGCTTGCGAGCGGCGAGCAATGGCTAGCTCGCCGCCCGGTATGGACCAGGGTCGGCTCGACGGCGCGTAGTTTTCCACGCGCAGCTCAAAGAAATGTCAGCAGAACTTAAGGGGTCTGCTAGGACCGATGCCTGTCAGGGTCGCGAGATTGTTCGAAAGAGACACCGTGACCCTGGCACATGGGCAACTGAAGGAACACGGGTGCGTTTTAGTCAGTAAAAGTCTGACACGCCCTCCCGATGGGCCCAGAGTGGAAGCAGTCATTTCATGATTACCCATCCAAAAAAAAAGCTAACAATACAAAATCAGTAGTGAAGTAATTCACGATAAGCCATTTACAAGCCTCCACAGATAGCAATAGAGTATTGTTGTACGAGTTATAAACTATGCAATGAAGTATGTAAGTGATTAACTAACTAAACTTAAAATTAACTAAGTATAAAATTATACTATTTCATTAATGAAAGAAATATACTTTCATTTTTCTGTGTAGAGGTATTACTTTAACAGGACCAATTTCTAACATAAACCCAATAATATTGCCTCAAAGGGAATCAAAGGCTACGTTGCGTATAAATTGATTAGTACAATTTTATCAACTTTTTATTGCTCCTCTGAAACATTCGAGAGGAAGTCAAGTCCGCCATCTTGAATTTGTGTTATAAAAATAATTCGAGCAATGAAATAAAATGAAGATCTCCATGCTCGTTGTGGAAATAAATGTTTAGTAAACAGGTCGCAAGTTTAATACCTAGCAACCATTATGACTTGAACAAGTTTAAAGTTACTTTCTAATAAGTCAAGTACCTATTATATACGTTTTTATAATATTTTAAACCTAAACTGACTCTACTTAGTCATTAGAAGCGGTACTGCTGAGCCCCGAGTTCCTAGGCTCGATTTTCAGATCGAGTAAAATGTTATTGATTTTCCTATCGGGAATTTCTTAGTGGCATCCCAGAGTCTATATTTATGGCCGGTTAATGGCAGCAGGCTCGCCTCCTATTACTTAGGCCTTAAACATAACTGGCGAAAGATACGTGCACTAAAGGTACAGCTCTGCCCGAATCTTCGGGGAATCAAAGCATTATGTAAAATACCATTTTTGGTCATGTTGAGAGGATGAATGAAGGATGGCTCACAAAAGGTATTTACAAGGCAGATTTGAGTGGAAACACCGGGAGGGGACGCCCTAGGAGGACATATAGTGACCTTATTGGTGGTGTTCTTCAGAAAGGTCAGGTGCGTAGTACTCGCAACCGGCGTGTGTGTACGACCAATTGTATGAACCTAAACGAGGCAAAAGAAGTGTGTAGAGATCGTAGCAGGTGGCGTTCCGTGGTTTCTGCCTACCCCCATGGGAAAAAGGCGTCATTGTATGTATGTACCATTTATACAATTTCTCTTGTGTGAGTATTTCCTCGCTCAAATTTTGCACTCATCACCATCATTTCAGCCACCACTTCTACTGGTTCTAAGCTCCCCGCATTCAGCGGTCCTAGCTGAAGGGGTCCGCTAGGACCGATACCTGCCAGGGTCGCGGGGTTTGTTCGAAAGAGTTACCTTGACTCTGGCATATAGGCAACTGAAGGAACACGGGTGGGTTTTAGTCAGTAAAAGTCTGACACACCCTCCCGCTACGCCCAGAGCGGGTAACATCACTTGATGATTTCCCACCCACAAAAAAAAGCGGTCCTCTCTTCTTGCAGCCTTCATAGGGTCATCGGACCACTACTCTCATATACCTACTTAATTTTGTTCCTTCTGCTTTAATATTCATACAACATGTTCCATTCCTATTTCAGTTGCCCCCAATATTATCATAAATGTAAGAAAATAACCCCAAAATGAATTAAGGTTGCCACATAACCCACCTTAATTCCGTCAAGTTGGTGGCTATTTTTAGCACAGGCAGCACCGAATACGTTTGGCTTCGTGCCACCTATTTGAGGCTGGCCTAAATAGAGTAAAGCTTGCGAATTAAATATAAATCGTTAGAAAAACTGTTAAGTTCGATAATAGACCCAGAAAATGCTATATTTTATTTTTATTTTGGTACAACAATAGGCATTATATATTATTATCTCTGGCATTTCTGCTGAAGTCGCAATCAACGTGGCCTCCTCCTGAGCCAAAGTATCATCAATTCAATATGAAATATAAGATTGTTCCTACATAACAACACGCCTTGCTCCCCGAAGCGATGGGTAAAAGTGTAAGTACCTATAAAACACTCACATTTTGCCAGTTATGTTTAAGTCCCATGGGCGAGCCTATTTTCAGGAAATGAACAATAATCTAGACTCCGGGCTGCTACTAAGAAATTCGAGATGAAAAACCCAATAGCACTTTGCCCAACCCGGGAATCGAACCCAGGACCTCATACTCAGCAGTAGCGCTTACAACCACTAGATCAACGTCGATCGAAAAAATGTAACGTACACATTACACACACACGCGCACGCGCACAAGCACACGCACAAGCACACGCACACGCACAAAACACGCACACGCACACACACATTGAATTCGGTATTCAAATAATATTTTAAACTAAAATCAAACGAATGAAATCAGGATAGTACTTTTTTGTAAAAACTTGTAGAAATGACTAGGCTGAGAAATGATGTGATAAGAGAACGGTGTGATTTAAAAGAAGATGTAGTGACAAAAATTGAAAAAAGTATGCTTAGATGGTTTGGTCATGTTGAGAGGATGAATGAAGGACGGCTCACAAAAGGTAGGCTCTACAAGGCAGATGTGAGTGGAAACACCGGGAGGGGACGCCCTAGGAGGCCATATAGTGACCTTATTGGTGATATTCTTCAGAAAGGTCAGGTGTGTAGTACTTGCAACCGGTGTGTGTGTATGACCAATTGTATGAACCTAAACGAGGCAAAAGTCGTGTGGCAGGTGGCGTTCCCTGGTTTCTGCCTACCCCCAAGGGTAAGAAGGCGTAATTGTATGTATGTATGTATGTATTAATGAAATGAAGTACACTGTCGGGTAGTGTTTAGTGATGGTACTCTTCCGGTGCGCTCCACTACGAACCTTCCTGAATAGCTAACATTTCACCGCAGTATGAGCTATTTATCATACAGCTCATTCCGATCCTAGAAGATAAATTAATTTTAGCGCTTTTTGTTCTTTTTAACTGCCTTTTCCCAACAATGTTGGGGCATTCAGTCTTACCAGTATTTAACATGGAGCGACGGCCTATTTAAATATAAATAAATAAATATCTTAGGACAACCAACACACTGTTATCTGCTCCCAAACTAGGCAGAGCCTGTACTGTGGTAACCAGACAACTGATAAACATACTTATATATTTCTAAATACATACATATTATAGATAAATTACACCCAGACACAGAACAAATGATTGTGCTCATCACACAAAGATTTGTCCTGGGTGGGAATCGAACCCACGACCTCAGTCTTAGCAGTCAGGGTCACTAACCACTAGACTAACAGGCCAGTCTTTGACCTCCACAACCCAGTTACTGGGAGTTACGATACCATTTGGTAAAATTTGTTGTTAGACTTTCGGGTTTCTGACTACCTGTAACGACTGCAAATGAACGGTTTAGCGTGCTTTCCTTTTTTCTTGTTACATAAAGATGGTCACCCATCCACTGAACAACCTTGGCAAGCGTAGCTTAACCTGTTCAATCAACTGGTGCGACCGAACATAGCGCCAATTGTTTCTATTATTATACAAAAATAAATAATTGAAATTAAATATAAATCAGGTATAATATAATCCAGTTTATCTATTTACCTACGAAATAAATTACATTGGAGCCTTGAGTTCAAAAATTAACCATTTTAAATAGAAGTTTGTTTTACCCGTTTTCCGAATCCCAATTTATTTATCAACTTGTTCAATTCTATTACGTAATTACGATTCCGTGAAACAAGGATTTTCCGCCACTCCACACTTAAGAGGAAGGGGGAATCGTTTTGTTTGTTCCCTCTGTATTTCTTGTATGTACAGTAAACATACATAAACAAAATTTCATTATATACAGTAGAAGGCAGGAATAAATGTCTTACCCATCCACTTTTAAAACGGGTATTTGATGTTCATCTATGTCCATTTCTATCTACTTATTAAAACATCCTTACCTAATATTATAAATGCGAATGTGAGTTTGTTTGTTTGTTACACTTACACGCTAAAACGGCTAAACAGATTTGGGTGTGGTATTTGTGTAAACCGTGACTTGGATCAGGACATAGCATACTTTTTATCCTGGATTGCAGACGAAGTCGCGGGCATCAGCTAGTATATATATATATATATTAATACGTGACATCCATTATTATCCCTTTTTACGAAAATTACGCGGACGGAGGAGTATGAAATTCGATATCGACTAGCAGTATTCGCAACTTCATTCAAGAAAAATATCTCAAAAGGAAATCTCTTAATCTGAAGCTTTTACAGTTTCCCCGGCAATGTTAGTGCGGATACCTCCTTAAGATAAAGGGAAAAATAAAAGAGCGGCAGGAATTCGCTGATGGAACGACTGGCGATCGGTCAATGAAGTTCTTACCTAATAAAAAGGTCTATAACTAAATCAACAGAGGCCATCGATCATTGGCAAAGTTCAAACAACTTGTTTTTTGTTCATCGTTTGTTTTCAATTAAGCTGCGAGGAAGATATTGGGACATCCTTTGTAATTGATGATTCTATCATGAGATGAATTAGTTTCTTCGTTTTCTGTGTCTTTACAGGTTCGGTTTGGTTGATTTTATGTAAGAACTTTTTTTATTTGTTCACTCATAAAAATATGCAAGAAGAAAAGAACAAGAAATTACATAAAAAAGGTACTTAATCATCATCATCATCATTTCAGCCGAAAGACGTCCATTGCTGGACGTCTATACCTAATATATCTACCTTCCCCAATGGGGGGGGGGGGGTTGCCTTATCGCCACGCTTGGTAGGCGGTTTGGCGAGTCCCTTAGTTGCCTCTTACGACACCCACGGGAAGAAATAAGACCAATTCACTTAAAGGTACTTTATTGGTACGTTTTGTTACAAAGATCACATCCTATAAAATCTTTGCCAAACAGATACATCATAATGTGAAACGCACCTTTTCATTTTTGCTTGTGGCACTTACCAGTTATCGGCTACGCGACGGTAGCGTAGTTCCGTAGCACTTACCGGTTACGAAGCGTAGCAGCTCCGTAGCAGCAACATAATAGAGTTAGCTACGCCGTAGCAGTCATTCGATTCTTGTTCTTTTAGTATAGATGTAGTTTTCTTCTCTCAAAAATTGTTTCAAATTATACTGCAACTTGATTATTCACCGAATATATTCGAGAACATAAAATAATTTAAAGCTCTCCCCTGTACCTATTTCCTGTTAAAGTAAATGTTTATTTTTATCCATTCACAGATCCGCACGGCCACGGTCGGCTATTTTTACCGACTGTTAATTTGCCGGTCCGTTTTTATTAACTGGGGCTTGCGTGCTATACTATGAGAGATATTTGTACGAAAGTCAACCGTATTGGTTCTGATTAAATACATTATTAGATTTTCGGGCTCTTATTCACTCGACATTTCGGGCTTTTGAAGCGGAGCTCTTCAGTTAATATTGTGTTCTACTCGAAATTTCTTGAAGTTTCTTGAACCCTGTTGAGATAGTTTGCTTCGTAGCTACTTGTAGTTTATAGGAATAAATTAAATTGTGTTTTCGAACAAAGCAGTCACTTCAACTGTTTTAGAGTTTGTGTGATGAATTAAAATATTAGGTCGGGGAAAAAGTCTTTTTGCATTATAGTATGTATGAACTTGTAATAATATCTCTTTGGCTATACTATTTGTATCTGGCTGGTTTTGGTATCATTGAAAGTTTAAATTTTAAAGAACATAATTCCAAATTCAAATTAGGAAAATGTGTGATTTTCATTTGTTTTTCGTACCGTCAAGATGAGTGAATCTAATGAAGAAATTCGATACATTTTAAAATTTTACTACAAAAAAGGTAAAAATGCAACGCAAGCCGCGAAAAAAATTTGCGATGTTTATGGACCTAGTGTAGTGTCTGTGAGAGTAGCACAAATTTGGTTTAAGCGTTTTCAATCCGGAAATTTTGATGTCAAAGATGCACGTCGCTCTGGTCGCCCTATTACGGATAAAAAACTTTTTTACAAAAAAATAACAACCGACTTCCTTAAAAACACTACAAATTGAAAAATAACTTTAATTTCGGAAGTCGGTGTCTTAGGATCTGTATTTATGGTTTTTTTGCCACCGACTTCCGAAATTAAAGTTATTTTTTACTTTGTAGTGTTTTTAAGGAAGTCGGTTGTTATTTTTTTGTAAAACAGTTTTTATTTTTAAATTTTTAGTTGTGGTATTTACCCCGCACTAATTTCAAACAAACAATGCATATTTATGCGATAGCAGAAATCGCGGTTGATTTGCTGTCATTGTTTAAAGAGTTCCGGTGTCTGTCTCCCGAACTCATCATCAGATCTATATGAAATTTACATGGGAGTATTTCGGAATAAACCCCTTTCGAACAAAAAAAGAATTTTGCAAATCCGTCTATATATGACGGAGTTATGGCCGAACATACATAAAAAAAAATTAAAAAAATATAAACATCCGAATTGAGAACCTCCTCCTTTTTGAAGTCGGTTAAAAATGGATGCCATTTTTGAAAAAGTGGAGCAAGATCGGCATACCAGTAGTTACGACGTAGCTGAAGAACTGGACATTGACCACAAAACAGTTTTGGCGCATTTGAAAAAAACTGGGTACACAAAAAAGCTCGACATTTGGGTACCTCACGAGCTCACTGAAAGAAACCTAATGAACCGTGTACTCATTTGTGATTCTTTATTACGACGTAATGAAACCGAACCATTTTTGAAGAAGCTGATAACTGGTGATGAAAAGTAGATCACGTATGACAAGAACGTGCGAAAAAGGTCGTGGTCAAAGGCCGGTCAGGCTTCACAGACTGTGGCGAAACCCGGGTTAACTCGCAACAAGGTGATGCTGTGTGTGTGGTGGGATTGGAAGGGCATTATTCATTATGAGCTGTTACCACCAGGCAGGACCATCGATTCTGAACTCTACTGCGAACAACTGATGAGATTAAAGCAAGAAGTTGAGAGAAAGCGGCCGGAATTAATCAACAGAAGGGGTGTGGTTTTTCATCATGATAACGCTAGACCTCACACATCTTTAGCCACCCAACAAAAATTAAGAGAGTTTGGCTGGGAGGTGTTAATGCATCCGCCGTATAGTCCTGACCTTGCACCTTCAGATTTCCACCTGTTTCGGTCTCTTCAGAAGTCTTTAGGCAGTGTCAGGTTAACATCACGAGAAGACTGCCAAAACCACTTGTCGCGGTATTTTGACCAGAAGTCCCAAAATTTCTATAGCAATGGGATCATGTCCCTACCTACAAGATGGCAAAAAGTTATCGAACAAAATGGTACCTACATACTTTAGTTAAATGTAAATAAACTTTATTAAAAAATGTTTTGAATTTTCTTAAAAAATGCGAAGAAACTTTTTCCCCAACCTATTAATAGACTGCCTTGTTCTCTAGTGGTTGCAAACACTGCTGCTGGGCATCAGATACTGGGTGCAATTCGTAAGTTGAACAAACTGATATAGGGTTTTTATGTCTAGAACTTTTCATTAGCAGCTCAGAGTCTAGATTTCTGCCCATATAATGGCAATATGCTTCGCCCCCTTTTACTAAGAACTTAAACAGAACTTCCGAAAGGTTGGTGTACTATAGTCCCATTTCTGATTAACCCTTTGGAGTTTACAAGCGCGATGTTTTGTTATGTAACATATTGTAAAGTGCCGTTGTTAATAGGATCTGAAATGAACTTTTGAAAGCAATTTTCAAAGTTGCACCATTGAAAAACTGCAAAAATTAATTTGTTCGCTGTAGCTCAGTTTTTGTCGTGCCGTTACTAGTTTTAATTTGTTGCTCGTATTCGTTTACCTGCTATATATAACAGCAAACATAGTTATAATTTCTAAAATAAGAATTAGAAATTATTATTATCACAGAAAGCAGATGAATTTAGGTAAATGCTTTGTAACTTTAAATTAGATGTCGGTAGGAAACACATCCAGATCTAGAATTACAGATCTCCCGTCTCACTTTATTTTCTCTCTAATTCATGTATTAGAAATGGGTATGGAAAGTTTATTATTGTGAAATTTCAGTTTATTTTGCCTTGAAAGTAAGTGTTGATTAATAATTTTATCCCAAGCCATCACAATTCTCTAATACCACACACACACACACACGCACCCTCACACACACACACACACACACACACACACACACGCACACACACACACGTACACATACACACACGCACGCACATCACAACATCACTTCAGCCGAAAGACCTTCACTTCTGGACATGTGCCTCCCGCAAGCACCGTTACTATGACTTCGTTCTTTGACGATATGCTTCTCGCATCGGATTCCTGCGGGCTTCCCAAGGTCATTACAATTAAAGAAAAGAAAACTAATTATTTTCCATCTTCCCACGCAAGCTGTTAAAGACAATTAAAAGAAACGGCCTGCTAAACGATCTGCGTAGGCAGTAATTTGTGAGAAATTACTGAATAATTATAATAATTATTGTCACCTCATTAGTGAAAAGACTTCTGAATAATTCTGACTTGAAGTGCTAAACTGCTTCATGCAAATTGACCTTTGTGACCTCACTTTATACCGTACTATATTTTGATTTAGAAATAGTACCTGTGAAGTTTAAAAACCGTTCTTCTACATAGGCCTACTATGCTTTGAAATGGGCAACTAGCTTCCAACAGAAAGAACACGGGTGGTTTTAGACAGTAAAAGTCTGACACGCTCCACCCAGAGCAGGAGACGACATTTGATGACTTCCCACTTTAAAAAAGCTTCATTTTTAGGGTTCCGTTGCCAAATGGCAAAAAACGGAACTCTTATAGATTCGTCATGTCTGTCTGTCTGTCTGAGCATGTCACAGCCATTTTTTTCCGAAACTATAAGAGTTTTGCTGTGGAAACTTGGTAAGTAGATGTATTCTGTGAACTGCATTAAAATTTTCACACAAAAATAGAAAAAAAAAACAATAATACATGGGGTTCCGCATACATAGACCTGCAACTCAAAAAAAAAATTTTCATCAAAGCCATACGTGTGGGGTCTCTATGGATAGGTCTTTGAAAATAATATTGAGGTTTCTAATATCATTTTTTTCTAAACTGAATAATAGGTTGGGGAAAAAGTTTCTTCGCATTTTTTAAGAAAATTCAAAACATTTTTTAATAAAGTTTATTTACATTTAACTAAAGTATGTAGGTACAATTTTGTTCGATAACTTTTTGCCATCTTGTAGGTAAGGACATGATCCCATTGCTATAGAAATTTTGGGACTTCTGGTCAAAATACCGCGACAAATGGTTTTGGCAGTCCTCTCGTGATGTTAACCTGACACTGCCTAAAGAATTCTGAAGAGACCGAAACAGGTGGAAATCTGAAGGTGGATGCATTAACACCTCCCAGCCAAACTCTCTTAATTTTTGTTGGGTGGCTAAAGATGTGTGAGGTCTAGCGTTATCATGATGAAAAACCACACTCCTTCTGTTGATTAATTCCGGCCGCTTTCTCTCAACTTCTTGCTTTAATCTCATCAGTTGTTCGCAGTAGAGTTCAGAATCGATGGTCCTGCCTGGTGATAACAGCTCATAATGAATAATGCCCTTCCAATCCCACCACACACACAGCATCACCTTGTTGCGAGTTAACCCGGGTTTCGCCACAGTCTGTGAAGCCTGACCGGCCTTTGACCACGACCTTTTTCGCACGTTCTTGTCATACGTGATCCACTTTTCATCACCAGTTATCAGCTTCTTCAAAAATGGTTCGGTTTCATTACGTCGTAATAAAGAATCACAAATGAGTACACGGTTCATTAGGTTTCTTTCAGTGAGCTCGTGAGGTACCCAAATGTCGAGCATTTTTGTGTACCCAGTTTTTTTCAAATGCGCCAAAGCTGTTTTGTGGTCAATTTCCAGTTCTTCAGCTACGTCGTAACTACTGGTATGCCGATCTTGCTCCACTTTTTCAAAAATGGCATCCATTTTATCCGTAATAGGGCGACCAGAGCGACGTGCATCTTTGACATCAAAATTTCCGGATTGAAAACGCTTAAACCAAATTTGTGCTACTCTCACAGACACTACACTAGGTCCATAAACATCGCAAATTTTTTTCGCGGCTTGCGTTGCTTTTTTACCTTTTTTGTAGTAAAATTTTGAAATGTATCGAATTTCTTCATTAGATTCACTCATCTTGACGGTACGAAAAACAAATGAAAATCACACATTTTCCTAATTTGAATTTGGAATTATTTTCTTTAAAATTTAAACTTTCAATGATACCAAAACCAGCTAGATACAAATAGTATAGCCAAAGAGATTTTATTACAAGTTCATACATACTATAATGCGAAAAGACTTTTTCCCCAACCTAATAGTTTGCGCGAGAGACACTTCCAAAGTGGTAAAATGTGTGTCCCCTCCCCGTAACTTCTAAAATAAGGGAATAATAAAACTAAAAAAATATATGATGTACATTACCATGTAAACTTCCACCGAAAATTGGTTTGAACGAGATCTAGTAAGTAGTTTTTTTTTTTAATACGTCATAAATCGTAAACCACAATTTACCTTTCATTCAGTCAACACAAATAAAAAAATTAAAAAAAAACCATTTAATTTCATAAACATAAACCTTATGCATAAACCGTGAATACCTGCAGGTTTGTACGGAACCCTCGGTGCGCGAGTCCGACTCGCACTTGACCAGTTTTTTTGACTGACCGACCCCTTAATAATTCCAAAGTGCAGTTATTAGTTTCATTTAAATACTCGGTTTGAGATTGGCAGTATCCGGCGATGAAAATATAACATATTGGGCTTCAGAATGGATGCAGATAAATATCAGTATATGGAGTGATTGCCCATGTGATGTTCACATTCCAATTACTGGGTAACGTATATGACTTCCCTTGGTAAGGATTAGTGTTCACAGTTCCGGACTTCTGACGACCGATAACCACTATTGAAGATCCGTGAATGACAACCGAGACCAACGATTTAAAGTATTTTCTGAGGCATGGTGACCGTTCTTATTTAAAAAATTTAAAAATAATATAAAACTTAGTTCCCAATGAAAGTAACTATAATTCCATAAACGTAATTTTTCCGTCGCAAAGAAGAAATATTGTCACATTCAGTCCACGTTTCGCTCATATTTCATAATTACGGTCCCCGAGTCATTAAATTCAGGACATTACGCTGAAATTTATTGTGGACATGTCCATACTTTCATAATTTAACAATTAACAGTTGAAGTATGGCTTTACGATAGAGAATGTTTTTAGTACTTTTGCAGACACCGACTGGCTTTTAAAATAGATTCTTGACCTTTATTTGACATTCCTAAATAGAATAACGGACGGAAGATTCCTTGTGGTCCCGGACGTAAAGAATAGCAACAACCCATTTCTTACCGTGGGTGTCGCAATTGGCGACTAATGGCTTACTAGAGAATGGGCAGCAGCGTTTTCTATGCATTTTACCACGAAACTGCGATCGCCAACCCTCCTGCCAAGAGTGGCGATTATTGCAATCCCTTCAACTTAGGGGAGGCCTTTGTCCAGCTGTGGGCGTCTTTTGGCTGAAATGATGATGATGGTAATGAAATAAAATAACGAAAATATTTCAATTAATCAACTATCTACAAATTGGCATAAGAAAAAATTAACTCACCTTGCTCACAAAGCCATATGGCTTTGTCAATGTGAAAATTAGAAAATATATTTACTTCCTATTTAATTATGAAAGTGCTCCAAATAAATCACCCTCATATCAGAAGTTTTGACCTTTATAAAGGTCATAAGGGAACACCACAATTGTACTAAAAGTTTGTTATTAAATTATCTGACTTTTTTGACAGCATGTCATTTGTTTAGCCTGGCATAACATAGGTCTTGTTATGATAAATAATGGGCACAAAAAGTTCGATTATTTTCAGTTTTCGTCCATTGTTAAGCCTTAGAATCGTAGTCTTTCTTCAAACGTATAGTAAGAGTTTCATACGAATATGAACCTTATCAATGTGCGTTTTATATGAATACGAACATTAACTTTAAACGAGTAAGGATTATTTTCGTATGAAACATTTACTGTAGTTAGCTTGAGTACCTATCGTCTAATTTCGCTCTACAGATCTGTCTCAGTTATTGACAAAAAGCTCAAAAAAAAAATTTATCCCTAGACGATGTCTTATTAGAGCATAGAGTAGGCCGTTACTAAATGATAACAGCCGCAGCATGAAATCTTAATAATTGGGTGTACTACGTGATCTCGACAAATGAATGTACGAATGCACGCTTGCGCGACACACTCGAGCTCACATAGTACACTAGGTTAGGTTAGGTTAAAACTGTGACCTCCTACGCACGAGCCGAGCGAGCGAAGCGAGCGGTGCCGCGGCAGCGGCCGACGAGTGCTAGAAACGACTTGATTCAGTGTACCGCACAAGCGTGCATTCGAACTATGTCAGTCGCAATACAGTTTTGTCGCTCAAGTGTTATTCGCACATCCATTTGTCGAGCTCACTCTTAATAATTTGGTGTTCATTAACAATTTTTGGGTTAACAATGATTTTTTTGGAGTCAATTTACTTAAATAGGATAGCAAGATGTAAAAACTTTGGTTATAATTTTACATTGAAACGCTGGTTTAATTTTGGTGATCATTTACTACTTTTGGATTAACAATGATTTATTTGGAGTCATTTTGCTTAAATAGGGTAGCGAGATGTTAAAACTTTGGTTATAATTTTACATTAAAATGCGGGTTTTAATTTTGGTGATCATTTACTATTTTTGTCTGTTATATGTTACTATATCTGGTGGTAAGTTAAACATAAGCCATTGATTTTTGTCCACCTATGCTACGTAGTATAGGTACAATATCTACCTGGTTTGCCAACACATCTAAAAATACCTGAGCAAACAAAGCAAATTATTTGTTCGACATCGCAAACACTTAGCCACGGATCAAGTTACCATAAAGTTGCTTAACGTTTCACCTTGATCGAACAGACGTCATACAGTCTATATGTATGTTTAGAGGAGTCTCCAATCATTGTTTATTTATGCTATGTACAGACGCCAGCACATCATGGTACTACAATCCGTCATTTAAAAAAAAATAGATTTTCAACTTTATCGCTAAAGCATTAGGTTTAAGGTTGATTGGAAGAATTTGGCGGTTTCGGGTAGCTTGATGTGCTGCCGTCTATTAACAGGTACCGTGAATAGAAGTGACTAGTATAATGCAGGTGGGTAATAACACCTGTTCCACAACTTTCACCTGAAAAAAGCAGGAGAACACTGCATAATGCATGCACTGCATTATCAGACTATAACGTTTCCAGTGCTGGGTAACATGCCTCAGACGAGGCATAATCCACCTCGTGGCTGTAGTACGTTTTGGTAGATATAACGTCCTCGAAGTTTTGGTACTAGGAAGTGCCCTCGAAGTTTTGGTACTAGCAAGTGTCCTCGAAGTTTTGGTACTAGGAAGTGCCCTCGAAGTTTTGGTACTAGGAAGTGTCCTCAAAGTTTTGGTACTAGGAAGTGTCCTCGAAGTTTTGGTACTAGGAAGTGTCGTCAGAGTTTTGGGTTTTGGCTGGTTTTCTCTCCGTTTTGAGAGCAGTGATGATGCAATTAAATCCACAAAATAAGGTGCCTGCCTGGGTTTCAACGAAAGAAGAACCCTACTTTGTTTAAACTCTCGAACGGGTTCTTCTGGAGAACCCTATTCGGTTTAAATGCTAAAGCATTCTCTCACCATAGGGAACATAGTAATACATTTAGCAGGTTTCTACTCTATAACTCACCTTTCCAAAAATATTGTTAATAAAATAAACAAAAACAAAAAATCATCGACGAATATTAAGGCTATAAAAATTATCCTCAATTGTCAAATGAAAAACATCTTCAGGATGATTGAAACTCAGAATTTCTAGTTAAAGTACTCAATTAAACAAATCAGAGCACTCATTTTGTAAATGGTAATACAAATGAACCACTTCGGGTACATTTTTTTGTATTTATTAATTAACATTTTCATTAGTAGGCACTTTTAGGACAGACTATTTGCTTCTGGCGAAATGTGGGTGCACTATAGATACACCTCTGCCTAACTGTATAGGGAATAGAATAATAATATCTTAGGACAACCAACACACCGTTGACTGATCCCAAACTAGGCAGACTCTGTACTATGGTTACCAGACAACTGATAAATATACTTAAATATGTTTAAATACATACATATTATACATAAATTACACACAGACACAGAACAAATGATTGTGCTCATCACACAAAGATTTGTCCTGGGTGGCAATCTAACCCACGACCTCAGTCTTAGCAGTCAGGTTCACTAACCACTAGACTAACAGGCCAGTCAAATAGAACTGACGTGATGTGTTATGTATATATTTCTAATGAACACTAAAAGTTACACCTACTACGCTAGGGTCCTATATTAGATACTGACATATACACAATTTGAGTCGCAATCTATTTATAAATTTTTAATGACATAACTTTCAAATCACGGTGTCTTTTTATACTGTTAATACCCACCATTATTCCTACTTTCCTACTATATAAAAAAAGTAATAACACCTTACTCATTAGCCCAACTCAAACACCCTTCGCCCGCATCGATAAACATCACCGGCACTCAAGCACATCCCTCATGTAACACATTATCCCTTAACCAAAAAGGCCTCCAATCTTCGCTGACGGCGAACTTCGGAGGCCTCAATCAAAAAGGTCATACGAACGCAGACCAATCAGTGTACAGCACGTGGCCCTCTCACGCGTTAAATTGCTTGTCTTACTTAACGATTCTACCTTTTATTACGCCCCGATTGTAAACGTAATGTCTTTCAAGATTTCTGCCCCTATTTCAGTGTCCCCAATTGGGGTTGGAAAGTATTTTAGGAAGCAATAAAAGTGTGAAGGAGAAACAGTTAATTTTTTGTTTGCGAAACCGAAGTTGGACGCGAAGCGCCGGAGAGAAAAGCTTACACGTGTTTTTAAAGGTGACATTCATGAGTCACGTTTTAATAAAACTATTGACTTGATGTTGCCAACAATAATTTCTGATTTCTCAAAAAAAATTATACCTACTTGTAGGGCGTGACTAACATTTCAATCCGTCTCGTAGTTTCATTCAAACAACTTATTTCTTAAAAAAACGTATTAAGGAAAATTTTAAAGAAGACTCAATTAATTGGACTCTAGTTTCGGAATTCCATTTGACCTCTTTTACGAGCAATCTTATAATGGAACTTGTACCATCACAACGATTTTTTAAACTTTTGAGATTTAGCTTTCCTTTGAGTAAATTATTTCATCGCCACTGTCCTCAAAACGGTACAAAAAACATCGTGAGGAAACCGACAAGTCCTTGAACCACAAATTCGTAGATAAATTAATAAATAATTTTATTTTAAGTTACAGGACTCATATACAAATAGATACATAAAAGGATACAGACAGGATAACAAGCATAGACAAAAATAAAGCAAGATAAGATATGTGACATCGACCAGCCCGCACTGGGCCCGCCGCGTAGTAAAATACGGCTCAATCAAGCCTGTGTCTCAGCAGTGGGAAAATTATAGGCGGATTTTGTTCGTAACAATCCATTTTGATGACTGTTGATGTTCCCACTCCTACAATATCTATTCAAACACTCATTTGGTTCGAGTTCCTCTCACAAAGAGTCGCTAACTCATCTCAAACAACTCGAAACTACTCTTTTAGTAGTTCCTTGGATATTTCAAGTCACAACTTAGGCAACACAAGAAAAGTCGAAAAACTTGCTTACATAACTTTGGTTTTGCTAGTCTAAGAGTTCTGTTGCGAAATGGTAATTCCATTCTGATCTTGGTCTTGATTATCTGAACTTTAAGAACGTAGGTACTTGTATAAAAATATTGTAGACTTAGATTTCATTTTTAACAAGCTTTTACCTGTAGCCTCGTCCGGATGTCGGAAAATATCCTACTATTTGTACTAATTCTAGTTATAAACTATCTGTGTGTTAAATTTCATCGAAATCTTTTTAGTAGTTTTTGGACTAATCTGGAATATTCATCCAAATAAACAGACTAGTGAACAATCATTGTAAAAATCTATATTTTGGCACTAGGCTCGGTCCCGTTTACCTCGTAGCAATTACTTTTTTTTTCTTCATAAAAATGTAGTGTACAGCTTTTACTTTGTTACTATTTCATTACAAGTATTTAATATATAAATAAAGACAATGTTTTTAACTTTCTGTTACTGATTAATACTAATTATACAGTTTAATAACGTAAAATATCCGTAATAACAGTTAAAAGTAAGAGTAATTATTTGACTAAATGTTTAAAATTTAAACATGTTGTGTTGCTTATTATTATAATATAAAATTTTACAATAGTTAATTTAAGCACAAACATAACTATCATAGTTGGCATTTTATTCACCTTCAAAACGGCTGTAATTATTTAAGTCCAATTTCAATTAAACATTTAAATGAAATGTCTATAAATTACAGAGATGGACAGTACGGATTGTACAGATTAATAATTCAAAATATCCTTACAAAGAGACAATAGCGAGTAGTTATTTAATAAAAATATTCACTTTGTGTTTCTTATTAATATTAAATAGTAAATTTAAACACAAACATAACTCGTTGGATTTATTCACCCTTAAAACGATGATTGTAATTATAAAAATCGATTGCGATTAAATATTTAAACATTTATTGTACAATATAATTATTTAAAATATCCTTAATAACAAGTAATAGTTATTTAACAAAATGTTTCCCATTCAAACTTTAAAATTTAGTCAAAGTAGGATACGAAATGGTTACCCACTACCATCTTTGTAAAAAAATTCTTGTGGTGAACCAAAACAAATGTTTTCGTGTATTTTCTAGGAATATTTAAAGTTTTAAATTGTCTGGGCTGACTTTAATAGGACCCACAGTTAGTTTGTTTTAATTTATGCGACTGTTATTTCATTTTCATTGTGTTTGAAGCTTTTCTAAACAAGTCAAAATAATTTCATTCTGTAGAACTTTAGATAATAGTTTATCTAAAGTTTAAATATCATCAACATCTGTTTTAATAAGACTTCTTTATCTATTATCAACATTGACATAATTAAGCTAAAGAGTTTGTTTGTTTGTTTGAATGCATCTCTGGGACTACCATGGATGGTTTTTTTTTTTGTATTTCATATCCCAATTCATGACGATGATTAAAATAAGTATTTAACATTATGCTACGACCTTTATGAACTCAAGGATACTCAAGGGGAAATAGGGTTGAAGAAGTAATAGCGTAAGTGGGCGATGCGATGCAACTAAGTGGGATGGAAAAACAAGAAAATGTACCGGTACAGACAATATGCATAGTAATATAATGAAAAGAAAGAATTTTCTTGTTTGAACGCGCTAATCTCTAGAATTACTAGTCAGATTTGAAACATTCTTTTTACATTTGAAAGCCCATTTATCGTGAAAAATTATAAGCTACATATCATCATGCTAGGTCTAGGAGATGAGCAAAAAGAAAAGAAAGAAAATTGCGTTTATTGGCATTATATCATTTTAAAATAAAACCCTAAAACTAATAAAAATAAAGCAAGAAACAATGATAATAATGCCAAAAGGGCCTCAGCTCAGCATAATGTCAGATGACAACACAAGGTGTGCCACCTGACGCTGATTTTCAGCTGCAACCCACGAGTACCATACGCTAGAATAATAAATACATAAAAGTATGTGCCCGTAATAATAAATCAAGAAAGTTAAATATATATACATATATATATATAATATTGTGGCATAAGGAAAAAGTCAAAAAGAACCCTGAGCGATAAAGAAGTAATAGTGTGACGCGGTAAATCAGGGGGTGAAATTTACGGGTAAAAAGTCGCGGGCAGAAACTGGTAGTATATTAGAGTTGACATAACATTTCAACTAAATCAAATTGTAATCATTCAGGAAACTATTATTTTTAAATTATTACGACACTAAAATTCCCATCAACAACTTAAAAACAGAATTAACTTTTCAATTTACGCTGAAAAATTATCATCCCTCATCAATTTCAAAATATTTCTGAAACAAATGATAGGTTCATTGTGAACAGTAAACAATCAAAGCACAATATCATTTTCAAACAAAGGTATCATCATCGACTACCCAAAACAATCGACCGCTAATCAATCACGATATCGTTTGACATTCAATGCATTGTACGAATATTTTCAATTAACAGCTAAAGCCCGCGACAGGCTTATTAAAATAATCCTGTATCGGCAAACGGGGCTTTTAGGCAAGCAGGGGTTGAATCGGGACGAAACTTTGAAAGGGATTTTAACTTCGAATTAATATGGTATGTTGCCCAAAAGTACTGATATGTTTACTGTATTATAATGAATGATTAAGTGCCTTTCTAGGCAACAAACTATATTATTTCAATGATAAAATCCATTTAAAATGTTCGTCCCGATTCGCCACTTTTTTGGTGAAAAATCATTAAATGACTTTTCCTTCTTTGCACGGAGCGGGAGGGCCTTTCAGACTTATTATTGACTAAAACCCACCTGTGTTCCTTCAATTGCCTGTGCCACGGTAATTCTTTCGAAAAAATTCGTGATCCTGACAGGCGCTGGCTCTAGCGGACCTCTTCAACCCGCCACATGCTACGATCCTTACTCCTTATACATCTCCATACATACTCCTTTAACATCTAGTCGTACACGCACGCTGGTTGAAACTCTTACGCACCTGACCGTTATGAAGAACATAAAAAAAACTTTAGAGGTGTTCCTTTCCAGGATTCATAATTTTTGTATTTTTTTTTATTATTTATTATGTACAAAAAACCTGTATACACTCAACAAAAATATTCTTCTCTCTCTCTCTCTCTCTCTCTCTCCCTCTCTCTCTCCCTATCTCCCTGTCTCTCTCCCTCTCTCTCTCTATCTCTCTCTGTCTCTCTCTCTCCCTCCCTCCCTCTCTCCCTGTCTCTCTCTCTCTCTCTACTCACAACAAAAAAAAAACAACAATATACAAACAACAAAATATATACAGTCGAATTGAGAAACCTCGTCCTTTTTTTGAAGTCGGTTAAAAAGTGTCGTGACATTTTTTCGTAAATTTTTTTTCCGTCTAGCCCCCTTTCACAACGCGCGATAAGAAAAACCCAAAAATTTTTATTTGCTATACAGGTTTTGGTAGTAACAATATGTGATTGTAGCCACCTTTTAAGCAAGATATGCCTGTGTTAGGAGACTTCGCTCCTCCACAACAAGACGTACGTAATAATAATCTGTTAACGCAAATATAACTTAATCTAGGATATGCAATATAAAATTAAAATAGTAAATATAACTAGGTACTAAGTATTCAAAAAACAATAATTACAATAATAGGCGTGTGTGGATGGGGAGGTGTTGCGTGGTGTGTTTCAGTCGGTTTGGGTGAATGGTGGTGTATATGTGTGTGAGAGGGTTGTTTGTGTGTGCGTGTGTCAATGTACGTGTTGCAGAAGTGTCTCAGTATCATAATAGGATCACTATATGTCCTCCTACGACGTCCCCTCCCGGCGTTTCCACTCGCATCTGCCTTTAATAACCTTTTGTTAGTCACCCTTCATTCAACAATAACAATATGTAAACCAGTTACCTAAAACACACCTGTTTTACTACTAGATGGTATTTTCATTAAGAACCTGCTCCCCAATTAGTAAATCTACTCTTTCAATTTCCACACACTAACACGTGCTAATTGAATCCTACCAAGAAGGTTTTGCTTGTAATTGACATACTTTTGTGCTACTGTTGAAGTTCAAGTTCAAGTTATTTATTTCATAAACAAAAAACATTTGTGTTGAAATATTTGCACAGTAGGGTACATACACAAAAAGAAGCAACGTAAACAATAGTATTAAAAGTAACCAAGTTCCTCACCCCGAAACGAAGTTATTACGTCTCTCCAAATTAAATATTATAATAATATATTATCTTTACAAACATTAATAAATTAATACATTTTTAATAAATTTCTACTTTAATATTCTTATTTATACTTAACAATAATCCCTAGCTAAATTCGTTAGAAGTACATTAAATGATGAAATATTACTTATACGAAAACAACATTTATAACTTAGTCAAAGAGCAATACACATATTAAATTTGATTATTTAATACTAGTTTTAAGATTTTTGTCATTACAAAATTTGTCAATGCTGTAATAGGCTTTATTGATTAAAAAAGCCCTAAGTTTGTTTTTAAACATGTTCACATTCTGAATATTCTTTAATTCTGCTGGTAATTTGTTAAACAGATTGACAGACTGCACACGTGACGAGTGAAGAATTAATGTAATCTATACTTTCCCATACAACCTTTCATTTGGTATTTTGCACTTTAGAAATAGTTGATGTATTTCTATCTATTAGTTCTTGAGTTTCCTTTGCCTTTCGACAGTTTTGGTTTTCAACCACGCATCAGCAGTCTTCTAAGTATTGTAAGTATTTGCAATCTGATGGGGAACCGTTGCCCCTTTTTGCCACTTATAACACAGCCAAGCAAGTCATCAAAGTAGTATTTGAGAAAGGCTTTTTTTTTGTTTGTGTGGGAAATCATCAAACGACGTCTCCCGCTCTAGGCAGAGCGGGAGGGCGTGTCAGACTTTTACTGACTAAAACCCACCTGTGTTCCTTCAGTTGCCTATAATCCAGGGCCACGGTAACTCTTTCGAACAAATGTCGCTACCCTGGCAGATTTGAGAAATGCTGAGGACAAACTCCTTTCCACACAAGCAAGATTAAGCTCTATCCACATAGGGCGTAAATCTCATTAGCAGTGTTACGCAATTGAGGTTCTGTTTCAATGAAGCTATCATACAGTCTACACTCTCATTTGGCTCATCGCATGTGAACACGGCTTAATTGAAACTCCCTAGGTTTCACACAGACTGTCTGTAAATATGTACTATGATTTGATGTAAGCTACACACACAAAAGTGCGTATTAGTGTATGGATCTGACAGGATCTATAAAGTTGGTACATAGTATCTATCTATCTAATAGATATGCTACACAAAATCACGACAATTTTAATAATGATGATAAAACATAAACCTTTTAATTATTAACCTGCCATTTGTATGAGTCCTTCCTACTATATCCTACTTGCTGCTAATATTATAAATGTTTGTATGTTCAGAATTAGAACGGGTGAACGGATTAAACATATAAGTTACTTTTAAACCGATAGTACGGCTCACGTAGGGTAATTTCGGACCTCAACGCGGGCGAAGCCGCTGGCAAAAAGTAAGTTAGGATTCCAAAAGTCTTGAATGTTAGTTACTAATACCTATTCACCGGTATGTGTATAGTTTCTTCTAAAGAAAATAGGTGATTAGAATACGATTTTACATTCATCCAATACAACCATAATATATGAATTAATGTAACTCTATGTACTGTAAGGCTATGTACAGCGAATATTGTATCATTGAATACTGTTGATTTGACTTAGGTAGGTATGTATTCGTTTACATACGCGAGTTTTGTAAAAGGCTGTATGATTAGATGAACGATAACCATATAAAATGGAGAATGAAAATGTGATTACCGTTTTGGACGACATTTTGCGAGAAAAAACATCAATGGATATATTTTTCTGAGTAGTTCCTAACTAGGTATGTTTATCAAAACGAATTATTCGGTATTTTTTGGAGTAATATATAATTTTCGTTTTCACCATTCTTACTGCTTTAATTATTGTTTTGTTCCTGCGAGAAAATTTTAGAAAGATTAAATGAGAAATATTACAAGGCAAATGTGAGTGTAAACGCCGGGAGGGATCGCCCTAGGACGACATACCATACCTTAATGGTGATGTTCTTCAGTAAAGCCAGGTGCGTAGTACTCGCAACCGGCGTGCTTAAATGAGGATAAAAATCCTTTGTTAATTACATGATCCCTTTCGTTTTATCCTACTGAAAAAGACATGAACAATATCTCCCTCACGTTGGCTCTAGGCATGTAAAAATAAAATGTTACAAAGTAAAGCTGTAGTCGGGACTATGTGGCTTAATGTGGCCACATCCATCACATTGACATTTATTACACCAACACTGCCTTTTTAGGGCGGGTAACGACTCTTAGATCTTTTATATAGCCTAAAAAGATACAGTAGGTTGTGTTTACGGTGAAGGTTACAAAAAAAATAGTGCGTGAAGTCCCTTTTTTTTTGGATGGGAAATCATCAATTGACTTCTTCCGCTCTGGGCGGAGCGGGAGGGCATGTCAGACTTTTACTGACTAAAACCCACCCGTGTTCCTTCAGTTGCCATTGTGCCAGGGTCACGGTATCTCTTTCGAACAATCTCGCGACCCTGGCAGGCCGCCTGGAAGAAGTGAAACTTCGTAATGTGGAAATGAAAATAGGAAGGGGTAAACGTTTCTGATAAAATTAAAATGTTCGATTTTTCAAAAATTCTATCCGTCAAATCATTGGCGTGTGCACGAACACTTTGACAATTGTGCTTTCATACCCCCTCCATGGTAGCGTTAAACGTTTAACGCAACCTTATTGGAAGTCGCATTAGAAGTCTCACTTCAAAAATCGCCTGTTATTTTATAACAATGGTCTCAGATACAATACACACAACAACCTAGTTTGATGACAGAAAATTTTAGGATACAATAAAATAATCCTACTCATATTGTTAATGTGAAAGTTTGGGTGTTTTGATGATTGGATGTTTTTTACTCGATCACGTCAAAACTGCTGAACGGATTTGTATGAAATTTGGCACGCAGATAGTTTTTACCTGCATTAATACATGGAATACTTTTTATCGCGGTAATACGTTCCCTTGGGATACATTTCGAACGCCACGCAGGCGACGCCGCTCTCAAAACCTAGTTACAAATAACTATATTTCGCAAAACGTAACTCAATTTATTACAAAGCTATCATATAGGTAAGTAAACACCATCTTGATGGCCTTCCAACTATTGCACCACTACTAACTATTAGACACAAGAACTGACACGCCTTTGAGTCGAATACAACAACTATGGGCAATTCTAAAACTACTTCTATCATAAATTAAAGGTCTCTGAAAATCTGTTTATTTTGTAACCATATTCAAATAAACATGTTAGTGATTGGAGCCTCCTTTTAAGCAAACAATGCCTGCTAGTCTAGTAGTTAGCGACCCTGACTGCTAAGACTGAGGTCGTGGGTTCGCTTCCCACTCAGGACAAATCTTTGTGTGATGAGCACAATCATTTATTCTGTGTCTGGGTGTAATTTATCCATAATATGTATGTATTTAGAAATATATAAGTATATTTATCAGTTGTCTGGTTACCATAGTACAGGCTCTGCCTAGTTTGGGATCAGGTAACGGTGTGTTGGTTGTCCTAAGATATTATTATTATATTATCTTTAAAAGAACATTACAAGGCACTGCGCAGAATGTTGTAACTGTAATGCTTAAAACTAGTAGTAAGTGTCGCTGTGTGAAAACTGCCTTACAGACGATCCATACTGTAAAAAATTGACTGTGAAAATTTAAGTGAAGTGACCTTGAACAGAGCTATCATTTATGTCAATCCCTAGCATTAGGTGAAATAACGACTCACTTCATATTTTTTAAAGTGAGATTTTTACAAAATAAACCAGCAGTTTATTCGTTCGATAAGAGGAACTGTGCAATTTCCACTTTCATGCCCCCCCCCCCCCCCCATGTCATCACGCACGAGGCTCACAATAATCCGATTCGATAGCAATCGGATATGAACCATTTCATATACGTACATTTCATTCCATACCACTGTGACAAAAAGCTTACGAAATTTTCCTGGTTTTCACAATGCATTTCTCATAGCGACTTTTGAACAAAAATTGTCGCTTGTCCCCTAATCCTTTGGGTTTTTGCTATTAAGAAAGGCCTATTACCGGACGACTGCGTTGAAAGATAAGGCCGTTATTAGTATTTGTGGGTAAACTGCGTTAATTACAAAGACCTTTTTCGTAAATGAGTTTAAAGCCCTCGGGCTATCTCATTTCTATAGACACTTTAGGAAAATTAGCTGAATATTCCATTAATAATAGCTTCTGCTTCTTCTTCATAATCGGTTTCTAATTTATTGTAAACGAATTTTCTTTATTATGCCACTGAGATCATAATAAAGTACCCAGAAACTATGCTAGTCCAAATATAATATCGGAAGCAAATTTTCTATTACATTTCGCTTCGGATTTTCCGATCCAAGAATAGGCTATCTTATCTCTTATCCTTCACCACTGAAAGATGACAGTTGCGTTGGGTCACTATTACCTTGTTTGTCCACCGCAGCCGTCGCCGGGATATGTGAATAAGATGACGGTGCCGAAGTAGCGATACGTACATATACTATGACCGCGTATCCACCGCATGTCCGTCACCCAAGCACCGTCATCTCAGAAGCCGAAACTTATAGTAGTTCGGCGCGACCACTAGAATTCTAAGAGAGCAGTATCAGCCCTGTGATAACGGCGGTGAATAACGAGATGTAGGTCGGATGTTCGAACCCAAACAGACGTTTTACTTTCTGTAAATTATTTTTTCACCATTGGTTTCAAAACGGTGGCGGAAAATATCGTGTTACGGAGAACCGGTTCTAGAACCAAAAAATCGAACACATGTGACATCTAACAATACGCACAGTGCCCGCGTGGTGGATTAAGGCCCTATCACTCTCACCGAAAGGAGGCCTGTGTCCCAGCAGTGGAAACATTAAAGGCTTATTATCATAGAACTCAACCCGAGAATGTGACAGGCCGATGTGTCCATACAAAACATGTGTGATCTTGTCCAGAAACTGCCGTCACAGCGGCGCCGTTTGCTTGGCTTTTGTTTGTCTATTATAAATTTCTGAATCACCGAGTTCGGTCGCGCTGGATATATAATCGCCGTCACCAGGATGTCATGTTCGGTTCGTATTATCTTGTTTCGGTGACGTCCCGGTGACGGCTACAGTGGACAAATGCTCTAAGCAAACGCCGATTTCCCGGAATTTGATTAAAAATTTATCTTTCCACTCTTATTTTCTTATACAACATAAACACTGACTTCCAGCAATATTTTCAAAATTCTTGTCACACAAATATCATTTACAGAGATCGTCACGCACGATTCTTGCTCTCAGATCTTATCAAAACCTCAATTGTTCTCAAGCTCTCGTACATATTTGTGGTACCTACAGATAAACGCGTTCATTTCTCTCATTGTAGCGAGACATGTAACTTTATTGCTCGATAAATGTTATAGAACTTTGAGAGTAAACATACCGAAGTACAGACTCTTCTGAAGATGCAAACTCGTGAATATACCATACTAAAATCTTAAATATCACTGACATAAAAATATAAAAAAGTAATTTGGATCTACGATACCTACATATTTGAGTTATTTCTCTGTTTTCTTTGTTACATACAAATACACATATAACCACGCCTTCTACCAAAGGGGTAAGGCAGAAACTACGGAACGCCGCCTGCTACGATCCTTAAGTACAATATTTAGTTCATTTCCGTTCATATTCTTTGTTGATACATAAATATTACCATATAAAAAAATGGTTTTTGTTACTTTGTATCTCACTATCCCACAAAATAAAATGTGTTCTTTTGCTAAAAATAGACGCGTAACGTGAAAGTTTTTAGACTACAGAATGTAGTTACAGTATGGTTGTCTCCCAAGAGGGTAAAAGGGCCCAGTGGATGAGATGAACTATATCTATAAGATGTAAAAGGATAAACACAAAAAGAACAAACGTTCAGAATCGGCTTTTGTATCAATTTCCGTCATAATTATTATTTCTGTTAATTTATCCAGAAGCACCACTTCATAAAAAGGCATTTATTTATCAAGAAAATGTTTGCCTTATCTCAGAGCAATATAGCCAACTCCAATGCTCAAGCGAATTTACTTTTTTACCGGTTTAAGTTCACACAGGTTTTTTTTTTTTAAATATGCATGGTTTGGTTTAACTTAGGCATGTTATTAAAGTCTTGTTATTAAATATTCTAATTTGGCTGTCTGAGGTCTTGCGTTTATTTTGTTACTAGCTTTTGCCCGCAGCTTCGCTCGCGTTAAAAATAACAATTAATATAGTTTTCTGTTTTTCCCCATATAAAGTATCCGATGTTACTTCCAAGAATATGTGTACAAAGGTTCATGATGGTCAGTTAAGTAGATTCCGCGTGAAAGCGTAACAAACAAACATACATTCATATAATATTAGTATGATACGTTGTAGGACGACACGTGCTACATTTTCTGCTCCAAGTTTTGTTGGCTTCTTTTTATCAATTATCTACTAGCTTATATATTAAAGTAAAAGACAACAACCTCTCGAACGTTAGGCATTCAAAATAATTTAATTCAAACTTTATTTAGGTGTTAGCGTTCTATTAAAATGACAACATTTATTCAATTCTGAAAGCTAAGGGTTCGTAAGGAAATAATCTAGAAAAAAAATAACAGATATCTTTTGCCTGTTGATTTACAATTTATTATAATGTCGAGAAAGATGGACAAAAATAAAGTAGCAGTTTTTAGGCACTTACATATTCAATAATGCCAAATCAATAGAAATAAATTAAATTAAAGTCTGTTTGTAATAACAGCTTTTCACTAAATACTGTACATAAAACATTTTTTGAATAGATTTTGTCTGCCTTAATGTTTGTTTGTTTCGGCTAGTCTCAGAAACGGCTTTAGCGATTTAAGTGAAATTTGATATAGGAATATTTTGAATCCTCGGGAAGGATTATAGACTACTTCTATCGAAATACCATGCGGCTGAAGCCGCGGGTGGTAGCTGTGTTCAATAAAACTTTAACAGGTATTTCGTAATTATTATTTCTTCATGAAACTCCGAACACAATACCGCGTTTTCTCTTGAACAATACACAATCTGCGTTCCCTTTTTTACATCGTAAATAGCTCAAATTAATAGGTTTACCAATATCAAAACCAACTTGATTAACAAACATTTCACGAATATTATCATTACAATTAAACTTATTGCGACGTAAAATGAACGACGTAATCTATTCAAATATCTTTGTTATGTTAATTGTTATGTTTAGAGAGTTGTTCCTCAGGTAAGTTTTAGTTTCAAGGCTGAAAACTGAACGGAATAATAAGTTCGAATTATGAAAATTTCCCATGGAAGATGCGTCGCGTATCGTCGGTTACGTAACGCTACTATATCTATATAAAACATTCAACGTTACACAGTCTCCCGATGATGGGTTAATTCCTGGAAGTAAAAGAAGTTACTCCCGACGCATTTTACCTCAGATGTGCGACCAGATAAAGAAAAAACAAACAACGACGTTAGGCCTTAAAATGTTTCGCTCTAGAAATGTTCCACGTTTCCACAAATTCTGAGAACTGAGGGAATTGGCAGGTTTTAAAATGTGTGATTCCTGAACGTACATTGGCATTACAAATTCCTTAAAAAAAATGCAGTCATCGGGACCTGTAGATGTCAGATATCTTCAAATATTTGTTACTAGAACATATCGGTTTCCTCACAACGTTTTCCTTTACCGTTTTGAACATAAATATCACAGTAGATATACAAACAATTCGCGCCTCCTCATAACATATAATTTGGAGACATCAAAGCCGTACAGCTGTGTGGTTTAACCGAAATAGCAAGCACTAATATAGTTCTATTACCAAAGACAATAAGCGTTTATTAGATATTTCGCAAGTGTTACATCTTTGTTAAGTCAAGCGTGGTAATAGGGTTATTGGAGTTATGAGGTAGAAACTTAACAGTGTTAATAATGTGTTTAAGAACAGTATTTGAACACTGTTGGCTCACTGGTACTGGCCCTAACTTTCGAGTTAAAATACAGGCAGGTACTTTATTTTGTGTATTTATTTTCACCTCCTCTGCTCTCACAACAGTAAAGAAAAACGTCGTGAGGAAACCGGAATGCCCTAGATCCAAAAAATCGAAGATATGTGACGCCTAATCGCCGCACTGTGCCCGTATTGTGTAGTACGGCTCACTCACTCTCGCAGAGAAAAGACCTGTGTTCCTGCAGTGGGATCGTTGCAGGTTCATTATGGTACAGACGCCAGCACATCAAGCTACCCGAAACTGTCAAATTTTCCCAATCCATTTTGAACCTAATGCTTAAGCGATAAAGTTGAAAACCTATTAAATAAATTTGACAGATTGAAGTAGCTTTATGCACTGGCGTCTGTACATAATGTAATAGAATAGACTATAGTGTTTCAAGATTTGAAATATTTTTTGCTATGATGTTAATAGTGACAATCTGAAAATGATTGAAGTGACGGATCATATTCGATAGAATCGAACGAACTAATGACTGTATGAGGTCCTAAAAAAGCAATTATTTGTCGAACATGCTCTTGTGACTGATAACAGTCAAATTATTTTGTTCCAGAGCAAAAATACATTATTAAATCATCGGAATATTTACATTCACTTTAAAACCGTTCGCTATGTATAACTTAATAGTTTGATGTCAAAGTTACACCCGTAGTATTCCGATTTGATTACGATAAACGAGGCAGTAAAATATACATATATCCATTGAAATGGATAAACTTGGCAATTTCAACCGAAGACCGACAAAGGATACGATATGTCGACCTTTACAAATATGAATCGTTTTGTTTTATTATTCATTGAAGCGAGACAATGCGGAGATTTAACGGTTATGTTTTCCAAATACAAAAATGTAATATTGGCTGAATAAATTTTATAACAGCGAAAGATAAAAAAAGAGGATTAAGGTCAAGTTGTAATGCTTGATTTGTTTTCTTATTATAAATTGGATTTAATCAAAAAGTAAAAAAGTAGAATAAATATGTAACATAAAAAGTTGCTGGATTATTTTATTTTAGTCGTTTTTTTTTTACCGACATCTTTATTAGATTTATCCTATATTAAATACCACTATAAGGCCGTTTATCCTGCCGGGGTCGCGTGATTTTCGTTCGAAAAACACGTTCGAAAGAGATACCGTGACCCTGGCACATGGGCAACTGAAGGAACACGGAAAAAAAAAAAAAAAAAACCCGTTTATCCTTGAGAATAATCCTCTATTGCCAGACAGCGTTAGCTGTATAGTGTTAAGAATCCGTAGCTATAAAGACTGGTTACGACATCAGATCATCAATTATCTCAGCCTATCGAAGGATCCTATCTGCTGGACATAGGCCTCTCCCAGGCAGCGCCACAACGCCCTGTCCTCCGCCTTCCTCATCATTTCATTTATTCATTAACAATTTTTACACTGTGTCTGAATGTTTTACAATAAAGGAATCAACTCCAGTCCATCCAGTCTGTCCCAGCTACCTTCTTAAGGTCTTCGGTTCATCTGCCTTGGGAGTGTCTCACGCTACGCTATATAAAATCATTTCTGATTTTCTCCTTCAAAGTAACTCCGGGCATAGTCCGCTACGAGCATAGACATCAGTTACAGGCAAAATAATCTAACCAATGACTAAGGATTACTGATAATCGCTTTAAGGGTAATCCCTGAGTCGCACGTTCAATAGGTAGGTACAGTACAGTGTGACGTCAACCTACGTCTTATATTCAATGATATGGAAACCGCTGTATTTTGTCAGTCTTTCAGACTTTTCTTTTTTTTTAATATGACAGCCGCGAGTATTTGCATTAATGGAATAATAATAATAATATCTTAGGGCAACCAAAACATAGACGCAGACGGTAGCGCAGAGCCTGTACTATGGTAACCAGACAACCGATAAATATACTTATATATTTCTAAATAGATACATATTATAGATAAATTACACCCAGACACAGAACAAATGATTCTGCTCATCACACAAAGATTTGTCTTGGGTGAGAATCGAATCCACGACCTCAGTCTTAACAGTCAGGGTCACTAATCACTAGACTAGCCAGTCAATAGCACTAATAGTTTCTGTTTTGAGAAACCGAAGTTTAAAACTTGTCAACGTCTACTTTAGCATTACTTAAAGTGATTCTTGCGCCCTTTCTGCGTACTATAAATCAGAATCGGAATAATTTTGAAGAATATTACTAATCCATAGCAAGCAGTGCTTCGAAGATCAAGTTGGCGAAAATAACCGGTCACGATATAGCGTTGTTTATACCGGGTGACATTTTTAACGTCTTGAGAAAAAATGGGGGTAATAGGTGAACGGAGTAGAAGCCTTTGGCATAGAAATGTTTACTATTTTTATTTTTGACATGTAATGAAATTGATCTAGCAATAATAAATAATAATAATAAAATAATATTCCACAACTATCACACAACTCCATCTAGTCCCAAGCTAAGCAGAGCTTGTGTTATGGGTATTAGACAACTGATAAACATACTTATATATTTCTAAATACATACATATTATAGATAAATTACACCCAGACACAGAACAAATGATCGTGCTCATCACACAAACATTTGTCCTGGGTGGGAATCGAACCCACGACCTCCGGCATAGCAGTCAGGGTCACTAACCACTAGACCAACAGGCCTGTCTAAACAATAAATACTACACATTTAAAGTAACATTTTCGTACTAGAACAACAAAAACAGAAATTTGGAAAAAAAAAACAAAAAAAACTCATTAAAATCTATCGAAACTCAAATCATACGCACCCTACTCAATGCGTGGCATGTATCAATGATTTCGTAGCGCGGTCCTACCCTTTGAAGCCGGCCGATAGGCGGCCTCATTGATCTTTCGCAGGCTCACGAGCCGCATACGCATCCCCGTCCGCCCGCGTCCCGCGCTCCTTTAGTCACCTGCGATGAATCTGAAGGCCTTCCTGCCTTCTATTCTAGTTACACAACACACCCTATGAAGGTCGAGACGGTAAAAAATGACATCCGGTATATACATGGACAAAACAAATAAGACGATTGATATGTTAAGTTCATCATCATCATATAATGTTCCCACTGCTGGGACACAGGCCTCCTTTCGGTGAGAGGGAGTGGGCCATAATCCACCACGCGGGCCTAGTGCGGGTTGGTAGATGTCACATATCTTCGAATTATGTAAGTTAAATGTTAAGTTGATTTAACAATACTATAAGAAGACTTAAGGAAGCTCCGTCCATATCACCCTACATACTAGTACATTACTTGCTCCCATCTTATTTTCCCTCTTTTCATTTTAATTGTCCAAGGAAAGTCTCCAATCATACGCTGTTTTTATCGCCCCAAGCTATAACACGCAAATTAATTTCGTAGCGATAACACTAACTGTCAACCACCCAGTTTTACAGCCCGTAATAAAACTCCTTTTTAATTGACTTCTCAAAGGATACAAGAATTTTATTCTGCTACATTAGAGAAGAAATAGGGCTGTAGAGCGCTTTTTCGTTATCTTGTCCTATAAAAACCTGCTGTAGGTCAATCTGAATAGCAATTTGCCAGTTACATTGGGATTGGCTTGCAGTTTAAGTGGATACAGTTAAATTATACATGAAGTGACTGCCTATCTGTTCTCTACAACCCAGAAGCCGGGTAACATGATTCCGTAAAATTGGTTGACAGTCTTTCGTGCGTCTGACTACCCGTATGGACTGTCAAAAATCTGCATATGCCAGCCGGGACTAACGGCTTATGGTGCTTTCAGAGGCGATCCACGGATTGACCTTGGCAAGCGCAGCTTAACCGTCAATCGATCAAAACGGCTGTTAATACTTAGCCACGAGCCTGTTGTAGGTATACGTCGTAATAATCTACTGATTTCGGTGCAGTTTTTTTTTCTTAAAGTTATTGAACTGTACTAACAGCTTAAAATAGCGTAAATCATAATTTTTGCTCTGGTGCATTCTATACTTTCCTTATTCATACTTAAAGTTGAAATTTAATAGATGTTAAGGTGACAATTTTATGAATTTTGTTAATGAGGCGCTATATTCGGCAGGATGGTAGTCATTTCTGTTCGTGTTTAATTTCCACTTGTAAAATAATTAGTGTCGGGGGCACTTCAGGATATTAATTAAAATTTTACTGTAGCTTGTCAATTCTAAATTGTCCTTTAACGAGCGTCCCGCCCCTGCTTCGCCTGGTTTTTACAACTTGTCAAAACATTAAAATTCCTTTTTTATAGCAGTTTAATATTGATAAACATAAACCTTCCGGAATACATTTTCTAAATAATGTTTATAACCGCATTAAAATTTGTTTTGCAGTTTAGAAGAACAACGTAGAAACATAGATATACATTGTATGTATATTTATACAAAATAAATCATTCGCTCCATGCAAAAAACTACTATTCAGCTTCATCTGATAGATTAGGAGCCTACCCCAACATAGGAAAAGGCTAAGCAGATGATGATGTATAAAATGACCTTTTATTTTATTTAATGGTTTCTTAAGCCCAAGAAAAAAATCAAGGGAAAATATACATAACTGTAAGATAGAATCAAGTATATTCAAAACCAATATCTGCAATATTTGCCAAGAAAACCCGTCGCAAGTGCGCCCCACAAATCCGTAGATTTCGATTTGAAAAGCGATTCAGAAATATCGTACTTGGCACTCCAATTGCAAACAAATAGTCAGAAATATCGGAAGCAACATGCATATAGCCACACTTTGGCCAAAATTCCTGGCACAATTATTG
Source organism: Aporophyla nigra (assembly GCA_947507805.1). NCBI lineage: Eukaryota > Metazoa > Arthropoda > Insecta > Lepidoptera > Noctuidae > Aporophyla > Aporophyla nigra. Next base: position 22,927,347 of record OX382292.1, on the reverse strand, counting down.
GAACCAACATTTGGGTTAGAGTATATAACTGGAGAGTTTGGGTTAATCAGGCAAACATTTGAACCAACTTTGGCTCAGAACTGCACCAAGATTTCGGAATCGAAACGACAATAGATAGGAAAACTTACAAGCAAATCGGCTTCCCGCAGAGTTCTATTTCCATTTAAATTTCATAACTGATTATACACAGAACACTTCACAGCTTCCATAATATCGTTTGGCCTCGATACAGGAGATCGAACATTCTAAAGGAAAACTTTATTTATTCTGCAGATAGAACCAATAAACAGATTTATTGGGCCGTATAACTTGGGTTCCGTAGTTTTGATGTTGGAGCTGGTATTACGGAACTTATGCTTAGAACATTTGTGTAATGGATTGTTGGGCTAATGTTGTTTAAATACGTTTGAGTTTGTAAGTCAGATAAACCTATCTGACTTTGGATGAAACATTATATCTGCCTTGTTTTAGTTTAGTGTATTAATGAAACATGGGGGTTTGGCTTCGACTCCTAGCACAAATCAAGCAGCGGTTTTTTCCCGACTGCGAAGGGTAATGTGTTTATTTTACCAAATTCACTAAGGCACGCCTTTGCCCTGGGGGTGGAATGATCCAGGGTAACTAACTAGTAACTAAGGTTACGTTAGCGAGCCAAAAAGAAAGCAAAATCTAAAAGGCATTATTTAAATGTGTACCAAATGAGACGAATCTCTCGAATACTTATTTAAAGACAGGGAAATTAATTTTGAAGAAAATTGACACCGCACGTAAATTTTCAGTAGTATTATCAAGGAACTTATATATAAAATCCTTTGCATACAACTGTCAAGGAATATGACAATTTAAGTTGATAGCTGTCTATTTGCTTGACACTGAATTTCCAAGACTTCACATAGGTTCGTTATCTGTCTAGCCACACAATAACATAAAACAATATGATACGAATAACACTGATATTTTCAGAACGTAATAAATTCTATAAGTGCCTACCTACATGAGTTTATAGTACCCTCTATTCACAAAATATTTGTATGCGCGACGGTTTTATACGTGATCGTTATTCTCTGAAAGCCCAGGTATGCACGGACGACTTGTTTCGCGGCGTATTTTTTTTCTCGCAATACCTATCGTCGAAACACTGGAGTGGCGACCGCGTACCAAAAGACGTAAAGTTGGAAGGCTCACATGATGGACCGATGACTTAGTAAAGGCCATAGGAATTCGCTGGATGCGGGAAGTACAAAACCGGTCGAAGGAGTGGTGCTGGGGAGCGGCCTATGTCCAGCACTGGATATCTTTTGGCTGAAATTTTGATGACTTAGCACCGGGCGTTAAACTTCTAACGCTGTAATTTTTGACGTGCTGGGGCGTGCTCTGTTGAATTCTCAATGCTTGGCTCAACACCGAAAGTCAAAAATACAGTGCACGATGAAATCACGCCGCGCTAATTCAAAGTCATGTTTAGTAAGTCAATTAACAAAATAGCCCGTTCCATATAAACTGAAGAACGCTCTTACTAAATGTTAATGTTAGTGTGTTCGTTAATGACTCCTCAGTAATTAACTGGAGCTTTCTTAGAAATGGATCTTGAAATTATCTTATTTCGGTGTTACGTGAGGTTCAATTAAGTATTTGAGGTAATTTTGTTATAAAGTATATTTATTCAATAAAGCAGAAATCTTAGTAATATTTTAAATGTCAAAAGTTTGTATATGTGTTACTCAATGACGCAAAAACGGTAGAACAGATTTAGATGAAAGTCACACAGACAGTTTATGATCTAGATTGACAGATAGGATACTTTTTATCTTAGTAGTCCATCCCTATGGGATAAGTTCAGACATCCACGTGGTCAAAGCCGCAGGCAAAAGGTAATCAAAAATAATTTAGATTCAGTTATATATTTCTCGTTCATCATTAAGCAATTCCACATTTGGTTTGTTAATAATCTAGCATTAATTTTATTGAGTTTGTTACGGTATTTTCAGGAAATGAAATCAATTCCGTTACATATTATAAATTGAAGTTGCTTTTCGTGTTCGCTATGTGACCCCTTTGTTCTTCTAAACCAGCCTTTCCCAAAGTGGGCGATAACGCGCCCTTGTGGACGCTGCAGACCCAGAAAAAAATGTGGGTGTCTTACCACCCTCCTTTAGGCCCTGCAGCGCCCACAAGGGGGCGTTATGGCCCACTTTGGGAAAGTCTGTTCTAAACTATGCAACGGATGATGATGTGGTTTGTATAGAATTTATTCCAGATTGTTCCCACTCTTACCAAAGGTGATCATGCTACCCAGTAATGTTGTTGAGGTTAGAAAGGCAGTCACTCCATGTAAAATAATGGTATGAGACTTTACCTAGTTAGATTGGAAGTCGTCCCCAACACAGTTGACGAAAGGCTAGGCAGATGCTGATATCAGATTATTAAACCTTAAATATAATTAAGAAATCTTGTTTTCTTCCTGTCAAGCTTAAAGAACCCTAGCTGTATTCTAAAACTGACTTCAGGAAATGAACATTTCTTCACAGTATAACCCAATAACACTTTTAACCTTGTACCGTGTGGTGCCGGACGTAAAGAATAACACCACCCCATTTCTTCTCGTGGGTGTCGTAAAAGGCAACTAAGGGACTTCCTAGAGAATGGGCAGCAGCGTTCCTTATGCATTTTACCGCCATACTGCGATCGCCAACCCGCCTGCCAAGCGTGGCGATTATGGCAAAGCCCCCCAAATTGGGGGAGGCCTAAGTCCAGCAGTGGACGTCTTACGGCTGAAATGATGATGATGATGACTTTCAACCTCAGAATAGAATTCAGCCTGCCAGGGTTGCGGGTTTGTTCGAATGAGTTACCGTGGCCCTGGCATAGGCAACTGAAGGAACACGGGTGGGTTTTAGCCAGTAAAAGTCTGACACGCCATTCCACTCCAACCAAAGCGGGAGCGTCATTTGACCACCACGGGCCACGGTAACTCTTTCGAACAAAAAGTCTCACACATAGGCAGTCATTTTTTAATTTTGTTTACAGTTATTTGAACAGTCCAAATACCTCCTTCCAAAAAAACCTTTTCTCCATCCACATCAAAGACGCAAGAGGCTACTTACTCGACGCCTGAAAAAGGTTTATCCTAGTATCGGGTTGTAGCAAAATTGATATGTATACTTACGTCCTTTCGTTAGCCAGAGTGTTTAATTAAGTGGCTATACGAAGGCGTTGTTCACGTTATGAAGGCTTTTGTTCGGCCATATTGAAGGGCTTGACGTTCGACAGTTCAGTGGAGGATCGGACGGTAAAAGGTTTTTCTATAGTTGATTAATGGACACGTCAATTTTTGTGCGTGTCTCTAATTAACGGAGTTGTTCATCTCAATTTAGTGGCTAAGGAAGATAAAAATTATATACCTTCTGGCCGGAGGATCCATCCTTTTTTAGGGAAGTTGACTGGACTTTATACCCTGTTCCTCATACCTACAAAATCTGATCTACCCTAAATATCGATTACTCCGAACCCGACCCAAAATCCTAACCTTGAAAAAAAAATTTGTTCGGAACAAATATTTTTAATTTTTTTCGTTAATTGTTGATGTGACATTTTGATTACTTACAGTAAATATTATACTCTGATATGATACATAGATACTTTTTATTCTAAGAAAGATGAGCCTATATATCACAATTTGGGTTATGATAGAAACGATACATCGGGTCAGGTTAGGAACAAGCTTACGTTCGGAACAATTTTTTTTTTTTCAAGTTCCCAGTTAGTATTTCGTGTCAGGTTCGGAATAATCGCCAAATATGTCTAAAAACAATTGTGTAGTGACACAATGTAATCAGAGACGACGACGCCTGCGATTCAAAGCGCGTTCCCTCGCTAGCCAGTCGTCTCCAAGTTTTTGTGTAGGAACGTTGTTTTAGAAACGAATGTAATCTGTGACATTTAAATAGTACAATACAGACATCAACTGTGTGAACTTACATTTCTGCTACTCCCATCTGAACTTATCAAGTGTTACCTTAATGTAGCAAAAAATGAATACGTTTAGTTAAAACTTGCTGTTCTGATGTTTTAAAAGCAAACATTTACTGTCAAAAAGTTTTAGTAAATGTAGATTGGTTTTGACACATTTTCTCGCCTAAAATAAAAATCACAACTACCAAACTGAATTGAAACTAAAAAGGCGCGTTCATCCACAACAATTGGAATACTTACAAGAACTTTGAAATAAATATTGCTCAAGAAGAAACAAGTTTCCTTACAAATCCTTCTATTTCTATATTTGTGTTTGTAAATTGCTGCAGAACTTTCTTCGAGGAACATTTTAATGGCTTCACGGCAAAGAGGGTAGTTGCTAACGGCTGTAGTTGACATTACGGTGATTTCAAAGAAAACTTGGTGACCTATGTATTGCAGTTTGCGCCCCGGAGTCCTTGCTATGACGTCACTGAGAATCTTGGGTACTTGTTGAGACGATCTGGATTTTTATAGAGAAATGTGGAACAAGATAGAGTTTTATTAGTAATGGTTTTGTCTGTGAATAAACAGTAACAAAATTATCACCATCATTATCATATTTAGCTGAAAGACGTCTCCTGCTTGAAGGTAGAGTTTTATTAGTAGTGATTTTGTCCATAATCGACACGCTTGGCAGGCGGGTTGACGATCGCAGTATGGTGGTAAAATACAATGACATAAAGAACGCTACTGCCCATTCTTTAGTAAGTCCCTTAGTCGCCTTTTACGACACACACGGGAAGATATAAGATGGTGATATTTTGTACGTCCGGCACCACACGCAGTTAAATTATATCAACTTTTATTATTGATATAAAAGTTCTTGAGTTATTGCCTTACATAGTTTGAGTTTGGAAAAAAATATAGATACCGATACGATATCGTTAAAATCAATTGTTAAAGTTGTAATAGGAGTCGTTAGTAGTCGCTGAGGCAAAACATTAATTCAAGAGTAGTCATTATTATTTAGCTGGGGGAGACAATGAATGCGGATCGTAGACAATGATGCAGATAAAATAAACAAATATTCTAAATAAAGAACAGGTTATAGAATATTAACTATTTTCTGTTCAAAAAATTAACTTGGTCAGAGTCAGTTCAATTATTCCAATTGCAAAATGGTTCCTATACAACTTTGTGTTTTTATTCAAGTGCGCGATAGAACCGCTTCGAAATCTTCGGAAGTTAGTTAGGAATGATTTTCCTTTTAAGATAAGGTTAGAAACTTGGATTACTCTGAGTGGGTAGGTAGTTGAAGATCAGAAATGAGGTCGGATTTAACTCGATTCCATTTTTATTTTATTTTAAAAGAGATCTAGATTCTGATAAAATAATCGGAACAATTTTGTTAAAAAAACAAGAATAGAGTAAGGATTTTTTATTTAGACTCAACACATTCATGATTTAGATAGATAGGTAAAGCCGCCTCTGTACATTTGCCCTAAACTAAAGCTCATTCTTCAAAGTAATCTTTATTTTCTCTTCGTTGTTTTCATAATTCTGGCTAAGCAGCCGACAACCTCATAAGTGGATTTGCGAAAAGTAATACCAAAAAAAAAAAAAAAAAAACTGGGAGTTTTTAGCACGCTTTTATTTTTAATGTTTTAGTCCTTGGATGTATGACCATAGTTACATACTGAAACCTCTCCGTGCCTCAGAAAGCACTTTAAGCCGTTTTTTGACAGTCGTTACGTGTAGAATACTGGTAATAAGCTGAATTTGGTTAGACTGAAAGCTGACCCCGATATAGTTCGGAAAAGGCTAGGCCGATTTATCTTTATTAAAGGTAAAATAATAACTATAAAAGCTATTTTAATAATACAAAGTTATAGCACCTCGTGCCGCTTCGTAATACTTAATATTATTATCCTGTATTATTAATACAGCGTTATTAATAACTGGCGTCTGAAATAAACAGCTCATTTACCGTCTTATACCAGAATCATAAATTATTTATTAGTTATAACAGCTTCTGATACCAATTTCTTTCAAAATAGAAAAAGGTAGGTGTTATTATTAGTAATAATATTGTGTTCATTTATGATAAATATTTGGCTTTTGGATATAATTATTTACCTTTTTTCGGGACTCGTCACTTAAAAATAACAGCCTACGCTTGCCGCATTCGGCCCGTGGATTCTCAATTCTCAATTCTTTATTGCATACCATAATGTTAAAACATAGTTGGAACGGAAATCATTATTTAGTCACAATTGAAGACGCCTCTGTACCTCGCAAAGCATGTTAAGCCGTTGGTCATGTCTGTCACTCGTAGATCTTTGATAGTCGTTACGGGTAGTCAGAAGTCCAAAATAAAATAAATAAATATCTAAGGACAACCAACACACCGTTATCTGATCCCAAACTAGGCAGAGCCTGTACTATGGCAACCAGACAACTGATAAACATACTTATATATTTCTAAATACATACATATTATAGATAAATTACGCCTGGTACGGCCAGGCGTGAATAACTTAACAAGTCGAAAATGCACCATTTTCAGGGCAGCCTTTTTTAAGTTTAAGGTTTATGTGTAAATTTTGATTTTATGTTATTAAATATTTTTTATCTGAATGTAATTAATTTGCTTCGAGTTTTCACATGTTTGCTATGTGCGATAAAACAGACCCATTGACTTAGTCATTTTTTTACCCTATGAATAAAACCCAACAATCGACTTATCAACCTATTCACGCCTGGTACTGAATTACACCCAGACACAGAAAAAAAGATCGTGCTCATCACACAAAGATTTGTCCTGGGTGGGAATCGAACCCACGACCTCAGTCTTAGCAGTCAGGGTCACTAGCCACTAGAATAACAGGCCAGTCAAAAAGTCCAACTACTAGTCTTACCAAGGGATATCGTGTTACTTATTAACTGGTTTGTGGAGGTGAGACAGACAGTCGCTCCTTGTTAAATAATAGACTGGTATTCAGCTGCATCTGGTTAAACTGAAAGAAGACCCCAACGTTGTTGGGAAAAGACTAGATTGATTTTTCTCTTTCTGTTTTTGGCTAAAAAGTACATATTATAGAACCCAAAAACACGTTTTGGGGTTCCTAGTTAAAACGGTCAAACTATTCCTGATAGGTTAACTCGAATCCAAGTGTGCTAGAAAATGGCTCATAAAGACGCAATTATAAAATAAAATAAATCTGATGCGATGTTGGACTCATATTCATTTATCGTCTACATACGAGTAGCTTAAGAACATTCATAATTTTAAGGTATTAAAGGAGAAAATTATTTGTAAAGTCTCCGACCCTGTGGATCCGTTTTCAAAAACCGTAACCGATCTATACTTTATATTGTAACTGTGAAAGTAACTCTGTCTGTCTGTAACCTTATCACGCCAGAAATGGACTTGCACAGGCTGAACGCATTTTAATGACATTTGACATACAGGAAGACCATGACCTGAAGAAGGAATTAGGAAGATTTTTTGGAACTCAGTTCTATAAGACTGCATGCAGTACGAATAAAATTCTAGAAATCCTCAAGTACTGAGAAAGCATTGCAGTATATGTAATAGAAAGATACAGAGACTGAGTGAGATAGTTTTCATGGTTTTCAAGGGTGCTGAAGGCAATCGTGAGGTCTAAATGAAAATACAAAAAGGCGGCTAAATTTTTCACTTTGTTCGTCCCGGGTGCCGTTTTCATGATTTTCGAGGGTTCTGAATCCAATAGTGAGGTCAAAATGAAAATCCCGAACGGTGTTGCAAAAATGGTAAAACGTTATCGTGGCACATCCGACCTTGCGGGCAAAACCACGGACAAAAACTAGCCATCAATAAACCTTTATCAAAATGCATCTACAGTACCAAATGGTTCGGAACCCTAAGATATATCGCCCTCCTTCCCACTTCATCATCATCAAGCTATATTAGGCCACTTCCGCGTTAAACGCACCCTTAGCCCGAGACCCTTTCCTTTAAACTGTACAAGGGAAAATGCGACACAGTAACCTTAGTTTAAAGGGTCGTCTATAGTTAACGGTTTAATGTATATTGGAGTAGGTAGCTTGGTTTAATAGTGATGAATGTGTGTCAGTATCCTTTCAACGTGAATGATGTAACCAACATTCAGTGTTCATGGAGTTTCTTGCTTGTTCTTCTCTATAGGAAATTTTTGAACTAGCTACATATTTCTGACTGCCGACTTCACGACGATTCAGAACAGCTTGTTTAATTGAATATTCGAAAATATTTGAATTTCGAAACTCGAGCTTTGCTTATTTAGCTTAGGGCTCCTTTTGTCGTATCATAAAAAATAGGCGTTAAATAAAATGTTTACATAACCTAACAGAAGTAAAAACGCCATAAAAACGTTTATTAGTGTCTAAATGTTTTTAGTATAGGTGGTAGCACTAATGGTTTCAAATTAGAATGTTAGGTGGAGAAATCTATGATATGTAAAATAATTCAAACCTGAAGGTCATATTTGACAATTAGTCAAATATGATCTGATTGTAAGTAAACTCATATCAAATTTACCCTGTGAAATGATAGCTTTAGTGTTGCCTAGACATATAAATAATAATGAATATAATTAAATAAAGTACAGTTTTCTGTTTACCTTTTTTTGATTTATGCCTGGTTTATGATATTTAAATTAAAATAAACATTGAAAAACAACATAACAGTGGTGGCCCCAAATTATAGGTTGGTGAAGTCTCTACGAAAAACAAACGGTTGGTAATCAAACAACATGATGTATGGGAAATACTTTTTTTTTTAATTGTTGGTACAAATTAATTAGCAAAGCTTCTAAATAGATACCAACACCAGCAGTTGCAATTAATCACGCTTAAACACGCTTATCGTAAATCTGCCATCTGCATTGCCTGACAGATATTTTGGGGTACATTTCTACCCCGCCATTGTTTCTACGCAATTTGATTTATTATGTTATAATTTGGTAATAATAATGAAATATAGCTTGAAATATAAATTAAAGGGAGGTCGAATAAACAGAGAATTTATTTAGTACTGAATTAAAGGGTTAGGAGCGAAATGTTCAATTAATATAAAATGTTTTTGATCTAGTACTCGTGAACTGAGTTAAGGATGGTCTCATTTAAATGGGGCAATTAGTTGATGTGTCTTTATAAAACGTCCTGCTATCACCGACCCATCCAAGCGTACTTCTCGAATAATTAAATCTATATATATAAGATTCAAAGTCCTGAGTGACTGACTGACTGACTGACTGACTGACTGACTGATATATCAACGCACAGCCTAAACTGCTGGTCCTAGAGACATGAAATTTGGAGGGTGTATTCTTTGTGAAGAGTAGGTATCCACTAAGAAAGGGTTTTTTGAAATTCCATCCCTAAGAGGGTGAATTGGGGGTTTAATTTTCACGCGGGCGAAGCCGCTGGCGGAAGCTAGTTATATATAACACTAATATTGGCAAACAAACACACATACATGAACTCACACTACCCTCCTATAGAGGTAGGCAAAAACAATAGAACTCCAAGAACTTATATATATTTACATACTCCTTTATTTCCCTCGTTTACGTTCATAAAAGAAGAAAGGGAAAAGGTTTTTTGCTTTTCCTTTCTTCATTGCATTATTTGATCACTTCGTTAAAAAAACGAGGAAGATAATATAAGAAAAAAGAAGAAAGAAAGAAGAAGTAGGGAAAGAAAGAAAGATGTGGTTAAATAACTTCGTTAATGGAGAAGTGGCTATGTAAAATAATTCTGACTGAGTAAAGAATTACACAGTGGTATACCAACATTATATGATAGCCTCATATCAGCTCAGATTCACTATCTACATTTCACGACTTCAAGGGGAGCAAATTTCTTTATGGCACCACTATGTTTTGGTAGACCGGAGCATTTGTTGGCGAAAAGATTCATCGCGTATTTTCTCTATTTAGAATAAATCGAACCTAAAATTGTATCCCAACATCTTTGATAAACATAACTCATTGGCCGTCTTACTTTAAAGAGAAAATAACAAAGGCATACTGAGATTTATTGACCGTTTGTAAACGTCAAGTTTTTGTGAATAGGAGGATAGCTATGGAGGATCGTCTATAATCCCGGGCTGTTTATCATACCACTGAAGCTATAAGTCACTGTTGTTAAGAAAAGGGTGGTTTTTTGTTGTATCGGAGATGGTAACAATTTGTCACTTTGTAGATAGACGGAGCTGGAGAAGTGCTGTGGGTAAAAGATGTTTTAACTTGCTTTATCTATGACGAGTTGGCACAGTGTCTCTGCGATTTGCTTTTCTTTTGCGGTTTTTGGAATCGATTATCGCACGTTAAAATATTTTATGACCTACATTTATTTAATAACCAGCGTTTGCCAGAGCTTCTTCTTGAATCAATCTCTCTAACGATAAAATCGCATTAAAATCCGTTGTGTAGTTTGAAAGATCTAAGCGTGTAGATGCGGAAAGCGTCTTTGTTTTATACTATGTAAAGATGTCCTGAATCAGGGCGTATGTGCATGTACGAATTTTCTTTGTTACCGTAATTACTATACAAGGAAAACGTCTGATGTGAGTGAGCATATTTACTAACGTTTATTCTTAAAAGATTAATATTTTATTCTAGAAAATAATGTTTAACGTTAGATCTTTTTAGAGGGGTGACAAATAACGAAAGATTAGCACTTCATGCAATCCATTGAGATATTGTGACATGAAACCAAATGGTTCTACAAAATGAATTTTTCAGTACGAAATTTTAAGTACAGAAAAACTAAGTTCCATTTAGTTTTGCGTGAATTATGTTAAATGTCAACGGGTGACTTTGTAAGAAGATGAATGAAGACTATGCATAAAAATGCAATATTGTATGATAAAAACACAATATTATATGAAATACGAGGGGATTGTAGCTTAGTAACCGCGCAGCAGATCTATCGATCAGGTTAAGCTGGTCAGGTTAAGCTGGTCAGCAATCTACGGAGATTGCCTTGAAAAGCACGTTAAGCCGTTGGTCTCGGCTGTTATTCGTGGATGAAAAGTATGATAACAAATACTTACCAAGGGGTATTGTGTGTCCGATGTTACTCAATAACTTGGTTATGGAATTCATATAAGCAGTTGCTCCACTGAAAATTCAAGTATTCGTCGGCATCCAGTTAGACGCCCACCCCAATATACACAGTTGGGAACATGCTAAGTAAATGATGATGATGATGATTGTATGAAATCTTAAACATGGTTTTCACACTGGGATTACCTATCCCAGTGTGATCCTTGACCATGTTTAAGATTTTTACCTGGCGACTCCTTACGTACTTTTATTTTTACCTGGCGACTAGTCACTGCTTCCTACCGTTTTTACGGCTTGATAAAACATCGCGATTTCTATGTTCCATGTAAGTGTAATAATCATGAATTATACAATAAAACTTCTGGCATAAATTTTTTCTTCTAAATGATGATGAAAACCGCATCATGATCTGTTGCGTAATTTAGAAGGAACACGCGGTCACAAAGGCTAAAAACAACTTCAATTTTATAATAAGTACATCCTATTAACTATGAAACAAATATACATAAGTTTTTTTTTTTTGGATGGGACATCATCAAATCACGTCTCCCACTCTGGGTGGAGCAGAAGGGCGGGCTGTACTGACCCCACCATGTTCCTTCAGCAACTCTGGGCCTCGGTTACTCTTTAGAACGAATCCGGGACCCTTCCAGGAAACAAATATACACCTAACATTAATGAAAATAAACAATTTTTTTTTGAATTTTGGCAGCCTTTACGGCTACGTTCCATTAAAACTAATAATAATTAAGTTCGTTTAATAATTACTGGCACATAATCCCATCCGGGCCGCTGCGTATTTCACATTAATAATGTGTGTGGATTATAAATTATCCTAATTACAAAATAAATTACACTTATGCACATGGGTACGCACCCAAATGCTTTCATGCTTCATTAGCAGTCGATGTATTGGAAAATAAATATTTCAAAATGGTTTTTCTATTTTTGCTAACTACGGATGACGAACATTAAACTCGATGCGAGTTTCTGCTCTGCTCATGTTCTAAATTTCAAAATGATTTCAAATCAAATCAAATCAAAATATTTTTATTTCATATAAACCTACATGGGCACTTATGAAACGTCAGAAGCTAGGTGCACGGTTCCAAATAGTTGGTTCCTATGGAGAAGAGCCGGCAAGAAACTCCACGGTTACTCTTTTAAAAATAATTCGTTTTTACAATTGTTTCAATTTACAGTGTTAATAGTATGGGAGGACGGTGTAGGCCTGTCAACAAGTACCAGGTACTGAATAAGATAGAAAATTGTCTACAGTCTACAAGGCCTACAACGTTCTCACATTCACAAAGTATAAAATAATCTACATAAATAATATTATTTCATAAATAAGACATATTACACTATTTAAACCAAATGTCATTATTGCCATGACAACTAATATTAAAGAGTACAATGTACAATAGTAGGTATACAATTTCAAAAATGAGTAAATGTGAAAGAATGTAAAAACTGAAAAACTTGAATACAAAATGTACATCGTCACTCGGGAGCAGTTAATAGACACAGGTCATCCTGTAATGAGCTACCAGGGAAGCCACATGTGCAGAAGGAATTATTGCCAAACTTCCTTGTCTTCAACGTAGTCTTTTATCTTATAATATGCTTTTTTGATAAGGACACGTTTGATGTGTGATTTGAACTTTCCATAGCTAAGTTCAGTAACAGACTTTGGCAACCTGTTATAGAAGCGGATACCGTTTATAAGAAATGATTTACTAGTTTTAGTTAATCTAAATTTTGGTATCACAATTTCATTTTTACTACGCGTATTTATGTAATGGAAATCGCTTCTTATTTTGAAAAGGCCTAAATTTTTGCGAACATACAAAATACATTCAAAGATATAAAGAGAGGGAAGAGTCAGTATATCAATTTCTGTAAATATGTTTCTAAGAGACTCGCGTGGCCCCATTTTATAGATTGCGCGGATTGCCCTCTTTTGCAAAATGAAAACTGAATCTACGTCAGCTGCAGAACCCCACAGTAGAACGCCATAAGACATAATACTGTGGAAATAAGCGAAGTATACTAATCGAGCTGTACCTATATCGGTCAACTGCCTAATTATGCAGCATTATGCCTAATTATTAATATATGCAGCTGAACTTAATCTACCTGAAATAGCTCTAATGTGGGGACCCCACTGCAGTTTCGAATCTAGAGTAATTCCTAAAAACACAGTTTCCGAAATAGCATCTAGTTTCTTGCCATCAAGTTTTAAATTTAAATCTACTTGGGGAACATTTGGCAATGAGAACCTAATACATTTCGTTTTGTTCGCATTAAGTAAGAGATTATTAGCTGCAAACCATTTCGAAAGAATAGCTAGACTATCGTTAACATGTAAGAAATCCCTGTCTTTTCTATCTATTTTAAAAATAAGTGAAGTGTCATCAGTGAACAAAATTATATCCGAGAACTTAGCTATCATGTAAGGAAGGTCATTAATGTAAACTAAAAATTTTGTTTTAGTAAATGAGATCACCTGCCTTATTGGTACAGTAATCCCAAGCGCTACTGCTGAGCATGAAGCCCTGGGTTCGGTTCCCATGTCGGGCAAAGTGATAGGTACTTGGTCTTATCATCCGGAATTTTTAAGTAGCAGCGCGGAGTCTGTATTTGTATACAGTCGGTGGCAATAGGCTAGGTCCCTATTACATGGAACTTACACATAACTAACGAAATGTTGGTGTACTGTAGGTACCTATGTAACATTTCAAGGATTACAGGAGACATTTTCAGTTGTTATCGACAATGTGTAGCGTCTGTTTCTAACCATTTGTTAACAACGATAACGGAGTTGTACGTTTTTCTATAATTAACTAGGGCAAAAGAAGTATTCTAACTATTCAGACTAGATTAAAACTAAAAGTTAGACCCAGCAAACTTCTTAGCCAAAAACCACAACAAAATTAGTCTTTAGCCGCAAATAGTTTAGCAATTAAGGAATGGTAGTGATCCATGATTTCACGCGCCAATATACCCAATCAAAGGGCGCAGAAGTAATCAAAGTTGGCCCAACTATTCGCTTTGAAAGTGGTTTGACGATACTCGTTGGATTGTTAGTGACATATCGATACTGGTTGTTGGTAAGCAAATGTTTGGTACACACCAATTTCCGACAAAAGAAATAGAATATTTTGATCCATCACCAAGCGCCCAGTTTTCAGTAAAAGACTGGTATACTTGTAATAAACAAAATTTTAAGGATGGTACTTTTTATTTACCATCGCATATATGCTCAGTTCGTGAACTGATAAGTATATGATTAAAAGAAAAGCATCATCCCATTTCTTTCCGTGGGTGTCGTAAGAGGCGACATGATATGTTCTCACCGATACAATACAAAATATGGGCTTGGAAACAGTTTACACCGAGAACAATGAACCTTCAAGAATTATTATTAAAAAACAGTCAGTAAACGACAAAATACAGTTAAGCGCCCTAGTTACGCCCCAAAATAATAACTATGTCATGGGCGTTAACATTTTTTATTAATGCAAAATCGAGTCATTCCATTCATTCTATTTTAAGGTCTAGAAATACGCAAGTAGTAGTATTATTTTTCGTGTTTTTTCTACAATCTAATCCATAGAAAAAAAACCATACATTTTCAGCATTCCACTTCGAATATCTCCGATCCAAACGCTCATTCACATTGATCCGCCGCGCCGCCATTTTTATTCCGTATTGTTTTCCGAGGCATATCGTGTATCGTGTCACACGACATGAACCATTATTGTTATGAATACTTGAACACATTTCACTGGGAAGGTTGGCCCGTCAAACTGCCAAAATTGTATTAAATATTTATTGAAACGGGTGTTCTGAAAGTTACGAAGTTCAATTGTTTTTTTGTTTTTGTTTTTCTGACGTGTATTCGTTCCTGGCAGGTGATAAGTTCTTCTTTCGAAATTGTTTGTAGGGCGTTGATGCTTTTAAGCTGTTAATCATTTTTTTTATGACGAGTGTCAGTTACGTGTTAATTTTTAGGGTTCCGCACCTCAAAAGGAAAAAGCGGAACCCTTATAGGATCACTTTGTTGTCCGTCCGTCCGTCCGTCCGTCCGTCCGTCCGTCCGTCTGTCAAGACCCTTATTCTCAGGAACGCGTGGAGGTATCAAGCTGAAATTCATATCAAATACTCAAGTCTACTGTCTCTTGGAGCTGTGAAAAAATCAAATTTCTAAACTAACACTGATTGTGTTAGTTTAGAAATTAAAAAAAAAATATTGTGTTAGTTTAAAAGATATAGCCGTGTATGCCGCAAATTTCCGCAATTTTTCGAAACTCACAAGGGAATCAAAACCTAAAGGGTACTTCCAGTCGATCTAGAATTTTGAAATTTGGTACGAAGCAACGTCTTATAGCACAGATAAAGGAAAAATTGCGAAAACCGTAAATTTTTAATTACATCATATAATAAAAAATATAATAAAATTTTAAACTTTATACCTACAGGTTTGTACGGAACCCTTGGTGCGCGAGTCCGACTCGCACTTGGCCGGTTTTTTGGAAAGAAGTTCCTTATGGCACGTTGCGAAAGGGGGCTAGACGGAAATTAAGAGAAAAAGTTATAACTACACTTTTTAACCGACTTCAAAAAAAGGAGGAGGTTTCTCAATTCGACCGTATATATTTTGTTGTTTGTATTTGTTTTGTATGTTGTTGTTTTTGTTGAGAGTAGAGAGAGAGAGAGAGAGAATATACAATTGACATCAATAATACAATCGAATCAATAATAACATGGCTTGACGAAAATAATCTACGTGTAAATCTAACAAAAACTAATTTTATCCAATTTAGTACTTATGGACGCGAAGACAAAGCTTTAGACATCAATTATAGAGGACTTAAATTAAAAGAAGTAAACGAAACAACATTTCTCGGCATCATGATTGATAAACACTGCAACTGGAAGGCACACGTAAACAAAGTATGCAATAAAATAAATAAATTTGTGTTCGTTCTATACGAACTTTCAAAAACTTCAGAGTTAAAAACTGTATTATCTGCATACTACGGGTATGTTGATTCTGTACTGAGGTATGGTCTTATTACCTGGGGTTACTCAACAAACAGTCAACGAGTGTTCATCGCACAGAAAAAATGTATCCGCGCCATAGCGGGAATACGCCCATGGGAATCTTGCAAGCCTTTTTTCAAAAAGTTCAAGATACTAACGTTTCCATGTCTATATATCTTTGAATGCGCTAAATTTGTTAAAATGCACCCGGAGATATTCAAAAAAGCTCATGAGGTGTTTGCAAAAAGCATTAGACACAGAAATAAAGTAGTTCTGCCCATTATTCCCAGGACAGCATTATATAGCAAGAATAGCTACGCAATGTGTAGTCGCATATTTAATGCTATTCCTGACAGCATTAAAATATTACCAGTTAATAAATTTACAAGGAGTCTTAAAGTATGGTTAAAGGAAAAGAATTTCTACTCAGTAAGCGACATATTTAATAAGAGATTGAAAAATTAATAACAATCTGACATTTCTCTGACATTTTTTTTTCCTTTTAATGTGTTTTATAATTATAATAATATTGCGAGTGTAATTTAATTTTAACTATGAATATAATTTATCATAACTGTGTATAAACCCAAATGTTTGCATGTCACAATATTATGACTAAGTGTTTTGGATCTGTAATTATTTATGTTAAGACCGTAATTGTACCAACACTTAAAAAAAAAAAAAAAAATTTTTGTTGAGTGTATACAGGTTTTTTGTACATAATAAATAATAAAAAAATAATAACAATAATGAATCCTGGAAAGGAACTTCGTTCCATCCGGGTGTCCCTTGACACCTCTAAAATTTGTATTATTTGGAGTTGTAACTCATCGTCTTCCATTAACATCAATTCGATTTAACGTTAGAAATTAGGTTTCGGTACCCATAAAAACACTTGTAATCAATTTAGCTTCAGTAACAAAACAGTATTTAACAATGCAATACATAATTCGCTTTTAATTAAATGAACAGTGAACGCCACACTACACTCTAAAGATTCTGCCGTACCAAATTCATCATAAAAACAGTTGACAAACAAAATGTTATTTAGGAACATACGTTACCCACATTCTCAAACCTCTGTAACTAATAAGCTATAAAAATAGGGTCAAAGATAAAAGCCAAGTTCTCCCCCGAAATAAGCTAAATAGCAACCTGTCAATTTATAAGTCTCTTCCGCTCCATACCCTAAGATATAATCAAGACTTTCTAGACAATAAACTCAGACCGCTTGTTTTACGTTGCCATGGTTACGGGTTATCAGGCTAGGGGGTGGAAATCCGACCAGTAAATGCTGCAATGGCGCGAAACGGCTCTAATCGTCTCGTATCCTTAGCAGTCTAAAAGCGTAGCGATGTAGCAAGTCGCTACGTGATCCTGCGTAGAGGAGCTAAGAAGTTGGATGTATCATAATTTCTTCCATATACATATTTATGTAGGGTATTACTGGATTCGGTGAAGGAAAACATCGCGAGAAAAACTAGATTTACAGTTAATGTGAGTCTGACCCTGCTTGTTCCTTCTCTATCAGAATAAAGACCTTTGTCCTGCTTTTAAACAATAATTGGCTGGTATTATTATTTTCATTTATTAATCTTTTTACATATAGATAAGATAAGATACATATTTAAATATTTTTACAATACACATACAATAACACTAGTATGATTATATTTAAAGTACCAATTTCATTTATTGCAGAATATTAAAACAATTAATGTTATGACAGCTCGAAGTAAAAATAATACTTAATGGTTACGATGTTTTATCTGAGAATTTCATTACAATAATTGTGATTTTATACACAGTTCAATAACCATGCAGTTATTTTAATGATATAAATTAAATTATTTTACTAAAATTAAACATTGTGTTTCAATTGTTATGAGCTGTTTTGTTAAATAATTATAATATTCATACGGGCATCGATCAGAGAAGTACTTGGTAATTATTGTATAGTACGTTTTGTCTGCGACTTCGTTCGCGTAGAAGTTGTAAGCCACTACAATATGCTAAGAAAAATACAGCTCATGTTACTCGCTTATATAAGGGGGAGACCTATATCCAACAGAAGACGTCTTACTGCTGAAATAAAATGTTGGTTATTTTAAAAGTCGTCATTGGCATCGTCGCTAGAAATTATAATGGTATATAAGTGACAATTTCTAGTCATCACAATCATCTCTAAATTGTCGAACTTTATTGGTTGAAAACGAGATTTGCCTATCTCCTGTTTGTGTATTTCATGTCTTTTTGGAATATGCGTTTTGCTTGTGCAGGATAAACAATTTTTCTATCTTTCTTTTCAATCGTTTTCGGTGTCGGTAGTTTTGTCTTTAGTATTTTTTTAACCATTAATATTAATATTGTTTTGGTTGTTCATAGTTAGACCTATAACTTGGAGTCTATAATCTTTCATGACTAACTCTTCTATCTTCTTCGTAAGGTTCTCAAAATCATTTTTATAAAAGAAACGCCACACACAACACGGAACTTTTCAGAACTTTCCAATTTTTATTCTTAACTTTAAGTTTTGTTAAACATTTTGACCGCCAGATTTCAAAGACAACATAACAGATATTCAACATTAAAAAATAAGTGTCTTAGATATTTAAATGGAACAAGTAATCGATTGAGTATCACGAACCCAAAACATGAAAAAAATCTAATGTTTTGTCCGAACACTTTTTGATTGTAATTAAGTAAAGCTAATCATGTCTTTTTTAACTCATCAATATCAATTATATTTCCAGTTACTAGCGGTCAAATGCCCATCCCATATAAAGGTATGATCACGTCACTAATATGACGTCACTTTACAGACAAACAGCGGTAGTCGCGTAGGCAGAATGCCGCGCGCCGGCGCACTTTTGCTGGCGATAGCGGCTGTCCTACTCGCCGCTGAGTGGGCCCATGCCTCATACATCGATCCTGGTAAAGTATACAAACCTTAAGTGGGACATTCACGATCAATGACGTAAAACTAAGAGGCTGAAACCAATGCTCAAACTCTTATGTAATAGTAATACAGTATACATTATAATGATTGTTGTGAGTTTGATAAAACTCTTGGCAGTCTTTCTAATTTATGCTATACCTTACCGAAATAAGAATTACATTGCAATGACTTATATTTATGCGTGATGCAGAAAAATCAAATCGACTAAAACCAATGACACGACGTCTTTGGAATATAATAGTATTCCAAACTTGACGGCGTTGGTTGCGTTGATCGTGAATGTCCTTCTTTATACAGTAGCATAAGTATAATCTGCCTAATGGTCCCACTTCTGGGACACAGCGCTCCTCTCTGTGAGAGGAACCTTATGCAGTACCCTGACGTAAACATGACATTGAGTTTATGAAAGACATCTTAAGGTTATCAGTCAATGTAACAGTACCGCTCCGAAACAACTAATAATATAATTTGTTATTCAAGTTAGGACTTTAAATAAACTTGCCTAGAGTACAAATTAGTCCTTGTGTCGGAGCAGTGCTGTATTGAGTCATGACTAGTGATCGGATATTCGGATGCATATTTACCTAATGTTACTATTTAGCTGTGAAAGCACGGAAGCGGCTTCGTATTTTTTATTAAAGCCGGGTTTCTTGGATCATATTGATTTAAAATTAATGTTTAACCCCAGATGCAAATACATATGTATGTAAGGTGGTATTTGTTAGTTAAAACAACACAAAACAGGGTAAAACGCGCATTCCATATTAGCCAACATTTCAACTTTAGGTGAATATGCATCTGAATTTCCGATCTCTAGTCATGACCATAACCAGTATAAGATAGAAAAAAAATCATCAAAACTGAACTTTTTCTAAAACAGGACTTACTCATTTTTCAACCGGTTACTGTACTTGTTGCTTATAGATAAGCATATGGTCTAGAAACATAAATCATGTGTTGGATTTTAACATGTATATCATAACATTTATGTCGGTCAGGTTCAATTTTTCCATTTCTTCATAAATTTTGACAACAGTTTTTAATAATAGCGTACACTTGTTTTTCTCTTTTTTTCAAGTTATAAGCCGACAAAACATTCATTAAGATATAAATCCAACACCTTTTTTGTTTTTAAGCCATGTCCGAGACACAATAAAATCTTTTGTTCTCTTAAAGGAATCTTTTCCGTAATTTGCCATCCGTGAAAAACAAAAAATGAATGAAAATATCTGCTTTAAAAGTACAATTTTCGTTAGGTAAATTATGGACTTGAAAATCACCTACTTTTATATTTTTGACAACGTTGCGAAAACACTTGGAGGAATTATGAAAAGAATTTACGAAAAATATCATAGAGATGGAAAAATAAACTTAATTATCTTGTTGAATAGCAAACATGATTAAAGCCCCACAATGTAGACAATTTTCGTGGAAAGAATTTGTATGACGAAATACGACGAAATAAAGTCGTAGATTTCGGTCATAATTATCAACATAATTATTTTTATGGAGTTACTCAAGGACAGAGTGACAAAGCCAATTGTTAAAGAAAAAAAAACAGACAAAATTGTTATTAAAATGCTACTAGATTCCTTTAGTAAGGCCAAGATTTATCGTACCTAAGTATTTAAGTGGCTACTTGAAACTCCTGTCTTCACGTCTTAGTTAAATGTTCCAAGGAACAAAAACTATAACAAAACGTTTTGTCAACAGGAGACGACGATGTTGAAGTGAACCTGTCTGATTACGGAGAAGATCCCGCTGATCTGCAGCTGCTCCAGGATGTTGGAAAGTGAGTTCTAACGACTTACATATAGAGATCAAAATTGAATAGGTAGAACTCTTCAAGTTAAACAAGGTGAATCTTGGGAAACGTTAACGAAGCAAGACTTCGTGAGTATAGAGTTTGAGTTATGAACTTAAATTGAACTATAGAAGGATATTGACAATGTTCTAATCAATTAGGGTTTGAGCTACATGGAAGATATAGTTTAAAAACGTATGAGCATCTGATTTGTGCGTGAAAAGAACAGAGGTAACTAGCTGCTTCTCAGCAATTTTTTAGCTCCCAAATATACAAAATGAACTTTATTGCATATCATAGAAGAATCAAATAACCTTCCGAATCCAATAAGAAGTGAATGCATGCGCCACTGCATTGCATTATCACGGACAGAAACTTAGGCTAGCATTCAATGATGTGGTTTCAGACGATCGTCGCTGATCTACGTTTTCAGGCGCGCCTGTGTGAAGCGAGGAGGCAACTGCGACCACCGGCCTGGTGACTGCTGCCACTCCTCCTCCTGCAGGTGCAACCTCTGGGGCTCCAACTGCCGCTGCCAGCGCATGGGGCTCTTCCAAAAGTGGGGGTAGGCCTTCGCCCCACACTCCGACTCCCCTGAAGCGGCGACCAACTCCCACCAGCCGACTTGACCGCCGCTCCATCGGACGACAACATCTGCATATTAAAACGGACCCGTTGCGTTTCTTTTCCATATTTCATTTCTCTACGTTCCCCTCTCTAGTGCTACCTTCACTATAGCTTAGAGAGATTCGAATTGAAAACAGGGACCTAGATTTTAGTTCGGAAATATTTTTGGACCTTTTATGATATACAAAATTTATAAATGGTATTGTTTTTCTTGTTAGAGTTCAGTCCCTTGGTTTGGTTCTTGTAGTTTTTCGTTATCTGATTCTCCGAGTGTCCGCTTACGTGGTTGGGCAATCACCCAGCCTTATTGCCCAATCAGTACGCCCCGACGCTAAGCTCGGCCAATCAGACCCCGGCAACTGCCTCTGGCGACGCGTCCTCATGCGTTCAGTTTCGTTTGAAGTTTTGGTTTGGACGAATCGACCCGTCGCCTCGAAGGCAGTTCACCTATTCTATTACAATGTATGTATGTAGAGTTAAGTAAGCTAATCGTAGATGAATAAAGCAGTAGCTGCTAAATTGATGGTAAACTTATGTCAATAGGAAGTAGCGATCACTACAAAATAGAAAAAAAATATAAATGTACTTTTAAACTAAATGTTCTAGTCATATAAGAGAGTATCGGTAATGGAAAACTTGGTGAAAGACGCTATTATAAGCCTTTATATATAACAACGCCATTTGTATTTGCGATTGGCACCCTAGATTTTTAAAATATCTATTATTAATGTGTCAATACATTATTCATATAATATTAATAAAACGAATCTTAATGTATTGTATGCGACTCTCGGACAGGAGTATATATGGTATTGCAGCCAAGTAGATTCTCTGTATGTATGTAGCTTCTTATGTATGTTCCTGATTGTGGAATATGGTAATTGTATTAATATTGGAATATGGAAAATGATAAAATATATTAATAAATGTTTATGGACGATATTCGTGTTGTTATTTATCTCTTTATTAGAATAACCTTACAGCTTTGAGCTCGAACTCTATTGTGATGTTCAAAATTTCTACTAACTTCCATTTGACGATGGATAATTTTAGAAGAAGCTACAATCTGTCTTGAAAGCGAACAACGACATAAGTTAACGTGACGAGACACAACCACCACCCGTAGAAACTGTATTGGTGACCGCAGTATGCATTGCAGAATCTCGACACAATTCCTGTATGATAACTGTAAAGTAAATCCCATCAAAAACATAAATGTGAAATGAGAGCCAAGTTCAATATTATGATATATGCCTTGGTTGTTGATTTCAACGACAAAAGAAGTGAGATCTAAATGGGTGCCAAGTTATTAGTATTAGTATTGCAGCCTAAGGTCTGACTTGGCCAGTTCTCATACAGTTATTACAGGCACTAAGTATATAAGTGTTCCTAATAGAATCAAATGTGAAAAATTATAATAAAATGACAAAAATTTACCAGTTTCTGATTTATTCCTCTGTATTCACCTAATTACCTATCTGCATGCCAAATTTGAACTTTCTAGGTCATCTGGAACTGGGTTAGAGTTTTGATCTATAGGTCAGTCAGTGATAAAAATGACGATTTTTGGACATCAATATCTAAATAATCGTTTGAGATTTGTTTATGAAATTTGGAATATTAAATATGTATCTTGCAATTTTCAAAATATGAGCTAAATTTGACACGTTTATGTGAAATAGTTTTTGAGTTATGAGGGGGTCAAAAGTGGCTCCAAACGGTTCATGTAATATTACACACGGTGCTGCTCGCCAGTTCTGTTACTTGTACTTGGCTTGACAAGCTACCGCGTGTCTAGATAACTATCTATCTACCAAACCTTTTCCCAACTATGTTGGGTGGTCTTCCAATATAACAGGATGCAGCTGAATACCAGTTACATCATGGAGCGACTGCCAATCTGACCTCTACAGCGTAACACAAACTCTAGGTAGGACTATAAAAGTCCTACGAATGACCGCCAGTACCAATAAGCAACGTGCTCTCCGAGGCAATTGGAATATGTAGGAAATAAAACTTTAAAAAGCTTTCTAACAGACTTGTGAAGCGAGCGAACGTGTCTTCGAGAAGCAAAAATAGTAAGCCTGAAAATAAACCAACGTAAGTATGTAAGTATACAACACTGAAAATCTGATAAGGTAACGGAGCAGTTTACCGTTACGGTGCGAAAGATATAGTGACAAAATTTTAAAAGAGTCCTCAGATGGTTTGGTCATGTTGGGAGGATGAATGAAAGGCAACCAAAGATATGTTACAAGCGAGATTTGAGTGGAAACACCCAAAAAAATCCATAGAAGTTGAGTTAAAAGCAGGTGCATTGTTATAACTTTGTAATGTTGTTGTAACATTCGGCGATCATGCCAGGTGGGTTGAAGCTACTGCGACCCGAAGAAGTAATTGACAACTTGCTCTTTGTCACAGCTAGTTCAACAAAAATTCGTTTTTAAACAAATTATAAATAAATAATAGTTTAAAAAAACTAAAAAACACGCTTCCATTGAAAACCAAACTAAAAAGTACAAAATAATGGAAAAAAAGCGTGGGGTGCCTGATATCAATAATACCTAAAAAAACCGGCCAAGTGCGAGTCGGACTCGCGCACCGAGGGTTCCGTACAAACCTGCAGGTCATCATCATCATCATTCGTCATCATCGTTTATGAAATGAAATGTTTTTTTTTTTAATTTTTATATTTGTGTTGACTGAATGAAAGGTAAATTGTGGTTTACGATTTATGACGTATTTAAAAAAAACTACTAACTAGATCTCGTTCAAACCAATTTTCGTTGGTAGTTTTCATGGTAATGTACATCATATATTTTTTTTAGTTTTATCATTCCCTTATTTTAGAAGTTACGGGGGGGGGACACACATTTTACCACTTTGGAAGTGTCTCTCGCGCAAACTATTCAGTTTAGAAAAAAATGATATTTGAAACCTCAATTTCATTTTTGAAGACCTATCCATAGATACCCCACACGTAAGGGTTTGATGAATTTTTTTTTTTTGTGTTTCAGTTCTATGTATGGGGAACCCCAAATATTATTGTTTTAAAAAAAAATGATATTAGAAACCTCAATATCATTTTTGAAGACCTATCCATAGATACCCCACACGTAAGGGTTTGATGAAAAAAAAAATTTTGAGTTTCAGTTCTATGTATGGGGAACCCCAAATATTATTGTTTTTTTTTCTATTTTTGTGTGAAAATCTTAATGCGGTTCACTGAATACATCTACTTACCAAGTTTCAATAGCACAGCTCTTATAGTTTCGGAGAAAAGTGGCTGCGACATACTCGGACAGACAGACAGACAGACAGACAGACAGACATGGCGAATCTATAAGGGTTCCGTTTTTTGCCATTTGGCAACGGAACCCTAAAAAGCACCCCACGCTTTTTTTCCATTATTTTGTACTTTTTAGTTTGGTTTTCAATGGAAGCGTGTTTTTAAGTTTTTTTAAACTATTATTTATTTTCAATTTTTTAGGGTGTTTCGAATTTTGAGACATATGTCAGCGTAGTTTGTGACGTATGTCAGCGTAGTTTTCGAAGACAGTTTTTTTGCTGTCCTGGTAACCCTGGCAAGGACAATGGCACAAATTAGTTTGTGACGTATGTCAGCGTAGTTTTCGAAGACAGTTTTTTTGCTGTCCTGGTAACCCTGGCAAGGATAATGGCACAAATTTATGAAATTATTGCATTGTCATCGGTCCTTGACAGGTGTGCAAAGTTTGAATGAAATCGGGTCGTTTAAAGTGGGTTAAAATAGCGCTCTAAGGAGTCGGTTACAAACAAACATACAAATATACAAACATACAAATATACAAACATACAAGTGAAGCTAATATAAAGCGTGTAAAAATAAATAGTCTTAGGCTCACTTGCACCACAAGCCTGATGTTCTTCAGAAAGGTCAGGTACGTAGTAATCGATACTGGTTAGCGTGTATGACCAGATGTATGAACGTAAACGAGGCAAAAGGAATAGGTTTATAAGGATCTGGTTACTGCCTTCCTCTATGGGAAGAAGGCATGAGTAAAATAAGTACATATATGTAGTACACTGCAAAAAAAAAACACCAAATACAATTTAAGCACAAGATTGGACGAAGGTTCTTAACAAAAGGTCCTAAACCTTTCAATGTTCAATGTATAAATTATTCATCTAAGAGTCATCAGGGAATTTCCATAATCACCAAACTTGTGCGCTCGTCGCTTTGTCACCATGATGTTCAGCAGCTCCTGCTTCGCCAATTGCGTGCGGACTTAGACTTACATTCACTATCGAATTCGTCCAATCATGGACTAGAACAACTCCTTTTCCGAACATCCTAAAAACATGTCTCAACACCACCAATATTCGTCAAAACTAAACAAAAGAAACCTAATTATAAACAAAATAAAACGTAAAACGCTACAAGCACACAAAACACGACGTCAGCAACTTCATTATTGGTAAAGTTTTCTATAACTTTTTTCATTCATTTCATCAATCACTCCTTTTACCCATCGTACCGAACAAACCGTCCCCGTTTTGAGACAAAATTAATTATTTCACTTTTCAAATTGTTTTACTGTGTAAGCAAAAATGGACGTTTTGGGGACTTTCCTTTATATTATTCACTAGCTTGTCCCATTTTAGTCACAAAAGGGGACCGTGATTATGCCATGACGTTTCGTTTTAACACGGAGCTATGATTACTCCGAAGTTGGGGGCTGTTTAGCGATGAATAGATTATCTGTTACTTGTGGGGTAAAAAAAACAAAAGAAAGGGAAAAATCATGAGAAACCTTTTTGAATGAACATTGTCTTTGTATTCCGTTACAATTGCATAGCGTATTATTATATTAGAACAATTTAAAAACATAGACATAAACTTCCTCCTTCTTATTCTGGGGGTAAACAGTTCTAATCCTTACATAGTTTCTTATCTTCTTCCTCTTGTGTCACTTACATTCATACATCTGAGGGACAATTCTCTTAATTTTAAGAACGTTCATAGTCTGATCGCATTCCAAATCAGTCAAAAAAACCTCAATTTTCCTTGAATTCTTGACATTTGATTGTCGCTGAGGTAAGACTACAACTAAGTTTTGAACGTTTTTCATTACGAGAATGGCCTTCTGGTCGCACGCGGGGTGCAACCACAGTCTAATCAAAAACATTGAAGAGAATAGTCGAATTCTGTTTTTCTTGTTTAAAACTTGTACACAACTATTTACTGAATTGAAAACAACAGCGGGATAATTACATACCACACTAAAAGTAGGAAAGGCTTTCTTTTTGACAGATTTTTTTTTTTTTTTTTGTGGGTGCGAAATCATCAAATGACGTCTCCGTCTCTGGGTGGAGCGGAAGGGCGTGCCAGAATTTTACTGAATAAAACCCACCCGTTGTCCTTCAGTTGCCCATATGCCAGGGTCCGGTAACTCTTTCGAACAGATCTCGCGACCCTGGTAGTTCGTTTTGACAGTTTAATAACATTCATAGCGTTATTTAAGTTGCTAAGCAGACAATTTTTTCGAACATATGAAGGAATGACTGATTGTGGTTTTGGTGGGGTATGCAACTGGGGTGCAGGACTTCAGTCTACATAAAAATTAATTAATGCCGGGGGTGGTAAATCATATATGGAGCCAAAATTATTTACATATTAAGTATGCATAAATTTAATTCTCCTGAAAACAGGAAACATACAAATTCTCATTAATTCTCTTCAACAGTTAAAGTAAACTGATAATTAAAAGTGGAACTGATCCGAAAATGGTACTTTAATAGATTTCAAGTGACCTTTGTACAACCTCTGATGATCTTTTCATTTTCTAAAGAGAATTTTATTCGAGAAAATTATAATGGAGGACTTTTCTATTAATATGTAAATAAAAATGAAATGCTGTTCGTTGGTAAGCGTATCACATGAGAGCGACTGGTTTGATATGGCATTTTTTTGTTTGAACTGTTCAAAATAATCCTAAGTTTCCCGGAAAATTTTCCAATTTGGGAAAAATGAGCATCCTTTTTCTTCGAGATTTTTGTTTATTGTTTAGACAGGACTACATTTTTGGGTCAGCTGGCTGTTATTAATAATCCCTTTCCGCCAAGAGCATACAAGATCGAATCTCAAAACTGACCCCAGAACAAAGAATAATACCCCAAGAACGACCCAAACATCTCGGCATATAATCGAAGAAAGAGAGCATCACAATAAAAGTGCACTTATCACCCTTGTTTTCACCCTAAACCCTCCCAAAAGGGACAAGGAGACATAACTATAGGAAAATATATAAGTATCGCCCACAAAAGGAAAATCCTTCATCTATTGTGGGGCCTAATGTAAAAAGACCATACAAAAATGTAGGAGAATATTCTTATTGTCACGTAGGGGACTATATTAATTCGGTTTGGACCGCATGTGTTCGTATAAGTTGGTAATCGCAAGTTCTAATGCTCAGCCAACTGGCTCTCGATAAGGTAAATCTTTCGCAAGGGATCTTATTAATGTTTCAAAAGATTCGGGCACCAGTTTCGATATGGAAGCGATAGACTATTGCGTGATGAGGGTTAGGGATCTTTTAACAGCTGTTTTCGTTTAACGTAGATAACAGCTAGATACTTTTTTGTACGAAATAAAACAATTTTCTTTGCAAAACAATCAGACTTAATGATTAAACTAACACTCTATTTCAACGATTATTGATTACGGTCTCCTTGCAGATCATCATCATCAGCAGCCTATAATGTTTCCACTGCTGAGACACAGGCCTCCTCTCGGTGAGAGGGACTGGGCCATAATCCACCACGCGGACCCAGTGCGGGTTGGTAGATGTCACATGTCTTCGATTTTTTTACTCTAAGACATGCCGGTTTCCTCACGATGTTTTCCTTCATCGTTTTGAGAGCAGTTGTGATGAAATAATTTACACAAAGTAAAGCACGTGCTTGGGTTCGAACTCACGACCTACTACTCGTTAGTCGCGGCCGTTACCACTGGCCCACCACTGCTCACAAACACACAGTGTCTTGCACAAACATGCACAAACGAGAATTGAATATCTGGTGCACGACGTGACTAGAAATGATTCTAAGGGAACGCACGACCAGGATAAAAAGCATCCTTAGTGTTTATCCGGGTTATAGACTATCTATCTGCCAAATTTCATCCAAATTCGTTCGGCCGTTTTTGCATAATAAAGTATAACAAACATACAATAGCTTTCACATTTATAATTTTAATAGTATGGTAGGGTTATCAAGAAAGATGGATATAATAAGTAAACATAGCTTGAAATTCAAGAAATAGTATGGACTAAGCACACTGATTTGTCGATTTCCTACAAAGTATGAGAACAAAACTTACCTCCTCGTCGGTAAAAGTTAATAGATCCAACCGTTTATAGGCCGAATAAAAAGTAAACAGTTACAAAATTGTTTGCTGTAGTTTTTTTTCTGTCACTGTATATCGATTAGGGAAATATAGGTTACTGGAACTAATCGTATGGTCACGTAGGCACTCTGTTATATCAGTACATGCGTACAAATAGTTTACATTTATATAGAACTATATAAAATAGCTGTATGACCAAATACTAGGATTTCAGAGGCATAATTGCGTAATACACGATTACATTTTGACAGTTGTACAATGTTCGTGGCGTTGTTTACGTTGCTAAGCAGACAATTATTCCGAACATATAATTTTTTTTATTTAATTCGGATTAATAATGGCTTACGCAATCAGGGCAAGTCTGGTTAAAATTTCAAATGATTTTAACCTAGAATAAAATAACATTTACTATCTTGCCACAAAATATACCTTCAAGTTAAATCAGTCTACAGGTACAGTTTTGTAATTAATTTATGAAAGACTGGTACCTAAACTAGGTTTTTTTCAAAACCTGTAAGTCAGGTCACCAGGTCACAATTTATGTAATGCAATTGTTTGTACTGGAGACATTTCGTTTCTGTTCGCAGTTTTATTAGTTCACTTCTTAGAAAACGATTGTTACAAATAAGATTTTATTTATTTAAATTAGAAAACATGCAAAGAATTTGTGAGATTGTGGGATAAGTGTATATGTGTATGTGTGTGTGTGTGTGTGTGTGGTGTCTATGAGGAAGTGTAGATGATTGTATGAGGTTGTAAGTGACATTTCAGAAAATTAAAATTAGGAAATGGATGGATTAGGAAATTAGGGATGGGGAATGGTGGTTAGGGAATGGTGGTGTGGTGTGTGGTGGTGTGGTGGTGGTGGTGTGGTGGTGGTGGTGAGGTGGTGGTGGTGTGGTGGTGGTGGTGGTGGACTTTAAGTTTGGGCATAATCTAAGGAGAGAGAATAACTACCGATAACGGCTAAGTAATAACAACTGCATACGTCAAGCGATCAGGTTAAACTACGCTTGCCGCAGTTGTTCCGTTGAGGAGTTCCCATGTTTACATGCCAAGATATATCTCTGTTCCTCAGAATGCACGTTTAACCGTTGGTCCCGGCTAGCATTCGTGGACAGTATTTACGAGTCGCCAAAAGCCCGAAAGTCTGACGACCAGTCTTGCCATGGAATGTCATCCTGTGTTGTGGAGGTCAGATTAGCGGTCGGTATAAAATACTGGTACTCAGCTGCATTCGATAGGATTTTAAGCCGAACCCAACATAGTTTGGAAAAGATAGATTTAGGTTAGGAAACTACTCATTTATTATTCATAAAAATCCAGACTAGTGCCAGCAAATGCCTTCTGCTAACCTTAGGTCGCATCTCCATGTAATTTTTACCGCCAGAAGTCTAGTTCAAGATTTGGATGTTGTAAATGTCTGACCTTAGGTCGCATCTGCATGTGATTTTTACCGCCAGAAGTCTGGTTCAAGATTTGGATGTTGTAAATATCATCAAAATAGTCACCAGCATATCGGCTAACTCTTTAATTATATTTCTAACTAGCTTCTGCCCTCGGCTTCGCCCAAGTGGATGTCGAAAAATTCACCATTTCAACCCCCCATTTCACCCTCTAAGGAATGGAATTTCAAAAAACCCTTTCTTAGTGCATACCTACTCCTCAAGAACACACCCTCGAGATTTCATATCGCTTGGTTTCTCGGTTTACGATGTGGTTGATATATCAGTCATTCTAATTCCGATTTGAAATCATCATTTGCACTTGTGATAAAAATATTTTAGAAATAGTTTATCTTTAGGCACTCTAATTGTATGGAAAATTTAATACTGTTTGCTAAATTTACTGTTTTTTTGTAATCGTTTTATATTATTAATAAATAAAATCAAAAATCAAAAAAAAATCAGTCACTCAGGACTTTGAATTTTATATAGATAGATATATTCATTCGATGGGCGCTATAACATATTGATAAAGTTGAAGATGAAGTTATCCGGAAAAACCGGAGTTACCTGCTTACTCTAAAAGTCATCCAGCCCAGAGCCAACTAAGCTGGCCATGTTTGTCGAACGACCGATGGCCGATGGAGCAGACGAGTCCTGGAGTAGACACAGTGTACCGGCAAGTGTAGTGTGGGCCGCCCCCCAGCTAGATGGACCAACAACCTCACAAAAGTGGCTAGGACAGACTAGATGCGGAAGGCGGAGGACAGGGTGTTGTTGCATAGCGTGGGAGAGGCCTATATCCAACAGTGGACTGCGATGGGCTGAGATGAAAGTTAGCTTTGCAAAACATTTAAAAACAATACAAGCAAATTAAGGACCTTCTCTTTTTTGGAAGTCGTTTAAATAGCCATATGCAATAGCATGAGTTAGTTATCATCATCATTTCAGACAAAAGACGTCTACTGCTGGACATGGGCCTACACCAATTTAGGAAGGATTTCCATATTCGCCACGCTTGGCAGGCTTGTTGGCGATCGCAGTATGGTAGCAAAATGCATAGACAACGATGAACTAAAATTAATTTATGCGTTCGAAGTGGCATACATCGACGCTCAACCTGTTAACATGGCGTCAGTAAATAATTCAGAACTACGCTGTAATTGTTCGCCATTTTATCATCATCATTTCAGCCGTAAGACGTCCACTGCTGGACTTAAGCCTCCCCCAATTTGGGGGGCTTTGCCATAATCGCCACGCTTGGCAGGCGGGTTGGCGATCGCAGTATGGTGGTAAAATGTATAGAGAACGCTGCTGCCCATTCTCTAGTAAGTCCCTTAGTCCCCTAGTTCGCCATTTATTTGAAAATAAAAAATGCTTATTTTTCGAAAAAATTGCCTCTATAGGGGACTCTCAGGATCATGAACTGTTTTAAGAGGATAAATCACATCAGGCACAGGAGTGTACAACACATCGTTAGGTACAGTCAGGGAATTCAGTAGTTAAAATAAAATTTACACCCTATGTCAATTTGCTGTGTTATAGACATTTCATACAACCATCAAGTATGAAAATTGAGATATGGATATACGCACAATTTTATTTTATAGTAAATTTGCTTTACATTCATTTACCTCCTACCTAGACACTGAGGGAAGAGTACTCAAGACAGATTTAAAATAAAGCGATAACAATCACGTTAGAATTGTCAAGGAGACGGTTAGTCTGTACATCAATAAAATAATTCTTTGGAATTAAATTATACTTATTTATGGAATTGTTTTACGTTTTTAGATTTATCTGGTGATACATATATGCTTTTTCGAAGCTGACACCTTTATTTATTTTCTACCTTCTTCATAATTGCCTTTTCTCTTATAAATAATCGTATGCCGTTATCTTATAATTACTAGAAAAGGTTGTACGCCACAAACAATATAGGTCATACGATCCACAGTATCGCTTCTCATTTCTAATTAGAACGTAGAACAGACAATCAATGTTTCAATTAACGATGGCATAATTGGACGACGCAGACAAGACCAGTGTTCCTATAATTAATCTGAACATGAAATTCTTACGGTCTGACATTTGAAAAGAATATCTAACACAAAGGTTTCGGAGTTAATTGGCATCCGACCTAACAAAATTGGTTTCTAGAATAGCTTAGATTCGTCGAATTGCCATGAAACATTTTGTCGCTTTGTAGTAGAAAAAGAACTCCACACAGGTTCAGAAAATTGATGGGGCACAATACGGCCAATGCCTGCCAGGGTCATTTATTCGAAAAGTTACCGTGGCGCTAGCACAAGCAACTGAAGGAACCTATCAGTTTTAGTCAGTAAAAGTCTGACACGCCCTCCCGTTCCGCTCAGAGCGGGAGAAGTCAGTTGATGACTCCACCAAAAAAAAAGTTTCAGTAAATAATGTTAGGTACCTATATTTTTGCGACACGAAAATATAGTTAAATATGTTGAAACGCTGTTAGTAATCGGCTTTCAAAAACCGAATCTTCAAAGCTTAGCACTAAAAACATTCGTAAGAGGTTTACATAGAAAATTTTATTTTGGAATAACATCGTAATATCTGTCTAGGTTTATGAAAATACGGCGCAAAAGGCACCCTTTTGAAGGACAAGGAGCCGAACTACTGAAATTCATTGAGTCGGTTATAATCTGGTTGTATTCACTACTGAGCTACGTATTACGCTTCAAAGGCCTTCCACTAATAGCTGTAGTGTAAGTTTTATACACCGCTTTACTATTTATTATATTAAGAAGGATATTTTAATTGTACATAACATCGCGCCTGTCTTTGAGATATGGGTTAGACGGTCAGCGCTGTGAGAATGGCGATGGGTCAAAACAGTCAATAACAAGCCGATTCCCATCAGCTTACCTTTAAAAAAACCGGCCAAGTGCGAGTCGGACTCGCGCACCGAGGGTTCCGTACAAACCTGTAGGTATTCACGGTTTATGCATAAGGTTTATGTTTATGAAATTAAATGTTTTTTTTTTATATATTTGAGTTGACTGAATGAAAGGTAAATTGTGGTTTACGATTTATGACGTATTTAAAAAAAACTACTTACTAGATCTCGTTCAAACCAATTTTCGGTGGAAGTTTACATGGTAATGTCGGCGTCAAACCGGGTCTACGGGCGGTCGTAAGTCGTGTATGAAACTCTATGAAGCTAACCACACGACGCCGGTGCTAAAGCCGGCTCGCCGTGCAACCGGGCACGGTGCTCGCCACGTATACGCCCGGCACGCAGTGGAGTATGGCAGTGTGTGACCGCATGCACACGAGACCGGACCTACGAGCGGCGCGTGCACAGGGCTACCAACGCAATGAAGATCAACCAAGAATTGTTAATTAATTTGGTAAAAGATGGGCCAGTGTTGTGGGACAAGACTGCGGAAATTTATAAAAACAAACGTCTCACATACGAAGCGTGGAAAGAGGTGTGCAAGCATGTGAATACGCGTTGCATTTTTTATCGTCTTTTTTTAGCTTTTTATACATGTACCACGCAATAATACATTTTCTTTTTTTAACACTCAACATTTTATACGTTCACAATTCAAGAAATGAAACGAGCGAATGAAGGCGGCACCCCCTTGAAACCGGGTCGTGTACAAACCGTCTAGTGTGCACGGTCGGACGGTTTCTACCCGGCGCCGGCAAAAAACCGGGCCGTGTTAAAACCGTGTCGTGGGCATGAGCGCTTACAGTTTGATGGCGAGAAGCGCTCGTTTATCATACATCACTTAATTATAAACAACTTAAAATTAGAAGTTCAACCTTTGTTCGCTGTATCTGTGAATTGTTAAAATCCAAACCAAAGAATCCATCTCCCTACAACGGCATACCGACACCAACATACTTACAACAGACAATGAATTCTGACACGCCCTCTAGCTCCGCACAAGAGCGGGAGACGTCATTTGATGATTTCCCATCCAAAAATTAAAAAAAATAGCGTTACAGTACAAGCGAGTCAAGAGATTCCTTTTGACGTTTCTTGTTGTTGCGGTATTTGTGTTTATTTAATTAAACTGTTTTGTGTGTTTCGGTAATATTGGTTTCAATTAATTTATCCCGAACCCTAGCTCGTAACAGTATTTACAGCGACTAGAAAAATGATTTATTTCTGTAGGTTTGTAAAAACACTTTTACGCGTAAGGGTGCCTTCACACTAGCGTTTGAACTCACCGCTTATCACAGCTCGACGGCGCACAGTGGGTCGAAACTATGATTTTAGTGACTTAGGGCTCAACTTTGCTTTTTCACTTTTTTTTTATGCGGATGGGTAGAGCTCATTAACCTCAATAATAATTGTTCTGATGTATTTTTTCCTAAACTTTATACTTTGGGTAGAAAAATGTGTTTTGTTATTTTTTTGTATGGAGCGGCTCAAATAAACTTAAATTCCTGCTAAGTAGCGTGTGATCCCGCGTTGAAACTTTATTTTTCATATACCTTGTCTGGTCTATTATCATTTGATGCTATAAACAAATGCATAAAGTTGCAACTCTGCCAAATAAATGGATCGAAAAAAATGAAAAAATACATAGAATAAAAAGCTTCATTTTTTACTTTCGTAAGTTATTTTAAGTTAAATTTGATATGGAATAGTAAGTAAAAGCACGTAATAATACACATAATTACTTAGCAACTAACAACAATACATTTAAAAGGTCCCTAATTAGCTTAAATTTACTAATACTACATATATTAGTAAATTTAAGCTAATTAGGGACCTTTATTTAAAAATGTGGATATGAAATCAATTAATTTCTATTTGTGTGTTTAATTACTGTAATTAGCTTAACCTTTTACCTTATAAAAAAACAATGTTTTTCACTTTTAGTCATTACTGTAATATTAATTAGGATAATTAGTTAATGAGGGTAGTAGAAAAATTAGTAAACATTGTTTGTCACTGGATTCTGGAAGTATAAAATGACCATAATTTATTATATACTAACTAGTGTTCGTTTATTCGTACTACTACTAACATCTCGTGATTCTGATCGTCCCTTTTTCGTTATAATGGATAATTTAGTTAACAATTTAGATTTATTTATGATTTTAAGAGAGCAGGTCAAGTCACTGTCGGATAGTCAAAAATTCTTTCAATTCCTACAACATAAAATAAACGTGACCGAAGAGAACAGTGTTGAGCTCCAAAAATTCTGTACGCGCTTTTGTTCAAATATAAGTGCAAGATGGGAACGAAGTAGTCGCACGTTAGCACAGTTTGTAAGAAAAAATGGTGATTGGTTGGAACGTGCAATAAACTGGCCCGAAGGAATGATACCTGAAGCTGTGAACACTGAACAGGAAAGGCTCGAGATTTGTAATACTGAAGATGTCGAAAATCTACCACCATCTACTACAGAAGCTTCGACATCTACATTTACACCTCGAAAACCTTTCGAGGAATTGGGCTCCAGGCAAAAACGAAGACGCGTTGATCAAATTAACCAATCGCTTTCGTTATCCCCGGATGAACTTAAAGCTACTACAATTGCTAGTTTAAGAAACACCGGAAATGAGGATGTAGGAAAAATTATGAACCATTTACTAAATCACCCCGAAGATCTAGAAAAAGTTAAAGAGTGTTTAAGTACAAGTAAACCGAAAAGTAGTACATATTCACCCGATAAGGCACTGTCTTTATTAGTTTCACTTAAATTAAGTAAGTGGCAGTATATAAGCCTAAGAGAAGCAGCAAGTGAAAATAGGTCTGATTTATACCCTTCTTATTATAAAATAAAACAAGCGAAGGCAAAATGTTATCCAGGGAAAGAAGACATAATTATAACTGAAGAAGGAGCTGCTATTAAACTGCAAGCTTTACTCAACTTGACGGTATCTAGGCTTTTAGAAGTGATTACTTTAGATTTGGATTCGCCAACTGAGTTACTGCTAATAAGCAAATGGGGTTTTGATGGAGCCTCAGGTCAAAGTAATTATAAACAAAAGACTGAAGCAGAGTTTGATGACTCAACTATCTTCATGGCCAGTCTAGTTCCTATAAGGCTTCAACAATGTGATGGAACAATTGTTTGGGAAAACGATCGACCCTCATCAACTTTCTATTGCCGTCCGATAATGTTCAAATTTACCAAAGAAACGCAGTCAACAGTGGTAACTATAAAAGCTAGCATAACCGAAGAAATAGAAAGACTTCAGCCAATCAAGTTCAATCAAGTTGAAGTTAAGCATCAATTGCACTTGACGATGATAGACGGCAAAATATCGTCATATTTGTCAGACACATCTTCAGCTGTCTGTGATATCTGCAAAGCAAAACCGTCAGAGATGAACAATTTAGAGTCACTTGCTCAAAAAGAGAACAACGAAGAAGTGTTCCAGTATGGAATGTCATCTTTACATGCCTGGATAAGAAGCATGGAGTGCTTACTTCATATCGGTAAATATAATTTTATTAGTTCATAATTTTTTTCACGTTATATAGTTACTTGTGAGATTTTTATTTAAGTGATATTTCTTTTTGTTTGCAGCTTATCGTTTGGACTTCAAAAAATGGAGTTGCAGGGGCGATGACAAAGAAAAAATGTCACTCAGAAAGAGCGCTATACAGCAAGCGTTTAAGAAAGAATGCGGTTTACTTATTGACGTAGTCAAGCAAGGAGTAGGCACAACCAATGATGGCAATACTGCCAGAAGATTTTTTAGGGATGCAGAAACAACAGGTCGCATAACAGGAATAGATAAAGATTTAATAGAAAGGTTTCATGTGATTCTTCAGACGGTTGCATCTGGAGAGAGCGTGGATCTTTCTAAGTTTTCCGAATTTTGTAGAGATACTGCACAATTGTACGTTCACTTATATCCCTGGTATTATATGCCTTCCAGTATACATAAATTGTTAGTACATGGGAGTGATATAATTAAGCACTTTGGTGCCATACCTATAGGTAAACTGTCGGAAGAGGCAGCGGAAGCTCGTAATAAAGATTTCCGGAAATATAGAGAGAGTCATTCTAGAAAGGTAAGTAGAACGGCGACAAATGAGGATATTATACACAATCTTCTTTTGTCTTCTGATCCAAAGATCACAAGTCTAAGACCTCGAATGGTGAAACAAAATATAATGGTTCTCTCTCCAAAAGTCAAAGAGCTTCTGCTGATTTTTCCCACAGAATCCGATATAGATTTTATTGATGTAGATAATTTACAAGATAGTCATAGCGATAGTGAATAAGATTTTTTGGTAGTTTGTAAGTTTCTTGTTTTTTTTATTAGTTTATAAATGTCAAACTCATAATTGAAAGGAAATAGTAATGTTTGATGTTGTTTATAGTTAGTTTTTAGTTTGCTTGTGTTAGTTGTAGTAATGTTAGTTTACCTTTACTAATTTGTATTATTATGTACCTATCTTTACTTACTATTCAGTATTAAATCTAACTTAAAATAACATTTCATAAACATGTTAAAGTCATTAAAACAAAGAAATTGAAATTCATAGATCCCTAATTAGCTTAAATTTACTACTACTACATATATTAGTAAATTTAAGCTAATTAGGGACCTTTTAAATGTATTATGATTAGTGTGATTAGCTTTAAATTTACTAATACTACATATATTAGTAAATTTAAGCTAATTAGGGACCTTTTAAATGTATTATGATTAGTGTGATTAGCTTTAAATTTACTAATACTACATATATTAGTAAATTTGAGCTAATTAGGGACCTTTTAAATGTATTATGATTAGTGTGATTAGCTTAAATTTACAAATTTACTAATACTACATATATTAGTAAATTTAAGCTAATTAGGGACCTTTTAAATGTATTGTTGTTAGTTGTTAAGTAACTATGTGTATTATTACGTGCTTTTACTTACTATTCCATATCAAATTTAACTTAAAAGAACTTACGAAAGTAAAAAATGTAGCTTTTTATTCGATATATTTTTTCATTTTTTTCGATCCATTTATTTGGCAGAGTTGCAACTTTATGCACACGTTAATAGCATCAAATGATAATAGACTAGACAAGGTATATGAAAAATAAAGTTTCAACGCGGGATCACACGCTACTTAGCAGGAATTTAAGGTTATTTGATCCGCTCCATACAAAAAAATAACAAAACACATTTTTCTACCCAAAGTATAAAGTTTAGGAAAAAATACATCAGAACAATTATTGTTGAGGTTAATGAGCTCTATCCATCCACATGAAGAAAAAAGTAAAAAAGCAAAGTTGAGCCCTAAGTCACTAAAATCATAGTTTCGACCCACTGTGCGGCGCGGTGTGTCTGCGCCCTCCAGAAAAAGATTCCTTAGTTTGGATTTCAACACATATTAGGTTGGGGAAAAAGTCTTTTCGCATTATAGTATGTATGAACTTGTAATAAAATCTCTTTGGCTATACTATTTGTATCTGGCTGGTTTTGGTATCATTGAAAGTTTAAATTTTAAAGAACATAATTCCAAATTCAAATTAGGAAAATGTGTGATTTTCATTTGTTTTTCGTACCGTCAAGATGAGTGAATCTAATGAAGAAATTCGATACATTTTAAAATTTTACTACAAAAAAGGTAAAAATGCAACGCAAGCCGCGAAAAAAATTTGCGATGTTTATGGACCTAGTGCAGTGTCTGTGAGAGGAGCACAAATTTGGTTTAAGCGTTTTCAATC
Source organism: Aporophyla nigra (assembly GCA_947507805.1). Lineage (NCBI taxonomy): Eukaryota > Metazoa > Arthropoda > Insecta > Lepidoptera > Noctuidae > Aporophyla > Aporophyla nigra. The sequence goes on along the minus strand of OX382292.1, from coordinate 22,888,348 downwards.
CGGAAATTTTGATGTCAAAGATGTACGTCGCTCTGGTCGCCCTATTACGGATAAAATGGATGCCATTTTTGAAAAAGTGGAGCAAGATCGGCATACCAGTAGTTACGACGTAGCTGAAGAACTGGAAATTGACCACAAAATAGTTTTGGCGCATTTGAATAAAAACTGGGTACACAAAAAAGCTCGACATTTGGGTACCTCACGAGCTCACTGAAAGAAACCTAATGAACCGTGTACTCATTTGTGATTCTTTATTACGACGTAATAAAACCGAACCATTTTTGAAGAAGCTGATAACTGGTGATGAAAAGTGGATCACGTATGACAAGAACGTGCGAAAAAGGTCGTGGTCAAAGGCCGGTCAGGCTTCACAGACTGTGGCGAAACCCGGGTTAACTCGCAACAAGGTGATGCTGTGTGTGTGGTGGGATTGGAAGGGCATTATTCATTATGAGCTGTTACCACCAGGCAGGACCATCGATTCTGAACTCTACTGCGAACAACTGATGAGATTAAAGCAAAAAGTTGAGAGAAAGCGGCCGGAATTAATCAACAGAAGGGGTGTGGTTTTTCATCATGATAACGCTAGACCTCACACATCTTTAGCCACTCAACAAAAATTAAGAGAGTTTGGCTGGGAGGTGTTAATGCATCCGCCGTATAGTCCTGACCTTGCACCTTCAGATTTCCACCTGTTTCGGTCCCTTCAGAATTCTTTAGGCAGTGTCAGGTTAACATCACGAGAGGACTGCCAAAACCACTTGTCGCGGTATTTTGACCAGAAGTCCCAAAATTTCTATAGCAATGGGATCATGTCCCTACCTACAAGATGGCAAAAAGTTATCGAACAAAATGGTACCTACATACTTTAGTTAAATGTAAATAAACTTTATTAAAAAATGTTTTGAATTTTCTTAAAAAATGCGAAGAAACTTTTTCCCCAACCTATTATTTGCACATTGAAGTTATTCCTTAAAAATCTATTTTATTACACACTTTTGGCACCAAATATTTAGACGTTCTTTTCCCGTAATAGTTTGATACTATGTAATAGACGTAAAACAGGATGTAAGGTACAGCCCTCCGCAGACTGATGGGGTGGATTCAGTATATCATGCTAAGATGACCAGTACAAGAAATTATTTCAGGACCGTTATGAGAATCCAATAAACCTGATTTGTTTTATTTCCTCACACGCAATGTATCTTGGATCAATTCGGAAAGCCGCCTTTGTGCAATTGCCGACGACGAGTTCGATGAACTCTGTAGTTAGACAGGAAGTGAGCAGCTGATTTTACGCGTCGTTCGTTAGAGTATTTCAACATCCATTGGTGTTTTTTTTATTTTAGCCGTATTGTTTACATAAATGGAATGCTGTTTTCAGAAAATGTAATTTTATATTGAAATAAAAATGAAAAAGCTCAAAAAGTTTTTAAAAAAATTTAAAAATCCTGAGATAAATTCCGGTCGAATATGATTCAAAATAAGGAGCTGAATGCACTCTGTCAGTTTGTGGAGGGCTGTCCCTTACACACTGTATACTCCGTCCTAAGCAAGTGTGCGTGTCTTGTGCGATCTTTGTATCAGAAGAGGAGTTTGCTCTTCAGCTGGACAATGGCAGAGCTGGCTGAGCGAGCCGGATGGTTGGCCAGTATTGTTATTAAAATGGGCGTATCGTCAGTGAGTATGAAAATATTCCTCGAAAATGAATCACATTTTTTTATGCCTTATGATTCTTTCCCCTTAAGTTTTTATCAACCTATGTGTGTATCTTTGTTCCTTTGAGGCACTCTAAAAACCAAACGCGTGGGCCGAATTTGATGTTTCTTGTTTCAATATATGTTTGTCTTAATCTTGCGAGTGTCACTAAATACAGGAAAATAATCCATTCAATATAACGACCACCAGACGGCGTACTATGAAAAACCAAGTCGAAAAACTACGGTAAGTAGGCTATCATTGAAAAGGTAATTGAAAATCATCTTTGTTTCTCTAATTTATCATTTTTCATTTTGAATGACTATTTTAAGATCTATATCGATTTAAAGTTAAACTAACTAAAAAGTTTAAAATAAAAATAGTAAATTTAAAAATCATAAAAATGATGGAAACAAGAAAATTGTTGTTTAAGAGTTGAGTTGTTTGAGTTACTATGAGCAATCTCAAACAGATAAAGGCATCTTCTAAACTTTAATAATAGAGACCTTTATTTCCTCCGACTGCATGAGATTGCTTAATTGTCAAGCTCATAAAATATAATTTTCTTGTTTCCATCTTCTTTAAAGTTATGTTTTTTACATAGTCGGGTTTTTAGATTTTTTAAATTACCTTTTTTAAATACTTATACCTATATATTATTAATATTTTAAGACTTAGCTTTAAAATTATTTCAAAATTATCTTGAGAGTAAAAAAGTTAGAGGCAACAAAAATACCCTGAAAAATCGCAATTTCATTTATTAATTCACTATATAACTCCAAACAATTCAATCCCTAATTGCGACACCGTTTCAAGGTACAAATGAGCAATTAAGACCTCATAAGACGTAGGCACACATAAAGTTCGTACGACTTGTTGCTTTGGGAGCTACGAAAATCTTTTCGAAAGCCGGTCTTTTATGACGTCACCGAGGCTTTATCACTTCATTGTAGGCTTTCGACACAAAATAGGGAGATACAGAAGGTGAGCTCAAAGGACGCACACTAGCGTTGATTTCGATATCTTTTCAGTAAAAAAGTGCGATTCTTTCGCTAAAACTCCGGATTTCCGATGTTCGGATTTATACGGAGTTTTGGCTGAAGTTACGGGCGTTTTCTACTCCGTATCACTTTCGTCCATAAGATTAATTCGGGGCCCGACCCAAGAATGAACTACAACATGATTTGAGTATTTTCATACATCCAAGGATGATGTAACCAAGTTAAATTCTTAATTTATGTAATAATAACTCAAATAACAAAAAATAAACCTGTCGAAGGGTCGAGAAGAACTGCCAAAATAGGGAAGTCTGGCAAAGCATGCAGCGAGTGCAGTGCACTCGCCACCAGCATTTGTATTACTCTTACATCATTCGCATACGTACGTACTACTTCCTAACTACGTCTGCGTGTTTCTGTTTTCGCTCGTTGTAGAAAGTTTATCTTCTGTACCTATCTATTTCGTGTCTCCAATATCGAGCATTATATCTACACTGTATTAAAACAAGTAATTAGATTTTCAAAGTACAGCTTCCCTATATTAACAGCGAACGTTTTATACGATGTTAATTAAAATGGTTAAATAAAAGGATTTATATCTTCGTGTATTAAATTAATGACTGTCAAAGGGTTTTTGAAGTAATTAATATTACTTACTTAATATTTTTTACGTGGGATGAGCGAAATATTGTCATTAAAACAGCGTAGTGATGGGCCCATTAAAAATGGAACAATATTATATTTACTATGGTTTTGGTTTTTAAATCGCTTTTATTACCTTGGTATGTACATAATAGCTTTGCTTACAAAAGGTATTTATAAGGCAGATGTGAGTGGAAACGCCGGAAGGGAACACGTTAGGAGGACATATGTGACCTTAGTGATGTTCTACAAAAAAGTCAGGTGCATAGTACCTACTCACAACCAGCGATCTCTGTTTGACAACCAGTCTTACCAAGGCAATCGTCTTATTCAGTAACAAAGTTGTTGAGGTCAGATACGTAGTCTCTCTATGTTTTGGTGATAATGGGTTTTTTTCTGGTGTGATCAACCTAAGCACAAATACAGTCGACTTCGTTAACTTACAAGTTACATATAAGGTACTAACAACTGACCTAGATCTTACATACTTAAAATACAGTAGACTGCCTTGTTGGTTAAGTGGTCACAAGCACTACTGCTAAGCATGAGGTCCTAAGTTTGATTTCCAAGTCAGGCATTGCTATTAGGTTTTTGTGAATATTTCAGTAGCAGGTCAGAGTCTGGTTATTTGCCTTCTTGAAGGCAATAGGCTCGCCTCCTATTACATGGGATTTAAACATAACTGAAATTTGGGTGTATTTTAGGTACACCTCTACACAACCCTTCAAGGGAATGTGATGATGTTGAAATACAGGCACAATAGGTATTGTTTTAAACATTATACTTACTCCAAACTATTAACGAAGCACTGTGAAGTTTCTACCTACATCCTACAAGATTTCCTGCATTTAGCTTTCGAAGCCCATCAAGAAGATACATGAAACTATATATGTTTGAGTAAGGCACTTCCGCGACATTCAATATCCGTCAATTCCGTAGACTCCATTCCTCTAGGGATACACATCACGTTAACCAGTACATTTACAGCATATCGACACGAAAAACTAAAAATAACTTTACCACCGCCTTTCTGCGCCAGTCTATAAATACATGATTTATAACTCGTTCGTGTATTTCAATACGACCCTACTGATCCTCAGGGAATCTTACGTCGAGTGTGTCTCATTATACCAAGGAAAACCGCCGAGATTTTATCCACGTACAAAATATATAAATATGATATATAAATGGGGAAGTTATGTACCAATTAAAAATAAATGATCGCGAACGTGTCTTTAAATGTTATTGTATAATGTTATATGGAAGAAAGAAAATACATGTATTTAGCACAGACTAAAAGTCACACAATGTATTCAGGCATGTATATGTTTACTAGAGAATGGGCGATAAGGAACTTCGTTCCAATAAAAAATGTAAAAAGTGTACGAAGGGTTAACACTTTTCCCTTATATTTCATTAACGTTTCTTAATAAGTCAAATGTGGTTGTTTAGTGGGAAAGTACGTTCATGTCTCTGGTTTATTTTTATAGAGGCAACAGCTTCTGTATATGAAATATTTTAAGTACTTAGTTTAGTATAGGTAACAGTAGCCTCGGACTAATGCCGCGGTCGGCTCGCCGGGCCTAGTCGACGGGCCGTGAGAACCGTCGCATCTGATGAGCCCTATAGCAGCCCGTCGCCGCTAGGCCGATCCGAGAGATCGAGTGTTAGTAAGTTCAAAGCGCACGTGGCAAGCAGCGCGTGGGCGCCTGTCTCGGCCTGTATGGGCGCGTTTCTTTTTGCTTAGTTATATTGGAATGTTCGTCACGGGTCCTTCAGACCTCGAAAAACTTAACAACGGCTGGCACGGCTCGTGAATATAGGGGTCGCCGATTAAAGGGAATGAGCAGTCTCCGAAAAAAAAGAAATGTCTCTATAACTTTGTTACGGTCTTCTTTTTTAGATGTTCACTTCAACATAATTGTTTGCAATATAACTCCACAAACACACCCTGTTTCCTACATCTTGCCACTTGCGTCCAGAGACGTTTCAGGGACTTCCAATTGCACCACGAAAGGTTTACACCCTGCAGGAAAATACTACTTTGGTGGTAGACAGTAAGTAGGAAAGGGAAGTGTATCCTGCCGCAGATAGCAACAGGTGACGACCGTTGATAAAATAAAAACATACTACTTAAACATAAAATTATGAACATACACGAATACAAAGTTACAAAAAATTCAAATGTCGAATGGTGCGAACGGATATATCAAACCAAATGAGTCTGTAAGCCTATAGAAGTATTGACGCTGAATTATATGTGAAGAGATTGTGTATGTACAATGCCTCGTAAGTCTAATGGTCGCAACTGCTTCTGCTGAGCATGAGATGTCGGACAAAGTGTTATACGGTTTTCTATTTGGAATTTCTAAATAGCAAGCTCTGATCTTGATATGTGCCCTATTGATAGCAACAGGTTGGCCCGCTATTACGTGAGACTTAGACTTCTTGAACATTATTAGCGTGTAGGTGTACTATAGGTACAGCTCTGCTCTACCCCTCGGGGAACCAATGCGTCATGTTATGTTAAATTGGGTAGTTCCTAGATTACCTACCAAGAAAAGTTTGATTTGTGATGACAGATTCCAGAATGTGTCTAATCTTTTTGTGATCATTTGAATACTGACATAAAGATGCCAGGAAATAGCTAAAAAGTATAGTATCATACCAACATACACAAAAATTCCTACGATCCTTACAACCAGTCAACCTTTGCCAACCTTTGTCAACCTTTTGCTTCAGTAACGTTCATACCAACATTTGGATTATTTGCCAGTGCTTAATGCGCTGATTGAATAATCTTCAGATCGGCTTCTTCAGACAGGCGCAACATCTGTTGTAGAACAATTTCCAGAAAGTTTACATATAAATTATTCGAAGAGTCACGTCGCGCCTCTTTGTGAGAGCCTTAAAGTCAATGTCTAATAGAATGCAGATGATTTTAAACTTTCACATTTTCGTTTTGCAATCTTCTTGAATACTCCTCTGTATTCAATACCTATACAAATTCATAAACATTCTACATATCACCACTAGATCTAAAGGGAACTAACTCAAAATTCTTAATTTTTTAGTTATGCACACCTTCGAGTCTGTCATTTCAATACCTATCGACCAATAAACCAGATTCAAAGCTATTTCCAATGTTTGGAGTCGAATATTGGAAATAGTTTTGAATCTGGTTTATTGGTCGATAGGTATTGAAATGATAGACTCGAAGGCGTGCATAACTGAAAAATTAAGAATTTTGAGTTAGTTCCTTTTAGATCTAGGGGTGCGATATTATGACGACAAATGTACCCGTATTTGTGATAAGCCTAACCAATAGAAACTATTTATATCCTTTTTTATGGCTTCGTGGCAGTTAAACCTTATCTCGTTGTTTATTTTCCTCCGAAATGAACAACTAAAACCGAATGATCCTGTTCTTCATTGTTGGAAAATGGCAACCAAAACCCATTATAAAAATCATGTTTGTATGTGTTTATTACTAACACTTAATAATTCTTTTAAGTAATGTTAAAGACAAGGTTTTTTAACGAAACATTTTCAGCTTTCAACCAGTTTATCGAGAGGGAGATAGGCTCGTGGCTATATACCAGCCGCACGGGTCGATTGAAGGTTAAGCTTCACTAGCCGCGGTTGGTTCTCGGATGGGTAAGCCGTTAGTCCTGACTGTCATTTGTAGATTATAAAGAGTGGGCCCCCAATGAACCCCCAAACTAAGCATTTCACATAGTTGTAAAGACTCGAGTTACAACTCGAGGCGACAAATGATAAACTAGGACAATGAAAGTAAAATAAATAAACAGATAGGTCATTATTGATGACAGTATCAAAACCATGGTCAGTAAGGTGACCCGTCACCATAAGCAGCACACGTTCACGAACATAACACGAGCAAAGATCAGTCATTAGCCGCGACGCCATGTTTGAGGGAAGAAAGCAACCCGACCTCCGTAATGGAGTAGCTCACCGACTCGATGTACGCACAGTCACATACCAAGCTACACATTTCCAGTATAGGTAAGCTGACTTTTCATTGTTCGAAAAATGTATGCGAGCTCAGCTAAAACTGGAAATGTAATAGGTTGATGTGTAGCCGTGTGTACAACTTTAAAAAAGAATATTTAACCACAAATATTGCATTCTCACCACGTTAACACTGCAATTCTAATTTCCGTCGCATTTCCTCTGAAGCAGACTATTTTGCTGACAAGTTGAACGTGCCAACTCAAAACAGTGCACTATGGCAGTGCACTATGGGGCTAGCACGAACGCGCAGTATAAACGTCACGTGAACTCGAGCGATTTTAATATTAAAAAACTTTTTTACAAAAAAAAACAACCGACTTCCTTAAAAACACTACAAAGTGAAAAATAACTTAATTTCGGAAGTCGGTGTCTTAGGATCTGTATTTATGGTTTTTTTGCCACCGACTTCCGAAATTAAGTTATTTTTCACTTTGTAGTGTTTTTAAGGAAGTCGGTTGTTTTTTTTTGTAAAAAAGTTTTTATTTTTACACGCTTTATATTAGCTTCACTTGTATGTTTGTATGTTTGTATATTTATATGTTTGTATATTTGTATGTTTGTTTGTAACCGACTCCTTATAGTGCGATTTTGACCCACTTTAAACGACCAGATTTCATTCAAACTTTGCATACCTGTCAAGGACTGATGACAATGCAATAATTTCATAAATTTGTGTCATTATCCTTGCCAGGGTTACCAGGACAGCAAAAAAACTGTCACAAACTACGCTGACATACGTCTCAAAATTCGAAATACCCTAAAAATAGAAAATAAATAATAGTTTAAAAAAACTAAAAAACACGCTTCCATGGAAAACCAAACTAAAAAGTACAAAATAATGGAAAAAAAGCGTGGGGTGCCTGATATCAATAAAAAAATACCTTAAAAGCACCCCACGCTTTTTTTCCATTATTTTGTACTTTTTAGTTTGGTTTTCCATGGAAGCGTGTTTTTTAGTTTTTTTAAACTATTATTTTTAAATTTTTAGTTGTGGTATCCACCCCGCACTAATTCCAAACAAACAATGCATATTTATGCGATTGCAGAAATCGCGGTTGATTTGCTGTCATTTTTTAAAGAGTTCCGGTGTCTATCTCTGGAATTCATCATCAGATCTATATGAAATTTATATGGGACCATTTCGGAATAAACCCCTTTCAAACAAAAAAAGAATTTTTCAAATCCGTCTATATATGAAGGAGTTATGGCCGAACATACATAAAAAAAAAAAAAAAAATATATAAACATCCGAATTGAGAACCTCCTCCTTTTTGAAGTCGGTTAAAAATACTACTCGTTTACACGTAATATTTACTTACTTTTAAGACTTTATTAATATGTATGAGTGATATTAAATGGGTTTATCGCAACTATTTTAACCAACGGTGAACATCGTAACCACCGGCACCGGCATGTCCTAGAACTAGAACAAAAATTCTACAGCATGGTTGTATTTTAAACCGAAATAAAAACAACGAACCGATTCTTAAAAGAAAAACCGGCCAAGTGCGAGTCGGACTCGCGCACCGAGGGTTCCGTACAAACCTGTAGGTACATAACTAAAAGTTCACCCATCACGACAATCGAGTCGTTGTTCTGTTCTGTTTCTTAGCTTGGTTTTATTTCTGTCTGTGTTTTATTCTGTTTATTATATGATGTAACTAAAAATTTACAGTTTTCGCAATTTTTCCTTTATCTCTGCTATAAGACGTTGCTTCTTACCAAATTTCAAAATTCTAGGTCGACTGGGAGTACCCTTTAGGTTTTGATTCCCTTGCGAGTTTAGAAAATTCGAGGAAATTTGCGGTATAAACGGCTATATCTTTTGATTGCGTTAGCTTAGAAGTTTGATTTTTTCACAGCTCCAAGGGACAGTAGACTTGAGTATTTGTTATAAATTTCAGCTTGATACGTCCACGCGTTCCTGAGAAAAAGGGTCTTGACAGACGGACGTACGGACGGACGGACGGACAACAAAGTGATCCTATAAGGGTTCCGCTTTTTCCTTTTGAGGTGCGGAACCCTAAAAATCAACCGAATTGTTTGTATTTTTTTAATAAATATTTGTTACCTCATAACTCTGCCATTTATAAACCGATTTAAAAATATTTTTCTGTTTAAAAGGGTATGCTAATAAAGTGGTTCCATATTTGACGAATTCCTGATTATTGAGTCAATTTCAATAATACGTATTTCTTCCACTTAGTGTATATTGATGATGGGTAACTTTCACTGTTATGTACTTAGCATGTGAAGTTAAAAGAATTCAAAATAAAAAGTTTATTTAACAAAAAAAAAAAGAAACTGACTTACCAAAAACGCTGCAATGGGAAAAATTACTTTAATTTCGGCAGTCGATGACAAAATAATTAAAATACAAATCCAAAGATACTTCCACAATTAAAGTTACTTTTCATTTTGCAGTGTTTTATGTAAGCCAGTTTTTTTACAGTACAATGGGAAAAGTTACTTCAATTACGGCAGTCAAACATAAAAAACAAAATCAAAGACACCGACTTCTGAAATTTAAGTTTCTTTTCATTTCGTAGCATTTTTTGGGAAGCTAGTTGTTTTTGTTCGATTAAAAAGTCGTTCAAATTTACGTTACGTATACGACGTGCGTTTCTGTATTATTTTCAGTTGGCATCTTCAAACTCAACAGGCGTGCCTTAAAGAGGCTCTTTGCAAGTACTACGCTGACGTAGAGGATAAAAGCAAAGAGTAAACAATTTCTTCACCAACTCTTTACTGTGCAGGCCTTTGATAATCATCTAGGGATGAAAACTTAAGAGTGTTGTATGGTACTTTGCTAACGCATAAAGTTGTTCAGTAATCCTTAAGGAGGACTTCGCAACCAAGGCTTTTTATCAAATTTCTTCTTTAGGATTACATCAAAGTTACAGCCAAGAATCAATGATTTATCTTCGAGATAAAATGCACTTGTTATGGCCAGTTTGAGGATGGGTGACAATTTTTTACACGTTAAGATTGCGGCCGTACTTGTAACTTCTAATTTTTAGAAGACATTGGTACCGATTCCCTTGTTCACAAACTAAACTAAATTTAAGTTCAGTGCATCTTCTTCTTTGTATTTAATTAAGAAGAGGACAAAAGAAAAATTTTAGTTTAGTTCTGTCAAATTAATCAGCGCTCCATACAAGTTTAATCGTGATTAAAACTTGCCTACTAAAATTACGTCAATTTACGTCAAGCGCTGATTAATTTGACAGGACTAAACTAAAATTTATCTTCTGTCCTTTCCTTAATGAAATAGAAAGAAAAAGATGCACTGAACTTAAATTTAGTTTAGTTTGTGAATAAGGGAATCGGCACCATTGACTCGAAACTGGGAGATTAAATCAAAATTAACATTAGGTGAGGTGTAGCATAAAAAAAAATGAGTGTGATCGGGGCTCCGTACACTAACGTTTAATAAAAAAGGCAGAGAGAGAGAGAGAGAAAGCGTGAGTTTAATACAGGTTTTTTTTTATACAGAGCCATCTAGTATAAGTTTTAGAGCTGTCATGAAGTTATTGCCATCTTTGATTTTCATTTTGACTTCGCTATCGTAAAACGTACTCATGATGAAAAGTATGAAAGCTTTTACAGCTGCCATTTTTCATTATGATTGCACTTTTTTTTAAACTTCAATTAATTCGGATTTTCTTGGTCAAAAAAATACTATATAAACAATTAAATGCGACCAACTTGGATAGAGCGCTCACGGGCCACTATTCTCTCCGCTCGATTCATTCGTTCATCTCGCGTTTTGGCCAATTTTCCAACATTAATTTTTTATCATGTGGAAGTCCTCATGGATGTCCTCCACCCCTGGGTGGAGAGGTCTGTCAGACTAACTGACTAAAACTACACGGTGTTCTGCTACTTTTAGCCGGTGTGCTGGAGTGCTTGACCAGACTCTAACTGACTAAAACTACACGGTGTTCTGCTACTTTAAGCCGGGGTGCTGGAGCGCTTGAGCAGACTCTAACTGACTAAAACTACACGGTGTTCTGCTTCTTTTCGCTGGTGTGCTGGAGTGCTTGAGCAGACTCTAACTGACTAAAACTACACGGTGTTCTGCTACTTTAAGACTTGTTGCTGGAGCGCTTGCGCAGACTCTAACTGACTAAAACTACACGATGTTCTGCTACTTTCAGCCGGGGTGCTGGAGTGCTTGAGCAGACTCTGACTAAAACTACACGGTGTTCTGCTACCTTTAGCCGGGGTACTGGAGTGCTTGCGCATTTCGTCACGCTCCCCCGGTCAGACAAATGTTCCAAACTAACCTAACCGCTTTGATGAGGGTACACTACCTTAGTTATTTACTCCACTGTGAGAAAAGATCAGAAAGTTTAAAAGAGAGTCAACTATTTGAAAACCCGTGTGTCATTAGATGCGTAAAAAGAAAGGGTCCGTCATTAGGAGTTTGAAAAACTTTTACAAGACCAGACCCTTTGCAAACCCTACTACACTTTACTTTAGACTGAAAATTGCATTACATTTCCACGACATACTACTTTATCGCCGTTTTCATTCCCCGGGGTAATGTAAATCGTCTTATTGAAAGGTTCGCCGACTCGGGTACGTTCGGACCGAGACAAAAAGTACTTTCCCAGCAACATGTGCTTTGATTTTCTAAAGGAACCCGTGACATGAATTCATAAAGCCTTTTTGATAACCGCCGTACACATATATTACATATTTTATATTTTGTCTTTACGCCTATTGTGGGGCAGACCGTGATTAGAATGTTAAGTTGTCTCTATGGTGTTTCCGTTGTTTTGACAACAAAACATATTTTCCCTAGTTTGACCACTAAAATGTACAACGGCATGACACCAAGTTCAAGATGTTAGCTTAGATGGTTTAGACATTTTGAAAGAATGAATGAAAGACGACTCACAAAATGTATGTAGAAGGCATAAATAAGTAAAAATGGTGAAATGGGATGCCCAAGAAGGACGTCTAGTGAATTCATTGGTGATGTTCTTCAGAAAGATCAGGTGTGTAGTACTGGCAACAACGTAAACGAAGCATAATGAGTAAAGAAGTAAGGATTCTAGCCGCAGTTGTTCTGCCTACCCTCATGGGAAAATTGCGACTTTCTACTGCCATGTTTCATTGTGAGTAATTGATATCCTCGCTTTTGACCACTGTCTCATTATCTATATATATAAAATTCAAAGTCCTGAGTAACTGGCTGACTGACGGACTGACTGATATATCAACGCACAGCCATAACCGCTGGTCATAGAGACATAAAAATTGGAGGGTGTGTTCTTTGTGAGGAGTAGGTGTCCACTAAGAAAGGGTTTTTTGAAATTCTATTCCTAAGAGGGTGGGGTTGAAATCGTTAATTTTTCGACATCCACGCGGACGAAGCCGCGGGCAGAAGCTTGTTTTATACAAAAATCTCCAAATTTTATTTTTATATTTTTATCTAAGATTTGGTTTGAGTCTCCTCCGTTTAAAAAATCCTAGTAAAACGACACTTTAGCTACATGTCCTTTTAGTAAATCGTACTATTTGTAAAAACAGTAAAACATGGTTAACACATAGTACACTATTTGTAATAAAACGTAAGTAAAAATGGTAAAATCCGACTACCTAGTAAAAATATTGTCATCTGAAAGCCGTGGTCATATGCCACCTAAACCAAACATTAATACAGTAGTATGTGATCATACGCTTCTGGGCAAAGTGGAAACGAATTTTTGTAGTCGTCTTTGAATTTACTTTTTAACCCCCGACGTAAAAAGAGGGGTGTTATAAATTTTACTTGAATTAGTTTGGGGTTAACATTCAATCTATAAATTTTTGAATTGTGCTAATTAGGTCCTATCAAACGATACCCAACCCGGCATCATACAAAATATATTTTTTGTTCATGTCATTCTCTGCTGTATAAAACGCCATATTTAATTTAATTTAATGTCACAATTCATTGAATATGGTGCAACCTCTTAGACGGCTCCTCTTACGGTGCAACTCATGGTGCACTCACTTATGATGCAACCTCTTAGACAAACAGGAGACGATCACGATGCTTCCGATACCTAATTTGTCAAATTATAGTTCTGTTCTTTAGTAATTAAGTGCTTTAGAAGTTATGAGGGAACGAAGAACACACTTGTTCTCTCATAAATTCTAAACTACTTATCGTAATTTAACAAATTAGGTATTGCTGGTGATCGTACGCTGGTTATAAACTGGACCCACTTACAAACATCATAATACTCATTTTTGCTGAGCAAAGTACCAGCAGTCATCACTTTGTTCGCAACGTGTGAGTCCTTCTCATATTATTAACATAGATACTAAGACACCATTAAGCTACTCATTAATTAATAAAGATAATCTATATACAGACGAGTACATAAATATTTTATGTGCATATGCCCCTAACATCATTTATCAAAGTAACGATAATAAGATAGGGCAAGGTTATTTTCCTTGTGTTTTCTTCATAATATCTTCCTTCGTATAAAATTAACTCTTATCATGAAAAATGATACTGGCTCAGCTGTCTTTTACGAATCGGTATTGATGTTCATATTTCGCTATTTATAAACGTGTTTTTTTACATCGCTTTGTAAACTGCGATCGAAAATATACTGTACGTCTTTGAAACTAAGGTTTGCTTTTTGTTTTGCTACCTAATGGAAGATCTCTAGGTTTTATTTGTAATAGCGAAGCAGTCGATCTAACCAAATTATGGGTTACCTTCGAAATAACGAAAATGAGTAGTAACAATTTTTGATCTAAAAATTCTGTTACAAATTCAGTTACACATTGCTTCATAGATTTCGAATGCTAAAATCTGTATAATGAACTATTTACTAAAAACTAGTGTTCGCCCGGTGTTCGAAATTCGACCATAATTCATTTAAGATTTATGTTTGAATACTGTATTATTATATAAAAATACTAGCTGACCGTACAGACGTTGTCCTGTTTCCTAGAACTCGATAGCAGCGCCACCTACCGGGTCCAATAGTGAATCTAAACCATCCAGGGTGCTACCAAAACGCATACAAAAAGAATTCATTCAAATCGGTCCACCCGTTTAGGAGGAGTTCAGTGACATACACACGCACAGTAGAATTATATATCTATATATACAAAAATGAATCCCTATTTCCCTTGGTCACGCCATCACGCGTGAACGGCTGGACCGATTTCACTTTTTGTTGTTGTTGTTGTGTTTGTAATTGTCAGGAGAAGGTTCTTATGAAAGAAAAAAATTAAAAAATTGCGCGGAAAATTAGAAAATTTAAGAACACTTATTTAAGAATACTTAACAACCATATAATAGGACAATGTAAACTTTTTTAAGGTAACATTATGACATTTGACATAGAATTGACAGAATGCGTGCTCAAATATCATCAAAGAGACAGGACAACGTCTGTCGGGTCAGCTAGTATTATATAAAGATAAGCTTTCTGCACTCCTTCACTATTTAAACTATAACTATGGCAAATTTCATACTCCTCCGTCTGCGTAATTATCGTTAAAAGGAGTACAAAGTTTTTGCTTCACGTATTAATATATAGATTAATGGAGCATTCGATACCTAATCTTCACAGTGTAAAGTTGATCGAAGAGTATACGTGCTGAAAATGGAATTTTCGCCCTAATATTCAAGTGCATTATGCCATTATTATCTCCCCTCCGTTTTCTCAAAATGCCTCTCACTAATCTATGGACTTATCTCATCAAAAATAAGAATATCTATATAAAAAATGTACTCATTGCAGAATGTTATTTTTAATAAAATGACAATAAATTGGAAACACGTGTAACGCTCTACCAAGATATCTGGATTGAATTTCTGTCTTGCAATATGTACCTGAGACAACTATGATAAACATAGAGGCTACATGCACTGTGCCAATACTCGTATTATTAAGAACGTGCACTTTCTAATCTCAGAAAAAACCTCTAATTCCATTTAGATTATTTTTTTGACACAGAGCGTTGCTGAGATGGGATTTCAACTTGAACTGATCGTCTTTAACAAGAAAACGCCTTCAGAGAGGTAATTGCGTAACTAAGTTTTATAAGTCCTTACATTTTGAGGTGAGCTGCACGATTACTGAAAAATGCGTGCACTAACAGGGCACGTTCATTTCTGACACCAATCTACGCGGTCTTCATATGATCTGACCAAGATTATGTCTAGTCTAGAGTAACTTAATAGAGACTGCGACCTCTGAGTTTGTTTTGGCCTTTCTTCTCAGAGTAGTCAGATAGAAAACGTGCTTAGTATATAACAAAAATATATAACACAAGACCAGCCAACTTTTAAAGAATTTATTTTCCTATATGTGAAACAACGCACTTTAATTTAACAGTTGAGGTCCCTTTCAAAATTTTACAAACACACAAGTGCCACGAAACTTTAATTTTTAAAAGATTGGTTTTAATTCTTAACTATGCTCCGCACTCACAAAGAAAAGCATACACAAATCAAAGAAAAACAAATTGTCTTGGATAAACACAATTTGAATACTCTGTCGGTGTTGGTTTTTGCTCCACTCTCCAGCATCCGACGCTGCTGCTGTTAGCATTTTTTGTAATGCACCCGGAACGTGCACAAAATTGTAAAATGGAGGGAATAAATGAATGGTCACATTCAACATCTGTGTCTGTTTGTGTTGCTGTATCATGTTTGTCAATTTAGTTTTGAATGTTGGTGTAAATTGTTGACAAAAAATCATTTTGAATGACGCGGTAATATTTTGTTTGCTTTATTCTATTTCCTTACAAGTGTGAAAGGGGAAAATGTCGTGAGGAAAGTATTCAGTATGAATGTCGATGGCTATAAGAGTAAAGGGAGACCAAAGAAACGATGGATGGACTGTGTGAATTATGATTTGGATAGAAAAGCGGTGACTACTGAGATGACGACTAATAGATAAGGGCAGGACAATGATGATGATGATTTTGTTTGTTTTATTTGGACTTTTCGGCAAGTTTTGACATGGCAATATTTTTATATGGCTTGTCTGTCTTATTAGAGTTCTTTCTGTTAGCTTCTTACACGGCTACTGTAATCAAAACTTGGTAAACATGATTGTAACTGATTTATCTATATGCTGTGTCAATTTCATCCAAATCCGTTCGGCCGTTTTTTGGCTAATCCGGAACATACACCCAGACAAACGGACAAAATTTTTATAAAAAATAGTCTCGTCATCAGTCTTGGAATTACGTTTAGGATATTTTAAGCCAAACGGTGCGAACGGGACTCTATTACTAGCCTCAGCTGTCCTTCCGTCCGTCCGTCTGTCTGTCAGCGGGCTGTATCTTCTGAACCGTAACAGGTAGACAGTTGAAATTCCTCCAGAGGGTGTATTTCTATTGCTGCTATAACAACAAATAAAAATAAAATAAACTTAAAGCATGTGTCAAAAAGATGTTTAGTTTAAAATTATGTAGTGTGGAATATTGTTAGATGGTAAGGAGCTCTTCGTACGCAAGTCCGAGTCGGGCTATTGCGGTACTTTTTGTTTTCTCAAAAATATTCTATGGATATGTATATATACATAGATTAAAAGTTGGTTTACAGTAACTATAGATACAATTACAAACCAATCATAAAATTATAATAGACGATCCATTACATTAGATATAAAAATATTAATTGATTTGGGACCATCTGATCGGAAGCCAATTAATAATTTAAAAAATATTTATTGGTATCCGACCAGATGATCCGAAACCAATTAATATTTTTTATTGATATAAGACACGAAGCCAAAACAAAACATTGAACATTTATTTACATCTATACTAATAATATTATAAAGCTGACGAGTTGGTTTTTTTGTTTGTTTGGTTGGACGCGCTAAACTCAGGAACTACTAGTTCGAATTGAAAAACTATTTAGAAAGAAAAGAAAAGAAGAAAGAAAATACGTTTATTTGCGGCAAACATGACGCACAGAAAGACCAGAAACATACACAAATAAAAAATAAGGGGTGGGAAAATATGCGTCACATCCACGCAAAACGGCCATCACTCAGCATTATGCTGTGACCCTATGCGAGACAGAGCCCCAGCGCTGGTTTTCAGTGACAGCCGGCGCTGACGTAATAACGTCGACCGGTGCAGCCAACAATCAGTAACATAAGTACTAAAAACACTATTGTTACATTTAATGTATATATAAAAATAAAAAAAGAACAAAAGTGGCAACATTCCGTCTCGACTGCAATCTGACGCAGGCGCCGCCAGCTTAGTAATCTGTGGAAAAACTGACAGACAACCAATTTGACAATAACATAGCTACTATTTATGTAATCTGTGAATTACGTAATAGAAAAAATATAAAAATTACATCATGGCGGCGCTTAGCAGGCATTACGCAATGAGCAACAATGAATGATATACCTAGGTAATAATAGATAGTAAAAGTGAAATTGTGTGGTGATGTTGTTATTGGAGAAAGTGTAGGATGGTGTAGATCACAGACTCGGTGATTTAATTGGAAGATCGAGCACAGATCGGTAACAAGTTGGTAAGTAAAAAATTACAATGATTTATTAGTTATGCAACAAACAGGTACCAATTTTGTATGGGTACGCATCGCTTAACTTAAAAATAAATGAAAGTCCTTATCAAAATTAGATTGGGTAAACATATTTAAATTAGATTGGGTAATTACATAGATTAAGATTCATATAAATATATATTGTATAATTTTGTAAAATTACAGGAAACATGGAGTAAATAAAGTATACGGGATAATGAGGGAAGAGACAACACACAGACCTGTAATGTCGTGTGTACTCACCCAGAGAAGCGCGAAACCCCAAACAGCTCACGCCATAGGAGATCCCAAACCAGAGCCTGGACGCCACGACCCCAGAGGTATGAAACAACATAACGAGAACATGACTAAGAATGAAGGGATTTTTGTTCATTTATGAGTAATTTTTTATGTTGAAATTTGAATGATTGTATTGTTTTCAGGCGTCGCAATGGTGGTGGGAGATCATTCCAACAGCGCGTGGCTGCAAACTTGAAGCACCCTCTAAATGCGGTCGTTCTATGCATTGGCACTGACAGTGGGCTTACCATGGAGCGAAGACCATAGACCATATTTAAATGTTTGTAGTATATTTATCGAAGAAGGCCACAGGTTATTAAAAAAACACGCCACGACTAAAAGGAGCTGATCAGTAATAAAAAATGTTGCTAAAACGGGGAAAAGTTATTCCTTTAGAGAGCTTCCGTTGCGTACGCTGCGTAAACGGTTGAAGTAACGCGACAATCATGTATGACAAAATTATTTCTCTTAAAAAGTTCTACATAAAAGTCCTCAATAGCATATGTCTATCTTTTAAGGTTGGCTCACTATAACGTTTTTAATTGTGATCAAATCTAAATATTATAAAGCTGAAGAGTTTGTTTGGTTGAGCGTACTAATCTCAGGAACTAAGTTTATTTTTGGACATCCCATTTATCGTGGAAGGCTGTAAACTATATAACAGCACACTAGGGCCCTTAAGAGACGAGCAAAAAGAAAAATAATCACGAATACGAAGACCTCGCACGAGCAGGCGATTCGATGCGACGCGCAACGGGGAGAATCGGGGGAGCAAGAAATTTAACGCGGACGAAGTCGCGGGTAGAAGCTAGTTAGATATAAATTAATATTGTTTTACCTAATTCAATGGATAAATACGCTTCTAAACAAAACAAAGCTATTCTCAATTTTGTAACGCTAATAGAATAAGCTAAATAATACGACTAACTATCTGTACCTAAATCCATTCACCCCGAAATAATGAGTGATTGTATCTGGTAATCCGAATAGGTATATTTCCATCTATATCCATTAAATATCCATCTATACTATGAATAGTCTATGCCGAAATAGATTAATCCACTGGAATCTAACTAGAACACGTAGGCTATTTTGGTATAATATATTGAGTTCTAAGGTCGATTACATTAATATGTCGGCGTCAGCGATGGCAGCGCCATCATCCTCTCGATTCGGTGGTACGAAATCCATAGTACAGGTTTACAATAAAACACGATCATAATCATTATTATTTTTACTAGCTTCTGCCGGCGACTTCGTCCGCGTTAAATTTCTTGTTCCCCTGACCCTTCCCGTCGCGTCGAATCGCCTACTCGTGCGATTTTCCCCGTTTTTGCAACATTTTTTATTACTGCTACGCTCCTCTTGGTTGTAGCGTAATGTTATATAGCCTATAGCCTTTCTTGATAAACAGGCTACCCAACACAAAAAGAAATTTTCAATTCGGACTAGGAACTCCTGAGATTAGCGCGTTCAATCAAACAAACAAACAAGCAAACAAGCAAATAAACAAACTCTTCAGCTTTATAACATTAATATAGATTTGTGTAGTAAATAAATACAGTTCTTAAATTAAAATTCACAGGGCGCTATATTATGCCAAGAGGCGTACAAATATGGTTGCATGTGAAATTAAATATTGTTCATGCGAGAGGTAAATATAAATTATTTGGTAGGTATATCAAAATTAATAGGATGATGGATGGTACATGCATAAAAACAAAAAAAAAACAGACAAATGAAAAAAATTTATAATAATAATAAATTACATAATATTAATAAAGAAAAAGTTTTTTTTTTAATAAATATTTAAAAATGTAACTAATATGTATGTAAAGAAATAAACGAAATAAATTACAATTAGTCACAATATTCATTTTTTTCCCCCAGTCAAATAAATAAGTCTACATTAATTGATACAACAAAAATCTGTTAGTATTTCTCATCATACTAATTTATCACAGAACAATACTAATAACGGCCAAGCACTATTTTCTAAATTCGGGCAAACTGGCAGTTTCGCGTAAGAGAAGTCGAAGTTTGCATTCGTTAGTTGTCTTGAAAAGACTGTGTCATCTTGCAGTCGCTTCCCCTCACTCAATTCTGTCCACGTGCCGCCCCCTCAAACGAGCGCGTCATGGCGTTTACTCCCACCTTGGTACTACAATAATCAATTGAGAGACTATTATCGCTCAACTTTTATAATTTACGACGAATATGTATATAATAAATATAGAGACTATTTACTACATATGCACCTATCAATATCGTCAATTACTAAGAATATGTGAGATTGCGACGGTTCCCGAAACGCCATTGTGTTTTGTTTTTAACGATGGTTATGTCCTACATTAACGTCTATTTTTCAAAAAAATTACCGAACCCATTTTTTTTTCGTAACGCCTTTATAATGAACGCTACAGAAGTATTTAATATGCACAATCTAAACCGATCGACAACTTGTTAATTTTTCATCAATATTCAGAATATTAACTACTACCTTGTAAACACCATTTTCATAAAATAGCGTGGGAATGAACCAGACAAAAATCCGTAACTAACCCTCTGTCTGCTGCATATTCATCACACACAACTTCAATTTTTTCCCGTTCACTCAACACTGACGACGGACTCGTCAAAGGCAAAGCATGGAACAGACAAGACCCACAAAGGCTGCCTCGCACCCAAAGGGAAGTTAATTGGGTTGCCCGCTCTAAAATTTTGTTTACCCTTGCCAGTTTAGTGAGCTGCCCCAACACGTTTCGGTCAATGGTTGGCAACACTTGGTTTTGAATTCGTTCTTTTTTTGTTTTTAGCGCCAAAATTACGTTGTTTAGTTTGTTGGGCTATGTTACTATGTAGTTTTGATACGTTTAGTCGTAAATTGTTATGCATCGTGGCTTTTCGGGTTTTAGAATTGGAAATTCCTGAACTGTAGGTTTCCATAAACGGCGTGTAATCTTGGACAGGAATTGTATTATCCTTTATGTTTCTCACGTTTATTGGGGGACCTACTGATGATAACAAATAGTGATTAATGGTGTTTGTGGCTTGTTGATAATATCGTAAGTAGGACATTGATTCTAGTC
The DNA here is from genome assembly GCA_947507805.1 of Aporophyla nigra. Taxonomy (NCBI): domain Eukaryota; kingdom Metazoa; phylum Arthropoda; class Insecta; order Lepidoptera; family Noctuidae; genus Aporophyla; species Aporophyla nigra. The sequence continues at coordinate 22,867,046 of OX382292.1, read as the reverse complement.
CAACAAACACTAGCGAGTTCTTGTTATTTTCAACTTACTCACAGTTTTATACAAACTAATGGGTTCCAGTTTAGTTCCAATTTACAAAAGTAAAGAAAAAAAAACAATGTAACGAGTTATTTTATAATCATAAAAATAAACATTTTTTTACATTTATTTTTAAAGATTATTTATTTCAAATGTTGACCTTGACAGCGGCTTACATGGTGGAGTAAGCCGCTATCATAAAGCTTTCTGAAGTTTCAATCCATTATCGCCCAAGATAACGGACTATTTACTACATGAAATTTAAGCCCGTAATCTTCCGGACATTTGGTAACAACAAGACGGCACTACGTGTTATACAGTCCGTGAAATCTCTACTCTATTGCGAAAAGAATTCAGTGTATTTTTAATGTTTCACTTGAAATAGGTGAATTGGCCGCATGTTACCGCGTATATCGTGTAGTATAACATCTCTTGACTTAGTCCTCCGGGATTATGTGAAGTCCAAAGTCTACATGGATGAGCTGGGCCCGATTAAGGAATTGGAAGCCAATATTCTTCACGTTATTCGCCATATACCACTCGAAATACTCGAACTCAACATAACTTATTGGAACTTAAGAATGACCCATGTTAACCGCAGTTTTGGCCAACATTTCTTTTATCTTAAATTAAAAAATGTAAACAATGGTCTTCTTTGTATCAAAATAAAGATAACCAGAAAAAAATATTTTATTTATTTACTTTTCAAAATAGCACCTCAAAATGAATCACACGTAAGAAGAGATTTCCATGATAATCTGTGACTACGTATATCATTTCGAACATGAAAATATCAACCAAAAACTAATTATTTAGCGGTCTACCGCACATGTTATAAAATTCAACGAAGAAAAAGCAATTTTCAAAGCACTTTGTGAGCGCTTGAAAAATGTCACCACTTATGCACGTTCAATCTTTTAGAGCAGCAACATATTACAAAACGTGACATTGAACAGTGCCAACACACTCTATCTAAAGTGTATCGATTGTCTTTCAAACCATGTGGGAAAATACAGCGGTTTTACTGACAGACAATATTTTTGATGCAAGCTGAGCATGCACTGAAAGTTTTCAATCTGCGCAAAATGATGCATAAATCGTTACGTAAACTTGTTTACTGCATCGCCAGTGCTGTAGGGATAATACCGATAAGTATTCAACCTTTTTATATAAAACTATATCAGGCAACGTGTTCCGTGTATTGATAACGCAAAGAATAGCTCCATCTCATTTCTTCCCGTAGGTGTAACAGGCGACTAAAGAACTTACTAGAAAATGGGCAGTAGCGTTCTTTACGCATCTTACCACCATACTGCCAATGCCAACCCGCCTGTCTAACGTGGCAATTATGGCAAACCCTCTCTTTAGGTAGGCTTAAGTCCAACAGTGGGAGTCTTTCGGCTGAAATGATGATGATAATATCAGACCATGGCCCACCTACACTTGATTACCTTATGACTACGTCACTATCACGGTACGGTACCGTGTGGTGCCGGACGTAAAGAATAACACCACCCCATTTCTTCCCATGGGTGTCGTAAAAGGCGACTAAGGGACTTACTAGAGAATGGGCAGCAGCGTTCTCTATGCATTTTACCACCATACTGCGATCGCCAACCCGCCTGCCAAGCGTGGCGATTATGGCAAAGCCCCCCAAATTGGGGGAGGCCTAAGTCCAGCAGTGGACGTCTTACGGCTGAAATGATGACGTCACTATCGGAGTTCAAGGAGCCAAACATCATATTTGCACACTTTACTTTAAATTACATAAAACCTCTTTTTTTTCATAATGGATCATTTATTTCAATAGATTACAAATTTAAATTAATTAAAAAACAAAATTATAACCTAAATTAACTAAAACTATTTACAAATTAAAATATAGCGTCGAAAATTTCATCCGCATCGCCGTCGGCTGGTAATGTACCCAAGAGACTGGCGGCATTACCACGTTGTGTGGCAATACTTAGCCTCTGACCAAGGTAAATACCAGCCTTTGGGTCAGGGGTAAGTGTCCACCAGCTGTTTAGAGATTTCCTTGAATAAGCCTGCACTCGGACCCTGTGGCCCGAGGGTTTCAACCCCACACGGCTCAAAAATATAATGACCAATAAGGTTATTATATACTTACACCGCTTTACTTTAAATATATCAAGAAGAAGGACTACTGAAACCACCAAAAGCATTAAAAGGGTTATCGTGATTGATAAAATATTATTATAAATCGTCTGTCATTCCTTGGCAGAATCAACCAGACCTTGCCTGCTTATGAGTAAAAATGCTCTTGTCACGTTCCCACTCAAGATACGAAAAACTAAAATATCTACAAAACCGATGGTGTGTTGAAGGACCGTTTTTTCCACCCGACGCATTAGTATGCAGTCAGGATGATTAAATTATGCCATCCAAGCTACCCTACACTTGCGGTAAATTGGGACATGTGTAACAGGCTTTAGGTAGGCTCGTTGCGAAAGTGACTCGGAATTGTATTAAACGTAGATATGCCCTTGGGTCCTTAATCTACTGAGCGGGAAGGACGCTTGCGACTCCGAACGATTTATGGCTATCTATTTATCTGTTAACCCCTCAATAAGCGGCGGATTTTTATTGCGAATTGGGTCAGCGTGACCGCTGGAGATAAGGGTTATATTTTTGCTTTTTAGTAGTGTTACTGAAAAATTCTCATGTGTGTGTTATTCCATTCTGTGTGCAAAAGTTGATATGGTATTAGTTTTTTTCGATATTGTACATACTTACTTCTTTATGAATTGTCATTAAAAATATCTTTCAGACTCGAATCGGCTATTAGCGTTTCTTTACATCCATCTTTTACCAATTTTAGATCCCCTAAAGAAGAATATTTTCTTCGGTTATCAAAAAAAAGATATATATTAGCTGATTCATAAAAACTGCAATACAACATCATCATCTACAACATCTGCCTAACCCTTTTCTAACTATGTTGGGATCGGCTTCCAGTCTAACCGAATGCAGCTGAATACCAAATACCAACATGGTCGAAATGTATGGAGAAGCAATTTTAATTTTAATAACTGCAGCAAAATGTCAACATGGTCCAGAATGATGTACTGAATCTGTGATATCACGTTGCACGTTGATATCCCTGCCGCCATGAGTACGTGGTTCGGTTACACGTGAATTAAACAAAATGTAGATGCAATAAAACCTGTTGCCCATGGGGAATATTTTGAAATTATGTATCGTTCCCCAGACACAAATCTTTCACCTTCAACCTTGACTATTCCTAAAAAAACTTAACCCCAACTAGTTTCAACACTATTCCCCACATAAGCACCGATTCAGCCTATCGACAGACATAAATAACGGGAGAGTAGCGGGAAAGCTCAGCGGATTACCTGCACGGCAACACTTTGGCACGCTCCACCACAAAATAGACAGAGACAGCAGGCAAGCTCCAGATACCCACCGAAACCGCACGCACACATGTACGACACTTAACTACACGCGTCTGAGTCAACTGTCATTTGTTTTTTGAATTCTGGTTTTCATAATGGAACGTCTAAATAAAAAGTTAAATTAAGAACGTTTTATTAGGACATTCATTCACGCATTCACATTCACACGGACATAATTATACGCTGCCATGAATCCTTGCCTTAACTAGTAACACATTGGGTTCTACTTAAGATACTCGGTTGCTAAGTCGGTGATTAATTGATATTTTTGTGATCTTTTTAACACGCTTTTATTATCTTGGTATGTATCTATGTAAGGGAATCTTTGAATTTGATTTTCACCCCATCAAAAACTCGGATTAATTTGAAACTGCACACTTTTCAAGGACCGATGACAATACAAAAATTTCATATTGTATCGTCATCGGTAAATTTGTGCCATGGCCAGGATCATCAGGACATCAAAAAGAAAAAAACAAGGAAAAGTCCGCTTTTTTAGCTTCCCGAAATTAAAAATAAATAATAAAAACTAAAAAAACACACTTTTATCAAATCTAATCAAATCAATTTATTTCGGGCTACCAAGACCCATATCATAAATACCTTACAGACTAACATACATACAAATAAAAAACAATGTAAACATAAAAACTATTGCACAAGAAGTGACGGCGTCGTGTTGCGCTGCGTGGTGTCGCATAGCCTTCCATGGAATCGCCGATACACGTCACCCTTCGGCCAAAACTCTTCCTTGAGGAAGGTCTCGATTTGAAGAGTTGGAGTTGGATTTTGGGAATATCATCTCGCAGGTCAAGTTATGAGGTGGTCGGCTGCTTGACTTGACTTGCCCGTGGCTACCTTAATAAATTAAGCGCTGGCTCGCTTCAATCTAGAGTGACTAATTGCTTAGGGCCCCTATAGGCCTCGGTCACCTCGGCTTAGGGCATCTCTGGGAGAGGGCAGTAAGGGACAGGCTTGATCGCATTGATGTTTTCGCTCTTTGTTAGAAGCTGACCTTTTATACTTATCTATTTCGTGGCTCGCACACTCGACGGCTCACAAAATTGAGTAGACAGTCCGTCGACGCTACTTGGGGACTTTAAACTTTACGGTTTACTGAAGCATATTTTGATGGGGAAATGGAAAGGAGTTAAAAGATTTTGTTGTGATGTTTTTAGCGTTCCGTAGATAAAGGGTGACAATGAGGTCCAATTATTACGCCTGGGCAGTCTTGGCTTAACTGGCAAGTGAGTCATACAATAGACTTTACTATGGCTTCTATCTGACGAAAATCTGACAGCATATTAGATTATTGTTTGGAACAAAAAGATTGCTAAGTAGCAGGTTATATAAGAACAAATAAAATAAAATTATAATCCTAAACATCATCAAGCATCACACCAAGTTATTCAATAGGGCTATAAGAACTTGAGGGTTTACTGATTTAAGCCCTAGGCTATAGTGCTCTCGTTTTGAAGGTCAAGAAACTGTGTGGGTCCCTGAACTATCGGAGTAAGTAAGTAATGTTTTTATAGGTGCTTATTGGCTTTTGTCGTTGGCCTAAATTGAAAGAATATTGGACGAACTTTATACAATCGTGTGTGCTTTTCCTATGTATAGTTACGTCACATTTATAAAGATGACGGTATGAAATAGTGGCCAAGTGCAAGTCGGACTCAAAGGGTTCCATATCACCGTACCAGATTTAACTCTACCTTCGTATTCAAAAGAAACCGGCCAAGTACCGAACCACGAACAAATATGCCGAAAAAAACATATTGACCCCCTCTTTAATCATCAATTCTAATTATTTGTTGTTAAAATTATGTTGTCGATGAAATTTTCGCAGACTTTGTGAAAATTTTATCTGTCTAACCCCGAGACAAAACCCGCTGATGGACAGACAGACGGACTGACAGATGGACAGCGGAGGTTTAATAATAAGGTGCCGTTAGCGCGTGGAATACGTAACTTTACAAAAAAAAAAATAGTGCGTGGAGTCCCTCCGCGCGGAAGAAGTGAAACTTCGTAATGTGGAAATGAAAATAGGAAGGGGTAGAAATTGATTTTTCGCAACAGTGCTTTCATACCCCCTCCATGGTAGCGTTAAACGTTTAACGCAACCTTGTTGGAAGTCACATTAGAAGTTTCACTTCAATAAAATACGTTACTTGTATGGGAACCTCCTTTAATATTTGACATTATTTTTGTTATATCGTTATAGCAGCCAGAGTAGCACGTACTCTGTGAAATTTTTAGGTACCTATCTCATCATCATCATTATTTCAGCCAAAAGACGTCCACTGCTGGATATAAGCCTCCACCAATTTGGAGGGGTTTGCCATAATCGCCACGCTTGGCAGGCGGGTTGGCGATCGCAGTATGGTGGTAAAATGCATAGAGAACGCTGCTGCCCATTCTCTAGTTAATCCCTTATACGGTGGAGGTGTGCCCTGCTTGGGTTGAGCATCACCGTGTCCTCGTGGAGGCAATCGGCCCTGATGCGAGCCATGATACGGAGAGACAGGGCAAGGGAAGCCGTCACCTCCTTCTGCGAAGCAGTAATGCTGGTGAAGGAGGAGGCGGGGCGCGTGAGGAAGTGGCAGTCTCTGCTCCCTCACGTCCCTAGCCGCCGTAGGAGTAGCCGCCCCGGGCGTCGGGAGTCGATCGCAGACTCCCGGCCACGGGAAGAAATGAGATTGTGCTATTCTTTATGTCCGGCACCGCACTCCTTGTGGAATAATAAAGATTAAGAATACCTATTACGGTTCAAAAGATACAGCCCTGTGACAAACGGACCGATAGACCAGACAGCGGACCTTAGTAACAGGGTCCAATTGGCATCTTATGTTTCATCATCATCATCATCATTTCAGCCGTAAAACGTCCACTGCTGGACTTAGGCCTCCCCTAATTTAGGGGGCTTTGCCATAATCGCCACGCTTGGCAGGCGGGTTGGCGATCGCAGTATGATCTTTTGTGTAAGTAACCCTAAATCAGGAGTTAGGTTAAAAGCCTACTTGATTCTGACTAATAGAATAGTTTCAAACTTTCCTTGATTTAATTACGAAGTTATTTGTGCTAAAATATTGTATCAAGACAATTTTCTTCGTCGTAATTCCGCGTACCACAAATCACTGATCTGTATCGACTAGCAAACTTCCCGGGTTTGTTAACAAAATGGATATTAATGGAGGGTAATAAACTTACCTAGTGCCTTTTAGCCTAATTTCATTTGAGTCGGTTACTAAAGATTAATTTTATAAGCTCTGTAATGTTTAGGCAAAATATCTTAATAATCTTAAGGGAAAATTTTAATACCACTTAATTCATTTAATGGTTAATAAAGTATTGTAGATACTTGTTCATTACAGTAAATCAGAAGATTTTGGCCTTAAATATAATAAACTAGCTTTTGCCAGCGGCTTCGCTCGCGTGGAGGTCGGAAAATATCCCTTGAGAACGTACTACTGGGATAAAAAGTAGCCTATGTCCTTTCTTAGGCTCTAAACTATCTTTGTACCAAATTTCATTTAAATCGGTTCAGTAGTTTTAGCAGGAAAGCGAGACAGACATACAGATAGACAGAGTTACTTTTGCATTTATAATATTATATGAAATATAATAATATAATATAATACATTAAGTTCTAAACTGGCTAGATAAATTTTCACCACTTCATTTTTCTTAGACAACTACCAACCACACACCTGTTTAATTTGGTGATGTTTTTTAATGAATCCATATTAAACCGTTGCTTTTGTTTACAATAATTTCATATAATATGTTGAAAAAGACTGGATCCTGGGACACAGGGTATCCTAGTGCCACACCTCAGTGTCACACTTCAATAACACTTTTTTATGAACCAACAAGCTTCTGCACGTGGATGTCGATAAATTCACAATTTTAACCCCCCATTTCACCCTTTTAGGAACGGAATTTCAAAAAACCCTTTCTTAGTGGATACCTACTCCTCACAAAGAACACACTCTCCAATTTTCATGTCTCTAGGACCAGGAGTTTAGGCTGTGCGTTGATATATCTGTCAGTCAGTCAGTCACTCAGGACTTTGAATTTTATATGTATAGATAGATAAACTAAACTAAACAACTATACTATTTAATGTTAAAATCTTTTCTCCTTCCATCTACAAAGATGAAAGGAGAATAAAGAACCGTAAGTACGGTAAGAGTACGAACATGGTCTTAGAAATAAAGCAAATTATGCTTAATCCTCTGCTCATTATCATCATCATTTCATACTAGACATAAGTCTCCCCCAATTTGGGAGGCTTTGTCCTAATCGCCACGCTTGGCAAGCGGGTTGGAGAACGTTGGAGAACGCTGCTGCCCATTCTCTTGTGAGTCCCTTAGTCGCTTCTTATGACACCCACGGGAAGAAATGGGGTGATGCTACGTCTGGTACCACACGGAAAAAGAAGAAGCCACTCACAAGAAGTTGCAGCGACACAATTCATATGTTACCACTACTTGTCCACATTTTGTTGTTGCGATGTGGTCCGGTCGTGTTACTGTGAGCACCTGAGATCAGAGACTGAATACTGGTACGAATTAAGGTTCCGGTTCTTAAAAGGTTCATCGTTTCGATACATTTCTGGTGTGTTTGTGGATGAAAATTTTCGGTTTCAAATAAAGGAGGGATATGTTTGGTGTATTTTTCTTTCAGATCACCCAAGAAATATTAGCAAATTTGTGCTATACAGTGTCCACAAATTAAATATAGTTTGTTTATTGGTCCGAATTGAAAAATTCTTTTTGTGTTGGGTAGCCCATTTATTAAGGAAGGCTATAAGCTATATAACATCACGTTACAATCAAAAGAAGAAGAGCAACAACGAAAACTGGCAGACAATTCGATGCGACGGGAAGGGTCAGGGAAGTAATAATTTGACGCGGGTGAAGTCGCGGGCAGAAGCTAGTTTAATATTGCCATTAAATATTATTAGTAGTTTGAACAATCTACACCTACTGTAGCACTGTATGAACTCGTTCCGGTAAAACAATGATTCTTAAAGGTTCCCGGTCCGGTTCTAGTAACGGAACCACCGGTTTATTACCGGTATTTTAGAAACCTTTGCAATCCCTGCTTAAGGTTCAGCGTAATGGAACAGAATAATATAAATAAATAAATATCTTAGGACAACCAACACATCGTTATCTGATCCCACACTAGGCAGACCCTGTACTATGATAACCAGACAACTGATAAACATACTTATATATTTGTAAATACATACATATTATAGATAAATTACACCCAGACACAGAACAAATGATTGTGCTCATCACACAAAGATTTGTCCTGGGTGGGAATCGAACCCACGACCTCAGTCTTTGCAGTCAGGGTCACTAACCACTAGACTAACAGGCCAGTCAAGTATATATTATATACAGGATAAGTTTTTATCCAGTGCGCAAACTGTAACCATGAATTCAGCATATCATTCTAGACCCCCCAGTGTATAGTCCTCCAGACCGAATTTCGGCCACGGCGGCCAATCTCAACGGAGACTAGCCATCGGCGCGGGAGATATTATAGTGCTCAAGTGTATGCGCAGACACAGGAGCACTCACTCTTCCCTCACTCTCATAGTCCGATGGGACGGCAATCCGACACGACCGGAGAGAGATCAGGCGTAGGACCAACTGCTTAACGTGCTTTCCGAGGCACGGGGGTATCACACCGCCAACTTCCAAACTCCGGGCTGCTACTAAGAAATTCCTAATGGAAAAACCCAGTAACACTTTGCCCGACCCGGGAATCGAGCCCAGGACCCCACGCTCAGCGGTCGCGCTTGCGACCACGAGACCAACGGGGCAGTTAAACCACCACCCCCCAGTGTATAAAATTTTCGTCGGATAAACAAAAAAAAAATCAGCTGTTCCATACATTTTGACCCTGTAGGTATTGCATTTTTCTATGAAACAGCTGTTTTTTTTTTGTAAAACCGATGAAAAATTTCTGCGCAAGGGGGTCTAGAATTATATGCTGAATTCATGGTTACAATTTGCGCACTGGATAAAAACTTACCCTGTATAGTAATAACCCCTATAGTGCGAGTTAAATAAGTTCTACGTTTATTTCACGCTTTAAAGATTACAGCACCGCCCTTACCTCTTCTTTCCGAAAAAACACCTATGCTAATATACACCATGAGATTTAAGTCGTCTTACAAAGCTTGACCACTCAATGTTTCCGACATAACATACCTCAAGGCGGGATTTAAAAAAAAATACCATTAATTAAGATAATAGGAACTAAGAAAAATAAGTAATGCATTAGAAGTATGAAACATCCTGTTAATAATGTCTACGTATCAGACGATAGAGAACATACCTACCCAGCGCACGAGTCGACTAGATCATTCCATCTCCTTTTTCCATGAGACAAAATATCAATTTCAAACTACGTCATGCGTCATCATAATGAATAATATTTTATTTTTTTAGTTATTCAAATGTTCATTTTTTTCTTTTGTTTCTGTAGTAGTCATTGGATACATGAAGTGGGTTGCCGTTGCAAGACGACTAAAATGTCACGGTGTATTAAAAAGCTTAGTCTAAATGCTTGATAGTTGAAATGTTTTTTTTTTTTTTTATAGTCAGCCTGTTGGAAAGGTCTCTTAAGCGATAAAATCATATCTCGAATTCACATTAAGAAGATTCTACGTAATGTAATCTTAGCAACTGCAGGAAATAAAAACTCTTCACACTTTATTCAGTGTTGCTGCTAGCTGTGAAAAAAATTGCCGTCACACCAACTTCTCAAAGAGATTATCTGCCTCTTGGCGCCGCGCCAACGGATCTACATTTTCTTTCTGGATAAACTTTCTTCATTGGACAATGTGTTACTTGTTGGTTTAACTTTGGACAAAAGACTGACGGTATGAAAAAGAACATTTTATTTTAGTTTTGGTGGGTAGTTTTCTTCTAGAAAAGAATCAAGCTTTCGCTTACTAAATAGTCTGCTTCTTTAAAGAAATCAGATTTTGGCAAAGAAACGTATACTCATTATTTTTATTTTCTGGCATTTCAGTTAAGCGAGGTCATTGACTGCGGTTATGAAGTCAGAGGTACGCACGGCGACAATTCAGGCGATACATTTACAGTATAAGCTTACACTCGGCTATATTTCAAGCTATACATTTCCACTTTCACCATTGAATCTAGGCAGGTATGTACCATACCACAGATATACGTTTTTAAATTTCTATGAGTATGACAGTTTATTTCTTGGTATTTTTGTCTTTCAGTCGGGATTTTTCATTCGAAGTGAAACGTCTGTACACTAAATTATTCAAAAGTGAATAATAAAATCATTAGTTAACCGATGCATCGATAGCCGACTTCGACAGTCGGCCATATTTTTACTAATCTACCTACATGATCTAAAAATTAAATTATATGAACAGATGAATGTTCATTCCAATGCAATTTTATGGGTGTCTTGTGAACGTGAAATAAAACAAAAGCATTCAAGCTCTGAAGTCAGCTTAAGAACGTTTAGCTTTTAACTTAGAGGCTCAGTTAACTTTGAGACATTTCGTCGACGTATTTCGAACTTTATTACGATTAAACTTAATACTAAAATACCAACATGCACCAAAGTAAGCTGTACTTTTTAAGTAAAACCTTTTTACGCACGCTTGACTTGGGGAGTTAGCTGGTGAATGCGTGACAAGAGCGTTACGAAAAGTGTGATCGGGTGAGGGGCACGGAAGTTGAGAGGAAGGTTTAAGTAAGTGAACATAGAAAGAGAGAGTTACGTTTCGTATATTACTGTAGGGGCAACAGAGAGGTGTACACATTTTCTTTCTCTATTTCTCTCATAGCCAGTTACATTTCGTATATCCAAGACACAGTGCGGGCCTATTGTCTATATCACACTTTAGGAGCAATAGAGAGCAGTGTTCGCGCGCATTTTCTTTCTCTCCTCCTCTCATAGCAAATCTTCTATACATTTATATCTATACATAAAAATAAATAAAATTGGAGTGTCTGTTTTTAATATTAAAATAACCGCTCTTTACTGAGTGTATAATATGGAAGTATACACGGTACATATACCAAAACAACATTTTTTTTAAATTTTGTCTGTCTGTTTGTCTGTATGTTTGTTCCGGCTAATCTCTGAAATGGCTGGACTGATTTTGACGGGACTTTCACTAACAGATAGCTGATGTAACAAGGAGTAACTTAGGCTACTTTTATTTTAGAAAAAAAAATAGATTTCCGACAATCACGCGGGCGAAGCCGCGGGCAAAAGCTAGTATCCAATAATAATACAAAGTTAAGTTTTACTTCAGTCCTGTGATCTACAGCACACTCGTTTTTTGTATAAAAACTGCATTTCTATATCCGCTAGGTACTTATTTCAAAAACTGGTTCAGTGATCAATCGAAAGAAAACCCTTGTTTTGTACTTAGGGGCTAGTCTAAAAATAAACCAACACCAAACTCAAGCTCAAAAGCATAATAAATATAAAATCAATTAGCCCAATTGGTCGTGGCGAGCGGTCATTTCACACCCTTAATTATATAAGTCTGATGAAGGTAGTTGCGCAATTAGAAGGACGACGCGTAAAGGTTCCCACAAACAGCCGCGACGCGACTTTTGTAGAACAATTTCAATGTCAACTTCATGTCAATTGATCTACAGATGCTGCGTCGCGCCTGTCTGAAAAACCCTTAAAACTTTATGGAAATTGTTCTAAACGAATATTGTCGCGTCGGGCTTGTCTGTAGGAGTCTTATCTAATTTGATGTTATTAAATTAGATAATAACTTTCGTATATCACTTGTTTATTAAAGTTGTGTTTAAATTATATTATATCACCGAAGTAGATTATATCTGGTTAAAGAGTACCGAATTGCTAGTCGTACCAGTATGCCACAATTCTGGAAGTAGGAACGTTATTTATGATGTACGTAAATCTTTATTTTGGAAGGTTAATATGTTTCGTAAATGAGTATGTCGCAATGCACTACGAATTTTAGTATTTACTGACAGAAAACGAAATTTAAAAAATTGGCGGAAGTGCGAGTTGTACTCACAAAGAGTTCCGTAACGCAAAGCATAAAAACGCCAAAAAAAATAACACTAATCTTGTATGAAATCTTCTTTTTCTTTTGTATTATTTGTTGTTATAGAGGAAATAGAAATACACACTCTCTGAAAATGTCAACTGTCTATCTATTACGATTCATGAGGTACAGCTTGTTGACAGACAGACGAACGTCGTACGATGGACAGAGGGATGGACGGACGGACAGCGGAGGCTAAGTAATAGAGTCCCGTTTGCAACTATTGGATACGGAATCCTAATAAGCCTAAAATATTATTATTATTTTAAAGCGTTGATATGAACATGGCTCCTAATTTTTATAAATGATTTCCTTCACTGTTTTTTCGGTATTAACTAAGGAAGTACATACCTTTAGGCAAAAGGAAAAACTCTCTGAGATTCAGAAAAGGTTCATTAAAACAACGGGTCACCACGACAATATTACAATATGCCTTTTAATATTGAAAACTTTTCTCTCCATAAAACTGTATTATTCCGCCTAAGCTATAAAATTGCCTTGATCAAGAGAGCTTAGGTACAAATTATTATCTCGGATTACGCAACTCGTATAATCCTTGCATAAAAATGTCAATAGTTTAGAACCCCTGTTTCTCTTCGTTATTAAGTTACCCGAGAGTTACGCGCCTCGTTAAGGAAAAAACTGGAAAAAACACTGTTTTTATTTTCCCAACTAGCTTCTGCCCGCGGCTTCGCGGATGTCGGAAAAAACCCACGGGGACGTACTACCGGGATTAAAATTACTCTTTGTGTTAATCCACGTTAAAGGCTTTCTGTACACTAAACTACATTCAAAACTATTCAGCCGTTTTTGCATGATTGAATAAACATTCAAATATCGAAACATACAAAATTACAAAATTCGTACGATAGTAGCAGGATAAAATAAACTAGCTAGAAGATACATATAATCTATTTAGAACTTGGAATACTTACAACTAAGTTATCTTTAGAAAAAAATGGCGACGGCTTTTTATAGCCCTTGTTAGAGATTGAAAATAAAAACCAAGTCGCAAGCCTGGGTTGCAAGTGATAAGACATAAGCGTGCAGTTTATATAAGAATCATTCGAACAAAATAAATAATTCTTTGATCTAGTAGTCACATGCGCACCTGACGAAGGAATCCCAAGTCCGGCAAAGGGTTGAGTTTTTATTAGGAACTAGCTGTGCCCGCGGCTTCACCCGCGTGGTGTTCAGAAATTATCACACAGGGACGTGCTACTCAGACAAAAAGTAGCTTATGTTACTCCTTATAACATCAGCTATCTTCCAGTGAAAGTCCCGTCAAAATCGGTTCAGCCGTTTCAGAGATTAGCCGGAACAAACAGACAGACAGACAGACAAAATTTAAAAACAATGATTTTTTCATGTAAGTACCATATATACTTTCATATGCATTTAGTGAAAAACTGTTAATTCGAAATTACAAACAGACACTTCAATTTTATTTATTTGTATAGATTTATATCAGATGTTCTCTAAACGGCAATAGGCTCGCCCCTACGCCTCATCACCCATATTCATGGAAAATTCATGTTTCGCTTCCACACTTCTATAATAATCGTCATCTAAAACTCAAACCATTTATTTCAAATAAATCATATACAGGCACTTTTGAAGTGTCAAAAGTCAAATAATTTAAACGGAAAGTTGAAACAAGTTGCCCATTCTAAAACCTAGATCTCTGTGAAGAAAAACGGGCAAGAAACTCCAAGGACATTCTATGAAAAACAAGATTTACAAAATCTTAGGTACAATAGTCTTGTATCTAAAAACAATGCGAAAAATGTCGTAGTATAAGATTAAAGATAAGCCCTGGAAGTTAAGAGATGACCAGTCTCAACCAAGACGGCTGAAAAATCTTTTTTTTTTTTTGGATGTGAAATCATCAAATGACTTCTCCCGCTCTGGGCGGAGCGGGAGGGCGTGTCAGACTTTTACTGGCAAAAACCCACCTGTATCCTTCAGTTGCCCATGTGCCAGGGTCACGGTATCTCTTTCGAACAATCTCGCGACCCTGACAGGCATCGGTCCTAGCAGACCCCTTCAGTGCTGCTGACATCTCTTTGAGGCGCGCGTGGAACACTACGCGCCGTCGACCCGAGCCTGGTCCTTACCGGGCGGCGAGCTACCCATTGCTCGCCACCCGCAAGCTCGCGCCTACGGTGGCCGGGAAAAGATCAAACTTAACGTGCTTTCCGAGGCACGGTCAAGTCTTGTCATAGGAAGACGATCACCCACAGACCAACCGCGATAAGTCAATCTACCCCTACGGCTTTTGTTACCTAACCACAACCCCCTTAACATTCCCCTCTTAAAAAATTATCACCTCAAGGTGTTAAATAGGGGATGTAAGTTTATATCGAAGTTCGTCATTTCTGCCGACAATTTTATCGAAATACCGTCATATAGTATACCTCTGCCTACCTCTTTGGAGACTACGGGCGTGATATTATGTTATGTTATACTCGAACGCGTAAAATATTATCTGCTTTAAGCATTGCGTCATTCTAACATAGAGGTGATTGATGTACACTTGAGTGTTACACTCGATCAATGCTCGGGTGCGTGTGACTACTTGTACTTGTTAAAAAGAAAAACGTAGCAAAACAACAGATACATTTGTTTATTTATTTTCCAACTTACGACTACCATTACAGGTTTGTACCTAATGCGATAGTGTAACATCTAAATTCTTAAACTTATTATTATTTTACTTTATTTATATTTCCACATAAATGTACAGGTACTTTGTATATGGCAAGGGTTTGTGGCTGAATAATAACAGCCGCAAGGGTTGATCGTTCAAGTTAAGCTACGCTTGCCGCAGTTGGTCCGTGGATGGGTGACCAGTACTTACCAAGACCCTTCTGTGCCTCGGAAAGCACGTTAAGCTGTGGGTCCCGGCTGTCTTTCGTAGATCTTAGACAGTCGTTACGGCTCGTCAGAAGCCCGAAAGTCTGACAACCAGTCTTACCAAGGAGTACCGTATTGTGGAGGTCGGATAGGCAGTCGCTCCATGTAAAATACTGGTACTCAGCTGCATCCAGTTAGACTAGAAGCCGACCCCAACATATGTAGTTGGGAAAAGGCTAGGCAGATGATGACTTTGTATATGGCAAAAATGTATCTTACAAAATGTATGCCATATGTACGAGACAACTATGAATCTCCATTAAAATCAAGTTTTATATCAAGCGTTTGGGATTCAGCTTAGGTATGGATCTACAATTCTAGATATAATTTGTAAGTAAGTTTTACCCACGGTTTTTAGAACGAAATTTTTTGACGCAGTAGGTAAGTTTTTAGGCGGTATGAGTAAAATTATAGAAATGTGAATGTACAAAACAAGTAACGGAAAAGCGTTATGCCTTCTCCATGCGACTTTTTATTTTGTATAATAAACAACACTACAAAGTCAAAAATAACTTTAATTTCGGAATTCGGTGTCTTAGGATCTGTAAAGTATTTTTGCCACCGACTTCCGAAATTAAAGTTATTTTTACTTTGTAGTGTTTTTTTTTTTTTTTAAGAAAGTCGGTTGTTATTTTTTTGTAAAAAGTTTTTTATTTTGAACTTTTTAGTTATGGTAGATACCCCGCACTAATCTAATCGCGTTAATCGTTCATTTGTCGCGCAATACTTAATGCAAATTTAAGACTTATATGGTTTTCACATGGACTCCATTGTTCGAATGGAACCAAAATAAAAATGGTACCATTCGGAAAGCATCAGCTTTCAAATAAAAAAAGAATCATCAAAATCGGTTCACCCAGTCAAAACTTATGACGTAACAAACATTTTTAAAAATCCAGTCGAATTGATAACCTCCTACTTTTTTTGAAGTCGGTTAAAAAGCGACATAAAGGAAGTGAGTTAGTATTCATGGTACTCGAGGCCGAGATCAAAATTTAATCCAAGATAGCGGTTGTTAACATTTTCGAAGTTGTCATTCATGGTTTTCGAGGGTGCTAAAGCCGGTTTTGAGATCAAAATAAAGAGTATTTTATAGATACGGTAAACGACGTTACATTTGGAGTTGAAGAAATAGCTACTTCGTGGGAAGGAACTTCGTTCCTAATGAGGTCCCCCAACCCTACGACCTTTTTTTAAAATTTTTACGTTATGAGTTTCTTCCTTATGACGATTTATTTGGGGTCAACGCACCCCAGGTATCACCACTTCGACCGGTTCTGTAATTCTCGCATCCAGCGGCTTACTGCGACCTTCTCATGGTCCACAGTCCACCTTGTGGGATGCCTTCCAACGCTACGTTTTCCGGCCCCTGGGTGACTCTCAGCAATCTAATAAGGCCCATTGTGAGCGAGTACGTTTCAGTGCATAGGTCAAACTCATCACTGGCTACACGCACTTGTCAAACACTCTTGTCATGAGCCACTGTGGTATGTAAGACGAGAAGATATTAAACAGCTTCACGCGACCCAGCCGAGTTGGATTCGACGATTGATCTCTTCCTAGAAGGTCACCACTCCAGAACCGTTCGGCTTCCACCACCATCTGTTCTGCGAGCTACGTGCCTTATGTTTGGCAACTTTTCCGGTGATCTTCGTTACTTTGGTTTTCCTACGGAGCTCTTAACTGCTTATTCAATCACCTAGCGAAACTCTTAGCAAAGCACTCTCATAGCTCTTTGGGTGACTTTCAGCCTTCTGATGAGGCCCAATAGGCTTAAAGTCAATATTTTTTACCGATTGTTGTTTTTACACCTTTTTTTTCTCTTAACTTGTACAAGATGAGAAACAGAATTACTCCATGATTTATCTATAACAAGCACTTTGCAGCGGTCCATCCTTTCCTGTTCAGTCTTTATTAGATCTTTCGATTAAAAATTGAAGGTACCTACAAACATTTGTGTAAGTAGAACCAGCTTGCACAATACCTATTTTTTACGAACCTAATTTAATTTCCCAAAGGGATAGACAGAAATGTACCGCTACAATTCGGCAGTTACATTTGTATTAGTTATATTTAAGTCATATGTAAAAGAGAGCGAACATATTCCTATCAGTTCCTAGTTTCTCATCTATTTTTAGGGTTCCGCACCTCAAAAGGAAAAAGCGGAACCCTTATAAGATCACTTTGTTGTCCGTCCGTCCGTCCGTCCGTCCGTCTGTCAAGACCCTTTTCCTCAGGAACGCGTAGAGGTATCAAGCTGAAATTTATACCAAATACTCATGTCTACTGACCCTTGCAGCTGTGAAATCAAACTTCTAAGCTAACGCAATCAAAAGATATAGCCGTTTATGCCGCAAATTTCCGAAACTCGTAAGGGAATCAAAACCTAAAGGGTACTTCCAGTCGATCTAGAATTATGAAATTTGGTACGAAGCAACGTCTTATAGCACAGATAAAGGAAAAATTGCGAAAACCATAAATTTTTAGTTATATATAAAAATATTTTTAATAATTTTAAAGGTACTACAACGTTTTTACGGAACCCTCGGTGCGCGAGTCCGACTCGCACTTGGCCGGTTTTTTTTTAATTTCTTTTCTTTAACATTGTTTTTATTTTAAATTATTTTTATAACATTAGTGTAACTGTCATGCATGTACAGTTCACCTCATAGTGAGTTTAAAGTTATAATTATTAATGGTAATCTGTGAACAGCGCTGTGGGTTACATTATTATTCATGTAACTTGTATTTTCCTTTGTGTAATATTGCATAATGTAACTGTTTGTTGTTCCTACTTAATAAAATAAAACACACATAATGCCAGATTCCGGGCTACTGATACATTTCGAATAGAAAACCTCAAGAACAGTTGGCCCTAACCTTCCTACCCTACCCTACCCTCTAACCTTATGCTCAACAGTACTGCATTCGAATACTAAATCAACGAGGGACTTGGACAGAGAAAATACTTAAAGAAAAGTGAACTTCAGAGTGGAGACTCACGTTTACATGACGGCCCTCTACCAATTAGAGTTTCGCACAGTGAAAAGAGAGGTTATGCCATCGAACTATTCATTATAATATAATATTATATGGTAATCTTTATTGGCATAAATTTATACATATATTTTTGTGAATTCCCTAGCTTCTGCGCTAGTGTACACTGTATTACAGGAGCTAGTGTCTTCCCATAACTACTAAGAAACATGTAAATTATGGCATACGAAGATTACGAACCGAAACAAAGTAAAAGAAATAATAAAATAAAGTAATCTAACATACATGATAAAAAAAAGAAAAAAATAAATGACTAAAAAAATCAAAATAATTTACGGAACGTGTTATGTGAGCGGGCAGTATGTGCTCGTGATAGTTGTAGTGTGTAAGGGTCTGAATGTGTGTGTGTGTGTGTGTGTCTGAGTGTGTGTGTGGAGTGATACTCTTCATAAGAATTTAATTAAGTTTTCTGTGTCGTCATAGTCCAAAGTTTTTAGCCAGGGCAGTATAACTTTTCTAAACTCATTTAAGTTTCCAAATTTTGTATTTTTCATTTACAATGTTATAGATGATTGACGTTATGATACAACTATATTGAAGAGAACCTAGCATGAAAACAAGCTAATGCCAATCGGAATTGAAAAATTATTTTTGTGTTGGGTAACCTATTTATTGAGGAGGCTATATAACATCACGCTATGAACAAAAAGAGCGGAACAGCAATGAAAAATGGACGAAAACTGGCATGCACTTCGATGCGACGGGAAGGGTCTGGGAAGCAAAAATTTCGCTGGCAGAAAATAGTAATGAATAAATGCGCCTCAAAAAAAACAAATTACATCTCTTTAATTATGTAAGTTCAAACAGATACGGTACATTCGTGAATAATTATATGAATATACTTTTATCATGGGTCCATTGCTGATAATATTTCAGCTTGGACCACGATCAGGACGCGACGGTCCCCGGAGTCTATAAATCAGGTTGCAAACGTAACTGGAGCCTATGCTGCTAATTTACGAGTAAAACGAGGATTACAACATTCTATATTTTTTGTATTAAAATATAATATTTATTCATCGTAATGGACATTTTCTTTGGTACTTGAACGAATAATCGTTTCAGTCGAAAGACGTCCACTGCTGGACATAGGCCTCCCCCAATTAAGAAGGGGGGTTGGCATTAAATTAAGCTAAGAAACAATTACTTATTAGGTAATATTAAAAAACAACCATGTATATTGAGATCAGTACATAATAATTATATGGTACCACACGAGACTATAAACAAATTCACATTATTTCGACCCCTTCTCACTAGGATGTCTGTAGTCAACAACGACCTGAAACAAGCCCAAGTGAATGACTCGACGACCCAAAACTGAAACATCTGGCGAAGAATGACGAGGAGAGCCGACTCCAAATGAAATGAGATAAAGCTATGCAAAGAGAGAGAGTCATTATTTTAATACTAGTCAAACACAACATTTTTTTTTAATACGCTTCGCTTTCGTCAATTATATTATTATTAGTCTAGCAAAAAGAACCAGTTTATTTTGAAATGCGTAGCATCACTAACGTTTTAAAACCTAAAAGGGTCATTAGTAACATTAATTACTTGAGTTATCAATCATATGAAACCTAACGTTCTGATATATTTTTCAGAACATTAGGGTTAGGTGTGCTGAATCATTTCAGGACCATTAATAGCTCTATAACATGGTAAGGTTGCATCTGAAAATGAAAACTGGGTATAAATATGAACACTGCAGTTATGATGCAGATACCAGTCTCCCACAAAGGATTTATGCTGCTGGTATTTCTTCGTAATTTTAAGGAGCCTTTGTGGAAAAGAAATAATTGTTTATTTATTTATTATTATATTATTTATTTTAGTGTCTGTAACTGACCAAATATTCTTTCAACCAATGCCTAATGGTCCAAGGAGAACCGTAGCTACAAACTTCGCTTCCCATCTCTGTTTGTTACGATACATAATGGTACAATAGTACACTAGTATCACCTTTTTCCGATACCAGAACAAGTTCTTACGACCATACTAACTCCTCTTTACCCCTAAAAGACTTCCCACAAAAACAAAAACGATACAACTCAGTGTTCAGAACTGCTCCGAACCTTTTACGCGAAAATATAAAAATACACGGAGAGGGACGTTCAAACTATTGAGATAAATAAGTTAGTCGTAAGTTTACGAGGGAACACACTAACAGAGTAATCAAGATGGCGCGCAAACGGCATTACAGACTCCGTAGCTAAATGGATAAGTGCAATTCTACGCTTGCCCACGCGGCTGCCATGGGAAGCACCGCTAGTGATGTGCCCGCGCATAATTAGGTAGTGCTGCTAATTGTGTTTCTTGTTGTCTATAAACGATAAAAGGGAAAATAATCATTATGTTAGATATTTACTTAATAGTTTCATAGTAAGTTGCAGTAGGTATGGTGATTGAGTACCTACGCGTATAGCTACGTATTTGTTTAATGGTGAGTGAAGTAAAACAGCTTTGAGAATGCGCTGGATAGTCAATCATAAAACCAAAACCTATGAAAAGGTAAATTAAAAGTGAAAATAAAAGGCACCTACTCACAACGCAATAACAAGAGTACAACTAACAGTTCTTATATTTCATTTCAATTTATAATGCTGCTCAATATAATCACAGTGTCTAGCAAAAATGTATCGATTTTGTACCCACACTAATATTGAATGATCTACATCACTAGCCCGACCGTCCTCGGGGATTTGCTTGAGCAAACTAAAAACGAGGCCACTCGTCGATACTTCCATCATGTTCCGAAATGCGTTTGAAATTGGAATAAGAATGTTCTAAAATTGAATTTCTAACGCTCAGTCAGGCAATACTTGATATCTCTTGTACGATATTGCGCGTAGAGTGTAGACTCGAGTATTCAAATAGTACTCGATCTTTATTGGTTTTGAAGAATAAGCCTACAGATACGGATAACCATATTAAAAAAGTTCCGATACTCAGACTGGGATCTACGCAATACAATATGAAAGTCTGGACCGTAGTCCGTAACGTGAGTAACTGAAAATTGTAGTAGCCATTGAATAGTCAAATACTTTATGGCTTGTATGAGAATAAAACGTGATTCCATTAACTATAAGTAATACTCAGCCTAATGGGTGGTTTTATATAATTTCAAAATCGTTAAACAAAGTTTTAAAATTTTCTATGGAGGTCTTAAGTGGGCCCAGTATATAAAACGTAGACAAAACCACATTCAAATGTGACTAGGTACTGAATTTGACTCAATGTTTATGTTGACCTTTATAGTTGCCTAGAAATTCCAAAATATACCAGACAACCAACCGAGGAACAAAAGAGCGAAAGTATAGTGATACATGAATGAAAAGAACGAACGAATGGAACATAAAGGTGTTTGTTCCGTTCAGAGAGCGGTTTGAGGGTTATGTGACATGTTTTGTTTTAAAAGAGAAAACAGTTGGCTTTCAGTGTAAGTGCGGAGATAAAATGTTTTAACTTTTAAAATACAGCGTGGGGCGAAAAAGCCGACAACTGTAGAACAGTTTTTGTGCTCTTGTAAAAGGAGAACTTACCTTCTTACTAATTGAAAAAACATGTCAGTTCGGGGGACCCCTGTCAGGACAGAATATTCTTATGGTTTTCTTCAACTCTGAATATAATTCAGAGATGTAGAATGTCGAACACCATGAAAAGACACTATTGATGAAAAATGACAAAACTTCGCAGCTGCCGTCTTGAATTTTATTTTACTTCCCTAGGGCTTTAGTACCCTCGAAACCCATATTGACATACCCCACGAAATGACACCCATATTCGAAAAATGTAAAATTCACGCAGCGTCCATTTTTGATTTTCATTTTGACCTCGCTATCGACTTCAACGCCCTCGAAAATTATAAAAGCTATCTATTTATCTGTCTCCGTCTCTTTTTATTATATAAACTAAAAAGTCGCATGGAAGAGAATTACGCTTTTTCGTTTCGTGGCGATTTCTACAATTTCGCTCCTACCGCAAGTTGCGTTACAACTTCGTTCAAAAAAATGCAAGCAGTGCTAGTAAGCCCACAAGGTAAACTAAATTTGCCAACAATTTTCCACAGCTGGGACTTAAGCCTTCTTTTTATAAAACTAGGTACTTAAAAGTGTCTTATTCAGTGCTATAATTAACTCAACTGCCTTAAAAGTAAAAGTGAACACTTATCTTCTGGGCACGCTCATTCCACTCCACCATAGTCCTCATACATCGCTTTCTATCAGGCGTGTTTGACGTCATGAGCACGCCTATTCAGCAATAAAAACAAATCTCATATTCGGCCAGCCTTCAGCGTAAATGTCATCTACATCTATCTAGCTTTTTCCCAACTACGTTTGGATCGGCTTATAGTGTAAACCGATGCATGCAATGCCATCGTCTAGAGGACACGGTGGAGCATACGGTGGAAGTGTGTCCTGCCTGGGCGGAGCACCGCCGTGTCCTCGTGGAGGCGATCGGCGGCGGCGACCTCTCGCGTCCGGCCCTGGTGCGAGCCATGGTACGGAGCGAGAGGGCATGGGAAGCCGTCACCTCCTTCTGCGAAGCAGTAATGCTCGCGAAGGAGGAGGCGGGGCGCGTGAGGGAGTGGCAGTCTCTGCGCCCTCACGTCCCTAGCCGCCGCAGGAGGAGACGCCCCGGGCGCCGGGAGTCGATTGCGGACTCCCGGCCACCGTAGGCGCGAGCTTGCGGGTGGCGAGCAATGGGTAGCTCGCCGCCCGGTAAGGACCAAGCTCGGGTCGACGGCGCGTAGTGTTCCACGCGCGCCTCAAAGAGATGTCAGCAGTACTGAAGGGGTCTGCTAGGACCGATGCCTGCCGGGGTCACGTGATTGTTCGAAAGAGATACCGTGACCCTGGCACATGGGCAACTGAAGGAACACGGGTGGGTTTTAGTCAGTAAAAGTCTGACACGCCCTTCCGCTCCGCCCAGAGCGGGAGAAGTCATTTGATGATTTCCCATCCAAAAAAAAAAAAAAAAAAATGCATGCAATGCCAGTTAAGCTGCAGCTGAGTTGAACTTCACGATTAATGACAAATGAGTGCACAGACTGGACAGGTCAACGCAATCTGTATGGTTCTATCCTTAAAATACCATTTCAGACACCAATCTACATGGCCTTCACATGATGTGACCCAGATTGTGTCTAGACTTTAAAAATAGACTTTTAGGCTGGAAACAGTGCTTGACCGACGGTCAGCGCTGACCGTACGTTCTGACCCTCAGCGCTGACCGTCGGTTGCGCAAATGCATTCAGTGCTACGCTGACGGCGAACTGCGACGCGTGTGTACAGTTCACAAGAAAAATGAATCCTTTTACTGAATGCTCTAATATGTGCGTACGGTCGGTCGCTCCGTCAGCGAAGCACTGAACGTATCCATACAATCTCATAACTCGTCAGTCAACCGACGAGCCGGACCGACGGCGACGGCTCGACCGACCGTACGCGCGTGATTTGGTACGCCGTCAGCGTAGCTGTGTGCGCGTTCATAGACTTGCATAGATATAGCTACGCCGATCGACGGTCAGCGCTGACCGTCGGTCAAGCACTGTTTCCAGCCTT
This sequence comes from Aporophyla nigra, assembly GCA_947507805.1. NCBI lineage: Eukaryota > Metazoa > Arthropoda > Insecta > Lepidoptera > Noctuidae > Aporophyla > Aporophyla nigra. Next base: position 22,842,939 of record OX382292.1, on the reverse strand, counting down.
ACCTCTGAGTTTGTTTCGGCCTTTCTTCTCATAGTAGTCAGATAGGAAACGCCGACCTCATCTAGTTTTAGAAATATCATTGACGTGTAAAAATGTTTGTACAAACCTATTTACAGAAATAAGATCATTTATCAGTATTTTATATGGAGCTACTACCTACTTGGCGCCCATTTCCTAGTTACCAAGTAACACGATACCTTTAGGTAAGACTTCAGATCAAAGGTTAAGTCCATAAATAATCTCACGCCCACATACTTAACTTAGACAATATGGCGTTTTAATCACGATTATAACACCCATAATAACGTTAACACGTACTTTTTCCACGTCGTAAAACTAAAAGCCTACTTCTTCCCTATTTAGGGAGGGTAGGGGGCGTAAAAAGTAAATAAAATGAACCACTAGCCCCAAAGTGGTTACGTGTAGTGTAGCATAAAAATCTTAGATATAGGTGGGATACGTCTTTTGGGAAAAATTTGTCATTGTAATAGATTTGGAAAAATAATAAGAACACAACGTGGCTGTACTATAGAGTACACTAACATTACACTAATTATGTATTTGTGACTTTGGCCTTTTTTTTGTGGGTAGAAAATCATCAAATGTTACCCGCGCTCTTCGTGTCAGACTTTTACTGGCTAAAACCCAACCGTCATATGCCACAATAACTCTTTCGAACAAATCTCGCGACGCTGGCAGGCTTCGGTCCTAGTGGACCCCGTCGGTTCTGCTGACATCGGTTTGAGGCGCGCGTGGAACACAATGCGCCGTCAGCACGGGCCCACGCCTGTGGTGGCCAGGAATCCGCAAAGGACTCCCGAAGCTCGGCGCGTTTCCTTCGGCGGCAACTGGAGGCGTAAGGGCGCATAGATTGCCTCTCCCTCACGCGCTCCACCTCCTCTTTCGTGAGCATTACTGCTTCGCAGAAGGAGGTGACGGCTTACCATGCCATCTCGCTCCGTATCATGTCCTGGACCAGGGCCGGACGCGAGAGATCACCGCCCTCGATCGCCTCCACGAGGACTCGGCGGTGTTCCGCCCAGGCAGGGCACACCTCCACCGTATGCTCGACCGTGTCGTCCAGGCGATCCACGCAGTGATAACACCCGGGTGTCCATACACCTGAACTTCGGAGTACTTAAAAAACGCCACTAATACCGCTATTGACTTGGCCATCTACTGGGCCCAACTCTAAGTATTTATGTCAAATAAACCAATACACAAGGCACTATTTAACTGTCACTGAATCGGTCAGTCAAAAAGATGAAGCTAATTGCCCAGTCCTAATAGTAATAGGTACCTATGAAGAAGAACGGGCAAGAAACTCCACGGATGCTTTTCCTTCTCAAATAATAAAATATCTTTATATGTAATCGTCTTGACAAGAGGTCCAAATAAAAAGTTGGTAAGTCGATATTAAAATTAAATTACGCACACTGTCCCTAATACCTTGACTGTCAAACTTCCAGACATATTAAAAAGTTTATTTTGTTAGTTAAAAATGTGTCGTTCGTACTTTTGAATTAGGCAAAGTAATGTTTTTAGATTTATTACTTTGTGTTTGTTGAATGTTAAGTGGACGAAGTTCGGGTGACTTTTATGGTTAAGGCGAAAGCGTCAGAGGTCACCCGCGAAAATTAAATTTTCTTACGTTTTTCTGCAATTTGCAGGTCTATACCTATTTGTACAATATATAGATGAAAAAATGATTCGCAACCGTAACAAAAACGTACTTCGACGTTTCAGCCGAAAGATGTCCGCTGTTGCACATAGGCCTCCCCCAATTTGAGGTTTGCCCTAATCGCCACGCTTGGCAGGCGGGTTGGCGATCGCAGTGTGGTGGTAAGATGCATAGAGAACGCTGCTGCCCATTCTCTAGTAAGTCCCTTAGTCGCCTCTTATGACACTCACGGGAAGAAATGGAATGGTGCTATTCTTCGTCGGTACCACACGGAACGGCATAATCCGTATTAAGGGGGATGCTCCAACCAGCCCGCGAAATTCAAAATTTCTTACGTTTTTTTGCAATTTGCAGGCCAGTGCTAGGTTGTATGTTGATTAAAATATTATTCGCGCCTGTAAGACATATGTAGTTACAGAATTATAATCATCAAAATCACCAATACAACCCTCCAAGTTCATTTCGTTCAGGCTCGGATAACCTGGCCTCTTCATGGACAATCTTTTTGCTTGATTTCAGAAAATCCAGATTTGTTTAATTTTGTCATAGACTATCAATGTATTTGTTTAGATATACCGCAGAGAACGCCTTGACTAATTGTTATATATATTTTTATTACTTTTAAATACACGTGGTTATAAATTGAAACAGTAAAATTTAAACAGAAATCTTTTACATGCTTAGTGACGGGCTTTTATAAGACGGTTTTTTATAACAATATTACAATAGTTAATTCGACACACGTCGTATTTTCCGGTTTTGAGTTCATACAAAAATCCAATAGATAAAATTTCGTTTAGTTCCGAGTCGATCGTTTTGCGAGAACTTTTCCAAATGTTTAAAAACCTGATTCAGACTATTATGTACATTTAAATAGAAAAGCCAAATCAGTCCAGCTTTTATCAAGAGTTACGCTTAACAACGAACAGTATTTCATTTTTGTTTATGTAGGTAGATACATCACTGATACATTGTACCAGGAAGCCAATTCTCGTAATTTAAAGCGTACAAAATCTAGTCGCAGTCTCATCTCGCCGACAGTCAAATGTCAAAAACGTGTCAAAAATGTATGGAAAGACGAGGTATTTTTGACAGATCGAGACAGAACAGACTATGGACGTTATTAAAAATGTCTGTTGCCATTTTGTGAAAACATTAGGAAGATTATGCTAAGTGGTACTTTGATGTTCAATAAAAGTAGATCATAAAACTGTGGAACATTAAACATAGCATGAAGTTTCATATTTGAAAACGAATATTAAAATATCGAATTCCGAATCAACAATATGAAGCAGTGAAAGAGAATATTACAAATTTTATGTAAGAATTCATATAAAACTTTAAAATTTCACATCTTATTTCCAATAACGTATTCTCAGACGCTTTGATCTACGTAGTACTGGCGGTAGAAATAAAATCAAAATTTGAGCTCAACCAACAAAAGGAATCGAAAAGCAGAAAGTTTATAATATATTCCATTGAAAGCGCTTTAAAAGATCCAAGCTTTTGATTCGTGCAAAAAGAAATTACCAATTCACGTTATTAAGGTGAAGACTTAAGAAAAGTCGAAGCTTCGGGCTTCTTAAGAATATACAAGTTAATTTGGAAGTCGGTCGCAGCACGTAGGCAACTGTACTGGCAACATTCGGGCTAGCAAAAGTAGGAAAAGTTTAACTCTACTCCACATTCTCTTTGGCGACTGATTGTATTATAGATGAGGGCAACTTGGGTGAAATTCGCCGTTGCAATAACAAGTGGCTATTAGTTTGGGAAATTTCTGTAGAGGGTATTTGAAAAAGAGCAGTTGCAGGAGAAAAACTGATACAAACTTTGAAGACATAATAGATTAAATAGAAAACTAGGTATTCACAAATTAAATTATTGTAGCTATAAAAAAAAAAAATTGATAGACAACCTCTTAAAATAAAATGTTTTTGTTTTAATAGTTTTAAAGTTTACTTTTTACACCACGTTTTTTGATTTTACCTATTTTTTTATTTTACACTTTTTAGTTAATGATAAATATTGTTCACGTTAGAAATTAAAAAATAAAAATCGAACTTTACCGTCGCTTTATTATCAATTTACAAAAAATTAAATGAGAATGGTTACTAGCCAATTTTAAATTCTTATATTTAGTTCCGAAATGGTCTATTAAAATGAAAAATAGTGACAATAACCTAGGGATTATTTTCAAAGACTTGTACAATGATACCCCACTTGACATAGTTCGTCCACTTTATTATTTTCTTTTTCACAATATGGCGTCTGGTTGTCACCATATTGAATTTTGATAACTGTCATGTCTTTAATGACACTCGCAAAATTAAGACAAATAAAATGACGTAAAAATCATCAAAAGCGGCCCACGCATTAGGTCTCTGGAGTGCTACTAAGTAACAAACATACGAACATAGGCTGATAAACACATTACTCTGCTTTACGTCGCACAGTGGAGTAAATAGTGAATCGTTTAATCATGTACTCATTTCAATAAAGAAAAAGTTAACAAGTATTAAAATAAATATGTGAAAACTGATTCAGATATTGTTCCCGCCGCATTCGCATTCTGAATGTCATCTGTCGAAGCAAAACCGCTTCGACTTTTCTCGAACGCAGCCTTGTAAAAGCTTTTCAACCTGGATCTACTTGAGAAAAGTGTGTCAAGGTAGGAAATAGCACTTTATTGAAATATTGTTACCGTTTCTTTGACTGCAGTGCGGCAACGAATATGTGCGGTGAAGTTACCAGCTCCATAGAGACTTTGCTCAAGACTTGTTCCGCTATTTGACTGATAATATTATTACATAAGTATATTAATTTTTTTGCAAGCGCTACTTCTGCCCATGAGCTCCTGTGTTCAATTCCCAGATCGGGCAAAGTGTGATTCATCATTAGACTTCAACAGTCCATTACTAGATTAAGGCCTCTCCAGTTGCACGCCAGTCAGCTCGATTTTCGGCAACTCCATCCAGCTGCTACCAGCTACCCTGCGAAGATCTTCGCTTCACTTAGCCTGTGGGCTGTAACAAAGCCAACCCCGTTTTTATTAATATAAAAAAAAACAATAATTCTACTGGAACCACTTTAATTTACCACAGTACAAAAACATAGACACACAAGTTCTTGGGTACTTATAGGCAATTCCCTCTTAATTTTTACTTTAATTTAGGCACACTAGGTTACGCGACGGCGTCCAAAATCTAATTAACTGAATTATACATATTATTACTGCAGTAAAGGAAAAGAACACTGTTTATAAGTAAAAGCTGAGTTAGGCTTTATTGCCTTGTAATAAAGGTTATAACAGGGCGTCCTACGTAAAGTGCGATTATGTTTAGCTATCTGAAGGCCAAACCTAGTTTTTAAGAACGTTCGAAATTTAGTCGCAGTGTTACTTCAGCGACCATCAAATATCAAAAACGTATAAAAAATGTATGGAAACTAGAGGTATTTTTGAGAAACTGAGACTGAGATCAGATAGTCTGTGAACGTTCTTAAAATACGAAAATTGCTCTCAGGATTTCTCAGCAGCAGCCCGGATTTGTGTCCATTTGATGGCACTAGCATCGCCCTCTATTACATGGGACTTAACGCTATTACAGCAAAAACATAATATTTACAGCTACTACAGCAATACCTACTTATAACTTTCCAGCTTAAAGTTGAGGTGCATTTAAAATTTACGTTTGTCAAAACAGAAACCGTTCCGAAACTCATCAGAAATTTACTGGGGGAAATATCTTCAAACTTTCAAGCACTTAAAGGTTCGTACGTTGATTTAGCGTCAAGCACTTTTAGTGCTTACGTAACTCAAAATGTGCTCTACTGCAAAACATGTTTGCATTGCACTCAGGAGCACGTAATTTTGCACTTACTTAAAGTTGCGCTCACACTGACCACTTTAACTGCTAATTTCTGGGTAATATAATAATAAATGTCTAATATCTTTGGACAACCAACACACTGTTATCTGATCCCAAACTAGGCAGAGCCTGTACTATGGTAACCAGACAACTGATAAATATACTTATATATTTCTAAATACATACATATTATTGATAAATTACACCCAGACAGAGAATAGATGACTGTGCTCATCACACAAACATTTGTTCTAGGTGGGAATCGAACCCACGACCTCAGTCTCAGTCTCAGCAGTCAGGGTCACTAACCACTAGACTAACAGGCTAGTCGAATTGGTAATATTGGTCAATTAAGACGTTCACGACGTCGAGGTCGCTGGAAACGCGTGGATGAGAGACGCACGGAACCGAGATGTATGGCGAAAAAAGGGGGAGGGCCTATACCTAGCAGTGTGTGATTCCGGGCTGAGATGATGATGAAGATGAAGACGTCATTGGAAAACGTGTTTGGAGCCTCGGAGGTAACATTTCTGGGTTACAGTAATTCCGTGGATGTCAGCCGTTTTTACGTTCTGTGCTCCTGATTTCGCCTTCTGTGTGTCGTAAGACATTATATTATACTAGCAGAAGCTTTAACGTAGACTAAGTCGGGGGCAGAAGCCCGCGACTTCGTCCGCTCTTGTTCCCCTGACCCTTCCCGTCGCGTCGAATCGCCTACCTGTGCGATTTTCCCCGTTTTTGCAACATTTTTCATTACTGCTCCGCTCTTCTTGGTTGTAGCGTGATGTTATATAGCCTATAGCCTTCCTCGATAAATAGGCTACCCAACACAAAAAGAGTTTTTCAATTCGGACCAGTAGTTCCTGAGATTAACGCGTTCAATCAAACAAACAAACAAACTCTTCAGATTTATAATATTAGTATAGATTCTTTAGAAGCTGTTGCATTTATTTATTTACTATAGCCCTGCACCGCTTCAAATTTACTGCGTTGTCAACATGGTTCGATGGATCAGGTTAAGCTACGCTTGCTGTGGTTGGTTCGTCGATGGGTGACAACATACCAAGAGCCCCTCCGTGCTTCGCAAAGCACGTTAAGCCGTTGATCCTGGCTATCTTTCGTGGATCTTTGACAGTTGTTACGGGTCGTTAGAAGCCCGAAAGTCTGACAACCAGTCTTACCATGGGGTAAAGTAATACCCAATAAGTGAGTTGTGGAGGTTAGGTAAACAGTCACTCCATATTAAATACTGGTGTACAACTACATCCGGTTAGACAGGAAGCCGACCGCATCATAGATGGAAAAGGCTAGGCAGATGATAATGACATATTGTATGGAAATAGGTTCTTATTTTTAAAGTTATAACGTGGCCAGAAAAAGCGTTAGTGTCTTCATGTATTTGAAAGAAAGAAAGAAAGAAAAGAAAAATACACACATTACACATACACATACATACACACACACACACGCACTCACACACACATACACACACACATAAACACACACACACACACACTCATACATTTAACTTCCCCACACTATCGTGATGCCATGATAATATTACCATGTTAGAAAATATAGGTAACTAGGTTTTGCCAGCAGTTTCAACCGCGTGGAGTTCGGAAATTATCTCGCGAGAACGTACTACCTGGACAATTCCATGCAAATCTGTTCAGTAATTTTTGCGTGAAAGAGTAACAAACATCCGTACATCCTCACAAACTTTCACATTCATAATATTAGTAGGATATACCTTTAACGCCACACATAGTGCTGTATATCTATGTAACAACTTTATAAACTGAATAATACAATATTATTGAAATAATTATTAGAATTTAAACAAGACTGCTCTATTGATTGTGCCAGTTACCTTCGGCAACTGTTGCTTAGCAACAAAAATTGCCTGTATAAACGATACTTAAGGTGAATGCTCCAAACCAGCCCGCGAAATTCAAAATTTCTTACGTTTTTTGAATTTCGCGGGCTGGTTTGGAGCATTCACCTTAAGTATCGTTTATACAGGCAATTTTTGTTGCAAAGCAACAGTTGCCGAAGGTAACTGGCACAGAATTATAAACCCTCCAAGTTCATAAAGGCCTAAGAACAAAAAAAGCTTTATGAACTTAGAGCGTTGTATTGGTGATTTTGATGATTATAATTCTGTAACTACATATGTCTTACAGGCGCGAATAATATTTTAATCAACATACAACCTAGCACTGGCCTGTAAATTGTAAAAAACTTATGGAATTTTGAATTTCGCGGGCTGGTCGGAGCATCCCCCTTAAGAGGTTCACGTTCTGCGCTAGAAATAGTTTGTGTAGGGGACGAAGTTAATGGGTGTTTTGAAGAAGTGTTAGCAAGTATTGGAGTGCATAACTTTTGGGGGGCTGACGTTAAGAGTTGATATTGAAAGTTTACTTTTAATGTTGTTCATCGATTAGCTATTCAACCAGTCCTAACAATGAGTATCGTATTACCCAATAATTGGCTAATGGAGATCAGATTAGCAGTCGCTCCATGTAAAATTTTAGTATTCAGCTGCATCCGGGTAGACTGGAAGCCGAACGTTAGGGTTAGTTATAATATAGTTTGGAAAAGGTCAGGCAAATGGTGTTAATCTATTAGGTATTCAAATTCGAGGATCGTCTGGAGGACACGGTGGAGCATACGGTGGAGTTGTGCCCTGCCTGGGCGGAGCACCGCCGTGTCCTCGTGGAGGCGATCGGTGGCGGCGACCTCTCGCGTCCGGCCCAGGTGCGAGCCATGGTACGGAACGATAGGGAATGGGAAGCCGTCACCTCCTTTTTGCGAAGCAGTAATGCTTGCAAAGGACGAGGCGGGGCGCGTCAGGGAGTGACAGTCTTTGCGCCCTCACGTCCCTACCCGCCGCAGGAGGAGACGCCCCGGGCGTCGGGAGACGATAGCAGACTCCCGGCCACCGTAGACGCGAGCTTGCGGGTAAGGACCACGCTCGGGTCGACGGCACCTAGTGTTCCACGCGCGCCTCAAAGAGATGTCAGCAATACTGAAGGGGTCTGCTAGGACCGATGTCTGTCAGGGTCGCGAGATTCGTTCGAAAGAGTTACCGTGGCCCTGGCATATGGACAACTGAAGGAACACGGGTGGGTTTTAGTCAGAAAAAGTTTGACACGCCCTCCCGCTCCGCCTAGAGCGGTAGAAGTCATTTGATGATTTCCCATACAAAAAAAAAGGTATTCGAATTTTATGAAGGTCTAACGATGGTCACGTCAAGAGGGTTGAAATCACTACAGTAACTAGACATCGTCATTCTTATATTGCCTTGCCCTGTTTCCAAACAAAATATAACACCCGGTAGTATTGCTAAATCATGTTGTAAGCGTCTCGTTTACACATGTTGCATCCCACATCAAAGGTATGCCTAACTTCAAGGTTATTATGATAGTATGTGATTATTTTCCCTCATTTTAAACCTGTACGTATTATGGATATCATTTTAAGTATGTTAGCTTATAAACATAAATACCAAATTCAAAACATATATAATATCGAAAACATCGTAAATTTTTCCCGGAATGCAATAAAATTCAATTAAATTTGTCGTTTAAGTACTTAAATAACCCACACATCATAATAAATGTACGTTAATTACATTACATCATATTTTCAATTCAATTATGGCCATATTTACCGCTCAAGTGATCAAAATTAATGGCCGAATTGCAAGCACTTAACTCGCAGGGTACACAAAACGTTCAGTATAAAAGCACTTTAGTGATATTATTTGGTTCCACTGAAAGCCAAATTTGAATCAAAACAATTTCATTACATTATGTTGGCAACACGTGTATATGGGAATGAAACAACATTATACAGCGTGTGGTCATTTTTAAGGGCGTGCATTTAAAAACGACGCACATGATGAAAACTTTGAAGATTATCGCATCCGCCATTTTGAATTTTCATTTAGACCACACTATTATCAGGACCATCGAAAACCATGAAAGTTATCTCGCTCTCTCTCGGTCTCTTTCTAGTATATATAATAAAAAGTCGCATGTCGTATGGCGTATGTCGGTCTCTTTCTAGTATATGTAATAAAAAGTCGCATGTCGTATGGCGTATGTCAGTCTCTTTCTAGTATAGGTATTAAAATAAAAAGTCGCATGTCGTATGGCGTATGTCGGTCTCTTTCTAGTATATATAATAAAAAGTCGCATGGAGTAAGCACACCGCTATTTTGTTACGTCACGATTTCTAGAATTATAATTCTACAAGGAGCTGCGTTAAACAACTACATTTCAATAATCAGCTTTCCCTTACAAAACTTCAACACCCAGTGTGGGTGTTGAAACTTCATTGCCATATGTATGAGATAGTTGTCGTTTCCACCCATAATTATTTATTGAATGTATTTAAAATATACGGTGGAGTTTCTTGCCCATTCTTCTCCATCCGAAACTTCCTTTTGGAGAAACTCGCCCTTGAGCTCCCTAAAATAGGGCTGAGCTACACGATGACTGAAACATACAACATACTTGACACTACGGAGCTGCTGATTGGTGGTGTGTATAAAAGTATCGGTGCACTAGCTACTGTTCGCAACGGCCAACATTTTAAATCCTTTTTTTTATAATATCTATATTTTATAAACCATGGTGTCTACATTTTTTCAAAATTAAACTCAGTGTAACCCCAAATCGGGGTTCTTCCGTACCGGAAGGAACATTTCATACCGCCGCTGCAAGGGTTGTGGCTGGACAACCTGCGAGCTGCCCTTTTCGTAACTGGAAGACCTACCCACCTACCTGGCTGACACCGGTCACCTACGACTTGGGAACTACCAGGATAGCGGTTTTCTTTAGGCGGGTCTTTCTTCAATACGCGCTCGATATTCAGAACTCACGCCAGCCTTCCGCTGGAGCTAGCTAAACTTTATTTTGTGTAATTTGTATACACCACATTATATTTTTGTACCTACCATATTTTTGTTTTCTTTTAATCGTCCTGCCCTAACAGGCACGTCACATCGGCTCTTTCTTCAAAAGACTCTTCCAGACATTACCCTGCATTGTTAGACTCGTATAAAATTCTAATAATATAATGTTTGGACTTTAAAAGAGACTATGACCTCTGAGTTAGTTTCGGCATTTCTACTCAGGGAACAGTCCGCTGGGTAATGCTGGCGCCATCTAGTAAAAAAAAGACAGTAACCAAAAAATGTTGACGTGTAAAAGTATCTTCTAAGATGTAATTATAGAAATAAACATTTCATGTCAATTTATTTCAAAGAGAAGATATTTTTTGTATTTAAAACTCATCATCATCATTTTAGCCGTAAGACATCCACTGCTGGACTTAGGCCTCCCCAAATTTGGGGGGCTTTGCCATAATCGCCACGCTTGGCAGGCGGGTTGGCGATCGCAGTATGGTGGTAAAATGCATAGAGAACGCTGCTGCCCATTCTCTAGTTAGTCCCTTAATCGCCTTTTACGACACCCACGGGAAGAAATGGGGACTTTCAAAGAGTGACTAGAATCAAATCTATTTTAATGTAATTATTGTAAAAAGTGCCTTTTATTTATTTTAAATAAATGCTTTGACTATGATCATTTAGTCTCGATTACTATGTCGGTTATATAGAGAAAGTTGTTCATTTTGATTGTATACAAACTGTTTATTTATACTCGAACATCAGGCAGGTATTCATACATCATTTATTATCAGCCCAAAATAGAAATGCCGATGCAATTAGGAACCTGATAACTAATGGAATGAATTATTATTGATCAATGATTAATACAATCAACTTTGTAAGTTGATTAATTATGCTAACGTTAATTAATCCCTTGGGCACGATTAACGATATCGGATTTTGATTACCGAGAACCTTGACGATAACAAAACTTAAAATGTAGTTTTGAGACATCTACCATATTTTATTTTTTATTTTTATGGGATATCATCAAATGACTTCTCCCGCTCTGGGCGGAGCGGGAGGGCGGGTCAGACTTTTACTGACTAAAACCCACCCGTGTTCTTTCAGTTGCCCATGTGCCAGGGTCACGGTATCTCTTTCGAACAATCTCGCGACCCTGGCAGAGACAACTACCATTGTAGTTGATTTATGTCGTACGGAGGCTATCCTACTTAATATTATAAATGTGAAAGTTTCTGAGTATGGATGTTTGTTACTCTTTCACGCAAAAACGACTGATCGGATTTAGATGAAATTTGCCACACGGATAGATTATAACCTGGATTAACACATAGGGTTCTTTTTATTGCGGTAGTACGTTCCCGCGGGATAATTTCCGACCTCCACGCGGGCGAAGCCGCTGGCAAAAGCTAGTACGACAGATTTTTAGAACTTGATACTTCTTTTTTCCTCTTGTTGACCATGCAAAACGACATATTGTTACATACATACATACAATCCTTTTATCCCATGGGGGTAGGCAGAAACCACGGAACGCCACCTGCTACGATCTCTACACACTCCTTTTGCCTCGTTTAGGTCATACAATTATAATGTTGTTTTTTTAAATTACGGATTCCAAAATGGAGGAGGTTCTCAATTCGTCTGTAAGTTTTTTATTGTATGTATAATTCGCGACATCTCCGTAACTGTGGATGAAATTCGAATATTATTTTTTATTGGATGGGTTATGATGCCTCAGGATGGATATTTCTCGGGTATTTTTGACGTTAGCCTTGATAATACCTTTATAAAGCACTTTGTATATCTAGATGACATTTTACTGTTTCGTGTCACTCTTGCTTACTTATCATCAAGTATAAAAATTGTAAAAAATAAAAAACAACTACAAAGTAAAAATAAACTTTAATTTTGAAAGTAAATAACAAAAAAACTAAAAGATGCACTCAAAGTCGGTTCTTTTTTAAATGAAAAAAGTTTTGAAATGTTTTGTTGCATATTTTCCCGCTTCTAAGTAAGCATAGTTCCATCGCCGACGAGTAATTAAATAGCAATCAAAGATTTTGTCACTCAAGAAAAAGAGATAATACATTCATAGTTAATAGCTGACTGTTAAAAAACCACCCCGACGGCGAATGTATACTCGTTTTTGACAAGAGCTATTAAAGAGATTATAAAATAATGAGGAACAAGGTGTAAACGTCATTCATTCTCTACATAAAAGGGAGGATGGGGAGAAGGTTGTTGTATATGGTGGGCTACTATCCGAGCATTGATGACGGGACGTTGTATATATTCGATATTCTAGTTGCGCAGTAATCTCTGCTTGCGCAATGCAGGATTTTACGTCGCGTCAGTGTCATACGTCATTCGCGTATGGCGATGTACATAACGCTACAAGAATACTCGCGACACTCGCTTTACAGGCTGAATAAGCGCTCAGCAGGGTCGCGGAATTGTTCTAAAGAGGTAACTCTTTACCATGGCCCTGGCAGAGGCAACTGAAGGAACGCGGGTGGGTTTTAGTCAGTAAAAGTCTGACACGCCCTTCCGCTCCACCCAGAGCGGGAGACGTCATTTAATGATTAACCACGCACAAAAAGGCTGAATAAGCGCTAAGAGATAGATATACGCATATTAGTGAGTCTGAACCGTCGCGCACTCGTTGCTCGTTGCTCACTGCCCCTTTTTACTCTAGCTCTACTCGCCGGATAAGTGCCTAACAAGCAGCTAGTTTTCATTAAAGGCACGTAGTCGTTATAAGTGAATTAATCGCTGCATCGCTGCACACAGGTAACAAGGTGTGAACAGCTCTCTCATAGAAATACTAGCGCTTGTCATAATTTTCTTCTACTACAAGTTACCGACATTATTCTCGATCAAGTCGTAGTAGTTGACTTTTAATTTTAATCATATTTTATGACAAAGAAAACAGACTATTTCTCAGTTTGATAGTTTTACTGTGGTGATTTTTAAAGAATAGATCCAAAATAGTTCTGTCATAATTCCTTAGATACACAATCTCGTCTACGCCATAATATTCTCATAGTTGTAACGCTTCATGGTTTTATTCCGGATTTCATTTAGTGACAACAGCCCAAATAACAACAAAGTTTAAGCGCTGATAATATTCCGAGAAGTTGTTGAACAAAAACCTTAAAGCAATCAAGTATGTACACAGCTTTGAAAATACAAAATCTTCTCATTAAAATCGTGTAGACAGAAATCGTCAATTGTTTTGAGGATGCGAGAGTGTTTTGTCCAAGAGGGAGTCAAACAACAATCGGAAGGGAGTGACGTCGAGGGGCATTCATTTGTTTATTTTCCCATTTGCGAACGCTAACAAAGAACTGTTTTGTTCCAGACCTTATTTTACGGTTAATACCTACGGCATAGAGTAGCACAAAAGGTTGGCTCCATACGAGAAGCGTAAACAGGCGCACGCACACATACACGCATATGTAAGGGCGGCGTTCTCGTCTGCCAGGGTTGCGAGATTTGTTCGAAAGAGTTACCGTGGCCCAGGCATATAGGCAACTAAAGGAACACGGGTGGGTTTTAGTCAGTAAAAGTCTGACATACCCTTCTGCTCCACCCAGAGCGCGATACGTCATTTGGTGATTTACCACCCACAAAAAAAAATGGCGGTGTTCTTAAACAAATGCCAGTTGCGAGTGCGCTTGCACTTACTGTACGTGTGGCATGTATACATATGTGTGCGTGCGTTATCGCTCGTTATATCGAGTTGACCTTCTGTACAATTCTTCTACACCATATTTTGCGATTAATTTCGACGGCGAGTGACCTATTTTTGTTCGGATGTTGGTTGAGATCAATGCTCGTGTCGGTATAATACCGTCTTGATGAAGTCGGCCGTATTAATTAGTTTTCTCGGTAAGTGGGAAGCTGACTACGGTTACTAATTAGCGTAGACTGTTAATGGTCTTATTGTGATAATAACGCTAATCATTTACCTGGCGTAATTACGTGTGTGTCCTATTATGCAACGTCGACTAATGAGACATCATTCCTGCCAGGGTCACGAGATCTGTTCGAAAGAGTTACCGTGGCCCCGGCATATAGGCAACTGGAACACGGTTGGGTTTTAGTCAGTAAAAGTCTGACACGCCCTGCTGCTCCGCCCTAGCGGGAGACGTCATTTGATGACTTCCCACCCACAAAAAAAGTAATAATAATAATGAGACGTAATTAATAATATTTTGCTGTGAGACTACCGGGATTATTTGTCGCTTTGTCGCTACAGAGTGGCAGAGATTTATATATATATAATTTTACTATTTCAACACAGGGGGTTCAGAATCGGGAGTCCATAGCGGACTCCTCGGCGACCGTAGACGCGGGCTTGCAAACGGTGAGTAATGGGTAGCTCGCCGCCCAGTAAAGACCAGACCGGATCGACGCGCGATGGCGCATTGAGTTCAACGCGCGCCTTCAAGAGATGTCAGCACAAATTAAAAGGTCCACTAGAGCCGATGACTGCCAAGGTCACGGATTGGTTCGGAAGAATTACCGTGGTCCTGGTTCAGGTAACTGAAAAAATACGGATGGGTTTAAGGCAGCCACGCTCTCCCGCTCCGGTCAGAGCGAGAAAAGTAATTTGGTGATTTCCCATTTAAAAAAAATGGTGTTTCAGAATCATGTTAAAGTTATGTTGTCCCGCCCCAGCAAACCTGTTTTATTTTCTCTTTTGTATATTAAAGTTTATGTTATGAAACACTGTTCGAAATCAGAACAAAAACCAAAGCACTCTCTACTAAGCCACCACTCCAGTTCGTGTTGTCTTTCTATTTGTAACATCAAAGTAAATAAACTTCACCACTGCAATCGTAAAAAGACAAACTTTTTGCAGTTTTCCGCTTCAGTTATATACCAAAGAATGATTTTAATCGTACTTGCTTTGAACAACAATGCCTGATAAGCAACAGACTAAATAAACTCACGTCACAAAGGATCTAGCGCTGCCGGCGACATTTTTAAAGCGACGCGAGCGAAATCGGCACCGTAATAGCTCATTTTGGTGTGAAATGTTGACGAAATTGGCGCGAACAAGGTTGACACGGCTTTTAAAGACTTGTTTTAGAATATTCTTGAATTTTATTGTCTTCGTGTGAAAAATTTTTGAGTCGTTTTATTTTTCTTTTATTTTTTAATTATGCCAAAGAATTACTTCATCTTCTTCTTCGTGTCGCTGTCATGACAGTTTTTCATTTATTTTTTTTGGAAGACTAAAAACAGTGGTTACCAGATGTAGAAGAAAACCATGTTGCAGAGTGTGGTAATACTTTTCAGAGTTTCATAAAACCAATAAATTTCTTCAACAAATCATGTCTGTTTTTTTTCACTCGCCTATGCTTTCCTATTCCTAGCCAATAGCGTCTCTCCGATCCTTCCGTATTTTACAAGCCTGTGTGTCCTCCGCACACTTTGGACGGAACCTATCCAGCTCATCCCGTCATCTCGAGGACGTGGTCTGCCGCGACCCCGCCTCACTATCTCAGAGCCCCAGCTCTGTGCTATTTGGGCCCATAGTTTGTCCGGCATGCAGCAGACATTTTAATTTATAAGCCACTAGCTTTTTCCACCGGCATCATCCCTGTATTAAACAATTAAACCTTCCTCTTGAATCACTCTGTCTATGTCTGTTGGTGAAAACCTCATTAAAATTCGATGCGTAGTTTAAAAGATATACGTGGAAAGCAATTTTGTTTTATACCACGTAAACGCGTTCCTATGGTATTTCAAATGAATAATGGACGTAAAGTTGGTAACATAATATAACCAGCTAAATATTCTTTAATAATTTTACATGTCCTGTGTCTTTGTCAGTGTTCATCTTGACTATTCCTTGGCTCCAAATCTCTGGTTTTCTCAGTTCAATAGCCATCTACTTAAAATTCCAGATCCGCTTACCATCTTTGACTTTCCTACGACGTGGAATCACGTTCGGTATTCCGTCAACAAGGGGAAATATGGCCGCTTTGTGCGTCTTTTATTTTATAAAATCTGTTGATATTTTTCATGTAAATATAATAGGTACACATTCTGGTCTAAATATTTATATTGCTTTTACGTGTTTTTGTTGTTAAAAAAACACATGCATAGATTGACTTTTTAATTTCATTAAGATTGAAAACATGGACTTACGGTAAATATAGATATAAGTATAAGTAAAAAAAAAACAAATCAAACTCAAGGTCTGCCAAAGAGCAATGGAGCACAATATACTCGGCGTTAAATTAACGGATCGTATCCGAAACACAATACCGCTGTCTAAAACAAAGATAGCTGAGGTGGCTCAAAAGGCTGCCCAACTGTGACTGAGCAGGACATGTTCGTCGCATGCCGAATAAGCTGTGGGCCCACCTAGCACAGAACTGGGGCTCTGAGATAGTGAGGCGGGGCCGCGGCAGACCACATCCTCGAGATGACGGGA
Source organism: Aporophyla nigra (assembly GCA_947507805.1). NCBI lineage: Eukaryota > Metazoa > Arthropoda > Insecta > Lepidoptera > Noctuidae > Aporophyla > Aporophyla nigra. The sequence continues at coordinate 22,826,014 of OX382292.1, read as the reverse complement.
TGAACTGGATAGGTTCCGTCAAAAGTGTGCGGAAGACGCACGGGCTTGCAAAATATGGAACGATTGGAGAGACGCTATTGGTCAGGAATAGGAAAGCATAGGCAAGTGAAAAAAAAACAGACTTGATTTGTTGAAGAAATTTATTGGTTTTATGAAAGGTTTTATGGTCGCGGCAGACCACGTAAGAGATGCCGAAACGAGTTGGACAAATTCCGTGAAAACTGGAAGGAGGACGCGCGGGCTCGTGAAGAATGGAAGGAGTGGAGGCAGGCCTTTGCCCAGGAGTGGTCCAGTGGAGGCTAACAAAAGAAATATATATCACGGAGGGATTTTTTCACACACTGTATTTTCTGCTTTTAGTGTTGTAACGAGGATTGAGAATCGGGCAGGATACATCCAAGCGCATCGACAAAACATACTGTTCGATTCAACTCTTGACGCTAGCACCGTGCAAACATGCACTTAAAATACTATTTTGAATATGTAACAAATCTAGATATCTTTTGTATGTCTCGACAATGAGGCACATGGGACAATAACATGTCGAAATAATGCAATTTCCATAGAATTATCAAGCTTTTAGCTGTCAAAAACAGCTACTGTAATTATTATTCATACATTCACAGTCATTTGTTTACAACTGATAGCTAGTCATTTACAGTTTCAATTGTATAGAAATTCAATACTGTGAAAATATTCGGGATACGACAATTTTTTTTTTGCTTTTTATAACGTATATTCGTATCTGCGCCCCTGAATGGCGTATTCCATCGAGGGTCCATGTATAGATAGTTCTTTCGAGTTGTATAGGGTTGTCAAAATAACTTCGTATTATTGAAAATGTCGCAATTACTCTATGCGGAACTCGTCCTCGTTTTTATGCATTTTAAAGCTATGAAAATGTATCATCAACTTGAATTTGCTTCTTTTGAAACTTATGTCTGCTATATTCTATGCTATATTCGATTATTTATCTTTAAAATCATTAACAATTTATTTCTGATATTAACGATTTATTTTTATATAAATGATTAATATTTTTATTGACGACCAACCATATTCGAAACCTTGGTATAGTTATGATACTTGAGAGATGCCTTTAACATATAGGCTGACTGAAAAAATAAACTATATAAGGTCCTGGCCCTTATCCTGCCTTTGAATACATATTCAAACATTCCATTCATGTTATATAAGAGCCGATCCATTCCTAGTCTGTCTGTTAGAACCTAGCTCCAATTACCGGGTTGTTCCCAAAAGCTAATTACAGCTGTCGACGCACAATACCCGGCATGCCATGTAATTGTATGTGAATATTCGATCTCGTTATCTCGGTAGGTGTACAGTGATTCCACCTGTAATTGAGATGTTCACTGGATTGACGTAAGGTACTGTGAAAACCAATATATTGATGTTGGAGACAATTTTATACTTGCAAATATTTTTAAAAGCGGAAATCTAGACTATACTTATTTATAGATAGACTATATTTATTAAAAAGCGGAAGCGTTTGTTTGGTTGGACCCGCTAATCTCTAGAACTGCTTACTGGTTCTAATTGATACATTTTTTAGTGTTGGATAGTCCATTTATTGAGGAAGGCCATAGGTTATATAAAATAACGCTAGGTCCTTTAGGAGCCGAGCAAAAAAAAGTCACAAATACTAAGTACTCGCACGAGCTGACGATTCGACGCGACGGGTCGGAGAGCAGGAAATATGACGCAGAGAAAGTCGCGGGCAGAAGCCGGTATATCAATAAATGAAAAAAGAAAATAGCTGTAGGTAGTATAAAAATTACGAAAATTTCTTCTTCTGACTGGTCTGCAACATTTTTGACGGATAGTGATCCATAATTATATCTATTATTATTTACTTATTATTGCTTACTTTCCTATATTCAATCATTTATAATTTTCATGTTATGCCTATATACTCATACTACCTATCTACTGGTGCCGTGAGAACCTGAGGTTCTCGTGTACCGGAATTGGAGAGTAAAACACCTTTTGTCGTGTTAGTTTCGTAAGTATTTCATTAGCATTCTACAAAACTTATTTTTAACTTTGTCCTTTGGCTAGTCAGTCCAGTCTGTCGCCTACGTTTTTTTTTATGAAATTCTATTTCCGAAATAGTATGACTGTTCGAATATAATTAAAGTTATTTATCTCCAACATGTAGGGGAGATAGGGGAGCATCGGGCAGTCGGGAGGTTTGGGCACCCCCTAATTTCTCAAAATCTATTCTAGATATTTTTTGTTTTCTACCACAGCACTATAGTTTAATAACTGAAACACCGCTTATCAAAACTGTCAGCTATCATTTCACTTGGTTGTCAAGTTACATGCGCTTAACGGTTTGTTGCGTACAGAAGTAAATATTTTGTTTGTGATTTGAAGAAACATAACAAAGAAATCTGCAAAAAAGTGTAAGTATCTGTGTTAACTTCTTCTTTTGTGTTTAATGAAGATTATATTACCGCAGTGTCTCAAGACGAAAGTCTTTGACCAGTGTGTGTTGCCAGTGATGACATATGGAACCGAAACGTGGTCGCTCACAATGGGCCTTATTAGAAGGCTGAAAGTCACCCAAAGGGCGATGGAGAGGGCTATGCTTGGAGTTTCCCTACGTGATCGAATCAGAAATGAAGAGATCCGTAGGAGAACCAAGGTAACCGACATAGCCCGAAGAATTGCTAAACTGAAGTGGCAGTGGGCAGGGCACATTGCTCGCAGAACAGATGGCCGATGGGGCCGAAAGGTTCTGGAGTGGCGACCGCGTACCGGAAGACGTAGAGTTGGAAGGCCTCCAACAAGGTGGACCGATGACCTTGTGAAGGCCGCAGGAACCCGCTGGATGCGGGAAGCACAAAACCGGTCGAAGTGGCGGAGCTTGGGGGAGGCCTATGTCCAGCAGTGGACGTCTTTCGGCTGAAATGATGATGATGATGATGATGAAGATTATATTTACCTGTCAATTAGGATTCAACATTTGATAAAAATAAACTTATTCAAATCTATTTGAAAAGTGAGGCTATAGGGAGCATTGGGCACGCATGTAGGAGGGAGGTTTGGGCATGGCCCTCTGGTCAAATGGTCTGTTTTTAGTGTATTTTGGTGTCATACTTTTGTGTTTTTTTATGCCTATTGGGTTGAATGGTTAATCATTTCTTTTCAAGACAATGCCGTTTTTATTTAAAAAGAAAAATAAGCGACGTGAAATCCCTAAAGATGTTATTTTGCGCGCATTCGAAGAGGTTTCTAAAGGAGGAAAAATTAAAACTATTGCGATCAAATATGATATACCCAGGTCTAACCTTCAAAGATACGTAAAGCAGGGTGGCGTCGTGAAAGATACTCTCACTCCATGGCAACTGTCACATTCATGAGAGCGAGTAAGATAAGAAATACGTTTGTATTTCCTGACATCGAGGACGTAGCTAGCGTCCCCCTGGAGGACATAAAGACAAAATTGCCTACACCAATGACATGGATGAAACGTGGCAGCGTAAAATATAAATTTGACAAGCCTCTTTGGGTCATACCAAATATAAGATAAGTTTAATTAAGTCCAACATCGTGCAGTATTGATTTTAAGTCACATTGTTTAATTTTTCTAAAGTCTATTATAAGAAAAATATTTGTATTACAATTTTTTATAGCAATGTTATATAATACTTAAGCATTATGTATAGTAAAGTAATATCGTGCATATTAAATACAGTGCCCAAACCTCCCTACAGGGGTGCCCAAACCTCCCGACCACCGGGAGGTTTGGGCACTTTGGACATGTGTTCGAAGAGCTTTTGTAACTTTAAGACTAATTATAATACCAAAACTTTTCTTAGCAATAAAGAGTGCCAAATACATGTGCTCGATATATTTGGAATAAAATTTTGATTATGATAAAAAATAACAATTTTATTAACATTTATGTAAAAAAGTGCCCAATGCTCCCCTACCTCCCCTACTACGCAAGGTCATCTTCAGCATACCTACAACCTTTGCAATACCTAACAAGATTAGTACATGACCTTTCAATGTGTGACATCCTTAAAACACATGGATTCACAAATAAAACAGCCTCGTCCTGATTGCATAAGGTTCTTTGTAGCGTTGCTCATTTTAATAAAAACTGAAAAGCAAAAAATAATAAACCTTAAAATTTTGAGTCGGCGCTGAAAAATCAATGAACAAAGATCACTCAAAGCGCCGAATCAACATTTTAAGGTTTATTATTTTTTGCTTTTCAGTTTTTTCGGCGGTTTAATTTTTTGTTAAAAAGTTTTTATTGTATAATTTTTTTGTAGTTTTAATGTACTAATAATACTTGGCAAGGAAATGAAAAAAGAATTATCAAAATCGGACTACTCTGTATAAAGTTATGCGTGGTTATACATTACAATCAGTGAGTGAACAATCAATCATCCCCTGTTTTCCGACCCTTAGGGTTCGATTTTGTTTTCCAAATTTATATGGGACTACCTTCAGAGTATACCCTTTCCAATAAAAGAATTATCACAATCGGACTACTATGTAAAAAGTTATGGGTAGTCATACGTTTAAAAAAAAAATATACGCGTCGAATTGAGAACCTCCTCCGTTTTTTTTTTTCGTCGGTTATAAGTAAATGTGATATTAAATTCTAAATTTGAATTTCAAAGCGGTTGCGACCACGACCTCATTGCGTGATAATTCCTTTGCATAGAAAAAGTCATCATTAATGTTTAATTAACTTTGCTGTGGGAAACACAATTGTGAATTGTTTTTTTTTTTTAATTAAAAGAAGATGGTTCATCTTTTAGATTTATTATTTAATAAGCGTTCTTTTAGTAAATAAAAACATGTAAGTGATGAAGAGATTTTAGCATATAATTATGTTTCCCAAAGTCAGCTAACACACATGTCATCTTCAGTACCTACAGAATAACGGAAAATGTAACATAGAATTACTACTATTCTATGTAAAATACTGGTACTTAGAATGAAAGTCTACCCCAACATAGTTGGGAAAAGGCTAGACAGATGATGATACCCTACACACAGTTCGAGACTGTAAACCACTTTATGGTTACATCACCCCTTTTTTATTTCCCTGCGGACTTTTACAATACATACCCCGAAATCCCAAAAAAACCTAGACCAAGCTAATGAAAAACGTTAGTACAGGCTAGTAAAACCAAAAAGGTTATGTGCCCCGAAACCGAGCCCGCAGTGCGGTGGCTACTTGCATAACGACCATCCCTAGGCTATAATTCCTGAAGCGGGGTAAGTTGATGTCTATTGTTACAACATGTCCATCTAGGCCTTTTATTTTTCCTATAGTCTAGTTATTTTATTTTCAATGGCACCAGACAACCTGTCAGTATCATAATTATTATGGAAGTAGGACCTACCAGTTTTAACTATTTGTTATTTACTAGCTGTGCTCGCGGCTTCACCCGCGTGGTGTTCAGAATTTATCACACAGGGATGTTCTACTCAGACAAAAAGTAGCCTATGTTACTCCTTATAACATCAGCTATCTGCCAGTGAAAGTCCCGTCAAAATCGGTCCGATCGTTTCAGAGATTAGCCGGAACAAACAGACAAGCAGATAGACAGACAGACAAAATTTAAAAACAATGATATTTTTGAATATATACTTTCATATGCATTTCGTGTAAAACTGTTCATTGGAAATTACAAACAGACACTTCAATTTTATGTATTTGTATGTATATAGATGGCAGCAAACAACCTGTCAGCATCATATTTATTATGGAAGTAGGACCTACCAGTTTTTAACTATTTATTATTATTTTTTTTGTCCAGCAGTAGGACACAATATAGACATATATTATGTCCCACTGCTAGAGAAAAGCCTTTCTTTTTTCCTTCCAAACCTCCCAGTCTTGTGCGTTCTCTGATCATGTTGGCCCTACAAACCTTATCCGATCATCATGAAATAGAAGGGGACTGGAATCGTCGCGCGAATTCACCCTGAGAGATGGGCAAAGATCGTCATACACTGACCATCTGAAGAAGGACATCGTGTTCGAAGTAGACCATGGCGAAGGAGATGTTTTTATCAAATTAAAGTAACATCTTATCAAGTGTTTACCACGGAGTTGGTTGGTCATATTTGGACTTATAAATCAACCTTTGTAAACACTAATTGGGTAATAATAATACTACAATTGTGTTTAGAAGAATTATATTTGATAAAAACTGCGAGACCCCAACCAAATCGCGGTAACGAAACCATAGCTAGATCTATTTTGCTATCTATATATCGAGCTTAAAAACAAACTTTAACACTTTTACAATAATATTTCTATGGATTGGTCATGAACATCAAGTGTTTATATTTATTTATTATATGACAGCCTTGTTGGTCTAATGGTGATGGTGGTAAGCGCTACTATTATTTATTATTATTATTTATTTAATCACAAAATCCACAGCTCTTTAACAATTTCAATTAGGATAAATAAACTAATCTTACAGCCAATTACGGATTTACAATTTAATAACTACACTTTATGCATCAGAAACAAACAGGATGTCATGCTAGCACCTTCTAAGCATATCTCAGTGTGCAGTGTGGGTGGGTGTGTGCGAGTGTGTGTGTGGAGTTGTGTTGGTGGTGGTGTTGTAGTGGTCGTGGGTATGGTGGTTTAATTCTAAAAAGAACTGATCAAAGAATCAGTTCTATTAGTCAATTCGTCGCATACAGAAGTCACTAAAAGTTTCCTGAATACACCTTTTTTGGTGTTAAATATATCAAGATGAGAGAATAACTAAACTGGATAAACTGTTAATAACGTGCTTTCACTGCGGGTTCTTGATATTTAAAGACAGTCACCCATCCACGGACTAACCTCATCAAACGTAGGTTAACCTGATCGATGGACCGTGTGGCTTTTGTTAATTAGCCTTTTTATTACAAATTATAATGTAACAGTACATAATAATAACGTTAAAACAGAATCAATCAGCTAATTGTTTCCGTTTATCTTTTGCCGGCACTCTCAATCCAAGCTTTTAATTTATAAACGTTTTAAAGTAATTGTTTTATTAATTAGCCAATCGAGAACCGCGAACGGAAAAGGGTATATTGTACTTCAGAAAATTAAAACAATAAACTCGAAACAATGAGTGGAGAGAGGAGGTTTCGGATTTATAGGTATGTTTTCTCAATAGATATAAGGAAAATAGCTATAGAAAAGTACTTGCTTTTTCTTATTATGCACTGGCTTTAATTATTATCGTTTAAAATATTGTCCTAGATATTACTTTTGGGAGTAAACTGGTAAGGTCAGGCAAAGATTAAAATTTTTTGTTTATTTGTTTTTATTTCATCAAAATATGTTGGCTAATTTTATGTTATCATTTCGGCCGAAAGACGTCCACTGAATTTTTTGTTTATTTGTTTTTATTTCATCAAAATATGTTGGCTAATTTTATGTTATCATTTCGGCCGAAAGACGTCCACTGAATTTTTTGTTTATTTGTTTTTATTTCATCAAAATATGTTGGCTAATTTTATGTTATCATTTCGGCCGAAAGACGTCCACTGAATTTTTTGTTTTTTGTTTTAATTTCATCAAAATATGTTGGCTAATTTTATGTTATCATTTCGGCCGAAAGACGTCCACTGAATTTTTTGTTTATTTGTTTTTATTTCATCAAAATATGTTGGCTAATTTTATGTTATCATTTCGGCCGAAAGACGTCCACTGAATTTTTTGTTTTTTGTTTTAATTTCATCAAAATATGTTGGCTAATTTTATGTTATCATTTCGGCTGAAAGACGTCCACTGAATTTTTGTGTTTATTTGTTTTAATTTCATCAAAATATGTTGGCTAATTTTATGTTATCATTTCGGCCGAAAGACGTCCACTGAATTTTTGTGTTTATTTGTTTTAATTTCATCAAAATATGTTGGCTAATTTTATGTTATCATTTCGGCCGAAAGACGTCCACTGAATTTTTTGTTTATTTGTTTTAATTTCATCCAAATATGTTGGCTAATTTTATGTTATCATTTCGGCCGAAAGACGTCCACTGCTGGACATAAGCCTCCCCTACTTTGGAGGGGTTTGCCATAATCCCCACGCTTGCCAGGCGGGTTGACGATCGCAGTAAGGTGGTAAAATGAATAGAGAACGCGGCTGCCCACTCTCTTGTAAGTTGTTAAGTGGATGATTAGCGATCATTAGCCATTAGTGATCACAGGAAACTTGCATTAAAAAGTTAGTTCAATCGTATTTTTTAATACGTTTCTTGTATGGGTAAAATAAATAAAGTACGTACAAAATTACATTCTCTTCAATTTTTATTTTTTTATTTTTATAATTTATTGTTATAGCGCCAATACCTACACTCTGTGAAAATTTCCTATCTACCAATTACCTACGGTTCATAAGATACAGTTCACTAACAGACGGACGGACAGTGGAGGCTTAGTAGGTTTCCGTTGGTACCTTAGGGTACGAAACCTTATAAAAGAGGGTGTATACTTATTACCACTCGATAGAAGTAAAAGCTTACGACTGGAGCCGACTATAGGCGATTTATTGTCGCCGACGCGTGTATACCCGATTCAGCGTCACCGACCCGAGCGTAAAGGTTCAATTTCATTCACTGCTCAGAAAAAGCGCTAAAGAAGTGTTCACTTCAAAAACAAACAACAAAACATCCATGTGAGTTAGTTCAATGTGCGCTGGATACGAAAATTCTCATAATTCTTCATCAACTCATCATCATAATTTCAGTCAAAATACGTCCACTGCCTCCCCCAATTTGAAGGGGTTTGCCTTAATCGCCACGCTCTGGACAGGCGGGTTGGCGATCGCAGTATGGTGGTAAAATACATAGAGAACGCTGCTGCCCATTCTCTATTAAGTCCCTTAGTCACCTCTTACGACACACACGAGAAGAAATAGGATAGTGCTATTCTTTAAGACCTATACGACATGGAACTCCGGTACCACACAAAACTCTGGCACCACACGATATTGATAGCCAAAGTAAGTTCATTATGCTCGAAACAAACACCCACACACAAAACAAACCAGCATATTTTTTAATAAATCCATTCGTTATCACTTACGTAGAACCATTTTCCAGATATTTCGCGTGGGCGCACGTTGTAGTGGGCATATACGGCATTGTTCTAAAAATAAATGCATACAAACAATGCGCGAGCGTCATATAACCACACACGTAAGCCGCTTAAAGCACCCCGTATATGAATACGCTATTGTAAAGCGCTTTGCATGGGCGACGAATGTTGTGCAACGTTATGTCGCCTACAGAACTCGATACTGCTCGATTTAGAGGGACAGATACTTAGTTAAAGTAGACTTATAATATTAGAAGCTTACTCAATAAAACTATCCTCGGCTTGGTTACTGGTATCCTTTAGGTTCTAAAAGATATCTATTAAGTATATTTTAGGTTCTAAAAGGTATCTTTTAAGTTCTAAAAGATAGTTATTATGTTTTTTTAGGTTCTTAGAAATACCCGTAACGATGTTGATACTCACTTGTTTTTCCCGTTATTGAGATCATTTGTATTGGACCATACCTGGTTAAAGAAACATTGGAGGTCAGATTTTTTTTACTGTACTATACCTGGTTTAGGACTTATTGAAGGTCAGAAATTTGTTTTTTTTTTTTTTGACATATAGTGATCTTACATACATACGTAAACTAATGCCTTTTCCCATGGGGGTAGGCAGAAACTACAGAACGCCACCTGCTACGATCCTTACACACTTCTTTTGCCTCGTTTAAATTCATACCACTTACTTACCCTTATACACGCACGCCGGTTACCAGTACTATGCACCTGACCCTTCTGGGGAACATCACCAATAAGGTTACTACATGTTCTCCTAGAGCGTCCCCTTCCGGCGTGACCAGTCACATCTGCCTTGTAAATATCTTTTGAAGTGATTTTAATAACAGGAAAAGCACCTTTCTCTCAGCTTTGTTACGGGTTTGTTTCATACTCTAAAAGAAACTCGTAACGAAGTTGAGAGACAATTGTTTTTCCCGTTATACATAAATAATAATCATCACTTTTTTTACTGGTTCGAAGTTCTAACTTTTTTGACGTAAACAACGAATTTCACAACATAAATAGAAGTTATCAGCAATTATTTTTCACAGTTATTTAGTTTGATGTACTGCGTAGATGACGAGTTCGAGGTAGGTCATTTTACACTGTATTCATCGACATTTAAGGTCCTACAATATTTGTTTTCTAATATTTCACCAACGGAGACCAGAAGGGCATGTGGCCGGGTATTCTCTATGCATTTTAAGATCACTGTGGTCGCAAACCTGCCTGCCAAGAGTGGTGATTATGGCAAAACCCCCCATCGGACGAGGCTTCTGACCAGCAGTGGACGTCTTTCGGCTGAAATTATGATGGAAGGGTCTAACTGATGCGCCGGACATCCATTATGAGCTGATTTGACTCTTAACACCGTATAATTATCTCCGTGGCAGAGCACATGGACTGCGAGACGTTCCTTCGTGTCAGACGGCAACCGAGTGCTTTGTATCCCGAACCGCGAGGATTGACCGTACTAAATAAGCTCGTGGAAGCCAATGCGGACTGCGATCTTAAAAGGTCGCTTATAAATTTGTAGCGACCCTGGCGATGCGATTGCTGGATTGCATTTTTGATATTGTATAGGAGCACTCGCGCGGGGCTCGCGAGTCGCTTACATACCATCGCCCTGCCACGTCCTAATTTACTGTACTAATTACAACCAAGTTATTGTGTACCTTTATTCAATATTTATCAAATTCAGTATCAACTAAATTCGCATATCATTAACCTGGACCCCATTAATAACACGCACAACAAATTTAATGCCTACATTTTTGTGCGGATAATTGTATTTAATTGTTGTTATTAGTTTACGTGTTATGTTTGTACAGGATGTTTGGCGCATGGGCCGACAATTTTTTTTGGGGATTACGTGTCATGTGCTATCTTTCACCCACAGGCCCCATATCCAAAGTGTCACTCATAGATTAGCTAGATTAGAAAATGTTGTCAGTCCATACGCCAAACAACCTCTAAATACTTTGATTTTTGTAATCGGTTTCTTAAGTCGTGTAAAACAAATAAATAAATAAATGTGTAGCCACAAAACATGTACTACATTTTGCTTACGTAATTATAGCTCCACATTGATACAGTATAATGAAACAAAATTGTTTGGACAATGAAATGAATTCTAAATAATTGTAGTTTACATCTTTTTGAGTCTGACCGTACAAGCTTAGTCCTAAAGTAGATAGATATTTCTGATGATCGATCTCTCGCTCGCCGTTCCAACCGCTATGAGCCATTCACCGACTATTTAAAACCTTTTTCAACTTCATTTAATACAAAATCCTCTAGAAATATCGTATAGCTAAATTGGATGATAAGGATGGCCCTAGCGTGCCGTTATCTATTCCCTCGCTCCACTAGTTTGACGTAAGCCGAACTGATGCACTCTCAGCGTGGTTAGTCGTTAATAATATTACTACTGGAATTTAGTTATAGACTAAAAATGCCAGGGTAACAGCTGTTTTAGAACACAATGGCTTGGCACGCGACAATGGGAAGACACCAGACGGAATGACCGGTGCTGCAAGACCGAAAAACCGTTAGGGTTTGGCCGTTTAGGGTTGAAACACTAAAGCCATTAGGTCCAAATTGCCGCTTTGTTTTTTAAGAAATAGCCAAGCGGTAGGTCGACTGCTGACGTACCCAGAGGGCTCGCCTATTTTTTGGCTAAAGAATCAGAACACTTTTCTTTTCGACACTTTTCCTGTTGACAGCGATGCGGACGATTTTTTCAATGCCAAATTATTCTTAGCTTCCTTTCTGAATGATTATTCGCCCTCCTTTTTTTAAAACATGCACAAAAATCAGGAAAAAAAAATAATCAGTGCGCAAATAACAAAGAAAAAAAAATAGTTTACTGGCGTAGTATTTAATTAACTACGTGTATCAATCAACTCAGCCTATCAAAGTCCACTGCTGGACTAATAAACTACGTGTATGAAAGCTGAACAATATTTTGAGACAGTAGGACAGTTTTCCATTTTGTTTATTTTAAGTCGATGGGTTTTAATTATTTGGTTTGTTCAGTTTACAGTTCAGAGTAAACCTAAACCGAAGGGCGCCTTAATGATAGGGAAGACGTACCCTATGGTAAGGAAGTATTTTTGAGACGTACTGGATATGCATCCTAGAGTATGCTAGGTTGCATATCAGCTACGGCTCGGTCCGATCTCTATGCATTGGACGTGTATCTCTAGATATAGTGGTAAGACGGGTGTTATCTCTAGATGTGTGGGCATCTTTTAATGAAATCGTCGTCAGGTGGATTCATGAGGCATTATACCTTATTGTATGCGAGAACTTAGAATAAAAAAATACATTATGTATGGTACAATTCTGGACCACGGTATAGAATTCTCTGAAAGAAAACACCAGCTTTTTACAGCCTCCCATGAAAGCTAATAACATGAAAAAAGAGGCCATTAAATCGAGTTCCCTTAGTATCGTTTATCGTATGTCGTTTGTTTTCTTTTGCCAAGCCCTCGTGGCTTTGTTTCCGATTACACAGCTCGATAATTCGCATCCGACCAGCTCGCTGGCGACGTACGAAAACAAACTGCTGAGAGATACGCATTCCTATATGTAACTTTTTGCTTGATTGGATTCAATTCAGACGATGCGCGATGTTAATTAAAATTTGTAGGCTTCTTTATTTTTGCGATGGAAGCGCTGGAATTTTTAATAACAGGCTTCAGGCATTCCTACAGCCATCACATAAAGCCCGTATTCAGTGCTTCTTCGTCGTATCGATGAAACAGTGACGTGTGTTAAAGTAAATCTATACTATAATATTATAAAGCTGAAGAGTTTTTTTGTTGGTTTGGTTGAACGTGGTAATCTCAGGAACTTCTGGTCCGAATTGGAAAACTCTTTTTTTATTGGGTAGCCTATTTATTGAGGAAGGCTATAAACTATATAACATTGCGCTACAATAAAAGGAGCTGAGCAGCAATGAAAAATGGACGAAAATTTGCAGGCAATTCGATGCGACGGGAAAGGTCAGGGGAGAAAAAATTTGACGCGGACGGAGTCGTGGGCAGAAGCTAGTATCATCTTGCCAGGGTCGCGAGATTTTTCGAAAGAGATACCTTGACCCTGGCACATGGGCAACTGAAGGAACACGGGTGGGTTTTAGTCAGTAAAAGTCTGACATGCCCTCCCGCTCCGCCCAGAGCGGGATAAGTCATTTGATGATTTCCCATCCAAAAAAAAACAGCTAATATCATATACAGTTGCTCCAACCGTAAATAAATTGGAACAACAGCAGGGGTCTGATTTTGATGATTTATTATCAGTCGACAAACGTTCAAATTCATCATTATAATCAGCATATATTGTTCCCAATGCTGGGACACAGGCCTCCACACGATGAGAGGGAGTGGGCCGTAATCTACCACGCAGACCCAGTGCGGGTTGATGGATGTCACATGTCCTCAAATTTTTGGTTCTAGGACATGCCTGGTTTCCTCACAATGTTTTCCTTCGCCGTTTTGAGAGCAGTGGTGATGAAATTATGTACATAAAGTATAGTGCCTGTCTAGGTTCGAACCCACGACCTACAACTCGTTAGTCGGGGCCGATACCACTGAGCCACCACTGCTCTCAATCTTTAACTCGATCGAATCGGTTGAATTTAAAGTTATTCAGGACAATCTATTTGATCTAATGGGTCTTTTACCTGCCAGGGTCGCGAGATTGTTCGAAAGAGATACCGTGACCCTGGCACATGGGCAACTAAAGGAACACGGGTGGGTTTTAGTCAGGAAAAGTCTGACATGCCCTCCCGCTCCGCCCAGAGCGGGAGAAGTCATTTGATGATTTCCCATCAAAAACACCAAATAATAATAGTTACTGAAAAGCGAATAGAATCCTTGCACGTGTTTATCGATATTTATTTATAGGAATACAAAACTGGTAGACTCCATTTAAACGGAAAAATAGACGCAAAATAAAAGGTTAAAAATAGTTTGTGTATTATTCTACCGTCAACCTCACTGAATAGTTTTACTCGTGGGTGGTTTGCCCGTTCCCTTTGTCATACGGCAAATTTACTAAGGACTACTTCCCCTCCCGACTTTGCCTACATCCATTGCTATAGCGGGGGTACAAAGATATATTTAACAGATCAACTTAATTGGTCGGTAAAGTATTTGTGAAGCATATGTATTGTTTATCAATGAGACGTTAGATGAGTGTGCAAATTAGATGTTTATATGGAATTCATTTGAAATGGAATACTAAACATTTGTTTTTCATTGTGAAATTGATTAAGCCTTTCGGTTTCCAGTTGATGTCCAGGGGAAAGGCAGCTGGCTTTTTTTGTTTAGGTTCCTACTCACTTTATCTTATTCTGAGATCAATTTATCATCTATCGAACATTGCAGCGGACACTGTGACGCTAACAATAAGATATTTTGACGTTCCCGTGCTCAAAAATTAACTAGGTACTAATAGCAATAATTTTAGGTACTTTATGATGATTTAAAATGTATTTAATCAGTCCCTGAATATTTCCTCTTTTTCATTTTGTAAAAATACTAATCGAACAAATTTTAAAAAAGCTGGTAAGTTAAAAACTAACACATATATTTAAAAATAAAGTAATCATTATTAAAACACTAAAAAGTTTTAAGAGGATCAAAAAAGGTGATTACCAAAAAGAGATCAATAAGTATTTATAGGATCTACTAAATATTTGGATAAGACGATTTCTTGGCAGGAAACTAAATAGGTTCCAACTGATATCTCATTGTATATATTATAAAAAGAAATAGGCACCTGAATTCTAGTCAGACATTATTAACCTCTGACTTCGCAATATTTAATTACATTAGCATGTTTAATTAAAGAAAGAGCTAGAACTAAAAGAAACATTCTACTTCAATTATGTAATCTTGTTAGAACTTCAGCCGAGCAGGCGCTAGTTTCAAATTAATTTATTAAACTTAAGAATTAGCTGGTTCTTAATTACGAAGTTTAAATATGAAATTGTAGGAGTAATGGAGTATATACCTATTTCTGAAATGTAACTTTATCCACCTGGGGGAAGCCGAAACTGAGGCTCTCCCGTTTACCTTACTTTATTTACCTTATAAAACGCGGTACATGGCTTTAAACGAAATAAAGAAAAACTTTATTGATAATGTTATACGGTTCCGACTCGTGATTATTTAGATCAACAGTTGGAAAAAGATCAACAATTTTCTGTTGATATATACTACTACAGAGTAGATCTGAGCGCTCATAGGTATAAATTACTACTTCGTCTTTTTGATGTCGGCGGCGAGTCTTTAAGAAGGATAGCCCCCGAAATTCAAATTTCGCTAATGTTTTCTGCAATTTGCAGGTCAGTGTCATATGTTGATAAAAATATGATTAATGACCGTAAAAAAATATGGCTATTCAGAATTAAAATCATCAATACCAGTGCGCAAATTTTTTTTTGGAGGTTCAGTATTAGAACACATTTCAATTATTTTTTCAATATACTTTTTTAAATTTTTATCCGACCTTAAATCAATAAAATGTTCATGTTCACCATAGTTCGTAATAATATCGACACTAGCGAGCGGCACGTCATTCACGCGGCGATGTTGCAGCGACAGTCTGCGCCTCGCATGCGCTGTCGAGACGTCGTGTCTAACGTTTTCCCGCACAGCGCCGCGCCGAACGTGTCGTAACTCGTAGGTCGAGATGTCAGACTACCACAACCGTGAGTTTTATGAGATGATGCGAGTGTGCTTATTAAGTGGTGAGAATTTACGAGCAGGTAATGGAAGGACCATTTTAGCTGCCACTCAAACGCTGCTTGATCATGGGCCATTCAGGACCCCGAATCATGCACAAGGATCTGACAGATCTCGACTGGTGGTTGAAGTCGAAGCAACCATTTTTATTTCTTTAAGCAACGTTCATTTTCCCCGAAACGGCATGTTGCTTCGGTGTGAGCCAGCACGCGGTATGGAAGCTGCTAAATACAGCATAGAAAGAGAAGTACATTTTGAATAATTAAAATACATTCGTGATAAGTAGGGGTAAGCAACTCATTTTAATTTTTTTTTTTTTTTTACGAATAGGTAATTTTTGATTGAACATTGCTGTAATCTTAATTTAATTGATCATAATGATTTATTTTCTGCATTTTATGGTACTACGCCCATGAAAGTATGAAGGAAAAATTTGTATTACTCTTCAAATAACTTCAGATCGTGGACTTAAAAACAAATCTAGTTCGAACCTGATAATAGGTTAGTAACCACCGGCGTAGGTAAGTACTTCGAACTTCTTCTTCTTCTTTCGAATTGAGCGACCGCCCAACTGTGTAGGTATGTTAGGTACTAGTACGTTCGTTCACCTACGCCGCCGCACGCGAGTTACCATAAGACCAGTTACAAAATAAACATCTTTCGTTAACGATAACTTAATTTTTTTGTACTAAGATATATCAAAATAAAAATTTCATGGTTATTGTAACTCGTTTAAGTTTAATTTGTTAAAATTTACGCACTGGTTTAAAACTTTTCTTGTATAATCCCATTGAATGATTACGTCATGAAATAGTAATTCCTCACATATCATACTTAGCGGCCATAACAAGGTCAGGGATCATATTTTGTTTCAAATTCAAAATCGTTTATTTGCGAATATAGGTAAACAATATGCAGATGTTTAACATTCATGTAATAGTTGTATATCACATTCTTGGTAACACCATATTTTACATTTCATCATGCAAAAGTTGTTTAAGATACAGTCTGACACTGCCCAGCAATTACAATAAAAAAGTAAGGCAATTTAGATTTAGCGGGCTAGCCTCTTTAAAAGTCTCGCCGCATCTACGAACGTCTGCCAGGACTAACGGCTTAACATGCTTTCCGAGTCACGGCTAGTATACATTGGTATGCTATTGGAGCAGCCGGATGATTCTACCATTTAGGTTTATGTCTGTCTTTTAAAGGCATTCGCCCTACATTGGGCCATTTCATGGCATTCGAGTTAGCATCCTGAAAGTAGTAAATAATTCAATGTTGGTACCCGACGAGAAATCCCCCAAAGAAATGTCTCATCCAAGTTTTATTGTACCAGTATCTCGATATTCTATCAAACTTCCAAAAGTATCGTTGAGCCAAATGGCTTCAATACATTGGGTAATATAAAAGTTCACAATGGGCTTAGGATAGTCACAAATTCTGTATTACAATAACTATATATTTTTACCAGACACGAAGTTATGAAAGTTCTGAAACTTGTACCACTTTCCACGGGATCACGTGAAATATGTTCAGAAATTATAAAGAGTTCGAACTACACCTTTTTTAATGGAACCATTATTAATTTTTGAATTCTTTTACCATCTCTAAGTTTTGATAAACGCTCGTACTTTGTTTTTTTGGGTCGATTATTTTTCTTTTGGTGTTGATTTATGTTTGTAAATAATTTAGTCTAGACTGTTATCACAAAAACTTATAGTGATTGAGAATAGTGATTAAATCCTGAAATATCCTGTAAGTTTTTGGAATTAACAATATTTAAAAGATTATAGTAACTTGAGACAGAATTTATTAAAAGAGTCCAGCTCATCCCGCCATCTCCGTCTGGGCCTGCCGCGATGTCTCTTGCAATTTAGAGGGGCCCATTGGGTCGTAAGTTTGGCCCACTGATCGTCTGACATACGGCAGATGTGTCCAGCCCAATTCTGTTTAAGCGTGGCAGCTTTCCGAGTGACACCAGTTATTTTAGTAATGGAATGGATTGTTGTATTCTTATATTCTAGACTACATATATTTAAACGTTTGTACTGTGGATGCCAGGTCGATGTCTTGTACTTGTACTTCCGGAATGCGTTTGATGGGATATCAATAATGACATAAATATAAAAATCTCATGCCACAATGTTTGTTACGGGTAAACTCCGAAACTACTGAACTCTGCTGGCAAAACTTGCTTTCCATAGCAATTTATCAAGTGACAGTGTTAAGTGTGTGGTGCAGACCAGAGTATTTGGCGCTACCGTGAGGCACACTATAATGCTAGTTTATAACATAGCACATTACACTTTTATTTGATTTTAATTTTACACCCTTCTGCTGTATACGTGTATTGTGTGCTTTTTAGTCTGTGCTAAATAAAAGTATTTTCTATCTTTCTTTAATTAAGCTGTCGCGAAAAAATTGATAAAAGTTATTACTTAATTGACGACTGTTTTAATGATACATCACTGACTGATTGACATGATATTATACCATATGATATTTATTATCTATATTACTGTATCCGTTGACATTTTTGGAATTTTTATTATTGTAATATTATGGACATTTGACAATTTTCGTTTTATTGTGACATTTTTACCAATTTGAATTTAATTTATATTTTTCTTAATGTTTGTTTGTGTAAATTCAATCATAATAAGTAAAACGTGATTTGCATGTCCATGTGACAGTAGAACAGAGTCCTCACTCATAAACTTAAACAGCTATGACATAGCTGTTTAAGTTTATTATATTATATACATTGTATTGTATTACCCATGTTTGCAAACCAATAAATGATTTGATTTGAAAAAAAATTACTGTGCCATACAAAACTTCAATACTTATACGGCCCAAATGAATGGGACGACGGATAATATTTGTCACTGGGAGAAAGTTGTTCAGTTTGTACCCCAGTCTGTACCCCTTCCTCTCTTAATTTTACTACATGGTTCTGATACTCACTACAAAATTATAAGTATCACACTCATTTCGAAAAGAAGGGTCTTTGGCTAAGTAATAACCACCGCACAGATCGATCAATCATGTTTAGCTAGGCTTGACGCATTCAGTTCCTGGATGGGTGGCAATCTTTACCTAAAAAGGTCCTCCGTGCCTGAGAAAGCACGTTCAGCCGTTGGTCCCGACTGTCACTTGTGAATCTGTGACAACCGTTAAGGGTCGCCAGAAGCTCGGAAGTTTGACAACCAGTCTTACCCTATGTCGAATTTTTTTTTTTTGTTCGATGGGAAATCATCAAATGACTTCTCCCGCTCTGGGCGGAGCGGGAAAGCGTGTCAGACTTTTACTAAATAAAACCCACCCGTGTTCCTTCAGTTGCCCATGTGCCAGGGTCATGGTATCTCTTTCGAACAATCTCGCGAGCCCGGCAGGCAGGGATGTCGTATTATTCAGTAACTGGACTGTGGAGGTCAGATAGGCAGTCGCTCCATGTAAAATACTGGTACTCAGCTGCATCCTGTTAGACTGAAAGCCGACCCCAACATAGTTGGGAAAAGGCTAGGAAGGTGATGATATGACTCATTTCGGCAAAAATATCGCAGTCAACGACGTGATTAAAATATAATAATTAATAATCGTTTATTCTCTCTTCACAAAGCTGACTTAAAATTAGTGTGTACAAAAATAAGGTCTCAGCTGTATTCCACCTTTGTGAGAGACTGGTGTCTGATATAGGTTTTTAGAAAAAAAACCTGTGTTACAGGTCATCAGGCCCCATCCACGGCTAAAATTAACTAGTAGGTACAGGAATACCGTGCAAGAGTCGCAGGCAAACATAGGTAACAAAAATCAAAACTAAGTAAGATTGCAAAAAGAAAAAAAAATATGCTTGTCTCAACTAAAATATTAAGTAATAAAATATGTAAATAACAAAAAAAAAATAAAGATTAAGAAAAAGAACTGCTGAAGTTGAGTTATGTTGTGAGAAATGACTAAAGGAAACCAATAACATCGCTTCACCACTTCAGTGGTTAAACAATACTGTTGAAATTTATATCACGTAATAAATTAACATTTCCTGATGGGAAACCGCGGCGTGAAATTACAAAACGTGAGCCATAATTATTGTTCATGATAAAGTCAATCAATATAAGACTCTGTTAATTTAGCAGTAGATCTTAAATTCTAAGTAATTTTTATTTAAATATTTCCCAGGCTGATTGCTTTATTTATTTATTATTGCTTTATTTATCTTATTTATTCAGATAAATATATTTATGTTGTTTCTTGAATACACTGACTTGACTGGCCTGTTAGTCTAGTGGTTAGTGACCCTGACTGCTAAGACTGAGGTCGTGGGTTCGATTCCCACCCAGAACAAATCTTTGTGTGATGAGCACAATCATTTGTTCTGTGTCTGGGTGTAATTTGTCTATAATATGTATGTATTTAGAAATATATAAGTAAGTTTATCAGTTGTCTGGTTCCCATAGTTCAGGCTCTGCCTAGTTTGGGATCAGATAACGTTGTGTTGCTTGTCCTAAGATATTATTATTATATTTCGTTTATTTCTTTATATACATATTAGTTACATTTTTAAATATTTTTAGAAAAATAAATTTACAACAAAAAAACATTTAAAATATAAAAAATAGTGGACCTCCGGTAGCGGGAGTGGGATCCAAGCTACCGGTGGTTAGGGCTCCAGAGACAGGAACCTCCTCACGATGCGAGCCGTGTCAAGGACTATCCTTCTGAATCAGGCTCTTGATCCAACCGCCTAACGATAGCCTCGACAGGTGTTGGTCGAGGGTATCTATTTATAATATTATTATTATAATAATAAAATATGACGGAGCGACCAACATGATCGCTTACTACTCAACTGAACCACCATTTAATTCTATGATCCTAACAAACAAAATATCCAATAAATATTTGCGTGTTTTATTCCCTAAAGGAATGAATTCGTGTGTTGCCGAACGTAAAGAATTACATCATCCCCATTTCTTCCCGTAGGTGTCATAAAAGGCCACTAAAGAACTTACTAGAGCATTTTACCACGATACTGCGATCGCCAACCCGCTTGTCAAGCGTAGCATTTATGGCACAGCAGCGGACATCTTTAACTGAAATGAAGGATCCCGGTGACGAACATATTTTCACTGTTATTTTACCTAAGGACATTTATAATCAGCCATTTCTTTCTATCAGACGGCTTTGGTTTTCTGACTTGTAAAGGTGTCTATAATGGCATCCATCGATGAATTGCAGATTCGCAAATAGATACTTCGTGTATGCCGTGTATATCATAAACCTTTCTAGGGGTGACCGGAAAATTCACGGAAGAAAAAAGCCTTTGATTCAATTCTCCTCTAACCGAGTTATAACAGCATGGAATGGGCTTCCGGAAAATGTTGTGACAGCTACCTTACTGAACTGTTTCGAGAATCAACTGGACAGATTAAATATCACCAAACTTTTTGATACATACGCATCCGCTAATTTGCTGCAGATGTATCTAACCAAATAGTAATAATAATAAAAATCAAATTCGAACTGCATCCTAATTACGTAACACACTATTAACCAGCATCTGATTCATTTAGAAAGTTATTGCTTATCCATATTTTCACATATTCGTAAAAAAAAAATCTACTTACAACGTAAACAACGCCATGAATGTAGTGGAACTGTCAAAATAAAAGCGATTCCTACTGACTGATAGTGTATTACGCAATTACCCCTCTGAATACTCAGGATATAAAAACAAATAACCGCTTCACAATGTTTAATAAAAAATGTATTATGTATTATTGTCTATTCCACCAGTACCTACTATTTAAGTGCCTCAGCAAACTTCATCAGCCCAGCACTGATCTCCTGTGCAGCTAGTAATATCTGTTGAGGGGGAATAATATCCAAGCCATTTTGACCTCTAGTTTCTATAATATACGAATGTTTTATCTCCTTGACAAAATGCATCCAGTCCATGGCCATTCCAAAACTATTTATGCCCATTTTCTTGATGTCCCGATTTATAAACTCCCCGTTATCAATTTTACGCATTGCCTGTAATTAAATAATAGAAATAACAAAACATTCAATCATTTTCCAAAGAGGTAGTTTGTATGTTTTGTTCATAATTTTAAGTATCTACCATGTGATTGGGGACGAACCTGAGCCTAGCCAAATCTGGCCCAAAGGGCCTCTTTTCTAAGTCCGTCAAAGAAGATACGTATAATTCACTGTTTCAGACAGGCAAAAATAAACCGGCAGTAAGAACAGCTGTCAAATTAAGGTGTTATTCGTCCTTAATTCGGGCCCCAAACTCATGTTATGTCCGTAGGTAATACAGAGAGGAAGCGCCCGTAAGTTCGGCCTTTACTAAGGACTTCGTGCTTTTCGAAATTTGCCCTAATTCGGGCAGATTTGGCTTTGCGTTGAAATTCCTAATGGAAACCTTTCGCGATCCTGTGGATTCGAACCCCACAAACTTATTGCTAATACTTCCAAGCACCACATGGCTAGAAAGACCAAACAAAAGCATCTAGAATGAATTAGGTAATTAGTAGACCTAACATCGTGAATTACACCATCTCTTATTCGCTAATAGGGAAGATGCAAATATAATATTTATGAAAATTTTATGATTTAAATGTTAAAAAAGTATAAAAGAAGGGCCACTGCAATGTTTTTATTTTACATAATGTTGATTTTTAACAATAATTACGTATTAAAATTACTTGAAACGAAACGTATTTCAAAACACCAATCAGCGTTTAGTGACGTCACTCTTGTTACGACGACTTGTTGAGGTTATGGTTGTAAAAGTGAATATTATTTTATGGGAATATTAATTACGTTTTTTAAATAAAAATGATAGTTGGGATTATCAAAGCAGACTCCAATAATTTATTTACCAAGAGTTAGTGTTGACATGAGATCTTTTTTCAGAAAAAGGTTTCCTCCAGTCATTTTAAACTTTTACCAATTATCGACGTCGATCTCAAACTGTAAAATTAAAAATCGACTATATACAAGTTTTGTAAGTATTAGGTAGGTAATTAACGTGTTTTTACGTACAAGCAGATTAACTAAGCATACTCGTATAACAAGTATATTCGCCTTATGACGTATAACACACACGACATATAACAAGTATATTCGCCTTATGACTTACGTCAAAGTGTTCTTCACAGCATCGAATAGTGGTCTTTGGAGAATAATTGTCATTTCTTTTTGCAGCTTGATATCACTTTTTTCTCAATTTTGGGTCAGAACGTCTAGTCAAAAACAATTTATTTCGAAACTTTGTTGAAGTTCCACAAAGTTTGGCACAAAAGATGAGTCAACACGGCTTTTTTTGGAATATTAGTGGTATTGTTATGATCACCTGATGTTGATGGATAGTCCATTTTAATTTTTTACAAAAAATATTTCGAAAGTCTAAAAAATATGCAAAAGTATGAAAGCCAGCGACGAACAAGTACGACCAGTGACATGAATGACGTCATCGGAACTATAGGCCCGTTTTCGCGCGATAATTTAAACTGTCAATTTAAAACCGCATTTTTTTCGATAAATTACAATGTTTTAATTTTTTAATATATTTGTGGTCTATTCTACATGGAATTCTTTAAAGTGAAAACAAAAATAAAAATATTGCATGTTCCCTAAAAAAAAAACGACAATGAATCATAAGCGATGTCAGACCTAATCTAATCGAGGGCCAAAATACGGGTAAATATAACAGACTTAAAGATACACGCATTTTCTTTTTGAATTAATGACCCCCCTAAATATTTTTGCGCTTCTAATTATGGACAGTTTTTTTAATAATTCCTCCTACAACCTTCCGACTCTGGTCTCCTTTCAACCTTCTAGTTTATAGCGTGATCAACGGCCCGTGAGCGCTACATCCAGGTTGGTCGTAGTTACTCAAGTAAGCAAGTTGAAGTGACAGTGGGCTGGCCATGTCCGTCGAAGGACCGAGGGCCGATGGAGCAGAAGAGTCCTGGAGTGGAGACCGTGTATCATCAAGCGTAGCGTGGGACGCCCCCCAGCTAGGTGAACGATGACGTAAAGTAGCTGGGATACACAAGATGCGGAAAGTGGAGGATAGGGTGTTCTGGCGCAACATGGGAGAGGCCTATGTCCAGCTGTGGACTGGGCTAGGCTGAGTTGATTGATTGACTCAATTAACAGCGACCAAATTAGATGTCTGATCTTTTACAATTTTTTAACCCCAAAATAAATGAAGCACACAAAAAGAAGCGCAATCATTTTATTGGGTGAGTGTTCAATATTATTATTAGGAGCGCAAAACGGGGATTTTTAGAGGTTCGATTAAATATATATCAAAATAAACTAACCAGAGCAATTTGCTTGGTCATTAAAATATGTAGGCGGTGGTCCTCGCGATCTGTTCCCAATGGGTACAGCACTTTTGTACCAGCCGAGTGAATCGACAGGTATCCGTTGAAGTGTATGCCGTCAGTTAGTGTCTGAAACAATTGTACTAGGGAAATTTAGGAGTTATATGGCTGATTTTGAATATGACAAAAACAAGATATTTTCTGTAGATCCTTCGGATTAACTATATTGGAAACTCGAGATAATTTAATAACGAAATTTAGACAGCGTTTTCATTTTATAATTTCACTAGCTTCTGCCCGCGACTTCGTCCGCGTTAAATTTCTTGTTCCCCCGACCCTTCCCGTCGCGTCGAATCGCCTACCCGTGCGATTTTTACCGTTTTTGGAACATTTTTCATGACTGCTCCTCTCCTCTTGATTGTAGCGTGATGTTATATAGCCTATAGCCTTCCTCGATAAATAATACCTACCCAACACAAAAACAATTTTTCAATTCGGACCAGTAGTTTCTGAGATTAGCGCGTTCAATCAAACAAACATACAAACAAACAAACAAACTCTTCAGCTTTATAATATTAGTATAGATTCGTATCAAAAATTCATGATCTAAAAAAATCATCATCATTGTTCACAACCTCTTTCAGCAAATAGACTTCATCACTTTCAGTTAGGACACTCCCGATGACATCAGTACAACAATTTTATTTAGTTACGTTTTTTAAACAAAACAATACAACGCATGCCTGTATGCGATGACGTGCGACTGTTTTGTTAAATTTTCCTTACCTTAAATGCTTTAGTTTCTTCCTCAGAAAATGGTACTGATCCACAAAAGTTTTCATTGCATGAGTCTAGTGTAGTACTGTGTTTGCGCCAATTGTAACTTGAGAGGAACACAAAAAAAATACATTAAAATTATGAGGAAAACACAGAGAAGAGCAGTGGTGGCCCAGAGGTAAACGGCCCCAACTTTCGAGCTGTAGGTCGTGATTGCAAACCCAGGCAGGCGCTTTAATTTGTACCACTGCTCTCAAAACGGTGAAGGAAAACATAGTGATGAAACGGGCGTAACCTAGAACAAAAGTTCATGAACCACCAACCCATACTGGTGGATTACGGCTCCTTCCCACTCACAGAGAGGTGGCCTGTGGCCCACCAGTGGGAACATGATAGGCTGATTATGTCAGTGCATTCAGAACCCAATTAGCTTATAAAAAGGGATCATCCTTTCTGGCTGAATGCATTGGATGGGTGTATCATATTTGGTACCGTGACGTCTGCGATAAACTATATATTCTGTAGTAGTTCTCATCTTTCCAAGTGATTTTGACTTTAATGAGAATTTTGAACAAAAAATCTCAGCTCGACGAAATCTTCATTTTATTGCTTGGATTCTACAGTTTTTTGAAGTATTCGTGATTTTCCAACCAGGATCAAATCTAGACACCAAGCTGCTGCTGAAAAAAACTCAAATAGAATAACCCAATAACACTTTGCCCAACCCGGGAATCGTACCTAGAACCTCATAGTATGTATAGAAGACACTAAATCTGAAGTGGCAATTGGTACATTTCCCGTAGAACCGATGACTTTTGGGGTAATCGTGTTTAGACCAGGAATCGGCAAACGTAAGGTAGAAGGCCTTTTGGCTAGGAGGAGTAACGATCTTCGCAGGGTGGCTGGTCGAGATGAGATTTGACAAAAATTGAGCTGAATGGCGTTCAATACGAGAAGCCCTTGGCCAGCAGCTGATACTGATGATGGTAGGAGATCCTGCTACTCTACACACCGAGGCAATAATAGAAATTTATACCAAGAGAAGCAAAAACACCTACCTAAAATACACTGGCACCAACCCTAGCTACATTTTAACATAAAAACTCCAAAAAAGAAATCGAAAATGCCACCACATCTATTGGCGTGAAAAAACATCAAAATAAATTATCATATCTTTTCCACACGTATCAAGGGAATGTAATTTCGTATCGTGACAAAGAAAATTCCGCGTCTTTATGAATTTTTGATTGCATTTTCGCTATCGGTTACATATTGCTTTGAAAATTGGAATTTTGTTACAAAAGTGATGTAATTTGATCCGTATTATGATGACACCTTGATATTTGCGCAATACAGATAAAATATGGGGAGCTTATATATCGTATTAAAATTAAACATTTATTACAAATATTTCGTTTTGAATCATATTCACGGTGATAACGAAAATGCTCATTATAAACTTAGGTCCGCAACCTTCTATTTTGATAAACCCTACTAATATTATGAGCTAGAACTTCGCCCGCGATTTCGTCTGCGTGAAATTTATAGATCATTTTATTCCGGAAAAATGTGTCTTTCGATAGGTCTACACTTATGGAAACTGGAGTTTTACAAACAATAAAATCCTTTTATAATATTAGTGTCGAACGAAAGTTTGTGTGCTTGGACGTTTGTTACTCAATCATGCAAAAGCTGCTGGATGGATTTAGACAAAGTATGGTACACAGTTTTGGCACACCTGGAAATTGACAAAAAATAACCCGTGGAATAATTTCCGACCGAAAGCTGGTAGATTACAATTCTATTAAACACACGGTATGCTCTTAGCCTAACATGATAGAGGAACACTTTTTTGAAAAAGAAATGTTCTAAAGAACCCCAAAGTAAAGCTTTACAAATCGCAATAATTCACAAAGTACGTTTATACAAAATAGTTCTTCAAAAGTGCTCCCAAAATCATACCTATAGGTACGTATATATCTCATCCTGAACCGGGAGTTTAGTTTCGTTGCAATTTGGGGAAGTAACGCTAAACTTAGGGGGAGATCGTTATTCCCCACTCGACACAAGTTTAGTAAATAGGGGTAGCTTGCTCTGTAATATAACGCCGGTTATAATACAAGCGTCGGCAGCCGCAAAATGTACAGCCATAGAAATAATTGCGAGGAGAAAGTTCGCTGTAGTCTCATCGCGTTCTGTCTAGCTTGCCTTCGAGGTTGGGAGCAGCAAATTGCTGTCTTTGAAAATTATTCAGAAGAGTAACACAAGCACTAATGACTAAAGAGCTGTGAACATATCTTAGAACAAGTGCATTTTATGGGCATCACACCGACTGCTTCTCAGCGTCACTTATATGCCTGAACATACAAGTACCGATTAAGAAACCGAATTAAGTAAAGGTCATAAGGGAACGATATTCTTGTAGTAAATGTCTCGTTGGTCTTGCGTTTGATTCTCAGCTCGGACAAAGTGTTATTGGGTTTTTCTATCTGTAATTTCTCAGTACCAGTTCTGGGTACTACAGTACCCCGTGGCTGTTGAGAGGATAATAACATGGGACTTAAACATAACTGGCGAAATGTGGATGTACTATAGGCAGACCTCCGGGGAAATAAGAAGTAAAGTTATGTTATGTTTTTGTGGATGTAACTGCTTCTATTCTCCACCAACACGCACTGGACCAGCATGATGGAGTGGCGGCACACTCCCTCTCACAGATTTTCTATCAGTGGGAAAATAATAGGCTGATTGCTGCTATTTAAATAGAGACGAGAAATCATAACCCTGGCTTTGCTGTCATACAGTCGAGTAATAAGATAGGGTTGCCTTTCCAAAGATAATGTTCAAAATATTTTTTGGCCATGCTGGTTATTAAGCAATTACCGCTAGAGACCCTAAAAATTACATAACCTAGCCTCCAGCCAACACTTCATGAATAAAAATGACCGGCCAAGACCACATGGCTACCGAAATTGTATTAAAAATTCAGAGAAAAGCTTCAAAATAAGTACCCAAAGTACTAATTGTAGATTTGGCCGAATTAACGCCGTCCTCTTCTCATTAAATACAGAGTAGCCTTCCTTTTGCCTGCTTTGTTGTGAATTTTAATTATTTTTTGGTCCTAATCGCCCATTTTTCATACTTATATTATGTACTTGACCCAAATTTGGGTATAAAAGGATATCTGTAGTTATCTTTTGTTTTTAAAAGTTTGCTCTTAGCCAAATTGGGACGTTTACTCTAGAACTAATAATAGTAATTTTAACATTATAAGCGTTTCTTCAAACTTTAAAAAGGTCTTCACTAAACAAATCCGAAAGTTTAGAAAGAGTTATCTAATATTGTACCTATATTAATTCTTAGTTTAGTTTGAAATCAAAGTTGCCTTATCAATCTACTTTTGGACATAGGCTTTTCCCAGACTGCGATACAACACCCTGTCTTCCCCTATCCACATTCAGTATATTCCAGCTAGGGCTTAAAATACCGGTATATTTGGAAACGAGTACTATTCACCTTGGTGTAATACCAGTATCGAAGTAATACCCCGCATCCAGTCTATTCCAGCTGGGACTTAAAATACCGATAATTTTGGAAAGCGGTACTATTGGTCTTGGATACTAGTTTCAGAGAATCAAAAACAAAAACATAAATAACAGTGAGAAAACAGATATAGCAAGTCAAAAGGATAGTTAATAGGTGTTAGAAAAATAACTTCAAGGTAGCCCACCGCACAAGGTTCCTGGTACAAATATGAGATGAAAGGTACGCGGTGGGTACCAGTACTTTTTCGATGGAGTGGCGGTACCCATCTGGAAACTTAGCGGCTCTTGCTATGTCCACAAATGGGTACCGAAATGACAAGAAACGCTAAGTAAGATACAGAATCTGGAACCGTTACCAAAAGTACTTTATGGTTACGGTTCCCAGATCCGTTTCCAAAATCTGGTTCTAGCCAACTTTTCACATTTTCTCATAAAACGAATTCATTGTTAAGTTGAATTCCCAGCTAAGTAAACATTGTGGACATCAGCAAAAAACAATGTATTGAAAGAAAATGTACTAAAGATGTAATCAAACAAATACTCCTAACACTCTGATCAACAGAGTTCGGATTACTTACTCAAACTCTACGAAAACAACTATTAAATGAATGTGTCCCCCGCTGCTAATAACAAAGTGTGAAACGATAAAGCTGATTCGGGTTTTAGACAGTGAAGGAAAATGTCACTGTATCGTATTGTTGATTTTGTGAGGCTCGTGGGAAAGACATAAATAAAACAGCTGTGGGAAGGGACGAATGCAGATCTACACGGAACATTAATGAACTATGCAGAGAAAACTATACGAATATAAATGAAAACATTGGAAATACTAATGCATTGGCGTATTACTACCCGAAAAAAGCGAATCAAAAAAATTTAATGGGTATGTTATGTATATACATGAATGTTTATTTATTTATTATTTATAGTTAATGAATACGGTAAAATACCAATTATATTAATTAACATAGAAACAGAAAGAAAACAAAATTATACAATTAACAATCTACTTACTAACATGGAACAGAGGACATCGATGAATAATATTTTATTTAGATACTAAGCTGGTATCCTGGCGTCTTCACGTCAGTCAATCTAAAGTCTGCCAGGGTCGTGAGATTGTTCGAAAGAGATACCGTGACCCTGGCACATGGGCAACTGAAGGAACATGGGTGGGTTTTAGTCAGTAAAAGTCTGACACGCCCTCCCGCTCCGCCCAGAGCGGGAGAAGTCATTTGATGATTTCCCATCCAGAAAAAAAAACCCTGGCATACTGTTTCTCACAGAACATCAGACATACGCGCATAATTCTACTCCATTCGTCCGCAAATACATCACATTCAGGGTTGGCCGTCAGGAGGGCATTGAGCATCCTCAATGTACGACATACAGGCGATTCAGCTCTGGCGACCGTTCTGCAAAGTAGTTGCTCGAACTGGTGTGCATCTGTTCCCTTATAATTTCTAAATACTTTTATTTTGACAAATAAGATATCGTTGAAACCGTCTTCAGGTGACATTATTATCACGTTTAGAGCGTGATTTTACAGTATTTTTCGGGTTTCTGTTTTAGACCTTAATTTTTGAAACTATCAAATAAATCCAACATTAAAATTTAAAACGTGATTTAAATAATAGTGATGGACCCTACTATGGGTTTTGTCAATCTTTGACTACCTATAGTGATTTTACTTTCCTACTAATATTATAAACTTGAAAGTTTGTGAGAATGGATAGATGTTTGTTACTCTTTTACGCAAAAACTACTGAAAGGATTTTTTTTTTCAAGAGGTCTGACTCAAAACTTTCTAATTCCTGCATGGTTTACGGAAAGTAAATAAAATTTCAATTCAACACTAATATGGAGAATACACAACGAACTATTTCAAAAATTCCCTTTAAATGCGTATCTACCAAAAAAAAATCACTTTACGAAAATATTTTGTTTAGGCCGAAACCGTTTAACGTCGTACCGATACTTTAACGATGAGAATATAATGATAAACTAAAGACTGTTACTATCATAGTTACTAGCAAAAGCTGTTAAGGCCCTCTTGTAGTTGAAGACGTTTCGGCGAACACTGGCCGGTCGTTGCGAGCGCTTGAGCTGTTAGATTTTGTGTATAATTGTTTCGTGGAGACTAAATGATAAGGAAATTATAAAATATTTTCTCAGCATTCCCTAAAAAACAATAAAACCTATCTTTTGGTATAAGTTTTACATGGTTTAATGATGGAATCTCTTCAAGGTACACGTTTTAAATGGCGATTTAGTGTCATCTTTATGATTATTTTTTATCGAGCCAATTGTTTTAATTCACGTTTCTATCTTCACACAGCGCTTAACAGTATGTTCAATTTTCCTAAATATTTTTTTTTTTACGGAAACTAGCCATTTTGCTAGATTTACAGAGGTTTAAAAAAGTTAAAAAGTACTGCAACCTCGCCTTAAGATGTATTTGGATGAATTTTCATTTGCAGACTGCGAACGTCATTACATACATACAGTTTAATGAATTGTCGTACATTTTTGTCTTCAATATTATATCGTTATTAAAATAAGTTTTCAGTTCATTTTGTCACTGAGATTGTTTAGTTGTGTTGTGCACTTGATTTTTTATTTTCTTATAAATGATTATGGACTTCGGTCACGAGGCTAGTTGGCGAGTCACTGCAGTTTTTAATGGGAGACTTTTCACTGACTACTGTCTTCAAATGTATTCTTACATACTTCTTCAAACATATTTACTTAGTTTACATTAAGAATGAATGAAGAAAGAAGTATTTACTTAAGACCCGCAAAAGAAATTACAAATAATTAGGATAGGACATACGGATACTTAATTATCTCTCTCTCTCTCTCTCTCTATATGTAAGTTAGTAGATATTTGCTATATTAATCAAAGATACTTTCTCTCCTTTGACCGTGACAACTATGTATACTAAAACGAAAAAAACCTGTTTCTGCTTACTCAAAATTCCTGTTGAGATCAACCCCATAGCACATCCCGCTTATCTTCCGTCTGTTTTTCCTCCACAAGTGGTCCGTTGTCAGACTGTAATCATACCCATCTGGATTCAGCACTGGTATTATATGCCTAAAAAAATACAATGAATTAACATACACTCTTAACAATTAATGATAAACATGAGGTATGATTAAATGAGAAATGATTTTTCACACCATCTTCATGCTAATGTCAAATTATATATAATATGTCATACGAACCTAACGTAAAGCACTGACACTCTAAATGGAATTGGTTTTTAATACCTCATAATACCTCCCATTTCTTCCCGTGGTTGTCGTAAAAGGCGACTAAGGGACTTATTAGAGAATGGGCAGCAGCGTTCTTTATGCATTTTACCACCATACTGCGATCGCCAACCCGCCTGCCAAGCGTGGCGTCCAGCAGTGAACATCTTTCGGCTATAACGACAAACGACCTCATAATGGGTGCGAAAAGTAAGGTATTCTCCTCGGGGATAAAAGTCTCTTTGCCTTAGAACGGCTTGAATCCCTCTCTGCACTCAGGATTCTAGTCTTAACGCCTTCACTTGGCTCAGAAGTTAACTCGAAGCTCCCTAGCCATTAAGGAACCCTAGAATCTTTCGCTGCGTTCGAGATTTAAAAAACCACCCGTGACTTAAGATGCTACTTCATCCACTTAGTGAATAATCTACAATTATTTTTATAATTAAGTTTATGCATACATACACTCCGTATTTAAACTAAAACTTCGTCATTACTTTACACACACCACACCTACATCACCAAACACTTACATTAACAGCTACACCACAAAATACACACACACACACACGCACACACACTCACACACACACACTCACACACACCATACCTACATCACTAAACACACTATACTAACCCTTAGTATAAGTTAAATTCGTTTGCTCCATATTATTTGTACTCGTATGGGAACCTGGGCTGGCGAACCTTAATACAGGTTACTATGTAACCTAGCTAGAACGCCAGATTCAAATTATGTTACTTTTGTCTTTTCAATTTTACCCTATACTGGTACTTATATTTATTGTAACAGACTGTACCTTACTTTTTTGAAATAATTTTGTATAGTATTTGTCTATGTATCTTAATATTAAAAACAAACACTTTTACACGCCAATCTTATTTTAAAAACTAGTTTGATATGCATGATTAAGCTATGCTACCAGGGTCGAATAAATTCATCCTGGTAAAGATTGGACTGGAAGATGCACGCAGCAGGGGGAGCACGGCCTACTGTGATAGGGTTGAGTCACAAATTTTTATCACAGATTGGGAGCAAAATCCGTGATAAAATGCGTGACTCAAGCCTATCACAGAGATTGTGCTCGCCCTGCTGGGGTGGTAAGAAAGAGAGAAAGAAAAAGTATTTATTGTGAGATCATGGGTTACCACCTCAGAGATACCGGAAACGCCTCTTGTGCCTCTAATTACGGCGGCACCGACCCATCAGACCTAAGGCTGTTCGTCGGCAGAAAAAATGGTGGCAGTACCCATTTTCCCGTACAAAGTATTTTACTGCTACTGCTTAATATTATTACATCATACCAGTCTTTCTTGGTGATATACTCAGGCTGTTGATAAAACTTCCGAACGATAGAGTCGATGAAGTACAGTGTCGATATCACGGACGTCCACTCCCGACCGTGCGTCCCACTGTCCACGAGTATTGCAACATTGTTCGGGTCGCCGTTTGATATTTTTAACATCTACAATAAAATGGTACATTTGAATCCATACATGCAAACAATAAACAAGACAACCAAGATCACTGACGTAACTACCCTAGCTCGCTTTTCTTTGTATGCTCCGGACCGGCTGCGGTGGTCGCGCGCTTCCCAGTTACAGCCAAAGTATTTTTGAGTTTTCTATCAGGAATATCTCAGATGTAGCTAGGAATCTGGGTATGTGCCCGGTTGGTGGCAATAGGCTCGCCCTATAGGACTTAAACATTTCTGACGAAATGTGGATGTAAAAAGTATAGGGACACCTCTGTCTAACCTTTCAAGGAATACAGGCGTGATGTAACGTTATGTTGTTACACATTGTCATATTTCAAAAACCTAGTGAAAATTTTCCCAGCTTCACTTACAATCATACCGTGAAATCATAGAATATGAAAAAGAGGGGACGATCACTTAAACACATTTCTAATTCCATAAAAGAGGAACCAGTATCAACTTTCAAAAATAAACTAACTGCACTTTTATTAAATAAATATTATTACTCCATATCTGTTTTACAGGTGATAAATTTTTGATGATGAACTGCATCAATGTTTGCATGCCAAAATGGTGGAATGTACAAGGACTCTTTAGTAATTATTATGTGACCTGACCACCTTATTATAAATATCTACATTCTGAGCAAATAAATCAATTCTATATTCTACTTAATAAAGTAACATAATCTTACATAAATAGGCTTCATGTGTATTGTCTTCCCAAGAGTAATTATCTTGCAATGCGTTGGATAGGTGGCGGCCATTCTGTTCAAATAATCGTTGATATCATGTAGTGACGGATAGCTTTTCCATGTAAATGAATCTCCAGACACAGCTTTAATATGGAAAATTACAAAATTATGGTTTATTAACCTTTTTATATAAAAAAAGAACATAAAGTGTAAAATTCCACACAGTTTTCCGAGACATTGCCAAGCGGCTGATCGACTCTTCACGTGCCCAGAGAGTTTGCCTACTTTTTGGCCAAAGAACCAGCATTGCCATACAACGTGGCAATGGGTTTGCTGATTTGCACATTGTTAAATATTTGTAATAATAATTAATAGCAAATAATAACCAATAGTTTTATAAATATTTGGAAATAGAAAAAAAAATACAAAATTATTTTTAAACTATGGGAGACTTAAATGCCACCACAGCCACCTTTTGGCTCATTTACACTTGTCTTATTCTTTGCTTGTTGAGTACAATATGTTGAATATAAAATACACTATCTCTACACAGTTTCAACAATAGGGTTGATAACTAATTTTAGAAATGATCTAACAAATTATGTCATTATGAAGAAAGCAAAATGACATAATCAAAATTTAAACTAAGAAGATAGTTTCCACAAAAATAACGTGATCATCTATATATATATAAAAGAAAGTCGTGTTAGTTACTCTATTTATAACTCAACAACGGCTGAACTGATTTGGCTGAAAATTGGTGGGGAGGTAGCTTAGAACCAGGAGACGGACATAGGATACTTTTTTTTTTTTTTTTTTTGCTTTTGGCAAAGGATACTTTTTATCCCCTTCGACCGCGTTCTCGTGTGATGTGACATAAAACGTCAAAGAGAATACATTTCACTATAAAACGTGGTATGACAAAAACTTTGCCTTCGAGGTACCAGGCGGTCATAACTTGGTATGAGCTTATTAAACAGCAGTGTCAGCCAGAAAACGCTTTATGCCTTCGAAGTACCAGGTTATCATAACCGAGTAGGAGCTACCCAAACATATGAGTATCAGCTAGAAAACGCTTACCAGATCACCACCGCGTACCAGGTTGTCAAACTTGGTAGGTTTATTACAACATTTTGAATCTTAGGCGATACGAAGTTCGCTGGGTCAGCTAGTTATAATATATATTTCCAATCCTTTTTTTTTTAAGAAGAAATTAATTTTTAATGAAATTGACGCTCTACGTCATTTTGCCGAGTTGAATGACAGTTGTGATGCGGACATTTTAAGTGGGTAATCAATTGACTTACTAATTAAATTTTCTTACTACATAGTCTTAAAATTATGTCACCTTACCACTGCGCCTGGCGGGAAATGTTTGCACTAAGGCTTCATCCACCTTTCCACGCACATCAGCTATCAGAACCGAATGATTCATTCCATGTTCCTTCAAGAAACCAATTATTTTTTCCTGCTCCTCATTGAACAGCATAAAATCTATTGTTCTGTTATCTCTTATCCATATTTCTTCGCCTTTGCTTGCTGTGTAAAAAGGAATTTAATTATTTTATACCTGTTATAAAACTACAATTGTGGTACAGTATTCTTATCTCACCAAGCGGCCCGTGCTTTACTTGTGGTTACCTAGTGTACAAATACGCTGTGAATATGTGTGTAAGCGCACGAGCTCTCGGTACCGTCCGAGATAACAGCGTAGTTTGAAGTGTGTGTATGTGTGTATGTTATGTGCTGATGCTACTCGTCTTCACGCACACATCCACAGCGTGTTCTTACAACCAGCCTGAATTATTTCGTGAGATAAAATTATTATATCCATTATTAATTTTAATAGTGGAATTCAAAATAATTTAGAAGTATTTAAGGCGGGTTGGCTTCGTGAATGTTTCGAATTGAGCAACCAATGTAGCAATATATTTTGTCGTATGATTAAAATTCCACTGTATATAACACGGCTTATAATAACAAACAGTGGAAAGACACTTCAAGTAATGTATGTGTAAACGCAGGACCTGTCGATACCGTCCGAGATAACGGCGAAGAATAATGTATGTTATGTGCTGACGCTACTCGTCATCACACATCCACAGCGTTTTTTTACACTTGGTGACAACCAGCGTGAGTTACTTCGTGTGATTAAAATATTATATCCAATATGAATTTTAATAGTGACATTCAAAATAATTGAAAAGTATGTACGAAGCGGGTTCGCTTCATAAATGCTCGTTTGGAATTGAACAACCAATATAGCAATGGATTTAGTCGTTTAACTTCTTGTAATGACGGGAAGTGTGTGTGCAGTTAGATTGCAGGGTCATCAATCCGTTAACAAATCATTATAATCCTCAGATTGACAATAAATAAGTTAGCTCAATTAAAATCCACACTGCATATTCAATTCTTAATAGTAATAATCACCAATTTATAAAAGAAATATGAAAATAATTAAGATTACCCCTATCGTAGAACTTATTTAGCACATCATCATCGAAAACGCCTTGTGCTCGCCATAACTGTATACCTCTATGCTCAGTCTCCGCTAAAATACCTGAAATAATAAACTTAAACTATTAATAATGAAAATATTTTGCTAAAACTCTAATGTCACTTATCCCCTTTAATTCCCCAGGCAGTATATTACACTCAAATTGAATATAAGTATGCAAATATAAGAAACCTTTTAGAATCAAAAAAATAATAGGTTTCAACAAAATCATGTCTACATTGAAAAATAGAATCAATTCTCAGAAGGCACACGATAAGGAATTTTATAGACGTATAAAACAAAAGTACCTACGTTTGCTGAAAAATTAATTGACTGAGCATTGTTTTTTTAGACTCTGTTTAAATAAAAGATACGCCCCGTTAAAAGGTTAAACAGAAATTCGTGTGAATAAATAAAAAGACGAAATTACAACGAAAAATATAAGTACCTACTTGAAAGATAAGAAAAACATAGTCTGGGATTACTTGAAGCTAAGTTGTTCAAATTGTCTCAAATGATTTACAATACAAAATTAAAATAATTCTGTGTTAAGAAATTTTAAGAGATTTTTATTTTAAATTTTGTTAATTTCGCTGATTTACTTGATTTTACATTTAACCTCCTGGATTTCGGGAAAAAAAAGTTGTTGGATGTTATTATTTAGTTGGAGTTTTTTGACGTATCTGTCAAACTCAAAATGACGTCTGGTGCTGTGTTGCTAGTTTACTAAGGTTACACAACTACCATAAAACGATTAGTTCCGAAACCAATTCACAGATGATTTTAGAACAAATGTTTAATTCTTTATGTAATATAGGTATGACGCTGGCATCCAGGAGGTTAAATCCGAAATATTACGTATACGGACTCTTAAATCAAGTACCTCTAGATAGAACAAGAAAAACGTTTAGAAGAGTGACCAGGTTAGCCTTCTGAACTACACCACGGATTTAAGCGCGGTTTCACGTTCATTTAGACAATTTATTCCGGAAAGTTTATATATATGATATACTAGCTTCTGCCCGCGA
This sequence comes from Aporophyla nigra, assembly GCA_947507805.1. Lineage (NCBI taxonomy): Eukaryota > Metazoa > Arthropoda > Insecta > Lepidoptera > Noctuidae > Aporophyla > Aporophyla nigra. The sequence goes on along the minus strand of OX382292.1, from coordinate 22,788,514 downwards.
CTTCGTCCGCGTTAAATTTCGTGCTCCCCCGACCCTTCCTGTCGCGTCGAATCGCCTACCCGTGCGATTTTCCCCGTTTTTGCAACATTTTTCATTACTGTGATGTTATATAGCCTATGTTACTCGCAGATAATGTAGCTTTCTAATAGTGTTTTTTTTTTAAATCGGTCCAGTTGTTTTTGAGTTTATCCATTACAAACAAACAAACAAAAATACACATTTTTCCTCTTTATAATATTATAGTGTAGATAAACAACTAACATATATTAAAGAAATCTCGATATTTTGTCAAGCCTTGTAAAGCAAGGACGGGTTCTTAGTTATTAATAAAAACTAAAAGTAACCCTTCGCGTTCGATTTCAGAATCGAGTCTTTATTTGTATTTAGTGATCGTAACGTTTTATTAAAAAGCCAAATAAAAGTAACTATGAAACATACGATGCAGAATTTCATCATGGTGCAGAAGAGCAATTAATATACAAAAAATCATGTCATGTCTTGCAATTAGTAAGTAATTAGGTATGCAAGATGGAGACGCCAATACGACCCGCTGCGATTCAGCCTCTTACACTTATGTGAGCTTAAGTGTTAAAAAAACACTTCGTCTGTATATCTAGTGACGTTCTTAGTCAGCATACAGAAAATTGAGAGAGGAAAAGCAGGGTTGACCCAGTGGTATCGGCCACGAGTTACGAGTTAAGGTCGTAGGTTCTAACTCAGACGGGCCATTTACTTTGTGTAAATTATTTGATCACCACTGCGCTTGAAACGGTGAAGGAAAACATAGTGACGAAACAGGCATATCATCGAACCACGAATTCGAAAATATGTGACATCCACCAACTCACACTGGGCCCCCGTAGCATATTATGGCCCACTCCCTCTCACAGTGAGGAGATCTGTATCTCAGGAGTGGGAACATTATAAGCTAATATTGCTTATACTATTTAATATTAACATTAAAAAAGTGATGTTTTCAGTGATATTCAGTCTAAAGGCCTCTCTGGGTCTTCCCGGATGCCTAACTTAATTGGAAGCCTGCCTGTGAGTCTGTAATAGTCTACTATCATATTTTGTTTTCGGTAGTCCTTTAAGTAACGGTTGAACGGTAGCAATTAGGCTTGTACGAGTATGTTCCAAACATACAACGTTTGTGAGGTCATCAATATGCAAGTTGAGCTATGCATTTTGAAGAAATATGCAAAAAAAATGATTGTGTGGTTTTTATGAAACCACGGTAAAAGTGAAACATTTTTCACATTATAGACATTTAACTAAAAAATTTCGGAATATATGCAAAAGCTTAATAAAAAGACTTAATTTAATATTCATACAAAATAAGTTAAATAATAAATTCAAGCACTCAAAATTGAAATAAATCCGTAAACAACAACATGCACCAGCGAGCGCCTTTCACTTTATCCCTACTCCGTGGCCGACCGTCACGCGACATGCAACACACAGACGAAAAGGTGTGAGACGATGTAATAAATGTTTCACTCTAAAAACACGCTGATAGAAAACCAAACTTAAAAGTTAAAAATAATGGAAAAAACGCACGGGGTGCTTTTATCAATTATATAATACCTCGAAGAGCACCCAACGCTTTTCCATTATTTTTCATGTTTTTTACTTTTTTAAACTATTATTTATTTTCTGTTTTTTAGTTCGGCTAGCTTCAAAAGCGGGTTATTCTTTTGTTTTGCTTTCTAGGTGTTCCTGGCCAGGATAATAGCACTTTATGGATATTATTGTATTGTCATCGGTCCTTGATAAGTGTGTAAAGGGTGAAAATCACGTTCCAAGATTTCTTTATATAAATACATACATACCAAGCGAGTGAAAGCATGTTTAAAGTCATATTAATTAGGATAAAGTGAGAGGCGCTCGCTAGTGCATGTTGTTGTTTATGGATTTATTTCAATTTTGAGTGCTTGAATTTATTATTTAACTTAATTCCTATGAATATTAAATTAAGTATTTTTATTAAGCTATTGCATATATTCCGAAAATTTTTAGTTAAATGTTTATAATGTGAAAAAAAGTTTCACTTTTACCGCGATTTCATAAAAACCACACAATCCTTTTTTTAACAATATCCATTCATTCACAACCAAGTAATTCATACAAAGAAAGATTAGTAACCCGAAGGCAACATTGCACCACTAAAAGGAATTTCGGCATCACTAAGTCTATTCCCAATAGCAGCCAATTTGAGCAGGCCAACAAGCTGGACAGGGCAACTTCGGCACAATGACACAACGAATGAGCTTAAAGTTGAAAGCTAAACAAGTCAAAGGGGACACGTTGAAATGTAGTTTTAGCATCTCCAACAATCAGAAATAGTGAGTTATTGTCTAGAGGAGAAAAGATTTGCTATTCATTTGCGGGTTGTATCTAATTGTAATGGCGTGTGGTGCCGAATGTCTTTGTCATTACGTTTTTTCATGTCGTTTTTGTCATTTCTAAAGAAGGTAATTTTAATCCAAAAAATAATTAAAACTGGCTAAGTCAATTATAATTACAGTCACACTTCATCTGTAGGGAAAACAAAACAAAATGGACGACGTACCTACTACGCTAGATCCTTATACGTGTGCGAGTGTGTGAATGCGAAGACTTTTAATGTGACCACAATTTCCTTATACAATTAGTATAATTATTTTTGATATTGAAAAAAAAAAATGGTTTATACATATTTTAAAAAAATCGGTTAAGTATTGTAATAAGGTTTTAGCATAATATTATAATTTTATTGTTTGGTGGTACACGTTAATTCCGGGACATGAATTATTGCTAAAAAAATATTTGACGAATGATTTTATTTCTGTCAGTAGGTTTGTACACAAAGTCGCTTTTATAGACCAAGACATAATTTTAGTCAGATCGTTTAGAGGAGACCATGTAGATTAGTGCCTGAAATGGTCTTTTGAGGTAAGAACCATACAGATTGAGTGCACGCATTCGTCAGTAATCTTGAAGCTCAATTCAGAACTTAAGGAGCTCAAAGATTCTTTGAACAATGTCAAAGAAAGAACATTTAGATAGGCCGCAAAAAGTATTCCATCTACCAGATCATAATTAAAAGTAACTGAGAGAAAAAACAATGACCTTAAAGTCCTCACACTGATAATAATATCTTTACATAATAAGTATTTATGTCGTTAATTATGTACCTACTTGTTTTAAAAAGTTGCTACTGCTCTGAGCTCTTAACATTTGTAGTTTCATCAGTTTTATCAAATTTTGATTTATATTTTCCATAATCAAATTATTTACATACCTGAGTGATTACTATGTCAACATAGAACTGTAATAAATTTTACTTGATAACTCCTTTCCCTGCAAACGGTCCGAATCCAGCTTATCCGGATGTTCTTCGCTCTGTATGCAGGAATGGTTTGTGCTAAACCTCTAACGTTTGTGCATGTTAGTTTGTGTGCAGTGGAAGCCACGTCACAGAGAATCTTAGTGCTAATCCAACATCAACAAATCTAGAGGCATGTTGAGAGGATGAGTAGGGCAGAAGCACTATACATTACATAACATTACGCCTTCATTCTCTAAAGGGATGGGCAAATGAGCATAGTACTACATCTCTCTTGTCTACCTCGCTGGTCTAGTGGTCGCAAACGCTACTTCTAAGCATGGCGGCATTCAAGATCAAGTTTCCAAGCAATTTAAATAATTATAGACGGCTTATTGTTTACACGCTTTTATTAGCTTAATACGTATGTTAGTATGTGCCTATGTAACGGAAACTTTGAACATGATTTTGACCCCGTTAAAACGTCGGATTAACTCGAAATTTGGCATACTCATCAAGGACCGATGACAATACAATAAATTTGTGCCATTATCCTTGCCGCGGTCTTTGAAAACTACGCTGACATACGTCACAAAATACGAAAACTACGCTGACTACTTTTCCTGCTCCTGCTACTACTACTGCTTTTTCAAGTATTTTTAATTGATATCAAGCACCCCACGCTTCTTTCCATTATTTTCAACTTTTTAGTTTGGTTTTCTATGGAAGAGGGTTTTTGTTTACTATTTTTTTTTACCATCCGTTTCAGGCAAAAAGTCAAAGAAAAGCACTTCAATGAAAATAAGACTTCTTTAACTAGAACTGGGTTCAATTTTTGGGTCGGGCAAAGAGTTATTGGGTTGTTCCTTATGAAATTTCAGTAGCAGCCTGAAATCGGGATTAGTGCCCAATGGATGGCAATAGGGTCGCTCCCTACTACAGGGGACTTGAACATATCTGTCATAATGTTCAGGGTCCATACATGGGCCTCTGCTTTAACACAGGCGTGATGTTTTATTATCTCTTTAGTTTTGTCGTTGTTCGATGTTATAGGAGGCGAGCCCTATACATACAGACTAGATCGCCATTGAGTAATTCACAATCAACCAATCGAACCAAGACCCTCACGCTCAACACTAGTGCTTACTGAGTAATCAAAGATAATTTATTTATTTATTTATTTATATATACTTTATTGTACACCATTAAAATACAAAACAAAAAAACATTACAAAGACTACAAAATATACAATGGGCGGCCTTATCGCTTTATGCGATCTCTTCCAGGCAACCATGGAATGGACAGTAATAAGTCTGGACATAAAATGGGTATGTCAATGGTGTAAACATACAATGTACTAAAATTGCTACACAGATATTTATATTCTAAATAATAGATACATAAATACATACATACTAAATATATAAGGCACAAAAATAAATGAAGACAGTACATAGAAAATTACAGTTAGATTAGGAGAACAAGATCACAACGACAAGTAGTGTTCCTTTACGAGTCTTTTAAAAACATGTAACGTCTGCGCGCGTTTAATTTCAACAGGCAATGCATTCCACAACCGAGCGGCTTGGACAGTAAAGGAATGGTCGAAGAAAGTTGTGGAATGCATAGGCATTTTAAGCTTCAAGTTATCTGATGACCTTAAGAATTTCGTGTGGGAATCACAAAGAAACTGAAAACGTTTTTTGAGATAGAGAGGAGTAGAGGGCGTAAATAACACATTATACAAAAGAGAAAGAATATGAGCATTCCGGCGAAGGCGAATTGGTAACCACTTGAGCTTCACTCGAAATTCGGAAACATGGTCATATTTGCGCAAACCAAATATGAACCTTATACAAAAGTTTTGAAGGCGCTCAAGTTTGTTCAGTTGGTCTTGGGTAAGGTCAAGATAGGTGGCATCAGCATAGTCAAGGATGGGTAGTAGAAGTGATTGTGCAAGCGCAATCTTGGTCGCAGTCGGAAGAAAGTTACGTAATCTCTTCAAAGACGCAGCGGATGCAAATAGCTTGCGGCTAACTTCCTGTAGCTGTGCAGTCCAAGAAAAGTTCTTATCAATTAATATTCCTAAGTTTTTGACTGTATCGCTGAAAGGAATAGATGTTCCTGCTGAGATTTAAATTATTTTTAATTTACTATATACATTAAGAATACATTTATGTTGAACCTCTCCAGTGGGGTAGGTATACATCGTCGTCGTCGTTTCAGCTGATAGATGTCCACTGCTGCTACAGAGGCCTCTCCTAATTTGGTGCGGTTGCCATAATCGCCACGCTTGGCAGGCGGGTTGGCGATCGCAGTATGGTGGTAAAATGCATAGAGAACGTTTAATGTTGTAAGTCCCTTAGCCACCTTTTACGACACCCACGGGAAGAAATGGGATGGTGCTATTCTTTACGTCCAGCCCCACACGGAACAGGAGAACATTGGGGGCCCAGTGGTATCAGCCCCGACTTACGAGAGGTATATATATTACGTCCCCCATTCCGCAAAACTGTTTCAGGGTCGAACTCCCCAACCTCAAGACTTTGCAGGATTCTCAATAATTGTGATGATGCTATAGATATTTGTTGTACATCAATTCATAAATTCAAGCACCAAGTCCTGCCCTGCCCTGTCCTGTTAGTCTAGTGGTTAGTGACCCTGACTGCTAAGACTGAGGTCGTGGGTTCGATTCCCACCCAGGACAAATCTTTGTGTGATGAGCACAATCATTTGTTCTGCGTCTGGGTTTAATTTATCTATAATATGTATTTATTTAGAAATATATAAGTATGTTTATCAGTTGTCTGGTTGCCATAGTACAGGCTCTGCCAAGTTTGGGATCAGATAACGTAGTGTTGGTTGTCCAAATTTTTTATTTTTATTTTTTTATTTATTAAGTCCACCAAAAATAATCAACACTACACTGAACTATGTTACTCTTAACCTATATATTTAAGCTTTTAACTGCCTTAATAATAAGAATGTCTTTAATATTAAGTATGTTTATAACTGTAAAACCACTGTAATTAATTTTTAAGTAAGTTCATGCATGCTGTGTCCATCGCATCATATTGTACACTTGGTGTGTATTATAGCTTGTATTATTAGATTATAAAGTGTAACAATTGTAGAGAGACCAATAAATAAATAAAGTATACATAGGCATGATAAAAACAACTCCATATAAAATATATATTTCGCAATACACAGATATCACACTGATTGTATATTTTACATATTTTGACATTCTGTCATCGGCATACTATTCACATTTCCAATACATAACTTGTCACCAGTAGAATACATTCCTAGAATCTCTGTATGTTCTGACGTATGTATCGTATTGAACATACATTCGATTCAAGATTGAAATGTCGACTGATTGCTGACGGAATTACATTACACATACTGTTTGGTAATGTATTGGTATACTATGTTCATTTTATACTGATCGACACCTTAAACATGTAGCGCGCGCTTATTTATGTTCTGTCATCCTTCAAATATGTCAAAGGTGATTTTTTATACAACAAAACGTCTTACCTTGTCTTCCCCGTACACCTACTTTTTGCCAATTATGTTTAAGTCCCATGTAACAGGGGAAATCCAGACTCCAGGAAGCCAATTCTCGTTCGTTACTGTCACTCGATTCGTGCTTTTCACTCGTTAAAATCGAGTTGAGCTATTCTCGCCACGTCGATTCGAGCATATCTCGCAGGAAAGCCACGCGACATCTCGTTTACATGCGACATGCTTAGAGTGATGGAGACCAGTCGAAACGGCCATGACGTCATTTCGAGCTGCGTTCGAAAGTCAAACAGTCAGTCAGTCATGATTGTGTCAATTGCGAAAGAAAATTATAAATATTTTTAACACAATGTGTTACGTGTTCATAAACATTTCTAATTCGCTTATAAAATGGTAAGCATTTTATAAGATACTTAGAACACGAGCGAAAACAACGAATATGACATTTTCGAGTGAAACCGCAAGAATTGCCTTCCAGATTGTTACTGAAAAATTCTAGATGGAAAGCCCTATATCACTTTCTCTGACTTGGAAATCGAAACCAAGACTTCATGACCAGCAGTAGCACCTGCGACCGCTAGATCAACGAGTCATGGTTGTTTACATGTTGGCGACAAAATTCAGCTTATCTCAAAAAAATTGCTACAAATATATAATTTCACTAGCTGACCGTAGAGACGTTGTCCTGTTTCCTAAAACTCGATAGCAGCGCCATCTGTCGGGCTGATTTGTGAATCTAAACCATCCAGGGTGCCACCCAAACGCATTAAAAAAAAATCATATATATCATAGTGACATACACACGTACAGTAGAATTATTTATTTATTTATTTATTTTATTTTATTTTATTTTATCCTTTATTTCAGGCAACTAAAGGCCCATAAAACACAATACACATATAAATATAAAACAATAATAAACTAATACATATTTTAAACAATATACTTAAAAACTACTGCACACGAAGTGACGGCGTCGTGTTACGCTGCGAGGTGTCGCGTAGCCGGCCTCGGAATCGCCGATACAGCACACCTTTCGGCCAAAACTCTTCCTTGAGAAAGGTCACCAAATGTTGGGTTGGAACGCGCACCACAAACGAATTAAAGTTGGTATTATGGCGCGCCTCCAACTTCTCCACCCTCAAGGTCCAGTTGGTCTTCACCCGTATGTACTCGACGATGTCCTCAGTCTTCGTAGAGTGGTGTAAACGGGACACGTACAGCTGCGTCGACGGTACAGCAGGACGTAGCAGCATGTTGGGTCCTGCCAGCGCTGTCCCGCACTGGTTGCGATAAGTAGGCTTCTTTTTCTTTCTCTCCACCTTGATGAAGCCGTCCTCATCGCACGTGTGCTTCGATGGTCCCTGCTGTTTTTGGTCCACCATAGCGCCTTTCGTCGCTCTCAATACCGAGCGACTCTGCTTACCCTTCTTGGATCTTTCTGCTTGTCGTTTTGTTTCCGACGTAGCAGGTTTCGTCTTGGCGACTATTGTAGAATAGGCACATTTGGGAGTCGATGTACCTATTACACGCGTTGCTTCCCCGGCAGGTGCGACGCGATCAGCCGAACACGATGCAACGTCTGCATTCTTGATAGCCGGCGACGTCGATTCACTCGCCGACTGAAAAACTGCAGACAGAAGCATTTTGTGCTCCGCGACGTGTGTTCACGTTGGAGCCTTCCGGTGACCCCAGTAAAAACAGCTACACGGTTCAATCAATCAGGTAAAGCTACGCTTGCCGCGGTTGGTCCGTGGATGGGTGTCTTTAGATACCAAGACCCCTCCATGCCTCAAAAAACACGCTAAGCCGTTGGTTCCGGCTGACATTCCTGGATCCTCGACAGTCTTTACAGGTAGTTAGAAGCCCATTTGTTTGACAAAAACATCGTGAGGATCTGGGAAAACATCGCGAGGAAACCGGCATGTCTTTGAACCAAAAATTCGAAGACATGAGACATCTACCAACCCGCACTGGGCACGCGTGGTTGATTATGGCCCACTCGTTCTACCGAGAGGAGGCCTGTGTTCCAGCAGTGGGAACATTATAGGCTGCTGATGATGAAGTCTGACAACCAGTCTTACTTTAAGGGGTATTTTATTACCCAGTAACTGGGTTATGGAGGTCAGATACGAAGTTCGTCCATGTAAAATACTGGTATTCTGCTGCATCTGGTAAGACATGTTGAGTTGGGTTAATAAGAAAAAGTAATCTTTCAAATCATACTCTTACAGATTTTGTGGGCTATAAACGACGTGACGCTAAAACTTACTTCCTTGTAGGACGCTAATATAACCGTGCATTTATTCATAGTCAATCGTAAAAATTCGGACAAAGTCGTAACTTGTGTTAGAAAAAATGTGTCCGGGATCACATCTATACTTCTATACTAATATTATAAAGCTGAAGAGTTTGTTTGTTTGTTTGTTTGATTGAACGCGCTAATCTCAGGAACTACTGGTCCGAACTGAAAAAATATGTTTGTGTTGGGTAGCCTATTTATCGAAGAAGGCTATAGGCTATATAACATCACGCTCCAACCAAGAGGAGCGGAGCAGTAATGAAAAATGTTGCAAAAACGGGGAAAATCGCACGGGTAGGCGATTCGACGCGATGGGAATGGTCGGAGGAACAAGAAATTTAACGCGGATGAAATCGTGAGCAGAAGCTAGTGTAAAATAAAGGGTATTTTAGAAATACGCCCAATTCTTAGCCCTATTCCAACATAATATAACCTACCTACTAGTGGTAAAATGCATATAGAACGCTGCTACCCATTCTCTAGTAAGTAACTAGTATCGAGCGACTAAGTCTCTTAGTCGCCTCTTACGACACCCACCGGAAGAAATGGGATAGTGATATTTATTACGTCAGTAACCACAAGGAAAGGAAAAAAATGGATATAATAATTTGAAGGACACTGAATATTCTGTTTTAATCTGGACTAATTTTGCAAAGAACTAAAATGGTTGTGTGTAAGAGATAATCTCTGATCGCCTATGCCGCAATGTTTGAAAACTAAGGTCATCAACCAGTGTGTCCTCCCCATTATAACATAAGGTGCCAAACCGTGGCGCACTGATCATCGGGCACACAAATTCAAGATCGCTCAGCGCGTCGATCTGAGTTTTTTGAAGGATAGAAATGAAATTATACAGATAAGAACCTAATTACCGACATATAATAGCTTGCACAGAGGACGAAAGCTGAAGTGTCAGTGATTGAGACATTGTCAGTGGAGCAGACGAGTCCTGGACCGTCTATCGGCAAGCGTAGTGTAATATGCCATCCAGCTAGATGAACTAATGACTCTAAAATGTTGGCTGGATGACAGACTGAATGTGGAAGACGCAAGATAGGATGTTGTGGCGCAGTCTGGGAGGGCCCTATGTGGACTGCGATAGGCTGAGTTGATTAATTAAATCTCTAGAAATCCTGATTGGATTTAAATATATTACACTATATATTGCTACGTGTCATATGATACAATTTATGTTCAATATTTGACTTTCACGCACACTAAATCGAGAGCCGAAGCAACAAAAAATATTTTAGATATAGGCTGGGGGATAATTAAAAATAAATAATAGTTTAAAAAAACTAAAAAACACGCTACCATGGAAAACCAAACTAAAAAGTACAAAATAATGGAAAAAAAGCGTGCGGTGCTTTTAAGGTATTTTTTTTAATGATATCAGGCACCCCACGCTTTTTTTCCATTATTTTGTACTTTATAACCGACTTCAAAAAGGAGAATCTCAATAGAAGGAGGTTCTCAATTCGGATGTTTATATGTTTTTTTTTTTTTTTTTTTTTTTTATGTATGTTCGGCCATAACTCCGTCATATATAGACGGATTTGCAAAATTCTTTTTTTGTTCGAAAGGGGTTTATTCCGAAATGGTCCCATATAATTTTCATATAGATCTGATGATGAGTTCGGGAGACAGACACCGGAACTCTTTAAAAAATGACAGCAAATCAACCGCGATTTCTGCTATCGCATAAATATGCATTGTTTGTTTGGAATTAGTGCAGGGTGAATACCACAACTAAAAATTTTTAAATAAAAAACTTTTTTACAAAAAAAAACAACCGACTTCCTTAAAAACACTACAAAGTGAAAAATAACTTTAATTTCGGAAGTCGGTGGCAAAAAAACCATAAATACAGATCTTAAGACACCGACTTCCGAAATTTGAAGTTATTTTTCACTTTGTAGTGTTTTTAAGGAAGTCGGTTGTTTTTTTTTTGTAAAAAAGTTTTTTATTAGTTTGGTTTTCCATGGAAGCGTGTTTTTTAGTTTTTTTAAACTATTATTTATTTTCTATTTTTTTAGGGTATTTCGAATTTTGAGACGTATGTCAGCGTAGTTTGTGACAGTTTTTTTGCTGTCCTGGTAACCCTGGCAAGGATAATGGCACAAATTTATGAAATTATTACATTGTCATCAGTCCTTGACAGGTGTGCAAAGTTTGAATGAAATCTGGTCGTTTAAAGTGGGTCAAAATCGCACTATAAGGAGTCGGTTACAAACAAACATACAAATATACAAACATACAAATATACAAACATACAAATATACGAACATACAAATATACAAACATACAAATATACAAACATACAAATATACAAACATACAAATATACAAACATACAAGTGAAGCTAATATAAAGCGTGTAATTAACACACGGATTATAAATAATTTATCATCTAAAGGTTTCTGTAAAATACCTGCTTGCTGTTGTCTCAAATATTTGCAAACGTTTCATAACATTCATTCATCTGGAATCTTTATTCGGAAACAAATTTCCAGAATCTTTATTCGGAAATAAATTTATTCGACTTTTGATATACTTGTCACCAACTACATCGCGTGTATATCACTTGTATTGGCAGCACCTAAAGTTTCTGTTACATCGGTATTCGGTGGAAATTTTGCCAACATGGCATCGTCCACATTGTCACGCACATCGTACATCAGAACCTTATGAGAAACATTGTATGCATCCAAAAAAGCCGCAAAGTCTTCAGTCTCTCCATTGAATAGTAAAAAATCTATTGTTCTGCTATCTCTTTTCCAAATATCTTCGGTGAAATGAGCTGTGAAGAGCAAAACAATAACGATTTGTTACATTTTATTGAACTGATTTCCTAAATGTACTTACATCATCGATAGCATTTATGTAGGTCAACGTAGTATACACTTCATGCCAATGCCTTTCATTTTTACGGTTCGACCATATACACTGCGTTATTCACGCTGTAGAGCAGACGATTTTATCAAACAAATAAAACAATGGATTACGAATTTTATTAAAAATTCTTTGAGTTGTGACTGGAAGTGTGTGTGTTGTCTTGCTCAGTGTAAATTATGTGGATGATATCCTCTGCCTGTCACGTATGGACACTGTAACTTTAACGTTTCCCAGTGTATGTAGTTTTCCATATCATAATAACTCTGGAAGTTAGATACAAACGACCAATCCTGATAATATCCACATGAATCAAACAGGGTAAGTACTTCTCAATTTAAGTAACAAAACCGTTAGTCTACGGATATAGGAACCGGCTCAACTATTCGTCTTACCATACCCCATTGACTTCTTTGTGGGACTATTCTATTGTGACCGAGGCCTTTACGGGGCCACATTAGTGGGATTATTGTGTACTTTGGCGGCTAAAACGTTTACAGGGAAATGGGCCGGAAGACGATGCCATACTATTGCCACAGATTAGTATAGAAGGTCAATTCCGTACAATGAGCTAAAGCACTTGCACGCACACAGGCGCATATTCACGGGCGGCGATCTCAAACAAGAGCGAGTCGCGAGTGCGCTTGCACTCAGTGTACGTGTGGCGTGTGTATTTGTGCGTGCGTTCTCACTCGATGTATGAAGCCGACCTTCTGTATCCATCTCTTTTGTGTTTTTGCTATAAAGGGAGACAAGCGTCTTGTTTATTTTATCTTTGTTTCACTGAGTTTAACGGAGTGAAACGGTGAATACTTTCTCGTCTAAATGAAAGAGCTTATATGGCTTAATAACAACCAATCGATCTCTCTGCTTGCCTGTCCGAGGTTGTGTTACCATTCTTTACACATTTAATCCACCCAATGACCAGGAACACATGCTTAACTTTCACTGGCCTCATTTTTATGCGAATATCTTTACGAGTCGCTACGGCATTTCTATTTAAGTATTCATTATTTATTTGATATGCAAATGAAATCTTAAAGCGACATTCATTCTCAACAAGACAATCCAATCTCAATCATCGACTGGATGATGCTGCTGTGCCATCCTGTCTGGCATTAATGCTGAAATGAACCTTTTTTGGCGCAGCCGTGAGGCACACACTTGTTGTTTTTCTTTTTCATGTTATTTATTTTGTGTTTTACGAACTGTGTCAAATAAACGGTATTCTTTCTTTCTTTCAAGATAAGAAATTGTGATGACCACTATCCGCTAGTCCGGTGGTAGTTATGGCAAACTTTCTTTGGTTATTATTTTAACTACCTATTGGGAAAGGTGCACCACTTCTTCTTCGTATTTCAAACACTAACAAACTAAATGTGGTGAACGAGCACCAAGTGCCAGTGTGCTGTTCATACCATGGCCACATGCTGGAGTGTCCTAAGTGCCCGTTCACTTTCATTGCACCTTTGAAGACCTAAATAACGCCACTGATGGCGCAATCAACATGAGCCATCGTTCTGGGCTTAAAATATATTAGAATAGTTCAAAGTAGTGATGGCCCAGCGTGATCGGTCCCGACTTACGATTAGTGATTTCGAACCCAGGAAGGCAGTTTACGATACTTTGTGTATTTGACTTACCACTGCTCTCAAGACGGTGAAGGAAACCACCGCGGGGAAGTTGGCATATCTCAAAACCACAGATTCAAAGATATGAGGCATCCACAAGCATACACTGTCCTCGGGAGTCGATAGCGGACTCTCAGCCACCGTAGGCGCGAGCTTGCGGGCGGCGAGCAATCGGTAGCTCGCCGCCCGGTAAGGACCAGGCTCGGGTCGACGGCGCGTAGTATTCCACGCGCGCCTCAAAGAGATGTCAGCAGCACTGAAGGGGTCTGCTACGACCGATGTCTCCCAGGGTCGCGAGGTTGTTCGAAAGAGATAACGTGACCCTGGTACATGGGCAACTGAAGAAACACGGGTGGGTTTTAGTCAGTAAAAGTCTGTCCCTCCCGCTCCGCCCAGAGCGGGAGAAGTCATTTGATGATTTCCCATCCGAAAAAAAAAATACACTGTTCTCGCGTGGAGGATTAAGGCCCTCTCCCTCTACAGAGCAGGCCTGTGTCCCAGCAGTGGAAACATTCTTGGATGATTATGCTAAAGTACCGTCGACACAAAAGAAGAAGAAGAAGAATTCGTTTTGAATTCGAAATCATTCATTTGAAAACTATTGAGGTGTTCAAGATTACCTCTTTCCTCAAATGCACTTAACACATCTTCATGAAAATCACCCTGGGCTCTCCACATTTGCACTCCACTTCGCTCCGTTTCATTTGTTTCCGTTTTATTTGTATCCAATTCGTCAGCCAAGATGCCTGAAAGTAATACTTTTAGCTTTATACAATGTGTTCTATTGATATCCTATAACTCTAAGGTATTGATGAGGCTATGTCAAAGAATCAACTGGCAAAAGTTTTTTTTTTCTTGAATACGGGTGTAAGTTTCATCGATAAGTTCGAGCAAATACAATAATTCGGTAATGTATATTTCGGTGGGTGGTAGATTTATTTTGTATGAAAAAATCAAACAGTCAATTGATTCTCTGACATAGTATCATTAACACACTAGAGTTAAGGAATATCCAAAGGAACATCTTGTATAAACATTTTTGATGGGAACAATAAAATCTGTTACAGCCCGTTGATTACTAATTTAGTATGTTACACAAACTCAAAATAAAAACCTTTTAGGATTAAAAATAGAAAAAGTTTCAACAAAATCATCGTACATTGAACAATTTTATTAACTTTCAGAGACGCACACGCTGCATGATAAGAAATTTTATCGACGTACCGATAAACAAAATTACTCTTACACAATTAATTGGCCGAGTAACGTTTTTACACGCTTTATATTAGCTTCACTTGTATGTTTGTATGTTTGTATATTTGTATGTTTGTATATTTGTATGTTTGTATATTTGTATGTTTGTTGGTAACCGACTCCTTATAGTGCGATTTTGACCCACTTTAAACGACCAGATTTCATTCAAACTTTGCACACCTGTCAAGGACCGATGACAATGCAACAATTTCATAAATTTGTGCCATTATCCTTGCCAGGGTTACCAGGACAGCAAAAAAACAGTCACAAACTACGCTGACATACGTCTCAAAATTCGAAATACCCTAAAAAATAGAAAATAAATAATAGTTTAAAAAAACTAAAAAACACGCTTCCATGGAAAACCAAACTAAAAAGTACAAAATAATGGAAAAAAAGCGTGGGGTGCCTGATATCAATAAAAAAATACCTTAAAAGCACCCCACGCTTTTTTTCCATTATTTTGTACTTTTTAGTTTGGTTTTCCATGGAAGCGTGTTTTTTAGTTTTTTTAAACTATTATTTATTTATTAAAGAAAATAACTTAAGATTCAAAACCTAAAATGCCGAAAATAAGAAGAAAAATTACATACAGGTCGACCTAATAAAAGCGTGTTAATAAACGCTCCGCTTAAAAATTTGACAGAATTCATGAAATTGTACAAAGAGAATTTCTTACCTATTTTCTTTTAAAATAAGTATGATACTTGTCTTTTGGGATTACATGAAACTATGTTGTTGAAACACAAAAGAAAAGTAATTATTAAATTGTATTAGTAAATACCCAGACCTCAACAATTAACAGTATTTTGGATTTTTATATTAAGAAATTTGAAGTAGCAGAAATATTTTTTTTTTTAATTAAAGTGTGCTTTTTACACGATTAAAGTCGAGCCTTTTGCCCAGTAAACTACGTCTCATACAAAATGCTACCCCAAATAGCTAGGCATCCATATATTCATGGTCCACGAACGTTCAATAAAATAAAAAGACCAGGCAAAAAGCACACGTATTTCTAGCCTTTCTCAAAGAAACACCTTTGAGCATCCGACGCATATTTTTTGTCCCCACATTGCCACATGATAAAACAGAAGGTCCGTTCTATAATACAACGAGCGAATCCCACGCACACAGAAGCGCTTTATGTACAGCAAGTGCAAGTGCACCCATGACTGGCATTCACATGGAATGGACTAAGATCGGCGTTTGTACGCGACTATTATTCATTTATTAAATTAAATGAAAAACGATTTAAACTCAATTATAATAATAGACACACACACACACATAAAAGAGAATATTATAAACCTAGATTTTCAACAACCATACCGTATTAGAAAATAGGTTATCTGTCAATCACGGCATTGACTCTGGTGGACAGTAAAACCTACCGTATGATGGATGCCTTAGGAAACCCTAGGCTCACCACACGCAATGGTGCATCATAAAGGCACAGCAAACAGCCTGTGGTTTCCTGCACGGCAGTAATTAGGTCTATTTTTGCGTGCCCCTCTTCGCTCGACATATGGAACTGACCTTCTAAACAATTTCATGCCATTATAGTCCTTTGATTCAGTACCTATACGCTTCGGTTCAATACGTTGCCCAAGCGAGCATAAGAGATATGAATCATAAATCTACAGCAGACTAGGGAAAACGTCGTGTGATTTATTTTCGCGCTGGATATTAAAAAATAAACATGTGTACTGGAATGCGGATTATTAGTGCTCTGATTTATTGTGGTCCTTTTTAAATAGGGGCCAGAATAAATAAATGGACGGTCTAATCCGAAGACCCAAATTAAATCTGAATGCATATTCGCCTGTTTGGAGGTCCTGAACCTGTAAACATGATAGGCTGATTAAACCGAAAATTTTCATAGGCCACTCCTAAGACTCCCACAAAAAGGCGCAACGCGATTCTAGTCAAAAAAATACTATGAAATTGTTATACAGAAATCGTGTCGCACTGTCGTATCGTGCTTGTCTGCGGGAGCCTTCACAGAGAGGAATCTATAATAGAAATGCAAACAAATTGTAGACGTCGCATTCCGAAGGATTTGTCTAATCGCAAATATTTCATCACAAATCTGCTTTACGGATCAGTATTTTAAACTGCATCGTAATGTCTATACCGCCAAATGACATTCAGTCATCATCTTTACATGCCGAACGAATTAAAAATATGACACTAGCAGACAGCTATTTTTTAAATCTATATATATAAAAATGAATCCCTATTTCCCTTGGTCACGCCATCACGCGTGAACGGCTGGACCGATTTCACTTTTTTTTTTTGTTGTCTTTGTAATTGTCAGGGGAAGTAGGAGAAGTAATTCTTATGAAAGAAAAAAATTAAAAAATTGCGCGGAAAATTAGAAAATTTAAGAACTCTTATTTAAGAATACTTAACACCCATATAATAGGACAATGTAAACTTTTTGAATGTAACATTATGACATTTGACATAGAATTGACAGAATGCGTGTTCAAATATCATCAAAGAGACAGGACAACGTCTGTCGGGTCAGCTAGTTAATAATATTTTATACATTGACCAGGCCATAAAAGATTGCTGTCAACTCGACATTGGTCAAAGATAAATCCTATTTTGAACTTTGTTTATACTTTACTTCGCACTTGCCTGCTCAGAATCATATTGCTGTCAACTCGACATTGGTCAAAGATAAATCCTATTTTGAACTTTGTTTATACTTTTCTTCGCAATTGCCTGCTCAGTATCATAACTTAAAAAGGCATTCTGTCCCGACTTAATAAAAGAAAGAGTTTAAAAATTTACGAACGTTTAGATTTGACTGTACCTACCAGTTTACACCATTATAAAATACGATTATTTATGGATGTTAATATAAAGGTAAGGTGGAGTTAATACAAATAATAGCTGATGAAATTAGGATACACTATGCGTCTCCCTCGCTTTTGGACGCTGCTTGCGCTAGGAATAAAATCTTTTAGAAATCGTCACGTAACGAAAAAGCATTATGCCCCTCCATGCGTGTTTTTGCTGTACTGTAATATTTTAAAAAAGCGACTGAGAGACAGACACAGTCTCATGGTTTTCGAAGCCACAGAAGTCTTCAGAGAAGTAAAAAAAAACCAAGATGGCGCCAACAAAAAAATCAAGTTTTCATGAAGGTTGTCGTTTTCATAATTTTCGAGAGTGCTGAAGCGGATAGTTAGGTCAAAATGAAAATCCAAGATGGCGTCTGACCTGCCAGGGTCGCGAGATTGTTCGAAAGAGATACCGTGACCCTGGCACATGGGCAACTGAAGGAACACGGGTGGGTTTTAGTCAGTAAAGTCTGACATGCCCTCCCGCTCCGCCCAGAGCGGGAGAAGTCATTTGATGATTTCCCATCCAAAAAAAAAGAAAAAAAAGATGGCGTCTGAGAATATATTCAAATTTTTCATCATTTGTGTTCATTCCATAGTTTTCGAGGGTGCTGAAGCCCATAGTGAGTGAATCAGAATAAAAATCCAATACGAAGACCACTTTATGAGGGTTTCCAGAAACTTATACTAGATGGCTCTGTATTAAAAACACGTATTAAAACCACTCTCTCTCTCTCTCTTTCGATATTCGAGTGTGTTTGCGTACGAGTATCGGTTAACGGACTTCGTTCCTGACAGGGGTCCCCCGACACAACGTGTTTTTTTTACCCCTTCCAGGAACACGAATCGTGATAATATATTCTGCGAACGCTTATACCCTTTCCTATGACGTAATCACATAACCCCATTCCCACCCACGTAAACTGTGTTTTATTTACTGTAAACCACTATAAAGGTTACACGTGCAACTAATGTAAAACAAACAATCACCAACCCCCAGGAAAACATACAGAGTATAACATTTACTTTATAAAGGTGAGTTTTATATGTACATACATATGTGGACGCTATTATGAAACTCGTATTTCTGTGAAAATGGCTTGTTTTCCGGTCGTTTCCTTGTTAGACGGTAACGGAGATGCTAGTTGAAAACTCGATGGCATACAACACAAGCGATTCACGCTGCTTTACCCGCCTTTTAAGCTTTTTTTTATATTCTTCGGAAATCAGATGTGTAATGGAATACAAAGTTGATTTTTATCGAAAAGTCTTTTTATATTTGGTAACAATGCGTTATTTAAAAAAAAGTTACCATGGAATTTCTTGCCCGTTCTCCTTCAAAGGGATCTATTACGCTTCAGAATAGGCAACTAGCTCATCTTTTTGACTGATCGAACCCTTAATAGTTTAATAGTGCCTTTAATTGGTTTAATTGATATTAATGCTTAGAGTTTTATTTTTAAGCTGTTGAGGAACAAAAAGTGTTTCCATGTTTTCTTTTCTTTCGAGCTCTTCGTTTGCTTTAATTTATAAATAAGGTCGTCAGTTTACTTTCATTCTTTTACGAATATTGATTTAATACATTAGGCGTGAACTCATTGCTCTATATTAAATAATGGTAGATATAAAGCAGTACTTCTGTTCCTACATGAATATTCGAATAATTTGTGCATGTGAACTACATAACCAGTCGCGGACGTATCCACGGGAACAGCTAAATTCACAAAATTCGGTAACACTACTAAATTCAGTAACCTAATGAATGGACATAAAATAAACAATTCTATTCATGAAACAACTTCTATTGTTGTTTACTTCAAGTTAAGCACACAAACTATCAGGTTCTATGAATTTTGTCTGCCTGGAATAGGCAGCGAAACAGAAAACAAATGATGAACTCTAAGGTAAATTGAATTTTAGTAGAGTGAAAGGAAAACATATTTGAAATTAATGTTTTTGTTATTTTAATTAATTTTATTATGTTTCAGTTATTCTACTCTCGTTTCGGTAAACTACACAGAGTGCCAGGATCACTGACGCACATCATGTTACCTTGGATTCGGTAAATGATTCTAAACACAAAACGAGAAAAAAACACCTGCCTAACATTTTCACCTTTTAGTTAGTGCACTCATTTATGAAACAGCTGTTTTTGCGGAACCAAGTTTTATAATATAGCTTGCGGTAGGAGTAAAATTGTAGAAATAGCACGTAACGAAAAAACGTGATACGTCACGAAATAGCGTTATGCTTCTCCATACGACTATTTATTGAATACAATAGAAATAGAGAGAGTGAGATCATATTCTAGGTTTTCGAGTTTGCAGTTTGTTTGAATAATAGTAAGATCAAAATGAAAATTAAACATGGCTGCTGTTAAAACAATTGTATTATTTGTCATGGGTGTCGTTTGCATAGTTTTCAAGGGTGCCCATGCCAATTGCCAATAGTAAGGTCAAAATAAAAATTCAAGATGGCCTATGCGAACATTTTTAAATTTTTCATCATGGGTCGTCCTCATAGTTTTCGAGGATGCTAAATGGCTTTAGCATCCTCGAAAACTTTTGAGCTCAAAATAAAGTTTGAGTATTATAAATGCAGACTAAACAACGCGACATTCGGAGTTAAAGAAAAGCGGGAGGAACTTCTTTACCAACGGGGGTCCGCCGACCCTACACCTTTTTTTTTAAAGTAACCGTCGAAACTTTTCCACTCCGGGGGATTAAAAATTATGTATTCAATCCGTGATAACAGGCTGTGCATTGATTTCACTATCTCGCGCTTGAAAATTAATCACATTTGCGATAATTTTCCTTCGAGCATTTAGCCCTGTGTATTTTATAAGCGGCAGAATTGAATCAATCAAGTTCAGAACATGAAATCGAACTAATTACTCTTATGTCGATAAAATATCTGTCATTTTATTCAAAATAAATCTCATTCATCTGTCATGTTCTTATATATCCAACAACATAGAAAATATTGCTCTTATAAAATGAACTACCGAAACATCTTTTCTGCGTCTATTCACGTCAAATGATTTACGACAAAAAGATAAAGACGTCGCGAAATATACTGATACAAAAGATACCATTGAGACTACATAAAAAGGTATGTTTTCGAACTAAATCTCGCATCAAAAAGATATCACAAAACTGTTTGTATACAACTTCAAGAGTCTTATTTTTCTTTGTTTTTAGGGTTTCGTACGTCCGATTGAAAAACTAAACCATTATACGATGACTCGTGTGTCTGTCCGTCTGTGCCACACGGGCGTGTAACTTATTTACGTTACCAGTGTTGAAAATGGGGGTCACTTAGGGGAGGCAAATGAGAAAATTAAAGTTTTGAAAACTGAATCGTCTGAATCATGAATGTCGTTTTATTTTTATTTTAAAATAAATAGTTTAATTTTATTTAATAATACGGAAGATTTATGATCATTTCCTTATCTCCGAAACCACTGAGTCTAAAATTTTGGGAAAAAAGCAGTAATAGCTCTATACTTATACATCATTACCATCATTTGTCCACTGTTGGACATGGACCATCGACATGGAGACCACGGACTTAAACATATGTTACAGGAAAACATAAGTCAATGGTCTTAAAACTCCACGGTTAAATTTCTTAATATTTTGCTCACATTCGTTCTTGGAATGTATGGGAAAACCTGTTTGTCACATACAATGTTAACTGTGTTCTTGGGACTCATCATTTCAGCCGTAAGACGTCCACTGCTGGACTTAGGTCTCCCCCAATTTGGGGGGCTTTGCCATAATCGCCACGCTTGGCAGGTGGGTTGGCGATCGCAGTATGGTGGTAAAATGCATAGAGAACGCTGCTGCCCATTCTCTAGTAAGTCCCCTAGTCGTCTTTTACGACACCCACGGGAAGAAATGGGGTGGTGTTATTCTTTACGTCCGGCACCACACGGTACCGGTTCTTGGGACTAATTCATTTCAACTACGGAACCCGTCATTCTGCTTGGCCCAATACGCACTTGGCCAGTTGGTATGCCACAGTTGTTTATGAATTTGCTTCGAAGATATTTAAGTTTATTTATGGCTCAACAGTAGTATAGATCTGAAAGAAAACTTTTTCTATTTCTGCTGTTTTGTTCTATGCTTGAATAAATTGCATGAATAATTGGTGCACCATTTCACTTAAAAATATTTGAGTTATTTTGTTGCACTGTGTTGCTACGGCGTAACCGAGTTACACCCTAGCCAAGTTACAACCGTTTCGTGTCGAATTCCGTTCTCCAATCGGTAACGCCTCGGTGTCAGCAATTGTAGAAAACGATAACTTGGTAGCCGTGTTGACGTGCCTGAGTCGGCCGCTCGTTCCACAATGTCTTTAGAAAAACGTTATTATAACAAAGGATGTAGCGTTGAACATTGTAGAAACGATAACAATTCATTCTGTCATTTTAAACGATGTGAACTTGGCTACGAATTTTCTATTCGTTTGTTCTAACCACGTAACTTAACGTTGAGATGATTTCATTCCCATACATTTGAAGCGTAAACGATTGCAGATTATCAACTTGGCTTGGTGTGCTAATCTGCTTCGCGTCAAACGCGTATTTGCCTGTAATGGAATTTGATGGACGCGCTACGAGGAGAGGGATTTGGTTGCAAAAAATATAGAGTAAAATTTTTACCTCGATGAAAAATAAATTGCTATGTTTAGACCGCGTAAGTATTGCACTTTTCTATGAAACAGGATTTTTTTATAGCACAAAAACGTAGTAACAACATCGATGCTAGCCAGTATTATTCCCAAAATTAATAGCGGTTTTTAAAATGACTGCTCGAAATTTTATTTTTTTATCGTGTTTAAAATTGCATAGAGTCGTATACAGACCACTGGCTGCCACGATTACGATTAGACTAAAATACAACGAATTTATCTTTGGCTATTTGTGTCTAAGTATTTTCTTGAAACTTCTAAAGACTATTATTATTTACTGGCAAAATTTTAGCTTCACGTTGCATAATTTAGGCTTTTAGAGACACTTACTTAACTATGTTTTTATAAAACGAAAGGTCAACCTTATAATAACCTTAAAACTTAACGTTGGTATGTCTCAGGTCGATGGTATAATTCGTCACTCCACGTACGGCGCCGTTGATTTGTGTGTTTGTGTTTATTCTTTATGTATGTGTAAAGCCCAAGGCAAATTTTTGACACCTCTTATTGTATCCATTTCGTCAAGAGTAATATGTATACAGCGATCGAATCATCAATTGAAGGACTTTTACATAATACCTAGGCGTCCTTCATTTTGCTTTAAGCATTATACATAACGGCTACAGTAAGCAAACGAACGGCGCCGTATCCATAATGATAAACACTTTATGACATATCATCGATATGACACAAAGTAACATAAAACTTTGAAATATATCAATGTTCTCGGTACAACCTTTTTAGGGTTCCGTTACCAAATGGCAAAAAACGGAACCCTTATAGATTCGTCATGCCTGTATGTCTGTCTGTCCGTCCGTCCGTATGTCACAGCCACTTTTTTCCGAAACTATAAGAGCTATGCTGTTGCAACTTGGTAAGTAGGTGTATTCTGTGAACCTCATTAAGATTTTCACACAAAAATAGAAAAAAAACAAAAATTTTGGGGTTCTCCATACTTAGAACTGAAACTCATTTTTTTTTCATCAAATATATACGTACGTAAGGGGTATTTATGGATAGGTCTTCTAAAATGATATTGAGGTTTCTAATACCATTTTTTTCTAAACTGAATGGTTTGCGCGAGAGACACTTCCAAAGTGGTCAAATGTGTGTGTGCCCCGCTCTAACTTCTAAAATAAGAGAATGATTAAAACTAAAAAAAAAATTATGAAGTACATTACCATGTAAACTTCCACCGAAAATTGGTTTGAACGAGATCTAGTAAGTAGTTTTTTTTAATACGTCATAAATCGTAGCACGCAATTTACCTTTCATTCAATCAACTCAAATATTAAAAAAAAACATTTAATTTCATAAACTTAAACCTTATGCTTATGCATAAGGTTTAAGTTTATGAAATTAAATGTTTTGTTTTGAATGTTAAAAACGTGAATACCTACAGGTTTGTACGGAACCTTCGGTGCGAAACGTAAAAAACCGGCCAAGTGCAAGTGTTTTTTATGTACTTTAGTCATGGCTGGTATCAGTCGGGGCTGTTCAAGTATCTCCCAAGCCCCCGACACATGGTACTAGAAGGAACAGTGGGGTTTTAGTCGGTAGGAGTCCGACATAACCCTCCGTTCTTCCAGACCGAGGGTAGGTATCCATGAGGATTTCCTCAAGAAAAAAAAGGTTCGACGTTTTCTAACCTTCCACCACACATGTACGAGAAAAAATATTTATCCTACTTTATGACCACCGTACGTTATCACGCAAGGGACCTCCGCCCATCACGGACAAAATTGAAGACAGTTCAGGTCCCTATGCGCCAATGTCCAGCATTTTGTGGGTACAACACACGCGATAAGAATTTATTGCAAGGAAAACAACAATCGTAGGGGTAGAGAAAACAACAGATATCTTCCTCAAATTAGGCTTTATAGGTACATTTTTTATTATTGTTTACGTTTCACTCACGTAGGTCGTTTGACTTGCGACCTCGTTTCGTAATCAGCTCATGAATAGTTCGTTCGAGACCCGAATGCAACCGACAACTTGGTCCCGAAACATGAACGCAAAAAAACTCTTAAAATCCGTGATGTTTTCCTTTTTTGATAGCTTAACATGTGTCCTAGGCTAAATTTATTTTCTCATCATAAATGGGCAGGGACAGAAAGCACTTTTACTAAAAACATTTATGAGAGACTGGAGCCCGAAGAAGGCATTGAATACCTGTGTTACGGGTCATCAGGCCTCCCAGTTCTTACAGTTAGACTTTGTATGTTATTAGCTCAAGTATGAACTAAATACGTGGAGTATGGAGTTTACAATGCTTATTTTGTGATATTAACAAAAAAACTCACAACAGAATGAATACGAAAATGAGTTTTATGTGTGTGTACGGGTGTATACGAGTGACTGTATGTGAGCAAGTGTAAGTGAGTGGGTGTATATGGGTGAGTGTGTGTTTGTATGGGTAGATGAAGTATACGAGTGTTTGAAGGAGGATGTACATGTACACATGTAGGTTAGCTGATAGGAATCAGCAAACTTCCAGTTGCATGACAATCAAGAGTTTTTAGCCGTTTGAATTAGGTTCGTTTATATATTGATTTACGAAGGGGAAATACATAAATGTTTACTCGTACGCCTAGAATGTGTTACGATGGTTATACTTTGAGCATATTTTGAAGCATGGTTTCTGAATAAAAAACACAAGCACCTAAAATATAATTTAATCGAACCAGGACTGCAAAAGCTTATTGTCTTGCCACCACGCCAATATCTCCTAAAACTTCCCACTCATAGATATTTTCTTTGACGTCATTGGAAAGACTATTCGGAGCACAAATACTTCGAAAATAGAAACCAAACAACGGATCTGCATCACAGTTATATTTTCGCTTCCCCTATTCCTCGTGCCAGTAGTAGTTCAAAGGGCTACCCAATTAAAGCAGCTATTTCCCGATTTCAGGTCAATCTAAATGTCACAAACAATTTCGACCCACTCGGCTGGCTAACTAAAATATCTGTCTGGAAGCGAAATAGTTCAGACGGAAATATTAGCTAATTGTTCGTTAGCAGGTTCCATTTCCGTTCGTTTTCACGGGCGGATATTTTAGTGACTGTATGCGTCATCGTTGTATTTTGGTTAGACTTTAAGCCAACCCCAACATTTCTACTTGGAAAAAGACTAGGCAGATTGATGCATCATGGTCATATTCCAGTTAATCTGGAGGCTGCACATCAAGCTATACATTTCCTGTTTTAGCTGAGCTCGCATTGTGTAGATTTTTTTTGCGGTGAGAAGTCAGCTTATACTGAAAATGTATACTTGACCTGTAGCCGTGCGTTCATTTAAAACTCATTTAAGAGCATCAGCGTCTGTGTCATAATTTAATTTTTGTGAAGTATTGACACTGACAGCTCTTGAACGCAGTTTAGATGTGCTCATACTTAGATTATTAATATAAGCGCTCATAGCATTTAGTTCCATTATTGAAATTCGCTATTAGAATGGTTTAATACAAACCCAGAGTGACGTAAGAGGTAACTAAGGGATTTTCTAGAGAATTGGCAGCAGCGTTCTCTATGCATTTTACATACTGCGATCGCCAACCCGCTTGCCAAGCGTGGCGATTAAGGCAACCCCCCCAAATTGGGGAAGGCCTTCGGTTGAAATAATGATTATGTGATGAATCAGGCGTAAGTAAAGTAGTTGGTTTACATCATGTTTACTATCTTTTTGCCCTTCGGCCAAGGACCCGAGATATCTTAATCTTTGACCCATCTTCAGACCACCCTACTTTGTTTATATGAAAATAAATATACTCCAAAATTGTACGTTTGGAGTGACGATTTCTTTAGCAAAGTCCTAGATACAATCCTTCTAATATTAGTCTCAAAAATGGATAATGACAATATAAAGACAATGTTGATATCGTATGAGAGAGTATGTAGTGATTGTAGAAGGTGGCGTTCCGTAGTTTCTGCCTATCCATTGGATGGAGGCCTGAGTTTATGAATGTATGTAAATCAGTAATGTTTAACCGTCTAACGTTATCAAACCATCCATACCCTGGCTCTTACAACGCAACCAATTTAGAAATTCAGAATTAATATCCGCTTATCTCACAGACTCAATCAGTTTCTGTAAATGGCAGACCTTTGAGCAGACGTTTATTGTACCATTCTCTGATTTAACATTATAAACAAGATGGACTAGACAGATGCCGCCAGATTCGGAACTTACCCCCGGGACATAAACCACTGAATCTCTTAGCGTTTATGTTGTTTGCTGATGGTAAACATAAGTTTAAATTGTATTGTTTTGCTTGAATTTTGCGGCGATTCTGCGTATTGTGTGAATATTGCAATTTAATATATAAAGTGTTACGTGTGGTACCGGACATAAAAACTTGCACCATTCCATTTCTTCTCTTGATTATCGTAAGAGGCGACTAAAGGACTTACTAGATAATGGGCAGCAGCATTTTCTATGCATTTTTTGACTGGCCTGTTAGTCTAGTGGTTAGTGGTGGCAAAGACTGAGGTCGTGCGTTCGATTTCCACCTAAGACAAATCTTTGTGTGATGAGCACAATCATTTGTTCTGTGTCTGGGTGTAATTTATCTATAATATGTATGTATTTAGAAATATATAAGTATGTTTATCAGTTGTCTGGTTGCCATAGTACAGGCTCTGCCTAGTTTGGGATCAGACAACGTTGTGTTGGTTGTCCTAAGATAGATAGTATTATTATTTGACCACCATATTGCGATCGTCTACCCGCCTGCCATGCGTGGCGATTAAGGCACACCCCAAACTGGGAGAGGCCTATGTCCAGTTGTGGACGTCATTTGGCTGAAATGATGATGAATGATGTACAAGGAAGATAGATTATATATATACGTTTGAAATAATCGATTTGGCTTCAAATAGACATTATGGCAACATCTTGGGTAAGTATACGGGAATTTGTCTAATAATTGGTACAAGAGAAATCATGTCTACAGCATTTCATTTTCTTCGTAGGCAATGTTAGAAAGACAGACAGGCTGAGTAACAGACAGTGTGACTGTAGACATCGCAAACGATGCCTCTATTCTTGTCGTACCTTTTGTGCACTAACACCTGCACTCTGCCTTTATATACCTTTGCGAGGTCAACGATAACTCTGTCGAAGGGGCTCATATTTGATGGAAGTTTATTTAAAACTAACAATTGGAATCCTTGATACAACGAAGAGGAATCGAATGTGATGTTTAATCCATTGTCAAGTAAATGAACAATAAAGCACAAAAGAGTAAATTTTATCGTTGCAATTACTACTCTCTCAGGAATAAAATTGGCTCTTTATAAACACATCTACGAATACAATTCATGCGTGTAGGATTTGTTGGCGCACAAGTATTTAACCATAAAAACAGAAAGTCACGCCTTTTTTCAATGAGGGTAGGCAGATACAACATAATGCTACGTGGAACGACTCTCACAAACTCTTGATTCCGCCAGTGTAAACATTTTCTCATAGCAATGTCAGAACGGTTCAGTCGCAGAATGTACCTATTACAAAATGCACCTCATACGCAAAACGTACCATTCCGTTACCACTGGGCCACCTCAGTGGGCCATTTATGCAGGTGTTTTACTTTGTGTAAATAATTTCATCACCATTACTCATAAAACGATGAAAGAAAACATCATGCGGATAGCGGCATGTCCTAAAACCAACAAATCGAAGACATGTTCCATTTATCAACCCGCATTTAGCCCGCGTGGTAGATGATTGCATGATTCCAACCCGTTCCCTCTCGAAGAAAGAAGACTTGTTTCCTAGCAGTGGGAAAATTTTAGGCTGATTCTGATACATTCTTTAAATAGCAGCACCCCTAGCCAAGTTGAATAGAATAGAATAGAATAGCATTTATTTGCAATTTGAGTTGATAATCGCAATCGTTAACGCTAGTCGAAAACTAATCAAATGTATGCAAACGAAATCATCTCAACGTTAACGTCACGTGGTTAGAACAAACGAATAGAAAATTCGTAGCCAAGTTCACATCGTTCAAAATGATAGAATGAATTTTTATCGTTTCCACAATGTTCACCGCTACATCCTTTATTAGAATGTCGTTTTTCTAAAGACATTGTAGGACGAGCGGCCGACTCAGGCGCGTCAACACGGCTACCAACTTATCGTTTGATTTAGAGTGGCCTGTTAGTCTAGTGATTAGTGACCCTGACTGCAAAGACACACTAGGCACTGTCGTGGGTTCAATTCCCACCCAGGACAAATCTTTGTGTTGAGCACAATCATTTGTTCTGTGTCTGGGTGTAATTTATCTATAATATGTATGTATTTAGAAATATATAAGTATATTTATCAGTTGTCTGGTTGCTATAGTAGAGGCTCTGCCTAGTTTGGGATCAGATAACGGTGTGTTGGTTGTCCTAAGATATTTATTATTTGTTTTCTACAATTGCTGACACCGAGGCGTTACCGACTGGAGAACGGGATTCGACACGAAACGGTTGTAACTTGGCTAGGGGGGCAGGTACCTCCTAAGCACTTAACCTTGTCGAAGGAACAAAAAACAATTAATAAATGAGTCTTCTAGCTACTGGTGTATGACTGGCCGTTCATCATGCATTCTTTGAGTTGTTTACAGTAAAATAATAATCATTTTTCGTTGGTCTAGTGATCATATGCGCGTCTGAGCATGAGGTTCTGATTTCGTTTTCCTGGTCGGGTAAAGTATTATTAGATTTTTCCATCAGAAATTTCACTGCAGCCAAAGTCTGGATTTGTGGCGAATTGGAAGCAATAAGCTCGCCTCTTATTTCGAGAATTGCAGGGATGATGTTATGTAAAATAATAATAATATGCTGGTTAAGTTGAATCGAGTATGACCCAAAACAATGGTTCCTGCGAAGATTAAAATTTAAATTCACATAAGGTCTGACAATCATCATCATTTCAGCCGTAAGACGTCCACTGCTAGACTTAGGCCTCCCACAATTTGGGGGCTTTGCCATAATCGCCACGCTTGGCAAGCGGGTTGGCGATCGCAGCATGGTGGTTAAATGCATAGAGAACGCTGCTGCCCATTCTTTAGTAAGTCCCTTAGTCGCCTTTTACGACACCCACGGGAAGAAATGGGGTGGTGTTATTCTTTACGTCCAGCACTACACGGTACCGGTCAGACAATATTTACTTTATATTTTAATATCAACGGCATTGTGTGGACCTTAAAAAAATAGCGTGCAGGTTCCATTTATCTCTATTTGACAAGATACGTCAGAATAATGCCAAGTTAATGAGTTAATTTTTATAATCAAACAGTTGGACTCCGGATTTGAGTAGAAAGTCCCCGTGAGCCGTACGGTTAAAAGTTGGTAAAAATAACTAGAGCCTCAATTAAAATTGGATTAAAATAGCTGAAACTGAACATGGGT
The DNA here is from genome assembly GCA_947507805.1 of Aporophyla nigra. NCBI lineage: Eukaryota > Metazoa > Arthropoda > Insecta > Lepidoptera > Noctuidae > Aporophyla > Aporophyla nigra. The sequence goes on along the minus strand of OX382292.1, from coordinate 22,758,651 downwards.
CATTCAGATACTTTTAAGGTTCCATACTTTAAAAAATATTTAACCTATGTCTCAAAATTAACCCATTCTTATTCTAAATTAACCTATTAAGCATTTTTTCGCGGACCATCATTCCATTGTGAATCTGGAGAAGGGATTTGTTAGCTGCGCTAGAGTTTAAATACTTTTGCAGCTATCATTGTTTGACTTGTTATACTTTTCTTGTGTTATTGTTTCGTAATAAACTTTCATTATTATTTATTATCTTATTTATTTATTACCTATTTTTCCGTCTGACACGGTTTTTTTACTAACACAATGATTGACATAAAATCTAACCTGTTTTATGAACCTTTAATTCAAGCCCTTCGAATTATCAAGTACATGCCAAAAAACATAAAGCAGGATTTTTCCTACGAAAACTACTCAACAACAAGATAGTATGCATGACGGAATCCAAAAAAAAATGCTTCAGAAACAAAGATTAACGATCGCTAAGCGACTGTCTGAAACCCGACAAAGGAAGAAATCGAGATAAAACGGACATTCAATAAGCGATACTGTCGTTCCTTCACGAAAAGGCAGATAAGTTACAAAACTTAACTTTGGAATCATGAGACAATGTGAGTAATTTGACTTTTGTTTTTTTTTAATCAAATAATAATTGAATTAGTAACAAATGCATAAAGAACAATGGCAGCTTCCCATACATTACTTTATTTGAAATTAAATTTCGACGTCTTTAAATGAAAAATTTCTTATTTTACTCGGCGGCATTTACTGCGCTAGTTTGTGCAAGATTTTTTGTTAGAGAAAGCGAAGATTAATAGATATTCAGTTTTGAACTTTTGTAAGTTGAACTTTTGTAGGTTATATTTTTATGTCACTTCTAAAGATGTGTAAGTATGTACATAATATTCGATTTTGAGGAAGTAAAAGGGCAATATCACATTAACATTTACCTTACTTAGTCATAGCATCATGCCATGACTTATGAATATTCATAAGTAAGATAGGTCTGAGAAGGAAGGTATCAATCAATATACAATATTTATAAGTCTGCATTGTTATTATTACGAAATATCTTCTACCACCCATCTAGCAAATTTTGACACAGCGACTTCTATTAGCTTGAGCTGTGGTTAATCGGTGTTAATATCAGAGTCCATTAAGCAGTCCAGCAAACATTCAAGCAAAATTCGAAAGAATACGGAAAAATTATGGATAGCAAAACAACATAGGTCAGAACGCAAGCGTCTCGCTGTCTGTCAAATCTGTCAATGCTATATCTTTTAAGACTTTAAATACTAGTCTTTTTAGTTCAGGACTGCCATAACATGTGATTTTTAATTTACTGCAATCTTCTTAAATAATGAAGAACACGGAATAAACTTAGATTTACAGCAAAAAGTATGATATTTACGCATTTAATCCACGTAAATATAATAAATTACAAATGAAAAATAATAATAACACCACAATTATTAAAATAAAATGGCAATACTAAACCAATACTACCAACAATGTCATACTCATAAAAACGAAATGGTCAAATAACTTTTCATTAAATATTACTTCTTTCCTCGGTTAAACTAGCTATTAGTATAGTTTTAAAAAACGTAGATTATTAATTGAATTTCTTTTGTATGTGTCACTTTTAGACGTTCAAATTTATTTCAAATAAAATTTCGCCATTGTTCTTTTATTTGCCGGTGATTTCCCAAAAGAAACGCCTGATTCATCACATTATCATCATTTCAGCCGAAGGCCTCCCCCAATTTGGGGGGATTGCCATAATCGCTACGCTTGGCAGGCGGGTTGGCGATTGCAGTATGGTGGTAAAATGCATAGGGAACGTTGCTGCCCATTCTCTTGTAAGTACCTTATTCGCCTCATACGACACCCACGGGAATAAATGGGATGGTGCTATGGTACCGTGTCGTGCCGGACATAAAGAACGCCTGAATAGATTACAAAAAATATAATTAGGTATATTTTCTTTTATAGATATGCACACCTGAATCAAGTCTATCTTTAAACAAACTATCAGTTTATCATAAACAAATGTTAATGTATACGCACTTGTAACAAAACAATCGCAAAGTCAAGATTTTCAAAAATAATCAAAATGATAGATAACATTTTTTGGTTTAAAATGAACACACCGTCTGAAACAGGATCTTATTCGACACAGAATCAACTAAACGACACTTACCGTCTTTTGTTTAGTATACGTTAGAATACTTTTTCCTGTAAGGGAAAGAAGGTGGAAAACATTTCAGAGTCACGGGTGTGTTAACTGTAGGTATGATGTGGCTTCGTCACATTTTCCTGTGAGTATTTACCGACAGAAAAGGCTTATTTTCTACACCTATAATATCGTATCGTAAAAAGCTTATTTTTATTAAAAGTATATCTTAGAAAATATGTATAAGAAGAACTAGGGAAGAGATGGCGACCCAATTGCACGGTGGCACGTAACAAAATAATTTCGGCACGACCTTATTTGACAAATTTAGGTATCTAAACCTAGTATTTTGATAAATCTTCAACCAATCGCACCAGTTTACGGGCGCTTGACAATTTGTCACATTAATTTTGCGATAATTTTCGTCCGAGAATCTGGTCTTCGATTTCGGCTATTATTGCAACGTAAATGCACGAGAAAATGTGAAACTGATATAGATTATTTTGCATTTATATTGTACCAGCATAATCTAGAAGTGTATTTCTGCATGCAAATAAAGAATATTACTCTGAAACTATTTATTTTTTCAGTAGTCGCGATTGTTTGCCATTCCGTAATGGACATGGACACATTTCATATTCAGGAAACGTCACGGAAAGGTATAGAGATTCAGCTGTCGCCATTTCTGAACAAGGGTTTCAGCAGACTAGATGCGGATAGCAGAGAACTGAATGATGAGTTTTGCAAGCGGGAAAAGTCTGAATCAACCAGCGGATTGTGTTTGGCTTGTCGTATACCCTCAAGCAGGGTTAGGTCTTGTATTCTTAAAAAGTAATGAATAAGTTACATGGAGTTAATGTATAATACTTGTTATCCCCAAAATATCCTACTATCATACTTATTACTATCCATCCATACTAATATTATAAATGAAAAAGTGTGTGTGTCTGTTTGTCCGTCTTTCATGGCAAAACGGAGCGACGAATTGACGTGATGTTTTAAGTGGAGATAGTTGAAGGGATGGAGAGTGACATAGGCTACTTTTGTCTCTTTGTAACCCCTAAAATGGGGGGTGGAACGCGCTAATCTCAGGAACTACTGGTTCGAATTGAAAAATTATTTTTGGGTCGGGTAGCCTATTTATTGAGGAAGGCTATATAACATCACACTACGATCAAAAGGAGCGGAGCAGCAACAAAAAAATGGACGAAAACTGGCAGGCTGCGATGCGACGGGAAGGGTCAGGGGAGCAATTATTTGACGCGGACGAAGTCGCGGGCAGAAGCTAGTAATATTATAAATGTGAAAGCTTATAAGGTTGTATGGTTATATAATAATAATATAATATATCTTGGGACAACCAACACAACGTTATCTGATCCCAAACTAGGCAGAGCCTGTACTATGGCAACCAGACAACTGATAAACATACTTATATATTTCTAAATACATACAAATTATAGATTAATTAAACCCAGACACAAAACAAATGATTGTGCTCATCACATAAAGATTTGTCCTGGGTGGGAATCGAACCCACGACCTCAGTCTTAGCAGTCAGGGTCACTAACCACTAGACTAATAGGCCCGTCATATGGATTTTTGTTACTCTTTCACGCACCAACTTATGAACGGATTTGGAAGAAATTAGGCACACAGATAGTTTATAATCACATAACCTATAATAACACATAGGGCATCTTTTGTCCCTGTGGTACGTACCCCCGGTTTAATTTCGGAGGTCAACGCAGACGAAACAGCTGGCAAAAGCTAGTATAAATATGAGGAGACGCCAGAAAAGTTACTCCTAAACAAAAATACAGAGAAAAGATAAAACATTTTATATTTATCTTTCTTCATTTCCAGATAGTCATAAAATAAGTGATGTGTACAGCTTAAAAAATATGATCGTACCTTCCTGCTCCTTCGGTTTACGTTTATGACAAATCATTTCCGTATCCTAGCGCCGGCGAATACACGCACAGAAAAGACATGTTTATTTACTTCCTTGTACAAAACGAAGAAATCTTAAAGAAATACATATTCTATAAGCATTGACTGCCAAAAGAGTTCTTGGAAGAATACTAATACCTAGATTTTACAGTGATTTTATAGTATGTACTGTTCTCTTTGCAACTACACAAAAGAAAAAAAAAGTTCTAAGTATAAATATATAAGGGGCCATCCTAAATTACGTCACACGTTAAGGGGGAGGGAGGGGGTCGACGAAGTGTGACATTGTGTGATAAGGGGGTGGGTAGGGTCCCAAACGTCGTGACGTCACATTTCAAAATCAATTTTAATCTAAGTGTTAAGTAAAACACATATTCTTATGATAGCTATTGCCCCAGTGTCGCGGCATACTTGTATAAGTGATCATGTGGCATCTGTGGTCTATATTTTGCATCATACAAGGCCACTAATCAATACAACCAAGGTAGGGGTCTCACAAATGTGACTAGCTGTGACAAGGACGGGGGGAGGGGGGGGGGGTAAAAAATCATGAAATTCGTGTGACGTCATTTATGGATGGTCCCTAATAGAAAAATAAGGATATATGTAGATTGGTGAGCACTTTTATCTTACCTATCTACGTTTTCCGAACTATATTATGTTCGGCTTCCAGGACAACCGGATGCAATCGAATACCAGTATTTTAGGTGAAGCAACTGTTTATCTGACCTCCACAATTCAGGTATTGAGTAACACGATACCCCTTTGCAATAGTGGTAGTAAGATTCGAGCATCTGACTACCCGTGGTGACTGTTGAGGGATCTACGAATGATCCCGGCTGTCATTGGTAGATCTTTCACAGTCACCAACTGCTTAAAGTGCCTTCCGATACATGGAGGCACTGATTCTTGGCATGTTATTGATAGTCTCCTATCCACGGACTGACCGCAGCAAGCGTTGATTTTCCTTGAAGAAAATAATATTTTTGGACAACCAACACAACGTTATTTGATCCCAAACTAGGCAGAGCCTGTACTATGGCAACCAGACAACTGATAAACATACTTTTATATTTCTAAATACATACATATTATAGATAAATTAAACCCAGACACAGAACAAATCATCAATCATCTCATCACACAAAGATCTTTCCTGGGTGGGAATCGAACCCACAACCTCAGTCTTAGCAGTCAGGGTCACTAACTACTAGACTAACAGGCCAGTCAGAAGATCAACCTTTGCGGCTGTTATTATTCAGCTACAAGCCTCTTTACTCACATTACTCAATTGCCTCCGCAGCAACGCAGAAACCAAAGAAGAACGAATAAACGCAGAAAGAAAGGATATTTAAAAGCCATAGAACGTTCAACTATGAAATAAGTGAGAAAGAGCTTAAAAGCACTAGAAAAGCGATAGAGCGAGGCAACGTGAATAAATAAAAGACACCTTCATATTCTAGCTCACAAAATTTCATCTAAAAACGTATTTCAGCAGAAAATCAGCTTTTGTGTCGGTAAAAGCGCTTTTTAGCTACGAACACGAAATGAATGAGATCCAATTTGTATGCATTAGGTACACGGTTGCCGCTGCAACTTCCCACCTATTCGATAGGTTACGTTCAAACTCATTTAACACATTTTTACCTTCTCTTTGACACATTTTCTACCTGGGCTATCTCAGCTATTTTTGAGGTATTCCACTCAGAACACCGATTTCAACGAAATTTGACCGAACAGCACCTAAACTTTCAATGAGGTTATCTGTTACGTTTTACTAGAATTGAAAGCGTGTATAAAAATAGCCTTCTATAGTACGCCAATACTTAAATGAACGTTCGGCGCAACCTGGGCCACCCTACCAAGCCTTTACAGACTCAAGTTTGCGGAGTGAAGAGAACACTTGTGGCTAAATAATAACAGCCAAAGAGATCGATTGATCAGGTGAAGTCATGCTGCGGTTGGGACGTGGATGTATGACCATGTTAACATACAAAGACTCCTCCGTGCCTTAAAAATAAAGAACAGAAAGAAAGAAAAAATGTTTCATCATCATCATCATTTCAGCCGTAAGACGTCCACTGCTGGACATAGGCCTCCCCCAATTTGGGGGGACTTGCCATAATCGCCACGCTTGGCAATTTGACTTGGAGACCGCAGGCCGATGTCGTATGTAAGAAGTTGAACAAATCAGCCTATGTACTGTATAACTTATCGCATAAAGTAAGTAATGAAACACTTCTGCTAACTTATCATAGGTTGGTAGCATCAGTGTTAAGATTTGGGATCATATTTTGGGGTAACTGTAGTGAAAGGGAAGAGATTTTTAGGGCCCAGAAACGGTGTATTCGATCTATGTTAAACCTAAAAAGCACAGACAGCTGTGAACCTATGTTTCGGTCTCTGAAGATACTGACTTTTCCGTGTTTGTACATACTGGAGGTGGCAATTTTTGTAAAAACCAATCTGACCTTATTTCCGTCACTGGCCAGTATAAGAACACATAATGGCCCATTGAGATCCCAATACAAGAACTTGCTACATTCGGGTAATTACAAGACAGCACTTTTAAGGAAAAGTATTATGACAATGGGACCTATCATTTATAATAAAATACCTCATCATTTTAAGGACTGTGCTGTAAACATGTTTAAATCTAAGGTAACTGCACTACTTTTAGGTAAATGTTACTACTCCTTGAAAGACTTTTTCAATGATACGAATTTATCCAAATTATGAATGTTATAATTAATTGCAAATTTGACCTCTTAAGACTTACCTGACTATCATATTACTAATTGACTTCACTTTAATTTATGTTTTGTTGACATTATTTTGTTTGTATTAATATTTTAACTTATTTAATAATTTGCATGCCGTAAGGTAGACTGTAGCCGATCTAATTAATTTATGCATAACATCTTATACCTGTACCTACATTCATAGGAAATAAAGTACTGATTCTGATTCTGATTCTGATTGGCAGGCGGGTTGGCGATCGCAGTATGGTCGAAAAATGCATAGAGAACGCTGCTGCCCATTCTCTAGTAAGTCCCTTAGTCGACTTTTACGACACCCACGGGAAGACATGGGATAGTGCTATTCTTTACGTCCGGCAGCACACGGTACTAAAGTATATAAATATACGATTAATATACGATTATTACAAACGAAACGCATATTTTAGAAAAACATAAAATACAGACGGGAAGCTGATCCCAACATAGTTGCGGAAAGGCTAGGCAGATGATGAAAAATTAGCAGAATGAAGAAGGTGGCAAACTATTCCAGTGTTACTTTTTCTCTTGTCATGCACTCTGGTCAGAAAAGATGCAGTGGAACTCAACTGCTACAGTTTTCTCCCTCTACATACATACATACATAAACTAAGAACAGAACCTCTACGATCCTAACATACTCGTTTTGCCTCATTTACGTTCATACATCTGGTCGTACACGCTCACCGGTTGTGAGTACTATGCCCCTGACCTTTCTGAAGAACATTACTAATAAGGTCACTATGTCTACTTTCTATAAATAAAGAAATAATCTTTATTCATGAATATGACACAAGATAGAAAAAAATCGTTAAAAATTCTTTTGACAATAAAATTTAGACAGGTCAACAGTTGGAGAATGTGAAATGGTAGATGGATTATAAAAATATAGCCTTCGGGTTGTAATAATAGATTGGTTGTCTTTAGTCAGATTCACCCTATTCCCTCGTACTAGTACAAAACTGTATCACGAGCGGAGTCTTCCTCAACCTTAGAACAACAGATTCCCAAAAGTTCCAGTTACAAGTCGTATTATTATAGTTGGACACAAAAGGCTACGCTGATATACTGAGCGTTGTAATACCAACATTGCAAAATAATACAATTGAAGTACCTAGTAACTACACAACACAGATCTATAGCAATCAAGTGGATACGATTGAAAGTCTAATCACAGTGGAAACAGGTGCCATTCATCTCAGTATCACTGATCAACAGGAGGGGACGCACCATATAATAGGGATCCCTCCGCTCTCGTTTGCATTACTCCTGTCAACCGAACAAATTGAATTCAAGAGTCGCCTGAAGGGAACGGGTAAACAGCTGTCACTTATGTATTGCGAATGTAAATGTAAATAATGAAATGAGATGGTGCGAGATTGTTGACGATAATCTTGTATTAACTTGCGAATAAACGCATTCATCATTCCCATACCTATTAACACTGTGATTTGAAACCAGTGTAATATTAAAATAAAAGTAACCGTGGAGTAACTTTACGGCTTTTCTCCCTACGAAACGACCAATTGGAACCGTGCACATGATTGTGTTGTCTGTATGTGAGAAAACGAAAGATTTTTCATATTGGTTCCAACTGAAAGACATCTAGTGCTGCCCATTCCCCTTCTTTACTTCTCGCATCCAATAGATTTCTGCGGTCTTCACGAAGTCATTGGTTCACCCTTTGAAAGCTTCCAACGCTACGTCTTCCGGTACCTAGTCATTCTAGAACCTTTCGGCCTGTGCACGTGTGATTAAGACCATTGACGGTGTGAAGTGCTGTAAAGATTACTTATTATTATGGTTATCTCATATTCATACATAAAGATTATTTATTTATTTCAGTTTTCTGTAAGCCTGTTTCATCCCACTGCTGGGCAAAGTTCTCCCCGTAAGTTCCAGCTCTTGCCTCCATAGTCTTTATCACTGGTCGTTTGTTTTGTCCAGCTATCACAGAAAGGAGTAGTATATTATTTATTTTATTACTAATAAAAATGACTGCATGTCATCCTATTTTTTTTTTTGTATGTATACAAAATAAACTCTGTTTATAAGATTGACTGATTGATTGATTGATTTATCGGACTGCTGTTTTAGTAAAATTTACAGTCTATATTCCTGGAAACTCGAATGCCATGTGTTTGCGAATGAATGGAGTTAAATTATGCGTGTCTTGTGTTTGGTGTTCTGTGAGAGAAAGTATGAGTCGACTGTTCCATGTCCCATACTAACGATTTTTAACCCCCGACGGAAAAAGAGGGGTGTTATAAGTTTGACGTGCCTGTCTGTCTGTCGGTCTATCTGTGTCTGTCTGTCTGTGTGTCTGTCTGTCTGTGGCATCATAGCTCCCGAACGGATGAAGCGCTTTCAATTATTTTTTTTTGTATTAAAGGTGACTTATGTGCGAGTGTTCTTAGATATGTTTGATGAAAATCGGTTGAGCCGTTTAAAAGTTGTGGGGGGTAAAAGTGGGGAAGAATAACCGAATGTCTACAAATATACTCGAGTGGGGTCTCCAATGAAAGCGCACTGAAAGAGAATGATGTTCTTAGCTTCGCTTGATGAGAAAATTGGTGGTGGGAAAATTGGGACATGGAAATCCGATTGTCACGCGAGAGTATCAATGACTACATTTCAGTCTTTGCAATTCTGCTAAAGATGATTTGTCATGTGGGTTATTAAATAGATTTGTTTGGTCGAGCTCACAAAATGCTACACCATCCAACGAAAAGGCCAAGCCTATGTAGCCTTAAGCAGAGTAAAAATACTCTACTTAAGGCTACATAGGCTTGGCCTTTTGCGAAAGTACTTTTACCTAAGTAAACCACAGCTTTTTCAACTGTCGTCCCTTGCAACTTATAAGTTGCGGCGATTACGGGATATATGCTGTAATCGCCCAACATAAAATGATAGGAAACATTGTTCTTTCAATATTTCCATATCCTCTAAGACCTTGAAAAGTTACATTATGTGGCCTTATCAGAATCCATCCATTCTCGTCAACACAACTCCGGCCGATAGTGGCATCATCAAATTGAATTGATATTGTTTTTGGAAGCTTCCCATCTTCCTGTTGGCCACGGCGAAGTTCTATGTATTTACAACTTAACAAAATCTACATTATGATAAGTATACCTATAAAAAGTATAAAATAAAAAAAATTATTAAAAATTTAAAAAACCCCCGACACAAAAACCTAAGATCCCTTTAAAAAGTAAAAAATAATAAAAAAAACTCAATCTTAAAGTACCTAAGTATGTATTAATAATTTTAAAAAAAATACGTCGCGTTGGTACCGCTCTGCGAGGGCAGACGTCGTTGACGATCGTATCCTAAATGCAATATTTAGAAGTAATTTTATAAAAGTTTTCTTCAGTTAGGTAATAGACTATTTGTAATTAAATTGTTAGGTTTGGAGCGGTCCCCCAACGCGACGTATTTAAAAAAAAATTATTAATACCTACTTAGGTACTTTAAGATTGAGTTTTTTTATTATTTTTTAGTTTTTAAAGGGATCTTAGGTTTTTGTGTCGGGGGTTTTTTAAATTTTTAATTTAATTTTTTATAATTGAATTATAACGTTTCGGATGTTAGTTAATGTAATTGGTGTTATACCGTCTTAATTAACTCAGATAAGTAAATAAATCAATTAATGCCTTATTGTGTATGTGTTACAGGTCAACCCTCAACCAGTTCCACAGAAAAAAAACAAAAGAAACAGCATCTACACTAAGAAAGTGGCGATGTAGTGTCACGGTATTATTCCAATGTGAAACTTCAACCGTTGTAAACTGTTACACATAAATATGTAAAGTCATTATCTTGATGAGAAGGGAGAACTGCTTTGGCCTAGGCGAAACTAGTTCATCCTAAAATCGGATATGGCCGGTAACACATGCATTCGAAAAATAAACAATAAATAGAACAAATAATGTTTATATTCTCTTCACAAACACTCAGTGGAGTGAGACATGCACCATTTTATGAGGGCACAAGATTTATTCGTTCGTAACACTTTTAAGAACTTTAACCCGACTTAAGAAGTAACTCGCGTTTTACTTTCAACTCATTTTATTTTTATTTTCCTGACATCAAGTTTTATACTGTCCTGTAGTCAAGATACTTTTATATGTGTCTGTTCGTTAGTGACAGAGCAAAGTTGGTGCATTCCCAAGAGGGTTTAAATAAAACTTCAAAAAAGTTCTAGTAATAGAAGGGAAAGTTCTGAGAAGATAAAGAAATAAGGGAGATTTAGTGTGAGAAACAGAGCGAAAGAGAGTTATATCTTTCTTCTGTCTCATGTCCTTGAAATTTTGCTCTTAATTCTCGTCTATTTACCGCATCGCCACCTTATAAGTTTCTGTTAAAAATTAGTCATTGTTTTCAGAATATTTTTAAACATCAGTGCAGCCTGTTCCCAATTACCTCTTAGTTCGATAGAATAATCAGATACCGTTTAATACCAGTGATTCCGCAGAATAATATTCATTTGACTTACAAATGTAAACGACTTGGTTATATGGTACTTGGTTATACCTACAACAGTGGTGGCTCAGTGGTAATCGCCGCGACTAAACGAGTTGCTGTAGGTCGTGGATTGGAACCCTGACAAGCGCTTTTTTTTGCTAGCCTGCACTGTCCCACCCCTGGGAAAAGCCTTCCTCCACTTCTCCCAACTATCGCGAAGCCACGCGTCCTCTTGCCAGTATTGACGGAACCTATCCAGCTCATCCCGCCATCTCCTACATGGTCTGCCGCGACCCCGCCTTACTTAGTGTAAATTATTTCATCACCACTGCTCCCAAACCGGTGAAAAAACCATCGTGAGGAAACCAGCATGACCTAGAATCAAAATTTCATCAGCCCGTAGTTGGCCCGCGGGAGGGAGAGTGTCGTTATCCACCAGGATAACGACACTCTCCCTCTCACAAAGAAGGAAATGTCTGTGTCTCAGCGGTGGTAACATTATTGTCTGATTATGTTATTTTTATTACTAAACCTTAAGAGCAATTATTGGTGTCTCGAGTTGATAATTAAGTACTATATTACCAGTTGTAGGCTTCAGATGTTCCAAAACGACAGTCATTTACCATATTATGTGTCACACGGCACAATTTAAAAATATCTTTTGTAGGTATGGTTAAATAGTCTCCGATTTAAAAAATACAAGCTTACCTTGTTCTGTTGTCTTTTGGCCTAAACAAAGGTCTATTAAACTTTCTACAAAATTGACATCAGCTACCTTTTTAGGGTTCCGTACCTCAAAAGGAAAAAGCGGAATCCTTATAGGATCACTTTGTTGTCCGTCCGTCCGTCCGTCCGTCTGTCAAGACCCTTTTTCTCAGGAACGCGTGGAGGTATCGAGCTGAAATTTATAACAAATACTTAAGTCTACTGTCCCTTGGAGCTGTGAAAAAATCAAACTTCTAAGCTAACGCAATCAAAAGATATAGCCGTTTATACCGCTAATTTCCTCTAATTTTCGAAACTCGCAAGGGAATCAAAACCTAAAGGGTACTTCCAGTCGACCTAGAATTTTTAAATTTGGTACGAAGCAACGTTTTATAGCACAGATAAAGGAAAAATTACGAAAACCGTAAATTTTTAGTTACATCATATAATAAACAGAACAAAACACAGACAGAAATAAAACCAAGCTAAGAAACAGAACAGAACTACGACTCGATTGTCGTGATGTGTGAACTTTTAGTTATATACCTACAGGTTTGTACGGAACCCTCGGTGCGCGAGTCCGACTCGCACTTGGCCGGTTTTTTCCTATGGGAATTGCTGAAACTACTGAAATCTTCTTCGATCCTAACTTACTTTTATGTACCGGTATTTACCTTCTTGTCCACGTTCATATAACTATACATCTTATCTATACAAATAAATGAAATTGGAGTGTCTGTTTTTAATATTAAGATAACCACTTTTTACTAAGTGTATATGGATGTATACACGATACATATACCAAAACAACATTTTTTACAATTTCTGTCTGTCTGTCTGTTTGTTCCTGCTAATCTCTGAAATGGCTGGACCGATTTTGACGGGACTTTTACTGATAGATAGCTGATGTAACAATGAGTAACTTAGGTTACTTTTATTTTAGAAAGATTCTTTTATTTTAGAAAAAAAATAAAAACTTTTTTGCAAAAAAAAAAACAACCGACTTCCTTAAAAACACTACAAAGTGAAAAATAACTTTAATTTCGGTAGTCGGTGTCTTAGGATCTGTATTTATGGTTTTTTTGCCACTGACTTCCGAAATTAAAGTTATTTTTCACTTTGTAGTGTTTTTAAGGAAGTCGGTTGTTTTTTTTTTTTGCAAAAAAGTTTTTATTTTTAAATTTTTAGTTGTGGTATTCACCCTGCACTAATTCCAAACAAACAATGCATATTTATGCGATAGCAGAAATCGCGGTTGATTTCCTGTCATTTTTTAAAGAGTTCCGGTGTCTGTCTCCCGAACTCATCATCAGATCTATATGAAAATTATATGGGACCATTTCGGAATAAACCCCTTTCGAACAAAAAAAGAATTTTGCAAATCCGTCTATATATGACGGAGTTATGGCCGAACATACATAAAAAAAAAAAAAAAAAAAAAAAAAAAAAAACATATAAACATCCGAATTGATAACCTCCTCCTTTTTGAAGTCGGTTAATAACTGTCTTCGAAAACTACGCTGACATACGTCTCAAAATTCGAAAAACCCTGGCTGAATCCTACGAAATAGATCAAAATAATGTACTACAGTATTGTACACCTTAAAAAGGCCTACAAAAATGTCCTCCATTGTATATGTCTATCTCTTAGGGATAACCCACAATAACCATTTTTTATCTTCTACTTTTTACGAGGAATAAGGGCTTATTTACGAAGCGATTTTAAGCAATACAGCATTAATCCTTATCCAATTAAGTACATTAAATACATTGTGCATTTAATATAGATCAATATGGCCATTTACAGCATGTAATTTAAATGAATATCTAGAGATTTAAAAAGCGGGCGCAGAGCGCGTTGGCAGCGGCCGGGTAGTACAGGATAAGTAGGATTGTAATTCATATTACTTTGGCTTCATAGTAATTGCGAATATCATGTGTGTTCATTATACTCAAAATAAACCTAATAGTATTATTCCAAGTAAGAGACCGCGAAATGGCTTAGATGTTTAGATTTTTGGATGTTTGTTTCTCAATGATACAAAGACGGCCAAACGGATTTTGATCGAATTTGGCACAAAGATATATTATATCATGGATAGGTACCAGATAGGATACGTACTTTATCCCGGTAGTAGGTTCCCGGGTGATATTTTCCGACAACTATACGGGCCAAGCCACTGGCAAAAGTACTATTCCTATAATTATGTTCGGTGTCTGGTAAATGATTGAGTGTCTGTATAGGTAAAATAGGAGCGTTAAGAAAAACCAGGAAGACTTATATTCAACTAAACCAAGCCCTATGTCGCAGTCTTCTTACTCTGAATACTATTACTTTTATTTTAAAAACACCAACACACATGATGTTCTCATAAACTATGAAACCTAAGTAATATGAGTTATAATCCTACTACTAATAATATTATAAATGTGAAAATATGTATGATTGGGTGTTTGTTTCTCAATCACGCAAAAATGGCTGAATGGATCTGGATCGAAAATAGCACACAGAGTCTATATTACCTATATAACCTGGAATAACACATTCATATCGCGGTAGTACGTCCTCTTGCATTAATTTCCGACATCCACGCGGGCGAAGCCGCGGGCAAAAGCTAGTCTGGTCATATTAACTAAATGTGTACCGGTTGCAAATATTATGCAGTAGCTTTACTAATTTTAACAAAAAAATATCCCAAAGATAAAAATTTTTGAAGCGATCTGATAGTAGCTCTACCTACAATGTTATATAGTATAACTGGCTCAGGATTCGAGATGACTAACATTTCGTTGTAAATTAAAGTGAAGTGAGCTGAGTGATTCAGTTAAACGGTTTACCGCTCCGTGGCACAAGCTTGGAGTGAAATGTTTTATTGATTAGAGAGGGCAATGTTTACTAAAATTCAGTGTTTTAGCGACAAAAAATCTAATATGCATGTCCTGGAATAAGTAAAGAAAGATAAATTCAGAAAAAACTTAAAACCTTAAGATAGACAACTGCCGATTAAAAATCTATCACAGCAGTCAGGTAGTACTCGCATCGAACGTGTGCAAGACTAGATGTATGAACGTCATCATTATCATCATTATTTCAGCCGTAAGACGTCCACTGCTGGACTTAGGCCTCCCCCAATTTGGGGGGCTTAAACGAGCGAGCGATTTGGGGGGTATGAACGTAATCGAAGCAAAAAGAGTATGTAAGGATCGTGGCAGGTGGCGTTCTATAGTTTCTCTCAACCCCCATGGGAAGATGTATGTGTGTAAAATCTATTTAAATAAAAATCTATATGCAGTGTGTAGATATTATTCACAGTGTACGTCTATTTAATCCGGTGCGAAAAAGCCTTACGTAAGCGTTAAAACCATGTTTATTTTGTTATATGGAAGAACACAATAGTTTTCAGTTTCGTATTCGTAGTAGGTATTGTATATCCCAAAACTCACACAAAGTGAAATACTAGTCTACGTCAGGAATATATTGGCACAAACAAGTGAACTGTGAAGCGTGACGCAAGTTTTACATCTTTTCTACATCTGTTCAGGACCTGCAATGCGCAAGGCAAGGGCGCAGGTTTATTCTTTCAAACGACTCGAAAACCAGCTGTTCCTGAGTTATTGACTGTATTCTGGACTCATTTTTAAACACATAGGTCCTTTGTCCTGGGCTCTAACTAATTATTGAAATAAAGAATAGCACTGCGTTAACAGATTTATAAATACACAGAAGGAAAAGTAAATAAAAGTGGATTTTTTCAATAATTGTCGTTAGATATAGCTATACAGAGAGAATATTTTTTCTGCGCAATTAATAATTTCTTTTATTCCAAAATTAATTTCATTCCATCTTGTGCAAAACACAAACGTTCCACAAACGTTGGGACACTTAATATTTATTGTATTGCGTGGCCTGTTATGATGGATACTAGTGATGCCGCCAAACATGTCGCTCAATTCTGGGGCGCGTCTATATAAATTGCCATCGACACACTAAGAAGAAGATTAAACTTTGCAATAAAAGTTATTTGTTCCTTAGGTGGTGTTTGTTCTTTGGTGGCGTGTGTGTTGGATCGTTGAGTAAGTACCTTTCAAAATGGATAAGCTAAATGGTGCTGATCCGTACGTCGTGTTCGTAAACGGGTGCCATCAGTAGGGACACCAGTCTGTTTTGATGGCACCCGCCCGTCTCTGGAACGGGCAACTAGCTTCATTTTTCTGACTCACCGCCACTTGACAACTCAAAAGCGCCTGTAATTGGTTTATTAGAAATAAATGCTTTGTGTTTGAGTTTGAGCTTCGCTGTTTTGAGAGCTGTCTGTTTTCTGTGAGCGACCTACATAATACACGTACAACTAGGTAGTAGGTAGTCCCACCTAAAAAACTTCTGCCATGTTTCGAAACGACATCGATTGAGTTCTACGCCTGTCCCATCGCCTTTCAAGTTCGTGGACCCGATTACGCCATAAAAATCTTCCATATTTTCTAGTAATCAATATTCTTCTTCAGCTCAGTGCTCATAAAACAGTACCTTGGTGTTATCCAAACATTATGACCATCTTAGGAGTAGTAAATAATGTTATCACAACAACGATATAGCGTATCTAGCCTCTTTTACGGCTCGTAAAGTCTATTCTAGGAGAGAGATGGTACCTCATATTTTATATTAACTGAGAAGATCTAGACATGGGCTTAACAGCTAAAAGATTTCAGCAATATTGTATTGTTATATTTACTAGCAATAAATCAAATAACATTGTGTGTTTTGCTGACTTTGTTTTGGAATAGATTTCAATCTGTAAATTTAGCGTTGATAGTTCTCATTAATTTTTCGTCTGACGATAGTTTGTAGTACATTTAATTTGAACAAAATTCAAAGACCTCAGTACCTATTTTATTTACAATACCTTTTACACCTATTGTAAAGCCATAACTTGAAGTCCTTATATCAATCGATCGTCACTGCTTTTGTTTTTCAGACCAATAACGTTTCTGCAGCGCATCATAAATTTCGCAAGTACTAATGAAAAATTCCACCAGACGAAAATATCTATGTGAATGATTTAGTAGTTCAGGATATTGGACGCTATGTGTATGTGTATAAAATGTTGATTTAAATCAAATAAATAGGAGAATATACGTTCAGACTAAACCAATAAAACGACTTAAATTAGCACACATTCGTTTATCATAAGACAAACTACTGGCTACAGAATTTCAGAGAAGAAAAGAAAAGATTTAGAGCCGACGAATTAAATGGTTCTATTAAAACCGTGGCTTCGTAAATACCCCCTCTACCCCCCCCCCCCCTTAAATTGAGCCTGCAGATAGCTCCCATCGGGCCACCAACTGCCTTGACCCACCTGGAAATCTCTTTACGAAAGCTTTCTGAATCCTGGTCGTAGCTTATTTAGCTTATATAAAAAATTAAAAAACTGAAACAAAAAATACAAATATAAATGGAATCATCGATATCATGGAGAAGAAAAAAGATTAAGAACCTATACTATATGACTGGGGCCGGAAGGTTCTGGAGTGGTGACCGCGTGATGGAAGACGTAGCCTTGGAAGGCCTCTCACATAATCGACCGATCGACCTGGTAAAGCCCACAGGAATCCGCTGTATGCAAGAAGTACAGAAACCGTCGAAGTGGTGGTGCTTAGGGGAGGGCTATGTCCCGCAGTGGACGTCTTTCGGCTTGAATGATGGCTAATCTTCAGATCAGATACGTGTTCGCGACGATAGCTCGTAGTGGATGTAAATAAAACTTGTAGTGCACTGTATTACATGTAATATAAGATAAAATACGAATTTACAAGGATTAAGGAACGGTCGGTTAAAATGTGAACAAAGAAGTATGAGGTATTAAAATGCGCAAGCGCAGCCGTGCGTAGAGGCGAGCAACAGCTGACTGGTGTGGCGGGGGGGCCCGCGCTCGGCCGGCGGCCGGTCGATGACCCGTTGTCCCCGCACCTCTCGTTCACTCCCGCTGGCGCGCGGCGATGTTGAGAGAAGTGACTCAACATACTCCCCCCGTTGAAGAGTTTTCAACAGTCGTGATCGGCAGCGGGCAGATGGTGTTGAAGGCGCGCCGGATGACACCCTTTCTCGTAAGAATGTCGGCGACCCTCGCGACGCCATCTCTGCCTGGGAGAACATGTTTGATGCGTCCTAGAAGCCATAGAAGGGGAGGTAAGTTTTTGTCCTTTATGACGACCATGGTTCCTTCCTTGAGCTCGCCAGGGGACCGGCACCATTTTGTTTTCTCCTGTAGCCACATAACGTATTCGTGTGAGAATCGAGCCCAGAAATGTTGCTTCAAATATTCGATGCGGCGAAATCGTTTAAGGCTGTTGACGTTGACGTTCTGGATCTGTGGATGAGGCAGCATGATTAGAGAACGAACAATAAGGAAGTGCGCTGGGGTTAAAGGAGCGAGGTCGGAAGGGTCGTTGGACAGTGGAGTTAAGGGCCTTGAATTTAAGGTAGCTTCAACTTGAATTAAGCAGGTAGCCATTTCCTCGAAGTTTAGGTTTGTTAAACCCAAAATGCGTCGTAAATGATGTTTGGTGGATTTAACTGCAGACTCCCATAAGCCACCGAAATGTAGAGTGTACGCAGGTATGAAAGAAAAGTTTATGCCAGGATCGATACTGTTTAGGTTTAAGTTTTGCGAAAGAAGCTTGGCCAATTCATTGAAAGCACCGACAAAGGTTGTGCCGTTGTCAGAGAATATGTTACGGGGTTTTCCTCTTTGAGCAATAAAACGGTTTAGCGCAGCTAAGAAAGCTTCCTTTGTAAGATCTGACACAAGCTCGAGGTGGATGGCTCTCGTAGCTAAACACACAAACACACAAATAAAACATTTGATGAGTCGGCATCCTCTACCTTTCCGGTCAGCTATCATGATGGGACCGGCGTAATCTACCCCTGTGTCTAGAAATGGGAATTCTAAATGAAGACGCTGCTCTGGGAGATTACCCATAATAGGTTGAATAGTGTTGGCCTTGACCCTGCAACACTTTACACATTGATGTGTGATCTTTTTAGCCAGGTTCCTACCTCCCATGGGATAGTAGTGATGACGAACAGTGGCTAATAAAAGCTGTGGACCAGCATGCAAGAGGCGTAAATGAAACATGTTGAACAAGAGAATGCAAATTGTTTGAGAACTAGCTAATAGAATTGGATGCTTAATGTTGTAATCGTAAAATGAGTTATTTAATCTTCCTCCAACACGAATAAGATTATTAAGAGTATCAAAAAAAGGAGACAAAGATAAAAGTTTATTCTTTGCTGGTAGTTGTTTACCTGATTTGAGTAAGTGATACTCTTCCGGGAATGATTCTATTTGACTGAGTCTTAGTAATATGTTTAAAGAATTGTTAAGCTCAGTGGAAGTTAGTGAACCACACTCAACTGATTTTTTACTGCATTTATTAATGAATCGCATGACATATGTCGTCACACGCTGTAACGTGTTAAAGTTTGAATATTTTGAAAATAACGCTGTGATAGGATTTTCAATAATCTGATTAGCAACATGACAATAAGCGACTGTTTCTGGTAAAACAGAATGGTTATGATTTGATTCAGGGAACTGAGGCCATGAAGACCTGTCTTTACTAAGGAATTGTGGTCCTGACCACCACAATGAAGATGATAACAGCCTGTCAGTTCTAAGTCCACTCGAAGCGAGGCCTGCGGGGTTTTCAGCTGACGGAACGTAGTGCCAAGCCTCTCCTACAGTTTCATGAATTTCAGACACTCGGTGACGTACGAATGTCTTTAATTGATTTGGTGAAGTAGCTAACCATCCCAAGACGATGGTGGAATCACACCAGCAATGTACTTCATCAAAATGTAAGGTAAGGGACTGACGAACCTTTGAGTACAACCGTGAACCCAACAACGCACCACACAGCTCAAGCCGCGGTATGGTTGTGGGTTTGATTGGAGCTACCTTGCTTTTAGCGGTTAGGAGATGCACAGTAACCTCGCCGTCTCTTGATACACTGCGAACATAAACACACGCCCCATAAGCCTTTTCGGATGCGTCAGTGAATATATGCAATTGTAGACAGGACGCAGATTCGCACAACACCCACCGAGGTATCTTAAACTCGTTTAAAAGGTGCAAGCTATTTTGAAAGTCATTCCATGCATACTGAATATGCGTGGGAACAAGCTCATCCCAAGAACATTTGGCCAGCCACAGATGCTGCATGATAATTTTGGCTTCCACTATGCATGGAACGACCAAGCCAACGGGATCAAAGATCTGTGCTATGGTTGATAGGATATGACGTTTGGTAGCCTTTTCAGTGGAATTTAAATTAATGGAAAAGGAAAATGTGTCACTTAAGCTCCTCCATAGAAGCCCCAGGGTCTTCGACTGCTCGTTGTCGCTCAGGTCCACAACATCAGAAACGTCGTGTTCACCGCTAAGCGCCTGCAGCACCTGACTGGAGTTGGACCGCCATTTCCGAAGATTGTATTTTGCTGACCGAAGGACATTGTCAACACTGCGGCTTTTTTCTAAAGTTTCTGAAACAGATGATCCACCGGACAAGTAATCATCCACGTAGAAGTCACGTGCTATCGAAAATTTAGTTGAAGAATCCGAGCACTCTTCAGCCAGTTGAAGTAAACACCTGGTAGCTAAATATGGTGCTGAGGCTGTGCCATACGTTACTGTATTAAGTGTGTATTCCTTTAGTGGATGAGTTGGTTCTGCCCTCCACAGGATCTTTTGTAAAGGACGATGACTGTCATGAACCAGAGTTTGTCGGTACATTTTTTCAATGTCCGCAATTATTACTATTCTATGTTGACGGAATCGAAGCAATATTGACAGAAAATCATCTTGTATCGGGGGACCAACCATCTGTATTTCGTTAAAGGACTTACCTGATGCAGTTCTGGCGGAAGCGTCAAAAACTACCCTTAGCTTGGTGGTAGTTCTTGACTCCTTCAGAACACCATGATGCGGTAAATAATTTGAATATGTGGAGTCGAGTGGGCGTCGAGTAGATTCAGACATGTGTCCCAGCTCTATGTACTCGTTAATAAAGTCAACGTATAGGCCTTTAAGGCGAAGATCTCTACCCAAACGACGTTCAAGAGATAGAAATCGCTGCTTAGCCATTATGTATGAATCACCCAATACGTCCAGTGACTCTTTAAGAGGAATACTTACAACAAATTGCCCATCAGAACTACGATATGTGGTATCTTTAAAATGTTGTTCACAGGATCTCTCTTCACCAGAGTGTTTATGTATAGACGACACAGAATCTAATTCCCAAAACCGATCTAAATCTACTTGTTGGTTATTAGTATGCATACATACGTGTGAAGAGGAATCCGATTGTTGATATGCACCCGAGATGAGCCATCCTAATTTTGACTCAAGTAAAGTGGGCTTATGGGTACCTAATGCGATACGGCCAGTGCCTATGATACCCCAAAAGACTTCCGCTCCAACAAGGACGTCGATCGAAAACGGAACGTAATAAGTGGGGTCAGCAAGATGGACGTTCGTAGGTATACGTATGTTACTAGTATCAACATAAGTATGAGGAACTGATGTTGATACTTTCGGCAACACGAGGCAGTCAATGTTCAGTACGTACCCACTATCATCAATTGATTTTAATGAGACTGAGCATCCCTGAGTACAACTAGAAGTTTGAAAATTAATACCTGTTACCTTGGACTTGGTAATGTAGGTAGGGATATGTAGCTTACGAACAAAATCCTCCGAAATGAAGTTTGTTGTACTGCCACTGTCCAGCAAGACACGTGCTGTATGGTGGTTACCGTCAGCGTCGGTCACCCTCACGAGCGCTGTGGAAAGTAAAATTACTCGAGATGTAAACGATTGACTAGCTGATAATGCAGTGTTGTGTGCACTAGGAAGAACATTATCATCATCGATGTGTAAGAGAGTGTTGTGTTTTTTACGACAATACTTACAATGACCAAATTTACATTTGGAAATATCATGACCTGGACGAAGACAATTCATGCATACATTTGAACCTTGAGCCTTTTTAATACGAGCCTGTACTGAGAGACTTTTGAACTGTTCGCAAGCAAAGATAAAATGATCCTGACGACACATAGGACATGACAGAGGTTTCAATACCTTCTCAGGTAGCACAGCACTGCTCTTGGGTTTAGTTGCAGGTGTGGTGCATTCGCTTTTAGCTGTTGCTATAGGCTTAGATTCTTCAATTGTCTCCAGTAAGTCAGCCCTGCTACTGATGAAATGAGTGAATGCAGATAATGTAGGTGGTTCGAGAAAAGTGTTTCTGTGCTCTTCCCACTGACGATTCGTTACGTGGTCGAGCTTACTGGTCATTATGTAAATGATAAGTACATCAACAAATGCGTTTTGAACTGGTTGGCCAAGGGTTGCCAACGCTCTAAGATTTTTATTTGTAATGTCAATTATGTGACGTAGTGACTTACTTGACTCTCTATCAATGGGCTGGACGTTAAAAAGTGCTTGCACATGATTGTTGACAAGCAATCTTTTGTTATCATACCTCTCACAGAGTAACTTCCAGGCAGCGTCGTAATTTTCTGATTTGAAGTCAAGGTTATCAATAACAAGAGACGCACTCCCTTTTAAGGAAGCACGCAGATAGTGTAATTAATTAATATATTAATAATTAATTAAATTAATAATTTATTAATATTCATAGTCGGCCTGCGCCGCGTTCCAATGCGGACGTGTTTGCATATTCTGTGTATTGACTAGCGCGGCGCAAGCTGTCGCACGTAATTTTCTCGCCATGAGTAGTGAACTAGTGGCGAATGAGCTGCTGGCGTTCCTGCAGCAGAAACTGGATGTGATGGACGAGGTGTCCGCTGTCCAAATCTACGCAACGAATTTCAGCGAGGAGGACATAGCTGCTGCTAAGCTGTTGTTGTTCAACGTGCTAAACAAGCGCGACCAGATGGTGTCCCGCCGGCGTGACTGGACTAAGAGAAGCCTGCAAGATATTATCACGCTGTTCAAGGAGACCGACCCGGACGACGTGCCGACGTTTGTGGCGAAGGAGCTGCACAAACTTCCTCCTGTCACTTTCGACCATGTCGATGTAACGAGTCTTCTGAAGGACATTGTCTTTCTGAAATCCCGCCTCGCGGATGTTCTAGCGAAGTTAGAAGCATCCCAGAACACTGTCGCCGATTTGCGTAAAGAATTCAGCGAGTTGCGCAATGGGTTGACGGTATCTAGGTCATCAGTCGATGCGTCAAACGTAAACATGTGTCGCGGAGCTGGCCTCGATGTATCGCCGTCAAATTCCGCGTCAGCAGTTTCGTCGTTAGCGCATCCATCGTTTGCCGAGCTTGCAGAACGCCCTGCCCGCGTGCCTCGTAGCCCCGCGCCCGTCAACGCGGCTCCTCCACGCACCGCCGCCCGAGCCCCTCGCCCCGTCCCGCTGCCAGTGACTGCAGCATTGACGAAACCCTCACAAAAGGATAGCGTCACTGCGAGTGCTTCAGGCGTTCCAACTAAGCCTAAGCCGGATAATGAGGGTTTCGTGACGGTGCAAAGGAGGAAGCGCCGTTCGCGAACGAACAAGAACCGCTGCGGGAAAGCTACTGCGAAGTCCGATGTCAGCTTGCGCGCTGCAAAGCCGAACACTCCGGTGTACATTTCTCGCCTACACTACACCACTAAGGCGGAAGACATCGTGGAGTACGTACGCCAGAAGACGAAGTACATGCCGAGGGTGCAGTTACTGGAGTCACACCGCAACGTCAACTTCAAGGCATTTGTGGTGCGTGTACCGGATTGTTATCTGCCCATCGTCATGGACGAAGACTTTTGGCCACAGGACGTGGTGTTCCGTCGCTTCCGCGGACAAGTGCCACAGGACAGCTCACGGACAAGCTAGTGAAGTGTTACTAACATAGTTTAAGGTACTATTTTATTAACACAAATTTTGTATAATACCTATGTATGTTAGTTTGTAAGGTATATGTCTATGGGTCTTTGGCACCTGAAAATAAATGTTTTATTATTATTATTATTATTAATATTATCTAAGTTTGTGTTGTTACGTACTATAGAAATAAAGGTATCTCTAAATTCCAGCCAATCATGATAGCTACCTGAAAACTTGGGTAAATCAATTTTAGGTAAACGAATTGAATTGTGTTTGTGTGTACTAGTAATACCAGAATCCACCTCGGTTGCGGAGTTCCCCTCAAGAAGCTTTCTTGAGCTGCTGATCAGCTGGCGTGCAGAAGCCACCAAGCCGTAGTACAGCTTTTCAAATTCTTCGCGTTCCGCATATTGCTCGCTGGGGTCATCCACCAACGCCTCCAATTCATCCTGTAATGCATCATATTTCTCATATAAGCTTTCGAATATATTAAGTCTATATTCGACTTCAATGACTTGCACCTCACTCAACTTTTCGCAAGACCTAGAAATATTTAAATACGAAGTAAACTGCGAAAGCTTAGCCTTTATTGAAGCTCGCTTCTTAATAAAGCCTTTCACGTCAGCCATGGCGGTGTAAATTTAGCAGGTGCAGTAAAGAAGAGAAAAGAAGATGAAAAAAAGATACTATGCAAAGTTAAGTAAAAGTTACTGGTACTTAACAATTAGCAATCAGTTGTGAAGTAGGCACGAGAACTATAAGTAGTAAGAAATAAGATGGCTATTATATAAGCGTTAGTCGTTTCCGACCAAATCTGCTGAGTAATGCTAAGTGAATGACGAAATATTTTCTTTACACACAAAAAACGAAACAAATTCAATTCAATTCAATGGATTAATGCAAAATATATCGATTAAAGGCTATGATAAATATGATTTCGAATAAAAACACAATAAATATCGGAATTGTGCACGGTACCTACAATGAAATACTAAAATCACTTTTGTAATAACTTATTTATAACTTGGTGTTTTATAAAGTAATTGAAACTACTTAAACAAGTTGATAGACTGAAGATTATGGATTGATGGAATTTAATTGAAAGGTAACTATAAAATAAGTTTAAATTAGGCAAAATGATTAGGTAAAATGTTGGAACAAAGGAAATTGGAACGTTCTCACGGTTTTATGCTGTCAACCTCTGATGATGAGCTGACGACTGTGGCTCCAAATGAGTAAATCCTGGGATCTTGAAAAGTTTTCCCGTCCCGAAGTCTCGTCGATCCTTTCTTGCGACGCCCGTTGGTTTGAACTCGATGAAGACGGCTGTTGCGTATCGACGTTCACGATGACCAAATACAGACGATGACACACGAAGAAATGAAGACCTCTTGTGAAACTTGACCCCGAAGATGAAGTTCTTTGTTCTCCAACAGACGAACCGTTGAATTTTGAAATTTTGAAAAATCGCGTTGTTTTCTTTGTGTGGCTCAAACGTTAACGGTAGAAGGACCAATGTTCGCGACGATAGCTCGTAGTGGATGTAAATAAAACTTGTAGTGGACTGTATTACATGTAATATAAGATAAAATACGAATTTACAAGGATTAAGAAACGGTCGGTTAAAATGTGAACAAAGAAGTATGAGGTATTAAAATGCGCAAGCGCAGCCGTGCGTAGAGGCGAGCAACAGCTGACTGGTGTGGCGGGGGGGCCCGCGCTCGGCCGGCGGCCGGTCGATGACCCGTTGTCCCCGCACCTCTCGTTCACTCCCGCTGGCGCGCGGCGATGTTGAGAGAAGTGAAGAATACGAAAGTCTTTAATTTCTCTCAAAGATTTATTATAGAAGTCTAAATACAAGACCTCGCTTACCCAAAAAAAAACACAAATTCACATGCAAATTACCCTAGGACTAAATAATTAAGTAAACAAAATGTTCCCCGGAATTTCTTGTTCGAAAAAGTCAAACCTTTTAAATTAAAAAGGATTTTCCCCCATAGTGATTGATGAACTTTAGCACTTTCCCTCCTCCTTCCAAATTACTGTAACACGACTTGATCGATTAGTCTTCGATTTTTATATATTTTTTATTAATATATGGATGTCATGTTATTTTGTTTCAGGTTTGTTTTACTAGATGAGGTAATTTTTTGTTTCCTCATTTTCCGACTGTACTTTTTAAACCTTTTCAAACAGCCCTTGTATATGATTTCAATAACATAAACGGGATGTGTATCAAGCCGCGTTTAATGACCGTTTTTGTTGCAAACATGGCAGGATTTCGTATTATTACCAGATACGAAATCGTGGATTTTATTCGATTCGTTAATATTCTCCACATATGTCGAATATCACGACACTTGTTACGTAAAAAGGTGTGCAAAGGCGAAAGGAACTTCGTTTCAACTGAGTGAACCCCTGTGGATGACACCTCTCATTGGTTTTTAAATCTGTATAATTACTGCCTACTTGAAGCCAGTGTCACTTTTAATGATAACATGTTTTATTTCACTAACTAAAGATTATTTTTTTTCAGTCAGATAGATATAATGTACATAACAACTAATGTAAATAACAACTACTAACTAATTATTTGTTCTGTGTCTGGTGTAATTTATCTATAATATGTATGTATTTAAAAATATATAAGTATGTTTATCAGTTGTCTGGTTACCATAGTACAGGCTCTGCCTAGTTTGGGATCAGATAACGATGTGTTGGTTGTCCTAAGATATTTATTTATTTTAATTAATAAAAATAACAAAATGATATCCTAACTTAACTAAAACTATTCACAAACTAAAATATAGCAGAAAAAACACAGAAATACGTATAACAGTATTCTCAGTGTATTCGCAGATCGGTGGGATTCCCCGATGCTGCGGAGATGGATGCGGTTCCATGCTTAATTTTAATTGAAATTTTATATTTGTACCTGTGTGTGTAATCTACTAACACTAGACGTTAAGAAAAATTGTTACTAACCCTTTGGACGTATGATAGCGTCGAAAATATCTTCCGAATCGCTGTGGACTGGTAATCCAAGGGACTGGCGACACTACCACGTTGTATGGCAATGTTTAGCCTTTGTGCAAAGTAAATACAACCCTTCGATCACGGGAAGCGTCCATCAGCCGTTTAAGAATTGCCTTAAAGAAAAAATTTGCACTCGGACACCACGACCCGAAGGTTTCAACCCCAAATGGCTGTCACTGTTATCAATTACATAGATTTAGATTAACGATTAAATTCATACGCCTACTCTCTTCGTCTGCACAAGTTGCCCTCTACGATATTGCAACATACGCATAATAGGAAGCTTATATTTTAGGTAACAACACTTATTTTTCAAGCTGGAAAATTCCTTTTTCCAAGAAAAAAAGCACCCGTACTTTTTACCGACATCGTAATATTCGCGATGTTTGGCACTAACCGTGAATATAATCGAATGAAATACGGCAGCAGCTACTAGAGTGCCAGGAAATAACCGTACTTCGCCTGACTTTCACGACTTATCAGTCTGGCAGACGACTAGATTAGATTAATATTCCTTCAGAGTACTACATCGGAAATAAAAATGAAAGTTTAGTTGGTTTTATAAACTTGGCTGTATTGCAAATGTATTTAAATGCTCGTATTTTACGTCCATTTCATTGAATTCGTTAGGTACAAAATCTTCTACATTTCATATCACGGTGATATTGGTTGTCGTATGTGGTTTGGTACTGCTTTTAAAATTAATTTCAAACAGATTTGAATAAATTATAAATGATTTTATTTCTATAGGTAGGTAGGTATGTACAAACACTTTTATACGTTAATCATATTTTTTAGATGAGGACGGCGTTTCCTAACTGACTACTCTGAGAAAAAAGGTCGAAACAAACTCAGAGGTCACAGTCCCTTTTAAAGTACAAACATAATCTTGGTCGAAATGCAAAGACCATGTAGATTGGTGTCTGAAATGGTATTTTGTAAAAAAAAAGTATTAAAGCAAAATAATAAAAAAAACAACATTCACTGTGTACATTTATAGGAGCAGCTTCAACCCAAGCCGTTTTATCTTCAACTAGCTTCTGTCCGCGACGTCGTCCGCGTTAAATTTATTGTCCCCCGACCCTTCCCGTCGCGTCGAATTGCGTGTAGCGTCGAACCCGTGCGATGTTCCCCGTTTTTGCAATATTTTACATTCCTGCTCTACTCCTCTTAGTTGTAGCATGATGTTATATAGCCTATAGCCTTCCTAGATAAATAGGCTACCCAACATAAAAAGAATTTTTCAATTCGGACTAGGAGTTCTTGAGATTAGCACGTTCAAACAAACAAACTCTTCAGCTTTGTAATATTAGTATTGATGATAATATATAGTCTTTGACAGTATAATAGGCTTTCTGACATAGTTAACGCTTTATAAAAGATTTGAATTGATTTAGAATTAGTTCTTGAATTAAGCTAGGAAGTTTATTATAAATACGTATACATTGGCATCTAAACGAGCCACCTATTTCCTTGAGCCTGGTTGTAGAAATAAATCTTCCAGTCTTTCATTTAGCACCTGTAATTACAATATAAGCAACACTTATGGCTACCCTAAGTAGTATATAATACACAAGACGCATACTCGTTTTTAGAACCTACCCCTATATTATTAACAAACGACACAGCCCCATCCACAGCTAAGGCTGTGCGCAGATCTGAGTACAAACAGTAACAGCCCTTTTTCTTCTTAGGGCCCGTTCATACGTACCACAACCACACCACATCGCAGCGATAAAATATGGACAAACAGTGGTTACGTGTGAATAGTGTCGCTTCATCATCATCATCATCATTATTTCAGCCGAAAGACGTCCACTGCTGGACATAGGCCTCCCCCAAGCACCGCCACTTCGACCTATTCTGTGCTTCTCGCATCCAACGTATTCCTGCGGCCTTCACCAGGTCATCGGTCCATCTTCTGGGATGCCTTCCAACGCTCCGTCTTCCAGTACGCGGTCGCCACTCCATAACCTTCCGACCCCATCGGCCATCCGTTCTGCGAGCAATGTGCCCTGCCCACTGCCACTTAAGTTTGGCAATTCTTCGGGCTATATCGGTTACCTTGGTTTTCCTACGGATCTCTTCATTTCTGATTCGATCGCGTAGGGAAACTCCAAGCATAGCCCTCTCCATTGCTCTTTGGGTGACTTTGAGCCTTCTTATGAGGCCCATTGTGAGCGACCACGTCTCAGTGCCATATGTCATCACTGGCAACACACACTGGTCAAAGACTTTTGTCTTGAGACACTGCGGTATTTGGGACGAGAAGATATTGCGTAGCTTCCCGAACGCTGCCCAGCCGAGTCGGATTCGACGATTGACCTCTTTCTCGAAGTTGGATCTACCTAACTGGACAGTCTGTCCTAGGTACACGTATTCGTCCACAACTTCGAGTGTAGCGCCTCCGATCTTCATTGGAGTGGCGCTGTCATTGGAGTGTCGCTTCAATGTCTGCCAATTGTGTTGTCGCTAGTAGTTGCAATTTGGCTTAATTGTGGTCGCGGAATTGTTCGAAATAGTTACCGTGATCCTGGTACAGGCATATGAAGGAACACGTTTAGAATTTAATCAGTAATAGTCTGACACGCTCCCCGCTCCGCCCAGAGTGGGAGACGTCTTGTGATGATATCCCACCCAGGAAAAAAATAAATAAATAATAGTTTAAAAAAAAACTAAAAAACACGCTTCCATTGAAAACCAAACTAAAACGTACAAAATAATGGAAAAAAAGCGTGGGGTGCTTTTTAAGGTATTTTTTTATTGATATCAGGCACCCCTTTGAGACGTATGTCAGCGTAGTTTGTGACGTATGTCAGCGTAGTTTTCGAAGACAGTTTTTTTTGCTGTCCTGGTAACCCTGGCAAGGATAATGGCACAAATTAGTTTGTGTCGTATGTCAGCGTAGTTTTCGAAGACAGTTTTTTTGCTGTCCTGGTAACCCTGGCAAGGACAATGGCACAAATTTATGAAATTATTGCATTGTCATCGGTCCTTGACAGGTGTGCAAAGTTTTAATGAAATCTGGGGGTCTAAAAAGGCCACTTTGGTAGAATCATAATAGGAAAATATTATGAATCATATTATAATCCGTAAAATGGTCACAAATTGACAATTCATAATATGTTCTGCGTACAATTCATTAAACACAATTCATCTATTTGACAGTTTTATATGGAGATTCGTAAAATGGTACACTTAATATGAATTGCTTTATTGAAGTTTAATGTCAAATAGCAGAAACATAAGAAGTTAGTCAAGAGGATCATTTTACAAATCATATTTGGAATTTTGTGAAAAATTATCATAATAACGGCAAATTTAGGCCTTAAGAAAAATTTCTTGAGTACGCTCGTGATATGTAGTCCATTTTAAGTCACCAATGAATTGTGGCACTTCGAAAAATGGACATAGCGTTTCAAATGTGGGACCTCCAGGTTTTTTGGGTTATATAATAAGCTAAATATATGTCGTGATAAGGTCCATGAGCTGGAGCCGTACATATGTACTGCCGCGCTGGTATGAGTACTACCTACCTTCAAGAATAGTAATGAAGTAGTCAGTTTTAAGGTAGTTTCAAATAGACCATCTAGTGTTGTGAATGTTACAAATTACTACAATCTTCTATTCATATTTTAGGCACTGAGTAGATCCAATTAGTACTTAAGCATCTGGATCATACCACAGGCTAATATGGGCGCACACCATATACACATCACAACATATATATATATTTACTTACTCTGTATTAAAAACGATCCAACTTACATGAAATACATACAACCTACCTTCAAGA
Organism: Aporophyla nigra; assembly: GCA_947507805.1. Taxonomy (NCBI): domain Eukaryota; kingdom Metazoa; phylum Arthropoda; class Insecta; order Lepidoptera; family Noctuidae; genus Aporophyla; species Aporophyla nigra. The sequence continues at coordinate 22,727,849 of OX382292.1, read as the reverse complement.
ATAGTAATGAAGTAGGTAGTCAGTTTTAATGAAGCAGTTCTAAATAGACACTACCATCTAGTCTTGTGAATGTTACAAATTACTACAATCTTATAATCATATTTCAGGCACTGAGTAGATCCACTTAGTACTAAAGCATCTGGATCATACCACAGGTTACCAAGAGCGTACACCATATGATACACCAAGTTAGTGTATAAAACAGTGTGATAGCTGTACCAGTAACTCGGTCACACTTCAGTGCCCAGTTGAAAAAAGACTTATTCAAAAGAGTAGTGTTTAACGAATATTTATTACACAGATACCACAAAAAGTACACACTATTCACACCTAGCTTATTTTTGTGATTTGCACCCGGTAAGTAATAAACATTTCCAGAGGAAATATGTAGGTATATTTATTTTCCACATCATACAGCCCACTCACAGACAGACAGATGGACGGACCAATGGACAGCGGAGGCTTAGTTATAGGGTCCTGTCCTGGTTACTCTTTGGTTACGGAACCCTAATAAAAATCTACAACCTACGTGGGACATAGGCCTTTTATTACTTTATTTAATTCCAATTTTATTAGGTAGTGTGTACCTATAAAATAAGACATACATTTTATCTTTATACATATTATTTAAATAAAACAATACACAAAGTTAAATTATTTTAATAAATTTACAATTCTCATGTTATACTGTATAAAAATCTAGCAATAATCAAATAATGAAACTAACAAACACTATAGTTAATCAGTTTATTTTTCTATGAATATTTTATGTCTTGATGCTAGTCACGGAGCTGCAGAGAGGCAAACGATGACTGCTTGGAACAACTCCACCAGGCTAAAAAAGAAAACGTGTGGTTTTTAAGAAAGTCCAATCATCAGTCAATAATTAACATAACTGCTAAATAAAATGAGATGGAAAATAATAATATCATTGTTTAAGACACCCTAAGAACAACAGTGATGACAGGTTGACAACAATAGTAGACTTGGAGCCCAATAGCTTCTTTAATTATTGTTTAGTTAAATGGTAAAATATAGTTTATTTTCCTCTTTGTATTTCGTTATATATTTCATGAATGTTAACGATACTAGATACTCAGTTTTATGGCGAGCCAGAGGGCACCCAAAATACGTTATTTAAATAACATCATAATCATTTTCAATCGTCATCTTAAGTCTTAGTCGCAATAAAAATAGCTGTAGGGTTAGAAAACTCCACTTACTGCGGTATCTTGATTGCGAGTCAAAACCGCTGTTGTAACATCGGCCGGAGTAGAGCTTGGTGCTGGCACACGAGTCTGGCCAGAACTAGACACTGCAGTGATCTCGATAAAGGGTTCAACAACGACTAAACTCCCACTATCAATGCAAAAAGACGAGCAGAATATTCCATTGTGTTTCGGATACTGCAGGTGCACGCCATTCCATGCCTACAAATGATTACGTCCAATTAAATACCTTTGCACAGTGATACAATTAAACATTGATTCAAGATAAACAAGTATTTACTTACTCTGTATTAAAAATGACCCAATTTGCATGAAATAACTAAGTTTTATTTTGTTGATGCTTATTGTTGACATAACCACAGATTATTATGACCACAGAGTAATTATGACATACACATGTCATATCTGAAGGGAAAACTTTTATGTATTCATTGCCAGCTTATACAGTTTTTAACAAACACTGCGACACGAGAATTTTAAAGTAGTTTCAAATAGACACTATCATCTAGTATTGTGAATGTTACAAATTACTACAATCTTCTATTCATATTTTAGGCACTGAGTAGATCTACTTAGTACGTAAGCAACTGGATCATACCACAGTCTAATATGGGCACACACCATATGATGCACCAAGTTAGTGTATATAATGTATGATAGCTGTAGGTACCAGCAATTCTTAATAATAACCATTTCTAAAGGAAATATGTAGGTATATTTATTTTCCGCATCATTATTATGGCTCATAAGATACAGCCCGCTCACAGACAGACAGATGGAAGATCAATGGACAGCCTCTGCTGTCCTGTCCTGGTTACTCTTCGGTTACAGAACTCTAAAAAAAATCTACAAGGGACATAGGACTTATCTCACTTTGCTTTTAGTCCAATTTTAATAGGTAGTGCATACCTATAAAATAGGACATACATTATATCTTTATACTTATTATTATAAAATAAAACAATACACAAAGTTAAAATATTTTAATAATTTACAATTCTCATCTTATATTTTACATAGATCTAGCAATAATACTAACAGAAACACTATAGTTAATCAGTTTATTTTTCTATGAATATTTTATGTCTTGATGCAAGTAGCGGAGCTGCGGAGAGGCAAACGATGACTGCTTGGAACAACTGCCAGCTAAAAAAGAAAATGTGTGGTTTTTAAGAAAGTCAAATCATCAGTCAATAATTAACATAACATCTAAATAAAATTAATTTGAAAATAATAATATCATTGTTTATAACACTCTAAAAACAACACTGATGACAGAGTGACACCAATAGTAGACTTGTAGCCCAATAACTTCTTTGTCTTCAGTTATTGTTTAGTTAATGGTAAAATATAGATTATTTTCCTCTTTGTATTTCGTTATATACATGAATGTTAATGATAGTACTCAATTTTATGTCGAGCCAGAGGGCGACCATACGTTACATAAATAACATCATAATCATTTTCAATCATCATCATAAGTCTTAGTCGCAATAAAAATAGCTGTAGGGCTAGAAAACTCCACTCACAGCGGTTTCTTGATTGCCGAGTTCGACTGTCAAAGCCAGTGTTATAGCATCGGCCGGGGCAGGGTTTCTGCTGGCGCACGAGTTTGGCAGAAACTAGAGGCTGCAGTGATCTAGGTAAAGGGTTCAATAGCGCCAGAGCTCCCACTTTCAATGCAGAATGTCGAGCAGAATGTTTCATTGTGTCGCAGCGCAGCACGCTTTTCCATGCCTACAAAGAATTACGTACAATTAAATACTTTTGTACAACGATGCAATTAAATATTGATTAAGGATAAATAAGTATTTACTTACTCTGTATTAAAAACGATCCAACTTGCATGAAATACTTAATTACTTAGGTTTTAAAATAAACAAAAGTATAATTTATTGTTGACATAACCACAGATTACACATATCTAAAAAGAAAAACTTTTAAGTAAGCATTGCCAGCTTATAAAGTTTTGTATTATTATTATTATTTTGTATACTGTGATTATTTGATAAGTTTTTATGGATATTATAATTAATAACATTTCATCAGTTAAAAATAATCAACTGTATTAATTAAATCTTCAAAGAAATATTTACCGGTAAAATTACGGTCTTAATTTTTTTCATGCTGCAACATTTACACCAAATATGATTCGGATATGAATTGAACTGCGTGCGATACCGCTAATATGTGTCACCATTTTACGGAAATTTTAGAGGAATTGCTAAGGAAATGCTGGGAATTCAGAAAATGAATTGATTTTAGAGGAAATGCTTAATGTGGCCTTTTTAGACCCCCTGTCGTTTAAAGTGGGTCAAAATCGCGCTATAAGGAGTCGGTTACAAACAAATATACAAAAATACAAGTGAAGCTAATATAAAGCGTGTAAAAAAGCGTTTGCAGATAAACAGATTGCTGAGTTTGCGATGTGGCCGGCCGCTAGTGTGCGATCTCGCTTGTGATTGCGTTGTGGCTGCGACGTCGCGTCGCTTTGATGTGATCCATAACGCCCACACAGTTGATGTTGACGGTCAAATAAATACATGTGGTCCGTGTGAATAAACTATTTATTTTCATACAAATCAGCGCCCGACCACGTGTTGTCGTTGTGGTGTGGCTGTGGTATGTTTGGTCAGGCAATAAACGTATCGATGGCAATCTGAAAAGTGTGGGCCCAGAATTTGGCTACAAGTTAGCACCTTCAGAAGTGTCAATCAGTTTGTGTAACTATGCTAAAAGATTATCACTCAGACATGACACACAAACGCACAACAAAACAGTCAATGTTTCGACAACTTTGACTTTAAGATTGGTTTGTTGTGGGTGTGTAACATACACAAATTTACGCCTTCTTTCCATGGGGTTAGGCGGAAATTACAGAACGCCACCTGCTACGATCCTTAATACTCCTTTTCCTTCGTTTACGGTCATACATCTGGTCATACACACACGCCAGTTGCGAGTACTACACCTGACCTTACTGAAGTTCATCACCAATAAGATCACTATACAACTACCTAGAGTGTGTTCGCCCGGCGTTTTCACTGAAATTACCCTTGTAGATAACTTTTGTTACTCGCTCTTCATTTGTCCTATCTACGTGACCAAACCACCTAAGCATTTTGTGTTAATTTTTGTTACTAAATCTTGTTTTGTTTAGTCAGTTTCTGAATAAAAATCTGTCTCTGGTGTGCGCACAACCTAAGCAAACTCCATTATTCCATCAAATATAACTCAAAGTGAACTTTACAATCTCAGCCTTCACAAATATTCGCCCACAACACTTTATGCAAGAGGATTTGGTATTGTTTGTGCAAAAATAGATCGGAAATATTCACAACAATAGCTTCGGGGATCTTTATTGACTTTCTGGAAATACGGGTTGACGACTTGGAGACGCCTTTAGAATGGGTAATTTCTTTTAAATGCAAGGGATTGGCGAGGAGTCTTTTGTTCGGGGCACCCTTTGAAGCGTTTTTATTGGAAAACAAATAAAACCTGTTTCATATTTTTGTATAGTTAGTAGAATTACATTCGTTTGTGTTTCAGAATTTAATAATAAGAAGACAGGATAAACAAAATATAAAAAATAAAAGGTTTTTCTTTTCCATCAAGCCCGCAAATTGATTAGATTCCATTCTCAATAGAAATGCTTTGATGTCTATGTTATTTTTAATAGTCTTCGTAAGTAGTCTGAATTTCAGACCACCTAGTGAAGTTCAGTTAGCCTCTCTAAAAGTAGGCAAGGCTTTTTTTTGGATGGGAAATCATCAAATGACTTCTCCCGCTCTGGGCGGAGCGGGAGCGCGTGTCAGACTTTTTACTGACTAAAACCCACCCGTGTTCCTTCAGTTGCCCATATGCCAGGGTCACGGTATCTCTTTCGAACAATCTCGCGACCCTGGCAGGCATCGGTCCTAGCAGACCCCTTCAGTGCTGCTGACGTCTCTTTGAGGCGCGCGTGGAACACTACGCGCCGTCGACCCAAGCATCGACACAACATACACCATCATCATTTCCACCGACACACGTCCACAGCTGGAAATTCGCCTCCCCGAAGCATCGCCACTTTGACTGGTTCTGTGTTTCTCTCATCCAGCGGATTCCTGCGGCCTTCACGCAGTCATCGGTTCACCTTGTGGGAGGCCTCCCAACGCTACATCTTCCGGTATGAGGACTGTTTCAGCCCCATCGGCCATCTGTTTTGCGAGCAATGCTCCATTGCGACCTCTGCCACTTAAGCTTAGCAATTCTTTCTAACCACTACATACATGCATCTTTAATCACCTACCCTATCATTCGATCTCTGAATTGACAATTTGAAGTTGGTAATCTCTCCTTTATGTGAAAGCCCGAGACACTAATTTGCAAAAAGAAAATTAATTTCGCAAGTTATTCCGAAGGAGTGCTGCTGAAGAAGAAGAGAAGAAGAAAGAAGAGTGTGACAATTTTTTGTAGTTGAGAACATGTAAAACAAGTCCAAGTCTCAATTCAGAAGCCGGGGTTTTTGTCTCTGATAGGTACATATGAGCTAGTTCGTTATTTTCAACTAAAACCTCCTAGCGCATGAGAATGTTTACTGTAGTGAATAAACGCAAGATGAATTGCGTAGAAGTTATACCTTATCTGCCCTCTGCAGACGACCTTTTCAGTATACAAAGTTGCACACTCACTGTGCATCGTAAAGTAGGGTTATTTTACAGAACAGTTGAGTACAGTTATGAGCAGAGATATCTCTGGTCGTGTCGTGCATTAAGCTGCTGAAAATAACACTAGAGCGATCACTTGACTTTGATGATACCATTTGTCAAAGGGTAAGGGTCATAATTAAACGATGATATGGATATGTATTTAATATGGGATTAAATACAGTTTATTTTGTTTAAAAGAATCTTAGAGTACTGATGAGGGAACATGCAGTGAAAAATAATATTGTCAGTCGATTTTTTGGAGAAAAAAATAGAAAATAAATAATAGTTAAAAAAAAACTAAAAAACACGCTTCCATTGAAAACCAAACTAAAAAGTACAAAATAATGGAAAAAAAGCGTGGGGTGCTTTTTAAGGCATTTTTTTATTGATATCAGGCACCCCACGCTTTTTTTCCATTATTTTGTACTTTTTAGTTTGGTTTTCAATGGAAGCAAGTTTTTTAGTTTTTTTTTTAACTATTATTTATTTTCTATTTTTTAGGGTGTTTCGAATTTTGAGACGTATGTCAGCGTAGTTTGTGACGTATGTCAGCGTAGTTTTCGAAGACAGTTTTTTCTGCTGTCCTGGTAACCCTGGCAAGGATAATGGCACAAATTAGTTTGTGTCGTATGTCAGCGTAGTTTTCGAAGACAGTTTTTTTGCTGTCCTGGTAACCTTGGCAAAGATAATGGCACAAATTTATGAAATTATTGCATTGTCATCGGTCCTTGACAGGTGTGCAAAGTTTGAATGAAATCTGGTCGTTTAAAGTGGGTCAAAATCGCGCTATAAGGAGTCGGTTACAAACAAACATACAAACATACTAATAATAAAAAGGAAAAGAAGAGAAAAAATGGAAAAAAGCGTAGGGTGCTTTTTGAGATATTTTTTCATTGATATCAAGCACCTCACGCTTTTTCCATTATTTTCTACTTTTTAGTTTGGTTTTCTAAGGAAGCGTGTTTTTCAGTTTTTTTTTAAACTATTATTTATTTTCTATTTTTAGGGTGTTTCGAATTTTGAGACGTATGTCAGCGTAGTTTGTGATGTATGTCAGCGTAGTTTCGAAAACAGTTTTTTTGCTGTCCTGGTAACCCTGGCAAGGACAATGGCACAAATTTATGAAATTATAGTATTGTCATCGGTCCTCGATACGTCTACAAAGTTTAAATGAAATCTAACCGTTTGAAGAGGGTCGAAATCGAGTCCCTAGGAGTCGGTTACAAAAAATCAAACATACAGCTGATGCTAATAAAAGCGTGTTAAAATGATACCTAAGGGGCCTTTAATCTATTTTTTCTTCAATTTCTTTTAATCTGTTTAATATGAAAATGTATGTTTGATTATAATCAATCAATCTAAATCACTACTCAAGTTATAATAACAACAAAACCCTTAAGTATATGAATGCAGCCGACTGTATCAACGGACGGAACCTATTAAACTTACTCTAAGTTGGAACAAAGTTGCGGAATAGGTGTCAAGTGACCCGGAACGGTTCACGAATAAACAGACTGCCTTCATGAAGTTATGAAAACTGTCGACTTCCGAAAGATGGCCGAATGAAAATAAATTTTACTTTAAATCATGCCTTGTACCCCCCCCCATTCCCATCCCCCATTTCTTCCCGTGGGTGTCGTAAAAGGCGACTAAGGGACTTACTAGAGAATGGGCAGCAGCGTTCTCTATGCATTTTACTACCATACTGCGATCGCCAACCCGCCTGCCAAGCGTGGCGATTATGGCAAAGCCCCCCAAATTGGGGGAGGCCTAAGTCCAGCAGTGGACGTCTTACGGCTGAAATGATGATGATGATGATGCCTTGTACCTAAAGCACACTTACGTTTCACCAGTTATGTTTAAGTCCGACATAACAGGGGGCGAAACTTTCGCCATCAACCAGACACAAAACCAGACTGAGAAATTCCAGTAAGAAAAACTAAATAACACTTTGACCGATCTAGATTTCGATACCAGGATCCCGTACTCAGTAGTACCGCTTGCAACCACTACACCAACGAGGCAGCGGATGAGGCAGAAATTTTATTTTGATATTCTTTATTCCTGTGTTGATATAAACTGTATTAAAATAGGTAATGCTGTGATAAAACAGGGCAGTCCCAGGACTGACTGCTCAGGATGCAAATTGTAATTTTTGTTGTAATTAAAACGTTTGTGAGCGACTAAAAGACAGGCTTGATTCCTTACAAGCCGACTGCCCGATGGAACTTCCCATCGGCTCAAATAACAAACTTCCATACAAACTTACATCCCTTATTTCAGCTTGAAAGATATGAATTCCATTGAAACCCGTCTCTTGTAAGCTCACAAACGATTTATTGCAGCGAACCGTGCAATATTGCACCTTCGATAAACCAAAAAATTAAGTCTTGTGCAAAATTGCATGCTTCGTGACTGGTGAGTCATGGTCACGGTTTAGGCTGTACATCGTCTATCAGTGAACGAATGTCATCATCATCACCTCATCACTATCAGCCTTGTGTCACCCATTTGATTTCTGAGGATAGGTCGCCTCCTTTTTGTGACTAGCTTCCCTGTAAATTAATGTATTTCTTATTAATGTTGCTGTTTTAATTCTTATACATACACTAGCTGTTGCTAGCGGCTTCACCCGCGTATTATACATAAACCTTCCTCTTGAATCACTCTATCTATTCATGAAAACCGCATTAAAATCCGTTGTGAAGTTTAAAAGTTCAAGCGTGCAAACACGAAATGCGACTTTGTTTTATACTATGTAAAAATAGTGTTTAAAAATAGACAAATAACAACGGTCAACAATCTCTCAGCAAGCGTCAGAACTTCTCATTTAACCTGCAACTTCGTTAAGGAAACTGCAGATATCATTTAACTAGTCGACCCTTACCTACAAGAAGTCTTACTTCTGTAAGCAATAAATAACTCATAAATTGAAACTAGTTTGTGGTTCATTTGCGCTCAGTTTACAAACTAAACGAGCGTCTAACCTAACCCGACGCTAACCAACTGCTAATTAATTGCGAGTCAGTGTCCCAACACTGATTTATAAATGAAGGCCTTAACTTATAGAAAATGTTAGTTTTGATTAGAATAAAGTAATTTTTAAAATGAAGTAACAATAAATGGACGGCCTAGGAGAACATAAATAGTGACTTTATTGGTGATGTTTTTCAAAAGGTCAGGTGCGTAGTACTCACAACCGGCGTGCGTGTTTGACCAGATTTATGAACTTAAACGAGGCAAAAGGAGTATGTAAGGATGCAGGTGGCGTTCTGTAGTTTCTGTCTGCCCTGTTTTTCTACCGCCATGTATGTAAAAAAAAAGTCTCGTGTCAATGGGACAACTGAATGATTGTGTTCGTAATCGTGTTTGTTAAGTTCTGAGTTGAGCTGCTGGGCATGTCCAATCAAACTGTGTGGTTTTTTCCTCAAAAGACCATTTCATACACCTATTCACATAGTCATTATACATGATTTGACCAAGATTATGTCTGGACTTTAAAAGAGACTGTGACCTCTGAGTGTGTGTCCACTCCCGATGACGCTACAACCCCAGGAGAATAGTAAGCTCACCAGCACTCTCAAGATCCGCCATCCTCGCGTCCTTGCCGCCGAGGCCCGCTGCAGCATTTCAATCCATGTCCGCCCCTTGCTCGAGCCAGTCCGCACCGCTAAGTCTGTAGCATTAAATTCGTCCCCAAATAATAACCATTCCGATCGAGCCCGTTCATTACTTCGCTCTTGTAGCGATGCCCTAAGTCGAGATCTGTACCCCAAAGGGGATGCATGTACATTTGAAAAAATGCGTATTCATTGAAGGGTTAAAATATTTCTTATGCAAGAAGCAAAACAACCAACACAATTTCATGTATGCATTATAAAATCGCTTAAAAATTTACTCTTCTGGCTTTTTCTGGAGCCAGTTTGTTTGCCTAACTTTTTAGGGAATACAGGCATAGTGTTATGTTCTGTACTGAAACGTTACTTGGCTACAAATAAACGAGAGCGCATAAACTCACCCGCTATCTCTGCATCCAAATATTACATCAGCATTCTAGTTATTGAACACCCTCTAGCCTAAACTAACATCGTTTACGAATGGAGCTGCTACTACAGTTTTGGAAGTGATTAATTCTGGCACCCCAATAATTAAAGCTAGTGTCTTTATGATTGGTTTCTCTTGTAAGGTTAATCGAGTGTTGGTTATCGATTTATAGTCGATATACCGACGTCACTTTTCGATTATATCCAGGAGCTAGGTAGTGAATATATCAGCTTTTCCAATTAAGCCTGTAGCCGCTTCTGGCTTTGTGAAAGTATAAACTATTTAGAATATATTTATAACTAGCGACCTGCCCTTGCCTCGGAAGAGTCATCATCATCATCAGCTTATAATTTTCCCACTGCTGGGACACAGGCCTCCTCTCGTTGAAAGGGAGTGGGCCATAATCCACCACGCAGGCCCAGTGCGGGTTGGTAGATGTCACATGCCTTCGAATTTTTGGTTCTAAGACATGCCGGTTTAATCACGATGTTTTCCTTCACCGTTTTAAGAGCAGTGGAAGAGCTTCGGAAGAGTGTAATGGTTTAATTTCAAAACACAGAGATTTCTGCACTTTATGTAAGATTAATACGAACCTCTGAGAAGTGTAAAGTCGCTGTTTTCATCTTTTTCTCCGCTTACTTCATCAAAACCACGCAACGGATTTTGATAGGATTTTCATTGTCATTTAGAGAACTTCTACTGCAAGTATTATACAAGTATATTATACGTAAAATACATGTCATAATCATTCTCCTGCCCCTATCCCAATTTATTTGATGTCGGCGTAACATGTATTTTTCTTCCACCCTCTATTAGTCGTCATCTCAGTAGTCACCCCCTTTCTATCATATGATAATTCACACAGTCCATCCATCCTTTCTTTGGTCTCCCTCTACTCTTATAGCCATCGACATTCATACTCATTGTCAATACTTTCCTCACGACATTTTCCTCATTCCTCCGTATCACGTGACCATACCATGACAACCGATAAACATAAAACTCTTCATTTATTGGTGCCACTTTCAGACTTCCTCTTTTCTTATTCTTTCCATTCGTATGACAACATACATCTCTCTTTTTTTTTATTTGAGGTCGGAAAACATCAAATGCCGTCTCCCGCTCTGGGTGGACCGGAATGGCGTGTCAGACTTTTACTGACTTAAACCCACCCGTGTTCCTTCAGTTGCCCATATGCCAGGGCCACGGTACCTCTTTCGAACGAATCTCGCGATCCTGGCAGGCATTGGTCCTAGCAGAACCCTTCAGTTTGCCGACATCTCTTTGAGGCGCGCGTGGAACACTACGCACCATCGACACGGGCCAGGGTGCTTACTCTCGAATATAATTCCAATAGTTCGACATTGGAATTGTCATTCAAACGTCAGTGATTGGCTGGACTCACTGAGTCTAGCCAATCCCTGACGTTTAACTCAACCAACTGACGTTTGACCAATGTCGATCTATTGCTATTATATTCGAGAGTAAGCACCCTGGTCGTTACCGGGCGGCGAGCTACCCATTGCTCGTCACCCACTCTATTTAGTAAATTACAAACAGAAAAATACATAAATGAAAAATGATAAAAATGATTCACTTCACCAACGAGTAGGTAAAATACACCCACAAAACTCCTAAATGAAAAAGTATATGTAGTAAAATTGTTTAGAAAATAATCGCAATTCGCAATATAACTACGGTATCCGGAACCAGCAATGAAATCTTTTCCTTATTTGATCCCTCTTTAAACGAGTATCGACAGCGAAACAGGCAGGTAAGTACGAAAATAAACGTGTAATATTTTATGTGAAATATTTTTTTTTTCAATTGTTAGGTTCAATTGGTTTGACTTTACGATGCATTTACACACTGAAGAGTCATTAGAGTAGATAGAGTTTTAGAAGAGAGATTTTTTTTACAACTTAAGAAATGGAGGAGTTTGTGCACTCAACGAGTATCTTTTTTATGTATTTCCTGATGAAACAATAGCATACAAGTTTTCATTTACCTAGAATCTATATGCGAGTAGTGCATGACTTATATTGACAGTCGAGCGAAGATCGATCCAACGCTTGCGCTGCGCTGATAAGATAATATTATGCTTCTAAGTTGTCTGCGTACCTACACTTTTTGTCGTGTTTACTTTCTATCTGTATACTTTATTGCTTTCCAAAGTGTGTCGTGATTTATAAGGGTTGTTTGCTCATCCTGACAGCTAGGTATGCGGGATAGAAGAATTAATCGATAAAATAAATTATTGATGAGAGAGTTTGTTCAGAGGTAGAAAAAATATGAGGATACAAAATAACATAGCATAACATTATGGCTGTACTAAGGGGAAGGCAGAAATGTATTGTACACCCTCAGTTCAGCATCATCTGTCAAGCCTTTTCCCAACTATGGGGTCAGGGTCCAGTCTAACCGGATGCAGTTGAATACCAGTTCTACATGAAGCGACTGCCTATCTGACCTCCACAACCCAGTTAATGGGTAATACGATACCCCTTAGTAAGACTGGTTGTCGGTATTTGAGGTTTCTGACGACACCCTCATTTAGCTGATTTTTAAGGCCCTTTTAAAAAGGGCAAGTTTTTAGGCCCAAATCAAGATTCCGGGCTTTTATTGAAATACTACCGACTTGGGGATTGAACCCAGGACTCACCACTCTTGCAAATCATTAATCTATGGGCAGTTAGATTTATTGCAGTTTTATTTTAGTTCGGGTTTTGGCTAAACAAACAAACGCAAAAAAAAGAAAAAAAACGACCTACACGAATACAGTTATAGTATTTGACTCGCTCCTAATTATAATTTATTTTTCGGTTGTAAAATCATCAAATGAGTTCTCTCTCTCTCTCTCTCTGGACAGAGCAAGAGAGCGTGTCATACTATTACTGACTTTAGTCAGTAACACACGCTCGCACGTATGACATGCTCTCTTCACGTCGCTCTCTTCACTTCGCTCTCTTCTCTCTTCATGCTCTCTTTCTTTAGTTACCTGTGCCAGGGCCACGGTAACTCTTCCGAACAAATCTACCACCCGACGCCGTCATAATCATTGGCAGCCTAGTTCCACCTCTGAGTACCTGGAGGCCTCTTCTGTTCTTTGCCAGTCTTCCCTGGTCTATGAGAGTCTCATCCAGGTCTTCCCTGCGATCTTGTGTAACTTATCCACCCACAAAGTATTAGGTTGGCAAGTTGAAATTTTCATATTTATATCCAATAAAAAATGTATATTTATTATTAAAATTATAAACTATTTTTAATTAATGTATGCTCCATTAGCATCTACAACACTTTGCCATCTTTCAGGAAGGTACATTATTCCTCGTTCATAAAACTGAGAAGATTGAGATGCAAAATAAATTGACAGTTCTTCTTCAAGTTGTTCTTGATTATCGAATTTTTTCCCCTGCAAATGGTTGCCAAGCGAACGAAACAGATGGAAGTCCGTTGGAGACAAATCTGGGGAGTATGGTGGATGAGGAAGAATTATCCACTTCAGGTCCAATAATTTTTCACGGGTGGTTTTCGCATTGTGTGCCCGAGCATTGTCATGCAAGAAATATACCCGGTCTTGACTTCCACGTAGTTTTTGAGCGACTCGATCCAATTGTTGACAGTAAATATTGGCGTTGATTGTAGAATTAACTGGAAGAATCTCCCAATGAATCACGCCTTTAATGTTCCACCAGACGGATAACATAACTTTTCGCGGATTCAGTTCCTTTTTGGCCATCGGAACCCCCTTTTCTCCTTTTCCCAGCCACTGCTTTTTTCTAGAACAGTTGACGTATAAAACCCACTTTTCGTCACCAGTCACAAGATATCTAAGCCTGTCAGTATTCCGTCGAAATGTCAACAAATTCATGCAAACATTAACACGTGTCTGTAACTGGGACTTGGTTAGTTCATGTGGGATCCAGACACCATATTTCCATTGCTTTTCTAGTTCATGGAGGTGATTTTCGACGGTAGTATGAGAACACATGAGTTCTTCTGCCAATTCACGTGTCGTCAAACGAGGATCACTTTCAATGAGTTCTTGTAATCGTTCTACATCGATCTTAACTGCAGTGCCGGGGTGTGGTGAATCTTTAGAATTGTAGTCTCCTTTGTCGAATTTGTCGAACCAATTTTTAGCTGTGCGATAGCTGACAGTAGAATCTCCCATCGATTTACATATGTTTCTTGCCGCATCCGCTGCTGAATGTTCCAATCGGTATTCATAAAACAATAGTAATCTGATTTGTTCCCTCGAAAGTTCCATTATTTTGATGTGCATGCGTCCGATGTTGAAAGTGTTATGTGACGTAACGGGGAATTTCATCCGCTTCTATACTTTTGCGATTGGAAAATTTTAGAACATTCCATAAACAGTTATAGAGTTCTGGATAATTCTGAAAATTTCAACTTGCCAACCTAATATTATGTAGTTAATATGGAGCAAAAAGTCACTTTCACCAGAACACATTCCTTTGTTTCCCCTCCGAATATTATCATAGGTTTAAAGCTTGTAACATCGTGTAATCGCTTTCTCCGGTCAATGAATTTCATGCCGAATTGATTTTAGCTTTCACAAATCAAGTGAGTATATTTTGTTCAATGGCATTCTGTTATTCCTTAATAGGATCATATTATCAATTCAGTGAACTTTATTCAAACATCGAGAACATTTTGTATGTCTTATTTCGGATTTCAGTTGTTTTACATTGTATCTATGGATAATGTATGTTTGTAATTTTGAAGATACAGGTCTGATGTGCGATACAACCAGTATCTTAACATATAATGGCGTCATTAATCAAAGAACCTTGACGTATAGTATCTATTAATATAAACATCCCCTAGGTATGTGACACCTTGGATAAAAAGCAAAATGTCGACCCCTGTGACCCCTTTTTTGTTGGTGAGAAATTATCAAATAAAGTCTAGGAGGGCGTGTCAGACTTTTATTGACTAAAACCCACCCGTGTTCCTTCATTTGTCTATCATAACTAAACAGATCTGAGCTCGTTTACTCTTTCGAACAGATCTGAACAAGATGGGATACGACGCGACGGGTCCATGGCCAAAACTTCACAGGACAGAAGCCAGTTCTATATAAACTAAATTACATACACTTTTGAACTGTCAAAGGGTCGGTCAATCAGAAAAAATAAGCTAGTTTCCCTTCCCGAAGCGTGGTAGGTACCTATGAAGAAGAACCGGCAAGAAACTTTACGGACACTCACAACAAAATATTGTTACAAAAAGTTGTTAGCATCATTTATGTTAAAATTAATTATCAACGCGAGGACGATGTAAAAATACATGCACATTAAAAGCGTCCGCAATTAACACAAAAACAAAATTACAATTCAGAAATTTAAAAAAGCCGTACTAGCTAAGAAATGACCAGTCCTTACTGACGGCGCCCGTTTACAAACATGGCGTATGGATTGTCAGCTAGCCTACCTATCTTATTACAGGCTACTTTGTTCTTGGTGAGCTATTTTTGCATGTCATGTCGATACGAGAGATTGCAATCGTACCACATCAAAGCGAACAGAGTCCATTTTGTTAATGGATCTAAGACACAGGAGCTAACTAAATCCTTCAATTGAATGCAATGCCTTGCCAAGCCTTAGGACAACAAATTAAGCCATTGAGTTTGGTTCTCTACCAATCCCTTTGACTCTGAATGTCGATTACAACGTATTCAGAAGGCTGGAAGTCTCACAAACCGTCAAATTTCAGAATAGATACCTCCCCGGTATGACCATGCCTAATAGATTGCCCAACGATGAAATAATAGAAAAAAAAAAATGTGTGCGCTCGGGGGAACCACGCTCGTAACAAAGTAACTTTCGGGATGATCACACACACTATTTAAGAGAAAGAAATAAAATGAGTGAATAATACAGTCTAGTATAATTATGTATTTAGAAGCTCTCATGAAGTTGTCGCTATCTTAGATGATCATTTTAACCTCGTTGTCGGCTTTAACACCCTCGATAACCATGAAAACGACACCCTTGACAAAAAATTTAAACTTTTCGTAGTCGCCATCTTGCATTTTCATTTTGACCTCAGTATTGGCTATAGCACTTTCGAAAACCATGAAAACTATCTCTCTCTCTCTAGTTGTCTCTTACTAGTTCATAAAATAGAAAGAAAAAAAATATTGGCGAATCTACGAGAATCACGAAATGCACGTCACTTGGTAACACTAAACCATAATAGGCAGGTGACATTTTAGTGCCGCAGATAGAAAAATATGTAGATCGTTAGAGAGAATATACATACTTTACTGTAGACCAAAATAATAACACAGATTACCCAGTCAAACACTCATACTCGTATACTGCATTACAGAGAGTAAAAGCAAGCCACAGTAATACCAAAAATCATCATAAAGTCACATTTAAAACCATCTGAAGATTTCACTCTCAAAGTCGACTCCGATTTGCAGCAAAGACGAAATAACAAGTTTGACAGCACATGAATTCCGATAGCAATCAGCGACAATCATATCGACGATCTCTGGTAACTGCAGCAAGAGACCACAGAATATATGTGTTTTAAGCCAGTACAGAAGGTTCACTTAAAAAGTGGAAAAGGCCCTCATCAAACCGAAATACACGCATTCTGTTCTTCTAACTAATATTGAGCCATTAAACCACCCCATTGTTTTTAAGATATAACTTCATATTCCTTAAATCTGTTCCAAAAGTACTTGATGAAATTGTAAACAGACTCTCTCTAGGTTGTAACTTATTTATTTGTGAAAAACTTAAGATAAAGATGATAAATAAAGATAAAAGATAAATAAAAAAAATTATAACCTAAATGAACTAAAACTATTTACAAATTAAAATATGGCGTCAAAAAATTCATCCGCTTCGCTGTCGACTGGTAATGTACCAAGGAGACTGGCGGCATTACGACGGTGTAAAGGTAAAAACCAGCCCTTGGGTCACGGGCAGTATCCACCAGCCGTTTAGAGATTTCCTTAAATAGGCTAAGAGTACTCAAACCCCACGGTCCGTTTCAACCTGAAACGGCTCAAAAATATAAAGACCAATAAGGTTCTTATACTTACGCCGCTTGAGGTTTTTCGCGGCCTCAGCAGCGGCCAACACAGCACGCCGTGCCAGAATGGATGGCGCAAGCGTATCGCACGTTGCATCCCACACTAAAGGCCTAACCACCTTCTATGGAAATAAAGACATGCCGTCCGGTCTCTTGCCATCGTCGCGTGCCAAGTCTTGGGGTTCTAATACAGCTGGAACGCTGACAGTGACAAGAGCTCATCGGATGTTGTCATTCATGTTCGCGTGCTGCGCTCATCGACCCGCACTTCGACTGCAAGACAGACCGTGGTGTTTTAGACCGGTGACAACTTCGCCACAGTGACAGCGATGAGGAGAACAACACGGGACTCCCAGACGTAGGGAAACAGCGAGGCGTCGTCGAACAAGGTGCCTCTCTAGGTTAAATGCTTTCGGAACCACTCACTAAAAGAAATTACCAACACATTCATTTTTATTTAGAAGTGTTCAACTTCACAAAAACATGTGAAGTATGTCACCAACACTAATTGTTCAAATAACATAATTAATTTGTAATTGCAGAATCATTGACGAAACTATAGGTTATAAAATAAGCCTCAGTTGTCAAATGAAAAACATCTTTCAGTTGAATTGAAATTAGAATTCCGGATTCGAGTATTCAAAAAATCAAATCAGAGCACTCAATTTTGTAAATGGCACTACAAACTGGCATTCACAGTACGTTATCTGATATATTTATTTACATTTTCATCAGATAATTCTGGAAGAAACCATACATGTCTTTCCTCGCATCGGTGACATTGTGGGTGGCATAAACTAGATAAGAAAAGCTTTTACCATTGTAATATAATGTAAACCATTCAGGAACTGGCTTGCTACCCAGTGCCCGTCGAGCATACATAACTTAAGCATTGCCACCTCAGCATAATCATCCTATAATGAGTCCACTGCTGAGACAAAGGCCTTCTCTCTTCAAGAGGGAGTGGGCTGTAATCTACCACGCGGGCCGAGTTCGGTTTGACAGATGTTACAAATAAAAAATAGTGTGTCTGTGTGTAGTGTGTGTGTGTGTGTGCGTGTGTGTATGTGTAGTGTGTGTTGTGTGCGTGTGTGTGTGTAATAGTGTGTTACATGTCTCCAGATTTTTCGTTCTAGGACATGCCGGTTTCATGAACATGCCGGTTTCATGAAGTCTACCTTCACCGTTTTGAGAGCAGTGGTGATGAAACTATTTACACAAAGTAAAGCGCCAGCCTGAGGACCTACAACTCTCAAATCGCTACCCCACTTCTCCACCACTGCTCTACATCAGCGCTTAATTGCCACCTGTCGAGCCCATTTTAATGCAGCGTCTAGTAAGAAGTGGGTCTTCTATCACTCTACGTTTCATACTTTTTGACATGACGCAATCGTAGCGAGCTTGAAGTTTGATTCGGGACAGTTTACTTCGCTTGTTTGACATAAACATTCTGAGGGAAGGTTTTTTAAATTGTTCGTTGAAAATAGAAGGTGAATGTGTTTTTCTTGATTTTTCTTTCTCTCTATGTAAACAGACATGTGACATACATATAACATTAGACCACAAACCTTTTAAAATATTATCATCACAAAAACGGAATAAAAAGCCATTGAAGAAATAGCACACTTTTCTGTCGCTACTTTTGATGAGACCAATTACACAAAGGTAGTAATTACTACTCGTACGGGTTTGCGTAGCAAAAGATTACACACAAACTCAAATTATAAACAGTAAATGCTTACCGCATAAAGGTTTGTTTGAAGGGCAAACGTCTAAATGACACCCTTTCTTGTAACCAGAAAGGACCCTAACAACGAAAATTAAACGTCACAGTGAACAAAAGACCAAAAACAAATAAACCTGAAACAATTCTCATGTTTGCTGACCCACAAAATTATTCTTATTTAGTAAACAAGCCCACATTATTCAAGCTCTTAACCTAATAGAAGGAAAGTACATACATTCAACAAACGACATTGTTATGGGTCATTCAAAATTTACGCCGAATCATATAGTTAGGGAAACACTACCAATATGAGGTTTTTATGGGTTTTGCCGCGTTGCAAGTATGGGGTGGACGTAGGAGTGTTTTGTGAGATAAGGAAGTTTCGATTATGATGGTTATATTTTAGTGAGTGTCGAAGGCCAGGTTTTTATGGTATTAAAAGCTCCATTCATCCAAATTTGGTAATTTTGAAAATGGTTTTATGTTATCGCATGTTGCCTCAGCATATTTTCAGTGAACAGTTCTTCTGTATTGAGCAGTAGTCGTTCCGTATTGAAGACGGATTATGAACAATAGATAAGGCACCAAGTAATAAAAGTGAGACTAACACACTTATTAGATCCAGTGGTAAGGGTGAACGAGACAGTTATATTTCTCTATTACCCTCACGTATGCAAACTTTTTGTATGGCCCTAGTTGTCTGGACTTGGGAACACAGATAGTTGTATCTTTGTTTTGTAATCAGATCCAAGGGTAGCAACCCTTGGATCTGATTATCAACCACTGTACAAATCTCAACAGATCAACTTTCGTTGACTGCTATAATTAGCTTATAAACCGTTATAGAGTCCATAGTCCACAACACGACATAACTTACATACGCTTTAAGAGCGGGTATTAACCAAAATCATCTATCTTCAATTTAATTTTTCATAAAATTACTAAGATTTAGGTATGAAATAAAAATAATATTAATTGTCATTTTTTACATGACATTTTATTGATGATTTGACATGATTATTTTTCCAAACTTTTATTGAATAGAAACACAAAATATTAAAATTTTATCGACCGAAAAATTGAAAATTTACATCTAGTTTTCATTTTCTTTCTTGATGAAAGGGGTAGGCAAGGACGCGCGGATGAAACTTGTTTTTTTTGCTGGGTTGTTGCGCCTCTCTAGTTTATTGATTAGTCGCATCGTGTACGGCCAGCCATTGAAACAATTGACATTCAGACTTTTAAAAACGGTGAAGGAAAATATCTTGAGGAAACCGGCATGTCCTAGAACCAAACATTCGAAGACATGTGACATCTACCAACCCGCACTGAGCCCGCGTCGTGGATTACGGCCCACTCCTTCCCACAGACAGGAGGTCTGTGTCACATTATAGGCTATGACATTCTGACTACTCGTTGGTCATTTGAGATACGTAAGTTTAAAGTGCGTCGTGGATGTTGAGCGTAATTCTTACGTCTTTGTGCTCCAGATCACAAAGCATTCTTCCGTACCTCATATTACAATCAGTAGAATTCGTGCGACCCGCCAGTGGTTTACAAGTTTACGACCACTCACAAAAGCCTATATACTTGCATTTCCTCCTGCACTACTTCCGGAATATCAGTCATAAAATGTAAGCATAAACACGCCGTATCATAAGTAACTACCGTACTATGTATGTACATAGAACTATCGGCATAAAGGTTAAAGTTATAGAGGCTATGTTTCCCTGAACCGTTATTGCGAAAAACATTTTTAATCAGTGTCGAAAGGATTTTGAAAGAAATTCTTGACCTATTGCTTTATAGCTTCTGCAGAAGATATAACGCGCATTGCGCATTTACCGCACTGGTCAAGCCCAATTCATTGCTATAATTCAATGGATGAAACTTAAAGTGAGAATGCCAAGCTATCTAAAAAAAAAACATATTTCTGAATATTTTTAAGGTTTCAGTGTTGGAATCTAAGGTATGAGTGCTCTTGAATTGTTATATTAATTACAAAAAACCGGCCAAGTGTGAGCCGGACTCGCGCACCGAGGGTTCCGTAAAAATAATATTTTTATTATATGATGTTACGAAAAATTTACGGTTTTCGCAATTTTTCCTTTACATGTGCTATGCTATAAGACGTTGCTTCATACCAAATTTCAAAATTCTAGATCGACTACAAGTACCCTTTAGGTTTTGATTCCCTTACGAGTTTCGAAAATTTGCGGAAATTTGCGGCATAAACAGCTATATCTTTTGATTGCGTTAGCTTAGAAGTTTAATTTTTTCACAGCTCCAAGGGACAGTAGATTTGAGTATTTGATATAAATTTCAGCTTGAGCAGTGGAGGTATCCACGCGTTCCTGTGAAAAAGGGTCTTGACAGACGGACGGACGGACAACAAAGTGATCCTATAAGGGTTCCGCTTTTTCTTTTTGAGGTGCGGAACCCTAAAAAGACGGTATTTTTATACCATTTATAGCATAATCAGTCTATAATACTTCTTCTTCTTCTTATTAACGCGTCGATAGTTTTCGGGTGACAGATCTCGGCGATAAGCGTTAGTCCATGCGTGGCCGGCTTTGGGTTTCATCTCGATGGGACTTTTGTACTCAAATAATGATTCCACTGCTGGGATTGGGATACAGGCGTCTACTAGATGAGAGACTGTGAGTATGTCACAAGTATTCGAATTTTTGGTTCTAGGACGTGTCAGCTTTCTCACGATGTTTTCCTTCAACATTGTCAGAGCAGTGATGATGACATAATTTACACGAAGTAATTCGCCTGTCTGGGTTCGAACCTACGACCTTCAACTTACGGCCATTATCACTGAGCCACTACAACTCCACTGCCATTTATAAAGAAAGCAAAATATCATACAAGTACATAGAAAATGCCTCAGAAATTCGAGTCGGTCACAAAATGGCAGCCAAAAATGCCCCTTATTATTTATCGTGTTTGACTAGGCTCCCTCGCTCAATAAGATTTATCGGGCGGAACCAATAAATTTATTTGAACGAAACTTTGTTTTTCCTAACTGATAAAGCTATGAACAGACAGGGTAGCATAAAGGAGCATGCTCCTGCATAAGACCCCACTAATTTTAGGGATAATGGTACTTAAAAGCACTTTCGTAGCATGAATCTATCAAAAGATAGAAAAGGAGATCAGAATAACAAATGGTTTAATTCTTTTTTATGGCTAACTGTACTCTAATCTGAGGTTCGTCCTCAGATATTCGTGTTTTTTCCGTGTTCCAACGGATTACGTATATAATAAGCTTTTCCTTCATAACTATGCGAGATTATTTTTAATCCCCAAAGGAAACAGAGGGGTGTTCTGAGTTTAATCTGTTTGTTCGTCTGCGCTGTCGCACGTCTCAAAGAGTTGAACCGATTTTGTTTTGTTTTTTTTTTTGTTTAAATGGTGACTTAATCGAGTTTTCTTAGATATAATTTATGAAAATCTTTTCGCCTTTTAAAGATTACCAGGTCTTTCATAGTTGATGAATAGATGTGAGCATCTTCCACATGTCTGATCGAGTCGAAATTTGGTATTATATAACTGCAATGATTTGCTTTTGATTCTGGCTCTTGTGTTACAGGAATTCCTAGTACAAAAGACAGGGCTACAATGAAGTCTGTAACCTGAAGTTGACGAACAAATAAATGATATAAGAAGAACATAATAACCTTGAACTGATGCTGCATCACTTGGAATTAATGTCGTTTCTTTGGTATTGTTCGTCGAATCATTGACCTCCTTAAGTTCTGAGTGGAGCTGCTTGATTACTGACAAATGCGTGCACTGATTGGACAGGTCCACTCAAGCTGTGTGGTTCTATCCTTAAAAGACCACTTCAGACACCAATCCACATGGTCTTCACATGATCTGACCAAGATTATGTCTGGACTTTAAAAGAGACTGTGACCTCTGAGTTTGTTTCAGTCTTTCTCAGAGTTGTCAGAAAGGAAACGCCGACCTCATCTAGTCTAAAAAAAATATGATTGACGTGTAAAAGTGTTTGTACAAACCTACTTGCAAAAATAAAGTCATTTATCATTTAATTTGCAGTGCATTCAACTACCTTACCAACATACAGCAGAAGTATAGTGTTTGAGCTCATTGGCATGATGTCAATACATAGATGGTGACCATGGTCTGATGATGGAGTAGTAAAGAGACATGAGGATAAATTAGTAATTAGCTCACTGTGGGAATGGTACGTACACTTGCGCTGATTTAAACGAGGCAGGTTCCGTGTGGTCCTATTTCTTCCCGTGGGTGTCGTAAAAGGCGACTAAAGGACTTACTAGATAATGAGCAGCAGCGCTCTCTATGCATTTTACCACCATACTGCGATCGCCAAGCCGCCTGCCATGCGTGGCGATTATGGCAAACCCCCTCTCTGGGGGTCTATGTCAGACAGTGGACGTCTTACGGCTGATATGATGATGATGACATTTTTCTGGAATACGTTTTGTGAGAAACATGTTTATATGATACTAGCTTCTGCCCGCGGCTTCGCTCGCGTGGATGTCGAAAAATTCACTAATTCAACCCCCCATTTCACCCTCTTAGGGGGGAATTTCAAAAAACCCTTTCTTAGTGGATACCTACTCTTCACAAAGAACACACCCTCCAAATTTCAAGGCTCTGAGACCAGTGGTTTAGGCTGTGCGTTGATATATCAGTCAGTCAGTCACTCAGGACTTTGAATTTTATATATATAGATATTTTTTACTTTTCAAAGGTTTCTGTTTGTGTCGGGGGTTTTTTAAAGTTTTATTTTTCATTTGAAATTTGTAGACAAAGATAGCCGTGCCTAGAATATTTGGTATCTCACAAAATTCTTATTTTAATGTACAGCCCGTAACCAAATATGTAGTTTAAGAAAGAATTTTCGTCTTTGATCATTCTAAAAATATGAAAGATAGACGTACGCTTTCCTTTGAGAACTTTGAAATTAAAACGCGAAGTTTTTATCAAAGTTTCTTACCTTTTTTGAATCACTAAAAATTGTTTTTTTTTTTTCAACATAAATAATATTTTGATCGTTCCCAGTTTTTTGTTTCATATTACACTATCATTCTCAGAAGTGGGCACAAAGATCCCCCACAACTAAGTAGCCATGTAGGCAGTCACTTCATGAATAATTTAGCTACATCCAATTAGACAGAAAACCGATCCCAACATAGTTCGAAAAGTCTAGGAAAATTGATTGATCATCAACTCTGCCTGTCATAGTCTACCTTCTAAGTTCCGCTATAAATCGTAAGTAACATCAAACTCAAAGCATTTATTTAAAACTAGCTGTTACCCGCGACTTCGTCCGCGCGATATTTAAAAAAAAAGTTTTTCGTTGGTTTTTTTTTTTCGTTAGATTCTTTTTTTTTAAAGTAGCCTTAGTTACTTTTTGTTACATCAGCTATCTGCCAGTGAAAGTCCTGTCAAAATCGGTCCAGCCATTTTAGAGATTAGCCGGAACAAACAGACAGACAGACAAAAATTGTAAAAAATATTGTTTTGGTATATGAACCGTGTATACATTCATATACATTTAGTAAAAAGCGGTTATTTTAATATTACAAACAGACACTCCAATTTTATTTATTTGTCTAGATGACTAGATAAACCAATTAAGGAACTTAAGAACTGTCACGGGACAGTGAGTCAGAAGCTGGTTGCCCATTCCAAACCGTAATTGGTACATGTGGAGAAGAACGGTCAAGAAACTCCATAGACACTGTTTTCAATCAACTTTTGTCACAAAAAGTTGGTTACTTTATGCTGATATTATCAATGTGAGAACGATATAAAAAGACGTGCACATTAAAAGCGTCTGTAATTAAAACAAAAATAAATTCAGAATTTTAAATAAGCCCCGGCAGCTAAGAGACGCCCCTACGGCCCTACTGATGGTACCCGTTCACGAACATGATGTATTCATCAGCACCATTCAGCTCAACAATTTTTAAGGGAACTTAATGATCCAACACGTTACATCGTAAGCCAATCTTACCCCTGCCTGGGTCGATTTGTTCGAAAGACATACCGTTGCCCTGGCATATGGGCAACTGAAGGAACACGAGTGGGGTTTAGTCAGTAAAAGTCTGACACGCCCTTCGCTCCACCCAGAGTGGGAGACGTCATTTGATTTCCCACCAAAGAAGGCAATCTCACCGAGAGGCGTACCACGATACATTTGCCAGCTCTAATTGTACCAGTTGTACTCCAACCCTTGCCCCGTCACTACAAAGTTAACGATACAGGGTTCGTTTCGTACCCCACCATAAATTTCCCGCCATAAAATGCTAAAGGATTGATGATTGTGTAGCCAATACTTGCATTTTATTGCTATTTACACTATAAACTAGGAATAAAAGTTAGTAACGCCTGAAATTGCCTGTAAAACTAGCGTACTGCTATCAACAGGTGGTAGTGGATATAACTTGTAATATGTACAAATAAATAAAATTGAAGTGGCTGTTTGGAATTTCAAATACACAGCTTTTCACTAAACGCATATGAAAGTAGATACGGTACTTAGATAAAAAATAACAATTTTTAAAATTGTTGTGTGTTTGTCTGTTTGTTCCGGCTAATCTCTAAAATGGTGGAATCAATTTTGACGGGACTTTCACTCGCTCATAGCTGATATAATACGGAGTAAGATAGGCTACTTTTTGTCTGAGTAGCACGTCCCAGTGTGATAATTACCGAACACAATGCGGGCGAAACCGCGGGCACAGCTAGTAAGATAAATAAATGAAATTTAAAAAATCTATCTGTTTGCTGTAAGGCGTTTTTTAAAAGAGAAGAGGTTTGCCTCTTCTCCCTCCCTCTCTGGCTTTGCTTTACGAAGATTTATTGACCATTTCATAGACTTTATGCCTGTTTACGACACTCATTAGGGGGGGTAAGCTTCTAATTAGTCAAGATTTGGTCGTAGTATATCAAGTTAAGAGCATCACGCTTAATTTCATATTATACGACCAATTGACACTGTCAACTTTCATTCAGTCAACTTCATTAAAAGAGGATATTATTTGATTCACATACATAAATACGTAGACTCACGACACTACTGACAGATGGATAGACTTACGGACGAACAGATAGACGGACAGACACACGGACAGCCAGTCGGAAAGACAGATAGATATATTGGCATAAAGACAACCATACGAGGTAATGGGCTATTTGATTTAATTTAGTTATAATTATTACCCAAATGTAATCGTGATACGATTACAGTTTCAGTTGTTTACTTGGAAAAATGGAAAAGTAAATGATCATGACACAAGTTAACTCAGCCTAACAACCGTTTACGCTGATCACGCAGCCGCCAACCTACGTTATAAAGTGTAACCCAGCAATAAGATCAAATTCTTGTTATTCCATTTTATTGTTTGTGAAGTCAGTCTTGACATCAGCCTTCAACTCAATACACTGTTTTCTATAATTAAAAGTAATTGTAATTGTAGCGACCGCACAGCGTCATCAATTGCAATTTAAGCATTCTTCATAGTAAATGTACAGGCGACATGGGCGAAGGCCAGTCGTTCCGAGAGCCCCACTAGGGTCAGTGTTATCGTGTCGCGAGTTAACTGTATGTAATAATCAAGTACCATTGTGTAACTATTGGAGATTGAATAAAAATACAAGTGAACTCTTGGTCTATGTATTCATTTACTCATCCTGCCACACAAGGACCCCCACCGTAACCACAGTAATAAATAAAGTTTTTTTAACTTAATTCCCGATCGCCGAAACATAACTCACGTCGTTGTTAATTGAAGTAACATATAAAAATCTCATGATACGAATTTATTGGTAAGCACAATATTATCAAACTATAATAGTTCCCAGTCCTGCGACCTAGGCGTCATCTCTTAGAAAGGGAGTAAGTTTTAATCTACCATGCAGGCCCAATGCGTGTTGGTAGATGTCAAATGTCTTCGATGTTTTGGTTCTAGGACATGGCGGTTTCCTTCACCATTTCGAGAGCTGCGGTGATGAAATTATTTGCACAAATTTAAGCCGCTATCTGGGTTTAAAACCACGACCAACGATTCGTTAAAGTAAAGTAAATTTATTTGCCCAAACATGTGTACACATCAGAAATTACAACATGCAAGCAGGATAACATAAAAGAAAATATAAGTTATACACATATTATGGCGTGCAAATATTAGTTATAATCATATTCTTAATAATTTTGGTAGTCCAGTCAATATAATTAACCTTGAATTTAGCAAACTGTAACAAATTATGAATGTCAACAATAAACAAAACCGCTCCGCCGCTCTTTCGTTACCACTATTCTCTCGTGATTCTATCATTAGGAAATCTATACTTTAATCATCAGTACCAATGTATACTTAAATAAAGTACAACTACAGAATTACACCGATCACAATACAGTGAACGGTCAAGCGTGACCGACGGATCTGCATTAATTACAGGTTTGCTAATCAACCGCTTGGCTAACGGTTGTGGTCTAGCAAACGGTTCTGTCGGTTACCGGTATAAATTCCCATTAAGATTCATGATCCATCCGCTCTAAACAGACAGATGGGCTTTAGATTGACTTGGTAACCTATTAGAGAGAATAACGGTCGTTTCTCTTGATAGATTTATTCCTAAGAAAGCGGTATAGTTAGGGATACGCAGGGTATCAGGAAAATCGACGCGAAACCTGTTTCAATAAATGCTGTATTGAAATTTCTCGTCGGTTTTTTGAATAAAAATAAATTGTCCCATACATTTTGACCGCGTAGGTACTTTTCTATGAAACAGCAGATTTTTTTATTATAATTGCTGAAACATGTCTGCTCTATGGGGTCTGGAATCATGTGCATGCTCATTCTTGCGTCGATGTCCCTGCGAGCCTCTATACAGAGCCCTCTGTAGAAATCTATTTTTTTTCTTCCGTTATTGTGACGGCACCACCCGTAGTAAGGTAGTACAGAATATTTTAGGGATTCAAAAGTGCAATATCTTGCTCTGTGTATACCTTAATCCAGCTCAAGGCAGGAAGAACTTAACATTCTACAACCTTTCCAGGAGCTTGGAGTTCTTAACACGCTTTTATTAGTTTCATACGTATGTTCATCATCACCATGATTTCAGCCGTAATACGTCCACTGCTGGACATAGGCCTCCCCCAATTTTGGGGGCTTTGCCATAATCGCCACGCTTCGCAGGCGGATTGGCGATCGCAATATGGTGGTAAAATGCATAGAGAACGCTGCTGCCCATTCTCTAGTAAGTCCCGTAGTCGCCTCTTACGACACCCACGGGGAGAAATAGGGTGATGCTATTCTTTACGTCCGGCACCATACGTATGTTAGTATGTGCCTATGTAACAGAAACCTTTGAAGTTAATTTTGACCCCCTTCAAAACGTTGGATTAACTCGAAATTTGGCTTACTTATCAAGGACCGATGACAATACAATAACTTTATTTTGTGCCATTATCCTTGTCGGGGTTACCAGAATAGCAAAAAAAAACTGTCTTTGAAAACTACGCTGACATACGTCACAAAATTAGAAACAGCCAAAAAATAAATAATAGTTTTAAAAACACGCTTCCATAGAAAATTAAACTAAAAAGTAGAAAATAATGGGAAAAAGCGTGGGTTTCTTTAACGCCTTTTTCCACTATTTTCTACATTTTCCATGAAAGCGTGTTTTGCTAGTTTTTTTTAGGAACTTTTTTTTACGCATATTCTTTTCAAAGAAGGCCTCAGTCGCCTCGTGCGACAAAAAAGAATGACGAAAAAAAAGTATTTTTTAAAACATGGCCTCTCTGGATAACTCAATTTACACCGTCCTTGTTGTGAGCCGGAGTATGAATTTATTGATTACATTAGAGTTCCTTCACTTTACGATGGACTCATAAATATTTATGGAGAAACTCTGACATACCTTAAGAGGTTTACTTCTCCATCTACATCATCTTTAAGGAAAAATTCATTGAATTATGCAAATGCAAAGTATGAAGGTATCGAAGCGGTACAGTAGCTAATTATGAGATCAAAACACAGTAGTTCAACTCTGTACGACCATTTCATAATACCACGTTTGTTATCGTCGGAGGTTTAAGCAGAGATTGTACTCATAGAGGACTCAGACATTTTGCCAGTTGAGTTCAAACTGTTTTTAAAAGTAAAATAAGTAAGTCCCTCTTAGATATGTTTTTCCAAAGCCTCACAGTAAAGAATAGTTGAAAAACTTGCGTATTTTCATCTCTCTGTGTATTGTTGTTTATGTTTTATACGTTTAAAAGAAAAGTGTCAATATAATTACAAAAGACCGCTCTGCGAGGGCAGACGTCGTTGACGATCGTATCCTAAATGCAATATTTAGAAGTAATTTTATAAAAGTTTTTTTCAGTTAGGTAATAGACTATTTGTAATTAAATTGTTAGGTTTGGAGCGGTCCCCCAACGCGACTTTTTTTTTAAAATTATTAATACATACTTAGGTACTTTAAGATTGAGTTTTTTTTATTATTTTTTACTTTTTAAAGGGATCTTAGGTTTTGTGTCGGGGGTTTTTTAAATTTTTTTACTTCGACTTATTGAAGTCTCTGGATTTGAAAACTTCGCCAAATATAAATAAAACAAGATTCTCTTCGGCGAGTTAAATTTAAATCGTAATTTAGTGTGACGAACTATAGTGAGGAACTCCGGTTTCCAAACGTTAAACTTATCTTTTTGTCAGTTTCATTATTCATTTATATGCCACCAGAGGGGTAATTGCGTATATTGCTATCAGTAGGTTCATTTTGACAGTTCCACATCATTCATTGCGTTATTTACGTTGTTGAACTGACAATTTATTCGAACAAATGACGCAAGCGATTAGACATATCTTCAATACGATTTAGATTCTGATTGATAGTGCGTTACGCCATTAGAGTACAGATCACCCATTAAGTGGACCTTCTGCCAATATATCTTACTACTGAAAAAGAAGTAAAAAAAATTAAATTGAAAGGGAACTTTTTTATTATTTTATTCCTAATCAATTTACTTTTAATGGGTTTTGAGATAATTTGCTATAGATCAAAGGTCGTGTAGCAAAAAGAATTCTTGGTAATTTCTGTTTTCTCAAGGCAAATAGAGGTATCAGAACTGTTAGAAATGTCAGAACTTACTCAGTTTTTAATAAGGATCACCATAGTCAACATATAATGTTCCCACTGCTTGGATTCAGTACCTCCTGTCTTCGAGAGGGTGTGGGCTGTAATCCACCACGTGGACTCAGTGCGGCTTGCTATATGTCACATGTCTTCGAATATTTGGTTTTAGGACATGCCGGTTTCCTCACGAGGTTTTCCATCACCGTTTTGAATGCAGTGGTGATGAAATTATCTGATTTACACAAAGTAAAGCACCGGTCTGAGTTCGAGAGCTGCAACCGGATAGAATAGAAGCCTTTTTTTTTTTTCATCTAAAACCACCCCGGTGTTCCGTCCCACACCGCCCGCAAAGGCGGGCCTGCACCAGTTGGGGATCGCGGAAGACATATTGGTTCCCGTGGTCCCCGACGTAGGTGTGGATTAGTCAGTAAGTCTGACAGACCCCTCCGCCCACCCAAGGGCGGAGGACATCCATGAGGATTTCCACATCAAGATGAAAAAAAAGGCTTCTATTCTATCCGGTTGCAGCTCTCGAACTCAGACCGGTGCTTTACTTTGTCGTCACGTTGGGGGGAGTGAGGTGTTAAACTCCCCCCCCATACATCACAGAGAGGTCCTAAGGAATAGGGCGCGACGGATGTTCCCAGATCCGTCGCCCTTGGACCCATTTAGGGGGGCTGGAAGAGGGCGTTGTCCGCCCTCCGCCGACACCCGGTGCGCCTGCTGCGGGCTGGGTGAGCGGAAGATATTTCCTGCTCCCTTTCCGCAGCCTCCTTCTGCGACATAACTGATTCGCAGAAGGATACCACCGCGATAGACTGGAAGCCAACCCCAATATAATTCGAAAAAGGCTTGGCAGATGATGATGAATATTCGTCCGCCTGTATGATGAACACCTTCACCTTGTAACTTGTAAATATATTAGGAAATTCGTATTATTGCCTTTACAATGTTTTTGTAAATATGTGAGCACCATGTATCTATCATATAATCAATTTATCTCTCATTGCTTCGTTTTCAGTTCTTTTACCTGCTGTGGTATGGTAATTTTTATTGTAGGTGCATCGTCTTCACATATAATTGTATAAATATTGTATATAAATACTGAAAACTATTTTAAAAGAGTAACGGTGGAGTTTCTTGCCCATTCTTCTCCATACGAATCTACTTTTTGGAAGGGGCAACTAGAATCAATTCTTTTTTTCATGTACCAGTTGACGTTCAAAAGTGCCTTTTTTGGGCCTAATTGAAATAAATGCTTTGACTTTGACAGTCTTCACCACAGTTATACGGCAGAGCACAAGCCAACTTCAAATCCATAATATAAGCCCACAAATTCATTGTATCACATTTACGACGCCACAAATAATAGAGTCAATTGATTAATCTTTTTTTTTAAATTAATAATTTAATTTTTAGTATTATAAATTATTATTTGTTCTGTGCCTGGGTGTAATCTATCTTTAATTTGTATGTATTTAGAAATATATAAACTGTATATTTATCAGTTGTCCGGTTGCCATAGTACAGGCTTTGCCTAGTTTGGGATCAGATAACGGTGTGTTAGTTGTCCTTAGATATTATTTATTCATATTTTTTATTGAAAATAATAAGTAATTTATTTTCTATTATACAAGATAATTTTTTAACCAGTGCGCAAATTTTAACAAATTAAACTTAAACGAGTTATAATAACCATGCAATTTTTATTTTAATATATCTTAGTACAAAAAGAGTAAGTTATCGTTAACGAAAGATGTTTACTTTAAAACTGGTGTTATGGTACCTAGCTCCGGCGGCGCAGCGAACAAACGCGCATAAACAACTGTTCACGCCGGTCAGTGACCGCTAGTTTTATCATATTCGAACTAGATTTTTTAAGTTTAGGCCGTGACCTGAAGTTATTTGATGAGTAATCCAATTTTTTCTTCATACCTTCATGGGTTTAGGACCATTAAATACAGAAAATAAATCATTATGATCAATTAAATTAAGATTACAGTAATGTTCAATGAAAAATAACCTAATCGTTAAAATGAATCATTAAAACACATTGCTTCCCTACATGTCACGAATCACTGTATTTTAACTGTTGTATTTGATCTTATTGCATGTTGGCTCACACCGAAGCGACGTGCCGTTTCTTGGAAATTAAATGTGGCTGCTAAAATGGTCCTGAGCTCGCATACAAGGTCAACTCTCCCTCGCATACATCCTGCGCCCGGCTCGCAAATATTCACCACTTAATAAGCACACTCGCATCATCTCACATTACAACTCACGGTTGGGGTAGACTGACATCGCGACCTACGAGTTACGATACATTCGGCGCGATGCTTGCACGGCGCTGCGCGGGAAAACGTTAGACACGACGTGTCAACAGCGCATGCGTGTGCAGACTGTCGCTGCAACACCGTCGCGTGAGTCACGTAGAGCCGAGCAATATTGTCGATAATAGCGTATTACGAAATAGGTATGTAGGGTCAAGACGTTTTACTGATTTAACGTCGGATAAAATTTTAAAAAAAAGTTTTGATAAAAAAATAATTGTAATCTGTTCTATTACTGATACTGAACCACCAAAAAAATTTGCGCACTAATTATAAAATGTTCTTGTATGTATAGATTTACCACAGTTTGACGGCAGATCACAAGTCAAGTTCAAAGCCATATTATTTTATTTTATTTTATTAGGTTCACCAACAATTGATTACACCGATACAATTAATAATACATTGAGAAAATAAAAAATTAACAGTGCATCAGTTACTTAAAGGTAAACACCACATGCATGAAACAATAATTCCGAGAAATAGGCTAACTTATTTAGTAATAAGCGCTAACATTAAGAAAATGGTAACATTTGTAGAAAAAAAAAAAAAAACAGTAACATTATACAATACAGAGACATGCAAAATTAAAATTGATAAAATTGTGATTCGTTGACACTGATAACATTGGTAAAAATTGTTAAGAATTTTATAAATAAAAGTTTCATGTTTCTTTTTTTTTATATAAATCACTGATAAAATAATATTAATACTAATTAATACTGATATAAATTGCGGCGGTAAGTCCCCTCTTTGAGGAGTGGATTGAGAGGCGCCACGGCGTCCTCACCTTCCGCCTGACGCAGGTTCTCACCGGGCATGGGTGCTTCGGTGGGTTCCTGTTCAGGATAAAGCGGGAGGAAACGTCCGGGTGTTTCCATTGTGAGGATCGTCTGGAGGACACGGTGGAGCATACAGTGGAGGTGTGCCCTGCATGGGCGGAGCACCGCCGTGTCCTCGTGGAGGCGATCGGCGGCGGCGACCTCTCGCGTCCGGCCCTGGTGCGAGCCATGGTACGGAGCGAGAGGGCATGGGAAGCCGTCACCTCCTTCTGCGAAGCAGTAATGCTCGCGAAGGAGGAGGCGGGGCGCGTGAGGGAGTGGCAGTCTCTGCACCCTCACGTCCCTAGCCGCCGCAGGAGGAGACGCCCCGGGCGTCGGGAGTCGATAGCGGACTCCCGGCCACCGTAGGCGCGAGCTTGCGGGTGGCGAGCAATGGGTAGCTCGCCGCCCGGTAAGGATCAGGCTCGGGTCGACGGCGCGTAGTGTTCCACGCGCGCCTCAAAGAGATGTCAGCAGCAATGTAGGGGTCTGCTAGGACCGATGCCTGCCAGGGTCACGAGATTGTTCGAAAGAGATACCGTGACTCTGGCACATGGGCAACTGAAGGAACACGGGTGGGTTTTAGTCAGTAAAAGTCTGACACGCCCTCCCACTCCGCCCAGAGCGGGAGAAGTCATTTGATGATTTCCCACCCAAAAAAAAAAAAAAAAAAAAAAAAATACTGATATAAATTGTTACAAAATTTTAACATCAGCAACATAGCGATGATGTGATTGATGTTAAGAATTATATACCCACAAATTCCTTGTACCACATTAATAACGCTAATTGGCTTCCAGAACGTAGCAGAATATTTGTTCCAACCAACCCTATTAATTCAAAATATTAACATTTTGTTTATAACTTTTAATTAGAACCTAGTAGGGTTTGTTTATTATATTTAAGTTGCTTCAGAGTTGAATAAAACATGGATCGTGGCAACAAGTTTGTGAACAAACAGTTTCACTGTTGGTAATCGATTTAATCAATTTCTGAGAAGAGTGTAATACACTAAATGGTGCCCGTGACTTTGTGTAGAGCAGGAATTATTTTACTGTCTAACAGTGGATGTTGCACGTAATGACAAAAGACAAGAAAGAGAACAAGGATATCACCTCTTCATTTGTTTCAAAATAACTCTTGCGTTTCCATACGGTCAAGTTAGATTATCTAATATATAAAATTCTCGTGTCGCAGTGTTTGTTACCAAACTCCTCCGAAACGGCTGGACCGATTTTTATGAAATTTTGTATGCATATCGGGTAGGTCTGAGAATCGGCCATCATCTATTTTTCATACCCCTAAATGATAACGGTGACCCACCCCTAAATATTTTATTTTTTATTTTTTGACTATTTTAATTTTATTATGATTTAGCATTGCAAAATACGTACAACTCTAAATTTTCACACTTTTTACCCGGCAAATCAACGTTTTTCGGGTCACCTAGTTATTTTATAAAGATATAATACTAAAAATGTATTATTTCTATCTGTCTAGAAGACAGTTCATTGCCTACTATTAAGTCCCTACTAGCTGGCAAATTTCAACAAATAAATATATGCATAAATAAACTCACGCCTTTTTCTCTGTTTTCTTTGTTACATACAAAAACACATCCATTCCCGCCTTCTTCCCATGGGAGCAGGCAGAAACGACAAAACCCCGCTTACTCCTTAACGTTCATAGATCTGGTCATACGCGCAACCCGGATAAAAAGTTTCTATAAATAGTTGATAAAAAATTCCATACAAAAAAGATGTTCAGTTCTTCCCGAATTTGAATTTATTCCGGGAAAATTTTCCGGATTTACTTACCATCACCATCTAATTCGAAATATGACGAACCTGTTTAAACACGAAATAGTCAAATCTGTCCAGCAGCGCTCAAGTCATGCGCTTATTAACGAACAGCATTAATTTTTTATTTATATAGGGTGGCGTTAATACAGTCCATCGAAGAATAACTTGTTGGATTCATTACATGATTCTGAATGCCCCTGCGTTGCAATTTTTCTCCGGCTATTAGAGAAATTCCATGTGTTCTACATTTTGACCACATAGGTATATTGCACTTTACTATGGAACAGCATTTTGTTTATAACAGATGAAAAATTTCTGCGCTAGCGTTCTAAAATCATGTCTTTCCTTCACGGTCACAGTTTGCGCCTCGATATCCCGTTGGACGTATGATGACAGAGAATAAAGTTCACTCAACTTCCGTAGAAAGGGAAGGATCCTCTGACCTAACGGGTGGCGTGTCTGGGAGATAACTGTCCGATGATTTATGTTGGGACGTTGTATATATGCTAGTTGCGCGGTAAACTCTGCTAGCGCGATGCAGGACTTTGCGTGACGTCAGAATGATGCTGATGTGCCGGTGTAGTTGCCGCTACATACCTTCTATCGCTCGATTATTTATTTACTTCCAGACATTTACATTGAAATGATTAGATTATCATAAAAAAAGTTTTACTACAGATATAAGCAGAGTCCGCCATGAAATCGGATTTACGAGGAAGTTATTGTGTTTGTTTTCGATGACATTTTTTCTCTCCTTTTCCTTATTTTTTTCTGACATTTTCAATGAATTGGATTAGACTTAGCGATCTAAAACAAGGAACATTTATCATATCATATGCACCTTCGATACGAAGAGCACTGCCAAAGAGTTAGAAATCTATACTATAAACTTAAATAATATCTATCAGTTGTAATAAATATTCAAACTGAAAAGGTTTTTTGTTTTGATTTTTAGAACGCGCTTTTTGAGTCTCAGGAGCTACCAGCCGGATTTGAAACCTTTTTTGCATTTGATACGCTAATTCTAGAGGAGGGTTTTTGTTTCTTTAACATCAAGTTTCGACCCAACAATAAACTTATTTTATTTTATATTTAGGAGTCCCAAATCATTTTCATAGGTATATAAAACAAGAAGCATATTATAAACCATCACCATACTATATAATACTATATTCAATCATCCTTAATGCCTGATCTACACGGTCTTCGAATCATGTGAAGACCTTATAGATTGATGTCTGAAGTGGTACTTTGCAGAACCACACAGATTAAGGGGACGTACCCAGTCAGTACACGCATCTGTCACTAACCGTGCAGCTCAACGCAGAACTTAAGAAGCTCAACGATTCGACGAACAATACCAAGTGGCTCCCAATCCGCCTTCGCAGGAACACTCGGATTTTATGTCTCCTCTTCAACCTCCTACACAACCCGTCTTACCCTTCCTATCTGCGTGAACGTTTTTCTTACGCTCGCCCTAGCGATGCACTGTGCAGATCACACCTTAGATCCCTCCTTAAATCCCAACCCCATAAAACCAGTTATTATTCCTATTCCTTCTCTGTTCATGCTGTTAGATTGTGGAACTCACTTCCGCCTAGCATTCGAGATCTAAAAACTATTTCCCTTTTCAAATGTCGAGTAAAAGAGCATTACCTTTCCTCATAATTGTGTGTATTTATGTATATATTTACGTTTATTTTTATATTTTAGCTTTATGTATTTATTTAAGTATATGTTAATTTATTGCATTATATATGTATAAGTATATTTTAGTTTAAGACTTCACATATTGATAATCTCTCTTCTTGTTTTCACACACTATTGTCTACATTTCTTTTTCATTTCTCCTTTCGCAGGTCTGCTGGAAGAAATTTCTTAAGAAATAAGCAGTACCTTTGTACTCAATTGTTTTAATATGTCTTATCACTCTGTTTTTTTACTGTGTGTACATAAATAATAAAATAAATAAATAATAAATAAAGAAAGGACATTTGCCAGGAGTATACCGAGGTTCTAGCTTGCTGCCCTAGCTTTGAAAAACTAACATCGTGTATTTTGGGCATAAACTAATTCCCACAAAACCGCACTATCCAACCAACCCACCATGTTCATACACCGTATACAATTTTGTGCTATATGTAGACAAGATGTGGCCGTTCGCTAGCTGAAATATATGGAAATATAAATCTGTACTGGCTTGGACCTCGATGCTGCTACAAATCGCAGGGTATTATAAGAGAACATCCTCGTTTGATATACATGGTAGTTACGAGGATCACACTGAAAGTTTATAGAAAATAAAAAACGGAATGATGTAGTAACCCGTTAGTATTTTTATTGCTTTTCGAAGTAGTCTCCGTTCCTTCCTATACACTGTCGCACAAGGCGTAATTGTGTGATCTGTGCATTTTTCTACATAAATAAGAATGAATTGCTGCATGATGAGAAGGTAAAGAGGTAATATTAACCCATTACCTATATATTTAAAAAAGAAAGAAATAATACCATTTATTTGAACACAGTTCGTGAAACAAAAAATATAATAACGAAATATAAAAAGTGAAAATTAATATATTACGAGTATTTCAATGATTAAGACCTACACCGCCTAACAGTCGCGATTGTGACCACTGACTATTGAGATAGTCAGATAAACTTTGAAGGCAGTAATAAAAAAAACATAGACATATTATTTTACAGACATCGAGTAAAATAAGCCCTTTACCAAAATCACACTAATATATTCAAACAGTAGCGTCAATAATATCGATTTGTTTCCTCTTATCACTCGATTCAATGCGACAATTATCATAATCACCACCATAATAGCAGTGACCACATTTACATATGAATGCGTCGCAATACTGTAACTGCATTATGCAAATACAGTCGCGAGGTTAACTGTGTTATCATAAGAATGGCCAATTTACCAGTGTTGTAAATTTTGTCGATACATAAAGATTATTGGTATAATCTACATCCCTTATAGGGATCAATTATCAGGTTTTCATCCGTGTGACTCACTCCCTCTGAGAGATAAGACATATATCCCAGCAGTGGAAACATTCTAGGCTAATAATGCTTATGCTTCCATCTTGAAAATTGCCTGACCTAGTCCTTATTAATATTTTTAACCGACGAAAAAAACGGAGGAGGTTATCAATTCGACGCGTATATTTTTTTAAAGTTTTTTTTATTTAACCACGCATAACTTTTTACATAGTAGTCCGATTGTGATAATTCTTTTTTTATTGGAAAGGGTACACTCCGAAGGTGGTCTCATTAATTTGGAAAACAAAATCGAACCCTAAGGGTCGGAAAACAGGGGATGATTGATTGTTCACTCACTGATTGTAATGTATAACCAAGCATAACTTTATACAGAGTACCAAAAAATTTCAGCGCCGACTCAAAATTTTAAGGTTTATTATTTTTTGCTTTTCAATTTTTTCGGCGGTTTAATTTTTTTTTAAAAAGTTTTTTAGAAAAAATATATTATAGTTAGTTCAACCCACGATGACGCGCCCTTCTGCGCCCCTTTCCTTTGTTTTTAACCGCTCTCAGTACAATTGTTAAAGAGTGGGGCGCGTCTTCATGGATTGAACTAACTATAATCGTTTTTTACGTTTTCTTAGTGGTCTTAGTATTTCTTGGGTTCCGTGTGTTACCAGACGTAAAGATTAGTGCCATCCCATCTCTTCTCGTAGGTGTCGTAAGAGGCGACTAAGGGACTTATAAAAGAATGGGCAGCAGCGTTCTTTATGCATTTTACCACCATACTGCGATCGCCAACCCACCTGCCAAGCGTGGCGATTATAGTAAACCCCCCAAATTGGGGGAGGCTTATGTCCGTCAGTGGTGGTCTTTCGGCTGAAATGATGATGATGAATCAGATTTTACCGGTCCTGCCTGACGGGAACCTTGTGAAGTACGAGAAAGATAAACATCTTTCTAGTAGTTCACCAGGTTCGCGTCTAAATTCCCGTTTCGTAAATCTAGTATCTTGACTTGGCTCGCAAGATTGTCGACATGTAAGATCTGGACTCAGCGATCATTGTGCCGATAGTGGTAACAGCCAATAGCTAGATACCAAAGAGCATCGACCAACACCTGGGGAGCCTCTCGTTGAGCAGCTGGATCATGGGCTTGATTCAGAAAGCGGTACTTCTGGTCACAGCTCACATTTTTTAAGCATTTCCAACACTACGAGTTTCAACACCACGTAAAACGCAGGTTTTATTTTATAAGCAAATAATTTAAAAAGTTTATAACGACGTATATTGGCAACTACAAAACTACATGAGAATTTACATTACACGTACGGAGGACGACACGGGTCCGTGACGGCGACATGACAAGAAAATGAACGCTCGTCAGAAGCATTCCAGTCCGTCTGGAGATTTGCATGAATTGTCACACAAGGGATAAATGTCAGCCTTATGTCTGTTATCCACGTCTCGTCTTTTTGAATAAAATCAGTTATGCAGTTACTGCACATATGTATGTCTGTACTTAAAGCTAAGGTAAGAAATGCTTGTGAAAATCATTGAAACTCACTTTTGCAAGTCAGTGCTCTCAACACAGAAAATTGTCTGCGAAATTGTATAAAGTATTCATAAGGATGACTTTGTGAGTCCAATTGCACCTACTAACGACCCAGAGGAGTCTCATGTCCAATTGACGTCGCTTCCGAAATATAATGTCTAAATAGATGTACGTGAACATTCAACCGCTTGTCATCTTTTACACAAAGGTCTTAACAAAATGATAAATGATTTTATTTTTAAAGTAGGTTTCTTCAAACCCTTTTACACGTCAATCATATTTTTAAAACTAAATGATGTCGGCGTGATAACACAAAACAAAAAGCAATGACCGACATAGTCCTCACATTGGCAATTAAAATAATATAATACTTTACAAAGTAAATATTTAGATTATTGTATGTATGCAATTTATAAATGACAACATGTATGTCAACAATTGGACATGATCTTGGAGAACCATGTAGATTGATGTCTGAAATGGTATTTTGAGGGAAGAACTACACAGATTGAGTGGACCCGTCCAACCCGTTCACGCATTTGGTAATTAACCATGCACCTGAGAACTGAGCAATTTATCATAACAAACTAAATCATCTAACCTCTGGCACACCAAAATGAGATTGCCGTCACACTTCCTAAAGATATTAAAACACTTTAAACAACCGCCACCGTATCATGCATTCTTATTGGCAGTCAACCAAAACATGAACTCGTGCGTTGTCTTTTGACCAATGAGAACAATAATAATATCTTAGGACAACCAACACAACGTTATCTGATCCCAAACTAGGCAAAGCCTGTACTATGGTAACCAGACAACTGATAAACATATATATTTCTAAATACATACATATTATAGATAAATTACACCCAGACACAGAAAAAATGATTGTGCTCATCACACAAACATTTTTCCTGGGTGGGAATCGAACCCACGACCTCAGTCTTAGCAGTCAGGGTCATTAACCACTAGACTAACAGGCCAGTCAAATGGAAAGTCTATGCCGCGTAAGATAGTGTTTCAAGTTTATTCCTGGTTTACAGTCTAACGCAGACTTATACGTTTCGACAGCTAGACTTCCAAGTACAAACTTGGTGTCTGTGAGTTATCGTCAGCGTCCAACATGTTGCCGCTAACACATAGTATACCCAAACAGTTTCCAACTGGTGGCAAGTTACGGGTTGGGTCGAGAACTTGCCTGTTTACTGGCGCCAGTTCGAGTTGCTGTGTACTGTCGGAAAAGTTTAATAATGTGGGGCGACATGTGTTACTTTTGAATTTGCCTGTTGCTTGTTTCTTAGTTGCGAGTTTTCTTGCATCTTTTATCATTTGTTGCACTATTTTTGAAGTTATTTTGAGCAAACTTGTACTGAGCAAATTGCTCAGGTTGCTGATCATTGTCATCATTTCAGAAAAAAGACGCTCACTGC
Source organism: Aporophyla nigra (assembly GCA_947507805.1). Lineage (NCBI taxonomy): Eukaryota > Metazoa > Arthropoda > Insecta > Lepidoptera > Noctuidae > Aporophyla > Aporophyla nigra. The sequence continues at coordinate 22,687,006 of OX382292.1, read as the reverse complement.
TGGACATAGGCCTCCCCTTATTTGGGGGGATTTGCCATAATCGCTGCGCTTGGCAGGTGGTTTGGCGAGCGCAGCATGGTGGTAAAATGCATAGAGAACGCTGCTGCCCATTCTCTAGTTAGTCCCTTAGTCGCCACGACACCCACGGGAAGAAATGGGATGGCGCTATTCTTTACGTCCGGTACCACACGGAAAGAGTGAAGTTGCTGAAACAGCAAAAATCCAAGACATAATTGAGATGATGACAGCATTAGAGATTTTCTACAATTTTAATCGTTAAATTGACATATATAATTCAGGGGCTTCACTTACAAAGTATGTAATTCATAGCTAAAATTCCATAAATTCATAAAAATCACACACTTAGGCAAAAATGTTGACGAAAGTATCCTTTTATATTCAACTTAATAACATGTAGGCATTTTTATCGAGCATAAAAGTCATTTTAGTAAGCTCAAGGAGTTTTGAATATTGCTGAACAAAATTGATAGTAATAAATACATTTTACATTATATGAGACGTGAAAAATTGCTTGCGTATAAAAAATATTTACGAAGGTATTTTTAAAGTTTTTTTTTTCTGTGTAGGGTTGACAACGTTTTCATTTGTGAGTTAGGTTTGTATAACATATCATTGTTACTAATAAAAACGACTAATACAAAACATTTAACATAAACATCTAGCTTATATTTAGAGTGTTTTGCATTTCGCCCTTTATTTTAAAAGCTAAAATGTAGTCTGACTGCTATTAAGACGTTACAAAAAAAAAAAATCCTTTGCACTTTTTTTTATAAGAACTAAAGCTAGTGGTATTTAAAGAGGATTTTTATTAATACAATTTTTAAACTGTGTGAGTGACAATGCAAATATGTCAATATCAGCAAAATCACGGTTGTAACATACACGTACAACTCTAATACAATTTCTTTTTTGAGGACTCATTAAGTACCAAGTACCAACCCTCCGCTGACTAGCTTTTTCTCCCGCCAGGACTGTGTCTGCATAAATAACGACTTACCAAAAATTCAATTAATCACTTTATTGACAGAACTGTCGGCGTAGGACGAACAAGGGACGAACAGTGCCCATTAGCGCCATCTCGTGCGTGGGTGACGCAACTAAGTTAACCTATTACCGGCCATGAAAATACAGTTTTCGTCGTATCCATGTATTAGATACTAGTTTTAGCAATAGTTTAGTAATAGGATATTTCTTTATATTATTTTTTTTGGTGGTGGGGAAATTATCAAATGACGTCTGCGCACGCACTAGGTGGAGCGGAAGGGCGTGTCAGACTTTTACTGACTAAAACCCACCCGTGTTCCTTCAGTTGCCTATATGCTAGAGCAACGGTATCTCTTTCGAACAGATCTCGCGGACCTGGCTAGTAATAGGGGGGGGGGGGGGGGTAGGGTTTGATGAGAATTTAGAAGCAAAGCCATCGTCAAATTATTTTAAACTGATTTGCTTAACTCCGCAGGCGCGATGTGTATCAATCAATTTGAAGGATCTAATTACGACAGAAAACATAAGAAAACAATTTTCACACACATCGCGTCGCGGCGTTTAGCTAGCCAATTTAAAGTAAGCCTTGGCAACTTCTAAATTACTTCTGCTCGTTGCATATCGTAAAAGATAAGCTATTTTAGACGGTAGGTACCTACATTTCTAAAAAACGATCTAGGATCTTTTGATAAGGCTCAGTTCCTCTTATCCCGGTCTATCCATGGATGGGTGAGCACGGTGGTTTGTATGGTCAGGAATTTCGGACCTTAAATATAAGTCACGGCTTAAACTAAAATTGTTTTTGCTGCTAGAGATTAACATAATAACCGAAGCAGTGACAATCATAAACAGCTGCCAATAGCTGCGGCGCGCGGCGGCCATTTTCTACCATAGATATCACAGATAATTAAAAATAAACATTCATATTGGCGACGGTTTCAGTGGTATTAAGTAAAAATACTTAGCAAGAACGTAGTACTTACAAAAAACCTATCAAACTGCTCCACGCGATTGTTACAAATATTTCAACAAATACAATCGGATGCCAGAACCAATTTTACAAATGGAATATTTATTCGGATTTCCAGTTTAATAAATATGTTCTTTATTTGCATAAAAAGTGTGTACATAAATAGAAAAGCCTTGACTCCTGCCTTAGGTAAAAACACCTGTATAACAGGAGCCAAATAATACAAAAAAAAAACCAACTACAAGTCAGACCCCGTACAATGAAGGGTTCTGTAGTTGAGATGAATTAATCCCAAGAACAACCATAACTTTATATTTATTTACATATACATATAACCATATTTATACTTTGTATAACCTTTTTTTTTTCGACCATACTTCGAAGTCGTGGCGGACTATTCTCCCACTGCAAATGCGACAAACATACATTTGCAGTCGCAAAAAATATTTACTTATGTGACGAAACTACAATGTACTAACAACTGTAGTAAATGGGCGCATTTTTTAATTGCGTTCATTTAAGGCCACGACTCTTGATTATTTTACAGCTCTACGGGGCTGCAGACTTACATAATAATATGGTATTAATTTCAACTTGATACCTGCACGCGTTCCGGTGAAAAAGGGTTTTGACAGACAGACGGATAGATAATTAAGTAATCCTATAAGCTTTCCGTTTTTCCTTTTGAGGCACGGAACCCTGAAAAGAATACACAAAACAGCAAAATCAATTGCAATCAGAGAAATACAAGGAATTTCATTCAGAATTGATAACATACAATGAGAATGATACAAAAAACTTAAAAGGAAAAATGTTGCATTTTCTATCTATTCGATTTCACGTTATTATTCAGAGAATCGCTTCTGTTAGTTCGCTGCATTCTTGCAAATAATGAGATTCCATTGAAGAAAATATTCAACGCATGGCGTGAGCGAGCTGGCAACTACGTGATACAATATCCAAGACTTTTTAACCGACTTCAAAAAAGGAGGAGGTTATCAATTCGACTGAATTTAAAAAAAAATGTTTGTTACCTCAGAACTTTTGACTAGGTGAAGTGATTTTGATGATTCTTTTTTTATTTGAAAGCTGGTGCTTCCCGTGTGGTCCCATTTTAATTTGGTTCCATTCGGACAATGGTATCTACCATAACTAAAAAATTCAAAATAAAAACTTTTTACAAAAAAAAATAACAACCGACTTCCTAAAAAAAAACACTACAAAGTGAAAAATAACTTTAATTTCGAAAGTAGGTGTCTTAGGATCTGTATTTAAGGTTTTTGTGTTTTTTTTTTTGTAAAAAGTTTTTTAAATAAACACAGTATTCGTTTCCACAATTTTCCACAAAATAATAGATAAGTGCAGTACCGTCACGAACACAAACAGCGCATGCACATGGATCATCATCATCATCATTTCAGCCGAAAGACCACTGCTGGACATAGGTCTCCTCCAATTTGGAGGCGTTTGCCCTAATCGCCACGCTTGGCAGGCGGGTTGGCGATCGCAGTATGGTGGTAAAATGCATAGAGAACGCTGCTGCCCATTCTCTAGTAAGTCCCTTAGTCGCCTTTTACGACACCCAAGGGAAGAAAAGGCACGGTGCTATTATTTACGTCCAGCTACACACGGAACGTTAGTCAATGTGCACATGGATAGCTCCGCAATAATATCTGATTTCATGATTCATTCATTGCTGTCTATGTGATGTCAGATATTTTTGATCACAACGAAGCATCACATTCTTTTTTTGAATTTGACTTTATATAACAACACAACACAACACATACAACAACAACCAACAAACAAACAACAACAATAAACAACAACAACAACATATACAACACACATGCACACGCACATGTATATGTGTGTTGTTCAACATTAAACAACTTTTAAGATGCGAACTAAGAAGCCCAGATTTCGTTATTTATGTCTATATGTCCAATTTACTTTGCTGCCTGCATTAAAAAAAAATGGCTTAAGTAAGCCAATTTTTCTGAAGTCAGAGCAGCGGCCTCTCTCTCTCCGTTTCCACACTCTTGTATTCTCTCCTAATGACGGCCATTCCTTTTGGTAAGCGACATCTAATACGATTGTTTTAATTTAAGCCTATTTAAGATCTTTCATATAACCTCGCATATTAATACTGGCATAAGAAACCTTCATGCTATCCATAAACAATATAACTCCATTTTCAAAACGCATTCGAACTCGTAATTGAACTAAAACGCTAAGTGCCAGTCACACACGTGCCAATCAGCGACGCTAATCACAGCGATGAGCATTCAGTCGCCACAACACAAATTGGACAGCCTAATGACACCGTCATGGCGTCGGCGTCGCTGGGGTCGAATTATTGGTATGGTCCATATTACAGACAAAATCTATGACAAAATATTGATTAGGCGGTTATTTTGCCATCGGAATGAATATCGCGCATGAATAGACACATAATGGTATACCTACCATTCTTTTGTAAACAATAATTTGCATGAATACAAGTCAGAAAGTTAAAATACTTAGTGATATTTCGTAATTAGAAGTATATTAGTGGATTATTATTAGTTAACTCTTCCAACTAAGCTAAATACTTGTATAAAAGAACCTACTTATGTGAAAAAAATCAGTTGTGTTAAGCGTCGTCTCTCTTGCTTATAACTGTCTGACAGATTCATTCTTAAACTCGACATAGTCCTAGTGTATTATTCGAACGAACCCATTCATATATGAATGGGTTCGTTCATCACAATAGGGATAATGGCTAATATTAGAATATTCACATAAAATAATGTAATTTCAAATAAGCCATAAAATAAGATAACCGAATAAATATGTTAAATCCATTGACATATGGCGAACTTATATACGCTTTAAAAAAAATGGAAGGGATTTTTCCGTCCTTGTCGCGCGCTTGTTAGCCAGTTACGGACAGTCGTTACGTCACTATTGTGATAGTTAAGGCTTTGTCTAGCAGTTATTTTAAAACGTGTATAACTTGGCAATTTTTTGCTTTAACACTTTTAAGGGTTCCGTTCGTCTATAAATAGTTTGTGACTCTCGTGTGAGTTTGTTTTGTTTGGAGTTTTAGCAAACCATTTTTTTTTTCTTTTTTTTTGCTAAAAGTGAAATCCACTGAATGACTCTGAACGAGATACAATATTATAAATGACTAGCTTCTGCCCGGGACTTCGTCCGCGATAAATTTCTTGCACCCCCGACCCTTCCCGTCGCGTCGCGTCGAATCGCCTACCCGTGCGATTTTCCCCGTTTTTGCAACATTTTTCATTACTGCTCCGCTCCTCTTCGTTGTAGCGTGATGTTATATAACCTATAGCCTTCCTCAATAAATAGGCTACCCAACACAAAAAGAATTTTTCAATTCGGACCAGTAGTTCCTGAGATTAGCGCGTTCAATCAAACAAACTCTTCAGCTTTATAATATTAGTATATATAGATTTTATTTCTGCAAATAGGTTTGTAAAAACACTTTTATACGTCAATAATAATAGAAATTTTATTGTAATTATGTCTGGAAACGTTTAGTGTCCCTCAAAGTGATAATCATCCCTATTCCTACCATATGGTAAGCGCATTGAAGTAACATTACTTTATGCCATCTAGAAATGCAAAATCGAGGAATACATTTGAGTTAACATGACCTTTGAAACCTGAACCTACTCTTGGTACAGACTACTACAGACGAACAAAATCTACTTATGTAGATGGAAGATTTACATCAGAATCAGATATTCACATTCAAAGTAGTCCACAAAGGCACGTCCGCTGAGGCGAAATGTTCCTTTAATGGGTATTCCATTGTTGGAAGACATATAGATCTAGGTACCTACTTCATAAAACTAATTCGAACTGAAAGTCGCAGGAATCCGCACACCATCGGTCGAAGAGGCGGTGCTTTGGGGACTTCTATGTCAAGCAGTAGACATATTTTGGCTGAAATGATAATTTATTTATTTATTTAAACACACAACTATCATCACAGGCTTACCTAATACAATAGTGTAGTTATAATAGTTAACAATGGTTCCACTTAAGTTTGTGATCAACCGAGAGTAATCTTAAAAAATGCGGCCTGTGTGAATTCGCTCAGAGTACAATTGAAGCAGTCAATCCGTTGTGACACCATATTGAGCGTACGTAGGGCGCGCGTCAGCGGCGCGTGTTGCAGCAAGTTGGTGCGAGCGGGCGGCACCCACAGCAGCGGCGGCCGCCTCCGTAGCCCCACGTACCCATCAGGTACACACAACCCAACCGTGCGTAGAACGCCTGGGTTGTGTACTTGACCACGCATAACCTTAAATAAGTAAGATGTCATACTTCATATTCATATGGTACCAACATTCAGTATATATGGGATATTATATTGGAATAGTCTCATGTCCAACTCGCACTGGGCCCGTGTGGTGGATTATGGCCCGATCCCTCTCACCGAGAGGAGGCCTGTGTCCCAGCAGTGGGAACATTATAGGCTGCTGATGATGAGTCTCATATAATATTGTTATTGATAAACGTTCGTTTGGGTACGCTAGGCCAGCTCAATGTCAAAGTGTTACTACCCACATGCGGTCGGCTGTACGTACTTGAAACTTGAGTTAAATTACCTTTAGAGGGACTCTCACTGACTTACTCTGGTGAAAACTACTGTGAAGAACTTGACCGGAACTAAAACCAATTCTGGTCATTAAAAACGTTTAAAATCTAGTCGCAGTCTCAATTCCGCGACAGTCAAAAGTCAAAAATTTTGGGAAGCAAAAGGTATTTTTGACAGATTAAGACTGAAGATCACACTATGAACGATCTTACAATTACGAGAATTGCCGCTCTGCTTTTAAATGAGCACTTCTTTCTTGTTGAATTGATTGAGATTTTATTCACCCAACTACAAGCATTGCCTATTTCTTGAACATCACATAGAATAGAAACATTCTAATGACACAACAGCAGCCGTTACTCCGTAGTATAATGTGCACATTTCTTTGGAATAACAAAAAGGATAAAAGGAAAGAATCCTCTTCCGCAAATCGAATCATAATGTCTTCAAAGAAAGAGAAAGAAAATATATATTGAGAAAATATCACTTCGCTCGCCGCAGCTTCTTGTGGCTACAGACTGAATACATTATAATGGTAGAGTAGCAATTATATGCGATCCGATAACTCAGTTTGAATTGATGCCATCCTACCATCAATTATTGCTCGAAATTGTATGCTATTATTGTAATAGCATAAGAATTATCAGCGTATTATGTCCCTACTACTGAGACAACGGGCTGTTAGCCTACATCGCAGGCCTAGTGTACATGTCTGCGAATTTTGGTTCAAAAACAGTCAGTTTCTCCACGTTTTACTTCACCGTTTTGAGATAGTGGTGATGGCATTATTAAGCGCCTGGGTTGCAACCCAAGACTTGCAACTCGTAACTGAGGGCCGTTATCGCTGGGTCACAGCTGCTTTCCTCTCCTTATGCTTTCCTATTTGACGTATAGAACAATATTTTATACCTACTGACTGCACATCGTTATCAGCAGTCACAAGTAAGACCACAGAAGGTAAGGTAGGTTGGCTAGCTAGCATATAGCAAATCATTTAATTTAATTTAATGTTTTGTGTCTCTTAATGTTTTACTATGTACCATTGTATAGAATCAAGTTCTTTTAAATGGACAGACAGCTGTGCTGCAGGGGAGTTTGTTGGCCACTTCTTCTTCCCAGCTAAAGCACTAGGAAGTGCGCGACGAGTGGGCGTTTTGGGGGACTGTCTTTTATAAATTTTAACGTTCGTAAAGTGCTGATCCTCAGCCTAATTTGAATAAATGACTTTTGATTTTGATTTTAAGGTTCAGTTCGCTGGTCAGGTTAAGTGTTCCGGTTTTTTTAGGCAGAAGTGGCCTAGATTTTGGTATTGCGTCCGATTATTGACAAGGTCGCGTCCCTGTTAAATGGAACTTGCAACATATCTGTTATATATCTATAGTTCTATCTATTACTGCACGCCGTAAAGAGTTGTCAAATTGCTATCAAAACATAAACCTTCTTTGTCTTGAAAATGTGTAAGAAAATTCAAAAGAATTTTCACCTCAGAATTGTTTTACCCAACAAAGTATTGTGTCGAAATGAAAACTAATTTCTCATCTCCGGTGATGACGCCTTACTTAGATGAACTTTGTTTTTGGTGTATTTATTTTTTATTTCGCATAAGACAAAGGCGAAATTGTCCTTTATGTAACAGTAATACATAACCACGCCCATGTTCTGTGCTGAAAAGGGTCGACTACCTACGGTTGTTAGTTTTTATTACCATTTAACGTTTCTTTATTATAAAGTTGAATATTGATCTAATTTTCTTGATTCGTGGCCGCAATTAAATACTTATTTAAAGAATAAAAGTCATGAATACATCTCTGTAAGTTTATATTTTCCTAATGAAAGACTATTTCATGCTATCATGACATTTGAAGCCAATTCTAACTTAAGGTGTTGTATTGCTGATTCTAATGATTTTCTATTAATATACGCCGTCGCGAATCAATCAACATACAACCTGACTGACCAACTAAGTAACTAACTTTAGCGTTATCCCCATAACTAAAACTATAAAGCGTTTGCCCACAGCTTCGCCCGCGTGCATGTCGGAAAATATCCCACTGAAACGTAGTAACGTTTTCATATAACACGCATTACGTTGTGCAAATCATTAAAATTCCCAATCGGCATGATTTTACACGCTTTATATTAGCTTCACTTGTATGTTTGTATGTTTGTATATTTGTATGTTTGTATATTTGTATATTTGTATGTTTGTATGTTTGTTTGTAACCGACTCCTTATAGCGCGAATTTGACCCACTTTAAACGACCAGTTTTCATTCAAACTGTGCACACCTGTCAAGGACCGATGACAATGCAATAATTTCATAAATTTGTGCCATTATCCTTGCCAGGGTTACCAGGACAGCAAAAAAACTGTCACAAACTACGCTGACATTCGTCTCAAAATTCGAAACACCCTAAAAAATAGAAAATAAATAATAGTTTAAAAAAAAACTAAAAAACACGCTTCCATTGAAAACTAAACTAAAAAGTACAAAATAATGGAAAAAAGCGTGTTTTTTAGTTTTTTTTTTAAACTATTATTTATTTTTCCTACTTTTTCCACTATCATCATCATATTGCAACTAATTTAAACATTCTGTCTATTTGTTACTTTATGAAAATCTGTTATGTCGTTTTTGAGTTTATCGCGTTCAGACAGACAGACGCGGCGGGGTGACTTTATTTTTTGCATTGAGTAAAGATCTCGTGTCATCAAAGAAATGTAAATTAAAAGAACATTAATAACGTACTCGAAGGTGTCCGAAACACAATACGCTCCAAAACAAAGTTAGTGGACGTGGTTCAAAAGTCTTCCAAACTTAAATGAGACTGGGCAGGACATGTCTGCCGCATGCCGGACAAACTGTGGGCCCAAGTAGCACAGAACTGATGCCCTGAGACAGTGAGGCGGGGTAGCGGCAGACCACATAGTAGATGGCAGGACGAGCTATATAGATTCCGTGAAAACTGGAAGGAGGACGCACGGGGTCGCGAAAGATGGACGGTGTGGAGGGAGGCCTTTGCCCAAGCGTGGTACAGTGAAGGCTAGAAAAAAAAAACTTGAGAGGTGTCAAGGGACACCCGGATGGAACGAAGTTCCTTTTGATTAATTAGTGAAGGAATTGTAATATATTTTTTTTAAAGTTATAATAATATTTTTTTATTATTAACAAATATAATGTAATATAAACTTAATCAGTTATTATTTTTTATTATTTATTATGTACAAAAAACCTGTATACACTCAACATAATAATCGTCGCGACACCACACTGTTCAATGCGAAATAGAAAGACGAAAAGAAAATAACTGGCTTGCTTTCTATGAGAGAGAGAGAGAGACAGACAGAGAAACACGCGCACGCTGCACGGCTTACAACTATAGCAAAAAGTGTCGTTACAACTTTTGGTCTTAATTTTTTCCGTCTAGCCCCCTTTCGCAACGCGCGATTAGGAACTTCGTTCCAATATATTTAAATCCATAAGTAAAAAACATTACCAAAGCAATTACATCAATTATTTACATAACTAACAATCTATGTGGATATGCTACTGTATGTTTGAGCATTGCAAACATTTAGTTCGAAATCAGACATACGTTGAAGTTTACGTGATATTCAGCAATGCCACACATTCGAACTAGCATGGAGTTTCTAATTTGTATCTGAGTCTACACAAACTGGAATAGTCTAGCCTGATTACAGTTTGCTCAGTAATTTTACAAACATTTTCGGAGCAAACGTACAATTTGATTGTTATTAATTGACATAATATTATTACAAACCCAGCTTTCGAATTGTTTGTTATAGTTATTAACTAATCACATTTATACCAATATTACGTTTAGCTATAGGTAGAAATAGTCCAATTTAAAAATGCAAGTCTCTCCACTCTCGGTAATGTCATCATCATCAACATTTGAGTCGAAAGATGTCCACTGCTGGACATAGCAAGCACCGCCACTTCGACATTTTAGGGCTTAACTTTTTGGAGTGTTTTGCCATAATCGCGCGGCTTAGCAGGCGGGTTGGCGATCGCAGGATGTTAAAAAAAATGCACAGAGAGCGCTGCTGCCCATTCTCTAGTAAGTCCCTTTGGCACATTTTACGACACCCATGAGATGGTGCTATTCTTTACGTCTACACGAAACGATCGGTAATGTTGCAAACATTTGAAATATGTATGCAACAAGCAGTGGAGAGGCGTGACATTTTAAACTACACGGTCTCTTTTATTATTGTTTATATAGGAGAGCCATCCTGCGAGAAATGGTTCAGTAAAATAAAATAATGAAAAAGTCTTATTAAAACGCACAACAACCAATACATGTTGAGGCGGAAAACACCGGGTAACCGAAGATACAATTGCCCAAACCCTTGTGAAATATGTCACAAGGAAACACGCTTAATTTAGCCTATTTCAGCAAATACAAGAACGTTTCGATCCGAGAGATATTGAAAATGTTATATGCAGTTATGAGGGTCACGAATTTGAATCACAAAGTGGCCAGCATCCCTGCGACAAGGAGGCTTCATATCACAGTAAATCTCGGATCACTACGTCATGATATTCTTCTGACCTTTACGTATTATTCCAGAAAATGTTTGATATTTTCTTGCGATTTTTCCGTGTGAACTGAGATAAAAAATGTCGTAGATGAACATGCTGGAAGAAATTAGCTATCAATGTACCTACTTAAAGAACTCTTTGAAAAGATTTATCGTAAATATTTCAGTTAGTTAAAAATCGTTTGATGATTTTGCATCGATTAGTTGACTTGCCATGTAATACCTGGGTCTACTTTTTTACCGACAACGGTCTGTCCTTCGTCTTGTTATGGCATCTCGTTGGAGTATTGATATTTATGGTTTTTTAATTTGATACAAATAAAAATCCGTATGTATTTCTCTTAAATATTAATATGATGTCATTTTTATTTTCTCTAACCAGCATATTTAATATATCTTTTTCCCGTAGAATGCCGTGACAGAGTGGTAAGCCGAAATGTGGTCTCCGCAGAAAAAGGCCACTCTACCACATTATTTTTTTCTAAAACAAACTTTAAAAAAAAATACTAGCCGGAAAGAAAATGTTAATTAGTCCTAATTAAAACACAGATGCATTTTTTTTAACCTACACAGAAACCACAATTATTGATAGTTCTAAACCAAAAAAAAAACAGAAAAACTTCGTTTCACTGTCGGTAAAAAAAAAGAACGACCCACCTACGATATTAAGGCTAGACTTAAAACATTTCAATTACTGTCGACCGTGGTGCCCCACTGTACTGCAAAATCAATCTTGTCTGAAAGCTTCAAGGTCGTCCCAATATCTCCGTCTGAGTCTACCGTGATGTCGTTAGTCTTTTCTGGGATCCACATATCTTAGTTTAAGCCCACAAATAGATTGGGTATTCAATTGATAGACCTTATTTAAACTACAGTATGAAAAGCTCATCCCACTTTGCGAACCAGAAGTAATTAGAGGGCAATTTTGTCGTTTGAACACCTAATTGCTAAAGTTTGAATCCCTTGATACTTTTGTTGATACAAACTTGTTTCAGATTGTTGATACTTCCATTTCGCTGAAGTGAATTAGGTAAATAGTTCACAAAACGGCTGAATGACGATGAAATGACGACAGCATCTTCATTTAAAAGTACTTTCACATACGGCATACGGGTGGATCAAAGGCTCATCAACAAATCGACAGCGGCAAGCTTACCTTAAGCTTGCCGCCTTCGATTTGTTGATAGGTGACCATCCATTACACATCGAGACCCTCTGTGCCTCTGAAAGTACCTAAAGCCGCTGGTCCCGGCTGTCAATCGAAAATCTTTGGCTGCCGTTACGGGTAACGACAGTTACTGGTAGCGATCCATGTTCAATACTGGTATTCAACTCAGTTTCAAAACTATGTTTTTAAATAGAACCATCTTGTTCAACATGAAAAGTAAACAGTTAAGTTAGTTACAAATGTACAGACTGGCCTGTTAGTCCAGTGGTTAGTGACCCTGACTGCTAAGACTGAGGTCGTGGGTTCGATTCCCACCTAGGACAAATCTTTGTGTGATGATCACAATCATTTGTTCTGTGTCTGGGTGTAATTTATCTATAACTAGCTGACCCGACAGACGTTGTCCTGTCTCTTTGATGATATTTGAGCACGCATTCTGTCAATTCTATGTCATAATGTTACATTAAAAAAGTTTATATTGTCCTATTATTATGGTTGTTAAGTATTCTTAAATAAGTGTTCTTAAATTTTCTAATTTTCCGCGCAATTTTTTAATTTTTTTCTTTCATAAGAACCTTCTCCTGACAATAACAAACAAAACAAAAACAAAAAAAGTGAAATCGGTCCAGCCGTTCACGCGTGATGGCGTGACCAAGGGAAATAGGGATTCATTTTTATATACAGGGTGTTTGGCAGAACGATGAACATACGAAAATGGTGGATAGGTGGGGTCATCTGCTACTTACTCAGCCCTAATTTATTTGGCCCCGGCCCCCTGGATATTTAAAAAAAATCTTTTTTTGCTTTCTTCTAATTTCACCACTTTCTTAACTTTAAAGTGTAATTTTTGTTAAAAATGATGATGTAAGTATTTTTTACATTTTTTTGTAAGTTTGAGGACTAATAACTTTTTTTCTAGCTAACATCTGAATAAAGCAATAATTTTATAGGAATCTGCCAACATTAAAAACCTGTTTTACCCATTTTTAATAAAAATTAAACTAAATTTAAGAAAGTGGTAAAACTAGAAGAAAGCAAATAAAAATTTAAAAAAATATCGAGGGGGCCAGAACCAAATAAATTAGGGCTGAGTAAGTAGCAGATAACCCCACCTGTCCACCATTTTCGTATGTTCAACGTTCTGCCAAACACCCTGTATATAGATATGTATGTATTTAGAAATATATAAATATGTTTATCAGTTGTCTGGTTACCATAGTACAGGCTCTGCCTAGTTTGGGATCAGATAACAATGTGTTGGTTGTCCTAAGATATTTATTTATTTAATTAAAGTGGTGACCGGGGTTCAAGTACACGACAAACTACCAGAGAAATCATCCATCTACTTATTTTGGTTTATTACAATATCCAAAACATATTGTGCAGATGAATGGGAATACAAACAATGGAGTACTGTGCGAATATCTGCATGCTAACATAACTCGGACCGCACACAAAGTGTTTGACTACCCTGAAAGCGCAGAGATAAATTCCAGCATCGTTTTATATTAAAAACCTTCTTTGTGGAGGGTATTACTTATCACAAGACGTAATGTAGTGTCTGGGCGGTAGGGTACGACTTATTTTATGCTTGACTCGTAAAATATGAACCGTCTTGAAATTAAAATATACTAGAGAATGAGTAGCAGCGTTGTCTATGCATTTTACCACCATACTGCGATGGCCAACCCGCGTGATGATTATGGCAACCAACCCCTTTGGTGGCAAATAAAATTATGATGAATGATGAAAATACAATATTGAGTCTGGGGACGGGGGCAGGTAACTCTTTATAGGCAAATACATTTAGTATTCTGAATGATAGAATTAAATTAATCATGTCAAAACAGAAAAAACCATATGTGTTTTAGGCGATTCTAGTCTAAGCGAATGAAGCACTTTGAAATAATTAGAACATTTGCTACACTGAATATTTCTTTAGGCATTAGGATCAACATTTAATTTTAAGTTTCAACACTAAGTAATAAACCCTAATAACATACTCTCTTCGATCTGTTAATAGTAATAAAGTATAGTCACATTTTCTTCTTTGCAGATACATACATACATAAACTCACGCCTTTGTCCCATGGGGGTAGGTAGAAACTACAGAACGCCACCTGCTACGATCCTTAAATACTCATAATGATTCGTTTATACCGGGTGACATTTTTTAACGTCTTGAAAAAAAAATGGGGGTAAATTTCTATGCCAAAGCTGGCTTTTATTTTTGAATAACATGTAATGAAATTGATCTAGCAATAAATAATAAACATTTAAAGTAACATTTTGATACTAGAACATCAAAAACAGAAATTTGGAAAAAAGGAACAATTAAAATCTATCGAAACTCAAATCATACGCACCCTACTCAATACGCGGCATGTATCAATCATTTCGTAGCGCGGTCCTACCCTTTAAAGCCGGCCGATAGGCATCCTCATTGATCTTTCGCAGGCGCACGAGCCGCACACGCATCCCCGTCCGCCCGCGTCCCGCGCTCCTTTAGTCACCTGCGATGAATCTGAAGGGCTTTCTGCCTTCTATTCTAGTTACACAACACACCCTATGAAGGTCGAGACGGTAAAAAATGTCATCCGGTATTCACACATCTGGTCATACACGCGCGAGCGACGGTTACCAGTGTTACGCACATAACCTTTCTGAAGAACATCACCATGCCTTTTAGTTATGAGCAAGAAAATTATTTTTGTGTTGAAAAATATAATGGCGCTCGTCCTTATTTCACGAAAGAGCGCAGTGAATAGTCTTTGTCCACTTAAAGTTGCTTTTATGGAAGACTTCCGTGTCCTTAAGAAGAGAATACACTTATTTTTATTTGTTGATTTTATACACCCCATAATGGCGCTCCGCTGTGATAATAATAAATATTTAGAAACACTATTAGGTACTTACCAAATCACTTAACGAGAATATGAGAAAAAGAAATGAATGCTGAATTGTAGTGACGGAAATATTTTCCGTCTCCGCAATTCACCTTGAAGTAATAGAGACAGCATAAGATTTTTTACGAATTAATTGTAAAAATAAAGGCTTCATGTCGTCATGCCCACATTTCAATTTCCATTAACTTCCAGAATGATCCAACAAATTGATTGTGCAATTAAAACATCAACTCTACCTTCAAACAACTGTAGAAAAATTTACGTTCCATTAGGTTCATACATTTTTTTTTAATGTAAAACTATGATAATGGTCGCCTTTAAGAGCTATTTGCCTCGTGCTTTAGTAAACCTACTAATATTATAAATGTAAAAGTTTGTATATTCAGATGACTGGATGTTTGTTAGTCAATCACGCAAAAACGGCCGAACGGATTTGGATGATATTTGGCACACAGATAGGTTGAAACTTGAATTAATACGTAGGATATTTTGTATCTGGGTAGTACGTTCCTGTTAGGAGCTAATGGTTATGTTAAAGTAACTTTTCCGATTAATTAATCCATATCTATTACTATAATATTACGTATATTTATATATATTATTTTAAGTTGTTTTTTTCCTATGAAGCAATATTTTGGTGTTCAAATGGACTATACTTTTTAAAAGCTTTTATTTAACTTGCAATGTATGTATGGATGTTTGTTCGGGTGGAATCTTGCTACTCAATTTTGAAGCACATATCTTCAACCGCTTGAGCTGAAATTTTGTATACACGTTAAGTTTAGATGACAATACACGATAAGCTGTGTGACGTCATTCTAAATCCAACACGGCGGACCATGAAAAATGGCGGAATAGTTATTTTTAATGCATTTCTACAATATGGGTATCAAATGAAAGGGCTTGTTGAGAGTAACTCGGAAGTAATGTGACGTCATTCTAAATCTAATATGGCGGAACATCCAAGATGGCGGAATAGTTCATTTTTATGCACTTCTGCAATATGGGTATCAAATGAAAGGGCTTGCCGAGAATAATTAGAAACTAAAAAGTAAAAACTAAATTAAGAGCAAAACAAACCTTTTTTAAAAAAAAGCTTTCCTTTAAATGCTCTAAAAAGAAGAAATAGAATTTTCCTTTAAAATTTTAACTATCAACTTACAGCCTCATTATACACAATTTATTTGATCATAAAAGCTTGTTGCGCGATTTACTTGTGTAAATAAACTATTTGATTGTACCTATTTAATTGAGTAACTTAATCTGATAAGTTTAATTTTATTTTAATTTTCGTTTAATTAAATACTTATAGGTACGTATACACAAACCTCGCGACAAGCTTTTATAAACAAATAAAAATAAAATAATTTTATTACATATCATTTTAGCTTACATTGCATGTCGAGGAGTCTCCATTTAGGCATAGAAATACCTGTAGTTGAAGGCTCCGCTCTTCCCTTACATTATAAATATATAAATAACAAAAGAGAAAAAGTAAGAAAGATGAGAAGATGATAATATAAATTGTGTATAATGAGGTTATAAGTTGATAATTAAAATTTAATTTTCTTCTTTTTAGAGCATTTAAATAAAAGTTTTTTTTTATAAAATACTTATTTCATTAATCGTTTTACCGGCGCTTAGCTCTATTAAAGTGTAGTAATTTGTAAAATAGGCCAGAACTAATGACAAGGCTAGAACCACTGGAACAATAGGTACACATTACGTTTAAAGTTCAGAAGACCCACTGTTAACGGGTAGTCGAGAAATAAAGAAGTGTGAGAGAGAAATTCAACGAAATCATCATACGCCGCCATATGCATATAACACTTAAAACAGGGAACGTTTGGTTTAGAGATTCAAAAGAATGAAAAATTGTTTTTGTAAATAAAAACCTGTGGATTCAGCGGGACCCCCATCAGGAGCGAAGACTCGTACATTTTATATTCAACTCCAAATGTAGCGTCATTTACTCTATGTTTGGAATACACAAACTTTATTATGACCTCATTGTCGGCTTCAGCATCTTCAAAAGCCATGTAAACCAAACCCATGATGATAACTTTGAAAATTTTCGCAGCCGCTTTTTCGGAATTTAGTACCCTGACAACTATCTTACAATCTCTCTGTTTCTTTCAGTTATACAGACTAGCCTGTAATTTGATGTATTCCTTCCAAACGAGATAGTCCTAGAAGGAATACATCAAAAAACATGTCGCCCTGCATATATTGTAATAAAAAAATAGAAGATCGTTACGCTTTTTCTGCTAAATGTCGGTTTCTACAATTTTACTCCTAGTACAAGCTGTGCTCGACTTTGTTATACGTCTGTATACCACCCGATAACATTCATCGTTTACAAAGGTTAAAAGGAGTATTACTTCTGAGTCATTTACTTCTTACTTCGTAGGTTCTCGCTGCGGTACGTTCTTGGCGGAACAAACGACTAGGTATATCTATACTAGTCTTTGTGCCTGCAATCACGCTGCACTCGGCGCGGCCTGAAATAAAACACTCATCTGTCACCCTTTAGGTTACCCGCCAGTCAGTTTACACCATTGTTTTGATTGTAACTAGGTCTACATTTGTGGTTAGGAGCTCCCGAATGGAGGCAATGAGAAGGTAAGTATGTTCTTGGTTATGATTTGAACATTATTTCATTCGTGTTATGTGTTTATTTCTCGATAAATACAAGCTTCGATTAAATCTTGATTGCATGCCCTACGAATGCTACAGTCTTCTTTTATTTAAATGGCAAAATATTATCTTTATGTTCCTTTGCATATCAGAAATTCTCTTTGGGAAGGTTAGCAAAAAATGCCCTACGCATTCAGTCCGCTTCCGCCTTTGCATAGTTTTGCTAATGCATAAAGCTGTTTAATTACCTAATTATATTATATAGCACTAGCTTCTGCCCGCTACTTCGTCCGCGTCCATTTTTTGCTCCCCTGACCCTTCCCGTCGCATCGAATTGCCTGCCAGTTTTCGTCCATTTTTTATTGCTGCTCCACTCTTTTTGATCGTAGCATGATGTTATATAGCCTTCCTCAATAAATAGGCTACCGAACACAAAAATATTTTTTGAATTCGAACCAGTAGTTCCTGAGATTACCGCGTTCAACCAAACAAACAAACTCTTCAGTTTTAAAATATTAATACAATTTGTATAAAATAGTATAGATAAGATAGTGTAGCATTATCAGCCTATTATGTTCTCAATGTCCCATCATCAGGAAAATTATATGCTGATATACCTCCCTGTGAGGTATCCTTCCTACGAAAGAGATTGGACCGTAATCTACCACGCGGGCCCAGTTACTCGCAGTGGGCCCGCTCGGTTTTAAATAAACAAACATCAATTGAACATAGATGATTTGTTGATTACCAGCATAATACATTGCACATACCACATACAAACGCGCTTTGGAATATTAGGTTAGGGAAAAAGTCTTTTCGCATTATAGTATGTATGAACTTGTAATAAAATCTCTTTGGCTATACTATTTGTATATGGCTGGTTTTGGTATCATTGAAAGTTTAAATTTTAAAGAACATAATTCCAAATTCAAATTAGGAAAATGTGTGATTTTCATTTGTTTTTCGTACCGTCAAGATGAGTGAATCTAATGAAGAAATTCGATACATTTTAAAATTTTACTACAAAAAAGGTAAAAATGCAACACAAGCCGCGAAAAAAATTTGCAATGTTTATGAACCTAGTGGAGTGTCTGTGAGAGTAGCACAAATTTGGTTTAAGCGTTTTCAATCCGGAAATTTTGATGTCAAAGATGCACGTCGCTCTGGTCGCCCTATTACGGATAAAATGGATGCCATTTTTGAAAAAGTGGAGCAAGATCGGCATACCAGTAGTTACGACGTAGCTGAAGAACTGGAAATTGACCACAAAACAGTTTTGGCGCATTTGAATAAAACTGGGTACACAAAAAAGCTCGACATTTGGGTACCTCACGAGCTCACTGAAAGAAACCTAATGAACCGTGTACTCATTTGTGATTCTTTATTACGACGTAATGAAACCGAACCATTTTTGAAGAAGCTGATAACTGGTGATGAAAAGTGGATCACGTATGACAAGAACGTGCGAAAAAGGTCGTGGTCAAAGGCCGGTCAGGCTTCACAGACTGTGGCGAAACCCGGGTTAACTCGCAACAAGGTGATGCTGTGTGTGTGGTGGGATTGGAAGGGCATTATTCATTATGAGCTGTTCATCGATTCTGAACTCTACTGCAAACAACTGATGAGATTAAAGCAAGAAGTTGAGAGAAAGCGGCCGGAATTAATCAACAGAAGGGGTGTGGTTTTTCATCATGATAACGCTAGACCTCACACATCTTTAGCCACCCAACAAAAATTAAGAGAGTTTGGCTGGGAGGTGTTAATGCATCCGCCGTATAGTCCTGACCTTGCACCTTCAGATTTCCACCTGTTTCGGTCTCTTCAGAATTCTTTAGGCAGTGTCAGGTTAACATCACGAGAGGACTGCCAAAACCACTTGTCGCGGTATTTTGACCAGAAGTCCCAAAATTTCTATAGCAATGGGATCATGTCCCTACCTACAAGATGGCAAAAAGTTATCGAACAAAATGATACCTACATACTTTAGATAAATGTAAATAAACTTTATTAAAAAATGTTTTGAATTTTCTTAAAAAATGCGAAGAAACTTTTCCCCAACCTATTATATTGCATTGTATTCAATATTCTGACAAAGCTGTGAATTTTCGCGCTCAAACGTGAAATAAAAAATACGTGCCACATTCAGTGCTGGTACGTTCCTTTTTTTACACCAGTACCCCTCAATTTATTTGTACATGACCCAGGAACGAGGACTATGGACATGCATAAAATAAAGCAATAGTGAGTTAGGTTATATCAGTGAAATCGTGCCAACGGTCAACTGTACTAAACTACTGTAACTAGTGGACCGAAACTCCCGTTATATTTTACTACAACCAGTATTTTTCCAATTATTTACTTGCACCATATTAGTGTATCCAAAAGTTCTTAAGAGAAATCTTCATCACCTGCCTAAACTTTTCTGTTTTATTTACATTTTTGACATATTTACAAGCAACAAGAATAATTAAACGAAGATTTTGTAATATCTTGATGTAAGAAAGAGTCGCCATAGTGTTTTCGACCTGTTCTGCTCCATAGCAATCAACTTTTTCGAACGGGCAACTAGTTTCAACTTTCTAACTAACTGTCTCCTTGAAAAGTCAAAAGTTCCTTTGAATAGTTTAACTGAAATTAATGCTTTGAATTTGAGTATCACAACTGTGTTGGGAACAGCTTCACGTCTAGCTGAAAGCTGAGTCCCTACATTTATAATGGAGCTCCCGCTTATATGACCACCACAACCAAGTTACTATATCACGAGAGGTATCATTACCAGTTAGCTCTGGACACTTTCAACTGCGTCATATGTATGAACAAATAAAAAAGTCGTATGTCCAATTTTTGTAGTCGCTTTGACCTTCCGATAAAAGTTCACAAAAGCCATTCGTTAATTGAGTGTTTTATCCTCGAAATAAAACTCCTACCATAAATGTTTAGTATTACAAAATATTCAAACTATTTGCCGTATATTCAAGCAATTACTAAAACTTCGGTGCTATAAAAGTAAATTGAATTTGGCACAATGTTCGTCGTTGAATTTATAGCGGCATTATTTACAGACGATTTTTGTATGAGGCCATTTGGTGGCCATTTTTAATTTAGTCTTTTATTAATAGTTACTGTTCTAGGAAATTATATATTGTGTGGTGTCAAGTAAGGACATTACTTGACCGTGGTAAGAGGTTCTTAGTACTTGTCGTCGAAAACCTGTCAAGCTTTTCCCACATATGTTGGGGTCGAGTTCCAGTTTAACCAGATGCAGCTCCACAACCCAGTTACTGGGTAACACAATACGCCTTGATAAGGCTGGGTAGACTGACTGATGTTTGGGCTTCTGATGAGGCGTGACGACTATCAAGGATCTACGAGTGACAGCCAGGACCAACGGCTTCACGTACTTTCCAAAGCACGGCGCTACGTTGAAAATGTATAAACCAGAAAATAACTAAAAAGTCGACCACACACTTGCTTTACCACCACAGCTCTGTCAGATGTAAGGTCAGGCAGTAAGGCACGTCATAAAACGATGAGGTATATTTGTCTATGTCATCATTATCATCATCAGCAGCCTATAAATGTTCCCACTGCTGGGACACAACCCTCTTCTCGGTGAGAGGGGGTGGGCCATAATCCACCACGCGGGCCCAGTGCGGGTTGGCAGATGTCACATGTCGTCGAATTTTTTAGTTCTAAGACATGCCGGTTTCCTCACGATGTTTTCTTTCACCGTTATGAGAGCAGTGGTGATGAAATAATTTACACAAAGTATCTAGTTGTCTATGTGACAGTTAGATAATTCCAACCTTAGTGAAGTTTCCGTTTACTGGGAATTAATGTCCAAATAAAACAATTACGAATTCGACTATACAAGAAGATAAACATTTACGTGTGTTTAAATTTCAAAGCCTATTCCCAGTAGAAGGTTATTGTGAGCTCGTATTCCAAACGTTAATTTAGCATAATTGGAACTTAGCGAAAACTTGAAACTCATTTAGAGTGAGTTAATACCAACAAAGTTGGAATAATTAAATCTCGGAGAATACAGCGGAGATTCGAAATGCTATCAATTGACTGCGAATAGTTTGAATAACAAAGATATTAGAGGAGAAATATTAGCTTTAATGGATGAAAGTTTGGGTTATATTGAAGCAAGAAATATTTAGTACTACATACAGTAGGGTGTTCGCCAGTTGTGTTAAAGTCCAATGAGGCGAATCAATAGCCATACATAACCAGCTTACTGTGTTCCCAGTGCTGGGATACAGATCCCCTCTCGGTGAGAGCGAGTGGGTCATAATTCACCACGCGAGCCCAGTGCCGGTAGGTAGATGTCACATGTCTTCAAATTTTTGGTTCTAGAACATGCCGGTTTCCTCACGATGTTTACCTTCACCGTTTTGAGAGAAGTGGTGATGAAATTATTTACAAAAAGTATACCACTGCCTGGGTTCCAACCCACGTCCTACAACTCGTAAGTTGGGGCCAAAACCTCTGAGCTACCACTGCTCCATCAATTGCCATAACCGGGTGTATATCCAGACTCTAGACTGCTACTGAAAAACTGAATAACACTTTGCCAATGCGCCAAAGTTGACAATGCGCCGCTACACCAGTAACTGAACGCTGGACGTGTGCCTTGTCTTCTGGCTCAAGGGCTTCATGATTTCCTTCGCCTGTTTGGTGCAGTATAAGCAGGAGATGTACATCAGAGTGTTCGGATTTACGGCATGCAGGTTTACTTCCTGCCCCAAAAAGCTTTGCTGCAGCGATTCTCGTTAGTATGCCATGAGCTGTTTCTCCTCTGCACCGTCACCCTCATCATTACCAGTCCTAAAACAGCGGCTTTTCTGCTTTTCGGCTTTATTTTTGGAGCGCACGGGTTACTCGGGTTTATGTTGGGGTCGGCTTCCAGGCTTCACGCAAATGAACCACGAAGTTACGAGAAGATGTGCACATACTGCGCTGCCTTCGATTAACTATATATCACGCATCACCGCACTCTATCGGGTGTTAATCGCACGGGATGGGAAGCACAAATGTTAATGAATATGACTAACCTTTTCGCGACTGTTTTGTCGGTGGGTCAGTTTCCAGTCTAACCGAAGAAAACTACAGCTGCATACAAGTATGGAGCGATTGAAGATATGACTTCCACAACCGAATTATTATTGTTTAATGAATTATTATTATATTTTAACTGACCTGTAAGTCTAGTGATTAGTAACCCTGACTGCTAAGAATGAGGTCGTGGGTTCGATTCCCACCCAGTACAAATCTTTGTGTGATAAGCACAATCATTTGTTCCGTGTCTGGGTGTAATTTATCTATAATATGTATATATTTAGAAATATATAAGTATGTTTATCAGTTGTCTAGTTACCATAGTACAGGCTCTGCCTAGTTTGGGATCAGATAACGTTGTGTTGGTTGTCCTAAGATATTATTATTATGATTATACTCTAATTTTTATTGGGTAGAACAAAATGACAGCTAATACTATCGCTAAACTGTCATGTTGACAAAAAAGATCGCAGCAGTAATGATAACATGATACTGGTTGGTAAGACTGGCTGTCAGATTTACGGGCTTCAGACTACCCGAAACGACTATAAAAAATTCACGAATGAAAGCTGTGCTCAACGACCTAACGTGCTTTCCAAAGCACGGAAGAGTCTTGGTATTTAAAGATGATCCCGCCTCCACCGACCAACCGTGGCATCGAACTATCCGTGCGGCTGTTGTTATAGCTACAAGCCCCTCTATTTCGTACTGAATAGGGTTCATTCCCGGGAATTCTCGGCTCGAGAATTCCCGGGAAATCGTGGGGCTTTGTTCCCGGGAAATCAAGCTCGAGAAAAGTCGAGAACTCGAGAAATCATGTACCTATATAGAAATTAAATCGCCGTTTGTTGTGTTGCGTGGCGGCGCGGGCTAAAGCGCAGCGGCACCGTTGATCTTTCTGCAAGCGCTCTGTGGCGTCGTTTTTACACATTCATTCGTGTTTCGACTCTAGCCAAGTATAGTTCACGTAGTGAGTGTTTCACAGATTACGTGATAAATTGAAATCAAACAGGTAAGTTTTTTCACTTTGATTGACACATCATGGCTTTGTTATTCATATTATTTTTACAATAACATAATCTAAATATGATCTTAAATTTTACTAGGTACGAGTAATCTGTTCTTTTCTATTATTTTTTAATTAAACTTTAATACATAAAATAACTAACGATACATTAATTATACTACGTAGTCTATTTATATTTCCTATTTTTGTAAAACAACAACACACAAACTTAGTTTTTAATTATTCTAATATGCTTTTCTTATCTTAGTAAATTGAAATTAATTAATGTGTCATTTTAAATTTGTGAGACGAATATTGCCAGTTGTGTTGTGTGTATATCACATATTAATCCAAGGGCTTATTATTATTAATTTGAATTGCGTTTGTTATAGATTTTACCGAAACATCACTATAACAGTAAAGATGGAAGCATCAAAAGTATGGAAATATTAAAAAAAAGGAATCAATAAAAGTTTTATAATTAATTTTATACTTTTATTTGAGAGGAAAACCACTGAATTTGTTGACGTTATTGGAACCAAATAATTTGAGAAAACGTACGTAAATGTAAATTTCTCGACAACCCGAGAAACCTCGAGAAATTAACCTCGAGAATTCTCGAGACCCGAGAAATTAAAAAGCTCGAGAAATCATAATAATAATATAATATATAATAATATAATATTCCACAACTATCACACAACGCCATCTAGTCCCAAGCTAAGCAGAGCTTGTGTTATGGGTACTAGACAACTGATAAACATACTTATATATTTCTAAATACATACATATTATAGATAAATTACACCCAGACACAGAACAAATGGTCGTGCTCATCACACAAACATTTGTCCTGGGTGGGAATCGAACCCACGACCTCCGGCATAGCAGTCAGGGTCGCTAACCACTAGACCAACAGGTAACCCTAGTACTGAAGTAATTTAGTTCAAAACCATGCTAAAATTAGAACAATATTTAATCATCATAAAGCGTCATTTTCTCGTTAACACGTTTCGCCCATCGCTCATTCATTTTAACTCATTAGCCGCTAGTCAAAGGCGGGAATTGGCGTTGCAGTCATACATCACAATCTGTCATTTGCGAAATTCACTAGTTCCATTATGAGAAACGAGCTTCAATCAAGAATGCTCGAAACGAGAATTTATTAGGACGCTTTAATAATGTTTTGTATGTTAGCGAAATATTTCGGAGCTGTATAAGTGTTTCATCTTTTTTTTTGTTTCTCGGTATTATCTGTTCTGTAACACGGTTGAAAATGCGTATGTTCGTAGTAAACCCGTGTGTAGTTGGAAGACCCCAGTCAGGATGAAAGTAACGTCATTTAATCTATCTTTAAAATACTCAAACTTTATTTAACTTCACTTTCGGTTTCAGTACTCTCAGAAAACATGAAAACGAAACCCATAACGGAAAATGTTAAAATGTTCTTATCCACCAACTTTGATTTTCATTTAGACCTCACTATGAGATTCAGCACCTTTAAAAAACCTTAAACTGTTTCACTCTTTCTCTGTCTGTTTCTATTATATACAGGATCAAATTCAAATCGATCGATCGGTCAGAGTCTAGATTTGTGCCCGGTTTAAAGCGCACCATCTATTACCTAGGACTTAAACATAAATGGCGACCTGAAGGTGTACTGTAAAAAGAAACCTTATATTATTCAGGCTGGTAGAAAAATAAATCTGGTTGCATTCAATCACTCAAGCGAATTAGGAATTCATTGTCAAAATGAGATACGCAACGACTGTTTACAAGAAACAATAGCTATGTGATAAAAGTGCAAAAGTCCAGCTTCATCGTTTAAGCTAATAAACGTCTACTACTAGACATAGGCCTCTCTCAAGAAATGGGGAGGATTTTCCATAATCGCCACACTTGGCAGGCGGATTGGCAGTATGGTGGTAAAATGCATAGAGAACGCTGCTGCCCATTCTCTAGTAAGTCCCTTAGACGCGTTTTATGACACCAGGGAAAGAAATGGGGGGATAATGAGCATGACCTCTTTCCCACCCATGTTCCTTCAGTTACCCATGGGCCAGGGCCACGGTATCTCTTTCGAACAAATCTCGCGACCCTGGCAGGGAGCATGTCTTTTTGAAATGATTATCGAGAATTCTAGATTGCTTTTTATTTTTGTATACATGGTGAATGAGATGTCTACGTGAAACCTGTTACGATGAATTCATTACACGTTTCAAGACCTTACTTGTTTCATACGCGATCAAAATGTATGGAACAGAATTATTTTATTTTTCAATATTCGACGTAAATTTTTTAAACATAGGTTCTAGTACAGGTAACGCGCCCAGACGTGATGTTATGTTAAGTTATGGGTATTAAACTTAATACCGTTCTTAGTGTCCGCGACGTGTATGAAACAATTTTTCCTCTCACGTTAGATTCGGTCCACACTCATTAAGGCAAGCTCGGCTTTGATCCACCGCTCTACATGTAGGGCGCAGTAATTAAAATTGTCGACGCCATTTTAATGGAGTAACTCGGTGATTACTTTGCTTTACACCTTAGAAACGGAAGTTGAAGGAAAGTTTTATTTGATAAAAGGTGCCGTATATTTAATGAAATTTAATTACATCAAAAAAAAAACTTTCTTTGCAAAAAAAACAACTAACTTCCAAAGAAAACGCTTCTAAGTGAAAAATAACTAAGACGGTTTTTCGATTTTGTTTTTTTGCAAAAATTGCTTTATTTCTTACTTTATAGTTATGGTATCTACCCCGCACTAATTCTTATACCACTATTGGGCAGGTCAATAGCAGTGACAAGAAGTATTAGAATTTCATCACGATAAACAAAGTGGATTAAATACCTATTATCGAAGCTAACGCAAAAATTACCGAAGCAAAGTCAACATTTATATGAGATCATGGAAAAAAAGAATTTTCGAAATCGAACCGCAACTGCTGGAGATATCGGTGATCATACATAATATACATATAGATATACAGTGGAACATAGAACTTCCTCCTATTTTGAAGTCGGTTGAAATTTACGAATAAATAGAAGACGAATTACCTACTTTAATGCCGATTTACTTCATGTATAGTAAAGCTAAATTCTCCTTATTCTTGTTAAAAAAAAAATCGAAACATGAATTCAACTTCTAGTGTAGACTGTGTCTGAGACACCAACAGAAAATGTATTCTAGTAAAATGATGAAATCACCGTCCAATTGTGTACATCTATTTTCATGTACAGTTTAAACAGAAACAACGAAACACTAAACACAATACTTTTCGAACAACACAACTTCGTCCAACGTATTTACATTCCTTGGCATAAGGCCGTCGCCCACGTGGCGTGCGAAACGTCGCCGGTTCTCTCTTCACGCTGTCACTCCGGCTAATTGAAACTCTGTGAAAAGGGGCGCATGACTGACATCATTACAGAATGAAAGTTCAGCGTTGGCGTGACGAAGGGCGACTGGCGACTTGATGCGACTTGATGCTTTCACTATACAGCTGAACTGACATTGTGACAAACGTCGGCTTTGATGACAGGTGGCAAAGAATTGTTTTGTAAGGGTGAGGACACATCTGCGATAGTGTAAACAGCTATGAAGTTTTGTTTAGGAAAATTAGTAGTGTAACTATTCTGATCATTAGAAATAAATACAACGAAAAAGGGTACTCAGGCGTCGCAGTATCCGCATCACTGTCATCTGGAAACATGCCCAGAATTTCCACGTTGAATGGCAATGCTAATTCTTTGGCCATTATTCTGACTATATAAAAATACATAGGTTTTTTTTTAATTTTTTTGGTTTTTATTATTAACCTAATAATAAAATAATCTGTATAGCCTACTTCTAAAAATATTTTTTAAAGTGCACTGCTACACAATAACATAACCGCTATATAAAAAAAATCTGAATATTTACATACTTACAATACCGTTAGAACACACAAAACAATTGTATCCGACGCATAGCAATTTGGATATCTGCTACGAAACCGTAGCAAGTGTAGCCGTGACGACATTTTACAGTTACGCCGTAGCAGCCTGTGAGAAAGTTTTTACTATTTAGTTTACTTCTACCGACTTATTTAGAACGTGTAAACGTTGAAATAAACAAGTATGAAACATTTTTATGAGTCTAAATTATGTACTGTCTACATAGGTACGTTTCACATTATCAATAGACGTATGCGGTGATATTCCAAAAGATATGACGTCATAAATTAGGGAAAGTAACTATATTCATGTAGGATTGTAGGTACTATTTTCATTGCCCTAGGTTTCTGTGTACCTATTCATTCTAGATTACAAAAGCCTCCCACTCTTATTTCATGTTAATGTTTTCTCATATCTTATAACTATTATGAGAGTCTTTAGGGTCATCTACATCTCTTTAAGAATATCTTTGCATATTATAAAATAGAGCTGCTTTTCATGTCTGCCTGTGTAACGTCCATGATCTTCTTAATTGCGCAATTGATTTTAACACGGTTTCTAACAATTAGATCGTTTATTCCAGAAAGCTTATGTGAATAAAACATAAATATGAAACTTACATGTAATAAAGAAATCTTGATGATTTATCAAGTCTTGAAACCGGCATTAAGTACATAGACTGCGGAAGCTAAGAGCTCAAAGAAAACATATAGAATATCGACATAATTTTCACCGTCATCAATTAGGCCTTATCTTTACAGCAATAAGGCTTATGTATAAGCTTCTTATCTGAATTAACGACCTTACACACTGAGACACTTGAAACATGTTCTAGTTAACGTTTTTGATACCATCTTAATTGATGACTAAAAACAATAGTCATTCTGGACGTAAGTTCAGAGAAAAATATTGGTATTGTTTTTCTATGCAAAAGTCACGTTATGTTACTAGGTAAGTGCTGAATGGGCCTGCTCTTGAACTCCATCACGCCTGATGAAAAGCGATGGATGAGGTCTGTAATGGAACAAGCTTGCTCAAAGATGCCTATTTACTCTTGATTCGAAGGAGGACGTGTTAAATGTGGAAGGGAACGCAGCACCCAATTTAAGACCTGGGCGCATTGATTTAAATAGTAAAGATACGGTCGTCCGAACATTTGACGGACGCGGTCGCCCTACAAAAAACACTAACGTCATCTATTAGAACTAGTATGAACTACGATGTCAATCCGCGTGGTCTGCTCCTAGACGTAACCTTGTAAGAGCGGGGTGTGGTATTTTTCGAGGTACAAAGAAATAAAAAAACAACCTTTTATTTTTGAAAATTTATATTTGTTGCAGATTGTTGGTGTTATTAAGTTTTCATTGGCCTTCGAATAAAACATTTTTTTTTTAATTATTTATAGTAATATTATTAAATCTTTCCATTTCATCGGCTACAGGCTACAACGAGCGCCGCTGCAAAGTTATGTCGTACTTTTACGCGGCTTCGCTTCGTCTTTGTCATAGGTTGAGACAAATATGAAAGAAAATTGTTTTAAATAATGTTAGCAGTGGATTTAATGACATATTTTTAACTTACCGGTGATATGAAATGTTATCATTTTTTTTATTGTGCTTTTTGTCGTAGTTCACGCAACCCTTCACGGCAAAACTTGGCATTTTTGCTTGCAAAATATACGACCGTTCCGAAGACAGCCGATCGCGTTCTAGTTCACTTCGATAAAGGGAGGACCATTTTGGGACCAAGTTCGAGGCGTCATTGTAACATGCGGTCCGCCCTGTCCTTACGCAGTAATATAATATGTCAATGCCTGGGCGGCATTAATCATGTAATTAATTTTTTGTGTGACCTGCTGGTCATAAGTGTTTTTGAATTTGGAACCTCAACTGAGAAAATCGTTTGGAAACTTTTCTTTTAATTTATAGCACGACCAGAGAGTTTTTTTTTTTTTTTTGGTTCTTTTCGTCCCTCTTTGGGACAGGCAAAGGGAGCTGAGCCCATACAGCCAAGTCTGATTTAGTTTTCTTTTTCTTCCAATTCTTCTTTTCTTTCTTGTCTTTCTATAATATAATCAAAGCCGAAACCATGTCTTCTTTATTCAATGTCTTCGATATCCAATAGTCAGGCCGAAACCAAGTCTTATTTTTATCAATGTCTTCAATAACCAATAGTTAGGCGTAAGCCAAGTCTTCTTTTAATATATTCAAGTTCAGTACCTTTTGTTAGACCGGAGCCGAGTCTTCTTTCATGTTTTATTTAATATTATCTCAATATCATATAATTTTATGTCAAAAGTGTAGTAGTTGTCAAATTCAAATTTCATCAACAGTTGATACAATAAAATCGTAAATTGGTAAAAAACAATCTTTTTTCGTCAAAAGTTGCTGAAGCGAGCGCGGGATATCTTCAGCATTTTCATAAATACCTAGCAGGCGATCAACTAAAATGATCCTTTGAAGAGCAAAATTAGGACAATCAAATACAATGTGATCCAATGTTTGTATAGCAGAATTACAATAATCACAATTTGGAGAAGACAGAATGCCAATTCTAAACAGATGTGCATTAAATCGACAGTGACCTAGCCGTAGACGACAAATCGTTGTATAAAACTTTCTGTTCCGATAGATATTTCCTCCTGTAAACCAAGGAGGAGAAATCTTTGTTTTAATTTCAGCTAGCCACTTTCCTTTGGTTTCAACTACATGCTGCCAGAAATTGTGAAATTCACGTGCCAGTTTTGATTTGAAATAAGTCAACGCATCTGAATTTGGAATGGGCTTATGCAAAATTGGACATTCCTGATGATGATTAACAATGAATTTAGCCAGGTAATCAACTTGTTCATTTCCAACTACCCCGATATGTGAAGGAGTCCAGAAAAGGACGATATCTTTGAACTTATGTAAATTATTGTATTTTTCTCTGATATTATAAATTATGTAAGTAACTTGTTTTTGCATTACAACTGGGATTTTCTAGTGCTCTCAATACACTCATACTATCAGTGATAATGATCCATTTATTTTCTTGCCTAGTCTCAATATACTCTAAAGCACTGAGTATTGCCATAGCCTCTGCTGTATACACAGTTGCTACTGAAGACAACCTATTTCCAAACCCACTTCGAGCCTGAACGTCATAAATAGCCATAGATACAGCATTATCATTTTTTGAGCCATCTGTGTACAATTGAT
Organism: Aporophyla nigra; assembly: GCA_947507805.1. Classification (NCBI taxonomy): domain Eukaryota; kingdom Metazoa; phylum Arthropoda; class Insecta; order Lepidoptera; family Noctuidae; genus Aporophyla; species Aporophyla nigra. The sequence continues at coordinate 22,655,936 of OX382292.1, read as the reverse complement.
TGTAACCATTCCATTCCTCAAGCATTCTGTAAACATCCTCTTTAAACTTCAAAGATTCATTAATTACTATTTTAAATGGACAATACTTTGATTCATAGGAATATAAATAACAAGGCCAAATGGAGCTAGAAAAATAATTTTGATTAGAACAATCTTTTAAAATTTCAGATAAACCTTGTACTAGAAAAGGGGGATCGATCCCATTAATAGCCTTCTTTAACTGCAATAGAAGAGGATGATCACTGATAGAAGAAATCTTAATGAAGAATTTTGTTCTGAGGTAATTGAATCTAATTATCAATGGAGGCAAACTACATTCGACTTGCATTGACACTATAGGTGTTGAACACATAGCTCCCAAAATAATACGTAAGCATCTATTTTGCACTTTTTCTAGTTTTTCTACTAGTTTTTGTACACCACTATAGCAAAAAAATGCATATTCGAAGTGACTTCTTACTAAGGACTTATATTAAATCAGTAATGTCCCTGGATCAGCACCCCAATAAGTGCCAGCGAGAGATTTCAAAATATTGCAAGCTTTTAATGCTCTGTTTGCTAAGTAATCAACATACACATTCCATTTAAAATTACTGAGAAAAGTAACACCTAAAAGTTTTATGGAACTATCCACTAACATAAGGCTATTATTGTAATAAATTTTAATACTAGTAGAACCAACAACATTTTTGGAAAAGACAACAACCTTACTTTTCTCATAGCTGACCTCCAAACTGAGACTTTCAAAATAATGTCCCAATTTTTCCAAGCTAGCATTGAGTTTTGTTTCAATGCTGTTAAGGTTTTCTCCTGAACAATACACAACCAAATCATCAGCAAATTGTAAATTACAGACATCACTACCCAGCACATTATTTAATCTAGCAATATATAAAATAAATAATAGAGGACTTAATATTCCTCCTTGAGAAACTCCTCTATAAGAATACCTAGGTCCTATTAATTGATTATTGACTTTTACATACAATTTACGTTCATTTAAAAACTCAAAAATCCAACTTACTATTTTTTCAGGAACATTTAGTGAAAGGAGAATGGATGACAATGTACTTAAATTTACATTATTAAAAGCACCAACAATATCGAAGAAAACAGATCCCAACATTTTATGCTCGACAAGAGCACTGTGTATATCCAGAGATAAATGACTAAGACTTTCCCGAGCAGAACGACCACATCGAAAGCCAAATTGATTGTAAGGTAGTAGACTATTTCTTTCAATGTAAAATATCAAACGTTGTTTTAGAAGCTGTTCAAATATTTTACCAACACACGAACTTAGAGTAATAGGACGATATGAGTCAGCGCTGTTAGGGTCTTTACCCTGTTTCAGGATAGGTATTAAACAATCTGTTTTCCATTCCTCAGGAATAATAGAACAATGCCAAAGTGAATTCAAAATATTTAAAAATATAGACAAACTGTGTGAATTTAATAATTTTAACATTTTGTATGAGAGCCAATCTAAGCCACATGCCGAATCTCTTCTTGATCTTAAAGCAGATTTTAGCTCTTCAATAGAAAAAGTTTCCACCATGAAATTATTTGTGCAATTTTGTAAGTTATTGTGACTGACTGTGTAAAAATTTTGAACTGAATCAGGAGTATACTTATGCAGAAATTGAGAGATCCATTCATAACTAGAAAACAAACTGCTATTTGTAGAAACATTTTTTAACTTCCTCATTTTTGCCCAAACTTGACTCATTGGAGTGAGTCTATTAATAGAATGACAAAACTCTAACCAACATGCACGACGCTCCTGTCGTAGGATACGTTTTTTTCGGGCTTGCATATGTTTGAAACTTATAAAATTGTCTAGACAAGGATTTGATTTAAATAAGATGTATGCTTGCTTACAATCTTGTACAGCTCTAGTGCACTTCTCGTTCCACCAAGGGAGTCGAAGCTTCCTCCTAGATCTGCGAGAGTCACAAGTGGTATTGTTTTTATTAAAACTGATTACTGACATCTGAACTGCTTGTAGAATTATTGAACAAAAATTATTATATGTATCAATATGACTCGAGTTATTATACTGAAAACTTTCCATCATGTCATTTACAATCTTTTTATAAATAGACCAATCAACTAATTTCAGATTACAATGAAGAGGAATATTTGAAACATTAGAAGGATCCACATCATTAGCAGTATCTATAACATATTTTGTAATGGTAGGCAAATGATAGCTGCCTATAGAATCCTGATAAACCTGCCATTCACAAGACAAAGCCAAGGAAGAAGAAACCATAGTTAAATCAAGACCATTTGGTCTCCATAGATGAGACCCTACAGTAGTTGGCTGACCATCATTTAAGAGTATCAAGTCATTTTCATCCATGGAATTCATTATAGCTCTGCCACGAGAGTCGTCACTACAACAACCCCAAAAAGTGTGATGGGCATTAAAGTCCCCAGCAATTATCAATGGTTTAGGTATACTATTTATTTGTGAATCAAATTTGTTCTTTTCAAAAGTAGGACTGCAATTTCCAGGACTATAAAAACTAACTACTGAAATGTATTTGTTATTAATTTTAATTTTAATTGCAATATTTTGAATAGAATCGTCAAAATATGTGTCTAATAATCTAAATTCAATGCCATTACGTATAAATATAGCAACACCATTGTGATCATTACCACAATCATTCCTAACTGTGGTATAGCCACGAATGTTGTATTGTATGTGTGGTTTTAACCATGTTTCTGAAACTAAAGCTAAATGTATGTCATTATTATAGAGAAACTGCTGAAACTGTAGTTTATTACTTAGCAAACTTTGTGCATTCCACTGAGCAATATTTAAAATTTTGTTAGTGAATTTTATATTATAATATTTTTACCTTTAATAGTCTCTCTAATAGCAGATGTTATAGTTTGTGTACAAATACTTTCATTTTGTGTTTTATTTAACTTAATCAAGTTAACAATAGATTCTGTCAACAAACTTAATGCTGTGCTATTAGACAACATCAAGTTTATAATATCTGTCGAATGTTCCGATTTGTTCAGTGATGGGAAATTAGCTTTATTAAATAAGTCCGAAAAAGGGGTTTTCGATGTATTTCTGCTTTCAGCAATCTTTCTTTTCTTAATGGGACATTGGCCAGATATGGATAAATGATTACCTTTGCAATGAACACATACAGCTTTTTCAGCAGGTACAGAGCACTCCTTGAAGGAATGACCCTCAGTACATACTGAGCATCTTTGCGAATTTTTACAAAATTTGGCTAAATGCCCAAAACGTAAGCAACGGAAACACTGCTTGACTGGTGGAATATAGGGCAGTACTGAAAGCCGCCACATCTTAATATGAACGTAATCTGGAAAAGATGTAGATGAAGCAAAAGTAATAACTACAGTTTGGGTAGGCTGTAGTTCAGATGAGCTACCTACTCTAACTTTTTTCATTATTCTTCTAACGCTTATAATTTTTTTTGAACTTGATATTGCCTTAAAAATTTTTTTGTTTGACATATCCGTAGGTACTGACGTGATAACTCCAGACAATTCTGTCGTTCCAGCCGGAATCGACGCTTTGATCGACTGTTCTTTCAGAAAAGTAACATTGTCCAAGAATGAATTGGCTAAATTCGGGCGATCGAAAACTACGCCGATTTTGTATCTGTTAATTTTTTTCAAGTACTTAATCCCTTTAACAAATCTAGTGAAGCATCCACTCAGGTACATCATATCTCTTTGGCCTATTGGTTGTTCTTCATTTGTGCTCTCGATAAATACAATAAAGTCATACCCAGCTACGACATCCTCAGGGTACCTGCGACTGTAGTCTGTAACCCTATACGGGGCATACTTCTCTGTAGCCTTTTCTTCCGCAGTGCAGGAGTCAACGTAGTCAGACTCACTTGTCTCCGAAGATGAATCCGGAGGACCAGTAACAATTTCTTCACCAGGATCTTGTTTGGGTTTTTTTCTTTTCTTAGGCATCTTAAATCTTGTTTTATAAACTAAGTTAGTAGAATAAAAACAGGAAAATATGTACAAACTAAATTAAAATTAAAGTAAAATTACAAGAAGTAAAAAAAAGACCGCCTATTATTTCAAGGTTCCCGCGCTTTCCACGACCAGAGAGTTCTCACTTCATAGATTTCGGAGTAGACATACAAAATAATTTAATTTTTCATACTAATAAAAATCCAATTAGTTTATATAACCTCGTAGTAGGTGCGAAAAGTAGAGTTCTGTCCTCGGGGATAAAAGTGGCTTTGACTTAGGTGCGCTTAAGTCCTCCGCTGCACTCAGGATTCTAGTGTTAACTCTCTAGATTTGCTCAGCAGTTAGCTAGAATTCTTTGTTACATTCGCGATTCAGAATAGCGCCCGTGACGTAAGACACTGCTTTATTTCCTTATTGAATAATTTAATATTTAAGCACTTCATTGTTTATTCTATTGTTTTATGTTTTCAATTCTTCCAATACTATATCATTTTTTTAAACGAAACTTTGAAACATTTTATTTGATATTTTACGTTCCTATCGAAGCCCACAGAAGTCCGTTTGGTTTGCCAGTCAAACATTGGGGTGACACGCTATTTCACTTTGATTTGGCAATTTTCCATGTTGATGTACAACGGAAATTCTTACAGATCGTTGCCACTCTAAAATTTTGAAATGTCTATCTAAGCTTCTGCATTAATATTCAAGAAGACATATTTTTTGACGCGTGGCCAAAATTGGAACCATTGCCGCCATTTTGTTTTTACACGCTTTATATTAGCTTCACTTGTATGTTTGTATATTTGTATGTTTGTATATTTGTATGTTTGTTTGTAACCGACTCCTTATAGTGCGATTTTGACCCACTTTAAACGACCAGATTTCATTCAAACTTTGCACACCTGTCAAGGACTGATGACAATGCAATAATTTCATAAATTTGTGCCATTATCCTTGCCAGGGTTACCAGGACAGCAAAAAAACTGTCACAAACTACGCTGACATACGTCTCAAAATTCGAAATACCCTAAAAAATAGAAAATAAATAATAGTTTAAAAAAACTAAAAAACACGCTTCCATGGAAAACCAAACTAAAAAGTACAAAATAATGGAAAAAAAGCGTGGGGTGCTTTTAAGGTATTTTTTTATTGATATTGTACTTTTATAGATTTTGTACTTTTTAGTTTGGTTTTCCATGGAAGCGTGTTTTTTAGTTTTTTTAAACTATTATTTATTCCATTATTTTTTTTACATGTTCACGAATGTCCAATTGCCCCTGTCAATTTCATCAAGGTGTCAAAACATCCTTGTAGTTAAGTTCTCGAAATTTTTTGCGCAATAATAAACACTAATAATTATCAGCCTATTTCATACGGATAAGAATCGAACTCTGATCACAACGCTTGAACACAGAGTGAGGTGATTTAAAATTTATATTGGCTATGTATTATGTCGTAAAGAATAAAACTGATTGCCCATGCGTAAGTCATCACTTCCAGTTTTTAAGTCAGCACTCTATCGGGTGTTAATCGCACGGGATGGGAAGCACAAATGTTAATGAATATGACTAACCTTTTCGCGACTGTTTTGTTGGTGGGTCAGTTTCCAGTCTAACCGAAGAAAACTACAGCTGCATACAAGTATGGAGCGATTATAGATATGACTTCCACAACCGAATTATTATTGTTAAATGAATTATTATTATTATTATATTTTAACTGGCCTGTAAGTCTAGTGATTAGTAACCCTGACTGCTAAGACTGAGGTCGTGGGTTCGATTCCCACCCAGGACAAATCTTTGTGTGATGAGCGCAATCATTTGTTCTGTGTCTGGGTGTAATTTATCTATAATATGTATATATTTAGAAATATATAAGTATGTTTATCAGTTGTCTAGTTACCATAGTACAGGCTCTGCCTAGTTTGGGATCAGATAACGTTGTGTTGGTTGTCCTAAGATATTATTATTATTATACTCTAATTTTTTATTGGGTAGAACAAAATGACAGCTAATACTATCGCTAAACTGTCATGTTGACAAAAAAGATCGCAGCAGTAATGATAACATGATACTGGTTGGTAAGACTGGCTGTCAGATTTACGGGCTTCAGACTACCCGAAACGACTATAAAAAATTCACGAATGAAAGCTGTGACCAACGATCTAACGTGCTTTCCAAAGCACGGAGGAGTCTTGGTATTTAAAGATGGTCACGCCTCCATCGACCAACCGCGGCATCGAACTATCAGTGCGGCTGTTGTTATAGCTACAATCCCCTCTATTTCGTACTGAAGTAATTTAGTTCAAAACCATGTTAAAATTAGAACAATATTTAATCATCATAAAGGGTCATTTTCTCGTTAACACGTTTCGCCCATCCGCATTCATTTTAACTCATTAGTTAACCGCTCCGCTAGTCAAAGGCGGGAATTGGCGTTGCAGTCATACATCACAATCTATCATTTGCGAAATTCACTAGTTCCGTTATGAGAAACGAGCTTCAATCAAGAATGCTCGAAACGAGAATTTATTAGGACGCTTTAATAATGTTTTGTATGTTAGCGAAATATTTCGGAGCTGTATAAGTGTTTCTTTTTTTTTTTGTTTCACGGTATTATCTGTTCTGTAATACGGTTGAAAATGTGTATACTCGTAGTAAACCCGTGTATAAGATAAGATAAAAATGTATTTCTCGCCACAATATAAAGTACATTGAACACAGTATACAAAACTACTACATTTCAATAATTACATTGTGGGAGACTGGTGCCTAAGCTAGACGTAAGGCCTGTATTTCAGGACACCAGGACACCCCCCATTCTGAGATACATTTTGTAGAAAATTATGTACTCGCACATTATTAAATGCGGTAGAATAACCCTTATTAGCACTAATTATTTCAACAAAAAATATTTTATTGTATGGTTGGGAGACCCCAGTCCGGATGAATGTAACGTCGTTTACTCTATCTTTAAAATACTCAAACTTTTGTTTTAACTTCAGTTTCGGTTTAAGCACTCTCAGAAAACATGAAAAAGAAACCCATAACGGAAAATACTAAAAGTTTCTTATCCACCAACTTAGATTTTCATTTAGACCTCACTATGAGATTCAGCACCTTTAAAAAACCTTCAACTGTTTCACTCTTTCTCTGTCTGTTTCTATTATATACAGGATCAAATTCAAATCGATCGATCAGTCAGAGTCTAGATTTGTGCCCGGTTTAAAGCGCACCATCTATTACCTGGGACTTAAACATAAATGGCGACCTGAAGGTGTACTGTAAAAAGAAACCTTATATTATTCAGGCTGGTAGAAAAAAAAATCTGGTTGCATTCAATCACTCAAGCGAATTAGGAATTCATTGTCAAAATGAGATACGCAACTACTGTTTACAAGAAACAATAGCTATGTGATAAAAGTGCAAAAGTCCAGCTTCATCGTTTAAGCTAGGTAATAAACGTCTACTACTAGACATAGGCCTCTCTCAAGAAATGGGGGGGATTTGCCATAATCGCCACACTTGGCAGGCGGATTGGCAGTATGGTGGTAAAATGCATAGAGAACGCTGCTGCCCATTCTCTAGTAAGTTCCTTAGACGCGTTTTATGACACCAGGGAAAGAAATGGGGGGATAATGAGCATGACCTCTTTCCCACCCACGTTCCTTCAGTTACCCATGGGCCAGGGCCACGGTATCTCTTTCGAACAAATCTCGCAACCCTGGCAGGGAGCATGTCTTTTTGAAATGATTATCGAGAATTCTAGATTGCTTTTTATTTTTGTATACATGGTGAATGAGATGTCAACGTGAAACCTGTTACGATGAATTCATTACACGTTTCAAGACCTTATAGCGTAGAATTTCATCGGTTATCAAAAAATAAACTCCGCTATTTCATACGCGATCAAAACGTATGGAACAGCAATTCTTTTTTCAATATTCGATTATATTATATTTTTTACAGTTACAGCTGCCCTGTATTGCACCTGCCCCACATAGGTTCTAGTACAGGTAACGCGCCCAGACGTGATGTTATGTTAAGTTATGGATATTAAACTTAATACCGTACTTAGTATCCGCGACGTTATGAAACAATTTTTCCTCTCACGTTAGATTCGGTCCACACTCATTAAGGCAAGCTCGGCTTTGATCCACCGCTCTACATGTAGGGCGCAGTAATTAAAATTGTCGACGCCATTTTAATGGAGTAACTCGGTGATTACTTTGCTTTACACCTTAGAAACGGAAGTTGAAGGAAAGTTTTATTTGATAAAAGGTGCCGTATATTTAATGAAATTTAATTACATCAAAAAAAACTTTCTTTGCTAAAAAAAAAAACATCTGTCTTCCAAAAAAACGCTTCTAAGTGAAAAATAACTAAGACGGTTTTTCGATTTTGTTTTTTTGCAAAAATTGCTTTATTTCTTACTTTATAGTTATGGTATCTACCCCGCACTAATTCTTATACCACTATTGGGCAGGTCAATAGCAGTGACAGGAAGTATTAGAATTCCATCACGATAAACAAAGTGGATTAAATACGTATTATCGAAGCTAACGCAAAAATTACCGAAACAAAGTCAACATTTATATCAAATCAGCCTATCGCAGTCCACTGCTTGACATAGGCAACATTTATACAGGGTTATTTGTAAAACACCGGCAACCTCTCAGGTCTATGTTACTAACATCATAATCAACAACTTTTGTTCTGTGACTTTTAAAAATTCATCATATTTTAATTCATCAGATTTTCAAACAAAAATAAAAATATTTACATTAAACGCTCTAAATGTTACGGAGTCTATGCGAAGCAAAAGAAAGCGCTAGTATATTAGCAAGGGGAGCGGGGTTAGGGCGGCGGGGGCGCTTGAACTTGACCTATGTACAGGCAGCCGATTTTTGTATGAAAATCTGATGCACTAAAATATGATGAATTTTTAAAAGTCATAGAACAAAAGTTGTTGATTATGATGTTAGTAACATAGACCTGAGAGGTTGCCGGTGTTTTACAAATAACCCTGTATAAGACCATGGAAAAAAAGAATTTTCGAAATCGAACCGCAACTGCTGGAGATGATCATACATAATATACATATAGATATACAGTGGAACATAGAACTTCCTCCTATTTTGAAGTCGGTTGAAATTTACGAATAAATAGAAGACGAATTACCTACTTTAATGCCGATTTACTTCATGTATAGTAAAGCTAAATTCTTATTATTGTTGTTAAAAAAAAATCGAAACATGAATTCAACTTCTAGTGTATTCTGAGACACCAACGGAAAATGTATTCTATTAAAATGATGAAATCATCGACCATTTGTGTACATCTATTTTCATGTACAGTTTAAACAGAAACAACCAAACACTAAACACAATACTTTCCGAACAACACAACTTCGTCCAACGTATTTACATTCCTTGGCATAAGGCCGTCGCCCACGTGGCGTGCGAAACGTCGCCGGTTCTCTCTTCACGCTGTCACTCCGGCTAATTGAAACTCTGTGAAAAGGGGCGCATGACTGACATCATTACAGAATGAAAGTTCAGCGTTGGCGTGACGAAGGGCGACTGGCGACTTGATGCGACTTGATGCTTCCACTATACAGCTGAACTGACATTGTGACAAACGTCGGCTTTGATGACAGGTGGCAAAGAATTGTTTTGTAAGGGTGAGGACACATCTGCGATAGTGTAAACAGCTATGAAGTTTTGTTTAGGAAAATTAGTAGTGTAACTATTCTGATCATTAGAAATAAATACAACGAAAAAGGGTACTTAGGCGTCGCAGTATCCGCATCACTGTCATCTGGAAACATGCCCAGAAGACTGGCAACATTTCCACGTTGAATGGCAATGCTAATTCTTTGGCCATTATTCTGACTATATAAAAATACATAGGTTTTTTTTAATTTTTTTGGTTTTTATTATTAACCTAATAATAAAATAATCTGTATAGCCTACTTCTAAAAATATTTTTTAAAGTGCACTGCTACACAATAACATAACCGCTATATAAAAAAAATCTGAATATTTACATACTTACAATACCGTTAGAACACACAAAACAATTGTATCCGACGCATAGCAATTTGGATATCTGCTACGAAACCGTAGCAAGTGTAGCCGTGACGACATTTACAGTTACGCCGTAGCAGCCTGTGAGAAAGTTTTTACTATTTAGTTTACTTCTACCGACTTATATAGAACGTGTAAATAAACAAATATGAAACATTTTTATGAGTCTAAATTATGTACTGTCTACATAGGTACGTTTCACATTATCCATAGACGTATGCGATCATATTCCAAAAGATATGACGTCATAAATTAGGGAAAGTAACTACATTAATGTAGGATTGTAGGTACTATTTTCATTGCCCTAGGTTTCTGTGTACCTATTCATTCTAGATTACAAAAGCCTCCCACTCTTATTTCATGTTAATGTTTTCTCATATCTTATAACTATTATGAGAGTCTTTAGGGTCATCTACATCTCTTTAAGAATATCTTTGCATATTATAGAATAGAGCTGCTTTTCATGTCTGCCTGTGTAACGTCAATGATCTTCTTAATTGCGCAATTGATTTTAACACGGTTTCTAACAATTAGATCGTTTATTCCAGAAAGCTTATGTGAATAAAACATAAATATGAAACTTACATGTAATAAAGAAATCTTGATGATTTATCAAGTCTTGAAACCGGCATTAAGTACATAGACTGCGGAAGCTAAGAGCTCAAAGAAAACATAATATAGAATACCGACATAATTTTCACCGTCATCAATTAGGCCTTATCTTTACAGCAATAAGGCTTATGTATAAGCTTCTTATCTGAATTAACGACCTTACACACTGAGACACTTGAAACATGTTCTAGTTAACGTTTTTGATACCATCTTAATTGATGACTAAAACAATAGTCATTCTGGACGTAAGTTCATAGAAAAATATTGGTATTGTTTTTCTATGCAAAAGTCACGTTATGTTACTAGGCAAGTGCTGAATGGGCCTGCTCTTGAACTCCATCACGCCTGATGAAAAGCGATGGATGAGGTCTGTAATGGAACAAGCTTGCTCAAAGATGCCTATTTACTCTTGATTCGAAGGAGGACGTGTTAAATGTGGAAGGGAACGCAGCATCCAATTTAAGACCTGGGCGGCATTAATCATGCAATTAATTTTTTTTTGTGACCTGCTGGTCATAAGTGTTTTTGAATTTGGAACCTCAACTGAGAAAATCGTTTGGAAACTTTTCTTTTAATTTATAGCACGACCAGAGAGTTCTCACTTCATAGATTTCGGAGTAGACATACAAAATAATTTAATTTTTCATACTAATAAAAATTCAATTAGTTTATATAACCTCGTAGTAGGTGCGAAAAGTAGAGTTCTGTCCTCGGGGATAAAAGTGGCTTTGACTTGGGTGCGCTTAAGTCCTCCGCTGCACTCAGGATTCTAGTGTTAACTCTCTAGATTTGCTCAGGAGTTAGCTAGAATTCTTTGTTACATTCGCGATTCAGAATAGCGTCCGTGACGTAAGACACTGCGTTATCTCCTTATTGAATAATTTACTATTTTAGCACTTCATCGTTTATTCTATTGTTTTATATTTTCAATTCTTCCAATACTATATCATTTTTTTAAACGAAACTTTGAAACATTTTATTTGATATTTTACGTTCCTATCGAAGCCCACAGAAGTCCGTTTGGTTTGCCAGTCAAACATTGGGGTGACACGCTATTTCACTTTGATTTGGCAATTTTCCATGTTGATGTACAACGGAAATTCTTACAGATCGTTGCCACTCTAAAATTTTGAAATGACCATCTAAGCTTCTGCATTAATATTCAAGAAGACATATTTTTTGACGCGTGGCCAAAACTGGAACCATTTCCGCCATTTTGTTTTTCCATAAAATTTTTGACAATTTCACTAATGTGTACCAACAATTGCACCTGTCAATTACATCAAGGTGTCAAAACATCCTTGTAGTTAAGTTCTCGAAATTTTTTGCGCAATAATAAACACTAATAATTATCAGCCTATTTCATACGGATAAGAATCGAACTCTGATCACAACGCTTGAACACAGAGTGAGGTGATTTAAAATTTATATTGGCTATGTATTATGTCGTAAAGAATAAAACTGATTGCCCATGCGTAATTCATCACTTCCACTAAGACCTCAATGTATTCAAATAAAATAAATCCCAGATATTAAACAAAAATCTTTTATTCCACGCGGTCATACATTACTACCCACGTTTGACACGGCACAGCCGCAATAATTCCTCCAACCGACACACGGAGATCTAAATATGAGGCAATCTATCACGAAAACTAATCACACCATCTCGAATTCTCCTCTGCAACAGGAATAGATCACGTTTCTACAAATAGCCAAAGATTAACGGCACTGGACTAATTATTCTCTGAGGTGACGATGTTACGTCGTGGTGTAGGTTCGGATGTGTAATTTGAGAAGCGTCGAAGATGGATTTCACGTCATCTGTCAATGTATTGGAACTGTATCTATGGGTCGTTGTTAACATGATTACAATAGGCTGTATTTGAAGCGTTGTAGAGTAGATATGAAAAGAAGGTATGGCAATGAAACCCGAATAAAATGTTAACTTTGATTATTCCAAATCGCTATTACAAAAACGTAAATAAAAGCGACATCGGACTCTTCAATGTAGTGAATGGTTGAATCGAGTGAAGTGTGAGCATGTTCATTTTTGTTTCATTCTACTTCCATACGACACTGACAAAATTATATAGGAATGAACGTTCATACGCCTCTTTCTAATGTATTATATTATTCGTGAAGCGTGTGAAAGATGCCAAAATCCAACAAAGTTGTATCAGTCTACTAATGACTTCCCTTTTGATTCATTCTGTATTTACACTTTTCACTTCTAGTGAAAGATGCCGAATGACAGGCAAAAATGAACGAAAAGTGAGGCGTATGATAACGAATACTTCATCAGCAGCCGCCTATAATGTTCCCACTGCTGGGACACAGGCCTCCTCTCAGTGACAGGGAGTGGACCGTAATCCACCACGCGGGCCCAGTGCGGATTGGTAGATGTCACAAGTCTTCAAATTTTTGGTTCTAAGACATGCCGGTTTCCTCACGATGTTTTCCTTCCTGTTTTGAGAACAGTGGTGATGAAATAATTTACACAAAGTAAAGCGCCTGCTGTACCGTGTGGTGCCGGACGTAAAGAATAACACCACCGCATTTCTTCCTATGGGTGTCGTAAAAGGCGACTAATGGACTTACTAGAGAATGGGCAGCAGCGTTCTCTATGCATTTTATTAGTAACGTGCTCAAAGGGCGATTCTAAAGGTTATGCATTTCAAGCGTAGAGACTATCCAACCGCCCTGCTGTACTCTGAAGCCCAGGTCCTCACTGTGCGACAACTCTTCATTTTGCGTGTAGTCTTACGCCGTCACTCCATCCTACCTCTCGACTCGAATATTCTTCTAAGACGTCGAGGTCGTCCAGTCTGTGATTCCGTCCAATGTCGTTCTGCATTTGCTAGCCGCCATTACTCAGTCCTAAGCGCACGTCTTTACAACAAGGTTCATCGGTTAATTGATATTTACACGTCGACCAAGTTTACGCTGAAAGCAAAGCTTACCAATTGGTTACAGAATTTGTCTTACGACTATACTGAGAGCATTTTAACGATCACATCATGAAAACTTACTCAATACTGTAACATTTTAGCACTTAGTCATTATAACCTGATTGCATTTGAATTGTTAACCAAGAGGAACTTTGGCTCTTGAGATACAAGTATCCTTTTACTTAGTTCAGGAGCCAGCTGTTCAACCTCCTTTTTGACCTCTCCTTGTACAATCATGTTTAATTTATGTCTAACTTTAAGTGTTTTTCTGTGTACAATAAATTTATTATTATTTTCTTTATTACATTTAAATACATATTATTTACATTTTTAAATATTAAAATATAAAAAGATATAAGAAAACATTTAAAAATATAAAAAATAGTAGCCCACCGGTATCGGGAACAGGGTCCAAGCTACCGGTGGTCAGGGCTGCTGAGAGAGGAACCTCCTAACAATACGCGCCGTGTCCAGAATTACTGCTTTCTGGATCAGGCCCTTGATCCAGCTGCCTAACGAGAGCCTCCTGAGATGTTGATCGAGGCTCTTGGCTATTATGCCATTGGCCGTAACGACTATCGGCACAATGACTGCCGTATCCACATCCCACATGTCGACAACCTCGCGAGCCAAGTCAAGATACTTCATCTGCTTATCTTTTTCAGCTTTCACGAGGTTCTCGTCATGCGGGACTGCTATATCAACAATCATTGTGCGACGCTCTAATCGATCTATCACCACTATATCCGGCTTATTGGCAACAATAGTCCTATCAGTGATGATAGATCGATCCCAATACAACGTGATATTGCCATTTTCGAGAACTGGGTCGGGCACATACCTATAATATGGTACTTCTGATTCCACAAGGCCGTATTTCAGAGCAAGTTGCTGGTGGATAATCCTGGCTACAAGGTTGTGTCTATGCAAGTAGTCTCCGTTAGCCAAACAAGAACAGCCAGAAATAATGTGTCGGATTGATTCACCCGGACGGTGGCATGCCCGACAGATGTCAACCGTGCCATCCTTCACAATATATTTCCGGTAGTTATTTGTCATCATAACTTCGTCCATAATCGCAAAGACAAAACCTTCGGTTTCTCCAAATAGGTCTCCGAAACGTAACCAGGATACGGACGCTAAGAGGTCTACATCGGATCCATGTAGGACCCGGTAAAAGCGCCCGTGAAGCTCCTTGCTTTGCCATACCTCCATGCGGTCAATAGTATCTAATACTTTAGGTTTGCGCCAGTTCTCGACAGCCAAGGAGAGCGGGGTGAGGCTCTTGTCCACTGAGACCACATCTCGGTGTATCCCCACGTCGGCTTCTAGGAAGTATTCCCTGAGACTGCATACCTCACGGTTGTGCAGGGTCTTAGCATTCAAAAAACCTCGACCTCCGCACTTCCGCGGGATATACAGTCTCATCACCGATGACCGTGGGTGATGCATTCGATTTGCGGTCAGCAGTGAGCGGACCCGTCTATCCAGGGCGTCAAGTTCCGTCTGAGTCCATTTGAGTATGCCGAAAGAGTACATCAAAACCGGCATGACCCAACCGTTAAAGGCGCGCACCTTGTTTCCGCCTGATAAAAGACTTTTTAATACTTTATTCAGGCGGCCAAAGAAGCGCTCCCTCAACGATTGTTTCATGTCAGCAGTGTTGATGCCTAACGCTTCCGACATACCCAAATACTTGTATGTGTCGATTGGGGAAAGGGATCTTAGGTGTATGGAATCCGAGAGTTGGGTTCCCACGGATTCCACAATCACCCCTCGCTTTACATGCATGACCGCACATTTGTCCACACCAAATTCCATCCTGATGGCGCTACTGAAGGTTTCAGTTACTTTCAGTAGCTCCATCAGTTGCAAATTGTTGGGGGCAAAGAGTTTTAGGTCATCCATGTAGAGGAGGTGAGATATGACCTGACCACCTCTCCTCAATCGATAGCCTATACCTGAATCCTCCAGCAGTGTGCTAAGAGGATTCATGGCTAGGCAGAACCAAAGTGGACTCAAACTATCGCCCTGGAATATACCTCGCTCGATCCTTATCGGTTCGCTGTTCCTCTGGATATTTCGACATCCTGGATAGCGAAGGACTGTCCTCCATTGCCCCATACATGATATCAAGAAGGTGCACAGCGTTGTATCTACTTTGTACAACTCCAGCACCCTCTTGAGCCAGGTATGTGGCACCGAGTCATAGGCCTTCTTATAGTCTATCCAGCATGTCGGCAGATCCCTTCGGGAACGACGAACCTGTTGACTAATGGTCATATCGATTAGGAGCAGCTCCTTAGTACCGCGGGACCCGTTCCTACATCCATTTTGAGAGACAGACAAGATACAGTTTGTGTCTATATGTTTGTAAATTTTAGCTCTCAAAATGGATGTAAGAACTTTATAGACCGTCGGTAGACAAGTGATCGGTCTATAGTTTTTGGGTTCCGCGGTGCTACCTGATTTATGGAGCAGGTGGGTTATCCCTGTTGTTAGGAACTGTGGCAACGACCCTGACTCTAAGGCTGACTGGAACTGAGATGCCAAGCGAGCGTGCGACTTTTGGAACCACTTGATCCAAAAGTTGTGCAGTCCGTCCGGCCCTGGAGATTTCCAGTTAGGCAACGGACGGACTGCACAAGCGACATCTTGGGGGCTGATGGTAATTGCCCCCATTTCTGGTATTTGTCCGCACGCTCTCTCGATCTCCCTAGTCCAATCACCTTCGGTGTGATTGACAGGCACCGACCAGATGTTTCGCCAGAACGAAGACATGGCATCATCATCCGGAAGGGGCGTGTCAGCCACACCTTGATCCGGTCGCTCCCAAGCTCTGTAAACCCACCTTTCATCGCTTTGGAATGTGCGGTTCTGAGTGTACCGCTCCACCCTCCGCCGATACCGACGAATACGGTTTGCCCATGCACAGATTTTCTGCTTCAGGAAGTCGATGCGCTCTGTGACGCAGGGCAAATAATTATTATTATTATTATTATTTTACCACCATACTGCGATCGCCAACCCGCCTGCCAAGCGTGGCGATATGGCAAAGCCCCCCAAATTGGAGGAGGCCTAAGTCCAGCAGTGGACGTCTTACGGCTGAAATGATGATGATGATGAAGCGCCTGCTTGGGTTTGAACTCACGACCAACTACTCGTAAGTCGCGGCCGTTACCACGAGGCCACCACTGCTCTCTATCGAATAATAATAAAATTTTATTGACATAAAACATTGTAACATTTATATATTAAAGCCCTGACTCCTGAGCTAGGTTGTAACCCGTGTTACAGGAATCAGTGTCTTCTCCCATTTTTTGGTACATTAACATTTATGTAATAAAATTTAAACAATCATAAAATCATGCAATCATCGAAGCACTTGTATGAGAGTGTGTGTGCGTGTGTGTGTGAATGTGGGGATGAGTGTCTGTGCGTGTGTGGGGTGTGCGTGTGTGGGTTGTGTGTGTGTTTGGGATGTGTGTGTATCAAGGGTATGTATATAATGAATGTAGTTAGGGGACCTAGTTGTGTTAGTGTTTATATTAATAAGTTTTCTGTTTGTGCGTAATCTAATGTTTGTAGCCAAGTATTGATTTTATTTTTCGTTTCAGATTTAGAAAATGAGTTAATTAGAAGGGCCCTGTTAATTTTATTATAAATATGCGTACCTAGAAAAAGATGTTGTCGCCTAGCTGAAGCGACTTACATTTAACATGTTTACAGACATTAGGGATGGTGCGTTTACTTTTATATTTGTTGTTTACAGGTGTTATTATGTGTTGTTTCAATGTGAGATTGAGAAGAAATTAGCACTTTACAGTTCTGGTATAAGGTACAGTTGGAAACCGATACGGTTATAGGTCATGACTTTGCGCAGTGATCTTTGAGCTCTTTCAAGGTGAAGCATAATAGTTTTACAGGCACCTCCCCACACCGTGATACAATATCCCACTATTGACTGTGCTAGAGCAAAATAAACAGTGCGAAGAAGATTCCAATCGGCCACATGTCGAAGTTTTCTAAATGCCCAAATAAGTTTACTAACACGAGAGGTGGTTAGCTCGACATGAGGACGCCAACTTAGTCTCTCGTCCAGAATTACACCTAGGTATTTTATATTTGCTTATTGGGAAATCGAAAGACATGAGCACTGATTAAATTATTATTGTCGAGAAATTTGCAAGAGTGAGCTTTGAGACTTGTTGACATAGGTTTGGTTTTGGCAAATGTGAACTGCAGGTATGAGGTCTTAGCGATGTTAAGGGTAAGTAAGTTATCTTCCAGCCATTGACTGACTTTACGTAGTCCTAGCTCAGCTGTGTGTCGTACCTCCTCCCAAGTCTCTCCATGAAATATGAGCGCGGTATCGTCAGCATAGCTAGAATACTTACTTGCTCATCACAAAATATTTCCATATTGATAAACTAACACACATCACTGACCAAAACGAAGGCCCTGACTAACAATACGCAAGCTAATACTAAAATTACCGTAATTTACAAGGCAGTTAATTCAACACGATATTTAGTAGGTATTATTACTCGATCGTTAAGCCCAAAACCCTTCCCAGATCGAGATAAGCCCATGTCCCGGCTAACTTTACATTCTGTGTCAAATTACTAACACGTCTGATTGCTATCAGGACGAATAATAAATGTTAGTGGTCAGTGTGGGCAACCTGGAATCTTGGAAAAGGTGTATGAAAGGAAATTAAGGAAATTGGACTTAAAAAGCAGCAGCATATTCCTTTATGGTAATATTAAAACAGCTGTTTGCACTTCATGCTGCAATCTACCAATCTTGCAAGAAGACTCATGTTTCAAAGTTATGCGTGTTCATACGTAAAAAACTATACGCGTCAACTTGAGAAACTCCGCCTTTTTTCGTCGGTTAATTAACTTACGTAACCTTTGCGGCAATAATCTAAAGATGCAAATATTTCCAGAACATTTTGCAAACAATACCGTAAATCCACAAGGATCCTCGGACCGACACGCGGCTTTTACTCAACCGATGAAAGAACGAAACGGACTGCGGTTATTGACAGTGTAAATTAAATTCTCGACTGTACCGGATCTGTTTTTTTTTTTAGTATAGGTAAAGAATCTTTTATTTATTGTAAAAACATCAAAATGAAATCTGTTAGAGCAATATTTGAAAGTAAGTTTATTAATTTTAACACTGAACTAAAAGTCCGACTTTCAATAATCACATCTAAAACTTTTCTTTTTGTTTCTTCTCGGCCCATTTCGAAACTTTTATACGTTTGGCCTTCCCAGAATTCAATTAATGAAATAATCTTATAAAACAGGTACAACAAAAAACGCGTACTAACTTTGAATCGCCAAAAAACGAGATTACTAAACAACAAAAACCATAATTACCAAACTAAGAAGAAAAATGAATTTCAATCCCCGTTTTACCTCGATTACGTCACTCACTAAATTATTTCCCGCGAAGATAAATTCCATTTGCATTATTATAATGAGAATGAGACATTTACATTTTTCTTATATCTACATAAACATAACAGGAAACTTATAAAGTGGGACATCCATCGTACTAATGGCCAATTTATGTAAACGCCACTCCGGAGCGTGTCAACCGAAAATAAAGGGATGCCGCAAAGATAAATTGAATAATACTGGGAAATCGTGGACTAAATGATATATATTTTTTGTATTTAAAACTCATCATCATCATTTCAGCCGTAAGACGTCCACTGCTGGACTTAGGCCTCCCCCAATTTGGGGGGCTTTGCCATAATCGCCACGCTTGGCAGGCGGGTTGGCGATTGCAGTATGGTGGTAAAATGCATAGAGAACGCTGCTGCCCATTCTCTAGTAAGTCCCTTAGTCGCCTTTTACGACACCCACGTGAAGAAATGGGGTGGTGTTATTCTTTCCGTCCGGCACCACACGGTATTTAAAACTGCAACGCTTTAAAATGGCCGTTCAACGCACATGACGTTGTTCACGTTGAAGTCGAACGATAGAAACACATCAATTTGATGGTAACATATTTATGGCCATTTGCTAGTAATCTGACGCTTGTTACGCGTTTCAGGTCGTAGGAACCTTAACAGACGCTTTACTTTGTGTAAATTATTTCATCACCACAGGTCTCGAAACGGTGAAGAAAAACATCGTGAGGAAACCGGCATGTTCTAGAACCGATGACGTTTTTTTTTTTTAAAATTAGACCGATGCTTGTCTGTTTAATTCGACTCTTTCCACATCTGCGAAAATGACCAAATCGCATCATCTTCATGAACACAAGAAACGGCTTCGTAACAAGCAAAATATTGCAAAACGATTTTTTTTAGCTGTTTCTCACAATCTTTCGCACAATTCCTTGTTTTTTATATTCAAAATTTCAGTCAAAAACGTGCATTCATCTTAATATGTCTTTAAGTATGCATGTCCGTCGGCAACACAGAACGTTACTCATATTTTACATATAAGTCATAAAAATGTTCATGCGCGTAAAAATAGAATTTCTCTTAATCCCTCCAACTATACCACAAGTAGAGGTTACTGCACACTTGCCTAGAAGTAACCTATTCACTCGACGCGGACAATTTTATTTGAACATATTTAAATCCTAACACATTTGGAAGCTCGCTGAGTGATAACAAACCAATTTCGAACTTGGTTATTAAATCCTCAATGTTAACATAAAGTGACAATTTGAAGGAACTCTCCAAAGGGCTCCCCATTTCGTGTTATCTTGTCAATCGAACTCATGGGTAACGAGGACTCTTCGTCCTTATCACACGGTCCTAAAAATTCATTTATTTATATATAATAGTAGTAGTACCGTGATTTTTAGGACGCACATTTTTGCTCCCCTGACCCTTCCCGTCGCATCGAATTGCCTGTCAGTTTTCGTTTGCCTGTGAGCCTTACTCAATAAATAGGCTACCAAACACAAAAATAATGTTTGTAGTGTAAGCTTTGTTGGTTGTATGTATGTCTATAATAAATCAAACAATCAATTATTAACCAATTACAACACCACTACTTACTAACATGGAACAGTGGACGCAAAAATATCGCGGCGGGATTATTTCTTGAACTGGATATTCAACGTACTGCTTAGCACTGACACAGTTGAAAATACAACAATGTGGTTTTTTGACGCGTTGAGATGCACTGTGTGGGATTCTCAATGCTCAATCCAACACCGAGAATGCAAAATCCGGTGTGCTGAGCAGAGAGTTTGGAGCACAAACAACTCAGCCTATCGCTGTCCACTGCTGGACATAGGACCATGATATTCCACAAAACCTTGTCCTCCGCCTTTCGCATTCAGTCTGTCCCAGCCACGTTCTTTAGGTCGTCGGTCCGTCTAGCTGGAGGGAATCCTATGCTACGGCCTACGCGGTTTGGAGCTCACTGGCAAATAATATATTGTAACGTAGCTGAAGATAAGTGATATTATACGCTACTCATATCATCTCAACTTGCTGTTAACCTGTGAACCTGCTTACTGTATTACCTGGATAAAATACTTTTTATTTTCAAATTTATTTATTTATTAAATTATAGGTCTCCAACGACTTTCGCTATACACATACTGAATACTCTTTTTGAATTATAATTGTGATAATGATTAGTTCACATTAGGCCTGGACTGAAATAGCTGAGGGGTAATTGTGGAACTTTTTATCGGTAGGAATTGGTTAATATTCATAGTTAAACAACATTCATTGCGTTATTTACGTTGCTGAGCCGACAATTTATTCGAACAAATGACGCAATGGTTTAGAAATAATCTTCAATCCCATTCAGATTCTGATAAATTGTGCGTTTCGCTATTAGGGTGGTGGAAGTAACTGGGGAGGCCTTCGTCCAACAGTGGGATGATACAGGCTGACCGCAACCAGTAACAAACTGGAAGACGTTTCCTTTGTGCATTATTTTGACATTTTGTATCAAGCTAATCAGTGACGTTGGTGACCGATGAGTAATATAGAAAAGAAAGAGAACACATTTTCCAAATAGGCCTTTATTTTTCCCGGACGGACGGTTGATCGGGTCCATTTAATCTCCGGATATTGCCCCGTGTTCTGTTTTCGAACCGATTTCTATTGTTCCCATTTGGTAGTAATTGTTTTTTTTTTTTTTACTGTCAACAAATCTGTGTAAATGGTTACTTTTGTGTATGACGAATAAAACATGGGAGGTAATTGTGAAACACGCAAAAGATGCCAACTGATCGCAATGTCCTTTCATTTTGACAGTTCAGTTACGTTCATTGCATTATTTACGTTATTGACTACACAATCTTTATCAAACCTATGAAGCAATGGATTAGGAATCTCCTTTGAAACCCACGACTTCTGATTGAAAGTGTGTTTCGAACAAGAATTAGGGTGGTGATGGTCCAGGTAACATTACTTATTTAGATATTTGAGGAGAGCAGTGGTGGCCCTGCACCCTAATTGCGAAACGCACTATTTATCAGAATCTGAATGGGATTGAAGATTATTTCTAAATCATTGCGTCATTTGTTCGAATAAATTGTCGGCTCATCAACGTAAATAACGAAATGAATGTTGTTTAACTATCAATATGAAACCAATTCCTACCGATAAAAAGTTACGCAATTACCCCTCTGTTGTGTCGGCCCCGAATCACGAATGAATTCGAACCTTGGCAGGCACTTTATACATTTAATTTCATTTCCACTGCTCTAAAAATAGTGAAGGAAAACATCGTAATGAAACCAGCATATCCTAGAACCAAAAAATCTAAAAAAAATATGTCATCAACCAAAACCAACCTGACGGAAACAACAAACATTTCCGATGTTGAAAAAAGATATTTTTACTGCGCTTCAGATACACCTAGGCATGTACACTGACAGTTGATTGGAAGACCAATGAAAACGGACGGACGCACGGAAATTGGAAATCTCATGGCTTAATAGAAATTTCACTGTTCAGCTGCAGTATAGCTTTTAAATTCAACCGGTCCGTACATTGACACGTATCTTTCATGTGGTTACTTCGGATTCTCGGATATTAATCCTTACGAATTGTGGAAAAACAAGTTGTTCAAAAACTTTACTATTTTTTAGGTGTATTGTTTATGCTTCATCCCGGTAAGAGTGGAATTCCAAATCAATAAATCTATTTATATAAAAGCGAAAAGTCACTTATTCATACATTCACTCACTAATTATTCACGAAATCTCAAAACTACTGGACCTACGAAGATGAAATTTGGCACAGAGGTAGATTCAAGCAGGAGACATCAGTGAAGAAAGGATTTTAGAAAATGCCCCGAAAAGAATTTGTATGAAAGTCCCTCAGTTTTGAAGCTAGGTTCTTTAAATTTTGTGTTTAGACTGACGATAAAAAAGTAATTTATGTGTATTTTTGATTATTCTACTCCCGAGGAGCTGAAAAGGGGGATGAAGTTGCGTGGAAAGTGCTTCATTTTCAAAGCAAACATAATTAAATTTATCATTTAGACGTGGTTGGAAACTACCGCAACAAAATTTCTGACATCCACGCGGGCGAAGACGCGGGTAAAAGATAGTAAATAATATGATTATGAATTTATACGCCTGTATATACCTACTTATAATTTAAAGAAGGACACCTAGAGTAAGAGAGAATTCTCTGACTTCAAAATCGCATATCTGCCTACTCGTGAAATGTAAACCAAATAAATACCTTTTAAGTCTTCGCAGACCAATCTTATACAGCGTGTTGTACTAAATATAGTGGCTAAAAGGTTAATGTTCGTAGCTCAGGCTTACGAGCGGATACAAGAAGTGATTGATGGGTGCAAGAGCAATGGCAAGCGCAATCTATTTTCAGGAAATTACGACGGTCCCGCAATTTAGGACTCTAAGCGCGCCCCTACTAGACTTTGAGAGGGCTATGTAATGTAGGTTATATACATATAACTAAATCAAACCGAAGAGCTTCAACCTTCTTTTCACATAAGTCCCCGTGCAAATAACTACAAATTAAATTTAAGTGATCAATTATTTATTTCTATAGAAATGTTCGTACACGTCAATCATATTTTTAAAACTAGCACTAACTACTACTGTACTGTCCAACCACCCTGAGAAGAAAAACCGAAAACAAACTCAGAGGTCACAGACTCTTTCAAATTCCAGACATAGGTAACCCTTGTCAGATCATGTGGGTACCATACCTACATGGTCTCATGATTGAAATAGGCTTTTGGAGAAAGAGCTATACAGATTGAGTCGACGTATCCAGTGAGTGCATGCATTTGTCAGTAATCGAGCAGCTCAACTCAGAACATAAGCAGCTCAACAATTCCACGAACAACACCAAAGGAATTTTTACCATAATTAAAAGTAACTAAGAAAAATATCAAAGTACAAATTAACAATAATAATATCTAATATCTTAGGACAACCAACACACTGTTATCTGATCCCAAACTAGGCAGAACCTGTACTATGGTAACCAGACAACTGATAAATATACTTATATATATCTATTTTTTATTTTAGATAAACTAGACCCAGACACAGAACAAATGATTGAACTCATCACACAAATATTTGTCCTGGGTGGGAATCGACCCCACGACCTCAGTCTTAGCAATCAGAGTCACTAACCACTAGACTAACAGGCCAGTCTAATAATATTAAACTTCACAAAGTAAATATTCATGCCATTGTGTATACATATAATAATCATCATATGTCAAACTGTATGTATAAAAACAGTAAGTATACGAGATATACTCACTCACAGACCTTTCTTGATAATATAATATCCAACAAATTGTGACAACCGTAATTCCGGTCACAATTCAATGTAGATTAGATTCCGGGATCCAGGTTTAAGCGCAAATATACTTTATCCCTTTGAGATTAGCCTCGGAGAACCACATCCGGGATATTGTATAGAACGTAGATATAAGCGAAATGTTACGAGATCTGAATGTTTGCGTCCACGGAGCCGAAGATCCGATAGTAATGAAGTAAAAGGATACGTAAAAGTATTAGGTTAAGGGCGAATGACTATTCATGAAAGTCATTTAATGGAATTAAATGAATTTAAAGAGTTGTTTTAATGATTTTAATTATTCATCATTATTTCAGCCGTAAGACGTCCACTGCTGGACATAGGCCTCCCCAAGCACCGCAACATCGATCGATTGTGTATTTCTCGCATTCAGCGGTTTCCTCCGGCCTTCACCAGGTCATTGGTCCATCTTCTGGGAGGCCTTCCAACGCTAGGTCTTCCAGAATATATCTGCAGGAGAACCAAGGTAACCGACATAGCCCGAAGAATTGTGAAACTTAACTGGCAATGAGCAGGGCACATTGCTCGCAGAACAGATAACGTGGAGTGTTGACCGAGTACTGGATGATTTTAATTATTACAATTCTGTAATACTTACGCCCACTAATCAATCGATCAAATCGATTTAAACCAACATACAACCTGACATCATCTGCCTAGTCTTTTCCCAACTACGTTGGGATTGGCTTTCAGTCCAACCGGATGCAGCTGAGTACCAGTATTTTACATGGAGCAACTGCCTCCACAACCCAGTTACTGGGTAATACGATACCCCTTGGTAAGACTGGTTGTCAGACTTTCGGGCTTCTGACGACCCGTATCGACTGTCTAAGATCTACGAAAAACAGCCGGGAACAACGGCTTAGCGGGCTTTCCGAGGCACGGAAGGGTCTTGGTATGTAAAGATGGTCACCCATCCACGGACCCACCGCGGCAAGCGTAGCTTAACCTGAACGAACGACCCGTGCGGCTGTTTTTTACTTAGCCACAAGCCCTTACACAACCTGACACTGGTCTAAAAATTCCGAAAAACGTAAGAAGATTTCAACTTCGCGGGCGACTTAAGCGCATCTTCTGTAAGAGTCGTGTTTATTGATTCTTTATAATTTATACATACGAATTTCACCTAATCGGTGACTCTGAGAGGAATACAGAACCACGGCGGAATAAAACCACACGTTGCTGTATAAGTGAAAGCGTGCGAAGTATAGAATGTGCACGAGGCATTCTATAGTCTTGTTTGTGTTATTTCCTTATGAAATAAAGCGTGAGTTTATGTGTTCTTTTTTGTATATGTTTGTATTTCTGTACATATCAATATATTTCGCTTTCCTATTTTCGTACCGGAGTTAATAAAACGCACAAATTGAACCTGGCTTTACAAACGTTAACGTTGGAAGTGATTTCAAAGCAATACTCAAGAGAAATACATTTCTAGTGTATACTTAGGAATACCGCAGACAACAAACTTTTAGGAATCCGCTGAAAAATACGGAACCCTGATAAAGTCGTGTCCAGATATGTTATATACGTTAGATTTTTGTGTTTTAAATGAAAAACACAACGTAGTAATTTTCTTGAAGACGTTCAAATAGGTATTACTCTCCGATCGACGAGAAATTCTACGTTTAGTAATGTCTTGTATAGACTTCCTTGTTGATGTAGTGGTTGCAAGCGGTACTGCAGAGTATGAAGTCCTGGGTTCGTTTCTCACGATGGGGAAAATGTTTGTGGGTTTTTCAATATTTGAATTTCTCATAAGCAGCGCGGAGTTCGATTTCATGGCCGGTTGAGGGTAATAAGATCGTCGTTTAGTACATGAGACATAAACATAACTGACGAAATGAGGGTATTCCTCAGTCTAACCTTTCCGGGAAACAAGGCATGCTATTATATTGTATAGACATTTTGCGGTCAAAGACTGTAACCATGAAGTCTATGACGCTGGCAGAATAGTCGACATCGGCTCAGTGCCAATAACTGTTTTTTTTTACAATTTTCTAGTATATTTTCGCCGACCAAAATCGGCCACCGACTGCACACTGACAGTCGTATCGGATGTCTGCTGCCATCTCCCCTGCGCTGCCTAGCGGAACTAACTTCGTTACATTCCTACTTCCAACTGTAGTGCTTCACTAGAAAGTAACAGGATAGCATTCCAGAAAACACGGAATTTGTACTCTATCAGACAGGACACGATAAGTATATTAGGGTTTATGTTCAAATCAAATTTCATACATGTCATGAAGTCAAGGCCAATGTGTTAGTTTTAATTTAGAGCTTAAGTACTATTGTTTCTGCCAGGGTCGGAGAGTTACCGTGGCCCTGGCACAGCCAACTGAAGGAACACGGGTGGGTTATAGTCAGTAAAAGTCTGACACACTCACAAACTCCGCCCAGAGCGCGAGAAGTCATTTGATGATTTCCCACCAAGAAAAAAAAGTACTCTAGTTTCGAAACTCAATCGGTTAAAGGGACTGACCGAGACAAAATAGAAATTTTAATGTTATTACGTCCGAGGGCGTTTAGTGTCCAGCAACGCGTTAATTTTCAGATGGATATACTAAGATTACATACATACATAAACTCGCGCATTCTTCCCATTAGGGTTGGAAAAAACTACAGAACGCCACCTGCTTCCATCCTAACATACTCGTTTTGCCTCGTTTAGTTCATACATTTGGCCATACACGCTCACCGATGGCGAATACTACATAATGGACCTTTCTGAAGAACATCACCAATGAGGTGTCCCTCTTGTCGGCGTTTCCACTCACATTTGCCTTGTTAGCTACATAGGAAGATTAACAAAACATTTTACGTAATAATTCAACTATTTATGATCTATTCTTATCTTAGTTTTCATTATAATTATAACTATTCAAGTTTTTCTTCAATTAACCCACTATCTTCACACACACCACACGCGTATACGCACGCACACTGACACAGCACACCACACCACACCTTACCTTATTTTTGGTTTTCCGACATTTTATTTTATTGAAGTGTAACTTTTAATGCGACTTCCAACAAGGTTGCGTTAAACGTTTAACGCTACTATGGAGGGGGTATGAAAGCACTGTTGTGAAAAATCAATTTCTACCCCTTCCTATTTTCATTTCCACATTACGAAGTTTCACTTCTTCCGCGCGGAGGGACTCTACGCACTATTTTTTTTTTTTTTTTTACTGAAAACACTTTATTCTGAATCATTTAATGTTTTAGTATTATGTGTTATATTATATGTGTAGTTGTATTTAAAATTAAGAATAATTTATTTTTGTTTGTTATAATTTACGATTTTAATTTCTTTTTCACTTTGATCTCGATATTCATTTTATTTTGTATTTTTTTTTTATATAATCGTTTGCAATTACTTACTCATTCTCACTTCAACTCCAGTGGTAAATAGCATTATGTCTCACAACCTTGGGTCTTAAATATACAGCCCCCCTAGCCAAGTCACAACCGTTTCGTGTCGAATTTCGTTCTCCAATCGGTAACGCCTCGGAGTCAGCAATTGTAGAAAACGATAAGTTGGTAGCCATGTTGACGCGCCTGAGTCGGCCGCTCGTACTACAATGTCTTTAGAAAAACGACACATTAAACAAAGGATGTAGCGTTGAACATTGTAGAAACGATAAAAATAATTCTATCATTTTGAACGATGTGAACTTGGCTACGAATTTTCTATTCGTTTGTTCTAACCACGTGACTTAACGTTGAGCGACTAGCGTTAACGATTGCAGATTATAAACTTGGCTAGAGGTGCAGGTGCCGCGCCGCCTAGTTTGAGTTCCACCGTAAATATCAAAAGAAAATCACTAACAATTACAGACCAACTCACACCCGCACACACATAACATCACGCCTTGTTTCTCCGAAGGGTTAGGCAGAGGACGTACCTGTAGTACGCTCAAATTTCGCCAGTAATTTTAAAGTCCCATGTAACGAGCCTATCGCTAACAAACCAACAATCAACACCAACTAACCCACATTAAGTTAATAATAAGGCAATAATATTAAGGTAATTGTAACATTGGTTCTATAAATTTATTTATTATTATTATAGTACTCCTTTTTACACGCTTTATATTAGCTTCACTTGTATGTTTGTATGTTTGTTTGTAACCGACTCCTTATAGCGCGATTTTGACCCACTTTAAACGACCAGATTTCATTCAAACTCTGTAGACTTATCGAGGGCCGATGACAATACTATAATTTCATAAATTTGTGCCATTATCCTTGCCAGGGTTACCAGGACAGCTAAAAAAACTGTCTTCGAAAACTACGCTGACATACGTCACAAACTACGCTGACATACGTCTCAAAATTCGAAACACCCTAAAAGATAGAAAATAAATAATAGTTTAAAAACACTAAAAACACGCTTCCATAGAAAACCAAACTAAAAAGTAGAAAATAAAGGAAAAGGCGTGGGGTGCCTGATATCAATCAAAAAAATACCTCTAAAAGCATCCCACGCTTTTTTTCCTTTATTTTCTACTTTTTAGTTTGGTTTTCTATGGAAGCGTGTTTTTTAGTTTTTTTAAACTATTATTATTTCTCGTAAAAGTAAATATCTATCAGTGTAGGTACTATCCGCCGCGCTCGGCGGCGGCCTGTAGCGCTTTATGAGTGCATAATGTACGGATCAATCTAGCTAACCGCTAACAAAAGGCTTTGCTGAGACAGTTCTTGCAGTTTAGGTTTTTATGTTTTAGTAATTTTATGTGACTATTTTATCTATTAGGTATGTTGAAACTGTTTGTACATCTTGTCAATAATTGATCCAAAAGGTTCATTAGAAAACCAGCTTCAAACAGCATCTGTGTGATTTGATCGCGGAAATGCATCTTTTCTGCACTATTTTTGTTACAACATTTATTTGACTTTTTCTTTATTTTGTTATCTTATGTATTTCACGAAGTTTGTCGAAATGAATGGTAAGTATTCATTTTTTCTTTACGTTTTATTTGAGTTACAAAAGTAGGTGTATCTTTACAAAACACATTATTTTTAGATTTGTAGCTCCAGGCTCCAGCAAACGATGTGAGGTGACGATTTTCTTAACATAGTATAAAACAAAGTCACTTGCCGCGTCTGTACGCTTAGATCTTTTAAACTACGCAACAGATTTTAATGCGGTTTTCATCAATAGGCAAAGTGATTCAAGGGGAAGATTTTTATGTATAAAACGGGGGCGAAGCCGCTGGTAAGAATGAGTAATGTATAAAAGAGAGATAATTCTGTCCTTCAACTTCCCAAACCAGTTTATCCCAGCCATTTTTTTTAAAGTCGTCGGTGCATCTAGCTGGGGGAAAGTAACTCGATCCAATTATTTGCAAATCAAAACTAGACAGAAATTATCACAACCGAGTTTCTGTAAGTATACTTGTGTAGGTATAAACTTGCTTTGGTTTCATATTCACACATCGTGCTTTATTTCAATTGAAGCAAAACTTTGTGGAAACACAACTTCATCGACAGCTTTCTAGTAGACACCTAGTTTTAGGCCACTTTACATCATGCGATTAGTCGTAGCGATCTCTTGAAGACGAAAGATATCAGCTGCCACCGTTTAAGACACTTTTCCCACTGACAGCGATGTGGATGATGTTTTTTATGCTAAATGAGCTCTTTCCGTTTATTTTTCTTTATATAAAACATACAATAATTGTGCATACATACAATATTAGTGTTAAAAATATAACCAGAGGGGTAATTGCGGAACTTTTTATCGGTAGGAATTAGTTTAATATTCATAGTTAAACAACATTCATTGCGTTATTTACGTTGCTGAGCCACAATTTATTCGAACAAATGACGCAATGGTTTAGAAATAATCTTCAATCCCATTCAGATTCTGATAAATTGTGCGTTTCGCAATTAGGGTGCAGGTACATGATATTTTTCCTATTTGAGTATTGAATCAATTAATTGGAAACACAATCAATAAACACAATTAATATCTTTAAATAACGATTGGTCAGCATTCAATGACGAGAGTTGACCCACATCATTCATCATCATCATCATCATCATCATTTCAGCCGAAAGACGTCCACTGCTGGACATAGGCCTCCCCCAAGCTCCACCACTTCGACCGGTTTTGTGCTTCCCGCATCCAGCGGGTTCCTGCGGCCTTCACAAGGTCATCGGTCCACCTTGTTGGAGGCCTTCCAACTCTACGTCTTCCGGTACGCGGTCGCCACTCCAGAACCTTTCGGCCCCATCGGCCATCTGTTCTGCGAGCAATGTGCCCTGCCCACTGCCACTTCAATTTAGCAATTCTTCGGGCTATGTCGGTTACCTTGGTTCTCCTACGGATCTCTTCATTTCTGATTCGATCACGTAGGGAAACTCCAAGCATAGCCCTCTTCATCGCCCTTTGGGTGACTTTCAGCCTTCTAATAATACCCACATCATTACTGTAACAGTTTTATTAAATATCTCGTTGTCTTAAGCGTTAATTAGATACCATCCACATTCTCGTTGGTCACAATCACAAACACTACTGCTGAGCATGAACTCCTGATTCGATTTGTTATTGGGTTTTTCCGTCAGGACATTCCGTCATCTGTAGCAGCCTGGAGCCTGGATTTGTGTTCGACTGATAGTAATAATCTTCCCCCTTATCACATGGGACACAACTGGCGAAATTGGAGAGTATTATAAGTACAACTCTGCCTAGGGTATCTGTGATTACAGGCGTCATGTTATGATGATGATGTTATGTCGAAATACTAAGAGTTAAGTAACCCTTTACATTTTCTATCAAACCGTTAAAGTTAGACACTTGCGTGCCGAAGCCAATGCAAGTTAAATCGTTACGATTTGTCGCACCATGTAAAATGGACTTTAGAGACACAATGGCTTGCATCAACTACTAAGTTAGTTTAATGTACCGCTTCTGATTTCGGAATAGCTGTTTCAGCTTAAACTTTGACACGAATTGAGTTTAACATTCCATTCTCAAAAGCACTAAATCACAAACCAATTCTTTCTACATAATGTTTTATTAACCTTATAAGTATAATATTATTCAGCCTATAATGTTCCCACTGCTGAGACACAAGGGGTCCTGTCTGTGAAATGGAATAATCTACAACGCGGGCCCGATGCTGGTCGTTGGAATCCTTAATCCTTAAATTTGGAGCAATTTACTACAGTACCAACCTCTCATTAAGTCTATTTAGTTTGTTCATAATCTATGCATTAAATTGTATATAAATATCACTGGAGTTGTCACTTCGTTATAACTAAACTTAACATGTATAGTGTAGTCTCGTTAAATTTGAACTAACTTCTATTCTAAATGCGACGTGACTTTCAAACTAGTGAACTGCGTCTGGAGTCGTAGATATGTATGTATGTAGATATTCGTATCTGCCTCAATTCGATTTAATGTAGTCGAACCAGAGTGTACATCTCACTATTATTATAAATGTGAAAGTTTGCGAGATGGATGGATTTATATTTGTTACTCTTTCACGCAAACACTACTGAACAGATTTTGTTGAAATTTGGCACACAGATAGTATAAACTTGGATGAACACATAAGGTATTTTTATCCCGGTAGTACGTTCCCGCGGGACAATTTCAGACCTTCATGCGGTTGAAACTGCTGGTAGAAGCTAGTACGATATAAAGGAATAAGTGAACCTATCTGTGTGACCTATTAACCCGTCCCACTAATCCCTAACAATAGTTTTTACTAAACGTAACAGGTAATGAATATTTTTGAATATTTCATTCAAACCCTACATAACTGGCTGAACAATTGGCCCACCTTTTACGTTCCCATATTTATTAAAACGACTAGCCGCATAACATAATCTGCCTAGATTGTTCCCACAGCTTAGACGCAGACCTCATCTTGGTGAGAGGGAGTGAGCCGTGATCTACCACGCAGGCCCAGTGCGGGTAGACGTCAGATGTCTTCGAATGTTTGATTCTAAGTCAAGACGGTTTCTTGACAATGTTTTCCTTCGCCGTTTTGAGAGCAGTCGTGAATAAATTATTTACACAAAGTAACGCGCCTGCCTTGGTTCGAATCCTCGACCTAAAACTCGTAATTCAGGGCCAATACACGATCCCTTGTGTCCGATAGGTTTTCCCTTAGGCAAAAATGGCGAACTTCCATATAAACTTTAATCCCCTATTCAACCTCTTATAAGGGATAATTTTCTAACATCATTCCATAGTGGTCACTTCCGTTATATGAAGAACTCTTGTGCAAAATCCTAAGCTTGACATCTAGTGAATTAAGCTATGCGTTGTCTGTCCGTGAATGATAAAATTTTGCATTTCATTAATTAGTTAGATCATGATAAAACTTGTAGAGTTGATGCTACGTATCGTAAACGCCTACCACGACACAAAAGGCTACATGTTGTTCGAAACGAAAGCGAATTATAAACCAAAAGTAAGTAAACCTTTGGGTACCTGAGGATGGACGACGCCGTTGAGGCCGGCCCAAAAAGAGGTCGTGAGAAGATCTAGACGCGTCTTGCAAGGGTTGGATCAAGGTGGCCCTGGAAAAGGATACCTGGAGGGATTTAGGGGAGGCCTTTGCTCAACAGAGAGGCAGTACAGGCTAATTTAAAAAAAACCCTTGTCAAAACCAGGGCCGCCAAAAGGCGCTTTGAGTTGAAGATATTATCAAAGTCACGGGAAACACCTGGATAATCAACGCGCGGTATGGAAAAGTATGGTAAAAAAACACCCGGTAATGGATGATTCAAGGCTGAAGTTATGAAGTAAACCAATCATAGGTCTCAAATTCTTTTCACAATTTCTTTCTGAATCTCCTATACCTAAGTAGATATAAAACATTCGGACTTTTATATCAGGGCGGACATAATTGGGTCGGTACCTACCCTACAATGTACCCCAATAAAATTGTTATATTACCTCACTAGTAGGCGGAGGGCTCCTTTAAGATTTCCATCACAATCCTGTCCATCCCTAGATTAATGTGTAGGGGCTTAGAAACGGGTCTTTCCATAGATCTTGCGGACATTTGACTGTACCTGAGATTACGCAACCTTGGACGTGAGAGTCGAATTGTCTGCTAAGATCCCATCTGTCAACAGGAAAATTGCGGGAATTAAGTGGGTTGAGGTAGTATACTTAGTTGAGGTAGGTAGGATGTTGTGTCGGGGATAGCGGAAGACATATTGGTTCTCGTGGTTTCCGACGTTGGTGTGGGACGGAATACCGGGGTAGTTTTAGTCAGTAAGAGTCTGACAGACCCCTCCGCCCATCCCAGGGCGGAGGACATCCACGAGGATTTCCACCTTGAGATCAAAAAAAAAAGGTAGGATGTTGTTAACGTTGTAAGATTTAACCGTACTAAAACAATATGTGAGACAGACGCTATATACAACAATAATAGCAATATGAATTTTTATCTATTCATTTCAAGAGAACGTGCTCAATTTGGCATATGGCGAGTGTGCCTTGAAAACAATAGCCGAATATTCAATTTTTAAAACTAATTGTAAAGCTTGACTAATCCAATGCAGTCAAAGTTATTTTGCTACCAGCATAAATGATGTAAGTGCCCCTTTTGCAGGCAATCCTTACAGTGTCTACTGCATTCAGGCATTTAAAAAAGGATCCCATTAATTAATTTAAAACGTTTACAGAGCGCCTGAATGATGGATGCTAATGATAATAACATAAATTACCGTAAATTATACAGTCTAATTCAATTCAATTAATTACCTATTACGTAAACATAGGTAGTATCGAAAGAGGTGGCTGGGATACACTGTATTCGGAAGGCGGAGGACAGGGTGTTGTGGTGCAACCTGGGAGAAGCCCATGGGCTCCGGGAGCGAGGTGCAAGAGGGTGCACTTGCCCTTGGCCTCAAAATCATTCAGAACTAAAAATATATCTGAAAACTCAAACTATTCGAAGCGAGCTCATAACATTTTCGAATTAGCTTCGCTCGCTTTTGCATTCTGCATTCTCTCGATTCTGCAGGTTTTGTGCATTACTATACAAAGTACCGAACTCCTACTTCCGAAAATTTTATTGACCCATAGCGGAGTGCTTACATTGTCGTTATTGCTTCGCTCGCTCTTGCTTTCTCTTCTTTATATATTATATACACATCGACACAATGAGTCCTTTTTCTGTATGCATGGTCAAAATAAAACCTATCCCATTCAAGGCGAGACCCAAAAATTATCGGGCACGCTTTGCTCGCTCTTGCATCCTACATTCTTTTAATTGCTAAGCTTTTCTGCAAAAATCGAAATTTACTCCTTGGATAAAAGATAACCTACCATATTCGAGGTGAAGTGGAAAAATGATGGGGCTCACGCCGTGGAGCTGAAGATGCACACCCCTGAAAATAGACCATGAAATGGTCCATTAATAGCAGTGGACTGCGATAGGCTTGTTGATTGATTGATATAGGGTACTAGCATCTCATAATTTGATACCTGCAAAAACACTTGAATAAAACTAGCCAAGTGCGAAAGTCCTACTCGCACTTTGCCAGTCTTTTTAAAGAGCTAGTCGGACTCCCGCACGAAGGGTTCCGTACCATTGTCTATAAAATAGCTAAAAACATCACGTTTGTTGTATGGGAGCCCCCTTAAATATTCATTTTATTCGGTTTTTAACCGACTTCAAAAAGGAGGAGGTTCTCAATTCGGATGTTTATTTTTTTATTTATTTTTAGTATTTGTTGTTATAGCGGCAACATAAATACATCATCTTTGAAAATTTCATCTGGCTAACTATCACGTTTCATGAGATACAGCCTGGTGACAGACGGACGGACGGACGAACGGACAGTGGAGTCTTAGTAATACGGCCCCGTTTTACCCTTTGGGTACGGAACCCTAAAAACAATTTACTTTTCCAACCGAATGAAAATGAATCTCAACAGTCATGTTACCACGTTGCTTCACAATAACTATCAGATACTACACAAAGCCTTTGTAATAAGAAACTCCGCTAGCCTCCCTGGAGAATAAAACTCGTTATAGTTATGACAAATATTTAACTTTGTGTTTGTTATACAAATATTATCTCAACATTTTAGTCTCCAGGGAACTCTGACGATAGTTAGTTTATTTTCTTAATAGGCCCCGTTTTATCTTTATTAGATTTATAATCGAGAACAAAAGCGGAGGGAATCGAATTACCTACCTTAATAACTGCTATTAAGGTTTTCAAAATAATAACACATTTGAATCACTTGTTTTCAAAACAGCACTTGTCCAAAATTCCAAAAAAAAATTTTTAACGGCAACCCTCTTTTTTCGGTACTGTTCAACTTTCTTTGAAATAATACTACACTAGTCCCATACATTTTATCAGATTTCTAAGGGCCACATAAAATGCGTTTACTTTCCAAACATCTTTAGTCCGGGACTTATGCTCTATGGAAAACAAACATCAGTCACTGACATTGACAGTTGACACTTGTCAACTTCATCGTTTTTTGCCGCTCTTGTCCTGTCGTAGTGTCGTCTTCATTACAAATTCAGAATTTAGACATTCAATCAAAAGGCCAAGTCTTGTTCCAGCACATGAGTTTATAAACAACCCTATAAAAAGTACATTTAAGTTACGTTATGCCCTAAGAGTACGTCTGCCACACAAAAAGGCATACGAGGGTGTTAACCCCAAGGGTGTGTGAACAAAGAAAATTCAAGATATTAATAAGCTGATGAGTTACATTCCTGATATTCATCAAGATTTTTATACCGAAATATTGGCATGGCCAACAACACAAGCCGATGTTGTAGACAATGAAGATGATTAAAAACTTGCTTTTATATGTAAAATTTAATGTAAATTGAAAATAAATATAAAGGTTCATAAATTACCTACAAATTGTATTATTTTAAAATAAAATATTAATATGAGTAGTATTACATTTACTGACTAAACAACACATGTCCACTTTTGTTTTCCAAACGGCACATGTCCAAAATTTTGAATATAAAAAAAGGGTAAAAATATCTTTTTTTTTAATTATTTTCTTTGCTTAATCATTAAAAATATATATTTTATTTGTTCTCAATTGACAATAATCATGGGTCATCTTGAAAAATATTTTGCTATCTTGTTTTTTGTTCCTCCTGTAAAAACACAGTTTTGGACTAGTGCTGTTTTGAAAACAAGCGATTCATTTATGGGTAACAACGGAAGAAAATTAGATATCGGTATTTACACGCACATTCAGTAGGTACAACGTATATAACGTATGTAAAATGCTTTTTAAAATACCTACAGGCCCTTACCAGGGCCCAACCGGGAACTATACTCTGTCTGGCAAGTGGCAACACTAGTTAAACCACACGATAAAATGAAATTTCTCCGCTGAGGTATCGCTGTTTCCGCCAGTATATTTTATTCCTATTTACTTCGTTTAGATTTGAAATT
Organism: Aporophyla nigra; assembly: GCA_947507805.1. Classification (NCBI taxonomy): domain Eukaryota; kingdom Metazoa; phylum Arthropoda; class Insecta; order Lepidoptera; family Noctuidae; genus Aporophyla; species Aporophyla nigra. Next base: position 22,619,063 of record OX382292.1, on the reverse strand, counting down.
GGAAGATAACAGCGCCATTTTAGGTCACGAAACGTCAGAAGTCGTTTCCCGCGCCAATATTTTGATAATATCTGTCCGGCCCGGCATGGCAATACATTTTTAGAGCAACCGTAGTTGTTTACAGTACACAATTTCCACACAAAATAGAAGCCGTCGAGTTGTTATTAGTATCACGTCCTTAAACCTCACAGGATTATTCGCATCACGCTTTTGGATAGCTTTATCACAGTTATCATGTTGACGCAGCCTCCCTCTTCCCTCTAGGTACGTACCTATATTATTTTGTCCCAGCCACTCGTTATGGAATTAAGTTAAATAGAAATTGGTTAGTGCTTAGAGCTTTGTTTAGTACCTACTTACTTAAAATTAATCTTTCTTATTTTGTTTAGTTACGTACCAACAGAATTAAGTTGCTCTAAGCAGAAAGTCTCTTTTTAACCGACTTCAAAAAAAGGAGGAGGTTTTCAATTCGACTATATTTTTAACCGACTTCAAAAAGGAGGAGGTTCTCAATTCGGATGTTTATATATATATATTTTTTAATGTATGTTCGGCCATAACTCCGTTATATATAGACGGATTTGTAAAATTATTTTTTTGTTTGAAAGGAGTTTATTCCGAAATGGTCCCATATAAATTTCATATAGATCTGATGATGAGTTCCAGAGATAGACACCGGAACTCTTTAAAAATGACAGCAAATCAACCGCGATTTCTGCTATCGCATAAATATTGTTTCTTTGGAATTAGTGCGGGGTGGATACCACAACTAAAAATTTTAAAATAAAAACTTTTTTACAAAAAAAAAAACAACCGACTTCCTTAAAAACACTACAAAATGAAAAATAACTTTAATTTCGGAAGTCGGTAGCAAAAAAACTATAAATACAGATCCTAAGACACCGACTTCCGAAATTAAAGTTATTTTTCACTTTGTAGTGTTTTTAAGGAAGTCGGTTGTTTTTTTTTTTTGTAAATAAGTTTTTATTATAATTTTTTTTTAATGTGTTACCTCATCACTTTTGACTGGGTGAACGGATTTTGATGATTCTTTTTTTTATTTGAAAGCTGGTGCTTCCCGAATGGTCCCATTAATTTGGTTCCATTCGGACAATGGGATCCATGTGAAAACCATATAAGTCTTAAATTTGCATTAAGTATTTGCGCGACAAATGAACGAATAACGGGATTAGATTAGTGCGGAGTATCTACCACAACTAAAAAGTAAAAAATGAAAACTTTTTACAAAAAAGTAACAACCGACTTCCTTAAAAAAACACTACAAAGTCAAAAATAACTTTAATTTCGGAAGTCAGTGGCAAAAAAACCTTAAATACAGATCCTAAGACACCGAATTCCGAAATTAAAGTTATTTTTGACTTTGTAGTGTTTTTTTTATTGTTCTGTGTTTTTATCTAGCCTGAATTGATTTCTTCTAGTGGTCCGTCACAAAGGTAATGTCGACTACATCTAGCTTGTTTCATGGTGTTTGAAAGTAATTCCGATATCCTATTAATAGAATAAACAATTTTATTTCACCATATAAAATGAAAAAGTCACATTAATACCGTCAGAGACGACCGCACGACTTCACGCACAGACTACTTAGTCATTACGTCTGCGTCGTTAGCGGGAAAAGCTGGCATGGTGGGAGCTTACCTATGAAACCTTAATGATACCTACGTTCATTTCCTTTATACAGAAAGTATGCTAGCTATTGGATTATAATAAGGCCGAAAACATCAAAATAATTATATAATGTTATGCAGTTTTGAAGCAAGGGTTAGTAGAAGATGATCAGACGCGGTTCGATCTTGAAGTGCTTTTGAAATCAGTGCTCTGAGTGGAATACTTGAACTTATAATTAGCCATCATTTCGGTATCACTATTGTACGAAATTTGATTTCACAAATTTGAAAAAGAGAAGGAATCGGATTTAAGAATCAACAAACTTTGATAAAAGCATCTATGTTTGTATCTTTGTTTTGCTGAAACAGTGTATCGAAAATGTTTTTTTTTTGTTTATTATTTGTAACTTTATGCAGAAGTAAAAAAACTTTTTTACAAAAAAAAACAACCGACTTCCTTAAAAACACTACAAAGTGAAAAATAACTTTAATTACGGAAGTCGGTGTCTTAGGATCTGTATTTATGGTTTTTTTGCCACCGACTTCCGAAATTAAAGTTATTTTTCACTTTGTAGTGTTTTTAACCGACTTCAAAAAGGAGGAGGTTCTCAATTCGGATGTTTATATTTTTTTTATTTTATTTTTTTATGTATGTTCGGCCATAACTCCGTCATATATAGACGGATTTGCAAAATTCTTTTTTTGTTTGAAAGGGGTTTATTCCGAAATGGTCCCATTTAAATTTCATATAGATCTGATGATGAACTCTTTTTTAATTAAATTAATTTTTTATTTGTTTTTGTTTTTTTTGTTTATAATTGATTTTTATTTTTATTAAGTATTGTTTTTTGTGTAGTTTCTGTGCGTGTCCCAATAAATACTTTTTCTTTCTTTCTTTCTTTCTTTAACTCCAGAGATAGACACCGGAACTCTTTAAAAAATGACAGCAAATCAACCGCGATTTCTGCTATCGCATAAATATGCATTGTTTGTTTGGAATTAGTGCGGGGTGGATACCACAACTAAAAATTTAAAAATAAAAACTTTTTTACAAAAAAAAAACAACCGACTTCCTTAAAAACACTACAAAGTGAAAAATAACTTAAATTTCGGAAGTCGGTGGCCACAAAACCATAAATACAGATCCTAAGACACCGACTTCCGAAATTAAAGTTATTTTTCACTTTGTAGTGTTTTTAAGGAAGTCGGTTGTTTTTTTTTTGTAAAAAAGTTTTTAAGGAAGTCGGTTGTTTTTATTTATGTAAAAAAGTTTTTATTTTTAAATTTTTAGTTGTGGTATCCACCCCGCACTAATTCCAAACAAACAATGCATATTTATGCGATAGCAGAAATCGCGGTTGATTTGCTGTCATTTTTTAAAGAGTTCCGGTGTCTATCTCTGGAACTCATCATCAGATCTACATGAAATTTATATGGGACCATTTCGGAATAAACCCCTTTCAAACAAAAAAAGAATTTTGCAAATCCATCTATATATGACGGAGTTATGGCCGAACATACATAAAAGAAAAAACATAAAAAAATATAAACATCAGAATTGAGAACCTCCTCCTTTTTTGAAGTCGGTTAAAAATAGATACTGTTTAAATGTGGACCTGAGGCATTTTCTACCTGTCAACTTTATGTGCAACATAAGGTATAATACGTAACTCGAGAATGAATAAATACCTTGGTACTCGTACATGATGTAGGTAGATACATACCCTGTATACATAGATATAATAAAAAGAATAAACTGTGTCGGGAAAGATAACGAAGAACAAAAAACTAATCCAGCATATCATAGCAGCGATAATTCTGCCAACTTCTAACGAATATGTTCTCGTGCCTTGACTTTGAAAGATAACCGATACGTTGTATCCTTATATTCAGAGGTAGCGCATTCCAAAGAAATACCGCCTGGACAAAGAAAGAAGGGTGAACGAAGCCAGAGCGTTTATGCTTATTTTTAGTCAATCCATGCATTCAAATTACGAATATTGTAATAGTAGCTGGGCAAGTTGTGACACTTCTTCAGTCCGCGCTTAATCAGCGAAACGTAGTGAACAATTTCATGCACGTCGTTCTGCCGTTCGACGCGTTCAAAGAACTTACCATTGATACCTGGAGACTGGCGGATTCGTACGCCATCTGGAAGGACCACGAACCGGGTTACTACAGCACAACAACATCGGATTGTTGTCACAATGAGGTCAAAAGATGTTTATCTTGACCGCTAGCGTGCATAATCGTCACCTGCCCTCAGTACAGGTCCAGGAAAAGCTTCGAGACTTTCATAAACTAGCTCACAGAATGGCGCGCATAATTTCTCACGCGAACATTTACATTGGACTCAGCTCAATGGAGCTAGGTCCTTTTCACGGATGAAACCAAGATTATGATGGTCTTCGGAAAGTCTGCCGAAGACGGAGAACGTTTTCATCACAGTTGTTTTGACGAGAAGGTGAGTTATGGCGGTGGGTAATGTACAGTCTGGGGCGCCATTTCTACCGAAGGATAAACTGGTCTTGAGCTTTTGACGTTACCACAAAAACCGCCACTAAATAGCGTCCGATATACTCAGCAATGCCTAAAAGCTCATGTGATGCCAGCTGAGTTGGCAGGAAAAGAAAACTGCCACCTTGGAAACATGGGAGAACATTCCACAATACGTCATACCTATACCTAGTGGAATTAATTAATTCCGTGCTACGACTAAGTGAACTTTAATTCAGAAGTTACTATGAAGTGTTGATATAGGTTACTAAGGATAAATACAGCGGGGTAATTGCGTAACACACTAACAGTAGGAATCCCTTTCATTTTGACAATTCAACAACATTCATTGCGTAATTACGTTGTTGAGCATACATATTTTTCAAACATATCTAACAGTGGATTAGCAAAATCCTTCAAAATGATTCAAATTTAGATTGACAGTGTGTTATGCAATTAGCGTCCTATTATTTCTATATTGTTTTTGGAACAAAAATCAATACAGAAATTACCTTATAAATTGTCAACTGCTGTAATTAGTTGAATGTTGAATTATACCCAGCTAATCAGAGGGCAATTCTCGTAATTTTAAGAACGTTCACAGTTTGGTCTCGGTCTCAATCTGTCAAAAATACCTCGAGTTTCTATGTATTTTTGACAAGTTTTTAACAGTTGGTTGTCGCCGAAATGAGACTGGGACTAGATTTTGCCTTTATTCCAGGTGTCCCCGTACGCCGTGTCCCCGTCCTACGGGGACAGCGGTACTTCAATTAAATATTTAAAAATACTTCCCGTTATCCCCGTACACCACTGTCCCCGTTAATATAGTTGAATAAAATAAGTAAAAATTATTGCCCTGTCCCCGTTTTTTCTTTTTTAACCATTAACATACAAAGTGTATGGAATATTGGTAGATTAGTGTTGGTACCCGGTCGGTAGATTAATATAAAGGATTTAGACCTTTTTTTCAAAGTTTTTTTTTTTACGTCAACTTAAAATTCGAATACAAATAAATACCTACATTTTGCGTACCGTGTGGTGCCGGACGTAAAGAATAACACCACCCCATTTCTTCCCGTGGGTGTCGTAAAAGGCGACTAAGGGACTTACTAGAGAATGGGCAGCAGCGTTCTCTATGCATTTTACCACCATACTGCGATCGCCAACCCGCCTGCCAAGCGTGGCGATTATGGCAAAGCCCCCCAAATTGGGGGAGGCCTAAGTCCAGCAGTGGACGTCTTACGGCTGCAATGATGATGACGATGATGAAATTTTGTTTTAATCCCCTTTTCTTTTTCCCATGCTAAAAAGTAAGCTTACAACAGAATGCACATTTAAGAGGACAACGACTCGTGAAAAGTTTACTTCCCATTGTCCCCGTTAGCCGAATGTACGTTATGGGGACAACGGGAAATAAATTTATTCACGTCCCGCTGTCCCCGTGACGGGGATAACGGGAATAAAGGAGATTTTGAAAGTTTTTAATTACGAGAATTATTATTGGCCTTCTAATTACTTGACATGACTTTAATTTTGACAGGCCGCGACGTGATTTATGCGACGACTCGTCGATTATTTTTATTCCAGACACCAGCACCCAATTGTTAAACACACTAGCAATCACAATCTGAATCATTTTAGGAAGGATTAGGAAGGACAAGGATTATCATCAACATCATTTCAGCCGTAAGACGTCCACTGCTGGATATAGGCCTCCCACAATTTGAGGTGGTTTACCATAATCGCCACGCTTGGCAAGCGGATTGGAGATCGCCGGGATGGTGGTAAAATGCACAGAGACGCTGCTGCCCATTCTCTCGTAAATCCCTTAGTCACCTCTCTCACCTCCGAGTTTGTTTCGGCCTTTCTTATCAGAGTAGTCAGTTAAGAAACGCTGACCTCATCTAGTTTTAAAAAAATGTCATTGACAAGTAAAAGTGTACAAACCTACTTACAGAAATAAAATCATTTATCACCTCTTACGACACCCATGGGAAGAAATGGGATGGCACTATTCGTACGTCCGGCGCGACACGGAAGGATATTGTTAATCAATATGTTGAAAGTGTGTGTGTGTTGAGTGTGTGTTGTGTTGTTGTTGTATTGTTGTTCCTACTGTAAGTGTGTTACGAAATTGCCCCGCGGCTGTAAGTTAATAAAATACAAGGTTGAGTTTCACAAATTACTTTAATTTGACTAAATTACAAGTTGATTATAGTAAATATTTTCAACAAGTTTTTTTTCTTCAGTCACGCATACCCATGGGCAGTATGAAATGTTTGAACACAAACGACGGACGCAAGATTAGATTATTTTATGTAGACGTCACATGTCATTGGAGGGTACATCGCAAGTGTAGGCTATGCGAATGACGTATGACTAGAGTAATAATAATTTAATTTGAATACTAATTTTCGAGGCAAGTCGCTTGTGTGTAAACAATTCGACGCTTAATTCAAATACATTGTTTTATTGTGCGCTAGTTCAATATTAGGTAGGCGACTAATATACAATACATACATTATTTTTAATATAATTTACATTATAGGTAGGACTTTGAATATAATAACTCTAACCAAGTTTGCATATTAAGTGCAACACAAGAAAAAATGAAAATGTTTTCCTTTTACCTTTAGCACATGTTACCTAAAAAGGTATTACGAGATCGGCAAAAATAGAAACAAATAAGTCAACGTTAGTGTGGTCGTAATAATTTCGCGGCGGATTAGATCGCGCACTGCATTGTCAACTCTCGGTGTTGGACCGAGCATTTAGAATCCAACAGCGTGCAGCGCAAGAGTCTGAGCATGTCGAAAAAAACACAAGATCCATTTTCAACTCTCGTTGCTAAACAGTGAACTGACGATGCAGGACGGGAAATAATCCCGCCGCGGTTGTATTACGTCCGTGAGAGCGTGGGTTAAATGTTTATTACTACAGAAATTTTGCTCGACTATATAGAGAATAACATCAAACAACACATTATTTTAGTGACTGTATCAAGAAAGTGCTCATGCCAATCTATCCTTTGAGATTCTAGTTAACCTTACAGATATTATATATAGCAGAACAGGCGTAAAGGACTAGTAACATCATCAAATACGATAATAATAAAAAAGCGTACGAAGATACAATTGTAATAAATTGTTTGTAAACAAACAACCGAATAAAAGCACATAGTCTGAAGTGCCTCCGCAACATTAAATTTAAATATATAGAGTTAGTTTAATATAAAACACAGTGATTATTGAGCTCTACTTCCTACTTAATATATTTTGTAAATTCTACATTATTATTTTATTGTTTAAACCTACTCCTTGGCTAAAACCTTACCTCGTTTTAATGACGGTTTTCATTAAAATTCACGCCACTAGTTGACGCCATTTTGACAAGAGGTTATTAATTTCCACAGTGAATATTAAATAAATGATGACGTTCATTCATTCGTTCGTTCATCATTCCGTCACGCCACGACTAAAGAAAATAAAGGCGCTTTGACATTTTTGACCCTCTCTCGTCTCAGTGCTACCTATATAGGTCATTTCAGAAAACCCTCAATCTCTCAATTTTTTAAGAAAAACATGTAAAATATTTCGCAACCCTCTTCTCGACGTAAATTTTACATTTTTACCTAATTAATTGTAGGCACTACTACTCTTATTTTCTACGGTATAAAAAGAGAATTTCGGCAGTAAGGTTACATTTTTCAGAAACTGCCATCGATTATTAATGCACGTTATAGTATTTTTACTGTACCAGTGGTTGGCAAATATTCATAAAAAAAATGAGCACAGATGAACCCAATTTGCGACGCTAATACAAGGTTTCATGAAATATCACGGGGTCATTTTCATCAATCCCGAACACTACAATATGAATCCTATGTTATCGTGAGTCTCAAAAATTATACACATTTAGTAGGTACATAGTTTTACAATATTTCAAGTAAACAAGGAAATCATTCAACGAAAGTTACAAACGAAAAATTAACCAACTGTATCTATAGGGTTTAATTTAAAGTAAGAACGTATTATATACCTACCTATGTATATTCGTTTTATTTTCTAGAAAGATAATCATGAATCACCATAATTAATTCATCTACATGGACATAAATAGTTTTTATTTTAACTTCGTTATATTATATTTTCAAATATCACCTACCGATACTCATACAAATACGATTTTTATACATACATCTCACTTTTATTATTGAACACTTGAATGCCAATTATTATGTTAAGTATACCCACTACTTAACACTGTTTAATAGATCAATAAACCTTTATGTTACTCAGACTACTGAATTTATACTTAAATTGAAAGAAAAAAAACAAGGTGCTCTCCGCGCATTGTGAATTATATAAAAGTCCCTTCATCTTAAAAATCAATATTTACAATTTCATGCAAATTCATCACGTAGTCGAGTTATGTGGCTGCGTGAGTTAGTAGGCTATGCTAAATCTAATCAAATGTTAGGAACTTCAAAAACAACTACCGAAATTGAACCTTATTTAAATTTAAAAAAAGAATAGATGATCACATAATAAAATAAATTAAAAGTTTGGACTAGTAAAAGTATTGAAATCACAGTGTATTTTCACGAAAAAGCTACAAGCTTGAAGACAACTTGCACCGCGTATCAGTAAATATAGGAAATATATTTATCTACATAAACTCAATCCATCTCTGTCAACTATAGATTTATAAATAAGTGTAGGGCAATAAAGCTACTGCCAGGATCGCGGATTTGTTCGAGAGTTACTGCATCCCTGGCAAAGGCAATTGAAGAAACATGAGTGGGTTTTAATCGGTTAAAGTCTGACACACGGTCCTGGGCCGCCCAGAACGGGAGAAGTAATGATGATTACCCACCCAAAAAGAAAAAAAGGCCATAATAGTTATATTCAGGGATTTATGGTGCAAGTGAGCCTTAAGGTGGAAGTTCCAAGGCAGCCCGGAAAATTCAAATTTTCTTTCAAAAATTGTTCAGTGAAATTAAATGATCATATCGACGCTTGAAAGGCGAAATTGACTAAGTCACATAATGCTACTATGTCGCTTAGTCAATCCCGCCTTTCAAGCGTCGATATAGGTTACATTAATGATTTTAATGATTCTAATTCAATAAATCCATATTTGTTATGGTCGCGAATCAATTTTAATCAACATGCAAATAACGAAAAACCCGAACATAATTTTAACCTTAATGTAAAATCAACTAAAACTTAACAACATAACTTAAAAAATAACATTATGATTACTTAACAAAATCAATGGCGAAATAGTTTTGGTATAATTCACACACAAACAGCAGTTTTCCTAAGACAACAACACCCCGTAAAAGAATGTTAAGTTTGAATTATAATAAATATCTTAAGACACAGGTTGTTCCAAAAGTGGCATTTAGAATAAAATATTTCATATTAATACTTCCATAATGAGCTTCATTCAATGCTCAAATATTGAAAAAACATCTGTACTTGTAACTACATACTATAAATATATATTATATTCAAATATTTTGGCAATTCCTGTGACTAAATTATGCATAGAGAAGTTATTATCCACTAAATGCATGAGCTGTTTCAATATGTTTCCTATTCTGTCCCTGATCTACCCATTAAAGCATTCTAAGCCTATTTCTGTCACTTACCATGAATCAATAGTAACATTAGCGTAGATGCTCTGTCCGTTTTCTTAAACAATCCAAATGAAATCTCCCTTCTTTCTTCCAAAAATCTATTGAATCTTTGTAGTTAGTAAGAGTAGATCGAAAATAATTGATCTAGTGAAAAAAATATTCTTATAACTGGCCCACACTCTTGCTGTGTCAGCTAAGCATAGGATTTGAGAAATACAAGCAAGCTCTTCGATTAGATATTGTTTAACTATTGTGCATTAAGAAAACAATAATTTATTTTTCTCATACAAAGATTAACCCAAGATTAGTATAGGTATACTTGAGGATTCTGTTCAAAGAGCTTTTTTTGCCAAATTGAAAAAGTTTTTATGATCGCTTCTCTCGTTAACACTTAACATTTCTCCAAAGTAAAACACGCTGAAGGGCTTATTTCCATATGAATTTTAAAGTAAAAGTTTGTGATACTGTTCAAAACAGACTAGATTTTAAAATCAGATTCACTATAGGACGCCGTTTTAAATTGTTTCTACAAAAAACTTAAAAAAAAAAATTACATCTGACTTCCTAAAAAAAAACACTACAAAGTGATAAATAACTTTAATTTTTAAAGTCGGTGTCTTAGGATCTGTATATAAGGTTTTTTTGCCATATTTTTTTCAAATTTTTTAAATGCGAATTAATTATTGCCCAAAATTACTGTGTGTTTTAACTACTAAATACTGTAAGATAGTATAGTTCATTTTAAGGGAAAGTAATTACAGATAAAATAGATTATTTTTCTCTGTTTTCCTAAAGTTTACTAATGGTGATTTTTGTCCCTATGGAAGGTGAAATTTAGACATAAAGAGTTAATCAATTCAAAGATTTTGCTAGTATCAGGTACGCAAAATACGCGCTCAAACGTGAAGTTGCGCACACCAGCCCGTTTTACCTATTACCTAAGAGCTTGCTAGTATTTCTTCAATAAACATGTTTACACAAAAAATGAGTGTATGCATGACAGTATAAATCTCAGAGTTGTATGTTGCATTGTTAATGGCTCAGAAGTTATAAATGATCCTAATAAAGGCAGGTACCAAGCTACAGAACAATAGCCACATCAGGTATCATTATGGTACAGTTTTCGTTTAGTTGCGGCTGGCACTTTTTGTATTCCGGCTCCAGTTTATCTGATTCCAGCATGTAGCCTTTCCTTTTGGCCATTTCTACTACGTAACTCTTCAGCTTCAGATCACTGAAATTGATAAATAAGTATAATTAGTAACACATAAGGATTTTTCTTTAAAACATAATCAGGAAACCGGATTGTCTTGAAACCAAGATAAAGATGCATTTATTTGTATAAACATGTGTAACATGATACATAGATATGCATGTATGGATGGAAACGAGTTTAGTATAGCTGATTCAATATGTTTTGACATATTCAGCATTCAAAATAGTATCAAGTAGTAGTAGTAGTGTCATTGCAAATTATAAATGTCAAAATTCAATCAATTCAAATTCATAATTATTACAGTCAATACAAAAATACATATAGACAAAAAAATTAAACAAACCAAAACCTTTGAAAACATGTTACATCTACCAACCCACACTGGGCCCCCGCTGTTTCCACACTGGTGGATTATGGCCCCTTTTGGCAACTACACAAGGCCTGAGCCCCAGCAGCAGTCTTTCATAATCATCCTATTATATTTACATATTATAGGCTAACTAGCTTCTGCCCGCGACTTCGTCCGCGTCAAATTTTTGATCCTGTGAGCCTTCCCGTCACATTGTGTTGCCTGCCAGTTTTCGTCCGTTTTTCGTTGCTGCTCCGCTCCTTTTTATCGTAGCGTGATGTTATATAGCCTATAGCCTTCCTCGATAAATAGGCTACCCAACACAAAAATATTTTTTCAGTTTGGACCAATAGTTCCTGAGATTAGCGCGTACAATCAAACAAACAAACAAACTCTTCAGCTTTATAATATTAGTTTGGATTATAAAGGGTTCGGCATTTCAGGAATCAGTTCTGCGACAGTTTACCTCAAATATGTATGGTTCCTTCTTCAAAAATCTATCTCAGACATTAACCTGCATATTTGTCATATGGCCTAACCAGATTATGTCTGTACTTTATAAAGACTATGACCTCTAAGTTGGTTTCGGTCTTTTTACTCAGAGTAGTCACTAGGAAACATCTAACTCATCTAATTTTGATTTGACTTTTGACTAATTTTGATCAGCAAAAGCTTTTTTTGAACTGTAATGTACAGACATAAATTTCATTTAACTACAGCAAAGAGTTCATTGCTTCTTTTTGAAATGGAACACAATAGTGATTGATTGCAGGACGTGCTTGACGAGTCTTTCAATGAAGAGTCAAGGAAGTCTTCAATTGAGTAGCCAATGCCAAGATAAGTGAATCAACATAAACTAACATATTTAGCAATGTTATTTATAACGTAAATCAAAACTATACTAACCTAAATTTCATACATATACAGCATAAACAGCTCAGCACTGCCATGCCTAGTAGTAAGGCCGATGTTGTAAACACCATATCCATCAAGCTACCGTCAAGCATGTTTACTAAATAGTTTTTTATTCCATGTCTGAAAAAAGATTCACATAATTATTAGTATAAGGCGGTGGAATTTCGTGTTCAATTTTGCATGAATACGAAAGATACGCCCACAACCAAAAAAACAAATGAAAATAAGCTGAATTACTTAACGTAATCTTTGAAATAGGTATGCACCCGTAATACTTACAATGCATAGAGTCCTACTTAAGTCATAATTAAATAAAATTTTATTTATTTGCGTTAGCTGTGTTGTGAAGTTATTGATCACAATAACAAAGAAATCACTCGCCACTCTACTGAGTACAACAGGGCTTTGATTACATTAGGAAAAACTGAACAACACAAAAACCAGCAAGGCAGCAAGCCTGTTTGTCTATGTCAAAGTCAATATTATTCTAATCTATGCCGCGTTCCGTATTATACTCCAATCGATTTGAGCGCGCTAACACCCGTTCCATATTGGCGCGAGCGCGATAACGCTGTTTAGTGAATCGTCGTAGATGACGTCATGACAGCAGGAGCAATCTTGCGATAACACTGTCCATGCCCTAAACTGATATCACGGTGATCGCTGTCAAAAATTACAGTTGTGCTGTTTGGTTTTAGGTTGCATCATGTCTAGAGGATTCGATCCCGGTCGATTTTTCTAATCCCGGGATTTCGGGATTACCTACAGTTAATCTCGGGATCCCGGGATAGTCCCGGGATTGTAAAGGTAATGGAAAATGGTAACAAAAAGACAGTAAAACAAATCAAAATATTTTTTTTATTTATCTTTTAGTTTCGTGAGGACATAGAATATTTAAGATTTAAATTTTAAAAAAGGCGGTTAAACAAAATAATACTTTACACTGACGAAACATCTTCACCTTTTTTATGTTTCACATAAAAACTTTCTTTGGATAGTGACATTGTTTACTTCTTAAACCTAAACAAAAATGAAAAGAACATTTAAGTCTATATAAGACACACTTGTTGTTTTTAATCGAAATTTACTGAGACATATTAATGCATTGTTGCTTTTTAATAAATTCATTGATATCAACAATTAACAAAAAAAAAAAATACTTACACGACGTGAAGCGGGAATTTTTACACACTTTTACGCATAACCCGGTACCGGTTAGCAAAACCAAATGAAATCTATTCTATTCTATTTTTTATTATGGCAAATAAAGGCCGATGTCGACTATTCTGCCAATGTCTAAAGTGAGTTGAGATAGCACGTGTGCGTAGACATAGATAAAAAAATATATAGATAGTTGTAAATTATAATCTTCGATGATATAGTTGGGCTTAATGTTGATCTTGTGGGGTTAGTACTGGACTGAAACAAACAAAAATAAGAATAAGTAAATTACATAAACAAATACACAAATTCGGTCAAGGTTATGGTAGCATATTTAATCAGTGTTCACAACAGTATGTAATTAATAATTGTTCACCCGGTGCCAGTATTAGCCAATTATTAAGTAAAATTAAACTGTCAAAAATAAACCCTGGTTCTACTGTAGTATTATTATATGGGGATAGTTTAAATGTTAGAAGAAAAGAAATAATTCAATGTGTCCATTTGATGTTACATCTCAATGAGACCAATCATTGTAAATTTGTTTTCTGTGCTTTGCCTTACTCGCAATACTTGTCTGAGGAGCAAAACAGGCACATTTATAATTTAAATATGTTAATTTATAATAGGACTAGTCGTCACAGTGACGCTATTTTATATTTTGATTGTAATCAATTTATTACTGATTACAAATTGACAAATTACACTATGTATTTGCCACCTAGTTGTAGGAGACAAATTGCTAATCTTTTAGCATACAATATTTACACCGTCACACTGGTACCTGTAGCGTACCATCGATTGCTGTTAGTAGTGGTACTAACACCACTTTTGATACACCTAGTAGTTTAAACTGTTAGGTGCGACAACGGGTAAGCTGCATGTGTTGAATGTTGTTCATCAAAATATGCAGGGTTTGTCTGGCAAAGAACTAGAGTTAAGTTTATTTATCGAAAACCATGATGTTCAGGTATTATGTTTGACTGAACACTGGTTGAAAGAACATGAAGTAGTGTTTATGAATGATGATTTTTTTACTGTGCAAAGTGCATTTGTGAGAAAAAGTGCTATACGCGGTGGATCATTAGTTCTTGTTTCAAACAAGTTGAAATGTAAACAACGTTTAGATTTAGTTAATCTTTCCATCGAGCGCACTATTGAGTTGTCTTGTGTTGAACTAGAGCGTTACGTCATAATATGCGTTTATCGTCCGCCCTCTGGGGATTTTATTCGTTTCGAGTCAGTCATGGAGGACTCACTCAATAAATTAAAATCAATTAATAAATGTATAATTTTATGTGGAGATTTCAATATTAATATTTTAGATGTTACTCCATTAAGTATTAGACTGCTCAATCTGTTTAAGTCTTTTAATTTAATAAACTTGTTTTTCGAACCTACTAGGATCACAGCATCGTCTTCGACTTGTCTTGATAATATATTTAGTGATTGTGATTCCAATAATAAGTTAGTGTTAAGTGACTTAACGTCTGACCACTGTGGATTATTAGCCAGCTTCCCTTTGCCATTACTTAAAAAGCCGCATAAAATAGAATGCAGGCCTTATACAGTTAGTCGTTGCAACAAATTTAAAAATAATATTGCTCATAGGATTACACCATCTATAGTAGAACACGAGACTCCTAATGAAATCTATGGAGCCCTTTTTGATATTGTACAAAAAGAATACCAATCTACTTTCAAGACCAAAACTATTGACAGTAATAGCACCTCTGTTAGCTTCAACCAATGGGCTACTCCAGGTATTTATAAAAGTAGAGCGAGACTATACGAGTTATATGGTTTAAAAAAATATATATTTGATACTTCTTTTCTAGAGTATGTCAGAAATTATTCAAAGTTATTTAAAAAAATCTGTGCTTTCGCTAAATCTAAATTTTTAAGCGATACCATAAAAAAATCCAGTAATAAAATAAAAACCACTTGGAAAATTATTAACAATGAAACGGGTAAATCGATTAAACAGGAAAAACAACTAGAGATTATGATTAACAACAAATTGGTTAATAAAGCTGCCGACGTAGCTGAGACATTTAATGAGTTTTTTGCCAACATACCTATAACTACGACTTGCTCCTTAAATTCCTCCCCGTCTAAAGCTGAAAACCTTTTGCATAGTAGTGTGCCCAGATGTAGTCGCTTATTTAGTTTCGAACATGTGACGCCTCGGGACGTGGTTAATATTTTTAACACACTTAAGTCAAAAAACACTGGAGATTACTGGGGCATCTCCGTTAAACTGTTAAGTAATATAATAGACATCGTAGCCCCCTATCTAGCTATAACTTTTAATAAATGTGTTGATTCAGGATCTTTTCCTGACCTCATGAAGAGTAGTAAAGTCATACCATTATTTAAAACAGGTAATAAAAATAACGTTGGCAATTTTAGGCCCATTTCTATCTTACCTGCATTTAGTAAAATATTTGAAAAATTAATACTCAAGCAGTTGCTAAGACATTTTAATTTAAATAGCCTCCTTCATAATGAGCAATATGGCTTTACAAAAGGTCGTTCGACAACAGATGCGGGTGTTGCTCTGCTGAAACACATTTTCAACGCATGGGAGAACTCGCAAAATGCTATCGGGGTTTTCTGTGATCTCTCCAAAGCTTTTGATTGCGTTCACCATGACACACTTTTGCGTAAACTACGTCATTACGGTGTTCAAAACGAAGCTCTCAATGTCATAAGTTCTTATTTGCAAAATAGGCACCAATGTGTAGATGTCAGTGGAGTAAAATCTTCCGGGCTACTAGTTCAGTTAGGTGTACCTCAAGGCTCAATACTGGGTCCATTCTTATTCTTAGTGTATATTAACGACTTACCATTCTATTTAAAGAATATCTGTGACATTGTACTATTTGCTGATGATACCTCACTTATCTTTAAAGTAGACAGGAATAGAAAAGATTTTGATGACGTGAATAGTGCGCTCTCAATGGTTACGGATTGGTTTACCACAAATAACCTAGTTCTTAATGCTAAGAAAACGAAATGTATAAAGTTCGCCTTACCGAATGTTAGGAATCTGGGACCCAATGTCGTTTTAGATAATGAGGTGCTTGAAACTGTACACTCGGCAGTTTTTCTGGGCATAACAGTAGACGCCAAACTTCAGTGGGGATCACATATATCAAGCCTAGCGGGAAGGCTCAGTTCGGCCGCCTACGCCGTAAGGAAAGTTAGACAGTACACGGACGTTGATACAGCTCGATTAGTCTATTTTAGTTATTTTCATAGCATAATGTCCTACGGCATTCTACTGTGGGGCAAAGCCGCGGACATTCAGAATATTTTTGTTCTTCAAAAACGAGCTGTTCGAGCGATTTACCAACTAGGTGCTAGAGTTTCTCTGAGAGATTTGTTTAAAGATATTGGTATTCTTACGGTGGCATCACAATTCATCTTCGCCAACATCTTATATATTAGGCAAAATATACACTTGTACACTAAAAATAGTGATATTCATAATATTAACACTAGAAGTAGGGATAAACTACGTGCTCCCTTTCACCGGCTTCATAAGGTTCATAATTCTTTTGTTGGTCTTGGTATTACCTTTTATAACAAGCTTCCCTCTGCTTTGCTAGATTTGCAGTTTAATGAGTTTAAAGCTAAAGTAAAATCCAACCTTTGTTCAAAGGCATACTATTCTATCAACGACTACTTAAACGATAAGAATAGTTGGTCGCTGTGATCAACTCAAGACAATGTTTATGTTCTTTCAATCCAGAGTTAGTCTTCCTACCGACGGTTTATATGGGTAGTTCATATATATATATATTTTTTTTTGTTTTTATTTAACTGCTTTTGTTAGTTTATTTTTATTTTCTTTTCATTTCATTTATTGTGTATAAGTATCATTTGCATCGTATATGTAAGCGGGCACGCCCTTTATGCCTAGAGGCTTTATTAAGGTTTTAAGTTCTGTTTACGATTTTGTTTTATTATTATTTCAGCTTGAGTTTAGTTTTCAATGTTTTGTTGGTATATTGGCGTGTGCTAGCTGACATATGGCGAATAATGTATGTTTTGTTTTATAATATTAATAACTTACACAATACTGTATAGAATCAAGTTCTTCTAACTTAACAGACAGCTGTGCTGCTGGGGAGTTTGTTCCGCCACTTCTTCTTCCCAGCGAAAGCACTAGGAAGTGTCGAAGGGCGGGCGTTTTGGGGGGACTGTCTCATGTAACTTTGACGTTCAAAAAGTGCTGACTCTCAGCCTAGTTTGAATAAATGACTTTTGATAAATATTATAATTGTTAAAACATTAAATACACATATACCACATCCACACAGATTGAGAAAATAAATCATAATTTATATTATTGTGACGGATGAAAATCATCAGCGCCAGAAGCAGTTCAGGAGAGGAATAAGTTAGAAGGGAGGGGAAATTAATCGGAAGAGGGATCTTAAATTTAGTGAGACGGTTGTAAAAATCTAGAGGTGGGATGTTGTTAGAGCATTCAAAAAATATGTGCTCAAGGGTGCCCTCCGCCAATCCGCACTCGCAGAGAAACCAAATGAAATCAGCTGTGTAAACAAAATGGCTGTCAAAATGTCAAATCAAGGTAAGTGCGTTTCGTTTCATGTACATTTTTACTGACTTATTTAAAAAATGTATCAATCCCGAAAATCCCGGGATTAAAGAAACTTGATCCCGAAAATTTCGGGACTAAAATATGACCGTGATCCCGAGATCCCGGGATCGAATCCTCTAATCATGTCCTAAACTAACTAAGATTTATTAGATATTGTGCTGGCTACAGTCGCCATCAAATTCAAATGGGGAGAAAAAAAATTGGTGTAAATAAGTTCTATTTGGCGTATATGGGTTTTAACGTGTTGAGTGAGCACTGTTAGCGCGTTCACGAGCGTTCCGTATCGTGACAGTTCTCAGCTGTCATAATCGTGATTATCCAAATCGGAATATATCGCTGTGAGCGATATTTTATAACTCGGAAGGCAGCTTAAATGATGTTAATAGATAAAACTGAACGACCAATAGAATGCGCTCATTCGTTTCGTTCAAAAACGATCCTGGTAGCAGGATTACTATGCGTGAATTTCAAACTTGATTTTTATCAGCGAACATGAAACTTCCGTGCACGTTATTTTATTAGAATGGTTGCAATCTGACGATGTATGAAACGGCAGCAACATTTGGCCTTTAAGCAAGAAACAAGATATTCATTTTTAAATACTATTTATTCTGCCAATAGTATAAAGTCAGTATTATATTAAAATAAATAACGTTATGCAACTAAAACACCACCAGGTTCCACAATGACACTACAACTTTCCGATATTGCCGGCAACGGCGCGCGCTTTGGAGACATTTTCTTAGAGTTATAATCTTTTTTCAATTTCTTTGCCAGGGCCTTTACACGATGTTTTAATGTCCGGTCCCTAGAAGAAAAATAAAATAAATTACTCCTGCTCCTATCGTAACCAATCAGAGTATATTTTAAACTAGGTAGGTAAGGTAATTATGAAAGTGATATCGTTTTTTTTTTTTAAGTGTACTAAATTGATCGGATTTGTACATAACAACGAACAGAAACAGCAGCTATGCTAGTAGTAGTAAGTACTCCTTAGTCTATGAATGTGAAGTAGTAGGTAGATACTCAGCTGCGGCTAAACAAGGAATCGTACATACAAACTAGTAGATACTGCATGGTTCGCGTGTTCTAGATATAATTACTTCCTCAATCACACTTACGAGTAATTAATACGGCAACAGTATATGCAGGCGGACACAACACAAACGCTTGCGCACGTCATGAAGAGGAAAACCGAAATCATGATGCCTTTAAATAGATTCTCCCCTTCAATATAAATTGATTCTGAAAGCAAAGGTAGAAAGTGTCTTTTAAGTATTGTAAAGATATACAGGTTCAATATGGATACCTAATTAATATCAACACAATATTGCTTAGAAGCTAAGCTGCACCATTAAAACGTGTATTAATTACAAGTTTAGTCAACAGCACACAACACGAAAGCCATTAAATTTACTGATATCGCAAACAGGATTAATGCCATGCTACGTGCTATGAAGTTCGTTTTTTAATTCCAGATAGTAAGATAGTTCCAAGTCTTTGTGTGTTTGATTTTTAGGACTTTGACATTACACCTGTCAAATTACGATCTGGGTAAAAACACGCACTACAGTTTTCTACACTTTTTCTGGCAATAGGTGGAATTTCAAATGTAAGTAAGTATTAGACATAATGCAAAACTGTAAATTAGTGGGTCAATTATGCAGCCCTTATAAGCTGCTGTTCTTCCTCAAACTTACTTGCCATTTCGTCACCAGCGAAAAACTCAACATCTGTGAAATCAATTTGCTTTTTAGATTATGGTTTATTTGTGGGTCTTGAAGGACCCATGTGTCTCAAACAATACAGTATCAGATGGAAATACTATACTGGGCTACCTTAGAATATCAGTAGGCAGGTAATAGTTAATACTATTGCCTTTCTACTATATTGTACCTGGTACACTGTAACTAGTCATTAAGAAAATTTTACAAGTTTCAAAATGTTACTGCGGAACTTTCCGAAAAGGTTCTAAATTATGATAGATAGATGTAGATAAAGCCTTGATTACCTAGGTATAAGCTTAATTTAACTGTAAGGTAACACTTACTATTTTTTTTGTAAACTACAACGACTCTTTTCATAACTTTCTTGAAGTTAATCAAACACCTATCGTTTACCGCATCGTAGATATACATTCTGGAAACACAATCCTTTTATTTTAAGAAAGTTAGTTAAAATATAGTAGTTTTAGTTAAAATATTTGAAGGATTACATTACGTACTCTTCAGAACCGCATTTTGATTCGCAGGGTGACTGAACCTGTGGAACAAGAAAAATAAATAATAAATACGGAGGTTAAAATGAAGGAGGACATTGATTTTAAGTCAGAACAATCATTTTCACTTGGCAATTTAAGCACCCAGTTTATAAAAAGTTATGCATGGTCATACATGAAAAAATATGTAAGCGCGTTGACTTGAGAACCTCCTCCGTTTTTTTCGTCAGTTAATGAGAAAATGAAAGAATACGTGGCATCTAATACATAAGACATTGCTAGGAGACTCAGCCCCATCCTTCAGGGACTAGGTACAGGAGTGGTTTAATAGGGGACTGTAAAATTTTTGGGAGGACTTCTCGTCTACTATAACTTTTTGTACTTAACTCTAAGGATCACGAAGGTAAGTACATATTACCTAACTGGTGAGGTTTAATTTACTTACTGTATCGTTTGTAGGATCATCAACAACAGCTTCTGCAACTGATAAACAGAAAATACGGTGTATTTAATCTTTGGAACTTTAATATCACATCAGAAAAACATGTTTATTACTATTATTTATGTCCTGCAAACTACGTTAAAGAGAGCCAAACGAGGGACTTAGTAGGTAAAAAATAAAAATGGTAGGCAGATTTAAGTATTATTTTTGTCCACTTCGTCAATAATCATATACGAAGAAAGGTAACTTACAGGCAGTCGGACATAAAATAAACACCACAAACAGTAGCATCATATTAAACATCTTGAGTGTCACATCCCTCCGTACTTTCATCATATTTTACACTTTTATCGAAGTATTTTACGAGACCCGATTATTTACGGCACACACTGTAAATCCTCTGGCACAGATTTACGAACTGTTTCTATAAATAAACCACTAGAAGTTACATTGCGTCAAATGAAATCTATTGAAGTATTGATAAACTACTAAGAAATATCACAAAGAGAAATTACGAACTGCTTGCAATTTTCAGTCGACCAATATTCGTCAGCTCGTCTTAGCAGCGTGGGTACCAAAATAGATGCTTGACCTCGCAGCCATTGGGCTAATGGAGTTATTTATTCAATCAGTTTTGAGTAAAGCATTATTTTGTTATTGTTCCGAACTACTTTCGGGACTTCTTGTCCAGGTTATAAATTCGTCGATTAATCGATAGCATGTAATTTATGGTTCTTGAGCGCGAAAAAAAAAAGAATTGGTGAAAAAGGCAAAGCAAGTACATATGTCAAACGAGCTTAAACAGCGTGATGCATCCTTTCTTAGGTATATTTGCAGTCCTTTGCCTAGGATCTCTTTATTTGAATAGATGTCACTCATACATAATCATCAGATTATTAGCCTCACACAATCTCGCAAGAGAACTGCATCTAGAACATCATCCCTTTGTCAACCACAGCTCAGAAATGAAGGGGTTCGCAATAAAAACTATGAACATTATTCAATACAAGCATATTTAATTCCTTTTCCACAACATTTGTAAATCACATAGTTATCACCAAAATAATAAGTCCTGTACTTACTCGCTAAAACTTAAATAATCCCAATCTGTAAGGATGAAAATCGAATATGTGTTTGCTGCTCGGCGTCTCGAACAAGAAGGCCGTCCGTCAGTCAACTTCCATAGAGGTTGACAGTGAATGTCATAATGAACGAATGATCGATTGAGTGACATCCGAGAATTAGTCGATGTAATAAGTAGGGTTACCCGATACAAGCTAACAGCTCGGCCATCCTGTTCAGAGTGCGTCCTCGCGCTTACAAACTCATAAATAGTTAAAAAAAAATAAAAGAAAAAATAACTTACAATACATTATCATCTAATCAACAACTAAAAAGAATTATATCATTAAGTATCAGTTCATTATCCAAAATAATAATCTAAATTACAATATTCTAACACATAAATAATATTTCTAAATAATTCCTTACTTTATTCATGATTTCCTAACGATTCAATTAATATTACTAAAAGATCAACATTATAATTACTTTACAATTAAAACAATTTGTTTTAGTTCTCTGTTTCATTTCGTTCCTCACCAGTATTACTATAGTTATCCTCATCATCACTACTTTCTAAGTTTCTACTAAATGTTAGCCATGGCTGTATTTTATCTATAGCTACCACGGCTTCGTATCGACGGCCGTGTTTGCGCGTCATAGGAGTGTCTTCAATGATATACCTTTCATTGGGAAGCACTTTCATTATACGATATGGACCTTGGAATTTAACCACTAATTTTTGCGACTGGCCATCATGAGGGACTTGCCTCTCGACGCGAACTAAGTCTCCTACTCTATACATTTTGGCCGATTTCCTATGTCTATTAAACCTTTCTACATCTTTTAATTGCTGTGTCTTTATACTACGACTTGCCTTATCTCTTACGCTATTCAAGTCTTCCGAGTTAATTAAATTAGTGGTATCGGAAATAACGGGATTCAAAATACCTTCTGACTTACTAGTTATATTAAACCCAAATAATAATTCAGAAGGGCTCTTTTGGGTAGCCTTATGTACCGTGGTATTGATGCCTACTTGAATGTCGCAGATATACTCATCCCAAGATTTGTCATCTTTGTTATGAGTACAAGTCGAAAGGGCATCTAAGATAGTCCTATTGAACCGTTCAACTTGTCCGTTCGCTCTGGGTGTTGCTACGGCGTTTATAACGTGTTTTATTCCGTATAGTGTTGTAAATTCCTTAAACGTTTTACTAGTGAAACTAGTTCCTTTATCGGATATCAGCCGTGTGGGAACCCCGAAATAACGTATTTGTTCTTTTATTACGCGTATACTAGTGAGGGATTTTGTATTTTTAACAGCATTTATATTTACGAATTTTGTAAAACTATCCACCAAGACCAGTAAATAACAGTTACCGCTTTTGCTCTTGATAAAAGGGCCTAAGTGGTCGACGTGTACCGTATGGAAAGGGACACTGACTTTTTCAATCGGGTGCAGGCCGCCTTCACGTTTGCCACCAGGGGTCTTATGATGGGCACATTCTAAACATGACTGCACATATTTTTTTACGAATCGACGCATTTTAGGAAACCAGTAATGCTGTTGTATTCGTTGCAAAGTTTTGTCAAATCCGTAATGTCCTATGTCGTCATGGTTACGTTTCAATATCTGCCAACGTACCCCCTTTGGCACGAACCACCTAATCTCGTCTCCTACCATACGATATATACGACCGTTCTTTATTTTGTAATTTTTATGAATATCCATTACCAAATCTGCAGTTTTATCCTCTAATATATTTTTAATCTTCTGTACCTCATCATCCGCGTCTTGCACGGTGGCAATCCAGTCCTGATCAGAGCATTCAATTGTTAGAATGTCTAGTACGTGAGTTTCGAATTCAGAAGCCTTAACTGGCCCACGGCTCAGCGCATCAACATGCGTCATTCGGGAGCCGGGTCGATATTCGATAGTACAGTCGAATTCTTGTATTTGAACCCACCAACGTGCAACTCGCGGGATCAGATCGCGTTTCACGAATGTAGATCTTAAAGCGCTACAGTCACTATAAATTGTGAATGGGATCCCCAGTAAATATACCCTAAACCTACTTAAAGATGCTACCACTGCCAGGGTTTCAAGCTCATACGAGTGTAACTTACTTTCATCGGGGGAAGTTTTACGGCTAAAGTACGAAACCGGATGAAATACGCCTAAAGAGTCAGTCTGTAATAGTATACCCGCAAGCCCATCTTTACATGCGTCGGTGTGCAATTGTGTCACTGCTTTAGGGTCGTATAAAGCCAATAATGGTCGCTGCGTAAGCAACGTTTTAACCAAGTTGAAAGATTCTTCGTGGTTATTACCCCAGGTCCAAATAACGTCTTTTTTCAATAGGTTCGTCAACGTGGAAGTTATTAAGGCATAGTCTTTAATAAACCGCCTAAAAAACCCGGATAAACCCAGAAATTGCCTCAATTCGTGTATGTTTTTGGGCGTTGGAAATTTTGAGATAGCCTCGGTTTTCCTGTCACCCGGACGAATACCTGATGAACTTACTTCGAACCCTAAAAAATCAATGGTATCAAGGAAGAAGTTACATTTGCTGAGTCTGAGTGTTAAGCCTCCTTGCTTTAGGAGTTGTAAAACTTCCTCTAATCTATTTAAACCTTCAGAGACATCTTTACAAGGTATGAGAACGTCATCCATATAGACAATTGCGTATTTGATTTTAGCGTCATGAAGAATTTTGTTAATCGTCCTTTGGAAGACGGAAGGTGCATTAACTAGACCAAACGGCATGCGATTATATTCATATTGCCCGTCTGGGGTAACAAAGGCTGTTTTGTGACAGGACTCTTTACTAATTGGAATTTGGTAGTAGCCTGACGCTAAATCAAGAGAGGTGAATAGCTGGTTGCCTGCCAGTTGGTCTAGTTGGTCCTCAACACGCGGTAGGGGGTAATGGTCTTTTTTTGTTTTCCTATTGAGCGCTCGATAATCAACGCATAACCGTTTTTCTCCCGTCTTTTTCTGGACTAAAACGATGGGACTAGCATAAGGCGAAGAAGACTCCCTCACAATGCCACTATCTATCATCTCTTGAACCATGTCGTTTACTAATATTCTTTCGGCATGAGATAAACGATACGGTCTATACACGATTGGCTCGGTATCTTCCAGTTCAATAACCATTTCTGTTACTTTAGTAAATCCGAGATCCTTTAGGCCTTTAGAAAAACAGTCTTGATATTTATTTAATAGCTGCTGTAACTGTAAACGTTCCTTATCATTGAGTTTGTCACCACATTTAATTTGTTCATTGGAATCGTCAGAATTGAAAGACATTTGACAGCAATTAACCCTTTGTAGACTCGTGTGACATTTCTGTAACAAACCTCAATAATCCCGCTAAAATAGATACTAAAATTTTTAGTACATTCAAATCAGTGTCACTGCATTGTATCATACCACACCGAACATTTTAGTATGAAATACAAATCATGGATGGCGTAATTTGTTGATTTTAGCGAGTTTAAATTTCGTGTATTGACGAAAGTAACAAGTTGAAACTCGTTGAAAGTTTGAATCTTATAAAAATATGCTAAAACTGTATAAAATTGTATTGTTTTCGTCGAAACCTATCGGTAAGTGAATGATTTTGTTCATATATTGTTACCGAAGCATATTTTTGCTTTTTATGTGAAAAACGTAACTTTATATGTTTGTAACATTTCTG
Organism: Aporophyla nigra; assembly: GCA_947507805.1. NCBI lineage: Eukaryota > Metazoa > Arthropoda > Insecta > Lepidoptera > Noctuidae > Aporophyla > Aporophyla nigra. The sequence goes on along the minus strand of OX382292.1, from coordinate 22,593,592 downwards.
TTACATTGAGTGACGATAGAAATATTAATTGCAACTAAAGTATGTGGATGTTGATGTAAAATTATGTCATATTATTCCAGAATGGGGTCAAACTCACTGAGGGATAGTCAAATATGTGACATATTGCACCAATATGATAGCGAAGACAGATTAGAGGACGATGATGATAGCGTAATTGATCCAGATTTTCAGCCGTTATTTGAAGATTTAGAACTTTTTTCTGATTGTGAAGAAGATGTAGATGAAGCAGTTGATGTAGATGCAATTATTGAAGAATGTGAACGCAGTGAGCCAATTGCTGGCCCCTCATCTGCAGATCCTGGACAGCAAGATAGCCATTCAAATAAAGCTTCCACTAAATAAAAACGAAAAAAGCGGCAATTACAATGGAAAAAGAAAAACCTAGTTCTAAACGACCAGCAGTTACGATTTACAGGAAATACTATTTTACCGACTAATTTATTTGACCTTAATACACCAATGCAATTCTTTTTATATTTTTTCTCCAAAAAGTTAATAACTTTTATTACTGAACAAACAAATCACTACATAAAACATCCAAACCTGCCATCTTTTACTTCGTATCAAAATTGTATACCTTCCCATAATACTGTCAATCAAATCTACTCCTCCCATATGCCGATTATATTCTCCGACGATATGGGGCCGATCAATGTTGATGTACTTCTTATTGGCCTTATCGTAACTTCTGACTAGGGCCTTCGGCAATTCACCAGCAAAAGACGATTATAACTTAGTTAGACCTGACTATGGCAAATTCTTGGCCGTTATGTCGAAGAGTAAGGCAGGCAAAAAACTGCAATGACAAACAATTGTCTTCAGCAGATTTTCGACTTGAGATCGGTGTGACTTTATGCAAGCTAGGCTTGATTACTAATATCAAGAACCGAAGGTCAACTGAAAATGAAATACAAACCAAAAAACACAAGGGGCCAGCGCAACATGTCCCCCCGTTGGCAGTAAGGCAGGATCAAATTGGCCACTGGCCGATTTGGGTAGAAAAAAGGGTTCGGTGCAAGTTTCCCAAATGTACTGGTGTATCACAAACTATTTGCGAAAAATGCGGAGTAGCGTTATGCTACAATAAACAAAATAATTGTTTTAGATCCTTTCATACCACATAAGTAGATTTTCTTTTACTTTAACTCAATGTTACAGTAATGTTACACTCCCTAAAATGTGAAATAAATAAATAATAATAAATATTTTTTAATTTTTGAGAAATATGTGTTTTTTTATATGTTTAAACCTATCTTATACCAAAGTTATTTAAAATTTTATGCTTTTGGGCTACAAAGGGTTAAGAATCTTTGGGGAGTTTAAATATTCGGTTTTCATAGAACGAGTCAATAAAGAATTTTTAGAGATATTTATTTCTCCTCCAGACACATTATATACAAGTATTGAACCATTACCTTCCTTGATGCTATATTCACCCGGTAAAATATAATAATGTCTTCCACCTAACTCCCTAAGGGACGCTCGTACATAGACATTGCCATTAAAAGAGGGCTCAGATTTTACTGGAATTACAAACAATGAAGATGGTGGAATAAGAATACTATCATCACATAGCAAGTGTATTTTGGTAGAATCAATCCTTTTAAATATTAATTTAGTTGGGGTCTTCGTAATAATAAGATCAGACATTTCAGTAAATGAGTGCCCCAAGAGAGCAGGGTGACTCAGTACGTGGTCCTCAACTACGTAAATGTCTATATTTTTTCTGATGCCCTGAACTTCAACATCGGCTGTAGTTATACCTAATGGAATAGTTAGATTTGAACCTATACCTCTTAACACAGGTAAATTAGGTGGGCATTTAACATCCATGTCAAGTTCTTTAGCCTTGCTTATTGTAATAAGCGTGCACTGGCTCCCTAAATCTATGTGACATTTTACTGTTACACCATCAATTTTAATGTCTAAAATATATTTATCAATAGACCTATCAATTGTCAGCTCTGATACCTGTTTTTCAATCTTATCCTTAGATTGGGTTTCGTTTCTAGGAGAATCAATTTTATGTTTGGATTTATAACAGTTAGAAGCTTGATGACCTAATCTTTCGCATAGTGAACATTTAATAGAGGGTTTATCGCATCTAAAACTGGGATGACCAAGTTCGTTACAATTGAAACACCGTATATTAGAATTCACCGCACTAGACTTCGGATTCTGGGCCCGAGACGTGGTTGCAATAATAGAGGCTTTACGATCGTTCCTATTTCTAACGTTAGCTTCGAATGCTTCTCTATTTTGACCTACTTTTACCGTCCGAAAATATTTTAAAATTTGTTCTGGTTCACTAAATTGAGCTGCTTGCGCACCTACTCTAATGGCACGGTCATCTACTCCGTATAAGACACAATCTACTGCTTGTTTACCGTAAATTTTACATCTGTTTAGCAAATTTAATTTTGTATAATAATATTGTTCCAATGATTCACCGTACTTAACACGTTTAGCCAACATATCTGTCAAGAGTTCGGCGTAGTCCTCGCGACAAGGAAATGATTCAATAAGTTTTTTCTTCCATTCGCCCCAAGTATAGAGAAGAGAAGGTAAACCTTGGTACCAGGTTTTTGCTACCCCAGAAAGTTTAGGAAGAGCGTAGTGAATTATTTCCTTTTCAGACCAACCGTATATTTCAGCACATTCTTCTACTTTAGTGATCCATACTAGCATAGTTTGCTCTTTACTTAGGGGGTCAAATTCCGGCAAAACATTACTGTTAAATGACAACTTGGGCTGCCCCGAACTCTTGACGTTACTTAAGATCGACAAAAATTTATCTAATATTACATTTGTTTCAGATTCCCTATTCGTGTTCCGTCTAGACTTATAAACTCGTGTTGACTCACGATTACTCGAGCTGTCGCTGCTTTGCTCCGTTCGCCTGGAGCCACCTCTCCTTGCTCGTGACCTCTTCCTGTATTTCCTTGTCCTCTCGCGGCTTGCACCACCCCGCGATGAACTGTCCGAATCCGTTATGATATTTCGCCTTTTCCGGTTGTTTCTTGACGGACGCAGTATCCGCTCTTCAATCCTAGCTGGCACTCCGGTAGTAACCCGCTCCTTATCCTGGCTGTTCATATTCCGTCCTTCGACCTCGCACCTAGATGTGCTCCTGCCCTCAGACCTGGGCTCACTCCTGCCCTCAAACCTGGGCTCACTCCTGCCCTCTAACCTGGGCTCACTCCTGCCCTCAAACCTGGGCTCACTCCTGCCCTCAAACCTGGGCTCACTCCTGCCCTCAAACCTGGGCTCACTTTCGTCCTTATCCATATTGAATAACAACCCTTCCCCTCGGTTGCATCCAATACGAATGTGTATCTGAAACTTACATTTAAAAGCTTAGTATATGCTCGTATTTACACTATAATTAAATACGTACGGGCCACCAATAATTAGAGCTACAATTTTCTTATTTTAAAATAAACTATTAGGTCAATGTCACAATAAAATACTTCTTTCAAACCAACTTAGACACCGGTGTATAAATTTATTACGTACACGGCGATAAAGTTTATATAGCCACTAGTCACAAGATATTTGTTATTTTATTTTGTTCTTTCCACTTCTCAAATCCATTTATTATGATAACGTGTACTAATCGTCCATATTTTTAGATCAACGCATTTGGCCATCGTTAAAAACGTCCATAACTTTCATATTCAAATTGTTTTTAAAAATTAGGTTTTCATATCTTATAAAAAAATAAAGTTATTTGTCCAGAAAATAAATAGTAACATTCCATTTTCGAAAGTAAAAGATGTAGGTAGTCAGGAAAAAGGAAATAAAGTATGCATGTTTTAAATCCGTAAAAATCTTTCGAATCATAGCAGTAACGATATTTTTTAAACACTCTTTGCCATAGTAAGGTCGTTGTGGACGTGAAAATAAGAAAATTATGAGAATTCTCTTACGATCCCACTTCTGAACTGTCAACCACAGCTCAGAAATGAAGGGGTTCGCAATAAAAACTATGAACATTATTCAATACAAGCATATTTAATTCCTTTTCCACAACATTTGTAAATCACATAGTTATCACCAAAATAATAAGTCCTGTACTTACTCGCTAAAACTTAAATAATCCCAATCTGTAAGGATGAAAATCGAATATGTGTTTGCTGCTCGGCGTCTCGAACAAGAAGGCCGTCCGTCAGTCAACTTCCATAGAGGTTGACAGTGAATGTCATAATGAACGAATGATCGATTGAGTGACATCCGAGAATTAGTCGATGTAATAAGTAGGGTTACCCGATACAAGCTAACACCTTAGAATCCCTTAGGTACGTTTAGGAATGTTAGTGCTGAAGATTTTTGTTCTCAAATCATAACCAGCCTGCTGGAGAAAGGTCAGCGGACTACATTCACAGAAATCAAAGACCAGATAATTTGTTTAGTTTACGAACACAGTACATTCAGAAACTCCACCACTCCCATATTATTATACTCTTTGCTCCACCACCTATCGACAGCCCTAGTGCATTAGTCCCGTAATGTCTTTGTAGATAATTATTAATATTATAAATCAGCCAAAACAAGTTTCTATGTAGGGGGTAAGGGGTAATCTTCGGAACTACTAATCCGATGACGAACACTATTTCTCTGATGAACGCTACTTCAATGATGACTGTCACAGGATATAATTTCGTCACATCCACGGCAAACTTACGAATCTGCAGTTTTGGTAAAATCGATATTATGATGAAAATCTGTTCGTAATGTTTAAAATATTGACAAACCGTTATTCATTATATAAAAAAGTACCATTTTAAAAACCAAAATGTACCATGGTACCTATATACCCGTTAACAAAACAAAGAAATCGTTGATATTTACTTTCAAAACGCTCCCCTGTAAAATACATTTTCTGCAGATTCGTAAGTTTGCCGTAGATGTGACGATTTAATGTTCAAAAGAAATTTGAAAAACTGAAGCTTTGATATAAGTATTAAAATATTGTATGTATGAAGTTCATTTAAATATTTCCCGGGATTCGTTCTGTCACTTGATTCCCCGCTTCACTAAATATTGTTACGTGTAAAGAAACGTTAAGTTTCGTTCAGGAACGCTCGCATGGTTTTTGTACATTCGGATTCTAAACAAAATCAACCGTGATTTAGAGTAAACATTTTTTTAAACAACATACGGTACTAATATTAATGAATTCAATTACCATTTACCAACGTTCAGTCAAGTTGATCCAACGACAGCAATGGGTGCAAGTTGCATGCAAAAAGCATATTAAAGACTTGCAGACTGGAATTATTTCGATCTCTGTTTAACTTTAACAACTTTGGCGTATTTTACAAGCAAGAGCGAGATAACAACATTTCTGACATACTGTTCGAGTTCGGTGGGTGCTTGCAACGTAGCTCGCTCAACAAATTGAAATCAAAAAACCAGTTTATTTACTGACCACATCCACGACGCGCGCGTCAAAGGTTTCGTGCCCAAACTTATAGTCGTGTTTTCTCACTGAGATGAAAATCACAAAATCTGTCTGTGCAGTTAAGTGCAATTATTTTTCGTGCGTCATTTTATCGTAATTACAAGATTCTAGAGTGATAAAAACTATTTTCGAAAGTCCATAATATAGTAGATATTGCGAGTGCTAAAAAGGTGTGTCGTGGTTCGAATTTTGAATTGTGAATAAACTTTTGTGCATTCACATGAAAAATACGGGTGTTTTGTTTCGATGAGTTTGTGTGTGCAAAAGAGATGTTGATACGGAAAAGGTTTTCAATAACAAATTGATTGTCGGTTGCATAGTTGAGTGATCTTCGTGTGATTTCTTCAACGAGCCGAGTTCGCAAGGTAAACGTGAGTAAAAGTTACGCTAAAATAACTGTTTCTAGCCTTATATACTAGCTGTTCATTGTATGGTTCAATTAACACGATGAAATGTTCCCACTGGGTGATTCCAGTGAGATTTTAATTGGAAATCATTGTTGTGCATTCCAATAGGAATGATAATAATAATATACAGTGGGCCGAAATGTTTTGATTTGGCATTCCTTTGTGCCGTAACGTTACTATCGAACGAAGACCGGTTTGCGTACTTTAATTACACAATGTATATGAATGCAGTCAATTTCGATTTCGCGAATACCTGAGTTTAAGCTAGAAACTTTCAGCAGTTTCAGTAATGAAATATTGTCTGTGGGCACTGTACTAATTCTTTTCCGTATTCAAACCATTAATCATACTTGGAAGATTATTAAAACTTTGCATGTACTTATTTAAAGAAAAATACCTGTAGAGTGAACTCATTTGACCTTTGCCCAACAGACACTGAAATAAATAATACTTAAACCCAGAAATCATTAACAAAATCGCTATACTTATTTTGTTTTAGTGCATTGATAAAAGAAAAAAAAAATGATATTAGTAACAACAAAACACTATCAAAAACATTAAAAAATAATTTGTCTGTTTTCAAACAAGATCATGTAGGTAATTCTGAATTCTGTATCATTACAACAGAATTCGTGTCATTATTAACAGAATAATTAGTATTGGTCAAATAAACAGCCTTATTTCAGAGTGTGGGGAGTTAAAAACTTTCCAACAGAGAAGTAAAAAAGACGTACGTTTAAACTTCCAAACCTATTCACCATCTACTTTTGCTTAATCCCTGTTATGGTTCTACAGATGACTGGATCAAGATCCTGCACTCACCGAACAAGCGCTCATCAGCCCTGATGTTGTCGGGAACATTCCATGAAGTTGGCTGACATGCAGCCATGGCCAGTGGCAAGGCTCTGTATTCAATAGCGGTAGTCGCATTGGGCTTCATTTGCTTCGTAGTTGGAGCTATCGCAGTGGGCCTACCTACTTGGGGCAACTTCGCTAGCTGTAAGTATTATTAACTAAACAAATGAACTTATGCATAACTCTGTGCAAGATGATGCCACTAGCTAGCACAAGAACCTTCGCTGTAGTGCTTCTACCACCGACCAGCATTAATATGGGTATCATATTATGGTCTCTTGCATTCCAAAAATATTCACTGACCATACTTCATCTATACAAATAAATAAAATTGAAGTCACTGTTTATAATTTCAAATTAACAGCTTCTCACTAAATACATATGAAAGTATATACTTTTTGTCTGAGTAACATGTCCCTGTGTGATAATTTTTGAATACCACATGGGCGATTCTGCAGGCACAGCTAGTTTAATTAATATTTTTTTACTTTACTCATTTATTGGATTCATTTCTTTACATATTAGAGTTATGGTACTTGTGCAAGAACTTAAACATTGTTTATAACAGGCTTAATTAACATTATTATAGATTAGTAAGATTAGTCACAAGTTTTGTATAGTACAGTAATAATCACTTATTTCATAGTAGTTTAGAGAGATATCATTAGAAGCTAGAAAATTAAAAGAACATTTGCTAAATTACTGCAAAAACTATAGCAAAGTTATGCACTGCTGATATAATAATACAGCTCATCTATTTACTTAATTGGTCAATTAATACTGATAATTTCACAGGTTAAATACATGTCATATGCTTGCATATAGCTAAAACAATTTAAAAAGAACTGGTGTATTATATTAGTTGCATTAACAAACAATACAGAAAAACAAAACAATAGAATTAAATGAGTCAGCCATGCTTTGTTTAAATGTAGGCCAATGTATCATTCTCAGGGTTAGATTTTGGTAGCCAATCAGTGGCATTAAATTTTTAACAATTTCTGGCATAATTGCATCAAGTATGAAGACAAAAAAATCAAGGAAGATCAATTTAGAGAATACTTTCATGTTCTTGACTTATAGGTTTTATTAATGGCGCATATCTTTTTTATTGGGCAAAGGCCTCCCTAGCGAAACCTTGTCTTATAAGATCTTTGGCCATGTTATTCTTGAAAACTTATTCAGACTGATTCACTACCTTCGCCATTGTAATTGACAACTAAGCCAATAATAGAATATTTATGGAATAACCCACTGGTTAATTTATGATGATTTACTAATACAATGTACTTATTTTCCTCCATTTTAATGTGATAAATATATATTAACTGTAGATGTTTTCCTTATCATTATATGTACAGGGAAAAAGATGATTTGTCAAATGAGAGCAAGTATTGAATACAATGAAAACCCATCCTATGTCTTCACACGCAATGATTTTTCAGTACATAGTTTTATATTGCAATAATGAAAAGCACAATTGTTTTGTAAATAAGTAGTATGTATGTATCGTAACTATGGGCAAACCAAAAAACTGAGTTCTTGTTGCAAGAAAAAGGCGATCTGGCTAGCATTCTATAATACCTGTGGCACTCAAGTTTTCGGTCGGCCTTTGCACTTTAATGTCACTAAGTATAGATAATGCTTTGCACCTAGATTTGTATAAATAAACTAATTCTTTCAGATGACTCTGACTTCCAACTATCAGTCCCTGGGTACTATTGTAAGTATACAAACAGTTACTAGGTGATGGGTAGCAATTATAAAGCGAACCAATATAAACTTTATAATTAATTATAAAATTGATATTAAGTATACTTAAACTTTTATCAAACCCCCACTTATTTTTTAAACAACGCGTTCACGATGTGTATAATGTGAAACCATTAAGTCATTGCAATGTAAATGTAATTCTTATCTCATTGTTATAAAGTATAAATTAGAATGAATGGTGGGCCAGAGGTAACGGCCGCGACATACGAGTCGTGGGTTCGAACCCAAGCGGGCACTTTGTGTAAATTATTTCATCACCACTGCTCACAAAACTGTGATGGAAAACATCGTGAGGGAATCGGCATGTCCTAGAACCAAAAATTCGCAGACATGTGACATCTAACAAACCGCACTAGGCTCGCGGTAGATTACGGGCCATTCCCTCTAACCAAGAGAGAGCCTGTCCTAGCAGTGGGAACAGCATAGGCTGATGATAATGAGGATAAATAAGAGTGAATGCTATGAGTTTGATAAAACTGTCAGCAATCATTCTAATGTTGGTAGTGGTAGGCCTTATTAAACTAATACGCTGGTGATTTAACTAATCTGAAATTTAATATGTGCTAAAGTTGTAACTACCAAAACAAATGAAAGATACCTATAAACCTACAGTTTGTTCACAGTTACTTTACCTCTGACAACAACAATCCAACAGCGTCCTAATAGTAACGAAGGTAAAGATCATTGTGATATTGATACACCAGTTCGTGGAAGCAACTCAAAAGCACCCTTAACTTAAGGCAACAAAGATCTATTTGATTTTAACAGTGACTCAAAATCAGGGGTGAAATAAGTGTGAGCGGACTGTAGATACCTACCTCTTGCGTAGCAGGTTAACGTAGAAAATGAGATTAATATGCTTCCAAAGGCGTTCCCTCACGGGGATCATTCGCCTGGAATGTAACCTTTACTTGCGACTCGACTTAATGCTTAGACTTCTACTTACCGTACAAAATCTAAGTTTCGTTGAAACGACTAATTCATTTTTTTATTCATACCTATTTAAAGCTGAGAAAATGCGACCTTGTCAAATTTCACGTAAGGCTGTTTGTTTACTATTTAATTTGTATGATTTAACATGTCCTGCTGGTTTCTATTAGCTGTCTACACTACCTAGCAGTTGTCGGCCTGCGTAGTCCGCACTTACAAAACCCTAAACCTAGACTGGAATTTTGAACGTAATAAAATCGCGGCAGGATTTTTTAGTGCACTACATTTTCAACTCTCGGTGTTAAACCGAGAATTGAGAATCGAATGGAGTTCAGCGCGAGTGAGTCGAAAAAACACTGTTCGATTATCAACTCTCGGGGCCGAGTGCGTTCAAGATCCAGTGCGCACAAAATCCCACCGCAATTTTATGAGGACTGTTTTAACATGGGCTTACATTACAGACTTATGCTCCGATGAGAGACCGACTTTAGGTACCTACTTATTATTAAAATAAAATGATATTATAGTAAGTAAATCTATTATTTATGTTAAAACCACAGGTTGGAAGAAAGCAATAATCAGAAACTTGTTTAATGTCGTAATAGTTTCATCGGTTAATAAATAAATAGCTGTGCTCGTATAAAAACCGGATTGAAAGATAATAAAGGCGTGTTAGATGCAGAATACGTAACTCACAGATATTTCTATACAAGCTGCGCTCACACATACAAAAACTGCTGTCGTGTATACCAAGAGTTAAGTAATCTTTAGAATTTGGAACCTACAATTTTAAAGGTGTTTTAGTTCCTACCCTCGGGTTTCATGATAAGATCAGCGCTGGACATTTCATCATCTGCCTAGCCTTTCCCAAATATGTTGGAATCTAATCGGGTGCAGCTGAAAACCAGTATTTCACGTTGAGCGACTTCTTATCTTGAGTTCCACAACCCAGTATCTGGGTAATACGATACCTCTCACTTCTAACTCTGTGAATAATAGCCGGGACCCAACAGCTTAACGTACTTTCCGGGGCACGGATCTAGCTGTCTTTAAAGCACTTAAAACCAGCTATCAGAGTTCCCAGACTTTTCAGTTTAAAAAAAGGTTTGTTGTCCGCGGCGCACCTTCTTGCTCCAAAAAACCTAAAATACCAAATCTTGTCTTTACTTTTTGTTGTTTATACAACCTTCATGCATTGCTATGTAAACACCGAAACGAAGTGTGCGTTATATGGGTGTATGTCTATTTTATCTTGGGGCACACAACACAACGGAAGTCGCAGGCCCAAGCTCAAGCGCACTAAAGTGGGCCAAACCGCGCTCGTACTTCTACTGTTACCTTTGATACCTTCGCCTTTCTAACGTACCTACCTTAGTTATTTATAAGATAACATCAATGATTGCCTGTCAAATATAAAGCTCTCTTATTCGTTTGTTATTTTCGTAGAGTTGTGGTAGAAAGCCATATAAAAATACATCTCGAATTTCTGCCCTACAATCATCGAAATATTAACTTCACTTTTCAAAATAAATTGAAATAAGTAAGTGCCTAAAACGATTGTGTCAAAATGAGTTTTCACTTTTACTTCCTACCGCAATTAAATTGGAAACAGAATATTAGGTTTAGGAGACAGTTATCTAATCGTTAAAGGCGAGGATTTTTTGTCGGTTTCGTTTAATCTCTACAGGTAACTAACTGTATCAAGCAAGAAAAAGCTTAATTTTTAACTTCACAGTAAACAGCACTATTATTATTGCAATTAACTCGTAGGCTGTTCTCGATGTTTACTTGGGCCGGTATATTCAGTGCATTAAAAAATGTGGCACGCCCGCCAAACGGGTTATTGACCCCGAGACCTTTGTGACAAAACTTGTGGGAGATGTGCCAGCGGTCGCTGTTATGGAGTTGATTCGGTTTTTTTTTAAATTTATACAGCCATCGTGCATTCAACCTCTTTCTAGAATATTAAAACTTGTATAGGTATATCGTGAGTGCTGAATGCTTAATCGCTTTGTATTCGTCACGTTATGTACGTTCTAATAGGTACTTTAAGACGGATTTAATTTTGAATTTCGATCAATATTCACATCAGTAGACTTAAAAAAAGTTCTTTACTCTTTGATTCGGGATTTTGAGAACTGGATTGAAAAGATATTTATATTGTAATACTGTGCCAGTGTTATTTATATGTATTGCTGAATCAAATAGACATCCATATTCTTTCAGATTATTAAAAAAAGTAGGTATAGTCAGTTCTAAAAGTATCTAACCTGTGGATGTCAATTTGACAATTTGTAGTGCCACTTACTAATTGAGTGCTTTGTTTTAATTATTTAAATATTATTATATAAGGTGGAGGCTCTAGGGTAGACAGGGTTTTTTTAGATTTTTGCATTTTGTTAATCATATTTTAATCAACACACAACCTGGCACTGATTTGCAAATTAGAAAAAAAAAAACAATGAATTTCGTGGCCAACCCTGAAGATGCCACGAAATTCTAATTTTTAATCACATTTATTCAGATGTTTTTCAACTCAATTTTCTTCAGTTATTTTATAAAAAAAAAAACAGTTAATAGAAAAAGTTGTGAAATATAAAAATGAAATCTTCTGAATTAGAGGAACGTGTTACTAATTCCCTTTATACCTAAGTGATTGCGTAAGAATTTAACCTGAACAGTGTGTTGTTTACACTTTCATGAGACACGTTTGGAACAGACCACAGGTACCCTACTTTGAATGTATTACCGCAACATCCTCTTTGGGTTATTCTAACCAAACAGGTCTCAGGTTCTCTTCCCCGAGAAATTCGACCTTTCACGGTCGCATAAGTTTGGGTCCACGCAGGACGACCAACATTTTAAAATAATTTACCGCGAATATTATACTTAATGAAAAAAAAAAAGAATCATTACGTTTACAAATAAATGTACCTACACAGTATGACTATCAGTTGTAATACTAGCGTAAAATTAAAGTTAACAACAGCCTTCTGAATAATAGCGCCATTACATTGCTTCCCAGACGACAGGCTATAATTCACGCCCACCGTAATAACGGTATCATCTAAAATAGAAAAATGATAGCTTATTCATTTAAAATCAATGCATGTCTAACCAACTGTAGAAAGCCGCGGCAGCTGTTGTTACCTACCACAGCAGTCAGGCCACTGTCGTTCGAGGACTTAACACAGTAGGAAATGCAAAAAAAAAAATAGGGTAATGGATCCACATCTACTCAGCGTCGCTCAATACTTTTGAATCAAGGCAATAAAATATTGTATTCTAGGTAGGAGAATAATGTATTATTTCAGGTTTCAATCTATACAATACATACAAATAAATAAAATTGGAGTGTCTGTTTTTAATATTAAGATAACCACTTTTTACTAAGTGTATATGGATGTATACACGATACATATACCAAAACAACATTTTTTACAATTTTTGTCTGTCTGTCTGTCTGTTCGTTCCCGCTAATCTCGGAAATGGCTGGATCGATTTTGACGGGACTTTCACTGGCAGATAGCTGATGTAACAAGGAGTAACTTAGGCTATTTTTATTTTAGAAAAATTCTTTTATTTTAGAAAAAATAACTATCTTCGAAAACTACGCTGACATACGTCTCAAAATTCGTAAAACCCTGGCTGAATCCTACGAAATAGATCAAAATAATGTACTACAGTATTGTACACCTTAAAAAGGCCTACAAAAATGTCCTCAATGGTATATGTCTATCTCTTAGGGATAACCCACAATAACCATTTTTTATCTTTTACTTTTTACGAGAAATAAGGGCTTATTTACGAAGCGATTTTAAGCAATACAACATTAATCCTTATCCAATTAAGTACTTTAAATACATTGTGCATTTAATATAGATCAATATGGCCCTTTACAGCATGTAATTTAAATGAATATCTTAGAAGATATTAGAGATTTAAAAAGTGGGCGCAGAGCGCGTTGGCAGGGGCCGGGTAGTACAGGATAAGTAGGATTGTAATTCATATTACTTTGGCTTCAAAGTAATTGCGAATATCATGTGTGTTCATTATACTCAAAATAAACCTAATAGTATTATTCCAAGTAAGAGACCGCGAAATGGCTTAGATGTTTAGATTTTTGGATGTTTGTTTCTCAATGATGCAAAGACGGCCAAACGGATTTAGATCGAATTTGGCACAAAGATATATCATGGATATGTAACAGATAGGATACCTACTTTATCCCGGTAGTAGGTTCCCGGGTGATATTTTCCGACAGCTATACGGGCCAAGCCACTGGCAAAAGTACTATTCCTATAATTATGTTCGGTGTCTGGTAAATGATTGAGTGTCTGTATAGGTAAAATAGGAGCGTTAAGAAAAACCAGGAAGACTTATATTCAACTAAACCAAGCCCTATGTCACAGTCTTCTTACTCTGAATACTATTACTTTTATTTTAAAAACACCAACACACATGATGTTCTCATAAACTATGAATCCTAAGTAATATGAGTTATAATCCTACTACTAATAATATTATATATGTGAAAATATGTATGATTGGGTGTTTGTTTCTCAATCACGCAAAAATGGCTGAATGGATCTGGATCGAAAATAGCACACAGAGTCTATATTACCTATATAACCTGGAATAACACATTCTTATCGCGGTAGTACGTCCTCTTGCATTAATTTCCGACATCCACGCGGGCGAAGCCGCGGGCAAATAATATTATAAATGTGAAAATATGTATGATTGGGTTGTTGTTTCTCAATCACACAAAAATGGCTGAATGGATCTGGATCGAAAATAGCACACAGAGTAGTCTATATTACCTATATAACCTGGAATAACACATTCTTATCGCGGTTATACGTCCTCTTGCATTAATTTCCGACATCCACGCGGGCGAAGCCGCGGGCAAAAGCTAGTAAAAAAATAAAAATAAATGCAGAATAGCAATTACACCTCAAGGTTTAAATTCTAATTGGTAACCGCTAGATTGTATGTCAACATGACATGTGTTAGATTTCCCAGAATACGTATATAATAATAAATAATCTACCTGACGAAATTGTAATGTATAAAAGTAGGCGGTTGATGAAAGGCAAAATACAAAAATATCTATCACTACGTAACAGATCGTCAGACTCGTGTTGACAGCTGTAATTGAGGGTTTTTTATAATTTTTACCGTGACTATATTATCATGGACGTCCATGTGCACGTCACGGCACCCAGTTTACTTCCCTGTGCTATCGTGATAACCCAGGTAAGTAAAATTTGTGCAACTATATGAAGACTCTTTTCAATTTCCGCCCACGATAACGTTGTAAGGTGCACGTATTTCCATACATTTTATGGACGTGGTCGACGACTGGGGACATTCACGATAATTTCGTGAAATAAGAAACTATAAAAGCGCACACTGGCTGACTGACATAAGAGCCAATTCAAACACTTGTGGACACGAGTTTAAAAAACCGGGTGAAGTTTCACCAACTTACGAAATCTCCAAACACAAAACGCTAAAGGAGATGTTTCATTTTCGGCCATCAGATGTACATTTATCGAAAAAGAGGAAAAAATACCACAAATTGGGAAAAAATATTCTCTGGTAAATTTGAGCCTGATTTGTTGTGTACAAAAAATAATAGTTTTCCAATTATTGCCATATTTTATTCAACATGGCGTCTCGTTTGCTTGCAGACTTCGTTCGTTCTGAAATCATATCTCATCTAATCAACGTAACGTAGAAAATAATTAAAAAATGTGTGCATTCTTGTAGTGTTAAAAATAAATTACTATTATTCTCTTATACATATTTTTGAGTAAACATAATTAAGTGTGACCATTTCATCGTTACAAAAATCTTTAGTCTCTATTTTTGAAGTGTGTTTCTAAACGAATTCAAAATAACCACTTGCTAACTCATAAGACAAACGTCAAACATTTTTAATTTTTATTTTGTACATAAAAACCATTTGATATTATGAAAAAAATGTTACTTTATTCTATTCAGGGGTATGTTTCCCAGCTTCGCTAAAAGGTACATGTTATGGCCGGAGCTCCATATAAAAATGAAACATCTCCTTTGAGATAACTTTTCGACTCCAAGACAGATGTTCCAAAACTCTTAACATTGATGTCATGTGGTGTAAGTTACAATAGTGTAACTGTTGTAGTTCTGCCAGTACCGAGCCATCAATGTTCATCATGACAACGCCATTTTTTTAACTGACAGGCAACGACCTCGCCTCAAACGCAAGCACGATACGCGAAGGTCCCAAGAAAGAATATTTTTTTCCTCCAAATGTTTTTGTTCAACGATTAGTCTTCTCCGTCTTCATTGTCCGTGGCATTGATGCTAAATGAAGTGTCAAGTCTGGTATTTATAGCAGTTAATTCTCTAACAGACTATTATGCATTTCTTTTTACATGCATTATCTGGTTGTTGATTAATTAAGATGTTGACGCCATATAACGACAGCTGTATTAAAAAGAAATGTTGCGCTATTTAAATGTGCAGTCTTTGCGACTAGTACAAAAGAGCCTCTTTTAAGTCGTGGTGTTTAACAAATTGATATTTTGTTCCACTTTTCGTGGTTCATCGGAGCAATATTGGATGGAGCATTATCTTTTAACGATTTTTTTTTATAGCTATGAATACTTTTGATTTCATTGGTCTTTTTAGGGTTCCGTTGCCAAATGGCAAAAAACGGAACCCTTATAGATTCGCCATGTCTGTCTGTCTGTCTGTCTGTCTGTCTGTCCGAGTATGTCGCAGCCACTTTTCTCCGAAACTATAAGAGCTGTGCTATTGAAACTTGGTAAGTAGATGTATTCAGTGAACCGCATTAAGATTTTCACACAAAAATAGAAAAAAAACAATAATATTTGGGGTTCCCCATACATAGAACTGAAACTCAAAAATTTTTTTTTCATCAAACCCTTACGTGTGGGGTATCTATGGATAGGTCTTCAAAAATGATATTGAGGTTTCTAATATCATTTTTTTTTTAAACAATAATATTTGGGGTTCCCCATACATAGAACTGAGACACAAAAAAAAAAATTCATCAAACCCTTACGTGTGGGGTATTTATGGATAGGTCTTCAAAAATGAAATTGAGGTTTCTAATATCATTTTTTTCTAAACTGAATAGTTTGCGCGAGAGACACTTCCAAAGTGGTAAAATGTGTGTCCCCCCCCCCGTAACTTCTAAAATAAGGGAATGATAAAACTAAAAAAAATATATGATGTACATTACCATGAAAACTACCAACGAAAATTGGTTTGAACGAGATCTAGTTAGTAGTTTTTTTTTAATACGTCATAAATCGTAAACCACAATTTACCTTTCATTCAGTCAACACAAATATAAAAATTAAAAAAAAAACATTTCATTTCATAAACGATGATGACGAATGATGATGATGATGACCTGCAGGTTTGTACGGAACCCTCGGTGCGCGAGTCCGACTCGCACTTGGCCGGTTTTTTATGTTTCTAGCTGCATAGAAACACACTATTGCTCCTTAATCTAGGCTATCGGTTTACCGGGACTGGCCTGGATCGTTAAATTTATCGTTGCACTTTATGACTTATTGTTCCGCACAGTTCTTTGGCGTTCACAGTTATATTCTGCCTCGCCGCTGTAAATTATAATCGCAGTCACGAATACCTTTAAACACTACTATGTTGATCCATGTCTTCGGGTGGACAGGATAACAGACAGATAATTACATACAATTATTGAAATATTTTCGTTACACGAAACTCCACATCATCGCTTCATCAGAATATTACCAGACTTTTAGTTATGATATTCGTTTTAAGGCTTCAGTAACTTTTACAATCACAATACTATAGTTTATTAGAATCTCCACAGACCTATTTATATTTTATCGGAATTCGTTCCAGTCCTTACTTCTTTACTAAGAACCGTTCGCTATCGATTGACTTCTGCCAGTGTATGAATATTAAATTGAAGCTTCAATAGACTATCATTGATTTCGATACGCAGTTAGAATTTCTTCGACCCTCGTAAACGACGCGTGGTAAATCTGAAATGACAGAAACTTTGCGTATGGGATTTTGCAAATATTAGCAATATGTGCAAAGTTTTGCGAAATTTCTTGTTTCTGTGTTTTCTGCTCTATTGTAGTTTTGCATCATTTGTTGGTTTCCCATTATTATTCTACGTTACATCCAATTACACAATGTTTCAATATACAATGTTCAGTCAAGTGCATTGTTGACCCGAACACTAGGTGAATGTCGGCCATCATGTTATCAATTGACATATGACTTGTGACTCATGCCATCATTAATGAAGTGCATACAGCCATCCTTATGATCAGATTTCGTCATAATCTTTTTATCTTCAAGCTTGGCTTTTATATTGCCTTTGAGATGATGTTCTCAGCTCGCTGAATGAGAAACGTGCTACTTCGATATAACGGTGGATTCCTCAATAGTCACATATTTTTGCGTTTTTCGCTTTTTGCTCTAATATTGTATATAGAAAACTTCGGGCTCGCTAGTATATTCAACAACTAAATCGTCTGTTATTGTTACTTGTGAACTTAAGTTTTTAAATGGCTTGTACAACTAGTGTAGGTGGCAATAACAAGAATATTGAATAACGATAAGTTGCAATAATTGAGTTTTCTAGAAGCTATTAGTATGAACCTAATGATCTTTAATGCTTGTCCGGCGCTACCAGGTATTAGAAACTCAACAATTAATTAAATTTTAATGCGTCATCCGTATAGTGGTTGGTCTATTGTGAAACTACGTTCGTATTAAAGATTCAAAGACACAATAGTGAAATCGATAAAACCTTTGTAACCTCCACTAATGGAGACTCAGTTTTTCCTACTTAAAAGGTATGAAGGAACGAGAAGAGCTAGCCAAGTCTCGTTAGACAATTAGCAAGGTCTCATTCGCAACACACTATGAATTAAATTAGTATGCAGCCAGGAAATCGTGACGAGGCCCTCTGTACTCCTCTTAGCGTGTCGCTGACCTTCAGATTTGCAGGCCTTCAATGGGTTCTGCTCAACTAATAAGCTGATTGTCATAGTACTCCTAAACATGGCCATTTCCCTCCGTCAAATACGACCTTGTTTCAAACTCTTTGATGCGTTCACTGATTGTATTATGTCCATTCATATTGAAACTCTATGTGATATTGCAAGGTCCTTTGGATTCGTTTCACTTACTTCTTTAATACTTTTGAGTTCCACATTTAGTACATTTATTTGCTAATAAGCTATGTCAAGATTTTTCAATAATCATAACTTGCCCAGTAGCATTGCCTACATTGAGGGCTCATAGCAAACATGTTTGCTTTATTAAGGTATTGTTACGTCAAAATCTGTTAAAGTTATGTATGTGTAGGTGGTTTTGAGGCCATCAGTGATTTGTGTTTGGATGCCAAGTCAATATTTTTTACGTTACGTCACACGTGTTTGTTAGTATTTTTCAATAACCCCTTGACCTCCTTCATGAGCAATCAATTACTTAGGCCTAAGTAGATTGTTTTGTATCCTGAGAATCGGTCATTGGTAATGCGCCAAGAAATGCATGAATTTTAGTATCAACTCACGTTAGAGATAGTCTCATTAAATGCCGTGTTAAAGATTTATATTGAAAGGAAATTGGAAAAGCCTATAAATGATAGCAAAATGTTGTTTCTCAGCGTAATTTCGCGGCTTTCCAGCAATGTTGCCCGAGTGCCGGTGGCTACTTTCCTATATTTATCTAGTCTTGCCAGTTTTAGTTGAAAGGTGTGATTAAATCTTGGAGCCTACACACATACATATTTTGCTCTGACGCAATTGAGTAGCCTTAGGTGACAGTTAATTTATTTTAAGACTTATCATCATGAATGGATTGTGGAGGACGTTAATTAACCATGCACGGTGGTGGTTGGTAAAACGTCTCTGATAAAGATAATGCTATAAGTAACTAACACTATGTATCTTAAATATTATGGATCAGCAATGCTACAATACTATCGAACTCATTTTTTTGTTTTCTTTGTTGAAATCAAAGTTTTCATACTTCATGAACAAGATTCAAAAGTGAGTTCGCGAATGAATGAAAGTTAAACATGACGACTAACGACAACGATAACGACTTATAGCATTTCATATTTATAACATCAAAGATAATAATTGTTATTTTTCTTTTGTTTACAGTAGACAATCCGAACTTCGACCAGGGCTATTTCGGACCATGGCGGGTTTGCAAGAAACTGCTATACAACAGGGAGAAATGCGGCACGGACGTTTCCAAGTTCCATCCGTCGAGTAAGTTACTTATTTGCATATATTTAAGGACAGATTAACACAAGTTGTTTGAAAACTGAAGGTAGCATGCTCATTGATGTCTTTCTATTATTAGATTCATTCAAGCTTTTGCTAGGAATCTTATTTCTCTGCAGCTGACCAGCCTGGGCTCCGTACAAGAGGCCTTGGACCAGTTAATATAACACTTGTGTATTAAAATACATACACAATCCTTCAAGACTAGTTTTTGCCTGCGTCTTCGAATATATGGATGTCGGAAAATATGCCACGGGTACCTATCCTATGTGTTTATCTAGGTTATAAATCGGAATGTGCCAGAACAGATTGTATTCGCTCTCACTGCATGTAGAGCTTAAGAACTAGATCTTAAGCAGTGCTTCTGTCAAAATTGCTTACCGCAGTCTTTTATGTCCCGTATGTTACGTGGTGAGATCTTTTTTTTTTTTTTTTGCATAGGAAATCATCATATGACTTCTCCCGCTCTGGGCGGAGCGGGAGGGCGTGTCAGACTTTTACTTACTAAAACGTGGTGATGTCTTGTGATACTGATTCCAGCCATGCTTGATGCCATGATTATGTTTATTTAAGTTTTGTTGAGATGAGGAGCAGCAAAGTAGGTAGGTTCGCATGTTGATGTTCATCACCTGAAAATCAAAAGTCAATTTATTCAAATAAGGCTAAGAGTCAGCACTTTATGAACTTCAAAATTACATGAGACACTCCCTCAAAACGCCCGCCCTGGACCACTTCTTGGTGCTTTAGCTGGAAAGAAGTGACACAACAAACTCCTTCGTTATACGACTTAAAAAGATGTTAGGTAGAATACCAGTTTCTCTAAATATTCCAGCATTGTTAATAAGAATAACCAGTTTTCCAAATTCGTCGATAGTTTTCTAGATAATTACCATATCGAAATACACTGCACTACCTACACTGTCTATTGGAGTTTCTAGTAAAATTCGTTCTGCACTTTTTGAGATTCGCACTTTTATACAACCAGATGCACGCAGCGGGCTACCTTTACAGTTCGTAGACTATTTTCATGGTGTTCTAATAAATTAAGACATTCTACTACTGAATTCGACAAATAAAATCGTTTTTATAGCTTCATCGTGATTGAGCAACAGACATCAATCCAAACTTTAGCATTTATGATGTAAGTGGATTTACTCAGCTCACCCTTGAGTCGTGCATTAGACTTCTGTTTCTTATCCAATATTACGAGTACCTATACAGATGTGATTGCGTTATGAACGTAATCAAATGTACAGCCTGCCTTAGAAATTATTGGCAATCTTTCAGGGGGTGAAAGTATTCATGGATGTGAATAACACAAGGTTCTGTCCGCGGCTTTGTTCGCGTAGGATACACAATATGAAAAGCATATATTGTAAAAAATAACACACATTTTTATAAAACTCCCTTGGCCCTGTCCCAAGCGTGTCGTTCTATCGCATCGCATTGCACGCTAGCGATTTTAGTTCGATTTCGCTTTATGTTCTTTCTGACTTTTATTTCTTTTTGATCGGCTCCTAAGGGTTGTAAGGTGATGATAAAGAAAACTTGTGTCAAAAATTGGGCTACCAAAAGCAAAAAAGATGCATTTCAAATCCGACTGGTTCTTCCAGACATTAGCGCGTTTAAAGAAACGAAATATAGCTTATTATATTAGTGTAGATTTACTTACTATGGGACAAAGTCGAACAAACGAATGTTTTAACCCGCTTTTATTAGCTTGGTATGGAATCTTAGAACGTGATTTACACTCCCTTCAAAATGTCGGATTAATTTGAAACTTTGAACACATATCAAGGACCGATGACAATACAATAATTTCATGGATTTGTGCCGTAATCCTGGCCAGGCTCAAAAGGATAGCAAAAATAAAAGCGTGGGGTGCTTTATACCTATTTAAATACGTCAAAAAGCACCCAACGCTTTTTTTTCAAATATTTTATACTTCCTTACTTACTAGAGTTCGTTTCCCAGACTAGTATTTCAAAATCAATTTCACATAAACCTACATGGGCTCTTATAAAACGTCAAAAGCTAGGTGCAAGTTCATAAGTTCTTTCACCCCTGGATTCTCAGACAGCTTTTATTTAACGCTGTTTCGTGTCTCATGTTCAAGGGACATTAATTTCCAGCTGTGCCGTTAATGTACAGAATAGATTGACCTATTTTCGTAGGCGACGCCCTTAGCTTTCTTTGTCGTTTTAATGCTTATTAAAGTCATTATATTGATTTAAGTTAATATGTTTTGTTTCAATAAAGCAAAAAAAGGAGAAAATTGGACGCCTAAGTGTCCTTTTCTTTTTGTATTTATTTGTATACTTAGTATTTTTTTTTAATATCTTGCCTGTTACGAAAAAATTATATAGAGTCAAATTTTATAAATATAATCAAAATGTCGATTTACGTCATACTTAATTATCGGTTATTCAGATATTTCTTCTTTTTGTTAAGACTTCTTTCTATTATTATTAATTGTGCACCGCGATTTGACCCATTATTGAACCTTTAAAATGTTCTATGAATTGAACTAAATATTGTGAAAAGTCTTTAAACTCGAAAGGTAACATAATACTTTGCCGAAAGGGGGGAATGTTAAAAAGGAAACAGGCGTCGTTGGAACGGAAAGTTAGGGAAACGGCTGCGTTGCCATAATGCCTTTGCCTTTATTGATTATTTTCGAAAACGGGACACGCTTTGTGTTCCATAGTTTTTTTTAAATGTATTTGGGTTACCTTCTAATGTGAGGGGCTTGTGGCTAAGTAATAACAGCCGCACGGGTCAATCAATTCAGGATCGGAGAAGCGCCAAGACAGCAAAATTCATTTTTTTTTATAGTTCTGTAAAAAACACGTGTACGAACGAATACGGTCGCGACTCATGTTTGGTTCAACATACAGCCTAACACTGTCATGCAAATTGCAAAAAAACTTGAGAATATTTGAATTTCGTGGGTTAGCTTAGCGCATCCACTGGAAGCTTCGCTTGCCACGGTTTGTCCGTAGATGGGTAACTAATCTTTACATACCAAGACCACTCTGTGCCTCGGAAAGCACGTTAAGTCGTTGGTCCTGGCTGTCATACATAAGTCAAAAGCGAAAAATTTGACTACCAGTCTTATCAACGGATATCGTGTTACCCAGTAACTGGGTTATAGAGATCAGATAGGCAGTCGCTCTATGTAAAATACAGGTATTCAACTGCATTAGGTTAGATTGGAAGCCGACTCCAACATAGTTGGGAAAAGGCAAACCATTTTTTTTATTAGTTACTTGTTCAAATCGTCTCCATGAATCATTATTATTTTACACGCTTTATATTAGCTTCACTTGTATGTTTGTATGTTTGTATATTTGTATGTTTGTATATTTGTATGTTTGTTTGTAACCGACTCCTTAAAGTGCGATTTTGACCCACTTTAAACGACCAGATTTCATTCAAACTTTGCACACCTGTCAAGGACTGATGACAATGCAATAATTTCATAAATTTGTGCCATTATCCTTGCCAGGGTTACCAGGACAGCAAAAAAACTGTCATAAACTACGCTGACATTCGTCTCAAAATTCGAAATACCCTAAAAAATAGAAAATAAATAATAGTTTAAAAAAACTAAAAAACACGCTTCCATGGAAAACCAAACTAAAAAGTACAAAATAATGGAAAAAAGCGTGGGGTGCCTGATATCAATAAAAAAATAACTTAAAAGCACCCCACGCTTTTTTTCCATTATTTTGTACTTTTTAGTTTGGTTTTCCATGGAAGCGTGTTTTTTAGTTTTTTTTTACTATTATTTATTCTAACAGTCTTTACGAGTAAAACGAGTTTTTTTTCTAACACGATGCATGCTAAGCAGTAGAAAATTCTCAGGCTCTGATTACGATTATGATTCAACCAACCAGAATATAGGTTGTTGTTTCTAGCAAAATGGATAAGTAATCGACTAAACATAATATTCTCAGGCTCCCTGTAATAAAGCACGACGATAAAAAGAAAAGTTGTAAAAAGACTTTACTATAAAGCTGGGAAAGTACCTATATCTAAAGTTGACATAGCCAATATAGACTAGACGTAGACTACACGTGAAAGTCTCGATAAAGCAGTCCCAACGACAAGAGACAGTCCATGAGCTAAGGCCCCGTTCACGGCACCGAGCGTAGCGACTTGCATCAAGCGATAGGCGCGGCTCTCCTCTGGACCCTAATTGTGTATCCCACTATCAATCATTTTAAAGGATATTCAATGCTAATATGTTAAAAAAAATCTGCTCGACAACGCAATGAACGTTGTTGAACCGACCAAATGAAAGCTACTGTTAGTGCTGGAGATCTACTCGTAAATTCGTAGTTTCGACTGAAGTTACGGGGGTTTCCGTCTCTGCCCGTACCACGTACGGACATTTGATTAGTTGGGGTCCGACCTAAGAAAGAATGACAACACGATTTGACAGTTGAACCTACTCCCGATGTGTTTTTATCCGTCCGAAAAAGATAATCAAAGTCTGATAGTAATTGAAGTTTTCAATTACTTTCAGGTAGGTCCGTATTTCGTTGACGTATATAGGCCCCCTATTTCTGCCGGTCACTCCGCAAGTCCGCGTCTCTGTGACTCGTGGTAAACTCTAAACATCTGTTTGCATTTGTTTTGTCCACAATCGCTGTCGCAAGACGCCTGTCGCTTGAGCGTGTAGATCGTGGCCACGGCGTAAGATCGAAAACTGATAGGAATATCGTTTTCTTTGTTTTCAGAGCACTTAGGAAATTGGTTAGTTCTCTAATTGAATTGATCTTTGTGTCTTAACCGCTCCTCTGTCTAGTTTATTTTTCTAACATTTTAATTGCATAGTGTAAGCAACAGTTCGTCACGTGCGGTGACTTGTGAGCTCGTGAGATACAATAGAATAACATGATACCGTTACGGAACGTGTTAAAAGAATTCTGATACGTGCATGGTATGCTTGAATCTGCCTACAGTCGAACCTAGCAGTGTACAGTCACGAGCACGAATATGTATACACTTACCAACTTTTAAAAGGGATTTTCTCTTATTGTACTGATTAGGTATAATTTTATTTTATTACGAACATAGTATTTTGGAACCCACACTATTACGAAATTTGCCTTATCTCAAAGTTGCAATCGTTATTTAAAGAGAGAATCGCTTTTGAATTTGGCTAGGTGTATACATATTATTACTCGTGACTGTACCTGCCATGATTAATTTAAAACTACGAATTTGCAATCTCGTCATATTCAATTCAACGTACAGTCAGAGGAAAAGATGTAATAACTTATAACTACTTACTTTCTTAAATTGTTCTATGACAATATTTAATTTGGCATTCATTATTATCATTTTCCTGCCTTTGTCCCTTGCTACTTGGGGTCGGTGCAACACGTTTTCTTCTTGCATTCTCCTGTCTAATCTTTCAATATTTTCTTTGGCTTTCTCCTTCTCCATCCAGCAACATTTACTGTCTTACATTTTACTGACATTCTTAATGATTCGTATGTAATGGCTATAACAAAGCCAATTCTTTTGCAGTTAAATCTATTTAATTACACACAAAACTACAAAATAAATAATGCATTAACAGCACACTGTTATATTGATGTATTCTTTATAGCTCGCATTTTGTCGCATAAAAGAAAATTAAATACGATTATCGACAATATTTTTCATGTTTCGGCTCAATTAATTTACGTCTATATGCATCTTAATGTTTCCTTATTTAAACGGTCTTCCATTACACGTTATTTCTGTTAAACATGCTCCAATTACGTTCGTTCATTTCAATCACTTTGGGCTTATAACACGATAAACAGTTTCTCATACTCTGCATATTTCGTATGCTAATGTTAATGTGTGTCTAATTAACAATCCGCCATTTTTACGTGATTACTAATTGAACTATTACATTTTGTTATGTATGACAACATAATAAATTAATAATTATGTAAGAACTGCTAATATTATAAATGTGAAAGCTTGTATGTTTGGATGTTTGCCACTCAATCACGACAAAACGGCTTTACGGCTTTGGATGATATTTGGGACACAGATAGTTCATAAACTGGTTTAACATAGAGGATACCTTTTTATCCCGGTCGGAGTAAACATGGACGAAGTCGCGGGCAAAAACTATTACTTAATTAGTCAGTAGTATTATGGTAACGTGATCTACTTTTTACTACCACTTAAATTTTATGACATTGGGGTGACATTCGCATGTCACTAAATAATGAAGTTTCGTGTTAAGGGGGAGCTCTATTAGCACCTTCCGTTTGATCAAATAAAGCCATCCTAAACTAATAAATGATAGAGGTGTAGGAGTAGACGTGGGAGTTTGGGAATATCACAAGAATGCCATATAGGTTTGTGCGGCGACAGGGAGAAATGTATTCAATACTTGCTTCTGCCTGTAATCGTGTCTGTCCGCATGAAATTTCTTGTTCCACCGCGTCGCGTCACCTTATCAAAGTCAGAAAGAATGTTATGCGATTGAACTTAGCGTTCTTTTTGTCATTTTTGTTTTTGGTCGGATTTTTCTATGATTTGAAGCAAACTTCAAACAGCAAAAGTCATGTTTTCCAATTAATTTACTCTTATCGGTATACTCAAATAGTACCCAGAATTTTCACGCTATGCGCGATTTGGTGCTTGTCAACGACTATAATATATTAAAATATGTATACTATTAAACCTAATCTCGCCTTTGATCTTTGGTACCGAATTTCGTACCATCCTTTGTGACAACAAAAACTAAGGAGAGGAAGAAGGAAGATCGGGTTGATAGAGAGAGAAAGAGAGTCATACACACATTCATACATATCATTCTTCTCTTTCATGTTACGAAATATGCTTAAACATGACGCGTCTGTGAAATTTCACTTTCAATTCTCGGTCAATTATCGAATCGTCAACTAGAAGTTTCATTTTAAAACGTCGCCCAAGTCCACTGTAAGATTTCCTTTTTTTAGGGTTCCGTACCGCAAAAGGAAAAACGGAACCCTCATAGGATCACTTTGTTGTCCGTCCGTCCGTCTGTCTGTCAAGCCCCTTTATCTCGGGAATGCGTGGAGGCATCGAGTTGAAATTCAAACTATATATTCAGGTCTATAGTCTCAAGAGAAGCTGTGAAAAAATCATACTTATAACGTTAACATAAAAAAAGATACCGCTGTTTATGCTCCAAAAAACGTATATTACGACACTCTCAACGGAATCAGAATTTATAGGCTGTTTTCCGTTGACCTAGAACTATGAAAGTTGGCAAGTAATACCGTCTTATACTACAAGTATAGGAAAAATCTGTAAACTACACATTTGCAATTAAATGTTTAAAATAATAGGGTCTTTATGCCAAGAATGGCGGTTCAAATTTTTACGGAACCCTCGGTGGGCGAGTCCGACTCGCACTTATTCGGTTTTTCTTTTGTAACATACTTCGTACCGTCCTTTTTACCGACGGCTGAACGTCCCCTTAAGTAACAGGTCAGTTCGTTCGATAGACCCATCCGTCAGTTCTCACAGTTCAACGAACACGAACGATGGTTAAACTAAACGTGTTAAGTAATTAACTGCTACTTAACTTTGACTATAATCATCTGTTACGTCGGTATGCAATCGCTGTAGTCATTAACAAGTGGAAGATTACAGGATTTTGACGTGAGGTGATGTTAGTTAATGTTTTTCTCAATTAAGTATTCTTTTCCTTGTAGTTATGTCATTTATATTTGGTTGGTGGACAGATATTTGTTGTTAGTCAGACAAAAATGGTTCTGGAGTGGCGCCTGCGTACCGAAAGGCGTAACGTTGGAAGGCGTCTCGAGGTGATCCAATGACTTAGTGAAGGCCGCAGGAATCTGCTTGATGCGAGAAACAGAACGGGTAGAAGTGGTGGTGCTTAGCGGGGGCGTATGTCCATCTGTTATTCGGCTGAAATTATGATGAGATGTTACATGAAAATGTCGCTGTTGCATCCACTGCTAAACGTCCCAAACTCAATCGCCATAACCACCAATAACTTACCGCTTGAGGGTCGCTATAGTTTTGACTACCTAGGTCCACTGCTGGACAAAGCCATCCTCTAAGTGTCATCATATAGAACGGTTCTGTGCTTCTTACATCTAGCGGATTTACTGTGCTACTGTTATAAGTAACTAATCTTAAAAAAATTACCTATTGCTTCAACGAAAAAGCAGACGTCGTCTAGTGATGGGAAGCTGAATATTGATGGAGCTCTTGCTAAACCACCACCTGCATAAATATTCACACGCATTCGACAGGCTATCGTATCGAAAATGACAGACACGTTTCGATAACTTGATCTGCCTTGCCCCCGACAAGTAACAGAATAGCGGTCGTATATTTAATCAAAACTGACATCATGTTTGGGTTTTGTATTTGTGAACCGCGTTTAGAGGACTCGTATTGATTGATTTTCGATTCAGTACAGAAGCAATAGCTATGCTGGTATAGATAATAATGAAGCTAAGGAGTTATCCAAACACTGCATTCGTCCATTTACCGTATATATGAGATCTTCAATATCAATCAATTTCAAATCAATACGTACGGCGAAATCACGCTTTAGATAAGCTGACTTCTCATTGTACGAAAAACCTATACAATACGAGGGTCTGTTAAAACTGGAAATGTATAGCTTGATATGTAGCCGTGTATCTATCAGCCTTTATTACCTTTACAAGTTTTTTTATTCTGATGATAGCGTGACGATTGACAGGGGAGAATGGAAGAAGGAAACAGAAGATGACCTATCACCTTTTATTAAAACAACAAATCACTAGAAGCTAAGAAAGCACTTAACGTTTCTCTAAGTTTTTTCATGACATCCATGAAGTAAATTTTTCACTGCTTTATCGAACTGTCATGAAATTTTTATTTTTATTTATGTACTTACATTTTTTAAGACACTTTTACACGTCAATATTTTATAACTAGATGGCATCGGCATTTCCTGAGTGATCCCTGAGAAGAAATATCAAATTAAAGTAAGAGGTCATGGTCTCTTTATTAGTCCAAACATTATATTATTAGGATGTCATGTGAATATAACAAGGGTCTGTCTGGAAGGGCCTTTTTAAGGAAGAGCCATTGCAGTTTCGAGATGACCTGTCCCAACAGAAGGCATGCATGCATCGACTATGATCGAGTCAGGAAAGTGTCTGAGTTAATTAGGTTGAGCTACACTATGGTGTAGCTCAACCTAATTAACTCAGACACTTTCCTTATGAATTGATTTATGAAGTATTGTTACACGTGGGACATGAAAGTAGTTAACACAAGCACAATGTGTGTGACTGCGAGACTAGCAAGTTGTGCGTATATCACACGCGCCACTTATACTATGTCTAATAATTGAAACTATTCGTTTATATGTATTAGTCTTAGTCGTGAATAGCAGAGAGAAAATGTGCTGCTCCATTTTTATCCTTTCACTTTCACTGAGCTAAACTCACGATTTTCAAGTCTCCGACCCTTTTGTTTAAATGTTGGAATGGAAAGAGCATTGATGGTTGTAATGATATAATGGTATAAGTAGAAGATTAATATCTACAATAATGTACAAACTTTCAAATAATGTAAACTCAAAGAAAATGATTGCTTAGAAAATTGACTACCGGTTCCACTTATATGCTGTCCGTAATGTCGAAGTGACTGTCAGCTTCGACAATCGTCAGAAATGGCTAAAATACGACAAATTGACGTAGTGTGCTGTTTGCCAAGTGTCAATATGCTGACTAACTAATATCAATTAATATTCTCATAATTCCCTTGACATCATGAATCCACACAATTTTAAAAAAGTCATATTTTGTGATCGTGAAGTACTACAGCGAGTTCACAGTCTTTACGGGTCGTCAGAAGCCTGAAACTGACAACCAGTCTTTCCAAGGATTACGTGCATTACCCAGAAATGTGGCTGTGGAGTCAGTTACGCAGTCACTCCAAGTAAAATACTCTGCTTAACTCACTTCGGCTGCATCCGGTAAGATTGAAAGCCGACCCTAAAAATAGTTGAAAAAGGCTAGGCAGATAATGAGACTGTACCACGGACTCATTTCAGCAGGGAGCTCTTTTTGGACCTTCGAAAGAATGTTTTTTGAAACTTCTCTTGTCCAGGATACCAACCCACGCTTCGCAATATAACCTAGTTACTACATAAATTAGTTATAGGTGCAAAGTTATCGCATTCGTAGCAACCTATTTGCCTAGTTGCTACTTACAAGTTGTGATAAGCAGCTTGATATCTTGAAATGGTTTTCTTACATCTCCAGGAAGTTATTAAATCGTTTTTAATTGGTATTACAACCTATAGAGCAGTTTTCAGTAGTCAAAGACATTACTGGAACATAGAAATTATTTCTTTTCCTTGCCCTTGTCTCATGTTCCATTTTTCATGCAAGTGTCACGTTTATTCATTCCCTTTTCTATGATTTATGTGGTCTGCCTCAACCCGTCCTCCATTCAAAATATAAATTAATTCCTATCTGTAAACGAAAAATCTCATTCGTTTAGTTTTACAGTTCCACGTACGTACATACCAGCATTAGTTACTCAGGACATAAGATTAGTTTGGAACCTGAACTATGAATGGTTCACATCATGATTTGACAGTTGTCCCTACACCCAATGTGTTTTTGCTCGTCCGAAAAAGTTAGTTAATCTGGAGTAGGGTTCACTCCGAAGCTTCGAACTATTTTCATAGAGAACCCCCCAGAGTTGTGTAAGAACAACATCACTTCTTAAAAAGCTAAGCGTCATTTCACACAGACAATGGAATCAGTTAGACCAAACTGCTCTAAAGGGTCTTGGGTAAAATTCGCTGCTCGGACAAAAATCGCCTAGGGATTTATCTCAGAAATTCTAAGCAGTTGCAGTGTTAGAATACTTGCTGAGAATTTGCTATGGGATCTAGTGAGAATACCGTAATCGCCTAACTGTGAATATACGATGGTATAAATAAACGTCTGGGATTGGGCCCTTGGGAATTGCAAACGCTGTAGTTATGTTTTATTTATGAACTTTACACTCACGTTTCTGTTACTCGTATAAAGTGTCCGATACTTTTTACTGCTTTTAATATTGTCATCATCGTAGACTCCTTGAGAGCAGTGTTAGCCTAGTGGTAGCCTAGTGGTATTCGCCCCAACTTACGAGTTGTCGGTCGTGAGTTCCAACCCAGGCAGGCACTTTACTTTGTGTATTTAATTTCATCATCACTACTCTCACATAAACAACAACATCGTGAGGAACCGGTAGGTCCTAGAAACACAAATTCGAAGACTTGTGACTTCCACCAACTGGCACTGGGCCCGCGTGGTGGATCATGGCGCACTCCCTGTCATAAGGAGGAGTTCTGTGTTCCAGCAGTGGGAACATTATAGACTGATTGTGTATACAGTACCTATACACACCCTTTAGGGCCAACTGTTTTCTAACTTCCATCGATAGAAAATAAGATTTTTGCCCTGATCGCTAACTCAAATTTAAGTCAAGTTGGTGTCTCGAAGTAAGTATCGAATAGTCCACAAAATTGAGTACAAAATAAAGCTCCTAGTACTTTAAAAGCAACATCATCTGCCTAGCGTTTCCCCAAGTAGTAGACTAACAATATTATATGACATGGAGGGACTGCCTGTATGACCTCCACTACCCAGTTACTGGATAATATGATACCAATTGTAAGACTGGTTGTCAGAATTTCTGGCTTCTGATGACCTGTAACTACTCAAAGATCCTCGAATGAAAGTCGAGACTAATGGCTTTTTTTCGGGTGGGATCATCAAATGACGTCTTCCGCCCTGGGCGGAGCGGAGCGGTCAGACTTTTACTGACTAGACCCACCCGTGTTCCTTAATGTGCTTTCCGAGGCACGAGGTGACCTTGGTATGTAGACCTTTAAAAGCGTGAAGATGACAATATTAAAATTATATTCCCTACACTTCAGTCACTGTTACTCCGAGTCTACGCAATGTTAAAACAATGTCATTGTGCAGTTGACGAATGGTTGTGTAATGCTTTCATTGTTTCAAAGCATCCTTCGTTTAATGTCCGAGGAAAACGCCGTGGAACATTATTAGTATGACTATCAATGCAATGCAGTTTTTACCTTGACCTGGTGCTGACGTAAAAAGATATGAAGATAAAAATCGAACAAAATGACATTAAAATATCGATATGCAGTTATTTCTTATTTGGAACCTGTAGGTCAATTCTCGTAATTAAAACGTTCAAAATCTAGTCGCAGTCTCATCTCAGTGTCTCATCCAATGGCAAATTTCAGAAATGTAGGGACACTTCAGGTATTTTTTGATAGATTGAGACTGATATCAGACTGTGAAGTTCTTAAAATTACGAAAATTACCCCTCTGACCTCAAACGATGATGGAATCCATCGAAACCAAAAACAAATTAATGTTTCTAATTCGATTCGATTTTAAAATAAATGCCGAGATTGATACGGATTTTTGCTTAATATTGCGAATGACTCTCCTTAGTAACCTCGTATGTCTACAATATCCACAGCTAACCGAAAATGGTTCTCACCAATCCTATAAAAAAATCATTCAGTATTCCGAATGGATCGAATTGTGTGTGGATATCAGATACAAGTATCCTCATCTTCAAATAAATCCAATCAGGTCTCATAATCTCAAAAAAGATTTCATAACTATTTCTATTTGTTTTCACGAGAAATTCAAGAGTCGTTTGACACAAATAGGGGCCTGAATGAACGGCTAGTGAATACCAATCCTATTGTATGGGCAGTTTACACAGGTGTTCAATGCAACGCTTTAGGATTCACTGCGGGCCGTTAGCCATATTCGTGAATCGAGATCTTGGTCGTGGATGTACTTAACAATAACTAACTGTTGTACCTAGCTAGTTAGGTACACTTGTTACGTAAAACTACGGTACTATCATACTCTATTTGACTTAGAATATATTACATTAGAATAACTACCAAAAATCTAGAAACAACACCAGAGCAAAACATTACAGAAAAGACACCAAGGTACAGGTGGTGTGTGACTTATTTTGATCCAACGGCACAGAATAAATATGATTTCTTGGATAGTTTAAGATTTCTGCTATCACTGAATAATAGGCTTCTATAGAACCTAAGTTTTATAACAATTACAAATCAACAGTATGAAATTCACCTGCATGTCCGTATAGTTAATTCTGTAAAGAAATGCAAAAGTAACGAACGACATGTCAAATAACCTTGAAGATTTTATTTCGCAAGAAACAGGAATTCTGCTTATCTTGTTTTCAACCTCAAAGAGATCTTGAGTTGTTTTAAATATTTTTAAACTGGCCCACTGTAAGTAATGTGCAAGACATTACTAAGCATTCTGCTCAAGATAATAAAATTTAAACAATTTTACCCATGCCAAGTATAAGACGGGTAATGCCCCAATAAAGGAACATTGACTGCGAAGGAATGGCCTTATAGCGGTGACACAATCATTAGAATTGATAATAATTATTGACATAATACTTGTTTTTAACTAAATTCGGAAAATCCGACCTCAACTATACGTTTTCCTTACAGACGAGGACTGACCGAGTCATAGAAGGAAGGTCGGTAATACTTTGGTTGCAGTATAAAACCTACAGTGAGTCATAGTAATCAGATGCAGTTCACGATTGCGTGTGTACTCTATCTGTATTCAACAGCGTCCTTTATCGTAAAAGAATCTAGAAAACAATAACGATACTATTATTTGTTCATGTTTAGTCACCGTCCTGATCGAGGTCTTATTCAAATAAAATGAATTTCACCGATCCCAGTGTGGTTTGACCAGACTCGATTAATCGAATGAACCCTGAGATTTGCACTAACCCCTGAAGTCTCATGATTCATAGTGCTACATAGCCATTGCATATCAAGAAGTAGACCGGCGGGCGCTGTAATGGTAGGGAAGACGTGCCCTTCGGAGAGGAAAGGAATACGAGCCTAATAAAAAACTGGCCAAGTGCGAGTCGGACACGCGCACCGAGGGTTCCGTACAAACCTGCAGGAATTCTCGGTTTATGCACAAGGTTTATGTTTATGATATTAAATGTTTTTTTTTTTTAATTTTTATATTTGAGTTGACTGAATGAAAGGTAAATTGTGGTTTACGATTTATGACGTATTAAAAAAAAACTACTTACTAGATCTCGTTCAAACCAATTTTCGGTGGAAGTTTATATGGTAAAGTACATCATATATTTTTTTTAGTTTTATCATTCCCTTATTTTAGAGGTTACGGGGGGGGGGGGGGGGGGGGACACATTTTACCACTTTGGAAGTGTCTCTCGCGCAAACTATTCAGTTTAGAAAAAAAATTATATTAGAAACCTCCATATCATTTTTGAAGACCTATCCATAGATACCCCACACGTATGGGTTTGATGAAAAAAAAAAAATTAGTTTCAGTTCTATGTATGGGGAACCCCAAATATTATTGTTTTTTTTTCTATTTTTGTGTGAAAACCTTTATGCGGTTCACAGAATACATCTACTTACCAAGTTTCAACAGCATAGCTCTTATAGTTTCGGAAAAAAATGGCTGTGACTTACTCGGACAGACAGACAGACAGACATGACGAATCTATAAGGGTTCCGTTTTTTGCCATTTGGCAACGGAACCCTAAAAACTGGCCAAGTGCGAGTCGGACTCGCGCACCGAGGGTTCCGTACAAACCTGCAGGTATTCACGGTTTATGCATAAGGTTTATGTTTATGAAATTAAATGTTTTTTTTTTAATTTTTATATTTGAGTTGACTGAATGGAAGGTTAATTGTGGTTTACGATTTATGACATATTAAAAAAAAAACTACTAATTAGATCTCGTTCAAACCAATTTTCGGTGGAAGTTTACATGATAATGTACATCATATATTTTTTTTAGTTTTATCATTCCCATAATTTAGAAGTTACGGGGGGGGGGGGGGTGACACCCATTTTACCACTTTTGAAGTGTCTCTCGCGCAAACTATTCAGTTTAGAAAAAAATGATATTAGAAACCTCAATATCATTTTTGAAGACATATCCATAGATACCCCACACGTATGGGTTTGATGAAAATTTTTTTTTCGAGTTTCAGTTCTATGTATGGGGAACCCCAAATATTATTGTTTTTTTTTTCTATTTTTATGTGAAAATCTTAATGCGGTTTACAGAATACATCTACTGACCAAGATTCAACAGCATAGCTCTTATAGTTTCGGAATAAAGTGGCTGTGACAGACTCGGACAGACAGACAGACAGACAGACATGACGAATCTATAAGGGTTCCGTTTTTTGCCATTTGGCAACGGAACCCTAAAAAGGCTATTCTTGCATGGAGTTGGGAGTCTCATGTAGCAACCGTTTAGATCAGCCTTTCCCAAAGTGGGCGATAACGCCCCCCTTGTGGGCGCTGCAGGCCTAAAGGGGGGTGGTAAGAGACCCAGAAAAGACCGTCCGGGGTGTGTAGACTCTACACAACGCCCCCACAAGGGAGGCGTTATCGCCCACTTTGGGAAAGGCTGGTTTAGATCATCATTTTAGTCGAATAATGTGCAATTATAAACATAGTTCTCCTCCAATCACCGCCACTTCATCCGGTTCCATTCCTCTCGCATTGCGTTTGTGTTTGCTTTGAGCCTTCATTCTGAATTTTTAGCGTTTCGTATCCGAAGGTTAACCAACGGAACCCTATGACAAGGTTCCGCTGTCCGTCCGTCCGTCTGTCTGTCAGCGGGCTGTATCTCATGATCCGTAATAGGTACGCAGTTGAATGTTCCCAGAATGTGTATTTCTGTTGCCGCTATAACAACAAGTAATAAAAATAAAAACAAAGTTAAAAATTTAAGTTGTCTACATACAAGAAACGTGCTTTAGGTACGGAACCCTTCGAGTGAGAGTCCGACTCACACTTGGCCGGTTTTTCTTATGGCTCAGTTCCTAAAGGTCGTTACGTGATGTTTCAGTAGTCTTCGTTAAAATATCATACTTAACTTCCTCAAGATTATCATTTCAAATGCGACTGGTAGTTCCAGAGATTACCGCGTACAAGCAAACAAACTTACAGGTTTATTATCTCTACATAGTATTAAAAAAATCACTTCCCGCGTTTGTACGCAACAAATATTGATGCGATTTTTATCAACAGAGTGATTCAAGGGTTTATAGGTTAAGCGGGTGAAGTGGCAGAAGCTAGTTGCTAATTGCTAATAGAATAGTTAGTTACTTCTTGCTACGTTATACTTACGTTTTGTTTATATATATATTGGTGCATATAAATGCAACGATTGCATCTCGTGTAACCTATAGTTACACCTACCTTTACATAATATAAACAACCTTGCAGTGTCGTGAG
This sequence comes from Aporophyla nigra, assembly GCA_947507805.1. NCBI lineage: Eukaryota > Metazoa > Arthropoda > Insecta > Lepidoptera > Noctuidae > Aporophyla > Aporophyla nigra. Next base: position 22,557,438 of record OX382292.1, on the reverse strand, counting down.
TCTTGTCATTATAATGATTATTATTAATGTTCCTACTCAATTAAATTTATTTTATCACAGTTTTTTTTTTCTACCTTCTACCAGTAATAAACCAGCTTCATCCAGCTTGTTTCGTATTATTTCAGGTTTTACCGACCAAAAAATTCAAGGAACTTCATTTCATTGCTTTGTTTCAATCATTTAAATTATATTTAGAAGCTGTGATTGACCTCTTGTTTCCCAGAAAACGTCATCCGTCTGAAATTAATGTATACTTTATTTTCTACTACCTTTATGTTAAATCGTGTATCTGAATTCGTTTCCTCTCGAATTAAAATTTAAAGACAAGTACAACATGTATCAACGACGACATAACATTGTGTTTGCACGGGCGTGACTCACAACTTTGTTGAAACGTGCAAAAATGTTGCCTGTCTCCACAACGGGGACATTGCATTGACTGACTTCAACACAACCGTCTTCAAAAACGAGAAATTCTCAATTCGACGCGTACGCTTTTGCAAAACGTCTGAATGAAACCAATCAGCACGGATGATTCCGTTTCGTAGACAATGTTCCGCATATTCGCCGCACCTAATCCGCTCAAAGGTTGGTGAAAATGAACATTTGCTCCAAAAGCCTGAATTCGTTGAAGAATTTCACTTTCGAAATTTGACAATAGATGTGAACTGTGATATTGTTTGGGCCAGAATGAAAAGAATTCATGGTTTTAAATGCTTACAAAAATATTACGATTTCATCGTAATCGAAATTCTGGAAGTAAACTAAGTACACTAAGTACCGTAAGTTCTGTTCTACAAACAATATTTTTCCAAAAAGCATGACTATAATTTGAATATTTGATTGTATTCGTATGTGATACCAGGAATCATTATAATGACGTCATCCTTAAACTTGCGACCCCAAAGGCTTATGGAGCGGGAGTTTCACGTCAAGTTGATACAACCGGTCCTGGCACTAAGACTCTCCAAAAACATGCTTATTACGTCATCGCTAAAGAGCAACACTTGAACAGGAATGCGCATATTGCCACACCTGTTATCATATTTTAGTTCATGATTCTTTTTAGTATAAAAACTGTCCTTGTTTAAATATCCTGTCGAGAATTTCTTCGTCGAGAATTTCTTCGGGAACTCTCTTCCATCGTACTTTTCAACAAGATTCCGAAATCCGTACAGGCTCTATCGGTGATACTGCACCTTAGTATGAGATCTTGATGAGATCAAAGTTCAGTGCAATCGAAGTTTTGCGCAGTTTTCTTTTACATCTTTCTGGTTTATGATTGTTAACGGTCTACCTAGTTACGTTTCGGATTTGCCCAAAGTCCTGACTAGTTTTAAACCTATGGCTATAGCTCCTTAAGATTTTTTCGTATTTCATATTATCATAAGCATTCTATGTCGATGCTTATCGAGTAATAATCTACAGTAAAATGATGTCCCCAATGACATTGTTGACATCATTTTCCGTCATTGCATCTTGCAATTTCTAGGAGACAATCATTCACGAACGGTTGCATTTTCAATGTCACGCCATTGTCTCGTGGATGATCACTGCTTTTTATGTAACCATAGTTATGTACTTACCTGTAATTACTAGCCATGTACCTGTGACCCAAGTATTGTGTACTGCTCTAAGCCCTTCAGCGAAGATACGGTCCCGTCTGAAAGTAGATCCGTCAAAAAAGTATAAATTAAAAAATTGGACAACAATCTGGCAACTCGTGTTGTCATTAATTCTTAGTTTGGCTGCGTAGTACCTAATTATACTTCGGCCGAAACTACGAATTTCGTGCTTAGGGACTAGACCGCTTGAGAAAGGACTAGACACAATTATTTGAATTCGTTCGGGTAGCTCACTCATAAGCCACAATAAAGAGAGTATTCAACACTCTAATAACGTATTGAATTGAATTAAAACAACAAATCTTTTGAACCGGCGAATGAGAGTGTTACTAACTCAGAAATAGATACCGTCTCTACTGAACACTGGATATAAATATTTTTGCTTGTAGCTACCAGCAAAGTTCATGCATATTTCACAAGTTAGAATGTTCACTGCAATCTATAAGTAAATTCCATGGATTACGTCATCATCAATAGCGAGCGGCCTATCGAGATAACTAGCGCCCATCATATAAACTCATCTCATTATACATACATAGATAGGTGCTGCTCATACATATTCGTATTTGCGACCCCATTGACGTTTTCTACACATGAAACTGAGCCTTTTTATATCAGTAATGCAATTTATGTTTTGCTCGGAGCCCTGTGTCAAAAGAGTGCCTCCCTATCTTTATGAAAAATTAGGTTTCCTGCCTTATATAGCTTTTATATTGTACCGTGTGATGCGAGAAACATAGGAGAGGACCGGTTTATGTGACAATGGCGATGCTTCGAAGCATATATGTATACATACAGCAGTGGACAGGTTCCTAAAAAAGATAGTCTAAATGATAATGATATGTGTTTTCCACGAAGGCCTAAGGGATGACACGAGGATAGACGGCGTTACCTGCTAATAAGACTCTTGGTACTGATACTGCCCTTACTTGTTTTTTTTTAAAAATACACGTTTTTACAGAAGGCTTTGATGACAATGCAAAACTATGCATACAGAATATCTCTGTCTATTTTTGCTTCTAGGACCCAACCTCTTGTCTATTGTGTACCACTGTGCTATTCATAAATTACACCAGGCCCTCTCTCTCTGCTTAGGTGACCGTTAAATAGTTATTTAATACAATGTCAGGAACAAACGATGTGGAACGAATTGTTTTGGATACACTGTGGTTCGATTGCATTTTTGTTGATACTAATTTGGACGTCCGGATGTCGTCCGTTGTTTGTGATTCATGTGTGCACAGGTTTCATTTTAGTTCAGTTTTGCTTTCAACTCGTGTTGTATCCGGAAAATGTTGATGCTATAAGTCTATCAAACTTGACTGCGGTTTATAATCAATCAGACTTAAATTGGGTATCGTGATAATTGTTATTTTAAATACCATTAATTTTCTCCGGGATTGCTTTATACGCACTACAGGACATAGTTCAAAGGGACTGCTGTAATGTGTATCTTTAGTAATAGTTTAGAGATCATTAATCGATATGATGTGTTGTTCGATAAAAGTAAAAGTGATACATGGTCCATACCATAATCATTTGCATTCAGAGAACATATGAAGCAGTGATAATTCATTGACATAATTCAACATCAATCATTCATTAATCTAATTCTGATTGATAGTGGGCTATGCAATAAGGTTGCAGTTATTGCGTAAACACACTATCATATGTTCGAAAAATTTGTTTTCTCAACAACATAAATAACTTAATGAAAGCCTTTCCTACTGTTAGTGTTAGTGTGTTATGCAATTACCCCTCCGATCAACGTACAGAAACTGTAAAATTTTCCCAATCAATCTTGAACCTTATACTTCAGTAATAAAGTTGAAAACCTATTAAGGTGAGTATAGACTACAACATTTTCTGGAGCATTTCTGTGTAATGTAACGTTCTTACGAATGGTACAATACAGGCAAAAGATCAGTTTCCAAAGCATTTCCATGTAATGTAACGTTCCTGCGAATGCTCGGCGTTATGTTACGGGTAAATGCTCACAGCGAGTGTGCATTTACCAACATTTCGTTGTACCTTGCGTTCATTCTTTTTTGAAATGTCGGACCTACAAGTTGCGTGTGCCCTCTCCCTCCGCGTCACCCCGCAACCGCGCATCGCCCGCACTCGTAGCCTGACGAAATGTTACACCAATACGCTCGACGAAATGTTACACCAATACGCTCGACGAAATGTTACACCAATATGCTCGTCGGTTAGTAACAAAGAGGCGAGCGTGCTCGACGTTTAGTTCGTAAAAGGATGATACACTAGAACATATCATAGAGCGGCTCGTTGTTCTGTTACAAGTAAATGTTGTAGTCTATACTCACCTTTAAAGAAATTTAACAGATTGTAGTAGCTTAACACACTACAGTCTGTTATAGTTTTACAACACTATTAAGACACTCCTTAAAACAAGTTTCATGATTTTTTAAACTAAATACAATATAAAACAAAAGAAGCGTATTACATAAGTTACATACTAATCTGTGAATTACAAAACATTGTTACAGAGGAACCCATTAGCTTTTAAAACTGACCTGAAACATGTCACTGTGGTCAGCCTTCAAGCTCGACCCAAATATGCAAAACACATAGGCAACACATTATCGTACTAATTACATGAAAACCTAAACTGTGGACTTCGGACAAATTATCACAACTAAACCTGAATTTACTTACTTGAACGTGCTGTTGAAAGCTTCAGATAGGAGCCTTTTCTTTTTTGGGAATGACATTTCGCAGATCAACTAATGACCAAGTGCTTAACCGGACTTGCCTTTACTTTAATAAATTAAAGCCTCCAGTCAGAACTTAAAAACTTGAAATTAGAGCTACTACTGTGCGGTTGCGGACTTCGGCTTAGGGCATCGCTGGTAGAGGGCAGCAAGGGACAGGCTGGATCGGAAGGAACAAATAGGTACATACCTAAAAATGAGAAATACTTCAAGTTTGGTAAGATACTGTACATGCTCTTCTGTAATTATCTCACCGTAAAAACGTAGGTGAATGTGAACTTGAAATAAGCTGTCAATCTCTTGCATCTGGTGAAATGACAGTTCAGTTCAAGTTCATTTGACATAAGCTTTCACGGTGAGATTGTTTTGAATAGACCGACTAGACTACAATATAAGCAAGAAGTTTATTTAATTTACTCTAGAGACAAATTGAAATGCTTGTAATTTTTCGCACATGTGCCAAATGAATATGAGTAGAGGGAAACCAAAGAAACGATGCAGCGATGGATGGAATGTGTGAATTATTTTATGGATAGAAAGGGGACTACTGGGATGGCGACTAATATAGAATGTGGAAGAAAAACATGTTGCGTCGACCCCAAATAAATTGCGATAAGGGCAGGAGAATGATGATGATTATAGAAATGAATAAGGTGATAGTACTTCTTCGCAGGAGCCCATCCACACCAAGCTGGACTACACTTACTGAAGTACTGCTGACCTACTCAGAGCTTTAGCCACAGTACACCATAAATCCGTTGAAATTCAGGTGAAATCGTCAACCGATGTTCAAAGTTTAAGGTGTTGTCAGTTTTGTGAAATATAATGAGTAAGAGGAAAGTAGTGGTTGCGTGAGTCAGGACTGGCCTTTATGTCAGTCACTTGTCTAGTTTGAACCCGTCCCCTAGTGCTAACGTGCGTGAAAACTTTTATTTGCAATGTGATAATTGGCTGGTTTCATTAATTCGTTCTACGGAATTGATGTTCCCTTATGCCAGCCTGTTTTGTGCGTTCCTAGTTCAAAGGTATTGGAAGTGATCATATTGAGTTATTCTAAAGTTAAGGAAAGTTTCATTTAAATTGCGGTGCGACGTTAAATATATTTTGAATAGTGGTGATAACACTTTTGAGATGATAAACTAAAAATAGAGATATTCGTGTTAATCAAGCTTTTTTAAAAGGTACAGAACCCTTAGGACGGTTCGAAACCTCAGATTATGATAAAACTAATAATAGACATACTTTCTCCCTCTAAAAGAGGAGGCTGGCGTCCTAGTAGTGGGAACATTATTATAGGCTGGTAGGGAATAATAGACCAAACCAATTTGGCCAGAGCAGTATACAAATCCTATCCGAAAGTTTGTGAGGATGGATGGATGGACCGTCCGTCCATCATGGACGGAAGTTATTTACTGTTTCTTGTTGCTGGCTCTCCAGCTTGCTAAAAGTGGCGCACAAACTCTTTTGTGCGCCACTTTTAGCAAGCACAAAGCACTAGGAAGTGGCGGAGGGCGGGCGTTTTGGAGGACTAGACAGTCCTCCGAGAGATTGAACTTTGACGTTTAAAAAGTGCTGACTCTCAGCCTAGTCTGAATAAATGACTTTTGATTTTCACGCAAACACGGCTGAACGGGTTTGGATGGAATTTGGCAAAGTTAAAGCATTAATTGAAATAGCCACATACTAGGCACTTTTGAACGTCAACATTTATTTACTTTAAAATAGAATTGGTTCTAGTTGCCCCTTCCCAAAGGTAGTTTCGTACGGAGAAGAATGGGCAAGAAACCTATACTACTCCACAGTAGGTAAAAAGAAGTTAAAAAGTGTAGCAAGGATATATACAATAAATAAATACATAGTGCTCATATATTTACAAATATTGTAAAAGTAATATACGATGTTCCAAGAATATTAACAAGTAATAAGTCGGTGTGTGAGTTTAAGTCATTAATCAACACAGAGTGTAAAATTGGAAATGAATGTCATAAAAAATATGAATTATTCAAATCAATTAGCATCCAGTTTTATTTGTCTAGAGTCTAGATTGTCCTATGGAGAAGAACTAGCATTCTTAACTTAGATCCTAATCAGCCTATTCTGTTCCCACTGCTGGGAGACAGGCGTCTTCTCGATGAGAGGGAGTGGGCCGTAATCTACCACGCGGGCCCAGTACGGGTTGGTAGATGTCACGTCCTCGAATTTTTGTGAAAGTGTACTTTAAATATGAGCGCACGTAGATAGTGTATAACCTGGATTAACACATAGGATACTTTTTATCCCGGTAGTACGTTCCCAGGGGATAGTATTCGACCTCCAAGCGGGCGAAGCTGCTGATAAAAGCTAGTAAAATTATATGAGCGGTTTTTCCTGCTACTTAAAATTCAAGCGTTTCCAATCTGAGAAAAAAGGCCAATACAAAATCAGAGGTCGAAGTTTTTTTTTTTAATCTCAGGCATAATCTTAGTCAGATTACTAAGGAACTTTTATAATTTTTCAGCGGCGGTGTACATAGCAGGCGTGGTTGCGTCCGTCGGCGTCTCCGTGCTCGGCGTGTTCTGCGTGCTGTCAGTACTGCAGCTGGCCATGATATCGTCCAAGGAGCGCGTCGCCTTCAAGTATACACACCTCGTCATGATGAAGTTGGCGCTGGCGCTTCTAGCCAGTAAGTACCAATTAGCACGTTAACTGCCATTATGAAAATCAGAAAAGTAAAAAAATGTGCTTAGTGTTATTTCACTTTAAATTGATTATTCATTCCAGAAGTACATATTTATCATATTTAATACATTATATACAGCTTATTTTTATAATTTAATTCCTTACTTTTATTTTGACTTCAAACTTTCCACAAATTGTATGAGAGTAATGGTAAACAAATGTAATATTGACACAGTGATTTGTGGGTCGCGCGGGTCACTTAATATAGCTGAAAGAGTATTAAACATGGCTGCCAGGCAGCAAAGACACGTTCATATTTGGTATGTGTTGTCGGTCATATAGTCCGACAAGGCCTGAATGGAACAAAAAATGTCGGACACATAGTCCGACACATAGTCCGACATGGCAGTTAACGTTTTAGTAACTTTCGGTGTCGAACCGAACATAGAGAATCCAACAGAATGCATCACAATGCGTCGAAAATCGAACAGTGTGTTTTATAATATTATTCGAATTTCAACTCTCGACTAAACACACTAGGTTAATAATGTAGTGCGCGAAGTATAACGTCTGTGTGTTCAGTCATCAAAAGAGAAGTTTAGTCAGAAAACGATGGACGTTTTTGAATATTTTTTTTTTAATGAATAGAAAACGAACAGTGCGTTTGTCAAATTAAATTTCATTCTAAAACAACCAAAGGTTGCTTACTACACTTCAACTATATCCGACGACCCTGTTTTCTTATCTTTTGGTGACTGTTCGTCGACTTTGCATATTTTTTAATGTTATTTCTATGGCTAACAAGCCGTCCTAGAAGATCAGTCTCTGTGCCGAGTTTGGGTATCAAAATTTACAAAAATTGGGCTTTGCTGCCGAAAAGGTGGTCTAAGACCTCGTTCGCACTGGATTTTCTATTCCCTATGTCGAACCGAGCATAGAGAATCCAACAGAGTGCATCACAGCACGTCGAAAAACACAGTTCGATTTTTAACTTTAGGCCCTAAGCAGTGCGTTTAAGATCCAGTGCGCAAAAAAGTCTGCCATGATATTATGACGTCGCGTGTTTATGTCGACTAAACTTAAATCCACAACCTTAAAAATAATAACTGCTGCTGCAAACTCTGCTATCAGCACCCTAATTGGTAACACACTAATACATTGTTTCATAAATGTGAAAAATTAGTCAGCTCAACAACATAAATAACGCAATCAATGGTGTTGAACTGTCAAAATGAAAGCTATTCTTGCTGTGAGTGTTACGCACTTACTCCAGAAACCTCCAAAACCTAAGGACACTAGCGGTTTATCACACTAGCAGTTTATGAGCGTCTTCAGAGCGGAGCGGGCGCACAGCGAAGACGCCGCGGGCGCGTGAGGGTTCCGAAAACGACGCCTGTTCGCGGCGAGTTTATGAGCAACAGACATTTAGCTACTACAATCTGTCAAATTTCTTTAATAGGTTTTCAACTTTAATGCTGAATTATTAGGTTCAAGATTGATTGGCAAAATTTTACAGTTTTGGGTAGCTCGATGTGCTGGCGTCTGTACAATAAACTCAGTATCGGTTTTATCCGCGGCGATCTCGTTGCGCGTCTGCGACGTATTCGTGGGGCATGCATGGCGTATTCGATACGCGTCCGCGACGTATTCGCTGCACACTCGCTCCGCTTTGAAGACGCTCGTAAACCGCTAGTGTGATAACGCCCTAAGAAATTATACCCATAACGAATAGTCGTTATATCATTTCTTAGGTACGTTTGTTTTTCAAACGCGATGGTAGAGTAGTGGTGGCTCAGTGCTATCGTCCCCAACTTACGATTTGTAGGTCATTGGTGCGAACTCAGGCAGGTGTTTTACATTGTGTAAATAAATTCATTACCACTGCACTCAAAACGATGAAGGAAAACATCGTGAGGAAACCGGCATGTTCTAGAACCAAAAATTCGAAGACATGTGACATCTACCAACCCGCATTGGGCCCACGTGGTAGATTACGGGCCACTCCCTCTAACCAACAGAAGGCGTGTGTCCTAGTAGTGGGAACAATAGTCTGATTATGATGAAATGCGATGACTGAATGATCATACACTCAGTCATCGCATTTCGCATCGCACTCGTAGACTGTCGTACGTGACTGCTTAATATTGTGGTGTGGCCTATCCCACATCCCGACCTACATGCCATTACACCTGCATCATGAAGGAATTGATCGTCACCTTCCTAGCTTTTTCCCAAGTCTGTTGAGGTCGGCTTTCAGTCTTATCGGGTGCAGATGAGTATCAGTAGAGAAGCGACTGCCTATCTGACCTCCACAACCCAGTAACTGAGTAATATGATACCCCTTGGTAACACTGGTGGGCTGGCTTTCGGACTTCTGACAACATGTAACGTCTGAAGAAATTGTATTAAATGTTTTTTTCCAGCATTGCTGTCCATCGTCGCAGCAAGTTTGTTCGCCGTTCAAGGCGATGACAGGGGTTTCTTCGTGACGAGGGGAGAAGCATTCTATGTTCAGGTACAACATAACTTTCTATATGTCACATACCTGTTTCCGATATCTTATTACCAAAAAATACTATCCTTTATTTTGGCTTTAATTGTTACATTTCTGTACCGTAATAACTCTTTATCAGGATAGCAGCGCTGTTTTTGCTTCCAATGCATTGTTTTGATGTGATGTGAAGTGATACTTGGCATAGTACACTGCATGAAATAAAAAAATAATAAGTTCAAAAACTAAAATCCACCAGGAAGTACACCAACACGCTTATTTGCTCTCGCTCGTATGCCAGATACTCTAAGAAAGAAAGAAAAAAAAATACGTTTCTCGTTTCTCTAAAAAAAATCTAACAGTAGTGAGCGATGTTTTACAGCTAAGTGGCATACGACCACGACTATTATCTGAACATCACAATATTTATTAAATATATTACGTCTAAGTTGTTTATTTAATTGAGGATAAATATTGAATAGTTTGTACAATATAATGTGGGATGAGAATAATTTCTTGTTTTTTACTTTTTAGAGCGTGATTGTTTAGTAGCCGGGTTTATTACCCTTACAAATAAACAGCATTTCATTACGTTGAAATCTGCTGTTCCATACATTTGGCACACATGGGAATTGGACGCTTGTAGGAAAAAGCTGTTGTTTTTAATAAACGACGAAAAATTTGAATGCATGGGACTCTATAACCATATACTGCATGCATGGTAACAGAGAAGCAAATCTCGTAATTTTAAGAACGTTCAAAGTCTGATCTCCGTCTGAATCTGTCAAAAATACTTCGAATTTCCATACATTTTTGACAAGTTTTTGACATTGGGTTGGCGCCGAGGTAATAATAATATCTTAGGACAATCAACACAACGTTATCTGATCCCAAACTAGGCAGAACCTGTACTATGGCAACCAGACAACTGATAAACATACTTATATATTTCTAAATACATACATAATGTAGATAAATTACACCCAGACACAGAACAAATGATTGCGCTCATCACACAAAGATTTGTCCTGGGTGGGAATCGAACCCACGATCTCAGTCTTAGCAGTCAGGGTCACTAACCACTAGACTAACAGGCTAGTCACACACACACTACAAACACACACACACACACTACACACACACACACTACACACACACCCTACACACAATCTACACTCACACTAACAACACACAGGAGACACTGCGACTAGATTTTGAACGTTTTTAATTACGAGATTTGGCCTTCAGGTTTTGCATCGATATCAATGGCACCCTGTATAATATAAATATTTAGGTATAATGAGCTCCATAAAACTTTTCGTTTACAGATAGTGAGTATAGTTATAAACTCGATCCTGTTTATAATGTCACTGTACGACGCGCTCTTCTCGCGACGAGAAGGCGGCGACCCTACCAACCCGCTTGGAGAACCTGAAGGTACCACCATCAACAACCCTGGCTTCAAAGACGGAAGAGGTAAATGAGAATTTATTTATTTCACAAAAATTTATACATAAATGACGAATGATACTATGACTTAAAACTTCTATAGCAGAAAAGTAACCATTGTTTATTAAAAGTAACTGTTTCTCTTTCATAATTATTATTTTCTTGTATCCATATGTTATAGACTATGTGAGCATATTTTAATTTTAGTCTGATCAGCCGTTCATCCTTTTAAGTACTTAATATCTTGATAAACTTTCATATTGGGGTCAAGCTGTAACTAAATCAGTGTGGCATGCAAACTGTCACACAGTCAAACTAACGTAAATTAGATAAAAGTTAAAAACTTCTAATAACATCATGATTCTCCTTCCCTTATCGCAATTTATTTGAGGTTGGTGCAACATGTCTTTTTCTTCCACACTTTTCTATTAGTTGTCATCTCAGTCAGTAGGCACCCCTTTTCTATCCATACCATAATTCACTTGTCCAGAGATGTGACATTTAAAAAATAACAGTATTTGAAATGCAAAATAGAAAATACAAAATACCTATTTGCATTTTGTATTTAAATACTTTTTTTAGAAAAGCATTTTATATTTTATTTGAAATACTTTTTAGGACATATTTTGTATTTTCAAAATGCAAAATACTTTTTGCTAAGTTTTGTAAACATCAAAGAATTAATAATTAATGTGATGAGAAATGGTACTTGTTTTTCTCACTATGGCAACACTGAATTGAACTGCTTTCTTGTCAGGCCACTTAGATAATTAGTTTTACTTTTTTCTTATGGTGGCATGATTATGAGACCACACAGGAGAAAGATGAGCGACAGTGTATTTGAGCAAATTATTTTATTAAAATATGTTAAGTAAATTTAATTTAAGTAAGTTATCACAGTACATTTACCAGCCTGTTAGCTGACTCAAATAAATAAACTTTTTACAAAATAAAGATCCTTTAAAACTAAAAGTATTTTATTTTAATAAAGCATTTTGTAAATACGTATTTTGCATTTAGTATTTTAAATATAAAATGAAAAACTATTTTGTATTTGAAATAAGAAAATACAAAAGTATTTGCATTTTGCATTTGAATACATTTTATAACCTATTTTGCACATCTCTGCACTTGTCTATCCATCGTTTCTTTCTTATAGCCAAAACACATATTCATACTCAAAACTTTCTTCACGACATTTTCCTCATTCCTCCATATCACGTGACCACCAATTTCCACACAACTTTTCAGTTATTGGTGCCACTTTCAAATTTCCTCTTAAGTACTCATTTCTTATTTTATTCATTCGTGTAACACCACACATCCCTCTTAACATCTTTATCTCAGCTGCATGCAATTGCCTTTTATTCATCCCTTTTGTGGCCCAACATTCTGTCCCATACAAGATAGCAGAAAAAGAAAAACATAAACAAAACAAAACTTCTAATAACAAATACATCAAAATATGTTTTCAGGGATCTCAATGACGGACGCTTCAGGCAAGCCGTATAGCACAAACGGTCACGGAAGCGTTGCTTCGATGAACACAACGGCAACCACGCTTACTGGCTTATCGGATGCCAGTACCATCACCCGATCGCCCCTGAGGTCTTCACTCAAGAAACCCCGACCTAGGGAAGGTGAGCCCGGCGGCTTGGGCATACAGAACCCAGGCTATTCCGGCCATTCACCCCCACTAAACAGGAATGGAAGCCAGAAGAAAGTGCGCATCCAAACACACAGTACTGAGGTGTGAATGTGTCCATAAGTTAGTTAAACTCTAGTTATGCTAAAATGCATCTTAATATGATTTTGAGCCATTTTTGGGAAGCAAGTTGCACATACAGTCATAGGGAAAAACATGTATGCACTTAGCAAAATGCAAGTTTCCAGAAGAGAAGACAAAAGAATGTGTGCAAAATGCCATATGCACCTCATAATATCAATCAATAATTCAGGAAGACAATCGTGTTTCACTCAGTGCGTACATATTTTTGCCCTTGTCTGAACATGATATACGGATAATCTTGCATGCAATTTGCTACCACATAAATCACAGCCCATTTGCAGGTGTGTTGTCTCGGTTCAGAGAAAAATTGCAGTTTGCAAAAACTTGCTCCTGTCAAAATTGTAACATTTCATGCATTCGAATATAAATTTACGCACGTATTGTAAATATTAAAATCATTTTTCTTATATGATTTCAAGATTAAGGTGGTAATAACGATTGGGAAAAGTTTTTATTAAAAAAAAGTAGACTGAAAAGACAAAAGTGCACCTACCACCAAAATAAGCTGATTATTATAAGCTAGTAACATTTTGTTAAATATGGAAGGAAATGAATTTGAGGCCCAAATAAAAAAGTCAGTAGTACAGTCAACCGCACATCAATGATAACAGTTGGACATTGACAGCGTCTTTTTACGTAACATTCGGATGACTGTACCAACAATTTCGGCCAAAGGTGCAAGCGGTTTATTTATTTACACGTAATTAGTAGATGGGTAGATGTAGATTGAGTTTTTAATAATAACAAGACACCTTATGGATTTTAACACTATAGTGTTAACATAAATAGGACTTTTATATTTAATATATACATATCTAGATAAATCATATATAGATAAATCAAAATTTAGGTACCTTTTTACTGTTTTGTAATAGCATGCGCATTTTTAGAAAGTGTGCATACAAAAATTGTTTATAAGTTAAACTTAAATTTAGAATCTTGGATAATTAGGTATAAAGTTTTGGAACAGCAAACCAACCAAAATTTATATAGGACCGTGTTATTACAAATGGTCATTCAAATATTTATTGGACGAGGGGCGCACAGAACCACGAAGTATGGCAGAAAAGGAGTGGCCTCCACCCAATAGTAGGTGATTCCAAACTGAACCGATGGATGATGCCATTGTTATAAAATCGATTGTTGAGTAAATGGCAAATAATGTAAATGATCTAAGAATCTGAATTTATGTCTAGAATAGAAGTCGATGCACTGTCGCAAGTTGAATCCACATATCACAAGTTGATATACCTACGTATTTTGTTTTACATTATAAGTATATTTTTATTATTTACAATTTAGAAGTCATTGCAATCATCTGTATATTTCGTTTGAACAAAGTTCTTAATTGAATATTTTATTCTGTATAAAGCGCATATGTGTACATAAATCGGCACAAAGTGTTGTAAATTAAGAAACTTTTTGAATTTGTTATATTATACAGCTTTGTTGTATATTGACATGCAATTTTATCATGTAAACGTTTATATTTTAGAATTAAATTCCGATTTATTTATAAGATTTAAGTTAAATTTAGGTAAGTGTAAATATACATACAAACCCACCAGCATTTTTGCGAATCATCACATTTTTGCAACCTGTTGATTTATCTTTTATAAATTGCTTTGTAAAAAAGTTCGGTCGTAACAATCGTGCCTTACCATTAAAATCCAAATTTGTGCCTTATGTCCTAAAAGCCATTACTGACTCAGAGACATTAAGTAATTACCTTTTAAAAATTATTGATAGTATGAGATCCTAAATTTAACCAACAACATCCAAATGACGAATTTAATTTTCATTTTGGAAGTTTCATCAAATTGAAAACTTATTTATATTTTTTTGATCATAAACTTGAATATTCCAGAGATTTCAGTTACTTAAGGTAATTTCTTAGTAAAATAAAAATACTAACATATAGTATTATTTTTTACATTGTCCGTCCAAATTCTGGTCTTAACTTTAGTTTCGACGTAACTACATAAAAATGTAGTAACTTTCAATTAGATGCATAGAGGATAAAATCAACTCTATTATTGTTACTTTTGTATTGTTGAGGTAAATGAAATATTTTATCTGTATTCTGCACGTGTAGGGACAGTCGTTAAACTTCTGTATAGTTCATTAAATTACTGTCATTTTTCTAAATTAATATTAGCACTTCATAACTAATATTAATCTATCTATATTTTCTTTTTACATGGTACAGATTTTTGCTTTATACTTTTAATTATACGGTATTATACAATTCCGTCCAAAATATCCCATTATGTTAATGATCTGATATTTAGTTCTTATTCTTTAGTAATATTTTGCTGAATAAAAAAAAGCAATTGTTTTACAACCAGATTTAATTGTTTTATTATTGAATCAATTTAAACCTTATCACAAGCAAAAAAGTGCAAATTTGAAGTGTAAGAGCTACTCAACTGTGTTCGACGCCTAAAGTAGGAGACATTCATGATCGAAGTGTAACCATAAGTAAGTCGTTGCAATGTAGCTCTAATGTAATGTATAAATACGAATTATTTCTGCGAGTTATAATTAAATCTTACTTCAAAAGCTTATAGGTCTCCTATAACCTAACTTATGGTAAGGTAAGCTCCTACTTAAGGTCTCTTCACACAGCGGGCGGGGCGCGGCGGGACGCGACGGCGACGCGACGCTGAGTAGTTGTAATGTACTAGATATTACGGACGACTTCATACAGAGCAGAGCGCTCGGCGCGATGGCAACCGTCGCGCCACGCCGCCACCGCGCTGGGTCGGAATACAACTCAGAGGCGGCGCACTGTGGGCTGGATTTGTTGTCAGTTTTCATAGACATCCGATCAGTAATCTTGAAAGCGGTGAATTTTATGCCTGAATATGTTTCAGATGACCCAATAAATACTCATAAATTGTATCATTATAGTACAGACTTATAAACGGCTCATTGAGAATGTTTTAATTAAAAATTATGGAGCTGACAGAATAAAACGTTATATCTCCGGTCTCGTACAATTGGCCTTATTGTTTTTCAGGGAGTCAATCATTGAATTATTTGCGATTTTTTGGTATTTTTGTAGAACGTTCCTCACATTGAAGAATTTGTAAATAAAAAAAGATGTCGTAAAATAAGAAGAACAGTATTGGTAGAAGAAATGTGGCGGGTAAGATGTACCTTAGGCGAATATTATACATTGTGTTAGAATTTGGTAAAATAGGTTTTCCCATTTCTTGATATATTCTTTCCCAAGCATTGCTTTTAGCATCCGATCGCAGTATGTTGGACTCGGATATATTGTAAAAACATTCAAAACGCTGCACCCAACCGATTATCTAACTTTTCTTCGCCCATGATTTCCAACTGACGCCGCACTGTGAGCTGGATTTCGGCTTTCATAGACATCCGATCAGTACTCTCGAAAGCGGTGACTTTTATGCCTGAAAATGTTTCGGAAAACCCAATACATACTCCAAAATTGTATCATTATAGTACAGACTTATAAACGGCTCATTGAGATTTTTTTACAAAAAAAATTGTATGGAGCTGACAGAATAAAACGATATACCTATTGTTACGTAGATCGTAAAGTCTAGAAACATCGTGCTTACTCCATCTCAGAAAGGGACAACATTACGTAGATCGAAAAGTCTAGAAACGTCACGCTAGTTCCATCTAAGGATGGGGCAGTGTTGAAACTTCTAGATACGACACGCTAACGCCATCTGTTATCAAGTAGCAAGTACTACGAACAATTGTACGTAGACGCCACCGCCATCTATTGTTGAGTAGCGGGATTAAACAGTAAATAGATGTCTGTGGAAGGTTCTCGAAGTTTCGAATCTACTTGTAAACTGTGGAAAAGTGTTGAATGTTCGCGAATGTTCTGCTCGGGATATAAATAGCGGATTGTCGGCCCGATGGGCAGTTTTGGGGGGCTTTTACCGCCTCTACCTCCGCGGTTGACTAGGTTGATCGCCGAGAAGAGGCGCCTCCGCAAGCAGTGGCAAACGCTGAGATGTCCCACGCTCAAGACGCAGCTAAACCGTCTCGCGGAGAAGGTCAAGGCCGAGGTACAGGCCATGACCGCCGCGGGCTGGGAGGACAGAATAGATGAGGCGACGGACAGTTGGCCCTCTATACACAAATTGTGCGGCCAACTAACGAACACCCCAGCCCCGGTGCGTCCTTTGCTGAACAGCGACGGGGCGCTCAAATATGTAGCGGAGGACCGGGCGGAGGTCTTCGCCGAACACCTGGAGCGTCAGTTCCGCCCTAACCCGACTCACGACACAGACCATGTCGCAGCAGTCGAGAAACACCTGGGAGACTACTTCGCAGCGCCGATAGCTCCCGAGGAAGAGCCGATCTTCTTCTCGCCTAACGCAGTACGACGCGCCATCCTGAGGACGAAGCCCAGGAAGGCCCCCGGTGCTGACGGTGTCACCAACACAGTGCTGCGCCACCTGCCGTACCGTATGGTAGCGGCGTTGGCGCGCCTGTTTACGGCGATACTGCGCACCGGCGCCTTCCCCGATTCGTGGAAGGAGGGGCGCGTCATAATGCTGCCGAAGGCGGGAAAGAACGTACTGAAGCCGGAGAGCTATCGGCCGATCACTCTGCTGCCGACGGTCTCCAAGGTGTTCGAAGCACTCCTGCTGCGACACCTACTGCCCCACGTGACGCCGCGCCCAGAACAGTTCGGGTTCCGGGCGGAGCATAGCACGACGCTCCAGCTGTCGAGGGTACTGCACCACCTCGCAGCCGCGATGAATAAGAAGGAATACTCGGTCGCAGTATTCCTCGACATGGAGAAGGCCTTCGACCGCGTGTGGCATGAAGGCCTCATATTTAAGATGGCCACCACGGACGCGCCCCGTCGCGTAGTAAAAGTGGTCTCTACTTTCCTTACCAACAGGACTTTCAGGGTGGTGGTTGATGGGGCGCTTTCCAGCGCCAGGCCGGTGCTCGCGGGCGTACCGCAGGGCAGCTGCGTCTCGCCGGCGTGTTACTCGCGTTACACCGACGACATCCCCACCACTCCGGACGTGATGCTCGCGCTGTATGCGGACGACGCCGCGTACATTTCCACTTCGCTTAATGCGAAGTACGCGGCGGTCAAAATGCAGCGAGCGCTCGAGCTCCTTCCCGAGTGGCTCGCCAAATGGCGACTGTCGGTGAACGTGGGTAAGACGCAGGCGATGGTCACCGGCTTCGCTCGCCTCCCACCACCCTTGAAGCTACAAGGAGCCGACATCGAGTGGTCGCCCCGGGTCAAGTACCTGGGGGTCACCATCGACCGTCGGCTCACAATGGGTCAGCACTAGGGCATGCAAACCGGATACCCGGATAACCGAAAAAACCGGATAACCGACTGATTTGAAACCCGGTTTTTTTAAGATAACAAAACCGGAGTTTTCGGTTTTTTCGGTTAACATTATAAGTAAGCATTTTTCGACTACTAAACCGACGGCAACTACAACTCAGGAAAACTTAGACTATACAGTACCTAGTAAATGTTTCATGGAACATCAAGGACCAACTCCGACAAGAAATAAAGAAGGCTCTCAAACAACATACCTCTGGTGCAAGCCTATCTACAGAACTTGATTTAGAAACTAAAATCAGGGTGGAAATGGCACTTTACGACGGTGGAGGAAAAATGGGAGAGCACTTAATAAAAGTATATAAAGCTTTGGAATCTATACCTCCAACAAGTGTGGAATCAGAGAGAGCCTTTTTAGCAGCAGGTTTCATCTATACTAATATTATAAAGCTGAAGAGTTTGTTTGTTTGGTTGAACGCGGTAATCTCAGGAACTACTAGTCCGAATTGAAAAATTATTTTTGTGTTATGTAGCCCATTTATTGAGAAAGGTTATAGGTTATATAACATCACAGAAAGGTCAGGGTAGAAAAAATTGACGCGGACGAAGTCGCGGGCAGAAGCTAGTCTGTTTTATCTACAACAATGACAGATTTATTTTGTTTTGGTTTATTATGGAATAAGACTTCCATTTTATGCGATATTTCAATAATTATTTTGATTTCATTTTACGTACTGTTGATTTTGCCTGTTTGTATTTTATGACAGTTCAATTGTTATTTTATATTCTGTAATTTTAAGTGTTTGTCTACCTACCAAATGTTCCAAATTGTGTAGGTTAGGTTTTAAAGAATATGTTTTTTTCCTAAATAATAAGCTTTATGATTATTATTCTATGTTTTGTATAAAGTAAAGAAACTTTTTGTATAGCTTGTTAGTACTTGTACCTTATTTCAGTCCGTAAAAAAATCATATTTTGATTAGACTTCAGCATTTTCATTTCTGTACAGACATATTTCTCATTTATTAAAAATCAAATAAAAAAACCCGAAAAAACCGATTTAACCGGTTTCACCGGTTTTGTAAACATAAACCCCGAAAAAACCGGTTTTTATAAACAGCCCGGTTTTTGCATGCCCTAGTCAGCACGTCCGTCAGGTCGCGGCCAAGGGGGGGGTAGCCCGCTACCTCCTCCGGCCCGTGCTCTCGTCCCGAATGCCGGCGCGCGTCAAGCTGGGCGTGTACAAGATGTACATACGCCCGGTACTGACGTACGCCGCTCCCGCTTGGTTCGCCCTCACGAGCGAGTCGAGCCGGAAGCTGCTCCGCACGCAACAAAACAAGGCGTTGCGGACCATTGTTGACGCTACTCGCTACGTGAGGAACGATGTCATCCAGCGGGATCTCGGGATCGAGAGCCTGGATGACCATGTGCGGCGTCTCGCGAAGGGGATGTTCGCGCGTGCCGGCGCGTCTGATTGGCCTCACGTCAAGCAGATCGCGCCCTGGCATACGCGCCCCCCTGACGCGAGACCTCTGCCCCGCGACCTGGTAAGGGACGACTGACCCCACCACCGGACTGACTCCCGGGTAAGTCGCAACCAGGTTACACGCGGCTTACCTGAATCAAGTGAACTCTACATTCACAACATACATCCGCTGCGTGGCGTGTTCTAAGTTAATATAGGCATGTCACGTAACGTAAAACAGACAACCACCTCTATACAGGCACTATGACTCACACGTGTACACGCGGGCGGGCCTGCGTTGTCACGTATTCATGGGCGGTGTTACACAGTACACTACCGCCCACACGCACATACTGCCCCTTAGCTTAGACCGCTACCGGCTCGCTCTGGGAAACGGGATAAGCTGGGGCGCGCACCCTACTCTGTGGGAGCGTCGAGTCAGCGTCTTGTCGCTGGTCGTCTCTCGCCGGGCCTCCCCCGGGCAACCGGGGGTCTCACCTGGCGGGGACTGACCGCCAAGGCGTTGTGAAGAAAGCGGCGTTGATATAATTCAACGCCGCGGCGCGCTCACAGAGACACAAACAGCAACCACACACAGGGACGCGTTAAACTAACGCGTCCCATATTATCTACGCCTACAAAAGGCAACACATTGAGGGGCCCGTATTAGCGGGCCACCGCGAACCATCCGCGGCCGGGGAGCATAGCTCCGACGCCGCCCGCCACGCCCCCTTACGGGGACGTCGCGAATACCAGAAAGGATGGGCAGTTCGATTTCGGAAGCGAGCGAATACGAATCAAGCGATACAGTACAAGCGAAACAAGTGACTCTGTTTGACTATTGCGATATTGTGATTGTTTAATTAAACTGTGGTGTGTTTCGATAATTTTGGCTTAAATTAATTTATCCCGAAACCCAGCTCGTAACATTTGGTGTCAGAAGTAAGGGATAAATTATGCCAGTTTTACCGAAGGAGGACACGGAAGGTATTCGTACCAGGAGTCAGCGCCAGCAGGAGGTGGATCAGAGGCGATTTGAAGGACCTTCAAGACAGACATCTGGGGGTAATCAGCCGACGACGGAACCAGTTTCCCAAGCGTCTGGTGTTCCTACAGCATCACCAGCCATGGATCTTTCTGCTCTGATGGCGATGCTGCAGGAGCAGGCCCGTCGACAGGAAGAACAGGCCCGCCGACAGGAAGAACAGGCCCGCCGACAGGAAGAACAGGCCCGCCGCCTACAGGAACAGCTGCAGCAGGACAAGGAGGAACATGCTCGCCGACAGGAAGAACAGGCCCGCCGCCTACAGGAACAGCTGCAGCAGGACTAGGAGGAACATGCTCGCCGACAGGAAGAACAGGCCCGTCGACAGGAAGAACAGGCCCGCCGCCTACAGGAACAGCTGCAGCAGGACAAGGAGGAACATGCTCGCCGACAGGAAGAACAGGCTCGTCGACAGGAAGAACAGGCCCGCCGCCTACAGGAACAGCTGCAGCAGGGTAAAGAGGAGCAGGTTCTCCTTTTGAAAGATCTACACGTGACATTTGGCAAGGACATCAAAGCCATGAAGGAGACTGTTCAGGTACATGAAAATCGTATATCCGAGGCCGAAGTCCAGATCGCTGATATAAGAAAAGCGGTTGGAGTTCTGAAAGCTGGAGACCGGACTACGGCTCCGATAGTTGCTGCACCTTCCGTGCGCTGGTTTAAAGTGCCACCCTTTGACGGAACATCTTCCTGGTCGGCATACAAAATTCAATTTGAAGCTGTCATGAATGCAAATGGGTGGACAAAAGAGCAGGCCATGACCGCGCTTACTTTGGCCCTTCGTGATCAGGCCTTAACGGTGTTAGAGGCTCTCGGCAAAAATGTTTCGTACGAGCAGCTCGTTGAGGCGTTAGAGGCCAGATACGGTGACGCGCACCTGGAACACGTTTTTCGTGCGCAGTTGAAGGATCGTGTGCAGCGCAGTGGTGAAAACCTGCAGCAGTGGGCCCTAGAAATAGAAAAGCTGGTTCGAAAAGCGTACCGGTCTGCGCCTGCGCTCATCGATGGGACTCTGACTCAAGCATTCATAGATGGCATACGGGACCTGGAAGTAAGGGCTACTGTAAGACTTGGACACCACGAGACACTCAAGGATGCCTTGGCCCATGCGTTGGAGGTGGAGGCAGTGAGGCAAGATCATCGAGCCCATCGCATCAGGGAGGTTGCAGCATCACCTGTCCGTGACCGTCCGAGGTACAGCCCTAAGTGCTACACTTGCGGAGAAAAAGGCCACCTTCGGTCAAGTTGCCCGAAGCGAAACACAGCTAACGAAAACCAGACCCAAGAAAGAAAGGCGGCAGATATCACCGCCCAGCAGCAGGAAAACTAGTCAACGCCAGGACTGCGGGGCGGGTGCTGGCTGGTGTTAAAATAGCCCCAAGAATTTTGGTCTCACAAGCCCATGATGGGAACACCCTAGTCATAAAAGGTGAAGTGAACGGAAGACCATGTAAGCTGACATTGGATACTGGAGCTTCTCGCACGGTTGTCAGTTCCCAACTAGCGAATCGTTTTCTTGGGGACTTCTTCGGTAAGCATGACGGCGTAAAATTAGTAACAGCTACCGGTCAGCACATAACCGTCCGTGGTGAGAAGGAAGTGGAGTTAAAACTGGGAAACACTATCTACCGGCATAAGGTCATCATGGCTGACATAGTGGACGACTGCATCTTAGGTTTGGACTTCATGCGGCAGCACTGTTGCGAGATCGACGTTAATCAAGGAGTCCTAAAATGTGGGCCGCACATTCGAAGACCACCTCCAAAATCTGGAACGTGTTCTATCAAAAATCCGCGGAGCCAATCTTAAGCTAAGTCCAAAGAAGTGCTCATTCTTCAGACAGCAAGTAAGCTTTTTGGGGCACTTGGTTTCGAAGGAAGGAGTGCAAACAGATCCTGAGAAAATCGTCGCCGTCAAGGAATGGCCAGTCCCGAAAGACAAGACGCAGGTCAGGGCATTTTTGGGTTTGTGCTCGTACTATCGTCGGTTTGTCAAGAATTTTGCTGACATTGCCAAACCTCTTCACAAGCTTACTGAGGAGAAGAGACCGTTCTGTTGGGATGAGAACTGTGACAGCGCATTTCGAGATTTAAAGGAACGTTTGTGCAATACCCCAATTTTGGGCTACCCTGACACTGAAAATGAATTTATAGTTGACACGGACGCAAGTAATACTGGAATTGGCGGTGTCTTATCACAACGGAAAGGAGGTTATGAAGTTGTGATAGCTTACTTCAGTAAGTCTTTATCGAAGCCGGAAAGAAATTATTGTGTCACGAGACGCGAACTTCTTGCCGTAGTAAAGACATTGCAGCATTTCAGCAAATACTTGCTTGGACGCAAATTCCACCTGCGGACTGACCATGCTGCATTAAAGTGGTTGTTGCAGTTTAAGAACCCAGAAGGACAAGTGGCGAGATGGATTGAACTGCTACAAGAGTATGACTTCGCAATTGAACATCGTAGTGGGAAGTCTCACGGTAACGCGGACGCTTTATCAAGAAGACCTTGTCCTGAAGACTGCAAGCATTGTGTCAGGCAAGAAGCTAAGGAAACAGTACCTGTCAGGATGCTAAGAACAGACCTTAGTGACGAATGGAAGGAAACCCTACAGCATGCCCAGCAAAGTGACACAGATATCAGGCCAATTTTCGAGTGGATTAAAGCTAATGCTCCCAAACCGAAATGGTGTGATGTTGCAGCGATGAGTACCACCACAAAAAGTTATTGGGCACAGTGGGAGAGCTTGGTGATCCAAGATGGTGTCTTGTGCCGAAAATGGGAAAATGCTCGAGGGAATAGCTGTCACTTGCAAATGGTAGTCCCAAAAACGAAGGTACCAGAAGTTCTACAGCTCTACCACAATGGTTCTTCAGGAGGTCATATGGGAGTAAGAAGGACTCTGTTAAAGATCCGAGAAAGATTTTACTGGATCCATTGTCGAGAGGATGTGGAAGACTGGTGTCGCAGATGTACCAGTTGTGCAGCGGTAAAAGGACCACACACACGCAGCAGGGGTGCATTGAAAGTGTACAACGTAGGAGCCCCCTGGGAACGAATAGCATTAGATGTCGCTGGGCCATTTCCCGAAAGTGAAAGTGGAAATAAATATTTCATGGTTGTCATGGATTACTTCACCAAGTGGCCGGAAGTCTTCGCCATCCCTAATCAAAAAGCTTCAACAGTCGCTGATAAATTAGTCCACGAAGTCTTCTGTCGGTTTGGGGTACCCTTGGAAATCCACAGCGATCAAGGAAGGAATTTCGAGTCTCAAGTGTTTCAGGAAACATGTCGGGTTATGGGTACTCACAAAACCAGAACCACTTCATACCACCCACAATCTGACGGAATGGTGGAGAGATTTAATCAGACGTTGGAAAGATATCTGGCAAAAGTTGTAGCAAGCAGACAAAAGAATTGGGACAAGCACATACAACCGTTTCTTCTGTCATACCGAAGTGCAGTTCACGAGAGTACAACTGTGACGCCAGCCTTCGCGAACTTTGGAAGGGAGTTAAGGTTACCAGCTGATCTAATAACCGGCATTCCCCCTGATTCACCACGCAGTATAACAGATTATGCAAATGATCTGCGCAACAAGATGAATGACGTATATGAGCTTGTCAGAGAATCAGGCCAGCAGATGTCCGAGAGAATGAAAACTCGTTATGATCGAAAGATGAACAATACTGGCTTCGACGAAGGTTCGCTAGTGTGGTTGCATAACCCAGTGCGCTGCAAAGGGAAGTCCCCTAAACTACAGGCAAAATGGGACGGGCCGTACCGGATTGTGACCAAGATCAATGACGTCACTTACCGAATACAAAAGGGTTTGCGAACTGCGCCTAAAATTGTTCATGTAGATCGATTGGCACGATATTACGGGAATAATGATGCTCGGGACGAGCATGTCTAAGGAGGGGGCAGTGTTACGTAGATCGTAAAGTCTAGAAACATCGTGCTTACTCCATCTCAGAAAGGGACAACATTACGTAGATCGAAAAGTCTAGAAACGTCACGCTAGTTCCATCTAAGGATGGGGCAGTGTTGAAACTTCTAGATACGACACGCTAACGCCATCTGTTATCAAGTAGCAAGTACTACGAACAATTGTACGTAGACGCCACCGCCATCTATTGTTGAGTAGCGGGATTAAACAGTAAATAGATGTCTGTGGAAGGTTCTCGAAGTTTCGAATCTACTTGTAAACTGTGGAAAAGTGTTGAATGTTCGCGAATGTTCTGCTCGGGATATAAATAGCGGATTGTCGGCCCGATGGGCAGTTCGATTTCGGAAGCGAGCGAATACGAATCAAGCGATACAGTACAAGCGAAACAAGTGACTCTGTTTGACTATTGCGATATTGTGATTGTTTAATTAAACTGTGGTGTGTTTCGATAATTTTGGCTTAAATTAATTTATCCCGAAACCCAGCTCGTAACACTATGTATATCTCCGTTGGTATCAGAAGTGCGAAACCTTGCTTTTTTACCTTATGGTTATAGATGCAAAACTGGAATAAAATTCAATTTCAGTTGCAAAACACAAAAATTCCGATTATTTAAAAAGATGTTCAATAATTGTTAATTAAATATGTATTTATTGTAATTTTTTATTATTAAAAAAAGCAAGGTTTCGCACCTCTGGCCACATAATGCAATACACCAAAATTCTCAACTAATTCAAAGATTGACTCTCTGAAAAACAATTAGGGCCAATTATGTGAGATTGTGTTTTTATTTACAAATTGTTTTTTTTTTTGCATACTTATCGAAAGATCTCGTCATTTCGATAAATAATTGTTATTACTAGTTTTTCTCTAAAACTGATAGTTCATCCGGAAAAACATATTTTGGATTTTTTTTTATGGAATGAAACAGAAACTGCTTCTTATAAATGTTTTAATGTTCTATCTATGCTATGATATTATTAACGAAAAAGTACTGTTGACTTACTTTTTTTTCCTTTTTCCGAACCTCATAACTCTTGAACGGGCAACTATGAGCGCGCGCTGATAGCGTAGAATTATAGCCAGCAAGTCAAAGAAAAAGAATATAGTAGTTTGAAAGCCTGGTCTTACAAGACATGGCCAAATTTAAGCAGTTTCTGTTTCAATTCTTACAACAATATTTTAAATATTTTGCTACTTGTAATGGCAATTATTTATCGGAATGACGAAATGAAATTTGTAAAAAAAATACGAATGTCCCTCATATAGCAGTTTCGATCCACTGTGCACCGCTTTGCTTTTTTTTTTTTTGTAGGCCATCTCGTAGTTAATTTATGGCTCCAGCCGGGCCATAGTAAAATTACAAACTAAAGCGAAAATCCTAAGGGTAACCCCGAGGGGGGTTCGCACCTCGGCTTAGGCGATCACTGGGGGAGGGCAGCAAGGGACATGCTGGATATGGGTTAAATTATTTAGAGGCTAATTTAAAGCTACAGGCGCAGCATCGCGGGCTGGCTCATGCAAGGGTCGGGAGGGACTATTAAGTCGGGGTCGCGACGACGGACCTCGGCGGCGAGGTCGGTACGATTTGTGTTTGTGTGGCACCGCTTTGTGTTGTATAGTTTACGTATGTAGTAGCCACACAGCAAGCACAGGCACCGTTTAGTACGGCCAAAGAGTAAAATAATATACAGGGAAAAGAGAGCCCTCTTGCGTGATAAAATTGCAAATCTATTTGACAACACGCCATCTGTAAATTGGCCCCAAACTAATCACATACCTACATACGTATAGCTATATATGCATAATCAAATGTTATTATTATAGAATGTTTCGTCCTACCTCTGTAACATGTTCTAGTAGAACATGTTACAGAAATAGGACGAAACAATATAGTCCCAATGGAATAAAAATAATAAAAGGTAGAAATAAAACAAAGAATTATCATAGGTATTTTACTTTTTATAATGCTTTCGTTTATTAAAATACATTTGTGCTTTCATTTTAATTTGATCTTCGCCGCTACACGTAATTTTTCCTGCCAAAATTCGGTTGACGGATCTGCACCAACTGCATATTAGCAAATTAATTGTTATTTTACAAAAATATTGTTTTAATTGATCTTTATGTTTTTCACAATCAAATGGAAAATCAACTAATATATTAGATATTTCTATTATATGTTTCCTGATGTTTATTTTTGGAACATCTTTTTTTAGAAATGATATACTAATATTTTGAAGTGCAGAGAAGCAATTTTCTAATTGCTGACTGGGGTAGCACAACCATTTTTTGTTGGCATATTCTTTGATCTTTATATATGCATTGTTAGTATTAATATTTTCTTGATCAATTAGATTTTGTCTATACTTTTGACAAGACTTTACAATATTTTTAAGGCACTTTGTCAAAACCCAGCCACAAACATAATTTTTTTGTCCAGCATCAGGTTCATTCCTCTCAACAAAAAGATCTTGATTACATTTAATTTCTTCGTCTTTGGAAATATCAGAAGAATCTGTAGTACTTTCTGGCTGCTCTGTTATAAAAAAATCTAGTGATTGAAGGCATTCATTTACATCTTCTTCGCAGTCTGCGCGGTTTGAGTGGGGCGAGTTATAATTATTTAGAAGGAGAGCTTTAAATGCCCCTTCAAATCCTAATATGTTAGGGGCAACATTCCTCGCCCCATAACTTCGGATATTTCCAAAAAAAATCTCGACTGGGTCCTGATTTAAATGTCTCGTCTATTAAACTTCTACATTCACTTCTTCTTCTTCATTCATTTTGACAGGCCTGTTGGTCTAGTGGTTAGCGACCCTGACTGCTATGCCGGAGGTCGTGGGTTCGATTCCCACCCAGGACAAATGTTTGTGTGATGAGCACGATCATTTGTTCTGTGTCTGGGTGTAATTTATCTCTATTATGTATGTATTTAGAAATATATAAGTATGTTTATCAGTTGTCTAGTACCCATAACACAAGCTCTGCTTAGCTTGGGACTAGATGGCGTTGTGTGATAGTTGTGGAATATTATTATTATTTTCATATATATATTTATATATCTCGGGATCCTAGGATCCCGGTCTTTTAGAAGGCGTACGAGGGGCCGAAGCCAGCTCGCAGAGGCCCCTTAGAAAATTTAAATGAAGTGAGGCACTAACCGACGGTTATCCCTGTATGCACTGTGCAAGTGCACCCAAGGACAACCTCCGGTTGGTGTTGGACTATTGCAGGATATGGAAACCAAGATGTTGGACTATGTATTTGACTGGCTAAAATGGACTGGTTACCAAGAACTATGGAAGGTCTATGGCCCCTGCCGCATCAATGTTTGTATTTACACGGATTAAATGGCAGGGGGTGACTTGCACACTCAATAATGGGCCCCCGGAAACCGTCGCTGGCACATAGTGACGCAGCGACAAGGGGGCAACACTTCCTGAGGTGCTTGAGAAGTGGAGAGGTATTCCACGGCTTTCAGAACAATCCCAGAGCCCGGAAGATGGTCAATATCCCTACGAGCACTTACTGGAATACTTCCTTTCCCCGAGCACGTTTGCTCTTGCGAATCTCCACTCAAGCCGGCCAATAAAGGCAAGAATGAGGTGGGAGCTCTGAACCTCTTCATTGTTCACTCCAGCCGGCCAATAAAGGCAAGCCAGAGATGAGGAACAAGAATTCTCCCGGGAGATAGGGTCCGTGGGGTCGCTACTGCCCAACAGCACGCCACATGCTGCCCTGCGGGTTTATTATTATTATTATTATTATTATTCCTCAGGGAGATCACCTCTAGCAGTTAAATGCTCTGTTGCAACTGCAACACTGTGACTGAAGATTTGTGTTGCAGACTTAACTCTCATTTTATTAATTTTTTCAGGGTTCACATGCTCTTCTGTGAGTTTATATAGTAATCTCAATTCCCCGTATGATTGATCTGCTGCATAAAGCTTTTGGTAGTATGCCCATTTCACTACTTTTTCTGCATTACTGATATTGTAAACCATGTCTTTGGTCAATAGGTTATTCCTGATACCTTTTATTAGATGAGGCACGTCATACAAGGGGATTATGGTTTTCCCATTCAAACGAATTCGGTCATTTCGCCATTCTAATCTGTGTCGAAGACATACTTTTTTTGTTTCATCTACCAATTCTGTGATGGCACCCACCCACATTGACGGTGCTTTGGTCACACACAGTATTTATAATAATAAGGCCTGCATCGTGTGCCTCTTTAATGACTGTTTTAATTAATTCTTTTAATTCAATTTTTTTGAGTCCTGTTGTAAAATAATAAGCGATAGGTTGCTTAAAGTTTTGTTTTAAACCTTTGACCATAAATACAAGAACATGGTCTGCAAATTTGTCATTTTGATTTGTGGCAAATCCATCGAATGTCTTTATGAGCATCATAAAATATTTGGGGTTTTATTTTTTAACTTTTCAAAAATTATTTTGTTTATACCAGGCATTATCTTTATGTTACTGAGTAAACATTTCATGGTTTTTGAAGATGGCAAAGTAAAATATTTATGTAAAAGTCTGTAACATTTTGGACTTTTTTAAAAAAGGGACAATGCCAGTACCTTTTCTTCTAAACTAAACCTTCGTCCTTTATCTTTCTTTGCAGTTTGCAACTGCATGTGAAGGAAGAGTTGGGCCGGTTTTGTCATGTTTTGTGCAACACGCTGAAATGATGCATTACTGAAGCTCACAGCATTTCTCAATCTTTCTTTAAATATTTGACCTCTTTTGCGCAGACGGGTTATCTCGGTCCGAAGATGCTTGATCTTGGTGCACAGTGGTCGAACATAACATGTTCGATTAATTTTGGATGCACCTGGAAAATTATAGTAGAAGTTTAAAACCAGCTGGGTACAACTTTTGGATCAGAAAGGAATCATGAAAGTTTTTTTTTTCATTAAATATTATCATGAAAGTCTCATTAAGTTTTTTAGTCGTTATTTATTTCTCCCTCATAACAAAATGATATGGAGGAAACTATACAGATATTTAAAGTACAAATATATATATCTGGACATTTGCCAATTTGCACTCTGCAATTTTATTGCTTTTACAATTATCAGTCTTTCTACAGGTTATCTAATACAGATTTATTAGGATGTGTCTATATCAACAAGCTGAATGTTATAAATATTAAAAAAGAAAACTTGTACCACCTACCTTTGCCAGTCATTATTTGTGGTTTGCTAATCATAGAATAATTATGTTCCATCAATAATTGCTTCGTGGTTGAGTTTGTACACCTGGCAACTGAAATAAAAAATAGAAATATTAACATCATCATCATGATTTCAGCCGAGAGACGTCCACTGTTGGCCATTGTTGTATAGAATGTGCGGTATGTTGAGTGAACTTTGGGTAGGTACATCTAACCCATAGGCTGCATGTGTACACTAAGTTACCACTAAATAAATAGTATTACTGACCTGGTAAATGAAGGGATGGAATGGCTGCTGCATTTATCCGGTTATTGCGGTTTCTGTCTTTATCGGTGAAATGGATATCACAAACCCTCTTCTTTTGATAATATGCATAATCCGCGGGAGACTCCAATTTTCCACCAACAAGAATTACCCAGCTCTTGAACAGGTCAAGAAACTTGTTAACATTTGGAAATCTGTGCATTTGTACCCCTGAAATTTATGAAAATCAAGGTATTAAAATTAATTGATCTTACAAAAACTCACTCATATGTAAGGGATCCAAATTTTTGTACACTTACTTACTGTCTAAAGATTATTGGATCTTTAGTCAATAAATAAATAGATTTTTTTTTTTTTTTTTTTAAGAAGTACTGAGTTTAATCATGGGCCAGGCAGTGTTGTGGGGCTCATGTTATTTATTATTATTTGACTGGCCTGTTAGTCTAGTGGTTAGTGACCCTGACTGCAAAGACTGAGGTCGTGGGTTCGATTCCCACCCAGGACAAATCTTTGTGTGATGAGCACAATCATTTGTTCTGTGTCTGGGTGTAATTTATCTATAATATGTATGTATTTAGAAATATATAAGTATGTTTATCAGTTGTCTGGTTGCCATAGTACAGGCTCTGCCTAGTTTGGGATCAGATAACGTTGTGTTGGTTGTCCTAAGATATTATTATTATTATTTATATGATTCAACCTTTATTATATAAGACTGAATGATAGCTGAAATAGTATTAATCTCCTTGGAAAAGACAATAACACAATCACATACAAAGAAACTTTTGCACGAAATGTATACAAACATAACATACCATCAAGCCTGTATTCCCTGAAGGGTTAGGCAGAGGTGTATATAATGCCTATATTTCGCTACTTATCAAAATATTTTAAAACTGTACATTTTTGTAAACCATCCCTTTTATCTGCTCAACTATGTTATAAGGTAAATAGCAAACTATAGCATTAAAAGATTTTTTTAGGAATATCGTCTATTTTATGGGTGTAAAATAATACATAATGTGGGTCGCCTTGGGGGCGGAGTGGATGTGTCCTTCGGGGTTACAAGCGTGAGACTATGTATGTATATATATTACTTACCACTGGGAGCACATCCGAATACACACAGCCTAGGCATTATAAACCAATTTTCAAAAACTATAACACTTTATTATCACAAAACAAAATGTAAAGCGTCTATATCGCACAAGCGTCTATATCGCACAGTAAAGTACAGCAGTTTCGGAGTAAAGTCCTAATAGTAAGCCGAGGAACGCAAAGCTCAACTCAGGCACTTATTTGTGGTAATTACAACGAAATAAAACAATACGGATCGGGAACTATAAAACGCAGATTGAAGCAAACCGCCATAGTAGTAACTATTGAAAAGGAATAGAGAGGAAAGTCGACTGTAAAGAACGGCCACGAAGAAAGTGCTGCCGTCTATGAAACTTTATCAGAACTAAATTCCAAAGCTGTGGTTATAGGTACGTTTACGTATAAGTAGATAAACTGTATGTATACGTACTACCGCCGTATTTGAAATTTGAAATTTAGTGTACCGCGAAGGCGACCTTTACAAAGCAGCCCAGATTTGCATTTAACAAAGAAAATAAATACCATCAAGAAAAACTAAATGCAAATAGGGCTGCTGGTGTGCGACCGCCTGTAAGCAATTAATTATAATAATAAAACCAAATCATCATAACATAATTTTTTAATCACATTAGCTTTCATTTAGATACATCAGTCACTTGGTAATTACGATAGCCGAGTATATTCCGAATTTTGTTATTATTTCTACCATTTACATAACATCTCTTAATATCAAAATTATAAGAGATGAATTACATTTATGAACAATGCCACGGCGATATTTAAATTAAATCGCTGCTTTTGGTAGTACATAATTAATAAAATTCAGAATATACCCGGCTGTCGTAATTACCCCAGTACAGTCTATTACAGTTATAATAATATAAAATCAATACTATGATGCCATTTACTTTTTTGGTTTAGTTTTATGTTTCATGAAGTATGAAAGGGCTGCTAATTTAATTTGGTCTTCACCATCGTAATTGTATTTACCTGACAGAATTCTATTTACGCTTTTGCACCAACTATACACTAACACATTTGTTGAGATATCTGTAAAGTATTTTATAACAATTTCCCTATGTTTATTACAATCGTGATACGAAAAGTCAGATGTTATTTCTACAAGAGATTTAATTCTTTCTTTTAAACCTGGTAAGTGCACATCATGTGTTAAAAAATTGGATACCACAAATTGGATATGGCTAAAAGATAATGACAAATTTTGAGATGGATATACTAGCCAAGTTTTGTTTTTGTTATACTCCCTTAACTTTATAAAATCGTTTCCTGGTTCGTTTTTACTGCCACAAAGAGAAAGTTTACATTTTTTGCACCCTTTTACAGCTTTTAATAAGTTCATAAGTTCATAAGTTATTTATTTCTTAACAAAATACATTGTGTTGAAAATCATCATAAATTAAATAAAAAAATCAATAATAGTAACTACATCAGTGCAACACATAACAAAAAAGCAGAAACAAAACAAAAAAAATCAGAACAACATAATAAAAAATGAAATTAAAAATGTCAGTAGTTCAATAACAAAAAAATAAAAATAATAATTAACACAGCATTTAGATTGAAAAAGTCAAAAATCAGTCCAAAAAAAAGAAGAAAAAATTTCATACAAACAAGTCATAATTTACAAATCATTTAGTTAAGGCCTTCGTTTATCGTCAATGAACTCATCGACACTGTAATAGCCCTTCCTCAATAAATATGTCTTCAATTTATACCTTTGTTAGGGCCCATCCACAAACATAATTTCTTTGGAAGATGCCAGGAGTTTCGGTGTCGTCTATCCTAAACAGTTGAAGTGACTCACCGATGTGCACATTTTTATATTTACCAGTTTCTTCCTGGATTTTGTCTTTTTCAGTAATAAAAAACTGCAATGACTGTAGGCAAGAATTTGTGTCCTCTTCACAATTTGCACGAGGTGAATGGTGAGCACTAAAATTGTTTAGTAGCAATGTTTTATATGCTCCCTCAAACCCTACACAATTTGGCGACACATTGCGTGCACCCATACTCCTGACATTTCCAAATAAATTTTCCAGAGGATCCTGATTGCAGTTTCGAGTCAGGAAACAATCTTGTGAGTATTTCTCATTTAAAGTTTTCCATAAAAGTTGAAATCCCTCTATGGTTTTAATCCAATTACTTACAGTTGGAACTCGTTTTTCTATTTTGCTTACTCTATCTACATAGAGTACAGAATTAAAAAAACTTTTTGCCTCATTCCACAGTTTGTGATGTGGAGAGTTTTTTTTTACAGCTCCAGTATAGATTTTGCCATTTTTAACATAAAAAGTGCCACCATTTAGGCTATCAAATAACTTATCAATCATTTGTATTATTTTTTCCATATCTTTTGGAACTTCATTCCTAATAGACAAATGTTTTATGCCAACAGCTACGCTGTGACTAAATAGTTGTGCAGCTGGCTTGACCCGCATTTTATTAATTTTTTCAGTCAGTACATGCTCCTCTGTGAGTTTATGCATCAACCGGAGCTCACCATAACATTTGTCAGCCTCATAGAGCATGTTAAAATATTCCCATTTCACAGTTACCTCCTCTTTTGAATTTGGATCAACAAATACTAAGTCTTTATTTAATAAATTATTCCTCAAACCCTTTAAGAGAACATCATAAAGGGGTATTATTTCCGTTGCACCAACAATGAAAATATTGTTTTTAAAATTTTGCTCCTTCCGTAAATACTGTCGCTTAGCATCTGATATGAGGCTGTTGATGGTGGCAGTATTT
This sequence comes from Aporophyla nigra, assembly GCA_947507805.1. Taxonomy (NCBI): domain Eukaryota; kingdom Metazoa; phylum Arthropoda; class Insecta; order Lepidoptera; family Noctuidae; genus Aporophyla; species Aporophyla nigra. The sequence continues at coordinate 22,523,595 of OX382292.1, read as the reverse complement.
ATTCCACTTTGGTCACAGACAGTCACTAGGACCTGAAGTCCAGTGGACTGAATATTTTTTATAACATTTATTACAATATTTTTTAAGTCTACAGACTTCATACTTTGGCTAAAGTAATAAGCAACTGGCTGCTTAAAATTTTTTCTCAGACCTTTTATCATAAAAACCGTGACATGGTCAGCAAACTTATGGGTCTTATGAGTGCCAAGATTCTCGAAACCAATAATTTCGTCCCTTGATTTGTCATAATGGACATGCGGAGTTATAGACATTTCGTCAAAAATCAGGCTACAAACACGGTCTTCGGCATTCATTTTTGAAACTGTATCTTTTAACTTTTCAAAAATTATTTTGTTAATGCCGGGAACTAACTTTACGGCTTTTAAAACATTTAACAGAGTCTTCTTAGATGGCAAACAAAAATACTTGCTGAGAAGGCTATAACATTTCGGACTCCTTTTCAGTAAGGAAAGCGAAAGTACTTTTTCTTCCTCAGTAAATCGTCGACCTCGTGAGCTTTTTCTTGACTCCCTGCATTGTAAACCAGTAAAAATTCTGGCCGCCTTGGACATACTACTTTTTACTTTAACAGACGATCGTGCAATTCGTTCTGCCCTTGCCAGTCGGGTTTTGAACGACTCTTCTTTATTTTTCATCCGAGTAACCATTTTCTTCAGGTTTGTGATTTGCCTCTGGTAGTCTTTGGTCTGTTCCGTCCTAGTTCGGGTAATATTAGTTTTTCCTGAAAAGTTAAGATTGACTGTTATAATAAGATCCAATAAAAACATTCGCCTTATTGTTATAATAGAAAATGGGAAAGATTTTGAAGATATTTGTGTTTTTATCATTGTCACTCAATCACACAGGAATGGCTGAATCGATTTCGATGAAATTGTGCACCAAGATAGTCGTTCATCCTGGATTAACACAGGATACTTTCTATCCCAGTAATCTGGAAGATGCTAGCAAAGGCTAGACTATAATACTAGGATTATAAATCGCCAAAATGCCAGATCATTTGTTAAATTAAATGTAGAGGGGACACCACACACAAGTGCATGCTTCTTCGATTTGGAAACTTTGAAATATTTATTAAGTTCAGTTAAGCTACTACTCATTTATTTATTGTACCCCAAACAATAAATCAATTATCTATATAGACAAAATACTAACTTACCTTTGCATAATGATGTTTGCGATTTAGAAGGTTCTTTCTCAATATACGGCATACAAGCATCTACTGACGTTTGCATATGCACGTGGCTCGTCAATGCAATGTCTATAAGAAAAAAGGAAATATTCATAAGAAGGTACAATTTTACCCAGTATTATGATACAATCCATACTAATACTATAAATGTGAAAGTAACTCTGTCTGTCTGTCTGTCTGTATGTTACGTTTTCACGCCTACACTGCAAAACCGATCATCATGAAATTTGGCAGAGATATAGCCTGGGATATGGAGAAGGACATAGGCTACTTTTTTACGCGATAACCGACATTCACGCGGGCGGAGCCGTGGGCAAAAGCTAGTTATAATATATATCGTTATATATATTATAATCTAAGACATGACCATGTAATCTATTACATGGGCCTTAAATAGGCACACTCTTACCACCCTACCCTTCGAGGAAACAAGGAGTGATGTTATGTATTATATCTAAGAGTAATTGAAAAAATAATTGAATAACCTCTACAGGCATAGCAACATTAAGTTGCTTGATAGGTTAACCAAGCTAACCAATGGGTAAGTACACACGCTCAGCAGGGCTAGTATGGCAGAAAAGGGGAAAGAGAGAACTTTCTTCTCAGGACCAAAACAAATAAAGAGATTGTGACGACCAATTCATTTGTGGACGGTTAAAGTGACAATCCTTTTTAGTCATATTAAGAAAGGCCTTGTATTTGTCTTCTGTCATAAAGATAAAGGAGTGATATACAGTTTCGACCACACTCCATCTTGACCCATCGACTTAGCCCTGCAAACATGATAAACATTATGTGTGACAATAATTATTTACCCGTATTCTGTGTTACACCGGATGATGATGGTGCATCCATTTCAACGTTTGCTGAGGAAACAGCTAGCTTCATCCTTGGTAAGCAATAATTATGCTCTGTATCCAGATCGGTTATTACTTTTGGCACACCTGAAACGTAATTTAGTGTTAGGTAATTTCTGGTTTCTAGAGACAGCCAAACAGATTTCAACAAAATTTGGCACACAGGTAGACCACGTCTTGGATTAACGCATACGGTTTTTATCCCAGTTCTCCTGGGTTGCAGGTGAAAGCAAATGCAGCAACTGGTTATCAAATAATTATAAAAAAAATCATTCATATGCATTTATTGCCTGTTATGATTATGTTGTTGTGTAAAGTATATTATTGCCAATATTGGTAATGTGTTAAATTGTTTAATGGAATACTCATGTTCCTACCTTTATATTATTATAATAATAATGTTGCTATTAATCTGAGTAAAGGTCCAATAGATAGAATTATCTGTTTTGAGATAACGGTAATTTATGATAGAATACTTAATGCTGTTTCTGTGGAGTTTCTTATCCATTCTTCTCTACGAAGACCTAGTTTTGGAACAGACAACTAGCTTTCTCAGTAACGTTACCTTGACAAGCCTAATTGAAATAAATGCCTAGTCTTGTCTTTCTGTGCTTTTCTTTATAAAATCCTTTCCCTACACACCATATTGTTAGGGACTTTCATACATAGTAAACTACTAGTTACCATTCTGATACACAAAGCTTGCTAATAAAGTGGCTATCAATACCTATAAATGTAGTTTACATTTAGAATCTGACAGCAGAAGTCTGATTTTTATAAATATATATTATTTTATTTTTTTATACTTTTGTGATTGTGTGTTTATTAGTTTGTGATCTTCCTGTGCGAGTCACAATAAATACTTTTTCTTTTCTTTGCTTTTTTTTCATACTATTCAGTTTAAGAAAGAAAGTGGTGGAAGATATAACAAATAATCAATATACAGTTTACCTTCTAAATACAGACAGGGTATAGCTGTTTTAGTAATGCCATGGCCTCGTGTCCTGTGTTCGGGTTTAAAATGGTAGTCACACACTTTTAATGATTTCGGAACCTTCTCAGGATCTTCATGAGCTATATTTTCGGGTACGACTGCTACCCATGCTTCAAAGAGGCCAGGGTATTTAGTTTTATTCGGAAAACCATGCATTGACACTCCTGAAAATAATAGTGTTTACTTAAAGGTAGGTACAAAAAGAAGCAGGTGCATGTTTTCAGAGTTGTAATGTTGTTGGTTGTTGCTAATTGTTTACTGTTTTATAATAGATATTACGCATGAGATAGCTAAAATCTTTAGAATTTCGAGCTTTGAAGGCACGCAATCCAAACATAATTTAGCGTTGATTGTGAAAACACTATGTTGCTAAAGAAGTTATACAATGTGTTTTTTTTTTTGCCCTATATATATTTTACTTCATTATTATGTGCAATACTTACCAAAAGTGTCGCAACCAAAAATGCAACGAGCTTGGCGAGAACTCATTGCAAGAATTGCAATGAAAAACCCGTGAAATAACAAAAACTTAACAAACAGTAATAATAACAACGGAATAAAAAACAAATAACACTTCGATAACGTAGAAAAACGACAGTTTTACACGAGAAGCAAGGCAATAGAAGTTTTCAAGATAAAATTCAAAGTTTCAAACTTTCAAAGTCATTGAATGATTTCGCCGGTACTGACAGTGTTATTCTGTAAGTAAAATAGTTGCTGAAGCAAAAAGGCGCCATCTAGCGAAATGGAAAACGGTTTTATCGACATTAAGTTCTGCAAAACTTTCAAAGGCAGCAGCACTAGTCTGTCATTATGGTCGAAAATCGCAATAGTTCTAAGTTTCACGCCCCTGCAAACCGCCATATTGTGATTGTTTATTTTCAGCAGTGTTGCCAACTCCTAGCTTTACCCAGTAGCTAGAAATTTTCAAAATGTTGCTAAATTTCCAGTTTTTTTTACCCTAAAAAGTTGCTAGAAGTTGCTAAATGTTACAGTAGATAAGTAGGTTACAATAAAATGTCAATTTCTGATAATCATTTTTATTTTCATTAATTCCAACAAGAAGTTAAATTAAGTACTTACCATAGCATCTATGACCATAGATTTTTTTTTTCTTTCACTCGGCACACTACGCGACGAATTTCGATAGACTCACGTCTCATGATGAAATGAAAAGTTGCTAGAAAAAGTAGCTAAAAAGTTTAGCTACAAGTTTTATTAAATTGTAGCTGTCTGTCACCAAATAATAGCTAGATCTAGCTATAAAGTTGCTAAGTTGGCATCACTGATTTTCAGTTCAAGAACTGTCACTTTATACAACAAAGGTAGAATCTGGCACCAGGTCTTTTTAAATAAAGTTGATAGTTGTGCTTTATCAAATTATATTTCATTTATGTGTCTATTTCAATTTGTAAGACGAGTTTAATATTTTTCTCGTACTCAACTCTAATTAAAATTACATCAATAATCTTATTTTAAATAAGAAAATTCGATCATGATATAGCGCCATCTGTTGAAAATTTAACGTACTTGTAGACAGTAAATAGTATTGGGGCCAACATCTAGATGGCGACTCTTTCTTTAATTCGCTGTCAAAATGTACGTAGAGTTGAGTACGGCGCAAGCGCCCATCGAGGAAGGATCTGTGCAGGGGGGAGACAGTTAGAACAAGCACAACTTTAGTAAAGAAAGAGTCGCCACCTACTTTTCTTAACAGAGAAACTAATAGTTTCATAATTATCGATAGGTGTCTCTATAATGAGAAATGAAAAACTCAAATAATTAAGATATATAATTTAATAATCAGCATTTTTTTTAGAGAATAATTATAATATTTTTTATGAAATTATCACATTATTATATTTCGTGCCTGTCTAGCATTATCGATTATGGCAACCTTGTCACGGAAATCTTTATTGTGATATATTCTGGCAACATTAACTCAAAGTGGCCGCCGCAACTTGAACTTGCGTCCGCGCCTGTTTGTGTTTCGTGTGCTCATTTTGTGTTTAATTATTGGTTTTTGAGTGTTTTGTCTACATCAGACGTCGAGTTGAGTTTCTCCTCCGTCCTGTTAGTGGATTACTACCCATAAACGAATATTTGTCACTTGCTACGTTGTGCCAAGCAATTTTCACAAAAGTTGTGAAAAACTGTTGTTACATCTATTTAGTGATATTCTTGCGAAAAGACGCTTATTTTGTGCTTTGTGTGTCTATCAAATAGATACAATGCCTCACCGTTGCGCTTTCGGATGTAAGGATACTGGTAAGTCATTTTTTTAAACAACTGCTCAAAAAAGATGTGTTTTTATACTCTTCTTTTTTCGGCTCGCCTAATCAGTATTCTTCTAATAACCATTTATAAAACCTTTCGTTCTCTTAATTGTTATCTCTCTAGATAGACATCTTAAAAATATGCTTTTCTTCAAAGCTTCAAAAGACTAGATTTCGTTTGTTTCTTAAACTAATCTTCTGTTAACCAACTAATCTTTTGGCACCGTCATTTTAATATTGTCCACTGGTGCCATCTGCCAGACCAGATAAGATTCAGTCGTCTGGTCGTCTGCCTTTTCCAACTGAGATTTGAATGAATAATATTTTACATAGAGGCCCACGAAGTTCCCGCTAATGTAAAACTCAGTTAAGAATTACTATACAATTTACATCATTTTTAGGAAATATAGTACAATCGACAGTCTTTTTACATGCAGCAATCTGATAAAGACAGCCTTATGATGGACAAAATTGTGATTAAAAGACAAAAAATAATATTATTATTTTCTTTGGTTTCAGGCAATGTGATGCATTCATTTCCGAATCCTGGCAAATTTCCTGAACGTTTCAAAGCTTGGGTTAATCTTGTTGGATACAATCTGGAAACCCTAACGGACTATGACATTTATAAGAAGAAGAGAATATGTGATATTCACTTCACTCATGAGGACCGTAATCGCTTTAAGCGTCTAAATGCATTGGCAATGCCAACTCTGTATTTGCCTGGTGAGTTGAATATTAAATTACTTCATAGAAAACCCAATGCATGGTCAAGATTAGCGGAGCACATTAACAGTAGTAAAGTGTTTCATTTGGACAGTTCACCTATGATCATTCCGTTGTTTATGTCGTAAAACAAATACATTTTTTGAACAAATGAATCAACGGATAGCAATTTCTTTCAAAATGATTCATATTTCGATTGATAATGATTCGCTAAGCCAGCCTGTTTAGGGAGCCATTCTTGTATGTGTTTTTATAATCTATTAATAAGCTCTGTTTAATTTTGCATTTTTTTTTTTCAGTATCACCTGCGCAATCTGATTCTAGCCTAAGTGTTACTCATCCTACCACAAGCACCTCTCTTCCTTCTACTTCCACGCCAGGTATGTTTTTATAAAATATTAGTTAGATACATGTCTTTGATATTACTGCATTTGGTGTGCTTCCACTTGTGTGCTGTCCTTTTGGTGTCAGATGCAAATACCACTACCCTGTCTCTTCTGGTGGGTGTCATAAAATGGACATCAACAGGTTTATAAAATTATATTGATCATTATAGTGTGTTAGCCATCTTTCTGGAATAACCATTCTTTAATCATTTAATTTTCATTAAAGCCCATCAGCCTTGAGAGGAATAGGATTTCTGATGTCTGTTAATTTCCAGTCAGAAGCATCAAAGTTTTTATTTAACTTGAAACCGGTGTGCGTGTATAACCAGATATATTAATGTCAACGGGACAAAAGTATGAAAGAATTGTAGCAGGTGTTGTTCTGTAGTTTGTCCCTACACCAATGGGGAGAAGACGTGAGTTTATGTATGTATGTTGATCTAAAATTAATTAGTATTGTATGTATTTTTTCAGGTGTATGTCATGGTATCGCTGCTACGACCCAGCAGTTTGAGGCTGTCAGTTTTAGTCAACCTTCCACTAATACCTCTCTCCTTACTACTTCAACCTCAGGTATTATAATTTATTAGTTTATATTCTATCAGCATGGTGCATTCTCTTGCATATTAAATGATTCATCTTTTAATATCTTTGGACAACCAACACACCACTATGGCAATCAGACAACTGATAAACATACTTATATATTTCTAAATACATACATGATTCTTTATTGTATTAATATTGATACATATTGTTTTCATTAATAATAAATAAAAATTGTTTATTTCAATTACAAAGGGCATTTCGATACATGTTATTGGAGATCACCTTTTAAGCAAGGAATTGCTTGTGTTAGGAGACTCCGCGCTTCCACTTATCATTATCTTATGCAATTGAAGTGTAGACAATGTAAACATGCAAACATGCAAAAGTAAAAGTAAATGGGTAACTTAAAATTATACAAACAGCACTGTAAATGAATGAGCGTAGTGCATAGAATGGGCCAAAACGCGCGTGAACGTGTGATGTGTGTGAGTGTGGGTGAGAGTGTGAAGAGTGAGGGTGTGTAGTGTACATATTACAGATAAATTACACCCAGACACAGAACAAATGATTGTACTCATCACACAAACATTTGTCCTGGGTGGGAATCGAACCCACGACCTCAGTCTCAGCAGTCAGGGTCACTAACCACTAGACTAACATTCATGTATTGTATATGTTTTCAGATAAAAGTCACTGCACCGCTGCTAAAAATTCCGTGGTAATGGAACATAATTATAGTGTGATAAGCAGATCAAAAGAAGAAAAAATACTCAAAGGTAATAAAATTTGTCATCAACATTATAATTAAAGCCTATTGCTGTGGTCATCATCAGCAGCCTATAACGTTCCCACTGCTGGAACACAGGCCTCTCTCGGTGAAAGGGAGCGAGCCATAATCCACCACGCGGGCCCAGTGCGGATTGGTAGATGTCACATGTCTTCGAATTTTTAATTCTAAGACATGCCGGTTTCCTCACGATGTTTTCCTTCACCGTTTTGAGACCAGTGGTGATGAAATAATTTACAGAAAGTAAAGCGCCTGCTTGGGTTCGAACTCACGACCTACTTATTACTCGTAAGTCGCGGCCGTTACCACTGGGCCACCACTGCTCTCTATTATAACTGTGGTACTGTTGAGCTTTTGGCCTGCGGGAATATTGTTATTCCACATGAGTGATGTTGCAAATAAAGCTTGTTTTAAGTAATTAACTAAATAAATAATTGAATTGTGAAGAAACAGTTTTAAGTTAGAATATTTGAAACAAAGTATATATGTAAGTACCTAATCATTATGTTTTGCATTTTTCAGATGTTCGTTGGGGTGGGTTCAATTGCATACCAGTGAGATCAGTCCAGACAAAAATGAAGTATCTTCAAAATGAAATACGTCGTTTGCGCAAAAAAGGACAATCATTCAAAGCACGATTGGCTAATGCAGAAAAATTGTCCAATAAAGTTGCATTTCAGCAAGTGACAAAAAATATGTCTAAACCAGCACAATTGTTTCTTCACATGCAACTCCAATGTCAAAAGAAATCCAAGGGAAGACGGTTTTCAATTGAGGAAAAAGTGATGTCTTTGTCACTTTTCAAAAAAAGTCCCAAGTGCTACAGGCTGTTATGCAAATATTTTGCGTTGCCATCAGCAAAAGCTATGAAGCGATTGCTAAGCCAAATTAAATTAGTACCAGGTATAAACCCCATCATATTTGAAAAAATAAATAAAGTGTTAGCTGAAAAGGATGTGCCAGATCGACTCTGCAGTCTCATGTTTGACGAAATGTCAATTATGCCACAAATTCTTTTTAATGCTAATAAGGATCAACTGGAAGGATTTGCATCAAATCAAGACGGATTATTTGCTGACCATGCCCTTGTTTTTATGGTGAAGGGGGTGAAAAATAATTTTAAGCAACCAATTGCATACTATTTCACAACCGGATTAAAAAAAAAGAACTGGAAGTTTTAATAAAATCCGTGGTCCAACATGCATTGGAAAATAGCCTCATCGTGGTTAACACAGTATGTGACCAAAGTCCTGTGAATGTTGGCGCTATAACCGAATTGGTTAATAAAACTAAAGCCGCCTATCTTCGTAAAGGCAAAGAGTGGCGTCATGAAATGTTCCGGGTTAATGGTCAGAGTATAATCCCTCTGTATGATACTCCACATTTAATAAAGGGTCTCAGAAATAATTTGCTGACCAAAGATATGACCTACGTCATATCTAATCAGAAAAAAACCATTAAATGGGAATATTACCAAATGGTATATGCTGCCGACAAGTCTTATGGAGAATTACGTCTTCTTGACAAAATTACAGAAGAACACGTAAATCCCGACAAAATAAATAAAATGCGTGTGAAATCGGCGACACAAATATTTAGTCACAGTGTTGCTGTTGTAACAGAACACTTGACGGCAAGGAAGGATCTTCCCGAAGAATGTCGTCAAATAATAGACATGACTATATTAATAGATAATTTATTTGACTCATTGAATGTGAGCAATATGTTCATACCAAATGGTAAAATTTATAAAGGGCCTGTCAAACGAAATTCGCCTCATCATGAATTGTGGCAGAAAGCAAAAAAAATTTTTAAAACTGTAAAATATATTAAAAAAGTTAAAGTTGGGAACAAAATTCGTCTGACTGAAACAACCATACCATCTGTGACAAATCTAATTAAAACTATAGAGGGTATGGAACGTCTTTGGCAAGTGTTGTCTAATAAATATGGTTTAGATGGAATGTTGACACGGAACTTCAACCGTCTGTCTGTCGAAAATTTCTTTGGGAATATCAGGAGTTACGGAGCAAGGAATAATGCGCCCAATACAGTGGCTTTTGAAGGAGCATTCAAAGCTCTCTTATTAAATAATTTTAACTCTCCCCATTCAAGTAGGGCAAACTGTGAGGAAGATTCGAATGAGTGCCTTCAGACACTAGATTTTTTTTTAAGAGAGAAGTTAGATACTCCTGACGTTCCTGAAGAAACTGAAACAATTCATTTTAACAGTGAAATTTGCTTTGACCATTCAAATACTACAGATGCTGGTCAGAGCAATTATGTCTGTGGTTGGGTTCTAAAAAAATGTCTAATAAATGTTGTAAAAAGTTGTCAAACTTGTAAAAATACTTTACTAGAGAATACAATTAGCAATAAAAATAATGTATTCATTAAAGCTAAAGAATATGAAAACAAAAAATGGCTTTGCTATCCCAGTAAAAGAAATTGAAAATTATTTCAACGAAATTCAAAATGTAGCAACGTCATGTCTAAAGAGGAACATACCTAAAAAACGTGTGAAACACACAATAATTTCTTTTACGGATATGTTTATAGATTGTCCAAATAAATGTCCAGACCATATTGATACATTTAAGAAATACTTTTTGAATGTGTCATTAAATGTACTCATTTATAGTTGGTGTCTATCAGTCAACCGAATTTTGGTCGGAAAATTAATTTATGATGGTGAAGATGAGACGAAAACTGCTGCCCAAAAATATTATAATAAGAATAAAAATTATAAAAACAGAAAATAATAGGTACAAATGTGATAAGATTGTAACACAGGCAATAAAATTTAAAATAATATTTCTTCTGTTTAATTTCTTAAGAGTTAATCATGAGTAATGAGCAATTTCTTTTTTAAATTTAGTGACTTATTGTAATTGGTAAAAAAAAAAATATTATAATTTTTAAAAGAGTTTTTGTCCAAAATGAGTCTTTTCTGAAAAACAAAGGTACCTAGACAATATTTCCCAGATACTTTTCTTGTTTTCGTATACTTGATGTAAAATATAACAAAATTGTTACAAATTACAATGAATTACTAGACCCAAATAGTAAATGGGTAAATAGTTTCAATGCAGCCGCCAAAATTCCTTTCCCTTTTTTGCTTTTGTCTTGCAGCTGTTTTTACGTCGTATTTTGATCAACATGCGATTTATGAAAATCGCATTTTGATCAAAATACGACGTAAAAACAGGTATAAACAAAAGAAAATTTGAATTTCGCGGGCTACGTATAGAGCCTTAGTTCCTGTTAAGAAACGCAGATGGCGTTTTGAATTGAAATGCTTCGAAATTCCACAAGAGGGCTCTCTTCTCCCATATTATTATTATACTCTTTGGATCTGTGCCACTTTTTCCCGCTTCTCAGTTTTCGGGTGCTCGTATCGTGAACGCAAAAATATGCTACGACTACAACATTTTGCTACTCTTCCCATTTTTTTTTTTTTAGTAAAAGATAAGAGTTTCTTTTATTATCAAGTATTATTTAAATAGATTGTAGAATCATAATATATTTTTATTTTAATAGTTTAGAAATGGGGCGTAAGGGTCGTTTATACCATTGTGTCAAAAAAAACGCAAAATAAACATTCTGCAGCCGTACAATAATTGCGTATTGCCAGAAATCATAGATCCTAGAAAGGCTAGATCAATGCCTTTACGATAAATATTTATTTAACGAAGTGTAAGTCATTATTACTTGACAATGGTATGTGTTTGTTTAATTTTTTTATTATATGTATACTTCACATAACATATATTTGTATTTTTTATTAGTCTGGAAAGCTTTATTACACTGGATAAATAAATATAAGTATTTTCATAAATCTCTAAATACGGCATTATAATTCTAACCACGGGCGTAGCCAGGTTTTAGTAATGGGGGGGTTTCTAGAAAATAATATGACTAAAAGTGGATGAATGACAGCGCGGCGGCGCGTGGAAGAATACATATTAGTGTAATAATTAGTAATAAATTCTGCCACTTGCCTCTCCTTATTTTAATATTATTATTGCTAATATCTTAACTTTTCGGGGGGGGGGGGGGGGGTTGAACCCCCAAAACCCTCCCCCTGGCTACGCCCGTGATTCTAACGGCTCAAGATTGTTTAGGCCGTCTCGACACTCGCGTTACACTGCTTGTATTGTATATGTGTGGATAGCGACGCACACACACAAGGCTGCCATCTTTTACCTAAACTCGTGCGTTCAAATGTGAAGTGGCTCTTAAAAATTATTGTATATTATAATTTTAAAAGCATTAATCAATCAATGTTAGTTGAAAAAAATTGTTAGATACTTCATTGAAAAAAATAAGAGCAATAGCGTTTCCATGTCTGAATCGTTCAACATTTTTTCGACGAATGAATCGCGGCGCGGCGGGACGGGACGTGATCGCGCCCGCAGTGCGAAGGCTCCCGCCGCGCCAGCGTGCCCACCGCCCCGCCACGTCGCACCACGTCACGCCCCGCCCGCTGTGTGAATAGACCTTTAGTTATGGCAATCTGGTACTTCAAAGGCGTAAAGCGTTTTCTAGCTAACACAGCTTTGTCGGGTAAAGTGTTAGTCTCAATCATGGCCACATCCCGAAAAGGCTAATCTTTTACGGGCGGAACTCCTCCAGCAGTCTAGATTTTTACCATGGAATTAGTACTATCTTGCTGGTCACATAGCGCTGCGCTGACGGTCTTCGCGTGCCTGACCACTGAGGATGCAGTCTTGTTGGCATTTCTTGACGATCAAATGGGGTTAAAACTGGAAGCTCATCATAGGTGGCAGCACTGTTGTTTGTCATACACACACATCTGAATGGATTTAGTTAGTACTATTTTGCTCGCCTATAGGTGAAAGCATAAGTTATTAATTAAAATCAGCAATACGTATATAGCACCGTAATACGTATTGCTGATTTTAATTAATAACTTTCTGTAACACGTTATTTTTATGTTAAATTACCATATAACCTTGATTCTTAACTTACAATTTCGCGGACAAGATGGACCGATGACCTGGTGAAGGCCGCAGGAATAAGTTGGATGCGAGAAGCACAAAACAGGTCGAAGTGGCGGTGCTTGGGTGAGGCCTATGTCCAGCAGTGGACGTCATTCGGCTGAAATGATGATGATGATGAATTTCGCGGACAATCCTAATGCATAAAAGACGAAAACTTTGAAAGGAAAAATTGAATCCCAATGGTTTCAATTTTTATCCATCCAAAATTCTTAAACAAGGGATGCTTAAATTCATAAGTTTATTACATGTAATAAGGGTGTATGTGTGTGTTTAACTTATAATAGTAGAACAGTGATAGAATTTACGAATCTGAACTTCTCTGGTGCAGGAATATCAGGAGTGCTTATCGTCTAGTTGGTCTTCAATTCCAATCAGATTATTTCTATAGTAAGCTATAGTAAGACTGGATAGTCTTAACAAACAAAAGAGCTTAAAGTTCAGTATTACAAAACGCATAATTTATTTACCTTTCAACAACAGTGCTGATAAAGCAAATCGTCTTTTAATTGTTCTACACTTCAAGTTTCATACATTAAATCTACTTTTCGTTTAATTTGTGATCGACACAATAGTCCTTCCACACCAGACCCAAAATATGGCGGTATCTAGAACAACGACAATGCTGCCACCTATGACGAGCTATCAGGTTTAATCTCATTCCGACCGTAAAGAACTGCAGCCCCAATGATCGGGCACGACAAGATTGTTAGCGCTAATTTAGTCACGAGCAAGATATATTAAATACTTATTCCATACAAAAAAAAACGACCATCCAGTGGTCACTTAAGCAATCCTGCAGGCACCTATTTTTCAGCATGTAAAATTTCAGCTGCCCAGCCAGTAAGAGAGTTGACCTTGTTTGGTGTTCGGCAGAGCAGTTTCAACTACATGGTTGCCAACATGCCATTCTGTCGTGATATTTGACCAGTAAAGGTGTCATGCTCTATTGGGCAATCCTTCTCTTTAGTGGCTTTAGTACTTTTATGCATGAGTGAAGAAAAAGAAAAGAAGTCAGTAAATGAAGCGGTACCTGAAAGAAAAAAATACTGAGCCATGTAAATAAAATGAATTTCTTTGAATCTGAGAATGTCAATGCCGATAACCCGTGAATCGTTATATCGGCATGACATGTGCCATCTTGCGTTAACACCGACCGTGCCATAAGCTAATATCACTGTGATCACGGTCAAAAATATCAGTTTTGTTGTATTGTTTTGAGTGGCGATCGTTCAACTAACTTGGATTTATTAGAAATTGTGCTTTTGGTTAGAGTCGTCACTAAACTGAAAGAAGAAGAAGAAATTGAATGGTGTCTAAAGGTTTTGACGTTAAGGTGAATGCTCCAACCAGCCCGCGAAATTCAAATTTTCTTACGTTTTTTGCAATTTGCAGGCCAGTGCTAGGTTGAATGTTGATTAAAATATTATTCGCGACTGTAAGACATACAGTGTTTTATTTTTGTTCCTAGGCCTTTATGAACTTCGAGGGTTGAAATTGAAATTTTGAATTTCGCGGGCTTGACAAAAATTACGGATCTCAACTGTCATAATCTATAAATCCAAATCGGAACGCAGTGTTTTTTGCTCTGTGATTCTCATTGCGAAAGCAGCGGTGTTACCAGGTACACGGTAATTACGGTAGACGTACGGTATTTTTTACCAATACACGGTCTACGGTAGTGATTCACTACCGTGTAATTTTCTACGATAATTTTAAATATTATTACTACCGTGTAATTGAATAAACTAATGAACGCCGATAAAAATCATAGGTCGAAAATTCTCGATATTTTCCCCCGTATAAGCCCAATAGAATTGACTGACCAACTAATACTCGATGATGAATGGAGAAATTTCCCGATTACTATGTCTCAAATGCAGTGTTCCATAATAGGTGAGTCTATAATTTTCTATTAAACTACATACTTTTTTGTTTTTCTCACGTAGTAAATATTATATTTAACGTTGTTGTTTATCGTCTACATATAGCGCAGCTAAAGGAGCAAAACAGACAAAAAAAGTTTCGGTTCCTGCCAGCTTTACGTTAAATATTTTATCTTTACCTCACTGAAATAATGCCTGTGAAAGAATATTTAGCCAAGTCAACGAAATTAAAACAAAGAAAAGAAATAAATTGGTAATAAAAACCATGAAAAGAAATAAATTTGCGCAACAGTCTATTCACTGACATGAAAACAGCTGTGTTAATTTTGTACCTACTAAGAATATGTTATCAAAAATGACTGCAGCTATATATATGATCAAGAAGTTCTTGTTTTAGATGAATATGAAAGTGGTTAAGAGGTGGTTAATTATTTATGAATACAAATATTGAATATATGGTATTTTTTTCACGATAATTTACACGGTATTTTTCAAATGTGTCTACGGTATTTTGAGTCTTAAACACGTTATTTTTAATACATTAACACGGTAGTAATATTTTTTCATCTGGTAACACTGGAAAGCAGCCTACTAAACTATCGCCGCCATCTTGTTTTTTACATGTCATAAAAATCACAAACTGCTCGGAGGCCGGCAAAATTATGTAGTTCATACTAATTGTATTTCATCATCATTCACCTAGATCTCAAATTCTCGATGCCGAGTCCACGGTCCCAGTTGCATAGTCGGCCGAATGACCCATAAGCTTAACCAGATTTGAGGAGCCGTCGAATGCCAAGAGATATCAGATTTTCTTATTGTGCATCATAGGCTGTCTGTGTTGTGTTCTGCACAGTTGTTGTGCATGTTGCAGTGAGCTTCGAACTCGTAGCCCATAATTTTATTTCTAGCAAAACAGGAGTTAATTCGATTATTTACCTTATGTCCAGAGGCTAAATATTCAAAGGCGCATTATTGTACGATACAAAAGTTCTAAATTGTTTCACTCTGCTGTGTTGTCATCATTAGCTTCAATATCAGTTGATTCCGCCCCTAAAACGACCCACTGACCCTACAGGTCAAGCTATACATTTGCAGTTTAAGCTGACCTCGCATTGTATAGGGTTTTCGTACAGAGAGATGTCAGCTTATACTGGAAATTTATAGCTGTTTCGATTATTGGTTTTCTATGAGGACTATTTATTGCTATTTCTGGGTATGATATTGGTTTAGCAAAATAATCGTTGTATAGGTTGTTTTTTTGTTGGTTTGTTAAAATCGATTTAGTGTGAACACTATGTCCATCCAAATGAGAGTCATAAGCGGCCCATATTACAGAAATTCACTCAATACTCAAGCATTACTTAGAACTAATTTCAATTCAACTAATCAAATGGCATGAATCTAGTTTTAGATAATGATTGAGTAGGCATTGAGTGACATTCTGTAAAATGGGCCTAACTTCGGTGAAGGGTGTCCCTATCATCATCATCATCATCATTAACATCAATGTGTCAGATGTGATGCATAAGCACCAGTTGTGGTCCTTTTTCCTTTCACAAACATATAGGTACAGTAATGTCAGTTCGGTTCTGCAGTTGAAGTATGTTACATCTTGTTATAATGTGGTTTTCGAATGAGATACTGTGGCCCTGGCATATGGGCAACTGAAGGAACACGGGTGGGTTTTAGTAGTAAAAGCTGATACGCCCTTCCGCTCCACCCTGAGCAGGAGAAGCCATTTTCAGCTGTTTTACATTCTGTAATTACTGTAACTCATACACTTGTAACTTGTAAATATATTAGGAAATTCGTATTATTGTCTTTACAATGTTTTTGTAAATATGTGACCACCATGTATCTATCATATAATCAATTTATCTCTCATTGCTTCATTTTCAGTTCTTTTACCTGTTGTGGTATGGTAATTTTTATTGTAGGTGCATCGTCTTCACATATAATTGTATAAATATTGAAAACTATTTTAAAAGAGTAACGGTGGAGTTTCTTGCCCATTCTTCTCCATACGAATCTACTTTTTGGAAGGGGCAACTAGAATCAATTCTTTTTTTCATGTAACAGTTGACGTTCAAAAGTGCCTTTTTTGGGCCTAATTGAAATAAATGCTTTGACTTTGACTTTGACATTTAATGATTTCCCACCCACAAAAAAAAAAGTGGTTTGACTGTTGTAAAAACACTTTCAAATTCTAATATAAATTATATGATAAGGGATTGCTGACTGTTGGATGATATTCTATTACCAGTGTTTTATATTATCAGAGTGCATTAAGATCCTTGATTCCTTTTAGTTGGTTTAGTTTGATTATGGTCTAATTCTTCTGTTGTGTTTGTAGCAGTTTTTGTTGAATATAATCTTAAACCGGCTCTTAGCTTAAAGTGGTAATCTGACTTTTTCTAATTATCGTAGTACCTATTAAATGTTTTTAAAACTATTATTGATTTTCTGTTTTTTAGTTTGGCAAAAGTGTTTTTTTTTTGCTATCCTGGTAACCCTGGCAAAGATAATGGCACAAATTTATGAAATTTTTGTATTGCATTGGTCCTCAGTAAGTCTACATTGAAGTGGGTCAAAATCTACTAAAGGAGCCGGTTACATAGTTACGTATAAACATACAGGTGAAGCTAATAATAAAAAAATAAAAAATATTACGGTTGAAAAAAAAAAACATGTAGTTCATCAATATACCCCATATTGATGAACTACATGTTTTTTTTTGTGGTTGGGAATTCATCAAATGACGTCTCCCGCTCTAGGGTACGATCTTCATAAACTTAGGGATCAATTTAGATTTCTTTTATTTTTTCGGCAGAAATTGGTTTAAGTATCGTATATTGATCGATTTAATGCTATTTCAGTTTTTCAATAAACGTTTTTCTTTACTTTGTAGCACTTGGTTGAAAAAAGTTTATGGAGAAATATGTAAAAAATGATATATTTCGACTTTGCTACAAGTGCGTCTAATTTTTTTTGGCACGATTATACCCCTTATTTTTCTGCATTTTTTGACATAGCGCACAATGCGCGCACTTGTTAGATTTTGGGAGAAAAAACAACAAAATGTGTTTTTAAAATACTAAAAAAGTTTTAATCTGTTTATAATTGTTTTTAGATATTAAATGATTATAAAAGGTTAAAATATATATATATGAACATAAATGGAATAGTAATCGGTTCAACATAACAACTAATAACTGATTGACTCATAAATAAAAAGAAACTTGAACTATTCAAAAAGCTTAAATAAATGAAAAATATTTAAATAAATTAAAAAAAAAAACAAAGCTACAAGCATCCTAAACATCTCTATCAGATTCATCAGACTCTAAATCTATGTCACAGAACTCAATATCATCCTATTGCTTCGGTTCAACAATTAAAAGATCCAAAGTTTCTTGCTTCATCTTTGTTTTATGTAGAGCACGATGCATTATTGGCCGTATTGCAGAAACGTAAGGATCTGAGGTCAGAAGCATCATCTTCATTATATCCACATTTGTGCATGTCCTATTAATTTTACGTGAAGGATGCTCTCTGTATTTGCGAAAGTCTTTGTTACGATTTCCAATCAAAAGGGTATCAACTAAAGAACTTTTTAAAATAAAGCTAAGTTCAAAATGGCTTTTAGTTTTTTTAATAATTAATTTAGAAGTTGTAAAATTTCATTCATTAAATAAAAAAATTAACTTTGGAAGCTTGTAAGGAATTTTCTTGAAACCAGTTGTATAAAAAAAAGATGTTTTTAGATTTAAAAGACTTTGGAGAATGCAACAAAATTTGTTTTGTGCCACTACACTCACAAACAAAAAAGTTATTTCGAATTAGGCCGGGACTCCACCAAAGCGGAGATGTGTGCGGTGTGCTGTGTGCTGTGCGAGAAGAGATGTTTTTCAGCTCGCGGGACTCCACCAAAGCGGAGATGTGTGCGGTGTGCTGTGTGCTGTGCGAGAAGAGATGTTTTTCAGCTCGGGTGCGAGGCGTTGAGTGCTCAGTACGCATTCTGACACGAAAGGTAGACGATGTCGCTATTATTACAAAAAAAGTATCTTCTTTTACTTGAAGAAGAACTACAGTCTGAAGAAGCAGAATTGATAGCTTTATACTACCTAAACAAAAGAAAACATCGGTTTTGGAAAAGAAGTCACTTGTATTACCATACCAGTCATGGAGAATTTTTTACTCTGTTTAATGAGTTAGATGATGAAAGTTTTACCAAGTCCTACAGACTACCGAGGAATATATTCTATGAACTACATAACTTAATTAAACCGCATATATTTAAGCAAGATACTAACTACAGGAGATCTATCTGCACCCAAGAGCGGCTAGCAGTATGTTTGAAGTAAGTA
The DNA here is from genome assembly GCA_947507805.1 of Aporophyla nigra. Classification (NCBI taxonomy): domain Eukaryota; kingdom Metazoa; phylum Arthropoda; class Insecta; order Lepidoptera; family Noctuidae; genus Aporophyla; species Aporophyla nigra. The sequence continues at coordinate 22,504,533 of OX382292.1, read as the reverse complement.
CCTACCTAATTATTTTTTTGTTAATGTGTGTTTGTGTTTATGTGTGTTATCTGCGTTTGAATGTGATCAGTCTTTTTTGAGTGTTTGTTTTTTTTTGTGTAAAAGGGCTAAGTGAGAAGTACTCAAAACGAGAATCAAGAAGTACGAGAATACATGAAAAATATTATGTAAACTGAGGTATGTAAGGATTACGAGAAATCGAGATCCGTTGTCTCTTTCTACCCCTCCGGGAGACTGGAGTGATGCATATTATGTAAAAACCAAATATATTTTTATATTATCTTATTTATTCATAAAGAAAACAAAAAAATCAACTGCCGTTCTGGGAGTAGCAAAAAAAACGTAAGGTTATATTAGAAACATAACGTACAAAAAAATTATAACAGTAAATCACATGAGACATATTGCTTTCTTTTCCATATAGTTACAAATTATCATATGTGTCTTCTTCGTTTCTGAATGCTTCTTCTATCTGTTCATCGGTCATGTGCGTATCTTCCAAGCTTGGAACAGGTGCCTGTGTCGAACTTGGACCCGGTGTTTGTGTTGAGCTAGGAACCGGTGCCTCCCCCCCAGTGGGTTCCCGCATTGACGAGGCGGGGGGGCTCAGTAGCCGTGGTTTAGAACCCCACGGTGAAGCTAAGAGGAACCCGAGGAGGGGCCGCTCGTCAGGGCTTTTCCGCTCAAAGCCGACGACGTAGCGGCCAACGCGGTGTCGTTTGGCGACATCGCGTGGGTTGGAGGCCGCGGTGGGAGAGGATTGCCGGTATTGAGGTGCGCCGCTCTCCCTACCTTCCGCGGCCTGAACGGGGTCGCCACCGTCCGATGGCGAACGCGGTGGGGCCGCAGGGGAAGAGGAGTGTTGGTATAGCGTTAGCCACTCTCCCTATCCCCTGCGGCCGAAAAGTGGTAGGCGGCGGGGCCACAGTCCTGACCCGTCGCAGGGGGACCAAGGGTGCCATTCAAGGGGTCGTCTGGCGCCCATGTGCTAATTGGTCCCCGGGGTGGTCACGGCGTGTTATGTGTTCATGCGCGCCGTGAATGGGGGTATCCCCCAGAGGTGGGTCCGGCGACGGACAGCCGCGGCGGGTTCGCGGAAGAGTTTTTTCGTTCCCGTGTTCCCGCCATAAGCGGTGTAGGAGGACACCGTGGAGTTTTAGTGGGTTGAAGTCCCACATAACTGCGCTATTTCCCCTTTGTAGCGCAGTATGCATGAGCATTTCTCCACGATAAAAAAAAAAAAAAAAAAAAGGAACCGGTGCCTGTGTTGAGTTAGGACCACCGGCCTGTGTTGATGTAAGAACCGGTGCCTGTGTTGAGCTAGGACCCGGTGTCGAACTTGGACCCGGTGCTGAAGTGTAACCGGGGGAATACCAATTATTTTCATTTGTGTTATACCATGTGTTTTGTAGCTCAAGTTCTTCCAATTCTAAAAGAACATTGAAAATTTTACGTTTAGCCTGAAGCTGCATATATTGAGAAAGTTTTTTTACACTTTTTGATATCGACAGAAAAAAAGTGTCCATTTCGTCAAGGGTATTATTTTTCTCTATCAATGATTGTATTTCTAGTTTTTCTTGGCGTATTCTTTCACGGTTTGCATGGTGCTGTATAAGTAAATTACTTATTTCATCCGATTTTCTTGTTGCATTTCTGCATGTCGAGGCTGAGACGCTTGATGTCGGTGACGGCGAATGTTGTACAGATGGACGATCTTCTGGAGTGCTTCTTGTATGATTGCTTGATGTTTCAAAAAACTCATCGGTTACATTACTTTCCAATGAATTTGTTTCCTGTTCATTTATATTTGTTTGTGAGGTATAATTTGTAGTCCTGTTTCTATTCGTCATATATGGTATCAAAAATTCCATTACCTTCTCATATTTCCATTCACGAATTTGTTTACCACTCTGTCCACTTCTAGTGGCATTCTTCCTTTTTAATGCGTCCCGGTGGCTGTCTCTCAACTTTTTCCACTTAGATTTAGCCGTTTTTACTGAAATAAAAATAATTGAAATCATTATAAATATTAAATGTTGACATTGCCATAGTCAAAATATACTTACCGCATTATCACTCATGCAGAATTTATAACCATTATAAATATTTAAAAAATACCAGAGTTTCAAGGGAAACCAATTTATAAATAAAAATATCTGAAATCAAACATACAAAACGGATTGTATCTCTCGTACGTGGTCGCGGCAGACGGCGGCGTCGAAATTTGAAATGTTAATAAATAACGAGTGATAAATCCATTTTATTTGTTTGATTTCAATGTGTTGTGCTCGTGTGAATCTTAGACTTTTAATTGTTTATTTTCTATTATTTAAAAATGGCTATAACTTTTGAACGAGTGAAAATTCTGTAAATACATAATTTCAGTAATGCCTAATCTTTTATAGTTCCGGAAACAACACGACACTGATTAAGATATTATTTTGAAATGACCCTTCTATTCTAACTGAAACCACGACACAAATATAAATCTATATTATAATTATCACAGGTATTTGGCGACTGGTTCAAAATTTTCACAAATAGCTGAAAATTTTAGGATTGGAAAATCGACTGTTCCAAGAATTATAGAAGATGTCTGCGATGCCTTGTGGACAGTATTACAACCTTTGGTTATGCCAGAACTTAATGAAAATGATTGGAAAAAAAATTCAAAGCAATTTGAAGAAATCTGGCAATTCAAAAACTGCGTCGGGGCCATTGATGGCAAGCATGTGTACATGTTTGCACCCCCAAAATCTGGGTCCTCATATTACTGTTATAAACACAGGTTTTCAACTGTAATGATGTGCGTAGCCGACGCTACCCGAAGAATAATTATGGTAGATATAGGTTCAATGGGAAGGTTCAGCGATGGTGGTATTTTTGCTGATAGTATATTCGGAATTCGTTTGAGAGAAAACAGACTAAATCTACCACAGCCACAACCCTTGTACCAAAATGGAGAACCTGTACCGTTTGTTTTTATTGGAGACGAAGCATTCCCTTTGATGCCTAACTTAATGAGACCATATCCACGCGATAATTTAAATAACGAAAAACGAACATACAATTATAGACTTTCAAGAGCTCGTCGTATTGTGGAAGCTACATTTGGTGTATTATCACGGAAATGGTACGTATACCGTAAAGAATTTGAATGTAAAATAGAAACAGTGGAAAAAGTGATAAAAGCAACGTGTGTTCTACACAACTTTTTAATTGACAAGATGCCTGGCTATCTAGATAATAATGAAACGGGTTTGGCCACGACTATGTTTAACGACACAAACGTGGAAAATCTATTATCGAATGACAATATGGATGCCTATCAAGTTCGAGAAAAATTCTGTAGTTATTTCAACAACGAGGGCGCCGTTCCATGGCAAGACACTCGTATTACAATATTACTTGAACGAAATACTTAGTATAATAAATTGCACTTACCGTCAGATAATTGAGTTTCTTTCAAAACGTTCTCCCAAGCTGCATCTTTGACGTCAGTAAGTTTATAGGTATCTATTGATGTGTTCCATAGACATGGATATTTTTTTACTGATTCAATAAATTGTTCATCCATTACGTTTTATTTAAATTAACTAATTGTTTACGTTGAAAAATACAAACTGCACGAATTATTCACGATAAAAGCGTGTGCTCGCGTGCACGGTACTAGCAAGATGGCCGGCCGGCCGGCGCGCGCGCGGGGTTCTGCGGGTTGCTAGCGGGCGAGAGGGGGGAGGGTGACATCGCTCACTGCACGCCGCTCACATCTCTCGTCTCCACTGCGCGTCGTCCGCGCACAGCTCACATCTCCGCTTCCATCGCGACATACAAATATTACACATCTCCGCACAGCGATCTCCACTGAAGCTGAGCGGAGAGGAGACGTGTCAATAACTCAATTCTATTGGTTGTTTAAAAAACATCTCCTCTCCGCTCGTCTCGTCTCCGCTTTGGTGGAGTCCCGGCCTTAAAGGAAACATTTTGGGCATTTTTTTTCATAAAAAAAAAATCATATGTAACCAACTGTGACATTTGGGACAAAGGGTGTATGGGTAGAACCTAGCTAATGACCTCCCAAATACCTGAAAAAATTGTGTCGGTCCATGCGCCAAACACCCTGTATAAATCACAATCACAATTTTGCCACACATATTAATTCTGAAATTATTGAAATCAAAGCAGGTCAATAAACTAAACAAAATCAAATATTTCCTCAGAAATGCAGTCATCCTCTTCACCTTCCGCAGTTTCAACATCATGACCGGGTAAGCGAAACTGAAGACTGATGATGGCAGAGTCGTATCCGCCAAACCTGAGCTGTTTAAGGAGATTGAGAGGTTCTATGGATAGTTATACACGTCAACAAGTAACCCCGTTAAAAATCTGGCAAATGACCCAAGAGCTAGGTTGACCCGACATTACACCGAAGACATCCCGGACGTCAGCTTGCACGAGATTCGGATGGCTCTGAAGCAGCTTAAAAACAACAAGGCGCCGGGTGATGACGGAATTACGGCTGAACTCCTGAAGGCTGCCAGGAAACCCGTTCTCAAGGCCCTTCAGAAGCTGTTTGATTCCGTCATACTCGAGGGCAAAACGCCACAGGCATGGAACAGAGGTGTGGTGGTACTTTTCTTTAAGAAGGGTGATAATGCCCTACTTAAGAATTATAGGCCCATCTCACTTCTGAGCCATGTCTACAAGCTGTTTTCAAGAGTCATCACGAACCGTCTAGCGCGCAGTTTGATTGACGACTTGACGATTGACGACTTCCAGCCTCCCGAACAAGCCGGATTCCGTAAAGGCAGCACCGTGGACCACATACATACGCTGCGGCAGGTTATATAGAAGACCGAAGAGTATAACCTGCCTCTTTGTTTAGCGTTTGTGGACTACGAAAAAGCCTTCGATTCGGTGGAAACCTGGGCTGTACTGCAGTCTCTTCAACGGTGCTAGATCGACTATCGGTACATCGAGGTGCTGAAGTGTCTGTACGAAAACGCCACTATGTCAGTCCGACTTCAGGACCGGACCTCGGAACCTATCCTTCTGCAGCGAGGGGTGAGACAGGGAGACGTTATTTCTCCGAAACTGTTCACCGCTGCACTGGAGGATGTCTTCAAGGTTCTGGACTGGAAAGGGGCTGGCATCAACATCAATGGCGAGTACATCACTCACCTTCGGTTTGCCGATGATATAGTTGTCATGGCTGAGACTATGGAGGGCCTCAGTATAATGCTCGATGACCTCAGTGGAGCTTCCGAAAGAGTTGTTCTCAGGATGAACATGGACAAGACAAAGGTCATGTCCAATGCTCGTGTGATACCCACTCCAGTGAAGATCGGAGGCGCTACACTCGAAGTTGTGGACGAATATGTGTACCTAGGACAGACTGTCCAGTTAGGTAGGTCCAACTTCGAGAAAGAGGTCAATCGTCGAATCCGACTCGGCTGGGCAGCGTTTGGGAAGCTACGCAATATCTTCTCGTCCCACATACCGCAGTGTCTCGAGACGAAAGTCTTTGACCAGTGTGTGTTGCCAGTGATGACATATGGAACCGAAACGTGGTCGCTCACAATGGGTCTTATTAGGCTTCGTTCACACGGCATTGTCCTGCACGTTTTTTTGTAATCGTTTTTTTAACGTATAGTCAAGCGGGTGTTCATACGGTAAATTTTCATTCGTGTAAAAACGAATAGCCGCAGTTTCCACACAGTTGTCACAGTGAGTAGACGTCACTGATGGATCGCGATTTTTATAAAGTTCCATAGTTTTATCCCATAAAACGGGATTTTCAGCCACTAAAGAAATTAATAGTTAGTTATCTATAGAAGATTCCTCAACCATTTTGAATATCAAACCAAATCAAACATATAAAAACTTTTTTGCAAAAAAAAACAACCGACTTCCTTAAAAACACTACAAAGTGAAAAATAACTTTAATTTCGGTAGTCGGTGTCTTAGGATCTGTATTTATGGTTTTTTTGCCACCGACTTCCGAAATTAAAGTTATTTTTCACTTTGTAGTGTTTTTAAGGAAGTCGGTTGTTTTTTTTTGCAAAAAAGTTTTTATTTTTAAATTTTTAGTTGTGGTATTCACCCTGCACTAATTCCAAACAAACAATGCATATTTATGCGATAGCAGAAATCGCGGTTGATTTCCTGTCATTTTTTAAAGAGTTCCGGTGTCTGTCTCCCGAACTCATCATCAGATCTATATGAAAATTATATGGGACCATTTCGGAATAAAGCCCTTTCGAACAAAAAAAGAATTTTGCAAATCCGTCTATATATGACGGAGTTATGGCCGAACATACATAAAAAAAAAAAAAAAAACATATAAACATCCGAATTGATAACCTCCTCCTTTTTGAAGTCGGTTAAAAATACGTGCCACCTTTCCAAAAGATCTTCGAGTTTAATAGTCCTTCAAGCACATTCATGACGAGTGGACGTCGCGCAGCAATCACGTTGAGATCCACAATAGTGAAGGCACTTGGTAGACACTTTCGAAGTTATTATAATAAAAAATACTTTTTATTCATAAGTTCACATATAAATTACATAGAAGTGACATCAGTACAGAGTTACATATTAAAATTATTAAGCAAATATTAAACTATGCCTAAAATAAATCTAGTGTAGGTATAACTTATATAATATATTGGATAAAGGCCTAATGAAAAACAATAGCGACCTGCCTGATGTAGATTTATTCAAACCTGTGTTTCAGGCCTTCACGTAACAACGCTGAGTGTTTTATTGGACTATTAAATTAATGTACATAGAGCTAGCATTGATACATAATAATTATATTATTAAATAAAAATTGCCTTAACATTAATAAACTTATTGCATGATTTCTAGCAATTTTTCAGTGTCTGAGTAATTTAATGTCGCTAAGTATTCACTTAACATTTCACTACATTTTTTACAATTTACACTATATATACTTAGAGACTTATTGATTTTATTATATAAGAACGGACCTAAAAAACCATAAAATTTATTTATAAAAGTATGTCTAGTTTGAGGCTTTATGCAAACTAAGTCTTTTCTTCTCTTATGTATAGGTATGGGGTATAAGGGAGATTGCTATGCTGGTGTAATACTGTCTTTAATATAAATAGTTGACGCACAGTTAAAACCTTACATGCCGTATAAAGCTCGTATGTGGGAAATCTAAATGGGCGAAAGGTGGCTACCTTAAGGATAGCTCTCTGCGCACGTTCTAATGGTAGTAGGATTGTTTTTGCAGCCCCTCCCCATGAAGTTATGCAATATGTAAGAATGGATTGACACAAAGCTAAATAGACCTGTTTAATTAATTTGTAGTCCGTTATATATCGTAAATTCTTAAAAATGTATATTAATTTACGCATTCGAGTGCATAATAAATCAATGTGTTTACGGAAGTTCAGATTTGTGTCAATCGTCACACCAAGATATTTCATATGATCGGCTTTTGCTAAAGTAGGACAATTACATGCATTGTCAGCGTACTTGCCGCACTTATGCGCATAAATGTTTATGTTAGTAGTTGGCAGGTTAGTATTTCTCATAGTGAATAAAATGTGTTTAGTTTTTTCTGCATTTAGTGTTAGGAGATTTTCATGTAGCCAATTAGACACTATATTAAAACCGTTCTGGGCTTGTTTATACACCTCCTCTCGAGACTTGTCTGAAAACAATAGAGCTGTGTCATCTGCATAAGACATTATGACACCATTTTGGAGTGTTAAGCTGCACAGGTCATTAATATATACTAGGAATAAAGTAGGACCCAATATACTACCTTGTGGTATTCCGTAATTACTATTTCGAAGCTCAGAACTGACGTACTGACCAATTTTTACACATTGTTCGCGGTCTCTTAAATAATCAGAAAGCAGTGTAAGCGTTGTTCCTCTTATTCCGAGTCTTTCAAGCTTGCCCAATAATAAAGGACAGGAAATTGTGTCAAAGGCCTTGGCGAGGTCTAGGAAGATCCCAATGGAGTGCATGCCCTGATCCAAATTAGTTGTTATATAATCCGTCATTTGATGTACTGCTTGATTAGTTGATTTTTTGGGCCTAAAGCCAAATTGTCTATCCGAAAGCAATTTGTTATCCTCTAGATATTTCATTAATCTAATATTAATGATTTTCTCTAAGATCTTGGAGAGCCCTGTTAAAACTGAAATGGGTCTGTAGTTGTTAACACATTTTTTGTCACCAGATTTATATACAGGAGTAACCACTGCTTTTTTAAGCGACTTAGGGAATACACCATTAGTTAAGCATAACTGAAAAATATGAGTTAGCGGCGGAGCAAGGAGGTATTTGAAATGTTTAAGTATGTTGTTTGATATGTCGTCCCACCCAACCGCGCAAACGTCCTTTAATCCAGAAATGATTGTTAATACTTCATCGACATCCGTATCTAGTAAGACAAAAGATTTGAGTCTGGGGAAAGATTTAGGTTGGTTTTGAGAGAAAGAACCTCTAGATTGTATGGTCTTTTCTGCTAAGGTTTTGCCTACGTTAGAGAAATAGTAATTAACTATATTTGTTGATTCTATTGGGTTGTTCTCTATAGTCAATAAGTCAAGTGGAGGTTCAAGTTGTTTTGATCTAAATGTATTTGTTTTTATAAATTTCCAAATAAGTTTACTATTTTTGCCTGCTTTCTGCAGTTCTTTTCTGTCATATTCATTTTTTATTTTTTTCAGAAGGTTGTTGCAGAAGTTTCTATATCTTTTATAAGTAATGGAAAGAATTTCATTTTCAGGCTCAAGTTTGTACTTTATGTGAAGTTTGTCTCTATGCCTAATACATCGAACAAGTCCGGGTGTAATCCAAGGTTTAATGCACTTGTACTTCCTTGGCGTTATTTTGGCGACTGTATGCTTTATTATTGCAGAGTGAAGTGAATTTATAAAATAATTAATAGCAAAGTTTGCATCGGTGGAATTATAAACTGGGTCAAAATTAATATTACGTATGTCTTTTCCGAGGTGTGTCATGTTGACATTGGTATAGCTGCGTAAACAATTTTTTCTTGGTAAAGAAACTTGTAATATTAGTAAAACTGCTTGGTGATCAGTAAGCGAAGAGTTAGTAACAAATGTTTTGGCTGGTTTATTTGTTTTTATAATGAAATGATCTAAGCATGAACCACTTTGATGCGTGGGGTGGTAATGAGCTGGCAAGAGTCCGTGGAATGAGCAGATATTAACATAGTTATGTGCATGAATGTCCATTTTCCCGGAAGCAATGTTGATATTAATGTCCCCCATTAGAATTATGTGTTTAAAAGTTGTAAGACTTTGTAACTGTACGTTTAGTGAATCTAAGAAATTGCTCAGGTACTAAACGCTTCTTCGGTTGCTATTGGATTAAAAACGTATGACATCGTGTCGTGTGAAGGAGACAAAGCTATACCATATGTCACTGCGAACCGAATACGTCAAAGTTCATTCAATTTGCTTGACAAGTCCGTTGAGTATGCGTTTAAACGTATAAGCGGAACACGTTTTTTTGCAGTACAATCGACGTGTGAATGGATCTATGTACGTTGTATGGTCACTATTTATACGTTAAGACGTATAGTGCAAAAAAACGTGCAGGACAATGCCGTGTGAACGAAGCTTTAGAAGGCTGAAAGTCACCCAAAGGGCGATGGAGAGGGCTATGCTTGGAGTTTCCCTACGCGATCGAATCAGAAATGAAGAGATCCGTAGGAGAACCAAGGTAACCGACATAGCCCGAAGAATTGCTAAACTGAAGTGGCAGTGGGCAGGGCACATTGCTCGCAGAACAGATGGCCGATGGGGCCGAAAGGTTCTGGAGTGGCGACCGCGTACCGGAAGACGTAGCCGAAGGCCTCCAACAAGGTGGACCGATGACCTTATGAAGGCCGCAGGAACCCGCTGGATGCGGGAAGCACAAAACCGGTCGAAGCGGCGGAGCTTGGGGGAGGTCTATGTCCAGCAGTAGACATCTTTCGGCTGGAATGATGATGATGATGATGATGACCGGGTAAAGCTGAAACCTTTTTAAAATAATTTAACTCCGGAATTTCTGGCCACTGCTCTCTCCAAAGTGTTTTTTTAACAGTTTATTAACATCGTCAAGCTTCTCTTGTTTGATGGTGACACTGTGATTTATTCTGTCAGGTAAAATTTGTGGATCCCAAACAAAATGGAGTTTTTATTTTGGCCTCCACAGCCATCTGCCACGAGCCTGACAATTTTTTTCCCCTCCTTATTTAAATTTTCTAAGCAGTGATAGACGCAGGATGCTATTTCGTTGGAGCCTTTTGGTGCCTTGCCTTCTGTCCAAACATAGGAGAAGACATTGTCAGGTGTTAAATTTGTCTTTGAGTTGCCCACAATAACAGTGAAATTATAAATGTATAGCTGTCTCGAATAATATGTCGATTGATCTGGTACCCTGGGCATAGATAAATTTTTTTGACAATCAAATGAAAGGATAAGTTTATCTGGATTTTCATCTTTCAAAAGCTGAAAAAAGCATTTCGCTCTCTTATGGATTCTGTATTGTGCACGTATGTTTTCCTTTTCAATTCCATTTGGACATCTTTTCATTTTTTCTAAAAGTTGAAGGCAATCAGAACAAACATCCTGTCGCGGTGTTCCAAACCCTATGTTAAAAGATGTATTGAATACTTTTATAAAATAAGATTCGGTTACTGATAATCCAGGTGTGACTTCATCCTCATACATTTTGTACATCTTAGAAATATTAGACTTGGGTCCAAATAAATTCTCTGCTTTATCTTGCCTCTACATTACCTAATGAGAATCCAAAGGTTTAAATTTCATTATAAATTTCTGGACAGATTCCAATTTTGATCTAAATGCGAACTCTTTTCGATCACCTCCTCTTCTCTCTGATGTAGTGGTCCCATTTTCTGCGAATCTTTTAGTGACGCCTTTTATTCTTCCTTGTTTTATATTTAAAATATCACAAAAAGCTTGAAGACAAACTGGAACAAGTTCCTTAGATTTGTGGTCGGGGATAAAAAAATGATTGGAAAAAGATTTTGGGGTCCTGGTATTTGTTCTTGATCGTTTTCATTGTACTGGTATTATAGATATGTATTTTAGAATAAAATTATCTTGATCATTTTTTTTGTGATTGCTATAAAACTTCTTATGAAAGTAGAAAATTGTATTAGAAGTTAAAGATTCACATTTGTATTTGCTTTTTTTGATGTGCATACGTGTGGGCTTTTTGGGCAAAGATTTTTCCAAGTACCTGTAAGAAAAATAACACCTGATAAACACAACAACCATAAAATACAACCTGATAATAAAATCTGATTAATGCCAGAAAGTCAGAATATCTACCCTGTTTAAAATATATTACATTAGGTATTTGATTACTTACGCATTCAGTAGGTACATTTTACAAGATTGATTAAATAGTTGAAGTTAAGGTAGTTAAGGTTAGTAGTTAAGGTGAATAATACGCTGCCTCAGTATTAAAATATATGAGTCTGTGAGTGAAAGCAACTTAAGCCAACTAAAAAAAATACGAAAATCGCTTTGTCTAGCTATTACTCTTTTACGACTAAATCAATAAACCGATTGACACAAAATTACACAGATAGTAAGTCGGTCATGGTTGCCAATATGTACATAGGTAAGTAAATATAAAATCTCTCAAAAATACCGCGGTGTAAGTTCTAACAATCAAAACAGTCCGGCCCTGTTCAAGGTTAAGACGTCGCTGTTCTGAGGTACGATCTTATTGTAAAATAATCTTATGTTACACTCTAACTTACCGATTTAGTCCTTTTTTTTGTTATGTTATCAGGTGCACTTTTCTTCTGCTTCTTTTTTGCTAACTACTTTTAATAAATTGTCTATAATTATAATAAAAACACGGAGCGCGTTTATTACTAGCACGTGGAATAAACAAGAATGGCGGCCATGACAGAGTAAAGCTGACGTGTGATTGGCTGTTATGGACTTGGGCTCATAATTATGATTTGAAACGCGTGTGTGACTTAGGTGGGATTGAAAAAATGTATCAACTTTCGCCCTTGATTTCTTTAGGAAATTGGGGACCTAGACTGAATTGATCTAAAGTGAAAAGAATCGTATTTTTTGCTGAACTGAAGAAATAAATAAAACATTAAATGGCCGGTACTGGACTTCGGCGAGTTTGATATCTGTCGACACAAATGATTTCGCCGCAATTTCTCATCGTATACGTGAAAAATTTGCAGATTAACAACCTACACCATTAAGTACATGTATGAGTTTATAAGAATAAAATGTTCTCTTTTTTTAATTAAAGGTATATTCAAAGTAATAAGTGTGTTATCTTATCTTTTGTTTTGTTGTTCTATTGGAACGAAGTTCCTTATCGCGCGTTGTGAAAGGGGGCTAGACGGAAAAAATTCTTACGAAAAGTTGTCACGACATGCTACGCATTCAGTGCGGACAACGCGCATGCGCGTTTTTCGGACTTTTACCACGTGCTAACGGCGCGTATGCGCGTCCATACAATTTACATAACTTTCTTCGAGTGCGGCGCGACGCACCTGTGCGTTCATTGTGTATCTCTATTGTTTCGAAAATATTTTAAAATAAGGATCGTTAAGGGCGTTTCACACAAGTTATTTCAAATGTTACATATGATGTTCGGTTGTTACAGAAGTAATATGTTACGAGTGGGTGGAATAATATTCGTTCGTGGTTTTCCCACCACAAATCGTTTTCAGAGTCGTGTCTTTATGTAGCCAATTATTGACATTGATTTGTGAGCGTGCAATAAAAAATCAAGTGTTAAATAATTCAATTTTTTTTTTTTTGGTTTTTTTCCCCACGCCCTTCCCCTTGGGCGTGGGTAACTCGTTCGGTCGGGGGCACGGCCGTTTGACGGGCCGACCGTCAATTATGGAGGCTCTTTTGGCTTCTTCAACCAGAGCCGCCACATTGACGCGACCCGCCATGCCGCCGCTTCCCCCGGGCTCGCAGCTCCCGGCACCGCTGCCGTCGGCGCCCCCGGGCTTGCTGCTCCCGGCACCGCTGCCGTCGGCGCCCCCGGGCTTGCTGCTCCCGGCACCGCTGCCGTCGGCGCTCCCGGGCCCGCCGAAGTCAGCGGCAGTCGGTGGCTGCGACTCCGAGGGAACCCATGTGCTGGGATTAGTATCCTCGTCTTGTCTAACCAAAAAAATAAATAGATTTAATAGGACCTATTGGTTCGATAGTTATTTACCTATTGCAATAATAACTTCAAAGAAAACTACTTATATACACATATTACAGCTAAACCTTTGTATTTGTAGTTATGAAAATTATGAATACTTACAGAAATTCTTCGCTGCGCTCCATTTTGCGCCAAAATTGCAAATGACAACACACCATCTTTTTAGTTTATGGCCATTTAATACCAGGCTATGGTCATCGGAACGTACTGCTTAGTTTTACATGAATCCAAATCCAAATCCAATAGCTGCATTATTTTCAAATAAAGCATATTTGAAAATAATGCAGCTATTGGATAGCAAAAAACGTAAAACGCCGAACCAACAATTCTGTGGTAGGGATCGCATCTGTTTATGAAAAGTACGAAAAAATTGGTACAGGCTTTTGTAGCCATGCTAAAAATATATATAAAAAACAGCCCTAACTCCTAGGTACACACCTCAACCAACGTAAATAAATAGGATCCTTATTCGTACAATGAAGTCTAGTAGTCATCTAGTTCATGCTCACCTATTATCAGCTTTACTTGTTGAAAGTCTTAAATGCATGGTAGTGTCTATTTGTAATGGAAATAAGATACAAAGGGTAATGACAATAAAATAAAAAAACTTGAGGAAAGTTCATAGTTTATTGGGGGAGCCCTGATGAGTCGCTGGAACATAAACGATCACCAGGGCTCCCCATAATCAATACGCTCCTGGAGCCACTGGAGGTACGCATTGCGGCATGGTACAGCTGGTGGTGCTGCTGGTGCAGGCCGGGGTCCATTCCTGCAAAAAGGGAAATTATTAATTGTAGATAAAAAAGAAAACTACTGAACATAAACCTATATTGAAAACCAAAATGTAAGAAACATTCTTGAATTTTCTTGGGTGAAAATAGTAGAATCCATTACAGTCCATCAGAGAGGCAGGTATACCTACTTTTAGATGAACATTGTTGGAGGAATGTTTCTTATTGTGACAAGAAATACTATAGTAATGCCACTGAATAAATTGAATGGGCATCAGCTTACTAGCTGACCACTAGTAATTTGATGCCCGTTCCAAAGCATAGTACTAGTTACATTGTTTTAGTGTACATAAAATATAATATTCATAATCGTGTGAACAATCTCTAGAAAAAGGACACTGACCAATTTAAACAACATAATATGATGAGTTGGCAGATCATGTATGTGCAGTTGAGCAAGTATGTACTCACATCATGTCCATGTAATGGCCGTCCTCCGGCCTGTACACCAGCAGCGGGTGTAGGTGTAGCTCCAATCGCCGCATGCGCTCCGGCACGTCGGCGATTGGAACTAACATTCTCCTGAGCTGTCGAAGTAAAACAAATAATGAAATAATAATTCTTCACTTTAGGTACATTGTATACGCCTAGTGTTTCGAGTGACCATAAAAATGTGGCGTATATTTTTATTTTTAACAATAACATAATACTATTGAATTATTTAAAAAAAAGTGGCGATTTAAACAATCAATAACGGTAGGTACATACTTCATCCACCGACTGCACCACCAAGCGCAGCGTGCCCTCCGCGTCGTGGGCCTGGTGCGGGTGTTCGATAGACTCGTAAATTGGTCTGAAATTAAAAATACATTCAAAGTAATATTAAGTACCAAATTAATACAATATTGCTCAAATGAACTATTCATTGAAATGTTGATACTCACTCGTTTGTTGCAGTTTCTGGTGCATCTGCACCAGGCCACACGCAACAAAACAGCCGGCTCCAGGAGCTCATGTTAATTTTTTTTAAATAAAATACGAAGAAAAAATTTGCGTCACGTGTACGTTCGCACTCGACCATTTAAGTGTCAGTGTCGCTGTCAAATTTAAATCGTTGCTCTTTGAACGAGTGAATGAATGATAAAACAAAATAATGTTACCATATAATTATATTTTGATATATTTTTTGTATGTTGTTCAATAATATGTGTGGAGAAATTGGTTTCACTAGTGGAATATTGCATTGTTTTGTACAAGGATGGAATTTGATGACAAAATAATGATTTGGTGGAAACGATGCATTATCATTATTTTGTGCTGATTTATTATTCAGACTGCGGAAGATAACAAAAATATTCTAACACCCTTTTGTCTTAAATTTAACATTTTGAACACAAAAGTTTTATGCACTATTGTACTAAGATAACAAAACTATTTTAACACCCTTTTGTCTTAAGGCTTAAATTTAACATTTTGAACACAAAAGTCTTATGTACTATTGTACTAAGATAACAAAACTATTTTAACACCCTTTTGTCTTAAGGCTTAAGTTTAACATTTTGAACACAATAGATGTATTCACTATTGTGCTAGGTATTTCACTACCTTATTATACTGGTACCAGGTGTCCCGCGGGTGATGTAAAAGACAAAGAAAAGGGTTCCGCCACAGCCGGGACCCTTTTGTTTAAAATGTCTTTATATTTATTGGACCACTAATCTATGCCGATTGTTTTAAATAATCTTTTGGAACCAAAATGAAGTGTTATGAAGTCACTTCTGTTTTGCTTTCGTGGTGAACAGACGTACCCTCCGTGCTCTCCATTTCGATTTCTCTTGCCTGTTAAATTTTGACCACTGCTTTCTTTCTGGACCTCTGATTTGCCGCGTGATTACTTTTGCTTGTGATACTGGACTCTGAAAATACCCTGTGATTATTTGGTGTGTCTTACTGGACTCCGTGATTTACTTTGTAAATACCTTGACAAGAAGTCTGTGTGTGTAAAGTGTAGTGAATCTTCGTGATCGTTCAGGCTATACATGGTAAGTACCAGCAATTATAATTATGAGCTATATTTTACTTAAATCACTTGAGCTAACATTAAAACATATTGGTATCCATATCCAATATATATGTAGCTGACACCAACTCGTAGTAATACTTTGGAATTGACGAATGAGTCCAGCTATCGACAGCATGTACGCATGTATCTTAATGTGGTTACATACATTTCGATGTACCTATTGTATTTCTATTTTGTTTGTTCACCCACAAAAATCGGAAGGAATCTTTCGTTCAGGTTCAAAATGTCCAATTCTCAAAATGTCCAAAGGTTTCAAAACGTCCAATTTTCAAAATGTCCAATTCACAAAACGTCCAATTCCCAAAATGTCCAATTCACAAAACGTCCAATTCCCAAAATGTCCAATTCTTAAAATGTCCAATTCTCAAAACGTCCAATTCCCAAAATGTCCAACTCCCAAAATGTCCAATATTTGAGAATGTGGTAAATTTTGTTCAATAACTCATCAAAGCACTTTTTTAATACTTACGTCAAACAATAAATACAAAATACTGAAAGAATCAAAATATGTTTTATTTAGAAGTAACAAATTAAGACCAGTACAATGTAATCAACATCATAATAACTATAATTATAAATTGAAACAAACATTAAACATAGTTTTATATATAATAACCTAGGTAAAACGAAAAATACTTTATATCTTACCTTGCTTACCTATGCAAGTAAAAATCAATATAATTTTTATTTATAATTAACAAACATTTTTTTTATTAATGTGTTAATAGTCAACATAATTATTTTTATGATTTATGTGATATAATAATGAACTCTACTAATAAATTACGTTTTACTTTTTATACAAGCTAAGCCTCAAAAAAATATTTTTTTTCGCGTGTGTACACTTTTTAATTCATTTTTTTAAGCCCATAATTATTTTAATTGAATTATTTTTTAAATTCGCGACACATGCGTTAATGTGTATAATATTTAATATAATTTATGTATTTATATATATATATGTATATATAATAATAAAATATTTATTTTTAATTTAATTTGCTACTTCTAAATAAAACATATTTTGATTCTTTCAGTATTTTGTATTTATTGTTTGACGTAAGTATTAAAAAAGCGCTTTGATGAGTTATTGAACAAAATTTACCACATACTCAAATATTGGACATTTTGGGAGTTGGACATTTTGGGAATTGGACGTTTTGAGAATTGGACATTTTAAGAATTGGACATTTTGGGAATTGGACGTTTTGTGAATTGGACGTTTTGTGAATTGGACATTTTGAAAACTGGACGTTTTGAAACCTTTGGACATTTTGAGAATTGGACATTTTGAACCTGAACGGAATCTTTATCTATCTCCTTCACCTTCTACAGAAGCATCATTTTCTTGCTCATATTTTATTGTATATGGCTCGGCCAACTCTCCAGCTGTTATTGTATTTGACTACTTTGTATTGATTATACGCCACAAAATGTACGATAAAACATTGTTTCTAGATGGCACGTCATTATGAAGACGTAAGACGTGACATGTTTGAAATATTCGGAGAGGAGAATACCGATGAGTCCGACGGGCCTGACAGCGATAGCGTCTCCACCAACGCGTCAGACAGGTAGGGAACCCAAGGATTAATATCTAATCATATAATCGTATTCTTATTATAGTGTTTGTTTCACGCATTGAACGGTTTTTTTAAATAGCTTTTTTTCTCTCCTTTATAGCTCAAGTGTATCCTTGGCTGACTTGTCTCCAGATTGCGAGTGGACCGAGGAATCAGCTATACAAAACGATTTCGCTTTTACTGAGACCCCCGAGATACGGATCTCGGACGCATCCACAAAAGGGCCTGTAGAATATTTTAAAGCTATATTTAGTGATAATTTTATGACCAGCCTAGCGGAGATGACTAATATGCATGCCCAAGTTTTAATATCCAGGCCACTAAAGCCAAACAGCCGCTTAACAAAGTGGAAACCTACGAACATTACCGAATTGTGGACCTTTTTAGGGATTCTTATTTTTATGGGCACCGCTAGGCTGAGTAAGATTGCAGATTACTGGAAAAAAAATGATTATGTGAAATTTAAAATAAACAAATATATGTCTAGGGACAGATTTCTGTTAATATTAAGATGCCTATTTTTTAATACCACAAATGAGACTACAATTAAGTATTCTAAAATTGATTATTTATTGAACTATTTTAATGAAATGATGAAAAATTTAATTTATCCTGAAAGGGAATTAAGTATAGATGAATCAATGGTAGGACTTAGAGGGCGTGTAAATATTCGACAATATATTAAAAATAAAAGACATAAATATGGGATCAAATTATATGTTTTGGCTGATCCCAAAGGACTAGTCCATAAAATACATATGTATAAAGGTGCCCAAGACATTGAAGTTGGTGGTGCAGGACATGTAGATAAAGTAGTGATGATACTTTTAAAAGATTATTTAAATAACGGACATTCTATTTATATGGATAATTTTTACAACAGTGTCCAGTTAGCAGAAAAATTATTGTCACATAAAACATACTGCACTGGAACTTTGGCTGCCAAGAGAAAATATTCGCCAAAGGCTGTTGTAATTAAAAAACTTTTAAAAGGGGGAAATATTTATAGGTACAACGGAAAAGGTGTTTGTGTCTGTAAATGGAAAGACAAGAGAGATGTGCTCACTATTTCTACTGAGCATTCACCCCACTTGATGCCAGTGGAAAATAGGCGTGGTCACGTGGTCAACAAACCAAAAATTGTAATAAATTACAACAAATATATGAAAGGTGTTGATCGACACGACCAAATGTTAGCCTATTATCCAAGTGAGCACAAATCTATACGATGGTATAAAAAAATTGGCATTCACATCATACAAATGATGCTAGTAAATTCCTTTTTTTTGTTCCAAAAAGGAACAAGCAGTACTCTTTCCTTAGAGTCGTATAGGGAAAAAGTGCTGCTTGAACTTCTTCCCCCTAAAGCTGACACACCTGCGCCTCAGAAACCAAGACATATGCCCAAAGAGTTGGAAAGAAATACCAATGGGTGTCTTAAAAGGCGCAAATGTGTCAGGTGCTGGGAAAAAGAAAAAAAAAGGAAAGACACTAAAATAATGTGCCCGGATTGTGACGTCAGTCTATGTCTTTCTTGCTACGGTCCACACCACGATGAAATGAGTTTGTCATAAGTTGTACCTATAAGATGGTGGTGGTGTGGTGGTGGTGTTGTGGTGGTGGTGGTGGTGTTGTGGTGGTGGTGGTGGTGTGGTGGTGGTGGTGGTGTGGTGGTGTGGTGGTGGTGGTGTGGTGGTGATTGTTGTTGTATTTTTTATTGTTGTTGTATTTTTTTATTGTTGTGTTGATATATATATATATATGTGTAAATTGTAATAATCTGTAAATAAATGTTTTGATAGAAAATATTTGTTAGTTTTATTCTACTACTTACCTACCACCAAAAAATAACAATCATAGGTAATGAAATTATTGTTCTACTAGATAATCCACTAAATGGCAACACTAAGTATTCGATTTCGTTCATTCATTCACTGTACATGTTTACGTACGAACGACAAATGATGAGCAAGAGCAAATTAAAAAGAGGAAAAAGTAACAGGTAACGCTTGATCCGTGAGGCTACATAATGAACGTAGGTAGGATTAGGAACACATACTATTTTTTGGAATACTTAAATATAAAAATCGTGTGTGCAAACCGATATCCACACGAAAGAAGTCGCAGGAAAGCTAATAGTCATTAAAAAAACAGCTATAGATTTTATATTTTTATTTAAAAGTTCATTTATTTATTATAAGGGAGCTCTATACGAGTCCAATTTACGATGTTGTATTGGTCTATTCAACGCCATGATCATTCTTAGGCGATGCTGAGAAAAGCAGCACGGCCCTAGGAATGATCATGACGTTTGAATAAACCAATATAGAGGAACTCGTATAGAGCTCGCCTAATGGCCGCCTCGATACTGGCCTGTGGCCAGTCTGGCCTCGGCGGCGGCCACGGCGTCATCCCAGCGCTGGGATAACGCTGCCAGCTCCGCGTTGTTGAATTGCCGCCGCTCCTCGACCAGTTCTGGCAGACACAGGCGCCGGTAGAGGCGCAGCCGCTCCTCTACCACCGCCCGCTCCTGCCGGAGCTCCTCGCTCGTGGAGCGGCGGGGCACTGTACTGGTGATCCTGTGAAATATTTAAATGTTTAGTTCATATAATCTACTGATATCATGATAACAGGACCTAACATTGAAAGAAAAGGGGTAGGGGGGGGGGTTCTGTACTCTTTTCCTTTTCGTACATTCTAGCAAGAAGTAGAGCAGAGTATGCCAGAATGAAGGGAGGATTTAGCCCAGTATGGGGACTGAATAAATTAACTATGGATGAAATTGAGTCATACTGGACATACCTATTTCAGTACCATAATGAAAATTCATACTATAAGCACCTCTTGCAAGACAAATTGATACACCTATAACGCTAACTAACTGCAAATAAAACACTACTTACCTACGGTATACCGCGGGTGAAAGAAGCGGCTCAGTTCTAAAAAAAAAAACAAAGTGTTAATAACATTACACTACCAGGACTATAATTTGATTCCTTAATTATAATGTTAACTTGATTTTTTCCTATTATTTGGTTAAAAATGCCCAAATCTTAGAGACATCACAGTGAAGCGGATACACCATACAACCTGTCTTAGCAGTCAGGGTCACTAACCACTACACTAACAGGCCAGTCAATAAAAGTCAAGTCAGTCAGTCAATATCATCATTATGTGTAAGGAGGTAGCTTATTCACAGGCCTCCAATTGTTGAACTGGTATAAAAGTAATTCAACACCCATAATTACAACTAATTACTTATGAAACAGTCATACTTACTCGCTATCTTCGGCGACCTCGCGGCGCCGCCGCCGCGCCGTAGGCATTCTTCGATCCTAAAAAACAAAAAAACTCTCAAACCATGCAAGAACGAAATCAATTAGAATATTACAGGCAGACTGCACAACATATTATCCATAAACACTTTTATTAGTATGCCCAAAGCCTCAGAGACATTCCAGTAGCTGCCACACCATGTTAGTAAAACACTTTCCCAGTCCCCTCAATAAGATAAGCATTCAAAGAAGCTTTCAATCATTGCATCATCGTCAATATCATCATACCAGATAGTCGCGCTCATCAGATGCGCATGTATGGACGTCTGTAAAACAAAAGTCACTTGAATGTGTCGCCAGTAAGTAAATGCGACTTTGAAATGGGATTTATATAAACTTGCTGTACCACTATAAAAAAGATGGAGGTAGGTAGTATATTTTTAGTTCGCAAAGATTGCCAATGAGCTTACCGATTTATCAGGTTTCCCATTTTCGAAGAATAAATCTAAAAAATAATAATAAATCTTATAATATAACATTAGCACAAATGAAATTAAAAAATGTCTAAATAAATGAACAATTTTAAACTTACGATGTCCGTAGTCCTGCTTTTAAAAGTTTTTGATAGCCGAACTTGAAAGTTGAAGTTAGGAGTACTTTGCAGAGTTTCCAGTACCAACAATCAGTAAAAATAATCCACTTTTGATTTCCTGTTTCATTTTCAATTTTTATAATTGAATTATTATCTTATTACGAATCCTGATACCGATAGGGTGATAATTTTTTGTGAACTCATTTATTACGATAAGTATGTGTGACAAAATTAATAAAAAATACAGCAAAGCCGGTTAAATTGACTCGCGTTTTGTAGTAATAGTAACGTAACAACATTAAAAAGTTTTTGAAGAAGATAAGTCTTTATACCTGTAGACATTGAATGAGTGATAATTTGATATACAAATTAAATTGACACGATACACTAATATTTTATAAGACTACAATAAATATATCACCATCACCTTAAATCTTCGCAAAATTAGTAGTATTTGCACGATCAATTTTAGTACCCTTACGTCTCAATAGATGGCGTGTGTAACAACTAATATTTTTTGATGCATGAACAATTCGGGCTAGCAACCTCACCAAAAATTGTTACAAAAACAACTGTCGTGTGAAACAACCTTTACTTAGAGCGTATTATTTAATATTTAATTGAATAATTGTTTTATGACTGTCATAAAACTCGAAAATTTTCAAACGCACATAAGCGCCGTGCCGCACTTAGACAAGTATTGAACGCCGCACTAACGCGGCCAGCCGCACTGGGTAGAGTTTCTTCAACCGCGCATACGCGTTCATAGCACCACACGAAATATTTATTGAACGCGCAAGTGCGTTTGCCGCACCGGGTTAGTGAGCTAATTAATTAGCATTTGCATAAAGTTCGCTAATTATTCAGCAGGTAATGTGTTCAACCCAGGTAGGTATCTATGCATTAAATTGAAGAAATTTTAATGAAAATAATGTTTTATTCGTAGTAATTATTATCTTCGATATTAATCAGACTTAAACATTAACAATCACAGAGGTAATACCTGCTGGTTCAGGTTTAACAAAAAAACAATCACCCTGTCTCTGTCTTACAGGTCTTAAAAACTTGTAAAATTTCAAAACAAATAAGTAGGTAGGTACCTAAGTATTTTTTCGCTTAAAACAATCTAATATTAATTAACCTCTTCTTCTAACTAATCTATGTTGTACGAGTTGCAGTCTCATTATTTAAAATATCACAATCATTGAATTTTTTTTTTTTTCGCTTAAAACAATCTAATATTAATTATCCTCTTCTTCTAACTAATCTATGTTGTACGAGTTGCAGTCTCATTATTTAAAATATCACAATCATTGTCATTATAATAAGGTATAACTTCTTATTAATTTAAGAATAAACAGGTAACAAAAATATCACGTGATTAAAACCAAACCGAAACTCAGCCAGATTTTAACGCAAATTTAGTCTCGGTAATACACGAAGAGGGAAAACATAGAACGAGTTTCGGCTTTTGGTGCCGTTAATTTTTGGTTGAGGTAGAATCATCTTTATGTCTGTCAGTCTTATTTCTGAAAGATCTGGCTCTAAAGGGCTATAAAATTTCATCTCAGTCTTGTTTTTTACTCTCAAGAAAGAAACACCAATATGCATTGGCACTTATTACTTCAGTAATCAATGCGATTAGATTAGTAGATTATTTCAAGCTTTTTGGTTTCAAAACCAACCATAACGTAGTCGTCTTCTTGGGAGTTTCGATCGATTCGTTTAAAATTTTCAGTTACCAAAGGTAAATCTTCATCGGTATCATCTTCTTCTTCATCTATGTCACTCAGTTCTGTTTCACTTTGAGATACCACCATATCTTCTTCTTCGCTAGTTTCTGCATCTGATTGATTGCCATGAACTTTACTCTTTTTGCGTTAATTTTTTCCTTTTTCGTCACACAGAATTGGTCGCTTTGTTTTCTTGGTTGCGGATTTTCTTTCTTGAGCTTTGTTCCTTTCTTCAGCAATTTGATTTTTTTCAGGCGTATCCGTCACAATCATGCTTCTATCGAGCTTTCTTGGCTTGCGCCGTCCAGTTCGTGGGCCAGCCTTTAATGGTGGCATAAACTCTTTAGGTGATTTGAAATTACCTTTCGTACCAGAAGAAGAGCTTGCGGCAACACAAGCATCGGAAGGCGGTGTAATTTCCCTGATGGTAAGTAAATTTAAGCTCCGTGAAGGTAAAATAGCTGTGTGCAAAAGATTTTCAACAATAGGGTCTTCAAAAATACGCTCATCTATTTCCAATAAGGATGGACTTTCAGCTTCTCATGGTGGAGGACTTTCAGCGTACGTTGCATCTGACGAGGGACTGCCAAGATTTATTGGATGATGTCGTGGGTGGTCAGAGGAAGCAGAAACTGGAAATTCTGAGGATGGTCCAGGCTGTTCTCTACCGGTGAGTTCTCGGGAAGCAGAAACGGGCAATTCTGAGGATGGTTCGGGCTGATCTCTGTTGGTTACTCGATTTCTTCGAAAATGTCTGCGTTGTATGGGAAGATTCCACATTTTTTTCAGGCTGCTGCAATATTTACTGGCGTCATTGCCTTCTGATATGCTTGACCCACACAATCGGCGACGTTGTAGATTGTCACCGGTTTGCCTGGGTTTCTTCACAACCACGAATCTACAGCACTGTTATAATATGTCTTAAATGGTCCGTTTAAGCCCACATCAAGTGGTTACATTTTGGCTGTTGTGTGTGGGTGCAGAGTAAGAACACAGACCCCAGACATTTTGGCCAAATCTAAAGCATCAATACTTAAGTGGGATTCGTGATTGTCCATTACATTATCAAATGAGGGGTTTTCTGGAGAGGCGCATGTATGTTTTATAAAGTGCTTCATGACTTGGACAAATAGCTCTGTATTCATCCACCCACTCGGGGTAGCAAGCCCAAGGGACCCTGGAGGTGCGCCGGTCAACATAAAATCCTTGTAATTTTTCCTCGGGAAAACAAGAACCGGAGGTAAAGCTTGCCCTGACGCGTATACAATCGCACAAGTTGTAACCAAAGTCCTTTTCTCACCACTAGTAACCTTGCCTAGATTGTAGCGTCCTTTGGGAGCCATGACTTTTTGTGGTTTTTGAACAGTTGTGGTTGCTGTTTCATCTAAATTGTACACAACCATTGCCGAAAGATGGGTGACGATCCGTAGCATTTTTCAGATTTTAAAAAAAGTATTGACGGTTTCTCTATTGAAGGCAGTAGCCCGCGCCAAACTGCAAGCCTCAGGCTTTTTTAGTGATAAATCTGGATGCCTAGACCTAAAAGATCTAAGCCACTCAATGCCTGCCATTTTTTCAGACCTCCAACTGACAGGAAATTTAATATTATTTATATGAGCCAGATGGCTGTACCAGATGGTACGCAAGGCTGCGAACGTCTTCACTAGAAAGACCATAAAAATTTGACGCGCAATCTTTGATGTACTCTTTAAGATGAGCTTCTTGGACTTCTGTAAATACTCTGTTAACATTATAGTTTGGAATTAACCTTTGATTCTTCAAATCCGTGTCACTGACATTTTTATTCTTTTTAACATACCGGAATAGTGTGGGGTAATGAACACTGCATTCACTAGCAGCTTTTCTTAGACTCCATCCCTGCCTTATAAGCTGAATAGCTTTAAGCATGTTAGCTGCCGAATGATCTCCTTTTTTTCTTATAATAGCTTTACTACGTGCCATCTGAAAAATAATAAATAAAATAACTACAAAGTTGGTAGTTACTGTACATAGCCAATAAAAAGCTTTAAGAAAGTTGCTTGTGTTTAGAAAAATTATCGTTATTGTTATTTTCCACATGGCCTACAATGAAACAAGATAGTACACAATGACACACTGTTTCATTGTATACAACATACTTTTGTTTCATTGTAAACCAACAAGGTATTTTTTTATAACATAAATAAAAATTGCAACAAAGAGAGTGTCTTTATTACTTACACTATTCTGCAGGAAAGAAAGTCTTGAAAAATACATATATCGGGCTTTTTTACGAGCACCTGAACCAGAAGGAGTTGCTTTTTCTTTTTTATATTCTTTATTGTAGCAGTCTCGTATGTTTTTCCATTTTTTTTGGAGTTGTGTACCTAAAAATAATAATATTATTAATAATTTTCTTGTTTCAGATATCTTGGTACAGGTTGTTCATTTGGAGAACTTAGCTACAATTATCGCCTAGGAAAATCGACGATTACAGGAATTGTCCGCGAAGTATGTAAATCATTGTGGAATAAGTTGGTAAACAAAGTCATGCCCGAAGCGACTGAAGATACCTGGAAGACAATAGCACGAGACTTTGAGAGATATGCAAATTTTCCAAATTGCATTGGTGCTATAGACGGCAAGCATATCCGAGTTATAAAGCCTGTTGATTCGGGATCTTTGTATCATAACTATAAACATTTCTTTTCCATAGTGCTCTTAGCACTTTGCGACGCCAACTTTTGCTTTACTTATGTTGATATTGGGGCTTATGGCAAAAGCAGTGATTCTGCTATATTTAAAAAATTCTTTATTTTATAAACGACTGACAGAAAAATCATTAAATATACCAACACCTAAACCAATATCTAATGTAGACCCAACACCAATGCCTTATGTTATAGTTGGAGATGAAGCCTTCGGTTTAGCAGAAAATTTAATGCGTCCATATTCAGGGAAATGTTTATCACATGAAAAAAGGATTTTTAACTATAGGTTATCGAGAGCCCGACGTAACATTGAGTGTACTTTTGGTATTTTGGCAAACAAATGGCGCATCTTTCATAGGCCTATAAATGTAAACATAGATTTTGCTGAAGACATAATAAAAGCCTGTTGCATTCTACACAACTATGTGCGGACTAGAGATGGTCTAAAATATAAAGATACTTTATATACTGCACCAGTGACTAGTCTCAATACGTTGCATGCGGGAAGAGGGGCACCGTCATCTCTGAATATCAGAGATAAATTCGCTCATTACGTTGTGAACGATGGGCGTGTTCCATGGCAAGACACAAAAATATAGCTACAACTAACATACTGTTCTTGAAAGATTTAGGTACTTAACTAATATCGTTGTGACTTTTATTTTTAAAAATGCTTGAAATGTCTGCATGAAACAGTCGAAATTTGTTTATAGGTATTTAGTTAAGTACCTAAAGTATACCGAGAGTATAATATACTAGCGCTTCATAATAATAATTATACGAGTAATAGGTAATAATTCTGTCAGTTCATTTTGGTGAATAAACCTACTTACTTAAAATATTCTTTTTTCCAATGTGTCTTCACAATTTCCAAATATCTCCACTAATTCTTGCCAAGCTTGGTTCTTCATAATTTTATTTGAGTAATCCTCACACTGAAAATACCATATTGCAGGTCTCTTCTCCACTTCATCAATAAATAGTTCAGTGTCGAAACGATCCAACGCCATGGTGGCGAACTCACGAGCTGTGACGTGCTAACCGCGCGGTATCCGCAACGCAACTGAACGCGAAGTAAAGACTCCACAGTAACAGAAACGCGCGGGAGCAGCGCGATTCTATTTTCTGGCGGTTGGGTTGCCGTAACCGCGCGGCTTGATTAACCACGCGGTTATGTCAGAACGATTAAATACTTAATAACTCATACAAATAAGACATGCGATTCTGAAATCGCGCGGTTCCCGCCGTGTCTGAACTAGGCCTAACTGTCTTATCTTTCTATCAGCATAAGCAGCCGAGCTTAACCGCCCCGCAAGAGATGTTATATGAGGTCCCCATTGTAATTTCTCGTCTAGCGTGATTCCTAGGAAAACCGTATGATCAATAAATTCCAGTTTTCCCCATTCAATAAGATGTCACATTCGCTACCTCTGACATTAGGCAATTGAAATCTAATGCACTTGGTTTTTTTTTATTAAGTACCAAATTATTTACCGTAAACCAGTCTTGGACCTGGAGTTATTGACGTCGTCAAGATTTTGCGACCGTCTGTCGATTTTAAATATCAATGATGTGTCATCTGCAAATAACACCATCTTCGGTTGGTTTGGAAGTAGATGGGGTAGATCATTAAAGTATACTAAAAAGAGGAATGGACCCAATATCGAGCCTTGAGGAACGCCCATTGCCATTTCAGACCCCAATGAGTTTACGCCGTTTACTTGGACTTTGACAGTTCTATCCTTCAGGTATGATCTTATTAAGTCAAGAGCTGTATTTCTAATTCCATAGTGCTCTAGTTTAAGCAAAAGTGTCTCATGGTTTACGCAATCGAACGCCTTGGAAAGGTCACAAAAGATTCCAATGGCATCTTGTGCTTCTTCCCAGGCGTTAAAAATGTTCTTTATTAGGGTAACACCAGCGTCGGTGGTACAACGCCCTTTGGTGAAACCGAACTGGTGTTCATGAAAGATGGAGTTTTTATTAAAGTGACGTAACATTTGATTGAGCATTAACATTTCAAACACCTTACTGAGAACTGGCAGAACTGACACGGGCCTGTAATTGTTTGGTTCTTTACTATCACCGGATTTAAACAAAGGAACTACTTTGCTGTGTTTCATCAGATCCGGAAAGACTCCTTGGTCTACACTGGTGTTAAATATGAAAGCTAAGTAGGGTGCAATGGTTTCAATAATAGAACTACAAAATTTGACAGACATTCCCCAAAGATCTTCTGTTGATTTAATTTTAAGATCTTTAAAAGCTTTTATAATAGCCTGGGGGTTAGTATGCTGAAACCTTAACTCTAAAGGGCATGCCCCTACATTCTTTTGGAGTAAGGAAGCGGAAAGCGCGGGTGACGAATTTAAAGCTTCAGTAGTTTTAACGGGAATATTAAGGAAAAAAATTTGAAATTCCTGAGCTATTTCTATATCTGAGTTAATGGGGTCATGTGCAGTCTCTAAATTAAATTCAGTATTACGCTGTTTTTTCCTACCTGTTTCATCATTTATTATTTGCCAGATAGTTTTTATTTTATCATCAGCTGATTTTATTTCGTTGCTAATATAAAGCGCTTTAGCCAAGTTGCACATACTTTTAATTTTTTTTGAATATTTTGCAACATACTGCTGAAAGCTTCTATTAGTCATATGTTGCTTTAGGCCATAAAGTTCAAAAAGTTACCTCCTTCTGCGAAGCAGTAATGCTCGCGAAGGAGGAGGCGGGGCGCTTGAGGGAGTGGCAGTCTCTGCGCCCTCACGTCCCTAGCCGCCGCAGGAGGAGACGCCCCGGGCGTCGGGAGTCGATTGCGGACTCCCGGCCACCGTAGGCGCGAGCTTGCGGGTGGCGAGCAATGGGTAGCTCGCCGCCCGGTAAGGACCAGGCTCGGGTCGACGGCGCGTAGTGTTCCACGCGTGCCTCAAAGAGATGTCAGCAGCACTGAAGGGGTCTGCTAGGACCGATGCCTGTCAGGGTCGCGAGATTGTTCGAAAGAGATACCGTGACCCTGGCACATGGGCAACTGAAGGAACACGGGTGGGTTTTAGTCAGTAAAAGTCTGACACGCCCTCCCGCTCCGCCCAGAGCGGGAGAAGTCATTTGATGATTTCCCATCCAGAAAAAAAAAAAAAAGTTCAAAAAGTTTTTCTCTGCTTTTACGTATACCTGGAGTTGCCGAATCACTAAATAAGAACTTTGTGCAAATACTTTTAGTCTTTAGTGGGAAATTGTCATTAAATTGCGTGTTTAATAATGAGAAGAACTCGGCGTAGAACGGTCATTTGGGTCACATTCATTATTAAAACTGTGAATGTCCTTTCTTGCTATCCTGCTCTATCTGGCAACGTCGCATTTTAGAAATATCGCAAAGTTTCACTGTGTACGATTGTTTCAATGTTGGACAGGTGACCCTACCTATTTTTTTGTTTAGTTTGAGGAAAAGCTGTAACTTTGTTCTTATTCATCACTATCAATAATCATTTATTTCATTATGTTTGTCAGATCAACGATAATCACGCGGCCAACCTAATATAATGCTGATAACATCGTTATTCTACCTATAGCATGGCATTGCGACGACATTCGCACATCAAAACATTAAAATAAAATATGTTTATAATTAGTATAAAAAATACCCGACTGTAAAAAATAAAAAGGTTTCCGTTTAGTAAGCCTGCGCGGACGGCCGTCCGCCATTTTGGTTCATTATGGCGCGATCTTGTAAGTAGGTACTTACTAGTTATATCCATCGCTGTGCATATTTCCCTCCATTTTTTATCCTTCTCCCTTCTGTCTTCATATAGTGGAATTCGTAAATCATATAAAACAGGTCGTTCCTTCACTAAAGCTATGAATAATTAGATATTCATTTTTAAAATACGCAATATAGCGAAAGAACACACAAATACGCGCTGACTTGTTGGAGTCTTCCTTGCATGTGCATGCGCTGCGTTGACTTTTTTTGCATACCTGAGAGAGATGGTATAATAGTGCCGTCGCGGCGCGGCGCTCTCTCGTAAGAAATATCGGACGATAAAAACGCAGCTGTGTGCAAGGAATGTAAAAGGAATCGGGACGCATTAACGCAATACCGCATGCGATATTATCGACCTATAAAAACGCGCCTGTGTGGGGGAGCCTTTAGAAATCTGATAGAATGTATGGGACTAGTGTAGTATTGTTTCAAAGAAAGTTGAACAGTACCGAAAAAAAGAGGGTTGCCGTTAAAAAAATCTTTTTGGAATTTTGGACAAGTGCTGTTTTGAAAACAAGCGATTCAATTGTAACTGGAAGGGGAGCGAAAATTTTACGCGGACGAAGTCGCCGGCAGAAGCTAGTGGATGGTATAAAATGAAAAATGATTTTGTATGAATCGTATTGAAACAATCCAAACACATTGGTTTTTCACACGCAGAGCAAAATGTATTTACGAGTTTCGATTTTTTCTAGCTATACCCGCAGATTCGGTTGTTTTCAAATGCTCGTAACAAGGTCTGCATCTCTTTCGGGTATCTCTGAGCTTTCCTTCCGTTTCCTCTAACTCGTGTTTTGGCTTTCTTTGTGCATGGGGCCCATTCTCCTCTGCTGCGTCATCGGATTGATTATTATCAGTGCTGGGCTTCCTAATCATCTCTTTTATAATTTGTTCCCGAAATTCTAAAATACTTAGTTTTTTTCCTGCTCCAAATTTTTGGTGAATAATCCAAGCATTTACCAACATTATGCCACAGACAATCTCAATGATTAGCTTGCGGTACCATTTTAGGGTTTTTCTAAGGCTGGTATAGTACGACGCCATCTGATCAGAAATATCTACCCCCTTTTTCGCATTATTATAATCCTAATCAAAATCTGGATTCGCTACGACAGTGTTTGGCCTCCAGCGATCTGGCCTTGGCACTAGAGCTCCTGTATGATTATTGCAGGTCGAAAGCATATGAACTGTACGTTCGTCGATCCATTTTATATATTTGACACCCGTTCTATTCTTCAGAGCCCAACACTTTACCCTTTCTCTGCTTGGACTTTACCAATTGCTTTGGTAGATGCTTGTTGTTCTGTCGGACTGTGCCACACAAAAAAGTCTGCTTGTCCATTAGATTTTCTGCTAGTGGTACGCTTGCGTAAAAATTATCGCTGTAGAAAGTGCGACCTTTTTCTGTTAGCCTCATCCATTAGTTTCATAGTGCTTTGTTGAGGGTGACCTTGACCTGGAACACCATTAACTCGTCCAGTATATACTTCCTGATTATATGTGTAACCATTGGGCATACAGAGCTTATAATTCTTTATTCCATATTTATGGGTTTTATTAGGAATATACTGACGAAAAATAAGCCGGCCTCTCCAAGGTACCATGCTATCATCTATCACAACTTCTTTCCCAGGTTCAACAGTAGATTTGAAAGTCGCTACCATATGAGTAAGTATTTTTCGGATTTTATGCAAACGATCATTGATTTCTTTGTTTTGTTGCTTCAGCAAAATGCCATTATTTCAACAGGTCAATAAAACGGTCTCGGGTCATAATACTTAGCGGTTATAATACTAGCGGTATTTTGATAAATTGGGATTTTTGACCAATACAGTCGAACTTCTGGTAGTCTTACAATGCCCGTAATTCAAATTATATCAAGAAATTGCCTCATCTCACCAATAGTTACATCAGTGCATGGTTTGCGGTGGCATGGCATGGCATATTTATTTGTTTCTGACACCATAACAGTCGCCGCACACGAGCCACTCGCGACAGCCACAAACGCCGCAACGAGAAGCTAGAAGCGGCTACAGAGGTAGCTGAAGCGCGTGACAGCCATTTGTGGCCGGTGGTCGACACTTGCGGTCGTTGGCTGCTACTTTTTTTTAACCAATGCATGCATTATCATAATGGACTCGAACGAACAAGGTTTAATTCCGCTGCTTCTGATAAGAAAACGTCGTCGTAGAAGACGTCACCCTAGTTACCTGTTGGATAACACAACCACGTTTTATTGTCATATTCTTTCATTTTTATAAATTTGTGAAAACTCTGCATTACATCATCCTCTAAATTTTTTTTGCAGGTGACACAGTTTTTATAAATATTTTTCTTTGCTAGTTGTGCTATCCACCCACTGCAATAACCTACTGCTGCAGTCTTTTCAATTTGCATTGGAGATTTGCTAGTAATCAATTCATTAATATCTAATAATTGTATGAATAAATGGTCGCTGTCAATTTCTTCTTCACATTCAGTAGTCGTATTGTCTCCAGGCTTCGCTAAAAAATTTTTTAGCGATTGGAGACAAACACTATCATCTTTTTCACAATTAGATCCTACTGAATGTGAAGATGAAACATTATTGACCAATAATGTTTTAAATGCACCTAAAAATGCGGACGCTGTTGGCATGATATTGCTGCAGCCATGAGCTCGAACTGCCCCAAAAAAGTTCTCCAATGCATCTTGATTAAAATTGCGCAGCAATAAGGAATTAATCCCTTTTGAATTCAAGTATTTTACTATTTTTTTAAAGCTTTCTATGGTCTTGACCCAACTTGTTATAGACGGCACTACTCCTTGACCTCGGGCATTAAAAATTTCATCGATTTTAGAACTGGAATAAATAATAAAATAAATAAAATCATTTTAATTCGGACAACTAAGATCCATAAATTGTTAGTAACAGTTTTCCTTAAACCACTATTGTTAGTAACTTATTCTACAGACATAATAATGAGAAGATCACCCAGCAACTGGACATTGCTAATGGCCACTAGGGTATAAGTCTTCTGACAAATTGCCTTATTATGGCAGAGGAAGTGTCTGCCACCACAGCCTTCAGGATGCTATTATGACTGCCTCTTATTCTGCTCAGTAGTGAGGCCGTTTTTTTTCGAATGATGGCATGAAATCCATCAGTATGGTTCACCGCAAACATTTCTGAGGCACTGCAAAAACGAGGCAGTCGTAATAGCATCCTAAAAACATTATTATATTGGACGCGTAGGACGTCCAGCGACCTTTTCGAACAGTTGACCCAAAGATTACTGGTGTAAAAACTCTGACAGTAAGCTTTAAAAAGCGTAATCTTTACTTGGTTATTACACCGAGCGAATCTTCGTGCCAACATATTACCCCTGACCGCCAGAGCCCTACGCTCCCTCTCAATGTCCATATGGTCACTGAGGTCGTCGGTAAGAAAATGCCCAAGATATTTAAATTTCCTGACTCTACGTACAGGCGTACCGCTAATGACTAGTTCTACTGAACTATCTCGGCACTTACCAGCAACCCCAAAGACCATGAGGTCGTTGACATATAGATTGAAGAGCCGGGGAGACGACAAACCACCCTGTCTCACCCCGCACTCCAAACCATATGATTCCGAAAGCGCATTTGACCATTTAACATGGTTAGTCTGACTCCGATACCAGAACTGCAATATACCGAGGAGTTCCGCCGGTATACCCCTGCTCCTCAATTTACTCCAAAGCACATCGTAAGAAACGAGATCGAAGGCCTTGGAGAGATCAAGAAAGCAGGCGTAGACCGGCGTCCTACGGTCAGTGTAGTATTTTACAGTATGCTTGACACTAAGGATAGCACTTTCGGTTGATAGTCCAGGACAAAACCCAAACTGTGCGTCGTTAAGATGAACATATTTTTCCAAATGTGAGTCAAGCATACTGTCCAACACCTTGGCTGCAACAGTTGCAAGCGAGATCGGGCGATAGTTGCCTATGTCCGAGATGTCTCCTGTCCTGTTCTTCACGATGGGTACAACAAAGGTTTGATTAAGTCTGCCGGTAAATACGAATGGCTGAGACACATCGTGTAGAACAAGGACAGGACCCTCGGCAAATGCACGCCTGCATGTTTTAAATGTTCTACGCTAAGCCCGTCATGCCCTGGGGATTTGCCCCTACTCATACTATTTATCTCCGACCTCACTTGCTTGGTGGTGAAGCGTAGTAGTGGCTCCTCCCCCCGAACATCAGACGCATAGCCGATTCCTGACATTGAAGGACCAAGTGGCGATCTCACTTTAAAATGATCTTTAAATAAATTGGCAATGTCCCCATGCTCAGTAACCCCTCCCACATCCGCCGCGAGACCAGGCCTAGCCTCCAACTTACCTGTTGACTTCCAAAATGCACAAAAATTATTAGTAGCTCGTTGTTCGGCTAATACGTCCATTTTTATTTGATCTTGCCTATTTTGACAGTACTTTAGGCGGCTTTTAAAAATTTTACGCGTCTCGTACATTTGGTCGTAAACAGTCCCTGAAGTTGGTCGATCAGCTAAAACCCAGGCTTGAAATCTATGCCTGGCCTCTTGGTGAGCGTCTCGAACATATTTGTTCCATCCACATAACGGGTTACCCCGCTTACGTGTCTTATACACTTCATTAGATTCCCTCGCTGCCTCACAAAGGACATCTATAATGTCTTTGTACAGTTTGTCAAGGACAGGTTTATGCTCATCCAAGTTGCATGATCCGTGACTGCACACCACAAACTCCTGTGGCAAATGTATCTCCCGCAGTTTATCAGAACACATTTCGTGATAATTCTTGATCTCAGCTTTATTTCTGACGCCCCAAACAATAGCACTGTGGGGTGCAGTCCCGGTCATCAACTTTGGCCTAACTACATCCAAGTTACATATAATAGATATCGGTAAGTGATCAGACACATAAACATCTTCATCAATACCTACACTAACAACCGTCTGCCAGGCTGACGTAGAGACTACACAGTGGTCTAACCACCTCCTACAGCCGTGCGCCTCGCTAAAAAAGGTGTAGTGATTGGGATCGTATCCCAACTTCATTGTATCAGCACAGATCCAGGACTGATCATTACAAAAACTTTGTAGCTCAACATAAAATAATTCATGCGGATGTGCATTAAAATCGCCCATTATATATATGTTTTCCACATCTTGTGTCGCAATTATTGCATTTACCTCACTTAAGACCTCGGTAAACCAAAGGCAAGTTTTCCGGTGAGTTAGTAGGCATATATACAGAAAACACAATAATAGTGCGACTACCCGCGATCGCTTTAATGGCCACTAACGGAGAACTATTACAAGATATTACCGAGACAGACTCAAAAACACCCTTTCTCCAGAGAATAGCCACTCCTCCGTACGGCCGCCCCCTTAGAAGCCCTACTGATGTGTCTACAGCTGACCTCCCCGTATATTCAAATTCAGGGCTTATCGTTCCTAACATTGATATATCGTGCGGTAACAGCCAAGTCTCCTGTAGGCAGATCAAGTCGGACGATTCACATATTTTTCTAATATTATCAACAGATCTTTTTGCAGATTTACAGTTAAAACTAGTTATTTTCACATTATTTTGACAATCCATATTTAATTTAACTAACTATACGAGCCTCTTTATTAGTCCTGTACATAAAATGTACAAAACGCCTAAAAGTTATACCATCAGGCCATATCTGGTCATTTAAAAACATGTCTACCTTATGTTTAGATACATATAATTTGTACGCGTTATACTTTTTATACGACTTGATGTTTAGCTTTCTTAAAGATACACTTTCGTTAGTCTTACTTTTAATGTAGCTAATAATGTCATCATCAGAGGCCTCTGTACTCACGTTCGATATTAATAACGGGACTTTAATATCTGCCGCACGGAATTTACTGTCCGGCACAATAGAAGCACGACCTTTTTGGCTTGCAAAAGTATACGTTTTCGAACGCGATCGTTTGTTTTGCACTAATGTCCACTCATTATCACTCGGTTGACTTACCACGGGTTTAGTGACAACCTTATCACAATTAACTATCGACGGCATACTATCACATAGCACTGATTGCTGGAGATCACTCGATGTTTTTGCAGCCGTGGCGGCGGCGGCGGGCGCACTGGCGATGGTCACCCGCTTGCAGGAGGTGGGGGAATTGACGAGCGTGTGCGCACAGGTAGCCGAGCCCGGAACACTAGCTGATTTGTGCGAAACCGCGGTGCTTGTTGTGGCCTCCACGCGCGCTAATTGTTGCGCTGTCTCGCTCCCGCATAGACGGCTATCATCAAATTTGCACATCATGCAGTCGGTCTCACTCGCTTCCTTCGGAACCGCTGTGTCTGTTTGGGCCTCCACGTTCTCGCGATGCTCTGTCGCTGTGGTATGTCCTTGCAAGACAGAGAAGTAATTATTACAGCCACTGACTTGTGTTGATGACGCGCCGTTAGCCGAGAGTTCGTTCACCTTGCAATCAGCTGGGTATTTTATCGGTAAATATTGTAATCCTATGGGACCACTGTCTAGGGTAAAGCTGTTTTGCAAACATGCTCCTCTTCTCACATTGATATTACCAGTAGGAGTATCATGTATTAAAGATGCCTGTTTAAGACTGGTCACCTCTAGTTGAAGTGATAGAAATTGCTAATGGAATGCTATTAGTCCATAATTTATGATGTGGAGAGGTTGGAGTCACAGCAGCCCTATAAATTTTGCCATTTTGTTATTTCGTGATAGCTGCCATTAACACTATCAAACAAATCATCAAAAAATATTAGCAAATCTGCTGTGTCGGTGCTTTATTTTTCCACAGTCCCGAATTCTGTAAAGAAATAAATACTCTTAATGTATTTAGTGAAACCCTGCTGTCTGGGATGTGAGTATCAATGATTAATGAATTAGATGGAATAAAGAAAACAAACAGCAATTTTCAAATGGCTGCTAATTTAGCTGTAAATGTAAGAAATTATATTTCAATATTTCCACTTATGAATGAAAGCTGCATAGCTTTGTGGCACAGCTTGACTTGAGTAAAAAAAGTTTAGTGAAATTATGCATACCTGCCATGCATCCAAGCGCTACTCCAACAGACTTGCTAAAAACTTGAGTGCAATGTTTCACCCTCATCTTCGGTATAAGTGCTGGTATCACATGATGAGCCGTAAGTTTAGGCACTAGTTTTACGCCTCTATACCCTGGGCATCTATTATACAGGGTGTCCAAGAACCTGGCGTCCAACTGGATTCCCACGATGCCCCAAGTTCTAACAGTACTCAGAAAAATATTTTAAAAAATCCACCCCATGTACTTACAGAATTATACTGATTTCAAAAAAAAAAGGGGAAATGAGCACCCTGTGACATACTCTTGAATGCTGTGACTGCTAATGCTGATAATTTCGATATTTCTTGGAGGTTTTGTAATCTAGGGTATTGCTGTGTCTAAATAGAATGTAAAAATAAAGTACTTATTGTACCATTTTAAAATAAAATATTATTTTAACTAAAGGTGATATGGAAAACTATTGAATTTCGCAACTTTGACCGACTGTAGTGTAAAAAAAATGTACCAAAATAGTATGGCAAGTGACGTCAAATTTTGACGCGTTTATTCCTCTTTTTAAAAAGGTATAATACTTACACATTAATTTGAAAAAAAAAAATTTTTGATAATATTTTTACTCAACAACCCAATTTTTACGATGTCTTACAGAATTCTTAGAAAGAAAAATTTACGACGAATTGAATCTAACCTCTAAAGAATTACTATTGTATGCTCATAAAAATAACAACAGGCCTCTCAAAAAACAGGTTAGACCGTAAGGGACGGTATGTGCATGCATCTCACCATAGTGATTCGTTATTACAACAGGAGGGAGCAAGACAGAAACTATCTTTGCGATTTGCTGGTTCTTCTTTATGGTACCCCATTATTCAGGTAAGAGTGAGGGAGAAAAAGGTTAGAGGTGCGAGTGAGATAGATAGTGACGCTATCTGGGATCGTGCTATTTAGGATAACAGTACGGTCAGTACGCGTCACTGCCTCCTGCCGTTACTACGCACCTCTCTCTTATTGTTACCATTGATCACGTACTACGATTTAAAGCTTTGTTTATTGGACTCGATTACTCTTTGTGCTCTGGACTTTGAAACGAACTCTTTACGACGACCTTTGCCTGTGTTTGGACAGTTTGTGTTTTGTGTGTGCTACCATGGCGACCTACACTCCGCAAGAATACGCAAATATGCACTACATTTAT
This sequence comes from Aporophyla nigra, assembly GCA_947507805.1. Classification (NCBI taxonomy): domain Eukaryota; kingdom Metazoa; phylum Arthropoda; class Insecta; order Lepidoptera; family Noctuidae; genus Aporophyla; species Aporophyla nigra. The sequence continues at coordinate 22,466,597 of OX382292.1, read as the reverse complement.
GGAGAATGTAGAGGTAATGGACGAGCTGCAGCGAGACTTTACAGAGAAAGGTATCCGAGGGCTACGCGATATCCCGACCATCGAGTTTTCATTAATGTGCACAGATCACTATGTGACGGGCGGTTCCCCAATCAAGTAGCTGGTGAAGGACGACCCGTAAATGACTTCATACGCGATGAAGTTTTAGAGGCGGTGTCGGCAAATCCAAGCATCTCTGTGCGAGGAATAGAAGCTGATACGGGGATACCGAAGAGCACAGCACACAGTATTCTCCAAAAAGAAGAATATCATCCGTACCACGTACAGCGAGTGCAAAGTCTTTTACCTCGAGACTATCCGAGCCGAGTCGCGTTTTGTGAAACAATCCTGCAAAAACATCGAGAAGACGAAAACTTTATCGACAAAATTTTGTGGTCAGATGAATCAACATTTAAGAAGGATGGCTACATGAACCTACACAACTTGCACGAGTGGCATGTGGAAAATCCGCACTTGATGCGAGAAGATAGATCCCAGTACCGGTTCAAAGTGAACATGTGGACCGGTATTCTCTGTGGGAATATTATTGGTCCATTTGAGATGCCCGAGAATTTGACTGGCGAATCATATTTAAATTTTCTTCAAAATGATTTGCCAAACTTACTAGAAGAGACCCCACCAGATATGTGATTCCAACACGACGGCTGTCCAGCACATTTTCGCGTATCCGTTAGAGAGTTTTTGGACGAGCAATACCCGAACAGGTGGATTGGGCGATCAGGAACAATCCCGTGGCCAGCCCGCTCACCTGACTTAAATCCGCTGGATTTTTTTTTCTGGGGAACTATGAAGGAGCTCGTTTATGCGAAGCCCATTAATGACATCGCTGACATTCGTGAGAAGATAACACAAGCAGTGCAGGTGATACGTCAAAAAAGTTACTCGCGAAACATAAAGCGGTCCTTTTTAAGGAGAGTGAGAGCTTGTATTGCCGCGGGTGGTCAACATTTTGAACATTTATTGTAATAAAATATCTTTAAACTAACATTCTTTGCTTTTATTCTACTGGGAACCCATCTACCTGTGTGTATTTCCTTCTTGCTCACTCTTGGAACCGAAGTAAATAATAGTAGTAACATAACAGTTTCTAAGATAAGAAAGGGTCCGACAGTTACCGTTAGTAGGTAGGCACTTCGTAAAAATTGGGTTGTTGAGTAAAAATATTATCAAATTTTTTTTTTTCAAATTAATGTGTAAGTATTATACCTTTTTAAAAAGAGGAATAAACGCGTCAAAATTTGACGTCACTTGCCATACTATTTTGGTACATTTTTTTTACACTACAGTCGGTCAAAGTTGCGAAATTCAATAGTTTTCCATATCACCTTTAGTTAAAATAATATTTTATTTTAAAATGGTACAATAAGTACATTATTTTTACATTCTATTTAGACACAGCAATACCCTAGATTACAAAACCTCCAAGAAATATCGAAATTATCAGCATTAGCAGTCACAGCATTCAAAAGTATGTCACAGGGTGCTCATTTCCCCTTTTTTTTTTAAATCAGTATAATTCTGTAAGTACATGGGGTGGATTTTTTAAAATATTTTTCTGAGTACTGTTAGAACTTGGGGCATCGTGGGAATCCAGTTGGACGCCAGGTTCTTGGACACCCTAAGGTTATAATGTGGTTCCATTTGGCAACACATTCCTTACCCTTCATTAGGTATTTTAAATTCTTTGTGATCAAATTATTTCGGATCGCTTTAATTAAATGAGGTGGATCAAAAATAGGGAAAATACTCTCATTATTAATATTGAAAAATCCTTCATTGTAGACTTTTTCCTGTCTTATATAATTTTCTCTGGTTTCTTTCAGCAACATATTAATAGCAGCCATATTGGAGCTGCCTTGATCGCATATAGTTGCTACGACTTTCAGTCCAGTTCCTTGAACTGCCTGAATTATATTTTTTATTTGAACCTTGAGTTCAGCCGACTTGGTGCTTCCACTGCAGAAGTAATAGGCCACAGGCTGTTTATATTTTCTTACGACACCTCTGATCATAAACACTAGTGCATGGTCACAATATTCTTTTTCTGTTCTTTCGCCGCTATCCACAAAGCCTATTATTTTGTCATTCACTTTGTCATATTCTATACCTGGTCCAATAGCCATCTCATCAAATAATAAGGTACAGTACTTGTACCTATCGGGAAGTTTACTCACTTTTTGGTTTAAATTTTCGAAAATCATATCATTTATGCCAGTTTTCAAATTAATTTTATGCAGTAGATTTTGCAGTGTTCTTCTGCTAGGCAAAACACATAAATTGCTCAATAGGCGATATGCTTTGGGAGATGGTTTGTACAGAGACAATGCCAAACTCTTTTCGTCCAATGTGAATCGCCTTCCTTGCTTTTTCTTCCCACTCTGAGAGGCTTGCATTGCACAAAACATAGTTGCAGTAGGCGACATGTGCTTGGAAACAATTTTAAATGCACTTGTTTTTGTCATTTTTCGAGCAATCAAATATTTCCGTTTAAGATGCATTTTGTCATTTTCACATTTCTTTAACTGCTTTAACACAGTTTTAAATTGTTTGTGTTCCGTTGTCGATATAAGAGGACCTGCAAAAATTGAGAAATTTCTTTAATCTTAAGTTGAACTATTGATTACCCTTAAGATTAATAACCTTAGTTATGTGAAAATTTAACAGACTTAAATTATTTTATACAGAAAACAAATAAGTACCATCTATTTAATTTAGGGTGATATTGAGTACTGAGCCTACATTAAGATGTGTTTTATTAATAAATTACCTTTTGATATTATGTTTTACTTGTTTTTCTGCTGAACATGTTTGATACCAGGGCCTCTTATTTTTTTCGACACTGTCGGAACATCTTTATGTCCTGTAAATAGTTATAAATATTCAATTTAAGTGTTTGAATGATGATAATGTAGTTATAGGGTATAAGGTATACTATTGAAACAAACCTGTCATAACAACATCTGAAAAATTAATCTTTTGCACACTTGATGTTGTTGGTAGGACGGGTTCCTGCACATTCACTGCAAATGACTGTTCTGAAAAAAAAAAGAAAATTTTATTTCAAAAGTCCACAAACGTTTTTGGTAATTGCTGGCTAGTTGATAATTTTTTAAACATGCTCAGTCTATAGGTTAATACAACTAGCTTAATGTGAGAATATTTGGATACTGGGTTCCACACTATACCAGTATTTCTGTTTAATTAAATATAAGTTCTAGGGTCAAATGATCTCATCTGTGAAAATGAGCTGCTCATGAGCTCATGTGAAGGAAAGGGACCTTGACCTCACTAACCATTCAAAGACAGGCAGCAACTCAGGCTCACCAGTAAATTACGTAAACCAAATCAGAGAATTTTATACATAGTAGTACAAACCTGACAAAAGAACATCCAACTGAATATTTTGCACATCAGATGCAGGTAGGTCAGGTTCCTGAGCAACAGCTTGAACCATTGATTGTCCTGAAAATTGAAAAACAACAATTTAAAGCAAGCCTTTTTTAGTAAGTAGCTTTCATTACTTCTATTTGATGAGTCCGCCTCTAAAAGACTAGTAAGATTTAAATGTAGGGCGAAAAGGCTCGAGTTGTTTCTATCATTACTAGAAATACAAAATTCTTCAGACGAAGATTTTATAATTACTGAATTCTTTTATTATCTATTTAATTAATTAAATTAAGAATATTCACTTATAAAAAAATTACCTTGCATATCCAGAACTGGAATTGCTAAACTGCAGAGTTTATTCTTCGGATACTTATGAATATCTAGAAAATGTTTATGACAAACACGCCTGTTATCATAGATAGTCATATGGTCCAATGTAGCTAATTCACCACCAATATTTGAAATCCAGGTATTGAATTTTTCTGCAGCTGTGTCTGGATTCGGAAAACGATGTAGAGGAACACCTGCGGGTAATAATTTAAAGTATTAAGTAGGTAATACTGCTTTTTGTTTAATATCTTAAATTAGTAGCAAATCTATACAATAATAACATGTTGTTGTCATGTTGTCATTCATCATCATTTCTTATCAATGTCCCGAACTTCCAACTTTTTGGGCAATACAAGACAGTGTGGTGTTATGCTAATGCAATAGTGTAAAATCAACAGAACAAAGCAGTTGGAAAGTTAGCTACCTGGATACCAAATAACTTGTACATGAACATTGTGACCATATGGGCCTTACTCGTTCTATTGGTTCTTTAGAATAGAACATTAGCGATACTTTGAAAATACCTTGTTTAAAGTCACAGGAAATAAGCATAGAAAAAGAGTATATAAGTGTACATACCATCTTTCCTACTCGATCGACATCCAGGTACACAACAAGAATTTTGCGACATGACTGAAGTTCACTGTTCACTATTGGCAATAATGGGTCCAAGCTCTACAGAGAGAGTGCCTATGCGTAATGGTTCACAGTAACTTACTTTACTTAGTAAAAAACGGTACTTACACTTAAATTCCTTAACATCTACCTTAAACTTAATAATATCTAAACTTGAATTTTATAGTAGAGGCATGCTTGGCGAATTCAACTCCCTCGTCTGAAGGATGCACATAAATCCTGCAGTGATTGGCATACTCCTTCGAAAGCCTGAACCGTTCTCCGCTGGTTGTCCAAACAGACTCGTTCGTTTTCCAAACGCTTCTCTTCAATGGCGATAAATCGCTCAGTCAGGCTCGCCATTTGTGACTGCCTATGAGAAGATGGTAAGCGCTGGATCAGACGGCGTCGTGCCATTCGACGCCTACGAGGGGCTAAGAACATAAAAAATGTAACAAATTACTAAGTAACTAGAGGCAAAACTAATATAAAGGCCATTATGTAGGTATAACAGCATCATCACCCTCTAAAGGAATAGATGATACAATGTAGTATACAACATATGTAGCATGTTGATTGAATAAGTATTTGAACTGCTATTGAAAAAAACCTACAGAGAATCCCAACAAGTTGGCCTAACCAGGGAATCAAAAGATCACTACTGTGCTGTGCTTTTTACACTTAACCAATCGACCAAATTATAACTAAGTTAAACTTACATAAAGAGGCAATTGAGGCATTACTCCTATGAGGCACTGCAGGTGGTGGTCTAGCCTCAAACTGTAATACAAAAAAAAAATTAAGTATCTATCTAAAGTCCATAATAACAAATTGTAAGACTTATTTAAACCTCACCATTTGTTCTGTATTTACCTGGTTTTCCATGATGGGTGTATTCCTATGCCAAGATGGGCCTGGTTGTAAATCCTGTAAATAGATATAATATTGTAATCAGCATCATCAGCCTAATTAAAAATTTAACATCACAATTTTATATTTTATTTGAATTAACTTACTGGTATTGAATGAGTGGACTGTTCAGTCTGGCCTGCAGTAGTATGTTCTGCAGGGAGTAATTCCACATGACTCTACAAAATTCAATTTGAAAATTAGAACTTCACAGGGTACAGTTTTCAGATTAAGTAATGTAAGTAATTTAAATCTAGTAATACCTGTAGTATGCTCTCTGACACCGGCGTTGTAATTGCCTCCTCTGTAACGTCCTGTATACTCTGCAAACAAATTTTGACTTAACAATGCTTTGAGAAGGACAATAGGTACTTATGTTGTGTTGAATAATATTTCAATTAACATACCAAGAACACATCATGTGATACTTCAGCGTCCGGCATGTCAGGAGTCAAATTAAAGCTAGGCCCAGGTTCATTAGCAGGCTAAAAATTAAATTAATGTAAATTAGATTGATATTTCAGGAAATATTTTACTACTTATATATTTTATGTTAAGGTTCTGGAGTGGCGACCGCGTACCGGAAGACGTAGAGTTGGAAGGCCTCCAACAAGGTGGACCGATGACCTTGTGAAGGCCGCAGGAACCCGTTGGATGCGGGAAGCACAAAACCGGTCGAAGTGGCGGAGCTTGGGGGAGGCCTATGTCCAGCAGTGGACGTCTTTCGGCTGAAATGATGATGATGATGATGATGATGATATTTTATGTTCTTTAATAAAGTTTTCATGCATAAAAATAAAACAAGCAAAACTAAAAAAGAAACATAAATACATGAAGGTCAATTTCTCGGTCTCTATCACCAGTAACAAAGCTTTCGCCACCCATTATTGTAACAATTCTTTCTTCAGTTACTGAAAGAAACCGTTCCTCTAATTCACCACCAACCTGTTCGTAGCCTAGCCATCCGCATTTGACTAGCTTTTTTCCTTACCGCTGATTTCTTATCCTTCCAATACTAAAAAATAATAATTAGGTAACTGTCTAAATCTCGAGATTTTGCATAATTCATATAACATATTAAAAGTCTCTTATGTTATAATTAGAGGCAATATACATAGGTACTGGATACTTGAACTTAAGAAACTCGGTGCTGGAACTTTGTCCTTTGAAACGGTCAAAGTATGCGTGGATACCATCGATCACTAATAAGGATTAGTGATCGATGATGGATACCTATGCAAGCTGACAAAGCATACCAGTAATGCAATGCAACAAATCTTTGACCATTGCTTCCAACTTTTAATGCAGCCACTCCCCTCACTGTTTAGCTTGACAGCTACTTCTTGCCATGCCGCTTGTGTACGCTCCCGAGCATGTGATGTCCGAGGGTGCCCTGTGGCGAGCCAACGACGGTCTTCCAAACTTTCTATCAACATTTCTACTTGCGCACTGGATGGAACCACACTTCTTGACATGCTTAAAACACAAAATGTTACGTTACAACAATGAAGTTATAGGTACATTTTATTGGAAAACAATAGTTCGGTAATTTACATGATTTTAATGATATCTCGTGGATTATACAATAATATTGTGACACATTAGTATTATTCATTTAATATCAGTGGAAATATCATAATACTCACATTTCAGTAGGTATATTTATCTTCTTAGTCACAGACAGAACTACCTTTGTTCAAAGCTAACGCTGATACAAATAATAATGATCGTTTGCACGTAAAAGTTTTCAAACTAAAAGTTCAAGTGGTTTGGAGAGCGTCGCGTTGGTTGTCAACTTGAATGTTTTTTGTAATCGCCGCGCGCCGTGTGTGTCGCTTTATTCAAAATAGGCCAAGGAATCGTCATTCAGCCTTAAGATCAATTATATAAAAGCAATAAACTCTTTTTTTTATGGAATTTGTTTATAGTGTTAGTCTAATCCATAAAATACTTAAAGATAGACCTTAATTATAAATTTTAAACCCATAAAACTCTCAGTCGAGATTTATCGATTATGATTTAAACAATTCGTTTCAAGCCCTTCGTTCGTCTACGAAACAGCGACGGGAGGTTACAGCCTACAGTTTGCGACGACCATTACTGCGTTAGTGAATACCGTTTGGATCAGCGCTACACGCTTGATCGATCTCTAAGCTGTCTCGTCGACGAGCTCGTCGCAGCTTACAGCCATGAAATTGTCTTTTAGAGAATAGCACTGCAGTCCAGTATCGCCGATCGCGCAGTTTCGCAACGTCGCAATTCACAGTCACACCGCCCGCTGCGCCCGAGACGGCCCGATACCGTCCGATCCGAATCACCGAAGTTCGCGTTCATTGTCATTCTTGTAATGATTTTTAAGCATTGATGATTTTGTCTTTGTCATTGCATGATGAAATGATTTTAAAATATCGATGATTTTTACATGTGACATGATATCAGACTCATCTCTAGAATTTAGTCGGAAAGAATATTGTTAAGCAGGATACTAATTGGAGAAAAGCAATAAATTATACAGAAAGATTAGCAGTTACATTAAGGTTTTTAGCAACCGGTAGCAGGTATGGTAGTCTTGGAGATGTGTTCAAAATATCACACCAACTTATAAGTATGATCATACCAGAAGTGTGCGAGGCTCTCAACGAGGGATTATAAGAATATTTACACGTAAGTACAAATCACTTCTTTTATTTCAATGTTTTTAATAATATTTTTTCGGAAATGTTCAATGAAAATACAGTAAGCTAAAAATTAATTTTTGCAGTATTTTTAATGACAAATACATCAAGCAAACTAAAAATCAATGTTGATCCAAAGTTATCATTTGTTTTGGATTGATTGCAACAAATCATCTTATGATTGCGTAAAATCTTCACTGAATTGTGTGGCGTTAGTAATTGAACAATTATCCGATGAAGTGGATGGACTTGGTGTATTGGTGTGTTCTCTGCCACCAGTGCTAATATTAACCGCGGAAGTGGATGGACTTGGTGCACTGTTGTATCCTTTGAAAGCACCAGCAGCATTACTGGGTGTTTCCATCGTATTGGTTGGCCAATCATATTCTCCCATGGAAGCATTGAATAAAATATTATTAATATGATATTGCGCGGTATTTCTGGCATAAGTATTTTTGATTTCTTTAAGTTTGCTTGCGACATATTCTCCAAAAATATCAGTTTCATCTCTGTCGCGTCGACTCTCATACATGTCTTTCAAGAGTTTCAAAGCTTCCTCTGATGTTCTGTCTTGTGTAACTTGTGGCCTGAATCTTTTACGAAATGTTTTCGGGATAGCGAATGTCTTCTCATTTGGTATGTCGGATTCAGTATTTGTGTCACTCATTTGATTTCCGCTTTGAGTTTCGTTGACCTGAAATGAATAATAATTAAAAGAATTTACCGGAATAGCAACTTTACTACCTACAATAGAAGGTTCAAATTGTAGTGGCAACGAAACAGATTATAATTTATTCTGTAACTAGTACTACCCTACCTGGCAGTTATCGCTTTCAATTCCAAAAAATATTATCTCACATGCGTTGCCGCTACAATTCGTACCTTTTACTGCAGGTACTGCTGCATTATTCTTGTAATACGTGTCACATTAGTGGCTAATTTAATAAATAAAGCTAGTGTGGAATGTTTACTATGAAACAATTTAAACTTAAATTACATGTTTTATTTTATTTCAGATGCCAACTTCTGCTCAAGAATGGTTACAGGTTGCAAATAAGTTTTTTAAGCAGTGGAATTTTCCCCATTGTCTGGGAAGTATCGACGGAAAACACGTAGCCATACAAAAACCAATAGGAAGCGGAAGCGAATATTATAATTACAAAGGATTTTATAGTGTTGTTCTTTTAGCATTGGTTGACGCAGAATATAATTGTTTATACGTAAACATTGGGTGCCAAGGACGTATATGTGATGGCGGAGTATTTGCAAACACACCCTTTCGAAAAAATATAATTGAACGTAATTTGAATTTACCAAGAGATTGTCCACTTCCAGGAAGAACCACACCTGTTCCTTATGTATTTGTAACAGATGACGCATTTCCGTTAGAAAAGCATTTGCTAAAACCTTTTGCAGGACCCCAGGATAACAATACTAAAGACAGAACATTTAATTATAGAACGAGCCGCGCAAGAAGAACGGTAGAGAATGCATTTGGAATTTTGTCAGCCAGATTTAGATTATTACGAAGTATAATTTTATTAGATCCACAAAAAACTACTACTTTAATTATGACATGTGTGCTTCTACATAATTTTTTGAGGAAAACCAAATCAAGCACTATTTACGCCCCACCTCAATATTATGACAGGGAAAATTTAGGTGCTGCGCATACTTCTGGAGAATGGAGATCAGAAACGCAGCAGTTAACATCTCTGGAACCAGTTGAAACACAGACAGAAGATGGGAAAGTGATAAGAAATGAGTTTGCTGATTATTTTTCACATGAAGGTTTACTGGATTGGGCATCTAGCTATTATTAACCATAGTCAAAATTATTACTCACCGACAATCAACCATCAACAGTTTCTTCTGGCTTGTTTCGATTCTTTAAAAATAAAAGATTTTTATACGCAAACCATTTTGGTATATCGTCAGCCCCCGCACCTGATTTAGGCTTCTTACTCTCTCTCTGAAATTGACCTATAAGTGACCGCATTTTTTTTCAATCGACTGTTTATCCAAATGAAATTCAGCCGCAATTTGCATCCATGCGTCATGTTTTTTATTTCGATCCTTGTATTCATCCATCTGCGTATTCCACAAGACTTGTTTCTCTTGAAACAGTTCAATCAATTTGATCACATTTTCATTACTCCAAGTAGAACGAGACATTTTGACAAATCACATATAACACGTGCTTCACCATTGCACCGAATGAACCGATTAAAGCTGTGTACGTGACGGAGACGAACGCTCGCGCAACCCCCCCGCGCCCTTCCGCTATCGTCCTGCTGAGGCTCTGATGATGTTATACAACAAAAGTTATATTTTGTTATATCATATTGTAATCAGTTGTAAAACATTTTGTTAAATGAAGTTGTATAACATCAATAACAATTTATTATAATTTGTAACAATTTATAACTTTTGTTATAATTTGTTTAAAAAAGTCAGTCTCTAACGTTATATAACTGCTGTGTGGGAGAACCTTACTGCAAGAGATACGTTAAAAGATTATTTCATGAATGAAGGAGCAATACCGTGGCAAGAAAATAGAATATAAATATATGATTATATTAAACTTTACCTTCATTGTTCTTTTCTTTGGCAGTTTTATTCGAAAAATTATCTACAAACAATTTTCAGATTTCTTCCCAGGGCTTCACTTTTTCTCCTCTATTACTGTAACTATCACTTTTTGAATCCCAAATCGCAGGACGGGATTGAATCTCTGATATAAATAATTCTATATCCATATTTATTTAAATGAATAACAGACTACGTGCGTGCGTTGCCGTCGACTCTAACAGGTTTACTAAGGTAATGAGGTATTTACACGGGTCGATTTTCGCCGTGCGGTGAGTCACTTCACAAATTGCCTCACCAAGCCGCATCGCTAGCCCATTTACACAGGTTACTAAAATCGCATGCGGCTCGGTCATTTCCATCGAAAATGTTGAGCAGAATAGCCATTTGTCGAATTGAAATAATTAATTATTCAATTATTCAACAATTGCTTAAAGAACAAAGAAAAGAAAAAACAAAAGGAAAGAAGAAAACGTAATGTTTGGGTACGTGGATGGATTTCTCGACGTAACGTCTTGGGTGCTTCGGATACTTTTTTATTAGTTGAGTGGAGTTTAGAAGATCCTGATTATTTTAAAAAAACGATTAAGAATGACTACTGATCAGTTTAATACTTTACTACATAAGGTTACTCCGCTTATACAAAAATACAATACCAATATGCGACAAGCACTTTCTCCGAAAATTAAATTAGAAATAACCCTGAAGTTCTTGGCTACCGGTGATAACTACTCAAGTCTTGCAGAGTCATTAGAGTTCCAGAATGAACATTTTCCCTGTTTCTTGAAGGATGTTTTGGATGCTATATACAATTTTTTACAGGAGTTCATTATGGTAAGTGAAACTAGTAATTAATTTATAAACGATTAATTTATAAATTTTCCATTGTGTTTTCATATAAGCGTGATCTAACAGCTTGAGATAGAATATCGTCGTTCACTGCGTATTGTTGCCCAGTATTTTCTTGTGTTAGTAAACAGCTGGCAAAATAGTCTTCTTCATATTCGAGGTGCCTTCCAGAAGTGGAAGCTTCGGGAGTCGAAGTTTCACGTTGGTTTCGAAAAGCTTGGTTTCGGGAAGTAGTAGCTCCGGCTTCTGGAGTCGAAGTATAGCGTGTATACTCTGAGAGTGAGCTCGTAGGTCTAGCAATTGGAAATTGTTGTGTATTTAAGATTTTCAGTCTTTCTTGCGACAAATAATTATTAATGAAATTTTGACAAACAATAGCATTTGTTAATGGCAAACTACGTAATTGGCTTGCCACATGTACTCCGAATGTATCAAATTCATCTTGACGGATAGTTTGAGCCAAAGTTTCTAATGTATTGACTGCTTGTAAAACAGGTTGGTCCATTTTAGGTGCGTCCATTCTTAGAGTACGCTCTGCCTTTTCCTTTGGAGACAATTTTTTTTTCTTTTGTAAGTGCGCAATATTAGATTCTTGTCCCAATTCAAAATATTAAGACGCGTCGCTGTTTGTGTTCACCGCTAAATCTTCGTTTTCTTCTCCCTGTAAACATACACTAATAGAAGTTTATTTCTTCTAGGTGCCATCCACCACAGATCAATAGAAGAAAATACAAAAGGATTTTTAGATTGCTGGCAATTTCCTTTTTGCTGTGATGCTATTGACGGGAAACACGTATCAATAGAAAATCCACCACACGGAGCTTCAGACTATTATAATTACAAAGGTACTTATAGTGTGGTGTTGTTTGCTATAGTGGATGCACATTACCGTTTCATGTATATAGATTTCGGAACTAATGGACGCATGAATGATTCGCATATTTGGAAAAAAACAAAGTTCTATAGTGCTCTTGAAAAAAATAATTTGGAACTACCTAATAAGGCAGTTTTCGTTGGTGATGGTGCTTTCCCTTTGGCAACCTATTTAATGAAACCGTATTCGAGATATGAAGGTTTGGAACACAAACAAAAAATCTTTAATTACAGACTATCAAGAGCACGCCGAATCCTAGAGAATGCCTTTGGCATAATGGCTTAACGATTCAGAGTATACAGAAAACCTATATCGCACCCCTAGATCTAAAGGGAACTAACTCAAAATTCTTAATTTTTCAGTTATGCACACCTTCGAGTCTATAATTTCAATACCTATCGACCAATAAACCAGATTCAAAACTATTTCCAATATTCGACTCCAAACATTGGAAATAGCTTTGAATCTGGTTTATTGGTCGATAGGTATTGAAATGACAGACTCGAAGGTGTGTATAACTGAAAAATTAAGAATTTTGAGTTAGTTCCCTTTAGATCTAGTGGTGCGATATCTGTTTTATTGGATAAAACTGATTCTATTATTAAAGCGACCTGTGCGCTGCATAACTGGCTTCGGACTAATCGCATATACATGAATACTCCCGAATTAGTAGACGAAGAAGATTTCAGTTCAGGGACAATCAGAAACGGAAGTTGGAGAAGCATTCCTACGGCAGGAGTAGACGAATTAATGACACTGCTATCTTCTAACAACTATTCACGAAATGCAAAAGATTTGCGCGATAGATATGCTGACTATTTTGTCGGACCTGGAAAAGTTTCATGGCAAGATAGAATGATTGCGTGAATATTGTATGTTTATTTAAGTAATTATAAAAATGGCCCTGTTCACAATTTACTTATTATAACATGCGAACAAGAATAACTATTTAATAAATAATAATAAGACTTACCATGTTATCTTTACTGTTTCTTCCTTCTATCACTGGCTTTAAAAAACGGTCAGCTACAAAAAACAAATTAATTGAGGTCTGTATACATCATCCACTCCCGCGCCACTCTTCTTTGACTTTGCTACCTTACTGGCCTCTCTATTATAAGTGGTTCGTATATTTTTTTTCTTCAATTTAAGCTCTTCAACTGTTATGGACAAACGCATTTCTTGAATAATAGATTGAATTAAGAGCCGCTAAACGTACATTATTGTTCCTGTAATCTTGTTCTCTTGGGTTCCATAAGCATGGATGCATTTCATAGTATTCCAAAAACTGTATGGTGTTATTTTTATTCATGGTTGTCACGATACATATACACAGAATCGCTGTAGTAAATAAATACACGTGCGTGCGCGAAACACCTTCATGCGGCGGGCGATCGCCAGCAACTGATCGTTAACACGGTCGATTTTAGTCACCAGTCGCATGCGGCCGGTCGCCGCGCGGCCAAAGTCGGATGCTACCCAACTTTGGGGCTTGCGGCTTTAGTCACTTGCGACTTGGACGAATTGCCATTTAGATGGTCGATTTACGCCGCGCAAAAATCGTGCGACTTTAGTCACCCGTTGTAGCCTCCACCCGTTCTATTCCTACCTAAGGTTGGTAATGAACCTGCCGGGGTCACGTGACCTGCCGGGGTCACGTGATTGTTCTAAAGAGATACCGTGACCCTGGCACATGGGCAACTGAAGGAACACGGGTGGGTTTTAGTCAGTAAAAGTCAGAGCGGGAGAAGTCATTTGATGATTTCCCATCCAAAAAAAAAAAAAAAAAAAGGTTGGTAATGAATAAAAAACGGGCGTGTACCTTTTAAACAGTTTAATATAAATTGACCTTAACTAGGTTAGTCGGAGGCACACCAAAATTTGTAGGTCGTGGGATACGATCGTCTGTGTTCACTTCTGCAGGGATAGGTACTCCCCTGTAGATGCAGGCGGAATATCGCCCTCGGTCGGAGATGGAAGATGGCCGATGAGCAGAGATGTACGGTGTAGGATGACACCGTCACGATCGTACGGTGGTGATAACGGCCTTGTTCAGCACCCCCAGAGGCGAAGCGACGGGTTGGTCTACGGAATAGCGGCACACCAAGGCAATTGGCTTGCCGTTGGGTAGCTTGCCGAACGTAGGCTATGCTCAAAACGTTGCCGTAGAACCTGGAAACCACCGTTCCAGCTTATTAATTACTATTGTTAAATAACTTCCGTGCTGCGGTACCACCGACGCCAACAGGAAAGAAGTACCTATTTAATTGTAGTAGTATTGACGTGGTGGCACCGACCAGAACGGAGTTTACATAAGAAAATAAGCTTGAGCAAAAAAAGAAGAATAAGTCAACCGTTAGAGGTCGGTTAAAACGTTATGAATTTAAATAAAAAATGATAAATTACTTGTAGGTAGAAGGAAAATTAGCTAGCATGACGCAACTTTTTTTAACACTGGTTATTCCTAAATGGCGCTTGCTAAATTCACTATTTAATTGGAATAAGCACAGAAAATATACATGATTAACAAAATAGGTTAACACAAAAAATAATAATTGGCAAAAAAAAGCTTACAAGAAGAACGATTAAGATGTGCGTTATTTGAGTGCTATTCAAAACTTACCCTAAATCGGGATTACCACTCACAACTTTAATGAAATCGTTAACACGAGAAATATTAGTTTTTAAATTTAGTATTGGTTTAAATTAACTGACGTGTCTGCTAGGGCGCTCGACAGGACAGAAAGAATCACGTGCACTCAAGCATCAGCCTTGACGCGACTGAGGTCAGCGGCGCGGGCGCAATCTTATATCTCATTCGCTATGCGAGCACTCTCCCCCCCCCCGTACCTGCACAGGTACGCGGCGCGTTCCGAAGAGTTAACAAACAAACAACGTTGCATTAATAGGAGCGTTCCGCTACATTACACGCTCTTCCCTCATAAGGATTTTATTTTAAGGAATAAAATCCGCATTCTATAATTGTTACGATAACCTTGTACTCATGCTTTCATTTCAATCATCCCTCATCACTCAAAACCTTTCATATAAAACATCACACAATATTAAAAAATATGCGACGTATCCTAACATGCCGAAAATCAAGTGACAAATATCCGTCAAAGACTTTGTAACAGGTCTTAAAGTCGATTAGTATTGTTTGGGTGAATGTAACGAAGACAGAATTCATTTATCGGTAGATATTTTCAGGTCCTTAATATGCCAAGACCCTAAGCTTTTACCTGCCATATCCTCTAAGACATACACAAGTGGTGATAGTTTTTGAATGACCCGGCACTTAATGTATTTGGGAGCTAATTTCTTACTGAAGTGCTTGTCCTTATCGCTCAGGACGTAAGCACGTTTGTATACGATATCACCGATATTAAACTCAAAAGCTTTACGTCTTAAATTATAATATGATGTATTTTTACATGGGCGTGATACAAGGATTTTTGGACCTGGTCAAATATAGAACTTAAGCAACCAAGGTTCTCCGCATACACATCGCGAGGAAGAAACAAAACCTCATCCCCTAAGTCTGTATCGGCGTAATGAGAACCACATAATACTAGTTCCCTTCCAAAAACTAAAAAAGAAGGTGAAAATCCGATAGCCTCATTAACTGAATTATTTATCGCAAATTGTACCTTTGGAATAAATAAGTCCCATGACCTATGATCACCATCTACGAAGGTAGCAATGCAAGTAATAATAGTTTTATTGTAACGCTCCACAGTATTAACCTGAGGAGTGTACTTTGGTGAATAAAATATGTTTGGTACTTTATATTTCTTGAATAAATCCTGAGTATGCCCACTAATAAATTGTGTACCATTGTCCAGAAAAATACTTTGAGGAACACCGTGAACCAAGAAAATTTGTTCTTCCAAAGTTTTAACAATAATCTGAGAAGTTGCTTTTTTAATTGGGAAAATATGACAAAATTTGGAAAAAGAACAGGTTACTACTAATATGTAACTATTTTGTTTGCGTGTGACGGGAAGAGGTCCCATTAAGTCGATGGATATCATTTGGTAAGGGCGAGAGCATTGCTTGGGACGACCCATTTCACCAAGTGTAGCATGGTTTTGAGTCTTGTATTGAAGACAAATACTACAAGATGCAACGTATTTTGCTATATTTCTATGCATGCCAGGCCAGTAATATCTAAGAGCAATGCGTCTATAGGTCTTAAATATACCTAAATGACCAGCTGTAGGTTCATTATGGTTTTCCGCAATGATCTCTCTAAGCTCAGATGGAACGACCTCTTTCCAAGAAAATTCATTAGTAAGCAAGCACTTATTTTTATTAAGGCGGAAAAGAGTACCATCTTTAATTTGGTAATTGGTAAAAATTTTCTGGTTTTGAAACACAGTTATTATAAATGTTCCTATACCAATCATCACTAGAAGTCGCGAATGAATTAGCAGTGACCATAGAAGCTACAGGAACAGCTCTAGACAACGCATCTGGGATAACGTTGTCAACATCTCGACGGTGCTTTATATCAAAATCAAACGAGGACAAACGCACGTTGGGGCGTGCGTTTGTCCTCCTGTAGGATTATTTAATGAAAGAAACCATTTCAATGCACTATGATCTGTATAAACCGTGAAAGTTTTACCATTTTCCAAATAGCATCGCCAATGTTCTAACGCCGTGAGAACCGCCAGCGTCTCCCGCTCTGTAATGCTATAATTCTTTTCTTCCGCCGTTAATGACTTGCTCATGTAAGCTATGGGGTGCTCTTTCCCATTTATAGATTGAGTGAGCATACCACCTATCCCATAGTTACTTGCATCCGTATGCACCTCAAAAGGTAGATTGTAATCAGGGCAAGAAAGAACTGGCGCGGAAACCAAACATTCCTTTAGTTTTTTAAAAGCGACTTCTGCCTCATCAGTCCACTTTAAAGGTGGAGTGTTCTTTTTATTCGAAGTCAACTTGTTGAGAGGCCCCGCAATTGTGCTAAAATTGGGAACGAACCTACGATACCATGTAGCGGTGCCTAGGAATCGCTTTAACTCCTTGCGATTAATGGGAGTGGTGTAGTTAAGGATGGCTTCAACCTTTCCTGGATCTGTTCTCAACCCATTCGCATCAACCACGTAACCTAAGTATTTAAGTTGACTTCGAAAAAACTCACACTTTTCCAAGTTGACGGTTAGGCTTGCTTTACGCAATCTGTCTAAAACGCGAAGAAGAAGGGACACATGCTCATCAAAACTATCCGAAACAATAATTATATCGTCGAGATAAGCGAGTATGCGGTGATCTACATTACCTAGTAGCTTATCTACAAGTCGCTGTTGTGTAGCTGGAGCATTTGTCAAGCCAAAAGCTGTGGTCTTAAATCTAAGTGTTCCTCTACCTGGCACGTAGAACGCCGTCGTATCCCTGTCTTCCTCTGCAATAGGTATTTGCCAAAAGGCTTTGGATAAATCAAGGCTAGAAAGAAAACGAGCGTCGCGCAGATTATCCAAAATTTCAGAAATGTATGGCAAGTTGTAGACATCTCGTTTTGTGACTGAATTTAATTTTCTTATATCAAGACAAAAACGAGGCTGGCCATTCTTTTTAGTAACGAGGAGTACCGGGGACTGCCAGGCACTCTCTCAGTGCTCCACCACATCTAGATGCAACATTTCATCCACCTGTTCGACAAGGATTCTCTGTTTCTCAGGAGACAGCCTGTAATATCTTTGTCGAATAGGTGGAGAATCGCCAGTGTCGATGCGATGGGTTATAACGTGAGTGCGGCCTAAGCCCTTGCGCTCAAATGAAATATCCTTAAATTGCTCAACAACGTTATGAGCTATAGCGCGTTGAGACTCATCTAAACTTTCGTAGGAATGGATAAAAGTTTGGTGATTATTAGAATTCAAATCTACTGATGGATTAGCTGACAGCTGAACGGAACCTAAATATTTTGGACATAAATGAAAGGCGCGCCAGTAGTCAATACCTAAAATTAGCGATGATTGAACTTCTGGAACTACATAACACTTAATTATGTGGAATTCCTCCTCCAAATGTATTGGAACATAGCCAATACTTTTTAGTGACTGACCTCCGGCAGCTATTATCGAAGGAGTATCATCAGTGCATAGCTTAAGGCCACGACTGAGTAACGTGTTATGTGCGTAATTGCCTAATATTGTAACAGCTGACCCGGAATCCAGGAGTCCAGACGCTGTAATATCGTTGATCTTAATATTTATATATGGTCGCGAATCACCTAAAGGCTTAGTTTGCAGGATTGAAGAAATTTTGTAACTGTTGAAAAATAAATGAATTGTTTTTAACCAATCATTCCAATCTTCTCTATTAAAGCGACCTTCTGACGAAGACGAGCTGATACAATCCTGCAAACCTAGTTTTTTGGTTTCTGATCCCTGTTACAATTCGGACAATCAGGTTTCTTGACCCCTTTATGACCACACTTAAAACACATAATTTCTTTATTTTGATAGTCCTTGAGGCTATGCGAATTGTTACGACATCTAGGACAATAAGGCAGTTTCGCATCAGGAACCGAATTATTTTTATCGATAGCGTGTAAATATTTTTCATTAACATTAGTGTTATTATGATTTTGTTTATTATTGCAGTAGAGTCCGTTTAGTACGACTTCGCATGTAACGACCAACCGCTTTTAGCGACCTAAGTATAGGCGCGTGTTTGGTTTTAATATGAGCCACTATGAAAGTACATCCGTTTATTACGACTCCGCTTACAGCGACCGACCGTTTTTAACGACGGAATTTCACACAAGTTGTCCGGTTACAACGACGACGAGCGTTGACGTGTTTACAAATAAATCGTAGGTAAGAAACCATCTCCGCCCAGCGCTTCCCCCTTACCTGCACGTCGCTGATTCTAATGCGACTGTTTAGTTTATTTGCGGGTGATGCGTGACTTCGCGTACAATAATGGCTTCTACAAAACGAAAGTTTCTCTGGTGAAGAAAAAAGTGTCATTATTATTATAGATTATATGTACATTAAGTGAAATAAATAAATATTTTGATTCAAATGTTTTTTTTTTCTGTTGGTCACGTAAATATTATTAAATACATAATGTATGTTTGTGTATATACGAATGTGATTTGAATAAAAATCAAAAATTGTCTTTTCCTTTAGTACGACGTCCGGTTAGTACGACGTAATATCACCGGTCCCTTCACCGTCGTTATAACCGGATTCTACTGTATCTACGGTGGTTTTATTGTTAACATTTCTAGAATTCATATATTGATTTTGTTTGTAAGCTATATCTGTACGTTGTTTGTATGCGCACTCTGGTGCTAATGTATCAGAAGTAGCAGCCGGAGGTTCTCGGAACTGAACCATGCGTGACTGAACGTTTTCAAAATTCCTGCTGAGAGATCTCAACTGATCAATTGATGCGATTAGCGATGCGGAGGCCAGAGTGCTTGCATAACACGGTCTGATGTTGTGTAAAATTATTTCCAACTTGTCACACGGTCTGATGTTGTGTAAAATTATTTCCAACTTGTCCTCCTCTGCCAAAGGCCTCGACAAGCGTGAAAATATACTGTCCTTGTCAATTTAATGCTAATGAATAGAGATGGTTTAGTTAAATAACGTTTAATCATAGTTTATAAAAAAGGGGGATTCCCTTACTTATAAACGATGATTAGACGTTGCTATCTTAAATAGCTCTTTGTGTCAATTGCCATCTCTATTCATTGACATAGAAATGACAAGGACAGAGAATATTTGATTAGTCGCTAAGCAACAAAAGTTTTATAAGTAACGGGGAAAGAGTTTGGACCTGAGGTCTGAAGCATTCCTGGTGATTTCATTGTTGCTCCTATAGTAAAACTTGCTCATATAATGATGTAAACAAATGTGATATACAAAAACTTTTGTAGTATAGATATGAGTAGGTATATTACCTGAAAGGTATCCCATATTTGCGGCTACAGTCCTGCTAAATATTTGAGTTGCATATTTGACTTTCATTTTATTTCTTGCCGATTTCTCTGACAAAACATGGTTTTCTGTCAGTTTTGGTATAAGTCTTACACCTTTACAACCTTGGTTTTCCTTTGGAGCAAAATAAGGTGCTCCCATTTAGCAGTGCATTTTGAATTATCGGCAAAGTATTCCAGATTTTTCGTTAATAAATTGTTACGAATACTTTTTAATAAATGCGGCGGATCATACAGTGGAATAACTTCTTCATTGTCGATAAGAATAACATTTTCTTTTGGCTCTTCTCCTTTTTTCAAATAGATACCGCGTGATTCTTGCGCCAGTAACTTTAAGGCTAGTCTGTTGTTAGCACCTTGGTCACACATTGTTGCAACAACAATAAGCCCAGCTTTCTGTAATTCTGTTACAATTTCTTTTACTTGAATGGCAATTTGTTGACCAGTTGTAGCAGCTGCAGAAAATGTATAGCAAACGGACTGCTAATAATTTTTTAAAAGACCCCGTACCATAACAATACCCCGTAACACTTGCGCATGGTCTGCAAAATTCTGAAGTTGATGGAGTTACTGAGGATGCTGAGGTTAACAGTGCAGGAATTGGACAATTCTGTATTTCTCTCATTGGCCTTTTTTCACCAAATGTAAATCTTGGTAAGGACAAAGGCCCTGTAACAGAGAATGATAAAAACATATACATAGATGCTATAACAAATCAAATTAGTTCTTACATAGTTCAAATATTTCTTTACTAACCTGGCAAATTTAATGTTGGTACTGCAATGTTGCTCAATCTATTATACCGACAACAATATTTTTCTTCAAAGTGAGCATGGCAAACATTGCGATGTTTGTATATGTCATTGTTACCGGCCAAACCCGATTTTAGGATGAACTAGTTTCGCCTAGGCCAAACCAGTTCTCGCTTCTCATCAACGTAATGACTCTACATGTTTATGTGTAACAGTTGTTAAAGTTTCACTTTGGAATGATACCGTGACACTACATCGCTACTTTTTTTACTGTAGTAGGCTCTACAAGCTGTTTCTTTTGGTTTACAGGTTTGTCCTGTCGCAGCAGAAACTGGCTGCTGAGAACTATAATAATAATTATTTATAATAATAATTTATTTACTAAAAACGATTACAAAAAGAGTACATCTAGCATACAGTATTCAATTTTCCATACAATTATTGTGCCTAAAGATAAACTATTTCTAAATTATTATTATTTTTTATCACAAGTGCAGACGATGATTTATTGGAATTAAAATGTAAGGTAGCGACCCGCCCGATCTAGGTTAATTCAAACCTGTGTTTCGGGCCATCACTTTACGTTTGAATTAAATTGGTGCAATAATATTTTAAGTATAATTTATATAAAAATAATCTATTAATAACTATGAGAAAAAGCGCATTAGTAAAACAACACAATAAAACAATAATTCCTAAAACTAAGCGAGTGTAAATACTACAAAATAAATACTTACGAGGGAATAAATTATAATCATGACATAATTTCTAGAAGTTTTTCTGTGTCTGTGTAATTAAGTACCGCTAAGTATTCGGATAACATTGTACTACATTTTTTATAACTTAAACTATAGATGCTCAATAACTTGTTCAGTCTATTATACAGAAGAGGTCCTAAGAACACAAAAAATCGCTTAGCAAACGCATGTCTAGATTGAGGCTTTATGCAAACGAGGTCCTAAGAACACAAAAAATCGCTTAGCAAACGCATGTCTAGATTGAGGCTTTCTGCAAACGAGGTCCTAAGAACACAAAAAATCGCTTAGCAAACGCATGTCTAGATTGAGGCTTTATGCAAACCAAATCCTTTCTTCTCGTTTCAGAAGGTACTGGGTCGAAAAGAAGAGTAGTGTGCTGGTGTAATACTATGCGTAAAATGAATAATTGCCTTACTGTTAGTACATTACATGCTATGTAGAGCTGGGGCGTAGGAAATCTAAAAGGGCGAAAGGTAGCAACCTTTAGACATGCTGGCCACGCTCTAGAGGAAGTAAAATTGTTTTTGCAGCACCACCCCATGAAGTTATGCAATAGGTAAGAATGGATTGGCACAAAGCTAAATAAACCTGTTTAATTAATTTATGTTCCGTAAGTTTTTTAAAACATATATTAATTTGCGAACTCTAATACAAAGTAATTCGATATGTTTACGGAAATTTAAATTGGAGTCAATAGTGACACCTAGATATTTTAAATGGTCAGCTTTAGCTAAAGTGGGGCAAGAACATGCGGTGTCAGCGTACGTGCGACAATTATGACCGTAAATGTTTAGATTAGTAAGCGGTATGTTAGTATTTCTCATTGTAAATAAAATATATTTTGTTTTATCTGCATTTAATGTTAGGATGTTATTATGGAGCCAATCAGACACTATGTTAAAACCAGTCTGAGCATGTTGATAGACCTCAATTTTGGATTTAGCTGAGAAAAGTAGAGCGGTATCATCGGCATAAGAAATTATGACACCATTTTGAACTGGTAGGCTGCACAGTTCATTTATATAGATTAAAAATAAGGTGGGTCCCAATATGCTACCTTGCGGAATGCCAAAACAAGTGTTTTTAAGTTCAGAACTAGTATACTGCCCTACTTTTACACAATCTGTTACATTACATGATACATGCAGCAATGTGGACCTCAAATTCTTGCATTGCATGTTGCATTACATGTTGCATTGCACCAATCTGTACCCACCATAAGGGAATCTGTAAATATAACGGCTTTCTGAATATTATGGTGGGATTCAATAAAGAGACTCGCTTCCAATATAGCCACACACTCACCAGTGAATACAGAAGATTCCTTAGGGCATTTGAATTGCAAGATAATTTTGGAGCTTTGGAAATAGACCGCAGCGTCAGTATAATGAAGATCGGAAAGTTTCGAAGCATCCGTAAAAAATAATTGAAAACCATTCCAACGCTCGCCCACCACCGCGTTGAAAGCCGAATTCGCTGACGGAGATTTTTTTGATATACCAATATCAAAGAAAATTTTTGGGATATAATTTAAAACTTCATAAGAGAAATTGAAAAGGGGTATCTGGGGAGATGGACGATCGGGTATACTAAATTTAGGAGTTGCCGATAGGATTTTAGGATTAAGAGGATTTCTTTGTTTGTCCAATAATTTGAGCTTCTGCATAAGGCATCCCTATAAGAGGATGAGAGGATCTAGCTATTAGTCTAGACACAAAACGGGAGGCCAGATATTGCCGTCTGAGGGTAACAGAAGAAAGGCTAGCTGTTACACTAAGGTTAGTAAAAAATTTATTAATTTTTTTATTTGTTTATTCATTGAATATGTCAGTAATAATATCATCAGATAGAACAGACGAAGGTGGAAGACTGTCTTCATAGGATGACTGAGAAAACTCATCATTAGCTGAGACCGGTACGGAGTTATAAGGCTGATCACTTGTTGATGTAGAGGGTGCAGACTGATGATAACCCTTGTTGTAACTTAAATAGTTGTAATTAGGTCCACGCTGCTCACTAGCTGAAGGTGCAAAATATCCCCTACTTTCACCATAATAGCTATAATAATAATAAAAACTTTATTTTTATGTTATTTTATGCCCATTCCATCAACATACCATTTTTTTTAAAATTGTGTCCAAATGTCTGTTGTAAATGAGATTTTCTCAAACTATTTCAGCAAATCGACCCATTACCGCCGATTTAGCGTAACCGACAAAAACCAAATTTTACAGGAGAAGGTTTTTTTAAATATTTTTGTTAATAATTGCGCTATTAAAGTGGAATTTAACATATAATAATTATTTTTGAAACCTTAGGTGTTACAGTTAAAATTTTCTAAAAAACAATAGGTTTTGAGGCTTTTTGGGCGCTTACTATATATTTGCTGTCTCAAACTAAGTACTTCTTATATGTCCGGGCGTTTGAGATAACACTTGCGATAAAAAATAACCTGGTGAAACTTTTAACGCAAGAGACAGTAAGCAATTTTAACTATGTAAATATGGATCAATTTTATACAAATAATGGGTATAAATTAATAAAAATAAAAAAAACTAATGAAAATAACATGATTATATATTTCTCGTTATCATTTAAAAGGACACTGAGATCAATTAATTAAACTTAAAATATACCTAGTTATATATTAAACTTTTATTAAGGAAATGGAATTAAGGAAAAGGTCTACCTGTATTCATTTCACCTAACATTTAACATTAATTTAAAATTAAATTTAACATTTCTCATTCATTTAACATAAACAAAATTAAGATCAAATTATCAAACTTCAACTAAAATTCAACCATTTATTATATTATCTGTATCACTATCATCCAAATCAGTTTCAGGTAACACGTCAGGAACTGCTCCGTCATGCCTCATATTTAAATACTCTTGATGGTACCTGCTTGGAATAATATTTTTATTACATAGATCTACAAGATCTTTGTACTTAGCAGCTGAAATATTTTGTTCCTCATGGTATAACTGTGCTGGGCCATTAATTATAGTTGCTGTATTGGCTCTTGATCTAATAATAAGATCCATATTCAACTCTTGTTTATTGCTGTTTTCGAAAAAACCATATTGGAGTGTAAGTACTGGATTGTTCTTTTTTAAATGTACAATTCTCAATGCTTTAAAGGCTATTTTAAATTTAGCTGGCAATAAAGCTTGCGAGAAAGACTTCCAGTCCATGAAATCAGTGTACTTTAAAACATCTACAACATAACCTGTTGGATCGGATCTAGAATTGGTAATCATAGTTGGCCACTCAGAAGGAGCCCACACAGTTTTATTTCGGATAAAACTTTCAATGGTGCTGTGAATGGAGTCAACAGGCATCATAGTGTGTCCGGGTAGGAGATAAGTAATTTTTATTGTAGTAATTGTAGTTGTTGTCTTCAAGAAATGAACTAACATGGATATCATTGCACGGTTTCTGTTTTGCCCAGCACAACTATCTGCATACAGATTTATGACGCTATGGGTTCCTTTACTGTCTATCAGTGTCAAATATTTAAACAGAATAGTAACAATTTCGTTACAACCTCTTTTCCCTTGACATTCACCCCACAAATAACAATACCCAGCCCTCGTACCGCTTTCGTAGATACTTTCATTATAAAATGCGTATTTTCTTGAGTAATACAGAGTAACACTTTTCTCATGTGGAGTATTGAGGACTTTTTCTAAGTCAAAGCTTACGCAAAGAGATGTAGAGTTAGAAGCCTTGCTAATTTTTTGATCTTCTAAAAATAGACTTTTGCATGTGTCCTTATCCAGAATGTGATTTTTGTATTCTATGGTTTGTTCAAAATCTGTTTGGCTTTCTGGCGGTAAATTTTTGTACTTCTCACAAAATATGCACTTATCTTTTTTGGGCAAATGAAATCCTATATTAAAATCGGTTTTGAAAATACTTCGAAAAACTCTTTTTGATAATATTGATGAATCTAGGTTTCTTTGTTTTAAGTGGTCAATATACAATTTGTACAAATTTGTTATGTTCTGTAATTCTTGAGGTAAATATAATTTAGTACTTTTGTTGCGACAATAGTGAGATGGCACAGCAGGCAACATCTCAATGAAAGATTTTAAATAGCCTAATTTTTCTGCATCCGATTTGTTGTGGGGGAGAAGAGTCCTTCTGTCTTTTTGATTAGTATTCAGTACTTTATTTGCGTTTTCAATTGTATACCTCAAAGTCATCTGGGATATATCTAATGTCTTAAGCAAAAATTGTTGGCAAATTTTAATGTCTTGACCTTTAAACTTTATAAAGTAATCATATGATATTTGGCGAATATTACTAGTCGCTCGCTTTCTACCAATTGGTTTTGCCTTAGCACAAGCCAGTAAAAAGTCTTTTTGTCTCTTAACACATCCCATTCCCCAATAGTTTTCAAAAATAATCCACCGATCATCCTCACTAAATTTATGAGCACATGAATTGCCGCATCTTTTGTTCAAACAAGGATTTGGCCGTACAGATTTGCCAACTGCAGCTTGACGATTTTTTTTCATGCGAAGCCTTTTCGGTAAAGGTTTATTTTTTTCTATACCCTCTTTTCCCAACACTAGTCTCTTCTTCAATTTGATGAGACATCTCTTCTTCGGAATCACTGGAAATCGACTGTGGTTTCCATGAATCCTCCGAATCAATATAAGACAAGTCGTAAGATGTCATGGGCACGTTAAGTTCTGCTCGGTTAGACTGTGAACTAGTGCTTGGTTGTGGTTGGGTTTCATCTTGATTACATCCAAGAGCAGAGCAACTTTGGTTAACGAAAGCTGTATGATCATTGTCCAAAACGTTTTCATCTGGTATTTTAATTTGTTTATCTAAGTCCATTAAGGTGTATGATTTCTCACTATCAGATTCACTATAATCAACAAGGAAATTACTAACAGCTAATGTGGAATCTTTATGGTCTGATATTAAAGGGGATTCAGCTGAAAAATTTAGTAAAGATGATGATGTCATATGAGGCAAAACCGCTTCCAGATCGTAGTTGTAGTCTCTTTCAATTGGCATAAAGAAATCTGTCGTTAAGTTCTTTTGTGTATTATCCTCAGGCATAGGCAATTTAGAAGTGCTCTGTTTTGGTAAATATGTGGTAGTAATTCCATAATACTTTTGATTCTTGACTGTAACAATGAAAAACAACTTGCACTAAAAATGAAATTATTAAGAAACGAAACTTGTTTTTATACTACTAAAGTGGCGAATAAGCATACGGTCCACGCCACGCCATCCCTATTTGCCAACAGAAACAACACAACATTACCTAACCGGCTATGTTGTTTTCTGCAGGGCAGAGGTAGATACCTATCTCCTCAGTAGGTTGGTTAATTTTTCTATATAAATAGAAAAACTGACACCTAAAAACAACAACTTTTACACTTAACAGATTAGGTTAACAATAGAAGGAGAACCGACAGATACCTAAAGTTCAGTAGCAGCAACGCTTTCGTGTTTATCAAAGTTAAGCACGGAAGCCACGTGTTCAGGCAAGACTGCGAAAACTCGCTAGATAAAAATTAATATCCTTTGTTTATCTATTTACATTCACTAACTAAAAGAATCACCATAAGTATACATACCTTTGCCGGCGTTGACATTTTGGAGAATAATAGTAATTAATAACTACTTGTTTTTTGTACAGTTATTTACTAATCACTTACTCCACAACACTGTCACACCACTATAAACTTAATAAAACCTAGTTTTATAACGTGTTACCCAGGTAATTATAATTTAACACTAGATACAGTGCAGAGAGGGAGTTATTACATCACAATCTTCCCTGGAATGAACTCGTCGCAATACGTTTTTTATAAATTTGTTTATAGTAAACGACAACGTTTTGATGTACTGTGTCGCTTGCGATAACAAGTAGTGTCGCTTACGTTGCACTTCTTAGATTATTACGTAACTTGCGATAATATTGGGAATGTCGGATACTCTAAAATATAGAAAACCGTTGTGCTAACGATAAAATTAGCATTTGCTATAACTTAATTAACAGTTTTTTTTTGGGGGGAAGGTCGACGAGCCGTGGTCCGTTATAGTTTAAAATCTCGTTTGCGATGAAAAACGCAGTTTAGGTAAAAATGTCGCTTACGATAAGTCGGCGGTAATGGCTCGAAATCTTTATTTTTTGCTCATGTTTCATATAGCGCGTCACAAATATATTCGGTAAAAACTGTCTTCCCCTTTTCGGTGTAATGAACCGTATAAGAGAGATAAGCCGTCGAAATCAAATACCTTGCATAAATAGTAAAAATCAAAAGTCATTTATTCAAATTAGGGTGAGGATCAGCACTTCGTCAAAATTACAAAAAGACAGTCCCCCAAAACGCCCACCCACTTCCTAGTGCTTTAGCTGGGAAGAAGAAGTGGCGCAACAAACTCCTCAGCAGCACAGTCCGTCCAGTTAGAATAACTTGAGTCTATACAATGGTAAGTAGTAAAATATTAAGAGACACAAAACCTTAAAATAAATGATTTGCTATATGCCAGCTAGCCAACCCAATATACCAACAAATAAAATGAAACTATACTCAAGCAAAAGCAAAAAAAATAATATATATAATGTATACATCGCTACAAAATAAAAGCCTCTTGGCATAAATGGCGTTATGTTCAGTGTGAAGTGACACTTCTGCTCGTAATTCAAACAAGCGCTTCAAGACTTGTCCCCTAGACAGCCAGCGAACTTCTGTGTAGTAAAGCAGTACTTCATGTTCTGACCCCATTTCTTGACAAAGTTTTTTTTAAACAGGCGGTAGTTTAAGGCGCGCTGTTACCTCAATATTCACAAAACACTGGTGTCTTTGACAATCGAGTATGACGTAACGCAATGAAAATATACGACACAAAAAATACAGTGGACAGAGAAGGGCTTAAAGAAAAATTCTAACCGAATAAAATAGTGAAAAATTGTTTGATATTCCCAATATCATCATTCCCATATAACAACATTTTTTTTTAAAGAGTTCAGTAGAATAAACATTACTTTAAAACTTTAACCAGACAATTATTTAATTTAATGTGTGTAGTCCGAATAATCTAAATAAAACCCGTAAAATAAATGCCAATTCGCAGCTTAGTCACATCGTCAATCCAAATATTTATTCAATTTTCAACCTTATTTGTTGGAGCTGTAGCACGTAGTTGTAGCATTTAAAATCGTAGTCAGTCCGCGCCTTAAGGCTCTTGCTCTGATGAAGTTAATTATTTTCACACAAGTGGACATAACCTCCTTCAAGAAAGTAGGCAAAGTCCGTGAATCCAAAGCTTGTCGATGTAAGAAACAATGGGTGATAATGACATGAGGGATCTCTTTCTTGACCAAAGCTGCAAAACAAGATGTGTTTCCAAACATAGCGGGAGCGCCATCGGTCTATATACTACCGAGCTTAGACTTCCAATCTACATTTTGTTCCATAAAAAATCTTTTTATCATCTCAAAGACATCTGAAGCTTTTGTAGTCTCCAAAAGTGAGTCACAAAAACTTTTTACAAAAAAATAACAACCGCCTTCCTAAAAAAAAAAAAACACTCCAAAGTGAAAAATTACTTTAATTTCGGAAGTCGGTGGCAAAAAAACCTTAAATACAGATCCTAAGACACCGACTTCCGAAATTAAAGTTATTTTTCCTTTTGTATTGTTTTGTTAGGAAGTCGGTTGTTATTTTTTTTTGTTTTTAACTTTTTAGTTATGGTATATACCCCGTACTAATCTAATCGCGTTATTCGTTCATTTGTCGCGCAAATACTTAATACAAATTTAAGACTTAATATGGTTTTGACATAAATAATGGATCAAGGTTAATGACATGACAGCAGAGATAATTTCCAACAACTAATTTGCCTAGTTTTCCAAAAGACCCGCTGGTCTCAAAAATATATATTTTTTTCTTTTTTCTACTTTGAGTGAGTATTTTTGATGCTGTGTCTACAAATGATAACGTTTTTAAGATCTGATTTCTGTAAATGAAAGCTGGATAGTATACCAATGTCATTTAATACATTATTTGTAATGTAGCAACTTTCAGGTCTTCTAGAAAAAAAAAAAGATTCCCAAGTTTCTCTTTTTTGTTCGGAAAAACCAAAACTTTGAAAAATTCTCCTGTAAAAAAAAAAATTACGACACTACACTAGACCATATTTTAAAAACTTGTGCACTTAATCAGCTTTCTAACGTGGTATAAAACTTTTGCCTGGACATTATTTTCACAAAGTTATTGCTATTGAAACCAACCACGCCCAAGATGGGCGATCTCCCGGCCGCGAGGCTGGAGATAACGAGGCGAGCATTCGTCCACTGTGGGGTCGACTATTTCGGCCCCATGGAAGTCACCATAGGCCGGCGCAGAGAGAAGAGGTGGGGCGTGCTGTTCACGTGCCTCACCACCCGCGCCGTCCACGTGGAGCTGGCGGCTTCGCTAAGTGCCGACTCGGCCATCCTGGCCCTGCGGCGCCTGATTGCGCGCCGCGGGCGACCTTCCGACATGTACAAACTTAGTCGGCGCGCATGCCGAACTGCGCGCAGCCCTGCGCGACCTGGACCAGGACAAGGTGCAGAGCGATGCCACGGGCCGTGACATCACCTGGTACTTCAACCCCCCGGCATCCCCGCACATGGGCGGGTGCTGGAAGCGACTGGTGCGTTCAGTTAAAAACGCACTCAAAGCGACGCTTAGAGAGCGTGCTCCGTGCGAGGAGGTCCTCTATACCCTCCTCGCAGAGGCCGAGCTAATCATAAACAGCCGGCCTCTCACCTACATCAGCAGCGACAACGAGCACCCGATGGTGCTGACGCCCAATCATCTCCTGCTGGGCACTGCCGCAGGAGATGCTCCGTGTACGCGTGGGCACGCCATCGACTTCGACTCCCGCAGCATGTGGCGACGGGTGAACGCGCTGGCTGACCCCTTCTGGAGGCGATAGCTGCGCGAGTACCTACCGACGCTGCAGCAAAGAAACAAGTGGGCAAATAACGTGCCAAACGTGAAAGTGGGGGATGTTGTTTTAATTACCGATCAAGGTAAACCCCGTAATCAGTGGACCCGAGGGGTCATAAAAAGTGTCTATCCTGGTGCGGACTCTATTATACGAGTAGTAGACGTTAGAACAAATCATGGGATCCTGCGTCGACCCGTTGTCAAGGTTGTTGTGCTTCCTACGAACGGCCTCTCCGGTAATCGGTTGAACCCTCTTACTGGGGGTGGGATTGTTAGGGAGCACAACAAGCCACTTACCTTGTATGTAGTACTTAGCCTATGTACCTGATAAGATTATAAAAGAACTGATTTGCATTGTAATAATAGAATAGATCGCCTCCTAAAGAATTCAAATTTGAAAGTAATATTGCATCATCTATACATCTATACTCTATACAAATAAATAAAATTGGAGTGTCTGTTTTTAATATTAAGATAACCACTTTTTACTAAGTGTATATGGATGTATACACGATACATATACCAAAACAACATTTTTTACAATTTTTGTCTGTCTGTCTGTCTGTTCGTTCCCGCTAATCTCTGAAATGGCTGGACCGATTTTGACGGGACTTTCATTGGCAGATAGCTGATGTAACAAGGAGTAACTTAGGCTATTTTTATTTTAGAAAGATTCTTTTATTTTAGAAAAAAAATAACTATCTTCGAAAACTACGCTGACATACGTCTCAAAATTCGAAAAACCCTGGCTGAATCCTACGAAATAGATCAAAATAATGTACTACAGTATTGTACACCTTAAAAAAGGCCTACAAAAATGTCCTGAATGGTATATGTCTATCTCTTAGGGATAACCCACAATAACCATTTTTTATCTTTTACTTTTTACGAGAAATAAGGGCTTATTTACGAAGCGATTTTAAGCAATACAGCATTAATCCTTATCCAATTAAGTACCTTAAATACATTGTGTGTTTAATAAGATCAATATGGCCCTTTACAGCATGTAATTTAAATGAATATCTTAGAAGATATTAGAGATTTAAAAAGTGGGCGCAGAGCGCGTTGGCAGGGGCCGGGTAGTACAGGATAAGTAGGATTGTAATTCATATTACTTTGGCTTCATAGTAATTGCGAATATCATGTGTGTTCATTATACTCAAAATAAACCTAATAGTATTATTCCAAGTAAGAGACCGCGAAATGGCTTAGATGTTTAGATTTTTGGATGTTTGTTTCTCAATGATGCAAAGACGGCCAAACGGATTTAGATCGAATTTGGCACAAAGATATAGGTATTATATCATGGATACGTAACAGATAGGATACCTACTTTATCCCGGTAGTAGGTTCCCGGGTGATATTTTCCGACAGCTATACGGGCCAAGCCACTGGCAAAAGTACTATTCCTATAATTATGTTCGGTGTCTGGTAAATGATTGAGTGTCTGTATAGGTAAAATAGGAGCGTTAAGAAAAACCAGGAAGACTTATATTCAACTAAACCACGCCCTATGTCCCAGTCTTCTTACTCTGAATACTATTACTTTTATTTTAAAAACACCAACACACATGATGTTCTCATAAACTATGAACCCTAAGTAATATGAGTTATAATCCTACTACTAATAATATTATAAATGTGAAAATATGTATGATTGGGTGTTTGTTTCTCAATCACGCAAAAATGGCTGAATGGATCTGGATCGAAAATAGCACACAGAGTCTATATTACCTATATAACCTGGAATAACACATTCTTATCGCGGTAGTGCGTCCTCTTGCATTAATTTCCGACATCCACGCGGGCGAAGCCGCGGGCAAAAGCTAGTCTTCCATAAAACAGACAAGTTCGCGCCTGTCCCCGGCTCGAAGCTCGACAAGCAGCGACCTGATCCCTAGTAAATCGTATAAAAATGGGCGAGTCCATAAAACAGACAGGTTCGCGCCTGTCCCCGGCTCGAAGCTCGACAAGCAGCGACCTGATCCCTAGTAAATCGTATCAAAACGGGCGAGTCCATAAAACAGACAGGTTCGTGTCTGCTTTATTGGAAATAATATCAAAGATATAAATATACCCCACTCTGGAATTATGAGGCAGTCGCACACGTGCACACGCGGGCGGGCCTGCGTTGTCACGTATTCATGGGCGGTGTTACACAGTACACTACCACCCACACGCACATACTGCCCCTTAGCTTAGACCGCTACCGGCTCGCTCTGGAAAACGGGATAAGCGGGGGCGCGCACCCTACTCTGTGGGAGCGTCGAGTCGGCGTCTTGTCGCTGGTCGTCTCTCGCCGGGACTCCCCCGGGTAACCGGGGGTCTCACCTGGCGGGGACTGACCGCCAAGGCGTCTTGAAGAAAGCGGCGTTGATACATAATTCAACGCCGCGGCGCGCCCACAGAGACACATATTGTTAGCCCAAGGGGCAACACATTGAGGGGCCCGTTTTAGCGGGCCACCGCGGACCATCCGCGGCCGGGGAGCACAGCTCCGACGCCGCCCGCCACGCCCCCTTACGGGGACGTCGCGAATTCACACAACGCTATGAGGCAGTCGTAAAATATTAGCGGTCGAGCAAGACGTTACGAAAGCTATGCTCGACTCCCGGGTTTACGCGCGGTAATTTAATTAGAATCCAGTCTTAACGTATATTAGTCTCATAAGTTATTGTGTAAAACTCCTTTGTGTATGTTACGCTATTGTTTTTCTTGTGTTTATGTGTGTCCGTCATATTAATTGATTATAAGTGCATTTTATCTATGAAATTTCACTTGTCTCATTTCACTGATCACCACACCTTATCCACACTTGCGCCTATATATCGAATATGTTACATGTTTCATTTCAGGTAAATATACTTTTAAATTTCGCCCTGCAGACAGCATGTACGCTACACTGTCAGTGCAGAGCAATAAGACTTGTAAACTTTTGATTCAAAAGAGTCTTGCCATAAATTTTCTAGACATTGCAATACAAATTGCGCGATTGTTTGACCATTTACTACCGTTCACATTTTACAAGCAATCAAATAAGGCCGGCTTGAATTTTTATTAGGATGCAGTGGCTTTATTAAGAAATGGACTATATATCTACCTAAAAAATCTGTGGTCTCATCCAACGATATCCATAGTTTCTCATTTTTATTATTTTCATAAATAGTATTAATTTTGTTCTCATAAAACTTAGCTAAATAAACTTTACGTAACTGTGATTAATCGGGCACTTTTCTATCACTACAAACACAACAACAAGTAATGCACATATATTTTTGAAAAAACTCCTTGAACGCCGGGTTTTTCATTTGCATCCAGGGAATGTTGCACAGGATCAGGAACTTAATAAGGTCGAAGTAAAACTCCTCATTCGGACGCTTATATTTTCCTTGATGTACTGCGCCTTCGATGTGTCTTGTGATATTGCCTTTATTTATAATTTTCAAGTGGCTCTCACACTTCGAGCAATATAGAGATCGGCTAGCGTGATCGTAAATTAGCTCGGGATGACCGATTATCCACTTTTGTACTGTTTCAGCCTTGACCATTGCGCCAGCGATGTTTGAGTGAAAGATTCTCCTAAAACAATTAAAATGTTGCTAAAGTGATATTTGTTGAAACTAGCAGTTAACTAACCTGAACAGTTTTCAGTTTATAATTTTATTTAGAAGAACAATTATGCGTATGCATAATTCATATATCATATCATAAATAATCAGTCGGTCAGTCGCAACCGTCAGGTGCGTACGCGTACTTATATTCGATTACGGCGCTGTGTTGTGTCGTGACAAATATGTCGAACGTGTTAAAATGTAACGAGTGTAACATCGTCATTGACGAAATGTTGTCCTTTATACAGAATAAATTATCTGTGATTGACGAAGAAACACTAGTGCGGTTCCATAAAACCGGTTCAGAGCGCACAGCTGATGTGTTATCTAACATAACGGGACCGCTCGCAAAGAATGTACAGGCCGCTATTAGTGATATTGGCAGCAATATTAACTCGAAGGGGAATATAAGTAGTACTACAATGCGTGCGACGGAGGATAATAGCTTACAGGCGAAGAATAGTGAATGGCAAGTGGTGACCAAACCAGTGAGACGTAAGAATGTGCAAAAATATCGATATCAAGGCAAGTCTGGTACTGCGAGAGATATTGAGTGCAATTTTAAAGCAGCGGAAAGAAAAATTCCTATGTTCATTACGAATGTCAACAAAGAAACGACAGCTGATGATATCACTTCGTATATTCGCACTAAAACACATGAATCCGTGTCTTTGCAGAAAATACATTTCAAAAAGGATAAAGGTCACTGTGCTTATAAGTTTTTCGTGTCTGAACCAAAGTTATTTGTTTATATGGATGAAAAACTGTGGCCTGAGGGTATTGTATTCAGGCCGCTTTGTGAACTTTAAACAAAGAGTAGCGAACGGAATAACTTCTGTGAACGGCGCAAGTGAACCTAAATTATGAATGACTGTCCTTATAGTTTTGCCAGTTTTAACTGTGAAAATGTAAAACGCTCCTTGGATGCTGTGCGGGAACTATGCCATTCCTGCGATTTAATCGCGTTGCAAGAAACATGGCTGCTACCGGAAGACCTACCTTATTTATGTAGCATTGACCGGAATTTTGGTTACACGGGTACGTCAGCGGTGGATACATCGGTGGGAATACTACGTGGGCGGCCTCACGGTGGCGTAGCATTGCTGTGGAAGTATCAGGTGTTCTCACAAGTTTCAGTGTTACAGTGTAATGCGCGAGTGTGTGCGATCAAGATTATAACTAGTGACCGTCCTATAATTGTCATGAGTGTGTACATGCCTACGAATATGAGTGCTAACCTACCTGAATTTACGGACTGTCTTGGTACGGTGAGTGCGATCATAAACGAATATGGTGTGGAATCTGTTTTTATCCTAGGAGATTTTAACGCTGACCCATCCGAACTGTTTTTAAAAAAGTAGTTTTCTGAAAAGTATACACGTGCGTCTTACAGCGCCCTCCGCGTCCAGTTCAATAACGCGTTCAGGGCGATGTTGGGGCTGCCCCGCCACTGCAGCGCCTCGGGCATGTTCGCGGTGGCGCGCACCGACTGCTTTCACGCGACGATGCGCAAGCGGTGCGCGTCTCTGGTGCGCAGAGTGCGGGGCAGCCCCAACACCGTCCTAGCGATGATAGCCGACAGAGTGGATTGTCCATATGTCCGGAAATGTTGCAGCAGGCATGTTTCTATGTTGTAAGTGTTCTTCTTTCCTTTTGTCTGTGTTTGTTATCCTGTCTGTATCCTTTTAGTATGTTTTTGTTTGAATATGAGTCGTGTGACTTGAATTAAACTAATTTTATTTTTTATTTATTTATAACCCGGGTTCCGAGAGAACGATACATAAACGTCTAGTAAATCAACTTTTACATATTACAATTAGCTACAATATGTATTAAAAACAAATTATGATTTATCGCGTGAATCAATCGGATATGAGACTAAAAATGTTAACATTATTCTTTAAAAAAAGGCCTAAAACATACTTATATAAGAAAATTATTAAAGCTTACCTGAA
Source organism: Aporophyla nigra (assembly GCA_947507805.1). NCBI lineage: Eukaryota > Metazoa > Arthropoda > Insecta > Lepidoptera > Noctuidae > Aporophyla > Aporophyla nigra. The sequence continues at coordinate 22,430,318 of OX382292.1, read as the reverse complement.
GCGAAATAACTTGAAGTAGAGATACAATTTAAAAACAAATCGATGTCCGTAGATACAAGCCAAATTCGTCGTTTTAAGAAGGTACCAGAAATCAGTAAACAAGCCAGGGTGAGATTATTATTTACACAACACAGGAATTTCACAAATTAGGAGCGCACTCTACGAACCGAGGTAAGCGAGTGAGATACCTGGAACACAGCGCGCGTGCATTGTTCTAACAAACACCCAATGAGTCATTATTTTTTAATTTTTTAATGTATTTATTGTTCACTTCAGGTTATAGACATCATTGTAGCCCTCGCTCTTGTACTAGGAGTTCCTGTATCACAAGAGCCAGGCAGTCATACAGGGTACTTGCTTCTGATTCGTCGTTGGGCGCGATCAATGCGTTGTGAACATAGATGAACATGAGATAAAGAAACCAAAGGCCCTGTCTAAGTTTTGTCTCGTACTGTCAAGCGTCATTTCTAATTCAACAGTAAGGGACAAAATACGGTGTAAAAGGTGTCCAAGGTATTTTTTTATAAAATAAAATACTGATTTCTTTCACCATTAGCTAACACTGGTAGCGTAGATTGATATTATTAATACGTTTTTCACCTTAAACACAAATTCGTGCTAATTTCAAAATTCCGGAACAAATATCACAATAAATATGAAGTTCCGGTATTTTGGAGGCATATCCATATTATCCTCTACGTTTGAAATCAACGACCTTAAATCAATCTACCTACTCCGACCTCTGGTAATAACACTACGTAACAACTAACAACACACACACGCACTTGTTACACGTTCGTGCAGCAGGCTGCCGCTGCGGTTGCGAGACGAAAACTGAAATTGCGTCATTGTCATAACGTGAAGCGAGCGGCCGCCGCCGCCGGCCGGCGCCCGCGCGGCGAAGGGCTTTGTTAAGGATCCCATACACTTACAGTCCGCCTGCAGTCTGGTCTTAACGGGCGGCCTGCCGTCCAAGATCTGCATAGCTCACACACTATAGCGATTATTGCCTGCCGGCAATGATCGAACAACGGCTCTCGAGTCTACACACTAGCAGGTGGCAGTCGACAGTTTCACACCGCAATGCCGCGTGCCGGCTATTGCCTGACATAACGGCTAGGGCGTACACACTATCAGACGACAGTCGACAGTTCGAAGCAGCCAGCTACGCTTAGTTGTTGACAGTTTTGAAAATATCAAGTGATAATGTTACGTAAAAAACGATGTGCTATTTTAATATTTCGTCTATTATCTTCATCAGAAAGAAGAAATTGGTTGAAAAAGTGGTTGCGTGGAAGAGAATCAAGATCTCATATGACGTTAGTACGTGAACTGAGGCAATCGCATCAGGAAGATCTATTTAATTACTTGCGAATGTCTTCAGAGACCTTTTACATGTTATTGACCATGGTTAAACCATACATCAGTAAAATGAATACAAAAATGCGTCAGTCTATAAGCGCAGAAGAGAGATTAATAGCAACTTTACGGTATTTGGCAACAGGACAAAGCTTTGAGGATTTAATAATAATAATAATTGCATCCGAAACCTATAAGTATTTGGGTACGTCGGAAGCGTTGGGCATTAATGTTACTGACATGAAGCAATCGTTGAAGCTTTTTGTTAACCTTTTCATACAGGTATGGTCCAATAAATGAGAAGGCCTTATTACCGAATTTTAGTTTGCAGAAGACTCTGTCCCATTTGGGCATTCTACGTGTGCGGTGATCCGTTACGACTGTGGCTAGTGCAGTGTTATGAAATTTAAGTAGCACTGACAAAATATAAAGTTGGCGCACAGTAAGCACTCTCGTTTCACGATACAACATGTCAGTGGGGTATCGGATTCCTAAACCATGAGAGACCTTAAGAATGGCTCTTTGTGCACGTTCAGCCACAATGAGATAACTTTTGCCAGCGAAACCCCAAGATACTATACAATAGCCAAGCACAGATTGACATAAAGCCAGGTAGGTCATCTTGAGAGTATCCTTGTCAGCTATAGAACGAAGTCTTTTAAATATGTACAAAAGCTTCCTTACGCGCGAAGCAACCGATTGTATTTGCTTTGTCCATGTCAGGTGTTTGTCTATGCTGACACCGAGGTACTTGATACTCTCAACTTGTTCAAAGACAGGGCAGCTGCAGTTATCCCCTAGACTATAGCTGCATTGGTGGGATTTGAGTACGAGTTGATTAGGGGCAGTTGTTTTTTTGCTTACTGAGAAGTTCACCACCTTCGTTTTTTTAATATTAAGGGTAAGTAGATTATGTTGCAGCCAGCTAATCACCGTCTTCATTCCAGCCTCTGCGGTATCATAGGTTTCCTTCCATGAGTCGCCATGGAAAATTAATGCTGTGTCGTCAGCGTAAGCAAATATTTGCGCGTTGGCCAAATTGAGTGAGCAGAGACCATTAACGTATAAGAGAAACAAGGTATTTAAAATTTCCTACAAGAATTTCACCTCAACCCTAGGTGTAATTATCCCGGAAACTTTGAAATATCTTTGTTTAGTGCTAAAGAATTTATATATGAAGGTAAGCAAACAATATTTAGAAATTATTAATCGCTTTATTGAGAAAAAAAATACAATAAGTAATATCTATTCCTGGTTTTTGTTAAAAAGTACATACTGCGACAGGTCATCAATGTCCTCACGTACATTGTAACGCTCATTAGGGTAAGAATGGGGATTACCGGTCACTTAAGGCGAAATAATCACAAATCAGATAATGATAAACATTTCTTTATTAATCCTTTTAAAAATCAAACTATAGGTATTCTTCTAACAAAATCACACTAATTGAGATCAATAATTAAAACAACTTTGGCATAATCAGCATTAAAAAAAGGTATTAGACACTGGCAGGTAAAACCAGTCAGTAGGTTGCTAATACCGGTTAAGCTTTATTCAGGCATGAGTCGCAAATATAACCCTCAGGAGAGTCATAACCAGAGCACTCAGCGTGTGCCCACAGACCACACAGCACACATCTATACCAGAGCTCGTTATCACGCCCATAATTATCGCAAATTATACATATAGGAAATTCCGCAGAATCGCAAATTTCCCAACAGTAATCGGAGCAATTGATTGTACTCACATAAGAGTGAAATAGTTGAGCGAAGATGGTGTTCAACTTTATAACTTTGTCGGTTGAGAGAGATTTCGTTAACTTAAAAATTCCAAAGCATAAATAAGTTTCTTCGACTTGCGATACTTTTTTATAAATTTTGTTTTCTTAAAACGCGCGAAAATGTTACGTTTCGTTACACGAACTTAGATGTTCTACTACCTAATACATTAGTAATGTGTTTTAACCTAAACAAAACTGCAATCGATAAGTAATATTAATGTCCATACAAAATAACAAAGTCTCAATATTTTGAATACTTCTTACATAATTAAATAATACTATCAAAACGTTTTCTTTTCTTGGGATACGGAACGTTGCATTAGAATGTTATCATGACGAACGAGTGATATTTGTGTTAATCTGTGGTTGATATTAAGATAATGGTTTAAATGACGGTATTAAGAAGACCACGATTTATAAATGTTTTGTAATACGAACAAGTTTAGACCATGGTTTTACAGATAAGCTTGGACTTGATAGTTTAGGTTTAAACCAAGGCTTATTTAGTTTTTTGTAATATACCGATAATGTTTACTGAGCTGCTGCGGACCCTGGCACTCATGTTACGACGGACCCCTAAGGGGTCCGTGGATTTGCCGGAGTGCCGCTATGGGATCTGAACGCTGAGGTCATCGTGCATATGTGGGAGTGGCGCGAGGAGGTGAAACTCCGCTGCCTTGACAAATCGTGACACGGCGTACAGAGCTCCGGTGTGATCTCATGGCGACATGGCGGGTTCGATTGTCGCAACCGAGTGCTGGGCACGCCACAATTGCGGCGGTAATTCCCCTCTTTGTAGAGTAGATAGTTAAGCGCCACGGCGTCCTTACCTTCCGCCTTATGCAGGGCCTCACCTGACATCTGGCATATAGGCAACTGAAGGAACACGGGTGGGTTTTAGTCAGTGAAAGTCTGCCGCGCCCTCCCGCAGACGCCATTTGGTGATTTCCCACCCAAACAAAAAAAAAAAAAGGCCCCGTAGACCCCACTTTAAGAAACAATGCGTTAAAGGATACTTTAGTAATTTTTTCCATATCTATTTCTATTTGTACTAAAGATGTTTTATTTTTCTGAGATTTTGATACATTTATAAAACCTCGGTCATTTTCAATGTTGGAAATATCTCTCGTCTCTGTCTCGTCGTCATGACCAATATCGTTCAGCGAAAAAGAACTTGAAGATGATGCATGTAAAGCAAAATCAGCAACGTAATCTTTGTCCAAAACGGAATCTGAATCCTCTAGAAAAATATAATCGAGACACGAGGGTAACATTCCTTCTTCACATAGTAAATTATATGATGTAGGGTCACAAGATGAAGCCACTTGTTCTTCAACTACGGTGATTGTGATAGTCTGCTCCTTAGTTATAACAGACTGAGTAAGTTTAGATGTGTCATACATAATTGTAGACATGATACGAACGGGAATTTTCAAATTTAAATGTACAATTTTTTCAAATCGAATTCAATTCATTGAATTCAGTAATTTCATGCGTCCAAATGGATGTATCATCTAGCTGCTTTTTCAATTTTGGGCTTACGTTATGGTCTTTGGGTACAGCCTGAGATGCTGGTACATCTGAATATGTTTCTGGTAAACATGACATGTCAATTATTCTTTTTAATCTCTGTGACTTAATTAGTTGATCTGCAACAAAAGGTTGTTTTTCAAAACTACACCTCAGACAAGCATTATCAGGTCTTGGGGCGACTGTACCGGACGGTAACAGTCGCCCCAAGACCTGCACCCTAATTGCGAAACGCACAATTTATCAGAATCTGAATGGGATTGAAGATTATTTCTTAACCATTGCGTCATTTGTTCGAATAAATTGTCGGCTCAGCAACGTAAATAACGCTATGAATGTTGTTTAACTATGAATATTAAACCAATTCCTACCGATAAAAAGTTCCGCAATTACCCCTCTGATAATGCTTGTCTGAGGTGTAATGCTCAAATAATGCTGATATAACGCAATTAGGTAAAGTTATTCAGCTTACAGCTGTTTAATTTGTGCCCAAATCAGAGTTATATAAGCTGAGACAGCGCCTCTAATGCTAATATTATTCAGCAGGCTTGTACAGCTTAGGATTCTATTGTGGACAGTAATTCAGCTCATATACAGCACTTCTGTGTTACTTGGGCTGCGGCTGGTATGGCGTCAGAAGATATACAGGCCCTGTAATAAATTTAAAACATGTATTTTCAATGAATTTAAAGTGCTGTGCGTGTTCCGTGTATGGTGAGATAATTAAAGAGTCGGACTCCAAGGCAGTAAATGTCTTTATTTCGGGATCCACAATACTTTGTTATGACTAACTACGTAGGGGGAGGTCCCCGAGTACCGGACACTTGGAATTACAATAAAAAAAAATGCTAGTAATAGTATTATTTGTTAATTTAGGTTTAATGAACTCTTAAATATATAATATACGTAATCATCACATAGATATAATTAGTCTCAAATATTACTTTAAGTGTATTAGATACTAAGGAACAACTTATACAGTGAAAATCACATTTTGGAAAAGGTCCCTTAGTATCGGACGGCTAACTTTTCTATCATTATTTAAACTTTAACATTAGTTTAACAAAAAATTCTTACTAATAACAATTACAATAGAAAAATTAACCATATATCAATTATAATAGAACAAATCAACGCTTAACCCTTTATAAGGCACAGAAAACTGCTAAGGGTATGGAAATAAAAAATTGATAAATATGATAACTAGGACCTCTTTATTAAGAATATGAGTTTTTTTGAATTTTTTTGATGAATTTTTGATGAATGAATTTTTTGATGAATGAATTTTTGTGAAAATCGCCTCATTTTGCCGTTCGTCGCTTTCATAACCATCTTCCGATTGCTCACCATCCGATAAGCCAAAAAGTTCCTCTAGAGTTGCCTCAAGATTGTCTAATTGTATTACCTGAAACAGGAAAAAAACATAAAAGCAGTTTATTCAAAAGCGCACTTGCCGGACAGGCCAACGGGCTCTGTCCAATATATGCCGTCATAAGTTTTCGAAGTTTACTTTGTAAAATGAAAGTTATTACTAAAATAAAGACATTTTTTATCCCATATTTACAATATTTTGAACATCTTGTAAAATAAAACTTACCTTTCTATTCATTTTTCACGAAGATGAAGTTGGATAAACACACAGCACTCAAAAATCACCAAATTTTGAAAGTTATCCGAACACCGTGAAATACCGTCCATAGATATTGTTTCTTTTTTTTCGTTTTGTTATTGCTAACAAACTGTCAAATCACAGAGTAAAAAAACTGAATTTGACTGACGTTTCATTCAGCCGCAAAAATTTAAAAAGTATGGTGTCCAAAATATGGACAGAGCCTTATAAAGGGTTAAAAGAAAACTGTTATGTACGTAATCATAATAAACTTTGGTGATAAACAAGGAACGTTTTCTTTACAATCACAAAGTTTTAATTGAATCTGCAAAAATCACAAATGTAGCTAACTGAGCCTTCTTCAACATTCGCACCCGCTTCATGAGCCCACTGATTGCAAGCTTGACAGCAAATCCAATCCTCATCATTATCTTCTTGACAGATCAAACAAGTTGTTTCATTTTCAGTCCTTGATGTTGATGACTTTGAAGTGGCAGGAATCGTTGTCTTTGGTGTGGTAGTCGGTTTTCTAACCTTTTTTATTTTTGTCGGGTCGTTAGTTTTTTTGCCTTTAAGTTGTTGCATTTTAACCACGATAATAGCCTTTGTTGCCTTATTTTCAGCGAGGGCGTTTTTGTTGGGAGAGGATGTTAAGACCTCACTTTTCTCAGCTTTTCGTCGTCGACACATGGCTCGCTTTGCTGTAGCGTTTGGGACTGGCGATAGCTGATGAATTACCGTTTCAATGTCTTTGCTGGTCGAGGGTTGTTGCCCAACATTTTCCTTTTCATTGTTGTCGAAAGACTCTCGAGGCAGATCCTGAGCTGTATCTATATCTGCGTCATTGCAAACATTTCCTTCAGTAACAGACTGCATGGGGATGTCGGTTACAGCTGATGGTAGAAAATCTAAATGTGTATGAACATTTGGATTGAAAGGCAGAATTCCAGTGCATTGAACCAAACGTCCAGATTTAGCTATAACCAAACGTGCAACGCGAGTGAAAGCTTGTGTCACCATTGCAGCTATTTCATATTCTGTTATTCTTGCACCAGAGTTGGCCCTCATCCATAACCCACAGGCCTCAATGTATGCATCCTTGAATGGTTTCATAAAAACTCTGTCTAAGGGTTGCAGTGTATGGGTGGTGTGCGGTGGGATGCTTAACATGTGCACGTGGTTTTCTTTTGCATAAGATATAACTTGTCTTTATGACTGCAGTGACCATCTAGGATCAAAAGTACGGGCTTCTTTTTAGTAGGCTTTGTAAACTTTATAAAGTGTTGAATCCATTTTAAAAATAATTCTGCGTTTATCCAACCATTTGGCTGTGCTAGGGCAATACTTTCAGATGGGGCACCAATCATCAGCCTTGCATTAACTCTCTGTCTATGGAATATAAATAGAGGTGGGATAAAATAGCCGGCAGCACACAGAACATACCTATTACATTTTTACCTCTTTCTGCAGAAGTTAATTTTCCAACTTGGCGATTACTTTTGAGTGTTATGACTTTAGCTTGCTTTGTTTGTTTGGACAGTGCTGACCCCTGTTTCGTCACAGTTATAGATGTCTGATGGGCCAAAATGATATTTTTCATTAATTTTTTTTATTCTAATAATTGTTAAAGAAGCGGTCCACTTGAGGCCTATTAAAACCAACAGCTCTCATCAAACTAGTTGACTCTGGCCTTCTTAAGCTGAGTTCAGGATGGCGTTTGATAAAGTCATAGTAAAAATGTTTACTTGCACTTTTCTTGGTTTTATTGAATCGGTGGTTCAGCGTATTACAATATAAACAACTCTTGTATAACTACTTTGGAATTATAAATATCCTATAGATAAGAGAGATCTCGCCGCAACTAGACCTGTTGACGTATTATATTTATTTTTGATAAAACTACTGAATCAATTTACACGAAACTTTAGAACTAATATAACGAATATACAAGTTATGTAATGAGAAAATTTTTAGGAGTCCTACATACATTATTCTTATAAGATTCCAACTCAAAATTCATATACACGGAACTGTCATTTTTCAATTGCGCAGTTCAATGCACGACTTTGTAAACGATCATCCGTGTTATTATGAACACTATAAAATGTTTTTAGGATACTACCTAAACCTTCTTCAACTGATTTCTAACCATGAATCGAAAAAATATACTATGGAAATTGTTGACAACCGAATTGGTTTATAAGAGGGATATAACCTATTTCCACTCGATAATTTAGGTTTTCCAATTAGAATTCTACTTAGAATCAAACAAGAACAAGATACTTTATCAATTTCTGTACACATATGCTTGCATGGAAAAAATAAGAAATATCTACATTTCAAGTGGTCGTAAAATTTGTACTGAATTCTAACATGGCGTAGGGTGGAGACCACACCACTACATTATCGATAAAATGTTCACCTATCGAAAATTAATTCAGTAAGGAAAATAAAAAAATGCAATTTAGATCAACGTGTTTTATTTTTCATATTGTGCATATACCTAAGTTATTCACATAAAAAAGTATTTACTACTTTTACATAGGGGAAAAAATTAGAGTAAACAATTCTTATAGAAACAAAACACAAACAGTTTTATTTTTCATATTGTGCATATACCTAAGTCATTCACATAAAAAAGTATTTACTTCGTTTACATAGGGGAAAAAATATTAGAGTAAACAATTCTTATAGAAACAGAACAGTTTTATTTTTCATATTGTGCATATACCTAAGTTATTCACATAAAAAAGTATCTACTACTTTTTACAAAGGGGAATAAATACAGAGTAAACGTAATTCTTATACAAACAAAACACATAATTACCATAATATAGTAACAAAATAAAAGTGATTGGCACAATAGGGAATATGCAAGAAATGAAAATCTCTTTATTTAATAAATATGCTTTGTATAGGCGCATAAAGACATACATACATGTATGTTTATTCGTACTATCCTCGTTACTATTTATGTGTAACAAAAAACACTTATATGAAAAGTTCCAGTTTCACTATGATTTTATTATAAAATTGTTATTGTAATTTTTGCTTGAATAATGCACATACAATTTATATTCTTTTGCATATTCCCCTCTATGTGAGTCCCAATGGACACGCATGCACCCACACATAAATACGTAGCGTTTAGACAATAGAGAGTGGTATGACCCAGAAAAGGAGTGACTCTACTGTCTGTCTGTGTCAGTCGACTTTGTGGAAAGAACAAAAGATATACTATTTCGGAAGTTTGTCAAGTAAGTCTGTCAGGTCATTCAATGTAAAAAAAAACTGGAAAGAAATAAATCTCATATGGAGAAAACTAGGGAAGTTGGCTATGGTAACGCGAAACAGTGCTCTAAACAAAGTGGAACACCACAAATATTGCACCAATACGAAGTGCGTTTGTTCCGCGGGTTGTTAACTCCACACAAGCGGCAACGACGACGACTAACAGTGCTCTTTCCCTCCACGTTTGGAAGGCGGGTTGCGAAATGCTGCTCCACTGTTTTGTTGGGCTGGCCAAATGAGCTTGAGGCCGTTGCGGGTGCACCAACACAACGGGCATTGGGTCGTTTGGGCATATATTCGTGGTGTTTTGGAGTATCTGGTCGACTAACTCCAATCGAAAAACCATTTGATCTTTAGGAGTACCGGTCGAAGCCGCTAAATGAATGCGTGCATTTAAAATTGAGCAATTGAGAAGGCGTTTGAAGACCTTTATATTCCATTTATGGCACCTTTTTCTTTCCAGCAGGTATGGTTCCAGCATTTGATCTTTACGATCAACGCCTCGCATACCCTTATTATAATCTAAAATTACTTGGGGTTTAAATTGAGCTTCACGATATGGTCTTAGCTCCATCCGGTCTTGTTGAACGCCATGGTAGGATGAGATGGTGCAAATTTTGCGTTTCTTATCCTGATAGGCCATGACAGCGATATCGCCGGCATGACGAGCTACGATCTGACCTTCTTTCAGCTTGCACAGTGATATTAGTGGAGGCACGTTGCTACGGTTGGCGCGCAATGTACCTACACAATCGGTTTTATGCGCCTTCAGAAATCGGGCCAGTAAGGGGCTATTGAACCAATTGTCCATGAAAAGAGAGAGGACGGATGAGGCTAAGGACAGTCGCCGTGCTTTTCAGCAGCGTCGACGGGTAAGTGGGATCGTAGGCAGTTCTAGTACCGAGGTACACAAAGAAAGACCAAAGGTAGCCGGTGGAAGACTCACACAGTTCGAAGGTTTTAACTCCGAACTTGGCTGCCTTGGTCTTGATGTACTGGCGGAATATTAGGTTACCTTTCAACAAAGTGAGGGATTCGTCAAAACAAATATTCTGGGATGGGACATAGGCTTCCTTGAAGCGTGAATTTAAATGATCTAAAATGGGGCCAAAACAAAACAGTCTGTCAGAGTCGTCTGTCGGTCTATTGCTGTTGTCATTGAAATGGAGAGCGCGGCAGAGATTTTCGTAGCGGGCACGGGAGAACATCTTTCTAAAGATGTTCGTCTGAAGGAGTGGGTTCATGGTAAAACAGGACTTCGTGGTGGGCATCTTGATGATTCCGAGCATTATCCAGAAGGAAAATAGGACCAATATTTCGTGAATATTTGTTGTCATACCAGTCCTGGGCAAAGCTAGCGGATGAACTAGCTAGCCCCTGAGCATAACGATTAGTCTCGGTCACTATATGTGACAAGATGCCGTCATCCCAGTACTGCCTAAACGCCCCATACGCATTTTCAGATGCGATAACAGGCCCCGTTTGTTCAGACAGAAATAGCTCCCTCTCACCTGAATAGTCACGCATAGATGACCATTCAAAGCTAGTTGGAATCCCTGTCCCAGCAAAAAGAGCCTCGTCCTGCCCAACATCAGTCCTGCTCAGCATCTAAAAACTCATCATTCTGTTCATGCGCTTCATTTCCTGGCCTTTGCCTCCTCACTCTCGCAACTGCCCGCACTCTCGCTACCTCCCTTGCATTCACCACTTTTATCACCATCGCTCGCAGATCTTCTGGCACGTCCTCATCATTTACATTAACTTCCACTAATCTGTCACCCTTTCTCCATTGGGACTCACCTTGGTCCCGTCCTGCTGCTCCCCTAGCCCGGCCGCCTCGGCGTGGTCCACGCGCTCGTCCTCGGCTTCCTCGGCCACGCACCCGACTCTCCAGACGCTCTACCACTTGCGAAGGGTAGACTTGATGCTCGTCGGCCAGACAAAACGTGTCGCCATCGTCCTCTGGGGCGATGACGACACACTCAATCCTAAAAAAAATTGAAAATAAAATTGAATTGACATCAAATAATTAAAACGAGAAAAAGTAAAAATATAACTTACTCATCACGAGCATCAGCCTCATCATCCCTAAGGGTAGGCGTAGGCGACCGCAGAGCGCGTGACGGGCTCAACCTATCAAATGAAAGGTTTTCGTTATTATAAATGATTATTATGACTCAAAAACATTTCGATCAAAATGTTTTTTTATTACTTACGATTGCATCGCACGCGGCGGGCTTGGTGTTGCCAGAGGAGCAGCAGTGGCAGGACGTGACGGCAGAAGACTTGAAGGGCGAAACGGGATCTCCTCTCCCTCGGCCGTGTACAGTCCGAGGATAGTCGGTGCCGAGCCGAGATACTGAACATTCAAAACACATCAATCATTTTCATATATTTATTTAATAATTTATGTACACACAATATGATGAAACAATCACCCTTCACAACACAAACCACGCTGATAAAAGACTTGCTACAAACCTAAACTGTGTAATTATATAAAGTCTAACAGCTCACACGAAATAGCACCAATATACAGAAGAAAACAATCACCCTCCACCGCAAAAGACATGCCGACAAAGACATGCTACATACATACGTAAATTACAGAGACTGGTCTTCTGCATCTGTGATTATGGATGATTGCTGGAAGAACAAAATCTAATTGTAATAACTGAAAAATACTTATTTTGTATCAAAACTATACAATGTCAAATATATGCGACAGATCTCAGATAAGATGATGAAAAGGATTTACCTCACAAGCCGGTTCCTCAACGTCGTCGAGGAATTCCGCCTCATGGTTCCAACTCATCCTCTGACATTACAACGTCTTCAAGGTACTCCGCTTCGCCTTCGCCCTCCGAGTCACTCTCCGTCAGCAACTCCTCGATGCCTCTTGGAAGTTCGTCATTCCCTCCGACGTTCCAAGACATTTTCTAAAATAATAATATAATAATTGCTTTTTTTTCTCAACCTGTACTATGCAACTGCAGGGCAAAGGTCTCCCAAAAATATTTATACTTCATAAAAATAAAAGTTGTCGATACTATCGATAAGTTTTGTCGATATGACCTACGGCCTAGTGGTTGTTGCGGCCATGTTTGAATTTGACAGTTACGTGTCACGTAATTATTACATGAGAAAACATCGAAATATGAATAATAATAGAATAAAAACGCCACGAATACATGAAATTATGAATTATCACTAGTTTTTACAATGTTATATACCCTTACGCAGATACTAATTCATTGAGAATGATTAGAATTCATAACAAATAATCACGACGCGGGCGAACATTTTGTTGGCTCAAAAGAGTAGTTTTATGGTATTGTTTCCAACAAACAATTATATACAAACTTGCATTAGATACTTAGCACTTAAAATTCATCCACTTACTATGTGATATCCACACCAAAACTAAATTGTAATTCAAAAACAATTACGTCGAGTTGACATTGACCATCACTTGCAAATGCTTGAAATATAAATAAATATGAATAGATACGCCTTGAATACATGAAATAATGAATTATCACTTGTAAAAGAGGCAAATTCATATGTTCAATGTTCATTCAATGGCGGTTGAAGTTAGAAATATTTTGTTGGCTGAAAAAATAATTTTGTGATATTATTTCAAGCAAATGAGTATCTACAAAGTTGCTTTATACACTTATAGTATATAAAATATTTACTTACCAAAGTTGCACGTTACACAACACAATTTATACGACACAATTACCTCCTGCTCACAGTATTTTTTCGTTGAATGTGTCATCGACAAAGATGCGGATTTTCTTTTCTTTTTTTTAGTGTTGCTCAGTTTATTTTTAGTAAGTATTTGGTATCGTTTGAATCGTCTACTCGTTAGCTGTATGGGTAAATTGTTTCAAACGATTCAGAGCCTTATTTTACCATACAAATAAGTTTAAAGTTGGCTGGTGCGCGGCGAACCATAAATGGTTCCTCAGTACTCAACGGTAATGACGTTTGAGATACCAAATTTGGTAAACTTAACTTAAAATTGTCCGGTTTTACGGGACATTTAGTGTGTCCGATCATAGGGACCCCCGTCTACAAAAAAAATATCTCACTCACACTGAGAGTTATCAAGCACAAAAAAATTCATGAAATATGACAGTTAAATATCATAGCACTAATAATTAACAATAATGAATAGCATCCCATACTTAAAAAAATAACAAAATACTGTTTACAGACCCCAAAATATTACTTCGAACAAAATTTTTACCAACCTCAAAATTCGAACCACGCTCCACGACGAACGAGCCAGCACTGGTTGATGCACCCTGTTAATCTTCTTCTACATTCAAACTGGCCTCCTCATCTAGCAAATGAGCTGTCAGATTCATTACAGTTTGATTCTTCGGATCAAGCGACATCCAAGCCTGGCGAACAGATCTGTACTTGGGAGGTAGTGATCTCAAAATTTTAGTTTGCAGTTTCACTAATAACTTCTCCACTTTCTTTAAGTTGCTTAGCCAAACTTTCTACTTTAGCTATATACTGAGCTATGCTGTCGGCTGGTGACATTGTATACTGATAGAAACGCTCATGTATCATCATTTTGGTCATCTCAGATTTTTGTTCATAAATAGACTCAAGTTTGGTCATCATCTCTAACGCTGATTCGCAATTTTCGACGAGTGCTATTTGATTTAAATCCATAGCAGACGTTAATACAAACATCCCCATGCCATCATCTTTATTCCATTGAATTTCATCGTTCTGGTTTTTGCGTGTTGATATCTAACCCCTTGGCACGCAGGGCACATTTAATTTAAAATTTCCACTGTTTAAAATTCGTCCCATCGAATTTTTCGAGGTTTGTCTTCCGAAACTCCATTTTAGGTTATAAACAGCACGCGGTTCGACTGTCGATAATCTCTAAGAACTTTTCTGTTTTCTGTGCTCTTTGTTTATCACCAATTGATCATTAACGTGGACCTGGATTATTTCAAGAGTGGCTTACTCTTGAAATAAATCCCAGTCTCGATCGTATACCAATCCGAATCCAGTTTCAATTCCAATCTCCAGAAAATTGGCACTGTTGAACGAAATCGAGATTGAGATTGGAATCGACTGCATGTTCGACTACACTGATTGACATGGGGTGGCCATAGAAATAAAAACGTTGGCTACCAAATTTAAAAATATTGAATAACTCGGTAAATCTATAAATAAAGTTGTTATGATATTTATTTTAACATAAAATATCATCAGTGTTCTCTGTTTGCATTGATATGTATTTTAACACAAATTACTTAGGCAGGAATGGCTCATTGTGAATGTCATTGCCTACGTTTACGTTTTGTTACATTAAAAATAAACTTCCCGCGCATTTGTCATCCACTTGAAAGTTCCTACTTGTTAAAAGCTGTGATTTATTAGTGTTATGAACGATATAGGTCTAAAGCAAGCAGCAGACAAAGCAAAAATGGAACGAGATAGCAGTATCTTTAAATGCACTAGGTGGTGCGCAGAAAGATGGCAAAGGCTGGGCTAAGGTACTCTCTACACACTAATTAACATTTTTTCACTTAATTTTATAGTAACAGTTACAATAATCGGTACATTTATTTCCTTTTTAGTATTGGGCTGACAAAAAGTTTACCCTGAAGAGGACTTGTGCCCAGCACGCACAGTCGATGAGGCGTACAGGGGGTGGAACTGCAGACAATTTGCCTGCATTAACACCCATTGACCAACGCCTATTAGCAGTGATGGGGGGCCTTCAATTTGCTACAGGAGACAGCCATGTTGCTGCCAATCCGTTTCCATCCGCAGTAAGTCAGTTGAGTTATAAATTCATACATAAATTAAATTGCAAACTCTAAACTTGAAAAATAACCCCTTCACAATGAAGTACATAAACTGTAATTTGTTAAATAATTGCAGAGCCAAAGCCAGAATGACGTCCAATTAGAAATTATCGCTCCAACCGAAGATTTTGATATGGATGCAAATGAATTGGGATCTCGTGCTTCTCCTGTGCAAAATGTGGAGACTGAGAGAGGTAATTTCTTTCGAACTATGTGTGCCATATGAACTATGCGCCGTTTGAACTATGTGATAAAACTTAAATAAATGTTATTTTATTTGTCAGTTACAACACCAAGACAACATAGTCCTAGAAGGAGCAGCCTGCCCACGGGACAGTCTGTCCGATCAAGGACTATGTTGGATCAAGATCGGGAGAGATTCGCAGAGATAGAAAGACGGAGGGTTGAAACAGAAACTGTCACAGCGAGGGCCTTATCTCGTGCTATAGAACAGATGGAGGGACTCTCAAGAGCCATATCAGAAAGCTCTCAAACTGTGGCAAATGCCCTTAACAACATTGCTGATGCCCTGAGACAAAATAGGCAGTAGTTTAAGCTATTATTAGGTACTTTAGGGTTTTAAGTAGGCAATAGTTTAGAGTTAGAACTTAAATTGTATTTTATTATTGTTTAGTAAATAATAAAAGAGAGTAAAATAAGATAAAAGAAGTTTAATTCAATAAGGATTTTAATTACATATTATGAAATCCAAAAGTCATGTATTAAAATTAGGCTGACAAACAGCAGTTTTCGAATGTCAAAATACATAAGACAGTCCCCCAAAACGCCCACCTTTCACCACTTCCTAGTGCCTTAGCTGAGAAGAAGAAGTGGCGCAACAAACTCCCCAGCAGCACAGCTGTCTGTTTAGTTAGATATACTTGATTCTATACAAAGATAGGCAAAGTAATAAACATAACAAGACACAGAACATTAATTAAATAATTTGTCATATGTCAGCTAGCCTTGCCAATATACCAACAAATAAAATGAAAATTTAACTCAAGCACAAAGAATAAAATTACAAAATGTAAATAAAGCATAATACCAAAATAAACGATGAGAATAAATCTAAGTAAGTTCTTACATAACAAAATAATAATATTAATGGAGAAGCCGACCTATCCACAGTTCCTGAACAAGTTGTGCACGATCCTCGAGGCCTCTGCGCAGCTCAACAGATGCAGAACCCCGATCTACCTCTAACTCACTCTGTGCCAATTGCATTTCTCCCATGGGTGGTGCGGCATCCTCAATATCATCCAGATCCAATCGCGGTCGGTTACAAATGTTGTGTAAAATAGAGCATGCATTTATAATTTTAGATGCTTTGTCAGGATGATAATGAAGAACTCTATGGCCCAGAAGACATCTCCATCTATTTTTTTAAACCCCAATTGTCCGCTCAACAGTATTGCGAGCCACACAATGCAAATTAGTGTAATACTCTTCAGCTGAGCCTGGCGGTGCGTCCAGTATTGGGGTCATCATTTATTCCCTTTGAGGATAACCAGAATCACCTGCAATCATATTAAAATTACTTAGTAATTATTATTATACCTAATAAACCAATTTGAACTATTGTATGAAATGCTTACCAAGTAAAAAAACTCTTTCTCCTGCATTTATTACATTTCTAATGTGATTTTTTACAGGATGTTGGTTCCAAACAAAAGTATCATGCGAGGCTCCACCGAATGGAGTCTACACTCAGTATATTGAGATCTGCATCACAAATCTGTCAAAGAAATACTTTTTATATAAATAATGTTACAGTTACTCAAATAGAATAACTAAAAAATATCCAAACGAACTCACAATTAAAACATTTCTTGAATGGTAACCTTTTCTTTTGTAAAACCGCTCTTCATTTTGTGATGGTCTTACAATAGCCATAAAATACCTCAGTAAAATACTATGTGAACATGGAATTGGAGTTGACCATGGAGTTTACGAACCTTATATTTTCTTGGTATGTCGCAACGCCGAGTAGGCTGGGGCATCAATGGTTCCAAATCCTTATAAATCTCTTCGAAAAGCTTCTTATTTACTCGGTAATTTTTCCTAAATTCATCATCAGTCATGGCAAACGCGCTGTCTGCATATCGCGCCATTCATCCCAAATTCCGCCTTTGCCTCATGTCTAACTTATGAGCATTGTCCAAAATATAACAAATAAGTTCTAAACATGCCATTATTCACAATAAAAACTTCACAAATCAGTCAGAATAACAAACTCGATCCCAAAAAGTAGCCTTTTTGTAATCGTTCAACTTTGATCAAAACACGATTTCAAACTCGATATGTCAATGTCAAAATCTCGTCAAGAGTGCCGAAAAGGTGCATTCGTTCGAGTAAAGTCGATTTCATTTAGTTCCAAAAAATCCACCTAAAGGCGGGTACTCACTAGCGAACCGTAACTGTAACCGTTGCATGTACTGTAACCAAAAAACATAGTGTGTACGTGGTTCGCAAACCTGCTGCGAGCGGTACGCGTGCGGCTTGCAGCGACCCGACGTTTACAACGTACTCATTTCTAAACCCGTAACGTTGCACGTTACTGTAACCGTTACTGTTACCAAAAACATAATGTGTACGTGGTTCGCGAGCGTGCGACGAACGCTACACGAGCGACTCGCAGCGAGACGACGATTGTCGGTTTTTGCCGTGAATCAAAGGGCGTTCGCAGTGCGCTTGTGGACGTCAAGAGGAGAGGTTGTTGCTAGCCGCTGCGAACCAGCTGTAATTTCGAGTTATTCCTTCGTCATTATGAGTGAATGGTCGGAGGATAAATGTCTTTTGCTGATAGACGCCTACAGGGAAAATACTGTACTATGGAACCCTCAGGACAAAGATTATTACAAAAATCATTTGAAAGAAGATGCCTGGGCTAAAATCGGAGGTATTATGAATGAAAGTGGCGGAGCATGCAAACAAAAAATGATTAATTTATTGGCTTCGTACAGAAGGGAGCGTATGAAAATTAAGAAATCAGTGGGAACGGGGAAAGGTATTTACTCTCACACCAACTAAGTTATTTATTTATTGTTAATATTTATTTATTGTTTTTTGTTATTAACTTTTACATCTAACTGTTTTATAACATTTCTTATTACAGGAAAAAACGAGATTTACGAAAGTAGTGCTAGGATTCTTGAACGATCGTTTCACACCTCGAAAAGGACTTGAGGCTGGAGACGCGAATGAACAGGTGGGTAGATTTTTACTATCTCCGTTTTACGCATACATGTCTTGACATGGTATTTTACCTTCATTTAAAAAATAATGAGCAACGTTCTTCAAAGTTCTTCACGATTTTCTTTAAAATTTGCCGCTGAACGGCGAGCAATGGCGTGTAACGGACGAAACGATGTTCCTTCCGCTTCGTTTCGCCATGTTCCTGGTATAACTTCACCAGTCTCTGTGTTTTCATTATCAAAAGAGCCTTGGGGTGTGTATACCGAAAATGAGGAACAACGCCTTAGAAAGTTGTGCAGAAGCACTAGTGTCATTGCGATCGTTTCAACCTTTTCTGGCTGCAGTAATATTGGTTTTCTCAGTACTCTTAAAACGCTGGCCAGAATCCCAAATGCATTTTCGACCACTCTTCGGCCTCTTGATAGCCGATAGTTAAAAATTCTTTCTTTAGATCCTTTCGAATAGTTGCCCGCGTATGGTTTCATTAGATTTTCTCCCAAAGGAAATGCTGCATCACCGAGGAAGTAGAAGGGAAGTAGCCTGTTGCGATTTTATAGGGATACGGGTTCCGGTAAATGTAATGATTTCTCATCCATCATCCTTTTCAAACTACATCCTTGTAATACACCTCCATCCGAAATTGTTCCTTGAGTCCCAATATGCACGTACATAAAGTTGTATTGTGCGTCTACTAATGCCAACAATACGATGCTGAACTGAGATTTATAATTGTAGTATTATGCTCCAGAATTGAATGGACACTGGATAAGAATATGTTTGCCATCGATAGCCCCAATTACATGTGGAAAGTGCCATAGTTTCTCAAACTCTTTGCTGCATTCAAGCCATTCGTCACGATTTGTCGGCATCTACAACAGACGATATTTGTATTATTATTGATCATATTAATGAAGACACGATTTTTTTGCAGGTGGAGATAAGAACGATACTAATGCCAACAGCCCCCCTCCATCACTTGAGCCTCCCAATAAAAAGCTAAAATCAGATCCCAAACTACAAATGCTAAAAGAGGCTTTCGGGATATTAAAAAATACGGCAACTAAACCACAGCAGGATATGGAACTAAAGTCCTTCTTCGATTTCATACAAGAAAAAATTTAAAACTACTCAAGGGACACAAAAAACACAATTCAACATGAAATATTTCAGATCATTATGCGTGCTGATCAAGGCTATTACAATTCTATGCAAAATTATGGTTACTATTCTGCTACACAAAAGCAACAATCTCCACGCAATTCAAATTCTTCCATCGCTACAAATAAAGCAACTCCTTATGTGGACTTAAACACAGCAGGCCCTTCTTCTACTTCTTGTCAAAACCCGCCATACTCTCCACACAGCAACAGTAGCGAGTATTCGTTAGACATGAATTTCGAAGACTATGTATAATTAATATTAATTTCATTAAATAATTACCTTGATTTGTTCTTTTAATGCTCCTGTTAACGCCTGACACACTTCTGGTATAATCGAGCTTATGGCTTGTTTAGAAATACGAAACAGGTATTGCAAACATGTAAAAGAATCACCAGTAGCTAAGTATCTCAGCGTCACAGCTAACCTGTCTTGAACCGACACAGCTTCTCGAAATGCAGTGTTTCTTCGTTCTATCTTGGGACCGATTAAATTCATGAGATATTCAAAGTCAGTTGCATTCATTCTTGTGAAATTTTTGTAATAACCACTAATTTCTTGATTTTTCAATATGAACAGTAGATCACTTCTTTCTCGATACATTCTATGAATCCACCATCTTCGTGGCCGTTTATGATCATTGTGTAATAAGGCATCTATAAGTAAGTATGCTGCACAGGCGAGAGACACTTCGTCCGACATCGTGGAGTTACAAACCAAAACTGAGGGCAGAGCAGGTCTCCCCGTTCGTTACTCCCCGTACACACTAGAACCTTGTTACTGTATCTGTTTGGTTACAATTACAGCTCGCAAAATGAGTACGCTCGGTGAAAGCGTTCCGGCGACGTCGTGAGCCGTAATTGTAAAACACGTACACACTACATCATATAAGTTACGGTTACAGCTCGCTAATGAGTACCCGGCTTAATACGATTTCAATCGAGCGCTAGTGTAACATTCAAGAGTGCGAAATGACAAGTTTTCGATCACAATTTCAAATTTGAATTGAGATCGAGTGTCGAGAGTAAGCTTACTGGGCCCATAACCTATTGAGATTAGGTTAATAAACAAGACTTCTTTGAGTTTAAACTTAATAAATGTTTTTATTAGGTACTCCACATATTGCACAGTAAAAGTGTTACAACGATGTAACAGGAAAAGGAAACTGCATACATAGTGGGGCCATCTGGCGTTACAATAAAAAAGTAAACAGACAAAGGACAAAGAGCATACAACCTAGAATTAATTATAAAATTTTATCCAACAGTGTACAAGACTTTCAACTCATTCTTTAAAGAAGTGAACGCAAATATTTGCAGAAATTTTAATAGCAAAGAAGATATTATTTCATCTGGAAATGAAAAACTATACTTAGATTAATAAAGTAAATTAAGAAAACTCATTTGAGAAAGTGATTGGTACCTGTGTTGTATTTGTACACTGTCTATTATTTCAATGAAAAGACGCCGATACATAGTTCTAGTGTCTGATTCTGTATTTAGTCGTCTACGCTGTCGCGGCGGCTCATGGAATTCCTGGACGCTGTCATAAATATAATCAAAATCATTTGCAAGCCAACTATTGAATGAATCTATATATTTCGCGGTTTGCCACTTCGATATCAATCTGTTTTGACTGCAATAAATTAAAAAAAAAACGTCGGTTTTTTGAAAAATGTCTGATAAAACATGCAAAAAAAAACAAAACCGCCTGTTTTCTAACTTACTGAGGAAACATTCTGCCAAGGAAAGAGATTCAGTATCCCAAGATTGCGGGTTATCTAACATCGAATTAAAAGTATTAATCATGTCTAATCTATAGTTAAAAATTACATTAATAATGCGTGACTGGTAATGCCAACGGGTTTCTGATACTCCGGGCATACGGCGGTCAGCTATTTCCATCAAAAGGTTGGACCGTTTAGTTGATTTGTTGAAAAACCGAACAATACTATTTACGTGTCCAAAAAATGTTTTCAGTTCCTGAATATTTTCAAGGGAACTGCTAAGTACTAAATTTAATATAGGAGCGTAACATGGGACAAACATTGCCATAGGGCATGCAATCCGAATTTTCGCTTGTACTCCACCGTGCTCACCAGATATTACTGCCGCACCGTCCGCGTCGTAAGACTGACCAACTAACTTATTCCTACAACGATACTGATCAAGTATTTCTAACAACTGTTTGGATAAAACTTCAGCAATTTGACTTCCGCTAACATCGTAAAAACCTAGGAATCGTTCTTCGATTCCGGTTTCAGATAAATATCGAAAAATTACAGTCAATTGCTCCCTATGTAAGACTGACCAACTAACTTATTCCTACAACGATACTGGTCAAGTATTTCCACCATTCTGTGCATGGAGAATTTTCAACTTTTTTTCAGACGTGTGATGACGAAATGTTCGATATTTCGTATAGGGTATCAAGAAAACTTTTCCATGAATTACATTGTCATCTTAAACCATATATAGAAAGAAGGATACTAATTGCAGGAGATCGATTTCAAGTGAAGAAAGGCTTGCAATATGTCTAAAGTAAGTAAACAATTCAATTTATACATTATAACCATTTATTTAAAAAAGCGAATCACAGTCATGACCTGATTCAACGTTATAAAGTTATTCAAAATAGTAAACATTATTCCTGACAATGAAATTGTGACACTTTTCACATACAAACATAATTTAAAACAATAAAAATCAACTATGCATATTTTAAAAATCAACAAAAATGACAATGATTTCTTAATATTGGACTATCAAAGTTGCTCATTATCAGTTCCAGGTGTAGGTGGTGGTGGAGGAGGTTCTGTAATGTTTAGTGATGATGATGATTGTATGTTTTCATATGTTTGTGAAGTGTCTGTTTCTGTACGAGCTGTGAAATAACCGTAATGCGGGGCAGTCCAAGAGTTTTGTTCGTTTATTTCTTCGGCTTCCAATAAAGCATTCATTGCAGTGCGTTTCACTTTAAGCTGTAAATAATTAGGAAGTTTTTTCAAGGTCTTCGACATGGAGAGAAAAAAATGATCCAAGTCATCTAAATCATCGGATGCTGTAAGAATCTGTTTTAACTCGGCCCGTTCCTTCGTTCGCTGCTGGTTATTATTTTGTAATTGCGTAAGCAGTTCGGAGACATCGTCCAATTTTCTGTTCTTAGATTTTGAAGAAAGGCCGGAAGATTGGGTAGATTGTGTAGCATTCGAAAGAAGATCTTCTAATTGAATTTGCTCTGAATCGTTTGACATTTGATCGTGTGTAGTAACTGACGAGGCTGACATTTGTGTATCAGTATCATGATCAGGGCTTCTTATCGATTCTGAATCATTCCTGAAATTTGAGGTTCGTTTTCTATTTTGCACATGTGGTAGCAAAAACTCCATTACTTTTTGATACTTCCATTGGTAGGTTTGTTTTGCCGCCTGACCACTTCTGGTAGAACTTTGTCTTTTAATTGCGTCACGATGATTGTCACGCAATTTTTTCCACTTTGCTTTAGCAGTTTTTACTGTAAGAATAAAATAAAAGTTATATAAACTAAATTCGTGTGACTACCCCAACGCATATAAAAATAATAGGATGCCTATCTACTTTTTTGACGATTTATAGTGTTTAATTTATAATGTTTATTAGAAGTATTTAGCGAACGGTACTAAGTATTCTACATTTGGACAAGATTTTAGGGTCGGAAAATCTACAGTAATGAATATAATTGAAGAAACTTGTGAATGCATTTGGAATGTGTTGCAGCCTTTATATATGCCTGTACCTAGTCAAGATGATTGGTATCGAATAGCAAAGGAATTTGAAGACTTGTGGCAATTGAAGAATTGCGTTGGTGCGTTAGACGGCAAACACGTTTACATAATTGCACCAAATAAATCAGGCTCATCTTTTTTCAATTACAAACACAGATTTTCAATTGTATTAATGTGTGTGGCTGACGCTAAACGGAAAATAATAATGGTAGATATCGGGTCGATGGGAAGATTCAGTGACGGTGGAATATTTGCAGAGAGTGAGTTTGGAAAACGACTGCAAAACAATGCTTTAAATTTGCCACAGGCTGAACCACTAACTGAAAATGGAGAGAGAGTACCATTCGTATTTCTTGGTGACGAAGCCTTTCCTTTGTCTTATAATTTAATGCGACCATATCCTAGAGATCAATTAGATCAAAGTAAACGAATATTCAATTATAGACTATCGTGAGCTCGACGCATAGTAGAGGCCACATTTGGTGTTTTGAAGAGAAAGTGGTACGTGTACCATAAGGATTTCGAATGCCAAGTCGATACTGTTGATAAAATAGTTAAAGCAACCTGTGTCTTACATAATTACTTGATTGAAAAACATACTAACTATTTAGATGCAAACAATTCAGATAGCTCGTCGACTAATGAATCATTATCATTTGTATTATCTATCAACACTACTAATCCGTCCACTACAACAAACAATGCAAGTAACAATGAAGTTTATCGGATCCGGGACATATTTTGTTCTTATTTTAATAACCAGGGGCAAGTCCCTTGGCAGGAAACCCGTATTTTGCGACGATTAAATATAACTGAATAATAATATATTATTATTTTCTTTTTGTTTGTTTAAATTTGGATAATTGTTATTTTAATAATCCGTCCGCGCGTTTCAAGGAAATGCGCTCCGCCGCGCCTCCAGCGGTGTGCGATGGGCCTAAGAAATATTTAAATATGCAAGTATCAAATATTTCACATCGATATACGATAGGCCTTGGCGTTAAATTATTCTGAAGGTGCGTACGGATAGCGCGTTTCTGTGTTGCGCGTAGTTGGGAAACACTGTCCACGCGTACATTGGATACGCGTACAGCTCTTGTACGGACCGCCGCGAACCTGTACGCGAGGTCAATCGATCCAGAGCGCTCCGCGAGCCCCAGTCATTCGCCATGACTCCGACAAACTTAGCGGTTGCGTGCACCACCACTGCTGCGGCGTTAGTCATTATTCAACACATTTTAAATAAAAAAAAGAGAAACAAACGGAAACCTAGATGGTGGATTAAAAAATTGTTTCGTGAAAGATTACAGTGTGGAAATAGGCTAATGGAAGATATAAATTATGAAGAAAGTGGGGACAAAAATTTTGTGAGAATGAGTTTGCAAGATTTTGAAATAATTCTAGAAAAGGTTAAACCTGAAATAAAAAAAATGAATACTGATTTTCGAGAAGCTATCACAGCCAGAGAAAGGCTATCCGTGACGTTAAGGTTCTTGGCCACCGGGGACTCATATACAAGTTTACAATATCTGTTTCGCATATCTAAACGGTCCATATCTACTATTATTATTGAAGTATGTGATGCAATTATCAAGGCTCTCAAGGATCATGTGAAGGTGAGTTAATGAATAAAAACGTTTATGTTTATCTGCTTATTTATTATGATAATTAAAATTTTAGAAAATTATAATTTAAGTACTTAAAGAAGTTTTATTAAATTATAATTAAGAATTTTCTGAATTATTCTTCTTGTTCTTGAACGTAACGTAATATTTCAGAAATTTCATTTTGATTATCCTCCGCTTCCTTTGGAGTTTCCGCTGTTGATGTAGGTGCAGTTTGTGCTGGAATTGGCGTGTCGCTGTAATTGCTTTGGCGTGAGGTAGAGTTGGTTAAATCCGTTGAATAGGCACCGGTATAATACCCATACTGACCAGGTAATTGGCCCATATCAGCTTGAAATATAACATTATTGATAGCATGTTTTACTAGTGTAAATGTTCGCGAGTCGTATTTTTTCAATTCATACGCAATGTGGGTCCCAAAAGAAGTGTAACAGTCTTCTTCCTTGGATAGATATTGTACACTGTGCTTGAGTAATCCCACTGCTTCTGTTAATGTGGCAGTGTCATGGTTATTACGGCGCCTTTTATTTCTGAATGATGTGTTGTGCTGTTGTTGTGTGGATGAGGCAGAATTCCTGGGTGTTTGTTGTATGGACGATGAAGAATTACTAGGTGCTTGTTGTGTGGATGAAGTCAAATCACTAGGTACTTGTTGCGTGGTTGAGGCAGAATTCCTGGGTGTTTGTTGTATGGACGATGAAGAATTACTAGGTGCTTGTTCTGTGGATGAAGTCAAATCACTAGGTACTTGTTGCGTGGTTGAGGCAGAATCACTGGCTAATTGTTCATCATTTGATATAGATTCATGCACATTCTGTGTGTTGTTGCTGGTAGTTATCTGAAAAATAAAATAAGAAAAACTTTAACTTTGATGAAATAATTTGTTACAGCTACCCGAGACTGAAAATCAATGGATGGCCGTTGCAAAAGAATTTGAAGAAAAGTGGAACTTTCCTCATGCAATAGGCGCAATGGACGGCAAACATGTTTGCCTTCAAGCACCATTAAATAGTGGAACGGAATTTTACAATTATAAACAATATTCTAGCATTGTATTGTTAACATTAGTTGACGCTGATTACAATTTTATGTACGTAAATGTTGGATGTCAAGGGCGCATATCAGACGGAGGTGTTTTTAAAAACACTTCCTTGTACCGGAACCTTGAAAACAAAAGCTTAAATTTACCGAATCCTGAAATACTACAAACTTCTTACAATGTGAAGGTACCGTATATAATTCTGTGTGATAAAGCATTTGCCCTCAGTGAATATACCATGAAACCCTTTTCGGGTAATCCAGAAAGAGGATCTATTGAAAGAATATTCAATTATCGTCTATCAAAAGCAAGGAGGGTAGTTGAGAATGCATTTGGGATACTGAGTTCGGTGTTTCGAGTACTACGAAAACCAATGCTTTTGGAACCGGAAAAAGCTACAAAAATTGTATTGGCAACTGTTTATTTACACAATTTTTTACGAAAAAGCAGACTATCAAATATTTACGCACATACGAATGCATTTGACTCTGAACAGCGAGGAGAGCTTGTTCCAGGTGCATGGCGACAAGACCAACAGCAATTAACTTCTTTTTTTCCTTTAGACAGTGTACCTAGGAGATCGCCCAATACTCCTACTCATAGACGTTTACATCTGGCGGAACACTTTGTTAATAATGCCCCCCTTGAGTGGCAAAATAATCACTAAGTTTTAATGTGACATTTATATTATATAAAACGTGTACTAACTACACGGATTAACGTAGGCTAAAATAATATGTATGATGGTGGTGGCGTGGGTTTGTACTCAGTGAAAGACACTACGCTTAGAGCACATAAACAGTTTATTAGCGCACAGTGACTTGTACAACTATTGGAACTATAACTATATTCTAACATACATAAAAAACAAAACTTTTGGCGGGAGCGAGCAAAAGCCGCGGAATCGATTGAAACGTTACTTGCGTGCGGAGCGGGCGCGCGCGACTCAGACTGGCGACTGGCCTCGGGAGTCGGGCGCGGGATCGGAGCGCGAGGGACGCCGCCGGCGGCGTGTGTGCGGAGCGCATGCGCGGCGCTTGCGCGGCGTCTGGCCGATTGTGTGACCGCGCACCGTACCGAGTTTCAAACACTATTTAACGCGCGTAATATATGTATAAAAAAATTGAAAAAGCCTCATAAAGCAGCTGGTAAGTATAAATATAATAACGTTAATAACTAATCGTAATTACTTACAGTAGTCTCCGTTGTTGGCATTGGTTTGTCCTTATCATTTAGAAAAGTAAAATATTCAGATGCAAACCACTTCGATATATATACATCATTAGCTCCTGTAAAAAAAAAAGATATAAAAGTATATAGGCTATTATAAATATGTCAATTTACAATGCGAAAATACAATGCATACAATGCGTAAATAAACAATTTAAAAACTTACCTGATCCTGTTACTAAACTTTTTTTGATTTTGCTCCTTTCTTTTCTATTAGTTGCTAATAAAGTTGTCATCTTTTTTTTTAATTCATCTATTGTAATGTTCAGTTCATTTGAAATGGCTTATTCCCAAAGTACTCCATTCTTTTGTTCTAAAAAGATAAGAATCTCATACATTCATTCCCAAGTTACTCCAAGGATTTTTTATTATTTGAAATTACTTATTATTTTGTTCCCATTCTGCTCCATAGGTATCTGGAACTATTCCCAAAGTACTCCACCGATTATTCGTTATCAATTCTCAAAATGCTCCATCGACATAAATACCGATAGTATAAAAATCTCGTGTCACGATGGATCTATATTAAGGGTAAACTACTGAACTGATTATTATCAAACTTCGTAATTATTTCTAACTAGCTTTTGCCCGCGACTTCGTCCACGTCAAATGTATCCTCTTGGTCGCAGCGTGATGTTATATAGCCTATAGCCTTCCTCGATAAATGGGCTATCCAACATTTAACATAGTTCCTGAGCTTTGTATGTTCAATCAAACCACCTCTTCAGTTTTATGATATGAGTTTAGAGATAGTATAGTATTTAGATTTGATTACAATTAAAAGAGTTATAGTGAGTCAACCTTAAAAGATAGACATTTATGCTCTCGCAGACTTTTTTTTAGAACTTTTTAAGAGGCATGAGTCCGTCATACATGATTAGTCATGCTGAACTTAATAAAACAACACGTGCCTGGATGAAATCCTCGTACAGTTATTGTTGACTTAGAAATAGCAATCATTAGTGTTCTGGGCAATACATGTCCCAATGCTATGTATAATCAAAGGATGTAACTTGCGGGAGGAAACGCTCGGGTGTTTCCATTGCGAGGATCGTCTGGAGGACACCGTGGAGCATACGGTGGAAGTGTGCCCTGCCTGGGCGGAGCACTGCCGTGTCTTCGCGGAGGCGATCGGCGGCGGCGACCTCTCGCGTCTGGCCCTGGTGCGAGCCATGGTACGGAGCGAGAGGGCATGGGAAGCCGTCACTTCCTTCTGCAAAGCAGTAATGCTCGCGAAGGAGGAGGCGGGGCGCGTGAGGGAGTGGCAGTCTCTTCACTCTCACGTCCCTAGCCGCCGCACGAGGAGACGCGCGTCGGGAGTCAATAACAGACTCCCGGCCACCGTAGGCGCGAGCTTGCGGGTGGCGAGCAGTGGGTAGCTCGCCGCCCGGTAAGGATCAGGGTCGGGTCAACGGCGCGTAGTGTTCCACGCGCGCCTGAAAGAGATGTCAGCAGTACTGAAGGGATCTGCTAGGACCGATACCTGCCAGGGTCGCGAGATTGTTCGAAAGAGATACCGTGACCCTGGCACATGGGCACTCAAGGAACACGGGTGGGTTTAGTCAGTAAAAGTCTGACACGCCCTCCCACTGCGCCCAAGAGCGGGAGACGTCATTTGATGATATCCCATCCAAAAAAAAGGATGTAACTTACATTTTAAACAAGCTTTATTGAAGAAAAGTCGCGATGTTGGGAAAGAAAAAAAAGACTTCGTGGCTAATTGTAGTGCTTTAGCTCATCTTTCAATTGAAATTCTAGTGTAGTAATTAAAGTCTTTTATTTATACATTTCTTATTATTTAAAAATATATTTGCAAAGCTTTTGAGCCTGACTGTACGTCAAGTACCCTTTTATAGTAATTCGGTACATATTTAAATTAGCTTATTGAATAAAATGG
This sequence comes from Aporophyla nigra, assembly GCA_947507805.1. Classification (NCBI taxonomy): domain Eukaryota; kingdom Metazoa; phylum Arthropoda; class Insecta; order Lepidoptera; family Noctuidae; genus Aporophyla; species Aporophyla nigra. The sequence continues at coordinate 22,400,993 of OX382292.1, read as the reverse complement.
AGTGGAGTATTTTGAGAACATTTTAATATTATCATGGAGTAGAATGAAACCTAATTAAAACTATTATATTTCTCATGGAGGCGTTTGGGAACTTTTTTTGGAGTATTTTGGGAATAACCCTTTGAAATTGCCTTCCATGCATCTTGGCGTAAATCGTTATTTCGATAATCAGTTAGTGTGCTATCCCACAAGACCCGGTGAAATTCATAAAGTTGAATCAATCTAATAATATTTTCATTATTGATACTCGAAGAACACGCGTGTTTATTCATTTTGCCGTCCAAATATAGCGTAGCCGGCCGCGTGCGTCCTCTTTGACGCGCGACCAAAAACCGACTGACGGTGGCTCGCGCTGCGAGTTGGCTCGCGCGGTACGCGTACCCCAAGAGTGAACGCGTAGCTGCAGGTATGGACTAGGCGTTCCGGATACGCGTAAACTGAGTACGCGTAGCAGGGTACGCGCAATCCGTACGCACCTTGAGATTTCGATGTCGATTTACATCATTGTGCCGATTGTCGTGACCGCCAATGGCATTATAGCCAAAAGCTTCGACGACCACTTGTCGAAGCTGTCGTTGCGCGATTGGATCAAGGGCCTGATACAAAGGGCAGTACTCTTTGATACGGCTCGCATTGTGACGAGGTTCCTGTCTCTGGAGCCCTAACCACCGGTAGCACGGACCCTGCTCCCGACACCGGTGAAAGAACTATTTTTTATATTTTTAAATGTTTTTGTTTTATTTTTTATTATTGAAATATTTAAAAATATAATTTATATGTATTTTGTAGAAGAAAGGGAATAATAATAATTTATTCATAAAAAGACAACTTTTTGGTCCACATTTTCTGTTAGTATCACTTAAGTATTCACTATGTTAGTTTCAGAGTTGGATAAATATAATCACTATCAAAAATTTAGGTATTCTTACAATAAAAACTAAAATTACAATTATTTTTATAAACAAACTAAGTGTGTTTGTTTTACGCGGCCCGCACAGCCCGACACCCCGCGAGTTCCTCTCGGTTGCTCTGCGCAAGTACATTCGTCGCGCTACTGTAGAGAATATTGTAATACTGTGGATAAAGTATCGTTTTGTGATATTTACATTGCTTGTTCAGTTAGTTAATGCGACCCCATAAGTAGTGGTAGTAGACCCCATAAGTAGTAAATGGAATATTCATATTCTTTTCCTAGATATTATTGTTATATTTTGATTATATTGATATTATTCTGAGTTCTCGATAGAATTAATGTGTTTATGATAATGACAATGTATGGCAATGTAAAAAATGTGTTGATATAATACTTCAGTACTGTTTCCATGGAGTTTCTTGTCCTTCTTCTCCATGAAGACCTAGTTTGGAACGGACGACTAGCTTTCTGATTAATACTGACAAGCCTAATTGAAATATATGTGTAGTCTTGTCTTTCTGTGCTTTACTTATTGAAACCCTTTCCTGTACGCAGTAAATAAGCCGTTACCATTCTGACATACAAAGCTTGATAATTGGTATATAAATACACACTTATGGTTATATACTGCTTCATATAACACACGCATGCGCTGTCGAAACGTCGCACAAAGGGGTATTTGATACTAAAATATGACCAAAAATATTTTTTAATCTTTCCTCAGCAAAATTGTTATCAAAATCGATTGACATTAAATAAAACACAAAATAATACTATATTAGACTTATATTTTTTAATAAAAGCTTACATAATACAAACTCTTCGTTAATCACTATCACTATATTCATCATTTTCCGAATTGTCTTCGTCCAGAATACCTCCGCTTTCATCTCCAGTTACTCCAGATTCCAGAGGGCGTAGTAGTTCAATAGTTTCTCTGCAAAACGGTTGAGTTTTTTTTCTTGGCAATGTGCGTATACAGGAAAGAAAAGGATCCGAGCTTAAAAGTAATCTGTTGATTACGTCTCTATTGCAATCTTCCCGTGAAAATTTGCGTGCAAATCCTAGCCGGTAGGACCGAAAATGTTTGTTTCGGGTTTCTGCAAAAAATCTATTCCCGTAACAAAGGGTTTTTCCTTATGTCCTGCTACTAGGACAGATACAGGCTACTTATTTTTTCAGGACTATTTTATGTTCTGTATACAAGACAATTACAGCCAACGAGTGTATAACTATTGTATGATAAAATAAGACAAGCCCATAAAGTAATCAATGTTTTATTGAAATTTAGCCAAATTACTTATATAAAACTTAACTTATAACTTCTTTATTTATTTTGAACAAATAATATTTTTATAACGTTACTGATTTACTTATTAGATATAGATAATCAGTCACAATAGATCAGTCATCAACAATTATAGTAACCTATCTAGCATACAAACATATTATAAACATTCATGCCATTTGCGTATAAATGAAAAATAAGAAAACACTTATGGATTATGAAAAGCTTCAAAACAGTTTCTCTGAACCGTGAAACATAAATACACAGCACATTTTTTGCAGGTAACTGTAGTCTTTTTGTAACAACCCTCATTTCTGCATCGATTTTGCTTTGAGCTGTGTTGTGGCATGTGATTAGCTTTTTTTTGAAGAAAAGATTTAGTTGGTAAAGGAACTATAGTAGTCTTACGTTACTTGTGCTTTGGTAAAAGTTCTTCGAACTCATCAGCTAGGTCATCAGTGTCTGTAGAATCTAAATTATCAGTAATCAACTTCTCACCAAGTTCCATCTTGAATTCACGTATGCCTATAACGTTTTTAACGCCCTTTTTCTTCTCTCTCTGTTTGAATTGAAGGTATGAGTTAGCAACAGCCAAGTCTATCATATGAGATATTACTCATACTGTCCACTTTTTTGTTCTGTTACGTGAAGGGCATACAGCTAGCATTCTATAAACTAAATCTACACCCCCCATGTTTTCATTATATTCCTTGATAACGTCGGGGCGTCTTACGCGTTCATACACTTTGTTTTTCTTCGACCATCTTTCACACTCATCTGTCTGTCTATTAGTTAAACTCGTTGACATCACCACGGGCTAGTTGTCCATCCAACGAGTCACTGCTAACTTACCATCTGCCCGTGTTTTTATTTCGCAATAACCCCGTTGTTTTTTCATGAAACTCTTATCTTCCTCTAACACACAGGTTTTGGGTAATCGGTTTCTCATAATTGTTCCAGTGGCGTGAAATCCCTTGTTCAATAATTCATCACACAATTTGATAGTAGTAAAATAACGATCAAAAAAGATGTGGTGACCAGGGACAAGTGCTTCCGTCATACGAAGAATAGCTGCTTCTCCAAGACCAAAACCCATCTGTCTAATTTCCGGAAAAGTTGTGTCACCTTGATATATTTCAAAATCTATAACCATTCCCTGAGGCGTTGCTAAAACAAATACTTTTAACCCTAAGGGATTAGGTTTGTTAGGGTTATATTGACGAATACAACATTGACCAGTAAATGGAATGATCATTTCATCAATAGACATTTTTGCTGTGCGAGGTTGAACTAAACATCCCTGTCGTACTTTCTTGAAAAGGGGACGCACTTTCCAAATCTTGTCTTTTTGGCGCTCTTCGACAGTAACATCAAGATCGTAAACCACTTTTAACGACGTTCTAATGGCGTAAAAACGCAGGCGAGTCATGGCTGTTGTTATGATAGGCTGTTTCCATTTAGACGACCAATACATGTCTATTTGAGGATATTGTAATGAAGCCATAATCAGTGTCACTCCAATATAAAGTTTTAGTTCTTGAACTGTAAGACCATGTGATCTACCTTTTACATGAACTGCTGTTCTATTTGTACTATCTTCAATTTGTAAGAGTATCTGTTCATCTATATATTGTTCAAAGAACTGATCGAATGACCATCCATGGTCGAAATTTGGCACAAATGCTGGTTCATATAGATTTATTTCGAGAGGCTCAAAATTTCCATTCCACAAATCCACAACATCAGTTTGAGACTGTATTTGTCTATTGTCTGGCTGAGCTGACCTTCGAGGGCGACGAGAAGATCTTCCTCGGCGTAAACCAGAGCCAGTAGCCTGGCGTATTATAGAACTACTCGATAAAGCCGGCGATGGTGACTCAACAACATCATGGGAGTCTGAATTTATAGAAGAATCACTAGAACCATACCTGCGACGCTCTTGTGTAGTGATTTCTGAGGGATCATTATATGTGGGGTCTTGGATATCATCGTCGCTGCTAAAATCGACATCAGATTCTTCCAGCAATGCTAAAATGTTATCCTCACGACAGGCTAAAACAAACAGCAAATAAAATATCATTTACATAATACACTTACAGGTACCTATACACAGGACATCATTATATTATTTCAAAAGTAGGAGTCTGCATTATTCCTAAATACAGGACATAAAACTTTTACATCCGAACAATATAAAATATTGGCGGAATTCGCGTAAATATTGACAAATACTAAATCTAGTATTCGAAAACGCAATTTGAATGTGTTTTGATAGAAATAGTAACATTTTCATAAGATTCAAAGAGATTGAACTTACCATTGCCGGAGCGCGGCTCGATACGTCTGGAGCTGGAAGCCATTTTGGCAGAATGGACCTTCACTTGATCTGTCAAATATTTTTCAATACCAAAAACGATCTTCAATAGATGTCACTACTGGTTTATATTTGACGCAACGTGGATTATTTAACTTGCAAGATTTTTTATTTTTATGTTCTACGGGTAGTACAAGCTCAGTGAGGAGGTTAAAACTTCTTTTAACTGAGTTTTTTGAACAGTATAAGTTTCTTCAGTCGTGTCATAATCATCATTTAAAAAATACTTCTCAGATTCTCGCTGAGCGTCTGTAGCACTTTGTATTATTCTTTTATGAGTTGACGAGAATTTTCCGAGCGACTTTTGACCCTTGATTTTTAAGATTTTCTTTGTAGCAACCAACGCAGAAACGTCTTAATTTAGCAATAGGTCCCTCTCTTTTCAGCAATTCGTGCTTCATTCTTTTAGGTCTCTCCTGCTGTTGTTCACAATTTTCTTTATCGACTCTTGAGTCCACAAGATACTTGAATACCTGACGCCTGAATTGCACTATACCCTGATTAGTGTTTTTGTTCTCTTTATACATAATCCAAGCCACCAGCGCTGTTTAAAATAAGCTCAATGGCCAGCTTTTTGTACCATTTCACAGTTTTTCTGAGTGGTGATGAATATGGAGTCATTTGATCACTCATATCGAGTGAACTTTTTGCTTCATTGTAGGCAAGTATAATTTTTGGTTTTTTAATAGCTCTACCTTTCTTTAGAACCGTTCGTTTGCCATTTGAGTGTTTCGTCGAAAGCACTAAGACGTCGCGCTTATCCTTCCATTTGAGAACAGTTATACCCCGTTGATTCTCCATAGCTATTGATTCGCCTTTTTCCACTTTGGCGTCGACTATTGCCATTGGCAAACCCCTTCTATTCTTTCTAATTGTTCCAAATAGGTGGGTGTCGTGGTTCAGTAGTTGATTTGCCCAGTCCAAATCGGTATACCAATTGTCGGTGGCAATTGTATGACCCAAATTTAATATGTCATCACAGATAGCCATTACAACATCATCGACACATACGGTTTCATTTGGAGCGTACAATTTTTTTAAATTTTCGCTCAAAGCATTGATGAGGGGTCGAATTTTAAAAATTCTGTCGGATTTGTCCGCTGTCTCATTAACAGTGAAGTGAATCATTCTCAAAAGCAATTCAAATCGGTTCTTGCTCATAACAGTGGCTAGAAAATGTTGCCCGAACACCCTGTCTTTACTCCAGTATAAATTTATTTGAAGAAGTTTCACCAGTCCCATGTACAGGATTAACCCAAATAATTGTTTAATCTGATGAGATTTTTTATTAATGAGTGGAAACCGACATCAAAACATGTTTTGATGTCGGTTTCCACTCATTTGCACGAGACTTAGGTTTTAAGGTTTTTGATAGTGATTGCTGTACAAACAAATTTGTTTTGTTTCCAATCGTCTTAAAAACGACTGTCTGGGACCAAAACGGAATATTCTCCCGCTGCACTATTTTTCAATTCTCTCGCATATTTATTTATTTATTTAATACTTCAAGCACATAAATGTACAGAGGCGGACTTAATGCCATAGGCATTTTCTACCAGTCAACCTTTGGGTGATGCAGAGACATTCAGTGCATATGGTTGCTTCATACCTGTAAGCAAGAAATAAATAATATGAGGGACAATTTCACGCAAGCCAACTGGCCCCAAAATAAAATTATCCCGAGATAATCACAGACAGACATACATATAGGTCAAACTGAAAACCTTTTTTAAAGTCGGTTAAAAAAGTACTTAGCACTTACCTTACGAGCAATTTGATTAGAGATATAATTTTCAACCGACCCCGATTCACTTTCGGAGCTACTTGCAATCACCCGACGGTAACATTATTTTGTTGGTAGGATAGCATCGTTACTAATTTCTTCCTCGGAAAAATTGCGTATCTCACTAAAAATACTAGATTCTAGTGCTTCAATATGTTGTAAGTCTTCTTGAGAAATATCTAAATGTCTAGATCGGATATACCCATTTCAGTAAATAAAAACGTTCACAGACACAAACTCAACCGATCGGCGCAAGCGCTTACAGACGACTGAGGTGTGGGGGTGACCGGAGGCGTGCCCTACCTGGCGCCTCCATAACGAATATTCACTTTTAAGTATTACAGCGCCGCGTAGGTCAATTATGACCTTACGAAGTTTTTTTGAAATATCTACGGAATCCAGTTGCAGGTCAAAACACTTCATGTATAAAAATGTATATTTTGACCTAACGCTTATATTTCCATCAAAAAGTTTGTGTTTTTCATCTTTTATACTACCGGCAGAGAACGTGTTAAAGTTAATCTGAACCTTTTCAATAAGAAGCTTTGTATTATTTTGCAATTTATACAAAGCTTCCATATTTATTAAGAAATTATTTTAAATTATGTACTACTTTGACAAAGTAAGATTTACTTTAAACTCCGAAAAAAAAATGTTAACCACACTCACAAAATGTTCGCTGTTTTGTTTGAATAAACCTTAAATTCCTGTTTCAAATATTTACCACAAGATACACCAAATATAAATTATATGAACATAACCAGTGTAAATATACCAAAGACAAATTCAATTTATTACAATTGCATTAATGTGTAATAAATTATTGTGTAGTGTGTACAATTGCGTCTTTCTTCTTCCTTTTCTGCGGGTTATGCTGAATTGTAAACCTATGTGTTCGTACTGTTGGTCTAGGTCTCAGGTTTTTCTCTGGAGGATCCACGGTGGGCGCCAAATTGTAATTGAAGTTTCAGTATAAATAATACTCCAGGATAATACTTAAGACTTGTATTTTAAACACACGACACACAAGGATGTTACAATAAAAAATACGGGGGTTGTAGGGAAAAAAATATCTAAGTCAAAATGAAAAAGGTAAATACAAGGAAACAGTTAAGTTAGTAGGTCAGTTCAAGCTAGGCGTTAAAACAAAATAAAAGATATGCTAACCACTTCTATAAAACAAAACATATAAATTAAATAGCAAGCGAGAAAATAGAATAAGTAACAGTTACTTTGACAAACTAGCAAACCTAAATAAATGCGTGAAGCGCTAAAAGCAAAACAACTCCACGAACAATAAGGCACACCGGTAATATTCTGTATTACGAAAGCACTACCTAGCGTGACATATAGTACGCAGAGCGTTCAACTTGCTAGGGAGTTGTTCCGAATCGTCGGATGCAATGTCCGCGCAGAGTCGAACTGAGCCAGTAACCAACTCTTGAGAATTCGCGACGTCCCCGTAAGGAGGCGTGGCGGGTGGCGCCGGAGCATTGCTCCCAGTCCGCGGATGGTTTACAGTGGCCCGCTAAAACGGGCCCCTCAATATGTGGCCAGATGGGCAGACAATATATTGGACACGTACTTAACGCGTCCATGTGAATGGTTGCTGTTGTGTCTCTGTGGACGCACCGCGGCGTTGATCATATCAACGCCGCTTTCTTCACGACATTTTGGCGGTCTGTCCCCGCCAGGTGAGACCCCCAGTTACCTGGGGGAGGCCCGGCGAGAGACAACCAGCGACAAAATGCCGATTCGACGCTCCCTCAGAGTAGGGTGCGCGCCCCCGCTTATCCCGTTTCCCAGAGCGAATCGGTAGCGGTCTAAGCTAAGGGGCAGTATGTGCGTGTGGGCGGTAGTGTGCTGAGTGACACCGCCCATGTATACGTAACAACGCAGGCCCGCCCGTGTGTACACATGTGATTCTTAGTGCCTGTTTAGAGGTGGGTGTCTGATTTGCGCTACGCGAAATGCCTATATTAACTTAGAACACGCCTCGCAGCGAGCGTGTATATTGTATGTGGAATGCTATTTGTTCAGGTAAGCCGCGTGTAACCTGGTTGCGGCTTACCCGGGAGTAAGTCCGGTATGGAGTCAGTGTCGTCCCTTACCAGGTCGCGGGGCAGAGGTCTCGCGTCAGGGGGCTGCGTATGCCAGGGCGCGATCTGCTTCACATGAGGCCAATCAGACGCGTCGGTACGCACGAACATCCCCTTCGCGAGGCGCCGCACATGGTCATCCAGGCACTCGATCCCGAGATCCCGCTGGACGACCTTAGCCAGCCGGGCGGGGAACGCCTTTTATATCTGCGTGGTACTGACGCGGCGGCGCACAGTGGGAAATAATGGAAACAATTCCAGCCACGCGTCATTTTATGAGGTCACAATTTTTTGTTAATCTCTTTATAATGTCATATATTTTAAGCTACAGGTGCGGAAATTATGAAATTTATCACTGTTTTTTTAGTAATCCAGAAAAACATCACACGTCTAAGCTAATTTACAACCCTCAACCCACCTAACCGTGGGTACAGTGAGCTACCTCGGTATTTTTCTTCAAATAATTAAATTTTATACTACATGTAGGCTAAGCAGCCAACCACCAACCCACTAAGCCACTTAACCCCTAAAAGTCACCCCCACCAAACCAAAAGCAGGCAAACCCTTAGCTTAAAATACAGGAAGATTTTTTAGTCACCGTCCAAATTTTTTCTAGGCATTAGGTATCATTCAATAAATCCATTTTTGAAAAAAAAAAACGATACATAATTTTTTTATTTTAAATTAATTTCTTGAAAGAATTATCCGCTCTGCGTGGTCACTAAGTTAAACGTTAATAATACTACACTTGCCGCCCGTGAGAGTATGAAGGGAACATTTGCAACTTTGTTTATTATAATTTTCAATTAATTTCGCCGGCGCGCGGGGTGGGCCGCCGAAATTAATACGTAGCGCGGTGCATACGCACTAGGTAATAGCCCGAACTATTACCTAGCGCGCGGCGGTGTCCAGAATCATCAACTTTTTATAGATAACTTTGTGATGTGATATCTCAATATTTTTGTATTAAGTGATAGTAAAAGAAAAAACACGTATTAAATGATTTTCGCAAAATATTAATATATCATCATTTGGACGGTGACTAAAAAATCTTCCTGTATATGACATTTTAAAGAGATTAACAAAAAATTGTGACGCTACCTCATAAAATGACGCGTGGCTGGAATTGTTTCCATTATTTCCCACTGTGCGGCGTGTACTTGTGCATGTGTGACGAGACCTTGAGAATGTACTCAGGTGGGCGCTCGAGTTAGCCGTGCGCGCATTGTTTACTTCGTTACAGTGTTTTATTTCTTTTTTTTTAATTCTTTATTAATAAGGGGTTTTTATCCATACGGATACGTCAACCCAATTGTACCTTATACTCTATTTACACACAACTATAAACCTTTAATTATACTATATTATTATATACCACTAATATACATAACTAACAAATAGAAAAGGAATCATTGCCTAGACTTCTGAATTAAGCCACAAATTATGCGTTTAGTCCTTTCTGATTTAGGGTATGCCAAAATATTTTGGATAAGTCCGACATCCCACATATTTAATTTAAACTCCCTAGCCAAAGATTCCCTTTCATCTTTGTTCTTAACACATTCCATCAGCAAATGATGCACATCTTCAATTTTATTGCATGTCTCACAAATAGGCGATGCAGCCTTACGCATCAAGAAAGCAAACTTTGCCGATGGAAAGTGACCAGAACGAAGCCTTAGAGCTAACTTAACATTAGAGCTAACTTAACATAACTCCTAGTTAAACATTTATCATCAAACCAGGGCCCACGAGGAGGTTAATTTTGAATCACTTTATACCAAATGCCTTTTTCTTTGGGATATTTTATTGAAATATTCTTTCCAATTGTCAAAACATGCATGCTTACACTCTTAAACCTGGAGAAATATTCCCAGTAATCGGACATATATGACGTCACATTGCCCGTCTCAACTGCCAATTTTGACAGTCAGTCAGCCTCCTCGTTGCCCCGTAACCCTATGTGCGCTGGAACCCATTGCAAGATAATCCTAATTTCCTCTTTGTTGTAGCAATGAATTAGATTAAACTTTTAAATTAATTCAACTGTTACTGTTACAATTATAAGCATATATGCATGATGAAATTGCAATGCCCTAACAGGGCCACTATGTTCTAAGAACTGATAGCCTCTGTTAAGAACTTTATTTATATACACATAGTTAGCAATAAAGAATTTGAATTTGAATTAAGAATGTCTTAGGCTATCGATGCACCTCTGCAACCAGAGGCGCATCGAGCCACATGTTGTAAAGCGCTCTTGCTATCTGTAAATATAACTACTTTATTTAGATTTTGACTAAGTGAGTATGACACCGCTTGGTATATTGCAAAGAGTTCCAGAGACATTATACATATTGCCATTAATTCTATACAGAGCCTTATCACCTGTACCTTGATGGAAAAAAGCAGCTGAGTTTACTTTTGGATCCATCTGTGAAGATTTTACGACAATCACTATATTTGGAAGCTAATTCAGATACCACTTCGTGTACCAAAGCATTATGATTATAACATTTTTTTGGGAAGGTTACACATTCTAAATCACTTTTAATACTATCTTTAATTTGTAGCCAGTAGGGGTTTTCTTCCTGGAGTCCTGGAGTGGAGACCGCGTATTGGCAAGCGTAGTGTGGGACGCCCCCCAGCTAGATGGACCGACGACCTCAAAAAGGTGGCTGGGACAGACTGGATGCGGAAGGCGGAGGATAGGGTGTTGTGGCGCAGCATGGGAGAGGCCTATGTCCAGCAGTGGACTGCGATAGGCTGATTTGATTGAGGGGTTTTCTTTTATTTGTCCAATAGCTACTATCAGTTAGGGTATCTAATTCTGATATTTTGTTTATAGTTATATTATTAAGCCATGACAATGATTTAAGAATTATCTTGTATGCGAGATATTTTCGCCTCAAAAATAATGGTGTTATGTGCAGTTCACTTTCCATCACATGGATAGGTGAGCTTCTTATGAAACCTCCTACTATTTAAGTGCTTGATTTTGTCATTTATCTAGTTTGCTTGTATGTGTTTTTGCGCTAGAATCATACAAGTAACAGGCATAATCTTTTTCCTAGCGATATGTATAGTCTACGCAAATGTTTAGTATGTACTCCCCAAGAAGAGCCTGCCAGTACTTTAAATATATTAAGGTATTTTCCACATTTACTAACAATCTCATTGATATGTTTCCGCCAGTGTAAACTTCTATCCAACCAAACTCCTAAATATTTAACACATTCCACCACTATTAACGGTTGACCATACAATCTTAATGACGGCAATATTCGCCTTCGGCCCCTACTAAATACACAATAATTCGATTTGGTTGGGGACAAAGTCAATCCAATCTCACCCAGTAATGTGATTATAAAGTTTAAGGCATCCTGTAAATATCGCTCACATTTGTTTATTTGCTTGTCACTAAAATATATGACAAAATCACCTGCGTATTGCGATACCATAACGGTTTTTATTTGACGACAGATTTGATGCGTTACTAAATTAAATAATAAAGGCGACAACGGGTCACCTTGTGCCAATCCTGTGTTAGTCAGCCTTGATTCAAAACCTTCATTATTAAATGATTTAATTTTTAAATTCCTCTCGTTTAAAAATGACCAAAGATAAATACAAACTCGAGACCCAACCTGAATTTCATCTAATACTTTTGTAACAGACTCAATTGAAACATTGTTATACGCATTTTCAATGTCCAAAAAGCATGCTAATGTAGGGATGTTTTTCGTAAATCCAACTTGAACGTGAGAAACTAGTCGGGATAATGCGTCCAGACATGATTGTGCTTTTCTCGTCATTATAACGAACATGACGAAACGAGCAAAACAAAATTATGATCTTCCCGTGTTTGATGGCAGCCCAGTAGACTGGTTGGCGTACCGACGTACCTACGAAGCTACCGCGTCCACGTATAGCTTGTTCGAGACTACAAGCATCGCTCCGTGGCGCGGCAAAGTGGGCCGTTGAAGATCTGCTGCGTACCGGGTCTGACCCAACGGATGTCATAAAAGCATTAGAAGAAGGGTAAAAAAACTGCACTTAATAAAATACGAAGTCTACCACGGGTATCCGATAGTTGCGTCGAGTTAAGAAATATGACGTGCGTTGTACGGAATTGCGTGTACATTCTCAAGAATATAAAGGCGGAGGGCTGTATTAATAACCCCCAAATAACGCAGGACATACTTAGCTAATTAACCCATGTTCAAAGAGCGCAGTACGGCGAGTTTGTTATGAAAATGAAAAACGATAAAAGATCTTCGTGTGTCGCCGAATATAAATATTGTACTCGAGTTCCTGTCACGAGTCACGAGCGACAGCTTCCACTGTGTGTGCGTTTTGTGGAGTAGTGCGGTTCACCGATTACCCGAGTGCGACAAATTTGTAAATAAAAGTGAACAAGAAAAGTGGGACTTCGTAAAGGTAAATAAGCTATGTTTTAAATGTTTAGTGCAAAGTCATTCTCGTTATCGTTCGTGAATCGGTCAATCTAGTATTTGGTGATTTAGTTGATTTAAACGAACTTGTGAAACAGCAGCAATTTTTGCTCTCGAGTCTATTGGTATCACAGAAATGTCACGCAAAAAAGATGAGAGTGAACGCGCCTGTAAGATCCTAGATAGCACTAGTCGCCGGGTTGACGGGGGCTGGGAGGTAGGATTATTATGGTCACGTGACACTGTACACCTAATAATTACGATTATGCTGTCAAACGATTACGCGGTATTGAAAGTAAGATGGATAAAAACCCCGATTATGGTGAATCGTACTCTCGTCAAATTGAAAGGTTAATTTCTGAGAAATATGCTAGGCGGTTGGATAGTCCGCTGAGCAGTAACCCGGTATGGCTCTTGCCGCATTTTGGGGTGATTAACCCCAATAAACCAAATAAGCTTAGATTAGTTTATGATGCCTCGGCCAAATACAAGGGTGCATGTTTAAATGATTATTTGCTAACGGGGCCTGACTTGTTGAATTCTTTATTAGGCGTATTATTTAAGTTACGATCTGGTTCAATAGCTTATCAGCGGATATAAAACAGGTTGGTGACACACGAGCTCCGCATTGGTACAGGCTTGATCCTTCATCTGTCGAATTACACGTTTTTGGCAATGCGAGTGAATCTGCGTATGCTGCAGTAGCATATTTAGTTGGTAGGGATGAATTTGGCAAACCAATCGTCGCACTTATCATTGGCAAAGGCGATATGTGCTCATCAATGATTCTCGCTTTTTTTTGTAAATTCTTCAATCGAGTAAATCATTTATTCTGTTAAATAGTGCGCCATGCATTGTACATGCTATTAAATTTTTATTTTTATGATCCTTCCGAGATGCGTTCCATATTGGATGTGCTTGGTATAGTTCTATAAATTCTAAAAATTTTTGATTTGTCCATGCGGGTGGCTATTTTGTTGATGACGACATCTCGACGTTCGCCCTCGACGCGTGTTGCAACAAGACTGAGCAAATCGCCAATATGTGGACGGAACGTGAACGTTGGCACAAATTCCTTTGATAAAACTGACACTTACCGGCCAGTTACCAACGGGCGCTCCAACGTTAGGGCGAATGCTATTTTCTAGATACCAACGTGTGGAGCCGGCGTTAGCCCATACATCGTCGTTTCCATATCCTTAATGTTCTTCACTAGCCCGATATCCTGTTCTGCTGTAAATGCTGTTTTTTTTTTTCATTTAAATATTTAATTGGGCCAACGACCTCTTTATTTTTGCCTTTGGACCGTCTTTATAATGCCATAACGGGCACTGACATACGATCAGACCACATACGGTCTGTAGAAAGGCTTCTATACCAGTCCACAGACTGTATGTGTCTGTTCGCTGGTACAATTTCTAAGCCATCTGACACTGTGGGTAAGAAGAAAGTTTCTCATTGAATGCGGAGTTGGCAGGACACATCCTAAGGATTATAAAAAGTGATGGGAAACAGAAATACTCGATATTTTTGAAGTGAAAACTTCTTTAGCGGCGTTGAGCACTTTTTCTGTAATGGGTATAAAATCTTAAACTCGCGTCAGGACACGTGACCTGATCGAAAAAGCGTAGGACGGATGGTTTTAATTATGAAAAGCGCCATCTATTAAAACGAATACGAATCACTTGGCTAGCCTTGGTTAGTATGGTTATGGAATCATAGATGACGCTAATATAAACTACTAAACACGAAGAGTTTACAGTAAAATATATGTCATTAAAAGTGTGTCTAATTCTAAAAAAATAAAATCGTTATATAGCATAAGCCATAAAATAAATATTACTTATGAATTAAATAATTGTAACAAATAACTTTTTCTAAGACAGCAACTCGATTATAGATGGCGCTCAAACTAATCATTCAATTTTTGAAGTGAAAACTTCTTTAGCGGCGTTGAGCACTTTTTCTGTAATGGGTATAAAATCTTAAACTCGCGTCAGGACACGTGACCTGATCGAAAAAGCGTAGGACGGATGGAGAGTAGACAGCTATCCCCTCTCTACGGCGCGGCGAAAATGTATGCCTGGGCCTACTGTTTCGTTTAGGCGGCGCAGGGCGCTTGCGCGAATGTTCGTCTATTCGTTACAGCGTGCCACGCGCATCCATGGATGGTGACAGCTGATGGCTCGACCGTCTGTGTAGTGATCACATTGTTGTGTATTCGTAAAATTCGTGAATATAAAGTGCTTAAAATATGGAAATTGAACAACAAGTTATTCCCTAACCATTCCAAAATATCAAACATGCTCAACGTTAATAATCAAGTTTTCACTTCTGCCGGCACTCCCGGAGTGCAATTTTTTTTTATATAGGAAATAAAGGTGTAATTTTTTTGTGTTTATTTTTTCATAACTTAGAATTAGCTAAACAATGGGTAAGTAAGCAACAAAAATATGTGAAATGAATAGAAAATTTATTATACATAACGGAGCGTCACGTATTGAGATTCGCAGATAGCTCTCGAACATCATTAGAAGTAGCTCCTATTAGGCGTGGTAACGCGACATTAATTGTTTAAAAGATAGTTGTGAGAACTCAATAATTATAACGGTCTATACCTAGTTCACACAATTACATTAGAACACAACATTAAGCTTATGACCAAATAATAAATACGATTTCGCAGAGAGGAACGTTTTCGTAGGTCGCACCTATACCTCACGATATCTCAAAACAGAATGTGGGCTCGAAGACCCTTTTCCCAACATCTCTCTTAAACCAAAAAAACATTGTTAGTTATTCCTCATAGGCCGACCCACGACTACGTTCGGTAAACCATATGCAGCCCACATGTTACCGCCGCACTCGAAACCATACTTGTCCTTCTCAGAAAGGCTGACATAAATCTTTTAATTAAAAGACACAAAACTGACCCGCGCAGCGGGGTATGCTATCCGCACTAGTGGATATACGGATATCAAATAAACAATGCAAACTCCAAGCATTTTAAATAATTGGCTATTTGTCTATCAGAACGTAGTAATTAATGCTTTATGCGCGTCTTTGCTCGCGCGTCGACACGGCGATCCTGACTATCACACGTCCTCGTGTGCCATGTCTAGATAGAAACCACTTTTCGCTAGGTTTCAGTAGTCAAATGCAAAACATTTTTATTCTGTAGATACCACCCGGCTATCCTGCCATTACTACAAATTAAGTATCGACTACCAGGTTTCCACTACGTACATTGTCCATCGTTTTCATACCGTGTTTTAACTAAAACTCGACAAAGAACAGGTCTGATCGCTTTCATTATAACTTAAATCACTATTTAATCATTGTTACGTAGTGCAAAACTTCCCATCAACATAATAACTCTACATGTTTATGTGACTTAACAACCAACAGCGCACTGGCTATGCCAGGAGAACCAGTCAACATGCTAGCACACAGTTACAACCAGGCACTCCAGCTACTAGACTGGCAATGCCAGGAGAACCGGCCAACACATAGCACACAGTCACCACTAGGCACTCCAGCCACCACAATGGCACACCGGCCATCACACGAGCACACCGGCTCACACTGGCACACAGGCCATCACACGAGCACA
Source organism: Aporophyla nigra (assembly GCA_947507805.1). NCBI lineage: Eukaryota > Metazoa > Arthropoda > Insecta > Lepidoptera > Noctuidae > Aporophyla > Aporophyla nigra. Next base: position 22,384,469 of record OX382292.1, on the reverse strand, counting down.
CCGGCTCACACTGGCACACAGGCCATCACACGAGCACACTGGCTCACACTGGCACACAGGCCATCACCTGACGCGTTGGTTACCCTCTGGTACCCCGACCGTCACCTATGGCACCCTCGCCATCACACGACCACAGCGGCCCAAACTGGCACACCGGCCGTCACATCTGGCATTCTTGCCAGCCCACTGTGCACCCACCACTCACCGCCGTCGCGCAGTCTCCGACACCAGCTAGACTGGGCTAGGAATATGACCTACGATCGACGGTAAGCAGCTGGTCACAGTACAAGTCACGTAAACAATGTATTTCGATATTCATCTTGTAATTATAGGTCACTTTCACAATCGAATTTCATTCTTAACTACTAATATTCGATAGCGTCGACTACGGCTTGACCTGACTATCAGTTTTTTTTTTAGTTCTGTGCGAACGTAACAATCTGGCATTGCACGAACACGCTCGTGCGCATACTAATTATAGGTTCTACTTTTATCTAAAGCTTTTAGTAAATAGGGGTTGCCTTCTTGTAATTCAACAAATTTCAATGACCCTTGAAATTTCATAATTTTCTACCGACACAGACATATTGAATCACTGTATCATACTTGGCATTTTTTTTTTTCACACTGAATTCGTCTAACTTCGTCGTTAACTCGCGTTGCGTCTTGTTCACCAAAGGCTAATAAGTCTGGTCGTACTACATTTCCAATAAGTATTTCTATTGGGCTCGCTTTTGTCACGCGATTATTAGTCGAATTGATAGCGAGTTGTACATCCTGTACATTTGCTACGTCGTATCCCTTTTCATCTCTACAGCGATAAGCATGATTTTAAGGTGCAAATTATACGTCCCACTTGACTAATGGCTCTTTATGTACCAGCAGCTACTAAACGTAACATTGTATCACAAAAACCCCAGAAAACCTTATTCAAAAAGCATTTACCTTGATCTGCTTAATACGAAATGGATTTCCAAATAAATGAATTGCATACTTTGAAGATCGATGTATCGACACTCAAAGTATCGATGCGCACTATGTACACATACAGCACAACATATTTTGTGAAAGCATCAGTAATTTAGACAAACACATACTCTTTCATTTGATTAGAGCCACTAAGTTTACCTGTTACGTCAATATGAATAGTGTGCCAAGATATTGCTACTTTACGTATCGGGTGTGGTTCCGCTTAAGGTTTTCCGGTCATCGCGTTAGATAGCTTACACGCAATTTTCCGCGAATATCGGAACATTATACAAAAATCCCTTGTCGCCCAGAAGGGCTGGGCACATACAGTACATTCGCCATTCATATCCCCTTACATCAGGGGGCAAGCCCATAGCCATTAACCAGGAACGAATCCTGAATCTGGCCCCCACCGAGAAACTCCAGATAGAAAACCTCAGAAACACCCCGCCCGACCCGGAAATCGAACCCAGGACCCCACGGGCAGGTGCGCCGGGCACGACATATTTTACCAAACTTTTTTCTCACAATAGGAAACCAGTAAAAACGTACTTTTACCCTAAAGTTTTTTTTTTTGTTATTTTTTTTTCAATCTAAGTGCATTATTGACTCGCGCACTTGATATATCACTGAACAATATAAAGCTCTGGGGACAATGGGTAAGCATAGATCATTACAACTGCGTTGTTTTTTCCCAATGTACAATTCCGGAATTTATTTTGAATGAATTCATCAAATCGTTATTTAACATAACATAACATCACGCCTTACTTCCCCGAAGGGTTGGGCAGAAGGGTACCTATAGTACAATCGTTATTTATTTCGCCACTATTTGAGTTCGTTATAAAATTAATTATTTTCGGATCTCGCTATTGTCAAGCCTGCAACCAAGAAGTGGTCCAATAAATTCACTCACTTTTGTTCAATTTTGTCAGGAGGATTATTCAACGGTAATGGATTTCAAAATACGAAATCTACATACGTTACACATTCTGTTCCCGTTTCTATGAGTGATATCAATATCAAAACATTATAAAAACTATTACCATTTATGTACTCCGGGCGTTAGATTGAGTTTATACACAGTACAGTAAATCTCGTTTACAATAGTTTACAACGGTGAAAAGTTTCACATTTGAATGATGCTATAGTAGGCTGTACATACTGTTTCTTTAGTCTTTACATAAGTAAGTATTGCAACGTTGCCCTCTCAGTTCACATCTGTATGAAACTCAATTGGACAATTGCATCAAATCACATTAAAACAGTTACAGGTAGTCAAATGACTGATCATTTTCAGAGTTTTAAAACACCTAGAACAATGCGTAGTCTGTCTGTATAGACCTTGTTCTACAGATTCTAAATAATAATCATAATATCGTATAATCTATGTAACACATTACGAATGTATTAACGAGGTCATCTAGAGTTTAACACAAAGGTCTTTGACTAATGCCAATCCAGAAAATTTGATTGCCACAATTTCACTCATTATAGAACATTAGGCACCAGAATCTAAATAAAAATGGAACGACTGACCGTAGTGACCAAAGCAGATATGGATGCGAAGTCACAGCTCGATGGCCACAAATGCTCCGCTGCCACCAGTCCCACCTGTAGTCGTTTTCTTACATTGCGGAGCGATGTGCCCCGCGCGTCCACATTTGAAACACTGAACACATTTGTTTTTCCGAATCCGAGCGGTATGGACTGGATTCTAGTATTGAGGCACAATATGGCGAAGTATTTGTCGCCAACACGACCTCAATGAGTACCCGTAAATTTTAATTTTGGGGCTAAGACAATCTTTTCCACTGTGAGTCACTAATCATTGATTTCTCTCACACATTATTCACACGCGGACGCGGCAATTTCACACGGGTCGCGGTCATCCCAGCTTCTGATAACGGAGCGTCACGTATTGAGATTCGCAGATAGCTCTCGAACATCATTAGAAGTAGCTCCTATTAGGCGTGGTAACGCGACATTAATTGTTTAAAAGATAGTTGTGAGAACTCAATAATTATAACGGTCTATACCTAGTTCACACAATTACATTAGAACACAACATTAAGCTTATGACCAAATAATAAATACGATTTCGCAGAGAGGAACGTTTTCGTAGGTCGCACCTATACCTCACGATATCTCAAAACAGAATGTGGGCTCGAAGACCCTTTTCCCAACATCTCTCTTAAACCAAAAAAACATTGTTAGTTATTCCTCATAGGCCGACCCACGACTACATTCGGTAAACCATATGCAGCCCACATGTTACCGCCGCACTCGAAACCATACTTGTCCTTCTCAGAAAGGCTGACATAAATCTTTTAATTAAAAGACACAAAACTGACCCGCGCAGCGGGGTATGCTATCCGCACTAGTGGATATACGGATATCAAATAAACAATGCAAACTCCAAGCATTTTAAATAATTGGCTATTTGTCTATCAGAACGTAGTAATTAATGCTTTATGCGCGTCTTTGCTCGCGCGTCGACATACATATATTGAACCGTATTTAATAGTTTTGTTTAAAAGACTTGTGTCTTGTTTTAATTAATTAATTTTTTTTAATACCCGTGTTGTGTTTATTGAGTTATTACGTGTTATAACTCAAAATATTGAAAGAAGGTGAGCCTTTAGTCTGCACTATCACGTGGAAAAGTGGATAGAAGGAGGAACTCACGGCGGGCGGCGGGCTCTCGGTAGTCGACGGCTTTTTTGGTGGTACGACTCCAATACACAGTTCCGGAACGTCCTTGATGACACTTAACACTTCACAGAATTGTTGAAAGTCTCATAGGTAGGTTTGTTAGAATATTATTGATTTATGTTTTATTGCCGGCGCACGCGCGCACGGCGGCGAGGATCGCACTGCCATCTTGCATGCTGAGTTCTCGAGTGAGTTGTGTCGAATGATTGATTCAGGAAGGAAATGAACGAACGGGATTGGGGGGGGTGGTATGGAATCAGGAAGTACGGTGGTAGTGCATTATTGGATTAAATGTTTTCCTTTTATATTTATTTTGATACTTTAACAACCCGGACACTTTATTAAGTGCCGGTAACATAGTTTGGCTATTAAAACCTCTTTAGAACTAAACGATTACCAATAATGTAGAAAAATCAAAACTGCCTGATTTTTTTTTGCAAAGGAGTGTATTATTTGCAGATTTATGATCTAAAGGTAGCTCCAAGTTTGTTAACTCCGAATCTATTTTCCGAGTGTAGCCTTGCCAATCTGCTTTCTTAAAGTTCCTCGTTTTTTAAACACATCTTATTTATTATTTTCTAAGCAAATCTTAATTATCATCCAGGTTTTTATTCATGACCCATCGTTTGAATTTTATAGCCAAATTTGTTGAGACAATAGGTACATCTGGGGAAGATTTTTGTATAGACCCATTGACCAATTTCAAACGTATGTGTGTTGTCGTTGAGTATACATAAGTTGTTGTCCATGACGGAGTCAAAAATCTGATTACCTCTTGTATCGGTTCTGGACGACCAGTTTGATGGTGACCGTTCAAATCATCTGCAACGAGAGCTTTGAAAAAACTTCATCCCAATCACTTTTGCACGTGGGCACTGACGAGGGACAATAATTAGATATGATATTCTCCTGATGAGCGCTTTTGAGTAATTTTATGTGCACAATTTGAATTTGTGAATTTGAAACATTTTACGTTGCACTGTATTATAGCCTTGATAGAATGGTGGGTAAAAACAGGTGTACCTCCATACCTATCGTCACAATCTGCCCTCAATATATTGTATCCGCTGAGTCTGACTATACTCTCTAAGTTTCAATGAGTATTGCTATGTGAATTTTCACCTGGTTCAATAAAGCTTCAAATTCCGTAATTTTCGGTCGTAAACTCTGAGCACTCCATTGTATAATATTGCTTTTTTTTAATAATAATAAGTTTTTATTTAGGAACAAAAACACATTGACATAAATAACAATAGAAACGAGGATAGCTACAAAAGTTATAAATTGTGTCGCAGCTATAAATATCTGTGTTTGTTGTTTATGTAATCCATCATGAACGATGTACACCTGTCAAAGATAACTTTTGCGCAATATAAGACTTTATTTTTTCCTTTAATTTATTCCATAACCATTTCCAACCTTTTTCCTTATATTTGTTTGTGTTGTCAGTTTTTTCCCTTTCTTCGTGATGTATTTCAGAGTCAGACAATGCCGCCCAGTTAATTACGGTATCAATTTTTTATTATTCTTCGGGTTAGCCCTATCCTTTTATTACTGTCTTGTTGTATTACTGTAGACTTCTTCTTCGTTTTAGAATTTAAACTCTCTGCCTTCGTTAGTGTGTAAGCAAATGTATCTTGGGGTTGTGTTAAAGGTCCGATTTCTGTATTTGTATCTTGACCTAATACTTGTTGATGAACTTTTTCCGTTCCTTGTTCTTGTTCCGTTTTCTGTTCTATTTCAACGAAATTTTCCTCATAATTTATAATTTGGCTCTGGCTGCACGTACGGTGTTAAAGCTCTTTTATAATTATGTGCAATTAAACTCTGCCATCAGTTCTCTTAGCCTTCTTTCTTTTAAATATATTGGGCATGTGCGAGATAATGCCATATGTTTTCCGGAGCAATTATTGCACTGATAGGTCGTAGTGTCACAATTAGGGTGAGACTTGCTACATTTTGGGTATATATCCTTGATTGATGAACATACTCTCACTGTATGTCCATATCTCGAACAACGCGAGCATTGCGTGACAGGGAATTGGTAGGGAGTCACTTTCACCTTGGTATTAAAGATGTATACGTAGCTAGGTAAGGAAGATCCTTTAAAGGTTACTCTGACTAATTCTCCGGGTTCCCACTGGCTACTATTTGTGTTGCGCCGTTTTAATCGATTAACGCCTATGATCTCTGTGTCACAGCTCAAACCCTCCAGTATTTCTTCCTCAGATGATTCTAAGTCTATATCTTTAATAACGCCGTAAGTTTCTCTATTCTCCAGTGTTTTCTGACATCTAATTCCTTTTTCTTTCAAGTATTTCGTCTCAATTAATTTATTCGGACTCACTTCATTACTAAACTGGATATGAACTTCAACAGCATTTTAGACATGGGTAAAGTTGTTATATTTCAATCACGGTGACTGTTGTTCTGGTTCCAAAAAAATCACAGTGATAAATCACCGTGACTTTGTCACGATGATATTTCGATAACGCACGTTGGATAGATACTTGGAACGTCTTGTAATGTGACTATAGACGTTTTGATAATTAATTCGTTTATTCCCTATTATCAATAACAAATATCGCCTGCAGCTGTATTCGGTTTTATTATATGTATACGTATACACGTACGTGCGTACGTATACATATATATAACAAAATTGCTTATTTTACTTACAATCTGTTGATCATAATATTCTTCACACTTAACACAGGCTTAGGACTGTCGCATAGTTTTGAAGACTATGCGGCGTGTTTTTTATTTAGATCAACTATTTACATTGATTTTATATGTACATTATTTACAGTTTTACACGATATTTCAAATTTTTATTTGGTTTCGTAATTAGAATTTAAAAATAAAAGCTGTTGCATTTTTCTAATGCCAAGCCTTGTACGTCTCTCGTTCATAATACTCCCTTCTTTAGAAAAGAGCCTCTCACAAGGCACAGAAGTAGCCATAAAATTTAATTTCTTTCTGGCCAAAACTGCTAAGTTGGGAAAGCTGTGTTTGAAAGTCTTCCACCATTCTAATGGGTTTTGCTGTCTCCCCGTAACAGGTAACTCCAAGTATCCCTGTACTTCCAGCACTACCTGCGATCTAGGTGTGCCTTCAGGGCGCACTGTGTCTATTTTATCAAATTCGTCCAAAATATCAAACTTACTTCTTTTAGCTATGGGTTCTTCTGCGGCTTCCACATCTTCTCTTTACTGGACGCAGTTTAAATCGTAGATCTAGCATTGTCGAAACTCCAATCGTCTTACTAGCCTCGAGATTAGCGAATCTTCTTTCAGTCTCCGATCTCTCCTCGATTGGATCTTCAGTAATCTGAAGCATTTTATTCAGTGCCGAAATCAGAAAATAGTAGTAGTTAAAATGAGTAATTGACTCCCAGATACATAATTTTCCCTGCTCATTGCTTCAGTTACTTGTTCAAATGGTTTGAGTACAGTGCTTAACTCGCGACATAAACGCTACTCCTCGACTGACAAGGTTTCCCATTCCACGTCAGTCATAGCCGTTGTAGCTTCTTCCAGATCCACAAAGCGTTGAGAATTCCATCTAGTAGATACATCCTGAAGAATCTTTCTAGGGATTGCAAAATTATTTTGTTCCATTAAGTCTCTAGAATTTTCTTCAGATAATTATATTGTCGCTTGGGAATTGATTGAGAATAGATTCGATAATAAGAAGTTGTTGGTACACAATCACGTTAAAGCGTTATTCACAATGTCAACCTTATGGTTATCTAAAGAATCGTCTGCCCAAATTAGGAAACTAATAGATACGGTACTAAAAAATTTACGAGCTTTTAAAACACTTGGTGAGCCTACAGAATCATGGGACACCTTGCTGAGTTATATCATAACATCAAAATAGGATGTTGAAAAAGAATGGAAACAGTTTAAAAATACTAGTGCTAGTTATTCCGAGAAAACATTTAATTTAGATTCACTCATACAACTTTTAAAAAATAAGGCTGATACTAATGGTTAAAGTCAATAGTAATTCTCAAGCAGTTAGTCATAGTTCTGTTAAAAAGCAATCGCAGAGTTTTGTTTCTACTCAAAACAATAAAAAGTTTTTCAAGCACACCCGCACTTGTGTTAAATGTAAGGGAAAACATTCTTTGTCTGGTTGTCAACAATTTTTGGATTTAAGGGGACCGTCTGAGGACACGGTGAAGCATACTGTGGAAGTGTGCCCTGCCTGGGCGGAGCACCGCCGTGTCCTCGTGGAGGCGATCGGCGGCGGCGACCTCTCGCGTCCGGCCCTGGTGCGAGCCATGGTACGGAGCGAGAGGGCATGGGAAGCCGTCACCTCCTTCTGCGAAGCAGTAATGCTCGCGAAGGAGGAGGCAGGGCGCGTGAGGGAGTGGCAGTCTCTGCGCCCTCACGTCCCTAGCCGCCGCAGGAGGAGACGCCCCGGGCGCCGGGAGTCGATTGCGGACTCCCGGCCACCGTAGGCGCGAGCTTGCGGGTGGCGAGCAATGGGTAGCTCGCCGCCCGGTAAGGACCAAGCTCGGGTCGACGGCGCGTAGTGTTCCACGCGCGCCTCAAAGAGATGTCAGCAGTACTGAAGGGGTCTGCTAGGACCGATGCCTGCCGGGGTCGCGTGAATGTTCGAAAGAGTTACCGTGACCCTGGCACATGGGCAACTGAAAGAACACGGGTGGGTTTTAGTCAGTAAAAGTCTGACACGCCCTCCCGCTCCACCCAGAGCGGGAGAAGTCATTTGATGATTTCCCATCCAAAAAAAAAAAAAACCGTCTACATTAGAGGGTAAAAAAAAAGTTTTTTTTCTTTTTGCTTTATTCGAAAGTATATCATTTATAGTATTTTATAGAATATCCTCCCAAAATGTCATGTCAAAATTCGCACGGGAAATGGTCGAAATAGTAAATATAGTGCGCACGCTTTGAGCGCTCCAGACGCTACGAGCGCGTCACGTAGTAAGCATCTGTGACGGTCGGAAAGGGAGGGTATCCTAGTAGCGGGGATTATTACTGGTGAAAGTATAAAATAGACACGCTATATAGTGTTATAAGAGCCACCAGACGTGCTACCATGTGCTGCTTATATTTATTGTGCTCTTGCTCGTTCCTCTTGCTAGTTGCTCTTGCTTGTTGCAAAGGACTTCGCATAACTACGTATAACAGAGTTGTAGAGCATATACATGAATCTACTAAACTAGTGTTTGATGCTATGTGTCTTAGAGTAGTCGAGGAAGAGAAGAAGGAGAATGAGAAAAAAGACAGGCCTTTACTCGACTTCAAAGTTTCAGGTGACGGGAGCTGAAAAAAGCGAGGATTTACGTCATTATACGGCGTTAAAACATTAATTGCTTTATTTAGCGGTAAAGTTATAGATCTGGTAGTGAAAAGTTCGTTCTGTCAACCATGTACTGCTTGGAAAGGAAAAGAACAAACAGAAGAATTTAAAATTTGGTATGAGACACACGAAGAAGAATGCTCGGCGAATCATTCTGGTAGTGCAGGTAAAATGGAAGTGGACTCAATAAAAGAGATGTTCTCGGCTTCAGAAAATAAATACGGCGTGCGTTATATGAATTACATCGGTGACGGGGACTCGAAAACTTTCAAGGCTATCCTTAATTTGAATCCTTATGGAGACGAGCATGTAGTTGTAAAAAGCGAATGTGTAAATCACGTAGAAAAACGTATGGGAACTCGGCTCCGCAACATAAAAAAAAGAGAAAAAACTTGGAGGTAAAGGATAACTCACCGATGGTTTAATTAAAAAAAAAAACAAAATATTATGGCCTTGCTATACTGAGAAATAGCGATTCTGTTGAAAACATGGAGAAAAGTATAATGGCAACGTATTGGCACATGGTCTCAACAGACGAAAATCCAAGACACCAAACTGCCCCGCAGGAGAGAACAGCTCTGGGTTGCCAGGCGTTGGATGTTTTTCCTCGTACCAAGGTTGCCAAATATCTCGTAATTTCAGAACATAATCTCGTAAAAGTAAAAAAAAAAGTCGTAAATTCCATAGTTTACACAATGTATTTACTTCCATCTGGTTTGCATTAGGAATATTGGCTGTTAAATCAAACAAATTACAACTGTGATTCACATTTTAATAAGTTCACTTAAATGAGTAGGTACAAATGATTAATTAATAGAATAAATTCTATTAAAGTACTAAGTACGTGGCTAATTACATTAAAATGTCAGGGAGATTACTTTAATCATCTTTGTTATTGTTGTACAGTGTTTCAGTTGTCTAGAATATATTTCCTTAGAGGGTTCAAATGTTATCCAATTTCCTTGACGATTTGGGCCCTTAGCACAATCGGCAACTAAAAGTGTACCATTTACTGTGTCTGTAATAAGACGATTTCTAAGTTCTGTTTTAATTAAATTTGTCTTACTGAAAACACGCTCACAGTCTGCATTTGCATGAGGTAAAGACAGAACTGCGAGAGTGAAACTGGCCAATTGGGAGAATTCTTGTGTTTTAAGTAAAATTGGCCAGAACCCATCAGGATCTTTAATACCGAGGGGGTACCGAGCTTTTGCAATAGGCAGTCTTCTCCATTGATCGTCTATCTGTTGCTTTTGGTTATCACTGAAAGATGCAGTTATGCGTGGTAAGACTTCCATAAGGGGCATCAATGTTGGGACGTGATCCCTGAAATCATTAGAGAGAGCTGATTCTGGTCCTAAGGCTTGAAGTTTTGACAGCACAGGGTCTTCCATATCGTACCGTTTTCTTATCTCTAAAGCACCAGTCCTAAGGAAATTTCTGCAGCTTGTGAAGAACTGTGCCTTTTTTGCGGGCTGCCTGACCACATCAGGATGTTTTAGTAGTTCGTATACTTTAATTCCAAGATACATTGCGGCGTCATGTAATTGGAATTGCTCATTTTTAGGGTCCACTTCACTTAGATTTGGACGCATAACATTTTCTCGTTTAAAATAACGTAGGAGAAGTTCTTGATATAAATCTCGAATTTTATCATGCTTTGTAGTGAAATCAATAAAAAATAAACGCAGTGCTTCCCATTGCTCTAATATTCTTGCGACTACTGCTGTTAGGGACAGCCATCTGGTTTGAAATGGTTTCAAGATTTTATGTGGCTCAATTTCAAGAAAAGATTGAAACTTGCGGAAATCAAACTGCCTTTTGTCACTGTTTAAAAAAAAGTTATATATGTCACGAGCTAGTTATTCTGCTGATTCCGGAAGTTCCTTACAATCCTGACTTGCACATAGGTGTGCTGAATGGCAAACACATTTCGAAATAAAAATCCCTGGTAAGTCTCGCAGTAAACGTGTTTTGACTGAATCATTTTCGCCCATCATGACGTTACATCCATCCGATCCAAAGCCAATCATGTTTGTAAGTGGCACATTACGACTGGTAAAAGAATTTACTAACGCTCTGTATATATTTTCAGCGCTCGCCGTAGGAACTTCATCGGTGCCCGTTTCTGTCTCTTTAAAAATCTTATACAATTCCCAGAATACGCTGCAGATTTTCTGAGCATCTTTGTCAAAATAACGTACCACAACACAAGCCGTTTTAATCGTAGATACGTCTGTGGTCTCATCAGTCAGTGCAGAAAAAAAAGTTGATTTCAACTTACTCGCCAAATCAATTTTGTGCCCTTCCCCAATAGCATTTTTACAACTGCAGTGAGTTTAGTACGCTTAAGTTGAATTTCCTGTACTAATTTTGAATCGGTAATAATCTCTTTTAACAGATCAGTCAAATGGTCGGCCACAGAAAAAGCAATATTATGTTCTGCATAAAATGCAGCTAGTTTAATTTCAGCTCGATCCTTTTGTTTATTTTTTGCAGGCGTACACGCCTTAAAACCAAACGAAGATAATTTTTGGGATTGTAGACCCGAGGAACCAGGTTTGTTTCTTAAATGTTTTTTTGATTGTGCGTGACTTTTGAGATTTGTGATTTCGGCTACTAAGGAACTTGATGGACAGAATGCGCACTTCGCCCTTTGAGGATTTTTAGGATCTGGCTGCAGCCAGTCTCCGAATATCGGATCCTGTAACCATTTATCCCGAAAAGTTTGAGAATGATGTTTAAAAACGGTGTCACCTGTTTTTTTTGCTGTCCTTCCTCCGTTTTTAGTTTTTTTTCTAGGTGGAGTGGGTAGAGATTCACTGTCACTACTCATTATTTTAAATTAATCACTGAATAATTCGGAAAACACATCAAAATGCACTGGAACTCAACAAACTTCAACTACTACTGAGTTAAATTATATTTCCCTACGTGTTTCGGTTAGAGCAAGGGAGATAAGAATCCGATATTTACATGAGTGCAACAAGGATAACTACAAAGAAATACATTGAGCGGGAATTCCCCGGCCAAAGACTACAGAGGTAATGAATCTAGTGATGTGCTGAGTGAGTCGATCGTTTATTACGATGTTTATTGTAAAATTTATTATAATATTTTGATTTGGATACATGGTGCAGACAGAGGAAAGTTAAAACGAGTTTAAAATCTCGTAAAAATATATACGAGATTTATTATTTCTCGTATCTCGTACAGAGACCGCTAAATCTCGTAACGTTACGAGATTTCTCGTACATCTGGCAACACTGGAACAGCTGGTGCAAATTTCGTGTAGAGAGAGAGGCGAGGACTTCAGTATACCCACCCACCTCCTTTAAATGATATTGAAAATATTTATCCAATATTTCAAGATTTGTCAAGAAAAGTTTTACTACAGAGATGCTTAGGTGGGCACACTCAAAACGCAAACGAAAGTTTCAATGCCACAGTTTGGCGGTTGGCGCCTAAACACCTTCATTGCGGGCGCAAAATAATCGAAATCGCTGCTTGGATTGCCGCTAGAATTTTTAATGAAGGCTATATTTCACTTTTTTTTTAATAACCATTATCGTGGCAAGATATTTTTTTTTTTTTTGAAGAAAAGCAAAAAAAATGTGTATAGTTTATTTGGGTTGTAAAACACATCAGAAAAATAAATTAAAAAATCGTGATATGGTAATTTTGGAAAAACATTATGTATACCATAATATACATTTTTGCGCCTACAGTGATTATCACATTTTTGAGACTGTATATTGTGCTATACATTGCTATGTTTAGAAAGAATGAATTTGACTGCTAGTTTTTAACATAGACCAAACAACTATTGTAAATCACGTAATTTTAATTTAAAATACCCGTGTTGGTATTAAAAAAGTGTAATAAAAAAAGTTTCTTGAAGAAAATCTTTTATATAATACTAGTAATATAAAAAGTCAGAGATCCTATTGCTTACGGTGGTATTCCTTAAAACAATTTCGGTTCACTTTTTAATAGTAATCTGTGTACGATGGCAAAACTACAGTACCCATGACGACATTTCAAAAATCTAGTATTTCTTCCCTTGAAACTTTTATGGATCTCCCTGTTCGTTGTACGCTATAATATAAAGGGTCTCACCGGGTTTCCATATGAAATCTGCACTGGCGTCTTTTTTGACATTGGTGCCATAATTATGTTGCTAGTTGTTAAAAAAAAATTTGGGCCAATTATCAAACCCCTACCTTCTTTAGTTTTTGAAAAATAAGGGTTTCAACCTCAAACTTGAATGTTTTTTTTCTACGAAAGTGCAATAGATTTTAAAATGGAACCAACACGACATGATAGATTTACATTTCACATTTTTCTTATAATTTTTTAACCACCTATAGGGCAGAACCAAATGTGTTTTAAAAATGAAGGGTGGTTTTTCGTGGCCATTTTTCGAGGTACACCGACCAAATAAATTACATAAATTACGTATGTATCCAACTATAATACATAACAATAACATAGATGTGTCATGGGTGGAACATATTCAAAACAATAAAAGTTTTCAATAGATAGGTACACGGCTACAGGTCAAGCTGTACATTTCCAGTTTTAGCTGACCTCGCATTGCATAGGGGTTTCGTACAATGAGATGTCAGCTTATACTGGTAATGTGTGGCCGTGCGTACTGTAATCATAGGAATTATAATCCTACTAATATTCAACAACAAATTCAATATTCAATATTTTAATTATATTATTATTTATTATTATATTATTCAATATTCTTTGGTCATTAATGCTCTTGGCGAAATATGCCGTCTTCTCGTTAGCTAGTGCCGTGATTGCTTGGTGCTTCAGATCAAGATAATATACCTTATGACCTGGTAGTTTGGTTTTGCGAAATCTATTCCTGGCTTCATCTCTTAATTTCGACATAAGTCTGATATTTGCAGTTATTCATGGAGTAGGGCGGGTTTTAAAGGTCTTTCTTTTAAAAGGAGCATGGAGATCGAATAACTGCATCATGAATGAATTAAATGTTTGCACCATAGTATTGACATCACGGTTTTTTTTTCGGTTCCGGTTGTCAAACGAGTATCAGTTTTTTAAACGTGCTCCAGGAAAATAATCGAAAACACAAGTAAATCTCAACGAAAATCAACCAATTCTACCGTAAATCACCACCAAGAAGCAAATACAACTTGAAACAACAGAAAGAAACATACTAATCACAGTAATTACTACAAATTCAAGGTTAGAAAAATCTTTTTTGCTACTCATCTCAAACGAAAACAAGTGTGAAGTTAGTCTCAAACGTCAAACGTCCAGCTATAGACTATACAGTGAGAGAGACAAGTGCACATTACTACCACCTTAACGGACATAGCGTTGCGTTCCATTTTACGCATCCCAGAACGTTTAGTTACTGCATTATGGATACAAAAGGAATATCGGAGGATATGTTGAAACTATTTCAAATGATGAAAATGGAGTTAGAGAATCAAACAACAATAATAACTCAGAATATTACCGATACTTTGATGCGATCTGTAGATGTCAAAATACAACCAATAATAGAAGAAAATAAGAATTTAAAATTACAAGTGGAAACACTGAATAAGAAAATAAAGTACCTTGAGGATACGAATAGGAAAAATAATATAATAAATACACGGTGTTAAAGAAACTGAAAAATCCTATGAAGAATTATTTACTATAATTTAAAATATTTTGGAAAACTGAAACATCAAGATTGAAAAAATTGAAATAAATAAATATTACAGACTAGGACAACAGCAAGACGCTAAAACTAGACCAATACTGATCACCCTCATGTCACAACTAAAGAAAGCAGAAAGAACAATGTTCAAAACGTCCCCACCCTTGTAGCACTTTAAAACCTATGTTAATCGAAGGGCCATAACAATCTTATCATTTTATTGTACGACGGCGAAACTGAAATGTACATCCGAAAAAAGTTATATCGACATGAAGAAAACGGAATCAGTAACAATTATGTTGCCGTTTATTATACTTTTTCGACATGATGTAACCATACGTAGGTACACTACAATTATAATTACATTTTGATAAGTTTTTTAATTCAAAACATGTTCACAGTCCAAATAAGCCAGTGGTGAGCAATATAGAATGGTTATAATAAGAGCCGCATGCGCAGCGCCACACGACGAAGAGCAGGTAGTAAATGTGGGGTGGTGGAAGGGCGGGGAGAAGGGAAGTATGTCTTTGTTCCCTTATCGCTTGCCTGTCTGCCGCTGCTGGTTTTATTGGTTATTGTAATTATTATTTAGTACCTTTCGGAACTTCCTTGAGCGTACGCGTATTTTTGTCTCCCACTTTTGATTGCTAGTTTTATCCTTCTACTTTGGACTTGGCTTTGGATTTGATTTTGTGCCAACGATTGGACTAAGTTGAATTAGTTTGATTTAAGCGACTACGGACTTAATAACGGATTTTGTGTGCCTGTGGTTTGGATTTATTTCATTGTTTTGACAATATGGAACATCAACGAATTCATCAATGTGTTACGTGTTTACGGTCTGTATTCCGAGATCGAAATCGGCGCATTCTAACACATGAATACATGGAAAACCATCCAGGATTCTCCGAGTACGTACTGGAGCGAATGAATGTACAAGAGGTTAGTAAACAACTATTTTTCAAGAAATAGATAGATTGTAGCTCGCTTCACAGTATTTGTATTAAATAATATGACTTATGTCTTAAGTGTGTAGGGCGATTTTAGTTTATTTCTAAATGCTATTGCTTGGCCCATTAAAAATGATAGATAGCTATCACAGCGATATTAAGAAATATGAGTGGGGCGCTCTCATTAGTAAGCTATTGTGTGTGATATATATTTTTTTCTTTACTGCAGTAATAATGTTATCTTTCAGGCAGCCCATAACGACTTGCAGTACATGTGTTACCGCTGTTGGGTGGCAGCACATCGACACCAAATGAGAAATGAAGGTGGACAAAACGAGGAACAACCTGATGAGCAAGCCGATGAACAAGCAGTTGCCGAGCAGTTAATTACAGTCCCAACATACAAAAGGTTAGCAAATACGTCTCGTCACTGTGCGTTTCATGGGTGTGCAAATCAAGATCTGCATAGAATACCACTATTCTTAAAAATACATTCACTGATCGAGCACAGCTTATATGTCCCTACTAGTGCAAGGGTTTGTACAAATCGTATCCCTTTACACCCGACGGTATACGATAGTGCGACTAACTTTAAAAAAATCTCAAGACCGCGCGGATTCATTTTTGCGAACGCAACCGACGACGATCGATCGTGAGAGATGTGTACTTACGTGTAGAGGCGCCCGAGTCGTGGAATGGGTTGTTAGTTGGTCTCAATCGGAGGTTAAAGATGGCCGCGTATTTTGATCCGGCCGGCGGCACGTGTAAGTATTGGCTTTTATTGTTTATTGTTATATTTTGAGTATTGTTTTGCTTTTATTTTGCAATATAAACATTTATCAAATGAAATACAAACTATTTTTGCTATTTTATTTTGTAAGTAAGAAATAATTTGTACCTAAACTTCAAGTAGCACGGTCGTGGCCCTTCGGTCGTAGCCCTATAAATTGATTTCAACGAAGTTTTTTATTTATTGATGAAAAGCTGGTATTGTGGGTAAGTAGCTGTTTCTTTTTCTGTTTTAGTGCTTCCTATATCTGATGACCGTATCTTCAAACTCCTTGGCGATGGAACCGAGTCAGACATTGAAGAATTCCACGACGAAGAAGATTCAGAAACAGAACCGCGTGTTCTCGCTGAACTCGTAGGCGAGGACGAGAATTCTGAAGATTCGGGCGATGGAATAGAACCTGAACCTCTAAGTCAGGTAACGACCCCAATTAGGGGACGCTCTTGTAGTATTACTTTGCGGGAAATTGGAAGCAGAGGGAGTTCTCGTGGTACTACTTCGCAGCGAGCGCAATCACGCAGAGGACGTTCTCGTACTACGGCGACTCGGCGAAATCTGCAGCAACATAGTCCTGGAAACACCTGGAAGAATATTCCTTTTACTGATAAGCCACATGACTATACTGTAACTGTACCAAAAAACCCAGTTCGTACACCATCCGAATATCTTCATGATTATTTTGATGAAGGTTTCTATGAGGATACTGCTCGGTGTACAAACTTATATCACATGCGAAAGACTGGTCAAGAACTCAAAACTACAAAAGCGGAAATAGCTAAAGTGTTTGGTGTGCATATTCTCATGGGATGCCTTCCATACCCACGAATGCCGATGTACTGGCGAGCCAATATGAGGATTGGACTGATTGCCGACAAAATAGTTCGCGACCGATTTATAACTTTACGCAATGCTCTTCATGTAGTTGATCACGATCAGCCAACTGAAACTGAGACTAACAATCCACTTTGGAAGGTACAACCAATAATCAAACGGATTCAGGAGACCTGCAACAAACTGGAAAGAGTTCCATCCTATTATTCCATAGATGAGCAGATGATACCTTTCACTGGCCGATGTTCATTGCGTCAGGTCGTTAAAAATAAACCACGACCAGTAGGTTTGAAAAATTTTGTTCTAACTACTAGCGAAGGTTTGATGCTCGATTTCGAGATTTATAGAGGTGCTAATACAATGTTTGCTGATACGTCTTTGGGCCTGGGACCTTCTGTCATACTCCATTTGACCAGAAGTTGTGTGTATCATGATCGTTTTTTCACTACGGTACCTTTAGTCGAAGAAATGAATCGGAGAAATATACACAGCACTGGCACAATCATGTTTAATCGTATCCCAGACCGAGCCGCTTGCAAATTCAAACAAGATTCGGCTATGGTTCGTGGCGAAAGTCAGCATTACACCAGGGATTCGACTGTCATCGTCAAATGGAGGGACAACAAGTCCGTGATCATGGCATCTAACTGTACGGGATCTTTGTCAGGTACTATAGTCAAACGGTGGGATAAAAAACAAAGAGGTTACATTGATGTAGCTGCTCCTAAAATTATCCAACAGTACAATCAACACATGGGGGGCGTTGACATTCTCGACCAACAAATGGAGTATTACCGTACCTTCATCAAGACAAAAAAATGGTCTTTGAAAGTTATCATCCACTTTTTGGATTTGGCGTTAGTAAATTCTTGGCGACTATACAAAAATGATTGCGTAGCAAATGATTACCCGAGAAAGGACGTTCTGACACTACTGGATTTTCGTTTCAGTGTTGCTGATACTTTAACCAATTTTCCCGAAAAAGACCGCCGCGACGACGTAAACGTCGATTCTATAAACGAGCCGCCTATCAATAGGCAATACAGACCAATACGCCCATCACAGGGCAAAAGATATGATGGATATGATCACCTGGCTGTGTTTGATGACATAAAGGCACCAAGATCTTGCATGATGGAGGGATGCCACAGCCGATCAAAGATCAAATGTTCCAAGTGTGGTGTTTACCTGTGTCTTTCTCGAAACCAAAACTGTTTCCAATTTTATCACCTCAAACCATAACATTTAGTTAAGTTTTTACAAACTATGTTAATTTATGATATTCTAACGACATTAAAAAAAAAAGATCTCTTTTTTGTTCCTAAAAGTTAAAAGAATTGTTAGTCTATAATTTTAAATTTGTCAGAGGATGACTTTGTTTATTTTGAGAATTTCAGTGTTTGTTGTTGGAGAATTAGTTAGAAAAAGATTTAATTTTGTTGTTAATTGATAAAGACTGATTATATTTAAGAGGTTATCCAAATAAATAAAAAGTGATTTGTACTTAATTCGTTGTTTTTTTAAAGAAAAATTACATTAAGAAGATAAAACTCACTATTGTGAGACTTGTAGATTATACCTAAGTGTCACGATCGTGAGGGCACCTTTTCAGGAAAACTGAAAATTCCGGATTTTTTTCTGCATTTTTCCTAGCTTCCTTATACTCTTCGAAATCCCCTCAGTTAATTTTTTCATGAATATATGCAACTTTTTTTTCTCGGGTGTAAAGGGGTATGCGCACAAATGAATGGAACCAATTATATGATACTGCAGATACGACATTTTCACCAGACCAGTTAAAAGACATGATGGACGTTTTAAGAAATGCGTATAATAACAAAAAAGCCTTGGATTTTGAAAATATAGACAGCATTTCTCCTGAAGAATTATATTTTAGAACAGGGCTAACCCACGAGCAGTTTGCTTTTGTTTTAAATGACACACCATCTTTAAATCAGCACACAAGACAGCCAAACTGTGCTGGCATGCTATCTTATGAAAATAAGGTCAGCTGAACCAGATGTCAGAATAGCCTGCCACCTAAACGTCAGCAGGACAACAGTGGGACGTTACCTGAATACAGCCCGAGAGTGCTTAACGAGAGACTTTGTGGCACTGCATCTAGGATACGACCACATCGGCCGAGATGAAATAATAAGTCACAGCACGACTATTGCGAGAGCATTATATGGAGATTCAAAAGCCATCATATTATTCGACGGAACATACATTTATATACAGAAAAGTAAGAATTTCCTTTTCCAAAAAATAACATACAGCCTGCACAAATTCAAAAACTTATTGAAGCCATTCCTTTTAGTGTGCCCAGACGGGTATATAATGGATATTCTAGGACCCTACTCTGCTAGGACATCAGACGCTCAGATTATGAAGGATATAATGAATAACATTTATTCTCCGATTCATTACTTGCTCCACGAGAATGATACTTTTATATTACACAGAAGCTTCAGAGACTCAATTCCTGCAATCGAAGAATGTGGCTATGAGCCTCACATGCCACCTACAAAAGACAGAAGTGCAACTCAGCTCACGAATGAACAAGCAAATAAATCGCGTCTAATAACAATTGTCAGCTGGGTCATTGAGGCGATAAACGGGAGATTTAAACGCGACTTTAAAATGTCCAGGAACGTGGTATTCAATAAATCACTTCCTCACCTCTTCACTGACTTCCGGATTGCTGGAGCGCTTCTCAACACCTTCAGGGAGCCTTTTCATGATAGTGTCTACGCCACAGACTTCGTAGAACGAATCAGTCACAGAATTCATACCAACAATGACTTAGGCAACTACGTTGTTGCAGAAAATGTTAACAGGCAGCGGGTTGCGTTCAGGACATTGACTGACGAGTCCATAAATATGCCGTTCCCTGAATTGTCAAACGAAGATATTATTTTTTTTAGCTTGGGGACATATCATCTAAAACTGGCAGCTTCCTATGTCAGCGAACATTTACGTGGCGGCGTCTATAACATAGAGGTTTGTACAACTCCAAGCCCAATTATGAATCAATACGGTATAGACACGGAAGATTGCACTCTTCTAAGGGGTCGAATTTTATCAAGACATAGGTCAAATGCGACCTATTACACGTATTTAATACTGAATAACGCACAGGGCATAAACACTATTCAGGCATATTACTGCTCATGTTTGACGGGTAACAGGACAGTTGGTGCCTGCGCGCATGTCGTCAGCATCGTGTGGTACTTTGGGATTGGAAGGCGTTTAGAGAATTTCGTTGGGCCAGCCAGTGCCTGGGACAATATTGTAATAGATACTGAAAACACCGAATAAAGGTTTTATTTGTAATTAATAAGGTATTTTATTTGAAAACTCCTAAAAAAACGTCAATGGTTACCTCACAAAAACAATATTCAGCAGAATTCTTCATTGAACTTTTTTCTGCTCCGTGAGTTGTTCCCGAGCGGGAGTCGCCATATAATTCCAAAGAGTTGTTTAAGAACAGCATCGTGTAAGAACAGCATCGTAATCAGAAACATAATTATTATTGTGACTGATTCCGGTTTCTTCATGTCGATATAACTTTTTTCGGATGTACATTTCTGTTTCGCTGTCTTACAATAAAATGATAAGATGACTATGGCCCTTCGATTAACATAGGTTTTAAAGTGCTACAAGAGTGGGGAGGGTGTCCAAACATTTTTGAACATTGTTCTTTTGAAAAATAGAAACCAAATGCCACAACTAACGTACATAACTGAAGATTTCTCAAAGGAAACAATAGAAGCACGCAAAAATCTACAGCAGCAGTTGAAACAAGAAAAAGAACGAGGAAATATAGCATTCATTAAGAACAATAAGGTTATTATAAAAGGAATGAAGTGTCGTGGTAAATGAAACACATCTGCACTGGATAATGGTTCGATTTATTGTGTCTCTTCACATAGATAGGATGTACACGATCTTAATATAACGCTTACATGGCTAATCCTAAATAAGGTGTGGTTACACATACATTCTTATTAATACTTTAGGTGCTCACATACACTACACCTCCGGGGGTAAAAGAAAAAAAAAATTAGGGCTCTTAATATTATTTTTTTTCACCTTAGGTTATTTCAATACCAAAAATAAAAAAAAAACAAACAAAATTATAAAAAAAAAAAATACAAATATTTGCTATTAACTATGAAACAATTTAGTCCTATCCTTATGTATTAATTGAATTATATTTTGTTTTAGAATTTTGACATTTGGGCCCATATCTTCTAACACAATATAAGGGCCTTCAAAAATATTATCCAATTTCTTATTGTTTTCATTTCTGACTAAAACTAAGTCGTCTTTATTATAAGTTACAGGATTACATTTCTTATCATATGCTAATTTTCTATTTTCCTTACTTGTTTCTAAATTATGTTTAGCTTCTTTTAAGGCTACCTGTAGCCTATATCTTAAATCTAAAGAGTAATCATTGGGGTTATATAATGGATCTATTCTATTACAATTCTTAATATTATTAGGAATATTACACGGCCTACCGAATATTAGTTCGAAGGGCGTGTATTTCGTCTCTGAGTGGACGGTATTATTATAACTGAAACACCAAAACGGTATCCAGTGTGACCATTCATATCCGTTATTGCCTGAATAAGTCCTTAGGAAAGCGCCTAAATGCTTATGAGCATTTTCGAGTGCCCCGATTGATTGATGGTGGTATGCTGTGGACATCAATTTTTCTATATTTAATAATTTGCATACTTCAACCGTAGTGCTTGAAACAAACTCTGAACCTCTATCTGTAGCTATAACTTCAGGTATACCGAAACGTAAAACAAAGTTTTGTATAAATGATTTTGCAACTGTAGCAGCTTCTTTGTTTTGTATAGGATATGCTTCAATAAATTTAGTTAATTCACATTGAATCGTTAGAAGGTAGCAATTTCCATTCTCGTCTTTATCTAAGGGACCTACCAAGTCTAAAAATATTTTTTCATAACCTGACGACGCAGTCGTTGTGATCGTCATCGGCTGTTTTGTGTACCTACTATATTTAGTCTTCTGACATGTAGAACACTTTTTTACAAAATCAAGAACATCTTTATCGATACCTGGCCAGAAATATCGCCTCTTGATATTGTTAGTCATTCTGCGGACACCAGCATGTCCACTGGTTGGCAGTAAATGATAGTCATTTAAAATACATTGTTTTTCATTATCGTTATCTATTCTTTCTATTCCTCTTAGTATACATACTCTCGGACCGGTCCAATCTTTTAATGTCTGTATTTCAGTACACAAACCTTTTATAAACTCTTCATTTTCATTATTTTTAATTATGCATATTTCTTTTACTTTTATGTTATTGCTAAACTTCTCTAACTTAGACACAAATTCGGCTCGCGAGAGATGTGCCCTAAAGTTGAGGTTTACACATAACAACATTTTACTAGGAATGTAAGCGAAACACTCGTGTTCATCACTTATCAAATTTTCTCTTCTACATTTATCCACTTTGTCTTTCTCAAGCAAAATCATCTCCACGACATCACTCGGCTTCCTTAGTAACTCTACGACTCTAGGCTGATCAGACCCTTCGTCGGTGGATTTACTAATTGGCGGTGATACATTCTTACTTTCCTCATCCATTCTCCTTTTTTGTGCTCTTGTCATGACATTTAATTCCGAAATTTTCTCATTCATACTTTTTAATTCACTGGATGTCACGTTTACTCTGGATAATGCATCCGCGACTACATTATCCTTCCCTTGCACATACACTATTTTAAAATCATATTCTTCCAGAACTAATCGAAACTTCAACAGCCTGCTAGAGGGATCTTTCATGCCAAATAAATAAATGAGTGGTTTATGGTCTGTCATTATAGTAAAATGTCTACCGAATAAATACGGCCTAAAGTACTTTACTGCCCATACTATAGCAGTAAATTCTTTTTGTATTGTGGGGTAGTTTAAGTCTGCCTTATTTAATGGTCTACTAGTGTATGCTTCGGGTCTAAGGTCATTGTTACACAGAACTGCACCAACAGCTGTACCTGATGCGTCTGTCTGTAAAATAAATTCGTTCGATTCTGAGAAATCTAGATACTGAAGTATGGGTGGGCTAATTAACTTTTGTTTCAAAATTTCGAAAGAATGTTGACATTCCGCTGTCCAATTATAAACTATAATCTTTCTGCACAATCTATTTAAAGGTAACGTTATCTCAGCAAACGATGGTACAAATTAGGGATGTTACGGAAGTGGTTTTATCGGAATCGGAGTCGGAATCGGAGCTTTTAAATTTAGTTTATAGGACTCGGAACCGGAACCGGAACCGTAACCGGAACCGGAACCGGAATCGGAGTCGGAGTCTGAGATGGTGAAAAAAAAGAGATGTGTTAAGGATACATAATAAAATACAACAATGTAATCAGCCTCTTTAATTTCAATTAAAAACGATAAAAATTATTATAATTATGTTTCAGCACACACAGCTATTTAAAATAAGAATGTCATAATAATATGGTTCAGAATTATGGTTATGGTTTTCAGAATTTCTTAAAAATAAAAAAAAGAGTTAAATCTGATGTATTGACTCTAAAAGTAGCATATTATATTTAATAAATAAAAGCTTGGAAGCTTTATCACCATCCAGTCTATTTCTTAGTGGGCTGTATATTAGGCCAGCACCACTAAAAAGTTGCTCGCTAGCTACCGAGCCTGGTGGACAGGACAAATATTGGCGAACAATCGGTTTAAGATATTGGAATTTTGTATTTCCATTCACTTTCCACCACAATAAGGGATCGTCACCGATAGGTATACGTTTTTCTCTAATATACTCATTAATTAAACCTTTAAATATAAGAAACTTGTCAAAAACTTGGTTGGATGAATTATCAATATTATCATCGTCATCATCGCTACTCAACAAAATATTGGATAATATTGTCTGGACATTACTAGTGGTAGGTTCTGGTGAAGCCATTCTTGCCCGTTTTTCTGGTGGAACGTTAATATTTTCAGTAATATTTCTAGAATTATCTTCATCTCCAGCATTAAGTAATGTCATCAATTCGGTTTCAACTTTCTCCTTAATAACTTCGTTAAAAAATTTTGCTTTATATCGAGGATCTAGGTATGTAGCTATTGCAAAGTAATTGTTCAATTGAAGGTCTCCAAATCTTGAATTTAATTGGTCGATGGCACATTTTATTATTGTTTTGAATTTTTCACTTGTGTCTGGTTTACTGTCTTCTATTTGTAAAGTATGCTTTAGTGTGTGTATTAATGGAATCACTGATGAGATGCTCGTATTACTGTCACTCATATTGCGGGTTATCTCTTCAAAAGGTCGTAGTATAGTTACTAGTTTTTTGAGCTGCAACCATTCTTCAGGAGATAATTGTGTGATATTGAATTTACACGCGTACAAACATAGTGAATCCTGTATTTTAATCATTCGCTCCATCATATAAAATGTACTATTCCACCTGTAACAAGTAATATTATCATAATTAAGTGACAGTAATAATTTATAATTTAATTTGAAATAGGTACTAAGTATCTAGTGTAAATATAAACTAATATAAATACAAAATAAATCCATATTTATATAAAATTATTTATAACTAGCTGTGCCCGGGCTTCGCTCACGCATTTTTAACTAATTTGTGTACTAATAATAACAAATGTTTTAATTTTTCAACATATCTACGACACAACATCACAAAGTTCTAGATACCGTGAAAAAAACGTCAATCGTTGGTTAGTCAACAGTTAATGTTTTGCCTAACGAAAAGGATGGTTTGTCCCTCCACAAAAAAAAAAAAAAAAAAACAACTTAAAAAATTACATTTTATGATCGAACTCGCTACGCGTTGTGCAGCAGCCAGTTGCACAGCCACTACGTCAACCGTGCAGTCATTGTCATAGTTAAATAACTGTGACTGGTGGGTCGTGGGTTCGAGTCCCACTTACAGTTTTTGTTTTTCGAATTTATTTATTGTTTAGGTAGGTATTAAATAAAGTAACATATTATGTACTAAAGCTTATACACAACAGAATGTAAATATTTTGGATTAATAAATAATGTAATTTTAGAACTTACCGTGTACTACATTCTTGCACCACACCTAAAACTTCTTGGTTAAGT
This sequence comes from Aporophyla nigra, assembly GCA_947507805.1. Lineage (NCBI taxonomy): Eukaryota > Metazoa > Arthropoda > Insecta > Lepidoptera > Noctuidae > Aporophyla > Aporophyla nigra. The sequence goes on along the minus strand of OX382292.1, from coordinate 22,359,043 downwards.
TGTTCTTTTTGTATTTTATGTAGTTCACTTTGAGCAATTTGGGAATGATTAAAATGCGTCGAAACTTTTTTGCATTTCGCTAATAAGTTTTTGATTTCTTCGTCACAATCTAACGTAGCTCGCACACATAGTTGTAATTGATGTACAGTACAACTGATATCAGGTATTCCAGCGAGTCTCATTGCTCTTATCATGTTAGATCCAGAATCGCGAATAAAACAGTGAACTTTATCATTGCTTATGCCCCATTCAATTAACATACAATTTATTTTTTCTTGAATTAAGTCCCCTGTATGTCTACCGTCGAATGTGTGGCATTTTAAAATAACTTTTATCCTCTTAAAGTTATCAGTTATTCCGTGCGCTGTTAGACTCAATAACGATACATTCGAACTTGGTTCGCTCCAAATGTCTGTAGTAAATGAGATTTTCTCAAATTGTTTTATCAAATCATTTATTTTCTTTGCTATTGTTGCATATAACTCACCACAAATATATTCGGTAAAAAACTGTCTACCCCGTAACTGGTAATTCGGTGCAATGAACTGTAGAAGTCGTCGAAATCCAATACCTTCTACGAAATTGAAGGGTAGATCTTGCAAAGCGATCATTTCAGAAATCAATTTGTCTATTTCCATTGATTTAGCATTGGAATTACACCATTTTTGATTTTTAGTCAAAATTTCTTTCATTGTAATTTGTTTTTTTGCCTCTTGAAGAGGCGTTGAAGTTGAAGGCTGTTCTGTAGGTTTCTTCTGTGTTTCTAATTTAATTAACTCTTCATAATCAGTAGCATGCATAGATTTGAGATGACTTTTTAAAGAAGAAGTCGTACCTCCCTTTCGGGAATACGTCTTCTCACAACGTTTACATTTTGCCGTATTTACACTAACTTCACTGAAGTAGTTCCATATAAAACTAGATTTTGGCTTCATTGTCCAAAAATCCAAATCAAACACAGTTACACAAACTAGTAGATAACTCAATACTTAATTGACACGTTCGTCGCGCAACCACAAAACAATAACAAACCTTCATCAAGATTGCGTAACAAGAAGTGAAATAGTAAGTACGTAATCGACGACAGAAAGCACACGGGGAGTGGGGCTGCGCGACCTGCAAAAACCTGTTCATACGTGTTGACCGCGACCGCCGCTATGCTTCGACCTCCGATTAAAACTTCCGATTTAAAGTATCGGAGCCGAAGGCGGAACCAGATGTGTAATATCAATCGGAAGTTCCGACTTATCGGAATCGGAGTCGGAGGTCCGTAACATCCCTGGTACAAATTTACGATAATAATTGCAGAATGCTACGAATCTTTTCACTTCATCTACATTTTTGGGTACTGGGTAATTTTGTAAGACTGTTGTCTTTTCTGGATCTGGTAAAACTCCATCAGCGGAGACTAAATGTCCAAGATACAAAATTTCCTTTTTTAGAAATTGGCATTTATCCAGATTTAGTTTTAAGTTTACTTTTCGTAACCTTTCAAGTACATCTAGCAAATTTTTACTATGTGAATTTAGATTACGCCCAAAAATAATTAAATCATCAAGATAAATAAAACATTTGTCATACGTCAGACCCGACATAGCTAAAAATAATTAAATCATCAAGATAAATAAAACATTTGTCATACGTCAGACCCGACATAGCTATAGACATTACTCTACTGAAATTACTACAGGAAGTTTTAAGTCCCATAGGAAGACGCTTTAATTGATATTGACCCGTGCTAGTGGAGAAGGCAGTATATTTACGACTTTCTGGGCTTAATTTTACTTGATAATAGCCTTGATTTAAGTCTAAATGAGTAAAATACATTGATCCTGAAAGGGAGTCTAAAATGTCGGTGATGTTGGGTAGTGGGAACTTATCGTCGACTATTACATCATTAAGTTTTCTATAGTCTACTACTAAACGCCATTTTTTTTTTCCGATTTCTTGGGAACAAGTAACACAGGACTGTTCCACTCGCTTGAAGCCTTTTCTATTATATCGTCCTTTAACATTTGTTTAATTTGTCTATCAATCTCTGGCTTCAGTGATTGAGGCAATCTGTAAGGTTTAACATTGGTGGGAGTAACGTTAGGTTTTAGTGTTATGGATTGTTCGTAGACATTGGTGGTGGCTAGCTTATCTCCTGGCAGAAAAAACACATCTGAATATTTTGTACAAATTGTTTCTAGAGAACTCTTCTCTTCAGTATTCAGATGATTCAATTTTAATATTGAAAGTAAAGTGTCGGCCCTATTGGCATTGGCAACTGTCTTATCAAAAGAAAAAATATTATACTTGTTCAATAATGTAACTTCCGGAATAATATTTTCTAATCTTACTTCTTTATCTCTAATATTAAGTATTCTGATCGGTATCCTACCATTTTTAGGTTTAACTATAGCTCCTGCTAAGAAAATATCTTTATCTATTTCTCTTGAGCAAACAACACTATCATCTTCCCCATCAATGTCTAATTCTACGAAATGGGTCGACTCACTTCGGGCGGGTAATACGAGATATTTATTATTAGTAAACGTTAAATCAGGTCTAGGCGAGATAGGTAAATAAATGATTTTACCTGTATTATTAACAACTAACACGTTGTTAGCCAAATCGATATTACAGCCATAAGTAGATAGAAAATCTAAACCTAAAATACCGGTTGCTTTGAAGGGTAGATTTTGAAACACGTAAAATTTATGTAAAAACGTATTATTATTTTCTGTAACAAGTTTCAAGGTTACATATCCCAAAGAGTTCACCTGTCCTCCTATGCCGTTTATAGTAGTGCTATTATAACTGATACGCATCGAATCGGGTAATTCTTGTTTCCTAATAATAGATATTGATGCACCCGTATCTACTAAAAAGGAATATTTCCTGTACTTTGACAGTAAAACGACACAAATTGACATCGTCCCTTACAAGCCAAAATATAATGATTAAAATCGAAAAAACTGCCTTTCATTCAAAGTTTGGGAAACGTCTTGCGCCGATGCTTGCGCGGGTTTTATGGGTTGCGTTGAAAAAACATTATTACGGCTGTAATTATTTCCTCGCCTGTTACCACGATGGTAATATCGGCCATTATTACAATTAGCCTGCGAGAAATTTCTACCGCGGTTAGAATTCATAAATGATCTTCCGTAACCACGGTGTTTATAATTATTATTAAAAGAACCATAGTTGCGGCCACGTTGACCTTGACCCCTTGGTCCTAAAGAAGGTAAAAACTTACCTCGACCTCTTCTCGAAAACTGCATGACGTCCGGCCTAGAGAACGTAGAAGGTGTTGATACATCCTCGTCCTTAGCACCTTGTATGGCGTCCTTGATATAAGTATAGTTGCGAGCGGCCACGATGATACTTAGCCTTGAATTTTTCAATCCATCTGAAAATCTTTTAATGGCCATTTTCTCATTTAAGGGCTTTAAAATCGCGAACTTAGATGAATCTCCGTCTGCCTGTGAGATGGTCAAATCAGTAAAAAGTTGTTCTAATTCAGAACCATACTCGTCGATTGACCTTTAGGTCACCTTTTAGAAAACCTTGGTTCATATTTTGAAGGCGGGACTGAATAGCAGTAAAAGATTTTGTAGTCAACAAATGTTTCCTTAAATCCTGTATTAAATTATTAATGGTGGCATAATTATCCGATAAACGGAGTTTAGCGTTCTCAGATAGGCGTCCTTTAATTACGAATTTTATTAAAAGATTTTTTCCCGAATCGTCTAACATATCCCCATACATTTCCACTGCATCAATCAATCGTTTAGTGGTGTCTTCCCTACCATCCATAAGGGGAATTAAGTTACACGCCGTTCGAATGTCAAATTCCATTTTTACAATCTTAATTTCACTAGGCGGGGGAGTACACAATTGACTTATCTTTAAAAATACACTCTTAATATTGTCAAAGCTGGTGGACAATTGCGTCACTAACTCGGGCTTTAAATCATGCGATAACTTAGAATATAATAATTGCGCTTCACTAAATAAATTCCTAGCCTCTCTCAACTTATTTACTGCAATAGAACCCGTAAATCTAGCTTGGCCTTTCTTTATTAAATATTTACGAATGTCCACCAAATCTTCGTATATTCGGATAAAATCATCGGCCATAATCTAAAAATAGTACATAATGGAATGTAGTGGCATCACCTTAACAACTTATTATCTTCACTACAATTCCTCTAACTGCTTTCCAAATATAATAAGCAATGCGAAAACATTCCATTTATGGCGCGGGGTTTCGGGTTCGGTGAGTCGCCGTGCACGATTTATGTACTGTTACATGTTAGCATAATAAAACCTTATACTAATTACTTACGTGCAATAACGAAATTATGCATTGTAGACACAAACCCTTACTTATAAGATGTAAAGTTAGTAAAATTATATGCATAAGAGCATCACTGGACGTTATGTATCATTTAAAAGTTCCGTAGTATGGAATTTCACTAAAGTTTATGTATTATTGTTTTTATCTATTTTTAACACTATTACAGTATGCAGTCTCTCACGTAGAAAACATTGTACCGTACGCGGCAATTTAATTTTGGAGTAGTCAATTTTTCACTTACACGGGTTTATCGGCGACATCATCACGGGGAGCGTGTTTCCTTAAACACACGGTGGTCTGCCTGCGACGTAAGGACCTGCGGTTCATCTGCCTGTCCATCCATTTGACATGCATCTTCATATAATAGTAACAGATAGCATACAATGCCGCTGCCACTAGGACGACTGTGATCAGGGTGAGCAGGATATTTGTCGTGCTGATGCTGGAGTAGCCTTGCTCGGTTGTCGCACTATTTTTTCCATTACCAGCAGCCGTCTGCGCGATTATCGTCTCTTCTTTTGTTTGGGTAGACTGACACATGATTTACAGCACAAAACCACTATTTTTATTATAATGTCCGAATTTATGATCACAATTTCTTCTTGGTTTTTTTTTTAATTGTCTAAATTTCACTCGCGATGTGACCTTGAATGGCAGGGTCGCCATGAAGTGTCGTGGTAAATGAAACACATCTGCACTGGATAATGGTTCGATTTATTGTGTCTCTTCACATAGATAGGATGTACACGATCTTAATATAACGCTTACATGGCTAATCCTAAATAAGGTGTGGTTACACATACATTCTTATTAATACTTTAGGTGCTCACATACACTACAGGAAAATCAGAAGCTGAAAAAAGGAAAAGGGAGTCTTCGATGTCACCCAGTAATATACAAACACTACCACGTCATACAGGGGAAATTAATGCTATAGCTCCCTCCAAAATGCACAAGACAGATATGAGGGCTAGATCCTTTTCACAGTCGGACAAAAATACACAACAAAATAAGGCATAAGATTCACTGGACACCGGAAACGCGAAGAATGGAAATAATAAAAAAATAATAAGAAACAATCAGAACCCCAATACGGCTGGTCACCGCGGGGTAGAAGACCGTATCCCCCAAAAGCTTAAAGAAGACAACCCTAACTCGATGAAAACATTACCCATAAACCACAGAACTAAACTAAACATAGCCACACTTAACACAAGATCGCTAAAATCTAAAGAGTCTTTACTAGAACATGCTTTGGAAACAATAAACTGGGATATTATAGGACTAAGTGAGACAAGGAGAGCGGATGAAATAAAAACTTTTTTACAAAAAAAAAAAAACAACCGACTTCCTTAAAAACACCACAAAGTGAAAAATAACTTTAATTTCGGAAGTAGGTGCCTTAGTAATGGGTAACTTTGATTGATACAACTGTTGAAAACAATCACTAGGGTTTGGTTGATGTATTCTCCTTGGTAGTAATTGATATTCTTCCGAATGACTTAGCTTGAACTTTATGGATCCTTCTGGTTCATATTTAAGGCAACGTATGTCAGTGACTTGTGGATCACCAACCTTATGGCCTGGTCTTATCGATCAAAAATACGGTTGAGAGCAATTCAGTTAGGTCATCCATGTAAAAGAAGTCAGATATAACCTGACCACCTCTCCTCATCCGTTAGCCTATGCCTGAGTCCTCCAGCAGTGTGCTTAGAGGATTCAGGCCTAAGCTTCTGCTTAGCCCTGAATCCTCTAAGACGGACGGGCGGAAAGACGGACTCAAACTATCACCCTGAAATATGCCTCGCTCGATCCTTATTCGTTCGCTGTTCCATTGGATATTTCGACATCCTGGATAGCGAAGGACCGTCCTCCACTGCCCCATACATGAAATCAAGAAGGTGCGCAGAGTTGTATCGACTTTATACAACTCCAGCACCCTCGTGAGCCATGTATGTAGCACCGAGTCATAGGCCTTCTTATAATCTATCCAACATGTTGACAGATCCTTTCGGGAACGACGAACCTGTTGGCTAATGGCCATATCAATGAGGAACAGCTCCTTAGTACCGCGAGACCCGTTCCTAAATCCATTTTGAGAGACAGACATGATGGGGTTGGTGTCAATATGATTGTAAATTTTAGCTCTCAAAATACAAATACAAAATACAATACAAAATAATTTATTGGTCACAATTAGCATTTACATTACGTTTAGACGTGATTGGAGCCTCCTTTTAAGCAAACAATACCTGTATTAGGAGACTCCGCTCTTCCATATCATTGCCGCACTAACTGTGAGTAAACAAAATATACAATAAACAGTGTGCTGTGCATAAGGGCTGATCATACATGTGAGTAAGTACACTGTCTATTTGTTTAAAAACTACATAAATCTGAATCTGAAATTATATTTAAACAAAAAATAAAAAAAATTGTTGTTATAAACAAGAAATAAAAATAGCAGTCGTTTCTGGTTTATGTGTGTAGTGTTTGGTGTGGTGTGTAGAGTGGTGCGTTATGTGTGGTGTGTGTGTAATGTGTTGTGTGATGAGGTGTGTGTGTCTGGGGTGGTGTGGTATGGTATGTAGTGTGATGACGTGTGTGGGATGTGATGTGTTAGGTTATAGCAGATTTTGTGACATGTGCGGGATGGTTTTAGGCTACTTGTTCCAAAAGTGCTTCGGTTTCCTCATAGGTAAGTGGCTTTAACCAGTCTATTATACTTTTCTTACAGTCACGGCAATTTTTGTTGTAAACATATATATGTTTATTAATTTTGTTGTAGAGTTGAGCTGAGCGTTTACTACATTGTCTGTCTGCAAATTTTGTTTTCGTTTGGGGAATTTGGGCCAGTAGATCTTTTCTTCTCTTAGTTTTATTCATGTTATTATATGGTAAGGCTTTGTGTGTTTTTAGAGCTATCTGGGTTACATACAATTTTCTGACCGAGAGTAAATCACTTATATGGTATAAGTCTGTAGTGGAAAATCTTTTATTTTTAAAATACATTATTTTTATTAATGCACGTTGTGCTCGTTCTAGAGCTAAAAATTTTGTTTTAGCTGCACCGCCCCATATCGGAATACAGTATAACAGTACAGACTGGGCCAATGCTACATATATTTCATTAAGGAGATTTCTGGGACGGTTCTTATTACTCACCATTTTAGTTGGAACAATATGTCTGAGGGTTTTAAAGATCCAGCAGAGTTTCCTTATTCTTCCAGACGTTTGCTCAAGTTGTGGGTACCAGGACAGTGCCTGATCTACCACAATTCCCAGATATTTTATTTCAGTGACCTTCTCAATGCATGGGCAGTCACATCTTATAGTAGGCACGCCTCCACATGTATGCACTTTTAAATCTAGATCCTTCATAGGATGAGTTCGGCTACTGATACTGAAGCAAATGTATTTAGTTTTGTTTGTGTTCAGTGAAAGTAAGTTGATATTTAACCATTCAGCCACCCGAGCCATTCCTGCCTCCGCACTCATTTTAACCTCGTGCCAAGAAGAACCCGAAAACACAATAGATGTATCATCGGCATAAGAGAATACTTTTGCATGTTTTATTTTCATGCTACAGAGATCGTTAATATATAGGAGAAAGAGAGTAGGCCCTAAAATACTACCCTGGGGGACGCCGTATGATACATCTACATCGTCACTGGTGTGCTGTCCTACTTTAACTCTTTGCTTCCTGTTTGAAAGGTAGTCTTTGAATAGGTTGAGTGCAGTTTCTCGAATTCCGGCTTTTTCCAGTTTGTTTACAAGAATTGGGACAGAAACGGTGTCAAATGCTTTTTTGAGGTCTAAGAACACAGTCAGGCATTTCTTTCCTTTATCTAGGTGCTCAGATACATGAGAACTCAACGCTGTTACCGCATCCTCAGTACTTACACCCTGTCTAAAGCCAAATTGTGAATTTGATAAAAGATTAAATTTTGTAATATATTTAGTTAGTCGGTTATTTATAATTTTTTCGAGCACTTTTGAAATCGACGGTAAAACAGAAATGGGCCGGTAGTTGCTGATATCGTTTGTGTCCCCTCCCTTGTAAACTGGGGTAATAACAGATTGTTTCAGTGGAGCCGGGAAGATTCTCAAAATGGATGTAAGAGCTTTATAGACCGTCGGTAAACGGTAGGATCAAATGAGCCCACATTGCAGATGCATCGTGCCTTACGCATGGACTGACGGTACATACGCAGGTTTTCCCAACTGCGTTCTTATGGAAGTCGAATGTGTATATTACAGCAGTATGAAGAAAACCTTCTTTTCGACTTCCACCAAAGTGAAACGATTGGACTTCGGTTCCGAATTTAAGCCCATAATTTTCGGAGAAATCTATATGTTTATCTGCTTCTATTACGGTCAAGGATTCCTTTAGGGTCTTCATATTGATATATTGGGTTTATAGCTGTACTTGATTAAATACGGCAGCTGCACATTGAGTTTCTCAAGTATTTCTAGAGGAGACCTAGCAAATTCTTTTTTGAGTGTACAGTTTCTCTGCAGCGAATCCATTGATGGTAGATTAATATTCGGTCATTTGAGAACTCGTTACATGGTATGAATACTTTGTCTTTGCATGACTGACATTTTAGCGTTAAACATCAGTCATTTCGCTCGGAGCAACATACTTGTGCGAGTAGTTCCTGAGAGTTTTGGTCGGTGCTTGCAAACAAACCCATAGCTAACCTTTACTGTATGTGTAGCCAGAAATTTACGGTGCAAGATTTTTAACGGGGAATTTAAATAACGTTTTTGCTTTTTTTTTGTCTGGTAATATATTGTCCTTTTTTCCTGCACCAAGTGTGTTGTTAATATCATCAACATAAAAATTTCTGACTAATCTTACCAAAGCCGCATTAGTTCTATCTTCTGTATGTTTCTGTACTAGTGGTTCTATTCTTGATTTCTCTGTTTTTATAGGTAACGTAAACGTAACATACGTTCTATTTTCTTCTCGTTCATTAGTAGTTTTATTTTCTTTTTTAAAGCAGCATTTTTCTTTTTTAGTTGCATTATAATATTTTGAAGTATCTTGTGTTTCTTCTGCTCTATGGAACGAATTTTTCTTCTTGTGCTAGTTCTTGTCTCCGGTATCTGCATAGAATCCTATTTCTGATTTGGTTCTTCATTTCCTGTACTATTAGCATCATCTCTAACATCAATGAAAACTGGTTCTGGTAAAAAAGGTGGTTAAGCCTATTCTTTTTTATTCAAACGATATTTTTATGACACCACTTGCCATTTTTTTGTCTGAGCTTTAAATTCACGTGGGGATTTTTCATTAATTCCGACCACTTGCTTTTTCTCCTTTTTTCTTATATATTTTGCCCTTTCTTTTCCCTTTGTCTTCCATATAGTTCAGGATCAGCTTTGTTTTCAGCATACTTACGTCGTTTATATAATCTTTGTGCTTCCTTCGAAGTTCGAGGATAAATTTTTGTTTATTCAGTGTAACTGAAACAGAAATATTTTATTTTAAAATAATTTACCTTTGTAATAATTTTACTTCTAGTTTTACTAGTTACCTATGAAATCTGCAATATTAGTAGAAATACTAGTACATAAGTGTCGTTACATATCAAACATGCCTATGTCGCACATAAACTACTTTCTGCAAATCGGTTAATTATTATAATCACAATTATCTTAAGCTTATCAATGCCATACCGTCTAACTTTTTAGAGAAATGCTTAAGAAGTAATGCTAGGTAAACAAATATATAAAATATTGAACTGTTTTATACTTAAAACTGGTTTTTATGTTGGACATAAGCACTTATGTTTTGTACCACACGGATATAGGTTAGTTTGAAACAAGCTGTTGTTGACTTAAGCTATTATAAAAAGAGACAGTGTGACTTAGGCTGGTTCGAAGTAACTGAATTATAAAGGGACGTACTTAGGGACGGTTTGAGTTTTGACGGACCTACCTAGGTATACAGGATAATTTTATAACGAGTGCGCAATTTTTTTTTTGGTGTTTCAGTATCAGTAATAGAACACATTTCAATTATTTTTTTCAAACTGTGGATACCCTACATACATATTTCTTAATATAATATCGAAATAGTAATAGGTCAGTAACCGCGCGGTAGGTAGGTACTTCGAACGTCTTCTGTGGACACCCTACATACATATTTCGTAACAAAATATCGAAATAGTAATAGGTCAGTAACCGCGCCTAACCTACCTACCGGTAGGTACTTCGAACTTCTTAGAATTTTGACCGATTGAACAGCTGGTAGCACAAAACAAAAAATAGCGATATGATTGGCTACAAATTACAAACGCAACTTTTACAAATCATCTTCTTATTGCTTTCAAAAATTATGTCTTATTACAACGAGTGAAAGTTGTTATTATTTGACATGACACAAAAATGTTTTTCGTCTAAAAACTTTCAATAGACTTTACAACGAGTTCAGCAACTCAACGCTAGATGGCGCTGTAACCAATTCATTCTATTCAGAACGCTCCTTTGCAATAGATGGCATATTCACATGCACATGTTATTTATTTTCGTACTTAGTTAGAGATGTAGATGTGATGTGGTGATATTTTAATATTAATGTTACGTAATTTATTCGCGTGAGCAATGTAATAATTTGTTAACATCGTACAAATTCTTAATAACGGAAAAGGTTGATATCTTTAAAATATCAATGTTAAAGAGGTATTTGTATGTTTGTATGTAGGGAGGGGGGGGGGGGGGTAATATTATTTTCATAAAATCAAATACGCGGGCGAAGCCGCTGACAGAAGCTAACGATAAATGAAACGATAACAGATAGTACTAAAAATATTTACTGACCTTTGTTAATTGATACAAGAGTTTATATTAACTTAATAATATTTTATTACATGTTGAGGATTTACTTGTCGCTGCAGTGGGTCGACTCACGCGCTGGCTTGCAAAATGGCGGGCGTGCACCGTAGTGTGTGCGTCGCCCGCTAGGTGTCGCTTAAACATCCTCCCGCGCCTTGAAACTTCGTTTCAAGCTTCCATGAGTGGACATATGCGATTCACAGCTCTACGTAGTGTGCCTCTTGTTGTTTTGATATCAGCAACTCTGCATGCTCCGTCCTACCCTGGGTACACGGCTTCTATTCGTCCCAAGGGCCACTTCAGTGGTGGAGACATCTCTTCCTTAATTAGTACCAGCTGGCCAGGTGTTATGTCTGCTTGGCGCTTCTGCCATTTGGTGCGCTGTTGTAGCTCGCAGACGTACTCCCGGGTCCATCTGGCCCAGAAATGTTGTCGGGCTTGCTCGATCCTCGTGTAGCGATGCAGGCGACTTGGATTGACTCGTAGACTGCTCGTAGAAATTGGGCCAGTGAGAATTCTACTAGTGCCGAAACAGACAGTCGAAACTTGCGCAAGATTCGGCTATCACGGAAAGTAAAGGCCTCTATAGTCGCTGCTGGCGACGAATCCGTGCTGTGACAAATATCACTTTATATAAACCCAAACAGAAATTTGTGAATCGCCTTTCATTCGTAAAAAGTGATGGGTTAAATAAGTTCGAAGACGGGTTCAACGGTCTCTATTGCCATGCTAAAACTCAAATAGTAATACATAGATACTCGAATGTATAACGAGTAAATTAGATGTACTGCTTGTTGGTCTAGTGGTCGCAAGCGCTACTGCTGTGCATGAGGTCCTGGGATCGATTCCCAGGTCGGGCTAAGTGTTATTGGGGTTTTCCATCTGGAATTTGTCAGTAGCAGCCCGGAGCCTGGATTTGTGCCCGGTTGATGGCAATAGGCTCGCCCCCTATTACATGGGACTTGAACATAACATGCGAAGTGTGGGTGTACTATAGGTATACCTCTGCCCAACCCTTTCGGGAAACAAGGCGTGATGTTATGTAATGTAAATTAGATATAGTAAGCTAACCTCTTATGTCTGCACGATGATAAATATTGATATTTATAATATAGTAGATCCTAAAATATCGAATATGAAATACTACACTAGGTAGTGTTTCATATTCGATATTTTGGGATCTACTTTATTTCCACATAATTCATTATTACTTTTATTACAATGTAATGCAATAATTTTTGTTATTTTAATATTTAAAAATGTAATTTATTTGTTGTAAAAATTTAAATACATTTCTTAATCGATATTTTTAATACATTACCATTATTATACATGTATACTAGGATTATATTCCAATTTAAATCTATATTCATACTTATGTATTTTAAATATTACTGATGTCTGTGAAAAGTGAACACAGCTACAGTATGATTATATTATTGTGAACTACGCAGCTTTCGAATGGATTCAATTGTATAAAAAAATATTGTTTAGACTAGGTTGAATACAGAAACTGACTACAATCGTGTTACTGTTGTATTAAGTTAAACTTTTGTCGTAGTTTATAGTGGAAACTCGGTTATCCAACACTCAGTTATTCGGCTTAGCAACTACCCGAACTGCCAACAGCGATCAAATAACCTTCAAGTGTACTCCATGCGTGCACAGACATGTCGAAAATTGCATTACTAGAACATATGTCACCTCTTAATAGCTTACTAAACACAATTTTATTTTTGATGTTTTTAAGTACGTAGCATTATGTATTTTGAAATTGTCTCAAAACCGCTTTTCTTCATACATTAAATTATCCGGATTTTCGATTAGTGAATGTGAAAGTAGCATAACAACAACAATAATAAGTTCGGTTAATCTAGTCTCTACACATATCTGAAATCAACATCACTACGAAATACAACAACAACTCAACTCTATGTAATGAGAGGAGTAAGTTTTTAGTCATGCCTATACAGAACCAGTCGTTATGTCAGGCAGGTTTTTTTTCATTAGTTCTAGGATTTTGTATTTAGGAGTATAAGAGTCTATATTAGCTTTATGTTTTTAAGTGTGTTATATTTATCCTAGTCTACCTAATGCGGGGTATCTGACGAATACTGTCTACACTTGAATGTAGAATATTAGAACAAACATGACCACAAACTCAAGTTGCTAAAGTGGGAATAAATATAAATGATCTAAGATTCTGCATTCAAGTAATTGAGTATAGTTATAGTAATTTATTTTCGCATGCGAGCACCGATGTTTTACTGTTCGCGTACTGACGGTGAAGCATCGTGGGAACGTCACCCGAATGCGGTAACAAGCTTTCCTAGTATCGATGAATGTCGACCATGTGCCGTTCACACTATTTTCATTACGATACACGATATATTACGTTGCACGCGGCTGGATCCGGCTTTATTGAAAATGAGTTACATAAGACGTTTAGACTATTAAATGATTATTGTATGATAGAAAATTAGTATGTTACTTGGACAAAATTGAATGAAATCAATCGACGCTACGCAAATTCCTGTAAAACGCGTTAAAATTCTCTTTCATTATAATTATACGTAAAAGAAGAGACCGTGAGAAAGAGTCCGTGACCTCTGAGTTTGTTTCGGCGTTTCTTCTCAGGGAACAGCCAGTTAGGAAACACGTCTGCGTTACGTCAGCAGCGTGGCTGGCATAACGCACACGGGAAACGCCGGCGCCTTCTAATTTTTAAAATATTGACGTGTAAAAGTATCATTTATGATCTGCTTGCATATATTATAAACATTTCATTTCATTTCATGACTTCCATCAAGTCTGGTGCTGGCAGTGACGTCATCGTTCTTCCGATCAGGAAGTGCCCTGGGGTAAGAGGCGACAGGTCGTGAGGATTGGAAAATAAAGGGGACAGGGGCCGTGAGTTGAGTATTGCCTCAATCTGAGTGAATAGAGTTGCAAGTTCTTCATAAGTCAGATGGGAACTACCCACGGCTCTTTTCATATGATATTTTGCAGATTTTACAGCTGCTTCATGGAGTCCGCCGAAATGAGGTGAATATGCAGGTGAGAATTTAAATTGAATGCCTTCCTCTACAAAAGGTTCTGACACAGAGTTCCAGCTAGATTCTACAAAAATTCCTACTTGACGATGAGCTCCGACAAAGTTGGAGCCATTATCACACCAAATTTCTCGGAGTTTGCCTTTCCTACTAATAAATCTACGTAATGCTAAAATAAACGCTTCTGTACTGAGGTCACCAACTAATTCTAGATGTACAGCCTTAATTTTAAAACATACGAATATACATAAATGACATTTAATTAATGTAGATCCGCGTCCCCTTCGATCATTTATCAGGAATGGTCCTGCAAAATCCGTACCCGTGATTTCGAAAGGATAGCCTGGAGTTAACCTACTAGTTGGAAAATTTCCCATTATCTGCTTAGCAACTACTCCATTCATACGCGTGCAAATGGTACAATTCCTATATATCTGCCTCGCTAAAGCTCTGCCTTTAATAGGCCAGTAATTTTCTCGTATAAGTGAAAGAAGTAGTTGAGGACCCGCATGCATATGTTTTACATGGTAATAATGGAAAATTAGCCGTGATAAGTGATGCCTAGAATCTATAATAATTGGATGCCCTTTCTAATAATTGAATGTTGAGTTTTCCAGACGGCCTCCAACCCTTATCAATCCTTTATTATCAATGAATGGTGTCAAACTTAATAGCGGAGCTGCTTTACTTTGTTTTTCAATATTAGGAAAGCTTTCTTGTTGAAAAAGGTACACTTGCTTATTTTCAGCTATTGTTAATACTTCTACAGTTAAATTGTCTTTAAGTTTGTTGTTTACATTTTTTGTATTATTATAAAAGCGGAATATATAAGCTACTATACGACGTAATTTTGAAAAACTGGAATAATTTGTTATCTCAATAACCAAATTGACCGGCCTGTTAGTCTAGTGGTTAGTGACCCTGACTGCTAAGACTGAGGTCGTGGGTTCGATTCCCACCCAGGACAAATCTTTGTGTGATGAGCACGATCATTTGTTCTGTGTCTGAGTGTAATTTATCTATAATATGTATGTATTTAGAAATATATAAGTATGTTTATCAGTTGTCTGATTGCCATAGTACAGGCTCTGCCTAGTTTGGGATCAGATAACGGTGTGTTGGTTGTCCTAAGATATTTATTTATTTAATTATCTGATTGTGACGTGTCAACACATGAAGTGTTAACAAGTACCTCAGGCAATTTTGGGTGGGTTAACTGAGAACCTTGGCATGGCCAATGTTCCTCTCCTTTTTGTATGAATGTAGGTCCCTGCCACCATAATGATAATGATCGTAACTCATTTGGATTTACACCTCGAGATGCTATATCAGCAGGGTTTTGTGATGTGGGGACATACAGCCACTTACAGTTATTACATAATTCCTGAATAGATGCGACTCTGTGTGCTACAAAGGTTTCCAACTTTAGTGTAGGTGTGCACAACCAACCCAGTACAATTTTCGAATCTGACCAAAAAGTTTTACAGGCTATTTCACAACGCAGTGATTTAGCAACTTTATTACATAGTCTTGCGACTTGGGTATAATTGTAGTCTTCAGTGGCGCCACCTTTGCTCTAGCGCATAATAGTTTCACAGTACAGTTGCTTAGAGCATCAGCTGACTTCAGATATATGCAGCCGGCATAAGCCTTCATGCTAGCATCAGAAAATGAATGTAATTCTATTCATACAGGATTACTACAACAGGCATGTCGAGGTATCTCAGTAGTTTGCAAGTGGTGAACATTATCAATGAATTTCTTCCATGAATTATGTACATCAATAGGTATTTCGTCATCCCAACCTAATTTAAGAGACCATAGGTTTTGTAAAATCATTTTACATGCAATAATACAACAGCTGATCAAACCCAATGGATCAAAAAAACTAGAAGTTATAGAGAGAATGGAACGCTTAGTGAATGGTATTTCATTGCTACAATCTTGCAATTTTGAAGAAACTATCAGAATGTTGTCAGTGTTCGGGTTCCATTCTATTCTTAATGCATGACTTGGGGATGATATTATTTTAAAATTATCTTGATTACAGTTAATTGTTTTTAAAATAAAATTTAGAAATTGAGTTGAGTTACTATTAATTTTTCTTAGAGGTAGACAAGCTGAGTCAAGTTTTTCTACTATTTTCTTATAAATTGTAAGAAGCATGAACTCATCATTGCATCCGGTTATTAAGTCATCGACATAGAAGTCATGTGACATTATTTCTTTAATTTCTAGATCATCACATTCCCGACTCAACTCAACCAAACATCTAGTGCTGAGGAAAGGTGCTGATGAGGTACCATATGTTACAGTATTGAGTTGTAAGTACTTCATCGGCTGGTCTTCATCCTCACGCCACAGTATCACTTGCAAATAGCGTTGAGATTCCTCTAATAAAATTTGACGATACATTTTCTCTATATCTCCAGTAATTAAATATGTATGTTGTCTAAATCTCATTAGTATGGAGAAAATGTCGTCCTGCACAGTGGACCCAACCATGAGCAAATGATTTAAAGATACACCTGAATCCGTTTTCGATGAGGCATTGAAAACTACACGACACTTTGTCGTTTCACTCTGTTATCTAATAACAGTTTCAAGTTTCTCAATTACAGTCAAATGGCCCAGGTTAGCATATTTGTTAATAAAACTCACATACTGCTCTTTTATGTCAGGTTGCCTTTTAAATCGTTTTTGTGGGGAGTCAAGACAATGCTTTGAACTCTAGGATATTAATTTCCTAACAGTTGAGGATTATCACGTAAAGGCAACGTGACACAAAACCGCCCTTCTTCCGTGCGACGCGTGTGTTGCTGGAAGTGTTCCTCGCATGCTTGTTCCTCCAAGGTGAGCTTCGGTTTGTCTGGCAGCTCCTCTAGCTCCCAGAACTGCTTCAGCTGATTTCGTTGAAATTGCATATTTCCCTATTAGGTACATTTATTTGACACATGATAGGCCCTACCACCAACCAACCAAACTGGGAGTTTTGTAATACAGGTTTATTGTTTCCCAATTTAATCTGATTAGCAGGACAAATGACATCCCAAAAAACATCTGCTCCCAACAACATATCTACGGTTGATGGATTATAAAATGTAGGATCTGCAAGTGTGATATTTTTTGGTATATCTAGAGCAGCTACATCAACTTTAGAACTAGGTAGGTTGCTTGTTATTTTTGGGATAACAAACAGTTTTATATCTTTACAGTATGAACCAGTGCATGACTTAACAGTGACATTACAGCACTCTATAGCAGAAAATGACGTATTATTTATGCCTGTTACAGATACTGACTTTATTACATCACTGTTTATACATAGCTTAGCTTTTAGTGATGCAGAGATGAATGATGATTGACTGCCACAGTCCAACAAGCACCGTATTTCATGGCATTTATTGTTTACATGCAATTTTACTATTGCTGTTGATAGGAAAACTTCATTCTCGATACAGGATGATAGTACAATAGGATTACAGGTACTACTAACACTTGGATTATTTTCTACAGTAACTAGTGTGGGCACATTTGGTTTGTGAAGCAAGGTATTATGTTTGCGTTTGCAAAATTTACATGGACGGTATTTGCATTGATGAGCAAAATGACCACTCCGTAAACAGTTTATGCATAGTCTTAATTTAGTAACTTGTGCGTTCCTATCCTCCATTGACATGCTATTGAATTTTTCGCAATAATAAATTAAATGATCTCTTTCACAAATGAGGCATGCCTGAGACTTTGATTTACTTGCTTTATTATCACAAACAGCAGCAACAAACGTTTTAGGTTGTTTATCAGCAGATTTGTCTGACTTTTCATTTACTCTACGAGGCTTATCACTGACACCGGCACTTACCATTTTCAATACATTAGCCCTACTTTTTAAGAAGTCGAAGAAGTCTACTAGTGTGGGATTGTTCATTAAGCCATTCCTATGTTCTTCCCATTTAGTACTTGTTACATGATCTAACTTTTGACCGAACATAAAAATGATCAATGTATCCCAGTTATCAGTTTTTTCCTCTAAACTATTTAATGCTCTAAGGTGTTTTGAAATGTGATCAATTAAAGATCTTAGAGATTTTTCAGACTCCTTAACAGTAGGGATGTTAAATAATGATTTTAAATGATTATGAACTAATTGCCGTTTGTTGTTATAACGATCACAATTCAATTTCCAGGCAACTGCATAATTATTTGAGGAAACTAGTGATTCTATTACAGAAGCTGCCTGACCTGTCAATGATGCTTTTAAACACTGATAATTATTCTCATTCAACCCCACATTGTTATGAATAAGCGAGTTGAATGTGTCATAGAATTCTAACCACGTATTGTAATTGCCATCAAAGATCGGTAGCTGTACAGTAGGCAACTTAACAGTCTTGATGTTATTCCCACAGCAGTGAGTTGATCCCTGACTATCATGAGACTTGACACTTTCATATGGATCTTTACTTTCCTGAATTTCAATTAATTCTTGAGCAGAACTAATTACAAAATAAAATAAGTTTTCAGTTACATTCCTATCCGAACTTTTTCCAGGTTCATCAGAGGCTCCTTGAGTATCAAATTCACTTGAAACTTCATCTTGTAAAAGCTCAATTTTACATTGAATTGTATCATACTCATTAAACAATACTTCAATTTTGCTCAAACGGACTTTTAACTCATTGACTTGTTGCTTCGAAGCGTCTACAATTTTACGAAACTCTGCTAGGTAATTATTAAAATGAGTAAGTCTACCTTTCAATGAAGCTCGTTTCCTAATTAACTCCTTTACCTCCGAGTCAGACATAATGCAGAGGAAACGTTCAATTAAATTAATATTCATATTCATATCTTTATTTGCATTCCATAATGTTAAAAGTTCTTTCAAGTGGCTTAAAGCTAATGTACAATTATGGACCCTGTAGTGTTCATAATTGTAATAATGCAATTTATAAATACCTGCACTCCACGCAAACCTCTATGAAACAGCTGCACTATCCAATATGGTCACTCCTAACACGCGGCCACCACGTGGCTCGCACCGGGCGCCGCCGCCGTAGCTTGGTTAGTTTGCAGGCCACGTGCGTTTGGTTTGTGGTAGGTAGGTATTTTTCGAGCTGAAATTGCAGAAATTATGCGTCAATCCGCAAGCAGAGCAAGCGTGCAAGAGAGAATTGAGAGAAATAGTTTTGCCTGTGTTTAAGGCGGATTGCAATGTTGCTGACGGCAATGCTAATTGAGAAACTGACACGTGTTCAACAAGTCAAGGTCAAATGATTATATATTTTCTTAGCCACTTCTAATATTTTGCAGTGAAGTTAAATTACAGATAAATAGTTAATTTAGCACAAACTTGCAACAAATTCAAACAAATGAAACAAAGGATTGTGGAACAGAGAAATAGGGTTAGGATTGGGCGGACTATATATCGTCTTCTCGCATTAATACTGTATAATCTCAAAACTTACTAATTTTACAGGAGAGCGTTTTAAAGGTTTAACGTGTAATATTTTTAATAATAATGATCTTTTCAACGTTTATTTTTTATTTTTTGCTAGTTACATTATCTGTCTTTCAAAGTAAGATAAAATTATATATTAATTTTGTTAAATAGTAGCCGAAATATAGGTCAAAAAAATTATCGTTTTGAGTTTCAATACTTTTCTAGATAAATTGTTGCTTAATTTTTACGATTTAATTTGAACATGACTATTTAATTTATTAAATACGATTTAATTTAAGGAAAAAAATAACATTTTTCGCAGTAAAACAATAATATTTTACGAAATATTTATTTCTTTCAGTAATTATGAAATTATTGTAAGTACTAAATATGAACTAAAAGTTATACAACTAAAACAAAATGGCTCAAAAAATAAGATAATTTATAAAATAAAATTAAGTGGTTGATTAAATCACCTTAATCACTTAGTAACATAGCACTAAGTTAGGAACTTGCTAACCTAGGTATTTCAGTCTTACTGATTGTAATCTAAGTTTAATATCTAGGTATAAAAGTACAATTTTTTTAATTATTAGGAACTTTATCCAGTCTTTTGAGTATTAATCAAACGTATTAATAGTTTATATAAAATATTAAAAGCTTCAGTATTACTTAAAACAAATGCAAAACAATGAACTAAAATAAAAGAAAAATAAATAAAAAAGAATACAAGTAAATCTATTCAATTTGTATTCTGTTTTATTTTAAATTATCGTCTATTTCATAAAGATTACAGATTTTCATAAAATGGACGATAATATTCGGGAATAGTTTTCTTATTAAGTAAAGCTAATAAACCTCGTTTTTTCTGATCGGCAATTTTAATTGGCGCGTTATATACTGCTTTAAAACGGTAATTATCTCGAAGACCTTTTGCAGCGGTGGGTCCAACCTTTACCATTTTAAAATCATCTTCGCTATAGGAAGTTTTATAAAAGAAGCAACCACGATTTTCCTTAGTGAATTTTAAGATTTTTATGTCATTCATCTTTATAGTTTCACTATTAGTATTTTTAGTATAATTGCGCCCTACATCATTACAAAGAGATTTGAAATCTTTAAATTGAGTGTAATTTAATTCGTTCACTTTCAGTGCCAAGCACCCGGATCCGGGTCGAACGGTAATTCGTTCGCATGCCGACAACTCGCTTCCGAGTCCTACATATACATAGTTATAAGTGTCTTGCGACCATGCCGAGCACCCGCCTACCGGGTGCAAATTATAACGTACTACTAGGGTTGCCAAAATAAGCTAGGTGTGAATAGTGTGTACTTTGAATAAGTATTTTTTCAATAATACATGATATGCCTACATATTTTTAACAAATTACTTGAGGCGAATCGCTTGAGCGAGTCGTAACCCGCGAAAATCAAATTTTCTTATGTTTTGATAAATTTAATTTCGCGGATACAACTGCGGAAGCACCTTAGGGATATCCTGTAAGGTTCTCTTGGCGTAAGGGTTATAACTTTTTAATAATTAGGAAAACAAATAAATATACATAAAGAAGGAACAGTGTCAGTTTAATTTGTTCAAGAAAAAAAAAATTGGCGTTCGACAACCCTACCCGACAGGCCGGTTGTGGGCGTGGCTTACTGAACTCGGATTCGGGTGCTGCGGCATGGGGTTCCCGTTCCGTAACCATCACGCCGATGGACTCGACTGACGGGTTGTTATAGATTTGCGAGACACATTTTATGGCATGCCAGTTTTTATGCAATTTACGTACTTAGCAGTGAAAGTGTTAACGTTGTATGATTTCCCAGTCTTTTTTGCTGTTCTGATCAATGAAACATACTGATCTGGACTGTATATTGGCCCAGATCTAAGCGATTTTTTAATATTTCTCTCAATAACCGAGTGGGCCGAATCATTTTCATTTTGAGTATGTCCTTTAATAAGGAACTTATGCGTTATTGTTTTAAGACTGGGAATCGTTGCTACAGCATGCAAATACATACTTATTAAAAATTTGTTCTTTTGTTGACCTGTACAATTATCGCTGTAAAAAATTATATCAACGTCTTCATTTACTCTCGTACACATAGATACAATATAATTATAAACACAGGTTGCAATTTCATTCGCGCCTCTATTGCCTTGCTGTTCGTGCCAAAAGTAACATTCTACATCTTTTGTTTTCAAATCATAGATTGTAAAGTTGTAAGAATTCAATTTTGATACGTAATAAAATGTTGAAATTTCGCCTTTTGGACATGACAACGTCGCTTGTAAGTCATTAACCGCAACGATTAACGATGATTTACTTTGGGCGTTTGTTTTATCGTTCTCTTTTTCTATTCGTGACAATTCTTTTTCCTTCAGGTGGTTTTCATAACGATCTTTCATTTCTTCCTTCTGAGAGTCTAATGCATTAATATAGGCAGTACAATCTTCACAAGCATCTTTCTTCGGAGTGAAAAAACTAATATTAAACTCTGTGTTAAAAATTCTATGGAACATTACATAGTTAATATACTTCTCTCTTTTTTCTGTGCACAATTGAACATAATCCTTGTAAATATCAGACAAATTTCTGCCTCCATCTATATACTCTCGACTAGTATTAGCGCGAACGTAGTGACTTTCTATTTTTGGTATGTTTCTAATGAATTCTCTAGCGCTGTCTTTTAGTGAATCCTCAACCCGGTGATGATGTTCGTGTTTGCCTCTTCGGTCATCGAGCATCGGCACGGGATTGTCGTTTTCAAACAGCTTATCTCGCACTGTTCTAATGATTGATAAGGAAATATCAAGCGTATTTAGGAAAAACTTTTGATAGACACGTATTTTTTGATTTTTGCCATCATTCAAGAAAAATTTTAAATTATTTTTGCGTGGTCTATTGCTAGATTTGTACACATATTTAGGCTTAATCTCCTCAGTGCTATTGGCAATAAAATGACGTTTATGTAGTGCATCTGGTAAAGCATAATATGCATCAAAAATTTTTTGCCTTTGTTCCTCCAAAATGAGAGTAGTACATTTCTGCCTGCATTTCTCTCCGCAAGGAGGCTTCATAGATTTTTCGCTTACAACTTTATTTTTTGTCGAGTAGCTTTTACCTGCATGTCTCAATCGTTTTAATTCATTGTTTTCCATTTTGTTGGGTTAGCTAGACGCTTACGTGTTTTCTTTTTAGGTGAAACTTGCTCTGTCTGTGATTCAACCGTTTGGATGAATTGAACCGATGGATTTTCAGCTTGAGATGGCTCAGAATCAGAACTACTTTGTGATAAATTAAAATCATTACTCAAATTGAAATTGGGATCAGCTACGCTGTCATCAGTAGAATAATCTTTTCCAGAGGAAGACGAGCTGGATGAAGAACTTGTGGAATCGGAGTCACTGCTATCTGATGAATCTAAAATAAAATGTCTGAATTATATATACTTAGTTCTCAAAAATTAAAAAAAAATTAAAAATTATATTGACAGATATAACTAATTATTACCAATTTTCTGAAGTTGCTGCTTCTCTGAAGCGTTAATTTCTTGTAGAATACATTGTTGTTGTAATTTATTTAAATTTTCATTCATTTCCTGTGAACCTTCCAGGGGATATTCGTTAGATTCCTGTAAACCTTCCTGGGAATTTTCGGTCGTTTCCTGTAAATCGTCCTGTAAACCTGTCAAAGAAAAATATTAAAGTTTAGTACCCAAATAAAATAAAATCTCATTAATAATACTTAGTAATATAAAAACATACCTAAGTTTTGCCTTCTTACATATTGTGAGTTATTATGTTGTATGTCCATCGATTCCACTTCGGAATCAGCAATAAGCGGATTATTTACTCCTTTCTGAGAAATTATATTTTTTTTTCAAGATTTCTATAAATTTACTTCTTTGTGCCTTTTGGAAGCATTAAATTTAATCTGAATAAATAAAGAAAACATTTTAAAACATACAATTAGAGCCGGCACTACAATGGACGGTCGGACGCGACAGCTAGCTGTCGCGGCTATCTCGTTTTGTACAGAGAGGAACGCGCGGCAACTCGCCCCCGACCATCCGTCGCAGTGCCGTCTATTAAAACATAACCAAACGCGTTGAAACAAGTCGCTGTATGTTTCAGAATCACAGTGAAATTATACATAATAAAATAACCAATATTAACGAAAATCTTACATTTATTTATTAAAAAGCAAACATTTTCGGGATTAAACTATTTCTGTCGTCAGATTTATGATAAAAAGTAGACAATTTTAAATTAAAATATAACTTTTCACAAAAGATATCGAAAACAGTACACAATTTAGAAAAAATATAGTTTTAATGAAAAAGATCAAGACAGTATCATTCATACTTTATCACAAACACTGTACAATTACATAATTATACAATTTTGAAGGGAGAATTGATTCAAACTTTGCAACACGTTTATAGCGATAAGTGTATAATTTAGAGATTGTATTATACTAATGAAATAGAATGCTTACCTTAGGGTCAAATTTTCGTTTTTGTATACTTTTGAAGAGACACAACGAGTGCACTGCACGGTCGTTTGAACGTAACTAAAAGTTATATAGTATTCGCGCGATCAAGTTCTCACTTCGGCCAATTTAAAACTAACCAATGCGCCATCTAGCGAGTGTATGTCGAACTACGCTCTTTTGTCAATATTTAAGAGAAACATACTGGTGATACGAAACGTTACCGCGTATTATCTCAATTTCGAATATTTTTGGAAATTGTACACTTTTAATGCGAAAAGGCGATATATGGAACAGGCAAACCTCCCTTGCATGAAGTCGACCTGCTCAGTCTTGTGAAACTCCGAACCAGTGTTGCCAGGTCAAATCTGAAAAAAACAGAAGAAATGTACCCAAAAAATCAGGAGATTGAAAAAAAAAAACAGTAGATTTAAGTTTTGTCACAGAAAGAAAGAAAACACATTTATACATACCTATATCCCTGCATGTCATTTCAGTCATGATTTAATTCTTCATTATCCCTCATATAGCTCTATGATTTTTGACACTTAAACGCTCTAATTGTTTTCAAAAAAACTTTTTTACAAAAAAAAAAAAAAACAACCGACATCCTTAGAAACACTACAAAGTGAAAAATTACTTTAATTTCGGCAGTCGGTGTCTTAGGATTTGTATTTAAGGTTTTTGCCACCGACTTCCGAAATTAAAGTTATTTTTTACTCTGTACTGTTTTTAAGGAAGTCGGTTGTTTTTTATTTGTAAAAAGGTTTTATTTTAAAATTTTTAGTTATGATATCTACCCTGCACTAATTTCAAACAAACAATGCATATTTATGCGATAGGAGAAATCGCGGTTGATTTACTGTCATTTTTTAAAGAGTTCCGGTGTCTGTCTCCGGAACTCATTATCAGATCTATATGAAATTTAAATGGGACCATTTCGAAAGAAGCCCCTTTCGAACAAAAAAAGAATTTTGCAAATCCGTCTAGTTTATGACGGAGTTATGGCCGAACATACATTAAAAAAAAAACATCCAACATCAACATACTTTATTCTAATCCAATAAAAGCTTTGATTAAAAATGTACTCTGTGGCTTTGATAGTCCACTGGAGTCCGCAGAGGTAGACTTGTGTAAGTAATGCGAGTGATGCATTGCACGTCATGTATCTCGACCGAGTAATGTTTCATTACACATGACTCGACTAAATCAAACATGGCACATGACACTCAAACATGACTTCATGACTTGCGGACCGCGGCATGGTTCGACGTTCGTAAACTACGTATTATCTCGGTAATGTTGGCTATGCGTGCAAGTGAGAAAGAGCATGCGCCGGTCGGTTTGCTGCGAAGTGAACTATTATTTAGAACCGTATTACTCTAACTTTAAGGTATACGTTATATTGACATTGCGGACTGCTGAGGTGATGTTTTTATCATTTCGCGCACTGTATGACAGTTATGTTTTGCAGCGCGCGCGCGATACAATACAAAACAGTAACACGAAACAAAAACAAATCTGAATGTAGTGTTATTTTTTATGGTAGTTTGATTATTAATTCATGTGTCCGTACCGTGCGAGCGTGTATTTTCAAAAGCGGGTTTGACATTAAATGAAAGACGGATACGTCTTAAGACAAAAAAAAACTATCTCAGTAAATATTTATTAGTTGTAATTAACGTATAAATAAAACAAAACAGGTACCTATAAAAAAACATAAATAAAAAAAAAAACAATCATTGTACATAAAATCGATTTTTAAATACGCCAATAGTCATAGTCATGGTCAATAATCAATATTGCAATCCATGTTTATTACCAGTCCTAAGCCTGGAATGCCCTTTTGATTGAAATATTCCGTAGATTGGGGGTAAATTATGAAGGAAAATCGACTTTATGAATATGAAAACAAAAGCAAAAGTACGTTTGGACGGATCTCACATCACATATCATATCATATGCGGTATCTCATGTAATGATGTATTTCTTCTACAACGCGAGCATTTCATTACAATAGACATCGCCTATGACGCATCATTTCGTGTCATGTTTGGAGTCATGGTGTAATGAAACATTACTCGGGACGAAAAGTAATGTCATATGACATCACTTTAGAACGCACTGTTTTGCGCATGTCTACGCAGAGGCGCAGAAACTACTAGGTCCTACATTTGACAGAAGTACAAACGTTTGAAGTATTGCGTTTCGTTCAGGAAACAAGTAATTAAGGTTTCGTTACACAGCTTGGCTTACGCTTCCAAACAGTATGCTATTTTGTTGAAACTATTTGAAAATCAGGCAAATATTGATGTAGCCAGGAGTAAACTCATAAAATCCAGTAGATTCTCTTGCAAAATCAGTAGAACAGTAGACATAGCTTGAAAGCAGTATATCTCCTGTGAAAACAGGAGACCTGGCAACACTGCTCCGAACAAATTACTTTTTCTATGAAATTTGTAACCTTCTTTAACCAACATTCAGGAAAACTCAAAGTGACCAACATTACACAACGAACTTACCGGGTTTTTTAATCTGTGGTACTTAAAGACTTAACATGGCTGCCTTTGTGGAATTATGTTTGTTTTGTAATTATTCTGTTTGATTTCCTTTTTCTTTAAGGTTTCGGAATATAACTTATCAGAATAAGTTCTGTGATTGTATGTATAACGTTGAGTCGAGCACCTGCTCCTCTGTTCCATCCTTATGTGGTTTTATCGAGATATTGACTCTGTTAGTGTAAGTGATTCTCGCGAGATATTTGACTCATAAAATGCTGTTATTACGCCATATTATAACAAGACAATGACTCTTAGTTCTCAAGTTTGTTAACCATCATGGGTAAAGGCCACAGAAGATGTAAAGTATCAAGGAGGCTTGGCATACTGGAACGAAATTGCTTTTTTCCAAGTTTCCATTGGATCTAAACCGGTGAGTTAAAGTTAAAACCTATTGCTAATGTAAATTAATAGCATAATTCAATTCATGCGACCCTCGAGCCATCGATCAAGATTAGCTGAAACTCAAAGCTTTATGTTTCAAAACATTAAAGATGTGTAACTCGACACTTGACTCCTTCTATTCTCTACCTGTACATTTATTAATTAGTGTCATATATGATGTTGACTTCAATTGTGGAGCCGTACCCGCTCTGGGTCTGTCTGGGAATATCTGTCTGTGGGAGGACCTTCTCTCTCTTATATTTTGACGTAAGACTCAGGGGACCACCGTAGTCCTTCCACAGTTGAGTTTTTATACATATACACATATGATTGCGAAAAAAAATTCACTGATAGAAAACTGCTTTATTCCTGAATGATATAGGCTATTTTATGTACACAGGTGAAGCCACGGGCTAAATCTAGTATGAAAGAAATTCACAGTCAAACATAGTTATAAGTAAACATTTATTTTTTTGTCTTTCAGCTGCATCTAAGAAAAGCTGCATGACCAGCGAAATGTTTGTGCTAACCACTTTGGAAAAAAGTATTTCAACAAAAAAGGCAATCGTCTGAAAAGACATGCAATACCAACTTTGAATATGAAGGTCTTACCTCTCACTGATGCACAATTGGCAGAATTTCCACAATATTTATAAGCATTCAGAGCCAAAAGGTAACTTTAATAAACATTGTAATTTATTTCTATTACAATAATATGTACATATTTACAGTAAAGTCTGTTAACATCATCTGTCAAATTATTATTCTGACTACCTCTTTGTTCGCTAGCACCACTGCTGAGTATAACATCTTAGGTTCGATTCTCAGTTTTGCCTGGAGCCTGGATTTGTGCTTGATAGATGGCAATAGGCCCAACTCACTCCTTATTCCATGGGATTTAAACAAAACTGGCGAAATGCTGGTTTACTATAGGTACACCTCTGCCAAACCTTTCGAGGAAACAAGGGGTGATGTTATGTTATCTGCGCATAATGTAGAGCAAGCTGTGCTTTTCTATAAGTGATGAGATGCTTAGAGTTTAGTTAATAATGTATAAATTAATTAATGTAATTGCATTATAATTAATGTAATTAATTAATGTAATTGCATTCTTATTTTATTCATATTAAGTACTATAAGTTCACATCCACTTAACTGTCAATTAAGGTTATTGAGAAAAAAAATCATAAGCAGACTGACAGACAGACAGTATTCTCTAAAAATTCTCGGAAATAATTTGTAAGCACACTCAAAACATTATAACAGCAAAACTGCTTTATTTTTGTTCTAGAACTTCCACCAGCTACTGAACAGAAAGAAAATATCCAGGCGGTGCAATCAGGTATGTGATTAATACCTAAATTCTCAACATTTAAAGCAAATAATAGTTATAGACATAATTATCATAAGCAAATAGTCTTAAGACGATCTGAGGAGAAATATTAAACTGGGATGCATGAAAAGTGCGATCATTTCCAACATCCACATGAGTGAGGCGTTATCTAAAAAAATTATCAAATTGAATTTTAATGAATAAAAAATTAAGATACTTCTATTATTAAAAGTAAAACGCCGACGCCAAGTAAATGGGATATAGGGTCTAGGAGGAAGAAGAAGATTAAAAGTTAAACAATTAGTGATACTTGAATATTTGGCAGTTTTACACTATGTACCTAGTTTTAAATCATAATTTATCTTACAGATCTTTTACCTGAAGTACTGCCTGTGCCATCCAAAAGCCAACAATCAAGACATATCCTTATGGAACTGACTCAAAATGGTATTGTATGCTACTAAATCCTATTAGTGTGTGTTTATGTGAAACTCTGTAGGTATGTTGGTTAGTATGTGATTTTTGATCAACCACGCTAGCAGTGGACTGCTACAAGCTGATGATAATGAAGAAGAAATTAAATAAAATGGTTCTATTTAAACAAGAATTTGGACCTATCATATCATATGGCATATCTGGTGGTTACCAAACTAGTTTCAAATCATAATGTATCATTTCAGATCTTTTGCTTGAAGCAGTGCCAACCACAAGCCAGCAATTGAGACAAATTCCTATGGAGCTGTCTCAAAATGGTTAGTATCTATAAAAATAAAAAAACAGTTCCCAAAAATATTTGTCCATGCGTCACTTCAAAACAGTTGCATCTAATTGATTACCAAATTCTTTTTTTTGACAATTATTTTTTGGAAAATCCACCAGAAGGGTAAAGTAGGATAGGTTGTACTTAGTGTTACCCGTGAGAAGCCGTGCCAGGTAAAGCTACTTTTAAATAAAGTACTAGATTCTGTGAATAAGATATTATCAATATAATTTTTAAGAAATGAGTTATTAACAGAGAGATGTATTGAGATTATTTAAGATGTATTGAGAGTATTTGTTTCTAAGTTTCGATTTTCTATTCCTGTACTAACTTCTTACATTTACTTTTCAAAAGGAATGCATACCCAGGCTGAGAAGAGATGTGGCGACATTTCTAAAACTAAAGCCAATTTTGGAAAATTATCTGAGAAAAAATCAAGTAAGTATTTTATCATTATGATTATACTTAACTACACATTGTTATAACTCCTCATATGCGAAGATTTTGCCATACAAACAACTAAGTGACAATAATTATCTTCCAGTCAACATTCCACTTTCAAACAGTTGGATTTCACAAAAATGATTGCAGCTGGTTTGCTACACAACTGTACCTAGTTTTCTAAGTTGGCTTTAATAAAATATCCATTAAACATTCAATGTGATGATATTATTAACAAATAGACAGATTGAAAGAAATCCTTGACATTGTTAAGTTAATTTGTGCTCTATTGCTTATTTCAAATCTTTTTAGATACAGAATAATGTTAACAAGTCTCTTAAAATATTTTATTTATATTTACAGATTTAACACCAAGAGAAATGCAGTTGATGGAACAGTTAAAGAAGACAAAATGCAGCCTGACATCACTTAGACGCCGTGCCAATCTCTTGT
Organism: Aporophyla nigra; assembly: GCA_947507805.1. Lineage (NCBI taxonomy): Eukaryota > Metazoa > Arthropoda > Insecta > Lepidoptera > Noctuidae > Aporophyla > Aporophyla nigra. The sequence goes on along the minus strand of OX382292.1, from coordinate 22,328,937 downwards.
AAAAATTGGAATCAGGTGTACTAAAAGAAATTGTGATGTCGGTGCTCAAAAACCAAAATAAAAAGCCTAAAGGTCGCCGTTGGACAACCAAAAATAAAATATCAGCCCTGGCTATATTTAAGAGGTCTCCAAAAGCCTATAGATATTTACAGCACCTCATGCCATTACCAAGTATAAAAACATTATACAATATTTTTTTTTTAATCCAGTTTCCACTGGTATTAATAAAGCAGTGATAGAATATCTAAAAAAAATTGCTGTAAAAAAAGATATCAAAGACAAATACTGTGGCTTAATATTTGATGATTGCTTTAAAACGGCGTCTTTTGTTTGATGTTAGCACTGACAAAGTTGAGGGCTACGAAGACTCTGGCCTAGAAGCAGGACGTGGGTCTCAACTGGCTGACCATGCATTAGTATTTATGTTGCAAGATATAAGAGGAAAGTTCAAACAACCAATAGCTTTTTATTTTGTTAAGGGAACAGTGTCATCCCAAAAACTAGCATCATTTATAAAAGAAATTATCATGATTGTTGAAGATACCGGGTTTCATATAATAACCACTATTTGTGACCAGGGCCTTGTTGTTTTTGTTGAATTTTCAATAAACCTAAGTGCTGGCCTACGTCGTAAAAGGAAGCCTTATGCAAAATTTCACGTTCCTAGTCCCAGCAGTTTTAGCTGTGCGTGGATATGTAGTCAGTTTCTCCTTTTATATATATATAGATTATAGATTATGATTATCTTCATGTATACCGAAGTAAATGAGGTACAAAGTTCGATTGGTAGAAAAGCGGCATTAAAAGAAACAGCTTCTGTAACTTTGTATGTTTAAACTATTAAATGTATAAAAACATGAAATAAAATCATAAATTTGTTTTATTTTGCACAGTTTTCAAAATAAATACGTCAGTTTTTGTTGAGTATCAAGCTCCAGGTGTGCTGCTGGTGGTCTTGACTTAATAAAAACTACTAGATTTTGATAGTAGAATATAATAATAACTGTATTTCTGGATACTGATTTATGTAAGACGACCGATATGTGTGCGCACGCTCAAGGTGTCGGTAAGCGAGTGTCGTGGCGGGGGAACCCCGCGCTCGCGGTTGAGGAGTGTGGCCCGATGTGACGTCAGGGTGTGCGTTCGCGCAGCGGAATGTTGTTGAATTTAAAGATATTAATTATGCAGATATTTAGTGTATGACGTCGTATAATTGTGTATGGTAAAAAAAAAATTGTGTACGCAGCCATTGTGGAGAAATTCACCAAAAACTGATTCCGCTGGGCGAACGTTGTCCTGGCGGAACTTATTTTAATCCATAGACTTTAGAAGAAAAGAGGTGTGTCCAAAAATTAGTGTGTATTTGTGTGTAATTGTGTATGTATGAATAAAATGAGTGCATGCATAAACTTCGGAGAAATTCAAGTTTCCGCTACGCGAACGTTTGGCCATTAGCTAGTTTTCATATAAAGCGCTTACATAGAGAGCTGTAGATTTTTACATACGTTGTTTTGAATTTGTTTATATTTGTTTAAAAAACAGATTTAGAAAAAATCGTAGGGCTTAAAAGATAAAAATATAAACGTAAAATACACTTAATAGGTCTTAGTTCTTAAAGTATGCACTTTGGGGTCTAGATTTTCACGTTTATACAAACCTTGTAAGTATCTGAAACATGTTGCCAAGTATCAATGATGTTCCGTTAGTAATTAAAGAGTTAAAGGACAATTTTACCATGAATAGATAGATCACTGTTTACAAAACAGTCAAATATCACGACGTTCTAAAGGAATTGCATGGTAAAATGTATGCCAAAAATTAGTTTATTCATTCAACTATTCACATGCAAAATTTCATGTCATTAAATTTAGTAATTAAAGAAATCAATTAAAATACTGACGAAGCATCGAAAACCTACATAACCCGACCAAGTTCGGATAGCTACAAAAAAGCGGCCCAGCCATATATCTAAGAGACGTTCTTAACCTTCCAATATAGTATTTACTAATATGGTACAGTTCCGTACACAAGCGTTAGGAAAAAATAAAACAATTGCATTTCTTGAATTAAAAATATTTTTAAAATAATAACCCAACTATCTACGATAAAAACAAATCTTCAATTAACAAGTACTTTTCTATTTAAATATCCGTGTACAAAAATTATTTTTATTAAGTACATACTTAATTATGTTTCATTACACACTTAAATAAGTAATTATAATAACGTTAACAAACGCTTGCAACGACAGCAATAAACTTAAATGTGTTTTAACTAACATAGGTTTAATAAACGATTATGAATATAAGGGTAAGTAAAATATTTAGAGCTTCAATAATAAAATCACAGATTAACAATCTCAGATCACATAACTAGACTATTCAGTTGTTTAGGTTTGAGAGTCTGCCTAATATAAAAATAAATCAACATTTAAAAAGTACTTATAAAATAAAAAAGGTATTTACAGCTCAATACCAATTATTAAATGAGTAGCAAATACAGAAAAAGACCTCAACATTTCTAAGTATAATGTACACTAGCTTAAAAAAAAATCACAGATTAACAATCACAGATCACATAACTAGACTATTCAGTTGTTTAGATTTGATCAACATTAAGAAAGTGCTTATAAACTAAAACATTGGTATAAAAAAGGTATTTTCAAGAAAATATTCTTAAATGAGTAGCAAATACAGTAAATAACCTCAACATTTCTAAGTATAATGTACACTAGCTAAAAAAAAAATCACAGATTAACAATCACAGATCACATAACTAGACTATTCAGTTGTTTAGATTTGATCAACATTAAGAAAGTGCTTATAAACTAAAACATTGGTATAAAAAAGGTATTTTCAAGAAAATATTCTTAAATGAGTAGCAAATACAGTAAATAACCTCAACATTTCTAAGTGTACCTCATATTTTCTAGTTTCAATAATAAAATCACAGATCACATAACTAGACTATTCAGTTGTATAAATTATTGCATGAGGCATTATGTTTTTGGAACTATTTTGAATTTTGCTACATAAATCGTCGTAACACTGAAATGATTTATTAGTGTACGGGGGTCTCGAACAATGCGCCTTGTAATGACCAATACCTGGCATTTGTAAAGGTGGAACATATTCAATAATAGCCAATATTAAAAATAGCTTATTATTTATTTCAATATTACGAGGTATGTCCTCTAGATTTATGTACAAATTATGTAGTTCAAAGATAATTAAATCATTTAAATCATATTTAAAATCGACAGTGCCTATTCCACAAAAATTACAAATAGGAGGATTGTCACTCCTCATACCAGATTCTACAGACTCTTGCAATTTGGCAATGCCTTTACACTTAATGATATCAATGTTTAAAGGTAGGTATTTACATTTAAAATTGCTGTCATTTATGGAAACAAGGCATTCTTTATTTGAACAACATTTCTTTCTGTTTCCAGAAAAGTATGGCAAACAGATGTCTTCAATTATTTTTGTGACATTGCATGCACAATCTATAATTTGGCACTGTCTTGCATCAAGTGTATTGTCATTAACATTAAACAATGGATTTAGTAAAATTTCTCGTTTTGCGTATAACGTTTTGCAATTCTTTTTCGTATTAGATAATAGGATAAAAAAACGAGTGAATGAATCTTTGCTAATCAAGGAATCTATAAAATTACGGAAAGAGATACGGTCAGTATATGCGACTGCGAAAGCTTGAGCCACTGCGTCAAATGCACAGGTATTAGTCACTACATTTTTGATGTCTTTCGATATTGATACGTTACCATTTTGTAAGATGTAAAGAGGCTTCGACGAGATAGTTTTTGTGTTGGGAATAACTAGACCTCTCCAGTTTTCTATTTCAACAGGATTGTCTTGAAAAATAGATTGCTCCTCGAAATCACCTATAATTTTCGTCTGTTTAACTTGATTTAAAATCATATGTTCATTCTTATTCTTAATTATCTTAGTAGCAGTTTCAGAATATTTAGCTTTATTTAATTTGATCATTCCATTAATGTAAGTGTAATGTTGTATTAAAAATTCGTCTAAACGTATTCGCTCCTGCTTTGTATTGAAATATATGGTCTTTATATCTTTGAAATGATTTTCAACATTTGAGCTACTCCCAACATTTCTAACATTACGAAAATACTTATCCATAACGCCACTCCACATTGGCAACTTTCTAAATAGTCTTTTTAATGTATCATTTATTTCTGGTAGATAATATTCGTTTTTATGTTCGTTCGGGTCAATTAACATTAAATACAATTTTTCGGTTTCTAGAATATTGTCGTAATATTGAATGAGTGGGTTTGTACCTGCATTGTTGGTGTCATTCTTTTCATCGGCTAATACAGAACATAATGCCTCATCATCGTTACAGTTATCTAAATCTTGGATGTCAACCTTATACTCGCTTATATTCGCTAAACACGCTACAGCTTGATCATATTTCTTGCATGAATGCCCATCTAAATCTAGGGTTACATATTCATGTAAAGATACAGTAACGATATCTTTGATTACTGATTTGACTTCGTCATAGGACTTAAGCAAGTGAATTTTTTTTATACAAATTATATAGAAGTATTTACATTTTTCTGTCGCTTTATCGAAACAGCTTTGTTTGTATAATTTTTTGAAAAAATGAGACTTATCCAATCTAATGTAACATGCTGGTATAGAATTATGTTCACCTTCTAATATCGAAAAGCACTGCGCTAAATATTTGTTTGTGTCGGTGTTTAAAAAACTGCGACATATTGCTCCTAATAGGGCAGACGAATCATCACTGATAATTTCATTCGGCGTATTACGGTTACGCGCCCATGTGCTTAACCACGTGGCTATGGTTTCAGTAGTATGGGACTGGGACGCCATATAACATAAAGGTATACTTGTGTTTGCAGTGTATGCCACAACGGCATACAAAAAGGTATGTTTGGGTTCTTTAGTTCTTAAATTATCGTTAACATTTGGCGGTGCAATTACTTGAAAAATCGAACCGGTTGCATCGATGGATAAAACGATGTGTGTATTTTTTAATACTTCATCATAATATTTACCTTGTTCTTGGGTCCAAAAATATAAAAAAAACGGGACTAAACTAAATTTTTGAACAAAAGAATCAAAAGGTGGACTTTGTGACATAGCATAAATGGAGAGAATTGTATTCTTATCGAATTGGAGTGCCCTTTTAACTTCGTGTCGTATACGCCTCAAAGTACTTAATTTCGGAAATGTTGGAGGTTCACATGGATCATTTATGCCTATAATTTTGTCTGCCATCTTGGCTCTAACTGCTAATGCCTTATTATGTTTTAACATTACTGCTAATTTTTGTTTTCTTACAGAATTAAGTTTATTCTTTATAGTCGAATCATGGACAAAATCTTTTTTATATCGGCTTAGCAAACAAGTAACATCTATGAAATTACTAGTTATTGGATCAATAGTGACTAAAATATTTGCTCCACATTGGGTACATTTGCCATCACATTTGATATTATTTAGCTTTAAATTTGAAGGAACGTAATTGCTTTTAAATGAAAAAGTGCATTGAATATCCGTTTTTGCCCATATGTGGTCTTGTAGCTCATTCGTCCAATTATTTTTTAACAACTTGTGATTTGTTGGTTCTATATTTCTGTACTCATAATAATCCATTAGAAATTTTACTTGAACTTCATCAGATTCGTCTGTAATATCAACATTGTTTTCATCAGAATCATCAAAATAATGTTTACTGGTGGGTATGTTTTCACAGTGGTCAAAAAAATAATTATAATGGCGTTTAATTGACAATTGTATGGCAGGTTTCTTCATGTGGTAATTAAATAATTCAGCTAACTGCTTTTGTATACTGTCATACACTTCATGGCTAACAGGAGGAACAGATTTAACAAACGTGTCTTTATGTATTCGTACTACTACTTTCATATTATTTAACGGTATAGTACTTTTTCTGCCGGCCATTTTAAATTTTTCCTCCCGTCGGCGTCGGTAGCGCCGCGCGATGCGTTGGATCAATTGGTTTGGTTTGTAGAATTAGGTCGTTGAGGTGTTCGCTTCTAGTGAGATTAAGACGCCATTATAATCTGAAACATTAATAAAAAGTATACATTTACATAGGTACATGGATTACTACATAAAGATAATGAAAAATTGTGATACTTTATTAGTTGCTTTCCTTTTAAGGGGAGTATGTCTTAGTGATATAGAATCATATGCATAATTAATTATTGAAAAACAGCCGTTATTGCCATCTCTACACATAACCCCACAAAAAGAAAGTCAATAATAAACATCTGCCTTATACGTATATGTATTTTGCATATTGGTAATAAATATAAGGTGATTATTCAATAACAATATTTATTTTCAACATTTCGTTACAATCTAGTCGGTCGTTTAGTTAATTCAGTAGTTATTCTGTAATTTTCTATTCAGTAGTTTGTCTTTAACCAGGAAAAACATCTACTTGGTTACGATTTTATTATAATATATTACTACTATTACTATTATACTTTAAGGTACACACCAAAATAATACATAAATTTTACAATAAAAAAATATAATGTACAAAGGCGAGCTTAACTCATTAATGAGTTCTCTGACAGCAAACCTAGAGCGAAAGAGAGATAGTTCTTAACAGGACAGAAAACAAGTGTACATAGTAAGAAAGGGGGAAAAAAAAAAGATAAAATACTCTAATTATAATATTATAGGTACCTACATAAAATAAACTACAGATAGAAACTAAACAAATAACAAATACATAAACATAATATATACTCAAATGATACATACTTATAAATATATACTTAAACTACAGTTTATATTGACAAAAAATGTTCCAAAACTACCAACGAAGGGCTATCGCGTAACGAATGAGTGAGTTCCACAGACGCACAGCACGAACAGTGAAAAAGCCATTATAATATGTCTAGTATAATTTATTATTATGAATTTAAATTCTAAATAGAATTAGATCAATCTGTAGATATTAACTTGGGTTTATGGTGTCTGTCCAATGTTAACGTAACACAATTATTATAATTTATATGCCTCATAAACTACGTAAATGAATAAGTGTATAGTTATTAATTTATTATAAAATCTTACCTTATATCTGTGATCAGCTTCTCACTATCACTGACTCAATATTCCTACTACATAATTATGTTAAGCTTCACTGTTACACTATAACATTAATAACACACTTTGTCAATATTATTATTATCGAGAATTGGCGATGCATAGCAAAACAACAGCGCATACGCACATTGTCCTTGACTGCACATTTGTTTGTGACTGGGGATAAAAAACAAAATCAGGTTCAAGTTCAACAGCAAAAACGAATACGCGCGGGCCGCGGCCAATGAAAACATATTATTGCCCTCTCTTTTCTTCAAGGATGGAAGTACCGTTTCAAGCGGGAAGCCGCGCGCGTCCTGTTCGACTAGCAGTTTGTGGAATATTCCACAGTCGTTAAATTACGTGCGTTCACAAGAATATAATTAAATCAAAATATTAACTTTAAAAAAATGTGAATACCTATCGGAACTCCGGAATTATTCCAGTCAATTCTGGAGCTGAAAAATCAGAACAATTGAACAAAAATTTGGTGTACAAAAATAAATGACCTTTAAATTATATCGAAACAACAATTGTGTTATCACCTATACCAATTCAATACCGGTATTATACGGTAAATTTTGGGATGTTACCTAAATATATTGCATGGACGCTTTTTTGTAGCTATCCGAACTTGGTCGGGTTATGTAGGTTTTCGATGCTTCGTCAGTATTTTAATTGATTTCTTTAATTACTAAATTTAATGACATGAAATTTTGCATGTGAATAGTTGAATGAATAAACTAATTTTTGGCATACATTTTACCATGCAATTCCTTTAGAACGTCGTGATATTTGACTGTTTTGTAAACAGTGATCTATCTATTCATGGTAAAATTGTCCTTTAACTCTTTAATTACTAACGGAACATCATTGATACTTGGCAACATGTTTCAGATACTTACAAGGTTTGTATAAACGTGAAAATCTAGACCCCAAAGTGCATACTTTAAGAACTAAGACCTATTAAGTGTATTTTACGTTTATATTTTTATCTTTTAAGCCCTACGATTTTTTCTAAATCTGTTTTTTAAACAAATATAAACAAATTCAAAACAACGTATGTAAAAATCTACAGCTCTCTATGTAAGCGCTTTATATGAAAACTAGCTAATGGCCAAACGTTCGCGTAGCGGAAACTTGAATTTCTCCGAAGTTTATGCATGCACTCATTTTATTCATACATACACAATTACACACAAATACACACTAATTTTTGGACACACCTCTTTTCTTCTAAAGTCTATGGATTAAAATAAGTTCCGCCAGGACAACGTTCGCCCAGCGGAATCAGTTTTTGGTGAATTTCTCCACAATGGCTGCGTACACAATTTTTTTTTTACCATACACAATTATACGACGTCATACACTAAATATCTGCATAATTAATATCTTTAAATTCAACAACATTCCGCTGCGCGAACGCACACGACGCACACAAGGCCGGTTTGCCAATTTACGATGACAAAAATAAAGTATTGGTTTTTATTTACTTTTTGACTTGGTAATATTATGTAGTTAAAGTGTTAGAAGGTAGAAATAAAATTTTGAGATGGTACTAACAACAAAAAAAAAAAAACAAATTAAAAAGAAAAAAGTTTTATTTCAAGTATTACATTGATCATCATTCATCATCCACATAATTATCAGAGTCTTCATTGTCTCTGTTTTCAACCTCTTCGCTACAAAGATATGTAGGCATCCGTAACATTCCAACAACAACGTCATTATATATCTCTCCTTGTTTCTTGGGTTTTTCCCTGTGACTAGTCACGACAGGATCCGATGATACAAGCATCCAGTGAAGAATATCCATGTTTGTGTTTATTCTGGACGTTTTCCGGGAGTGATATTGTCGCAATTTTTTATAATTTTTGTGACTTGCTTCTATCACATCTTCTGATAATTGACCTACGGGCAAAGCCAGAGATTTCATAATGTCAGCACCGTGAATTAAAAGTTTATGTACACTTGCACTCATTTTGTACCATTTATATAAATTGATGGCCATTTCAGCTGTGCCGATGCAATATGTCCTAAATTTCTCTTCGTCTATGTAATGTCCGCAGGAAATAACACACAAAATATTTGAAAATCTTTCAATCAATTCTTTGGACAAACCTGTGATTTGAGATACCAGACCTGGGTTTTTAAAAAAATTTCTTGCTGTATTGCCATCGTTACTGTTGCCTCCTCCTTGTTTTGGTTGGTCAACAACAAGTCCCATTTCTTTATAAAAATCTTTACAGATTTTATTTTTTCGCACTTTAACTTTTTCCTGTGCTTCTTTGCCTCTAGCTTGCCATTGCTGCAACTCCAATTTATATGATATATGCAATAAATATTCGTAGCATCGAAGATGAGCATGTAAAACAGAAATACCAAATTTGTATGTGTCTTCGTTACATACTCTTTTTTTTATATTTTCTAGGTCGTTCATTTGCATGGGCGTAGCTTTACAGACATTACAGGCTTGTGTACTTTTAGTTTCTGTTAAAACATTCACTGTTTTACCATCCAGCATTGTGCAAATAGGAATATGTTTAAAATGTATCGTTCTGTCTCCTAGAATAATATTTGTGTGCTGTAACTGCCTTATTTGCTGCTCAATCTCGTGGTAGTCATCTTTAGTGTTCTGGTCATTTTCTTTTTTTAATTTAAATGAAATTGGACGACAGTATCTGGTGGAAGATGGAGTCTGATTTTTCCAATAAATAATTTTCTTCCCCTCTTTCATTTCCGATAACTCCAGAGGCACAATTGTACATAATATTATGTTAGAATCAGCGTAAATTGAATTGTTTGAAAAGTTTTGCTTGTAAATACTGTGACCTCCACTACCATCTAGGCCCCACTTATAATAGACTTCCAGAGTGTCGTTATTGTTGGATAAAATTACTTCTGACTGTACGTGTGCTAGTCTCCGTATAGTGTGGTCTAAAAGATCTTGTAATGGCACCACAGCTTCAGTCTCAGTAACTCTTAAATTAAGTGGATAACATTTCTGTTTTGCATCTGCCACCACATGGTAAGAGGGGTATATATCAGCACCTCTTTTCTTTGCACCTAAACGCATCGTCCCGTATTCTTTTTTGGTTAAATTAAGGTCCACTATGAGACCTACAGCTTCTTCAGCACTATACTGCACAAGATTTACAGAACACGATGAGTGAACCTGTTCCATTTTTTTCAACCTTCTTGGAGTCGAATTTATTGCAAGTTTTAGAACTTGAGCTGCCTTTCTCTTGCCAGATTTCACCAGGCTCGTTTCAGTCGCAGAACAAAGTTTTTCAGGAGTAAAACGCGAGACAAGAGATTTAAGTTTTCTCTTTCTGCTGCGTTCAGAGCTGGCTTCAAACAACTTTCTTGGCCTACCTCGCTTCTTCTCCGAAGAAGTAGGGTGTTGCGAAGTTGTTGATTGTATCTCCGGGAGCTTAAATTCTTGACTGATCCAATTGGCATGTTTAACTTTAAAACGATCAAACATAAATTTACATTCACGCCATTTAGCTAGAAGCTTTGTCACAAACATTTTAACAACATCTTTTAACTGTTTTAACCAAGTCTCAGACGGGTCCACTATGCTTAACTTGTTCATTATGTATTGTAATAATCGTTCATTACACTTGGATGACGAAAAACTAAAAAATCGTTCATCTCTTAACAATAAAAACAGTTCATTTCTATACAACTTCCTCTGCTGTGAAACGGGATCAATGCGACTACCTGGAAATAAAGGGCTCAATTTATCAAAGGGGGCAATACGGGGACGAGTTCTTTGCTTGGTTTGAATCATCATAAGTTATAGATTCTAAAGAATTATAAAATATAATGGAACTATGTGGAACTTTTTTTAAATGTCTAACAACTCAAGTGAATCTAAAATATTTATGTATTAAATCTGTCTTCCACGTATAGTTAAATTACTGCTAGGTTTATGAAAAAAAAAATGACAAGTAAACAACAATAATTAGAGTACACACCTGACGCTTCAATATCCATGTTAAAAACTCTCAATTTTTAAACACTGCGGCACAAAACAAACGTAGTTACTCCGTCAAGATTTCGGGCGTAACTGGCTCACGTTTGCCGTGTGAGAAAAAAGGACACAAAGCGCGCTTGGGCAGGATTTTGTGTGACTTTAGTGAGCTTTATTGTTTTATGATCCTATTGTTCGTTTATTGAAGAAGTTAAACAAAGTAGTTTTTTTAAGTTTCTAGACTTCGCAAAATTATATTATTGTCATCGTAAAGTGGCAAACCGGCCTTGTGTGCGACGTCAGGAACAGTTTTAGAATCCCCTATAACAACAATAATGCATTTTATCGATATCGATGCATTCTGAATATCGATAATTTTACTATACGTTGCGCATCCCTATCTATGACAGTTCTTCCTTTCAAGGTCATGATTGTCATTGTCAGAGCTACTTCGAATTTTCATGTTGGTAGTTTTGTTTTTTTTCTAGTGGTTGGCTAAAGAAGGTTAACAATTGCTCTAAAACTGAATGTTCTAAGTTCCGTCTCTTATTTACATGCTCTGTGGACCTGCTGTCAAGCCACTAGATTCCAGACACCAAGCACCAATCACCCACGCCACGTGCTTCTAGATTCTTCGAATATACTTCAACCAGCCATGCACGCCTTGGCCGAGTGCTTCTAGTTTCTTCTTTTATACTCGTTCGTATTCGTGCTTCCCGCACAGAAAGTCCTGTCACGGTCGCCAAATTGTTAATTCAATTGTTAAAAAAATATCGTGCTAGTTTCTTTTAAAATACGTGCATTTTTTATTTGCAGTATTTCCAGATATTAATCACTGCGAAGACTTAAAAATATCTTGCATAATACTTCTTTGGGATATCTGACATCCCACAAAAGATCAAAAAAAAAATATTTTGTTAGAGAAAAAAAAAAATTTTTTTTCAACATTGAATTATTTATTATATTTGAAAAACTAACGTGCGCAGAGGTCAGATAATTTAGGGAAATGTTTCTCTTAAGAAAGTGATTTCTTGGTCAAAATATCACCCTCACTTCCCCGAGCGGCATCTGACCCATGCTTCTCCTGCTATACTCTTTATTTAATAATTAATTAAATAAATAAAATAAATATCTTAAGACAACCAACACACTGTTATCTGATCCCAAACTAGGCAGAGCCTGTACTATGGTAACCAGACAACTGATAAACATACTTATATATTTCTAAATACATACATATTATAGATAAATTACACCCAGACACAGAACAAATGATTGTGCTCATCACACAAAGATTTGTCCTGGGTGGGAATCGAACCCACGACCTCAGTCTGTGCAGTCAGGGTCACTAACCACTAGACTAACAGGCCAGTCATTGCCGTTTTGATAGTTTTATGTTTAATTTTAATAGGTGATGAAATCGATTGATCGAATGATTAGACGTAGGAAAATCCCCTTATCGATGATAGTTTATGTTTTGGAATATTGATGACCCAATAAACTGGCGCATTATTTTAGCCATGATATAATCTTTATTAAATATGTGACCGTCTTTTAAAAATATTTCGGACGTCTGACATATCTTAATCACAGTTTCTGATGGTTATAATAAACCCCTCTAGCCTTAGCTACAATAAATCTATGTAATGATTGATTTTTCCTGTTACTAAAGCGCTAACGCAAATATCACACTTAATTTTTTGAATCAGCTGTCTTATTATATCGATATCAGCAATAGCGCGTGGCACAACGGGACTCACGTGGTCGGCGGCGGTGTTGCAGTCTTGCAGTGACAGTCTCATAGATTAGAATAATCTATAGATAGGCAACTCCGGCTTCGCTCGAGGTCGCGAAAGTGCTGCCGTGTAGTGGTTGCTTCATGAACTAAAGCTACTGCACTACTTATATAGGTATATAGGTAGTGTAACCGTACTTAGCCCCTGCTTCTAGAGATAATTATTGATATATTGCCTTATTTTCATAAATTTGTGTTTTCAGGGTAACACAAATTTTGAAAACAATGCAATTCATTTTTCTTAAACAGGGAAAAAAAAACAATATGTTTTGTTTTGAGTTTTTATTTCGGGTTTTATGAGTTACATAATAATTATGAGCCGCCACTTTCATCCCAAAACGTTGTTTTACCAGATATCAACTGATAATATCTTTACAAAAAGAACAAAATTATTTTTTTTACCATTTATTTATTGATAAATTTTAATGATGGTTACATGTAATAAAATTGTAGTTGATATTTATTGATATAACTAGTTCCAAATATGCATTTATATTTTTGCTTTGACATTTTGTCTTTAGAACTTCTGTAACAACATTTTCTGAATGAAAAAAAAAATTAAAATGTTTCACGACTTGGGTAAGAAAGCCAAGTTTTTGTGCTATACTCTTTAATCTTAATATATTTATGATAGTCTTGCATTTCTTCAGACTCGAAATCATGTCTGCAGGTTTCACAATCCTTATAATTTTTTTTTTAAAAAGGTAGATGAGCCACCCGCTACAGTATGCTACTGCTGCACATTTTTCTTTGTTTTCCGGATTTGATATTAAATTTTCTATATCGGCCTCCCTTATGCACAAGTGTTCCTCCGCTATTTGAACGTTAACATTGCTTGTTTCTGGTTAGGGTAAGTTTTCGGTTAATATTTTTTTTAATGAATGTTATAATTCAAAATTGTCTTCTTCACAATTTGCCCCAACCGATTTGTACGATGTTATATTACATATCAGTAATGATTTGTAAGCGTTAATAAAAGCATGAGCAATTGGCATATTATTGCGAAGACCATGTGCTCTTATTGCCCCAAAGAAATTTTCTAAGGGGTCTTGATTAATATGGCGCAGCAGTATCGATTTCAAACCTGTAGAATGCAAATCCTTTGTCAATGCGAGGAAAGCTTCGTTACTTTTTACCCAACTCGTTAAAGACGGCACAGTTGCTCTGTTACCAGTTTTTGTGATGAACATCATGGATTTCAATATTGGTAAACTTTTATACCACAATCTGTGATGTGGAGAATGCCGAGTTACAGCACATCTATAAATTTTTCCCAAGTTAGGTTTGTAGAAATTACCATTAACAAAATCAAACAGATTGTCGAAGAATAACATGAGATCGGCTGTGTCCACACTTTTTTTCGGGAGTCTCCCTTTATCTGAAAATAAAAAGTTTTTAATTACCTTTAATGCATAAAATCGATGCATAAAATCACGAGATTTTATGCATTGTTCGCAACGGAGCTGGAACGCGCCAATGCTAAGCTCGTCGCTGCGTCGCGTATGGAACGCGACGGGCGGTCCTGCGCCGGCGGCGGCCATTTTTTCCACGACTAACGACTAGGGATGCCCGATCTTTAGCTTTGAATCGATCTTTTGGATCGTAATGGATCGCAACTCTGTGAATCGATCTACGATCTGAATCGTATTGCATTGAATCGATCTCATTCGATCTCTGAAGATCGTATCGTAATTATAAAGGTATATTAAAAAGGCACAGTTTGCTTTTGCATGCAAAGTTGTTTATTTTTATGCAATGTAATGTACTTAAATTCGGTTTTCATATTAACAAAAACAAAGTTTACAAAACTATAAATCCCAACTGTCTTCATTTAAACTTTTCATAAATAATAATTTGGACAAACGTACTGGATCTAGCCTATTACGGCTATCGGTCAAAGTGTTTCCAGCTAAGGAAAACAGGCGTTCTGAAGGAACAGATGTTGCGACAATCGTCAAATACTTTAAAGCTAAGCAGCTTAAGTGCGGCCAGATAGTAAACCTGGTGGTCCAATATGTTATTGGATCAGCTTGTCTAGCAAGTAACGGTTCCCTCAGGTACTGTTTTAAAATGTCATCCAGACCTTCCTTTGGAATATTTTGACTCAATTCCGACACCAACTGGCTATGAAATTTCCAAATGTTATCTTCATCTTGGGGTATAGAAACATTTTGTGCATGCTCTGGCGAATCTTTGTTGCCGTCCACTGTTTTGAGCAAATCGGTGATATCATTCAGTGATTTTGCACAAGACTGAGCATCGGTAAAATATAATTTTTTGAATCGGGGATCTAAAATTGTTGAAATCGCCAAAAGATGCACTTTTTCAATATTCTTAAAGCGTTTTTTAATTTCTCCGAGTATTTTCGCTTTGAATTCTGAACCTACGTCAGAAACATCAGAAGTGGCTTCGGTATTAGCAGATTCAATGGATTTGGTCATACAGAAAATAATTGGTATGATTATACTGCTCGTTACATAATCTTGACCCGAGATTTCTTTAGTAACACTTTCTATAGGAGTCAAAACGTTAATAATTTCCTTTATGATCGCAATTTCACTACCCCCAAGCATAGCGGGGCCCTTTGGGTTTTGAAGTAAAATAGTGCTTATGTAGTCACAAAGTTCGATAAATCGTTGTAACATATACAGCTTTGAATTCCACCTGGTGATTATATCTTGTACCAATTTCTTCGGTGATATATTATTATTTTTTTTGTAGTTTCGTTAATTCGTCTTGTGCAGAAACACTGTGTTTAAAGAAAGTTACGATGCTTTTGACTTTATTTACCAATGTCTCAAAACCTCTGGTCTCTTCCACAGCTTTTTGCACAACTAGATTAAGAGTGTGTGCAAAACAAGGTAAGTGTTTGTTTTTGCCCAGTAATTCGTGGATGGCTTTGATAATATTTGCACCATTATCGGTGACCGCTGCTAAAATTTTTTGTTCACTAATGTTCCATTCATTGCAGAGCGATTCAATTACTTGTTTGAGGTATTCAGCAGTATGTCGTTCATCCAATTCTTTTATGGCTACAACTATTGATTTTAAAGCGTTCTTATGCAGAAAATGGCAAGTTAAACCTAAGTAGCTCCTTGTGTTCATCGTATCTGTCCAAACGTCGGTAGTCAAACAAAAGCTATGAACCTGTTTCAGTTGCGCTTTTATGACTTTAGAAATGCTCTCATATTTTTCGTCAATAAGTTTCGTAACTGTATTTCTGCTTGGTACCGAGTAAGCTGGACAAACGACTTTCATCAGGTGTTTAAAACCTTTTTTTTTCTGTGGTATTTAGAGGCAAATCATCAACCGTAATAAAATATAGCAATGCGTTAGTCAATTTATGTTCTTTGGACCCACCTTTTCGAAATGCTTGAATGTTAGAAATAACGTCATCAATACGTGGCTGATGTTTCCTTGGCGTTGATGTAATGAGTGGAGTAATATTCAATGTTTCTTCACCCGAGTCAACATCACTAATACTCATCCGACTGGTCGAAGGGGCGGGTTCAATTTCAATAGCCTAAAAAGGAAAAGATGGTTATAGTAAAAATAAGGTGGTAAAAGTAAAATATACCTACAAGACGTATAAAAATCTTTGAAGACAAAACTAGTTTCAATATTTTAAGAAAACCGCAACATCACAACTTGACAAAGATAAAAAATATACCTACAAGACGTAAAGATTTATGAAGACAAAACTAGTTTCAATATTTTAATGAACTAAATATTTTAAGGAAACCGCATCATCACAATTTAAACTTTAAATTTAACACTTACGATTTCGGCTGTTCCTTTAGTAGAACTTTCTCCACTTTTGCTTATAACAGAATAACTGTCTTTATGATGCCGTTTGAGATGATTGATTAAATTCGTAGTATTTCCTTTTGTTTTAACACTCTGTTTACATAATTTACATTATCCACCCGTGTCACATTTAATAAAAAACGTCCAAACGTTTGATTTTATTGGCGGAGCCATATTAACAGTATTTTACAATAATATGTTACGCTAAACACCTTTGTATCGTATCGTAGTAATAATATGTACAATGAAAGAAAAACGAATTAGAGAACGTTCTCCTTATAACACTAATATAAACAGCGGTATAAAATAAACAAAATATTAACACATACCTTCATTTCATATTTCATCTCTGCGGGCAGTCTTAGGTAACTTGAAACTAATTTCAATGAAGGTACTTAGGTGTAAAATTACTTTGTTGTGAATACTCTGTCCCCGCTACAATGCTAGTGTTATCAAAGATCATAATTCATAACTTAAATAACATTGTAGTAGATACGATTTTTTCTTACGATCTTTCAGGCGTACGATTCGATCCGAGCGAAGATCGCATTATGTTGAATCGATTCAAAAAATTGGTAGATCGTATTGCCGTGAATCGATCTTCTAAAAGATCGATTCAGATCGGGCATCCCTACTAACGACTAACGACTGCACTGCACGAAACGAGACGAGACGCGCAATGCGCGTATGTTTATTTTATTTCCTGTAATGTCAGGAGTAAACGCTTCAAATCTACTTCGAGTAATTTATTTAAGTTGATCACCCCAACATATGGTGACCCCGACGTGATCAACTGAAGAAATATTGAAGAGGCGACCGCGTTGCGTGGTGTGGTGCCAGGAAACGACAACGAGCTGAGCTGCTGAGAATCCTTGATGACCGTGTGTGCGTGCTGATGACCCACCTGTCCCTGCAATGCTGTGTAGTGAGTGATTTGGTCGGTTCACAGGGAAGTACGTCCAATTTTGGTACATAACATGCTTATGCTAATCTACAGGTCCGACATTCATAATCAGCCGATTTCTGTGCACCAGACATTCTTTACTGTCTCGAGTTACTGATAATTTCTTGTGTAGGTACCTACTATATACTCAAATGACACCTAGGTACCTACCCAACTACTTGTAAATGATGATTAAATAGTTAGGTCTACTTATATGACAACTGCCCACCTAACTACTTACTTAACTTGCACCTTATGGAGTCAGATTCTAAAACAAGTTGCTAAGTAAGCAGGTACTAATTACTAATTCAATGACAAGCATACCTGCCTTACTAGTAACTACTTACTTTCTCTTTCACTTTGCTTACGGGACCACCCTGGCATTTTCCAGACTTGCTGTGCTGCCTGCTTCTTGGGTCCTGTTGGAATGCGCTGCTATTAACTAACCTACACATCTCTGCTACTGCGTGCATCCTGCGCTGTGTAACCTGCTTTGCTTGTGTGAGTCGCTGACTGCACGAGATGTTGTCGTAGCCATTGCGCGACATACACGGTTTGGCTTTATTTTCTTTTACCAGTATAGCTAATTTCTTGACGGTCTGTTCAGTTCTTGTAAGTGTTCACCATGTCGGCTGAATTGAAATCTCTTATTCAACAACGTGGTACGATAAAGGCTAGAGTAACTATATTTTCTAAATACATAAATACTATAAAACTAATAGAGGCTGACAGTATTCCTAAACAAATAATTATTGAAACTGAATTAAAACTATCAAGATTCAAAGAATTGTTGGTACAATTTGATGATATAAAAACTAAAATTGAGAGTTTAGATCCTGATCAGTTGGAAGAAAATGACATAATTGAAAATGAATTTTGCTCTAACATGGCTAAAGCTCAACTGATTATTGAAAGTCTTGCCCCTAGTGATATAATACCTGAAAATAGGAACTGTAATTCAATATCTACATGTCAGCATATCAATCAAGATAACCGTAACTATAACATTAAGTTGCCTACGATACAGCTGCCTTCTTTTAATGGAAACTATTTAAATTGGATGGAATTTCGAGACACTTTCGATTCTCTAATCAACAACAATGATACTATTCCAGAAATAAACAAGTTTCATTACCTTCGCTCTTCATTGAAGGAAGGAGCATCTGATATAATAAAATCAATTGAGTTTACTGCTGCCAACTATAAATTAGCTTGGAAGTCTACTTACGGAACGCTTTGATAACAACCGGATACTTACTAATAATCATTTAAAGGCTGTCTTGAATTTTGACATAATATCTAAAGAAAATTACAAGTCACTTCGTACTATGATAGATGACTATTCTAAAAATATTCGAGCCCTATCTTCTTTAAATGATCCTGAATCCCGCTGGGATATTTTACTTGTGTATATTATGGTGTCCAAACTAGATGGCGCCACAAGTCGCATATGGGAGGAACACAGGAGTACTATTTCTACTTCGCCAACAATAGAAGAATTCTATAATTTCTTAAGAAATCGTGCTGACGTTTTAGAAACCTTACAGTACAGCAATAATAATGTAGCTACTAAAACTGAAAAACATACTCACTCTAAAGACAATAAACAAACTAAATCATTTGTTTCTTCTTCAAACATTAATGAAAAGGGCTGTGTTGTATGTTCACAAGATCATTTACTATATAAATGTGATAAATTTAAAGACATGTCGTTGGATGCTCGATTTATGGAAGTTAATAAGCATAAGGCCTGTCACAACTGTTTGCGTCCTGGTCATTACTCTGCTCACTGCAAACATAATTATTGTAAAATCTGCAACAAAAGACACAATTTACTGCTACATAAACCACAGTCAAATAAAGAGAAGACAAACTCACCTGTTGATACTTCTTCTGCAACATCAGTTCCTCAAGAAGCAAGTTCCTCTCAGACATCTACTATTGCCATGTTTAATCCTGTATCACTCTCTGTGGCAATGCCAAGGCAGATTCTTTTATGCACTGCTCAAGTAAAATTAATTGATAGCCGATCTTCTGAAACACACTGTGAGAGCATTACTAGATAATGGAAGCCAGTCTTCATTTATAACTGAAAGAATGCAAAGAAAATTGAATTTAACCTGTTCTGATACTAATATTTCAATAGCTGGTATAAATAATAAGTTAACTAATACTACTAAAAGGTGTAACATAAAACTTAAATCTCGGATTAACCTATTCCATGCTAATGTTTCATGTCTTTTAGTGCCTGATATCACTGGCACGTTGCCCAGCTCAAGGGTTAACACTTCTGAATGGAATCTTCCCAAATCTATAGAACTAGCAGATCCTACCTACTATATGCCCTCTGAAATTGACTTACTGCTAGGAGCCGATATTTATTGGGAAATTGTAGATTCTGAACAAATCGCACCCTTAAAAATAAAAAGATGTAACTCAAAAACTACAACTTGTGGAAATCAGCGATTAAAGTTTTCAACTTATTCCGACTTGTCTTTGATTCAAAGTTTTAGACCACTTACTAGGTATTTCGATAATTTAACTACTGATTTTGATTGACAAAACTATGGCCTTTTAATATAAATGGTTTCTTTTATACTAATTATCTATTATACCTTAAAAAAAATGAAGCAAAAAAAAAGTTTTGAGTTAAATCAGTTTATGCCAAAAAATTCTAGTTAGTAGATGAAATAAACATGCAACAATTCTAAATAATTCTCTTTTATATAAATTAGCAAGAGCATATTAAAATATATTCCAAAATACTTCGTTTTATTATTAATCAAAATATGATAATATTGGCTTATGTATTATTGCATCATTTTACAATAAAAAAAATACAAAAAATAATTATATTTTTTAAAATGAAACAAAATTTGCACTGAATAATCAACCATATAATTTATTATTAATTAACATGCCGCCACTCATGTTCATGATTCCCTTTTGGAACCTAGATTATAGGCAATCTAGTACAAATATTCTCAATTTTAAAATAGAAATAGTTAAAGATATTATTATCTAATTAAAAAAAAAACAATTGCAAATAATCAGTACCTCATTTTTACACAATATTTCAACAAAACAATAGCTCACAGTTAAATACTTTATAATCATTAAATAATAATCAAATTATTAGCAAGTCAGTCTTGCATTATGCATATCACTAGTTGAGATTCAAAATGTAACATAATTAAGTAATTATTTCAAAGTAAACTTAAAAACAATCAGTCTAGTAATTTACTCCTAAAAGTTTTAAACTTAATACTAAGTTCTAACATAATAATAATAACATAAAAAATTAAACTTTATATGAAAAATTAACAGTATCATAGAATAATTCTCATTCTCACTCACAATCTAACCTTATTAAAAAAAATTACATACTTACTTTGGCAGAAAGGAACTTAATTTGTGGCAATACACATAATTGTGAGTAATATCATTACACTTTCTAAAAAAACAGTAGGTATTCATCATTCTTAAATAAGTAGCATCAATATTAAACAATGGAATTATAAAAACTTGCATAAAAGGAGGGAATCAATTTCTTTGTTAGTAGTTCTTTTAGATCTTTTTTCTTATTTTCACTTAGCTGTTGTCTTTGGCTATATGCTTTATCTAGAGTAATCGCAGTTATAGGGTCCATTTTTTTTCTTTTGTTTCTTATATCGACTTGTTTAAAATTAGTATCACTGTAGGAAGTTTTATAATAAAAATTAAATGGTTCTGATTTCACCATCTGCAAAACCTTTACATCATTCCAATTTACAGTATTCCCATCTATGTCTACACTAAAGTTATAACCCCACTGCTCTTGAAGAGACTTTAAGTTGATAAAAGACTCAAAGGTCATTTCATGAACATTAATTGCAGGTTTACTTTTTTTTGCATTTTTAATAAGGGTAACATACTGGTCTGGACTATAAATTGGACCTGCTTTTAAGTTTTTCTTTACCTCTCTTTCTATTAGGCTATGCACACTGTCTGCTTCATTCTGTGTATGTCCCCTTATCATAAATTTATGTGTTATACTGGAAATATTTAGATTAGTTACTGCATACAAATATAATGTGGCGATATATTTATTTTTATTTTGCCCACAGCAGTTGTCTGAGTAAAATATAATTTGTTTCGGTTCTTCGTCTTTTGCACACAGATTTTGTAAATATTCCCAAATGCAAGAGCCAATTTCGTTAGCACCTCGTTTAGCATCCACTTCAGTCCAAAAGAAACAGTAAACATTGTCATATGCTTTTTTATCTCCATTTAGTAGCTCCGTCATAGTCAAATTATAGCTATTTAGTTTCGACTTATAATAAAAAGCCGAAGTATCACCCCTAGGACACTGTAAAACAGCTTCTAAGTCATAGATAACTACTCTAGAGTCTTTGGTTATATTTTGACGATCTGCAAATTTTTCAGCACGACTCAAGGTTTTCTCCTGCATATGCTTACAATATTTATCTTCCAAAACGTGTTTCTGTTCAACATTTGAATTGTGGTATGATGTGCATAGATCACACTGATCTTTCTTTGGTTGGTAAAATCCTAAATTAAATTCATTGTTAAAAATTTTGTAATATGCCATATAATTACCTACTTCCCTGTTAGTATTTCTTTGCTGTGCAGCAAAATCATTGTACAAATCCTTAATAGTCTTCTCACCGCCAATGTACTGCTTTGACGTCGAAGCTCGAACATAATGTGAGTCTACTTTTGGAATCGTATTGATATGTTTTCGAATGTCATCTAGTAACTGTGGGTTAAGTTTGTTGTGATTATTATGTCTCCCTCTTAGGTCATCAAGCATAAAACCATCGTTCATTCTTGATTGCACCGTGTAAATCATTCTTTCAGATATAGACAGTGTATTCTTTAAAAAAGTCTTACATACTCTTATTTTATTATCATTTAAAATAAAATAAAAAGCTTTGTTTGGACGTCTGGGATTTTGGGAATTACTGTATTTATATTTGGGGGTAACATCTTCCATACACGTTCGTAAATAGGCCCTTTGTGCAACTAAGTTCCCTAGGTCCCAAAAGGAGCTAAATAAGTGGTATCTCCCCTCATCATCGATCTTATCTTTACACTTTAATTTACAGTTTTCGTTACATGTGTCTTTTATAAATCGAGCCGGAACAGTTTTACGTCTTTTTGACATCGAGACATACGATTCACCTTTATTACGGAGTTGCTTCGATCGCACTTGCTGCCACTTCTCAATTTTTCGTGATCTCTTGCGTCCTCGACGACTATTATTTGTTTCGCTATTGGAGTCAGAGGAATCTGAAGTTGATCCTTCAAAGAGAAAGTTCTGTCTCCTAATGTGCTTTCTAGGTATTGAAATATAATCTATGGTAGGATCATCGTCGCTGAGATCAATGTCACTTTCATCAGAGTAAATAGGGGAAATATTATAATTAGGCACGCTGTTCTTATTTCGACGCGCTCTTTGCTTTATAATTTGTTGATCCTCACTAACCTCGCGAGCATCACTGGAGCTTGAAGAACTTGATGAAGATGAGGATGAACTAGAAGAAATGGAACTAGACGATGAAGATGAGCTGAAGGATCGAGAACGTTGCGTATTATTGCCTGAGATCGGCAAAATTTGAGAGTCGTAATCAGCAGGCTCGGCATTGTTGTTTAGGTGTATACTATCATCATTTTCACTCACGGTTGAATCACTGCTATAATCAGGTACTAGGCTAACGATTTTTGTAATAGTAGGTGAATCCTGTTTCAAATCAAATTTTGGCTTTTCTACTGTTATTGGCATCGGCTCAGCATCTTGAGATAGATTTTCCTGATTTTCAATATCTACATATTCTCTTCTGGTCTGAAATAAAAATGAAAAAACTAATATCAATATTAGTTCAATTCATCATAAACAGGCAATTTTTAAATATAATGTAAGTTAACTAAATTGTTTACAATTTTCCTAGCGGCACCCTGAGGTATGTAGGGTACTGCGCGCTGTATCTGTTTCCATAAGAATTTGGAGATAAAATTAAACAGACTTTAATCTACCCCTGTACCAATTTAAATCTAAATCCGTTCAGTTGTTTTGCGGTGGTTAAGTAACAAATTAATATTAGCAAGTAGGTATTATTATTAGTATGATTATAGATTACAAGTAATAATAAAGGGCAAAATTAGTATCTTAAATGCTAAAAACTGGCTATGATAATTATATAATTATTTACCTCATCTTGACTAATTATGTGCTCGAGTTCTTCATTACTAGATGGTTCTTGGTTATTTCCGG
Organism: Aporophyla nigra; assembly: GCA_947507805.1. Lineage (NCBI taxonomy): Eukaryota > Metazoa > Arthropoda > Insecta > Lepidoptera > Noctuidae > Aporophyla > Aporophyla nigra. The sequence goes on along the minus strand of OX382292.1, from coordinate 22,304,994 downwards.
TTTGAACCAAACCTAGAATTCTACGGGACCTCCAAGATGACGCCATGTTCTATAATAACCTAAAAAGTTAAAGACGAACAATGATTGTAAATTATAATTTGAAAATGGTATTTTCGAATAAACAGCGTTAACTTTTAACATTTCATACAATTTCCCATTCGCGTAAATAATAAAAAGAGGTAAATCAGAATCTTACTTTAGCTACTGTTTATGTTTTACTATAAAGCGATGGTTACTCAATTACTCCAATGAAAAAGACGTATTTTTTAAAATGAAACTGAAGTATTACGTTATAATTTTTCGAACATGCTACATTTTTAAAACAAAACAGAATTAATACAAATCATCATCAAATTATTTTTCTAAAAAAACGAAGTATCTCAAAGATCATGCATTTTATTATAAAATAATTCTAAACTTTCATAGTTACCTTTAGTCAAAAACAGATTAATTTCGTGTTACACCAGCATTACACAACAGAACAGCACTCCCACTCTCAGTCACTGCCGGTTCATCACTGAATCACGCCATTTATTAGAATCGTCCTGTCCAATCCTGTTTATTGAAAAGAGAAGACCGATCGCGTATCTCGCTCGATTTTGACGTATCGAGACGGCTGTTGAATTCTACCTAATCTTTACGCAATGAATATGCGTTTTATTGTAAAAGGTCAAAATTCGTAAATTTTGTGTTACATCTTTTTTTTTTTAAACGAGCGAAATTAAGTTAGGGGAAAATAAACCTACTCTAATAAAATCTAAACTGGGTTGGCTCATGTCAGGCCCTGCCGGTGGGGGCCCTACTACTACTACTAATTCTAACTTTTCTCAGGAAATTAGGGACTCTCTGGCTAGGTTCTGGGAAGTTGAAGATATTCCTGCTCTGCCAAATGAAAATACTAAGTTTTCTAATGAGGAACAATATTGTGAAAACCATTTTAATGAAAACACTGTCCGCCTGAGTGATGGGAGGTTTTGTGTAAAACTTCCATTGCGTGAAGATCCCAGTAAGGCTTTAGGGGACTCTTATCTTATTGCTAAAAGGCGCTTCTTTAACTTAGAAAAGAAACTAAATAAATCTAAAATAAAAAATGAATATACTGATTTTATTAACGAATATCGCAGATTAGGGCATTTATCTGAAGTAAGCCGTCCTAGCTTTGGATATTACATTCCTCACCATGCAGTAATTCGTGATAGCAGTGAAACCACTCGGTTAAGAGTAGTCTTTGATGCTTCTTGTAAAACTTCTACCAATAAGTCACTAAATGATATCCAATTTGTTGGACCAGTAGTACAGGACGATTTAATGGCAATTCTGCTCAGGTTCCGTCAGTATGCCTATGTGGTGACGGGAGATATTGAAAAAATGTATAGGCAGGTTATGGTAAATGAATCACAGCGTCATTTACAGCTTATTCTTTGGAGGGAAGACGAAAGTCAACCACTCAAAACCTTGCAACTCAATACTGTCACTTATGGGACAGCTTCAGCTCCCTATCTGAGTACTAGGTGTCTTGTCCAACTCGCTGCGGAGTGTAGTGATGAAGCTGTTGCCAATACTATCAGACATGACTTCTATGTTGACGACCTGAACACTGGTTCAGACTCAAAATCTCTATTAAAGGCTAAAATTTCGGGAGTGATTGCCAAACTTGCTGAAGGCTGCTTCTGTTCCTTTGCGTAAATTTAGTAAACTTCAAATCTCAAGACTTTAGTAAACAATCTTCTGTCTTAGGATTAAAATGGTCACCTATCTCTGACAGTTTAAACTACTCAGTCGAAAATAAATCGATTCCTAAAGTTACGAAACGCTCTATACTGTCGAACTCGTGTCGAATATTTGATCCCTTAGGTCTTTTATCTGCCTGCACTATTTTTCATAAAATCTTACTACAAAGGCTCTGGTTACTTAAACTAGATTGGGATGATGAAGTTCCAAAAGAAATTCAGAATTCATGGATAGAATTCCATAATGAAACGCAACATTTTACTCACATTCAGATACCTAGATACATTTTCTGCAGTTCTCCTATGTACATAGAGGCTCACTGCTTTACTGATGCCTCGCAAAATGCCTATGCTGCATGTGTTTATCTCAAATCGACTAATAGTTTAGGTGAAGTTAACTGTAACTTATTATGTGCTAAAGCTAAGGTTTCTCCTTTGAAATCGGAAACAATTCCCCGTCTGGAATTGTTAGGCGCTTTACTTGGTGCAAAACTATACTCTAAAGTATGTCACTCTTTAAACCTTAAGATTGCACGCTCAATATTTTGGACGGACTCAACCATAGTACTAGGGTGGTTACACACTCCACCTAAGACTCTTAAAACTTATGTAAGCAATCGGATTGAACAGATTCGAGAATTAACTGACATAACTACATGGCGTCATGTACCTTCTGAACATAATCCCGCTGACATGGCTTCCAGGGGCATTCAACCACGTCTTCTTAATAATAATATTCTTTGGTGGCATGGTCCTTCCTATCTTTCTGACCAAGTGTGAACATGAATGGCCCCAATCTAAATGTAATCCTTCTACTTTACCTGAAATAAAAATAAGTTATTAAAATATTAAAACCGAGCACGCACGATGCTGCTAACATCGGCGTCGCATCGTGAATACGTACTCGCACGCGCAGCTGTCAGTTGCGTTATGACCGCGGTTTGAGGCGGTCTTGTGCCGTCTGTACATGAACCCGAAAACTTTGGTAAGTGTTCAGAACCTTATAATTATTTGTATTTATATTGTACATATATTTTATTAACATCTTAATATAAGCTGTATTTCCTTTTCCTGTTAAAATACATTTATTCTAATTTAACAAATACGCACGCACGTCCCGGCTTCACGTGTCTGCGGCATGGTTTTGACAAGACAAGCCGCAGAGTTTTACCTCATATACTAAACTTTATAGGCGCTTATTGACATATTGTTTCGTGATGAGTGCTAAGTAGAACTACAATCAATAATTTAATTTCGCAGATTTCAATTATGCGGAGAACAATGTAATTCTAGTTGGAGTTAATCATTTATGTGTAAATAAGTACTTAGGAAAAGCGCAACGCGATCGACGTCTTCCCCCACGTGTCGTCGGCGTTATGTGGCCCGACCACACCGCGCGAATACATACACCGCGGCCGCGGTGCTGTGGCTGCGTGTCGTAGTAGTAAACCTGGTGTAACATATAAACTATAATGTATGTATGTATTTGTATGTGTATACATATGTGCGTTATTAAATGTGTGATAAGTATATATTATGTATTTATTTTTGTAAATAAATATGGTATTTTATGTTATACTGACTGTTGCAAGTCCTTCTTGTTCCTGCTTATGCTTGTGTGAGGTGTAGTTTTAAAAAGCAACCTATTGTTGCAGGTAAACTAAAATGAAGTCACAGAGATTAAAAAGAATAATTGACATGTCTTGTTTACCAGAAACATATTCAGATATATCAGCATCTCAGGCTGTACCCCAAGACCATAACGTAAGCCCAAAATTGAAAAAACAGCTAGATGATACATCCATTTGGAAACATGAAATTACTTTGAAGGACATGAATTCGATAAAAAATAGTACATTTGAATTCGAAAATTCCCGTTCGTATCATGTCTACAATTATGACACATCTAAGCTTACTAAGTCTCTTATAACTCTGGAGCAGACTATCAGAATCACCGTAGTTAAAGAACAAGTGGCTCCATCTTGCGACCCTACATCATATAATTTACTATGCGAAGAAGGAATGTTACCCTCGTGTCTCGATTATACTTTTCTGGAGGATTCAGATGATTCCGTTCTGGACAAAGATTACGTTGCTGATTTTCCTTTACATACATCATCTTCAAGTTCTTTTTCGCTGAATCATATTGGTAATGACGACGAGAGAGAGACGAGAGAATTTTCAACAATTGAAAATGACCGAGATTTTATAAATGTATCAGTATCTCAGAGAAAGAAAACATCTTTAATACAAAAAAATAGAGATAGACATGAAAAAAATTTACTAAAGTATCCTGTAAGAGAACCTTGCCATAATTTGTGTAAAAAATTGTGCACTATTAGTTTTTCCGAAAAAGACAGACAGAATATTCATGATTACTATTGGTCTCTCGACTGGGAACATCGCGGTATTTATATAAAGAATTTAGTAACAGAAAAAGATTGTGTCAAAAAGGGGCCAGCAAAAACTTCTAAGAGAAAACGTCAGGTCACATACACGTATAATTTTCCAAAAGACGAGGATTGAGTTGAAGTCTGCAAGACATTTTTTTTGTGTACCTTAGGTTACGCGAAAAAAAATGACAGACATGTTCTTTCAGTTTTAAATAAATCTATTGTTGCACAAAAAGATCAAAGAGATGGGCGCAATTTAAAATTGATAACTGTTGATAAAGAACTAATTACAGAACACATTGAATCTTTTAAGCCTTGTGTTCATCATTATAGAAGAGCTCATGCCCCGAATAAAAGGTACCTGCCTAGTGACCTAACAATAACAGATATGCACAAAAACTTTTTGGAAACCCATCCAGATATAAAATGCAGCATAGAAACTTATAGAAACCATTTGACAAACGTAATGAATATATCTTTTGCAAAACTCGGACATGAAGAATGCGAGATGTGTGAAACCTTTAACTTACACAATTCTGAACACGTTAAAGATGGGTACGATCCTTTTTGTGAGGTGTGCAATTCACATTCAAACCACAAACTTAAATATACAAAAGCACGGGAAATTTACGAAACAGAAGCAAAAGAAAAATGCCAAGATGAAATTCATGTGTCTGTAGATTTGCAGAAGGTTATAATGTTACCTAGAATAGACAGTTTTAAATCTACTATATTTTGCCCAAGACTAGTGGTGTACAATGAAACATTCGTACCATTGGGAAAATTTAAAGAAGGTGGCGTATTTGCGGCAGTTTGGCATGAAGGGATCTCAGGTAGGAAGCAGGAAGACATTGTGAGTACGTTTAGGGCATTCTTATTAAGTAAACGTGATGCAAAGAAAGTAACTTTATGGCTGGACAACTGCTCAGCCCAAAATAAAAATTGGTGCTTGCTAACATTTTTAATTCAAATTATAAATAGTTGTGACATCGGTGCCACACAGATTGTGCTTAAATATTTTGAACCAGGGCACACATTTATGTCAGCCGATTCTTTTCATCACTTTGTGGAACAATCTTTGCGAAAGAAAGGCAAGGTTTATGATTTTAGGGATTTCGTCGACGCGGTTACGGAGTCACTCAAGTCGGGGAAGGTAGTATCTAAAATAATGGAGGTTACAGATTTCTACAAATTTAAATCCCACGTCGCACAGAACAAAATCAGGGATAACGAGGGGAACAGGGTTTACTTAAGAGACATAGTCGAAGTTTTGGTCCAAAGAGGAAAGTACTGCCTTTTCTACAAAAAAGATTTTGACGAAACTGACTATAAGCAGATGTTTTGCTTAAAATCAAAAACTTTGCCAATCTTTACTCAAAAAACGGGCCCTAAAGGTATCGATTTAGGAAGGAAGCAAAATATAATAAAACAATTAGGTCCCTTAATGCCTGAAAATAGGTTGTTATTTTGGAAAAATCTCCCTATTTCCAAAAACGATACAAACGAAGTACTTGAATTTGAAGTAGACGAGTAAAATAAAGTGCTTCATAAAAACAATGAAGACTGATTATTTTTATCCTATTATATTACTTAATAATACTTATTGATTAGTTTGTTTCGTTTTTTTAATGTTTAATTCTATTGCTACACTTTATCTGTGCGTTATTGTTTCATCTTTTCTGACTATATTTTTTGTAATACAAGAATGCTCATAAGTAATTAGTAATGTTCAGAAGAAAAGAAATAAAAATATGTTGATTTTGTTGATTTATGCATGAGAAATAAATGTGATTTACGTTTTAAGGAGTAAAGATTATCAAAATCTTGTAAAGACTGATAATATTGTTGACTGATAATATTTTTGATATTATTGTTGTCTAAAACAATTTGCACCTTTAAGTTGTAATAAGGTACAAAGTTTTAATAAATAGTATTAATGACATAGTCATAAATGCATGTGAAGTTTTGATTAAGAAAATACACAACTTTATTTAAATTATAGGTAATTTTATTTTACTATAAGTTTGCAACTGCAGTTCCTTTTTCAAAAAAACAGATTAAATAGCAGTATTTTCACAATTTTACTGCACTTTAGTTAGTAACAATCGTGGAAAAAAAATCTAAAATGCAGTAATAACAGGATTTACTGCATTTAAATGAGTTTTTTTTAAATATTTTGTTAAAAAATAGTGTGTAGTAATAGGGCTTACAAAATAAAAATGGCCATAACTATAGTTTTTATAAATAAAACTGACGTAACAATTTTTAGTATTTTAGTTTTGTTCATATCCTTTCACCATGCGTTCAAGGTTTTAGCTAAAAGTGTCTTTAAGATATATTTTTATGAATTCTAAACTTTAGACGCGTTTTTCTCGAATTCGTGTTTTTGCTGTTACTGCACTTTAGGTTCGGGAGGGCAGTATAGTATTTGCCACATTTTTAGATATGAGTTACCAAAGCTTCTTATGTCTACTCTAGCATAGTAAACTTAAAAAATAATCTGATCATTGAAAAGAATTTTACAAGTGAAAAACAAAACTATCACCAATTACCCAAGTTTTGCCCTACCACAAATGGCGGCAAGGCACACCAGCACTTTTTCCCATGTTTTATACTTAGTGACAAAATACTGTTTTGAGTAAGCATGCTCAATTCGAGTATTGTTTCTTGGGCGTTTTCTTTTAACAGGTGTAATAACTATGTTTCATAAAATATAGTTGTCTTGAGCAATTTTTTTAGGATTATTATAAAATCTTTTGTGAAAGTAAAATATATCATTGGAAGTTAAAGATTCACATTTGAAGTTGATTTTGTTGGCGTGTTTGCATTTTGATTTTTCCGGCAAGGTTTTCGCAAAATACCTAAAAGAAGGAACTTAATGAAAAACTGAATAGGGGGAAGTGGGGCAGATTGATTCATAAAAATTGAAAATGTAATAATATGTGAATAAACATAATATTTTTAGTTTATTTTCAACTCAACGTTTAGCCAAATGTATAAACATTATAATGTCAAGGATAATAATTGCTTATGTTGTGACAGTACGGGAAAAATACGTGTTGTGTAAAAAATATCTTTTGAATCATTGTGCCCCACCAACGGGGCACTTAGATACATCACGTGGGGTACTTTAATACAGTGTGAAAGTTGTATGAAATTGGTTAGGTTATAAGACTTTCTTGAAAATTAACACTTCTTTTATTGTGAAGATACCATAATCAGTCTTACAAATTACTTATTACTTAATCAAATGAACAGTTTAGAATATTTTGTCTTCAAAAACGCTTGTGATGTTTTTGAGTGTAAAAGATTCCAGAAAGGCAGATTTTGAGAGTTAAGCTATCTTATATAAGGATAGTGTCTTGACAATATTTTGAATGTGCCAATCATTAAAACCTATTTCCAGTTTGCTTTTAAATAGAAAACTCAAAAAACGCTGACTTCAAACGGTTGTAATTTATGTGATGTATATTGTGGCAAAAAAAGATAGATAATCAAAACTTTAGGTGTTGGTAAGACTGTGTTAATGGCTGTTTCATCGAAATTTATTATACGGTCAGGTGTGAATTTATAGCATTACATGCTCATAATTTTTTTTTAATCAGCTACTGAAGTCTTATTAAATGCAAAACTGCTTGCGGCACTTGTGTTTTTAGGCTTTCTTAGGCTAAGTTCCTTTTCCATTTTCTAAATCCTGCTGCCCAATCTTTCCCGGCACTTTTATTTTTTTTCCCCAAGAATCTGAATATTTACATCCTAAATATTTTGCATACTCATAAGCTAAAGATGAAAGTTGCTGCAAGGATAACCCATAATGCATCTTGAGCAAATCAGTACATATTCTGAAAAGACATTTTCTTGGGCAGTAAATACTTGAGCAACATATATACTTTGACCCATACAAATTAGTAGATGACTTTTCGTTTTCCTTGCAATCTTTTCTGAAATTTTGAACACGATATTGCAGAGTTGCAGGTTTGATACCTGATACCATATTTGTCAGCTGCTTTTCCAATAGACAGTACCCTCGAAGTAACATCTGATATGGCGAGCTTGATCGTTTTTTCATCTATACTACGTCTATCGGTCTTTGGCTTGTACTTGCGTTCCATTTTCTAATGACAACAAAGGAATATATAATTTTAATTGAAATTTATATATTTTCACATTTTGTTGGGGCACCTTGAAACAGTTAGGGGGCACAATGATGTGTATCATTGTACCCCGTACTTCGCTGTATCTAAGTGCCCCAAAAGATATTTTTCAAAATATACGAATTTAGTAAATAAACTAAAATTAAAAAAAAAATAAGAGTACTAAATCCTTAACATTTGATCCCTTAACTTACATTTGGTGTATAAAAATATTCACAGGATCGTACAGAAGACCGTAGAAACACTTTTACAAATTACGTATTTTTTTAGTTGATCGCACTCGAAACACGTTACGCGTTGTTAAATGCCACCAGTTGACTGGCTGTCTACGAGATCACATCGGATGCGATCAAACATATGTATGATCGTTTTAGAGGTGTCACCACTCGAATACATTCAATCGATTTTTAAATAATGCCTGTGTATCTAAGTGCCCCTTGCATCAATGTGCCCCACCTCCCCCTACGGATACATAAAATTATGTGAACGTATGCACAGTTAAGTATAATGATAACATAGTTTAATTTGAATAATAAATCAACCTAAAATAAAAATAAAAAACTCGTAGTATGAATGAAAAAAGTTAATATTAATAGGTATAAAAAAATAAAACTGTTCTCATTAAACTAGCTGCACCCCGCGGTTTCATCCGCGTAAGTACGACAGTGGAATCAGAATGAAAAGTAGCCTACGTGTTATTCCAGCTATCTACACACCATTTTCATCGCAATCCGTTCGGCCGTATTTGTGTGAATAGAGTAACAAAAATACACACATAATATTAGTAGGTTTCATAAAGTTATTTAAAAATCTTACCAATCATTCAATCAACGTACTGAGTCCGAGCCTATCTTGGCTTCGGGGTCGGACGTACGTGACCGTTACTGAGCCATCACCCAACTTAAAATAAACGAAATTTTAAGAGTATACTAACAAGTCCCGCTTCTTCTTATTTCGGTTCTCAATCTCCTTCAACTTTAACTTCTTTTTAGCTAACTCAGGCTCCACAACAGTTATTCTATTCTCCATAATTATTAAAAATTTCACGAACACGAAGCTGACACCTGAAAGTTTATTACAAAAATGGCAGTCATGTCAGCCATGGCACATCACACGGCGTCTTCTGATTGGTCGAATTGGACGTAAGCAAGTTTGATCTACACAGAACGTGTGACTTAGGCGATTATGAAGTATCAGTATTGTTTTATAGCCCTATTTATATGGGATTTTTTGGACTTTAGTGCATTTGATAAGATAGATAAGATTTCTTTATTCGTTTAAACATTGTATACATACGTGCATGCAAGATATAATATTATTTCAGTCCAGTCATGTTTAGCCGTAAGAATCGGCGTACAAATATTTTCATGCATAAAAGAATTTAAGACATAAAAGAATTAACAATTAGAGAAATCAAAAAATTACATATACAGGGTTATTTGTAAAACACCGGCAACCTCTCAGGACTGTGTTACTAACATCATAATCAACAACTTTTGTTCTATGACTTTTAAAAATTCGTCATATTTTAGTTCACCAGACATTAATAAAAAAATTAAAATATTTAAATTGAACGGTCTAAATATTACGAAGTCTATGCGAAACAAAAAAAGCACATAGTACATTAGCGAGGCGAGCGGAGTTAGGGTGGCGGGAGCGCTTGAACTTGAACTATTTACGGGCGGCCGAGTTTTGTATGAAAATCTGATGAAGTAAAATATGATGAATTTTTAAAAGTCATAGCACAAAAGTTGTTGATTATGATGTTAGTAACATAGTCCTGAGAGGTTACCGGTGTTTTACAAATAACCCTGTATACTTACAAAATTTATAAATTAGAAAATATTTTTATTTTAAAATGTCAAAAATTACATATTTAAATACATTTATTCGTGGTGTCAGGAAATAGATAAAATTATTCAATAAAAAAAACACTTTTTCGGCTAGAAATTCGGAGACACTACAATAAGCTTTTTGCAAAAGAAAACATTTTAATTGGCGCTTGAATGCCTTACTATTCAGCTCTTTCGAACGTTTAGGTAATCTGTTAAAAATAGTAGGCGCCATACAGACGATACTTTTGCGCATGAGTGCCGTTTTTGCTGGATATACTCTAACAATGATCATATCCCGTCTGTTACGCGGTACAGTTTCCTGTAGACGCGGAAATAAATTGGGGTTTGTTTTAACAAACATTGCGGTTTCCAGGATATACATACAAGCAAGAGTTAAAATATTGTACCTTTTAAAATATGGTTTACATAGATCGATCGTTTTTAGGCCAAACATAGATCTGATGCATCTCTTTTAAGCCTTAAATGCCGTGTTAGCGTCAGTCAAATTTCCCCAAAATATGATGCCGTATCTAAGGTGAGTCGCAACTAAGCCATGACAGGCCGAAATCAATGTATCTACATTCACAACTGCAGCTAGAGAGTGCAAAGCAAATGCAGAACTACATTTTTTTTTTTTTGCCGAGGTTCTCGATTAGTGGTTTCAAGTGGTAGTCAAGTTTTTCGTCAACTATTAGTCCAAGGAATTAGGTAGTATTTACGGTTTCATCAATTTGAATAATACTAAGGTGTTTAATTATGCGTAGAGTATCATTTTTGCAACAGACTACTAAATATCCTTGTAGGGGACTTGAGCAGGTTTGATGTGTAACGACACAATACGTAATTATTATAACATTTAGTTTTCGTCATTACCCTTCATCGGACGTCATTCCCTTCTTACCAAAAAACCGAAAAATGACGATTCGGGGACTGACGAAGCTAAATATTTGCGCTCGGAATGTTCTAGAAATGGCTACTCTTAATTTTAGGTTATTAATTCACCGGAAACTGTACAGATGACGAAAAAAATCATAAGATAAATAACCATTATTGATCAGCTTACCTTATAATATTCACTAGAAGGGAATGACCAATAAACGTGACAAAACACAAATTTATATTATTCCAATAACGCGCACAATCCAGCGTGACGTGTGTTTCTGTCCATGATACTCGGTAAACTGAGCAGCGCGGGTGTTGTGGTGGGGATATTGTCATGATAACCCGGCAAAATATATGGGTCATTTGACGCGCATATCGGGAAATGATGGAATTTACCCTATACCCTAATCACGAAAAATTTATTAATTGCACAGAGCCCTATGCTACATTATTTTAATACTAGACTACCGAACCTGTGCGTTTCAAAAAATATATCTTACTTTTCATAAATATTTTTGTTTTTATTTATAGTTTGAAATAGGATATTTAGGAAATTTCTTCAAAAATTCATAATTTTTGTACTTTTAACTTTTTATGGATCAGTGCAATCTCGCAACCCTTTATCCTTTACATATATGATACATATTGTAAATAATCTATACATATAATAAATCTGTAGAAAAGTCATTTTTGTACATTGAAGAAATTGAAACAAAAAATAGCCAGCGTGTGAAAAGATAAGTAACAGAACCCATGTCCATCATTTTAGAAATTTTTGTCTGTTTGTCTGTTTGTTTGTGCGCACATCACGTAAAATCTACGAATTCAATGCTGACAATGTTTATATACAAAAATTATAGGCAACTTGAGGTTTAACTAAGTTTTTGTTTCATCGAAATCGGTTCACTCTATCAAAAGATATGATTAATTTAGTGAGTTCAAGAAGTAAAATATTACGTTACGCAATTCAGTATAGTACTTGCATCTTAAGACTAAAAATAGAACTAATGTTGATAGTTGAAATCCAAATCCGATAGATGGCGTTGTGCAAAGGACGTCATTTTCTGAATCGCGGTGTTAAGATTTTCCGCGCGAGAATGACGTCCACCGTGTTTACTAGGCAAATTGGGTATCGTTAGGTGTCTTAAAAGTTTTTGCGTGGGTTGAGAGTAACAAATCTAACGAAATGTCATCGAAGCCGAAATCTTAACAGGTTGCGGCTCCGGTGATGTTGTTTTCATTCCCAGGATACACATTATCCCCAATAATTTTCTGTTTACTTTCAAACGTGTCCAATTTCCTGTAAGCCTCTGTTACGCTATGACTATTAATACAGCGCAAGGCCAGACGTTATCCGTTGCGGGTGTAGACCTTACTTTTGATTGTTTTTCACACGGCCAACTCTATGTTTCTCTATCACGTGTTAGCAACCCAAACAACCTTTTTGTATATGCTCCGGGTAATCCACCGCTAACATAGTATATAGAGAAGCATTAACGTAATCAACTATACCAAAGTCAGGACTCTTATCTAAATCATCAAAAAGGTGATATACTCTTATCTAAACGACGTTGTTTTGTTCTCGACAACCACGCGAACGAAGTCGCGGGCACAGCTAGTAACATATATAAATAAAAAAGTATTGCTCCAGTGCGCTCGTATGTGTACGTAAGTAACAAGTTCCGATCGTCATTCGTTACGCGTCATTTTCTGTCTGTATAATCACGTCAAAACTTGTCGATCGCTAAAAATTATAATCAATAACTCGCTACAGATACCGGCACGGTTCTTGAGCGCTCGGCGGAAGAGTGGGGATCGCTTTGCGCATCGTACACTTATGACATAAAAACTTTTTTACAAAAAAAAAACAACCGACTTCTTTAAAAACACTACAAAGTGAAAAATAACTTTAATTTCGGAAGTCGGTGTCTTAGGATTGTATTGTATTTATGGTTTTTTTGCCACCGACTTCCGAAATTAAAGTTATTTTTCACTTTGTAGTGTTTTTAAAGAAGTCGGTTGTTTTTTTTTTGTAAAAAAGTTTTTATTTTTAAATTTTTAGTTGTGGTATCCACCCCGCACTAATTCCAAACAAACAATGCATATTTATGCGATAGCAGAAATCGCGGTTGATTTGCTGTCATTTTTTAAAGAGTTCCGGTGTCTATCTCTGGAAATCATCATCAGATCTATATGAAATTTATATGGGACCATTTCGGAATAAACACCTTTCAAACAAAAAAAGAATTTTGTAAATCTGTCTATATATGACGGAGTTATGGCCGAACATACATAAAAAAAAAAAAAAAAAAAAATATAAACATCCGAATTGAAAACCTCCTCCTTTTTGAAGTCGGTTAAAAATAAAACGCACACCCATTTATTATTTATTTTTTCTAAGTTACCTACGTAATTTCTTACTGGTTCTATGGTTGAAAGAAAGATTCAATAATAATTTATTAAATTGAGAAATGGAAATTGACATCAAAGAAGTTGGTAATTAACATGTTTCTAATTTTAAATTATAACTTAGTTCTTGTAGTTTGTCAAAAATTACTAAAACGACGATTAAAAAAACGACTACGTACCTACGTACTTTTTTTATTAACATTTTTGAACTCAAATTTCATATGTTCATTAATGGAATGAAAAACATTTTTTACAAAAAAGAAAAATATATTTCAGATAATTAAAACGAAGCAGTTCAAAAATTGGTGTCAATTAAATTTGCCGGAATTGTACTCGTCGTCGTGAGATACGTGCAACAGGAGTAAAGAACGAATCCCGAGTGACGGCTATGACGCGCTGCACTACGGGCCAATCACTGCACTTGCCCCGCCCCTGCGCCTCACTTCATTCCACCAAAGGGACCCAAAAACTCACTTTTGCGCAGGTGAAGGTCAGCGCTCAAGAATCGTGCCGATGATTGTACTAAGGCTAAGATTTTTATTTCATGGTGGTTTATATAACTTTTGTTCTGTTTTGAATATAAACTGCATAAATGAATGGTTTTTGTTTTAAAAGAACAAAAAAGGCAAGCACGACTCTGTATTAAACTTGACTATTTTTTATTACAAACATAATAAAATATTTGACTTCATTTGGTTTGTATCTTAAATACAACTACCCGCAGTTGATATATGGGCATTTCCGTAGAAATTTATCCCGGTTATAAAATGTAAAAATGTGGAAAAAAAAATCTGTGTTTTTATTATCTTAAAATTATTTGGCATTCATTAAAGATTACCCTCAACCTTTTGCAATGCGCTGGGGGACGTATTTAAGACGCTGGACTGGACTGGACAGAGAATCAGTGTAAACGGCGAGTACATCTCACACCTTCGTTTTGCCGACGACATCGTCATAATGACAGAGACGCTGGAACAGTTAGACCAGATGCTGCATAGCCTAAATAAAGCCTCACGGCGGGTAGGCCTCGGCATGAACTTGGACAAGACGAAAGTCATGTACAATTCGCACGTCTTGCCGAGTCCAATCCGCATCGAAGGGTCGCTTCTCGAGGTTGTGAAGGAGTATGTCTACCTTGGGCAAGTCATACAGCTTGGTAGACACAATTTCGAGAAAGAAGCCGACAGGAGGATCCAGTTGGGTTGGGCAGCGTTTGGAAAACTTCGTCAAGTCTTCTCGTCGCCGATACCGCAATGTTTGAAGACCAAGGTCTTCAACCAGTGCGTCCTGTCCGTCATGACATACGCTGCCGAAACGTGGACACTGACGGTTGGGCTGATCCACAAATTTAAGGTCGCTCAGGACGCTATGGAGCGGGCTATGCTCGGAGTTTCTTTGATGGATAAGATCAGAAACGATGTTATCCGGAAAAGAACTGGAGTTACCGACATAGCTTGCAGGGTGAGCAGGCTGAAGTGGCAGTGGGCTGGTGATGTTTGTCGAAGGACCGATGGCCGATGGAGCAGACGAGTCCTGGAGTGGAGACCGCGTATTGGCAAGCGTAGTGTGGGACGCCCCCCAGCTAGATGGACCGACGACCTCAAAAAGGTGGCTGGGACAGACTGGATGCGCAAGGCAGAGGATAGGGTGTTGTGGCGCAGCATGGGAGAGGCCTATGTCCAGCAGTGGACTGCGATAGGCTGATTTGATCGATTGATTGAACTTTTTGCAATAAAATAAAATGTATTATATATTTAATTTTTAGCGAATAAAGATTTTTTTATTGCATAGAGAGCGCTATTGTCTTTAAAATATATATATTTGGACGTAGTTATGCTACAACGTTCCAATCCACAAGGTGGTCAAAATTGAGTTTTTGAGCCCAAGCTAGGTATTTTGGATCGTCCTATCTAGTGCTGAAGACACTGACTCTCTTACGACAATAACTATTGAAATAATTAAGCGGTCTAAATGATAAAACGAACCAAAAGATCTAAGTATAATCTTATAAAGTGACATTACATTTGGATCGTACTGTTTTAATTCGTTTTGGACTGTATGCAATAAAAATAAGGATCCAATCATCTTGAAACGTTTTAAAAATAACTAATTTTAAATCTTAAAAAGTGACATTCCATTTGGATCATACTATTTTATTTCGTTTTGGACTGAATAAAATAAAAATAATGATCTAATCAACTTGGAACGTTTTAAAAATAACGATTTTAAATCGAAAAATTTTCTTGACTAATTTTAATTTGAGGTGTAAACCGTTAAAAAAATTGTTTGCGATGCAATTACAAAACACTAGTGGATCAGAAAAAACAAAAGTAGAGGCTGAGAAATCGTTACACTTATAGAAGGCACAAAAAATGAGGGAACAGATGAAATGCGACTTTGAAACTGCACAAAATACCCCAAACATAGAATGCTTATCGTTTGATCTCGTAAAAACTTTGCCCCTGTCTCGTATACCGACAAACGTAATTTTTTTATAAACGTCAGCTTTGGCTGTATAATAGCGGTATACATTCAGCATCAGATGATGTAGGGCACTGTTATGTTTGGGTGGAAGGTGAAGCCGGAAGAGGCGCTCAGGAAGTAGGATCATGCCTTGCCAAATATATTGAAAACAAACTACCTCCTACTATAGAACATCTCATACTATGGAGTGATTGCTGCGGTGGACAGAACCGAAACATAAAAATTGTTTTAATGTTGAAGGTTGTCTTAGACTCCCATTCTACATTAAAAACGATAACTTTTCGGTATCTTAAGTCAGGGCATAGTTTTTTACCTAACGATACCGATTTTTCAAAAATTGAAACTGCGCTTAAAAAGCAACAACGTGTTTATACAGCTTACGAATATATAGAAATTATGAAAAAGGCTAGAAAAAAAACCATTTCAAGTATATAGAATGGACAAAAATGACTTTTATAGCACTGAAGATATTGAGAAAAAACATTGTAAATCGTAAGAAATTCACAGATAAAAGTAAACTAAACTGGCTGCTGGCAAAGGAGATAAAGATTGAAAAAGCTAGATTATATTCTATTTTTATGAAAACGTCCCTTGATGAGGATTATAACGAACTTAACATTAAAAAACGACAAAAGGAGAGATTTCGACTATACATAGATCTGATCTGAAACAGTTATGGCCTAACGGGAAACCCATTGCTCCAGCTAAATTGGCTGATTTACGATCTGTTTACAAGTTTATTCCAGCAGATTGCCTTAGTTTTTATAAAACATTGAAAGCGTCTAATGACGCCATTGACGATGTCGATGGATTTGGTAAGGAGCTGGATTTCGATCTGGATGATGAATAAATTGTGATGATTTTCCATGCTTTGATACAACTATTTCTTAATAAATTTTTTTTTTAATAATGTTGTTTCATTGTTATACTTATGTTTTAGAAAAAATATATATTTACTACCAAAATATAGCAATTTTCAGATATTGGATCGTTTTTGCAAATTAAGTTAAAAGCTACTTCCATACAAAAAGCCTTTTTTCAAAAACGTTCCAAGTGCACTTTTTTCATAATTTGTATGAGAAATATTAATAAATTTTAATGACAAGTATATAATAAAATAATGTTTATTTATTTAGTTGAAGTGATACATACTACTTAGTTGTACTCGCTACCAAAAAAAAGCGTACCACAAAATTACAAAAACGCGATTTACTCAGTTCGACCTGCGTGTGGATTGGAACGTTGTAGCATAACTACGTCCATTTATCAACTAGTAAATGCATTAGTTTTTTTTTGTGATTTAGTAAAAACATATCCACTTTGTTACTTTTGGGAATTAAGCTTTGTTATTTTTTATTTTCCACATTGTCGTAAAGAGTTAACAAGTTAAGAATATTTTTAAACGTACAGTTGTATGATACTTTATCAAAAACTAAACAAAAAATGAGCTGTTGTCGCATAAAAATGAGAAATTAAATTAAATTTCATCATTAAAAAAATGGGACAGTTACGAAATTGAACAGCGGCGTTACAAAATGGAAACGTAAAGCTTATTTCAGATAGTTAATAAAAATAAAAAATTTTAATAGGGTCAGATGATTAACATTATTTTTCGTAAAACGAAAATTAAATTACGCAACCTTAGTTTAATCAGCCTTTAATTACAGTTAGTCCAAATCAACAGTTTTCTCAATTATATATATGAAGTGTTCAAAATTATCACTTATCTAGGAAATACTATATAAAGGAAAAAATATTGTTCATTATTGTGAATACTCAGCTGTAGCTCACCAAATTCATTTGTTTTTTTTTCGCAAATTGCAGCTCTTTTACGCTCTATGTTGATCAAAATACGAGTCACGACTCTAGGAATGATATATTTACTGAATAATAATCATCCATTTCATATGAAAATTCTAAGATGGAACAAATTTCCCCGAAAATATATCATTCCTTGTGTCGCGAATTGTATTTTGATGAACCATGGGACGTAAAACAGAGCTGCAATTTGCAACAAAAAAAAAACAAAAACATTTGAATGTGGTTGGCTACAGCTGAGGATTTACCTTAAGCCTTTCATTGATTAAATGGTCCAGGGTACAGGTCCACCCGTTTCTTTTCTTTTACTACTTTAAATAATGTTAGGCTTTCTCTTGTAGTAATCAAAAGTTACCCTTATTTTACATGCAACATTCATGTAGAATAAGGGTAACTTATGAAGACTGAAAATGATTACAAAAATTAATAATACTGATAAATTCTATATTACCATTTTGCACGGTTAAATCTGAAATAACTTCCTTTATGCAATGATTTGTTTTTACTTACAGAGATTTGTAATCGTTATGTTAAGTAATAAATAGAGGTAATTACTTTATGGTATTGTTACTTTAAATGAAGCCAGAAATAACAAAAATAATGATTACGGAAAACAATAAGTACATTCATCTTTTACATAATGATCATAAATCAAAACGCCACAAAAATCACACCAAAAATATGTCGCTAGCAAATTCTTAACATGAGTTTTAGTCATAGATAAGGAAAAGTGATTCGGTCGGACACAGAAATCTGTTATTTGAGGTACATCTTCATGACACTCCCAACACTGACTGACTAAAACGAAATGAGTTTCGTCCCAAAGCCACTTTAATCCATGATAGTAATACTGTAGTAAATCATCCCTTGTTAATATTTTGTCGATGTCTACGATGTATACCATTTTTTTGGTGTTCAGACTCACTGCCACTTTACAGTAGTGGTTAAATTTAATCTGCAACAAAAACATATTGTATTATGTTAATTAATTCATATAAAAAATAAACACTAAGTAAGCCTACCTACCTTCATCATAAGGATGAAGGCAAGTATCACATAAATAATCAAAAGCAACAGGACCTCCGATGCACTCCATTACAGTATGTTCGTTTGCTACCCATACATCTTACTTTAGCCCCAAGAATTGAGTAACTGCATTTATTGCATGTTAGAAAAATAGAGTGCTGTTTTTTAAAGTTTTTGTCACTTAATCTTTGTTTTTTTGGTACTAGTTTGTTTTTTTTTTTTGCCTCTTTCACTGCTAAGTACGTAAATTGCATAAAAACTGGCATGCCATAAAATGTGTCTCGCAAATCTATAACAACCCGTCAGTCGAGTCCATCGGCGTGATGGTTACGGAACGGGAACC
Source organism: Aporophyla nigra (assembly GCA_947507805.1). NCBI lineage: Eukaryota > Metazoa > Arthropoda > Insecta > Lepidoptera > Noctuidae > Aporophyla > Aporophyla nigra. Next base: position 22,285,920 of record OX382292.1, on the reverse strand, counting down.
CCATGCCGCAGCACCCGAATCCGAGTTCAGTAAGCCACGCCCACAACCGGCCTGTCGGGTAGGGTTGTCGAACGCCAATTTTTTTTTTCTTGAACAAATTAAACTGACACTGTTCCTTCTTTATGTATTTTTATTTGTTTTCCTAGTTATTAAAAAATTATAACCCTTACGCCAAGAGAACCTTACAGGATATCCCTAAGGTGCTTCCGCAGTTGTATCCGCGAAATTAAATTTATCAAAAAATAAGAAAATTTGATTTTCGCGGGTTACGACTCGCTCAAGCGATTCGCCTCAAGTAATTTGTTACAAATATGTAGGCATATCATGTATTATTGAAAAAATACTTATTCAAAGTACACACTATTCACACCTAGCTTATTTTGGCAACCCTAGTATTACGTAATAATTTGCACCCGGTAGGCGGGTGCTCGGCATGGTCGCAAGACACTTATAACTATGTATATGTAGGACTCGGAAGGGAGTTATCGGCATGCGAACGAATTACCGTTCGACCCGGATCCGGGTGCTTGGCACTGAAAGTGTTAACTATTAACACATGGCAAGTAATCAACAGGCTCATTCTTATTTAGCTCTGGAGAGCTTAACTCTGTAGCAGACCGTACAGTTAGTTCATTGTTTGTCAAACAATTAACAGGCTCTGTCTCACTTGGCCCTGGAGAATTCAAAGTAACTGTATTTAAAAGCATTGCATCAATATCCATTTGACCTAGACTTAGCATATTGGTTGAATTATCTTCTAAAACTTCGATAACTTCCATATCAACCGAATAAAATAACGCAAGGTCTTCAATTTCATCGTGGATTAAATCTTCATTTAGTGTGATTTTAGATGAAATAGTAGTTTAGTTGTTGTAAGCATTTTTGATATTGGTTCTGTTGGGTTTTCATATTAAAATAATGTTTTTTAAACATTTTCAACTCTTTGTTAAAGGTCGTAACAAGTTCTACTAAGGTTCCTATATTAATTTTTTTCGTCATTTTCCTAGTATGTATTTCTTTGTATTCACCATTTGTTTTTTCTTTCTTTTTGTACATATGTATTACTGACTCCCACCACCACCACTTTGCCTCTTCATGTTGGTTGTGGTCATTTATGTTAAACTCTATAGTTGAATTGACGCAGTTTGGGCATTTACCATGCATGCAATCAAAGCAGGTTATATCGCAGGTGATACGTGACACAGTGTCTTTTAGTGTAGTACCACGCTCAATGAGGTTTTTATAAATCAGGGCCTTCAACAAGTAATCTATGTTGCTGTGCTTTATGCACAAGCACGTGTTCCTACTATTCAATGCAGGCGATAGAACAAAAAAAAGGTTATGAAATGAATGACTTATGAAATGTGGAAAAAGATTGTTGACCACCTTCGCCTTCTGCTTTGTAAATTTCGTACAAATTTCTCAAGGTGTCCGTCAAATACCGTATTTGTTGTTTTTGTTTGTTTTTCGTTCGGCATTCTCTCTTCCCAGCCGTTGTTCGGCTAACATCATCCCTTACAAAGAATTTTTGAATTTTTTTTGGATATTCTTTTACTTTTTGTTATTACTCCTATTTTCTTGTACTTCTGTATTTTAACAATGCCGAGACAATCAGCAACGTATCGTTTTGACTCAATGTTGTGATTTTGCGCTTGTAAAGTCACAACATTTTTGATACGCCGTTTTTAATCGAATCGCTTGTTGCGTATATTTTTTTAATCATTGTTTTGAGTACTTCATTTCTGCGCTTTAACATATCAATTTCTTTGTTCTTTTCTTTGATTTTAGCTTCTAGTCGAGTTTTCATGCGAAAATTACGTTTTCGTATCGTTTCCGAGGTTTTTCTAAGGTTTTCAACGGCTTTTAAAGAACTTTTACACATAATACGTATTTTTTTATAATACTAAATTGCCTTTTTGTTTGTTTGTTATATGCTTTACTTTTTTCGGATATTTTTTTTTTTCATTTTGTTTTTTTTACTATTGACGCCAAATCTCTCTTTTTACCTTCTTTTCATCCTCGATCATGTCACCAACTTTTTTGGTTAATTTTTTAATTCTATCAAGATTCTTTTTTCTTATCTCTTCCTTTTTTTCGGGGTTATTTTTTAATTTTTCCCGGTATCTTTTTTGTTTTTCTGCATTTGTAAGAGGCATTTTAAATTACCTAAAAATATAGTACATATAAATGAAGTGTAGTCAATAGCAAATCGAGTGTTAATGTAATAGTTGCATTAAAAAACGCTATAGGCGAAATAACATAGTTAACACTTGATGTGTTGTTGCAGATTACATAATGTAATAGCAATCCCTTGCCGAGCATTGAAGTAATTATATTATACAATTTAGCAATAACCCGCAATCGACCAGCCCAAAGACAAGCATAAGATTAGTGGTATTGCATTAGCTAGTAACTTTCTGTTGAAAAAGAATAATATCCTGAACAAAGTTTTATATTAATGCATTAATTTATGCACAATTACATCCTACTAATATTATAAACGCGAAAGTTTGTATGTATGGATGTGTGGATGTGTGGACGTTTGTTCCTCTTTCACGCAAAAACTATGAAGTTTGGCACACAGATAGTTTATAACCTGGATTAACATATAGGGTACTTTTTATCCCGGTAGTACGTTCCCGTGGGATATTTTCCGACCTTCACGCGGGCGAAGCCGCTGGCAAAAGCTAGTTAAAGATAAATATAAAAAACGGACCATCACAGCAAAAAAATATATATATCACATAAAAATTGCACACGTCATGCTTGTTTATCTTATGTACTCGACTTTACATTTCCATTTAGTTACTTTGACAATCCACGTATACGTAACTAAACAAAATGGAGGTAACGTTTTCATGTTTTTCAATCTAAAATTGCGTGTAGTTAAACAAAAGAACAATGAATGCTGCAAGTAATGAAATTAATCAATTTTAGGATGATTGTATTGTCATTTACAATAACAAGATGAACAAAAACAAAACTTACCAGCAGAAATTCCTCAAACAAAGTGGATTATTTAGTCGTACACGGTAACGCTCTGCAAGTTTAGACACGAATAATTTTGACATCATTTGATTGTCAACCTACGAAAATGGCGGAGTCGATGAATAATGTTGCCAGGAAAATGAATGTGCTAAAATTTGGTAGTTTATTTTTACCTAAGTGCAGGAAATACGGTTACAAAGTGTAATTTTCCACTACGTCCGAAATCGTGGGACAATTAAAACGGTAAAAAAAATATTTTTTGTATTAAAGTGGGTGTAATTTATGATTTATTTTAAAAGCTATCATATATTTCAATGTAAACAACCTGTATAAGCTGCGTGCTTCATTTTATGTCATCAATAATCCAACTTCAAGTGTGTCATGACACTGTGGGACAGCTGAAAACTAGGGGGTTCCAAAAATGTTTTCGTCTTATTTTAACAATTATTATAGTAAAAGTAGACTTTTTCACTGTTATTTACTGAGTTTAAATAGTATACTATCATAATAATCAGTGAATAATAATGATGTCATGGGATAGCACAAAATGTGAGTAGATTAACTTCTGGGTAAGGCCGCGAAAATTAACACAAAATAACACAAATGTAACACGCCCTTTTTGTGTTATCGTAACACAAAAGCAACACAATAGTAACATATTATTCTCATTAAGGGAATTTAACAAGGTATGTTTATTTAGCATTATTCTAATAAAATTTTTAGGAGTTATTTCAAGAGTTATTTATAGATATAGTTAGTAAAGAAAACAACATTACTTGTAATCATCTTTTTATATTCGTGTGACAACAAGTATATGGCAAAATTATACCTACTTCAAAGTCAAATTTAAAAGTTTAAAGACAAAACATAACTTACAATCAACAAAACTTTCACATATTTTAGGAACATTTTCATATACTTAAATTTGAACTGCACAATAAGGTAACAATCAATTCAAGATCAACATCTTATGAAGCTAACTTGCACATTATGAGGAAGTCTAATATTTTAGAAACATAATTTAAAATAAAATACACTCTTTATACTACAAAATGTAATTTTTGGTATTATTGCAAATTAAAGAGACAGAACACAAAAATCAACTAGTAATTAAGACGCTTACACCGCCGAAACTAGCACCACCAACATTTTATTTCTTTTACTCTTGAATCATATAAAATTTGAAAAATCCAAAATTTTGTTATGTTGGTATCCTGTAGTATTTTTGGAACCATTTTCCTTTATTGTTGCACTTGATAAATTAAGAGAATTACTGATTACCGCACTTTTGGCGGCAATTATTAGAAATAAAATGTGGATGGTGCTAGATTCGGTGGTGTAGTCGCGTGAATAAGTTTAATATTGCAGAAACATACATTAAAATCGAATCAAACTACAAATAGAAGTGACAGAAACTTCAATAACAACAACCTATTAATAGGTAAAATTATGCTTGTCTTAAAAACTATACGATTAAAAAAAAACAAAAGCGACAAACGTTACTTTGACAGTAACATAGAATTAGTCTCATAATATATTCAAAATTATTCATGTGTGTTTTATATGTAGCATGATAAAATACTTTAATGCCTAAGTATACAGTGTCAAAATTGTCCTCTAATAAATACTCGTTATTTTCAAAAAAAAAGTAAACTTACAGCTTTTACGATGGAATCTGCAGGAACAATATCAATATCATTTTTTCTTGTTAGCAAAAATTTCAATTTGGGAGTTATTACTGTTTTCAGAAATTGGACTTTGTATAGGAATTCATCGTCTTTTTTTAGAACCTCAAGTCCATTGTTTTCTTTGGTAATACCGGACATTCACGTTGTCGTTGATTCTAACTTTATCGGGGCTGAATTTTAATTCATCATCGACATATTGTGTTTTAGGAAGTGATTGTGAAGTACACGGCATATTCGCATATTCTTTCTCAATATCGTTGACATTATATTTTTTTGGAATATTTTACTGTCACTCAAGTTATAGCATGCAGTATTTTCTTCACGGTATTTTATTTCGAACAAAACCACCACATTGTCCCTTTTAACCGATAGGCCTTCTACTTCAATTCCATCATCTTTTTTTTTTGTAATTCAATGGCGACACTCTCAAAAATAGTTATGGGTTCTTGGATAACAATGGTAGATAAAACCTCGATTTTTTTGTTGGGTCCATAGCGACGTTTAAATATAACAGTTTTTTCGTCTAGTTCCAAGTCATTTATTGTGTTTTATTACTTGAATCTATATGTGTCTCTTCAAAAAAATCACTATCGGAATCTTCAGGCATAAAACAAGTGGTATCACTATTATCTCCGTACTGAATTTCTTCAGAGGATTCTAAGCTACTTGTATCTGTACTATTGCGTTTAAGTTTCTTTGGTCTGTTTTGTTCTGCAGTATTTTTATTAATGCTTTTTCGTTTTCTAGCTGATTGTTGTGTCTTTTGATTCAGGTTTAATAGATTTGTAAAATCGTGGAACTTTGGAGAGAAACACATGCAATCTCCACTGCCGTCTTTTCAAAAACAACTGAAGTCTCTGTATTTTAATTTTAATTTCTCTTTGGTTATTAATTGATGGTTTTTCATGGTTCCTATCAATGGGGTTAGTGTTTGAGCTATTGATGGTTCTAATAATTTAATTTCTGGTGCCACGTAAATAAGTCTGATAACAGTTTCTGTCGATTTTAGGACATCGAACGCAGTCTGGGCATTCGGTATATCTACTCCCTGACTAACTTTTTGGTTAAGAGCACGCTTTATTGCTCCGCCCACACCGTCAGCCGCCCCCTTACCGTGCGTCGCCTCAAAAAATTCAAAGTACCTCCCAAGAATCCATAATCGTATATGTTTCGACTGAAACTATGAAAAAAAAAAAAATCTGCTGATATTGAGTGGTCGGCCCGTCGGAGAAGAAATGGATAGTGGTCACATTTTGGTCAGTATTTTTAATATAATTTAAAATTGGATGTAGTTGTGACAAATTGCTTAGGGATTATGCTGGTTATCAGGTGAAATAGTGCAAAATGTCATCGGATCCATATTTTTGCGATAAAGTATACCTGTATGTAAAGTTGTCTGTTCTTTGATGAAATGTGTAGCTTGTACTTCTTTGTGATATTTGCAAGTGTAAGTGCCTCGTTTTCTTTTAAATTATCTATACAAGTTCTGTATTGATGATACTGGTAATAAAAGTTGTACACGTGCTTTTTAAATGGGCACATCTGTTTATGAAACAATTGGATTAGGTCTTAAACTGTTCCTTGTTTGGTGGTTTTCATCATTTTTTTGGACTTCTTTCTATCTCCATCTTTAGTATATTCATACTCCTTAAGTGCCCACACATTCCATTGTACTTCCGCGTCTTGGTCTAAGTCACCACCGTCAATTTTCTTATCAGAGCATTCAACACAATCACCATACATACAATCTTTTGAATTGAAGTCACAGACCATATTAGATATTACTTCATTTATAGGATCGCTATTGTGTAGTCCCAGATACTTCAGTATTTCGATCATAAATTGCATATTAGAATGCTTTATACAATCACAGGTGTCACGATTGCTGATTTTTGGTGGAAGAACATAAAACGGGTGGTACTTTTTAAAGGTACTGAAACTAATTCTGCCATGTTCCGAAACATATTTTGCGTGTAGTGTTTTAAGATTATCCAATAAATATCGAATTTGTTTCCTTCGCTTTTTTAAACGTTCTGTACTGTTTCTTGCCCGCTGTAGTTCGAGTTACGTCGTCTCTGTTATAAAATGATATTATTTTTCTTTGTAGCTCAACAGACTTTTTCTGAGATTCCCTGAATTTTCTGGGTTTATATTTCAATCCTAAGACAGCTTTCAGTTTCGTAGTATGTCTATATTTTTTTGCAATGTCGCTATGTATAATTTTCCGTATATCTTTCTTTTCTTCATGGGAAGATTTTTTATACTCAGATTTAATTGCTTCTTTGAGTAAATCATGCTCGAATATTTTTTTCTTAATCTCTTCTTTTTTCACAACAACTAATTTAATAGAACATTCAATTAAACTAAAAGAAAATACGTCACCAGCGTACGTGAAGCCTTATCGATTGCCTAAAGCATTGAAAGGCGAGGTACAAAGACAAATAGATGAAATGCTTAAAAATGATAATTATAATTGAAGAGACTATTTCGGAATAGTCAAGTCCAGTTCTATTAGTACCTAAAAAGACAGATAGGTCAGGAGAAAGGAAATGGAGACTTGTAGTGGACTATCGCCAAGTCAATAATAGGATACAGGATGATAAATTTCCGTAACCAAATATCACTGAGATACTAATAGGTTGAGGAAAAAGTTTCTTCGCATTTTTTAAGAAAATTCAAAACATTTTTTAATAAAGTTTATTTACATTTAACTAAAGTATGTAGGTACCATTTTGTTCGATAACTTTTTGCCATCTTGTAGGTAGGGACATGATCTCATTGCTATATAAATTTTGGGACTTCTGGTCAAAATACCGCGACAAGTGGTTTTGGCAGTCCTCTCGTGATGTTAACCTGATACTGCCTAAAGAATTCTGAAGAGACCGAAACAGGTGGAAATCTGAAGGTGCAAGGTCAGGACTATACGGCGGCTGCATTAACACCTCTCAGCCAAACTCTCTTAATTTTTGTTGGGTGGCTAAAGATGTGTGAGGTCTAGCGTTATCATGATGAAAAACCACACCCCTTCTGTTGATTAATTCCGGCCGCTTTCTCTCAACTTCTTGCTTTAATCTCATCAGTTGTTCGCAGTAGAGTTCAGAATCGATGGTCCTGCCTGGTGGTAACAGCTCATAATGAATAATGCCCTTCCAATCCCACCACACACACAGCATCACCTTGTAGCGAGTTAACCCGGGTTTCGCCACAGTCTGTGAAGCCTGACCGGCCTTTGACCACGACCTTTTTCGCGCGTTCTTGTCATACGTGATCCACTTTTCATCACCAGTTATCAGCTTCTTCAAAAATGGTTCGGTTTCATTACGTCGTAATAAAGAATCACAAATGAGTACACGGTTCATTAGGTTTCTTTCAGTGAGCTCGTGAGGTACCCAAATGTCGAGCTTTTTTGTGTACCCAGTTTTTTTCAAATGCGCCAAAACTGATTTGTGGTCAATTTCCAGTTCTTCACCTACGTCGTAACTACTGGTATGCCGATCTTGCTCCACTTTTTCAAAAATGGCATCCATTTTATCCGTAATAGGGCGACCAGAGCGACGTGCATCTTTGACATCAAATTTCCGGATTGAAAACGCTTAAACCAAATTTGTGCTACTCTCACAGACACTACACTAGGCAATGACGTATTATATATAGACACGTCATGAACCAACATCGCGGCGCTTAAAAACGGCGAAAATACTAGAACTACTTAATACGCATGAAGAAAGAGAAAGAAAATATGACACCGTACGGCGGGATGCCTGTTGCTAGAGGGAGATAAATATACATCTTCAGTTACGTCACAGGATAAGTAATAGTCAAATTACATGCTCATTGGTCGAGCGCATGAGTGACGTAGCTATCAGAGGCATTTGGGGAAAAAAGGACATTCTATGTCCTTTTTTCCCCAAATGCCTCGATGCCAAATGTCGATTTTCTAGAGTTAATAAAATAGTTGATATAACGTATTACCTACTTTACGAATAAAGTTTTAAAAATATATTAATCTTTATGAATAAATATGAATATGAATAATAAATATGAATATGAATGCTCTATTCCGCAACAGTAATTATTGTTACATATTAAATTAAAAAATAAAACAAAATATCTTTATAAACATTAAAAAAAAACTTTTATTTAATAATGACAAAACATTAACATTCTGGGGGTCTAAAAAGGCCACATTAAGCATTTCCTCTAAAACCAATTCATTTTCTGAATTCCCAGCAATACCTTAGCAATTCCTCTAATTTTCGTAAAATGGTGACACAATTAGCGGTATCGCACGCAGTTCAATTCATATCCTTATCATATTTGGTGTAAATGTTGCAGCACGAAAAAATTAAAAACCGTAATTTTACCGGTAAATATTTCTTTGAAGATTTAATTAATACAGTTGATTATTTTTAACTGTTGAAATGTTATTAATTATAATATCCATGAAAACTTATCAAATAATCACAGATAAGCCCTGAAAAGGGAAACTAAATACAATACAAACTTTATAAGCTGGCAATGCTTACCTACTTAAAAGTTTTCCTTTTTATTTATGTGTAATCTGTGGTTATGTCAACAATAAATTATTATCAACAAAACTTGTGTTTATTTTAAAACCTAAGTATTTCATGCAAGTTGGATCGTTTGTAATACAGAGTAAGTAAATACTTATTTATCCTTAATCAATATTTAATTGCATCGTTGTACAAAAGTATTTAATTGTACGTAATTCTTTGTAGGCATGGAAAAGCGTGCTGCGACACAATGAAACATTCTGCTCGACATTCTGCATTGAAAGTGGGAGCTCTGGCGCTATTGAACCCTTTACCTAGATCACTGCAGCCTCTAGTTCCTGCCAAACTCGTGCGCCAGCAGAAACCCTGCCCCGGCCGATGCTACAACAGTGGCTTTGACAGTCGAACTCGGCAATCAAGATACCGCAGTGAGTGGAGTTTTCTAGCCCTACAGCTATTTTTATTGCGACTAAGACTTATGATGATGATTGAAAATGATTATGATGTTATTTATGTAACGTATGGTCGCCCTCTGGCTCGACATAAAATTGAGTACTATCATTAACATTCATATAATATATAACGAAATACAAAGAGGAAAATAATCTATATTTTACCATTAACTAAACAATAACTGAAGACAAAGAAGTTATTGGGCTCCAAGTCTACTATTGGTGTCACCCTGTCATCAGTGTTGTTTTTAGAGTGTTATAAACAATGATATTATTATTTTCAATCTCATTTTATTTAGCAGTTATGTTAATTATTGACCAATGATTTGACTTTCTTAAAAACCACACATTTTCTTTTTTAGCCTGGTGGAGTTGTTCCAAGCAGTCATCGTTTGCCTCTCTGCAGCTCCGTGACTAGCATCAAGACATAAAATATTCGTAGAAAAATAAACTGATTAATTATAGTGTTTGTTAGTTTCATTATTTGATTATTGCTAGATTTTTATACAGTATAACATGAGAATTGTAAATTTATTAAAATAATTTAACTTTGTGTATTGTTTTATTTAAATAATAGGTATAAAGATAAAATGTATGTCTTATTTTATAGGTACACACTACCTAATAAAATTGGAATGAAAGTAAAGTAATATAAGGCCTATGTCCCACGTAGGTTGTAGGTTTTTTTTAGAGTTCTGTAACCGAAGAGGAACCAGGACAGGACAGCAGAGGCTGTCCATTGATCGGTCCATCTGTCTGTGAGCGGGCTGTATATTATGAGCCATAATAATGGTGCGGAAAATAATTATACCTACATATTTCCTTTAGAAATGGTTATTATTAAGAATTACTGGTACCTACAGCTATCGTACATTAGATACACTAACTTGGTGCATCATATGGTGTGTGCCCATATTAGACTGTGGTATGATCCAGTTGCTTACGTACTAAGTGGATCTACTCAGTGCCTAAAATATGAATAAAAGATTGTAGTAATTTGTAACATTCACCATACTAGATGGTAGTGTCTATTTGAAAATATATAAAATTCTCGTGTCGCAGTGTTTGTTACCAAACTCCTCCGAAACGGCTGGACCTATTTTTATGAAATTTTGTGTGCATATCGGGTAAGTCTGAGAATAAAACATCTATTTTTCATACCGCTAAATGATAAGAGTGACCCACCTCAAAATACTTAAAACAAAAAAAAAAAAATTGTTAATATTTTCTATTTTTATTTTATTATGATTTAGCATTGAAAAATACATACAACTCTAAAACTTCACACTTTTTCACCCGGCAAAACAACGTTTGTCAGCTTAGTTTCTATATATAAAGTAGTTCCAAATAGATGATAAATATTTCTTTACAGTTTTTAATAGTCAAATTGTTATTTCTGCAGTTTAAATGTTATTTTATTATAATATACTTATAAAACCGTTAAACAGACCGCAGATAAGTGATTAAAGGGGAAATTAGAAACAAAAATAAGATTTTAGGCTGGCAATGCGAACACAGGAGGATTGAGTTTCTTCCCTTGAGTTATGTTAGTTGACGTGCAATATTTAAAACTTCCCTTGTATTTCGTACCTACGCAGAGCATTATATTATTACATTATAACATTTAGTTTCGTGCAAATTATATCTGTTTAATTGCAAAGTAAGTGCATACTTGTTTATCTTAGATTAATATTTAATTTTAGCGGTGTACAAATTCAAATGTACGTAATATTTTGTAGGAATGGAAAGACGTGCAGCTAGAGTATCTGAATCCCAATAGGAAATACTTCTAGACTACCTGGAGCGGAACCCCAACCTGGCTAGGGCTCGGGGCTATAATAATACTGCCCGAGGTAGAGCAGAGTCTTCTCGCCAGTGGTCCGAGGTAGCAGAATTACTAAATGCTGAGGGAAGTGGCACAACCAAATGCCCCAAAGATTGGTTTATTGTAAGCACATATTTGAATTTCAAATTTTTCATAATATGTGTCATCACAACTTTATCTTATTTCTCCTCGCACTTAGCCGGTTTTTAACAATAATATTTATTGTTTTGCAGTAGGGTAAGGCCGCCAAAATTGTCAATTTTTTTGTGTGACATTTTTGTCGTTTTTAGGGTTCCGTTGCCAAATGGCAAAAAACGGAACCCTTATAGATTCGCCATGTCTGTCTGTCTGTCTGTCTGTCTGTCTGTCCGAGTATGTCGCAGCCACTTTTCTCCGAAACTATAAGAGCTGTGCTATTGAAACTTGGTAAGTAGATGTATTCAGTGAACCGCATTAAGATTTTCACACAAAAATAGAAAAAAAAACAATAATATTTGGGGTTCCCCATACATAGAACTGAAACTCAAAATTTTTTTTTTCATCAAACCCTTACGTGTGGGGTATCTATGGATAGGTCTTCAAAAATGATATTGAGGTTTCTAATATCATTTTTTTTTAAAACAATAATATTTGGGGTTCCCCATACATAGAACTGAAACACAAAAAAAAAATTTCATCAAACCCTTACGTGTGGGGTATCTATGGATAGGTCTTCAAAAATGAAATTGAGGTTTCTAATATCATTTTTTTCTAAACTGAATAGTTTGCGCGAGAGACACTTCCAAAGTGGTAAAATGTGTGTCCCCCCCCCCGTAACTTCTAAAATAAGGGAATGATAAAACTAAAAAAAATATATGATGTACATTACCATGAAAACTACCAACGAAAATTGGTTTGAACGAGATCTAGTTAGTAGTTTTTTTTTAATACGTCATAAATCGTAAACCACAATTTACCTTTCATTCAGTCAACACAAATATAAAAATTAAAAAAAAAAAACATTTCATTTCATAAACGATGATGACGAATGATGATGATGATGACCTGCAGGTTTGTACGGAACCCTCGGTGCGCGAGTCCGACTCGCACTTGTTTTTTTGGAGTATCTTATGGTTAAAATATTCGATAAATTGTAGAGTATATCTGAATTATATGTATACCGTCGAAGAATTAGATGATATACCCCTGCTATAATAATAATATTGTTGCGAAAATCCTTGAACTGAATTGGTTTAATGATGGTTTAAAATAAAAAATGGCTTTTACTTTTGCGTTACGATTTATTTGTGTGACGAATTTTTACCCCAAATCTACTATTTAAAGAGCCAAAGTGGAAAACACAGTATTAATATGGCAACACAGTTCTCGAAAAAATAAAAAAAAGGATAGCCATATTGTTTCGCCAGTGAAGGAATCGAAAGTGCGCGTCACGTTATTGTTTGTTTGAGAAAAAAATAGTTTTAACGTGATTTCTGAGGTAAGAAACCGATATTATAATGTTATTGTATTATATTTGTGGGCGATGAGGTCAAAAATATACTTAGAACCGCTGATTTGTGCCTAATTGTAATAAATACCCGAAATATAACCTAAAATTATTGTAAACATTTAGCTTTTGTGTTGCATTTGTATTACGCATGTTTTACATTTGTGTCACTTTTGTGTTACATTTGTGTTATTGTAACACAAAAGTATGTGTTACGTATCACAGTAGATCTATAAAGCCGCATGCATAGTGATATTTGTACTGATTTGTACTGACTTAAAAAAAGGAGGTTATCAATTCGACACGTACATATGTAATATTATTGGAACTGCACTAAATTCACGTAATCATATATGACAATCTATTAGGGCTTCCAAACAAATATACAAAATTATATAGATGTATGTATGTATGTTTGTCCACACATTTCTCCGCAACTATTAATCGGATCGTGACCATTTTTTTATTGGCTTTCGTATACTCAAACTTAGGGAACAGTGCAAGTTTCATCAAAATCGATTCAGTCATTTTCAAGAGATGGACTAATACGTGTACGTGTGACGGCCTGGCTTATTGATACGAGCTACGGGTATAGTGTCAAAGGGAAAACATCTCAAAACTTTAGTCAAATTCTTGTGCAATATTTACAACAAAATTATTAACTACTTACTATAAACAAATATTCAAGTTTTTATTTAAAACTAAAATTACCAAATAAAAATTATTAAAATATATTATATATTCACACCGTGACATTTTAGTCGTCTTACAACGGCAGCCCTCTTCATGTAACCAATGACTACTACACATCCATAAAAAAAATGAACATTTGAATAAGTTACGGTGTATATATACGGTAGAATCACACTTAATCTTTATCCTAAAACCATCTCTAACTGTCGCAAAACAGTTAAATCTTTCCTTAAAACCCTTGACTACCAAAAAACGGAAAACCTCTTGACGATTCTGAAATAGATTTCCTTCCCTCCTTTCTCCCGTGGCTTATCTACTTCTCATATTCGCTCTCCCACACTCCAACATACACGCACACCCTACAACATACATTCATACACTCCAACTTACTTTCACTCAGGACACTACAAATACCTGGTTTCATGTGAATCATTAGTTTTTAGTTTATTCGATTTTATTTTTAATTATGTCTCCTTTGATATTTTCTATTATAGGCTTGCAACAAATTTTTTCGTGTGAACCCTTAGTTTTAATTTTTAAATATGTCTTTTTTAATATTTTCAATTATTTTTAACTTTATTTTAATCTTCTTGCTTCGTTTAATTAAGCTCTCACATGACCATCTGTAAACTTTGTACTTTATTATTGTTTTGCTGTGGGGGGCCCTGGTGACCTGTAACACAGGTTTTTTTTTTTTTTTTTTTTAAAAAAACCTACTTCAGGCACCAGTCTCTTACAATGTTGGAATGTAATATTGTCATAAACATTGTTAATTTTTAAGAAAACCAATATTGTGAAGAGAGAATAAATAAATGAATTGAATTGAGAATTGAGAAACCTCCTCCTTTTTTTGAAGTCGTTTTAAAAGAATTGACTTCAAAAGGAAATTCACTCAAAATTATGAAATAACTTTAATTCCGGAAGTCGATGGTAAAAAACTAAAATACAGATCCTAAGACACCGACTTCCGAAATTAAAGTTAAGTATTTCATAATTTTGAGTGAATTTCCTTTCGAAGTCGATTTTTTTTAATGACTTTTTATTGACAGTAATGTATCTGAGTGTGATTTTGTAGGTATGACAAACTCAGTACCTACTTACATACCTACTTTTTAATGGTGAAAACCTGCCAAGTGCAAGTTAAACTTACACGAAAGGCTCTTTAGCACCGAACTAATTGAGTATGTCAAACTAATTGAGCATGTTTTTCTTCTATTGAAATATAATCCATTCATGTGCAGTAATTGTCCATTTTTTATAGACAATGCCGTTAACTGCCGCAGAACGACAGAGAAGATATCGTGAAAAGTTAAAAAGTACGAATCCTGAAAAATTTCAAGACCAGAAGAAAAAAACAGTGAAAGAACATTACTTCAGTATAAAAATAAAGCAGCCAATTATAACGAAGAACAGAAAGAAGAATTAAGGAAAAAATGGAGAGAGGATCGCAAAAAAAAAAAGAAAATGCGCCGTCAACATCTCAACAACACGCCATGAAAAACTCCAATCAAAGTATTACCGATATTCAAATATTGCATAAATTGCAACAAAAACTGAAAACATACATGAAAAAAAAATTGCTTGCATAATTACTATTAGATTTAGGAGGCTTTCGCTAATGCCATACAATAGGTACAATACCTATTTGGTTTTGTATGCTGCAGCTGACTTTTTTGTCGAGTTACAAAGTTGGCTCCATAGAAGAAAATTCTCGCCTATCAAGAACTAATTTAAAAAAAAAAAAAAAACAAAATCATCCTCTTGAGATCTCAGGATTCTTTTTATCTTTTTAACTCATGTTCTATGATAAAATTTGTGTTATGTTTTTATTTTAATTTCATTATTAAAGGTACGCAAGTACATCGTTTAAAAATCGTATTTTATTACTCCTATAGCACTGCACTGCAAACCGTTCAATAAAAATAAAAAAACTTGTTCTTTTACGTTATTTATTCCACCATTATGAAACAACCTTTACTCAAAAGATATGTTTCCATTGGGTTACAATTGTGTAACAGTAACATAAAATCTGTTGTGTTACTATTGTGATGTATTTGACAATTTTGGCGGCCTTACCAAGTATGTCAGTAACTACAACAGTAAATTGAAAAAAATTGTTGCTGGCATAAACGCCGATGCCCACACAACAGGTGGAGGGCCTCCTAGTGGTGGACATTTGTCTAACACAGAGTTAAGATTTTTATCATTAATGGGACAGGGCTTTGGGCAGCCTACCCATGAAGTAGCCGTGGACCCTTTACCTGAAGGAGCCGTCGATATGGTAATATATAGTTTGAAATTAGATTAAAATCTTGCAATAATGGCTAGCAAAGGAAGTAATAAGTAAGTATAAATACTTCATAATGTTTTATAGGCCCAAATATCTACCTTAGCCGGCATGCATCAGCAGATGCCAGGTTTAGGTGCAGAAGAAGAACAGTGAGTATCTATCTGTTCTTGAATACCACTTAGCATGTAATCCTATGTGACTTTAAAATAATAACATTAAACACTCATTTGTTCTGTGTATTTTAGAGAGGCAGTAGTTATTGCGACTAGGGATGTGCTCAACACGGAAAGTGGGAGCTCTGTCGGTGTTGAGCCCTGCACCGAAATCACTGCACCTTCTATGTCAGCACCTACATCAACCCCAGCTGATGATATTACAGTGCCTCTGCCTCGTAGAACTCGGCAGACAAGGTATCGCAGTAAGTAGAATTTTCTAGCCCTGCAGCTGTTGCGGTTAAGAATTATGATGACTTTGAAAAGATGATGTTATTAATTATATTACATATTGTAGGTCGCCCTCTGGCTCCATTAGATGAGGCTCGAAGAATTTTGTCACAGGTGGAGCTACAACGTAGCGCAGCGGATATGGCTGCTGCTCGTGCAAGCCAGCAAATTGCTGATAATCTCGGGAGGCTTGCTGATGCAGTTGAGAGATATTTATCCCATATGGGTGTCCCATAGAGGTATAGTATGCATTTAGTGTACAAACAATAAAAAACTCACATACACATACGTTGATATAATATATAAAGGACAGCAATGAGGAAAAACTCTAACACCAATAAAATCAGAAAAAAAAAAAAACTAACACAAAAACTTAAATAAAGGCAAAATAAAAATCTACATTTGTCATCGTGCTGACCATAGCCGTTGTACAAGGGCATCTCGTACTGATTCACCAGCAGCCAAGCTTTGGTTTCTTCTTGATGCAGTTTCTCTTTGAGAATTTGTAAACTGAAACAATTTTTTTTTTTAAATGATAAAAAACAATTTATTTTGTGTTATGTGACTGGCTGTTAGTCCAGTGGTTAGTGATCCTGACTGCTAAGACTGAGGTCGTGGGTTCAATTCCCACCCAGGACAAATATTTGTGTGATGAGCACAATCATTTGTTCTGTGTCTGGGTGTAATTTATCTATAATATTATGTATGTATTTAGAAATGTATAAGTATGTTTATCAGTTGTCTGGTTACCATAGTACAGGCTCTGCCTAGTTTAGGATCAGATAACGTTGTGTTGGATGACTGCATAAAAAGAGAGCCTCTCTTTACACAACTTTTTAATAGGTATATCAAGGGTTGATTATGATTTTTCGGGAATTCCGTACCTGCATATTCGCTTCATTTTGCTCATCTTGAGGTGTTAGTGCCATTACTGGTAGCCTGGCTGTATTAGCGATATTATGAAGTACCACACAAGCATTCATTATATAGCCAGCCATAGTACGGTGGTAATGTAGCTTCCGATCTACTAACAAACACCGCCAACGAGACTTAAGTACACCAATGGTGCGCTCCACTGTATTGCGTACCATACAGTGCAGCTCAGTGTAATATCTTTGAGGGGTATCTGGCTCTGTGTCTACTATTGGTGTCATCAGAGTTGACCTCAGGGGATAACCTGAGTCACCTGAAACATATTTTATTAGTTTATTTAGTTAATTTTACATACATACATAAACTCATGCCTTTTTCCCATAGGGGTAGGCAGAAACTATTTTATTTAAAAGTTATGTTAGTATTATTTTTCTTGGGATACCCATGGCAACGAGTTAGCCTAGAATTTGGCTACAAGTTATGACACCTTCAGTAGCTTCCCTTTTTTTTTGGATGGGAAATCATCAAATGACTTCTCCCGCTCTGGGCGGAGCGGGAAGGCGTGTCAGACTTTATGCCCATGTGCCAGGGTCAAGGTATCCCTTTCGAACAATCTCGCGACCCTGGCAGGCATCGGTCCTAGCAGACCCCTTCAGTGCTGCTCAGTACCTTCCCTCAGCTGTTATATCATTTTCATAAATATTATTGACTGATGATTTGAATTACCTAAAAACCACACGCTTTCGTTTTCAGCTTGATGGAGTTGTTCCAAATGCCTATTTAGTGGATGGTGCCTCCATACAAAGGAGTCATGGTTTGCCCCTCCGTGGCTAGCATCAATGCTTAAAATATTTAAATCTGAGTCGCAAACCTAAGAAAAAGGCTGATTGATTATTTTGTTTAATTATATAGAAATGTAAAGACAAGAAGGCTGATTATTTATTTTGTTTAATTATGTAGTAATTTAAAGAGAACAAGGTTGATTTATTTTGTTTAATTATATAGAAATTTAAAGACAAGAAGGCTGATTATTTATTTTGTTTAATTATATAGTAATTTAAAGACAAGAAGGCTGATTATTTATTTCGTTTTATTGTATAAAAACTTATAAAAAAGGCTGATTATTTATTTTGTTTTATAGTATAGAAACTTATAGAAAAAAGGCTGATTATTTATTTTGTTTATTTATATAGTAATAAGAATAGGTGAGAGTTTTTATTTTATTACAATATTTTTCTACCACTGTTGTTTTATTAGGTTGGGGAAAAAGTCTTTTCGCATTATAGTATGTATGAACTTGTAATAAAATCTCTTTGGCTATACTATTTGTATCTGGCTGGTTTTGGTATCATTGAAAGTTTAAATTTTAAAGAACATAATTCCAAATTCAAATTAGGAAAATGTGTGATTTTCATTTGTTTTTCGTACCGTCAAGATGAGTGAATCTAATGAAGAAATTCGATACATTTTAAAATTTTACTACAAAAAAGGTAAAAATGCAACACAAGCCGCGAAAAAAATGTGCAATATTTATGGACCTAGTGTAGTGTCTGTGAGAGTAGCACAAATTTGGTTTAAGTGTTTTCAATCCGGAAATTTTGATGTCAAAGATGCACGTCGCTCTGGTCGCCCTATTACGGATAAAATGGATGCCATTTTTGAAAAAGTGGAGCAAGATCGGCATACCAGTAGTTACGACGTAGCTGAAGAACTGGAAATTGACCACAAAACAGTTTTGGCGCATTTGAAAAAAACTGGGTACACAAAAAAGCTCGACATTTGGGTACCTCACGAGCTCACTGAAAGAAACCTAATGAAACGTGTACTCATTTGTGATTCTTTATTACGACGTAATGAAACCGAACCATTTTTGAAGAAGCTGATAACTGGTGATGAAAAGTGGATCACGTATGACAAGAACATGCGAAAAAGGTCGTGGTCAAAGGCCGGTCAGGCTTCACAGACTGTGGCGAAACCCGGGTTAACTCGCAACAAGGTGATGCTGTGTGTGTGGTACGATTGGAAGGGCATTATTCATTATGAGCTGTTACCACCAGGCAGGACCATCGATTCTGAACTCTACTGCGAACAACTGATGAGATTAAAGCAAGAAGTTGAGAGAAAGCGGCCGGAATTAATCAACAGAAGGGGTGTGGTTTTTCATCATGATAACGCTAGACCTCACACATCTTTAGCCACCCAACAAAAATTAAGAGAGTTTGGCTGGGAGGTGTTAATGCATCCGCCGTATAGTCCTGACCTTGCACCTTCAGATTTCCACCTGTTTCGGTCTCTTCAGAATTCTTTAGGCAGTGTCAGATTAACATCACGAGAGGACTGCCAAAACCACTTGTCGCGGTATTTTGACCAGAAGTCCCAAAATTTATATAGCAATGGGATCATGTTACTACCTACAAGATGGCAAAAAGTTATCGAACAAAATGGTACCTACATACTTTAGTTAAATGTAAATAAACTTTATTAAAAAATGTTTTGAATTTTCTTAAAAAATGCGAAGAAACTTTTTCCCCAACCTATTATTTTAGTAATAGGTATATAAGTTATGCTCTTTTAAAGGTACGTTCTATCTTATAAAATTGAGGTGAACGTTAAGAACGTGGCGCCCTAAACTCGCAAACCACGAGCCGACGCAAGGGCAAAATTCGGTCGGAATATTGCTATCTCTTTTTGACAATAGAAGGCCAACGGTGACGCGGTGCGAAGCCGTGTGTGAGTGAGTAGTATCTACCCTTTATTCATAACGACTCGAAGACATTTTTATTTACTTGTAATTAGGTATGTTCGTTATTAGCTTTATTTTTGTTGACTACTTTGGGGAATCGTTAGTAAATGTATAGACTAGTAATGCGTTTTGTCGAAATTTCTTTACAATGTCCGTATCTCAAATTATTACAATTTATCTCGAGATCTAGGCCTTTTGTAGAGAGTCTTACATACCTTTCCTAACTTGGTACTTGTAAACTAATTTTAAGCCTATTTATGTTTGTTCATTCCCTATGAAGTGGTCTCAACTTTAAAAAACTGGCCAAGTGCGAGTCAGACTCGCGCACCGAGGGTTCCGTACAAACCTGCAGGTATTCACGGTTTATGCATAAGGTTTATGTTTATGAAATGATTATTATTATTTTTAATTTTTATATTTGAGTTGACTGAATGAAAGGTAAATTGTGGTTTACGATTTATGACGTATTAAAAAAAAAACTACTTACTAGATCTCGTTCAAACCAATTTTCGGTGGAAGTTTACATGGTAATGTACATCATATATTTTTTTTAGTTTTATCATTCCCTTATTTTAGAAGTTACGGAAGGGAGAACACACTTTTTACCACTTTGGAAGTGTCTCTCGTGCAAACTATTCAGTTTAGAAAAAATGATATTAGAAACCTCAATATCATTTTTGAAGACCTATCCATAGATACCCCACACGTATGGGTTTGATATTTTTTTTTTTTTGAGTTTTAGTTCTATGTATGGCGAACCCCAAATATTATTGTTTTTTTTTTTTCTATTTTTGTGTAAAAATCTTAATGCGGTTCACAGAAT
This sequence comes from Aporophyla nigra, assembly GCA_947507805.1. Taxonomy (NCBI): domain Eukaryota; kingdom Metazoa; phylum Arthropoda; class Insecta; order Lepidoptera; family Noctuidae; genus Aporophyla; species Aporophyla nigra. Next base: position 22,265,102 of record OX382292.1, on the reverse strand, counting down.
ACATCTACTTACCAAGTTTCAACAGCATAGCTCTTATAGTTTCGGAATAAAGTGGCTGTAACATACTCGGACAGACAGACATGACGAATCTATAAGGGTTCCGTTTTTTGCCATTTGGCAACGGAACCCTAAAAACGAAGGCTTTTTCTGTCATATTTATGTATAAGTAAGTATTCTTTTTACTAATTTTAAAAATTGTTATCACTACATATTATAAAACAAAGTCCCCCGCTGCGTCTATCTGTCTACTTGCGAAGAACTCAAAAAAATGTTGAACGGATTTTCATGCGGTTATCACCAATAGATAGAATGATTTATGAAGGTTTAGATGCATTGTCCAACCTCCACGCGGGCGAAGCCGCCGGCAAAAGCTACCTACTCATAAATAATGAATAAATGTTACTAAAAGTGTTACGCTGTGTTATTAGTAACATACAAATATTCCAATAATTTATACATATTTACGCGATAAAAGAGGATTAATAAAAAACAAGGTTTTTTTACACGCTTTATATTAGCTTCACTTGTATGTTTGTTTGTAACCGACTCCTTATAGCGAGATTTTGATCCACTTCAAACGACCAGATTTCATTCAAACTTTGCACACCTGTCAAGGACCGATGACAATGCAATAATTTCATAAAGTGCCATTGTCCTTGCCAGGACAGCAAAACAACTGTCTTCGAAAACTACGCTGACATACGTCACAAACTACGCTGACATACGTCACAAACTACGCTGACATACGACTCAAAATTCGAAACACCCTAAAAAATAGAAAATAAATAATTAAAAAAAAGCGTGGGGTGCTTTTTAAGGTATTTTTTTATTGATATCAGGCACCCCACGCTATTTTCCATTATTTTGTACTTTTTAGTTTGGTTTTCAATGGAAGCGTGTTTTTAGTTTTTTTTAAACTATTATTTTTTAATTAAAATTTATTTGTAATGTTCTTACACGTTACTCTCCTGACGAAAAGTAATTTATAATCAAAAGTAATTTATTCAAGCTAGGTTTAGAATCAGCACTTTTCGGACGTCAAAATTACATAAAACAGTCCCACAAACCGCTCGCCCGACACCAACTCCCCAGCGGCACTGTTTAGTTACATAAACTTGATTCTATACAATAGTAGGTAGGCAAAGTAATTACGAGACACAGAATATTACAATACATTATTGACAATATCTGCGAGAGCAGTGGTCTGGTGGCCCAGTGGTAATGGCCCCGAGTTACGAGTTATAGGTAGCGGGTTCGAACCCAGGCACGCGCTTTACTATGTATAAATAATGTCATCACCATTGCTCTCACACCGGTAAAGGAAAACATCGTGAAGAAACCGGCATGTCCTAGAATTAAAAAATCGAAGACATCAGACATCTACCAATCCGCACTGGGCCCGTGTGGTAGATTACGGCCCATTCCCTCTCAGAAAGGAGGCTTGTATGTTGTAATAATTAACGTAGTCATAACATAATTAATGTATACCTAGATAGGTAGGTAAATACCAACTTATACAAAATATACTTAGGTACTTACTACTATTAAACTCGGACCACGAAAAAAAATCTTTATTTTATTGGGCTGAGTTTAAAAATATGTAAGTAAACAATTAGTAGTCAAGCAATATTAGGCAGGTAACTTATAATATATCATTGGGTAATAGAATAGGTTCTCACTTACTGTGAGACACATCCCAACGTTCGGAGTCCATGTTGGCAACCAAACCGAATCGTAAACAATAAATCCAGGTCCGTAAACAAAGTTCCTGCCAGGGTCGCGAGATTCGCTCGAAAGAGTTACCATGGCCCTGGCATATGGGCACCTGATGGAACTAACTAACCGGTGGGTTTTAGTCAGTAAAAGTCTGACACGCCCTCCTGCTCCGCCCAGAGCGGGAGAAGTCATTTGATGATTTCCCATCCAAAAAAAAAGCAAAGTTCATCATCATTGCATTCTCATCAGTCATTCAGTCTCTGTACTCGATACCAGATCAGAAGAAAAATCAAAAACCAAGTTCTATAGCATAGGTCAATAATAGTGTCAGAAATATCACAATACAATTGAATAAACAAATAAAAGTACGGCCAAAATGCATGTTACGCTAGTGTGAATGCATGTCCGAGCGGTACACAACACACCTACCGCGAGTCGTACGACCGTGCACACATTGACATTTTTGTGAGACGCGATAGCACTACCAGCTATTGAAAATTATGATAAATTTGGATGTGTTCCGTAATACCAAAAATGATGAATGAAAACTTAATGATTTTGCAATTGTTTTTTGTTATTTAGTATCTTGATAATATAATCTGTGTTATGGATAAAACATTATTACAGATATTGTTGTTTTTAATGCAGAAAAAACAAAAAGAAAACATGTCATTTATGTTGTAAAAATGTGCGAAATGGAATTCGCTCAAACTTTGTTTTGACTTAGTTTTTTTTTAAAAAAAACGTCACCATAACCTAGATAAATACTGTCTAAAGCCGAATATCATCTTAAAATGGTGGAAATATGCTCAAATTGCAAATGATTTTGGTATTACGTTTGTATGGACAGACTGTCCGTCGCCGAGCCCTTAAGTAAGATAACATAACATCACATCTTTATATCCTCGAAGGGTTAGGCAGACATGTACCATCTCTGGTGTACACTCATATTTTGCCTGTTATGTTTAAGGCCCATGGCTCATGAGGGTTGTAAGATAACATTATGTTTATATTAATGAGAGCAAACATGGTAACTGTACGGGGTAGGTACTCACAATTTGAGCATTTAATGAGTGATACCGCTTTCGGTTATAAAACCTCTCCTCGTATTCTGCAGGCCGAACAATTGCAATGTGAGTGCCATCAATACAGCCCAGAACACCAGGCATTCCAAACTTCTGGTAAAACATAAAACTGATAATGGTACGTTCCCTTTTATTATAATAGATGTGTACTATAGATGGAACCTATTCCTTCAACATATTATTAAAATAAACACCGAAAGAGCTTCTTATCCCCACAATAATTTATAAACAAGTATTCCTAATAGAGATTATGTAGTGATTTAATAAATTTATTCTTTCTTACCGAGTTTTTATAGAATTCCGTTCTGCCTGCGTTTGCGGAAAGCGAATGTATTTCCTTCGGAAATGGTTATTGTTAAGAGCTAGTGTCACTGCTCTCACACAGTTAGATACACTTACTTGGTGCATCTTATGGTGTGCACTAGCTCCTATAAACCTTTGGTATGACCCAGAAGCGTAAAAACTAAGCGTACTCAGCACCTGCAATGTGGAAAGACGATTGTAATGGTAGTACCTACACCTCTATGTTAATAGATGATAATGGTGCCGATTCCCTTGTTCACAAACTAAACTAAATTTAAGTTCAGTACATCTTCTTTTTTGTATTTCATTAAGAAGAGGACAAAAGAAAATTTTAGTTTAGTCCTGTCAAATTAATCAGCGCTCCATACAAGTTTAGACGTGATTAAAAACTTGCCTACTAAAATTACGTCAATTTACGTCAAGCGCTGATTAATTTGACAGGACTAAACTAAAATTTATCTTCTGTCCTTTCCTTAATGAAATAGAAAAAAAAAGATGCACTGAACTTAAATTTAGTTTAGTTTGTGAATAAGGGAATCGGCACCAATGTCTGTCTAGAATGACTTATTAAATGAAATAAACTATTTTAACACAATCCTTTTACTTGCCTTGGAGGTAGGACTTATGCCATCTCGGCGGGTACTTAAGTATGGCTCCAGCTCATGGATTAAATCGCGACACACACTTTTATTTAGCCTAAATAAGCCAACAAATTCGAGGTCCGGCATTTCGAACGCTAAGTCCATTTTCCGAAGTGCTAAGCTTCTTCGGCGATATAAAAGGGTCTCCGTGACCCGCGCATGCTCAAGGAAATTTTCATAAAGGGCTAAATCGGCCATTATTCCAATAAGTCTTCACAAAATCACCAATATGAATTGCAAGATGTTGCTTTAGACTAACTTCTTATGATTCTGCTATTTGACATTAAACTTCAATGCAGCAATTCATATTAAGTGGACCATTTTACGAATCTCCATACAAAACTGTCAAATAGATGAATTGTGTTTAATGAATTGTACGCAGAACATATTATGAATTGCCAGTTTGTGACCATTTTACGGTTTATAAAATGATTCATAATATTTTCCTATTATGATTCTGCCGAAGTGGCCTTTTTAGACCCCCTGATAGGCAATCGAACAGTATGGTAATCGAAGTCATATATTATCGACTTGTGTTGCAGATACATATTTTTAAATCCCTTCAAACAAACTTAATTTATTTCTTTTTTGCCTTTTATAATTTGATTCAGAGCTTTTGTGTGCGAAATGTAGGCGAACATTGATAAATTTCTCAATGACCGCGCGAATAAGGTGCACTCTATGATCAAATGTGGGATGTTGCTCTAAAGAATGTTGATGTAAAGAACCAAATACGTCATTGGAGCTGAAAAACGACTTTAAAATACGGTTTTTTAAAATTTGGATATCTTTGTGATCGGGAAGGATAATGTGACCCATTTCTTTAATGTGGTTTTTAATTATAGATTCTGACTTCAGACAGATTTGGAACACATCCTCACTCGGGAAACATAGTCCACCAATATTTTTTTAAATAATCAATTTATGAAACCACAATTTGTTATTACAATACAGACTATCGGTGCATGTCGAACATTTCAATACTGAATCCAGTTTTCTGGATACCCATCCTGAAATGTAACCGATAATCTGTTCAGTAGTTTTTTTAATGCTTTCTTGATTTAACATTGTCGAAAATACTTCGACATTTGTGTTAATAGCATTTTCTTCAGCAGTTGCATTTATTAACTCAGTGTCATTCTCGATAGAGTCCATCTCCTCATCCATAGTTCTTCTACTTAATGTAGAATTAATGTTGTGAACTGCAGACGAACACGTTAATCCAGTTGTCTTCTAATGGTAGGCAGTTTCCTAAAAATGAAGATTTCATTTCCAGGTGTCGAAGGATTTTTTTGAAAATTCCCTTAAACTGGATAACGTTTGGATTATTGTTATAACCTCCATGTCGCCTGATAGCACCGAACAACATTTCAATGTGATCTTGAGACAACCTGTAAGTTGCGATATATCGCAAACGTTGTCCTTCGACCAACGTGGTGTATAGATGTTTTAAATTTTCTATACAAATGAGAAAGCCCAAAAAGCCTGTTTTATTTTTAGATTCAACAATTTTTTTCTTAATTATTTTTATGGTGATTCGTTTACGAACCTCGCGTCTATATTTAATAAAAATGTAAAGATTTAATATATAAAGTTTCGCTTTTTCTAGAAAAGCTATGATGTTATTGGCGTTTTTTTGAGAGAGTAGTTTTTTCATGCCGTACAAATCGGATGATTTAGAGTTAAAAACATCAAATAAATTATTAAAAAGTTCTATAAAATCTACCGTCCCTTTAGTGTCCACGAAAAGGGAAGATGTTAAAATCTCGTCACACAATTTGAGAGCATTTGCAACACTCATGCTCATGATTTGTGTTGCCAATTTGACTTTCATCACTTCATTTCTAAAATAAATGTGACGAGGGGTGATTTTGTTAGCAAAATCAAGTCCAACATTTTTTTGAAGCTTAACTAAATTTTCTAATAACTGCCAGCGAATCTTCCTTCCACTCCCGTCAAATAATTGTCTTTTAGATTCAAATGAATTTCTTACTAATTTAATCATGTGACAAGGGTCAAACATAATTGCAACATCTAAATCACATTCCGGGTGTCTGAATGTTGTTTTAAGTTGTGATGGTTGTTTAAGATCACAACCTAATAAGTTAGCTGCATTTATATTAGATGCACAGCCGTCAAATGTTATGGCTACAATATCAACTCCCACACGGTAGCATTCACTTAGACATGTTTTCAGTAAATTGGCCCGAGTTTCAGCCGACAGTCCGTTAACAAGAAAATATGCTACTGGGATTTTCCAACTTTCATTCATAAATACTAATATAAAAACATATGCCGGAGTCGCTATTTCACACGATTTTGCTGATCCAGCACCAAAGTCCACACCTGCTGTCTTTTTCCCTGTCCACGTAGTTTGGTGACGAAGAGCCATCTCGTCTGCAATTAACGTACACAATATTCGCTGGCCACTGTGTTTATATTTCTTTTCTAAAACATCTTACGCTTGTTTATTAAACCCAGGATCACCCGACCTGTTTTCGTACCACTTCCGTATGACACGAGGATGTGGTAAAGATCGTGTCCCTTCGTCCAGCATACTCACCATGGAATCCTGATATTTCATGAATGTCAAAAAACTGTTCTGAAATAGTGCTAAATAGTGCCCAAAGGAAAAAAATAGTGCTCTTGTACTTGCGAAGTTATAGCCATAGTTCGATGAGTATGCTGGACGAAGGTTTCGCCCAGCATACTCACCTCCGTCCGGAGAATCTGTATACGCTTCAAACATAATTCATACTTCAAAAAATAGTTCCCAAATAGTGCCAAACGGTGCCCAAAAAGAAAAAACAGTGCTCGAATAACTTCGGAGTTATAGGCTTCGTTCAGTGAGTATGCTGGGCGTAGGTTCTACGCCCAGCATACTCACCTCAGTGCGCGAATATCGAACGAGCTATAGGTACAATTTACGTCTCAAAAAATTGTGCTTGAAATAGTGCCCAATATCAGTCCAATTTTTGCTTGACTTTTGACCTAGAAAACCATTAAATTTGATTGTAAACTTCTACATACATTACATTGAGTACAGTCGAATACAATATTATTAACTTTCTTTCTAACAATTTTTGTCTTGTGTAAATTATTAATTGTCTATGTAAGGGAGTATTTACTTTAGAATCGCAATATTATTAATTACACATTATTTTAATAATACTTTATAATAATATGATTAAGCCTTCGCGCGTCGCATGGGACCCCGGTAGCTAGGAACAATGATTTTATATATTTTGTCTAGATCACGGCGCTTGAAGGATTAAGATATCAAATGAAGTAAATCATGCATGAAAAATAAAGTTGCTGTTATTAATGCTTACATTACAACTGACAAAATTATTCAAAATAATCATTTTCCGGATCAAGGACGGTACCACAACGTTTACGGAATTGACCTGTATTCCTCATGTGATAAAGTTCAATATAGTGTGGCAGTAATGGATGCACGTACGGTCAATAGGTATGGGGCTTACGACGCGCGGCGCCCGCGACGCAAATGAATATGTTTATGTTTAAATACTAGATGGCGCTGCCCTAACATCTTACGATTATTAGACAAGACTGATCTGTATTTTGAAGGTGATAAGGGTCCATTTTGTGTCACAAAGCAATCGAAACGAACAAGCGCTTCTCAGTTTCTTTGTTTGTTTACTTCGTCGCACATCATTATAATAACGCCGGCTTTTGAGTTTGACTACATAGTGGGTTGCAAAACCAAACAATGTGTTGGTGATGTCATTATTTACCTATATAAAATTGTGTATCTAGTACGTAATCAATATAGGAGCTGCACCCAAATCAGTAAGTATATTTCAATTTATAATAGTGGCATTTAACTAAATTGATTTTACACTCATTCATTAATTGCACTGTAAAACTAGGTAGCAAGCGAGTTGTTTTTTACAAAAACACGTTCATTTTTTCGTTGAATATGACACTGTACACTTAAAATTAAGGACATGCTTAAGAAGTTTTAAAAATGGGTACCTACTTAGTTACTTTTTTAAAGGTTTGATGTAGGTAGGTACACACATAATAACGTAATGTAACTTGTTTGTTTATCTAATTGGATCTCAAATACCTATTTATATACCTACTTCTGCGGAGGCCTGGTTTTATCCTCCAATTCTACTGGAAATGAAACACTGTCTTATTTGCTAGGATATAATTTACTTTTCTTCAATTTTTTTATTACAAGCTTGTCCTCGTTACCCGTCAGGATTAGGGATGAAAATTGCCGAATGTTTCCGAAAGTTACCAGGAAAGTTTCCAATATTGCCGGCAATATTGGGCAATATTGCCGGAATGTTGCCAAAGTTGCCAGATTACATAGGGTTTTTCAAATGCCATTTTCAAAGTTTGTGCGCTCCTGAAGTTTTATGTAATGGTGTAATTATACGTATTATTAGTAAGCCTGTATTATTAATTCATAATATAATTATTTCTTAATTATCTATGCTTATATGTGAAGATAAAGTTAAATTATGCCATTGGTAACTTCATGATAGCTAAACCCATAGTTTTTTAAGAATATCACTTATATATTTTATACAAAAAGAAAGAGGGTATTGATACCAAATGAAGTAAATATAAATCAAACAACTGTGTAGTGTTATTTTGTAAATATTTTCAACTTGTCATCAAGAACTTCATCTGTTTGAAATAAAATCGATTTTAATCTATTTCCTGAAGTCTGATAGCGCTAAAATTATATATATATAGATATATATGTATGTCTAGTTAGAACGCAATGTTATGATGACCTTGTGCCAGCCTGATGATGGAGTTGGAAGGTGGTCATAGGATCTACGCTCTGTTAAACCAAACGAGATTGGGCTTTTTAGATTGGTCTCTTGTGGTGGGTACATGAGTTTTAGGTCTATTGTGTCTTCCGTCTGCCAGAGAATTTAATGTGTAAAAAAAAAAACAAATAAAACAATAAAATTTATTCATATTGGTGCCGATTCTGTTGTACAGCGAACTAAACTAACTAAACTATCTCTAAAATTCCTTACTTTTGGCAATGAGAATTTTAACGCTATTCTGCAAGAAAAAATCTTTAAATTTAAAAATTATTTTGACACGACTAAAAACGAATTTGACAATCAACGTGGTTTTTTTTTTTCTTTTGGTTTCGCAACGTGGTACTTGTGTGCGCTACGCAATGAATTTTTTAGAGACGAAGGCGCGCGCAAGGGGGCAGCCTGGACGTGTTTTATATGGAATTTTTCACTTTTTGTTTAAAAATATACAAAAAATATTACCCACGTGTTGAGATTTATAGGTTCCGGGGTTAACAAAGGGGGTCGAAAATTTCATTATTTTTGCGATAGGACACGCCATTTTCGTGATATAAGCAAAAGAAAAAATATAAAATACAGCACTGTTTTTGCACGTGAAGGCGAGGCGTTGGTGTGAATTTTTGTTCATGACCACTAGTTTTATTCCACACCTTTTTAATCGCGATTAAAAATAGTCAGATTTAGTCAAAATAAATGATTATTGTCAAAATTTTTGGTGAAAACCGGCAAACTCAGAATAGCAAAATTGTCATTTTCACTAAACTAATAACTCAGTGCAATCTTAGTGCTGTCAAACTAAAATATAGTTAAGTTGTGTCACTATAGTCTATTTCAGAATAGGAAATTGTCGTTTGACAGGAATAAACCAAATTTTAGTGATTTTTAGTTTAGTTTAGAGAATTGACTATCGTGATCGCCACTGTTTTGCTGCCGCGTACTCTCCATGACAAAATGTAGTATTTTATGCATAGCTTCATGGCCTCTTTTTTCACTCAACTTGCATAGAGCCTTCGTTATGCCGAACGAAAAGTTATAGCACTCGTGCACATATCCTACACTAGCTTCTGCCCGCGACTTCGTCCGCGCCAAATTTCGTGCTCCCGCGACCCACCCCGTCGTCGAATCAAATCACCGCGCGTCGGCCCATACGTAGTGTTGAGCAATCAGGTTGTTATATCTCGTAAGATATTCATTAATCTCAAATAATGTAAGGGCAACTTTGTTCCAAATTAAACACTTCTCAATGGATAAGGATTATATCCATGTCTTATGAAAACACCTTCGCAAATAATGCATTTTTTATAACGAATTTCAAAAAAATATATTTCGCCAACCTTAAAAGGTGGACATATGCTGTCGCGGACTTTTTTTAGAACTTTAAGAGGAACAATTACGGCTTACATAATTGTTGCGTTACTTTAGCCGTTTAAGGAGCGCACGCAATGGAAGCTCTTGAACGTAATAATTTACCCCGTTTTTGCAACATTTTGCGTTGGTGCTCGGCTCCTATTGGTCACAGCGTGATGTTATATAACCTATAGCCTTTCTCGATGAATGGGCTATTCAACACAAACATAATTTTTTAACTCGAATCAGTAGTTCCTGAGATTAGCGCGTTCAATCAAACAAACAAACAAACTCTTCAGCTTTATAATATTAGTATAGATTACAGAATATTTTTTACGTTATCAAAATCCCCTTTAATTACTGATTATAATAAATAAGCATGACCTACTGATTTTTTTTTTGTTCACATTACTGCTTGTACCCTTATGTTGTTTTACGATAGCTTAAATGTTGAATAATACGTACCCCACAGTAGTCGCTTACCCACTGCACAAATCATGCCATCAAAAGAATTTTCAAAATAGGATCAGTACCTTTTGAGAAAATCGCAAACAATCAAAAATACATATATACATACATTCATATCAAATAAAGAACTTCCTTTTTAAAATCGGTTAAAAACATCAACTTGCTGATCGTCTTGCAAGGTTTGACCATTCTATACATACAGATTTGTATACATATAGATGTATATACTTTCTTACATTCAAGTGAAGTTAAATTATAAGAACGTAAAAGAAAAAAAATTACGATATCTCTAAAATAGTTGTGGTTTCATCACCAATGAACAATCATGGATAGCTTGTTTCTTTTCTTTAGTTTATCAGTAAGTAAATAAATGTAAAAACGAAAATTTTAGGTTGGATATTATAGATAAGCATAGCAACTACCATCCTGCATACGGCAATTTTATTCTACTAAGCAATTATAATAGTAAAAGTTGTTTTCAATTTATACGTTTCTTGCCGAATGTTGCCGGCAAGTTTGGAAACATTCCCGGCAGTTTTGGCAACTTTGGCAATATTGCCGGCAATTTTCATGGTTAGTCAGGATCTGTTCTCGTCTTAAGTTCACGTTAGTTACATTTCAATATCGAAATAGGTAGAATCAGTCAGCGCGAGCGTCGGTAGTAAGTATAAACGTAACTATAGAATTAACACAGATGTATTTTTTAGATAATATGACGTGAAGTGAAGACTATTACCGATTGTCATCCGGCGAATGCACTTAAACTTTTAAGTGTCGTCAACCTATTCATCACATTTTCTATGGGAGTTGTGACTTCGGGAAATCGTCTTCAGCCTCGTGTTTTGCCCCTTCGCTATTTATAATAGAAATCACGCTAAAATAATGGAAAACACGTAAGTGCTTAAGTACCTTTAGAGGAAGGCTGGAGCCTGTCATACCTATATTAAATTATTTAAATACGTGTTATTTTCAGATTATCTTGAAGACACAATGTTTACCACGTTAGAAGACAACTTTTTCTGACTCGTACTGCGTGAGCGGTGGGGCCCGTTATGTTTTTTACATCTATAGTTGGTATTTTCAGGTAATATAGGTAGTATAAGTACACAAGTGTTCATAATGTTATTGATGTTGATTTATATGTTAGTTAGTTAGTTGTTATTTCATATTATGTTAATATTGAAAACAAATGGCATAATAATTTGTGATAATTCTTGTGAATCTAACGACATGGATCAGCAAGGAAAACGAGGGCCTAAACCAAAGGTTTCATTAGAAACGCAAAAATTAGTAATTTCAGAATTCAAAGATGACTTTTTTTTAAATATTCCTTCCGCAAATGACTCAATTTATAAACAAATTCAAACACGGTTAAATTACAAAATGAGTATTAAATCAATCATATTAAGCATAAAACGAAATTACGAATACTTTTTTGGTGTTGATAAAAAAGAAATAATTCGTAATAATGATTCTAATTTGATAAATCAAAAGTCTACATCGTCATCAAACGAAAGCATTAATAGTGTTTCGGAGAACACCAGTACGCATACATTTTATATGGATACAATAACTTGGGATAGTATTAAGCCTCAAAGGTATTTTTATCTCCGAAATAGCAAAATCGCCCCTGGTAGTCTGTATAATGTCAGACGTAAATTAAAACCAAACCAATGGACTAATGTAATTCAAATGCATCTATGGAAAGAAATAAGATCTTTATGCACTTGGTGTTTTAAAAATAATATTGTGAAAGACAATTACGAAATCAAATGCACAGGATATTGTAATCAATGTCACGCAAAAATAATTATAACAACTAACATAGAAACGGAAAATTTAATTAAACTAGAATGTTGCATAATTAATGAAAATAAAAAGTACTCTCATAACACCAGTAAAAAAAACCGATTACGGTATTACCAAATAAGGGAATTAGGTGAAAAATTACAACACGAAGCAGCAGCTTCTATAAGATATAAATTAGCCTCAACTTTAATGAAGAAAAATGACAAGGAACCTCCAGTATTGCCAAAATTACAAACACTACATCGAATTAAACATGAAAATAAAAAAGTTGATGTTTTCCATCCCAACCCAATATTGTCACTTACTTGTATGTGTGTTTCACCACCTTTTGATACATGTGTTAGATATGTTTCTGCTTTTCCATTTTATACATTTTACTGGACGGACGATCAAAAGAATTATTATAAAAAATGCCAAAAAGAGTTTAATTATATTAGAGTTTCTATAGACGCAACAGGTTCTATATTTAATAAAAATCTTCGGCCTGTCGTCAATGAACACACACAACTATCTCAAGAGTCGCAAAGTCCTATATTTTTGTATGTTATGATGACAGATACAACCGTTAAAAGTAGCGTGCCAATTTCACAGTGTATATCAGAAAGTCACTCTTTAGATACTATTGCTAGCTGGTTACAATCTTGGTTGGCTAATGGAAAACCTCCAAATGAAGTAGTAACTGATGATTCCGCAGCTTTAGTAGGTGCGGTGGTAAAAGTATTTTGTGGTTATAAATCCACCTCTGACTACTTAAATACATGTTTTAATATTTTAGAAAATAGAACCAAAAAAATTCCAACCTCTTATGTTCGCCTTGATACTTCGCATTTCATAAAAACATTGTACAATCAAAGTATTTTCAAAAATATAGACACTAGAGTAACAAAATTTTTTGTTGATTGTATGATTCTGATTAAAAAATGTGTTTCATACGGAGAGGTAAAGAAAATTATAGAAAATGTTTATATTATAGCAAATAATAAACACCGCGGCAGTAGAAATGGAAATTTAACACGGTGTGAAACGGCGATTTTAGAATTAAAAAACCGGATCAAAACTAATTTGCAGGAATGTGAAATACAAAATGTAGATTCGGAAAATCACGTTCCAATTAAACATTCTTTATGGGAGGGATTAGATAAAGAAGAAAACCCGCTTCTGAAAATGTATAAAGATCTTGAGGAGAAAGAAGATTTAATTAAACAATTGTGTGATCAAGAAACTGAAATCGAAAATATTTATTACTTGCCGGAAATAAAGGACACTTTGATTAGGATTCTTAAAAAACTTCCACTATGGGGAAATATAATGATGACTTATTTTAACAGTAATTATTGTACTCCAACCAGTTCAAATGTAGAAAGTTATATGAAAGACGTAAAAAAGTTATTTTTTAAAACAAATTCAAATAAGTACCGCGTAGATGAGTTTATTATTAAACACGAGCCTTTGATAACCGGTTCCATACGCTTAGCCAAAAGTGACTTGATTGATGTTCAAGAAGGAACTGAAAATATTGTCGATGAAAAAAATGAAATAAGTGACCATAACACACCACAAATAAATACTCTCGTCAATGATGAATCATTTTATGAAAACTCAATTTTTAGGAGCGAACCAAATTATATTGAAGACTGGCGGGGACTGGTGTCTAAACAGAAGAAAAATAAAAAACGAATCAATCGTCGTACAAAATTACATATTTTACAAAACGGCAGTGTTTCTACTTCAGGAACATACAGATTCACGTTTATTAATACGTGTGCTTTTGATTCCGTGGTCCAAAGTTTTTCAATTGCATATTTAGATAGACCTAATATTAGAAAATATATCAATGATAAAAAAAACGATCTTTCACAACTGACCATAAGTTTGATCACGTATGACAATCTAAAGAAAATCACTAAGAAGGCTAGAAAACCAAAAGATATTTACACTACTCGTTCTAAGGTATTGGCTAAAATATATGATACTGTGGAATCCGATTTTAGTAGTTGCAAAAATTGTGAGTGTAATGTAACTTTTATAATAGATAACATACAAAGTTATGGTTTTTATAGTGCTAATAGATACTTAAATTGTACAAACCAGAACTGTGAAATCAATAAAGGTTCTGGCACAAAATGTAGTTGGATTCCAATAAATGTAAACATATTGACGACTCAAGGTATTGGAGCCCTTAATGAAGCTCTATTAGTAAATGATACTGAAAGGAAATGTAAATACCAATTATGTAACGGTAAAAACGCATACAAATATGAAGTACTAGACTTCGTATTTATTGAAATTAATACTTCAATTGAAATAGAAATTGATGAAATTCCTAAAGAGATCATAATAAACGGTGACACCTTTAAAATTCTGTCGGTAATAGATTTTACAAATGGTGAATCAGGACGCATGGGGCATTACAAGTCAAAGTGCTATCGATTGCTAAAGAGAACTTGGAACTGCTATGATGACCTTAGTAAAAAAGTTTGTAGTAATTCCCAATATACTGTACCACACTGCATTATTTATACGCGAATGTAAGATGAAGATCGGTCCTAACTTGTTAGTTCCTATTTTGTTATTGTTTGTTTGTTTTTTTTTTGTTCTTGTAAAAGTTATTTTATTAATAACTTACAGAAATGTGATTATAAACTGTGATTGTTAATTTGTAATTACTATAGGGTATTTAATATTAATAAAAAAAACGTGATTATAAACTGTGATTGCTCAATTTATACTTATTTGTAAGATAATTTTATTGTGATTAAAACGTTGTAGCAGTAAAACAAAGTACAAGTACCTACGTGTTATATTTTAGAAAGTTTTACCAATATTTGGCTAAACATTTTTTTATATGTATATTATATACAATATTAAAACTACAATTTTTTCTATTTACATTGATTATATTATGAATGTTAACAAAAGCTGTGAACTAGTTAACTAGAATTCTGATTACTTTGGCCCTTTAAATAGTAATAAATAACGTAAGTAATTAAAAATGTTTTTTATTGCTAAACCTTTCATTGATGAAACTATTGGAAAGAGTTTTAAAAATTTGTATAACTATGTCACAGTACTAGTTTTGACTGGTTATAAGTTTTGCCTGCAACATATATACAAAAAGAAACTGTATAATTTCCTTTTTACAATTTTTCAAGATATTAATTTTATTGGCTGCAAATGACTGTTTTTATTCAGACAAACACACAATGCAATGAAGTAATAGACTTCATTTACGCTTAAAGTTTCATTCATTTATTATTATTTATAAAATATATAATAATGCATTTAATCGAAAGTTTTTGACATGTGAGAAAATACCATAATTATTTCCAATAACATGAAGTCTACAATTAGAAAGTTTAATATTTTTGTCCAAAAACATGTGTCGACGACTGTACCCCATTTTACGTTAGTATGTAGAAGTTTACATTAAAATTTAATGGTTTTCTAAGTCAAAAGTCAAGCAAAAATTGGACTGATATTGGGCACTATTTCAAGCACAATTTTTTGAGACGTAAATTGTACCTATAGCTCGTTCGATATTCGCGCACTGAGGTGAGTATGCTGGGCGTAGAACCTACGCCCAGCATACTCACTGAACGAAGCCTATAACTCCGAAGTTATTCGAGCACTGTTTTTTCTTTTTGGGCACCGTTTGGCACTATTTGGGAACTATTTTTTGAAGTATGAATTATGTTTGAAGCGTATACAGATTCTCCGGACGGAGGTGAGTATGCTGGGCGAAACCTTCGTCCAGCATACTCATCGAACTATGGCTATAACTTCGCAAGTACAAGAGCACTATTTTTTTCCTTTGGGCACTATTTAGCACTATTTCAGAACAGTTTTTTGACATTCATGAAATATCAGGATTCCATGGTGAGTATGCTGGACGAAGGGACACTAAAGATCCATTAAATATCTGTCTTACATATTTGTAGGCAGCTACGGAATAATAGTGCAGGGAGACTGCAAATTTTCTTAACGCTGGGGTATATTTTTGGCGATAGCCCTTAATCTTGCTCTTTTGAGTCAGTCTATTTATAAATTCTACTGTTTCGGCTTTAAGATTCAGTTCATTGATCTGGCCAAAAGTAAAAAAAAAATTTCGTTTGGAGCTCAGAAACTAATTGTTTTAAGTTATTGCATTTTTCTTTTAGCCTTTTACTTTTTCTTACTAAATTATAATTTTTAAACTGTAACTTGCGTTTTTCTAAGGAAAGTTTACTAATCTTTTTCTTCAAAATAGCTTTCCTTGGCGTTTCAAAAATTGAACCTTCTTCTGACACTTGAACATGTTCCAAACTTGTTGGTGATGAAATAATATTTTGTGCTTCTTGCTAAAAAATAATAATAAAACAATCCGGTTATTTCATGAAAACCAATACTTTGAAATAATGTGTTTAAAAATGACGTATAATTTTACCATAATAATAGGAACTGCAGTCTTTTTTATTCTTCGATAATTTTTCTTCGTCACATATATATCGCTAGCTGAGAAATGCTTTGAGCAAACTTTAGTATAGGGCGTTGGTAGCCAATCGTTTTCACGTCTTTGAACCCTTATTATGTTAAGCCACTTTTCTTTTATTAGCCCATCTCTAGGCAATCTAAAATAAAAAGGAAAACTATAATTAATATTCATAACATAACAAGTACATATTATATTCAAACAATATTATAAATTCTATCAAAAAAAAAAAAAAAAACGGCACGTGACTACTAACTTCATACGCCGGCCGCCATTAGACGGCGGCGTCGAAAATGAAATAAAAATAGGTAGTTTTGTGAACTTACGCATGAAATGACACATTTTTGTCTTTAACTTTTGGGGTATAATTTGAACATCGTCTGAAAACACACGACGGCATGTTTTCTTTATGATTTGCACAGGTTTACACACACGATATAATATTAAAAACAAACGTAGCGTCGCGCGACAGGTTGGTGCGTAACTAAGCGCGATGTGGCCAATTGGCTTCATTTCATGTTGTCATTTTAAAGTGCGGACAACGTATCTATAGTTTTTTATATATCATTGACACTAGGTCCATAAACATCGCAATTTTTTTTCGCGGCTTGCGTTGCATTTTTACCTTTTTTGTAGTAAAATTTTAAAATGTATCGAATTTCTTCATTAGATTCACTCATCTTGACGGTGCGAAAAACAAATGAAAATCACACATTTTCCTAATTTGAATTTGGAATTATGTTCTTTAAAATTTAAACTTTCAATGATACCAAAACCAGCCAGATACAAATAGTATAGCCAAAGAGATTTTATTACAAGTTCATACATACTATAATGCGAAAAGACTTTTTCCCCAACCTAATAGATTCGTTATCTAATAATATCTATTTTTCAAAATTAAAATAAATAAATAAAATAAATATCTTAGGACAACCAACACACCGTTATCTGATCCCAAACTAGGCAGAGCCTGTACTATGGTAACCAGACAACTGATAAATATACTTATATATTTCTAAATACATACATATTATAGATAAATTACACCCAGACACAGAACAAATGATTGTGCTCATCACACAACATTTGTCCTGGGTGGGAATCGAACCCATGACCTCAGTCTTAGCAGTCAGGGAGTCTAGGAAGTTCACTGCATTTACAACAAACAAGCAGTATCAAATGAAACGATGTCCAATGGGACTTAAGACATCGCCTAGTGCTTTTGCTCGTCTCATGACAATAGCAATGTCTGGGTTAAATTATAAATCATGCTTTTTATATCAAGATGATTGTATTATCGTAGGAAATTGTCTCGAAACGCATAATAAGAACCTTATAAAAATTTTTGAATGCCTAAGAAAAGTGAATCTAAAATTAAATCCGCTAAAGTGTACATTTTTAAGTAAAGAAATCGTTTATTTAGGACATAAAATAACCTCAGAAGGAATATTTCCCGATCCATCGAAGGTAGAATGCCTACAAAAATATCCAGTCCCGCAAAATGTAGACGAAGTCAAGAGATTTGTAGCATTCGCAAATTATTATAGACGTTTTATTCCAAAGTTTGCTGCAATAGCCTATCCTTTGAATGCGTTATGTAAAAAAGATGTAGCATTCGTATGGAGTGATGAATGCGAGCGAGCATTTTATAAGTTAAAACAGATTCTTATTAGTCCGACTATACTTGACTATCCAGACTTTACTGATAACAACACTTTTACGTTACAAACTGACGCATCAAAACTTGGATTAGGCGCCGTACTGTCTAATAGCAATGGCAAGGTAGTCGCATACGCTAGCCGTAACTTGAAACCAGCTGAGACGCAATACCCGGTGATTGAGTTAGAATTACTTGCTATTGTTTGGGCAGTTCGACATTTTAGACCTTATTTATATGGGAAAAAGTTTTACATAAAAACAGACCATAAGCCGTTGATTTATTTATTTAATATGACTGATCCTTCAAGTCGGTTGACAAAGTTTAGATTATATCTTGAAGAATATGACTTTGAAATCAGCTATGTCCCAGGACGGCACAACGCAGCTGCAGATGCATTGAGCCGGATACCTATTACATCCAACAGCCTAAAAGATATGAACAACCATGCAGTATCAGTCATGACAAGAGCACAGACTCGAAGGTTACGCACTGACTGTGACAACAACGACATGACTACTGAGGTATCCTCTACTCCAAGGCCTGATCAACCTAAAGTAGTGGAAATCCTCAAACGACCGATTGACAGCGTTAAATTGATATTGTTTAGTAATAAAAATACAATAAAGCAGATAGAAAAATCAAAACATTTCACTAGTGACAATGGTAATAGCAAATTCGTACCTGAAAAATTTGCAATTTTTGTGATTTCTCGATCGTTATTGACCGTAAGTGTGTTAGTGAGAGAATTACAACCTTTTTGCAAGCAAATCAAAATAAACGAGCTCATAATAATTAAAAATAAGCGCTATGAAATTTTTGTTAACAATTTTATAAAGGAAATGAGTCATTTGAATGACAGTCCTAAGCTACTTGTTATTAAAGATGTGACAAGAGTTTCTGACAAAGACACGAAAACAGTGATCTTGAATGACTTCCACCTATTACCCACCAGTGGCCACGCGGGAGTAAACAGAATGTTAAATAATATTAGGAAATACTATTATTGGCCAGGAATGACTAATGATGTAACAGAATTCGTAAAGAAATGTAGACGTTGTCAGATTCAAAAGCATTCCAATAGGCATACAAAAGAACCGATGGTTATAACATCAACGCCATCCACTGCTTTTGAAAGAGTAAGTTTAGATTTAATGGGTCCTTTAAATGTAGATAATTTAAATTATTAGTATATTCTGACATTACAGTGTGATTTAACAAAATACGTTGAAGCCTATCCTTTAGAGAGGAAAGATACTATTTCTGTAGCTAGGTTATTTGTAAACAATTTTGTTCTGAGATATGGTATCCCTAAAGAAATAATAACAGATCAAGGAACAGAGTTTTTGTCATCAGTTTTTATGAGATTTTCAATTTATTGCATATAAATAAAGTGCATTCAACAGCCTATCATCATGAAACTCTGGGAGGATTGGAAAACACTCATAAGGTTCTAGGAGCTTATCTTAGGATTCAGTGTGATAATAATAAATCAGATTGGAGCAGTTGGCTTCCATTCTGGTGCTTTTTATTTAACACTGCAGTACACTCTGAAACAAAATACACTCCATTTGAACTAGTATTTGGGAAGAATTGTAACTTGCCATCCAATATTGCAAAAAGTTCTTATGTTGATCCATTATATAATCCTGATTCTTACCCTTTGGAACTAAAATACAGACTTCAAAGAGCACAAGCAGATGCTAGAAATAATTTATTATTTAGTAAGGAATTAAGAAAAATAATTTTGATAAAAATGTACACGGATTAAAATATAAGAGTGGAGATTTGGTTCTTATTCAAAATCAAGTAGGAAATAAGTTACATAAAATTTATTTAGGACCATATAAAGTGATTGAAGATGTATCACCAAATGTTAAAATTTTAAAAGATAACAAAGAATTTGTAATTCATAAAAACAATACAAAGCTGTTTGTTACTTAATATTATTTGGTTATGATAAGATGTTTTTTATATACCTAATGTAATGATAAAAAGTATAATTATATAAAAATATGTTGGTTTGAAAATTTTGTTTAAGCTAAAAGGAAAAAAAATAATGTTTTATGTACTTAGATAATAAAGCCATTCTTTTTTTTTTTTAAAAAAGGGGAGTTGTAGTGTGCAGCTCGCCTAACCTTATATTTGTAACTGCACACACTAATTAAGCCATTATTATACGAATCGTCGAACTAAATAGTTCTCTTTTATTTCGACAACATCACTATAATACAGTATTGTCGTATTTATGAAGTCCGTTGTTCTTTTCATTGGTGTATAGTCCTGTCGTCTCTTGTATCACTTCTGCTTCTTGATTTTCTTCAGTCTTTTCGGCCTCTTTAGTCCCTTGAACTTTATCAGTCTTTTCAGTTACCTTTAATTTTTTCATTAAAATTTTGTAATCATCTTTCATCTTTTGAATTTTCTCTTGTTGACTCTCAATCTTTTTTACAAATCTCCTGAATGCTCTCTGCAAAGCTGTAATTTTTTTTTTCTAGTCGTAAATTTTCATTTTTGAATTTGTTTTCTATTTTACGTTGAACTCTGAGCAAAGCAGCATCCGAAATTGTTCCTTCATCGGATTTTACTGACACATTCAATTCCTGCGTCGAAGTCTGTGGAGATCTTTTCTTTTTTTCGTCTTCTTTTCATTTTATTTTTAACTAATTTTTTTGTTCTTCGGTTAAATTAGCCATCCGATTTCTGTAATTCCTTTGTGTTCTCTCATTGTTCTGTTTTTTTTTTGGAGCTCAAAATTTTCAGGATTTGTTTCCTTTAACTTCTTTCTATATTTTTTTTGTCGTTCCGCAGCTGATAGTGGCATGATCTAAAGAAAAATAAAATGAATTAGAGTTCTAGTAAGTCTGTAACGATTTTTGGGTCAAAGTGAGCACCTAATATGGCTTAGTGACAACTACCTACTACTGACTTCAACCGTTAGGTTAGTTTCCTCCAAAGGGGTCCCCAATACCTATATTGATATCATCCGCGACATGTACCATTACTCCGATTGCATAGTTGGGACCGCTGTTGAAGACACCAACCCCTCTCCATCACTGTCGAGATCCACCAAGGCTCTGTCCTCAGTCCGTACCTGTTCATATGATATTAGACGAAGTGTCAAATAGCATTAGGGACCACGTGAGCAACCGCCGTGGTTTCTCGTGTATGCTGATAATATCTATATAAAAAGTAGGAAAGTGGACGCTGGGCTCGGGCTCCGAAGCCTTGTAGTTGAGGATACAATTGGGAAATCGCTCAAATCATTGAGAGTGTCCACCAAAATACCGAAATTAGTATTATCTATACTACTAAAGAAAAACGGCAGGTTATATGCACTTCTGGTTTTGGCTGGTACTGATACATGTCGCTAGCACTACTAAGGCTACAACTACTCCCCGGCTATCATAATAACGATGTAACACCTGGCATTATTTTCTGCCTTTTCATGAATATGAACATCTTTTACTTTCGGAGCCGGAGTTTGAAGTGGCGAAAAAGAAAGTCAGCTGTCCCATACAAAAGTTCGAGACCTTACTGCACCTAAACTAAATGTATGAAACAGCTGTTCTTTTTTTTTCGTGATTTCAGTGATGCTCCCATGGTAAAAGTTCATGAGTCAGTACAGAGATGGTTGAAGGGTTAAAGAAAAAAATTATGTATTAAGTGAAATGGTCAGTATTACGTTGGATTAAGGTTAATTTATAATTATGAGTGTGTTATGTTACTTATGACTTTGTATAATCTTAGCGCTGTAATAATGAAGTTTTACTTTGAATTGCCCAAAGTCACCCAAAGAGCAATGGAGAGGGCTATGCTTGGAGTTTCCCTACGCGATCGAATCAGAAATGAAGAGATCCGTAGGAAAACCAAGGTAACCGATATAGCCCGAAGAATTGCCAAACTTAAGTGGCAGTGGGCAGGGCACATTGCTCGCAGAACGGATGGCCGATGGGGTCGGAAGGTTCTGGAGTGGCGACCGCGTACTGGAAGACGGAGCGTTGGAAGGCCTCCCACAAGATGGACCGATGACCTGGTGAAGGCCGCAGGAATACGTTGGATGCGAGAAGCACGGAATAGGTCGAAGTGGCGGTGCTTGGGGGAGGCCTATGTCCAGCAGTGGACGTCTTTCGGCTGAAATGATGATGATGATGATGACTTTGAATTGTAACATTATTGTAATAAGATTAATTTTATGTAGTGATATTGAGATTTGCAACCTATGACAGTTTTGGGGGTGTTAAGAGACCTCTTTTGATCTCTTTGGTACTTTCATTAGGTACCTATATTTATCTGCTCTTTGGTTGTTGCTTAGTAACATGTTTTGGTTGGTTTTGTTTGGTCACTGTCACTCTAAAAAATATATTTTGTCAACTTACAAATATTTTTCTTTGCTTATTTATAACTATAGTTTCTCAGTATAATATGTACAATGCACGTTGCACGCCCATGTCTAATACACAATGAAAAAACAATAAACTTACTTGTTCTATTGAATCCATTGACCCTGCAGAGGTCTCTTGTATTCTTTGCATCCCACAAATACTCATAGGAGTGATATAGTTCAATAAGTCGCAGCACTACGTCGTTCGACCACATTGTCGCAAGTTGCACGCACGTCCACACTCTACCACTACTCTTCATCGACTGTGCGACAAGGAACAGTTTCAACAATGTCACGGCGATGTCGTCCGACGTCGCCCGATTTCGCCCGATGTCTCCGGGGAAACATGTCGCTCGACAAATGTTCCTAGTGGAGACGAGGCTTAAAACTTACGATACAAGTCGCTACTTATTGCGATAAACACTGATCACTGTGAACAATAACAATACACGGTGGTCGGATCACATTACGCGTAACTGGCCTGTGGTGGTTGCTGTGGGATGATGCGTGTCTCCACGCGTCCAGGCAACACGGTTACGGCCCCGGATGCATTCTTGATTTCTTTATGTATCAATTTCTTGACGCGTTGACGAAAATGACGACACAACACGAGCACTGCTATGAGCGCTACCGCGGTTGCCATGACCGCGAAACCGATCTCGTATTTCATCACTTTTGACTCTATCGCGTTATATTACGCAATGACAACTTCTTCCTTGCTGTACGACTTGCCCATGGTGAAGTATTTTTAACGTAAGTATCACTATTCGAAAGGAAAATGAATGCTCAAGAAATGCTCGATGCTATTTAACTCAGTGCTTCTTACAGTAAGTATTGCTAATTAATAAGTTTAGGTACATGTATAAGCGAAATCAAAGTTCATTCGCTTCAAGGCTAAAGGAAGTAGAATTTAAGCTTACACACACCGATATTTAGATCAATGTTCAATCTTGTTTACATAAAATTGCCATAGCACAGTCGGCATTGTTTCTATACTAGTTACATTACCGGGTGCGGTCATCCATTGTTGTGGAGCCGACTTAATAGTATTCCATTTGGCAATACAAAAACCTAGGTTTAAGGGTAGTTGCCGTAATATCCACTCTGCAATAACGAAATAACACCATATGACAACGCCATACAAAATAATATTGGAATATTATTATTCACAATATTAATTGAATCTTACGGGTGGTCTAATAGTGCGACCACTACGACATGTCTTTGACAGAGGCTTATTAACGTTAGGGATCGGTAACAATGGTACTGGGTTCGAATCTGTGTTTATGAGAGTTATCTACAAAAATACTTGATTGTTTGTCATTGCGTCCTTTATTTAATAAATATGCTGGCTTCAGTCTATCAATGGACACACTAGTTTTCCTGTTTGCTAGCTGAATTACAAATACTTTGCTTTTTCTTTCTATAACTTGATAAGGACCATCGTAAGTAGGTGTGTTAATAGTTTGCGCACTGCATCGTTGCGAATAAACACATAGTCGCATTTATACAGCGTGTAACGGAAGGGGGGTATCAACCCTGAAGGAGGTGAATGTGCTCATGAAACTCAACAACTTTCCCCAAAGAAAGGTCGAAATATGAAAAAAAAAATTGGCCCTCCCATAGTAAATCAATCAGCTGGTAAGGTAAGTGCACCGGTAATGGACAGCGTACCAGTGATGAACATTTTTGGTTGAGTCCCACAAAATAAGGATTCTACAACGCTTTTGTTACCTGGCAATACTTTACCACAGAGAAAAGGGATTAAAGTGTCAAAATATTGACAGCTGAAGTATGTCTGTGGTTCAGTTTCAAAATGGTGGAAAGATAAACAGCACGTGTCACCAGTGATATCGTTTTCTAAGTGAGTTTGATAGCGAGGTAAGTTGCTGATGAGTTTTTTTTGTCAATACAATTAAGGAAATAATGAATAAATAATAAGTTTGTGGCCTAATCAACCTCTTTTCCAAACAATCTAAATTAAAAGTATTGCAAACAATAACGTGGTTTGTTTTTTTTTTGCTATGTCCATGACTAGTACCTGTTATTATGACGTGTCCTAGTTATGGACATTGTGTCGATTACTAGTGCAGTGCATTTTTTTAAAGATTTTTGTCGATTCTAGATTTATTTCTCGAAGTCAATGAAATATCTTTTTGCGATGACTTTATAAAGCTTTTTACCAGTAATGGACAGACGTGTTCATTAGGGGGTGTCCATCACTGGTTCATCCATTACTGTAGGTACTACAAACAAGATTTTTCTTACAGTCATGGCGCCGGTGAAAAATTATACACCACTTCAAATGCAACATGCTTTGGAAGCAGTAAAAAAAACATAGTTGACGTGCAAATGGTACTAGACGATAAAGCTGGAAAATTCAAAGTATCCAAACAACATAGATCATCTGATCCAAGTTGTTCAGATATTTTGAATGTTCCAAATGGACTGTCAGTCGGAAAATATGTTCTTGTCAAATTCGATGGCAAGAGTACAACAAAGACTTATCGTTAAGTGTGTATGATACAAGAAATTTTTAAACGTAAGGTTGTAGTTCAAGGAATGCGTAGCTGTAAATCGAAAACTAATTTTAAAATAATCGAAAAAGATGTGTCCATAATTGATGAGACTGATATCTTAAGTTATCTCCTTACCAGAGCCTAAACGCCAAAATAATATTTTTATGTTTCCGCATGTCATTGATGTGAAAGAATTAATTTAGATATTTTAAGAATTGTATTTGAGATCTCATAATAAACCAAAATAGTTTTTAAGCAAAGTAAAAGTAACATAATTTTATATATATTCTTTTAAGAAATAAAACATTGTGATTTATAGTGATTTACCATAATAAAGTGATACTTTATTTTATGATTAATAAGACCTTTTATTTTAGAAGACATAATAGCAAATAAAATTTGTTTTTAAATAAACAGTATTTTTATTTATTTGTATCTATCAAGTGTCTATTACTAGGTGTCCAATACCGGAACACTGTACATAACTAGGCGCCAATCATTGGTGTATGGCTTGTCCATTACTAGATAAGTTTAAGCCTATTTTTTTTTCGTAATTTTATGTTTAAGGAAATTACTATAATAAATGTAGTATTCTCTTATTAGATGCTAAAAACCCATAACCAACTTTATCTATAACCATTGCAAGAATCGCCTTGCAACTTTTTTTTTTGTAAATTTTATACATACTTCATTGACCTTAAACCGTCCATCACTGGTACACTTACCTTAGTCAGTTTTGTAAGAGAGGGCCAAATTTTTTTTTCATATTTCGACCTATGTTCTTTGGGGAAAGTTGTTGAGTTTCATGAGCACATTCACCTCCTTCAGGGTTGATACCCCCCTTCCGTTACACGCTGTATAGATCACTATGAATAACCAATGTACGTGAGTCTCGCAATTCCCGCGATACCAGCTTTAGACTATTTATCGCATCTTTTAGGTGCTTTGGTTGCACACGTTCCGGGATAGTACGTCGAGAGGCAGGCCGCAAATTCCTATATATTACGACACAACCGTCTGTCGACGGCTGATTTTGAGCTTCAAAATATGACAGCCCGTCGAACAACGGGCGTCAACCATAGAATATATAGTAGGCTGACGTATTAGTGTCGTATTACAAGAACTTAGAACTATCTAGTGTCACATCGTGAAGTTTTATGAGCACACAAGTAAACTACATGCACACATGCAAACATGTCTCGTGTTGTGACACAACGGCCTGGGCCGGGTGCGCGTATACGCATCCCCCTACTTCAGTCGGAACTGTGTCACTGTGCGGGAGCCTCGCGTCGCTCGAGTCAACGCCACGGAACACGATCGCAAACCGTAGGTTTATTATTTCATAATTACTTGTATTTTATAGTTGTTTTGTTATAAAATGTGTTCACGAATAAGTACAAACGTATAAAATGTAAATATTGTTGTTAAATCTTGTCGAAATCCTTGTATTTCTATAGAGTTAAAGATTATACCTATTATCTGTAGGTAGGTATGTTATTTCTGCAATCTTTGTATTACTGTGGTGTTAGTGGTTATACTTACTATGCTTACCTTTTCGTAGATGTCTTCTAGACGAAGAAAACGGTCACCGGTGCTCGAAGAAGTATCAGAGTCCGAAAATCATGATCCTTTTTCCGACGGGGATGGAGAATACGCATCCGACAGAAATTATGAACCCCCAGAAGACGAGTCTGACTCCAGTGATAGTATTTTTGATACACGGCCTCGATTTTCTCAAACTGCAAATCGGATGCCAAGGAGTTTGTCCCAAGGCGACTCGGATGAAGAGGATTCTCAGGCAGCTGATGGTGATGATGCTGAATCTTTGCATTCGCAAGAGGATCATAGTCAAGGTACTCATCCCAATCCTAGTGCTCAAGTAAGTGAATATAGTGACGATATGGATGTTTCAATAGACGGCGACAATAATATTCAGAATTCTCAAAATACGAACGATGTTGAAGGCGGCGATGCTCAGATTGCTCAGTCTACCCAAAATTTTGATGCTGAAGATGGCGAGGAGACTGAAGCAGCAGATAATAATGAAGCAGGTAATCTACAACAAGATACCGCTAGTATTCATTCGAGGGTAAGTTATCAGTCAGAAAATTTGTTTCAAAACAATGAGACACCAGCATCCGTCCGAGAACCTAGACGACCAGATACCCCTGTAAATGAAGATGAATGGGAAGACGTGGTTGATGATATCCCCGAGTTCTCTTTTGATTCTACTTTTGTGGGTCCCACGTTCGAAAAAGATGAGACTTCCACACCGATGCAAATATTTAGCCAGATAATTAATGAGAATATTATTGAATATTTGGTTGAATGCACAAACACTTACGGCGCTAACTTGTGTAACAAAAACCGGCCTCATACTAGAAACAGTCGTAACAAAAGCTTTAAACCGACTACGATAGAAGAAATGAAAGAGTTTTTGGCACTTTCATTTTTACACGGTCACATACAGATCCCTGTTTCACGAAAATTGTTCACGCATGACGATCCTTTATACTACCACCCCATATTCAGCCATGTCATGTCAGGTCGCCGTTATAACCAAATATTACGATGTATCTGTGCCGCTGAATCGGGAGCTGAAGGAAAAGATAAAGTTGATCACTTTGCGAATTCTCTTACACAAATATTTCGGCAATCCTTAAACCCAGGAATTGATTTGTCTTTGGATGAATCGTTGTTACTATTTCGAGGACGTCTCCAATTTAGACAATACATCAAGTCTAAGAAAGCCCGGTATGGAATAAAGTTTTACGTATGAGACAAATCAATTCCTGGGTTTAAGGATTGCCGAAATATTTGTGTGTCATAGTCGTGAGCGACTGATGATGGTTATGTGTTAAACCTTAAAATGTATCATGGAAGCGAGGATGTGACTGATGCCGATCGAGAACCTGGAAAGAAAGTCGATAAGCTGGTGTTACGGCTCATGCGTCCTTATCTCTTGAAAGGACACCACCTGTATATGGATAACTTCTATAATTCCGTGACATTATCACAGAAACTTCTTGATCTTAAGACGCACACGAATGGCACATTGCGCACAAACAGAAAAGACAACCCCAAAGAATTGATGGCAAAAAAACTTAAAAAGGGTGAGCATTTTTGGTTGAGGAAGAAGAAAGTTTATGTGAGCAAATGGAAGGACAAGAGGCCAGTTCTTGTCCTCACCACGCGGGAACATCCAGAAATGGTTGAAGTTCGAAACCGGCATGGAAAAAGATCTATGAAGCCCATAGAGGTCGCCTCATACAACGCACATATGTGTGGAATCGATCGTTGTGATCAGATGATCAGTTATTATTCTTCGCCACGCAAAACAATAAGATGGTGCAAAAAGGTTTTGTTCCATTTATTGGACATTGCTCTCTGGAACTCCTTTTATTTGTTCAGGAAGTATGTGAAGCAAAATAACAAATATGAATTCGTAACATACAGAGAAGAAATTATAAGAGAGATGTTGAAGCTAGAGAAAGACACTAAGGGAAAAAAGGGACTTGATGACAAGAAAAAAGAATGACTCCCGACGTTATGGTCCTGGACAAGTTGGCCAAGCAACTGCATTTCCCATAAATTCAGGGCACTGGCCAGTCCGAATTGAGGCACCCCCAACAGGAAAAAAGAAATTTGCATTCTTGACTTGCAAAGTATGCGTAAAAAAGAAGCTACGAAAGGAAACTAGTTACAGGTGCCCAGGATGTCCTGATTCTCCAGCACTGTGTCCAACTTGTTTCAGAGAATGGCATGAAAATTATGAAAATTTTAACAACTAATGTTTAAATAATTGTATTTGAGGCTGATTCCTAAAATATTTTGTGATTTATTTTTAAAACAGAGCTATGTATCTGATCTTTTTGAGAATATATTAGTATTTTTAAGAATCGAACTCTAAAGTTAAGTATACCATAAATGAATACCTCAAAATGTTCCTAAACTGATTATTGTGATCTCATATCATATGTGATTTGATTATTTAGTTGTAAGTTATTGTATAAGCTATTTTTAAGTTGATGTTTATTATTAACTTAATTTGTTATATGATTATAACATTTTCTTAATGCGAGAGTTGTTTTCATAGATACTAATAAGTAACTAAAATTTGATAAGTCCTTTTAGAAATCTTGTTCAAAATGTTAATTGTTACTTATCAGAGCTAATTGTTTTCATACTATTTTCAGTTTTTAATTACTTATTAGTATTACACTAATAAGTAATTAAAAACTATGATTTATTATTTTATTAAAAACGTTAATTGTTACTTATAAGAGCCAGATTGGACATGATATTTGATATTTCGTAAAAAAAAATAATTAAAAAGTTTTATTTTGTTTTATTTAAAAGAAATTATGAAGTACTTACTCAAAGAAAATCTTAGAAAAACTGTGTGACACGACACTACGTTTAGAGGCGGTCACGCCGACAGACGTAGCGTCATATAACACATTTCATAGGATGTTTGGTATGACACCACGTTCGAAGGCGGTCACGTCGACAGCCATAGTGTCATATAACACCCCACAGAAAACGCGTCATATGACACCACGTTCGAAGGCGGTCACGTCGACAGACGTAGTGTCATATAACACCCCACAGAAAACGCGTGATATGACACCACGTTCGAAGGCGGTCACGTCGACAGACGTAGTGTCACATAACACCCCACAGAAAACGTTCGAAGGCGGTCACGTCGAGGAACGAACTGTCGTATCACACAATGTAAAAACTATCAAGGTATATCACAACGTAGTCGTGGTCAGGCGGGGGGCGAAATTGTATGGGGAGTTCATGTGTCAATTTTCATAGGAATTTGCGGCCCGCCTCTCGACGTACTGTCCCGGAACGTGTTAATGCTTTAGGTTTGAGCAAACTCTCAGAAACCAGAACGACATGGGTATTGGTGTCGGTAAAGGTATCCAACAGTAGTGTATAATTGGGGTTCCTTAATCAGAGATCCAGGATTCCCAATTATACTTTTGATGTGAACTAGACAATCAGTCAATCGATCAATATTTTGAGAACTAGACAATCAGTAATTCTATCAATGTTTTTCAAAACATTCATTAATTTATTTACTCAGGTTCTACATTCCAGTATTCGAAATAACATGATTTTAAGTAGATCATATTTTGAATGCTTGAATGTAGAACATTCCATTACGATGCGATTATAACGATCGTGGCAGGAGGGGCGTTTCGTAGTATCTGTCTACCCATGGGAAATAGGCGTAAGTTTATGAATGTATGTATTCGAGTATTCTAAAATATTTACAATTCATTGCGGTGCGATGCTGTCGAAATAGTGCTACACAACGCATAATTTTTATTCTCACACCGCCCCCCACCCCCCTTGCGTATCGGTAAACGATTGGTGTAGCCACACTTGAAAATGTGATATTATTAAGTAGTAAAAAACTTAATTTAAATACATTAAAACCTTTTATATTAGCAATATAAATAAGAATTCGTTAATTTCCTGATCGTTTTTACATAAAAACAAAACGAAACAGCTATTTTCATGTAAATAAAATAAAGTACACGGGCTCTTTTTTTTTCTGGTATCACTAACTGTCAATGTTGTAAACTGTCAGTGTTGGGGTTATGTTTATAGCATGTGTAGTTGTGTTGCGTTTTTAACTGCCAAGAAAGAAAATTCGTGTACAAAGTTTAACTATAGTGCTATAGCTTTATCTTAACATATATCATGGTAAGTTTCGTTCTATGTACATTCAATAAATCAAAATATGTCAGTAGCTAAACATCACATGTATTTGAAGAAATTAAATTGTGTTTGTTTCATTTTAGGAGTCTACAGGAACAAAAACACCACGCAAACGTGTAGCTATAACTTTAAAAAGGGCGTGGGATAATATGAAAGCTGTCACACGTAAAGCACGTGCTATAGAAAGAGGAAATTTAATTAGGACTGGAGGTGGACCACATGCACCTCCTCTATCACCACAACACGGGGCCATCATAAGCATGGTTGAAGAGGTTGGTATTAATATCCTCTGAATTCCACGGTGACCACTGTATGGGTAAATTTTCTTTGAATGTGTTCCTACTCACTTCTGATTTTTAATTTTTATTCATCAGGCTGCACCTGTGGTGATTACCGAGATAAAAAATACTTTTGATAGCGACGCACAGTGGAACGAATGTATGGGAGCGGTTGGACGTAGACATGTCCGAAAAAAAAGAGTAAAATTATGCCAAACTAATGATGCCATCTTATTCGATTACTTAATGCCTTCATAACTTGTGGTGATGAATTTCTTCATAACTCCCATATTTCGGGAGTAATTTGAGAAAATGTGAAATTTTACTATGAAAATGAGTGTATCGAGCTCTCTCCCTCCTGATTCCGGGCTTGTTTCAAGTAGCGGTCTCTAATATCATAATGCTAATACTAAGAGCTATATTTAATACTAAGACACATAGTGCGCCAAATGTGCACTTTCTGGGATAAAGAGTGATGTTTATTTTATAACACAATTTTTTTATTTTTTGTTTATTTTGTTGATTAAAACCGTTTTTCTAAAGGTTTACCTTATTACAATAACATTTCTGAGCAGCCAATTAGAGAAGATATAAGCTAATTAGGATATATAATTAGGGACTTAAGGTTTACATATAAAACTGATGCACTAATGATTACTGATAAGAACATTGCTATTATTTAATTACTAAATGGCTCTTAATACACTAATTTAGCATGCATCATTTACTAATTATCACAATAACTAATTACCTTGCAATATTTAACAAAGGATACCTGGGATACCTGGATTTTATATAAATAGGTCACTATTAGTAACTTTAAAATCAGTGTTGATTTACACCTCGTTGTATCCAAGCTAATCTCGCAATGTATTTTCCAAATTTTAATACAAATCTTGATATTCACGTTGCTTTATGCGCACGCGCACATAAAGATTTACGCGACTTTAACTATTTGTTCAGTGTTTTAAAAGATAACAGTTGTGTTCAGTTATGTGAAAGTGCTGAAACAAGTTTAAAAGACTGGTGTCGTCGATTTTGCTACCGCATTTATGCAAAATGGACACAGTCTGGAAGAAGCACAGATAAGTTTCGGAAGAAACATGAGATTTGGCTACAGGCTGCAATTCAATGGCCGGAATTACAGAATGAAAATATGGAACCTTCTACAGAAAATATAAGTGACGTCATCGAGCCCATAATTTCTCCTGCTAAATCTGATGCTTCAACTTGTACACATCCTAGTCCTCGTAAATCTTTTGAGGACCTTAGTAACCGGCAAAAAAGAAGACGCACTGAAGATAGTCTTTCATGCAGCAGTAGCAGCGCTGAAATTATGTTTTCGGCCGAAAGGGCGCTTCAAAAGGCAGGACAAAGCGATACAGCTTATGTTATGAAATACTTGACGGAGAATCCGGAA
This sequence comes from Aporophyla nigra, assembly GCA_947507805.1. Taxonomy (NCBI): domain Eukaryota; kingdom Metazoa; phylum Arthropoda; class Insecta; order Lepidoptera; family Noctuidae; genus Aporophyla; species Aporophyla nigra. The sequence continues at coordinate 22,232,457 of OX382292.1, read as the reverse complement.
GAGGCCTCAAAAATCAAAGCCTTCATTGAAGGTAAATCAATTCAGGTACGGGAAATATCCCCTTTGAAGGCATTGGCTCTTTATGTATCGATGAACTTATCGAAATGGCGCTATAACACTCTTCGGGATTTCAACACTCAAGAAGGAGCTCTTCAATACCCGAGTTACTACATGTTGGTTAAAGAAAAAATTAAGTGCTATCCGACCAAAGAAGATCTCACAGTTACAGAGAGCTCTGCAAAAATCAAATTACAAGCCTTGATGGATTTAATCTCAAGAAGACTTATTAGGTCGTTAGAAACCCCTGTTGATCCCAATCAACAGCTCGTATTGACCAGCAAATGGGGTTTTGACGGATCATCTAGCCAAAGCATTTATCATCAAAGGACGAGTGAAGATGAGCAAATCGATCTTGCTAGTAATTTTATGATTAGTCTTGTACCACTGCGGCTCGTCTCAAAAGGTGTAACAATTTGGGAAAACGAGCGACCATCTTCCACTTCATTTTGCCGGCCAATATTGTTTAAGTTTATAAAGGAAACCAAAGAAAATGTGCAGAGAGAGATGGCTGAAATCGAAGCAGAGATTGAAGCCTTAACTCCATCCACCATCACTGATGGAATTAGTGTCAAACACCAACTGCTGTTGACAATGATTGATGGTAAAATTCATTCCATTATATCCAATACAGCAGCTTCAGTGTGTGACATATGCAAGGCTTGTCCTAAAGAAATGAATAATTTAGAGTTAATCAAAGATAAACACGCAAACGAGGACATGTATAAATATAGCTTAAGCACCCTTCACGCTTGGATTCGCTCAATGGAATGCTTATTACACATTTCCTACAAATTAGACATAAAATCATGGCAAGTAAGGGGTGATATAGCAAAAAGGCAAGTTGATGACAGGAAGAAAAGAGTTCAAGAGGCTGTAAGAAGAGAAACGGGCTTACTTCTCGATGTTGTGAAACAAGGCAGTGGATCCACCAACAATGGCAACTCGGCAAGGAGATTTTTTGAAAACTACACTAAATCTGCTGAACTGACCGGAATAGATGCTATGCTTTTAAGAAAAATCTGTGTGATCTTGCAGTGTATTTCATCAGGAGAGAAGATCAACGTAACTAAATTCCGAGAGTTCTGCTTTGATACTGCTAAGCTTTACGTGGAGTTATACCCATGGTATTATATGCCTTCTTCACTTCATAAAATTTTAATGCATGGGCCAGACATAGTTCAGAACATGTCAATTGTGCCCATTGGTTTTCTATCCGAAGAGGCATCTGAGGCTAGAAATAAAGATTTTATAAAATATAGAGAGGGGCATTCTCGAAAGCATAGCAGTATCTCATGCAATGAAGATATTATGCACAATCTTTTACTGTCTTCTGATCCACTTGTTACAAGTATCCGTCCAAAAGGAAATAAGTTTGTAAAAAAATCTTCTTTTAAGGAATTTTATGAGCTTACGGATTCTGAGAAAAGTGATATCGAATTTGTTAACATAAATGATTTAGCGGACATCGATTCTGAATTTGAATTAATTGATGATGATGATGATGACGAAGATAATTAAATGATGTTATTGTTTTAAAATGTGTAACTTAGTAAATTAGAGCTTACATCTTAATTATTTATTGTACTTTTAATGAAACTAGGTAATTTATTATCAACTTACTTAAAAGTCATACTCTCATCAGTTCTTGTGAATATTTTTGTTAATATATATTTCTGTATATATATAATATATTTATAGACCTCTTAATAAGTCTGTCTGCGGTTTAAAGTAAATACAAATGGGGAAAAAACGTTTTTTTTTTTTAATTTTCATTTCCTTTTATCACAGAAAGTGCACATTTGGCGCACTATGTGTCTTAGTATTAAATATAGCTCTTAGTAATAGCATTACGATATTAGAGACCGCTACTTGAAACAAGCCCGGAATCAGGAGGGAGAGAGCTCGATACACTCATTTTCATAGTAAAATTTCACATTTTCTCAAATTACTCCCGAAATATGGGAGTTATGAAGAAATTCATCACCACAATTTATGAAGGCATTAAGTAATCGAATAAGATGGCATCATTAGTTTGTCATAATTTTACTCTTATTTTTCGGACATGTCTACGTCCAACCGCTCCCATACATTCGTTCCACTGTGCGACGGTGCCATATTACATGCTATCGCAAATAGTCAAGAACAGGAGTTGATAACAAAAAATAATGATACTCCTACTATCACTTCAGTATCAATAGATGACTTGGGTAAGTGAACAATGATTATAACCTTATCAAGCCGTCTATCCTGAATCTTGACTGTGTATGTATTTGGGGATTAATGGAAGAACATCACGTCAGCATGTTTGAAGTTCTATGAGATGAATGTTTAAATAGAGCAGTAAAGTTTTCTTTTCTTTAACTTATTTTATTGGCAGATAGCAGTTTTGTGTTAAAGTAAAAATAAATGAATAAATGCTATACTTATTCAATCATGTTTAAAAATCGTATTGTTGTTTTCAGGTATTTTAGACATTGAAAACAAAATTAATTCTACGGAAAACACAATTTTTGAAGAAAGACATGAATTGGACGATCCCCAAATTGAAAATGAACAAAATAGCACAGGTACTATAAAATTTATCTTATAAATACAATATTGTTTTAACTTTTCTATTCACTTTATACTAAAAATATCTTTAAATTATGTTTTAGATTACAGTGATAAGAAAAATATGACAGTATTCAAAACCACGGATCAAGTGCGTAGACCCTCAGATTTTATTCGTCGGGAAGCTGTGTTAAGGATACGACATCTAGAATTAAAAAAAAAGATGGAAACGCAAATATTAAAAACACAGGTACTTAACCATGGTTTTACAACATCAACGTTTATACCAGTATTTTAATTTATAGCAAGATTAATTTATATGTTTACTTTTTGCTTTGCAGTTGGAAGTTGAACAAATAAAAAAAAGAGCAGCATTGTTGGAGGAAGACAGAAACAACTGTTTATTAGAAAAAGCTACAATAGAATTAGAAGAACTGAAGCAATCTATTACCAAATAAAGTACTACTTATTTGGCAATAGATTTCTTCAGTTCTTCTAAATCTATCCTATGATTAGTCTCTTTTTCAAGGATTGATAAATAAAAGTATTATTATCATTTCATGGATTTTTATTTATTAAAAATTATATTATGAGAAAAACCTGTCAACTATAGATTGTCGCACCATAAATCCATTGCTGTTGGTGGTGCTTTCACTGATGAGTGCAACATCATCATCTATACAAATAAATAAAATTGGAGTGTCTGTTTTTAATATTAAGATAACCACTTTTTACTAAGTGTATATGGATGTATACACGATATATATACCAAAACAACATTTTTTACAATTTTTGTCTGTCTGTCTGTTCGTTCCCGCTAATCTCTGAAATGGCTGGACCGATTTTGACGGGACTTTAACTGGCAGATAGATGATGTAACAAGGAGTAACTTAGGCTATTTTTATTTTAGAAAGATTATTTTATTTTAGAAAAAAAAATAACTATCTTCGAAAACTACGCTGACATACGTCTCAAAATTCGAAAAACCCTGGCTGAATCCTACGAAATAGATCAAAATAATGTACTACAGTATTGTACACCTTAAAAAGGCCTACAAAAATGTCCTCAATGGTATATGTCTATCTCTTAGGGATAACCCACAATAACCATTTTTTATCTTTTACTTTTTACGAGAAATAAGGGCTTATTTACGAAGCGATTTTAAGCAATACAGCATTAATCCTTATCCAATTAAGTACCTTAAATACATTGTGCATTTAATATAGATCAATATGGCCCTTTACAGCATGTAATTTAAATGAATATCTTAGAAGATATTAGAGATTTAAAAAGTGGGCGCAGAGCGCGTTGGCAGGGGCCGGGTAGTACAGGATAAGTAGGATTGTAATTCATATTACTTTGGCTTCATAGTAATTGCGAATATCATGTGTGTTCATTATAGGGTCAGGTGGGCTACAGTGAGCCAGTGGTACACAGAGAATCGGTATTATTATATTCAAAACTAGTAGTTACCGGATCATGGAACCGACACGTAGCCACGTGTTTCGTTACGTCTCCCTCACTCCCCAGTTGAGGGCGAGCGCCCGTTGTAAGCGGTCGTGTGGTGCGACGATTTGTGTTTTCCCGCGCGAAATGTAAAAAATAGGTAAGTTTTGCTTTTCTTCTTCAAAGTCGTGTTTTCTGAGCTTTTCGTACCGAATTTTATATACATGTAAAGTCACTATCTAGCAATAATATGGTTATTATGTTTTAAAGATATTCCTTGATCAATTGCTTTTTTTCAACATCAAATGTCAAATAACGTAGGTGGTACACAGTGACTCAGTATCGCAGGGTACACAATGAACCGTGGTTCAGTGTGTACCGCTTGATGGTTCATTGTGTACCAAAGTTCAATATCAAATTAGTTAAATAGATACAACTTTTTTTGCTTCAGGATGGGTCGAACTAAGGCAGTGAAAAGAAAGATTGGGGGGCATAGCAAGGATGATATGGTGCAAGCACTTCAGCTTATAAAAGATGGTGCAAGCATACGCAGGGCCGCTAAAGAGTGTCACTTGGCATATCCTACGCTACGGAGGTACGCTAAAAAAATCCAGTCGGATGAAAACACTAACTTAGTTCCTAATTACGAAGTCAATGCAGTATTTTCCCAGGACCAGGAACTAGTGTTAAAAGATTACATTAAACAATGCGCCTTAATGTTTTATGGGCTCGGGGCAAAAGAAGTTCGTCAAGTGGCATACCAAATGGCAAAAACCAACAAAATTAAAACACCAATATCTTGGGAAGCAAATGGAATAGCTGGAAAAGACTGGTTGCGATCGTTTAGAACACGCCATCAAGATCTTAGCCTTAAAAAACCTGAGCCATGTAGCTTAGCTCGAGCCACAGCCTTTAATAGGGACAATGTTGAAAAATTCTTTTCAAATTTAAAAGAAGTTATGCAGCGACATAATAGCTTCGGTGATGGCATGCGAGTATATAACTTGGATGAGACATCAACAACCACTGTCCAGAAGCCACAAAAAGTGCTAGCACCAAAAGGGTTTAACGTGTGTAAAATTACCAGTGGTGAACGAGGCGTTTTGATTACGACTTGTGCCATTATATCCGCATCTGGACAAGCATTGCCTCCTGCAATGGTGTTTCCTCGTAAAAATTTCAAAACCCATATGCTGCATGGTGCTCCGCCGGGTACTCTGGGCTTAGCCGCACCTTCGGGATGGATGAATGCAGACCTCTTCGTTGATGTGATGAATCATTTTGTGAAGCACACTTCATCCTCAAAAGAAGAAGAGAAGAACCCATCACTTCTAATATTAGATAACCACGAAAGCCATTTATCTATACAAGCTCTGGATCTGGCTAAAAACTCAGGTGTTACCGTGCTTACTTTACCTCCACATACAACTGCAAAACTCCAGCCATTAGATGTTGGATTAAATGCACCATTTAAATCTTTCTACAATGCAGCTGTTGATTCGTGGCTGCTTCGTAACCCAGGCCAAATGCTGACAATATATCACGTAGCTGAATGTGTTGGACAAGCTTATTTAAAAGCAATGACGCCTATAAATATCACAAATGCTTTTAGAAAATGTGGGATTCATCCATTCGATGACTCGATCTTCACAGATGTAGATTTTTTGCCAAGTTCTATCACAGATAGACCTGATCCAGAATTAACGATTTCTGAACCAACTGAAGCACAAGTTTCTCGTGCCTATGCCTCACCATCACTCTTAGAAATGACTCAGGATAATTCAGAAATTATATCATTCCTTTTTGATGCTCAGGAAAAAACACCAAACCACGATGTTAATTGCTCAGTCATAGACACTGCTCCACAGAAACCTTTATATGTCCCATCGATTGCTACAAGTGACATCGCTGCTCAACCACAAAAATATGATAATCAACTGGATATTCCGTCGACTTCAAGAGGACATGGAACTTTCATATCGCCAAGTATGTTTAGGCCACCAATCAAAGCTGGACCACGTAAACTCAGGAAGCGCAGAAAGCTAGGAAAAAGCATGATCGCTACTGATACTCCTGAAAAGAATGAAATAGAAAACAAGAAAAAGACATGCACTAAAAACGTGAAAAAAAGAGATATTTATAAAGAGAAAAAAACAACTTCAATCGATTGCGATAGTACTAGTACGACCGATGAAGAGATTTTTGTAGCTAGTGGTTCCTCTTCGGGAAGAGAAGATTTTATTAGTGACGAAGAAGAAGGAGAAATAATTTTAACTGAAAATTTCTTGCCTTTACCTCGGGAGCCAAAAGTAGGAGATTATGTAATAATTTTACTTGAAACAGAGAAGAAAAATAAATTATTTTATATTGCTAGGATTATAGAAGAACCTGATGAAAATGACTGTGATTATTATGTGTCGTTTTTAAAATTAAAAAGTAAAGTGTATCATAAGTTTTCCGAGCCTCTTGAACCAGATTGTGCAGGAGTCCGGAAAACTGATATCAAATATATTTTGCCTAAACCAAAAGTGGATGGAAGCAGTCGTCGCCAAGCGACGTTTAAATTCCCCGTCAATATTTCACTTCTGAAGTTCACATATTAGGCTTTTTTGAAATTATTAGGATTTTTTTTTATTGAGGCTGTAAACGCAACTTTGAGACTGATTTTATAGGATAGATAATAAGTTGATAACATAGATCTCAATTAATAAAAACCGCATTGATTGTATTTTTTTACAATATTATATTTTATGTTACTGTTCTACAGAAATTTAAAGGTTTTGTATACCAACTTAACAATTATTTCTAAATACATGTGCTGTGTATGTCATCCTGATTAAGTTTTAATTCTATTTTTTGTTTTTTCCTGACATTCTAAGCAATAAACCTTCTTGAATGAATGAAAAAACTTTATTTTATTGACGCATTTTTGATTGATGACCGATTTACCCGAATTAGTTCAGTTAAAATATAACTTATCTTCGTTTTATTCTGATATGGTTCACTGTGTCCAACGGTGGTTTACTGTGAACTTCATCATGGATCAGTGTGTACCAAAGAGTGTACACAGTGAACCAATTCCCATTTTTTTTAAAACACTTCGTAATGTCTAACCTATCTGTTTTTGAGCTTAATTTTGTAAAGAAACCTTAAGTCTATTAGACACTAAATGGTATGTATGAAAAAAGAAAACGAAAACTTTTAATTTGAGTACATGACACAACTTTGAATTTTTTGTGGTTCACTGTTGCCCACCTGACCCTACTCAAAATAAACCTAATAGTATTATTCCAAGTAAGAGACCGCGAAATGGCTTAGATGTTTAGATTTTTGGATGTTTGTTTTTCAATGATGCAAAGACGGCCAAACGGATTTAGATCGAATTTGGCACAAAGATATAGGTATTATATCATGGATACGTAACAGATAGGATACCTACTTTATCCCGGTAGTAGGTTCCCGGGTGATATTTTCCGACAGCTATACGGGCCAAGCCACTGGCAAAAGTACTATTCCTATAATTATGTTCGGTGTCTGGTAAATGATTGAGTGTCTGTATAGGTAAAATAGGAGCGTTAAGAAAAACCAGGAAGACTTATATTCAACTAAACCAAGCCCTATGTCACAGTCTTCTTACTCTGAATACTATTACTTTTATTTTAAAAACACCAACACACATGATGTTCTCATAAACTATGAATCCTAAGTAATATGAGTTATAATCCTACTACTAATAATATTATAAATGTGAAAATATGTATGATTGGGTGTTTGTTTCTCAATCACGCAAAAATGGCTGAATGGATCTGGATCGAAAATAGCACACAGAGTCTATATTACCTATATAACCTGGAATAACACATTCTTATCGCGGTAGTACGTCCTCTTGCATTAATTTCCGACATCCACGCGGGCGAAGCCGCGGGCAAAAGCTAGTTCTCAATATGATGAGAATCCCAGTTCATTGGAACCAAATCATCAACCAATAAGGAAATATTATGCAGTGTTGCACATGCACATATTACAGCCACAACTGTATCCCTCTTAATACCCATGCCCAGTTGGAGACAAGGAAATCTTCGCTTCCAAATACCAAAGCATCTTTCCACAGTATTTCTGGTTTTAATTTGGCTTTTGTTGTAGTTTTCTTGGGCAGTTGAATTTGGTGATAAAAATGGTGTCAGTAGCACATTGCTAACTGCATACCCGCTGTCCCCTAAAATTATCCCTTTTAACACACCAGTATTTAGTCTTTGCTTAATAGCACTGCTGTTATAAATAAAAATATCGTGGGTGCTGCCAGGCCACCGGGCTACTAAATCATAAAATTCCAAGTTTGGCCCGGTGACTGCTTGAACGTTGATAGAAAAATACCCTTTTCTATTCCTATAGACTTCTGATGTTACTCCTCCTGGGCTTCTTATTTTAATGTGAGTGCAATCGATACACCCAATTACTCCAGGAAAATGAGCTATTTCATAAAAATTTTGCCTGGAACAAGAAAACAAACCAATTAGTACATTCATGAATATATATGTACTAGGTACAGTTATGTACCTATGTTAATTTTATAAATAGTACTTACTTCACTGTGTTCATTTCTTCTACAGTAGATGGCAATTTAACATAATCTTTCATTTTGTTTGCTATCAATGTAGAGACTTGTGCAATAATTCGTGAAACTGACTGCTGGCAGATATTAATGACAACCCCATCCAATTTCTGTAAAAAAAGAAAACGACATATTATGTACTTATCTAACAAATTCTATTATTATTTACAATACCTAACTAATGCAAATTAATTCAATAAATAGATATGCTATTAAATTAAGTACTAACCTGAAAACTACCAGTAGCGAAGTAGCGTAATGTCAGCAGTAACATTATTTCCGGGGCGAATGGTAATCGTCTTTTGGTTGGTTTACTTAGGTCGGGTGCCAGCAAAGGCAATATTACACTTTTTACGGTTTCTGGCGTAAATCTATAGCGTGCATGAAATTCTTGAACCGAGTATTTTGAAAAGGGATCAGAATAATCACGTAAATACCGCCTCGGCCCCACTACTCTATACCTTCTGGTATAGTCTACAAAATCAATAACGTCTAGCAGAAGCAGATCACTCATCTTAACTATTGTTAAAACACTTCTATTCCTGTGAATTCTTTAAATATAAGTAAAATATAGCCTCAAACGTAAATGTCAAAATCAATCATTAGAAAGTTAAGTGAAGGTTTTGCCGTACTTAACTTTAATTGTCACTAAGGGACGTTAACGGACCATTAACTGGCTCTGAGAGCTAACTTTTTTAAATCTATACTAAGGAGCAACTTAAGTAACCATTAAACGTCTCTGAGTGTGGCAGTAAGTGAGTAAAGCCCATAAAGTAGCCCATTACTAAGTACAAATCTGTGATAATAGGTTTGGTGCATTAGTTACTAGCTCGTCTCACTACATCGAAATGTGAATATGTAGGTAATATTAAATAAATGCTACTATGTAAATGTGCTAAGTGTGGGTTCGATTCCTGCATGGAACAAATAAGTAATTCTTTCAGTTTGTATTTTGTTTTTTTTTTTAATTTATTTTTAGATAAAATAATACTCTGAAATGTAAATACGTAGGTATGGTAAATGATAAAAAATCAATCTATTCCAACTATATTAAATTGGGGTAGGCTTGTATGATAAATACTGTTTGAAGCCCTATTTAGACCCTCAACAACGATAGAAAAAAAAAGGTAGAACATGTTAGTGAGTTTTTGATTTATTTTTTGTATAAGAAGTTTTAGAAGGGGGAAAATTGTAAATAAAAGATTGAACCAGAATAATATTATGATACATTTGTTAATGAATTTCCATTGAGTCTGAGATTTTTACAACAATATCCTTAATAGAATTATATATATATATGATCCATATACATATTTTTACAACATGTTGTATACATAATTCAGCATCACATTTGCCCTGGGAGTTTTCACTGTCACTAAGCTTTTCAGCATCATAGATGATCAATTCTAATCACCTTTCCCCCGATGACATTAGACCCCCGCGTAAGTTTCTTCACATAAGAAAATATAGCGGGGGACTTTTTCAGTTTCTTATTATTCGGTCCGTCGAAGTTTAACAACCTTTCACCTCGCTGTCCCGCTGATGGATTCGCAGGAATGAAGTTAAACAGATCGATTTCAGAGTCCTGAAAATAAATAAAAAAGGATGACTACCAAATAAACCTAAATAATACCTAACTTTAGTTTCCTTTATTCAAACAATAAATATTCCCACATGCTATACGCAGGGCTACATAATATGAGATTGATATGTAGCCATGTCCTAATAGTTCTCGCGCGCTCAAGTGCAGACGTGTTTGAGTATTAAATTAATGTAAGCAATACAATATTGTTTGCGCGGAACGCCTATTGAAAGTATAATAGCACGAGATCAAGGCTACGTGTGTTTTGGCTATTAACTTTATTTTTATGTTTCCTAATCGCCGTCTACCGACAGTTTTTTATATTTTTAATACATACCATTTTACTGAACAATCAAGATGCTTTTATTACATCTCCCGCTAAAAGACCTGATGAAATCCCGCACATGGTCCTATCGAGCCTGGATTAGAAGATTTCACGTTGGAAAAACTTCGATCAGCTATTAATTATAAGGATTTCAAGAGAATTGGTGGATTACTCGGAATTGCAAGTGAAGTAGGTTGTGTGACATCCATTTTGCTGTGTCATTGCGAAGATTTGGATTTTTCCGTGGTCTGGATATCCATAATCATCATAAGTTCTACCCAACACTCTATTATCAGGTTGTATTTAGTGGTAATTAGTTATTAATAACCAGGTTAGTACATAATTATATACCTAATCGTTGTAAAACCCTATCAGTGCTTACAAATTGTTATAATTGATCAGACTTTAACATCATAATCTTGTGATAATCACAGTTATTCGTACCTTTTAAAGAGTAGCTATTAAAAGCTGCATTATTATTATAACTTTATTAGGTAGGTAACAGTTACTGAGTCATTTATTCATGTAATCACATTAAAAGTTAGATAGGTTTATACTTGCATTGTGAATGGAAATAGTTAGGTCTTGTACTGATTTGTTATTGTTAAAACGCTTGATATTCATTTCATATTTCAGTCATTAGTATAAAAGTAATGAACATTAAAGTTTGCAGTTAGTTCATATTTTCTTATGTAGGTATTAGCAGGCAGGTATCGTTAGGATATTAGACGCTGTTAAAATTTAAATTGTATACATTCCAGGTTGACTACACCAGCTTACGCAATGCCAGAGGATAAGGAGCTCATTAGAAAAAGGGCGAGTTACAAGGGAAGGGTAACAGTATTCCAGAATTATTTAAATTCATTAAAACCTTCTATAAGTTCCTCTGAGGTAAGCGAGTTGCAATTACGTTTAAAAAGACTTGAGTCATTGTATGGCCAATACGATGAAGTGCAATTAGCACTGGAGTGTAGCACTGATAATTTGGATGGTCAATTGTTAGAACGTAGCGAGTTTGAGTCTCTTTATTATCAAACCCTCTCTGAAGCTCAGAAAGTGATCGATGATTATAAGAAAAGGGATCCAACTGTTAGTGAGGTAGGTTCACGTTCTAATAATCATAGTTTTGTTAAATTACCGACTATTCAGTTACCAAAATTCAGCGGTTCATACATAAATTGGTTGGAATTCCACGATACATTTGTCAGTCTTATTCACTCTAATGACGAAATAAACGACATAAATAAATTTCATTATTTGAGGTCATCACTAGAAGGTTCAGCTGCAGTGGTGATTAACTCGATTCAGTTTTCTGCCGCTAATTATTCAGTCGCTTGGAAATTACTCTGTGATCGGTTTGACAATAAACATCTGTTGATTCAACACCATGTTTCAGCATTATTTAATATTGAGGCGATCAGTAAGGAGTCGTCTGTGAATTTAAAAGCTTTAATCGATCACATTAATAAAAACTTGCGTGCCTTGGAATCCCTCGGCGAACCTGTTAATCACTGGGATACTTTGCTGATTCACATTATAAGATACAAGTTGGACAATAAAACTTACCGTGAATGGGAAGAGTATAAGGGTCGCCTTGGTAAGGATTATGAAATTACATTAACTGTATTCCTCACATTCATTAAGAATCGTGCTGAATTAATCGAAACATTAGAAATGACAAGTTCAACAATTGATAAACATTCAAACACTAGTAAACATTCTAAGGTTAGGACACTGGTAATACAGGATTCCAATAATAAAATAGACAAGAATAAACAAGTGAATAATAGTTCTTCTAAACCTAAGAGTTGTGTTAAATGTAACGGTGAGCACAAATTAAGCAATTGTCCTCAATTTTTGGCGTTGAGTAATGAATCACGGTTACAATTGTTACCGAAATATAAGATTTGTTTTAATTGTTTATCTTCAGGACATTACGCTAATACCTGTAAACAGGCAAGTTGCAAAATATGTCGGCGCAAGCATCACACTCTGGTGCATGTCGCAGATCATTCGAAGAAGTCAGACTTGGCTCTTACTTCCGCTAATAGTGATGATGTGACCAGTGCCCCTGCTCCGTCAACTGCTAGTGTAGGTTTATCTCTTTCTGCGAGTGTTGAACGTGGTGACGTATTGCTATCCACGGCGTTAATTAAGATTATAGATAAAAACGGTCAGCAACACGTTACTCGTGCTGTGCTTGATAGTGGCAGCACATCGTGTCTCATGACTGAAAGACTGTACCACCAACTAGGTTTAACTGCTAATACTGTGAACAACTCCATATTAGGTATAAATAATTCATCTTCATACATCAATAAAATGTGTCCTGTCACTATTAAATCTTTAAACGATAACTTTTGCATTAAAATCAATTGTTTTGTTCTACCTTCAATTACCGATAATATTCCGAGTAGACATGTAGACTCATGTATGATCCCATCTAATATTTGTCTGGCTGACCCTAACTTTTACTCACCGGCCCCTATTGATATCCTGCTCGGTGCTGACATCTTTTGGAACTTACTGGGATCCCAAAGAATTAAGTTAGGAGATGGACAACCTATTCTTTGCGAAACTAGACTGGGATGGCTGGTTTCAGGCCCAACTAAAATTAGTTATGCTTCAACACCATCACAAAAGGTAAAATGTAATTTTACAAAGATTATATCTGACGATAATGATGAATTAAATCAAACTATTGATCATCAACTCACCAGATTTTGGCAATTAGAAGAGGTCTGTACTACATCAGTGTATTCGCAAGAAGAAAAAATATGCGAACATTTTATAAACAATACTACACGTTTGGAGAACGGGCAATTTTGTGTTCGAATTCCACTGAAATGTTCCCCGGATACGTTAGGGGAATCCTTTTCAAGGGCTAAACATTGTTTTTCTTCTTTAGAGCGTAGGTTCTAAAGCCAGCCTCAACTGTCTAAGATGTATAAAGAGTTCATGGCAGAGTACGAAAGTCTAGGTCATATGTCGAAATGTGAAAATGTTGAACATTCTGCTCATTACCTTCCACATCACGGAGTTTTGCGTGACAGCGGTGTCACCACTAAATTAAGGGTGGTTTTTAATGCCAGCAGCGCCACTACTACAGGCACTTCTTTTAATAGTATACAGATGACCGGACCTGTAGTACAGGATGATCTTTTATTATTATTATTACGTTTTAGACAACATAAATATATTATTGCTGCCGACGTGGAGAAAATGTATCGGCAGATAGTGGTTCATCCAAATGACAGACATCTTCAACGAATCGTCTGGCGTGATGACCCATTAATTCAGTTACAAACGTACCAGCTCAATACCGTGACGTACGGCACAGCCAGCGCTCCGTTCCTTGCAACGAGGTGTCTTAAACAGTTAGGTTTAGAATGCGTTGATAAAAGGGCTGCTGAGGTCATTCTACGCGATTTCTATGTCGACGATTTACTAACGGGAGGAGATGATCTCGATGAAGTAAGAGACTTGCGTCGTAAAGTAACTTCTACTCTTGCTTCAGCTAGCATGAACCTAAGAAAGTGGAAGTCCAATGATATGCGTTTGGTGAATGGTTCTGACTGTCCCCAATCTTCACTTGACTTGAATATTGGCGGATCTGAGTCTACCAAAACCTTAGGTCTGGGTTGGCATTCACAACCTGATCAACTCTGTTTTCCCATTAGTCAACCAATTATTTGTAGCGATACAAAACGTGACATGCTTTCGATTATATCACACATTTTTGATCCATTGGGGCTTCTTGCTCCATGCATTATAGTGATGATGTTACTTCAAAAACTATGGTTACACAAATTGTCATGGGATGAACCGCTATCGCCGGACATTAGGAAAGTTTGGACTGAACTAGTAATGAATTTGTCAAAATTAAATGAAATTTGTGTTCCACGTGGTGTTTTAATTGATTCAATGCAACTTTTAGAGCTTCACGTTTTCACTGATGCGTCTGAACGAGCATACGGAGCATGCGTATACGTTCGCAGTGTCAACAATGAACATCAAGTGATGGTATGTTTATTGTTGGCAAAGAGTCGTGTTGCCCCTCTGAAACCAACCACCATTCCCAGACTTGAGCTTTGCGGTGCTCTGGTTGGAGTTCGAATTTATGAAAAGGTGATCGCATCATTACGCTTAAACACTAGGCCGCGTACATTCTTTTGGACAGACTCCACTGTCGTACTAGGATGGCTAAAAATGTTGCCAAATAGGCTGCAGCCTTTCGTTCGCAACAGAGTTGCTGAAATTTTAGAGAAGACTGGCAACTGCGAGTGGAGACATGTCCCAACCGATCAAAACCCAGCTGATTATGTCTCTCGAGGAGTAGACGTTAATTTATTACCCTCTTTAGACGATTGGTGGTCTGGTCCAGGTTTTTTAAAGAATGACATATCATGTTGGCCTTCTAGATTTACACAATCTATTGATGAATTATTGCCGGAAATTAAATCAAATGTCTCATTACATGGTACTGTTACCGAGAATGTGGCCAGTGAATTTCTTAATTTTAGCCGATTTTCAAGTTTTTTAAGGCTTCAGCGCACAGTAGCATACCTTTTACGGTTTATTGCTGCATGTAAAAAACTATCAGTTTCTGGTCCCATAAGTAATGATGAACTAAAAAATTCTTTAATTTTGATTATTCGAATATGCCAAATGGAATCCTTTAGTGAATATAAGTCGTTACTTCATAATAAACAATTACCAAAGAAAAGTTCTTTATTGAAATTTAACGTTTTTCTGGACGACCATAAAATCATGCGTGTTAGAGGTCGATTACAAAACTCGGATTTACCTTATGATAAAAAATGTCCAATTCTTTTACAATGTAGTCATCGCTTTACAAAATTATTATTTGAGTATGAACACAAACGATTGTTTCACGCTGGGCCCCAGTTGCTGTTAGCGTCGATACGGGACACATACTGGCCCATACGAGGTCGCAATTTAGCCAGGTTGTGCTACCGTAGGTGTGTACGTTGCTGTCGGCTTAAAGGTCAAACTGTCACACCGATCATGGGTAATTTACCACGGCAGCGACTTCTAGCTGGAGGTTTCCCTTTCGAAAACATTGGCTTGGATTACGCGGGTCCAATACAGTCTGCTGTTCGACAGGGTCGTGGCTGTAAATTGGTGAAAGTATATATCGCAATTTTTGTTTGTTTCACGACAAAATCAATACACCTTGAATTAGTCGGTGACTTAACCAGCAATACTTTTATCATGGCGTTAAAGAGATTCATCTCGCGTAGGGGAAAACCGGTTAACATATTTTCCGATAATGGCACCTCATTTGTCGGTGCATACAATGACCTCTCAAAATTTCTTAAAGCTAATTGCGACTCGTTGTCTGAGGAGATGGCTAAAGAGGGAATTAATTTTAATTTCATCCCTGCATACTCTCCTCATTTCGCTGGCCTTGCGGAGGCTGGTGTCAAGTCAACAAAGCATCATTTAGTCAGGGTGCTGGGCCTTTGTAACCTAACTTATGAGGAGCTTTATACTACGCTGGTGCAAATAGAAGCTATTTTGAACTCCAGACCACTGACTCCACTATCATCAGATCCTGAAGATTTGGCACCATTGACACCCGGTAATTTTTTGATCGGACGTCCTTTGACATCTTTGCCGACACCTGATTACCATGACCACGCCACCAGTTCCTTGTCTCGATTTCAACGCATTGAACAACTCCGACAACATTTTTGGAACAGATGGAGCAAGGAGTACATATCGGAGCTCCAACTCAGGACAAAATGGCGCACATGTAAAGGTTCTCTGAAGCTGAACTCCCTCGTACTTCTAAAGGAAGACAACACGCCGCCTCTGAAGTGGAAAATGGGTCGAATTGTCGCTATCTATCCAGGTCCCGATGGCGTGATCAGAGTTGCAGACGTCAAAACCTCCAGTGGCCTGCTCCGCAGATCATTTAGTAAGATTTGTCCGTTGCCCATCTACCCCGAATCCGACTATTCCGGTTGAAAGACAGGCTTTCAACGCCCGGGGGTATGTTTGCGCGGAACGCCTATTGAAAGTATAATAGCACGAGATCAAGGCTACGTGTGTTTTGGCTATTAACTTTATTTTTATGTTTCCTAATCGCCGTCTACCGACAGTTTTTTATATTTTTAATACATACCATTTTACTGAACAATCAAGACGCTTTTATTACATCTCCCGCTAAAAGACCTGATGAAATCCCGCACAAATATTGACTATAATATTGATAGTGTTTTGAAAATAATGTGTAACAAGTACTAAAGTGGAGTGAACTGCGTTAGTGAACTGTTTTAGCGAGTGTGACAGCGCGCGGCTCGCGTTCGCTGAAGAACGCTCTTCCTCACCTCGAGGAAAAGAGACGGACTGCGTAAAATAAATATTTCATCCTTGTCGCACCACTCAGTGACCGTGGAGTAAGCGGCAGTTGCTACAAGATTTTGAATTTTGTTTATGAACCAAAACAAACATGCCTAATAATTGCGGTGCTTGTGGTTCAATAATACAAGATTTATTTATGGAATGTTCCAACGGAAAATGCAAGGTTAAATACGACTTAGCATGTCTGGAAATTAATAAAAAAGCTTTTATGGCGTATACACAGGCATATAAGAATAACTGGACATGCCCGGAATGTGTTTTTTCAAAACCGAAAAGAGGGAATAGCGACATCCCAGTCATGAATACACCTGACTTGAAGATTAACACTGCTACACCAATTAGCAATGTAAATTTGCAGCGTGGGAGTCAGAGTCTTTTTACACCAATAGTTAAAGATGCGGATTCTGTACTGCTAGAGGAATTGAGAGAATTTCGGTCAGATATGGTAGCTCGTATGGACAGCCAGGCAAAGACTATATCGCTTTTATTGAACCAGTTTTCTCAAACACAAACCGAAATTACCACCGTAGTTAAAATGATGAGGGTGCTCGAGGAAAAAGTCGAGGCTAATATAAATCAGGAACGACCAACTCAAGATGCAATTAATGAGTCATCCAGTAATCCTTCTCCTCCTCCTTCTACTTCTACTTTATCGGAAATAGTTAGTGAAAATATTAGTAGTCGAAAGAGCAGTTCTAATTCTAACGTATGTGTGCCAAAGAAAACGTCTTCTACCTACACCACAGCGCAAAATGTACACAACGGTGGGGCCACGAAATCAGCTGGGTTACCCGTAAAGACTATGTCTATTATTGACCCACTAGCTGCTGATGATACAATGAAGGCAGGAACAGAGGATAGTGAATCAGGGTGGACAACCGGCAACCTAAAGATGTGAGAGTGAGAACAAATATGGAGTTGAAGGCAATCCAAGCCACAGAACGGAAAAAGCATTAACATGTCTGGCGGTTGCATCCAGAAACTACTCTAGAAGCCATAACCGGTCACGTGAAAAATATATGTGGCCCAAATGTTTCAATCAAAATCGACAAAATTAAACACAAAACCGAATGAGATTACTCGTCGTTTATTGTAGGAGTGCCTAAAAATGTTTTGAAAATATAAACCAAGCAGAAATCTGGCCCGTGAACCCCGTGGTTAGTGAGTGGATTTGGTTTCGGAAATCAACCAAAACAATGCCAATTGAATAACATTGAATTATTCTACCAAAACGTCAGAGGTCTGCGAACGAAGTTGGACGAATTCAGAAATAATATAAATACATTAAATTCTGACTTATACGCAATCACTGAATCTGGTTGCAATGATTATATACAAGATCCGGAAACTATCCCGCCGGGATATCACATACTTCGCTGTGATCGAGCGGATGGCCGCAAACAGGGAGGCCCGTTTTTAGTGGCCACACACCGGTTCGAGCTGCGGCTAGTACATGTCACGGACATATCGATAGATAGCTGCGTTTTTGAAACAGTTTGTGCGACAGTACACTTAAATAACAGATTTTTGTTTTTGTGTTCGGTAATTTATAGGGTCCGTGGCTTACGCCCCCAGTGGTCGACGCACCCGTGGCCGACGCACCCGATTCGATTCATTTAATAAAAATATAAATTTGTGCTTTTTCACTTAGTACAGTAAATGAGAATAGTGTTTCACCACAGTAATCAGTATTTTTTCTTCGGATTAAGATTTTTAAGTCTTAATAACTTTCTCCCCATCTTTTATAGGTTTGAGCATGATGAGAGAGAAATTATACACTTCTCAAGTACTTTCATTTGATACATATATGGGAGTGTTATAAGGTAAGGGACATGTTGCCTCTTATTCTTACCATGTGGAAATTTTATCTTTCAACTTCAACCAACTCGTCAACTAAGTAGGCCAAACTGGTTATTAGTAACAATAAAAAGACCGTCTTTTTGTCCACAAAATTGAAAACAATAAGCTCAAAAGGCTGCCAAACTTAAATGGGACTAGGCAGGACATGTTTGCCAAACTGTGGGCGCAAGTAGCACAGAACTGGTTTCCTGAGACAGTGAGGTGTGGTCGCGGCAGACCACGTAGGACATGGCGGCACGAGCTGGATAGGTTCTGTCAAAACTGGCAGGAGGACGCGCGACTTCGCGATATTTGGAAGAAGTGATATAGTGAGTGGGATAGTGCAGGCTAACAAAAAAACAAGAAAGTATGAATAGATGTTATGTCTGTCTCTTTCACACAACAGTCAAGTTATTGAATATTGCAATATGCAACTGATAAGAATCGGGTGTGCCGACCCGTTTGAAACCCCTGGCGCCACGTCGACGTACAGACTGGACCCAGTTCCAAAGGGAAGTAGAGACCACCGTGCCGACTCGGCCTATCACTACTTCCGCGGACGTTGACAAGACAGCCCGCGATGTCACTGCCTGCATCCAGGGCGCCCTGAAATCGGCGACCACCGAACAGACGCGGGGGGGGGGGGGGGGGGGGGGCTATTACCGCCTCTACCTCCGCGACTGACTAGGTTGATCGCCGAGAAACGGCGCCTTCGCAAGCAGTGGCAGCAGCTGAGGTGTCCTACACTGAAGACGCAGCTCAACCGTCTCGCGGAAAAGGTCAAGGCCGAGTTACAGGCCCAGACCGCCGCGGGCTGGGAGGAGAGAATCGATGAGGCGACGGACAGTTGGCCGTCGGTACACAGACTGTGCGGCCAACTCACGAATACCCCAGCCCCGGTGCGTCCTTTGCTGAACAGCGACGGGGCGCTCAAATATGTAGCGGAGGACCGGGCGGAGGTCTTCGCCGAACACCTGGAGCGTCAGTTCCGCCCCAACCCGACTCACGACACAGACCATGTCGCAGCAGTCGAGAAACACCTGGGAGACTATTTCGCAGCGCCGATAGCTCCCGAGGAAGAGTCGATCTTCTTCTCGCCTAACGCAGTACGACGCGCCATCCTGAGGACGAAGCCCAGGAAGGCCCCCGGTGCTGACGGTATCACAAACACAGTGCTGCGCCACCTGCCGTACCGAATGGTAGCGGCGTTGGCGCGCCTGTTTACAGCGATACTGCGCACCGGCGCCTTCCCCGACTCGTGGAAGGAAGGGCGCGTCATAATGCTGCCGAAGGCGGGAAAGAACGTGCTGAAGCCGGAGAGCTATCGGCCGATCACTTTGCTGCCGACGGTCTCCAAGGTGTTCGAAGCACTCCTGCTGCGACACCTGCTCCCACACGTGACGCCGCGCCCAGAACAGTTCGGGTTCCGGGCGGAGCATAGCACGACGCTCCAGCTGTCGAGGGTACTGCACCACCTCGCAGTCGCGATGAACAAGAAGGAATACTCGGTCGCAGTATTCCTCGACATGGAGAAGGCCTTCGACCGCGTGTGGCATGAAGGCCTCGTCTATAAGATGGCCACCACGGACGCGCCCCGTCGCGTCGTAAAAGTGGTCTCTACTTTTCTTTCCCACAGGACTTTCAGGGTGGTGGTTGATGGGGCGCTTTCCAGCGCCAGGCCGGTGCTCGCGGGCGTACCGCAGGGCAGCTGCGTCTCGCCGGCGTGTTACACACGTTACACCGACGACATCCCCACCACTCCGGACGTGATGCTCGCGCTGTATGCGGACGACGCCGCGTACATCACTACTTCGCTTAATGCGAAGTACGCGGCCGTCAAAATGCAGCGAGCGCTTGAGCTCCTTCCCGAGTGGCTCGCCAAATGGCGGCTGTCGGTGAACGTGGGTAAGACGCAGGCGATGGTCACCGGCCACGCGCCTCTCCCACCACCCTTGAAACTACAAGGAGCCGACGTCGAGTGGTCGCCCCGGGTCAAGTACCTGGGGGTCACCATTGACCGTCAGCTCACAATGAATCAGCACGTCCGTCAGGTCGCGGCCAAGGGGAGGGTAGCCCGCTACCTCCTCCGGCCCGTGCTCTCGTCCCGAATGCCGGCGCGCGTCAAGCTGGGCGTGTACAAAACGTACATTCGCCCGGTACTGACGTACGCCGCACCCGCTTGGTTCGCCCTCACGAGCGAGTCGAGCCGGAGGCTGCTCCGCGCCCAGCAAAGTCTGGCGCTGCGGACCATTGTAGACGCTCCTCGCTACGTGAGGAACGATGTCATCCAGCGGGATCTCGGGATCGAGAGCCTGGATGACCACGTGCGGCGTCTCGCGAAGGGGATGTTCGCGCGTGCCGGCGCGTCTGATTGGCCTCACGTCAAACAGATCGCGCCCTGGCATACGCGGCCCCCTGACGCGAGACCACTGCCCCGCGACCTGGTAAGGGACGACGCTGATTCCATACCGGACTGACTCCCGGGTAAGCCGCAACCAGGTTACACGCGGCTTACCTGAACAAGTGAACTCTACATTCACAACATACATCCGCTGCGTGGCGTGTTCTAAGTTAATATAGGCATGTCACGTAACGTAAAACAGACAACCACCTCTGCACAGGCACTAGGACTCACACGTGTACACGCGGGCGGGCCTGCGTTGTCACATATTCATGGGCGGTGTTACACAGTACACTACCGCCCACACGCACATACTGCCCCTTAGCTTAGACCGCTACCGGCTCGCTCTGGGAAACGGGATAAGCGGGGGCGCGCACCCTACTCTGCGGGAGCGTCGAGTCGGCGTCTTGTCGCTGGTCGTCTCTCGCCGGGCCTCCCCCGGGTAACCGGGGGTCTCACCTGGCGGGGACTGACCGCCAAGGCGTCGTGAAGAAAGCGGCGTTGATACATAATTCAACGCCGCGGCGCGCCTGCAGAGACACAATAGCAACCACACACAGGGACGCGTTAAATAACGCGTCCCACATATTGTTCGCCCAACGGGCTACAAAATGAGGGGCCCGTATTAACGGGCCACCGCAAACCATCCGCGGACTGGGAGCGAAGCTCCGGCGCCGCTCGCCACGCCCCCTTACGGGGACGTCGCGAAATCCAAATTGTCACTGATAAGAAAGTTTAGTGTGTCATCTCACAATGACGAGCGAAGGTCGAAGGAAATAATTACAATATGGGTAAAATAGACTTGGCGGAAAAACATTGTTGCACGCTGAATTTGCGAATAATATTCTTTGAAAAAATATCAAAACTCTAGTGTATGAATAAAAGACATGACCAGTATGGTGGTGCAGTTAAATTGAATAATGAAAGTGACAACGTTCAAATGATAAAAGGACATAAACTTGAGTGTCCGGTTGATTATGTTTAATTGTTATTGTTACAAAGATAAAAAGAACATTTCTCTATATAAAAAGTTAGTTACTCTGCAGTAATTTTTAAGACTGATTATTTAAAATCAGTGTCATAATTTATTACGTTGGAGACTGATTATTATAATGAGGTTAAATGATTCTCTTGATTAAAGGTGATGAAAACTGTGATTCAAATACAATTTTTTTACTAGTTTTCTTATTGAAATACCTTCATAAATAAATAATAAAAAATTACTGAGACTTTGACTTTTCAAAACATACATCCAATATATAGGTAAGCATTTCAATGTTATAAATATAACTATGATTTAATATTATACATATACTCACAAGCAATATATATATTTATTGTGTTAGTAAAACATTTTTGCGCCTGACAGTACATTTGGTCAAAAATTGCTTTAAATTAAAATAATCGAATCGGGTGCGTCGGCCACGGGTGCCTCGACCACTGGGGGCGTAAGCCACGGATCCGATTTATATTCCGCCTGGTATTTCAGAGACTACATGATTATTGTTTAGTATAATAGAAAAACTGTGCACTAGATATAAGGAAATTGTAGTAATAGGAGATTTTAATGTACATTCGTGCCCTTTGAATGTTATTAATAGCTAGCTTTTGCCCGCGGCTTCGCCCGCGTGGATGTCGGAAATTAAGGGGTTATATACAGTTAGAATTTTCAAAAAATCGATTTAAAAAAAAAAAAAATTTCTTAATGTACATATATTCAAGAATACACACAGAAAATTTCATATCGTTCCGGTGAATATTTTCGAAGTTACACGCAAATTTGAAAAGGCGTTTCAGAGTGCTTGAAACTGGAAAATATTTAAGAGTGGTAGTCAGTATAAGCAGCTAAGCCAAGCAGTAAACTTGTGAGTTCGTTCATATTTTTTTCTGTTATTTTTTCGTGAAAATGAAGTCTTCTAGAGAAATGAGAAAATCTCTTAACATACGTAAGTCGAGAACAAAAAAGCGCAAAAATGTTTTTAATCCAAAAACAGCTGAAACGGATGAAAGTAGTTTCAGTGCCTCGGCGAAAAAATTTAAAGAACAAGAGGAAATCTCAGTTCCGCGTGATCCGTCTGTTGAGTACCGCATTTTAAATTTTATAACAGTGTTTGCAGCAATTTCTGATTATGTGAAATGTAAGATCTGTGACGGAAATATTAAATTTCAAACTGCTTCTGAACGAGGACTTGGTTTTAAAATTGTTTTGTTGTGTGATAAGTGTGCAGATCGTAACATAAATTCTAGTCCTTTTGTCGCGCACTCTTATGAAATAAATCGACGATTTTTATTTGTCATGAGAGTCCTCGGATTAGGGTTAAAAGGTGCAGCAAAATTTTGTGGATTAATGGACATGCGAGCTTTTATATCACAGCCCACTTACGATTTAATAATGAATAATATTCACTCCAGTGTAAAAACAGCCACCGAAAAACTTTTTCAACAGGCTTGTACTGAAGAAAAAAATTTGACTTCCGAACATCAAGGTGATGAACATTCGACAGAATTAACTGTATCTGGCGATGGCACTTGGAAAAAGCGAGGGTTTACTTCCTTGTACGGTGTGACATCATTGATTGGATACTATTCTGGTAAAATCATTGATATTTTTGTAAAAAGTGCCTACTGCAAACTGTGCGAAACTTGGAGGAAGAAACTCGATACCGAAGAATATAATGAATGGTATGCAGAACATAAAAATACTTGCACTGCAAATCATTCTGGTTCTTCTGGGAAAATGGAAGTAGATTCAGTCGTCGAAATGTTCCAACGTTCATTGGAAAAACTTGGAGTCATGTACAAAAATTACATCGGAGACGGTGACTCCAAAACGTACTCGGGAATTTTAAATGCTGCACCTTACGGTGATCAAGAAGTTGTGAAAAAAGAATGTATTGGACACGTACAGAAACGAATGGGCACAAGACTCCGAGATTGTGTCAAAAAAAATGTTGAAACGGTTGAAAACAAAAAAGGAAAAAAAATACAAAAAAAAACTCTCGGTGGAAAAGGCAAACTTACTGGAAAGATGATCGATAAGTTGACAGTCTATTATGGCTTAGCAATAAGGAGAAATTGTGATTCCGTTGAAAAAATGTATAATGCTATCTGGGCCACATATTATCATTATTGTTCAACTGACGAAAAACCTCAACACGATAAGTGCCCGGACGGACCAGACTCATGGTGCAGCTGGCAGAGGGCTGCAGCTGCCAATCAATTATCCACTTTCAAACATGATTATGAGCCATTACCAGAAGATGTTGCTGAGGCTATACTTCCGATTTATACAGATCTAAGCAGTGAGAAATTATTAGAAAGATGTGTAGGTGGTTTTAACCAAAACAACAATGAGAGCTACAATCAACTGATTTGGAAAATCTCTCCCAAAATAGTTCCGGCCGGTTCGAAAACTGTGGAAATCGCTGCATACATAGCTGCTGGCATATTTAATGAAGGAATGGCATCACTATTGTATTATATGAAGGCAATAGGAATTACACTTGGGCCCAATGCGCATTCATTTGCCGAAAAAGAAGATCAGCAGCGTGTGAACATTTCCGATCTCAGAGCGCGTGAGAGCACCCGAGATGGAAGAATGGCCCGCAGACAACACCAGCTCGAGTTATTAGAAGCTGCCGAAGCGGCGGAGGGTGTATTATATGGTCCTGGTATAGACGACTCCATGTAAGTTAAAAAAAAAAAATATCCTTTGTAAAGTGGTTTTCAAACTTTAAACGCGATTTTCTCAAAATGGTGTTTACAAAATCGGTGACCAACATTACTCGAAAACGGCTAATCCGATTAGTCTCAAATTTTAACTAGAGCTTCTTAAATATATTTTTTAGTAATTAATCGAAGATTTTTTCTCACCGATAATTTTTTTTTTATTTATAAACAATTTAAGGCCGAAATTTTGGTCAAAAATCTATTTTCTTTCTTTGACAAACCGCCATTTTGTCAAACAAAAATATTTTGCTTATTCCTTCGATTAATTACTAGATTTAATATTACTTTAACGAAATCTGTTTGGTTTTATAATTTCAGAGGATCCAGTTCAGAGATATAGTGGTCACCGCAAAACGTCTTTTTTGAGAGGAGCTCCCGGATATCAGCTGTAGCTCCGTTCCAAATAAATATTTTTACTAATACTAAGTCTTAAAATACAGTTAAAAGACACCATATTATGTGTACAAATTTTTAGATCAATAAATTTAAAAGTTTTCTCAGAAAAAAATCTGGAATATTCGCTTTTTTCGGCCTTCTAACTGTATATAACCCCTTAATGCAAGAGGACGTATAACCGCGATAAGAATGTGTTATTCCAGGTTATATAGGTAATATAGACTCTGTGTGCTATTTTCGATCCAGATCCATTCAGCCATTTTTGTGTGATTGAGAAACAACAACCCAATCATACATATTTTCACATTTATAATATTATTTGCCCGCGGCTTCGCCCGCGTGGATGTTGGAAATTAATGCAAGAGGACGTACTACCGCGATAAGAATGTGTTATTCCAGGTTATATAGGTAATATAGACTCTGTGTGCTATTTTCGATCCAGATCCATTCAGCCATTTTTGCGTGATTGAGAAACAAACACCCAATCATACATATTTTCACATATATAATATTATTAGTAGTAGGATTATAACTCATATTACTTAGGATTCATAGTTTATGAGAACATCATGTGTGTTGGTGTTTTTAAAATAAAAGTAATAGTATTCAGAGTAAGAAGACTGTGACATAGGGCTTGGTTTAGTTGAATATAAGTCTTCCTGGTTTTTCTTAATGCTCCTATTTTACCTATACAGACACTCAATCATTTACCAGACACCGAACATAATTAAAAACGAAATCCTTTGCACCGTCACGAAACCCTCATTATCCGGCTTAGGCTTAGTTGGAACGCCTGAAGCACTCGCAGTGACGCTAGCGAAATCCTTTTGTGAGGGTTTCGTCAAGGCTGCAGTCACTGGCAGCGGGACGGGGCGAGGGGCTCGGGCGGCGGTGCGTGGAGGAGCCGCGTTGACGGGCGCGGGGCTGCGAGGCACGCGGGCAGGGCGTTGAGGACATTTTTGTAGGCCTTTTTAAGGTGTACAATACTGTAGTACATTATTTTGATCTATTTCGTAGGATTCAGCCAGGGTTTTTCGAATTTTGAGACGTATGTCAGCGTAGTTTTAGAAGATAGTTATTTTTTTCTAAAATAAAAGAATCTTTCTAAAATAAAAATAGCCTAAGTTACTCCTTGTTACATCAGCTATCTGCCAGTGAAAGTCCCGTCAAAATCGGTCCAGCCAATTCCGAGATTAGCGGGAACGAACAGACAGACAGACAGACAGACAAAAATTGAAAAAAATGTTGTTTTGGTATATGTATCATGTATACATCCATATACACTTAGTAAAAAGTGGTTATCTTAATATTAAAAACAGACACTCCAATTTTATTTATTTGTATAGATGTATAGATTATGAATGTTTCGTGTCTTTTTGCGAATTCACTCAAAGCAGCTGGATTTGGTTTTAAGTTCAGATTTTTACGGTGGGGTGTCGGTAGTAGCGGCAGACGAGTCCGGTCGACCCGCATCACCCGCCGCTCACGGTCCGCGTCCCGCCCACGCGCGCCGCTGTGCGCGACGCCGCCGCGCCCTCTGCCTCGTTCGCTCGCGCACCCGCCTGTGCTCGTAATCTTAGGCCGCAGTGGAACTTTTACAAAGCGGATTATCAATTGCTGTATTCAAAGATGGGTTCGATTGATTGGAGTAGCATGTATGAGATGACCGATTTAAAAGCAATGTTGGATTTATTTCACGGTACTATTAATGACATTTTGGATGACTGTGTTCCCAGGAAAAAACCTAGTTCAAAGTCACGGTACATATATCCGGAATGGTACTAGGGCGAAATAATTAAAGATTTATGTACTAAAGCTAGACTTCACAAGATATTTAAAACAACTAAACGTAGTGGGGATTAAGAAGAATATTATAAATGCAGAGCGCTTATTATAAAATCCATTGACACTGCTCACAAATTGCATCAAAATAAAATCCAGTGTCAGTTTGCTAAGGATCCTAAGTCATTCTGGCAATACATACAATCAAAGAAAAGTGCAGTAGGCAAGAAAAGTATTATAAAAGGTGGAGAGCATTTATCGGATAACGAGTGTACTAAACTTCTGCTACAATCCCACCACGATCTAACATCACTCCATTTTTAAATAAGGGTAATTTGATGAGAATGTCAGCACGCAGAAAGGTTCACCTGGCTACCCTACTCTTCGGCACTATTCTCACACAGAAACCAGATTATTTATACAAGAAACTGTCTTGGTCGCGCGATGTTAATAAGATCAAAACTAGGGCTTCCTCGTACCTCATGTTGGCTTCACCGCACAGAACTGCAGCATTCCGTGGTTGTTTCAAATTTACTGCGTCTCGTTGCTGGAACGACTTGCCATCCCCTTTTCGTGCTATAAAAACAGTTGGCACTTTTAGATATAAGTATAAACAACACCTACTACGTATACAAAAGGAAACCGGTGAATAAACTCACCCTGGGACTGCACGCAGTTGGTCTTGGTCAATATTTTACACCTCACTTGTGATAATATATCTCAGTTACACAACACAAGTCACATTATTTATTTTGCACCACTTTCTTGTCACAGCATTATTCACACAACTATAATTTATTCTAATGCTTATGCGCTTTCTTTTGTTGGGACTGCCAAATTATAGTTGTGTATGGCATCGTAAATTAATTTATATTATGAATTTCCTGTTTCTTATTGATAAATTTTGTATTCTGACATTTGACGTAGTTATTACATCATCTGCGCTCGCGTCCCTTCGTTTGTCATAGACCATAGATATATTGTCTGTGGCATGGACAAGCGATTTTGGAGCGTCGCGTCGGGTCTGGATAGATCGCATAATTAATTATTAATTTTAAGTAATACGGTTCACATTTATATCTTAAGTATATTTTATCATTTGTTTTATTTCTTATGTGTATTATTTTTTGAGTGTGGTCTTAATTATTTTGTCACGTCCGTAAGTGTGTCTGTGGCATCACAGTGGGCCCTATCTGAATACCAGCGCTGCGGTAGTTATTTTTTTTTTACAAATATCGCAGCATTATGCTGAGATAGGAGCCTTTTTGGCCTCGCACAGGTCTTACTCTTTTAATTTTATATCTTTTACCATTTTGTTATTTGTAGTAATCCTAAAGTTTCTATGTTCTTTTTAATGTTTTTGTCCTGTGCGTGCCACAAATGAAATATTTTTCTTTCTTTCTTTCAAACAGTTCGCAAATTTTTTCGAATCGGTTTACAGCGATCAACCGCCGCGGTTAGACGCTCAAGCGGCGGCGGCGGCGGGCGCCGAGCAGTGGTAGATGCTGATGTGCAGGCTGATGTTGCTTACTTTGATTAAAAAAAAAGCTTTCGATAGCGTCGACAATGACATCCTACTAACGAAGCTCTCAGAAGTCGGCTGCACACCACATCTACTGCACTTCTTCGCCACCTATTTGCGAGATAGACAGCAGTACGTAGATTATAATGGGTGTGAATCTGAACCATATTGCACTTGGTCCGGTGTGAGCCAGGGCAGCAATTTGGGGCCTCTCGAATTCATTTGAATGATAAACGATTTGCCGGAAGCCGTCAAACACGGCTCATGTTTATTATTTGCAGATGACCTTAAGTTGCTGCTCGAGGTAAAGAGTGAATCCGATTGCGAACGATTGCAGGAGGATATAGATAGGGTGGTGGAATGGAGTCAGGAGAACAACCTTTCCTTCAACGTGTCGAAGTGCTCGGTGATGAGTTTCACGCGCACGCGTGCCCCTTTAGTGCACGAGTACGTGGTGGGCGATACGTCTATGCAACGAGTCTCTGAGGTACGGAATTTGGGGGTTACTGTCACTCCTGAACTGTCGTTTCGCAACCATATTACGGGGATCTGTAAAAGGGCGTTTAGAAACCTGGAATTGGTTCTGAGACAGACTAGGCACTTCACCAACATCGCTACAGTCAGGGAACTGTATGATGCATTAGTCAGGAGTCATTTGGAACATAGTGCTGTCATATGGGCTCCGCATGAGGCCAAGTACACGGTTATGCTGGAATGCGTACAAAACAAATTCACGCGCTACTTATTTAAGAAAATGTATGGGGTATATCCGTTTTACCCGTTAATGTACCCCACGCTGTTTGTGCTTGGAATGGTCGGAACTGAAAGTGCGACGGGAATTTACGCTTGTCGCGTATCTGGTAAAATTACTTTGGGGCAAAGAACATAACTCAGGAGTACTGCAACGCCTGAGTATGTGTGTACAAGACCCCTATGTGTGGAGGCGGCGCCGCCCACCGCTGCTGGCCGTGCCTGTTGCAAGGACTAACCTTCTCGCCAAAACACCAATGACCCGCGCAATTCGTGTAATTAACGATCTTCACGAGAAGATCGATGTATTGACATGCCAGTTGAGTGAATTCGCAAAAATACTGTTGTTTATTTTATGCTATAGTATAGATTAAAGTAGGGTAATGTTGTTGTTTGTTATATTGTAAATATTGTGTATTTTATATTTAGAAACCTAGTAGTGATATTAGATATGATGCTTTTTTTTAATTTTATTGTTCGTAGTAAGTTAATTTTGAGACCGCACTATCGCATTAGGTGTAAACCTGTTAGGATAGTTATAAGGGAGATTTTCATAAATAAATAAATTCATAAATAAATGTATCTAATTGTTGGCTTTAATTCAGCTAGGAATCGAAACCAAGGCCTTTAACGAATACCACCACTTATCAACCACTCCACCTACATTACTATTCTCGTGTGTTTAAACTAAAACACTATGTCTTAATTTAAAAAATATAACCACATTACTAAAATAAAAGGTCTACATAATATTTTAATTCGTGTAATGAAAAAGTGAATTGAGCGTAAAATGCATTAAACTATTTGTTGCAAGCATTTCAGATCTGTTATTAAACCAAGTTTAAACTTTTTAATAAAAACAATTATAAAATAAAAGAATTAAATTAATACTCACCGACATAATTATTACTCGTTGATTTACTCGCGCTTGCTGGTAGGAAACTAAATAATAATTGAATTTTCAAGATATTTTATCCTTTATGCGTTCTATTAAATAATTTTCAATGGATCTAAAGTTCAAAATTGCTGTGAAAAAAGTCTATTAGCACGTGTCAACGTAATTTTATATATTCGCGACAAAGCAACGCTATACCGTTTCAGATTACAATTAAATGGATACCATAATATAAAGCCACCGGTAAATAGACGGCGGCGGTGCGATGCGATAGCGTCGCGATGACGTTTCAATGCTAGCTAGGGAAGGCGTGGGCACTGCTCCACAACACAGAATAGTAATGATGCATTAGTTTAACTTTATAGAAAACGGTCAAAACGACACGCTTCAAAATCTCAGTGTATACCGGTAGACAGTTGTTTGATTGCGCAACATACGCGGATTTTTCTATCGAGCAGCCGTAGGTAATTAATTCAAGGTCACTGCACTATTAACTTACTGTATCATTATTATTCCGTGTCCGCATCATGTATTATCTCACTCATACTGATTTAAACAATACAAAACATCACCGCGACGCTACCGCACCGCATCGCTATCTGTGAACTGGTGACTTAAAAATCAGTATACCACCGAGCAGAGCGGCACCTAATAGACATCAGAACTAGACCACCCTGACTGAGTAAAAAGTAAACTATTACATATTTGGGTGTAAGGGCTGCGTAGTGTTCCACGCGCGCCTCAAAGAGATGTCAGCAATACTGAAGGGGTCTGCCAGGACCGATGCCTGCCAGGGTCGCGAGATTGTTCGAAAGAGATACCGTGACCCTGGCACATGGGCAACTGAAGGAACACGGGTGGGTTTTAGTCAGTAAAAGTCTGACACACCCACCCGCTCCGCCCAGAGCGGGAGAAGTCATTTGATAATGTCCCATCCAGAAAAAAAAAGGGCTGATAAAGGATTTTAGTAATGCGTGACTGGCTGTGTGGATTTTGCACTATTTAAGAGTGCATCTTGGAGAAGCTGGATCAGATCAACACTTCAGCTAGGAGCGGTTACATCTAACTCACTACCAAACTACCAGATCTTACTAACTACCAAAGCAACGCCAATCTTCTAAAATGTAAGTACATATCTACTCACTTTTCAATGTAATTTACTTTGTGTTGTTTCCACCTAATTCACTATTCAATCATAAATAGTTATTCATTAACCTCTTCCATAATTCAGATAAGTTAGTGAGTCTACATCTAAAAGAATTAAAATGTTTATCGATGAATAATTTTTAATAATCATTCATTCAAGTAATAAGTGCATTCAATTAATATCGCCTACATGATTAAAACAAAATGTAATTGTTACTGTTATGTACTAATTCATTGTTTTTATTTATTACAGGTCCAAGGACACGGCTGACCATATTTTCCCTATGGAGGACGAATCGACAGACGAGGAGCCTGCACCGGTGAAAACCAAGCGGAAGGAGAACAAAAACCGCAAGCCTTCGTCAACGAGCAGCTCCCGGCCGTCTACGAGTAAGAAAACTAAGCCGACCATTCACCCAATCACGCCTGTCACCAAGTCTACAGCTCGCGAGTTGTTCGGGAGCAACATTGACGAAATGACGACGATGAAATTGAGGTGTTTGCGGACAAGAAGAATGCCCCGATATACTCGTACATCACTAGGAGACTGGCGAACGGGTTTTCACGTCAAATGAACGAACAGAAGAGAGGTGAGTTCTATATAGAACTCAAAGTATATAAATGTGATGAAAATGAGCGGGTCCAACCAGTAAAAATTCACTGGAATTGCCTGGATTACCACCTCACAATTTGCAGTTAAAACTAGGATCAGTTGTCATCATGCTGCGTAACATTAATCAACCTCGACTATGCAATGGAACAAGACTGGCTGTGAAAAAGCTGATGAATAACGTCATTGAGGCAACAATCATAAAAGGAAAATACAAAGGAGAGGATGTCTTGATCCCGCGAATGCCGATGATTCCAACGGATTTACCATTCGATTTTAAACGCTTACAATTTCCAGTACGTCTGGCCTTTGCGATGACAATAAATAAATCGCAAGGACAGTCTTTAGAAATTTGCGGAATCAACTTGGAGTTTCCCTGTTTCGCGCATGGACAATTATACGTCGCGTGTTCGCGCGTCGGAAAACCGTCTTCTTTGTTTATTTACGCACCACAAAACAAAACAAAAATATAGTTTATGAGAAAGCTTTAAATTGATTAACAAATACAGTACATAACAGTGTGTGTCTGTTAATAAAAATTTAAACTTTGTAAATAGCCAGTATTTCAGGAAAACTCTGTTTTTTTAAGTAAGCAACATGATGTGTCGAAAATAATAATAAAACTTCATGCTTCATTAAAAAAATGCTTTTTTATTCAAATAAATGAAATGAATGAAATATTTGACTTTTTAAAATACATAAATAAACGTTTTGTTTGTTTTGAAATTAATTTATACAAAAGTTTAGGTCTTTTATTTATCGATTGAGGCAGTGCGAAGTCTGCCGGGTCAGCTAGTTAACAGAATAAAATCTTTATATAAGTTTAAATTGTATTTAAGTAAAATAAACATGTCACAATTATAAAATAGAAGTACAAATAATATATTTATTATCATTTTGCAAAGTAGGCATTCTGCAGATAAACGATAATATTGTAATAAAAAAATATACATACTTCATTTTAATCACGTCGCGCTCTTGATCATTTACTGGAAATTTTATATATATTATTATTTCCGTCTCATCTGCAGTGAGTTAAGACATGCAGTAACCTGTGCGATTACAGAAGAAACAGTCTGCTGAGCCACAAAATGACCCTCATTCCTGCCTACTGGACGTTGGTATGAGCCAGTTGCATAAAATGATAAGGCAGGGTTCCCACTACGCCGGACCGCCAGATCTGCCGCGCCGGTAAATCTGCCGGAAGGGCTAGTGGCTGTACAATTTATATGAAGCTATTCACATTATCCCGGGTCCGGCATTTTTGCCGAGCCCGGCATTTTTACCGAGCGTTTTGTCACTACGAATTGCCGGTAGAACGACCGGGCCCGGAGTAATAGTAATGTCAATTAATGCGATTTCACATTAATTTCATTAGCATGTGAATTCTTGAGTCTTAGCATGCTAATTGCTATTGCTATGCTATTTGCTAATATGACGATAATTGATAATAATGAAGTAGATATGTGAATTTTGTTAATATGCGAATTTAAAATCGCGTTCGCCTTAGGACGTCTCCTAGCGTGCGTTTAGTTTACTCACTGATAACGTTTTATTAATGCTGGTACACATGCATATTTAATGTGATCCGTTCAACAGTTTACACTATTTTATATGCAAAACATAAAATGATTATTTACACTGCCTACCAGGTAGGCAGTGTAATCACTATGTTCACACTATGATCTATTTAAAGTCTGGCCGCTAAGAGAATGCGTTCGTGACACCTGTCAGTGCAACAATTCTAGTAACTCATAAAGATCAAATTCGCTAAACACGTATTCGTTTATTTGAAACTGACAGGTATCATAAACGCATTCTCTCGCCGGCCAGTCTATAAGTACAATAATAAGCACAACACGAAAGAATGTAATTATTGTAAGATCAAATACGTATACTAAACTCTCACTATTACTTGCCAAAACGTACTGAACTTTGACACAAAAAGACGCGCGCCACGCTCGTCCCAAACAAATTATTATTAAATAAACAATCACGCATTCATTCTATCAATACATGGCCCTAAGTACGAGCAAATCAAAGACAATAAGGTAGTAATTGCTAAACATCATTCTTCGCAGCACCCTGCTAATGCTAATAATTTAAATAAATTAAACAATCACAAGCGTTCATTCAATATACAACCCTAAGTACGCGCAAATCAAAGTTAGTAAGATAACAATTGCTTAACCCATTCTTCGCAAGTTCGCAGGGCCTGCTAATAATTTTCACACGCGAAAAGTCTCATTCACGTGAAACCGATAGATTTAGTATTCCGGACTTCCCGTGGGTGCGACGGAGACCGAACACTACCGCTGCGTGCGTCGACGCTTTGACGTAATATGATAGTATGAAAGTACGAAGCGACAAATTCGCTTCGCACTTCACAGAATTTCGCAACTAAATTTAATTTGCTAAATGCTAAATGAGCATTCGCATGCTAACAATGAATGCGAATGCTAATTAATCCATCACTACGGAGTAATGTGAACGAGTTTGTGCCGGTATCTGTCCCCCGCTCGCCCCGCTCGTGCTCCCCTCGCCCCGCCCGTGTTCCACTCACGTCATTCGGCTCGCATTTTCTGGTAAAAGTAGACGTTTAGCATGGATATTCAAGCAGAAACTTTAATTACGCTTGTCCAAGAGAGACCTGTTCTGTGGGATATGACCGAAGACGTCTATAAAGACAAAAACTAAGGCTACGTCCGCACAGACAGGCGGCTTGCTTAGTGCCTAGAGCCTAGCGAGTCACCTAGCGAGTAGCTTAGTAAAACGAACGTTCTAGAATGTTCGCGACCGACCGCACTGCGCGCTTGGCGCCTAGCTAGTCGCTTAGCGTGTATCGAAGTAAACAAACGTGTTGGTTTTTTGTCACGAGGCGCGAGGTATTTTAACAGAATAAAATGGATGAATTATTAATTGCATCAGTTTTAAAAGAGAACCTCTGTGGAATCCGGGTAGTGAACTCCATAAAAATGCTGTTATCTTAAAAAAACTATGGGAAGAGGTAGCAGTCGAAGTAAAAAAAGATGGTAAGTACAAAAAAGTTATTTATTTATTATTTATGACGTGATATTTTTTTTTGTACAATGAGAAGTTAATGCTGTGAATGAATATTATGGCGTTGGATTATATTTTCTGGCAACGAGTTATTCTGCCAGGTAATCGATCCGATTCCGTTGAAATAATTCAACAAAATATCTCTAGTTTGTAATGCACTGTTTGAAAATGTCCTGTTGAAACGTAGATCGATCTTCCGTCATAACAAAGTTGTGTAGAATGCATACAGCTTTCGTAATTGAAATAGCAGTATTGACCTTAGTTTCAATAGCTTTCTGCAAAATCCTCCATTTTGCTGCCATTATACCAAAACAGCACTCTACACTTCTGCGAGCTCTTGAGAGTCGGTAGTTGTAAATAGTTTTTGTGTTCTCAATATTTCTTAATGAAAAAGGCCTCATCAAATAATTCATTAGTGGATAACCACCATCACCAACTAAGACAAATGGTATTTTAATATTTGTATTAGGAATTTCTTTCTCCGATGGAATATTGAGGCCATTAGTTTCTAACATGTAAAACAAAGATGAAGTTCTAAAATTACCACCATCGGACTGACGCCCTTCTGCTCCGATATCTACTAAAATAATTTTACAATCCGCATCAACTACAGCTTGTAGTAAAATTGAAAAATATTGCTTGTAATTATAGTACAAAGACCCACTATTACATGGACACTGTACCCTTATATGTTTCCCATCAATTGCACCAATACAATTAGGGAAATTCCACTTGTTATAGTACTTATCAGCAATTTCATACCATTTCTCCGTCGTTGGAATTGGCATGTATTCGTCTTTCAGTGTACTCCACAAAATATTGCATGTCTCGCTTACAATCTCAGAAACTGTAGTGCGACCTAAGCGGAAATGAAATGCAAGAGACCTATAGGATTCTCCAGTAGCCAAATATCTGGAAAAAAAAGTATTTATTAACTGAACAACATATTAACTGCTGGTTTTTGTTTCAGTCAAAACAGTAAAAGCAAGATGGAAAAATCTGAGAGCGTATTTTTTTAAAGAATGTGGAAAAATTGATAAGCCAAAGAGCGGAGACAGCGCTGATAAAATATCGCACATTGATAAGAAGAGTGACACTAACCAAAATAGCTGTTTTTTCAGTAGAAGCATTCAAAGTTTTACCAAACAGTAATTACTGGTTTTGCACCAGAAAGAATAAAAAAATGATATCGCGTTATGGTTTTTATAACAGAGCGCATTAAAACACGACTGAACTGTATTTTTTGTTTATCAAATCTTGTTTTTAAATAACAGATTATTCCAAAAACTTTATTTTGTGACGTTATTTCATTAATCAATATGTTCAACATTTCCTACTTCAAGACAATTTACCGACACAATAACAATATAAAATGAAACTACGCAAAGAAAAATCAGTTTTTATTTAGAAAATCTTTTTTATTGAAACGTTTAATACAAAATACTTAAACATTAACTTGTTTGCTATGGCAACAGCTAGCTAAATCACTTCCTTATTAATATTTTCAGACTTTTATATAAAATTACAAAAATTTAAAACACTTAGGTGATAAAATGATAACACAAAAATAGTATTAACCAAAACATTAGACATGTTGAAGATTAACTAAATATTATCAATCCAAATAGCCTTCAAACAGATATAATGTCACTGTGGAATACACCAGATGAAACCGTTTTTGTTAGCGTCACAGTCATTAATGAAAAAATGACTGTCTGTCTTATCAGATCGTATCAAAATGTCGATAAAAGTTATTCAACACTACGCCATGTACCGATAAATATTGGAGTTACAACGACAGGTGTTTTTACAAATATGTAGTATTTCTCGCTCACTAAGAGATGGCACTGCTTACGGAAAAACATCATTTTTCGTATAGTGACGGTCTTCTTATCAATGTGCGATATGTAAAAGTACGTGGCAGTATTATGATCAATTACTATTTTTAAAGAGCAAGAAGAACCAGAGCGAGAGCCCCGCGAGAGATTCAAACTTAAGTACAGATAATGATGATAATTATTCTATTACAACCGATACAACATTAGAGGAGCTGCAGAATCCGGGTTCTGTGCAGACTAATTCTACTTCAGAAACAATTACAAGTGATATTCTAGGATCTCAAAGTTATAGTCAAACATCACAAAGAAAGAAAATTCGTATGAACAGAATCGAAAACAATGATCAACTTTTAGAAATAGAAAAGAAGAAACTTGAGATTCTCGAGAGGGAAAGTATCAAAGAAAAAAGCGGTGATTTACTGTTTTTTGAGAGTCTTTTGCCTTATTTGGAAAATATTCCACTAAGGCGTAAACTAAGGTTAAGATCGAAGATTCAAGATTTAATTTTGGTTGAAATTGAAGCTGTAGAAAATAACATTCAACAATCGGTACCATCAGTAATGAATATTCCTGTTCCAAATATAAATACTCAACAATCAGTCTATGAATTGCACGTCCAGAATTCATCTGAACAAAATTTAATTAATAATATACCCATGCAAATGGAGAACGATTCGGCTTTGATTAGTTACATAAACAATTACAAATAATTATATGAAGAATTGTTTTTTTCCATAGATCTTATAGATCTTAAATTACTGTTTTTTAAGTTTTTTTGAATAAATAAAAATAATATGTATTTGAGAGTTTCACTTACCTTAATGTAACGACTAGTCGTTCTTCGGCTGATATGCTTTTTCTAAGATGAGTATCCAAATGAGTTAATTTTCCTTTAACTTTACTGAGAAGTAGATCAAATGTTTCTCTTGCCATACGCAAATATTCGTAAAATTTGTCGTCAAAATTACGCAACTGTTTATACAGAACATTAAACTCCCCATGACTTGACCGTGACTTATTTATATCATGAACCCAACATGATGGATAAGGCCGTGAAATGGTATATTTCAAATGTGAATTTTCTGTAAGTAGCAGTTTTAGAGCTATTTTTGAAAGTGACATCTCGTAAACGTGCCGACAAGCAAATGACCAAGGCACTTAGCGACCCACCTCGCAAACCACCTGTAGTGCGGCCACCGTGTATCTTAGCAACTAGCCAGAGCGCAAGCTACTAGGCTCTAGTCGCTAAGCAAGGCGCTTGTCTGTCCGGACGTAGCCTTAAAGTTAGCAGCATGGCGTGAAGTATGTTTAATACTGAAACCAAACTTCGATGAACTGGATGAAAAAGAACGAAAACAGTACGGTGAGTTTTTAATGTTTTATTGATAAAATGTAAATGCATTGATAAATTTTATTTTATAGCTGCTGCCTGCCACGGAACGGAACCAATATCCGAAACAAAATAATTAGTAAATGATGTCTGTATAGCGTTGGCATTAGGGCCACCTCGACTCGACACATTCCGATTCATGGGTGTCGTTTCTTGTTCTTGTCTATGTTCTATATTTTGGTAACTTTCAAAACTTATACCATCTTTTTCTCTTACAAAATTATGTAAGACTGTACAAGCTTTAATTACTTGAATTGCTGTGTCTACGTTCAGGTCTATAGCTCGATGGATTATTCGCCACTTATTTGCCAGAATACCAAAAGCGCACTCAACATACCTTCTTGCTCGACTTAGTCTATAGTTAAAAATCTTTTTATCAGTATTCAAATGTGTACCTCCATATGGACGTAGGATATTAGGTGTTAAAGCAAAGCCTTCATCGCCAACAAGTATAAACGGTAATTCTTCGTGCAAGTTTTCATGAAGCGGTCTAGGCTTTGGTACATTTAAAGTACCATCATTGATCTTTTGCCAAAATGTACTATCCTTTAATATAGTAGAATCGCATTCCTTGCCATATGAGCCCACACTAATAAAAATAAATCGGTACTCTGAATCGACAACTGCCATTAATACAAAAAAAATAATACTCCTTGTAATTAAAGAACATAGAACTCTTGGCTGGTTTCCAAATTCTGATATGTTTTGCCCATCTACTGCTCCAAGACAGTGAGGAAAGTTGGCTTTTCTTTCGAATCCGGAAGCGATGTCCTCCCATTCTCTCTCAGTATCAGGCAGCTTAAGGAAATCTGTCTTTAAGTTTTCCCAAATGACGTGCGTCATTTCTTTTATTAGTTTACTTATTGCCGAAACGCCTACTCTGTATGAGTAATGTATTTCTTTGAATGAACATCCTGAAGCTAAATATCTGAAAAAAAAGTATTTTTTGTTAATACATTATTACTTTATACGTCACCAAGAAACAAATTGTATTGTTTTATGATATTTTTTTTATTGATTTCAGGAAAACAGGTTTCAACTAAATGGAATAATGTACGAGATTCGTGCCTTAAGACAGTAAAGAAACAAAAAGATGAGTCTATATCTGGATCTTCCGCCAAAAAGATACGAAATTATTTATATCACGAGCAATTAATGTTTTTGAAAAAGTCTCCGAACCTCGACTCATGTGGTGACATGAGTCAGTTTCAAAAAAAGCAAGAACCGAGACTGAAGTAGGCATGGAATCAGATTTTCGTTCACCTTTAATTAAAGATAAAAGAAAAATTGATAATAAAGAGGTAAAAAGTTTTTGGACTCCAGAATAAACCCAGAAAAGGAAAACCATCATCTGTCTTTCTTCAAAGGCATTATACCAATCTTGAACACTTTAACTATCGAAGA
This sequence comes from Aporophyla nigra, assembly GCA_947507805.1. Lineage (NCBI taxonomy): Eukaryota > Metazoa > Arthropoda > Insecta > Lepidoptera > Noctuidae > Aporophyla > Aporophyla nigra. Next base: position 22,192,730 of record OX382292.1, on the reverse strand, counting down.
GACTTTAGAATTTCAAGCTAGCGTCATGACAATGTTGCAAAAAATTAAAAGTAGGAATTATGAGAGACCAAATTACGGACATTGGCGTGATTCATATAATCAGATGACCGGACCAGATCAGTATTCTGGATACTACACACATAATAGCGTCAATCAACAGGCAACACCTACGCAAGATCAACACCACCCTGGATACTCTACGCAATATAATAGTAGCAATCAACAGGCAACAACATCTATACCATCAACTTCATCTCAGACATCGAATCCGATTCCAGCTTCGCCATCAGCATCTAGTAATCATTCCATACATTCCCAAGACTCAGATTACTTAGATTTTGAAGGGATTTAAGTTTGAGTACAAATAAATACTTAAATAAGTTATTTGCATTTTTAATTCATAATAAATTGGGTCTGGAGGTGAATCCCTCCAAGTGCGAATTTTTTCCCTGTGGCGTTGGAGCTCGTACACACTTCTCACGCTTTGGTTCTCATTTACCTGGCCTCAAAGAGCTTTCTCCTCTTTCGTTCTACCTTTTGGGATCTCCCATTTTACTTGACGGAGTGCCAGAAGCCATATCCTCCCGTAAACAGCTTCTCCTCAATGCTCGGGGACGTCTCAAGGTCTTTGCGCGCACGTTGCAATTTTGTTGTTGCGCATGTGTTTTGCCTTACCCAAGGTTACATATCTCTTGCGGACCGCTCCAACCTGGCTTTGCCCTGAGGAGGTATGTTCCTTTGACTGTGCTCTAAAATCAACGGTTGAGTCGATCCTGAATGTATCTTTTAATGATGCGCAGTGGAGGCAGGCGGCTCTTCCAATACGGTACGGGGGTCTTGGGGTGCGGTGCGTGCATGATGTGGGTCTACCGGCTTTTCTGGCGTCGACTCATGGGGTGGCTGACCTCGTCACTGTAATTCTACATTCCAATGGTGACGGGACAAACATACCATTTATGTTGGATGCCGGGTCAGCTTGGTCTGTCCTCAACAGGAGGGCAGCAAGCCCTGACGCAGCACATTCTCAGCGTGCTTGGGACGATGGTTCGTCTAAGCTGATCCAGAAACAGATGTTGGTGGGTTCCTCGGGGGCTGATGTAGCCAGACTCAGGGCCGTTTCGCAACCGGAATCGGGGGCATGGTTGCACGCGCTTCCTTCGCCTCATCTGGGCACGTTGCTGGATGATGACTCTTTACGTGTGGCGGCGGCTCTCCGCCTGGGCTGCAAGGTGTGTGAACCCCACAGATGCACCTGCGGTTCCATGGTAGAGGCCGATGGCCACCATGCTATGTCTTGTCGTCGTTGCTCGGGGAGGTTCCCGCGTCACCATGCGCTTAATGATATTGTGCGGAGGGCTTTTGTGTCGGCTGATATCCCCTGCATGCTGGAGCCTCCGGGTCTAAGCAGGACTGACGGCAAGAGACCGGACGGGCTGACCCTGGTGCCTTGGAAGAACGGTAAGTGCCTAATCTGGGATGCAACTTGCGTCAGCACTGTTGCCGCCAGCCACCTTGGTCGCACCGTCCTATCGCCGTCAGCTGCAGCGGAAGACGCCGCTGAGAGGAAGAGGGTGAAGTACGCACCGTTGGTGGATCGCTACCATTTTGTGCCCATTTCTGTTGAAACCTGGGGCACTGGGGCCAAGGAGCTCATTAGTGAGTTAGGGCACAAGCTCCGTGTCAAAACGGGTGACTCCCGCTCCGGCTCGTTCTTGGTGCAAAGGTTAGCCATTGCCATCCAACGTGGCAACGCAGCAAGTGTTTTGGGCACCTTTGCGCCGGGAACAGTTAGGGGCGGGTTATTTGACGTGTTGTGAACGCAATACTATTTTGACCAATTTAGTATGTATTTGGATTTTTGTGTTAATTAAAATTTATGTACTTGTTTTTAGGTTATAATTTTGTGTATGTATGTAATATTGGTTAATAAAATTATTTTCAAAAATTATAAATTATGTGGAATAAGTAGAATTCATAATGATTATCAAATACATACACCCTCCCACACACACACATTATATATATTCACATTCATCAAACAAACACACATAGCAAACATTCATTCATTCATTCAGTCTTAAGTAGGTACCTACGTCAAAACTATTATTACGCAATCTAGTGCATAAAATAATCTTACCTTAGACATATGGCTAATCTTTGTTCTGGGCAAATACATTCTCTGAAACTTGTATCTCGTACTCTTATGTGTAGTCGTCTCAGTAAATCGTCAAAAGTGGGTGCTGTCATTCGAAAATAATTGAAAAACTTTGATTCGTCTCTTCTAAGTTCACCCATTAATGTTTCAAATGCTCCAAGTGAAAATCTTTCCCGTAAAATAGGGTGTACCCAATGTTTTCTTTTATTTTGCCTTCTAAGATACCACCACAACACAACAATTTCGTCGTCCATTGTGCGCGCAGGTCCAAATTCAACTGAGGTAAACTTGACTGTCTGAATTTCTTCCGGGATCCGATGTAATGTTAACACTCTGTCCGGTGTCCGGTTTTCGGCAGATCTGCCGGTCCGGCGTAGTGGGAACGCTGCCTAATACAATTAACACCTACACAAAATTAATATAACTTAGTATGTATATGTACACAAAAGTGATTAATGGTACATATGCACCATAGCCATAGCTTTAGTGTTATTCGCGGTAGAAATAAGGGTACCTTCGTCTCTACAGACAAGTCTGTAGATCTCATAGGGTTCTTCATCAGTGGCCTCAACTCGTCGCACAAGTTATGTGCTAGATCCTTTGTGAGTCTGTATCGGTTAACAAACTCCGCTTCATCTAAATTGAAGGTAAGTCTTGATGAATCGCTGCTGCTTTGGAAAGGGAGGCTAAGCTGGGTTCAATGTATCCGTTCCAAAGCAGCACGATTTGGCATCAAGAGCTACGAGCTCTGTGAAGCTAGAACAGGATATTTATTGACAACGGCCATTTATACGGGAAAGAAAAATACAAACTCAGAAAACCAAGCAATACATGGATTTACAGGAGCCTCAAGTAAAATCGTTATAGAGCTAATGAAAGAGTATTTTCATAAAGGACACTGTCTAGTTATGGATAACTTCTACAATAGTGTGGCTCTTACCCGATTTTTAAAAGAGCAGTGTGGTACTGATGTACTTGGTACGCTAAATCGGCGGCGTAAAGACACTCCAATTGACATAAAAACTTTAGTTGAAAAACGTATGAAGAAGAACGAAATGGTCGCTCGACATTGCTCAAATATTACTGTCTTGTCGTGGAAGGATGTCAAATTAGTTACTATAATATCTACTTATCACAATGCTGATACGGCACCAGGGCAACGAGCAGGTGTAGAGTGCATTAAGCCGCTTGCGGTCCATAGTTACAATAAGTACATGGGTGGGGTCGATTTGAAGGACCAGAAACTATCCTTGTACTTATTGGAACGCAAAAGGGGCGTAAAATGGTACATTAAGTTTTTCAGAAGACTACTAAATATTAGTATTCTGAACCAGTTTATAATATATCGCGCAAACTCCAAAGACCACTCGCGGAAACTGACGCATCGCGAATATCGCTATGCCCTAGCTAAAGCGTTGTCGCGGCGACATATTGCCACAACTCGCATCAGACCTGCCATACAATATTCAATAGGGGGAAGGTTGGATGGAATGGAACATTTTCCAGAACACGAAGAAATTAGTGGGCGTCTTCGCTATAAACGGGGGCGCTGTGTGCGTTGTCTGGCTCTTGCAAATAAAAAGCGGACTGAGAGCAATGTAAAGTGCTCAAAATGCCGAGTGTTTTTGTGTATTGGCAAATGCTGGCGTGATTATCATACACAAGAAATCCTGTCCACATAAAACACTGCATGATATGATGCAGTGTATCATGAGACAGCATTATTTTCTGCATTTTGAGTACTTTACGTTGCTCTCTGTCCGATTGTGTAAAATGTGACTCCATTCATCTCCAGTATTCCGTCCCTGTCACTTTATGTTACGTATAGGTACACAACATAAAAAGTATAATTGTTTTTCTAAAATTATTTGATGCATATCTTGTGTAAAAATAAATATAATATAATCTTTTTAACATGGTTTTATTTCCTATGCCTACAACTTTAGATGCGATCTGTCGTGTCAATTCAAAATAAACAGTTGATAAAGTATCGAAAAATGAAACACCCTTTATGATACAGGCCGGAACGTACATATGCGCTATTATCCTTACGCCGGAACGTATATCTACGTTCGATTAATTGATTGTGATAACTACTTTCAAACCACAGTTTCTATTAGTTTTTATTCTACAACCATGTTTATTCTAAATGTAATGAGTCATACTACATGTGCTTTAGTAAATGAAAAAAAGAAATTTGATATAATTCTATTGTAACTGTTTATTATTTGATATTTTCTTCATGCCGTAAGAAACCCTTCTAAAATAATAAATAACTCGTAATTTTTATTGCAAAATGTAAATAAGTAAAGCTTAAGGATCTATCTAAACGTAACATAAACAAAAAGCTATATAAGTTACGTTGTTACTTTAAAATATATTTTTGAAATAATAACAATGACGGCCGCGCGAGTAGCATTTTCCGCGGCACCCAGCGCTTTCATTGCGCATTGTCATCCGGCATTTGAAAGGTTAAGTATACTTTTAAGTATTTTGCGTTTCACAAGTCAAAATTGTATTTTGTCAAACCATAATCAACTGATTATTTACTTAAGTTTTTTGATCAAAGCTAACACGTTCCAATTCACGTTCAAAAACCGGTACTTTCCAAAAATTCATAATATTTTTTAATTTTATTATTATAAATTTAAAATAGACTCAAAAAAAAATTGTTAATGTTAAATAACATCATTAATTTCAACAAACTACAACAAACTTATGTGAACAGAGTTTCTAATGCACATATTTAAGAAAATAAATATTTGACGTGTTTGTCTGAACTGAATCGTGAACGTCAAACTGTCAGTAAATAAACATAAATTTTATTCGAATTCTGTTCGTATTTTTACATAAATTACAAATAAATTGTACCAATTAGATCGGATAAAGATAAGAAAAAGAGATCGTCTAACTATATTATTGAGGAGAAAGAAAATACTCTTTAAATAATAACAAAGTAAGTACATAGCATAAACAGCATATACCGTTCCCACTGCTGGGGTCATAATCTACCACGCGAGCCCAGCGCGGGTTGGTAGATGTCACATGTCTTCGAATTCTTGTCTAGAACATGAAGATTTCCTCACGATGTTATCCTTCATAGTTTTTAGAGTAATGGTGGTGATAGTGCCTGCCTGGATTGCGACCCACGACGAACAACTCGTAAATGAAGGTTTATTTCAGCAGTGGTGTCCCAACGGTATCGCAACTGGGCCACCACTGCTGCAAGTAACACAATAACCTGTAATGTTTACCATAATATAATTTTACCTTTCACCACATTAGTAATTTAGATGTTTGTGATTTATTGCTTCAGATACCACTCCACCCCTAAGATGACCCATTGACCCCAAAATGTAATAGAGTGCAAAAGGATAAGGGCATACCTACTATATACAGAAGAAACAGAAAGCCTGGAAGTCCATTGCTAAAGAGTACAAGAGCATCTGTATGAGTGGGCCTAGGCATGAAACAATGCTAAAACATTTTATAATTAATATAATATCAAGCATCGCGCAAGAAAATATTCGGCAAATATTATGTAAATACCTACCTATCTGTGATTTTATATGTAACTGATAAAACTAGGAGTAATTAAAAATATTCCATTGCCTACATATTTTTATTCTACATATTTACTGGTTAGACTGGAAGCCTACCCCAAAGAGAAAAGGTTAGGCAGATGATGATATTTACACTTTTATTGGGTAAAATAATTTTGTACTATGGGTGTTCTGACAGCAAAATTACAGACTTTCTTCTTGTATATGTTCATCATATTCCGATGTAGTCATCAAGACGAAGAGTCTGGTTGTGAAGAACAACACACGCCACAATTACCTTCAATACTTTTGGAAGTTTTAGCTACATTCCTGAATGTAGGCATGAAATTCTTCTTTTAAGAATACCAAAACACCTTTCAATATTGTATTTCGTGATGCTATATGGGCTCTGTGATAGGCTTCCTGCGATATAGAGGCAGAGTTCAAAAAGGTTGTCATGAGAAACCTAAGGCATGGGTAACAATTATCCCCGAGAATAAGGTATTACACAAATCTGCCAGCTTCAAATTGAGCTGCAAGTGATGAGTCAGTCGGTCGAAATAGTAGTGTCGCGCACGGAGTCGCCAACGTGCACTGATACTAGTAATTTATAAATCGGCATCACAGTTGGCTTGAACATTTATAGAAAAAAAAACCTTTTCTGTTCCTAAACAGCTCAGCTTTTCTCCCTCTTGGTACAGCACCTATGAATCTAGGGAATTCAGCTCTGTCAAAAGATCGTGCCACCACTAATGGTCTCTCCTGTGCAGTGGGCATACGATCATTTTGCCATCTCAGTAATGCTATCGCACTAGTCACCCTACGTACCACGCGACACAACATCGCCGTGCTCACATTTACAGTGTCCCCCACAACAGCTTGAAATTTACCAGTCGCGTAAAACCCGCCGTTGTATACGATAGGTCAGTTTAGGCTTTATTTTGTAAAAAATAATTCTAACCGACTCCTTCATAAAGGCTCGTGCAGACTTGCGCGACGCGACGCTTGCACGCGATTCAGCGATTTATATCCGTAAAACAATTTCTATGAAAACGCGCGTGACACTTCACACGGGCTACCTGTCGCGCCGCGACACGGTCACTCCACGTCGAGCAGCGCGACAACATAAAGTACATTTTGTGTGGCGTCGTTTCGGAGCCGCGATGGCCGCGACGCCATACAAGATGTACCACAAGCTGTCGCGCTGCTCGCCGTGGCGCGACGAACGGTCGCGCTAGTGTGAAAGGTGTTGCGTCGTGATAAATCGTAGAATCACCTCCACGAGACGTCGCGCAACCAAACGCACCTGTTTGTACGAGCCTTTAAAGCGGAACCGACTCTTAAATTATTTGTCGCTCAGCGTAATGAACAGGTTAGGCCATGTCCTGCTATTCTTCTGCGGGATTGTCTGCTTTGAGACATCTCCAGAGACGACAGGAATTATCTTCGTCACTCATTATGATCAAAATCACTTACAAAATCTCCAGTTTCTATAGCTGATTACAGTTTGAGTAGCTGAAATTCGTGTGTCAACTTTCAACTGAGTAACTTGCCGTTGATTATGCTTTGAGTATAGTCAAACACGTTTTTTTTAATTCAGAAACGCAACTGGCTACCTTAATCATGAGTTAAGTATGCGTTGTGTCAAATTTGAGTAAATGACGTACGACTTTAACCATGCTTTGTGACAAATTTGATTAAATGATCAAATCTTGATTAGAGTTTGAAAAAACTCAATTCAGAAACGAAAAAGTGTTTAAGTAATACTTAAATACTGATCAAGGCGTTCTCAAAATCAAATACTCAATTCAGAAACCGGGGGTAAGTCGTTGTCACGTAAAACTTTCGCCCGTATACCGACTTTACAGGCAACCAATTTTTTTTATTGGGTAAAATAATTTTGTACTACGGGTGTCCTGACAGCAAAATTACATACTTTCTTCTTGTATATGTTCATCATATTCCGATGTAGTCATCAAGATGAAGAGTCTTGTTGTGAAGAACAACACACGCCACAATTACCTTCAATACTTTTGGAAGTTTTAGCTACATTCCTGAATGTAGGCATGAAATTCTTCTTACCTACCCTTTTTCGGGCATAGGGAATATTTTCACCACCAACTTTTTTGGTAGTTTCTGACAAAGTTTACTTGTTTGGAGTATTTTTCTGAACAATAGCAACACCTAAGATATATGTCAAAACAAATTTAAAAAAAAAAATTTTTTGACGTTTGAAGTGTCATGGTGGTTCAAGCTGTTTTTTGTTGCGAACACGAGTTTTTTCAATTATAAATTTCATCAACGTACATCTTACAATTTTCGTACTGGATGTGGTGAGTAATTTATTTATTTCGATCAATTAGTCAATATACTAGACATTAGTGGCAATATTTTTGGAAATTCAACAGAAATTTACATGATTTTAGTGGTTAATTTTGGTGGGAACATATCCCCCGTTGCCCGGCTAGGGCAATGCCTTGGTGGGAATATAGAACCCGTTGCCCGGCAAATATTCAGGAGGAATGCATATTCTTTTATATACTTTTCTTGTATCTTTCAGGCTTGTGGTGACAAAATGGCACAAAGACATATAAGCGATCGAGACATCGAGTTTGCTTTAGAGGAAATTTGTGGAATTCCAGACAACTGTGACTCTGAAGATGATTTAGAGCTTGATGAAAATGAGGCGTATAACTCAGAACATTTACGACACGTATTAGAAGATTCTCCTGATCCAGATGAACCTGTTGCTGAACCTGTTGGTGAACCAATAGCCAGTGTTCCGTCTCAACGTATATCGGTTCCTGTATCTGATTCAATAATTTTACCAGAGAGGGGTCAAGATTCAGAGCCTGAGGAATCGAGTGAATGTGAAGCTGAAGAGTCAAATGAATCTGAAGTTGATGAGGATGAACCCTGGAATAAAATAATGTGGGTCAGTCGTCCAGATCCAGAAGTTTTTGACGAAAAATTGATAGCACCCACTTATCTGCTAAGTAATAGATGCCGTCCAGTTGCACATCTAGATAAATTTTTTGATGATGAAGTTTATCAAATGTTAGTAACACAAACAAATCTGTATGCTGAGCAGAACAGGATTTCTAATTGGACACCGGTTGACAAAAAAGAAATTCGTGCTTTTTTAGGCATACTCGTAATAATGGGATATCACATTTTACCACAAATAGAATTATACTGGTCTACAGATCCAGGATTCAGGGTAGAAGAAGTAGCCAGTGTTATGCCTATAAAACGTTTCAAAAACATAATGAGAGCACTGCATTTGAATGATAATACTCAGCAACCACAACCAGGAAATCCAGACTTTGATAAATTGTATAAATTGCGTCCTTTACTAAATCTGCTCGGTAACAATTTTCAAACAAATGCCAAAAACTCATCATCACAAAGTGTTGACGAAAGTATGATCTTGTTCAAGGGAAGATCAACCCTGAAACAATATATGCCTTTGAAGCCAATCAAAAGGGGCTATAAAGTGTGGTGTCGATGTGACAGTCAATCAGGATACTTATACGAGTTTGAAATATATACAGGAAAAACTGGTCAAGGAACTGAGACAGGTTTGGGAGCCAAGGTTGTAAAGAATCTGACAAGAAAACTAATGGAAGAAGACTTTGAAAAACATGTCACATTCGACAATTTCTTCACTGATACTGCCTTGCTGCAGTATTTACATGAGAATGGATTATTTGCTACTGGAACGGTCAGAAGAAATCGATCCGATTTACCAACTATAATAAAAAATACAAAAAACTTGAAGTTGGCCAAAGGGAATTTCAAGTGGAGGACCAAGAAGGATGTAGCATTCACAGTGTGGCAAGACACAAAGGAAGTCCTGATATTGTCCACTGCTTTTCATCCTAAAATAGCAAATACTCATGTAACAAGAACACAGAAAGATGGCTCAAAAAAACTTATCAACTGTCCAATGGCTGTTCAACAATACACAAAGAGAATGGGGGGGGTTGATCACTTTGATCAAATAAGAGGAACCTATTCTATTGGACGGAGGAGCAAGCGTTGGTGGGTCAGAATTTTTTATTTTCTCTTTGATGCCTGTATTACCAATGCTTTTATAACATATTCGTGCACTTCAAGAACCCAAAGACTCACCAATCTAGAATTCCGTGTGGCCATTGCCAGAGGTCTGATTGATAGGTACAGCTGCAGAAAACGGACGTCTGCTATAGGAAATTACGTTACCAAGAAGTAAGAGTCTTGGAATCAGATAATTACCAAAAAACTATAAATACTGTCCCAACTGAACTGCGTTACAAAGATGTAGGTGTACATATGCCAGTGGCATTGGGATCTTACAAGCGTTGCAAACTATGCAGCACAAAAACAAATGACAAGAGGAGCAAAGTGAAGTGTGAGACATGTGATGTTGCTCTCTGCATCTTACCATGCTTCCGTCAATTTCACTGTCTCTGAAGGGCAATGGGAATATTTTTCCCACCAAATTTTCCGGGGGTTTCCCGATTTTTTTTTTATTTTCCTGAAATACGTGTTTCTTTAATTTAAATAAAAATTAATAAATCATTGCAAAAAGTTATTTTATTGAGCAGGATCCTTATGCCCGTTAAAGGGTTAAGAATACCAAAACACCTTTCAATATTGTATTTCGTGATGCTATATGGGCTCTGTTATAGGCTTCTTGCGATATAGAGGCAGAGTTCAAAAAGGTTGTCATGAGAAACCTAAGGCATGGGTAACAATTATCCCCGAGAATAAGGTATTACACAAATCTGCCAGCTTCAAATTGAGCTGCAAGTGATGAGTCAGTCGAAAAAGTAGTGTCGCGCACGGAGTCGCCAACGTGCACTGATACTAGTAATTTATAAATCGGCATTACAGTTGGCTTGAACATTTATAGAAAAAAAAAACCTTTTCTGTTCCTAAACAGCTTAGCTTTTCTCCCTCTTGGTGATTTTTTTTTATATGTGTGCAGTCTACAGCTCCTATGAATCTAGGGCAATTCAGCTCTGTCAAAAGCAGGGTCTTTTGACAGAGCACTAATGGTCTCTCCTGTGCTGTGGGCATACGATCATTTTGCCATCTCAGTAATGCTATCGCACTAGTCACCCTACGTACCACGCGGCACAGCGTAGCCTTGCTCACATTTACAGTGTCCCCCACAACAGCTTGAAATTTACCAGTCGCGTAAAACCCGCCGTTGTATACGATAGGTCAGTTTAGGCTTTATTTTGTAAAAAATAAATCTAACCGACTCCTTCATAAAGGCTCGTGCAGACTTGCTCGACGCGACACTTGCAAGCGATTCAGCGATTTATATCCGTAAAACAATTTCTATGAAAACGCGCGTGACACTTCACACAGGGGCTACCTGTCGCGTCGCGACACGGTCGCTACACGTCGAGCAGCGCGACAACATAAAGTACATTTTGTGTGGCGTCGTTTCGGAGCCGCGATGGCCGCGACGCCATACAAGATGTACCACAAGCTGTCGCGCTGCTCGCCGCGGTCGCGCTAGTGTGAAAGGTGTTGCGTCGTGATAAATCGTAGAATCACCTCCACGAGACGTCGCGCAACCAAACGCACCTGTTTGTACGAGCCTTTAAAGCCGAACCGACTCTTAAATTATTTGTCGCTCAGCGTAATGAACAGGTTAGGCTATGTCCTGCTATTCTTTTGCGAGTTTGTCTGCGTTGGGGCATCTCCGGAGACGACAGGAATTATCGTCGTCACTCATTATGATCAAAATCACTTACAAAATCTCCAGTTTCTATAGCTGAGTACAGTTTGAGTAGCTGTGATTCGTGTGTCAACTTTCAAATGAGTAACTTGCCGTTGATTATGCTTTGAGTATAGTCAAACACGTTTTTTTAAATTCAGAAACGCAACTGGCTACCTTAAACATGAGTTAAGTATGCGTAACGTGACCAGACGTCCCGTTTTGAACGGGACTGTCCCTTTTTATAGTTACGTGTCCCGGTGTCCCCGAAATGATCTCTGGGACGCCAAATTGTCCCGTTTTCTGAAACCGCGCGAAAACTTGAGTAGTCGAGCTGGCTGGACGCGAGCGGTGTGCGAGAAGAGCGAGACCGCGTCGTCGGTCGACGCGATGATAGCCGAGAGCGGCGAAGACGTCATCGCTCGCGCTTTGTTTACTAATCGTTTGAGAGATTTTTCGTTCGTCCACTTCTCGATATTTGTTTTGTTGTTGTTTGATGCTCGTGTACCCTGTAAATAACTTGAACTTCTTTTGTTTTGAAACCATAAGTTAAAATGCCGAAACGCAAGTGTACGTTCAATGTTAACTTACAAGCAAAATATCCGTTTATCAAGCAAACAAATACTCCCTCAGATGTCAGATGTGAAAAGTGTCGTACAGAATTTAGCGTTTCCCACAGTGGTGCCAGTGATATTGAACAGCATTTGAAGTCTGAAAAACATAAAAATGCCGATCGCGCCGCTGCTTCGAGTTCTTCGATGTTAACCTTTTTCAAGAAATCGGATACACCAACTTTAAAGGATCTGGATATCGCCGCGGCAGAAGGTGTCTGGGCTTATCATACGATACAAGAAAATCACAGTTTTCGTTCTAATGATTGTGCGTCGAAATTAATTCAATCATGTTTTGAACCCAAATTTACATGCGCGCGTACGAAATCAGAAGCTATTGTAGTGAATGTTTTGACACCTACAGCGATGAAAGAATTAAAAGACGATCTTGATAAGTCCAATTGTATTACAATACTAAACGATATGCTTCAAACCACGGTAACAAAAAAATATACCCTATTCTAGTACGCTTTTTTCAACCTTACGTAGGTGTGCAAGTAAAAATTTTAGATCTCCAAGACCAACCAGGTGAGACTTCTGACATCATTGTCAATTATTTAAACCAAGTGTTGACAGATAATAATTTGACAGCAAAAGTCGTGGCATTTTGCGGAGACAATGCCAACGTTAATTTCGGAGGCGCGGCTAGGCGAGGAACTAACAATGTGTTAACGAAATTACAATCATCTCTGAAAAAACCATTGATAGGTATTGGATGTGGAGCCCATGTAATTCACAATGCAATAAAATCAGCTGCAGACAGGTTACCCTTAGATTACGAAAGCATCATTGTGAAGATATATTCATTTTTTTATATTTACACGATTCGAGTTGAAGCTCTAAAGGAGTTTTGCGCCGAAACTGAAACGGAATATCAACAAATGCTCGGCTATAGCAAAACCAGATGGCTTGCTCTTATGCCTGCCTTGGAAAGGGTTTTAAAAATGTATCAGCCATTAAAAAACTACTTTTTGAGCATTGAAAAATGTCCCCTGTTACTAAAAAATTTTTTTGAAGATCCCACATCCGAATTGTGGCTTTATTTTTTACACGGTCAGTCGGCAAGTTTTCATCAAGCTGTATTAAAACTGGAAGGTCAGACGGTATCAGCAATTGAAGCTGCAAAAGAAATTAATCAATTAAAAGACAATTTGACTCAGAAACAGACCAATCAGTTTCTTCCATTTATGGTCCGTCAATTAATAGTGAAATCAAAAGATAATGTTACTGAGGTAGATGAAGAGTTTGTGAAAAGAACGGCTACAGAATTTTATGGAACAAGCCGTGAATATCTGGAGCAGTGGATTTGTTTTCTTACCAAAGAAATGGAGATATTTTATTGGGCAGATTTAAAAAAGGTCCCCGCATGGGAAGACGTTCAAAAATCTCTGGATGTATTAATTGAAAAAGAATATATTGACTGTAATAAAGATGCAGAAGTTTTTGACGAATTTTCGTTAATTTGTAACTACATTACATCGCAGAAAGTAACTGAATGGAATAATCTAAATGTTTCCACGGAAACTCGTTGGGTGGAAGTATTCAAACACTTTCAAGCCAACAATCTTCAGCATGAAAACTTTTCTATTTTAATTGAATATATTTTATGTTTGCCTGCTACAAATGCTCCAGTAGAAAGAGTATTCTCTATGATGAACAAATTGTGGCCATCTGAGAAAACCCAGTTACAAATCTCAGTTCTAAAGGCGATGTTGATAATTAAGATGAATATAAAAAAAACATGCCAAGAGTTTTATTCTTACTTAAAATCGTCACCAGCTATATTAAAGCAAATTTGTTCCTCTGATAAATATAAATTCAACTAAACGTTTCGGGTATGTATATTTTTTAATTTGTAACTTTTAAGTTAACTGACTTTTTTTGAATAAATAACTTTAAAAAAATGTTTTTTTTCATTGATTACCTATTAATTAACCTAAACCAATGTCCCGTATTAATAAACCAATGTCCCGTATTAATAAACCAATGTCCCGTTTTAAGTCAAAAAATAAATGGTCACGTTAAGTATGCGTTGTGTCAAATTTGAGTAAATGACGTACGACTTTAAGGTGAATGCCTAGATAGCCCTCGCCATACATTTTTCAGGTGTGGAAATCTCGGTAAATAAACAGTTTCTGCAGAATAAAAGCAACTTTAATGAGACTTAATAATGTATTATGTTCGCATATGGCCCAAATTTTATAAAAAAAACAGTATTTCTAGGAGAATTAGACCGAATAAAAAACGAAAAATCTTTACATGTGTGAGTGACCTGAATCGCGCCATCTGACGGAAATTTATAGAACCACCGAGAAAGTTGGTTGCTGTTGTGTTACGAGTTTACGATTAGTAAACATTCATAATAGATGGCGCTGTTCGATATTCGAACATTTAGACAAGAATTTATCTTTTAAATTCGATAATGCGACGTTGCCATTCTAGTAGCAGCGCTCGCACCCCGCGTTGTTGCCATACCGTCAAAGCGTGATTGCTTGAGTCTTGAAAACTTGCGAATCGTTTCCAGAATATTGTGTTTCTAGCAAGTTAGCGCCGGGCGCGCGGGTTTGCCCGCGCTGTTAACATTTTTTGATTGATAAAATGTTTTTTATTATGGAATGAGAAAGAATGCTTTACATAAAGTGAAAAAAATATCTCTGCGATCTGCCCTTGGTTCACACAGATACAATACTAATGTAATTATTGTATTATCTAGTTTAAATACGTAGTAAGTAGTTACTAGTACACGACTTTCCAGATTTAAAAATCTTTTTAATGTATGTAAGTAGGTACTGATAACATTCTGATACGCTTAGGTACTAATCCATTGGTTTGGGTTGAATAAAATCAGAGAATAGAATTTGATGTATAAGTAAGTTATGACTAAATCAGGCGATCAGCGAAGCTACCTACACAATGGTGAAACGTAGGTACTACGTACATCTATTGATTGAATCATATTTCATTCATGTGAAACCAGCAAGATTAGTGAATACACAGACAAACCACTTTGATTTTTCATAATTGCTTATTTTACTAGTATTATTAGCACGTGCACACAAAATGCGTCAAGCAGGGTTGCCAACTTTATTTTTTAGAAGATCGTACCATACATTTTAAAAGATCGTACTTTGCTAAGAATTCAAAAATAAAAATAGTACGCATTGAAATTTCAATAAAATAAATGGTAAACAAATGTGGTGGGTGTTACTAAAACTTCAACGCAAAATTTAACATTTTGGTATAATATTTAAGAATCTGGACACCAATTTAGCAACTAAACTTTACGACGAGGTTTTTTTTATTAAAGAAAAGGGGCTCGGAAGAGACTTTGTCATGAAATCCACACGAAACAATAAACACCAGTATCATTAGAACTTAAAACGGGATATTTACCATGTTTATTATTACTTAAAAAAACTGTGCTACCTACTACGGAGAACCATTCAAATGAGTGCCATCCGTGAAACAGTTTTTATCAGGGCTTGTTAACGTTACCAAATTCACACTATAAGTATCGTTAAGTAACGTTATTTTCATAAAGTTAATATTTTAACGGTAAAACGGGTAACGATACTTTGGTATCGAATCTATAAAATAACGTTACCAATTAACGTTACTAGTATCGATACTTTTACATACATACATACATAGAATCACGCCTTTTTCCCATGGGGGTAGGCAGAAACCACGGAACGCCACCTGCTACGATCTCTACACACTTCTTTTGCCTCGTTTAGGTTCATAAAATTGGTCATACACACACGCCGGTTGCGAGTACTACGCACCTGACCTTTCTGAAGAACATCACCAATAAGGTCCCTATATGTCCTCCTAGGGCGTCCCCTCCCGGTGTTTCCACTCACATCTGCCTTGTAAATACCTTTTGTGAGCCGACCTTCATTCATCCTCTCAACATGACCAAACCATCTAAGCATACTTTTTTCAATTTTTGTCACTACATCTTCTTTTACACCACACCGTTCTCTTATCACATCGTTACTTAATGCGTTGTTGTCAACCTGCGCAACCTAAGCGGAACGCCATGGGCGGCGGCGCTCTACGGCAACATCGCCAATCAAACGGTGCAAATGCAACTTCAATAATGTAGACGAAAGAAAGAGATGAAAGAAAATAAATAAAAAATTAACGGTACTCAGTTACCGGTAAAACGTATGCCAAGTATCGTTACCAAGCATTACGTGACCTCTACTAATAACGTTATCTTCGTCCGATGAAAGTAACGATACCAAATTTTTAACGTTATTCAAAGCCCTGGTTTTTATTGAAAAGTGAAGTGTTTTTGTGTTTTATTGACGGTAAGTGTTATTTTTATGTGCAATGAATGATTTTCAAGGTGATATAGAGTATTATTATAATGGTACAAAAGTGTAAGATTTAGAAGATGAAATACAAAATCAAACGTTAGCAACACTCGTTGATTGTCGTCACATGACATACTACAAATTTCAAATATTCTCTCTGAAAACAACAGCTTGGTGGTGGTGTTATTTCTGTTTCTTGAAACATTTCATAAATAAGATACATTTGCTGTTGTTTGTAATTATTCTTTTTGATTACAGATTGAATTGCAACTGAACTGCCTAAGATAAACCCGACTAATAAACTTGCATAAATGTATACGACATGTGTATTCAGGACCGCGAAAATCACGGAAAAAAGTGCAAGCAGTATTCAAAAGACATCATGGAAGTTCTTTTAGTGATCTATAGTGAGTAAATTAGATTCCCATAAGATTTCGAATCAGATTTACGTGAGTGGAGGTTATTTGATACTCGTTGGTTCGTGTTGTGTCTTAACTGTGTACTTTTAACTGTACCTATTTCATTTATTTATCTTTTATTTCAGTCCACATTCAACTCAAGATCATCATCAGCTGTCCAACCATTCGACAGCTGAAGATACGCCCTAAACCTATTCGCGTGGTATACCAGAAATTCGATACGAAGCCATAGCCTGCAGCTCTAGCTTCAATACAGTTGAATCTGTTACAGAGCAAGTAGAGACTGTTGATTTTGATTGGCCACAACCCGATTCAGAGACTGAAGCTTATCAACTAACTGTGGAAAGAACATCAAGTGACAACTTATCAGGTTTGGTAGGGTACCGTATTGTTGACTTGAAGAAGGTCATATGGTCACAACTTTGATTCTTCATCTGGAATGGTAAGTCCCAACTTGATACCATATTTTTGTGTTCATTACATTAGTACGCTTTTGCTTGTTTGTAGTGATGAAGTTTTTGTTTGACAATGGTGCCGATTCCCTTATTCATAAACTAAACTAAATTTAAGTTCAGTGCATCTTTTTCTTTCTATTTCATTAAGGAAAGGACAGAAGATACATTTTAGTTTAGTCCTGTCAAATTAATCAGCGCTTGACGTAAATTGACGTAATTTTAGTAGGCAAGTTTTTAATCACGTCTAAACTTGTATGGAGCGCTGATTAATTTGACAGGACTAAACTAAAATTTTCTTTTGTCCTCTTCTTAATGAAATATAAAGAAGAAGATGTACTGAACTTAAATTTAGTTTAGTTTGTGAACAAGGGAATCGGCACCATTACCAAAGTACAACATATTTTACACAATGTTCAGTGTAACAAATATCATTATTTCTTGGTATGTATGTATAAAAATAATGTATTTCTTGGATCGTTTCTTTTTAACAGCTATTATTATTTTGATTCTAGGTCCAGGGTCAATTGCGAATTACCAAAATGAATAAATGTTACTTCATTTGCTTGATATCTGTCACCCAACCATTGACTGTCATAAAAGTTAACCGGGATGAGGAAGTTATCAACGCTATGATGCCGAAGTTGGTAACATTTTTTAAAACATGTGTACTGCCGGAAATTATTTTGAGAAGAGTTGAGAAAAATGCTAAATGTCTAGACATCAAGGAATTAAAAGGTATAAAAATATAAGTCTTACTCATTTCCTAACTTATTCCGCAGGTCTCTGAGGTGTCGGTTCAGTAAGAATAGTCTAACAAAACTGTGTAAATTCATTTGTTGCAGCGAAAACTGCGTCTTCCAGCATTTGATTCAGATCACACGGAAATTATATAAATGGAAGTAAAAAGTGACAAGCAGAAGACTGATACGGCGCGGCGGCGGCGCGCGGCGGCGACTGCAAAAAGTAGCGCGTAGAAAAGAAGATATTTTATTATAATATTTATAAGTATCTTTGTATGGTGGTACGAGTCGATGGTTCGAATCCAAGCCGGCACTTTGCTGAGTGTAAATTATTTCATCACCACAGTTCAGAGGAGGCCTGAGTCTCAGCAGTGGGAACATTATAGAATAATTAATAAGCTTTTTGCACGTAGCGATGTATAGTTTGTGTTATTTTGTTAGTTCATAAGATTTTTCTGTGTAGATAAGTTTCACTCATGTATTTAGGTACCAGCCTAACAATTCAATTGTAAAAGAATATTTATTGCAGTTCAAAATTGTATCATAAGTAGGTATTCTTGAAACATAAATAAATGTTATGGTTAGCTAGCAACCCCTTTGTGTTGTTGTGTAAGATACATGTGCCGTTATATATACTTACGTATGATGTTATTTATATTGTAATCTACATACATAATTCTTTCTAATACTAAATTCAAAATCATAATTGTAAATATCAAAATATTTAAAAAAGTATGTTATCTTTGTATGGTGGTATGACTCGATGGTTTGAATCCAAACGGAAACTATCTAAGTAAATGTAGTGAGAGTAAATAAAACGATTATTTTTATGAAAATATTAACCCCTTTTTACTAAATAAATATTATTAATTTATAGTAAGGTACAATAAAAAGCTTTACAATGTAATAAATAGTCTTTTATTTATTTATTTAGTACACGTCACTATTTACACTTCCATTCCTTCTTCTTCCTTACATTTCTTCCCGTGGGTGTCGTAAAAGGCGACTAAGGGATTTACTAGAGAATGGGCAGCAGCGTTCTCTATGCATTTTACCATCACACTGCGATCGCCAACCCGCTTGCCAAGCGTGGTGATTATGGCAAAGCCCCCCAAATAGGGGGAGGCCTATATCCAGCAGTGGACGTCTTGCGGCTGAGATGATGACTATTTACACATTACAATTTAGGTTCAGTCACATTACTACAACTTATAGGGACAGTGTACCTATATTAATTTCATTTTAAACTGTTTGAATAAAACGACATCTAGTGGTGTCGAAAGTTACTACTATTTACTTTGTATGTGTGTGTAAAGAGTAAAGTCAAGCGGCTAAATCTTTAGAATGTACAAATCTTTGTATGAGACCAGTTAACAAGCACAGTGACTATCTAAAAAAATCAAGTTAATGCCCTAGGTTTCGCATATAATAAAGTTATCTATTAAAGATTTCTAAGTTAGGCGTAAAAATTGAAAATGTTCCAAATTGTGGATCTAGCGCCATCTAGCGACAAAATGGCATCTGAGATAATCATCCATCCACCTTAACCATGCTTTGTGTCAAAGGACAATGCTCATGGATGTATGGAATCCCGTACCAAGCTGCATCAAAATCAAACTTTGTTTTTATATACTACATTGATCACATTAACTCCTACAAAAGTACTTTTTGAAAAATAAACCCAGGTTTCGGAGTTATTTTATAAAATCAATATAACCTAAAAACTAGGTCTATTTTGTCCGACGCTACCAACGACGTATATTATATACCTACTTAGGCACGTTATGACGGACATTATTGCTCTGAAAGCAGCGTAATCCACTTATATTAGTAGGGAAGAATTACGCGAGAATTAGTGAGCCGGTAATATGGGTAACATATCATTGGACGCCACCGCGATCACACTCCCACACCAACACTAATACCATTATCAGCAGTCTATAATGTTCATACTGCTGGGACACAGGCCTCCTCTCAAACTCACGACGTACTTACTACTTGTAAGTCGCGGCCGTTACCACTGGGCCACCACTGCTCACCAATACCAATTAAACTTAACATTATCATAAATAAGGGAGACCAGTCAGACTGATAGGTAAATGATAGAAAAATGAAACAAACAAGTCCATTTGGGTTTTTATTAGGGATCAAAGTCAAAAATATTTATTTAACCCTTTCCCTGCCGTCACCGTAATATTCAGTGTTTTGATGCTGATGCCCGTGGCGCTAATCCCGTAATATTAAGTTCTATGTTTTCGATGTCCAATTCTTAACTACATTTAAAAAAAACTGAAGAAATTTGATATTATTTATAATACTTCAGGATGTGTACTTTACAACAATAAAACTTTTAAAACTCAGGCTCATCATTTTGATACATAACAATGAAATCTAAATGCAGTAATCAAATGAGGTGCTTTTACAACCCTGACACACTGCGCCGAACCCGTAATTTTAAGTGGGCTAGTAATGCGCTAGTAGAATCTAAATAATAAAAAAGCAATGGTTTTAAATTATTAATTATCTTGTTATACCATGTCTAGACTATAAATTAAAACTGTAATGGCTTTTTTTTAATTGTAATTTGAATAATGGACAACAGTTGAAGAGAATCTGTAGAAAATAACGAAATCAATAAAAATAAATTCTTGGTGTCGATATTATTTTGGGGCGTCACTAATGCAGTTACAGCCTGACGGACACTGGCCGCCATCACCGTGATTTTCCGTGCGGCGCAAGCGACACGGACGCCATATTTGTTGGTAAACATCAGTGACCGCAGCGCCGTCCCCGTGATAACAAGTACGCTTCGGATGCCTAGTGTTGAGAAACATGTTGGAAGACGACGAATTATTTAATATTTTAGAAGGAGATATCAACATTGACAGTTCCAGTTCGAGTAGTACAAGCGATGAAGAATCGGTAAGTTAGTGTTCCCATAATTTTAGACTTGATAAAATATAATAAAATGAAATCCATCTCCATCTATCTCCATCTCTTCTTTATCCAAAGAAAAGGAGAAGAATACTTAAAACTGATAAATTTACGCAGACAGAGCCAAACTTCGTGCACTTTATAAAACCAGGAGAAAGTGAATATGATCTTACGGCTGTTGTTAACTTGCCAGATACCAATGTTTTTAACCCAAGACTGAAAGACCTTCGTAATGAATATTTTGCTTCCCTAATAGCATTCGAAATGGGGACTGTTCGACCAGATATGCGATCGGTATTATATATGAAAATTATTAATCTAATATACCACGCCCGTGGAGATTCAACAAAAGAAGTTCAAGAAGAAATCCGACTGAGTTCATCTCCGGAATATTGTGTCCGTTATGCTAGCGTACACCAGAACTGCAACGAGTTAGTTTCTATGCCAAAAAACTCTGTGTAAATACTGCCTAATTACTGTAAAAATAAAAAAAAATCTTCCTCTTTAGTTTAGGAAATAAACACCATTTTCACTATGTACGCTAGCGTCACGATCAAGCTAGCGTACACATGGCCGTACTCGAAAACGGCTAATTGTAAAGCAACAGATTTGGACACAAAAATACTGTTCTAATACTTCTCCCGCTATGCAAAATTTCATAACGATTGCTCTTGTAGGAACAGAGATATTGAACAAGACTTTTCATTGACATTCGGAGCTGGCGTCATGGCAGCGTACACATAGTAGTTCTTATAGAAAGGGAACTTTTCTTGTAATGAATGCTATATATATAAATAGTGCGTGAAATTCTGCCTCTATTAGTGTAAATACTTTATGCGAATTCGCAGGGGAATAAGCAAAAAAACCTATGTTAAGTTCTAGGAACAAATATACTGACGTACTGTCGCGAACAAAATGAATTATTTGTGAAATTAAAAACAGAAATATAGCATTATTTTCTAATACACGTTAGCATGATGTGTTTTGACATAAATAAAATTAAAATGATTACATACTGTAACACCGCATTGCAAGTACGACATTGCACGGTGTTCGAAAACAGTGGCCCCTCAAGGAAACGACAGGGGCAGGCGCGCGCGCCGGAATTCACCCGCGCAACTACCCCTCCAAGAGCACTCGGCCGCCCGCTACGACAAGGGCAATACGTGCCGCGCGTGAGCACGTCCGTGATAATAATATTATCATCCCCGTAGAATGATAATACTAAAACCGTGTTGTGTATGTGTACCAAATAGTTGTGTAATTAATAATATTATATCAGTACGAAGACAATCATCACAGTCATTACATTACCTATTTATGTGCTTGACTGTAAAAAATTGGTTTGTGTGAAATGGAAAATTTTCTAATTCTAATGTGAAATAGACAATACGTTGTTCGCGCGTGCACAACTTATGGCAGCTCTCATGGTCTTTAAAAAGATGAGAACAATATCATTGCCGTTCACGGATTTAGTCGGACCCTGATGTGTTTAGAATTGTGGCAGTCAATTTATTAGGTAAGTTTACAAATTATTATTTTATGAATTACTAGCAGATGCCACGGCTTCGCCCGCGTGAAATTTTGATCCTGTTCCCGCGTCCCTTGGGACACGTTTCCCGGGATAAAAAGTAGCCTATGTGTTATTCCAGGTTCTATTCTACCCCTGTACCAAATTCCAGCCAGCCGTTAGAGCGTGATTGTGTAACAAACTACTAAACATCTTCACAAACTTTCACATTTATAATATTACTAAGATGTTGTCATTTTGATATCCTAACTTTGGTCATTTTAACTTTTTATCTTGAGTTTGTTCAAATTAAAATGAAATAATTTCATATAATTATCTTCTCTTTTTGTAGCAGGTTTAAATAATTAGTAGCCACGTATGTAGCCGGTACGCGCGGGCACTATTTATACATTCATGTTCATCCCCCTCCCCCCGGTCGTAAACCACATAGTTCACCGTCCCCAATCCTCGTCCCAGACCCTGAAGTTGCATAAAATCTACTAATTCTATTTAAAAATAGTAAATCTAAATACAATTTTATTTTACTTATTTCAGGTCGAAGCCAACAACTGCAGCGATAACCCACGACCATGACGTTATCGTAAACTGGACAGTACCTTGAGTCATCACGACACGTGCCTCCGATAAATTGATACTGGATTGAACTGAATTATGGATACTAACTCAAAAAGGGGTCCAAAACCGAAGGTGCCATTAGAGATACAAAAAGATGTTTATTTACAATTCAAAGATGACTTTTGTAATGGCATAATACCACCTATTTCGCATACTGTCTATAATAGTGTTCAATCTGCTTTAAAAAACAAAATGACAAAAAAGGGTATTCAAATGAGTATAAAAACTAATTATGTTTTTTTCTTTGGACATGTCATGAGCAAAAAAACACTCCCTTTTGTCACTGAACCTATGAGCTGTTCTTCTTCTGGCACAAATTATGACACGGACAATCCAGAACAGGACCGTTCTTGGAATTCTTTGACTGATAACAGTCCTAATAGTATAATACACATTTTATGCGTAGATAAAATAACTTGGGAAGAAATCAAACCAAAATATTATCACTATCGTCGTAATAGTAAAACGGATTGTAAACAACAAAAGAGACTTAAGCTCCAAATAAATAGGTGGACCAATGTCATACAAGGACAACTGTGGAATGCACTAAAATTAAGCTGTACATGGTGTTTTAAAGGAAATTATGCCAAGAGTGATTTTGAAGTTACTTGTAAGGGGTATTGTAAACAATGTCATGCAAATATCACAGTCACATCACAACTTAAAACTGAAAATTTTATTGAATTAAAATGTTTAATAACCAATTGGCACAATGATTACAAACATTCCGTTACTATAAAAAATCATATTAGGGCACGTACACGGCATATTCTTTCTCAAAATTTGCAAAATAGATCACCTATATCGGTCAGAAATGAACTAGCTTTTAAACTGATGCAAAAAAATGATGAAGAACCTCCAGTCCTACCAAAATTAGAGACATTACGTCAAATAAAACACCAAAGTAGGAAATCGTTACATTTTCACGAAAACCTTATTTTATCGCTTACGTGTATGGCTTTTACTCCACCGTATGATAAATGTGTGAGAGCTGTATCAGCACTCCCTTTTTATGTTTATTATTGGACAGATGACCAAATAAACTATTATCAAAATTGTCAAAAAACTTGTAACTTTATAAGAGTCTCTATAGATGCTACTGGATCCCTATTTTGTAAAAAAATAAGACCAATTGTTAACGAACACACGGAAATTGCAGAAAAATGTCAAGGCCCTATATTTTTGTACACTATTATGACCGATACTACGGTGAAAAGCAGTGTGCCATTAGGGCAGTTTATTTCTGAAAGACATACAATGGCTAGTATTTCGCAATGGCTAAATACTTGGCTTTCAGGCAGGAAACCTCCTAACGAAGTTGTTACTGATGACTCAGCCGCCCTAATTGGAGCTGTTGTTAAAGCATTTTGTGGTTACAACTCCACAAATGAATATTTGGACAGTTGTTTTAAATTATTAGAAAATAAATCAGATAAAGTCCCCATTTGCCACGTTAGACTGGATACATCTCATTTTTTTAAGACGCTCTATAATCTCACTGTTTTCAAACATGTAGACACGAGAATTATCCATTTTTATGTACAATGCTTTAAACAAATAAAAAATTCTATATCTTACATTCAGATTAAACAAATTATTCAGGATATTATTATTGTGTCCAAACATAAATATCGCGGAAGTATAAATGGACAACAAACACGATGCGAAAGTTCACTACAAAAATTACGAAATATAATTACAGCAGATAAAGAAACGAGTTACCTAGAATACGAGAAAAATGCAGATTATCCAAATTTTGAAAGTAATAATATTTTCGAGGACACTGACATAGATTTAGATACGACATTAATAAAGTTTATTGAAGACGTTGATGCTAAGGAAGATTTATTTATCACATTAAGCGGCGATGACGTAACCGAATTTGAAAACATATTCTATTTTCCACTTCTGAAAGGTACTTTAATCAGACTGTTACGCAAATTACCTATGTGGGGTAATATCATGTGTCCTTTTTTTCAGTCAGATGTTTGTAATAATTCAAGCTCTAACATAGAAAGTTATTTTAGAGATATCAAAAAGCTATTTTTCAATTTTAATTTTGGTAAACTGCGTATTGACGAATTTATCATAAAACATTATACTCTAATAACAGGAGCGTTAAGACTGGGTTCAAGCGATTTAAATAACTTAAAAGCTGAAGAGGAAATGGATGTAAATTCGCGTAATGAAGACGACATGTTTTACGACAACTCTATTTTTAAAGATAACCCCAAATATATTGAAGATTGGCGAGGCCTTGTCAGTAAGCAATATAAAAAAGTGCGTACTACTCGTGTAACATTACACGTTCTACGAAATGGTAATATTAGCACGTCTGGAAACTCTAACATTTTCACCAACACATGTGCATTTGACTCAGTAGTACAAAGTTTAGGTATAGCTTACTTAGACTATCCACGTTTTAAGAAATATATTTCTGACATGAAAATATTCTTACAAAATTGATTCAAAATCTAATTATATCAAAACCAAAATCTAAGCAACAATATACCACTAAAGGCATATACGATTCAAGGGCTAATATTTTAATGGATATATTTGAAAACGAAACAGCAGCGTCAGCAGATAATATTATAAATTGTGTTTGTAACGTGACACGAATAATAGACAATATAGCAAAATATGACTTATACAGTGCAGGACGTAGCTTAAAATGCACAAACATAGATTGTGATGTTAATAAGGATAACGTTCGAAAATGTAGTTGGATACCTTTGAACACAAATACCATTGAATCAGAAGGTTTGAAGGCCTTAAGTAAAGCAGCTTTGATTACAGATTCGTATAGAAAATGCAAAATTTCGGCTTGTGTTGGTTACAATAAATACGAATATGATTTATCTAATTTAATTTTTTTCGAATTTAACGATGAAACTGCGGTTAACATAAACGACTTCCCGAAAACGATTGAATTAAATGGGAAATGCTTTCAAATTGTTACCATTGTTGACTACATTAATAATGGCAGTAATAGCATAGGACATTATAGAACACGGTGTTTCCGTAGACGTACAAAAACTTGGCAGTGTTACTACGATATGTTACCAACACAACGTAAAAGTAAGTCTCCCCCCCTTGTTGTTCCCCACTGTGCTATTTATATCAAGCTGTGATGATTGTTTATTTAAGTAGAGATGAATCTCTATTATTATATACAAATTTCTGTAATGTAAATTTTTAAATTATAACTATTTTGTATACAAGTTTTAAAACACTATTGTAAATAAAAATTAGTTTTGTAAGTCTAACTTAAACTGTGATTTGTCAGTAACAATGTGATTATACTGTGATTTAATATAGTAATTATTTGTACAAATGAATGATTTCATGCAGCAGTTATTATTAGTAAATATTCTCTAAGACTGATTATTGTAACGGTTCCTAATGTGATTATACTGTGATTTTTAATATAGATACTTATTAATGATTGTACAATTTTTATTATTTGTAAATATTCTCTAAGACTGATAAATATGGTTAAATCGTAACCTGTTATGTTGTATTACATTATAAACACAAACAAAAACTAGTACTAAAAAGAAGTAAATTGTCATTATTGTACCAAATCAGTAATAATATGATTATACTGTGTTAAAAAATAATTGTTTTTGGCATAATAAATGTTATTTGAATTTTTCCAATTATTTAATTTTCACTCAGAACTATATCTACAATGAAGTGTACATACTCCTAGTTCAGTACTTCATCACGTTTCAGTTTTAGTTCTCTATTAAAAAAAACTTGACAAAGCACCTTTGAGCATATCTGTACCTGTACTATGAACAGAAATTAACAGGGTTTTTTACTTATTCCCCTGCGAATTCGCATAAAGTATTTACACTAATAGAGGCAGAATTTCACGCACTATTTATATATATAGCATTCATTACAAGAAAAGTTCCCTTTCTATAAGAACTACTATGTGTACGCTGCCATGACGCCAGCTCCGAATGTCATTGAAAAGTCTTGTTCAATATCTCTGTTCCTACAAGAGCAATCGTTATGAAATTTTGCATAGCGGGAGAAGTATTAGAACAGTATTTTTGTGTCCAAATCTGTTGCTTTACAATTAGCCGTTTTCGAGTACGGCCATGTGTACGCTAGCTTGATCGTGACGCTAGCGTACATAGTGAAAATGGTGTTTATTTCCTAAACTAAAGAGGAAGATTTTTTTTTATTTTTACAGTAATTAGGCAGTATTTACACAGAGTTTTTTGGCATAGAAACTAACTCGTTGCAGTTCTGGTGTACGCTAGCATAACGGACACGGAATATTGAATTAATAAATGATGGCTGATTAGATTATGAGTGAAAAATTGATTTCAAGTGTGTTAATTATAATTACCTATTATTAAATATTGCTTGTCAACAACATATGAGTGTTTTATTTTGCATCAATCTATATACCTACGGCTCTACCTTAAGGTTTTAAACACGATGTCGCAAGCAAGAGCTAGTACTTATTTAATATCGATAACAATTATTCAGATTTCCCAACAATGTTCGAAATTATACCTAAACACGTCTGGCCCTGGGGGCACGATTACTGTAGCAAAATCTGGCAGGGAAAGGGTTAAAATACTTTTACATAAATCACTGAACATATTTCTGAAAAAAATCATCTGAATCTATTGCCGGCGCAGTTACGTCACTATACCGTACCCAGCTCAAATACCACACTATCATCATTACATGAGCACAGCAGCCCACTGTTCGCTTACCGACGAGGCAGCTGCAGCAATAACCTACTATGGTTTCTAATGTATTGGCCACAGCAACATCTCTGCTAATCAATAAATACATGTGATAAGTATGACTGTTGACATGTCTTGATTTAATCCTACCTCTTAAGATGTAAAGCCCTAAAAGCCTAAAGCCCTAAAATCAAAGGTACATAATATCTTCATCGATAGAATTATTTACCTCAACTGAATAAATACCAGTCCAACAGATGTGTTCCCCATAATAAGATCTAGCCTGTTTGAATTGGTAGGTCCCAAGAGCTAACCATTTTAAATCAGTTGTTGTCAATCATGGAAAGCTATCTAAATGTTGAGCTATCTATCTATGTCATGGATTTGATCTAACTTGAGCAGGGTGTAGGTTATGTTGTGGATTATTGAGATCTCCACATGGTCCAGCATCAGGCAGATCTAGGCGAATGGAGTCGTGCAGATCATGACGTTGAACTTCTCTTGTAGCTTACCTTCAGCAAGCAGCACATACTCTTTCCAATCTTGATATCTATAAAAATAACATGATTAAATATGTAATACAAAACATTTCATAATGGGTTATAGATTGATAAAAGTATGTATTGTAATATGAAGTAACTAGGAATACATGATAATGATCAGGCAGTAATTGTGTCAAAATAGATGATACTATCTAATATTTACATTATTTATTTGTAAAACCTTCACTTATCAGGGGATTCAATATTTTAAACACATCTAATATTAATATTATCACTATCATCTATAGAAAACTGGAGAAAAGAAGAGCAGTAATATAAGTTGAATTAGGTTTCTTTTTTTATGTTGCAACATAAATAAAAATATTTACCAAATGCAGCGCGACATTTCTAACTAAAATGTTTCTCTCTTGTCGGTCTTGTCTCACAGGATCTGTTCTAGTTGCGCAGGCAAAGATAAACTGCCTTCATTGACTGTGTTTGCTCAATCTTGAAGCAGTGTCAAACACTCTGTACAAAGCACACATTCTGAAGACACCTGCAATTAAAACAATGAGTGAAAAAGTGTGATTTTACCCTATAAGACGTTATCTATCTTCTGTAACATATTCAAAGAAATTACACCTACAAGTAATCAAGAGTAAAGCGTTATTTGGCCTCAAACAGATTCGTTTTTTTTCGTTATTAGTTTGTTGGATTTTCCCTGTGCGAGTCTAAATATGATTTTTTTCATTCTTTAAACATGTTTTGCAAGCTGGTACAGTCATTAAAAGATTAGTCAGGAAATAGGTGCCTGACATTCATAAGTAATTATATATTCAAAGAGTAAAATAAGATCTGCTTACCTGAGTAGGATTTATCCAAGACTGCAACAAGATAATCATTGGAGTAGACGCTTGTTCTAATGAATAAGTGGGTCGGTTTCTGGGTATCAAAAACGAGCAATTGATACATCGTCGGTTTTGCCGGGTGACTGATGATGTCAATCGGTCTACTCGAGATATTTGCACAATGAAATACTCACAAAAAAGTACATAAAATACAAACAAGTTCTACTTTTCAAAAAACAATTCATTAATTATTATTCAATGTCAACTCCCAAAAACACATCGCTAAAGCAAACCACAGAGTTTTTTTTTTTTTTTTTGGTTCTTTTCGTCCCTCTTTGGGACAGGCAAAGGGAGCTGAGCCCATACAGCCAAGTCTGATTTAGTTTTCTTTTTCTTCCAATTCTTCTTTTCTTTCTTGTCTTTCTATAATATAATCAAGGCCGAAACCATGTCTTCTTTATTCAATGTCTTCGATATCCAATAGTCAGGCCGAAACCAAGTCTTATTTTTATCAATGTCTTCAATAACCAATAGTTAGGCGTAAGTCAAGTCTTCTTTTAATATATTCAAGTTCAGTACCTTTTGTTAGACCGTAGCCGAGTCTTCTTTCATGTTTTATTTAATATTATCTCAATATCTCAATATCATATAATTTTATGTCAAAAGTGTAGTAGTTGTCAAATTCAAATTTCATCAACAGTTGATACAATAAAATCGTAAATTGGTAAAAAACAATCTTTTTTCGTCAAAAGTTGCTGAAGCGAGCGCGGGATATCTTCAGCATTTTCATAAATACCTAGCAGGCGATCAACTAAAATGATCCTTTGAAGAGCAAAATTAGGACAATCAAATACGATGTGATCCAATGTTTGTATAGCAGACATTGATTTAAATAGTAAAGATACGGTCGTCCGAACATTTGACGGACGCGGTCGCCCTACAAAAAACACTAACGTCATCTATTAGAACTAGTATGAACTACGATGTCAATCCGCGTGGTCTGCTCCTAGACGTAACCTTGTAAGAGCGGGGTGAGGTATTTTTCGAGGTACAAAGAAATAAAAAAAAACTTTTTATTTTTGAAAATTTATATTTGTTGCAGTTTGTTGGTGTTATTAAGTTTTCATTGGTCTTCGAATAAAACAATTTTTTTTAATTATTTATAGTAATATTATTAAATCTTTCCATTTCATCGGCTACCGGCTACAACGAGCGCCGCTGCAAAGTTATGTCGTACTTTTACGCGGCTTCGCTTCGTCTTTGTCATAGGTTGAGACAAATATGAAAGAAAATTGTTTTAAATAATGTTAGCAGTGGATTTAATGACATATTTTTAACTTACCGGTGATATGAAATGTTATCATTTTTTTTATTGTGCTTTTTGTCGTAGTTCACGCAACCCTTCACGGCAAAACTTGGCATTTTTGCTTGCAAAATATACGACCGTTCCGAAGACAGCCGATCGCGTTCTAGTTCACTTCGATAAAGGGAGGACCATTTTGGGACCAAGTTCGAGGCGTCATTGTAACATGCGGTCCGCCCTGTCCTTACGCAGTAATATAATATGTCAATGATAGCAGAATTACAATAATCACAATTTGGGGAAGACAGAATGCCAATTCTAAACAGATGTGCATTAAATCGACAGTGACCTAGCCGTAGACGACAAATCGTTGTATAAAACTTTCTGTTCCGATAGATATTTCCTCCTGTAAACCAAGGAGGAGAAATCTTTGTTTTAATTTCAGCTAGCCACTTTCCTTTGGTTTCAACTACATGCTGCCAGAAATTGTGAAATTCACGTGCCAGTTTTGATTTGAAATAAGTCAACGCATCTGAATTTGGAATGGGCTTATGCAAAATTGGACATTCCTGATGATGATTAACAATGAATTTAGCCAGGTAATCAACTTGTTCATTTCCAACTACCCCGATATGTGAAGGAGTCCAGAAAAGGACGATATCTTTGAACTTATGTAAATTATTGTATTTTTCTCTGATATTATAAATTATGTAACTTGTTTTTGCATTACAACTGGGATTTTCTAGTGCTCTCAATACACTCATACTATCAGTGATAATGATCCATTTATTTTCTTGCCTAGTCTCAATATACTCTAAAGCACTGAGTATTGCCATAGCCTCTGCTGTATACACAGTTGCTACTGAAGACAACCTATTTCCAAACCCACTTCGAGCCTGAACGTCATAAATAGCCATAGATACAGCATTATCATTTTTTGAGCCATCTGTGTACAATTGATTGTAACCATTCCATTCCTCAAGCATTCTGTAAACATCCTCTTTAAACTTCAAAGATTCATTAATTACTATTTTAAATGGACAATACTTTGATTCATAGGAATATAAATAACAAGGCCAAATGGAGCTAGAAAAATAATTTTGATTAGAACAATCTTTTAAAATTTCAGATAAACCTTGTACTAGAAAAGGGGGATTGATCCCATTAATAGCCTTCTTTAACTGCAATAGAAGAGGATGATCACTGATAGAAGAAATCTTAATGAAGAATTTTGTTCTGAGGTAATTGAATCTAATTATCAATGGAGGCAAACTACATTCGACTTGCATTGACACTATAGGTGTTGAACACATAGCTCCCAAAATAATACGTAAGCATCTATTTTGCACTTTTTCTAGTTTTTCTACTAGTTTTTGTACACCACTATAGCAAAAAAATGCATATTCGAAGTGACTTCTTACTAAGGACTTATATAAAATCAGTAATGTCCCTGGATCAGCACCCCAATAAGTGCCAGCGAGAGATTTCAAAATATTGCAAGCTTTTAATGCTCTGTTTGCTAAGTAATCAACATACACATTCCATTTAAAATTACTGAGAAAAGTAACACCTAAAAATTTTATGGAACTATCCACTAACATAAGACTATTATTGTAATAAATTTTAATACTAGTAGAACCAACAACATTTTTGGAAAAGACAACAACCTTACTTTTCTCATAGCTGACCTCCAAACTGAGACATTCAAAATAATGTCCCAATTTTTCCAAGCTAGCATTGAGTTTTGTTTCAATGCTGTTAAGGTTTTCTCCTGAACAATACACAACCAAATCATCAGCAAATTGTAAATTACAGACATCACTACCCAGCACATTATTTAACCTAGCAATATATAAAATAAATAATAGAGGACTTAATATTCCTCCTTGAGGAACTCCTCTATAAGAATACCTAGGTCCTATTAATTGATTATTGACTTTTACATACAATTTACGTTCATTTAAAAACTCAAAAATCCAACTTACTATTTTTTCAGGAAAATTTAGTGAAAGGAGAATGGATGACAATGTACTTAAATTTACGTTATTAAAAGCACCAACAATATCGAAGAAAACAGATCCCAACATTTTATGCTCGACAAGAGCACTGTGTATATCCAGAGATAAATGACTAAGACTTTCCCGAGCAGAACGACCACATCGAAAGCCAAATTGATTGTAAGGTAGTAGACTATTACTTTCAATGTAAAATATCAAACGTTGTTTTAGAAGCTGTTCAAATATTTTACCAACACACGAACTTAGAGTAATAGGACGATATGAGTCAGCGCTGTTAGGGTCTTTACCCTGTTTCAGGATAGGTATTAAACAATCTGTTTTCCATTCCTCAGGAATAATAGAACAATGCCAAAGTGAATTCAAAATATTTAAAAATATAGACAAACTGTGTGAATTTAATAATTTTAACATTTTGTATGAGAGCCAATCTAAGCCACATGCCGAATCTCTTCTTGATCTTAAAGCAGATTTTAGCTCTTCAATAGAAAAAGTTTCCACCATGAAATTATTTGTGCAATTTTGTAAGTTATTGTGACTGACTGTGTAAAAATTTTGAACTGAATCAGGAGTATACTTATGCAGAAATTGAGAGATCCATTCATAACTAGAAAACAAACTGCTATTTGTAGAAACATTTTTTAACTTCCTCATTTTTGTCCAAACTTGACTCATTGGAGTGAGTCTATTAATAGAATTACAAAACTCTAACCAACATGCACGACGCTCCTGTCGTAGGATACGTTTTTTTCGGGCTTGCATATGTTTGAAACTTATAAAATTGTCTAGACAAGGATTTGATTTAAATAAGATGTATGCTTGCTTACAATCTTGTACAGCTCTAGTGCACTTCTCGTTCCACCAAGGGAGTCGAAGCTTCCTCCTAGATCTGCGAGAGTCACAAGTGGTACTGTTTTTATTAAAACTGATTACTGACATCTGAACTGCTTGTAGAATTATTGAACACAAATTATTATATGTATCAATATGACTCAAGTTATTATACTGAAAACTTTCCATCATGTCATTTACAATCTTTTTATAAATAGACCAATCAACTAATTTCAGATTACAATGAAGAGGAATATTTGAAACATTAGAAGGATCCACATCATTAGCAGTATCTATAACATATTTTGTAATGGTAGGCAAATGATAGCTGCCTATAGAATCCTGATAAACCTGCCATTCACAAGACAAAGCCAAGGAAGAAGAAACCATAGTTAAATCAAGACCATTTGGTCTCTATAGATGAGACCCTACAGTAGTTGGCTGACCATCATTTAAGAGTATCAAGTCATTTTCATCCATGGAATTCATTATAGCTCTGCCACGAGAGTCGTCACTACAACAACCCCAAAAAGTGTGATGGGCATTAAAGTCCCCAGCAATTATCAATGGTTTAGGTATACTATTTATTAGTGAATCAAATTTGTTCTTTTCAAAAGTAGGACTGCAATTTCCAGGACTGTAAAAACTAACTACTGAAATGTATTTGTTATTAATTTTAATTTTAATTGCAATATTTTGAATAGAATCGTCAAAATATGTGTCTAATAATCTAAATTCAATGCCATTACGTATAAATATAGCAACACCATTGTGATCATTACTACAATCATTCCTAACTGTGGTATAGCCACGAATGTTGTATTGTATGTGTGGTTTTAACCATGTTTCTGAAACTAAAGCTAAATGTATGTCATTATTATAGAGAAACTGCTGAAACTGTAGTTTATTACTTAGCAAACTTTGTGCATTCCACTGAGCAATATTTAAAATTTTGTTAGTGAATTTTATATTATAATACTTTTACCTTTAATAGTCTCTCTAATAGCAGATGTTATAGATTGTGTACAAATACTTTCATTTTGTGTTTTATTTAACTTAATCAAGTTAACAATAGATTCTGTCAACAAACTTAATGCTGTGCTATTAGACAACATCAAGTTTATAATATCTGTCGAATGTTCCGATTTGTTCAGTGATGGGAAATTAACTTTATTAAATAAGTCCGAAAAAGGGGTTTTCAATGTATTTCTGCTTTCAGCAATCTTTCTTTTCTTAATGGGACATTGGCCAGATATGGATAAATGATTACCTTTGCAATGAACACATACAGCTTTTTCAGCAGGTACAGAGCACTCCTTGAAGGAATGACCCTCAGTACATACTGAGCATCTTTGCGAATTTTTACAAAATTTGGCTAAATGCCCAAAACGTAAGCAACGGAAACACTGCTTGACTGGTGGAATATAGGGCAGTACTGAAAGCCGCCACATCTTAATATGAACGTAATCTGGTAAAGATGTAGATGAAGCAAAAGTAATAACTACAGTTTGGGTAGGCTGTAGTTCAGATGAGCTACCTACTCTAACTTTTTTCATTATTCTTCTAACGCTTATAATTTTTTTTGAACTTGATATTGCCTTAAAAATTTTTTTGTTTGACATATCCGTAGGTACTGACGTGATAACTCCAGACAATTCTGTCGTTCCAGCCGGAATCGACGCTTTGATCGACTGTTCTCTCAGAAAAGTAACATTGTCCAAGAATGAATTGGCTAAATTCGGGCGATCGAAAACTACGCCGATTTTGTATCTGTTAATTTTTTTCAAATACTTAATCCCTTTCACAAATCTAGTGAAGCATCCACTCAGGTACATCATATCTCTTTGGCCTATTGGTTGTTCTTCATTTGTGCTCTCGATAAATACAATAAAGTCATACCCAGCTACGGAATCCTCAGGGTACCTGCGACTGTAGTCTGTAACCCTATACGGGGCATACTTCTCTGTAGCCTTTTCTTCAGCATTGCAGGAGTCAACGTAGTCAGACTCACTTGTCTCCGAAGATGAATCCGGAGGACCAGTAACAATTTCTTCACCAGGATCTTGTTTAGGTTTTTTTCTTTTCTTAGGCATCTTAAATCTTGTAAGAACTACTTGTTTTATAAACTAAGTTAATCGTAAGTAGAATAAAAACAGGAAAATATGTACAAACTAAATTAAAATTAAATTAAATTACAAGAAGTAAAAAAAAAAGACCGCCTATTATTTCAAGGTTCCCGCGCTTTTTTTTCAACAAACCACAGAGTACATTATACGCAAAACAGTGTTGCCAGGTCGAATCTGAAAAAAACAGAAGAAATGTACCCAAAAAAATACAGGAGATTGAAAAAAAAAAACAGTAGATTTAAGTTTTGTCATAGAATAAAGAAAAAAAAACACATTTTATACATACCTATATCCGTGCATGTCATTTCAGTCATGATTTCATTCTATTATCCTTCATATGGCTCTATGATCTCCTTTTGAAGAGGCTCATTTCATTCTATTAAAAGTTTTCTTTTATTTACATCATTAACTATATGTAGGCTGATGATGATGATCTACAAGAAAAGCGAAGAAGGTGCGCGCTGTTAGGTTGTGTGCAAAATATGGAGCTAGTTGTTTGTGGTTGAAATAAGTGGCTACTATTTTCTTTATTTATTCTGTAAACTTTATATAATTTGTTTGATTGCACAAAATCACTTACGTACAGATAACCACTGCATTCAACCACACTGGCTTGAATAATTTATCTATAACTGATTAATAATAAAAATAATAATATAATCAAAATTTAATTTGAACATTATAAAATTAAAATTATTGAAGCAGGCCCCTCTCAGGAAAATCCACCAATATTCAAAATATTAGAAAATCCAGGTAATTAAAGTTATTTGTTACACAATGCATTACAAGTACAACCTCATGCTATGCTCATGCTCACCTCATCTCCTCCGGCATTAGTCATTGTCACTATCAGAAATGGGGGAATCTTGATACATATTATTATTAAATTTTTTCAAATATTTATTTACATCATAGTTGTAACAAAATTTGTCGCCATATGCCCTTTTGCAATGCAATAGTCCACATAGAGTTTTTGTACTGAGCCGATTCCTTTGTTTGGTTTTATTAAGATTTACTGCTGAAAACACCCGCTCTACACATGCGCTTGAGTGTGGGAAACATAATATGTTTTTAACAAAATGTATTAGATGAGGAAAGGCTGGAGCTTCACTTCCAAACTGTTTTTTGGCAACCTCGATCCAGAACAGTTCCACAGGTAGGTCAAATTCTACATCCGTTTTCTGGAGCAATCGCCATTCATCATCTAAGGCTTGCGGGTATCTTTCTTCTACCAAATTTGGGAATTTGCCCGCAAGTGGTGCAATTGTTGTATATTTACAGGATTTCACCACAGAAGGTTCAAGAATTTCTAATTGCTCAAAGACTTTATTTGAGAAGGAAAATCTTTGGTACACTTGGGATACCCCTTCTACATAGAAATCCAAAATTCTTCGTTGGAAGCTCAATACATGCTCTGCATTACTAATATTTTGCAGCCCCAAAGCAACTTTGGCTCCCAAGTATATTTCTTGTATTGGTAGATAATTTCTAGGATTTTTGAAATCTATGTTTGAAATGGGTCTTGAATTCAAATAATTGCTGTTTATAAAATATGACAACATGGTCCTTAAGGTAGATTCTAAATTTTTTCTCAGGCAGTGAATTTGGGTGGACTCCGATTGCATCAGTTTATTCATGTTATTGAACAGAGGTAAAATAAAGTTTAAAAACTCTAAATACAGTTTAACAAATGGATTGTTAAGGTTTTCCAAAATATTGTGTGTACTCTGCAGTCTTTCTTCAGCAATTACATCAATAAAGTATAACTTTAATGCATTATATTGCTCTAAAGCCCTTGAAACTGCAGCATGCAATGACAACCATCGGGTTTGTGCTGGATGTAATAATTTATGAGGCTTAACCTCTACAAAAGTTTGAAATTCTTTGAATATTCCTATTCGTTTTGGACTTCCTTGGATATAATTAAAAACATCTCGGACTAAATCTTCCACATTTGTAGGCAGTTTTTTACAAGCATAAGATGCACAGAGTGCAAAAGAATGACATATGCATTTCATGAAAAAAATGTGAGGTATATCCTGTTTTAATAAAGTTTTTAATGAGTTCTGATTTCCCATCATTACATTGGCCACATCAGCAGCAAAACCAACTAAATTATTTTTCCAAGGGATGCCACAACTATCCAAGCTGGTAGTAATCAATTTGTGTAACTCAACTGCCGTTGCACTTATCTCTATAGGTATAAGGTCAAAAAATGAATCGGTTACCCTATTATTTATCAAGATTCGTACAACTAGACATAAATGTTTAATTGAGCTCTTGTCAGTAGATTCATCTACTATAAGTGAGAATTTCTGTCCCATCATTGCTTTACACAGCTGTTCTTTTTCTGATTTGCCCATAACATTTTTAATTATTGATGTGGCCTTTGTTCTACCCAAATTAATATTTTGTGCAATTTTTGAATCGGGGCAGCAGGCTTTTACAACTTGACTTAAATGATTTATTGTTTGGATAGCAATATTATGTTCTACTTGAAATGAAACAAGTCTCAGTTCTGCTGCCTTAGTTGAAGAGGCAGAAGAAGTTGATGGCATTGACTGTAGTATTGACTTTTGGCCTACAATGCTTTTCATTTTGTTTTGATGCTTTGCTGTAGACCCATGCCTTATAAGATCTGATTTCCCTCCACTATTGATGTTAATGTCAGTACAGCAAGCTTTGCAAAATGCAAAGTCCCCCTTGTTACTTTTTAACACCCAATTTTTTAATTGTTCTACTTCAAGCCAGTCGTTTTTAAACTTTTGACTATATTTTGCTTTCTTATTAATACTCATCATGCAGACCAAGCATTCAACCAAAATTAAAAACCATTAATTAACCACCACCCCACCACACACAACTGGAATAAAAGTGAAAAGCTTGTTAAAATTTCATGCAAAGTAGATAAATATATTGAGTGTAGAACATAAAGATGATTGTTTTACATATTCCTTACTTACCCAGGAGCCCAGGATCACACTCACAATTACAGTTTTCTACATCCACACACTTCGCGTCCTTTGCAGTTAGCAAGAAGCAAAGAGTAAAGTAAATAAAGGCAAGAAGTAATCTCAGACCGTTAAGACTTTCAATATTAAGCGCCAACGAATGTCTCGATTCGATCCTTTGACACAAACGATCTAAAATATTTTTTTTTGTGAACTGTCAAAGTTCTTATTTACGCAAAAAACTACTTTATTCTAATCCAATAAGAGCTTTGATAGTCCACTGGAATCCGCAGAATCGTAGTAGGTCCTACATTTGACAGAAGTACAAACGTTTGATTGAAGTATTGCGTTTCGTTCAGAAAACAAGTAATAAAGGTTTCGTTACACATGTAGATTTCGTTTAAGCTTTGTTGAAGCCATTTGAAAAACAGGCAAATATTGATGTAGCCAGGAGTAAACTCATAAAATCCAGTAGATTCTCTTGCAAAATCAGTAGAACAGTAGACATAGCCTGAAAGCAGTATATCTCCTGTGAAAACAGGAGACCTGGCAACACTGACGCAAAATGTCAGACTCAGATGCACAGATAACTAATCGATTCTGTTGCATTTACATCTTTTTTACCGGCTGTTAAGGGCTAATTAACCAAAGATCAATAATGATAATCTTTTAAATAGAGATTTTATTCTATTGTAGTTTTATTAAATTAATGTAGAATCGGCAGAGTATTTTTTTTTTACAGTGATAATGGCACTTTTAAAAATTAAGGTTGTGTTAATCATATATCGTGTGAAGTGAAACGGAACGTCATTTATAAGGATATGAATTTACGTAAAACAATATCCATACTTTTAAACTCAAAAATAAATATCCTGTTCAAAAACAAAATCCCGGACGCGTAATTTCGTAAAAAAATATGAAACTAATTACTACAAAATTTTGGTCTTGATGCGTGAGACTTTTTGGTACCACTTTTGAGCATTCTCCTTTGATTAAATGATCAAATCTTGATTAGAGTTTGAAAAAACTCAATTCAGAAACAAAAAAGTGTCCCTTAATAAGGCAAAGGGATATAGTTTCCCACCAAGACTATTTTGAAAAACATGTTTATTTTACATGAAAGATAGCCCATAGAATGAACGTAACCGAAATATACTATTCTTTAGAAGATTTTAAATTTCATAACTTGCAACACTCTTCAAAAAATGACTACCTTATATTGAAATGTCAATGTCAAAGTTCAGTGACGTGAAAAAGTGCTAAAATAACGGTCGATTTTTGGTTACTTCCGAGAAAAAATCTTTTATTGTTCAACGAAAAATCTTGTAAGTAGATTATGTTTCCATCTTATATGAAATGACAACTTTAGCTATGTTTTTTTGTTGATTTTATGCGTATAACATTGATAACAGCGTTAAAATCTGCGAAATACTAAGTGGGAAAATTATTCCCTTGGCCCGATTGAGTTTATAATTTATTTCCTAGTATATATATTATGAAAGTTTGAACTCGCATAAAAGTCAATACAAAATACAAATAATGATAGAATGCTGAAATTTGAATGAAAGTATGCTTCTTAGGGGATGTAGATGTGATATTTACATGTAATAATTTATTTGTAGGATTCACCATGAATAAGAAATTAAGGAAACAGGAGTTAGAAGATATCATGAACAACCTGTCAGATTTATCCGATCTTGACTCAGATGATGATGCCTATTACCAAACAGCCCCTGTAACCAGCCCAGCAGATTACCAGAATGAGTCTCAAGAGGTTATTGTTGAAAGGCGTCTTGAAGAGTTGTTTGGTATATCTGATAACTTGGAAGAAACTATTGAAAGCCAAGAAATATATTCAGTAGAAGCACTCACAGATATTTTAGAAATAAATAGTACTAGACCTATTGGTAGTGTGGGTGAGACAACAGGATAATATTTCTGTAATGTCAAGAGTAAACGCTTCAAACCTACTTCGAGTAATTTATTTAAGTTGATCACCCCAACAATTGGTGACCCCGACGTGATCAACTGAAGAAATATTGAAGAGGCGACCGCGTGGCGTGGTGTGGTGCCAGGAAACGACAACGAGCTGAGCTGCTGAGAATCCTTGATGACCGTGTGTGCGTGCTGATGACCCACCTGTCCCTGCAATGCTGTGTAGTGAGTGATTTGGTCGGTTCACAGGGAAGTACGTCCAATTTTGGTACATAACATGCTTATGCTAATCTACAGGTCCGACATTCATAATCAGCCGATTTCTGTGCACCAGACATTCTTTACTGTCTCGAGTTACTGATAATTTCTTGTGTAGGTACCTACTATATACTGAAATGACACCTAGGTACCTACCCAACTACTTGTAAATGATGATTAAATAGTTAGGTCTACTTATATGACAACTGCCCACCTAACTACTTACTTAACTTGCACCTTATGGAGTCAGATTCTAAAACAAGTTGCTAAGTAAGCAGGTACTAATTACTAATTCAATGACAAGCATACCTGCCTTACTAGTAACTACTTACTTTCTCTTTCACTTTGCTTACGGGACCACCCTGGCATTTTCCAGACTTGCTGTGCTGCCTGCTTCTTGGGTCCTGTTGGAATGCGCTGCTATTAACTAACCTACACATCTCTGCTACTGCGTGCATCCTGCGCTGTGTAACCTGCTTTGCTTGTGTGAGTCGCTGACTGCACGAGATGTTGTCGTAGCCATTGCGCGACATACACGGTTTGGCTTTATTTTCTTTTACCAGTATAGCTAATTTCTTGACGGTCTGTTCAGTTCTTGTAAGTGTTCACCATGTCGGCTGAATTGAAATCTCTTATTCAACAACGTGGTACGATAAAGGCTAGAGTAACTATATTTTCTAAATACATAAATACTATAAAACTAATAGAGGCTGACAGTATTCCTAAACAAATAATTATTGAAACTGAATAAAAACTATCAAGATTCAAAGAATTGTTGGTACAATTTGATGATATAAAAACTAAAATTGAGAGTTTAGATCCTGATCAGTTGGAAGAAAATGACATAATTGAAAATGAATTTTGCTCTAACATGGCTAAAGCTCAACTGATTATTGAAAGTCTTGCCCCTAGTGATATAATACCTGAAAATAGGAACTGTAATTCAATATCTACATGTCAGCATATCAATCAAGATAACCGTAACTATAACATTAAGTTGCCTACGATACAGCTGCCTTCTTTTAATGGAAACTATTTAAATTGGATGGAATTTCGAGACACTTTCGATTCTCTAATCAACAACAATGATACTATTCCAGAAATAAACAAGTTTCATTACCTTCGCTCTTCATTGAAGGAAGGAGCATCTGATATAATAAAATCAATTGAGTTTACTGCTGCCAACTATAAATTAGCTTGGAAGTCTACTTACGGAACGCTTTGATAACAACCGGATACTTACTAATAATCATTTAAAGGCTGTCTTGAATTTTGACATAATATCTAAAAAAAATTACAAGTCACTTCGTACTATGATAGATTACTATTCTAAAAATATTCGAGCCCTATCTTCTTTAAATGATCCTGAATCCCGCTGGGATATTTTACTTGTGTATATTATGGTGTCCAAACTAGATGGCGCCACAAGTCGCATATGGGAGGAACACAGGAGTACTATTTCTACTTCGCCAACAATAGAAGAATTCTATAATTTCTTAAGAAATCGTGCTGACGTTTTAGAAACCTTACAGTACAGCAATAATAATGTAGCTACTAAAACTGAAAAACATACTCACTCTAAAGACAATAAACAAACTAAATCATTTGTTTCTTCTTCAAACATTAATGAAAAGGGCTGTGTTGTATGTTCACAAGATCATTTACTATATAAATGTGATAAATTTAAAGACATGTCGTTGGATGCTCGATTTATGGAAGTTAATAAGCATAAGCTCTGTCACAACTGTTTGCGTCCTGGTCATTACTCTGCTCACTGCAAACATAATTATTGTAAAATCTGCAACAAAAGACACAATTTACTGCTACATAAACCACAGTCAAATAAAGAGAAGACAAACTCACCT
Source organism: Aporophyla nigra (assembly GCA_947507805.1). Classification (NCBI taxonomy): domain Eukaryota; kingdom Metazoa; phylum Arthropoda; class Insecta; order Lepidoptera; family Noctuidae; genus Aporophyla; species Aporophyla nigra. The sequence continues at coordinate 22,150,361 of OX382292.1, read as the reverse complement.
GTTGATACTTCTTCTGCAACATCAGTTCCTCAAGAACCAAGTTCCTCTCAGACATCTACTATTGCCATGTTTAATCCTGTATCACTCTCTGTGGCAATGCCCAGGCAGATTCTTTTATGCACTGCTCAAGTAAAATTAATTGATAGCCGATCTTCTGAAACACACACTGTGAGAGCATTACTAGATAATGGAAGCCAGTCTTCATTTATAACTGAAAGAATGCAAAGAAAATTGAATTTAACCTGTTCTGATACTAATATTTCAATAGCTGGTATAAATAATAAGTTAACTAATACTACTAAAAGGTGTAACATAAAACTTAAATCTCGGATTAACCTATTCCATGCTAATGTTTCATGTCTTTTAGTGCCTGATATCACTGGCACGTTGCCCAGCTCAAGGGTTAACACTTCTGAATGGAATCTTCCCAAATCTATAGAACTAGCAGATCCTACCTACTATATGCCCTCTGAAATTGACTTACTGCTAGGAGCCGATATTTATTGGGAAATTGTAGATTCTGAACAAATTAAGTTAGGGGAAAATAAACCTACTCTAATAAAATCTAAACTGGGTTGGCTCATGTCAGGCCCTGCCGGTGGGGGCCCTACTACTACTACTAATTCTAACTTTTCTCAGGAAATTAGGGACTCTCTGGCTAGGTTCTGGGAAGTTGAAGATATTCCTGCTCTGCCAAATGAAAATACTAAGTTTTCTAATGAGGAACAATATTGTGAAAACCATTTTAATGAAAACACTGTCCGCCTGAGTGATGGGAGGTTTTGTGTAAAACTTCCATTGCGTGAAGATCCCAGTAAGGCTTTAGGGGACTCTTATCTTATTGCTAAAAGGCGCTTCTTTAACTTAGAAAAGAAACTAAATAAATCTAAAATAAAAAATGAATATACTGATTTTATTAACGAATATCGCAGATTAGGGCATTTATCTGAAGTAAGCCGTCCTAGCTTTGGATATTACATTCCTCACCATGCAGTAATTCGTGATAGCAGTGAAACCACTCGGTTAAGAGTAGTCTTTGATGCTTCTTGTAAAACTTCTACCAATAAGTCACTAAATGATATCCAATTTGTTGGACCAGTAGTACAGGACGATTTAATGGCAATTCTGCTCAGGTTCCGTCAGTATGCCTATATGGTGACGGGAGATATTGAAAAAATGTATAGGCAGGTTATGGTAAATGAATCACAGCGTCATTTACAGCTTATTCTTTGGAGGGAAGACGAAAGTCAACCACTCAAAACCTTGCAACTCAATACTGTCACTTATGGGACAGCTTCAGCTCCCTATCTGAGTACTAGGTGTCTTGTCCAACTCGCTGCGGAGTGTAGTGATGAAGCTGTTGCAAATACTATCAGACATGACTTCTATGTTGACGACCTGAACAGTGGTTCAGACTCAAAATCTCTATTAAAGGCTAAAATTTCGGGAGTGATTGCCAAACTTGCTGAAGGCTGCTTTCCTTTGCGTAAATTTAGAACAAATTCTCCCGATATTCTTGATAGCATACTTACAACTGACCAATCTCAAGACTTTAGTAAACAATCTTCTGTCTTAGGATTAAAATGGTCACCTATCTCTGACAGTTTAAACTACTCAGTCGAAAATAAATCGATTCCTAAAGTTACGAAACGCTCTATACTGTCGAACTCGTGTCGAATATTTGATCCCTTAGGTCTTTTATCTGCCTGCACTATTTTTCATAAAATCTTACTACAAAGGCTCTGGTTACTTAAACTAGATTGGGATGATGAAGTTCCAAAAGAAATTCAGAATTCATGGATAGAATTCCATAATGAAACGCAACATTTTACTCACATTCAGATACCTAGATACATTTTCTGCAGTTCTCCTATGTACATAGAGGCTCACTGCTTTACTGATGCCTCGCAAAATGCCTATGCTGCATGTGTTTATCTCAAATCGACTAATAGTTTAGGTGAAGTTAACTGTAACTTATTATGTGCTAAAGCTAAGGTTTCTCCTTTGAAATCGGAAACAATTCCCCGTCTGGAATTGTTAGGCGCTTTGCTTGGTGCAAAACTATACTCTAAAGTATGTCACTCTTTAAACCTTAAGATTGCACGCTCAATATTTTGGACGGACTCAACCATAGTACTAGGGTGGTTACACACTCCACCTAAGACTCTTAAAACTTATGTAAGCAATCGGATTGAACAGATTCGAGAATTAACTGACATAACTACATGGCGTCATGTACCTTCTGAACATAATCCCGCTGACATGGCTTCCAGGGGCATTCAACCACGTCTTCTTAATAATAATATTCTTTGGTGGCATGGTCCTATCTTTCTGACCAAGTGTGAACATGAATGGCCCCAATCTAAATCTAATCCTTCTACTTTACCTGAAATAAAAATACGTTTAAATGTTAGCACTATGTCTAGTGACGTCATACCCTTTGAAAAATATTCTAAACTATACAAACTACAAAGAATATTTGCTTACATACTGAGATTTATGAATAACATTAAAAAATCTAATACAAAATTAAATGGTGAACTTACCTGTTCTGAGTTAAATAACTCACTGTTACTTCTAGCTAAAGCGTCACAAAGAGAATGTTTTTCAAAGGAAATTCACTCACTTGAAACTTTGGAAAAATTAAACTCTAAGTCACGAGTTCTATCTTTGAACCCTTTTTTGGATCGACAGGGTGTCATACGTGTCGGTGGAAGGATCGACAATGCATCTTACTGTCCCTATGAAAAAAGACATCCCATACTGCTAGACCCCAAACACACTTTCTCAAAACTTTTATTTGAGCAAGAACATCTTCGTCTCCTACACTGTGGCCCTCAGCAACTGTTAAACACTATCCATGAGCAATTTTGGCCTACAGGTGGGAAAATATTAGCTGCGACTACTGTCAGAAAGTGTGTTCGTTGTCAAAGATTTAGAGCTAAGCCTTTAGAACCCATAATGGGTAATCTACCGGAATCTCGTGTAACTCCTGCTCCACCATTTGCGACTTGTGGTACTGATTTTGCAGGACCCTTTTTAATTTTAAATAGGAAGGGTCGCGGTGCCAAGAGCTCCAAGTGCTATTTATGCATATTTGTATGTTTTAGCACGAAAGCTGTACACTTGGAGGTCGTGAGCGACCTGAGTAGTGATGCCTTCATTTTATGCTTGCGTAGACTCATAGCACGAAGAGGTAAACCTCACACCATATACTGTGACAATGGAAAAAACTTTGTAGGAGCTTGTAATGAACTGAACAGACTGCTCAAGGAAAATGAACGTTCAGTTAGCGACTTCGCGAGCAAGGAGGGTATAACTTTTAAGTTTTCTCCCGCGTATGCACCGCATTTCGGCGGTATCTGGGAAGCAGGAGTCAAGACAGCTAAACATCATCTAAAACGGATAGCGAGTAACTCAAGTTTAACGTTTGAAGAATTATATACTCTGTTTGCACAGATTGAGGCCATTATGAATTCACGGCCCATTACTTCTATGTCTGCTGATCCTTCTGATCTGTCAGCACTTACACCGGGACACTTCCTTGTGGGCCGACCATTGACCTCACTGCCTTCACACGTTATCGAAAAGGCCAGCATCAATCGATACCAGCTGATTGAGCGCTTGAGACACCACTTCTGGTCCCGATGGACAAAGGACTACTTATCCACTCTACAGCAACGCGTCAAGTGGCAGCGTGCACAAGACCATGTTCGTGTTGGCGACCTGGTCCTCATCCTGGACGACCAGCTGCCACCTATGAAGTGGCTCATGGGCCGCATCATCAAGCTGTACCCAGGAGCTGACGGCGTATGCAGAGTGGTTGATGTGAAGACTGAGAACGGCGTCATTCATAGGCCCGTCTCAAAACTATCATTACTAGATTCCCAAGAGCTCCTTGCGGAACGTGTCCCCAAGGGGGGGGAGGATGTTCGCAACGGAGCTGGAACGCGCAATGCGCTTATCTTTATTTTATTTCTATTTTATAACTCTGTAATGTCAAGAGTAAACGCTTCAAACCTACTTCGAGTAATTTATTTAAGTTGATCACCCCAACAGCAACTTTAGAAGAAAGCTTTGTGATGGATTGCAACCAACGAGAAGCTGAAATAGAGCAATGCTTAGCTGAAATAGAGCAATGCTTAGCTGAAATCTGTGAAGAACACTTGGGAGTGTTCCACACTGTCTGTGTGTGTGGGTGTGTCCTTGGGTGTGTTGTAAAACAGTGGGCTGTACTCCAATATCTACAGATGACTTGAAGTGCAAGACCTTCAAGCAGTAATGTTATTGTAACAGAACCGGATCGTCGCTCAAGATCAAGCAGAACTATGAATACAGTAAGACAACCAAGGGAGTGGAAAATTGAAACAGAGATACACAATGTTCCAGAATTTACCAATTCAATTCAACCACAATCAACATATAGTCATAAAACGCGGCCTATCGATGTTTTTCAAAACTTTTTCCCAGAATATTTAGTACAAGTTCTAGTGGAACAAACAAATAGATATGCGGTGCAGAATAACAGCAATAATTTTACACCAGTATTATCAGAGGAAATGAAAGCTTACCTTGGAATATTAATAATGATGGGGTTAAACCCATTGCCTGATATGGAGCTATATTGGTCTAATGACCCTTTTTACAATAATGCAGAAATTTCAAAAATTATGCCTATGAAAAGATTTAAAAAAAATACTGAAAATTTACACATAAATGACAATGAAAAAGAACCAAATAGGAACTCACCGGAATACGATAAAATGTACAAGTTGAGACCAGTGATTCAAGAGCTTAATAAATTGTTCCAGCAGGAAACAGGTAATTCAAGTAAACAATCAATAGATGAATGCATGGTGAAGTTTAAAGGAAGATCATCTTTGAAGCAGTATATGCCAAAGAAGCCAATCAAGCGTGGCTTCAAAATCTGGGCACGTTGTGATTCTGCAACCGGCTATCTGTACCAGTTCGAAATTTATACCGGGAAAGGAGACAGTATGGAAGACGAGGGACTGGGGTACAATGTGGTTAAAAAGCTGTCAGCCGGCCTTCCTGAGAACACTCTGATAGCGTTTGATAACTTTTTCACTAGCTGTAACCTAATGGAAGATTTGTACGAAAATCAAATTTTTGCTGTTGGTACAGTTAGAGTAAATAGAAAAGATCTTCCGGAAATTTTAAAAAAGTCTCAACCAAAACATTTAAGACTTGAAAGGAACCAATTTGCAGCTGTAACTGCTAAACCAATTACAGCAATCAAGTGGCTTGATACAAGGGATGTTAATATTCTTACAACAGCTCACCATCCAACTGACACAGTATTTGTAAAGAGAACTCAGAAAGATGGTACTAAAAAACAAGTTCTCATCAGCTATCGCTCAGTATACGCTCACCATGGGAGGCGTCGATCACTTTGATCATTTCAGATCATCATATCCGATCAATAGAAAATGCAGGAAATTTTGGATGAGATTGTTTTTTTTATGTTTGATGCGGCAATCATAAACAGCTATATAACCTACAACACTGTGTATGTAGCAAGTACTCATTCTCATAGAAATTTTCGATTGCGATTGGCTCGTGAGCTGATATCAAATTACTCTAACAAGGTAAAACGCCAGGTTGTTTTCAAAAACAAAAAAGGCTCCAACTTTGGAGTTCCAGATGCGATACGTTTACTCAATGTCGGCGTCCATCTTCCAGATGAAGGAAATACTTACAAAAGATGCCGATTTTGTAGCACAAAAAAAGAGGAGAGAAGAACAAAAATAGTATGTTCCACGTGCCAAGTTGCACTATGTGCAAAGAAATGTTTTAAATTATTCCACGAGGCTTCACCCCAAGAATAATTATATTTTTAACACGCTTTTAGCTTCACTTGTAATTAGCTATATTAATTATTAGAATAAAAATGCGATTGCAATACCGCTTTTTATTTAGCATGCATGATAATATTCATAGGTAAATAAAATAAAAGTTCGTAACGCATTTCACTAGATTTTTTTTCTTTATGAATAAAATAAATAAAATGTAAAAAGCGAAACCAGGTGAAATACTAGTATATGAATAACAACAAAACTAGGCATAATTCCCTTTGCCTGAATAGGCAAAGGGAATTATTTTCCCACTTCGAGACACAGTGCACATACATAATCGGGCAAAGGGATATTATTTCCCACCCAAAAAAAGGGGGTAAAAAACCACCCCCCCTTTTTCAAAATACTTTTTTTTAAATTCTGCAGTATCTATTTACTCTATTTCCATTGTAACTTACTTTCTAGCTCTAACACAGGCTCGAGCCTTATTAAGGGTTAAGTAACACTTAAATACTGATCAAGGCGTTCTCAAATTCAAATACTCAATTCAGAAACCGGCGGTAAGTAAGATTATAATAATACTGTTTTATGAGGTGGTGGTTGGCCTCCTGATCAATGTTTCATGAAGAACACAATCGAATGCCTTGGACGAATCGCAAAAAATACCCAAAGCATCGCATTTGTCCTCCCATGCATTATATACATGACCTAAAAGTTCAACTCCGGCATCGGTAGTCGAACGACCTTTTGTAAAATCAAATTCTTTGTTGTGTAATAAATTATATTTGCTAAAAAAATGTTTATAAATTTTTTATATTTTTTCAAAAAAATTACTGAAGGTAGTACTGAAATTGGTCTATAGTTAGTAGGGTCTGATGTACTACCCGATTTAAACAACGATATTATTTTACTGTTTTTCATAAGATCAGGAAACTCACTCAGAATAACAGCTGAAGTTGGCGCTACAATGTTTATAATGGACTTAGCAGTATCCACAGAATGATCCTATAAATCGGCGGACTTTTTAACACTTAAAGAGTGAAAAGTTTAATGATATCATTACAGGTTACATATTGGACATAAATTCACTATCACAAACAGGAACGTTTTCTTTAAGTAAAGACTCTGCAGCAGTGGGTGATGAGTTGAAAGATTTGGTAGTAGATACGGGAATCTCTGAAAATAAATTTTCAAAGGCCGTGGCGACTTGAGAATCTGATTTAATTATGTTGTTTATTGATGACATACTGCAAGACTGTAGTCATTACTTCGGTTGCATGATCTTCCTGTTTCGCTATTAATGATTGTTAACGCCTAACAAGTGCGTTCCAGGCATTACAACGTCTTCATGTCGGGCAACACCATTCCGAACATGGTGACACTATTTCGCGCATGGCAACATCTTTTTTGACACTTAGTCTCGTCTGTCTCTCGCCCTCGTCCGCATTATCGACATTTTTACTGTCGGGTTTTACTAAAAATGTAACTGGATTTTATGAATATAACGCATTATTCTCAAGACGTCTGCGTCATCATTACGCTCAAGAAGATTATACCCAACACATCATAAACAGTCTGGTCCTTCGAACGAAGAAAAACAATATTGAATCAACGACGTTGCGCCTGCGGTCCTAGTGTTCGCCGTGTTCCAGAGCGTTCGCCGCCATTGTGTGAACAATATTGAATTGACATCAAAATGTTCCGTGCATCCATTCTCCGAGCATAAACAATTACGTGGTGGTATTTTATGAGAAATAAGGAATTGAGTTTCAAGAGAAAATAAGGCGTACGCCAAAAACATAATTAAAATATGTACGAGTGCGCTCACGTGGTTTTTATTTACGCCGGCCTGAAGAACAATTTGGGAGTTGGTTTCCTGTGAGGAATAAGGAAATGATTCAAATCAAATCAAATCAATCTTTATTTGTGAACATAAGTACAAAAAGGTGTTATTTATACATTTTAGCTGATCTGTATGTTCGGCCAATAATCGGCATACAAATATAATAATAGGTTGGGGAAAAGTTTCTTCGCATTTTTTAAGAAAATTCAAAACATTTTTTAATAAAGTTTATTTACATTTAACTAAAGTATGTAGGTACCATTTTGTTCGATAACTTTTTGCCATCTTGTAGGTAGGGACATGATCCCATTGCTATAGAAATTTTGGGACTTCTGGTCAAAATATCGCGACAAGTGGTTTAGGCAGTCCTCTCGTGATGTTAACCTGACACTGCCTAAAGAATTCTGAAGAGACCGAAACAGGTGGAAATCTGAAGGTGCAAGGTCAGGACTATACGGCGGATGCATTAACACCTCCCAGCCAAACTCTCTTAATTTTTGTTGGGTGGCTAAAGATGTGTGAGGTCTAGCGTTATCATGATGAAAAACCACACCCCTTCTGTTGATTAATTCCGGCCGCTTTCTCTCAACTTCTTGCTTTAATCTCATCAGTTGTTCGCAGTAGAGTTCAGAATCGATGGTCCCGCCTGGTGGTAACAGCTCATAATGAATAATGCCCTTCCAATCCCACCACACACACAGCATCACCTTGTTGCGAGTTAACCCGGGTTTCGCCACAGTCTGTGAAGCCTGACCGGCCTTTGACCACGACTTTTTTCGCACGTTCTTGTCATACGTGATCCACTTTTCATCACCAGTTATCAGCTTCTTCAAAAATGGTTCGGTTTCATTACGTCGTAATAAAGAATCACAAATGAGTACACGGTTCATTAGGTTTCTTTCAGTGAGCTCGTGAGGTACCCAAATGTCGAGCTTTTTTGTGTACTCAGTTTTTTTCAAATGCGCCAAAACTATTTTGTGGTCAATTTCCAGTTCTTCAGCTACGTCGTAACTACTGGTATGCCGATCTTGCTCCACTTTTTCAAAAATGGCATCCATTTTATCCGTAATAGGGCGACCAGAGCGACGTGCATCTTTGACATCAAAATTTCCGGATTGAAAACGCTTCCGACCGCTCACAGACACTACACTAGGTCCATAAACATCGCAAATTTTTTTCGCGGCTTGCGTTGCATTTTTACCTTTTTTGTAGTAAAATTTTAAAATGTATCGAATTTCTTCATTAGATTCACTCATCTTGACGGTACGAAAAACAAATGAAAATCACACATATTCCTAATTTGAATTTGGAATTATGTTCTTTAAAATTTAAACTTTCAATGATACCAAAACCAGCCAGATACAAATAGTATAGCCAAAGAGATTTTATTACAAGTTCATACATACTATAATGCGAAAAGACTTTTTCCCCAACCTAATAATATAAGCAGGTTATTTTTACTATCATAATTATTAAACTCTAGGATAAAAGAAATGAAGCAATTGAAAAATGTCATGAGCCGCATAAAATAAAGTAATTGAATTATATTATTAACTAGCTGACCCGACAGACGTTGTCCTGTCTCTTTGATGATATTTGAGCAAGCATTCTGTCAATTCTATGTCAAATGTCATAATGTTACATTAAAAAAGTTTACATTGTCCTATTATATGGTTGTTAAGTATTCTTAAATAAGTGTTCTTAAATTTCCTAATTTTCCGCGCAATTTTTTAATTTTTTCTTTTATAAGATTTTCTCCTGTTAATTACAAACACAACAACAACAAAAAAAGTGAAATCGGTCCAGCCGTTCACGCGTGATGGCGTGACCAAGGGAAATAGGGATTCATTTTTATATATATATATATATATAGATTATTAAGAATGTCAAAGAAAATTAAATTTAGTCACAATTTGTCATTTAAAAAGTCTTCAATCGATCAATACGTCTTTTCAACTAAAAACAGGAACAACTTTTTTTTTAAATGGCTGACATTTTCCTCACTTCTGATACACTTTGGCAATTTATTGTATAATTTTGGAGCCATTACGAAAATACTGTTCTTGTATAAAGCAGTTTTAGATCCAACAGTTTGTAGCCGGTCCGCTCGACGCTGACTACCTACTCGGTCAAATTTATACATATTATTTTTGACGAACATAGAAGTCTGGTATATGTACAATGAGGGCACTGTTAAAATTTTCATACTTTTAAAATATTGTTTACAGCTGTCAGTGGTTTGCAGGTTACAGATCGCTCTAATACACCTTTTCTGACACATAAACACCATATCTTTACCAGAGGCGTTTCCCTAAAACATAATGCCATATCTTAATGTCGAGGCTACTAGATCATGATATGCAGTTAGTACGGTGTTTCGATGATGATGTTATGATTGGCATACGCCCACGTAGTTTGTACTAACGTCGGCTTGGAGTCCCACTGCTCTGCTTTGCATTTATTAGCTAAGTATCACCTTTTTTTCTCTCGCACCTTTCATCCACCGCTTTGTTTTAACCAGCTCGTTGTGGGCAGCTGCACTGTTAAATCTGCTTTGCATCTTGCAGCATTTTGTGTGTCATCTGAACTTAAGTAACATCTAAAAAATGGAAATGGACCTCAAGGATTTAAAAAAGATTCGCAGTTCACAAAAATGTAAATTAACTATATTTAAAATAATAAAAAGTACTTCGAAACAGCTCAGAGCTGTGAGAAGCTTAGTAGTGTGCAAATACGAGAACGAACACTACGCTTGGGTAAAATCAAAACAATTTATAGTGAGTTTGATAAAACGCAGACTACAATAGAATCATTAACCGACATTCCAGAGGCAGAGGAAGACGAACGTGAGGAGTTTGAAGGGGCATACTTCGGAGCCGTAGCTGCTGCGGAGGAGCTCTTGCTGTGTAGCCGGAAGCCCATGACAGGCCATGACCCAAAGATAGGTATCGCTACGGAGTTGCCAAATCTTAAGTTGCCCACCATTCATTTGCCTACCTTTTCTGGCCGCTATCAGGATTAGCTAGGATATCATGACACATACTCCTCACTCATTCATACATAATAATCAATCTATACCGAAAATACATAAATCCTATTATTTACGTGCCTCATTAAAAGAGAGCGCTGCTTTAGTCATTCAATCTCTTGAGTTCTCTGCTGAGAATTATGACACTGCATGGCAGTTATTGTGTGATCGGTTTCATAATTATAGGCTTCTAGGTAATAACCACATGACTGCTATACTCAACATTAAACCTCTCACTCATGAGTCAGCGGAGGCCATTCGCAATTTAACTGATACAGTATATAAGAACCTCCGGGGACTCAAAATTTTATCATTACCAACACAGCATTGGGACTTTATGACCATTTGTGTAGTAAACACTAAACTTGATCCGGTTACTGCTCGTGAGTGGGAGGAGAAGCGGTGCACAATAAAAGGGTTTCCAACGTTGGAACAGCTTATGGAATTTTTGAGGCGTCGCGTCGGCAAGTTTATGCTACGTGATCCTATGTCAGCTGGATTTTTCTCAGTGGGTAGGGGAGCGGGGGGCACGTTGTTACAATTTTTAGATAGTTGTTAATATGACAAAAGCTATCAAATAAATTATACATTTAATTACTTGTAATGTTAGTATGTCTATTTAGCAATTAAAATATGACTGAAAAATTATTAAAATTTATGTAATTTTTTCACAATGGAGAATTTAACTAAACAAGTAGATTGTAACATCTTACCCCGGAATTGGGGCTAGTTGTTACATCATCGGGGCACGATGTTACGGTAGATAAATAAACAAAATCATCAGTGATACATATTTTTTTATTAGTATTTCAAAACGATATAAACAATAGAGATAACTTTATACACTCTTCTAACATTTATGAGTAATTATAATATCTATTATGGTAATTATTTAAGTTTTTTTTTTGTAGAAAATCACTTTGGCAGGAACATTTTTAAATCTTATATAAAAACACAGACTTAGTCTGCAAATAACAACTTGTAGTAATTAAATTATTCACTTTCACTTCTTAATTAGTTATTTTAATAAACTTTTGGCAAACTAAATACTTTGGATTCTAACATTTTTTAAGGAATTAGATTATAGAAAGATATATTAATATAAATATAAATATAAATTATAATAATATAATAATATTATAATATAATATAATAAAATAATAATATAATATAAAATATTAATAATATTATAATATAAATTTTTATAGAGGTAGGTAACAATATCACATACAAATATTAAATCAGTCTTCATCAGAATTGCAATTAATGCAAATGAATGAGCGAATATTTCCCGTTACACAATTGACATGGGCCCACATTTTGCATTCTAAACATTCTACCCAATTTTCTTTTATCGAGGTGCTATAACTTTCGCTACACACTAAACAAAACCATTCATCAGTATCAGAATCTGAATCGGAAACCAAAATTTTTTTCTTCACCTTTTCTTTTCCTTCTTCGCTCATTTTCGAGGACTTTCCTTTACCTTTTCCTTTTCCTTTACCTTTGCCTTTTCCTTTAGTTTTGTCACACGTTTTTTTGGTCTTTGCCAGTTTTTCTTCATACTCTTTTTTTAATGAGTCTTTTTCAGGTGTGTCGGTTAACACAGCGGATTTGCGTTTACGACGACTGTTGATAGATTGTTTTCGAGCTGCTGCTTTAGGAAAGGGTCTTATTTTTGAAGGTGAAAAATTTTCAAATTTACTTTGTATACCAGATGGACCTGGTATCGATAATTCTATTTCATTTTCTTTTTGAAAACTTGCCAAATCTGGAGTCAGTGATGTAGTCAAACATTCTGTATCTTGCGAATTAACGGGATTTGGACAAGGTGAAACAGGAATATTTCTAGTAGTGTCAGGCATTGGATTTGTTGCTGTTTCTATTGCCTGTATGATTTCAGTGGTGCTTATGTTTAGTTGAGGTGCAGAATCTAACAATTCTGGATTTTCTAGGTCTAGTGTCAAATTGGAGATGTTCTGCGATGTCAAATTGGAGATGTTCTGCGAAGTCATGGGACAATCTGTTTCTGGATTAGGGCGATCAGTGACATAAGAAGGTGCAAAGTCACTGTCTTGAAAAATGTCAGGATTGAAGGGCCATATCCCTGTTGATTTGAATCCACTCATGATATTTGCAGGATTTAGGGCCAAAGGTAGTGAATCTTTCACCACGGCAGGAAGAAGGCTGTCTGTGTTCGATTAAGGTGGTTTTTAAAAGGACCATAAACTCCTACATCTAATGGTTGTAAATTGTGAGAGCAGTGCGGTGGAAATGACAGCATGATTATGTTGTTTATTTTGGCTTTCTCAACGACATGAAAATTTACATGCGAGCTGTGGTTATCCAAAAGGAGCAGAACGGGCTGTTCAGCGGAAGGCTTGACATGTTGAATGAAATGATCCATAAATTTTAAAAATTCTACTTCTGTCATCCATCCCGAAGAATTGCCCGCTCCAATCGCATCTACTGGTCCAGTACGAAGAAAAAGATCAGTGTATCTCATTCTGGGAAACACGAACCTCGGCGGAACTGAATTCCCAGCAGCATTTATGGCACATGCAAGAGTAATAAGTGTCCCTCTTTCGGCAGATGTGATCGCACCGACCTGTTTTTGACCCCGGGCAGCAACAATTTTTTTAGGCTTCTGTACTGTCGTGACACCTGTTTCGTCAACGTTCCATATTCTTGAAGCAGTGAATTCATATTTTTGGAACAAGCCTTGCAGTTTGTCAAGAAAATCTTTAACGTTGGTTTTGTTGAACGATGTTGCTCTACTCAAAGATGTAGCTTCTGGTGTTCGTAGAGATAGTTGAGGATTTCTATCCATAAAACTTTTAAACCAGTCCGGCCCAGCCATATTATTTTTATGCCAGCTGGGGGGAAGATTCTTTAAGTCGAGTGTTAGAGCACATTGATAAGCTAGTTTGCGTACTTCTGTTGGTAGTAAACCAAAATATATTTCTGAACTTTTGAGTAGATAAGAAGCTAATTTATGTTCTGTTTTTTCTGAGAATACCAATCTAGGTTTAACGTAACCCAATGAACAACTTTCGTTGTTTTTGGTTTTTCTGACATACCTGGATAAGGACATCGGACACAAATTAAACATCTCGCTTGCTTTACGAATGCTCGTTTTATTCTGCAGTACTTCTGCTGCAGCAGATTCATAAACTTCTTTACTAGTTGTACCTCTTTCTGTTTTTCTTTTATAGTTTCTCATTCTGGAAAAAACAAAGAATATGTAGAATTTTTAAAATAAGAAAACGAACGGTACAATACCAGTTATGATAATATTTTTGGGGTAAGTTGTTACATGTAACAACTTACCCCAAATAATTGTAACTACTTGCCCCATGGCACGTTTTTTAATATAAAGTGAAGTCATTATTAATGGATATCGATAGTAGAATAAAACAATATTGTAAATTAAAGGTAGATATATTATGAACGTTCAAGGTTAAAAATTTTGACAAAATAAAAAATATAGTCATCAGGAATCAAAAATTTCGTAAAGGATTTTTTTACTTACTTGGTTGAAATCGGGACACACGCACACAACCTAGCAGCTCAGCGCTTGGCGGGTAACTGATTGTTTTTATTTAATGCACGATGTTATAAGAAAACAAATGAGTCCAATTATGTCCATCAAAGAGTTTAAAATCCCGGTAAAAAACGCGTGTAACTTCTTACCCCTGTAACAACGTGCCCCCCGCTCCCCTACATGATTCCAATCACAGCCCTTGGTGATATCTGTGATTGTGTTAACTCTATTGAGTACATATTGTTTTAATCTGGATTTAGACATTTGTATCCAACCAAGGACTATGGTTGAGTCACACCAGTATGTTTCGCTACTTAGCTGTACTGACAAGACACAGGCGAGTGCAGGTTCTGAAGGAGCAATTTTGGAGGCGTTATCAACGTGATTACATTACAGAGCTGCAGAAGCGCACCAAATGGAGCAAACCAGGTGCTGAACTGCATCTTCATCAGCTAGTCATCGTGAAGGACGAGAGACTGCCCCCAACTGTTGGCTACTTGGACAGATCGAGCGGCTGTACCCGGGCACGGATGGCGTCACTCGCGTCGCCGATGTGCACACCACCACTGGTACGCTAAGAAAAGCGTACAATCGACTGGTTCCACTACCAATTTTGGAAGAGGATGTTCCAAGGGCGGCAGGATGTTAACGCCTAACAAGTTCGCTCTAGGCATTACGACGTCTTCATGTCGGGCAACACCATTCCGAACATGGTGACACCATTTCGCGCATGGCAACATTTTTTTTTGACACTTAGTCTCGTTTGTCTCTCGCCCTCGTCCGCATCACGGACATTTTTACTGATAAACGTTACTTTCATAATATTTGTGTAGGCTTACATATAGGCCGTTTATCTTGGTACGTAATAAGTTCTTGTTGATAATTTTCAACAGCAAAAGCTAATGGTGAATTAATCTTATTTCGAAGCATCTTTTTCATTAGATTGTCTTCATATTTAAATTGGCGTTTACCTAATTTCATGGAAGAAAAAATATTAACTACCATTTCTTTTAACGTATTAAAGCATTATTCAAGATTCTTTAATCTCCCACGCAATTTAGTTGAGCGATAAGATGTAGGGTACAATATTGCACTTTGAGCACAGTGGGTACCTCGTTGAAAAAGAACCCAGATATTTTTGTGAAGTTGGTTGTTTCTGTTGATATTCCAGTTAAGGCGTAAACAGTGGCCCGATCTTGTGCCATGGTTTCCTTCTGATGAAGGATTCACAAATATTAATAAATACATACTTTCTATAAGATCGTAGATGTTATGATGATGAACTTGAGAACTATTTATTACTAGCTGTACCCTGCCACGCTTCGCTGTGGTACCTATATTGTGATTGAATGGTTGAGAAATGAGAAACAAAACAATGAATACATTTCATATAAGTTTAATTTTGCAATACTTGTGGATATACAATATTTGTTGTTTTTCCACTGTCTACGTAGATATAAAGCCTATCTGGATTGCTGACTCGGGAACACGCAACATACAGTTGTCCATGTGAAAAGCAATCCGCATCTAAATCTACACCACACAATTCTAAAGATTGACCTTGAGCTTTATTGATTGTGATTGTAAATGCCAATCGAATTGGGAATTGCAATCTTTTAAATTGAAATGGTGTATCGGTCGGGATCATGGGTATTCGAGCAATGATCATCTTCACCTTTGAAAGGCCCCGTTAAACTCGTTGTTTCCACTACGTTATTAATTAATTTCTTAACTGCAAGTCGCGTGCCGTTGCAGAGTTTTGGCTAATTAATATTCCGCAAGATGATAATTGGCACACCTATTTTCTATTTAAGTATGTGTGGGGGTATCCCTGGCAGATCAAGTGAGTTTAAAAATTCCGTTGGATAATAAACTACTTCATCTGTTTCCACAACGGTGTCTATCGACTTATATGTAATTTCATCACATTGAATACTGGATTGAATAATAAGTTGATAGACATCTTTATTCTTTGCGGCAAGGATAGCTCTTTCATTGAGCCAATCATGGTTTCTATGATTTATTTGAATGTCAGGAAATACTTTTTCGATCAGTTCTTCTTACGATGTTACTAAATTACAAAAAACCGGCCAAGTGCGAGTCGGACTCGCGCACCGAGGGTTCCGTACAAACCTGCAGGTCATCATCATCATCATTCGTCATCATCGTTTATGAAATTAAATGTTTTTTTTTTTAATTTTTATATTTGAGTTGACTGAATGAAAGGTAAATTGTGGTTTACGATTTATGACGTATTAAAAAAAAACTACTTACTAGATCTCGTTCAAACCAATTGTCGTTGGTAGTTTTCATGGTAATGTACATCATATATTTTTTTTAGTTTTATCATTCCCTTATTTTAGAAGTTACGGGGGGGGGGGACACACATTTTACCACTTTGGAAGTGTCTCTCGCGCAAACTATTCAGTTTAGAAAAAAATGATATTAGAAACCTCAATTTCATTTTTAAAGACCTATCCATAGATACCCCACACGTAAGGGTTTGATTAAATTTTTTTTTTGTGTTTCAGTTCTATGTATGGGGAACCCCAAATATTATTGTTTAAAAAAAAAATGATATTAGAAACCTCAATATCATTTTTGAAGACCTATCCATAGATACCCCACACGTATGGGTTTGATGAAAAAAAAAATTTTGAGTTTCAATTCTATGTATGGGGAACCCCAAATATTATTGCTTTTTTTCTATTTTTGTGTGAAAATCTTAATGCGGTTCACTGAATACATCCACTTACCAAGTTTCAATAGCACAGCTCTTATAGTTTCGGAGAAAAGTGGCTGTGACATACTCGGACAGACAGACAGACAGACAGACAGACATGGCGAATCTATAAGGGTTCCGTTTTTTGCCATTTGGCAACGGAACCCTAAAAATGATCGGGAAATGATATTCGTCTAGACGTCTCATCGACTGGCAGCTGTTCGTTTCCAATTTCCAGTAACTGTCGTGGGAATACCTCAGCTGATGGATCATTCTGCAACTGGACACGCATATTCGTAGTCAACTGCAATGTGTGCCGCCATAGTGTTGAATATTTCAGGCAAGCATTTATTTCGTCTGCTGGTGTCGATCGAGAAATTACAGGCTATGTTTGTCTAGAATCTCCTGCGAGCAATATCAATGCATTCCCGAATGGTTGAACGTTTTCACGCAAATCTCGTAACGATCGATTAAGAGCTTCAAGCGATTTTTTATGTGCCATCGTGCATTCATCCCAAACAATTAGTTTACATTTTTGTAATACTTTTCCCATACCGGATGCTTTGGAAATATTGCACGTAGGAGTCTCGATGATTTGCATATTTAACGGCAACTTTAGAGCTGAATGCGTAGTTCTTCCACCTGGTAACAATGTCGCAGCTATTCCAGACGAAGCAAGAGCTAAGGCTATGTCATTTTTTGATCGAGCCGTTGCTAGAATCAATCTAATGAGGAATGTTTTTCCAGTTCCTCCTGGCGCATCCAAGAAGAAGATCCCCCCAACTTCTCATTTGCATTATGCGATCATAAATGCCTTTCTATTTACGCGTTAATTTGGGAATGTTCGATTGGACATATGCCTGAAGATCATCAATGTTGTAACTCTGTTCACGGCGTAAATCTACATCAAATGCAGCAGTCGCAGTTCGGGTTGGTGCTGGCATTCCTAATTGACTAGGAACTTTATTTGCAATAGCTAAGCACTTGTCTTCAATATTTATCAATGCTTCGTTGTAAATGCCTTCTGTTAATTCTAAGGTCATATTGGCATTTTCAAGGCGTACTCTATGCAAAATATCCTCAGCCATATGCGATCGATATCTTTCCCATAACTCTGTGGGAGATGAAGGAAAGCAAGCGGTCAATATAATTGCGAATAATGCGCGAATTTGGTTTGGATGTGCAGTGTTGCACGCCTCATTAATGCATATATTCCACTGCTGATCATTTTCTAATAAATTCAGAGCTTGACACGCAGCGCGGAAAGTGGCATGTGTGACGCCGTCAACTATTTTTAATTGCTGAAAAGATCTAGGACCAGACTCATTTACCAATAGCATGAGAAGGAAAAAACATTCATCTTGATTGGAATGCACTGTATAAAATCTACCAATTGTATTTTCTTTGAAAATGCCAGGTTGACCGTCGACTGCCTCCCCTCGTCTGCGTCGTACGAATACTATTTTAGATCCATTCCACGTGTCACAAGAGGGAACTTCTGAATACACCAGTGTTCGGGCGAAAGCTTCGTCCTGGTTTAAGGTAAAAAAAGCAGTCAGAGTTGTACCCGGTGGATTAAGGGCTCTTTCTTGCACATTTGCATCTGTGAAATAAACACGCTGTCCATTTTCTAAATGTACTGCCAAGTGAACCACAGCTGGATTGCGTTCATGCATGGGAAATAAAAAAAATCGCCATGCAGCCTCATTGCTGCTTATGTATGAGTATCTTCCAGCCTGGTATTGAGCAATTTCACTTTATATCTCGTACTGCATTTTTGTCAATATTATCTGATTGCACACTAAAAACTGCCATATCGCTACCCTTATTAACATATTTACAGGTTTATTTAATTGATTTGACGTAATTGCAATATTCTACGTTTATGTGGGCTTTATAATTATGTGTTTGACAGCAAAGGAGAATATGGAGCCACCCAACGGTTGTCTACATCAATATCACCATTTTCCATGTGTATAGTTGCCGAATTCCCACCATCTTCAGTTGATCGTCTTCTATACCGAGGATATCCATCGTCGCCTGTTACTGTGTTGGCTGTGAATGCTTGAGGATATTGCTTAGAGCATTTCCCATCTACTCATGCATGGTGAACCACAGCTGGATTGCGTTCATGCATGGGAAATGAAAAAAATCGCCATGCAGCCTCATTGCTGCTTATGTATGAGTATCTTCCAGCCTGGTATTGAGCAATTTCACTTTATATCTCGTACTGCATTTTTGTCAATATTATCTGATTGCACACTAAAAACTGCCATATCGCTACCCTTATTAACATATTTACAGGTTTATTTAATTGATTTGACGGAATTGCAATATTCTACGTTAATGTGGGCTTTATAATTATGTGTTTGACAGCAAAGGAGAATATGGAGCCACCCAACGGTTGTCTACATCAATATCACCATTTTCCATGTGTATAGTTGCCGAATTCCCACCATCTTCAGTTGATCGTCTTCTATACCGAGGATATCCATCGTCGCCTGTTACTGTGTTGGCTGTGAATGCTTGAGGATATTGCTTAGAGCATTTCCCATCTACCCATGCATGGTGAATTTGGATTTAGTGTACCACATGGTCCATGTATCATGTTTTTGATAATAACTGCATGCATATCCTTATCGACGTCTGCCCGTGGAATCTCAGCGCATATCACATCATCGATTTCGTCTGAAGTTATTTTATTGTAGAGCCAGATTAGTATATGCGCATGTGACAGTCCTCTCTTTTGCCATTCCACTGAATACATCCAGCAGCGCACAGATCCAAATATTTCATGTTTCACGATGAAATCCATCAGCGATTTTATCTTTTGTCGGAAAACACGTGCTATAATGTCATGCCTATCCACGTGTGATTGCCCAGGAAGAAACACCTGCCGTGGGAGCCTGCAGTTTTGCCGAAAAGATTTTGACAAAATTTCACTACCCAAACAAATTTTAGCTACCTTTTTTATACCAATGCAATATTTGGAATGATTTTAGTACGCACTTTTTCATTTGGTCAAATTTTTACTCGGCAGAATATTACCAAAGATAATATCATTATGGCATTTAGTCTTTAATCAAATGATTTATTACAGCAATCAATCTTTAGACATTAAACGTTAGGTCAAATGATTTGCTATGACAAAAAATATAAAGGCAAAAATAAGATTTTTTGGGAATTATATAATTAAAAAACGCAATTTTATTTTAATATAATCATTTATTTAATACAAAAGATTTGTAACTTATTTTTTTTATTTTTGTTTTGCAATGGACATTAGCAATTTTATTTCGGAATATTCAGACTTGTGTTGCAGAATTCGATTAATTCTCTCGTCTTTATCCATATATTTTTTTTTTTTTTTTTTTTTGTTGCGGTTCATCTGACTGTATAATCTCAGCCAGAATCGACTAGATTATAATTATAGAATAAAATATGGTTATTTTTTGCTGGCTATCGAAAACCGAACTAGTTAGACAAGGTAAATGATTGAAAAAAAAATTGCTAGGTTAAGTTAGGTTAAAACTGTGACCTCCTACAACCAGAAACAACTTGATTATATAGAACAAATATGAAAAAAAGAGGTTATTTTTAGAAAATAAGGGAGAAATATTTGGAGTATTTTATTTTGTGTAAAATG
This sequence comes from Aporophyla nigra, assembly GCA_947507805.1. NCBI lineage: Eukaryota > Metazoa > Arthropoda > Insecta > Lepidoptera > Noctuidae > Aporophyla > Aporophyla nigra. Next base: position 22,129,762 of record OX382292.1, on the reverse strand, counting down.
AGTTATTCCAACTGAAATATTTATCTACATAAATAAAATTGGTAAAAGTACTAGTTGGTAAACAAGTTATTGTTTAAGCGTTCACTTGCCAAACATTAGGTTTGCGTTACAATTATTTGGGAAGCGATTTTTTGCTAAGTAATAATTTGGCAAATGAAATTATGCGGAAAATTGTTTGGAAAGTGATAATTTGTCAATTTCTTTTCAATGAAACATAGGTGACCCAGCTGCCGTATCTCGTCCTAAGCTGGATTGCATGTGAAAGTGATAAATAAATCTGGACGCCCGTAATGACGAACATATGACATTGCATCAATGTATGAAGATGGCAAAATAGTTAGCTAACATATTCTTCAGAGCGTAGTTTAGTCTGATTCAAACGGAGAAATAGCAAACGTTCCGTTTCAATTTTTGCATACATATCCACAATATACTGGTGAAACAACCGACGGCATTTTAAAATATAATTGTCCTCGTTCTTCCGAATCATTAAGCGGTATGCGTAAAAGTTCATTGAGCTGCACTTTCTATTGATTTCTGCACCATTTGGGCGTTTTTCAAAAAAAATGAGCACCCCAGAAATGTGTTGTCCACCAAATTTGACAATAAATTTCTGAGCAACCTTAACACATTTCATTAGTTAGTTATTTTTCTACTACAGACATGATTAAGAATTATGTTTAAATATAATAAGTTACTGAAACACATTGTAAAAATTAAAATATTGTCAAAAATGTAATACAAAAAAACACAATTTAATATGTCCACCTTACAGCTTGTTAACTTTGAAGTTCATTAAAATACTTCCAAATTAAATTTATTTAATGAAGTTGTTTGCAATCGAAGCCTTATTGTTAGTATTTTAATAACAAGTTTAATATAATACAATAAAAAGGAATTTGAATAAACAATACTAGTTTAAAGTTTGTCCTTAAAAACGGAAGTGGCGGAATTTCCGCCTAAGTAACGCCAACAACTAGGATTACAAAACAAAAAAAAATACTACCATTCTCTGGCAATTTTTTAGTGATGGTAACATTAGTTCCATTCAGAATACCCCGTCCTCTTCTTCCCGCTTGTTTTTGACGCATTCCGTTACGTTGTGTTGTGTGGTAGCATGGTGCTAAAAAATGATCCACTAAGAACGGCTTTTTTACTGGTAAGTAATCAGTTTATTAATATGTACTTATTCTTTAGTTGCTTTTTAATTATCCGTGAATAATTTTTATGACACAAAATAGGAATATTTATGATGTTTCATATAAAATCTTTGCCAACAACAGTTTGAGATTATGATTCGTAACATCCATTAAGTAACGTTATGTATAAGCGGACCGAATACGTTACTTAATGGAATTATAAGGATGTGTGCATAATAGTTTTTTTTACTAGCTACGGCCCGCGGTTTCGCTCGTGTGAAAATTTATGTGTCAAATGGAGAACAATACAGATATATGTTGTAAATTTTAGAATTTTCGATTGGTTCATTCTGATATCTGATTATGTGGATTGCGAAAGTATTATACGGGTTTTGCATTTTAGAGCTGGCGGGGAGCGGACGCGCGTTCTGTGATCTATCTGTGCGTGGTGATTTGTTTAAATCAAGTTATATTATAATACCGTATACGTGTTTCATTATTTACATAAAAGTTTATTTTATCCATGTTTTGAGAGAATGTGCGAACCTAGGCATATTTTTTTTTCATATAAATTTCAGAAATTTATTGCACACTTCCTAGGGGTAGTTTTGTAAAAGTAAAAAATACATGTGTAATTGTTTACTTTTTATTTTATTCCTATCCTAATTATTCATTAAAAATAGTATATTTCCAGAGTAATAGGTTATACGTTAGACTTTTGTTTTTGTTTCAGATAAATATTTTCAATTAATATAAAATGCCTCTCACGGGAGCAGAACGTGCAAAGCGGTTTAGAGAGAAACTGAAGCAAGATCCAGAAAAATATGATGCGTACAAGAAAAAGCAAGTTGACGGAGTAAAAAAATGCCAGAAAATAATAGTCGATCTCAATGACGAAGAAAAGGAGAAGAAAAGAAGACAATGGAGATACCAAAAAGCAGCCCAAAAAAAGAAAAAGAGCGAACAAAAGCCAAAGAAAGAGAAAGAAGAAACCAGAGAACTAAAAATTACCAAAAATTTAAAGAAGAAACTAAAATGTGCAAATATTTCACTAATTAAGTCTGAAAAACGCGAAGAACGTCTGAAATTAAAGTAGGACGATTAAGGAAAAGATTACAAAGAACCAAATCAGCTTTAGAAGCTAAAGAAAGAGATCTCAAAATACTAGAAAATAAAGTTCAAGACATAGAAGAAGATAGGGATAAGTTAGAAAAGTCAATTCAAGAAACGTATAAAAACAATTGTAAGACTCAAGAAAGCAAAAGACTATTAAAGAAGATTGTGCAAAATTACGCACAGAAAAGTAACATAACATATCCTACTCATAAAATATTGGGGCTCAAAAAAAGGATTAGATTTGCCTATAAACCACGAAAGGTCAACACAAAAGTGAGAGAAGAAATTCAAACCTTTTATCTTCGGGACGATGTGACTAGGTGCACTGTAGGGAAAAGAGAGTGCAGAACAAAAGAAAAAAATAAAATGCAAATAAGGTACATGGTTGACACATTGTATCATCTTTACCAAACTTACAGAAGAGACGGTGGCAGACATAGTTTCTCAACGTTTTACAGATGTAAACCATTTTACGTTTTATCTCCAACTATCGGCGCCAGAGATACCAGTATGTGCATTAAGCACAGCAACATAGATTTCATCTAACAAGCTTTAAAATCGAATAAAATTGTTTCCTACAAAAATATTGAGGAGATGGTTCATGTATTTTCTTGTGATACAAAATCATTTAATTGTATGTATGGAAAGTGCATTAATTGTAAAACTCCACACATTGAATATAACAAAGAAAGGTCAAGCGAAGAAACCAAATGGTGGAAATGGGAACGAGTAGATCACAAATATGAGAAAGCGGGCCGAGAAATAACTACAAAGAAAACTATAAGAGGGGAGCAGAATGGGACCGTCGGTAATTTAGTAACTGAATTGGAAACTGCGTTAGTAACATTCAAAGTACACTATTTTAATTGGAAGGAACAACAGAGACAGTACCGTAAGTGCGTTAATAATTTGAAGGAAGACGAGATAATGATATTGTGTGATTTTTCTGAAAATTTCGACTGTAAATATTCAAACGAGATACAATCGATGCACTTCGGTGCTTCAAAGGCCTCTATAACAATACACACTGGAATTATTATTTTTAAACAAAAATGTCAAACATTTGCTACAGTTTCCGACAGTAACAACCACGAGCCTGACGCTATTTGGGCACATTTATTACCCATTATTAAATACGCCAAAGAAAACCACCCTATTAATGTCATCCATTTTTTTCCCGATGGTCCCACCAGCCAGTATCGGCAAAAGAAGAATTTTTATTTATTAAACTTATTTGCAGACAAACTAAAATTGAAATTCTCCACATGGTCTTTTTCCGAAAGCGGCCATGGGAAAAGTATTGCTGACGGTGTTGGTGGGTCGGTTAAGAGACAGCTTGACACTAGAGTACGTTATGGGACAGACGTGACTAATGCGACAGATGCCTACAATGTTTTGAATGGGTATATGAAATCTGTAAAATGTTTTTATATCAACGAAAAAGACATTGAAAACATTAGTAAGCTTATTCCACTGAATTTAATAGCCGTCCCTGGGACAATGAAATTGCACCAAATAATATCGAAACAAAAATATAAGATTAATTACAGGCTACTTAGTTGCTTTTGTGGTGATAAAGGAGGGTTATGCAATTGCTATTGTCCGGAAACCCATTTGCTAGTGCCAGTTGGAGCTAATCGTGATGATGAGTCTATAGTAATGTCTGAGAACATCAGGGAAGTTAAAACTTCAGGCAATCACATTTTCCATGAGAACATCACGGATAATACAGTACAAGTTCACAATGCTGTTATGGCCAGCAGCTCACAGAATATCCTCGGCGATGATTCACTTCATGCTCTCCATGAAAACATTACGGGTAGTGCCGTTAAAATTGACAATGCAGTTATGGCCAGCAGCACAGAAAATATCCTCGGCGATGATTCATTACTTCCCTCGATTACTGCCGGCGGGTGTGATGATTTAACCCCTCCAAATTCGTGGTTAAGTGACATAAATTTTATAATCGATGATAGAATACTTTTAGAGCAATCTTATAATATTGAGTCACAATTAATTGTAGCAGCAGAAAATGCAACTATGGTGGAAACCAAAAAAGAGGATTTCCATAGTTCTAATCCCGGTCCCAGAGTAGCAGCAGATGTACCTGTAATTGACCTTACATGTACACAAAAAATGGTTTCACAGAATGCTCAACAGTTTCCAGGTCCTAGAAAAAGAGTCGACATATTGTTGCCTGGACATTCTGGACCGCCAACCAAAAAAAGCAGAGAGAAAATAAGCGAGAAAGAAAATAAGCGAAAAATGAAAGTATTATTACCAACTACGAAGAGAAACATTCATTGCTATGTCTGCCACCTTTGTAAAAGCGATTCTTTATGTCTAAAAGACATGATTAAATGTATGGTGTGCAAAAATTGGATATGTCTAATATGTAGTGGCACTGATTTTTTTGATTATATTTGCCCAATATGCCTTAACTCCGATTTGTGATTTTAAAACGACCTAAGTCTGTTACGAGTAGATGATATAGGATTTTCATAAAGCTATCCAGTTTGAAAGTAAATGAAAAACCAAGACTAGCTAAGATTATTAATTATTATTATGTACATTGTACACGTAGCCTAATTTTTCCTATTAGTAACTTTGTGTTCCACCTAAGTAACTGTCCTATTAAAATGTGATTTAAATTTTAAGATTTCTTTTAATTGTATTAGCTTAGAGCTCTAAATAACAATTATAATATTGTTTTAATTCTCCAAATTTCATTTTGTGTTACCTTAAAACTTTGTAAACTTACTGTTGTGTTAGATAAAAGATATTTTGTATGGTGTTACCGGCACAAAAGTGACGTAATGGATGTTTTTCCGAAAATTACTCGCTAATTTATGATTAATCTTTAGTTTTTTTTCTGTTTTTTAAATATTAATATGCTATTAGTTGAATTAAACAAGTAAGTAATTATAAACAAATCGTTTTATTTGTGTAAAAGCCAAGTTAAAAAGTTACTTAATGGAACGAATTGTGGATAACTTTTGAAACCAGAATGATATTTTTGTGTTTATTTTCATATATTTAATATAAATTTTATTAAATTTAATTAATTTATTTAATTATATATAGGTTTACCATCAATTACATGTAGACTTCCGTTCATTAGAAATAAGGTTTCCACATAAGTAACGGGCTATTTTTTTTTAAAAACGCCCATTTACTGGATTTATTATTTTCACATTGAAATGATATCCATCGGCACCATCCCAAAAGATCACTGGATATTGTAAAGCATCGTAACAACGGTGAGTTTCTGCTATTGATTATTACTTCGATGGAGAACAATATCTTTTGGTTGGAACTGATCTCCGATTATGACAATTGCTACTTCGTCTATAGTTGGAGCACTATATCTCCGGACATGTTCTCTAGCGGGAGTTTTGTCTGCGTGAATAATAATTTTGTGGGTATCTGATGGCATCATATCAATTGCTGTTTTGAACAAACGCACCAAATTGTTCCTTTCGTGAAGAAGCTCCTGCAGCTGCGAAATAATGGATCTTCTTAGCGAGGTATGTATTCCACAACGTGCATCTACTTCATCTCTATCATCACCAATGAAGTACATTTGTAGGAATTTATGGTCACTATCTGAGAACGGGAGCAGGGAGTCAGCTTTGTGATATATTTGCCCTTTGATTTTAAAAGTTGGCATGAATTGAGCAGTCACGATTTCTGCACCAAATGACGTCATTTGGAAGCAAGAGTTATGTTTTCTGATGTTCAATAGGAAATGCTTCGATTCAGCGGTAGATCCAGCAAGTAAAGTTTTCAATAGCTCTGGTGGTGCATCAAGTTGAAGGCAATTTGATTTTTCCGCCAGCGCAACACATCCCTTTCGTTTCATTATTAAACTTTAGAGCCTGGCAGTAGCTACAGACATGGCTCATCTGACCAATGACAGCATGCTGACTTGAACTATTATCAACAGCTGGATTGTACCGGAACGCAAGACGATTGTATTCCAGATTTAGATCAGCTGTTCTTTCTGTTCGTGTTTCAGCTATCCTCACCCTTTCGCGTTCATTCCGTTCAGAACGAACCAAATTTGTTGCTGCAAAACGCGACTGACGTGCTCGCAATCGTGCATCCTCAAGCCTGGCTGCTCGTCTTTCTGCTGGGTCCACGTTACGTGTCTGGATGGTGCTTAGTCTGTTCCTCTCTTGTACGGATGCTCGCTCTCCTTCAGTCATATTCGAAAGCCGTCTTCTTGATCCTTCTGTGTGGCGAGTGCGACGGCCCAAATTTGACTTTCTGCGAGGCATTATTTCGGTTTTCACTCAAACAGAAGAAAGGAATGAGATTATAACTTATTATAGCTCTCACAGCTCTAATATTCTCCTAACTCTCGTGTTTCTCATAGCTGCAGCTCGACAACAATGAGACACAGGATAGACATCACTGAAAAAAATATATATTTACTGTTCATCTTTCATATAAAATATAACGTCTACTTATGATTTGGTGAAAGGTGCAGTTCTATCACGACACGAACACACAAAAGTTCCTCGATTTAAGTGAATATTTAATTCAGATTTTATAATAATCAGAATCAGATGCAATTTTTTTTGGAAATAAACAATGTAATTGGGAACGAATATTGTTTCTCATGTGACTGCGCCATTACTATTGCGGTTGTCAGTGAGTGTTTTCCTCGCTTCCGGCAGATGACGCGGTCACTGAGACACAGCTGATCGTTAAAAAAACTGTTTTTTCGCGGTCGCGGATATGTGACTGATGCAAAAAATAGATAAAAACAATCCTTGTTGCGGATTATATATCATGCTAAAATTTCAGCTCGATCGGTGCAGAACTTTTTGAGTTTTTGAACCGTACACCAACCAACATAACATTTTTATATATATAGATTGAATAATTGCATATATTATGAGGTGTGGAGTTATCGAAGACTTCGAATTGATGGCTTCTCGTTTTTGTAAAGGCTGTCGTATTTGTGTCAATACTCGCCCGTTAACCTGTAGGGGGAAGTGGGGCAGATTGATTCATAAAAATTGAAAATGTAATAATATGTGAATAAACATAATATTTTTAGTTTATTTTCAACTGAACGTTTAGCCAAATGTATAAATATTATAATGTCAAGGATAATAATTGTTTATGTTGTGACAGAACGGGAAAAATACGTGTTGTGTAAAAAATACCTTTTGAATCATTCTGCCCCACCAACGGGGCACTTAGATACATCACGTGGGGTACTTTAATACAGTGTGAAAGTTGTATGAAATTGGTTAAATTATAAGACTTTCTTGAAAATTAACACTTCTTTTATTGTGAAGATACCACAATCAGTCTTACAAATTACTTATTACTCAATCAAATGAACAGTTTAGAATATTTTGTCTTCAAAAACGCTTGTGATGTTTTTGGGTGTAAAAGATTCCAGAAAGGCAGATTTTGAGAGATAAGCTATGTTATATATGGATAGTGTCTTGACAATATTTTGAATGTGCCAATCATTAAAACCTATTTCCAGTTTGCTTTTAAATGGAAAACACAAAAAACGCTGACTTCAAACAGTTGTAATTTATGTGACGTATATTGTGGCAAAAAAAAAGATAGATAATCAAAACTTTAGGTGTTGGTAAGACTGTGTTAATGGCTGTTTCATCGAAATTTAGTATACCTACGGTCAGGTGTGAATTTATAGCATTACATTACATGCTCATATTTTTTTTTTAAATCAGCTACTGAGGTCTTATTAAATGCAAAACTGCTTGCGGCACTTGTGTTTTTAGGCTTTGTTAGGCTAAGTTTCTTTTCCATTTTCTAAATCCTGCTGTCCAATCTTTCCCGGCACGTTTATTTTTTTTTTCCCAAGAATCTGGATATTTACATCCTAAATATTTTGCATACTTATGAGCTAAAGATGAAAGTTGCTGCAAGGATAACCGAAAATGCATCTTGAGTAAATCAGTACATATTCTGAAAAGACATTTTCTTGCTGGGCAGTAAATACTTGAGCAACAGTATACTTTGACCCGTACAAATTAGTAGATGACGTTTCGTTTTCCTCGCAATCTTTTCTGAACTTTTCAACACGATATTGCAGAGTTGCAGGTTTGATACCTGATACCATATTTGTCAGCTGCTTTTCGAATAGACAGTACCCTCGAAGTAACTTCTGATATGGCAAGCTTGATCGTTTTTTAATCTATACTACGTCTATCGGTCTTTGGCTTGTACTTGCGTTCTATTTTCTAATGACAACAAAGGAATATATAATTTTAATTGAAATTTATATATTTTCACATTTTGTTGGGGCAACTTGACACAATTAGGGGGCACAATGATGTGTATCATTGTACCCCGTACTTCACTGTATCTAAGTGCCCCAAAAGATATTTTTCAAAATACGAATTTTGTAAATAAACTAACATTAAAAAAATATTAAGAGTACTAAATACTTAACATTTGATCCCTTAACTTACATTTGGTGTATAAAAATATTCACAGGATCGTACAGAAGACCGTAGAAACACTTTTACAAATTACGTATTTTTTTAGTTGATCGCACTCGAAACACGTTACGACTTCTTAAATGCCACCAGTTGATTGGCTGTCGACGAGATCACATCGGATGCGATCAAACATATGTATGATCTTTTTAGAGGTGTCACCACTCGAATACATTCAATCGATTTTTAAATAATGCCTGTGTATCTATGTGCCCCTTGCATCAATGTGCCCCACCTCCCCCTAGTGTGTAAACAACCTTATAGTATGTAACCAGCCTTATTTAATATAAATGTAATCCAGATAATCGTTTACTCATAACAATAAAGACAGTATTGATTCAGCTCTCGGTTTTTCAATATCTCCTCGAGATCCCGCCGTACATGGTGACCCTGCCAAAGCACGATGGCTGTAATTTGATTTGTATTAAATACCATTGCCCATATATGTATGGACTTAGTACAAAATATTTGGCTTTCAACACTCGTTCGTCGGTTATACGATCAATAAATAACACCTGAGGAAATGGGTACCGCTACATCAAAGGAGGAGGTGATCCTTGCTCAGAACGCCGCTGGAGGCAACAACTAGGCTTCAATAGAAGAGTTGAGGACACATATTAGACTTACAAATATTATCTTGCTGCTGATCCTCACTTTGGTAACGCTGGCGTCAGTCTATGCCATCTACAGAATTTATAGAAGATGTCACCTGCCGTGGATTGACCAGCAGATTCACCAGCATACTTTGCGTCGGTCGTTTCTTCGCAGTCTTCCAAAACCGACAGTAGGCGTGAACGACGGGATAGTGTAACGTGAGAAAATAATTGTGTTTGTACAGTGTTATACCAGAAAATACAAGTGCGGTCTAGTGCGGCAAACATTTCATTAACAATATTCAACAAGACTCGGTGTGATAATGACAATAATATTTTTTTTATGAACTTTAACCTAAGTATGATAGAAACATGTATGCAAAAGAAGATTCAGCTTTTATTATGGGAAGTTATGGCAACTAAGTTAGAAAGTTTGTGTACTGACATTAAAGAAATAAGAGTTTATGTAATTAAAATTGGTCCAGATCGTAGGACAGGAAATATATTGACTAAGAAACTATCTGAGGCAAATGATATTTTTATGAAATATTCTCATTATGAAGCTCAAATTACGAGTGATATTCAAAAAGGGAAAGTGTCAAGTTGTGAGTCAGAATTAATACATACAAGTATATTGAGAGATTTCAGAATTTATATGCTGAAGTTATAGAATTGGGTAACCCTAGTAGAACTGAAACAATGTCTACTTTTGACCTTAAAGTTGCGTTAAGTTTATTGCTACTCATGACTGATGAGGAGGCTAATGCCAGGCAATTAATAGATAATATTGAGTATTATAGTTCTACTCTTTCAACACCAGATTGTAAGAAACAATTAGTTAATTTTGTACTTGAGAGCAGATTATCTCAGGCAGCTAAATTACGATTATGCCCACAGTACTCAAGTGTGGATGACTTAGTGATTGATATGAAAAAGGTGTTATTACCTCAAAAATCAGCCACCGCATTGCAAACTAAATTGACCTCCATGAGACAAAACGAGTTATCTACACAGGACTATGGTAAAGAAATATCTGAACTTTTCGTGCAATCGACGGTTTCACAGGCCGACGGGCAATCCAAGAAATATAATGTATTAAAACCCATAAATGAGCAGTACGCGATTAAAAAGTTCGCCGAAGGGCTGCGAAACCGCCGGTTGAGCACTCTATAATAGTAGCTCGAAATTACAGCTCTCTCAAGGATGCGATTCAGGCGGCGCAAGATTAATAGATAAGCTCGTCTCCAAGGTCAGCTGAAGTACTTGGTACGTATAATATAACGGTAGATTTTTGATTAAACCAAATGATTTAATTCTAGTAAAAAATGAAAAAATAAATAAAATAGATTGCATATATTCTGGCCCTTTTAAAGTAGTGGAAGATATGTCACCAAGTGTTCAAATAGATAAAAATGGAAAACTAGATGTAGTCCACAAAAATCGTACAAAATTGTTTACACCAGAAAACAATCTTGTATAACTAAATTTAAGTCGGAAAAAAAAAGAAATAATATTAAAATGTATATTAATCTATATTTTTTTAAACTCATGTATTGCATATTCAAATATTGTATTATCCTACACTTTAAGTTAAAACACATTTTATTGTAAAAAAAAAGCAAAATCTTTGTTATAATTTTACTTTTTTTTTCACCATGGGTAGGAGATGAAGTCTGTAATCAACCTTATAGTATGTAACCAGCCTTATTTAAAATAAATGTAATCCATATAATCGTTTACTCGTTACAATAAAGACAGTAATGATTCTGTTCTTGACAGACAGAGAGCTCTTTATAGGGAGCTAGTTCGGCTGTACCAGGAGTTTAAAGTTCAAGTTTTTTCAACAAAAATAAAAACACTAAATACTGTTGAAATGGCTTATAATAACAACTTCTCTCACGCAATGCACAATGATACTGACGGCAAACCGTTGGATGTCGCGACGTCCCCGTAAGGGGGCGTGGCGGGCGGCGCCGGAGCTTAGCTCCCAGTCCGCGGATGGGACACGGTGACCCGCTAATACGGGCCCCTCAATGTGTAGCCCCTTGGGCGAACGATATGTGGGACGCGTTATTTAACGCGTCCCTGTGTGTGGTTGCTATTGTGTCTCTGCAGGCGCGCCGCGGCGTTGAATTATATATCAACGCAGCTTTCTTTACGACGCCTTGGCGGTCAGTCCCCGCCAGGTGAGACCCCCGGTTACCCGGGGGCGGCCCGGCGAGAGATGACCAGCGACAAGACGCCGACTCGACGCTCCCACAGAGTAGGGTGCGCGCCCCCGCTTATCCCGTTTCCCAGAGCGAGCCGGTAGCGGTCTAAGCTAAGGGGCAGTATGTGCGTGTGGGCGGTAGTGTACTGTGTAACACCGCCCATGAATAAGTGTGACGGCGAACATTTGCGCGTCTTGGTTTTTATAAAACTTACAAAGTACCAAAAAAATTATACAATAACAATGGAAAATTTCGGCAAGCTGGCCGTAGAGCACCGGCAAACTCGCGTGCAAGCTCGCTATTGGCTGGCGCTCGGTTCTTTTGTCTCGCTATTGTGTAGCTTGCACTTGCGAGCTTGTAGGTACAAAATAGGTAAACAAACGATTTCGATAAACATAAAACAAAAGGTTGCAAATAGAAATATGAAAGAATAAAAGATTAAAGAATAATGACATACGAATAATAAAATAATAACATCAAGTTTGCAGTGCGTCGTGCACAGATTCAGCTCTCGGTCTTTCAATATCTCCTCGAGATCCCGCCTTACAAACCCGTAGGTCACGTAATGTTTCAATTCAAAATTGTAGTTTACAACAGCAGTTAGTATATAATATAGTCTTATCATTAACTTTAATGGTTTTTGCTAGGGACTCTAACCTATGACAATAATTTTCGTTATGCTGGGATATCCAGGATCGCTAACCAGAGATGTATCGATCATCAGATGCGGTCCATAATTATTTGAACATGATAATTCGTTTCCGCAATCAAAACTTTTGTCCTGTCATAGCGTCATCAATTGCTTCCTGCATCAGATGGAAACCATGGCTTAAAATTATGTCAATGCTAATGCTTAAAAATGGGTACTCTCTTGTATTGGAACATCCGCAGATACAATCAGCATGACACGAATAACTGGATTCTTTCACAATTAGGTACTGTGCTAAATGTGCCACATTGCACTCTGCATTTAAAAGTTTTAACTTCCTTGAGTAAGTCACGATAGAGTTTTAAAAATGGAAATGTCATATGTCAATATCAATATGTCAGCCCGTTGAAAATAATGTTTTATGAAATCTTTTTTCTTCTATGACACTCTGCACGAGTTTTACTACATATGTGACAATCTCATTTTTTAAACAAGTAGGTATTTCAATGGAGTCCTCGACCCCCTCTGTGTTCAGTACTTCGTCTTCAAAACTTGAGAGAGTGTTCAGATACAGCAAGGTTATTGTGTGCACTTTTTTCTAGATGCATTTCAGATGCTGCATCATAAATCGATCGAGAACTGACAGATCCGCTATTCATTTAATACAAGAATCAGCATTCACATTTTCAGCTGTGACTAATGAATCAGAAATCATTCTACCAAGTTACACAAGGGCTGCAAATACAGAAAGATGTTGTATTTATCCAGACTGCCACGGAACTTAGAGAATGCTCATTCCTACATCAATTCATGTGAGATTGTTATGTGATTTATCCTTTTATGTTCCTCAAAACTGCCGTATCTGTAACTTTCACCTTAGAAACTGTATATGGGATAGTTTATTTGTAGAAAATGGAAACCATACCTTCACCACAGCATTCATTGAAGATTTGATATCATTACTAAAAAATCAGATAGGTATTAATATTAATTCCACCTATTAATATAATAAATATTTAGTCAGTAAAAGTCTGACACGCCTTCCCGCTCCGCCCAAAGCGGGATAAGTCATTTGATGATTTCCCATCCAGAAAAAAAAAGAAGCAGCGGTCATATTCATTAAAATTATCTAAAATCATTAAATTTTTTGTAAATTAAACATAATCAACTGATATAAAAAAATGCTATGTTAATATACTGTGTTAACTTATTAGGCTCCTACCAAGTTATGACAACCTGGTACTTCGAAGGCATAAAGCATTTTCTAGCTAATACATACCCACCCATGTTAGGTTAGCGCCTACCGAGATATGTTTTGAAATACGTTAATTATTCTTTTTTATAAAAATTACTAATTGCTTAAAGAGTGTACACCTTTAAGGTAAATTTTTGAGGAACGAATTATTTATTATTAAGATCACATGTAAAATGTACCAAAAATCACACTAATAAATGAATTTGAGCATCTGGTACTTCGAAGGCATAAAGCAATTTCTGGCTGACACTCCTATGTTTAGTAAGCTACTACTAAGTTATCGTCGGTGATATTCTGAAACCGCGGAACTAACAGTGTTTAAAACCGCGTATTTACAAAAGTAGCAAAATCGAGATTTCGCGGGCTTAGCTTCGTTGTAGTGATTGGCTGCGTTCTGTGATGTTGGCCGGGCCGATTATCCAATAGGAAGCCGTGAAATCGAATGTCTTTTAAACCGCGTAACGTCAGGTGATTGTTTATTGTGCCCAAAAACCGCGTATCTGGGGGTCTAAAAAGGCCACATTAGGCATTTCCTCTAAAACCAATTCATTTTCTGAATTCCCAGCAATACCTTAGCGATTCCTCTAATTTTCGTAAAAAGGTGACACATATTAGCGGTATCGCCCACAATTCAATTCATATCCGAAACATATTTAGTGTAAATGTTGCAGCATGAAAAAAATAAAGACCGTAATTTTACCGGTAAATATTTCTTTGAAGATTTAATAAATACAGTTGATTATTTTTAACTGTTGAAATGTTATTAATTATAATATCCATAAAAACTTATCAAATAATCACAGATAAGCCCTGAAAAGGGAAACTAAATACAATACAAAACTTTATAAGCTGGCAATGCTTACTAATTAAAAGTTTTTCTTTTTAGATATGTGTAATCTGTGGTTATGTCAACAATAAATTATTATCAACAAAACTTGTGTTTATTTTAAAACCTAAGTATTTCATGCAAGTTGGATCGTTTTTTAATACAGAGTAAGTAAATACTTATTTATCCTTAATCAATATTTAATTGCATCGTTGTACAAAAGTATTTAATTGTACGTAATTCTTTGTAGGCATGGAAAAGCGTGCTGCGACACAATGAAACATTCTGCTCGACATTCTGCATTGAAAGTGGGAGCTCTGGCGCTATTGAACCCTTTACCTAGATCACTGCAGCCTCTAGTTCCTGCCAAACTCGTGCGCCAGCAGAACCCCTGCCCCGGCCGATGCTACAACAGTGGCTTTGACAGTCGAACTCGGCAATTAAGATACCGCAGTGAGTGGAGTTTTCTAGCCCTACAGCTATTTCTATTGCGACTAAGACTTATGATGATGATTGAAAATGATTATGATGTTATTTATGTAACGTATGGTCGCCCTCTGGCTCGACATAAAATTGAGTACTATCATTAACATTCATGTAATATACCTATAACGAAATACAAAGAGGAAAATAATCTATATTTTACCATTAACTAAACAATAACTGAAGAAAAAGAAGTTATTGGGCTACAAGTCTACTATTGGTGTCACTCTGTCATCAGTGTTGTTTTTAGAGTGTTATAAACAATGATATTATTATTTTCAAATTAATTTTATTTAGATGTTATGTTAATTATAATGACTGATGATTTGACTTTCTTAAAAACCACACATTTTCTTTTTTAGCTGGCAGTTGTTCCAAGCAGTTATCGTTTGCCTCTCCGCAGCTCCGCTACTTGCATCAAGACATAAAATATTCATAGAAAAATAAACTGATTAACTATAGTGTTAGTTTCATTATTTGATTATTGCTAGATTTTTATACAGTATAACATGAGAATTGTAAATTTATTAAAATAATTTAACTTTGTGTATTGTTTTATTTAAATAATAGGTATAAAGATAAAATGTAATATATGTCTTATTTTATAGGTACACACTACCTAATAAAATTGGAATTAAAGTAATAAAAGGCCTATGTCCCACGTAGGTTGTAGATTTTTATTAGGGTTCCGTAACCAAAGAGTAACCAGGACGGTACCCTATAACTAAGCCTCCGCTGTCCATTGGTCCGTTCATCTGTCTGTCTGTGAGTGGGCTGTATGATGTGGAAAATAAATATACCTACATATTTCCTCTGGGAATGTTTATTACGGGTGCAAATCACAAAAATAAGCTAGGTGTGAATAGTGTGTACTTTTGAATAAGTCTTGTTTCAACTGGGCACTGAAGTGTGACCGAGTTACTGGTACAGCTATCACACTGTTTTATACACTAACTTGGTGTATCATATGGTGTACGCTCTTGGTAACCTGTGGTATGATCCAGATGCTTTAGTACTAAGTGGATCTACTCAGAGCCTGAAATATGATTATAAGATTGTAGTAATTTGTAACATTCACAAGACTAGATGGTAGTGTCTATTTAGAACTGCTTCATTAAAACTGACTACTTCATTACTATTCTTGAAGGTAGGTTGTATGTATTTCATGTAAGTTGGATCGTTTTTAATGCAGTGTAAGTAAATATATATATATGTTGTGTTGTGTATATGGTGTGCGCCCATATTAGCCTGTGGTATGATTCAGATGCTTAAGTACTAATTGGATCTACTCAGTGCCTGAAATATGAATAGAAGATTGTAGTAATTTGTAACATTCACAACACTAGATGGTCTATTTGGAACTACCTTAAAACTGACTACTTCATTACTATTCTTGAAGGTAGGTAGTACTCATACCAGCGCGGCAGTACATATGTACGGCTCCAGCTCATGGACCTTATCACGACATATATTTAGCCTATATATCCCAAAAAACCTGGAGGTCCCACATTTGAAACGCTATGTCCATTTTTCGTTGTGCCACAATTCATTGGTGACTTTAAATGGACTACATATTCACGAGCGTGCTCAAGAAAATTTTCTTAAGGCCTAAATTTGCCATTATTACGATAATTTTTCACAAAATCCCAAATATGATTTGTAAAATGATCCTCTTGACTAACTTCTTATGATTCTGCTATTTGACATTAAACTTCAATAAAGCAATTCATATTAAGTGTACCATTTTACGAATTTCCATACAAAACTGTCAAATAGATGAATTGTGTTTAATGAATTGTACGCAGAACATATTATGAATTGTCAGTTTGTGACCATTTTACGGATTATAATATGATTCATAATATTTTCCTATTATGATTCTACCAAAGTGGCCTTTTTAGACCCCCTGCGCATCATAACATGAAAGGTGTGTTTGTTTAACGAAGCGTGCTGAAATAGTGTGGTTTTAATTATAAATGCTGCAATAACTAGTAAGTGAACACAATAACTCCATATTATATTGGATAAGTTACTTTTTAGGATAGTTTGTTATTTGAATTATTAATATTTACCCTAAGAAAACGTCTTTAACTACTTCGATGTTAGATACGCGGTTTTAAAACTCATAACATTTTTCGTTTTCTGTTACATACGCTGTTGCAAAATTTATGTACCTACTCGTAACTCAGGTTAATTTGTTGTATTTATTATCATAAAAGTACACTGCGACTGGATGTGTCCGTACAGTCTGTACTAATACCTACTAGTAGGTAATAATAGTAGGTAGGAGGTAAAGTTTTTCTGTTTGTAGAAAGTAATCTCTGGATATTTTGAACTTATCTTTGAGAATTCAACTAGGTACTATTTACTTATAGTTTTGGTAACTGACCCTACCTTTTTTTTTGTTTTAGATTACGTCATGGTGCAAGAAAATGAATGTGCGAATGTGTCTGTTGTCACTTTATGAGACCTAGCAAAACGTCGCGTCGAACTTGTGCGTAAAAAGCAGCTAATCTTAGATAAATTTAATAATACTAACTTACAAATCCCTCAAACATTAATTGAATCGTCTCCAGCAACACAACTGCCATGTTTCCCAAATGCCTCTACATCCGAAAATGTTCATGATAGCATTGCGTACTGTGAAACTGTGACAACAGTTTTTGAACCTTTCCCTGGCCCTAGCGCATCATCTATGATGATTTCAAATATACCAAAAGCTTTAGATTTTTCTTCGGATGATGTAGATAATGATCCCGATTACGTTCCATTATCCGAAATAACAAATTTACAGCCTATTGCTACTCCATCTGAGTCTATTTCTAATGAAATCGTTGAATGGTATGTGGAGAGAGAAATTGAGCCTGAAGTGGCCAAAGAGTCACGTACAAGAAAAAGAAAGGCTGATCGAAGTTCGTGGGCAGTATCAATCATTAAGAAAAATCGAATGTTAGGCAAAGAGTACATAGGCTTAAACAAAATTGACAACCTTATTCAGAAACAAAAAAGACCTAAAAGAGCAATAGGTACTAAATGTAATTCAGCGTTTTGTAATAAAAGCAAAGTAATGTTTTGCTCACAATTAACGGAAGATTTACAAAAACCTATTTTTGGAGTAAGTCGTGGCAAGAAAAGAAAATATTTGTGATTTCAATTATTGACAATGTACCTGTTCGAAGAGGGAAGAAAGGACATAACTCTAGACGTTCTAATACTAAATTTTACTATCTACAAGTCAATGGCAGGAAAGAGAGGGTTTGCTTGAAAACGTTTCTTGCTACTTTGGGTATAAAGGAATGGACTGTACGCTATTGGTTAGGCGAAGGAAGAGGTAATGCGCGTTCTAATACAGAACTTACAACAAATTTAAATACTACCGCTACTCAAGATTACAGTACAAGCAAAAAATCGTCTGTTAAGGACTATCTGACTTTATTACCGAAGTTACCATCTCATTACTGCCGTAAAACAACCACTTAACAATATCTGGAACCTTTATTTAAATCAAAATCTCAGCTATATCCTCGTAAGGCCCAATGACCTAATTTAATGACAAAAATATTTTGGCATTCCAGCCCAACACAGTTTTTAAAATCATCAAATTGCGGCCCGGCGACCTAAAATTATGACATATTTGAACGTAATTTTTTAACCGACTTCAAAAAGGAGGAGGTTTTCAATTCGGATGTTTATATGTTTATGTTCGGCCATAACTCCGTCACATATAGACCGATTTGCAAAATTCTTTTTTTGTTCGAAAGGGGTTTATTCCGAAATGGTCCCATGTAAATTTCATATAGATCTGATGATCAGTTCCGGAGACAGACACCGGAACTCTTCAAAAAATGACAGCAAATCAACCACGATTTCTGCTATCGCATAAATATGCATTGTTTGTTTGGAATTAGTGCGGGGTGAATACCACAACTAAAAATTTAAAAATAAAAACTTTTTTACAAAAAAAAAAAAACAACCGACTTCCTTAAAAACACTACAAAGTGAAAAATAACTTTAATTTCGGAAGTCGGTGGCAAAATAACCATAAATACAGATCCTAAGACACCGACTTCCGAAATTAAAGTTATTTTTCACTTTGCAGTCTTTTAAGGAAGTCGGTTGTTTTTTTTTTTGTAAAAAAGTTTTTTGGTTTAAATAATCCCGCCATTTTAAATCTGACATCAAAAAACTATTAACTATGAACGCATCTCTAATTTTGGCAGTGTCAACTTGACATTTAAGAACCAAGAATCTGTCTTTTTGACATTTCATCTCATGTGAACGGAAGTCTCGTGGAGATTGGTAAGTAAATCTATTCATATCTTTATAATAATAACATGGTGATGTCTAAAATGTATTGCAAACAGTTGCGGATATATTATATTTTGTTCCGACATGTTTTTTTCACAGCAGTCATTTTAATTCCGTAATATTCGAACGGTAAAAACTATGTCCCAAAATAAGGTCGGTGGGTTTTTTTTGTAAAAGTTAGCCTAATTTCTATGTCATGATTTTAGGACATTGGGTGTTTACTTTATTTTCTTTTGTTTAAGCCATGGACGACGAAGCTATAGAAAATCAGCTTAATCTGGACGTATCCGAGTTCGAAGATGATGACGGCGATGATGATATCGATGATGTGGATTATCGACCTCAGGGCCGAAATCGTCAATCGGACAATTCAGCAGAATCGTCTTCTGATTCTGAAGGTGAGCTTACAGTTTCAAGTCCTGCGATTTCTAATTCTTCTGTTACGCGAGGGAGGAGCTTACAGCGTCGAGGTGGCCGTCGTGGTCGAAGAATTTCTTCGATTTCTCGAGCAAGTAGTAGAAGAGGAAGTTCATCTCGTGGGAGATTGTACCAGCAAGTGGAAGCTGAAGATAACGAGGATTTTGGCAATGACGATGGACAATTTGGAGGTTGGAAAGAAAAAGATTTTAATCCTGATATAATTCCTTTTATGCAGCCATCGTATTTACCTCTTAATGACGAAGAATTCTGTAAAATTGATTATTTTCGTCGATACGTAAATGATGAGCTGATGCAAATTATCGTAGATAGATCCAATGAGATGTATCTATCAAGAAATGGCCAGTTTTTAAATTCGACCCTTCCCGAGTGCTACATTTTTATTGCAATTAATATAGCCATGTCTTGTATTGGATATCCAATTCTCCGAATGTACTGGCAACACAAATTTCGTGTCGCTTTTGAAGCTGATCATATTATGTCTCGGAACAGATTTTTCATTCTTTGGAATTCTTTAAAACTCGTTAAAGACAACGACTTTTCTGCCGAAGATAAAAGTAAAGACAAGCTCTGGAAAGTTCGCCCTCTTATCAAAGAAATTCTTAAGGGTTGTCATTCCATACCAAAGGATCAAAACCTGTCAATTGACGAAATGATAATTCATTTACGGGCGCCTGTGGGATGAAGCAATATTGCCCAGGTAAACCTAATCCTACAGGTTTAAAAGCTTTTGTCTTGGCGAATCCCACCGGAGAATTGTGTGATTTTGATATATATCAAGGGGCGACTACATATCCTTCTTATGCTGATACATCATTCGGGTTGGGAGAGAAGGCAGTTTTTGCCTTAATGGAGGATTTGTTGCCGGGACATATAATTTACTGTGATAGGTACTTTACCACCGAGACACTGATTGTAGAATTAAAAACAGAGGCCTGATGTGCGCTGGTACATTGATGAAGAATAGAGTACCTAAGTCCGCAAGATTAATACTCAAAGAGGACAAAGACTTAAAGAAAGCAGGGAGAGGGAGTTGTCAGGTATTGGTCAACGATGAGAAGAATATAGCTATAACTAAATGGTTTGATAACAAACCTGTCACTTTCCTGTCTACTGTGCATGCTGCCCAAATTTCCG
The DNA here is from genome assembly GCA_947507805.1 of Aporophyla nigra. NCBI lineage: Eukaryota > Metazoa > Arthropoda > Insecta > Lepidoptera > Noctuidae > Aporophyla > Aporophyla nigra. Next base: position 22,109,117 of record OX382292.1, on the reverse strand, counting down.
ACACCTGCCAAAGATGGTGTAAACAGAATAAAGTGTATGTTACTGTACCAAGACCGGAAGTAGTAAAACAATATAATTCTAATATGGGAGGAGTCGATCTTGCTGATCGTCTCTTAGCTGTGGCGCCGACGAGATATCGAACAAGAAAATGGACAACGTGATTTATCGCACACATGTTTGATTTGGCTACAACAACTAATTCATGGTTAAATTATAAAGCAAAAGAGTTACGCAAAAATGTCCCGGTGAAAAAAATTCAACAACTGAGGAGTTTTAAAATGGAAATTAATTCCGAAACAGAAGACGAAGAACAGTCTCGACCTAAACGCTCTAGACCAGCTGTACCGCTTCCCAGCGCCAGTTCAAGAACTCATGGTGCACTCCATTTGCCGTCGGCTGGAGAAATTCAAAACAGGTGCAGAAGACCAGAATGCAACAAGAAAACCGCAAAGAGGTGCAACATTCACTTGTGCCTAACTAAAGAACGAAATTGTTTTTATAACTTCCACACTGAGATTTATTGATTGATACATTTGTTTAAAATTTTTCTTTTTTAAGTATCTATATTTCTAATTAGTATTGTGTGTGATACGACAACTTGAATATTATTATTTGAAATATTGCTATTGATTATAGTAAGTAAGAACATTATTTTAGTAATATGATTAACACGTGTAATGCGAAGATACATTATTTGCTAAAAATGAGACTGATTTGTTACATAAAATTTTGTAATTTTATTACATAAAATTATTAATTAATAAGGTTTAAAATGAAGGAGATTTTTTTTTTTTTTTTACAAAGTTTATTTTTATTTCTGGTATAATTTGCTATTCCATGGTAAATAACTGAATAGATTTGATTGATTCAAACTAATGTTATATATTAAACAGTGGCCCAGTGACCTAAATAAGGACAAGCTATTTCAACACATTTTTTGCGTGAAATAGGTAACTTTAGGTATAGGAAATACCCCTTAAAATAATTTGACCAAAAGCAATACATTTACACACTTTTGTACTTAACCAAAGTTCTGGGCCGCAACTACTTGCACCTATTTTTAGTACGTTGGATCGTAATGTATATCGACCTAAATTTAGGTTGGGCCTTACGAAGATATAATACGTAAGTACAATTTGCATCATCAATGTCTAATTCAGTAGTTTCAAGAAAGTTGTTTTTTGACATCTTAGATGAACAAAACATTGCACTATTTCAACCCAAGAAAGATGCATGCGATTATTGTTGCTCATATAAAGTCGGCAACGTTTCTGAAGAAGACTACCAATACCACATCCAACTGAAAGAATTGGCTCGAGCTGAAAAACTTAGCGACAAGGAAAGCGCTCAAAGAGGACTTCTTCATGCTGTGGCCCCCGATTTGCAGGCTGTTAAGCTGTGCCCTTCGCTAGCAGCTAGTGCTTTATATTTTAAGACCAAATTAGCTGTGCACAACTTTATACGATATTGCAACGGGTCATGTAACTTGCTACTGGTTCGACGAAACCGCCATGATTTAAGAGCTACCACTTACGCATCTTTTTTCATTGATTATTTCTGCATTTATGTTGGAATTATACTTATTATTTAAGTGGATTTAGAAATACCATTAAGTTATAAAGTACATGATCTGTTTGGCCTGTTGGGTCTTCATCTTATTTTCGAAAGACTTTTCCTGTGCTATGCTATTGTCTTATATATTTACCTCTCACTTGAATCTGTTTATACCAATTATACCCAACAGCATCAAATTAGTCTACGGTTTTGAAGAAAATTAAATATAAATGATTTTCCAATGAGGGTTTTCTGAAATGGTCCGGGCACTTATCAGACTGCTATAAAATAAAACTATCTTTGAAATTTTCGTTTTTTTTTTAAACGTCTGCGACATATCAAGGGGCCCGGAGCCTCGAACCTTGGACGTATGAGAGTGATCATCATCATTTCAGTCGAAAGACGTCCACTGCTGAACATCCCCAATTTTGAAAGCGTTTGCCATGATCACCATGCTTGGTACCTGCCATGTTATTACATGGCAGGTGCCAAGCATGGTGTCAACCCAGGTGGGTTGACGATCGCAATAAGGTGGTATAATGACCACAGAGAACGCTACTGCCTATTCTCTAGTGAGTCCCTAGTCACCTTTCAGTTACGACACCCATGGGAAGAAATAGGATGGTGCTATTATTTACGTCCGGCGACGCACGGAATGAGGCGTATGAGGGCCAAAGTCAACTAACAGAGGCCTATTAGACTACGTTCGCTGAGACGTGAAAATATCGTGGCGGTATGTTATCGTGCACTGGAATTTCATTGAATTCTCGTCTCAACCGTATATTGAGAATCCAACAGAGTGCATCTCAGCACGTCCAAACACATCCTGTTCGATTATCAACTCTCAGCGCTAAGCAGTGCGCTCAAGTTCCAGTGCGCGAATACATCAGGTCGCGATATTCACTCACAATGAAAAGAGAGAGTCTAGTGGTTAGTGACCCTGACTGCTAAGACTGTGATGTCGTGGGTTCGATACCCACCCAGGACAAATCTTTGTGTGATGAGCACAATCATTTGTTCTGTGTCTGGGTGTCATTTATCTATGGTATGTATGTATTTAGAAATATATAAGTATGTTTATCAGTTGTCTGGTTGCCATAGTACAGGTTCTGCCTACTAACAGAGGCCTATTAGACTACGTTCGCTGAGACGTGAAAATATCGTGGCGGTATGTTATCGTGCACTGGAATTTCATTGAATTCTCGTCTCAACCGTATATTGAGAATCCAACAGAGTGCATCTCAGCACGTCCAAACACATCCTGTTCGATTATCAACTCTCAGCGCTAAGCAGTGCGCGAATACATCAGGTCGCGATATTCACTCATAATGAAAAGAGAGAGTCTAGTGGTTAGTGACCCTGACTGCTAAGACTGTGATGTCGTGGGTTCGATACCCACCCAGGACAAATCTTTGTGTGACGAGCACAATCATTTGTTCTGTGTCTGGGTGTCATTTATCTATGGTATGTATGTATTTAGAAATATATAAGTATGTTTATCAATTGTCTGCTTGCCATAGTACAGGTTCTGCCTAGTTTGGGATCAGATATGAGATAACGGTGTGTTGGTTGTCCTAAGATATTATTATTATTATTTAAAAAAAAATACTTATCTCTGTATGTAAGTGCATCCAAACAATGCGACACTTCATATCTTGTCCAGCGTGTCCTGCTGTTTGCACGCTACAGGAGTTGATGGACGCTACTGAAATGCTAAGCTCGTAGTCAATTTCTGGGCTAACTCTATTTAAATTGCTATCGACACGCAAAGTATTGTAGAATATGGACTATAGGTTTGGGTGGCTGAAGTGGACTGGTTACCTAGAACGGAAGGAAAATGGTCCCACTCTGAATTGACTAAGTTATTAGAAGAAGATTGCAGGGATGTTGTCATCTGGACGGATGGTACAGAACAGAAACTCAATAGTTTCTAATGCCCTTCTAAGATTAGCAATAGACAAAAATAAAACAATTACATAAATAAAGTATCTGGAAAAAGGTCACACTCAAATAGAAGTTGACTCCGTACACTCAGTGGTGGAAAGAAAGCTGAAAAATGTTGAAATTTTTCTTCCATCTCAGTATGCCTCAAATACAAAAGAAGCCAGGAAGCATCCTTTTCCCTGGGCGGAGCACCGCCGTGTCCTCGTGGAGGCGATCGGCGGCGGCGACCTCTCGCGTCCGGCCCTGGTGCGAGCCATGGCACGGAGCGAGAGGGCATGGGAAGCCGTCACCTCCTTCTGCGAAGCAGTAATGCTTGCGAAGGAGGAGGCGGGGCGCGTGATGGAGTGGCAGTCTCTGCGCCCTCACGTCCCTAGCCGCCGCAGGAGGAGACGCCCCGGGCGCCGGGAGTCGATAGCTGACTCCCGGCGACCGTAGGCGCGAGCTTGCGGGCGGCGAGCAATGGGTAGCTCGCCGCCCGGTAAGGACCAGGCTCGGGCCGACGGCGCGTAGTGTTCCACGCGCGCCTCAAAGAGATGTCAGCAGCACTGTAGGGGTCTGCTAGGACCGATGCCTGCCAGGGTCGTGAGATTGTTCGAAAGAGATACCGTGACTCTGGCACATGGGCAACTGAAGGAACACGGGTGGGTTTTAGTCAGTAAAAGTCTGACACGCCCTCCTGCTCCGCCCAGAGCGGGAGAAGTCATTTGATGATTTCCAATCCAAAAAAAAAGCATCTTTCTCCATACCATGTGTTTCAACCAGATTACACCTTTTTAGGGTTCCGTTGCCAAATGGCAAAAAACGGAACCCTTATAGATTCGTCATGTCTGTCTGTCTGTCTGTCCGAGTATGACAGCCATTTTTTTCCGAAAATATAATAGCTATGCTGTTGAAACTTGGTAAGTAGATGTATTCTGTAAACCGCATTAAGATTTTTACACAAAAATAGAAAAAAAACAATAATATTTGGGGTTCCCCATACATACACGCTGATTTTTTAATGGTTGTTTTCCCGTGGCGACATGGTTTGGTCTTGGTAGTACAATCCATTTGTCAAAAAATAAAAATAAAATATTAAAAAATGGCAGATTTGCAAACGTGAAAATCCAAAATCGAAAGCGATCTCGAACAGTAGTAGGTAATGTAGGTATTACAGCGCGAACGGTTGACTGCGGGCCGGCCGGCGCGCGGCGCGATTGATGCGCGGTCTTTGCCCCTACAGCTGATGAATACCTGCTCCTGAGTTAATGGAACACAATACTTAAATAAAAGTTATTCCAATTTTCCCTTCATACTTTTACGGGCTTAGGACCGTCATAAATACTTTTTTACCTACATCGTACAACTTACTGAACACGAAACTGTGAAACAAGTTTAACTTACAAATAATAATTTTCTGATCGTGAAGTATCTAAGGCGTATGAAAAAAAATGGAATCAACTTATTTACAACGATTTTAATAAACTAAACTAAAATGTTCGCTATTTACAAAGGTATGTACTTACACTTCCCGGTAACGGAGTAATTGTTCGAAGTGCAAGCCACTGCGTTCGATACACAACCGGGCACGTTTTATTTGATTGTCTTTGTGTGTCTCTCTCACTTCGCACCGTATTAAAAGCGTCCACTATCGCAGTTACTAACGCGTCGCGAGTTTCGTGTTCTTCCCGATACACTAGGCGCTTGAGCTCAGACCACAAGTAGAAGTCCAGCGGAGTCAGGTCTGGGCTTCTAGCTGGCCAATTCACTGGCCCGCCGCGTCCAATCCAGTGCTGGGGAAACACCGAGTTCAGGTGCTCCCGCACGGCGCGCTGATAATGTGCCGGGCACCCGTCATGCTGGTAGTGCAGATTATCCACGGGGACCGCTAGCGGAACGTCGTCTAATAAGTCCGGGATAACATTACGTAACATTTCTAAATAAGTTGCACCTGTCAAGTATCCTGTTACGAAATGCGGTCCAATGAGTTGGCCATTAATTATGCCGGCCCACACGTTAACTCTAAAACGCACTTGATGCGCACACTCCCGAATAACATGTGGGTTATTAGATGCCCAAAAATGTTCATTGCGCTGGTTGAACAGTCCCACTCGCGTAAAGGTTGCTTCGTTCGTCCACAAAACGTTAAGATTTTGATTATCAATTAACCCCTGGGAAAAAGCTATTCTAGCCGACGCGTCGTTTTCGTGTAGGGCATGAACTTTGCGAAAATGATATGGATGCAATCCTTCGCAATTGAGCACTTTCCAGACGTAATATTGGCTTACGCCAAACTTAGTCGCAGCCATACGCGTACTTCGACGAGGATCCCGTTCGAAGTATTCGATGATCTCCTCGTCGAGCTCTGGTGAATACACGGCCGATCGACCTCTGCCCTGTGCATGCACTGGTGTCTCGAACTGTCCATGGTCGAGTAGCCGCTACTATCGTCCGGGTCTGTGGGACTTGGGGGTTCAGAATCTCGCGAAGGCGAAGCGACCCCAAGTGTTGTTGCTCCGCGTTAAGTCGCCGGGCAGCATGGGAGTCGTAATTAGCCCTAGCGTACAGCTGCACCATAGCGACGTACTCTAAATTCGAATAAACGTAATGTCGATTCATTTTAGCAAATCGCGATTTCGCACTGTGATGCGCCTGCGGCGGTCGCGGCCTGACTGATCGAGCCGGCGGCGGTCGCGGCCTGACTGATCGAGCCGGCGGCTGGCGGGTGCCGGCGGCGCCCGCGTCCCGGGCGGGAACTGCTTTGAGGCGCTCGCCGCGTGCGGGCTAAATTATGCCGTATTACTACGTGCGACAGCTTATTTTGCTCTGAACATTTATGAACCCGCGGCACCGACAAAGGGTCTTTGTCGGCATCGGGCGGCGGCACGTGCGGTTTGTTTACTACCTACGTTATGACCAGTAGTATACTACTGCTTCTCACGCTTTCGAGTTGATGCATATTTTTTAAAATTATTTGAAAACAATTAATTTTTATTTTTTTCATTTTACTCTATGAATCGATAGTACTACTGAAGGCAAATCGTTATGCCGCGGGAAAACAACCATTAAAAAATCAGCGTGTAGAACTGAAACTCAAAAAAATTTTTTTCATCAAACCCATACGTGTGGGGTATCGATGGATAGGTCTTCAAAAATGATATTGAGGTTTCTAATACCATTTTTTTTTAAACATTAATATTTGGGGTTCCCCATACATAGAACTGAATAGAGTTGCCGCGAATAGTGTTTATAGCGAATAATCGAATACCGATTAATCGCCATTCACTTTGGCGAATAGTCGAATAACTCTACATTACTATTATATTCGACATAAAAAAAAACATTAAACACATTAAAAATATTTCTAATTTCTTCTAAGGTTGTGAGAAAAGAAAACAATAAAGTTAAAGAAATCTGTTTCATGTTATACATACCTACATATATGTAGTAAATTTAATTTTCCATTTTTAAATGCTGGCAACCCTTTTCTTGTACAAGTCTTTCTTTACGTTCTAAGTTTAGTTTACGTTACGGGGAATACCCCGTTTTGTATAACCCAGCGATTATTATTGTAGGGGATTTCCCGCTCAATCAATACGCTTGTGTTTAGGATAGGCGGCACGCATTTGTTAATTGATTTTCGACATCGGTTGACGTTTTTTTATTTTTTATTTCTATACTTATTTAAAAATTGCTATTGAATTAAAGACTTGATGAATACTTAATTAGTTAAAGTGTTACTTAATAAAAAAGAACAATCATGCCAAACCCAGGAAAAAAATCTCATGTTTGGCTACATTTTGAAGAGGAAGAGAACAGTGCAAAATGTGTTTTGTGTGGTGTAAAAATAAGTAGAGCAGCAAAAAAAGCAGGAACAACGGCTTTGCACAATCATTTGAAATTCAAACACCCAGGTTAGTTTTTTTTACCTATATTATTTATTTTACCGTTACTAAGTAATAATAAAATAAGAACGTTATTTAATATAATATTTGTTTCAAAAGTTATTTTCATTTATGAAGTATACAGGGTTATTTGTAAAACACCGGCAACCTCTCAGGTCTATGTTACTAACATCATAATCAACAACTTTTGTTCTGTGACTTTTAAAAATTCATCATATTTTAGTTCATCAGATTTTCAAACAAAAATAAAAATATTTACATTAAACGCTCTAAATGTTACGGAGTCTATGCGAAGCAAAAGAAAGCGATAGTATATTAGCAAGGGGAGCGGGGTTAGGGCGGCGGGGGCGCTTGAACTTGACCTATTTACAGGCAGCCGATTTTTGTACGAAAATCTGATGCACTAAAATATGATGAATTTTTAAAAGTCATAGAACAAAAGTTGTTGATTATGATGTTAGTAACATAGACCTGAGAGGTTGCCGGTGTTTTACAAATAACCCTGTATAATTGTACTATTGTGAGTTTTGTAGCACATTATTTAAATAATTGCCGCTACCTAAGTTCCTGATTAAAGGTTCTTTTCTTTGTTCGCAGATGAGTATTGTAAAATGTATGGAAGCTCAAGTAGTCATGCTCAACATAATGCTCCCGCAGGAGCATCTTCAAGTACCTCCTCATCCACCCAGTTGCCCAGTCAGCCTTTGGTGCAACAGTCACTGCAACAACTACTTGAAAAAAAAAAGCTTTGGGACATCAACGATAGCCGAGCAAAAAGATATCACTACTTGATTGGTGAAATGATCGCTGTTGACAACGAGCCACTTTCCATCGTCGATCATCATGTAGGCTTTAAACGTCTTCTTAATAATGCTTTGCCGCAATACACCATTCCTGGCAGGACATATTTTACCGAGAAAATAATTCCAGACATGTATGAGAGAGTGGTTAGCAAACTAAAAAACGAGTTAGAAAAGGCTGAAGCTATAGCATTCACTAGCGATCTTTGGACTTCTTCTGTAAATAATGCTGCATTTCTGAGTTTCACCGGACACTGGATATCAGAAAACTTTAAACTGAATCATGCCGTTCTAAACATGGCGCATTTTCCTGAATCACACACATCAGAAAATATCAAAAGAGAACTGTTACAGTGTGTAACGAAATGGGACATACCCATCACTAAAATTCAAGCGATTGTTCACGATAATGGGGCGAATATGGTTAAAGGAGTTAAGGAAACTCTACTTCCTTCACAGCGTTGCTTCATACATACTCTCCAGCTGGTGATAAATAATGCATTAGATAACAGTTCTCCAATAAAAGAAATTCTTACTAGTGCCCGCCGCATAGTGACACATTTTAATCATTCAGGATATACAAAACTTGAAAGTATTCAATCTGAGCTCGGACTTCCTAACCATAAACTGATTCAAGATATTCAAACTCGCTGGAACTCAACATATTACTTACTGGAGCGTCTATCTGAACAAAAAAGAGCAATTTCGGTGTATATTTCAGAATCAAGGAGCGTGAATTTTGAAAATTTGACCAGTGATCAGTGGCAGGTTTTAGGTTATTAAAACCTTTCGAAGAGATAACAAAAATCACGAGTTCCACATATGCACCCATATCAGATGTGATACCTAGCACTGTTTCATTAATCAGATTTTAATGAAAGATGCGCTGATTCAACAAACTGCACACGTTGATGATTTTAGAAAGGCGTTGATAGAAAATATGGAAGCCCGTTTTAACTTGGATGATCTATGCTTTACGAAGACATATTACTTGTCGACATTTTTAGACCCCCGCTACAAGAACTTTTACTTTGACGCTACCCAAGTTGAACGGATCCGTAGAGCTGCGCTCAGAGAAGGTCTTAGGCTTTCTTTAGATGACGAAAATGATGATTCGGATCCAGAAACGGCATCCAAAAGGTCTCGTTTAGACAATGTAAATGAGCATGATTCGGAAACTCATAAACTATTTTGGGCATGTTTTGAAGAATCACCTATAGAGCAACCTACTGAAGAGCAACCCAAGAATGCCACTGCTGAAGAAATCGCCAACTACATCGCATTAGCAAAGGCTGACAGAAAAATAAACCCATATGAATGGTGGGCTTTGAGTACCAATAAGAATAGATTTCCTATTTTAAGTAAGCTTGCTAAACGATACTTAAGGACGCTATAACATTTTTCTACAAATATCGGTGGTTTTCCAGTACCAATTACATCAAGAGGAATCACAACTGCGAAGTCAATTATGGTCTTTAATTAAAGATAATTTATTCATCTCCATTATGGTACCATAAAAATTATATAGTCCCATACAATATTTTCACAAAAATACGTTTTCCCCACCGCAATAATCGAAAAAAATGAAAAATAATGGGGTCTGGAAAGGTACCTGTATAGTGAGATCAACTGCATATTTTAACTTCAAAATGACAAACGATTGTGGCTAGTATAATCTTCTACGTTTTGCCTAAATATTTTGTAATTAAATACATAACTTTTTTATTTATGAGAAAAATAAAGAACGTTCTCAACTTTCTTCATACATTTTAAACTCGCGGCTTCTCATTCCGCGCTCAGACGCGCCCTAGGAAGCACGGGCGTATCGCTTTTTTGTACAAAATAAATACGATCAAAATAATAATAAAGTGAGTGCCGTGCTGTATACTGTGGTTGAAAAATGTTGATACTTTTCGGACCAAAACTATGAGTACCAAACTTATTATCAGAACTTGATTTAGAAATAAATAACTCAAATTCTATTGGGATTATTTTATTTGGGATTACTGGCCTGTTAGTCTAGTGGTTAGCGACCCTGACTGCTAAGACTGAGGTCGTGGGTTCGATTCCCACCCAGGACAAATCTTTGTGTGATGAGCACGATCATTTGTTCTGTGTCTGGGTGTAATTTATCTATAATATGTATGTATTTAGAAATATATAAGTATGTTTATCAGTTGTCTGGTTGCCATAGTACAGGCTCTGCCTAGTTTGGGATCAGATAACGGTGTGTTGGTTGTCCTAAGATATTTATTTATTTATTTTATTTATTTATTATTGAGGTAGGGTAATTATGACTATGTATTCATTTTCAAGAATTCAAAATGGCGGATAATTATTCAATAAAAAGTTATATTTTCAACGTGGTAATTAAATTATGCAAGTGTCGTCCATTTTTGGAACGAAATTCTTTAATGTAGCTTGCGGTAGGGGTAAACAAGGGTGCTGAATCTGATTCAAAATCAAAAATGGTGGTTACGAAAATTTTCAAAATTTTCATCATGGGTGTCGTTTTCAAGATTTTCGAAGGTGCTGAAGCCGAAAACTCCATACAAATTACATTTGGAGCCAAAAAAAGGCGACCCCACAAGTTTTTCATTCAAAACGACGAATATTTTAATTTTTTAAATAAAAAGTGGGCATAGCTATCAAATTTGGATAATTTTAGGATAGTTATTACGAATGATTCATCCAAATTTGATCCAAATACGGCGGGTATTGTTTTTTTTATAAAAAGATCTTTATCCATATTGGGGGTAGGGATTATAAAATCTTCGATTTTTAATTTAAAATGGCGGTTGTACTGTTATGATGAAATGTCGACATGGGTATCAATTTTGGGGGTTTTGCTAGTATGTAGTCACAATATTTAACGTAACTTTAATTATTTACATAAATAAAAAATTCTGAATACGCGCTGCAATCTCAAAGGTGAGGGTCGCGCGTCACACAATTTTTGCTTAGTTTTCTTTAAGGAATATCCCATATATTTTCAACGATTACAACGATATTCTACGATCACCATCAGTTATATTTGTTTATTACCCAAAAATATTGTTAAAGTATTTTATTGTTACACCTCGTTTTTTTTTAATTGTCAAATTATACGTTACCCCAAAAATATTGATGATCATGGTAGTAAAAGTTATTTACTGTCACTAAATTCAGATAGTAAAGTTACTTTACTACAAATTTTACTCAACAGTGCTAGTAAAATAAAATAAATAATACCTTCGAGTATCAAGATTAGTTAACTAATGTTTAAAATCGAGCAGACAATGGTTTCAATGTGTGCGTGCGCGTAATGTTGTTGTGTGGCGACTCAGATACCTAAACTTGAGCGATTCAAAAATGTTATAGCGTCCTTAATCACACCAGCAAGCTCTGTTTATTCAAAAAGACTATTTTCCGAGGCAGGTTTAATTTACGAGGAAAAACGAAACCGACTTGCTCCAGAACGTGCAGAAAAAAATGTTTTTTTGCACCACAATCTGCCTCTGTTGGATTTTAAATATTAATTAAAAAGCCTTACTAATTTAATTTCATGAATATGATAGGCACAGGCACATATTACAGATAATAATTGATATTGTGTATTGTTTTACAGTAAAATAATTTAAAAAATGATTATTTTTTACTCATTAGTTCTTTTGTTCGTTAAAAGTTTATTTTCGACGACTATTCGCCGAATGCCGAATAATACTAGCTATTATTCGGTATTCGACGAATATCAAAAAAATGACGAGTAATGCCGAATACCGAATAATAGCGAGTATTCGCGGCAACTCTAGAACTGAAACTCAAAAAAAAAACATTTTCATCAAACCCATACGTGTGGGGTATCTATGGATAGGTCTTTAAAATGATATTGAGGTTTCTAATATCATTTTTTTTCTAAACTAAATAGTTTGCGCGAGAGACACTTCCAAAGTGGTAAAATGTGTCCCCCCCCCCCCCCCCGTAACTTCTAAAATAAGGGAATGATAAAACTAAAAAAAAAATATATGATGTACATTACCATGTAAACTTCCACCGAAAATTGGTTTGAACGAGATCTAGTAAGTAGTTTTTTTTTAATACGTCATAAATCGTAAACCACAATTTACCTTTCATTTAGTCAACTCAAATATAAAAATTAAAAAAAAAAACATTTAATTTCATAAACATAAACCTTATGCATAAACCGTGAATTCCTGCAGGTTTGTACGGAACCCTCGGTGCACGAGTCCGACTCGCACTTGGCCAGTTTTATTTAAAGACTACAGTCTAAAAGAATACCAAATTTATGATTCCATTCGTCCTGGGCGTTCTGCTGGGGATGATTGCGTAGTGGATCTGAGGGTTTTAAAGTATAATCCTAACGGCACAATAGAGTTTAAAAAACACTTTAAAGATGATTTCAGCCCACTTCCTCGGAGACCGAAACCTATTTCAGCTATAGTAAACAGCTATAGTAAACAATGTACCTTCCCTGTATTCATCTAGACTGCCTATATTAGACAGTAAGTATCAGCACTTACAGCAATTAAAGAGCGTGATACCTGCAGATTGTCACTTATTTTAAGATAATTTACCATTTAAGAAAAAGTAAAGTTTTATTGATCTCATTTTTTAACAAAGACCTCAAAGTGCAATTATTATTATACTCAGAAGTAATATTTTTATACATTTTGTTTATTCATTTTTAGTTTTAACTGTTAATTAGTAAGTACCCTACAACAAGGTATTTTTAACATACTTAGCTATAGAGAGCAATTTTTTTTGACATTATGGGGATTTATGGTGTTATTTTCCTGTATATACAAATATAATAATTGGGGCGAATGACTTAAAAGAATTGACCAAACATGTAAATAAAAGCCTACAAAATCTCTGCGATTGGTTTACAGCCAATAACCTTTTGCTTAACACAAGTAAAACTAACATCATTTTATTTAAGACTACAACTCACCATACTGACAATTTAGATGTACAATTCAAAGGAGACAAGATTGAATTAGTGGACAAAGTAAAATTCTTAGGGATTAACATAGATGCGTATTTAAATTGGAAACAGGAGCTAGCTGCTATTGACTCTTCTATTTCATCAACATGCTATGCACTCAGGAGCCTTAGAGATTTGTTAGATCTAAAGCCACTAAAGGCTATATGCTACGCGCTGATAGAATCTAGGTTAAGATACAGCATAATGCTATGGGGAAACAGCTAGGGTTCCTCCTGGATCGCCCAGGAGACTCCGGAAATAATAGTTAATCTCCCGACCTCCCGGGGAACAATAATTTCTCCGGTTTTTCTAAAAATTATACACATCCTCCGCTCGCACGTCACTACTCGCTCTCTTTGCGTGCTTTGCAATCACACACACACACAACACCATGGCCGCTGCATGTATAAACCTGTTCGTCTCACCGTCGCGCCGTCGGCGTTGACGATTCGGCGGTGTCGTCTCTGTCACGCACGCCGCGTGCGCCTCGGCGTGACAGAGACAGACACCGCTCTGTAGGGAGAGGCCGCGGCTTGTCAAATGTGCGCGCGTTTGTTTCTTGTTTTGTTCTTCTCAGTCTAATTAGATAATTCATTCAATGAATGCGTATTGCGTTAACGAGGTTATTACATATTATTATTTTAAGTAGGTATAATTTGAGAAAAATAGATCGTGATAACTCGGGAGGTGAGTGTAGTACAGGTGCAAAGAAAAAAAAGTATTATTGTTCTTTCAATGACTTGTGGTTAAAACAACATACGTGGTTATCAAAAAAAGATGAGTTCACAGCAAAATGTAACATATGTCAGCATTTATTTTCGGTTAAGTTTGACGGTGTTGAATCTGTGAAACAACATGAAAAATCCTTGAAGCAACATGAAAAATCCTTGAAGCATCAAACTTATATGAAGAACGTCAAAACAAATCAAGGTATCACGTCTTTTTTTTCGTCTAAAAACAGTAAAGAAGAAGATTTAATTACCGCTGCTGAAGTTACTTCAACTTTCCATGGTATCAAACATCATCACAGTTATAATAGTCAAGATTGTGGACACAAATTAAACGCTATCATGTTTTCTGATTCGATGACAGCGAAAAAAGTATCATGCGAAAGGACAAAAGCGAGCAGTATTGCCGAAAACGTTTTAGGGCCGGCTAGTAAAGAATGCCTACTTAGTAATTTAAAAACAAGTCAATATTTTTCAGTAGCGATTGATTCGTCAAATAAAGGTAATTTGAAAATGTATCCGTTATTGATTAAATATTTTTCATTCGAGATTGGAATTCAAACTGGTTTGTTGGATTTTTACGAAGATTACCAAGAAAACAGTGAAGCAATAACAGATCAAATAATACAAATTTTATCTAAAAATGACCTTGAAGTGAGTCAAATTTCAGCATATTCTGCCGACAATGCTGCAGTAAATTATGGAATAAATGTTTCTGTTTACCAAAAGCTTAAAACTTTAAACTCAAAAATATATAAAGCAAATTGCAAGTGCCATATTCTCCACAACTGCATTAAAAATTCTTTGAAGGCTCTGTCAGTTGATGTGGAATTAATTGTTTTGAAAGTTTACAGCGAATTTTCGGCTTTTGCTAAAAGGAGAAATGAGCTGATGATAAGTTGCTTAGATGCAGAAATTGAGTTTAGAGAAATATTAAGACATGTGCCAACTCGTTGGTTATCGTTACTACCTGCCATAGACAGAATTCTATCACTGTGGCCAGCTTTAATTGCTTATTTCAAAGACCAAGGTCAAGAAAATTGTACTACATTTCTATGGAATACTTTTTGTGTCAGTGATGCCGAAACTAATGTACGAGGGGTGATCCAGAAGTAATGATAATCAGATATTTGTAGAGCACATAAAAATATGAAAAAAAATTTTTTGCTGCCTCATATATCCACTAGTTCAGCATAAAAAAATCATATAAATAGGACACGATTACCGGGAGGTACATTCATTTGAATACGAACAGTCGGAGAGTAAACATCAAAATGGAGAAAAACGAAATCAGAGCTGTCATCAAGTACCTCTGTATGAAAAAAATGTCTACCAAAGACATATACAGCGACCTTGTGGAAACATTGGGGGACTCTGCTCCTCCATATTCCACGGTTGCGCGCTGGGCAAAGGAGTTCAAGCTGGGTAGAACATCCACAGAAGATGAACATCGCGAGGGCCGCCCATCCATGTCCCTCACTGCAGAAAACGTCAAAAAAGTCGAAGATATCGTATTGGCAGATCGAAGAGTGACCATAAGACATGTGGCTGAGGTCACAGGGATGTCATATGGTAGTGTTCAAAGAATCTTTGCGAACGAACTGCATATGAAAAAGGTCTCTGCGCGTTGGGTGCCGAGAATGTTAACCGACGAGCAAAAGAAAAAACGAGTCGACATTTCGAGGGCGAATCTCGAAAAGTTCCAGACGCATCGGGAACTTTTTTTGTCTCGTTTCGTGACCATGGACGAGACCTGGATCCACCATTTTGATCCGGAAACCAAACAGCAATCGATGACTTGGAAACGAGCTTCTTCTCCGACGCCGAAGAAATTCAAAGTGTCAAGTTCGGCAGGAAAGGTTATGGCGTCCGTTTTTTGGGATGCTGAAGGAATTATTATGGTGGAATACCTAGAAAAGGGAGCCACTATTACGGGCTCTTACTACGCAGACCAAATAAGAAGATTGCGGGAAGCCATTAAAGAAAAAAGACGAGGCAAACTCCGAGCTGGAGTGTTGTTTCACCAAGACAACGCACCGGCTCACAAAGCCGCCGTCGCGATGGCTGCCATTCAAGAAACGGGATTTGAATTGCTCGAACACCCACCCTATTCGCCAGACCTGGCTCTCAGCGACTTCTATCTCTTTCCTCGACTCAAGGAACACATCCGAGGCAAAAAATTTGACGACGATAGCGAGGTGATGACTGCTGTAGAGGCGTTTTTGGAGGGTCAAGACAAAGATTTTTTTTCAAAAGGAATTATGGGTTTAGAGAAAAGATGGACTAAATGCATTGACTTACTAGGAGACTATGTAGAGAAATAAATTATTTTTTTAGTTAAAATACCCTTATTTTATATTGATTATCATTACTTTTGGATCACCCCTCGTAGTCTTATTTACTCTTTATTTTATGCAAAATCTAATGCAAGTCTTTCAGAACGCTATTAAGCTTCTGGAATCCGACAGAGTAATAAGCACTGAAATTCATGACATAATGATTGATCTGAGAACGAAGCTACAAAACAGACAAGCTGATCAATTTTATGGTAAATCTGCCATGGATTTATTAAAGCAGTTTGATGAACAGCAAAAAACAAATCTGAAAACTGTTGTCGATAACTTTTTTACTCGTTGTTTAACATATTTAGAAAAGTGGTACAACTTTGATGATCCGGAATATCAAGCAATGAAAATTTTATCTCTAAAAGAACAAATCAAATGGTCAGAAATTACTAGACTCCAGGAATTGTTAAATGTTGACTTAGATAGCGACAAACTTTACGATGAGTTTGGACTTTTGCGTGAGATGCAGCCACATCTCGTTGAAGAGAAGCGAATTGATTTACGCTGGGTTGACTTCTTTACTAAATCGAAAGATAGAAATCCTTGTTCTGAATTGAAAAAAATGGTCACGTTTGTTCTTTCCATTCCTGTCTCTAATGCTTCTTGCGAACGTATATTCAGCATAATGGAACAAGCATGGAGCAAGGAAAGAAACCGAATGAGTATTTCTTTAATAAAAGCAGAATTACAAGTACTCACAAACTTCGATTTTACATGTAAAAACTTTTACGATTTTGTAATGAAAAACCGTAAAATATTAGATGCTGCTAGAAAGCAAAATAAATATAAATTTAAAAATTAATTGAGTTTTTCTTTCCCCAAAGTCTCCCGGGTTGGTCCTTTCAACAGTTGGCAACCCTAGAAACAGCTATTGTTATAACTGTCGGAAAGCGTTTATTTTACAGAAACGTGCCATGAGGACTATGGTAAGGATCTCACAAAGCGACTCATTTAAAGAGCACTTTAAAGACTTAGTCGTTTTGACAGTACCAAGTTTATATATATATATAAACTTGGTACTGTCAAAATGTCAATATTAGTAACCCTAAATTTCTTTGCGAAGTATATTCATGAATATGAAACACAAGATGAACGTCAAATAAGAGAAAGCACTAGAAGGAAGGAATTTAAACACAAAAAGGCCCCAAATCTTAACATAACTAAGCATTGTTCCCGATACCAAGCAGTTGAGTTATTTAATAGGTTACCGACTGATTTAAAATTATTAATTTATAGCTGTCACTCATTTAAAATTAAACTTAAAACCTTCTTGTTGAAAAAATGTTTCTACTCGGTATCAGAGTATATGTCAAATGATAAAAATAATCATCTATAAAAATAGCAGTGAACAAGCTATATCATAAATTTATATCTTTTGCCTTAAACACTATGCTCATCATTTAGACCTTGATGAAGTTGTACTCGTTATGTTATGTTATTGTTATTTTTTTTTTGACATTGCTTTTTACATAATATCTGCTAATAATTTGACATTGTATTTTTTTTTGACATATTTAAAATTAATTTGATTCTTTAACACGTTCTCTGCCGGTAGTATCAAAGATGAAAAACACAAAAAAACTTTTTGGTGGAAATATAAGCGTTAGGTCAAAATATACATTTTTATATATGAAGTGTTTTGATCTGCAACTGGATTCCGTAAATATTTCAAAAAAACTTCGTGAGGTCATAATTGACCTACACGGCGCTGTAATACTTAAAAGTGAATATTCGTTATGGAGGCGCCGGGTAGGGCACACCTCCGGTCACCCCCTCACCTCAGTCGTCTGTAAGCGCTTGCGCCGAACGGTTGAGTTTGTGTCTGTGAACGTTTTTATTCACTGAAATGGATATATCCGATCTAGACTTTGACTTAGATATTTCTCAAGAAGACTTACAACATATTGAAGCACTAGAATCTAGTATTTTTAGTGAGATACGCAATTTTTCCGAGGAAGAAATTAGTGACGATGCTATCCTACCAACAAAAAAACGTTACCGTCGTGTGATTGCAAGTAGCTCCGAAAGTGAATCGGGGTCGGTTGAAAATTATATCTCTAATCAAGTTACTCGTATAGAAGAAACATCTAATTCAGTACAAAAATGGACACGACCACGAGGACATCAACCATCCGTCATAGCATTCACGGAACCAACTGGTAAGTGCTAAGTACTTTTTTAACCGACTTCAAAAACGGTTCTCAGTTTGACCTGTATGTATGTCTGTCTGTGATTATCTCGCGATAATTTTATTTTGGGGCCAGTTGGCTTGCGTTAAATTGTCCCTCATATTATTTTGTTCTTGCTTGTAAGCAAGAACAAAATAATATGAGGGACAATTTACCTGTAGGTATGAAGCAACCATATGCGAGAGAATTGAAAAATAGTGCAGCGGGAGAATATTTCAGTGTTTTGGTCCCAGACAGTCTTTTTGAGACGATTGCAAACGAAACAAATTTGTTTGCACAGCAATTACTATCAAAAACCTTAAAACCTAAGTCTCGTGCAAATGAGTGGAAACCGACATCAAAAGATGAGATTAAACAATTATTTGGGTTAATCCTGTACATGGGACTGGTGAAACTTCCTCAAATAAATTTATACTGGAGTAAAGACAGGGTGTTCGGGCAACATTTTCCAGCCACTGTTATGAGTCGGAACCGATTTGAATTGCTTTTGAGAATGATTCACTTCACTGATAATGAGACAGCGGACAAATCCGACAGAATTTTTAAAATTCGACCCCTTATCAATGCTTTGAACGAAAATTTTAAAAAATTGTACGCACCAAATGAAACCGTATGTGTCGATGAAAGCCAAGTAGCATTTAGAGGGCGCATAATTTTTCGCCAGTATAATAAAAGTAAACGACACAAATATGGCATGAAAATGTTTAAGCTTTGTACCCTTCCGGGATACACCTGTAAATTACAACTATATGCTGGTAAAAATGATGAAATGGTTAACACAACACCTACAAATGTTGTAATGTCTCTCTGTGATGACATATTAAATTTGGGTCATACAATTGCCACCGACAATTGGTATACCAATTTGGATTTGGCAAATCAACTACTGAACCACGACACCCACCTAATTGGAACAATTAGAAAGAATAGAAGGGGTTTGCCACTGGCAGTAGTCGACGCCAAACTGGAAAAAGGCGAATCCATAGCTATGGAGAATCAACGGGGTATAACTGTTCTCAAATGGAAGGATAAGCGCGACGTCTTAGTGCTTTCGACGAAACACTCCAATGGCAAACGAACGGTTCTAAAGAAAGGTAGAGCTATTAAAAAACCAAAAATTATACTTGCTTACAATGAAGCAAAAAGTTCAGTCGATATGAGTGATCAAATGACTTCATACTCATCACCACTCAGAAAAACTGTGAAGTGGTACAAGAAGCTGGCCTTTGAGCTTATTTTAAATACAGCGCTGGTGAATGCTTGGATTATGTATAAAGAAAACAAAAACACTAATCAGGGTATAGTGCAATTCAGGCGTCAGTTAGTCGAGTATCTTGTGGATTCAGGAGTCGATAAAAAAAATTGTGAACAGCAGCAGGAGAGACCTAAAAGAATGAAACACGAATTGCTGAAAAGAGAGGGACCTGTTGCTAAATTGAGACGTTTCTGCGTCGGTTGCTACAAAGAAAATGTTAAAAATCATGGGTCAAAAGTCGCTCGGAATAAAACTAAAAAAGTAGTTACATACTGCAAGAACTGTCCTGGTACAATATATTATTGCCTACAATGCTTCAATAAATCTCACCGTTATTTGTAAAGGTTTTTTTTTAAAATAATGTAGTAGCTAACTGTTCAATAGTTATTACAAATAAACACGATTCATAATGGATGCCTTTGTTTTTTCTTAATTGCTTTACAATTTCACCCACATTTTCAACAAATTTACGATTACTCAGAAACCATACTGAAGGATTGGTCTACAGCGCCATTCCGGTCGTCTGCTATAGAGAAATGTTCGGTAATAATGGCCTACGGCTCACAAATCAGTTTCAAACTTAGGTCTACCTTGAGGTCACTGATGCCCTACGCGGCGTCTCGATCTAGTTCAGGTGAGGTCACCGATGACCTACGCGGCAGAGAACGTGTTAACTAACATTTCACTTCAATTTTGATTTTAATTAGGCTTTTAAATGTATTGTTTCTGCATGTGTTAATTTTATTTAATATGTTATATTCAACACAATGTTAATTGTTAAAGAATAAATAAATGAAAAATGATATTGTTGATTACGTAATGTACCCATGATAATTATGTGCCAAAAATTAAACTGAGAAGTTGACTGAATAAATAATATTAAGATTTTGATTGTATTCTTTTATTTTATTTCGGCCGACAATTCCGCGTAAGTGACATAAAAAAAACTTATTTTGATTTTATTTGTGATGATAAATCCGCGAAAGTCGATTTTCTAATTCATTAATACATATTTTACATAAATAATGCCTACAATATTAAGATGAGTAGTATAATTTGACAATTTAAAAGTTTAAACAATAGAAAGTCAAGTGGTTTAGTAAATATTTCGTTTTCCTCGTTCCTGTAAAATTCACTGCACCTACCTTACGCGGTTTTAAACACTGTTAGTTCCACGGTTTCAGAATATCACCGACATTATGACAACCTGGTACTTCAAAGGTATAACGCGTTTTCTAGCTGACACACAAAATGTATGAGAAAATGTTTTTTTTTTTTCTCGTTAATTTTTTGGTACTGTACTGTACTTTAACTTCAATTTTCTTGTGGTTCCAAAATACTACTGCAAAATAATTATTGTTTTTTAGGGGGCATTCGGGACCGTGGTCCCGGTCCCAAAAGCCCCATCACGACCTGAAAGTTCGTAGCCAAGATCACATCGTTCAAATTGATAGAATGATTTTTTATCGTTTCTACAATGTTCAACGCTAAATCCTTTGTTACCTATCATAAGTTCGAAAAATATTTGACCGAATTTCATTTCCCCTAAAACTTTTCAACTATTATCGTTTCGTTTTTTTAGGGTTCCGCAGCTCAAAAGAAAAAAGCGGAACCCTTATAGGATCACTTTGTTGTCCGTCCGTCCGTCCGTCCGTCCGTCTGTCAAGACTTTTTTTCTCAGGAACGCGTGGAGGTATCAAGGTGAAATTCATATCAAATACTCAAGTCTACTGTCCCTTGAAGCTGTGAAAAAATCAAACTTCTAAGCTAACGCAATCAAAAGATATAGCCGTTTATGCCGCAAATTTCCGCAAATTTTCGAAACTCGCAAGGGAATCAAAACCTAAAGGGTACTTCCAGTCGATCTAGAATTTTGAAATTTGGTACGAAGCAACGTCTTATAGCACAAATAAAGGAAAAATTGTGAAAACCGTAAATTTTTAGTTACATCGTATAATAAAAAATAAAATAAAATTTTAAACTTTATACCTACAGGTTTGTACGGAACCCTCGGTGCGCGAGTCCGACTCGCACTTGGCCGGTTTTTTTTTTGACATCATCGAAGTCACGTCTGCCACTGTATCAGTTGACCTATTTATCAATTCGAATATTTTCGTTACTCCGACGTTTCATTTGGTCGATAAACTCTTTACTGATTTAGTAATATACTATATAATTTTCTTATACTTAGATAAATGCCGCATCGAATCATAAAGAAATCTTAAAAATATAACGTTTAAATTGTCCTTTTTGTCCCACTTAGTAACGTTGCAATTTTTCACGGAATGGCCCTTTAATGCCCTTCAATCGTTAAGGTCCCCGTCATTAGAGGTGGGCGTTAAATCAATAAACTGTTTTTATTAACGGCTTTTAGTACGTCAACGAATTAACTGTTTTTCTTCAATGACAAAACCTGTTAAAAAATTCAACCTAATAAATTTTGTCAACGTTTTCGCAACTCGCAATGAAATAATATTCTGTTTGTCTTCAATGACAAAACCTGTTATAAAATTCATATAATAAATTTTGTCAACGTTTTCGCAACACGCAATGAAATAATATCATAGGCTTGCAGTTATTTATGCGCTGAGTTTCGTTTCCGATCCTTTCGCTCCTATACCTTTCCCGCTCGCACTTTTACTACAATAGCTAAATGAAATAATTGTAAACATTCAGTCTCGCAAAAATAGCACTTAAGGTCTGTGGATTACGACTGTTTTTTTTTCGACAGTTCCTTCGACCTATTTAAAAAGTAGTTAGACACACTCGTCACAACTTCACAAGTAAACAAACAAAATCAGTGCGGCCAAGGCCATAGGTCATTGCAGGTGTCAACTTGACAACTTTAATAAATCGCACTTGACACTGTCAAGTGCGATTTATTAAAGTTGAAAATTCTATTAACGAAAACTATACGTGTTTTAGTGATTTTGTAAATTTAAATTTTTGTACTGTACTTATTTAATTGTATATAAAAAAGTGTATAATAGTAGTGTAAAAAATAGTGAATATTGAGTTATTGAGACTTAATATATTGACTGTAGTGTTTTTTTTTTTTTTATGACCTGGTCACTTGGACCTTTAAGTCAAGACTGTAGTGTTGTGAATTTATGAAATCGTAAAAAATGTCGTCGCGTAGAAATGCCAGTTTATTGTGGAACCACTTCGAAAAAGCTGCAAACAGTGATAAAGCAGTTTGCAATGTATGTAAAGACAAAATAAGTTACAAATCTACGATATCAAATCTAAGGAGCCATCTGAAGAGAAAACATTTATCTGTGTATCTATCTATATATCAAGAGGAAAATCAGCCTGCGTCATTATTACAGTACATACATACATACATACAATCACGCCTTTTTCCCATGGGGGTAGGCAGAAACCACGGAACGCCACCTGCTACGATCTCTACACACTCCTTTTGCCTCGTTTAGGTTCATACAATTGGTCATTATTAAAAGCTCCGAATATTCGGCCAGTTCTTCCGCAGCTAGTGCACCGGTGCAGCCATTAACAACTGAACCTGCTTTAGTATCAGTAGTACCAGGACCATCGCAACCCAAACGACAGAGAGTTATAGAAACTTATATTCCGAAAAAAATTAGCGTAGAACAAAAGCGACAAATCGATTCCGATTTACTAGATCTATGCATAGACGGATTTCACCCATTCTCAATTGTTGAAGAAAGATCATTTAAAAAATATTCAAGGTGGATACCTGGCTACAAATTGCCAACTAGAAAAACTCTTTCGGGTTCCTTACTGCAAGAGTGTTATAATAAAACAGAACTGAAAGTAAAAAGTAACAAGTGAAGCAAAAAGTATCTGCATAACTGCTGACTTGTGGACGTCCAGAACAAGTGAATCATATGTTGCACTGACTGGACACTACATCAGAGAAGATTTTGAGGTGCAAACTGTTGGAATGTTGTCAATTTTTGGGTCATCATACGGCGGCAAATATATCATCCGAATTAGGCACTATAATTGACTCATGGGGTCTTACAGGAAAAGTGAACTTTTCTGTAAGTGATAATGGCGCAAACATTGTTAAAGCCATGAAAGCGTATCAAGGCTGGAAGCATTTCGGATGCTTTGCACATACTGTAAATTTAATCGTCGAAGATGCCTTATAAATATGCCACAATCTAACAGAAAAAGTTAAAAAAATTGTTGCGCATTTAAAAAGAAGCTCAATATCGTCAGAGCGACTAGCCAGATACTCGTACCAGCTCCAACAAAATAAAGAGCCAAAACGACCACTTCAGGACGTTGAAACTAGATGGAATTCTAAATACTATATGTTGAAGCGAATGGTTGAAATCAAAGAAGCCGTCATTTCAACAGTAGCTCTAGCAGATAAAGACTTGCCAACGATCAGCTCTGATGATTGGACAACAATTGAACAATTATGTCAGGTGTTGGAGCCTTTTGAAGAAGTAACGCGAACTATGAGTGGACAAAAATATTTAACAGGCAGTTACGTCATAATAATGACGCGCTGTCTAACAGAATCCTGCAAAAAAATTATTGAAAAAGGTGGTTTAACAACAGACGTTACAGATGTGGTTTTGCTGTTAAAGTTGGGAATTACAGAGAGGTTTAAAAGCATAGAACAAAGTGGGACGTTTAGTTTATGCATTTTAATGGATCCTAGATTTAAAATGCAGGGATTTTCCAATCAAAATGAGGCCTTGAAAACAAAAGAGAGGTTAAGAAATCTGGTCGCAGCAGAAATAACAAAAAATCAGGCCGAAATCCATACTCAAGATGCCCCTAAAACACCAACAAACGAATTTAGTCCTTGGAGTATCTTCGATCAAATTGTGGGCGAATCCACGTCCACAGGCACACCGCTTTCTAAAGCGATAAAGGAAGTGGACACTAGACATGCGCAAAACAGTGCGTTCTAAAGTGATGTCATATGACATTACTTTTCGTCCCGAGTAATGTTTCATTACACCATGACTCCAAACATGACACGAAATGATGCGTCATAGGCGATGTCTATTGTAATGAAATGCTTGCGTTGTAGAAGAAATACATCATTACATGAGATACATGATATGATATGATATGTGATGTGAGATCCGTCCAAACGTACTTTTGCTTTTGTTTTCATATCCATAAAGTCGATTTTCCTTCATACTTTACCCCCAATCTACGGAATATTTCAATCAAAAGGGCATTCCAGGCTTAGGACTGGTAATAAACATGGATTGCAATATTGATTATTGACCATGACTATGACTATTGGCGTATTTAAAAATCGATTTTATGTACAATGATTGTTTTTTTTTAGATTTATGTTTTTTTATACCTGTTTTGTTTTATTTATACGTTAATTACAACTAATAAATATTAACTGAGATAGTTTTTTTTGTCTTAAGACGTATCCGTCTTTCATTTAATGTCGGACCCGCTTTTGAAAATACACGCTCGCACGGTACGGACACATGAATTAATAATCAAACTACCATAAAAAATAACACTACATTCAGATTTGTTTTTGTTTCGTGTTACTGTTTTGTATTGTATCGCGCGCGCGCTGCAAAACATAACTGTCATACAGTGCGCGAAATGATAAAAACATCACCTAAGCAGTCCGCAATGTCAATATAACGTATACCTTAAAGTTAGAGCAATACGGTTCAAAATAATAGTTCACTTCGCAGCAAACCGACCGGCGCATGCTCTTTCTCACTTGCACGCATAGCCAACATTACCGAGATAATACGTAGTTTACGAACGTCGAACCATGCCGCGGTCCGCAAGTCATGAAGTCATGTTTGAGTGTCATGTGCCATGTTTGATTTAGTCGAGTCATGTGTAATGAAACATTACTCGGTCGAGATACATGACGTGCAATGCAACATCGCATTACTTACACAAGTCTAGTGGACACCTATTTGGCAGATGATTTATTGCCTCGCGTAAGCCCGACTGGAGAATGGAACAGTCCATCAGAATGGTGGAAAGTCCATCAATTTTTGTACCCCAATTTATGCAAGATATATATAGAACACTGCAACATTGTCGCTACATCGGTGCCTTGCGAAAGAATGTTCTCCAAATCAAGGTTGATTTTAAATCAAAGGAGAACAAGACTATCCTCTAGCAAAGTGGAAAAGGTCACGTTTCTTAACGTGAACTTAGACGAACGTCGATTTTGTAAATATCGTACCCTCAGTGGAAAATAGGCATAAGTGAATTTACATTGAATCATCGATTTTATCATATTTGAAAAGTACGTTTAAAGATACATACGCAATTTTTTTTTCATATTTTTCTTGTTTAATTTGACGAATTAATTCAAGAAAATAGTTTTGAGAATTTATATTCCATCACTTTTTTTCTTAAGGATTAGTAGATTATGTGATATAACGCAAATAATAAATTAAAAAATATGACATATTAATTAATAATATGTTTATACCTAAAATTTAATGTAGAAAATAAATAGTAACAAAAATATTATGATTTAAATGCGTTTGCTTTTTTTACATCGCTAGTCTTGTATACACGATTATCTTTTTATTCGTTATATTAACTAGGTAAGGAAATTATCTTAAATGCGCTTACTTAACCAAAAAGATAAACTTAAAAAATAAAAACAGCAGTATGACTGTTTACTTCTTATGAACTTAAAATAAATTACAATAATAACAATTACTGCTTTTTTCCACTAAAAACTTTCCTTTACGTCGAAACATAAGACTACAAACTGCAGCACGGCTGTAACATAAGAATTATTACTTCTTTCTTCCACTAGAATATTTTCATTGCACCGGGACGTAAGATTTGATACAGCGGCGCGGGAGTAGACAGCGGGAACATAAGCGTGAATACGTCGATGCAGGGGGGAGGGGGCGGTGCGTATCCACGCGCTTGACAGTCAGTGCCCGTTTCTAGGTCAAGGTAATAGCTGCGTTTACGCATTTGCGAAAACAAAACAACAACAATTGAGTGGTTTTTCTTCTTATTTTAAAGTAAAGTGACCTGAAAATGTATAACCGGACACAGCACAGTAGGGCGAGAAGAATTTTGAAGTTAATAGGTAAGTACATTTAGATTTAATTCTTATAAAAGCTAAAAATAAATTATTCCACAATGACGTGTTTACTGTATAATCAATAACATTGAGCGACTGTCGTCCGACCTTTGTAACCGGAACCAAAACAATATCGTGGTTACACATTCTGAATGAATGAAGGTGCAGTTTCCTCACGATGTTTTATCTTACCGCCAGCTAGTGGTTCAAGTAGTATGTAAGTGCGCTAGACAATTACAGCAATCGTCTGGTCTCAAACTAGGGGAACCTATATGAATGATTCGCTGTCTATTATTATAAAATTAATTTCTGTTACTAACGTGTAATTTTATTTCTAATTTGTAAAGACATACCATAGATGTTATAACAAAATGTGTATTTGTAAATATTTATATTAGGTACATGATACTTTCAAAATCGTTAACTAGGTATTATTGTTTAATCTATACTAATATTATAGAGAGGTAATATTTTTTTGTTTGTTTGTTTGTAATAAATAGGCTCCGAAACTACAGGACCGATTTTAAAAGTTCTTTCACCATTCGAAAGCTACGTTATCCACGAGTAACATAAGCTACTTTTTATCCCCGTAAGTAGGTACCACGCGGGCGGAAGCTAGTATATTTATATAAAAGTAATCGATCTGTGTCCGAAAAAACCGACACAAAGTTTGTTCAACCCGGGAATTGAACCCAGGACTTATACCACTAAACTAACGAGGCGTTATATTTATATACTTACATCTAAAAATCTCAGCCATATCACTTTAATTACCTGGTCTTAAACTAAGGATTCTGTAAAGGATTTGGCAAGGGGTACGTACACTCAGACCCAAGTCAGTTTAGTAAAGTTTGTTTGTTTGTCCGACCGGGAATCGAACCCGGAGCCTTTCGTCCTATAGACACTAATAATTGTGGCATCGAGGATGTCAGACAAAGAATAATGTCTTACCTTAACTTACCTTATTTTGTGAGCAAGACGTCTTTAGTAACAACTTAATATGATATTATTTATATTACATTTTATAATAAAATAATTTATTTACAGACGTCGACACAGAAGCAGAACAAACATCTGGAAATTATGAAGTCAGTCGTGGTGATATTATGTACACCGCGCCGTCAACAAGTCGAAGTAGCAGACGACAATCTACAGTAAATTACAGAATTAGTGAGTCTTCGAATGAAGAGCCATTTTCACCACCGGTATCTGAATATTTACCAAGTTCGAGTCCTAGTCCGATAGCAGACTTAGGCAATACTTTACCATCTTCAATATTGAATGACTTCGATTTTAGTTTGAGAGATTGCTTAGGTAATTCTACACTTTTCTCTTCTCCAATTTCCACCACTCATAATAATTTAATTTTTATAGCGTCACCTACTGTCGTTTTTATATCTAATCCTCAAAAAACAATTTCTATGGGTAACAAAGACAGTTATGAAAATTTAGCGGTATCATCAGGAAATTACATAGAAGGAGTTTATCCTTTGCCGAATGATGCCGATCTTGAACCCGTATCCACGTTCTGGTATAATGCACCACTTCCTGAAAAGAGCATAACTGCCGCAGAACCTGAAACAGAACCTACATTTACTAGCCCTACAAGAACTCTGCTGACTCTTGAAAGTACTACGGTCATGCTTCGTGAAGCAGAGCCTGCATCCATAGCATGTCGCGACGAATTTCCGTTAGTTGAACATAATACTGCCGCAGAACCTGAAAAAGAACTTACATCTACAAGTCTTGCAAAAACTCCACAGACTCTTGAAAATACCCCGGCTATACTACCTGAAGCAGAACCTACATCCATAACATGTTATAACGACGAAACTCTTCCAGTTGGACATAATACTCTCACAGAACCTGAAACAGAACCTATATCTACAAGCCCTGATAGAACTCCACCGGTCTCTTCAATTGCCACAGCTATAGTTCCTCACTCAGACCCTCCAATCATAGCCTGCCACGTTGAAACTCTACCAGCTGGATATAATTCCACCACAGAACCTGAAGCAACGAATTCTCGTCCAGTGTTAGTAACTGAAGCTAATACAAATCCTAGAAAAAGAAAGCGTAATCCCGAAAAATGGTCTCAAACACAAAAAAAAATCAAATTAAATACAGGTCAACAGCCTCAAAAACAGATGCAAGAGCCTTGCAAGTGTAAGCTTAAATGCTTTGAAAAAATACCCAGCGACAGGAGGTTGGTAATATTTAAGCAATTTTGGGCTTGTGGTAACCATGAAACTCAATGGCAATTCATTTTGAAAAACACTGAGATTATAGAACCTAAAGTTATGAAAATTCAGCGTAAGCGTGAACGAAATCGTACACTGGTTTATTATTTGCCGTCAAAAAACGATGTATGCCTTGTGACTAATTTGAAAGTGTGCAAAACTATGTTTCTTAATACGCTAGGTATTAAAGAAAGAACAGTTTACACTGCTATTGATAAATATGCTAATGGGGACCAAATAACAGACCTTCGAGGAAAACATACCAATAGACCTCATAGAACAGCCAGCGAAACAGAACAGAGTGCAATTCAACATATTCAGTCCTTTCCTTGTATCGAATCTCACTATCTTAGACAAAATTCCAGCCGTCAATATTTGTCACAAGACTTAAATATCTCAAAAATGCATCGTTTGTACAAAGATTGGATATCAGAAAATGAAAACTTTCGTAATACTAAAGTGGCAAGCGAATATCAATATAATCAAATATTTAATACACATTTTAACCTTTCTTTTTTCCGGCCGAAGAAGGATTTGTGCAATTTATGTAGCAAATACGACAATTCAACTGAAGAAGGTAAATTACAACTGAAAGAGGATTATGACAGTCATATAAAAAATAAAAACATCATACGAAATATGAAGGATAGTGAAAAAGAATCAGCAGATCCTAATGTGAAAACTGTAGCTGTTTTTGACTTGGAAAAGGTTCTTAGTTTACCGCAATCTAATGTGAATATTTTCCATTATAAAAGGAAATACCCCGCATACAATTTCACTGTGTACAATTTAATATCCCGTCAAGGGTTTTGTTATCTATGGCATGCACAAATTGCAAAAAGGGGTGCGAATGAAATCGCTAGTTGCTTATTACACTTCATTAAATCTGAAGTTAACAGGGGTATAAAGTCAATTTCACTGTATTCAGATAATTGTTCGGGCCAGAACAGAAATCGGTTCATATTCGCGATGTATATTTATGTATCACGTGTATTGAACGTAGAAGTTACACACAGGTTTTTACAAACTGGCCACACTCAGAACGAAGGCGACTCAATGCATGCCTGCATCGAGAAAAATATGAAAAATAAGACATTGTACTCGCCTGACCAACTGTACGAAGTAATCATGAATTCAAAAGTACAAAATAAGTTTGTAATTAAAGAAATGAATCAAAATGACTTTTACAACCTAAAAAGTCAAGTCACGACAAGCAAGAATTGGTCACAAGACACAAACGGGCATAAAGTATTTTTCTCAAAAATTAAAGAAATCAAAACAAGTCCCGATGCACCAAATAAATTATTATTTAAATATGATTTCGAAAGTGAATATTTGGTACTAGACACTACAAATCGTACGACGACGACGCGCACACGCAAATCAAATAATGCCAATGCTGTAGATGTTAATGAACTTCCACTTGCATATGCTCAATTGTTACCTATTTCTGACGCGTTGTTCAAAGACTTAATTAGCCTGTGTAATACAAATGCTATACCTCTACATTACCAAACATTCTATAGAAATTTGTTACCAGCGACTGAATCTCCAAATTTGGAGGTATTTGATTCATCTGAAGAAGAATAACTTTACTAGTTCCCGTATTTTTGATCTCATTATTATTTTAATTTGAATTTTGTTGAATTTTTATATTCATACGTATAAACATATTGATTATTAATAATTTTAAAACAAAAGGTACTGTGAAAGTATCAAAGGTCTTATTTTGTTAACAAATTATGCATGTCATGTTACCATAGATTTGTATTGAGAAAATAATAATATTTTGTTACATTTATATCCCTTCATTACCAAACATTCTATAGCCTAGAATGTTTGGTAATGAAGGAATTCGTAGAACGAAGATAACGTAGAAGGGAACAAGAATTTTTTGATTTATTGCTTAAAGAAGGTTTTTTTTTGTATTTTTATTTGTTGATTATTTTAAAACAAAAGGTACTGGCAATGTGTAAAGTACCTTGATTTGTTAATAATTTTTGCTTGTTATCTTAGATTTTTATTGAGAGAACATAATATTTTGTTGTACGGAGCCAAGAAAGAAGTTATTTCGTTAATTGTTACAAATCTTAACAAATGATCTACTGATTAGTTAATCATTTAAAAAAAAGTCATTAGTGGTAGTAATCTTCACCGAAACTCCACATTGCTGAATTATTACTGTCAAATTTTATTGTTGATAGTACGAACTTTAATTGTAGCCAAAACTATAATTATAATTTGCCTGAAATAAAAAAATAATGAACACAAAAAATGCATTTCCTTTTTTTCCCTTTAGTCATAAATATTAACTCTAAGTAATATGTGTTAATATGCAGCTAACTTTTCTTTAACATAATAATGGAATAAGTAATTATCTTTGTTTATTTAAGTTACCTTAGCAAGCCCCTAAATTGAAAAATGGGGTAAGTATTGCTAATACATTTCAAACATAATTGTAATAAAGGAAATAATGTAGTAATCTTACTTATACTAGCATAAATGTTTGTATTTACAAGTTCATTACTGCTTTAATACAACATACTTTTTGAAATATTTTTTCTTTTCTGGCAAAGTCTGGCATACATTTTGATACTCAGAATCCTGTATTTCATTACATTTTGAAAAATAGCATAATATTTTTTTTTTACAATTCCTAATAAACTATAAACATTAGTACTAACTTAAATACAACACGCAGTGCAACTTTTTTTTCTCCTTTTTTTGATACAAGAATAATTCTTCTTCGTTTGAAAATAAAGTAAATATGCCCATAAATTCAATTTTTTCGCCATACTGAAAAATCACCATTTTCGTCTTATGCCTTTTTTCCACTGGGGGTACGATATATGTAAATACCTATAAAGATACACAAAAACCTCAAAAAAAAAACTTAAAAAGAAAATTAAAAAAAAAAACTTTAAAAAAACCAGCTAAATTGATTACCAGTGTACATAAAATGAAATGAACTTTTAAGTACGCCTGGATATTTGTATTATAGATTTTAGATCCAGTCAGTCCTAAGCCTGAAAAAAGTACGAAGGAAAGGTCATTTCATCAAAAAACTTAATATTTCAAAACAGATGTTTAGATTTAGAAAAGACTATCTAAGACATTACACTAATAATTAATTTCGTGCAACTCAGTGTATGTGTTAAAGACTTTATCAGGCGTTTTTTGTGACGGTGAATTAGTTTTAAGTCTACCTACATGTTTTGTGTCATTCTCTCGTTGTTCATCGGAATACATACGCATTTTACAGCTCCAGTTTAAATATTTCATTTTTCCTTCGTAATCACACATCTCAACATAATTTGGTCCATATCGAGCCGGATAAGTGATCCAGGAATAAGGATAAGTCCAGGAAATATAAAATCCACCGGAAAATACTGCCGTTTGGAGTTCGTGAGTAGCTGGCTGAGGTCAAAGGGTCACAGGGAAGCATAGTGCAGTACAGTGCAGTGTTCTTATTAAGGTGTATTTCAGAACCCATTACTCATATTCATGTAGTATTAAACGGTTTTATATGGAATTGTAAAGGTTAGTACATAATTGATATCGAACTTCTTTGTTCATTAGCACATGTATGATTTCTTTTCAAGTTACCAAATTATAGTTATAATTTGCAGTAAATTTATTGTGTATAAGGTAATCAAGCAGTAAACTAGGTTCAATCATTGTTAACCATTAATTTAAGCAGTTTCCTTTGTTATCTTACAATAAATATCATAAGAAATCTACATTTGTCAACTAAAAGTTACCTACCTACGTTGTATTGTATTCCGTTACATTTTAACTTAATTTCATTAAAGTTTAATATTAGCAGGTGACTAGTTATACCGACAATCACATTAATTTCGTTGTAGATAATCAAAAACACAGATTTTTACTTTTTGTATGATATTATGATGTTTGAATAGTCACCAATAGATTTTATTTCTGTTTTCACATTAGAACAAATATCAAGTTACTAATTTTATTGTTTAATTTTCAGTCTAGCGCTTTAGTAAGCCTTTTAGGTATTTATTATAGGTAATACGATATCAATGCTTTAGTTATTTAACTTAAACTTGTTACGTTTCAGTTTGGTTACCTGTTTCCCAAAGAATGACTGATAAGGAGGAAAAGGAGCTCATTAAAAAACGAGCAAGTTTCAAAAGTCGATTAACGGTATTTTCAAATTACTTAGAGGATTTTAAGAAGGATTCTTTATCGCAAACCCAGATGAACGAACTGCAGTTACGCCTCGGTAAGATTGAACTTGTTTATTCGCAATATGACGATGTTCAGTTAAGATTGGAATGTATAGCTGAGGATATGGCAAAACAGTTATCAGAACGTAATGATTTTGACGCCTTATATTTCAAAGTTGTTGCGAGGGCTCAGGAATTACTAGCCACACACAACGACAGTGTTAATGAAGGTAAGTCTTCTCGTGCTAGTAATAATGGGCTGGTTAGGTTACCATCCATTCAACTACCTAAGTTTGACGGAACGTATGACAAGTGGTTAGAGTTCCATGATACGTTTTCAAGCTTAATACATTCGGATGACCAAATAAATGAAATAAATAAGTTTCATTACCTCCGAGCTTCCTTGGAAGGGACAGCTGCCTTAGTCATACGTGCTATCGAATTCTCGGCGAGAAATTATTCCATTGCGTGGAATTTATTATGCGAAAGGTTTGATAACAAACGGCTTCTCATTCAAAATCATGTAGCAGCGTTATTTAACATTGAAGTGGTTAGTAAAGAA
This sequence comes from Aporophyla nigra, assembly GCA_947507805.1. Lineage (NCBI taxonomy): Eukaryota > Metazoa > Arthropoda > Insecta > Lepidoptera > Noctuidae > Aporophyla > Aporophyla nigra. The sequence continues at coordinate 22,075,388 of OX382292.1, read as the reverse complement.
TCCTCGGATAGTATTAAAAACATAATTGACACTTTAAACAAAAACCTACGTGCGTTAGAAACTTTAGGTGAGCAAGTTAAGTATTGGGATACGTTAATCATTTATATAGTTACCCACAAGCTAGATTCAAGGACCTATCGACAGTGGGAAGAAGAGAAAAGTCATATAGATCAAGATAAAACAATCGCATTAGAAATATTTCTGGAATTCTTGAGAAATCGTGCAGTTTTACTTGAAACACTAGATTTGTCTCGCAATCAAGCTGGTAATAATAGTGGTACTAAATCTATCAAGCACAAGACAATGATATCGGTAAGCAGTGAAACACCACCACAGAAAAATAAAATTAATACTAGTTCCTCATCGGTGTCATGTCCGCATTGTTGTGACAAACATAATTTACTCAACTGTCCACAGTTTCTTGGTCTCACGAACGAAAAACGGCTTGAGATTATTCCTCAATACAAAATATGCTTTAATTGTTTTCGTTCTGGTCACTACGCAAATCATTGCAAATCTTTTGGTTGCAAGATATGTAAGCGTAAGCACAATACACTGGTCCATGTAACAGGTGCGTCACAGAAATCAATGTCTAATGCTTGTACTTCGCAAACTGATAGCACTCACTGTAAACTCAGATGAAAAGAACCCTAAAACGAATGTGACACTATCTGCACACACTACAACTTCTGTAAACAAGAAAAGTAAAACTCATGTTCTATTGGCTACTGCATTAATAAAAGTCTACGATGTGAATAACCGCGAACATATCGCTCGGGCTATATTAGACACTGGCAGTACTTCTTGTATAATGACAGATAAGTTATGTGATTTATTAAATTTACCTACCGTACAGGTTAATGGGTCTGTACAAGGCATTAACAATTGTTAAACAAACATAAGTAAAATGTGCAGTGTTTCTGTAAATTCATTAAGTGAAAACTACACTACGAATCTTTATTGTTTTATTTTACCTAACATAACGGGTGAAGTACCTTGTGATAATTTATCCATAAATAATTTAAATATACCAAGCGATATTTGTTTAGCTGATCCTCATTTCCACACGCCATCGGCAGTGGATCTAATAATAGGGGCAGATGTTTTCTGGGACCTACTGGGGCGGCAAAAAATCAACTTAGGTGAAGGCAAACCTATTTGAATCTACTCCTCTCTAATCCAATACTATTTGAATCTAGGCTAGGTTGGCTAGTTTCAGGTCCGTTAGTTAATAGTGGCCAAGTATCACGGTTACCATCATTTCATAAAGTTAACATTGCACAACTCAATGTCAGTTCTTCACATAACAGAACTTCAGAAGAGGACATTCAAAACCTTTTATCGCGTTTTTGGGAACTGGAAGAAGTCCCCAATCAGTCATCTTCATATTCTGATGAGGAAGCTAAATGTGAAGAACATTTTGTATAGAATACGACTCGCATGGCAGATGGTCGGTTTTGTGTTAGGATACCACTTAAACAATCACACCTTATTCTAGGTGACTCACTGGCTAGAGCAAAACAATGTCTCTTTTCGATTGAACGTCGATTTAAAAGTCAGCCAGCTTTAAAAACTCTTTATTGCGATTTCATGAAAGAGTATATTTTGTTAGGACACATGTCTGAGTGTTCCATTAATTCAGAAAAACTGGCATATTTTATTCCACACCACGGTGTTCTACGCGAACATAGTACAACTACAAAATTAAGAGTAGTGTTTAATGCAAGTAGTCTTACTACTTCAGGTGTGTCATCTAATAACTTGCAAATGGTAGGTCCGGTTGTTCAAAACGATTTAATGTCTTTACTTCTTAGATTCAGAAAACATAAATATATTATTTCAGCTGATGTAGAAAAAATGTACCGGCAAGTGATAGTACACCCTGATGACAGACACTTACAAAGAATAATGTGGCGTGAGAACCCTTCAGAGTCTATTAAAACCTATGAATTAAACACTGTAACTTACGGCACAGCAAGTGCACCATTTTTAGCAACTCGGTGTTTGAAACAAGTTGGTTTAGATTGTAAGGACGAGAAGATTGCTGGTATAATAATCCATGATTTTTATGTTGATGACTTGTTAACAGGTGGGGATACAATATCTGACGTCATAGACATCCGCCAAAAAGTCACTGCTGAGTTGGCTGCCGCTGGCATGCCACTTAGAAAGTGGAAGTCCAACAATATACTGGTTATATCCGATCAAGTCACTAGTTCTTCAGTAAATTTAAACATTGGTACAAATGAGCCAAGTAAAACACTGGGACTTAACTGGCTAACAGCCTGTGATGAGCTCTGTTATTCAATTAGTAATATGTCCCTATCAAATAATGTGACAAAGCGAGAAGTTTTGTCAGTAACGTCCCAGATATTTGACCCTTTAGGTCTATTAGCTCCTTGTGTAATACCAATGAAAGTAATAATGCAAAAACTTTGGTTACACAAATTAGCATGGGATGACTGTTTACCACTAGATATCGCTAAGACATGGAAAGATATTGTTAGTAGGTTATTTATCTTGAATAGTTTACGCATCCCACGTTTGGTTTTTTGTGATTCTTGGAAGGTGATAGAACTACATATATTTTGTGATGCATCACAAACCGCTTATGGTAAGCATAAAGCCGCTATGTAAGGAGTATCAATAACAATAATGAAGTTATGGTGCGTTTACTAACAGCAAAGAGTAGAGTAGCTCCTATCAAGCCAACTACAATTCCTAGGCTCGAGCTCTGTGCCGCCTTGGTTGGAGTGAGGTTATATAAAAAGGTGATTGATTCACTTGACGCACCAATTCAAAGTAGTACATTTTGGAGTGAGTCTACAATAGTTGATAATACTACTAAGGCTAATAATTGTAACTGGAGACATGTTCCCACACATCTTAACCCCACTGATCTTCATATCTCGAGGAATTGATGTAAGTCAAATTCAGAGTCATAATTTATGGTGGTCGGTACCTAATTTTTGAATTCAAGATACAAACGAGTGGCCGTCTTTTCCAGCCACTGCAGTAGAATCCCTCCCAGAAACTAAAACCGAGGTTTCTTTATTAACTACTTCTAAGACTCCGATACCCTTAATTGATTTAAATCGTTTTTCAAACCTTTCTCGACTTAAGCGTACAGTAGCATATATGTTACGATGACTTATTAATATTTGTAAAAAGTAACCACCACCCACGTTACATCTTAGTGAAGATGAATTACAAAATGCATTAAACTTAATTGTGAAACTTTCTCAAATAGAATCATTTCCCGAATATGAATTATTAACAAAAAATCAGTGCTTACCAAAGGGAAGTCCACTGACCAAACTTAATGTATTTTTAGATAAAAATAAATTAATACGTGTAGGTGGTCGCTTACAAAATTCTTTATTTCCATATGAGAAAAAACATCCGTTAGTTATACAGTCCACTTATCGATTTTCTAAACTATTATTTGAATTTACACATAAAACTCTAATGCATGCAGGACCACAACTACTATTGGCTTGTATTAGAGATACTTATTGGCCAATAGGAGGTCGCAACCTGGCTAAATGGTGTTACCATCGTTGTGTGATTTGCAGTCGCATTACAGGTAAACCAATTAATCCCATTATGGGAAACTTACCTGAACGACGCGTGGCATCCGGTGGTCATCCATTCGAATGTGTTGGGGTTGATTACGCTGGACCCATACGGTCGGCGTCTCGACAAGGTTGTGGTTGTAGACTTGTAAAAGTTTACATTGTACTCTTCGTTTTACGACTAAGGCAGTTCACATTGAGCTGGTCGGTGACTTAACCAGTCCAAATTATTTATCAGCACTTCGTCGTTTTATGTCTCGAAGAGGTAAACCTACGCATATATATTCCGACAACGGAACCTCGTTTGTAGGTGCATATAATGAAATCGGCAAATTTTTGAAGGCTAACAACAGTTCGTTGTCTGGTGACATGGCCACTGAAAGGATTAACTTCAAATTTATTCCTCCCTATGCTCCACATTTCGGTGGTCTTTGGGAGGCAGGTATCAAATCAGTAAAGTTTCATTTAAAAAGAGTAATGGGAAATTGTCATTTAACTTATGAAGAACTATACACAGCACTGGTTCAAATTGAGGCACTCCTGAACTCGCGCCCGCTCACGCCCTTGTCATCGGACCCTAATGAACTTCTGCCGCTGACACCTGGACACTTTTTGATCGGACGCACACTCACATCCCTGCCCGTGTCGTCGTATGAAACTGATTCCATTACTCACTTGAAGAGATATGAGAGAATAGAGGCATTACGTCAACACTTCTGGTCGAGGTGGAATAAAGAATACATCTCTGAACTATAGCAGCGGTCAAAATGGAGGTCTTCAAAGGCGGCCTTAGAGACTGATCGCCTTGTATCAATAAAGGAAGACAATCTAACACCATTGAAATGGCGGTTAGGCCGTATTTCATCAGTCTACCCTGGACGTGACGGAATCCATCGTGTGGCCGAAATTAGAAATGCGACTGGACCCATCCGGCGTGCATTCAGCAAGATAATTATGAAGCTTCTGGTTGAAAGATTGAACTTTCAACGTCCGGGGGCATGTTTAGATTTAGAAAAGACTATCTAAGACATTACACTAATAATTAATTTCGTGCAACTCAGTGTATGTGTTAAAGACTTTATCAGGCGTTTTTTGTGACGGTGAATTAGTTTTAAGTCTACCTACATGTTTTTGTGTCATTCTCTCGTTGTTCATCGGAATACATACGCATTTTACAGCTCCAGTTTAAATATTTCATTTTTCCTTCGTAATCACACATCTCAACAACAGATAAAGTTGCTTTCGAAGTTGCGAGCGAAAACATTGACATATTATTAATACATTAATTTAACTTAATACATTAATGTAATGAAAAATCTAAAAGGAGAACTTTCAAAAACCCGTTAACGAATTAACGGCTTTTTCAACCTGTTAACAATTGACGATTAATGTTAAATTAAATTAATTTAAAAACCGTCAATGACACATCGCTACCCGTCATGCCCCTCTTTCCCTACTATTACCGCTGGTAAGAAAGAATTTATCACTAGAAATAAGAGAAGAATGCAAAAAAAAATATCTTACTGCTCCACTAATGGTTTTACATAAAAAATACTTTCAGAAACGGAAGTAAAAGTAAGTTATTCATTTTTCAGTAAACACCATCCGTTTTGGGTGCTTCATCTCAAATCTACAAACATGGAAACATGTTTGTGCGCTCAACATACCAATAAAGAACTATTAATAAGGGCTCTATGCTCTATTAATAGTTCTTATATTACAGTTATTATAGGTAAAAAAAAACTCAAATGAAGTAATTTCGCATTTACATAAGTTGTGAACCCAGAAACACTGAATGTTTACTGGGGCCGTGCACTTTTTGCAAAGATAAGGCGTTAAACTATAAAAAGTTTTCAAATGAAAAGTTATTTAAAAACTCGAGGTAGTGTTTTTAGACGTGTAAAAGTGTCTTATAAGATCTACTTACAGGAATAAACATTTCATTTCAACCAAAAATGCACTAAAATAACATCACAACCGTCGACAATAATAAATGATATTGAAGCAATGAAACAATCAGCATGTTGATTGGACCAGTAATATTGCCATGAACGTAGACCTTTGGCAGAACTTTAAGTTTATCGATTAATGAACTACCTGAATTATTCGGGATGTACCCCTGGCTTTACGTCAAAGGATTTTTCTGATCAGATCGGATGCCTTGTTCATTATGCTACAAATGTTAGATCAGTTTGATACGATAATTATCGTGATAAACTTAAAAATGGAATACTTCCTATGGGAGATCATGAAGCAACGCGTCTCACTGTTAATGGGGGCGGCATCAACAATGAGGTCTATTTGCGTGACCACATTATTAACTGTGCGAGTGATATTCGCAATGATACCGAAATGATAAGGAGAGCAACTCAACAAATTTTAATTCACTCGACTTTGTGCCTACAACAACCAGGTGGACATTTTGAGAACCTGATGCATTAAATTTTGTGTAAAAAATAAATGGTTTTAAATTGAACTATTTCGTATAAATCATCCCAAATAAACCATCCTTAAGAGAACAATGAATGGCGCGTTCCTTTTGAGCGCCACGACAAAAAAGCAAGATCGTGCCCTCAGCGCCAAGCCCTTCCTTTAATCCTTTAATACCTACAAAATAGTAGTGATTTCGAAATTATATCGATAAAGCACTAACCATTTATTTTTAGGGTTCCGCACCTCAAAAGGAAAAAACGGAACCCTTATAGGATCACTTTGTTGTCCGTCCGTCCGTCCGTCCGTCCGTCAAGACCCTTTTTCTCAAGAACGCGTGGAGGTATCAAGCTGAAATTTATATCAAATACTCAAGTCTACTGTCCCTTGGAGCTGTGAAAAAATCAAACTTCTAAGCTAACGCAATCAAAAGATATAGCCGTTTATGCCGCATATTTCCGCAAATTTTCGAAACTCGCAAGGGAATCAAAACCTAAAGGGTACTTCCAGTCGATCTAGAATTTTGAAATTTGGTACGAAGCAACGTCTTATAGCACAGATAAAGGAAAAATTGCGAAAACCGTAAATTTTTAGTTACATCATATAATAAAAATATTTTTTTAAATTTTAAACTTTATACCTACAGGTTTGTACGGAACCCTCGGTGCGCGAGTCCGACTCGCACTTGGCCTGTTTTTTAACATATAGTATGTTTTTAATGAAAGGTTACTATACCGGAAATATACAATATGTCTGGGTTCGGACTGTACAAACTTTAGGGGGTGATAGTTTGCTCTATTTTATCACTAAAATTATTCTACATGTGGGGTCTAAACCTCCCTCTGAATGGCAGCTATTTTTGTATTTTGGTTGACTTTTTCGTAGCGTCCATACTAAATGTTGTGTAACCTTGGAATTTAATGCTCGATTATCGTAAAAAAAAAAACTTTCCATAACGGAAAAGTATTAACAATCAGTTAAATAACTCAAATAATTTTAATAAATGATGTATCATATTAAAATAAATGCTAAAAGATGAACTTTACGTCAAAATTATCATAGTTTTTCAGTTTTTCAAGGTTATTACAAAAAACACTCCCGATAACGACTTATTTTTACACGCTTTATATTAGCTTCAGATGTATGTTTGTTTGTAACCGACTCCTTATAGCGCGATTTTGACCCACTTTAAACGACCAGATTTCATTCAAACTTTGCACACCTGTCAAGGACCGATGACAATGCAATAATTTCATTAATTTGTGCCATTATCCTTGCCAGGGTTACCAGGTCAGCAAAAAAACTTTAGAGGTGTCAAGGGACACCCGGATGGAACGAAGTTCCTTTCCAGGATTCATAATTTTTATATATTTTTTTTTTATTATTTATTATGTACAAAAAACCTGTATACACTCAACAAAAGATACTCTCTCTCTCTACTCACAACAAAAAAAACAACAATATACAAACAACAAAATATATATACAGTCGAATTGAGAAACCTCGTCCTTTTTTTAAAGTCGGTCAAAAAGTGACGTGACAACTTTTCGTAAGATTTTTTTCCGTCTAGCCTTTCACAACGCGCGATAAGGAACTTCGTTCTCCAAAAACTGTCTTCGAAAACTACGCTGACATACGTCACAAACTAATTTGTGTCATTATCCTTGCCAGGGTTACCAGGACAGCAAAAAAAACGGTCTTCTAAAACTACGCTGACATACGTCACAAACTACGCTGACATCGTCTCAAAATTCGAAACACCCTAAAAAATAGAACAACTAAAAAGTACAAAATAATGGAAAAAAAGCGTGGGGTGCTTTTTAAGGTATTTTTTTATTGATATCAGGCACCCCACGCTTTTTTTACATTATTTTGTACTTTTTTGTTTGGTTTTCAATGGAAGCGTGTTTTTTAGTTTTTTTTTTAACTATTATTTTATGTACGTGTCTCACAGATGGTAAGTTTACCTAAATAATGATACCAAAAACTCAATTCTACGACAATTGCTTTAATGGCTATTGTTGCTTGTACGCAGCCCTTCCGTGTGTAAGATATGAATAAGGGCCGCATTCCGCGGGGAAGCAGGTAGAAAAATGGTTTATTGCGTATTATTGAAGTGAGAAAGAGACAAAATAAACATTTTGGGGAACGACATGAATACAAAAGACGTATTCGTCAGATAAAACTCGACTAGTTTCATTTCTACCAGTCTGTTTCTTCGTGTTATTGTGACTACACATAATTTGCTCCTGTGCATAATTATTATTGTTTACAAGTGACGTGACGTTCTAATTATTCGTCATGGGAACTCGTACTCGTGAACACTCTAGTAGACACATTGCTGATATGCATTTTGTTTACGGATTTTGCAATGGAAATGCAAGAGCAGCCGTGCGAGAGTATCAAAGACGATATCCGAATCGACCTATACCGAATCACCAGACAGTGCAATTCACGCTAGATTAGCTGAATATGGAATAAGGAGGCCTCAAGGTGAGCGTAACCCATCTGTATCTGTGCATACTGAAGAAGCAGTGTTGAATTTAATCTTCAGTGATCCAAGACTCAGCGTTCGTCGTATTTCAACGCGTTTAGGAATATCACGATGGACAGTCTGGAACATTTTGAAGAAAGCAGAACTGCATCCATATCATTTAAGACGTGTACAGGATATAAGAGAACCAGACAATGCTGCACGATCAGTGTTCTGCTTGTGGGTAACTCAAAATATGCGACGTACACCAGCATTTTTAAAACAAATAATGTGGACCGATGAGGCATCATTCACAAGTAGAGGAATAACAAATTTTAGAAATCTACACTTGTGGATGGCTGAAAATCCACATGCTGTTAGACCATCAACATTTCAGCATGAATTTTCTGTAAATGTGTAGGCAGCTATGATCGATGATCAACTGATTGGCCCTATCGAACTCCCAAGAAAGGGAAATGCCAGTTTTAGGCCTTGAATTGCACAAGGAATTGGTTTTACTAAAAAAATATGTTAATTTTTTTCTCATGTCTTCCACGTATTCATTAGTCTGCGCAAGTTGGTTAGTATTTAAATTTTTTTATTAAATATTAAAACGATTAAACTAACGGAATTAGAATAAAGATAATTTCAAAATATTGCCTGTACAAAAAAAAATGTTGGCAGATAATTAATCAAAAAATAAATAATTTATTATTAAAAGTTCATTTTCTCCTAAAAGAAAATGAACGAATGAATGTAATGTAATGTAAACTACAGAAATCCCTTATCATCGTTGTTATTATTCTATTTTTGAACTTAATAGTGATATTTAAAAAAAAAAAATATACAATCGATCAAAGCATCGATTTTTTGCACTTTTTATGGCAACACCAAGTCTACTTGTCAGCTGCCGGAATACGTAAATGTCAAAATCATTGCTTGTTTTGAAGTTCGAAACCTTATACAACGATGGATTGGACAGGTAAATAATAATATACGTATTTATTAGAAATCTTTATATAATAATACTATTTTAGACGTATTTTAAGTGCTGACTTTATAACTTCTCCCATCTTTTCTTGTAGGTACAAGTTTCCAGTGATAATCTAGTGTGCCATGCATGTTGGACTAATGCTTGGGATGAGATTCGACATCCAACAAGATCTAAGCCGACTGTTGGTCATGTAAATGTATGTATCAGCTGTGGCACATCACTTTTAAGGAAACGATCACATACACTGAATACAAACACTACACGTGAAGCTGCTATTAGAAATATGGTTGCCCAACAGATAGCACCTCGTCAGGTAATACAATTTTTGTGTTGTGTAATATCTTTCAATTATAATCCTAATGTGATTAATTTGATCTTAACGAATTGTATATGTATAATTAAATTAAATTTTAATTTATATTAATTATTATTATTTATATTAATTATTAATTAATATTAAACAATTTAGTTTAGTATTGCATTACATGAGCTGTTTGTTTTTTTATTGCAGTTGACTAGAACAACACTTCTCTGTCATACCTGTTGGCGAAGGATTGACAGTGCAGCATCACGTTCTGCTTTAGAACAAGAACCTGAAGCAACAATGCATAGTCCTTCTCTCGAAGCTGAGGCAGACACTGTGGCTCCAACTCAAGCAGATGAAAGGAATGCAGATATACCAAATATTAACCAGATACTACTGCCAAACTACATACGGGCACCAAGTACACAACGGCAATGTTTTTTCCCTTGTTGCAATAGTATTGAAAGACTTTTAGTCCCAGCATCACTACGCGTAAGTTTACTTTGCGATTATAGTTACTATGTGCCTTCAGACTGTAGGATCTGCTCATATCACTTGACCAGTAATTCATGGGATTTATTGTTGCAATCAGTATTGAATCCTATTAGAACCTTTAGCTCAGAGCAAATGGAAGAACTACTTTCTTTACTGAAAGATAATATGGTAATGCATTTAGATTTTGAAAATATTGAGACTATGCCAGATCATATTGTTCATTATTATTTAGGCTTTTACAAACAGCAATTTGAGCAAATTCTTGCAGAAGTCCCAAGATTATCAGGCAGACATAGAGGAGCTTTTGCACTTGCAGCCTATTTAATGAAACTACGAACAGGGGATAGTAATGAGCGTATTGCAGCTTTATTGCGAGTGCCCAGGAGTAGACTAGAAATGTTAATGAATACAGCTCGTGAAATATTGCATCAGGACTTTGTTCCCAGAAACCTTGGTTTAAACCATATTACAAGAGAAGATATCTCACGAAGGAATCTTATAATTCCTAATGGTCTTTTTGGAGGGGCAAATAGAACACCAATTGTAATTGCTTATGGCACATATGTCTACATAGAGAAAAGCTACAATTACTGGTATCAAAAAAAAACCTACTCTTTACATAAATACCGCAATTTAGTTAAACCATTTTTGTTTGTATGCAGCGATGGTTATATTATCGATATATTAGGTCCCTATCCTGCAACAACAACTGACTCAGACATCATTAATAAAGAATTTTCAAATGAAAATAGCCCTTGCCGACAATTTTTCCAACCGAGGGATATATTTATTTTGGACAGAGGCTTTAGGGACTCATTAGTATTATTAGAAAGTTGTGGTTATGATGCTCATGTGCCCTTGTCTCTGGAAGAGGGTGAGACACAACTCTCCACTAGGGATGCTAACAAGACAAGAGCAGTCACACTATGTCGATGGGTGGTGGAAGCGGTAAATGGCCTTTTTAACCGACTTCAAAAAGGAGGAGGTTCTCAATTCGGATGTTTATATTTTTTTATTTTTTTTTTTTTATGTATGTTCGGCCATAACTCCGTCATATATAGACGGATTTGCAAAATTCTTTTTTTGTTTGAAAGGGGTTTATTCCGAAATGGTCCCATAAAATTTTTATATAGATCTGATGATGAGTTCCCATATATGAGATACCACTTTGGCAGTCAAACAGAGCAGACGTGTTACTGATTTACTCTCGAGAAATTAATTTCATTATACGCAATAAGAACCCATAAAGTAATAGTGTTAAATACCGAAATTTGCATGCACTGAGTGATACGGTAACGACTAATCGCTTCTACACTACGACGCATCGACGGCGCGAGCACCCCCCGCGCACACCTCGAGTGAACGAGACATCTGCATTTTTCATCTCCCTCGCGCACACGCGCATTCTAAACACGCAGGTATACTACTAATCTTTTAACTATGAGCGATCAACGGCCGCCACAATCCAGAAACGTACCAGTAGGCCAATCTTGCTCACACTTACAACCGGACTTATCCAAAATATGTGATGATGATGCGAAAGTTAATGTTAACTGCCGGAAAAGGAAAGAAAGAGAATGCTGCGACGTTCTAGCTGCACTCAAAGACTTTCGGTCCGAGATGATCTCAATACTTCAAACAAACTTGAAACCGATGCGTGATGATATTTCTGCAATGAAAGATCAGATAAATGATATTAAAAGCTCAACCAACACATTGCTAGCAGAACACAAAAATATGAAAAATAAAATCTCAGTACTTGAACAAAACTGCGCCACCACGGAATCGAAAATGTCTTCACTTGAAGTTGAAATTGAAAATATTAAATCTACCACTTCCAAACCAAGCACATCTGATATTTTTGCTGGTGAAAAAATTATTTCTGAACTCAAAGAAAGGAATTACAGGAGCAAAAATGTTATTATTGTCGGCCTTCCAGAGCAGAATATATCAGACAACTCTGCACGTCAAAGTGCAGATGTGAACGCTGCTCAGACTATTCTGCAAAATGTAGTTTCGGAAAATCCTAAAGTGGTTAAATCTTTGCGACTTGGTAAATATGTCCTTGGAAAAAATCGTCCGCTCAAGATATGCTTTAACAGCTCCCAGGAAGCAAAAGTAATATTGCAGAATAAAAATAAAGTACCAAGCAACATTAAATTATACTCCGATCAGACCCCTACTCAGAAGACTATAATGAAAGAACTGAGCCAAGAGTTGGCTCGACGGAAAGAAAACGGGGAAAAGGACCTTATTATCAAGTATGTTAGCGGCACTCCAAGGATCATAGAAATGCCTCCAAAAAACCACAACCCTTAATCTCGTCTATCTTACAAAACCAAACCAACGAAACCATTACCTATCAGCTATGTCACACTTATCAGGATCTATCTACATCAAAATCTACCTTAAATTTCTTTTACGCAAATGTGCGAAGTATACGTAGACGAGGAAAATTTGACGAACTTAAATGTTCCTTGCAATCGATTGGAAACACAACCCATGTTATACTCCTCACCGAAACATGGTTAAGATCTAAAGAGGATGCGGAAACATTTCAACTACCCAACTATACACATTATTATAATCTCAGAACAGACTCTAGAGGCGGTGGGGTTTCTATATATGTGCACAACAGTATAAATCATAACTTGAAGGAAGAAACTTACACTGGAGGTATAAACTACCTTTGGGTAGGTCTAGAAAAATATGCACTGGACATAGGTTTAGTCTACAACCCAGGAAATGCAAACATAAAAGAGTTTCTTGAAGTGTACTCATCACAGTTGATAAGCAAAAAGCGAGCTGTTGTCTTTGGTGATTTTAACATCGACCTAATAACGAAAAATAGCAGCAGCAAACGGTATAGAACGGCCATACAAGAATCTGGTTATCAAATTATCAACTATATCAGCGAAGACCACTGCACACGTGAAACCACTTCCACAAAGACTATTCTCGACCATGTATGTTCAAACTTGAAAGATAAAGGCTTCCACATGGCAATTGTGGACTCGCCTATGACCGATCATAAACAGATCTACCTATCAATGAAAAAGTACAAATCACCACCTAGAAAACATGCCAAGTATGATGCGGTAAACTACGAAAAACTTTTCGATTATGTCAAAAGTACAAACTATCAGTCAAATGACAACTACTATGAAAACTTCGAAAACTATGTAAAATGTGCAATACTCGAATGTAAAGTTATTAAAACGAAAATCCTAAATCCTCCTCAACAAGACTGGATTTGTAGGGATATAATAACAAAAATTCACGAAAGAAATATAGTTTGGCACAAATTGAAGCAAGATCCAAAAAACGAAGAATTAAGTAAACAATTTATAATAGAAAGGAACAAAACTACAGAAAGAATACAAAATACAAAAAAGAAATACTACTATGAAACATTCAAGAAATACTCAGGAAACCCAAAGAAGATGTGGACGCTAATTAACACACTCTCTAACAACAAGGTTAAAGCACATTGTACTCCTCCAAATCTCTTAACCAAAGACAGGCCAGTAACCGATGGTAGTGAAATCTGTGAGACTTTTAACGTCTTCTTCTCAACGATTGGCTCAACACTCGCAAACGCCATTCCAACGACACAGCAAAAACACACCGTAGATACCACAACACAGACAAGCGATTACACAAACGAACTAACTACTTTTACACCATGTCAAACGGACGAAATTTCAAAAATTATTGTTAGCCTTGATCCAAACTGTAGTGTAGGGATTGATGGCATTACCACAAAAGTAATTAAATGTTTAAGAACCCTGATATCTGACAAGCTGACAAAATGTATTAATGAACATCTAACTGAGGGAACATTTCCAGAGGCTCTGAAAATTGCTAAAGTTACTCCTATCCACAAATCTGGCACCAAAACTGACCCGAACAATTACCGGCCTATCTCAGTCCTTCCAATAGTTTCAAAAATTTTTGAAAAAGTCATTTATTCGCGATTACACAAATACCTCACTTCTATTAACTTCCTCTACAAAAGACAATACGGGTTTCGCTCTCTGTCGAATACTTTATCAGCCACAGCAGACCTAATCACAGCAACACAAACTAATATTGACCAAAAAAAGATAGCACTAGGCCTTTTTATCGATCTAAAGAAAGCGTTCGACACTGTTAGCCACTCAATATTACTACAAAAGCTAAGCAACATAGGTGTTTCAGGGGTGGCATTCAAACTTATTCAGTCATACCTAAAAAATAGATATCAAATAGTAAAAGTCGGAGAATATCAAAGTAAACCACACAGCACAGGCTCTTTCGGTGTGCCCCAGGGATCGGTTCTCGGACCCCTATTATTCCTCATCTACATCAACTCGATACATGAAATTTCATTACACGGACACGTTTCCCTTTATGCTGACGATACCTGTCTTTTTTACTATGGGACTTCGATTAACGACATTATTGACCAAGCGCAGCAAGATTTAAACATGTTATCTATTTGGTTCCAACAAAACCTACTCACAATAAATGCTTCTAAGACTAGTTATGTCATCTTTAAACCCAAAAATAAAAAAATACCCGCTCACCGCCCCTTAACCATTGGTAATCAAGTAATACAGCAAAAACAGTACGAAAAATATCTTGGACTCAGAGTAGACTGTCAGTTAAACTGGAAGATACAAATTGATCACATCAGATCGAAGCTTTCTTCACTTTTGGGCTCATTGCGCAATGTAGTTCATTGTCTTCCTCATCGAGTGCGCCAGACCATTTACAACTCATTAGTGAAGCCGCATCTGATGTATCTAATTGAAATATGGGGTAACGCGCCAAAAACGAACCTAACGGACCTACAGATCGCACAAAATAAAATCATAAAATTACTATTCCATTACGATTACCTTACACCTACAATTAAAATTTACAGAGAAACCAAACTCATGAACATTAAACAACTCCATGCATATTGCACTAGCATACTTATAAGAAAAATTCTACACAAATCCATTCACACACAAATACACTTCACAAAAATACATCAAGTACATAATCGTAGCAGTCGTAGAAAGGACCACATTTTACTACCAAGAGTGCGAACAGTCAATGGGGAGAGAACAATTATTTTTGCGGGAGTACAACAATATAATAAGCTACCTAAAGAGGTAAAGAATGCGAACTCGTTTAATATTTTCAAAACTAAATTAAAAAATCACATTTTAAATGATAAAACACTACTACCTTAAACATACTTGTCCTACTGCTGTGTTGCTTTGTAGTGGCACCGGGTTCGCATTCCTAATGAATACCTATTTGATAATTATTTCTTTTGCGGGTGGATCGAAATATTTTAAGTTTTTGTGTTTGTTAATTTGTGCACGACATTAAACAATTATGTACTTTTTATTTATGAACTTAATGATTTGATATAATGAAAAACAATATCTGCATAGTTTAATTGTCAAAGTTTGTTAATATTTTAAGTTGTTTTCAAATTGTTCTCAAGTAAGTGAAATATTTGTAATTTCTTATTGAGAAAATAAATTTCTTTAACCATAGTTCCTGAGATAGACACCGGAACTCTTTAAAAAATGACAGCAAATCAACCGCGATTTCTGCTATCGCATAAATATGCATTGTTTGTTTGGAATTAGTGCGGGGTGGATACCACAACTAAAAATTTTAAAATAAAAACTTTTTTTCAAAAAAAAAAAACAACCGACTTCCTTAAAAACACTACAAAGTGAAAAATAACTTTAATTTCGGAAGTCGGTGGCAAAAAAACCATAAATACAGATCCTAAGACTTTTTTTAAAACTATGTTTAAAATATTTAGGCAAGCATTTTTCAACAGGGCTTCTAAGCATATTATGATAGATTTCTCTGTGGCTGGTGCTCTTATCAACAAGTACCATTTGAGAGTACAAGACAGAGAAGATGCTGCTCAAATACTGGAAATAGTAAACCAAAATATGTATAAAAATAATGATTTGGCTGATTATGTACGGGTTCACAACCTTAATAGAAGTAGGGCAGATTTTCAAAACAGTACTGTTAGTAATGATAATGTAAGAGAATTCCCTGCATTAAATATAAACGATTTAATATTAATTGCATGTGGGACTTACCAACTTACGCAAGCTCGGTCGTATTATGGCGAGCACATACGATTTAATGGAATGTATCGTATTGAAGTTTGTACTAATACAAGAAATAGAATTATGGATGGCAATATATTCGGACATAACTGTTCACTGGTGAGGGCCAGAATTGCAAGTCGGCATGTTAGTCGCAAAGTCTACTTCGTGTATATTTTTGTCAGCACTATTAACACAGGCCGCGCAGCAATACAGCAGTACTGCTGTAACTTTATTGTCGGCCGCCGTACTGTAGGATGCTGTGCCCACGTCATGACCGTGATATGGTACTTAGGATGGGCACGGCATCAGAATAATATTTTTCCACCGGCACAATTTTTGGATGATGTTTTGGTTATATATCGACGCTGGAAAGCGATTTTGTCGTATCTCGAAAAATGGGTTTTTCTTTTTATTGCATTTTTAAATTCAGAAAAAAATACTGCGTCGGACAGTCTGACCCATGTTTTCCTAGGAGGTTTTTTTTTTATGATACGACGTGGACTTTTTCTTAACTTTTTTAAGAAAACATACTTCAAAATGCTGTAAGTACCATAAAATCAACTATTTTACAACAACAAATAGATACGACAAAATAGTAATAAGTATTTTTTTCCGATGTCAAGATACACTGTCCTTGTTTATATACTATGAAACATTTACAGCATTATGTGTACGTCCCAAATAATAATTTATTGAGATACAGCAATTTCGCCGCCTCAATATTTTATTCCAGCTAGAGATACTACAATTCTATCGCTCGGGTTTTGAATGTGTTTTAGACTTACTACGTTTCATTCTACACATTTATGATAAATATTATCCATAAATCATTTATAATAGAGTTGAAATTTGAGTACAATTTAAATTACGCTAAAGAAACCTGCCCCCGTCCCCGTGTCTTCCCCTGGATACGACGTTTCCCGATTGTATTGCAGTCGATGTGCGAGCGCACAAGCAAGAACACGAGTTCGTCGTCTACGATATTCGGGCGTGTTTTACGTGTACAACTCAAGTGAATCCTACGTAAGTAATCTTATTTAGCCATTTTATTTACTTTATCTATTTATACTTATTATGTTCGGCTGTAGGTATGTATTTTTTTATGTTTGTTCACCGATTTCTCAATCAATTGTGGCCCGATTTCGGTTTCTTTTTGTTTTAAAAATTATACTCCAGAATAGATTCTATAGAAAGTTGGTCGTGATCTGATAATGAAATACGTCTTATTAATTATCTGTAAACTTAATAAATCCAATTATTATAAATTCCTGGTCGACCGAGCTCAGCTCGGGTGAGTAAATGAGTGTCATTGAGACCATAAAAAACGAGCGAGACTTACCGTAGTGGCATAATGATGTTACATCTGACATCTCCCCTTTTTTTAGATGTTAAAATAATCAAATAAGTCTTCCTGTCCTGGATGAAGCGAATGGACTGTACTGACTACAATTCAAAGTGTTCCAACAATTGTCCTTTGCGTTCCAGGGTCGCGGTTACCTGTTTAGACTGTCCCGCGACCCCGGCAGGCGTGCGACCTTCTGTGGCAGCCGTCAGATTGTTGACAGCTCCTTTTCGTGGAACACAACGCGCCCGCTAAGTCGACCCTGGGTTGGTCCGTGGTTGGACGGCGAACTACCCATTATACCCTCTTGCATGCCCTAGCATGGCCTCAATGAATGCAGTTCGCGAGAGTTCGCCGCTGAAATCTCACCTTAGCTTTGACATTAGTTATGACTTTCATGTTTGTGTTGCTCACGGTGGTTTTTGTGTTTTTTGTTTGCTCAATTTTCTTATGTTATTTTAATTTTACTTTTCAGGTACTTATTAATTTATCATCGTGAAACTGAATAGTTTATAATATATAAAGATGGCAAAACGTCGACAGTGGAAAGATGAGTTGAAACCACAGCGAGACACTTGCGAAGACGATGAAAAGAAGAAGCGTAAGATTGAGATCATCAGTGACATTACCTATAAATATGGAAAACCAGTCCGATCGGAGAGGTACCTTAGTGAAGCCGCAGGTAGGAGTTCCGAATATTATTTACCAGATCAGTCTTCATTTCCGACGACTCCTCATCACTCAAAATCAGCAGCAGCAGCTGGAGTTGTTAAAGATCTCACACCTACTTTTCGCAAACCAAAATATTACATTTCTGAGACGAAGCGGATAATTGAAAACATTCCTTCGACGCATTTTATAACTCAAAGTAATAATAATACAACACAGTTTTCTGAAAGTGCCATTAAAAATGATGATGTTAATGAAAGTGACTTGGAAAATATAGCCCAGATCGTTCAGCCTATCTTGACCCCAACCCCAAGTACAATAGCTGAGATTGAAATGAATGATAACTTACAGAATCGTTATGAAGTTTTAGTAACTTGTGAATCTGATCATAGTTTGGAAAGTCCAAAAATGTCTCAGAATCTTAAAACACATACAGTAAAAGAGTCTAATATTACTGATTCTTGTATTTCTCATAATGACGGAGCAGAAAATAATAAATGTGAGATTCTTCATAATAACAACCAATCCATTGAAAATCATACACGTGTAAATTCAGTACAAGTTGTACTTGAATCAAATAACAACCTCCTTGATACTCAGAAATATCTAAGTGGAGTTAATGTTACTTCTGAAGTAAATATGAACCTACTTCAAATTGACCAGAACTATCCAAACCAAAATTTTACTGATATAAATAATAAACCTCTTATTGTTGCCCAGTTATCGCCTAATCTAATCAAAACATTTCCTGTAACAAATGTCAGCCCTGTTGTTGATGCACAACTATCACCAAATAGAATCAGAGTAGTGCCTGAAACAGATCGCAGCCCTTTGCTTGATGCTGATTTGTCACCAAATCTAATCGGAGAAGTTCCTGTAACATATGGCAACCCGCCTGATGACGTTTTAAAATCCAACTACAGTGACGAACCATCATCCCAAGATAGTAAATATAATCGGAAATGTAAAAAAAAACTGAACTTTGACAAAATCTATCTAGATTTTATAGAAGAAGAGGATGCTGATACGTTATTGTTGAACGAAGCATTTCCATCAGAAGATTCTAGTGCATCATATAGCACAGGTAAAACATCTGATGATTCGACATCGAGCAAAAAAGGAAGAAAAAAAACAAAAAAGCTAAAAAGAAATCGAAATGTAAGAATAGTAAAAAGACTGGGAAAAAAAATAACAGTAATAACGCTGAAACAAAGGAAGAAAATACTGAACAAGTTTTAAAAACCAGACCAAAAAAAAAGCAGGAAATTAAAAATGATAACAAAATAAAACGAATTTTAGGACAATCCTTTATCAATGAAAAAGGAGAATCTGTTCCATCTAAAACTATGAAACCTAACCCTTGTAAAGATGTTATTTGTAAACGGAATTGTGGAGAAATAACCGAAGAAAGACGCCAACAGCTTTTTACTTATTACTGGAACCTGGGTAGCTTACAACGCCAGAAAGACTGGATCTCACAATGTGCTATAAAAAAAGATGTCAAGTGTTATACGACAGATAAAGGCGAATCATCAAGAAGAAATTTCTCTTACGCATATTATATAAATGAAGGCGATGGAAGGAGACAAGTGTGTCAAAATTTTTTAATAAACACGCTTGATATAACGCAAAGGCTTCTGTTGTACACACTAAACAATGCAGTCGAGGGATTTGCAAAATTAGACGAAAGAAAAAAAAACGGCGGTGGTAATAAAACTAAAGAAGAAGTAATAAGTCATGCGAAACAATTTATAACATCTTTACCTCTTGTACCCTCGCATTACTGCAGAAAAGATTCGGCTCGCCTTTACTTACCTGATGATTTTAAAAATATTTCTAATTTGTATCGCATTTATTCAAAAAACTGTGCCGATAATGGTGTTAACAAAATGTCTTTCAAAGTTTTTTCAAATTGGTTAAAGACCAATTACAATATAGGATTTCATGTCCCTAAAAAAGACAAATGTATGACATGTATGATTCAGACTTATGATGTCAAAAATGAAGAAGAACTCTTGAACTTTGAAAACCACTTGAGAGAAAAAAATGAGTCCTATAAAAGATTTAAATGCCACCAGAAACTTAATGCTAAAGATCCAAGTGTAATATGTGCAAGTTTTGATATGCAAAAGGTCCTAAATACACCACACGGTGAAAATATGGCCCTGTATTACTCAAGGAAAATAGCCGTATATAATATGACAATTTATGAAAGCAACACACAGGTAGGCTACTGCAATGTGTGGACCGAGGTTGACGCTCATCGCGGAGCCAATGAAATTTCTACTTGCATCTTTAAATACCTTCAAAAGTTAGATGAACGTCAAAATGTTAAAAGGGTACTGCTGTATTCAGATTCATGTTATGGTCAGAACAAAAATAAAACGATGTTGTGTATGTTAAGATATTTTCTATCAATATCTAAAAACATAGACGTAATTCAAATGAATTACTTGATACCTGGACACACTTTTATGCCTGTAGACAGCATGCACGCCACTATTGAACGTGCTGTAAAAAAGACTACTATATGGGCACCGTCTCATTGGCCGATGGCTATCGAGATGGCGCGTAAAAATCCTGCTCCATATATAGTGTCTGTTTTGGAAGGTAAAGACTTTATGGGGTTTGAAGACATTTTGAACAGCACCTTTAAGAAGCATCAAAAGTTACAGATTTCTAAATTATGTATTGCAACATTCAAAAAGTCAAACCCTGACAAAATGATTATTAAATATTCTATGCTACCAGATGCTAAAGCTACAGAGGTCATATTATGTAGTCTGAATGGTTCCAAACCAAAATATGGCCTATATTCTGCAAAACTACCAGTATCATTGCAAAAATACAACGACTTAAAAAAACTCGTCGACAAGAGCGTAATACCCAGGACATACGCCAATGAATTTTTATGTCTAAAACGCGACAAAAAAGTACAAGATGCTTTAAATGAGTCTGATCAAGAAGATGAAAATCAGTGAAGGCTGCAGCAAACTGAAATTACTTGCGTTATGTAATTCTATTGGTATTTTATTAACTTTATTTTTTTTTTCGAATTGATTGTTTTATTTTGTTTTTCATGTAGGTCTAAGAAACTTGTGCCTAAGAAATTCATAATTATGTTATTTTAATTTTGTTATATTTGTTAGATATTTCTTCCAAAATATCGCTTAGGATATTTTATTTAGTTGTAAATGTCGCCCTCAGTAAATTTCATTGGTTTTTAATTTTGAGACTGATTACATTTTTATTTAAATTCGTTATAATTATTACTAGGGCAAACATTAATTACTCAATAACATTGTTTAAATAAACATACAGCATTTAATTAAACATAATAATTTGTTTTAATTGTATTTAACACAAAATGCAAGACCTACTTCTAAAAAGAATGTGAAGTACAACGAAATACGAGGACTCACAAATTTACTTCATATTACATCATAATCGTTGTCTAAAATTTTAAAGCTATTTTGTTGTGCCTTACATAACAACTACCAAGATACAGCAATATTGATGATTCAAATTGAAATACCAATTGCTGTAACTCGCTAAAACTCATGTTATACCAACTTTAGAATACTATCTTTAGTATCATCTAATAAATTTCATTATAAGAAATATGTGTTCCAAAAATTACCTCTCGGTTTCAGCTAGTTTACGAGTTATGAATTTTTTAAATAGTTTTTTGGCTCTGGTGTAAAGTTCCACTTTTCGAGATACTACAAGATTGCTTTCTTGCGTCGATATGATGATGATGAATAAAGATGTAAAACTACAATGTGTTTTGTGTTATTGGACTCCCAGTTAATCATTCTCATAAATAAATTAAAATAATATATTGTGATATTTAACGAAACTAGTATTGATGAAATAATCATCATCAACTTCCTGCCCTTGTCCCGTTGAATTAATGAAATATCTTTAATAACTTTGAAATGCTAAGTATTTTGTAAATAATTTCTTTTACTAATTTATTATTGGAATTGCCCCCCATTATTATCATGAATTTTTATATGTGTGCACAGTGGGCCTAAATTACTATGGCGACTTGGCATTCCCCTTTAAATGGTTCAAGATTTTTAGAATTTCTGACAAATGAATTTTGGGAAGCGTTATTAGAATTGCCATTGTCATATTGGCGAAGCATGTGGCTTTAGTTAGACGGAGCTCCTCCGCTATTATTTTATGTACGTGTCTCACAGATGGTAAGTTTACCTAAATAATGATACCAAAAACTCAATTCTACGACAATTGCTTTAATGGCTATTGTTGCTTGAACGCAGCCCTTCCGTGTGTAAGATATGAATGAGCGCCGCATTCCGCGGGGAAGCAGGTAGAAAAATGGTTTATTGCGTATTATTGAAGTGAGAAAGAGACAAAATACACATTTTGGGGAACGACGTGAATACAAAAGACGTATTCGTCGGATAAAACTCGACTAGTTTCATTTCTACCAGTCCGTTTCTTCGTGTTATTGTGACTACACATAATTTGCTCCTGTGCATAATTATTATTGTTTACAAGTGACGTGACGTGCTAATTATTCATATGCTGTTAGACATGCATATCACATGCTGTTAGACCATCAACATTTCAGCATGAATTTTCTGTAAATGTGTGGGCAGCTATGATCAATGATCAACTGATTGGCCCTATCGAACTCCCAAAAAATTTAAATGGTCCAAAATTTTTAGAATTTCTGACAAATGTATTTTGGGAAGCGTTATTAGAATTGCCATTGTGATATCGGCGACGCATGTGGCTTTAGTTAGACGGAGCTCCTCCACACTTTGCCAGAGCAGTAATGGCACACCTAGACCAATATCATCCACAGTGGATTTGCCGTGGCGGTCCTGTAGCCTGGCCACCGCGTTTGCCAGACTTAACGCCACTAGACTTTTATCTCTGGGGTTGGATGAAACAGAAAGTTTATTTTGAGCCAGTCAACACTAGAGGAGAGCTGCTGGAGCATATTCACGTTGCTGCTGCCGAAATTAAGGCTAATCCGAGCCAGTTAAAACAGTCAACACAACAGGTAGCGATCCGGGCTACTGCGTGCCTTCAAAATGGTGGGGGGCATTTTGAACAATTATTGTAAATGTGGAAATTTTCTACTTTTGTAAATAAATAACAAGTACAAGTGTTATTTTGTTTATCTTTGCCAATCACTGTAAATATCTAAAGAAAAACGAGTACAGAAACGAGAGAAAATAGTTACGGATTCACTACCTGCGCAAGCCTGTGTTCCAAAAACAATAGCTCTTAAACCAATTGCCATAGAATCGAGTTTTTGGTATCATTATTTAGGTAAACTTACCATCTGTGAGACACGTACATAAAAATAAGTATTTATCGGGGTGTTTTTTGTAATAACCTTGAAAAACTAAAAAACAATGTTAATTTTGACGTAAAGTTCATCTTTTAGCATTTATTTCAATTATGATACATCATTTATTAATATTCTTTGAGTTTTTTATCTGATTTTTAATACTTTTCCGTAATGGAAAGTTTTTTTTTAAATCGATAATCGGGCATTAAATTCCAAAGTTACATAACTATTAGTATGGACACTACGAAAAAGTCAACCAAAATACAAAAATGGCTGCCATTCAGAGGGGGTTGGGTTTAGACCCCACATGTAGAATAATTTTAGTGATAAAATAGAGCAAACTATCACCCCCTACAGTTTGTACAGTCCGAACCCAGACATATTGTATAGTAAAGGAGTTTTATTTCATCCCGCTTTGTCTTTTATGATAGAAATTATACGATTTGTCACAGTTTCGGCGTTAAATCCACAATTCAAAACAACAGTCGATAAAAGCAAGTCAGTACCATCACAGCACTATGTTCAGTCATGAACTCATGACGTACTTTCTTGTCACCTTATGATGACACTGGCGTAGCAGGCACGGCTTCTCTTAATTTGCCCGCCTCTGCACTAGAGGTGCGCAACCGATATTTGGGTCAGGACCAAATTTTTGACGTAATCGCACAACGGAAATCACAACGGAATGTGTCACACTGGAAAATAAATGTAGCACAATAGAATTATTAGGGTGTGTGTAAATAGTCGTAAGATTTTAGGTAGGTAAGTGGAATGAATAAAAAAAAAACAATATATTTCAAGAAATATTTAATAAGTAGTACAATCCAAAAAAAATATTAGAGAACCAAAACTTTCAAATAGAATCCAAAACAGTTTGGTAAAACACTAACAACCTTGCAGGTCTGTATTACTAACATCATAAGCAACATCTTTTATTCTTTGACTTTAAAAAATTCAACAACAACAAAAAACAGCTGATCTATAACATCCGGAATGTTGATTTTTTATGTTGAATTTTTTAAATTTTATAAAACAAAAATTGTTGTTTATGATGTTAGTAATGCAGCCCTGTAAGGTTGTTAGTGTTTTACCAATAACCCAGTTAACTAAAAAAAACATTGGTTTTATCATTTGTTTTTCTCATATTAATAATATCACGAAACATAAATTTCAAACAAATCAAAATCTTTACTAATACTTAAGGTAAGTCATTGGTTTACATAATATTGCTTTAATTAATAATACTTAACCTAGAAAACAAAAAAATAATAATTGTACGGGTGGGCGAAAAATCGTAGATCAAGCGAAACAATTGGGGCATTTGCAGTAAAAATTAAAAAAAAAAAAATTTTACTTTATAGCCTACTGTACTGATACTACTGAAGTAACATTTTTTTTTTATTATTATTACTGCAAATTATCCTAACTATCATGTTTCGTTTGATGAACGATTTTACGCCCAGCCTGTAGATCTGAAAATTAAAAAAATTGCCACTGCCAATGAGATATAAATTTAAAAATAAATCAAATTGATAAAATAAAATTATAGCTAAACAAAATAAACTTCGTCAAAATCATCAACTATACTCCATTTGTTTAGGTAGTTAACTAAAGGTAAACAATCTTGATATGTCTTTTTATATAAAATAAATCGTATAAAAGACCAACAAATATTATTTAAATTAAGTTACTTACCTAACATCGGTTTAAGTAAATACCTAATTGTAAACATTTTTAGATTCAATTTTTAGACAGTTTTTTAGATAAAAGACATGTTAAGATTGTTTACATTTAGTTAACTACATAAACAAATGGAGTATAAATAGTAATCTTTGGAATCTTGCAATACTCTTACTTTTTTAACAAGCGAATCGCTTGTAATAACATCGAGATCAACTTATTTGGTAAAAAAAATTTTAGCTTAGGGGCTTTTACAGTCTTCAGGAAGGAGATCGTAAATAATGTTTTACCATTTTCATTATGAATTTTCTGAACAAATCCTATATAATACCTCCATATTTTTCTTACGTAGTATCTAACTAAAACAACATCATTTATCAAACAATCATTACTTTCCACATTAGCTTCTTGATTCATCGCTGTATTTACTCCAGAACAGGACGGAATAGGATTTAAATATAATAGGTTGGGGAAAAAGTTTCTTCGCATTTTTTAAGAAAATTCAAAACATTTTTTAATAAAGTTTATTTACATTTAACTAAAGTATGTAGGCACCATTTTGTTCGATAACTTTTTGCCATCTTGTAGGTAGGGACATGATCCCATTGCTATAGAAATTTTGGGACTTCTGGTCAAAATACCGCGACAAGTGGTTTTGGCAGTCCTCTCGTGATGTTAACCTGACACTGCCTAAAGAATTCTGAAGAGACCGAAACAGGTGGAAATCTGAAGGTGCAAGGTCAGGACTATACGGCGGATGCATTAACACCTCCCAGCCAAACTCTCTTAATTTTTGTTGGGTGGCTAAAGATGTGTGAGGTCTAGCGTTATCATGATGAAAAACCACACCCCTTCTGTTGATTAATTCCGGCCGCTTTCTCTCAACTTCTTGCTTTAATCTCATCAGTTGTTTGCAGTAGAGTTCAGAATCGATGGTCCTGCCTGGTGGTAACAGCTCATAATGAATAATGCCCTTCCAATCCCACCACACACACAGCATCACCTTGTTGCGAGTTAACCCGGGTTTCGCCACAGACTGTGAAGCCTGACCGGCCTTTGACCACTACCTTTTTCGCACGTTCTTGTCATACGTGATCCACTTTTCATCACCAGTTATCAGCTTCTTCAAAAATGGTTCGGTTTCATTACGTCGTAATAAAGAATCACAAATGAGTACACGGTTCATTAGGTTTCTTTCAGTGAGCTCGTGAGGTACCCAAATGTCGAGCTTTTTTGTGTACCCAGTTTTTTTCAAATGCGCCAAAACTGTTTTGTGGTCAATTTCCAGTTCTTCAGCTACGTCGTAACTACTGGTATGCCGATCTTGCTCCACTTTTTCAAAAATGGCATCCATTTTATCCGTAATAGGGCGACCAGAGCGACGTGCATCTTTGACATCAAAATTTCCGGATTGAAAACGCTTAAACCAAATTTGTGCTACTCTCACAGATACTACACTAGGTCCATAAACATCGCAAATTTTTTTCGCGGCTTGCGTTGCATTTTTACCTTTTATGTAGTAAAATTTTAAAATGTATCGAATTTCTTCATTAGATTCACTCATCTTGACGGTACGAAAAACAAATGAAAATCACACATTTTCCTAATTTGAATTTGGGATTATGTTCTTTAAAATTTAAACTTTCAGTGATACCAATACCAGCCAGATACAAATAGTATAGCCAAAGAGATTTTATTACAAGTTCATACATACTATAATGCGAAAAGACTTTTTCCCCAACCTAATATATTTTCATGATTTTCTTTCTCCGAATGACTATTATTAGATGATGGTATTTTTCCTGAACTTATATCAAAGTTTAAACCTATTTCTGTGAGCTTTCCCGATGTTTTAAAATCAAAATACCTACTGTTTTCAGGCGTATTCCTAACATCGGCGAGGATTCACTCCAGAGTTTCCTTTCTTTTTCTCTTTACTTTCTGATCCTTTTTGCATGACTCTATCTATCTGTAACACTCCTTCTTCTTCTATGTTTGTTTTTAATATAACATTTTCTTTTGTTAAATGGTTTTCAATCTCTAGTTCAGTCTTTTTTTATTTATTTTTCCAGATAAAATTCTTTTTTCTGTTTTTTCTCTACAGGTTTCGTGTTCTTTGGGATCATTATCATCAAAATATTCAGCTTCTATCCAATCAGATTGATCACTTTCGGCATATTCGATCTCCGTATTAGTATCTTCGGAAGATGAATCTGATTGTAAAGTTTTTTTCTTGAATCTACGAACCTTTATAAGAATGTGAATTTTAGGAGGAAAACAGTCGCAAATGCCTCGCATACAGAAGCAGCTTAGAGGTCTGTATTTAAATGTATTTTTATTTTCAGTGACGATGACTTGGTGAATTGTCATCGTGGATGGTACTGGTAATTTTTTTTTGGGATTAGATATTTTAATTTTTTGACTGATATTTCTGATTTTAATAATGTCTCAAATACAGACTTCGCATCAATAATATCTTTCCCATAGGCAACTCTTGCATCTAATGTTCGTTTCACCACTCCACCAACACCATCGGCTGCACCTTTACCATGAGATGCCTCGAAGAAGGACCAGGTCGCTTGATGGAATCCTTCATTCTGCGTTATTTCACAAAACAGAAAAAAAATGTATTTTGTGACGATATTGCGTCGTGGGTCCATCAGACCAAAAGTGGATGCGACGAACCGTGGGAAGTTTTTCTTTAATGAAATTAATAACTGGCTTTAAATGGCCCCATATGGCTTCGGGACCATGCTTAAGTGAAGGTGAAACGGTACAAAAACTTAACGGTTTCTCATTTTTTTATATATAATAGGCCAGTATGCAACATGACTTCGATGGCCCTACCGAATAAACGTGCAAGAGTTCTTACACGATTTTTTTTTTTCATTTTTCCTTTCTTTTACCTATCCTGCACCTACTTAATTTTTTTAATGAATTTTAGACTCAAAACACGCATATTATAATAGTTAATTTCTTTATTCTAGGGAAATAATAAATTTAAAAAATACAGGAATAATAGTTTATGCTTTTATTACATGCTTTTTGAGTCACCAAGTAAACAAGAATAAACATGTTAAAACCTACAGACGTTTGAGAACATTTCTGATTGTTTTCAAATTTGGGTAATGTCTTCTTACACGTTTATTTGTGTAAATATGTAAGAAAATTTTATTAGTAATGTTTTATCCCGCAAAATGAAAGTTTGAATATAAATAGATTATTAAAATTAAAGTATTGCATTTTCTCTTACACTAATATTTTTTTTCTAACAATTGTGTTAAAGATTCAAACATTAATATTCTTTGCATATTAGTTTAAGTTTATAGCTAGTAACGGTAAATAAACAAATGTTCACGAGATAAATTCTATTGCAATCGTACGTAACATAGAAAGGAGAGGGGGTGACTAGCTCGGAAGGTCAGTCTTGTTATGATTCTATGCGCGCTATTTCGTAATTTTGTTTCGGGCGATTACATTTGATTATAATTGTTATTATAGTTAAATTGTTGTTTTGTAATTAAGTATAACAATGAGAAGATATGGGGATGCTTCTAGTCGCTGCAAAAGGATATTAGAATTAGCGAACTGCCAACAAAATAAAGGTAAGAACCAAACTTTAATATGTATTAGGTAAGTATAAATATTATCAAATATTTTAGCTAAGACCGATGTAAAACGACCCTGTTGCTAATTTAAAGCTTATGTGACTGTTCGTCTGTTATTGTGTGTGATTGTTATTATGTGAATTCAATGTCGTTTTTAATGACTTAAAAAAATAAGGTTTTGGTTGGTTTTATTTACATTGGTGAAGATCTGATGGAGATCTCTGGATATACACAGCGGTACTCTTCAATGGATTACTAGAAATCACTCGTTATTGCTATAATAGCATGTGTAGGTATGTGTTTTTGGTACCAATAAAAATGGAAAAATAAAAATAATATTATGTTGACCAATAAATATAATAATTTGCCAATGAATATAGCATTTAATGTGCCTAACTGCTAAACTTGGTACTCGCAGAAAGCATGTATAGGCTTTTTAATTCGGTTTCGATGAGTAGATAAACAAGGTAGTCGCTTGTTTTACAGAGTTTTCAAATTTATTTATTTTCAGATAATAATAATGAGGGTGATAATAGTATCGTATTTGAAGAACAACGAAACGAAAAACGATTTGGAGAACAGATTGCTTCTTCACCATCAGGTAAAAATTAAGCTTCATAATTATTTTATCAATCATTGACGTCTCGTCGATGCCTACTTTCTTTTTAAAGTTCCGTACCTACCTACTAAAATAGTCACGGGATTCTATTATTCAGGAAAAACTTAACTTTTGTCTGCCCCGTTGGTCTAGCAGTCGCACTGCAAAGCGAGCAAGCGCGACTGCTGAGCGTGGGGTCCTGGGTTCGATTCCCGGGTCGGGCAAAGTGTTACTGGGTTTTTCCATTAGGAATTTCTCAGTAACAGCCCGGAGTTTGGAAGTTGGCGGTATGATACCCCCGTGCCTCGGAAAGCATGTTAAGTCTTGGTCCTACGCCTGATCTCTCTCCGGTCGTGTTGGATTACCGTCCCATCGGACTATGAGAGTCAGGGAATAGAGAGTGCACCTGTGTCTGCGTACACATTTGTGCACTATAATATCTCCCGCGCCGAAGGCTTGTCTCCGTTGAGATTGGCCGCCGTGGCCGAAATACGGTCTGGAGGACTATATGTCTCGCCCCGCGGTTGGATATATCTCACTCCGCGATTAGTAGGTACGGTAAGGAGAAGATCAGTTTGCTACATCTTGTTCAAACATTATAGGTATTCGATTGTTGAAAAGTATTGCAGTAAGTAAATAGTATTCTCTTTTATTTGTTTCAGGAAGTTTCAGATGTCTATCACGAAGTTCTTTTCCTATTGATGGTATATTAGAGTTCAATGGAGTCAACTCTGATGATTTTATTTCTGAGACCCAACTGGTAACTAGTGTAGCGCTACAAGAAACTAATAATATGTCACCACCAAATGTTCCAGCAATTGAACTTTTAGATATTTCTCATAATCATGTTATTGAATCATTAATACCGGCGATAGAATGTCCTACATCGCAATCTTTGAATCATAATGAGGTACAGACTAATGATAATCCAATGTTAATGACGCCGTCAAATCAGCAAAAAATTAATTTTATAGCTTCGCCAAGTGTTTTATACGTAAATGAGGATTATGATTTGAGAGGTATTTCCGATTTAGAGGGTATTTTAGGTAATATTGAAACCCAGAACAGTTCACAAGTTATTTTACCCACAGAGCTGGAAAAAAGAATCAGGACTCCTACCGAAATACTTACAAAGAAAAGAAAAATAAATCGTGATTTATGGAAAGATCGCAAAAACAAAGCACTAAAAAATTCTGGTCAGAGCTATGAAAGTATCAGAACTAACAAAAAAAATCGAGAAAAATCTATTAGACCACCTTGTAGCTGCAAATTGAAATGTTATGAAAAGATAAATGAAGATATGAGGAAGAACATCTTTAAGAAATTTTGGGATATCGGCGACCATGAAAGGCAATGGGATTTCATTAATTGTTACGTAGGGATTAAAAATATATCTTTTTACTCCGATTCATGCACTGGGCAAAATCGTAACCGATTTGTGTTCGCCATGTTCTCTTTCATCATTTCAGCCGTAAGACGTCCACTGCTGGACTTAGGCCTCCCCCAATTTGGGGGGCTTTGCCATAATCGCCACGCTTGGCAGGCGGGTTGGCGATCGCAGTATGGTGGTAAAATGTATAGAGAACGCTGCTGCCCATTCTCTAGTAAGTCCCTTAGTCGCCTTTTACGACACCCACGGGAAGAAATGGGGTGGTGTTATTCTTTACGTCCGGCACCACACGGTACCGTCCGGCACCACACGGTACATGTTCTCTTTAGCGTCGAAGAAATTTAACATCAAAATAACTCATCGATTTTTAGAGCAGGGTCATAGCAAATCGGAGGGTGACTCTATGCATGCTGCTATCGAGCGTTCAAAGAAAAGTCATACAATATACACTCCCGATCAAATGTATTAATTGATAGAAAATGCTAAAGTTACTGGGCACAAGTACCAAGTAAAACAAATGACACAAAATGATTTTGTGGATTTTAAAGAGTTAATAAAGGGGAAGAATTGGTTAAAGGACACAAACGGCGATAAAATTTACTGGAGCAAAATAAAAGAAGTTAACTTTTCTCATGATCATCCTCATACAATTTACTTCAAGTATAGTTTGGAAGACGAATTACGAGAGGTGCAAATCATGATAAGGACTAACTCAAGAAGGCGGCGTGGAGAACCTACAGAAGATGCTGAATGCTTAAAACTAGCGTACACTGGAATGTTAACTATACCACTTCCGTTAAGTAATAGTAATAAGTCTGTGTGATTCAGGAGCAATACCAAACCATTATCAAAGTTTTTATAAAAATCTACTTCCTATGGAAAACTCCATCTCGGTCTCCAATGACAGTGATGAGGAGGATTAGTGTTTCTAATATTACAATTGGTTTTTTTTTTTAATCAAGAAGGCTAGT
Source organism: Aporophyla nigra (assembly GCA_947507805.1). Taxonomy (NCBI): domain Eukaryota; kingdom Metazoa; phylum Arthropoda; class Insecta; order Lepidoptera; family Noctuidae; genus Aporophyla; species Aporophyla nigra. The sequence continues at coordinate 22,043,408 of OX382292.1, read as the reverse complement.
ACTTTGTGTTCACGTAAGATAAATACATAATTATATTTTTTAATTCTATATACATCTGTATTTTATTTCATCCTTTTACAAAATTATTTATATTATAATAATAATAATAAACATTTTATTCTAAGGTTACTATGACCCATAGACATATACCTTAAAAACTAACATATATAAGCATGCATTAACAAAGATGTATTACATAAATGAAAACTGACATTATTAACACTAATATATGCATACGATCTTTCTAATCATATAATAGCAGTACAATGTACTGTAAACAAGCATGTAAAAAGTTATAGCTGGGTTCCAAAGTAAACTTGATTTGCGGAGAATAAAAGTGTAACATTACAGTGTGTTTTATTCGTTGTGTATCGTTACACGAATAAACGTGTAATGATATATTACTGTGACCTAGTCATGCAAATTACACAAGAGTAATAAAATTAAATAGTTTTTCATGAATTTCTTGATACTCGTTGATGTTTAAAAAAAAAGTAAATATACAAGTCTATAGTTTATTTTTTTACCTATAATTCGATAATACATTATTTTTACCTATTTACAATGAAATGAGCGTTATTGAAGTTTAAACGTTTTTATTTTTTGCTGAAAAGTTGTCATTTTTCTCTTACACGTTTATTCGGTGGGGCCATCGACTTGTGTTTTTGAACCTCCAAAGTGCATGGCCTGCACTTCTTCTGCCATTTTACACACGTAATTCTCCGAAAAGTCACAGTGAAGAATAACTTCGTTATCTTCCAGTTTTTCTATTGATTCTTTATATTGTATATATTGATGGTAAATGTTATAATGATGAACTTTAAAACTTTTAAGGTCTCGTTGTATCAAGTCGGCAAGATTATGTAGAACACCAGTTTGTTTTAATTTAACCATTCTTTTGGTAAATTTCTTTTCACCGTTCTTTTCAAATTCGTGACTTTTACTAATAAATTCATACCAAGATCTTGGTTCTTCCATCTTGATTTTGGTCAGCGGTTATAGTAATTTGAAGTACTTTAATCACGGCACAGATTACATTCCGAATACATGCAACTTTTTGACTTTACGTCGCACACCATTTCAGAAACTAAATCTGTTGTTTTTATTAAGCCTAATTTCTTTAAGGCTTCAGCCTTAAAGGTCAAATTGGAATGCTTAATACAAGCACATGTATTGCGGGTGCTTAAATTAGGTGGAACTATATTAAATGGACGGTAGCGTTTAAATGTCGTGAAGGATACAGTTCCGCCTTCATTTTTGTATTTTTTAAACAATTTCAGTAGCGTATCAAGCAAAAACCGTTTTTGTATTTTATTTTTAGTGACATACTTTTTCTTTCCCGCAGTCATACTTTTCGTCATCTCTTTCGAAACATTTTTTCAAATTACATGCCGTTTTTAGTCTCTTTTGTTTAATACTGAAGTACCTTTTAATACCACTCTTAATACCTAAACATTTTTCCAGGTTTGTTTTCATGTTATATTTCTTGCCTGTTTCGGTTTCTGTGAGCTTCTTCCTGTGAGCTTCTTCAACACTTTTCTATCCTGGAATGATTTACTTTTTACTTTTTGTATTTTTTAAACAATTTCAGTAGCGTATCAAGCAAAAACCGTTTTTGTATTTTATTTTTAGTGACATACTTTTTCTTTCCCGCAGTCATACGACTGACGTCATCTCTTTCGAAGAATTTTTTCAAATTACATGCCGTTTTTAGTCTCTTTTGTTTAATACTGAAGTACCTTTTAATACCACTCTTAATACCTAAACATTTTTCCAGGTTTGTTTTCATGTTATATTTCTTGCCTGTTTCGGTTTCTGTGAGCTTCTTTAACACTTTTCTATCCTGGAATGATTTACTAAGTTTATAAGTTTCTTTTAAGGACTCTTCAAGAACATTCTGCTGTAAAAGTCTTTACTTAACTCTCTCTTTAGCTTCCTCTGAAATATCTGGAAGTTCTTTCTCAATGAAAATATTAGATTTAGTTATAGGAGTAAGTTCATTCGGATAGTGAAGTTCCTCGATTTCAACTGATTGTGGCTGATTTATAATAATTTTTCTCGATTCCTTTTGTGATTTAAGCCTTTCCAACACTACAGTCAGTGTTTGTACAAGGCTTCTTGAGCGTTTTAACATTTTTCTTAAATTCTCATTTTTTCGCCGCAGAATTTCAATTTTTTCTTTTAGTTTGTTATTTTCTCGCCCTACTTGGCTACGATAGCGACGACGTGCTCTTTCAGCTTCGATTACCACTGGTTTATTTTCGTTAACTTTTTTACGTTTAGCATCCCTCCATTGTCTGGCCTGTTAGTCTAGTGGTTAGTGACCCTGACTGCTAAGACTGAGGTCGTGGGTTCGATTCCCACCCAGGACAAATCTTTGTGTGATGAGCACGATTATTTGTTCTGTGTCTGGGTGTAATTTATCTATAATATGTATGTATTTAAGTATGTTTATCAGTTGTCTGGTTACCATAGTACAGGCTCTGCCTAGTTTGGGATCAGATAACGGTGTGTTGGTTGTCCTAAGATATTAATATTAAGATATTAATTGTTTTCTCACATCTTGTTTTTCATTTTCGCTCATATCGATTATTTTTCGTTTTTTAGCTTTCGTTATTTCCAAGTTTTTCTTTTTCATTTCTTCAAATTTTTGTGGATTTTCTTTTTGTAGTTTTTTGCGGTACTTGCGACATCTTTCTGCGGATGATAAAGGCATCTGAAAAGAAAAAGGTACACGGTCTTCAAAAAAAAACACCAACACTAACTGCTAACTTCGACAAGCTAACATCACAAAAGGTATCGAGAAAAAGCACTATAAACCTATCAATATCACTTCAAATCTAGGATTTTCACTATTTAAATGAACTCCTAAGGCTGAAAATTCACCATAACGGCAGCTTCTAACTAGAATAACGGCCAGCAAACGCGCTAGATCATGTTCTTAAGAAACGAAAGAGTGTGAATGCGAGCACGAGTGGCAGGACGATACTAAATGTACAGACAGGACTTAGGACCGCACTGACAAGATACAGGACCGCGCAGGACAGTGGAAGCGAGGCTATCGCCCGCGACACCGCCAGCAGTCGCGCACCGAAGTTTTGCAAGACTCACAAGATAGATCGGGGCAAAGCGGACGGCAACGTGACTCTATCCAGCCATTTTAGGAACGGAGTTATAGTTTAAATTGCATTAAAACTGAAACTATCCTCCGTCGTCTTGCCATGCCGTGTAATTTCAGTGAGTTTTGAGCCTAAGAGAAAATCAATTTTTTTTATTCAGGATAAAATTCCTGAAATTCCATTAAAAGTCCCAAAAAAAGTAGGTATTTTAAATTTAGTAGTAAAACTGTCTAAGAAAGAAAAAATTAAAGAGGCTTACAGGAAGCGGAACAGGCAAAATATATAACGTGACAACAAATCTGGCAAAAATGCAATTATTATTAAAATGCAAACTCCATACCATGAGTGATAACAGCCAGTGTTACTCACGGAACAAAGACTCAATGCTATATAGACATCAGTCTATGTAGCATCTAGGAGGTAAAATAGCAGCCGCGGTGGTTTTCCGGGGAGTGCTAACACGTGTCCGTGTTCCCGTTATAAACGGGAGAGGATGACACGGAGTTTTAATGGTTTGGAGTCCCACATATCTGCACTATCTCCTTGTAGTGGTGCAGTATGCATTACCATTTCTCCACGCAAAAAAAAAGGAAAAAAGCAAGTAATATAGAGACAGGCATACCAAACAAACCTACTAAAACATTACCCTCTTAGGCTTTGGCTTAGAAAGTTAAAACTATTTTATAAATATTTAAACAATAATCTAAATATTTTAAGAATCATCTAATATTTAGGTAGCTAATGAGATTAGAATGATTGTAAACACAGCTTTATACATTTCTCTCGTGACACGTTGCACAATTTCGTGTCACAAATCGCACAACGGAATGAAAATTATTCACGACCTAACCTCAAAGATGCAACAATTCACAAATATAACCATAAATCGAACACTTCTGCATCCCTTTTAACAATAAAGTTAAAGGGGATTTATAAATATATATCAATTTCTAGAAAATCTTAAGAATATCAAAATTTTACTCACCTAAAGTCAGGAAATCTTAACGACACGCGCTGACGACACAAACACAATCTCAAATGACAGTAAAAAAACATGGCGGTTTGTATCCAAAATTTTGTTGCCAGCTTGAATCCAATGTTGCTGTACTAAATAATCAAGAAACTTCCACATACGTTTATTGGTTTCGAAATTACGGTGTCGCACAACAGGAGTATTACAACGGAAACAATTTAAGGATGTATGTAAAATTACTTGTAAAAATTAAAACAACAATGGTTATTGCGGTATTATTTATAAAAACGGTTACTGGTGTTTATAAGGCTTTAATAATAATAAACTATAAATGCTAGCTTACGGTGAAAAAAAAACAGCGGCAAAATATTCTTAAGTAGTCAAGCAAGGACATGCGTATTTTACATAACGTAAAAAGACACCGAGCTGGGTAATGTATTTTATTTTGAAGAAATTAAGCTTCTAGTATAGTTATTTGATGAATGAGACTGTTTATAACATATTAAAATGTTATTAGCTAATTTCCAAAATTATTTTAAGGCATGTATTGTACGCAATATTTTGTCATTTCCCCATTTCTTCCCGTGGGTGTCGTAAAAGGCGACTAAGGGACATACTAGAGAATGGGCAGCAGCGTTCTCTATGCATTTTACCACCATACTGCGATCGCCAACCCGCCTGCCAAGCGTGGCGATTATGGCAAAGCCCCCCAAATTGGGTGAGGCCTAAGTCCAGCAGTGGACGTCTTACGGCTGAAATGATGATGAATGATGATTTTGTCACTTATGTGTCGGACTCCACAGCATGTCTGTATCCGTCAAAAATTTGGTCCTGACCCATTTATGAATAATATCGAAATAATAAGAGTTATTTTATTTTAATGGTTTCGCTTTTTATATATAGTAGCAGCATTTTTATTTAATATCACTTGCTTCTGGCAGCGACTTCGTCCACGTTATATTTATTGCTCCCCCAAATCATCCCGTCGCATCGTATGTATATTTTTTATGTGAAAAAGAAAAGTATTGTTTTTACTATTGTCCACGCATTACAAAAAAAAATATTAAAACCCTCCGAATGCCTTAAGAAACATACAAAAAAAAATTGTGAATCGGTCGAGCCCTTCTCGAGTTATGGGCTTAGCAACATTCATTTTTATTTATATAGATTTAAGTTTCTCTGAAAGAACAACCAATAATACTGCTTTGCTGAAATAAATACCATTTACTGTAGATATATAAGGAATATCTATTCATACACGAAATATTTTAAGAGGTACACCTGTAGGTGGTAAAGAAGCTATAGAAGCAAAAAGATTTTTTTTTATCTAAGCGTTTCTGAATTTTTGTAATTATTATAATTTCAAAACTGCTTGAGACGTTTTGATTAAACCTTTACTTCAAATTCTATGAATGGCCCGCCTGACGCTGCGAGAACGGCGACCGGACGGCGCGAGCGAGGCCGCGGTGTCTCGGGCCGGGGCGTCTCGTCTATTCTGTGTTGAGCGGTGTATTAGTGTTGTTGTGATCGCATGCATTTTTCCGCGCGACCGTAAGGCCTCTTGTACACACACGTTTTTTCGCCGTAAAAATCTGCGGTAAATTCACCGTGTGTAGGCACGGCTGTCAGTGTTGTATGGGCCACTGTAGAAGCTTATTGACATACACGGCGGCTTTACGTTCCGGCGCCGCCGCCGTGTTCGCCGTGCGTCCCCCTCGGCACGCCGCGTCTACACACAGCGCCATTTTGATCAGTGTTGTATTGCAGTCTATGCGAGCGTGTCGACGGTGCCGGACGTTTTAACGTTTTCGTGACGGATTACATACGCTCATTTTGTATTACGAGTAAAATGAACATAAATCAAGAATTACTAATTACACTAGTTCATGAAAGACCTGTAATATGGGATAAGACTATTGACGATTATAAAAATAAACGGCTTAAGTACGATTCTTGGAAAGAAATCTTTACAAACTTAAATCCCCTATTTGAAGATTTAAGTGGTGAAGAAAAAAACAATTTTGGGTAAGTTACAGATATGTAATTTATTTCCTTACAAAAAAATATTTAAGCATAGTTATTTTGATAAGAGAGGCTACCTTCGTTAGACATAAAATATTGTGCAAATCTGTTGCGAACATCGTTAGCCACTAAACTTCCGCGAACTGCATTCGTGATAGGTTGCTGTGTTAGTTCCGATTCTAATTCAAAGGTGGACTCGATTTCATTATCAAAATGAAAGCTTTCTTCTTTATGTATAAAATTTTGCAAAACGCAACAAGTTTTCACAATATCTACAGCTAAACCGATTGACACATTCATTGGCCGGTGCAAAATACGCCATTTGTTGGCTAAAATTCCAAAAGCACATTCAACAAACCTTCGTGCTCTTGTGAGTCTATAATTAAACGTTCGTTTTATTTGATTAAGTTGATGGCCTCCGAATGGACGAAGTAAGTGATAGTGCAAAGCAAAGGCTTCGTCTCCAACAAACACAAACGGAAATTTATAGTCAGTTCCAGGCAAGCGTGATGCATCGGGTAGATTTAATGTGTTGTTTGTTAATTTTTTTCCAAAATGTGGATTCTTTAAAAACACTGGAATCACATTCCTTTCCGTAGGCACCAATATCAACAAATATAAAATTGTAATCACTGTCTACTACCGCCATTAAAACTATTGAGAAGTAATGCTTGTAATTTAAAAACATCGAACCACTGTCCATAGGCTTAATGACTCTGATGTGTTTACCATCAACCGCTCCAAAGCACAGCGGGAAATCGGAAGATTTTTGAAATTTGTTTGCAATTTGAAACCAGTCTTCTTTAGTCGGCATTTTCATATATTCTTTGCACAGTTCTGACCAAATGAAGTAGCAAACTTCACGTACAATGCAACTTATAGTTTTTATTCCAATTCTATAGGTATAATGTGGATCTGTAAATGTGTCTCCGGTTGCTAGGTACCTGAAATATCAAAAAATAATATCATTTTTATTTTTAGGGCAACAGGTGATGAAGAAATGGACCAATATGAAAGATAATTGGATAAAATGTAATAAAAAAATGAATGAATGTAAATCTGGATCTGGAGCGAAAAAAATAATAAAATACAATTTTTATGATGAAATGCTATTCTTAAAAAAAATTGTCGAGCATCGCAAGACCGATTCTAGTATGATTGAACATGTAAATGATTCAAGCCTTCAATCAAGCTCAGGGGACTGTGAAACGAGTGAGGTTCGGAAGGCTACAAATACAAATAAAAAAAATAAAAATCAACTCAGTGAAGTTGACATTTAGTTTATGAAGTATATGGATTCAACAGCGCAGGAGGAAAGAAGCCGTAGTATGAACTTTTTTAGGGGAATTTCTGATACTGTTGACAAGTTTAGTGATGAAAATATGATAGACTTTCAGTTTTAAGTCATATCAATAATTAAAAGCATCCAACAGAGAGAGCATAACCGATATATACCTACACCTAGAAACCAATGGGATAGTGGCTATCAAAGTGGCACAGCATCAGCGAATTCGCAGTTATCAATGTATGGGTATTCTACAGCTGCTAGATCAGGCTTTGGGAATAATCGTCAGGAATATGATTTTGGACATAGTTCTGGTTTGGAGTCAATCCCCAACCGACCAGAATCGCAAGTATCTGTGTACAGTGAAAATGCAGGAAGTACCTCTGCAAATTCTCAAGCTAGTGCTGAAGAAGAATTCAATCTCAGTTCTGAATTTTATTAGCATATTTATCCTTGTCCATCTTGTGGGAGGCCTTCCAACGCTCCGTCTTGGACCGATGACCTGGTGAAGGCCGCAGGAATACGTTGGATGCGAGAAGCACAGAATAGGTCGAAGTGGCGGTGCTTGGGGGAGGCCTATGTCCAGCAGTGGACGTCTTTCGGCTGAAATGATGATGATGATGATGATTTATCCTTGTTTCTTGTTTCCACGTGTATAATTAATTGTTGATTAGTAAGTAAATAATTTATCAACAGTACAATTTTGTTTGTGATAAATGATTAGTATAAATAAATAAAATTAAACAAAAGTATGTAAGTAATTTAATTTTGTACTAACCTCAAAGTTACAGCCAATCTTTCTGCGGCGGAAATACTTTGTCGCATATTAGTATCTTGGTGCTTTAGTTTCTGGGATAAAATTTGGAGCAATTTATCGAATGTCGTTTTCTGCATTCTAAAATAATTGAAAAACTTGTCTTCATCTTCCCTCAGTTGATTCTTGACAAGTGTATGAAAAGCGCCAAATTCTTCGCTCTTTTCTAAAATTGGATGTATCCAAAACCTTCTTCTTTTCTCTTTTTTTTAAGTTTTCTATATACATAGTACGCAAAAATAATCTTTTTTTTAGAAGGGTTCATGTCGAAAACGTCGTAACTTGGCTGCAGACAAATGTGAACTGAGCGGCACCTGGCCGCTGTCTCGACTGGTAGCTTCGCCGTGCCATGTACAAGCTTGCACGTTTTGTTAACCGTACGGCTAACACGCCGTACGGTTAAGAAAACGTGTCGTGGACAAGAGGCCTAAGCAAGCATTTTATTCCCATCTTGACGTGATGGTTACCTATCGCTGTGTGTTACTGTGGTGCCAGATGAAAACATCCACCCTAAACTTCCTATTTCATGGAACCTAACAATATTAGTGGCACACTGTAGCGGACTTTCGAAAATACATCTCTGCCTGACCCTACGCGGAATGCAGGAGGCGTTATAATGTTGTAAATAAACAAACTTATGTAGACTACGTAACTCGATCAAGTTTTATTTTAAAAGCTTATCGCTTAAACGTGGATTTAAAATACAAAACTGAAGTTTTTAAATACCCTTCTTAAAGGCAATAAAAGGAACCCAGGTGCGACTAAAACAAATCCTAAACTACAATATCTACTTACACTTTATGTGAATGACCTCTAACGACTTACGCGCGAACTTCGATTCATTGAATTCCTTTGTTAAAATTTAACGTGAAGGAAAACTAGGTGCGATTTAAATCTTTATCTACAGTATCAACACATTTGTAAACTAGGTGATTACTATTATGCTGGTTACGTTACGAATGCGTCGAATCGTATCTATCAACTAATTGTTGGTTGGTCTAACTACCTACTCGTACAGATGTGAAAAGCTGTAAGAATGCTAAGTGCGTAGCACGGATTTATTTTATCAACATCTTACCTGTGATAGGTAGTCGTGGACTGTTGTAGGAAAACGGTACACATTATACTTGCACACTGTTTTTGAGAACTTTGTTATTCTCCAGAGGAATCCCATCACAATAGACAGTTAGTGCCTCCCTATGATACGAGTACTTATTATTGTAGCACACCACTGACACCACCAAATTCTGGTACTCCTAGTTGGTAAACCTATGCTTTGGCATTGTCAGCCTGAAGCCCGACGCGTGTTAATAAAAGCGCGTGCGGTACAATTCGTGTATCGTGAGGAACAGCCGAGCGCGGGTCGCGCGTACCGTGGGTCGGGGAGGCGCGCGCGCGCCACGTTGGCGGCGGCGGCGGTGCGGTATACTCTTTTGATCTTATTCATAAAAGCCGCCGCGCTGCCATGATAGTAAATATTACGTAGAAACTAGAGTAATGCATGTTAAAAATAAGAAGGAGCCAGTATTTCTTATGTGCGTCAAATAATTTATAAATATTAAATTTTGAAAAAAATACATTTAGACCATTTTTTTTTTTTTTTGTAGCTATACCTTCTTTACCATCTACAGGTGTACCTTGTAAAATATTTCGTGTATGAATAGATACACGTTATATACCTATCAGAATACGACGAAAATTAGCGAAAGCAAATTTAAATCATCAAATGAATTTGTGTTTCAATCATTAAACGAAGTTTTTATACTCACGATTTGTAAGTTCAAATATTATAATTATAATAAATACGAAGAAAGGCACAATATTATCCTTGGAAACAACTGAAACTTAGTTCAAATAAACCTCAATCGGATCCGTGTTTATTTTATGACACGCCAGCCGAGCTTATGGCTGTTTGAAATGCTTTACATGAATTTTATTCTCTTTTTAATTACAAAATCTGACCTTCACTTTGCAGTTTTATTTGAAACAAATTACTTATAACACAATAGTATCGTTAAACAAGGATGTATGTTCCGATGACTATAGTCTGATATATTGATCTCACAAAATGTATTGACATGATAATAGACCATACATACCAGATTCTATCTACGAAGAGACTGCAGGCGTAACTTATCCCGATTATGTTTGCGTACTCCAAAACATACTTAAATACTGCCGAAATAAAGCTATAGAACACATACGAAAATCTAAAGAAAGTTCAAAAAGCTATTACGACACTCGTACAAGGCCAATTAAATACAAGGTCGGCGACCTCGTCTTTCTGAAAAATCATCTACGACTTCGGAAGGCTCTTTCACCAATATGGAAAGGTCAATACAAAATAGTAAAAATACACGGAAAGAACACCACATCACTCCTAATAAATAGACGTCACGTCAAACACCATTTTGATGAGATGAAACTACATACTAGCCACAGTAGCAACAACATATAATATAATTTATATAGTCTAGTAATTTACAATCACTTTCCATTCCAGAATTGGTTACATTTATCCGTCCCTGGCATCAAACAGTCAAAGATATATCCAGCCAGCATCTGACAACGCAGGCATATACTTCGACCCTATTGGTTCTCTAAAAACTACTGATGATACATTAGATATTATTATTCCTATAGACATATCTTTTATCCAACCGCATCTAGATAACATAAGTTATGTAAACAAAGTAATGCATACTATGAAAGCGAATGTCATTATCTGTTTCAACCATTGTCATCCCGTTACTATGATATAGCAAGAGACTTCGACTCTATATCTCATCTTATGTCTAAATCTAATAAAAGAGCAGCTTGGTTTGCTGGAATCGGTTCCGTTATCAAACAACTGTTTGGTAATATGGATGAAGATGACGCTATAAAATACAGCGATGGCATCCAAACCTTAGAAAATGATCAAACTAAGTTAGCAACCTTGATGAAAGATAGCATGTTAGTTACAAAATCTACGTTATCGTCCCTAAAAGAAATAATTGACCAAATTAGTGCAAATAAAGCCATTTTAAACCATGCTATCGATACCCTGAACCAAGATGTAATTAACATTACGTTAGTGGCAGATAAGCTACTTATGAGATCTAAGATATCAGGATTGATCTTAGAAAGTACTATGTTAACATTATCATTTAAGTTAGAAGATATTATTAATGCTATTATGTTTAGTAAGTCCAATATATTATATCCATCTATTATTACATGCAGCATTCAAGCTAGCATGCAGCATGCAAGCAAGCTTATAGTATGCAGGCGATCATGCAACATCCAGCATGCATGGTTTCTGTCACGGCTCCGGCGCTGCGGGGCTTCGGCGGTCCCACGCGAGACGCCTCGTCCCTCCGCGCCTACGCGGGCTTAAATTACACTCTAGGGGTAGGGCAGACTAGACTACGTGGAGTCGGTTCTGCAGCGATTCGTTTCTGTCCATAACTTTTGTAGCACAACATAAATTGACTTTTTGAGACGCTATTTTACTTTAAGGTTAAAATTTATAGAAATGACAATATGCTTAACAAAATTAATATAAATGAAATTCTGCCATCTTCATAGAATGCCAAGTGAAATTGTACCAAATCGTCGCTCTGAATGAGTGTTATGCCAAACGAAATTATGCGGAATTAAAATTCTGCATAATTTCTGCCAAAGTTAGTTATGCTACATCAAATTCTGCCATCTTAAAAGTGTGTCAGTGTAAAGTCGCATTCGGCTAAACAATGATTATACTAAAAAAATAATTGCCTAACAAATATTCGTTTAAATAAGATTATGCCAAATAAAATTCGGAGCATCAAGTTTCTGCCAGATAGACGGAACCCAAAATGTATACCTAAAAATGAATATCAATATTACTTGAGGACTTACTTAACACAATAACTACCGGCGACTTTTATTCTACCGCCCGGCGCCCCGAATCATACCGAATTACACAAGGAAGGAATAACGCCAGCGAGAAGGTAGGATTTACCTATACCAGGGATGGCGAACCAATGGCACGCGTGCCATTGCTGGCACGCGACGAAATAATTTCGGCACGTCACTGATTACGAGTTTAAAGAAAAAAGTATAAATTATGATTATGATGTAGCATAATACCTATGAATCTTTGAAAAGCAAACGCGCGCGAGCGTTCGGGTCCGGTGCGCGGGGTGGAGGCGGGGCGTAGTTGCTGTGCTAGCGTGGGGAATGCGGCGGTGGCGCGGGAACGCAGCGCGGGGGCTTGACTTGAGTAAATAATAACAAACGAAGCGCAGTGCCCGCGCAAATTGTTTGTTTACGCAAAAAATAGTTGAATTTCATTGTGAAAGTGAACTTTAAAGTTTATTTAAGTTATTATTTGCTGTAATTTAATATGGCTAGTTCAGCATAGAAACTAAAAGTGCAAAATAGCAAGGATACTAGAGAATTTCAGACTTGGTGGACTGATAAATTCGGCGTGATTAATAAAGGTGACAAAGCAGTGTGTGTTTTATGTTCTGGCACCATGGTATGTAGAACATCTTCCGTTAAACGGCATTTTGAAACAAATCACAAATCAATTTGTCAAAAAAGCGAAGCAGAGCAAAAGGAATTAATTGCGAGTGCTTTGAAAGACAGAAACAAACAGTCAACATCAATAAATAAATTTGTTGGCAAAAATTGTCATACAAGTGCGGCAAGTTACACGGCTGCAAATGTCATTGCTCGGCATAGTAAACCCTTTCAAGAAGGCGAGTTTTTAAAGGAAGCCTGGTTAGCATGCGCGCCTTCTCTTTTTGCTGATTTCGAGAATAAAAATAAGATAATTCAGCGCATCAAAGATACTCCTTTGTCCAGAAACACAATAAAGGAAAGAATCTTAAAATTGGCTGAAAATGTTACAGAGCAACAAAAGCTTGACATTCACTCTGCTTCATTTATATCGCTATGCCTCGACGAAAGCACTGACGTCACAAAATCTGCACGTTTAGCTGTTTTTGCTCGATACTGCGTAGGAAACGTCATTAAGGAGGAATTAATTGCGATAAAATCGTTACCAACAACTACAAAGGGCGCAGATATTTGTACGGCAGTTAAAAATTCGATAGTTGAAAAAGAAATTGATATAAAAAAAGTTGTTTCTGTAACAACTGATGGTGCTCCGAGTATGGTGGGTAAAAAAATTGGTTTCATAAGTTTATTTCAAACTGAAGTAGGACATTCGATTCTTGAATTCCACTGCATCATTCACCAACAAGCCTTATGCGCTAAGAGCGGTTTAACATCTCTTGATAATGTTATGGCAGTAGTTACGAAAATAGTCAACCTCATCTCTGCTCAGGCTTTAAACAAGCGAAAGTTCGACGCTTTGTTGGATGAAGTCAACTCCGTGTATAATGGCTTACTCATGTATAATAATGTTCGGTGGCTGAGTCGTGGGTCTGTACTTGAAAGATTTGTTGAATGCTTGGAAGAAATCAGACTGTTTCTGCAAAATGAGGGAAAAATTGAACAATACCCACAGCTTTTGGACGTCATGTGGCTTTCAAAATTGATGTTTTTTTACAGACATATGCCAACACTTAAATACGTTAAATGTGAAGCTTCAAGGCACAAACAAAACAATAATCGTCATGATCGATCTCATTCGCGCCTTTGAGGCTAAACTGCAAGTTTTCAGAAACGATATTATCGCAAAAAACTACAAGTATTTTCCATACTTGAAAAAATATATCAATGAATCTGATATACATGAGACAACAAATGCAGAAAATATTACTGAGGAATTTATCTCTGTGATTGATTCTTCAATTAAGGAATTTTCAACAAGATTTTCTCAGTTCAAAGAATTATCAGAAACGGTCAAGTTTATTATGTACCCAGATGTAACGACCTTTCATACACTGAACTTCTCCCAGTTCGATTGGTTGGAAATTGAAGATTTTGAAATGCAGCTGATTGATTTCCAATCTAGTTCAATTTGGATACAAAAATTCATAGACATGAGAAAAGAATTAGAGTTAATTGAAACAGAAAGATTGACCAATAATATAAGTAAAGATGCCAATAATAAAATTTTAGAAACCTGGAATGCGTTGCCAGAAACATTTAATTGTTTAAAGAAGCTGGCTCACGCTATTCTAACTGTATTTTCATCAACATATGCCTGCGAGTCATTGTTTTCAGAGATGAATAACATCAAAGACTCTGTTAGAAATAGACTGACTGATGAATCAAGTTCAGCATGCATTCTGCTAAAAGTAACATCGTACAACCCCAATATAAGTCAATTATCGTCCAATCTGCAACAACAGAAGTCGCACTAATTTTTAATTGCTCTTGTAATTGTATTTTTGGTAAATATAGAGCTTTGAGTTGATATTGTTTTTTTACATTATTTTTCCACTGATCACAAAGTCAAGAATATTTGATGGCACGGCTGCGACGTCATTAAATATTATTCCAGAAAATTGGCACGTATACGCATAAAGGTTCGCCATCCCTGACCTATACTATTCCTACACCCATAAGAAATTAGATTACGTAATCTATCAAGAAATAGTTGGTGTTTAGCAAGATAACCAGACCCCTACCCAGATTTTCATTGCCAAGAAGTAGGCACTTCTTGCTGAGTTTTAAGAACCACATACGGTGCAGCAAGAGATCAGCCTCATTTTTGGTCAGATTAGATTCGCCAAGAGGGAGAAGATTTGTAGGGAATCTATAAAAACTTTTGACGAGCTACTAACGGGGGCAAGTGATATTGAGAGAACACTACTAGAGAAAAATAATCTGAAACAGGAATCTGAGTATTTACACGATAGAGATATAACAACATAACATAAAAATAATAAAAAACAAAACAAGACACGCTGTGGTTACTGTCGCTTTGCCGGTCACACGGCCAAGGTATGTAGAAGAAATCGGGAAATTAAAATTCGTAAATCGGAGGGAATGTCCATTGCTCGCTTAAGAGGTATGAACCGTAATGATGTAGAATCATATTTCGACCTTTTGGAGACCGTTTTAAAGGATAATGAATTCCCTGCCAGGGTCGCGAGATTGTTCGAAAGAGATACCGTGACCCGTCTCCGAAGTTGGCACAGAGAAATTAGTCTATGTGATAGAAGTTTATAATTCGCCACCCCCGGAGAACAAAATGATAACCGTCATTACCATAGTCTTAGTGTTATGTCATATTTGAGGTCTACGGTGCCTAATACATCTACACAATTTTTTTCGTGAATGTCCTGCCTGTATTTAAAAAGTTATAAAATATTGCAATAATATTCATCATCAATTGTCTACCCGAAAAATAATGTATCATAGTATGGGTAAAAAAGTTTCTTCATAAAATATATGCCAAATACTTTTACAATAGGATTCTCGGAAAATAAATAGATAAAATAAATTGTTAACGCTATTACCATTTTGTTCTCGTAATAATACATTTAGGCTCGGTGACTAACATGTCCTTAGTAAAAAGTACTGAGAAAAGTAAACACGGAAACATCTTGCCATTCTTTTCGGTCATAGGTGCATAGGTGCATTAGAGAGTGATAGCACGATAATTCATTGCGTGCGGCGCTCGGCACGTGGCAATGTTTGTTTACCTACTCGACCTTCTCTAGTGCACTTGTAACCGTCATTGCGTGAGCGTAATTTCTTTTTAGCTGCGGTTGTTTCTATTATTTTTGTGTAAATTCAGTGTTTTTTTAAAGTGAAAAGTGGTAAACCTAATTGCAATAATAAAATGAATAAACGGAATCCTCGTTTAGACGTTATTATGAGTATGGTGTCTAAAATAAGTGACGATTCCAAACATCTTACTAATGATGGTGAGTACCGACTGTGCCTTTTACACAGTATCATTGTCTTTTAATTAGTGATAGGTAGATAGAATGGCCATAGAATCTTATTTAAGTAAGTAGGTACTCGATCTGTGACCCGATGTTGATAGCTGCAAATTCGACACACCTACCTACCTAGATACCAACTTGCTTATTTTTAAATAGGTACCTACTTCGAGTGAAACAGTTGATCTTCCTTGGAACCTACCTAATGCTCATTACCTACAATGAAGTTTCTTTGCGTTAACTAATCTATATGCATGTCAATTTGTCATCACTGTTTGTTATTATCTAGGTATTAATTCAATGTCATTAAATCGTATCGTTTAAATGTTTTAGATCACAACCCACCCCAAAATGGTACTACAGATCAAGACAAAATAACGAAACATGAATATAATTTACGCGGTAAGTGTTAAATATTATTTTATGTTTTTGGTAGGTAGGTAAGTAGTAATTTTTGCCTGTATTTAAAATAATTATACTAAAAATAAACTCCTGCCTCGATGGTCGAGTGGCCGCAAGCGCGGGTCCTAACCTCGAGGTCCTGGGTTCGATTCCCGGGTCGGGCAAAGTGTTATTGGGTTTTTCCATTAAGTTGGAACTTCTCAGTAGCAGCACGGAGTCTGGATTTGTGCCCGGTAGATGACAATAGGCTCGCCCCCTATTACATGGGACTTAAAACATAACTGGCGAAACGTGGGTGTATTACACACCTCTGCCTAACCCTTCGGGGAATACAGGTGTGATTGTTATGTCATGTTATGGTTATGTTAAAATAAACAAAAAGCTATCGTATTATGGGTACCTACCTACCTCATTTTTTTCTAGCTTAACCTAGCTTCTTATATTTTTTGCTTTTTTATTTAATGTAAGTATAAAAAAGCAAAAAATATAAGAAGCTAGGTTCACCAAACTAATCTATATTTCTATATTAATATTATAAAGCAAAATAGTTTGGTTGGTTGAACGTGGTAATCTCAGGAACCACTGGTTTGAGTTGAAAAAATATTTTTGTGTTAGATAGTTACTTAGTTCATTTATTGAGGAAGGCTATATCTATATTATATAATATTATAAAGAGGTAATATTTTTGTTTGTAAGTTTGTATGTAAGGGCTAATCTCAGAAACTACTGGTTCGAATTAAAAACTCTTTTGTTCTGGTCTGCAGAATTAACAAAGAAAACGTACTACAATCCAAATGATAAACAAGGGAATGAAGACTTCTCTCCGAGTTCATCCGGTGAATATCTGCCAAGTCCAGAGAGACTCCAAATTCTAAGACAGCGGAGTCAAAGCTCATTAAGTTTTGGAGGAGATTCGGACTATTTAACATCAGCTGCTAATAATATTACAAAATCACCATCGAGCATATCAAACATATCTTCCATTTTTAATGAAGTAGATTTTGTAGCATCACCTTTGATAGTGTATGAAAATAGACCATTGTCAGATACAAAAAAAATGCTCGGTAATGAAAATATTAATAGAAAAACTTTATCAAGACGTAGTTTAAACTTTTCTGCTATCGCTGAGGAAGACAATAATATGGTCGACGCATCTTCCAGTTTTGCAAGCATTATCTACCCAGGGGAAGTTGAACAGAAAGACTTAAATATTTCTATGGGCAGTGAACTTACTGTAAATAAGGAAAATTTTATTTCTATTACTTTTGAATTAGAAGAGACTTTGCAACCATGTGACTCTTCCAACGGTAAATTGACTGAGTGCACCTTAGTTAGTTACCAAAATGTGCCATCAAGCTCAAAAGATTTCGATTTGACAAATGTTTCTCAGTCAGAGGTAGAGGTTAACCATTCAGCAATTAATTATAATATTATTAGTTTTAATGAAGATGATTACCAAAGAAATAACATAGACAGTTCCGGTGAAGTGATAACTCAAGCTGAAACTGCTGCTGCAAGCTTAGAACAGGTATTGTGTGCTACTAACGCGAAAAAATTGACAAGAAAACGGGTTCGAAATGAAAGAGAAAAACAAGACAATAAGAGTAAAAGGTTAAAGAATTCAGGAGAAGCTTACGTAGGTTGCAGGTCAAAGAAAGAGTTTAAGAAAAAAACGATAAAGGCTGAATGCAAGTGTCAAAAAAAATGTGGAGACAAGATCAACCAACAGCAAAGAGAAACTATAATGCAGCAATACTATCAACTCGCTGATCATGAGTTACAATGGCAATTCATCGCTAAGCATATAATAGCTGAAGACATAAAAAAAGTGACAATAAACCGAAAGAACAACCGCACTCAGACTATTAAATACTATTTTTATTTAGACACAGAAAAAGTGCAAGTATGTAAAACATTCTTCATTAATACTCTATCTATATCACATCAAACAGTTTATACAGCCTTAGAAAAGGTAAAATCTGATAAAGGTTTGAGTGACAATAGAGGTTGTCATGATAATAGACCTCGCAAAATGTCACTTGAAACCGAAGACAATATTAAAGAGCACATTCAATTATTTCCTACTGTGGAGAGTCATTATACTCGGAAGAAATCGGCCAGACAATATCTGTCCGAATTACTTAATATATCTAAAATGTACCGGTTGTACGAGGCTTGGTATACTGAAGGGCACTATTCTTGCCGCATGGCATCTAAAAGACAGTACGAAACTATTTTTAACACCAGATTTAATTACTCCTTTCATCGCCCCAAAAAAGACCAATGTGGTCAATGTGCACTTTACCGACAAGCTGATCCTCGTACAGAAGAAACTCTGCGAGAGAAATTTAACCAGCACCAGAAGAATAAAGAACGCGTGCGTCAAATAAAAAACGAAGAAAAACAATCAGCTGACCTTTCAGATACAACTGTTGCAATCTTTGATTTAGAGAAGGTGTTGAATATTCCTCAATCTCAAGTGGGAATATTTCACTATAAGAGGAAATACCCTGTGTATAACTTCACAATATTTGACAGTACTCGACTGAAAGGTTACTGCTATGTTTGGCACTACGCAATCGCAAAAAGAGGAGCAATAGAAATTGGTAGCTGTTTATGGCAATTTCTCATGGGTGAAGCAGGAAGAGGTATCAAAAACATCTCATTTTACTCTGACGGTTGCGGAGGTCAAAATAAAAATAGATTTATTTTTGCATTCTATATTTTTGCCGCTCAGAAACTGAAAATCAATATCACACACCGATTTTTCGAAACGGGGCATGGTCAAAGCGAAGGTGACTCAATGCACTCTAATATAGAACGAGAGCTAAAACATCAAGTTGTTTATACACCTGAACAGATTTACGCAATTATTTTGAATGCAAAAGTTAATGGTGAGAAGTACACTGTGAAGGAAATGACACAAAATGAGTTTAAAGACATAAAAGAATTAATCAAGAATAAGAACTGGGCCAAAGATGAAGAGGGACATAAAGTAGCATGGTCTAAAATAATAGAAGTAAGTGTCTTGCATTCACAGCCTACAGTTCTACGTTTCAAGTATGATTATGATGCAGATTATTCTCGGTTGAATGTCGAACCGCTTCCAAGAATTGCGCCAAGAAACAAGCGGGGTAAACATAATGCTTCAACCTCTCTTACAGAGATACAATTATTGAAACCAGCTTACAACAAACCCCTTTCAATAAGTAAGGCTTTACACGGCGACCTTATGAGTCTCTGTAGGGCAGAAGCAATCCCTAGCTACTACCATGCCTTTTATAACTCCCTCACATTTGCTAATTGCTCTGAAGAACTTAATCATGAGGATTCCGATGAAGTTCACGAAGACTGATTTTTTTCTTATGGTTTTTTTCTATACTTATTAATTAAAATAATAGTTTATTAGAATAACGTTGTTTCATTTTAAACCCTAGAATAAAAGTTTAAGTTTCTGTTACCTAATTATGCAAATTGAAAATTAACTAGAATAAAATTGCAAATGATCTTGTTTTCCATTAATCTGGCATCCATTTTTCAATGAATATTATTGTAATGTAATATTGCAATATTCATAGGTTCTGGTAATTGCCGCGATTAAAATTGTAAGTGTATATTAATAAACTAAAACAGTACAAGAATTTTAGTATCTTTTTTAATTCGAAATATCTTTAGTTCAAATAACCTTAGTAAAACTTCTTTAAAAGCATTATAAAGCATAAAAAATTAGCTACCATTGTCCTATTTCTCGTTTCTCTACACAAATTAGTTGGCAAGATATAGTCGAAAATCAGTTTTTTATTTTTCCTGAAAAGTAGTGATTTTGCTATTACCATTTTATTCTCCGGGGGTGGCGAATTGTAAAGATTACCGAAAAATAAAACGTTGTCTCTAAACAGCGCAGGTCAGCGTCATCTCTTAACCGAGAATGGAACTAATGTAATATTTGTTGATTATTTCAGAAAAAGGCACACTCTTTCAGAAATAGTTAATCAACAAATATTACAATAGTTCCATTCTGACCTATTTTTAATATCCGATGGTTGACCAAGTTTTCTCTGTTTACAGAAGTGAAGACAGTTCGTGCGGTCCGCGGACGCGAGGCGCTGCTGCCTTGCGGTCCGGATAGGATTACCCTTGATGAGCCACAATCATATATAATGTGGCTTAAAGACGACAACATCATCTACCGCTACCCTGACCCCGAACACGAGAAATTGTAAGTGTGAATTATATTGCTAATGCTTGCGTTTAACCGTCTTTTCGACCGATGTCAAGCAATTTTGCGTTGCTTATGTGCACAGCTATGGAAATAATATTGTATTAGACAGTGGATTGAAAGTCAGTGGTACCTCTTTGACCTTCTGTTGACTTGGAGTATTAGTAACTTTCAATGGGATACGAGTTGGGTTGGGGTGGGTTTTAGTCAGTAAAAGTCTGACACGCCCTCCCGCTTCGCCCAGAGCGGGATAAGTCATTTGATGAATTCCCATCCAAAAAAAAAATATCTTTAACATGGATGAAACTGGTCTCCAGCTGAATAACCGTCCTGGGGCTGTTCTAGCTAAGAAAGGAAGTAAAGCCGTGGCCACAATAACGTCGACTGAAAAGGGAGAAACTGTGACCTGCTGCAATGCCGAAGGAGTATTTTTGCCTCCCGCTTGCATCATGAAGGGCAAAAATAAAAAAAGCAGATTATGAGGATGGCTTACCTCCAGGTTCCGTTCTCTACATATCACAAAAATCTGCCTACATAAATGCGGATAGTTTATAGCTTGGCTTAAAGACCATTTTATTCCTCGAAAACCACCTCGAAATCCTCTAAAACCAGCAACAATCAGTAAGACTTTACCAGTTGGTAAAGTCTTACTGATTGTTGATGCATCGCATTTTTCGGTTGAAGTTCTAGAACTAGCCGACGCAAACGACATTATTCTTTTTTGAACCCTTAGACAGAGCTTTGTCAAGTCCATAAAATCTTATTTTTATAAACAATGTCGAAATTGGCTTAATACGAGTAATCATCCAGCAGCCTAATTGCGGAACACATTTAATTTCTGATAGCAATTCCGAATTTAAACAAACTCCAGTCGATTTCAGTTCCCTTAATCGGAATTGTGTAATTAAAATGAAACAAATTCTGCCAAATTGTATAGGGAGGGTACCAAAATCTGACCAAATCGTTTTCATATATGCGTTTTGTTTCATCAAATATGAAAAATTTGCTGCGAATAATTTTACAATAATATAACATTGTTTTAATGACAACTGATGGTCTACTACTGCTTATAAATGAAAAACTACAATACTTTCTTAAAAAATTCAAAATCAATTTATAAAACACTTCCTACCAAAAACTACCATAATTGAAAAACACAACGAAACGTTATTATCTTCACGTTTTAGTTATCTGTGGCCAGTGGAAAAATAGTAGAAAAGCAGGGTTGTCAACTTATTGAGATTTCCACTAATACCGGGTTGGTCGGTATGGACACCGCAACTGGCGGACTATTATGTGTAGCTGGTGGTTTTGTAGTGGTTAGTCTAATTTAAATTGTGGAAAATAATACAATCAACTGCTAGAGCTTTGAATCGAGAAAATATTATATTAACACGATACTGGCAAGTTGTTTTATTATTTTCAAGAAGCCTGTGGCACTTATGATTATTTTTAAATGCCGAAACCACTTTGGATACAAACGTTGATTTGGAAAGATAGTTCAGCATACTAGAATCAATTCTTTTTTTTCATGTAACAGTTGACGTTCAAAAGTGCCTTTTTTGGGCCTAATTGAAATAAATGCTTTGACTTTGACTTTGCAAATATAGTGAACAGCGACAGTGTTAATATCGAAAAACGTGATTTTGAAAAAAATATCCCATGGGAACCTACTTTCGGGATAGTAAAATTAACCATTGTTCCATTATTGTGTAGCTAACAATCTAACAAATATCGTCACTTACTTTTCCAGTAATTATCGTGTTATATTATCTATAGTAGTAATGTTGTAACAAAGACTATAATTATTACATGATAAGTTTTATTTCATCCTCAAAACGACGACCGAATGACAGTAATAGGAATTAATAATATAAAAAATTGCAAATATATACAATAGTTCCATTCTGACCTATTTTTAATATCCGATGGTTGACCAAGTTTTCTCTGTTTACAGAAGTGAAGACAGTTCGTGCGGTCCGCGGACGCGAGGCGCTGCTGCCTTGCGGCCCGGATAGGATTACCCTTGATGGGCCACAATCATATATAATGTGGCTTAAAGACGACAACAACATCTACCGCAACCCTGACCCCGAACACGAGAAATTGTAAGTGTGAATTATATTGCTAATGCTTGCGTTTAACCGTCTTTTCGACCGATGTCAAGCAATTTTGCGTTGCTTATGTGCACAGCTATGGAAATAATATTGTATTAGACAGTGGATTGAAAGTCAGTGGTACCTCTTTGACCTTCTGTTGACTTGGAGTATTAGTAACTTTCAATGGAATACGAGTTGGGTTGGGGTGGGTTTTAGTCCGTAAAAGTCTGACACGCCCTCCCGCTTCGCCCAGAGCGGGATAAGTCTTTTGATGAATTCCCATCCAAAAAAAAAATATCTTTAACATGGATGAAACTGGTCTCCAGCTGAATAACCGTCCTGGGGCTGTTCTAGCTAAGAAAGGAAGTAAAGCCGTGGCCATAATAACGTCGACTGAAAAGGGAGAAACTGTGACCTGCTGCAATGCCGAAGGAGTATTTTTGCCTCCCGCTTGCATCATGAAGGGCAAAAATAAAAAAAGCAGATTATGAGGATGGCTTACCTCCAGGTTCCGTTCTCTACATGTCACAAAAATCTGCCTACATAAATGCGGATAGTTTATAGCTTGGCTTAAAGACCATTTTATTCCTCGAAAACCACCTCGAAATCCTCTAAAACCATCAACAATCAGTAAGACTTTACCAGTTGGTAAAGCCAGCCAGTTGCCAGTTGGTTAATTATCAGAAACGGTCAAGTTTATTATGTACCCAGATGTAACGACCTTTCATACACTGAACTTCTCCCAGTTCGATTGGTTGGAAATTGAAGATTTTGAAATGCAGCTGATTGATTTCCAATCTAGTTCAATTTGGATACAAAAATTCATAGACATGAGAAAAGAATTAGAGTTAATTGAAACAGAAAGATTGACCAGTAATATAAGTAAAGATGCCAATAATAAAATTTTAGAAACCTGGAATGCGTTGCCAGAAACATTTAATTGTTTAAAGAAGCTGGCTCACGCTATTCTAACTGTATTTTCATCAACATATGCCTGCGAGTCATTGTTTTCAGAGATGAATAACATCAAAGACTCTGTTAGAAATAGACTGACTGATGAATCAAGTTCAGCATGCATTCTGCTAAAAGTAACATCGTACAACCCCAATATAAGTCAATTATCGTCCAATCTGCAACAACAGAAGTCGCACTAATTTTTAATTGCTCTTGTAATTGTATTTTTGGTAAATATAGAGCTTGGAGTTGATATTGTTTTTTTACATTATTTTTCCACTGATCACAAAGTCAAGAATATTTGATGGCACGGCTGCGACGTCATTAAATATTATTCCAGAAAATTGGCACGTATACGCATAAAGGTTCGCCATCCCTGACCTATACTATTCCTACACCCATAAGAAATTAGATTACGTAATCTATCAAGAAATAGTTGGTGTTTAGCAAGATAACCAGACCCCTACCCAGATTTTCATTGCCAAGAAGTAGGCACTTCTTGCTGAGTTTTAAGAACCACATACGGTGCAGCAAGAGATCAGCCTCATTTTTGGTCAGATTAGATTCGCCAAGAGGGAGAAGATTTGTAGGGAATCTATAAAAACTTTTGACGAGCTACTAACGGGGGCAAGTGATATTGAGAGAACACTACTAGAGAAAAATAATCTGAAACAGGAATCTGAGTATTTACACGATAGAGATATAACAACATAACATAAAAATAATAAAAAACAAAACAAGACACGCTGTGGTTACTGTCGCTTTGCCGGTCACACGGCCAAGGTATGTAGAAGAAATCGGGAAATTAAAATTCGTAAATCGGAGGGAATGTCCATTGCTCGCTTAAGAGGTATGAACCGTAATGATGTAGAATCATATTTCGACCTTTTGGAGACCGTTTTAAAGGATAATGAATTCCCTGCCAGGGTCGCGAGATTGTTCGAAAGAGATACCGTGACCCGTCTCCGAAGTTGGCATAGAGAAATTAGTCTATGTGATAGAAGTTTATAATTGTAAAGATTACCGAAAAATAAAACGTTGTCTCTAAACAGCGCAGGTCAGCGCCATCTCTTAACCGAGAATGGAACTAATGTAATATTTTTTGATTATTTCAGAAAAAGGCACACTCTTTCAGAAATAGTTAATCAACAAATATTACAATAGTTCCATTCTGACCTATTTTTAATATCCGATGGTTGACCAAGTTTTCTCTGTTTACAGAAGTGAAGACAGTTCGTGCGGTCCGCGGACGCGAGGCGCTGCTGCCTTGCGTCCCGGATAGGATTACCCTTGATGGACCACAATCATATATAATGTGGCTTAAAGACGACAACATCATCTACCGCTACCTTGACCCCGAACACGAGAAATTGTAAGTGTGAATTATATTGCTAATGCTTGCGTTTAACCGTCTTTTCGACCGATGTCAAGCAATTTTGCGTTGCTTATGTGCACAGCTATGGAAATAATATTGTATTAGACAGTGGATTGAAAGTCAGTGGTACCTCTTTGACCTTCTGTTGACTTGGAGTATTAGTAACTTTCAATGGGATACGAGTTGGGTTGGGGTGGGTTTTAGTCAGTAAAAGTCTGACACGCCCTCCCGCTTCGCCCAGAGCGGGATAAGTCATTTGATGAATTCCCATCCAAAAAAAATATATCTTTAACATGGATGAAACTGGTCTCCAGCTGAATAACCGTCCTGGGGCTGTTCTAGCTAAGAGAGGAAGTAAAGCCGTGGCCACAATAACGTCGACTGAAAAGGGAGAAACTGTGACCTGCTGCAATGCCGAAGGAGTATTTTTGCCTCCCGCTTGCATCATGAAGGGCAAAAATAAAAAAAGCAGATTATGAGGATGGCTTACCTCCAGGTTCCGTTCTCTACATGTCACAAAAATCTGCCTACATAAATGCGGATAGTTTATAGCTTGGCTTAAAGACCATTTTATTCCTCGAAAACCACCTCGAAATCCTCTAAAACCATCAACAATCAGTAAGACTTTACCAGTTGGTAAAGTCAGCCAGTTGCCAGTTGGTTAATTATCAGAAACGGTCAAGTTTATTATGTACCCAGATGTAACGACCTTTCATACACTGAACTTCTCCCAGTTCGATTGGTTGGAAATTGAAGATTTTGAAATGCAGCTGATTGATTTCCAATCTAGTTCAATTTGGATACAAAAATTCATAGACATGAGAAAAGAATTAGAGTTAATTGAAACAGAAAGATTGACCAGTAATATAAGTAAAGATGCCAATAATAAAATTTTAGAAACCTGGAATGCGTTGCCAGAAACATTTAATTGTTTAAAGAAGCTGGCTCACGCTATTCTAACTGTATTTTCATCAACATATGCCTGCGAGTCATTGTTTTCAGAGATGAATAACATCAAAGACTCTGTTAGAAATAGACTGACTGATGAATCAAGTTCAGCATGCATTCTGCTAAAAGTAACATCGTACAACCCCAATATAAGTCAATTATCGTCCAATCTGCAACAACAGAAGTCGCACTAATTTTTAATTGCTCTTGTAATTGTATTTTTGGTAAATATAGAGCTTTGAGTTGATATTGTTTTTTTACATTATTTTTCCACTGATCACAAAGTCAAGAATATTTGATGGCACGGCTGCGACGTCATTAAATATTATTCCAGAAAATTGGCACGTATACGCATAAAGGTTCGCCATCCCTGACCTATACTATTCCTACACCCATAAGAAATTAGATTACGTAATCTATCAAGAAATAGTTGGTGTTTAGCAAGATAACCAGACCCCTACCCAGATTTTCATTGCCAAGAAGTAGGCACTTCTTGCTGAGTTTTAAGAACCACATACGGTGCAGCAAGAGATCAGCCTCATTTTTGGTCAGATTAGATTCGCCAAGAGGGAGAAGATTTGTAGGGAATCTATAAAAACTTTTGACGAGCTACTAACGGGGGCAAGTGATATTGAGAGAACACTACTAGAGAAAAATAATCTGAAACAGGAATCTGAGTATTTACACGATAGAGATATAACAACATAACATAAAAATAATAAAAAACAAAACAAGACACGCTGTGGTTACTGTCGCTTTGCCGGTCACACGGCCAAGGTATGTAGAAGAAATCGGGAAATTAAAATTCGTAAATCGGAGGGAATGTCCATTGCTCGCTTAAGAGGTATGAACCGTAATGATGTAGAATCATATTTCGACCTTTTGGAGACCGTTTTAAAGGATAATGAATTCCCTGCCAGGGTCGCGAGATTGTTCGAAAGAGATACCGTGACCCGTCTCCGAAGTTGGCATAGAGAATATATGAATATATATGTCTATGTGATAGAAGTTTATAATTGTAAAGATTACCGAAAAATAAAACATTGTCTCTAAACAGCGCAGGTCAGCGTCATCTCTTAACCGAGAATGGAACTAATGTAATATTTGTTGATTATTTCAGAAAAAGGCACACTCTTTCAGAAATAGTTAATCAACAAATATTACAATAGTTCCATTCTGACCTATTTTTAATATCCGATGGTTGACCAAGTTTTCTCTGTTTACAGAAGTGAAGACAGTTCGTGCGGTCCGCGGACGCGAGGCGCTGCTGCCTTGCGGTCCGGATAGGATTACCCTTGATGAGCCACAATCATATATAATGTGGCTTAAAGACGACAACATCATCTACCGCTACCCTGACCCCGAACACGAGAAATTGTAAGTGTGAATTATATTGCTAATGCTTGCGTTTAACCGTCTTTTCGACCGATGTCAAGCAATTTTGCGTTGCTTATGTGCACAGCTATGGAAATAATATTGTATTAGACAGTGGATTGAAAGTCAGTGGTACCTCTTTGACCTTCTGTTGACTTGGAGTATTAGTAACTTTCAATGGGATACGAGTTGGGTTGGGGTGGGTTTTAGTCAGTAAAAGTCTGACACGCCCTCCCGCTTCGCCCAGAGCGGGATAAGTCATTTGATGAATTCCCATCCAAAAAAAAAAATATCTTTAACATGGATGAAACTGGTCTCCAGCTGAATAACCGTCCTGGGGCTGTTCTAGCTAAGAAAGGAAGTAAAGCCGTGGCCACAATAACGTCGACTGAAAAGGGAGAAACTGTGACCTGCTGCAATGCCGAAGGAGTATTTTTGCCTCCCGCTTGCATCATGAAGGGCAAAAATAAAAAAAGCAGATTATGAGGATGGCTTACCTCCAGGTTCCGTTCTCTACATATCACAAAAATCTGCCTACATAAATGCGGATAGTTTATAGCTTGGCTTAAAGACCATTTTATTCCTCGAAAACCACCTCGAAATCCTCTAAAACCAGCAACAATCAGTAAGACTTTACCAGTTGGTAAAGTCTTACTGATTGTTGATGCATCGCATTTTTCGGTTGAAGTTCTAGAACTAGCCGACGCAAACGACATTATTCTTTTTTGAACCCTTAGACAGAGCTTTGTCAAGTCCATAAAATCTTATTTTTATAAACAATGTCGAAATTGGCTTAATACGAGTAATCATCCAGCAGCCTAATTGCGGAACACATTTAATTTCTGATAGCAATTCCGAATTTAAACAAACTCCAGTCGATTTCAGTTCCCTTAATCGGAATTGTGTAATTAAAATGAAACAAATTCTGCCAAATTGTATAGGGAGGGTACCAAAATCTGACCAAATCGTTTTCATATATGCGTTTTGTTTCATCAAATATGAAAAATTTGCTGCGAATAATTTTACAATAATATAACATTGTTTTAATGACAACTGATGGTCTACTACTGCTTATAAATGAAAAACTACAATACTTTCTTAAAAAATTCAAAATCAATTTATAAAACACTTCCTACCAAAAACTACCATAATTGAAAAACACAACGAAACGTTATTATCTTCACGTTTTAGTTATCTGTGGCCAGTGGAAAAATAGTAGAAAAGCAGGGTTGTCAACTTATTGAGATTTCCACTAATACCGGGTTGGTCGGTATGGACACCGCAACTGGCGGACTATTATGTGTAGCTGGTGGTTTTGTTGTGGTTAGTCTAATTTAAATTGTGGAAAATAATACAATCAACTGCTAGAGCTTTGAATCGAGAAAATATTATATTAACACGATACTGGCAAGTTGTTTTATTATTTTCAAGAAGCCTGTGGCACTTATGATTATTTTTAAATGCCGAAACCACTTTGGATACAAACGTTGATTTGGAAAGATAGTTCAGCATACTAGAATCAATTCTTTTTTTTCATGTAACAGTTGACGTTCAAAAGTGCCTTTTTTGGGCCTAATTGAAATAAATGCTTTGACTTTGACTTTGCAAATATAGTGAACAGCGACAGTGTTAATATCGAAAAACGTGATTTTGAAAAAAATATCCCATGGGAACCTACTTTCGGGATAGTAAAATTAACCATTGTTCCATTATTGTGTAGCTAACAATCTAACAAATATCGTCACTTACTTTTCCAGTAATTATCGTGTTATATTATCTATAGTAGTAATGTTGTAACAAAGACTATAATTATTACATGATAAGTTTTATTTCATCCTCAAAACGACGACCGAATGACAGTAATAGGAATTAATAATATAAAAAATTGCAAATATATACAATAGTTCCATTCTGACCTATTTTTAATATCCGATGGTTGACAAAGTTTTCTCTGTTTACAGAAGTGAAGACAGTTCGTGCGGTCCGCGGACGCGAGGCGCTGCTGCCTTGCGGCCCGGATAGGATTACCCTTGATGGGCCACAATCATATATAATGTGGCTTAAAGACGACAACATCATCTACCGCTACCCTGACCCCGAACACGAGAAATTGTAAGTGTGAATTATATTGCTAATGCTTGCGTTTAACCGTCTTTTCGACCGATGTCAAGCAATTTTGCGTTGCTTATGTGCACAGCTATGGAAATAATATTGTATTAGACAGTGGATTGAAAGTCAGTGGTACCTCTTTGACCTTCTGTTGACTTGGAGTATTAGTAACTTTCAATGGGATACGAGTTGGGTTGGGGTGGGTTTTAGTCAGTAAAAGTCTGACACGCCCTCCCGCTTCGCCCAGAGCGGGATAAGTCATTTGATGAATTCCCATCCAAAAAAAAAATATCTTTAACATGGATGAAACTGGTCTCCAGCTGAATAACCGTCCTGGGGCTGTTCTAGCTAAGAGAGGAAGTAAAGCCGTGGCCACAATAACGTCGACTGAAAAGGGAGAAACTGTGACCTGCTGCAATGCCGAAGGAGTATTTTTGCCTCCCGCTTGCATCATGAAGGGCAAAAATAAAAAAAGCAGATTATGAGGATGGCTTACCTCCAGGTTCCGTTCTCTACATGTCACAAAAATCTGCCTACATAAATGCGGATAGTTTATAGCTTGGCTTAAAGACCATTTTATTCCTCGAAAACCACCTCGAAATCCTCTAAAACCATCAACAATCAGTAAGACTTTACCAGTTGGTAAAGTCAGCCAGTTGCCAGTTGGTTAATTATCAGAAACGGTCAAGTTTATTATGTACCCAGATGTAACGACCTTTCATACACTGAACTTCTCCCAGTTCGATTGGTTGGAAATTGAAGATTTGAAATGCAGCTGATTGATTTCCAATCTAGTTCAATTTGGATACAAAAATTCATAGACATGAGAAAAGAATTAGAGTTAATTGAAACAGAAAGATTGACCAGTAATATAAGTAAAGATGCCAATAATAAAATTTTAGAAACCTGGAATGCGTTGCCAGAAACATTTAATTGTTTAAAGAAGCTGGCTCACGCTATTCTAACTGTATTTTCAACAACATATGCCTGCGAGTCATTGTTTTCAGAGATGAATAACATCAAAGACTCTGTTAGAAATAGACTGACTGATGAATCAAGTTCAGCATGCATTCTGCTAAAAGTAACATCGTACAACCCCAATATAAGTCAATTATCGTCCAATCTGCAACAACAGAAGTCGCACTAATTTTTAATTGCTCTTGTAATTGTATTTTTGGTAAATATAGAGCTTTGAGTTGATATTGTTTTTTTACATTATTTTTCCACTGATCACAAAGTCAAGAATATTTGATGGCACGGCTGCGACGTCATTAAATATTATTCCAGAAAATTGGCACGTATACGCATAAAGGTTCGCCATCCCTGACCTATACTATTCCTACACCCATAAGAAATTAGATTACGTAATCTATCAAGAAATAGTTGGTGTTTAGCAAGATAACCAGACCCCTACCCAGATTTTCATTGCCAAGAAGTAGGCACTTCTTGCTGAGTTTTAAGAACCACATACGGTGCAGCAAGAGATCAGCCTCATTTTTGGTCAGATTAGATTCGCCAAGAGGGAGAAGATTTGTAGGGAATCTATAAAAACTTTTGACGAGCTACTAACGGGGGCAAGTGATATTGAGAGAACACTACTAGAGAAAAATAATCTGAAACAGGAATCTCAGTATTTACACGATAGAGATATAACAACATAACATAAAAATAATAAAAAACAAAACAAGACACGCTGTGGTTACTGTCGCTTTGCCGGTCACACGGCCAAGGTATGTAGAAGAAATCGGGAAATTAAAATTCGTAAATCGGAGGGAATGTCCATTGCTCGCTTAAGAGGTATGAACCGTAATGATGTAGAATCATATTTCGACCTTTTGGAGACCGTTTTAAAGGATAATGAATTCCCTGCCAGGGTCGCGAGATTGTTCGAAAGAGATACCGTGACCCGTCTCCGAAGTTGGCACAGAGAAATTAGTCTATGTGATAGAAGTTTATAATTGTAAAGATTACCGAAAAATAAAACGTTGTCTCTAAACAGCGCAGGTCAGCGTCATCTCTTAACCGAGAATGGAACTAATGTAATATTTGTTGTTTATTTCAGAAAAAGGCACACTCTTTCAGAAATAGTTAATCAACAAATATTACAATAGTTCCATTCTGACCTATTTTTAATATCCGATGGTTGACCAAGTTTTCTCTGTTTACAGAAGTGAAGACAGTTCGTGCGGTCCGCGGACGCGAGGCGCTGCTGCCTTGCGGTCCGGATAGGATTACCCTTGATGAGCCACAATCATATATAATGTGGCTTAAAGACGACAACATCATCTACCGCTACCCTGACCCCGAACACGAGAAATTGTAAGTGTGAATTATATTGCTAATGCTTGCGTTTAACCGTCTTTTCGACCGATGTCAAGCAATTTTGCGTTGCTTATGTGCACAGCTATGGAAATAATATTGTATTAGACAGTGGATTGAAAGTCAGTGGTACCTCTTTGACCTTCTGTTGACTTGGAGTATTAGTAACTTTCAATGGGATACGAGTTGGGTTGGGGTGGGTTTTAGTCAGTAAAAGTCTGACACGCCCTCCCGCTTCGCCCAGAGCGGGATAAGTCATTTGATGAATTCCCATCCAAAAAAAAAATATCTTTAACATGGATGAAACTGGTCTCCAGCTGAATAACCGTCCTGGGGCTGTTCTAGCTAAGAAAGGAAGTAAAGCCGTGGCCACAATAACGTCGACTGAAAAGGGAGAAACTGTGACCTGCTGCAATGCCGAAGGAGTATTTTTGCCTCCCGCTTGCATCATGAAGGGCAAAAATAAAAAAAGCAGATTATGAGGATGGCTTACCTCCAGGTTCCGTTCTCTACATGTCACAAAAATCTGCCTACATAAATGCGGACAGTTTATAGCTTGGCTTAAAGACCATTTTATTCATCGAAAACCACCTCGAAATCCTCTAAAACCAGCAACAATCAGTAAGACTTTACCAGTTGGTAAAGTATTACTGATTGTTGATGCATCGCATTTTTCGGTTGAAGTTCTAGAACTAGCCGACGCAAACGACATTATTCTTTTTTGAACCCTTAGACAGAGCTTTGTCAAGTCCATAAAATCTTATTTTTATAAACAATGTCGAAATTGGCTTAATACGAGTAATCATCCAGCAGCCTAATTGCGGAACACATTTAATTTCTGATAGCAATTCCGAATTTAAACAAACTCCAGTCGATTTCGGTTCCCTTAATCGGAATTGTGTAATTAAAATGAAACAAATTCTGCCAAATTGTATAGGGAGGGTACCAAAATCTGACCAAATCGTTTTCATATATGCGTTTTGTTTCATCAAATATGAACTATTTGCTTGCGAATAATTTTACAATAATATAACATTGTTTTAATGACAACTGATGGTCTACTACTGCTTATAAATGAAAAACTACAATACTTTCTTAAAAAATTCAAAATCAATTTATAAAACACTTCCTACCAAAAACTACCATAATTGAAAAACACAACGAAACGTTATTATCTTCACGTTTTAATTATCTGTGGCCAGTGGAAAAATAGTAGAAAAGCAGGGTTGTCAACTTATTGATATTTCCACTAATACCGGGTTGGTCGGTATGGACACCGCAACTGGCGGACTATTATGTGTAGCTGGTGGTTTTGTTGTGGTTAGTCTAATTTAAATTGTGGAAAATAATACAATCAACTGCTAGAGCTTTGAATCGAGAAAATATTATATTAACACGATACTGGCAAGTTGTTTTATTATTTTCAAGAAGCCTGTGGCACTTATGATTATTTTTAAATGCCGAAACCACTTTGGATACAAACGTTGATTTGGAAAGATAGTTCAGCATACTAGAATCAATTCTTTTTTTTCATGTAACAGTTGACGTTCAAAAGTGCCTTTTTTGGGCCTAATTGAAATAAATGCTTTGACTTTGACTTTGCAAATATAGTGAACAGCGACAGTGTTAATATCGAAAAACGTGATTTTGAAAAAAATATCCCATGGGAACCTACTTTCGGGATAGTAAAATTAACCATTGTTCCATTATTGTGTAGCTAACAATCTAACAAATATCGTCACTTACTTTTCCAGTAATTATCGTGTTATATTATCTATAGTAGTTATGTTGTAACAAAGACTATAATTATTACATGATAAGTTTTATTTCATCCTCAAAACGACGACCGAATGACAGTAATAGGAATTAATAATATAAAAAATTGCAAATATATACAATAGTTCCATTCTGACCTATTTTTAATATCCGATGGTTGACAAAGTTTTCTCTGTTTACAGAAGTGAAGACAGTTCGTGCGGTCCGCGGACGCGAGGCGCTGCTGCCTTGCGGCCCGGATAGGATTACCCTTGATGGGCCACAATCATATATAATGTGGCTTAAAGACGACAACATCATCTACCGCTACCCTGACCCCGAACACGAGAAATTGTAAGTGTGAATTATATTGCTAATGCTTGCGTTTAACCGTCTTTTCGACCGATGTCAAGCAATTTTGCGTTGCTTATGTGCACAGCTATGGAAATAATATTGTATTAGACAGTGGATTGAAAGTCAGTGGTACCTCTTTGACCTTCTGTTGACTTGGAGTATTAGTAACTTTCAATGGGATACGAGTTGGGTTGGGGTGGGTTTTAGTCAGTAAAAGTCTGACACGCCCTCCCGCTTCGCCCAGAGCGGGATAAGTCATTTGATGAATTCCCATCCAAAAAAAAAATATCTTTAACATGGATGAAACTGGTCTCCAGCTGAATAACCGTCCTGGGGCTGTTCTAGCTAAGAAAGGAAGTAAAGCCGTGGCCACAATAACGTCGACTGAAAAGGGAGAAACTGTGACCTGCTGCAATGCCGAAGGAGTATTTTTGCCTCCCGCTTGCATCATGAAGGGCAAAAATAAAAAAAGCAGATTATGAGGATGGCTTACCTCCAGGTTCCGTTCTCTACATGTCACAAAAATCTGCCTACATAAATGCGGATAGTTTATAGCTTGGCTTAAAGACCATTTTATTCCTCGAAAACCACCTCGAAATCCTCTAAAACCAGCAACAATCAGTAAGACTTTACCAGTTGGTAAAGTCTTACTGATTGTTGATGCATCGCATTTTTCGGTTGAAGTTCTAGAACTAGCCGACGCAAACGACATTATTCTTTTTTGAACCCTTAGACAGAGCTTTGTCAAGTCCATAAAATCTTATTTTTATAAACAATGTCGAAATTGGCTTAATACGAGTAATCATCCAGCAGCCTAATTGCGGAACACATTTAATTTCTGATAGCAATTCCGAATTTAAACAAACTCCAGTCGATTTCGGTTCCCTTAATCGGAATTGTGTAATTAAAATGAAACAAATTCTGCCAAATTGTATAGGGAGGGTACCAAAATCTGACCAAATCGTTTTCATATATGCGTTTTGTTTCATCAAATATGAACTATTTGCTTGCGAATAATTTTACAATAATATAACATTGTTTTAATGACAACTGATGGTCTACTACTGCTTATAAATGAAAAACTACAATACTTTCTTAAAAAATTCAAAATCAATTTATAAAACACTTCCTACCAAAAACTACCATAATTGAAAAACACAACGAAACGTTATTATCTTCACGTTTTAGTTATCTGTGGCCAGTGGAAAAATAGTAGAAAAGCAGGGTTGTCAACTTATTGAGATTTCCACTAATACCGGGTTGGTCGGTATGGACACCGCAACTGGCGGACTATTATGTGTAGCTGGTGGTTTTGTTGTGGTTAGTCTAATTTAAATTGTGGAAAATAATACAATCAACTGCTAGAGCTTTGAATCGAGAAAATATTATATCAACACGATACTGGCAAGTTGTTTTATTATTTTCAAGAAGCCTGTGGCACTTATGATTATTTTTAAATGCCGAAACCACTTTGGATACAAACGTTGATTTGGAAAGATAGTTCAGCATACTAGAATCAATTCTTTTTTTTCATGTAACAGTTGACGTTCAAAAGTGCCTTTTTTGGGCCTAATTGAAATAAATGCTTTGACTTTGACTTTGCAAATATAGTGAACAGCGACAGTGTTAATATCGAAAAACGTGATTTTGAAAAAAATATCCCATGGGAACCTACTTTCGGGATAGTAAAATTAACCATTGTTCCATTATTGTGTAGCTAACAATCTAACAAATATCGTCACTTACTTTTCCAGTAATTATCGTGTTATATTATCTATAGTAGTTATGTTGTAACAAAGACTATAATTATTACATGATAAGTTTTATTTCATCCTCAAAACGACGACCGAATGACAGTAATAGGAATTAATAATATAAAAAATTGCAAATATATACAATAGTTCCATTCTGACCTATTTTTAATATCCGATGGTTGACAAAGTTTTCTCTGTTTACAGAAGTGAAGACAGTTCGTGCGGTCCGCGGACGCGAGGCGCTGCTGCCTTGCGGCCCGGATAGGATTACCCTTGATGGGCCACAATCATATATAATGTGGCTTAAAGACGACAACATCATCTACCGCTACCCTGACCCCGAACACGAGAAATTGTAAGTGTGAATTATATTGCTAATGCTTGCGTTTAACCGTCTTTTCGACCGATGTCAAGCAATTTTGCGTTGCTTATGTGCACAGCTATGGAAATAATATTGTATTAGACAGTGGATTGAAAGTCAGTGGTACCTCTTTGACCTTCTGTTGACTTGGAGTATTAGTAACTTTCAATGGGATACGAGTTGGGTTGGGGTGGGTTTTAGTCAGTAAAAGTCTGACACGCCCTCCCGCTTCGCCCAGAGCGGGATAAGTCATTTGATGAATTCCCATCCAAAAAAAAAATATCTTTAACATGGATGAAACTGGTCTCCAGCTGAATAACCGTCCTGGGGCTGTTCTAGCTAAGAAAGGAAGTAAAGCCGTGGCCA
Organism: Aporophyla nigra; assembly: GCA_947507805.1. NCBI lineage: Eukaryota > Metazoa > Arthropoda > Insecta > Lepidoptera > Noctuidae > Aporophyla > Aporophyla nigra. The sequence continues at coordinate 22,006,974 of OX382292.1, read as the reverse complement.
CAATAACGTCGACTGAAAAGGGAGAAACTGTGACCTGCTGCAATGCCGAAGGAGTATTTTTGCCTCCCGCTTGCATCATGAAGGGCAAAAATAAAAAAAGCAGATTATGAGGATGGCTTACCTCCAGGTTCCGTTCTCTACATGTCACAAAAATCTGCCTACATAAATGCGGACAGTTTATAGCTTGGCTTAAAGACCATTTTATTCCTCGAAAACCACCTCGAAATCCTCTAAAACCAGCAACAATCAGTAAGACTTTACCAGTTGGTAAAGTATTACTGATTGTTGATGCATCGCATTTTTCGGTTGAAGTTCTAGAACTAGCCGACGCAAACGACATTATTCTTTTTTGAACCCTTAGACAGAGCTTTGTCAAGTCCATAAAATCTTATTTTTATAAACAATGTCGAAATTGGCTTAATACGAGTAATCATCCAGCAGCCTAATTGCGGAACACATTTAATTTCTGATAGCAATTCCGAATTTAAACAAACTCCAGTCGATTTCGGTTCCCTTAATCGGAATTGTGTAATTAAAATGAAACAAATTCTGCCAAATTGTATAGGGAGGGTACCAAAATCTGACCAAATCGTTTTCATATATGCGTTTTGTTTCATCAAATATGAACTATTTGCTTGCGAATAATTTTACAATAATATAACATTGTTTTAATGACAACTGATGGTCTACTACTGCTTATAAATGAAAAACTACAATACTTTCTTAAAAAATTCAAAATCAATTTATAAAACACTTCCTACCAAAAACTACCATAATTGAAAAACACAACGAAACGTTATTATCTTCACGTTTTAGTTATCTGTGGCCAGTGGAAAAATAGTAGAAAAGCAGGGTTGTCAACTTATTGATATTTCCACTAATACCGGGTTGGTCGGTATGGACACCGCAACTGGCGGACTATTATGTGTAGCTGGTGGTTTTGTTGTGGTTAGTCTAATTTAAATTGTGGAAAATAATACAATCAACTGCTAGAGCTTTGAATCGAGAAAATATTATATTAACACGATACTGGCAAGTTGTTTTATTATTTTCAAGAAGCCTGTGGCACTTATGATTATTTTTAAATGCCGAAACCACTTTGGATACAAACGTTGATTTGGAAAGATAGTTCAGCATACTAGAATCAATTCTTTTTTTTCATGTAACAGTTGACGTTCAAAAGTGCCTTTTTTGGGCCTAATTGAAATAAATGCTTTGACTTTGACTTTGCAAATATAGTGAACAGCGACAGTGTTAATATCGAAAAACGTGATTTTGAAAAAAATATCCCATGGGAACCTACTTTCGGGATAGTAAAATTAACCATTGTTCCATTATTGTGTAGCTAACAATCTAACAAATATCGTCACTTACTTTTCCAGTAATTATCGTGTTATATTATCTATAGTAGTTATGTTGTAACAAAGACTATAATTATTACATGATAAGTTTTATTTCATCCTCAAAACGACGACCGAATGACAGTAATAGGAATTAATAATATAAAAAATTGCAAATATATACAATAGTTCCATTCTGACCTATTTTTAATATCCGATGGTTGACAAAGTTTTCTCTGTTTACAGAAGTGAAGACAGTTCGTGCGGTCCGCGGACGCGAGGCGCTGCTGCCTTGCGGCCCGGATAGGATTACCCTTGATGGGCCACAATCATATATAATGTGGCTTAAAGACGACAACATCATCTACCGCTACCCTGACCCCGAACACGAGAAATTGTAAGTGTGAATTATATTGCTAATGCTTGCGTTTAACCGTCTTTTCGACCGATGTCAAGCAATTTTGCGTTGCTTATGTGCACAGCTATGGAAATAATATTGTATTAGACAGTGGATTGAAAGTCAGTGGTACCTCTTTGACCTTCTGTTGACTTGGAGTATTAGTAACTTTCAATGGGATACGAGTTGGGTTGGGGTGGGTTTTAGTCAGTAAAAGTCTGACACGCCCTCCCGCTTCGCCCAGAGCGGGATAAGTCATTTGATGAATTCCCATCCAAAAAAAAATTATCTTTAACATGGATGAAACTGGTCTCCAGCTGAATAACCGTCCTGGGGCTGTTCTAGCTAAGAAAGGAAGTAAAGCCGTGGCCACAATAACGTCGACTGAAAAGAGAGAAACTGTGACCTGCTGCAATGCCGAAGGAGTATTTTTGCCTCCCGCTTGCATCATGAAGGGCAAAAATAAAAAAAGCAGATTATGAGGATGGCTTACCTCCAGGTTCCGTTCTCTACATGTCACAAAAATCTGCCTACATAAATGCGGATAGTTTATAGCTTGGCTTAAAGACCATTTTATTCCTCGAAAACCACCTCGAAATCCTCTAAAACCAGCAACAATCAGTAAGACTTTACCAGTTGGTAAAGTCTTACTGATTGTTGATGCATCGCATTTTTCGGTTGAAGTTCTAGAACTAGCCGACGCAAACGACATTATTCTTTTTTGAACCCTTAGACAGAGCTTTGTCAAGTCCATAAAATCTTATTTTTATAAACAATGTCGAAATTGGCTTAATACGAGTAATCATCCAGCAGCCTAATTGCGGAACACATTTAATTTCTGATAGCAATTCCGAATTTAAACAAACTCCAGTCGATTTCGGTTCCCTTAATCGGAATTGTGTAATTAAAATGAAACAAATTCTGCCAAATTGTATAGGGAGGGTACCAAAATCTGACCAAATCGTTTTCATATATGCGTTTTGTTTCATCAAATATGAACTATTTGCTTGCGAATAATTTTACAATAATATAACATTGTTTTAATGACAACTGATGGTCTACTACTGCTTATAAATGAAAAACTACAATACTTTCTTAAAAAATTCAAAATCAATTTATAAAACACTTCCTACCAAAAACTACCATAATTGAAAAACACAACGAAACGTTATTATCTTCACGTTTTAGTTATCTGTGGCCAGTGGAAAAATAGTAGAAAAGCAGGGTTGTCAACTTATTGATATTTCCACTAATACCGGGTTGGTCGGTATGGACACCGCAACTGGCGGACTATTATGTGTAGCTGGTGGTTTTGTTGTGGTTAGTCTAATTTAAATTGTGGAAAATAATACAATCAACTGCTAGAGCTTTGAATCGAGAAAATATTATATTAACACGATACTGGCAAGTTGTTTTATTATTTTCAAGAAGCCTGTGGCACTTATGATTATTTTTAAATGCCGAAACCACTTTGGATACAAACGTTGATTTGGAAAGATAGTTCAGCATACTAGAATCAATTCTTTTTTTTCATGTAACAGTTGACGTTCAAAAGTGCCTTTTTTGGGCCTAATTGAAATAAATGCTTTGACTTTGACTTTGCAAATATAGTGAACAGCGACAGTGTTAATATCGAAAAACGTGATTTTGAAAAAAATATCCCATGGGAACCTACTTTCGGGATAGTAAAATTAACCATTGTTCCATTATTGTGTAGCTAACAATCTAACAAATATCGTCACTTACTTTTCCAGTAATTATCGTGTTATATTATCTATAGTAGTTATGTTGTAACAAAGACTATAATTATTACATGATAAGTTTTATTTCATCCTCAAAACGACGACCGAATGACAGTAATAGGAATTAATAATATAAAAAATTGCAAATATATACAATAGTTCCATTCTGACCTATTTTTAATATCCGATGGTTGACCAAGTTTTCTCTGTTTACAGAAGTGAAGACAGTTCGTGCGGTCCGCGGACGCGAGGCGCTGCTGCCTTGCGGCTCGGATAGGATTACCCTTGATGGGCCACAATCATATATAATGTGGCTTAAAGACGACAACATCATCTACCGCTACCCTGACCCCGAACACGAGAAATTGTAAGTGTGAATTATATTGCTAATGCTTGCGTTTAACCGTCTTTTCGACCGATGTCAAGCAATTTTGCGTTGCTTATGTGCACAGCTATGGAAATAATATTGTATTAGACAGTGGATTGAAAGTCAGTGGTACCTCTTTGACCTTCTGTTGACTTGGAGTATTAGTAACTTTCAATGGGATACGAGTTGGGTTGGGGTGGGTTTTAGTCGGTAAAAGTCTGACACGCCCTCCCGCTTCGCCCAGAGCGGGATAAGTCATTTGATGAATTCCCATCCAAAAAAAAAATATCTTTAACATGGATGAAACTGGTCTCCAGCTGAATAACCGTCCTGGGGCTGTTCTAGCTAAGAAAGGAAGTAAAGCCGTGGCCACAATAACGTCGACTGAAAAGGGAGAAACTGTGACCTGCTGCAATGCCGAAGGAGTATTTTTGCCTCCCGCTTGCATCATGAAGGGCAAAAATAAAAAAAGCAGATTATGAGGATGGCTTACCTCCAGGTTCCGTTCTCTACATGTCACAAAAATCTGCCTACATAAATGCGGATAGTTTATAGCTTGGCTTAAAGACCATTTTATTCCTCGAAAACCACCTCGAAATCCTCTAAAACCAGCAACAATCAGTAAGACTTTACCAGTTGGTAAAGTCTTACTGATTGTTGATGCATCGCATTTTTCGGTTGAAGTTCTAGAACTAGCCGACGCAAACGACATTATTCTTTTTTGAACCCTTAGACAGAGCTTTGTCAAGTCCATAAAATCTTATTTTTATAAACAATGTCGAAATTGGCTTAATACGAGTAATCATCCAGCAGCCTAATTGCGGAACACATTTAATTTCTGATAGCAATTCCGAATTTAAACAAACTCCAGTCGATTTCGGTTCCCTTAATCGGAATTGTGTAATTAAAATGAAACAAATTCTGCCAAATTGTATAGGGAGGGTACCAAAATCTGACCAAATCGTTTTCATATATGCGTTTTGTTTCATCAAATATGAACTATTTGCTTGCGAATAATTTTACAATAATATAACATTGTTTTAATGACAACTGATGGTCTACTACTGCTTATAAATGAAAAACTACAATACTTTCTTAAAAAATTCAAAATCAATTTATAAAACACTTCCTACCAAAAACTACCATAATTGAAAAACACAACGAAACGTTATTATCTTCACGTTTTAGTTATCTGTGGCCAGTGGAAAAATAGTAGAAAAGCAGGGTTGTCAACTTATTGATATTTCCACTAATACCGGGTTGGTCGGTATGGACACCGCAACTGGCGGACTATTATGTGTAGCTGGTGGTTTTGTTGTGGTTAGTCTAATTTAAATTGTGGAAAATAATACAATCAACTGCTAGAGCTTTGAATCGAGAAAATATTATATTAACACGATACTGGCAAGTTGTTTTATTATTTTCAAGAAGCCTGTGGCACTTATGATTATTTTTAAATGCCGAAACCACTTTGGATACAAACGTTGATTTGGAAAGATAGTTCAGCATACTAGAATCAATTCTTTTTTTTTCATGTAACAGTTGACGTTCAAAAGTGCCTTTTTTGGGCCTAATTGAAATAAATGCTTTGACTTTGACTTTGCAAATATAGTGAACAGCGACAGTGTTAATATCGAAAAACGTGATTTTGAAAAAAATATCCCATGAGAACCTACTTTCGGGATAGTAAAATTAACCATTGTTCCATTATTGTGTAGCTAACAATCTAACAAATATCGTCACTTACTTTTCCAGTAATTATCGTGTTATATTATCTATAGTAGTTATGTTGTAACAAAGACTATAATTATTACATGATAAGTTTTATTTCATCCTCAAAACGACGACCGAATGACAGTAATAGGAATCAATAATATAAAAAATTGCAAATATATACAATAGTTCCATTCTGACCTATTTTTAATATCCGATGGTTGACCAAGTTTTCTCTGTTTACAGAAGTGAAGACAGTTCGTGCGGTCCGCGGACGCGAGGCGCTGCTGCCTTGCGGCCCGGATAGGATTACCCTTGATGGGCCACAATCATATATAATGTGGCTTAAAGACGACAACATCATCTACCGCTACCCTGACCCCGAACACGAGAAATTGTAAGTGTGAATTATATTGCTAATGCTTGCGTTTAACCGTCTTTTCGACCGATGTCAAGCAATTTTGCGTTGCTTATGTGCACAGCTATGGAAATAATATTGTATTAGACAGTGGATTGAAAGTCAGTGGTACCTCTTTGACCTTCTGTTGACTTGGAGTATTAGTAACTTTCAATGGGATACGAGTTGGGTTGGGGTGGGTTTTAGTCAGTAAAAGTCTGACACGCCCTCCCGCTTCGCCCAGAGCGGGATAAGTCATTTGATGAATTCCCATCCAAAAAAAAAATATCTTTAACATGGATGAAACTGGTCTCCAGCTGAATAACCGTCCTGGGGCTGTTCTAGCTAAGAAAGGAAGTAAAGCCGTGGCCACAATAACGTCGACTGAAAAGGGAGAAACTGTGACCTGCTGCAATGCCGAAGGAGTATTTTTGCCTCCCGCTTGCATCATGAAGGGCAAAAATAAAAAAAGCAGATTATGAGGATGGCTTACCTCCAGGTTCCGTTCTCTACATGTCACAAAAATCTGCCTACATAAATGCGGATCGTTTATAGCTTGGCTTAAAGACCATTTTATTCCTCGAAAACCACCTCGAAATCCTCTAAAACCAGCAACAATCAGTAAGACTTTACCAGTTGGTAAAGTCTTACTGATTGTTGATGCATCGCATTTTTCGGTTGAAGTTCTAGAACTAGCCGACGCAAACGACATTATTCTTTTTTGAACCCTTAGACAGAGCTTTGTCAAGTCCATAAAATCTTATTTTTATAAACAATGTCGAAATTGGCTTAATACGAGTAATCATCCAGCAGCCTAATTGCGGAACACATTTAATTTCTGATAGCAATTCCGAATTTAAACAAACTCCAGTCGATTTCGGTTCCCTTAATCGGAATTGTGTAATTAAAATGAAACAAATTCTGCCAAATTGTATAGGGAGGGTACCAAAATCTGACCAAATCGTTTTCATATATGCGTTTTGTTTCATCAAATATGAACTATTTGCTTGCGAATAATTTTACAATAATATAACATTGTTTTAATGACAACTGATGGTCTACTACTGCTTATAAATGAAAAACTACAATACTTTCTTAAAAAATTCAAAATCAATTTATAAAACACTTCCTACCAAAAACTACCATAATTGAAAAACACAACGAAACGTTATTATCTTCACGTTTTAGTTATCTGTGGCCAGTGGAAAAATAGTAGCAAAGCAGGGTTGTCAACTTATTGATATTTCCACTAATACCGGGTTGGTCGGTATGGACACCGCAACTGGCGGACTATTATGTGTAGCTGGTGGTTTTGTTGTGGTTAGTCTAATTTAAATTGTGGAAAATAATACAATCAACTGCTAGAGCTTTGAATCGAGAAAATATTATATTAACACGATACTGGCAAGTTGTTTTATTATTTTCAAGAAGCCTGTGGCACTTATGATTATTTTTAAATGCCGAAACCACTTTGGATACAAACGTTGATTTGGAAAGATAGTTCAGCATACTAGAATCAATTCTTTTTTTTTCATGTAACAGTTGACGTTCAAAAGTGCCTTTTTTGGGCCTAATTGAAATAAATGCTTTGACTTTGACTTTGCAAATATAGTGAACAGCGACAGTGTTAATATCGAAAAACGTGATTTTGAAAAAAATATCCCATGGGAACCTACTTTCGGGATAGTAAAATTAACCATTGTTCCATTATTGTGTAGCTAACAATCTAACAAATATCGTCACTTACTTTTCCAGTAATTATCGTGTTATATTATCTATAGTAGTTATGTTGTAACAAAGACTATAATTATTACATGATAAGTTTTATTTCATCCTCAAAACGACGACCGAATGACAGTAATAGGAATCAATAATATAAAAAATTGCAAATATATACAATAGTTCCATTCTGACCTATTTTTAATATCCGATGGTTGACCAAGTTTTCTCTGTTTACAGAAGTGAAGACAGTTCGTGCGGTCCGCGGACGCGAGGCGCTGCTGCCTTGCGGCCCGGATAGGATTACCCTTGATGGGCCACAATCATATATAATGTGGCTTAAAGACGACAACATCATCTACCGCTACCCTGACCCCGAACACGAGAAATTGTAAGTGTGAATTATAATTATTGCTAATGCTTGCGTTTAACCGTCTTTTCGACCGATGTCAAGCAATTTTGCGTTGCTTATGTGCACAGCTATGGAAATAATATTGTATTAGACAGTGGATTGAAAGTCAGTGGTACCTCTTTGACCTTCTGTTGACTTGGAGTATTAGTAACTTTCAATGGGATACGAGTTGGGTTGGGGTGGGTTTTAGTCAGTAAAAGTCTGACACGCCCTCCCGCTTCGCCCAGAGCGGGATAAGTCATTTGATGAATTCCCATCCAAAAAAAAAATATCTTTAACATGGATGAAACTGGTCTCCAGCTGAATAACCGTCCTGGGGCTGTTCTAGCTAAGAAAGGAAGTAAAGCCGTGGCCACAATAACGTCGACTGAAAAGGGAGAAACTGTGACCTGCTGCAATGCCGAAGGAGTATTTTTGCCTCCCGCTTGCATCATGAAGGGCAAAAATAAAAAAAGCAGATTATGAGGATGGCTTACCTCCAGGTTCCGTTCTCTACATGTCACAAAAATCTGCCTACATAAATGCGGACAGTTTATAGCTTGGCTTAAAGACCATTTTATTCATCGAAAACCACCTCGAAATCCTCTAAAACCAGCAACAATCAGTAAGACTTTACCAGTTGGTAAAGTATTACTGATTGTTGATGCATCGCATTTTTCGGTTGAAGTTCTAGAACTAGCCGACGCAAACGACATTATTCTTTTTTGAACCCTTAGACAGAGCTTTGTCAAGTCCATAAAATCTTATTTTTATAAACAATGTCGAAATTGGCTTAATACGAGTAATCATCCAGCAGCCTAATTGCGGAACACATTTAATTTCTGATAGCAATTCCGAATTTAAACAAACTCCAGTCGATTTCGGTTCCCTTAATCGGAATTGTGTAATTAAAATGAAACAAATTCTGCCAAATTGTATAGGGAGGGTACCAAAATCTGACCAAATCGTTTTCATATATGCGTTTTGTTTCATCAAATATGAACTATTTGCTTGCGAATAATTTTACAATAATATAACATTGTTTTAATGACAACTGATGGTCTACTACTGCTTATAAATGAAAAACTACAATACTTTCTTAAAAAATTCAAAATCAATTTATAAAACACTTCCTACCAAAAACTACCATAATTGAAAAACACAACGAAACGTTATTATCTTCACGTTTTAATTATCTGTGGCCAGTGGAAAAATAGTAGAAAAGCAGGGTTGTCAACTTATTGATATTTCCACTAATACCGGGTTGGTCGGTATGGACACCGCAACTGGCGGACTATTATGTGTAGCTGGTGGTTTTGTTGTGGTTAGTCTAATTTAAATTGTGGAAAATAATACAATCAACTGCTAGAGCTTTGAATCGAGAAAATATTATATTAACACGATACTGGCAAGTTGTTTTATTATTTTCAAGAAGCCTGTGGCACTTATGATTATTTTTAAATGCCGAAACCACTTTGGATACAAACGTTGATTTGGAAAGATAGTTCAGCATACTAGAATCAATTCTTTTTTTTCATGTAACAGTTGACGTTCAAAAGTGCCTTTTTTGGGCCTAATTGAAATAAATGCTTTGACTTTGACTTTGCAAATATAGTGAACAGCGACAGTGTTAATATCGAAAAACGTGATTTTGAAAAAAATATCCCATGGGAACCTACTTTCGGGATAGTAAAATTAACCATTGTTCCATTATTGTGTAGCTAACAATCTAACAAATATCGTCACTTACTTTTCCAGTAATTATCGTGTTATATTATCTATAGTAGTTATGTTGTAACAAAGACTATAATTATTACATGATAAGTTTTATTTCATCCTCAAAACGACGACCGAATGACAGTAATAGGAATTAATAATATAAAAAATTGCAAATATATACAATAGTTCCATTCTGACCTATTTTTAATATCCGATGGTTGACAAAGTTTTCTCTGTTTACAGAAGTGAAGACAGTTCGTGCGGTCCGCGGACGCGAGGCGCTGCTGCCTTGCGGCCCGGATAGGATTACCCTTGATGGGCCACAATCATATATAATGTGGCTTAAAGACGACAACATCATCTACCGCTACCCTGACCCCGAACACGAGAAATTGTAAGTGTGAATTATATTGCTAATGCTTGCGTTTAACCGTCTTTTCGACCGATGTCAAGCAATTTTGCGTTGCTTATGTGCACAGCTATGGAAATAATATTGTATTAGACAGTGGATTGAAAGTCAGTGGTACCTCTTTGACCTTCTGTTGACTTGGAGTATTAGTAACTTTCAATGGGATACGAGTTGGGTTGGGGTGGGTTTTAGTCAGTAAAAGTCTGACACGCCCTCCCGCTTCGCCCAGAGCGGGATAAGTCATTTGATGAATTCCCATCCAAAAAAAAAATATCTTTAACATGGATGAAACTGGTCTCCAGCTGAATAACCGTCCTGGGGCTGTTCTAGCTAAGAAAGGAAGTAAAGCCGTGGCCACAATAACGTCGACTGAAAAGGGAGAAACTGTGACCTGCTGCAATGCCGAAGGAGTATTTTTGCCTCCCGCTTGCATCATGAAGGGCAAAAATAAAAAAAGCAGATTATGAGGATGGCTTACCTCCAGGTTCCGTTCTCTACATGTCACAAAAATCTGCCTACATAAATGCGGATAGTTTATAGCTTGGCTTAAAGACCATTTTATTCCTCGAAAACCACCTCGAAATCCTCTAAAACCAGCAACAATCAGTAAGACTTTACCAGTTGGTAAAGTCTTACTGATTGTTGATGCATCGCATTTTTCGGTTGAAGTTCTAGAACTAGCCGACGCAAACGACATTATTCTTTTTTGAACCCTTAGACAGAGCTTTGTCAAGTCCATAAAATCTTATTTTTATAAACAATGTCGAAATTGGCTTAATACGAGTAATCATCCAGCAGCCTAATTGCGGAACACATTTAATTTCTGATAGCAATTCCGAATTTAAACAAACTCCAGTCGATTTCGGTTCCCTTAATCGGAATTGTGTAATTAAAATGAAACAAATTCTGCCAAATTGTATAGGGAGGGTACCAAAATCTGACCAAATCGTTTTCATATATGCGTTTTGTTTCATCAAATATGAACTATTTGCTTGCGAATAATTTTACAATAATATAACATTGTTTTAATGACAACTGATGGTCTACTACTGCTTATAAATGAAAAACTACAATACTTTCTTAAAAAATTCAAAATCAATTTATAAAACACTTCCTACCAAAAACTACCATAATTGAAAAACACAACGAAACGTTATTATCTTCACGTTTTAGTTATCTGTGGCCAGTGGAAAAATAGTAGAAAAGCAGGGTTGTCAACTTATTGAGATTTCCACTAATACCGGGTTGGTCGGTATGGACACCGCAACTGGCGGACTATTATGTGTAGCTGGTGGTTTTGTTGTGGTTAGTCTAATTTAAATTGTGGAAAATAATACAATCAACTGCTAGAGCTTTGAATCGAGAAAATATTATATCAACACGATACTGGCAAGTTGTTTTATTATTTTCAAGAAGCCTGTGGCACTTATGATTATTTTTAAATGCCGAAACCACTTTGGATACAAACGTTGATTTGGAAAGATAGTTCAGCATACTAGAATCAATTCTTTTTTTTCATGTAACAGTTGACGTTCAAAAGTGCCTTTTTTGGGCCTAATTGAAATAAATGCTTTGACTTTGACTTTGCAAATATAGTGAACAGCGACAGTGTTAATATCGAAAAACGTGATTTTGAAAAAAATATCCCATGGGAACCTACTTTCGGGATAGTAAAATTAACCATTGTTCCATTATTGTGTAGCTAACAATCTAACAAATATCGTCACTTACTTTTCCAGTAATTATCGTGTTATATTATCTATAGTAGTTATGTTGTAACAAAGACTATAATTATTACATGATAAGTTTTATTTCATCCTCAAAACGACGACCGAATGACAGTAATAGGAATTAATAATATAAAAAATTGCAAATATATACAATAGTTCCATTCTGACCTATTTTTAATATCCGATGGTTGACAAAGTTTTCTCTGTTTACAGAAGTGAAGACAGTTCGTGCGGTCCGCGGACGCGAGGCGCTGCTGCCTTGCGGCCCGGATAGGATTACCCTTGATGGGCCACAATCATATATAATGTGGCTTAAAGACGACAACATCATCTACCGCTACCCTGACCCCGAACACGAGAAATTGTAAGTGTGAATTATATTGCTAATGCTTGCGTTTAACCGTCTTTTCGACCGATGTCAAGCAATTTTGCGTTGCTTATGTGCACAGCTATGGAAATAATATTGTATTAGACAGTGGATTGAAAGTCAGTGGTACCTCTTTGACCTTCTGTTGACTTGGAGTATTAGTAACTTTCAATGGGATACGAGTTGGGTTGGGGTGGGTTTTAGTCAGTAAAAGTCTGACACGCCCTCCCGCTTCGCCCAGAGCGGGATAAGTCATTTGATGAATTCCCATCCAAAAAAAAAATATCTTTAACATGGATGAAACTGGTCTCCAGCTGAATAACCGTCCTGGGGCTGTTCTAGCTAAGAAAGGAAGTAAAGCCGTGGCCACAATAACGTCGACTGAAAAGGGAGAAACTGTGACCTGCTGCAATGCCGAAGGAGTATTTTTGCCTCCCGCTTGCATCATGAAGGGCAAAAATAAAAAAAGCAGATTATGAGGATGGCTTACCTCCAGGTTCCGTTCTCTACATGTCACAAAAATCTGCCTACATAAATGCGGACAGTTTATAGCTTGGCTTAAAGACCATTTTATTCCTCGAAAACCACCTCGAAATCCTCTAAAACCAGCAACAATCAGTAAGACTTTACCAGTTGGTAAAGTATTACTGATTGTTGATGCATCGCATTTTTCGGTTGAAGTTCTAGAACTAGCCGACGCAAACGACATTATTCTTTTTTGAACCCTTAGACAGAGCTTTGTCAAGTCCATAAAATCTTATTTTTATAAACAATGTCGAAATTGGCTTAATACGAGTAATCATCCAGCAGCCTAATTGCGGAACACATTTAATTTCTGATAGCAATTCCGAATTTAAACAAACTCCAGTCGATTTCGGTTCCCTTAATCGGAATTGTGTAATTAAAATGAAACAAATTCTGCCAAATTGTATAGGGAGGGTACCAAAATCTGACCAAATCGTTTTCATATATGCGTTTTGTTTCATCAAATATGAACTATTTGCTTGCGAATAATTTTACAATAATATAACATTGTTTTAATGACAACTGATGGTCTACTACTGCTTATAAATGAAAAACTACAATACTTTCTTAAAAAATTCAAAATCAATTTATAAAACACTTCCTACCAAAAACTACCATAATTGAAAAACACAACGAAACGTTATTATCTTCACGTTTTAGTTATCTGTGGCCAGTGGAAAAATAGTAGAAAAGCAGGGTTGTCAACTTATTGATATTTCCACTAATACCGGGTTGGTCGGTATGGACACCGCAACTGGCGGACTATTATGTGTAGCTGGTGGTTTTGTTGTGGTTAGTCTAATTTAAATTGTGGAAAATAATACAATCAACTGCTAGAGCTTTGAATCGAGAAAATATTATATTAACACGATACTGGCAAGTTGTTTTATTATTTTCAAGAAGCCTGTGGCACTTATGATTATTTTTAAATGCCGAAACCACTTTGGATACAAACGTTGATTTGGAAAGATAGTTCAGCATACTAGAATCAATTCTTTTTTTTCATGTAACAGTTGACGTTCAAAAGTGCCTTTTTTGGGCCTAATTGAAATAAATGCTTTGACTTTGACTTTGCAAATATAGTGAACAGCGACAGTGTTAATATCGAAAAACGTGATTTTGAAAAAAATATCCCATGGGAACCTACTTTCGGGATAGTAAAATTAACCATTGTTCCATTATTGTGTAGCTAACAATCTAACAAATATCGTCACTTACTTTTCCAGTAATTATCGTGTTATATTATCTATAGTAGTTATGTTGTAACAAAGACTATAATTATTACATGATAAGTTTTATTTCATCCTCAAAACGACGACCGAATGACAGTAATAGGAATTAATAATATAAAAAATTGCAAATATATACAATAGTTCCATTCTGACCTATTTTTAATATCCGATGGTTGACAAAGTTTTCTCTGTTTACAGAAGTGAAGACAGTTCGTGCGGTCCGCGGACGCGAGGCGCTGCTGCCTTGCGGCCCGGATAGGATTACCCTTGATGGGCCACAATCATATATAATGTGGCTTAAAGACGACAACATCATCTACCGCTACCCTGACCCCGAACACGAGAAATTGTAAGTGTGAATTATATTGCTAATGCTTGCGTTTAACCGTCTTTTCGACCGATGTCAAGCAATTTTGCGTTGCTTATGTGCACAGCTATGGAAATAATATTGTATTAGACAGTGGATTGAAAGTCAGTGGTACCTCTTTGACCTTCTGTTGACTTGGAGTATTAGTAACTTTCAATGGGATACGAGTTGGGTTGGGGTGGGTTTTAGTCAGTAAAAGTCTGACACGCCCTCCCGCTTCGCCCAGAGCGGGATAAGTCATTTGATGAATTCCCATCCAAAAAAAAAATATCTTTAACATGGATGAAACTGGTCTCCAGCTGAATAACCGTCCTGGGGCTGTTCTAGCTAAGAAAGGAAGTAAAGCCGTGGCCACAATAACGTCGACTGAAAAGGGAGAAACTGTGACCTGCTGCAATGCCGAAGGAGTATTTTTGCCTCCCGCTTGCATCATGAAGGGCAAAAATAAAAAAAGCAGATTATGAGGATGGCTTACCTCCAGGTTCCGTTCTCTACATGTCACAAAAATCTGCCTACATAAATGCGGATAGTTTATAGCTTGGCTTAAAGACCATTTTATTCCTCGAAAACCACCTCGAAATCCTCTAAAACCAGCAACAATCAGTAAGACTTTACCAGTTGGTAAAGTCTTACTGATTGTTGATGCATCGCATTTTTCGGTTGAAGTTCTAGAACTAGCCGACGCAAACGACATTATTCTTTTTTGAACCCTTAGACAGAGCTTTGTCAAGTCCATAAAATCTTATTTTTATAAACAATGTCGAAATTGGCTTAATACGAGTAATCATCCAGCAGCCTAATTGCGGAACACATTTAATTTCTGATAGCAATTCCGAATTTAAACAAACTCCAGTCGATTTCGGTTCCCTTAATCGGAATTGTGTAATTAAAATGAAACAAATTCTGCCAAATTGTATAGGGAGGGTACCAAAATCTGACCAAATCGTTTTCATATATGCGTTTTGTTTCATCAAATATGAACTATTTGCTTGCGAATAATTTTACAATAATATAACATTGTTTTAATGACAACTGATGGTCTACTACTGCTTATAAATGAAAAACTACAATACTTTCTTAAAAAATTCAAAATCAATTTATAAAACACTTCCTACCAAAAACTACCATAATTGAAAAACACAACGAAACGTTATTATCTTCACGTTTTAGTTATCTGTGGCCAGTGGAAAAATAGTAGAAAAGCAGGGTTGTCAACTTATTGAGATTTCCACTAATACCGGGTTGGTCGGTATGGACACCGCAACTGGCGGACTATTATGTGTAGCTGGTGGTTTTGTTGTGGTTAGTCTAATTTAAATTGTGGAAAATAATACAATCAACTGCTAGAGCTTTGAATCGAGAAAATATTATATTAACACGATACTGGCAAGTTGTTTTATTATTTTCAAGAAGCCTGTGGCACTTATGATTATTTTTAAATGCCGAAACCACTTTGGATACAAACGTTGATTTGGAAAGATAGTTCAGCATACTAGAATCAATTCTTTTTTTTCATGTAACAGTTGACGTTCAAAAGTGCCTTTTTTGGGCCTAATTGAAATAAATGCTTTGACTTTGACTTTGCAAATATAGTGAACAGCGACAGTGTTAATATCGAAAAACGTGATTTTGAAAAAAATATCCCATGGGAACCTACTTTCGGGATAGTAAAATTAACCATTGTTCCATTATTGTGTAGCTAACAATCTAACAAATATCGTCACTTACTTTTCCAGTAATTATCGTGTTATATTATCTATAGTAGTAATGTTGTAACAAAGACTATAATTATTACATGATAAGTTTTATTTCATCCTCAAAACGACGACCGAATGACAGTAATAGGAATTAATAATATAAAAAATTGCAAATATATACAATAGTTCCATTCTGACCTATTTTTAATATCCGATGGTTGACCAAGTTTTCTCTGTTTACAGAAGTGAAGACAGTTCGTGCGGTCCGCGGACGCGAGGCGCTGCTGCCTTGCGGCCCGGATAGGATTACCCTTGATGGGCCACAATCATATATAATGTGGCTTAAAGACGACAACATCATCTACCGCTACCCTGACCCCGAACACGAGAAATTGTAAGTGTGAATTATATTGCTAATGCTTGCGTTTAACCGTCTTTTCGACCGATGTCAAGCAATTTTGCGTTGCTTATGTGCACAGCTATGGAAATAATATTGTATTAGACAGTGGATTGAAAGTCAGTGGTACCTCTTTGACCTTCTGTTGACTTGGAGTATTAGTAACTTTCAATGGGATACGAGTTGGGTTGGGGTGGGTTTTAGTCAGTAAAAGTCTGACACGCCCTCCCGCTTCGCCCAGAGCGGGATAAGTCATTTGATGAATTCCCATCCAAAAAAAAAATATCTTTAACATGGATGAAACTGGTCTCCAGCTGAATAACCGTCCTGGGGCTGTTCTAGCTAAGAAAGGAAGTAAAGCCGTGGCCACAATAACGTCGACTGAAAAGGGAGAAACTGTGACCTGCTGCAATGCCGAAGGAGTATTTTTGCCTCCCGCTTGCATCATGAAGGGCAAAAATAAAAAAAGCAGATTATGAGGATGGCTTACCTCCAGGTTCCGTTCTCTACATGTCACAAAAATCTGCCTACATAAATGCGGATAGTTTATAGCTTGGCTTAAAGACCATTTTATTCCTCGAAAACCACCTCGAAATCCTCTAAAACCAGCAACAATCAGTAAGACTTTACCAGTTGGTAAAGTCTTACTGATTGTTGATGCATCGCATTTTTCGGTTGAAGTTCTAGAACTAGCCGACGCAAACGACATTATTCTTTTTTGAACCCTTAGACAGAGCTTTGTCAAGTCCATAAAATCTTATTTTTATAAACAATGTCGAAATTGGCTTAATACGAGTAATCATCCAGCAGCCTAATTGCGGAACACATTTAATTTCTGATAGCAATTCCGAATTTAAACAAACTCCAGTCGATTTCGGTTCCCTTAATCGGAATTGTGTAATTAAAATGAAACAAATTCTGCCAAATTGTATAGGGAGGGTACCAAAATCTGACCAAATCGTTTTCATATATGCGTTTTGTTTCATCAAATATGAACTATTTGCTTGCGAATAATTTTACAATAATATAACATTGTTTTAATGACAACTGATGGTCTACTACTGCTTATAAATGAAAAACTACAATACTTTCTTAAAAAATTCAAAATCAATTTATAAAACACTTCCTACCAAAAACTACCATAATTGAAAAACACAACGAAACGTTATTATCTTCACGTTTTAGTTATCTGTGGCCAGTGGAAAAATAGTAGAAAAGCAGGGTTGTCAACTTATTGAGATTTCCACTAATACCGGGTTGGTCGGTATGGACACCGCAACTGGCGGACTATTATGTGTAGCTGGTGGTTTTGTTGTGGTTAGTCTAATTTAAATTGTGGAAAATAATACAATCAACTGCTAGAGCTTTGAATCGAGAAAATATTATATTAACACGATACTGGCAAGTTGTTTTATTATTTTCAAGAAGCCTGTGGCACTTATGATTATTTTTAAATGCCGAAACCACTTTGGATACAAACGTTGATTTGGAAAGATAGTTCAGCATACTAGAATCAATTCTTTTTTTTCATGTAACAGTTGACGTTCAAAAGTGCCTTTTTTGGGCCTAATTGAAATAAATGCTTTGACTTTGACTTTGCAAATATAGTGAACAGCGACAGTGTTAATATCGAAAAACGTGATTTTGAAAAAAATATCCCATGGGAACCTACTTTCGGGATAGTAAAATTAACCATTGTTCCATTATTGTGTAGCTAACAATCTAACAAATATCGTCACTTACTTTTCCAGTAATTATCGTGTTATATTATCTATAGTAGTAATGTTGTAACAAAGACTATAATTATTACATGATAAGTTTTATTTCATCCTCAAAACGACGACCGAATGACAGTAATAGGAATTAATAATATAAAAAATTGCAAATATATACAATAGTTCCATTCTGACCTATTTTTAATATCCGATGGTTGACCAAGTTTTCTCTGTTTACAGAAGTGAAGACAGTTCGTGCGGTCCGCGGACGCGAGGCGCTGCTGCCTTGCGGCCCGGATAGGATTACCCTTGATGGGCCACAATCATATATAATGTGGCTTAAAGACGACAACATCATCTACCGCTACCCTGACCCCGAACACGAGAAATTGTAAGTGTGAATTATATTGCTAATGCTTGCGTTTAACCGTCTTTTCGACCGATGTCAAGCAATTTTGCGTTGCTTATGTGCACAGCTATGGAAATAATATTGTATTAGACAGTGGATTGAAAGTCAGTGGTACCTCTTTGACCTTCTGTTGACTTGGAGTATTAGTAACTTTCAATGGGATACGAGTTGGGTTGGGGTGGGTTTTAGTCAGTAAAAGTCTGACACGCCCTCCCGCTTCGCCCAGAGCGGGATAAGTCATTTGATGAATTCCCATCCAAAAAAAAAATATCTTTAACATGGATGAAACTGGTCTCCAGCTGAATAACCGTCCTGGGGCTGTTCTAGCTAAGAAAGGAAGTAAAGCCGTGGCCACAATAACGTCGACTGAAAAGGGAGAAACTGTGACCTGCTGCAATGCCGAAGGAGTATTTTTGCCTCCCGCTTGCATCATGAAGGGCAAAAATAAAAAAAGCAGATTATGAGGATGGCTTACCTCCAGGTTCCGTTCTCTACATGTCACAAAAATCTGCCTACATAAATGCGGATAGTTTATAGCTTGGCTTAAAGACCATTTTATTCCTCGAAAACCACCTCGAAATCCTCTAAAACCAGCAACAATCAGTAAGACTTTACCAGTTGGTAAAGTCTTACTGATTGTTGATGCATCGCATTTTTCGGTTGAAGTTCTAGAACTAGCCGACGCAAACGACATTATTCTTTTTTGAACCCTTAGACAGAGCTTTGTCAAGTCCATAAAATCTTATTTTTATAAACAATGTCGAAATTGGCTTAATACGAGTAATCATCCAGCAGCCTAATTGCGGAACACATTTAATTTCTGATAGCAATTCCGAATTTAAACAAACTCCAGTCGATTTCGGTTCCCTTAATCGGAATTGTGTAATTAAAATGAAACAAATTCTGCCAAATTGTATAGGGAGGGTACCAAAATCTGACCAAATCGTTTTCATATATGCGTTTTGTTTCATCAAATATGAACTATTTGCTTGCGAATAATTTTACAATAATATAACATTGTTTTAATGACAACTGATGGTCTACTACTGCTTATAAATGAAAAACTACAATACTTTCTTAAAAAATTCAAAATCAATTTATAAAACACTTCCTACCAAAAACTACCATAATTGAAAAACACAACGAAACGTTATTATCTTCACGTTTTAGTTATCTGTGGCCAGTGGAAAAATAGTAGAAAAGCAGGGTTGTCAACTTATTGAGATTTCCACTAATACCGGGTTGGTCGGTATGGACACCGCAACTGGCGGACTATTATGTGTAGCTGGTGGTTTTGTTGTGGTTAGTCTAATTTAAATTGTGGAAAATAATACAATCAACTGCTAGAGCTTTGAATCGAGAAAATATTATATTAACACGATACTGGCAAGTTGTTTTATTATTTTCAAGAAGCCTGTGGCACTTATGATTATTTTTAAATGCCGAAACCACTTTGGATACAAACGTTGATTTGGAAAGATAGTTCAGCATACTAGAATCAATTCTTTTTTTTCATGTAACAGTTGACGTTCAAAAGTGCCTTTTTTGGGCCTAATTGAAATAAATGCTTTGACTTTGACTTTGCAAATATAGTGAACAGCGACAGTGTTAATATCGAAAAACGTGATTTTGAAAAAAATATCCCATGGGAACCTACTTTCGGGATAGTAAAATTAACCATTGTTCCATTATTGTGTAGCTAACAATCTAACAAATATCGTCACTTACTTTTCCAGTAATTATCGTGTTATATTATCTATAGTAGTAATGTTGTAACAAAGACTATAATTATTACATGATAAGTTTTATTTCATCCTCAAAACGACGACCGAATGACAGTAATAGGAATTAATAATATAAAAAATTGCAAATATATACAATAGTTCCATTCTGACCTATTTTTAATATCCGATGGTTGACCAAGTTTTCTCTGTTTACAGAAGTGAAGACAGTTCGTGCGGTCCGCGGACGCGAGGCGCTGCTGCCTTGCGGCCCGGATAGGATTACCCTTGATGGGCCACAATCATATATAATGTGGCTTAAAGACGACAACATCATCTACCGCTACCCTGACCCCGAACACGAGAAATTGTAAGTGTGAATTATAATTATTGCTAATGCTTGCGTTTAACCGTCTTTTCGACCGATGTCAAGCAATTTTGCGTTGCTTATGTGCACAGCTATGGAAATAATATTGTATTAGACAGTGGATTGAAAGTCAGTGGTACCTCTTTGACCTTCTGTTGACTTGGAGTATTAGTAACTTTCAATGGGATACGAGTTGGGTTGGGGTGGGTTTTAGTCAGTAAAAGTCTGTCACGCCCTCCCGCTTCGCCCAGAGCGGGATAAGTCATTTGATGAATTCCCATCCAAAAAAAAAATATCTTTAACATGGATGAAACTGGTCTCCAGCTGAATAACCGTCCTGGGGCTGTTCTAGCTAAGAAAGGAAGTAAAGCCGTGGCCACAATAACGTCGACTGAAAAGGGAGAAACTGTGACCTGCTGCAATGCCGAAGGAGTATTTTTGCCTCCCGCTTGCATCATGAAGGGCAAAAATAAAAAAAGCAGATTATGAGGATGGCTTACCTCCAGGTTCCGTTCTCTACATGTCACAAAAATCTGCCTACATAAATGCGGATAGTTTATAGCTTGGCTTAAAGACCATTTTATTCCTCGAAAACCACCTCGAAATCCTCTAAAACCAGCAACAATCAGTAAGACTTTACCAGTTGGTAAAGTCTTACTGATTGTTGATGCATCGCATTTTTCGGTTGAAGTTCTAGAACTAGCCGACGCAAACGACATTATTCTTTTTTGAACCCTTAGACAGAGCTTTGTCAAGTCCATAAAATCTTATTTTTATAAACAATGTCGAAATTGGCTTAATACGAGTAATCATCCAGCAGCCTAATTGCGGAACACATTTAATTTCTGATAGCAATTCCGAATTTAAACAAACTCCAGTCGATTTCGGTTCCCTTAATCGGAATTGTGTAATTAAAATGAAACAAATTCTGCCAAATTGTATAGGGAGGGTACCAAAATCTGACCAAATCGTTTTCATATATGCGTTTTGTTTCATCAAATATGAACTATTTGCTTGCGAATAATTTTACAATAATATAACATTGTTTTAATGACAACTGATGGTCTACTACTGCTTATAAATGAAAAACTACAATACTTTCTTAAAAAATTCAAAATCAATTTATAAAACACTTCCTACCAAAAACTACCATAATTGAAAAACACAACGAAACGTTATTATCTTCACGTTTTAGTTATCTGTGGCCAGTGGAAAAATAGTAGAAAAGCAGGGTTGTCAACTTATTGAGATTTCCACTAATACCGGGTTGGTCGGTATGGACACCGCAACTGGCGGACTATTATGTGTAGCTGGTGGTTTTGTTGTGGTTAGTCTAATTTAAATTGTGGAAAATAATACAATCAACTGCTAGAGCTTTGAATCGAGAAAATATTATATTAACACGATACTGGCAAGTTGTTTTATTATTTTCAAGAAGCCTGTGGCACTTATGATTATTTTTAAATGCCGAAACCACTTTGGATACAAACGTTGATTTGGAAAGATAGTTCAGCATACTAGAATCAATTCTTTTTTTTCATGTAACAGTTGACGTTCAAAAGTGCCTTTTTTGGGCCTAATTGAAATAAATGCTTTGACTTTGACTTTGCAAATATAGTGAACAGCGACAGTGTTAATATCGAAAAACGTGATTTTGAAAAAAATATCCCATGGGAACCTACTTTCGGGATAGTAAAATTAACCATTGTTCCATTATTGTGTAGCTAACAATCTAACAAATATCGTCACTTACTTTTCCAGTAATTATCGTGTTATATTATCTATAGTAGTAATGTTGTAACAAAGACTATAATTATTACATGATAAGTTTTATTTCATCCTCAAAACGACGACCGAATGACAGTAATAGGAATTAATAATATAAAAAATTGCAAATATATACAATAGTTCCATTCTGACCTATTTTTAATATCCGATGGTTGACCAAGTTTTCTCTGTTTACAGAAGTGAAGACAGTTCGTGCGGTCCGCGGACGCGAGGCGCTGCTGCCTTGCGGCCCGGATAGGATTACCCTTGATGGGCCACAATCATATATAATGTGGCTTAAAGACGACAACATCATCTACCGCTACCCTGACCCCGAACACGAGAAATTGTAAGTGTGAATTATAATTATTGCTAATGCTTGCGTTTAACCGTCTTTTCGACCGATGTCAAGCAATTTTGCGTTGCTTATGTGCACAGCTATGGAAATAATATTGTATTAGACAGTGGATTGAAAGTCAGTGGTACCTCTTTGACCTTCTGTTGACTTGGAGTATTAGTAACTTTCAATGGGATACGAGTTGGGTTGGGGTGGGTTTTAGTCAGTAAAAGTCTGTCACGCCCTCCCGCTTCGCCCAGAGCGGGATAAGTCATTTGATGAATTCCCATCCAAAAAAAAAATATCTTTAACATGGATGAAACTGGTCTCCAGCTGAATAACCGTCCTGGGGCTGTTCTAGCTAAGAAAGGAAGTAAAGCCGTGGCCACAATAACGTCGACTGAAAAGGGAGAAACTGTGACCTGCTGCAATGCCGAAGGAGTATTTTTGCCTCCCGCTTGCATCATGAAGGGCAAAAATAAAAAAAGCAGATTATGAGGATGGCTTACCTCCAGGTTCCGTTCTCTACATGTCACAAAAATCTGCCTACATAAATGCGGATAGTTTATAGCTTGGCTTAAAGACCATTTTATTCCTCGAAAACCACCTCGAAATCCTCTAAAACCAGCAACAATCAGTAAGACTTTACCAGTTGGTAAAGTCTTACTGATTGTTGATGCATCGCATTTTTCGGTTGAAGTTCTAGAACTAGCCGACGCAAACGACATTATTCTTTTTTGAACCCTTAGACAGAGCTTTGTCAAGTCCATAAAATCTTATTTTTATAAACAATGTCGAAATTGGCTTAATACGAGTAATCATCCAGCAGCCTAATTGCGGAACACATTTAATTTCTGATAGCAATTCCGAATTTAAACAAACTCCAGTCGATTTCGGTTCCCTTAATCGGAATTGTGTAATTAAAATGAAACAAATTCTGCCAAATTGTATAGGGAGGGTACCAAAATCTGACCAAATCGTTTTCATATATGCGTTTTGTTTCATCAAATATGAACTATTTGCTTGCGAATAATTTTACAATAATATAACATTGTTTTAATGACAACTGATGGTCTACTACTGCTTATAAATGAAAAACTACAATACTTTCTTAAAAAATTCAAAATCAATTTATAAAACACTTCCTACCAAAAACTACCATAATTGAAAAACACAACGAAACGTTATTATCTTCACGTTTTAGTTATCTGTGGCCAGTGGAAAAATAGTAGAAAAGCAGGGTTGTCAACTTATTGAGATTTCCACTAATACCGGGTTGGTCGGTATGGACACCGCAACTGGAGGACTATTATGTGTAGCTGGTGGTTTTGTTGTGGTTAGTCTAATTTAAATTGTGGAAAATAATACAATCAACTGCTAGAGCTTTGAATCGAGAAAATATTATATTAACACGATACTGGCAAGTTGTTTTATTATTTTCAAGAAGCCTGTGGCACTTATGATTATTTTTAAATGCCGAAACCACTTTGGATACAAACGTTGATTTGGAAAGATAGTTCAGCATACTAGAATCAATTCTTTTTTTTCATGTAACAGTTGACGTTCAAAAGTGCCTTTTTTGGGCCTAATTGAAATAAATGCTTTGACTTTGACTTTGCAAATATAGTGAACAGCGACAGTGTTAATATCGAAAAACGTGATTTTGAAAAAAATATCCCATGGGAACCTACTTTCGGGATAGTAAAATTAACCATTGTTCCATTATTGTGTAGCTAACAATCTAACAAATATCGTCACTTACTTTTCCAGTAATTATCGTGTTATATTATCTATAGTAGTTATGTTGTAACAAAGACTATAATTATTACATGATACATTTTATTTCATCCTCAAAACGACGACCGAATGACAGTAATAGGAATTAATAATATAAAAAATTGCAAATATAGTTTATTTTAGTCGTTTGCAGAACCGCCATCAGTGTGAGAAAAAAATTGACCCGGGAAAAAAATTGGCAACACTTGACTTGAATTTTGTTGAAAGTTGTTGTTATGTTTTTCATATCATGATATTTACTATTCGCATACAGATACATGGGCCTGGGTCAATGAAAAGCAATTTTGGAACATTTCAATTGGCACAGAACATTTAACTAAATGTTCCACCAGAACCTTTGTTTGGAAGACCTTTGGCAAGGAATAGAAATTGAAAACTGAAGTAGTTGCAGAGCAGCAGTAACAATGCAGTCAGAAGTAGATCTCAGCAGTGGTCAAAGGAAATAGCAACAGCATCATTCATGCTGCTTTCAAATCTTCATAGGTGAAACGCCTGAGGACCCCCCCCCTCAGTTTTAAAACAAAATCAAATTATTTTCTGCTCAATTATAGTACTTAATAAATAATGCAGCAAACTTAGCTCATTACCTAGACTTTCATCAACCCACGGCTGGGCAAAAGCTCTAGGCCTAGTCATTGCTGGCAGTTGTTTCGCCAATTTTTATTGATCAGCTATTTCTATTGAACATAACACTAAATTAGAATGACAAACAATACTTATACACAAAATATATGATGTGATTTATTTAATTTGCCTAAATAAATATATTCATAATTATGAGTTGCCGATTGATTTTTAGCATCCATACATAAACTCACGCCTTTTTCCCATGGGGGTAGACAGAAAGTACAGAATGCCACCTACGATCCTTGCATACTGTTTTTGCTTTGTTTACTTTCATACGTCTGGTCATACACGCACGCCGGTTACCAGTACTATGCACCTGTCCTGTGTGAACAGCACCAAAAACGTATGTCCTCCTACGGTGTCCCAGTGTTCTGGCGTGTCCAGTCACATCTGCCTTGTAAATACTTGTTGTTAGCCGCCTATCATTCATCCACTCCAGACCAAACCATCAAAGCATACTTAACTCTTGTTCTTAACTGTGACAAAAGGCTCACCTCCAATGATTGATACAGAAGATTGTATTTCAATGTCCAGCCTTGCCAGCAAATTCTTTGTAGGAAAATCCCCTGTATGTCAACTAGATTGGTGTTGGTAGGGAAGTGTTTCATTCATTTAGATTACTGCTGTATTTCACTTATTGACTAATTTGGACATTGCTCAAAACAAAACAGTGATAAGACTTTTTGCGGACGGCTGCGGTGGACAAAATAAAAATAGTACTGTAATAGGCATGTGCTGTAAATGGCTAATGTCTAGTGCACCACCTCAAATAAAGGAGGTAAATATAATTTTCCCCATGGTAGGCCACTCTTTCTTGCCACCAGACAGAATAATTGCGAAAATAGAAAAAGAGATTAAAACAATGTCTGTGATAAGTGATCCACAGTCATATGTGAATATATTTAAAAAACATAGCAGTGTATACAATCTTACGCAGGATATTGATGTTCATGACTGGAAAGAAGAAGTTTCTAAGATATTCAAACCACCAGGAAATTGGCACTTTAAGTTTAATTTGACTAAAAGATTTATTTTGAAACGAGGAAGACAAAACGTGAGCATCCAAGGTGAAGAAAATTATAAACATGAGGTTGGTGCACCTAAACATGTCACAAAAAAAGGCAAGAGCTGCTCTGAAATGGAATCATCTGTAATCCCGAGAGGAAACAAAATCAACTCTGCAAAAATCAAGGATGTTGTTGCACTACTGACAAAACACTATGGAGAACATTGGCGAAATATACCATCCCTACACTTTTATAAAAACGTTGAAGAAACGAATGATAATTTCATGCATGTTGCAAATATCCTATCCTTTGGAAGAATCAGAAAATTTTGTGTAGTTCATAAGATTAACGAAACTTTCTATCTATTTTTTTATGTTTTATCCAATAAATATTTGTCTTAAATCTTAATTCTTCCCACAATTTCTTTTCCTTACCTAGCTACCTAGCTACCCACGTTATAAAAATAAAGGCTAAAAATAATATGGTAACAAACTTCTTTCTTCTACCACTCATTTTAGAACATCCTGTAAAGATGATAGTACAGTTTAAAGTTAGTAAGGCAGCTAGATCCAGCACTTTATTATCAAAAGCCGCCAGATCTCGAAATGAGTATCAAAATCCGCTATTTCCTATTTTTCAGGACGAAAATATGCTTATTTTGCTATTGAATTATATAACTATGAATTATATTATTGTTTTATTTAATTTTAAAAAGTCATCTAATTTTATGGCATTAATTTTATAAAGGTAGCCTTACTGACACATATCTTAACTCTACTGTAAAATTGATCTATATGGATGTGACGGCATTTGAAATTAGACGACACCGTCTGTGATCGACACTGAACAGCGGGGATTTATTAAAATTCATGTACTCGGTGGGGCTTCCGCTTCCGAAATCCATCGATTATTGCAGCAAAGTCTTGGCAAGACTGCTTACTCTCTTTCTGCAAAATTTTGGGTGAAGCGTTTTCAAGAAAATCATTGAGATGTTAGCGAAGGCAGGGGGGGGCTCACCATTTTCACCCTGATCGCGATCAACGTGTTGAAGCTGTGAGGCTGGCACTTGAAGATAAAAGAGACTGGTCGGAGATGGAGCTTGCCGAACGGTTGGACATTCCTCAGTCTACTTTTCATCGAATTTTAACTGATAATTTGAAATTGACCAAGAGGCTCGGTATATTTGTTCCTCGTGACTTGACCCCAGAAAACAAACCAGCTAGAATTGCAGCATCAAATCAAAATCTACAGCTACTGAGGAAACATCTATGGCTACTTCAGCAGACTTTAGCTTTGGATGAGAGTTGGATGTTTTTGAGGACACATAAGGATCGTACTGTTACATCCCTATTCTGTACAAGTAAATGCTGACACTAACGCCAAGTCAGCACCGGCATTTCTAGACCTTGATCTGTAACGGGCTCCTAGTCAGTTCGGGTTTGGCACTCAACCAGTTGGGACGTTTACCGGGTTTTCCCAAAATATATTGTCCTAAATCCTAGGAAGTAAAAAAAACCTTTTTTTTAAAGATTCGGGATTTTTCCATTCTAACAGTACGCACTCCAAGTACTGGCTATCCAAATATGAGCCTGCATCACGTTTGGCTATTCTTGACACTCGGGGCCCTAAGCGCATGCTTGTTCTGGCCTTAGATTGGTACAGGATCGCTTTTTGGGAGCTGTTACCAGCTGGCAAGACAGTGACTGCAGACTACTACAGTGACTTCCTAAATAAGAATATGGACTCCTGGTTTTCTGGAAAGAATTTTAAAAGAGTAATGATCCTGCACGATAATGCCAGGCCACATAAATCGAATAAAAATCAAGGAGTTTTTTCTTAGTAGAGGGATTGCGGAGTGGGCCCACCCCCCCTACTCGCTCGATCTTTCACCTTGCGATTACGCTTGCTTTGTTATTTTAAAGAGCGCTCTTCGTGATAACACATTTCAGCGCTGGGAGGTGCTAGAAGAATGTTTGGCCAACGAGATCGAGCAAGGTAATACCGCAGGCAGGTATAGAGCTGTACAGAAGCTTGAGGAGCGCTGGACCCTAGCAGTAGAAAAAGGAGGAGAGTACTTGTAGAATTAGTGTTTATTAAGTTTCCGTTCTTATTAATTTAAATAAAATAATTAAAAACATGTGGGCAAGTTTGAATGAATTGACCTAATAAAAGGCATTGCTGGTGACTGCTTTGTTCCTTAACTAAAGAAGTTGTGGCTTATTTTTGGGTCTCGTACTTCAAAAGGTAGAACCAGAAGCCTAATAGGAATCACTTTATTCATCGTCTGTCAAGAGTTCAAGCTTCTTTTTCTTAGGATTGGGAAGAAGTACCTAGTAGAAATTAATATCAAATAGGTACTAAAGTCTGCAGTCCCTTAGACGGGTTATTAAAAGAAACGGTCACTTAAATGTGTCTTCCTGATAGTCGCACATAGCGGTAAAAATTCAACACTGACAATACCTTTACCGTGCTACCATTTATGTGCGGTTAATTACGGCTACTTTCTTTTTTTAGGTGTGTGGTTACAACTTGATTTTGAACGAGCGAATTTGTGCTAATTTAATCGAGCAAAGACACGAGTGCGGGCAAATATAGACGCCTAGTGAGGACAATCTTTTAAATAAAAGTAAACGGTAAATAGTATTTATTTCCTTTTCGAGGTTTCAGTTTATGGTTTTGGTTTGTTAGATTTTTAATTAAACTTTTAATCCGTCCGTTTGAGGGCTTATTGGTCAACTCTCACGAATAACCCGCCCGAATAGGACGAATCGTCACTTTTAAATGATCACCTACACACACCAATTATAGTGCTTTTACTTCTGAATGAATACCTATTTGTTTAAATAGCGATGCTCATAAAATACACACGCAGACGAAAGCGTCGGCAACAGCTAGTATCACATTAAAGTATTTGTTGCATTTTCCTATCAAGTAGATATAGCAGATTTAAAAAAAAAGTATCATTGGTTATTCAATATTACTTCGTTAGATTTTATGATATCAATTATTTATACTTTATAATACTCGTAGGTATAACTAGCTTTTCCCAGTAACTTCTCGTATTGTAATCGGATCTGAGAGTTTCTTTTTTCTATTTGTACGGCGGGTCTTGAAGAACTTAGACCCGACCGTATGGACAGTTTCCACAAACCCATCGTTATAATCGTCCACGGAGCTCCCTAGGCACTCAAAATGATTCTGGAGTTCGAGCTGAAAGCTCTCGGGGTTCTGAAGTTGGATCGGTGCTGGTCGGAGCGTTGACTTCATCAGCCGAGATATTTCCAGCTTGATATTGATATTCAAAGTGCCTCTTACCATGCGGTGATCACTCCCGGTTTTCACCGCGTTGATCACAGAGACATCATTGAATATTTGCTTCTTCGTTGACATAATGATGTCAATCTCATTTTTAATTGCACCGTCAGGACTCTGCCAAGTCCACTTCCTGTGCTCACGTTTTCTGAAGAAGAAATTCATCATAAAGAGGCCTTTCTTCTCCATAAAACTAGCCAGTAGGTGACCCCGGTGGTTCCGACGTCCAACTCCAAATTGCCCCACTCTCAACTCATCATCGCTTCGCTTGCCCAGTTTCGCGTTGAAGTCCCCCATAACAACTGTGAAGTGAGTTTTGGAACCATGCATGGCTCTAAAAATATCCTCATATATGGTCTCCACTTCATCGTCGGGGTGCGTCGAGGTCGGGGCGTACACCTGTATGACCTTCAGGGAACGCCACCCTGGTCGACACACTTTCGATCTTCACAACGTTGCTCACAAGGGACTTATGGACGATGAACCCGACACCACCTTGGGACTGCTGGTCGCCCTCCCGGAAATAGAGCAGGTTTCTGGAATTCAGGATTATCGACTCCTCCCCCTCTCTTCGGACTTCAGATAAGCCTACTATACCCTATCATAACCTGCTCAATTCTTCCTCGAGCTCGGCGATCTTCTCGTCGGTCCGGAGTGTACGCGTGTTGAATGTTTCCAGGTCCGGTTGTCGGTGATTGTGGTAGCTGGATCTCTTCTGGGGATTCTTAGCTCCCCTTGCCTCACCGTGACCTTGACCGCTACCATAGCCAAGGGTAGGTGGGCCACCGGGCACTAGGGGCCGTTTTTTGTTCGTGCTTGTCATTATTTGGGGGGGGGGGGGGGGGGTTGCCATAATCACCACGCTTGGCAGGCGGGTTGGCGATCGCAGTATGGTACTCTACAATGCATAGAGAACGCTGCTGCCCATTCTCTAGTATGTCCCTTAGTCACCTCTTACGACACCCACGAGAAGAAATGGGGTGATGCTATTCTTTACGTCCGGCACCTACACGGTACAACTGTCAACACTTGATGCGAACAAATCGAGAGCAGTCACCATTGGCCGTTGGGTCGTAGAGGTTGTAAATGACAGGTTTAAAAGAGATTTCAAATTATTTAGGCAATGTTATTTTCATACACCTGCAAGAAGTTTAGCTGCTTGATTCAGTGCGCAGCTTTAATAAAAAGCAGCCAAAAGAGGCCCGCCTAAGCACCCAAAACATTGGTTTACCTGGTGAGCGACGACCCATTTATGTCGGAAAGTATCTCGAGAAAACTCTTTTTCGCGGCAGGAGAATTTGCAAAGCATAATGAATTAAAGTTCTGCTGAACTGCCAATGGAAGTATTCTCTTGCGGAAGGAAGACGGAGCCAAGCACATCCTTGTCAAATCAGAGCAGACACTGCGGGACCTGTCACATGGGGACCAGCAGGCGCCAGGTGACTTAGCACAAATGAACCAATGACTACTACCTAATTATGAATGTATTGTTTCGGTCAATAACAAAACAAAATATATCACTAAGGTTGTCACATTATATATATTTCTTAGTATTAAGCTACCCCTTTTGTATTAATTGTTTAAATAGCATGTTTAAGTTTACCGTTACTTGTCATGTCGTCTCTTTCTGTAATTACTACCAGTACACACATAAATTACAACACATGCACACACCTAATATAATTTATAACGATCTTCCAATCAATCACACATCTGCTTTCGCTAACACTAGACACTAGACACCAAACATCGATATTTGCACCCTCACAATACTAATTATTCATTTGCCTATTACATCCACATCACACGCCTTTTTATTAAGAAGAAAATGCATCTTAAGCAGCTGATACAGCATTCCCAACAAGCTCTAATATTTGCGTCCCTTTACTTTGCAAATCTATACTAATATTATAAAGCTGAAGAGTTTGTTTGTTTGTATGTTTGTTTGATTGAACGCGCTAATCTCAGGAATTGAAAAATTCTTTTTGTGCTGAGTAGCCTATTTATCAAGGAAGGCTATAGGCTATATAACATCACGCTACAACCAAGAGGAGCGGAGCAGTAATGAAAAATGTTGCAAAAACGGGGAAATCGCACGGGTTGGTGATTAGACGCGACGGGAAGGGTCGGGGGAACAAGTAATTTAACGCGGA
The DNA here is from genome assembly GCA_947507805.1 of Aporophyla nigra. Classification (NCBI taxonomy): domain Eukaryota; kingdom Metazoa; phylum Arthropoda; class Insecta; order Lepidoptera; family Noctuidae; genus Aporophyla; species Aporophyla nigra. The sequence continues at coordinate 21,975,253 of OX382292.1, read as the reverse complement.
CGAAGTCGCGGGCAGAAGCTAGTATACTATATTTTTTCAATGGCTAACCACGTCATGAATACACTTGAACTTGAATTGGATGCCTATCATGTATCAAAATCTTACAAAATTCCGGTAGGTGAATGCTTAAGTAAAATACAAGCACAGTCTACACAAAGGCATTTAACAATATTACATCTCAACATACGCAGTCTCGATAAAAATGTTGACAGCTTTTTAGCTTTTTTACGTCTCATTAAAATAGACTGTGATATCTGTGGTGTCTGTGTGGTGTGTGTGTGGGTGTGGTGTCTGTGTGTGTGTGTGTGTGTGTGTGTGTGTGTGTGTGTGTGTGTGTGTGTGTGTGTGTGTGGTATCTGTGTGTCTATGTATTGATAGAGTGCTGGCTACGAACTCCAGTCATTCCAAGTCTAAATGGCTATAATGTTCACTGTACAAAAACACATAAAAACCAAAATGATGGGATTGTTATGTTTACAAAGTCTTCATTACATTGCACTGTTCTGGAACCTGAGATAGTAGACTCAAACTGCCTACTTTGCTAAGTGGATAATAGTGTTGCTATTGTAGCCCTGTATAGATCCCCCTCATATAATTACATTGATAACTTCCTTAACAGTTTGGATACGCTGTTATTACCCTTAACTAAATTCCACCGTGTTGCGTAGGTTGGTGATACCAACATGGATATTAAACCCAACAATAAAGACAGGCACTCACATGAATACCTCACATTTGCGGCCTCTCATGGACTATTACCAGCACACTTATATCCTACAAGAGTAAATAACTGTTTAGACCACGTCCTGCTAAAAACCAAGCAGCCAGGCATAACCATAGTGATAGACTCACCTATAACCAACCACCTACCTGTATTTTTGAGCATCAATTTAAATCTGCCAAATCTCAAACCTTCACACACCACTAAAATTCTCGGCATTTCGAACATTCAAAAAGATATTGAAAGCACTGATTTCTCTCCAATCCTTCTTGTTAATAATGCTAATGTGGCGGCCGATACCTTGACGTCCTTACTGAGCCATATAATTGAAAAACACACTCGATTGTCCAAAATCCAAAGGAAGAATAGAAACATTAAGCCTTGGATCACACTCGGCTTACTTCACTGCATCCGGAACAGGGATAAAATGCATTCAGCTTTAACAGCACAAACAGAAAATCGTCCCCGTAGAGCGAAAAGTCACTAATGCCCGATTTCTGAAGTTCCAAGATAAACTCTCAACAACTATTCATTCAATAAAGTTATGCATAAGATAAACGTCGGCTAACTGTCACTGCGTTTCTGAATACAAAACAAACCATTCAATAACTATGAAACTGTCAAGTAGTTTCTTAGATGCCGCTAGATGGGTCTGTTTATGAGATTGCATCTAGAATTGATTTTTATTATTTAAATGGTCTCTAAAACTCGTTTAATAAACAAAAGATTTTTTTTCAAGGGTAAATAACTGGCCTAATATTATTTTAGTTAAAAATATGTAAAGTCGTAATTTTATATTTATGGGTAAAACCTTCTTTTCTATTGTCAGTACTCAGTTCATTGTTTATGATTCCTGATATTAATTTTACTTCGCTGTCGGTTACAATACATGTCTTTCGAATCGTTTGCGCTTCCATTCTTTTATATAATAACATAATGGAATCTGGAAAACGTAGTAAACATACTGAAAGAGAGAAGATGCTTCTTATCGAAGTGCATATTTAACTTGAAATAGCCAAGTTCATATGATTTTTTTTTATTTGTGTCCCCATTATACGTACATAATTGTACAATATGACAATTTTCCAGTTTGAAATATTTATAAAAGAGAAAGTTAGCAACCTAAAATATTGCTCCAACAATAGCCGACGGAAATGGTTTCCTTCAGAGGAAAAGGGTTGATCAACAGAGTCTATTACGATTCCTTGTTCAGAAGCAGAATCAATTATCAGTGAATCATTTTGTTTTAGAGCTATATTAATTATGTAACACAACTGTTGCAACAATTACAGCTAATGTGTGATTTTATTTTAACCGTAATTTTAGAGAGGCATTGAAATCTTCTTTTCCACTCACCAAATGTTCTTTCAACTGTGTTTCTGGTCTTTATTTGTACATCATTGTAACGTTTTACCGCATTTGTAGCTGGATTTAAGAATAGTGTTATCATGAACTTTTTACAAGGATAAGCACTGTCTCCTATGAGGTGACCATCTATCTCATTATTATCGAGTCGCACTCGTAGGAATGAGTTATAATAGACGGTACTGTCATGCAACGAGCATCTATATCACGAATGTATAACTTAAGGTGAATGCCTAGATAGCCCTCGCCATACATTTTTCAGGTGTGGAAATCTCGGTAAATAAACAGTTTCTGCAGAATAAAAGCAACTGTAATGAGACTTTATAATGTATTATGTTCGCGTATAGCCCAAATTTTATAAAAAAAACAGTATTTCTAGGAGAATTAGACCGAATAAAAAACGAAAAATCTTTACATGTGTGAGTGACCTGAATCGCGCCATCTGACAGAAATTTATAGAACCACTGAGAAAGTTGGTTGCTGTTGTGTTACGAGTTTACGATTAGTAAACATTCATAATAGATGGCGCTGTTTGATATTCGAACATTTTAAAAGAATTTATCTTTTAAATTCGATAATGCGACGTTGCCATTCTAGAGGCAGCGCGCGCACACCGCGTTGTTGCCATACCGTCAATGCGTGATTACTTGAGTCTTGAAAACTTGCGAATCGTTTCCAGAATATTGTGTTTCTAGCAAGTTAGCGCCGGGCGCGCGGGTTTGCCCGCGGAGTTAACATTTTATGATTGATAAAATGTTTTTTATTATGGAATGAGAAAGAATGCTTTACATAAAGTGAAAAAAATATCTCTGCGATCTGCCCTTGGTTCACACAGATACAATACTAATGTAATTATTGTATTATCTAGTTTAAATATGTAGTAAGTAGTTACTAGTACACGACTTTCCAGATTTAAAAATCTTTTTAATGTATGTAAGTAGGTACTGATAACATTCTGATACGCTTAGGTACTAATCCATTGGTTTGGGTTGAATAAAATCAGAGAATAGAATTTGATGTATAAGTAAGTTATAACTAAATCAGGCGATCAGCGAAGCTACCTACACAATGGTGAAACGTAGGTACTACGTACATCTATTGATTGAATCATATTTATTCTTCTATTCTTTTATAATTCATGTGAAACCAGCAAGATTAGTGAATACACAGACAAACCACTTTGATTTTTCATAATTGCTTATTTTACTAGTATTATTAGCACACACAAAATGCGTCAAGCAGGGTTGCCAACTTTATTTTTTAGAAGATCGTACCATACATTTTAAAAGATCGTACTTTGCTAAGAATTCAAAAATAAAAATAGTACGCATTGAAATTTCAATAAAATAAATGGTAAACAAATGTGGTGGGTGTTACTATAACTTCAACGCAAAATTTAACATTTTGGTATAATATTTAAGAATCTGGACACCAATTTAGCAACTAAACTTTACGACGAGGTTTTTTTATTAAAGAAAAGGGGCTCGGAAGAGACTTTGTCATGAAATCCACACGAAACAATAAACACCAGTATCATTAGAACTTAAAACGAGATATTTACCATGTTTATTATTACTTAAAAAAAAACTGTGCTACCTACTACTGAGAACCATTCAAATGAGTGCCATCCGTGAAACAGTTTTCATCAGGGCTTGTTAACGTTACCAAATTCACACTATAAGTATCGTTAAGTAACGTTATTTTCATAAAGTTAATATTTTAACGGTAAAACGGGTAACGATACTTTGGTATCGAATCTATAAAATAACGTTACCAATTAACGTTACTAGTATCGATACTTTTACATACATACATACATAGAATCACGCCTTTTTCCCATGGGGGTAGGCAGAAACCACGGAACGCCACCTGCTACGATCTCTACACACTTCTTTTGCCTCGTTTAGGTTCATAAAATTGGTCATACACACACGCCGGTTGCGAGTACTACGCACCTGACCTTTCTGAAGAATATCACTAATAAGGTCCCTATATGTCCTCCTAGGGCGTCCCCTCCCGGTGTTTCCACTCACATCTGCCTTGTAAATACCTTTTGTGAGCCGACCTTCATTCATCCTCTCAACATGACCAAACCATCTAAGCATACTTTTTTCAATTTTTGTCACTACATCTTCTTTTACACCACACCGTTCTCTTATCACATCGTTACCTAATGCGTTGTTGTCAACCTGCGCAACCTAAGCGGCACGCCATGGGCGGCGGCGCTCTACGGCAACATCGCCAATCAAACGGTGCAAATGCAACTTCAATAATGTAGACGAAAGAAAGAGATGAAAGAAAATAAATAAAAAATTAACGGTACTCAGTTACCGGTAAAACGTATGCCAAGTATCGTTACCAAGCATTACGTGACCTCTACTAATAACGTTATCTTCGTCCGATGAAAGTAACGATACCAAATTTTTAACGTTATTCAAAGCCCTGGTTTTTATTCAAAAGTGAAGCGTTTTTGTGTTTTATTGACGGTAAGTGTTATTTTTATGTGCAATGAATGATTTTCAAGGTGATATAGAGTATTATTATAATGGTAATTAATTACCCTTAAAACTTTACAAAAGTGTAAGATTTAGAAGATGAAATACAAAATCAAACGTTAGCAACACTCGTTGATTGTCGTCACATGACATACTACAAATTTCAGATATTCTCTCTGAAAACAACAGCTTGATGGTGGTGTTATTTCTGTTTCTTGAAACATTTCATAAATAAGATACATTTGCTGTTGTTTGTAATTATTCTTTTTGATTTCAGATTGAATTGCAACTGAACTGCCTAAGATGAACCCGACTAATAAACTTGCATAAATGTATACGACATGTGTATTCAGGACCGCGAAAATCACGGAAAAAAGTGCAAGCTGTATTGAAAAGACATCATGGAAGTTCTTTTAGTGATCTATAGTGAGTAAATTAGATTCCCATAAGATTTCGAATCAGATTTACGTGAGTGGAGGTTATTTGATACTCGTTGGTTCGTGTTGTAGTCTTCGTTTACAGCCATTTTTCCTTGCAGCCGAAAGCAAGCGAAGGAACAACAAGCATGCAAGCATGGCGTAACAAGAAACAGAAGGTAGTGGAAGAAACCGCGGTTTGCCCTGTTGTATTTAGGTACCTACAGACCTATCAATATTTTTCTGTCTCTCAACACTGTTTTTTTAACATATCTTTTATTTCAGTCCACATTCAACTCAAGATCGTCATCAGCTGTCCAACCTTTCGACAGCTTAAGATACGCCCTAAACCTATTCGCGTGGTATACCAGAAATTCGATACGAAGCCATAGCCTGCAGCTCTAGCTTCAATACAGTTGAATCTGTTACAGAGCAAGTAGAGACTGTTGATTTTGATTGGCCACAACCCGATTCAGAGACTGAAGCTTATCAACTAACTGTGGAAAGAACATCAAGTGACAACTTATCAGGTTTGGTAGGGTACCGTATTGTTGACTTGAAGAAGGTCATATGGTCACAACTTTGATTCTTCATCTGGAATGGTAAGTCCCAACTTGATACCATATTTTTGTGTTCATTACATTAGTACGCTTTTGCTTGTTTGTTGTGATGAAGTTTATGTTTGACAATACCAAAGTACAACATATTTTACACAATGTTCAGTGTAACAAATATCATTATTTCTTGGTATGTATGTATAAAAATAATGTATTTCTTGGATTGTTTCTTTTTAACAGCTATTATTATTTTGATTCTAGGTCCAGGGTCAATTGCGAATTACCAAAATGAATAAATGTTACTTCATTTGCTTTATATCTGTCACCCAACCATTGACTGTCATAGAAGTTAACCGGGATGAGGAAGTTATCAACGCTATGATGCCGAAGTTGGTAACATTTTTTAAAACGTGTACTGCCAGAAATTATATTGAGAAGAGTTGAGAAAAATGCTAAATGTCTAGACATCAAGGAATTAAAAGGTATAAAAATATAAGTCTTACTCATTTCCTAACTTATTCCGCAGGTCTCTGAGGTGTGGGTTCAGTAAGAATAGTCTAACAAAACTGTGTAAATTCATTTGTTGCAGCGAAAACTGCGTCTTCCAGCATTTGATTCAGATCGCACGGAAATTATATAAATGGAAGTAAAAAGTGACAAGCAGAAGACTGATACGGCGCGGCGGCGGCGGCGACTGCAAAAAGTAGCGCGTAGAAAAGAAGATATTTTATTATAATATTTATAAGTATCTTTGTATGGTGGTACGAGTCGATGGTTCGAATCCAAGCCGGCACTTTGCTGAGTGTAAATTATTTCATCACCACAGTTCAGAGGAGGCCTGAGTCTCAGCAGTGGGAACATTATAGAATAATTAATAAGCTATTTTTGCACGTAGCGATGTATAGTTTGTGTTATTTTGTTAGTTCATAAGATTTTTCTGTGTAGATAAGTTTCACTCATGTATTTAGGTACCAGCCTAACAATTCAATTGTAAAAGAATATTTATTGCAGTTCAAAATTGTATCATAAGTAGGTATTCTTGAAACATTAATAAATGTTATGGTTAGCTAGCAACCCCTTTGTGTTGTTATGTAAGATACATGTGCCGTTATATATAGTTACGTATGATGTTATTTATATTGTAATCTACATACATAATTCTTTCTAATACTAAATTCAAAATCATAATTGTAAATATCAAAATATTTAAAAAAGTATGTTATCTTTGTATGGTGGTATGACTCGATGGTTTGAATCCAAACGGAAACTATCTAAGTAAATGTAGTGAGAGTAAATAAAACATTATTTTTATGAAAATATTAACCCCTTTTTACTAAATAAATATTATTAATTTATAGTAGGGTACAATAAAAAGCTTTACAATGTAATAAATAGTCTTTTATTTATTTAGTACACGTCACTATTTACACTTCCATTCCTTCTTCTGCCTTACATTTCTTCCCGTGGGTGTCGTAAAAGGCGACTAAGGGATTTACTAGAGAATGGGCAGCAGCGTTCTCTATGCATTTTACCATCACACTGCGATCGCCAACCCGCTTGCCAAGCGTGGTGATTATGGCAAAGCCCCCCAAATAGGGGGAGGCCTATATCCAGCAGTGGACGTCTTGCGGCTGAGATGATGACTATTTACACATTACAATTTAGGTTCAGTCACATTACTACAACTTATAGGGACAGTGTACCTATATTAATTTCATTTTAAACTGTTTGAATAAAACGACATCTAGTGGTGTCGAAAGTTACTACTATTTACTTTGCATGTGTGTGTAAAGAGTAAAGTCAAGCGGCTAAATCTTTAGAATGTACAAATCTTTGTATGAGACCAGTTAACAAGCACAGTGACTATCTAAAAAAATCAAGTTAATGCCCTAGGTTTCGCATATAATAAAGTTATCTATTAAAGATTTCTAAGTTAGGCGTAAAAATTGAAAATGTTCCAAATTGTGGATCTAGCGCCATCTAGCGACAAAATGGCATCTGAGATAATCATCCATCCACCTTAACATCACATACAACTTGTACATGAATAGAAAAGAAACTGTTGAGAGTTTTTACCCAAAATTATTTTGAATAAAAAGCTTCCGATGATTTAATAGTTGTATTCCGTGCAAAGACAAGATGAAGAAGAAAAAAATGAGGTATTCCATGAAGCACACCCAAACGAAGCACACCCAGACGAAAATAACATAAAGTTAACAACGTGTACTTAGAAAATAAATTCTTAAAAACTAAATGTTTATGCAATGAGCCGTATTTGTGCATTATTGCTCAACAAACTTGATTAGGCGTTTGATTAAAAGCGCTAGTAATCTAAACAGAAACCTTTTCTATTTCTAAATATTATTCTGCTCGGTCACCACCAGGAGATTGAATTGGTATGTGTGATCCATCTACACAACCAACTACATTTGGAAATCCAGCTAAATTAAAAATTTGTGCCTTGACTTCTCTCAGGTCTTCGAAATGTGGCATACCTATATAACTTGTAGCCAGCTTGGCTATTTCATTGCTTAATTTATAAAGAACTCTAGTGGTTTTGTGAACCAATGAATACTTGGAATGTACCTGTAGCGTAAAATCGTAATGCGATCAAATTTTTTATCAAAACAGACAATGGACTTTTGCGATGCGTAACGGGAGCTAGAGCAGGGCTGATAATATTGCTTAGGTGTAATGGTACAGTGTTCTTATCAAAACGATATCTCAATTTAAATTCTTCATCCGTAATACAATAACATTTCGAATGGATTTCTCCTACGTCTTAAGTTCCTTGGTACTGATATATGTATTAGAAATAAGCTCCAGTACTTCCAAATCTGAATGATATTAATATTTAACTTTCACTGGCAACTTAATTCCCAGGACACGAACTTATAACAAATATATGTTTAAATAAGTATAACCTAAAAGTTAATATAGTTTGAAATGAAACGTCAAATAAAATTATGGAACCGATAAACGGTCAACATTGGACGGATAAAATAACCTAAGTTTAAACGGAGTTTATCTTACATTGCGGTGTTCGGAAACGCAAACTGTCAAGTTATCGAACCAATAGCGCTAATGAACAGATAAACTACCGACAAGAGTACCTCATAAACCGGGCATAAGTCGAAAAATGGCCAAAATGACTTATCAATGTCACTAAAATCAATTTTTTTTTTCTCTAAATATCTGTCTAACCGTCATTTTTGTAGCTGCCCACGCTTTTGTTTTACGAAATGTGAAAAGTAACTAAGTCTACCCTTTGGACCCCGTAGCGTAATGGGAGAAATAACTAATTTAGTAAATTATTATACATTTATCGAACATTTTACATCACCAGAAATTAAAACGACTTAATTACTTTTTCTCTTGAATTATCAATGCATACATACGCCTTTAGGTAGTCTAAAAATCACTAAAATTATTTAGTGAGTTTTTAAAGTCAGTACTTTGATAAAAAACACAAAAGCGTAAATTAACTAACTCGACTTAGTGACTACTCACTCTTTATTTTTAAATGATTGGTACAATACTACGAAAGCGAAAAATCATCAACCCATTTTAATGTTTTATTTTTATTTTAAAAGCTGAACATAAGATCTATTGCGAACAATAATAAAAGTCTTTTAATTATTATTTATACAACTTTGACGTACATTGTTACAATTAAGGTACATTTCGCCCGCGAGTTAGTGAGTTTGTCGCGGGTAGAGTGACGAGCGCGGCGCGTGGTGACTCATTCGCGGAGTCGAAGTCGACCGATTAACACGCGTTTCGCTGTTGTTAAAATTACGTAAACATTAGGCACTGTGTAACAATGAGTCGTGCTAAGTTTATTATTGATTTATTAAATCAAAACGAAAAAACTGTTATAGAGGTAAGTGTGTTAAGTATTTATTATTATTTAGTTTGTATGTATCTTTTAGATGTGTATTGTATTTTAAAAGTTGTTCACTTTTATTAATACCTACCTACATTATTTAATAACATACACAAATAATAATGTTATTTTATAGGAATCTTCTCAGTTGATGACTTCACGAGATCTATAGGGAAAGTAATTATTATGATACATAATTATCATTTGGGTGTTTTGCTTACCTATTCATTTGACGCTTGGAATATTAGCCTTGTGCGGTTTTTCTTAATGCTTGACTTAAAAGCAATGAGTACACTCAGTGACATAGAAATTATTAATTAATTATTATTTTCTCTCGCACCACCGTAATGGAGGTGCAAGTTGTGTCACTAGGTGTACCTATTGTATTTATAAAGATGCTTTGTGGCATGTTTGTATAAATCTAAGATATAAAATAATTACGATCGACAACCCGTTGCTCTGCTTGGAATAACACATTACTTAGTGGTTAAATGGTTTTGTTTTATAATTCATTACTTACATAGTGCTCACACAATCATGTGCTATCTTTTCTGATTTTTTATCTATTTTGATTTGGTTGGCGACGGCGACGGTAACATTATTGGTAACACATTTAATATTTCTCGCTGTCTTTATGAATTTCCTTGATAAATAAAATGAACCAAAAATGCCTTAGGTATGGAAGCTATAAACAGTGACTTTTGTAATATTGTTTAATTTCTGACTAATACACTGGTTCAATGGACTGTCATTTTCTCACTGCACCTTTTACCATTAACATTATTCCAAAACTTTACAAAATGCTTCATGAGGTGGTTTGGACGTGTGAATCGTATAATATTGCACGTATACCTAATAGCTCGAGCAAGACTGCATCCTTTTTAGTTCTGTATTTATCATCCTAACGTGCTCCTAATTGTTTATTTCAGGAAACTGAGCTGCTCGACGAGAGGAAATTTGATCTGTTCCAAAACAATAATCTTTATGAATCTGCTCCACCATCCGCAGCATTAGTAAGTCCGAAAAGAGATCTACCAACTATCAATACACCATACTCTGCTCCTTTGTTGGCTGAAACCTACCATGATGTTGGTTCCGTTGAGAATTCGATCAGAGAAGAAAATGTGTCATGTAAAATACAACTTAACTACACCGAAGTCCAAAAGTCTCGTGAAAGTCCACATTCAGAAATAAGCGGTATTGAAGAGATGAGTTCTTCTCCTATTCGAGTTTTCTCTGATTCAAGCGTTTCATGGTTGCCAGATAGTGAAGAGGATAGACTGTTCAAAAAGAAAAGACGAGTGTATGTTGCAAAATCTTCTAGTGAGAGCGATAGTGAAGAAAGTACATCTACTGTGTGGCACTCGCAGGCAGCAAATAGCCGGGAGCTTTTTAATGAATGTTTTCAGGATATTAACATTAACAATGACTTTGATCCAAGGAATCAACAAAATTCTGTGCCTCAACAATCTACTTTACCATCTTCCAACTCAGATTCAATTGGTAATGTCAATGTTGACAATCAAGAATCAACTGAACAGTCAGCTCCAACCGTTGTTACTTCAAACAATATCGTTGAACCTACGCGTTGGAAAAAAAGCGAACCAAACAAGTGGAAAAAAAACATAGCTAAATCTAATAAACAAAACGGTTTGCCTTATTTGGGTAAAAAGACACATCATCAATGTTTAGTGCTAAGCGCAGGATATTGTCTCTACGCTTCATTATTCACAGTAAATATACCAACGTTATGCCACGCATTAAAATTACAGACATCACATCTACTCGCTATGGCAGCTCACTACAGAATGACTGTGTTGGGTGTTGTTGCCATGACGATACGACCACGTAGTAACGAAATCTTTCGACAGCAATAATAAAAATGTAGACGTATGTGCATACGTCTGCAGTGATGACTAAATATCACCAGGATCATGTTGATATTGACGGTCGTATGCGCATACGTCTATATGGCTCGACACAATAATTTCAGATAAAAATAAAATCTATCCAGTGGTTAGGATAGATAGCATCTACACGGGCACCGCACGGGCTTGTCGGTGGTAGTCTGCGGGCGCTCCATTATGCTGGAAGATGTGGTCCCTTGTTTCAGCAAGAGAAATTTCCTCCAGCATCTCTTGCACAGACTCGAGCAGGTGCAGATATGTTTCGCCATTAAGGCGTTCCAGGAAAACGGGTCCAAGTACCGTCTGCCCTACGATTTCAGCCCATACGTTAACTGAGAATCGATGTTTTGTGACCAAAAAAATTGTTCCAGTTACCTCGTGCACAATCAATACCCGGTAGTCCTAACAGCCTTACTGAAGAAAAGTTGTCCGATTTGGAGTCAATTTTCGATACCCCTCGAAAAGCTGCTCTTAAAAAATGCGTCAAAAGAATAAGTTTTCAGAAAGAAAAATTGATAAATAAAAACCGAAATTTAAAAAATCAAAACAAATGGTTACAAAGACGTGTGGTGCATTTGAGTGATATATTAAAACATTTAAAAACATAATAAAATAAAAAATAAAAATATAAAAAGCCTTATATTTCTTGCCAACCTTAACTACTTTACACAGTAGAGAATTAAATAAAACTTAAACTAAGTGTTAGTAATTATTATCTAAGCTATGTTAAAGTGCATTTATATAATATTATTTATTCCTAACCATACTAAATTGTATTTTATTCTGCAAGAACCCCTCTACAGGTGAAGGCCTCCTCCAAAGTAATCCAGTCATCTCTAGACTGGGCTGTTTTTATCCAGTTTGTTCCAGCTATCTTTTTTAGATCGTCTGCCCATCTAGCGTAGGGTCTCCCCTTCTTACGTGTTCCATAGGGGCTTTGCTACTCCGTTACTCTTTTTGTCCACCTCTGGTCTTGTAGACGCGCTACATGCCCGGCCCACTTCCATTTTAGTGTTAGGGCTTGCACTAGCCCATCCCTAGATTTTGTAATGCCTCTGATTTTTGTGTGCCTTATTTTTTGAATTTTCTGGACGTTTAGCATGCTGCGCTCAATTCCCCGTTGACATGTAATTATTTTGTTTTTAATTTTGTTACTAAATTTCCATGTCTGGCATGCATATAATAGGCACGGCAGAAGACAGGTGTTCAGGAGTTTCGTTTTAATGTTGATTGGCATTGTGCTTTTAAATATTTCTTTTAAGCCCCAGTACTTGTTCCAAGTTAGCTGTACCCTGCGTACTATTTCTTGGTCATTATTTGTTCGATCGAAGCCAATTTGTTTCCCTAGATATATATACTGTTCTGTATATTTAAGAGGCACATTGCCTGCTGTTATTTCATGTTTCGTGCTGTTCGTCATTACCATTGTTTTGGATATATTCATTTCCAGACCGACTCCCTTACTTGCTATGTTTAGAGAATTGATCATAGATTGTAGTTCTGGTCTTGATTCAGATAGCAGTACTAGGTCATCTGCGAATCGTAGGTGGCTTAAGTACTCGTTATGGATCCTTATACCACATTCCTGCCAATCAAGTTGATTGATGATGGATTCTAATATAGCTATGAATAGCTTAGGAGATAGTGGGTCCCCTTGCCTTACGCCTCTTTTGATGGGAAGCCATGGGCCAGCTGACTCTAGTTTTACTCTGCTCTTACAGTCGTTATATATACTTTTAATAACTTGTATGTATTTTCCTTCTACCTTCTGGGTTGTTAATGAGTTCCATATGCTGTTATGTGATACGGTGTCGAAGGCTTTCTGGTAGTCAATAAAGGTAATGTAGAGTGGTTTCCTCATTTCTTGATATTTCTCTATGATAATCTCGAGCGTATAAATGTGGTCGATTGTAGAATAACCTTTCCTGAAGCCCGCTTGTTCTACTGGTTGACTTGCTTCTAATGTCTTGCTAATTCTTTGATTTATTATTGATGAAAAGAGCTTGTAAATACATGGCAGCAAGCTTATTGGCCTGTAATTTCCGATGTCATTTGGGTCGCCTTTTTTGTATATTAAAATGATGTCAGATTCAGACCACTGAGTGGGTGTCTTCCCAGTTTCTATAATGTTATTAAACAGATTTGTCAGAGGTATAGCAAGCATTTTTGACCCTATTACTAAAGCTTCGTTCGTTATATTGTCTGAGCCTGGGCTTTTGTCTGTTTTTAGTCTTGACAATGCACTTGAGACTTCGCTTTCTTCAATCTGAGCAATGTCATTTGTGTTGTTAACCTCGGAAGTACTTTGGTTCCCGTTAGTATAATTCGTCCCCGCCCTTGCGCAGTACAAGTTTTTATAAAAATCAGTTGCTACTGAGATTATATCTCTGCGGTTGTGTGATCTTACACCGTTACTATTCAGTCCGTCAATCCACTTTTTGTTGGTTCTCAACTCTTTATAAGCTTTTTTTGCACTTCCTGTGCAGTTCAGATGTTTACTGATAGTGTTAGATCTGTGGTTTGCGTAATCTCTCTTTATATATTTACTTGTTCGTTTGTAGAGGGCTGAGAGTTCGTTTTTCGTTGCTCGGGTTTTATTTTTTTCTTTTTGAAGCTCTTGTCTCCTTTTCAATAATCTTGATGTACGTTCCGATAAAATTTTTGGTTTACAGGTTTTTCCATGAACATTTCGGGCGGTCTGTAGGCTTTTGGTGATGAATTCAATTAGGTTGTTATAGTATTTTTGTATTGATGATTTTTCTTACCAGTCCAGTAAACCTTTTGATTGGTATGAAGTGAGACTTTCTTTATATTTAATTACTTCTTCTTCGTTTTTTAATGATGCGGTTTGGTTTTTAAAATTACTTCTACTCTTCTTTGGGTGTGTTAGCGTTAGGGTTGCTCTTACTGGTCTGTGGTCGGAAGGATAATTTAAGTTCAGTACTTCCATATTTTGAAATATTTGTGGTCTGTTTGACAGTACGTAGTCGATTTCGTTTTTGTGGTTTCCATCTGGGGATTTCCAGGTCCATTTGTTTTTTGACTTTTTCTTAAAGAAAGTATTTAAAATTGCGAGTTTGTTTTCTGCGGCAAAATCTATAAGTCTTTGCCCTCTTTTGTTTCTTACTCCGTACCCGTTTTGTTTCATAATAAGATGTTCTTCTTGCCTGGGCTGTCCTATTTTGGCATTTAGGTCTCCCATCAGAATGTATATTTTGTGCGCTGCTTTTACTGCTTTGTGCACAGTTATATAGAAGCTTTCTATTTCTTCCTCACTGGCTTTTTCTGTAGGTGCGTAGACTTGTATAATGGACAAGTGGACGTCTTCAAATTTGATATTCAGCAATGCTACTCTTTCTGTAAAACCAATGTAGCTTTCAATATTGTTTTTGTGACATTTATTTATTAAAAAACCTATACCATACATTCCAGGCGTGTTTCCTGTGCGGAAGAGAATGAAATTATTATACTCTTCAATTTTATTTCCAGTGCGTCTTATCTCGCATAAGCCTATTATATCGTATTTTATATCTTTTAGTGCTTCGTTCAATTCTAGTAGGTGTTCATAAGACGAGAGTGATCTGACATTGTATGTCAATATATATAGCTTATTTTTTGGGCTAATTTGTAGTTCCTTTGGAGGGTTTTGGTCGTAATCTTCCACGGTGACCGACCGGATTGGAAGATGTGTTTCGTTTCTAATTGGTGTTCTTAATTTATTTTCAATGTGAGAGGGGGGTGTTGGTTGCTATATGTTGTTATTAATATTTTCATGATTTTTCAAAGTGTTGTTTGGATTTTTCGGACTAAAGAAGTTCAATAATCCGGGTTTTACAGGCCCTTCAGATAGACTGGACGATCTAAGTAAGTAAGTCCCAGTTTTATTCTTCTTATTGGCTTGCGTTTTGTTTCCATCGCTGAGGTTGTTTTCTGGAGAATTTGAAAGCATTATTTTATTGTTGGATGGATAAGAGTTTTTGTTAAGAATTCTTAAGGGGAATGCCAGGAAAATGCCTAAAATGGACAGCAATTCCCAATAGTGATAAATTCTATTTCGAATAAAATACAACTCATCAATTTATTCTTCAGTTCGTTTAAGTAGGGTATAAAGGTGATTATTATTTCAGTATTTATTTCGATTTCCGTCGTACAGTTCTTCAATGACATTCAAGAACACTCATATTTGACATTACCACTATTTAGTCTGTGGTCTTTGTTAGACCATCCATCAACAATCAATCAGCAAACCGTAAAGTAGCTTCATAATTAATTATAATAACATATTTTATAAATCTCCCAATCTAAGTATGCCAATCAAAATACATAAAATCAAATTATTTTTTAAAACTACAAAAAAGAAAATAACCTAGGCAGTATGAGATGTGTCCTTTGCCTTTACCGTTTGACAAAACCTTGTGACAATGATATGACGTTTAATTTTTTCATCATTATATTTCATTGTTTTGTTTGTGTTACGTTGAGTTATTACGATATTGTGTTTTATATTTATGATATTTTACGACGACTTTGGCCATATTTTAAGGATTTTGATGTTCCATCTGTACATGATACCTATTTTTGAACCCGGACTGAAATTGGACCCGCTTAACACGACGACTTGGCTTTTTGAACACGGACTTTGAACCTGCTATATACGACGACTCTGCTTGTGTTTTGGACTTGTCCCCCATTTCTTTACAAAAATGGATTCTGTTCATTGCATTAATTGTTATCTCGATATAACACGAATGAGACGTAATCCTTTGTCAATGCAAAATGATGAAGTACGTTGTTTAATACAGCAATGGATAACACCGCAACTTGTAAGTATTATGTTTTGCTGGTTTTGTTTACATTATACGTAAAACACAATTATTACACAAGTAGCTTTAGGTATGTTGAACTCATAAAAACCACTGAAAAATAATTTAAATAATTGTTTTTTTCTTTCTCTTACAGATTGATCAACACAGTGTTATTTGTGATGCATGTCTCCGATTATCTATCCAAAGTATAACGGAAACACCAGGGCCTAGTCGCCCAGATAGACAAGTTGGTCACCGTCATGTGTGTGTTTGCTGTGGACAGTCAGTTCTACGACAACGATCACATACAATGGGAAGTAATACTGACCGTGAAAGGCACATAATGAATGTAGTAGCTCACCGAATTCAACCACGACAGGTGAGAAATCTGCTTCAATAATAATGTTTAGTTGAATGTGCATCATATTCAATATTTAAGTCATCAGTAAAACTAACCTGATTTTGGTTTTTGTTACAGTTACGTTCTACAGATTTGATCTGTCATCCATGTTGGCAACAATGCAACCGAGCTGCGTCACCTTCTGTTGCTTCTTTGCAAAGTCTAAGTCAAGTATCCACAGACAGTGTAAATGCATCTCAACTTGAAGTTTCTCATAGTGAAGAATCTCAAATGGTGACAGGCATACAGTTACCTAATTATGGAAGAGCAGTTGATACTCAAAGTCATTGTTTCTATCCGGGTTGCAATATGACAGATCGACATGTGGTACCACTTTCACTCAGGGTATGGTTATTAAGGACTATAAGTATTATGTCCCACGGAATTCCAAAATATGTAATTATCATTTAAACAGTGACTTATGGCATGAAATTCCGGCATGGGAAGATGTAATCCATGTATTCAATGTGAATCACATAGAAGATTTTGCGTCGTTTGTGAATTATGAGAGCCGATCATTGGATTTCGAAAATATCAACTCGATGGAGGAATATATGTTGTGGTACTTTCTTGGAATGAGTAAAAGTCAATTTACTAGTTTAATGAGCGAGGTTCCCCGTCTGGCACAAATGCATAGAGGCTCTACTGCCCTTGCGGCCTACCTAATGAAACTAAGAACTGGGGACTCCGATGAAAGAATATCGTCTCTACTTCAAATACCCAGAAGTACTCTAGAACGACTTATGGCTGAAGCAAGAGTCAAATTAAACCAAGATTTTGTACCCAGAAACCTAGGAATTGGACATATGACCAGAGAAGAAATTGCAACCAGGAATTTAATAATTCCCAATGGACTGTTTGGTGAAGTTGATGGTCAAAGAAAACCTGTAGTCATCGTGGATGGAACATATATCTATGTACAAAAGAGCTCTAATTATCTTTATCAAAAAGAAACATATTCGCTACACAAATATAGAAACCTCGTAAAGCCATTTATGCTTGTTTGCTCCGATGGATATATTCTTGAAGTGTTAGGCCCTTATCCCGCAACAACTTCCGATGCTACTATAATGTTCAATGAATTTAATGATCCGAATAATAGACTAAGGCAATATTTTCAAGATGGGGATGTGTTTATATTGGATAGAGGGTTCAGAGACGCTGTTCCACTTTTGGAGTCATGTAATTATAGTGTCCACATGCCATCAACATTACAAGAAAATCAATTCCAATTATCAACTTTAGAAGCCAACAAAAGCAGGAAAGTAACCATTTGTCGCTGGGTTGTAGAAGTCGTAAATGGAATTTTCAAGCAGCATTTTAAAATATTTCGCCAAGATTTTTTTAACCGAGCATCCAAACATTTAATGGTTGATTTCTCTATAGCGGCAGCATTAGTTAATAGATTTCATTCAAGAATAGTTGACAGGCCAGATGCTGCTGATATTCTCCAAACAATAAATACTAATATGTTTATGGAAAACAGGCTAGCTGATTATGTAATAAATAATAATTTAAATCGACGCAGAGCGCAATTCCAAAGTATTAATGTGAATATTAGTAATGTTGCTGATTTTCCACAACTGACTTACAGCGAAATGGTTTTGATTGCATGTGGCACTTATCAAATAAAGCAGGCTCGATCCTACTATGGTGAGCATACGCGAGCTAATGGCATGTATAGTATTGAGGTTTGCACGGAGATGGATAATTTATTGATTGAGGAATTAGCTCTTCCAGATAATTGTTACTTATTGAGAGGGAAAATACATAGCAGACACATTTCAACCAAAGTATATTTTGTGTATATGATAATTAATAATTCTTTAACTGGTAGGGATGCTATACAAAATCGTTACTGTAATTGCCTAGTGGGACGTCGGACTGTTGGTACCTGTGCCCACATTATGTCAATTATATGGTACTTAGCTTGGGCGCGGTACCAATCCAACATCCGTCCTCCTGCACAGTTCCTCGATGATTTATTAATAGTGTATAATGATGAATAAAGTAATAAAATGATTTGTGTTGAATTATTTTTTCAATCCTTTAGTAACCTTGAGACATAACCTATCTTTTAGCAAAAATATTCTAAACAATGTATTCCCTAGTTTTAGATAATTATTGAAATTGTTATTGAGTTTCGTTCGATTTGAAGGATAATTTGGCGTAGATTTCATTCTTGTCTATTTCAGGCATTTTTTTGTATGGGAGATGGGCATTCCCCTTTATCATATTTAATTATTACTGAGTTCCCTTTCTCTTTTTCAATCCTTACTTGTTCTTGTAACTCTTTCCTTTTATTCAGGACATACTCTGGGTAGTCTTCTGTAATATAATATGGAGTGTCCTTTAATCCTTTCTTTTGCTTAAATATATCTATTTTAATACCAAGCGTCAACACTGTGATGATAATTGGTCTAGGTTTTTCTCCTTTTTTGCCTATTCTTTTAGCTTCCTGTATGTCCCTGCGATCTATCTGCACCGTAAAGTGCTCATTTATGAAGCTGACAAGGGTATTTTCTAAGTTAGCATATGATGTCTCAGTTTCCTCCAGTCCGAAAAGGACACTATTCCTCTGCCTTGCCTGTTTCTCCAGGAAATATAACCTTTTTTCTTGGTTTTCCAGTTTATCCTTCAGGATTTCGTACTTATCATCCCATGTTTTGAACTTCTCGTCCAATATGCTAATTATATTTTGTGTGACCTGCTCTGTCATCTTTTCACCGCTTTTTTGGATCATCGTTTTTTGTTCATCTAGTTCGTTTTGGATTTTACGGAGTGCACTCAAAACTTCTTCCATTTTTATTTCTTGATTAAATATAAATATTGGTCACGTATTATCAAAGTATGTGTTGTTTTGGTTACTAGTAGTGACCTCCCGTGGCACGCCTTCGTACTAGTAACTCAATGGTAGACTTGATCGATCGGTGAGTGACTTTGGTGTTTGTTGACGTAGTACTCCCAGGTTTCAAGAGATGGCGCTAAATACGTCCCTTATTAAGTGTTTTTGCAAAGTCATGTCTCGAATTCGGTTAGAATATTTTTAATTTCGTTATCACGACCACAATATGTACGTTTAGTCCACACTTTTCACGGTTTCACAAGTCTGCTCACTTAAAGGCGGTTATAGTTTTGGATTGTCGCGAGTTAACACCCAGTGACGGTTTGTTTATGTTGAACTTTTTAAACTGTTTAGTGTTTTCTTGAGTTGTTATTGGTCCATGTCCACAATGTATGTTGTAAATCTATATATTATTAACACTTCACTGCTTTTTCCTAGGTATGAGCACTTTATTTTATTTTTTAAACGAAAAATAATACAGAGAGCTATGTAAACAATGGCACAGTGGCGACACCTCTCATATCTCATATTCAAAAACATAGAAATACATATCTGATGAACAATTTACTGAATTGAACCTGAATGAAGACACTGAGTTTATTTAATAGAATTTTATGTAAGAAAAGAAGTAAGAAATCTTTTCGTCAAAAATATCCACCAACAATGCGAAAATTCGCACTTACCTTAAACTTTTATTCACCAGCTGCGTATAAATATGTGAGGAAAATTCTTCACAGGCGCTCTGCCACACCCTAGAGCAGTATTTCCCAAAGTGTGGGTCGCGACCCACTAGTGGGTCGCGGGTAGATTTTGGGTGGGTCCTGAAACTATAGGACGATTGTCGTACTCGTTCAATTGACAATTTACTCGTTCGTTCGTCGCGAACGAACGAACGTCGTGGGTGCGTGCGGGACGGGGGCGGGGCATTCGAACGCTAACGGAATTATGAGTCACGCGTCAGTTGCGTACTTACGAGTCGCGAAATCAGTTGTCTTATCGTCTGTCGTCCGGCACTGTTTGTACTGTTTGCCTTCGAGTGTTGTGTCGTGCGTGCATTTACAATCTTTTTAACATTAAATAATGCACAAGTGGTTGAAACGAATATCAAAAAGTACGCCGCCGCAGGCGGATTATGTTCAAAGTGATGAAAAAATAGAAGACGTTATTGCGGACGACAAAAGTGACATTGAGCCTGACCTAGTAGCTCCCTCAACGAGTTCACATGAAACGAAACGTAGAAAAGTTGTGCGAAAGTATGATATCGAATATCTAAAACTAGGATTCACGTGGAACCAAAACACAATGGATCCACGTCCTCAATGCGTAATTTGCTACGAACTATTAGCGAACGAAAGCATGCGTCCTAATAAGTTGACACGTCACATGGAAACGAAACATTCTCATTTCAAAAATAAGCCATTGGATTTTTTTCAACGAAAATTATTGGAAATAAAATCTTCGAAAAATATTGTTTCGCATTTCATAAATATTAATGAAAATGCTACTTATGCTTCGTATCTCATTAGCATGAGAATTGCCAAATCTGGTAAACCGCACACGATTGGGGAAAATTAAGTGTTGCCATCGATTAAAGATGCTGTTGGAGCGATGTTTGGAGAAAAGGAATTAAAAGAAATCGAACGTATACCACTTTCCAATAATACTGTTGCTCGAAGAATTGACGAGATGTCCGAATGGGCAGAGGATGAGTTAATCCGTAGGGTAGTTGGTAGTAAATATTTTTCATTGCAACTGGACGAGTCTACCGATGTACAAAGCCTATCTCAGCTACTTGTTTTCGTACGTTATATATGGCAAAACAACACGCATGATGATATCTTGTTCTGCAAACCAATTATTCGTGGAACGGCCGAAGACATTTTCAAAGAAATTGATTCTTATACAAAAGAAAAAGGTTTGGAATGGAATAACTGTGTCGGTATATGCACTGATGGAGCTCGAGCTATGTGCGGCAAAAATAGCAGTGTGGTCACGAGGATTCTTGAACGAAGTCCCAGTGCTTCGTGGACACATTGTAGCCTTCATAGAGAAGCACTGGTTTCAAAAGCATTGCCTGATGATTTCAAAACAGTATTAAATACCGCTGTTAAAATTGTAAATTATATCAAAGCAAGACCCTTACAATCACGTTTATTTCAAAAGCTGTGTGAAGAAATGGGTAGTCTCCATAAATCTCTTCTTCTGCATACAGATGTACGTTGGCTATCCAGAGGAAAAGTGTTAACAAGATTAGTGGAATTATGCAATGAAATCACAGTTTACCTGCAAGAAAAAAAAGAATATCTTGAATCTCTCCTGAACGAAGAATTCATCCTCAAACTCACATACTTGGCGGACATTTTCTCAAAATTAAACGAACTCAATTTGTATCTGCAGGAATCAGACGGATCCGATATTTTTGCAGTGCACGATAAAATTCGAGCGTTCATGAAAAAACTTATGTTGTGGCAGAGATATATCGAGGAAGGCAAGTACGATTGTTTCGAAACATTTGAAACTTTTATTATAGAAAACGAAGTACAGCCAGGTGTTAATGTAGTGTCTGCGATTTCCACTCATTTAACACAGTTGAAAAATAACTTTGATGCATACTTCGGGGAAGAGATGACGAAGTTCGACACGAAGAACTGGATTTGTAACCCATTTCAAGACAACATACCAACTGAAATGTCAACAAAAGCAAGTGAAGAGCTTATCGATTTATCAGAAGATACCTCACTGAAAAATACTTTTAATCGCAAGCAATTGACGAAATTCTGGCTATCAGTTGCTGACAGCTATCCTTGCCTGTTTGACGAAGCAATGAAAGTCCTCCTCCCATTCACTACCTCATATTTATGTGAAGTGGGTTTTTCAGCCTTGGTTAATATAAAAACTAAATACCGAAATAGATTGGACGTATCGAACTCATTACGATTAAAAGTGACTAAAATCGATGTCGACGCTAAAGCTGTAATGGAAAAAAATAGAAAACAAATGCATCCCTCTCATTCTCATTGAAATATCATGTCAAATAATTTTATTAATTAAAAAAATATATTACAACTGGAAGTTTTTCTTTGTTCTTAATTGAAATGGGTGTGGTGAAGAGCTTTAGAAAAGGCCCAAGTCCAGCAGTGAACGTCAGTAGGCTGATGATGATGGTATGGTGGTCAACAACGATAAGAATAAACGCGTAAATGCTGCGGCAGCAACATACCGCTGCTTTTTTGTCTTTATGACACAAGGTGGGCCGCGAACTTTAAACTTTCTTGTAGATGGGTCGCGGTCCCGACAAGTTTGGGAAACACTGCCCTAGAGTATTAGGCAAGAGGTATGAAAATAGTACAGTTTCACCAGGATTCACTACGCAAGCATTTGATATGCTCAGAAAGAAAAATGAATTATCAAAAAAAAAGAATGATCTTGTGGTTGACGAAATGGCACTTCGACACCAATCCCAATGGAATGGAAAAAAGACAGAAGGTGTGGTAGACTTTGGCGGCACTACCGATAGCAAAGTAATTGCAACAGAAGCCTATGTTTTTCTTTTAGTCACATTAAATGAAAACTGGAAACTACCAGTAGGATATTTTTTCGTCAAAGGAATCAGTGGTGAAACAAGAGCACACTTAAAGCACTTCTGCAAGCTCTGAGTCTGGAGTGGATTTTGTTGCAGAAACTTTCGATGCTTGTGAAGCAAACTTTTCCGCTGCAAATATAATGGGTTGTCATTTGAAAGATCCAAACAATTTAAAAACCACGTTCAAGCATCCCAGTTGTGATAGAGAAGTAGCAGTGTTATTTGACCCTTGTCACATGCTTAAATTAGGTAGAAATACTTTTTGAATCGAAAAGAATTATCTTCAACGAGTTGGAAAAAGAAATAAAGTGGCACTTATTGGTAAATTTACATAACCTCCAAAAAAACCAAGGCTTAAATTTTGCCAATAAACTTTCAGAGCGTCATATTAACTTCAGAAATGAAATAATGAAGGTTAAATTGGCAACACAGTTGCTGAGTAAAAGTGTTGCTAAAGCACTAGAGCTGTGTGAATAGTTATTAGTTTCTTCACGATTTAATGAAACAGCAGCCACTGTGGAATTCATCGAAATTTTCAATGACCTCTTTGATGTATTTAACTCACGATCTTTTGAAATTTTTGGTTTTAAGAAGCCTATTTGCCCATAAAATACCACTGAAATTATACAGTTTCTCGATAAAGCAAAACAATATATATTGTCATTAAAAATTTACAGCAAAACTAAGAGGGTGGTTAAACGTAGAATTATATTTACAATCAGCAAAAAACGTTTAGTTGACTGTAAATGCAAATCTGGGTTTGTGAGATTTCTCATTTGTATCGAGTCTTTGAAACATCTTTATGAATCATTAGTTGTAAACCATCCCTTACTGAGATACATTTCAACCTACAGATTAAGTCAAGATCATATTGAAATCTTTATTCGAAAGCATGGAGGCTACAATAATAACCCGAACGTGATTCAAATCAAGGGAACTTATAAAAAGATTTTAAATCATTTAGAATTACGTAGTGGTTTCAGTGGCAATTGCGTACCACTAGAAAGTGTCCCTATCTTGAATTGTTCCTCCGCTATTCAAAATATCAATTGGTCTTCCGGCAAACGAGCATCAATTGATTATTTTGAATTTGATTCTTCGGCAGAACCTGAAAAAAGCCCAGAACTGCAGTGACAAGATTTCACTAGAAAATGTTAATACATTTGCGCAGGTGCTCAACAACGAATCCTTACCGGATCATTTCCAACAGATACTGGGTTATATTTCGGGCTGGATTGCAAGGAAAATGGTTAGCGTTTTGAAATGTGAAGTGTGTGTAAAATCATTATTTACGTCAAAAAAACTGTGGTTTCACAAATTAATCTCGATTAAAGATATGGGTGGCTTGTGCTACTCAACGGAAAGTTTGTTTACTGTTTGCTTAAGATCAGAATATATTTTGAAGGCTTACATAAAAGAACATGGGCTATACTTTACGAGAAATGAAGAAATTGTTAATATAAAAATCGTATTTTAAAATCATTTGTCGACTCTTATATATTTAGTGAATTGAACGACCATGCTATGACACAAACACACACTTTAAACCACCGTATTCTTTTATTGAAAGCTATTATAGAGAAGTATGTGAATGTCCGTCTTCACTCTGAACATAAAAATAACCCCTAGTTAAACAAAAAATCAAAAAGACAGAAAAAGTGAAATTTATTTGAAGGTCACTGATGTCGTTAGAAATAAGTTTATTACAGCGCTTTATTAGATTTTTTTTTTTTAAGTCAATTATACTTTTTATTTACCTACTTTCAATGCATTTCTACTACTTTATTACTTTTACTTCATGAACTCATGAGTGAATCGCATTTTTAGGCATAA
Source organism: Aporophyla nigra (assembly GCA_947507805.1). Taxonomy (NCBI): domain Eukaryota; kingdom Metazoa; phylum Arthropoda; class Insecta; order Lepidoptera; family Noctuidae; genus Aporophyla; species Aporophyla nigra. The sequence continues at coordinate 21,950,440 of OX382292.1, read as the reverse complement.
ATCACGATGTAAGGTAAAATGTCATATCTGATTAATTTATTCTACATCGTTTCGAATACACTAGATGACGCACTGTTGCAAATTATATTTGTCTCGTTTTCGCTCGCGATAATTGAATCATGCAATCCCACTTGGACGTCTAATCGTACTGTAGTTTGCTATTGCAATATTTAGTTATTTATGTGTGCGTTAGTGTACCGTTTTTGAAGATCGAATGTTGTATAGGTAACCTATCTACACCTTTTTACTTATAATATTATTGATTTTAAATAAAAAAAACAGACGGCACAACCAATCAAGCTAAGAACGAGGGTTGGGTAATCCTCTGTTCTCAATATAATTCAACGGGTAATATGTACAGGTTAGTTAACATTTTTAAATAAAAACCAAAATGCCATATTTTATCGTTGTGATAATTACCACGTGCTACTTACATCTTTTTTATCTTAGGAGTAAAGATGCTCTCATGAGAGTTTGGGAGAAAATGAAAAGTGAAGCAAAAACGTACAACTTGAGAAACAGGAGTTGTACTGTTGGTACCAGTGAAGGACCACAATTAATAAAAACAGACCCAATATTGGAACAAGTCTGCGATTTAATGGGTCGAGGTTGCAATGGTATTGCTGATGTTTTAGACTCGGACTCAGTTATTACCATACCAGTTTTATCAATTAATACACATATCATAGATCCAGAACTTATAAGTGAAGAATCACAGGGTATAATTTTAGACACTGAACTGGTTACGGTAAGTGCTGGCAGATATATTATTTGATCAATAATTTCATTATATTGGCTTAGGCAATTAAAGGACTGTACTAAAATAATAAGTTGTGAAAGAATTTGTCTATCATTTTGTTTGTTTCTTAAATTAACTTATCACTCAATGCTCAAGCCGATCAGATCTTGACGAACAAGATAACTCATTGGTATATAGGAAGACGACAGGCTACTTATGTTACTTATATGTATACAGACTGTATAAAAAAGTGCTTCTTGTAAGTACATTAATATAATTAAATTGTTTTCAGGACATGGCAATAAATGAAGTGAAGGAAGACGATCATAAGGAAACGAATACACCAACGTGTTCTAAGATAACAGCAACTCCACTTGGGAAAAGGCGTAGACCTATACTGAAAGAAAATAACCATCCGCAGTCGGAAGTTGTGTCTACCCTGTGTACAGGATTTAATGGCATTAATAATAAAAAAATCGAAATCGAAGAATTAAAAAAGAAATTGTTGGAAGATGAAATTGAATTTAAAAGGAGCCTTTATAATTTACAATTAGAAGCGGCAAAGAAAGACCTACAAAATAAAAATATAAGTACTAAATAAAATAAAAGGTATGTACATAAGATTTATTAACAAACTCAACATTACATAGTACATCAATTTATTGCATGTAACAAGTTTTCAAAATAATTTGTAATCTTCTATATCCATATGAGTTCTGGGATGTAATGTTAGTAACACTTGCTATTTGCCCGTTTGAAATTAGTTCTTCTATATTAGGAACAATGTTTTCTTCATTGACTGGCTCATGTTCATTTCGTAAAATACACATATTGTATAAAACACAACACGCAATGATAACATTTATGGCACTTTTCAATTTCAGTCTAATACCAATAGCTAACACAGGAAAACTTCGTTTTAAGACTCCATATTGCCATTTCACCACATTCCTGGTTTTTATGTGAGCCTCATTGTATTTTGCTGTCCTCTTGTCGTAGAATTTAAGTAAGGAGTCAGCAGATGATTCTGAAAAGAAAAAAAAAAAATCTGCTGTTTTATAAGTTCTTAATATTATAATTTACTTTACAGGTGGAAACTTCAATCTGAAGAATTTATTTGGTGTGCCAAAGAATGACTAAATAGACCTAAGAAATTGTATTTTTTAAATGAATTGATTTTATTATGATACATGGATAGTATTTATTTCTATAGATATCTTCCTATTATGTACTTGTACTTCCTTAACTATTTTACCTTCAATGGGTATCCACTGTCTCCCAGCAAACAGCTGTCAGTATAGTCTCCTCTTTCAAATCTTCTGAATGTATTGCTATTTTGATAAATAGCAGAATCATGTGTTGAACCAGGCCAACGTGCCACAACATCTCTTATTAATAAATTGGCTGATGCTACTGTCTTAACATTTATGGACATGTATCCCTTCCTGTTTCAGAATAGCTCTGCATCATCTCCACCTTAAAAAAAACATACAACACATCATATTTTATTTTGTGTTAGTTCCAATTTATTTCAGCACGTTTCAGTAAAATTCTGACTTGTTAAACTAATAAAGGCTAGTCTTGAATTTTCACATATGTACAATCGATCAGCCAAGAATATTAGGGAATCTGACAATATTATAAAATTCCATCTTAACTCTTTCTTCCTCCTCACTTGTATCAGGGAAGTTGATAAACTCTGGACGTAAAGTGACAATCGCTGCAGATACTCGCTTTATTATTCGACTGCAAGTAGCCACACTGATCCCACCCATGTCTGCCACAGCTAACAAGTGATTCCCCGTAGCATAAAACCTCAATGCTATTAATATTTGATTTATTGGAGATACAGAATTATTTCTGTAAGAAAATAAAAGCAAATCAAGTAAAGACAACATTTGTAACTGAGTTTATCAGAAATAAAGTCGTAGCGTCGATTAGACAAACGAAAATACCATGCGCACAATTATAGGTATAATTATGTCACTGTATGCGCTTAAATATGCTACCTGCTTATAAAAGCTTGTGATTAGGAGGTTGTACTCGCCTATTATTGGGAAATTCTAAGGCGTGTTCAATCTTTTCCAATGAATACAACACTGACGATTTACATAACCTATATCTCCGAAAAAAATCAGTTTCATCAAAACTTTCGAAGTAATTTGGTCGTTTTCGATATATTTTTGGTCTACGTTGGTTATTTACGTTGAATGTAGTAGAAACAGTTTCTAAATTTTCAAAAAAATCATATAAATCACTATCCATCTTCGGTTCGTAAAGGATCACTTACTTATATGCCGGTTTATGCGGCAAAATGTCGCCCACCTAAAGGAGAATGGCAGAAGTTCATAGAACGCTGGCATTCAACTTTTTTAGTTTCTACAGAAATAAAAGTGGCATGGTTTGATAGGAATTATTATGAGCTTTTATTAAAAAAAAAAACTAAAATAATAACAATGGGGTTAAAGAGAAATCTTAATTTTTGTAAAAGTGAGGTTAAGTGCATAATGTTTGTACTTTAATGGGTTCTTTTACTATTTTAACGCATAAATGTTTATTGTATGCATAACATATTGCTAATTATGCTTTACAATGACTTGAAAAAATTATAACTACTTGTTGAAGTTTGTTTAGTTCAATGGTTTACCCGCTGATCATATGGGTACCTAATGATGACAGTTTAAGTGTACTCTGTCCGTTTTAATTAAACCCAGTAGTCAAAGAAAACTCGGGACACTTTAGACTCACTTAACGGAATCTGAGCATATAAGTAATATTATTCAGAGCGTGCATTCCACGCGAGCTGGCAACAACGCATTTGTTGTAGTTTTTCGTGATTATTTCATTATATACAAACAAAACAAATGTACAATTTTTTTTTTTAGCCAAGCACTATATCATTGGTTTTTATAATTATGTTTAACATTTACTCTAATAAAAACGTTTAATCGTCATAGTAAAGCAATTATAAAATAATTGACGGTATTTTTGTTGATATAAGTACCTAAATACCAAAATAACTAAAATAATATCATACAAACTTCAAAATACCAACGATCTAGTGCATGGCTAAAAAAAATGTTTACTTTTGTTTGTATTTAATGAAACAATAACGAAAAACTGCCATAAATGCGCCGTTGCCAGCTCGCGTGGGGATAATACTCTTAGGATAATTACTTAAGGAAGACAGGATTATTGTAGGTGCAATAAAAAACCAGTACCTATTTAATGATAATATTTTATTCATGCTCATCATCATATATTAGCAAAATATTATCTAAGAAAGGTGCAGGGGGAGACAGGCTATCTTGATGCCGTGCCCATGCCAAGTACCAGATGATTGACATGATATGGGCACAGCATCCTACTGTTCTTCGTCCAACAATGCAATTGCAACAGTATTGCTTTATTGCTTCCCGGCCACTGAGAGAGCTGTCAATCAAAATATAAACAAAGTATGTCTTTCTTCCTACATGTCTAGACTTTATTCTTCCCCGTAAAATCCACAATGCATTTGATGTTGACAGCTCTCCCAGTAGACTCCTGTCAATCTCCCTACATACTTCTATTATATAGGTGCCATTTGCCCTTACGTGCTCTCCATAATAGGAACGCGATTGTTTTATCTGATATGTTCCAAGAGAAATTAATATTAGTTCACTATATGATAGCCGGGGAAAATCTGTTAGGTTATTATTTTCAACGGTAACACTTACAAAATCAGCTCGTCTTCTGTTTAGTTGATTAATATTGACAAAATCAGATAAGTTATTGTTTACAAACATGTTCGCATTTATTATACTTAAGATTTCCCCGGCATCATTTCTATTACTTATTGGAGGGTGAAAGCGATTAATTAATGCAGCAGCTATTTTAAAATCAATCATTACATGCTTTGAGGCTATGTTAAAATATTCTTGCCTAAACAATTTAAAGTCTCTTTTAAACCTACCGTTGACTACTTCTACAACCCATCTAGAAATAGTAACCGACCTAGATTTGTTTGCTGCTAGTGTCGATAGTTGCGTTTCACCCCTCTGTAATGAAGCTGGAACATAGGTTTTATAACCACAAGCATTCAGTAAGGGCAAGGCATCTCTAAAACCCCTATCCAGTACAAAAGCATCACCTTCTTGAAAATGTCTACGTAAATAACTATTTTCATTTTCGAATTCCTTTAGCATTATAGCTGCATCTGATGTTGTAGCTGGATAGGGGCCCAGAACATCAATAATATAGCCATCAGAACAAACTAACATAAATGGTTTCACTAGATTTCGATATTTATGTAAGCTGTAAGTGTTTTTTTGATAAAGATAATTAGAACTTTTTTGTATATAACAATATGTCCCATCAGCTATGACTATAGGGTTTTCCTGGCCATCACTTTGAACTCCATACAATCCTCGGGGTATCAATAGATTTCTTTGTATTATTTGTTCTCTTGTTAAATGTGCTACACCCAAGTGAGTTGGAACAAAATTATTATGTAATAGTTCTCGAACCTTTGACATCAACACCTCTAAAGTTCTCCTTGGAATTTGAAATAATGTTGCCAACCTTTCGTTGGGTTCACCTGTCCTCAGTTTCATTAAGAATGCAGCGAGAGCCATTTTACCTCTTCGCATTTCATTTATGGCAGGTACTTCATTTAATAACTGATTAAATTGATCTTTTGTGTAGCCAATCCAGTGACGTACAAGATGGTCTTCTATATTATTAATATTTGAAAAATCTAATGCGTTAACATTTGTGCTCTTTAAATTCAACATGTCTTGTATATGTGTTGCATTAAATGCATTAGAATAAGCACTAATACCAGCTTGAAAGTCCCATGTTTCTGTATTTAAATGGTTACTGCACACACGACTATTTACTGGTACATAATAATTAAACTGTAAAAGTAGCATTTTTCTTGTTGAAACTGGTAGCCTGAATCTTTCACTCCCCTGACAACCTTCAATAATGCACCTTGACCCACAGTCTACAGCTCGGATATAATCAGGCAACACAATTGTCTCTTGTCTTCTTGACACGGGCTGAACAAGATCAAGTTCAGGCTGATCTACGACAACAGATTCGGGATGATCTTCAACATCAGAAGCAGGTTCAATATCTGCATCAGGCTCAGGCAGATTTACAACGTTAGGTTGAGGGCGAGTTTCAATGTCACGTTGAGGCAGAGTTTCAGGGTCATGTTGGGGCAAAGATTCATTATCAAGTGGATCTTCAGACGTTTCAGACTCAAGGTGAGAGCGCCCACTCGATGATGTGGATGCCCTGGATACGAAATGGCCAGAAGCTTTGTTTGCTCTCACCCAGCAACGGTGACAGACATTGTTTGTAGTCCGCAGCTGCAACAATAAAACATTTCTGTAAAATATACTTACACATGTGGATTTTATATATTTGTAAACATACTATATAAGAAAACTTATCAAGTACAACTATGTTACCTAAACCTGCAAGAACTTTTGTTCTTGTTTTGAAAAAAAAAAAAATATATATATTCAAGCTTATTCCCAGCAAAATAAAATGATCAATACTTAAATACAAGAATATAGTTTTAAAAGAGATTAAAATAATGCAATAACATAAAAGTAAACCTTAGCCTTGTTCTAGTATGGTTCTGTAATATATTTTTTTGGATACTCTCTAACCCTTAAATACGTTCATTGTAATTATAAACAAACCAACATAAGGGACTCGGTAACTAATTTCAAAGTCAAAGGGAAAATAATTTATCAGGATCAGATTATGCATCAATATATTTATGTATATAAGTTTATGCTATGTTGCCGGGACACACAATTGTTGTCAGTGATATCAGAATGTAAATGTTATGTAGTGAATCTAAGCTTGTTTTGAAATCTCTTCTCAGCAAATGCAACCTTCCGAACTGGTACTAGAGTCAGACTATTTATAAGTCTGTATGTCCTGAATCTGGGTGTAATTATATTTATTTACAAACAAAATGTACTATGTGTAGTACATCAGTTATCTGGTTTCCATAGTACAAGCTCTGCTTAGTTTGGGATCAGATGACCGTGTGTGAGTAGTGTCCCAGGATATTTATTTATTTAAGTGCATGCGAATGTCTTTTGACTAAATAAGTTTGAAAATAATGTGTCATAATTAACTTACTTGTCGAGGCAGTATCCATTCTTGAATCACATTATAAATGTTTCGTTCTCTGTCCGAATCAGTCCGTAATTGGTGATTCCTTGTACGTGCTGTAGAAGATCCACAATTGACACACACCTGTCGGTGTCCAACAGTACAAGAAGGCCTATGTGGCTCAGGCATAGTATGTACTTGATTTAAATAATTGGTTACAAGTACCCAACAGGCATTACATATACGATCCTGATGGTTCACCTAAAAAAATAAAATCGAAATAAGGTTCAACTAAAAAAAAAAATGAAATGTTTATCTCATAAAATGGGTACATTAAAAATGAACTTACAGGATCAGGAGCAATCCAGGAGCGAATGACCGATAGAATGGATTCATCTTCCAAAACATGTGTTGTAATCGTACTGCAACGATTTGTAGATATTCTACAGTTTACGCAGCGGTCCGTAGTTGACATCACGTTGACTCGTAATGTTATACACACAAACAAATAATATGGATGATAAAAAACTATCGTAAGCAATATCAGTGTCCAAGATAGAGCGCCAAGGTCGGTCGTATAAAAGTAGGAAACGTCGAGGTCCAAGTCTTGCAGCAGTTGTTCAGAAAGGTAGGAGTCTTCGAAATCCAAGGGCAAGCCAGGTCGTTGTAAAAATCCACGTAAAACTTTAGGAGCACAAAACATTCACACCAGTACAAAACACAGTAGCAAGAGAGCGAATGTGATGACTTGTGAAGTTGCGTGCGAGCATGACGTAAAATGTCATTTTATTTATGGGGGTTAGTGTTGCCAACAAAAATAAAATCGGAACAATTATGTTGAACAAAAAATACGTTCGATTTCTTAGCTAGATCAAGTCCTCGGAAACTCTATACATATTTTCAGTTTTTTGTGATTTTATTTTATCAATTATGCACTAACAATCAAAACATTATGTAAACGAATGTAATAATAATTTATTTGATTTTGTATATTTTTCAATGACAACAGTATCATACAGTATAACAAGGCCAAAAAGCCTTGTATCCATGGCCTTAGAAACAAAGACTAGTCCGCTCTGTGTTAATCGAATCAACTTACTTTTATTTATCGAGATTATATCCCCATTGTCAATAATGAAGTTAATCTGGCTATAAATACATAAAAAATATGCGCTTTTTTTTAAATAAGCTTTGAATTCTGTACCTTTTCAAAATGAGTAATGCCAAAAAATGCCATCTCCTTTAGGGGACCTTTTAACGTTAAGTTGACCCCTAACAGCTGGTGAAACAGAAACCATATGTTAACGGTTCCCCTAAGTATGTTTAGGGGATCCCATAAACTTAGGGGATGTTGGTGAAAACGGCATCAGTCGAAGATCCTGATTTTGAGTTGCCTGAATCCGTAAAAGATACTTCTTCTGATACTGACTTTACATTCCGGGACTTTGACTTTACATTTTGTAGCTGCATATCCCGGCCCAGTATTTACCTATAATGCCACCCCGCAATTAATAGATGCCTCGGCAACAATTGTTGTAAAAAAAAGCACCCAATTATCGTAAATAGTTGTGATGGCAAATGTAAGAGGCAATGTGCTATTCACTTGAATGGCGAAAAGAAAGGAATAAATGTTGGGATCAAAATTTTGTATCAAAGCGTAGTTTTCTTACTAAATGTATAAACATATCTTCAATAAAGCGACGTAAAATTCTAATGACAAATTCAAATGAAACTTTCTTTAAAACGAAAGTCGTTATTTTTGTTTGTCCGTTAAATTCCGTGTGTCGAAATATATTTTTTGGCAACTCTTGGATATAAAACCGATGCCGTGATAACCGAGCTAAGTAGAGCTATAAAAAAAATACTATTTAATTAGAAGAAGAAAGAAAGAAAGAAAAATAGTTTATTCTGCACAAACAAAACGCACAACATGAAATAAAAAATTGTTACAAAAAAGAAAAATGCACACGTACAAGGTAGCCAAAAGCCACGTATTCAAGATAAAAAATCGTTGTAGAATGTTATGTATGGCTCATTGATGTCACGGCTACGGGCCAAAGACAATACAAATCATATATCTGCGTTATGACACTGACAGTAATTATATAATACAAAACAAAACAAAAACAAAATTGCCGGATGCAGAGTGTATTTCTGGCTAGTTTTGTAACAAATATACCACTAAAATAAGAACACTTGATCTGTGCGTCGTATCTGTGCAAGAACAGGACGTTGCTCTGCAAAATGCTGCGACGTCAGACGAATCTATCGTCAGCAGCGCTTATTTTCAGCAACTACCTTTCAATTCATCTGTTTTAAAGAAAATAAGGGTGGCAATCGAAGAAAAGTCAATGGAAATATAATAACCGAACATATAATGACTTTTCAGCCCACTATCAGTCATTATCGCCGTCACAATGCGCCATTGACTAAATATCTGCCGAGACATTTAACATTATAGCAAATGTATAAAGATATTAAGCACAAAAAAAAATCCAAATTTGAAATGTGGAATTGAATTATACAGGCAAAAATAAAAGAACTGAAAACATTATTTCATATGCCTAAAGGCGATAGGTGTATAGAATGCTCGATGTATGAAGAAGAACTGAAGCAGTACAACGATGTTAACTCGATTCCTGAAGAAATAAGAACGAAATATGAAAACCATAAATCTACAGCCGACTCTGCTTTACAAAGATACAGATTAGATGTAACAAGCAAAAACTCAAACAAAGTGAGATATATGTCGATGGATTTGCAGAAAGTGGGTTATTTTACCAGAAATGCCAGACGTTAAAGATGCGTTTTTCATGAGTCGTTTGGTTTAAAATTTGCTCCAATTGAAAAGTCAAGCGATTTTGCCATATGTATCCTTTGGCATGAAGCTCAAACTGGGCGAGTGATATTGTGAATGCTGTATATGCTTTCTTACAGGCAAATAGGGATATCGAGAACTTGTATTTATGGACTGATAATTGTACAGCCCAAAATAAAAATTGGACCCTTTACACAGCAATGATTATGATAGTCCACAACTCGTTGAATGATCTTAAATCGGTAACGATTAGCTATCTAACAAAAGGTCATACTCACATGTCTTTTTTTTTTTTTTTTTTTGGATGGGAAATCATCAAATGACTTCTCCCGCTCTGGGCGGAGCGGGAGGGCGTGTCAGACTTTTACTGACTAAAACCCACCCGTGTTCCTTCAGTTGCCCATGTGCCAGGGTCACGGTATCTCTTTCGAACAATCACGTGACCCCGGCAGGCATCGGTCCTAGCAGACCCCTTCAGTACTGCTGACATCTCTTTGAGGCATACTCACATGTCTGCGGATGCCGTCCACGGCAATATAGAATTGAAAATGAAGAGGCAGAATATTTATGATTTTCAAGATTTTAAAGGTACGGTGATGCAGTCAAGGAAAAATATAAAAGTTATAGAAATCACTAGTAGACATGAATGGCCAAAAAAAGAGAGCAGCACGACATAATGAACCGCTAAAAGATTTTAAAATAAGCTCTGCTATACAAGTGGAATTTATAACGGGATCAAGAAACCTTTTTTTTTAAACAAGGTAGGGGAGGGACGGGCAGTCGGGAGACATGGGCAACCCCCTTTTATTCTGATCCGTTTACTGATTTTATGTTTTTCTTAATTTGGTAGTTTACCGACTGGCAACACTGTTCATCCATAGACTATCTGTCATTTCTGTCAGTTGTTAAATACAGACACGATTGAAGGTTATGCGCTCGTAAAAGTGAATATTAGGTTGTGGTTTCGGATCGTAATAAAGAGAATATATTTACTTACTTATGAATTATATTATATATATGTTATATACATAATTATGGATTGACAAAGATACAAGCACATAAATTGGCCTATGATTATGCTGTAGCCATAAAGAAAACTAATATTCCTAATCATTGGATCAAGAAAAAATCGCATCTAAGGACTGGATAAGGGGATTTCTAACACTTATCAATACGGACACCCGAAGCTACATCGTTGTCACGTGCAACAAGTTTTAACAAAACAAACGTGGATATTTTTTCGAAAATTTAAAAACGGTCTTTCAGCGACATCAGTTTGCTCCCGAAGCTATATACAGGGTGTGGCGTAAGTAGTGGTCCACCGTTCAGGATTCGATGAACCAGATAATCAACTATAACAATTAAAAATTTTAAACATTTTTACCCAAGGGTTCCGAAAATATTTCATTTTTGTCTTTTATTTACGAAATTTCTACCTTTTATCACGTTTGCGCTTTTTTGCACATGAAGATATGTTCCGTCAAATACAAGAATTCCTGCGTCATGGTTGCCTCCAAAAATATGAGCTGGAATGGTTGGAATGGTTATGGGTAATTGCCGTATAGAGATATATATGTATATTCAATTTGGAGACGGACATAGGTAGTATACTTTTTTCCCAGTGACATATTTCCATAGCGTAAATTACGCACGGGCGAAACTGCTGGTGCAGCTAATTATTATCCAATTTTTATTGGTCTACTGCAAGATCTCTCCATTGAATTATTTTTTTCTTTTTACATATAATGAAAAGTGGGTTATGCCTGCATTATTTACCACCATTTCCGTTTTTGTACAAACAAATTTTGAACCGGGTCGTATTATGGGCCATGACCTTTCTACCTTTTATTACATATTTGTTTGTAGTTTCAACAAAAACCATTATTTTTTTTATTTTTATTTCTGTTAATTACTGCTGAATACTAGAGCTATCATGATAAATTATGATTTTTTATGTAAATTCAGCTCTTTTGAAGAAAAAGTTGGTTCTTCTCTAATTTTAACCCCAATTTTTAACACACAATCAAGTTCAAGAGCAATTTTGGAAAAAAAGAATTGGTTAAAAATGGTTAAAATTTTTAATTGTTATAGTTAATTATCTGATTCATCGAATCTTGAACGGTAGACCATTATTTACGCCACACCCTGTATATACAGGTTTACTGGTAACTCGACGTATTCCTTGCAGGACGTCATAGTAGGGTTAAAATGCAACAAATTAAGCCACCAAATGTTCTACCGAAATTTAGTAGTTTTTGAATTAGTTAAGAGTTTTTGTTTTTTTATGAAAAAGTCCCAGATTAAATCATTTGAAACCAATTTAAAAATGATTTACGGCGCGACTGTACTGAAATTTAAGTTATTATCATAGTTGACGCCGTAGCAGACCTTTGTTAATAATTAAAAGTTCAATAATGTCTAAAACTTTGGCAAATATCACTAACATAGGCATTTAATTTTTTGTAATTTTTGCTATTACTTCAGAGAGACTATTACGTCAGAGAGTATATCGTCGCCCTGGAGAACGTTATTCTCAGTGTTGCATCGAGGAAACTGTTGCTTATGGAGGAGGATCTGTAATGGTCTGGGGCGGCATCTCGTTAACAGCACATACAGCGTTAGTTTTCATCGAACCGACGGGCCGTACACGTGGACTGACTTCTCATCGCTACATTACTGAAATCCTCGCAGACCATGTGGTACCTTACGCAGGATATATCGGACAGGATATGCAATTGATGCATGATAATGCACGGCCTCATGTTGCTCATGTGGTGACCCAGTATCTACGCGACGTCAGCATTCGTACGATGGACTGTCCACCTCGAAGCCCGGACTTGAATCCGATAGAACACTTATGGGATGAGCTGAAACGTAGGGTTCGAGCCCGGGTACCTGCTCCAACAAGGCTTCCAGAGCTGCGAATCGCAATTGAAGAGGAGTGGAATACAATTCCTCAAGATTTTATCGTCAGGCTCGTAAGGTCGATGAATACAAGGCTGCTGGCAGTTATCCGAGCAAGGGGAGGCAATACGGAATATTGATCAAAAACTTTTTTTTGATTTTATCTTTGTTTTTGGCTTTAATTTTTTTTTTCACTTTATCATTTCTAACGATTGTCACGACTGGAAAACGACTCTTCTTTGTAAAATCCTTAATAAACACTGAAATATTGATTAAATCCAATGAGTTTCCTTTCATTTTAATCACCATGAAACGCACTTTCTGTAGGTACAACTGTGATAATTGTAGGTTTTTAGTTTTTGAGAAAATCGAATTAGAGTGCCTAGGTAGCGGGTGGCTCGGTTTATTTGCTGTCCAGTGTATGATATCCCCAAACTAACAGCCGTTGCTATAGCTAGCTTTCAAACTACAAAACATAAAAAAAGGATTTGAAAAACCTGGGATATGGCCTTCAAATTCAAATATATTCTCAGATGAAGATTTTCTTTGCTCTTTTGTCACTGATCGCGATGCACCCGTAACTGATGAAGCGTTATCGTCCAGATATGACCCTATAATCCAGCCAAATTCAACTCAAGTCCTTCCAGAACAGCCTGAAAGAGAAAATCAAATTGAAGCAGATCCTGTTAATTTAAATAACATTGCTGTCGCTGATTCTTCCTCGTCATTTGCTAGAAATCAAATAAAAGTTGCTGAAGTTGTGACCCCTGAAATAGTGAGACCATACCCAAAGGCTTGCCCAAAAAAACTGATGAAAACTGTAAGGAAGAAAGGGAAAACAAGGATATTGACAGACACACCTGAAAAGAGACTGATAGAATTAGCAGAACAAGAAAGACAAACCAAGAACAAGGCTAAAAGAGAGAGGCAGGAAAAAAAGGTTCTTAAAATACAGAGAAGAAACAGATTCCTAAACTTCCACCAGAACTAACATCGAATAGAGTAAAGAAAAAGCAAATGAGCAGTAGTGATAGTGATGCAGAAAATGTTTTACTCGGTGACAGTTCTGACGGATCATTTGTTGAAGAAACGTCAGAAGAAGAGTTAGATGAAGATGATGTGATAATGATTGACAGAAAGGGAATTGCTCAGTTTGTTAGGGTGCTCTAAAAGGACTTTTGTTTTTTATATTTAATACCTAATAGAAATGAAATATAATAATAAAGTTGCAGCAAGTTGCAAAAATATGCCATTTCTGGCATGTGCAATATTGTGATCTTGTCTCAAAAAACTTATATTACGAGCGTTTATTTTACTAAGTTAATAGTAAAATTAAGTATTTATTTGTAAAATTGATTATTTTCCTTGATTATAACGCACAAAACATAAAATCACGCCTGTATACCACGGAAGGGGTAAGCAAAGGTGTACAGCGGTGGTGATGTGGTGTTTCCTTGATTATTTATTAACTTATTTATGCAAGTGTAACATGCAGTAGGTATAATTTTAATAGTTGGTAAATAAATAAATAGTTACACGACCATAGGATCTGTGGATAAAATAAAACAAGTAGGTATTATTGGCCTGAAACACAGGATTACCTAGTTCAGGCACGTAAATATTAGAATATAATTTACATATAAGCAAACTGTACATATTTTTAAGCCTTTTATTTTTTGAATAAATATTATGTTATGTTATGTTATTCAATTGTTTTAATCGGAATCGTATATAATTAAAATATTATCTAAAAACTGGGCAGGTGCCGTAATATTATTTTGGTATCTTGCCCAGCTTAAATAACATATTATGGTCATGACGTGAGCGCAGCAACCCACTGTTCTTCGGCTTACAAGGCAATTGCAACAATATTGGGTAATTGCTTCTCTGCCCTGTTCACAATTATTATTTAAAACTAGCTTTTGCCCGCGGCTTCGCCCGTGTGGATGTCGGAAATTAACGCAGGAGGACGTACTACCGCGGTAAGATGTGTTAATTCAGGTTATATTATAGGTAATAGCTGTTACCCGCGACTTCGTCCGCGTGGTATTTAACAAAAAGTTTTTCATAAAAACTGTCTTTGAAAACTACGCTGACATACGTCTCAAATTTCAGCGTGTTTTTAGTTTTTTTTAACTATTATTTAATTTATCTAAAATAAAAGTAGCCTAAGTTACTTCTTGTTACATCAGCTATCTGCCAGTGAAAGTTCCGTCAAAATCGGTCCAGTCATTTCAGAGATTAGCCGGAACAAACAGACAGACAGACAAAAATTGTAAAAAATGTTGTATGTACCGTGTATACATCCATATACACTTAGTAAAAAGTGGTTATCTTAATATTAAAAACAGACACTCCAATTTTATTTGTATAGATGTATAATAAACAAAATATATTTTTCGGCTTATGTGCCTGCTTTGAATTTTGCCCCTTAATACTGTGCAATTGCCTGACAAGGGTAAACCTTCTAGAAGGTTACTGGCTTGGTCTGTGCTTATTTCTATAGTATATGAACCATCATTCCTTATATGCTCTCCATAGTAGGACCGTGCCTGTTTCAACTGGTAGGTTCCACAACTAAATAAAATAAGGTCACTGTGTGTTAGTCTCAGGAATGAACCATTATGTATGTTGACATTTATGTTCAAAAACTGTGTGCGCCTGCTGTTTAAATTATTCTGTATCACTAAATCAGCAAGTGTGTTATTTAAGTACAGTCTTTCATTAACTATTTCTAATATTTGACCTGCATCTTCTCTATGTCTGACTCTCGAGATGAAACTTATTTATCAACGCAGCAGCCACCTTAAAATCTATCATTGCATGTTTGGATGCTAAGTAAAAAAAACTCATGACGGAATATTCTAAAAGAATGCTTAAAAATCCCATTCACTGCTTCCACAACCCACCTACACATTGTGACAGTTCTGGATTTATTAGCTGCTAACGTTGATAGCCGAGTCTCACCTAATTGTAAAGATGCAAGCATATGTACAGATTAATTACACTGCAATAATAATGGCACACATTCTCTAATCTCCGTCCATCTGTTACTTGGCCCTAAAATAATTCCCACATTAGTTCTCAGTTCCGTTCTAGATGTCGCTGCATTGTCTTTTATTTTAAATGATTAATTAATAAAATGGCATTAGTTTATATTAAAGACTAATAAATCAACACAAAATTGAAGTAAATATTAAATACATTAAAAATATCGTTATGGTATTACAAGCAATGGGATAACAACACTCAGGACTACCTTTCAGTGTGGTATGTAATAAAAAAAATACCGCAAGCTAGGTAAAATTACAAATGGGCATCGAATAACGGCTAAGTTAGTAATAAGTAATAGTTTTAACAATAAGTTTTTCTTTTTGATATAAATTCGATATTATCATTGTAAATAAACCGTTAAAAAAATATTGTATGATTAATTAATTCTGACTCAATTCCAATTCAAGTATTTTATCTAGTAACACTACAACTCTTTCGTTAATGTCAAAATCAGTTGGTAAACATTGTTTTTGTCTTAAATGTCACAAAATGGCGGTTTAATTTTAGCGACTGCGCATGTTTTTAGTTCTCCGTCTATTTTGTATATTTTCGGTTTTTAAATGGGGTTCCCTCTATCTGGCAGAAACTTGATGCTCCGAATTTTATTTGGCATAACACACTTGGCATAATCTTCTTTAAACGAATATTTGTAAGGCATAAAAAATGTTTAGCATAATAATAATAATAATAATATCATAACCTCATAACCTACAAAAAACCATATCTGAAAAAATATTAAATATGCTGACCTTAAAGAAGAAGTCAAAAGAATCTGGAGACAAGACAAAGTATACGTTATCCCTATAGTTCTTTCCACTACAGGCGTTATCCCCAACCATCTTCTCCGTAGCCTAAAATTACTAGATTTAGAAGAATCTGTTTATATTAATCTTCAAAAAGCTGCCATCTTAAACACCTGCAGAATAGTAAGGAAGTTCATGCAATTAGAGGAAGAAAACACACCGTCATCATAAATACACACCACACGCTGGTTTTACTTGGCTTTGGCCCGTAAATGCAGCAGAAACCAGCCTGAGAGCTGAGAAAAAGAACACTCTCAAAATAATAATAATAATAATAATAATAAATTGTGGCGAGCTGTTGGGCAGTAGCGACCCCACGGACCCTATCTCCTGGGAGAATTCTTGTTCCTCATCTCTGGCTTGCCTTTATTGGCCGGCTGGAGTGAACACTGATGAGGTTCAGAGCTCCCGCCTCATTCTTGCCTTTATTGGCTGGCTTGAGTGGAGATTCGCAAGAGCAAACTTGCTCGGGGAAAGGAAGTATTCCAGTAAGTGCTCGTAGGGATCTTGACCATCTTCCGGGCTCTGGGATTGTTCTGAAAGCCGTGGAATACCTCTCCACTTCTCAAGCACCTCAGGAAGTGTTGCCCCCTTGTCGCTACGTCACTATGTGCTAGCGACGTTTCCCGGGGGCCCATTATTGAGTGTGCAAGTCACCCCCTGCCATTTTATCCGTGTATACAAAACATTGATCAGGCAGGGGCCATAGTCCCTCCATAGTTGCGGTTACCAATCCACTATAGCCATCCAAACCTATAGCCTAATTTGCTTTGTTTCCATATTCTGTAATAGTTCTGCTCCAACCGGGGATTGTCTTTGGATGCACTTGCATAGTGCATACAGGGATAATCGTCGGTTGGTGCCCCCTCATCATTTAAAATTGTCTAAGGGGCCTCTGCGAGTTGGCTTCGGCCCCTCGTACGCCTTCCAAAAGACCGGGATCCTAGGGTCCCGAGATATGTTAACATAAATAAAAATAATAATAAATTTTATTCAAAGTAAAAGTTGGTAAATAACAGTATAAATCTTAGAATAAAATAAAGGTAATACAAATGAATGATGCCTGTACTAGGATAAACCTGTATCACAGGCGGTATGTGTGCTTACAATTAATATAAGTTCAACTGCCGAATATTTACATAACGCTGGCATACTTTTAAGATGGCAGAATTTTATTAAGCATACCTTTGGCAGACTTAACATTCCGCAGAATTTCGTTTAGCAGAACATTTATTTAGAGCGACGATTATTTGGTACAATTTCACTTGGCATACTATGAAGATGGCAGAATTTCATTTAGAATAATTTCGTTACGCATTGTCATTTCTATAAAATTGCATTTTAACCTTAAATTAAAATTAAAATAGTGTCTCAAAACTCAATATATGTTGTGCAACAAAAGTTATTGACAGAAATGAATCGCTGCAGAACCGACTCCACGTAGTCTTGTCTGCCCTACCCCTAGAGTGTAATTTAAGCCCGCGTAGGCGCGGAGTGGCGAGGCGGCCCGCGAGGTGAGGAGCAGGTGATTTTGACGCTCGCCGCCGTGGCTGAGGCTGGCCGGCGGAGCCGGCCAGCAAGCCGAAGCGGCGGTGGTGAGCGTAAAACCATCTGCTACGATGAGCTCGCGTGGGACCGCCGGAACCACGCAGCGCCGGAGCCGTGACAAAAAGCATGCATGCTGCATGCTTGCTTGCATGCTGCATGCATGGTGTCTGCTTGATTGCATGTCTGCATGTAGCGTGCTGAATATGATTTTTCGGTAATGTAATAAAACGCTCATCGCGTTTCAATTATTATGGATATGAAATGTATGCCAAGAGATGATTCTAACTGTAATGTTTCTGAGATATGATAGTTCTGCGTTTTAAGGACTATCAATATGAAATAATGCCAAGAGACGATTCTGACTGCGAACTTTCTGCGATATGATGGTTCTCCTTTTTCGTTATTATGGATAAAAAAATTATGCCTTAAGATGATTCTGACTTATAAAATTATGCGTTGTGAATGTATGATAAAAGAGTGTATGCCAAACGATGTTCTGCGAAATGAAGTTTATGCTATTCGCTGTTATGCAAAATAATATTATGTCGAAAAAAATTCTGCCATAAAGGGTGGACCCTTTTAAATGTCCAGCAGTTAGTGCGTTGAGTCGAGTCTTGTATTCCTCCGCCTTTCTTTTGTGAATTTACTTCTCAAATTCTTCATATTTTGGTGATAGAGACACTTCTTGTGAACATTGTGAGATGTGTGTGTTTTATGAACTATTGTAAAATGCCGAGACGCTGTGCTTTAGGTTGTGCGCCCAGTGGTAGGTACATAATGCCTTTATAATGATCTAGTAGTTAGGGGACCAAGTTAAGTACTTACTACCGTTTGGATAATGATGCAAGGAAACTTTGTGTAATTATCATCACTCCTGTATCACCCGAAGGGTTAGACAGCGTGAAGTTGTGCAGTACACCCACATTTAGCTTGATATAGAGTTCGAGCCTATGGCCATCTATCAGGCACAACTAGAGTGTTTTACTACTATAAAAAATCGAAACTGAATTGAACTTTACCCCTGGTAATTGAACTTTAGCTAAGTTCCATAATGGAACTTGACAATGGAACTACTGGGATACGGCGAATTGCTCAGCAGTGAAAACTTTGCTTGTGATTATATATGCTTTCAATTATCATGGTAAAATCATCAAATGAGTCCTCCTGCCAAGGGTGGCACTGTCAGACTCGCACTGACTAAAATCCTCAGTGTTCCTTCAATAAATGAAATGATATTTATTTATGCAAGTAGGTTCACAAAAAGGACCCCATTATAAACATGAATGATACAGTGAAACAAGAACAGCATTCCAGTATGGATGTGTGAAACTGAAAATGTTATGCTTGAAATTAATTAATTCGTACATATCATTAAAAAAAAAACAATATTATATTATATGTCTCAACACCTCTTTTCTTACTTTCAGATGTTCCAGTGCATCGGTTCCCAGATACTTTGAAATTTCCTGAGCAACTTAAAGCTTTGGTCAATCTTGTTGGTGGAAAACTTGAAACATCCTCTGATTTTGAATATTACATGAAAAAACGTATTTGTGATATACACTTTTGTGACAGGCACAGAAATCGTAATAAACGGTTGAGTCCATTGGCAATTTCAACACTTCATCTGCCTGGTGAGTACCTTAAATTCTTTTTCTTATATTAACCACCCGGGTGCAAACACGACTAAGACATTGCTGTCTCTTGGTCTGTTACAGGAATGTATTTTTTTTTTTACTGTTAAATTGAATCTTCATAGAATGTGTATCTCTGTTTAACTAATATGCGAATGTGAGTTTATGCATTAATGACTTAAAAGAGTTTGATATCACTTAGTACAGATATAGTGCGTGATCTGAAAAAGGCCATAGAAAAGATTCTTACTGGATCACAGGCAAAACCACTTGAAAAAGCTGATAAATATTACAATAGTTTCACCATATAATATTTTTTTTGTAAATTAGATTCAAGCATAGAATAGCCATTCTCATTAATGGAATAAATTTTCATCATAATACACTATTATCAATCTTATTTTGCAGGACAATATCAGAGTCAAGTCATTTTGGAACAAGCTTCAACCATTACGAACCAGCCTACAATAGAACAACAAAACATTTCAGGTATTTTTTTTTTCAATTTAAATCAAATAAATATTTTAATTTGCATGTGATTTGCTTGTGACCAGTTAACCAGATTAATTTAACTTTTTTTTTACCTTCTGGATTTTTCCAATTGAAATAATTAATCATTTATTCATTAACCATTTTAATTAATAATTAATGAATAATATAATAATCAACCACTTATAACAATTAATTATTTTAATTTTTGAATCACTGCAGATGTGTGCCTGTTTGTTTATCTTTCCTAGAGTCATTCACATCACAATGGAGAGATTATATTTTATCATCTTTGTGTGTGGAGGTAATTAGGAGGCTGGAGAGTCACATAGGATTAAAAGAACAAGTGTAGAACATGGCAGCAGTTTAAAAATCAATTTTAGACTTAAATAGACATTTTCATTTCATGATTGCAGACCTGGTTTCTTATTGTTAGAATGACATCCTCGCATTATGAGACTGCTAGAAGAACCTGACACTTCTAGCAGTCTTATAATTTACAAGCACTGCTGCAGTATTATCAGTTGTTCTTCTAGCTGATTCATTTGTCTGTTTCATAAATATAAATAGGCATGTTAACTTATTTTCAGAGCCATCAACTAGCCACAGTGTTTTGGATAAAGAATTTACTTCTAGCCAGCAGCAATCAATATCACAACCTGTCGCTACAGGTAAAATTCATATTTATTTGTATAATTTATGCACAAACATACACACGAAACATAATTTAACTGCAGAATATTTGTATACCTTGGAAGAAGGCAAATTTCTGTTGAAATTGATACTTTAGATTTCCCTCCATTGATCATATTATAATCATTAATATTTTGATATAAATGTGCAAGTAACTTGATATGTGTGTTTGTTACCTTATCACAATTAATTCTAATAAATATTTACAATTTTAGGCAAATCTCAAAGGAGTGCTGCATTGAACTGGCTATTAGAACATAATTACAGTGTTTTTAGCAAGCCTCGAAGAACAGCTGGAAAAGGTATTATTCAGATATAATTAAAAGTGTTTCTTGTCCCTCAGGCTTGTTCAAGTATTTAAAACCGGCCATTACTTGTGAGGTTAGCACCTAAATTTCAACATAGATATTCCCAAATACGCAGTGTGGAAGAGTTTTATCTACATTCTCACTCTGTAGTGTAGGTCTGGAGTATGGTAGATAGACATAATATCTTCATGATGTGTTGCACAATAGCCCTTGATTTAAAAGTTTGCATTTTTATTTTATATAATTTGTATTACCATATAAATGTTATCCTTCCACAGATCTAAGGGGTCCACTGCGCAAGAAGATCAAGCATCTCCAGGCGGAAGTATCACGCCAGCGTAAGAAGAACCAATCTTTCAAATCGAGATTATCACGTGCGGAAGTGTTATCCAGCAAAACGGCTATGGATTATTTTGCAAAGATTTTAAATAAACTGGCCCAATTGTTTCTCCAAATGCAACTGCAAAGATCAAAGAAACTAAAAGGGCGTCGCTTCACGACTGATGAAAAGGTGCTTTCTTTACCATTATATAAAAAAGTCCCAAGGCGTATAGGCTATTAAACAGACTATTTACTTTGCCATCTATTAAGTGTATGAAGCGTCTATTGAGCACAGTAAAAATACACTAAGTGATTGTCCCTATAGTGTTCGAGAGAATAAAAAAAACTATGTCAAAAAATGACGACAACGACCGGTTGTGTTCTCTAATATTTGATAAAATGTCCTTGACATCTCAGGTCAATTATAATGCTCAGCAAGATGTTTTGGAAGGCCTTGCCATCAATAAATATAAAAAAATTGCTGACCACGTTTTCGTTTTTATGGTCAAAGGAATTAAGCAAAACTTTAAACAGCCTATAGCTATACAAACGGCCTAAACAAAGGAGAGTTAAAAAATATGATAATTGATGTCATATAACATGCTCAAAGGTCGGGTCTTACAATAATTAATACGGTCTGTGACCAAAGCGCTGTAAATGTCGGTGCCGTAACCCAATTGATTAATGACACGAAAGCAAAATACTTGACACAGCAAAAAGAATGGCGGTATGACCACTTTGTAACAAATAGAAAAAATATTATTCCATTATTTGATGTGCCACATTTGATGAAAGGAATAAGAAACAATTTGATTACCAAAGACTTGGTGTATAAGTCCAACAACACAGAAAAAATTGTAAAATGGGAGTACTTCCAAAAAGTGTATGGCACTGATAAGTCATATGGTGAACTGAGATTATTAGATAAATTGACTGAAGAACATGTTAACCCAGAGAAAATAAAAAAATGAGAGTCAAATCTGCAACTCAATTATTTAGCCACAGTGTCGCTGTGGCTACCGAACATTTGACAGCCAGAGGTGATCTACCAAACGATTGTAAACAATTAATAAAAATTACTTTGTTGTTGGACAACTTATTTTATTCGTTAAATGTAAACAGTTTTCGTATTCCCAATGGAAAAAATATAAAGGTCCTATTAAGAGGCACTCGCCTCATCATGAGTTATGGAGGCAAGCTAAATTAATTTTTAAAACTATTAAATTAGATTCAGTAAAATTATTGGAAACAAAATTCGATTAATCGAAACAAACATTCCATCTGTTACTAATTTAATTACAAACATTCCATCTGTTACTAATTTAATTAAAACTATTGAAGGTATGGAAGCTATTTGGCATATTGTTTCCCAAAGATATGGTTTTGATTGCCTTTTAACAAGAAATATTAATCAGGACCCAGTAGAAAACTTTTTTGGGAACATCAGAAGTTATGGAGCAAGAAACAATTCTCCGAACACAAAAGCATTTGAAGGGGCATATAAAGCACTATTAATAAATAACTATAACTCGCCCCATTCAGCGAGAGCAAACTGTGAAGAAGACTCAAACAAGTGTCTTCAAACTCTTGAGTTCTTCTTCACAGAAAAAGATTCTAATATTTCTAATGATCTTTAGAAACTTACGACACAATTGAAATTAATGAAGACATTTTAAGTACCAATAAGGAAACTGATGCAGGTCAGAGAAATTATGTCTGTGGCTGGGTCCTGACGAAATGTCTAAAAAATGTTGTAAAGACTTGTAAAAAGTGTAGGCAAAACCTAATCGATAAGGGAGACCAAAATAGAAGTGCTTTCATAAAAGCCAAAGAATACTCAAATAAAAGGTGGTTATGCTATCCTAGTGAAGAACTAGAAAAATAAAAACTTTTTACCAAAAAAATTATTTTTTTGGTAAAAAGTTTTTATTTTATAATTTTTTGTGGCTTTAATGTACTTATAATACTTAGCAAGGTATACCCTATCCAATGAATAAAGAATTATTAAAATCGGACGACTCTGTATAAAGTTATGCGTGGTTAAACATTACAATCAGTGAGTGAACAATCAATCATCCCCTGTTTTCTGACCCTTAGGGTTTGATTTTGTTTTCCACATTTATATGGGACCACTCTCGGAGTATACTATACCCTTTCCAATTAAAAAAGAATTGTCACAATCGGACTACTATGTAAAAAGTTATGCGTGGTCATACATAAAAAAATATATATATATACGCGTCGAATTGATAACCTCCTCCGTTTTTTTTCGTTGGTTATAAAAATAGTTTTCATGACCTACAAAAAATAATAGTTGCATTTTAAAAAAAAGTTTACCAGAAAAAAAATTAAACAGAATATTTTGTTAATAGCAGATGTAATGGTTTATTTCCCTTTTAACTGTATGACGCATAAGGCAGTTTTAAAGAAGTATTTCATGGATACGACAATAAATGTTATTTCATACAGCTGGTGCAGATCAGTTAATCGAATTTTGTCTGGAAAATTGACGGACAATGGTGATCAATTTAAAATTGCTGCGCGAGAATATTATGAAAAGCATAAACATTATAAAAATAAAAAGTGATAAATACTTAATATTTAAACGTTTGTTTTATTTTTCCATCCTATTATTATGATTATTTCTTTTTAGTAAATCGGTCCTATCTTTCCTGGGGCAAAATTATATAACGACACTACAATAGGTACACTGCTCAAATTAGTTTGTTAATTTGTAAGTAAATCATGTTGCAGCAGCTATATCGCTACAATATAATATACTTACAAATTAACAAACTAATTTAAGCAGTGTACCTATTTTAGGGTCGTATTAAAGGCAAGGAATAATTTCCGGGGCCAATGTTCAGAGGTCGCTGGCGTTCAAACAGGTTTGCTCTAAATTGTCTAGAGAGGGCTCTCTTTACCCTATATTACTTTACTCTTTGGAAAACATCTCCTGCCTGAAAGTATTGCCGTAATGCATTTGACTCCTCTCTAAATTCATGCAACATAATATTGGCATCTGATGTTGTTGCTGGATAAGGACCTAATACATCTATAATGTATCCATCAGTGCATACCATAAGGAATGGTTTCACAAGGTTCTTGTACTTGTGCAAGCTTTTAAACATACAAATATGTACCAATAATCAATTATAACCATCAGTTTTCCGTTATCTCCACGGAACAATCCATTTGGGATGATAAGGTTTCTGTTTCCAATTTTTGCCCCTGTAATCTGTTTTATACCCAAGTTATGGGGAATAAAATCCTCATTTAGAACATCACGAGCTTTGCCCATTAGTCTGTTCAATGAGGATCGTGGAATGTTTAGCAATGAAGAAAGTCTTTCATTAATATCCCCAGTTCTAAGTTTAATGAAATAAGCAGTGAGAGCCAATGTACCATTACGCAGCACGGATAATCTTGGAAGACTCGTTTTAAGGTTGTTAAATTGCTCTTTGGACAGCCCTAACCAGAAATGGACCATATCATCAGACATTGGGTCAATATCATGAAAATCAAATGGCTGATTTCTTTCTTTGACAAAAGTAGCAAAGTCCTGGATGTGGTCTACAGTAAAGATATGGTTGGGATTTAAGGACTTACAAGCAATTCATCCCAGTTATTATTTTGCAAATGAAACCTGCATATTCTGCAGTTTTTTGGAACATAAAAATTAAATCGGTAAACAACTTCACCCTGAGCCATATTGAGCCTGTTAGTTGCTCCAGTGAATTACAATCCGGAGAATAACAATGGCTTTGCGTATCTGCTGCTCTTGAAAAATCCGGTAGGGTAATTGTTCCAGTTGTCTCTTGTAGATTCGCTGCTACCTGATCAGGAACTGGAACTCTGTCAGCTCGCTGCCAACATGGATGGCAAATGCGATCTGATCCATGCATCTTAAACAAGAAAATAATAAGTCAGTGCCATCTTAAAACACACTTAGGAATTTCTATGCTGTCCTGTTAAGTATAATGTGGGAGCCTTCAACGCTGAAGTGAATAGGTTTTAGGTTGGTTAACGAGTACCATTGTTGAGCACACCATCTCTAACATCGAGGTCGCGGTCAATCTCAAGCCTATTATACACTAATTAATTTCATTTCAAATAATTATCCTATTTGTAATACATAAAAAGTTTAATCTGTGCTCACCTGTCGTGGTGCTATCCACTCGCTAATTACATGTCTTATGTATGTTTCTCCGTCAGTATTTGCATGTAGAACATGAGATCTGGTACGCAGTATCGAACATTGACAATTAACACACAGTTGTCGACGATGACCACTACTTGTGCTTGGTTCATTTTCTTGCACCGCTGTTGGATTGAATCCCAAAATCCAGCATCAATGGCACACTATGCTTTGAGCTGTAAATAAAACAAGCATTTTTATGTAGTTTGAATTGTTTACAGACCTGGGGAATAATATCTTAAAATCAATAAAAAGATAGGATGATGATCGATTCCGGCGGCAAGTCTGGAAGGTTTAGATAAATCTCACACAAAAATAGACAATGGTGCCGATTCTGTTGTACAAAATTCTCTAAACTCAACTAAAAATCACTAAAATTTGGTTTATTCCTGTCAAACGACGATTTCCTATTCTGAAATAGACAAAAGTGACACAACTTAACTATATTTTAGTTTGACAGTACTAAGATTGCACTGAGTTATTAGTTTAGTGAAAAAGACAATTTTGCTATTCTGAGTTTGCCGGTTTTCACCAAAAATTTAAACTATAATAATTTATTTTGACTAAATCTGAGTATTTTTAATCGCGATTAAAAAGGTGTGGAATAAAACTAGTGGTCATGAATAAAAATTCACACCAACTGCAACGCCTCGCCTTCACGTGCAAAAACAGTGTTATATTTTTAATTTTTTCTTTTGCTTATATCTCGAAAATGGCGGGTCCTATCGCAAAAATAATGAAATTTTCGACCCCCTTTGTTAACCACGGAACATCTTAACAAGAGGGTAATATTTTATTTTTAAACAAAAAGTGAAAAATTCCATATAAAACACGTCCAGGCTGCCCCCTTGCGCGCGCCTTCGTCTCTAAAAAATTCATTGCGTAGCGCACAGAAGTACCACGTTGCGAAACCAAAAGAAAAAAAAAACCACGTTGATTGTCAAATTTGTTTTTAGTCGTGTCAAAATAATTTTTAAATTTAGAGATTTTTTCTTGCAGAATAGCGTTAAAATTCTCATAGCCAAAAGTAAGGAATTTTAGAGATAGTTTAGTTAGTTTAGTTCGGTGTACAACAGAATCGGCACCAATATCCATATTTTAGGTTACAAAACAGACTAACGACTTGAGGAGCAGTCCATTGTCGAAATACTGATTGTATTTCAATAAGCTCTAGATTGCGTCTTCTACGATTCATAATATCGATGCCACAATTGACACATCGCATAGATCCTTCCTCTATCCCACTCGAGAGAACAAGATGTGTAGGAGCGTCCAAGTTCGCGCCAGGGTCGTCGTTTAAAACGGGTTCGATGTCCAAAATAGCGCCAGGGTCAACGTTGGAAAAAGATTCCGTGTCCATGAGTAAGGCCAGGTCGTCGTAGAGAGCGGTGTCGGAATCCATAATAATAGAAACAAACGAAATAACAGTATTCACAACGCAAGGATGCAAAGCTGAAAGCGAATGAAAGCAATAGGAGTAGGCGATATAAATCGTATATAAATACAATATCTATGTATCTGCACAATATCCAATAACTATATAACGGACGGCACTGAATCTATATATTAGGTATCCGCGTACCTATGGCGAACAAAGCGCGACGAGTGACAGAACAAGACACTATACCGATACGATATCATATCGCATGATCTATATATTCGGTTCAAACTGATTCGGGTACAGTATAGTAATATTTAGTACGGAGAGAAGTACTTTATCCTTGCGATGCGCGCGGGCGGGAGTGATGTAGCTATAGATGAACGAGCGAGAAAGTGCGATATGCTAATGTCTAATACTAATTTTAAACATTATTTACAGGACTGTAGAGTTTAATACCGAATACACTATTTTATAAATACTTGAAACAGGAAACCATCAATACAAGTCAGAGGATTTTAAATCATAGTGCATTCTCAATAAAAATAGTTTTGAACTAATTTTACGTGACTCTTGACCTTGATGGCGCTTTGCTGTTTCGTTCTATTTTTAGTTACGCGTCGCGTTAGCTGCAGGTGACCGAATTTCTCTGCCTGCTTTCTTTATGTTTTCTAAAGTTAAAGTACAGTGCGTAATTGTTTAGTTTTGTGTAGGCACATAATAAGGATATTATTCATTTTGTGTATAAAAAAAAAAATAGTGTAAATAGTAATTAATAGGTATATTTCTAGAATTCTAGTTGCATAAATAAAACTTATTAGTGAGTGAGTAGGTACTAGTGACTAAGTTTAAGAATAGGTAACAAATATGTCTCGTTCAAATACAAGCATATTATGGGACTATTTCGACAAAAGCAATATTGTCGACAAAAAAGCTAAATGTCGTAATTGTTGTGAAATGTATAGCTACAAGGGCTCTACAGGAAACCTTAAGGCCCATTTGAACCGGGAGTCGATTGCGGACTCCCGGCCACCGTAGGCGCGAGCTTGCGGGTGGCGAGCAATGGGTAGCTCGTCGCCCGGTAAGGACCAAGCTCGGGTCGACGGCGCGTAGTGTTCCACGCGCGCCTCAAAGAGATGTCAGCAGTACTGAAGGGGTCTGCTAGGACCGATGCCTGCCGGGGTCGCGTGATTGTTCGAAAGAGATACCGTGACCCTGGCACATGGGTAACTGAAGGAACACGGGTGGGTTTTAGTCAGTAAAAGTCTGACACGCCCTCCCGCTCCGCCCAGAGCGGGAGAAGTCATTTGATGATTTCCCATCCAAAAAAAAAAAGGCCCATTTGAAAAAATGCACTTAGATGCGTTTACGACAGTGACCAGGGCACAGCATGAATCTAGGCCGATTAAGGAAATCCAATTTCAACAGTTTCTCGTATCATGTTGCCAGCTTTGTACGATCAAACCAAAGCATCTTTTACTTTTTACGAGAAATAAGGGCTTATTTACGAAGCGATTTTAAGCAATACAGCATTAATCCTTATCCAATTAAGTACCTTAAATACATTGTGCATTTAATATAGATCAATATGGTCCTTTGCAACATTTAATTTAAATGAATATCTTAGAAGATATTAGAGATTTAAAAAGCGGGCGCAGAACAGCTGGCGGGTCGTACGTCCGCCCCGTCCATCCGTTCGGAGCGGCCGGGTAGTACAGGATAAGTAGGATTGTAATTCATAATACTTTGGCTTCATAGTAATTGCGAATATTATGTGTGTTCATTATACTCAAAATAAATCTAATAGTATTATTCCAAGTAAGAGACCGCAAAATGGCTTAGATGTTTAGATTTTTGGATGTTTGTTTCTCAATGATGCAAAGACGGCCAAACGGATTTAGATCGAATTTGGCACAAAGATATATTATAATATCATGGATACGTAACAGATAGGATACCTACTTTATCCCCTTAGTAGGTTCTCGGGTGATATTTTCCGACAGCTATACGGGCCAAGTCACTGGCAAAAGTACTATTCCTTTAACTATGTTTGGTGTCTGGTAAATGATTGAGTGTATATAGGTAAAATAGGAGCGTTAAGAAAAACCAGGAAGACTTATATTCAACTAAACCAAGCCCTATGTGGCAGTCTTCTTACTCTGAATACTATTACTCTTATTTTAAAAACACCAACACACACGATGTTCTCATAAACTATGAATCCTCAGTAATATGAATTATAATCCTACTACTACTAATATTATAAATGTGAAAATATGTATGATTGGGTGTTTATTTCTCAATTACGCAAAAATAGCTGGATGGATCTGGATCGAAAATAGCACACAGAGTCTATATTACCTATATAACCTGGAATAACACATTCATATCGCGGTAGTACGTCCTCTTGTATTAATTTTCGACATCCACGCGGGCGAAGCCGCGGGCAAAAACTAGTTAAAAATAAAATTAGCAGGATCGAAATGCAATAATTCCATATGTATAACCACCGATTTATGGACTTCGAGATCCAACCAGTCGTACATAGCCGTTACTGGTCACTATATGACAGACGGTTTAGAGCTAAAAATATATATTATTAGATTGTCGTAATTTTGAAGACTCCCATACCAGTGAAAATATAAAAGAAATGCTCATTAATATTGTGGCCGAATGGGGACTAACTAATAGAATAAATTTTGCGGTGTCAGATAACGCAGCTAACATCCAAAAAGGCCATCAATAATATCGGATGGAAACATCATGGCTGTTACGGCCACTCCCTAAATTTAATAATGCAAGCTGCCCTTACTACCATTGAGCCTCTACTGGAAAAAGTAAAAAAAGTCGTTAGGCATTATAAATCAAGTAGCACGGCATTGGAGAAACTACTGAAGGCCCAAACGGATGACAAGGCGGACTGTATCCCAAAACGTCTGATACAGGAAGTACCCACGCGATGGAACTCCAGTTTCCATATGGTTAGGCGCTTCGTAGAACAGGAGCAGTATTTGAGGGCCACAATGGCGGTTTAAAAAAAAGATTTACCTATTATCACAAACGAAGAATGGTTGGTGCTATCTGAATTAACAAAAATTTTACAGACGTTTGATCGCGCCACAGAAACAATCAGTGGTGAAAAATACATGACTGGGAGCTTAGTCATTGTAATGACACGCTGCCTTATAACAGCCTGCGATAAATTTATAGTAGAGCCATTCTATAAAGCGACAAAAGCTGTCATTTATCGTCTGAGAACAGGGCTGGTGACAAGATTCGGCCTTATTGAAAGAAGCAGAACATTTTCTACATGCACGTTCCTAGATCCCAGGTACAAATTATCTGTATTTAGCGATCAGAATAGAGGCCAGAAATACCCGAAATCACGTGTAGGAAATGTTAGTTGCGATGATTGCTGAAGAAAGTGCACAGTCGTCGTCTCTTCCGTCAGCATCGGCTGGTAGCAGCAATACTGTTGATGGATTTCGGGCTATACTGGATGAAATTATAGGTCAAAAGCAACACCCAGTTGGGACTCCTTTGTCGAAGGCCAATAAAGAGATCGACACCTATATTAATGACGATCCACTGCCACCCTTCGACGGAGACAAATGGAGCTGTCCTCTCGAGTTGTGGCGTGTCCACAAATTCACCTACCCGCATCTCGCCAATCTTGTTAAAAAATATGGAAATATCATGGCCTCATCTGTTCCCTGTGAACGAATATTTAGTAAAACGGGCCTCATCATCAGTGACCGTCGGACGCGACTAACATCACAAAAAGTCAAGCAACTGACTATCTTGAACGTCAATTTAGACGAAAAGGGATTCCATCCATATACATATATGTAAATAACAGAAAACCGAAAAAAAAAATACGAAAAACAATTTTAAAAAAAAACAAACAAAAAAAAATACCACTTGTAAATATTTGACAAAATGTAAATATAATAATGAACTTTTAAATACGCCTGCACTACCTTTATTTATTAACAGGAAATTTCTTTATTCGCTTATTAGTAATGCAGTCAGTCCTATGCCTGAAAAAAGTATGAAGGAAAGTTCAGTTCGTTAAATAATTGATAAAAATATAAATATAAAAAACCGAAACGACTGTACCTACTAGTTTCATTTAGCAGTCAGAGTGCCATATTATCAACACTAAAGTTCGGCCGTTCAGAGAATGCGTTCCTGACACGTCGCGATTGAACTGACGACGTAACTTTGTAATGGCGTTGCAGTTACGATAAAAATATTTTTGCTGGTTGTTTACCGTTTTAACAATTGATGAGCATTAAAACAACATTATTATATCAATAATCAATGAATGTTATAATTTTATGCCAAACTGAGTGTCAAATAACTTGGTAAACAATATTTTTCTAAATCTATACTGCGCTATTACAAGGTTATGTCAGCGCTTTATATTTGTAGTGCTGTGCTAAAAATAACAGGCAAGTATCGTAATCTGTTCTTATACAGTTATACTTATAATATAAAATAATACGCTTTGTTTTTCTTTTTAAGAATTCGAAAATAATGGACTATAAGATAACTTTTATGAAATATAAAAATAAAACTATGACCAAACCGAACGCGCGAAAGAAAGTAGCATTTTTATATTTAGGTTGAAAATGGTAACCCCAAATGGCGTTACTAGCATTTTTATACTTAGATTAAAAATGGTAACCCCAAATGGCGTTATGGGCCGCCATTTTGTGACGCTAAAACGGTCGTCTGTTGTCGTTTCGTGCACATAGACCACGTTCTTTAAGTGTTTTCGATCTGTTTTTATTTGATTACCCGGCTTTCGTTTAATGGACTGTTTCTGCTTTTCAAACTGACATCGGCGCTAAAACGGACTTCGATTGTGTTTTGTATTGCGTTCTTTTTACTTTTGGTGCATAATAATGCCTAAACGTGGACAAACATTGAAAAGTGGAGCCCGTGAGTTAATCATCAAGCTGCAAGATTACTTTGAGCGGGAGCGGCAAAATTGCGGACCCCTGGTACCTGTCGAACAAGTACAAGAACGCGTCTCTCAGGCGCTTGGAGTTAGCAAACGAACGATAACAAATATTAATAAAGAAAAGTTCGGCTCGACTGGCATGGAAGATAATATTTTACGTACTCCGAAGAAGAAACGTAGAACTAAACCCGTGACAGATATTGACACCTTTGACGCCGATGCAATCAGAAATCATATTATATATGGTTACTATTCCAGAAATGAATATCTCAACAGGAAGAAGCTTTTGGCATCGTTAAGAGAAGCTGGACTGTTTAGCGGAGGTAAAACTGCTTTAACCAAAATCTTAAAAGATATTGGTTTTTCGTATAAAAAAACAGACAAAAGAAAAATTTTATTAGAACGATACGACATAATTTTAAAACGTATAAGTTTTTTGAGAGAACCAAAAAAATTGATAACTGGGATAATGTAGTGTTCATTGACGAGACATGGCTAAACGCCAATCACACGGTTTCCCGTTCTTGGACGGATGATACACAAGCGTCGACGTCATTAGTACCAATGGGTAAGGGGGCCCGTCTGATAATATGCCACGCAGGCTCTGCAAAATACGGCTTTGTGGAGAACGCGTTACTGGCATTTCAATCAAAAACCACAAATGACTACCACGAGGAAATGAATGCCACTACATTTAAAGAGTGGTTCCAGAACGTGCTTTTGCCCAGCCTACCAGAGCCTTCTGTAATATTCATGGATAATGCCTCCTATCACTCGGTTCAAATACAGAAACCACCTACCCAAGCTAATAAAAAAGAAGAAATGGTGGCTTGGTTACAAGCAAAAGGCATTGACGCAAATATGCAGATGCTAAAAGCAGAGCTAATTAAATTAGTTAAAGAAAATAAAGCGGCAAATGTGCGATACGAAATCGATGAACTTGCTCTGGAGTACGGTCATCGCGTTCTAAGAATTCCACCGTATCATTGCCAATATAACGCGATCGAGCTAATCTGGGCTCAAATAAAAGGTTACGCCGCCCGCCACAATACTTCCCCGCCATTCAGCACGAAAAAGATGATGAGTCTATTAAAAGAAGCCTGCGGGGAAGTCACAAGAGATGACTGGGCAAAGGTTGTTGAGAAGACTAAAAACCTGATTTTGGAACATTTTGACCGAGATATGAGGATTGATTCTGTTATTGATAATAATATAATTATACATGTAGGCGAAGATGATGAAGACACCACCTCCTCAAGCGAATCGGAGTCTGATTAATATTCTGTACGCACATTCAATTCAATGTACTTACTTTATTGCATAGAAATACAGATTGTAACTTTGTAACAAAGAATAAATAAAACAATTTTATTATATGAATATTACCTTTTTTTGGTTTCCACTTAAATAACTAAAATATAAATTTTAAATGATTCTCCCAATTTAAAACGAAAATAATCTTAAAATAATGCGGCGGTTCATTTTGGAGGAACGGTAACGAACTCAGTGTTATGTTGTGCCCATCACTAGTCGTGACTAACTGATAGGTCTCAGGAACGCATTCTCTGAACGGCCGCAGTATACCAAACAATACATTCACTGATTTCGAGTATACAGTTAAAAATAAAATACAATGATGCACGAATCGAACAAAACCGAAATCTAAATATACAGTATCACTTTCGATTCCGAGTTCCACACTGATTCAGGCAATATATAGATATTGAAATATATAGATGCGATATCCGATATTCTAAAGCGATACATAGATACGATTTGATATGGTGTAAAAGCGATATTACCCATCCTAGAAAGCAAAGCTGGCTGTGTTTGTTTTTTCATCATTGACAGATAAAGCATTCGGTGTTGCCAAGTAATAAAAATGTGATTTTTGTTGAGAATCGATTTATGGATTCGATATTAAGATGCAACAAAATTAAATATTGGTGTTTTGTTTATTTAAATGTATAATGTAATAAATAAAAAAAAGGTTGTCTGTAAAGTCGGTTTACTGACGATGGTTGAACGTGACAACTTCATAAGAAAATACTAATGCGCGCTCTCGCTTGCACTTCAAGCCTTAAGATGCGATTCCACCAGTGTGCTGAACGGTGCGGCACTGCAATGCACATTATGCGACACAAATGTTTATTCTGGTCGACTCACTAAAGCAAACAATAAGAAATTGTGCACATCTGTATACTTTTGTGCGCGCACACATGCAGGCAGTGGACTCGACGCGTACAAACCTGTTGTTCGCGAACTGTCTTGCTTCCGCCACCCGGCGAGAAAACATTTATTTGTGCGCGTACATTGTTAATTAACCAAGTTAAATATGGATTGGACGAATGATAAAATTTATTCAAGCTATTGAAACTTATCCTGTACTGTGGGATTCTAGTCACAGTGATTATAAAAATAAAAACAAAAAACATGACGTCACTCGAGAGTTGGCGCAAAGTTTGAAAAAATGGAAGATTATTTTGGCTCAATACCGAAGAGAAAAGAAGAAAATTGCGGACTCAAAATCTTCAGGTTCTGGGATTTTAGATATATATAAGCCAAAATGGTTTGCTTATGCATATTTGAATTTCTTTCATGGAAGGGATGAGCCGTACGCCAGCTTGAACTCATACGACGAAATAAATGAACAGGTAGGTACGTTTTAAATGTTTATTTTCTTATCTCTTATATTATTACTTAGATACCTACATTATATGCTATTTGTCGGCCTCGATGGCGTAGTGGTTATTTTTGCATTTACAATCATTTGATATGTTTTAGAGAAGTATATTTTAATAGTTCGCTTCGATATAATCGCATTTTTGATCTTCGATAAATATTTTTTTGCAGAGAAAATTTTCAAGATGGGAAATGGGATGGGATTGGATGGGAGCTAAGGACCTCTCTCCAAGAAAAAAATCTGAAATATAAACTTTATGGCAGCATACCAAACATTCCCAGAAACAAATCGCGTCAATCAGCAATGTATCGCGTGCATCAGTAGATCGAATTAAAAGAAAACTCGACGAAAATATCGCGTTGACGCCAAATCGAGTTAACAAATGCGGCCGCAAAAAAATCACAACACCACGTGATATGAGAAAAATTAGAGATATTTGTACAGAAAACAGAAAGGCTCCTCGTGCGCTTCTCACAAAGTTGGTACAAGATGCTTTCGTCAACATTTCTTTAGGCACAGTTCATCGGCGCGTCAAAGAGTTGGGATTCACCTGTCGCCGGCCAGCTAAAAAACCACTTTTGACCCCGGCTATGAAGCAAAAGCGCCTGAAATAGGCACAAGAGCACAAAAACTGGCACCAGGATAAGAGGATTAGCGACTCACTGTGCGTTCAAGAATTTATGGAGGCTTTGCCTGACAAATTTAATTTATCATGGGAATGGCGGCAGGACGAGAACGGGACAAACTTTTCATGCAGGATCAGCGGGAGCTGACCCTCGCAAAGGCTATCGACGTGGCAGACACCATGCGTTGCGCGCGCGATGCCTCGTCGCTGGCAGCGCCAGGC
This sequence comes from Aporophyla nigra, assembly GCA_947507805.1. Taxonomy (NCBI): domain Eukaryota; kingdom Metazoa; phylum Arthropoda; class Insecta; order Lepidoptera; family Noctuidae; genus Aporophyla; species Aporophyla nigra. The sequence goes on along the minus strand of OX382292.1, from coordinate 21,914,937 downwards.
ACGAACAGCATCGGCGCAGCGAGCCCGGACGGCGTCTTCAACATTACCAAAAAGGAAAAGTGCAGTGTGTGTGGATTCACTAATCACAAAGCAAATCGGTGTCGTTATAAAACCTATAAGTGCAAAAAGTGCGGAGATATGGGCCATTTGCGAAAAATGTGCCCAAACGAGGGTAAAGTAAAGTTCGTGAAGGAAGGGTCTGTGCACGATGGAGGCGATGACGGTGAGTGAAAAGAAATAAAGAAAAGTAGCTGGTTTGCGTATGAGTCACCAATGTTTTTGCAGCAACAAGAGACCTCTGCAGGGAATGCAATGGATTCAATAGAACAAGTAAGTTTATTGTTTTTAGGGTTCCGCACCTCAAAAGGCAAAAGCGGAACCCTTATAGGATCACTTTGTTGTCCGTCCGTCCGTCCGTCCGTCCGTCTGTCAAGACCCTTTTTCTCAGGAACGCGTGGAGGTGTCAAGCTGAAATTTATATCAAATACTCAAGTCTACTGTCCCTTGGAGCTGTGAAAAAATCAAACTTCTAAGCTAATGCAATCAAAAGATATAGCCGTTTATGCCGCAAATTTCCGCAAATTTTCGAAACTCGCATGGAAATCAAAACCTAAAGGGTACTTCCAGTCGATCTAGAATTTTGAAATTTGGTACGAAGCAACGTCTTATAGCACAGATAAAGGAATAATTGCGAAAACCGTAAATTTTTGGTTAAATCATATAATAAACAGAATAAAACACAGACAGAAATAAAACCAAGCTAAGAAACAGAACAGAACTACGACTCGATTGTCGTGATGGGTGAACTTTTACTTATATACCTACAAGTTTGTACGGAACCCTCGGTGCGCGAGTCCGACTCGCACTTGGCCGGTTTTATCATTGTGTATTAGACATGGGCGTGCAACGTGCATTGTACATATTATACTGAGAAACTATAATTATAAATAAGCAAAGGAAAATATTTGTAAGTTGACAAAATATATTTTTAGTTACCAACCAAAAACAACCAAAACATGTTACTAAGCAACAACCCAAGAGCAGATAAATATAGGTACCTAATGAAAGTACCAAAGCTTAGAACATTTAACCTAAGGAGATGGCAAGGGACGAATTACTGAACAAATTATTCTGCCACTTTTTGCGGGAGATGAAGTAAACACATACAGCACACTAAAAAAAATTGACAGTTACATACAAATGCATGCTTCCTATTGCAACAAACGCAAACTGTAGAAAATAATCACACAATGAAAAAAAAACACACACACATCGACAATTATCGTGTATTTATACAACAATCATATGACAACAAACAAAAAGTGCCAGATATAATTATTTCATTCGTCAGGAACGAATGAACGCAATGTTACAATTTCTTTTATTTTCTTCTTACAAGTAAATATTTTTTTCGTCCTTATCCATAAAAGATAATTGATGTTTATTTTGCAAATAACACTTAAATAAATAACACTTTGACACGTCATTTTTTCTTTCGTTAGTAAAACTGAACTTATTTAGATGAGGAGATCCATAATTTCTTAAAAACTTCGTAGCCTTTATATCTGTCACTGATTTTTGAAATGTACCAGTTTTTTACAAACATGTCGAACACATTTTTGCGGATCTACGTTTTTGTTAAATAGGATAGACGGACATTTGTGTACTTTTCCATAATTACATTCGCTAGTTCTAAAGTATGGTTAACTAACCCGTTATCATATGCATAATTTGCAATATTAGGAAACAGTTCTTTTCCCGAAAAATGTTTTAGTGCCTTTGTTACGATGAATTGACTAGTTATTTATGAACTGAATTGATTTTTATCATTCAAATTCTTACGAATCTCTTTTTCACATATTCGGCACAAATCGATAACTGGTCGTGAAGCATATATGAGGTATCCTCGACTTTTTTGGTATATAAGGCTTTCCTTGCTAACCGGCTCTAACAGCCCTCTAATGCAAGTGGCACATTTCAAAATTTTAATTGCAGAAAAAGCCGAGAACCCTGAAATATATTTAATTACCTTCTCTCCAAAGGGTAAAATAAATATTTGACTTTCAATATCCTCCAAGATGTCTTCATTATTTTGTGATATTGTTATCTGTGGTTGCAACTCATCTTCATCGCCACGAATTATAGCACTCTTATTAATTTTTTCAATGGCTGAGGTACAATTCAAAATAGTAATTTTTTCTAGTGGAATGCAATTTGTGCCTGTAGATGTTGTATGAAGTTCAGTATGTATTAATAACTTTTTATATATGCCTTTGAATTGACGTGCAGTGGGGTTATCATTATAACCACCGTGGCTGCGGATTACAGAAAAGAATATTTCGATATGGTCCTTGCAAATTGTATGCATAGGGACATATTGTAATTTATTACTCAGCACTAGGTCCTGAAATAAAGTTTGAGTACTTTCTATACATATCAACATGCCTAAAAAGCCAGTGTATCGGGGTGATTTTAATACGTTTTTTCGCATCATTATTGGTTTATCGTTAATTTCAATGTCAACATCTAATTTCAAAAGGACTTGTCGAGCTTCTTGACGTCGGTGGAGTGCTACTTGGTAGTTATCTTTACTAAGAGCTCTTTTAAATCCATGACCTTTGGTTTGTGAATCCAAGATGTCAAATACATCGTTTATCAACTTAATAAAGTTTGCTGTGGCTTCTACATTGTTAAATTCCGGAATTTTCAAAATGTTTTTACAAAATAATAGCGAATCCGCAACGCTTGCGCTAAATAGTTGAGTCGCCAGCTTAACATTCATTATTTTAGGTTTATAATATAATTATATGATTCGCTCGGAGTTTGTTTGCCAAATAAAATAGCTCCTTTTCTTGCAGATCATGCAATCTTTTTATATAAGTAAATTTTATTTCCTCTTGCGATTCGTTTACGAAGTATTCATGATCAGAAAATGTATTTCTAATTAGTTTCAGCATGTGACAGGGATCGGCAAAAAATGAAACCTTTTGACCTGATGAAGGGCCTAAAAAACAGATCTGCAACTTGTTCGGATCCTGGAAACAACATCTCAACTCTTCTGCCATAGTTAGATTAGCTTTGACACCGTCACATGTCATGTCATGTCGTTACATTTCAACCCCAGTTTCGTGGACAAGTGACAAAGCTGCCGAGACCAGTCAAGCCTTTTGTGCAGCTGTTGTGCCTTTTACCAAAAAATATCCAACGGGCACTCTAAATATTTATTTATGCCCACCAGTAAAATAACAAGAGCATCGGTTGCTTTATCAGAGCTGTCCGAAATTGATTCGAATCCATGGTTAACATATTATATCCAAAATATCTTTTTGTTCTAGGACCCCATTCCGGATATAATTTAATTTTCATTTCTTCAAAAACAAGGGCGCAGTAAATTTGGTCATTTTCTTGATCACACCTAAGCTTTAAAGCATACAAACTCTCCTTTGTAAAACCGGGCTGTCCGTCGATATTGCTATACCACTTGGATAAAGTCCTTGGATGAGGAATACAAGTCTGAAATACCTTGCGTACATACTTATACGCCTTTGCTGAGTAGTAATATAGCGTGAGTGCAAAATCTCTTCTCGATCTTAATTCTGATGAAAATTTCGTTCTAGGGAGCTTATTGCTTTTCTTCAACTGTCGTTTAAGAAGTTCTCTTTCTGTTACGCCAATTTTGCTCAAAATTAGTTTATCTTCTTTGTCTATCAATGATTTTTCTTCTAAATTGTTAAGAAGTTCTTGTAAAGTATTGATCTTTTTATTTAAGTATCGGTTTTTTGCTTGCAATTTACGAATTTTGTTATTCTTTAATTGCAACTGCTTTCGTAATTTTCTTTTTCTTGGAGTTTCGACCAACTCACTGATAGATGTTGTTATTGGTGACAGTTCTGGGATAGATTGGCTGTGTGAAGTAGACGGTAGAGGGTTGGTTTGGTTGTGTGACTGTATAGACCAAGGGATGAATTGGCTATCTGACTGTGTGATGGATTGGGTATGTGGCAGTGATTTAACCATGGGTTTTTCCATTTCAACCGGAAATTGCGAAGAATAAGAAACCACTTCATTCGCTACGGGAGGTGTGCTCTTTGCACTCATTGTGCCTGTTGCACTTTTATGAAATTTTGCTAGAGGTTCTTCCGGACAATGAATACTTTTTATAGTAGGTATTGCATGCCTAACCAATTTTCTCCTGTTGTTTGAAAGGGCATTGACCAACTTCTATGGGACTTTGGCCACTTATAAACAAACAGTTCAGCTAATACTATATGATTGATTTAATAGTTCATATCAGTAAGAATGCCAATATAAACCTAGTTTTGTAGTTTTGTATTTGTATATTTAGATAATTTTTTAACATTTTATTGAAATTGGTTATGCATGAAATAAAACTTGCTTTAAATGTGCCAGGTTCATCATAAATACAAGGTTCAGGGTCCATGGAAGTGCCGGGGTCGGCAAAATTGGAATCCATTTAGAAACAGCCAAAGTAATCGTAATAAAAATTACAAAAACAACACTCACGATGCAAAAAAAAAACAACGTATGACAACAAAAAATGATAACTGTCATTTTGACAATCAACACAACATTTTTAAAGTATTGTGTTGCCAAATAAAAAAATATATAATTGTATCGATACATATGGAATCGATTATTGTTTTATAAGTTCTTCAGGTATAATGCACTCTTCAGATTATCATTTTTAAGTCTTTAATCAATCATATCGTATATTAGTATTTTTTGATAATATGATCAAATGAAAACTGCGTTAAATACAGTGGAGAGATTACCCTACACTTTAAATCGATTTCAATTAACAGTTTATGCAGTTTTTGTTTGGCAACACTGATGTCAAATTCAAAGCCAAAGACTTGGTCAAATCATAACAAATACCAAACAAAAAGATTTTTTATAGTGCATATTGATACAAAGTTATTAGCATCAGATATTTACTAAAATAGAATTAAAATTATTGGTAAATTACATTTTTGTATAGCAGCGTGTTTAAAAATGGCCAAGTTTGGACAATTCCCTTTCTCAAAACTATCTGCCGTAAAATGATCGGAACAGATTACACTTGTACGCGTAGGTATCCAAGTTTCTACAGAACTGCAAAATATCCCACATTTTTCCTTTATAATAGGATCTTTTGGAAATCTGTTAAAAAGAAAAGAGAAAGTAATCAGTTAAAATATGTGCTAAAACACTTCTTTTTGAGAAAATCGCGGATATACACAAACACACTTGCGTACATACATACGGGTCAAATACGAAACCTCCGTTTTTTTCTAGTCAGTTAAAAAGGATTGCTTTTCTGCGGTGAAATTTTGGTTTGGACTGCATATTTACTCCATTATTATTGTTTTCAAATAAATTAAATGAGTTAACAATATTGTTACACCCGCTGAATTTCTTTTTTACATACAGAACATTAAGAAAAAAAAAACTTAATCATATTTTTTGTATTCCAGCCACTGTTGTACTAGATGCAACTGTTGAGAATCTTGGAACACAAAAATGCACACTACAGGATAAATATGGTGAGTGTTCTTTACTTAAATTGTATAGAAAAAAAGATACCTGAAGAAAGAGTATGATCATGTACTCTATCTTTATGTTTCAGGTTACTCTTAGGAACCGAGCTCAGGTGAAACCGCGTGTATACCTAGTATGATGTAAGTTTATAGTAAGAAAATTTCAAGGAAGTTGTATTAATACACTCATAATAATATCTACATCATCTATGGGCAGCAACTAGAGAATGGGCAGCAGCGTTCTCTATGCATTTTACCACCATACTGCGATCGCCAACCCGCCTGCCAAGCGTGGCGATTATGGCAAAGCCCCCCAAATTGGGGGAGGCCTAAGTCCAGCAGTGGACGTCTTACGGCTGAAATGAATGATGAATGAATATCTACAAGTTTTTTTTCTAATCACAATTATCTGAAAATGCAGTTTTTGTTCTTGTGAGAATCGAGAGGACGGCTCCTAGACAACTCATTTCTCATAGGTTTGGCCCTTGACAAAAGTTTTATCATTATTAATAATCATATTTGATCATGTACAAATTATACAGTGTTGTACAGGTACATGAAATGTCATGTACCTGTACAACACTGTATAATAAAAATAAATAAATAATGATTTATGATCAAATAATATAAATTGTTGGAAAGTACTTCATACACAATATTTAAATAATAGTTTTAATATAATAATAATGCCTAACTTAGCTTGTTTTCTAATAGCTTAATTTTATTTGCAGGTCCAAACACTACTAAAAAAGTAGTGTCATATAAATATGATAAAAAAGGAGCATAATTTATACCAGAAATTGGTAAGAATGCGAATTAAACTGTCAAAATGCCGGAACAGAACGCAATCATTGCAATTAAAAGCAGCCAAAAATTTTATGAAGAGTAGCAACTTTATAGCTACTGTTAATAATTTGCCAAGTGCTGCTAAAATTTTAACCATGTTACAGTTCAGAGAACATAAAAAGAAACAAAAGGGTAGAAGATTTTCTACTGAAGAAAAAATTTTAGCTTTGGCAATGCTAAAGCAAAGCCCCAAAGGCCATCGCTTTCTGCGAAGAATGTTAGTTTTGCCTTCTCAGCAAATACTAACATTTTTGAACCAGGCCAATATAAAGCCTGGTATTAACAGTAATGTATTTGCTCAACTTAAAGCAAGAGCAAAGAAAATGAAGCCAGCAGACAAACTCTGCATATGTTATGTCATGTTTGACGAAATGTCGCTAAAAGCTAACATACTTATAATGAAAGAAAAGATTTGGTGATAGGTTTCGTTAACAATGGACGCGAGACAAAACCAGAATTTGCAGACCATGCACAGGTTTTTATGATCAGGGGTCTCATAAGGAAATATAAGCAACCTGTTGCTTATGCATTTGCACAGGCAGCCACTAAAGGCCTAGAGCTGGCTGTGCAAATTAAAACAATCATCCAAAATCTGCAAGAAATTGGCTTCAATGTAGTGGCTACAGTGTGTGACCAAGGCACTAATAATAGACATGCCTTAAATCTTCTCTTAAATAAAACCAGGGGACATATGCCGAGAAGTGGACAAGAAGTCAGAGAAGGCACGAAATTAATAATAATTAATGACAAGAAAATTGTTCCACTACATGATCCCCCACATTCGATAAAAGGTATACGAAATAATCTTTTAGAGAAGAATTTAAGGTATAAAACCGATAATAAAGAAAAGACTGCTAAGTGGGATCGCATTAAACAATAACAACGAAGAAAAACCTGCATATAAAGGAATCCGATTAGTGCCTAAGTTGTCTGATAGTCATGTTGATCCGACGAGAACGAAAATGAAAGTGAAAATTGCCAGCCAAGTGTACAGTAGAACTGTGTCTTCTACTATGGGATACCTTGCAGGTAAGATCAACAATGTGATATTTTGTGTTAAGAATCAGCTGTATCTCAGCAACATTAGGTTGTCCTCAAATTAAATTGCTTATTTATTATTTATTTATAAATATTTTATTGTACACAACAAAAATACATAACAAAAAACTTTTTTGCAAAAAAAAAAACAACCGACTTCCTTAAAAACACTACAAAGTGAAAAATAACTTTAATTTCGGTAGTCGGTGTCTTAGGATCTGTATTTATGGTTTTTTTGCCACCGACTTCCGAAATTAAAGTTATTTTTCACTTTGTAGTGTTTTTAAGGAAGTCGGTTGTTTTTTTTTTGCAAAAAAGTTTTTATTTTTAAATTTTTAGTTGTGGTATTCACCCTGCACTAATTCCAAACAAACAATGCATATTTATGCGATAGCAGAAATCGCGGTTGAATTCCTGTCATTTTTTAAAGAGTTCCGGTGTCTGTCTCCCGAACTCATCATCAGATCTATATGAAAATTATATGGGACCATTTCGGAATAAACCCCTTTCGAAAAAAAAAGAATTTTGCAAATCCGTCTAAACGTGCCTATAATATTCAAAGAATTATCCCCTAACCTTCTAACCTTTCACTGTAAGTTCCTATATGTACTGTTCACCGATGAGGAGTTCCATGCGGTATCTTCGAAGACTATAATTAGTTCACCACGGATGGATAGATAGAACCAGCAATTATTTTTGATCTTTAGTACAATATCCAAATCACATTACGTGTACTGTTTGTTTTTGAGGAGTTCCTTCGTTTATCTCCCAAAGTATACATCAAATCTTCACAAAATTAATATGGGACCACCTCAGGAGTATACCCTTACGAATAAAAAAAGAATTTTCAAAATCGGTTGACTATTGGCGGAGAAATCGGTGAACATACATAAAAAAAAAAAAAAAAAAAATACATACAGTCGAACATATAACCTCCTCCTTTTTTTGAAGTCGGTTAAAAAAACAAGGTACACTAAAAAAATATACAATGGGCGGCCTTATCGCTTTCCGCGATCTCTTCCAGACAAAATTTTCTTTGTGTTACCTACTGTTACAACTACTCACTGATAATAAGCTTACTTATATCATCAAAGAATCTAAATATAAATTATAATTGTTTGTATGTATTTTTGCCACCATGGAATTTAAATAATTAAATTATAATTCATTGTTATGAATTAGAATCACCGGGCTTCCATAATCAGTATTTTTTTTTAAATTGCTGAATAGGTTATTGACTCCGTTCACGCCTATTAAATGTATATTGGTACACCATCTATGCCAGCATTTATTCCAAAGCAATAAGTACATGTATAATTTTATACACATAAAGTGTGCACATAGCAAATAAATCTTGAACATAATCTAATATTAAATTATTATTGTTTTACAGATAACGGAATCCTCCCAGCTGAATGCAAGGAGACTGCAGATGTCCTGCTCTTTTTTGACAATCTTTTTGATTCTGTCAATGGCAGCTTCACAAAAAACAGATTTTCAAAACCTCTTCTAGGACCCGTAACACCAAATTCAAAACACCATGAGTTTTGGGTAAATACAAAAATAGTTTTAAAGTCCATGAAATTTATCACAGAAAGAAATCTATCAATAATTAGGTATGGACACTGGAAGGCATAGAAACATTAGTTAAAATATTAACTGTTGACCATAATATTACGTCTATATGGATGCGGCACCTAAACCAAGACCCAATCGAGAAATTCTTTGGGGCCATTAGAAGTCATGGGTGCCGTACACAAAACCAACGCCAGAAAGATTTGAATCAGCGGTAACAACCTTATTAGTCAATAGCCTGTCCAGTGTCCATGCCCCTGGAGCAAGTTGTGAAGAAGACCAATGCATGCCCTCATTGTTACAAAGAATAGGGATACTGCGATGAGTGGTGATATCTTTTTAGATATTGTAAATGAGATTACCCTTACACCTTTGGACGAAAAAAGCCAGCCCCAAATAATTGGGCCCCTACAATATCGAGGGTTTACTGCGAAAATCTGCTAAACCACATTTTTGGTAAAAATTCGTTAAATACATGAAAATTCTTATCTTTTTGAGCTTTAAATACTGGTAAAACCGACTAAGCGCTACGTTGAACAGCTTAGAAAATATGTCATGGTAAAAACAGTCAAATACAACATATCGCTCAATATTTGATTGATAAAATATCATATTCGACGTTCCTAATATAAAAATGTTTTTACACGCTTTATATTAGCTTCACTTGTATGTTTGTATATTTGTATGTTTGTATATTTGTATGTTTGTTTGTAACCGACTCCTTATAGTGCGATTTTGACCCACTTTAAACGACCAGATTTCATTCAAACTTTGCACACCTGTCAAGGACTGATGACAATGCAATAATTTCATAAATTTGTGCCAATATCCTTGCCAGGGTTACCAGGACAGCAAACAAACTGTCACAAACTACGCTGACATACGTCTCAAAATTCGAAATACCCTAAAAAATAGAAAATAAATAATAGTTTAAAAAAAACTAAAAAACACGCTTCCATGGAAAACCAAACTAAAAAGTACAAAATAATGGAAAAAAAGCGTGGGGTGCCTGATATCAATAAAAAAAATACCTTAAAAGCACCCCACGCTTTTTTCCATTATTTTGTACTTTTTAGTTTGGTTTTCCATGGAAGCGTGTTTTTTAGTTTTTTTTAAACTATTATTTATTTTTTAATGCTTTTCTAACCATTTACGACAATTTACCAGTAATTAAATAGAAGTACATAATGAGTACAAATTTTTAGCCATGCTCCCGTTTCATCAACTTCTATGCCAGCTGGAATTTTAGCATGGTCGTGCTGGGAAGGAATCTTGCCAACACGACCTGTATATCTGCGGTAATTGAGAGGTATATTTTTTTTATTTTTTATTAGTGTTAAATACTTACTACAAATTAAAAGGATTTCATTACCATCTAAAGTTATAATGAATGCGTTAGTCTATGAGTAAATTATGGGGTTCATAAAAATGTATAATCTAAACTTATAACAAAAACCTGCCTGAAAGCAGTTTTGATGGTACACTTATAGATCTACATATATACATGTCAGAAAAGTTGTACGTTTGTAGTTACAGATGACGCCACTAATCGCTTTCCTTCTGAACCCGTTGAGTAAAGCCTCTATAACTATATATAAAAGTACTGTGATTAATACTAAAAACCGAACGCGGCACATCATTATCTGCGGGGGCGACTCATCTGGCAACACTGCGCGCCGCCCGTCATTATTACGATTCGAACATCCAGTGCATGCGACGAGAACCAAATTCATTTAAAACATAATTATTGTAAATGCAAGAATATAAATAAAACGATGATAAAAGAAGAGGAGTTTAATGCAATCCCCTTCATGTGGCGACCGTGAACAATCGAAGATTCGAAGCTGCTACGAGAAAAAACCCATGCTGTCGTCGATCGGAGGAAGAATTCAATGTGCAACGAAGATGGCGGCGGCGTCTCAACAGCTCTAAAAAGGATGAAAGCCCGTTCCTTATTCTATCCTTATCCCTATTTCCCAGTTTTTGGTTGCGTGTAAATGCCGGGCTAATTTGAGGCTGTGGCGAGAGGTGCCTAGCTGCGTGTTTTAATGATTGGCTATAGCAAAAACGCATGCCATATTCTGCTAGGTGTGAGGAGCACGCGGCACGAAAATACTAATACATAAAAATAATAATTCATCGTTTTTGGTTCCTAGGTAAATTGAGATTATATTTATTAGTTGTAAACAGTTATTTGCCGAACATTCCAGAAGATCCTGCGTCGGTACGCGGCGGATTTAACGTGCTGTCCACGTGCTCAGCAGCGGAGCTGGCAGCGGGGCTGGCAGCGGCGCCCTACGGGTGCTGTCGGTCTGGTTGGCGGGCTCGGTGGCAGCTGCGAGGTTTGAGCTGGTTTGACTCCTGGACACCTCGGTTAGAGTGAACATTTTTAACTAACTTTACCTTTCTCATTGTTGAAGTTAGTGAAACTCAAACCCCGGCCAGACTGTTGTAAACAAGCCCTCCACATCGATCTCCACCGGCGGTTTTCAACAGTGTACAGCTTGGCCAGAAAGAGTAGAAATTAAACAAATGTGAACTAATTTTTTCTACACATGGCAACTCGAAAGAAATGTCAAACATCAGTCAAACTATCAAAACAAAAAAGTGTATTGTGAAATAATTTAATTTTTCGTAGCTATTAAACGTATTAGTCGGTGAATTATTATTGAAAATGGGCAAGACGATAAAAAGTGGTGCCAGAGAAGTTATTTACAATGTTTTTAAGAGGTGTTTGGCGGAATATCATGCCGGAAAACTTCTAACAGAATTGGATGACCTTTACAAACGAGTTGCTGATATGACAGGTATTTATTCACTCTCATTTTATATAATTTATATAGTTCATGATCTAAGTTACAGTTAAAGTCGGTTAGGTCTTCAAAAAATACCACATCATCGAAGTTTTTTACGGATTTAATATAATTTTAGAGGTTATGTTTACATCGGGTTCACAATGACTTTGTATAGAGCGACTGCATTTTTTGATCGTCACGCACGTCATTCTACATTAATGTTTTATTTTGATTACAGGAAAATCAGAAAGCACTGTTCGACGCATAATAAACGAAGGCAATAAAAACGAAGGCAAATTCATAACACCAGCCAAGCATAGAAAAGGACGTTCAAAAATAGAGATGGACGATTTTAGTGTCTGTGCGATTCGTCAGAAAATTCAGTTTTCTTACACCGTACAGAAAATAGCACCAACTTTGCGAAAGTTGTTGGCTGTGGCAAAAGAAGAATTAGATTACAAAGGAGGCCGTGAGAAATTAAGGCAAATATTACATGCCATCGGCTTTTCATACAAAAAATGTTCGACAAATAGAGAATCGCTAATAGAAAAACCTAATATAGCAGCAAAAAGAGAAAAATATTTAGAAATTATAAAAAGAAATCGGGATTTGCCTGTTGAGCTACAAAAACAAATTGTTTACTTGGATGAAAGTTACATCCATAGTTCTTATAAATTGAGAAAGTGCTGGCAATCCATTAAAATCAAAGGCATAAAACATGATATATCAAAAGGAAAAAGATGGATAATTGTCCATGCTGGAACTGCCAATGGATTTGTACCCAACGCTTTACTAATATTTAGTGGTACTAACAAAATGGAAGACTACCATTCAGAGATGAATTCTCACAATTTTACCAAGTGGGTGACAGAAAAACTGATCCCAAACCTACATGAGGCCTCTATAATTGTCATGGACAATGCGCCTTATCACAGTGTGGTGCAGAACAAGGCTCCAACATCAGCTTCCCGAGTAGATGAAATAAAACTGTGGCTGTTAGAAAATAACATCCCGTTCGAGCCATCAACAAGAAAGCCAGCATTATTAATGCTTGTTAAAAAGCACAAGCCAGAACCAGTATACCAAATAGATGAGTTGTTGGGGGAACATGGTCATGAAGTGGTACGGCTTCCTCCGTACCACTGTGACCTAAATCCTATCGAGCTCATCTGGGGCATAGCAAAGCAAAAAGTTGCTGCATGTAATGTGGGAGGAGCAATTGACATAAAAAAAGCAACTGAGGAAGCTTTTAATAGCATTGGTCCCGAAACTTGGAATAATTGTGTCGAACACATAAAGAAAATAGAACATAATTACTATGAAAGGGGAAGAACACTCTATGAAGATATAGACAGACTGGTAATTCGTGTTGGTGAGGACAGCAGTGACAGTAGCTCAGATTCTGAAGATGATCAAGAACTTGGATCGGACATGTCAGGTGTAGAGTATTTAGATAGTGACTAGAAAAAATATTGTTACTATATTAAAGATGCTTTACTCTCCTATGGTTTTTAATTACTAAATTAAAAAAAATGAAATTTAGCTTCTGATTTAACGATTTTCCACATTCAGATTTATCATTAAAAATACTTGAAGTATCAAATTCATTTTGGTTGTAGTATAAATGATGCCATATAAACGATAGTGGCGACCTCAATTTTTTTCTACTCTTTCTGGCCAAGCTGTAAACACTTGTTTGCAACAAAAATTCGTTTGACCTTCAACAACCTCTGTGGACGGACGCGCGTTGCCAACCGCGTGTGGATGCCGCCGTTGTAAACACGTATTCCACAGTGTAAACGCTTGTTGTAAACCACGCAAGGGCAGTTGCACAGCAACCGTTACGTTCGCACGTAACGCACATATTTACGAACTGTGTTTACGAAAATGGAGTCTACGCGGGAAAAAGAAATTATTAGTGAGTTTATTGAACTCTACAGGGACCTGCCCTGTCTTTGTGACATAACTTCCAGAAACGTATAAGGACACGGGCCAAAAAAAAGTTGGGTGGAAAATTTTAACCGAAAAATTAAAGGAAATTCACGCCTCGAGGTTACTCGGATTGACATTCATGTGATTCGGTTGAACTCGAGTTGCGGAACTCTGATAACTGGATGAAATCGAATGAACTATTGTTTTTTTTACCAATTTCACCTCTGTTACGCGACGATATTTTTAATAGATTCGCAAAAACATATACTGAGACTAATTCATAATTTCAGTACAATTTAAATATAAAATAAGGTTGAAATACATGCCAGACAAGAGACGTCAATCAAGTACTCGCTTCTTCATTTACCGTGGCAATCTAATTCAACTCGATCGCGGCAACCTGAGCGCAACTCGAATAATCGAGTTGGCCATACTTAGCTGTCGTCACCAGCTCAATGGGTTATCAATTCTTTCCGAAAAAGATCGATTTTAAATCGATTCAAACCTTATCGGGATGAATCGATTGACAAACAAAAAATTATTTCTAAAAAATCTTTTTTTTTTTTCAATTCTCCATTTACAGTGTAAATATAATCCATTTTATGAAAATCAAGATATCTTAATAAACGATTTCTCTTCAGTAAAATCAGGGATTTTTTAGTTCAGGGAATTCGTTAATAACAAATTACCATAAAAAAGTATTCGGCATAAAACAAGACATTTATTTTCTTAATGATTTTACATTAAAAAGTTTAGAAAAAGATAATATAGCTTATAGTCCCAATAGAAAACACAAATGTTGATTTTCTATTGTAAAATCGATTTAAAAAATCGATTGTTTTGGCCCGATAAAACGATTAATTAACGTCAGATCGCCATCCCTACCGGCTCCACCCGTCATTCGTCCGACTGTTCTGTCATCCGTCACAGTATCGTTCGTTCGCTCGTACTATATTGTTATCCAGTGTTATTCTTTGTGTTTTGCTTATTTTTCCGATTTTACTGACTTGGCCTTTTCACAACGGATTCTTCTACTTTGCACATGATTTGGATACCGGTAGTTTATGAACCTATAACTCTGACTTTGCTTTTTCTTAACGGTTATTTGATATTGCACGCGATTAGGACTTCGGCTTTCGGATTAACCCGAATGTAAGTACTGTTCTTTATTCCGATTTAGCTCCATGTGGGTTTTATTTGCACGTTTCCTTCTTTTATGTCCTCTACAGTCTTCAATAATTAACTTCCATTTCTGTTTTCAGTTATTGTTACAGAATGGCTTTCTGCATGAATTGCAACATAGCTATACATGCTAATCAGCAGTATGAATATAATGCTTTAAGCATGAGCCCTGAGATAGTGTCAATACTTGAAGAATGGACTACTCAGGAGGTATTTATTCTTTACCTAACCTAATATATTAGAGTTTATGTTGTAAAAAATGAAACAGCACTACTTTGCTCAAAAAACATGCAGAAAAACGATACTGTGTTCTTAAACATATTATTTTGTTTTTAGGTAACAGATGGAGATCGCATTTGCCAAGAATGCATCAACCTTATACTCCTAGAACTGAACAACAGAAATGAGCACAACATTGGTGACCGACAGCTAGGTCATCAATCAGTTTGTATCTGGTGTGGAATTTCTATTTCAAGAAGAACAGGCAGACGCTCTCGTCCCCTAACGGATGGTAATCCTGAGCGGGCTTATGTAGCTAACATCATCAGCCCCCGACTGGTAAATATGTATATTAAATATTAACACTTGATTTTTATTCCTGATTACTGGAACACAATAATTGGAAACTTGTTTCAGATTCCAGCGAATGCTCGAGCATGTAATGCCTGTTGGCAAAGGGCCCATAACAATATTGGACAAGTGATAGAACCACCAAGAGAGGCCCAAGAGACAAGTGACAATGTAGAAAGTAGGTCTAGCTCTGTGGCTGAACTTGTAAGTACGTTCAGTTTAGAAATTGATATGGACATAGTTCAAAATGAGAACAGATATGTTGAATTAGAAGGTTACAGTCGAACCCCGGATTCATTTGTTTTGTTCCCGATTGTTCAAATTCGGAACGTCTAAGAGTTCCCATGTATCTTAAAAAACATATACTAATGGACTATAAATTATATGTCTCACCTAATGCCCGAGTATGTGAAGCACATGCAAGTGTATATAATTGGGAACTGTTGAATGAATACCAGTTCACAACACAATTCACCCAGATACATATAATAGAAATGTTAGATTTATAAGAAAAAAAACAGTAAACATTATTGATTTTGAAAATGTTGAAAATATTAACAACCATATTTGTCGTTATTGGACAGGCTTGACTGTGTTGAACTTTTTAGCAGTTCTGAGTTGTATTACAAATCAATTATCAACAATGTGTAAAAAACCTAAAACAGCTTTAGGATTATACCTAATGAAAATAAGAACTAGGGAGCCCATTAGACGAATTGCATCATTAATCAGCATTAATAAATCGTTGGCATGCAGTTATATGAAAAAGGCACGTAACTCCATGAAAGATTTTTATGTACCAATACATTTAGGTGTTAATCATATTCCTCGAGCAAGCCTGTCCAGTCGAAAACTATTAATCCCTCAGGGTCTTTTTGGAACAGCAGAAAATAACCCCATAATTATTTGTGACGGAACGTACATACAGGGTGTCCAATAGGAAGTTGCTAAAACTAAATAAGTGTCTCTTCCCTCCATGAATTCAATATGGGTCCCTTTTTCTAAGACGCATACCTGAGGCCCCGCAGTTTTATTTCAGCTGTGGTTGAAGCAAGTACGTGCGTGTCAAAATGAGTGAGCTCACGATGGAAGAAAAAGTGTATCTTATTGAGTGCTTCTTCTCGAGGGGAAAAAATTATAGTAATGCGTATAGAGGGTTTCGTACTAAGTTTGGAACTCATAGAGTTACCAGCGAAAACACTCTGAAAAGGTAAGAATTTAATATTTATTTATATTCATCTATCACACAACGTGTGTTTCGATTCAATTAAACTGCATTGAAGTAATTTTACGTTAATTTTTGTAGGATAATCGATAACTTCGTGAAGTATGGTACACTCCAGGACCGTAGACACGACTTGCCAGGTCCATCTGTTACGGTGACTATACCAGAGAAGATCAAGGAAGTTGAGAATTATTTCAAACATAATCCAAATGATTCGATTCGGAAAGTTGCCCAAGCATTAAAAATAACCAAATCTTCATTACACAACATTTTAAAATATTTTTTAAAGTTACATCCGTATAAAATAAGCACTCATCAATTGTTAACTGAACATGCCATGACGAAACGCATCGAATTTTGTAAAACTATTACGGGAATGTTCGAAGCCGAAGAACTTAATGAGAAAATGATTATTTTTTCCGATGAAGCACATTTTTGGATGAATGGGTTAACAAGCAAAATTACCGGTTTTGGGGAACAGAAAATCCCAACATATCGCTAGCGAAGCCCCTTCATCCACAGAAAGTAACGGCATGGGCAGCGATTTCAATAAATGGAATTTATTTGCAATTCTTGGAATCTACGGTAACAGGAGAGAGTTACAAACAGCTTTTAGAAACGAAATTCTTCCCTTATGCAAAAAAGAGGGGACTAGTTAAAAAAAATTATTTCATGCAAGATGGAGCAGCGCCGCACAGGACTCATGAGGTGTTTGAAACTATTCATCGCGTATATGAGACTCGAGTAATCGGTCTTGGGTACCCTAAATTTGCTCAAGGCGGACTAGAATGGCCACCGTACTCACCGGACCTAAACCCTTGTGATTTTTTTTTGTGGGGTTACATAAAAGATCATTATTACGCTAAAAACCCCAGCACAGTAGAAGAACTGATCGCGGCCATCCAGAAAGTGGTTCGCGGCTTTACGAACGATATGTTGGACACAGTTTTTCACAATTTTCGAAAGAGAATTGATTTTTGTGCACAATCTAATGGTTCGCACTTCGAAAATATCTATCATTAATCACTGTATTTTTTCGGTATTTTTATAAGATGTATTAAATTGACATAAAAAATACCTAGCTCAGTTTTATTTATATGCGTTTAAAACTGCAGGATTTCCTCTATTTAAAGCAATTTGGCTTTTCTGATTCCGTGCACGTATTTTAAAATGACAGCCAATTAGTTTCAGCAACTTCCTATTGGACACCCTGTATATTTACAGAAATTATCAAATTATCTGTTCCAAAAAAAATCATACAGCTTACACAAGTTTGCAAATCTTGTTAAACCTTTTTACTGGACCTTTTTTCCATACGCAGCCACAACATCAGACGCTACAATTATGCGACTGCTGTTCCAAAATGAAAATACTGATTTAAGACAATATTTTAGACAGAATGATGTTTTTATTCTCGACCGCGGTTTTAGAGACTCTATCCCATTGCTCACATCTTTGGGATATACTGTGTGTAAACCAGAGACCCTAAGTGAAGGGGAAAGTCAATTATCGACTGAAAAAGCCAGCAAATCACGACTAGTAACACTGTGCAGGTGGGTTGTAGAAGTTGTAAATGGTCGGTTTAAACGGGATTTTAAAATCTTTCGAAATAAATATTTTAATATAGGGTCTCCAAATCTAATGGATGATTTTAAAATTGCAGGAGCTATTTTAAATCATTTCCATCCCGTTTTGACTGACCATCCTGATGCTCAAAATATACTGGAAAGAGCTAATCAGAGAATGAACATGCAAAATTATTTAGCTGACCATGTGATTAGGCATCAGCTTAATAGACGCCGAGCCAGTTTCGTCCATATAAATGCTCAAATACCACAGCTGAATATGTTCCCCATCATGGAGATGTCAGATTTAGTTTTATTTAGCTTGGGAATATATCAAATTAAACAGGCACGCTCTTTTTATGGGGAACATATTCGGCCAAACGGTACTTTTACTGTAGAAGTAAGTGAAGATGTACAATCTATAAACGTTCCAGGCATTTCGTCATCACATGGGACAGCTTTGATCAGAGGACGAATAAAGTCACGCCACATTAGTAATCGAGTGTATTACACATATATTTTATTGAAAATGGCAGAGACTAGTTGGCAAAATTCTATTTCAGAATATTATTGTAGTTGCATAATTGGAAAAAGGACTGTTGGAAGCTGTGCTCATGTGATGACGATTGTCTGGTATCTTGGTTGGGCTCGGCATCAAAATAATGTATTCAGATACATTATTTTGATACCTGCTCAGTTTCTCGACAATATTTTAATAAGAGTAGACATTGAAAATGAAGAAATTCAATAAATAAATATTATTTGAAAAACTGAAGTTTTATTCATAACAAAACCGTACACTTGCGTCCCATTATAGCTTACTAATCAGTTTTTGAATAGCATAATTTTCAAAAGGCTTTTTTTCATCCACTTCCGATCTCGATTCCAAGTCACAAAAAAGGAATTCTAGGTAATTAAACAATGGTTTTGATCAGTAGATACCATTATTATTTGTTTACTCCTGCTGATTCTAAGCTCTTGTGGAATATGCTGAAACATGCATTTCTTGTCATCTGGGGTCTTAGTAAAATATTATAATTTGCACGTGAACATTCGAAGTAGCCATAATCTACATGATTATGGCTACTTCGCAGCTTTCAGTTTTTGGTGGATATTGCTACACATTTTTGACTGTAAATGATGAATTAATGATTTTAATATCGTTATGTTTACATATAACAGCTCTGTGATTGTCATGCTCATATATCAAAAATTGATTGACACTCGGACTGACTCACTACCAGTAATGACAGTTCTCTGGTGTCAATTTTGACAAGTTTACTTTTTTTTGGGTGTGTTCATTTTATTATTCTACATAATTAGAAAGGTTTGTTCGTTTTAGAAATAAATTCTCACGAAAATAAAAAACGATTTTTCTTAAAATTGGAGGCCTTTAAAAATGTATGATATAGTTAGAACGACTAGTATTAAGGATGTCTATCCAAATATATTTAACTTACTCTGGTTGGAATTATCAAATAATAAAAAAACCATTTCTGGACATGTCCTTTTAAGTAACTAAGGGCGTCATTTTGACCATTTTCTAGGAAGTTAAACTACTGTAACGCCACTGAATGACTACCCCTGGAACATAACTGTTTTATCAACCCGATGAAGATCCAATTTTCTTCTCGCCCAACGCAGTACGACGCGCCATCCTAAGAACGAAACCCAGGAAGGCCCCCGGTGCTGACGGTATCAACAATACAGCGCTGCGCCACCTGACGTACCGTATGGTAGCGGCACTGGCGCGCCTGTTTACGGGGATACTGCGCACCGGCGCCTTTCCTGATTCGTGGAAGGAAGGGCGCGTCATAATGCTGCCAAAGGCGGGAAAGAACATCCTGAAGCCGGAGAGCTATCGGCCGATCACTCTTCTGCCGACGGTCTCCAAGGTGTTCGAGGCACTCCTGCTGCGACATCTACTCCCGCATATTGTGCCACGTCCGGAGCAATTCGGGTTACGGTCGGAACATAGCACGACGCTCCAGCTGTCGAGGGTACTGCACCACCTCGCAGCTGCTCTCAACAAAAAGGAATACTCGGTCGCAGTATTCCTCGACATGGAGAAGGCCTTCGACCGTGTATGGCACGACGGCCTGGTATATAAAATGGCCACCTCCGACGCGCCCCGTCGCGTCGTAAAAGTGGTCTCTACTTTTCTCTCACACAGGACATTCAGGGTGGTGGTTGATGGGGCGCTATCGAGCGTCAGGCCGGTGCTCGCGGGCGTACCGCAGGGCAGCTGCGTCTCGCCGGCGTGTTACACACGTTACACCGACGACATCCCCCATCCCATCAACCTGGCCGACGCCCAGTTCCAAACACTACTCGAGAGGATTTCGCCGTCGAGGCAAGGATCCTTCACGACGTGCACCACTCACTATGATGGGACAAAGTGCTTCCAAACCTTAGAAGCGTTCGTGGCAGCAGTTTCTATTTTCAAACAAATAGAACACATTACGAACGCCGATGCCCTCATCAGTATCCCGCTACTACTGAAAGGAGAAGCAGCAATATGGTGGCAAGGCGTGAAGAAACACATTCACTCGTGGGAATCGTTCAAAGACCGGCTACGCTATGGGTTTGCTCCTAAAAAACCAGCATATGTACTTTTACAGGAGATAGTTGGATATTGTAACGCGACAAAAAGATAGAGGCAGTCTAATACTGCGCAATGCTTAATTGTGTATCAGTTGATATTTGATGCGCTCCATGTACGGACGTGTTTAACAAAGCTTACGAGTTGCGACGAAATATTCGTCTTTTGTTTTTTTCTAATGGGTCGAGGCAAGAGATTGACAGATTTCGAGAAAGGACAAATTAGTGCATTAAAAAATGAAGGTCTCAGCAACAGGCAAATAGCAAAAAGAATTAAAAAGAAGAGCTAATGTAGTGGATAATTTTGTAAAAAACAAGGAAAATTATGGGATAAAAAACTCGCCAGGCCGCCCGCGAGCACTTTCCGAACGTCAAGAGCGAGCGATTTTGAGAGTTGCCTCTAATTCTATGCTTTCTGCATCGGCAATAGCCAAAGAAGCAGGTGTGCAGACCAACGCACGAAACGTACAGCGATTACTCAAAGCTTCTTTTACAATTGTTAGAAGGAAATTAATAAGAAAACCTCCATTAACTCTCCAACATATTAATGCTCGATTAAAGTTTGCCCAGAAGTACATGTCATGGTCGAAAGAATGGCAAACTGTGATTTTTTCCGATGAGAAAAAGTTCAATTTGGACGGTCCTGCTGGTTACTCATATTACTATCATGATTTAAGAAAGGATGAAAAAATTCTCTCGCGTCGTCATACTGGAGGAGGGTCAGTCATGGTATGGGCTGCAATTGGATACATAAAAAAACAGATATACAATTTTTTTTAAAACCTATAACTGCACAAAGTTATGTAAACATTCTTAATAACATTATTTTAAAGCATGGTCAATCTATGGCAGGACGTGATTTAATCTTTCACTACGACAATGCTCGAGTGCACACCTCAAGAGTAGTTTCCTCCTGGATCAAAGAGCATAATATAAAAGTTTTGGATTGGCCGCTAAGATCTCCGGATCTAAACATAATCGAGAATGTCTGGGGATGACTTGCAAAGAGAGTTTACGAAAATTCAAGACAGTTCTCCAGTGTTGATGATTTGAAAAAGATTATCACGGATGCTTGGCATCAAGTATCTCAAAATTACATTAAAGAATTATATAACCACATACCAAAAAATAATATTTGAAACGATTAGATTAAATGGAAAATGTACTCGTTTTTAATAAAGTTTAATATTAAAAATAAATAATTTTTCTTTCAGTGCCCTTATCTTTTTGTCGCATGTATAACCAAGATAATTCTAGAAAGCAAAATTTATAGTAAAACATCATGCGTCTGTTAAAAAAATCACTTCATTATTTTTTGTAATAGTTAGACATATCTTGTTTTGAAATAAATAAATATTAGTAAGTAATATTCATATTCTGGCTCTTGTGATACAGGAACTCCTAGTACAAGAGCCAGGGCTACAATGATGTCTATAACCTTCAGGTTATAGACACTTCACTTCAGTGAACAATAAATAAATAACTTAACTTATATTATACCCTGCCCCTATCTTTTTATCGCGCACTGTATCTCAGCTACCAGAGCCTGAATTGCCCGAATCTTACCAGTTGGACCTGATATACGGGTCACTAAGGGATAAAATCCAAGATAAAATTCCGCGAGACTCAATCAAGACGTTTGATGAGCTCTTAAATATTGCACGAGCCATTGAACAGCTGTGGATTGAACAAGGCAAGGTTGTGAAATCTGGGAACGGGCAACCAACAACTGTATCGCAACCCAAGAAGAAGGGTGGATTTTATCACTTCAGTGGACAACGCACTGAAGAGTGCAGGAAGTAAAAAAAAAACAGGGGGCATTGAGAACCTTAATTCCACGTTCTGAATCCAAACAGACGACGTCGACCCAAGCTCCGTCGCCATCAGCGCCTAAGATCCACTGTTATGGATGTGGCACACCAGGAGTAGTTCGCAGCAGCTGTGCCACATGCTGCATTAAAAAGGAACGGGAGCCACCCACAGACCTAAAATTCAGCTCTCTTAACTATCGACCAGTTGTATATGTAGAAGTTGACGGTGTCAAGGGAGTAGCCTTCATAGATACCTGTGCAAAATCCAGCACTGCCTCATATTCATTATACCAACAGCTGCTGAAAGCTAAAGGATATCAGTTCGTCAAGGAAAATAATGCTCGGGTCACGCTGGCAGATGGGTAACCAAGGTATCAGCGGGTCCTGAAAGCAGTGGTACCGGTCATACTGGAGAATCGGATAATCCCAACATCATTTATAGTTTTGCCGGACTCAAAAGATAACCGTACTCTGCTCGGAATCGGTTTCTTGCAGGATGCAAGAATGGTGCTGGACTTGGTACAATATACTTGGCAGTTCCTCGGCAGCCCTATAACCTACGAGTTATACGAGGAGGACTTTGTGACCTTTACCGATACTGCTAACAATTCTATCGAAATTAATTCTCCGCAATCCGAGCAAACGGCTGATTTACTAACCACTACTTATAAACTGATTCCGCTGGACGAAACGGCGATAAAAATACCCAGAACAGTTTTTGATGGATACTCACCTCGCTTTGCTGATTTTATGATGTAAGATGCAGAGCGCAACGTTAAAGAAGCGCAAGATAATTTAACGGCTAGCGAAAGAGAGCTCTTGCCTGAAATGGCCAGAACCACTCACTTTACTGATACTTGTATCAACTCATTCGACTTGTGCACTGTTAACATTAATAATCAACAAAAGAATGATCTCAATAAAGTTTTGACAAAGTACGAGGACGTTTTCTTGGATAATGGTAACCCATCTTCACTTGGAGAGCATACTATCGTTACGACAATTAATATTCCTATATCGGTGCCTCTTTACAGACTATCTCAACCTAAAACGGAAGTCCTTAAGACTGAAATAGATAAAATGCTGTAAAAAGGCATTATCGTGCCATGCACTTCGCCTTGGTCCTCGCGTGTAGTAATGGTGCCAAAGCCTAATGGAGAAGTACGAGTGTGTATTCACTACCGCCGTTTAAATGCAATAACTGTACCAGATACGTACCCACTTCCTCGAATAGACGATCTGTTGCATTCAGCTAAATCAACTCCATTCAAGACGTCAATTGATCTAAAAGCCGGCTATTGGCAGATCAAGATCCGGAAAGAAGACGAGGAGAAGACGGCATTTATTACTCCGTTTGGCGTCTACAAATTCAAAAAGATGCCCTTTGGGTTGCGCAATGCACCCGCCACCTTTCAACGTCTAGTCGATAGGTTTCGAGTTACCCTCGGAAACATGAAACTGCTAGCCTACCTTGATGATCTGATCCTATTCTCTGCTACATTTGAAGAACATCTTGAAGATCTGAAAAGAGTTTTACAAAAGATGAGAGAGTATAACCTAACGACAAACAAAGAAAAATGAAATTTTTTGCGGACTTCCATTAAGTATTTGGGGCATATAATAACGCCCAATGGTTTGAAAACGGATCCAGATAAAACCAAAGCCATCCTTGAGAGGCCAATTCCTAAAAACCTGAAACAGCTAATATCATTTCTGCAAATGTGTTCCTGGTATCGTCGGTTTATTGATAACTTTTCGGCGATAACTCAACCGCTTACTAAACTGACGAAGAAAACGGCAGTTTGGGAATGGAATACGGAACAAGAAGAAGCATAAAAAAGCCGAAACAACGGCTTACAACTGCGCCTATCCTTAAA
Organism: Aporophyla nigra; assembly: GCA_947507805.1. NCBI lineage: Eukaryota > Metazoa > Arthropoda > Insecta > Lepidoptera > Noctuidae > Aporophyla > Aporophyla nigra. The sequence goes on along the minus strand of OX382292.1, from coordinate 21,890,383 downwards.
CAAGCAGATGGAACCAAGCCCTATATCCTGAAAACAAATGCTAGTGGTTTTGCACTTGGAGCTGTTCTCGTCCAGGGGGAGAAGGAGGAAGAACACCCTGTTGAATATGCAAGCAGACTACTTACGGCAGCAGAACGAAATTATTCCACAACTGAACGGGAAGCACTAGCTGTGGTATAGGCTTTGGATAAATTTCGAGCATACATAGAGGGCTTACCGATTACCGTCATCACGGATCATCAAGCTCTACGGTGGCTTATGAATTTAAAGTCACCAACAGGCCGTTTGGCTAGATGGGCCTTGCAACTACAGTCATTTGATGTAAAAGTTGTTTACCAACCCGGTAAAGTGAACACTGTAGCGGACGCGCTGTCCAGACCTCCGTGTTGCGAAGAAAGCTGTGATATATGCTTAGTTACGATACACATGCCCACAAGGAGTACTAAAGAAATACGAGAGGAACAGATGAAAGACGTAAAAATTAAGAAAATAATAACAGCTCTTGAAGAAACAAAAACAACAGAGGATGCTACCTATTGGAGCAACAAGGGCTATCTAATGAACAATGGCATGTTGTACCGCCTACACCGTGACTCTGAAGTCGATGACGCACAACTCTTGGTACCTGAACATGAGTGGAGGAATGTCCTTAGCGCCTACCATGATGACCCTCTTGCCGGTCACTACGGTGCTGAAAAGACGTACAAGAAGATTGCATATAGGTATTATTGGAGTGGCATGCGTAAATATGTTACCAGTTATGTTCAAAACTGTTTGGAGTGCCAAAGGTACAAGCCCTCAAATCAAAAGCCTGCAGGTTTACTCCAGACTACGACGTTAACTGCCACACTCAGAGACGTTTAATGGTTACTTAAGTTGCTCCTTAGTATAGATTTAAAAAAGTTCGCTCTCAGAGACTGTTAATGGTCCGTTACCGTCCCTTAATGACAATTAAAGTTAAGTACGGCAAAACCTTCACTTAACTTTCTAATGATTGATTTTGACATTTACGTTTGAGGCTATATTTTACTTATATTTAAAGAATTCACAGGAATAGAAGTGTTTTAACAATAGTAAAGATGAGTGATCTGCTAGACTTTATTGATTTTGTAGACTATACCAGAAGGTATAGAGTAGTGGGGCCGAGGCGGTATTTACGTGATTATTCTGATCCCTTTTCAAAATACTCGGTTCAAGAATTTCATGCACGCTATAGATTTACGCCAGAAACCGTTAAAAGTGTAATATTGCCTTTGCTGGCATCCGACCTAAGTAAACCAACCAAAAGAGGATTACCATTTGCCCCGGAAATAATGTTACTGCTGACATTACGCTACTTCGCTACTGGTAGTTTTCAGGTTAGTACTTAATTTAATAGCATATCTATTTATTGAATTAATTTGCATTAGTTAGGTATTGTCAATAATAATAGATAGTGTTTTTAATATTTGCGTTTCCATCTTTTTTTATATTCTAGATGTCGTATCCTTAATACAGCTTCCCGACGAATATAATCTGAGGGTCTAAGCACTTGATCCGTGGTTTTGAATACTGTCGTATTGTTCTTGTCACTGTAATCTAAAACATAATTTAAAAATATTTAATGTTGAATTTAATTTAATTTAAAGTGAATAGAAAAGTTAAAACAATATTGTATTCATAAGATAAATTTTATAGTACCTGTGCTATTTTGTTCATTTTCAATTTGGGGATCGTCCATTTCATTTCTTTCTTCAAAAATTGTGTTTTCCGTAGAATTAATTTTGTATTCAATGTCTAAAATACCTGAAAACAACAATATGATTTTTAAACATGATTTAATAAGTATAGCATTTATTCATTTATTTTTACTTTAACACAAAACTTCTATCTGCCAATAAAATAAGTTGAAAAGAAAACTTTACTGCTCTATTTAAACATTCATCTATAGAACTTCAAACATGCTGACATGATGTTCTTCCATTAATCCCCAAATACATACAGTCAGGATTCAGGATAGACGGCTTGATAAGGTTATAATCATTGTTCACTTACCCAAGTCATCTATTGATACTGAAGTGATAGTAGGTGTATCATTATTTTTTGTTATCAACTCCTGTTCTTGACTATTTGCACCGATAGCATGATATGGCACCGTCGCTATCAAAAGTATTTTTTATCTCGGTAATCACCACAGGTGCAGCCTGATGAATAAAAATTGAAAATTAGAAGGAGTAGGAACACATTTAAAGTGAGAAAATTTACCCATACAGTGGTCACCGTGGAATTCAGAGGATATTAATACCAACCTCTTCAACCATGCTTATGATGGCCCCGTGTTGTGGTGATAGAGGAGGTGCATGTGGTCCACCTCCAGTCCTAATTAAATTTCCTCTTTCTGTAGCACGTGCTTTACGTGTGACAGCTTCCATGTTATCCCACGCCCTTTTTAAAGTTATAGTTTCACGCTGAAATATACAGGGTGTCCAGTAAATAGCACGACATACTGCAGAGGGTGATAGCTTGGGTCACTACCTATCAATACAACACAATATATGTTCAGCAAAATCTTACGGATTTACAGTTTTACAAAAATTTCCGAAATACCGAAAAATCTCTACCTTGAAACAGATTTTTAAGCATCTCGTAATGAAAAAATCCTTTTCTAGTACATTTTTTACATCAAATTATTCGTGAATAGTTACTTTACTCATTGATAAGTCTTTTTTCTATCAAAGACAAGAATGTTTTCAAGAAATACTATTTTTTGTTTAAATTTGCACAGAACTATTTTCTTATCACTTAAGTTTAACCTACAGTGGTGAAAATAAATAAGTAAGATTTTGCTGAACATATATTGTGTTGTATTGATAGGTAGTGACCCAAGCTATCACCCCTTACAGTATGTCGTGCTATTTACTGGACACCCTGTACACATATCATTCACAATAAAAAAATTGTCAATAATAGTGGCCTCCTACCTTGTGTACATTGGCATTACAATTAAACTCCTGTGTTATAATTTCCCATGCTGCTTGTTTCTTAGCGACCGACTTGCCATCTGTTAATTTAGATTCCACGATTGGTCTCTTTTTAATTAATTGTGTTAAACTTTGTACACGAATTTTCTTTCTTGGCAGTTTAAACGCAACACAAGCTATAAACATAACCCCCAACACTGACAGTTTACAACATTGACAGTTAGTGATACCAGAAAAAAAAAAGAGCCCGTGTACTTTATTTTATTTACATGAAAATAGCTGTTTCGTTTTGTTTTTATGTAAAAACGATCGGGAAATGAACGAATTCTTATTTATATTGCTAATATAAAAGGTTTTAATGTATTTAAATAAAGTTTTTTGCTACTTAATGATATCACATTTTCAAGTGTGGCTACACCAATCGTTTATCGATACGCAATCTCAAAGACAATTTGACGTTACTCTTCCCTACGGATACTTAAAGTTGTCATTAACTAATGGACCCTTAAATATGGTCTCTGGGATGTATCGTTCATTAACAGATTTAATGATAATTAGTTAAATACTAATTAGGACTAATTTAATGAACCTTTCTGAGTGTGGCAGTAAGTCAACGATTCGAAGTGGTATGCTTTGACCTATTTGGGCCCCTACCGCAAACTGAGGATGGGAAGACATGGATACTAATTGCACAAGATATGGCTACGAGATGGATAGAATTATTTGCTCTAGCCACCGCTTCAGCAGAAAATTGTGCAACAACCCTGTTAAATGAAGTTTTCCTAAGATATGGAGTACCAAGAAGACTCATCAGTGACAATGGAACTCAGTTTGTCAGTGCTGTAATGCAACAAGTCACCTATAGCTTAAAGATAAAACATCAATACACTCCACTTTATCACCCTGAAAGTAATCCTGTAGAACGCCGGAATAGAGATATGAAAACCCAGCTGGCCGTAATGATACAAGGTGTGGAACACAATCGATGGGCAGAACTACTTCCTGCCATTCGTTTTGCTATGAACAGCACTAACTGTTCCACAACGGAACAGACTCCTGCATACCTCACATTCGGCAGAGAATTGAGGTCAACACGGGATGACGAAGTTAACTTCAGGAATAAGGTGCAGCGGGGCAATCTCGACAGCGGGAAATTTCAACTTATCTTAATAACTTCTACATTTTACTTTATTTGAATAAGTGCCATCTATGACCGGATAGCTCAAAAGCAATTTCATAATTTCTACATAGATGGCACTGCTAGACCCAATACTGTTTGATCGACACGGCCATTTTGTTTTCTTCTCTTTTTCTTGTTTGCACGTGCAAATTAGTGTCTCACATTTTTGCGAAAAAAAGTGGTAATTAATGTGTTTTTCGAAGATTTTCAAAGGTAAGACATTTAATTAAAGCCTATTTCATGTTTTTAGCAATTTTATTCTGTTGTAACTTGCGTTTTAACAGCATTTTGGTGTGAGTTTGAATAACCCAACCTGGATTGTAATGGCGGCTAATTTCAACTTTTTTGCAGTTGAAATTGCCCCACCAGATTTTATATGGAAATGAACAAACACTAGTGATGTGCATGTTTCGATATGTTTTGTCGATGTTAATACTTTACAAATATTTAACTTGTAGCTATATTATTGTAATCTTTCTATTCCCAGGATCGCTACACGATTCAAATCGATGCATTTCGAGGGATTTTTCAATTTCTTACTACTTTATTAATTTATTGCAGATGGTTCGCCACTATAGAAAAAAAAAACGGACAAGTCATACACAATGGCAGAACTGCAGCAAGCAGTGCAAGATGTCAAAAATAAAGTAATGACGAGTTACCAAGCTGAAGAAATATATGGCATTCATAGATCAACCATTGTAACTAGAGTTTACAATAATCATATGAACGACAACGTTGGAAGACTCTCGGGAAAGATGTGGAAAGAAGAATAGCCCATAGCTTACATGTTATGGAAAAACATGGTTTCCCGTTAACCGATTCGTTGCGGATGGCACGTTTCAGTGCCATCACTTCTTTTTAAGTGTGGCGTCAGGCACGGATATGTGTCATTTTGAAATCGATGATAACTCCTTCAATTAAGTTTTATGGAAGTTTTACCTGAAACCAAACTATCTTCATTTTTCACGTATATTAAGCTCGTAGCCTTCGTTTCTGGATACTGTAATATTTTAAAAAAAATAGGGGACACCAACCTTTTTGGAAGTTGAAGTATTTGATATTAAATCATCATATGATAATAAATTATAAATGTATTACAGTAAAGCAGCTAAATCACTTTGCTGCGGTTGTCTTTAGCTTGTCTTCTATAAAATTTTACACCCGCTCTAAATAAAGATAAAATTTAAACAATAAAAGTATTTATATAGAGATGTTTCTTCTCCTCTTTTAATTACAACTCTCTAATCCTTATCTATAAAGAAATATGCATATACGTCGTAATCACATTTGGGTATCGATAGTGGGTAAATTTTATGTCTCGAAATATGGTAGGTACCTACTTACATAAAAAATATCACCGTGCGTCGTACCACGCTATTTTAAACTACGCGTATCAATATGGTTGTGGCTAATATGAGTCATGTCATGCTCATGCATGATGCTACGACACAAAATTGCATTTGCCAAAAGCGCTTCGAAAAAGGACTGTATTCACTCTAAATTAAAGGTTTATTTTGGATAAAATTGTATAGACTTACAAAAAAATGGAAACAGACAATGGACGGTCGGTCTAGGAGCGGCCGGGACCGTCCATTGTTTATTGTAACAACACGTGGTATAAATTTTTTTCTTTCGCGCATCTTGTTTTTTGAATTACTTCTGGTTTACTATCCTTAGTTATCAGACGTGCTTACTTTTCTTGTTATTTACCTTACCGATGACTTTCGCTTGTTTACTGGACTCTCGTGTTTTTATCGATTTTGGTTTTGCATTAGTGACGATTTTGGCTGTGTAAAGTGGACTCTGATTTTGCGTTGTGACAATTGTGGCTTTGAACTGGACTCCGTGCGACTTCAGCCTGTGCACACATCTCTACTTGCCGTGAACTTCAAGTAAGATTCTTTTTTATACATAAGTTATTGTTGCTAATTGACGGGCTTGTTGGTCTAGTAGTTAGTGAGGTGGGTTCGATTCCCATGCAGGTCAAACTTTGTATGATGAGCACAATTGTTTATTCTGTGTCTGGCTGTCATTATCTATAATATATATACAGCCTTGGCCAAAAGTATTGAGCACCCATGATATCTTTCAGTTTTATGCGGAGTATCAAATAGAAATAAAACAAAACGTTTTATATGGGTTTATTTTACTATTTATTAATAGAAAATTAATATTTTGTGGGTCCACCCTTTGCCTTAATTACGGCAGAAATTCTTTTTGGCTTCTTAATTTGTTCCGACAACTCAGCAGCGAGCTCTGAAGATGTTTTTTTCCTATTTCTTAACGACTCTCTCAGTAACTGACGATCTTGACGGTCTGTGGTGATGCGTTTGCGCCCGGTTCTCGGTCTATTTTCATGTGATCCGGTAGTAGAGAATCGCTGAATAGCATATTGCACGGATCGGCGCGAACATTTCACAGTTTTAGAAATCTCTACTTGTGATTTCCCTTGCTCATACAGAAGCTGTATCTGCACACGTTTTTCTAAAGAAAGTTCGTTTTGTTTTGGCATATTGCAACAATAACACTTAAAACTTCTGAAATAAAATACAAAAGGCGCACTAGATCCCTGGATGTGTTCACAACGAGCGATGGTAGCGAACTGATAAATAAATACAAAAATTGTAAAAAACACATTTTATTGCACCCAGGTGTTTTATTGCTAGCTGTGCGGCGTGGGTCATTGTTTAAACCTTTGTAGATGGCCGACAAAAGAATTCTTCAACAATAGATTTGATTTACTCCCATACTTTCCGTGAACGAGCGAAATTTGTAAGGTGCTCAATACTTTTGGCCAAGGCTGTATATTTATAAAAGAAAATAGTAAATATGTATATTTATCGGTTGTCTAGATCCCATAACATAAGCTTATCGTACTAGTCATAAAATGATGAGTTTTTTCAAATCAAATCATTTTATTGTAGATCTACTGATAAATATTATGTAACTAAATAAGTATTATTACTAAATATAATCTATACGTCTATTACTCTATACAAATAAATAACATTGGAGTGTCTGTCTGTAATATTAAAATAACTGTTAAAACCTCCATAAACCTCTTTTGGTGTACTTTTTACAAATTAAAATAGACAACACAATGAAAAACACGACCAAAAATACGTGTCTCTTTTATTTTCGTTTCCAATAGAGTTTTAATTCTTTTGCAGTTTGAAGAAAATGGAATACCATTCTTCGAGTTCTCCGGAACCTATACCATTATTTAGCGTAGATCCTTTTCTAAGTGCGCCAGTTCCTGGACCATCATCTGGCATGTACCATCAGAATCCATATATGGATATTCCAAGTTCGCCAATTCCGGGTACATCATCGGCCATAGATCCCGTAAGCGTGGAATTGGAACGAATGATGTCTCCTCAAGAAAGTGAGCAGTTATATGACATTCCAGGCTTACAGTTATATGAAGACGAAGAACTGTATGGAATTCTAACCAGGAATAACGAAGAACTCTTAAATGAGTTAAGCGATGCAAGTGCGAACGAGGATGCAAACATTGTCGATTCTCACGCCAATGAACAGAACGAAGATCCAGAGGAAGAGTCTTTAGAAGAAACAACTGGCTGGTTTCCGGGTAATCCCAGTCAGATGTTACAGATACCATTTACGGGGACAAGTAGTATATTGCAGCCACATGACGCAGAGGTCCAAAGTCCTTTGGATTATTTTTTTTTATTTATGAATGCCCGCTTTTTAAATTTAATATTAAAATGTACAAACAAGTACGGTAACAAATTGAAAGTAGAAGCGACAACTGCACATTCTCGCTTTAGCAAGTGGACCGATCTAAGTGTCGCCGAATTAAAAACTTTTATTGGCATAATATTACTAATGGGCACCATAAAGCTGAACAGAATGGTGGACTATTGGTCCACTCATTATTTTTTCCGTCTTAGTCCACGCCTATTTATGTCTAGGGATAGGTTTTTTTTTAATTTTAAGAGCTTTGAACGTACAAGATATCGAAAGGACGGAGAGTATATTTAAAATAAAATCTTTGATCGATTTGTTCAATGAGACAGTTGACGCCGTATATTACCCATTGAGAGAGTTGACAATTGACGAATCTCTTATTTTGTGGAAAGGGAGACTATATTTTCGTCAATATATCAAAGGCAAAGCCCATAGATACGGCATTAAGCTGTACATTTTAGCCGACGCCAACGGTATAATTTTAAAAATTCACATGTATGCAGGATCCCAAGACGTACAAGTAGGAGGTAGAAACCACGTTAAAAAAGTGGTGCATCTGCTCATGCAAAAATATTTTGACAAAGGGCATGCTTTGTATTTGGACAATTTTTATACCAGCGTAGGGTTGGCTGATGAGTTAATAGGCAAAAACACGTATGTGACTGGTACCCTAAGACCAAACCGTATAGGAAATCCAAGAGAATTAAAAATGTGCAAATTAAAGCCTGGTGAATCGTGTATATTACAAAACAATAAAAAAATTGTCGTCACCAAATGGCAAGATAAACGGGAAGTATTATTTATAAGTACTGAACACAAAAGTAATTATAAAGGGACTACTAGTCGCCGTGTACGCACAATAAAATATAAGCCGGCCGTACAAATAAAGTATAATAAATATATGCGGGCAATAGATCGACATGATCAGATGCTAAGCTATTATTGCTGTGAGCACAAGACCCTGCGCTGGTACAAAAAAGTCATAATACACATAATCCAAATATGTTTGGTGAATGGTTATTTACTTTTCAACGCAAAAAACACTACAAATAAAACTTCATTATATAAATTTATGAAGAGTGTAATGCAAGAATTGTTACCAATGCCCAATGTATCAGAACTTTCTCGTCCTCTATCACAGTCAAAAATACATTTACCCGCCAATTTACCAAAGAGAAGTAATAATACCCTAAGAAAAAGATGCAGAGTTTGTTACACAAAAACTAAAAAAAGGGTATCTGTTATAACTGGCTGTCCCGATTGCCCTGGATTCCCAGGCCTGTGCCTTAATGATTGTTTCAGAGAATTTCACAAATATTGAAATTCTATCTATCTAGTTAATCGGATCTGATGTAATGATTTTTAATAAATATTATCATCTAAGTCAAAATTTGGTTAAAATTAAAATTGTAATTGAATTAAAATTTGGTTTTATTTAACTTTTGTCCGGTCTTTATTTGATATTAAAATTACTTTTTTATTATATCTAATATTTTCTGCATCTTTATATTTCTTTCATATGGTTTAAAGCGCAATAATTCATTTGAAACCAACTGGCCAAAATATTTACATCCATGGACGTCCAATATAGTCGGGCCATCATCTCTTTCTGTGCATGTTGCACTGTCCACCATTTCTTTTTTTGTGTACGCTGAAGTATCCTTACATGTTTTTTGGTTTGGTATAAATTCCTGTTCCCAGTTTTCTGAGTCTTCCCAGCGTTGTGAATTCTGTACTATCTCTTCGTCATCGTCGCATTGAGTTTCATTTTCTGTATCGGGAATGTACTTTCTTTTTCGCTGTAATTCTTAAACAATAAATAAACATTATCAGTATCTTGCCAAATATTATTTTTTTCTGACAATAATAATTTTCACATTTGTTGTGTATCCGTGAGAATGTTTGGATGTTTTTGTTTTTTCACACAAAAACTACTGAATGGATTTCAATGAAATTTAGCACAGGTGATAAGTCTTGGTCTGGAATAGCACATAGGCTACCTTTTATTCCGATTATAGGTTCCTGTGGGACAACGGGAAACAAATTCTACGCGGGTGGAACCGCGGGCATCGGCTAGTATCAAATAATCATATAAAATAATTATATATTAGTACTACTATCATTATTATTACTATTTAATCTAACTTAGCAGTTTTTATTTGCGTAGTTTAATTATAAACAATTGAAATTTGTTATGCAAAAATTTTTAGACCCAATTTAATACCTCATAATCAATCAAATTACTAGGAAATGCAAAATAAGTTGAAAAGGTTGAGCACATCTGTATTAAATAAGTCACTTACCTTCCATTTCCACAAATACACTTGTTTCGCCACTTTTTATCGCTTAAAACAACGTGCCTGACCGTTCACGTTAGATTTCACATGTAAACTAAAAGTATTCGAGCTTTGAATACGTAAAAAAATGTCAAAACACTGTTTTCTTTTCCGCATGGCTGAAGACACAGATGAGTGTCATTTAATCGTATGGCGTTGGGCACTGATCAGTGTCACGTTATTTTTGTTCGACGCCACGGCTAGAAGTTAGTGAAATTAGGCATCGCAACGAATCGGTTAACTAGAAAAGAAGTAGCTGTTTTGGTATCTCAATATGTCCGCCAAAATGGAATCGACAATCCCTTCAAAAATTATTTGCCAGGAAAAGACTGGCTTCAGGCATTTCAGAAAAGGAACAGTCTCTCAATCAAAAAGCCTCAATCCGTTGAGATAGCTAGAAGAAAGGCTTGCGATCCTTTTATTGTTTATAGTTATTTCGATTTATTAGAAAAAGTATTGAAAGAACTGGACCTGACAGATAAACCGGAGCAAATTTATAACTTAGATGAGACAAGCATATGTAATGATCCTGTTAAAGGCAAAGTAATCGGTAAAAAAAGTTTCCGCTGTACTAGAACGATTAGTGGTCCCGGAAGAAATAATACAACGGTTTTGTTGGCGACGAATGCTTCGGGCAACAAAGTTCCGCCGTTAATCATCTTTCAAGGAAAACCCCTCTGGTCCGAGTGGATGTTTAAAAACGAAAACATACAAACAGCTTACGCCGTAAGCGAGAAAGGCTGGATGCAGACCAGCATATTTGAAAAATATCTGAAATTTGTATTTGTTCCTTCGCTGGGAAGTGTTAGGCCGGTGCTACTAATATACGACGGGCATGCTTCTCATGTCGATCTAAATGTCATAAAATATGCGGCCTCTGAAGGTATCACAATTTTAAAGCTTCCACCACACTCGTCCGATGTTCTCCAACCCTTGGGACTGCAGCACAATGAAACCTCTTAAAGACCGATGGGAGGATGAAATAATAAGATGGCAGAGACTTCACATAGGTTCGAAATTGCCGAAGTCAGAATTTGCCAGGATTTTGACAAAAATATGGAACGAACTAGATTGTATTATTTTAAGAAACGGATTCCGCAAAACAGGTATTTATCCTCTTAACCGAAATGCCATCCGAGAGGAGATTTTCGACCCATTGACGTTGCAAAAATGGAAGACTTCTCGAGCCGAAACCCTTGCAGTGAATCACAAACAACCACAAGGTGAAGCTTACAACGCAACTGAACCACGTACTATCTATCGGCAATACTTAAGCATGCTCAGTTAAGAAAATAGTCCTGCGGAAGCGCAGATACTGACAGACCACGCCCCTTCCTTGCTCCATCCAATTAGAGACAATAAATATTTGTGTGAGTGCAGTAAGTGCGTGCGGCAAAAAATATCAACAAACATTAGCCAGTGCCAATTTGCATCTCGCTAATTGTTCACGCTTCCTGTTTTCATTACGATTTTATTTTACGACCTGTTTATTTCTACTGGACTGATTGCCTGCCCAACTGTGACCTTTGCTTTGTATACCGGACTGTGATCGTGGAACTCTTTTTGACCCTTGCTCGTATCCTGGACTGTGTATCGTGACTTCCTGTGGGCTGTGTTTTGTCATTAACGATGACAACCCGAAACCTCAATGAGGAAGAAATAAATGAAATTATTGTCTTGCATAGACAAGGATTGAATATATCCCAAATTGCGCTGGAGTTATATCTACAAGTAAGTTATTTTTTTTAATCTAGAGAGAGATAATAGAAATAAATTAAGTGCATGTTGGTTTCCTTTACTGAGCCATATTTTTATTGTTTGCATTATTATATAGATCTCAGTTTTATTCTTCTGTTACCGTAATTCACAGACCCAATTAAAAGTTACTGTTTCGCGAGCCGACGCCAACGTCGCCGTCGGCCCAATAACAGAGTTTTACAGATTAAATCGTAGGTTACAAACAAATTTTTAATAATTCATATTATATTTAAAAACCTACATGCATTTTTTATATTTCGTATATTTGTTGTTGTTATTAGAAATTTTATTGTAACGAAAGCGTGTATTATTGAGTTTCTGTGTAAAAGAAATACACAAATATATTAATGATTGCTGACTGCAAATATATTTCATGTTTAATCTCTACCTCGAGTCTCAAAATACTCGTAGTATAAGCAAAGTCGCTGTTTCTGTCCGTCTGTCTGATTCTCCGCAATTTTTTTCTAAACTATGCAACAGATTTAGGTATGGGTTCTCACCACAGAGTACTTTATATATAGGTAGTTCTCACTCTCATTTAGAGATTTTTTTTTGGAAGTGTTTATGCATGCAAATTATTATAGAGCAAAGCCGAGAATTTTAGAGATTTGTAAGACCCGTGCGAAGTCGAGGTAGATTGCTAATTTACGACAAATATCAATAAAATACATAACTTAGAATTTTGCAAAAATAAAATAAGAAATGACGTTTACATATTCAAAATATTAATTTAAAAAGAGGTTTGTTTTTTCCTTTCTTTTTTTAATATCGGCGCGTTCAAAGACACTGTTTGGACATTTTATGACCCGATAACAAATCTTTCAACACCTAAACAATGGCCCTTCATTTTAAGTCATCACTGCATTTTCAAATTGAGTTAACGCACGTAAGTCGTCAACAATAATGCACAAATTTGCTTGGGAAAGTTTAACTCAATGTTGGAATTTACTACAATGCCATTGTTAAATATCTGTTTGTGGTCTACTACCCATATAAAATACAGATAACAATGTTAATACCTAAAATAGATATTTAAAAAGTTAGGGTTTATTTGTTATTAACTTAATCCTTTTGCACACTGCTAGTAATGTACTGTTTAATTCCTATATTATGTGACAATTCGATGCTAATTGGGAATTTGAAAAAAAAAATACAGATTTTTTTTAAATGTATTTAAAAACTTTATTATTATTAATATTGATATTTAATGCAAAAACGGCACACCATAGTTGTGACGTCATAATGTTTAGTTACTTCATCGGGCAGCTAAGCATTATGACGTGCCGAACTAATGACACGCGGGGTTGCGACAATCGTCGATAGGATCCGGCAATTGGGACTCGAGGTGACCTTGCACAAGTCCGAGGCCATGGGTTTTCATGGTCCTCGGAACGCGACACCTGCGGGTTCCCAACTCACGGTAGGAGGGGTTCACATCGGCGTCGAGTCGACGATGAAGTACCTGGGACTTGTCCTCGACAGCCGGTGGAACTTCGTCGAGCACTTCCGACGTTTGGTCCCCAGACTGGAGCGGGCTGGGGCTGCGTTAAAGCGGCTCCTGCCCAATCTGGGGGGTCCAAACGCCTCCTACCGGAGGCTCTACACGGGGGTCGTGCGGTCCATGGCCCTCTACGGGGCTTCGGTGTGGGCGCCCTCATTGAGGCTGCGCCCAGCGCGCCGGTTGAGTGCGGCCCAGAGGGTCATGGCCATCCGGTTAATCCAGGGATACCGCACGGTCTCCTGCGAGGCGGCGAGCCTCCTTGCCGGAGTGCCGCCATGGGATCTGGAGGCAAAGGTCCTCGCCCACATGTGGGAGTGGCACGAGGATGCGAAACGCCGGGGCGAAACTCCGCTGCCGCGACAAATCGCGGCACGGCGGACAGAGCTCCGGCAGGATCTCATGGCGACATGGCGGGTACGATTGTCGCATCCCAGCGCAGGGCACGCTACAACTGCGGCGGTAAGTCCCCTCTTTGAGGAGTGGATAGACAGGCGCCACGGCGTCCTCACCTTCCGCCTGACGCAGGTTCTCACCGGGCATGGGTGCTTCGGTGGGTTCCTGTTCAGGATAAAGCGGGAGGAAACGCCCGGGTGTTTCCATTGTGAGGATCGTCTAGAGGACACGGTGGAGCATACGGTGGAAGTGTGACCTGCCTGGGCGGAGCACCGCCGTGTCCTCGTGGAGGCGATCGGCGGCGGTGACCTCTCGCGTCCGGCCCTGGTGCGAGCCATGGTACGGAGCGAGAGGGTATGGGAAGCCGTCACCTCCTTCTGCGAAGCAGTAATGCTCGCGAAGGAGGAGGCGGGGCGCGTGAGGGAGTGGCAGTCTCTGCGCCCTCACGTCCCTAGCCGCCGCAGGAGGAGACGCCCCGGGCGCCGGGAGTCGATTGCGGACTCCCGGCCCCCGTGGACGCGAGCTTGCGGATGGCGAGCAATGGGTAGCTCGCCGCCCGGTAAGGACCAGGCTCGGGTCGACGGCGCGTAGTGTTCCACGCGCACCTCAAAGAGATGTGAGCAACACTGAAGGGGTCTCCTAGGACCGATGCCTGCCGGGGTCGCGTGATTGTTCGAAAGAGATACTGTGACCTTGGCACATGGGCAACTGAAGGAACACGGGTGGGTTTTAGTCAGTAAAAGTCTGACACGCCCTCCCACTCCGCCCAGAGCGGGAGAAGTCATTTGATGATTTCCCATCCAAAAAAAAAAAGCATTATGACGTCACACGCGCTGGTGTATAATCGGGGGTTTTCGGTACTGGATTCAAAAGTAAATTTTTAATTTGAAATAAATTTTGAACTATTGCGAATATAAAATATTAAAAAATAGTTTTGCTATAAAATTTATATATTATCTTTCCATTTATCACAAAAAAAAAATTGATCAAAACCTAATTGTTACTTTTTTGTTACAGAGAACCACAGTGCGCCGTTGGGTGCGTAGATATGAAGAAGGAGAAAATCTAACTCAGCACGTTCGTGCACCTCGACCTCGGGCTATAAACGAAGGGCAATTGGCCAATATGATAGCCACATTTGAAGAAAGCCCATTTACACCTACTCGCAATTTCGCACAAGAATTTGATGTTTCGGAACGAATTACATAGAGCTGGTGTCCATCACAGACGGCCCGCAAAAAAAATTATTTTGACTGAGGAACAAAAAGCTGCTCGCGTACGATTCGCTGCGAGACTACCGAGACTTCGATTTTTCTTACGCCATATTTTCCGATGAAAAGTGCTTTAGGTCTAGCCTACAAGGTCGTCGGAATTTATGGCGTATAGATAACACAAGATACGAACCTCGAAATGTTATCCCAAATGCAGAATCAGGACGAGTTGTCGTGAATATGTGGGGCTGGATGAGTGCTGCTGGACCAGGCGAGCTTGCTTTCATACCGGGGAGGGCAAATGGCCACACATATAAAGATGTGCTTGAACATATTATGTTACCGACTGTGCGCACGGTGTATCCAGAAATGGAGGTGCCAGAGTTTTATTTTTTCCAAGATAATTGCCCGATACACCGTGCGCTAGTTATTCGAGAGTGGTTGCGAGAGCAACCACAAATTAAAACAGTGCCATGGCCCTCCCGATCGCCAGACTTAAACCCCATTGAAAATTTATGGGGTTTTATGGTCCAGAAATGGGATAATAGGGCAGAAAGGACCAAGGAAGCACTTGTCACCCATTGCGAACAAGCTTGGGATACATTAAGGGGTTCAAATTTGTGTGAAGTCCTGATTAGGTCCATGCGTAGCCGGTGCGATGCAGTTATAGACTCGGGAGGAGCAGCGACAAAATATTAGTTTTTTAATAATTTAATTTTAACATTCAGGTGGTCCGTATAGTGACGTTAAAAAAATATTGGTTTGCGATCCTTGATAGTTTTCCAGTAAAAATATTTTTTTTAATTTCTCGAAATTGATATGAGGTGGATCTCAAAAAAACTTTATTTTATATTATGCGATTTTTTACGTAATACATTTTTGCAATTTTTATTGTTTTGAAGAATCCTTTAGATATAAAATAATAATCTTCCTAACATTAAAAGAGACAAAAATTTTGCTCGATAAAAAAGAATTTATGTTCGAGTGATACAGAATCGAAACCTTTACTTCAAACATTTTTTTAAATATTACCATTTAATAGAGTAGAAATTTGCAAAGCAACCTGAATGCAAAAAGGCGTGTAAAAAGATACAGATTTTTTTAAAGCGGTACACTTAAATGTTTTCAAAAAAAAAAAAATATATAACTCATTACAATCAAGAATCCGTAGAGTATTTTTGACTGCGCTTGGGCATAAGAAATCTAATTTATTCATTTATGACGTCACTATTCGGACCAGCCTATATAAAAATTATATTAAACACTCTGAAATTTTAATGGTTGTTTCTCCGCGGCAGAATGATTTGCCCTCGGTTAAGTAGTACTAAAGATGTTTTTGTTTATATATAATAATAATAAAAAATATTCATTACAATATTAAGTGGTTTGAGAGAGATCAGTTTTGAGTTCTTTTTTTTAAATCACATTTCAATTTATTTTTTTACATGCATTTTACTACCAAGATAATATCATTTCATTGCAGGAAAAAATCATTTTTTCACGGTGGTGTCACTTTGATGTGATTTTTTACACCCTTTATTTTAGTATATTATTTCAATCATTCTAGCAGTTATTATTCTAATTCTTTAATAATATTATTATGATGTTATTTTGTCCAATGATTGTGCCAGTTATTTTTAAGTCGTCCTGTATAATCAATATAAATAAATGTGTACTTATAATGTAGTAAATCTGAATATTTGTTTGTTTAATCGCGCTAATGTCTGGAACTACCAGTGTTATTGTATATGATATATATAATATAGTAATTATTTTTGTATGATAGCCAGATTTAGGAAAAATATTATAAACAACGTGCTCCATAAATGCCTGCTCATATTTAACACATACACACTGTCTATACACATATATCAAAATAACCTAGGTATATTAAGTTTTCGATCACTTTATGAAATATATCGAAATAATGGATGAGGCAAAGAAACATCAAAACTCAGTATATTTTGATATGGGTATAAGCACGCATTTCTGGAACACGTTGTATCTCGCTCATCACGGAGCAATAACCAAAGACGCGTGGAAACCGCGCGAGACAGCTAGTATTTGAGAAATAATGTAATAAAGTACCTAAGTGTAATGTATAATATTATGTTATGTGTTAAAATAACGTGTGTGTAATAATTAACAAAAGATATGAATAATTATTAAAAATATATAATTATTATGTTAATAATTAGGTAATAATATTGTTGTATTAATTATTATTACCTAATATGAAGTATCTATTATTAGGCTGATTACCTGACAAGAAAAATATGTTAAATGAGCTAGCTATTAATGCTATTTCGCGCGGTAGTGGCGCATATTTCTTATTTGTATTTTTTTTTTTTTTTTTGTTTTTAGTTTTTAGACTTAATACCAACTTGTTTTTATTTTGCTTTTGTTTCCAAGTTTTCTAATGTAATGTGCGTCATTTTCGTGTAAATAAAGTTTTTATTTCTTTCTTTCTATGTAAATATTTCAATATATATCTGTAATGTTTTCTTGGACAATCTTGGAAAGATGCATAAAAATAAAATAAATTATAATTTAAATTGTTTTTTTTTTCTGAAAAAAGGCAAATCCTAAGTGAATTTTAAAAATTTACAAGCAACTAGTGCATATATCACACTAAGAGTAACTTTAAAACCAAAATCTCTTACTATACATATACCTAGATAAAAATATTTAATAACCACCTAAAATAAATAATAATTTAAAAAAACTAAAAGCTTTACTACCCATAGAAGTAGGATTTCCAATATTTTATAAAAGAGTTAGTTACAGATAAAACTAATGAAAGCGAGCTAATAAAATAATTCGAAACAGTTTTTTTATTGAGTTAATATAAACTAAAAATGTGGCTTTTATTAGCCAATACCTATTCTCCAGTATTAAATGCTCTATCAGAATAGAATGTTCAAGCGGATAAAATTCTTATCCTTACATATAATAAAACAGTCGCCCGCGGCCCGCCGGGCCGCGTCTCAAAAATTGCTGTACTGATTGTGTCATTTTACCAATATGCAGAGTTCATAAAGATTTTGTTGTAAAGGTATTTATATTATATTAGAGAAAAATCGAACGTTTCAGTGATTTATAACACCCGTGCAAAGCTGAGACGAGTCACTAGTAGTTGTTTACATATTATCTTAGTACGAAATATAAATGTTTGTGGAAGGTTGTTACTAATTAAATAATACCAATAACACATTTTCTAAATCAAACATAATATATTGTAATGAGTACGAAATCACTTCTTGTCAACAATGATTTATAAAAGACCTCACGTGGGCCATAGTTTAAAACCGAAACGACAATTAGAATTTGTGACCATTGAAAAAACATTTAACAAAACGAGGGAAACAGTTTACTAATGTGCGCCCCTGCACACTAGTGTGAGTGTCCACTTCTACACATCATTGTATTACGATGAACACAACTAAAATAATATGTTTCCTGTTGGTCAAAACGCATTCATACGGTGATCGAGTCGAGAGCCGTGCTATGCGATTATCGCCTTAAAGGTGAGCATGCGGAACTTTGGTCGATAGTACGTACAATGATATGCGTTTCAGTAAAAAGTTCCCAGTTTACTAACAATTGTTTTGACAAAAATCAACGAATATCATAGCAGCAGTAAGTTCCCGGAAAAAATCTGCGACAAGCCTACACAAAATTGTGTTTCAGCTGATGTATCAGATACTGTTTTCGATGAAAAGAACGCGATTTATAGTAAAGACGAGACGCAAAATACACTTGTCACCGTGCAAAACACGATTAAGCTGCTGATACCGAAAAGAATTGACGTGGAACGATTGACATCTTTAAAGATTTTAGATTGCAAGATAGTAAAACCTTAAGAAAACTCTATCCAACCAGTTTCTTTTGAGGAACTTTTACTTAAGAGTATTGCCAAAAATGATCCAACTAATACTAAAAAAAACGCGTCCCCAATAGCAACGCAGAAGTACTGACTTATAAAGAAGTACTGGATCGTTTAAAACAAGAAAAAGAAGAGAAAGAGAACAAAACATTAGAAAAGAAAAACAAAAAAATGCAAAAAGAGAAATTGAAGCATGAACAAAACCAGAACAAAAAACAAAAAAAGCAAATACCAAAGAAAAAAGAAAATGGAGTAAAAAAAAGATCGAAAGTTACTAAAAGGTCTACTCAACGAAAAAAAGTCTCCAAAAAAAACAAGTACGAAATGGACAGTGATTCCTCTGGCTCCTATAAAAGTCTCACTGAAACGAATTCTGAATGTGATATGGAAGACTTTTACCAAAGCTTGATACGTAACCAGGAGTCTGACTCGGAAGATGAAGATAATCAGATTGATGTGGACTTAGTCAATGTTGGTAATGTGGACTTGCGTATGTCTACAAATGGTTCTAATTTAAATTTT
The DNA here is from genome assembly GCA_947507805.1 of Aporophyla nigra. Classification (NCBI taxonomy): domain Eukaryota; kingdom Metazoa; phylum Arthropoda; class Insecta; order Lepidoptera; family Noctuidae; genus Aporophyla; species Aporophyla nigra. The sequence continues at coordinate 21,870,922 of OX382292.1, read as the reverse complement.
GGTGCTACTAGCACCAAAATTGCATATAGCGACATGAACTGGGATGTCCCTAGAAGTACTACTTCTAGGGACATCCCAGTTCATGTCGCTTCTCCAAAACAAACTCCAGAAAAAGGGAGATTCGTATTGGCAATTTTTTTTCATCCAAAGGAAAGAAAACTTTTAAATACGTATGCCAGATTGAACGTGTAGCTCGAGACAAGATTTTTGTACAAGGTTTTCGATCATACAAAAAAAAAAAAATACATAAAAAGTTTTTCGTCTCATAGAAAAAGATCAATCAATAATTGATGAAGAAGAGATAATTCAATATCTTCCCGACCCTGAAGTGAAAGGCCCTGATTATATCTTCCCGAGCAATATTGATATCTAGGAGTATAATTAAAATGTATGAATTATGATACACTCAGTTATTAAGGTTTGAATTTTAGAGTCTGATGATAGATCTCAACTTTTAACATGTTACCTACTTTTACCTAGATAGGTATTTGCATAATTATTTTACAACATTATAAATACCTAATGTTATGTATTTGTAACTATTGAAGATTTTAAGTAAGTATAAGTCAATACATAGTTTGATAAATATACTTTTCTCTTTTGAAGAGTTAAGTCCAGACCGATTAAAAACGTAGAAAGGTTATACATAGTTAGATAAATATACTTTTCTCTTTTGAAGAGTCGAGTCCAGACTGATTAAAAACGTAAATAGGTTATACATATTTGGATAAATACACTTTTCGCTTTTGAAGAGTTAAGTACGCTATAACATTTTTCTACAAATATCGGTGGTTTTCCGGTACCCAATAAATCAAGAGGAATCACAATTGCGAGGTCAATTATGGTTTAAATTAAAGATAATTTAATCATCTCCATGATGGAACCATAAAAATTGTATAGTCCCATACAATATTTTCACAAAAATACGTTTTCCCCACCGCAATAATCGTAGAAAATGAAAAATAATGGAATCTGATAAGGTACCTGTATAGTGAGATCAACTGCATATTTTAACTTCAAAATGACAAGAAATTGTGGCTAGTATAATCTTCTACGTTTTCCCTGCATATTTTGTAATTAAATACATAACTTTTTTAATTATGAGAAAAATAAAGAACGCTCTCAAATTCCTTCATACATTTTCTACTCGCGGCTTGTCATTCCGCGCTCAGACGCGCCCTAGGAAGCACGGGCGTATCGCTTTTTTGTACGAAATAAATACGATCAATATAATAATAAAGTGAGTGCCGTGCTGTATACTGTGGCTGAAAAATTTTGATACTTTTCGGGCCAAAAGTATGAGTACCAAACTTATTACCAGAACTTGGTTTAGAAATAAATAACTTAAATTCTTTTGGAAATTATGGAGGTAGTGATGATTATGAATATGTATTCATTTAGAAGAATTCAAGATGACGGATGATTATTCAATAAAAAGTTATATGAACATCTGTTTTCAATGTGGTGATTAAATTATGCAAGTGTCGTCCATTTTTGGTAGCTTGTGGTAAGGGTAAACAAAGGTGCAGAAGCCGATTGTGAGGTCAAAATATAAAATGGCGGTTGCGAAAATTTTCAAAGTTTCCATCATGGGTGTCGTTTTCAAGATTTTCGAAGGTGCTGAAGCCGAAAACTCCATACAAATTACATTCGGAGTCAAAAAAGACTAAGGAACATACTTCCTGACGGGATATCCCCCGACCCCTCAACTTTTTAATTCAAAACGACGAATATTTTAATTTATTAAGTGGGCATAGCTATCAACTTTGGGTAATTTTAGAATAGTGATTACGAATGTTTCATCCTTTGATCCAAATACGGCAGGTATTGTTTTTTTATAAAAAGATTATTATCCATATTGGGGGTAGGGATTATGAAATCATCGATTTTACACGCTTTATATTAGCTTTACTTGTATGTTTGTATGTATGTTTGTATGTTTGTTTATAACCGACTCCTTATAGCGCGATTTTGACCCACTTTAAACGACCAGATTTCATTCAAACTTTGCACACCTGTCAAGGACCGATGACAATGCAATCATTTCATGTGCCATTATCCTTGCCAGAGTTACCAGGACAGCAAAAAAACTGTCTTCGAAAACTACGCTGACATACGTCACAAACTACGCTGCATACGACACAAACTACGCTGACATACGTCACAAACTATGCTGACATACGTCACCAACTACGCTGACATACGTCTCAAAATTCGAAACACCCTAAAAAAAATAGAAATAAATAATAGTTTATTTAAACTAAAAAACACGCCATTGAAAACCAAACTAAAAAGTACAAAATAATGGAAAAAAAACCTGGGGTGCCTGATATCAATAAAAAAATACCTGAAAAAGCACTCCATGCTTTATTCCATTATTTTGCACTTTTTAGTTTGGTTTTCAATGGAAGCGTGTTTTTTAGTTTTTTTTAACTATTTTAATTTAAAATGGCGGATGTACTGTTATGGTGAAATGTCGACAAGGGTATCAATTTTGGGGTTATGCTAGTATGTAGTCAAAATATTTAACGTAACTTTCATTATTTACATAAATTGAAAATCATGTAGTTAATCATCATCTCTCCAAAATGTCAAAGTCATTTCGAATTATAAATACATAATAGACTACAAAAACAGCCCTCATACAAAAATGAGAAGATTTTCCTATTGTGTATTAAACATTCTGAATACGCGCTCCAATTTCAAAGGTGAGGGTTTGGGCGTCACATAATTTTTGCTTAGTTTTCTTTAGGGAATGTCTTGTATATTTTCAACGATAGTCTACGCTCACAATCCGTTATATTTGTTTATTATCGAAAAATATTTTTAAAGTTTTTATATTGTTACACCTCGTTTTTTTTTTTTGAATTGACAAATTATACGTTATCCGAAAAATCATAATGATCATGGTAATAAAACTTATTAATTGTCACCAAATGCAGAAAGTCAAGTTAGTTTACTAGGTACTAATTTTACTCAACACTGCTAGTAAATTAAAATAAATAATACCTTCGAGTATCAAGATTAGTTAAGTAATGTTTAAAATCGAGCAGACAATGGTTTCAGTGTGTGCGTGCGCGTAATGTTGTTGTGTGCCGACTCAGATACCTAAACTTGAGCGATTCAAAAATGTTATAGCGTCCTTAAGCCCAGACTGATTAAAAACGTAAATTGGTATATACTTTATCAACTGTTGATTTTTTATTCGTAACTGTCAAAGATTTTATTAAAATAATAACTTGATAGGTATACTTTTCTGAAACATAACTAAAGACTGACGTTTTGTACACAATTTAAAAACGCGCATTTATTAAAAGCTAGTTATGAGAGTTAAGAGATTTTAGATATTTTTTAAGGTACAAATTTAAGAAGTGTTGTCTGAAAAAATTTCGATTGCAAAAATCTTTGTTTGTAATTGAATACATAATTAGTAGGTGCCTGTCAATTCAACCAGTACTTTTTAAGAATTCAAAGATAAGTTTTAAGTTGATTACCTACTTTTTATTATGGCTTTTGTTAATTTTTATATTTGTTAGATTATTAATTGCTGTTTTAAAACTAAAAAAGACAGATGAATCTTGGTCCTAAATTATAAAATTGTGTAACGTTTATATGACCGATTGTATTGGGTTGGCAACTAAGTAATTGCGTATTTCACTCATAGATGGCGCCAGTTGAATTTTTAGGTTAGCAGACGATTTACAAATGTAAAACACATTTTGTTATTTGATAGTTGGCAACTCAGCTGTCAATCAGTGTAAAATTTCTTTGATGGGTTGCGTAGTTTTCGCTTGGCCTTCATTGAAAAATGGAAAATCAAAAGGAACATTTTCGTCATATTTTGCCTTTTTATTTCCGCAAAGGGAAAAACGCATCCCAAGCTCATAAACAGTTATGTGCTGTTTATGGTGACGAAGCCTTAAAAGAACGGCAGTGTCAAAATTGGTTTGCCAAATTTCGTTCTGGTGATTTTTCACTGAAAGATGAAAAACGGTCTGTCGTCCAGTTGAAGTTGATGACGCCCTAATCAAAGCAATAATCGATTCGGATCGCCACAGTACAACACGTGAGATTGCAGAGAAGCTTCATGTATCACTCACATACATGCATTGAAAATCACTTAAAACAACTTGGCTATGTTCAAAAACTCGATACATGAACCCATGTATCGAGTTTTTGAACATAGCCTCACGAACTGAAAGAAACGCATTTAACGCAACGCATTAAGAGGAAATGCGGGCGGAGAGACTTTTGAAAATTAGGTATTTGAAGAATCTATCGCTGTCGCTCTGCGAGCGCTCGGCGTCCGGCCGCCCTATCCATGTGTGTGTAAGCTGACAGTGTGTGCGCGTCTCCGACGCGCGCTCCCGCTCGTGTCGTGTAGTCGCCCCAGTCGTTCCTGGTATTTTTTGGCGTTCGCATCGTTCGTTACCTACGCGAAGTAATTGATCTCATACGATTTTGGCTTGTTTATTGGACTTGTTCTCCCTGCTACTCTTTTGATTCGGCTTGTTTACTGGACTTCCTGATCCTGATATACTTACTGTATTTATTGGATTTCGGTGAGTACTTATTAAAATTGATTTAGTTAAAAGCAATGTAGGTATAACCTGTGTTCAAAACGAATAAAATCATTTTATGTGTTTAGGAAATAAGTAAGAAGGTTCAATTCTTTGTTCCTGAGGTTTTGTTTTGTCGTGAGGCCGCATAAAGTTATTTCATTTTGAAGTCGGTTTTTACTTTTTAGGGTTCCGTACAGCCTAGAAAAAATAAGAAGATAAGATCACTCGTATGTCTGTCTGTCTGTCTGTCCATCTGTATCTATCTATAAGTAGGGGAGAGGCGTACAAAATGACATAGGTGGGTAAAATGGCACACCTCCTTTTCTCCAAAACCACAGACATAATAGTTCTCAAAATGGCGTGTAGAGGATCGCTTAGTAACAGGTCGCAACCTGTGGCGGCGCCAGTCGCGTCCGTTGGGCCGTGTGGTGCGGACACATGTTTGTTTAGTTTTTGCTGTCACGAGTTTTACTCAGGCGGATTTTGTTTCTCGTAAAAGTAAGTATTTTTTACGTTAATTTGTTTGAATTTAGCATTAATTTATTATAATTTTACTAAATAACTTCGAAAATGATTTGAAATCTCATAATTCTAGTTATTTTTTTAGTTATTGTTTTCTTACGTTGAAGGTCATGAAGTGGACAAAATGGCATACGCCTTGTGCGGGTAAAACAGCATACTATGTCATTTGACCCACCCTTTTTTCTTTTTTCAGATTCTCAATCATGCCTCGTAACTATTCTAGAAAAACAGACCTACAGGGATGGGATAAAACCTCCATGGAAAAGGCTATTGAAGCTGTGAAGAATAATGAAATGGGCTGGCTATTGGCTTCTAAAGTATTTAATGTGCCACAGTCGACCCTTAGAAGACATGCACTGAAACAAAATAAATTCTTACCTCCAACTACTAAAGGTACCTACCAACTTACGTAGTATTTTTTTAACTGTAGCGTTATGTAAGCATGATCAGAGCGGATTTAATCACGTACTCGCCTTATTGTTTTAGGTATGGGTAGGTACAGGAGTGTCTTCACATATGAAATGGAACGAGAACTGGTAGAACATATTAAATTACTAGAAACGAGATTGTTTGGATTCACAAGGAAGGACCTGGCCTGTTGATCCAAACATATTTCCAGATTATTTGTTTGAGCCTGCCGAGACGACAAACATCCCCATGCAACAAGATCGGGTAGAGCCCGAAGAAGATTCAACGGCAGCAGAAAACCTATGCATACCGTCATCAGGTCCATCTCAAGTAGAAGCAGGCAGTTCGACATCACTGATAATTGCAAGCACATCAGCCTCAGACAACCCACTTCCACTCTCAGTAGCCCAGTCTAGAGACACAGCTACTGCAATACCTACGACACCCACATCATCTAAATTGATACTCCAAGACATGAATATCAATGTTCCAGTCAGCGTGCTGTCTCCAGTGCCGATAGGAACATATGTGGCTGGACAAGGCAAAAGAAAACCACGCAAGAAACCAACAATATTGGTGTTAACTTCAACGCCAAATATAAAAGAGGCAAAAGCAAAATCAGCTCCTCCACCTGTTCCAAAGAAAAACACGAGAAAGGTTACGAAAGCTTTGGATTTTAGTTCCGACAGTGAAAATGATTTCTCTTCCTTACAAGCTTTCACTGAAGTCGGAGATGATGATGAAGATTGTCCTTGCATTTATTGCAATGACCTCTACTCCAGGTCCAAGCCAAAGGAGGTGTGGTTAATGTGCTTGAGCTGTAAAAGATGGGCTCATGCATCATGTGCAGATGTTCCGAAAAATACAAAGCGTTTTACGTGTGAACTCTGTCTCTAATCGACTGATTTTCATTAAAAAAATGGTATGCCATTTTGTCCATATTACGTGTGTCATTTTACCCGACTAGGGCGGACAAAACGGTTTTTTTTCAAGATAAAAAAGAATGTTGAATAATTCTTTTGTTTTTGTATTAAGTTGATTGATCTCTATAATTCTAATAGGTAATGAACCAAAGAATACACAGTTACTAAAGTGTTCAATATTATTAATAAATAAAGATTTTATGACTGATTTTCTAACTAGTATGCCATTTTGTACCCCTCTCCCCTACATATGAATATCTGTGATCCAAACGCGGAAATGAAATATGTAAATAAATGAGTTTTGATACACTTTTGGGGGTCAAATTAAAAAATTAAAGAAAAATTGTTTGCAAACTGCATTTGTATTTGTTTCTCCTAAAACGGTCTTTTTTTTTTCAGATAGATCAAATCTCCCATTACAATGGGGAAAGGAGGTAGAAAAGGAAAAAAAAGCCGTTTGTATACGAGTACTAAACGAAAAAAACATCATTTTAGTGTCAAACGACAAGTTCATTATTTGGCACCGGGGTCAAACCAAGCGACATCGACTTCCAAGACTGTACCAAATGATTCAATAATAGAAGAAAACGCAAGCTCATCAGTCTCGTCATCAACATTAGAATCACCAACCCTCGACAATTTGCATGTAGAGCACGAAAATGTTGTTGAAATTAATAAAGACAAAGGATTAGAAGGACGTAGAATCGTTGATATCGAATATATATTTTCAGAGATCTCAAAAATAAAGCATGAACACACTAATTGTACAGACAACAGCGCTTCAAGTTACCCCACGTTGACCTTGAACGCGTTATGAGCAACAACAGCGAGAATCGTGCGAAAGAGATATATAGCTTTTTGTCAGTTTCGCTTGTAATGTTTCGTGCTGCAGTGCGTACGTGAGAGTGTGTGCGTACATGAAGGTGTGTGCGTATGCGTATCGTGGTGTAGAATTAGATACTATGCGATAAGAAATGCGACGCGGGTGAAAACTTGAATCAAATCTAAAAATAGCATGATAATAAAACAGGCGGCCAGTGCAATGTCTAAAATACCAATGAAAGCTTATAATACTTTTTTTATTTAAATGATCTTTTACATAATCCTCCATTTTTACAAATTTGTTGGAAAATTACCTGTAAGTATTAAGTAGGTATTACCTACTCATACCTATTACTTTAAACAGGTAGATAGGTACGGTATACACCGTTACACAATTAATAAGCGAAATTTCATGCTCTCGATGAGGTATAATCGAATGAGAAAAAAACATTGTTAATTTTTTATTTCGAGCAGGTTTCCTAGTGGAGACCGCGTATCGGCAAGCGTAGTGTGGGACGCCCCCCAGTTAGATAGACAAATGACCTTAAAGGGTTGGCTGGGACAGACTGGATGCGGAAAGCGAGGGACAGGGTGTTGTGGCGCAGCCTAAGAGGCCACGGAAAACACGTAACACAATCGGCTTGAAATTTTAAAAGATATATGAATATACCTATCATGAACGTCTGAAGTTTAGCCAATTATTTATACCTACAAAAAGCCTCTTACAAAAGTCTACAAAAGTCCGTCATGTTTAAGATTTAACGTTTCGCCCGCTATAAGATCTTATTACTATAACGTTGAACTTAGTAACGGAATTACCTAGCCTACCGAAATTTGCTTTTACATGCAAGTTCAACCTTATTGTGCTAGTAATAAGATACTATTTCAAAGGTTATGAATGTTCAAATAAAATTCTAATCTATTATTATCGCTTCTTCGTTCGTAACATACGAAACCGACGTTTACGCAGACGAAGTCGCGGGCAAAAGCTGGTATTTTATAAATGAGGATATGAGTTTCTTTGTTTGTTACGCATCATGAAATGTTGCATGTGATACGTTGTCAGGGGTCAGAAATATCAAAATAAAATGCGGAGTAACAATATTAATGTTTTTATTTTCAAACATTAATATAATTGAAAACTTAAAAAGAGAATACTTTAAATTAAAATATACCTACAACAAAATGTATACAACCAATATAGAAGATTAAAAACAAGTAGATAATATTTATTTTTTACAAGTTTTTATTTTAATTGATTTTTGTAACAGATTAATTATACAGTTACCAAAACCAATGGCTGCCAAGCAAAATCAAATGATTAGTAATTTGACTGGCCTGTATAGGGCTCGGCACCCTCTGGCGGCATGGCACGTTGTAGCATGCCGTGACATCACGAATTGTGCACGCTGATCATGATAAAATAAGATCTCAAATCATTTGCGCTTTTTAAAATCCCTTATCGTGCCATGCCGCCAGTGAGTGACGGCCCTAACTTAAATTATCATCAACAATTAAATAGTATAGGTGAAATTCTCAAGAATACAACAATGCGAAGTATACAATTTCAATTTACAGTTTTATTTATTATATTATCTTAATCACGTTAATAGAAAAGTTATCCATACTAATGTTATGAATGCGAAAGTAACTTTATTTGTTGCGCCTTCACGGCCAAAACTCTGGGCAATTAAGATGAAAAATATGGAGATAGTTTGAAGCCTGGGGAATGACATGGAGGAAGCTAGTTTATTATGATATAACATCAACGAACGACATATCTGGCGTCCTTCCCTAATCGAACAATAAAAGAATAACTGTTTAAGAAATAGTGGTTAAAAATACCTTTATTTTGGTAAATAAAATAATTACAATAGTAAAATACTACATAAGGATTGTAAAACTGTGCTACTACATATTTATTATGACAGTGTGCGAGATCGGATTAGGGTTGCCAGGTACAGGGTTATTATCAGTTATGGGGCAATCGGGCGCTAATTTACCTATACTTCACTTGTATTCCCACGAAAGAATAATACGGACATGCCTTTCAGAGTCCCGGATCCTGGAATCGATTGAAATTCCGTAAAATATGTTATCTGCATAAAAATTTAGTTAGAACTCGTTGTGAAAAAGAATTTTTTTCATTGAATATACTTACTCGTACTTTCAAGATGGTTGTTCCTTGTAAAACTCTTATTGTATTATTTTTTTTAGATTCAAAAAGCCGATTCTAATGGAACTTTTAATTTACAATGAAAGTTTTTATGAGGGCTGGTTTAGTTTCATTGATATTCCATTTGTTATGAATAAAATCATCGTCATCATTTCAGCCGAAAGACGTCCACTGCTAGACATAGGCCTCCCCGAAGCTCCGCCACTTCGACCGGTTTTGTGCTTCCCACATCCAGCGTAATCCTGCGGCCTTGACAAGGTCATCGGCCATGAATAAAATAAAGATACTAAATCAAAATAACCACTGCTATAATTTCATTTCGTTTTTTATAGTTGTTTTTAAAATTGTGCAATCCCGGGAACCCAGGATTACTTATTTATTCAGAAAGGAATGTGCAAAATAAAATTCTATTCTATTCTGTTCCACATTATCTTTCAAGGGAAGAAGTTTATAAGCGCCCGATTATCCGATGTCTAGTTATAATTTCCGGAACAATTCAACAAAAAAAAAAAACTTTAATTTCAAATACAGATTTTTTAAACACGTAATAAATTGTCATGTCACATACTAAATTATCACCCACCCAAAGGCTGACCTTGAGTAGTGTAGTTTAACCTAGCGATCCTACTCCACAAGCGACACAGGGCAAAACAAAAATTAAACTAAATTGTCACCCACCCAAAGACTGACCTTGGGCAGTGTAGCTTAACTTAGCAAAACCAACTACCAGTACCACTAGGTAAATCAAAGACGAGTCGCCACGCCAACAATCAGATTTACTTGCGGCTATAGATGTTTCACAACAAAAAGTATATATATGTCCGGAATCCGGGACCGTAAAATATAATAACTGGGCACAAGATACGACATAAAATTCCAGGAATTTCCCAGCCATCTGGTAACCCTAGGATGGATGGATGGATGGCTCATTGTTTCTCTTTCACGCCTTAACGTTTAAACGGATTCCAGTGAAACTTGGCACTTAAATAGACCATGACCTGGATTATTACATAGACTACGGAACCGGGAGAATGAAGTGCGTTATTTACTAGTGCCGTAGAACTTTCTGGCGTCCTTCAAGCGCGCCTTCTGACGGTGTCCATGGAAATCTAAAACAAAAAAAATAAATAAAAACAATTTTGACAATTTAAATACACAAGATTCTTTGTTATGACAAATTGTTAAGGGGAATGCTCCAAACCAGCCCGCGAAATTCAAAATTTCTTGCGTTTTTTGCAATTTGCAGGCCAGTGCTAGGTTGTATGTTGATTAAAATATTATTCGCGACTGTATGACGTATGTAGTTACAGAATTATAATCATCAAAATCACCAATACAACCCTCCAAGTTCATAAAGGCACAAGTTCATAGGAACAAAAAAAAAACAGAAAAAGTAATTCCTACAGCTTTATGAACTTAGAGCGTTGTATTGATGATTTTGATGATTATAATTCTGTAACTACATATGTCTTACAGTCGCGAATAATATTTTAATCAACATACAACCTAGCACTGGCCTGCAAATTGCAAAAAACGTAAGAAAATTTGAATTTTGCGGGCTGGTTGGAGCATTCACCTTAATATAAGATTCGACATTTAAACAAACCTTTTTTACAGTCCATTCAACCGATTTTGACTTTTATACCGTAGGCATAAGGATGACATTAACAGCAATAAAAATGGTTACAATACCCGCTGAACTGTTTACTGCAGCTGCCATTTGTCATAACACAATAGAAGCCAAAATCGGTTGAACGGACTGTAAAAAACGTGTATTTAAGGCTAGGTGATTCGACACTCATACAGATTTGAGGGGGTGAGGTGCGTGGAAATCCGCGGGGCGCCTCCCGCGCGTCCTTCTTGTCGAACACGATAGCGCGCCAAAAGTTCGGGCGGCGCGGCGGCGGCGGGCGTAGCACAGACAGGTCATAGTGTAGCGACATCAGTATGTCCACAGTATTAGAAACCACAGAAGAAACGATAATACAAGACTAATATTATAAATGCGACAGTTTGTGAGTATGGATGTATGGAAGTATGGATGGATGTTTGTTATTCTTTCACGCAAAAACTACTAAACGTATTTGGATTAAATTTAGCTTGCAGATAGTTTATAACCTGGACTAATATTATAAATGCGAAAGTTTGTGAGTATAAATGGATGTTTGTTACTCTTTCACGCAAAAACGAATGAACGGATTTGGATGAAATTTAGCACGCAGATAGTTTATAACCTGGAATAATACAAAAAACACAAATAACTTACTTACACAAAAGACTTAGTCACACAAAAAACAAAAAAAATAATTATAATTGCGAAAGTTTGTGAGTATGGATGTATGGATGGATGTTTGTTACTCTGTCACGCAAAAACTACTGAACGCATTTGGATGAAATTTAGCACGCAGATAGTTTATAACCTGGACTAACATTATAAATGCGAAAGTTTGTGAGTGTGGATGTATGGATGGATGTTTGTTACTCTGTCACGCAAAAACTACTGAACGCATTTGAATGAAAAAAAAAAAAACTTTAGAGGTGTCAAGGGACACCCGGATGGAACGAAGTTCCTTTCCAGGGTTCATAATTGTTATAATTTTTTTATTATTTATTCTGTACAAAAAACCTGTATACACTCAACAAAAATATTCTCTCTCTCTCTATCTCCCTCTCTCTCTCTCTACTCACAACAAAAAAAAACAACAACATACAAACAAATACAAACAACAAAATATATACGGTCGAATTGAGAAACCTCGTCCTTTTTTTGAAGTCGGTTAAAAAGTGTCGTTATAACTCTTCGTGAGATTTTTTTCCGTCTAGCCCCCTTTCACAATGCGCGATAAGGAACTTCGTTCCAATTAGCAAGCAGATAGTTTATAACCTGGACTAATATTATTATGAAAGTTTGTGAGTATGGGTGTATGGAAGTATGGATGGATGTATGGTGGTGTGTGTCTCTTTCACGCAAAACTACTGAACAGATTTGGATGAAATTTTGCACCAAGATAGTTTATAATCTGGATTATCACATTGGGTCCCTTTTACCCCGGTAGTACGTTGCCGCGGAATAATTTTCAACCTCTTTCTATTCACGCCTACCAAGATACTCATCAAGACGAATCAAACGAGCCCAAATTTGATGGGGTTACGTCGTTTAATTACGGAGTTACTATAGCCACCTTCAAGCTCCATCATCAGACCCTGGTTACCATATAGTATCAAAATACTCGTCAAGACGAATCAAACGAGCCCAAACTCGATGGGGTTGCGTCGTTTAATTACGGAGTTCCTATGGCCCCTTCCAACTCCATCATCAGACCCTGGTTACCATATAGTATCAAAGTACTCGTCAAGACGAATCAAACGAGCCCAATCTCGATGGGGCTGCGTCGTTTAATTACAGAGATCCTATGGACAACTTCCAGCTCCATCATCAGATCAGCTCTATGTCATAATAATATTGCATTGGATTGCAACATTGTTTTTAAAGTTTTACAAATATTTACACAATGAGAACCACACACACAAAACAAAAGCTTAACCAACTATGGTCTATATAAATTCTTGAAAACAATATTTATTTACAATTTATTTTGTTTTCTCTTATTATTACTTACGCAGCAGAAAGGAAGCGCGCGCGCAAAAAATTGTCACAGGTCTCACCTCGATAACGTCTCGCAGGACACTGGCAAGTAGTGGCAAGCGACGCGCCGATCAAAAATCACTTGAACGATCGATAATTTTTTTTAGAAATAAAATGAAAAAAATTGATCGGGTTCAATCGATTCTAAAATAAATTACCTATACATTGATACTAATTATAGAAAAATAGGAGTATTAGTACTTCTTTAAAATGAAATTAGGCTTGTTAAAAAACTGCAAATCGAAGTAAGTTCGGCTTTTTTTTCTATCGAGTAAATTTGATTTTATCGTGTTTTGATCGGGTACAATCTAAGGAGAAAGAATGTATCTTAAATATATATTTTTTTCAGATTCTGGACGTAATAATTTGCCTATTAAAAACCAATTCTAAAACAGGTGAAAACGGTGCCACCCGGCCTTAAACATCTAATTCCAAATGGAGTATAAATGGCTACGAGACGGTTAAAAATTATTCTTCAAAATATAAGCATACACAAATATAAAATCTGTCGAATTGAAAACTTCCGCCTTTGTTAAGGAGGGTTATAAAGAACTGAAAATTTATCTAATAGTAACATGAAAACATTTACTGAAGTCGGCCACGCGGCGCGCGTAAAACCGAGTTGATTGAGCGCCGTTACATGTCTGTTAGGTTAGGTATTATTTTAATCAATTTTGTTACAGATCGGGGCACGTAAGTTAAAATTATAGATACAAGTGTTAGATGCAAACTCCGCAGTTGCCCGCACAAAAAAAATCTTAAGAAAAACCGTGAATTCGTCGTATTTAGATGTATTTTTAACACGCTTTTATTACTTCATACGTATGTTAGTATGTGCCTATGTAACGGAAACTTTAAACATGATTTTGACTCCCTTTAAAACGTTGGATTAACTCGAAATTTGGCATACTTATCAAGGACCGATGACAATACAATAGTTTTATAAATTTGTGCCAATATCTTTGCCGGGGTTAACAGGATAGCAAAAAAAAAAACACTGGCCAAATGCAAGCCGGACTCGCACACGAAGTGTTCCGTACCATTATCGGCAAAAAAATCGCGTTTGTTGTATGGGAGCACCCCTTAAATATTTGTTTTATTTTAATTTAACTATTTATTTTTAAAGTGAATAAATAACTAAATATTCTGTGAATATTTCAAGCGTCTCCCTGTTGCCGTTATCAATATCGAGAAAAACGAGCAAAAAATCACGTTTGATGTATGGGAGCCCCCTTAAATATTTATTTTATTCTGTTTTCAAGTATTTGTTGTTATAGCGGAAAATGAAAATTTCAACTCTCTAACTATCACGGTTCATGAGATAAAGTCTGGTGACAGACGAACGGACAGGTGGAATGCGGAGTCTTAGTAATAGGGTCCCGTTTTACCCTTTGGGTACGTAACCCTAAAACCTGTCTTCGAAAACTATGCAGACATACGTTATAAAAAAAAACTACGCTGACATACGTCACAAAATTCGATACACCCTAAAAAATAGAAAATAAATAATAGTTAAAAAAACTAAAAACGCTTCCATTGCAAACATTTTTTCCACAAAAAAAAAAAAAAAATATATAAAATATTATTTGTGTTGCTTTTTGAAGTATTTTCTAATTGATATCAAGCACCCCACGCTTTTCAAGAAGAAAAAAAAAGAAAAGAGAAAAGAAATCGAGAAAGAATCGAGAAAAAGAAAAGAAATCGATTTAATCCGACGTTTTCCATTATTTTCTACTTTATAGTTTGGTTTTCTATGGAAGTGTGTTTTTTAGGTTTTTAACTAATTTTTTTTATGCAGTGAAAAAGGAGTGAAGTAATTCATTTAAACTCAAGTTGAACGGCAAATCTATACTAATATTATAAAGCTGAAGAGTTTGTTTGTTTGTTTGAACGCGCTAATCTCAGGAACTACTAGTCCGAATTGAAAAATTCTTTTTGTGTTGAGTAGTCTATTTATAGAGAAAGGTTATAGGCTATATAACATTACGCTACAACTAAGAGGAGCGGAGCAGTAATGAAAAATGTTGCAAAAACGGAGAAAATCGCAAGGCTAGGCAATTTGACGCGACGAGAAGGGTCGGGGGAACAAGAAATTTAACGCGGACGAAGTCGCGGGCAGAAGCTAGTCAATAATCTCGAATTTACTTTCTAATTATTGTATTTCACGAACGACCTTGGCGTGAGAAGTGATCGTTAGGTATTATTAACTAAAACAGTTAAATTATCACACATTTCACAGAAACAAATTTCAAAGCTTTGAAAACTTTCTGCGCGGAGCATGCGCCGGTGGCGAGGGGCGGGGTGCGCCTGCATCGCTGTTTTTTTTTCATTGACATCTCGCAGGTCAGCCTATGAGGTTGGTCGGCTGCTTAAACGGACTTGCAAGTGGCAAGTCCGGTCTGTGGCTGTTAATAAATTAAGGCCTCCAGCCAGGGCTTAAAAAACTTAAAACTAGAGCGACTACTCGCTAAGTTCACCCCTTCGGGGTACGGACCTCGGCTTAGGGCATCGCTGGTAGAGGGCAGCAAGGGAGGGGCTGGATCGGAATGAATCCTGCATTACTGCGTTGCTATCACAGATGTAGATAGACATAGATAACGCAAGTGCACCTGACCTCGCGTGCCCAGCTTAAACATAACTCTTTCAGTCACACTTTTACATTAGGAATATTTTAACATTCTTTATTTTAGTTTTAGCATCATTAACAACTAAAATATTACAGAAAGTAAGAAAAAAAACTAGGCTTTAGAGAAATGAGGAGAGACACTAACCACCGTGACTATTGATACAAAGAAAACTTTATGTATATTACTAGCTTCTGCCCGCGACTTCGTCCGCGCCAAATTTTTGCTCCCTTGACCCTTCCCGTCGCATCGAATTGCCTGCCAGTTTTCATCCATTTTTCGTTCCTGCTCCACTCCTTTTAATCTTAGCGTGATGTTATATAGCCTTCCTCAATAAATAGGCTACCCAACACAAAAAGATTTTTTCAATTCGGACCACTAGTTCCTGAGATTAGCGCGTTCAACTAAACAAATAAACAAACTCTTCAGCTTTATAATATTAATAATGTATGTAGTATAGATTTATAAATATTCTATGTCATAATGAACTTTTCCACTGGCAAAATGATGAAAATTACTTTTTATGAAAATCTAAAAACAAGGTTTTCCCTTGTGCAAAGAGGCACTTTACATGTTTTGCATTGCCATACGGTTGCACTGGAGATGTTTTATTGCTGCATGTGCAGCGTTTATCCGGCGTACTAAGCTAGACAAACGTAGGTCATCATCGGAATCAAAGTTGTTAAAATCGGTTACTTAATTTTTCTACTCACAAATCACCTAACACCAGCAAATTTTGCTGAACTTCTGTATCTTCGACGTCCTTGTCGTTAAAATACTCTCGCTAACTGAAGGAATGTCTAAACAAGTATCCTGTGCTTTTATATCTGTTGTGGCCGGCGCTTCTGGCTAAGTAACAACAGCCGCGCGGGTCGATTGTTCAGGTTAAGCTGCGTTTGCCGCGGTTGGTCCGTGGATGGGTGACCATCTTTACACACAAAGACCATTCCGTGCCTCGGAAAGCATGTGTAGGGTTTTTAGAGATTTGAATAATCCGTTGTTATTTTTATAAAATGGCAACACAGTTCAACCGTCAATTTTGTGACGGACAGGGTAGTATATAAACGAGGGCACTAGGCCGAGAGGGCTCAATTTGGTGTGAATTAACTGTGGTGACTGTATCTGTGAAGAAGTGAAGAGAATATAAAAGTATCAGTACTGTATTTAGTGAGTTTTATTATACTTCAGAAGTGGGATCACAAAGGTAAAGTAATTTGTATTTTTTTTTAACGTTTATGCAAACATGTTGTAGCCTTAAGCTCGCTGTCCTATTTGGTCGGGGCACTCCCCGGTAATAAGGCAGTGAAGATTGGGTTTCTAACTTGACCATTTATGGTGTGATATTATTTGATCAGGGTTTCCATGATAAAACGACCGAGGAGTAAGTTTAGGATAATTTATGTACCTACAAATAAAGATAAATAAATTAAAAATACACGTGGAGACCGGATGCTGTTTGTCACATTTGGTCGGGGTACTCCCCGATAATATGGCACAGCATTTTGTGTTTCTAACATGTATACATAGTCTTACGATTGGATATTATTCGATCAGGGTTTCCATGATATAACGAATGAAAAATAAGTTTAGGATAATTTATGTACCTACAAAAAAAAAAAAAAACACGTGGAGACCGAATGCTGTTTGTCACATTTGGTCGGGGTACTCCCCGATAATTTGGCAAGGTATTTTGTGTTTCTAACCTTACGATTTGATATTAATTGATCAGGGTTTCCATGATAATACGACTGAAAAATAAGGTTAGGATAATTTATGTACCTACAAAAAAAAAAAAAAAAACACGTGGAGACCGGATGCTGTTTGTCACATGTGGTCGGGGCACTCCCCGATAATATGGCAAGGCATTTTGGGTTTCTAACGTGTATACGTAGCCTTATGATTTGATTTTATTTGGTCAGGGTACTCCCTGATAATACGATTAAAAAAATAAGGTTATGATTAGTGCGAATCGTTTGTATTTTCGTGGAAATGTAAGTAGGTTGTTACCACTTGATTAAGGTACTCCCCGGCAATGTTACATGCTTCTGCCATCGCCTTCAGTTATCATTTTCATTTGGTTAGGGTACACCCTAATCACAACTATTTATTCAGGGTTACTTTTGGATATTTTATTTGGGAATCCTTATACGTGATTTGCTAACATTTGGCCAATATACTCCCTGACAATGATGTTAAACAACTCAGAAGCCTTATAGTGTGTTAATCTTGATCAGGGTACTCCCTGATAGTGTTGATAGACAGCTGGGTTTCACAAGGTATTGTTGTGGCCCTGTTTTACACTATGCAATTTGTATTATCGAACATTTATGTCCTTAAATGTCAATTTCAGTTTCACAATGGAAAAGGACAACGGTAACGCTCAATCGTTGGATGCTTCCTCTTGTGGTCGCAAGGGCAGCCGAAGGCGTCTGCTAACTCCAGTAACGTCTCTCTCGTCGCGTCATCAACGCGATATTTCCGGTGAACGCTACGGTGGCAGTCGAAGTCGAAGCAAGTCCAGGAGGCAAAGTTTTCGCGAGAAAGAGCTTGAGTTTGAGCAAGAACGAGAGCGGCTACGTATACTCGAACGTGAACTACGCAAGGAACATGAGAAGATATTAGAGGCACATGGGAATCGATCTGGAAGAAGCTACAAGAGTACGAGCCGTCGTCACTCCAAGGGCCAGCAGCACAGTTGCAGCCCCAGTCGGCCGCATCAATCGGAGCATGAAGCTACAAGAGCCAAGAAGAGACGAGGTGCACGTGAGCAGAGCAACGATAGTCTACGGAGCGACTGCGTATCGCAAGACAAAAGGTCACGTACCCCTTCTTTTACCGTTAAAGATGTCATGGACTTGGTGCATTCTATTAAACATGGGTTTGCATCTCAGCCGTCTACAAGTGCATTAATTTCGAAGAATATTGATCACAAAAATATTCTTCCTAATTTTGACCCATCAGCGAAAAATCAGCGTATTGACATTTGGCTGCGTAAAGTAAATGAATGCGCTACTGTATACGGCTGGGATGATACAACGACAACACATTTTGCTATGCAAAAACTTCAGGGTTTGGCTAAAGTTTGGTATGAGGGTCTTAACACGATTTTACATACTTGGAAGGAATGGCAAGATAAATTAATGAGTGCTTTTCCTTGCGAGCAAAACTATGGCCAAATCCTGGAAGATATGCTTAAGAGAAGAAGTAAATTTGGCGAACCAATTGAAGTATATTACTACGAAAAATTTGCGTTGTTAACTCAGTGTGACATTACGGGTAAACGCGCAGTAGATTGTATAATCCACGGTATATCTGATAGGACTATGAAATCGAGTGCGTTGCCGCTTTGTTGTTCTCAGCCTGAGCAGCTTCTCCAATTTCTAATGAGCAACAAGGAAAGCCAAACTTCAGATCGTAGTTTTACGAAAAATAACCATTCCAATTCTAAAACAAATCAAAATAAACCCAATCAGTCTCAGGGTTCGGTATTCTGCTTTAATTGTAGGGAGCGAGGTCACCCTTATTTACATTGTCCGAAGCCACTTGTCAAATGCAATAAATGCAACAAAATCGGTCACAAGGTAGAAAATTGCTGGCAAGATCCTAAATCCGATAGTGTAACGGGAAAAACTGGAGCACCATCTAAAACAATGTGTATTTCAAGTTCCAGTCCCAACTCAAAATTCATAAAGCTAGTCACAGTAAATGGGAGGACCGTAGAAGCATTTATTGATTTCGGTAGCGAAGTGACGTTGGTTAGGGAGTCAATAATTTTGAACCTTAATCTAGTGCATGATCAGGTCCCGTCGGTCATGAAAGGATTCGGGAATGAGGTGGTCCGATCATTGGGCAATATGCTGCTCGATATAGTGGTAGACGGGGTTGATGCAAGGGTAGCTTGTAGAGTTGTCGAAGATAATTTATTAGATAAACCAATATTGATAGGTCAGTCATACACAGAGCAACCACATATTCTTGTGTTCAAAAATTCTCACACTTTGCAATTTCGTAAGTTGCAAACTGAGATCCCAGTGGTTTATCCCGATGCTAAAAACCTTCAACTTGCTGAAGTTAGGATCGCAGCCGATGTCGAGCTTCATGGACCTGCATCCATTAAGGCTCGGGTAGGGTCCGAATTTAATGGCTATTTGATGTTGAGTAACAACATCGTGGGTGGTCCAAATCAAGAGGTTGTTGTTAATGGTGGTGTTTATCAGGTCCAGCGTGGAAATTTAGACATTCTTGTTTATCCATTTTCCATCCCCTGTAGTTTACGAAAGGAATTTGTTGCTAGTAGGGGAGAAAAGGTGGAGTTTGTCCAGAGAATAGTAATGCAGTCCCCAGGAATTACGGAATCTGCAGATATTCAAAATAATTTTGAACATGACATTCGGGAGGAAAACGTACGCACAGGTGATTCGGTATCAGAGGACGATAGACAAAGGCTTATGACTATACTTAAACAATATAAACATTGTTTCGCCTCAAATTTGAAAAATTTGGGTTGCACTGATGTTACGCAGATGACAATTGAGTTGAATAGTCAACGTCCTATTGTCTATCGCCCTTACAGGTTGTCACATCATGAGCGTGAGAAAGTGCAGTCTATGTTAGGTGAAATGTTGGAAGCCGGGATCGTTAGAGAATCGGTATCGGAGTATGCTAGTCCTATTATATTAGTCCGTAAAAAGGATGGCAGTTTTCGGATGTGTATTGATTATAGAATGTTGAATTCTGTAACAGTGAAAGAAAGATATCCGATGCCAATTATAGACGATGAGATAGCAAGATTATCGGGGCAAGCGTGTTTCATATCGCTTGATTTAGCGTCTGGGTATTATCAAGTGCCAATTTCTGAACCATGCAAACATTTGACTGCGTTCGTCACTCCAGACGGATTGTATGAATTTAACCGTATGCCGTTTGGTTTGGCCAACGCACCAGCAATTTTTCAGAGAATGATCAATAAAGTCTTGGGGTCAGCTCGATTCACTCATGCTACAGCATACATGGATGACGTGCTTATTTTTGGCAAAAATGCTACTGAATGTCTTGATAGGCTCGAACAAATACTGAAGCTGTTAGAAAATGCAAATCTTACATTGAATTTGTCTAAATGTAATTTTCTGCACGACAATATTGATTATCTTGGGTATGAGATTAGCTCGTCAGGAGTTCGGCCAGGTGAGAAGAAAATCCAGGCGGTTATGAATTTTCCACGGCCAGTTAACATTCATGGTGTTAGGCAATTCCTTGGCCTTGCTAGTTATTTTCGAAAATTTATCAAAAATTTCGCTCAATTAGCGTCGCCATTAATGCAGTTGTTAAAAAAGGACTCCGCATGGGTTTGGGGTCAAGAACAAGAGAATGCATTCCAGGTGCTTAAATCACAATTGGTAGACAGACCAGTTTTAGCTATTTACGATCGCGAGGCGGAGACAGAATTACATACTGACGCCAGCAAAGATGGCGTTGGAGGCATACTCTTGCAACGGTGTAAGGATAGTAGTTTTCTTCGACCAATTGCTTATTGTAGTAGGCGGACGTCGCCGGAGGAAAAGTATTATCATTCCTACGAATTAGAAACCTTGGCTGTCATTCGTTCATTAGAAAAGTTTCGGGTCTATTTGTTAGGTACGGAATTCAAAATAGTCACTGATTGTAGTGCTCTTCGTTCCACTTTTATGAAACGCGATATCATACCTAGAATAGCGCGCTGGTGGCTTTTGCTGCAAGAATTTAACTGTTCAATTGAATACCGACCCGGTACTAGAATGTCTCATGTAGATGCGTTATCTCGCAATCCTATTTCTAATGATTCTATGATGACTGAATCCTCTACTCTGTTAGCTCAAGTTATGGTCATTAGTAGCGAAGACTGGTTACATACCCTTCAACTAGGGGATTCCGAATTAGAACGTATTAAACAGGTTTTAGAAAAGGATTTAGATCCCAAGAATCTTCAATATATCAAAGATAATTATATTGTTCGAGATAATAAATTATATAGGTATCTTAATGGCGATAAGGATAATGTCCGCTGGGCAGTCCCAAAGGGAGCAAGGTGGCAGATATGCAGGATGAACCATGACGATATTGGTCATCTAGGATTAGAGAAAACTTTGGAAAGGGTTAAAAGTAATTATTGGTTTCCGAAGATGTCACGGTTTATCAAGAAGTATGTGTCCGCTTGTATCGAGTGTGCTTATGCTAAGAAGTCCGCGAATAGGAACGAAGGTTTACTACATCCGATTGAAAAAGTAGAGTCGCCGTTTCACACCCTGCATGTCGACCACCTTGGTCCGTTCGTCAAATCTAAACGAGGGTACTCTTACCTTTTAGTTGTGGTAGACTCGTTTACTAAGTTTGTATTTATAAAGCCCGTTCGGAACACGAATACACAAAATGTAATTCGTGCCCTGGATGACATATTCTATACATTTAGAATGCCTGACCGTTTGATCAGTGACCGTGGCAGTTGCTACACATCTAACTTGTTTAAAAGGTACTGTTATGATAAAGGTATAAAACACATCTTGAATGCTGTCGCGAGTCCCAAATCAAATGGCCAGGTAGAACGATATAACCGGACTATCCTAAATTCATTGAAAACACTAAACCTGAGACATGATGAGAGGGATTGGGATAGCCAGTTAGGGAAAATACAATGGGGGTTGAATAACACTGTCCAAAAGACGACAGCTAGGAGGCCATCAGAAGTCATGTTCGGTACGTTCATGAATAGTGAAATTAATCCTAAATTAAATGAGGTCATAGACGCGACTAGGGAAAATGTAGATGTGATAACTATCAGAAATCATGTTAAAGAAAGAATAGACACTGAACAGACAAAGCAGAAGCTGCGATACGATAAGAACAGACGCCCTGCTAAGGTATATAATCAAGGAGATTTAGTTAAAATTACTAAAGTTACTTTTAATAATGATGGGAAGAGCAAAAAACTCCTCCCATCCTACATAGGACCATATCGAGTCACTGAGGTTTTAGGCCAAGATAGATATAAGATAGCATCTATTCCCGGTTTCAGCAATAATACAAATAAACGCACTACCACTGTAGCAGCTGATCGAATGCTGCCGTGGGTACATGTAGCTGCGTTACAACTAAATAAATCGGACTCTAGCGAATCTAGTGATGATGACGAACATAGTGATGCATAGTGGTCATCAGTGTAGAATTGTATAGGACAATTATTACAGAATGTTTATATTGTTTCAGACCGAACGTGAGAATTGATTGGTTCACGTTACCGGTTATTATGCAAGAAGCTGACGTGAGAATTGATTGGTTCACGTCAGAAGTTAGAACACAATTGTAGACCGAGCTTGAGAATTGATTGGTTCACGTCACCGTCAATTGGAGGCAAGAATTGATTGGTTTGCCTAGATTTTTGAAGTCTCTGATCAGGTGTGAGAATTGATTGGTTCACAACCTGATAGAGTACGCAAGTTAATAGCGAGAATTGAATGGTTCGCACTAGCATATTAAATATAAACTAGAAAAGTTCTGATCGATTGTTAAATAGCGTCTTAATCTGAGAGGTTTTTTTGTTTGGCGAGAATTGATTGGTTCGCCAAAATTGTCGAAAATTCGTTATTTTGTGGAAAAACTGATTATATAGAAGAGTATAGTTATATAGCCTTTATCCAGTTAGTGTCGATTTCATAAATATATAAACATAACATATTAAATAATTGTATAAGTTGAATCAATTTATTTGGGATTAAATAATAACTATTGTAGCTAAATAATTATAAATTTAGTTTTTTAGTTTTATTGACCATTTTTGTTTATTTTTTTTTTTTGTTTAGTGTTATAAGGATCTAGTCTAATTGCTGTAACAATTTTTTTTTTCTTTACATTCCTTTATATTGTCATCATGAGTCCTCTCAGCCAAGTGTAGGGTATTGTAGATACCACCGGAGGCGTGTATGGGGACATACACGTTGTCAGGACGGTCGAGTGTAGGGTTTTTAGAGATTTGAATAATCCGTTGTTATTTTTATAAAATGGCAACACAGTTCAACCGTCAATTTTGTGACGGACAGGGTAGTATATAAACGAGGGCACTAGGCCGAGAGGGCTCAATTTGGTGTGAATTAACTGTGGTGACTGTATCTGTGAAGAAGTGAAGAGAATATAAAAGTATCAGTACTGTATTTAGTGAGTTTTATTATACATGTTAAGCCGTTGGTCCCGGCTGTCTTTCGTAGATCTTAGACAGAGTAACGACTGTGACGGGCTTTTGCCCGAAAGTCTGAAAATCAGTCTTACCGAGGGGTACCGTATTACCCTGGGTTGTGGAGGTCAGATAGTCATTCGCTCCATCTAAAATACCGGTACTCAGCTGCATCCGGTTAGACTGGAAGCCGACCCTTACATAGTTGGGAAAAGGCTAGGCAGATGATGAGCCAGCGCGACGTGTTACTAATACGATTAGACACTTATCGTTACATGCATAAGTTTCAGTAAGGTTATGACCAGAAACCCGCAACAGTCATGGTGTCGTTAACCACAATATTTTCGTTGTGAATACACAACGAAGACGCAAAAATAACAGTACCTACCTTTATGTGAACACGTATATTATACGTGTTGACAAAAAACACATTGAATAGGTATATAAAATTGAAGAAAAAAAAAAAACTTTTTACAAAAAAATAACAATCGACTTCCTTAAAAAAACACTACAAAGTCAAAAATAACTTTATTTTCGAAAGTCGATGTATTAGGATCTATATTTAAGGTTTTTTGCCACCAACTTCCGAAATTAGACTTTGTAGTGTTTTTTTAAGGAAGTCGGTTGTTATATTTTTGTAAAAAGTTTTTATTTTTAACTTTTTATTTATGGTAAATACCCCGCACTAATCTAATCACGTTATTCGTTCATTTGTCACGCAAATACTTAATGTAAATTTAAGACTTATATGGTTTTCACACGGACCCTATTGTCCGAATGGAGCCAAATGGCACTATTCGAGAAGCACCAGCTTTCAAATAAAAAAAGAATCATCAAAATCGGTTGACCCAGTCAAAAGTTATGAGGTAACAAACATAAAAAAATTCAGTCAAATTAATAACCTCCTCCTTTTTTTGAAGTCGGTTAAAAAGGTGAGCGGTCGTGGGACGCCTGGCAGATGTGAAACATCGAAATTATTTTGTAATGATAATATTTATAAAGCATACTTTGCGAAAGGAAATATGGTATTATCAAAAATAACATATTAATTATATGTTAATTATCAAAATTCGGACTACTCTGTACCACCCTAGTCTGAAGCACTATGTGTGTCCCAATGTTACAAAAATTAGTGGACTTACCACAAATTTTCAGTATGGGCCCACTGTGCATCGCAACGCTCGCCACGCCAAAATTTAGGTTTACTCTCACCTATAGATGTTTCACATCATAAGCAACTGTTCTGTTAAAATGACGTCACAAATAACGATAACATTGATCGGGCGGTAGTTATGGTCACGGTTATTGTCATAATTAGTTTAATGATAGATTTTATGAATTTATGCTGATATATTCACAATTAGTTTAAATTACTTTTGCCATTACATGTCATATTAGAATCTGAAAAGACTGAAAGTAATTTACATACAAGGCATTTTTTTAATAAAGTAGGGATATTACGTAAATTGAAAATGCGATATTTTGTTTATGAACATTTTTGGATAATTTTAGTTCTAAAAGGTAGAAATATGTATAAAACTAAAATCTCAGTTGAAATCATGTAAATCGGAGCATTGGTTTGGAAGTTATTAAGAGAATTGCAAAATTGGGAAAATCAGACATTTTGTCACCATCAAAATGTCTGTTAAATTGACTTTGACGATAACTTTAACGGAGCACTTGGTGCAGCTTAACGATGCGCCGCGCTAGTCGGAATTCACACATCAGTCGTGAAAACAGTACACAAGCGAGCCGAAAAAATAAAGTAAACGTTTCCTTCATTTTTTTTTCCAGAGCGGGAGAAGTCATTTGATGATTTCCCATCCAAAAAAAAAAAAAAAAAAAACGTTTCCTTCCATCGATAAGTAATAATATAATAATACGATACTCCTTGGTAAGACTAGTTGTCAGACTTTCGGGGTTCTGACGTCCCGCAACGACTAAGATCTACGAAAGACAGACGGGACCAGCGGCTTAACGTGCTTTCCGAGGCACGGAATGTAAAGATGGTCACCCATCCACGGACCAACCGCGGCAAGCGTAGTTTAACCTGAACGATCGACCCGTACGGCTGTTACTTATTGTTAACCACAAGCCCTTATACCCATAGTAATACAAAATTTTTGACAAAGCTTAGGGTCTCGAAAATAAGTTGCATATTCGCAATAGATTGCGGCTTTTACTTGGAGAGGTTCATGGAAACTTATGGGTTAACAAGTGATGAATATCGAAACAATCAATACTATCTCAATCGCCTCAGTTTCGTAGTACTGGCGCTTTTATCATTCTTCTGCAACTAGTGCTGTTATTCGTATTACTAACACCAAGCGATTCGATATTTTATACTTTTTATTTTTTGATTGCCTCGTTGGTCTAGTAGTCGCAAGCGCGACTGTTTCGCAAGAGGTCTTGGGTTCGATTCCCGGGTCGAGCAAAGCTATTGGGTTTTTCTATTAGGAACGTTCCCAGTAGCTGCCCAGAGTCTGGAATCGTGCCCGGTTGATGGCTATAGGGTCGTCCCTTGTTATATGGCACTTAAACATAACTGGCGAAGTGTGTGAGTACACCTCTGCCTAATCCATCGAGAAATACAGGTGTTATTTAAGTATGTTATTATACTTATTATGAATGGCGTGCAATTGGAGAGGCCTATGTCTAGCAGTGGACTGCTATAGGTTGAGGATGATGATGATGTTATTATTTTTACGAGTACAACGTAATCAATAATTTTAACGTATTGTGTTTTTCTTTTTAGAATTCCACATGATAGTAATTTAAAAGAAATATACATATATTGCAGCGACGGGAAATAAAGATTGGTCCCCAAAAAAGTATAGCATAATTTGTTCGATACATTTTGAGGAAGCAAGCTTTATCGTTTTGATTTTCCCATCACTAAATAGTGCTTGTGACGTAATAGTAGGTAATCAAAAAATGGCAAATCTGTCGTTGCTCTGATAAGCGCGGCCCCTCGCGGGCAGGGTTGCCTAGCGTCGTGATAAAGCCGGACGCAGTCAGGCTTTTGTGTATCCGGTTAAATTAGATGGTCTGCCAATCCTTCTTTTTGCTAAGCTTTTTAGTAATTCATTAAAATTTATGAAGATTTATTTTTAAACTAACTTTATTTTAATATTTTTTTCGTTTCGCGTAGTTACTGCTAACTACTATTGCAATTACTGAAATTAATTTTGTAATGAATATTAAATGATCAATAATAAAGACAATGGATTAATTCAATTTTACTGTTGTTTCATTAGACTTTACGAAGATTTCAAAAAACTTGTCACAATTTTTTTTAAATTCGTTATCTAGGACTAAAAAAATAAAGATGTCCGTCTTTTTCACTCAAATGTTCGGCTAAACCGACTTATTTAGCCGGACATTTGGACAGTCGGTCTTAAAACTGAAAAGCCCGACAGACGGACCAGTCGATCTGTCCGGCTTTTCGGTTTTAAGACCTGCCAACCCTACTCTTATACCGCACGCACTTCGATTCAGAGTCGTAAATGCGTTTTGGTGCATTCAAGGTCAACAATAACTTACGTGCCGCGAATTATAAAGACTTTTTAAGAACACTATGTTTTATGTAAATGATGAATAAGGTGAGGTAATACGTGTCAAGCTACACCATGGACTTACCCTGTACGAAGTTGAGGTTACTCGTGTGCTCAGCAACGTCTGCAGCCGTCGTGGCTCTCGCCTAGATTTGATGGATGATGGGATGGGAATTGGTGGTGGGCTTTTAAGCTAGGTACCGGTTTCTTGCCACCGCCGAAGCCAGAAGTAAATGGTTTTTTCTGGAACGAAACAAGTAGGTATAGTTTATTTGCACATGATTACATTGATTACTCAATTACTATAGGCAAAGATGTATTAATTAATACTTATATAGTTCCCTACAATAATAGCTTACTTATAATTATTAAAATATTTATTTACACACAAACGGGAAACACAGGTTTACTCGCAATGGGATAGCGCGGTAATTCGAACTATACTTGCCCCTAAGAGTGGTCTTTGAATGAACGAACGGTTTTTATAAACTGATTAACTGGCGTCAACTGTTAGACTAGTTTACAGTCCACAAATAAATCAGTTTATTTATTCATAAACAATGTAGCACAGCGTAGTCGACGTCATAAGGTAGGTAAGTTTTGAGTGCGGCGACGCACAATGACCCGAGTCAAGGTCAACACGTGCTCCTTGCTCAGTGAACGCCAAGTCAAAATAGACTATATTACAATGCAATATAACACTAAATACATGTCGGGTTTGGTCCAGACATCAGAAGTAAAACTCAGTTATGGCAATACAATACACTAATTTTAATTTAATTGAACAATCAGTTATCTTAAATCTAGGAAATGTAGAAATGAAATAAAACTGAATTAAATAACGAATAAAGGCAGTGAGGGCGGTCACATAGGGCAGTACTGACTGTCAGGGACAGTGGTCCATGCACCCACCGCAATAAGGATAGTACTAACTGTGTACACAGTGTTCCACATCCAATAACCGGGCAGTACTGACTGTCGAGAGACAGTGGTCCGTGCACCAAGACGCATCCGTTTGAAATGCGTGCCGTCTCAACAGCGCAGCTCCTTATAAAGGCGGTCGCTAGTGGCCGAGGGTAGTTACGATATTTTACTGAACTGTACATTACGTCAAATGATCGAAAGAGTGAAGGTTTGTCTATGATGCTTCCGGTGCACGTTCCACTAGCGCCATCTAGTCGCCGTCTCTCGCAGTTGTTAAATAATATTGCTGCCGACACGGCCATTCTGACAAATCACTCGTCCTCGAGTGCATTTATTCATCTAAAAATAATAATAATACTAATTAATTCACATCATCATCATCGTTACATAGCTTAATAGCAAATATCACTGGTCTAGGTATTTCTTTACAACAGAAAACCCCTACAGTTCAAACAAGCTGGTCTAAATCGTCACCCACTAAAGCAGGCGAGATTCCTGCAGCATCTCACACATCATTGCTCATAACAGCAAGAGATCTTATTAGAACACCAATACAGTTCAAACATTCTGGTCTGAATCGTCACCCACTAAAGCAGGTGAGATTCCTGCAGAGCATCACAGATCATCTCCCACAACAACAGGAAAGATCTTTATATTCTATTTGCTAAAACAACCATCTTCCACAAAAGTAGAAGAGACCACATAGTAATTGATCATTCCAAAGATTCCATTATAGCATCGGAATTATCTACACTTAAGGTGCGAGAACTTACAGAAAGTGTTTCCTCTGCATCATCTGCAGTCAATGTACCAGAGCTTACAGAAAGTGTTTCCTCTGAATTATGTGCAGTCAATGTACGAGAGCTTACAGTAAGAGTTTCCTCCGAGTCTGAGGTCATATCATTATTTACTGGCACAAAAGACGTACTGAGCTCATCTTCTGCCGTCACGGTCCGTTCATCATTTTCATCACTATAATTTTCGCAAATTTCTAAATAACTTTCTTGCCCTTTAGGTACTTCCCTTAAATTTTCATGCGCATATTTATAAATTCTGTTAGAACCGTTAATATGTTTAAGTTCATAACGGTCATTATCTAATACGGTGACTATTTTATAAGGCCCCTTAAATTTATTATCTAACTTTGTTTGATGTCTTGCTTCGCATTTTGCGAAAACAAATTCACCTACTGCAAAAGGTTTAATCCGAGCTTTTCCCTTATTAAACCGTATAGTGTCAGCGTTAGCTACTCTTTGAATATTTTCTGATGCGGATGAACGAGCCGTTTCAACATTAATTATAGGTGGTTCAGAAGAACTAGGAGTTATTTTAGCTAGACTAAGTGAGGAACCTTGAATGCCAAACATCAGTTCCATAGGCGTAAAACCTGTGGTCCTGGAACGAGTACTATTAAGAGCAAGTTGGATCTCTCCTAGTTCATCCTTCCAAGCATTATTAGAATTACATTCTATAACAGTAAGAATACTCTTCAAAGTTCGCATGACTCTCTCAACCTGCCCGTTAGCTCTACTAGAACCAGTTGCTATTAAATGGAGCTCTATTCCATTATTATTACAAAAGTTTTTAAACTCATTGCAGTCATAACAACGTCCTCTATCTGCGATAATGCGCTTCGGAGCACCAAATAAGTTTACAGCATTCTTAATTGCTCTCACAGCGTATGAAGAGCTTAAGGCCGGTGTATATTCCAGCAGTACAAACTTTGTAAAGGCGTCTATTAAAACTGAGCAATATTCTTTTTTATCACTTTTGCCCGAAAGTTTTCCGGTTAAATCCAAGTGAATTGTGTGCCAAGGGACTGGATGTTTAGGAATTGAATGCAACTGCATTTGCTGTGCACCTGAAGGGCCTTTAGCGGTTTTACATACTACGCAGCAATTAATAAACTTTTTGACTAATTTAGCCATATCAGAAAACCAATAAAATTCGTAAAGTTTGTCTAAAGTCTTGTCAAAACCTAAATGTTTTATTTCATTATGAACGTGGTTAATAAGGGACCAAACCAAAGAACGTGGTACAATAGGTAGCCAACTAGAAACTCCTCTACGTTCTATCTTCCTATACAATATTCCTTGTCTTAAATCATACGTATGCGATATCTCTTCAGGTAATTGATTATTACGGATTTTTGCTATTATTTCAGAAAGTTCCAAATCGCGTTCTTGTTCTACAATTAACCAACCTTTATCTAATTCAAGGAAATTTACTTTGCGGGGCTCAGAATAATTTGTGTTTGACAAATTGCGAGACAAGAAATCTGCATGAGCCATCTTTCGACCTTCTTTGTACACGATATCAAAATCATAAGCTTGCAATATAGCCCACCAACGGTGAACCCTTGGAGTCAAATCACGTTTAGAGTGAGAAGCTTTAAGGGAGTTACAATCGGTAAATACGGTGAATTTTCGTCCATGCAAATAATGACGAAAATGTTCGATTGCTTTTACTACCGCAAGAGTCTCTAACTCGTAAGAGTGATATCGCGTTTCTGCATCTATGGTCTTCCTACTATAATATGCTACTACATGAGGGGTATCATTATGTTTTTGGATAAGAATTGCACCATATCCCGCACTACTTGCATCGGTATAGAGTTCAATGGGCAAGGAAGGGTCAAAAACTTTTAAAACTGGTTCAGACGTCAAAATGTGGATAAGTTTTTTGTGTATTTGGTCATGCTCAGGGGTCCACTTAACATTGCCTTTTCCTTTTGTCAAGGGATATAAAGGGCGAATTATTTGGGAAAAGTTAGGAATAAACTGTCTAAAATACGTTGCCAGCCCTATGAGCTGCCTAACATGAGTGACAGTTTTTGGAGTTGGAACATTAATTAAGGCTTGTATTTTTTTTGGATTTGGTCTAATCTCCCCAGCTGAAACTATATACCCAAGGTACTCAGTTTGAACTTTCAGAAACGAACATTTCTTTAAATTAAACGAGAAACCAGCATTGGACAGAGTTTTAAGTAATTTGTCTAAACGGTCAAGCCCCTCATTAATATCTGTGGAAATTGAAAGGACATCATCCATGAAAACTAGAATTCTTTCATCATTCATAGGCTGTAGAGCAGTATTAATAGCCTTTTGAAAAATGGAAGGTGCATTGCGCAAACCGAAGGGCATAGCCAAATATTCGAACTGCCCTTTTGGGGTAACAAATGCAGTTTTTTCTATGGAACTTTCATGTACAGGCAGCTGGTGAAACCCAGAGGCCATATCAATACTACTAAAATAATGAGCACCATTAAGTTTATCAATTTGTTCACTGATCAGAGGTAAAGGATAATGATTAGGTTGAGTATTACTATTTAATTCCCTATAGTCAACACACATGCGTGTACTACCGTCCTTTTTCTCTACAAGAATGATGGGGCTTGCAAACGGGGATGAACTTTCCCTAATAATATTTGCCGCCAACAATTGCTCGATTTTTTCGTCAACTATCTTAGATTCCTGAGGGGATAACCTATACGGTCTCCTATGTACCACTTTATGAGGATCAATTAAATCGATTTTCAATCAATTGCCAAAGACGTAAACATGCCTGAGCAGGGGTCTCATTAGAATTAAGTTGAAATTTGAGGATACTGTCAAAGTGATCCTGAATAAGCATAGGGCGAGAGAACTGAGCTTTTAAAGTCTCCTGTATATCGTCCCATTGATATTGACTGGGAGGTATCTTGGTCAGTAATGTAGCTGCGCGGCCTCGAAGACAATGGGTCAATGTCATGATTAAATCGACACCTTTCAAATTTTTGCTTTTAATTATAGTGTCTGACAGCCGACACCAGCCCCCTATGTCTGAATTGGGGTCGTCAGGATCAAAAGGTACTAACGCTATGAAAGGTTGTGGTGCTGAATTGGACCGGGGTAGTAGAGCATCAGTTAATTTTGAAAGAAATGCTTCTAAACTATTTGAGGGTAGCGGAATATCTTCCTGCATATTTTGTGATGATGAAGTGCCAGAGGTGGGCGGAAAATCCGATCCCACTTCTGATGTCGGGTTTGGTCCAGACATCAGAAGTAAAACTCAGTTATGGCAATACAATACACTAATTTTAATTTAATTGAACAATCAGTTATCTTAAATCTAGGAAATGTAGAAATGAAATAAAACTGAATTAAATAACGAATAAAGGCAGTGAGGGCGGTCACATAGGGCAGTACTGACTGTCAGGGACAGTGGTCCATGCACCCACCGCAATAAGGATAGTACTAACTGTGTACACAGTGTTCCACATCCAATAACCGGGCAGTACTGACTGTCGAGAGACAGTGGTCCGTGCACCAAGACGCATCCGTTTGAAATGCGTGCCGTCTCAACAGCGCAGCTCCTTATAAAGGCGGTCGCTAGTGGCCGAGGGTAGTTACGATATTTTACTGAACTGTACATTACGTCAAATGATCGAAAGAGTGAAGGTTTGTCTATGATGCTTCCGGTGCACGTTCCACTAGCGCCATCTAGTCGCCGTCTCTCGCAGTTGTTAAATAATATTGCTGCCGACATACACAATCTCTATTTCTGTGGCTAATATTTATTTTTAAATTTTGTTTACGATGACATGACATCAACGAAAAATATTGTTTATCATAGAGCCTGCCAGTCCTAAGCCTGGAAAAAGTATGAAGGGCATTCAATTCTATTCGCAAGTAGGTGAACAAGGTAGGTAAAATTCGTTGATCACTTGATCCGTTCATTGATAAACAACAGTCGACGTGACCTAGTTGTTTACTAATCTGGGGATGAACGACGACGACAAAACTATGATAGTTCGCGGTTCTTTTAACTATGTAAACTAGTCGAAACTTATACCGTTTTTAACAATAGAAAAAATAGTTTATCGAATTCTGTTGACTTAATTATGAAAGAACAACTATGAATTTAGGCTTTCACGGTTACTCTACTTGGAACAGCGCGCAGCTTTAGAGACTTACAGTATCGTGAAAACATTATGAAAGAACACAAAGAATATCTCGAAAATTCTCTAGAAAAACACCATTTTCAAAATATAATTACAACAATGATTACTCACCGTTATGCTCGTCTGGCGACAAATATCTATAGCCCACACATCCGATCGATCCACTCAAAATAAGCGCTATGTTGCGCCCGCGTTCTATTCGTGTCAAGTGAGCCGCCATTTTTTACTGCACGCAGCATGATTACACACACACAGCACGACGCGGACGCCGCGAAATTCGACGACTGACTGACGGCTGACGTAACCGAATGATGTGGTGAGTGAACTTCGGTTAAAATCGTGAACGATCGGTAAAACTCGGAGCGACTGCTGACGTATAATATAATGCCACATACACACACATGCATGCATGCGCAACTATTGGCCAATTTTAGATACATTGAAGACTCCACCAATCACACCAAGTGTACTTTCTTTCTAACACTCCAGTGCGCGTTGTAGTTATAGTTATGTATAGAGTTTAGCTTGAGGTGCTGGCGTCTGTACATTTGCTGACTTAAAATTTGTGCGTGAACGACGAAGTGGTTTTCACAGCGAGTTTGTTTTTGAATGTAGAATGTGCAAGAAAAAGGAAACTGTACACTCTGAAGACCCCCAAATTAAAATGTGCATAAATACTGCTATCGTCGAAGGAATAGTATGCACAGGAAACGGATATGCTCAATTAAATGAAATATGTGGTGTTATGAATATGCCAAATATGGATCGTTCAACTTACACAAATATTGAACAAGTTTTAGCACCAACAATTGAAGAATGCGCGTTAGAAGAAATGATCACAGCTGGCCAAGAGGAAAAAAGACTAGCTATTCTAAATGGGGACGTTGATGAAAATGGCTATCCATTAATAACAGTGGTTGCAGATGGTTCTTGGGCAAAGAGATCATACAAAAGTGGATTTAGTTCTTCATCCGGTGCAGGTTGCATAGTTGGGCTGCGCACTAAAAAAGTTTTATTCCTGGGGGTAAGAAACTCATACTGTTGCACATGTGCTAGAAGTGTTAAATTAAATATAGACGTGCCTGAGCACAGGTGCTTTAAAAACTGGCGTGACAGCGCTAATGCTATGGAAGCCGATATTATAGCAGAAGGGTTTGCGAGGAGCATGGAAATGCATGGAGTTAAATATAAAAAATTAATAGGAGATGGAGACTCTAGTATAATGAAGAAATTAACGCTAAAAAAGCCATATGGGCTTGATTTCATGATCCAAAAAATCGAGTGCAAAAATCACATGCTCCGCAATTTTTGCAACAAATTAAAAGCCCTGGGAAAAAAAACAAACAACAACAAAGGCTTTGTACCAGTTGAATTAAGAAAAAAGGTTGAAGCAAATGTTTTACGCTTGAGGAAGGCTATAGTTGGAGCGGTGAATTATAGAAAGGAACAAGAAAATATTACGCAAAGTGACAAAGTAAAAAATCTTAGATATAAAAAATGCAGCAAACCACGTTTTTGGTGATCATCGAAATTGTGCATCATACTTTTGCAAGTCAGAAAAGAACAATGATCAAAACTTTGTGATTGCTCTTCAAGATTGTGGATTGTGGACTGATATCCAACAATACCTATTATACTTAACAGCAAACGCAGAAAGTCTGATTTTGGACCTGACGAATAATACTGTGGAGCAATTTAACAATGTAATTGCAAAATTTATTGGCGGAAAAAGGGTCAACTTTACAGGAAGGGGGTCTTATCAGACAAGATGTTATGGAGCAGTAACATCATGGAATAGCGAAGCGGCTATTCATTCACGCATCCACAAAAAAATACAGGGCCACAGTCCTGGCAAATATACAAAAAAATTTATAGAACGAAAACAGCGTTCGCAAAAAATCACAGAGATATGCCGAAAAAGAAAACTGACGTATCCCAAAGACGGGACTAGCAAAAGAAAAAAAACTACAGGACCTGATGAAAATTACGGTCGCTTAGAATTGGAAGAAGATATGCCTTTGGAATTATATAAATTAAAAGAAAAAGAATTTCTTGAAGCATTGCTCTCAACGAAGGATGTTGAAAAGAAAACAGTGGGCCAAAGCGATAATACCTTATGGGCAATTGAAAGACGTAAGAGACTCACGGCATCGAACTTTGGGCGAATATGTAAGATGCGACCAAAAACATCGGTTCGCAAAACATTAGAATCTTTATTATATAATGAATTTAAAGGAACTGCTGCTACCAATTATGGCAAGGAAAAGGAATCTGAGGCAATCGATCAATTTATCAAGGAAACGGGGCTACAGATAATGGAGTGTGGACTGTTTGTCGATGAAAATAAACCCTTTTTAGGGGCAAGCCCGGATGGTCTGATAGGTGAAGACTCGATAGTAGAGGTAAAATGCCCTTATAAAATTGCAGATATGTCACCTGAAGAAGGAATTGAACAAAAAAAAATTGACTTCTGCACGTTTCAAGACAAAACGTTACTATTAAAACAGAATCATAATTACTTCTACCAAGTACAAGGCCAACTACACATAACTCGTCGAGATTTCTGTTATTTCATTTTATGGAGTCCCAAAGGCTTGCTTTTTCAAAAAATTAAGAGGGATGATACATTCTGGGAAAAAATAGAACCTTTATTAGAAAAGTTCTACCACCAATGCCTTTTGCCAGAAATCATTGATGGTCGGATACCAAGAAATAGACCAGTGAGAGAAAGAACGTCGTCATAAGTTCCGCTGATGTATGGACTGGATACCTATCCTATATACAATTTACTGTTTTGTACAGAAAACTTTTTGTAATAAACATTTATAGACATGACATTAATTTTATTTTGTATTCTTTACCTTTTATAAAAAGAATTTGTATTTGCCACTAAAGAGCACATGCAAAAAAGGTAAATGTGTTTATCGATAACTGTTTACAACACTAGTTTATCGATATTATTTTCAACTACTACGCATCACTTTTCCATCTGTGTACGTATAAAGCAGACCGTCCCGCGTCCCCCGCTTTAAAATTCGTGCGATAAGGACAGCTGCAGATCCGACTGAATAGCCTAAGTAAAAAAGTCATAAATCGAGGTTCGGCTCTCGCCTATTTCCTCCTCCAATATTGGACCAATTTAAAAGATATTTCTGATACTGAATAAGAAGGATATATACTGTGTCCCTATGTTTTTCTTTTTTTATTAATAGTTGGCAAATTTGTACAATAGCCCTCTGTTGTCAGCGGTCTAAACAGGCAATTTTGAGCATTTTCAGAGGGTTCCAGCTGTTATAAAAATAATGTATCCTCAAAAAGGAAAACATAGGGACATACAAGTAGTCGATATTTATTTTACTGTAAAATATCATTGCTTTAAGGTCATTAACCAGAAAGAAAACAGGCGAGAGCGTTTCTATGGAGAAAAGACCGCCCGCATTTCCTCTTAACAGCTGCGATTTGCTAAAGAAACGTAATGAAAATGATCCATTTTTAAAACGATTGATAACTGGCGATGAAAAATGGGTTGTTTACAACAATAGCAAGCGGAAAAGATCGTGGAGCAGGCTAGGTGAAGCAACTCAAACAACATCAAAAGCTAATATTCATCGAAAGAAGGTTTTGTTGTCAGTTTGGTGGGATTACAAAGGAATTGTCTATTTTGAACTCTTACCACCCAACCGAACGATCAATTCTGATGTCTACTGTTAATTTATTTTCTTTTAATTTCATTTATTGTGTCTATGTATCATTTGCATCGTTGTATATGTAAGCGGGCACGCCCTTTATGCCTGGAGGCTTTATTAAGGTTTTAAGTTCTGTTTACGATTTTGTTTTATTATTTATTTCAGCTGAGTTTAGTTTTTAATGTTTTGTTGGTATATTGGCGTGTGCTAGCTGACATATGGCGAATAATGTATGTTTTGTTTTATAATATTAATAATAACTTACACAATACTGTATAGAATCAAGTTCTTCTAACTTAACAGACAGCTGTGCTGCTGGGGAGTTTGTTCCGCCACTTTTTCTTCCCAGCTAAAGCACTAGGAAGTGTCGAAGGGCGGGCGTTTTGGGGGGACTGTCTCATGTAACTTTGACGTTCAAAAAGTGCTGACTCTCAGCCTAGTTTGAATAAATGACTTTTGATTTTTGTTTTTTTTTTGAGTTGTAATATCGACTTTCTAACATGTAAGTGAGTAACTTCTTAATTTAAAATCATAATGCTCAGCTACGGACCTGGTTTTTGCCTGCCGGCTGTTGTAATTATCATGCCCTATTTATCCATCATGACTGCTACTCAGCTACGGACCTGGTTTCTGCCTGCCGGCTGAAGTAACCGTTATCATCCTGTCATAAATTGTTAGATTTCTTATTTATTGTATTTCAAAAAAGACCTTATAGGGTTTTTTCTTTGTTATAATAAACATGACTTTTTATGTTGTGTATTAGGTCTGACTCCGACGTTTCCCGTATGTCTGACTACATAAAGAGCCCGGCGACTGATACAAAGCTCGTGTCAAGAAGGACCCTGCCTACGAAAAAAAAAAAAAAGCAAAAAGCGTCCTCGGTAGAATCAGGATCAACGTAGTTTATGAGTCCTCATTATCTGACTTATCCCTTTTCATTAATCTCACAAATTATACTCGTATTGTAACGTAGATGTCAATAGAGAACTTTTATTTGTAACAATAATTTTAAGTAAATACATAGGAGAAGACCGTTACCCTTCGTATGCGGGGCACATTCATACAGTCAAAGTAAGACTTGAACGAAACAACATACGGTCTTGCTTTTGTATGTTTGCGTGAGTCGAGGTAGCAACTTTACGTCAACGTAGTATCGCGCCATTCGCACTGGAGTGCTGAGAGTGAAGTGACAGGCACGAACGTGTTTTCGCGCTCGGTAAGTAATTTTTTGATCAATGTTTTTGTCTATTGTTACGTAGATAAAATAAGTTTTCGTGTAGAGTATTCTATCAGTAAGCAGGAAAATATACTTAAGATACGTTTTCAATACTTAATTTATGACGTTTTCCTATTAATATTAAAAGAAGTTATATTTTGTTGTTATTTAGTTAGTGGAGTACTTTCGGACGGAACTAGATGGGACACCTTTGAAAGCGTACGAATGTGCCCCAACTGGTAGGTAGGTACAATTTAGTGTTAGTGTGCTTATTGCTAATTGTTGCATTAACTTTGTCCTGTGTTTTGTTATCGTCGATGTACGTAATATCTTTTTCTTGTTATTTTTTCACAGAAACATGGTGCGGACTTATGAACAAAAAAGCTGTGGATGAAGAATACATTCAGTCAGCAATATAGGATGTTATGCAAGGCGTATTGTCATATAGAAAAGCTACGGACAAGTACAATTTGAAATTGTCAACATTAGAAAGCCGAGTAAAAAATACAAGAACAGCAATGATGCTGAAGGGTCAAGGAACCGTACATTTGACTCTAAATATACAAGTTTCAAAGCCAAATCTTTGAGTTTGAAATATCCAGCAAAGTGGGAAGAAAATAAGATCGCTGGGAAAGAATGGAGGTATGATTATCGCAGAAGAAACCCGGAACTCAGTTTACGCAAACCCGAAAACACAAGTGCTGCCAGGTCTTTTGCGCTTAACAAAACTTCGGTTACCGAGTTTTTTACCAACTTGAAGACAGTGTTAGAGCGACATCCATTAACTGCTGACAGAATCTTTAGTTTCGACGAATCAGGTGTATCTACCGTTTTAGCTACTCCCAAAGTCTTGGCTCCAAGATGTCAAAAACAAGTCGGACAAATTGTATCAGCTGAAAGAGACGAGCTCGTAACTTTTGGTGGCATTATACCTGCCGGTGGAAATACCATCCCTCCACTTTTCCTGTTTCCACGCGATCATTATAAAGATAATTTTCTCGAAGGAGCACCCGAATAATTCTAACGATGATGATGTACCTTTGATTTTAGGGCTTTTAATAATTATTTCTTAAGAAGTAGGATTAAATCGAGACATATCAACAGTCTTCCCGCATCCAGCGGATTCCTGCGGCCTTCACAAGGTCATCGGTCCACCTTGTTGGAGGCCTTCCAACTCTACGTCTTCCGGTACGCGGTCGCCACTCCAGAACCTTTCGGCCCCATCGGCCATCTGTTCTGCGAACAATGTACCCTGCCCAATGCCACTTCAGTTTAGCAATTCTTCGGGCTATGTCGGTTACCTTGGTTCTCCTACGGATCTCTTCATTTCTGATTCGATCGCGTAGGGAAACTCCATAGCACAAAACCGGTCGAAGTGGCGGAGTTTGGGGGAGGCCTATGTCCAGCAGTGGACGTCTTTCGGCTGAAATGATGAATGATGATGATATCAACAGTCGTACTTATCACACGTATTAGTTGATTAGCAGAGATGATGCTGTGGCCAACACATCGTCGGTAAGCGAACAGTGGGCTGCTGTGCTCATGTAATGACGATAGTGTAGTATTTGAGCTGCGGACGGTATAATGACGTAACAGCGCCGGCAACGGATTTAGATTTTCAGGAGTATGATGAATGATTTAAGTAACAGTTTTTTAAATAAATATTTTTGACTTTGATCCCTATTAAAAACCCAAATGAACTTGTTTCTTTTTCTATCACTTACTTATCAGTCTGACTGGCCACCCTTATTTATGATAATGTATTATTGATATTGGTGAGTAGTGGTGGCCCAGTGGTAGCGGCCATGACTTACGAATGAGTTCGAACCCAAACACGCGCTTTACTTTGTGTAAATTATGTCATCACCACTGCTCGCAAAACGGTGAACGAAAACATCATGAGGAAACCGGCATGTCTTAGAACCAAAAAGTTGAAGACATGTGACATCTACCAACCGGCACTAGGCCCACGTGGTGGATTATGGCTCCCTCTCAC
Source organism: Aporophyla nigra (assembly GCA_947507805.1). NCBI lineage: Eukaryota > Metazoa > Arthropoda > Insecta > Lepidoptera > Noctuidae > Aporophyla > Aporophyla nigra. The sequence goes on along the minus strand of OX382292.1, from coordinate 21,830,721 downwards.
TGAGAGGAGGCCTGTGTCCCAACAGTGGGAACATTATAAGCTGCTGATGACGGTATTGGTGTGGTAGTGTGATCGCGGTGGCGTCGAATGATATATTACCCATAGATAGCCAAACTTCTGGGCCGCCCTGAAGTTGGCTTTCCGAAGCGCAAGGCTTGGATCGGTGCTGTTTTTTTAATAGATTTACGACTGCGCAGCCATTGTAGCCAACTTCAGGGCGGTCAAAAAGTTTGGCAAGAATTATACCCACGTTACCGGCTCACAGTATTGACAATATAAGGGTCGATCAAATCGCCGAGTGTCACATGTGCCTGGCTGGAGGCTATAGTTTGGTCTCCACCGGGAAGACGAGTTAAGCAGATACTGAATCGTATGCAGTAGGTAACTGTGAGACGCAACGTATTAAAGAAAAAACGAGTTTCAGTGACGCATCCTGTGGCGGAGCTAGACGTTGCTATAACTCGTCATTCTTGCTAACTAATATAACATGGATTACGCTATTTTTAAGAGCAATAATGTTCGTCCGTGTATAACATGTCTAAGTAGGTATATAAAATAAGTCGTTGGTAGCTCGTCGAATAAAATAGACCTAGTTTTTATGTTATTTTGATTTTACAAAATAACTCCGAAACCCGGTTTATTTAAAAAAAAGAGCTTTTGTAGGAGTTAATATGATAAGTGTAGTATATAAAAAACAAAGTTTGATTTTGATGCAGCATGGCACAGGATTCTACACATCCATGAGCATTGTCCTTTAAGATAACTAATTTACGTAGAAAATGAAGCAATTTTATGTTTTATTGTTAGAGGAAAGTAATTTAATTTTCGTTAATTTTAAGAAAAGTCTTTTAAGTTTTGTTTTACATATGAAAAGCTATGTAATTTTTGTTGACTATAAAAAAAGAATTTCATTTTTGTTTAATAGAAGTAAAATCTTTATTTTTGTGTTTAATTACATTGCTAATAAAAGAATTTTGATACATATGTGTCGTTTTAATCGCACGTACCGAACTACCCCACAGCGTACGAAGGTACCTCCAACACTGTATATAGGTGCCCCGTTATTGGGGCAGATTCGTACATATTCCAGATTTAGTTTAAATCATAATTATGGTTGGAACATCAGATGAAAACATCTGTATTTTTTTTATATGAATCTCAGATAGTTAGACTATAAATTTAAGCTGTCAGGTGATTCATTCCTGAAAAAATAAAATATGGAAACCGTACGAAGGGTCCCCACCTTCCCCTACTTACTTATTTTACTATACAACATAAAATTGTATCTAGAAAAGTGTTTCTTCTAGATTATTAAAATAAAGTTTTAATTGTTTACTGTAACAAGAAACCGGGGAGCACCGACCTTTTCGGTTTAGAAAACTTGTATAGCCTTCCTTCGAAGTCGGAGTTAGGTTCATCCTTGCTGTCCTGCGGAGCCAACGGGAAGGTACGACGGACAGCGGATCTAAGCGGTGCCTTCTTCGTGGAATTCAAGGTATTCCATAAAGAAAATATCATCTCTATTGCTCCTGAGGAGCGGTGGAAGAAGGCAGAAGTTGCCTTAAAACTGCAACTGGAGAAAGGTAGCTCACAGTGGAACTCGCTACAAAAATTCATACACAAGGCTCATGAGTTGTTCAATGACTCAGAAGCTGTATATTATAGTGATAAGATACATTAAATCTAGTTAGGTAATCACTTAAAATTTAAATTTGGGACACCTAAAATTAATCTTTATTTTTAAACTTAGCAGGTAATTAATTACACTAGAATACCTTAAATTTTTGTACAAGGCTTAGGAGATGATCAAAGACTCAGAGGCTATATATTATAGTGCTAAGATACATTTTACATGTACTTAGGTATTAATTCAAAATTAATATTTAGGACATTCTAAATAAATCTTTATTTTTAATTTAGCCGGTAATTAATTGCGCTAGAATGCCTTTCTGCACTTTTTGTAACACATCTGTTGAGTGCAGTCACTGGACAGGTCATCTACGCAGTACCAATCATAAAAATAAAAATATTTCATACATTTGCGAAGGTGTTGAATTAATTAATTCTGCATTTCTATCTATCAGTTAGAGCATACAAAAGTCTTAGAGAAGGGGCGAAGAAGAGAGTTCATGACTTGTATGCCAGCTATCACATCCTAATTGACAGCAAAGCAAAATGCAAACCGCCAGTTCTCCCAGTCGTCACCGAAACCTCAGCTTCACTTCCTCTTCAAGCTCTCTTTAAGAGAGCTTGAAGAGGAAGTATATACAACCACCATACCATACAACTTACCATACAACTTCTCGAATAATAAACTTGCAGAGTGATTTACTTCCAGACTACTTTGAATGTCGGAATATGAAGGAAGTTTACTGTGTCATAATCTATTCTTGAGGATTTGACGGTAGTACTGGCCAATCACAGTACACACAAAGGTTCGTGTCAGAAGATGCAGAAGATGACCACAGTTTGTTTGCTACGACTGTCATTCCACTTAGATTGATGACTGAAGAAGGTCATTTGCTGTGGAATAACCCGACTCCACAATCCGTGCGGTATTGTAGACCATTGCGTCTTGTCTATAAACGCGAAACTAAAGAGAGTAGTTTGGAGGAGAAAAGGTCTGTAGATGACAAATGATAATGATAAATGACTTTATTTTTGTAAGTAGGTCTGTACAAACACTTTTACACGTCAACAACGAAATCCAAAATCTGAATCCTCTAATTATTCATTGAATGAAAATATAAAACTTGTCGTCAAATACCAATTGGAGTTCACAATAATTGATGGAAAGGTTCTCAGTATTATCACTGGAACAAAGTCACAGATGTCATGCCCAATTTGTGATGCAAAACCATCAACCTTTAACACTCTAAATTCTGACCGATCTAAACCTTTTTTTTTTTTTGATCTCGAGGTGGAAATCCTCATGGATGTCCTCCGTCCTGAGGTGGGCGGAGGGGTCTGTCAGACTCTTCCTGACTAAAACCACCCCGGTGTTCCGTCCCACACCTACGCCGGGGAACCAATATGTCTTCCGCGATCCCTGGTGCCGGCCCGCCTTTGCGGGCCTCCTCACGTTGGCGGGAAGTGAGGTGTTAATCTCCCCCCCCCCACATACATCATAGAGAGGCGCGCGTGGGACACTACGCGCCATCATCTCGGGTCCTAAGGAATAGAGGGTGATGGATGTCCCAAGATCCGTCTCCACTGGACCCATTTAGGGTGGCTGAAAGAGGGCGTTATCCACCCTCCGCCGACGCCCGATGCGCCTGCTGCGGGCTGGGTGCGCGGAAGATATCTGCCGCTCCCTTTCGGCAGCCTCCTTCTGCGACATGACTGTTAGGACTCCTCGCTGCCGACCATGGACTCGACCACGGCCGGGGGGGTGACTATCACACGCGTGACATGGAACGTGCTACGATGCATGCTAACATGCGCACCGTGACACGAAACGCAAAATGAACGGCGCGCGCCGCCGATGACGTCCCGCGTACCCTTTCGAGTCAGTCGCGCACCCGCCTCGTCACGGACCATAGATATCCAGAGATATGCCTTCATTGCGGAATAGTAAGGAATCCTAGTGTCGCCGCTTATCTCCCACCCAAAAAATTACAACATTAACAAATAGTGTACTGACGACACACACTTAAAATTTAAACACGCACACCAAAAAGAAAGCAGCCACACTAAATCAATTTCTAATAGCACACATACATAGAATGGGCGGGGCATTCACTTGTAAATACTTGCTATTTGCGAACATCCAATGCACACGCATGCAATTAGGGAGTCGAAAGCGATGGTCGATTATTTTTATCGATATTTAATTTTAGCACATTATTGTATTAAAATAACTTCGTTTAGTTTTATTTAAATATTTTTTATATATATCTATCAAAATATAGTTTACTTTTACTAAAATAAAATGGGAATATGTTTTTATAATTTTGTATTATCGGTTAAAGGGAACGCTCTCTGTTACATATCATGCCGTATAAATAAATAATATATTACTTAATCTTTAAACAAAATATTATTACTAAGAATATTTTAATATAATACGTTATGTTATATCTATGTGGGCTAAGTTTGTTACTACGTCTGAGGCCGGATTGGAGCCAAGAGCGTAATAATACAATGTTCACGCAAGTTAAACGACATTTTTAACACATTTGTATAGAAATAAAATAAAATGTGAAACCCTCAGTATTATAGACAAAGATTTGACAAAATAGCGACGGACCGCGAATTTTCTAATTTAAACTTCGAACCTTAGATCGTCGGCCTCATGATTGACTAAGATGGGCTTGTTACGTGCCCTGCCTACACCAAATCATCCGAATAGCGAAATGATAACCTAATTACGTCAATCGGATATTTGCACATAAAATCGCAGTTTATCATTTTGCTGAATCAACGAATCGGCGCCTCGTGTCGCCGAATCGCGGAACGCTCACCTACTTTAAAATCTGCTGATCCACGTTTAGGAATCGGTAGCACTGTAATTTTTAAGATAATTAATTTTAGACACTTCGGTACTAGCATCGTCCGAATCTAGACTTAGGAATTAACTTAAGTTTATATTGTAATTTTTACCTTAATTAAACCCTTATTAAAATAACTTCGGTTTTCTTTAAGTCCTCCGGCTGTCACCTTCATAATTGGCGCAGTCGGTAGGATATTCGAGGCAGCACGCGGCGCGGTATAGATTCCCAAAAATCGTTAATCTGCTGACTCCGATAGTCGCTGTCGGTATTTCCAAGTACCTCGTCGAATATCCGAACTTAAGAAGACGCAGCTGAGGACGTATCCAGCCATCGATACACCGAGGAAACCATGTATATGTAAGTACTTGAAACTTTCTTTGAGGTTTGCTTCCTAGTCCTTCCTTTTCACCCCTTTATATAATATTAATTCAAAATTTTTCATCCAAGGGAAATTAGGAGAGCATCTGTCTCTTCTAGACAGATAAATAGGACCAGGGAAGTAGATTTAAATAGGGTTATAGACTTAGATAATTTAGGATTAGATATATTATTTGATAGTGACGAAATGGAATTGAACCCCGATACTATCTTTAAGGCTTTGCGCCCAGTACCAGACTTTGATGGCAATCCGAATGTTCTAACTCGTTTTATTAAAATATGCGATCAGCTCGTAATACAATACGTCAGAAATGACCCGAACTGTGAGCTAACTAATTTATGCGTAATAAACGGTATTTTAAATAAAATCACGGGATCTGCAGCTACAGCTATAAATTCCAACGGTATACCGGGAAATTGGCAAGGGATTCGTGACGCATTAATTAATAACTTTTCCGATCAGAGGGACGAGACCGCCCTATATAATGACATGTCCTTACTCACGCAAGGAAATAGCACCCCGCAGGAATATTACGACAAATGCCAGACTCTTTTTAGCACTATAATGACTTATGTCACCCTTCACGAAGACATAGCTACTACTATCGAAGCAAAACGCGATCTTTATAAAAACTAACGTTACAATCTTATGTTAGAGGTCTAAAAGAACCTTTAGGGTCCCGCATCCGATGTATGAGACCCGAAACTATAGAAAAGGCTCTGGAATTTGCTGCTGCATTAAATAGAAAAGGTCTGCATAAAAGAAAAGTTCTACAAGATTGTGGAAATGAAATGCTTCCATCAACAAGCAGAAAAGCACCAAATAAGAGGAACAATAAAAGAAGAGTTGTACTAGACGAAGACAGTGAAACGAGTGAAGTAGAAAATATCATTCATGAAAGTGAAACAGACCTAGAATCGGATGAGGAAGATGACCAAGGGTATGAAATTATAGATGAAGATTTTTCTGATTTACAGCGTAAGCCACGAATATGTACTTGTATTGCTGCAATCTAAAAAACGGGTTGTTTATTACATTGCGAAGATTCTGGAAACAGAAAGTGATGATGAATATTGCGTTTCGTACCTAAAACTAAAAGATCGTCATAATAAAACGTTTATGTTTCCTTTAGAACCTGATATGGCAAATGTGAAACTCAGTGACATAAAAATGATTCTCCCTTCTCCTTGTGTGTCAGGAACAAAACGTCTGATTAAATATTCCTTCAACGTGAACTTATCTTTACTAAATATGGCGTGAATATTTAATTTGTCGTAAGTATTTTGATGTTATTTAAATTTTTCGCGTTTCTTTAACTGATGGGAGAATTTATGAAGACTGCTTATTACCGAAAAGGCTGATTGTTAATTATCTAAAAAGGTTTTATGATAACTTTAGCGATAAAGTAGGTAGCTACTGAGAACCAAACTATAAAAAAAAAAATTGAAGACTAATTGATATATTTAAGAAGTATTTTTTTTTTGTTGGAAGTAACATTTGTTTTTATTCGTATTTTGTATTGCAAAAATAAAAGATGAATATCAAAAATTGTGTGGAGTCTTAACACAAATAAGCATTTTTTACTGGTCATGAAATTATGGTTAAATGTTGAAATACGGGTGGTTCAATGTAAACTACATGTATTGGGTTGGCAACTAAGTAATTGCGTATTTCACTCATAGATGGCGCCAGTTGAATTTTTAGGTTAGCAGACGATTTACAAATGTAAAACACATTTTTATATTTGATAGTTGGCAATTCAGCTGTCAATCAGTAAAAAAAGTTCTTTGTTGGGTTGCGTAGTTTTCGCTTGGCCTTCTTTGAAAAATGGAAAATCAAAAGGAACATTTTCGTCATATTTTGCTTTTTTATTTCCGCAAAGGGAAAAACGCATCCCAAGCTCATAAACAGTTATGTGCTGTTTATGGTGACGAAGCCTTAAAAGAACGGCAGTGTCAAAATTGGTTTGCCAAATTTCGTTCTGGTGACTTTTCACTCAAAGATGAAAAACGGTCTGGTCGTCCAGTTGAAGTTGATGACGCCCTAATCAAAGCAATAATCGATTCGGATCGCCACAGTACGACACGTGAGATTGCAGAGAAGCTTCATGTATCACATACATGCATTGAAAATCACTTAAAACAACTTGGCTATGTTCAAAAACTCGATACATGGGTTCCTCCTCACGAACTGAAAGAAACGCATTTAACGCAACGCATTAACAGCTGCGATTTGCTAAAGAAACGTAATGAAAATGATCCATTTTTAAAACGATTGATAACTGGCGATGAAAAATGGGTTGTTTACAACAATATCAAGCGGAAAAGATCGTGGAGCAGGCTAGGTGAACCAACTCAAACAACATCAAAAGCTGATATTCATCAAAAGAAGGTTTTGTTATCAGTTTGGTGGGATTACAAAGGAATTGTCTATTTTGAACTCTTACCACCCAACCGAACGATCAATTCTGATGTCTATATTGAACAACTAATGAAATTAAACAATGCAGTTGAAGAAAAGCGGCCCGAATTGAAAAATCGAAAAGGTGTTGTATTCCATCATGACAATGCAAGGCCACACACATCTTTGGTCACTCGGCAAAAATTATTGGAGCTTGGTTGGGATGTTTTGCCACATCCACCATATAGTCCTGACCTTGCACCATCCGATTACTTTTTGTTTCGATCGTTACAAAACTCCTTGAATGGTAAAAATTTCAATAATGATGATGATGTCAAATCGTACCTGATTCAGTTTTTTGCTAATAAAAACCAGAAGTTTTATGAACGTGGGATTATGATGCTGCCTGAAAGATGGCAAAAGGTCATTGATCAAAATGGGCAATACATTACAGAATAAAGTTATTTAGTTCCATGAAAAAGTTATGTTTGATTTTCAAAAAAAAATCCGCAATTACTTAGTTGCCAACCCAATAGTACACAGTGAGCCAAATTTCATTTTACTGGTTCACTGTTGAAATACGGGTGGTTCAGTGTAAACTACTCATAGTACACAGTGAGCCAAACTTATTTTTTTTTTTTAAACCTCTTTTATGGTCATAGTTTATTTCTCTGGCTTTCTGTAACCTGAAACTGAGAAACCTTATAAAATTACCTAAACGATGACACCAACACGAAATTCTTAGCTTTATTTCTGGCAAGTTATATGACTTAGAAAAAAAGTTGGTTCACTGTTCAACAACGCACCCTATGGTCACTCAGTGAGCTATACAAAGGTGGAAGAATTAGAAACTGAGCTCACATATGCGGCTACTGAAGATAGTAGTTTAATTCCTAAAGGTATATCACCCGACCCTTCTCTCAGCACACACATAGCGTTTGATAACTATGATCGGTACATGGAAACTTCCAGTGGCAAAGACACACTTCACGACACAGTCGGTATAATTTATCAGTTTGCCACTGAAACGCAAGCGACTGAAAAGCCATCGACAGATTCACAAGTTGACACTGAGACAAAATCTCGAATGAGGAGGAAATATGCCAAACAGCCAAAAGATATTGAGCCTTATTATAAAAAACCTAAAGCGCTAACCAAGCTCATGTCCCTTAATGAGATCAGTGAACTTATGAGTGAATGTGAAGTTTCGAAAAATAACGCAATTAATAAGGATTTGCTGTGGGTTTTCTCGATGTCTCAAATCCCTAATACACCGCTGTGGCTTGGTTACATTTGTAAATCGTCAAATGACGACAGCAAAGTACAGATAATTGATTACTTGCCTCAGATTAATATGTCACCAACATCATATTCTATTGTTCGTGAGACACTGAACTACGCCAAGAAAGTGGCAGAAGAATGTGGCCAAGATTATATTATCGTCACATATGATTTGGACATAGCTAAAATGGCTTCGCAGATCCAAATAACAGAAACTCCGAAATTTGACAAACATTTTTATTAATTTTGGAGGCTTTCATATTCAAATGGCTTACTTTAAAGCAGTGGGAACCTCCGTAACGAGAGTGTTCCTCCCGGATGCTGTGTACGCCTACAGTATAATTAGAAAAATAAGACCAGCTGGTATGTTGACGCAGGTACTCACGGGACATGGGGGGCTCTCCCAGTACTTGCATCGTTTCAAGTGCAAGGAGAGTCCTGCATGTATCTGTGATCCTGCAGTTGAGGAAACGATATTCCATTTGTTGCTAGAATGCCCGGTACACAGTAGGGATAGGTACGACCTACAGCAAACAATTGCAATACAATTAAACATGCAAAATCTGGAGACTCTACTTAAAGAAACACGCACTAGAGAAACTTTTATAGAATTTAGTATAAAAATAATACAGAAAGTAATAAATAGAAATAAGACGTCATAAGTATTTACTACAATATATATTGTAAAATACACTTAACACTTAACAGTAGAAAATAAGATTATAGAGTTTAAGCACTAGTATGTATAGAGTTATAAGAGTAAGCATTAATATAAGAATTAGCAGTAAAGGATAGAAAGTAAGTTAATATAACTAGATTAAAAAGTAGTATAAGAAAGTAGGCACAACCTATGTTGTATAAAAAATGGAAAACGGCAGATATATAGATAGGCACAAGAAATGTACAAATTGTTAAAAAAGATACATCTTGTAAAGAAAATGTTTAAAATAAGCTAAGGATAGGCACAAGCGGTTAAAGAATGCGAATAAATAAAAACCGCCTGTAAAGAAAATGTTATAGAGTAGATTGTAGACCCGAAATAAATTAGAGTAGGACCCTACTAGGGTATTATATTGAATTTATATAAAAGTAGCTTATTGTAAAAGAAAGATAATGGCTGTGAAATTTGATAAAGTCACAGGGAAAAGGAAAAAAAAAAAAAAAAAGCAGTGGGAAAGTACATAGACGTTTCTGTATTGGAACAAATTTTAATAGATGCCAATGTTCTGGCTTCAGGATCATTGAATGGATTTATAGACGGAAAACACTTTAATCGGTGCAAAAGAATCCATGTTTTGATGTCGGCAGTACTGCAAGACCTTCATTTGAAATATTTCTTTGAAGAGACTCACCTTGAAGTTCAACAAATACATGAAGATCTGCTGAACATTCAACCTACAAAAAACCTGATGGAGAATTAAAAATGTCTAGTTTATTAAATTATTGCATTGAGGGGTATAAAAAGTTTAGTAAAAAAGTATAAATGTATTTTTCATTGTGACGAAATTATTTTGTGTTACTTAGTTCAAAAAATTGTACGTCTTCAAAAATTTGGTAAGTAAATTGTTTCATACATTTTAAGTAAGTTTAAGGTGAATTACATAAACGCATGGCACTTTACTGTGAATTATCAATATGATTATTGTACATTTTTTGAGTGCCTTAAGATAAAGCTACAATTTAAAAGGTAAACAAATGCGAATAATATTTAAATTAAATTATCTTTACTTTTTATCAAATTTCAGTCCCGGCAAATTATGAGAATCAAATTTTGTACAACTGCTAATGTTTCCTACTCACTAAACAAAGTGTTTCATAAGATACATAAATGTTGAGGGTTTTTATAAAAAGAGGTTATGTCGAACGTTAGTTAATGGCGGACGGCCAATTTCAATAAAAGTGTTTATTTCAGTGATTATTTTGCTTTTTCTGCATAATAGTTTGTACGACTACATATCCAGAAATTATTTGGTTTAAAGTACAATAATCATACATTTCTCAAAGAAAGGTCTTAAATTACATAATGCAGTATACTCTTATTCAGCTTTTTAGGGTTATTTTTTGTAGAAAATAAATCCATGAATATTTGAGGTGGATGCGACCTATACTAATGTAGGTAGGTAGGACCGACTATTAGGTATTTAAAGTTATCTACAGCACTACTACGAATGACGCAATGCGTAATATTTAGTTGTTTGACAATTGTTTATATTACCAACTAAAATATACATAATTATAAACACACAGCACAATGTAGGTAGTCGCAACCAAAAGTATCGCGCTTCCTTTCCCACCTCAACGCTTCAAATGGGCGCTCGGTTAAACTCAGCTTACAATCGGTTTGCGCTCGCCCACGCTCGCTGCGTTGTTACACATTCCAAATTGTAACTTTAAGTAGAGAGGTCCCCGTTATCGTAGCTTCCTTGTCGCACTCGTGTAGTCAATAAGTAAGATACAAACGTAAACATCGAGATTTATTATATAAAGTTAGTATTTATAATAGTGTTGTTGTTGTTTGTAATAGTGTTTTAGTATTTTTGAAGTGTTATAGAAAATTTTTTTTTTTTTTTTCAGAAACATGTCAAAATCGTTTCGACTCGTAAAAAAGGCCGGGTTGAATTATCAACAGTGCCCGCTTCTTGGGAGAACAATGGAAAGTTATACTGGCCAAAAAACAACGGCGAGCTACTTTGCAAGAACACTGCAATCCTCCACAGCCGGACTGGAACACCTACAACTGTACATTAAGACGCCAATCATTTCAAACTTTTGAAGAAGCTGAGGAAGAATTATCTCAAATGTTAAATAGAACTGATACGGATGATACGGATTATGAACAACAACAAGATCCACGCGTTAATACATCTTCTCGTATTTCACAAAATAAAGATTTAATTCGATGGCAAAAAATTTGGTAAGTAGCATATATTTATTGAAAATGTATCTGTTTATATAGTACAATTTTACTAACGACCACCCGCGGCTCCACTCCAGCCGCGTAGGTAGTTTCCGCTTTTCCCGTGGGATCAACTTATTTCCCTGTAGTAAACAATTTTCCTGTCACTTGTGTGTCAACTGTGTGTGTTACTTATTATGATTGAAAAAGTATCTGTTTATATAGTACAATTTACTAACGACCGCCCGCGGCTCCACTCCAGCCGCGTAGTTTCCGCTTTTCCCGTGGGAGCAAGTAATTTTTAGTGCGTATCGGTTACTTGCCTTTCTATAATTATTTATACCTTAATGTATTTATTTTACAGATTGATTCCACAGCAAGTAAAAGTCCAGCAGCAGAACATGTAGTCATTGAAGCTCACGGTATGGACGTTGAAATTTATACAGTAATTCAAAATTCACCGGGTAAAGCAAATACACAACAACTTTCTACGGCGCAAGTATCATATGTCAATGATCAAACTACTATATCAAATGAGTTGCTTCTTGTAGATATGCAAAATCAAGATAAAATTACGAAAAAACTTGCAGAAATTTCAGTCCAATTGAAGGAAATAAAGGAAAATAGGAAAACATTTGTTACCACACTTGGGGAAGCTACAGGATCACAAAAAGAAAAATTTATAATAGAATCCATTAAAAATGTGAACGAACTGGAACGATTTAATAATCAACTATTAAACTTTGACACGTTTGTCCATCTTCGTACCAGGGTAACTATGAAACACAAAGACCCCAAAGTTCATGGCAAAGTTCTTACCACGGTGGTTACCAAACAGCCGGAAGTTCAACACAGTCTACCCGAGAAGCAGCACTGTCACCAGCTGCCAAGCAAGGCCAAAGCGATGAGAGCGAATCTAATGATTATTCGAATACATCACGTGAACCAATAGCATCACCCCAATCGCTTTACGACTTTCCTTAAAAAAAACTTTTAACAAAAAAATAACAACCGACTTCCTTAAAAAAAACACAAGTCAAAAATAACTTTAATATCGGAAGTCGGTGTCCTAGGATCTGTATTTAAGGTTTTTTGCCACCGACTTCCGAAATGAAAGTTATTTTTGACTTTGTAGTGTTTTTAAGGAAGTCGGTTGTTTTTTTTTTTTTTTTGTCAAAAGTTTTTATTTTTTACTTTTTAGCTATGGTATATACCCTGCACTAATCTAATCGCGTTATTCGTTCATTTGTCGCGCAAATACTTAATGCAAATTTAAGACTTATATGGTTTTCACATGGACCCCATTATCCGAATGAAACCAAATTAAAATGGGACCATTCGGGAAGCACCAGCTTTCAAATTAAAAAGAATAATCAAAATCGGTTAACCCAGTCAAAAGTTATGAGCTAACAAACATTAAAAAAATTATAATTTAAAAAAAATACAGACGAATTGATAACCTCCTTTTTTTGAAGTCGGTTAAAAAGGAATCTAAAGGTATAATGTTGATTTAAAATTATGTTTAAGTTAATTTATAGTAGTTATCTGTTAATTTGAGGTGAAGCTTTCTTTGTTAACAACTTAATTTTCAAAAATTGTTGTTTAGTGTCGTTGATTTGTGAAATGAAAAAATATGAGAAAGTTGTTGTTTCATTTACCTTACGGTTAATCCCAGAATCTCGAGAGGTTCGATGGGTAGTCTGCCTCTGCCATATGTTCCTGCTATATGTGGCTCACCGATGAAGTAACTCTTCGAAACTTGATGCACTCATTCTAAAGTAATCAAAAAACTTGTTGTGGTCTATTTTTAAGGCACGTACGTCTTTATAAAGTGACTCCCGTTATTCATGTTTGAAAGAAATGAGTGGATCCAATATCTTCTGAGTATCTGTCTTTTCTTTCTTCGTCTTCTTATTAACAGCAGAAGCAGAATGTGTCTAGAGCGGTCCATTTTTCGAAATGAAGTAAAACGTCACCCCACTGTATCGACGGCATCGTGCCCTGTATCGTGTGTGGCACATTACGTTACGATGTCGTGTTTTTTTACGATGCTCATCGTAGATTTCCACGACGCGACATCGTATCGTGAAACGACGCCGCATTGTTGTACGACGCGACGTCGTATCGTGTTTATGTGTGGGACCCTTAGTTAGTGTCCACATTGAATGAGGTGCGCACGTTTCATGATGGCGGATTACGATATCGATTACCTGATATCCTTAGTTCAGGAACGTCCCGTCCTTTGGGACAAAAGTATATCAGACTACAAAGACACATTTTTAAAAACAGAAGCATGGAAGGAAGTGTGTACCAGTTTATATTCTAATTTTGAGGAGTTAAATAGTGTTGAGAAAATTAAACGTGGTAAGTACTTATGAACACTTATTTTTTTTTATCTGCCAACTAAGAGCTCCAATAGACAACATGCAATATTTTTATTTTTGTTTTCACTTTAAAGAATTCCATGTAGAATAGACCACAAATATATAAAAAAATTAAAATATTGTAATTTATCGGAAAAAATGAGGTTTTAAATTGACAGTTTAAATTTTCCCGCGAAAACGGACCTATAGTTCCGATGACGTCATTCTTGTCTGTCACTGGTTGTATTTGTTGGTCGGCTTTCATACTTTTGCATATTTTTTCGACTTTTGAGATGGTTTTTTTTTGAAAAATTTAAAATGGACTATCCGTCAACATCAGGTGATCATAACAATACCACTAATAATCCAGCCAGTGAGTCCGTGTATACTTAAACAAAGTTTCCAAATAAATTGTTTTTGACTGGACCTTGAGACCCAAAACTGAGAAAAAGTTGGTTTCAAGCTGCGAAAAGAAATTTCAGTTTTCTCCAAACACCATTTCAATACTCAAAACTTTATTGCAATCCACAATACATCACATCATCATCATGCATCATTCACTCTTCATTGCATAGCTTTCTTTCCTTTTTGCATTATTCGATGCTGTGAACTGTGAAGATCACTTTGACGTAATAAGTCAGCGAATATACTTGTTATATGTTTAGTAAATCTGCTTGTACGTGAAAACACGTTAGTAACCTACCTAATACTTACAAACTTGTCTATAACATGTATTACATTTATAGTTGGAGAATGACGTCAAAAATTGGATTAAAGTTTAAAATGGGTGGAGGAAAACTTTATCTGAAAAATAACTCTTAGTAAATTCCAGGAATCTGCTTTTATAAACCTACCTTCCATTTTTTACAATAAAAATGCAATTAATATTCCCATAAAATAATATTAACTTTTACATCCATAGCCTCAATAAGTTGTCATAACAGAAGTGAGGTGACGTCACTCTTGTTATAAACGCTGATTGGTGTTTTGAAATACGTTTTGTTTCAAGTCATTTTTAACTCGTAATTATTGTTAAAAATGAACATTATGTAACATAAAAACATTGCAGTGGCCCTTCTTTTATACTTTTTTAACATTTTAATCATAAAATTTTCATAAATATTATATTTGCATCTTCCCTATACTATTATTAAAATATTCACAAAATTCGTTTCTGATTATGTTAGCTGCTGTTCTGTCTTCATTTGTCGATTCGTGTAACATTTGCAAAGAATAATCAATGATCATTTCATCAGACGTTTGTGTGCCATCTCGATTCAATACAAAGTTGTGTAATAAACAACATGCTTTTATAATGTCTATGGTAAAATCGTAAGAGACATTAATGGGTCGGTGAAATATGCGCCATTTATTTGCTAGACCTGCCGTCCACTAACTAAAAGGCCGTTAAGCCACAGTTGGTCGTTTTTCACTTTGTAATGTAGTCTTATACAACTTTCGATGCTCTATCTTTTGGTGTAAGAATCATTTTTCTATGATTTATAGTTTTAGAGATACAGAACATTGCTGAGCATTTAAACCACATAAATTTCGTTACTCCCTTAATTAAAAAGCGGCTAAGCCACAATACTTCTCTAGAAAGACGTTAACATACTTTAACGGCAAATTGATGTATCATTTTTTTCTAAATTTACTTAACTAAAAGTACGTTATCTAGTCATGTTTGACTAAATAGCAGCTAAGCATCTTTAACTACCTTCATGTATTGTGTCACAAATAACCATCTGAACATCGTGCCTTAACTATAAAGCAGTTATCAAGAAAAACTACACTAGAAAGCAGTTATACGCCAATAGCGGCTTTTAAGTTACGTATTGAAATTACTCTTATCTAAATATCAATCCCTAGAGTGCAGCTAAATGACAATACTAGACTAAAAAGCAGTTAAACGCTCGTGATTAGCGTTTGCGTTTGACCAGCTCAGGCTATAATTCCTTTCTTTTCACTTCGGGTTCTCGTTAGCGGACGGACGTGCGGCGTGTCTCTTGATTTTTGGCGCCACAATTACGAGAATGGCGAAAAATATGCAAAGGTAAGCTGAAATTATTATTTCATTTATTGTAATAAATAGCTATTTGTAATATTATTATAAATACGAAAGTATGTTTGGATGTTTGTAAATCGTTTAAGCAAAAACGAATGAATGGTTTTTTATTTATATAACTTTATAAATGCCTGTTTTTGTTACCATATATTTCTCTGTATTCCGCAATACCTGCACAGGTAAAACGCGTGCTGCTAGTTTTCATTATATACCTACCTATTGCAAGAGGGTTTTAAAGTACCTACTGTTTCTAAGTTCATCGTAATTGTTGTTGTAGGTATCTGTTTCGATTGCTGATTGTTTTATACCTACTAGTGCGAAAGAGATGTGTCGTATAATTGGTTCATTAGTTAACTGATTATCATTACTGATTATTCATTGTATTTTAGACGTTCCTGTGTATCATCAAGGATCCAAACTATGATGAATAGTGTGTTGGTGGAACAGAAATTTCCAACTGCACAACGCCTTGACACTAACAACATGCCATCTATACGCATTTCCACTTGCTCTAATATTAGCCAAAAATAATCAAAGTACCCCCGCATGAACAATAACGATTTAGTTAATCTTCTCTAACAAGAATCTTACTCGATGACATCACAAGTGTTTCAAAAATTCAATGAAACACAAATCACATATAATTATAGCCAACCAGAAGAAACTCTGAAGCTTACAATAGAAACATTAACTCTACAGCGTGAAACACATTCCATATACTGCCACGAATCGATGCCCCCTCCTTCCCCGATGCCATCTTCTTCTCACTGCATTATACCAGAAATATTAGATTATGACAGTGATGACTCTGTTAAGGATAAGGACTACCAACCGTGTGAAGAAGTTTTTAGTGATGATACTGAATATGGTTATGACATGCAAAGACAAAATACAGTTTCAAACCCTAAAAGTAAACCAATATTGAAAAGGAAAACGTCAATAACTAAACCGTGTCCCAAAAAATTAATAACGCGACGACATACTCAAGAATTTACAAGAACAGAAGAGATTATTGGACATCGGTTTCCTAAGAAAAGACGTACATCTTTATCTATTTTTGATTGCTCTATTTCTACAGATTTAGTAAATTTAGCACCACCATCTTCCACAAAGAGAAATAAATATGATACCAGTTTGAAAGATAGATTAGTTGAGAAGGAAAAGGAACGCAGAAGCAAGTACAATGTAAAAACAGGCTGTGATATGAAGTGTGCAAAATGTTGTTCAACTATATTTAATAACAAGTATTGGATTCACACATTCTGAAAGAAGATTATTTATAAGAAGTAATTATACGGTAGCAGTTCCTAACAGAAAATATGTTCAGGAGCCTAAGAGAAATGCAAAAAGAGCTTTTACTTTACAAAAGAGTCATGGAGTTTTAATGAAGGTATGCAAAGTATTTTTCTTAACTACTTACTTACTACACTGTGATATGTTTATTTCATAAGTGCATAAGAATTTGAAACCAAGTGTCATGTGCCATAAAGCTTTCAAAAACGATACTTACATGTTTTGGGTATTTTTATAAATAATTAAAATATAATTTTTCTTATGGTTTCGCGAATACTGATTATTATTAAAGATGTAATTGTGATCTCATTACTGAATAAGATTTGTAAAAGTTTGATTAAACTTGTTTTTTTAAATTTTATATTGTTTAATTAAATAATAAGCTATTTGTTAAGTTCCTACACAATTTAATTAGACGTACTGATTGTCTATTATATTTTATTAATAAATAAAGTTCTGATTTTCATAAAATAGTTTATAACACTTTTTACCCGCAAGTGCTTATTTAAAAGGCAGTTAATTGCGAGCGAGATTTCTTTAACTGCCTTCTAGTTGAGCAATAGGAGAACCAGTATAAAAATATATTTTACAATACCGAGCTTAAAAGCGTTTTAAATCCCATAACTGCTTTCTAAGTAAGCCAAGTTAGTCTTCCAAGTGTTAGTTACTAGGCTATAAGTCTGTTAAAATCCTTTAACTGCTTTATAACTAAGTATATTTTGATAACTTTTACTTTAAGTACAAGACGTGGCGGTTACAAGAAATTGCTTTACTATAAAGCAGTTAAGGTATGGTTAGCGGCCTTATAGTGCAGTATATTACGTAAAAATGAAAAAAATTGCTTAGCTAAAAGTTAGAAAATGAATTTAAATAAAATGTGATTAATATAAATGAATAATCTAAATCACATATTGTGCAAAAAGACTGTGCCTGCGTATATAACTTGCAACCTTGTTCCTAGGTAGCATACTTTTCAAGAGACATCAATTCCCACTTATTTTTGCGTTTTCTCGAAAACTACTTTTTGCACTTAGCTGCCTTTTAGTTAGTGGACGGCATAAGAATGCCAAAAGCACTCTCGACATATCGTCTGGCTCGCCTCAAGCGATAATTAAAAACTCTTTTTTCTACCGACAAGTACTTCCCTGAATATGGGCGTATTATATTATTTGTTAGAGGTAATCCTTCATCCGCCACGAAGACAAAAGGAATAGCTTTTTGAAAGCCGGGTAACTGTTTCGGCGGTGGTATAGGTAATTATCCTTTTATTAGTAAGTCATATAGATTCGAGTTCTTAAAAACGGTGGAGTCACACTCCTTACCATGTGCACCTATGTCGACATATATAAACTTGTAACTCGAATCAACAAGTGCCAATAGCACTATAGTGTTATAATTTTTATAATTGAATAAATACAAGTTTAAAAAAACTAAAAACACGCTTCCATTGAAAACCAAACTAAAAAGTACAAAACAATGGAAAAAAAGCGTGGAGTGCCTGATATCAATAAAAAAATACCTTAAAAAGCACCCCACGCTTTTTTTCCATTATTTTGTACTTTTTAGTTTGGTTTTCAATGGAAGCGTGTTTTTAGTTTTTTTAAACTATAATTTATTATTTATAGTACCCTATTTCTTTGATCAGTGTTGATAATAGGTACTACCTATATTGTTGATTGTGTGAAATGACTATTATATTTTTTAATGACGATTATTCGCGGGTAACGACGATATTATTATGATAATTGTTGATACTTAAGTATTTTTTTCGGAAATTTAAAAGTACATAGGTGTTTAGAGTAACTTGGGATTGAAGGATTTTAAGATAAGTTATTATATGAGTTGCCGTGTGGTGACGGCAGAATAGAATACAGTTGTCACCACCCTTACTCTTCCCGCGGGTGCCGTAAGAGCCGACTGAGGGATAATAAATAAAACAGAGAATGGGCAGCAGCGCTCTCTGATAAATCTTTAATACTGCGATCTCCAAGCTTGGAGATTATGGCAAACCCCTGCATTTATGTGGAGGAGGCTCTTAGTCCTGCAGTGGACTGTTACGGGCTATTATGATGATGATTATGATATGATGAATGAGACAGACTGTCTATTCTGCCTTGTCTGATCATATCCATTTGCCACGGTACCTTTCCTTCTGGAGAAACAAAGTACTCTTTAAATTTTTCTCTAACAGCAATAGCGTCTTGACAGTAATTTCTTCCAACAATTTCAATATTAGAGAGACCGTCTTGAGAACTTTTACTTTCATTAGAATTTAGATAATTTTCTCCAATTGCTTGCGAATTTTCGGTACGCAAATAGTTATGAAGGGCACATGCAGCTTGTACGATTTTAGCCGATCCGTAACGTAACGATCAGTGTCAGTGAAATTTCATACTGTAGCATACATTTTGTACGACGCTATCCGTACTCGTCAGTGACAGTGACGTTCTGTGGTGTCAGTGCTGCGCCGACATTGTCCGTGATCCGACGTGAATTTGTAGCGGACAATATTTTGCCTGAGACTGTCGCAGTGTTTCAAGATGGACGACGAAAAGTTGATTGAATTGGTACGTGTAAACCCTGCAATTTATGACCTTTCACATAGAAAATACATGGACAATAATTTTAAAACAACAATATGGAATAATATTGTGCTAGAATTGGGCGTAAGCGGTAAGTATTTACCTATTTTATTTACGTAGCTAGATACTAGTTTTTTACACAAAAAGTTATTTACACAATCATGTAAATACTTACTTAATTGGACTGGAAAATAAAAGAAAAATATGTGTTCTGTACGTTATTAATTTATATTATCCATAATAATATTATAAATGAGAAAGTAAACTGTCTGTCTCTTTACAAAAAATAAAATGAATCAAGTAAACAGGTCCTACTAGGCAGCTAGGTACAAAGTATTCATCATCATCATCTCAGCCGCAAGACGTCCACTGCTGGACATAGGCCTCCCCCTATTTGGGGGGCTTTGCCATAATCGCCACGCTTGGCAAGCGGGTTGGCGATCGCAGTATGATGGTAAAATGCATAGAGATCGCTGCTGCCCATTCTCTAGTAAATCCCTTAGTCGCCTTTTACGACACCCACGGGAAGAAATGGGGTGATCCTATTCTTTATGTCCGGCACCACACGGGACAAAGTACAAAGTATTAATTGTAATATTTAATATTATTAGAATAATTAATAGTAATTTATTTATATTCTCGTCTCTTGACCATATATCTAGCCATCCAGATTCAGCGTTTAAGTAGTTTTTAAATAATTCTCTGGTCTTGAAAGCTTCGTTTGTGGCACTTCTTGCACCTTGTAAAGGGAGATGGCGAAGTATATCTCCACTTAGATTTGCCACTTGTACTTTTCTTGTTCCATAAGAATATGTATCATTGACATGTTTCTTTATAAAATTATGTAGGATTAGTGTTGATAGTATCATATAGTGTACGTTTTCTGGCTTAGCTTGAATTGGTCTAAAATATATCAGAAATTTTTGAGCCAGTAACCCAAAGGCATTCTCAACGACTCTTCTGCCTCGTGATAAACGATAATTAAATATCTTTTTAGATACATCCAAATTTCGTCCTGGATAGGGTCGCATCAAATAGGGTTTTAATGGGAATGCCTCATCTACGAGAATTACATAGTGAGTTGGTGTATCTGTGCCTGGTAATGGTGAATCTGGTGGTACAGATAAATTACCTCGTTCTAATCCCTTGCCTAAATTGCTCTTTGCAAATATGCCACCATCACTGTTCTTACCATATGAACCCACACTGACAGCAATAAAATTGTAACGAGCATCTACAAGTGCTAACAAGACGATTGAAAAGGTTTTCTTGTAGTTAAAGAACATGGACGCGCTGTTGGCAGGAGCCTGTATAGTAACGTGTTTTCCATCTAATGCTCCCAAACAATTAGGAAAATTCCAGTTAGTATAAAATTCATTAGCAAAGGATAGCCACATCTCCTGTGTTGGTCTTGGTAACATTTCGTCCATCGAAGTCTCCACTATTGTTTTGCAGGTTTCATTAACAATTTCATGTACTGTGGTGTGCCCTAAACGGAAACTGAATGATATTGTTTTAAATGAGTCCCCTGTTGCCAAACATCTGAAATAAAAGAAATACATATAGGTTAATAAACGAAATATAATTTAAAGGATAGTTTTTATAGTTAAATAAATTGTGTTAAGTATTTAAAATTATTGTGGTATGTTTGTATTAAACGGGTGTTTTTGTTTCAGGTCTAATATGTAAATACGGGACAACTTTAGAAAGAGTATTCAAAAGAATGTTACTAAAAGTGGTCAAGTCAACAAAGCCATATAAATATCATGGGCAACTAAGTATTTTGGTAAAATTTTTTGACGACAGAAATAACACTGAAAATGTCAATGATGAAGATGTTACACCACAAAACGATGAATCTAATATTTCAGCATTTTCATTGTCGACTCAAGCAATATCGCCCGCTTCTGAATCCCATCCTATTGATTCGCTAACATATTCGCCGACTCCATCAACAGCTTCTCAACATTCTCATGCTTCCTTAACGAATCAATATGGATCATCATTATCATCAAGAAGTCGTGGATCCAGAGGACGCAAGGAGAATAAAAACGATTCTGTAAAAACAGCTTCATCAGAAGTTATGGATTATTTAATTCGCCAAAATGAGCATCCTGTTGACATATTTTTGGCATCTCTTGCTCCGACATTAAAAGAATTACACCCTTGCGATTTATTTGACGCTAAATAAGAAATGTTTGCGATAGTACAAAAATACGAAGCAAAACTATTGAGAAACAAATTTCCAAGGCGTGCGTTGGAATCAAGAACAATAATTACAAGCCAAAATAGGTCTAATGAAGTTAGTCAGTTGGAAACTGTTGTGGTGGAAGAGCATGGAAGCGCGAGTACGAGCCAAGATAGGTCTAACACGATAAATAGTAATTATGAAACTGTTGTGGTGGAAGAACGTGGAAGAGACATTACGACTCAAGACATGGCTAATACGATTAATAATGATTATGAAACTGTTGTTGTGGAAGAACGTGGAAGAGACATTACGACCCAAGACATGGCTAATACGATTAATAATAATTATGAAACTGTTGTGGTAGACAATACTTTAGACAACCGCATTGTACTTGTCAAAGATTCTAATAACAAATATACAATTAAGGGGTTCTACAATTCTTTCAAGTAAACATAAACCTATGGCAGTATAAAATAATTTGATTATAATTTTAGTTTTATTGACACATACCTCAAACTTACTGCTAGACGTTCCCTTGGTGGTATAGCTTTTCTCCAATGAGTATCTTGTTTTTTTAACTTTTCAGTAAGTTTAGATAAAAGTATGTCGAAACAATGTTTTGACATCCTGAAATACTCAAAAAACTTTGATTCATCATCTATCAGGTGTTTATATAGGGTAGCGAACTCTCCTTCTTCTTCTCTTTTCCTCCATGCGTTATGAACCCATTTTCTACTTCTCACATGAATTTCTTCGCCTTCTAATATTAAAGCAATTGCTGCTAACTGTGATCTTGAATATCGAGGCATTTTACAAGCACGTCAAACTGTTGCAAGGTACTAAAAATCACTGCACGCGTCGTGTCGGTACTGACATGTACGAATAGCACGTCATGGAACGGTACGGTACGGAACGGTACGGGTGTCGGTCACGTGTCGGCACTGTTGTGTGAGGATTATGATTATGTCTGCCATATCCGGTTGTACTTGCATAGGTCCTTGAAAAAATGCGAAACCTTGCTCTTAAAATTCCGAAAGCATTTTCTACAGTTCTTCGAGCACGTGATAAACGGTAATTAAATACTTTATTAGAATCATTGTTTACAAGCTTTGCTTTACTGTAGGGCTTTAAAAGATACGTTTTTAAAGGAAATGCTGCATCAGCCATAATAGTATACGGCATAGGTTCAGAATTTTGATGTATTGGAGTATTCTGTGGAACATTCAGTTGGTTCCGTTCGAAGATTTTCCCCATCACGTAATTTTCGTATACACCACCACCACTGTTACGGCCATCCGCCCCTACATCTATCATAACAAAGAGTATAGCACGATAAGCATGGGTCAGATGCCCCTCGGGGAAATGATATTTTTACCAAGAAATCACTTTGTTAAGAGAAACATTTCCCTAAATTATCAGACCTCTGCGCACGTTAGTTTTTGAAATACAATAAATAACTGAATTTTGAAAAAAAATAATTTTTTTCTCCAACAAAATGTTTTTTTTTTTCGAACGTCAGATACACCAAAAAAGTATTATACAAGATATTTATAAGTCCTCGCAGTGATTTATATCTCGAAACTATTGCAAATTAAAAAAATTCAAATAAAAAATTGCAAGTATTTTAAGAGACACTAGCACGATTTTTTTCTCATAAATGACCCTTACTATGCTCTATAACAAATATTTTTTTCGAAATTTTCGCTAGGGTAGAACAGTTTAAAAAAAAATATTATCATTATTTATATAGAACAGAGGTAGTGCGATGAGAGGGTGGGATGGAGAGGAAAAAGTGGGTCCTTTAAGAAAAAAATTTTATATGTAAATTCTTTTATTCGATTTATATTTCTTTTGAGCTGTAGTGTAGCAATATTAGAATATCACACTTAATTGTTTACAGAATATTTGTCACATCTTTCGCTGTAAGTTTTGTATTATGTTTTTTTTTTTTTTATCCTTTATTATAAAGAACTCCGTTCTTAATAATTAATTACAATCTAGTCTATAAGACTAATAAGCAATTTAAATCTAACTTAATTTTATACATGATGATTATTTTAAAACTTAGAATAGTGTCCTTTGTACTTTACACAAGTCCGTTCCACTTTCTTAGAGTCTGGTATGATGATATTATAAACACTTTGTTCATGTGTTATTATGTGTGTCACTGTCACTGTTATTTCTGCACTTTTTACACTACACTAAATCAAAAGGTTTTGTTCGTTTTAGTCTTCGCACTATATTCGTTTGGTCTAACAGCTGAATCGCCTCGATGTTCACATGATGATGGAGTCGTTGTTCATGGGCTTCAGCATATTTTTGTATTATCTTGGTGACGGGTTCCATGTTCAGGTCACGATGGAGGTCGTCATTTCTTATATACCAGGGAGCATTAACTATACTCCTGAGTACCTTGTTCTGGAATGTTTGGATGATTTTGATGTTGGTTGGTTTAGTACTTCCCCACAGTTGGATGCCATATGTCCATATTGGCATAAGAACATGCTTATATAATAGTATTTTGTTGTGTATTGATAGACAGGAATCCCGTCCAATCAACCAATACATGTTTTTAAAGCGCATGTCTAGTTCCTGCCTTTTCTTTTTGACGTGCGCTTTCCAGCGCAGTTTCGCGTCAAGCGTTATGCCAAGGTATTTGGCTGTATTTGCGTATGGCACTCGTTGACCATTTATGAAGACTGGGTGGTAGTCACAATTTCTGTTGGTGAAATCAATATGAAGCGACTTTGATTCATTCAATTTGATTCTCCATTTTTGTGCCCAATCATGAACTTTATTTAGAGCGATTTGTACCTTTTCGATTGCTTCCGTATGGCATGATCCTGTCGCCATGATGGCAGTGTCGTCCGCAAAGGTTGCAATTGTATTATTTTCGAGCTCTGGTAAATCATACGTGTACAGCAAATAGAGCACTGGTCCCAGCACACTACCTTGGGGCACACCAGCTTTAATTATCTTTAGCTCGGAAAAAGCATCCTCGTGCCTTACTCTAAACATTCTATTTGTAATGTATGATTGCAAGATATCGGCAAAATCATTAGGCAGCATAAGTCTTAGCTTGTACATCAAACCCTCATGCCAAACTCTATCAAAAGCTTGTGCCACGTCTAGGAATACGGTGGAGCAAACTTTTTTATCTTCAAGCGTTCTCTCGATGATGTTGGTAATTCTATGTACTTGGTCTATCGTAGAATGTTTCTCTCTAAAACCAAACTGGTGGTCAGGGATCAAATTATTCTCGCTTATAATCGGTTTTAGGCGTTTTAAAAATAATTTTTCAAACAGCTTTGATAGTATCGGCAACAGGGATATGGGCCTGTATGATGATGCTTCGTGAGGTGGTTTGCCGGGCTTTGCAATCATAATCACTTCAGCAACTTTCCATGGCTCAGGAACATGCTTTAGTACGAATGCAGCATTGATGAGCCTTGTAAGTTTAACAATAGCTTTACGAGGGAGATGTTTTAGGATTTCACCCGTAATAAGGTCATACCCTGGGGATTTCTTTTTTAGGCTTATCATTTGAATTTCCTTTGCAACTTCTTTCGGGGTCACAAGCTTAATTCTTTGATCTTGCAGAATATCGGGAACTTGCAGGTTTTCTACAGACCCGTCATTTGGCTGAAAGGTTTCTTCTAAATGATGTGCAAATCTTAGGGCTTTTTGCTCGTTGCTTATGGCCCACTTTCCATTATCATCTCTGATCGGGGGAATTGATGTGACTGGCCTTTTCAACAACTTTGTTGCTTTCCAAAGAGAGTATTGCGTTGTATGATCACTGCTTAACTGCCGTAGGTTAGTGTTGAGAGCCTCATCTTGAAAGGTTTTTATTGTTCTCTGTAGTCTTTTCGATAGATTATTCAACAGAGTTTTGTCTTTCGGAAATCTAGTTTGCTGCCATATTTTCCTTTGATTTCTTTTTTCATATAATAGGTCTATAATTTCCTTTGGGTAGTTATTTCCTTTACATTTTTTATTTGACTGTGGTGTGTTGTTCCATGCACATTGTTGGATATCGTTGCCAAACTTGTTTACTTCAAAATCGAGCTGATCTTTGCTTTTTAATGAAGTTTTTAGGTCAATTATATTTCGTAAGTCTATGCTAAAACTCTCCCAATCTGTAAACTTATTTTCCAATGTCAGGTGGTTTTGTCTCAGTAATATTTTGTGACTCAGTTTTAATAATATCGGAGAGTGGTCGGAGTTCATATGATACCCCTCTTCCACACTCAGGTAATTGGTGGATATATTTTTGACAATGAAAAAGTCTATAAGGTCTGGAAGTTTCTGGGGGTCAGTCGGCCAGTATGTAGGTTTTCCAGTACTTATGACCTCACAACGCATGTCATTCACTGCTCTAAAAAGCTGTCTTCCCTTAGTTGAAGTTAGTCTCGATCCCCAATGAGTGTTCTTAGCGTTAAAGTCCCCGCCCAATATAAATCTTGGTCCAAGAAGTCTGAGAAAGTTCACATATTGTTCTTTGTTTATCATGTGTCTTGGGGGAAAGTATGCAGCTGCTACTGTAACATTAAACTTTTTTGTTTTAATTGATACCGCCACAGCTTGCGTGTCCAGCTCCTCGTATTTACTCTGTTCGTAATGACAGATATTTTCTTTAATAATAACTGCACTACCTCCTCGGGCCGTGTTGTTAGGGTGCAGCGAGTGATACACTTTATAACCTTTAAACTGTACAAAAGACTGCTTAGTGAAGTGTGTTTCAGAGATCAAACACACATCAATGTTTTCCGTGTCTAGGACTACTAACAACTCATGTTGGTGTTGCAGCAGTCCGTTGGAATTCCACGCCATTATTTTAAGTGTGTTATTCATTATTGATTTTGTACAGTACTTGATTCTAATTTCTCTAGTCTCTTGTCAAATGAGGATATGCACTTCAAGATCTGGTTGAGCTTATCGTCTAGGCTTGATGGTATGCTTGGTTTTACTACTTGTGCATATGAGGCACTTTTGGATGAAGGTGCAGTTATTGTTGTTGTCTGTGCAAACTGCACACTTTGTTTTGTTGTCTGTTTGTCAGTGTTTCTAACAATTTGCTTAACGGCAGTGTTGCTACTTGGATTACTTTTTGCGTGTTTGTTCTTCATCATTTGCATCTCCTTGGCAACTAAACACCCTCTGTAGTTGGCTGGGTGAGGTAAGCCACAGTGGACACACTTAGGTTTTTCTTGTGCTGGTTTTTTACAATCAGCTGTGAGGTGTTTCCCTGTACATTTAACACATCTTAGCTCTTTTGCGCAATACTTCTGTGTATGACCATAAGATTGGCATCTCTTACACTGCGGTATTATTTTTGACGTTTTAAGGGGGTGAATCTCCACTTTACAGCCTAGGATATATTTAATGCCGTATATTTTGTTGAGTTCTTCGTCATTCTTGAACGATAAAATAAACATGTTCAGCGGTTCTTTTGTTCTCCAGCTAAGCTTGTTAATTGCATTTTCTATCTGGAATCCTTGCGACGTTAAATCATCTTTAATCCGGTCCGGTTGGCAGGAAGAATGCAACATTTTTGCCACAACTCTTATTGGCCTATTTTGCTTATCCTCGTATGAGTGCCAAAAGCAGTTATTTTCGGTTAATCGCCGAGAAATAACTCTGTAGGACTCTTCAGTCTTGGCATTTATTTTCAAACTATCACCGCTTAACATTTTCGCGGTAAATGTTTCTACTGGCTGAGATTCAGTCAAAAAGTCGTAGAATGTTTGGTAATTCTTAACACCGTCCACCACAATCGGCGGCGGCGCTAGAATCTTTTTAGTGGTTGTCTTCTCTTTGCTGTTAGCTTGCTGCTGCTGAGCGCTAGTTTTAGCATGTTGTGGCGGTGGTGGAGTAAGAGAGGTGTTCAACTTCCTTTTCTTCCTGTTTTTAGCCCTAATCCACCCAGTTTCTTTGGCAAGTTCATCCTCATCCGTGCAGTACTCAACTTCACTTATAGTAGGCTGAGCTGGTGTTATGGCAACACTGGCCTGTTTATCTGAGGGTTCTTCTTTTTCTCGTGCTTTTAAGCAATTTAATTGACCTTGCAGATCTTGTATTATGTGAATATATTTTAATTGACTGCAAATCCTCTTCATAGAACCGATTATTAATTATATGTGTTGAACAACAACGGTTTCCTCTAGGAATGAAAATGGACCGTTTTAAATAACAGTGTGAGCATGCATTGTCAGGTACAGTAATTAAATCGTTAGTGCGAGTACAAATAAATAAATAAATAATAAATAAATATCTTAAGACAACCAACACACCGTTATCTGATCCCAAACTAGGCAGAGCCTGTACTATGGTAACCAGACAACTGATAAACATACTTATATATTTCTAAATACATACATATTATAGATAAATTACACCCAGACACAGAACAAATGATTGTGCTCATCACACAAAGATTTGTCCTGGGTGGGAATCGAACCCACGACCTCAGTCTTTGAAGTCAGGGTCACAAACCACTAGACTAACAGGCCAGTCAATTCCCAGTCAGTTAAAATTAAGAAATGAAACAATATCTATGATTAGATATAGTTCTTTGTATGAAAAGTTCTAAATAATCCTCTGAAGATTCGTCGGAATAATTTCGTATGTTATAGGTAACATCTGGGTCCAAATCTGGTGTTGGTTCAATTTTGAACAGTGCTGTAGAAGTAGTTGGTTGATTGTGATCAATTTCATCAGAAAATTCTGAAGCTTTTCGCTTATACTTTTTTATACGACAGGCTCCACATACTACACTATTTAAAAAAATAGTTTTTGGTTTCTCTAACACATTCTGACATAATGTTATATCTTCCGTTGTTGTTAAGATTTTGTTTTGGAAACGAACCACAAATCACATTTGGGATTTTTCTCATTCTGCATTTTTATTAAATAAAATTGATTACTCAATGCACACGAAATATTACTATGTACACGTAACGTCATTCCTACACATTATTGTGTCTTTGTCGTTAAATATGTTATAATTACATACTCATTCAAAATAATAGTATGAATATAATATAAGAATCATTGATACTGAATTGTATAACAGTTAACTTCGTAATAGGATTCAAAAGAGAGATCCGTTTAGACATGAGTTTGAGACAAAAACCAAATAAACAAACACGTATCAACTTGTCGCATATTGCAGCGCATGACTAGGTGCTCGTAGGAAACAAATGTGTTGATAAAGCGATAACTAGAAAAACAACCATACACATATAAATTGTCCGAACTAAAAATGTGCTAAAAAAAAATTAAAGAAAGTTTGTCAGACGTATTCAAAACGTTTTTTATAATTTTCATACCACTTGAGTAGAAATACTACTGCACCAAATAAATTAAAGTTAGTAATTAAGAATTTAAAAACATTGTAAACATAAAAGACAAAAGCACGACTCAATTTTGTACTGTTATAATTAATATATATTATTAATAATATTTATTAATAATAATGTAGTATTAATAGTAACTATTATTAAAATTACATTTAAAAAATCAGAACAGGATTACTTGCTTAGCTAGTCTAATATTCATATATTAATGAAAACAAATTAAAAGCTGGAGAGTTTATGGTGCAATATGCTGCCCCTATTACTGTTATAAAGTGGCGTGATACCAAAGACGTGTACATCTGCACAACAGCTTTTGAACCTAAAGCAGTAGTGACCATTCAACGTACTCAGAAAGATGGTTCCAAAGCCCCAATAACATGCCCATTGGCAATCGAACAATATACCAAATGGATGGGCGGGGTTGACAGACTCGACCACTTCAGATCATCTTACTCCATTGCTAGAAAGTCAACTAAGCAAAATTGGATACGTCTTTTCATGTTAGAAGTAGCCTGCATAAATGCGTATATCGTTTACAAAATAACCCATAATAAAACGAGCAGCAGCCATCGAGATTTCAGGCTAAAGTTAGCCAGAGGCTAATTGACATTTTCACCATTAGACTTAGAGTACCAACAATATTCAAAAATAAAAAACCGGCCAAGTGCGAGTCGAACTCGCGCACCGAGGGTTCCGTACAAACCTGTAGGTATATAAGTAAAAGTTCACCCATCACGATGAGGTATTCCTCGTAGCGCTCCCGTTTTGAAACGCTCCCATCTAAGCGCTCCCGTTTTGTTCCTCCAAGCGCTCCCAAAAAGAGCGCTTCGAGGAACGATTAAAAATATTAAAATTTATTTCCTCGAAGCGCTCCCATGATTAACTTTCGGATAGAGATGGGACTATACTAACTGAAATTATCGATAATAAGTAGAACAAATTGTTATAATATACAACTAGCGGCCCGTCCCGGCTTCGCACGGGTTTGGTAATTTTTTTTTTTTTTGTTTTATTGTAAATCCTTTAGTCCACCAAATAGATGAATATAATCTACCGACATATGTACCTATTCATATTTTTTTATTGTTTAGAAAGCTTATGATTTCTCTCCATTATGTTTCCCATTACTACCCCCTTCCCCGCACACCTCAATGTTTTTTTTTTCGGAAGTTTTTCGTAGAAATAAGGCAATGAGGTGTATATCGTTTACGTCAATGGTAGAAATGACTTTCCTTGTCCTAGGCGGGGCGAGAGAGTGTCAGACTCTTACTGACTAAAACCACGTACTGACTAAAATCACCTGCTTTGAGCCGGGAT
Organism: Aporophyla nigra; assembly: GCA_947507805.1. Taxonomy (NCBI): domain Eukaryota; kingdom Metazoa; phylum Arthropoda; class Insecta; order Lepidoptera; family Noctuidae; genus Aporophyla; species Aporophyla nigra. The sequence continues at coordinate 21,800,103 of OX382292.1, read as the reverse complement.
CCAGTAACGTATTGCGCTCAACGGTGATGCTACCTATGCGATTGATAAAATGGTTAAAACAATTTTATAATTAATTTTTGCCAAAAATAGCGATACTAACTTCTTAACTAAGAGTTAAAGATGCGGCGCGCGCGGCGTGTGAGTCCTGCACACACACATACAAACCGTAACCCCGCCTCCCCATTGTATCCTAGAGAGTCGCGTTTAACGAATTCACACGAACCCAGCCGAGCATTGCCCGAACTTGTGTTTACGTAAAATTGCGTTTTGTTGTTATCGCAAGTTGCGCGAATGTGTCACGGAAGCAAGTTTGTTTACTAATAAAGTTTGTGAAATAATTGTGTGAGCATGGAACCAATTGCTGGACCAAGTACTGGAAACGTGCTAATTAAACACGTCCAAAGTAAAAAAGGAAAGAAAGTGTTGTTATGTGATAATTATATATACAGACCTATAAAAGTTAATAAGAATGGGAACAGTGTGTGGCGGTGTACAATAAAGACGTGTGGTGCCTTCCTAACTCTTAATAAATATGAAGATATTTTAAAAAAGAACGAACATTCTTGTCGGCGTAATGAGGCATCACAATTTGTGCGAGAAGTAGTGGAGGATATTCACCAAGAAGCCATGTCCACCTTAGACCCTCTCCCTGAGGTTTATAAAAGAAAACTTAATTGTTTATTAGACCAGGGAATTAATTTGACAAATCAAATACCAAAGTTTGAAAATATTAAAACTGGACTTTATAATAAAAGAAATAAAAGTTTTGGAGTTAAGCGTTTGTTTGGGAAATGTCTAACAGATGTGCAAGTAAGTAATTAATTTAAAAATATGTATATTTTATTTGATGCCTTGCCCTTTAGAGTCACATTAATCTATGCTCTAGCACAGATTACGTACAGATACTTCACTCCATAGAAAATTTATAAAACCTACTGCTATATTAGCCTACTCCGTCGCGTCAGCAACCACTGCATGCTTAAATGTGCTTAAATACTCAAGCGTACAGTTGTAATTGCTTCGCACCGAGCGATCCCACAGCAATCGCAGGGCTGCTCTTCGATAAAATTAAATTAACATAACTTTTTGTGTTTATATTATTGAGAACTGTGATTATGTTTTAACTATTTTTTTTATCAACACATCTAGATAAATAGAGGTCAGTATGAAGGTAAAATAAAAAAAAATCTTTAAAAGTTACATGTGTTTTATATATATTATAATTATGTAGGTATCATGTTTAGATAAATTTTGTTTATCTAAACATAATCGTTATTTTCGTCAACGTTTTTGTAAATACCGATCACTGCCAATGACCATAAATTTCTTGTTTTAGGTGCCAAAATCATTTCACAACTTCACCCTTGCGGATTATGATGACGGTAAAAGGAGGATCCTTTTGTTTGCTACCGAGAAGAGTAGAGGGGAGTTAGGAAGATGTCGTCATTTATACTGCGACGGGACTTTCAAAAGTGTGCCAAAACCATTTAAGCAGCTGTACAGCATCCATGGAGAAATCGATGGCGTTGTGAAGCCACTAGTATATGCTCTATTATGTGATAAAAAGAAGTCAACATATAAATTATTATTTCTGTTGTTGAAAACAACAGTACCAAATATGCAGGTTGATTTTTTTAAAAGCGACTTTGAGGAAGCCGCAATCAGCGGTTTTTTAGCAGAGTTTCCAAATGCAGTTGCAAGTGGGTGTATTTTTCACTACAAACAAGCGCTTAAAAGAAAATCTCGAGACCTAGGTCTATCCAAAAATAGTATTTTTAGGAAGCATGTTGCTTTGTGTACTGTATTACCTCATTTACCTGCCTCAGATTTAGATGATGCATTTCTTTATATAATGAGTCAGTCTCCACAGGACAAAAATGTCACAAAATTCAATGATTATATGGTTTCCCAATGGGTAGAACACCGATTTTGGAAAAACAAATTTACATGTTACGGTGAAAAGAATAAAACAAATAATTTCGTGGAATCACATTATTCAGACATTAATAAAAAAATCAATCAAAAGCAAGGTGTAAATTTAGCCAAACTGCTAAGGTACTTACAAAACTATTGTAACAATTTTGCTGAAATAAGATTAAAAATGAACATTTCCGAAAATCAAAAACATGCCCAAGAACGAAACAATGTAATTGAAAATATATTACATCAATACGTGTCTGGCGCTATTTCTATAGGACATTGCCTAGAGATGTTAAGATTTTAATAAGTATTTTTGCACCTGTTAGTAATGATTAATTAATCAGTAATAATTAAGATTATGAAACGATCTGTGATTTTTAATATTAAAGATTTGATTTTTATATTATTATACTACTCTTAGTAAGATTAATATTGTTTCAATGTGATTGTAACTGGAAATATTATTTTATATCCTATTTGTAATTGTTAAACATGAAGGAACCATCTGTGTTTTTTTTTTTTTTTATTGGCTATAGGCTCGCGTTTGACCATAATCACACCTGATGTTAAGCGATGATATGGCCTACGATGGAGCACGCTTGCCTAGAAGCAATCTATTCACTCTAGACTTGAAGACGCCTAGGTTGTAGCTATCAGGAAACACAGACTCCGGCAGGGAATTCCACTCCTTAGCTGTACGCATAATGAATGTGTTCCCAAAACGCTTTGTACGTATGGGTGGGATGTCGACCATGTAACGGTGGCGCAACGCCGTACGTCTTGTGGTCCGATGATGGAACGGACTTGGCGGGATCAAATTGTGCAACTCCAATGAACACTTATTAATTAGTCAGTAATAATTAAGATTATGAAACGATCTGTGATTTTTAATTTTAAAGATTTTTATAATATACATACTTATACTACTCTTAGTATTAATGTTGTTTTAATGTGATTGTAACTTGGAATATGTTTTTATATCCTATTTGTAATGGATAATGTTACTTTGCCAAATCGCCTGAAAGTTTGTCATAATATAGCCTGTATGGATACAAGTTAACAACTTTTTGTTTCTCTCAAAAATACCCAGTAGTTTTTATTTTATTAGCATTTAAAGTTTCGAAAAATATTCAGTCGCGCTGGCAGACTCGCTAATGCGTATGACGTCACAGTACCGTGACGTGGAGCTAGTCGCCAGGGGTTATTCCCGTTCGTCCACACCCCGTCGCCAGTGGTACACACAAAGTACTAATGTAATTATTATGTAGGTCTACTGCAATGTGATTATTATACGTATATAATTTATATTAAGTATATCTATGCGTTTTATTTATAACATCCTCTTTGAATACCTACACAATAACATTGGTCCTTGTATACACATAAGAGTGCCGAAAGCAAAAAGATATTATTCTCTCAATTTCGTAATTTGGTTAAGCAACTTCGATGTCGATGATGCACACATGAGTTTTTAAAAATTATCGATATAATTCATTACTTCATGCTTTTCCCTATTTTTAAACGTGGGAGCGCTTCGAGGAAATAAAGGGGAATGCCAGGAAAATGCCTAAAATGGACAGCAATTCCCAATAGTGATAAATTCTATTTCGAATAAAATACAACTCATCAATTTATTCTTCAGTTCGTTTAAGTAGGGTATAAAGGTGATTATTATTTCAGTATTTATTTCGATTTCCGTCGTACAGTTCTTCAATGACATTCAAGAACACTCATATTTGACATTACCACTATTTAGTCTGTGGTCTTTGTTAGACCATCCATCAACAATCAATCAGCAAACCGTAAAGTAGCTTCATAATTAATTATAATAACATATTTTATAAATCTCACAATCTAAGTATGCCAATCAAAATACATAAAATCAAATTATTTTTTAAAACTACAAAAAAGAAAATAACCTAAGCAGTATGAGATGTGTCCTTTGCCTTTACCGTTTGACAAAACCTTGTGACAATGATATGACGTTTAATTTTTTCATCATTATATTTCATTGTTTTGTTTGTGTTACGTTGAGTTATTACGATACTGTGTTTTATATTTATGATATTTTACGACGACTTTGGCCATATTTTAAGGATTTTGATGTTCCATCTGTACATGATACCTATTTTTGAACCCGGACTGAAATTGTCCCGCTTAACACGACGACTTGGCTTTTTGAACACGGACTTTGAACCTGCTATATACGACGACTCTGCTTGTGTTTTGGACTTGTCCCCCATTTCTTTACAAAAATGGATTCTGTTCATTGCATTAATTGTTATCTCGATATAACACGAATGAGACGTAATCCTTTGTCAATGCAAAATGATGAAGTACGTTGTTTAATACAGCAATGGATAACACCGCAACTTGTAAGTATTATGTTTTGCTGGTTTTGTTTACATTATACGTAAAACACAATTATTACACAAGTAGCTTTAGGTATGTTGAACTCATAAAAACCACTGAAAAATAATTTAAATAATTGTTTTTTTCTTTCTCTTACAGATTGATCAACACAGTGTTATTTGTGATGCATGTCTCCGATTATCTATCCAAAGTATAACGGAAACACCAGGGCCTAGTCGCCCAGATAGACAAGTTGGTCACCGTCATGTGTGTGTTTGCTGTGGACAGTCAGTTCTACGACAACGATCACATACAATGGGAAGTAATACTGACCGTGAAAGGCACATAATGAATGTAGTAGCTCACCGAATTCAACCACGACAGGTGAGAAATCTGCTTCAATAATAATGTTTAGTTGAATGTGCATCATATTATAAAGCACGGTATTGCCAAAGAAACAAATTGATGACCTTCCTACTCACTTCCGAGATCCAAATTTAATTAACAATCACTTTTTAGATGTTCCCGGTAACCCCGTCTGCAATACATCAGTTCGCCATTTCTTTGAGTCGCATCGTTATGGCGATGAAAGCTTCGCATTCGCATTACAACCCGTAAGTGCTGATAAAATTCTGCAATGCTTCCGCCAGCTTAAATCTAACGCTGAAGGCTGTGATGAGATGACCCTGAACATGATTTTGCTTACCCTCCCTAATACACTTGAAGCCATCACTGGCATTGTGAACTGCTCAATTATATCTGCAACATTCCCTGACATCTGGAAAATCGCAATCGTTAGGCCCTTACCTAAAAAACCGAATCCGACTGACTTAAAAGACCTTAGGCCCATTAGTATTCTGCCTTGCCTATCTAAAATTGCGGAAAAGGCTGTATATGAGCAGCTGTCAAAATATCTTGAGGACAAACAGATTCTACCGGAGCTACAGTCAGGCTTTCGTAAACGGCGTGGTACTTCTACGGCTCTTTTGGACGTGACAGATAACATCTTGTCAGCTCAGGATAAGGGCCTATGCACACTTCTCGTCCTACTTGATTTTTCTCGCGCTTTTGATTGTATTAATATTGATTTATTTCTATCAAAGCTAAAATATTATGGATTTGATCAAAACACGATACTCTGGTTTCAAAGTTATCTCACCAACCGTCAGCAGCGTGTAGAAATACAATTAAGTAATGGCTCTTCTCTTGTTTCTTCTCTTGTATCCATCAATAGAGGAGTTCCACAGGGTTCAATACTGGGCCCCATCATCTTCATTTTATATTGTGCGGATATAATAAATTCCCTAAAGCGCTGTAGGTACCACATTTATGCTGATGATGTGCAAGTCTATATATCTTTTAAGCCGAGTGACTATGACAGCGCAGTAAAGGACCTTAACGAAGATATTGACAGGATAGCATGTTGGGCTGAAAGCAACGGTTTGGTACTTAACCCCACAAAAACTAAATATATGTTGTTTGGAACTAAGTACCAAATCAGTGCAGTGCCGGCAACACTCAACGTTACCCTACTGGGTGAGTCGGTCAGTCGAGTCAGTGAAGCACGTAACCTGGGTCTGACCATGGACGAAGGGCTGAGATACGAAGCGCACGTGGCAGAGTCAGTGCGCACTTGTTTCTATCGGCTTAAGGTCCTTTATAAAATAAGGCCTTATCTGTCAGAAGACCTTCGGATCCAGCTGGTTGAGTCACTTGTGCTGTCCAACCTAAACTACGCGGATACAGTTATCGGTCCTCGACTTCTGGCAAAAACTGATCGACTGATCCAGAGGGTGCAAAACGCCTGCGCTCGGTTCTGTTTCTCAATCCCACCAAGATGTCACGTAACGCCATTCTTAAATAAGCACTCCATCCTGAAGATGAAGTCACGTCGTAAGTTACACTTAGCATGCCTATTATTTGGAGTTGTAAAGTACAAGCAACCGTCCTACCTGTACAGTAAACTGAGCTGGGTCGCCAGTAAAAGGGAAATCGCGAGTAGGCAGTGCTCCCAACAACTATCCACTCAATCGCACAAGACGGCTGCCTTCAGGGGAAGTTTCAGATATGCCGCATCCAAATGCTGGAACAATATTCCCCCGCCGATAAGGAATCTTAAATCTCTTGACATCTTCAGAATAAGACTGCGGATGTTTCTTATCGCCTCGCAGATAAAACTGGGCATGACGATTTCAAATACGTCCATAATATAACTGGCTGTCGTGTTCTTCCCAACTCTTCCCGTTTGCTGAGCGCATCTTTGTCACATAACTGCATACAAATGGAATACTAGTTATTGAATGATTTGTGGATCTATTGTGAGATAGATAGTAGTTATAATACACATACCTATTATTAATTACCTATTTTTATTTACTGCAAACACATTTCAGTCCGGTCAAATTTATTATTTATTCACATTAATATAGTAATATTTTGAATATTCATTTACGTATATACTATATTTTTATATGTTTAAACAATCAAGTAATCGTGTAAACAATCATCATCGTACAAAAACGCTTCGAAATGCTAAACTTTACTGTAAAATACTTTGTATGAACATTGCGGGTACTTACATAATATCACTCCGCACATTTCACAACACCAATAATAATTATTCGTGTATTGATCCCATCTGCTCGACGTCCGTGGGTCACTACAAGGATCCAGCAGAATATCAGCGTCAGGTATATTTGCCTGACACATGCTGAGCTGGACTCCCATTTGGTGCCACTCTGAGACGCACAGCGCACTATTGTATTCCACCGTACGTTATTTTCATTTATATTTTAATTTGTGACACTAAGTGTCATCATCACTATTTTATGTGTTCCTTATTTTTTTTTCTTATTGTATATTGGCACTTTGTACCTACAGCTAAATTGTAATCACGTCAACTTATTATTTAATCGTGCTTTGTATGTTGTCATGTCTTTGTGTGCACCAAATAAACGTTTTATCTATCTATCTATCTATCTATATTCAATATTTAAGTCATCAGTAAAACTAACCTGATTTTGGTTTTTGTTACAGTTACGTTCTACAGATTTGATCTGTCATCCATGTTGGCAACAATGCAACCGAGCTGCGTCACCTTCTGTTGCTTCTTTGCAAAGTCTAAGTCAAGTATCCACAGACAGTGTAAACGCATCTCAACTTGAAGTTTCTCATAGTGAAGAATCTCAAATGGTGACAGGCATACAGTTACCTAATTATGGAAGAGCAGTTGATACTCAAAGTCATTGTTTCTATCCGGGTTGCAATATGACAGATCGACATGTGGTACCACTTTCACTCAGGGTATGGTTATTTAAGGACTATAAGTATTATGTCCCACGGAATTCCAAAATATGTAATTATCATTTAAACAGTGACTTATGGCATGAAATTCCGGCATGGGAAGATGTAATCCATGTATTCAATGTGAATCACATAGAAGATTTTGCGTCGTTTGTGAATTATGAGAGCCGATCATTGGATTTCGAAAATATCAACTCGATGGAGGAATATATGTTGTGGTACTTTCTTGGAATGAGTAAAAGTCAATTTACTAGTTTAATGAGCGAGGTTCCCCGTCTGGCACAAATGCATAGAGGCTCTACTGCCCTTGCGGCCTACCTAATGAAACTAAGAACTGGGGACTCCGATGAAAGAATATCGTCTCTACTTCAAATACCCAGAAGTACTCTAGAACGACTTATGGCTGAAGCAAGAGTCAAATTAAACCAAGATTTTGTACCCAGAAACCTAGGAATTGGACATATGACCAGAGAAGAAATTGCAACCAGGAATTTAATAATTCCCAATGGACTGTTTGGTGAAGTTGATGGTCAAAGAAAACCTGTAGTCATCGTGGATGGAACATATATCTATGTACAAAAGAGCTCTAATTATCTTTATCAAAAAGAAACATATTCGCTACACAAATATAGAAACCTCGTAAAGCCATTTATGCTTGTTTGCTCCGATGGATATATTCTTGAAGTGTTAGGCCCTTATCCCGCAACAACTTCCGATGCTACTATAATGTTCAATGAATTTAATGATCCGAATAATAGACTAAGGCAATATTTTCAAGATGGGGATGTGTTTATATTGGATAGAGGGTTCAGAGACGCTGTTCCACTTTTGGAGTCATGTAATTATAGTGTCCACATGCCATCAACATTACAAGAAAATGAATTCCAATTATCAACTTTAGAAGCCAACAAAAGCAGGAAAGTAACCATTTGTCGCTGGGTTGTAGAAGTCGTAAATGGAATTTTCAAGCAGCATTTTAAAATATTTCGTCAAGATTTTTTTAACCGAGCATCCAAACATTTAATGGTTGATTTCTCTATAGCGGCAGCATTAGTTAATAGATTTCATTCAAGAATAGTTGACAGGCCAGATGCTGCTGATATTCTCCAAACAATAAATACTAATATGTTTATGGAAAACAGGCTAGCTGATTATGTAATAAATAATAATTTAAATCGACGCAGAGCGCAATTCCAAAGTATTAATGTGAATAATAGTAATGTTGCTGATTTTCCACAACTGACTTACAGCGAAATGGTTTTGATTGCATGTGGCACTTATCAAATAAAGCAGGCTCGATCCTACTATGGTGAGCATACGCGAGCTAATGGCATGTATAGTATTGAGGTTTGCACGGAGATGGATAATTTATTGATTGAGGAATCAGCTCTTCCAGATAATTGTTACTTATTGAGAGGGAAAATACATAGCAGACACATTTCAACCAAAGTATATTTTGTGTATATGATAATTAATAATTCTTTAACTGGTAGGGATGCTATACAAAATCGTTACTGTAATTGCCTAGTGGGACGTCGGACTGTTGGTACCTGTGCCCACATTATGTCAATTATATGGTACTTAGCTTGGGCGCGGTACCAATCCAACATCCGTCCTCCTGCACAGTTCCTCGATGATTTATTAATAGTGTATAATGATGAATAAAGTAATAAAATGATTTGTGTTGAATTATTTTTTCAATCCTTTAGTAACCTTGAGACATAACCTATCTTTTAGCAAAAATATTCTAAACAATGTACTCCCTAGTTTTAGATAATTATTGAAATTGTCATTGAGTTTCGTTCGATTTGAAGGATAATTTGGCGTAGATTTCATTCTTGTCTATTTCAGGCATTTTTTTGTATGGGAGATGGGCATTCCCCTTTAATATTTTTAATCGTTCCTCGAAGCGCTCCTTTTGGGAGCGCTTGGAGGAACAAAACGGGAGCGCTTAGATGGGAGCGTTTCAAAACGGGAGCGCTACGAGGAATACCTCATCACGACAATCGAGTCGTAGTTCTGTTCTGTTTCTTGGCTTGGTTTTATTTCTGTCTGTGTTTTGTTCTGTTTATTATATGATGTAACTAATAATTTACGGTTTTCGCAATTTTTCCTTTATCTGTGCTATAAGACGTTGCTTCGTACCAAATTTCAAAATTCTAGATCGACTGGAAGTACCCTTTAGGTTTTGATTCCCTTGCGAGTTTCGAAAATATGTGGAAATTTGCGGTACAAACGGCTATATCTTTTGATTGCGTTAGCTTAGAAGTTTGATTTTTTCACAGCTCCAAGGGACAGTAGACCTGAGTATTTGATATAAATTTCAGCTTGGTACCTCCACGCGTTCTTGAGAAAAAGGGTCTTGACAGACAGACGGACGGACGGACGGACGGACAACAAAGTGATCCTATAAGGGTTCCGCTTTTTCCTTTTGAGGTGCGGAACCCTAAAAAGGTGGTCAGTTCGGAGTGTCGGATAATATAAGGCTGAATAATGTTCGGGTTCACATGCCTTGTGAGGGAACCAGGAAGCGATGTCGCTACTGCAGTACAAGACAAAAACCCCAAAGGTCGAAAATAATGGGCAAGATCTGCCAAGTACCGTTGTGTGCAGCACCTTGTTTTGATGATTTTCACCATTAAAACTAATAAACATTATTTTTCTTAGTTATAGTGTGGTTTTATTAATTTCTGGGATTCATTTACAGTGAGCAGTCTAACCTTTAAAAGCTGCGTAGATAACATGTAGGACAGTGGCCACATACAGACCACATGTCTGCATGGGCAGCAGGCAGTGGTCATATAGAGACCACAGGGGTTTTTTTTTGCAGCGAAAAAAAAAATAGAAACAAGAAATTATATTTGTTATAACCCTGTAATCTACCAAAATCAGTATTCAAAAGAAAAAAAATGGCTAGACCTGGTTAAGGGTTAATGACATTTAATTAAAAATGGCTGCAAACAAGATATCGTGGACGATTCCAATGACTAAGTTTTTAATAAATGCTTATGAAAGTAACGAGTGCCTTTAGGCTAAGAACTCACGGAGCGATTTTCGCCCTCGTCCGCTGCGGTTGCGGGCCCGCCGCTTCTGTAGAATGCTAACATTTGTATAAAAATTAAAGCACATTTCACGACGCGTTTTACGCCCGCGGTGTACGCGGTTGTATGCGGCTCCCGCTGTACCGGCGGGCAACTAGTAGAATCGCGCGGGCCGCGGTTACCCGCAGCCTCGGCGGGTGGCGCCCATGCGCTTTGCGATCGGTTGGCTGGCGACCGCGGGGGCCGGCGGGCGGCGCGGCGGGAGGTACAGAGATCCGGCCATTTTGCATCAGTGACTTGTTATTACACGTGGCATCGTGACGTTGTCAACAAACAATAAGTATAATATTCTAATAAAATGGATATTGAAATAGATCTCTTAATTACCTTAGTACAAGAAAGGCCAGTTCTATGGGACAAGAGTTTGGAAGAATACAAATACAAGAGTTTGACGCTCAAAGCATGGGAGGAAGTCTGTACTATTTTAAATAAAGATTTTGAAAATTCGGACGAGAGAAATAAAAAAGAATATGGTTAGTATTATACAGGTTTATTTATAAATGTCGGCGCCACCATTCTTTTCTTTATTGACTCGGGTTTCCTATAACTACAATAATTTATTAACTTAATTTTTTGATAATTGCCAACTTAAGGCTCCACTGTCACACATAAAATATTGTTGAAAAACATCTCTTATATTATTGGCTTGTCTTCCGCTGCGTACTGATTGAGCTATCTGTATACTCTCAAGATTATGACTAAAATCTTCTTCTCTAATGTGATGGCCGTCTCGTTTTCATACGAAATTGTGAAGTATGCAACATGCCTTCACAATATCAATTGATAAAGCTATTGATACATCTAAAGCTCGATTTAATATTCGCCATTTGTTTGTTAAAATGCCAAATGCACATTCTACGTATCTCCGTGCTCTAGATAGGCGATAATTAAATACCCTTTTTTGAACACTCAAAAACTGACCACCATAAGGTCTCATTATATTTTGATGTAACCCGAACGCCTCATCGGCTACGAATATATATGGCACAGGTGGTAAAGTAGATCCGGGTAGTATTTTTTCATTGGGTAGTTTGATAGAATCGCTATTAAGCGCATTCCAAAAAGTTGTGTTTTTGAAAATGGTTGAATCAGCATTACTTCCCGGGGTCCGATGTCTACAAAAACAAAGCAGTAATCCGCATCAACTACAGCCATTAACACAAATGAAAAATAATCCTTATAATTGTAGTAAGTTGAGGCACTGTTATCTGGTTTAATTATTCTTATGTGTTTCCCGTCTATTGCTCCGACGCAGTGAGGAAAGTTTGCGTAATTGTAAAATTTTTGGCTGATTTCTTCTAAAACTTCTGTAGTGATTACCGGAAAACATTCAAGCAATAACACCTCCCATAATTTTTCACATGTTATTCTTATAATTGTCGATATAGTGGTGTGCCCAATTCTGAATGTGTAATGCAAATCTTTCATTGTTGTCCCACTTGCTAGGTATCTGAAATAAATAAATTTACTGAATTATATGCTTTTCAGGAAACATGGTAATTAAAAAATGGAAAAATATTAAAGATTGCTGGATGAAAAACAACAAAAAAGTTGAAACAGAAACAAAATCTGGATCGGGAGCTAAAAAAACCAAAAAGTACATATACAATGATCAATTACAGTTTTTGAAAAAAAATATGCCTATTGAAAATACCTCCTCAACCTTAACAAACAGTGATACAGCTTGAGCTGAGTAGTTTGTTGACAAACTACTAATACTACTACTGTTGCATCAACGTCAGATGCTTTTGCTACACCTACACCAGTCTCTTCTCAAACAGCTGCTAAAAAGAAAAAAAAAGGACGACCCGGACAAAGCATTAATAGAGTTGTTGCTCAACGCGAAGATAGACATTTGTCATTTTTTCGTGGAATTTTACCTTCATTGCAAAATTTTGATGAAGCAAAAACAAGAAAATTTCAAATAGCAGTTTTACAAATTATTGATAATCTTGATAATAATCTTCCAGCATTGTCATCTTATCAATATACATCATACAACTACAATCAAGAAAATTACAGTAATAACAATCGATATAAGTGCATAATTCTAAGTCAATTCATCAAATTTACGTACGCGAGTAATCTAACACGTACATTACGGACCTTGCGCACCTCTGCTCACCCGCACCCCGCGAGGAAAAGAAACAACGCCCTGCTTGTCGACCTGCTCACGCGAAGAAACGTCGTCTCATCACGCCAAGCGGAGCCGCCAGCGCATGTGACGTAATCGTGTGGCAAGGAGACAGTTACCCATAACTCTGTTTCACTCACCCAGCAATGCTGCACTCCGTAGCACTTGCTACGATACCGAATTCCGCTACGAAGTTGCTACGAGGTCAACCTTACACACGCCGCATCGGCTACGCGAGGTAACTCATACATACTTACTACAAATCTCACGGAACGGCTGCATAATCATAACAAACTTGACACTTATTAAATACTAAACTAAATAATCTGTAAACAACTGTGCCAACATGTCGGTATCACGTACTCCACCTAAAACAACTAAATCAAAGGTGGATGATCCTCTGCATGTTCTTCAGGATTCTGATACTGCATCTGATAAAATCGTCTGTGATAGCGATTCAGCTCGAATGTTTAACGCTTCCCGAAGAAACTTCCACTATATGGAAGAAACTTCCACGGAAAATTCCACTTATAAAGTTCAGGTTGAATTACTTGAACAGAGAATTGATTTTTTGGAAAGAAAAGCTAGGTCCACCACCATTGAGCTGAGAAATGTGCCGCAGTCACCAACTGAAACTAAGGATAATATCACACAAATAATAACCAAAGTCGGGGAAGTGCTACAGCAATCCATTCAGCTTTCTGATATTCGGGATACATACAGATTGAAAACCAAAAGTAATGCTAACTCTCCGATAATTGTTGAATTTGCATCAATATCCGTGCAAGAAAATATTATACAGAAGGCCAAGTTGTTTAATAAGAGCAACAAAGAGAATAAGCTAAATAGTTCACACCTAATGATTAACGGTCCATCGCAACCTGTTTATATATCTGAGTCTCTTACTCCATATGCAAAGAAACTGTTTTACACAGCTCGTCAACATGCTAAAAAAATTCATTCACGGGTTGCTGGCATTCTTATGGCAAAATCTACATGAAGAAAAGTGATGACCAACCATCCGTACGTGTTGATAATGAGGAAGATATTCTGCAACTCATTCAAGCATGACTTTGCCGTCAGAACAGCGGTATCAGTTATGCTTATATCTTAATACTGCTTTCTAATATCAAGTTAAGTTATTTAAAATGTAAGCTTCATTTAACTAAAAAAAATGTTTTACACCAACTTTGCACTGACTTGACGGTCTCATCACTAACACTCGCACAGTTACACACACACATCCAACTACAAATGTACTCAATATCCGGTTTAATTCTATTTGCATGCAAAATATATCTTTCCTTTAGTTTTACACATGTCCTTATAAAAATATATCCTTTAACTAAACAACAATGCAAAATAGTGGTCACCAAATGGCTGCTAGGTCTTGATTATACAAATACGGAAAAAACAATGGATATTCTAAAATAGAATAATTATACCGAAGCACACCTATATGTGACTATGTGTATGGCCGTGTAGGTGCCGGACGTAAAGAATAGCATCACCCCATTTCTTCCCGTGGGTGTCGTAAGAGGCGACTAAGGGATATACTAGAGAATGGGCAGCAGCGTTCTCTAAGCATTGCAGACTATCATACTGCGATCGCCAACCCGCCTGCCAAGCGTGGCGATTATGGCAACCCCCCCCCCCCCCCTAAAATGACAAGCACCACAAATAAATGGCCCCTAGTGCCCGGCGGCCCACCTAACCTTGGCTAAGGTAGCGGTCAAGGCCACGGTGAGGCAAGGGGTGCAAAGAATCCCCGGAGGAGATCCGGCTACCACAAACACCGACAATTGGACCTGGCAACATATAACACGCGTACACTTCGGACCGACGAGAAGATCGCCGAACTGGAGGAAGAATTGAGCAGGTTACGATGGGATATAGTAGGGTTATCTGAAGTCCGAAGAGAGGGGGAGGACTCGATAATCCTCAAATCCGGAAACCTGCTCTATTTTCGGGAGGGCGACCAGCAGTCCCAAGGTGGCGTCGGGTTTATCGTCCATAAGTCCCTTGTGAGCAACGTGGTGAAGATCGAGAGTGTGTCGACCAGGGTAGCGTACCTTATACTCAGAATATCCGCAAGGTATTCGTTGAAGGTCATACAGGTTTACGCTCCGACCTAGTCACACCCCGACGATGAGGTGGAGACCATGTATGAGGATATTTCCAGAGCCATGCATGGTTCCAAAACTCACTTCACCGTTGTCATGGGGGACTTCAACGCGAAACTGGGCAAGCGAGGCGATGATGAGTTGAGAGTGGGGCAATTTGGAGTTGGACGTCGCAACCACCGGGGTCACCTACTGGCTAGTTTTATGGAGAAGGAAGGCCTCTTTATGATGAATTCCTTCTTCAGAAAACGTGAGCACAGGAAGTGGACCTGGCAGAGGCCTGATGGTGCAACAAAAAACGAGATTGACTTCATTATGTCGACGAAGAGGCAAATATTCAATGATGTCTCTGTGATCAACGCGGTGAAAACCGGGAGCGATCACCGCATGGTAAGAGGCACATTGAATATCAATATCAAGCTGGAAAGATGTCGGCTGGTGAAGTCAACGCTCCGTCCAGCACCGATCCAACTTCAAAACCCCGAGAGCTTTCAGCTCGAACTCCAGAATCATTTTGAGTGCCTAGGGAGCTCCGTGGACGATTTTAACGATGGGTTCGTGGAAACTGTCCATACGGTCGGGTCTAAGTTCTTCAAGACCCGCCGTACTAATAGGAAAAAGAAACTCTCAGATCCTACATTGCAGCTCATGGAACAAAGGCGCGGAATGATCCTGCAGTCTTCAGAAGCTGCGTTCGAGTACCGGCAGCTCAATAGACAGATCTCTAAGTCCTTGAAAAGCGACCTTCGCCGCTATAACACAGAGCGGATCAAGGACGCGATAGAGCGGAATAAGGGCTCCAAGGTATTTACTAGGGATCTGTCTATTGGGCAGAGCCAGCTTACAAAACTGAAGACCGATGATGGCAGAGTCGTATCCGCCAAACCTGAGCTGTTTAAGGAGATTGAGAGGTTCTATGGACAGTTATACATGTCAACAAGTAACCCCGTTAAATATCTGGCAAATGACCCAAGAGCTAGGTTGACCCGACATTACACCGAAGACATCCCGGACGTCAGCTTGTACGAGATTCGGATGGCTCTGAAGCAGCTTAAAAACAACAAGGCGCCGGGTGATGACGGAATTACGGCTGAACTCCTGAAGGCTGGCGGGAAACCCGTTCTCAAGGCCCTTCAGAAGCTGTTTGATTCCGTCATACTCGAGGGCAAAACGCCACAGGCATGGAACAGAGGTGTGGTGGTACTTTTCTTTAAGAAGGGTGACAATGCCCTACTTAAGAATTATAGGCCCATCTCACTTCTGAGCCATGTCTACAAGCTGTTTTCAAGAGTCATCACGAACCGTCTAGCGCGCAGGTTTGACGACTTCCAGCCTCCCGAACAAGCCGGATTCCGTAAAGGCTTTAGCACCGTGGACCACATACATACGCTGCGGCAGGTTATACAGAAGACCGAAGAGTATAACCTGCCTCTTTGTTTAGCGTTTGTGGACTACGAAAAAGCCTTCGATTCGGTCGAAACCTGGGCTGTACTGCAGTCTCTTCAACGGTGCCAGATCGACTATCGGTACATCGAGGTGCTGAAGTGTCTGTACGAAAACGCCACTATGTCAGTCCGACTTCAGGACCAGACCTCGAAACCTATCCTTCTGCAGCGAGGGGTGAGACAGGGAGACGTTATTTCTCCGAAACTGTTCACCGCTGCACTGGAGGATGTCTTCAAGGTTCTGGACTGGAAAGGGGCTGGCATCAACATCAATGGTGAGTACATCACTCACCTTCGGTTTGCCGATGATATAGTTGTCATGGCTGAGACTATGGAGGGCCTCAGTACAATGCTCGATGACCTCAGTAGAGCTTCCGAAAGAGTGGGTCTCAGGATGAACATGGACAAGACAAAGGTCATGTCAATGCTCGTGTGATACCCACTCCAGTGAAGATCAGAGGCGCTACACTCGAAGTTGTGGACGAATAGGACAGACTGTCCAGTTAGGTAGGTCCAACTTCGAGAAAGAGGTCAATCGTCGAATCCGACTCGGCTGGGCAGCGTTTGGGAAGCTACGCAATATCTTCTCGTCCCACATACCGCAGTGTCTCAAGACGAAAGTCTTTGACCAGTGTGTGTTGCCAGTGATGACATATGGAACCGAAACGTGGTCGCTCACAATGGGCCTTATTAGAAGGCTGAAAGTCACCCAAAGGGCGATGGAGAGGGCTATGCTTGGAGTTTCCCTACGTGATCGAATCAGAAATGAAGAGATCCGTAGGAGAACCAAGGTAACCGACATAGCCCGAAGAATTGCTAAACTGAAGTGGCAGTGGGCAGGGCACATTGCTCGCAGAACAGATGGCCGATGGGGCCGAAAGGTTCTGGAGTGGCGACCGCGCACCGGAAGACGTAGAGTTGGAAGGCCTCCAACAAGGTGGACCGATGACCTTGTGA
This sequence comes from Aporophyla nigra, assembly GCA_947507805.1. Classification (NCBI taxonomy): domain Eukaryota; kingdom Metazoa; phylum Arthropoda; class Insecta; order Lepidoptera; family Noctuidae; genus Aporophyla; species Aporophyla nigra. The sequence goes on along the minus strand of OX382292.1, from coordinate 21,782,768 downwards.
AGGCCGCAGGAACCCGCTGGATGCGGGAAGCACAAAACCGGTCGAAGTGGCGGAGCTTGGGGGAGGCCTATGTCCAGCAGTGGACGTCTTTCGGCTGAAATGATGATGATGATGATGACACCTATATGTTAGAGTACACACTACGTATCTTCACTTAATAAATATAACACTCACATACACACCCTAAACCTACACTACACACACCACACATAATCACATCCATCAATCACCCGTCAAGTTTTAGACATAAGCTACTATTGTCTCTCCTTTCATAGTCTAAGTCATTTAATTGTGGAATTGTCATATATGTGAATTTATAGTTCTTACACCTATTTTACCATGGGAGAGCGCTGATTTTCAAGATACAGGTTTTTGCCAAGTTTGGAATTCAGGAGTTCATATAGTTTTAGTCGTTTACTCACCCACATTATTTGTATCCTAGTTCTAAAGAATATAATACTGTATTAGGCTATATTTTATTGAGTCCAAATAAACGTTATTATTATATCGACCTCAAAATTATTATAAAAAATTACTTATCCTCATGTGGTAGACAAGTTAAGCAGTTTAAACATAATGTACCTGGAATTGAATGGGTTAGAGAATTTCTTAATAGGAATAAGACACTATCAAGACGATTAGCAAACAATATAAAGAAACTCCGAGCTGAAATTTCAGAACAAATTATCAAAGACTTCATTGAAAATTTGACAAAAGAATTGGAAGGTATTCCACCAGAGAACTATGACGAAAGCAATCTTACAAATGACCCCGGGAAAAAGCGCGTTATTTGTAGACGTGGTGCAAAGTATCCGGAAACTATAGTGAATGCCACAAAAGTAAGTTTTTCAGTCATGTTCTGTGGGAATGCCGCAGGAGAAACAATTCCGCCATATATCATTTTTAAAGCAGAACATTTGTGGTCCACATGGACCGAAAATGGACCAACGGCTGGTTATAACAGATCAAAAAGCGGCTGGATTGATAGCATAACCTTTGAGGACTGGTTTATGTCCCATTTACTGCCAATTTTAAAGAAACGGCAAGGACGCAAAGTGATCATTGGTGACAACTTGTCCTCTCACATTAACAAAAATGTGTTAGATGCAAGCCACACTAATAACATCAGCTTTATCTGCTTGCCTGCAAATGCTACTCATATTCTCCAGCCTTTAGACGTGGCGTACTTCAGGCCATTGAAGATAAGATGGTGACAAATCTTACTAGACTGGAAAAACTCCCAAGAGGGAAGAAGGCTTCCAACTCTGCCAAAAGATCAGTTTCCTAGAGTACTAAAAGCGGCGTTGGAAAATATGAAGGACACCCAAATCAACCTTTCTAACGGGTTTAGAAAAACGGGTATATATCCTCAAAACGTAGTAGAACCTTTGAGTAGACTACCAAGCCAAGACAGAATCGTAGATCTGTATTTGATTTCCGACACTTTTCTGCAAAATTTAAAAAAAATACGGAGTAACGATAGCCCAATCCAAAAGAATCTAGCCAAGAAGAAAAAGCTTGATGTTCCTGCAGGTCGATCTATTCGCGCGGAAGATATTTCAGAAAGAGAACAAGCTGGTCCCTCGGGCTTGAGTCAAACAAATTCCAAGAAAAAAGGGAAAATCAGAAAAAGCTTAATTCATAGAAGTTCCTCTTCAGAGAGCAGTGACGCAGAAATAAGTCTCGCTTCATCTTATGAAGATCTCATAACGGCACGAGATCAACCTGATGATTCAGAAGACGATTTACCTTTGACGCAGGTTACGTTTCTAGATAATAGTCCAGGACCGGATGAACCACTGGCTCAGTTTTCAAAGTCCGATTCTCTGGTTTGTAATGAGAACCCACTTTTGGCGAAACGTAAGAAATCCGAAGATCGAAGAAGAGTAGAAGCTGTTATTGAGGAGGAGCGTCAGGATGGAAATGACTACTGTTTCGATGATCATGTGTTGGTTAAATGGGATTCACGCGTTTATCCAGGGAAAATTATGTCGAAGTCTGTAGAAGGAGCCCTAGTAAGTTGCATGAAGAGAGGAAAATTCTGGAGATGGCCTGCAATAAAAGATGAACAATTATACCGTTGGGAAGCAGTGATAAAGAAAATTAATGTTCCTAAATTTGTGAAAAAGGGCTTATTTATAGTACCTGAAATTGATTTAATTAATACGATTAAGTCTGATTATTAACCTATAGATTCTCAATTTTTGAAGACTGATTAGTAACAGATAGTTAGGCACCTAGTAAAATAATTTGTTAGTTTATGAATGTTAATTAAAGTTACACATGTTGAGCTTCTTCTAATAAATATAATTTATTAGTTTAGAAGATTTATCTGTTAGTTTTGCTAAAGATATAATTAAAAAAGCCATGTTCTAAGTTTTTTTTTTAATTTGTGTTGATTATTTTAAGTTTTTCAGTACAATAAAAACAAGTTAATCAAGATAATACGTCTTTCTTTGATATATGAAGTCACTCAAAACAGGTTTCTTTGTCCTTTCATTGAAAACCGTTACGTTTTACTATATAAGAAAATGAGGGCCAAATAAACCCGCTTCAAAGTACAACTTTGGCCCAAACTTTGCGAAAAAAAAAAACTTAGGGGTTATTTTCTTAAGTTTTACGTATGTACATGAGTTGATTATATTCACAACTAAACACCTATTTCTATTTAGACACATGGTGCTTCTTAAATTGAAGTACTCAAACGAGAAGTAAAAAGATCATGATTTTGGGACAAAGTACCCCGACCTTACGGTATGTGTTTGGTGTCAAGCATCACTTGCTAGACTTCATTTTCATGTTTTGCCTGAAGGACCAGAAAGAGAATATATTGCCCAACTAGTTTCTCCCAGACTAATTACATACTCTTTGTTTTTATCCATCCTTGTTAGCATAATGATGATATACATGTTTTTTTTGTTTTCAGATTACAACTCATAGCAGAGTGTGTTATGCATGCTGGTTATCAGCTCGGAGACATGTCCAGACAGAACATGTTGTTGATGAATTAAATGCTGTTCCACCAACTGCTCTACCCAATTTTAGACGGACAGGAAACTCTGCCAGTTCATGTTTTATACATGGTTGCACCAATCTGGAACGACATGTTGTACACCAAACTTATTAAGGTACCGTTTATTAAAATCAAATAAACTATTTGTTACAGAAAATGCTCGTATATGTAGCCATATTTGAGTGTATATGATTGGGGGTTTCTCGATGACCATGGCTATATTAGCCAGTTTACTCCTTCTCAGTTAGAGACTACAATAGCACTAGCCCTAACAAATGAAGAAGTAAATAAATTCAATTTCGAGCAATTAAGAGCCCTGTTACATTTCGGCGCACTGCTAATTTAGATATTTTTACGCTCCAAGTGCGCGGCGAGTTCCGCGAGCGATACCTTCTTTCACATCTTCTCACTCGCTCGCACCATGATGTCGGAGTGTGGCGGCTAAACGTGCTTGATCCACCGCAGTATACATTTTCGTGTTACCTTTAGACGGTAAATGACAAGTTGTTTGTTTCAATATTTTTAAAATAACTGGAAGGATACGTAAACATTTTAATTCTTACACAGTAAACATTTGCGTAGAAAATTATTTAAGTACAGATAATTTAGCTTCTATTTATCATATAGCTTTTATTTATATCTATTTAGTTAAAATAAAAGATCACTACCGGCTACTTGTTTCAAATTAATAAAACATACAGATGTATGTTCATCATTGTTTTATTTGAAATAATCCAATTTTTATGTTAGAAATTTTAAAAAAGACAGTTGACTAAGTTTGCAACCAAATTTTTTCCTAGGCGCTTTAATAGTGATCCATGAAGTACGGAAAATCAATTATTTTTCTTCCTCGAATGTGTGGATTAATCTATTAAGAAAAGACAAAATAAACATTAGCTCAAACTTATTACGTTTTAGAAGGAAAAAATCCTTAGCATATTTTCATCACATGAAGTAGTTTTTTCTACTTCTACCATGAAATCATTAATCGACTTTTCTGATTCGTTGTATATGTCGTGGCCAAATCGCTGAATTGATCATTTCATGAAATGGTTGACCATTTCGTGAAGTGTTCGCGTTTCATGAAGTGGCCAACTAATGGTAACCAAATCATTAAACGATAAACGTTTAGCGATTTGGTCACCCACGTTTGACCATATCGTGAAAATAGGGTAACCATACAATATTTAAAGAAAACCCAGAACAATTTTGTTACGTACTTGTTTATTTTTAGTTGTTTAAATTTACTATGAAATATTAAAATAAGTATAACAAACTTACTTAATCTAAAAAGGCACATGGACGAACGTGCTCACACGCGCTGAACCACACGTGACATCTTTGGCGCGCACTAGAGTTTTATAGGTATCTCAAGTTTTTGGTAGGAATGTTTGTTTACCTGAGTCTTAAGGCTCGTACAGACAGGCGCGACATGTCGCGCGACCTGTCGCGGAGGTGATTCTGCGATATATCGCGACGCCTTTCACACTGGCGCGACCACTCGTGCGCGAATCGCGCGCGACGTCCTTGTAGAGGCGCGACAGCTTTTAGTACATTTTGTATGGCGTCGCCGCGTCGCAGCGAATTCGCGGCGAAATTGCCGCAAAATCGCCGCGACGCCATACAAAATGTACTAATAAGCTGTCGCGCTAAACGACGCGGCGCGACAGGTCGCCCCTGTGTGAAGTGTCGCGCGCGTTTTCATAGAAATTGTTCTACGGATATAAATCGCCGATTCGCGCGCGAGCGTCGCGTCGCGCTAGTCTGAACGAGCCTTTAATCGCATACTTACTAATAGGTAACTATTATATTATTTATAAAAAATATAGGTTCCAAACTCCACGGTTTTTTCACATTTTGCTCGGAACTTGCATGACTTGCATAGTAGGTACTCGAATACTTTTTCATCAAACACTCTTTTATTATCACTTTCTTCCACGTTTAATAACGAATTATTCGCGTTTTTGCTGTGAGAAAATACGTCTTCGCTTACAAGGGCCGCCATCTTGACACAAACAAGGCGCTTACAGCGCCTCTATCGGTAGTCAATGAAACAATTCCACGATATGATCGATTAAGATTGATTATAAATTATTTTATGAAATAGCAGTGCGTCCAGCTGGCCCTATCGGCAAACGATTTCTTATCATTGATCTGGCCTGGGCACATCATGATATGGCCAATGGACAGTGAAATATTTCATGAAATGCAACCATTTCATTAAATGGCCGATCATTTCATGAAATGGGCAATTCTACGATGCGGCCACGACATATATACTGGTCTGGTCTTTGCCAAAATTCTAAACAAATTGATATAGAGCATTGATTTATATACAGGGTTACTGGTAACTCGACGTATTCCTTGCAGGACGTCATAGTAGGGTTAAAATGCAACAAATTAAGCCACCAAATGTTCTACCGAAATTCAGTAGTTTTTTAATTAGTTAAGAGTTTTAGTTTTTTTATGAAAAATCCCAGATTAAATCATTTGAAACCAATTTAAAAATGATTTACGGCGCGACTGTACTGAAATTTAAGTTATTATCATAGTTGACGCCGTAGCAGACCTTTGTTAATAATTAAAAGTTCAATAATGCTTAAAACTTTGGCAAATATCACTAACCAAACATTTAATTTTTTGTAATTTTTGCTATTACTTCATAAAAAATGTAGTCTAGTGCAAAAAAAAATACTACACCTGGTGTACAAATTACTAGGAAAATATCCTTGTCTTATCAGTTATTCAGAAAGGTATGATTGTCAATACTTTTGCATGTGTGCCAGGGAAGAGAAGAGTTTTATGGGGGGCAGATAAAATTGCGAGACGGTCAACCTATTGTTTCGTATTCGTATTATTAGTCGTTTTTACCTGCGCTTGAAATCCAACCACTCGGGGAGCTTTGTGATTGGTCGCTATTGTTCTCTCGGCATGACAGGGGGTGCGATTTTGCAAAATTTGGTCGTCAGCGTTAGTTAGTTTCAACTCTACGTCGCGCAAACTCGTGTTTTGTTACTGGCTATTTCCCTAACTGTTGCTGCGTATCTTGCTCTTGTGCTGTGCTGTGCCTTCATAAGCGCTGACTATGGCTGCATATTCTAATCCTGAATACGCTTTTTTTTTTTTTTTTTGGATGGGAAATCATCAAATGACTTCTCCCGCTCTGGGCGGAGCGGGACGACAGACTTTTACTGACTAAAACCCACCCGTGTTCCTTCAGTTGCCCATGTGCCAGGGTCACGGTATCTCTTTAACCAGTCCAGTCATTAGAAGAAGGAGATCCGCCGAGACGGCTTTAATTTTGTCGTTTTATGCTAAGTGCCGACGCCGACAGCGAAAACTTTTAAAAAAACATTCTGTGGACCGATGAGTCATGTTTTGATCGTGATGGTATCACAAATTACCACAATTTACATTACTAGGCACCGAAAGCAGAAGCAAACCCTAAAAAACTGAAACCAACCGCATCCCAGCGAAGGTTCTCGCTTAATGTTTGGATGGGTATTATTGACGACAAATTAATTGGCCCACATTTTTTACCCCGAACACTAAATGGGGAACTTTATGAAGATTTCCTCAGAAATCATTTATCAGCACTGCTCACGGATGTACCGGAAGAAAGAAGAGCAAACATGATTTACCAAAATGACGGATGTCCAGCCCACTTCTGAATCACAATTCGACAATTGCTGGATGAAAACTATCCAAACCGATGGATAGGGCGCGGTGGGCCGATTCCGTGGCCTGCACGAAACCCTGATCTGACGCCGCTAGACTTTTACGTCTGGGGTCATATGAAAGATCTAGTTTATGTGACCCCAGTAAATTCAATTGAAGAACTAAGGGAGAGAATTACAAATGCGGCGGACCAGATGAGGGCAACAATCACCTCAAGAATAACAAAAACCGAAGTAAGGACGCGAATAAGAACATGTATTCGAAACCGAGGGCAGCACATCGAACAAGACGTGTGAAATGTGTGTAATTAAAGTTTTTAATATTGATTAAAAAGAATAATAATGTTCACGATTTTGTTTTTGATTTTTCGAATAATCACCTTTTTGTGAAACGCACGCCTGTACTAAATCAAAAACGATTTTCATAATGTAGTCCATGATTTTGTATTAACTTTCATACCTTCTTGGATAGCTGATAAGACAAGGATATTTTATTAGTAATTTGTACACCAGGTGTAGTATTTTTTTTGCACTAGACTACATTATTTATGAAGTAATAGCAAAAATTACAAAAAAAAATAATTGTTTTGTTAGTGATATTTGCCAAAGTTTTAGGCATTATTGAACTTTTAATTATTAACAAAGGTCTGCTACGGCGTCAACTATGATAATAACTTAAATTTCAGTACAGTCGCACCGTAAATCATTTTTAAATTGGTTTCAAATGGTTTAATCTGGGATTTTTCATTAAAAAACTAAAACTCTTAACTAATTCAAAAACTACTGAATTTCGGTAGAACATTTGGTGGCTTAATTTGTTGCATTTTAACCCTACTATGACGTCCTGAAAGGAATACGTCGAGTTACCAGTAACCCTGTATATAAGTATTAAAAATAAAATAATACGTATTAATGTGTTAAAGAATAGTTTGTCACCATGTCCATCGTTTCGACGAGTTTACTAGATGTAGATGCAACGATATTCTCCAGAAATGGCGACAACTGGGAATAACCCCAGATTTCCTTGTTTTTTCATTCTAAAATCATTATAAATCATTAACACATAATTTTATTTTTCTCCTAAAAATATATTTAACACAATATATATATCATACAAAATAATACCTTTCTTCTCTAGCTTTTGCTAAACATTGAATATTTCGTCTTTTACGGTTACTAACGCATATTTATTTTTCACTATTCGGACTTGCAATAACGGTTATCTACAAGCAACATAACTATAGTAAGTAATCTGGTATAGTAAAAAAATAAGGAGCGAACTATACACTAATTGAAATATTGTTCTATGAATCGAAATACTCACAATGATCAAACACAGCGGTCGTAGTTTACGATGTGCTAACACACACACTATAGCAGCGTTTACATGGCTAGCGACGCACACAACAATAGTATCGACACGACAAGGGGCGCGAAATCAACTGACATAGGTCCGTCCTCGAAGAGCAGTCATGCGACACTGAGCGCACATCGCATGTAGGTCCTTTTTGGTAATCTACGCGTGCAAAATTACATCACTTTCTAATTAAGCAGTTAAAGTGTTTTAAAGTATTAAGCATGACACATGACAACATGTTACAATGAGCTGAATCATAACTCGTGCTAGTACAAGGTAGAAAAGACGGCATTTGTGATGTTTACTACTAGAAAAATAATATTTGAATACAAATGTGAAAAGAAAATACATACCTACCTTGCAATTTCTACGAAAGTATGTGTATGTGTGCGTCTTGAATGAGTATATATTTTTAATTAATTAATAAACCAACGACCAAATTTGCGTAGGCAGGTATCTTTAATATGAAAAATATAAAAAACAAAGATAAAATAATAAATAGTTTAAACTTCTGGCGCTTTTAATAATAATAAAACAGATTGAGGTAGGCTACCGCAAAATTTTGGCTTTACTCTCCGCATAGACGATATGAAAGGATCAGAAGATACCAGCAGTAGATGGAACATGTCCTCAATATTTTCTTTTCTCGAAAATTTGCGAGAATAAAACTCTCTGAAATTTCTGATATCTTTATTCTGATGTTCCTGCCGGCGTAGCATGACCAATTCTATATCTATTCTACCAAGAACAAAAAAGTTCCTTATGTATTTTAATTCTGTAAAAATGTTTCTATCTCATCAATAGTAAAGAGAAATAATCATCATACTTGACATCGTACTCTTGTCGACTGAAGAATAGAAACAACTCTTTTCTTCAGTTTTACACAATTTTTCTACGATACAATCTATCAGTTCGTCTTCTAACTTGGTCTCCTAATTGATCGAGCACATATTCAAAAGTCAAATAACTATCCAACCACTCCTTGTTATGTAGCAAAAAAGTATTCAATGTACGGTTACTTTTTCTCCATTTAAAAGCAAATTGTCCACATAAGTTTTATATTATTTTGCGAAATTGTACTTTGGATACCTCGTCTTTCTCATCATAATTCGTCGTGTCCTTAAAATGTTTCAGTACTGTATCGGTTTTACGACCAGCGATTTTTTCATTACGCCAAAGGTTAAAAACCTCAATACGTTTTACACCGACCGGCATATCTAAAAAAATCAAAATAAATACTTACGGCGGATAACGGCACAAAAAAATTACAATTTTGGTAGCTTGATAAACTGAGGCACATTTTACGACCAATCCGCTTCAATCACAATAGTACTACTCTGGTGTAATCGAATTTAATTCTACATTGTAGTACTATTTACTAATATTTTTGTTATACCAATATCTCAACAATAAAAACATTTGGTATCGAAGTAAACACGAAATGATAAAGCCACACCTATCTGCTCAAGTTCCATATTATATCTATTAAACAAATTCCCTCATAGACAAACGCATAGGTTGACGCCTTGAAACGCCTTGAAACTTCGTCGCTGACGGGCAGGCACACGATGTGCGCTCGGACGCGTGGACGAGTTGTAACTTATACACTTATTTGTACATTCCAAATTACGCGATTTGCTTAGACACCGAGTGTTTTGATTTGCCTGGCTATCTGAGTATTTATTAAAATAGGATATAATCCATTTGTATCGCCTAAAGTTTATAACTTTTGCACGTATAGATTACCAAAAAGGACCTACGTGCATCGCCGGCGCGATGAAATATATAGTACTTTTATTTTATTCATAAAAAAATAAAAGTAGCAATTAAAAATAAAAACATTCTTGTTCTTTTTTAAGCAAATGTTGGACATTATTTTAGTATAAATATTATGTCAAAATTATGCAGAACTTCGGAGATATTCAGACTTGAAAACAGATCTTTTCAGTAGAAAATTGAATTACGGCCAGTCGTTTTTTCTTTATATAGAAAGCATATAATAAAAAAAGTATTCTACTATTATTGAAGTATAGGATATTTGAAATACGATAAAAAATGTTTTGATGGATTTTATTCAACAGAATCTGCAAATTTGAGCTCTCAAATCAGCTCTCGCATGAATTTTGCCTAAACATGCCTCAGGAGAATGATTATTTCTACATAAACAAATAAGTAATGAAGAAATCGTTTTATTATTATTATAGACGAGAAAATAAACTATTTTTACCAAGTAATTGTTATTTATACCAACCAACGAATAGTACTCAATTTCAACGCAGAAATCATGCAACTACGCGCATTTTTGCCTCTTATGTCAAATGAAGAATGCCATTACTGGACTGGCTTAACGAAACAAAACTTCATGATAATAATAAATGAAGCTCCTCTCTTAAGAGAACAATTCAAAAAATATAAGACCGCTCTTGCAATATTTTAGTTAAATTAAGAACAGGGGAGCCACATTCAAGATTAAGACAACTATTTGAAATGTCTATATCATCCATTTCGAAAACATTAACTATTGTAAGAAATACTTTAAATGCACAATTTGTACCACTACATATGGGCATTGACCATTTGCCAAGAGATGAAATATCTAATCACAATTTAACTATACCACAAGGTCTATTTGGTGGTGAGAAAGGAGGCAATAGTAAGGCTATTGTTATCTGTGATGGGACATATGTTTATTTGCAAAAATCATCAAATTATTTATTTCAGAAACAATCCTATAGTTTACATAAATACAGAAACTTGGTAAAGCCTTTTTTAATAGTAACAACAGACGGTCACATACTTGATATTTATGGCCCCTATGCGGCAACTGTGTCGGATGCCGATATAATGAAGCAATTGTTTAGACTGAAAGTAATGAGCTACGGCAATATTTTAGAGAAGGAGATGTTTTTATTTTAGATAGGGGATTCAGGGACGCAATTCCATTATTAACATCTTTAAATTATAATGTTTGTAAACCTGAGTCCCTGGAACATGGTGAGACACAGTTGCCTACATTAAGAGCAAATAAATCTAGACTTGTAACTAGGGAATCCAATCCCGCAAACGCGGGATCCCGCTAATGCGCGATCCCGCACCTTTTTTGCGGGATCAAAAATGCGGGGATTACTCATGCGGGATCCCGCACGTTCGCGGGATTGAAAAAAAGTAAGAAAAATAGGCTCAGACGATGATCGGAACTATTATCGGACGGAACGGAACGTAATCAATGTCAGTTCCAGTACTCTATGACTGGGGATTCCCCTACGGCGCACGGGGAATTTACCTTTGCGCGCGGTCAAGTGTCAAAGAATGTTATTGCGTCATTTGCGTCTTACTTGTGATGTGAAAAGGTTACGTAACGTACGACAGGACTATTATTTTTTATTATCAAGTTATCAAAGTGCTAAGAGCACGTTACGAGTGAAAAAATACAATTTATTATTAAAAATGAGTGTCAATTTAGTTTATAAAGAGTATAAAAGCTCGAGTGAAGTATGGAAACATTTTTTAAGAGCGGAAAATGGATCAACCGCTAAATGTAAGTTATGTCCTGCTATTATAAAAATCTCTGCTCGCTCTACTAAAGGCCTTCACACCCACTTGCGAACAAAGCATAACATGAATTTGAACTCGGTTGATAGCGTCAGCGTCAGCAGTAGCGTTGAAAATCCAGCACCGGGAATGGAAACGAGCAGCGCAAGCCAAATTGGCTCGTTTAGTTCAACTACTTCACGTTTAGACGAATGTGCTTCAACTTCGGCAGTGTCAGTCCCACGGAAAAGAAAGAAATTAACAGATTATTTCCCACTCGAAAAACAAGTTTCTATGGAAGAAAGAGTGTGCAGAATGGTAGCAAAAGATGGAATCCCATTCTCAAAATTCATCACGTCAATTGATTTGCGCGAATTATTTGAATCGGAAGGCCACAAATTGCCTTCTTCTGCCAGCACGTTACAAACTATGGTGATGGCCTACGGAGCATCCATTCGAAAGAAAACTATCGGCGAACTTGAAACACTGAAAAAATTGCAAAAGCGTTTCACACTAACTTTTGATGAGTGGACATCTTTAAGAAATCGCCGCTATTTGAATTTAAATCTTCACTTATTTACCGGTGGAGCTGCGACTGCGAACATTTGGAACCTGGGGCTAGTAAGAATTGAAGGACGTTTTCCTGCAGAAGCCTGTGTAACTGCGCTTGAAAAAAAACTCCAGGATTTTAAAATTGACCTAAATCTAGATGTGATCGCAGCGACAACCGATGGTGCAGCCGTCATGAAGAAAGTTGGCAGATTATTATCAGCGCACCACCAATTATGCTTCGCACATGGATTGCAACTCGCTGTACTTGAAGTTCTGTACAATAAGAGACAAGAACAACAAGAAGAAGAAATGCAAGCTGAAGTACTCGGAAACAGAACAGATAATGAGAGTGATAATGAAAGTGAAGATGATAACGACGAGCAAGGTAATTTTTCGGTAGAGGAAGAAATCCAAGCAGAAGAGTTGCTACCACAATACAGAGAACTTATTCAAAAAGTGAGAAAAATTGTTAAGGTTTTTAGTTCAAAATCTCCTGTAAAAAATGATCTGCTGCAACAATACATCAAAACAGAATTTGGCAAAGAATTGCAGCTTATTTTAGATTGCCGAACGGGCTGGAGCAGTCTCGCATCAATGTTGTCGAGGTTCAACGAAGTCAAACATTGCATATCTAAAGCACTTATTGACCTTAAACTGACATCATCTTCATTTTCATTCACAGACGAAGAATATATGACTTTGACTCATATTGAACAAGCTTTAGAGCCAGTGAAGCTCGCTGTAAACGTCTTATGCCGCGAGGATGCAACATTAATGACCGCAGAAACCACATTGCGTTTCATGATTAATAAACTGAATCTACAAAACACCAGGTTAAGCCAGGAACTTGCTGTGTCACTGTCTCGCCGGATAAAAGAACGCCGCACATCAATAACTGCTGTGTTGCTTTACTTGGAAAATCCAAAAAAATATCTAGAAAAAGATTCAAGATCTGCAAGTGTAGAGGACAATCCATTCTTTTATCCAAGTAAAGCTACGCTAAAAACTGAAATGAAGTATTTAATTGAGAGACTGATGTCAGACGTGCAACCTGAAACTGAAAACCAGCAAGATGATGACAGTGAAGAAGACATGCCTTTATCGAATCTGCCTTCACATACACTAGAAGAAGAATTAGAGCGCAGTCTCCGTACTGAATGGGTGGCAGAGTCTAGAGCTGCTGTGCGTGTACCCACTCAAGATAATTCAACTGATTTGATATTGAAACGTGAGATGACACTTTTTGAATGTGGAGGGAATAGGGGGAAGTATTTGGAAGCTGTTTATACTTATGTAAAGTCAATTCCGCCTACAAGCGTGGAAGCCGAGCGTGCTTTTTCCGCCGCTGGCTATACATGCAACAAGATAAGATCAAATCTAAAAGATGAAACGTTAGATACTTTATCATTTCTTAGAAAGTATTTTCAAAAAAAATAAACTGATTTTAAATGCCTCTAAAACCAATGAATATGTTCTATTTCAAATAAATATCTAAATATGAAACGTGAAATATTGTGAATATTGTATTGTCTTAAACATCATTATATTTAATTTATAATATAAGTGATAACTTTGCTTCATGTTGATAAGAATAATTAAAAATATTTGGGTGTATTTTCTTTCTTTAAATTACATGAAACAAAAATAATAATAATTAAAATCAATCCCGCAAATCCCGCGGGATCCGTGGGATTGATGATCTTAATCCCGCAGGCTTGCGGGATCGCGATTTTGATGCGGGAAATGTGTAGATGGGTAGTGGAAGTGGAAATGGTAGGTTTAAGAGAGATTACAAACTAGTAAGAAATGATTTCAGCAATAACGCTGCTACCCATCTAATAACTGATTTTCGAATTGCAGGGGCCATAATAAATACTTTCCATGTACCCATTACAGATAGACCGGCGCCCCTAGCCAAGTTGATAAACTACAATCGTTAACGCTAGTCGCTCAACGTTAAGTCACGTGGTTAGAACAAACGAATAGAAAATTCGTAGCCAAATTCACATCGTTCAAAATGATAGAATGATTTTTTATCGTTTCTACAATGTTCAACGCTAAATCCTTTGTTGTGTCGTTTTTCTAAAGACATTGTAGAACGAGCGCACAGTATTAGGCCCTATAAGTTGGCGTAAAATCTTTTTTTTATTATTAGTAAACTACTCCATATGACCGATCCTTTAAAAGTTAAGTAGGTGGCCCAAACAATGCTCGAAGAACTCCGTGCCAGCTCGCCAACATGTGCCGCAGGCTCAGTCGAAAGTTGCCGTTCGCTTATAGTTGTCGTGTGATTGTTCGATACGCTCAAATTTTACTTGTTTTTAAAACGCGATATTTTTGGAACAAACGGTTCTGTGGTGGTTTTAGTGATGGATTCCTCTCAGCCAGGTATGTAACTGTATGGAACATGTTTTTTTTCTACAGAAATCGCAATAAATTTTAATCCATAGGTCCAAAAGTAAATTGTCATAAACTTATAAAAAAATTCTTACTTTTCTATGTTTAAGAGCTTTTTTATCACATTATTTAGCATTCTTTAATTACACATCCTAATGTTTCTTATAGAGTAGACAGTCCAGAACAAATTTGTAAAAAACACAGCCGCCCGTACCCGCCCCCTTTATTTTTAGTTTTTTTTTTCGTTTGTGCCCTACAATATTTTATAAATATTCGGTCCTAAGATTTAGTTTTATTTTGTTACAGGGACTTCAGGATTGAGGTTTATGACTCGGAATGAGTTGTATGCTATTATGCAAAGTTCTAACGAATCAACATGTGATGCAAAATTAACCTTTTTAAAGCAGCATGAAATGCAAATGAAATTTGAAAATGAACCTGATACTGATGGCAATTTTTTTCAAAGTTCTGTTGTTCCTCTTCAATTAGTATTTGGACATGAAAAGAAAATACTGTGGCAAAATCCGACACCTTCATCTCCTCGTTTTTGTAGGATTATTAGGATCAGATTCGTTCAGGAGACTACAGATATAACAAAAGAAGAAATAGACTACATCACAACACAAATAAACGACCATGACAAAACTGACATTGGGAACAACTTATCAGTGAAGCATAAGATGTTGTTCACTATGGTGGATGGCAAAGTTTGCAATGTGGTAACACATACAAAATCCACAATGAGATGCTACATTTGCAACGCAACTTCTTCAGACTTTAACGACTTATCGAATAAAAGGCCACCTAAACAGGAAAATTTAAGATTTGGGCTGTCATTGCTACATGCTCGTATTCGATTTTTCGAATCAATCCTACACGTAGCATATAGGCTACCTGTAAAAAAGTGGAATGTCCGACTATGCATTGAGGAAAAACAAGCGGTGGATGCCAGAAAACAAGAGATCCAAGATCAATTTAAGCAAAACCTTGGACTATTGGTGGATATCCCGAAAGCTAATTTTGGCAGCACAAATGACGGTAATACCAGTCGCCGATTTATCGAAAACTACGAAATATCGGCGGAAATAACCAAAATTGATAAAGAACTTATCTACCGATTTAAGGTAATATTGGACACAATGTGCTGCGGGTATAAAATTAATACTGAAGCTTTCCAGAAATACTGCGAAACTGCCGAGATGGCTTTATATGGGTTTTACCCCATGTCTCCGACACTGCATAAAGTGCTTCGTCACGGAGCTGAAGTGATAAAACACGCAATTGAATTCTTCCAATTGGACAACTCTCTGAAGAAGCTGCGGAAGCTCGCAACAAACACATAAGGCAATATAGACTTAATTATTCCAGAAAGTTTTCGTGCGTAGAGTGTAATATGGACGTTTTAAATAGGCTTTTGTTAACTTCGGACCCCCTATTAACAAGCGTGAGAACAAATATTTATTTTAAGAAAAATAGTAAGACATTGTATGGAGACGTATTAAATTTGCTTACTGAGAGTGACCTGACCAATGAAAATGTGTCCAGTCGTGACGAATAATTTTTTTTCTAACTACTGGATGTAAGGGTAAACACCGTTATCCTGTAATATCCTGTGTTATCCTGTGTGTAATCGTGAAACGATGTTGGCGGCGACACAAAGGGTACGTACTTACGGCCAGTTCACTGTGCCGGCCCACGCTCAGGGTCGTGGCAACCAGCAGCTGCCAGTTCAGGTACAAGAACAAATCCTGGACTTCTTCGCGGAGCATCCAGGGGAAAGCACCAGGAGGGCGGCGTGCATTTTCAATGTTTCCCACTGGACAGTATGGAGAATTCTCCACATCGATCGTCAACATCCTTATCATTTTCAGCCGGTCCAAGAACTAAATGATAACGATCGCATACCACGGATAGTATTTTCGCAGTGGCTTATCAATAACCTTGATAACATCTCCATTTTGTTTACGGACGAAGCAATGTTTACGAGGGCAGGGATTTACAATGTTCATAATGAACATTACTGGAGCCAGATAAATGAACACCGAATACGGGAAAATAATTATCAGCATCGTTTTTCCGTAAACGTGTGGGCGGGATTGTTGGACGGAACAATTCTAGGACCCTATTTTTATTGACGGCCATTTAAATGCACAGTCGTACATGGCTATTTTACGCCGTGTATTCAACAGGATGTTGGATAATGTGCCTCTTCGTTCCTTAAGAAACTTGCATTATCAACATGACGGTGCCCCTGCACATTTTCAGCTGCAAGTCAGAGCTATGCTGGATGAGGAGTTTCCTGGGCGATGGATTGGTCGTGGAGGGCCAGTGGCGTGGCCAGTGCGCTCGCCAGACCATACTCCTCTGGACTTTTATCTTTGGGGGGAAATGAAGCGCCGCCGGGTGTATGCCACTGAGTTCAATAATACGTCGGAACTCAAAAGGCGGATTCGTAGTGCATTTAGAGACATCAGAAATGACACTTTTGTGCTTTCTTGAGTGCGAAACAACTTACGAAAACGTGCAGAGGTATGTGTGGCCGTAAATGGATCCCATTTTGAACACGTGTTGAGGTTAATGTAGGTCGGTAAGTGTAGATATTTTCATAATCAGTGTAAATTTAATTTAATTTTTAATCGAACTGTACATAAAATTGTGATTAACTTTTTAAATACGCCAAAAGTACCTACCCAATGGTTTGGTTTATTTAAAAAAAAAAATGTATTCAAATCATTTAGAATCCAAAGCCATTTCGAATCAAACTTACATTTAGACTCGTCACGCAAAACCTAAGGTAGGTATTTGTGCCTGTCCTAAGCCAGGAAAAGTATGAAGGGAAAGTTACATCACAGGTAATGTGTATTTATGTGTTGTGTACCCACACGACAGGACGGCTGGCGTTGTAGTGATTACGTCACTCATGCGCATATCCATGAATTTGCGGGCGGTGTGGGATAAAGTCCGTTCTTAACCTTTTTAGGTTTTTTATTTTTTTTGTAACTGGTTTGGTTATTTTATATTTAAGTCAAACTACACATGGGTTAAGTGACAACGGTGTTTACCATTACATCCTGTATAATAAGTCTTTTAATACCTATTTCAACATATATACACTAATAATCGTCGTCGGCCGACTCAGGCGCGTCAACATGGCTACCAACTTATCGTTTTCTACAATTGCTGACACCGAGGCGTTACCGATCGATCGGAGAACGGAATTCGACACGTTCGACAAG
This sequence comes from Aporophyla nigra, assembly GCA_947507805.1. Lineage (NCBI taxonomy): Eukaryota > Metazoa > Arthropoda > Insecta > Lepidoptera > Noctuidae > Aporophyla > Aporophyla nigra. The sequence continues at coordinate 21,765,005 of OX382292.1, read as the reverse complement.
ATTGTAACTTGGCTAGGGGGGCAGATGCCTCTTTACTTTTGGAGCGTGCCATGCAAAAATTAAATCAACCAAACTTATTAGCTGACTTTATTATTGAAAATAATTTTAATAGAAGAAGAGCAGCTTTTATAAGCATAAATGGCATTTATGCTTATAAAAGCTGCATTTATTAAATGCCGATATTCTTTTAAATGAGTTCCCAGTGATGACAGAGTCTGATTTAATTTTATTTGCACTGCAAACTTATCAGATGAAGCAGGCACGCTCGTATTATGGGGAACATATTAGGCAAAAAACTTTTTACCAAAAAATTTAACCGCCGAAAAAACTGAAAAGCAAAAAATAATAAACCTTAAAATTATGAGAGCTTTGAGTGATCTTTGTTCATTGATTTTCCAGCGCAGCCGCAGGAGGAGACGCCCCGGGCGTCGGGAGTCCATAGCGGACTCCCGGCCACCGTAGGCGCGAGCTTGCGGGTGGCGAGCAATGGGTAGCTCGCCGCCCGGTAAGGACCAGGCTCGGGTCGGCGGCGCGTAGTGTTCCACGCGCGCCTCAAAGAGATGTCAGCAGCAATGTAGGGGTCTGCTAGGACCGATGCCTGCCAGGGTCGCGAGATTGTTCGAAAGAGATACCGTGACTCTGGCACATGGGCAACTGAAGGAACACGGGTGGGTTTTAGTCAGTAAAAGTCTGACACGCTCTCCTGCTCTGCCCAGAGCGGGAGAAGTCATTTGATGATATCCCATCGAAAAAAAAAAAAATGGTCTGATAATACTACCTTTGCATTTGTAGAAGAATACTTGAAACATGAGTGTTTTGCAGCCATTATTAAAATTTGTGAGGGTATGAACATAAGTGATCTCGGACCGAAGGAGGCTGTCTTAAAAATAAAAAGTATCAGGTCTACATATACCCAAGAACTTAAAAAAATAAATGAATCTACAAAAAGTGGAGCGGGAACCGACGATGTTTACATACCGACACTGAAATGGTTCACATTATATATACCAAGATGTAATGAAGGATAAATATTTGACACCAAAACAAAGCCAAAGTAATTTGGTAAGTACTGTTTTATTAGGGTTCCGTTGCCAAATGGCAAAAAACGGAACCCTTATAGATTCGTTATGTCTGTCTGTCTGTCCCAGTATGTCACAGCCACTTTTTTCCGAAACTATAAGAGCTATGCTGTTGAAACTTGGGAAGTAGATGTATTCTGTGAACCGCATTACGATTTTCACACAAAAATAGAAAAAGAACAATAATATTGGGTTGGCAAATAAATACTGAAACACTTTTATGTTTTGAAAGTTTTAAAATATTTAACTACAAGAAAGTACTAGTAAATTGTAGAACGTTCTGGAACGTATCTGCTGAGAGGTATATAAACGCGCACGGTTCCGCACTAAAGCAATAGTGATCAAAATGGAGGAAAAACAAATTCGTCTGATAATGTTATACGAGTTTAAAAAAAACAACAGCGCACGACAGGCAGCTGAAAACATCAACGCTACTTTCGGCCAGGGCACCACTAGCCACGTGACTGTAAGCCGTAGGTACAAACGATTTGCTGATGGAGATATCAGCCTTGAAAATCGAACTCGCAGTGGCCGACCGTGTGATGACACCCTGCGTAACAAACTGCAATCGTATCCAGATGCAACCACACGAGAATTGGCTGAGCGACTAAATTGTAGCCACACAACTATTGAAAATCATCTGCATGCGCTTGGCTATAGAAAAGTTATAGCGCGATGGATCCCCCATGTTCTGACTGAGGCTACCCGAACGGCCCGGATATCAATATGTCAATCTCTCCTCCTACGTTCCCATCGCAAAGATTTTTTAGCACACTTAGTGACCGGAGATGAGAGTTACATTCTTTACGAAAACGATACGCGGCACGCTTTTTGGATTACTCGTGGGGATGACCCGCCAGTTCAGTCAAAGCCGTACCCCCATCGCCGGAAAATTCTTCTTAGCTGTTTCTGGGATGCGCAAGGCATACTCTTCTGGGAGTTTCTCCACGACAAGCAAACTGTCACCGCCGAGCTCTACGCCGAACAACTGCGTCGCCTTGCCACTGCTATCCAAGAGAAGCGGCCAAGACGCATCGAGGTTCACTTACTACACGACAACGCCCGGCCGCATGTTGCTTCTGTTTCTCGTTGTCAACTGGAACAACTAGGCTGGGACGTGGTACCACACCCAGCATATTCTCCAGACCTAGCCCCATCGGACTACCATCTCTTCCGAGCTCTAAAGTATTTTCTACGCAAAAAAAGGTTCCGCGATTTTAATGATATTAAATGTAACCTAGGTCAATTTTTTTTACTCTCAGACTCAAAAGTTTTGGTCCGATGGCATTCAGTCTCTGCCCTTAATGTGATCACAAGTCATTGATACACAGGGTGACTACATTGTAGATTAAACGTGATTAATTATTAAATAAAAAAAGAAAATTAAAATTGTTTCAAGTGTTTCATTACTTTCTTGCCAACCTGATATTTGGGGTTCCCCATACATAGAACTGAAACCCAAAAAAAATTTTTCCTCAAACCCATACGTGTGGGGTATCTATGGATAGGTCTTCAAAAATGATATTGAGGTTTCTAATATCATTTTTTCCTAAACTGAATAGTTTGCGCGAGAGACACTTCCGAAGTGGTAAACTGTCCCCCCCCCCCCGTAACTTCTAAAATAAGGGAATGATAAAACTAAAAAAATATATGATGTACATTATTACCATGTAAACTTCCACCGAAAATTGGTTTGAACGAGATCTAGTAGTTTTTTTTTTAATACGTCATAAATCGTAAACCACAATTTACCTTTCATTCAGTCAACTCAAATAGAAAAATTAAAAAAAAAAAAACATTTAATTTCAAAAACATAAACCTTATGCATAAACCGTGAATACCTGCAGGTTTGTACGGAACCCTCGGTGCGCGAGTCCGACTCGCACTTGGCCGGTTTTTATTTATTTAATAAAAACATGGTAGGTAATAAGATATTTAATGTATCATTCTAAGTTGCCAACTCACAGAACCGTTTCCGACAAAATAGGTAGCGTAATTATCACGCACGATACTGCTTCTAGGTAAATGATATAAGACCATCGCTTGGCACCTCTCTCCAATTACCAAGTATTGTTTGGCCAGCGTTGATATCTTCCTCGTCGATTGTCACAGAGATCAACGTTTTTTAAATATCTGAGCCAGTTATGTAAAGCACAGCAAGCCTTTACAATTTTTATAACTTTGTCTGGATGAAATGGTAAAGGTTTTCGAATATTCTAAAACGGCTAACTAGAATACCGAAGGCATTTTCAACTATACGACGGGAAAGGAGAAAGTCGGTAGTTGAATACTTTCTGAGCAGTGGTCATATTGCTGCTTTCGCCATACGGCTTCATTAAATAAGTTTTCAACGGAAAAGCATTGTCCCCTACAATGCAGTGATTTTTGGTAGCATACTTTCTAATCGATTGCTGAGGCTAAATCTTTGAAACACGCCTTGATCGGATACTTTGCCGTTGCAACCAACATCGATATATGAAAAGCTGTAGTCATCGTCAACCACAGCCATTAGCACTATGCTATTTTGATGTTTGTAATTATAGTAATAGCTTCCTGCTTCAAAGGGCGCCTTTATACACAATATGCTTCCCATCGATAGCACCACAACATCTGGGAAAGTTCCATTTATTTTTAAAACCCTCTTCAATTTTCTTCCACTGGTTTTCATCGCTTGGAACCTGAAACAGAAAGGAGAATGCGCAAATTTCATAGAAAATTACCCTAGCTGCGGCGCGAAAGGAACCTATATCAGATGTTTGTACATTTCATGTATATAAAAAAGAAATATGTGTGATCTCCCCAATCAGTGGCTTACATAGAAAAAAATGCCTTTTTTTGGCGTGAATTTTATATCACGATATTAGCAAAAATCGAGTAAAATATAAAATAATGGCTACAGAATCACTTACATTTAAATTCTAGGCGGACTTAAAACTATATTTTTGACATACTTGGCTCTTATTTTTAAATACGTACAAGATTGCATACCATTTTGATTGTTTAAAAGAATTATGAGTTTTATTGCTTGCCAGGTGCAAACGTGACGGACTCGCAGGTAGCAGATCGCTGCTATTGCCGTCTCGCTCTTTTAGTTATATTAGAGGGAGAAGAGTAGAGACGACACGGGCACAACTTACTTTGTTTATAATCATGGCATGCACTCGCAGTCGCAGTCTTGACTTCGCTTGCGTTCGTTGTGCTCTGTGTTTTTGTTATTTTCATTGGATTTTATTTTAACGACAACTTGGCTTATATCTCAACGGACCTGAAAGTGCTAAACGATTGGATGTTGATATGGAAGACCTCAATCATTGTGTTGTGTGTCATCGATCACTTCGGCGAATACGTAGACACGTTCTTAATGTTCGTTTTCTACAAAATCGTGCAAACTTCGTGGAACATATTGTACGTAACATGGAACCACCACAAGAGGTAAAAATCTGTCAAGTACATGTTTAATATGATTACAGTTTCTTAAAATAATATGCAGTTGTTTAACATGTAAAGGATAATAATATAAAGTCCATGAATAGGTTTCTATGTGTGTATGTTTTGGTATGGGTGTTTTCTATGTATCATAATATAATATTACATGTGTGTTTACAAAAAAACGTTAGGTATGTTTTTATCCGTTGTCGTAGTTAGTTTTAGTTAAGTCTAGATAGCGTTCTATGATGTGCTCCAAGATATTTACTTATTATCTATTTTAACCTATTACCGATTTACTTACTACTGGCACAGAATTGTACAGAAGGCGCAACCCGCATTTTAGGTATGAAACTGCAAGTATGCGGTGGGCTCGCCTTGTCGGGCCAATTCAGTGAATGTAACGTAGTCAGAAGATATAAGAGTTATGCGATACAAAGAGAGGCAACTTCTAAGTGAATATAACTGTAGTTAATTAGCGCTGTGCGACCTGAATTTAACTTTTTTGTGTCGTAGCAAGAGTCGTTTTTTGGTTACTTGCCTAATGATTTTGCGCAGTGAACCATCTGTACAAATCTGTGTGACTGGCGAAATGTAAATGCAAAAGTTTATTGGAGCTTGTAGTATTTTTTATGTTATTAATATTGATGAAACCTTACAAACCCAACCTACAACCCTTACCTTTTTTTAGATAACAAAGACCCATAACATAAATACCTTAACGACTAACATATTAACATATTATTATAATGACTCAATATACATCATAGAACTAGAAAGCCACTGAACCATTCGTTATCGTCTCTTTTGCTTTTTGTAGGTGCCATTCGACGGTACGCGATCCATATGCCATCCATGCTGGCATAGAATTGACTCCATTTCAAATGAAGACCAACCACCCATGCCTGCTAATCCAGTACGGGTTAGAGCTTCGATACCTGTTCCCGAAATGGCTCGAGCTGCTAATACATCTCGGCGATGCATGATAAGCCACTGTCAAAACGTACTATTACGCCAACTACCAAATTCTATTAAGGTATACCTCCTCAGCTATTTGCATTTTTACATACCAGATCGTGCTCGGATCTGCCAGCGACATTTGACAACCATAACTATGGAAGATTTGACACAACATATAACGCATCAACAACATGATTTTAATGCTGATAGTTTTATGGACATTGTAAACATCTACACACGTGCCCTTGAAACAAGGAAATCTTTATTTGATGACATTAACGAAATGTCGGAGGTTGAGCTTCATTTTTGGACTGGGTTAAACCATAATAAATTCAATCGGCTTCTGGATCAAGTTCCGTCACTACGACAACAATCGAATTCACCAGAAGTAGACTTGGGTGTATATTTGAGCAAGATTAGAACAGGAGAACCAAGCTCCAGGCTGAGTTCTATTTTCTGTGTATCAAGGAGAAGCATAGACAGAAAAATCCACTTAACCAGAGCATGCCTACTGGCTGATTTTGTGCCACTGCACATAGGGCTAAATCATATAACTCGGAACGAGATAATAGAAAGAAACAGAATCCTTCCGAACTACATCTTTGGAAGTGTAGAGTCTCCAAAAGCCATCATTATATTAGATGGCACTTACTTATTTATTGAAAAAAGCTCTAACTTTTTGTACCAGCGACGCACCTACAGCTTACATAAATATAGAAACCTTATAAAACCATTTATAATAGTTAGTGCTGATGGTCATATAATAGATATAAAGGGACCGTATGCCGCTACAACCACGGATGCTGACATCATGAAAAAAATATTAGAAAATGACGACCTACCGGCTGAATACGGTGCTTTCAATTATTTATTTGAAGAGGGCGATATCCTAATATTGGATAGAGGTTTCCGAGATGCGATACCACTCATAGAAACCTATGGATATGATGCACGTATGCCCCCGACGAAACGAAGAGGCGAAACTCAATTGACCACCATAGAAGCAAACAAGTCAAGACTAGTGACTATTTGTAGATGGGTGGTTGAAGCCGTTAATGGAAAGTTCAAAAGAGATTACAAGATTTTCAGGCAAAGAATTTTTAACCGCGCCTCACGTAATACCATTAATGATTTTAAAATAGCAGGAGCCATTATCAACTGCTTTCAAGAACCCTTCGAGGACAACCAATATACACCTGAATTCATGGAATCTATTCGATTGAACTTGAATAAACCAAATCTACTGGCAGATTATATCGAAGCAAATAATATAAATCGACAAAGAGTCACATTTAGTAGATTGGACGCTAATAACCAAAATATGGATTTCCCTGAACTCTCACACGAAGATTTAATTATAATTGCTATCGGAACGTATCATTTGAAGCTAGCGCGATCTTACTGCAGCGAGCACATCAAAAGAACCGGAGTTTACGAAATTGAATACTATCGACATTCAGAGAGAGTTGTAATTAATAATGAGCAAAACGTTTTAATAAGATGCAAAATACAATCACGGCATGTGCGAAGCAAGATATATTATACATACATTTTGTATTGTACAGAGACACAGGGTTGGAGCGCCATAAAGGAGTATTATTGTTCTTGCATTCACGGCCGTCGGACACTAGGAAGTTGCGCCCATGTTATCAGTATTTTGTACTACCTTGGTTGGGCCCGACATAACGAACAAGAATTTGAGCATCCTGCTGCCTTTTTAGACAACATTTTAATAGACCTAGAATTATGATCTGAAAGAATAAACGCATTAAATATCAAGTCTTGTTTATTACCTACCATTTAAATATAATAAGACAACATTACATAACACAACACACAGCCCACACGCATAACATATTATCACGCCTTTGTTCCCCGAAGGGATAGGCAGAGGTACTTAGTACACCCGTATTTTGCTAGATATATTTAAAGACCATGAAAAAGGGGCCATCGAATGGTCACAAAACCAGACTGCGGCCTATGCTACTGAGAAATGAGAAAAAAAAATTCTTAAGTATTATTTATTGAATATACAATACATTATTTACATTTCTATACTTATATAATATATATAGATATATAAATATAAATATAATCTTATTTTTTGTCTACCCTAAAGCCGAAAAAGGGTCATTGTACTCATCATTCTGAACAACATAAAATGTGCAAAATCAAGGCACTTTTTTTCTATGTTAGCCACTAATTGGGAAAATCACATACATGTATTTTGTATACATATAAAACGTACACAAATCCTGGATAGGTTCCGTTTGCGCCGGAGCTGGGGCAATTTTGCGCATTCTCCTTTAATAGTAAAATACCTTACAGAACTCGGCGAACACTGCGATGGAAGAAATTCCTTCAGCTGTCGACGAGTCTACCTGCCAGGAACTTCCAAGTTGTAGCAAAGATTCTCAAGATACTCCCATTATACAAGAAACAGAAGCTGCTAAGAAACTTGTGTATAGCCGCAAAAGAAACATCAAATGCTTAGAAAATTTGGTGAACAAAGTCAAAGCTGTCGGAGAGATGGTACAAACCCCAATGGCAAACAACGAATTGAATGACAATGAGTTCGGTATTTTTGGGATGGGTGTCGCTGCACAATTGAATGCTATGCTGGCATTACAAGCGCAATCACATATTCAAAATTATTTAACATCTCTTCGGATGCATGCATTAGCGAACCCATTAAACCTAGAAGATTACTCCCCTTCTCCTCTATCTCACACGACATACAGGATGTAACGGTAAACACCGTTATCCTTGAAACCAGTGATTTGGTTTCGTTAATAGGAACGTAAAACCAATGAAAAAAAAAACAACCTTTTTTTTTAAAGAAAATCTGCATTTTTCCACAAGACTATTTCACCCTACGCGCGAGGGCAACAAACTTCGGGAACCACGCCGCGTTGCCCGACGCCGGCGCACTGGTCGCGACCCCACTCAGCTGTCAGTCTCGGTAGCGAGCGCACGTAACGCCGCGTCGTAGCGTCGCTCATTTCTCGCGCGTAAATTGAGTGTGTTACAATGTCTTACACAAATGAACAGTGGACCGAAATGGGTCGGTTTTACGCCATTGCGGGTAATAATCTGAACGGGGCGCGTAGGATGTACGCAGAATTGTTCCCTGGACAACCTGTGCCAAACCGTGAAACGAGGTTGGCGGCGACACAAAGGCTACGTACCTACGGCCAGTTCACTGTGCCGGCCCACACAAGAACTAAATGATAACGATCGCATACCATGATACCACGGATGGTATTTTCGCAGTGACTTATCAATAACCGCGATAACATTTCCATTTTGTCTACGGACGAAGATAATAAAAAATGTATTCAAATCATTTAAAATCCTTCGTAATTTCGAATCAAATTTACATTTAGACTCGTCACGCAAAACCTAACCAGTACAAATACCTACCGTATTTGTGCCTGTCCTAAGCCAGGAAAAGTATGAAGGGAAAGTTACATCACAGGTAATGTGTATTTATGTGTTGTGTGGGTGGCAGGACGGCCGGCGACCGTTGTAGTGATTACGTCACTCATGCGCATATCCATGAATTTGCGGGCGGTATGGGATAAAGTCCGTTCTAAACCTTTTTAGGAACATTTTTTTTTTTTTTTTGTAACTGGTTCCGTTATTTTATATTTAAGTCGAACTACCCATGGGTTAAGTGACAACGGTGTTTACCCTTACATCCTGTATATTTCTTCACCTTCGCCAACGATAAATAGCTCCGTTTCAGGAGTTTCTGTGAACAATAATTCTACAGAGAACCTAGAAGTATATTCTCCTCAAGCAGCGGCACCAGCAATACCTTCAACAGTGGTCATAAATAGCTCGGTTTCAGGACCATTCTTGGATAGTAATAATGTTGAATCCACAGTATATCAATCTAATGACCTACATGGCGATATATTGGAATTGGCTGTGAACTCATTAACAAATGACTAGAACTGGTTCTATACGTTCATTACGACTGACGTGTTTTTTAATAATATTATGCTTAATAAATCCCATATTAGGTTTTTTATTTCTTACCTGTATATAATCCTTGAGTGCTTCGTAAATCGCATCACATACTTCAGGAATCATTGTTGATATGCTAACTTTGATGTTCTGAACATATGCGCTAAAGTACGCAAACTGGTTCCAGTAGCAAACATATACAATACAATTTGTAATTTCAATTTTGCTGGTAAGGCACATCTCATGAACGTATCCGACCTCTGAACCGTCAGCGTAATTTTATCTAATAAAAATAGAAATGAGGGATCACTCATTCGTAAAGCATATCTATATTCAACTGTGTCTTCTACAGACAATTCCATAAGAAGGTTACTGCTAGTACCACGTTCTTTTCTTCTAGCAATCCACTTTGGACACTTGTCTATTCATTTCTATTAATATTTCACTTTCAATGTGTTGTGCAAATATTGATACTATTTCTCTTATTATAGCACGTAAATTGGTGTTAAGTAATTCAACATCCATTTTCTGGATTAAAACAACGCGAAACACGACTAGTCTTCTTCTCGGCAACTTATGACTACTCACTCCGCCCATTTGGACGCTACTTACAACTTACTACTTATTACTTAACTGTCTGAGTTCTTAACTCGCTACTGTACTTATTGAAGTGTAAATCGGGCTTTACCTTAAAGTCACCGCTAACCGTTCCATAGAAGTAATGCTATCCCGCATTAGTGTATTTTGCTTTGTTATATCGTTTTTATCAATGAATGGAGTTGATAAAAATGCTGCTTGGACACAGTTTTCAAAATCATCATTATCTGAGTCTGGCATTTTTCTTCTTTCGTATCATTAATGACAAGATAGTGTCAAATTCCGCATTGTCTTCATCGCTTGATGAGCTTTGAAGACTATCCAGTATTAAATCCATTGTGTCGATCGTGATGTGTGCTGTGCAACTGTGCACACTCTTCAAAGATCGCGGTCGACTGAGCTTGCGATAATATCGCGTATGTGAACGTCATGCTATATAGTATAGCATTAGGTCCTTCTTTGCTATACTTTATAGCACAATAGTATAGCGTAGTCTGAAATCAGCTTTAGTGTGAGTGCTAAAGTGCGCACAAGGTAAGTCTGCGCACGGCCAAAATCGGAACTAATCTTTGGCCGCCATCTTGTCGTTTATGTCAGGTGTCAAGAGAGTGTGCTGTGTTCCGTGTTTTTATTCGTTTTCAAAGTTAATAATCGCTATCATTATGCCGAAAGTGATCAAAAGTGCTGGTAGAGACATTATCTTGAAGGTCAAACGTGCTTGTGAAGAAGAACGAGACAATAACGGGCCTACGGTACCGTTTTCCAAGGTTTAGCCCGCGTTGCTTATTTGACAGGTAAGTGTTAGGCATACCATTACAATAAAAAAATCTACACTTTGGTAACCGGTATCGGCATCACGTAATATAATTATTGTTATTTTGTTTTAGGCGTTTCCGAACGTACTGTCACCCAAATAACTCAAGAGGGTAATGTAGCAGCAGCTTCGTCTTCAAAGATTGTGAACCCAGGAAAAAGTAGGAACCGGAAGAAAAAAATTGCTGAATTAGACGATTTTGATAAGTGCGCTATAAGGCATAAAATTCAATCGTTTTACGTGGTGAAGAAGGAGATTCCTACCATAAATAAACTTTGGTTGGAATTGAAAGCAGACATTGATTTTAAATATGGCAGAACATCGTAGAGGAGTATTTTAAAAACTTTGGGCTATAAATACAAAAAATGTCAGTCTCATTAAGTTTTTCTTAAGAGGAAAAGCTTCGTCTGCAAAGAAATAATGGGGCACTAGTTCAGTTTCTCCAGGCAACGGAGTTGGGTCTGGTAAATTGAGGTCTCCTCGTTGCATAGCTTGCCCAAAGTTACTAACTCGAAATGCACGCCCGTCACTGTTGCGGCCGTATTTACCTACGTCTACCGTTAAAAACAGTCCATCTGCATCTACTACTCCCAGCAATACGATAGAGAAATATCCCTTATAATTTATGTAAGTCGAGCCGGAATTTCTTGGTGCTTTTATTCTTATGTGCTTTCCGTCTACACTTCCAATGCAATTTGGTAAATTCCATAAAGTGTAGAAACGTTGAGCAACTTCAAGCCATTTCTGTCTTGTAGGTATTGGCATAAATTCTGGCTGTAAATATTCCCACAATACACGTGAAGTTTCTTGTACAATTTTTTGAACGGTAGTTCCGCCTCTTAAGACATATCCAGAAAGCGATTTAAAATTGCATCCATCTGCATAATATCTGTAACAAAAGAAATCAGTAGGGTTAGGCTTAGCGCGCACTACGATTAAAATCCGGTGCGAAAAAAATTCGCAATTCTGTGAACAATAGAAAAATATACTACAATCCGCGCACTGCGGAAAAAATGATCTTTTTATTTGCTTTTATACAGGGTGTAAGAGACAGCCTTCCGAAAACTTTTACCACGTCTTCAAACCATCACCCTGAACAACGTACAGCAAGAATTTTTCGCCGGAAATAAAAACAATTTCGACTCACCATACAAATTTTACAAATGACATGCCAGATTTGTATGAAGAGTCGATTTTTTTTTTATTTCCGGCGAAAAATTGCTGTACGTTGCACATAGGGGTATTTTGCATTCCTAGCCCGGCGAAATTAGCAAAAACAACGCGTTGTTCAGGGGGATGGTCTGAAGCCATGGTTAAAGTTTTCGGAAGACCGTCCATTACACCCTGTATATGAATTGAAATGAATTTAAGTAAATTCCATACCTATTACTCATTGTAATGAAACACTTTTTAATGGATTTAAGTCGATGGATGAGATGAGTCATCCGTGACCACGGGTTCTGTACAGAACTCGAACCGTTTGATAGTTACCTAGTTATAAAATGTCCAGTTAACGCGACCTGAATCAGTTAAAAAGTGTTTAATTAAATTCCATGTCATTGTTGTACCTATGTAGTAATTTTCTTGGTTTTTGTTTCAGCTAAAGCGTGCAAAGATAGATGGAAAAACATCAGAACTAGTTACTCAAAGAATAAGAGAAGCATAATTTCTCCGTCTGGCTCCGCTGCAAAACCAGTAAAAGAATATTACCTATCATCATCCTTACGTTTTTTAGACAATTTTTTTAAATCCCGACCCTCCAAATGCAATATAGTCATCAATACAGATGAAATCGATAATAATGATGAAAACGAATCGTCAAACATGTCTGCCGGTTCAAATGCAGCTGATCTGCAGGAAACTAATTTAGGATTCACGCCACTACGTACTACCCCATCACTACCAAAAAAGACACAGATTAGTTTAAGTGACGTTAATAAATCGGCGTATGAGTTCTTTTCAAATAAAAATAAACGAACAAAGACGAAAGACCAAAATGAGGACGATTCAGACGCTGATATGGCCTTTTTCCTGAGCATGTTACCAGATGTAAAAATAATGACTCCAAACCAGAAGCGAAAATTAAAAATTGGCATACTTAATTTAGTTGAGCAAATTTTAAAAGAGCCCGCTAGCCCTATTGCATATTCGAGATCGTTCGTCAGTTCAGAATCACCTTACCAAAGCACTCCATCGCGGGAGTCAGACTATAATTCGCCTCTACATATGGGATCTTATGGAAGTCCAAGACCTGAGCAGACGCAGACACAGACAACTGGTGCTTATGGAGGGTCAGTAACTCAGCAGATGCAACCCGCACTACAGCAGACGCAGCCGGCACTCCAGCAACTACAGGCAACTGGTGCTTACGGAGGTGCACCAACTCAGCAGATGCAACGTCCGACTCAAGTGTATTTACCGATGTATTCTCCAGTTACCCCGAATACACCTCAGTCACATCAAGCACTGCGCCAACCTCATGATGAAACTGATTTCAATAACTTTTAAATTTTTGGTATTTAGGCCATCGCGCTAAGTAAATTTGTACGATTTGTGTTTCTTAACGACTTAAGCGCTAAGTTATAAGGTACTATTTCTTGTGGAGTGTCACATTTTATGAAGAGATACTTTTAATTTTATCAGATATAAGTAATTATTTAAAAAAAAATGTACTTAATAAAAACAGAAGATGTCAACACTTGATCTCAAATAAATAAATAAACACACATTATGCTAAGTTAGGACAAATCTAGTATCGATAACTACTGCTTATCAAATCATACCTAGTCTAGATTTAGTCAAGTCAATCAATGTTTTTCCAAAATAAAACATAAAAAGATATTTTACTAACCTTAATGTTATCAATAGTCTTTCTTCAGGACAGATTGGTTCCCTCCAATGTGTATGCTGCTTCTGAAGCCCAACTTTCACTTTTGACAATATAAAATCGTAAAATTCTGGTGACATTTTATATACGTAGGGAAAACGATCAGGGAATTCATGTAATTGTTCCATTATTTTAAAATATCTGTGCTCTTGTGACAATTTCCACACTGGGTGCACCCAATATCTTCTGGACCTTTGCACATTAATTAATTGCAGCAAAGCAAGCGCATCTTCGTCTTCTGAAGACGAAGACATCTTATCGCACCAAAGTCAGCCTATAAAATGCCGCATCTGAACGTTTCTTGCCTGTTCCACGCCTTTTCTGATATAATTCAAATCGCGTCTGCGCCGTATCTGTCCCACGCCTGCGCTGCGCCTGCCCCGTGCCTTCGCCTTACGTCGCTTGTGTGTGTTTTAGGCCTAAGGGCGTTTTCCAGGATTTAACAACCTTTGATTCTAAATATATTTTGTTAATTATTACTTTTCTATAATAAAGGTATTTTTAGGGCTCGCTTACATCGCATAATTTTTATTTCCTATTTTGCATTGGTTTTACGAGTTAGGTATGACTTTTAATGACATAAAATTGTGTACGTATATTTACATAAGTTTAAATTTACTAAAACTTAATAAAACTTTACCGATAACAAGACTGACAGTCTTACCGCTGTGGAATTTGGTTCCCATTGTTCTCTTGGCTAAGCTCGAACCGGTCAGTACACAGATTAAAGTGAACCTTTAATTTGAAGTTAAGGTTCACTTTCGTTTGAAAAGTAGTTTGCACTAAATGACGGTTAATAATTTTCTCACCGTCATCACTTCTGTTTTGCTTTCATGGTGATCAGACGTGCTGTGATATCACCGATTTTTCTAACGACCCGCTTACGTTTTATTGGACTGTTTCTTGCACTTTCGATTACCACACCTTGTGATTTTTGGACACTGATTTTGCCTACGGAACGTATGTATTGTGTACTATAATGTACAAAGGAGCAAAAAAAAGGTAAATATAAGTAGGTACTTAATGACATTCATTTATTAGATTTATAACATTTATCGCATGTGTACGTATCGCAAAGTCGTATGTAAATCGAAAATACGGCCGAGTTACAATAATGGGTCCGATTGCGTTTCTCTCCGAACCTAAATAATGGGTCCGATTGCGTTTCTCTCCGAACCTAAATAATGACAGACTAAAATTTTACTCTAAATATGTCCATGTCCTTAACCTAAAGCTAGTACGTTTGTGTTAAAATAAGTTCACGTCACTAAATTTGAACTTAATTCTACGTCTATGGAAATGGACATAATTACGTTTGTTTGCCGCCGCAAATGGCAACACCACACCGCTAGTCTGTCAAGTTGTCAAGTCTGTCGTGGTTATTTTCGGTTGTCGTGTTTATTGTGTGTTTTCGCAAGAATTATTAAAAATTTAATAAATATGGATACAAAGAAGCCAAGAATGAAGAAAGAACAGCAACAATATTTATTAAACTTCTTGATGAGGAATCCGGAAATGGTTAACGGTATGTTTACAAAATATTTCATGTGAATTTTAGTTTTAATAGTGTAGATTGTTATAATAAAATCTATCGATTTACCCTACTCATCCATCAATCTATTTACAGAATAGCAAGTTCATTTTAAATTTGATCATAATCATATATTGCACTCTAACATAACCTATCTACAAGCATTCCTGTGTAAATCAGTTTGGTAGTCATATCGCATTGCAACGTTTGTTATTACATTCACAATCATTTATTCACGTTAAATTTTAACATAACATATAATATAAATAATTGGCATCCAATAAAACATGATGTTTTTATACTTACCTATACTTCATTTGTCTTTATTTATCAACAGGAAATTCTCAGTTGCCGGCTACCAAAAGATTGTGGACTGAACTGACAGAAGCCCTCAATGGAATGGGAGGTGTTCGTAAGACACAGAAAGATTGGTTAGAGGTTAGTTAGTGGTGCTTCATACATTAAATTGTCCTAATTTTGTACTAAAAATATCAGTGAACTTTTAAAATTTAAATCATAACCAACCTACTTTACCCACTTGGATATTAGTTGTTGTTAAATGTATAATCTAAATTTTTCAGACATACAAGTTATTAGCACGCAGGGCGAAGGCTAAGATGCGCACACAGCGTGCATCTATGCAAAGGACTGGAGGTGGTCCTCCAGCAGATATCTGCTTGACAGAATTAGAGAAAAAAAACAATAAATATAGAGGGGACATCAACTATATATGGATTGCCTGGAGCTGTGGAAGCTGTAAGTTATTGGCATTAGTTTTTTGTAAGCTCTATATTAGAAAATTTACTTATTTTTTCATGATTGCATCAATCATCACAATTGTGTTAATTTTGAAAACTACAAACATTACATAGCATTAATATTATAAAGATGTCCTTTTATAATATGAATGGAAAACCTTGATCCTTGACTTGTAATTTTCTTACAGGGTATTATTATTGTCCCAGGGACTCCACAGCCCGTTGTTGATGTTCCGGCAATACAGGTTTTGGATGATACTCAACTGCCAAAGCCCAAGCAGACATTGATTTTAGATACAGTTGTGAGTATATTTTACCTATTCACAACAACTTTATTATACAGGGTGCCCGGTAATTAATGGATAACCTTAAAATGGATCATGGTAAAACTAATGGCCATTCAGAAAAAAAAACCAAAAAAAAAGAAAAAACAAGTAGTACCAAAGATATGATTTTTTTTATCATAATGAGTGTTTTTTGTTACCCTATATTACATTTTTGTACACCACGACCACAAATTAAAGAATTCTATCGGTTTTTTATTGTTATAGTAAATTACGTTAACTGAGCTGGTAGATAAGCAATAAATAGTATGACTACTATTACACTGTTTTTTTTTAAACAACTTGAATGTTTGTTCTGGGGAAAAAATTGTGAAAAATATTCATTTTGACAAAGTTTAAGAATCCGTAGCTTTAAAAAAAAGTATGCAAACACAAGTGACCAATTATTTTAAAATATTATGTGCTTAAAGCAGATTTCAAAATGGTATTATTCATTATTGTATCTAATGTAAATTGTGAATTATTGCTATTTGTGTAGAAAAGGTGTGAATTTTGGTTTAACAACAAAATTTACAATATTGTAATATTTATTTACATTAAATGTACCTGACCATTGCGGTTTAATAAAAACATTAATAGACGTTAGTAAAGAATAGTAATACTTAAATCAAGTCGCTTTAAAACCAGAAATATTTTAACAAATACAAATTGGGTTTGAAATAAATGTCATGTGTGTGAGTTGTGTGACCGTCATTCTAGCTACCTGCGCGCACCGCGCACCACCCGTCTTTTGTACATGTTAGACAAAGAGGATATGAGTTAGATGAGTGCGAGCGAGATAGTAAATGTGAAAAAAACCGGTAGGGACTTAGCTAGCTTACTAGTTTAGTATTTTAGTGCATCACTCGACTTGCTCGACTTCGCATGTGTTTATTTCGTTCCTGGTTGCTATTGTTGCTATTTACTGTGAATCAGTGTTAAAACGACGACCTGGTTATTTTACTGGACTATTCGTTTTATTTACTGATTTGGACCCTTTTTGTGTGGTGATATTTGCGACGACTTGGCTTGTAACTTGGATTGTTTACTTTGTGAATCAAAATGCCACGTATTGAGTATACGCCACAAGAATATGCAAACATGCATTTTATTTACGGGGAATGCAGAGGCAATGGAAATGCAGCCGCGCAGCTCTTTATAGGGAAAGATATCCTAATGCGCGTCATCCAGATTACCGCGTATTTATAAGAGTCCACGGTTGTAACTCAGAAGGAAGAATCCCTGGTAGAGGTGTTGATGGTACTAGCGGTGGAAGAAACGCTCGTGCTGATGTAGAAGACGTGGTGCTTGAGGAAATTGCGCAAGATCCTTCAATTTCTACGCGATCAATAGCTCGACGCAGGGGAATAGGGAAATCGACTGTGCATGATATTTTAAAAAAGAACAAATATCACCCGTTCCACGTTACGCGCGTGCAAACTCTTGAACCAAGAGATTACAATGCAAGATTGCGTTTCTGTCGAAAAATGCTCGAGAAGATGGAAGAAGACCCGCAGTTTTTTAATAAAATTCTATGGAGTGATGAATCAACACTTAAAAGAGATGGCTACATGAATTTACACAATCTCCATAGCTGGCAACTAGAGAACCCTCGTGCTATGCGTGAAGACAGGTCACAGTACCAATTTAAAATAAATTATTGGACTGGAATTCTAAACGGAAAAATAATAGGCCCATTTGAATTACCGGGTAACCTAACTGGCCAAAGTTACTTAGAATTCCTTCAAAATGATCTTCCAAACTTATTGCAAGTGGTGCCCGAGGAGTAGAGAGAATCTTATTGGTTGCAAAATGACGGCTGTCCTGCACATTATGCTGTATCTGTTCGTGCATATTTAAATAGCACATACCCAAACAGATGGATTGGCCGACTGGGGCCAATCTTGTGGCCCCCACGTTCACCAGATCTTAATCCACTTGATTTTTTTTACTGGGGCTGTCTTAAGGAAGAAGTATACGCAAAGCCGATCCGTTCCTTAGAAGATTTACGTAGCCGTGTCCGGGCAGCCGCATCGAAAATAAGTGAACGACGCTACACGCGACTGCTCAGATCATTTATTCGTAGATGTAGAGCCTGTATCAGACGGGGTGGCCGACAATTTGAACATTTATTGTAACTTTTAACGAATACAGTGTCATTAATGTCAAATATTGTTTTTTATTAAACCCCAATGGTCAGGTACATTTAATGTAAATAAATTTTCCACTATTGCAAATTGTGTTGTTAATCCAAAATTCACATCTTTTCTACACAAATAGCAATAATTCACAATTTACATTAGATACAATAATGAATAATACTATTTTGAAATCTGCTTTAAGCGCATAATATTTTAAAATAATTGGTCACTTGTATTTTCATACTTTTTTTTTAAGCTACGGATGCTTAAACTTTGTCAAAATGAATATTTTTCACGATTTTTTCCCCAGAACAAACATTCAAGTTGTTTAAAAAAAAAACAGTGTATAAAGTCAACTGCAATTTTGAGATTTTTGGTTTTTTTATAAAAACTAACTTAAAATATCATGTTCTACAACATAGCAAAAACAAAAATACAAATATCACCTTATTTTTGGTACTTTTGTCACGTAAAAGAAGATAACTACGCCTGTTTTGCGAAATTGCACAATGTAGATGCGGATAACTACCGCTGGCCGTTTATACGTGGGACGCGCGGGGACCAAGCGGTCAGTGATATTCCTAAAAAAGACCAGTGCGATGTCTGTATAGCATTTAAAAATTGCCTTTCTTCACAAACCAGAGCACAAGATCAGTACAATAAACATATACAAGATAAAATATAGCGAGATCTTTGAAGAAACAAGACAAAAATAAAGCTACTTCTAATCCTGTAACTGTAACTTCGGCTACATTTGATTTTCAAAAAACATTTGTCGACACCACACGGAGAAACCAGTTCATTTTATTATAAGCGTAAACTTTCTGTCTTTAATTTTACTGTTTTGGATATGGGACTTAAAAAAGGAATATGTTATATGTGGCCTGAAACTATAGCTAAGCGGGGTTCGAATGAAGTGGCTAGTTGCCTTTATAGTTTTGTACCACAGTCAACTGATAGATGCATCAAAGATATCCGCTTGTGGTCCGATAACTGTGTCAGAACAGGAATCGTATTGTAATTCTGATGTATGTATACTGCTCTCAAAAGTAAATCATAGATATTCATCACAGATTTTTGGAGAAGGGTCACACCCAGCAGGAAGGCGATAGTGTCCACGCATTAATTGAGAAATCGTCGAAAAGAAAATTCATTTTTTGTCCTGAAGAATGGTATACACTCGTCCGGTGGTGTAAAACGTCCGGCGATGCTTATGAGGTTATAGAAATAACACAAGACCAAATTTTGGATTTCAAAATGTGTTTAAATGATTTTAAATTGACAAAAAATACCGACAATGAGTATGTTAAGTGGAATCAAATTCGAGAAATAGTCGTTAAAGCAGAGAATCCTTACACAATATTTTAGTAACTATTTAGTTTTGGCACTCCGGTTTCGTTTCTATGTACTACACTTTTAAATACATATTTTGTAGAAATCTCATGACTTGATGAGATTTCTACAAAATATGTAGAAATCTCATCAAGTCATGAGTGTGTGATGAGATTTTAACACGATATATTAATATTAAGTGACAATAGCAGCTTAAAAGTAGGTACTGACACGTTTGTCCCGTTTTAGAGCTCGGCTTTAAGGAGTTAAGGTGTTATCCTTGATACAATAATGGAGTGTTTCAGTAAATCAATTAAAAATAACGATCACGATCACTTTGTTATCATTAAATAAATACCTAGGTATATACCTATAAATAAACACGTTAAAAAGCGCATAAGCGATAGATGTCTCATTCTAACCCTCGTTATCAACAACAACTCTAGATGAATGGTTACAATTATTTTTGTTTTTCGTTCATTTCAGATTGTATTTGACGGATCCAGATTAATATGTCATCCATGCAGGCAGCGTATTAACTACGGCTTAAGGCATCCGCCTGCACCACAGGCGCCACCAATAGAAACGTTTCCTGTATCAGGTTTGACGCGCGCGGCCAATACATCACGACGATGTATGATTGACAATTGTCATAACGTTGAACTTCGTTCTGTGTCCGATACAATCAAGGCGTATCTATTGAGTTACTATCAATTCTACATACCACCTCTCGCCCGCATCTGTCAACATCATTTGAGGAACATGGCTTGGGAGGATTTCTCTGAATATGTCACCCAGCGGCAAGATAGTTTCAGGGGCG
The DNA here is from genome assembly GCA_947507805.1 of Aporophyla nigra. NCBI lineage: Eukaryota > Metazoa > Arthropoda > Insecta > Lepidoptera > Noctuidae > Aporophyla > Aporophyla nigra. The sequence continues at coordinate 21,744,365 of OX382292.1, read as the reverse complement.
AGAACATACATGATATTATAGGGATATATACACAACTTCTCGAAAAAAGAGTTCAGCTCGATTTTGAAAACCTAGATGAACTGAGTCCAGATACCATTTACTTTTGGACTGGCGGAAGTCACCAGCAATTCAACACCATATTTAATGAAACACCTTCTTTACACGAATATTCGAATGGAAAAACGATGTTGGGTATCTATTAATGTAAACTGAGAAGCGGTGAACCTAACCAAAGACTTACGTCAGTTTTTGGCTTGTCTAGGTCAACTATACAATTTAAAATAAAACAAGCGAGAGTATGTCTCGAAAATGACTTTCTCCCACGACACCTCGGATTCGACCATATCACTCGCGACGAAGTTATAGCGAGAAACAGGATTTTGCCAAATAATATTTTTGGAACCCAAGACAAAACGAGAGCAATAATTATTTTAGACGGTACTTATTTATTCGTCCAAAAAAGCTCAAACTTCTTGTTTCAGCGCATGAGTTACAGTCTACATAAATACGCCAATCTCATAAAGCCATTTATGATTGTATGTGGAGATGGCTACATTTTAGAAATCACTGGACCCTACGATGCTAGAACCTCAGATGCTAAAATATTACGACAGATATTAGATAACCACACTAACGACATGGAAGAGGCTCCGATACGATGGTTTCTTGAAACTGATGACGTGATGATTTTAGCTAGAGGATTACGGGATGCATTGCCATATGCCGAAGAATGTGGATTTACGGTTTGTACGCCACAGTCGCTAGGTAGACACGAAACACAACTGACCACAGAAGCTGCAAACAAATCAAGATTAGTAACATTGGTCAGATGGGTGGTAGAAACCACCAACGGAAAAATGAAGAGGGATTTTAAGATATTCCGACACAGATATTTTAATAATACTTTGCCCAATGCAATAGTAGATTTTCGAATAGCTGCAGCTCTAATCAACGCAACCCAAGAGAGTTACAGCGACAGTCGCCTGACGGAAAGCTTTTCAGAAATGATAGAAAGAAATATGAATAGGCCAAACCTACTAGCTGATTACGTTGATCAACACCGTCTAAACGTACAAAGGAGCAATTCATTTCAGAGGATGGGGGCAACATTAGAAGACGTAGCAGATTTCCCAAGAATGACTTACGATGAGCTGCTTATTTTCGCTATTGGAACGTACCACGTGAAGCTGGCAAAATCCTACTGCTACGAACACGTCAGAGAAACCGGCGTGTATTCCATTGAATTCTATAGGCATCCCGAAAGAGTACCCCTTAATGACGAAGAAGAAATTAATACGTTAGTACGGTGCCGAATTAAATCGAGACACGTTCAAACACGAACTTATTATTGCTATGTACTGTACAATCGCCGCGCAATCACAGAGTATTGCTGTAGCTGCATACATGGCCGCCGCACAGGCAGTTGTGCCCACATTATTTCCATAATATATTATCTTGCCTGGGCCAGACATGAAGGCGACTTAATGCAACCTGCTGGATTTTTAGACACAGTGTGTTTAGACATAGACAATGTTTAATGTAATTAAGTACATCAAAATAAAATACTTTGAAATATTTTTTTTTTTCATACTCTGCATGCACTATTACATACTGTAGGAAAATGAAACAATAGAATAACCAACAATTACATCATCAATCCAAAATACTTTTTATATTTTTTGTGATGTGATGTAGCTCCTAAACCCCACGCATTTCCGGCTTGTCCGTTTGGTACCATCAAATGATCATTATACCTATACCGTTGGTAAACATTTCATTGCTATCGATTCTGGGTTTTTAGTGAATGGATTTTAAGCAATCTCCTTTGGTGAAAAATTGACAAAATGGGAGCATTTAAAAAAAAAAAAAAGTAGCTGTTTTGTAGATGACTCTTTTTACTTTGCACCCGTCGATTTATTGCTTATCTATCAGCTCAGTTAACGTAATTTACTATAACAATAAAAAAACCGATAGAATTCTTTAATTTGTGGTCGTGGTGTACAAAAATGTAAAATAGATTAGCAAAAAACACCGATTATTATTAAAAAAATCATATCTTTGGTACTACTTGTTTTTTTTTATTTTTTTGTTTTTTTTTTCTGAGTGGCGATTAGTTGTACCATGACCCATTTTAAGGTTATCCATTAATTACCGGGCACCCTGTATACATATAAATAAGACTTGTTAGTTTTATAAATAAGTTTAAACAGTGCCCTTATTATGACTTGAGTTCTACTGATTAGATTTTGATGTAGTTTTCACTAAGCGTTATGGTCAATTTTGGTAATTATAGAATAACCGCATTATTAATGGTATGAGTAATAAATACTGAAGTCATGTTAAAAAGAGTTTTATGCATAATGGTATTCTGAAATTGACTTCATAGTGGTACAATTGTATGAATTTATCGTTGTTATTGTACTACGCAGGATATACATGCAGACACTGAAGAAGAGCCACCGAAGGAAGCGGCTATGGTGGACGCGTTGACACCGACGGCGAGTCACGATGGGGCGACTGTCGTCACTTCAATGGCGACGGACGCGTCATCAGTACCGACAGCATCTCGCGTTGGTCGAATTGCGGTAGACGCGTTGATGATGCCAGCGGCAAATAGGGATCTGGCGACGGTCAGTTGCAGTCGTGAACACATCGTGGCCTCAACCCCTGAACAGAGACTGGAGGACGGCGTGGTGCGCAACACTCCGCGCCTCGAGCGCCGCAATGCGCGTCGAGCAACGCCCCGTACGCTCGTGCCGCCAGCCGATTCAGCCACCCCAAAAGAAGATGCCATGATAGCGGCTTTAAGGGAGGGAGCTCAAGCGCAGATGGCGCTCGCCAATGCGCAGACAGAGGCCGCTCGGTATCTTGGCGATTGCATAATGCGTGCCGCTACCATGTTCGTCGAAGCGATCAATAAAAATAAATAGTTTTTTCGAAATTAAGTTTTATTAATTCTTTAATTTAAATCTTTAATTAAAACACATCATGCAAAGTATTGTCTTGTGATGTTATTTCGAATATTTCATGCCACATTTAAAAAATTCATATCCCTGGGAGGATCATCTACTGGCCGCAATCTGTCTTCGAGTTCCAATTCATCTGGTAAAGGTTCATTTCTCTTAATTGCCAGGTTATGGAGAACAACTACAGCTGCTATTATTTTAGATGCCTTCACTGGGTCATAATGCAAGGTCCTGTGCTTGTGAATGCATCTAAATCTTGTATTCATCACTCCAAAACATTTTTCAATAAGGACCCTCGTTTTGGTATGCGCTAAATTATATCTAGCCTCAGGTGTATTTTCATCCGCATCAGCATACGGGGTCATCAGCCAAGGCAATTGGGCGTATCCAGAGTCTCCTAGAAGCCATTCACTAGCTGAAACTCCGTTAACATAACTGGTTTCCAATAATTGGCTCAAACTGGACCCTTGCCAGACCGCTGCATCATGTGTTGATCCAGGAAAAGTGGCATTGAAATGAATGATTTCCATCTTTGCATTACATACAAATTGGCAATTAAGACTATCAAAAGCCTTTGCGATTAAAAAATAATCTCGCTGGCACAAGTGCTGTGTCTTTTGGGCGAACAATGGAGATTTGACTACAGTCTATCAAACCCAAGACTGAAGGAAACCCAGCTATCTGTAAAAACCTCTGTTTATTTTCTGCCCTTTCCGCTTCAGTCTCTGGAAATAGCACCATACTGTTCAATAAAACAGTTATAATTGCATCAGCAACTTCTTGTAAGCATTTGCTTACTGATGGCTGACTTAAACCTAAATACTGCCCCTGCCTAACCGTTGTTTGGTAGCCGCCATGTCCAAAGAAATGGAGTGAAGCCAAAACTTTGATATGCACAGGAATTCCGTGCTGCCTTTGTCGATTTAAATTCTGGTAAAGACACTCCACTAAAAAATGCGCAGTTCTTTTGGAGAGCCTGTATAATTTGGTAAAAACCTCTGCAGGCACGTCGAAAGGGTTGGAATGGTCCCGAATATGGCGATGCGCTATCCTTCTCGCAGCCCTACAACGAAAAAAGTTAGGTTATGTTATGCTTATACCGTATACAAAAGCAAAGTTTCTATAATATAAATATAAATTTCGTACTCATACCGTTGCCGTTCCTCATTGTGTCTTCTTTGAATGATAGCCCAGCCATAAGGAAAAATTATCACTATTATCTGAAGAAACTTAGCTTACGTACGGACTAAAAAGGTGCGAACTTAAAGAATAACACTTCCTAGACGTATAAGTTCATTTAAAGCTAACGAACTGTCAAATTGTCAGAAGCAGAATAGCAAAAGTCATGCGCAGACATAATTTAAGTCCGAATTGGACATAAATAGTGTTGTGGACATAATTAATTAACAAACGCAATTAGCAATATATTAGTAGGAATTTTAGACTAATTTAAGTCTATTATTCGGCATTATTTAAGTGCGCCGAAGAAACGCAATCGGACCCAATGTATGGATATTATTACCGTGGTTTAGATTTTTCGACATTATTGGTACCGTAAAACCTGCCAACATTGGTCACTTTTTGCAATTAATCAACTTTAAATCCAAAAAACTGTTAGTAAAGTATTAGTTTTTCACATTTGTGTAACACCAGAAACCTCAACTCTTGATGTTAATTCAAGGAAATTGCGAAATTTAGATCAGTTTCTTACCCAAATTTTTTTTTTTTTTGCCGGCCAAAATCACATCAGCTTTCTGACAACATTAGCCACTGCTTATAACTCTTGGATTATAGTCCCAATGCTGTATATTTTAAGAACTATGACAGGAAACTGGCCAAAGAAGACGTTTAAAAGACAATAATCCCAAAAAGTAAAATATTTTTTACTACGACAATTTTTTTGTTATTTTTGTCAAGTGGCCAATCTTAGAATAAAAAAAACTTTTTTACAAAAAAAAAACAACCGACTTCCTTAAAAACACTACAAAGTGAAAAATAACTTTAATTTCGGTAGTCGGTGTCTTAGGATCTGTATTTATGGTTTTTTTGCCACCGACTTCCGAAATTAAAGTTATTTTTCACTTTGTAGTGTTTTTAAGGAAGTCGGTTGTTTTTTTTTTTGTAAAAAAGTTTTTATTTTTAAATTTTTAGTTGTGGTATTCACCCTGCACTAATTCCAAACAAACAATGCATATTTATGCGATAGCAGAAATCGTGGTTGATTTCCTGTCATTTTTTAAAGAGTTCCGGTGTCTGTCTCCCGAACTCATCATCAGTAGTCCATCTCTAGTGTCTGCTGAGGAATCAATTCTCGATGTCAACGAGTATGTCTATCTAGGACAAGATATCTTCTAACTCCTGATCGATAAGGAGTTGTACCTTCCATCATCAGCTCAACGGAATATAAGAATACAAGTAACGGTCTAAACGTGCCTATAATATTCAAAGAATTATCCCCTAACCTTCTAACCTTTCACTGTAAGTTCCTATATGTACTGTTCACCGATGAGGAGTTCCATGCGGTATCTTCGAAGACTATAATTAGTTCAACACGGATGGATAGATAGAACCAGCAATTATTTTTGATCTTTAGTACAATATCCAAATCACATTACGTGTACTGTTTGTTTTTGAGGAGTTCCTTCGTTTATCTCCCAAAGTATACATCAAATCTTCACAAAATTAATATGGGACCACCTCAGGAGTATACCCTTACGAATAAAAAAAGAATTTTCAAAATCGGTTGACAATTGGCGGAGAAATCGGTGAACATACATAAAAAAAAAATAAAAAAAAAAAATACATACAGTCGAACATATAACCTCCTCCTTTTTTTGAAGTCGGTTAAAAACCAAAGTTGGCGGGTTTTACGGTAATAAGTTCATAAGAGATTTTATTTGTCCTCGCTATGTTAATGGGCTCTAGGTTGAGTCTGGATGATGCGCCATGCTTTTCCATGACGCCAGCCAATAAACGTCCAGCTATCACCAATACCGTGCGCCCTCTGTAGGGACGCGTGGCGAACTATCCGGCGGCTCTCACGCTTTAGAGTCAGCGCACACTGAACTGCAAACTGCTGGCGCTTGTGTACAGTAAATTTAGTCAAAGTGATGCCAAAATAAATAAAAATTGTCTTAACTCTCTTGCAGATAACATGGAACCCGTGCAGTCAACAAGTTTTGACATGTGTCAAAGACATGATAACGATGAACCCCTAGAAAATATATTATCTTCGATGTTTTCACCCGAGCACAACATGCCATCACCTGATTACGAGATGCAGACGCAGGAAGTTTTAAAAGACGAAGACCTCTACGGTATATTATTAAGTGACTGCGATCATTTACTTAACGAGGAAATGGATGAAGATGAGGATAATCATCCCCACGAAGAAGATGAAGATGATACCATTGAACAGCCAGGCCATGATTGGAGTATTGGAAATCCACTTCGCCAGAATTTTCTTGATTATCAAAAACAGACTGGTTTGAAAGTGGATATGATAAACAAAGAACCGATTGATTTCTTTTTTTTTAATAATGAATGATCTAATGAATCTCATTTTAAGATGTTCTAACCGGTACGCGGACAAAATCACCAGCGGGAATCTCAAAAATTTTAGCAGAATGAAAAGCTGGCGCCCGTTAACTATGGATAAGTTAAAGACTTTTGTGGGTCTCATAATACATATGGGGAATATCAAAATGAACAGGCTAAATGATTTTTGGAAGTCTCTACCTCTTCAAAACAAATATATATAGGCAACACATGAGCAGAGACGTATTTTTGAATATTTTGAGAGTTTTAAATGTACAAGAACAAGAAGGCAACGAAAGTTTAAAAAAGGTCATAACTTTAATTTATGCGTTTAATGAAAAAATAAAAGAAATTTATTATCTAACTAGAGAATTGGCTATAGATGAATCATTAATGCTTTGGAGAGGTAGACTTTCATTTAAACAATACATGAAATCTAAAGCAAGTCTATATGGCAACAAATTTTATGTTCTCGCAGATACTTTTGGAGTGTGTCAGAAATTACACATATATGACGGGTCGGGTGACCAGCTGGTAGGAGGACGTGGTCATGCAGAAAAATTCGTCCATTTGTTATTAGAAAACTACGTCAATTGTGGCCATTCTTTGTATATTAACAATTACTATGCCAGTATATCTTTAGTCACACAACTTTTGGATAAAGCGACCTTTTGTACCGGAACTTTACGTAAAAACAGGGCCGGAAATCCCAGAAATATTATAATGAAATTAAATAAGGGAGAATGTATAATACTACACAATAAACGGAATTTAACACTTTGCAAATGGCATAGTAATAGAGAGATTACAGTCGTGTCTAGTGCACATAACGCAGACATGGTTCCTGTCCAAAACCCCAGGCGACCACAACGAAGACTTCTAAAGCCCAATGCTATTTTTCAATACACAAAATACATGCGCAATGTAGATAAAATAGATCAATTCCTCTCATACTACAACAGTGAACACAAAACTTTAAAATGGTACAAGAAAGTAATCATTCATATTATTCAAATATGTGTCATAAATTCGTACCAAATGTTTAAAATGACCACTAATACGTCTTTATCGTTTTACCATTTTCGACTAAAATTATTAGAATGCCTTGTACCAGCTAATACTAGTATAATGACCACTCCGCCAACGCGACAGAGAATTCATTTGCCAGAACTTTTGCCACGTGGACCATCGCAACGGATCAAAAGAAAAAAATGTAGATATTGTTTAACAATTAAAAAAAGAGTAGACACCATTTATTTCTGACCAGATTGTCCTAGGTCACCAGCTGTATGTATTACCTGCTTTCGACTATTCCACAAATACTGATGATTACAAGCCAAAGAAAATTTAATCGTAAATCTTAAATTTTATTGTAATTATCAGTTTTCTAATATGCAAACCAATATCCCATTACTAATATTTTATTTTTATATATTTTTTTATACATACACTGCATTAATAATATTGTTATAATATGCAGTGTAGGTATTTAAAATAAGTAATGGAATATTGGCTTACATACTAAAAAACAGTTTAATCAATGATCTGGTTATAAAAATGTAGATCTTTGATATGTTTTTAATATTCATTAATTAGAAAAAATTGTAACAACAAATGATCTCGACAGTCAAGGAAAAACGTAGTGAGAGAATCGACGCACACTTGCGAACAAAATCTTGTCCAATTGCATATTAATAAAGTAATATCATCTTTGAAGAGGACAGTATGTACAGATTTAGGCCCGATTCAGAAAATTTGTGAAAAACCTTTGAACAAATTAAGGGAAGAATACCGCAATGATAAAGATTTGATATCGTCATTTCATACCATTAAAAATACTTTATATAGATCCCGCAAAAAGTATTTGAATACAAATTTATTAATACACTGTGATACCAGCAGCCTAATTGCGGAACACATTTAATTTCTGAAAGCAATTCTGAATTTAAACAAACTCCAGTCGATTTCCGTGTCCATAATCGGAATTGTGTAACTAAAATTAAACAAATTCTGCCAAATTGTATAGGGAGGGTACCAAAATCTTACCCAATCGTTTTCATATATGCGTTTTGTTTCATCAATATGAACTATTTGCTTGCGAATAATTTTACAATAATATGACATTGTTTTAATGACAACTGATGGTCTACTACTGCTTATAAATGAAAAAGTACAATGATTTCTTAAAAATTTAAAAACCAATTTATAAAACACTTTCTACCAAAAACTACCATAATTGAAAAACACAACGAAACGTTATTATCTTCACGTTTTAGTTATCTGTGGCCAGTGGAAAAATAGTAGAAAAGCAGGGTTGTCAACTTATTAAGATTTCCACTAATCCCGGGTTGGTCGGTATGGACACCGCAACTGGCGAACTATTTCAACTATTTGTTTGTAGCTGGTGGTTTTGTTTTGGTTAGTCTAATTTGACTTTGGCTTTGACTCGAGAAAATATTATATTAACACGATACTGGCAAGTGGTTTTATTATTTTCAAGAAGCCTGTGGCACTTATGATTATTTTTAAATGCCGAAACCACATTGGATACAACGTTGATTTGGAAAGATAGTTTAGCATGACAAATATAGTGAATAGCACCAGTGTTAATATCGAAAAACGTGATTTTGAAAAAATATGCCATTGGAGCCTACTTTCGGGATAGTAAAATTAACCATTATTCCATTATTGTGTAGCTAAAAATCAAACAAATAGCTTCACTTACTTTTCCAGTAATTGTCGTGTTATATTATCTATAGTAATTATGTTATAACAAAGACTATAATTATAACATGATAAGTTTTATTTCATCCTCAAAACGACGACCGAATGACAGTAATACGAATAAATAATATAAAATTGGCGAATATAGTTTATTTTAGAAGAACCGCCATCAGTGAGAAAAACATTGAGTCCGGAGAAAAATTGGCAACACTGAGTAAAAAAAAAACCGCTATTAATTTGTTGATTGAAAGTTGTTATGTTTTGCATTTTATTTATTTACTATTCGCATACAGATACATGGGCTTGGGCCATTGAAAAGCAGTTTTGGAAAATTTCTAGTAGCACAACATTTAACTAAATATTCCACCAACCCTCGAGTAACTACTCGAGGGTTGGTTTGGAAGATCTTTGGCAAGGAATAGGGCTCTGTCTTCGTTTTGTACTGGCTGCATTACGACTTACGCTGTTTTGCTCCAAAACGAAAAGGACAAGTCAATATCACCACTGCAAGTAAGTACACCAATGTAAATAGGAATTACGCGTGTAGAAGTGATTATTGTAGCTGTAGGTACATTATTGACCAAACGGACAACCATTATTTTACTGTGTAGACTTCTGCAACTTATTTCTAGTTAAATTAATGATTATGTATGTCAGCCTCACATTCTAACAAATGAGATATATTGTTATTTGATATTTTTGTATGTATGTAGATGCTGATGCAAACTAAAATAACCACTAAGTAACCAAGTAACAACAATACATTAATCATATTTTCGCAGAAGGTGCTACAGCTGAATCTACATGAATGGAACACTTCCCTACCAACATCAAGCTAGTTGACATACAGGGGATTTTCCTACAAAGAATTTGCTGGCAAGGCTGGACATAGAAATACAATCTTCTGTATCAATCATTGGAGGTGAGCCTTTTGTCACAGTTAAGAACAAGAGTTAAGTATGCTTTGATGGTTTGGTCTGGAGTGGATGAATGATAGGCGGCTAACAACAAGTATTTACAAGGCAGATGTGACTGGACATGCCAGAACACTGGGACACCCTAGGAGGACATACCTTTTTGGTGCTGTTCAGAAAGGTCAGGTGCATAGTACTGGTAACCGGCGTGCGTGTATGACCAGATGTATGAACGTGAACAAAGCAAAAACAGTATGCAAGGATCGTAGGTGGCATTCTGTACTTTCTGCCTACCCCCATGGGAAAAAAGCGTGAGTTTATGTATGGATGCTAAGAATCAATCGGCAACTCATAATTATGAATATATTTATTTAGGCAAATTAAATAAATCACATCATATATTTTGTGTATAAGTATTGTTTGTCATTCTAATTTAGTGTTATGTTCAATAAAAACAGCTGATCAATAAAAATTGGTGAAACAACTGCCAGCAATGACTAGGCCTAGAGCTTTTGCCCAGCCGTGGCTTGATGAAAGTCTAGTTAATGAGCCTAGTTTGCCGCATTATTTATTAAGTACTATAACTGAGCAGAAAATAATTTGATTTTGTTTTAAATCTGCAGGAGAGTCCTCGAGCGTTTCACCTATGAAGATTTGAAAGCAGCATGAATGATGCTTTTGCTATTTTCTTTGACCACTGCTGAGATCTACTTCTGACTGCACTGTGACTGCTGCTCTGCAACCACTTCAGTTTTTAAGCTTCTCAAGGGCAGAAATAGAAACCGAATATTGTTCATTAAAGATAATAAATGTGTTTAGAAAACCATTCAATGTTATTTGAACAGCGATATAAACATAATTATGAACTTACTGTGTTGATTAAAAACAGTGTTAACTTTAATAGTGTTTCATTTATGAACTATATAGGTACAAATAAAAATAACTTGTTATGAAATATTTACATAAGCATTACGTTTTAAAAAAGAAATAAAGACTAGTTATGGACTATTAAAGTGATACTGTTTATAAAATAATGGTGTGTAACTTAATTAACTGGCATTCATTATCACCTTGAGGTAAACAGAAACAAATATATTATGGTTATCAAAAACAATCATTTTTATTGAATATAATTACATTCAGACAATAGTATTTGTAAATTCTTCCTCTCCTCTTGCAGTATTTTCTTGTGGAAATCATTATTTATAACTTAAATACAGCTTAGTAATGTTTGCTGTGAGGGCACAAGAGAAAGTTTACAATTCTCCTGTTTAGTGTAGTTGACCTACCTGAAAGAAAAAAAGAATTTAAGTACATCCGCATCCTCCAACTGGATGATTAATGGATGATGGAATATCCATCATTATAATTTAAAGTCTGGTATTAGATAAAAAGATTGATGGATATAACTACATAGGTACATTGCTTAGCTTTATATGAAGCAAAACCTATTAAATGCGAAAAACTATTTTGAAGGGCGCCTCATAATAAACAGAAATAAATAAGTATTATGATGCTCTACAGTAACATTGAAATTCAATCTTTAGAAAACAATTTTGAAGACTACCATAGTCTGATGACATGAACTACAATGCTGATTATGTTCATATCCACCGAATGAAAAGAATAATACTGTTTGATTGAATTGATTTGCAACATGTGCAATAAACTTGACAGGGATTAGCATAATCTGCCTACCTATATAGTTCCCACTGCTGAGACACGGGCCTCCTCTGTGAGACGGAGTGGGCTGTAATCCATGGACAAACAATTATTGACTTTGATATTCTTATGTAACTATTATTTAACAATAATGAGAAAAACATTTAAGGTACATACAATATTTAGGTAGATAGGTAGGTACCTATTGTGAGCATATTCAATGATATACACTTTTAAAGAAAATAATATTGAAAATTAAGTACCTTAAAACAAACATGTTGCAAGTGGAAATAAGTCTAAATAGGGTGTGTGTGCACCTATGTTTATTGAAGTCCTATAGAGGTAGGTAATCATTGACATTTACTGCTTCTTTTTTCTATTGTTGTTCCTCTTTGCCTTGATCGCTTTTTGCTTTTCCAAATAAGTAACAGCTCAACTGGCTTGCTCAGCTTGCCATAGGTTAAGCTTATTACGATACGAGTTACGAATTTTTCTTTCGTAAATATGCCACAAATTTATCTCGTTTCTTAAATATCATGTAGATGATGTAGAATAACTTGCGGTCGCCTTGTAAGCACTTGTCACAGAAGAAAACTTCAAATTTTCCTTATAAAATCACCTCGCTCTTTCGATATTCATAATACCATTAATAGTGATTTATTATTGGAGTTTTACACAAAATCACATCCACAATTTATCAGGAAGACTATCACTTACATTTTTTCGCTATAATTTAGCAGATTTTACGTTTAAATCCTAAAATATGTGGAACGAAAAACGAAAGCGACAACTAACTTGCCTTCTGCTTCAATACAACTAGCCGTTGATTTCATGACAACGATTGAAGCAAATTGTCGCTTGTCAAATATGTTACGCAATTCCAAAAATAGACATTTGCCCATTTTTTCTTGACATATCGTTCACTCTTTATCGTCCAAACCGACTAGCCGTTGGTTTCACACTTTATGGGAGTAACGCAATACCAAATTCGTAATTTTAAACAAACTGCGATAAAAACGAAACAAATTAGTCTCAATCATTTGCCAATAATGTGTTCCGCAATTAGGCCGCAGATCAGATAAGATACCAGAAAACTTGGGAAAATTATTTCTGATTTGTGAAGATGGAGACACAGATAAAATTATAATATTTGCAACAAATACGGCGAAGAAATTCTTAAAATCACCAGGCTCATACTACGCAGATGGAACATTCAAAGCAGCACCAAAGCCATTCTATCAGGTTTTTGTTATACATTTAGATGTTAGTTCTGATGAAAAAACAACAAACATTATACCAGTGATCTACGCCCTTTTGCCAAATAAAATGGAACACACCTATGTGTGTTTATTCTCGCTCATAAAAATTAAGTTAGGTGTCCAAATCCGAAAGTTTAAATCAGATTACGAAGTCGCTATATTAAATGCCGTATCTAACGTTTATTCGCAAGCTGAAGTGACCGGGTGTCGCTATATTAAATGCCGTATCTAATGTTTATTCGCAAGCTGAAGTGACCGGGTGTTACCACCACTTCAATGATGCCATTTGGAAGTATTCGAAAAAAATTAAATTAAATGCAACAAGCACAGGACGAAATACTACCCGAATGAGTGCCATTATACCTTTAGTTCCGGCAAATGAAATACCAGCTGCATGGCACTATATTTTAGAGACGAGCCCAAACTCGCGCGAAATGGATAAGTTTCGTAGGTACTTTGAGTCCACATGGTACCCAAAGAAGTCGCCAGCTTTATTGAGCTGTGCTGGACAACGCCATAGGACCACAAACGCATTAGAAGGATGGCACAGACGATTAAATAGCCGTATACAGAAGAATCCTAATTTATACTTCTTTTTATACATATTGAAAAACGAAAGCAAACATTGGGACTGTCGTTTAAAGGATTCGATGTTTAAGAAAATGAGAAATAAAAGAAGATGCAGAGACATCCAGTTTTATCGGAAATACAAAAGGTATTTAATAAAATTACAAAACAAAGATCTCACATTACAACAATTTTTGAAAAAAAATATATTTTTTGAGGCTTAGCTTGTATAAAAAGTAAAACGTAATTTATTAGTATAGTTCATTATTATATCACATAAATCATGAAAATAATTATGTTGACTATTAACACATTAATAAAAAAAATGTTTGTTAATTATAAATAAAAATTATATTGATTTTTACTTGCATAGGTGGGCAAGGTAAGATATAAAGTATTTTTCGTTTTACCTAGGTTATTATATATAAAACTATGTTTAATGTTTGTTTCAATTTATAATTATAGTTATTATGATGTTGATTATATTGTACTGGTCTTAATTTGTTACTTCTAAATAAATTATATTTTGATTCTTTCAGTATTTTGTATTTATTGTTTGACGTAAGTATTAAAAAAGTGCTTTGATGAGTTATTGAACAAAATTTACCACATTCTCAAATATTGGACATTTTGGGAGTTGGACATTTTGGGAAGTGGACGTTTTGAGAATTGGACATTTTAAGAATTGGACATTTTGGGAATTGGACGTTTTGTGAATTGGACATTTTGGGAATTGGACGTTTTGTGAATTGGACATTTTGAAAATTGGACGTTTTGAAACCCATAGAGAACGCTGCTGCCCATTCTCTAGTACTTACTACTACCTTATTACTACTCCCTTAGTCGCCTTTTACGACACCCACGGGAAGAAATGAGGAAAAATGAAAAAAAAAATGGGGCTGAAATAAACATACTGCAGCCTTAAAGAAAGCAACAGAAGTGAGGTAGATATTTATTTTTATTTGCAAATCGACCACATTAGTACATATTGACATGGCCTACAGAACCGTAATTACAATTTCAAGGATTTTTTTACACTTTTTATTATTAATTAATTAATTAATTAATTTAAATTGATGATTTTAATAATCGTTTATTATTGGGTAATTTAATATTAATTACTATTGACTAAAACAATATTGCATCGAAAGGGGTTCGTGAACTTTTTTGTATGGAAGGTGGCATATCGACCCACTGCCATTATGTTTTTTTTTTTTTTTCAGTAATCGCAGCGCAGGATGAAAGTGGTATATATGGGTAGCCTTTCCACTGTCGACCTGTCAAATGGGGTAATGAGATATACTGCCGATGACAGTTATCATGCCACGCCTCGTATCGGATTACTTGCGTTTAAACCCCGATTTCACGTTATTTTTCTAAAAAACCAATTTAAACTGTGACTTGTTTCCTTATCTATATGATATTTCTTATCTGGACTGGTCCGGATTTTCCATTGGTAGTAGTAAAAGTATTAAAAGATGACGTTTTTTTGCAAGAAAAAATGATTCCGAAATTGTCTCGGTTTTACAATAACTGCGTATTGCCAGAAATTATAGACCCTAGAAAGACAAGATCAATGCCTTTAAGACAAATATTTATTTAATAACTTACAAGTCATTATTATTAGACAATAATATGTGATTGTTTTTATTTTTATTGTATACTTTACATAACATATATTTGTGTTTATTTATTAGTCTAGAAACCTTTACAAACCTTAACCTTAATATTTTGGATAAATAAATTTTCATAAATCTCTAAATACCACATTATAATTCTAACGGCTCGATATTGTTTAGTCCGTCTCGACACTCGCGTTACACTGTTTGTATTGTGTATGTGTGGATAGCTACGCACACATACTCAAGACTGCCGTCTTTTACCTAAACTCGAGCGTTCAAATTTTGCGAGAGGGCTCTTAAATCAAATAGTAATGACTAGCAACTAATTAAGACGAAAAAAAACTGCAAAATCCACTAAAACAGGCACAATTGAAGAATTACTAAAAACTTTTGAAAGCTCAATAAAATTATACAAAAAGCATCACTATAATATGCTTAAACAGTTGAGAGAATATCAAAACGCCGTGGCGACACTAAAAGACAATGAAGCTATTATTGTCTGCGACTTTTCAGAAAATTTTGAAGCAAAGCTATCAGAAGAAATTCAGTCCATGCATTTTGGCGCTTCGAAGTCTCAAATAACCCTGCATACTGGCATGATATATTGGAAAAATATGTCACAATCATTTTGTACTATCTCCGACAGCAATAATCACCAGCCTCCGGCCATATGGGCGCATTTTACCCCAATTCTCGACCTTAATCAACTGTCAAAAACGTTAGTCTTTTTGATTGAAGAAGAAAAAGTTACCAAAGTCGCGGAGATACTTCCGAATGGTTTGATTCCCTTAAAAGGGACTATGAACTTACACCAAATCATAACCACAACTGAGACAAACACTATTAAATTTAGAGATGTGAGCTGTTTTTGTGAACCTTCACGAGGGGATTGCAAATGCTTTTCTCCCCAAAACCACACTATTCTACAGCCAATTTACCACGATGACAAAGAAAATATTTCGATTCCATCAACTTCAAAAATGAATACTAGACTATTCAAGCGTAATTCTGATAAACTGCCGTTAAAAATAGTAGCAAAAGATAATCAGGACACAGCTCAACTTCGTGATTTTATCGATGTGTACAGCACAGAAGATGACTGCATCAGTATTAGTAACTGTTCCCAAAATTAACGAGAATCCGATTTGATGAATATTGATTTGCTGCCCCTGATCATATTACCTGATAAAGAACCAAATACCGATCAAGAAGATAAATTAAATATGACCAAAGCAGGTGTAAAACATATCTCCACTAAGACTTTTGCAGAGTGCCACGAATGTTCGTGTTCAATCCTTGGCATAATTATAAGATGCTTGGCGTGTAAAAATGTATACTGTGACGATTGTGTCTAGGATCCTACTTACTTTGACTACATATGTGACGCTTGCTTTGCAGATGAAGGTACCTAACTCGAATATTTTTTTATATACAGTTCAGTCTATGTAAATATTTAACGTCAATTTTATATATTTTTCTTTTGTATTCAGATTAACCAGTGCTAATCCTGTTGTAATTGCTTTAGCAACTAGAAGATTATACAATATGGGAATCAAGATTGATATTGATAAAGTTTTGACTCATAACGATTTTATATTATTTTATGATAACAGACTTCAATGGCCATGGAAAGAGACCCATTTTATTTTATCTAAATATTGCTATGGATGCAAGAAAACAGTTGACATGGAAAATTCAAGATTAATACACTTCTTTCTGCCTATGACTAGACAAGATATCAAGTTTTTGTTAAAAACACCATATTTTTGGTGTAGTTATTGTAATTTTAGTGTCTATGATCATTACCCTACTGATGAATGTCAGTATTGTGTAAATTGAAATTTGTTTTTTTTTAACTAAATTTATGGTCTTTTAACCGCCACAGCCACAATTAGATGACAAGCCGATTTTGCTCAGCACACCAGGTTCATGACTAAAAGACATGGCCATGGTGTGCTGGGCACAATTTG
Source organism: Aporophyla nigra (assembly GCA_947507805.1). NCBI lineage: Eukaryota > Metazoa > Arthropoda > Insecta > Lepidoptera > Noctuidae > Aporophyla > Aporophyla nigra. Next base: position 21,727,144 of record OX382292.1, on the reverse strand, counting down.
ACTACTCATTTATTTGTGACTATTGTGGCAAAAGGTCAAAATAGTTTCTATGAAACGCTTTGTACTATTTGATTTTTAAGTTATATATGCAACCAATATGACTAAATAACTGTATCGTTCTTATACTTAGTCTGAAGGTATTTTTAAGTCATCATCATCATCATTTGAGCCGTAAGACGTCCACTGCTGAACTTAGACCTCCCCCAATTTGGGGGGCTTTGCCATAATCGCCACGCTTGGCAGGCGGGTTGGCGATCGCAGTATGGTGGTAAAATGCATAGAGAACGCTGCTGCCCATTCTCTAGTAAGTCCCTTAGTCGCCTTTTACGACACCCACAGGACGAAATGGGGTGGTGTTATTCTTTACGTCCGGCATTTTTAAGTAACTTAAACATAAAGACTTAACGTAGTTCCTACTTTTATAATTATTAAATATATATTTAATTTAGATTTATACATATTTATTTAATAATATGCTCAACCTTAAACACAACTAACTGTCGTTATTATTAGTATTGTTTGATGATACCAAATATTAGAATGTACACAAAGTTAAATTTTAAATAATTTACACTAATATAAGATTTATAGATAGTGTTTCGCTAGGGCTTACCGATGTAAGCGTGTCACTATTCGTCATTGTTATTAATTATGTAAAAATACCTACTTACCATTTATCGTGTAAAATGTACATCATTGCTTATGAATAACAAGAAAATTTAATGTTTTTGGATAAGTTTAAATTGTGCTTTTAGTAGTTTATTTGTGTGATTAAAAAAAGTAAAAAAAAAAATGAAACAAAGTACCTCATTAGTCTAAGAAAACATAACCTAGTGTAAATGCTTCATAACAATTTTGTTACCGTCAGCTTTGTTACTGTCCCCCTAATTTTCAAGTCTAAATCTTTTTTTTGATAATTTAAAGCATTAATTACTTAAATTCCGATGTTAATTAAATGACAAATTTTAATAACAGAATAAGTTTTATATTCATATTGTATGCTTTCGTATTTTAAACTCAATAATAGAGTATCGTAATGTTCGAATGTCATCACTGGTAACAAAATTGTAATTATAAGGCATTTTTCTTGGTTATATATAATAATATATCGCATTTTCTCAAATTGATTTATTTGATCCAACTTGTGTTCTTTTATTTTGTATTAAAGAAAATTTGATTGTTTTGATTGTTTATTTTTTAATCGCATTTAATCTAAGTAACAAACCTGACGAAATATGTTTGACTTGCCCTCTGTTTTATTTTATTTCTCATAATTAAGTGATTAATTATATTATTGGTTTTAAGCTGGGAATCGTAAAATATAAAATTTGAGGCAATGCAAACAAGTACAATCTCGCATAAAAAAAGAAGTTGAAATGACATCTTACTTCTTTTATGACCTATAACTTTTTGTGAAAATGCCCATTTACAAAAATGTCAATGAAAATAAGGTGTATAAATATATAATAATATATCAGTATAATAAAATAATAGTGGTATTATAAAAGTAAAAAAAGGTTAAATTAAAACCACCCCTACCTGAAATATAAAGTTAATTTTCTCTGCCGCAATGAATGGGTTAAAAGGCACAAAGGTGATCCACAGTATGAAGTAGAAAATATGTAACATGAAGATGGACATGAGGTTCTGCGATTACCGCCATACCAAAGCGATTTAAATCCAATTGAGAAGATTTGGGCAATTGTAAAGAGACGTATTGCAGAGAAAAATGTTAATCAAGCTCCTAGCGAAATAGCCTCGATTACTGAGGCGGCATTCAGCACAGTAACGACAGAAGAATGGCTTAATTTGTGTCTACATAAAATAGAAGACCAGTATTTCGAATCGGACAGGCTACTGGATACGGAAATGGACAAATTTATAATTAATGTTACTGACGACACTTCCGACTCTTCCGATGCAGACTCAGACATAGACTCCGATGAAGATTGTCCAATGGAAGGTATAACCCACTGCAGGACCATTATTATACCAAATTTAATAGCACTACAAGGTATTCAATAAAAGATTTGAAATAATCTCATGAAGTTTTTATTTTATTCTAGTGGCAATAACCCTATTATACCATAATAAACTTAAATTTCTTTAAATTCTAAGTACTAAAAAGTTAGTATTGATTAAATGAAGGAAAAAAGATTAGTTAGGCTGGCAACATTAAACACGCCACCCGTAGCGCGCAGATTGATCTTGCGCGCACTTTACGTCCGTACCCGAATCACGCAATTGTTGAGCTCTGAGAGTACTGTCGCGTTGAGAATTCGTTCGATCGTTTCGTTAATTGGTTGTTATAGTTTTTAGTTATTGCTACTTGTTGTTATTGTTACTCGTTGTTATCTATACAAATAAATAAAATTGGAGTGTCTGTTTTTAATATTAAGATAACCACTTTTTACTAAGTGTATATGGATGTGTACACGGTACATATACCAAAACAACATTTTTTACAATTTTTGTCTGTCTGTTTGTTTGTTCCGCTCTGAAATGGCTAGACCGATTTTGACGGAACTTTCACTGGTAGATAGCTGATGTAACAAGGAGTAACTTAGGCTACTTTTATTTTAGAAAAAATAAATAATAATTTAAAAAAACTAAAAACACGCTGAATTTTGAGACGTATGTCAGCGTAGTTTGTGACGTATGTCAGCGCAGTTTTCAAAGACAGTTTTTATGAAAAACTTTTTGTTAAATACCAAGCGGACGAAGTCGCGGGTAACAGCTATTACCTATCATATAACCTGAATTAACACATCTAACCGCGGTAGTACGTCCTCCTGCGTTAATTTCCGACATCCACACGGGCGAAGCCGCGGGCAAAAACTAGTTTGTTTATAAACATGCCTACTGGACATTGTAATGTTTTACGACGCCAGGCTCGTAAAATGGTCTACGAAGTTTATAAATAAAAAGAAAAAATTAAAAAAAAAAAGATTTTTTTATTACCTTTGGTTGTACAAAAACACTTATATAAATACTATGCAGCATTACAACTAAGGGAGTGAGTGTTTTCGATGAACTCTGGCACCCAATGTAAGATTTAACTTGTGTTTAGGGTGCCAGCGTCCTCGCCTAAAAAATGAACACATATCAGTAGTTGTAAGACAAGCACAACATAAATATTAATATTAAGACTACTATTTACTAACAATAAATGCAACTATGATCTGGTTGATTAATGTACCTATGGATATGTGTATGTGTTGAAAGTGGGATACATACAGTGTTACTGGTAATTCGACGTATATCCGGCAGGGGCTGATAAGGGGGTCAAAATGCAACAAATTGAACCCCCCATATGTATGGCCGAAATTCAATAGTTTTTGAGATATTAGAATTTTAAGGGTTTTTCGATATTTAACCAAAATTTGACATTTAATTCCAAATAAAATAAAAACTACATATTTGAATGGGTACCATTAAAAATGATGTTGTAGCTGGCACTTCAATTAAGCAATGGACATAATTAAAACTACTTAATTTAACAACGTAATGAAAATAATGAGCGATATAAGAATAATATCTTACCAATATTTTCATTTTACGCTTCAAAAATGTTGTCTCGTCACAAAAATTTCTATGAAATTAATCGTACAAATAACTAAAACAGCTTGCTTATCCTGTAAGCTTCCCAGAAAGGTATAAAAGTCAATTTTAAAATACATAATTCGTGGCATGGCATGTGTTTGAACCGGCGGCGGCGCGGGGAGAGAAATTATCTGTGTTTTTAGTTTATGATGATCCTCGCTAAAACAACCGATTTTCCTGGCGAAATTCTTCGCGATGGGGGGTGTGCGTGCGGGGAATACACGGCGTCTGCTGCGCTCGCGTTGCCTTCCTTAGTAAGTTTTGACTCTCCGCCGCGCAAGCACGTGTGTTGTTATCTTGCTACCAATCTCTCATCCCGTTAATTTGTTATCGATCATTATTGTTAATTCTTGTTTCTCTTGTTATTCTTTTTGTTATCTTTGTTATTTCGGATAACATGGCTTCGTATCCTAATAACGAATACGCAGACATAATGTTTTGTTATGGTTTTGCCGATGGAAACGCGGCTGCGGCTCGGCGAGAATACCAACGCCGCTTTCCCGATCGTCGACTTCCCCACGTTACTGTTTTCGGGAGCACCTATCGACGATTGTCTGAAACTGGCAGTGTTCAAAGAGCACAATTCAACGCTGGCAGACCTCGACGGTACACGGCTGACGAAGAGGACACCATTCTTCAGTGTTTTATTGATGACCCAAACATCTCAACGAACATTCTTGCAAGACAGCTCGGTATGTCCCAGTGGAAAGTGTGGTCGGTAGTACATCTATCAGGTAGACACCCGTACCATTATCAACCTGTTCAAACATTGCACGAGGGAGATCCTGCCAGGCAACTCGAATTGTCTCGGTTTATGTTAAACGCTGACGCTGACCAGGAACATTTCCTAAGAAAAATTTTGTGGACTGACGAGTCAAAGTTTGACCGGGATGGAATAACGAATTACCATAACTTACATTTTTGGGCACCTAAAGCAGGCAGGAATCCAAAAAAACTAAAAGAAACTGCGTCGCAAATGAGATTTTCCCTGAACGTATGGATGGGTGTCGTTGATAATTATTTGGTGGGCCCTCATTTCTTGCCCTAAAATTTGAACGGCGAAAATTACGAAGAGTTTTTGAGAAACAACCTAGACGATTTGTTGGCGGATGTTCCCGAAGAAATAAAAAACAACCTCATGTTTCAACATGATGGTTGCCCAGCACATTACCGGATTACTGTCCGACAGTGGCTAGACGAGAGATATCCAAACCGATGGATTGGGAGGGGAGGGCCAATTCCGTGGCCAGCACGAAGCCCTGATATCACACCACATGATTTTTACGTTTGGGGTCATATGAGGCATTAGTTTATGTGACCCCAATAAATTCAGTCGAAGAACTTCGACAGCGAATAATAAACGCGGCGCAACAGATGAGAACAACGTTCACATCAAGAGTGACGAAAACCGAAGTTAGGAAGAGAATTCGAACCTGCATTCGTAATCGAGGGGCTCATTTTGAACAAGATGTGTAAAATTTGTAATAAAATTTGATGTACATTTTTTTATGCATTTTATTTCATACAAATACAAATGACCCTTTCTCTCCCCGCGCCGATTCAAACACATGCCTTGGCACGAATTATGTATTTTAAAATTGACTTTTATAGCTTTCTGGAAAGCTTACAGAATAAGCAAGTTGTTTTAGTTATTTGTACGATTAATGTCATAGAATTTTTTGTGACGAGACAACATTTTTGAAGCGTAAAATGAAAATATTGGTAAGATATTATTCTTATATCGCTCATTATTTTCATTATTTTGTTAAATTAAGAAGTTTTAAATATGTCCATAGCTTAATTGAAGTGCCAGCTACAACATCATTTTAATGGTACCCATTCAAATATGTAGTTTTTTATTTATTTGGAATGAAATGTCAAATTTTGAGTAAATATCGAAAAACCCTTACAATTCTAATATCTCGAAAACTATTGAATTTTGGCCATACATATGGGGGGTTCAATTTGTTGCATTTTGGCCCCCTTATCAGCCCCTGACGGATATACGTCGAATTACCAGTAACCCTGTATAGTGTAAACTTGTGTTTATATAAGTCTGTGTTAATCACTTTATAAATATATGTCTCTAGCTACATTAAGTTTATTTAAACGATTGAAATATGTAGTAATGCTTCAGTCTCATCATAACTCAGCGTTAATAACCACTTTGAGACCTTGGTCTTACAGTCATTGAGGCATCTGGGAGCAATTGTGCATATTTTATTTATTTTATTATATAAATGGTTAGACAGTATACCATAATGACGTTGAGCAAAGGCCGTTCTACATCCGCCAGTTGTGCATGCTTCGTAGAATCTACGTTTTTTAACAGCATTCGGCTCGTATATTACAGTGGGATGTTTACGCAGAATAGTACCGAGCACAAAGAGCTGTCTCACAGTGAGGACCTGACATTCGGTGTAAAGAGTCAAGGTGGGATATCGGAATGGCTTCAAAGTCATGACTTTGAGGACAGCTCTCTGTGCTCGTTCAAGAGGGAGCAGGGTTGTCTTGTGAGTCCCACCCCAGACTGTAATGCAGTAGCTTATTATGCTTTGACATAGGGCATAATATACAGTTTTAATGGTGCGGTAGTCCGCGGAGTGCCTGAGTTTTTTGAAAATAAATATACATTTGCGGACTCGCGATATGAGATTGCTCAGGTGAGGTTTCCAGCTCAAAGACCTATCTACATAGACTCCGAGATATTTAACAGAGTCACACCTTGTGAGTTGTGGACAGCCGCATTGTGACGAGGTTAAACCCAATGAGCAAGTATAAGCTCTAAGTGCCATTGAATCTGGTGGAGGGAGGTTGGTGGATAGTAGAGAGAAAGGTAAGTATACTGTTTTAGAAAGATTTAAGGTAAGAATGTTATTTGATAGCCACTTCAGCACCGAATTTAGAGCAAGTTCCGAGTATTTTACTGTTTCAGTCCAGTCGTTACCGTGAAGAAGCAAGGCGGTATCATCGGCGTAAGTATAAATTGAACAGTTTGTAAGAGACATTTTGCATAAGTTATTTATATAGATAAGAAACAGGGTAGGGCCCAAAATGGAACCCTGGGGAAGGCCGAAAGTCAAAGATTTTAGGTCACTAACAACGTCATTTATTTTGACACATTGGGTTCTATCACACAGATAATCCTGGAACATTTTTAAGGTATGTCCGCGAATGCCGGCAGCTTCCAGCTTTAATAAGAGGTGGGTGATAGACACCGTGTCGAATGCCTTGGAAAGATCGAGGAAAATAGCTAAGCATTTCATCTTACTATCTAGTTTAGATACTGCACAATCTACCAAGGCAGCTACAGCATTTTCAGTTGACCTGCCACGTCTAAAACCATACTGGTTGTTACTTAATAAATTGTTTGATTCCAGATAGTCTACCAGTCGGTTATTAAGCACCTTTTCTAATATTTTAGAAATGGCAGGCAAAACTGAGATCGGTCTATAATTATCTACACCATGTCTGTCCCCTTTTTTGAAAATTGGATGAACTACAGCCCTCTTCAAAACCCTGGGAAAACAGGCCGTGGAAATAGAGCGATTGCATATATGAGTGATGGCAGGGACAATCGCGGGCATACAGGATTTTAACAGTCTCGATGAAATTCCGTCCCAGCCCACCGCTGCATCTGTTCGTAACCCAATAATGAGATTTGAGACCTCCACTTCATCTGTGGGTAGAATTACTAACGAGTTAGAAGGCGGTGCATCGAGAGAATACTCCGAGGTATACGAGGAGGATGAGAATTTGTCAGCCAGGTTCTTGCCAACATTGACAAAAAACTCGTCAACTTCGTTGACTGAAGTTTTTTCATCTGAAGACTTGCTTAGTAGCTCGTTAGGGGATTTCGCGTTAAGGCTATTTCCGGTGACATTTTTAATGACCTTCCAGGTTGCTTAAGGGTTGTTCTTCGGCATTTGAAATTCCTTTCTCTCATAGGCATGTTTTAAATTTTTGAGAAGTTTGTTGCAAAAATTACGGTATCGCTTATATGTGACCATGACAATGTAATTTTCAGGATCTGCCTTTTAGGTTCGAGCCATATCATCTCTATTTCGGATACAACGTAACATACCTCTGGTAATCCAAGGTTTCAGGATTCTGCGTTTTGAAGATATGTACACCAGTTTGGAGTGATTAGCGATTACAGAACTAATTTTGGCAACCAGAGACTCGGCAGCATCGTTTGCGTCTTGAATAGTCAATATGCCACTTAAGTCCATTGACAATATGTCAGCAATTACAGTTGTATCATTAACAATTATGCGATTAACTTTAGAGGTAGGGAGTGACTTTGCATGTTGAATGCTTATTAGCGTAGGTCTATGATCAGTAATGTAAGTGTCCAACACTAGAGTAGTATTTTTGAGATCAGATCTTAACATTACGTGATCAATACAAGAGTTAATACGTGTTGGGAATAGATGTGTCGGGAGGAGTCCGTGTGAAGCAATAAGGTTAAGGTACTGATTTGCTTGTTGGGAGACAGCATTCGGAGTGATGTCAATATTGATGTCACCCATTATCACTAAGTTTTTATGGATTGACGCTTGAGTAAGGACAGAGTCCAAATTGTCAATAAAATTATCAAGGTTTCGTGTGGAGGGTGAGCGATATAGGGCTAAAAGTACGATATTATGAGATTTTACATTACAGATTAAACTGTAACGATATGAGGTAATTCTGATTTTACATAAATTATAACACCATCGCTCTTGTTGATAGGCTTACTCGTGTGATAAGAGACATACCTTTCCAGTGGTGGAACCGTTGACATCATCAACCAGCACTCTGATAAAATTAAAACATCACATCGCACCTCCGCTCAAATAGTGTAACAACTCAAAAAATTTGAAAAACTCTTTTATTTCACCATTCGTTTCAGAAAACTTCAAAATCTTATCTCGACTAGTGTCGTGCTTATGGTTTAAAAATTTATCCCTAGATGGCACTAGTGTCATTATAATGTTAAGTGAAAGTTATGTCATACCAAACATAAACAGTGTCACGTCTCGGCTTGCGCCAGGTGGTCGTTTAACTAAATATCGTATAAAGTGTTGTTTGTCGAGTTATGACATTATATGTGATTAAGGCTAGGCAATCACCTGCCAGGGTCACGAGATTGTTCGAAAGAGATACCGTGACTCTGGCACATGGGCAACTGAGGAACACGGGTGGGTTTTAGTCAGTAAAAGTCTGACACGCCCTCCCACTCCGCCCAGAGCGGGAGAAGTCATTTGATGATTTCCCATCCAAAAAAAAAAAAAAAAAGGCTAGGCAATCATCTTATTTTATTTCGCAATAAAACTGATCTGTGTCGATAAGTGACAGTTTATGTTATTATGGTAAGTCAAAAATCTTATTTATTTCGCAATAAAACTGATCTGTGTCGAGTTAATGCAGTATATGTGATTAAGGCTAGTCAAAAATCTTATTTATTTCGCAATCAAATTGATCTGTGTTGAGTTATGACAATACACGAGATTAAGGTTATTTTACAATCACATTTTTTTATATTTTATAGTGCAATGTTTCGACATATGACAGTATTATGTGATTATGGTTAATAAAAAACAGTTTTTCTGGAAATAATAGTGTTCTGTGTCAAGAATATGATAGTGTGGACTTGATAAAGGTATTCAGAAAACTATTTATTTTCTTAATTACAACTAATCTGTATCGAAACGTGTTGCATTTGAGACGGATTTTAATATTGTTTCTGTATTTGGTATGAATGAAGACTTTTTTTTTATTAAATTAATGTTTTATTGTCCCTAGGTAGTTGTAATACAATGTCCAGATCAAGAAAAATACTGTCCCTGTGCCTGGAGCCGAACGGGCAGCATAATCAAGAAACAACTTCTATACCAGAACCTACTCCAAAAAATAATTTAGAAGCAATGGATGACAGCTTCAATAAGGAAAATGATTATTTAAATGAGACGTCCGACAGTATTTCTAATTTGCCTGTAGAATATAATAATGAAAACTTAGAACTAATACAAGATATCACTGGGGGTGAAGAAACAGATGATTCAGTTAAAGATCCCAACTACGATACTGCTCGTAAAAAGATTAAGAAAAATAAAGTCGTTCTTCATCGCCGATCATCATCATCATCGCGTTCTTCGAGTTCTTCATCGTCCAGCTCAAGTTCATCCTCGTCCAGTTCAAATTCATCCTCATCCAGCTCGCTATCATTGTTACCTAGTGCAAGGCCTAGTGAAGACATTCGCGAAGACCGCCCATCAACTTCACAAGAATCTAATTTAGACAGAAATAACCCCCAAGGACAACATGAGATGACGGAAGAAAGTATGCCGACTTCACGTAAGAAACGGCGCGCTGAAGGACAATGGAAGCAAAATGTACAAGCCGTACGAATCAACTGTGCACTCCGCTGGAATGCGACCCCTCTCCCGCTGCCCCGCGCGGTGCCCCGCATTCGCCACAAGCGCTCAGTAGCGATAGCATCTTTGTTACCGTTGCGCGTTTCTCGTTTCCATCGTCTAAATACGGTTTAAATCTGTTGCTATTATTGTTTCTGTTGAATTATTGCTTTGTTAAGTTTGTGAATTGTCGTTTTTGTTAAGTTTGGACCTTTTCAACGTGTTGTTGTGTAGTGAAGCCATCATGGGCAAGACAATTCATAGTGAGGCAAGGACTCTTATATTGAAGGTGTTGACTGTCTTCGAAAATGAGAAGGCAAATAAACGTTTTATAATTCCTGTAGACCAAGCTATAAAAAGAGCTTGTGCAGCTACTGGTGTATCAAAAAGAACACTGATGAATATTAAAAACCAATCGAAAGTTGTACAACAAAACGATCCGCCAGTGCCTAGTACATCGTCAGGTTCAGGTCCAGCACCTATACCAAAATTGTCTACACCAGGCAAAAAAAGGAGTAATTCCACTTTGCCCCACCAAGCCCGCCACCCTGGTGTGGCAAAGTGGACTGCCTAAAATTTTGCAGTGGAATATGCCCCACTATTCTGATTTGATGGGGCGGATAACACTAGCATAAACACTTTGTGGATTCTGCCCCACTAGGGTTGGCACCTCAGGATTTGTTTTTACATTTGTTTGTAAAAAAAATAAATGTAACCACTGACGTTAGGATTTGACAAGTCTGAGACAAGCAAACGTAAATCTAAATACATCAAAATGGTTATTTAAACAGTGTATTAAGGTTCTACTTTTGTAAAAAACTGTCACATATTAAATCTTCCTGGATTTAAATAAATACATTATATAGTTTTGCTGTATTTATTCAATTTAGTCTGACATAGCTGTGACATTTGCTATTTGTATTCCATTTACGTTCCGATCCATCCGTTGCAAACATTAAATGATTTAAAAATATATTTAGATGTTTGCCCAGAAATTGATACATTATCACTGTTGATAACTATTAAATAACAAAAAACGAAGAATAATGTACGAGAACACTATTACTAAAGGGATAATTTAAATAATAATTATTAAAAGAAATCGTAAATACTATATTACTAGTATCGAAACGTAACGTAACCACAGATTGTGAAAGAATGCGTTCAGAAACGCTTTATGAGAGTTATAGTTTTATGTTAATTTATTAAGTCTAGTTATTAAGTCTTGTGATATGTACTTGTATTATTGTCATATTATTATTTTTTATCTTTGAATAAATCAAATACTTATTAAATAATAAAAAAATGCGTTGAAATGCATTCGAAAGTAATAAAAATATCGGAAGGATTTAAGTTTAAAAAAAAATCTATATCATTTTATCCCGGCTTCGAAAAAGTAAATAAATACTTGTAATTATAAGCTCATAAAATTAGCTACGAGTCGTATGGTTACATCACTAATTACGCCGCGAACACAAATGTCAAAATAGGTCTATTATTTTGAGGTCCTTTACGTACAAACATCATGGCTTCATTTGTTTGTTAGTATTTTTTTATTTAATCTGAGATTAAAACATGCTGTTGGAGTAAAAATGACTAAACCGGTTATGGTTCACCACTGCCTCGCCCACCGCGACTTATCGGTTGTCCTTGTCTGACATTTTTTGTTTCATTCTGTTTGTTTACAAAATAGACGGACATTTGCATTTGTGGAGTGGTGGTGAGTGGTATTGAGTTTATTGTAAGTATTTTCGTATTTATTTTTCATGGATGCTGATGATTTGTGTAGATTTTTTTTAATAAGATATTTTTTGTGTTTTTCAGCTTTACAAAAATGGCAGAAGACTCTGTAGCAGGAAGTTCTAGTGGGCAAACTGGCCTTGAATTTATAAATGATGGAAAATGTATTATTAGAGCTGGGCATCAATACTATTTCAAAAGAAAGTACAAAAATGCATCTGAAATTTGGGAATGCAAAAACAGAAGGAGACAAAAGTGCAATGGGTCGATTGTAGTGAAAGTAAGTCCCTACTTATTAGTAATTCTTTTTACTGACTCACTTTTAGTAATACGGGTCTAATACAATTTAAAATAATAATAATACATATACATATAATATTACTTGAAGTTGTGCTATGTTATAAATATTTTCTAATACCTACATTTTTTTGTTTTCAGGGAAATATACTTTTAAACGAAAACCTCACCAATGTCAACCTGATTTTGACCGAAACAAAGTGACAAAATTAATGCAGAAAATAAAGAGAGAAATCACTTCAGCAGACGTACCAAGCATTCCAGCAACATACGACAAAAATGTAGCTTCCTTATATTTAGAAAGTAGCAACAGCAATATTGTGAGTAAAACTCCTCCATTTTGTAAAGTAAAGTCTGCATTGTATAAATACAGAAACAAAGATGCTAATGTAAAAAAAATATATTACAATACATTATCAGAAATAGAAGTTCCTGAAAAATTTCATTCTTTTTTACTTGCCAAGTATATTGACGAAGATATTTCTATTTTAATATTTTGTTCAGAGCAAGCTAAGAATTTGATGAAAACCTGCAAACATTTTTTTGGCGATGGCACTTTTAAAAGTTACCCACAACCGTTCATACAATTGTATTCGTTGCATGCTGATTTGGGTAGCTCCGAACAAACAACAAATATTGTGCCATTAGTATATGCTCTTATGAGTACTAAATCAACCAAAGCTTACACCGCTCTCTTTTCTGTAATAAAATCACAGATTCCGGATTGGCAACCACATAGTTTTCAGTCGGATTTTGAGGCAGCGGCTATGACTGGTTTTAAAAATGTCTTTAAATCAGCATCAATCAAAGGGTGCTTTTTTCATTTTTGTAAAGCAATTTGGAAAAAGGGGAAAGGGTTAGGGTTGACAAAATCTAAATATTTGCGAAAACAAGTAGCGCTTAGCGCAGTCTTACCCTTATTACCAGAAGAAAAGATTTTTGAAGGTTGGTTTTACATAGCCGCACAAAGCCCAGATGACGAAAAAAGTAATGAATTTAGAAAATATATGCTGCGCAATTGACTGAAAGATAACTTTTTAAAAGTGTGGTGCGTATTTGGGGCAAAACACCGCACAACTAATGCCCTCGAAAGTTGGCATAATAAACTTAACAAAAAAATTCTTAAAAAAAGCCCCAGTTTATTAAGACTTCTTAATGTCTTATACGAAGACATAACGCTTTCAATAGTTAAATCTATGCAGAACCAACCTTCCAAGCTACGCCTTGATAAATATATACAAAACGATCAGAATATACAAGATGCCCAAATGGAGCTCATAAACGGCGACATTACGGTTGGACATTTTTTGGAAAAACTAAGATAGTTTTTCCAAGAAATCTATTTTAGTTTTTCCAAAAAATGTGAACTAAACAAATACAAAATCTATGATTTTAGATGATTTTAATTCTTATAAATAGTCAGTACTCAAACTAATATAGTGGCTGTTTGTTATGATAATTATTTTGTCAACAGTCAGTATTTACCTACTTTCGTTAGGATGTTTCTTATTTGTATTAATAAGACTTTTTGCTATGTAAAATTTTATCATTCTATAATTTTAGTTTTTGTTTTTTAGCCGGAAGTAATTTCGTGGCTGTTTTTTTTGCATATAAATTGTTTTTATTCATAAGGTAATACATAAGACTGTTTTATACCATGTCGATCAATCTGTGATTCTATAATCTGTGACTCTATAATCTGTGATTCTATTTTTTGTAACAAGTAATTTAGTGGCTGTTTGTATGTATATAGTTTAAATTTATTTTTATTATTTATAACGTAATCAGTAAGAAAATACCTATATCTACACAAACCATACAAAATGATGACGAATCTGTGATTTTGAATAGTTATGTAGTAAATATGTTTCGTTTTAAGAACATATCATAAGAACAAATCATTGTTTAATTTGTGATTATCAAGATTTATCTTAGTTAGTAAGATTTTATTTGTAAAAGGTATACCAAATGATGAAGAATCTGTGATTTTGAATAGTTATGTAGTAAATATGTTTCGTTTTAAGAACATATCATAAGAACAAATCATTGTTTAATTTGTGATTATCAAGATTTATCTTAGTTAGTAAAATTTTATTTGTAAAAGGTAATTAATCTGTGATTTATAAACCGATTCCTTCCAGAAATAAATAGTACATTAAAATTATTTATTTATTTTTTACTTTTATTTAAACCACTTCGCTACGTATTAAATCTAAGCTTCCAGCACTAATAACGTTTTACTTACAGATATAGGTATACATTTTTTTTTTTTACAAACAAATGTAAAAATACATGTTAACCTTCATACACAAATCCTGAGGTGCCAACCCTAGTGGGGCAGAATCCACAAAGTGTTTATGCTAGTGTTATCCGCCCCATCAAATCAGAATAGTGGGGCATATTCCACTGCAAAATTTTAGGCAGTCCACTTTGCCACACCAGGGTGGCGGGCTTGGTGGGGCAAAGTGGAATTACTCAATAATAAGGACAAGCGCCAAAAAGATCGAACTGGACAATTTTGATCTATGCGCGTTGAGAAACATTGTCAACAATTTATATACAGTTAGAAAAGAAGTACCCACTTTGAAAAAAAATATTGGCGGCTGCAAAAACGGACTTAAATTTTCCGGGTAAGCATTTTATTTGTGTTAGCTGTCTCATATGGCTTGTATCATAATATTAATAATATTGTAATGAGTAACATAAACCTAACGAACTTTATTTTATGTTTTTCAGGTGGAATAACCACATTGCGGCTGATACTTATAAACCATTTGGGTTATAAATTTAAGAAATGTAAAAATATGCGACATTTTTTAATACAAAAGCCCGACATCGTCGCTTGGAGGGATCGCTACCTGCGAAAAAAGAAACAAAACAATGACCTCGGGGTGAACAAAAAACCCGTTACATACCTGGATGAAACATGGATTCATTCACATTATACGGTACGTAAATGTTGGCAAAACAGCAGTGACGCAAGCATAAAAAAAAATGACAATCCTGGGCGACGATGGATTCTTGTCCACGCGGGCGGTGAAAATGGTTTCATTCCCGGAGCCGAACTTCTATATAAATGTAAGAGCAATACGGGTGACTACCATCATGAAATGGACACTAAAAATTTCACGAAATGGTTGAAAGAAAAGCTTTTACCAAACTTACCGCCAAATGGCATTGTTGTCATCGATAACGCACCTTATCACTCGACGCAATCTGAAAAGCCTCCCTTAAGCTCGTCGCTCAAAGGCGATATGCAAAAATGGCTGCGAAGCAACAATATAATATTTGATGAAAAAATGACAAAACGCGAATTATATTATTTGATTGTGATTAATAAGCCTCCAAAAAAATACATTGTGGACGAATTAATGAAGGAGCACGGCCATGAAGTTTTGCGTCTGCCACCCTACCATTGTGATTTAAATTCAATAGAATATATATGGAATTTAGTGAAGCAAAGGGTGGCAGACAAAAACGTTACTCAATCTGAGAGAGAAATTGAAAAATTGACGAGGGAGGCTATAAAGTCCATTACAGATGCTGACTGGAAGAAAGAAATAAACCACATTGAAAGATTGGAAAAAGAGTATTGGGTCAAAGACCGTCTCCAAGAAATAGAAGAAAGAGAATTTATAATTTCTCTTGGAGGCGAAGAATCCAGCTCTGAGACCGAAATTGACGAATCCGACACCATGTCGGGAATTGAAGAAATTAATTATAGTAGCGAAAACGATTGAGTGAAATAAATGTTTTTATACCTTATTTGTTTCTTTACTTTCAAATATGTTACCACATGTCATTTAATTAAAGTGGAACTAAAAATTTTCCATACAAAATTGTCGCCATACTTCAGCATTTTACTAAAAAAATGTGACAGTTACGAAAAATGTAGCGCCCTCATGTTTTCGTCATCTTTTTATTGTAAGCGGAAATATTATAACAATCTAATGACAAAACGTCAAATATTTTTAACATAATTTAATTTTTTTTGCAAGCGGTACCGTTCAAATGACGTCACAGCGCGAGGTGCACAGTTAATTCGTACGGGTTGTAACTAAAATTCTTCGAAACTCAGGATTACCTTATAAAACTAAATCTGGACGAACCATTCCTAAAAAAGTTATTAAAGAAGGTTGTGGCGAACGTTGTAGACAGAAATGCGGTTCTTTTCTTATTGAAGAAATAAGGCTCCAATTGTTTAATTCTTACTGGGCTTTGCAAGATTTAGAGAAACAGAGGCAATTTATCCATAAACATTTAAGACCTATAGAAGTTAAGTACCGGTACGTCAAATCAAACAAACCTCGAAAAAGTAATTATGCTTTCTATTTCGAGGTTGAAGGTTCATTGAAAAGGATCTGTAAAACTATGTTTCAAAATACGCTTGATATTAATGACAGAACGATCAAAACCGTAACAGAGAAATCAACTGGGGGTTTTTTGAAAGAAGATCAAAGAGGAAAACACAACAAACATTATACTGTAGGCGAAACTATTAAAAATGAAATCAGGGATCATATAAAAGGAATACCAAAGATTGAAAGCCATTATCTGAGGGCACAAACTACACGAGAATTCATTGATGGGGGGAAAACTATTTCTGACTTACATAGGGACTATGTGGACCAGTGTAAACGAGATGGTCGGAATTATGGGAATTATGTGATGTACAGTCGCATTTTTAATGGTGAATTTAATTTAGGTTTCTTTGCACCAAAGAAAGACAGATGTGAATTATGTGTAGATCGATAAAATTCTTCAACAATATCACAGTATTAATTTTGTCAAGTGGGACAAGACGAATGACGTGATCAAATTTTGGGCAGAAGTTAAAAAATATAAAGATGCCTCTGGAGCTATTCGATTTGAAGAACTGTCTAATTTAGCATTTTCAGTGTTATCGTTGCCCCATTCGAACGCTGAAGTAGAAAGAATTTTCAGCATGATGAATATTGTCAAATCGAAACTGAGGAATAGAATGACGGTGTCAACGTTGAATAGCATTATGTTTTTGCGAAACCAGCTAAAAATCCGTAAGACTAATTGTTTTAGCTATCAACTACCGGATGAAGTAGTATACCAAATCCGTAAAGATGGGAAATATTCATTCAGAGGCCAAACAAACACGGAATTGCAACAGCCGTCTACGTCGCAAACCATCCGAACTGATGAAGATAGTGAAGATGAAGAGTTTCCTACATTATTTGATGTTGAGTTAGACTTTTAAGTTTTGTTTTTAATATTTTTACTCAATGAATAAATTTGATTCTTCGTTTTACTGTTTCTTTCTTTAAAAAAATTAGCGACATCTGGAGACTTTTTATGTTACTAAGTTTACCTATATCTAGGGACTTTCGAATGGCAGTCTAGGGACATCCACCAATACAACGTGGCAACACTGCTCGTGACGCTACGTGTTTTGTGATTTATGCACTACTTAATCTTGTGAGGAAAGTTTGTATAAGCAAACTTAACTACTCGTATCATTGCAATGGTACGATTGCGTGATCTACCGCCGTCTCATGCGGCTGACATGCATTTCATTTACGGTGTTTGTAATGGAAATGCACGCGCTGCTGTTGAAGAGTACAGACGTCGATATCCAAGTAGACCAGTACTTGGGTACCGATCCTTCATTGCCGTACATCGTCTTTTTTGCGAAAGAGGATTATTTCCGCAACGAAATGAGCCCGGCGTGATTGTTGATGTAGACGTGGAAGAGGATGTGTTACGATTAGTGCGCGCTAACCCTATGCTAAGTATTCGTCTCCTATCGATAAGAGTAGGTATACCAAGAATAAGAGTTTGGAGAATTCTCAAAAAAGAAGGCCTGCATCCTTATCATTTCCGACGTGCACAACATTTGGGAAATGTCGATTACGGTGCGAGATCTGTTTTTTGTAATTGGATAATTGCACAGCAAAGAGCTAATCTCAATTTTATGAGGAAGATTTTGTGGACAGATGAAGCCACGTTTACAAGGGCGGGTATAACAAATCATCGCAATCTTCATGTGTGGGCCACTGAAAATCCACACGTCATTAGAGAAACAACTTTCCAGACTCAATTTTCCATAAATGTATGGGCTGGAATGATTGACGATGAACTTATTGGCCCTTTCATGTTACCAAACATACTAGATCAACACGCATTTTTAGATTTTATAGTCAATACGTTGCCGTTGCTTTTGGAGGAAGTACCGCTCGAAACAAGAAGGCGGATGTATCTGCAATCCTGCCGGGGTCGCGTGATTGTTCGAAAGAGATACCGTGGCCCCGGCACTGGGCAACTGAAGGAACACGGGTGGGTTTTAGTCAGTAAAAGTCTTACACGCCCTCCCGCTCCGCCCAGAGCGGGAGAAGTCATTTGATGATTTCCCATCCAAAAAAAAATAAAAAAATGTATCTGCAATTAGATGGAGCTCCAGCACACTTCGCACGACTAGTTCGTGATTATTTAAATCAAAATTATCCGCGATGGATTGGCAGAGGAGGTCCCATTGCTTGGCCGCCGCGATCTCCCGACCTTACACCCTTAGATTTTTATCTTTGGGGCTACATGAAACAAAAAGTGTATGCCGTGCCCATTGAAAGCCGCGAGCAATTAAAGGCTAGGATTTTTGCTGCTGCTGCAGAAATGAAAGAAAACCGTGAAGAATTACGTCGTACAATAAAAAGTGTTGCCATGAGGGCTTTAGTTTGTTTACAGGAGGGTGGGGCCATTTCGAAAATCTTATTAATTAAAATTCTTGTATTTTTGATTTTTTTAAGTAAAAATCTGGCTATTGCTTGTTTGTTTTTATTTCATTCGTTATCGTCCTCCTTATTAGTTTAACCATTTAGTACTCACTGCTAAGAGCGGGGACATTTAATTGACTTTCACATTTTCTTTTCCTAAATTTGACCCTTAGAGTTTTAGAGTTTTACTTTGGATTTAGTTACAGTTTGGTTTAATAATGATCTGTGAATTTTTAGCTGTTATGTAGTAGATTACAAATAATAATTAAAAAAGTCGTCCTATGGGGATAATTTATGGACTTACACTAGTTTTTTTAAAATAAATACACAATTTTTTACCGAAAAAATGACTTCGATTCCGTGTTTTTTTCGTAGTCGATAATTTTTAGTAAAAATGTTAATTAACCTGTTAAAATAACTTATAAGCTTTTGGAAATAATAAACAGAATCCAAATCGACCCATAAACTTCGGAGATGTGTCAAAAAATAGAAAGCAAATCTACAAACTCTACTTAAAAAATTAAAAATTGAATAACATGAAAAATGTCATAGATAGACCCCCCCTTTTGAAGTTTATTTTCGACATTTTTTCATGAATATTCAGAATATTACGGGCGGTCACATGCGCATGGGCGACATTGTATTACTTACTTATGATTATTGTAGTGTCAAAGCCAATTAAAAAACTTCATTTTTCATTTTACGAGAGTTAAAATTATGTTTTCTAAAATAACGTATTCGAATTTTCAACTGTGATTTTTTTAACAAGACTGATTACACTGGCCGACAGATAAAAACTTTTTTTTTGGTGCGGTTAAAATTTGTTTAGATATTATTTTTGGAAGTGTTTATGATGACGTACCTACAACTTTTATACTTGTATCAGCTCTAATTTAACAATTACCCACAATTTAAATTTTTTGTCACTTCGACTGCAACTAAGTATCACAAGTTTTATATTTTCTACAATTTCGTTGTTTTTGCGCTATGGCGAGCTCATTAAGATGTTGCTTGACAAATCCAGATACATTTTATTATATTTGCGGCGAATATACCTATGAGGACTACCGAAAACACATAACAGAGTTCGTGTAAAAATTGTATTTTGCTTACTTCAACTTAAGTTTTGAGCATCAAGGTAAGCCTTGGTTGCCTGATTTTGGGTGTAAAATGTGTAGTGAACATTTGAGATAGTGGACAAATTGCAAAAGAAGGTGTATGAAGTTTGGAATACCGATGATTTGGAGAGAACAACGAAATCATTTTGACGACTGTTATTTCTGTTTGGTTAAGAACATCGGCATAAATCGTAAAAATCGAAGCAAATGGACATATCCTGATGTACCGTCAGCGAGAAGACCTGTACCGTATTCCTAAAGTGTCCCCATGCTTACGTACCACACTCTACCAGATACCCCACTGGAAGAATATAACGAAACCCAAGCAAATCCCGAGACCGACAGTGATTATGACGATTTTAATCGAACCTCCCGTTTTTTCTCTCAAGGTGAGCTTAATGATCTGATAAGGGATTTAGATCTTTCAAAGGAGCGAGCTGAGTTACTGGCTTCCCGATTAAAAGAGAAGAATTGTCTTGCACCGAACACAAGAGTAACATTTTACCATCAGAAGGAACGTGATTTGTTACAATATTTTTCTGAAGATAAGCGACCTTGTTTATTGCAATGATATTGGTGGTTTATTAATACGAATGGGTTTAGAAAAGTACGATCCAAATTGAGTGGCGTCTTTTATAGACAGTTGTAAAAAAAGTTTGAAATGCGTATTGCTTCATAATGGCAATAAACACGTTAGTGTTCCAATTGCTCATACTACACGAACGAAAGAAGAGTATAAGGCAATTGCACTGCTTTTAGAAAAGATTAAATATGAAAACTACAATGGTTTATATACGTCGATCTCAAAATGACCAAATGATCTCGAAACGGAACTCGCTGCGTAGAACTCATTTGTCTTGTTTATCAACAATTTTCTTGGTAATGATAAGGCTGAAAATTATGAAATTCTTGTAAACCAAATGCCGAAAATATGAGCATCAAATTTCATTACCTTCACAGCCATTTGGACTGCTTCCCTCATAACCTGGGTGACTTAAGTGAAGAACAAGGGGAGCGGTTTCATCAAGATATCAAAATCATGGAGAATCGGTACCAGGGTAGGTGGGATAGTCACATGAAGGCTGATTACAGCTGGGCTCTTACGAGAGACAACCCAAAGGAAAAATATAGAAAAAAAAACAATCAAGAGAAGTTTTTTGTATTTATTTTGAATAATAAAAATGTTTTTTTTTCATACAAATTGTTTTTTTTTTAATAACTCAAAAACTAGAGCTGATCCAAAAAATCTAAATGCATATTTGAAATCAGTGAATTAGGTAGTCTTAAAATCAGGTCTTAAAATTACGGCACCAAAAATTATGTTGGCCAGTGTTATCTTATGACTGAATATTTCATTAAAATTTTAATTTACAAAATACCTACTGACATTAAGTTTCATTTTAAGTTAAGTTCCTGCTTTATTTTTTACAAAACAAAGTTATTCATTTTTATGCCCAATCATCGGGCATTTATTTGGGCGCAAACTCATTTATGCCCAATATGCCAAGTTTATGCCCATTTTGTCCATATTTGTTTTTACCCTCGACCCATCTCTAGGCACAATACAATATTTATAAGACGACATTATACGTGTACTACGAGTCACGCGCTGCAAGCAACAAACAGAAAGAACGCGAGTAGCGGGGCGCAGGCGGCGGCGGGCGCGAACGTGACAGATGACGTCATCAACGAATTGTGCATATTGGCCAGCGTTTTTGAAAATGCAAAACTAAAACCGCTGTAACTTCGTCATTTTTGGTCCAATTTAAATAATTCTTTCACTGAAGTAATTGGTTTAGGTATGACTATAATTCTACATATTTAACTAAAATCGTCGCTGATCCTCATTGCAATAACGGAGGCATTACAGGTACAACTGTATACAGTTTAATGATTTCACTTGAAGAAGTTATCAATTTTTTTTTACCCCGTGCAAAATCGAAGTGTAGGGTTCCAAATTCAATAAAGGATTGGTACGAGAGGTACACCACCATAGTTACCCAAGTGTAGCAACCATTGTGTATTCCACCAGAAAATTATATTATATAATGTAGAAGTGCAGTGTATTTTTTTTTTTTTTTTTCATTTAGTATTATTTCGTTGAAATGTACTGCAGCAGTTTTGTAACCTCATTATTTTCACTATACAGGGTGTTTGGTGCATCGTGTGCCAAATTGAAATGGTCGACTGAAGGGGTCATCCGCTAGCCTTTCAGACCCCTTAACACCCCTCATGCTCTGTGGATTTTTTTTTTATCGACTTTTTATTGTTATCCAAAAAAAAGACCCAGGCCTTTTAAACAGCTGTAACATGTACAGCTTTAATTTAAGTTTTACCTTTGCGAGTGAATTAAAAAAGAACTAGGTGACTAATATCACTAATTTTGTATTTAAAAGTATTCTTAAACAATACACATCGAAATAAAATTAAAATTCAGAGTCTACGCCTTATATTTTTTTTTAAATCTGTATTTGAATGTAAAATTTGGGTCTTTTTTTTGGAAAACAATAAAAAGTCGATAAAAAAAATCCACAGAGCATGAGGGGTGTTAAAGGGTCTGAAAGGCTAGCAGCGGATGACTCCTTCAGTCGACCATTTCAATTTGGCACACGATGCACCAAACACCCTGTATATTATATCACTGCACATTTGCAATAACAGAGGCATTACGGTCAGTGTTGCCACCTTAGCCCTTTTCGGGCTAGATCTATAATAGTACTTTTTACAGAAGGTAAACTCGTTTTTTCATGCTTTAGCCCGAAAAGAGCAATCTAGCCCTTTTCAAGCGATACTATTTATATACAGAGTGGTGACGACATAACGACATTAATTGAAAATACGATCCCCACTAGTTAATCAAAAGACTTTAAAATGATCAAATTAGGTTTTACACCAAAATTCGAAAATCAAATTTTTCAAACAATCTAAATGCGAAAATTATCTAAATTAAACACAACACCCTTTATAATATTGTCTACTAACCTCATTTAGCCTGTAGGTACCTACTTCACGTAACAGCGGCAACGTCGCTCCCGTTGGCAGTCCCTTTTTTAGCGTTCATTCATTCTAACAATAATCAAAAAATAATAATGGCGCGCGGCATCTATCCCCGCCCCGCTCGCCGCCTGCCGCCCGCCAGCCCGTGCGACTTTTCTATCACTAGGTTCACGTTTCATTTAAACACTTAAACATAAAATCAAATCTTACACACTTCAATAATAACTCATGGCATGATACACTAAATTAAATTTTTAATTGCTGAAATTGTCCACCGTTTACTCTAATACACATGTGACAACGTCTTATGATATTATTTCTTACTTTTCTTAACAATTCACTACTGATAGCCATGGATTTTAGTTTATTAAAAGCGTCAATGATTCTGTCTCGCAGTTCTTCTACGGTATTCACATCACGAGCATAAACCTCATTTTTAATAAATCCCCATTAAAAAAAATCCAGTGGTGTGAGATCCGGTGACCTTGCTGGCCACCGGCGAGGTCCATATCGGCCAATCCACTGCTGTCCAAACATATCAGTGAGGCACTCTCTGGCTCTCACCACAGAATGTACAGGTGCACCGTCTAACTGGTACCATAGCTTTTGATGAACATCAAGGGATAATTCATCAGTGTATTCCGATATAGGGCCTCTGAGGAGATCCAGAAACTTGTCCGCTGTGAGATTACCCTCAATGAACACCGGACCAATGATTTGATTTCGGTGAATCGCAGCCCATACGTTCAGAGAAAAACGGTACTGATGAGAAGATTCTCGGAGCAAATGTGGATTTTCTTAGCTCCAATAACGGAGATTTTGTCTATTCCAGATACCATTTCGCGTAAACGTGCTCTCATCTGTCCACATTACATTGTAAATAAATTCAGGGTCATCAGTCATTTTGCTCTGTAACCAACGGCAATATTCTTCTCGGATTGGCCTATCTCTCGGTAACAGCGCCTGAACTTTGGTGTATTTGTATGGCCGCCGTTTATCTTTTCGCAATATTTTGAGTACAGTTTTGTGATGTACTTGAAACTGGCGTGCGGCCCTCCGCAGACTTGAAGTTGGGTTGTGCGTAAAATAATCTAAAACTCTTTGTTCTAATGGCACAGCTAATTCTTGCGAAGGAACACCCTCGCGAAGTGGGACCAAAGGCTGATTTTCCCGTATTCTTTGAACAGCCTGTACAATCGTGCGGGAGTTTACTGGGCATCTTCGGGAGTCACCATATCTTTGAAGATACGTTCTTAAAGCCAGGGCCGCGTTTTGTTGACACTCACCATAAATCAAGATCATATCGGTATACTCCATAGCAGTGTAATTGAAACGAGGCATCCTGATCTTACAAGCAAATAACACGAAGTAACTATCACACTACTTATTGTTAACACATTAGGTAGGTACGTAACCTACCAAACTCACCTACACTTAAAACCTATACACAATCGAATTATCAATAACACAACAGTAAAACTATTTAAGCTCTGCACTGTATGAAATTGCAACTAAGCAATGTTCAATTTTACATAAAAACAATTAGGTACCTATTAAAATCGTTGCGCGCGCGGAAAAACACTCTTACGCATCGAAATTAAAAGTACATGCTCTCACAAGCATAGCACGTCGCGCACTAGAGACTGGACCAGGAGCAAACTCCAGGAAAAACCCTAGATGTATTTCTTTCCTTTTCTTGCGCAATAAATATTCGTATGCGGAAGTGATTACGAACAGTTTTTGCCTACACTTACTTTGTTGCAAAATTATCGAATTGGCAACGTCGCATCGCCTAACTTTCTTGTCAGTTTACAAAACGAACCGAGCGCTTTGGCAATCTTTGTTTGCTTATGATAATAGGAATTTTGTGGTGATGGTTTTAGGTCTAAATTCAATCAGCAATACATTACAATATTGTATTATTTTTGAGTAGCGAGTCGCACATTTCATAGTTACGTTTTATTTATGTAGGTAAATGAAATTCTTTTGAGGTGAATGACCTAATGAACTTGCGTAGCGTAATCGTAATGTATTCACATCATGTGTTAAAATTGTTAAAGTAAAAAAAAAATCCTGCGGCTATACCTGGGATTATAATTTGATAATTTTTGGTATACGTACTACTAATGCGATACCCAGTATGTGGTTTCATTAAATGTCGTATTATCCCCACCTCTCTGTATACAGGGTGTCCCGTAAATAATGGATCAAACGTAACGGGTAGGTAGCTTACCTCATTTCCAACAACTAATTTGAACAGTAAAAAAAAAACCGATAAGGTAACCAAGATATTTTTTTTTTTCGATTTTTACTATTTTCTGTACCAGCATTCAGTGTTTTTAATGCTGTTGCTGCAAATGGTATCATATTTAGGTGTGATTTTTGTCAAACATTTCTGAATAGTTTACTAATGTTATAAGATACCATTTTTTTAAATAACATTTTATTTGCCTTAGAAAAAAAATCTTGAATCGAAAAGTTTTGTTTTTACGATGAAAAGACCAGAATTGGAAAAATTCTCCTGTAAAAAAAATGTATGACACCAAAGTGTACCATTATTTTAAAAACTTGTAAAATTACTAAGGTTTGCAAATTGGTATAAAACTTACGTCTAGTCCTTGCGGTTACAAAGATATTGCTATGAATGTGATGAAGAAGACAGAACTGAAATTAAAATGGTACTATCTAACTTTTCTTTCTCGTAATGGCTTATGCTTGTAATCTAAGCATGTGGTTAAGCGTGTAGCGTAATTCCGAGCCGATGACGTCATCTGTTCGGAATTTGGGACCGCTACCTGCGGAGTTGCACCTCACTCAGTGTGAAAGGGATAGATAGCGCCGCTTTTGTATTTTTGGTAAATCGGTGTCTTTGTGCAGGTATTTTTTTTTCCTTCACCCTTCACTCATACAGGGCTTCATTGTTGCATGATTTTATTTGTTTAGTTGACACGAATCTCTCTTCGAGTTGATACGTACGTCAGACTACTTTCGCTCCCGCTGTGCCTAACTGTTGTGTTCCTTAAAATTAAACTTGTGCTGTGTATTTGGACTTTGCTTTGCCTAACGATTTGGAACTGTTTGTGTTTTGGACGAATGACTTGGCAATCCTACGGACTTCGAAAACAATCGTTTGTGTGAGGTTGTACGTGTGTGCAGTAGTACGATGCCTCGTTACGAGTACACGCCACGGGAGTATGCCGAAATGCATTTTATCTACGGAGAAGCAAGAGGTAATGCCAGGGCGGCCGCAAGATTGTATCGTGAAAGATACCCGAACCGGGATCGACATCCCGACTATCGCGTATTCATTAGAGTGCATAACGCGCTTCTTGAGGGAAGAATTCTTGGCACCGGAGTTGGGGGTGCCAGTGAAGGGCGACCGTCACAAGTCAATGACGAAATTATTATTCGAGAAATCGAGGAAGATTCGTCGGTCTCAATTCGCGTCATAGCGCAACGCACAGGTATTCCAAGATCGACGGTACATCGAGTTCTAAAAAGGCACCGGTTGCACCCATATCACGTGCAACGTGTTCAAACGCTGACGTCACGTGATTACCCGCAAAGAGTAGCATTTTGCCAAAGGATGCTTAGAATGATACGGGCGGACCCACAGTTTTTTAATAAAATTTTATGGAGTGACGAGTCTTCATGCCGGCGAGATGGATATCTCAATTTGCATAATTTGCACAGTTGGCAGCTGGTAAACCCACATTTGATGCGAGAGGACAGGAGCCAACATCAATTTAAAATAAATTTATGGGCAGGAATAATAAATGGGCAAATAATAGGGCCCTTTGAACTACCAGCAACTCTAAACGCCGAATACTATCTGCATTTTTTAAGGAATGAGTTGCCAACGTTATTAGAAAATATTCCAGAAGACGTGCGGCAAGCAATGTGGTTACAAAATGATGGTTGCCCCGCTCACTATGCGACGGCAGTAAGGGCGCAACTCAATGAAACTTACCCTGACAGATGGATCGGCCGATTAGGACCAATTTTGTGGCCTCCGCGATCTCCTGATTTAAATCCCTTAGATTTTTTTTATTGGGGATGTTTAAAAGACAAAGTTTACAAACAACGAATAACGTCGGAAGAAGAATTACGTCAGCGCATCCAATCTGCTGTATCAGAAATAAACAACAGCCATTTTGTCCGTCAGATAAGAGCTTCCTTTATTAGGAGGTGCAGACTTTGCATTCTCGTAGGGGGACGTCAGTTTGAACATTTACTGTAAAAACAAAATAAACGATTTATTTGTATTTTTTTTTTAATTTAACCTCCTAATTTTTTTCATACGCTGAGATACCTAAACATTTTTAAGAAAATAGTTTAATTGTGCACACTTTTTCAAATTTTATTTTATTTCGTAATTTGGCACCTCTGTCAGATTCATAGCAATATCTTTGTAACGACAAAGACTAGGCGTAAGTTTTATACCAATTTGCAAACCTTAGTAATTTTACAAGTTTTTAAAATAATGGTACACTTTGGTGTCATACATTTTTTTTACAGGAGAATTTTTCCAATTCTGGTCTTTTCATCGTAAAAACAAAACTTTTCGATTCAAGATTTTTTTTCTAAGGCAAATAAAATGTTATTTAAAAAAATGGTATCTTATAACATTAGTAAACTATTCAGAAATGTTTGACAAAAATCACACCTAAATATGATACCATTTGCAGCAACAGCATTAAAAACACTGAATGCTGGTACAGAAAATAGTAAAAATCGAAAAAAAAAATATCTTGGTTACCTTATCGGTTTTTTTTTACTGTTCAAATTAGTTGTTGGAAATGAGGTAAGCTACCTACCCGTTACGTTTGATCCATTATTTACGGGACACCCTGTATAGATATTGATAAAGTTCTATAGAAATATCGGACAATATAGAAATATCGGAGAACACGACTGGGAGACGACTATACTAGGGCTTTCAATACCGGTATTCCGGGATCCCGTAATACCGTGATCCCGGATTTAATTTGGCTTATTTTAATACCGGTATTGACGCCTCATTACCGTGATTACGGTATTACAGACATAATTTGTGCGACCCTGAAACTTTCTTCACTAACGATGATATATACCTTCAAAAACCTCATCATCATCATCATCATTTCACAAAATTTTATTAAAGCTTGATTTATTTTGTTACTGGTTTAGTCGTTTTCATTGCTTTTTTTATTGCACACTTATAAGAATGTTGCTTTAGTGAACACCAAATGACTGCAGGCTTAGCAAGTATACTTATATTTCTACAAATAATGATATCGCCTCTTTGCAAGAATACTGTGATATTTCAGAAAAATCGATTTTTTTTTTATTCCATAATCAAAACCGCCGTATTGAACTTTATTTTCGATAAAAACGAGGTATTTTTTTGACAATAACGGTGCGTCTATGAGCGAAAGAGACAAGACAACTGCAATATTTTGTGTTGTCGCGCTGTCTCTTTCTGCCTCGTGATTTGTTTCGACAACGTGTCCCATCAGTCGGCGCGTGCCATTTGGAGGGAAGGGCGCTCTCGTATTTGTGCAAAAACGTGACATCACGAAGATACCACATTACGATTGCTAAGGTAAGTTTGAACTCTTTGATATTTTTTTATTAAGTAATGTGATATGTTGAATTGACACAGTTTTGTTGAAAATAGTATGCAATTTTAACTTGTTATTACTTTTGATATCACGTTTTCGTTAAAAAGATATCGTTTTTGTTTTGTAACATCATAAGATGACGCGTTGTTGACAATGAAATATTTTACAAACCATAAAATGGATTCATGCCCAGCAGTGGACGTCCATCGGCTGAGAAGAAGAAACAAATTGAGCAACATTATAAGGAGTCTTAGGGTGTTTTCTACAGATAATTATGTAAACACCTCGATTTTAGTTTAAATTTTTGTTTTAAATTAAGAATTTAAAACAAAAATTTAAACTATTAGGTACTTATGTTTCATAAAGTTTTTCTATTGTTTAAGTTATTATTATTTATATTTCTTTTAGACAAAAGTAACGATGACTCAAAACATCGTCGACGTGAGTCAACTAGTAGTACCGGTAGCTCTTCAAGTAGCTCTTCGAGTTCTTCTTCGAGTTCCTCCTCAAGCAGTGGACCAT
This sequence comes from Aporophyla nigra, assembly GCA_947507805.1. NCBI lineage: Eukaryota > Metazoa > Arthropoda > Insecta > Lepidoptera > Noctuidae > Aporophyla > Aporophyla nigra. Next base: position 21,698,126 of record OX382292.1, on the reverse strand, counting down.
CTTTTTATGAAGGTAGTAAGTTTTTATATAAATGCATTTATTATATTTCTTAATACATACATACATTATTATTGTCACGCCTTTTTCCCATTGGGGTAGGCAGAGACTACTATTTCTTAATAAATGCACTTATTCAATTTATGTAATAATTTGTGTTCAATTCTGTGCATTTCGGATGCCGAACGTTTGCAACGTAATTATTTGGGACTAATTTTCTTTTAACTTTTCCCCAGATAGTGATGATTCCGTAAAGGATCCCAATTATCAAGAGGAGAAGTCAAAAAGTAATAATATACATAGTTCAGACTCTGAAGAAGAAGGTGCCAGCACTAACTACAACTTCTCAAAAGACCAAGACTTGTTTAATTTAAATAATAATATTGCTTCAGTTGACACCATAGAGCAAGTTGACATGTTATTGGTAAGTAATTCAGCAGAAAATCGAGACATAATAGTTAACCATACAAATCAGATAGATCTGGTCGCAACAGAGAATAATTCGCTTGTAGTTGGGAATGATACCACTATGCCAATAGAGCCAACCACTTCCAACATCACCCCAACTAAAGTAGGAAAAAAAAGACCAAGGCAAGAGTTAAATTGGAAGAAGAACATCGCTAAGCGATTAAGAAATAGTGGACTATCATATATTTCAACAAAAACTAATAAGCCCTTTCCAAAACGCCAGCTTAAACCACCTTGCAGAGAAAATTGTAAATTTAAATGTAGCTCTAACTTCTCAGAGCTTGAACGTGAGAAAATTTTAAACGAATATTGGGGTTTAGGACAAATTGAGAAACAATGGACGTTTATAGCTAATAATGTCGATTTAGTTATTCCAAAACAGCGATATGTGAAAGTGGACTCAGACGGAAATATTGCTGCAAAGCGTGAAAACAACAACGCTTTCTTTTTGACTATTTCTGGTGCAAAGATCAGAGTATGTAAATTGTTTTTCAAAAACACTTTGGCTATCAATAACCGCCCTATAGAGACCGCGTTGAAAAAGAAAAATAATGACACTAATATCTCGTCAATGAAAGATTACCGTGGCACTCATCTAAATCACAGTAAAGTTGATGAAAACATTAAAGAAAGCATAAGAAAATTTATAGAAGCGATACCAAAAATAGAATCGCACTATATTCGAGCAAACTCGAAAAGACATTACATTGACGGCAGCAAAGCAATTACAGACCTGCATAGAGACTACGTTGAACAATGTAAATCTAAAAATATACCCTATGCAAGTTATTTAATGTTTTATCGTATATTTACACAAGAATTTAATATATCGTTTTTTGTGCCGAAGAAAGATTTGTGCGATACATGCGAAGTTTATAAAAATAGTACGCCCGAAGAAAAAGAATTGAAAAAAGAAGACTACGAAAAACATATCAGAGAAAAAGAATTATCACGCATTGAAAAGACAAATGACAAGAACAATAAAAATATTTTAGTTGCTGTTTACGATCTCCAAGCTGTATTCCAGTGCCCTAAGGGCGATATTTCTGTATTTTACTACAAATGCAAACTTAATGTTCTTAATCTAACAATTTATAATATTCAGAATAATGTTGTTGAAAGTTACGTATGGGACGAGTCACATGCAAATAGAGGCATAAATGAAATAGGTACTTGTGTATTTAATTACCTTACCAAAATGTCAAATTCAGCTGAAGATTTAGAGGTTGTCTTCTATTCAAACAACTGCGCAGGGCAAAATAAAAACAAATTCATGATTGCCCTGTATTTATATGCCGTACAGACCTTGCCTAACCTGAAATCCATAACACACAAATATCTTGTAAAAGGCCATACCCAGAACGAAGGCGACTCTGCCCATTCCCAGATTGAGAGACAAGTAAAGAGGCTATTAAGATCCGGTCCTATATACACTCCCGACGGATTTATCGGTGCTATAAAAACAGCCAGGAAAAAGAGTGAGCCAATACACGTCAATGAAATGTGTTTCGAAGATTTTTATGATTGGAAAAGTGTGTGTAATCAAATTAATTTTAACTTAACAAAAGATGAAGATAACCATGTAGTTAAACTATCAGAAGTAAGAGTAATAAGAGTTAGTAAAGATGATACAAATGCTATATTTTATAAAAATTCTTATGCTGAAACGGACTTTAAAAAAGCCGTCGTTTTGAGAAAAAAGAGAAACAACAATATAGAAATAAAAAATCTCTATAATAATAAACCCGGGATAGCTGAACGAAAAAAATCGGACCTAATGGATTTGATTAATAAGAAATTAATTCCCGGAGTTCATAGGAGCTTTTACGAATCGCTCTAAGAATGTTTTTATTTTATTTTTTATACTATTTTTGTAATTTTTATAACAATTATTTTTTATTACTTTATGTGAGATAAGTGAAACGTCGCACAGTGGGTCGAAACTATGATTTTAGTGACTTAGGGCTCAACTTTGCTTTTTCACTTTTTTTTTATGCGGATGGGTAGAGCTCATTAACCTCAATAATAATTGTTCTGATGTATTTTTTCCTAAACTTTATACTTTGGGTAGAAAAATGTGTTTTGTTATTTTTTTGTATGGAGCGGCTCAAATAAACTTAAATTCCTGCTAAGTAGCGTGTGATCCCGCGTTGAAACTTTATTTTTCATATACCTTGTCTGGTCTATTATCATTTGATGCTATAAACAAATGCATAAAGTTGCAACTCTGCCAAATAAATGGATCGAAAAAAATGAAAAAATACATAGAATAAAAAGCTTCATTTTTTACTTTCGTAAGTTATTTTAAGTTAAATTTGATATGGAATAGTAAGTAAAAGCACGTAATAATACACATAATTACTTAGCAACTAACAACAATACATTTAAAAGGTCCCTAATTAGCTTAAATTTACTAATACTACATATATTAGTAAATTTAAGCTAATTAGGGACCTTTATTTAAAAATGTGGATATGAAATCAATTAATTTCTATTTGTGTGTTTAATTACTGTAATTAGCTTAACCTTTTACCTTATAAAAAAACAATGTTTTTCACTTTTAGTCATTACTGTAATATTAATTAGGATAATTAGTTAATGAGGGTAGTAGAAAAATTAGTAAACATTGTTTGTCACTGGATTCTGGAAGTATAAAATGACCATAATTTATTATATACTAACTAGTGTTCGTTTATTCGTACTACTACTAACATCTCGTGATTCTGATCGTCCCTTTTTCGTTATAATGGATAATTTAGTTAACAATTTAGATTTATTTATGATTTTAAGAGAGCAGGTCAAGTCACTGTCGGATAGTCAAAAATTCTTTCAATTCCTACAACATAAAATAAACGTGACCGAAGAGAACAGTGTTGAGCTCCAAAAATTCTGTACGCGCTTTTGTTCAAATATAAGTGCAAGATGGGAACGAAGTAGTCGCACGTTAGCACAGTTTGTAAGAAAAAATGGTGATTGGTTGGAACGTGCAATAAACTGGCCCGAAGGAATGATACCTGAAGCTGTGAACACTGAACGGGAAAGGCTCGAGATTTGTAATACTGAAGATGTCGAAAATCTACCACCATCTACTACAGAAGCTTCGACATCTACATTTACACCTCGAAAACCTTTCGAGGAATTGGGCTCCAGGCAAAAACGAAGACGCGTTGATCAAATTAACCAATCGCTTTCGTTATCCCCGGATGAACTTAAAGCTACTACAATTGCTAGTTTAAGAAACACCGGAAATGAGGATGTAGGAAAAATTATGAACCATTTACTAAATCACCCCGAAGATCTAGAAAAAGTTAAAGAGTGTTTAAGTACAAGTAAACCGAAAAGTAGTACATATTCACCCGATAAGGCACTGTCTTTATTAGTTTCACTTAAATTAAGTAAGTGGCAGTATATAAGCCTAAGAGAAGCAGCAAGTGAAAATAGGTCTGATTTATACCCTTCTTATTATAAAATAAAACAAGCGAAGGCAAAATGTTATCCAGGGAAAGAAGACATAATTATAACTGAAGAAGGAGCTGCTATTAAACTGCAAGCTTTACTCAACTTGACGGTATCTAGGCTTTTAGAAGTGATTACTTTAGATTTGGATTCGCCAACTGAGTTACTGCTAATAAGCAAATGGGGTTTTGATGGAGCCTCAGGTCAAAGTAATTATAAACAAAAGACTGAAGCAGAGTTTGATGACTCAACTATCTTCATGGCCAGTCTAGTTCCTATAAGGCTTCAACAATGTGATGGAACAATTGTTTGGGAAAACGATCGACCCTCATCAACTTTCTATTGCCGTCCGATAATGTTCAAATTTACCAAAGAAACGCAGTCAACAGTGGTAACTATAAAAGCTAGCATAACCGAAGAAATAGAAAGACTTCAGCCAATCAAGTTCAATCAAGTTGAAGTTAAGCATCAATTGCACTTGACGATGATAGACGGCAAAATATCGTCATATTTGTCAGACACATCTTCAGCTGTCTGTGATATCTGCAAAGCAAAACCGTCAGAGATGAACAATTTAGAGTCACTTGCTCAAAAAGAGAACAACGAAGAAGTGTTCCAGTATGGAATGTCATCTTTACATGCCTGGATAAGAAGCATGGAGTGCTTACTTCATATCGGTAAATATAATTTTATTAGTTCATAATTTTTTTCACGTTATATAGTTACTTGTGAGATTTTTATTTAAGTGATATTTCTTTTTGTTTGCAGCTTATCGTTTGGACTTCAAAAAATGGAGTTGCAGGGGCGATGACAAAGAAAAAATGTCACTCAGAAAGAGCGCTATACAGCAAGCGTTTAAGAAAGAATGCGGTTTACTTATTGACGTAGTCAAGCAAGGAGTAGGCACAACCAATGATGGCAATACTGCCAGAAGATTTTTTAGGGATGCAGAAACAACAGCTCGCATAACAGGAATAGATAAAGATTTAATAGAAAGGTTTCATGTGATTCTTCAGACGGTTGCATCTGGAGAGAGCGTGGATCTTTCTAAGTTTTCCGAATTTTGTAGAGATACTGCACAATTGTACGTTCACTTATATCCCTGGTATTATATGCCTTCCAGTATACATAAATTGTTAGTACATGGGAGTGATATAATTAAGCACTTTGGTGCCATACCTATAGGTAAACTGTCGGAAGAGGCAGCGGAAGCTCGTAATAAAGATTTCCGGAAATATAGAGAGAGTCATTCTAGAAAGGTAAGTAGAACGGCGACAAATGAGGATATTATACACAATCTTCTTTTGTCTTCTGATCCAAAGATCACAAGTCTAAGACCTCGAATGGTGAAACAAAATATAATGGTTCTCTCTCCAAAAGTCAAAGAGCTTCTGCTGATTTTTCCCACAGAATCCGATATAGATTTTATTGATGTAGATAATTTACAAGATAGTCATAGCGATAGTGAATAAGATTTTTTGGTAGTTTGTAAGTTTCTTGTTTTTTTTATTAGTTTATAAATGTCAAACTCATAATTGAAAGGAAACAGTAATGTTTGATGTTGTTTATAGTTAGTTTTTAGTTTGCTTGTGTTAGTTGTAGTAATGTTAGTTTACCTTTACTAATTTGTATTATTATGTACCTATCTTTACTTACTATTCAGTATTAAATCTAACTTAAAATAAAATTTCATAAACATGTTAAAGTCATTAAAACAAAGAAATTGAAATTCATAGATCCCTAATTAGCTTAAATTTACTACTACTACATATATTAGTAAATTTAAGCTAATTAGGGACCTTTTAAATGTATTATGATTAGTGTGATTAGCTTTAAATTTACTAATACTACATATATTAGTAAATTTAAGCTAATTAGGGACCTTTTAAATGTATTATGATTAGTGTGATTAGCTTTAAATTTACTAATACTACATATATTAGTAAATTTGAGCTAATTAGGGACCTTTTAAATGTATTATGATTAGTGTGATTAGCTTAAATTTACAAATTTACTAATACTACATATATTAGTAAATTTAAGCTAATTAGGGACCTTTTAAATGTATTGTTGTTAGTTGTTAAGTAACTATGTGTATTATTACGTGCTTTTACTTACTATTCCATATCAAATTTAACTTAAAAGAACTTACGAAAGTAAAAAATGTAGCTTTTTATTCGATATATTTTTTCATTTTTTTCGATCCATTTATTTGGCAGAGTTGCAACTTTATGCACACGTTAATAGCATCAAATGATAATAGACTAGACAAGGTATATGAAAAATAAAGTTTCAACGCGGGATCACACGCTACTTAGCAGGAATTTAAGGTTATTTGATCCGCTCCATACAAAAAAATAACAAAACACATTTTTCTACCCAAAGTATAAAGTTTAGGAAAAAATACATCAGAACAATTATTGTTGAGGTTAATGAGCTCTATCCATCCACATGAAGAAAAAAGTAAAAAAGCAAAGTTGAGCCCTAAGTCACTAAAATCATAGTTTCGACCCACTGTGCGCTGCTTCGAGTTCTTCGATGTTAACCTTTTTCAAGAAATCGGATACACCAACTTTAAAGGATCTGGATATCGCCGCGGCAGAAGGTGTCTGGGCTTATCATACGATACAAGAAAATCACAGTTTTCGTTGTAATGATTGTGCGTCGAAATTAATTCAATCATGTTTTGAACCCAAATTTACATGCGCGCGTACGAAATCAGAAGCTATTGTAGTGAATGTTTTGACACCTACAGCGATGAAAGAATTAAAAGACGATCTTGATAAGTCCAATTGTATTACAATACTAAACGATGCTTCAAACCACGGTAACAAAAAAATATACCCTATTCTAGTACGCTTTTTTCAACCTTACGTAGGTAGGTGTGCAAGTAAAAATTTTAGATCTCCAAGACCAACCAGGTGAGACTTCTGACATCATTGTCAATTATTTAAACCAAGTGTTGACAGATAATAATTTGACAGCAAAAGTCGTGGCATTTTGCGGAGACAATGCCAACGTTAATTTCGGAGGCGCGGCTAGGCGAGGAACTAACAATGTGTTAACGAAATTACAATCATCTCTGAAAAAACCATTGATAGGTATTGGATGTGGAGCCCATGTAATTCACAATGCAATAAAATCAGCTGCAGACAGGTTACCCTTAGATTACGAAAGCATCATTGTGAAGATATATTCATTTTTTTATATTTACACGATTCGAGTTGAAGCTCTAAAGGAGTTTTGCGCCGAAACTGAAACGGAATATCAACAAATACTCGGCTATAGCAAAACCAGATGGCTTGCTCTTATGCCTGCCTTGGAAAGGGTTTTAAAAATGTATCAGCCATTAAAAAACTACTTTTTGAGCATTGAAAAATGTCCCCTGTTACTAAAAAATTTTTTTGAAGATCCCACATCCGAATTGTGGCTTTATTTTTTACACGGTCAGTCGGCAAGTTTTCATCAAGCTGTATTAAAACTGGAAGGTCAGACGGTATCAGCAATTGAAGCTGCAAAAGAAATTAATCAATTAAAAGACAATTTGACTCAGAAACAGACCAATCAGTTTCTTCCATTTATGGTCTGTCAATTAATAGTGAAATCAAAAGATAATGTTACTGAGGTAGATGAAGAGTTTGTGAAAAGAACGGCTACAGAATTTTATGGAACAAGCCGTGAATATCTGGAGCAGTGGACTTGTTTTCTTACCAAAGAAATGGAGATATTTTATTGGGCAGATTTAAAAAAGGTCCCCGCATGGGAAGACGTTCAAAAATCTCTGGATGTATTCATTGAAAAAGAGTATATTTTGACTGTAATAAAGATGCAGAAGTTTTTGACGAATTTTCGTTAATTTGTAACTACATTACATCGCAGAAAGTAACTGAATGGAATAATCTAAATGTTTCCACGGAAACTCGTTGGGTGGAAGTATTCAAACACTTTCAAGCCAACAATCTTCAGCATGAAAACTTTTCTATTTTAATTGAATATATTTTATGTTTGCCTGCTACAAATGCTCCAGTAGAAAGAGTATTCTCTATGATGAACAAATTGTGGCCATCTGAGAAAACCCAGTTACAAATCTCAGTTCTAAAGGCGATGTTGATAATTAAGATGAATATAAAAAAAACATGCCAAGAGTTTTATTCGTACTTAAAATCGTCACCAGCTATATTAAAGCAAATTTGTTCCTCTGATAAATATAAATTCAACTAAACGTTTCGGGTATGTATATTTTTTAATTTGTAACTTTTAAGTTAACTGACTTTTTTTGAATAAATAACTTTAAAAAAATGTTTTTTTTCATTGACTACCTATTAATTAACCTAAACCAATGTCCCGTATTAATAAACCAATGTCCCGTATTAATAAACCAATGTCCCGTATTAATAAACCAATGTCCCGTTTTAAGTCAAAAAATAAATGGTCACGTTATGCATACACCACCATAGCTACCCTAGGGTAACAACCAAAATTGTGAATTCAACCAGAAAAAAATATTAATTAATGTAGAAGTGCACTTTAACACTTTTTCTTTTAGTATTATTTCGTTGAACTATATTCCAGTAGTTTTTATCTTATTATTTTCACTATACAATATTATATCACTAGACATCTGCTATAACAGAGGCATTACAGGTACATTACGATTCCAGAGATAGATGAACACAAGGACCATATCCCGAGGACTTTCAAGACCACAAAACATCATTAATTTGCAATGCCATGAATTATGTTCTGAACAGACTAATAAGTTAGGTGTATTGAGTTTGATCAGTATTTTAGCTCAATATATATGAGTGCATTTGAAGAAATAATCAAATTTATTTTGACTCCATCTCCAATGGTGGTAAAAAATCAACAAAAGGTTTTTTTGATCACCTCTAATACCTTGACAATAAATGCAAACCAATACCTCAATAGCATAATGTAATAGGTACAACACAGTCAACAACAATCTAAGCTATAACCAGTTTTCATAGTAACACATTTTGATCTGACAGAACAGATATTTTTCAACTAGAAACCCACTTTCCATTGACTATGTTCCACAACATGTAATCATTCATTTTCCGAACATTATTTTTCCAAACCATCGGCCAGTGTCATCAATAAGGTACACTCTAAACTCTTCCAAACACAGATGGATGGTCTTATAATTATGCCATGGCACAACGAAACGAGAAACTGATTCGAAGACATTTTTTGTAGATATCCCCCGATCACCAGTAGATAATACATTTTGCAAGACAATTTTTCACCGTTTAACTACGAAAGTGCACAAGTCTCGACACAATAGAAATATCAACAAGAATACATTTCCTTGATTCCTTGATTGCAAGATGCTTCTTTAGCGGTTAGCAATGCTAACACATCGAGAGACTAGAATGAAGAATTACAGACCGTAACGAAGTGAAACTAACAACACACTTTAAGATGCCGTTAATACAAAACGTTTCACAAAGAAAGAGATTCACTGGCAAACAAAACCCACGCCATGGAAAATGTAATTCGGAGGTTAACACAAACACAAATGAACACACTATGATTACGAATGTTAGAAAGTATTGAATGTCAAAATTCAAATTGTCAAACAAATCCAATGACAATGTTTTAAATGAAAATTTTTCTTAGTGGCAACTCACTCCAATTTCGTCTCGATCATTAGAGTTTGGCAAAAAGAATCTGGAAAAATTGAGGGTGCCTGTTTAGCATAGATATCTATCTGTTTAGATAAGATACTTGTTGTTTTAATCAACAAACACGGGATCCCGGGAATTCTCAACAGTCAATAAGCACACAGGCTTTTACTTTTATTGTATTTAGTAGATTGCACATTATTTCGCTGGAATAACCTTTTATCTAAGAGATGCGAGTGCCATCATAAGAACATGATAAAAATTTAATCAGAATAAAAACCGGCCAAGTGCGAGTCGGACTCGCACACCGAGGGTTCCGTACAAACCTGTAGGTATATAAGTAAAAGTTCACCCATCACGACAATCGAGTCGTAGTTCTGTTCTGTTTCTTAGCTTGGTTTAATTTCTGTCTGTGTTTTGTTCTGTTTATTATATGATGTAATAAAAAATTTACGGTTTTCGCAATTTTTCCTTTATCTGTGCTATAAGACGTTGCTTCGTACCTTTCAATTTTCTAGATCGACTGGAAGTACCCTTTAGGTTTTGATTCCCTAGCGAGTTTCGAAAATTTGCGGAAATTTGCGGCATAAACTGCTATATCTTTTGATCACGTTAGCTTAGAAGTTTGATTTTTCACAACTCCAAGGGACAGTAGACTTGAGTATTTGTTATAAATTTCAGCTTGATATCTCCACGCGTTCCCGAGAAAAACGGTCTTGACAGACGGATGGACGGACGGACGGACAACAAAGTGATCCTATAAGGGTTCCGCTTTTTCCTTTTGAGGTGCGGAACCCTAAAAATAAATTAAATCACACTCAGGGATTGCCCATTGAACCCGATACTCAAGAAATAATGTTCAGCAATCGCATTTGCGGTTCGTATGCCTGTTTGGGGACATAGGTGAAAGGATTCTACCTGTGTCCTCTTACGAGTATTGTAGGTGAGGTTGTGGAAGCCGGAAGTAAAAATCATGCTTGTAGGTAATAATATTATAATTATCACACACGTAGTACAGTTTAGAATTACATACCCTATTTGACACAGTTAAATAAGTATTTAAACTAATAAGGACCGAATAAACTAATGACTTTGAATCTAGTCCACGTCCCGTTACGGTTGAAGCAAGAGAGAGACGCTATGAGGAGCGTCCCGGGTCGTGGCTTGGTGTTGCAACTTAACAGCTAACAACCTTACAAAAACTTATACAATTAAACATAGTACAGGCGACGCCACGTAATGTAAGGTACGCTCACAGATGCACAATACGTGACGCCACACCTGTACCGTATTTAACATGAATGATGATGAAAGAATCCTGTTAATGCTAACAATTTATAGCCGACAAGAAGGCTACTAATAGCTGCTACTGTCGGAAACTAATCGGAAGTCGGAGACTACATATAAAATATCGCATTCAAAAGGTACGGGCCATACCTGGTGTCCTACAATACAGGCTTCGGCTTAGTTTAGACGCCAGTCTCCCACAAATAAAATATTTTTGCTCTTTATATGTAACTACAAAAATAAAATAGTTATGTCTAAAGTTGGTTTCTTAGTATGGTTCAATAGTATGTATTTAGTTTGTACTTGTTTTATTTGTGGAAGAGAAAATAAAGAATTATTAATTTATTAATATAATTATTAATATCAAATAAACTTGAACAGTTGACTAATGAAGCCGTCAGGTACGTCTATGTGGGTTACATACCACTATCACTATCTACATGACAATGAAAATGAAAGAGCACGCTAAAATTTAGGTTTTATTTAAAAAGAAAAGCGTGACATAAAATCTTTCGTGTATTACTTTTCGCTGCTTTAATAGATTTTTCCATTAACACTGTTAGTTTTAAATTTCTTATTTATGAAACTAAAAGAGTATGTAAAATCTTTCAAAGAGGTTCTTAAAATATAGGTAATAACTTACGTAGAGTAAACACCAGAAAAACAAAAAGTGTTAAATATACTTTATTCACATGTGGTATGCGATAGTAGCATTTACAAAAAAATACTTGCCTGTTTCTTTACAGTGTGGAGAAGGTGAACTTTTTATCTCATTGCACACAAATTATTCAAGTCTTCCTGCACACGTAGCATAACCACGATAGAAACAAGTTTTGTCGACGGCAGAATAGACAAAATGGCAAGATTTCTATCGTCTTAAGCACGGCGAGGTTAAAACTGAAGAGAGGAAATATTTCTATTCTTCAGTCGACAAAATATTACGATGTCGAGCATGGCGAATAATTTTTCTCTACTTTTGAGTTTGAGTTTCAGTGGGGGGTACATTTTTTTACCGCGTGGATGTCGGAAATTAACGCAGGAGGACGTACTACCGCGGTAAGATGTGTTAATTCAGGTTATATTATAGGTAATAGCTGTTACCCGCGACTTCGTCCGCGTGGTATTTAACAAAAAGTTTTTCTTAAAAAAGTGTCTTTGAAAACTACGCTGACATACGTCTCAAAATTCAGCGTGTTTTTAGTTTTTTTAAACTATTATTACTTTTTCTAAAATAAAAGTAGCCTAAGTTACTCCTTGTTACATCAGCTATCTGCCAGTGAAAGTTCCGTCAAAATCGGTCCAGCCATTTCAGAGATTACCCGGAACAAACAGACAGACAGACAAAAATTGTAAAAAATGTTGTTTTGGTATATGTATCGTGTATATATCCATATACACTTAGTAAAAAGTGGTTTTTTTAATATTAAAAACAGACACTCTAATTTTATTTATTTGTATAGATAACACAGGCCAACATGGCTTTGTTGTTGGAAAGTGGAGGGTCATTTCTGAAGTAATTTTTTGCGTAGAATCCGAATCTGGAGTCAGAATTGGCCCATCACGCCAGGATTTTGAGATATTTGAGGTTATAAACCCAAAAAATAGCGATTTTGGCTACTTTTGAGGTTATGTACAGAAGGCACAGAATTTTTTGGGGTTTTTTTTTTAATTGTATCATATAGTACTACTCTTTCTCTTCAATTAGAGAGTTGCAGGGTTCAATTATGATTTTTCTTCACCAAGTAACGCCAAATTTCAAATTACGAGATATGTCCCATTAATGTCATGAGTATTTATTTGCATTAAAAATTTTGAGACAGACGTTTTCTACTGGTTATTTCCTAAAACTTTAATATTTCGACTTCAAATTCGTAATTGGTAACCTCGAACACCCCCGAATACAAATTTTCAAGAGAAAATATTTTTTTAAATTTGTAATTGGCGTAACTTGGTGAAAAAAAATCGTAATTGAACTCTGTGACTCTTTAATTGAAGAAGAAAAGTAGTACTATATGATACAACTAAAGAAAAAACCCCAAAAAATTCTGTGTCTTCTGTACATAACCTCAAAAGTAGCCAAAACGCTATTTTTTGGGTATATAACCTCAAATATCTCAAAATCCTGACGTGATGGGCCAATTCTGACTCCAGATTCGGATTCTACACAAAAATTTACTTCGGAAATGACCCTCCACTTTTCAACAACTGACATAACCCCATTATTTGTTGGCCTGTGTAATCATCAATACAATACTTTAAGATCGTTTAATCCCACTGTATGACTATTTAATGAAAAAGTCCTTAGCGGATCCACCTTAATTATATTAGTAACCACTCTCTTGCTATGGAAAGAATAACTATATTTGTCTTCATAGATACCCGAGTCTACCGGTCGCCCCGTGCTCGGGCCGAAGAGATGTCGAGTTAAATAGAAAGAACTTTGTCTAATCTTAGTAGAATAGAGATAGAATTGGTCATGCTACGCCTGCTGAGAGCGACCTTTTCGGTGTTTTCCAGGTGTAGAAAAAAAACCCATATTTTTTTTCACCTTCATCAACAAATTTTTTATTGACAAAGTTACCTTAAAGAAATTATAAAGACAATCGTATTAATTCCATGTACATTTTTCAATTTCAAGTATCAACATGAAAAGTCGACGTATACGCGATTTGTCAAACTAGTAAACATCAATATCACTATTAATAGATAACATTTACAGTAAATAAAATAGTCAGCATCAATAAATCCATTAGTAAATAAAACAAAAAAATGGCTTGAAACTCATAGTACCGATAAAATTAAGTAAGTATTAGAAAGGAAAAGCAATGGTGCCGATTCTGTTGTCACAAAATTCTCTAAAATAAACTAAAAATCACTAAAATTTGGTTTATTCCTGTCAAACGACGATGTCCTATTCTGAAATAGACTAAAGTGACACAACTTAACTATATTTTAGTTCGACAACAATAAGATTGCACTGAGTTATTAGTTTAGTGGAAATTATAATTTTGCTATTCTGAGTTTGCTGGTTTTCACCAAAAATTTTGACTATCTGTATCTGTACTGTTTTAATCGCGATTAAAAAGGTTTAGAATAAAACTAGTGGTCATGAACTAAAATTCACACCAACGCCTCGCCTTTACGTGCAAAAACAGTACTGTATTTTTTGTTTTCCTTTTCTTTTGCTTAGATCTCGAAAATGGCGTGTCATATCGCAAAAATAATGAAATTTTCGATCCCCTTTATTAAAGCCCTGCACACATAAATCTCAACTCGTGGGTAATATTTTTTAATATTTTTCAAACAAAAAGTGAAAATTTCTATTTAAAACACGTCCAGGCTGCCCCTTGGCGCGCACCTTCGTCTCTCAAAAAATTCATTGTGTAGCGCACACAAGTATCACGTTGCGAAGCCAAAAGAAAAAAAAAACCACGTTGAATCGCGATTGTCAAATTCAACTTTAGTCGTCTAAAAATATTTTTTAAATTTTGAGATTTTTTCTTGCAGAATAGCGTTACTATTCTCATAGACAAGTAAGGAATTATAGAGACATACTCCATTTGTTTAGGTAGTTAACTAAAGGTAAACAATCTTGATATGTCTTTTTATATAAAATAAATCGTATAAAAGACCAACAAATATTATTTAAATTAAGTTACTTACCTAACATCGGTTTAAGTAAATACCTAATTGTAAACATTTTTAGATTCAATTTTTAGACAGTTTTTTAGATAAAAGACATGTTAAGATTGTTTACATTTAGTTAACTACCTAAACAAATGGAGTATAGTTAAGTTAGTTTAGTTCGGTGTACAACAGAATCGGCACCAATGACTGGCGTTGACTAAAAGATAAATTTCTTGGATAAATACCTGTCATGTCGGCAGTTCTTTCTAAAACATTGTCAATCGTAGACAAAATTTGTTCCGCTGCCGATTCCGCCAAATATCGTACAAAAACTTGATATATCACAGCCAATACCACTACTCCTCATTATTTTATTCATTTTGTATATGTAAAAAAGCAATAATAATTGATAGTTAATTAGAAATAAGTGAAATACAACTGGGAACATAACACATTGACAGAGAAGCTACCTATAGTTGAATAACAAAGCAGTGCTGCCACAAAAAATATATTTTAGTTCCAATTGTCACCGCGTCAGACTCTTTTTTGTCAAGCTGTACTTCGCATTGCCCCAGGTTCTAGTACTTACTAATTCCATAATTGGATTCAATCAAAATGCGCTGGATAACAAGAGTTAAACAAGATTCCATCTATAAAAACTTTCAATTAGGAAAGTTATTATAGATTTGGAATGTAGAATAAACATTGTTTCATTCATTTTTTGCCGCGTTTATTGAGATCCTAGCAGTATATTTTGAGAATTTTCGTTTACTTTAGTTTATGGTCACACACGCATACGGTTGCCAACACCAAAATAAATTATTTTTTAGTCGTAGTGATTATTGTCTTTGTATTTGTAGCACTTGTCCAATATCGGAACTTCGGAAGTAATTCCGTCACCTTAATTTTATTACAGTACAGCTCTATTGGCTCTATTTTATCCAAGGAACTTATATCCAAAAGTTCCTTGATTTTATGTAATGTAAATATTGCCAACCTGTCCACGTCATTCAAGTGCAAAAAGATCCAGACGATCATCAGACGATAGGGTATATGCATGTCATTCAAAACTCTTTATTTACCTACCTAAATACACATTGTATTGGAGTCAAGAAACAAATTGCTATATTTGTTATAATTTTTTAATGCATTCGGTACTTTTCTATATTTCTTATTTTTTGTTACGTTTTTCTAGTGGAACGGAACACAAGCTCAAAACGCGCCGTCTTCGAAAATATCGGGTGTGATTTCAAAACGCACGTACAAAATGTAAAAAAAAATACATTTTTCACATGTATCACAAATTAAATGTACCTACCTTTTCGTACTTAACTGCTATAATTCGCAGCAAAGTTACTAAATACGCTTTCTAGTCGAATAAAGCGCAAAAAATATTTTAACTATCATAATTTGGGGCTAAAATATAGATTTAAACAAAACCTGCGTAGGTATATGACCAGATGTATGAATTTAAACGACGCAAAAGGAGTATGGAAGTATCGCAGCTTCGGCGTTCTTTAGTTTCTGCATACTCTCATGGAAAAAGGCGTGAGTTTATATATGTATGTGTAAACAAAACAGTATCGTGGTACGTGACGCCACAATGTGGCCGCGACAAAATGCACGTTTGAACTGTAGTCGTATTTCTTTTTTTAATAAAATTTTTGAGCAGCAATCTACAGTAAAATTTTCTTTTGCATTAACGTGGTTCATTGATAAAGAATTTAAAAAAATATATGCATATACCAAATTCAAATTTTTCATCGTATCAACCTTTTTAACCGACTTCAAAAAAAGGAGGAGGTACCTCAATTCGACCGTATAAATGTTTTTTTTTTGTGTTTGCGGATAACTTCGTTGTGTATGAACCGATTTTGATGATTCTTTTTTTGTTGGAAAGGAGATATCCCAAGGGTGGTGCCGTGATAAGGAAACCAGGATCTGATGATGGCATCCCAGAGAAGTCGATGGGAGCCTTCGAAAATCGTAGTGGCGACTAGTGCGTTTTTTTTTTTCATTAATTATCTTAAAGCACTACTTTTTAATAAAGGTCTGAAGTTACTCTGATGATGAAGCCGAAAGACAGTCGAGGGAACTCCTTAACGACATGAGTTCACGACTTCTACTCCTACTCCTTCACCGTGCACGCGATTCGGTTGTGGAATGCACTTCCGCCTGACATAATGGACTGCCCTACTATTGCTGTATTTAAAAAAGGGTGAAAGAACACTATCTCTCCACTTTGTCATAATTGCTCATGAATTTTTCATTTTAATTACATTGTTAGTATATACCGGATGACATTTTTTACCGTCTCGACATTTTTTATGGTGTGTTGTGTAACTAGAATAGAAGGCAGGAAGGCCTTCAGATTCATCGCAGGTGACTAAAGAAGCGCGGGACGCGGCGGACGGGGATGCGTGTGCGGCTCGTGCGCCTGCGAAATATTAATGAGGCCGCCTATCGTCCGGCTTCAAAGGGACGACCGCGTTACGAAATCATTCATACATGCCGCGCATTGAGTAGAGTGCGTATGATTTGAGTTTTGATAGATTTTAATTTTTGTTTTTGTTTTTTTTTTCCAAATTTCTGTTTTTGTTGTTCTAGTATGAAAATGTTACTTTAGATGTTTAGTATTTATTGCTAGATCAATTTCATTACATGTTATTCAAAAATAATAAAAATTTGTATGCCAAAGGCTTCTACTCCGTTCACCCCCATTTTTTTTGAAGATGTTAAAAAATGTCACCCGGTATATTTAGTTATATTTATTCTAGAAGTATGTATGTGAGTACATTTTTATTTTGTATGTTTATATTTAAATTATAGTATGATTTTTCTTCTACTATTACACATGTTGTCTACATCTCTTTTTATCTTCTCTCCTATCGCAGGTTTGCTGGAAGAGATTTCTATAGGAATAAGCATTACCTTTGTACATATTTTTCTGTTCCTTTCTTCTTCTCTGTTTATATGTGTGCATAAATGGCTAAATAAATAAACGACTTGCAGCAATTACCCGGTTTTGGACTTAATTCATTTCTATTGATGAGAACTTTGCACCCATATGGGTTATAAGTGTCATTACAGGCCTGATGATGGAGACAATATACAGTTTAGGGGAATTCCTCAACGATTTACAACAGTTTCCTATTGTTTGGCTTACTTTATACGGTTCAAATTGCCAATTTTATCACTACTACATATTTAATTAAGGTCAGGAGTTGATCTGATGATGGAGCCGAAAGACAGTCGAGGGAACTCCTAGTGCAGGGTAGATGCCAGAACTAAAAGTTAAAAGTAAAAAAAAAACAACCGACTTCCTTAAAAACACTACAAAGTAAAAAATAACTTTAACTTCGGAAGTCGGTGGCAAAAACCTTAAATACAAATCAAGACACCGACTTCCGAAATTAAAGTAATTTTTCACTTTGAAGTGTGGAGCCACTTCGACCGGTTTTGGGGGTTTTGTGCTTCCCGCATCCAGCGGATTCCTGCGGCCTTCACAAGGTCATCGGCCCACCTTGTTAGAGGCCTTCCAACTCTACGTCGTCCGGTACGCGGTCGCCACTCCAGAACCTTTCGGCCCCATCGGCCATCTGTTCTACGAGCAATGTGCCCTGCCCACTGCCACTTCAGTTTAGCAATTCTTCGAGCTATGTCGGTTACCTTGGTTCTCCTACGGATCTCTTCATTTCTGATTTGATCACGTAGGGAAACTCCAAACATAGCCCTCTCCATCGCCCTTTGGGTGACTTTCAGCCTTCTAATAAGGCCCTTTGTGAGCGATCACGTTTCGGTTCCATAGGTCATCACTGGCAACACACACTGGTCAAAGAGTTTCGTCTTAAGACACTGCGGTATGTGGGACGAGAAGATATTGCGTAGCTTCCCGAACGCTGCCCAGCCGAGTCGGATACGACGATTGCCCTCTTTTTCGAAGTTGGGAAGTTGGACCTACCTAACTGGACAGTCTGTCCTAGGTACCCAAGTAGCAAAATTTGGCCCTGTAAGTATCCTAGGAGCATGTATTTTGTAGCCCTATAGAAATCCTACAAACGATTATAGAACCGCATTTGGGCGCAGTTTATAGGACTATTACGCCCTATAGTCGTTTTTTTACAGTCCGGTAAAGTGCAATTCGATTTTATAATTATCTTATTACGTGGTTTTACAAGATATAATTGTCCTATGAAGATCCGGTAAGCACACTGAATAAGCGCGATTAGTCCTCTAACGATCTGGTGCGTGCAGCTACTGGTGTAATTGATCCAACAGTTGTCATTGAGATGCCATTACTAGAGCATTCGTTCTTCATTCATTTTGTAACGATGAAGTGTCAGTTGTCATAAGAAAAAATGTAATATTTTCAAACATTATAATATCTATTTGCACAACATAGGTAACTATTTTCTTTTGACTGTTGTGTAAAGAACGCCTACTCAACTTGCGAAATTAATTTTATTGGTAAAGTGTTGGACGATAATAAACATATCTTCATGCCCCTTTAAAATTAAGCATATTTATTATTTGTTCATTCAATAACAATTAACAAATACTTAAGCCGCCATAGGATCTGGAGCACATGTCATATTATTGCATTACCAAAACTTATATAAAACAATTTAGTCAAAGCTAAGACTACCACAGGATATACCTACTTCGCCACCATTTTAAGTTTTAGGGTTCTTTTAGAGAAATACAACAAAACGAACCCCGCATGCCAATACATGTAGTATAATGTTTTAATCAGAACTACTATTTTCAGAATAGTGACAAAAGGTAAAGCATGTTTATTTCTTTTATTTAAAATCACAGAAAGTTCAGTTAAGGCTGAATGTGATTTTTTTTTTTTTTTAATAGCCCACTGACTTACATTCTCCCGCAATTCATATTTTTTTTTAAGTCAGTATGGTTATCATCATCAAATTTACTATCACTGCTTCCGCTATTATTTTCATTATCTTCTTGATTATAACAAGTACCAAAACAATTATCTTCGCAGTGTTCTAGGTCTATTTTAATTTCACGTTGTACGGAACCATCACAAATTTCCGCACACCCACTTTTATTCAAGAAGTGTTTCAACGGGTACTCTGATCCCGATTTCATTTCAAGGTACTTTTTCGCAACTCTTCTTCGATAACTGCCACTACGTTTAAATCGTTTCCACTTGTTTAAATCCATTTTTATTTTCTCTTGCTTTCTCTAACAAATCACAAAATGAAAACAAAATGGTTGATTACTCTAGTAATAGCAAATGTAGGACACATATAAGTACAACCTTACCTATAAGAATCGGAGAGCATGCTAGTTTGGTGCTAACAATCCATTAGAAGTCAGGACTAAGACAAATCATTCCTATAATATCCTTGACCTATAGCAGCTATATCGATGCCGTTTATAGAAGTGCATGTCGAATAGAAGAATGAAACGAGACGTTAACAAAAGCAAACAATCATATTAAATGCATTTGTAGGATCAAAAGCGACACTTTGCTAATCAGTTATATAACATGCGCTTATTAGATTGCAAGTTCTAGTAAGAATTGTATAAAGTAATCCTGTAAACGTTTATAAAACTAGTTATAGAATCGTATGTACTTATAGCGTAAATCGTCTTGTAAGATGCAGTTGTAAGATCGCTGATCTTAGTCAAAGCGTCTATTAGATTCCTATAAGAGGTTTAGTCTTATAAGTCTATTACTATAAGAGAATTTTGCTACTTGGGTACACATATTCATCCACAACTTCGAGTTTAGCGCCTCCGATCTTCACTGGAGTGGGTATCACATGAGCATTGGACATGACCTTTGTCTTGTCCATGTTCATCCTGAGACCCACTCTTTTGGAAGCTCTACTGAGGTCATCGAGCATTGTACTGCGGCCCTCCATAGTCTCAGCCATGACAACTATATCATCGGCAAACCGAAGGTGCGTGATGTATTCGCCATTGATGTTGATGCCCGCCACTTTCCAGTCCAGAACCTTGAAGACATTCTCCAGTGCAGCGGTGAACAGTTTCGAAGAAATAACGTCTCCCTGTCTCACCCCTCGCTGCAGAAGAATGGGTTTCGAGGTCTAGTCCTGAAGTCGGTACTAACATAGTGGCGTTTTCGTGCAGACACTTCAGCACCTCGATGTACCGATAGTCGATCTGGCACCGTTGAAGAGACTGCAGTACAGCCCAGGTTTCGGAATAATCCTTAACTGTACAAATGAACATTTTTTGTAGGAATACAAATTTTGAATGAATAACTTTTCCATGAATTTGTTATTCAATTGGATTAAATGAACTTGAAGGTTGTATTCATGATTTTTATGATTATACTTCTGTAAAAATATATTTGTTGTTCCAGCCCGACAATTTGACCTGCGAATTACAAAAAAAAAAAACCGTAATAATTGACTAATTTCTAATTTGAATGTAATCCTTATATTTATTTAATTCAATGTAAATAACGTTGAATTAAATGAATATTAGGATTCATTTACTAACCAAAACCCTGAAAATGTAATTGTACACCGGAAACGGCAGTATATTAGGAACTTTAATAATATGCAACATCACTGTACTGTACCAATATTCTGACAAATAAATAGACTTTTACTATTACATATGAACAACAACAAAAACAGGACCAAAGACGTATACTTTCTTCTTAGTGTCTGTTCCGTTGATAATATTGATCTAATATAAAACATTTCTTTTGGATTTAAATTCGATGTTTATGAATCCATAAACGAGTTGTTTTGACAGCTGCTGTGAAATGACGTCACTGGCCCACGTGCCCGTTTTCACGTGAACCACTGTGACATACGCACGCAGCCTCTAGGTACCGTCAGCAACAAAACTTGATTTACACCGTCGAATGACGTTTAATTTGTGGCTCACCGAATTTGGCTAAATTGTACTTTACTATTTCATTAATAAACTTTATTACTATTTACATATTAACACACAGTTGCTGTCGCTTCCATTTCTAATTTCTATACACCTAGCATCCCTCGAGCCAGTGTTTTACAGGTCGGAGTGGCTGCAACACTATCTAATACCATAATATTTTAGTAATGTTGGGGCTTCAGTGATCTTCAGTGAAACTCCTATATTGAGGTATGGTTGTTTGGTTTATTTTTAACTAGGTTTTATAATATAAATATGCGGAGCGTACAAGTTCGCGACAATGGTGAAAATTTTAGACGAAAAATTGAATTTATGACGGTATCTGCCAAATAAAATGCGTACGGCGCCTGGCGCTTTCAAATAGCAAAATGTAACACACACAAAACACTGAACATCTTCACAATTGGCATGCAGGCGTACACAAGTAATACCTGTAACCACGGATATCGACCTGTAACACAATTTTCGAGTTTTTAATTCCACTCTTTCGAGGTTAGTAAAATGTGTATCCTAATTATAATCCGACAAATATTATAAACGGGAAAGTTTGGGTATTTGCTACGGAAAAATTCAGAAATTGAAAAAGGATTTGAATGAAATTTGGCATACAGAAAGTTTATAAGCTGGATCAACACGTAGGACACTTTTTTTCCCGGGGAACACATTCGCGTTGCATAATTTTCTCTCTCCGCGCGAGCTAAGCCGCTGGCATAAGCTAGTGTAGTAAAAAACAAAATCAGTCTTCGTGACTCTTCGTTTTTCTTGACAATGGATTTTGATACGGTTTGCACCATCATTTAGCAAGAGCATTTGAACATAATATGCAATGCTATATTTCAGAAGGGTGTTGTACCTATACGTGCTTATACATGAATCTGTAACTTAGATGTAGCACAGAAATCTCGATGTTCTGATATGCTGCCATTGCAGCTAGTGTGAAGCAGGGGCGGCACCCTGACTGCGTAAAATACTTTTATTCATCATGGTGATGGTAACTTTCAATGACAATCTCAATCGTTCTGCAGGATAATGCTAAATCATTGTTTTATTATGTTTCTTTATTTTTTACTAGTCTACATTGTCCTATTCTTGTCCGCTGTTACGTGTGCTGCCAGACAAAAAGAATAGCACTATCCTATTTCTACCCGTGGGTGTCGTAGGCAACTAAGGGAGAGTTACTAGAGAATAGGCAGCAGCGTTCTCTATCCATTTTACCACCAAACTGCGATCGCCAACCCGCCTGCCAAGCGTGGCGATTATGGAAAACCCCCCAAATTGGGGGACGCCTATGTCCAGCAGTGGACGTCATTTGGCTGACGTTATGATGATAATGATGTATCTACCTAAGTAACGGAATCTTGGAACTCGAATTTCACCCACTTCAATACGTCAGATTCATTTGAAATTTTGCACAATTATCAAGGACCGGTGACAATACAATAATTTAATAAATTGGTGCCATTAACTTCCCCAAAAAAACACGGTTTTGTAGTTAGCCGAACTAAAAAATAGAAAATAAATAATAGTTAAAAAAAAACCGGCCAAGTGCGAGTCGGACTTGCGCACCGAGGATTCCGTACAAACCTGTAGTGTTTAATACGTTCATGAGGATAGTAAGTTTAAAATTATTAAAAATATTTTTATTATATGATGTAACTAAAAATTTACGGTTTTCGCAATTTTTCCTTTATCTGTGTTATAAGACGTTGCTTCGTACCAAATTTCAAAATTCTAGATCGACTGGAAGTACCCTTTAGGTTTTGATTCCCTTGCGAGTTTCGCAAAATTTGCGGAAATTTGCGGCATAAACGGCTATATCTTTTGATTGCGTCAGCTTCGAAGGTTGATTTTTTCACAGCTCCAAGGGACCTACTGTCCCCTGTACTTGAGTATTTAATATAAATTTCAGCATGATACCTCCACGCGTTCCTGAGAAAAAGGGTCTTGACAGACGGACGGACGGACGGACGGACGGACAACAAAGTGATCCTATATGGGTTCCGCTTTTTCCTTTTGAGGTGCGGAACCCTAAAAACACGCTTTAATAGAAAAACCGAACTAAAAGTTTTATCTTAATTTAATTATTTAATTTTTTAGTTAATATATAACTAAATATTCAGTGAATATTTTAAGCGTTCTTATTTCTTTTTTCGTATTTCTACCTGTTGCCGTTATCAATATCGAGCAAAAACGAGCAAAAAAATCACGTTTGTTGTATGGGAGTCCCTTTAAATAAGTATTTATTTTATTCTGTTTTTAGTGTTTATAGCGGCAAAAGAAATACATCATCTGTGAAAATTTCAACTCTCTATCTACCACGGTTAATGAGATACAGCCTGATGACAGACGGACGGACGGACGGACAGCGGAGTCTTAGTTATAGGGTCCCGTTTCACCCTTTGGGTACGGAACCCTAAAAAGCGTAGGTGTTTTTATAATTATTCTACTTTCATCAATATCAGTCGATATGTCATAATCAAAGGTCGATATGCTGTCTCTTCCTGGAATGACTGGTTTATCCTTCAACAGGTTTAACCAAAGTCTTCGGGCAAATCCCGAAATAAATTCCAATTTCGGCCTTTAACTAAAGTATTTTTAGTCAAACCTAACTTTTTAGTCAAACATCGAAACTAAAATAATCTGCTTCGAGCTTTGTCTAGTCGATCTTAGATGCGACTGGGGGGAGAGACAGATCTCACAACAAAGCTTTGAATAGAAAGTATTCAAATATCACAAAAGAGTGCGTAAACTATTACTTGGATTAATGCCAAATTTGCCACAAGAAAAAGAGTCACCCTAAAAAGGGGCTAGTCGTTATATTGTTATTATTTAAAAAGATTCACGCACGGGGACAAGTAGATCTTATAGATATGCAAACGTGTCCCGATCGTGATTACAAGTATATTTTAAACTATCAAGATGATTCTCTAGAAGTAAGAAGGTCGCGCGATCAGATGACTGTAATATTCAAAATTCTTAGGGGGATTATTGATGCTCCTGATCTGCACAATGATATCTGTAAATTATTTGTCCCAGAGAATTACTGTCGTGGCAGAAAACACCGCTTGCTGGCTGTTCCAACTTGCCGTACTATTGCGCACTCCAAGTCACCTATTCCTCGAACATTAGCAGCTACTAACGCTCTCCTGAACTCAAACACAGATACTGATATGTTTGCAAATGAATGGAAGATGATACTGTCAGAATGTTTGAATTTTTGTGAGAAGAATGCATGACTGTGCTAAATGAATTGTAAATGTCGAAATAGTTTTATTATATGTTTAAATAGTGTAATTGGCTTCGGCCGTTTTGTTTAAAATAAATAAATTGACAAATTTTTTGAATTTACGTCCCCTACGCACAAAAACAGCATAGGAAGCTCACGTTCTCCTTGATATTGTTTGTGTTTTGGGTGCGCCTTCTGTGCTTCAATCAGACAACGGACGAGGATTTGCCAGCAGATGTGCTAACAAACTAAGACATTCTTATGCCTAAGTTTGACTGGTCAAACCCCGATTTCATTAAATTGAGTTTCGACGTTTGCCTGAACAAATTCATTTCTCCTAAGTTTGACGAAAACTCTTTAGTCAAAGGCCAAAAAACTTCAATTGTTTAGGCTTTGACTAAGACTTCAAGTGGGTGATTCTTTGAACATGTGCATATTACGCGGCACTCCCCAAATAACTACTTAGGAAGATATAAAGCTATGTTTTTTTTTTGTTTCACGTTAAACATAGTTCTAGCACTATGTACAGATGTACATAATATTTTTCTATTGTTATATACAACAAAGTTATATTCAGAAACGTTCCTGAAATCTCATCACCATTCGTGTCCCAAATTCCAAATTTTAGGAGTTCGTGCTCAAAAAGTAATAAATATACCCAGAAGATCGTATGTTTTTGTAGTAAATTATAGAGTAAACGACATGATTTATCAATTAGCAAAACTATACACATTAAAGAACACTTTTCAGTCATTTGTAACGACTGTGAAAATTGTCCCACAACTTTGTACTCAATACCATTTGCTCACACAGACGCAGGGTTAATTTTTTCCCGCGTAGTGTATGATTTCTAAAAGGGACAACTCAGGGTTGCGCTCAGTTCCGCGTCACGATTCGTGCGGGTCGAATGTTGTAGATTGTTTTGGTACCAACTGTAACTTATGTTAATCGCCCAGAAATCGGGTTTGGCAAAAAAAAATCTCCTTACCGTTCGAGTTTCCCGTGGTAAGTGTATTATTCTTATTTATAACTTTTATGCACTATAATAGACGCCGTAGGACTAGCCATGAAAATTGCCGGCAATATTGCCAAAGTTGCCAAAACTGCCGGGAATGTTTCCAAACTTGCCGGCAACATTGGGCAAGAAACGTATATATTGAAAACAACTTTTACTATTATAATTGCTTAGTAGAATAAAATTGCGGTATGTAGGATGGTAGTTGCTATGCTTATCTATAATATCCAACCTAAAATTTTTGTTTTTACTTTTATTTACTTACCGATAAACTTAAGAAAAGAAACAAGCTATCCATGATTGTTCATTGGTGATGAAACCATAACTATTTTAGAGATATCGTAATTTTTTTTCTTTTACGTTCTTATAATTTAACTTCACTTGAATGTAAGAAAGTATATACATCTATATGTATACAAATCTGTATGTATAGAAGGGTCAAACCTTGCAAGACGATCAGCAACAACAAGTTGATGTTTTTAACCGATTTAAAAAAAGAAGTTCTTTATTTGATAATTATGAATGTATCTATGTATGTATTTTTGTTTGTTTGCGATTTTCTCAAAAGGTACTGATCCGATTTTGAAAATTCTTTTGATGGCATGATTTGTGCAGTGGGTAAACGACTAGTGTAGGGTACGTATTATTCAACATTTAAGCTATCGTAACACATCAAGGGTACAAAAAGAAATGTGAACAAAAAAAATCAGTAGGTCATGCTATTTATTATAATCAGTAATTAAAGAGGATTTTGATACAGTAAAAAAAATCTGTAATCTATACTACTATTATAAAGCAGAAGAGTTTGTTTTTTTGTTTGATTGAACGCGCTAATCTCAGGAACTACTGATTCGAACTGAAAAATTCTTTTTGTGTTGGATAGCCCATTCATCGAGGAAGGCTATAGATTATATAACATTACGCTGTGACTAATAGGAGCGGAGCACCAATGCAAAATGTTGCAAAAACGGGGTAAATTATTACGTTCAAGATCTTTCGGTGCGTGCGCTCCTTAAACGGTTAAAGTAACGCAACAATTATGTAAGCCGGAATTGTTTCTCTTAAAAAGGTCTAAAAAAAAGTCCGCGACAGCATATGTCCATGTTTTAAGGTTGGCGCACTATGTTTTTTCAAATTCGTTATAAAAAATGCATTATTTGCGAAGGTGTTTTCATAAACATGGATATAATCCTTATCCATCGAGAAGTGTTTAATTTTGAACAAAGTTGCCCATACATTATTTGAGATTAATGAATATCTTACGAGATATAACAACCTGATTGCTCAACACTATGTATGGGCCGGCGCGCGGTGATTCGATGCGACGGGGTGGGTCGCGGGAGCACGAAATTTGACGCGGACGAAGTCGCGGGCAGAAGCTAATGTAGGATATGTGCACGAGTGCTATAAGTTTCGTTCGGCATAGCGAAGGCTCTATGCAAGTTGGGTGAAGAAAGAGGCCATGAAGCTATGCATAAAATACTACATATTGGTGCCGATTCCGTTGTACACCGAACTAAACTAACTAAACTATCACTAAAATTCCTTACTTTTGGCTATGAGAATTTTAACGCCATTCTGCAAGGAAAAATCTCTAAATTTAAAAATTATTTTGACACGACTAAAAACGAATTTGACAATCAACATGGTTTTTTTTTCTTTTGGTTTCGCAACGTGGTACTTGTGTACGCTACGCAATGATTTTTTTAGAGACGAAGGCGTGCGCAAGGGGGCAGCCTGGACGTGTTTTATATGGAATTTTTCACTTTTTATTTGAAAAATAAAAAAAAATATTACCTACGTGTTGCGATTTATATGTTCCGGGGTTGACAAAGGGGGTCGAAAATTTCATTATTTTTGCGATAGGACACGCCATTTTCGAGATATAAGCAAAAGAAAAAATAAAAAATACAGCACTGTTTTTGCAAGTGAAGGCGCGGCGTTGGAGGGAATTTTTGTTCATGACCACTAGTTTTATTCCACACCTTTTTAATCGCGATTAAAAATAGTCAGATTTAGTCAAAATAAATTATTATAGTCAAAATTTTTGGTCAAACTCAGAATAGCAAAATTGTCATTTTCACTAAACTAATAACTCAGTGCAATCTTAGTGCTGTCAAACTAAAATATAGTTAAGTTGTGTCACTTTAGTCTATTTCAGAATAGGAAATCGTCGTTTGACAGGAATAAACCAAATTTTAGTGATTTTTAGTTTAGTTTAGAGAATTTTGTACAACAGAATCGGCACCATAGTCATGGAGAGTACGCGGCAGCAAAACAGTGGAGATCACGATAGTCAATATGAATAAATTTTAGGTTTTTATTCAATGTTAGTGTTTTATTTGTTTTTTTTTTAAACACTAATACATTAAATTTTCCGGCAGACGGAAGACACAATATACCTAAAACTCATGTACCCACCACAAGAGACCAATCTAAAAGCCCAATCTCGTTTGGTTTAACAGAGCGTTGATCCTATGGCCACCTTCCAACTCCATCATCAGGCTGGCATACCGTCATCATAACGTTGCGTTCTCACCAGACATACATATATATCTATATATATAATTTAAGCGCTATCAGACTTCAGGAAATAGATTAAGATCGATTTTATTTCAAAAAGATGAAGTTCTTGATGACAAGTTGAAAATATTTACAAAATAACACTACACAGTTGTTTCATTTATATTTACTTCATTTGGTATCAATACCCTCTTTCTTTGTGTATAAAATTTATAAGTGATATTCTTAAAAAACTATGGGTTTAGCTATCATGAAGTTACCAGTGGCATAATTTAACTTTATCTTCACATATAAGCATGGATAATTAAAAAGTAATTATAATTATGAATTAATAATACAGGCTTACTAATAATACGTATAAGTACACCATTACATAAAACCTCACGAGCGCACAAACTTTGAAAATGGCATTTGAAAAACCCTATGTAATCTGGCAACTTTGGCAACATTCCGGCAATATTGCCCAATATTGCCGGCAATATTGGAAACTTTCCTGGTAACTTTCGGAAACATTCGGCAATTTTCATCCCTACGTAGGACACCCTATACTTTGATTAAATTCTTAAGTTATTATCTTTTATAAAGAGCGTTTAATGTAAAAAAGTGTACAAATATCTAATTACTGTTCATATAATTACCATTTTTCCCGTTCGTATTTTGGCGAACGGTGATTAGAAATGTAAAATGGTAATCAGAACCAGTATACGCTGGCCTCTTATTATATTGAAATTTCTTACTGCGCTAGCGCAAGGTCGAAGTGTCGCCAACGCGTGATCGATTGTTGATCGTTCAGTATGAACTGACACTTATGCAACAAAATAAACCTACAAACTTACTTCCTACCCTGTATATATAAAAAAACAGAGTATACATGCCAACATAGCTATCGAAGGACCCGCAATCAATACGCTATAATCAACGCTGACGCCCAGAGCTAGAAGGCTACAGAGGAAGAAATACAGATAAAACTTTATAAAACATTTTCAAAAAATAAATTAATAAAGGAAGGAGTTAAACATCATCATCATCATCATCTATCTAACCTTTTCCCACTATATTGGGGTCGGCTTCCAGTCTAACCGGATGCAGCTGAATACCATTATTTTCCCTATATGGGCGACTGCCTATCTGACATCCATAACCCTTGGGTACACACACTATACCCCGTGGTTGTCAGACTTTTCGAGCTTCGGAGTTAAACATATGAATGAAAATACACCAAGTTTCAGTAATAGCGAACATATAAATAATATTGAAAATGGGTCTATTTTCTATCAGAAGACTACACTCCATTTCAGAAAATGAGCCCCCTATATCTAACGATCTATACGAACCAATAGTTACGAATTTAAGAAGTAAATTAAGAAATTTGCATGTTGATTTTATTTAAATGAGAAAATTAGACAAATAATATTACTGTTTTTGAGGAAAACCGATTGATTTTTGAGTCTTTTAAATAATTAATTAAACCAATCGATATCGCTGAGTTTGATGTCATCAATATCTCGCCTAAATAATAAATAAATATAGATTTAAGAATATGATTCATTTAATTTATAATTACCCATCACGAAGCAAAATTACCGTTTCTTAAAACTAATTACCGTGTGTTTCATATCTCATCACCGTTCGACGAAAAATTTCAGCTTCAGATTCAGGCCTATATAAAGGTGTCTTCACACAGCGAGCGGGGCGTGACGTGACGCGACGTGGCGGGGCGCCGGCGCGACGCCGGCGCGGCGGGAGCCTTCACACTGCGGGCGCGATCACGTCCCGTCCCGCCGGCGCACAGTGGATCGTCCCCATACAAGAGGTCGGACATAGAATCAAAAATTGAAAAAGAATTTAATTTAAAAAAAAAACAAAACAAAATATACAGTTAATTACGTAGCCTACAGTCGGGGATTGTAAAAGAAACGAAACTTAAGTTAATAAATTTAATTTAAACCAAAACTATAAGCTAATTTACACTAAGGTGATTACTGCTCGAAGTGTGAAACAGTAATGTCTTAAAATTCTATCATACAGGAGGTTATAACGTTTGTCTCAGTTTGGACTTAGGACGACGTTGGTAACACGTTCACGGTCACACGTTGATCGGCACGTTCAAGACAACTTCCGCAAGAGTTGCAGTTCGTGTAAAGATGTTGTTTTGGGTCATCGCTTATGCTAGCGACTTCCGTGAATGGCCTCACGTAACACCTCCCCCCGAAGAACAGCGATTAATTGAAGACGGAAGTCGTAAATTGAGCTGGCGGTTGTTTGGGATCAGCTTGGTTGGAGTCTGGAAGGGCATAGATAGCTTCTTGTTCACGCGGTTCCTCCTTTTGAGTTTTTGAGGAACTTTTCGTGCGCCGTATGTAATAGTACAGACCGCTACCCAGTACGCATGCACTTAATATTACCACGTACATAGGTATAGTGGTATGATAGAGACTGTAGTTGATCTCGTTATCCGTGTGCACAGGCTGTTGCAGAGATAACTTCGCGTTGACTGCATGTAGGTTATTAAGATGAATTGATTGCAATTTTAGTTCTGGTGCTGATGTTGGAGTAATTGCGGTGTCATTTACTAAGTCGAGCAATTTGAGCGCTTGTCCTTGTACACGATCGTTCTGGTTGGTTATAGTGAATTGCGGTGTTTCTATATAGCATTGATGCGGGATGACAGCGAGGAAGCTGCCCTGTAAAGTCTCGTAGGAGTCCTGAGTGCAATGTAGGTGAATTTTCGTCGCGAAGGGAAAGCTGACCGTGTAATGTCTCTCGTCCAGTTTTTCATAGGCTGCTCTGTCCAGTGATATTTTTATCGGGTTGCAGTGGTTGTTCATCTGCTGCGTGGTAATAAGTTGCTGGATACAATCATCTGGTGTTCGGCGTTGCGGGCTCGATGTCTCTTCACATAAATACCACTTGGTGGTCTTCGGGCATTCAGCCTCTATGTACCTGAAGTCTTTCTCAAAGGTTGCTAGGAACGGATAGGGTGGTGATAGGATCTCATGGTTTTTATTTGGGACTATAGAAAGTTTATACATATCATATATAGTAGGTAGGACAATGGGGAATTTATATACTATGACTATTTCATTCCCTGTGTAATAGGAACCTAGCTTAATTACATCAAAGTATTCCCTATAGTTTAAATCTACGATTTTATCACTCCCATAAAGTGACTTAAGGCTGCTAATCATAGTGCGTAAGGTAGGCAAATTTAGAACGGTGTGGTGCATAGTGGATGTTTTAATAAAAGCTAAAATATTCTGTAAGGTACTTAATTTTTGGGAGATAGAGTCTACATTGTCACCTAATATCATAAGGACTTGAGCTAAATGTGCGGAACAATTTAGCTGATTTAGGGACACGTTTAAGCCTAGTTTTCGCTATGGGACCTAGTTTTTTCTTGGTATATAATATGGATTGGAAGGTCGGCCGTTACAGTATCTTTAGTATATTTGGATGCTAGTTTTTGGCGGGAAGCAAGTGGATTTTTAATAAAAATCTGTTGTTCCGGCAAATATTCTGATTCTGGTTCCCTAGTCTCATTACGTTTGATAATCTGGTCCTCACGAGACACCTTCGAGAGTTCTTGGATCGTGCTATATGCTATAAGCGTTTTATCCTTATGATTAAGCATATATTGTTGAAGTAACTGTGAGGAAATATCCATATCATTATCTTGAGCCATATCTGTATCTAAAAATCTCTGGTCGTCAAATGTACTGAGCCTACTAGACGCCCTACTACTACTATTACTACCTAGGCTAGAATCACGTAATCCCCGTGGGTGAAAAATTTTGAAAACCTCCTATATACGCACGCACAAAGATTTCAATATCTAACTAAAAGAATAGAAAAAACATTAATTAAACTCACACCGAAGTTATATCGGTTCTAGAAATAGAATTGCACTATCTGCATAAAATAAATTATAGCAGTGCAAAAAAAATGGAATTGCACTATCCAATTGCAATAATAGTATGAGTCATGAACCTTGAAACGTTAAGATTATGTAATACGCTCGGAAAATAATTCTTGTGGAAGGTCAGTGTACCTATGCTTTTACATAAAAAGTACGTATGATATTACCTACTAATCTAATATGTGAACATTAATTATTATAAATGAATTAGTACGTATTTATATGAAGAGAAATATCATGAAATATATTATTATATAGAATAGGATATAGGTATAGGTAATATTAGGAAAGTAAGGACAAAGAAAGATTTAGAGTACTTACAACATGATTTCTTTTACTGAATCGATGTCTGGATTCACCCCTGGACTGCAGCCACTGTAGATTCAGGATACTCGACTGCGGAGCTTGATAGCCACCCGGGCGGCACGCGAGCGCGGATGTCTATTTAAGATGTCCCTATTATTCGCGAACCGGCCCGCGAGTATCCTACCGACTGCGCCAATTACGTAGCCTACAGTCGGGGATTGTAAAAGAAACGAAACTTAAGTTAATAAATTTAATTTAAACCAAAACTATAAGCTAATTTACACTAAGGTGATTACTGCTCGAAGTGTGAAACAGTAATGTCTTAAAATTCTATCATACAGGAGGTTATAACGTTTGTCTCAGTTTGGACTTAGGACGACGTTGGTAACACGTTCACGGTCACACGTTGATCGGCACGTTCAAGACAACTTCCGCAAGAGTTGCAGTTCGTGTAAAGATGTTGTTTTGGGTCATCGCTTATGCTAGCGACTTCCGTGAATGGCCTCACGTAACAAGTTGCATTCCTCTATATTATAGAACAACACACATGTGCAAAACACACAAAAATAACTATAACTAGCAATGAATTTGATAAGCTAATTATGACGTGAGCCAATCACACTGCAGAGCTTAAGGGCTGTGAACATAGTAATTACAATAACTAATTAGATTAAGCAAGTAGTCGTTACTTAATGACTCATTAACGCTTTTGTTATGTTGCAACAAAAGCGTTCATAAGTCATTAAAGTCCTCGAAAATGCACCTGCTATTTAAGGAACTACTTAGTGATAACTAATTCTCAGTAATAAGTATACTTAATGTACCTCCATTCCATCAGTAATACACATACAAAGATAGTTACTATAGGCAAAATATCTCGGTAGGGGCACTCTGGGGGCATGTGTCCTTGAAGAAAATGTGGCATAAAATGGGTAAATAACAGTAGTGAAATCCGCAAGTCGAACAAAGGGGGAATCATGAGATACATACATTTTTGTGTTCGTTTCCATACAAAAATAAAAGTTTTCATCGAATAGCGCTTAAAGTGCTGGTCAAATAAAAAAAGCGTAGAACAATTTTTGTTGTTCTTTAATAGAGAAATGCAACTGCTTATTTTGTTTTTTTTTTAATTAGATACTTTTTTAATTTTTGATTCTATGTCCGACCTCTTGTATGGGGACGATCATACGATCCACTGTGCGGCGCCGCGCCGCGATTCATTCATTGAAAAAATGTTGAGCGATTCAGACGTGGAAACGCTCTTGCTCTTATTTTTTAATGAAGTATCTAACTAATATCACAGGTCAGCAAATCATCGACCCGTGCGGCTGTTGTAACTTAGCCTCAAGCGCTTTACAAAATTATGAATTTTCATCGTATTAGTAGCCGTTAAACATTGAAATTGACTGAGGCATTTTACGTACCTTTCTAAATCTTTTGCGATCTTATGAGGTTTGGCTTAATTTGTCAAACTGTACACCATGCCTTTCATGCGAGATTCAGAAGGATGCCGGAGGTCTGAAAATCTGTCTCGGTAAATCCACAAAGCAAAAGGAATAACTTTGCCACGGGCTTCTAAACACATCAACATGTTACCGTTTTCACGAGCACTGTACACGTATTCAGGCATTGTTTATCACAACAAAATGAATAAATAAAAAAAACACTAAAAACGTAATAATAACAACAAGACACAGTTTTAAACTAAAGTGTTAAATGCCTAGGACTAACACAATATCAAAGATACCGCCTGCACATGGAGCCGACGAAAGCACCGCCGTGCCGGCGCAATTATTCTATCTCTGGAATTATAAGGTTTGCCATTATATCCTTAAACACAGATAGTACCATTTATTTTTAATTTTTTTACATACTTCATATTGCGCCACCATTTGTGGCTTTTTAAAAATCCTCAAAATTAAAAAAAAAATACGTTGATGATTAATTTTATGGTTAAATGCTTTAAATATGAGTATGCTTAGTCAAGTTCACAATAATTTTTTATACTATAAGCGAAAACAGTCTAAAAAAATCACAAAAGTTCGTTTCACTAAATTGAAATCACATGGTAATTATGAATTACCTTTCTTATCTCGCGATTTGCAACCCACTGTGCGGCGCCGCGCTGTCTTGTCATGTGAATGATCAAAAAGTTACAGAGACAAAACAGAAAACCAAATCATTTCAATTGTTAGGAAATTGGTCCTATGCTTTAAACCGAACTGTTTTAATTTTTTTGACTTTTCAATAAGATTTAACGGGTTTCTTAGATTAAATGTGTCAAATTATTCACATTAAATTAATTGAGTTTACTTACTAAATAAAGGATACAGTCATTGTAATAAACAAGCTTGCGTCGTGTGACTCTAATCACATTGGCATAAAGTTCAAATTCAATTGATTCACGTGCGCTAGTTGTTTGAAACTGTACTCGTAATGAAAATGTTTTAGTCAATCACAGCTAATGTCGGCGCTCGCTCACTTTCATTCACTATCCATTACTCGTATCAACTAACATACAAAACTGTTATTAAATGTAAGACGCAGTCAATCAATTTAAAACTTGTGATACTTCTGCAATTTATCGCCGTCCTGCCGACGCTGCGCTCGCGCCCCGCCCGCGGCACGCCGGCCTCTTGAGTTGTATTCCGACTCGGCGCGGCGGCGGCGTGGCGCGTCGTGCCGAGCGCTCTGTGTGAAGTCGTCCATACTATCTAGTAACATTACAACTACTCAGCGTCGCGTCGCCGCCCGGTCCCGCCGCGTCGCGCCCGCTGTGTGAAGACACCTTAATAGTTCAAATACTGGGCGTTCGATTTATTTCGTTAATCTACACTATAAACTTTACGTTAAATCCATAAAACTTGTAATTGGAAGCATTATTTGATCCTAATTTACGAAACCCGAATATGTCTATCTTCAAATATTCACCCAAGAGGATTGACTAGTCAAACCTAGGAGCGCCGGAGCTTCGTGGTTTGATTATAACAGATACAATAATCACATCAGCTGATGGAAAGCACGCTACGCATTTTTACATTAGAATGATTTATTTATTAATCACTATTTCCTTATTCTGACTTTCTTATACTTTTTACACGCTTTATATTAGCTTCACTTGTATGTTTGTATGTTTGTTTGTAACCGATTCCTTATAGCGCGATTTTGACCCACTTTAAACGACCAGATTTCATTCAAACTTTGCACACCTGTTAAGGACCGATGACAATGCAATAATTTTAATTTGTGCCATTATCCTTGCCAGGGTTACCAGGACAGCAAAAAAACTGTCTTCGAAAACTACGCTGACATACGTCACAAACTACGCTGACATACGTCTCAAAATTCGAAACACCCTAAAAAATAGAAAATAAATAATAGTTTAAAAAAACTAAAAAACACGCTTCCATTGAAAACCAAACTAAAAAGTACAAAATAATGGAAAAAAGCGTGGGGTGCCTGATATCAATAAAAAAATACCTTAAAAAGCACTCCACGCTTTTTTTCCATTTTTAGTTTGGTTTTCAATGGAAGCGTGTTTTTTAGTTTTTTTAATTTTACATTTAGTTCGCGTGTGTGTATGCGTGTTTATTTTATTTTAAAACTACTATGTTTCTTTGAAAGCTAGCATAGCAGAGCCCACTCTTCAATGCTTGCTTCCATGTACTTCCAGCTACATACTTAGATAGGTAAATTTTCTCTGGTTTTATCCAACCGATTACCAGCCCCGTTTTTTCATCTAATCAACCATATGGAGTACCCTAATACTATAGGTGTAACGTCCGAGTACCTAATGCTTCTTCAGGCTTAAATACCATTAGAACTTAATGGTTTTACAACTCATGAGAAGCTATTTAGGCACTTAACCAACACTTTTAAAATATACTCGTATAGATAACCAAATATTTGGAATACTTACTGAATCTGTTGCCAAATATAGTGTTGTAACTACAATGCCAAACAACTTGGCATGGTACCCTATTCCCAGTTTTAACGACACTTCCATAAAAATATAGACCACATAAACTATATGTATGGTTAGTAGAGTGCATTATTATGTTTAGCGATTAAAAAATATTAATCATATTTAATACACTGTTATGTTTTCATGTAGGTACCTACTATCTAAGAACAATGGTAGCCCAATAACGGCCGGGCCTTTCAAATTGTAGGTCGTAGGTTCGAACCCAACCAGGTGCTTTACTTTGTGTACATTATTTCATCACTATTGTTCTCAAAACGGTGTACGAAAACATTGTGAGGAAACCGGCATGTCCTAGAACCAAAACATCGAAGACATGTGGCATCAACCAACCCACACTGGGCCCGCGTGATGAGTTGCGACCACCTCCTTATGACCGTGACAAATACACGGCCGCCTCCAGACGCGATAAGTAAAATAAAATCGAATCGTCTGAATGGACTAGCATGGGTGCATATCCATGAAAACCTTGCTTCAATGAAGAACGCTGAAGAAGTGGCTGCTGTATCTTCAGCAGCAGTGGCGGAACTATTAAGGTTCAAAATGGTGCAGTCGGTTCGTACTCGAGCACAGACTATTCTCAACTATGTTGGGCTCGGCTTGCAGTTTAACCAGATGCAGCTGTATTTTATATGGAGTGGCTGCCTATCTGACCTATATCCCTTGGTAAGACTGGTTATCAGACTTTTGGGCCTCGGACGACCCGTAATGACTGTGAAAGATCCACGAATGGCAGCCAAGACCAAATGCTCAACGTGCTTTCCAAGGCACGGAGACGACTTGGTATGTAGAGATCGTCGTAACCCATCCACGGATCAATCGCGGCGAGCGTAGCTCAACCTGATCGATCGATCGTGCGCCTGTTATTACTTTTTCTATATTTATTTAATAACAATCCAATTATCAATTTTTGATCTGACAGCTAACTCTCGCTATTAAAATATTAAAAATTTAGTCGCAGCTCTTCTCAGTGACCATCACATGTCAAAAACTTGTCAAAAACTAGAGGTGTTTTTGACAAATTTTCGCACTATGTCCACACTAGCTCAAAGCAGAAGTGGGACGCAGAAAGGGAGGCCCTTGTATTGCAAAGGGACAACATCATCATCAAAATCAGTATTTGAGCCGATAAACGTTCACTAATAGACATAGGCCTGCTATAAGCAGCGCCACTTCGACCGGTTCTGTGCTTCTCGCATCCAGCTGGTTCCTGCGTTCACCAGGTCAACGGTCCACTTTGTGGCAGGCCTTCTAATATCTTCCGGTACGCGGTCGCCACTCCAGAACCTTTCGACCCCATCGGCCATCTGTTCTGCGAGCAATATGCACTGCCACTTAAGTTTAGAAATTCTTCGGGACAACATAGGCTGAAAATAAAAATCATGATATTTTATAGGGAGTCAGCCAAGGTTTTGTACCTTACCATTATATGAAGGGTCGTTTTGGCAGCCACAGCTCCTATGTGAAAAATTCTTTCACCATTTGAAAGCGATACATTATTTCAAATGGATATTATTATGTAAAAAGAAGCACTTAATAATACGAATGAAATTCTTCTAAGTATCATCGCGTATCATTTGGGTTCATGCAAGCCAAGTACTTTCTACTAGGGTAGCTAGTTTTACTAATAAACAATAATCAAAATTACAGTACGCAGGTAATCATTTGGTGAGTTGCATGCCCATTGTGTACCCACATAATTTCTGTGCTAACTCGTGTGTGGAAGCTATTATTATTATAATTTATCCCCACCTGCCGGCGTAGCATGACCATTATGACCAATTCTATATCTATTCTACCAAGAACAAAAAAAGTTCCTTAGGTATTTTAATTCTGTAAAAATGTTTCTATCTCATCAATAGTAAAGAGAAATAGTCATCATACTTGACATCGTACTCTTGTTGACTGAACAATAGAAACATCTCTTTTCTTCAGTTTTACACAATTTTTCTACGATACAATCTATCATTTTGTCTTCTCTTCCGTCGACAAATTCCGTTTCTATGGCGGTCATGCTACGCGTGCAGATAGTAAAAACCAATTTACGGGAGGGCTTAACTAGAGAGGGCCAAGCACTATTGACATGGAATTAAATCAACAAAAAAAGGACGCCAGACGCCTCCCTTTCGCCTTGGATATATATAGATAGTCTGTTCTGTAGCATCTACTAAAATCATACAGTAGGTTCTACCTACTATTTCGTGAACATTTCGCAACTCTTTGAATGTCATTCTCGTTTGAACCTTATTATCTACTAGCTTTTGCCCGCGGCTTCGCCCGCGTGGATGTCGGAAATTAATGCAAGAGGACGTACTACCGCGATAAGAATGTGTTATTCCAGGTTATATAGGTAATATAGACTCTGTGTGCTATTTTCGATCCAGATCCATTCAGCCATTTTTGCGTGATTGAGAAACAAACACCCAATCATACATAGTTTCACATTTATAATATTATTAGTAGTAGGATTATAACTCATATTACTTAGGATTCATAGTTTATGAGAACATCATGTGTGTTGGTGTTTTTAAAATAAAAGTAATAGTATTCAGAGTAAGAAGACTGTGACATAGGGCTTGGTTTAGTTGAATATAAGTCTTCCTGGTTTTTCTTAACACCCTATTTTACCTATACAGACACTCAATCATTTACCAGACACCGAACATAATTATAGGAATAGTACTTTTGCCAGTGGCTTGGCCCGTATAGCTGTCGGAAAATATCACCCGGGAACCTACTACCGGGATAAAGTAGGTATCCTATCTGTTACGTATCCATGATATAATACCTATATCTTTGTGCCAAATTCGATCTAAATCCGTTTGGCCGTCTTTGCATCATTGAGAAACAAACATCCAAAAATCTAAACATCTAAGCCATTTCGCGATCTCTTACTTGGAATAATACTATTAGGTTTATTTTGAGTATAATGACACATGATATTCGCAATTACTATGAAGCCAAAGTAATATGAATTACAATCCTACTTATCCTGTATGTACTACCCGGCCGCTGCCAGCGCGCTCTGCGCCCACTTTTTAAATCTCTAATATCTTCTAAGATATTCATTTAAATTACATGCTGTAAAGGGCCATATTGATCTATATTAAATGCACAATGTATTTAAGGTACTTAATTGGATAAGGATTAATGCTGTATTGCTTAAAATCGCTTCGTAAATAAGCCCTTATTTCTCGTAAAAAGTAAAAGATAAAAAATGGTTATTGTGGGTTATCCCTAAGAGATAGACATATACCATTGAGGACATTTTTGTAGGCCTTTTTAAGGTGTACAATACTGTAGTACATTATTTTGATCTATTTCGTAGGATTCAGCCAGGGTTTTTCGAATTTTGAGACGTATGTCAGCGTAGTTTTCGAAGATAGTTATT
The DNA here is from genome assembly GCA_947507805.1 of Aporophyla nigra. Taxonomy (NCBI): domain Eukaryota; kingdom Metazoa; phylum Arthropoda; class Insecta; order Lepidoptera; family Noctuidae; genus Aporophyla; species Aporophyla nigra. The sequence goes on along the minus strand of OX382292.1, from coordinate 21,658,384 downwards.
TTTTTTCTAAAATAAAAGAATCTTTCTAAAATAAAAAATAGCCTAAGTTACTCCTTGTTACATCAGCTATCTGCCAGTGAAAGTCCCGTCAAAATCGGTCCAGCCATTTCAGAGATTAGCGGGAACGAACAGACAGACAGACAGACAGACAGACAGACAGACAAAAATTGTAAAAAATGTTGTTTTGGTATATGTATCGTGTATACATCTTATACACTTAGTAAAAAGTGGTTATCTTAATATTAAAAACAGACACTCCAATTTTATTTATTTGTATGTATGTATGTATAGAGTATAGATGTATAGATGTATAGATTAGCTTCTGCCAAAGAGAATTTATATAGTCTTTGGCTTCTGCCCACGGCTTCGCCCGCGTGGATGTCGAAAAATTCACCATTTCAACCCCCAATTTCACCCTCTTAGGAATAAAATTTCAAAAACCCTTTCTTAGTGGATACCTACTCCTCACAAAGAACACACCTTCCAAATTTTATGACTAGGACCAGCGGTTTAGGTTGTGTTGTGCGTTGATATATCAGTCAGTCAGTCACTCAGGACTTTGAATTTTATGTAAATAGATATTTATTTCTCTACTGGCTGTTGAATCTCCTTCATATACATTGTTGACATAGCTGGGCATTAACTCGTTAATCCGTTAATCGTTAATTAACGAAGTTAACATTTTGATTAACGGATTAACTTTTAAGTTAACTTTAAAAAATGTTAACGGACACGTTAACTTCCGTTAATATGCAGAAGTCCGTTAATCGTTAATGCAATGCCTACTATTTACCGCACAGCACCGCGGCGCGGCACGAAAAACTGGCTTAGACAAGTATGAAACGACAAAGATATTTTAACACCAAAACGAGCCTCGCTTTCAGACGAGAACTTCAACATGTTAATGTTCATGAAGAGGAATATGCACCTTATGCCTGCCGATTAAATCACACATTTGAATTATACAAAGTATTTTTTTTTTTTGTTCCTAACCTGCACCCTAATTGCGAAACGCACAATTTATCAGAATCTGAAAGGGATTGAAGATTATTTCTAAACCATTGCGTCATTTGTTCGAATAAATTACTGGCTCAGCAACGTAAATAACGCAATGAATGTTGTTTAACTACGAATATTAAACCAATTCCTACCGATAAAAAGTTCCGCAATTACCCCTCTGTTAACTTCCAGACCCTAAACCAACAGGTTTTATTAGTTCACTAACGCATCGATATAAAAATGCAATTTTACACATATTAACGGATTAACGATTAACGTTAACTTGCGTTAATTCTTCCGAAATGTAACGCTTTAACGTTTAACGAAGCTAACTTTTTTTGTAGCGGATTAACGATTAACGAAGTTAACTATTTGATTAACGGTGCCCAGCTATGATTGTTGATGATGTAATATATCATGTACACCCTATCCGGGTAGTATCGTACACACAGCTACACATCAAGCTATAGATTTCCAGGTTTAGTTGACCTCGCATTGTATAGGCTTTTCGTACAATAAGATATCAGCTTATACTGGAAATGTACAGCTTGATTTGTCGCCGTACATACAACAATGAATCCTACCTGATAATCCAGGTGCTCATATTTATGTCGATACAGTATATGCATAACAATAGTATGTAGTGTATATGTGTGAAGTGTAGTCTAGTATAATAATATCTATAATAATAATATCTTAGTACATTATTATGCTTTTGCGCGGCTGGGTCAAGGGCTTGATTCAGAAAGCAGTACTCCTAGACACGGCACGCATTGTCAGGAGGTTCCTCTCTCTGGAGCCCTGACCACCGGCAGCTTGGACCCTGCTCCCGATGCCGATGGGTCACTATTATTTATATTTTTAAATGTTTTTGTTAGATTTTTGTAAAAATATTTAAAAATATACCTACTCCATATGTAAGAAAATAAATAAATGAAGAAAATAAAATATCTTAGTACAACCAACACAACGTTATCTGATCCCAAACTAGGCAGAGCCTGTACTATTGTAATCAGACAACTGATAAAAATACTTATATATTTCTAAATACATACATATTATAGACAAATTACATCCAGACACGGAACAAATGATTGTGCTCATCACACAAAGGTTTGTCCTGAGTGGGAATCGAACCCACGACCTCAGTCTTAGCAATCAGGGTCACTAACCACTAGACTAACAGGCCAATCGTATAAGTAGGTATTTATTTTACTGATTGTTTCCTGCACCGGTCAACGTCATCACGTCAGCGCCGCGCCGCGCGCCGGCTGTCGCGGAAAACCAGCGCTGAGGCTGTCTCGCATAGGCTCAACGCATTATGCTGAGCGATGGCCGTTTTGCGTAGATGTGACGCATGTTTTCCCCCAGCTTTATCTTTTTTTGTGTTTATTTGATTTTGCTTGGCGTCACCGCAAATAAACGCATTTTCTTTTCTTTCTTCTTTTCTGATACCATGTGTCCAAAAGTTATCCAAATCTGTTTAGCTAACTAGTACGTGGTTGACTATCGAATATCTAAACTTTTACATACAATATCTATTAGTTGGATAAAAACACTCTTTGTGTATGGAGTAAGTCCAGTAGACAGTGAGTCGTGCAAGGTCGCCTGCCCTTAGGCTCGCGTCATTCTCAAGGTGGAACGCTCACAAATTGAACAAACTGCTTTTATCTTTACTTGTTACTGCTGTGACATCTTGCGTTTAACATTCTTTCCTGATATTTTTTTAAGTAGAGTTTAAGGCAATCGGCACATATAGAAAATAAAATCAAAACTTATAATACAATAAGTAAGCTAAAAAAACCCATAGATTTAACACGTGCCCTAACCACTTACTATGTATAAGCATTCTTGGTGTAATATTAATAATAATTATTTGGGGAAATAGTGTAGATAGGATACAATATAGGATAATAGTTCAGGTATATTGACAATGAAAAATTGTGTGGGAATCTGTTGTCATGGTATGGTCACGTAATACGGAGGAATGAGGAAAATGTCGTGAGGAAAGTATTGAATATAAATGTCGATGGCTATAAGAGTAGAGGGAGACCAAAGAAACGATGGATGGACTGTGTGAATTATGATATTGATAGAAAGGGAGTGACTACGGAGATGACGACTAATAGAGAAGTGTGGAAGAAAAGACATGTTGCGGCGAACCCAAATAAATTTGGATAAGGGCAGGAGAATGATGTACGAGTATATTGATAATGACGGAGATTGTTGACCGCATTTAAGAAACTCTTTGACATAATTTTATATTCTACAATCATGGACCTAAAAAAAAGAGCGGACGCCGTCTCCTTTAACAATAACTGAAGCACCCATAGTAAGTCAGTGCAATAATGTAGACAAGCCAGCACGCACTCATTCACACCATAGTAAGTCAGTCATCGGCCATTACGCTTCGAACGGTGCCCGCGTGTTATTCGGTGTTATTTTGCATAATAAAAATTAAAGTATCCCATCGTGTGTTGTGAAAAGTTGTCGAAACCAAAGTGGTTCAATTAAAAAAAGTCAGGGTATCACTTTTCATAGGCAAGCATGTCATTTTAAAGCTTATTTCGCGATTTTACGTCAATATATTTAATAAATCTCGAAATCAATCAGTGTTGCAACTATTTCAAGTTTCAAATTCCTTTGAAAGTGGGAGATTTATTTTTTTATGTTACTATTTATCGTCATTGTATTCTTCTTTATTAACATTAAATGAGTTGTGAATATTTTTTAAATCCAATGTGTTTTATTTATTTTACCTTTATTTTAACAATATACGCCACAAAAATTTGTAATAAAACCAATTGCAACAGAGATCTTATTGAAATATTATTTAAAAATGGGTAATTTTCCTTCATCTGGCATCCCTATACACACGCACACGTAGTTACGCATCCGCCATTATGGTGCTTCAATCGTTTCTTAGTGAAGTTCCGTCCGCTCTTTTTTTTAGGTCCATGTCTACAATAATGTTAATTCGTAAGACAATATCCATACTTATAACAATATTACAGACCAACTTCGGCCGATATGCACCACGTTCGCGGTTTGAAAACAGACTCGTAATGAGTTATTACGAATCTAACGTAACAACAATTAAAATATACGTATATAACAATCCCGGCTTGCCCGGTCGTCCGGTCCCGGTTGTCAATGGTAGGGTTGCCAACCGTACTATAATATATAGTATTGTACGGTATTTCGGGTCTGCGTACTATATACTGTTGAAAAAACATATAGAACACAAAAATACTATAGGTATTTTGAACTCTAACAAACAAATCTTTTATTATAAAAATTTAATGCCTTTTCATTAACTTTTATCAGATGTAATAGCATGTAGCGTATCCGAACGTATCTATCTTACTGCGTTCAGAACTTGTCAATCCACTTGTCCAATCGCTGTCAAATTGACAGCGTCAAACGCATGTTTGGTCATTGGTCTGCTTTATTTTCGTTTTGGGATTTTGCTAATTATTTCCAATTAGACATTGTTCTTTCTTTTGAGAAGTCGAATTCCTAAATAAACTAGTTATAGAAATGATAACTAAAGTTCGTCAAGTCATTTCATTCCTGATCTCTATTCCCGTCACTTCAGCGTTCACAGAAAGGATATTTTCGGTTATGAATTCGAAGTTGCTGAGAAGAAAGAAACACATGTAGTATCTCATTAATAAAAAATTAGCTTTTGATTTACATTATTTTAAAAATTGAATGTGATAAAGCATATGACACTTTTATTTTAGACTTTTTTTTTAATGCAAGAAGAGCAAATAAATATAGTTTTTATAAAAATAAATAAATAACAAATATATCTTCATCTACTTTTTGCGTTTTCCATAAAATACTATATTTTTTTAAGAGTACTATATTTTTTATAGCTTAGTCTGAAAAATACTATATTTCGCTGAAGAAATGTTGGCAACCCTAGGTACAGGTCGTCAGAAGCCCAAAAGTCTAACAACCTGTCTTACCATGGGGTATTGTGTTACCTACCCAGTAACTGGGTTGTGCAGGTTAGGTAGGCATTCGCTACTTGTGAAATATTGGTACTCAACTGCATTCGGTTAGACTGGAAGCCGACTCTAACGTAGTTAGGAAAAGGCTAGGCAGATGATGATCACTATTTAAAAAAAAAAATAAGGAAAGATTAAATATTTATAATAATAATAAAATATATTGAAAAGTACTGGTAGATAAATTTTATGTCATCATTAATGAATCCAAACAGTGCTGTATGGATTCATTTTTGATGACATCAAAATTAGATGACTTCCACCATTTATTCGGTTTTAGACTTTTATTATAAGTACTAGGTATTTTACCTATGTTTATAAGGTACTTGGGTGTAATACCAATAATAATGATTATCTTTCATTTGATTTTTTTTTAAATATTCTTTTAATCTGACACATTATTAATTTTCAATGAACTGAATTTTGAATGAATTTTAAATTATATTTATGTTACGGCTTTTTAAAGTTTACCATTAATTTGCGCGTGATTTTATTTATTTTCAGTGAATTAATATTTGCTAATTTTGCCTAGAGGTATAATTTGTAAAGACTTATGTAAAGTTATGTGATATTATATATTGTTATTTGATTATATTTTGAATGTAAGAAACAATACTTTAATTCCTGTTTACTTTATTTATTATACGAGTATATCCTTGCTCCTCAGTGCTAACATTTTATTTTAACTATAATCAAGACCTTATATACATATTGCAAAGCAATATACATTTGAAATTGAATACCGTACCTAGGAATTAAATAAAAAGAAAAACTTTTACCATGGGACGAATCCTGAAATCGCAAAAAAAAAGTCTAGTACCTGTCGAACAAAATGTAAAAAGCTGTACATTTATTTTTCATGACTAGAGCACTTCGAGTATATCCCTCATATAATTTAACATATTATTGTAATAACATCTTGTAATAATAATGTAGTATGATTTTGTATAAAATACCCGTCAGTGAAATATGAGCATTTCAACTATTACAATAATACCTTTAAGACTGGATGTTAATGTATTAGGTATTTCTATCTATCTACAAGGTATATACTACACAGATTCATTCGAAAAAAAAGCTTGTGTCCGTTATAATAATAAATACGAGTGCGAAATTAATTGAAACGTACATAAGTATAGAACAATGCAGTCATAAAGTTTCACGTTCACATCTCGTCCGAGACCGATAACATTCGGCCTCTCCAATAACCCGACCATTCGAAAAATATCTGTCGAAATAGAACCTCATTTGGAACAGACGGCCTGCTAAGTTTAGTCGGCTTACAACTGTCTGTCAAGCCTCCACTGCCTCCAAAGTGAATGCAAAGTAACGATCACCACCGGAATCACCCGAACTACTTCGGGCCCCAGAGGTTATAAATAGACCCCGCTTGGAAAATGACTCTTCAGTATTATTGTGAGTGCGGTAAGGGAGGACGCTTTCCGCGCGTACGGTTCGCCCGCCAACAATAACATTGCACATATTGCACATTGTTATGTGAATAACGTATTGTTATCTAAACAGTAAAATGCCTGCGGATATAATGTCGAGCACTTGTCGTGGTGAAAATTTCGGCAAAAGTTTCAGTAAAAAAAGTATTGAAAGTGAAGTAAAATCTGGTTTCTTGGTGCTTTTGGGACCCGGCGGGATGCGGCAGGACGTGAGAGTCGTTGTGTATAAGACCTCTTTGGAGCATTTCGCGGTGATTTATCCCAGGAAAAGGGTTGCAAAGTCAATTGGCGTGGTGAACTTGAGGAACACTACTGTCGAACAAGCCGAATCAAACAGCGGCTTCATTGTGCGACAGAAAGGCTACGACAACACAATCTCCGCGAAGTTTGTGTGCTCCGAGCGCGAAGTTGAATCTTGGATGTCTGCGTTCACTTCGAGATCTTCTCCGCACTGCGTGCCCACCAGTCTACCGGTTCTGGAGGAAACAGAGGAGAGCTAAGCAAATATAAGATTATCTAGCCGCTAAATGGTCTGGGTTATCTTCCTAATTTTGACGCGCCACGTCAAAACGAGGTTCTGTTTGTTTTGCAATGGGATGCGAAAGTGAAAGTCGCGTTTTTTGCGCTCGAAAGTGTCTCAGCTACGGAGCTTAATAAAAACAAGTGCTACGTACAGTGTTCGTCGTGACTCATCTAGGTTACACCATGTTATTGTCTGGGTCTTAGAAGCCGCGGTACTTTGCTTTGCTAATGAGAAACGCGATTGTGTTGGAACTGTTACGTTGTTATCCAACGTAAGGAAAGAATATTTTGCGAGGTTGTTCACGTTGCGGGCTTGTTTTTGTTCCGATACACGATGCATCTGAGAAATCTGATCTGCTGTATGAAGAAGGAAAATCTCCCAAATAGTTTTACATAGTTTCACGGTTTTGGGAAACATTAATGTCAATGTGTTTTTTAAGTTTTTGCGCAGTCGTTTTTGTTGAAAGTTTAAACTAATATTATGCAGATCAGATACGATTAATTCTAAGCAAACAAACTTAATTACTTAAGCGGTAGGCATTCAAACAAAAAAAAATAGAAGTAGATGAACTTGAATTTCCTTATACACCGCAATCCAATATGTTGTTTGTGGTTAAGTTTATACCTATTAATTACGTATACTACTTTCTGAACAGTAGCAATTCGGTTCCTTACTTTTAGAAATACTGGGGTTGCTGATGTAGACGTCGAAGTAATTGTCGATATTGTGTATTAGTGCCTAGCTAATCGGTAACATGTATAACTAGCTATAACTACGGTTTATGTAATTTTTACTTCGAACCCCTCTATCAATGGCAAAACATGTAGGTAGGCCGTTATGTAAAAGTTAACCTTATCACAGATATTCCAATTTTCTCATGTTTTTACAAATAAATTATACTGTATCTTTTGTAACAAGCACTGCACTTTAGCACCCTTATCGCGTAACACACTATCATTCATAATCTAAACCATTTTCAAGGATATTTCTTATAGGTACATTGCTTCACGTTTTTGAAAAAAACTGATAAAAATGAAAGTTATTATATTATGCCATCGGTACTTTACTGTGCATTGTTTCGCCTATCATATGTGGATATGGATAGGCTGATCAGTATTTCCAAATAAAAGCATTTAAAAAGATGTCCTGAAATCTACACATACCTAGATATAGCAAAAAATTTGTATCCATTTTTACGAAAATTACGCGGACAGAAGAGTATGAAGTTTGGTACAGTAAAAGTTTATTTTGAGAAGGAGTGCAGAAAGCTAATTTTATAATATACTAGCTGCCACCTCGGCTTCGGCCGCGTGGAAATTGGAAATTATCTCACGGGTACGTGCTCCCGGGACAAAAAGTAGCCTATGTCACTTCTTCCCGAAAGAAGTCCTTCCCTGCTTCTTTCTATGAAAGTCCCGTCAAAATCGGTCCAGCCGTTTCAGAGATTAGCCGGATAAGATGGACAAAAATTAAAAAAAAAATGATTTTTTAATTTTTGTAATTGGACGTAGTTCCTGAAAAACGTTCCAACCCACAAAGTTAACATTTTGAGATAATCGTGATTGAAGTTCAATCTCGTATTACTTTGAGAAATCTTTTTTTTTTACTACTGATACTTGTGTATGCTGCAGATGACATGATCGAGTTTTAATTAGACCCTATTTTAGACTTCCAATGTTAATACTTTTTTGAATATTCATAAAAATATTACTGTGGAACCTTTTTGGTTTATTGCAATATTCATGTTACGTTCAAAATTTTAATTTATACAAAACGTTCCAAACGACATGTATGACAGAGAAAATAATAATAAAACAAGATTAAATAGAAAAAACTGTATTTTTTGGGGAAAATATCTATGATATACGTTCTTCTTCATCGTCTTCAAAATCAAAATCCTGTTCACCAGCAAATCCTTCAATATAATCGGGTCCTTCCATGCCCTGCAGATTTTTATAAAAGGACAGGCAATCTTCAGGAATTAGACTGAACATTGATTTTAAGTCATTTAATTTAGCCTGGGTAATAGGTTTTCCGTCTGGCCAGAGTAGAAAAAGGAGTTCTGAGCTTAAAGGAAGCACGTTTCCTTTAAATTTTCGCCCTATGTACAACTCTTGATATTCCTCAATATCATCTGACCTCATGAAGACAGAGTGTTTATTATCCTTTCTTATTTGGATGTGTTTGGTCCTTAGCCAATTAACCTTATGTTTATTAATGAACATCTTTCTATTTGTTATATTTTTTTCTAATTTCTCAGTGCTCAAGAAGTCTTCTTTTTCCATCTTTATAGGCACTAGAGGGGTCTTTTTTGTGCAAGTCTTTATCACATTCACGTAATCTTCCGCAATGTATAATCTTTGAAAATTTTTTAAATGACTTTCGATTTTACCAAAATCAGTGTCGTTTGGCAAAAACGTATGACCACTTTCTAGAAAATTTAAATCAATCACTTTTAAGGTAGGATGGCTAGCTAAAATCACTTTAAGTAAGAGCACAATTTTTATGTTTCGATTTTGGCCCCCGCAACTGTCGCTCCACAATGATAGATATTCAACATTCGGACGCATTACTTCGTTTATAAATTTTTTCAAACAGGAACCAACTTCTTGGGCACCCCTACCAGCTTGACCCTCAACCCAAACAAAACAATATCCTTTATTTGTAGAAGACACGTGAACGCCGCAGTTATAAAACCAAAGTTGTCTTTTATAAAATACCACGTTCGTTGGAATGCGTGGTAAAGGTAACGTCTTCTCCATGTCAAATGTTAAACACTCAAATCTTTCATCTACTTTTGCCCTTTCAATCTGGCTATTCATTTGGCTTCGTAAGGATTCAGCTAATTTTAAATGCTTTTCTTTTTCGGAAATCAATTGGTTTCTGGTTTCTATTGACAAATCGTTCGGGTCCTTTAGTTTTGCTGCAAATGTGTCACATCTATTACACGTGTCTTTCTTAAGACTTTTGAATCTTAAGTTAAACTCTTTCAGGAAAATATTCCTGAAAATGGCTATTGATACATAGTTTTTGCTGTCGTTGCCATGAATTAGTTTAAATTCGTCAAGGTATAAATCATAAATCTTTTGAAAAGTCAATCCTGGTTGAAGATATAGCGCATCACCATTTTGAGATCTTCTATAGTGGGACTCATATTTAGGTAATTTATTTATAATATTACAAGCAAAATCTATTTGTTCTTGCGGAGTTTTATTCCACCCACCAGATGAAAATCCTCTACAATCACGTAATTTATCACCATCGCGTTGTTTTTTTAAACAAATAGTGATCTTTTGTGTGGTAACTTGAAATGTGTTTAAAAACATGTCACGGCACACAGGAATATTTAAAATTTTATATATTCTGGAGAAGTTTCGTGGCTTTTTAATCAGAGATGAAGTATTTTCAGATATATACGACCGTTTTTTACGTGTTTCCGTAACGTTCGAGCAAATGTACAGTAACTGAGCTTCGTATGACCCAAGTGTGATAAATTTATTAAATTCTTTTCTTCTTTCTTCGTCTGTCACTTTCAAATGACACAGTTTTTTGCAAACGCATGCGTAACTTTTAAACGTTTTTGCGCTTACTTCTTTACTTTTTCCTCTGTATGGCAAATTAGCGTATTTGCGATATTTTCTTTGAGCTAGCGTATAGTCATTGAATTTTCTTTTTCGCCCCCTTTTTGGCCGAAGATTTTGTCTTTTTTCAGTAGTTTCTTCTTCATCAATGACATTATTTGCTACAGAACTTTCTTCTGCACACGTGCTATGGCTTATTTCTTCGCCTAGGTCTTCATACAAATTATTACTTCTTACTTCCTCCGTGTTTTGTTCTTGAATAATACTTCTGGGTAATAAAAGTGATTCGCTGTCCGTATCTGAAATGTCTGAACTTTCTGAAACTATATAGTTCGGATCTTTGACACTATCATCATCACTGCCACTTAAAAGTGTGTTTAATAGACCTAGTGTAGCTGGTGACATTCGTCTTACTGGAGAATCTTCAATTCCTTAAAAAATATAATATCATGTAGCAATATGTGTAGTTATTGAAATGGAACATGCACAATACATGACAAATTTTAATTAAATGGATGTGTATACTTATATGTAATTAAAATAGAAATGGATGACTAACTTTGAAAACCATTTTCAGAATAATCTTGTACAATCTTTTCAGGTTCATTCTGTAAATCTGGATTTGGTGATGTCACAGTATGCTTAAACCAATTACTCTGTATTCTCAATATATCTTCATTGTCAGTATTTCGAGGTGTGATTGGCGAATAAGAGGGAGGATCCAGGGAAATGTAACCTGAAATAAAATGCAAACATGTCATAAACTCACCATATATTAACCTTACCTGCCATCCCAGAGGGGAAGGCTGCAACTACGAGTTCTACTTTAGTTCTAGTTACTTCAATGCTTACATGTTTTTATTTAAAGTTATAACAATAATTTATCGACATTCAAAACTCGCCTCATTCTTTTATATAAAAAAAATAAAAATGCGTAAGTCCGAAAGAGTTAAATCGCCTTCATTTTTTTAAGTTAGTTAAATGGTCACAAAATAATTTTTGAGAATAGTTATGGGGAGTAGTTCTTACTTTCTACACTCGCTATATTATCTGTATTGGAGAGATTGGCATCTTGGTATGTTATTAAAGTACTGGTTGAAGGTAGGACTATTTGTAGGTCCGGTATATTCTTGAGATTAAAGACATCTGTAAAAAATACGCGTAAAATATAATGACTACATAAATACTTACAAAAGGTGAAATGGTTTGGTTAGTGGTTGGTAACATCGTTTGGCTACCTCTATTATCACAACCTTTAGTTTGTTCTATACTGAAATTAAAATGTTTAATTGTTCACCCCATCATTCCACGCAAATCCTTTTAATAAGAATATAGCTATAGGCAACGTGATCGCATCACGTGTGCATGCGGCGAAAACAAATGAAAATCACTCAAGGATGTCTCCAAAGTTGTATTTTGAATCATGCGATTTTAATAAAACAAACGAAAATCACTATTAAATGTAATAAACAAACCATGATTAGCTAACTAGATACTATACCTTTAGAAGTATTTTTTTCATCCTGTTTTATTACCCGGTTATGTGAAGTAGGATTCATCTCCTTCAATTCTGTAGTTGTTGTTGTAGGAGTATTCTCTTCTTAAAAATCAAAATAAATATAAAATTAACATCAGCTCTTTAACATACGTTGAAAATTGTATTGACAAACTTTTGAGGTTAAATTGAAAACTTTGACTTACCAATTAAACTTGGAACAACCTCATCATTAAAGGCAAGAGCTCTTTTTAATATAATATCTCTTCGATACATTTTGAATAACACAGAATTCTTCTACACTGAGTGCGGGAATAATCAACGAATGAACGAACGAACGTAGACTCTCGACGAACAACGACGAAGCTATGACAATGGAAAATGAGTTGTGACTCTTCTGTCTCACTCCTTCTAAAACTTCAGTCCCGTTTTAGAACGCGTCGCCGCGCATACAATGTTGTCGACTTTAAAAATAAAAAAGGCCTTAATAATTAAATATTTTGATTACTGTTATTGTTGATTATAATATCGAATTTATTAAGAAAACAAATGAAAATAACGAGATGTATCGTTTTACACATTTGAAAGTTGGTGTATTACGTGTTTATTGCAATAATTTAAAATATTCCATGTAATTTGAAACGTTTTGAAGAATCAAGTTTCTATTTAGTGTTTGTAAATATTCCTAAATCAATAACGTTACAGATGACTTGGAACGTTTTAATGAATTACTTATTTGGCTAACGACAATTACATTTTTTTAAATCAAAAACATTTCAAATCCTTTGGAACTTTTTAATGAAAAATATATTCTACGGAGAGTGCACATATTATTTTTAAACAAAAACGTTTCAGGTGGCTTGGAACGTTTTAGTGAAACATCAATTTTACTAAGGTCAATCCGAATTAAAAAAAACAAAAATGTTTCAAATAGCTTGGATCATATTTTTGAAAATTGTTTATGACTCTGTCTTATATTTCAGTTGTTCCACACAGTTTGGGCTCTTTTAGTTTAATACTTATTTGTGTTCTCCATACATGTGGGTTGGGCTACTAGTTCATGATTTCATTGTTAAAACTATAGTAGAGCCACCAAATTTTGACAGCTAGTAAATGGCAATCACGTGACTTATTTGGTATATAAATCTCTATTTTGAGCTGATTGTGGGTTGGAACGTTTTTCAGAAACTACGTCCAATTAATACTTTCAAATGAATTTAATCAAAAGATGTTAATTTGAAATTACAAACAGACATTTTAATTTTATTTATTTGTTTAAAGATAATAATGAATTGGAAATTCATTAAGTTTTAAATGAATTAGGGTCGGATTTCGACCACTGGACGGCCACTAATAATATAAAACGGTCAACTGTTCGTTTTTATTCTTGTTGCCTAATTCACTGTGCTTGAATTTTAGTCCTTAGATAAAGTATTCTTTTTAGTGTCAACTCCTTTGCAATTGAAGCTTTTGTTCTTATATTTTCCGTTTTCGGGACGGAAGTTGGGCCGTTGTTCCCACACTTATCATAACAGTCATTACAAAGCAATTTAACTTTCTCAAAACTCTCCGACTGAAGTGCCAATACCAATTTTTGTTCTGTCACGTTACTTACTTGCGTAGGTTTTATTTACATAGTAACTTTTGTCAGCGGCTTCGCCCGCGTTGAGATTGAAAATCATCTCAAGGGAATGAACTACCCGAATAAAAGGTATCTGTGTGTTCAGCCGTTTTTGCGTGATATAGTAACAAACATTCAACCATCGATAGTTGGATTCTAATATTCAACCTAATAGAAGAATGAAGATGTAGGTAATCTAGGCAGTAACACAGCTGTTCTGAATAAGATATTTTTTTCTTAATGAAGGAATCTAATTAATTTATTATGGAACAATTCTCAGCTCTTGCTCGTCACTCAAACTTTGCATCTTACTTCAACTACAATTATTATACAAGATATCAAGAAATCTAATTTAACTCATTGACTGACTGAGTGTCCACACGGCTACATATCAAGGTATACATACACAACCAATTTTAGCTGACCTCTCTTTGTACAGGCTTTTCGTACAATGAGAAGTCAGCTTATACTGGAACTGTATAGCTTGATTTGTCGCCGTGCGTACAAGACGGTGACCGATAGTTGAAGAGGCCTTAAACTTATTGGACTTAATGTAGGTATTTTAACATTTACCTAACAATGTCACCAATAAGCAAGATATGTATGACTGCTTGGGATATGATCAGCAAAACTGTAATGGGTTTTTGCAAATAACTGATGTTTAATTAAGGTCATCATCATCATCATCATTTCAGCCGTAAGACGTCCACTGCTGGACTTAGGCCTCCCCCAATTTGAGGGGCTTTGCCATAATCGCCACGCTTGGCAGGCGGGTTGGCGATCGCAGTATGGTGGTAAAATGCATAGAGAACGCTGCTGCCCATTCTCTAGTAAGTCCCTTAGTCGCCTTTTACGACACCCACAGGAAGAAATGGGGTGGTGTTATTCTTTATGTCCGGCACCACACGGTACCAATTAAGGTCACAATTACATTATTTCAACATGGTGTTACTGTAAAACTACGGTTTAAAAAGCGGTGGCCGCTATATAACGGTCGGAATGACGACTGTTTGTAGCGTAACTATCGATGACTTCATTCAACGCTAAATTGCGGGCGTTATGTGGCGGCTACTGCAAAATTAGGACACCCTAGCTGTACGGCTGACTTTCGCGCTCAAAGGTGTTAAGGTGAAAGCTCCTGAGCAGCCTTGATAATTGCCAAAAACGTAAATAATTTTTAATTTCGTGGGCTACCTTGGACCCTTCTACCTGAAGTAATCTTCCTTTTGGTTTAGGATAGGTTCCCGCAGACAGGCGGCACCTGACCTTAACCAAAAGAAAGATTAGGCTGACGCAACGCGACTTTTGTAGAACAATTTCTGTGAAATTTTCATAGAAATTGATCTACGACATTCGCTTCGCGCTGTCGCGTGGCGCCTGTTTGAAGGAACCTTTAAAGACAATCAGTCCTCAACTGAATGTGAAAAACACATAGGTATATTATGTTCAGTTACAGTGTATTGGAAGTGAAATAAACAACGACTAAGCTGTGGTCTTAGTGCGAGTTTTAATATCCATTCAATCGTTAATACTGAAACTGTATAAGCGCGGCCCTTCCTTACAAATCGACGTAAGAAAATGACGTTCAGGTATCAAAACTTGCACAAGAACCTCTGAAGCATCTTGAAATGAGATTAAATGAGCTTATGTGTAACCAATATTGGAGGTTGTTGAACTGATTTTGTCTGTATTTGTAAATTATAATATTATATACTTACGTAACTGTTTACAATTAAAATGTAGAAAATTGTTATTGTATAAAGGTTCCATTATCAAATTATGTCGTAGTAATGTAGCATGAGCGAATACAACACTAAAATATAAAAATGAATAGTATTTAATTGAAATAATTTTTATGAGCAGTTTATCTTTGTAATGGAATAAGCGACATCATTGTCTACTTCAAATAAAACCCTTTATGTGGCAAAAACGGGTCGTTTATTTATTTATTTACGGGGAGTCGATGGAACATTTTTAATGTACGGTCAGGTCAAGAAAAATAATTACTTAAGGTGCTGAAAATGACCATCAACTGCAAATACTTATGTAAACTTAAATATTCCGACGTACTGAAATCGTGATCTTTTTTAAACAATTGTTTGAAATTTCTATAATACGGCAAAAGTGTTAGTCTGTTAAAAAGGTAACTTTTCTGTGTGTACAAATCATTTTGGATTATGTATTATTGTTTCTTTTTTTTTGTAGTTTCTATTGTATTTGGTCGTTTATTATCAAACACGGCAAACTTCTCAGTATTGTATTGCCAAAAGAAACATTTAGATATGTATATAATGGTGCCGATTCTGTTGTACAAAATTCTCTAAACTGAACTAAAAATCACTAAAATTTGGTTTATTCCTGTCAAACGACGATTTCCTATTCTGAAATAGACTAAAGTGACACAACTTAACTATATTTTAGTTTGACAGCACTAAGATTGCACTGAGTTATTAGTTTAGTGAAAATGACAATTTTGCTATTCTGAGTTTGCGGGTTTTCACCAAAAATTTAAACTAATAATTTATTTTGACTAAATTTGACTATTTTTAATCGCGATTAAAAAGGTGTGGAATAAAACTAGTGGTCATGAACAAAAATTCACACCAACGCCTCGCCTTCACGTGCAAAAACAGTGCTGTATTTTTTATTTTTTCTTTTGCTTATATCTCGAAAATGGCGTGTCCTATCGCAAAAATAATGAAATTTTCGACCCCCTTTATTGACCTCGGAATATTTAAATCTCAACACGTGACTAATATTTTTATTATACTTTTCAAACAAAATGTGCAAAATTCCTTATAAAACACGTCCAGGATGCAGACGAAGGGGCGCGCAAGGGGGCAGCCCTTTGCGCGCGCCTTCGTCTCAAAAAAAATAATTGCGTAGCGCATACAAGTACCACGTTGCGAAACCAAAAGAAAAATAAAACCACGTTGAGTCGCGATTGTCAAATTCGTTTTTAGTCGTGTCAAAATTAATTTTAAATTTAGAGATTTTTTTCTTGCAGAATAGCGTTGAAATTCTCATAGCCAAAAGTAAGGAATTTTAGAGATAGTTTAGTTAGTTTAGTTTGGTGTACAACAGAATCAGCACCATTTTTGCAAATAACCTAGTTGGTTAAGTCACCTTAATTGCGTACCACACTTTCGATTGAAAGTGGATGTGTGTGTGTGTGTGTGTATAGTGGGTGTGTTGAGTGGGTGGTGGTAGTTGATTGTTTTTTTTTTTTTTTGTTTTATGTTGAAGGATATTGTTAATCCATTGCTTTATATGTTCGAAATAATGTCTGCTCAAACATACGTGTCTCATTTACGAATAACGCAATGAATGTTATTGAAATGTCAAAATGAAAGGCATTGCTACTGTTATTGTGTTACGCAATTACGATGCCGGTTCGTGGAACGAAAATCAACGCGATGTCGAAATTAAACGTATTTCAAATGATCCAAATGGCTGTTGTTAATTCAGTCATCCAATCTCAGCATAGTCGACACCAACTTGACAGTTATCCTATCGTGGGTATGCTGGAAGATATTTCCTTAGAAATAAGCCTCTGTACCAATTTTTCTGTTTTATATTCTTCTTGTCTGTTTATATATGTGTGTACATAAATGGTGAAATAAATAAATTATTGTTTTGATTTTCGTTCCAAATCATTCTAGGGTAAAGTCGAATTTACTTGTCAATAATTATCCATTTACGTGTACCTAAAACTATAATTGAATTACTGAGTTTAAGCAACTAGTTTCGTGATGGAAATTCGGTTTTAAGGAGGATACGTTAAAGTAGCTAACAAAATCCTAATTTTCTTACGTTTTTTGCAGTATCCAGATCAGGTTGTATATTAATAAAAATATGAGTCGCGTCTATAACATGTAGGCGTATGAAGAAGTATTTATTAATTGTACAAATTAAAATCATCAATATATATTTCTTTAATTAGTCTTAGCTCATTGAATGATTAATTCATGAAAAAATAATTCAACATATACCCTGACACTGACCTGAAATTGCAAAAAGTGCAGGAAAATTTGAATTCCTTGGGCTACCCCGTAGAACATTCGCCTTAAGGCTTGTAATCGTTAAAAGTTTGTTACAAAACATTGAAACACGAAGTTTCAGAATCGCAGATGATCAAATAAGTGTGATTTGACAAACACGTTGATTTAACGATTTAACGAAATGTGGTAAAATTATTACTTATGATCTACTAGGAACAAAGTTATCTGTAACAGTATCTGGAACGATAATTTTACTCAATAAATCCATGTCATTAACTACGAAATTGTTCTTTTATTTTTGTTTTCCACTTTGTTTGAACAGTTTTCATTTGACGCGTACCTTTAGATTTAAGGTATTAAATCGTACATGTTTATTTTTATCATAAAGTTTTAATGCTACGGCTACATTGTCGCGTTATCGCGAACATCGAGTCGCGCTTTCTCTTGTACGTTGTTACGGATCTGCTTAATCCTGTTAAAATGAATGGATAAAGGCAGATCTATTACAATTTATTAGGGGAATATTAACAGGTGATGGGAAGTACAGCTAATTATAGAGAACCTGCCTGGCACGCACTCTAGATTTTTTTTTTATGGTTCTGTGTGGGAGTCGGTTCAGCACTGAGGGACGGGAGCAGGCAACAGAGCGGCAGGTCAATATCAGGGTTTCTTCGAGGGCTTCGTGTAGATCACAGAATCCGCCAGGCGAGCTCCGTAGTAGACCTCGGGGCCTATTAAGTCAGGCACGTAGTTGACTTCCGAAGATCGGGAGTGAAGTCCCAGATGGATCATTAGCTGGATCCCCTGGGTTTGATGCTTTTCAAATCGGCTCCAAGAGTAGACTGCCTCCAGCGGTTCGAACGCCCGTTTTTATATCAAAGTCGTCTTCCTTTTCCAAATATTAGTTTTCTTCTTGTGGCCATCATCTCATCTAACAAGTGTAGTCGGCCAGGACATATCTATGAGTGACAATTGGCACAGTTTGACAATTTGGCATGTCACAACATGAAAATTTGAGTTAATATTTTATTTCAGCTATTTTCAAGTTAATAAATCGTATTTAGATCGATTTGTTGAGTGTAGACATATAAACAAATAAAAAGGAAGATAAATAGGTATTAGGAATGATGAATTAAAGTGTTAGTATAGCATGAATACTGTAAACATAGAAACAAATAAAAAGGATGATAAATAGGTATTAGAAATGATGAATTAAACTGTAAGTATAGCATGAATACTATAACATCGAGACGCGTCGTGCTTTGTGCTACAGAGAGATCGTAAGCATGAGAATATTTTCTCGAATTTGTGTGTTGTCCATCAATATTTTTACCCAATTGCGTCCCAGCAAAGATTAGCAGCAATTATTACTAAAATTAAAGGCAACCCGGGTTTTATTAAGGGTCCCGCAGACAGGCTAGACACAACAACATGACGCGACACTATTCTACCCAAAATCGCTTCACACCTTCGCTTCGCACCTGGCTGCGGAAGGCTTTAAGCTATAATTGGTAGAGGTAGCATGTAGCATATTTAGCCGTTTTTACCTAGGTCTTAAGTCTTAAGCAACACGTTAATTTAGCAATAAACATAGATACTAAATCCGGCAAGGTGAGGGATTAAACAACTTAATTTTAATTTATAACGTTCCTTGAATTCTCTGGGACCCACACACTACGTACTAGCTATCTGCTATGAGCATAAAACAGTAAAAGGCATTATTAAAGGTATTGTTTAATAACCTTACTAAGTTTTGTAGTCAGCTAAACTAGGAGGTATGTTGAATATAAGTGTAGCTACCAAAAAGAGTTATTTACAGATGTAACCGTCGTGATGATAGTTTCATAAGTCCACAGTAAAATTATAAGAATATGAATCCTACAATTTCACTGATGTTGTGCTAGCTAAGACGCTGGCATAGTGGTCGCAAGCTCTATGCTGAGCATGAGGTTCCGAGTTCGATTCCCGGGTATTGCAAAGTGTTTTACGATCTCGAATTTCTAAGCCTCGGTGTCTGTCTGTTTGTGCCCGGTTGATGGCAAAAGGCTCGCCCCCTATTATGTAAAAAGTTTAAGTCCATGTGGACTTGAACTTATCTCGCGAAATGTGGGCGTACTATAGGTACACGCCTGCCCAATTTTTCGAGGAATGTTGTCGTAGTGTTATGTATAGGTGTAGACCTAAAAAATCGAAGACATCCACCAATCTGCACGATGCCAGTCTGTCTGCAGTGGGAACGTTATATCAAGTAAGTAATCGATTTTTCAGACAAAATCCGATAGTTTGTAAACTGTTATAATGGTAACACGTTAACACCGCGAAATACTTGAATATTTTTTATTATTATTATTGCAAAGCGCACGCGGGCGTCATGCGGAACGGCCTGGTTTTTATGAAGCACGCTATTCTACACTTTATTATATTCTTTTGGTGGGACCACAAAATTGTCTTACGCTTTTTGTAATTTGCGGGTCAGTGCGTCAGGTCGTGTGTTGATTAAAATACCATTCCCAACCGTAACAACCACAGCTATACAGAATAATTATTATTAAAATCATCATTACCACTGAATGACTTAGAACTTAGAGATTAGTCGTACTAATAATTTTAATTATTGATTAGATATCATCATTATATAAATATCTTAGGACAACCAACACACCGTTATCTGATCCCAAACTAGGCAAAGCTTGTACTATGGCAACCAGACAATTGATAAATCTATACATCTATACATCTATACAAATAAATAAAATTGGAGTGCTGTTTTTAATATTAAGATAACCACTTTTTACTAAGTGCATATGGATGTATACACGATACATATACCAAAACAACATTTTTTACAATTTTTGTCTGTCTGTCTGTCTGTCTGTCTGTCTGTTCGTTCCCGCTAATCTCGGAAATGGCAGGACCGATTTTGACGGGACTTTCACTGGTAGATAGCTGATGTAACAAGGAGTAACTTAGGCTATTTTTTTTTTTTAGAAAGATTCTTTTATTTTAGAAAAAAATAACTATCTTCGAAAACTACGCTGACATACGTCTCAAAATTCGAAAAACCCTGGCTGAATCCTACGAAATATATCAAAATAATGTACTACAGTATTGTACACCTTAAAAAGGCCTACAAAAATGTCCTCAATGGTATATGACTATCTATTAGGGATAACCCACAATAACCATTTTTTATCTTTTACTTTTTACGAGAAATAAGGGCTTATTTACGAAGCGATTTTAAGCAATACAGCATTAATCCTTATCCAATTAAGTACCTTAAATACATTGTGCATTTAATATAGATCAATATGGCCCTTTACAGCATGTAATTTAAATGAATATCTTAGAAGATATTAGAGATTTAAAAAGTGGGCGCAGAGCGCGTTGGCAGGGGCCGGGTAGTACAGGATAAGTAGGATTGTAATTCATATTACTTTGGCTTCAAAGTAATTGCGAATATCATGTGTGTTCATTATACTCAAAATAAACCTAATAGTATTATTTCAAGTAAGAGACCGCGAAATTGCTTAGATGTTTAGATTTTTGGATGTTTGTTTCTCAATGATGCAAAGACGGCCAAACGGATTTAGATCGAATTTGGCACAAAGATATATTATATCATGGATACGTAACAGATAGGATACCTACTTTATCCCGGTAGTAGGTTCCCGGGTGTTATTTTCCGACAGCTATACGGGCCAAGCCACTGGCAAAAGTACTATTCCTATAATTATGTTCGGTGTCTGGTAAATGATTGAGTGTCTGTATAGGTAAAATAAGAGCGTTAAGAAAAACCAGGAAGACTTATATTCAACTAAACCAAGCCCTATGTTACAGTCTGAATACTGAATACTATTACTTTTATTTTAAAAACACCAAAACACATGATGTTCTCATAAACTATGAATCCTAAGTAATATGAGTTATAATCCTACTACTAATAATATTATATATTTGAAAATATGTATGATTGGGTGTTTGTTTCTCAATCACGCAAAAATGGCTGAATGGATCTGGATCGAAAATAGCACACAGAGTCTATATTACCTATATAACCTGGAATAACACATTCTTATCGCGGTAGTACGTCCTCTTGCATTAATTTCCGACATCCACGCGGGCGAAGCCGCGGGCAAAAGCTAGTATACTTATATATTTCTAAATACATACATATTGTAGATAAATTACACCCAGACACAGAACAAATTATTGTGCTCATCACACAAACATTTGTCCTGGGTGGGAATCGAACCCACGACCTCAGGCTTAGCAGTCAGGGTCATTAACCACTAGACTAACAGGCCATTCAAACAACAACATTGTAACAACTACGGCTTTACAGAATAATAATTATTAAAATCATCATTACCACTGAATGACTTAGAACTTAGAGATTAGTCGTACTAATCATTTTAATTATTGATTAGATATCATTGCATTGTAACAACTACGGCTTTACAGAAGATCTATTCCCATCTAATACCAAGAGCTAATACCATTTGGTATTAGTTTATTTCCGAATTTATTTTCTATTCCCAACGAGTACCACATTTTAAAACCAATACCAAAACAAGTTTGAAGAAATCAGATACAGTCAGGTTCAGTAAAATTAAAATGCTTTGATTGATTTTAAGTAATGTTTAATCAAGATTAGGGTTTGAATATAAATCACATATAATTGCGTAGAATAGATAGAAGTACTAATAATTTTAATTACTTACTATCATTTTGTTAATTCATACGTGTTACGGTCGTGAATCATATTTAGTTCAGCATACAGCCTTAGACAAAGACGCCGAAAATACTGTAGAAAACTGCATAGGGTGTACTTTTGTATCAGCTTGAACCTGAGTACCACCAATACCGAAAAAAGGCGTGAACTCCCATCGAAAGCCTGGGTGGCTGCTGCAGTAGATTGTTTGGGTCCACTGCCAAGTGACTTTGTATTTCGTGGGCTACCCTAGCCACAGAAAAACCCTAGCAACAGATAGGAGGGTTTTTTTTAAAACTTCATTTTAGCCGTTACATATAAGGCGCTAGTTCCCGTATATCGTCGCCCTAGAACTACATATTGCTCTTTCTGAAAATATACATAGGTTAAGAGCCGGAACAAGATTTCTTATGTCTGTATTCCAAAGGGTTAAGCAAGGGTGTTCGTGTATATTACACTCACAATTTAGCCAGAGATGTTTTAATCCCATCAGCATCAAGTACCTGTGTTGCTACGGCTAGACTGTCGCTTTCTCACGAACTTCACTTCACGTTCGCGCACGCTCTGTTTTTTGCTACGGCTACATAGTCGCGATAACGCGAAGACATCGATCAATATCTCGCTGTATAGCAGAGGCCGCGCGAGGAGCAGTTGGCGTCAGTCACCACGACAGTGTAGCAGTAGCATTACAGTGAGACGTCGCTTCGAGCGGTCTGTGAGCGTGCAAAGTGTAGGTCGCCTTATCACAATAATAAGGACGAGGTTTTTTCTTTTTTTAATTATGCAGATGGGTAAGGTGCAGAGAGAATTCTTGAAGTTTCCCAGACTTTGTTCGCCTATACAATTTTTGCTTGCATGCACGTTATCTAATTCGATACGGGTGGTAGATTCGATACAACCATAAAAAGGATAGATTACATCCTTTTACATCTTATTCTTATTGCTTCATCGATTCGAACCGTAAAGTTAATGATCTCTGAAAACGTAAAGTCAATGCCACTGCCATGATTGTAAAGTGACCACGCTAGTTTTGAATGCAAAAGATCTCAATTTGGACGAGATTTGCGTCATAATGGGTATTCGCGTCATACCTAAACGCCAAACTTTAATTAAATTGGTAAATAAACATATGTACATTATTTGTTTGTTTCGTGTGGTGCCGGCCATAAAGAATAGCACCATCCTATTTCTTCCCGTGGGTGTCGTAACTGGCGACAAAGGGACTTACTAGGAAATGGGCAGCAGCATTCCTTATGCATTTTTACCCACCATACTGCGATCGCCAACCCGCCTGCCAAGCGTGGCGATTATGGTAAGCCCCCTAAATTGAGGGAGGAATATGTCCAGCAGTGGACGTCTTTTGGAAATTGATGAAATGATGTTGATGATGATCATGATATAAATTATTTTGTGCGCGTGGATTTTGTTATTTGTCTTAACTTTAAGCAACGTTTGGGTTTTCGTAGAGTATCTAAGCATAACTAATTTTAGAGTACTGCTGATCATATAAGGCTTCTCCCAAGTTGTACCACACCTCAACACCCGTCTCAGATTTCCGCATCCAGTTTCCCCCAGACGCTATTTATTTTTAAGGTCGTCGATCCGTTTCGCCGAGGGCGTTCCACCCTCTACGTCGGCTGCTTTGTGAAATTCCAACTATAACCATTCCTATAGAAAGTCAGCTTGTTGAAGGGATTAAAACATAAGCCAGATACTTACAACTTTTTGCAGGAAGTGATAAAAAGAACTCAATGTTATTTTTTCTGTATTCAGAATTGCTAGTTTAAAAGTAGTAGGTACCTATGTAGTGTCTCAATGTAATTGGCATGTCGGCGAAATGTGTCTTTAATCTGTAATTTTATTCTTTAATCCAAAACTGACTTTAATCACATCTCTATCTTAATTATGTATACAATGATTATGTTCCTAACTATGTAAGAATTGACAAAATTTCATGTTCACTCACTGAAATACCTAGTGCGTGTATTGGGTAATTTTTCACAACTTATCTTATATTTTGAATTGTTTTCTATTTATTGCTATATCTTAATTTAAAAGAGTTGGAGTTTCTTGCCCGTTCTTCACCATATCTACGTTTTAGAATGGGCCACTAACCAGTTTCTGGCAAACTGGCCGACTCTTTGACGATTGTAAAGGGCCTGTTTGTGGTTAAATTGATATAAATGCTTTTAGTTTGAGTTTTCAGATAAAAATTCAAGAGTGAAAAAAAAAAAAAAGAAAAAAAGTCCCATAAATATTTCATGAATGTCCGCACACACCGCAACACACTTCTCTATTAGTCGTCATCTCAGTAGTCACCCCCTTTCTATCTATAACATAATCCACACATTCTATCCATCTTTTCTTTGGTATCCCTCTACTCTTATAGCCATCGACATCCATACTCAATACTTTCCTCACGACATTTTCCTCATTCCTCCGTATCACGTAAAATATCGCGGCAGAATTTTTTGGCGGTCTCTATTTTCAACTGTCGATGTTGGACCGAGCATTCAGAATCCGACAGAGTGCACCTCAGCGCCTAAAAAAACACACGGTTCGATTTTCAGCTTTCAGCGCTTAGCAGTACGTTGAAGATCCAGTGCGCAAAAAAACCGCCGTGATTTTATGACGTCCATCCAGGAATGTGGGCTAAAGGATGAGTTACCATCTGCCAGGGTCGCGAGATTTGTTCGAAAGAGATACCGTGCCCCTGGCATATGAGCAACTGAAGGAACACGGGTGGTTTTTAGTCAGTAAAACTCTGACACGCCCTTCCGCTCCACCCTAGAGCGGGAGACGTCATTCGATGATTTCCCACCCACAAAAAAAAAAGCATGAGATACCATGCCTAGTTGTGGGTTTCCAGTTATTGATCTTACTATCGCAATAATATTTCGTGGTAGTCGGTTTGAGCCAGTTGCTGTATCGTATAGGAAGAGCTATGAATTTATTAAAAATACAAGAACGCGTAGAAGATGCAGTGCGCGATAAAATAGAACGTTCGGGTAAATATCGACACGGATGTAATAAAATCACAGCGGATTTCCAGCTCTCTGTGTCGAAAAGAGGATTGAGAATCCAACAGAATTCAGCGCAAGTGAGTCTTAGAGCGACGAAAAAACACAGTATTCGATTTTCAACGAGTGCGTGCGAAAAAATCGGGTCGTAATTTTATGACGTCCGTGGGTCGTCGATTTATACACCTACAGTGTATAGGAATATTTGCCACATTATCAAAATCAAATAAATTTATTCCGGGCTACAAAGACCCATATCATAAATACCTTAGAGACTATCATACATACAAATAAAAAACAGGTAAAAATAACTATTGTACACGAAGTGAAGGCGTCGTGTTGCGCTGCGTGGTGTCGCGTAGCCTTCCGCGGAAACGCCCATACACAATACCCTTCGGCCAAAACTCTTCCTTGAGGAAGGTCTCGATTTGATGAGATAGAACTCGCACCACGAACGACTTGAAATTCGTGTTGTGGCGCGGTTCCAATTTCTCGACCCTCAAGGTCTAGTTGGTCTTCAAACGTACATACTCCACGATCTCCTCAAACTTCGTCGTGTAATGTAGATGGGACACATAGAGCTGCGTCGTTGGTGTAGCTCACGGATATCGAGGGATATGCCTTGGGGGCGTGGCACGTGCCGCCTCAATACTATCAATTTGATAGTATTGTCGAACGGCGGCTGTACGCTTCATTCAGTCGCTTTGCAACTGCGTACAGTGCACTATTGATGCGTAAACAGCCAAAATGCCGAGTTGTGCAGTAATTATTTGTAAAAATAGACCAAATACCATCAACCTGAAGACAAATGGCATGTCCTACCACCGGTAAATAAACAATTAAGTCACTGTTTTATATTTTAAATCAATTTTTAAATGATTTACTAACTTACGTGCGGAGCGACACGAACTAACCCGAACTAGCCCAAATCTTCCCGAACGAAACGAACGTTTTCGACTTAGAGAGGTGCAATTGTTTGCGTGCGGCTGATTTTATCGATATGCGTATTATTGCAGTTGAATATTTTTTACAGAACTCAATGGATATCCTCGTATTACTTGTATAGTAAAACAGTTAAATTACTTATTAATTTGATGTTGTTTGAACCAAATTAAAACATTATAATTCCAATACAGTTAAGTGTGTGTGTTACTTAAAGTAATATTATGCCTAAAGATTTTCACAAATTAACAGTTTTGAATTTATTGTACAATATGATAAGTAATATGATAAATAAATATTATATTTCATCCAATTATTTATATTTGGTAAAAAAATTACAATAATTTGTTTTCGTAATACAAAAATATTCAATTTTTTTTAAATTTGCTATTTGGTGGTTTCGTAAGGTGGGCCACCTTATGAAACCAGCCCACCTTACGAAACCACCAAATAGCAAATTTAAAAACTATTAATAATATTGCGCAATATTATTGACCAAGCAAGATTAATATTGAAGATCATCATCATCAGCCTATATTGTTCCCACTGCTGGGACACAGGCCTCCTCTTGGTGAGAGGAAGTGGGCCATAATCCACCACGAGGGTCCAGTGCGGGTTGGCAGATGTCACATGTCTTCGAATTTTTGGTTCTAAGACATGCCGGTTTCCTCACGATGTTTTCCTTCACCGTTATTGAGAGCAGTGGTAATGAAATTATTTACACAAAGTAAAGCGCCTGCCTGAGTTCGAACCCACGATCTACAACTTGTAAGTCGAGGTTGATACCACTGGGCCACCACTGCTCTGAAAAATAATAATAAATATTGAAGATTGCGATGGTAAAATATTGTTGAAAATAAAAATATATTTTCCGCAACATTATTGTATTGATCACTAAATCGCAAGCCCATCTTAGTCAATCATGAGGCCGACGATCTAAGGTTCGAAGTTTAAATTAGAAAATTCGCGGTCCGTCGCTATTTTGTCAAATCTTTGTCTATAATACTGAGGGTTTCACATTTTATTTTATTTCTATACAAATGTGTTAAAAATGTCGTATAACTTGCGTGAACATTGTATTATTACGCTCTCGGCTCCAATCCGGCCTCTGACGTAGTAACAAACTTAGCCCACATAGATATAACATAACGTATTATATTAAAATATCCTTAGTAATAATATATTTTTTTTAAGATTAAGTAATATATTTTTTTTTATACGGCATGATAT
Organism: Aporophyla nigra; assembly: GCA_947507805.1. Classification (NCBI taxonomy): domain Eukaryota; kingdom Metazoa; phylum Arthropoda; class Insecta; order Lepidoptera; family Noctuidae; genus Aporophyla; species Aporophyla nigra. The sequence continues at coordinate 21,630,794 of OX382292.1, read as the reverse complement.
GTAACAGAGAGCGTTCCCTTTTACCGATAATACAAAATTTTAAAAACATCATCATTCATCATCATTTCAGCCATAAGACGTCCACTGCTGGACTTAGGCCTCCCCCAATTTGGGGGGTATTGCCGTAATCGCCACGCTTGGCAGGCGGGTTGGCGATCGCAGTATGGTGGTAAAATGCATAGAGAACGCTGCTGCCCATTCTCTAGTAAGTCCCTTAGTCGCCTTTTACGACACCCACGGGAAGAAATGGGGTGGTGTTATTCTTTACGTCCGGCACCACACGATACATTAAAAACATATTCCCATTTTATTTGAGTAAAAGTTAACTATATTTTGATAGATATATAAAACAAAATATTTAAATAAAATTAAACGAAGTTATTATAATACAATAATGTGTTCAAATTAAATATCGATAAAAATAATCGACCATCGCTTTCGACTCCCTAATTGCATGCGTGTGCATTGGATGTTCGCAAATAGCAAGTGTTTACAAGTGAATGCCCCGCCCATTCTATGTATGTGTGCTATTAGAAATTGATTTAGTGTGGCTGCTTTCTTTTTGGTGTGCGTGTTTAAATTTTAAGTGGGTGTCGTCAGTACACTATTTGTTAATGTTGTAATTTTTTGGGTGGGAGATAAGCGGCGACACTAGGATTCCTTACTATTCCGCAATGAAGGCATATCTCTGGATATCTATGGTGTAGCTGGACGCAGCAGCATATTGGATCCCGCTAGCGCGGTCCCACAATGGTTCCGACTAGGAGGCTTCCTCCTCTTCTTCCTTTCCACCTTCACGGAGCCATCCTTGTCACACGAGCCTGAGTTTCGATAGGTATGTAGGTACAGTGCTCATACAAATCTTTGCAAGCCCGATTACTTTTGGCGTGGAGTCAAGTTACTGAAAGCTAGAATAGCATACCTATACATAGAATGTACCTACCTTACAATTCGCCATTCTTTCATGAGATTTTGATACTATCAAAATCAAAAGTAATTTATTCAAACGAGGCTGAGAGTCAGCACTTTTTGAACGTCAAAGTTACATAAGACAGTATCAAAACGCCCGCCCTTCACCACTTCTTAGTGTTTTAGCTGGGAAGAAGAAGTGGCGCAACAAACTCCCCAGCAGCACAGCTGTGTTAAGTTAGAAGAACTTTATTCTATACAATAATATGTAAATAATTAATATTATGAAAACAAAGCACACATTAAATTATTTGCCATATGTCAGCTAGCACACGCCAATATACCAACAAAACATTGAAAACTAAACTCAAGCTGAAATAATAAATCGTAAATAGAACTAAAAACCTAAATAAGAGCTTCCAGGCATAAAGGGCGTACCCGCTTACATACACTACGATGCAAAATGTTACATATACATACATTGATGCATATAGGTATGTTGAAGTAACAATTGTTAAACTAGGACCTCCGGAATAAAATAAAATAACAGTTAATACAAATAATAATAATAAAACAAATAACAATAACAAAAACCATGGTCAGCACGACGACCAGTCACCACAAGCAGCACCTGTTCACGAGCATAACGCAAAGGTTAGCCATTACCCCCCTCGGCTTATTGAGGGAAGGTGGTAACCCGTACCCCAACTTTCACCTACGCCTATCTAATAATGGCGAGTAGGCAGGAGGTATAGTAAAAAGTATCAATGGACCTTGACTTTTCGTCCTAGACGTCTGGGCCAAAATAGTAAAACCACAATTCATAACATGAAAACAGCAATAAGTTGGTATGTATTTAAGTAGATACCTACCATTTTTTTATTTTGGATAGGAACTACACTTATTATAAAGAGGTTAAGCTTGTATGTTTGTAGAAAGTAATCTCTCTTGAACTGCTGAATCGATTCTAGAAATTCTTTCTGTAATAGAAAACTACTTACCTACAAGATGTCTGAGTGACATAGGCTATATTTTATTTCGATTAATTATATTTTTTTATTTGAAAGATAATTTCATCACAAGTAATAATGTTTGACGCCCAGCGAAGTGGGCACGAGTCAGCTAGTACAATACTTATTACTTACCTATTACTAACCCGGTTTTCGCAACTTCGCAGAACTACTACGAATCACCAATTCGTATGGAACCCATCTAAATGCTAATAGGTTTGGCATCTGCCACAAATCTCCTATAGCTCTTAATGAGATCTTTTCCAGACGTATTTGATTCGGATAGGTATTACATACCTATTTCGAATTTTCGGTACGTTTCAATGGCAATATCACCAGACATTCACAAGTGAATAAGTACATCATGAAATACGATGAGATCATAAAAACTATCTACGGAAAAAAAAACAAGGGCTAGACGATAGTAAAAATAAAACAAAATAATATATTAACTTAACAAAAACTATACACAAACTAAAATAAAGCGTCGAAAAATTCATCCCCATCGCTGTCGATTGGTAATGTACCCAAGAGACTGGCAGCTTTACCGCGTTGTATAGTAATGCTTAGCCGCTGGCCAAAATAAAAACCAGCCGTTTGGTCACAAGAAATGTCAACCAGCCGTTTTGATTTTTCTTTAAAGAGGCCAGGAGCACTTTGACCCCAGGGCCCGAAAGTTTCAACCCCAAACGGCTCGAAAATATAATTACCAATAAGGTTATATTTTCGCTGCTTGAGGTTTTCCGCAGCTGCAGCGGCAGCGCCAGCGCAGCAAGCCGAACTAGGAAGATGGGATAGCGCAAGAGTATCGACGCATGTTGCACACTAAAGGCCTACCCACCTTCCAAATAAATAAAGACATACCGTCCGGACGCTTGCCATCGTCGCGTGCCAAGCCATTGGGTTCTAATACAGCTGGAACGTCGACGATGACAAGAGCTCGTCGGATGATGTCGTTGATGTTCGCGTGCCGCGCTAAGCGACCCGCAGAACAACAAGGAGCTTCTAGTCTTAGAGAAGCAGCGCAGCAGTTTACAAATTAAGTAGGAGCTTAAAACATTTTTATTAATATACGCTTAATTGCATATTCTTAAAACTTGGATAATTAAAACGCTAGTTATATCAACTCTCTTTCGGGGATCTTTGTGTCAGTGCCATAACGATTTTTCACGAGCAAAGTAAATTAAGAAGTCGTTATGTGTAGGTATAGTCCTCCAGACTGTATTTCGGCCATGGCGGCCAATCTCAACGGAGACTAGCCATCGGCGCGGGAGATATTATAGTGCACAAGTGTGTGCGCAGACACTCTTTCTTCCCTCTGATGTGTTCTTCTCTCAGCTGCTCTCACTCTTCCCTCACTCTCATAGTCCGATGTGACGACAATCAGACACGTAAAATCGATAAATATCTAAGAAGTAGTGTCTTTATTATTTAGATATCTAAGTATGGGATAACGAAACTGTTAGCGACATGTCTGTCGGAAGTTGTATGTTAACGTGAAGAACCTCGCAAGCACATCTAGCTTTTTTGAAGAAGTTTGAATTCGGTTTGGTCATGTTGAGAGGAAGAATGAAGTGAAGCTAACAAAAGGTTTACAAGGCAGATATGACTGGACATGCCGGAAGGGGACGCCCTAGGAGAACATATAGTGACCTTATTGGTGATGTTCTTCAGAAGGGTCAGACGCGTAGTACTGGCAACTGGCGTCCGTGTATGACCAGATGTAAACGAAAATGAGGCAAAATCATTATGTTAGGTTCGTGGCAGGTGGCGTTCTGTAGTTTCTGCCTACCCCCAGGGAAAAAGGCGTGTGTTTATGTATGTATGTTGGAATTCGGTAGGACCTAAACCAAATTGCTAGAAATAGCTCAGCTTCCTTCAGTCACAAATGTCTCCTAATTGTGTAACAATTAAGAAATAATTGTTAGTTACACTATTATTAATAACTAGTTGTACCTTAGTTATCGCGAATACGTGTGGATTATAATCCATATCAGGATTACTAACTACCTTTACAAAATTATGCAATACAGCTCTGAACACGTCATTCTTTCTTCAAGCTAGTTTCGCCGCCCGGTTAGAATACTTGAAATACTATGTAGGGACCTATTAAGTAAGAAACGTAGAGGACGAGAAAGAATATAGAAATGTATAAAGTCTCGTGACGAAATCGATCCATATTACTATGAGGTTACGCTGCGCTTGCCGCGGTCAGTTTCCAGATGGGTACCTGTACCTACTGCACGAAGATCCGTCCAGCCCAGACTTTAGTAAAGCATGTTCAACACCATTCTTATCAGTCATGTTAATTTAGATAGTAATCAGTCTATAGTGTTCTCACAGCTGGGTCACAGGCCGCGTCTCGGTGAGAGTGGGCCATAATACACCACGCGGGCTCGGTGCAGGTTTGCAGTGCAAAATTCGAAGACATGTCTTCTACCATTTTTTTGTTCCAGTACATGCCGGTTTCCTCGCGATGTTTTCCTTCACCGTTTTGGGAGCGAATTATTTACACAAAATTAAGCGACTGAGTACCTGGGTTCAAACCCACGACCTACAACAACTCGTAGGTCGCGGCCATTACCACTGAGTCACCACTGACATACTGCTGTTTAATTAGAATGATGAAAAGTAGGGAAGTCACATTCAGTCTACGATGATCATAAAAGGCACCTTAGAGATTGTTTAAATACAATAGATGCATACGTTTACCTACGTCTTTTGTTTATGTCCTCATAACAAGCTGCTATATAAATCCGTTTGCTTAATAATTACGAGAAATGACAATCGCCTTAGACTATAAGGCTTAGAGGTCTATGTCCCATACCTACGCATTGGTAAATAAAAAAGGCATAACATCATTTTGTGTTGGAAATTATTTTATTCAACATATACAAACAAACAGTATAATACAGTTACGACCGTATACACACTTACCCGACTCAGCTAACGATCAATTAAATAAACAGCCAGTTAGTTTAAAATGAAAAGTAAAACAAAACGCACGCGACAACAGGCGCCCGCAAAAATGCAAAACCTATTTCCAAGCGTCCTTTTTGTATTGTTCGCTTTCGCGTTTTACCTCGCAATCTCCTTCGAGCCACTTTCTAAAGAAGAACAGATGAAGAGATACAATAAAATGACGGAGGAAGTAGAACCATTTAGAAAGAATTTAACAGAATGCGCGCGCCAAGTAAAAGCCTCGATGGTGGACGTCGAAAACTTTCTAAAACGAATCCCGCAGGCGAACCTGCAAGGAAAATGTTTCGTTGCCTGCATATTAAAACGTAACGCAATAATAAAGAATAACAAGATTAGTAAAGATAATTTGTTGGATGCTAACAGAGCTGTTTACGGCGAAGATAGTGAAGTGATGGCCCGTCTAAAGACCGCCATAGGGGAATGTACGAAAGTAGTCGACGGTATCTTTGAAGTTTGTGAGTACGCGTCAGTGTTCAATGATTGTATGCATATAAAGATGGAGCATATTTTAGATCAGGTCATGATGGAGCGGCGTATGGATGCGATAGGGCAGATCACGTCGAATACTGACCAGTGGGGCGAAGCAGAAGATGACATCTTGAAGTTGGTGAAGGACGAACTTTAGTTTGCAAGATTTTTATGTTTTTAACGCGGACTGTTTTACTGCCGACAACTATGGAATCTTTACATTTCATGAGCAACGTTACTTATGAGTAAAAGTTGAATATGAATTAAATTATATCGTTATTACTAGAATTTTTTTACAAATAAAAATAAATTAAATGGCAGGTACAGATGTTTACTAATTGAGATATTATTTAAGTACTATACTCATGGGTCAAGTTGCTCACAAAAAGTTAAGATGACACAGTTGACTGTATATTAATAGAAATAAGGGTAAAATCACAGTTACATGCATGCAGCATCTTTGTGGTCCCTATTTTCTTTAGAGGTGTCATGGACTAGAGCGAGCGACAGCACTATTTATTACGTGCGCAAGGACGCGTCCTAGTGAATTACACTTCTAAATAGCAGCTTCTAACTTATAATAACATCAAGCTTGTAATCCCTGAAAGGTTGGGCAGAGGTCTTCATAATATAGTACAACATTTCGTTAGTTATGTATAAGTCTCATGATATAAGGTGCGAGACAAGTCCAGACTAAGGGAGTACTAGTGAGAAATTCCAGATGGAAAACAACACTGACCGACTCAGGAACTTCACGCTAGCGCTAACAACCCTCTACCAACAAGGCAGCTTCTACATATACAAGGGCAGCCCGACAAGAAACATCGGGCAGTAAGCCCACCGGACTCAACTCTCGGTCAGAGACACTTCCCACTCTGGTCATGCCTCTAAAACAGAAAGGCTTATAAATTCTGAACTGTGTGTGAAAAATGTGATTTCACCCTTAGACGATAGACAGTCCTACAGCCTGTGTTCATCTTTTGTTTTAAGTAAAGCCAAGCGCACTTTACAGCCGGAACAAGACGTAGAGCATTTTCATACAAAAAATTGTGGTGCGGCACGCCTGTAGCCTTAATAAGTATGTAATTCGGAACTGCATTTATACCTGTACAAGTATGTCTCTCTAAATATTTTTTAAACAATGCGTTGTTTGTGTGAATAAATAAAACAAAACTTGTTACGAAGAAATTTTAATTCTTTTCGAAATCACCTAATTATAACTTCGATATGATTCACTTAAAATTTACAATAGAAGCGCACATTACAAAACAAATTGGACACAAACTTGCTCCACTTTTGTCAAACGTCACTTGGTGGGAACATCGTATATTTGTAGGGGCATGTCGGCTTAATAAGTCTACAGTTATGTTAACATATTCAACTGTTCTAGCAAATGATATTCGGCACAAAGGACCTTCAACTCACTATGAGGTTGATATTACAGAAATATCAAGGAAAGACGTCGGCATTATACAAACCAATAGTCACGTTACAAAATTACAAAATATTGCATCAAATCATCAATAGATTGAAAATTTAACTGACATTTTCTTAAAACATTTTCGAAAAGTTGTTTAAATTTCGTCTAGAGAAACAACATTTGTGTCCCAGTTCCAGAGAAGAGCATCGAACAAACTTCGTTGTTACAAAGGTACTTATCAATTTTACATCTAAAAGTACAAGTTATAAAATAAAATAAATACGTTAAAAATCAGTTCACAACAAAGTTTCGTAAACAATCAATGTTCACAATTTTTAAGGAAGAGTGTATTTACACAGTCCCACTAAAGTAGGATTTATACGACGACACTTGACATTCGCGTTTCTGGTAAACCGAAAATGGTATCACGCTTAAAATTAGGAGATAATTCTATTTCACGCAAACCACACAGATTAATAAGAATAGTTTATCACATTTGTTTATAGCTGACAAATTGTTAACCATAGATTCCACGACAAGGCTTTACAAAAACTTTGTAAAATGAACAATACATCAGGAATAGTCATTACTAGTGTCGTCATCTAAACCCACGAAGAAACTCGCTACCTAATCGAAGCGCGATTTCCCAATCTAAAGTCACATTCAAATATCAAAGAAACCGGTTTCTCTAAACTAAAGGGCTAAATACCTGTTTCATGCACTTCTCTTTATACAAATAGATAGAAGACATCGAATGTACAATTGTTCCTATATTAACTAGTACTAGAACTACACCCAGTGGGCTCTTGAGCTGTTGTTCCAAAGATACAAATAACAACATTTTTATACACCATTTCTGACATGGACCGATGTTTGCAAGTTACAATTTAATGTTAAAAAAATCAGTACAATGTATAGTTTCATTTCGAAATGCGCTACTTGAGTTAATAAAACACTATTTTGAAATGAATTTTTTTGTTGTAATTTTCGAGTATTTTTGGTCTACATAAAGTCAAATAGAAAACAAAGTTTAAAAATCGTCTCAAAAATTTCTCTAGCTACGAGTATATTGAAGTAAAACTTGTAGTGAGGATAAATATATCGTTTCCTTTGATAACACCAAATACCGCAAAAGTCACAAACAAATATAAATTCAGTGAAAAATTCATATTAATAAGTTAACACACATCAGACCACAAAAATGGGTACAACAACGAACATTTTCAAATATTTTATCTTATAACTTATTACGGAAAACAAGTAATCCATACGAAAATGGTTAAATACACTTATATTTTTACCAGATGATACCTATTAACATTACATTCTAAAAACTAAGGTATCATACAGTCTTAATTTCATCAAAATTTATTAAAAACCCAAATTTTATGTTTAAACTTTTTATATAAATTACTAATCACTATATAAACAGTTTAACCAACCATTTTCTTAGCTAAAATATATAACTACCCTACTCCTTGAAGTCATGTATAGTACTTATAACTAATATCATTAAAGGAAAATCAAAGGTATAGAAAATGATAATATGGCAGTGTCCTAATACAAAAATAATATAATGTTGTTAAAAATAGTAAGCGTATATTGAATCCTAACTTTTAATTGTAAAATTATAGTTAAAATAATATTATTTAGTTCATTTAAGGGATAAGTTAGGTTTTAAGCTCAAAATATTAAAAATATCGTTTATTTGTTTGCAATCAAATTGGTATCTAAATATTTCGTTAAAAAACATATTATGGCTAATTGAAATATTTTAGTTAAACTATTCGATGCAGTTTACATGCACGCGAGTGTATTTAAAGCTAACAGTGTTTCATAATTAGAGACAGTAAACAAAACATATGTCACTGACAAGACTGACTGACTAAGAAGTTTCTACGGAATAATATGGACAAAATTTGGCTAGTAGAGCTCCTAATGGTCAGAGCTTAGTTGGTTGATCAGATTTCAAGATAGAAAAACAATTGGAGTTTATAACAAACCTTTAACTACAAAAAATGGGATGAAAATGGAGATTTTCAGGATTCATTCAACATTATTTTTTCTCTCTTTTCTTCTGATTGAAATAAAGACTTGGAAGACGGCTGCATTAGGCCGAAATGACATTTCACAATTACTTTACCAAGATAACATAAAATGAAAATTTACGAGGTATTAACTTTTTTATCATCACAATAAAAAATATTTTGTGTTATATATCTTTGTTATATATATTCGGTTCGACATGTCTCTAATTGTCAAACAACTATTTATGAATAACAGCTATTTAACTAAATTAAGATCATAATATACACGCCACACTGAGCGGCCATTTTATCGTCGATTTAATTTTTAATACTACAAAAATACTTCATTTTATCATGGACTCTTCGATTTGGCCCACATTGTTTGATTCAAAAATAACTTTTTCCAAATATAAAAGGAAGAATATTTACAGAAGTCTCGGCAGAAAGGTTCAGTCACTATAAAAAAAGTAAGAAAACTGGATCTAGAAATATTGTAAAATGAATTAAAGGAATCCAAATATTGTAAAAACAATTTTATCGAATACGAATATGAGTATTGAAAAGTATAATTGTTAATTTCCAAATTATAAATATTTGATCTAAGAATAATTTAGAAGTAGGTATAATAAATACATAATTCAACATTTTACTTTTGTTTCTAAAAATATTTAAAAATAGCGTAATATTTAAAAAACTGCCGTCATGTGAGCATTAAGCGCCAAGCAGTTCACTGTTACGCTTCTGTGTAATTTGTAACTATATTCCCTATTACAATTGATTAGGGTTGATATTTGCTGATCAAATATCCCTTTGTGGGCTACTTTATAAAAAAAAAAAGACCAACGAATTCTGTGTACATTTTCATATTTTGGATAAGCATAACACCTTAGTATGTAGAGAATTGTAATTACTGACGCAGAAGTTATTAAAATATAATTTGTGACGAAAGATAAAGTAAACGACCAGGCACAGTGAAGATGACCATTAATTGAGTATTAACATGAAAGAAAACACAGTACCATTCCTTACTGTAACTTACCCGGACCGGAACCGCACGGGATCGGTACCGGTTCCGTTCTGCCTGGTTAATTTAATAAAAATATTTTTTGCAAAAAAAAAACCCTTTTTTCAGGAGAATTACTTGCTAACTGTCAAGCTAACTCAAGTTTATAAAGCAGTGCATAAATATTAGTTGTCTGTATAGACAAAACATACACAACATAGATTTTGCTAAGTTATTTGCAAACTTTTTTTCTTCGGAATAAAAAGAAGAGTTATAAATATTGGGCCATATATTTTAACACCTGTTCCCATCACAATTTATGTACTAGAATAAAGTCCCAAACCTCGAAGGGGTAGGCCTCTGTCATTCTGGCGGGCAGCTTTGAACGAAAGAGGCCGGAAATAGGCCGGTCCGGCCCGTTCGCTGTAGGGTACCTTTGTACCAGCCGTCGCCTCTCTTTTTCGACACTATCACTATGTCGTCCACTTTAAGTTCTAACTCGTATTCCGAGTTAGGCGGATACGGGACTATGCAGCGGAATCTGGAAACAATAAGTTAATTTTTATTTTTACGTAGGATGGAGACAAAGCATTACACATGTAAACAGCAGGTTGTACAATCGAGTCTAACATTATAGATAGATTCCAGGCGCCTAAACTAAGTACAGAAATCTGTATCTTAGGAGTCGGACATTTTTCGGTTATTTTTGATAACAATGGTTTTTTTTCTGAAACTAAACCTATTACGTATTAAAAAAATCAAGCTCTAGTAACCATAAAGTTACAGTATGTTTTAGTTTATCTTGGACATTACTGCAATAGGTGAATGAAAACCTCGTGAGGAAACATGGACTAATATATTTAATCTTTTTCAATAATTAGTATAAAACGAAGTCGCTTCTCACGTTTGTACACTTAGATCTTTTAAACTACGCAACGGATTTTAATGCGGCTTACATCAATAGACTTCAAGAGGAAGATTTATTTGTATAGTACGCGAGCAAAGCCGCTGGCAGATAATATAACTCTGAAATCGCCAACCCGTTATGAACAAGCGTGGTGATCAATGTTCTTGCCTTCTCTGTATGTGAATAGGCATTTGCCCTGCACTGAGCTACTAGGTTCTCGTAAATGATATTTACCTATACTGCCCTACTAAGCGCAAAAGCGGTATCTCAAAAAAATCCTTAAGTTGATATTAATGCCATCGGGTTGCTTTAAAAAATACGCTTATAATGAACTAACGAAAGTGACGCCTTCTTATAACATAGCAGAGTATTCAATTGTTATAAATTACATGATGAGATAGATAAATCTTTCTAAAGGCTTTTATCATAATTATTATGAACAATATAGCGCTAAAAGGCTTAGTTCATTAGATGCGTATTTTTTAAAGCTATCTGATGGCTTTAAAATCAACTTTATGATTTTTTTGAGATACCGCTTTTCGCTTAGTAGGGCAGTATAGTTTCATGAGTACGGGATGTCAATTGACAAAGAGACGCAGGTAAAGTTGACGTCAGCGCGCTTCTTCAGAGTCTAGCCTGACGTTCGTGCGAGTCAACGAGAGCGCTACAGTGACGTAGCGCAGCTCACTTCACCATCAGACATCGTACGGACAACAAGAGCCAGAAACGGTCTAAGGTTTTCTAAAGATAAACTTATCATTTATGACAAATTGGGAACAATTTGTCTTCCTGCCCGCAACACTACGCTTCATTTCAGCCGAAAGATGTCCACTGCTGGAAATAAGCCTTCCCCAAAGGGGGGGTTTGCCATAATCGCCACGCTTGGTAGGCGGGTTGGAGATCGCAGTATGGTGGTAAGATGCATAGTGAAACTCTGCTGCCCATTATTTCTTAGTCGCCTTCTACGACAGCCATGGGAAGAAATTGGGATGATGCTATTCTTTTGAACCACACGGAAAGCTGCAATCAGCCTCTTGTTCCGACATACCTTTCTTTATTTGGTTGCAAGTGGTGTCTGTCTCTCCTCGAAGCGGTCACATCTAGCGACTGCGATTTTCGATGTTGGGACTGCCATGGGTTTTCTGTGCCCGCTCTGTAAATTGAACAACACGTTATTCTATATAGATCTTATTGGTAAACAGGTTCATCATCATTATTACAGCCAAAAGATGCCCACTGCTAGACATAACCCTCCCCCAATTTGAGAGGGCTTTGCTATAATGGCCACGCTTGGCAGGCGGGTTGGCGATCGCAGTATGGTGTTAAAATGCATAGAGAACGCTGCTGCCCATTCTCTAGTAAGTCCCTTAGTCGCCTGTTACGACACCCACGGGATGAAATGGGATAGTGCACGTAAACAGGATAATCGATACTATTTATAAAGTGACAATAAAAGAGAGAGGAGGCAGAAAAGTAAGTGAAGTAAAAAACTTATTATTCTGAAGCAGTGTAGGTAAGGGCTAATGAGAATTTACTTTCAGAAAAACCTTTTAGAAATAATACTTCGACCTAATTTGATATGCTCTACTACGTTGCCATTCCATATTTTATTACGGAAGTTCATATTGTTGTACGCACTATACGTACAGTTCTTCCGAAAATAATATGCGTCTCGGCAGTCATCGGAAATACGATCAGGCGACTATTAAAGCGAATGTGGAGCTGTTACTTAAACCACAGAAAATCTCATTCTTTCATACAAAAAAAAAAAGAAACGTAGTTCTTATTCATTTTGTATTTCATTATTTATTTTTTTATTATTCAAAATTAGAGATTACATATTATGACGATCTGCATTTGGAGTACACGGAGAGAAAACTTTGTATAAACAAAGGCGCAAAGATCGATGCAATACCACAATGAGTGGCAGTACAAAGATTTGATTACCTCTGTCCCCACAGAGTATACGTCCATACGAGTAACCCCTGGTTACTCTGTAGCGCAACGTTCATGCTCATTCGGAAACACAAAGATTACCTAAGAGCACACTTTTTTTGAGAGTGAGCAGTGGTGGCCTGGTAGTAACAGCCGCGATTGGTCGTGAGTTCGAACCCAAGAAGGCGCTTTACTTTATATAAATTATTTCATCACCACTGCTTTCAGAACAGTGAAAGGAAACCGTGAGATAACCGGCATGTCTTAGAACCAAAAATTCGAAGACGTGACATCTACCAACCCGCACTGAGCCCGCGTGGTGGATTATGGCTCACTCCCTCTCACCGAGAGGAGGCCTGTTTCCCAGCAGTGGGAACATTATAGGATGCTGATGATGATGATGACATTTTTTGTTTTTTTTGTTTACCTGTTTGTTTTATTGGGAATTGAACCCAAGAAATCGCTTAGCGGTTGCTCTTGCACCTATAACCGACTGTGTAGCTAGTTTGGTGTAAATATCAATGGGAGAATTGTAAAGTCGTGAATCAGACCATAAATATAATCATTCATCAGCTTAGCTTGTGATGGTGATGAGTGTGAATGTGAAATAAAGCGACACGGCAAACGTAAAACACCATGCTCGAAGGATCGTGAAGGATGCTGTATGAACCACATTTAAAGCTTATTATATGGTTACAGAGTGCTGGGTGCAGTATTGCTTAGAAATGTATGAGTGAGTGAGTGTTTAGTGTGTTTGACTGCCTCGTTGCCAGCCTAGTTGTTTTTTTTTACAAATATCGCAGCATTACGCTGAGATACGGGCCTTTTTGGCCTCGCACGGGTCTTACTCTTTTATTTTTATATTTTTTACCATGTTATTTGTATCTAACCTAAAAGTTTCTACGTTCATCTTAATGTTTTTATGTCCTGTGCGTGTCTCAAATAAAATATTATTACACGCTTTATATTAGCTACTCCTTATAGCGCGATTTTGACCCACTTTAAACGACCAGATTTCATTCAAACTTTGCACACCTGTCAAGGACCGATGACAATGCAATAATTTCATTTTGTGCCATTATCCTTGCCAGGGTTACCAGGACAGCAAAAAACTGTCTTCGAAAACTACGCTGACATACGACACAAACTACGCTGAAATACGTCACAAACTACGCTGACATACGTCACAAACTACGCTGACATACGTCACAAACTACGCTGACATACGTCTCAAAAATCGAAACACCCTAAAAAATAGAAAATAAATAATAGTTAAAAAAAACTAAAAAACACGCTTCCACTGAAAACCAAACTAAAAAGTACAAAATAATGGAAAAACGTGGGGTGCCTGATATTAATAATAATAGTTTTTTTTTAACTATTATTTTTTCTTTCTTTCTTTCCTTCGTTGGTCTAGTGGACGCAACCGCTACTGCTGAGCACAAGGTCCTTAATTTTATTCCCAGGTCAGGCGTTCCAGGGATTTTCTATCTGGAATTTCTCAGTAACAACCCGGAGTTTGGATTTTTGCCCGGTTGATGGTAACAGGGTCGCCTCCTATTACATGGGACTGTAGTAACTGGCCAAATGTAGCTGTACGATAGTCAGTGTAACAAGGCGTGTTGTTGTTCCACGATTTATCAAAAACGTGCAATATTATATTTCTACTATAGGTATTTATTTTTCTGATTTTGTCCTACTGTGTCCCAGCAATGGAAACATCATAAACTGAGTATGCTTATGAATTTAAATTAATTGTTGAACGTATGACGTGTGTAGAGTTTAACCCGATATCTAAGCTCCAGGGTATACGAAGATAGGGCAGACTGCTAGTGTTGCGTGCGGGTGTATGACTGTTTGTGTGTCTAAGCTTACAACCTCTGTAGACAAGTGTTCGTGCAGGTGTGTCCTTGTGCGTGTTTATGAATGTGTGTGTGTGTGCATACAACCTGTGCAGATGATGGTGTTCGTGCAGGGCGGCCGGTGCGGGTCTCTCCTTGTGCGTGTTCGTGCGTGTGGCCGGCGGCAGAGCCCGCAGCAGTTGCGACGGACATGAGCCCGACCTGTACCCACACCGTTAGTATGCCACGAGCCAACATCAACATATTATATTAACACTCTAGAACTAATATTATAAAGAGGAAACATTTGATTTTTTGCATGTATGTTTGTAATGGATAAACTCTAAAACTCCTGAACCGATTTTTAAAATTCTTTCATCTATAGAAAGCTACATTATCACCAAGTAACATAGGCTACATTTTGTCCCGAAAAAATTGCACAGTTCCTGTGGGTCACACGGACGACGTCGCGGTTGAAGCGCTAGTAGTTGTATACAGTTAGGGAGTGATAAGAAAGATATTACGGAACGATATTTAAATTGATTTCATAGTTTAAACTTTAGTGCTGTTAACATAGTTTGTAAATTCACGATTATACGTATATGCACGATTTCCGAAGTAAATTATTGACTGAATTATTGTGACCAATATACACATATTTTATTGAATTAGAATCGAGGAACTTGATCAGGTGTTGGATTTATACGGATTTATTCACAAAACAAGGTTATCTTAGACCTTGGTTTAGTATACCATAGAGCTATTTTTGAATTTCGTACTCTATTGCGACAACGTTAACGCTTTGACTACAAAAAACTTACATCAAACACGTGTCTAAGACGTTTCACTACGTCAATTTTGTATTAAGAACTTTAGGCTCTTGAATGAAATTCAAAATACAATTATTTAGGCTCTAACTATAGTAAGAACTAGATTTGTAGTATGGCGCCAACGGTCTTATTACAAAACAAAGTTTTTTTTTTTTGTATGGTTTAATCCATCGAACCTGTTTTTGAAATTAGAATCTAACAGAAATACAGTTCTTTTTACAAAACAACAACGTTGTCTGAGGCTAAGTTGTCATTTTTGTATTAAGAATTTATTCAAATCGAAATAAAGTTGGAAATGCGAAAACTGGCTCAGAGCTTTATTGAACGATGACTAAACCTGTATCCAAAATAAAAATAAGATACAGAAATAAAAAATCTTGATATTGGCTTGTGTCGAGATACACACGTGAAACACAAATGCAGGGACAATGGGTGCTGTTAGACCAAATAACATTCAAGCACACACACAAATAATATACAGTTACCGGCATATAATATCACACATCGCGTTTTAGGAAGAGATACAGGTGGCAAGAACATCGACGCGCAAACAGAGGCCTTTTTTTGGGAGGGATATCATCAAATGACGTCTCCCGCTCTGAGCAGAGTGGGAGGGCGTGTCAGACTTTTACTGAATAAAACCTACCCGTGTTCCTCCAGTAGCCTATATGCCAGGGCCACGATAACTCTTCGAACAAGTGAGTTAGTGTGAGTTTCTTTTAACCACCTCGATCAAAGGCTTCGAGCGCGTTCGGCGCTCTGATTGGCCCTGATTTGGTGAAAGACCAATCGGAGCGCCGAACGCGGTTGATACGCTTAAATGACTAGGGCCACTTCATATGATTCATTTGTTTTTTTATTTGATTCATTTTTTTTCTCATGATTCTTGATGATATCGTAGAAATTCGTCAGTTATATAAAACTGCATTGCACTATTATTGTAAAACTGCAATATCTGCAATATGTTTCATCTTATTTAATTTTTTTTAATATTTGACGTCAATTTTAGCATAGTCTAGAATCATGTTAAGAAAGAACTGAATTCAGGCTAAGTTTGTGCATCAACGTCCCTTTCACCTCATATTATTTATTTTAGTAATAATTCTGATAGTTGATGTGCCATATTGAGAAACAAGTACTGTAGGTTGCTAAACCACGGACATGTTAGGATCACACAATAATATGCAAAACGATGCACACACATAAAGGTGGCTACTCACGTTCTGATTTCAGACTTATCAGCCAATATAGAGATACTACACTCCCTTCGTTCCGTTCCGTAGAAAAGAGTTACGAGAAAAGAGATACGATCAAAATGTATTGCTCAGCTGTACTGTATGGATGTACTTATATATTTGACCTATGGAGTCCGAATTCAGAACGTATGAAGACCATAGCATTGCTTTAAGCACCATTGCACAGATGATGATGATGCACCTATCCTACGTTCGCAATTTAGTTTCCAAACCAATAGGTAGATATTATCACGAGCATCGAGATAAATAAAAATGTAATAAAAGTTTTTAGAAAAGATAATTTTCGCTCCAACATATAAAGTTCAATTTGCGCTAAATGCGCGCTTTTCTTATCTTCTCGCTTAACTAGTCATTCTGAAAACAACTTAATTTACACAAAATACAGTTGATTTTTGTTTAATTGGAAACAAGGATTTGAATTTGGAAAATAATATTTTTAATTGCGTGTGAATGTCGAGATTTTTCTCAACATCACTGATTCTGGATTTGTAACTTCAATTGTTTTTTTTTATTTGAGTATGGAAAATAATATTTGTTATTGTGTGTGAAAGTTGCGTTTGTTTTTTTTAATCACTGATTCTGAACATGTAACTTCAATTGTGTTTTATGTATGTTCTTTTTTTTGCAATTTATTTGCTCTTTCTTTACAGTTCATTTAGCTACTTGTCTGTAAAGTTGTTGTACTGACCGGACATGTACAGGGTGATGTTGCGTCGTGTTAAAGGTGAGCATCAAGGAGGTGCCGGGTCCGTCCTCGAACACCGGGTTGTCCATACTGTAGCCGGCCGGCGGCGGAGACTTGCACTTCTTCATAGCCGCCAGCCGCTTCATCAAACTCACGCCGGTTGAAATCGAGGATTTTTCCGCTTTCGGTTTTTCTTTTGGCTGTTAAGTAGAAATTAAAAATGAATGCTGTGGTATTAACTATTTAGATAATTAAAAATATGTGGTACAAGTCTATTACAGAATGTAAATAAATCATAGGGCATCACTGTCATCAGGGAAGTGTCCAAAATGCTGCCAGCATTGCAACGTTGTATAGAAATGCTGATTTAAAAAAATAGGTTAGCGAGCCAGCAGCCAAAATAGGTCACGTGAAATTGAGTGGTTTTTATTTAACATTAAAATCTCTGTAACACTATGTGTGAAAATATTTTCTTCAGATTTTCTTTGAAAAGTCTGTGATGCACAATAAAGGAGAACATAATGCTTCAGAATTTTTTTTAAGGTCAGATTTCCAAAGGTTAGTCTTTTTAACATACCTTTTCAGATCTAGGCGTGTTTTGCTGGGTCTGCGCAGGCGAACACCATGGATAAGTTAGTGGTTGGGCTGAAAACAGTTACAAAGGATGAATTAGCATTTCATTAAAAAAATCAGCGTCAGAAACCATCAGTGTAGCATTCCTGCTGAAACGGATCTCTGGCGCAAAACATGAGGCACACACCAGATTCATAGAACTTCTTTGCATCTATAATTTAAATTTTGACATTTTAATCGCCTTGATTGAAAAGGAGTTATCCGTGATAAAGTAACTCCCAGTTCAAGAGCCTGCCTACTACAATGATCTGCCAGGGTCGCGAGATTTGGTCGAAATAGTTACCGTGACCCTGGCACAGGCATCTGAAGGAACAAGAGTGGGTTTTAGTCAGTAAAAGTCTGACACTGACCCTAGCTCCACCCAGAGCGGGACACGTCATTTGATGATTTCCCACCAAAAAAAGGGCTACATGTAATGAAAAGTGAAAAATAAATAAATGCTACAGTTTTTTTTTAGGACAACCAACACACCATTATCTGATCCCAAACTAGGCAGCGCCTGTAATATTGCAATCAGACAACT
The DNA here is from genome assembly GCA_947507805.1 of Aporophyla nigra. NCBI lineage: Eukaryota > Metazoa > Arthropoda > Insecta > Lepidoptera > Noctuidae > Aporophyla > Aporophyla nigra. Next base: position 21,612,365 of record OX382292.1, on the reverse strand, counting down.
AATAAATAAAATAACTAATAAATATACTTATACATATATTTCTAAATACATATTATGGATAAATTACATCCAGACACAGAACAAATAATTGTGCTCATCACCAGTGATCGGAGTAGGTAAATTGATTTTACGTACTCGCATCATAAATAGTCATAGAAATCATAACATGGATAAGCCTTTTTTCCGGGACTTCATTTTGGAACTTACGGGATTGAATCAAATATTGTGAAAGTAAAGATTTTTAAACTACTACATTAGAAATTTATAGAATACGATAGATAAACATTGCTACTTTTTACTCAAGTTTAGCCATGCCATCGTTTTTTACTATTAAAAAGACAGCACGGGGGTTAAACATTTCTTATTCATATGAATGTATTCTTTATTCTACACATTACAACATTTGAAATTCCTTAAAAAAATCTTAATCATTTCAAAATTCCGGAATCCCGGAGGCATATCCATACTAATATATACGTGACAGTTCACTGAACCCAAATCAATCTACCTACTCCGATCACTGCTCATCACACAAAAAATTTGTCCTGGGTGGGCATCGAACCCACGAGCTCAGTCTTAGCAATCAGGGTCACTAACCACTAGACTAACGGGCCAGTCAACAAGGTTGGATAATTACCGCAGATGACGGCAGCATCCCTGGCGCGCGGCGGTGCGTCTGGCGCGGCGGCTTGTGCTGCCGCACTCGTAGCCGCGGCTACTGCTGCCACAGCCGCCACGGCCGCTACAGCCGCCGATGAACTCTGTAATGTCATCTTGTATGTTACCCAATGATAACTCAACATTTTTAGGTATTTATTTAATTTAAGTTGTAAATACAAGATGCAGTTTTGAACCTGCAAAACATTTCGGGAGGTTGTTATGAGACTCGTAAATAATCATATAACAATACGATACCAAGTCAATAATCAATAATACTTGTTCTTTTAGATTTTTCAAGTTTATTGTTTTTCAGAACGTTTAACTCTGGATGGGGAGCGCGGCTTTGGATCTATGAAAGAAATGTCAGTTGCGTTTGTTTGTGTGTGTGAAAGCGCAGTTTAAGGACACGTACAGACTGGCCGCGTTTTAAAAAAGTGAATTCACACTTACCGATTTCCGTAAGTAAGAATAAAAAGAAAAGAAAAAAATATCCGCCCATTTTATTGTTGATTCGGGTCGAGAATCAATAACATAATTACCTCCTGAAATGTTTTGCAGATCCAAAACTGCACCTTGTATATCAATGTTTGATGGTAAATGCAAAATGGTAGAATGTATACGAATTCCTTCAAACTTATTATGTAACCACCTTCACCGCAAATAAACAAATATTCTAACTCTATTTTTTAGGGTTCCTTACCAAAATAGTAAAACCGGCCAAGTGCGAGTCGGACTCACGCACCGAGGGTTCCGTACAAACCTGTAGGTATTCACGGTTTATGCATAAGGTTTATGTTATGAAATTAAATGGTTTTTTTTTTACTTTTGAGTTGACTGAATGAAAGGTAAATTGCGGTTTACGATTTGAAACGTATTAAAAAAAAATACTTAATAGATCTCGTTCAAACCAATTTTCGGTGGAAGGTTACATGGTAATGTACATCATATATTTTTTTTAGTTTTCCCATTCTCTTATTTTAGAAGTTACAGGCGGGGAGACTCACATTTAACCGCTTTGGAAGTGTCTCTCGCGCAAACCATTCAGTTTAGAAACAAAATGATATTAGAAACCTCAATATCATTTTTGAAGACCTATCCATAGATACCCCACACGTATGGGTTTGAAGAAAAAAACATTGTTTGAGTTTCAGTTCTAAGTATGGGGAACCCCAAAATTTATTGTTTTTTTTTTTTTTTGTGTGAAAATCTTAATGCGGTTTACAGAATACATCTACTTACCAGGTTTCAACAGCATAGCTCTTATAGTTTCGGAAAAAAAGTGGCTGTGACATACACGGACGGACAGACAAACATACAGACAGACATGACGAATCTATAAGGGTTCCGTTTTTTGCCATTTGGCTACGGAACCCTAATAAAAAGGAACCCTCATAGTGCGACTCAGTCTGTCACAGCTGAATGTTATGTGAAGTAAGAAAATATTTTGATTGGATGTTAATACTAAAACTTAAGGGCTCGGCGACGGACAGTCCGTCCATACAAACGTAATACCAAAATCATTTGCAATTTGAGCATATTTCCACCATTTTAAGATGATATTCGGCTTTAGACAGTATTTATCTAGGTTATGGTGACGTTTTTTTAAAAAAAAACTAAGCCAAAACAAAGTTTGAGCGAATTGCATTTCGCACATTTTTACAACATAAATGACATGTTTTCTTTTTGTTTTTTCTGCATTAAAAACAACAATATCTGTAATAATGTTTTATCCATAACACAGATTATATTATCAAGATACTAAATAACAAAAAACAATTGAAAAATCATTAAGTTTTCATTCATCATTTTTGGTATTACGGAACACATCCAAATTTATCATAATTTTCAATAGCTGGTAGTGCTATCGCGTCTTACAAAAATGTCAATGTGTGCACGGTCGTACGACTCGCGGTAGGTGTGTTGTGTACCGCTCGGACATGCATTCACACTAGCGTAACATGCATTTTGGGCGTACTTTTATTTGTTTATTCAATTGTATTGTGATATTTCTGACACTATTATTGACCTATGCTATAGAACTTGGTTTTTGATTTTTCTTCTGATCTGGTATCGAGTACAGAGACAGAATGACTGATGAGAATGCAATGATGATGAACTTTTTTTTTGGATGGGAAGTCATCAAATGACTTCTCCCGCTCTGGGCGGAGCAGGAGGGCGTGTCAGACTTTTACTGACTAAAACCCACCCGTTAGTTAGTTCCATCAGGTGCCCATATGCCAGGGCCATGGTAACTCTTTCGAACGAATCTTGCGACCCTGGCAGGAACTTTGTTTACGGACCTGGATTTATTGTTTACGATTCGGTTTGGTTGTCAATATGGACTCCGAACGTTGGGATGTGTCTCACAGTAAGTGAGAACCTATTCTATTATCCAATGATATATTATAAGTTACCTGCCTAATATTGCTTGACTACTAATTGTTTACTTACATATTTTTAAACTCAGCCCAATAAAATAAAGATTTTTTTTTCGTGGTCCGAGTTTAATAGTAGTAAGTACCTAAGTATATTTTGTATAAGTTGGTATTTACCTACCTATCTAGGTATACCTTAATTATGTTATGACTACGTTAATTATTTTATGACTTAACACACGTTCCCACGGACGTAATAAAATCGCGGCTGGTTAATTTCGTGCACTGGATTTTCAAGATACTACTCAGCGCCAAGAGGTGAAAATTCAACTGTGCTTCGACGCGCTGAGACTCTCCCGCGCTGCACTCTGTTGTATTCTCAATGCTCGGTTCAACACCGACAGTTGAAAATACAGTGCGCGAAAATAGCCAGCCGCGATCTTATTACGTCCGTGGGAACGTGAGTTTGACCATAATTAACGTAGTTTTAATTATTTCTGGGATAAACAATTGCCAGTATAGAAAATAACAGAAATCGATTCTGTAAACGATTCTGAACAATTTATTATCATAATGTTCATTTATTGTGTTACACACACACACACTATTTAAACCTACTACTTTGTATATTTTTTACTTCACCAGTTTTTATTTATTTGTTGGTATATTGGCATACATAGTTAGCTGACATATGGCAAATACATAATCAGTCTATAACGTTCCCACTGCTGGGAAACAAGCCTCCTTTCTGAGAGGGAATGGGCCGTAATCTACCACACGGGCCCAGTGCGGATTGGTAGATGTCTGATGTCTTCGATTTTTTTATTCTAGGACATGCCGGTTTCCTCACGATGTTTTCCTTTACCGGTGTGAGAGCAATTGTGATGACATTATTTATACATTGTAAAGCGCTTGCCTGGGTTCGAACCCGCTACCTATAACTCTTAACTTGGGGCCATTACCACTGGGCCACCAGACCACTGCTCTCGCAGATATGGTCAACAATGTATTGTAATATTCTGTGTCTCGTAATTACTTTGCCTACCTACTATTGTATAGAATCAAGTTTATGTAACTAAACAGTGCCGCTGGGGAGTTGGTGTCGGGCGGGCGGTTTGTGGGACTGTTTTATGTAATTTTGACGTTCGAAAAGTGCTGATTCTAAACCTAGCTTGAATAAATTACTTTTGATTTTTATTTTATAAGGTTTTTCGTCAGGAGAGTAACGTGTAAGAACATTACAAATAAATTTTAATTAAAAAATAATAGTTTAAAAAAACTATTGTAAAAACACGCTTCCATTGAAAACCAAACTAAAAAGTACAAAATAATGGAAAAAAGCGTGGGGTGCCTGATATCAATAAAAAAAATACCTTAAAAAGCACCCCACGCTGTTTTTATTATTTATGTTCTATTTTTTAGGGTGTTTCGAATTTTGAGACGTATGTCAGCGTAGTTTGTGACGTATGTCAGCGTAGTTTGTCACATACCTCAGCGTAGTTTGTGACGTATGTCAGCGTAGTTTATGTCGTATGTCAGCGTAGTTTGTGACGTATGTCAGTGTAGTTTTCGAAGACAGTTGTTTTGCTGTCCTGGCAAGGATAATGGCACAAATTTATGAAATTATTGCATTGTCATCGGTCCTTGACAGGTGTGCAAAGTTTGAATGAAATCTGGTCGTTTGAAGTGGGTCAAAATCGCGCTATAAGGAGTCGGTTACAAACAAACATAAAAGTGAAGCTAATATAAAGCGTGTAAAAAAACCTTGTTTTTTATTAATCCTCTTTTATCGCGTAAATATGTATAAATTATTGGAATATTTGTCTGTTACTAATATTTTGCGTAACACTTTTAGTAACATTTATTCATTATCTATTTATAAGTAGGTAGCTTTTGCCGGCGGCTTCGCCCGCGTGGAGGTTGGACAATGCATCTAAACCTTCATTAATCACTCTATCTATTGGTGATAACCGCATGAAAATCCGTTCAACATTTTTTGAGTTCTTCGCAAGTAGACAGACAGACGCAGCGGGGGACTTTGTTTTATAATATATGTAGTGATAACAATTTTTAAAATTAGTAAAAATAACACTTACTTATACATAAATATGACAGAAAAAGCCTTCGTTTTCAGGATTCCGTTGCCAAATGGCAAAAAACGGAACACTTATAGATTCGTCATGTCTGTCTGTCCGAGTATGTCACAGCCACTTTATTCCGAAACTATAAGAGCTATGCTGTTGAAACTTGGTAAGTAGATGTATTCTGTGAACCGCATTAAGATTTTTACACAAAAATAGAAAAAAAAAACAATAATATTTGGGGTTCCCCATACATAGAACTGAAACTCAAAAAAAAAAAATCATCAAACCCATACGTGTGGGGTATCTATGGATAGGTCTTTAAAAATGATATTGAGGTTTCTAATATATTTTTTTCTAAACTGAATAGTTTGCACGAGAGACACACTTCCAAAGTGGTAAAAAGTGTGTCCCCCCTCCCGTAACTTCTAAAATAAGAGAATGATAAAACTAAAAAAAATATATGATGTACATTACCATGTAAACTTCCACAGAAAATTGGTTTGAACGAGATCTAGTAAGTAGTATTTTTTTTAAAACGTCATAAATCGTAAACCACAATTTACCTTTCATTCAGTCACCTCAAATATAAAAATTAAAAATAATAATAATCATTTCATAAACATAAACCTTATGCATAAACCGTGAATACCTGCAGGTTTGTACGGAACCCTCGGTGCGCGAGTCCGACTCGCAGTTTGCCAGTTTTTTATAGTTGAGACCATTCCATAGGGAATGAACAAACATAAATAGGCTTAAAATTAGTTAACAAGTACCAAATTAGGAAAGGTATGTAACACTGTCTCTACAAAAGGCCTAGATGTCGAGATAAATTGTAATAATTTGAGTTACGATATATAATATCATTGACGGACATTGTAAAGAAATTTCCACAAAACGCATTACTAGTCTATACATTTACTAACGAAACCCCAAAGTAGTCAACAAAAATAAAGCAAATAACGAACATACCTAATTACAAGTAAATAAAAATGTCTTCGAGTCGTTATGAATAAAGGGTAGATCTAGATACTACTACTCACTCACACACGGCTGCGCACCGCGTCACCGTTGGCCTTCTATTGTCAAACAGAGATAGCAATATTCCGACCGAATTTTGCCCTTGCGTCGGTTCGTGGTTTGCGAGTTTAGGGCGCCACGTTCTTAACCTTTGGTATGCCGGAACGTGGAACCGCGCAATCCCGTTAAACTGCCGGAACTCGGATCCACGCTGAAACGACTTCACGCGATTTTTTGCATTTTTTTGTAGTATTTACGTACAGGTAAAGTTTAAAATCGTAGAAAGGAGTTCCTATTGAATGAAGTTAGCTTCTAATGCCGTCAAACCATTCATTTTCATTCGTAATTCGTGTAAAGTGTTCAATCGAAACATTCAATTGTTACTGTGGTCCCGGTGTACGTGACTGAGTTAAATAAAACGTTTCTGTGAAGATACATCGTGAAAAAGTAAGTATAATATCGTTTTTTCTATAAGTGGTACTTTATTATGGTGCTATTTAAAAAAAAAAACGAAATAGTACTTAAAAACACCTGATAAATAGACGTAAACTTTAGCTCTGACCGTTAGCCCCAACACGTGTTGATTTGAACCACTCGTATCTTGGTTTTATTATTTTACAAAGAAGTGAGTTTATTTGTACTTTTGAAGGTAATTTTATGAAGATTTCAAAGAAATATTACATCAACAGCGAACACGCAACATTTCGTCTAAATTCTTGTTGAGACTTGTGCAAACCGATTTGAGCGCGGATCCGCGTTCCGGCTTTTAGAATATTCAAATACAGGTTGTGTTAAAATTGTTTGAAGTCTGGTATCGTATGGAACGCAGATCCGCGATTTATTTGATTAGTAAAGAACTGAAATCGTGCAGGTACATGTGTATATTACGGTTTTCAATTATTTTCGTTATATGCAAATCGAGATGGTGCTTGCTTTATACATTGTTATTATTTCTTCTAGGTATTTACTTTAATACTTTAATATAATTTTTGGTTTGTTATAGGTTACAATGGTTGTTTTCTTAGATGTTGATAATTATCTAAACAAAGAAGATTACCGTTTGTGTATTCACGATTTGAAATGGCCATGGAAGGAAACGCACTTCGTGAAACTAAATGTATGTGCCGTGTGTGGCTTGCCTTCCAATCCAAAGCTGCTTGCTCATTTTTTTCGCCGCACTGACACTAATATTACTTTTCAAGTGCTAGTTAACACTAAAATTTTTTGGTGCCAAAGGTGTATGTTCGCTATTTATGACCATTACCCGAGTGATGAATGCCAATTCTGTGCTGTATAATGTAGGTGTGGCTTGATGCTTCAAAGTTATTAAATATGTTCTTTATATAAACTTTAAAAAGTTGTTTCAATGCTGAATTCTACTTATTTATTTGTCTGTAACACACACACACACACACACAGACACACAGATTTACTAGCGATGGTTTTGTATTCAGGAATTTTTCACATATATTGGTAATGGCGCTGAACTGTGATATCTCTTTTGAATTATCTAGCATGATTTATATTGGGCATGGGAATAAAGATTTATTTATATTTACAATTAAAATTGCATGCACTAACACTAATTATAGATGGAGTCAATTGAAATGGATCGTGGCTGCACAGGGACACCACCCCCACGTGCTATCCCAATAAGCATGGCCTTGCCGGTGCAAATATCTCCACATGGAACTCTACGAGTTCCATCGAACGAACACGTTCTCATACATGTAACTGGATCTGGAAATATTCAAGTAAACTTTTTTTTTTTCTTTTAAACTTTTACTCGACATTTTTATCTTATTTTTGGGTATTATTTTTACGGAAGTAGAATTCCATTCAGAATCATTCTTGTTTTAGGCTCTGCGAGGTACAATAAATGAAGAAGCCAGGGGATTTGACTTTAACGAAGAAGAAGATTCACCTTCCCTTGCGGTTAGTCAGTTGTCAAATTAACTGTTTTTAGACATAATACACATGTACTAACCGATAAATGTTTATTTAAATTTTTCTTTTTGCTCTAGATGCGTGATGATGAATATTTACCGTCTTCGTTGGCTGAGGCTTTAGCGGTAGATTCTGGTAGCGAAATTGATGAATGGGAAGACTATGATGATACCGACCTACTTCGGATTTTAGAGGCGGATGAAGCAAATAGGGAAGAAGAAATGGCTGCAGAAGATGTTGAATTACTCCAAGGGAATGAAAGTGTGCCGGAAGATGTGATAACTTGGTACGAAAATTTTGACCAGTTCACAGGTGTTGAAGAGTCTTATCAAGAGCAGTCTGGCCCCACTATTCAGGAAACTTCCCCCATAAATATATTCAAAGTTATTTGGGACCGGCAAATAATGGAAAAGATGGTAGAACAGACTAATATATATGCTTGGCAAATTATCGCTCGTGCAAGTGCAAACGAAGAAGGCATCACTAATGGGTCGCGTCTTCACGATTGGGATGAGACTACGGTGGAAGAATTATATCAATTTTTCGGTATATTGATTTACATGTCACTATGTAACAGAGCTAGGCTCGATGAATATTGGACCACTGGAGTACTAGGTATGCCATGCTTTAGAAAAATTATGAGTAAAAATAAATTTGTTTTACTATTACGATTTTTACACTTCGTCGATAATGACTATCTCATAGAAGCTATTCAAGGGTATGAGCGAAAAATATATAAAATAGCCCCAATCGTCGAGCACTGCAACAGAAAATTCGCTGAAATATACATCCCACGCAAAGCCCTTAGCATAGATGAGTCCCTTTTACTATGGAAAGGTCATCTATCTTGGATACAGTGTATAAGGACAAAAGCCGCAAGATTTGGTATCAAGACGTATGAGTTATGTGAGGCGGAAACGGGCTACCTATTAAAATTTGTAATATATGCGGGGAAAAATCAAGATGCCGGACAAGCTATGCATGGCTTTACAAACTCAACATCTAAAATTGTCTTGAAGTTGTCAGAAGGCTACCTTGATAAAGGTCATTGTCTATACATGGACAACTTTTATAACTCGGTCGGCTTAGCTCGTTTTTTAAAGTATAGACGCACGGACGTTGTAGGTACTCTTAATCGCCGCAGAGTGGAAACCCCTTCCTTAATTAAAAATTTAAATGATCATCAAATGCAAAAAGGAGACATTGTTGCTGCACACTGCGGAAATGTTACAGTTTTAGCCTGGAGAGATGTAAAGTTGGTAACAATGATTTCAACTTATCATAAAAATGACACAGCCCCAGGCCGCAGAGCAGGCGTCGAATGTGAGAAACCGCTTGTAGTACACAACTACAATAAACACATGGGAGGAGTAGATCTAAAGGACCAGAAAATCTCCACATATTTAATGGAACGTAAAAGAGGTCTCAAGTGGTACATCAAAGTTTTTAGGCGCTTGCTCAACTGTAGCATTTTAAACAGTTATATAATATACAGGTGCCATAAAAGAGGAAAAAAATTGACTCACAGGCAGTTTCGCTTTGCTTTGGCGGAGGCCCTGTCTTTGGAAAGTATTTATATACAACGCATTAGGCCCCCTGCAAACTCAGGTTACGATCGCTATAGCGGAAACCATTTTCCTGCACATTTCTCCGATGACGTTAATAGAACTGAGCGACCAAATAAACGCATGAACCTGCACAAAAGGGGACGTTGCGTCAATTGTACGGCAAATAAAATCCGTAAAGAGACCAACATAATTTGCACAGGGTGCAATGTTTTTCTTTGTGTAGGTCAGTGCTGGCGCGAATACCATACCCCACCTAGTGATTAGTTAAATACTCTTTTATTGATTATAATAAAAATCGATCAAAACTTTGAAAGCATTTTTCGTAACCTGTAACATCCCGTATATGAATGGACTAGTCTGTGCCGGAACGCGGATCCGCGCTTGGAAATGCAACAAAAATGTGAAAAATAGAAACTTATGTGTTTCTAAAATATTTTACCAGGGTTAACTATTTTATAGTGTTATTACGAACAAAATATATCGAAGAATATAATAAAACAAGAAATGTCAAAATAAAATAACTATCTGCTACTATTATCTGCGTTTTACCAAAGTATTAACATTTTTTGCCATGTCGTAAGAAATAATGATTTATAACAAATACACCACTCATGCTGTTCTACTAAATTATACACTTATAAATCTTGGATTCATTGTCTTTTATAATCAAAAATCAGGTAGAAGATATGTTTTCTAATCTTAATGATATTTGATGTCAAACTTAATGTTGCGCGGCCGCGCGATCTCTCCGTATATTCGCGGCATACAGCGGTACCGTAACTGTGCCGGTTGCGGCATACCAAAGGTTAATACTAACTTAAAATTTGGACTAGATTTAGATGACGTTGGCCGAACTATTATTATATTGCAAATAAGATTTTTTTTTATGTTTCAAAAAATATCTTCATTATCTTTAAATTCCGGAAATAATCTGAGATTGGTGCCTAAAATGATATTTTTGAGTATATCACCATATACAGTATGTTAGGTTAAACGAGGGACTTATTGAGGGAGGGTATTCAGTATTCGATTCTCGTCCCAAATATGTAAAAAACCTATAACCTTAATTTGTGACGTAATTGTCCGATAAAATACATTATTCATGAACACTTAGCGCGCAAGAAGTGAACTTGTAAACAGTAAAATAATCACGCGGCAAAACACGCGCCGACTCTGCCGAAAAGGAAGCTCGTGCGCAAACCTGCCCCTTTCCTTTGTGTTGCACCGACAGGACACACTCCCGCGCTGACCGCAGTCTATGCGAGTGCGCCGCTATTTCCGCATGTCTAATATTGCGCTTCCGCGTATCGCATAAACAACCCCGCTTACTTCGCGATAAGTGTGTCCTGTAAACGTGTTGTTAAATAATCAAAAATGACGTCTTATCAATATTCCAATGAAGAATATTGGGATATGGTTCGTGCCTATGTGTTATCTAATGATAGTGTGCGAGGAGCCATTAATTTGTACCGAGAGATGTTTCCCAACCGCCAGATTCCGTCGTACAATCTTATGCTAGGTGTCAACCAACGATTGCGAAAATTCGGTCAGTTCACCGTACTGACGCATGCCTAAGTACGAGAAAGGGAGCCATACCCAGTGCACCTACAAGAAACCATTTTTGAATACTTCGAGCATCACCCACAAGAAAGTACTCGAAATGCTGCAAGACGGTTCGGTATATCGCATTGGACTGTGAGGAATTTGCTGCATGGAGAAGGAATGCACCCTTACCATTTTAGACCCATTCAAGAACTTGGGGTTAACGACCACGAACCACGGGTGAATTTTTGCCGCTGGTTTTTGTCTAATCTAGACAAAAACATTTTATTTACTAATGAAGCCACATTTACACGAATGGGGATATTTAATGTGCATAATGAACATTGGTGGAGTAATGAAAATCCATATGTTACGCGACAGGACGCTTATCAACACCGGTTTAGTGTAAATGTGTGGGCAGGTATTTTAAATAATTGTTTAATAGGCCCGTACTTTATTGATGGAAGACTTGATAGTGTATCATATCTTAACATTTTAAATAGTGTGGTGGATGAAATGTTGGACGATGTGCCTCTTAGCGTTTATCAAGATCTCTTTTACCAACATGACGGAGCGCCCGCGCACTATCAGGTGCGCGTACGTGAGTTTTTAAATAATAATTTTGGTGACCGGTGGATTGGTCGCGGTGGGCCAGTGCCGTGGCCCGCACGCTCTCCAGATCTCACTCCATTAGACTTTTATTTATGGGGTGAAGTAAAAAGAATTGTGTACGCTATGGAGTACCCAAACAGGGATGAGTTAAAAGTACGTATCATGAACGCTTTTAGAAGTGTAAGAAGTGATCCTTTTGTTCGTAACCGCGTTAAGGCTCCGTGCACATAATTAACTCATTTTGGCCAATTTTGATCACTTGTTGTGAGGTAGGGAAGAAGAATATTCGTTTTTTTATTTGTTATTATAAGAGATGAGTTCTTAATCTTGTACGTGGCGGAAAGGGATTTTTCAAAAGACTTATAGCATACTGATAAATCAACAATACCCACAACCCCTTTTCCGAAAAGTAACGAACGAGTGACGTTTGTCTTCGTATTACGAAAAACTGCAAAGGATTCTTTACATTAAAAAAATATAAATAACATCATTAAATGGTCTAATTGGACGTGGCGGAACCACTTTTTTGAATTTAATACGAAATATAGCAGAAAAAAAATGTTGAAATAACGTAATTTTTGGGAAACTTCTCGACAAATAACTATTTTTTTCTATACCTTAGAAACACTTTTATGAAATTTTAAAAATTACATATTAAACTTAAGTTAACTATTGAATAGAATCCAAATTTTATTTTATTAATTAACATAAACTTAATTTGTTAAATAAAAGTCAAAGTGAACTATATAATCGATCGCGCAAAACCAATCCCGCCAGTAACGACCGGGCCTTCCCAGCGTGAGGACGTATCACTTTGCACCGCAGGAGCCCACGTGATCTACGTAAACATATTCCAAATATTGTACGCCAACTACCACATTTTGGTCCGGTAAGTATTAATTTCTTTTTTAAGTTGTAAGCTTGTGTATTTTTTTGCTTGTTGCAAAATGTTAATGTCTTACAGAATACCGGTGTACGAGTGTCCGTAAATCTTCTCATCCTTATCGGCTTGACCGATTTTGGTGATTTTATGTTAATAATTTTTGCGTCATCTGGATCATTCTTAGCTTTTGTTGAAGTTGGGTGAACTGTCGCACGACAACGTCTGCCTACCGAATCCGCTAGATAGTAGATATAACTAAATATTTATATCGCCCTACATTTATTTCTGGAACGAAGTGTTTTGACGCAGCTTCCGGTGAGAGAAACTTGTAGAAATTGTCATGTAACAAAAAATGGTAAAACATCTTTTATTTTATAGTAGAAAAAGAGATAGCTTTTCTGGTTTCAGAGGGTGATGAAGGCAATAGTGAGGTGAAAATAAAAATCCAAGAAGGCCGCTGCAAAAATTTCGAAATTTTTTATCAGAGGTGTCGTTTTTATAGTTTCCGAGGGTTCTGAAGCCAATGATGAAGAGAAAATAAAAATCCAACATGGTGGCTGAAAACATTTCTAAATTTTTGTTACAGGTGTCGTTTATATAGTTTCCGAAGGTGCTGAAGTCGATGATGAGGTGAAAATAAAAATCCAAGATGGCAGCTGAAAACATTTCCAAATTTTTTGTCAGAGGTCTCGTTTTTACAGTTTCCGAGGGTGCTGAAGCCGATGATGAGGTGAAAATAAAAATCCAAGATGGCGGCTGTAATCATTTCCAATTTTTTTTGTCAAGGTGTCGTTTTTAGGGTTCCGTTGCCAAATGGCAAAAAACGGAACCCTTATAGATTCGTCATGTCTGTCTGTCTGTCTGTCTGTCTGTCCGAGTATGTCACAGCCATTTTTTTCCGAAACTATAAGAGCTATGCTGTTGAAACTTGGTAAGTAGATGTATTCTGTGAACCGCATTAAGATTTTCACACAAAAATAGAAAAAAAAACAATAATATTTGGGGTTCCCCATACATAGAAATGAAACTCAAATTTTTTTTTCATCAAACCCATACGTGTGGGGTATCTATGGATAGGTCTTCAAAAATGATATTGAGGTTTCTAATATAATTTTTTTTAAAAACAATAATATTTGGGGTTCCCCATACATAGAACTGAAACTCAAAAAAAATTTTTCATCAAACCCATACGTGTGGGGTATCTATGGATAGGTCTTCAAAAATGATATTAGGTTTCTAATATCATTTTTTTCTAAACTGAATAGTTTGCGCGAGAGACACTTCCAAAGTGGTAAAATGTGTCCCCCCCCCCCCCGTAACTTCTAAAATAAGGGAATGATAAAACTAAAAAAAATATATGATGTACATTACCATGTAAACTTCCACCGAAAATTAGTTTGAACGAGATCTAGTAAGTAGTTTTTTTTTTTAATACGTCATAAATTATCAGATTTGATGACAAACATGAAATTCTTTATACACCTTCCAGAACAACCTAGGTCATCATCATTAGGTAAAATGAACAGGACTCGTTGAGATACATCTAATGAGCCCACATTCGCTGGGTTTACAAAAAGCTATTCAAAAGTTCCGTTATCCTTTATCATCAAACCAGCTCGAGGGTATCACTTTATTCGGTTATCATGGGAATGCTTACATTTGGGAGAATTCAATCAATTCTAGTGGACTTTCCACTACAATGGACTATTTTTTGTTTTAAATTTATTTAATTCGAGTGTCCCTTCATCTAGCGTCATCAATCTTGTATTAGGAATCACCAGATTCATCTATACCTATTAAAGGTCGAATAATAGTCGATTTCCAATATTTTTTTGACCATTGATAACCGTATCAAACCATAATGATTTGGATGTAAACTATCAAACCTTATAATCAGTGAAAAAAAAATCATTCGTTTTCATCCAAAATTTATTTGAAATTTTCTATGTGTAACAGTCGATTTTGGATAAATACATGTGAAGAAACAAGATAATGTAATATATACATATAAATGTTCATTATACCACGGAGTCTTATTTTTTTTGACTAGGTCGTTATCTAAATTCATCGGTTTCTGGCCAGTACAATAAAATAACAATTTTATAGGTAAAGCCCTTTTTTTTTTTTTTGGATGGGTAATCATCGAATGACTTCTCCCGCTCTGGGCGGAGCGGGAGGGCGTGTCAGACTTTTACTGACTAAAACCCACCCGTGTTCCTTCAGTTGCCCATGTGCCAGGGTCACGGTATCTCTTTCGAACAATCACGCGACCCCGGCAGGCATCGGTCCTAGCAGACCCTTACAGTACTGCTGACATCTCTTTGAGGCGCGCGTTGAACACTACGCGCCGTCGACCCGAGCTTGGTCCTTACCGGACGGCGAGCTACCCATTGCTCGCCACCCGCAAGCTCGCGCCTACGGTGGCCGGGAGTCCGCAATCGACTCTCGGCGCCCGGGGCGTCTCCTCCTGCGGCGGTTAGGGACGTGAGGGCGCAGAGACTGCCACTCCCTCACGCGCCCCGCCTCCTCCTTCGCGAGCATTACTGCTTCGCAGAAGGAGGTGACGGCTTCCAATGCCCTCTCGCTCCGTACCATGGCTCGCACCAGGGCCGGACGCGAGAGGTCGCCGCCGCCGATCGCCTCCACGAGGACACGGCGTTGCTCCGCCCAGGCAGGGCACACTTCCACCGTGTGCTCCACCGTGTCCTCTAGACGATCCTCACAATGGAAACACCCGGGCGTTTCCTCCCGCTTTATCCTGAACAGGAACCCACCGAAGCACCCATGCCCGGTGAGAACCTGCGTCAGGCGGAAGGTGAGGACGCCGTGGCGCCTCTCTATCCACTCCTCAAAGTAGGTAAAGCCCTTATGTTCAAATTTAAATGTTTTGTATTTTCTAAAACTTTATCTTTTATCCCAATCCAATTCCAATTCGCCTATTCAATTGATTTTTTTTTTGAATGAAGAATATATTTAATTACAAAATTATGGAAACTACTCGTATTTATGTAAAACACTTACCTCAACATTATCTAATCTATCTATTTAATTGTACCTACATGTACCATTTTTATGCTTATTGTGATAAATATACTATTAAAATGTACGCAAACATTCCAGACTTTTATTTCTTAACAATACCTGTATTACTTAAAAAATAAAACCACTAATAGTATCAAAACTTTTTAAGCGATCACTACGCTCGATCTTTAGGCATGTGTGCGTAAACGGTGCACACAAACATAGCATAGCAGGAATTTACCTAAACTCGAGCGAGTGAATTATGTGCACGGGCTCTTAAGGACAATATGCGAACACGTGCTGAACTATGCATAGCACGAGGAGGTGCTCATTTTGAACAATTTTTAAGATTAGTCTAAAACTGTGTAAATAGTCAATCAAGTTAATCGTTGTAAATAGGTGTGATTCCATTTTTTTAATACGGCAAAAATACTAAGTTCATAATTATTAACTTTGTCTAATCATATCTTTGTCTTAAATTATTGCGTATCACAATTCACATTTGCATTGAAGATTTTTTAATGTTTTGTTTAGTACCTAGATATTTTTGCCTGTCCTAAGCCAGGTTTAAAGTATGAAGGGAAAATGGATGAAACACTCAATAACAACTGGCGACAGAAGCACGAAGAGTTCATCTCGGCGATACGAGCTGCCAAGCAAGTGCAGGCACATCTCAGTGCGGGCGGTAAGCTAAGCGACCTCCCCCCGCCTCCGCCTTCCGAGAACCCAGACTACGTGGCGTGTCCTCACTGCGGGCGGCGCTTCAACCAGCAAGCCGCTGAGAGGCACATCCCCAAGTGCGCCAGCTACCAGAGGGGTAATTGCGGAACTTTTTATCGGTAGGAATTGGTTTAATATTCATAGTTAAACAACATTCATTGCGTTATTTACGTTGCTGAGCCGACAATTTATTCGGACAAATGACGCAATGGTTTAGAAATAATCTTCAATCCCATTCAGATTCTGATAAATTGTGCGTTTCGCAATTAGGGTGCAGTTCAACAAGCCGAAACCAACCACTAAGCGCCGGTAACCGAGAGCCGCGACGCGACGACACCCGATTTTACCAGAGTGACAACCCGACAACAAACGAACGGAGTGCGACCGTTACATTTGAAACTTAGAAGAACTAAAGAATTTGTACATCTTATAACTGATTTATGTGGCAGATACCCCAATTGGTGATCACTCGTGTATTTCTAATTAGTCGTCGCTGTGTCTAGGTGTGATTTCTGGCTGTACTAATTTTAGGAATAACAAATTAATCGTTAAGCTCAGATCCCGCTCTCCGACTGTATCCCTGTCCCTCGTCCGCATTATGTTCGATTATAACATCGGCTGCAGCAAGGACGTCTCTTCGAATTGGATGTTAGATACTTTCCTGCAAATAGTTTTCACTTACTCATTATTTTATTTAGTAAAGTCGTTTTTTGATATTGTAAGTCCTAACGAATTATAGTTACTAAGATGGAAATGGGCGATGGATTTAGGGTTGACTACGCAAACTACACTGACCCCAGATACACCGGGGGGCCGTTCTCTTTGCAAGATTTTATTCTTCGAATGTGTTTGGCGTCCATTATCTACTATCTGATCTGGATGTCAATATGTTACGTTCACGAGCTCTTTTGCGTTACAACTCAAAGACGAGACATAGAGTATTATCAGACATTTTATCATAGACTACTTTTTACTATGGAAGCAGAACGTGCTTTCTTTCCAGTTTCTCAAAACAACTAACAAGTTATGTAACTTCTCCTAACTTTAAACGTTTTTTTAAGATTCAAGCAAGACATAAGTAAGATACAACTGCGAGTTGTTTCTATCAAATTAACTATTCTAATTAATTTTCATACAATGCATGCCTTGAAGTCGAGTTATCTAAAAATTGGATTAAACTGTCAGTTGTTTCTGTCACTTTGTGGATTACTATGGTCATATTTATTGTCTATCAGACTTTCTACCTTCATACACTTATTTTACAGACCTTACATATAATACCTCTAAATCGAGAGTAAAGCTAGGTCTAGATTTTAGAATGCAAAATAGTAAGGCGGTAGCTACAAGCAGAATACAATATTAAAATATAGGTAGGTCACTAC
Organism: Aporophyla nigra; assembly: GCA_947507805.1. Classification (NCBI taxonomy): domain Eukaryota; kingdom Metazoa; phylum Arthropoda; class Insecta; order Lepidoptera; family Noctuidae; genus Aporophyla; species Aporophyla nigra. Next base: position 21,594,554 of record OX382292.1, on the reverse strand, counting down.
AATACCTAAAGGTCATTGCATTGACCCGCGCACATGTTCTGCGATAATATTAAATCGCTAGCGCAAGGGTGTACACACGTTGCGAGACTTTTGCGAAATTTTTGGTATGGTTCTGTCTATTATTTAACAGTGTTTTTTTTTTTGTTCATATTTTTATTAGTATCATATAATCATGCACTATTGTGGGTTTGAATACGTCCCTCGTTTAAACTAACATACTGTACATTAAGTGAAGCTTTCCAGTCAGTGCACACATTTGTCAGTAACGGTGCAGGTCAACTCACTCGTCTGATTCAGTTGGAGGCATCAAATCTGAGCTGAAATTAAAATAACTGCCGACTAACTGTATTAGGCTGCTTGAACTGTGACTTTGTTTCGTACTTTTTGTACTAGAAAGTACCGGAACAGATAATTCCACGTCTCGATAATAGATGGCGGTGGCGTTTACAGATAATCCAGTTCGTGTAGTACTTGCTATTTGATAATAGATGGCGTTAGCGTGACGTTACAATATTTAACGATCTACGCGGCACTATATAGAAGTAAAGTGTACCTTATCATGTTTGGGCCGAATGTTGGCGGCAGGCGCGACGTAGTTCCCAGGGAACACACCGCAGCGCTGCGATCGCTCAGAACAGCCCTTGTACCAGCCGTCGCGACAGCGCTCCGTTACCGTGTAGATACCTGCAAACGTAACATAAAAATTATAAAAACCTACATTCATAACACTTGTCATACTCGCTACGCTTGGCGGGTGGGTTGGCGATCGCAGTATGGTACATACATACATACAATCACGCCTTTTTCCCATGGGGGTAGGCAGAAACCACGGAACGTCACCTGCTACGATCTCTACACACTCCTTTTGCCTCGTTTAGGTTCATACAATTGGTCATACACACACGCCGGTTGCGAGTACTACGCACCTGACCTTTCTGAAGAACATCACCAATAAGGTCACTATATGTCCTCCTAGGGCGTCCCCTCCCGGTGTTTCCACTCACATCTGCCTTGTAAATACCTTTTGTGAGCCGACCTTCATTCATCCTCTCAACATGACCAAACCATCGAAGCATACTTTTTTAAATTTTTGTCACATCTTCTTTTAAACCACACCGTTCTCTTATCACATCATTCCTCAGCCTATAATTCATAGTCACACCACACATGCTTCGCAAGGAACACATTTCCACAGCATTTATTCTACTTTCATGCTTCTTTTGCCACACCCAACATTCACTTCCATACATAAGCGTAGGCACCAGTACACTATTGTGAACAGCCAGTCGAGCCTTATCGAACATCAACTGGTTGGTCACAATCGCATGTAAAGCACCATTTACTTTATTTTCCGCATTCACTCTTCTTTCCACATCTTTATCAATCTTTCCATCCCTTAGAGTAAATAATTACAGTAGTATAGAGCGCGCATATTGCACAAATTTCATAGTTCGCATCGTAGGCAAATGAGCTATAGATACCTAGATTGATGAGTGTATGACAGATAGGGATGTATCAATTACTTGTCACTAGCTATCGATAAGTTATGTAAATAAATATCCTTGTTAGGTACTTTTTATATTCATTATGTTATTTCCTATACTATTTATCGAAATGTTTGTATATTTATTTGCATATTTGTTTGTAATCACGTTCTCGATAACCGCTCTAACGGTTTCGATGAAATCTGTTATATGGGGGTTTATGGGGGCGAAAAATCGATCTAGATAGATCTCAAATCTGGGTGTAAATTCTAGGTACTTATATTTATATTACCTAGGTGTGTCCATGTGAGTGTGATGGTTATATTGTTGGTTGCGTTTAGTCATCATTATATTTATAAATATAATTTTATTTATGAAAGTCACAGTTGTTTTAGTTTTACACAAGTATTCTGGTTGTTTATTCTGTTTCATGCCAAATTTACAATGTACAAACAAAGAAAATATACTATATTATTCTTGAAAATTATGTAGATTTGTTAAATATTAACGTTTATAAAATAATACATGGGGTTTAGTGATTTTTTATTAATAAATCAATATCATTCATTTTTGAAATTGCAAGCATATTTTGGAATTGTATACATCATTTCTCATTTTTATTGACCGCTAAAAAGCGTAAGCTTGTTATAAAGCTGTCTTTTAGTTTTCTTGACATTCGACTTCCGAACTAAATATTTGACGCGTATATCAATATATTTTTGAATCACAGCTCTAAGCAAATGCAATAAATGATTGCTGCAAGGTTCTTGTTCAAATAAATGAGCATGAAGAACATGAAATATATCTGATCCAATGAACAACTTCAGCGTTTTAGTAACCATGCTTCGAGGATCACGATCAGCTCTGTTTTAATTTATTTTAATCCACTTGTTCATCAAGTTTCGATCTTTCGGAAAGCTGAAAATAAGAGAGAAAAACATGTTTACATACTTTAAATGTTTAAAAATTTTGAAATGTTGTTTAATTCTACTCCATTCTATACCTATCAAAATACTTCAAAATCAATTAATTTTAGACGTGATATCGTAACATTTCATAGTTTACGTTTACGCTAATTACTTTCGCATTCAAAACTATTTTTAATAAATGATCATAAGATTTTGAATATAAAGTTACATAAATATAATATTATCGACTATAGTGTTGTTCGCATCACATCCCTACAGCCTCGTGCGGGGAGCGCGGTGCGCGGGCGGGCCTGTGCGAGCCCGCCTCCCATATCTTCTTCACCCCCGCAATGCGTGATTTGTTTTCGTAAAAATAAGTATAAAAATTGACTTACCGATGAAATGTGATACTGGATTTCAGTTTTGTATGTTTCCTAGTATCGTTTTTGCAAGATCGAACTGCACATTTGACCATTTTGATACGTAAATATGAAAAAAATCTCTGGAGAAACGCACACTGCTAGCACTCAACCACGACTACAAGCGCTTGCGGCGGGAACGTCGTGTTGTTCTCACCCGTGCCTACTGTTCCCACTTCGTTGCGCGCGCTCTATACTACTGTAATTATATACTCTAAGTTCCATCCCTTGTAAACAAATTCCCCAAATATACGAACTCACTCACTTGCTCCACACTCTTATCATTTATTTTCACATCACACACCGATACGTTCCCTTCTCTTTCAAACACCATGACCTTCGTCTTATTTACATTTATATTCATCCCCTTCATCTTAAATGCTTCATCCTTTACAGTCACCAGTATGGTGGTAAAGTGTATATAGAATGCTGCTGCCCATTCTCTAGTAAGTCCCTTATTCGCCTCTTACGACACCCACGGGACAAAATGGGATCACACGGAACATTATCACTACATAGTATTAAACAAAGTCGCTTCCCTTTGTCTGTCTCTATGTATGCTTAGATCTTTAAAACCGCGCAACGGATTTTGATGCAGTTTTTTTTAATATATAGAGTGATTCAAGACGAAGATTTATACGTATAATACGCGGGCGAAGCCGCTTGCACAATCTAGTATAATAATAAATGAAGTGGGACCTCCTTTCTTCAGCTCCAGCTCGTCGGGTTTCTGCGGCTTGTAGGGGTAGATGGCCACATAGGCAGCCGGCAGCGGCCGTTCGTTACTGCGCGAGCGACGCCGCCGCCGCTCCGACCGCTCCGAACGCTCGGAGCGCTCCGAGCGAACCTCTGTGCCCGCGTCCAGGAGACTCGTCGCCAGGATCTCCGCCGAATGTCTGAAGAGAAAACAATCGTTTGATCACCTTTTATTCATTCTCCTGCCCTTATCCGAATTTATTCGTTTGATCAATACAAAAAATAAACATCTAAAGTGCGGTTCTTTCCTCAAAAGACCATTTCAGACACCAACCCACATGGTCTTCGCATGAACTGACCAAGATTATGTCTGGACTTTAAAAGAGACTATGACGTCTGAGTTTGTTTCGGCCTTCATTCCCAGAGCAGTTAGTTAGGAAACGACGTCCTCATCTAGTTAAAAAAAAAAGATAGACGTGTAAAAGTGTTTGTACATACCTACTTGCAGAAATAAAATCTTTTATCATTTGCTAGTCGTTCTTTTTCACGCCTTATTCTATAATCTAGAAGTGTAAAAGTGCTAATCGCAGGACATAGGTCTTGCCTAAATCCAATCATATCAAGCGATATTTAATGCTAGTTTTCACTAACTCTAGGCGACACCTAAACGTATGTCTAAATAAACGATCACTGTTAGATTTTCCACGAAATTTAAATAGATTGGTACTTATATTAACAAATATTGCTTTGCAGAATTATAATAATTAAATGCTAAGTTCATTTAAATCCATTAAATTACTTTTTTTTAAGAAATGGGCAGTCACTTATACTGATTTTCTAACTATGGAAGGAAAAATATACTGTACGAGGGAGCAAAACTGTATAATGCACTACCTGATGACATAACCAATAGTGACACCATATTTCAATTTAAAAAAGCCCTAGAAGAATACGTTAGAATACAACACTAACAATATCAATTGTCACCTTTATTGCCTAATTCTTTATTGTGAGCACAGAGAATCACACTTACTTTTAGTTTTATATTTACATTTCTCAATATTTTAAGTGAACTTTAATGTTCTTGTTTTTTGAGAAATAAATGTCTTTAAACCGAAATTAGAATTTCGCGGGCTACCTTAGCGTATCCACGTAATCAAATGAAACATAATACCAACTCACCTATTTTGCGTATTATGGTTCCCTTGTAAATGTGACGAAGGAGTCAAGCTATGTCTCTTGTCTCTTTCTCTATGGTGATTGTCTCTATGCGCTCTCGTCACCATATAGTTCCCATCTTTCCCGTGAGAGGGCGACAGCGCCGCTTGCAGGCCCAAACCAAAATTTAACAAAGAATCCGGCCCACTCGAACGCACCACGTTTTTACTAGACGAAGGCGTATCAAGCCGCGAAGACTCATTATTCGTTGCACCTTCCGGATTTTCTTCTTGATTTTGAGACGTGTTACTCGCACCAGATGCATTCAATTTTGGACTCTCTGATGGCGGCAAACTAACATTCAGAGACGTGTTCGTTGCAGTAGAACTTTCGTTCAAACTCAGCACTCCCATTGAAGTGTTAAGAGACTCGTCGTTGTTCGTTTCTTCTTCTGGCGGATTCTGATTTATCTGGTTTTGATTTTGAGTCGTATTACAAGCGATAACGGTCGCGTTTCGTTCGGTATTGTTATCGGGTGAGCTTGGAAGGCTTGGTTCAGCGCTTTCACAAGTACTGGTGTTCGAACTGGTATTAGGAGTAGTCGTGGAGCTAACACCAACAGAAGGAGTATTCATACTCGAACTAGAATCGGAACTGACGTTGTTGGTATTAAAATTAGCAATGGAAACAGGAAAATGTTCATGCGTCCTTACATTTTGGTACGTAGTTTCGACCTTGTGAACTGGGGTGGAATTATAGCTGTCATATTTCACTGTTCGTAGTCTGTCGTAATTTTCCCCGATTCGTGATACGCTCTGTATGCCCATAGTGCCTTGGTGGGACTTGTTATGCATGTTGGTGAACTGTATGAGGTCTAAGGAGTGCTTCGTTTGTGTCGGCTCCATGATATTCCTCGGTACCGCTGTGGTAGTGACGAGGCCGCCGTGTGAGATGGCGGTGACGTGTTGGTTGATGGGCTGTGGCACCAATATTTGCGCTTGTTGGGCCAACATGGTTTGCGCGGCGTGGTAGTTGGGCTGGGATTGGCTCATGGTCGCCATGTTCTGGTAGTTGCTCTGCACTGTGGAGGGCGTCGACATCGACATCGGTTGGTAACGGTGAGTGTGCTGCTGTAATAACAAAACATTACTGTTTATCCCACCAAAAACATTTTCATGTAAAATGTTGCCAAGACGAGACCATATGGCTCGCACTTCCAAAAATGTTCTCAGATCTCATATATAGTCAAGCTTCTAACTCTACAAGCCCTACTTTCTCAAACTCTACACCTTAGTCAAAATATGTGGTTTGGCCGTTTGTCGGGCCACACTGTGCCCCCAGATATTGATAGAAATGTCGACAATAAAATATATACGTCGATTTTATCTACATAACATTTGTACTCGTTGGTTTTGCATCCTTTACTCATCGTATGTGTTCAAATATTCGCATTCCTTACACAATACAAATATACTCTAATTACGATAAAGTTTATTTTGTGTAAATATAGTAGTGAAATATTCTACTGTTACTTTATTATTTGTTTATGTTGTAACTGTTATTTGTTCCTATTTAATTATATAAAATGAAAATGCGCCATAAGACATCACTAGTCGACCCAACAGACGTTGTTCTGTCCAGATTTCAATCATTCATACAAAAATGCCATAGAGAAAAGCACTTACACTTTGTCCCGACTTTTCCAACTACCCCAACCAACTTTTCCGTAAGTTTCTTTCCATAAAGTCTTAATTAATAGTATTATGAACAGTTTAAAACCAAAAAACCAGCCAAGTGCGAGTCGGACTCGCGCACCGAGGGTTCCGTACAAACCTGTAGGTATTCACGGTTTATGCATAAGGTTTATGTTTATGAAATTAAATGGTTTTTTTTTTAATTTTTATATTTGAGTTGACTGAATGAAAGGTAAATCGTGGTTTACGATTTATGACGTATTAAAAAAAAACTACTTACTAGATCTCGTTCAAACCAATTTTCGGTGGAAGTTTACATGGTAATGTACATCATATATTTTTTTTAGTTTTATCATTCCCTTATTTTAGAAGTTACGAGGGGTGGGGTGGGACACATTTTACCACTTCGGAAGTGTCTCTCGCGCAAACTATTCAGTTTAGAAAAAAATGATACTAGAAACCTCAATATCATTTTTGAAGACCTATCCATAGATACCCCACACGTATGGGTTTGATGAAAAAATTTCTTTTGGGTTTCAGTTCTATGTATGGGAAAAAAAAATCTAAAAGATGGCTGTGACATACTCGGACAGACAGACAGACATGACGAATCTATAAGGGTTCCGTTTTTTGCCATTTGGCAACGGAACCCTAAAAATGGTCAAGTAGGTCCAACCGTTCTCAAGTGATGCCAATATCAAAGAGCAGTATGTCTTTTTAGGGTTCCGTTGCCAAATGGCAAAAAACGGAACCCTTATAGATTCGTCATGTCTGTCTGTCTGTCTGTCTGACCGAGTATGTCACAGCCACTTTTTTCCGAATCTATAAGAGCTATGCTGTTGAAACTTGGTAAGTAGATGTATTCTGTGAACCGCATTACGATTTTTACACAAAAATAGAAAAAAAAAACAATAATATTTGGGGTTCCCCATACATAGAACTGAAACCCAAAAAAATTTTTTTTCATCAAACCCATACGTGTGGGGTATCTATGGATAGGTCTTCAAAAATGATATAGAGGTTTCTAATATCACTTTTTTTTAAACTGAATAGTTTGCGCGAGAGACACTTCCAAAGTGGTAAAATGTGTCCTCCCCCCCCCCCCCCGTAACTTCTAAAATAAGGGAATGATAAAACTAAAAAAAATATATGATGTACATTACCATGTAAACTTCCACCGAAAATTGTTTTGAACGAGATCTAGTAAGTAGTTTTTTTTTAATACGTCATAAATCGTAAACCACAATTTACCTTTCATTCAGTCAACTCAAATATAAAAATTAAAAAAAAAACCATTTAATTTCATAAACATAAACCTTATGCATAAACCGTGAATACCTGCAGGTTTGTACGGAACCCTCGGTGCGCGAGTCCGACTCGCACTTGGCCGGTTTTTTAAAGTCATACTGTTACCTGTGTATGGTGTCTGTGGTCCGAATGCGATGGTCTCGAGTGTTCCGGTATCGGCGGCACGGGGCGGTTCAGAGGCACACTGTAGAACACAATAAACTCTTATCAGTCATATTTACTACTGGCAGTAATTTGTAAGCATGGAAATTGCTTTTTAACCGCGAAATTTTAATTTGAAAGTCATAGTATTAGGCATGTTATAATCTTCGGCTTCGGCTTCGGCCTCTAAATCCTTTGTAATGCACAGACAAAGTGAGCATGAATGACACTATTCGGTACGCCGTCATAATCTTGTTAATTTTGCGAAGTCAAAACCGTAATTGTTTTTTTTATTTTATTTAAGCAATTTACACGAGGTTTGAGAACGATTCTAAATCCGAATATAAAATGTTTGTGTTTTTGTATGATTGTATGTTCCAGCATCCGGATAGATTTTGTTCAAATTTTCCATAAATATTCCCCTTTTAAATCTAGGTAGGCCTTGAAGTATAAATTATCACTAGATATCGGATATTCAGATGCATATTCACCTAAAGTTGAAATGTTGGCTAATATGGAACGCGCGTTTTTACCGTGTTTTGTGTGTTGTTTTAACTCACACATACCACCCTACACACATATGTATTTGCATCAGGGGTTAAACATTAATTTTAAATAAATAAGATCCAAGAAACCGGGCTTTAATAAAAAAAATACGAATATTCAGATGCATATTCACCTAAAGTTGAAATGTTGGCTAATGTGGAATGCGCGTTTTTACCGTGTTTTGTGTGTTGTTTTAACATATACCACCCTACACACATACGTATTTGCATCTGGGGTTAAACATGAATTTTTAAATAAATATGATTCAAGAAACCCGGCATTAATAAAAAATACGAAGCCGCTTCCGTGCTTTCACAGCTAGTAACATTAGGTAAATATGCATCCGAATATCCGTTCACTGATTATCACGCTATTTGGTATGGAGCATTGTAATTTATTTGTTATCTTCTATAGTTTACCACAAATTGTAAAAAGACGAGCCAAAAGCTTAGAATACCAAATATGCATCCTTAAGATAATCGTGAAGCTAAGCGTGAAAAAAATCATTTGAAAGATTAAGTTTCAAATGATCTTCTTCAAGATAAGTTGGTATGGATTTAACCAGTCAATCACGACATACAGGATGGAGTAGACACCTTAATCGTTGTTGAAATAAGAGAACATCCATAAGCTACTGTTTCTTGACTTTTTGAAACATTGTATGAACGCATGATCTGCAATCACAGATTTTAAAACAAATGATAACAAACAATGAAATTTCTTACTTGTTTGCAATTTGCAGGTCAATCTAGTATTGCAATGGACTCGAGTCAACGAGTCTTAATTTTAGAGACTCGACTAAATAATGCAAAACTCAGTGTGCTCAAAAGGCTCGGAGGCTTACAACCCTCAAAATTTATTTAATCCCATTGAATGATTTTTTGCTTGAAATAATATTAAATTTCGCGGTCTAACTTAGCGTACCGTGTGGTGCCGGACGTAAGGAATAACACCACCCCATTTCTTCCCGTGGGTGTCGTAAAAGGCGACTAAGGGACTTACTAGAGAATGGGCAGCAGCGTTCTCTATGCATTTTACCACCATACTGCGATCGCCAACCCGCCTGCCAAGCGTGGCGATTATGGCAAAGCCCCCCAAATTGGGGGAGGCCTAAGTCCAGCAGTGGACGTCTTACGGCTGAAATGATGATGATGATGAACTTAGCGTATGCGTCTTAAAACTTCAAATAATGTATAACCTGTTCATAAGCTGTCGCGCGGCCTGGTTGAGCTCCACGAAGGCGATGGGGAAGATGCCCACACGCTGGTCCAAGCGACCCTCCGCCCAGTTGTCGTCCACGCGACGATGCACCGTTATTATAGCACCTAGAAAACAAAGAAAATACGTTTATTTGCGGTAGATACGACGCCAAGAAAGACTGAACACAAAAAAAAAACCGGCAAGTGCGAGTCGGAGTCGCGCACCGAGGGTTCCGTACAAACCTGTAGGTATATAAGTAAAAGTTCACCCATCACGACAATGGAAAGGGGTAGTACCTTTAAAATTATTAAAAATATTTTAATTTTACATGTAACTAAACGCTTACGGTTTTCGCAATTTTTCCTTTATCTGTCCTATAAGACGTTGCTTCGTACCAAATTTCAAAATTCTAGATCGACTGGAAGTACCCTTTAGGTTTTGATTCCCTTGCGAGTTTCGAAAATTTGCGGAAATTTGCGGCATAAACGACTATATCTTTTGATTGCGTTAGCTTAGAAGTTTGATTTTTTCACAGCTCCAAGGGACAATAGACTTGAGTATTTGATATAAATTTCAGCTTGATCCCTCCACGCGTTCTTGAGAAAAAGGGTCTTGACAGACGGACGGACGGACGGACAACAAAGTGATCCTATAAGGTTTCCGCTTTTTCCTTTTGAGGTGCGGAACCCTAAAAACGGTGAAGGAAAAAATTCGTCGCATCCACGCAAAACGCCCGTCGCTCAGCATAATGCTGCGACCCTATGCGAGACAGCCCCAGCGCTCTGCAAGGGTCGCAAGATTTGTTCGAAAGAGTTACCGGGGCTCTGGCACGGGTAACTGAAGGAACACGGGTGGGTTTTAGTTAGTAAAAGTCTGACACGCCCTCCCGCTCCACGCAGCGCGGGAGAAGTCCTTTAGTAATTTCCAACGCACAAAAAAAAAAAGCCCCAGCGCTGGTTTTACCTGGAACCATAGATACAACATCACACATGGTCGCCGTGCACTGAAATCCTCGTAACGTTTTTTTTTATATGCAAGGCACATGTGAGTGGAAACGCCGGGAGGGAACGCTCTAGAATGACATACATAATCAGCCCATGATGTTCCCATTGCTGGGACAAAAGCCTCCTTTCGGTGAGAGACAGTGGGCCGTAATCCACCACTCGGGCCCAGTTGCTGGATAGAGGGTACACATACTTTTTTTTGTGGGTTGGAAATCATCAAATGATGTCTCCCGCTCTGGGTGGAGCGGAGGGCGTGTCAGACTTTTATTTACTAAAACCCACCCGTGTTCCTTACATACATATGCAACCTTATTTGGTGATGTTCTTCATAAGGTCAGATGTGTAACACTCGCAAACGACGTACTTCGTAGCAAAAGGAGTTTTTAAGGATCGTAACAGATGGCTTTCTGTAATATCTGCCTATCCCCACGATAAAAGAGCGTGAATTTTTTTATTTATTTAAATCGTCGCCGTGCAGTAGAAATATCGTAAATATTTTATTTTTATTCATTTTTTATGTAGAAATCTTGTAATGCACACACATGTATACGTGCACATTTCTAAGATGCTTTTAATTCTTTCTATTGATGATACCATACTGTAATTCTATTGATGAACCTCGGATAACAAAAATACCGGCCATTCTTCTAACACTGTTTTCTTCTCTGTAATTACTTTTACAATACTGAGGTTTTCATTGCACGGCGACGATATGAGCAAAATGGGCATGTCATGAGAAGGGATGAAATTAGTGATTCCTCTAGTTAAGTTAGTGCCGAAACGCCATTGACAAGCATATCTATTCCAATGATACGTGATTATTTTTTTTTGTGGGTGGGAAGTCTTTAATTGACTTCTCCCGCTCTGGGCGGAGCGAGAGGGCGTGTCAGACTTTTACTGACTAAAACCCACCGGTGTTCCTTCAGTTACCTGTATGCCAGGGCCACGGTAACTCTTACGAACAGATCTCGCTACCTTGGCAGATGATACAAGATCTACGTGATAGCTCTCTAGAGAATTTAGACTCAAGGATCATAGAACAAGAAAACCTAAGAGAGAATCTAAAGCTTACCTTTGTCAAACGCCAGACAGCCTTCTTCGTCAGGTGCGGACATCCGAAAGTCGTACAATGCTTTGCACAGCGCAGTGGCGACCGGAAGAGGTACAACCACCTGCAAACAACAATATAACTGATTAATTTCAATAAATATAAGGGAGATCATTTTCGTTTGAGTAACAGATTATTCGAGTTAGAGTAAAATTCTGCATTTTTACGGAAAAACATCTTAAATATTATTTTTAAATGAGAGGGTAGTTATTTCTTAGTGAAATTAGGCAAATATAGATTTTCGGTCAATTTATACACAAGAGAAAAAATATCATGTTATTCTAAGAGATAAAATAACATGAGCCCTTTAGAATATTATGAAAATAAAACATATTGTTTTAGTATAGTACAGATGGCGCCCATTAACATGCATACATGAATAATATGATAATAATTAATCAAATGAAGAAAAAAATATGTAGGCACAACATGTGACGGGAATTTTTATTTTTCTTTTATTTGCACACATGTGGCCTTGCACATTTATAAAATAGTGCCCAAGTGCCCTTATGCCATTGGTTTTTATTATTCTTTTTAGCGTATCGATAGCTAAAATTCCCTAAAATAAAAGTTTCATCTATTAATTAGAACACTGTGCATGCAGGTGGGCGTGGTTTAGCTAGCCTTGTAATTGTTAAAGCTAAAACTTTTGCTTCAAAATTGTTGCTAAATTCATGAGTTGCGTAAGTATATTTATTTATATTCTGGGTGGGAAATCTTAAATGACGTCTCCCGCTCTGGGTGGAGTATTAAAAATGAATTGAATTGTGTTTAAAACATTTAAAATAAATACTTACAATACTGTTTATTTTCCCACTTGTAACTTTAATATTCTTACTTACTACTACGTACTTTGTTTCTTTAACAAAAAATTGGTTACCCTAGCCACGTCTGGGGCGAGTTGCATTAAATAAAATTGAACAAACCTGTACGTATGTGATAGGGAACATGCCAGTTCTTCCAAAACATTCTCCTTGATACCAAAACGGGTCCAGTTTCTTTTGTATTAATATCGTTTCACCTTTCTTGAACGATAGGTCCCTGTAAACAATTGAAATAAGGGATGAGCAATTTAAAGCAGTAAAAAAGGAAAACACAAATCGGATAGATTTTAGATCTAAAAGCAAATACCGTAATTAAAAACGATCGCAATCTAGTTGCAATATCTTCTCGGCGACAATGAATGGCATTTTTTTTTTTTCAATAATGTTGGTAAATAAAAGGAATTTTAGACAGATTGAGACCGTTTAGAATCGGAACGTTCTTAAAACTACGGGAAATAGCCCTCCTGTCTGTCCTCATGATATAAATATTAAAAGGCAAATCGTATTTTTGTTCTTATGACTAACTATATGATATTCTAAAGCCTGTTTGTAATACATGCTTACTTATTGCGAAATGGCCAGCTCTTGGCCTCGATCTCACCAGGAGAAAAGTGATGTATGAGGCTTATAATGGAACGAGCAAGCCCAGAAGATCACTCACGATTCGAAGATAAACGGGTTATAGGTGGTAGGGAACACAGACGCTGGCGGAGAGTTGCACACTTTGGCTGTGCACGTAATATATGTGTAGGAGAAGAGCTAACTAAATCGACCAAATTCGGATTGTACCCTGCAGTATGTCGAGTAGTGGTAAGGTGGTACGGCATGGATGGTAAGGCTTCCAGCTGAACAAGTAATAAATTAATCGTCATCATCACTATTTCAGCCGACAGACGTCCTCTACTGGACACGGCCTCACCCAATTTGGGGGATTTGCCATAACCGCCACGCTTGGCAGGCGGGTTGGCGATCGCAGTATGGAGTGGTAAAATGCATAGAGAACGCTGCTGGCCATTTTCTAGTAAGTCCTTTAGTCGCCTTTTACGACAGCCACGGGAAGAAATGGGATGGTGATATTCTTTACGTCCGGGACCACACGGAACGGAATAAATAAATAGTTTATTTTTATTTATTCGGACTAAAACATTCATCATTATTAGTAACAGGTTTGTTCTTAAACTGCTATTAATGGTAACTTGTAACTAAACACGAAATAAATGGAAAGACCACCCAACAACAAGACAAAAAAGGATTATAGGATATCATCAGTCTTCGCAATTGCCTTATCATAGTGAGTAATAGACTAAGTATTTTGATCATTTTATGTATACTGCTGTTTGTTGTCCCTAATAAAAATATAAATAAGTAAGATGTACCACTACAACCTTCAGGATAATAACAATATAGGGTGTATCTATTCATACACGAAATATTTTAAGAGGCACACCTGTGGGTGGTAAAGAAGCTATAGCAACGAAAAACACCTAATATATCTTTAAAACATGTTTTTATTTTTTATTATTTTTTTTATTTTAGGACAACCAACACACCGTTATCTGATCCCAAACTAGGCAGAGCCTGTACTATGGTAATCAGACAACTGATAAACATACTTATATATTTCTAAATACATACATATTATAGATAAATAACACCCAGACACAGAACAAATGATTGTGCTCATCACACAAACATTTGTCCTGGGTGGGAATCGAACCGACGACCTCAGTCTTTGCAGTCAGGGTCACTAACTACTAGGCTACATCTTTTTAACCGTTCCTCAGTCTCATCCTTTCAATTTACACGATATCCAACATATACTATACGTATATACAACATAAATATGTACGTATTTCATAACACAGTGCACATGTTTACTTGCGGCTTAGCACATTGACATTACTAAGCGCATACTGAACGGATAGCCCGTGACTCACTCTTACAACGCATCAAGTTCAATGATTATTAATTGAAAATAAGTGGTGCATAGCCAGCCGATCACATCCAACTTTAAAGTTTATATTGTTATCAAACGATTTTTTCCCACTGACTCATACAATTCGGGTAGTCGGCAAGTAGGTACTTATTATTCTAGTGCCTACTTGACGTACGACAGTTGTTTACTCGTTTGTCTTCTTGAAAGTCGTTCAATAGTCCAGTGATGTCACTCAAGAAGTTAAATTAAATTAGAACTTCTACTTTTGTCTTTAACTTATAAATGATAAATGATAAATGATTTTATTTCTGTAAGTAGGTTTGTACAAACACTTTTACATGTCAATGATATTTTTTTTTAAACTAGATGAGTTCGGCGTTTCCTAACTGACTACTCTGAGAAGAAAGGCCGAAACAAACTCAGAGGTCACAGTCTCTTTTAAAAGTCCAGACATAATATTGGTCACAACATGTGAAGACCATGTAGATTGGTGTCTGAAATGGTCTTTTGAGGAAAGAACCACACAGATTGAGTGGACCTGTTCAGTCAGTGCAAGCATTTGTCACTAATCGTTTAGCTCAACTCGGAACATAAGGAGCCCAACGCTGTGACGAACAATACCAAAGAAAGGACATTCGGGTAGGCCACATAAAATACTCAAACTGCCAGATCATGATTGCTGAGAAAGAAAGAAAGCAAAATAAAAAAAGACCCACATAGTCTTCTCATTCACAATAATTAAAACAATATGATACTTTACAAAGTAAATATTCATGTCATTGTATATATAAAAATGATCAATGTCAATGTGTATATAAAAAAAAAGAAACGGATATAATTTTGTTGGTCACAACATGTGAAGACCATGTAGATTGGTGACTGAAATGGTCTTTTGAGGAAAGAACCACACAGATTGAGTGGACCTGTCCAGTCAGTGCAAGCATTTGTCACTAATCGTTTAGCTCAACTCGGAACATAAGGAGCCCAACGCTGTGACGAACAATACCAAAGAAAGGACATTCGGGTAGGCCACATAAATTACTCAAACTGCCAGATCATGATTACTGAGAAAGAAAGAAAACAAAATAACAAAAAGACCCACATAGACTTCACATTCACAATAATTAAAACAATATGATACTTAACAAAGTAAATATTCATGTCATTGTATATATAAAAATTATCAATGTCAGTGTGTATACAAAAAAAAAAAAGAAAAGGATATAATTTTGTTGGTCACAACATGTGAAGACCATGTAGATTGGTGACTGAAATGGTCTTTTCAGGAAAGAACCACACAGATTGAGTGGACCTGTCCAGTCAGTGCAGGCATTTGTCACTAATCGTTTAGATCAACACGGAACATAAATTACTCAAACTGCCAGCTCATGATTACTGAGAAAGAAAGAAAACAAAATAAGAAAAAGACCCACATAGTCTTCACATTCACATAATTAAAGCAATATGATACTTTACAAAGTAAATATTCATGTCATTGTATATATGAAAAATTATCACTGTCAATATGTACATAAAAAAAAGAAAAAAAGAGAAACGGATACAATTTTGTTGGTCAGATCATTTGATGACCATGTAGATCGGTGTCTGAAATGGTCTTTTGTGGAAAGAACCACACAGATTTGAGTGGACCTGTCCAGTCAGTGCACGCATTTGTCAATTATCGTAAAACTCAACTCAGAACTTAAGGAGCTCAACGATTCGACGAACAATACCAAAGGACATTTGGGAAGGCCGCACAAACTACTCAAACTGCCAGACCATAATTAAAAGTGATACAATGACCCTCATAGTCCTCAAATTCTCAATAATCAAAGTAATATTCATATAATTAATATTCATGTCATGTAAAATAAAATATTAAAAAAATAAAAAAGAGTACAATAGCAAAATAATAATAAAAAAAAACAACATTCAGTGTAGATTTATTGGAGCAGCTCAATCCCAGGCCGTTTTATCCTCAATATAGTCTTTTACAGTATAGTAGGCTTTCTGACATAATTTACGCTTTATAAAAGATTTGAATTTATTTAGGCTTAGTTCTTGAATGAGGCTAGGAAGTTTATTATAAAATCGAATACATTGGCATCTAAACGAGCCACCTATTTTCTTGAGCCTGGTTGTAGGAATAACAAATTTTTGTTTGTTTCTAGTATTTACATTATGGATATCACTGTATCTTTTAAAGAGATTAATATTTTTATGTGCATACAGCAGATTTTCATAAATATACTGAGAAGGCACAGTCATTATATTAATCTCTTTATATTTGTCTCTGAGGGAGTATCTAGGACTTAATTTATAAATCGAACGAATTGCCCTTTTTTGTAAAACAAATATTGTCTGAATATCCGCGGCATTTCCCCACAGCAGAATACCGTATGACATCACGCTATGAAAATAACTAAAGTAAACTAAACGGGCTGTCTCTAAATCAGTTAAATCACGAATTTTTCTAACAGCGTATGCTGCAGAGCTAAGCTTTTTTGACAATTTATCTATATGGGGGCCCCATTGAAGCTTGGCATCTAGAGTTATGCCTAAGAATACTGTTGAATCTTCGGGTTTCAACTCTTCACCCTTTATGAGGACACTAGTTTCGACTTGTCTAACATGAGGTATCGTAAACTTAATACATTTAGTTTTTTTCTCGTTAAGGAGTAGGTTATTAACATTAAACCAGTTAACTACATTAGAAAGGGCTCTATTTACATTGTCAGTAACCAGCTGCTGACGTCTGAGTTTGAATAAAAGTGAAGTGTCGTCTGCAAACAACACTATATCATGTTTATCCTTTATGAGGTAAGGCAAGTCATTTATATAAATAAGAAATAAAAATGGGCCTAAAATTGACCCCTGGGGGACCCCCATTCTAACTATAGATCCAGGTGATCTTTTTCCGTTGACGTCAACTCTCTGAATCCTATCACTTAGGTATGAAGTAAGAAGATCCAGGGAGGCGTTCCGGATTCCGTAGTGGTGTAGTTTCCTGATCAATGTTTCATGAAGAACACAATCGAATGCCTTGGACAAATCGCAAAAAATACCCAAAGCATCGCATTTGTCCTCCCATGCATTATATACATGACCTAAAAGTTCAACTCCGGCATCGGTAGTCGAACGACCCTTTGTAAAACCAAACTGTTTGTTGTGTAATAAATTATGTTTATTAAAAAATCGTTGCAATTGATTTAGAATAAGTTTTTCAAAAATTTTACTAAAGGTAGGTAGCACTGAAATTGGTCTATAGTTAGTAGGGTCTGATGTACTACCCGATTTAAACAACGGTATTATTTTACTGTTTTTCATTAGATCAGGAAACTCGCCACGGTCTATACAATTATTAAAAATAACAGCTAAAGTTGGTGCTACAATGTTTATGATCGACTTAGCCGTATCCACAGAATTACCCCATAAATCGGCGGTCTTTTTAACATTCAAAGAGTGAAAAGTTTTAATGATATCGTTACAGGTTACATATTGGAAATGAAATTCACTATCACAAAAAGGTACGTTTTCTTTAAGTAAAGACTCTGCAGCAGTGGGTGAAGAGTTCAAAGACTTGGTAGTAGATACGGGAATCTCTGCAAAGAAATTTTCAAAGGCTGCGGCGACTTGAGAATCTGATTTAATTATTTTGTCATCAATAGCAAGACTGTAGTCACTACTTCGGTTGCATGACCTTCCTGTTTCGCTATTAATGATAGTCCAAGTCGTTTTAATTACATTACTGCTATTTTTAATTTTCGAACTTAAATAACGTGACTTGGCTATGCTACAAACTTTTTTAAATAATTTAGAATAATTTTTAACATACAAATTAAATTCAGCAGTGTTTATACAAGTCCGTTCATCATATAATTCATAAAGTCGTTTTCTACTTTTATGTATACCAATGGTGGCCCAATCACTAAAAGAAGCGTTATTACTAACCGAAAAAGTCTTTGGAATGAATATGTTATCAAATTGTCTGCAATACATTTTTAAAAAATCATTATATTGTTCATTAGGGTCATCATTTGGTAACACAAGTGGTAGATTACTTGAAAGTTTAGTTTTAAACAATTCTAAGCGATTAACAGTTTTTGGGTTAACAGTGATATCTTTTGTAGATTTTTTATTGTTTACATTTGGAATAGTGATCAATTGTCCACAATGATCTGAGTCTAATAAATTAATAATTTCCTTGTGGATTGCTTTAACATCTGTATAAATGTTATCTAAGCAAGTGGCACAAGTGGGAGTTATTCTAGTGGGCTCCAAAAATTGGTTAGCAAGATTGTATGACTGAAACAAACTTATAATTTTAGTACTAAACCCAGAATTTTCTAACAAGTTAACATTAAAATCACCGCAAGAGATGATAAACTTATTTGAATTTGAAATTTTGTGCAACACTTCATCCATTACCTTTTCAAAACAATCATACAACCCTGAAGGAGGCCTGTACACACTTAATATAATGAACTGCTCCAATTCAATACAGGCTATTTCAATTATCCGCTCAACAGAGAGGCTCACAATATCCTTACGGTCTTTAAATTTCAGCTGGTTATTTACTAAAATTAGTGAGCCACCATGTATGGCTTTTTCTCTGCTGAACGAACTACCAACCTGGTGGTTACTAAAGTTGAACATGAACTGGTGGCTTTTAAGCCAATGTTCTGTTACACAAAGAATATCTATATTATTACAGTTCAGGAAAAATTCTACTTCTAAATCTTTGTTCAAAAACCCTTGAATATTTTGATGCACCAGGTTGATATGATTTAATTCTTTTACACTTTCATTTGATTTATTATTTGCCATTCTAACATTTATGCTAGAGATTGCCTCTATTGTCTTAATTTCTAATTTAAATGAAAATCAAAATCCACCAATGCTGCCAAATTATTGGCAGAATAGTTTAAAATGTCATTGCGTTGCTCAAAAGAAGCAAGTTGTTTAGCCAAATTCTTGGCTGTAATAGAAATAAAATATGTTAGCGATGCTGCTATCTGTCTTCTGTGATAGTTTGAGAGATAGTACATAATATTATTATGTCTATCTTTTGTCAAATACAAATCATTACCAACATAATTGTTGGTATCCACTAGGTGAAATAAATCATTATGAAATGTCAAATTATGCAATGTCATATTAATTTCAAATCTTAACCTATTTTCTTCCTGTGGCAAACTGTTACTATAAGGGAATGTAAACAATACAATTTTTCTTAACCTAAGATTACATAATGTTCTATAGTAATGGAGCAATTCTCCTTTCTTCAAATTTCCCCTATTACCCATAAATATTATTAATGTGGTGTCCTGGTGAAAATTACATTTAATGATTTCTTTCATAATATTAAATAGGGAACAACCCGGCATACAATTATTTATTATGGAGAGCCCCGGATATTCATCTGTTAACAAGTAACCAAACTCTTTTCCAATCTCATCGCAAAATAACACTATATCATTTTTTACAATTTGTTCACACTGTTTATTGGGACAAATAATAGTAGGAAATGTTAAATCGACACAGGGCTGCGGTATGGTGGTATTGCATGTTGTCAATGAATGTTCCGGTGAAGGTATATAGGATGGTGTTTGACACTTCTCACAGTTGTTTGTTTTTGAGTTTACCAGCACATTCATTGCCAACACATATTCCCTCATGAGATCTTCTGAGGTATTATATTTAATGGTCATTGAACTAAGTTTCTCCTGTAAATAGTCTAGTTCAGATTGCAAGAACTCTGTGTCAATCTTGTACTTCCTAGTACTTTGTTCCAAATTATAAGAATACATGTCCAATTGTTTTAGTAAATTAAGTCTTTCTCTATTAAGTTTAACATTTTTTATCAAGAACTTATGTTTTTTAACCAGCTTCTTTGTTTTGACAATGTATTTATTCATTTTTATGTATTTTTTAAGTTTATTATTACTGGTGACTACCCTCAGTGAGTTACATGACTTAGAATTATTATGACCTGTCAAATCTACAGTGTAGGAGGGATTAATGGCAGAAACCATTGAGGGGGCAACAGGCATCAACTCATCGAACAGACTCTGATTCAGCGAGGCGGTGATATTAGAGTTTATGGTCTGAAGTTCTGAAATTTGACTTTGTGCCTCATGTAGCTGTTGTTGCAATAAATGTTTGTGATTAAGAGCTTGTTCATACTCTATGCTACACTGGCTGAATCCGTCCACAACAAGCTGAAGTCTGTCGCGTTCTTCTATGGCATCAGTGTATTGAGTGTATATCTGAGCCATTTCAATTTTTAACTTTCTATTATTATCATGGGCATCGAAGAGCACCTTCTCATTGTCATCCATTTCCTTATTCAGTTGGTCACAGAGCTCCTTTGACGCCTGTAATTCGCTCGGCTTAGTTTTAGTTTGCCAGCCCACGAGTCAGAAACGACATGGTTTGGGGAGGTTAGGTTAGGTTAAAACTGTGACCTTCCATGCACGAGCCGAGCGAGCGAAGCGAGCGGTGCCGCGGCAGCGGCCGGCGAGTGCCAGAAACGACTAGATTACGTTGATAAGCCCTATCGGCGAAAAGTCTGTCGGTGTTTAGTCGTACACTCCCGGCCCACACCCGACATGGTTTATGTGTAATTAGGATGTGATTATTTATATTTTAAGCCTTGAAAATCCTTAAACTGATGCAAAGGGTGAGTCATTCGTTTTATTCGTCAATCCCACACCTTTTCTGGCCTTTAAATCGATGTCGATACACGAAAATTCGAAAGTGAGGTTAGAATATAAAAAAAAATATTTCTCAAAAACGGGGGGTTGCGCAACTTTTCCTTCACAGGGGAGGCTCTACACCTCCGCCCCCCTCCCTTCCCACCCCCCTTCACCCCTTAATTTTACTGCTGGCATACTAAAACTTAACCATTCGCTCAAAGCCTGTTTGAGTTTGGACTCTTCGAGGCGAGCACGGACGCTGCGAGTCATAATCATGATTATAAAGAATAAGGAACCGACAAGAAGTTGAAAGAGAGAAGATAGTGGTACCAGTGGTGGTGTTAGTTTAAGTGAAAAATGAAATTTAGATGTAAAGAAGGAGTTCTGTCACCATACCAAAGTAAGGTTATGTTTACGTACAAAGGTCACAGGCATTAATAGCCGTATTAAAAGTGAACAATGGAACAGTTGGTAAACAAGGGTACGCAAACAAACTAATAGCATGTAAAATACAAAGTATTGTACCTGATATCAAGATGACAATGCAAAAGTTCCTTTGTGCCGGCAACTGTCACCGATTCACTATGAAATCTTTACTTATTTTGCACTTGGTATGTGAATCTAACACAAAAAACACTTTAGTATCCTATTAACTTGATGAGTTATTGGAAAGAGGCCATACAAACATAGAAATATAATAATTAACATTAAAATAACGAGGACAAATTTAAATCAGCTGTTAGCTGTAGTGTTGCCACAGGAAAAAAAAAAAAGTAAATATAAAAAGTAAAGAAAATATAAATAAGTAATAATGGATCTTTTATTGTCTGACTGCGAATTAGAATTTTATTGTTTGTATTTTCGTTCTGCGTTTAGTTGTAATTACTGTTCAGCATTCACTTGTAATTTTAATGTAACTAGCAATCCGGAATAGAAAAAAAATCTTAACTATAGTCATAAACACGGACTAAACTTAACGAAAAATGAATTCTGAAGTTTATACAGGTTGTAACTTTACCTCACCCTAAAAAGCCTTTACCTTGCCCTTTAAGGGTATTAGGAATAAATTACTGAAAGGAGTCATCTGTACAAATAGATATTGGCGACATATTTCTTAAACGATAATGTTTGTGTACGTTCGTGTTTAGTGATCGACCAAAGCTTCGGTTTTTTTTCGGCCAAAAGATCACGATTCGTACATATTTTCGTTTTAGGCCAAAAACATAAAAAAATCAGAAGATCGTGAATGGTCGCGGATCATTCGGCCTACTAAAACTCGACAATATCAGGTGATGTGGTTTGACTCGGCTAACATAAACGCAAGTTTTATTTTAAAGTTTTTAATCGCAATTCCGCTTTTTGTATTTTTACACGCTTTATATTAGCTTCACTTGTATGTTTGTATGTTTGTATATTTGTATGTTTGTATGTTTGTTTGTAACCGACTCCTTATAGCGCGATTTTGACCCACTTTGAACGACTAGATTTGATTCAAACTTTGCACACCTGTCAAGGACCTATGACAATGCAATAATTTCATAAATTTGTGCCATTATCGTTGCCAGGGTTACCAGGACAGCAAAAAAACTGTCTTCGAAAACTACGGTGACATACGTCACAAACTAATTTGCGCCATTATCCTTGCCAGGGTTACCAGGACAGCAAAAAAAAACTGTCTTCGAAAACTACGCTGACATACGTCACAAACTACGCTGACATACGTCTCAAAATTCAAAACACCCTAAAAAATAGAAAATAAATAATAGTTTAAAAAAACTAAAAAACACGCTTCCAATGAAAACCAAACTAAAAAGTACAAAATAATGGAAAAAAAGCGTGGGGTGCCTGATATCAATAAAAAAATACCTTAAAAAGCACCCCACGCTTTTTTTCCATTATTTTGTACTTTTTAGTTTGGTTTTCATTGGAAGCGTGTTTTTTAGTTTTTTTAAACTATTATTTTTTCTTTACGAACTCAGCGGAAATATTAATGTTTAACCATATTGGCCGAAAATAAAACTGAAGCCGAAGCTTCTTATTCGTTTTATGTGAAAGTAACCGATAAGAACCGATGTATTCTGTAAAAAAATCACCGTAAATTGTTTCCTACTATTAGCTGAAATGACAGTTCATCTAAGTTTTCCCGTTGACAATTCTACAGAATAGACCAGCAGGCGATATCTTTCATATCACAGCGCCATATTACGTCATACGTGATCTATGAACACCGGTTACCGTCTTGAACTCTACATTATCTGAACAAATAAATCAATATATATTTACTGCTACAGTAAACAAAATGACTCATTAGTGCTAATGAATAAATTAACTGGAATACTTGTTTACGACCAGCTGTGCTAAATGTTCCGTATGGTGCCGGACGTAAAGAATAGTAGGTACCATACCATTTCTTCCCGTGGGTGTCGTTAGAGGCGACTAAAGGACTTACTAGACAATGGGCAGCAGCGTTCTCTATGCATTTTACCATCATACTGCGATCGCCAACCCGTCTTGCCAAGCGTGGCGATTATGGAAAACCCACCCAAATTGAAGAAGGCCTATATCCAGCTGTGAATGTCTTTGGGTTGAAATGATTATGATGATAATGATGATGTGCTACCTACTTTAATCACTCTCATATTAGGGTAGGTAGGTCTATGGTATACCAAAATATACGGCAGTGTCCCAGATAACATTGAAGGGGAAATAAGGAATACGGAAAAAATGCAAACAGAGTGGATTATTAAGTCTACAAAATACTTCAGTCACTCACGGAACTGTTCTATATTTTAAGTCATGAGATTATTAATTATCACTTATTTGTCACATAATTCATATTTTCCCACTGTTTAATGTTATAGTAAGTAAGTAATCATTTATTTACCAAGAGACTAAGCCTAGGTAACATCAGTGTGGTTTTAATTAGGGATGAATATGGCTATAACAGATGAGTAAGGGCCGGCGCTCACTGCCGGCATACCACGGCATGGCACGGCAGATTATGCCGCAGCATCCCGCGGCATGCCGGGGCGCTTCGCGTCATGCCACAGCATCTCGCGGCACGTCGCGGCATCGTGGTATCGAAATAAAGTAACATGAACTCTAAACTCATTGAAATAAGATTCAAAATAACTTGATTAGTAATAAAATCCTTTGCCATACCATGCCATGCCGGCAGTGAGCGCCGGCCCTAAGGCTTTTCAAACTAGGAACATCCTATCTAATAATAATTATATCTAATTATATCTTAAAGGACAGTGTGCCTACTCAAAGTATATCGTCATCAAATTACAAGTATGGTAAATTCTATACGGATCGGTGCAGTAAACTAGGATATTCATAAATTTTCACAATAAATTATTGCAAGCTAAACGTAATGGAAAATAGTTGACATCAGCATAATTTGTATTTCACACGCATACCATCACGCTTATTAAGATGCACGTGATTCGTTCTGCAATTTTGTAAGAGTAAAGATAACTCGAAATATTAGTATAAGTATGAGTATCACAGAACAAGGATTGCTATACTCCGAGATCTATAGTATGTTTCTTCTCTGTATGAGAAGAGACACGTTGATAACGGGCCTATATTTTGTTTTGGAAACGTAGTTGACTAAAAGTAATCATCAAGTAAACATAATGACAGCGTTATGCCCATGCTCCATGCGATTTTACTCTCTTTCTATTATATAGGAGTGTAGAACCGAAGTTATAGTAGAAAGTAGAAAAAAGTGGAAGTAGAAAAGTAAAGTGAGTGAAGTAGAAAGAAGTGGAAGTGAAAACGTCAGTTTTTGTTCTAAAGTGTGGAGTAGTTTTTTTTTTTTTTGTGCTCAAAACTTTTTTTAAGTGTTGGCCACTATCAACGTAGTAGTAGCTAGTCAACCGCACATCCATGGTATGTAACAATTTGACATAAATAGCGCCTTATGTCGTAGCTGTAAGGGTGGTCGTAGTTCTGCCGATGACTGTAGATAGTAACTATTGGAGAACTATTTATTCCCGGTTACCCTCATTGCCTGGTCCGGCTCACACTGGGCTACATGAGAATTTCATAACTGGCGAAAAGTAGGACTACAATAGGTACACTTTTGCCCAACCCTGTGGGATTACAGGCGTGATGTTATATAATGTAAACAGTATAATAAACAAAATGAGGTCAACTCACCCCGGTTCCTTGGACATAAAGTCGTGTAGGGCCCTCGCGTGCGGAGGTAACTGCTTACCGCCTGCCTGAACACCTTGTAACGCCTTGAACAATTTATAAAAACATTATTAGTTAATTTATTTGAACCACTTGAAACGAGCTTATGTTTTTTAACGCACGAAATTCTTGGTCTTATACATTTTTTTCTTCATGATAATGAATCTTGTTGGAGTACCATAAAAGCAAAAAGATATCTGAAATGAACATTTCAAGGCATCAGACTTTCGTCAAAATCTTTTTTATCCTTGTTCTTATATAATTGATCCGTTATCCAACCCTTCTTCGGAGAAAGCTGGATCACACTCTATCTCCACTTTTTGTGATTAAATGTTTCATTTACTGTACTGCCAGACGGCAGCTCTAGAAACTTGAAATTTCAAGATTCTTATGATACATTGATAAAAAATACCAAAGTCAGATTGGGATTCACGATTGCCTGCCGAAACGCAAATCTCAGATTACTGCAAATCCCTTATATCTCTTCAAGCCTCTACAATATGACTCTATGCCTTGCCTGACAATTGGCAAATTATTGCAAAAACCTTATATCTCTTTAAGCAAGTCAACAATAATATTAATCTCCCCTCAAATAATCTTAATAATTCTTACCTGGGAATGTCCGCTCCTTGAAGTCCGTTGTCCAGTGACTAGCTTCCTTGGAGCCGAGTTCTTCATGCCTTCGAGGATCCTCATGAGAAGAACGTTCGGCGGCAACTCCTCTACTTTCACTTCGACTAAGACCCTGCATTCTGGACATCGTAGCTCCTTGTGGGATTCTATTATCACCTGAAATTAAGAAAAAAGGTTTTATTTAAATATAAGTTATTGGCAGCCGGCATCATTCCACGACACAAGTTAAAAAAAGTTTGATAGCGAAATAAACGACTGAGGCACTTTTGAACGTCAACATTTACATTGAAATAGGATTGATTCTAGTCGCCCATTTTAAAATGTAGTTTCATATAGAGAAGAATGGGCAAGGAACTGGCGGAAACGGAGGACGTTCTAGTACCGTTTTTCTTCACCCATTTCAAATAAAGATGACGTCCGATGGGAAGTAATACCGGAAGAAAGAGCATGACAGGTTTATCTACTTATCTAAATACTAAGCGATACCTTGTTTGATAAAGTACTGGCAACCTCGTGAACTCTGATAAGAACAAAAAATTAATTATAATCAGACTTCCGAACAAGCAGAGAGCCGGGTGATTGAAAACGAATTTTAAACGATAATGGCTGGCACATTTGCTAATAAGCAGGCGACCCACCGATGGTAAAAAGTCGATAGTCACCACCGCTTGACAGATATTTGCAATACTAGAGACATCGCAAGTTCACTTCTATCTCCGAAAGAAAGATGAAATGTCTCAGGAGCCTGTAGTAAGTAAACTTCTTACATCGGTACTTTCAAGCGTCAAAAACAGCGTCGTTTCTTGGTGGCAGAAATATAATAAAGTAGAATTTTAAATGAACAACGAGAACGTCTTCTACTTAGACTGACAACCATTCTTTAAAGTTAATACGACAGTTTAAAGGATTCGAGTCTTTGAATTGGATTCATTGCTTAGAAACCAAATAAAACAAGTAAAAGCGACCGGATTTTGACTCGACCGAAATGAAGGGCGTTTTATCATCCCACGCTAGTTGGAGTAATAAATTGAGGGAAACGAATTGTCCTAATGCTCGTAGGCGATGGGCTGATTCTAGTTTACTTGTACCTATAACCTTTGACCCAACAATGTCACAACACGAAATTGATTTTTCTTTCTCTTCTAATTTTAAAGCTTTGAAAACTTTCAGGACAGGCATGTCTCTGAAACTTCAGTTTTAAAGAAAACAAAATCATGAGGAACTCTTACAAATAGAGTAATATAGTAAATAGTGGAGTATAAACACGGTCGTCTACATACCATGGGGATTCCTCAGCAACATTTGAAAGATTGGAAAGGAAGATAAACCAACTGAGCTGCAATATATGCACACAAGAATTTCATATACTTTATTCAGAATGTATGGAAACTCTCTCTGAGAAAATAATATTTATTTGTACTAAAACGAGAGCTGACGTTTCACGTTATATCTGCTTGTTATTTTCTTTTCACTACGATAAAGGACGTAACAAAATAATAGTGAAATAATTGTATATGACAGGGACTCTAGATCCGACACAATCTTCATTGAAAGAGAGGAACAAGTAGCAACAGCCTGTGTAACTAAGCTGCTATAGAGTAAAAAATCCGGCAAAGTAAATTAAGAAAAATATAATAGCAAGCTACATTTCGGACAAGAGCACAAGATCTAATCTATATCTCTGCGAATATACTTCAAAATCAATTAGTAAGTAGTTAAATTTGCTCCATAATAACTTTTTAAACAGACAAGAAACCCAAATTGAAATTTAGAACAGTAGAGGAGAACCCACTCCCCTAAAAACATAAAAGTCATAAAACTCTTTGCAGAAGCCTGTGAGTCATCAAAACAATTAGCTAATGTGCTCGTGTTTGCGACCGCATCGCATGTCCATCAATTAACGTAGGTGTTGCTGCCAAAACGGCCAAGATCAATGTAGCTTTAATAGGAATGCAGCAATGTAATTGTACAAATCGTTTCAACCGAGAGACATAAAGGCACTTACAATCCTACGCAAACAGTTGGAATGGACGGACTGAAATTAGTCCTTGTATAGTGCATGAAACTTTATGCTCATGTCTATTTATGAAAATGTCTGTTTATATTATTCTTACTAAGCTAATATTCTTTTCATCCGTCTGTACGGTAGACAGGAAAAGTTAGTTTTGTGAATAGCTAACACTAATACAGTTTTTAGATAGTACCTTTTAAAGCTTCAATCAGCATGTATTATAATAAAAAGTCACAAGTTTGACAGTTGATTGCGGGAATAATTTTAATGATTCAAACCAGTGACAAAGAATCGGACAGTGTAAGGAAGATCTCTATTAGATATTCAGATGACATCGAGAATATCGAAGGTCGATTTGAATAAGGACTCAAGACTACGTTACTTAGGCAGAAGAGAATATTGGTCGTTCTACGCTCATAAACATCTATCACAATGATTTTATTGTGCCTAAGAACTCGAGTTGATGGATGATTTTGGCATTTGAAAACCGGGACGCATAAACCGCTGTGTTCGGGAGCCATAAAATTTTATCATTATTGATTAAGTGCGGATTTCACCAATGAAACTGAACTAAATCGGCATTTCTAAACCGCGTTCAAGACCTGTCAGTGTTAGTATTCAAAATATTTTGACACTGACAGCTCTTAAACGCTTTCAGGATGCTGTTCCGATTGCCGATGCGTTGTAGTGCGTCTGGAATGTTTGCTGCTAAGAAAGCGACTTCTTTACTAAAACGCTTACGTAACACTCGTAACAGTACCTAGAAAATAATTGTTGGTAGACCGGACATAGAAACAGGTATGTGCTAAATTCAACTCACTAATTTAAGTAAAAACACTAACATAGCATATACATATGCACAATCTGTTACTAACAACTTAGAGACTAATTTAGGTCGGTATTACAGATGTTTTAATTATTTATTTGTTCGCGGTTTAGATTTGTTGATCGCGTTCAATTTCATTGGTGTCATTGGTCCTTCATTTTCTCACAGTAAACCTATTAATATTTAGATTAACATTTCATTAAAAAACAAACGAAATAAATTATGATAACACGCTAATACATTGCTATCAACGAATTTATCTATTCCATGAATTATCAGGAAGTTTAGTAAGTCAAGGTGGAACAAATTGACGAATGTATGTATGTATAATAGGCGTTATAAGTTAAAGATAACTTTTGTTTAGTTCCGCTTCGGTGGTGAATGAAACTTTGCAATTTTGCATATAACCTATTGAAAGGCAATATAAACAATCTAAACATAGTGGTAGTTATTGACTTAATTAGTAGGTATTGCAAAGAGGTGCAATCAGTCATATTTTGGCGGACACGAAACAGAAACCCAATCTCTCGTATGACCTTCTTGCGGCCTGGCAAGAATCCGTTGGATACGCGAAGCACAGAACCGAGGGGGTAATTGCGGAACTTTTTATCGATAGGAATTGGATTAATATTCATAGTTAAACAACATTCATTGCGTTATTTACGTTGCTACCCGACAATTTATTCGAACAAATGACGCAATGGTTTAGAAATAATTTTCAATCCCATTCAGATTCTGATAAATTTTGCGTTTCGCAATTAGAGTGCCGGTCGAAATGACGATTTTTGGGGAGGGTAATGCCTATGTCCAGTACTGGACGTCTTTCGGCTGAAATGATGATGATGAAAAAGAAAATACATACTTTTTTTACATTTCGCCAGTAGCTTCCGTCCTACCCGTACTTTTATCGGCAATTCCTTGACGAATTCAAGGTAATAAATTGATAATAGATTTTGCGATACACCAAAATTATCTAGCAACACAGTATGACCCTTTTTTTGTTTCTGTGTGGGAAATCATCAAATAATGTATCCCGCTCTGGGCGGAGCGGAGGGCGTGTCAGACTTTTACTGACTAAAACCCACCCGTGTTCCTTCAGTTGCCTGTGCCAAGGCCACGATAACTCGTTTGAAAAATCCGCAACCCTTGCAGGACAGTATAACCCCACAATTTAAGCTGAACGCCTCTAGAGTCAGACCTGAAGATCTTGGAACCTAAACCCACCATTACAGTGTAATACATTCCCTAACTGCAGTAGCAAGCCCCATGTGCCAGAGAATATGACCTCTTTGGCACTGCGCACATGTCGTTATACATATACTTAATAGCAAAAAAAGTTAAGATGCCTCTATATCTTTGCGATTCTCGCCGAGCTCTACCAAAACAAATGGGTTTGATACACCATACAGTTAATTAGCGATTACGTTTTCCGGTTCTTGAGCAAAAAAAACTTTTGTTAGTTAACAAATAATAGTTTTATACTGAAAATAAACCCTTTTTTATTTATAAAAAGCAATCGGCAAGGTTTTAATGAGTAAATAAATGGCTTTTCTAAATTGAGTTCAAAGATTAGTTTGGGCCAGAAATTAACTGTCAAAGTACTATACTGTGCCCTTGTATTACTTTACTAGTTTTTGCCACTGGCTTCACTCGCGTGTAATTCGGAAATTATCCCACGGGAATGTTCTACCGGCATGAAAAGTACCCTATGTGTTAATTCCACATTATGAACTATTTCTGTGACGATTTTCACCCGACTCCGTTCAGCCGTTTTTGCGTGATTAACAAATATCCAATCAAACTTTTAAACATTTACAATATTATTAGGATCAACCTCATCATTATCTGCCTAGCCCTTTCACAAATATGTTAGGGTCGGCTTACCAAGTCGGATGCAGCATATTTTACAAGGAGCGACTGCTTATCTGACCTCTACAACCCAGATAGTGGAGGGGCAATACCCGTAATTTTAAGAACGTTCACAGTCTGATATCAGTCTCAATCTGTCAAACATACCTCGAGTTTCCATTCATTTTTTACAGTTTTTAATATTTGATTGTCACCGAGATGTGTCTGCGACTAGACTAACGTTTTTAATTACGCACGTTGAATGAATTGGCCTTTGGGTAACACGACACCCTTTGATAAGACTGGTTGTCAGTTTCGAGCTTCTGACGAACAGTAACGAATGGCAAAGATCCACGAGAGAGTGCCACAAACAACGGCTTAACGTGCTTTCCAAGGTACGTAGTGTATGTAAAGATGGTCACCCTTCCACAGACCAACAGCGGCAAGCGTAGCTAAACCTGGTTGATGGAACCGTTTGGACTGTTATTACTTAGCCCACAGTTACTTCCAAATTCTGTAACTACTACAAAATAAATCTCCTTTCATGAGAATTTTTTTCAAACAGTTAATAAAGACATTTCTTGGTCACCTACGGACAGTTTATCTCGTCGCCCCTACATCACCCTCAAACTTAGGGATCCACAAATAAATACGGTGCTTTTGGTTTGAGAGTAAATATAAATAAACAATTATACGGCCCTAAACGTTAAGACACGCCTTAAACAGGGCCGCCATCTATTTATACCACGGCTCCGTCAGATGTTCGTGGATGGACAACCCAGTGGCGCACATCCGTAACTAGGACAATTAGTGATCAATACCATTTCTAGACTGGCGTCCAACGAACCTATTTTAATGATTTATGATTCTATCTTCAGATTCTTCGTAAGCGGCTTTGTGAATGTTGGGGACGATGGGAGAATTTATGTTTTCTACACTAATTATAAGGAGGTAAAGTTTGTGACTTTGTTTGTAGGAAGTACTGTGGAACTACCAGGGCATTTGAAAAGTGATTTTGATTTGAAAGCCCAATTCTTGAGGTAGGTAATACGACAGCATCACGCTACGACCCGTAGGAGCCGAGAAAAATGAAAAAAAGTTGGGTTGAAAGCCAAGTGTAAACGAAATAATACACACACACACGACACGATGGGTTGGGGCCCAAAATTTCACGGAAATGAAGTCGCCGGAAGAAGCTAGTAGTATATAAACAACTAAAGCCACCGAACCACCACGAGACCCAAGAGAACGGGACTGTCTAGTTTAAGTCTCACTAGCCAATAATAATTATATTGTAACCTAGCTGTAGGTAATATTTTACGCTGAAAGTCGTCTAAACTGGGCGTTAAACTGTACACTAAATTTTCTAAAAAATACTTTTTTTGTGGGAGGGAAATCATTAAATGACATCTCCTGCTCTGGGTGGAGCGGAAGGGCGTGTCAGACTTTTACTGGTGATGAAATGATGAAAGACTAAAGAAGTTAGGGTTTCGTGATTATCAAGTGCAACCGAATATAGTATAACACATAACAGCAATTTTACACCACACAATCATTATGTTGCAAAAAAATTATCTGTATTGGCTAGACGAGATAAAACCGGACACATACACCGACACAGACGGGAGGACGATTGAAAAAAAAATATGGGCCAAATGATAAATTGATAACATTCAGTATTGTATTCATGATTTAACATTTATCGTCCACTTAGCCGCAATGACATCACAAGCACTGAGATTACAGAATCAGCCAGTGAAAGTGAAATATACAGACACGCAACAAGCGATCGATCGAGTAGACCTATAAAAGCGACTGAGTCGCGAGTTTTAAATATGCAGAGGATTTCTCTAAATAGGTTTTACTACGCGGACACGGAATCTGAAGAATTTCTTTGAATAGAATGGCATTTTAGCTGGAACTGACAATTTTAGTCGGTGAATAAATTAGTGGATTGACAACATACTATTTTATACCACAGAAAAAAATTAGTACTACGTCGATTACGTAATACACTATCAATCATAATCTGGATCATCATCATCATCATTTCAGCCGAAAGAAGTCCACTGCTGGACAAAGGCCTCCCCCAATTTGGGGAGGTTTGCCATAGTAGCCAAGCTTGGCATCGGATTGGCGATCGCAGTATGGTGGTAAAATGCATAAAGAACGCTGCTGCGCATACTGGGTTATTCCCAAAATACTCCAAAAAAAGTTCCCAAACGACTCCATGAGAAATATAATATTTTTAATTAGGTTTCATTCTACTCCATGATAATATTAAAATGTTCTCAAAGTAATCCACTTCATTTTATTCAATAAGCTAATTTAAATATGTACCGAATTACTATAAAAGGATACTTGACGTACAGTCAGGCTCAAAAGCTTTGCAAATATATTTTTAAGTAAAAAGAAATGTACAAATAAAAGACTTTAATTCCTAGACTAGAATTTCAATTGGAAGATGAGCTAAAGCACTACAATTAGCCACGTGGTCTTTTTCTTCTTTGGTTTTAATCCCAACATCGCAGCTTATCCTCAATAAAGCTTGCTTAAAATGGAAGTTACATCCTTTTTTTTTTGGATGGGATATCATCAATTGACGTCTCCCGCTCTTGGGCGGAGTGGGAGGGCGTGTCAGACTTTTACTGACTAAACCCACCTGTGTTCCTTAAGTGCCCATGTGCCAGGGTCACGGTATCTCTTTCGAACGATCTCGCGACCCTGGCAGGTATCGGTCCTAGCAGACCCCTTCAGTACTGCTGACAATTCTTTAAGGCGCGCGTGGAACACTACGCGCCGTTGACCCGAGCCTGGTCCTTACCGGGCGGCGAGCTGCCCATTGCTCGCCACCCGCAAGCTCGCGCCTACGGTGGCCGGGAGTCTATTATTGACTCCCGACGCCCGCGACGTCTCCTCCTGCGGCGGCTAAGGACGTGAGAGTGCAGAGGCTGCCACTCCCTCACGATCCTCGCCTTCTCCTTCACGAGCATTACTGCTTCGTAGAAGGAGGTGACGGCTTCACATGCCCTCTCGCTCCGTACCATGGCTCGCACCAGGGCCGGACGCGAGAGGTCGCCGCCGCCGATCGCCTCCGCGAAGACACGGCAGTGCTCCGCCTAGGCAAGGCACACCTCCACCGTATGCTCCACCGTGTCCTCCAGACGATCCTCGCAATGGAAACATCCGGGTGGTTCCTCCCGCAAGTTACATCCATTGATTATACATAGCATTGGGACATGTATTGCCCAGAACACTAATGATTGCTATTTCTAAGTCAACAATAACTGTATGAGGATTCCATCCAGGCACGTGTTGTTTTATTAAGTTCAGCATGACTAATCATGTATGACGGAATTATTCCTCTTAAAAAGTTCTAAAAAAACGTCTGCGAGAGCATAAATGTCTATCTTTTAAGGTTGACTCACTATAACTCTTTTAATTGTAATCAAATCTAAATACTATACTATCTCTAAACTAATATTATAAAACTGAAGAGGTGGTTGAACGTACAAAGCTCAGGAACTATGTTAAATGTTGGATAGCCCATTTATCGAGAAAGGCTATATAACATCACGCTGCGACCAAGAGCAAAAATTTGACGCGGACGAAGTAGCGGGCAGAAGCTAGTTACAAATAATTAAAAAGTTTGATAATAATCAGTTCAGTAGTTTATCCTTAATATACATCCATCGTGATTTGTGACACGAGATTTTTATACTATCGGTATTTATGTCGATGGAGCATTTTGAGAATTGATAACGAATAATCGGTGGAGTACTTTGGGAATAGTTCCAAATACCTATGGAGCAGAATGGGAATAAAATAATAAGTATTTTTAAATAATAAAAAATCCTTGGAGTAACTTGGGAATGAATGTATGAGATTCTTATCTTTTTTGAACAAAAGAATGGAGTACTTTGGGAATAAGCCCGCATACTCTAGTAAGTCCCTTAGTCACATTTTACGACACCCACGGGAAGAAATGGCATGGTGCTATTCTTTACGTCTGGCACCACATGGAACAACAATCTGCATCATTTTGAAGAATATTGCTTTATTTTTCTGCTCAACAACGTAAATAATGCAGTGAATATTGTTGTTGAGCTGTCAAAATGAAAGCTATTGCCACGAATAGCGTGTTACGTAATTACTTCGTAGTTTAATTAATTTGAAAGCAACCTTTCGAATAAGGGCTAAATACAACCTTCTTTGGAACTTTATAAATCAGAATACAGCAAATACGTATACAGTAGTAATAGATAACTGTCTACTTGAGATAAAGCACCAAGTTAAAACTGCCGCACAGGTCGATCAATTAGGTAAAGCTACGCTTGCCGCGGTTGGTCCGTGAATGGGTGAGAATCTTTACATACCAAGATCTCACCGTACCTCAGAAAACACGTTAAAATGTTGGTCCCGGCTGCTATTCGTTAATCATTGACAGTAGTTACGGGTCTCCAGAAGACAAAAGTCGCAACAAGGTGGATCGTTTTACCCAGTAACTGGATTGTGGATAGGCAGTAGCTCCATGGATATTATTTATATTCTTCTGCATCCAATTAGACTAGAAGCCGATCCCATCTTTGTTGAGATAAGGCTAGCCAAATGATGACGTAACTGTCTACTTCTGAAGATCAGCCTTCCTTTGGTCGCCACGACAAACATTCCTGGGAGACTTGCCATAGCGGCCACGATTGGCAAGTTCAGCTACCGCACCGTTGCGTTTATTTGTGCATCACCTTGATGTCAGTATAACTAATAACTATTTTTAACCGACTTCAAAAAGGAGGAGGTTATCAATTCGGATGTTTATATGTTTTTTTTTTTTTTTTTTTTTTTTATTTATGTTCGGCCATAACTCCGTCGTATATAGACGGATTTGCAAAATTCTTTTTTTGTTCGAATGGGGTTTATTCCGAAATGGTCCCATATAATTTTCATATAGATCTGATGATGAGTTCGGGAGACAGACACCGGAACTCTTTAAAAAATGACAGCAAATCAACCGCGATTTCTAATATCGCATAAATATGCATTGTTTGTTTGGAATTAGTGCAGGGTGAATACCACAACTAAAAATTTTAAAAATAAAAACTTTTTTACAAAAAAAAAACAACCGACTTCCTTAAAAACACTACAAAGTGAAAAATAACTTTAATTTCGGAAGTCGGTGGCAAAAAACCATAAATACAGATCCTAAGACACCGACTTCCGAAATTAAAGTTATTTTTCACTTTGTAGTGTTTTTAAGGAAGTCGGTTGTTTTTTTTTTGTAAAAAAGTTTTTATTACATTCTACTATTTATGTATAGAGTTATTAAATTTTGTTAAATGGTATTTCTCAGTAGCAGCCCGGAGTCCGGATTTGTGTCCAGTTGGTGGCAATAGGCTCACCCCTATTACGTGGGACTTAAACGTCACTAGCGAAATGTGAATGTACTATAGGTACACCGCTGCTCTACTTTTTGGGGAAACAAGGCTTGATGTTATGTTTAATATGTAAAGTATTCAGGAGAATAACGTTTGGTAAGAGCTGTCCCGTGTGGTGACGGACGCAAAGAATAGCTTCACTCCATTTCATCCCGTGGGTGTCGTAAAAGGCGACTAAGGGACTTACTAGAGAATGGGCAGCAGCGTTCTCTATTCATTTTATCACCATGCTGTGATCGCCAACCCGCCTAAAGCCCCCCAAATTGTGGCCAATGTCCAGCATTGGACGTCTTTCGGCTCAAATGATGATGATGAAGAGCAGTATTCTACATGAAGAGGATCTAGTGCCGAAGGTCACTAAGACTTTTGTATACTATACCCAAACTGATGAGGATATGTATAGAAAATAGTCAAACAGGTTTAAGACTAGCCGCGACCATGTGCACACGGCTACTATTCAAGCTAGGTATACGTTTCCAATTTTGGTTGACCTCGCACTGTATAGGCTTTTCGTACAATGAAAATTCCTCTTATACAGGAAATGTATAGCTTGATTAGTCGCCGTGCGAACATGACATCAAACCTACTTCTGAGTAAACAGGCCAATACAATATAATCATGTAGAAGAGTAGAAGACATACAAAATCCACTCCCAGGCGCCACACTCAATTACAGCAGGGTCGTTTCATTTAATCTTGAAACAGAGACTCTTTTAATAAGACTCAACCGTTATTGGATGCTTTTTGATTAAATTATTCATTCTTTGATCGCTTTCCATGAA
Source organism: Aporophyla nigra (assembly GCA_947507805.1). NCBI lineage: Eukaryota > Metazoa > Arthropoda > Insecta > Lepidoptera > Noctuidae > Aporophyla > Aporophyla nigra. The sequence goes on along the minus strand of OX382292.1, from coordinate 21,557,696 downwards.
TTTTGTGACTAATATTTGTAAATGGGTGAGGCTTCTACGAAATAACGGGATTTTAACGTTGGACGAGCCAAAGAGACTGGTTATAAGGTAGAGATTTATAGATGTCGTGTCGAAATTGTCACATTATTTTCTCATGATAATTGTTACGTAATCGAAATGATAATTTATCGAGGAAGGCTATAGACTATATAAATTCACGCTAGGACCCTTTTGAGCCGAGCAAAACGAACAAAACCACGAATACGAAGACCTCGCATGGGCAGGAGGTTCGATGCTACAAGGTGGCTGGGTCGGGGGAGTCAGAAATTTAACGCGGACGAAATCGCGCGTAGAAGCTAGTTTATACAATAAAACAATTATTTGAAAAAGTGGGTGAGTGAGTGGTACGTGATAACGATGCTGCAAGACTTTAAAACCGAAACTTTTACCCCCTTAATTATAAACACGGAGTCAAGTTATTCCAAATTATAAACCTCAAAAAATGTAATCATAATAATATAACAATAGTATCTTATAATAATATCTTAGGACAACCAACACACTGTTATCTGATCCCAAACTAGGCAGAGCCTGTACTATGGTAACCAGACAACTGATAAATATACTTAATATTTCTAAATACATACATTTTATAGATAAATTACACCCAGACACAGAACAAATGATTGAGCTCATCACACAAAGATTTGTCCTGGGTTTGGAATCAAACCCACGACCTCAGTCTTAGCAGTCAGGGTCCCTAACCACTAGACTAACAGGCCAGTCATATCATCTGAAGGTTACACTTTCACCTGGTTATGTATATTATTACTCCACGTTTATTAATAAGAGATTTACATGGACTTTTTAACACTCTTCCCTGGTAGGTACATGGATGCTTCACAAAGCATTTTTATCGAACTATTCTGAACCGCTTGCAAGGTAAAATTGCCTATAATATTAATAGAGACTACAATTTAGCCATTGCCTAAGGCGTTGGCTGGAGAATGACGATCGAAAGGTCAGGAGTTGAACCCGTCCTTACTTGCTTATCGTGGTAAACGTACTTCGAATGCAAGCATGCACTTTTAAGCTGGAGGGGGTGTTAAAAGGATACGATGGTACATTTTGTCATAGACGGTGTGATTGGAGTTGATTTGGATCTGATACTTTGGCCAGATTTGCGATAAATGACGTAATAGGTGGATTGATAACTGTATCATCTGGATTGGTGTGTTCTCACTTAAATATTCCGACAAGTCTCGTCAATCTCAAATTGAATACCACCAAAAACATTTTCTTGTAAAATGTTGCCAAGACGAGACCACATAGCGCACACTGTCAAAAAATTTCTGATCTCTTGTATAGCCAAGCTTCTAACTCTACAAACCCGAACTTCACAAACTCTACACCTTAGTTATATTGTATGTGACTTGGCCGATTCGTTACTACAAAAACGATTGTATAACAGAAAAGTAATGAACAGTGAATAAATTTTTCACCTCACGCCCATGTCACGGTAGCGAGCTATATCTGACCTATATACAGGTACCAATTACAGATGAAAACGTTAACGTTACGATATAATAAGTTCTGTAACAATTGAACATCAATACGTTGAAACAAAGTAATTATTATTTGAAAAATACATCATTAATTATTTGTAATTGGAATGCTGCGTGTGTGATGCCAAAAACTGGTGGCAACTTTCTAGTTAGCCAGTCTTACTACCAACGTGTCTATAGATACTACGTAAGTATTAAATAAAAGAGGTTTACTGACGTAAGGGACTGGCTGCATTAAATGTCAGGTGAAAAGGCTATTTATATAGAATAATGTCACTCCTTGGCCACTGTGTAACGGAGTATTTTAAGTTGTTGATATGTTTTAAAAGCGTGATCTGCGATTGATTAGCTACCCTACAAACGGGGTGACTTGCAATGCAGGAGACAATCCGAACGATACTTTAAAATGAATTTTAACGTTAAAATAATATTTGTTGCCAACAAGGACAAATAATGGACCATTTAAATACAGTTAGATAACAAATAAGAGTAGTTTTTGGCAACAATCGATATTATTTCAATGTTAAAACCCCTTTTAAAGTTTCGTCCCGATTTACTCCTGTATTCCTTTTCAGCACGTTTTTTTGTGTTTTTACAATACATTGAGGTAGGTACTGTTTTCCAGGATAGCCTAGAAATAGTCCACCAAGTTATATTTCGTGATGGGGACGTAGTCTTCATCGAAACAATATCGAATTAGGAAAAGGTGCACGTACTTTTATGAAAGACTATCAATTAGATAATTATTATCTTATCGAATATCAATCTACTGACTTTTGAATATGATAATAGGTTTGGTAATGAGCTTCCGATTCAATATAATATTCTCACGTACTTTCAGCAAGGATTCCCAATAATTAATTATGGTACACAGCGTAACAAATATTAGTATTCAGGGAAAAATTATGTCTCGAAAGATATTCGGGACAAATCGTTTCGAATCGTTATCAAATCTATTTTTGCGTTTTGGAAACGCGGTCCCTATGGAGTTGACATTAATTTCATCTATTTCGTTACCAAGACCAAGAAACCCTTTCCTGGTCTTGGTAACGAAGCAGATGAAATCTGACTTCTGCTAATGTTGATACCGGAATAGCATATTTCGAGAAAATGTATAAATTAATTGAAAAGCCGATTGACGCAAAGGTCAAAACCGAACAGTAATGTGCATGTACACCGTCTATGTCATATAAGTGCATTAAACATTATGTCAAAACGTACCAATTAAATAGGCAGTGGAACGTCATACAAGTTGAATAGCTGCATGATTCAGGCGTGAGTCAAAGCGGTGTTTAGATAGGGCGAGCTAACTACAGTAACTACTGCTTATTTATGATGCCACGGGCAAGTCAGGATGCGGTGAGGGACGTGTGATAGATCAACGGTAATATGACGATTTGGTGCGTAACGAGCGAAGTGTGGTGTCTGTTTGTTTAAAGCCGGCACTAGACATAAGATCGAATACTCAAATACCATACAAGCGACAGTCAGAAGCAACAACAGGTTATAGCAGTCAAGAACAGCCTGCTGTAGACAAAAATATAGGCCTATTGTTGTCTACAGAAGGCTGTTCTTGCCGGCTTGTTCCCGTTTCTTGTAGTGTCTTGCCTCATACATAGCATCCATCGTCCACCGTCTACGCTTTGCCCCGGATATCACAAGTGATAATCCTGCCTGACCCTGGAGGATCGGCACTAAGAGCTTGCCCGGCTCTCCCTAGACTGTCACCTGCCCTACCATCCTCGTGACTGGCAAACTATTTTCTAAGTCGTAATGTTATATTCTCGTCGTACACGCACGTCTCGTCTTACACGCAAGACAGGAGGAGTACAAAAACTTTTGCACGGAAGCAGAAACATAAGCTTCATTAATAAATCTTAAGTCATTTTATCCAAGGTTTTCAGTAAAAAGTTCTGGGCCGTATCAGCTGTTCAATTTCAAACCTAGTATCCGATTTTTTTTTAATGGGTTTTTTTGCATTTTTCGACCTTATAGACTGCCCTCCACACACCAGGCAAGCAAAAACTCCCAGATATGAGTCAAATACGAAGTTACACAAAGTCGGAAATCTAGTATCTAGAGCAAAAGTTAGTTCTACAGAAATCGTTTTTCGGCTCTCCTGTAAAATTTAGTTTTATGCAGATACTGGGCTTTGATATTTCACAGCCGATATACTTTTAGAAGAAAAAAAAAAACGCCTGTACTGTTCTCATCCGCCTGTACGCCGGTAGTGCTTGTTTATATTACGCTGCCCCAATTCCAGAGCCCGAACATATGACTTTGTTTCAAAAACGTTAATACATTGACTATGATGTTTTAATGGCGCAATGTTTATTGGAAAATAAGCTACTGTGTTTGGCAAAGCGTCCTGTTGATTGACAGATCACTGTCTCTCTTCCAGTGAGTTGAGCTCCATGATTACTAATAAATGCGTGCACTGAGTGGACAGGTCCACTCACTCAATCTGTGTAGTTATTTCCTTAAAAGACCATTTCAGACACCAATCCATACACGTCTCTCCACATGATCATGTGTCTTGGACTATAATAGAGACTGTGTACTCTGAGTTTGTTTCGGGTTTTCTCCTCAGAGTAGTCAGATAGGAAACGCCGACCTCATCTAACTAAAAAAAAATATGATTGACGTGTAAAAGTGTTTGTACAAACCCGCTTACAGAATGAAAATCATTTATTGTGTGACGACTGAAGTGACAGAATGGCAGATTCTCTTATGGTAGCATTCTGTGCTCTGCCTATAGCTGTTCTCCAGGCAAAACGATGTTCCCCCCCCCCCGTAGCTCATGACTTCTACGTCCTACCGTCCTCCTCAGTATCGCTCTCTGAAGATGTAAAGGTTTGGCGTTATTTACATATGAAGCCTTGGATAATATGGTAGTTGCCTTCCCTCCCGGTGTATTTGTCTTCAACCAGGATCGGCCCTATCCCAATCCGGCTTTATAGCCACTTACATAACACACTCGCAAATGGGGAAAAGGTCACAAGAGCATTTATAGCAACGTTCTCTTTTGACAGCAAGCGTGCTTGGTAAATTTGCCACAATTTGTTGTTGAGGCGAAGTCAATGTGGGGTCTAGGACGATTGCGCGCTTCTATGAAGTGTGCTGTTTAGTGTAAATTAATATTATTACTTCTTACGTACTCTAACCACAATTTTAAAAATATGTATACCTATGCGTACGTATTATTCACGCAAAAAATCTTAGTTTTCACATTAAACATTTTTCCGAGCAATCGTCTACGTGCCATTGTAAACGTTTACATTTTCAAGAACAGGGTGTCTACAGTATATACTACTGAAACATGAACTACAATTACAGACCACAATCAGTTTATGAATTAATTTCCTACGATTTTCCCTTGAGGATAAAACACCCAGGATAATGGATAAGCAATATATATTTCATTTATAAATAGCTTTATAAGTTTCCTTGTATATTAAATCTGATGATGTATTTAATTGCGATTGTGGTGACACAAATCTTAACTTTCCTAATAAATAAAATGGAATTGAATAATCACCGAATTGGTGATTAGTTTATTGTTGAAACGTTAAATGATTTGTGGCTTAGTAATAACAGTTACACGGGTCGACCGATCAAGTTAAGCTACACTTGGTGCTGTTGCTCCGTGGATGGCTGACCATCTTTACATACCAAGACCCCTTACGAGCGTCAGTAAGCACGTTAAGCCGTTGGTACTGGCTGTCATTTGTGATGTTTGACAGTTTTTACGGGTCGTTAGAAGTCCGAAAGTCTGACAACAAGTTTAACCAAGGGGTATCGTGGTGACGGGAGATCAGACAGGCAGTCGCTCGATCTAAAACACTGGTATTCAGCTGCAGCAGGTTAGACTGGAAGCAGACCCCAAAATAGTTGGGCAAATGGCTAGGCAGATGACGTTACACGATACAACCAACCATAAACCAGTTAACCAGGCGCGTTAAGTCGTGGCGTGCCGCCATTGAAATACTAGTGCCGTGACATTCTGGCTACTCATTAGTGATCTGAGTTTGCAACACGTAGCTTTTCAGTAACGCCCTGGACGATAGGCCTTAAAAACAGGACATCTCATGATGGCTATCCCTTTGACGTGTCAGCCCTGGGCTCGGCGTGGTTAATTTTGTCCTCCGATCCAGTATGGTTGGATCGCACTTAGAAATCGGAAAGTCAGAAATATAGACGAAGCCTAAAGGTCTTGCCACGAACGCTGTCAAAAGGTTATCAATGATGAACAACAATGGATTCAAGTATTCCTAGGAAGGATGTTGGAGACCGGAGACTGGAAGTTATGATATATTATTTAATTATTTATTATACTTCTTAAGACTTATTACTTGTTTTGATTCTAGTGACGTTTTGATTTTCTTATGAAAATTTAATCGGTATAGATAGTTCGCGGATCGCACGAGCGCGTGTTATAAAAAAGAGCTTTTAAACAACGCCTAACAAAGCTTAATGAACAAATTTACATGTAATTGAGTTTTCTTTCATTTAAATTTAAAACAAGACAACATTAAAGTCTATACAAACCCGCTTCTAACCTGATAACGTACAGAGGGGAATTTCAGGACCCCAGGCAGTTGATTAAAATGGCCTCAAAATCGTTACAGATAATAGCAAAAAGGATCATCATAGTCGTTGGGCAACTCATTTTAAACTTTAAATCATTTCTGATGAAGTTTGTAGAAATAATATTTATTGATAAACTATCTGATATCCTTTGTAGAGACAAAAGTGAGAGCAGTAGTGGCTCAGTGGTGACTTAACGCGGGTTCTAATTCGAACTCAGACACTTTTCGGTGTGCAATTTATAAATGCTCTCAAAACCGCTGAAGGAAAACTTCTTGAGGAAATCAATACGTCGAAGAACCAAAAATTCGGACTTGCTACCCTCACTACCCAGTATGTGCTGTCAGGGGAGATATAGCTACGTCTAAAAGTCACTATTGTTCTTATTTAAAAGACATGGCGCTAAACCTCTTTTATACCTGTATCTCTTTTTCGCACTGAACAACGATGACTTATACAGCTCGAACACTGGGCGTACGATACTTAGCTAAGGCCATCACCGGCCGCTCGTCTATCAGTCTTTGCTTCATATATCTTTAATGTTACAACTCACCTTCAAGCATTTGAGGCAGAAGGTATGCTGGCATGGTAGGACACGTGACGAGGTGTCGAGTCGCTCCAGACAAACGGAGCACTCGAGAAGGTCGTTGAGTAAACCCTCATCCATGCCGGTCGGGGCACTGGAAACAAAACACGACACTGTCATTCATCATCATAGATAGGTACATTTTTTTTTACTTCGAGAAGAACATTATGGGGACACCACATACATCACAATTAGGGTTACCATTTCGAAATCAGAAACTTTTTGTCAAAAGGCAGGTAAATTAAAAAAAAAAAAAAAACAATCGGGGCCTTATACATTAATATGTTTGTTTTATTAGCGTTCCTTAAAAACACGACGTATGTCAAAAAATTCGGACGGGGGGCGAAAAAGCCGGACACATCATATAGCTAGACACATCGACGCCCCCATGCAATAAGTAAAACTTTAATTTTACAGGAAAATGTTTTCTGTTTTTGTTGAATATCTTTTCAACGAGAGGAAGTGTGGAGATCGTTAATTAATACATCAAACGAAAGCTATTTTTTGTCAACATTAAATTATGTGTAGAGAACAAAACAAATACATATTACAAAAAATTAAAGATATATTCATATTTAGAATATTATTGCCGTAACTTTATTAAAAGTTTTGATACGCGAAATTACAATAAGGACTTTTCCAACGTTATTTCTTATTCATAAAGACAAAAAGACAAACAATAATTGTTGTCGTTGTAACGGGACATAAGACATAATAGGTTGGGGAAAAAGTTTCTTCGCATTTTTTAACAAAATTCAAAACATTTTTTAATAAAGTTTATTTACATTTAACTAAAGTATGTAGGGACGTGAGGGCGCAGAGACTGCCACTCCCTCACGCGCCCCGCCTCCTCCTTCGCGAGCATTACTGCTTCGCAGAAGGAGGTGACGGCTTCCCATGCCCTCTCGCTCCGTACCATGGCTCGCACCAGGGTCGGACGCGAGAGGTCGCCGCCGCCGATCGCCTCCACGAGGACACGGCGGTGCTACGCCCAGGCAAGGCACACCTACACCGTATGCTCTACCGTGTCCTCCAGACGATCCTCGCAATGGAAACTTTGCCTCCAGATCCCATGGCGGCACTCCGGCAAGAAGGCTCGCCGCCTCGCACGAGACCGTGCGGTATCGCCGGATTAGCCGGATGGCCATGACCCTCTGGGCCGCACTCAACCGGCGTGCTGGGCGCAGCCTCAATGAGGGCGCCAACACCGGTGCCCAGTAGAGGGCCATAGACCGCACGACCCCCGTGTAGAGCCTCCGGCAGGAGGCGTTGGGACCCCCCAGATTGGGCAGGAGCCGCTTTAAGGCAGCCCCAGCCCGCTCCAGTCTGGTAGCCAAACGTCGGAAGTGCTCGACGAAGTTGCACCGGCTATCGAGGACAAGTCCCAGGTACTTCATCGTCGGCAAGGCCGTCCGGTAGAAACTCCGCCCATGGGCTCCCCCGCTGACTCAGAGTTTCCGGCCCCAGCTCGTGGAGGACGTGGTGAGCGTTCAGTTCCCTACGCGAGTGGAACATAGTCCCCCACCCATGGCTCCGCCTCCTGCGGTGCCCGATGCGGACCACACCACCGACGACGACGACGATGCTCCAGAGGTGACCGAGGTAGAGTTGAGAGTGGCGGTACGTCGGCTAAATGCCAAAAATACCGCCCCAGGACCCGACGGCTTGCCTGGCAAAGCCTGGGTCCTGGCCTTGGAGGCTCTCGGGCCTCGACTAAGGGGGCTCCTAAGCGCATGTTGGCAAGCGGCCAGTTCCCACTTCGTTGGAAGACGGGACGAAACTGTTCCTCATTAAGAAACCAGGGCGCCCAGCGGACTCTCCGTCCGCTTACCGGCCCATCGTGCTGCTCGACGAGGTGGGCAAGCTCTTTGAAAGAGTAATTGCAGACCGCCTCGTCGGGTGGTTGGTGCGAGAGGGGCCGGATTTGGCGGAAAGCCAGTTCGGGTTCCGCAAGGGGCGCTCTACGGTGGACGCCATCATGCGCGTGCGAGCCCTCACGACGGGGGATGCAGTGGCCCGGGGAGGGGTCGTCTTGGCGGTGTCTCTAGACATCGCCAACGCCTTTAATACCCTGCCCTGGAGTTGCATTAGGGAGGCACTCCGGTATCACCGGATGCCGACCTACCTCTGTCGTGTGGTCGAGGCTTACTTGACGGATAGGGCCGTTATCTACCCCGGTCACCAGGGAGACTGGAACCGACGAGAGATGTCGTGCGGTGTCCCACAGGGATCGGTCGTGGGGCCGCATCTGTGGGACATCGGTTACGACTGGTTGCTGCGCGCCGACCTCCCTAGCGGCGTCAGCGTAATTTGCTACGCTGACGACACGCTGGTCCTGGCGCAGGGGAGGTCGCACGAGGCGGCGGCCGAACTAATGACACGCGGGGTTTCGACAATCGTCGATAGGATCCGGCAATTGGGACTCGAGGTGGCACCTTGCACAAGTCCGAGGCCATGGGTTTTCATGGTCCTCGGAACGCGCCACCTGCGGGTTCCCAAGTCACGGTAGGAGGGGTTCACATATCTGCCAGGGTCGCGAGATTGGTCGAAAGAGATACCGTGACCCTGGCACATGGGCAACTGAAGGAACAGGGGCTGGGTTTTAGTCAGTAAAAGTCTGACACGCCCTCCCGCTCCGCCCAGAGCGGGAAAATTCATTTGATAATTTCCATTCCAGAAAAAAAAAAAGACATACATATATTTATTACTCAATTACCTTTTGCCAGCGACTTCATCCGTGTATTATACATATAAACCTTCTTCTTAGTTTAAAAGATCTAAGCATACACACGGGAAGCGACTTTGTTTTATACTATGTAAAGGTAAAGATTATTTACTTTTAAATGTTTGTTAGTTCTCATAACGGTTTGAGCGTACTCAAAATAATTAGACAGCAAGAACGTTCTAGCATTTACCAAGACCTGCACGAAATTCATTAACGCTAATACGCCCAACGCCCACGTGCCCACCAGACTTAATATAATCGCAGCGGGATTTTTTTTGCCATGGAGGAGGGAATGCTCCTCTTACACCATACTTTCCCGTTTTACGCAACATAATAAAATCTTACGCCTGTATTCCTGAAAGGGTCAGGCGGAAATGTACTGAATAGTACAACAATATTTAGCTAGTTAGGTAAAAAATTAACAACACTGTCCAACTCAGAATCGAACCCAGGACCTCATAATCGCTTACGACCTCAAGACCCGCAAAGCAGTTTTTTTTAAATCTCTCAATGCCTCAAAATTTTATGCATTATTTTAGTTGTGAATTGATATCAATGCAGCACGCGTAGCATGACCATCATAGACAGAACTTTGTCTATTCTTGGTAGAATAGAGATAGAATTGTCATGCTACGCCAGCATAAAACGGTATAAATGTTTCTACAAGCTTTAATTGTCTTTAATCTTTCTACAATCTGTAATTTTGTCTATTCTTCCGTCGACAAAACCCATTTCTACGGAGGTCATGCTACGCGTGCTGGAAGCCTTTATTCTGAGAGGCCTCTCTTTAGATGTTACTTATGCCCTCTAGTCAGGATAAGGACAGAACACTTCTAGAAAACCATAGATTAATAATTGTACTTAGATATTTGCATGCCATGAGAAATGACAGACAAGCCGTGAACCGCTCTTATTTAAGATCTTGCATGCATGTATTATTTTACTACATGCATGGGTGACTACTGAGATGATGTCTAATAGAGAAGGTTGGAAGAAAAAGACATGTTGCGCCGACCCCAAATTGGGAAAAGGGGAGGAGAATGATGATGATGCATTATTATAATATTTTAATTCTGTACACATGTTCGAGCAAATATTTCTTATTCTTATTTTAATAAAAATCATGCAATTTTAGCAGGTTGATGAACAGGAAACATTCAAGTTGCACATTCATCTTTTTATTGAGCTCATTCACTACTGCACTATTAAATAACAGAGCCATCTTGTTATCTACAGCATTCATACATGTCAAATAAACTCAGAGCTTATCTTACAATACATTATGTACCTACACATTGCATACTGTACTCTACAGTCTTATGTGTCAGACAGAAAAGTCCAAAAAAACCAAGGCAGTCATACTTATTCTTAGCCAAACACAATCTAAATACAAACGCAAACATTGAGAGACTCAGGCCAGACAGCAAATTGCATGTAACAATTTTGCCAACTACCTACTAACCAGTGTTGATAAGAGCTAATTAGGTACGCAATCATTTTCATTGGCTTATTAAGACATCCTTAATCAAGAGCAGTGTGAATGCAGAGCGCAGATGATTACTTCTTTTGTAATTTTCATAACAATGGTGTGTTTACTTGGAACTCTACACCTGTTGATTTTTTCACAACACTGAATGGATTTGAGAGAGGACACTTCGGTTTGCTATTATTTTTACTTTACAATATTACTTAACGGATTGACCTTTTCACATTCAAAATTTTGTGTCTGAGTTAACATATTTATTAGGTGTATTAGACAATTTTCAGCAGGAATGGCATTAAAGGAGCATGACAGCATTATTTACAACAGTACAGACATATTAGTTATGGATAGCGAACTAAATGATTATCCTTTTATTAATCGGTTGAATGATGCAATTACAGAAACAATTAAAAAGCCAATGTGTTTAATTAAAATAGAAAAAGAGTTAAATTTGAATATAGGAAAACATGCTAGCCATTCTGTTGATTACTTATAATGACAAGATTTGTGAGCAAAAATCCACTGGTGTACAGTACATATAGCTACCTACATGGTGGAGTGTTCATAGGGCTATTGCCATCGCCAACATACTCAACAGTAACAGTATGTAATGACTGTTGGTAAGTACACAAGCGGTAGCAAAGAGATCAGTATTACACTTCACCTGATCCAGTCTGTCCCTTGCTGCCCCAGCAACGCCCTAAGCTGAGGTCCATGCCCTACTTGGGGTGTCTTAGCATGTAGTCACTTAGGTTATAAGTTTTAAGCCCTGGCTTTCATTTATTCAGGCTCCCACAGGCAGGTACGGTATAGGTACAGTTAAGCAGCTGACAACCTCCTAGGATGGTCTGCAAGATGCTATTCCCTAAAACCGTTACTAGTACACAGCAGCCGATAGGCTTAATTATATTATCACTTTAAAGGATACTTTAAAGTGTTAATATAATTATGTAATACTAACAACTAAGTGAAATACAGTCAATCTGGGTAACTTTGACAGATAAGGGCGATATTTTATACTATATTTAAAAAAATTACGCCTATCACTCGAGTGTTTTTTATTTTATCAGTGCTCTCGTATTACTTTCCGTCTATAGAAATTCACAGAAAGTTTATAAAACATACCAATATAGTAGAAAATCTCAATTCTGTGCCCTGTCAAAGTTACCTTCATAAAATGGGTAACTTTGACACACACAGAGCCATGCATAAAAAAGTAGTAATAAGTATTATTTTTATCAATCTGGGTAACATTGGTGTATGTATTTATTAACTAATGGATGCATGTGACTCAATGAAACGACCATTTTGCAGATTTGTCTTATATTAAAAAAAAAAATGAAGATTCAGTCTACAGCATTTGGCAATGTTACGCTCATTTTTGAACACCATCAAAAACGCTTTAAAAACTCCTATAATTAAACATTTTTAGGCAAATTAAAAAGAAAACAAGCAAAAATAATTAAAACAAAAAAAAATTTTGTAAAATCTTGAGCATAAATTGTCTATTCTCCCCACTCCATATAGAGCAAATCGTCATTAATTGTGTAGAGCCCAGGCTGTTTTATACTGATTTTACTGTTATCTACTGTAGATACAATATCATCATATTTAATTTTAATAATTTCTCTTTTGTCTGGCCATTTCCAACCACCTTGTATTGATTTACTCATGACAACAAGTGTATAATACGGGAATGTGGAACTTGCCACTTTTCCTGGAAACAGTGAGCCTTCTGTTTTAAATATAACTGTAGTTCCAGGTGAGAACTCAACATATTTTGAAGTGGAAGGTTTAGATAAGAGCATACTTTCTTCTTCTTGTTCATGTTGCAAAACTCCATCTATAACAACAAACTCTTCGGTCATCTCTTCTATCACCTCTTCCTCCGCCATGTCACTTTCTATTTCTTCGCTTTCCGGCGGCATTTCATCTAACAGGTTTGATGTCAACGGTGCCAACGTAATATCAACTTCATCTTTATTCTTATTTTCGTTGTGCTGAGTCTTAAGTTTCTTCTTGTTCTTTGAACCTTGTGGACGGCCTCTTTTAGTGGAAACCTTTGGTTTTGTCACATTAGCTTCATTTTTATTCCTATAGTATGCTTCGACTTCTTCGACTGAAACGCTCTTACCAGCGCTAACTGGCATTTGGAATTTTCTCTGGTTCTGGATGCCAAAGTCGGCAGTACGTACTTCACTTAGGTAGCTTTTAAAACTTTCTCCTAAAGCTTCTTTGACATCAGTTACATTAATTGGAGTTTTGGCATATTCAGCAAGTCGATTTAGCGCCTCTTGACGATTCAAGGGATAAATACCAGCTGCTCTAAATCCTGCTATAATATTACTGGAAGAATGGTGAGCATTCAGTTCTAAAGTTCTTTTCACGAGCGTCGCGAAGCAGTTTTTGGGAAGCGCAACAGCTTTTTTACCCCTCGTCGTCTGACGCCAGTTCAAAAGAACAGATCTCCAAGAAGATTTCAAAGCACTGAAATAACCCACATCGAGTGGCTGAAGTATATGTGTGGAGTTCGGAACTAAACAAATAAATTTAACATCGTTGTCTTTGCACAATTTCAATGTTTTGACTGAAATATGGGAACTCAAGTTATCACAGAGGAGAACTTTCTTGCCTTCTTTCTTTAATGCTATGGGAAGAAAATGTGTGCTAAACCAGTCTTCGAAACTTTCTATATCTATCCAACCACTTTTTGTGACTGTCATTCGTGATCCTGGTGGTGCTCCAATAAGCCAATCTGACCACGTGTTTTTAGCTTTAAATATGAAGTATGGAGGGATCATTTCTCCGGCAGCATTGCCACAAAATACAGTTGTATAGCACGATTTTGTGGAGTTGCGAATAACTTCTGGATTACGACATTTGCGTCTGAAAAGCATTTTTTTCTTTTGTGGGTCATCATGAAAGCCAGTTTCATCAAAATTGAAAATATTTTCAGGAGGTATATCCTGCAACTCTACTTCTAAATTGTCGAAAAATTGGTTAATCTTTGCTTCATCAACTTGAGCCCTACTACGACTAATGTTACGGCCAAACGTAAGCTTCAGATCTGGGTGTCTACTGAGAAATAACTGACCCCACTCCCATCCAGGTCGATTGTTACTAAAAACTTTGATTTTTCTATTAACAGAGTTTAAATACCGCTGTATTATGAGACTAACATCATCAAGAGCTACAGGAATTCCACTGTCCGCCAATGCCTTCACATGCTCTTTGATAATAATTTCTTCCTCGTTGGTTAAAGCAGTGGGCCTGCCAACCTTCTCAGTGTGTTTATTTTTTAATTTTATTTTTTATTGTATTTATGGGTATTTGAAAATGTTTACTGGCACTATACGCACTTAGTTCTCCCGATTTGACTTTTTTAAGGCACTCTTCCAACTTTTCTGGACTGTAGTTTGATCTTACACCGTACTTTCGTGTACCAGGCTCCGAAGTCAACTTTTTTCTGGGCATGGCGACTCGTAGCTAAAAAAATATACAAAAATAAAAATCCATACATATGTACCTATTAATTACGCCGCTATTACTGCTGAACATTAATCTCATACAGTCAAAATATTTAAGGAAAACATTATGAAACTCTGTGTCAAAGTTACCCCGCATAAAATAAATAGATAATAATTGGTAAGGGTAACTTTGACAGTGTCAAAGTTATCCAGTTATTGTTCAAAATACATATCTTCATATTTATGCATGAAATTTAAAAATAAGACGTAATTATATGCAAATCTTTCATGATAATGCGATAGTACAATTACAAATGGCTCTGTATAACATCTCACTTACCTTATCAGCAACCAAAATCACAAAATATTCAAAAAGTTATTCACCGTAAAGCAAACTTGAATTCGCGCGCTATATTCAGAAAAAAAGTTTTGACGTTTTCTTACTTTGACAGCTTACTTTTTTTTAAGGTGCGTTTACGAAGCTTGTTTAAAATTGCAAATCTAAAATAAACATTTATGAATAGTGTTGGCTTCATGCGAAAAAATAATCAAAACTAGTTCATGGTCCCGCTGTCAAAGTTACCCGAATGAATCAAAGTTACCCAAATTGACTGTACTACAAATGACCAAACATTCATAAAATTAATCAACTTTAAAGCAGTACTGGGTGTGATTTTCGTTGGTATGCTAAAACAAACATACTTCATTATATTTACACAGGAAGTGATATTTAATCTTTGTATCAACATTGGGATTGACAACAGTTTATAGTTTTAAAAAAACAATAAAATGACTAAATACCCAATAACACAAAACAAATATTAGGTATGAATTTTTAAGCATTGTTTAGTGTATTCACTATTTGTACAAATAAGTTTTTGCTGATTTTGGTGAAAATTAGGCTATGTGGTGCCGGACGTAAAGAATAACACCACCCCATTTCTTCCTGTGGGTGTCGTAAAAGGCGACTAAGGGACTTACTAGAGAATGGGCAGCAGCGTTCTCTATGCATTTTACCACCATACTGCGATCGCCAACCCGCCTGCCAAGCGTGGCGATTATGGCAAAGCCCCCCAAATTGGGGGAGGCCTAAGTCCAGCAGTGGACGTCTTGCGGCTGATATGATGATGATGAGGCTATGTGGTAAGGCTTGTGAAAAATAAAAATAAAAAAAACCAAGCCCTCTCACTGAGAGGAGGCCTGTGTCGCAGCAGTGGGCACATTATAGGCTGATGATGATGATAAAGCCTTGTGCCCTAAATTTCATAACGTAATATTGTATTTAGAACCAACAAATGAACTTTCATTTCATCAATTAAGTTATATCATATACAAAAACATTTCTTCTAGAAGCTACTGAGCATTGAGTGATAAATTACTCACTCAGCTGATAGACTTAAAACATTTTAAAGTAAGGAAACTTATTACAACATTTGTTTACTTAATTTCTCAGCTGTTACCAAACTTTTTGGCCATCAACTTCCCTAGACTTCACATTGACAAGGCACTACTTAGTGGATACTGTTGCCAAAACAATGGTAGTTAAGAAAATAACATAGTTTGCTCTAAATTTGAAAATTTGCATTCAAGTGTTATCTTGAGTGTTATGTGATAAAATGATAAGAGTGTGATAAAAACTTTACACTTCAATAGATTGAATATTTTTGTTTATAAAAACATGGTTCAGGTTGTTTGCCAGTTACAGGTTGATGTTTTGCTTGCATGGCTATTTCTAAGGGAGTGCTTGGCTGATTTCAGATAATTTATTTATAGTCAACATAACTAGCTTCTACCACTCTACCACTGCAATTATTTTCAGATTTACATAATATTATCCACATTTTGAAGGACTGAGACATGTGTTTGAATTTAAAGAGTCAAGTTAGAGGACTTTTGTGGGACGAAATTCACGATGAAAGCATGTTGCTAAGTGGTAACATTTTTATAAATAGAAAAGTAAGAATTCCAATTTCATGTTTGCATTCCTCAGAATACACGGAAGTGTCAGGAAAACAAATATATTTGAGTATAAATAGCCCGACTAACACGATACCGAATAGAACATCGCTACAATGCAAGTTTTCTTGGTATTTTTAGATCGACATGCACGTTCTTGTGAGATTTACATGATTACATCTAACGTTAAAACTCAAAATGTTGATGACTCACCGAATGTTTTAAATTCCAACGATGTTAGCGGGAAGTCTGACCATTATTGCTAAAGCACAATGAAACAAAATCCACGGGATACCACCCCGAACCAGTCACACAAAAATTCTTCGACACAAAACTATCTAAAACGGCACATAGTTCAACACTGTGAAGGGTTAATTACACCGGGAACTATAGGTCGGAGGGTGAAGTTACTACTGTGAGAAATATGCAGTTGTTCACATAAAAACTGATACAATTTCACGCACAAATGCCATTCTCGCCGTTTCTTCGTTCGACCGGACGGTGAAGCGGGGGCGGGAGCAAGCGACGAGACTATCACCTCTTGGGGTGTTCATCCTATTATTACGAATTCTACCAATCGAAACGTGTAGTTATTCCCTTATTTTATATAGATTACTTATTATTATTCAAAGGAAATACGCCAAAATGATTACTCTTGATCTCATGAAAGTATCATAAGTAATAGTTGATGATTATGAAAACGAAAAGTTTGTGAAAAAAAAACTAACAGTGACCAAAATAAAATACAGTAGTAATATTAAGGTTTTAGATGGCAACTATTCAGAAAAAAAAGGAATTTAATCTTGTTTCTTAATATTTTCATAAATATTAATAAAATGAAAGCTTTTCGGTCTTATTTTCCTAATGATTCAATAGGTAAGGTAACTGTGATTATATGTGATGCACTAAAATTATTGATATCTCATTCATTGGTCTTTTACTAAGCTAATGCGTCTGATCTCATTTTGTACCCTGAAAGCATAACAGATAGAACTTGGGAAGGCTGTAACAAAAACATTATCAGAATAACTAAACAGCTTACTTCAATGCACAACTAATTTATAATTTTGCCGTTGAGTTTTGGCCACTGAAGCCTTTTCGGAAAATCGGGTTGCCTAACGCTTTCATGGACTTTGTACATACATACAAAATTAATCATTATTGCAGCCAATGAGTTGGAACTGGAGCTGTTATTTTAACATTTTGAGGAGCATGATTTTTTATAATATTTCATTGATTTCTGACTAAAAGCTATGCTATAATAAGAGAAAGTTTTGGGAAAAGAAAGGAAAGATCTATTGCACGGATCTAATTTTTAAAATTTTCTAAACGTACGCATGAACGTCAGTTAACTGTCAGATAAAAGCTGGGCTGTCAAAATATGTCAGACTTTTTGCGTAGACTTTTATTTTCTTGAATTTCTGAAAAATGTCACGCGATAAAAGCGTGTGGTTTGCAGAAGAGATATTGCTGGATGCCAAATTAATTAATTTTCAATTGGAAACGGGAGAATGGGACGCTGTGGAGGAAATGTTACGAGCCGAGGCTCAACTTTCCAGAGATGCCGAGACCGGACGATTGCGCCCGTAAGTAATACAAACATGTGGAATTTTAATGTTTATTCGTCTGTTTGCATTGGCATGCATTTTGTTCCAGTCATAAATTTACATTATGCGGACCATGTCTCTCTCTCTCACTGAAGAATCTTGATCACCATTGTATCCAAATGTGCTAGATTCTGTGCTCTCCACTCATCTCTTATGGCTATTTTTATTTTGAATTCTTCGGTACAATAATATTGTAGAATCTGCTAGTATTACAAAGTTACAGTAATTATTCAAATACATTATAAATGTAGTTAACTTAATGTAATGCTACATTTTCGGCAATCAACACTTGATGTTATGTGTCACTGTTTTATTTTATTAACTTAAATTATTTGCATAAACACTAACAGTTTTAAAATAAGAATATATTAGGGCATCAAAAACTTCGTCCCCATCAGTGTCAACAGGAAAAGTGCCCAAAAGGCTGTATTTCCGTATTATGTGGGCGTTTTTCAAATCAGATGTACACGTGACGAACAGGAACAGATTTTTTTGTTTTAGAAATTTTACAGTAAATTTTTATCTCATTTGATAAGATATATTCATAAATTTTTATATTAATTAATTCATAAATGATATTACTATTGATATTACTATTAAATAAGTTAAAAATAAAAAAATATGTTAGTATCATGAAAAACAACGCGATAATCTTAATTTTTATGGAAGAGTTCACAAGAACGCACTCCGGTTCGTCACAAAGGAAAAATGTAAATAAAATGAAATATATGAGTTGTTCTGTCAATTTGTTTTTATTATGTATTAAATTACCTTCATAACTTTAAATAAAAACATCTTAACAAAAATAAATCACTATAATCATCGCTTAGCATTATTTTTTCTTTCAAGATCGTCACAGTTGGAACTTTTGACCACTAAAACATTACATTTCTACCATCTACTTAAAATGAAATTGAACGAGATTACAAGTAATTTAAAAAGCAAACTCAGCGTTAACTAGAATGACTTAAATATTATCAAATAACTAAATACTTCTTAAATAGGATTTGTTTTTGTCTCGGTAAAAATATGGGACAGTGACTATCTGGAATTCTTAGTGACTAAAAGGAAAAAATTAAGCTAAGTTTACACAGTAATATTTGGTTGAACATTTTAATAGTTTTTGTTATTAATAATATAACGTAAAAAAAAATTGAAAACCTCCTCCTTTTTTTGATGTCTGTTAAAAAACAGGTTATTACCAAAACCAGTTTTAACTTGTTTCAATTTTTCCCTGTATCGTTTAGCTCACTGAAATATAACAAACAGAAACTTTAAAGCAACAACTTAAAAAATCGTGTAACCATGAATTCAGTATATATGATTCTAGACACCTCTAGACATAGATTAGCGTAAATTTTTCGTCGGCTATTAAAAATATGCTTTTTTTGATAACCGACGAAAATTCTATGCAGTGATCATGTGCTGAATTTATGGTTACAGTTTGCACATTGGTTTTTTTTTCGTTTATATACAACCTATACCTACCTACAAATATCTTCGCACTGTTTCAACTGTTTTTGTTTTCACTGTTAATTATATTTATTCTACACTAGCGTGTTCAAGTACATAAAATTTTAACCAAGTTTACCATAATATTTTGATTCTAGGTCACCATCTATGTATATTTTAATATTCATCTAAATTGGTTCAACCGTTCCGAAGATTAGCGGTAACAAACATCCAATCTTTCATATTTATAATGTTAGAAGGATTTTTTATTTTAATACCATTCATCCAAGTGTATCCCCAGCATAATAGTTCCAGTTCGTCACAAAATGATTCCAGTTATACAATACGTTACGAACCGGATGTGACGAATTCATAACAACAAAACTTTAAAAAATTATTCAATCTTTTGTGTCCATTTTATAACTAATTTCGGGTAGTTTTACAAAAATGTATAAACCAAATGTACAAATGTAATTGTGTTACGACAAATAACATGATAAACTGCTACATACCTCATAAAATCCTGTTACTATCTGGAACTCCAATTCGGCACCACCGTAACGCGCCCACTTTCGTCACAGATTTTGTTGACACTGAGGTTTGCTTCAAAATGGGGGTTACACCACAGCCAAGATAAATGTTACCAGAAATGAAAAACAACCATATTTAAGGGTAATATTGGGAGGGAGTATGAAAAATTTACCGTGACTATTGCCGGAATTCCGGTTCTGTCATATTCTTGGGACAACAATAAAATTGTATTATGAGCTATTTTAAGCCCATATTCGAAATAAAGGGCTCTGAATTGTATTTATGAGTTCAACTTACGTATATAATATAGACCCTAAAACAGTGACGCTATTTAATTTATATAATCTTATCTGAGACTTGAAAGTTCCAAACATACATGTGGGACATGAATATTTTACACTTTTTTTGTTGTTAGTTTTATGATATTTTAATATCCGTGATATTTGGGTTGCATATTATAGTCAATTTTAAAACTTAAATATGATGCTATTTAATAAATATGCAGTTTATTTCAGTGTGGTGCATACAATTTTTTTTAAAAATTGCTAAAGTCTAGGGACACCTCAAATTAGCAAATGTACATCTTTTTTGAAAAACGCCCATGTTACTTTATCACATAAAATATGTTTATCATCTTGTTTATCATGTTGTATCATCTTTTTTCCAAAACATTTGTATTTGACTTGCTACAGACATCAGAAAAATAAAATTCAATAAATACCATTTGTATTTCAGGAAAAAGGCATCAGAATATACTTTACGACTTATAGCAGAAGTTCTACATATAATGCGTCTTGACGTTGAACAAGCCTCATACAACAGAAGTACTCTAGCAGTTGCAGAACAATGTCTGCGATTGGTCCGTTCCTGTGCAGCAGCTGGCACAAAGATGCAGACATACATCTCGAAAGAACTCTCCATATTAGACTCTATGCTTATCTTAGCAACAGAATATCAACATCCGAGTGTTGACTTTGTAAATGAAGAGCTGCAGAAAAAGTTTGAATCATGCATGACTGTACTCATGCAAACCTTAGGAAACTTAGTCGTGAACAATCCTTTCAACCAAATAATGATTTGGAACAAATTTGATGCCAATATCCTCAACAGCTTTGTTGGATCAAATGATAAGATAGCTACCGCAGCTGCTATGATCGTTTACAACATATTATTAGGCCAGCCGAATGTGTTGCCTGATGATGTCATGTTATTGAACTCTTTAGCTTACATGTACAGTAATGGCAACACTGAATATCCACATTTAATAATAGAATATTTAATCGGTGTTGAGAACACTTACATAGAGAAGTTATATTCAAAATTGGAACCTGAATGTCGGATGCTTGTGTTGAACTTGGCATACAATATTTTGATGTCAACAGAATCTCAAGATATTAATGTGTCGGTTAACTTTGTTAAGTTTATGGCTCATGAGTTTAAGAGTAAATCGGATTGTATATTGAAGACGGTTGATAAGTATGTGAATTCTATTGAGCCTCAGGAGGTGGTGTTTCTATTAGAGATCATAGCCACTGCCTCTAGTATGGATGCGTATATGGATTGTTTGCAGACAGATAGCTCATTATTTATTAATTGTGCTTGTAAGTATAATACTATTTCTTCATATTGTTGCCCTTGTCCTACGACACGTAGGGACGGTGCCACACATTTTCTCTTCCATTCTCCCCTTTCAACCACTATGGTATCATTCCGTCTTCTCTTTCATATCATTCTTCAAACAATTCATCCATCTTTTCTTTGGTCTTTGGAGGGAGAGGTCCCTCTTCATCCATTAACATTTATAATATAACTAGCTTTGCATGCGGCTTCACTCTCGTGATATCAATAAAAAGTAGCCTATTCCTTCCTCAGGGTTCAAATAATCACTATACCGAATTAAATTCGGTCCAGCTCTTTCTTTATCCAGAGTAAAAAGACAGAGACATTTTTTTTTTTTGTTATAAGTTCCGTATACATAATTATACTTTTATATACATTATAAATTATACTTACGCAATCTATAGTATCATATTACATTGAATTACCAATGACCATAATGCATAATTTCATTTCAGTTCTTCTCCAAGCGATTCACAAGTTAGGCAAGGAGAGCAGCAACTTCTTTTCCTCGCTAAACAAGCTGTACGAGGCTACTGGCAGGACATTTATTGATGATGAGAATGAGAATATATCTGAAATACCAGTCAGCAGTCCGTGTGAGAGTGAGTTAACTACTATATTTTAATAAACTAGCTTGTTACCCACGGCTACATAGGCAAAATTGAGAAAGCAGTTATATTCTGGTCCCAAAGTATAAACGCATTCTCAATTTAGCCATTTTGTAAAAAAATGGAATTTTAAGGAGATTGTTAGGTAGCAGATTGAAAAGCGTCAATATGCTATCTAACGGAAGAATAGTTGCGTTACTTGCGTGCAATATAGTATCTTGCGGCAAAAATCTTTTTTTCGTATCCCGTAAACTATTTCTCATTAAAAGTTAGCTGTCCAAATGCATAGTATGGCGACACGCGGGCGTAAATAGGACACATCGAGCTTTATAGAGACTCTCACACAAGTAGGTAAAATCCGGTCGACGAATCATATGCAACCGATGAATCATGTCCGGTCTGAACTTTGCCAGGCCTGTCTCACTTCCATACAAGCGGCGCAAAATCTCCGAGATATTTACCTACTATTCTGGAAAACAACCTAATTTCAACCTTTTGCATTGCGTATAGCGTTCATAGTACAATAACTGTCTGCCGTCTCGCTTCAATCTGCTAGGGCTGTCAGAGAGGTAGAATATACAATAGTAGGTACTTTACGGTATTAACAGATTACGTGATCCGCGGGTGCGTGCGCTGCGTGTGCGACAAGTCGAGCGAGTGCAAGCCTATTGAGACTAGTACGGTGGCCGGACGCCAGGCACGTATACAGAGGGGGGGATAGTTGGGATTTATCCCCCCCCGAAATCTGACTGAAAAAAAAAACGTTTTAAGCCATCTGTTTATTTATTCGCTTGCGTGTTCTTTCAATAAGTAGGTAAAATAAAAATATAGATAGATCTTGATCTGATTATGTAAGCGACGTTACTAGTAGCGCCATCTAACCTATTTAGAGAGAAACCGAGAACGAAAACAGTAATGAACGACATCTATCGTCGAGTAGAAAAACTAATAGTAGAAAGATCGTCGCGTTGAGTACCGAAATATCGAGAAGCTTCCATAACTTTCTGCTACCAGGTAGTAGATGGCGCAATATTCCACAGTGTTCCAGAATACGAAAATGTAGTATAAATACGGCGGGGGCGGGAGTCCGGGAACCTGCATGTCAGTTTATTTCGAGAGCGATTCAAGTGAGAATCGAGAGCGACAAGCGAGAAGAAAAGTGAAATACCTCTGCAATAGTGACAGTATAGTGCAATAGACCAGTTTATTTTGATATTGGTTTCAGTTTCATAGAGAGTAGAGTAAATTCCTTCCGACTTGGTTCACCTGATCCTTTGCCCGTGCCGTGAAATAAAGGAAAAAAACTTCAAAACCACTGTTTTCATTGGATTCGCCAAATCGCCAGTCCGTTACGTACGTGAGATAGTGTTGGACAATTTTGGACCTGCAGACGTCATAATTTGTTGGACCGTTCGCCCTATCCATCACAGATTACTTAAATAAAGTAAAGTAATGTGTGAAATGTGAGTGCTTCTTGATTTGTGCTTGTTTGAACGTATATAAATTGCTGCTGCTAAAATGAAGAGAATTGACAACTTTTTCAAGCCAGTGGCAAAAAAAATTGTTACTACTAGCGAGGAAAAACTACTCCAAGCATGGCTTCTGCTGTTGATAGTAGACAACTAGAAACAACTTCGTCAAAATTTACAGAAAAAAATGTGATTTCAGCCGAACCGGCTGGAAGATGTAGAGATGAAGGAGAATGTTCAACTTCAAAAACGTGCAGTTTAGATACAATGATTATAAGTGAAACTTTTCCTGATATCGGCGTGGTTTCTAATGCCATATATAACACACAGTATCCTCCTCTTGTACTCACAGATGAACAGAAAAAAAATATTATTACACAGCCGTTTGGTCCAGATGCGTCATTTTCGTTTCCGGCTAGTAGCTTTGGAAAGAGGAAACTTAGATTTCGAAGAGAATGGATGGGATCATGGGAATGGTTAACATATTCGCCGAGGAGGAATGGTGTGTTCTGCAAATATTGCGTTGTCTTTTCATCAGGCACCGCTGGAAAAGGTTCCCACCAAACACTTGGAAGTTTTGTCAGCAAACCATTTGATAATTGGAAAGATGCAACAGAGAGATTTCGCGAACATTCTGCTGCTAAATATCACCAGTTTTCTAAGTTATGCGCAGAAAATTTCTTACGCGTAATGGATTCAGCAGCTATAAACGTTGCATCGCTGCTTAATGATCAAAGGCTCAAAGAAAAGGAAAGAAATAGAACAGCACTAAAACCTATAATCGAAACTATCATCTTCTGTGGAGAGCAAGAGTTGCCGCTTCGTGGAGACAAAGACAGTGGACCATTGACTTTAGAAAAGCCACTTGGTAAAGATGGAAAATTCAGGGCTCTGCTACGATACCGAGCAAGCTATGATAATATCCTGAAAGATCATATCATTACAACCCCTAAAAATGCAACGTATTTTAAGCCCTATTATTCAAAATGAAATAATAGATACTTGCGGAAAGATAATTCAGAAAAAAGTTGTGACACAAATAAATAGTTCAGAGTGTTTCGCGATTCTTGGCGATGAAACTTTAGATGTGAGTGGAACTGAGCAATTGTCTTTATGTGCGAGATACGTTTATAAAGGTATTTTGAGGGAGGACTTTCTCAGTTTCATTGAAATACACGACCTAAGTGCCGAAAATATAAGTGCAGAAATTTTAAAGAAATGTCATGAGATTGGTTTGAATCTCGATAAACTAGTTGGTCAGGGGTATGACGGAGCTGCTACCATGGGAGGACACATCAGTGGTGTGCAGACGAGAATCAGAAAAGAATTTCCTAAGGCCACATACGTACATTGCTCAGCACATCGTCTGAACCTAGTTCTTTCAAAAGCTCTTTCAGTTCCCGAGGTGAGAAATTCAATAGGCGTTGTGAAGGAAGTCTGCAATTTACTTCGCAACAATGCAATGGCCGGGAAACAGTTCAAGGAAAATGTGGAAAAGCTCACACCAGAAAGTAAGAAAAAAAGACTGGTCGGCATGTGTGACACTAGATTTATAGAACGTCACGACTCTATAAATGTATTTGGTGAGTTACTCGAACCTATTGTCATTACATTAAGAGAACTATCCTACACAAACAGAACTGTCGCCCAAACTGCCTCTACACTCATAGCTGCGATGGAAAAGAGTAGTTTCTTGATTTCTCTAAAAACCTGTGAAAGATTTTTCAGTTATACTCTCCCACTGTCAGCATATTTGCAGAACCCTACACACGACCTGGCCTCTGCTATGAAATTTTCCGATGACATTATCGGAAAACTAAAAGAGATACGTGACGATGTTAACCCGGTATTCTCAGAAATATATAACGCATGCTGCAAAATAGCGGAAGATGTCTTGCAAATAGAAATTCAGCGTCCTCGAGTTACTGCCCACCAAACTGCACGAAGCAACCCTTCCAGCGATACTGCTGAAGAATACTTCAGAAGAACTATTTTTATACCGTGCTTGGACGATTTGATATCTGGCATGAATGATAGATTTGCGAATCAAAGAGAGCTGCTTTCTTCTTTAGAAATTATTCTTCCGAAAAATGTGGACGAGAGGAAAATAAGTGAATTAGAAAATATGAAAATTTATTGGGAAGAAAGTGTTGGAGAATCACTAATAAAAGCAGAGTACAGTATGTGGTGTGCCAAGTGGAAAAACACAGATAAGAAACCAGTCGAAATTATGGAAATTTTAGACACGTGTGACAAAGTTTTCTTTCCTACCATTAACAGACTAATACATATTCTGGCCACCCTTCCGGTTTCAACGGCATCTGTGGAGCGGTCATTTTCATGCCTAAAGAGAATAAAATCCTTCCTAAGGAATAGAATGGCGGGCGAGAGGCTTACTGGTCTCGCTCTATTGTCTATTCATTCCGCTTTGGCGCCAGATCCTGATATGGTACTAGACGTAATGGCTGCCAGCGGAAACAGAAAAATACTTATATAATTATAGTATAGTACAGTGAAAATTATAGTACAGTGATTACAGCGATTTTCACACAGTTCACATGGTTGTTTCAATGTTTGTCCCCCCCCCGAACCAAAAGTCTGGATACGTGCCTGCCGGACGCTTGCGTTTATCATACCTAAACTCGGGAGTGAAACTTCTGTACCGTAAGGTACTAATATATATTCTGTGACTTTGCACAGAAGGCTGCGTAATAATATTTTTAAGACCCAATTGGTGACAGGTGAGTGTGAGTGAGAGAACTTGCGTCAAACTTCGAGAGCCCATTTCAGACCGGCCACGATTCATCGGTCTTATTGTACGCGATGTATGAGCGACCGAAACTATGCTCGAAAAAACTTTTTAGCAAAAAAAATAAACCACAGCGCCGAATTTTTTTTTTTTTTTGTTAAAAAGTTTTTATTTTATATTTTTTTTGTGGCTTTAATGCACTAATAATATTTGGCAAGGTATACACTATCCAATAAAAAAAGAATTATCAAAATCGGACTACTCTGTATAAATTTATGCGTGGTCTTACAATACAATCAGTGAGTGAGCAATCAAACATCCCCCCCTGTTTTCCGACCCTTAGGGTTCGATTTTGTTTTCCAAATTTATATGGGACCACTTTCGGGGTTCTTTTATATTTCGGTTCTTTTTATACCCTTTCCAATAAAAAAAAAAATTATCACAATCGAAGTACTATGTAAAAAGTTATGCGTGGTCTAACCTACATAAAAAAAAAATATAAAAAAAATATACGCGTCGAATTGAGATCCTCCTCCGTTTTTTTTCGTCGGTTAAAAAAGCCGTATCTTCTATAAAACTCGATTTCTTATATTTCCAATCTGGTACTGTATCTTTTTCCGCATTAGCTATGTGAACTAAAGAAATAAAGATATATAAGAAATTTTAATCGTATTATCACTGAAATGTGTGAAATAAGCAGTTAAATTGTACAGCTTCACGGTGTTAATGATAAAACGGGCAACCGACTAACCGTGTCATTGAAAATCATGGCTCTACAAACACCGCATTTAACAAACTTTGAGACTAATTGATGAGCGTTACAGAGATAGAGTAGTTGGGAAATGAAATGCTCATGTTATGTGTATGTATTTATATCCATTGAGAAGAAATGGGCAAAAGATGCTTTGAATTGTGTGCAATGTTTCATATATTTCGTGAGTATGATTTCTTCGCGAGCCGCTATAAAGATCGACTTTAAAATACCAATTTTAGTAGCAACCAAATGGGAAGTGCGGTTGAATTATAGCAATACAAAATTATTTATCATCCAATGTGGACCACCGACTTCCACACACTATAAACACTCCATTTACTGTCTAATCTGTTACAAATTACAGATCCGCTAACTAAAAACGATTCAGCCGACAACATGCTATCTTGTAACGAAACTACTTCGGAATGCACGGAATCCGAAAGCAGCGAACAATATTTCGAGTGCAACGAGAACCCTTCGTACATGGACAAATTCGACGCCGTAGATAACATGCAGCCGCTCAAATTCGCCGATACATATCCAGACGTGAAAAACGGTCGAAGTAACTCGAATTCCAACGTTAAAATCGACTCTGATATGTCGAAAGTCGCGTATAAAAGAAGTAGTTCTGTCCCGAAAAATGATGATCGCGTACCTTTGCCTACGAGGCGGATAAGTTTAGAACATAAAATTGACATAGGAGATGACAATGAACCCCCTTTGATCATTGATTCTGCGTCGCCCAACGGCAGTATGAACACAATAGCTGAAATGATCCCTGTCGCACTGCAGCCAAGACTGGACATACAGCCAACAAGCAGAACTGAATCCCAAGATAGTTCTCCAAACGATCCCCCAACAGAAATACACATTTCGAAAGAAGAGTTAAAAAGCGAAGTGAAAGCTTCCCCGAGTGAAATTTCACCACCGTTAGCTGAGAACGTACCTGAAACGGAGTCGCAAAAACATTCGCCCGGTACTCCTAAGGAAGTAAAGAAAAGTCAGAATTTGTCGACGGACTTCGATCTCAGTGAGCAGTTGCAAAAAATTCTAGGGATCTCATCGGAGAAAACTCGCGGGGATACGGTAAATGCGGAGAAAAAAAGTGAACCCGCTAAAGAAGTCAAGATTTCTGATGATGCCACTAACAAGGTGCCGTCGGTGAAGATTGACTCGCCAGAAGGCGCGAAGAGCAGGTAAGATCTATTCACAGTTTTGTCTTTTATATCTGATAGCCCCTTATTTTCGTAGTATTAAGAACGCTTTTCGAATGTTTAAGACCACGTCCGCACGGACATAACAATATTGCAGCGGCATTATATCGCGCACTGGACTTTCAACTTTCGGTGTCGAAACGAGCATTGAAAGTATAACAGAGCATATTCCAGCGAGTCGAAAAACCACTCTTCGATTTTCAACTCTCGGCGCTTAGCAGAGCGTTGAAGATGCAGTGCAGCGCGGTATAAAAGTCACACCACGATAGTTTTACGTCTGTGCGAACGTGGACCATCATTGACGTATCCGTTTCTACAGGCATAAAAAAAGCCTGTGATTATTCCGGATTTTAGTGAAGTTGTACTGGACCTTAATAATTTCCAAAATTATCATAGACTTTTTGATTCTCAGGTTGAACTAAGTGTTATTGGGTTTTTCCATTAAAATTTATTAGTATAGCCGAACATTCGTGCCTGTTTAATATCTTTAGGAGGAGTGTTGATTCAGTGGTATCGGCTCCGACTTACGGGTTGTAGGTCGTGTGTTCCAACGCACACACACGCTTTACTTTGTGTGTTTGATATCATCACCACTGCTCACAAAATAGGGAAGAAAAGCCTTGTGAGGAAACCGGCATATTGTAGAACCTAAAATTCGATGACATGCTGTGACATCCACTATTACTATATACTATTCTGCACCACACAGAGTGCAGGCCTACATATAGGAGGCGAGCCTAGTTCTAGTTTGGTGAATCGGCGATATAATATGCATGTATTACTACTTCTCCCTTAGAGGAATACAGGCGTATTGTTATGTTTCTGTCATTACAGGCTCGGTGCGATCGACATGACGACTCCAAAGAAAGCCATCACGAGTGTTGAGACAGTGGAGCGACATGTTGCGTTCGGCTTCAAAGCTGCGCTTGTAAGGACTCTGGCAAACCTATGCTGGAAGAACCAGGAGAATAAGAAGATGGTGAAGTTTCTTTATTACACGTCATATCTATACAGGGTGGCAAGGACTTTCACGCACAACCTGTGTTGAAATTTTTATAGGTTACTAAAAGATAAAAAAAAAGCTCTGTTATACATTTCGACCGCGTGTTTCTACAATTTTTATGAAATAGCATATTTTTTATATAACCGTCGAAAAACATCTGCGCTTTATTTTCGCGAAATTCCTGCCACCTTGTATATTACAAGCGTAACCAGTTAATTATTTATCGATAAAGAGTCTGTGTCCTAATCGCAGTTCTATTTGTACAGTCACCCACATTAGTGGTAACAATTTGACATTCACAGCACCTTTTTTATATCTTAGCAGTAAGGCCAAATTTCGTGGTGCAACTGTCATCACCAGAGATCGGAATAGGTATAATATACACACAATAACCAGTCAACTTTTCAAGAATTAATTTTCCTATAATATGTAAAACAAAACTCTTTAATTTTATCATTTTAGTATGGTACTCTAATAGATTTAATATGATTTTTCAAATGAATAATTTGTAACTATAAATAAAGTCCAATAAATAATTTGTGGTTTTTAAATTCCGGGATTTAAACGACATTATAGTTATTCCGGGATTTTTGAGGAGGTATTATCCACGCTATGTTACTTCCTTCCTCGAAGTTTCAGTAAATGAACTCTACCTATTCCGATTTCTTAAGGTCAATTCTCGTAGTTAAAAACGTTCAAAATTTTGTCACAGTCTCATCTCGGCGACAATCAAATGTCTGTGTGCAAACTAAGGTATTTTAGAAGATTGAGACTGAGATCAGACTGTGAACGTTCTTAAAATTACCAGCATTGCCCCTCTGGTCAACACTAATGTGCCGTTGACTGTTCCAAAGAGATCTTATCTTTTACGACCAATCTGCATCAGTTAAATCCGTGATTTTTATTAGATAGATGTCAAAATAAATTCGAAACATAAGCGGAATAACTACTCACTTCCAATATTGGACTGTTTAATAAGTCAAACAATTTTTAAATCTGTTTTGTTTTTTTTTTAGATCCGTGAACTAGAAGTGATCCCAGTACTTCTAGATTGCTGCAATATCGATGCTCGCAATCCTTGTATCCTTTTATAAACTACTAGCTTTTGCCAGCGGTTTCGCCCGCGTGGAGGTCGGAAAATATCTCGCGGGAACGTACACACGGCTACACATCAAGCTCTGGGTATATTTCCAGTTTTAGCTGATCTCGCATTGTATAGGCTTTTCGTACAGTGAGCAGTCAGCTTATAATGAAAAAGTATAGCTTGATTTGTGGCCGTGCGTAACACCGGAATAAAAAGTAACCTACAAGTTAATCCAGGTTATAAACTATCTGTGTGCCAAATTTCATCCCATTCCGTTCAGTAGTTTTTGTGTGATAGAGTAACAAACATCCATACATCCTTACAAACCTTCAAATTTATAATATTAGTAGGATATATTAATAAAACAAGAACTTTGAACTCCTGAGCTCCCTTATGGACGCCAGAGCATAAACGGACGCCACGCGTCACAATTTCAAATCATTCAAATTTCTCAATATGCATGGTATAATTATGTAATTGTTTATTTCGTGTTATAGTGAACCGTATTTTTGTCACATTTTGGTGTCGTTGGCGTACATTGTACGCGCTTGCTTGTCACGTATATGTGACAATGGCGTTCAAAAGGTTAATATTTATTTATTCCACCATCCCAATAACATTCCTTATGGAGTTAACAGTAATAATGCAGTGGGTCATCTTTGCTGTTCGCAACTTGTGCGAGAACTGCCCGGAAAATCAGGTGAACATCGATATAAAACTATTATTTATTTCAGCTTGGGTATAGTTTTCAATGTTTTGTTGGAATATTGGCGTGTGCTAGCTGACACATGGCAGTTAATTCAATTTATGTTTTGTTTTTCGTAATAATATTAATTACATATTATTGTATAGAATCAAGTTCTTCTAACTTAACAGCTGTGCTGCTGGACAGTTTGTTGCGCCACTTCTTCCCAGCTAAAGCACTCGAAGTGATGAAGGGCGGGTGTTTTGGGGGATGGACGGTCTTATGTAATTTTGACGTTAAAAAAGTGCTGACTCTCGCCTAGTTTGAATTAATGACTTTTGATTTTGATTTTATGATGAAGTAGATAATTTCTATATTTTAAATAGTTCAAACATAAGAGTAATCAGTAAAATCTGGGTTTTCTAAACCGGTGCCGTTATAATACAAGGTGTTCCTTTCGATACCCCATAACTGTAGGGTTTTAATGAGAAGTCATGTCAAAGAATCAACTGGTATATGATTTTTACAAATTTTATTTTAATTTGTCATACAAAATAATTCGACGTCATGATTATTTATGTATGACGCCGTGACATAAAATATGACAACGTCACATTTATCTTTAAATTTGAATTATTGGTTTGAATGCAAATGATATACTCGTACTTATCAATGAAACTTACAACACGAATTTAAAAAAAAAACGCGACTATAAATTTAAAAAATAAAACAAATGCCAGTTGATTCTTTAGCATAGTCTCATTAACAGCCCAGAGTTATGGGATATCAATATAAATAGATTGTATAACGACTGAATGGCCGCCGATTTTGTTCACCGGGAAATCGAAGCACTTGCGTTTATTTTCGCACTCGCCATTATTTTGCTACAGTGTTTTGGTTTTATCTCATGAAGCAACGTGCGCTTTACTTGTGCTTACCAAGTGTACCAACACGCTGTGAATGTGTGTGTAAGCGCAGGAGCTCTTGGTAAGTACCATCCGAGACAATGGCGAAGTCGGAAACGTGTTTTTGCGTGCGTATCTGTGTTACGTGCTGACCCTACTCGTTCACGCACATTCACAGCGTATTTGTACACTTGGTTACCGCAAGTAAAGCGCGTTTCGCTTCATAAGATAACAATACTATACCGTTATAGACCGACACTTTACAAAACCCCGGCAAATAATTTCAATATTTACAAACTCTTCACGTTTTCTGCAGGAGGTAATATCAAAGATGTCGCTCCAAGCGCCAGTGGACAACGAGCTTCTTCAAGAGATGGGGCTGACCCTCCACACCGACAATCAAGGCAATGGCATTAAAATCGTACCGATGTCCCGGTGTTGATCATATTCAACGTATCTATAATCATATATTAAATATGATTATCAAATAAATACTTACGTTCCCGGCGGAATACTGGCACATCGGATTTTAATAAAAAAAACACCTTTGAAGAGTGTCGAGTTGTCCTTGTCATTTATCTCATATGTGTGTAACAATCTCTTTCCAATGTTCGATGTGCCAATATTGGTAATTGCGCGTTTGTTTGAAGCCAAGATTTGTCAAAATGCATTTGGTGGTTGGATCAAATGTTTGCTAACTCTGGTATTAGATGTAGGATAGAAATTTGGTTGGCCCTACTTTGATCCAGTTTTTTATGAAGTGGCAACAGTGCTCCGGAATGTGATTGTTATATATTTTGTATAGAATGATTGAGAGTGGTTCAGCTAATCTTATAGCTTGGCATGTAAAGCCATTCGTGCTGTATTACGCAAATATATTGAACTATAATAGTTTCCTTTGCTTGTTGCAAGTTCTACAACATTGTTATAGTATCCAAGATTATATTCTTACGTGAAAAATAAATTATGAATTCTTACATCAGTTTTGAAATTTTATTTTTATCTAAGCGTATAAGGTTCTCAAGCATTGCTTCGCAGAAGCAGTCACAGGTGCCGCAATCATGAGACCAGAATATGAAAAAGTTTGAGAACACGGGCGAAAGCCATAATATGACCCGTATTCATTGAAATACAAAAAACCCAAGACACCACAGTCTCAAATAAAAGTATAACTCGGAAATTGTCACCAGTTAAATACGTCTACGTCGGTTGTTTTGATAAATATAGGTTTATATATTTTTATAAGCAAATTAAACTGTGCGTTTAATTTTACCACTATGCCTGTCCAAAAAGCAACAAAATGTTATTATTGAAGTTTGCCAATAGGGTTGAATTTGCAAAAAAAATGTTGTATCTTTTCGTTATCTACTAACGTTTTAATTTTGATTGAACGTATGTGGTGAGGGGGCGTCCATTAATTACGTGACGTGTTCTAGGGGGGGAGGGGATCCAGCTAAATCTTTCCAAATCTCACTTAGTGGGGAGGGGGGGGTCTTGGCAAATGGGTCAAAAATTCTCAAAAATGCCTCACGTAATTAATGGACGCCCCCTGACAGTTTTGAGTGAAACTTTAGTTCGAAACTGTGCAATTGTGCATCTTGGATTTTTTGTATAGCAATGATTTTATGAGTTTGTATGGTGTGTTCTGTGTTCTAAACACATATTTATACTTTTATCTGATCGTAATTTTTTATGGTAGAACATTTATGATCAATGAAACAAATACTAACCGTTCATAAATAATTTATTTATAATTTTGTGTCAAAATTTTTAATCGAAACTAAATGACAAAAGTTAAAATTTGCCATTGAACTTGCAGTATTATAGGACCGTTGAGTGAAGTTTTAAGACAAATCAAATTAAAATCACTTATTGTTTTGAATATTTAGCTAACGAAATAACAAAAACAAATCATTAAAGTCCTTTACGTAATTTTTCAAAGAAAAAAGGCATTTTTTTGGGTTTTTTGAATATCAATGCCCGTACTGCAACAATCTTCGATCACGTACTTGTAGTGTTATTTTAATTCTAGCCAAAAGACTTGTATCTATTTCAGATTTTAACTATATTAGGATGAATGTCATTTTAAGTTTGAAGTGAAGTTTGACATTGACATCGTTTCTTTATTTTGTTGTCGGTGTCTCGTTGTTGGTAATCCCAAATAAATAACCACAAAAAAATACAAATACTATCAATTGCAAGATTCAGTATCATTATTTATTCTTTGCAAGATGGTTAAAATCGCTCTGCAGATCAAAGCAACCTTAGAATGCATCGAAAAATTATATACAAACCATCCATACTATCAATGGTTTTTAAAACTACAGTGTGGAAGTTGCGGCGAAGTGACTGAGAAGTTTCACGACCTTACTGAGGCAGAGAAAATACCGCAGAAACACAATAGGTCCGAAACTAACTTGCTGATCAAATGCAAGCTGTGTTCCAGAGAGAATAGCATGGATATTATTGAAGGCAGCAATGGTAGGTTCAAATTATTTGACATTTAGCATAACCTGTTAAAGAGGCACAGTCCTGTCTGCATTCACAGAAACAGTTATTATTCTGGCCTAGTTTTGTGTTACAACCTTACTCAGAAGAAAAGATAGGAAACCCTCTGATCTTCTTCTGGAATTCACATTATTTGCCCAATTACCAAGTTTCTAATTTAGACTAAAAATCCAAATAAATTGTCTGATTAATCATTACAGTGAAAGGTTAGAGACCATTATCATTCTCCTGCTTCTTATTCCAATTTGTTTTGGGGTGGGCGCAACATTTGTTTTTCTTTTATACATAAATAAGTTTTTCTTCAATACAGTAGAATCTCACTAATTCGGCACTTCAATAGACTGATACGTCCAATAATCCGGCACCCTCCGCCCACGCCTCACTCGCCCCTACTTATGCCACGTTGCACAAAACAGACCTTAATCAAGGATTGTTTTAAATCTATGTAATTATTTAGTTTTGAGATATATTACAGTTATAAAAAAGACGTTTATAACATTAATAGAAATATATAATATTCTCTTTATGAAATTCTTTATTTTATTTATTATGATTTTTTCTATATAATCCAGTAATCTGAACATTCCAACAAACCCTCTGGTTTTTAATAGGGCCGGATTAGTGAGATTCTTCTGTATTTTCATTTTAATTTACTCAATATTCCAGGTCAGTTTACCAGCGATGATGAGGGCAAGTTCAAAACATTAGTGATGTTTGATTGTCGAGGTGTGGTGCCTGTTGATTTTGAACCTAAATCTGGATGGATAGCTGTGGCTGAAAATGATGGTAATAAGCTATTAATATCACATTCTCTCTTATCATAACAAAAATATGTCTGCATTGTCCTGTCTCTTACTATTTTAGCATCTTGCGTAGTACCTCTAAATTATTCAACAATTTCTAACGGTTTACTCACACCATGAGCCACATTAAAGAACTTAGTTATAAAAATTCACAAAATTTGGAATGACTGCCGATAAAGAGATTAAAATTCAAGAGAAAAATATTTATTGTCTGTAAAGAATTAAGACACCTGTGGATGAGTTCTTTTTAACTTATTTTGCAGATACTTTCATACAAATTCTGTTCCATTTAACTTATCTGCTAGTTTGATTGTTAATATCTGGCATACTGTCAAGTTGATACTTTTTTCAAAAGAAAACGCAAAATAATAAATAATTTAAATTAAGTAAATTGTTACTATGTTTCAGGAAAAACATTTGAAGATGTAGACTTGACTGAAAAAGAATGGGTGGATTATGATGAGAAAAATCAAACTTCAGTTGGGGTTTATGAATTGGAATGGCAATTTGTTAAAGTTAAATAATAAGCTGAATCCTATGCAGTTGGAGAAGCTATGTCCAGCAGTGGACTGCTGTAAGCTGATGATAAAATAATATTTAAATAAGATATACAAAAAGAAAATGGAATTGGAACTTCAAACTAGTTTAGTACCTTTACTACAATGAAGAATGCATTTATTGAAGACCTGTCTTTGTATAAGTTACAACGCAATATGTTTACAAAATAAAATAGGAATTTATAATATTAACTTATGTGTTTTTTAAATATAATGTTAATAAAACATTTTAAGTTTTCATTTACTGCAGAACCTACGACATCTAGTCTCTAATGAAGTACAAAGCAGTAGCTTAGTATATGTTTTAAAAGTAATTTTTCTGTCTTCATGGAGCAAGTGCAGTGTTTTGATAATTATCTTCTTTTTTTAATCAATAGAGGCCACTTTTTTAACTAAAATGATGTTAGGGAGGATTTCTGTCGTAATTTGGATGACGTCCGTGCATTCAAAGAGTACATGCGCAACGGTTTCCTCAGACATCGCAATAAAGCAAAGACCTCCTTGCGTGCATTTCCACTGAATATCTGACACATCTACCTATATTAGTTAAAGCTATTTTGCAGGCGAAGAGGTACCTATATAAAAATGTATATTGGTCTAGGCGGGAATCAACCCGCGATAGAAGAATCAATCGCTCCTCCA
Organism: Aporophyla nigra; assembly: GCA_947507805.1. NCBI lineage: Eukaryota > Metazoa > Arthropoda > Insecta > Lepidoptera > Noctuidae > Aporophyla > Aporophyla nigra. The sequence continues at coordinate 21,521,157 of OX382292.1, read as the reverse complement.
AACACGAACCTTATGTAAACACGCGATTTCATTTGCATGTTCTAACTAAAAATGATTAATTCTACGCAAATGTAATTGCTACTTCTGTTGTTCCATTTTACCTAATTCGATACTTCCGAAAGACGTTCACACGCGATGTATATATGCCGTGGCATATATTAGATACAATAGGTAAGTACGTATCAGGAAGCGACAAAGTCACGGCGTTTCCATTGGGTTCACTTTGTAATTGGTGCGGCGTTATTTATTTTGCACTTGGTACATGAATATGGTTTGCCTTTGCTTTCCGTAACTACCATTCAGTATTGTTGCTAATCCGAAAGTGGCCGTGTGTTAAAACGTGTTGGGGCCCTTTTTTACCTGATTGCGGCGAAGCTCCAAAACAATATGTACCCTACTGTTTATTTTATTACAATATACCTATTAGATAATAGCCTCCTGAGTCGGGAGTTCATCTGTCATTGCAGCTTTACTAGAAAACAGGAGCGTCCTGTACTGCGTGCGTAATTTTAACTAAACTAAAGCAGGAGCTTGAGAATTTGACCACGCCTGTAGCTTCAATGAAACCTTCGTTAGCCGTAAAGCATATATAAATTAATTACGGGCCTCATTACAATAAGAATTAGAGGTTTTGGATAATAGGTAAGTAAATTTACTTCGGTACCTACCTATTATCCAAAACTTCAAATTCTTCCTCAAATTCGTAAAAGTATTCGTAATATTTTAAGAATTTTTGGTTACACACCTGTAGAGGCACCTGTAGCCCCGTATTATTTATTTATTTACGTCCATTTCACGGCGGCTCTAGCGGCCAACTATTTTTGGTCATAGCGCCTTAGTTCATTTTTGCAACAAATTCAGGAAAAGAGGTGTGAAATGTAACAAATTACCGCAAATTCCTGGCAAAATTTCATATATTTTTGTGACTTGGCCGCGCGGTTAAATTGGATATATTTTTTTTACTTAAACGGCCAAGGCCAATAACATTAATTAGAGACTCAAACATTAAGCTAAATACAATAACGAAAAGTACATAACTACACGACAGTCACTCGCTCATTACACAACACTCCAGACATACTGCTAAGATTCTTTCATTAATCCGTGAACACGTAAAAACTCCCAATCCCGAAATCAAATTCAACTCTACCTAGGCAGTCAATCCCGCTACTTACTTCCTACCAGCACGCGTAGCATGACCACCGTGGAAATGGGTTTTGTCTATTCTTGGTAGAGTAGAGATAGAATTGTCATGCTACGCCAGCATAAAACGGTACAAATCTTTCTACAATCTTTAATTTTGTCTTTAATCTTTCTACAATCTGTAATTTTGTCTATTCTTCCGTCGACAAAACCCATTTCTACGGTGGTCATGCTACGCGTGCAGACCTATAATTTCCGTATAGCCCCTGCATGTAGTGAGTACCCATCCCCTGCCCTAAGCAAGAGATGATGTGGAAAAAGCTCTTAAATAATGCTGGTCAAAGAAATTGGATAGGTAGGGAGGTAGGTACCTATCAGATATCACACAAGAACCATTACCTAATAAACCCCAGTTTAGTCGAAGTGATTTACTCTTAAGCTGTCTAGATATGTAACTACTGTGTGTAACTATGATTGACGCTGATTTTTTTGCTTCAACTAACGTTTTGCGTCGGAATGGTTGAACCATATGAGTGTGACGTTTATGTTTTCGCGCGCCAGCTCAACTGTGACTTCACTTTCGATCGACACTTCCTATTCCGCACATTAATCTTCATCTATTAGCGGCCATTCAATTGTTTGATTTGTATGGGTTTGTTTATGAACTGTTTCAGTATGGGAGTTTATACCGTTTGGTGGAAGACTGTCATGTTAAAGACCTAGCCAGCCACCTTGGTCAGGGGCTTTTGTAATGGCCGTATACTTACGATCTATCTTTCATCAACTCTTTCAGTTTGGAGTGATTGCCTTCAGGACGATACTCTGGATGGACAAATGTGACCGTAACCTCAGGTTTTTTTTTTTCCAAAAACGGATCGTTCGATCTGATATTGGCTAAGATATTTTCAAGTGTGAGCACTTTTAGTCTAGCCACAACAGCTTGGGTAAATCAATCCGTAAATCCGATGACTTCTAGTTTCCACGAAATTCTTATACATTTTTCAGTCTGTCGTGAAATCGCGATCACATTCACGTGCGTGTATTAATGAAGTCACAAACGGTTCGTTGCGAAGGTGAGTGACATATAGCAGCGTGTAATTTTGCGCTAGCTCTGCAGTGCACCGCCCAGCGTTACCATTGAACTTGGTCGATCTACAGTTTATAGCCTATCAATATTGTTTATTAGGGCTTGTTATGTCTTTAGTAAAATCAAAGAACGTAGAACGTTGTTTTCTTTTACCCGTCGACTATTTAGCCAAAAGCTAGCTCTACGAAACCAAACGAATAATTAGTTCAAATTATACACAATGTGCGTTCCGTGTGGTGCCGGGCGTAAAGAATAGCATCATCCCATTTCTTCCCATGAGTGTCGTAAGAGGCGACTAAAGGACTTACTAGAGAATGGGCAGTAGCGTTCTCTATGCATTTTGCCACCACACTGCGATCGGCAATCCGCCTGCCAAGCGTGGCGATTATGGCTAATCCCTCCAAATTGGGGAATCCTATGTCTAGCAGTGGACGTCTTTGGGCTGAAATGATGATGATAATGCTACACAATGTTTGCTTATAAATGATAACCACATCGATTTCGTACTTTCTATGCGCGATGCCTGTTCAAATTAATTTCTCACATCCAAACTGGTAAACGGACAAAAATACCAAAATTTATAGAAATTACATCTATTGTTAGGATCTCTACGAAAGGATCGTAGCAGATGGCGTTCTGTAGTTTCTGCCTACCCCCATGGGAAAAAGGCGTGATTTTATGTATGTAGGTATGTAGGAACATCTATTGATTATTTTTCAATGGAATTTTCACAAGAGCGTCCTAGAGATTTATTATAACACTAATAGTATAAAGACAAAAGATTTGAATGTTTGTAAAATATTTTGGAGTGGATGAACTTAAAACTACATAACCGATTTAAAAAAAAAAATCTCCTATGGAAAGCTGTATTATTCGGGATTAAAATGATGTATTAATTTCAAGCGGGCGAAGTGCTCGTGTATAGATACTCGCGAACTAAAGATTACTCTTGTTGCCCTACCTACCTAAACCAAGATAAAAGTATTTCCCATAAAATGACAAAACGTTAATATCACAGCACCATTCATTTACTCTTTTCCAACTTATATTATCATTTCACACACACCACAATAACTTATCAATAACAAGGTACAAGTATTCTAGTGGGTCGAGTACTTTCCACTGTGCTTTAACAACTTTGAATATTCTATAAAAGTTCGTTATTTAACTGGCTGGTATGGTCGATGTCGTTGTTCCCTCTTTGTCAGAACGAGACTGAAAACCATTGAAGCCCGTATTCCCGTGCGCTGTAACCGTGTGATGCGGTGTACTAGAAATAACAAGCGTGCCCTGAGTCACAGAATTTCCCCCGTACTGTGAGCTGTACTGATCGTCAGTATACACTTGGAACGGGTGATGAAGGTACACCGGCACTTCTACAGGCACCTTCACCGGCACTCTAACAGGCACCTTGACTTTTACAGGGTACGGAACTTTGACCGGGTAGGGAACCCTCTTTTCAACCGGGTAAGGTTTCGGCACGTAAACGGGCACTCGCTTCTCCACTTCTACTCTATGTGGAACAAGCACTTCGACTGGCACCGGCACTTTTTTCTCCACTTCGACTGGATAAGGCACTCTTTTCTCGTAGGGTACAGGAATCGGATGCGGTACTTTAACTTCATACGGTTGGGGATACGGCACCCTTATCGGAACGTGTTTTATCACTTCGACTGGCTCTTTCACTTTCACTTGGACTGGATAAGGCACTTTCGTTTCGACTGGGTACGGCTGTGGAACGAGCACCTTTACAGGCACTGGGTAAGGTACCCTCTTCTCCACATGAACGGGTACTGGGACAGCTCTGTCCACTGGATACGGTACTTTCACTTCCACTGGATACGGCACCTTCTTCTCCACTGGATACGGCACTTTTACTTGCACGTGTTTCACGACTGGCACGTGGTGAATTACAGGATACGGTTTTGGTACGTACTCCTTTTCGACCACTTTTACAGGCACAGGGTGTGGAATTTTGATCCCTATTGGATAAGGAACCTTTTTCTCAACTGTAACCGGGTACGGCACTCGTTTCTCCACCACTTTGATCTTCTCAACTGGTACTGGAACTTTCTTCTCTACTGGGACCGGGTATGGCTTAGGAACCTCGACTTTGTATGGTACCTTGACAGGTTTATCAACAGTTTTAATGTATCTGTGGTGGTGGTGGTGATGGTGGTGTTTGATTTTGGTGACGACTCGTGGGCGACTGTGGCTGCCATCGCTCTCTAGGTCCCCGTACATGTAGTGCATCGGTGAACGTCCCCGCTTCCCACTGTAACCAGAATAATACGGGTTCAATTGTCGTTTTCGTTTAAAGAAAACCATTTTTTTTCTGCCCATAATATGTAATGGATTTTGAGAACTCGGCACTGGGACAAGCCCAAAAGATTGTAAGTACATCATTTGCTTACTTTGAGGCGCGGCGGGATGGGCAGTGAATAAGTCCGATCGTTTAGTGATTGGTGTCGGCGGGGCTTTCTTGAATTTAGGATAATGTGAAGGCAATATCGGCACCCAATCGTTAGGTTCGATTTGAGTGAAATTGATCGGTGGTAGATGCGAGGTTGTTTTGACTTTAAGCTTTCTGGTGACCGGGCGGTAGACCCGCGGCGTTGATGGCGTGATTGGCGTAGTAGTCGTCACAGTCGTTGTGTTTCTGTACGCGTATCTAGTTCGGTGGGTGATGCTCTCTGAGGTGTCACGATCAGGTTCGTTAGTGGTGTTAGTTTTTGTTAGAGTCGTGTTGTCTTTAGTCAATGTCGTGTTGACTTTAGTCAATGTCATGTTGTGTATAAATAAAGTCGGGTTCACTTTGTCTAATTCACGCTTGGGCCATATTCTTTTCGTCCGCAAGACTTTTTGAGTAGTCGTGGTGGTAGCTTCGGTGGTAGTACTGGATGTGGTCGATGTTGGCGTCGTATTAATATTCGTTGTATTAATTTTCGGCGGCCTGACAAAGTCGGATCGGATGCCATTGATCACTTGGACGGGCAAGCTGAACTTAGGGCTCTTTGCAACTAGAGGTCTGCCAGTTGACGCGGCGTATACTAACGGTCGGCTAGTCTTGTAGTAATATGTCCTATGGTGCGGAGGTAGCGGGATCACTCTAGGAAACTTGTAAATAGAGTTTGGTGAATGATGCAGCTTCACAGGTTGTTTAGGATAGAGGCGTGGCGGCGGTAGTTTTTGTATCTGCCCGAGGTGAGGTCGAGGAACATCAAATTTGTGATTTTGTTTCACTAGTTTATCAGGAATGTTGGGCGGTTTACTTGGCGGTCTTTGTTCAGGTTTGTGAGTAGGCAAGTCGGGTTTCGTCAGTGATTGGTTGTTAGGTTTTGGTTGCGCTACGTACTTTGGGCTATGTATTATAGTAACAGCTCTGTTCTTCGACTCTATAGCGAGTGGCTCGTCTACGTTGTCATCTTGTGCCGTCACGCCACTTCCTTGATTGACGACGATCACTAACGAAATGATCAGGAATGCCGTCTGAAAAGAAAATATTACTAATCAGTCAAAATAGTGGGTGGGGGTGAGGCGTATAGATTTTAGCTTTTCAGGAAGTTTCATAGTTATTGCAATGGGTTTCTTTCTTAGTTATGGGAATCTATGGTTTGAAATTTGGCAGCCTGTCGAAAAATGATGCTCCGCCCGCGTGCCAAGTATTTGTTGACAGAACAAGGGTTTGTCGCTTACTTATTCTTTGCATGTTTTTAGTTCAAGAATTATAGAGCCAAGCAAAGCTAATAGATCAACGTCTTTTAATTTCAGCTCATGTCAATGATAAGAAATTAATAAGTGAAAAAGACAATTAAATAAGGCGTGTTTACTGCACATATCTCCCGGCTTTATATATTTTTTAATCAGTTTTTACTATCGACGTCGCCGGTGCGTGCGGTTAGTCGGCATGCGATCGATCTTTCCGTATTCTTCCATTTTAGGTTACGAACCACGTTTGGCATGTACTTATATGACAGCAAGACTCTGGAAAATTCTACATAATAGGTGTCATAATATGTAGGAGTAGGTATAGTTATGTTTACGAATAAATAAGAAAATACATTTAAAAAGATTAGGTGTTTCCATTTGTTGTTGTACTATTGAACGCGGTTGTTTGTAGATAAGTAATTGTCTAGTAGATCGTCTTCCTGATGGGTAACGGAAACTACTTTTGTTTGAGGTTATGGGAATATGCTCAGATCAGCGTAATTCCTTAAAAAAACTTTATAATAAAGCGATGACAAAAATATTGTAATACTACAATGATAAACTGTAATTGTCTATATTTTTTTGATTAAAAATGTATTTTATGAAATAAGCCCAACTCGAATTCATATATTAGTGAGCCTTAATTGTGTTTTAAATTTAATCAATATTGTAATTAGCCACATCTTAAAATAAAAGACTTGTTGTTTCGTTTTAAACATACATTAAATTTTTCAAGTTTTTTTTAATAATGTTTCTGGTATACAGACTACAGTGCATGATTAAATAAATATATTTTCCGTAAAATAATCAGACATCCACATAAATACAGTGGACATTGATGGAAACCATTACTATTACGAGTGATATAATCAACAAATAAATGATCAAAGATATTTTTTTTGCATCATGTTCCTTATTCACAATTAACAAGTATTATTATAAATAACAAATTCATTTATTTACTATTAATTTAATACTTTACCGCACTCTATGACACATTTTACACACAATAAACACAATGCACACTGATCACAAACAACACTTCACTTACACTTTTGCGAAAATAAACTTAATTTTTTTGCTTCACAAAACACAACACTGTTTTCCCGCCAAAATGCGTCGCGCCATATTTAAAACATTTAGTTACTGTAGCCCAATTTAGTAAAAACGCCGTTTTTTTTTGCGTTTAAAATTCTTGCGTTACTCTTAAGAAAGTTTACTTTTTAATTGATTTACCTACCGATAAGTGTTGCATATTGCGGTGCCTGCGGCCGATGCAGACATGAACGTAATAATAGGTCTGAGGAAGCACCACTCACTTATATAGCATTCGCGTAATGGGTGGCTGAGCTCCAGGACGATTACTTTCTCTGCCAATATAATTGCTGTCCCTTAGGGGTAGAAGCGCAGAGCCATAAATATAATAGAAAATATAGCATATTTGTGCTTATTCAAACAAGAAACGACTACCTACTAAGTATTATGATCTCCGCATAATATAGTGGCCACATCTTCCATCTTTTGCCATTGACACGCTTTTATTGTAATCTGTGCTAGACAGAGTCATAGAATAGGCATTATAAAATAACAATTTTAGTTGTAGCTAATTAATGATATTTGGTAAAACATGGAGTTGAACGCATTTTAGATGCATAAGGTCTAAGATAAGTCTTACCATAGGGTATCGTATTATCCAGTAACTGGGTTGTGGAGGTCAGATAGGCAGGCGCTCCATGAAAAATACTGATATTCAGCTGCATCCGGTTAGACTGGAAGCCGACCTCAACATAGTTGGAAAAAGGCTAGGCAGATGAGGATGGTGATGAAGATCTAAGATAAGTTCAGACCTTTAAGGTACTAATTTATATTTATTTTATTGAAACACCTTAATTATATCATTACAGGCAAGCATTTGTTTGTCGGTTCCAGGAGTGTAATCTTCTAATATATAAAATTCTCGTGTCACAGTTTTCGTTGCCATACTCCTCCGAAACGGCTTGACCGATTTTGATGAAATTTTTTGTGCTTATCCGGTATCTATGAGAATCGGCCAACATCTATTTTTCATCCCCCTAAATGTTAGGGGTAGTCCACCCCTAAATTTTATTTTTTAGACAAAATTTTTAATTTCTATTTTTTTATGATACAACATACAAAAATACATACAATCCTCAATTTTCACTCTTTTTCACCCAGCAAAACAACGTTTGCCGGGTCAGCTAGTAAGAAATAAAATTGTCTTGAATTTTATGAAAAGTGCCTAAGGTGTCACTTCCTCCACTTTAATCGAAGTATTCTTTCCGGAGAAGAGTAGATAGGGCTTTTCCTAGTAAGCAGCCAAGTAGTTTTGTAAGAAGCCATCAAAGCCACGAAGCCATTAAATATAAAATCAATTATTATTGTCTACGTTTTCAATTTGTTCAAGACAATATCACATTTTCACGTAGGTAATACTCCAATAAATCAAATCTTACATAGCAGAATTATAACTGTAACGGTAAAGAATTTCTTAGTAATTATCTAAATTACTGATATAGGTATATGTGCGCATGCGTCTGAGACACCTATGAGTATGATCGAAGTAATAGCGTAAGTAAGATTTAAAACGGTGTTTACCCGCCAAATCCGTTATCCAACATTGAATAGTTGCGCGCTGAAATATCTGTTATAGGCACTTTCCTGCTTCCGTTTTGCCTCACGCACCAAAAGTAAAATTGTGTTGAGACTTTATGCAACCATGTAAATAAAACACGCAATTATTGGTTCAGTTGGTGTTTCTACTGTTTCTCGTATTTTCCACGTAGGTTATTAATTTATTTCAGACACGCATTTCATAAATATACCTCTATTTGAATACGCTAGGTACTCCATCCCTTCCGTTTAACAAGCGTCTAAAAAGCAATTTCAACGTTATTTTTAGTCATGTTTTGGCTTTCTTGTCAGATCCAAGGTTCATCCACCTGAAAATTATTTATTTTTTGGGAAGGGAAATCATCGAATGACGTCTCCCGCTCTGGGTGCATCGGAAGGGCATGTCAGACTTTTACTGACTAAAACTCACCCGTATTCCTTTAGTTGCCTATGCCTCGATAACTCTATCGAACAATTCCGCGACCCTGGCACCCATCGGTCCATTTCAATTTTTACTGACATCTCTTTGAGGCGCGCGTGGAATACAACGCGCCGTCAACCCCGGCCTGGTCCTTACCGGGCGGTGAGCTACCTACCCATTGCTCGCCGCCCGCAGGCCCGCGCCTACGTTAGCCAGAAGTCTGGAATGGACTCCCGACGCCGGGCGGCTTCTCTTGCGGCGGATAGTGTGAGGGCGCATAGATTGCCTGTCCGTCACGTGCTCCGCCTCCTCATTCGCTAGCATTACTGCTTCGCAGAAGTAGGTGACGGCTTCCCATGCCCTCTCGCTCCGTACCACGTCCTGGATCAGGGCCGGTCGCGAGAGGTCGCTGCCGTCGATCACCTCCACGAGGACAGGGCGATGCTCCGCCTAGGCAGGGCACACCTCCACTGTATGCTCCACCGTGTCCTCCAGACGATCCACGCAATGTAATATCATTTAGAAGGAGAGCAGGAAGAACGTGTTCTTCCTGTTGTCATATCCTGCGATTACCAATCCTTCTGTCGAACGGGGTGATTAATGATTATTTAGTGAACGCTACCGGTCATTGGTCTTAATATTCAGTAGTGGTTTGCTAGCAGAATTAATGACGCATTTCGTAAACATCATCGAGTTAATCACTAGAACGTAAGCGGTATCAATCATGCTGTATGATCTATGTTCACACGTCACTTAATAAAATACAAGTACGTAATAGTGTTAACATAATTGCTACTTTTTATTACATACAATAGATATAACTGTTATGAAATTGTTAAATTGTACTAATCATTAATAATACGAAACTAAAATCTAAAGGTAATCGCGTTGTTATAAAAGGCAGGTATAGCGTGCCTAGTGTATCTTAGTATGCGGTAACGTAGAGACGAATGAAATGTAGTTTTTGGCGTTATGACGACTCAATACGACTTTGGGATCACCTGTTTATCAGCAATATGACTACTATCCCAACTACTAAGTACTCAAGATAAACCGAATATGTTAAAAATTCCTTTGGTAGGTGTACCACTGTTAAAATGAAATACATCTACAGGATAATTTTATAACCAGTGCGCAAATTTTTTTTGGTGGTTCAGTATCAGAACACATTTCAACAATTTTTTCAATACGTTTTTTTTTAATTTTTATCCGACCTTAAATCAGTAAACTGTGGACACCCTACATATTTCGTAATATTATTATCGATCAATTGTAATAGGTCAGTAACCACGACGGCGTAGGTACTTCGAAATTCTTAGAATTTTGACCGATTGAACAGGTGGTCGGTCGTTCACCTTCGCTGCCGCGCCGGCGCCGCGCGCAAGTTACCATAAAAACCAGTTTCAAAATAGACATCTTTCGTTAACGATAACTTAAATTTTTTGTACTAAGATATATCAAAATAAAAATTGCATGGTTATTATAACTCGATAAAAAATTACCTTGTATATGTATATAGACGTATTTCATTTTAACAGTGGTGGCCGAGTCGTAACGGCCCCGTTTAAAAGTTGTATGTGGTAGGTTCGAACTCAAGCAGGAGCTTTGCTTCTTGTAAATAATTTCATCATCACTGCTATCAAATCGGTGAAGGAAAACATGTTGAGGAAACCAGCATGTGTGAAGAAGTGACACACGCGTGGTAGTTATTACAGCCCACTGCTTTTCAAAGAGAGGCCTGTGTCCCAGCAGTGGGAATGTTATAGGCTGGTTATTCTTTGCTTTACGTATTTATGCCGCCAAGCAGCAGTGCTTTGTTCAGCACTGAAAAGTATGGGCACGTCGATCATGAGATTTTAAATCTTAGTCTCGATAATGGTAAGAACTCACTACCGATGTCACTGTCATTGCTAATCTCCAAAGGCGGCGCTGACCATTTACCATCAGTAGAGCCACCATCTTGTTTACATAATCAGTCTATAATTTTCCCACAGCTGGGACATAGGCCACTCTTCGAAAAGGAGTATATCACATGTCTTCAAATTCTTGGTTCTAAGACATGTCGGTTTCCACACGATGGTTCCCTTCACCGTTTTAAGAACAGTTGTGCTGGTGATGAAATAATTTACACGAAGTAAAGCGCCTGCTTGGGTTCAAACTTATGACCTACAACTCGTAACTTACGATTGTTAACACTGGGCCGCTACTGCTCCCAACTAAAAAATTAACCTTATTTTATCTGCCCTAAGGTGCTGTGTTGATGTTTGAACAATTTTGAACATTAAGACAAAGTGTGTTAATCAATGTCAGCATAGAGAAGAGAGATGTAGAGCAAGAGCTGCGTGGCACTTGACTAGGTGGCTTTACTTTCATGTTATGGCATCAGATTAGAAAAAAATAAAAAATAAACAACTTTGTTCAAAAATAAAAATATATCATTGTATTTCCTTTAATATCTTAAGTCTATATTTATCATCAGGGAATCTCATCTTCACAATCTGTCTCACTTCTTCACAGCTGTAGCTCTTAAATTGAACTCTATTTTTGTTCCATAAGTCCGATATCTCTAGCAGTTGTGCCTTTAGTAACTGCGGCAGCTTCGTGAACTTCGACCAAATATTGATCTTTGTTTCAAATTGTATGGGCTCCTGAAAATAATGATGGATTTAGAATTAAGTAGGTATATAATATCATGTTGATATAACTGGTTAAACTTTGGTTTTCTAGGTAACCGGTTCTGTTATTATAACGGCCGTCATAGAAGTCTGTCATTTTCACCAGTACTTGATGTTAACAACACACAAAATCACGCCTTATTTCTCCGAAGTGTTGGGCAGAGGTGTACCTATAGTACACTCACATTTCGCCTGTTATGTTTTTAAGGGGTTACATCTAGTTAACGGCCGAAAAAAAGCATATTTTTGTGAATTTTTTTTTGGTAAAATCATTGTAGGCTCAAACTGTTTTTTTTTTTCATAGTAAAGGGTATATTTTTGATTATGTTTCGTAATTATTTATTGCAAAAAAATTACAAATGTGTCAGATATAAAATATTTCCCAGACCGCTGTTAAAGAAAGGCCTTCCGCGGTGACCACTGTAACTTTTCTACCGATCATCTGAAATATCTGAAATCAAAAAACCAAATGAATTACGTTTTATCTTTAATTAAACGTCTTTGTATGTCTTTAATCGAAGGATTTGAAAAATTATAATTTTTTGAAGAAATGGTTTCGAAAGTGAAAGTCTAGATTTTGGTGAAAAAATCATTTAATTTTTCTTGATATAAAAAAATTTGCATCGAAAAAAAATTTCCCTCGATTTAAGACTAGATAATACAATACAAAAGCGTAATTCATTTGGTTTTTTGATTTCAGATGATCGGTAGAAAAGTTACAGTGGTCACCGCGGAAGGCCCAGCGGTCCGGGAATATTATATCTGACACATTTGTAAAGTTTTTGCAATAAAAAAAAATTACGAAACATAATCAAAAATATACCCTTTACTATGAAAAAAAGAACACTTTGAAATCTGTAATCAATTTACAAAAAAAATACACAAAAACACGCTTTTTTTCGGCCGTTAACTAAATGTAAACCCTTAAGTCCCATGTTATTACTTGGGACTTAGTGGTCGAGACTACTGCCATCAATCGAGCACACATCCATACTCCGGGCTGCTACTGAGAATGGAATTTCTCCGAAAAACCCAATTACACTTTACCCGACCTGGGAAGCGAACCCAGGACCTCATGTTCAGCAGTAGCGCTTGCGACCATTACACTAACGGGGCAGTCAAACATTTGACATCAAACTTCAAAAATTATCTGTATGTGGAGAGCTTTGTTAGGAAACCAAAGCTTAAGGCTGGAAACAGTGCTTGACCGACGGTCAGCGCTGTCGATCGGCGTAGCTATATCTATGCAAGTCTATGAACGCGCACACAGCTACGCTGACGGTACGCGCGTGATTTGGTACGCGCGTATGGTCGGTCGAGCCGTCGCCGTCGGTCCGGCTCGTCGGTCGCGCGTACGTCGGTTGACCGACGAGTTATGAGATTGTATGGATGCGTTCAGTGCTTCGCTGACGGAGCGACCGACCGTACGCACATATTAGAGCATTCAGTAAAAGGATTCATTTTTCTTGTGGACTGTACACACGCGTCGCAGTTCGCCGTCAGCGTAGCACTGAATGCATTTTCGCAACCGACGGTCAGCGCTGAGGGTCAGAACTTACGGTCAGCTGACCGTCGGTCAAGCACTGTTTCCAGCCTTAGGCTTCATGCAATGTACATGAAGCCGGAGCCGCACCGACGCCGACCGCATGATTGCGTATACGAATAAATATTGCGCAGGTAAATAAATATTACTCAAAACTGTCTCTTACATCTACGAATTTGTTTCGAACGAGTAAATTCCGACCCAACATTCACGAAACGCATTGTTACTTGTGATGAGACGTGTGGGTTAAGAGTTTGACATGCTAACTAGTCAACTAGCTTCGGACCGCTGGCTTCCATCATCATCATTTCAGCCAATAAACGTCCACTGCTGAACATAGGCCTTCCCCAATTTGGAGGGTTTGCCATTATCGCCACGCTTGGCAGACGGGTTGGCGATCCCAGTAAGGTGGTAAAATGTATAGAGAACGCTGCTGCACATTCTCTAGCGAGTCTCCTAGTCGCCTCTTACGACACCCACTCTATACTTCCGGCACAATCAATATTAAAATGAAAAGCAGACGTCTTAGACACTTTCGTTCGCAATGTTATACTGGATTGTTGATCAATGTGGTTTAACTCTTTCAGTCTTTAAGTCAGTATTAAAATCTGTGTCATGTAGCCACAATCGGTTAAATCATCATAAAAGCTTGAATCATACTTCACAAGAAGATACCGATTGGTGGTTTATTGAATTTATGACAGTTTTAGTTTCAAAATATTCTTAATGTAAAAGCGTGACTGAAAGAGTTAAACACGTTTCCTGCGCGGCGCCATCGCCAGTGCAGCGGTATTGCGGTGTATGCGCGATATTCATTCGTATACACAAACATGCGGTCCGGCGCTATGTACAGGGAGCATTACAGTAATACTGATTGAAATAACTCCAGAGTATTACTGAGAAAAATCCAACACTTTGGCTGAAATAAGAATCGAAAAGGCTCAGTAATTGCACAAAGCAACACTACACTAACGAGGCACGCAAATGAATGAAATACAACTATAATCACCGTAAAATTTACAAATGTGTAAGAACTTGAATGAAATAAACGAATAAAATTCCGTTTCGCTTTCGCGTTTCGCCTCAATCCCCTCGAAGTTTATTGTTGTATACTTTACTACTAAATTAATTTATTTTATAATAAACACGTAATAACAATAATTATGAAATTGTGTGTGTAAGTGTAATTAAAGTGTGCAATAAAGCATATAAATATAAAATAAATTCACACTAATCCACACTAATATTATAAATGCAAAAGTAACTCTGTATGTCTGTCTGTCTCGCTTTCCTGCTAAAACTACTGAACCGATTTAAATGAAATTTGGTACACAGATAGTTAAGAGGCTGAGAAAGGACATAGGCTACTTTAACTTTTTGTGTTGGGTAGCCCATTTAGAAAAAACAAAATATATAACTTTCTCTATTCGCAACCCTGGTGACGCGCTACAGTCAACACATCGTTTAACCTCACACTTTTGCCATAATGAATCTATTAATTGTTCGTGTCCCTCCCTTTCTGCCGCTGAATGTATTAAATATTTAGGACTATAATTGTCAAAAATCTTAATTTCAAAAATCACTTAATTAATCTTTCAAACAGAATAAGAAAACTCATTTATGTATTTAAACAAATAAGGCACTCGGCCAACTCCAATATTATGAAAATGATTTATTATTCCTTGTGTCAGTCGGTTATAGCCTATTGTATTACATGTTGGGGCGGTGCCGCTAAAACGCATAATTTAATTGGTGAAAGAGCTCAAAGAGCCTAACTGAAAGTTAGCTACTTTAAGCCCAGGTATTTTTCTACCACTGAGCTATACAAGGAATGTGAGGTACTAACTGTACGTAAATTGTATGTACTAGCCTCAATTATGAGACAGCATTCCTGTGTCCAGCTCAGTGCACTGACTGAAAAGGAAATGTTAGGGAGAAGACGTTTCGATCTATTTAAATCTGTTCCATGTAGAACATCATTTGCTCAAAAGTTTAACATGTTCTTGGGCCCAAAACTGTTCAACATTGCCAATAAACAGTTGCAAATTTTCTCCATGAATAAAAGAGAGTGCAAACAGAGTGTGATCATGTTTTCCTTTAGCACACACACACAATACTCACAACCCCGACACACAACCCCACAAACACACACACACACACACACACATCCACGTATACACACACACACACACACACATCCACGAATACACACTTACCCCTGCACTCACCTATGCACACCGTTTATTCTGTTTTAATTATTTTAATTTTGTTTTATTTTTCTTTGTTAATTTTAATTCCAGTTTCTCACATTTTACACCTTATTTATCATCGGCTATAATAATAACGAGGGTGGGCGCTGATACCTATAATTACAAGATATTAAGTTATCTTAGCTTAGGTATTGGCTGCAACTCCAATATTCAACCTTAATAACCTTAAGCCTATGTGTGTTGCTAATTGTGTATATTTTGTTTTACTTGAAGGTGCAAAATAAACTATTTTATTTTATTTATTTTTATTTATTGAGAAACGCTATATAACATCACGCTACGGTCAAAAGGAGCGGAGCAGCAAACGAAAAATGGACGAAAACTGGCAGGCAATTCGATGCGACGGGAAGAGGAGCGAAAATTTGACGCGGACGAAGTCGCGGGCGGAAGCTAGTAATATATATTTTTATATATGATTGTCATTCTAATGAATGAAACCCAGGCAGATAGGATTGTAGAATTTAACAAAATAAAATGCTGTCCGCCTCGCTAGTTCAGTGGTCGCAAGCACTACTGCCGAGCATAAGGTCCTGGGGCCGAGTCCCAGGTCGAGTATAATGCAGCAATCCGAAGTTTGGATTTGTTCCCAGTCGAGGGCAATATGGAGAATGGAGAAGGCCTATGTCCAGCGGGGGACTGCTATAGCCTGATGATGACGATGACGGCAATAGACTCGCCCTCTACACACACATTTCGCCAGTATTGTACAGTACCATGTAATTTAGTGACCTTATTAGTGATGTTCAGAAGGGTCAGGTGCATAGTACTGGTAACCGGCGTGCGTGTATGACCAGATGTATGAACTTAAACGAGGCAAACGGAGTATGTAAGGATCGTAGCAGGTGGCGTTCTGTAGTTTCTGCCTACCCACATGGGAAAAAGGCGTGATTTTATGTATCTACTAGCTTCTGCCCGCGACTTCATCCGCGTTAAATTTCGTGTTCCCCCGACCCTTCCCGTCGCGTCGAATCGCCTACCCGTGCGATTTTCCCCGTTTTTGCAACATTTTTCATTACTGCTCCGCTCCTCTTGGTTACAGCGTGATGTTATATACCCTATGTTACTCGCAGATAATGTAGCTTTCTAATGGTGAAAGAATTTTTAAAATCGGTCACGTAGTTTTTGAGTTTATCCATTACAAACAAACAAACAAAAATACAAATTTTTCCTTTTTATAATATTAGTGTAGATGTACATATATGTACCATGTAATCATGGGACTTAAAAATAACTTGGGAAATGTGGTTTTAGCTTTATAGCTATATCTCTGTCTTACCCCTTGCAGATTAAATGCTTATGTTATGTTAAAGAACTTCAACATAGGCAACTATCGATTTATTAAGAAGTTTCCCCTTATAGTTGTGTCCAAAAGGAGGCGTTATCGCGCGGGATGAGGGACGAAATTCGCTCGAGCTGATTGTGTGAACTAAAAGCGTAAAGAATAATGGTGTCCCGCATCCCGCAAGCGACAAGCAGGGAATAAATAAAAAAGAAACTCACCTCAAAAAGTGTATAAACATCAGCCACAGTACTTTCCACTCTCATCGCCAACATATACACCAGCTCTTCACTGACCGGTTTACTGTCCGCCAGTACTCGCTCCAGCACTGACTGGCCCAACGTCTGAACTAGCGTACATACTGACATCTCATACATGCGTGCGGGTAGTACATTGAGCCAGCAGGATTTCAGGTCCTTCATTAGGGCGATAGCGTTGTTGATCGCGCAGTCAAATTGCTCGTAAGAATCGTGAGTCCATGCAGTTCCTGGAATTTGTGATTGCTCTTGTTAAGTTTGAGTTTTTTAGTTTATTGATAGGACATTAGTAGACGTCGGTTTCGTAAAGGAGATAGAACGGCACAAACAGAGAGGATGGAACTCGTTTTTTTTAAAATTTTGATTTTATTTTAATGCTCTTAGCACTCATATTTACTTGAAATTGTCACAAGACACTGACAGTGCTGTAAGGAGCTTATATGCATGCTATTATGTGGATTCTCAATCAACTGCCTAGTAATGTCAAATGGTTAGCAATGAAACTCTAAATGTAATCTCCAATGAGGAAGTAATCCTACACAATTCTAATTTAATCATAATTAGCCTATAATACTCCCACTGCTGGGATACAGGCCTCCTCTCTGTGAGGGGGAGTGGGCCATAATCCAGCTTGGTTGGTCACATTTTCCCTCTCAATGTTACCCTTCACCAATTAGAGAGCAATGGTGAGTAATGGTTCTCACCATTGCTCTCGAGACGGTGGTTTAACACGTTGAGTGTCCATCATGCGATATCGCGTGATTCGTCGACTCTGCATTATGGCCGATCACGCGATATCGCGTACTTGCTACTAATAATTTTGTATGCGCTCTAAATCTGTGGCCATATGGGATTAACCATCAATCTGTGTTTGGCACTCAACGTGTTAAGAGAAAATACAAAAAGTACAGTCTAATTTAGTAGGTACATATACACAATATTCTTATGTATTAAATATTACAGATAATGTTGAAAAAATGTCACATGATTTACCATTTGCCTCAATACTCTGCATAATGCTACTCTTCTGATTCTGCAAATACAGGGATATCTTCTCAAGTCCCAACACCCTCAGGTCTTGGATACACTCCAGCAGCACCACAGTGAGCTGATCAGCTAAACTTCTGGGTAAACTGTTGCACCATGGTGGGCCAAGCAGTCCATGGGCTAGGTAGAAGCAGTTGTTGAAGAACAGAGCTGGAAATATAATTATTTAAAGTTGATGAAAGTTTTCATCTGTTTCTGCCATAATTTGGAAGTTATGGAGTTAAGTTTTTTGGTATTATTGTTTTAGTTTTGTAACTTGCAGGACATGCAATAAGGAATAATAAGTGACTATCATATATTAGTGATTATAATTTGTTTTTATTAGCATAGACATAGAGACACCTTTCAGAAAACGTATGGTTGTCTTCCAACCATAGAATTCCCAATATAATATTGAAAACTTATCATAATATCAGGCTTGTATTGTCCAAAGGGGCATAGGTGTTTAGTAAGTTGACTTTGTATACTTTTAGCCAGTTGAAGATTATGTCTCATGTGATATGGACGAGTCTATTCAAGGTACATAGGTACATAAAAAACCAACCACCAGGCTGCTCCTGAGAAATGAGAATAAATAAAAATGAGTGTTCTTACCAATTTCAGCAGGACAGCACTCCAAATTAACTTTAAACTTCTTTGGAACCAAACTCTGATACATAACAGCTATATCCTTTATATAACCAACCAGCTGTCTACTGTACTTTTCTGGTAACTTCGCACTCTCCTCCAAATGTTCCACGATTAGTGACATGATCGCTTTCACATTTTGCGATATAACACATTTTGGAAGGAACAAAGGCTTAGTTATATCCCAAATCACATTGTTGTCCATTACATCCAGTATAGAATTATTTTCATTATTCAGTTCAGGGCCAACAGTAATAATACCATGAGACAGACTTTCTTTAAGCAGAATTCGGACATCAGAAAGTAATTTATCACATTTCTTGTTATATAAAACACATTCAGTGTCATCTATGTATTTGTTCAGAGGTGATTCATCAGCTTTTACGAATTTTAAGTCAATTAGAAATTTGTTAAAGGAATCCAATTCAATAACTATGTTTTTATAATTCTGGTAGCTGCTGTCACAAGATGGTAAGTTCATCCTAATGCAATCTTCAATTATTTTGTTGAAGAATTTCTGGCGGATTGTTTCTGCAAAGATTTCTATGAAAGTAGTCTCGCTTTCAAATTGGGAACCCAACGTTGAGTGAAGAAATTCAAAGATAGCAGTCAAATTATTAAAAATTGTTTGGTAGTTAGGTTTCTTGGAGTCATTTCGATTAATTTTGATGTTGAAAACAATAGCTCCAGTGTGATCTTCTGTGAATATATCACAGTTATGCCTAATAACATTGTGAAGAAGGTTATTTATAAAGAAATGTGAGAACAGACCAAGTTCTGCGTGCATTCTCTCCGTAGCATATAAAGTTTTCAGTATTTTCTGAAGCAGGAATGGGTCACTTTGTTGAACAGACAATGAGTAGGTTAAGAATTTAAGGCCTTTTTTCTCTGACCATGTGAAGATATCCTCCCATTCAACACTCAACTGGGCAATGTACAAGGCCAGTTGGTTCTCTGCCTGAGCATTGATGGTCGTTAAAGCCTTCGCCATGTTACCTTCGAATTTCAAATTCTTCAGTTCCTTTTTCAATTTTTTTACTGCCAGCATAGCATCACTATAGTTATATCTACCGAATTCATGATTAGCTTTCTCTAAAATACGTTTACCATCAACAACAATGCACAAATTCTTAAGAATATCTAACGATTTGTTTAGTTTTGCACAATGGCTTCCAAATTCTTCATCACTCAGTTCGTATCTTTCATGTAAAATTTTTATGTCTTCAATGCATTTTGAATGATCAGAGACTATATTCGCCTTTCGATTGTTATAGTTTAGCTGTTCTAAGCTCTTTGTTATAGTAAAATTAACGTAAGTATCGATAACATTTTGTTGTAAAGCCCAAGACAGTAGTTGTACTCGTTCTGTTAAGTCTTTTATAATAGGCAATACTTGATCACGACTTTTCTTTAAGTCCTGTGTACTCACTTTGTCGGCTTCTTGCAGAACAGCACTTAATAGACTCATTTTAGTTAATTTATGTACTGTGTTAATTAAAAATAACTTTTGTTTTCGGTTAGTTTCGTGCAATTCAAATTCAAAAATTGATTGAAGTGTGTTTGACTTTGAAGTTTTGACATTTGTATGACATGAAACGTCACTTGACATTTAAGTCTTATGCGTTTAGTATCTATAAGTGACGAAAACGTTTTTTAGCGTTCCGCTACCACTTTAAGTTGATGTTAGAAAAGACGACACTGATTAGAAGATGGAGCATACAAAACCTATTTACAAAAAACTGCTCATGGCCATTTATCTTATGATTCAATTGTTTTACTTGGGATGTATTATCCCTTAAAAATTTAGGCAATTCAACTCGCAAGTATCGAAAAGAGTTAAATATAATTTAGCAAATTGGCGTTGATTTGAACTTTGCTTTTTAGATTATCGAAATTGGATATAAAAAAACTCTTTGTAAGGCTGTAGTTATCCTTAACTGCTGGTTGCCATCGTTAGTTTAATCAATTGAAGGCTCAAGGCCATTACTGTGTTCACTACAGCACAGCAGTCGACAATAAGTGATCTAAAAGTAGCCAAAAATTGCCACAATGAACGAATGTGAAATTGAAAGTTTAAAAATTGAATTGGAACATGAGAAAACTTGTAGGTCAGTAAATTGTAGACCTATAGTAGTAGTTGTAATTTAGTTTAAAAAATTGCTTCCACAGACGTCACTTTGAACGAAATTGTAATGTTAGCTTTGTTTTTGTGCTTTCCTTCGAAATGTTGTAATAATAAATTATTTTTCTCGAGTAGATGGCCTATATTGAAGATACTTAATGCTGTAGAATATATTTTAGAAGATATCTCTTACCTACTTGATTATGCGACCCATATCCAACCTACTTTATTTTGGCTTGGGTCAAGGCTGAACACCCAGTTTACCAACCAAGTAGGTTGGTAGGCTGCATGTGATCCAAAAATTAACTCAATCTCTCGAGTAGGTACTGCTTTCTTAGCTCAATTAAAGGGATCTAAAATGCGTTTGAGTAGATTTTTTCTTGTAAAATTTGACAAAATAATAAGGCGCTTTATAACTTCGACAACCCTTTCATTTACAATTTTGTCAATTCAACTTTATAGTACTCAATTAATTCATTCCCGCCCACCTCTTTATGTGTCGTTTAGTCAACAAGGATCATATTATTTTGAATGTCTCTAAGATTAGTAGTCGGAATGGTCCTACTTGTATTAGCAGTATTTATAGCAACTCTCATTAAGTTCATCGCGGTACACCAACCTTAACCCAGTAGGACAGTTATGGACTGATTATGGTAATAGCCACACTGCCACAGTCTATATTAGTATATAGTCCCGTTGTAAAAGATCTCGGCCGTGGAAGAACTGTACAGTACTTACCTACTAGCTAATAACTCTCATTTTTGTCCCACTCCTAACTCCCTACATAAAATATGTTCCAACCTTTATCACACACCTGTAACACAGAGAAACAGCAGCCTGGCAGAACGGGGAACTGGAGAAACAGATAGTACTGGTCCAGGATGAACTGCGTAACACCGACTACCCTTGGGACCACGACGACGACCTGATGAAGGAGAGCGCAAGACACAAGGTGTACCAGGACACCATAGAAACATTGAGGCAACAACTGCCAGCGTTGAAGGATAAAATTAAAAACGCCAAAATTTGCGGGTTGGGTAAGTGATATGGTAATTTTCAGTCAATCATGACCTTTCTGCTTGTCTTTGTTACTAGTTCAGAATCGACTGAATGCGATTACACGGCAGTGCAGGTAATGAGTCAGTTCGAGTTCAGAACTAGCAGGGCAGGCAAATCGAAATTAAAAATACCCTAGTAAAATCGTAATCAGGAATGACTCATGGTTATAATTTGACTGAATATCGAATAATGGAACCAGTGGCGAAACCCAACACAGTGAGGTGTTTATTTAAAATCGTGTAATTCCAACATTGTTTTGCATATTCCAGATTGCAAATTGAAACACGATGACCTCAATATAAATCTGGATATCCTTACACCGGTAAGTCGACTCACTGAGGCGTACTGTGCCCACTAATACTCATTCTTTATTCATTTTAGACTTTGGTAAGCGGTTTTATTTTGCGACCTCGCTAAGTGAAGTAACAACATTTTAATTAGATGGTACTCAGGTAGTGGTAGATAGGAACTCAACCGCCAGCATGGATAAAAACTAATAAAAAAATAAAAAAATTTAAACTAGGTACTACCACGAAGTACCTATACCTAGGTGGCTCTCTCTCGCACACTGCTCGACGTCTCGTTGTACAACAGAGAGGGAAGTGTAGTTCGCGGTATCGTGACAATGTAGCCGTAGCATAATAAATGTTTAACTTTTATATGTATCCATTCACAGGCAGAACTGATGCGGACGGTGAAGAGATTTGAGCGTCTGAAAACCGACTTGATAAGCACTCTGCGAAGCAAAGAGTGGCGCTTGGACTCGGAATCTAAGGTATCTATGAACCTGGAGGACACGGTGGAGCATACGGTGGAGGTGTGCCCGGCCTGGGCGGAGCACCACCGTGATCTCGTGGAGGCGATCGGTGGCGGCGACCTCTCGCGTCCGGCCCTGCACCCCTAGCCAAGTTGATAATCTGCAATCGTTAACGCTAGTCGCTCAACGTTAAGTCACGTAGTTAGAACAAACGAATAGAAAATTCGTAGCCAAATTCACATCTTTCAAAATGATAGAATGATTTTTTATCGTTTCTACAATTTTCAACGCTAAATCTTTTTTTATAATGTGTCGTTTTTCTAAAGACATTGTAGAACGAGCGGCCGACTCAGGCGCGTCAACATGGCTACCAACTTATCGTTTTCTACAATTGCTGACACCGAGGCGTTACCGATTGGAGAACGGAATTCGACACGAAACGGTTGTAACTTGGCTAGGGGGGCTGGTGCGAACCATGGTACGGAGCAAGAGGGTTTGGGAAGCCGTCACCTTCTTCTGCGAAGCAGTAATGCTCGCGAAGGAGGACGCGGGGTGCGTGAGGGAGTAGCAGTCTCTGCGCCCTCACGTTCCTAGCCGCCGCAAGAGGAGACATTCCGGGCGTCGGGAGTCGATCGCGGACTCCCGGCCACCGTAGGCGTAGGCTTGCGGGCGGCGAGCAATGGGTAGCTCGCCGCCCGGTAAGGACCAGGCCCGTGTCGACGGCGCGTAGTGTTCCACGCGCGCCTCAAAGAGATGTTAGCAGAACTGAAGGGGTCTGCTAGGACCGATGCCTGGCAGGGTTGCGAGATTTGTTCGAAAGAGACACCGTGACCCTGGCACATGGGCAATTGAAGGAACACGGGTGGGTTTTAGTCAGTAAAAGTCAGACACGCCCTTCCGCTCCACCCAAGAGCTGGAGACGTCATTTAGTCCAGTCAACAAGTTCAAAAACCTGAAAAATAGAGATAAAGGTCCTAAAAATATGAGCGATGGCTCATTCGATTCGGAATCACCTCTAGAAAAACGTTTTTGAAGGATTTTGGTGCAGGTAAAAAATTACAATTGTTATTAACAAAATAAGATGAAAAAAAAAAAAAGATATTTCGTTTTTTGTTAATAAGTCGAAAAATATTAACATTAAAGCAATTTTGAAAAAAGCTCGTTAAAGAAGAGGAAATTTCCAATGAAAAAGCTTTAGCTTTAGCGGCGGCGCACGCATGCCGTAACAGCCGCGCGGAGTCCTATTTTCAACGTCAAATTAAAATTATAAATAATGGAGATAGAGTTCCGGGAGTTAGGACTTTTTTATTGGAAATTTCCTCCTCTTTAACAAGGTTTTTTTTCAAAATTGCTTAAATGGTAATATTTTTCGAGTTATTATTATAACAAAAAACGAAATATCATTTTTTTTTTTCATCTTATCTTTTGTTAATAACAATTGCAATTTTTTACCTGCACCAAAATCCTTCAAAAACATTTTTCTAGAGGTTATTCCGAATCGAATGAGCCATCGCTCATATTTTTAGGACCTTTATCTCTATTTTTCTCGTTTTTGAACTTGTTGACTAGACTAATTTGATAATTTCCCACCCACAAAAAAAGGTATCTATGAACTATGTGGGCGAGGTTTTTAACGTGATGAGATACTGCACTTGCTGATACAGCTTGATTCATGTTTCGCTTATCGGTTACCGTAACCGAACGGCGGCGGCGTACCAATAGTAGTTTGGGCATACGTGTTCACAGATACCGATTTTCTTTTGTTCTAAGTCCTGCCGTTTATAAAAAGAATTAGGCCCATAGTGAGCGACCACGTTCCAGTACCATAAGTCATCTCTGGCCACACATCCTGGTCTAAGACTTTTGTCTTGAGACACTGCGGTATTTGCGACGAGAAGAAATTGAGTCACTTCCCGAACCCTGCTCACCCAGGATTCGACGATTGACCTCTTTCTCGAAGTTGGACCTACCTACTGGACAGTCTGTCCTAGATACATTTTGTGAGGGCCTTAGGAATCCACTGCATACGGGAAGCACAAAACCGGTCGAAGATGTCTTTCGACCGAAATGATGATGATGATGATAAAAATAATGCTTTGTAAATAAAAACTGATCATATTTTTCATATTTCAGTTGTTCGTGAGAGTGAACGACCAAAGAACCTATTTGCAAAACGAGCTGATGATATGCCAGAACAATATCATGAGACTACAGAAGAATAGCACCTACTGGCAGTAAGTATT
Organism: Aporophyla nigra; assembly: GCA_947507805.1. Lineage (NCBI taxonomy): Eukaryota > Metazoa > Arthropoda > Insecta > Lepidoptera > Noctuidae > Aporophyla > Aporophyla nigra. Next base: position 21,496,288 of record OX382292.1, on the reverse strand, counting down.
AAGGCAATTTACAAACAAGAGTAGGGCATTTCATTCTAGGGAACTTATGTGTAAAATAAAATAAAATAAAATAAAATGTGTAAACCCATAATAATACTTTTGGTATAACCGTACTTATAAAAACTTCAGGGTGGTTACCCTGCCTGTCTATTCCTACCGCCAAGCAACTTGTATTCTGAGTGGCAGGGGAATACAATTTATCTAAGGTAAGGTAGGTAAGGGATATACCAGGTCCATTTACAGTAATAAATTCGTAGTCCCCTGCTCGCCAATCAGTATAATCCATTCTTACAGGCACTTTCTTGTGTTTTTTATCACCACTGATTATTACTAACATGGAGTGATAAATCAAAAACTCGTTCACTTGTGAAATGAATTTCGATTTTCCACCTTTCCGTTTCACTAAACACATTATTTTTAACAGACTTCAAAAAAAGGAGGAGGTTCTCAATTCGACTGTATTTTTAATGTTTGTTACCTCAGAACTTTGACTGGGTGAACCGATTTTGATGATTTTTTATTTGAAAACTTGTGCTTCCCGTGTGGTCTCATTTTAATTTGGTTCCATTCTGACAATGGGATCCATGTGCAAACCATATAAGTCTTAAATTTGCATTAAGTATGTGCGCGACAAATGGACGAATAACGCGATTAGATTAGTGCAGGGTACATACCGTAACTAAAAAGTTAAAAATAAAATGTTAAAAAAAAACAACCGTCTTCTTTAAAAAAAAACCACTACAAAGTGAAAAATAACTTTAATTTCGGAAGTCGGGGACAAAAAAAACTTAAATACAGTTCCTAAGACACCGACCTCCGAAATTAAAGTTATTTTTCACTTTGTAGTGTTTTTTTTAAGGAATTCGGTTATTATTATTTTTTTGTTTTTTTTTTTTACATATGACTATAGGACTCCTTGATAAATCTTTTATTAAGTTTTATATTCTTTTGATAAAATTGGACTACAGTTCAGGTTTGATTCGTTCTTATTCCTACTGGTATTACGTTCCAGAAATGTTGCCAGAAAGCAGGACGAGCGAGTGCTGGACCCAAAGCGAGGACATATAAAGAAGATGGTAGGCAACGAGCGGCTTGCACCTATTGCTACATAAACAAATATTACTTCAAACACCCGTAGAATTTATTTTCTTACACAGAATGAAACAGGAAAAAATAATAGGTGCATTATAGAGTAGTAAACTAAACCGTCACAAATAGTTATTGGTATCGACGGATAAAGAAATATAGGTATACCACTGACACTAGGCCTAGATTTATTTCCCACGATCACATTAAAAAAAGTTAAATAAACGCATAAAAAATAGTGCCATTTAGGTGCCAAACACATCAGTTATACTGTAGATTTTTCTTATTTACGTAGCAATATAGGTCGCAATTACCGGCTCTTCAAATGCTCCAGTAAATTATAACGTAGAAGTATAGTGCCCGGGCACTCAACTTAGAGTAACAGACTAAGCTCTACAAATCCGAAGTTTTCGTAAACTAGATATGCTATATTTACGCAGGTACCCAGTTTTATTAATATGAGCACTCCACTTACTCACTACTCAGTGGCTTTAAATGCATGAATGAAATTGAATGTAGATACTTATTTTACATAGGGATTCTAATGAAGCGTGTGACTTAGATTAATGTACGTAGTAAATGTATAGTATTGACTGCAAACTGATGAATTATATCCCTATTTTACAAATGTCTATAAAATATAAAGAGAAAAATATTCACATATTAATTGTAAGTAACACGTAGAATAAAAATAAATGGTACAACATTACAATAGTCTTTTATTTTCACTCGAAGGTTTCACAAAATAATTTAATTCATTAGATGCTAAATTCTAAATAACATTTGGAACACAATGGCAGTTGAGACACGCATGGGTGAAAAAATTTAAACAAAAAAGACTTGGCCAAACTAATTTTTATCGACCTCAGCCTTATTTTGAAGTAACGGTACAAAATGTTAAGTATTCCTAATGGGTTTCTTGTACCTGGCCGGGAAGTCTATAGTGGTACTCAGATATTCTGCCTCCAATTCTCCGAGCGGTCTTCGGTACAACGCAGCTGGAAAAAAGGAAGAAGGGTAGGTTAAATTATTTTTCGAATTTGATTTAACTCTGTGGTTCTCTGTGACACTAATCTATATCCAAGAAGGTTCGCGAGTGCCACATATCGCTAAATAACTTAACTGATAATTACTATCCTTGCCAGCTGCTTTGACAAAGATAGTTTAAATGTTTAGAAAAATCGTTTAGCGCCAAAATATAATACAGATTCCCGAAGAAAAGTATGCGCTTCGGGCTTCGCACACTCAAAATGAAGTTGTTACAGCTACTCATAACGATGGCAGTACTTGCTTTTTTGTTTATGATTACAAAATATAGATTACAAATTTCATTCTATTCCAAAAAACATTTTCACAATTTTTGAGCGACTGATGTGATGACGATTTACCATCGGTGGAGGTAACCCGACAGAGAGGCAACTTCTCAACTTCTTCAACAAACGTGCGGCAGTAAAAAACTTAGAAGTAATGCCTCTGTGGGAGGTTATTCTGTGGCGCGTTCGCGTCGTATTTCGGAATCGCGCAGATTATCGAAATGCATACCTTTTCTGGATTACTGTACCTAATTAACAGAGTTGTGATGCAAGCAGGATAGCATATGAAACTGACTATGGTTGGAATCAAAATTCTATTGTGGAGTACTCCGTACTGCTCGCTTGGTACTCACGAGTAACGCAGTGGTGTTTGTCGACGTGCAGTCTCAGATGTCGCGGACACGCACAAACGTACCCACCGGCCGTGTTGACACACGAGTGAGAACACCCGTCCGTCTCCAACTCGCACTCGTTTACATCTGTAGTTAATGATATAAGTTATAGTAAGTCTCGTTTAAATGGCGGGAAGATGACATAGTGAAGATGGCTGGTGAAACTTGTACCGATGTGTAACTGATGGGAAATGTTATATCGGAAAAGGTTCGAGGAGGCTTTTGACAAAGAGCATACGGAAAATTAACACTGAGAAGTTATGATTATTATGTTTTGAAATTGTTCACAATTGCTCTAAAATAAGGTAATAAATGTAGGGCATTTACTATACGGCATTTAATGATTTTCAGAAAAAAATACTTCCAAACTATGTGAGTGACATTGAGTCGTCTCTACTATTCACCCAGACACCTCTGTCCGGCCGCTAGCAACAGGTACCCGAGTGAACACTGGCAGCGTTACGCGCCCTGTGTGTTCACGCACAGCTGCGTCGAGTGACACTGACTCGTCTCTACTACTCACCCAGACACCTCTGTCCGGCCGCTAGCGACAGGTACCCGGGTGAACACTGGCAGCGGTACGCGCCCTGTGTGTTCACGCACAGCTGCGTCGAGTGACACTGACTCGTCTCTACTACTCACCCAGACACCTCTGTCCGGCCGCTAGCGACAGGTACCCGGGTGAACACTGGCAGCGGTACGCGCCCTGTGTGTTCACGCACAGCTGCGTCGAGTGACACTGACTCGTCTCTACTACTCACCCAGACACCTCTGTCCGGCCGCTAGCGACAGGTACCCGGGTGAACACTGGCAGCGGTACGCGCCCTGTGAGTTCACGCACAGCTGCGTCGAGTGACACTGACTCGTCTCTACTACTCACCCAGACACCTCTGTCCGGCCGCTAGCGACAGGTACCCGGGTGAACACTGGCAGCGGTACGCGCCCTGTGTGTTCACGCACAGCTGCGTCGAGTGACACTGACTCGTCTCTACTACTCACCCAGACACCTCTGTCCGGCCGCTAGCGACAGGTACCCGGGTGAACACTGGCAGCGGTACGCGCCCTGAGTGTTCACACACAGCTGCGTCGAGTGACACCGATTTGTCTCTATTAAGCACTCGTCCACATCTGTAAAAGAAACATTGATAATACATATAAAACATTGTGACCTCAAAATTTTTATCTCGAAAATAGTGGCTGTCAGTTCTAAACATAACCGAAATCTTTGACTTTTCACCAATGCAAAGTTAAAAGTTTACAAAGCGTAGTTATTACAAAAAATTAAAATATACGAAAATTGTCATCTCTCTCCAAAAGTCATTCATTGTCATTATCATTTCAGCCAAAAGACATCCACTGCTGGACACAAGATAGGCCTCCCCAAGGATTGTTATAACGCCCTGAACCCCCACATACCGAGCGGATTCCTTAGACTTCGATCAGAGGGGTAATTGCGTAACTATTTATCGGTAGGAATTGGTTTCATATTGATAGTTAAACAACATTCATTGCATTATTTACGTTGCTGAGCCGACAATTTATTCGAACAAATGACGCGATAGTTTTGAAATAATATTCAATCTCATTCAGATTCTGATAAATAGTGCGTTTCGCAATTAGGGTGCAGGTCATAAGCTTCCCTTTCATCACGCGGTATCAAATTCAGACACTAAGTACCTAACTACATATTAATAAGTAACTTTGAATTGTGTGTCGGCCAGTCAGAATGAAGCAAGCGATTTTTGAACATCGCCGTATAAAACATAAATTTTCTTAGAACTTACCATCACATGACTTAGCAGTCGCGTTGTGTCTATAGCCAGGGTCACAAGGCCCTCTGTCACTATGGTCAAGGTTTTTCGTCACAGTCACGTCGAAAAACACCGTTGTAGATTGTGATCCTGAAAACAGAACCTTGTATCAGTCGCATAAGAGTCATAGACGTACCATTGCAGACCATTTTAGAACCTACTAACTTTTGCCAGTGCTTTTGGTACGACGTTCTCGGGGGATAATTCTCGACATCCACGCGGGCGAAGCCGCGGGCAAAAGTAGAAGCTAGTACTACAGTAAAAGTTTGCGTAATTCACAAAATATTGGATTTCAATTAGTCGCGGTCTGCTACGTGTCGAGCAACGGCGTAGCTTGCTACGTGCTATGGTTTTTTTTTTGTGGGAGGGAAATCATCAAATAACGTCTCCCGCTCTTGGGTGAAACGGAAGGGCATGTCAGACTTTTACTGACTAAAACCTCCCCCACCTGTGTTCCTTCAGTTGCCCATGTGCCAGGGCCACGGTATCTCTTTCGAACAAATCTCGCGACCCTGGCAGACGTGCTATGGTTGCGCGGTGTCCACGCCTACGCGATTTTTTTAAGCTATCAGGTTCTCACATATAATAAGTTCGAGACTCCGTTTTGTTTCAAAAACATTGACGATACTCTAAGAACTAACACACCACGGTGGAAGTTTCTTGCAGCAATAGAATTGAAGCATACCATTAAATGGAGAAACAATGTCATTTGTTAACTTCATTGCTTTAACTTCGTATGCCACAGGCAATCAAATTGTACAGTACCATATTCTGAGAATTAAAACTCCGTTCATACGATGCAAGTTTCTTGCACGTAGCATGCAATGAAATTGAAGCATACCATAACGTGAAGCAAATATGTTATTTGTTGATTTTGTTGCTTTAACTTGGTATGTAACAGGGAATCAAATTTCATCGTGTATGCTAGGCTTATATGAGGATCATTGGTAGTTTACCTGATGAATCGTAGAATTCTTCAACATCCGGAGAGAAATGTGAGTTTATCATCTCTGGCTGCATCTCAAATGTTGCGTCGGGTGAGTAAGAGTCCTGCAATAATTATGGCGTTTCACATCGTTCTTTTTTACACTGACTGTAAATAATCGAGACGAGAAGGAATCAATAGATTGCTTTTATATCTTAAACTAGCTTCTGCCCTCGACTTCGTCCGCGTTAAATTTCTTGTTTCTCGACCCTTCCCGTCGCGTCGAATCGCCTACCCGTGCGATTTTCCCCGTTTTTGCCCAACATTTTTCATTACTGCTCCGTTCCTCTTGGTTGTAGCGTGATGTTATATAGCCTATAGCCTTCCTCGATAAATAGGCTACTCAACACAAAAAGATTTTTTCTATTCGGACCAGTAGTTCCTGAGATTAGCGCGTTCAATCAAACAAACAAACTCTTCAGCTTTATAATATTATAGTATAGATTTTCCTAGATGAGATGAACCCAACGGCTTTTACCAAACACATTTATATTTATGTGTATAATGCATAGTTTACTGAAAACTGACAGACTAGACAGAGTCATCATATGCCTAGCAAATCAAATCAAATCAAAAGTCATTTATTCAAACTAGGCTGAGAGTCAGCACTTTTTGAACGTCAAAGTCACATAAGACAGTCCCCCCAAAACGCCCGCCCTTCGACACTTCCTAGTGCTTTGGCTGGGAAGAAGAAGTGGCGGAACAAACTCCCCAGCAGCACTGCTGTCTGTTAAGCAGCGTTGTTAGCGTTTTCCCAACTACGTTGGGGTCGGCTTCTAGAATAACCGGATGCAACTGAATACCAGTATTTTACGTGGAGCGATTGCCTCTCTGACCTCCACAACCCAGCTACTGGGTAATGCAATACCCCTCGGTAAGACTGTTTGTCAGTTTGTCGGGCTTCTGACGACCAGTAACGACTGTCAAAGATCAAAAAATAACAACCGCCACCAACGGCTCAACGTACTTTCTGAGGCACGGTCTTGGTATGTAAAGATGGTCACCCATCTACAAACGAAACGTGGCAAGCTTAGCTTAACCTGATCGACCGATCCGTGCGGCTGTTATTACTTAACCACAAGCTCCTCTGACTAGAGAGAGTGATAGTGTAAAAAAAAAATACACTTACATCATCGCCATTATCTTCTTTGCTGTCAAAAACGTTGCTGTCAGCTGTACTTGAGGAAGCATTACATAGAGGAAGATCAGCGCATTTCTTGATCTAAAAAAACATAACTTCATTGGATGTTACGGCTCAAACTTTAAGGATGCTATTGAAACGCTTACCAGAAATGCAGGTACGTATGCAGGGAACTGACCCGTACCTACTTTTAAATAATGCTGTGATTGTGTAGTGGTCAACTTTTTAGAGTTTAATCCTTACAAATCGATTTTCATATACCGGATGACATTTTTTACCGTCTCGACCTTCATATGGTGTGTTGTGTAACTAGAATAGAAGGCAGGAAGGCCTTCAGATTCATCGTAGGTGACTAAAGGAGCGCGGGACGCGGGTGGATAGGGATGCGTGTGCGGCTCGTGCGCCTACGAAAGATCAATGAGGCCGCCTATCGGCCGGCTTCAAAGGGTTGGACCGCGCTCCGAAATCAATTATACATGCCGCGCATTGAGTAGGGTGCGTATGATTTGAGTTTCGATAGATTTTAATTATTTTTTTTTTGTTTTTTTTTCCAAATTTCTGTTTTTGTTGTTCTATTATGAAAATGTTACTTTAAATGTGTAGTATTTATTACTACATCAATTTAATAACATGTTATTCAAAAATAAAAATTTCTATGCCAAAAGCTTCTATTCCGTTCACCTATTACCCCCATTTTTTTTCAAGACGCTAATAAAAGTCACCCAGTATAAGCCCGGAGAATGGAAATGTATGGGGAGTAAAATCAAACTTTTTCGTTACGTTACATTACGTTATGTTATGTTTACTAATCAATTTATCTTAAAATCGTTCGTAAGGAGTACACTCCAGTCGTCATCGGAGCTGACACACAATTGTTTTTCTGTTTGCCTGATTTAGCTAACAAGAATGAATAATGTTCACGAAAAAGTAACGGTTCGTAGCCTGGATGTGAGCCCGGCTGATAGCATCGATCCATCCATTTCAGCCGTAAGACGTCCACTGCTGAACTTAGGCCTCCCCCAATTTGGGGGGCTTTGCCATAATCGCCACGCTTGGCAGGCGGGTTGGCGATCGCAGTATGGTGGTAAAATGCATAGAGAACGCTGCTGCCCATTCTGTAGTAAGTCCCTTAGTCGCCTTTTACGACATCCTCGGGAAGAAATGGGGTGGTGTTATTCTTTACGTCCGGCACCACACGGTACACTGATAGCATGCTCGCTCCCTATTACACGAGACTTAAAAATAACTGGCGAAATGTGGGCGTATTAGAGGTACACTTCTACCTAACCCTTCAGGGAATACCTGGTGACAGATTCTCTGAATGACGATTCAGATCTGGAGAGGGAGCGCAGAGCGTTGTCAGTCCGGGTGAACATGCTGGGCCGCAGGTTCTATCGTTGTACAGTCCTAGTTAAAATAGCCCTTTTTAAGGCATATTGCACAACACTGTACGCGGGGACCCTGTGGTTCAGATATACCCAAAAGGCTGGCAATGCTCTGCGTATCCAGTATAACAATGCGTTCAGGATGCTGTTGCGACTGCCACGTTACTGCAATGCATCGGCGATGTTTGCCGCCGTGCGCACTGACAGCTTTGACGCAGTATGGCGCAAGAAATCTGCCTCGCTACTTCGCAGGTTGCGTGACAGTCCCAACATCATTCTGCACTCGATAGCCGCCCGGGCAGATAGTCCGCTTGTGTGGGCGTTAGCCGATCGAACAAGATCTGTTTTAGTTATTAAGTACTAATATAGGCTAAGTAAGATTGTTACTAATACAATGGACATTTGTGATCTGAGATAAATAAATAATAATAATACAGGCGTCATGTTATGTTAGAAGAAATAAAATAAATTGGATCCATTGGACCAAAGGTCAAGTGCGTAGTACAGGCAACCAGTGTGCGTGTATGACCAGAGAGGTAATTCCGGAACTTTTTATCGGTAGGAATTGGTTTAATATTCATAGTTACACAACATTCATTGTGTTATTTACGTTGCTGAGCCGACAATTTATTCGAACAAATGTACTTCAATCCCATTCAGATTCTGATAAATTGTGCGTTTCGCAATTAGGGTGCAGATGTATGAACATAAACGAAGCCAAAAGAGTATGTGAGTCGTGGCAGGTGGCGTTCTGTAGTTACTACCTATATATATAAGGTGTATCTATTCATACACGAAATATTTAAAGAGGTACACCTGTAGGCGGTAAAGAAGCTATAGCAACGAAAAAAAATTGTCGAAATGTATTTTTTTCAAAATTTAATATTTATAAATTATTTGACGCATATAAGAAATACTGGCTCCTTCTTATTTTGAACATCCATTACTCTAGTTTCTATAGTGGCCGCGCTCGCGCTGTCCGGTCGCCGCCCTCGCAGCTTCAGGCGAGCTATTTATAGGATTTGGAGTAAATGCAAAACGTCTCAAGCAGTTTTAAAATTATAATAATTACGAAAATTCAAAAACGCTTAGATAAAAAATATATTTTTGCTTTTACAGCTTCTTTACCACCTACAGGTGTGCCTCTTAAAATATTTCGTGTATGAATAGATAAACCTTATATATTCACACCTTTTTCATAGGAAAAAGGCGTGAGTTTATGTATATTTATGTATGTTTTGACCTAATAAATTTGTATAAAAATACTTTGGCGATTCAATTGTAGCGATGAACATAGCTTTATCACCAGCCTATAGCAGTCCACTGCTGGACATAGGCCTCTCCAAGTGCAATTCAGCTCAATTCTCGGCAAATCTCATCCAGCTACTACCAGCCACCCTTCGAAGATCGTCCATCATATCTTACCTGTACATTATCTCCGTCGCACTTGGCCCGAGTCTTGCAGCGCCTGGTGCGCGTCTGCGTGCCGACGCCGCACGTCGCCGAGCACTCGGACCATGGCGACCACACCGACCAGCGGGGCTTGGACTCGTCCACCTTAAACGTTATGTAAACACAACTGCATCATCCATACTAATATTATTTATAAATGGGAAAGTGTGTGTGTCTGTTTGTCCGTCTTTCACGGCAAAACGGAGCGACGAATTGACATGATTTTTTAAGTGGAGATAGTTGAAGGGATGGAGAGTGACATAGGCTACTTTTTGTCTCTTTCTAACTCCCCACTTCCCTAAAATGGGGGGTGGAAGTTTGTATGGAGCAAAAAAAATAATTGAGTAGGGGATGCAAATTTGTGTGAGACTCTCCGCATAATTAGTACAGGTTCTGTGATACAACCGAATAATATTTTATTTAAAACAAATTAAATAAAACGAATTAAATAAAACAGCATGTTATCCTTCATCGTTTTGAGAGCAGTGTTGATGAAAATGTTTACAGAAAGTAAAGCGCCTGTCTGAGTTCGAACCCACGACCTACAATTCGTAAGTAGGGGCTGATGGGCGGGGGTGATACCACTGAGCCACCACTACTCTCACTCAACTGCTCTCTTATTACCTACTAGCTTCTGCCCGCGGCTTCGCCCGCGTGGATGTCAAAAAATTCACCATTTCAACCCCCCATTTGACCCTCTTAGGAATGGAATTCCAAAAAACCCTTTCTTAGTGGATACCTACTCCTCCCAAAGAACATACGCTACAAATTTAATTTCTCTAAGACCAGCGGTTTAGGTTGTGCGTTGATATATCAGTCAGTGTTGCGAACTACTGGTCCATAATCGCACTTGTGGGACCAGTAGCGACATCTAGACGCCGAAAACAATACCACACAGTACGTCATACCTATCTCTCGACTGTGATTGGTACCATTCAAAATATTGTTCCCATACCCCTCTCCTCGAATATTGTAACTTAAAAATATAATACAGAACTGATCGTTGAACCTGAAGCATCGTTTTAATCCCAAAGAATCCTCAACACAATCTTTAAACACCACAATCTACAAAACACCTTGGTTTTCATCAAACCTCACCGCTGCTGCTACATTTTGGACCTTCGAGCCGAACATTGGGATATTGAGACCTACAAGATCGCCGAGCGACCTTTGGACGGTGACCCCAAGCACGTGGCGGGTTGAGAAGAAAACGCACAAGGTTTCATCGGAGATATACGCAATCGGTGGGGCTAATCCTTATTCCTATCCATCATCTCCTATGTTCTATTTGGTGCTATAGTGTGTCTGTGCTCTTATTTCAGTGAAATTGCCGCATTGTAGTCTCGGAATATTGGATTCCCAGTCAATCACTAGCCTGGTGACGTGCTAGCATCAGTGCCGTGTGTGATTGATCTGAGGATTTATCAAACCGTGAGTACTCCTCTTTTCACTGACCACCAAAACGCCTATCGACTCTGCTAAATTTCGTGACAAATCTCCTAATTTGCTAAATGTAGAGAGTAGTGAGTTAGTTCGTGATTTAGTTATGAAGCGTGGTATTATTAAGGGCAGGCTTACCAAATTTAACAATTATTTAGAGTCGCTAAAAGATTGTGATTAAGACTTTCCTAATCAAAAACGCATTGATTTAAAGTTAAGAATTCAAGGATGTACTACTTTATTTACTGAATTTAACGACATTCAAACTAAAATAGAAGAAAGAGTTTCTGATGGTGAATTAGGTGAACAATTAAATCAAAGAGAACATTTTGAAGATAGCTACTACAATTTAATATCACTTGCTGAATTTATGCTAAACACTGATGAGGTTGCTGACTGCTCAAGTTCATGTCACGGTCATAATAACAGTCAGATATATTCTGTAAAGTTACCCACTATCTCCATGCCTACATTTGACGGTTCCTATGAGCACTGGTTAGAATTCAGAGATACCTTCACCTCACTAGTTCATAATTCTAAAGATATTTCCAATATACAAAAGTTTCACTATCTCAAATCTTCCCTAAAAGACAGCGCAGAACTAGTTATACATTCCATAGAATTTTCCTCAGATAATTATCAGGTTGCATGGGACTTATTGCTCAATCGATATAATAATTGCGCACTTTTAGTTGATCACCATATCAGAGCGTTATTAAATATAACTGCAATATCTAAAGAATCGCCTTCTTCGATTAGAATATTAATAGATACTATTTTGAAAAACTTACGCGCTCTTAAAGTCTTAGGTGAGCCTACAGAGTACTGGGATAGTTTAATTATTAATATCATGGTGTCGAAGTTAGATAAAATAACTGAAAGAGAATGGGGGTCTCATAAGTGCACATTGTTCCCAAACCCAAACGAGAACAATTCTAAACGTTTATCGGTGGATGTTTTAATTAACTTTTTGCGTAACAAAGCAGACATGCTGGAGGCATTGCAGCGTTCACATAGCAAAGAAGCTCAAAGAACTGACAACAAAAGGCAACACTCAAAAGGTCATAATGTGTCACACTGCAATGTTTCTAGCGGGCCGACTGAATCAAATAAACAGCGCGCTAAGTTAACATGCGTAAAATGCAACGCGAATCATCCACTGTACACGTGTAAGGAGTTTATCGATTGCGACTTAGACACAAAACTTAAACTTGTACGCGAGCACAACCTTTGTGAGAATTGTTTACATTCGAGACACTCAATTAATAATTGTAAGTTCGGGCCTTGTAGACACTGTGATAAAAAACATAACTCATTATTGCACTACGATAACGCTAATAGTTCTGTTGCTTTGCATTCCACATCGAACACTGAGGCGTCGCGTACTAATGTGATTGAAGCACCTTCGCACCTCCCCGCGGCCGTCCTACCCGCCTCGGATTCCGCAGTCCTTATTCAAGTAAACAAGGCACACATGCACGCGCAATCGAGTAAGTCTATAGGTGTGCAGTCCGTGTTATTGTCAACAGCTATCATTGAAGTAGCAGATGTACACGGTAAATATCATAAAGCGCGAGCACTCCTGGATAATGGAAGCCAACGTTGTTTCGTTACTAAATCATTATGTCAACTCTTAAAAATATCATTGATACAGTCCACAAACGAAGTTCGAGGCGTAGGTGATTCGATAGTACATTGTTCGCAAGCTTGTAATATCGTCATCAAATCCTGCGTCGATAATTCATTTACTACGCACATTAATTGTTATGTGCTGTCTAGGATCACGGCTTCGATGCCTGCCGTATGTAAATTAAGCGCGCAAGTCTGTATTCCAGACAACATACGGTTAGCCGATCCAGAGTTTCTAGACTATAAAAATATTGATATTTTAATTGGTGCAGATAGGTTTTGGGATCTGTTAGAAGACGGTAAGATTCGTTTGTCTAGTGGGCCGTTTCTACAGAATACCAAACTAGGCTGGATTATTTCCGGACCTATTATTGACTATACGCGCAAAAGTACACCAATTCATTGCAATATCATTAATTCTCTAGATACGCAACTTCGATTGTTCTGGGAGATTGAGGAACCGTCCAAGGTCAGAGACGCACAGACTGAGGAAGAACGTGCATGCGAAGATCACTATATTCGCAATACAACTCGCAATAGCGAGGGGAGATTTTGCGTGCACATTCCTCTCCATCAGTCACCTGATACCTTGGGGGATTCTTATACCCAAGCAGAACGTCGATTCCTTGCGCTAGAAAAACGTCTGCAGCGTTCGCCTGAATATAAAATTCTTTATTCCAATTTTTTGCAGGAGTATCTTAGTTTAGGCCATATGACACAGGTAGATTCCTATGAATCCCCGTGCTATTTCATGCCGCATCATGGCGTGTTCCGCGAGCTCAGCACCACCACCAAGTTGCGCGTGGTGTTTGACGCAAGCGCACAATCGAGCTCTGGTAAGTCACTAAATGATTTGCAACTAGTTGGCCCTCCTATACAAGGTGATCTAATTGCTATTCTTCTCCGCTTTCGGCAGCACAAGTACGTCGTGTGCGCCGACGTGGAGAAGATGTACCGGCAATGCCTAGTGGATGAGAGTCAGCGAAGCTTGCAAATGATTCTGTGGCGTGACCACCCCTCTAAGCCGTTAAGTATATTTAAATTAAACACCGTGACGTATGGAACCGCCTCCGCGCCTTTTCTAAGTGTTAGGTGCCTAAAACAATTAGCCTCTGAATCTCCTGATCCTGACGTCGCGCGAGCTATAAATGAGGATTTTTATGTCGACGACTACATTACGGGCTTAGATGATAAAACTAAGTTATTAGATCTATGCGACAAAACTCAGAAGACGCTGCAGTCGGGTTGTTTTCCACTTAGGAAGTGGATATTTAATTTTAAACACGATGATGACCGTCAGTCATCGAGTCAGTTTAAACCTTTAAGTTTAGATGAAAGTGTTAGTTCTAAAACATTAGGAATAGGCTGGCATAACGCAAGCGACAATTTTTATTTTAATTCTTGTGTTAAAATCGAAACTAACAAGCCTATCACAAAGAGGTCCATTTTATCAAGCGTTTCGCAAATTTTTGATCCTCTCGGCTTGTTAAGTCCTGTCATAATTGTTGTCAAAGTCCTTTTACAACAATTATGGCTATTAAAAATAGGTTGGGATGACAAAGTTCCCGATGACACGGCGCGCGTGTGGAACCGGTTTGTTATCTCATTGCAAGCGCTAAACACTGTTCGTATACCTCGCCACGCTATAGGTACACAGCCTATGTATATTCAATTACACATTTTTAGCGACGCATCTCAGACGGCGTACGGCGCGTGTGTTTATATTCGCACGGTTAATAATGATTTTACGGTATCAGTTAGATTATTATTTTCAAAAACAAAGGTCGCGCCGTTAAAACCTCTTAGTATCACACTCATTACGGTGTAAGTTTAATAGCGTAGTATTTTGGACTGATTCCACGATTGTGTTAGGCTGGCTGCATATGAGGCCTAACCAACTTAAAACATTCGTGCAAAATAGGATCGCAGAAATTCATGAACTTACACTAGACGTCCCGTGGCGCCACGTAAGGAGTGGAGATAATCCCGCCGATCTAGCGTCACGCGGTGCTCGACTGGAAGAACTTTCTTCGTCTACCTTGTGGTGGGAGGGTCCTGAATGTCTTCGCGATCCTAGATTTTCAATAGACGATCATAAAGGTTCGGACTCGTTCAAACATCGCGAGTTACCTGAGATCAAGTCATGCGTCACTGCCGTTGTAGCTCAGGATCATTGTGAATCACCTTTGTTTCCCTTCCATCGATTCTCTCAATTTAAACGTATAAGACGTGCGGCTGCCTTTATGTTACGTTTTATTAATAATAGTCGATGCAAGGATAATAAGTGTACAGGCGCCCTTAGCGTCGACGAGTTGGACCGTGCAGATAAAACTTTAGCTCGATTGTGTCAAATGGAATCTTATCCATTTGAATATAAGGCCTTATCTAATAATGAACCTATTAAAGGTAAAAGTAGTTTGTCTAAATTAAATTTGTTTTTAGATGATCACAAATTAATGCGCGTAGGTGGTCGTTTAGTTAACTCTGATGAATTTATTTACGGTAAAAAACATCCGATTGTAGTTCATAGTAAACATCATTTTACCACTTTATTATTTCGTCATGAGCACATTCAGCTTCTCCACGCTGCTCCACAGGCATTACTTTTTCATTTACGCGAATTATGGTGGCCTATTGGTGGTAGGAGTTTAGCTCGCCAGGTGGTGAATAGGTGTGTTACCTGTACTCGCATTAGAGGTAAGACGCTTAGTCCTATGATGGGTAACCTTCCTAGGGAGCGCGTTACACCTAGTCTGCCATTCGTTCGGTGTGGAGTGGATTACGCTGGGCCAGTGCTCATTCTGAACCGCAGAGGTAGGGGTGCTAGGCTTATCAAAGGCTACATTTGTCTGTTCGTTTGTTTCGTGACACGTGCTATACACCTGGAGTTAGTTAGTGACCTCTCCAGTGAAGCATATTTATGTACACTAAAAAGATTTATTTCACGCCGTGGTAAGCCTGCCGATATCTACTCTGATAATGGTCGTAACTTTGTAGGCGTGATGAAAGATTTTTCAAACTTCTTAACTAACTGTAGTAGTGATATTTTAGAATACGCAACTAGTCAAAATATAAAATTTCATTTTATTCCCCCCTATTCTCCGCATTTTGGTGGTCTGTGGGAAGCAGGAGTAAAGTCCAGTAAATACCATCTTCGTCGTGTAACGCACACCTCACGTTCGAAGAGTATAGCACAGTATTGGCTCAAATAGAAGCCATACTAAATTCTCGACCTCTGTCTCCTCTTTCCCCCGATCCTCATGACTTTTCCCCGCTTACTCCTGGTCACTTCCTTATTGGCCGACCACTGACTGCCCCAGCAGGCGATGACCTATGTGACGTTCCTGCTAGTCGTCTCCAGCGATACCAGAGGGTAGAACAACTTCGCCAACACTTCTGGAACCGGTGGGCGAAGGAATACATCTCCGAGCTGCAGGTGCGAACAAAATGGACGGCGAATAAGGACGAGCTCAAACCAAACTCCTTAGTGGTCATAAAGGATAATAACCTTCCACCTTTGAAGTGGCATTTGGGACGTGTCCTTTGCACTATCCTAGGAAAGGATGGTATATCCAGGGTGGCGGATATACAGACATCATCAGGCGTGGTGAGGCGCGCATTCACCAAGATTTGTCCTCTACTACAGGACATTATCGACACTGATGCAGTGACTGAAGATCATTGAAAGCCACTGCTTCCAAGGCCGGGGGCATGTTGCGAACTACTGGTCCATAATCGCACTTGTGAGACCAGTAGCGACATCTAGACGCCGAAAACAATACCAAACAGTACGTCATACCTATCTCTCGACTGTGATTGGTACCATTCAAAATATTGTTCCCATACCCCTCTCCTCGAATATTGTAACTTAAAAATATAATACAGAACTTATCGTTGAACCTGAAGCATCGTTTTAATTCCAAAGAATCCTCAACACAATCTTTAAACACCACAATCTACAAAACACCTTGGTTTTCTGGATTTATGCATTCTTAATACATTAACCGCGGTAGTACGTCCTCTTTCGATAATTTCCGACATCCACGCGGGCTAAGCCGCGGGCAAAAGCTAGTATCATCATAATTTCAGCTGATAAACTTCCACTGCTGGACATAGCTCCACCAATTCGACCGGTACACTGGTCTTTGGCCGACCTTGTGGGAGGTCTTCCAAAGCTACGTCTTCCGGTACGCGGTCGCCACCCCAGAAACTTTCGGCTCCATCGGCTTACATCGTCCGGTTGTTCTGCGAGCAAGGTCCCTAACCTAACCGAAGGCCCTACCCACTGCCACTTAAGTTTGGCATTTCTTCGTGGTATGTCGGTTACCTTGGTTCCCTTTCCACCATTTATAAGTTACTATAGCGACCCGCCTCTGCTACCATCGCACGGGTGCGATCTACTGATATAGCGACATGTCAAAACATTATTTCTGTACTAAGTTAAGGATTTTATACATATAAACTTCCCAGAAAGGATTTTCTAATGTTGCGTAATCAGCCTATAATGTTCTCATGAATACCGCTGGCAAAAGCTAGTTATATTATTAATAAGAAAGTTTGTGTGATCGAATGTTTAGATATTTGAAAAACGGCTGAATGCATTTGAATGAAATGTGGCATACAAATAGTTTATAACACATAGGATATTTACTATCCCGGTAGTACGTTCTCCTAGGATAATTTACGACCTCGACGCGGGCGAAGCTGCTTGCAAAAGCTAGTTCCTCATATAGAAAGTGAATAAATATGACATCATTCGTGGAAACTATGGCGTTAGTACTAGCAATATGAAGATCAAAATAATGAAAAACTATGGACCGATTTGGCGCAAGCGTGGGACACACAATAATATTTTAGAACAAGACGCTAATATTCTTTTAGTGTTCAAGTTGTAAAACGACCTGTGCACGTAATTAAGGAAATATATAGTAGATACTTACATCACAAGGAGGCATGTGGCATTTCCTCTTATCGACTGTAGGGCCCTTACACGCAGACTCATCTAGAATTATCTTCTCTGACTTTGAAGAACTGTCTGAAAAACCCAGTGTACTTTTAATACAGCCAAACACTTTTTTTATCTGGGTTCTAGCTTTTTCAGGAAAGCATCGTAGGACTTAGAATTTAACCTTGTGTTACCCCAGCAAAAGGTGATCGAACAGTAAAAAACTGCCCTCAAGTTGTGAAACTTGCATACGTTTTATATCAGACATCTTTGATCAAAAGGCTTTGAAAACGCATGCATATTATTTGTTTATTAATGTCGTGCTACTCTTAAAACAGGTTTATGAGTTCCAATTGAATTTAATTGAAGAAATTAATAGATATGCTTACCAATAGTATTGTTTTTATCGTCAATGTAATGGCAGGCCCTGGATCTCTGCTGGTACCCCAACCCGCAGGTAACGTTACATAACGACCATTGTGTAAATGGACTCCATTTGGCAGGCACTAAAACAAGAAATAAAATTGATGATATTTTAATAAAATGACCTAATGATCTCATATGGACTACGTCCAGTTGTGGGCATAACGGTTAAAGATATTTATTTGCTCAAAAGAATAACAGATTCACGTAAAGAGAAAAAGTAAATACCTATAAGTTTTAAAATAAGTTGTACGCCAGTAAGAGTAGATAAAAACAAAACACAAATATGAGACTTAAAAACTAACATTACACTAATAAAAAATAAATAAATCAAGCATAAGCCAGCTAATTTCAATTTCAGGTGGCTGTAGCGGCCTTTATACCGCCACATTATGTTACGCTAAATCCTGCAACGCACAAGCAGAGTTTACCGCGCAACTAGCATATACAGGGTGTGGCGTAAGTAATGGTCCACCGTTCAGGATTCGATGAACCAGATAATTAACTATAACAATTAAAAATTTTAACCATTTTTACCCAATTTTTGTTTTACAAAAATTGGTCCAAATTGGGGTTAAAATTAGAGAAACACCAACTTTTTCTTCAAAAGGGCTGAATTTACATAAAAAATCATAATTTATCATGATAGCTCTAGTATTCAGCAGTAATTAACAGAAATCAAAATGAAAAAATAATGGTTTTTGTTGAAACTACAAACAAATATGTAATAAAAGGTAGAAATTTCGTAAATAAAAGACAAAAATGAAATATTTTCGAAACCCTTGGGTAAAAATGTTTAAAAATTTTAATTGTAATAGTTAATTATCTGGTTCATCGAATCCTGAACGGTGGACCACTACTTACGCCACACCCTGTATACATCGATCGTCGGGCAGTTGCTCACCAGACACGACAACTGTCTGATCGGAGGGTCCTCCCTTTTCTGCGGGGGTTGAGTGAATTTTATACCCTGTTCCTCATACCTCCAAAAGTCTGATCTTATGGCTATCAAACCGTTGCCTGGCAACTGATATCTCACCTTGTATAGCGACGTTGTACCTCCGATGCGCTGTGCCAGCTTCATTCTCGACTACACAAATGTACTGGCCCGCGTCTGTGACGTCAGCGCTCCATATAGCTAGTAAACTATTGCCGAGCACTCTCTGTATGTTAGATAAACTCTCGCTGAGTGCTTGTGTGTCCTGAAAATTCTGATATTTGTTTAAACTGAAGATTAATACATAAAATGGAAAATGATATAAGACAACCTTGTCAGATTGCCTGTATTTTATATCATTTTCCATTTTATGTATTAATCTTTTTTTGCATAAAATACTTGAGCCACATTAAGGATCGCGTCAAGAATTGCCCGTGGATCTTAAAATAACTTAGATACTATAGAATGAGACTACCGTCATAAAGATTAATCGTTAAGTTGATTGACGCGATTGGGAATACCACAGGTCAATAAAATACAAGGTAACAATTAGAGAAGCTTCACAGAACTTTCCCAGTTCATTTATTTACATTCTGTATAATTAAAATCAGCATTACCTTTGTAATTGTCTGTATATGTTTAAACTATCAAATCATCATATTCATTTCAGCCTAAAGACGTCCAATGGACATTGGCCTCCCCCAAAATCGCTACGCTTGGCAAGCGGGTTGGCAATCGCAGTTTGGTGGCAAAATGCATAGAGAATGCTGCTGCCCATTCTTTAGCAAGTCCCTTAGTCGCCTCTTAGGACACCCACGGCAAGAGATGGGATGGTGCTATTGACTGGCCTGTTAGTCTAGTGGTTAGTGACCCTGACTGCTAAGACTGAGGTCGTGGGTTCGATTCCCACCCAGGACAAATCTTTGTGTGATGAGCACAATCAATTGTTCTGTGTCTGGGTGTAATCTATAATATGTACGAGTATATATTTAGAAATAAGTATATTTATCAGTTGTCTGGTTACCATAGTACAGACTCTGCCTAGTTTGGGATCAGATAACGGTGTGTAGATTGTCCTAAGATATTTATTTATTCTCTACGTCCGCCACCACACGGCACAATTATTAAATAATTAAAATGAATCGAATGTATGATAATTCCTTTAAAAGTTGTACCTTCAACCATGATATCGTAGGCATCGGATGTCCGTCTGCCTCACATTTCAGTACAATGCTTCTTTTCAACGCGACAACGTGTCCTTCCACCATACTAGTGCCAACATTCGCAGCAATGGACGGCGGCTTTTGTATAGTGACGTCGAATATAACCTCCGTTGTGCCTACTTTGTTCGTCATAATGCAGGAGTATTTGCCGCCGTCAGTTACTTCTGTATTATTGATTGTCTGAAAGGCAAGATGGTTATATTAAAACACTACAAAGCGAAAGATTACTTTAATCTCGGAAATCGTTGTCTTTGCTTTGTATTTTCGTTTATTGCCACCGAATTTCAAAATTAAAGTTATTCTGCCCTTTTATGAATTCCGTACCCAAAGGGTGCCAACAGAACCCTACTAAGCCTACGTCGCGTCGCGTTGTCCGTTCGTACGTTCGTCTGTCTGTCAGCGGACTGTATCTTAGAACGGTAGACAGTTGAAATTTTCTGAGTATTTCTATTGTCACTATGACGTCGAACAAGTTATATACGAAACGTGTTTTATTTCGGTGTTTTTACCTTGTTTTGAGAATACCTTGGCCGGTGTTTTTGCCATCGGTTCTTTTTCACACGCTTTATATTAGTTTCACTTGTATGTTTGTTTGTATGTTTGTTTGTAACCGACTCCTTATAGCGCGATTTTGACCCACTTTATACGACCAGGGTGCTTACTCTCGAATATAATTCCAATAGATCGACATTGGTCAAACGTCAGTTGGTTGAGTTAAACGTCAGGGATTGGCTAGACTCAGTGAGTCCAGCCAATCCCTGGCGTTTGACTGACAATTCCAATGTCGATTTATTGGAATTATATTCGAGAGTAAGCACCCAGATTTCATTTAAACTCTGTAGATTTAGCGAGGACCGATGACAATACTATAATTTCATAAATTTGTGCCATTATCCTTGCCAGGTTTACCAGGACAGTAATAAAACTGTCTTTGAAAACTACGCTGACATACGTCACAAACTACGCTGACATGTATCTCAAAATTCGAAACACCCTAAAAAATTGAAAGTAAATAATAGTTTAAAAAAAAACACGCTTCCATAGAAAACCTAACCAAAAAGTAGAAAATAATGGAAAAAAAACGTGGGGTGCTTTTTAAGGTATTTTTTTATTCAGGCACCCCACTTATTATTTAAATTTATAATATAAATTAAACTATTATTTATTTTCTATTTTTTATTTGTAAGATGTTTTTTATTTTGCAGTTAATAATAGTGTAGCCCAACCCACATCAATTCGTATACCATTCGCTTGCTGTTGTATAAGAATTATGGCAGCTAACTCAAAAACTACATAGGCAAAGTTAAGTTTTAGCTGTTTTTTTTTTCGATCTTCCGGACTTACATAGCAAGAGTATCTACCAAAGCGCACTGCCAGGGTGGTGGATCAAGGCCCACTCCCTAACACAGGGTGGACGCCTGTGTCCCAGCAGTGGGAACTTAATAGGCTGATTATGCATAGCAAGAGTTGTTTATTCATAAGTAGGTACTATTACCATGGAACATATTTTATACTTTTATAATATTGAAAAACATTAATTGTTTTATTAGTAAGAATTAAAAAGGTAATCTCACCAAGGTAAAGTTATCATCAGAGAGAAGCAGTCTCTTATCCCCACTTATTTCAGTGTAGGGGTGTTTGATCCACATAACGCTGGGCAACGGACTGCCCACCGCTGGGCAAGTCAACACCAATGACTTTCCAAAACCTGCTATAACCTTTTTAGAAGATTCTTTGGGTGGTGGTGGAGGTACTGAAATAGAACATAATCATTATAATCATTTCTCCCGAAAGATGTACGCAGCTGGATATAGGCCTCCGTCAATGGTGGACATAGGCCTCCCCCAAATGTTTATTTAACCTACTTCAAAAAAACCGGCCAAGTGCGAGTCGGACTCGCGCACCGAGGGTTCCGTACAAACCTGTAGGTATATAAGTAAAAGTTCACCCATCACGACAATCGAGTCGTAGTTCTGGGTGCTTACTCTCGAATATAATTCCAATAGATCGACATTGGAATTGTCAGTCAAATGTCAGTGATTGGCTGGACTCACTGAGTCTAGCCAATCCCTGACGTTTAACTCAACCAACTGACGTTTGACTAATGTCGATCTATTGGAGTTATATTCGAGAGTAAGCACCCAGTTCTGTTTCTTGGCTTGGTTTTATTTCTGTCTGTGTTTTGTTCTGTTTATTATATAATGTAACTAAAAATTTACAGTTTTCGCAATTTTTCCTTTATCTGTGATATAAGACGTTGCTTCGTACCAAATTTCAAAATTCTACATCGACTGGAAGTACCCTGTAGGTTTTGATTACCTTGCGAGTTTCAAAAATTTGTGGAAATTTGCGGTATAAACGGCTATATCTTTTGATTGCGTTAGCTAAGAAGCTTGATGTTTTCACAGCTCCAAGGGACAGTAGACTTGAGTATATGATATTAATTTCAGCTTGATACCTTCACGCGTTCCTGAGAAAAAGGGTCGTGACAGACAGACGGACGGACGGACGGACGGACAACAAAGTGATCCTATAAGGGTTCCGCTTTTTCCTTTTGAGGTGCGGAACCCTAAAAAAGAGGTTCAGTGCTCTAGCAGAATGTGTGTTTTGAAGTCATATTATTGTAGCAGGAAAATAAATAGGAAACGAGCACTGATGTCAGTCCCTGTGTAGATTTATAAGAAAATCCAATATTCTTAATTGAGGAATACTCAAGAAGTACTTACCCAGCACATCAACCAAATAAACAACGCTAGTATTGCCAACTTTATTCCTCGCGACACAAGTATAGTTGCCCGTCTGTCCTTCCATCGCTTTTTTCACCACTATGACTTCACCAAAGTTCGTAGAAACCATAGACTCATCAAAGAGTTTCAAAGGCACGTCGTCTTTAAACCAGTAGACTGAGGGCACCGGGTTTCCGTATGGATGGCAATGCAGGTAGAATGCTTGACCTGATAGCACTTCTACGTGAACCTCGTTTGTGCTTGTGTTTGAATTTTCGAATAGCGTTTGGAAGATTTTCGGCGGTTCTGTAAAAGAAAGTGTGATGTTATTACATACTTTGTACAAAGTTAATGTTGATGAAGATCAGTTGTGAAGGTACTCAAGTAATTAAGGAGCGAGCATATTTCTAATTTGAAAGTATAGGTTTAGTTGAGCTTTTAAACTTTTACTGAGACTTTACGAACAGAAAATCGAATAGTTATGGCGAACTGAGAATTTAATGTAGAAACGTATTACCATAGATATGTATATTACATTAGTTTCTGCATGCGACATCCTCCGCGTGACATTTCTTGTTTCCCCGACTCACCTTGTAAGGTCTCATCGCCAGTTCCAGAGATTAGCGCGTTCAAACAAACCCTTCAGTATTATTACTCGTATACAGTCTATAACGCATCGAAGCTCTACAACCCCTATGGGATGAATTTCGATCGAATCATGAAATCTTGAAGAAGTACGAGTCTAAACAAAGAGATCATGACTACTTCAAGCAAGATATTTTCATCATAACGAACAACATGTTTGACGAAACAAGGCAATCTATGAATCAAACACGAAACAAGTTGATAAACGAACCTGGATTTTCGGGTATATCAAAACCGAAAATACTAGAAATTCCCGGAACACCGCAATTTGATACAACTGAAGTACACCAACAAATCGGAGATGAAACGGACAAGCACCTATCAACGCTGTTACGTAATCAAATGTGTAACTTCAACGCCTTGAAGCGAGTGGTCTCCAAAACGAATCTAGATGGCATGAAAGAGAAGTGGCAACTCCAAGATCAAGTCAACATACTACGGTCAAAATGGGAATCCATTGACAACATCCACTGGGAACTAAGCTACTTACTGCAAGGGAACGACAAGGACTATGAAGCAAAATTCGACCATTGGGAGCAAGTCTACGATAACCTGAAGGAAGAGCAGAACAGAAAAATCTTTGAAACATCCCACTACGAAAAAACAACACCGCGTATGGAATTACCGGAGTTCAACGGAACTTTCAACAATTGGATCTCCTTTAGGGATTTATTCTTTGAGATGATTCATGACAATCCAACGCTGAACAAAACGCAGAAAATGAAGTTCCTAAAATCTAAATTGAAAGGTGAAGCGGAAAAGTTAATCAAGCACCTTCCTGTGAGTGCTGAGAATTATAACTCATGTCTAGACATTATTCAGCACCGCTACGACAACAAGTGATTACTTTTCACCTCATACATAGACACACTTCTCAATCAACCTTGCATCGAAAAACCGAACTCAACTAACATGAAGAAACTGTATGACACTACGAAAGAGTGTTTAAACGGTCTGGAAAACATTGACATCAACATTCCAGTATGGGGTCCACTTATCGTCTACTTACTATTCTCCGAGTACCGTGTGGTGCTGGACGTAAAGAATAACACCACCCCATTTCTTCCCGTGGGTGTCGTAAAAGGCGACTAAAGGACTTACAAGAGAATGGGCAGCAGCGTTCTCTATGCATTTTACCACCAAACTGCGATCGCCAACTCGTCTGCCAAGCGTGGCGATTATGGCAAAGCCCCCCGAATTGGGGGAGGCCTAAGTCCAGCAGTGGACGTCTTACGGCTGAAATGATGATGATGATGATGACAGTCTATAAATGCTTATGCACATAGTAGTGTGTCGTGCATAAGCATGGCCTGTTAGTCTAGTGGTTAGTGACCCGGACTGCTAAGACTGAGGTCGTGGGTTCGATTCCCACCCAGGACAAATCTTTGTGTGATGAGCACAATCATATGTTCTGTGTCTGGGTGTAATTAATCTATAGTATGTATGTATTTAGAAATATATAAGTATGTTTATCAGTTGTCTGGTTACCATAGTACAGGCTCTGCCTAGTTTGGGATCAGATAACGTTGTGTTGGTTGTCCTAAGATATTAAGATATTATTATTATAAGCATTTATAGACTGTATACAAGTAATAATGCTGAAGGGTCTAGGAAATATTCTTTCTAAGAATAATACTAAATAAGCCTAAGTTATTTTCAATCAATTACAAACTCACCAAGTACTTCAATCTTCACGTTCCTCTCGCTCGTGCCTCCTTCATTGGTCGCCACGCAGGTATACACGCCCCCTTGTCCCACCTGAACATTGTTCAACACCAGGTCTGCATAGTCAATGTCATAAGCATTCTCGCTGACGACCCGCCCTTGCTTTATCCACTGTATGTCGGGTATGGGGTTGCCAGTTGCTTTGCAAGCTATACGGGTGTGCGATCCTTGCTGGAAGGTTGGTAGAATGTTGTAACATAATGGCTGTATTATCCAAAGAGTTAGTGGCAGCGCAAACAGCGCAGCAACATGCAACAAAACTCAACAGCAAAGAATACGATTTTGTCTGTTGTAAAGTTAAGGCAAATGTAAGTCCCATGTAATAGAATTCGGTTGTCATGAATTGGGATTGAGAACGACGGCAGATAGTGTAGCGGCGTCTACACCGTCGCATGCGAACTACGCATCACAGTGACGTCACGCAAAATCCTGCATCGCGCAAGCAGAGTTTACCGCGCAACTAGAATATACAGGGTGTCCAGTAAATAGCACGACATACTGCAGGGGGTGATAGCTTGGGTCACTACCTATCAATACAACACAATATATGTTCAGCAAAATCTTACGGATTTACAGTTTTACAAAATTTTCCGAAATACCGAAAAATCTCTACCTTGAAACAGATTTTTAAGCATCTCGTAATGAAAAAATCCTTTTCTAGTACTTTTTTTTACATCAAATTATTCATGAATAGTTACTTTACTCATTGATAAGTCTTTTTTCTATCAAAGACAAGAATGTTTTCAAGAAATACTATTTTTTGTTTAAATTTGCACAGAACTATTTTCTTATCACTTAAGTTTAACCTACAGTGGTGAAAAAAAAATAAGTAAGATTTTGCTGAACATATATTGTGTTGTATTGATAGGCAGTGACCCAAGCTATCACCCCCTGCAGTATGTCGTGCTATTTACTGGACACCCTGTATATAACCTTCCAACTTCAATCATCGGGCAGTTCCCCACCAAACAAGACAACCGTATGGTTGGAGGATCCTCCCTTTTCTACGGATGTTGAACTTTGCGCTATATTATACCTCCAAAGTAGTGCAGCGCTATTAAATTTTATTATTTGCCTGCTTTTTCCAACTAAGTTGGGGTTGACTTTCAGCCTAATAAAAAAATCTTGCCCTTTGTGCCGAAACATACAGCCAAGGTGACTTCCATGCTGCCACCGTTAACGCCGTGAAACTGGTGAAGTTTTTGGCCAAAAAAATGTATAACTGTCGTGCAAGCAACACGAAGAAGTGGTAAAAGTATACAATTAAAACTAAATCAAAATATTTAATTTCACATAAATCTACGTCTGAAGCTAGGTGGATGGTTCACTTCGACAATTGGTTGATCCTTATGGAGAAGAGCCGGCAAGAAACTCCATGGTTATTCTTTAAATTAAAGTACATATTGCGTCACTTACCACAATTTCAACAGTCCCATCGACATTGAGCCCCTCTCCATTGCTGAAGGCCACCATATCTTTGACCTTGGGACCTGCGACTATGTTCACTCTATACACTATATGCGTTGCTCCTGCTTTATTGACGGCGTCACAACGGAATAAACCTTCTGATTGGCGCGTTATATTGGTGCTTAATATATTGGATTTTAGTTGACGCCAGTTTGTGTTACTGGAAGAAGAAAAATTTGATTTATGATACATAAATCACCATTATAGATGACGCTCAAAAAGATTTGGACGTATTATATAACTGGTTTAGCCCCAATTTACTTACTATAAAGTATAAACGCATCAAAAACATCATACATGATATTCTCAGCTAAAATTAAAAAAAGGCCCCGACCACTCGGCTTTACACATAAACAACACTAAAATCATCAAAAGTAAATGCGAAAAATACCTCGGACTTAGATTAGACAACAAACTTACTTGGCAAGCACACATTGATTACATAAAATAAAAAATAACATCGCTAATGGGATCAATGCGCGGGTACATAAATAACATTCCGAAAAAAATACGCTTCAACATCTACAACTCATTAGTTCGGTCGCACATAAATCATCTAATCGAAATCTGGGGATGTGCCACAAAATCTGCGATTAAAGACCTACAAATAGCACAAAATAAAATAATTAAACTACTATTCAACTACGATTACCTCACACCTACAGTCGAGCTATATAAAAATACCAAACTAATGAGCATTAATCAACTATACACATTCAACACCTGCATTCTCATCAGAAAAATTCTTAACAAAACCATACACACACAATTATCTTTCAACACGAAATCATCCAAATACAGCCAAAGAAACCCTAACCAAATACAGACACGCCCTCCGCGAACACAATATGGCAGGAAAAACATAAAATACGCAGGCGTTCAACTTTATAATAATCTACCGGTAGAAATCAGGAGCACATCTTCTATCAACATATTTAAATCTAAACCCAAGCAGTACGTCACTAACAACACAAAACTATTATGTTAACGATTTAAGGTAGTTTTAGACACGATAAAATGTCGACATCGTATCTACCTGCATTACAAACAAAACTGTTAGCTACTAGACTACACTTTCCTTAATTATGTATTTATTCGATATGTGAACAATGTATGTTCTTCTAGAATAAATAATCTTTAAACCGAAATTATTGCAGCAGCATGCTGATACATTCAGCTTCATCCAGTTAGAGTGGAAGCTGATCAAAATATAGTTGGGAAAAGGCTATGCAGATGATGATATCATTATAACGACTGTTCCCCCAAAGAGGTAGGTCGAAGAGATAGGTATACCCACATAACACCAGTTATGTGTAAGTGCCATACCGGATATAAGGGACAGCCCTCCACAAACTGACAGAGTGTGAATGCACTCTTATTTTGAATCATATTCCACCGGAATTTTCCTCAGGTTTTTTTTCTTTTGACTTTTTTCTCAGCTTGTTCAGTTTTATTTCAATGTAAAATTACATTCTCTGAAAGTAGCACTCCATTTATGTAAACAATACGGTTAAAATAAAAAAAGCAGCAATGGATGTTGAAATAATCTAACGAACGACGCGTAAAATCAGCTGTTCACTTCCTGTCTAACTACAGACGTCGGCGATTGCACAAAGGCGGCTTTCCGAATTGATCCGAGATACATTGCGTGTGAGGAAATAAAACAAATCAGGTTTATTGGATTCCCATAACGGTCCTGAAATAATTTCTTGTACTGGTCATCTTAGTATGATATACTGAATCGACCCCATCAGTTTGTGGAGGGCTGTCCCTTACACCCAGTATAAAAGGAGACAACGCCATTACTCTTTTACCGCCATGCATAATCAGTCTATAATGATTCTAGTGCTTGGGATACAGGCCTCCTTTCTTCAAGACGAACTGGGCTGTAATCTCTACCACGCTGGTCCAGTGTGGGTTGGTAGATGACACATATGTCTTCGAATTTTTGGTTCAGGACATGCCGGTTTCACGATTAGAGCGTGGCCCAATGGTAATGATCCAGACTTGTGAGATGTGGGATCGAAACCAGGGAGGCACTTTACTTTGTGGGTGATTATACGGTGATTTCCTTCACCGTTTTGAGAGCACTGGTGATAAAATTATTTAAATAAAGTTCATGCTTGGTTTCGATCCCACCACCAATCGTAAACTGGGACCGTTACCACTGGGCCACCTCTGCTCTATATGACCAATCGGGCAAGAATCTAGACGCCTAGCTTCTATAGACAAATCGTCAATGACAGGCGATATTTTTTCAAAACGACTTTTTTATCAGGCACTTCATTTTCCACTCTCGGCACATGAGTACGAGGGCTAACAGTGTATGTTTAAAGCCTGTAATAATAAAATAATTAAGTAAATAAAAACATCCATACTTGTAAGTCCATATGAGATTCGGCGCAGGCGCTCCTTTGGCGTTGCATTCCAATGTTGCGTTCACACCTTCCTTTAGTTGAACGTCCAGCATATCGAACTCCGAAATGAATGGCGGCTCTGCAAGTACAATTTACCAATATCAATTTATTAACGGCTCGTGTAGCACCACGGGTCCACCCGTTATGGCAGAATTTTTTTCGTCATAATATTATTTTGCATAACGGCGGATAGCATAAACTTCATTTCGCAGAAAATCGTTTGGCGTACACTCATTTATCATACATTCACAACGCATGATTTTATAAGTCAGAATCATCTTTAGGCATACATTTTAGATCCATAATAATGAAAAAGAAGAACCATCAATCATATGGCAGAATGTTCGCAGTCAGAATCGTTTCTTGGCATTATTTCATATTGATAGTCATTAAAAGGCAGAACTATCATATCTCAGAAACTTTACAGTTAGAATAAATTTTTGGCATACATTTCATATCCATAATAATTGAAACGCTCATTAATTAAATTACAGAAAAATCATAGTTAGCACGCAGCATGCAGACATGCAAACAAGCATACACCATGCATGCAGCATGCAAGCAAGCATGCAGCGAGGCGGACCGCGAGCTGAGGAACAGGTGATTTTGACGCGCGCCGCGTGCCGCCGCGGCTGAGGCTGGCCGGCCGAGCTGGCTAGCAAGCCGAAGCACCACACGTAAAGAATAGCACCATCCCTTTTCTTCCCGTAGGTGTCGTCGACTTACGGACTTACGCCTTAGTACTAATGGGCAGCAGCGTTCTCTAAGCATTTTACTACCATACTGGCCTGACTGGCTTGTTAGTCTAGTGGTTAGTGACCCTGACTGCTAAGACTGAGGTCGTGGGTTCGATTCCCACCCAGGACAAATCTTTGTTAGATGATCACGATCATTTGTTCTGTGTCTGAGTGTAACTTATCTATAATATGTATGTATTTAGAAATATAAAAGTATGTTTATCAGTTGTCTGTTTACCATAGTACAGGCTCTGCCTAGCTTGGGATCAGATAACGGTGTGTTGCTTGTCCAAGATATTTATTTATAATGCGATCGCCAACCCGCCTTCCAAGCGTGGCGATTATGGCAAATCCCCCAAATTGGGGGAGGCCTAAGTTGACGTCTGTCGGCTAGAATGATGATGAAAATCACGAGTTTATTTACTGCCAAGAAAGGCGGATTACAAGGAACAGCTAAATTTTTTTTGGAATATATTTAATTGTACCACTAAAATCTCTTTGATCTTCTAATGATGTTTTCCTATTGTACGAGTAATAAATTATGAGGGGGTCAAAACTGGCTCCAAATCGTTCGTGTAATATTACACACGGTGCTGCTCGCCAGTTCTGTTACTTGAACTTGGCTTGACACGCTACCACGTGTCTAGATGTACTAGAAGTTAGAGGAGTAGTTAGAAGAGGTACCTCTTCTAACTTTTTCAAAGTCGGTCACACTAACTAAGCTAGGCCACGCCAATCATTTTAATGTGAATAAAGTTTATTTCGCGTGAAATAAACATACACAAACAACACACAATAACACACTGGCGGTACGGGCGAAGATGTTGTGAACAGGTTGGTCGGTTCAGATCCGAGCATTACGCCAATAAGTGAGGAGAACCAAGGTAATTGTAATATAGTGTTGCTTCAAATCGAATCTCGGCCTTTGACATTACTGACGATTGCTCCCGGTGAGCGAGAGCAGACCTTTCACGGCTTTCACGTCTTAACGAGGGAACGGATTTTGACGTTTGACACACGGAAAGATAATGACCTGAGGAGCAATTCTCGTAATTTTAATTGTTCACAGTCTGATCTCAGTTTCAATCTGTCACAAATACCTCCAGTTTCTTTACATTTTTGACAAGTTTTTGACATTCGGGTGTCGCCGAGATGAGACTGCGACTAGATTTTAAACGTTTTTAATTGAGAGAATTGATCTTCTGGTGACATAAGATACTTTTATCCCAGTAGGATGTTCTCGTGGGATAATTTCCGACTTCCTCCTTCAGGTGGGCGAAACTATGGGCAAGTGCTAGTATAGAGTAACACAACGCACTTACCTAAGACGTTTAAAGTGAACTGTTTGACGACAGTGCCATGAATGTTGCTGACAATACATTTGTATGAGCCCGCGTTGTGCGGCTGAATGTTGATGAGCTTCAAGCGGTCTGCGTCTTCAAATACTAAGGGCTTGGAGTTGAACACCCATTTCGTCTGAAAATGTTTATTTTGATTGGATAAATATACCTACAGAATCATGTTCTAGAAGAAAGCCAAGATGACAAGAATGTGATTTAAAAAAAACATGCATAATAGCCTGTATTTCACGAACGAATAGGCAGTGGTGTATTTACTGCACATTTAGCAAGTTATTTTAAAGTCCCATGTAGTGTGATATGCATTTATTATATAACACAAATCTAGATTCCTAAAAAAAACCTGAAGGATAAACTCAATAAACTTTACCCGAGGCGGTTTCACGACCACAGCACGGTCGGGGTAAAGCCCAATGCAAACTCTATGGCGGCTTTGAACACGGGGCGAGTAGCTACGCAGAAACAAATTTTCGTGACCGCGGGGGTGAGGGGTAGATACTGCGCAGCGAGTAGCCTACTTAAGAACCGCCACAAAGTTTGAAATAATGCTGTACCTGTCGTCTCCTATCAGCCATCCTACTAATAATATAACTGGGAAAGTGTGTGTGTTGGAGTGTCATTCTTCCACGCAACATCGGATCGACGCGATTTTTTGCATGGAGATAGTTTATAAGCCGGAGCACTGTCACTAAGGCTACAATCCTGCACGGGTACGGGTTTAATACTAAGAGATCGGGTTGCCTAATAACGGTTGTGCAGGTGGATAGGCAGTCGTTCCATTTAAAATCCTGGTATTCAGGTCCTATATATAGGCCTCCAGACCGTAATTCGGCCAGTCTCAACGGAGACTTGCCATTGGCGTGCGAGATATTATAGTACTCAAGTGTGTGCGCAGACACAGGGGCACTGACTATTCCCTCAGTCTCATAGTCCGATGGGACAGCAAACAGATTCTCGCTCTCGCTCTATCAGGCGTAGGACCAACGGCGACAACTGCATACCGAGGCAACGGGGTATCACACCGTCAGCTTCAGCTTCAAAATATAAACCAACTGTGCAACATAAAATGCAGAACCGCTTTAATGAAAAAGAGTTTTTTTGGCATGGCTCCGAAAATTTTTAATAAAATACCTGATAACATAAAAAATTTGCCCCTGATAAAATTTAAGAAAATTATCTACTCACTATTATTGAAAAAATGTTATTATACTGTAGAAGATTTTATTAATGATAATAATTTTAATATTTCTTAAGCGATAAACACTTATATGTATTTAATGTAACTTTAAACACTGTTTTCAGATTTTTGAGACTGTTTGTTTTTAAGTTCTATTTAATTTTACATTTTATAATGTTATTTAAAATAGTTCCTTTTCTCATAAAAGAGTTTAATTTTGTTTTTCTTCTTATGTTAGTAGTGTTTAATTGTTATTTTGTTTTTATTTCAATATTTGTACGCCTTCACGGCAAAACATAGCGCACATATATATTAACCTAAGATCTTTATGTAAATACCTATGTTTCACAAATAAACATTCTGATTCTTCCAATGTCGGAGCTGTTATGAAGAAATTCCTAATGGGCAAATCCAATAGCACTTTGCTCGACCTGGAAATCGAACCCAACAGTCACGCTTGTGACCTCGACACCAAAGAGGCAGCTCCATTAACCTCCATATGGATTTTTTTTTCCTGGATGGGAAATCATCAAATGACTTCTCCCGCTCTGGGCGGAGCGGGAGGGCGTGTCAGACTTTTACTGACTAAAACCCACCCGTGTTCCTTCAGTTGCCCATGTGCCAGGGTCACGGTATCTCTTTCGAACAATCTCGCGACCCTGGCAGAACCTCCATATGATTTTATTTTATTTTTATTTTATTTTATTTGGGAAAAAAAACGATATTACATTACATATTAGATATGAAAAAAGTTATATAAAACAAAATCAATGTAATAACAACAACATTTTCCACGAATTTACAAAAACGTATGCTATGGTGAGCTGAGGACTCATCGGTAACGTAGTTCTTATTCCACTGAAATTATGATTACACTAAAAGCCGACCCCAACATAGCTGGGAATAGACTAGGCTGATGATTAGTTAGAGTATACTAACCTTTCCTCTAGGTTTCGCGTCCACAGCACAGTCGAAGTACCAGTCACCTCCCTTCACGACCTCCACTAGTGTAGAATCATTCCCTACGAAAGATGGTGGCCATTCCACTATGACTTGTACTTTAGAGTACGCGGAGCCGACAACGTTCGTCACTACGCAAGCGTATGTAGATGCATTGGCTCGAGATACATTCAGTAGGTGAAGGGGTCCTGATGATATTACTTTGGCATTCTGGAAAAAGTAAATAAGACTTTATGGAAAGGTACGTTAGGTGTATTTTGGTATGAGTTACAATGAACTTCTTTGTCTTAATTTTGTCGTATTGTATTATAAAGTCTGCTTTGTACGAAGATAGATGAAAAAGGGAGCCCATTCCTTTACATTCATGCAACTACGGGCCGCCACAACTTTAATGCCACCAATATTGAAATGGTTATTTTTTTACATACAGTCTATCTTATACTTCTTATTTGGTCTGAGTGCCTTGTAATTTCATAGTGTAACATCGAACCTTATACCATTTGAGTGAGTGCGCACCACGGACAGGACACTCGACGGTTGCGTTCTTTCCTTCAAGCAGCGTCACTGAGGTCAGACTCTCTTCCGACTGGTTTTGAGTTGGGATGGCTGGCAAATGAAATAAGATAGTTTTTATACACTGAAACAACTTTAGAAGTAATCCCTGTATCAACAACATGTCATCTTATTCCATACTTCTTATCTCAGTCTAAAACCAAGGCGCATTTCGTCTCCATACGCTTGGATCTTTTTTACTACGCAACAGATTTTAGTGCGGTTTTCATCAATAGACAGAGTGATTCAAAAGGAAGGTTTATACGTATAATACGTGGGCGAAGCCGCTGTCAAAAGCTAGTTAAATATATAATTCTTCTGTACGTGTGTATGTCACTGAAATCTTTTTAAACGGCTGGACTTTTTTGGATTTTTTTTTCATGTGTGTTTGAGTGGGTCCCTGGATAGTTTAGATTTGCAAATGGACGCAGTAAATGGCGCTCCGATCGAGTTCTATGGACTGGACAACTTTGTACGGTCAGCTAGTTATGTATATAAATAACTGGCTTCTGTTCGCGACTTCGTCCGTGTCAAATTTTTGCTTAAATCGTTTGGAGCTAACAGATAATTGTGACTGGCAAATAATAAACAAATAATATGCAATAAAATAATATTGTGACTATAAATTGAGATGTAAGCTATCCTATCTCTGCCGGGGTCGCGAGATTGTTCGAAAAAGATACCGTGACCCTGGCACATGGGCAACTGAAGGAACTAGGTTGGATTTTAGTCAGTAAAAGTCTGACACGTCCTCCCGCTCCGCCCAGAGCGGGAGTCATTTGATGATTTCCAAGCCAGGAAAAAAAAAATCCATATGGAGGTTAATGGAGCTGCCTCTTTGGTGTCCGGTAATGAATGGATAACCTTGAAATGTCTTATAGTATAACTTATGGCCGTTCAGAAAAAAAAAAATGAAACAAAATATATCATAAGTAGTACCTAAGATATGTTTTTTTTTAAAGAAAGGTCTAATTTTTTTTACCTTGTTTTACTTTTATGAACACTACGATCAGAAATGAATGGATTCCATCGGTTTATTGTTATTTTATTATTATACACGAACTATGCTAATAGATAAACAGTGAATAGTATGACTAGTTATTGCACTTCTTTATTTAAAAAATAGCAAATTAATTAATTTTAGAAAAACTTTGCAAAATTTATTTTTTAAACAATGTTTAAACATCTTGGGTATAAAAAAAATTATGAATACATATATTTTGTTTCATTTTTTTTTCTGAACGGCCATAAGTTATACTATAAGACATTTCAAGGTTATCCATTCATTACCGGACACCCTGCATATTAAGATTATTTATAGTTTTCTTATCACATACATCATCTCAGTAGGCACCACCTTTCTACCCTTTTCATCTTTCACAAATTCCATCGTTTCTTTGGTCTTCCTCTCAATCAGTCAATCAACTCAGCCTATCGCAGTCCACTGCAGGACATAGGCCTCTCCCATTTTGCACCTCAACTCCCTTTCCTCCGCCTTCCGTAGCCCCGATCCCCTTAGTCTTCTCCTACTCTGATAACTTTAAAGGATAAGATTCAGGATGGAATTACTG
Organism: Aporophyla nigra; assembly: GCA_947507805.1. Taxonomy (NCBI): domain Eukaryota; kingdom Metazoa; phylum Arthropoda; class Insecta; order Lepidoptera; family Noctuidae; genus Aporophyla; species Aporophyla nigra. The sequence continues at coordinate 21,460,791 of OX382292.1, read as the reverse complement.
AAAAATATGCAGTTAGCCAACTGAAATGTCGGAATGGCTTCTTTCATCTAACAATGACTTAAAATAGTAATTGCGGAACTTTTTATCGGTAGGAATTGGTTTAATATTCATAGTTAAACAACATTCATTGCGTTATTTACGTTGCTGAGCGACAATTTATTCGAACAAATGACGCAATGGTTTAGAAATAATCTTCAATCCCATTCAGATTCTGATAAATTGTCATCATCATCATCATCATTTCAGCCATAAGACGTCCACTGCTGGACTTAGGCCTCCCCCAATTTGGAGGGTATTGCCGTAATCGCCACGCTTGGCAGGCGGGTTGGCGATCGCAGTATGGTGGTAAAATGCATAGAGAACGCTGCTGCCCATTCTCTAGTAAGTCCCTTAGTCGCCTTTTACGACACCCACGGGAAGAAATGGGGTGGTGTTCTGATAAATTGTGCGTTTCGCAATTAGGGTGCAGATTTACTTACAGTATATTTCGACAGGTACCGTCTTATTGACTGCTCCCACTGAGTTCTTTGCGGTACATGTATAGTTGCCGCTCATGTCTTCAGAAGGAGACTTTATACTCAACGTTCCGTCCACGTCAATGGCGTAGCGAGGATCTGAAATGTTTTTTTTTTTAATTACTTATAATTTTTATTCATATTGGAGGTCGTTAGAATAATCCCACCTGATTGTTTGTCCCGGTTTCCAATTACTTTGGTTTTAACAATAAAAAGAATCGGGCAATAAAAACTTTTTAACAAAAAATTAAAGCGCCGAAAAAACTGAAAAGCAAAAAATAATAAACCTTAAAATTTTGAGTCGGTGCTGAAAAATCAATGAACAAAAATCACTCAAAGCTCATAATTTTAAGGTTTATTATTTTTTGCTTTTCAGTTTTTTCGGCGCTTTAATTTTTTGTTAAAAAGTTTTTTTTTTTTTTTTGTGGCTTTAATGTACTAATAATACTTGACAAGGTATACCCTATCCAATGAAAAAAGAATTATCAAAATCGGACTACTCTGTATAAAGTTATGCGTGGTTATACATTACGATCAGTGAGTGAACAATCAATCATCGCCTGTTTTCCGACCCTTAGGGTTGGATTTTGTTTTCCAAATTTATATGGGACCACCTTCGGAGTATACCCTTTCCAATAAAAAAGGGACACCCGGATGGAACGAAGTTTCTTTCCAGGATTCATAACAGTTATAATTTTTTAATTATTTATTATGTACTCAACAAAAATATTCTCTCTCTCTCCCTATCTCCTTCTCTCTCCCTCTCTCCCTCTCTCTCCCTCTCTCTCTCTACTTCTCCCCCTCTCTCCCTCTCTCTCTCTCTCCCTCTCTCTCTCCCTCTCCCCCTCTCTCCCTCTCTACTCACAACAAAAAAAACGACAACATACAAAAGCTAAGTATGTATTAATAATTCAAAAAAAAAAAATACGTCGCGTTGGGGGACCGCTCCAAACCTAACAATTTAATTACAAATAGTCTATTACCTAACTGAAGAAAACTTTTATAAAATGACTTCTAAATATTGCATTTAGGATACGACCGTCAACGACGTCTGCCCTCGCAGAGCGGTCCCCCAACGCGACGTATTTTTTTTTTTTTTGAATTATTAATACATACTTAGCTACTTCAAGATTGAGTTTTTTTTTATTATTTTTTACTTTTTAAAGGGATTTTAGGTTTTTGTGTCGGAGGTTTTTTAAATTTTAAATTTAATTTTTTTTTAATACTTTTTATAGGTATACTTATTATAATGTAAATTTTGTTAAGTTGTAAATACATAGAACTTCGCCGTGGCCAACAGGAAGATGGGAAGCTTCCAAAAACAATATCAATTCAATTTGATGATGCCACTATCGGCCGGAGTTGTGTTGACGAGAATGGATGGATTCTGATAAGGCCACATAATGTAACTTTTCAAGGTCTTAGAGGATATGGAAATATTGAAAGAACAATGTTTCCTATCACTTTATGTTGGGCGATTACGGCATATAAGTTGCAAGGGACGACAGTTGAAAAAGCTGTGGTTTACTTAGGTAAAAGTACTTTCGCAAAAGGCCAAGCCTATGTAGCCTTAAGTAGAGTATTTTTACTCTACTTAAGGCTACATAGGCTTGGCCTTTTCCTTGGATGGTGTAGCAATTTGTGAGCTCGACCAAAGAAAACTATTTAATAACCCACATGACAAATCATCTTTAGCAGAATTGCAAAGACTAAGATGTAGTCATTGATACTCTCACGTGACAATCGGATTTCCATGTCCCAATTTTCCCACCCCACTCGAGTATACTTGTAGACATTCGATTATTCTTCCCCACTTTCACCCCCTACAACTTTTAAACGGCTCAACCGATTTTCATCAAACATGTCTAAGAACACTCGCACATAAGTCACCTTTAATACAAAAAAATAATAATTGAAATCGCTTCATCCGTTCGGGAGCTATGCTGCCACAGACAGACAGACACACAGACAGACAAACACACAGACAGACAGACAGACAGACACGTCTAACTTATAACACCCCTCTTTTTCCGTCGGGGGTTAAAAAAATATATATATACGCGTCGATTTGATAACCTCCTTCGTTTTTTTTCGTCGGTTAATAAATTACAAAAAGAAAAGCGCCTGCTTGGGTTCGAACCATAGATATCTCTGTGATCTGTGGTTCGAACCCACCATGTTCAACTCATAAGTCGGGGCCGTTACCTAGATGTTTTACAGTATTAAAAATTAAGCTTTCATACCGTTATTCAGATAAAACTCATCCTTGGACCATACTAAATAAGGTTTAGGTTTTCCTGTAGCTCGGCAGGGGATTGTGAGCACGGTGTCCATATTAGTGGCCAAGTACGGCCCAGTGTAGTTGTCTACCAAAAATTTTGGAGGATCTGAAAAAGAGTATTACATATTTCAACAAAGCATATGACAAACGTTATGTGAATAATGATTATTAACCAATTTCCAAAAAAAAAAAAAAAAAAACATTACACCGTGAAAAATAACTTTAATTTCGAAAGTTGGTGTCTTGGATCTGTATTTTATTGGCGCGTGGTCAAAATCAGAACTAACGTTGCGATATTGTTTGATTACATTTTATAAAACAAATGCACAAAATGTTCACCAACAGCGACCCCTTATCAACGACATTCGAGTGCCAAAAGATCCTTGCAGTGTACGCAGGGCTACACATCAAGTTATAAATTTCCAGTAAAAACTGATCTCACATTGTATGGGATTTCCGTATATTGAGAGGTCAACGTTAACTGGAAATTCATAGGTTGATGTGTAGTCGTGAGTACGATTTAGAAAGCGTGTACCTGAAAGGTGTGGTCAAATTTAAAGGTTGATTATTTTGGCTCGATTACTATTGGTGCAGTGAGCAGTGGTGGCCCAGTGGTTTCGGCCCCGACTTACGAGTAGATCGTGGGTCGTGGCGCTATACTTTGTGTAAAAATTAATCACCACTGCTCTCAAAACGGTGAAGGGAAACATCGTGAGGAAGTTGGCATGTCCTAGAACCAAAAATTCGAAGACATGTGACATCTACCAACCCGTACTGAGAGAAAAGGTCTGTGTCCCAGCAGTGGGAATAGTATAGGCTGATTATGAGTTATGTATGAGTACCTGTTTGCTTTCACTGCCGGCCAGCTGCTTACCATAATTATGTGACTATATTGGTCTCACTGAAAAAGGTGTTCAGTTTCGTTTACCACACCCTTAAAATTGAGCTCACCTTTCTGATACAATTGTATCATGGTAAAGATATTTTTCGTACCACTTGCTCAAAAAAGTGACATTCTATGCCACAAAAAGCGAACATAACAATTATGCAGTTATGATTATTAAATAAAATTACGAAAACCAACGAGGCCGTATGAGCTTGATGCCTTTGCTTTTCCGTCAAAAAAATATAAGTCTAGGAATTTGACGCGTTTTTGTTTTCTTCAAATACATCAACGTTAAGTTTATTTTAATTTATTTTATTTTTTTAACCATTTATGTACACATATATATAAACAGACAAGAAGAAAAGAACATTCATTATTTATTTTTTTATTTTTTTCATTATTTTTAATTTAATGCTTATCTCATATTATTAATGTGTTAATTTTTTCGCAAATGGTACGAAAAGTAGAGTATTTTCCTCGGTGATAAAGCTGTCTTAGTCTTGGGTGAACTTAAATCCCTCGCTACACTCAGGAGTAAACCTCGAGTCCTTCGTTACGCTCGCGATTTAAATCGTTACCCGCGACAGAAGACACTGCTTTATCCCCTTGATTAATAATCTACTATACCGTGACTGTATGGACGTTTTGTCAACTAACCATTAAATATGACAGATTGATTATTACCGTAAACTTTGATGAACGTAGTCTGTTCGGCCACTCCTCCATTGTTCTCAGCGAAACAGATATACAATCCTTCGTGCTTTGAACTCGCGTTCGATATGTAGATATTACCAATGTCGTTGAAACTAAAAATAGAATGAGTTTTTAAGATAGTTTAGATTTTTTTGGATTTTAGTAAGGCAAACTTGAAAAAATATCCAGTCTCTGTTATTGTGTCCGGCGCAAATTAATAAGGGTTTAAATCATCCAAAACATAATGTGCGCTTTAAATAGAACTATTTTTTTCCAGTGATGTCGCCCGCGTATTATACATATAAACATTCCTCTTGAATCACTCTGTCTGTTGATGAAAACCGCATTAAAATCCGTTGCGTAGTTAAAAAGATCTAAGGGTACAGAAGCGACTTTGTTTTGTAGTACGTAAAGATAAAGATTTTTAATAATCGGCCACACATTTAGCTTCATTGAAAGAAAACTTCCGGGATTCTGACTGGGTAGTCCGGGATTTGAATATAAAGGCCATTTTATTTGGTAAGTAGTTAATTTGCTTAAAAAATAATTTCCTTACTTTAAATTTTACGGGTTGGTACGGTTCTCTTTACCTCAAATCCGTAGTATTTTCCGTCAGTATACCATCTTCGAACTGCCACTGTATGCTCGGTATCGGGAACCCGATGACGTCACATTGCAACGAAACGTTGGAACCGAGTTGGACCTCCTTCTTCTTTTGTAACGGAGGTGCTATGTACGGGGGCACTGAAAATAATACGGGTAGTCAGTATAGGTGTTTCGGGGAATCTTATTACCCAGTAACTGGGTTGAGGAAGTCAGATAGACAGTCGCTACATATACAATAAACTAGTCAGCCGTTTCTGGTTAGACTGGAAGCCGACCCCAACATATTTATTAAAAAAGCATAGCAGATTGATTATACAGTAACTTTTTACGTAGGTACTGGTTCTATGTTCAACTGCATGTTTTTTTTAATGTATTTTCACCGATTTCTCCGCTAATTGTGGATTGATTGTGGATGAGGTGAATATCTACTAAATTATAAGTATCTATACTAATATTATAAAGCTGAAGTAGAGTTTGTTTGTTTGTTTGATTGAACGCGGAAATCTCAGGAACTACTAGTCAGAATTGAAAAATTCTTTTTGTGTTGGGTAGCCTATTTATTGAGGAAGGCTATATAATATCACGCTTCAACCAAGAGGAGCGGAGCAGCAATGAAAAATGTTGCAAAAACGGGGAAAATCGCACGGGCAGCCGATTGGATGTGACGGGAAGGCTCGCAGGAACATGAAATTTATCGCGGACGAAGTCGCGGGCAGAAGCTATGTGTTATATGAAACATAATTAATGAACAGTAGAGTATAATAAATTATTTACCCCAAACATGTAGCATGTAGGTAACAGATGTGTTCCCGTATATGTTTTTAGCTGTGCACACGTATTCCCCAAAATCAGTCAGGTTTGCAACAAATCTGAAAAATATGACTATTATTTGTAATTTTTATGTGGAATTTCTTTTTGGCCTCGCACAAGTCTTGTTCTTTTATTTTTATATCTTTTACTATTTTGTTATTTGTATCCTAAAAGTTTCTATGTTCTTCTTATTGTTTTTATGTCCTGTGCGTGTCTCAAATAAAAATATTCTTCTTTCTTTCTTTCTTAATTACACATATAAGCAAGAAAGAATAGAACTGGACATGGCTATCTTCAAAAACAATTAAACGACGAATAGACGATTCGACGACATCGCCATGTTGCTTAGTTCCGTTTTTAAATCAGTAAAGTTATCTGTTATCTTGTATATAGGGAGCAATCTATGGGACTGCCAGTAGGATTTAGGATTTGAAAAAAAAATTGCATTACATTACATTTTGCATTGGATAGCCCAATTGAGGAAGGACATAGGTTATTTATCATCACGCTATGATTATTGTCATAGACAGACAAGCAAAACAAAAAATAGTCTGCTAAACTCTAAATGAAAACGAAATAATAATGTGGGGAAGTGCTAATACAATTACAGTGGACCCCCGGTAATACGGCCCCTGTCTAATCCGGCACCCCCTGTAATCCGACATGTCTATTATTATTGTATATTTTTACATCGTCGTGGAAAAATTAATGGCCAGATGTAATCGCCACTCCTAGCTACGATCCACAAATCAGTGTTACTTCGGAAGTAATGGAGCAAGTTGCTGCTGAAACAATTGACTAAATTTGACATACATAATGAAGTATTAACTACAGTTCAGAGTAAACATATAGAATCTTATCATTGGATCTGTAATTTGTCGGATTATAAGGTACTCTTCTGTAAACAAATCCGGACTATAGGGGGTCTTAGGCAGTACTCTACAATCCGACAAATTCGATAGTCCGACATTGCAATGCAAAATGTTTGTCGGATTACCGGGGGTCCACTGTAATTTGAAAATGAAATAAAAACCACTGTTATTTCATAGTTTGAAGTGTTCACTGGTATCGGCAGTCCTCATGCTATCTATGTCAATGTTCTTACCTCAATCCATCCTCGTCAACATACTTCCTATGACCGGTGATAGGTTCTCCATTCTGGGTCCACTCCACGATAGGTAACGGCACTCCTTGGGCAGAACACGGCAGTTCTACTCTCTGTCCTTCTAAAACTTCTATAGGCTCAGAGGTGATGGGCGAAATTGTCGGCGGGTCTGAAAGTTATATGTGAGTTTTTATAATCTTACCGTTAGGTAAGTTGTCCCGTGTGGTGGTGGACGTTAAGATTAACTCCATTCTATTGCTTTTCGTGGGTGTCGTACGAGGTGACTAAGGTTCTCTTTGCATTTTATCACCATACTGCAATCGCCAACTCACCTGCTCAGCGTGGCGATTATGGCAATATTATATATATGGGTGCTGTCCCGCACTACATTTACACTCCAGGGCGGAGTCATGTGTGAATCGCCACCTGAGCCGGTTTTCTTTGCTTTGGCCTACCTGAGTCTGAATCTCTTAATTTTAAGCAACGTTCATAAATAGGAGGAATATTTATGCAGATCTATGGAGGGGACCTCATCAAGTGTCCTCTGAGTTGCCAGGAATGTTTATTATACCTTTGTCTAAGTGTACCACTTGCTCCAGCATGGTGTCCTAGTGAGGTTCATATCTCGCTTGGACACTATGTTGACGCAACTATTCAACCAATATTTATTTCAACTTGAGTATAGTTTTCAATGCTTTGTATATAATATTGGCGTGCTAGCTGACATATGGCAAATAATCAAATTTAATGTTTTGTGTTTTGTAATGTTAATAAGTTACCTACTATTGTATAGAATGAAGTAAGTTGTGTTCTAATGACACATGAGTCTAAGATTTTATCTAAGATTTTATTTACCATATACGATCAGTGTTAAGTTTTTGTGTGTGGAACCGATCGTGCTTGTTGCGTTGCATGTGTAGGTCCCGGAGTCGTATGCCGTCACCTTCTTTATAACTAATTCGCCGGTATTCGTCAGAATTCTGAGTAAAGAAAATATGTATTACTTAGTAACTAAATAGTACGCAATTTTCTTTAAAAGTGTTTTAGTAATTGAATAAAACTGACATAGGTGCCGATTCTGTTGTACAAAATTCTCTAAACTAAACTAAAAATCACTAAAATTTGGTTTATTCCTGTCAAACGACGATTTCCTATTCTGAAATAGACTAAAGTGACACAACTTAACTATATTTTAGTTTGACACCACTAAGATTGCACTGAGTTATTAGTTTAGTGAAAATGACAATTTTGCTGTTCTGAGTTAACCGGTTTTTACCAAAAATGTTGACTATAATAATTTATTTTAACTAAATCGGACTATTTGTAATCCCGGTTAAAAAGGTGTGGAATAAAACTAGTGGTCATGCACAAAAATTCACACCATAACACCTCGCCTTCACGTGCAAAAACAGTACAGTATTATTTTTTTCATTTGCTTATCTCGAAAATGGCGTGTCTTATTGCAAAAATAATGAAATCTTCGGCCCCCTCTATGAAACCCCTGCACATTTAAATCTCAACACGTGGGTAATATTTTTTTATATTTTTCTAACAAAAAATTAAAAATTCCATATAAAACACGTCCAGGCTGCCCCCTTGCGCGCGCCTTCGTCTCTCAACAAGTTCATTGCGTAGCGCACACAAGTACCACGTTGCGAAGCCAAAAGAAAAAAAAACCACGTTGAGTTGCGATTGTCAAATTTGATTTTAGTCGAGTCAAAATAATTTTTAAATTTAGAGATTTTTCCTTGCAGAATAGCCTTAAAATTCTCATAGCCAAAAGTAAGGAATTTTAGAGATAGTTTAGTTAGTTTAGTTTGGTGTACAACAGACTCGGCACCATAGACTAAGAAAGAAGATAATAAAAAATCTATACAACTAAATAAAATTAAAGTGTTTGTTTGTAATGTTAAAAATAGCCTATTACTAAATGCATAGTGAAATCTACCCAATAAATGAACGTACACGAGACAAAAGGAGTATGTAACAATCGTAGTAGAAGACGTTCTGTGGTTTCTGCCTACCCCTGGGAAGAAAGCGTTTATGTATGCATTCTGAAAATATTTATGACACCTATGCCAAAACATTTTTATCTTTTTGTCTCTGTTATTTGTGAGGCTAATATTTGAAAACGCTGGACTGATATGTTGTACCCCAACAAAAGGTACAGGATATTTTATCGAATTATCAATTGGGCGAAGCCACGGGCCGAGTGCGACTCAATTTAGAACAAAGCAAACCATTAAATTTACACCTGTTTGTTACTGATTTCTGAGCAACAAAGTTTATAGCGTACTTTCCCCCCACTCGCAGATAAATTGACATCAAGGATACATAAAAAGTGTTACTGAGATGCAAAATGCCTGTTGAAAGTTCAAGAGCTTATTCATAATCAGCCTATAACGTTCCCACTGCTGGGACTCAGGCTTCCTCTCTGTGAGAGGGAATGGGCCGTGATGCGCCACGGCCGCCCAGTGTGGGTTAGTAGCCATCATATGACTTCGATTTGTTGGTACTAGGACATGCCGGTTTCCTCACAATGTTTTCCTTCATCGTTTTACAATAATGAAACAACTGACATAAAGTTAACCAGACACTTAACTTTATGTTCGAACCCACTCGTAAGTCGAGGATACCGCTGCGCTACCATAAAAGCCTATTCACCATTATCGTCATCATCTCAGCCCGGAATCACCCGCTGTTGGGTAAAGGCCACTCCCTTTTTACACGCTTTATATTAGCTTCACTTGTATGTTTGTATGTTTGTTTGTAACCGACTCCTTATAGCGCGATTTTGACCCACTTTAAACGACCAGATTTCATTTAAACTCTGTAGACTTATCGAGGACCAATGACAATACTATAATTTCATAAATTTGTGCCATTATCCTTGCCAGGGTTACCAGGACAGCAAAAAAACTGTCTTCGAAAACTACGCTACGACATACGTCACAAACTACGCTGACATACGTCTCAAAATTCGAAACACCCTAAAAAATAGAAAATAATAGTTTAAAAAAACTAAAAAACCCGCGTGGGGTTTTTTAGTTTTTTTAAACTATTATTTTCCGCTATACATCTCGGTTCCGTGCATCTTTCATCCATGCCTTCCCGCGACCTTGACAATATCGTCAACCCAAAACCAAGAAGGTTATTGAGAATAGACGTTAAAGAACAGTAGTAAACTTACAAGTTATTAGTAAATACGAGGGGGTGTGAATCTTTAGTCCACACTGTTATGGGCGGCGGCAAACCAACCACTTCGCAGGAGAATGTTACTGTATCTCCTAGCTTTATTTGTCGAGGTTTCCCGTCCTCTTCAGATTTGTCGAAGCGTGGTGGATCTGAAAATAATGTATAGGTAATAATTATTTTCTAAGTATTCTCAAGTCACTCTTAGTCCACGTAATAGGCAATACGCAACCGTCGCGGTAGTCGCGATCCCAAACGCGGAGTAGCACCGACAGAAAGCGCTATCTGGTTTCCGAACAAAGAAGTGACATATGAACGCAACGATCGGTTATTAGCGCGAACGATCATTTTGGCAAAGCTACAGTTTCCTACTAGAGCAGTGACCTCCTCCTGGGCGGCTTCGGCGGCGCTGTCCATCCTCATTCACCCACCCCGTGTGGAAACTATTTCTCAGCAGTGAGACAGTGCATGCTAATATTAAAAGAAACAAACCCGCTGTCATAATTTTGATGAAAATCGTCACTGAGGCTGTCGTGTGGCGGCCACCGATCTTTTAGCTACTAGCTTTAGGACTTAGGGTAAGACGGGTTTGAAAGTCTTTTAGTCGCTACATTTCATTTCAAAGTGACAGTGAAAGTAAGAGACTTAAGAATTTACTAACGTTTGGGCCTTGGTTTCACAACGTATTGCTATCCTGTTTTATAAGAAACAACTGGGGCTTTTAGCTTGATCGAATGCCTAATGCTTTTACCTGGCTTTTTGACCAAAAATAATGTTTATTCAACAATTGTAGTAAAACGATAAATCGTAAACGATTTGCTTTTAAATTTTGTGTGAGACCTACATTAGCTTATTTTTACTTACATTGAACCACCAATCTTACATCAAATTGGTCTTTCCCGATCACATTCATGGCTACACAGCGATAGACCCCGACATGTTCTTCCGTGGTATCTGGTATACTCAGCTCCTTTTCATTCGATATCACGCCTTTAGGGAGATAAGTGAAGTCTTTGCCAGAGCCATGTCTATACTGCCATGATATTGTCGGCTCTGGGTTGCCTTGGAGAACACTGGAATATAATAAATAATGTTTTATGTACTTAAAATAAAGAATTGAAGTACCTTGTTCAGTTGTAAGGGTCAGCTAAGTCTGAACAGCAAAATGCTACTGCAGTTTTCAGTGACCAATTGATAACGAACTAAATCACCACTAAAATAAAGTTGAAATTGCATACGTGAACATGCAATTTTTCAACTCTCTTTTAGCAGAGAATTTTAATAGCTGAGCACAGGAAAAGTTATAAAGTAGTTTGCAAAGATTTTAATATAAGTAATTATCCCATAATATTTTTACTTTTTGGGGCAACGTGTTTTATTTTAGTTAAAATTGTATGGCCAACAGTAGCGAGGCTATCAAAAGATAAACCATAAAGAATGGAAGAAGTAAGTTACAACGATACATAGTCTCACCTACATGTGATTATAGTAGAGCGTCCTGCGCGAGCTGTTAACGTTGCTAGATCCTTAGATAACACTGGGGATGCTGCAAAAAATAATCCTTAATTACACATAGAATAAAACATAAAAAATTAAATTAAAAATTAAAAAAACCCCCGACACAAAAACCTAAAATCCCTTTAAAAAGTAAAAAATAATAAAAAAACTCAATCTTGAAGTACCTAAGTATGTATTAATAATTCAAAAAAAAAAATACGTCGCGTTGGGGGACCGCTCCAAACCTAACAATTAACTTACAAATAGTCTATTACCTAACTGAAGAAAACTTTTATAAAATGACTTCTAAATATTGCATTTAGGATACGACCGTCAACGACGTCTGCCCTCACAGAGCGGTCCCCCAACGCGACGTATTTATTTTTTTTTGAATTATTATACATACTTAGGTACTTCAAGATTGAGTTTTTTTATTATTTTTTACTTTTTAAAGGGATTTTAGGTTTTTGTGTCGGGGGTTTTTTAAATTTTTAATTTAATTTTTTATTTTATACTTTTTATAGGTATACTTATTATAATGTAGATTTTGTTAAGTTGTAAATACATAGAACTTCGCCGTGGCCAACAGGAAGATGGGAAGCTTCCAAAAACAATATCAATTCAATTTGATGATGCCACTATCGGCCGGAGTTGTGTTGACGAGAATGGATGGATTCTGATAAGGCCACATAATGTAACTTTTCAAGGTCTTAGAGGATATGGAAATATTGAAAGAACAATGTTTCCTATCATTTTATGTTGGGCGATTACGGCATATAAGTTGCAAGGCACGACAGTTGAAAAAGCTGTGGTTTACTTAGGTAAAAGTACTTTCGCAAAAGGCCAAGCCTATGTAGCCTTAAGTAGAGTATTTTTAGTCTGTTTCAGGCTACATAGGCTTGGCCTTTTCCTTAGATGGTGTAGCAGTTTGTGAGCTCGACCAAAGAAAACTATTTAATAACCCACATGACAAATCATCTTTAGCAGAATTGCAAAGACTGAGATGTAGTCATTGATACTCTCACGTGACAATCGGATTTCCATGTCCCAATTTTCCCACCACCAATTTTCTCATCAAGCGAAGCTTGAACATTCTCGATTAAGTCATCAATATTCTCTTTCAGTGCGCTTTCATTTGAGACCCCACTTGAGTATATTTATAGACATTCGGTTATTCTTCCCCACTTTCACCCCCCACAACTTTTAAACGGCTCAACCGATTTTCATCAAACATGTCTAAGAACACTCGCACATAAGTCACCTTTAAAAAAAAAAAAAAAAATTAAAATAGCTTCATCCGTTCGGGAGCTATGATGCCACAGACAGACACACACACAGACAGACCGACACACAGACAGACAGACACACAGACAGACCGACACACAGACAGACAGCCACTCACACCCCTCTTTTTCCGTCGGGGGTTAAAAATCGCTTTTTGTGTGGGTTCGTGTGGCCGCATAATTATTCTTCTAAACGTGAGATTTTGATGCGGTTTTCACCATCATGTAGAGAATGTATTCCGGAAGGTTTGTGTATATAATACAGTAGTTTCTGCCCGCGACTTCGTCTGTATCAAATTTCTTGCTCTCCCGACCTACTCCGTCGCATCGAATCGCTTGCCCGTGCGAGGTCTTGCTGAATGGGCCTGCTCTTGAACTCGATCACTACTCATGGGAAGTGATGGATTGGTCCATCCAAGTACAGAAGATGCCTTGTCATTCTTGCTTTACCCATAATAATGTTAAAAATTAATAAATAAAAATAATATCTTACCCAGTCCAGTCACGCTAACAATCCCATGTACAGTCAAATTCTCGTGCCCATTGTCAGCTTCACACACATAAGGTCCTAAGTCAGTAAAGTCGATTCTCTTCAAGTACACCGTAGAGTTGTCTTCAGATAAGTGCACGTTGGCACCAGTGGCTAGTTGAGTACCGTTGTGGTACCAAATAGTGCGCAGCGGAGGGTGGGAGTCGACGACACAATTTAGTTCCACTTGGTAGTACAGTTGGACGGACTGGTCTGGAAAATATTTGGTATATTAAGTGTTAGTGCTGAGCGTGTCCTATGTTCGAACCACGGGCTGGATTAGTTAGGTTTTTAAACATAAACTCATCACCTGCTATGATATTGAGTATTTCTTTTAGGAAGTTCCTAGCGTCTGGATTTAATGGCCCAATAACTGGCGAACGACTTTACTGATTTCTCATTAACAGCATTTTTTTTTGTTTTTTTTTTTTTAATGTAAAATCATCAAATGACGCCTCCCGCTCTTGGGTGGAGCGGGAGGGCGTGTAAGACTTTTACTGACTAAAACCCACCCGTGTTCCTTCAGTTGCCTATGTGCCAGGCTCACGGTGTTTCTTTCGAACAATCTTGCGACCCTGACAGAACAGTATGGAGTCTGGATTCACGCCTGGCTGTTCGCAATATGCCCGCGTCCTACTACAGGGGACTGAATATATATTATGTAACTGGCGAAATGTGGGTGTACTATAGGTAACCTTCTGCCTAACACATCAAGAATTACAGACGTCATGTTATTTATTTTATTTATTTATTTTATTTTAAAGAAGGCTTACAGACTAATAAACCAATGATAAAAAAAATGCTAATAACAAGCCTCCACATATAGCTAAGAAAATGTCGATAAAAAAAATTACATAATTTAATATTAATAAGTTGAATCCATGAAAAATTACTGTGCCAAAATCCGTCTTAAAGTCGCCACACTCGTGCAGAACAAGTCAACATTAAGGTCCATAGGAAGCCTATTGAAACTAACAAAATGTTATTTTAAGACTTTACTATATATCCTAGTAAGACCTTCAGAAAATAAAGTCGTGGAGTTACTTTTTTTTTTATTTGGATGTGTTTAATGGCAGACTTAGCCAAGCGGGTAGAATTACCCCATTGACTGTTGCAGATGCTAACTGTACCAGTGCCGAAAAGAGGTGGCGCCAACCACGCAGTGCCACTGTCTGATCGAAGCTCTACTATTAAGCCGTTTACTGTGACGACTATTGGTACACTGATTGCAGAGCATTACTTAGTAACACACAGCCCGGAGTTTGGAAGTCGGCGGTGTGATACCCTTGACCTCGGTGCTCACGTGTGGCCGACCCCTACGCCTAATCTCTTTCCAGTCGGATCGGATTGCCGTCCCATCGGACTATGAGAGTGAGGGAAGAGAGAGTGCCCCTATTTCTGCGCAAGCACTTCCACACTATAATATATCTCGCGCCAAGAGCCAGTTATGGCTGGAGGACTGTATACATTTGAAGGGGTCTGCTAGGACCGATGCCTGGCGGGATCGCGAGATTGTTCGAAAGAGATACCGTGACCCTGGCACATGGGCAACAGAAGGAACACGGGTGGGTTTTACTCAGTGAAAGTCTGACACGCCCTCCTGCTCTGCCCAGAGCGGGAAAAGTCATTTGATGATTTCCCATCCAAAAAAAAAGGACTGTATACATATATTGACCTGTAGGATGTTACCTGTAAACCCTTGTCGCAGCGTCATTTTCCTCCTTACGTTTACAACGAGACTGTCCTGATGAATTCCTTCCGAGTTCTCCCCGAAACAGAAGTACGTAGCGTTGACGGCTTCCGCGCTAGAGTTCAGTCTCAAAACACTGCGGTACACGTTCGGTTTGACTTCAGTTATCTGGAAGTGGCAAATACATAAATAATCAAACTTTTTTATTTTACCCTTCTGCAAAGAATGGCTGTGTTTTCGACCGTGTTTCAACAAGCTTGCAGTGGTCAGTTTTTCTCAGAGCGAGAAAGACCACAATAGATTAACTAAGGTTTCTATTAGTTATAGGCGAAACTGGTCGTAAAACTGCTAAGGCAAAGTTAATATTTATGTAGTTTCCTCAGATTCCAATCCAGCCCTTCCCTTGCTAACCTCTACCAGCGATGCCCTAAGCGGAAGTCCGTACCCCCAAGGGGTGCCCATGGCGAGTTGTCGCTCTAGTTTTAAATTTTTAGACCTGGTTGGAGGACTTCATTTATTAAGGTAGCCGCAGAAAAATCCGGTTAAGCAGCCAACAGCCAACGGCTGACCTGCGAGAAGGCATTGCCAAAAAATTGCTCTTCTTCCTCTTTCGTTGAAGTCGATTAAGAATAAGTTTGATTTTCTAGTTTTTAAAACAAGTAACTGGTTCAAAAATGGTGTCCACTCACAGTATTGTTCAAGAAGACATCAGTTTCTCGATGCCAGAGGATCCTGGGTAGTGGCTTGGCGATCACCTGACACGTCACTTCGATCACAGAGCCCTGCACTATGCTGATGTTCCTAGACCCGACGATACTCACTACGGGTTTTATTAGTACTAACACTTTAACTGCATCTGATCCTGAAATAAATTGGCCTGTTTTAGTCATCATCATTCATTTGAAAGACGTCCTCCGCTAGACATAGGCATCCCACAAATTAATTTTGACTAGCTTTTGCCAGCGGTTTCGCCCGAATTATCCCGCGGAAACGTACTACCGGGATAAAAGTACCCTATGTGTTAACTATCTGTGTGCCAAATTTCATCTAAATCCGATCAGTCGTTTTTGCGTGAAAGAGTAACAAATATCCATACATCCCTTCTCACAAATTTTCACATTTAAAATATTAATGGGATGTAAGTCTCTGGTTGTGATTTGTGATAGATAGAAGGAGTGGAGAGAGGCTTTGGTTCCTGGCCGTAGATATGGCACTTTCGAGTTTTCGAAAAAAAAAAAAACTGTTTTGTGGACCGCCATCTCTATCACTCATACCAGTGTGCCAGTTTCTTTCTAGCGCTCTGTGTTATATTTCCTGTACTTACCTGTACGTCCGCCCCTAATCGCCGAACATGTCCAGTCACCGTCTTCAGTAACATTCTTCACATCTAACACATCGTTGGAGTTCTCGATGACGTTACGTGACGTCACCACAGTCCCGTTAGGCGCAGTCCACACCACTGACGCCGCATTCTCCACAGTACACATGAGTTGAAAATCTGAGTTTATCTGCTTTGTTAGTGTGTGGGGGCCTAATATTTGGGCTGTTGGGTTTGCTTTGGCTTGTATGTGTGTGGATTGGTTTGCTTTTCCTCCTAGAATGAAAGAAAGAAAAATATGTTTTCTTTAAAGAACAGATTCTATTAAATGTTAGTTAGGTATATGGCGTGCGTGAGTATAAGGCCTCATTTACGGAGACGCGGCGCGTCGCGCGTGGCGTTGGGCGGCGCGGCCCGCACTGAATTCAAACATATAGCGTTGTACGAGTGCGTTTACGGAGAGGAGATTTTACGCGCGTTTATTTGAAATTGAGCGTTTTTTGCGGCGTCGCCCGCGGCGGCCAACGCCGCGTCGCACGCGGCGTTCATCACGGCGGCGCCCGCAGCTGCAATTCTCGATGAAGCGGTGCCCGCGGCGGAACCTTCTACCTGTCTTTTTTTGGAAATCGCACAACGCAGACGTATTTACCGTCACTATGGAGTACATTATCATCGACTTTTTTTAGCAGAAAATTTTATGTTAAACGTGAATTATTTAATATAAGAATTAGCCCAGTTTACAGCAACGGAACACGAGAAGTTTGGGGAATATGCAATTCTTTATAGGTCAATAAGAGAAAGTGGTTATGATGTTTTTCATGGCTATACACGGATGTCTACTACAACTTTTGATTATATAGTAAACAATATCGAAATAGTTTGTTTTATTGAGTATCACGCGTACGCCGCAGCGATGCCCACCGCGTGCGCCGCTACACGCTTAAAAAGTCGCCGCGGGCGACGCGGCGGGCAACGCGGCGGGCGACGCGGTGGGCACCGCCACTCTGCCCGCCTTGCGTCTAGAGCTATGAACAACATCGTATATTGCCATATGTTTGTGTTTACGCGTGCAATGACGCGTGCCGCTTCACGCACCGCCTCTCCGTAAACAGCAAAAACGCCCGACGCGCCGCGCGACGCCACACTACACGCGCCGCGCGACGCGCCGCGTCTCCGTAAATGAGGCCTAAGAGTGAAAATAAAGGCTTTCGTCTTTCAGTAAATCTTTCATGAGACAAACATCGACAATCTTTTACACGATTTTTTTTTGTGCAACATTATCTTTTATCTATCTTATCTTTATTTTCTTTACCTTTGACGCAAGAATAAAGCGTAATTTTTGCATTAATTTCATTTCCTGGTTGAATCAAAGGAATAAAAACCGGCCAAGTGCGAGTCGGACTCGCGCACCGAGGGTTCCGTACAAACCTGTAGGTATATAAGTAAAAGTTCACCCATCACGACAATCGAGTCGTAGTTCTGTTCTGTTTCTTGGCTTGGTTTTATTTCTGTCTGTGTTTTGTTCTGTTTATTATATGATGTAACTAAAAATTTACGGTTTTCGCAATTTTTCCTTTATCTGTGCTATAAGACGTTGCTTCGTACCAAATTTCAAAATTCTAGATCGACTGGAAGTACCCTTTAGGTTTTGATTCCCTTGCGAGTTTCGAAAATTTGTGGAAATTTGCGGTATAAACGGCTATATCTTTTGATTGCGTTAGCTTAGAAGCTTGATTTTTTCACAGCTCCAAGGGACAGTAGACTTGAGTATTTGATATAAATTTCAGCTTGATACCTCCACGCGTTCCTGAGAAAAAGGGTCTTGACAGACGGACGGACGGACGGACGGACAACAAAGTGATCCTATAAGTGTTCCGCTTTTTCCTTTTGGTGCGGAACCCTAAAAAACCATATCAGAATCCTTCAAAATCGAATTCACGTCTCTGTAGGAGATTCCTTAAACATCTGAGGGGTAATTGCGGAACTTTTTATCGGTAGGAATTGGTTTAATATTCATTGTTAAACAACATTCATTGCGTTATTTATGTTGCTGAGCCGACAATTTATTCGAACAAATGACGCAATGGTTTAGAAATAATCTTCAATCCCATTCAGATTCTGATAAATTGTGCGTTTCGCAATTAGGGTGCTAATCATGCCTCTGTTGGAGTTTTTGCTCTACCTTTCAAATACAGATCTAAAACTTAGCATGTATGATACTGGTACAGTACATACCTCTATTAGCAGCAACACAGGAATAAACTCCGACGCCTTTCTCATCGATTTGTATAGTTTTATTGAACATGTAAACTCCTTCTATATTCGGCTCCTTGTTTATATCAATAGCTGAAATGAAACTGCAAACTTTTAAAAACATTATTTAATTATGACTACCTAACTCCAACAGAAACCCTATACAAAGAAATTAAAGTAATGAATATAACACAAACATACATATATAAAACATGCATACTAATTCGAAAAATACTTCATAAAAATATACACACAAACATAGCCTTCACCAAAAATATAAAAAAACACAAAATTAAGCTGAGACGCGAACACGACTTTTTAAAACTACACCCAACCCGCACAAACTACGGAAGAAAAACTATTGTATATGAAGGATCCAAAATACTTAATAAATTACCAAGAGACCTCATAGAATCTAAATCCATAACCACTTTTAAAAAACTACTAAAACACTTTCTAGTAAAAAATTCATCTTCCCTACACTAGGGACGAGCCACATCCAGCTACCGCTGATCTGTGTTTCACGGAAACTTGTTTTGTTTACTTATTTGAGTTGACAGTTGTGCCGGTGTATCGAACTAACACTTGTTCATATTTTTTTTAAACTACCTTCAAAACATTTTATTAGACGCCCTGTTATTTGTAATACGTCCAACATCTACTTTTTTGAAGTGAAAACTTCTTTAGCGGCGTTGAGCACTTTTTCTGTAATGGGTATAAAATCTTAAACTCGCGTCAGGACACGTGACCTGATCGAAAAAGCGTAGGACGGATGGTTTTAATTTGGAAAAGCGCCATCTATTAAAACGAATACGAATCACTTGGCTAGCCTTGGTTAGTATGGTTATGGAATCATAGATGACGCTAATATAAACTACTAAACACGAAGAGTTTACAGTAAAATATATGTCATTAAAAGTGTGTCTAATTCTAAAAAAATAAAATCGTAATATAGCATAAGCCATAAAATAAATATTACTTATGAATTAAATAATTGTAACAAATAACTTTTTCTAAGACAGCAACTCGATTATAGATGGCGCTCAAACTAATCATTCAATTTTTGAAGTGAAAACTTCTTTAGCGGCGTTGAGCACTTTTTCTGTAATGGGTATAAAATCTTAAACTCGCGTCAGGACACGTGACCTGATCGAAAAAGCGTAGGACGGATGGAGAGTAGACAGCTATCCCCTCTCTACGGCGCGGCGAAAATGTATGCCTGGGCCTACTGTTTCGTTTAGGCGGCGCAGGGCGCTTGCGCGAATGTTCGTCTATGTTACAGCGTGCCACGCGCATCCATGGATGGTGACAGCTGATGGCTCGACCGTCTGTGTAGTGATCACATTGTTGTGTATTCGTAAAATTCGTGAATATAAAGTGCTTAAAATATGGAAATTGAACAACAAATTATTCCCTAACCATTCCAAAATATCAAACATGCTCAACGTTAATAATCAAGTTTTCACTTCTGCCGGCACTCCCGGAGTGCAATTTTTTTTATGATATGTCTAGTTTTAGTTATTCTCATGTTAAGTGAATGTAATTCTTATGAGAATAAATGATCTCAAACCTCAAATGAAGAAATTCACGTTTATTTTCAAGATTTAGTAAGGTTTCGATTGGCGTAAACTTGATGCTAAAACCTCAAAACAAACCAAAAGAGCAGTATTTATACATATGTAAGAGTCATCATTGTTCTGGTGCAAGACAGAGATGAAGCTAAACATGACAAATAAAGCCATTCGCTAACAATCATGGAGGGCATCAACCCTTGGAAATAAGGCCGAATGTTGGTCAACCAGCTTTCTCGTGTCGATACGGTTTATAGGAAGTTCATTCCGTGGTAAAAAATAACGTGTGGAATTCTGCTAAGAACGAAGTTCCTTTCGCTTTTTCTTCAACTCCCAACATAACGTCGTTTACTTTATCTTTAAAATACACACACTTTATATAAACCTCAGTTTCGGCTTCAGCACCCTCGAAAACCATGAAAACGACACCCATGATGAAAAATTTTAAAATGTTTGCAGCACTATCTTGGATTTTATTTTTTTTTAGTTTTATTTATCATGTTTTCCTGTTCGGATTCTTTACCTTCGAACACTATGAAAACTATGTCACTCTCTCTGTTTTTTTTCCATTATTATAAGAAAAAGTCGAAGGAGGGGATAGAACAGCTTTTCTATACGTAAAGCTTTTTTCATTACGTGACGATTTCTACAACCTACCGCTAGAACGAAAGAGCGTTCCAAAAACATATAAAGTCAGCGAGTAAGTTGAAATGTAGTTACTGTCCACTAAGACTGTTCCCAACTCACGGTAGGAGGGGTTCACATCGGCGTCGAGTCGACGATGAAGTACCTGGGACTTGTCCTCGACAGCCGGTGGAACTTCGTCGAGCACTTCCGACGTTTGGCCCCCAGACTGGAGCGGGCTGGGGCTGCGTTAAAGCGGCTCCTGCCCAATCTGGGGGGTCCAAACGCCTCCTGCCGGAGGCTCTACACGGGGGTCGTGCGGTCCATGGCCCTCTACGGGGCACCGGTGTGGGCACCCGCATTGAGGCTGCGCCCAGCGCGCCGGTTGAGTGCGGCCCAGAGGGTCATGGCCATCCGGTTAATCCGGGGATACCGCACGGTCTCCTGCGAGGCGGCGAGCCTCCTTGCCGGAGTGCCGCCATGGGATCTGGAGGCAAAGGTCCTCGCCCACATGTGGGAGTGGCGCGAGGATGCGAAACGCCGGGGCGAAACTCCGCTGCCGCGACAAATCGCGGCACGGCGGACAGAGCTCCGGCAGGATCTCATGGCGACATGGCGGGTACGATTGTCGCAACCCAGCGCAGGGCACGCCACAATTGCGGCGGTAAGTCCCCTCTTTGAGGAGTGGATAGAGAGGCGCCACGGCGTCCTCACCTTCCGCCTGACGCAGGTTCTCACCGGGCATGGGTGCTTCGGTGGGTTCCTGTTCAGGATAAAGCGGGAGGAAACGCCCGGGTGTTTCCATTGTGAGGATCGTCTAGAGGACACGGTGGAGCATACGGTGGAAGTGTGCCCTGCCTGGGCGGAGCACCGCCGTGTCCTCGTGGAGGCGATCGGCGGCGGCGACCTCTCGCGTCCGGCCCTGGTGCGAGCTATGGTACGGAGCGAGAGGGCATGGGAAGCCGTCACCTCCTTCTGCGAAGCAGTAATGCTCGCGAAGGAGGAGGCGGGGCGCGTGAGGGAATGGCAGTCTCTGCGCCCTCACGTCCCTAGCCGCCGCAGGAGGAGACGCCCCGGGCGCCGGGAGTCGATTGCGGACTCCCGGCCACCGTAGGCGCGAGCTTGCGGGTGGCGATCAATGGGTAGCTCGCCGCCCGGTAAGGACCAGGCTCGGGTCGACGGCGCGTAGTGTTCCACGCGCGCCTCAAAGAGATGTCAGCAACACTGAAGGGGTCTGCTAGGACCGATGCCTGCCGGGGTCGCGTGATTGTTCGAAAGAGATATCGTGACCCTGGCACATGGGCAACTGAAGGAACACGGGTGGGTTTTAGTCAGTAAAAGTCTGACATGCCCTCCCGCTCCGCCCAGAGCGGGAGAAGTCATTTGATGATTTCCCATCCAAAAAAAAAAAAAAAAAAAAAAGACTGTAATCCGGCTGATAATATTCATACGTACCATAATGTGTCTGTGAGCCGTTGTAGAGCAATCGATTCTCTAACAGCAACGCCTCACTATGCACAGTGCAGTATATTGTGACACTGTCGCCAGTCTCTACCGTAGTGTTGCCAGGCTCTATTGTGACTTGTGGAGGTTCCACTGAAACAAAACAAATTAGTGCACACAATATAAAATCACACCTTCTTCCCATAGGAGTAGGTTGAAACTACAGAGCGCCACCTGCTACGATCCTTATATACTCTTAACACATTTATACTTCAGAAAAATATTATGCATTATTGTTTACAGTTAAAGTCTTCAAACCCTTGAAAACATTTTTCCTGAGGGGCGAGCGCAGCCTACTGTGATAGGCTTAAGTCAAACATTTTATCACAGTTTAAGAACAAAAACCGTGATAAAATGCGTGAGTCAAACCTATCACAGAGGCCGTGCTCGTCACGCTGTGAGGCCAACATATAATATAAACGACAGAAATTAGACGTCGTCGTTATAAAACGTCGCCGTCCGTCCGTCCGTCTGTCACCAGTCTGTATCTTATGAACTGTGATAGTTAGGGAGTTGAAATTTTCACAGATGATGTATTTATGTTGCCGCTATAACAACAAATACTAAAACAACAGAATAAAATAAATTTTTTTTTGGTCGTTTTTGCTCGATATTGATAATGGCAACATGTAGACGCTTGAAATATTCTCAGAATATTTAGTTATATATTCACTTTAAAAATAAATAGTTAAATTAAAATAAAAAGAATATTTAAGGAGGGCTCCCATACAACAAACGTGATTTTTTTGCCGATAATCTGAATTTTATCAATTTTAATTTTGCATGTCTCTGTATTATACAGGGTGTCCAAGAACCTGGCGTCCAACTGGATTCCCACGATGCCCCAAGTTCTAACAGTACTCAGAAAAATATTTTAAAAAATCCACCCCATGTACTTACAGAATTATACTGATTTCAAAAAAAAAGGGGAAATGAGCACCCTGTGACATACTTTTGAATGCTGTGACTGCTAATGCTGATAATTTCGATATTTCTTGGAGGTTTTGTAATCTAGGGTATTGCTGTGTCTAAATAGAATGTAAAAATAATGTACTTATTGTACCATTTTAAAATAAAATATTATTTTAACTAAATGTGATATGGAAAACTATTGAATTTCGCAACTTTGACCGACTGTAGTGTAAAAAAAATGTACCAAAATAGTATGGCAAGTGACGTCAAATTTTGACGCGTTTATTCCTCTTTTTAAAAAGGTATAATACTTACACATTAATTTGAAAAAAAAATTTTTGATAATATTTTTACTCAACAACCCAATTTTTACGAAGTGCCTACCTACTAACGGTAACTGTCGGACCCTTTCTTATCTTAGAAACTGTTATGTTACTACTATTATTTACTTCGGTTCCAAGAGTGAGCAAGAAGGAAATACACACAGGTAGATGGGTTCCCAGTAGAATAAAAGCAAAGAATGTTAGTTTAAAGATATTTTATTACAATAAATGTTCAAAATGTTGACCACCCGCGGCAATACAAGCTCTCACTCTCCTTAAAAAGGACCGCTTTATGTTTCGCGAGTAACTTTTTTGACGTATCACCTGCACTGCTTGTGTTATCTTCTCACGAAGGTCAGCGATGTCATTAATGGGCTTCGCATAAACGAGCTCCTTCATAGTTCCCCAGAAAAAAAAATCCAGCGGATTTAAGTCAGGTGAGCGGGCTGGCCACGGGATTGTTCCTGATCGCCCAATCCACCTGTTCGGGTATTGCTCGTCCAAAAACTCTCTAACGGATACGCGAAAATGTGCTGGACAGCCGTCGTGTTGGAACCACATAAATCTGGTGGGGTCTCTTCTAGTAAGTTTGGCAAATCATTTTGAAGAAAATTTAAATATGATTCGCCAGTCAAATTCTCGGGCATCTCAAATGGACCAATAATATTCCCACAGAGAATACCGGTCCACATGTTCACTTTGAACCGGTACTGGGATCTATCTTCTCGCATCAAGTGCGGATTTTCCACATGCCACTCGTGCAAGTTGTGTAGGTTCATGTAGCCATCCTTCTTAAATGTTGATTCATCTGACCACAAAATTTTGTCGATAAAGTTTTCGTCTTCTCGATGTTTTTGCAGGATTGTTTCACAAAACGCGACTCGGCTCGGATAGTCTCGAGGTAAAAGACTTTGCACTCGCTGTACGTGGTACGGATGATATTCTTCTTTTTGGAGAATACTGTGTGCTGTGCTCTTCGGTATCCCCGTATCAGCTTCTATTCCTCGCACAGAGATGCTTGGATTTGCCGACACCGCCTCTAAAACTTCATCGCGTATGAAGTCATTTACGGGTCGTCCTTCACCAGCTACTTGATTGGGGAACCGCCCGTCACATAGTGATCTGTGCACATTAATGAAAACTCGATGGTCGGGATATCGCGTAGCCCTCGGATACCTTTCTCTGTAAAGTCTCGCTGCAGCTCGTCCATTACCTCTACATTCTCCATAAATGTAGTGCAAATTTGCGTATTCTTGCGGAGTGTAGGTCGCCATGGTAGCACACACAAAACACAAACTGTCCAAACACAGGCAAAGGTCGTCGTAAAGAGTTCGTTTCAAAGTCCAGAGCACAAAGAGTAATCGAGTCCAATAAACAAAGCTTTAAATCGTAGTACGTGATCAATGGTAACAATAAGAGAGAGGTGCGTAGTAACGGCAGGAGGCAGTGACGCGTACTGACCGTACTGTTATCCTAAATAGCACGATCCCAGATAGCGTCACTATCTATCTCACTCGCACCTCTAACCTTTTTCTCCCTCACTCTTACCTGAATAATGGGGTACCATAAAGAAGAACCAGCAAATCGCAAAGATAGTTTCTGTCTTGCTCCCTCCTGTTGTAATAACGAATCACTATGGTGAGATGCATGCACATACCGTCCCTTACGGTCTAACCTGTTTTTTGAGAGGCCTGTTGTTATTTTTATGAGCATACAATAGTAATTCTTTAGAGGTTAGATTCAATTCGTCGTAAATTTTTCTTTCTAAGAATTCTGTAAGACATCGTAAAAATTGGGTTGTTGAGTAAAAATATTATCAAAAATTTTTTTTTTCAAATTAATGTGTAAGTATTATACCTTTTTAAAAAGAGGAATAAACGCGTCAAAATTTGACGTCACTTGCCATACTATTTTGGTACATTTTTTTTACACTACAGTCGGTCAAAGTTGCGAAATTCAATAGTTTTCCATATCACCTTTAGTTAAAATAATATTTTATTTTAAAATGGTACAATAAGTACTTTATTTTTACATTCTATTTAGACACAGCAATACCCTAGATTACAAAACCTCCAAGAAATATCGAAATTATCAGCATTAGCAGTCACAGCATTCAAAAGTATGTCACAGGGTGCTCATTTCCCCTTTTTTTTTGAAATCAGTATAATTCTGTAAGTACATGGGGTGGATTTTTTAAAATATTTTTCTGAGTACTGTTAGAACTTGGGGCATCGTGGGAATCCAGTTGGACGCCAGGTTCTTGGACACCCTGTATAATGTTACTGTTTTTTTTTCTACCAATGTTACCAATTTCTTAATGTTAGCGATTATTACTAAATAAGTTAGCTTATTTCTCGGAATAATTGTTTCATGCATGTGGTGTTTACCTTTAAGTAACTGATGCACTGTTAATTTTTTATTTTCTCAATGTATTATTAATTGTATCGGTGTAATCAATTGTTGGTGAACCTAATAAAATAAATAATGGTACGGAACCCTTCGTGCGCGAGGCCGACTCGCACTTGGCCGATTTTTTTTATTCCGGTATTGTGGACAAACCGGCTGGCAAGAGTTAGTTACCTATAAGTGTAAGTTCGGTGGTAGTCTGGCTAACTCCCGCCACATTGTGTGCAACGCATCTATAAGTCCCAACGTGCTCTTCATTCATGTTCTCAATCACATAGTCTAAGGATGTGGTTTGTCTGAAAAGAAATCAAGGAAATCATTCAAATTAATATATTTAAAACTTTGCTCAGTAGTACATTCAGCGGAATAATATATTAGGTGTAACCGAATAAACGCAAGTCCTGAAAATAGTTTGTTGTGAATGTTGAATCAATTTCAATAAACTTTAATAAGGGTATTTTACGAAAAATATTTTTTTACCATATACGATGTTATTCGGTTGTTTAAAAAAAAAACGCTGTTCCATACAACATGATCGCGTAGGTACTTGTACTTTTGTAGGAAACAACATATTTATATTTTATGTCTTTATAGGTGATCTTTTTTGTTTTGTCGGAAAATAAACTGACGGCACAGCTGATGGCAAGCCGTCACCGCGCCTCTTTCGGACATGTTCACTAACAGAGTCATTTAAAGAATCGTCATCAAGTCAAAGTCAAGCTCAGCTAATATACTCCTTAACAATAAACAAGTGCTATTGGTCAAGGAGTCAGTTGCGTGCGAAACGTTTACTTTACTTTGCAAATTGTCAAAGTACGTGGCAAGGTCAGAAAGTTGAAGTTGATTTTGGGGACTTGGCTGAAACGTCTAAATTGCGAGAATGTTTGCGTATTTAAGCGTGAATAGGAAGTGAAACTCACAAGCTAGATATCTGCCGGTGTATCCTCGAGGCGTCTTTGGTCCACATGGCAGTGACCGGCACCAAACTGTCCACTTTACATGGTAGTACTACGCGTGAATGAGAATGGGCTTCCACCTGAGAACATACTCAAATAAATTTGCGATTTTTAAGAAGCTACGAGTTGACTGTGTATGGTGACTTCCTCTTCCTAAGAAGAATTAAACCGAAAGGTGAAATATCGCTCCAATGACCATAACGATTTATATACAGTTCTCCAGACCGTAATTCGGCCATGTCGGCCAATCTCAATGGAGACTAGACATCGGCGCGGGAAATATTATAGTATTCAAGTGTGTGCGCAGACACAGGAGCACTCACCCTTCCCTCACTCTCAAAGTCCGATGGGCCGGCAATCCGACTCGATCGGAGAGAGATTAGGCATAGGACCAACGCCTTAACGTGCTTTCCGTGGCACGGTACCCCCGTGCCACGGAAAGCACGTTAAGCCACGGCTAGCTTCCAAACTCCGGGCTATCACTAAGAAATTCCGAATGGAAAAACCCAATAACACTAATAAACTATATCTGAATCATCATCATCATAATTATTTATCATTTCACCCGAAAGTCGTCCAATACTAGAAATAACCCTTCTACAAGCACGGCCATTTCGATCGGTTCTGTGATTCTCGCATCCAGCTGGTTCCTGCGTTCACCAGGTCTTCTTTGTGGGTGGCCTTGTAACGCTACGTCTTCCGGTACGCCGCCGCCACTGCAGTACCATTCGGCTCCATCGGCCATCTGTTCAGCGAACAATGTGCCCTGCCCACTGCCACTTAAGATTGCCAATTCTTCGGGCTTTGTCGGTTACTTTAGTTCGCTT
This sequence comes from Aporophyla nigra, assembly GCA_947507805.1. Lineage (NCBI taxonomy): Eukaryota > Metazoa > Arthropoda > Insecta > Lepidoptera > Noctuidae > Aporophyla > Aporophyla nigra. The sequence goes on along the minus strand of OX382292.1, from coordinate 21,433,011 downwards.
ACGGATCTGTTCATTCCTGATTTTATCGCGCAAGGAAACTCCGAGCATAGCTCTCTCCATTGACCTTTGCGTGAATTTCAGCGTTCTAATGAGGCCCACTGTGAGTGCTTCAGTACCATAGGTCATCACTAGCAACACGCACTAGGCAAAGACTTTCGTCTTAAGAAACTGCGGTATGTGGGATGAGAAGATATTGCGTAGCTTCCCGAACGCTGTTCAGCCGAGACCAATAAGCTAGCTACACTGGCGGACAAGGTTGATGGTCCATTTATCAGGCTCTGGGCTGGCAGGCACGTGCGTGCACAAGTTCACGTGCCTAATTAAGGTGTTATTATTTTATTAAGTTTGAGTTTACTAACATAGATTAAGTTCTTACTAACACTATGGATCCCTGGCCTGAATTAAAATTTTGAATTTGAATTTGAATACTTTCATTTAATATGACCATCACGGTTACGCAAATTAAAGTGGTGGTGGAATTTGAACTTTGTAATTTTGTATGACATGCATGAGTTTGTGAGTAGTTCCAAAACATGTTATCTAAGATTCTGAACTGAAGTTTAAGTAATCAAAGACGTCTTACCTTTCGGGGTGCAGTTAGATAAGGAGCATCTGCAAGGAATATTTATCAAGTAAGAAAACTTAAGGAAGACAGGACAAAATATTATATTCAAATCTCTACTTGCATTCCATAATGTTTCATGGAGTTACAATGGCTAAAAACTAAGGTACGAGAAACAAAAAGAAGCCTCCTAAACTTACACTCACAACATTACAACTATAATAGAATATTGGGTCTGAAAGAATCAAATCATTGGTTTATGAAGAACTTTTCTGGGTTATATAGAAGATTTAGGCATTTTTTTTGGATTTCCCGATATTGCGGAGATGGATGCAGCTCCACGGTGAATTCTAATGTGCCCGTAACTTACTTATTAACACTGGATGATAAATAAACCTATGCACTCCGGTCGGAAATAAAAGTTCTGAATTCTATGTGTCCTGCAAAGTAAAAAAAAGCCGCCTCTTTACCTGGCAGTTGTGCCTGAATAGCAGTTGCTCCGATTCTTCTTAAATCTTGTTTGTGCTGATCCTGACCATTAATCTGAAATTTGTCAAGAAAAACTTTACAATCTGCGTATGCGTATGGTTATTACGCGGTAACTCAGAGAAACAAAATTTAATTTGCACTTCAGTAGCTCAAACATGTAGGTTTTGCTGCCTGAAATCAGTGAGCAAAATGCGATAACTTTTTAATTTTTGTTTTCAGAAAACCGCGAATATTCAGCCTTGGGTTAACCATACAATTCGAAACATTTACACTCTATCTCTTTCCCGCCATTAGAAAGAGAGAGAGACAAAGACAAGCCCTTTCGAAGTTCCGATTTTGAATTCGACCTCAAAGACAAACACGTTCGGAAATTTGTAGTAACTAAAGAAATTTTGCAAAAAGATAATTATGTCTTTTAATGTAATATATTGAATTTTTAACTTATTGTTGTATTTAAACGAAAATAAGTACCCACAAAAAACATTCTGTAAAAAACTAGCCAAGTCTCGATGGAGCTGCTTGTTTATCTCTAAAAAGTAATGAAATCTAGACAAAGTCGTGCCAAGTCTAAGGTTCTTTACTGCGATTTCTTTATTATTATAGTTAATGTTCTGTGACTTGGCCGTTGAATATTCTTTATACGTTAGTGGGTACAAGTCAATTTTGTTTACACGTAATGTTATATCTGTTGTAACTACCTATGTTTGTTAAGCGATATGATAGCCCATACTGGTATTGGTAATTGGACGCTAGTGTCTCATTTTAGGCTGTTGTTGATTGTGCAACATATGCGTACAGACGGACTTCTATCAATGATTAGAAGTCCGTCTGTACTGGAAATAATTTTTTATACTGTTTGTTTCAGAGTCGCCTATACATAAGTATTATTGAAATACGCAGCTTTATCAAGCCTACAATTGAATGGTTATTGTATCAACGTTTTCCAAGTGGCAATTTTCCATCGTCAATGGGTAGCGGTTCTGGCGACAGATTGATGCAATGGTGTCATGGAGCACCTGGCTTTGTACCCTTGTGTACCCTTCAACGGCCAAGTCACACAACATTAACTATAATAATAAAGAAATCGCAGTAAAGAACCTTAGACTTGGCACGACTTTGTCTAGATTTCATTACTTTTTAGAGATAAACAAGCAGCTCCATCGAGACTTGGCTAGTTTTTTACAGAATGTTTTTGGTGGGATTTCACTTATTTTTGTAGAAACGTATACTTACGATATTGATTTATTTTATTAGATTTTCTTATTTGAAACATTTTTTTTTTCTTTTTTTAAGTAGTTTTTTTTTATTAAATACAGTCAGCGCCATCTAGCGACGTGTGCGGGTATCACCGCCACTCATAGTCCAATGCATTATATTTTGTCCAAATTTTGAGCGAAATTAATATTTTAGTGTAGGTAATTTGTTTATTTAATTTGTGTAATGTTCGAGTAGAATAAAGTTAATCGTTCGACTATTTCTTCTTGTAAACTTGTTAGTATAAGTATAAAAGCCAGTCTAGTCTAATGCAGAGTTTTCCTTTAATTTTATTTATATGCGTATTAAAAGCAGAAGGGGAGGCATTCGCCCAGCAGTGGGACGCTATAGGCTAGATTAAATTGGAAGATGTGTACCACTACGCTGGATTTTTGCAATGACTGTCGATTTTTTATGTACCAATAGTAGAAGGGGGCATTACTATATCTCTAATACAGCTGATACTCGCTGAGGGTTCTTCATCAGATACTTCAGACCTTCGATTTTTGACATCAAATGAAGCTGCCCACTAAGTTGAATATTTGTTGTAAAGGCGGTATGTCGATCTCTAATATAGTTTGGTTGGGCTCTTGTGTTTTCTAATCAGGGTCACCAGGTACTCCAGATCTTCGATTATCCTAGTTTTTTATAGTTTTCCCTTTATGTGGCCATTAAACCCTAACTCTGTACCAAATTTCAGCTCTCTGAGTTTATGGGAAGTACTAGTTCTATTCTGATGATCATGAGTGTGTGAGTGAGTGAGTGTCATAAATGCGAAACTTTGCTTTCGCTTAACTTCAGAACTAAATGATCTACAGACTTGAAATTTTGGATTTTAGGTTTGTGATTATAGCTTACTGGATGACGAAAATTTCTGCGTTCTGGTCTTATCCAGAGATTCTCAAATAGGGGCCTGAAAATGCGGTGAAATGGTTGCAGTAAAGGATGGTAAAACTGTACAACTGACGTGTTAATGGTGGCTGTAAAACTGACGTGTTAATGGTTTTTTTTTTTTTCGGCAAGCCGCGGTAAGTTTTTACGTAAAATACTATTGGCTGTAACTTGTACTACCCGAGCTTTTTCAAAAATTAATTGATTTTGCCAGTTTAAATGGTTATTAAACTTTTTATTTATGATAAATATGGAAATTTTTAGCTTGGAATTATGTGGCTATTAGATGTTTTTTCTAAATAAGTAACTTTGGGGCCAATTGTACCAACATCGCCGGGGTCAATGGTACCGGTAAAATTGATCCCATGGTAGAATTAACCCCGTGGTAGTAATAACAGTAAAAAAATAAATACTAAAAATATGCAATTACTTATCATACTTGTTCTTGTTTTAGATGCTACGAAATAGAATAAATAAGACCGACCTTGGTTCAATAGATACTTTGTTGTATGAACAGGCTTATGATTAGATTTTAAAAGGGAGTAGCGTTCGCGCCTCTGCGAATATATACAACTGTTGTCATGTTTCTCTCATAAGATATAAACGTAAAAGAGAAGCTAATCCTGACGAAGTATTTACCGAGGAGCAAGAACATAACATAGCGAAATATTTAGTGAGAACAGCAGATATTTATTATGGTTTCCGAAAACTGGAGCAAAAAATGACTGAAAGCAGTGAAGAAGAAGAATAGTTTTTTGTGTTGTATGTATGGAACCTTATATTGCCAGCCGCCCTAATGAAATGTCGAGTCAATGCGCTCAATGCAAATTATGGGCACTCGAGGAATGTACACCTCAGGAATCAATTTTTGTTTGTCGCAATTGCGAATATGATTATGTTTCTTTATATAAGTAACTAATATTCTATGGGGGTCAATTGTACCAGGGGTCAATTGTACCTCCATACTAATATATTCATGTTGATTATTTCTCATTTATAATTATAATATTATAAAGCTAGATAATAGCTAATTTGCAACGTGTGAAACAAAGTTGATTATTTCTGAATAAAAACTTATTTTGTTTTAGTTCGAAGTGAAGAATTGTTGTTAGTGTTATTACTTTACATTTGTGTTGATTTAAAACACCGATATCACGATATTTTCGTTCCTAATTTTTAAGAATGATTATAAACCCATTGGACTTCAAATAAATGAATTACAAAATGTGATTACTACCTTTATTCACGTTTTATTACCCTTAGCAGTTTTGGTACAATTAACCCTTTAAAGGGGGCATTTGTACCACTAGCCATCATTTCATTCAAAGTCCATTTTGACAAGTTTTGTTCTATCTAGGCCAACTTTAGATTATTTTTTTCGGTAGATAATAAACCAAGGCTGTAAAATAATAATATTTAAAACAAAAAACGACTGTCAAATTTGTGTAATTAATCGATGTTTCGAAATTGGTTCTATTGTCCCCGGTCTACCCTACCTATGAATCTATGTTGTTAGTTCTTAAAATTTGTGTGTAGACTGTTTTGTATAAAGGTACTTACTGCCTACTACTAATTTTTTTTGGAGGCGCAATGAATCCTAGTCTGGCTTAGCAATACTGTTAAAATATTTAATAAGATATGTAAAAGATGCTGTAAATGTTAAATTATGCATATTAATTGCGTAATATTATCATTACAGGTTGTACTGATCATAGGAATTAGTGGAGCATGTCGCAATAACGAGCTATTACAGCTAACAGTTAATAATATCGAAAAGCATTCAGATAAATTACTGTTAGTAAAATTGAAAAATACGAAGACGAACTTTGACAGGTCTTTTGTTGTACGCGAAGAATATGTAACTATTGTAGAAAAATACCAACATTTACGTGCACCCAATATAAAAACCGACCGATTTTTCATACAATACTATAATAATAAATGCTCAAGACAGCCTATGGGAGTAAATAAAATAGGTGCTATACCGCGAGAAATTGCCACTTTCTTAAAACTGGAAGAGCCTCAGCTATACACGGGTCACCGCTTTCGGAGAATTTCGGCAACGCTCTTGGCTGATTCCGGAGTCGATCTCACCACTTTAAAACGTCACGGCCGGTGTAAATCCAATACGGTTGCAGAAGGCTATATTGAAGACTCCATAGAAAATAAGTCGAAAATCTGTAAGCGTATAGTGGAAGCAATAAGTCTGAATTCGACCTCGGATCCTTGGTTTCACACACGCCCAACCACTTCCAACGACGCACAGTCAGAAAGCCGATCAGAGTCACCAACGTTCACCATTTTTCCTTCTCAATCTGCCACCGAAACAGAAACCTTAACCCCAGATAATCAAACTAAACTCAATGCAACAATAACGTTGCCAAATCAATCTGTTACTTTTAATTTGCAGAATTGGAGTAATTTTACTTTTAACTTTTAAAATGTTCCATTTTATTGAATTGGTACCTCTACCTACAATGTTAATTATTTTGATTCACAATAAATAGTTATTTCAATCTATTCCTGTTTATTATTATATCTCCTAAAGTGTTCTCGCTGCTGAAGTGAAAAGTTATGTGTGTTACACGAGAGCAAAGTTTTTTGCATCTCGTGCCTTTGAATCCCTCGCCACACTCAGGATTCAAAATCAGCACTCGCAGCAAAAAACGACTTTGCTCTCTTGTTGCACAAATAACTATAGTCAGCCGCTTTTTGTCGGAACCTGATTTTCACCGACTCGGGCTTAATTTTAACAATGAAATTGACACAATCAGCATACCTAAGCGGCGTTCAAGAGCCGTCAGTGCGAATATTCCACAACGACGATGAAACTGACAGCTCATGAACGCGGTTTAGACGGCCTGATCGAGTTCAGTTTTATTGGTGAAATTCGACCTTCTAGATCGATATCCGGATCCGAAATCCGGAATACGGTTGATTGAGCTACCGGGCGGGCGGAGCAGATGAAAACGATAACGATCGATGGTTGGTCGTTCGTTCCCCGATCGATAAGTATGTTTTTTGACAAACAAATCGATTGCTCGATATAAGTTGTGCCGTAAACGCGCGTCAACGGCAAAAAACGGTCTCCAACAAAAAGTGGCCATCTGAATTCGGACTTACATGTACAGACGCCAGCACATCAAGCTACCCGAAACTGTAAATTTTTCCCAATCAATCATGAACCAAATACATAAGCGATTAAATTGAAAACCTATAAAAAAAAATTGGCAGATTGTAGTAGCTTTGTGTGCTAGCGTTTGTACATACATAAAGATGAATATTGAATGAACTCACAGCAATATAAAAGAACTCGTCCGGCGGTATGAACGGGTCAGCTACATACACGTTGGGATCTGTCTGCTTAAGAGGCAGCTCAAACAGCGTGCGACCCGACAGAGTAAGTACCTCTGCGTACTGTATGTTGGCGGTCACGTTTGGTGGGGATAAGGATATCATCATGTGGTTGTATGTGCCTTAAAACAAAACATCTTCATTACTATTTTATACGTCTATTTAAAAAGTGCAATCTTGTTAGTCTAGTGGTATGCAAAGTACGAGATTAGATCCTTGATTCGACAAACAAAATCGTTTTTTTTATTTGAATATATCGCTCGTCTCCTATATTTAACCGACTATAAAAGAAGATTCTCAATCGTCTGCCTTTTTTTTGTATCTAGGTATGTTCCGCGATATGTCCGGCAACTGATTATTTAGAGTTCTAAAGGACCGTTCGTTTTATATAAAAAAAGACTATTGCAATGTGAGTTATAAGGATTCCCGATGATTTCTGCTGAATACTTACCTCTGAGAGGCCTATAGCTGGTCTCCTTCATAGTGTGGGGCTTTTCAACTGAGAAGCCGTGATTAAAGGTCACATTTGACAAACCGACGACCTTCACGGAGTGCTCCTCTTCGCTACCCACCGTGATCGTCCAGTTTCCTGGCTCCGGTTGCATTACCTTCACTATCTGGTTTTAGAAAAGATATTTGGGTTAGTTTGGATTATTTAATAAGTTGTAGTGTGTTGTATCATCACCACTGCTCTCAAAACGGTGAGGAAAACACCGTAAGGAAACCGGCATGTCTTAGAACCAAAAAATCGAAGTCATGTGACATCTACCAACGCGCATTGGGCCCGCGTGGTGGATTATGGCCCTCTCACCAAGAGGAGGCCTGAGTCCCAGCAGTGGGACCATTATAGGCTGATGATGATGAATAGGTTGAAAAGCAAAACGTAGCTCTGCCTGTTCTAAAAATTGTTACTACTTATTGTAGACTTAGACAAAAAATTACCTTAGGGATTTATGACTGCACTGCTACCAGGACCTTTTGGCGTTCTAATGATGTTAAGAGGGGGCGCTGTTGGTAAACATTTACTGCCTTTGTTAAACATTTACTGCCTTTGTTAAACATTTACTGCCTTTGTCTCATGAAATGTCACTTGATATGTATTCAAAAACAAAATGGATGGAAGTTCCGATTTTGGCCACGCGCCAAAAGAGCCTTGTTGCGCTACGTACACAGGTCAAGCTAGACATCTCATTGTACGAAAAGCCTGTACAATTTGAGGTCAGTTAAAACTGGAAAAGTAGCCGTTTGTACCTACTTATCCTTGTTCTTACGTAGTACACTCACCATAATCTCGGAGAGGTCAAGTGTGGTGATCAATTTAGGGGGTCCAGTGAGCTGCTCGCCCTTGGGGTCTACCACGGTGATCTTCGGCTTGGCCCCTGACACAGACACCGTCACCTCCCCTAAAGTACTGTCTACTGGGATCTGGGGAACACAGGAGATTCCACTTTGGAATTCAAAATATCCAAAACCCCACCTTGGTACAATTAGAAATAAATGATCTTTTTTTTTTATTAAATACGGACTGTGCCAGACTTATACGCCCGGGTTATCAGTTTAACTCTAGTTTTTACCCCCGAAAGAAAAATAGGAGTGTTAAACCTAAGTTTGACGTGTTTTTAATTTTTGTAACATTGTGATCAAAACATCGTCGCGTCGGGCGATGGTCAATAAAATTAAAACGCCAAGCAGTCGAGGCCCAGCAAGAATGAATGTATGCTATTGTAGAAGGAATTTTCATTAGCTGTCCCCCGACGAGATGATGTTTCTTATTAAAATATTACCTACAACTTTAGCCAACGAATATCAGTACTTTTCCTTTTTGGAAGTTTTTGTATCACTCGGAAACGCTCATCAATAAGTGAAAAATAATGCTAGGAATCGCCCCTCGGAAACAGCTTCGCCACCGGACCGATTCAGTCGGGCTGAGATAAGTCGGATCCAGCCTTAAAATAACGCAATTGAAAACGAATTCATTCCGACTTTCAGTAACTAGGCTGTTTGATCTATTCGAGGGGGATTCGTTAGAGTAGCACGTAAAATTTAAATATTCTCATGTATTTTTGCTATTTGCAGGTCTCTATCAAATTGTATGTTGATCAAAATATGATTATTTATTATTTATTTAAACTTCTCGCACACAAAAAAGGTACAAAGGCGGAGTTAATGCCTTAGGCATTCTCTACCAGTCGAGACTTTAATAATTACTATGTAATATTTAAAGAACTAAAGTTATTAAAGTTATCAATATATCTTTATAAATTCAAATCACTTTATCCAATGACTATTTGATGAATGACTAAAATTGCAAAACACCGTAAGAAAAATTGAATATCGCTGGCTTACGTCGGTCACACTGAATAGGAATGATGTTAATATTTTTATTGCTTGCGATGGAATTATTAACTGAAGCAGTGGACCCACCCTTCTTTAGGGATCTCTTCCACGCCTTTTTCAAACGCAGCCACGGCATCTTCAGGGTTCATAAAACGAATTCCGCTAAGTTTGTCTCTTATTGTTGGAAATAAATAAACGTCTCAAGGTGCCAGGTCGGGTATTCTAAAAACTTTCAGTGTGACCGCCGTCCCTGGTACTTTCGCCAAAGGGGGATGTACTAAGGTAGCCCGCAAAGTCTAATTTTCTCAAGTTATTCGAAAGAAAATCTTGATCACATTTTTTAAAATATTGTAATCAAGATTTTGTGAAAACTATACCTCTTGCGTGTAGTTGTATCCCGCCGGGTTAGATACAGAAACGAGGTTCACCATCCGGCCTTTTATGGAGCTCTTCACGAAATCCAGCATCTGAAAAATAAGTACCCTATTGCTGAATGAATGACTTGCTTGTGACTAGGAGGCAAGTATTTTTAAACGTCCATTTAGATTTAAATAAGACTCTTTGGTAAAATTCTTCTGTTTTCTTCTTTTCCTTTTGGAAAATAAAAAAAGATCCATTCCATTATTGTTCAATTGTTTGATGATACCTATTCATTGGTTTGAGTCTTAGGTGCTGGGTTCGATTTTGTTTCTGAAAATTCTTAGTGGCAGTCTAGGCAAGATTTGGGCCGGTGCGTTGGCCTGGACAATTTGGCTCGTCCCGTCCATTTGGATCTTTTAAAAGGGCGACAACTGGATGTATTTGATTGCCTACCTCTTAGGTGAATCAGGGGAGATTTTATGTTAGTACTGGCTTTTGCCAGCAGCTTCGCCCGCGTGGAGGACGGAAATTATCCCACGGGAACGTACTACCGGGATAAAAGTATATGTTAATCCAGGTTATAAACTATCTGTGAGCCAAATTTCATCCAAATCTGATCAGTCGTTTTAGCGTGATAGAGTAACAAACATCCATACTCACAAACTTTTACATTTATAACATTAGTAGGATAATTACGCGTTACTCACCATATGCACATTGGTTTTATTCAAGTTGAATATTTGTCCGGAACTAGCGGCTGCCACTTCCTGGTACACTTTGTACGAGGGGCGTTTCAAATCGTTGCAGTGACCCGTCAATATAAACACCACCTGGAGAACATTTTAATTTTATGGATCGTTACTTTATTTTATTCTGACCTATGTCATCATCATCTGCCTAGTCTTGTCCCAAGTATGTTAGGGTCGGCTTCCAGTCTTACCGGATGCAGCTGAATACCAGTATTATACATGGAGCAACTACCTATCTGACCTCCACTAACCAGTTACTGAGATTACCCAGAACTACGATACCCCATGGTAAGACTGGTGGTCAGACTTTCGGGGTTCTGACGACCCGTTACGATTGTCAAAGATCCACAATGGCTTAACGTACTTTCCGTGCTTTGCTTAAAGACCCCTCCTTTATACATAAAGATGGTCACCCATCCACTATCCAACCGCGGCAAGTGTAGCTTAACTTGATCAATTGATCTGTGCGGCTGTTATTACTTAGCCACAAGCCCCTCTGTATTCTGACCTACGTGGACTGTACGTAACTTCAAGGCTTAGTGGCCGCAAGCGCGACTGTTGACCATAGGTTTCTGTCCTGCACCCTAATTGCGAAACGCACAATTTATCAGAATCTGAATGGGATTTAAGATTATTTCTAAACCATTGCGTCATTTGTTTGAATAAATTGTCGGCTCAGCAACGGAAATAACGCAGTGAATGTTGTTTAACTATGAATATTAAACCAATTCCTACCGATAAAAAGTTCCGCAATTACCCCTCTGGTCCCACAAACTGTTATTGGGTTTTCCATTATGAATTTTCCGGTATTAGCCCGGAGTCCCGATATGTACAATAGGGTCGCCCTTTTTAGATGGGACCTTAACATAACTGGCGAAATGTCGGTATATATGTATGTATATCATCACTATTAGGATTTTTTGAATTCTTGGTAATATTTCACATCAACCTGACTCAGTTTTCTCCATAGCCGCGTCACGCGTCGTTAAACACGTACAAAAAACAGGTATTTTGACGTTCAGCTCTAGACGTATGCTAGTTAGAGACTTACATTAAGGACATACTACCTGCCTGCCGGGGTCGCGTGATTGTTCAAAAGAGATACCGTGGCCCCGGCACTGGGCAACTGAAGGAACACGGGTGGGTTTTAGTCAGTAAAAGTCTGACATGCCCTCCCGCTCCGCCCAGAGCGGGAGAAGTCATTTGATGATTTCCCATCCAAAAAAAAAAAAAAAAAAGCACATACTACCTAGATCGCTTAATTCGTCTCAACATAATGTCTGTCAGAATAGCCGATATAGGTTCCAGAAAAAAAAGCACTCTCTTATTAGGTATTGTCAAAAAATAATACTCAGCCACCATCTAACCTGACTCTGTTTCCTCTGTATGGTGTCCAAGACTTTCCCGACGATGCGGTGGTCGGTGGCCGTCGCGTCAGTAAACACATACAAAAAGGAGCGAGGTCTACTGACGTTCAGCGCAAGATGTATGCCTGTGAGTGACTTTTCAGGACAGTCGCCCCCTCCCTGAACGTGAACCCTGCTTAGGGCTCGTTTGAATATTTCTTTCCTGCGTGTTACTGTCACTGGGCCTACAGCTGTGAATGTTAAGTTTCTTGGTATCAATAAGCGTTTTTTAAGATGTCAGCGCCGGTAGCCCGAGAAATTAAAATATTCCTACCTTTTTTAAATTTTGCAGATCAGTGTTACGTTGATTTAAATATGATTCGCGATTCGGATTAAATGAGCTAAGAGGGTTGTATTCCTGTAATTCTGTAAAGCCTTAGTTGTTACGGTTACAAATCTTATTTTAATCAACATACAACCTCACACTACCCTGCAATAAAAAAAAAGATAAATTGAATTTCGCGGGCTACCCTGGGTTTTGCACCTTAAGCGTTAGCTATTACAGGTAAAACAGAAAATTTAAGATAATTGTTACTGAAGGGGTCTGCTAGGACCGATGCCTGCCAGGGCCGCGAGATCAGTTCGAAAGAGATACCGTGGCCATGGCATATAGCCAACTGAAGGAACACGGGTGGGTTTTAGTCAGTAAAAGTCTGACACGTCCTTCCGTTCCACCCAAAGCGGGAGACGTCATTCGATGGTTTCCAACAAAAAAAAAAAGATAATTGTCAAAACTTATCCATCCATAACACTACTAAGGTTGTAATTTTTATAGTCATTTTTCGAATGCACAAAAATAAGGACAGTTTAGTTTTAAAATTTCTCTAATGTTTCTAATATAAAAAGAACCATCGACTTCATACTCTGTCAAAGCTTTTTATTTACTTTTATTGTATAGCGGTCCTATTATTAAATAAGTAGGTACAACTTTGACCTATTTAACTTTCGAACCAAAGAACATGTTATAGAGCTAACAAAGAAGCACTTACTGGGATCATGAAATGGCACAAACACAAAGTCAGCAATCACATCACTTTCCTCCAACGCAGTATTGAGAATCATTTCAGCCCCTTCGCGCAACTGTCTCAAGTCATTATACATCGATCCCGTAGTATCAAAAACAAATGCCAGACTACTCTTCCCATCATCGTTATCTTGCGTCGCTCTCCTGTTAAGCCTCTTACACTCAACCCCAAATAATGGTATACAAGTTAACAAAAGCAAACACTTAGCTATCCCAAACATTTTTAGAACTAACGCATGGTGTAATTTTAGTAAACGTTTTTTTTACTTGAAGTGTAGTGGTCTGTTTTAATGGACTTATCTGTAACCTCTGACCGAGTAATCAATGTGGGTTGGAGTAAGGAAATAATGTACTTGAGTGTATTTATGTTAAGAATGATTGCACATGTATTTCGGGATGTCCCGGTAATAATAATTGAGTATATAAGTATTGGTCATTGTAGAAAAGATAATCGTACTTATATCATTAATACAGCGCGCGTGCTCAATGTCGTGTGACTAACACTGGCATGGCCACCTCCAAAGATTTTAATTTTGATGACATAACAAAATTGTCGCTAATTAGGCGTAATTTGTCGCCAAATATCAGGATTAGTCGGTCACTGGTTCAAAAGTTATAAGGGTTTATATGTGGCCGAACAGCAGGGAGCTTCATCAAAATTTAGGGCACCCAGCGAACATCTGTATTCACCACAGAAATTTAAATAATAAGGCCTTATTATTTAGATTTCTGTGGTATTCACCCAAAGTCAGTCGCTAATTAGTCAAAAAAATTAAATCCCTGATGGTGGCTATGCCAGTGTCAGTCACACGTCAATGTCCGTTTTTAAGATTGAACAACCAGCGAATATTATCGAAGATCCTGAACAATTCGCCTGTCTTACTAACTTAAAATTGTTCTTACTTGAGCCTCTGATGGACATTTGCAAAAAGATTAAGAATATAAGCAATCAAGAGCTAAGGAACTGCCGCAGAATCGACAAATTGTAGTATCAAAACTTAAAATGTCATAATTTGTAAATTAAACCCTCCAACCCATAAGATCTTCTCCTACCAAATATCGCTCAACGCGCTTAAAGAAGTTTTTGCTTCAAAAAGCTTGATATAAAATACTAGCTTTTGCCAGTGGTTTCGCCCTCGTGAAGGTCGAAAACTATCACGTGGGTACGTACTATCGGGATAAAAAGTACCCTATATGTTAAGCTAGGTTGTTAACTCTCTGATCCAAACACATTCAGTACCTAGTTTTTTGCGTGAAAGAGTAACAAACATCCACATATCCTCACAAACTTTGGCAATTATTATTTTAACCCTATTCTTGGCAAAAAACAAAAACTTATATTTTCAAATAATTTTCAAATATGATGTTAATTATGAACCTCGGACTTAGGGGAAAATATATAAAAAAATCGCAGATAACCAGATAATGATATCCTATATGTATCTTTAGAGATACATTGCCAACTTAGCAAAAATCTTTGACCTTACGTGTAAGTTTCTTTGAGGATACGTTGCCAGGTTTGAGGAAGTAAAATACACAAAATTTGCATGTAGTAACAATGATTAAAAGCAAAATCGACTTACAGATTAATTAAAATTAAAATTTTAAGTTATCGAAACATTTGAGGTGTACTATTAGCTTAAATAATTACTTATCAATATGAAATTTTACAAAAAAAATCTTTCTGCTTAAAACACAAGCGTAATGAGCACCTGGCACACATTACCGTAGTTTCGCCCTTGATACAAAATTTACATCGCCCTTTCGAACCATACATTGGAAAATGGCCGACCTTATCGTACCTTACATCCGGTGGAAGTCGTGGTGCTACAGGTGCCTGTATTATTTTCGACGGAGTTGGTCCAGAAACTTCACAGTTGTCGACCGTATCTCCTCGGCCAATTTTCAGGAGGCTCTGTGCTACTTGGTACCTGAACATTTTTAGAGACATTGTCTTTCCCGCACTATGTCGTCTGTATAAAACCCAGCTATTATTTATGCAAATATACGGGACTTGTGACACTGATGACAAATACCATCGATGGCCTCTGAAATCTGTTCTATACAGGGCGATCAACATGTCTGCTAAGTCTACGCCCCCCATATGGGCGTTATAATGTTTAATAATGTCCGGGCAGGGTACCGCTAATCTTCTTTTCGCAACTTTGTCATAACTTTGTATGGTACTGACGGGCTCAGCTGCCACTTAACTACTAGCTGTGGTGAGACTGTAGCGCAGCTCACGCGACCAATAATCTGTGTAAGCTGGTAAATCGACAATTTCCACAAGAAGGTTAATAGCTACGAAACATCTTAGGTCTTCTTAAGTTAAATTTAAGGTCTTTCCTTTTTGTTGCACATAACACAGGTTAGATTGCTCGGTTATGTAATCAACAATTTCGTCTGTAAAAAAGTCTATAAAATACTTGTAAGGAGTTTTGGCTATCTCAGATTGCGGAAGATTTTTATCTGAGATCTGAGCGAAATCTTGCATTTAGCCTCTAAATTTTCAGTGTTTAAAAATAAATTCAAAAATCTATTTTTAACCACTGAAAATTTAGAGGCTTTCGAAAAATACGTCGAGGTGTGACTATTCTTGTAGTCCTTCTGGATGTTGTAGATCTTCTTGGTCGGCAGTTAGAGGCAATTAATGGAGATGGTGGCAAATAATGTGGTAAAGGAGAGCTATTTTGCGTCAATAAAAATGGTAGTTCGAGCTGGAAGCGGCTGAGGTGAAGGCAGCACGGGCGAAGGCAGCAAAGGAGACTGAGCAACAGCGTCTTATACGTCTACTATTTTGGCTATTCCTTCATCAGGTAGAAAATTTAAGTTTTCTATAGAAGAAGGCAAAGATGGTGCAGGTGAAGAATCGTGTGGTTTTGGTACTAGAACACAAATTCTTTTTGCTCTGAAAAAAGATGGTTGCGTCCCTCCTTGAAAAACTTACTAATTAAATCTTAGTGCACTTGGCAATGCCCTCATCCTATAAGATACGCTAACCTTGTACAAAGAATCTTAGTACACCTAGCAACGTATCCTGTAGGATACATTCACTTTATTTGTTATTTTGCGAAGCCAAGCGTAATTATTTTTCCTGTTTAATTACTTTCCAGCATAAGTACAAACATATGAAATATTGTAACACCAATTGCTCATGCAATTTTAAAAGAAAAAATATTAAAAATAATAAATTCTTACCTTCGTGCGTGGAATCGCACTCAACCGGTTTGCCATTTTGACAAGTTTTGAAAAAGTCGTTGACGAAAGCTATCATTGTGGCACTAAGGTGCGTTCAGAAACATATACTTTAAAGATATATAAGTTAACGTTCCACTTTACATGCATTATAAAAAAGATGTATTTTTTTTAAAAACGATGTGTCTTCCAAGATACATTGTCAAGAAAAGGGTTAAGTAGGGTATAATCTAGACCTACCTGGATCGCGAGATTTGTTCAAAAGAGTTAACGTGGTCCTGGCATAGGCAACTAAAGTAACACGGGTGGGTTTTAGTGAGTAAAAGTCTGACACGCCCTCCCGCTCCGCCCAGAGCGGGAAACGTCATATTATGCAGATTTCCCATCCAAAAAAAGGTTGAAATCTAGAAAGTAAACTCGAATGCACCCCACTCGTACATAGGGTTAGAAAGAGTAAGGTTAGGGCCAGATTCCAAAACCTGAGCTGCTGTAAAACGAGTTTAAGTTTTTCGTCATAACTCGACAAAACAAGTTCCCTTTCTGTATAATGGCCAAAAAAAATTTTGGTACCCTACCTGGTGCTAAAATTTATCATGCTCGTTTTGCTCTCTCTTGCATTCTACATTCTCTTGATGCGTGAGCTTTCCTTTTGGAACAATCCAAGAAAATCTAACCTCCGATGGGTTGGAATTTTTTGAAATTTTCGAGCTCGCTTCACTGGCTCTTACCTTCATAATTGTCATAGTTATCTGGGCTTTCTTGGCATAAATCGACAATGTAACTTCTATTTCTGTTGAAAATATGAACAAAATCGAACCTAAAGCAGGGTTATTACAATTTTCGAGCTCGCTTCGCTCGCTCTTCTCATCCTACGTAATCTATTAATTTGCTACTCCGTTTTAATTGCCTTCTACTTATCAAATAATGCTGCAACCAATTTGCCAGCATGGTTGGGAAGCATGTCAGAACACTACCCGACCTGGGCATCGAACCTGGGACCTCATGCTCAGCAGTAGCGCTTGCGACTACTAGACCAACGAGGGGATGTAGCATCTTAAAAATATTCTTCAGTACTCATGGTGACCCTCCCCCCCCTCCACCAAATCTTAGGCTGTATCCGCACCTGCTGTCTCTCCTAAATTGCGGTCACTCTCAATCTTACCACATGCTCAAGAACATTTTACCAGCTATAGAAATTGACAGCGAAACTTCCGTATAAACGCTGCTTGAATAAATTCTTCAATATTTTTAAGTGGCGACCTTACCACAGCTACCTGGATAAGAGAATCCTTAGTAGGAGTCAATAGTTTCCCACCGAGGACTTAGGTCCTAACTAATGATGTGTCGGATCATTAAAAATGTATATCCGCGGTTATTTGTTGTCAACATCCGCGGATACGGATCTTAACCTTCTTACTCAATCGGTGTCGATGCACGTGACCTTGAAACGATAGTTGACGCTTTGATAATTTATTTAGTACCCTTGGATTATGTACTATTTGTTATAATTGATAAGTCACTATAATAAATATTTGCAATATAAAGGTGCCAAGTATTTGATTTTAAGAAATAATCTGAATGGAATTTTTTCATCATCATATCATCCGAAACTGGTCCACTGCTGGACATAGGCCTCCCCCAAGCACCGCCACTTCGACCTGTTCTGTGCTTCTCGCATCCAACGTATTCTTGTGGCCTTCACTAGGTCATCGGTCCATCTTGTGGAAGGCCTTCCAACGCTCCGTCTTCCAGTACGCGGTCGCCACTCCAGAACCTTCCGCCCCCATCGGCCATCTGTTCTGCGAGCAATTGCCCTGCCCACTGCCACTTAAGTTTGGCAATTCTTCGGGCTATGTCGGTTACCTTGGTTTTCCTACGGATCTTCATTTCTGATTCGATCGCGTAGGAAAACTCCAAGCATAGCCCTCTCCATTGCTCTTTGGGTGACTTTGAGCCTTCTTATGAGGCCCATTGTGACCGATCACGTTTTACCAAAAGTTTTTCAGTGCTACCTAATCACTTACATATTTTGATCTTTTTCTCCCTCGGATATCCGTGGACACGGATGGATCAGAAAATGCGAAGGATCCCTTACTTTTGTACCGAGGACGCAGTTAACAAGTTAGAGAATGTTACTGAGGGATTGGTGCCGATTCGCTTATTCACAAACTAAACTAAATTTAAGTTCAGTGCATCTTTTTCTTTCTATTTCATTAAGAAAAGGACAGAAGATAAATTTTAGTTTAGTCCTGTCAAATTAATCAGCGCTCCATACAAGTTTAGACGTGATTAAAAACTTGCCTACTAAAATTACGTCAATTTACGTCAAGCGCTGATTAATTTGACAGGACTGAACTAAAATTTATCTTCTGTCCTTTTCTTAATGAAATAGAAAGAAAAAGATGCACTGAACTTAAATTTAGTTTAGTTTGTGAATAAGGGAATCGGCACCAGTGTCTGCAAATTAAATGCATTTCTTCTCTTCCCTGTGTAAATGGTTCGCAAGTGTACACCAGCTCTTAACAGGGAAATAACTCACATAATATAATCTTGGGTCCGAGTTAGAAGCTCCCTTATCAGTCAGTCGTTTCATATCTAATGTGGAAATTACGAATGAATTACAAATATATACTAGGTCAAACAATTATTATGTACTAACTTTTGCCAGCGACTTGGCCCGCGTAACTATCCCATAGGAACGTACTAGCGGGATAAAAAGTATCATATATGTTAATCCAGGTTATAAACTATCTACGTGCCAAATTTCATCAAAATCTGTTTAGCAGTTACTGCGTTATTCGGTAACAAACATCCAAACATACACACTTAAAGTTTTATAATATGAGTAGGAAGTACTGCAGGTTCTAGTTCAGTGAGGTCATCGTTTTGAATTCAAAATAGAACCAGTATCATCTTGGACAAAAATCTGTTTTCTGCGCGTTTTGAACAACGGAAGACTAAGCACCATAGTACCTTTATATCAGCGTCAATATTTTTCACAATAAAATAAAAAAGGTAACTTAAAAATAAAAATCTTTATTTAAAATTCACACTCGACATTCTGTATAGTAGACATTCTGGTCGACTTAAATACGAAAAACAACCTATTACACCTAGAGTACTGCTCAAAATTAGTTTCTTACACATACGTACACATAGTGATTTGTGTGGAAGAATTTATTTCAAAATGGACTAAACGTAGATTCATTTTGAATTTTCAAAAGGAGAATATTTTGGCACTTTATATTTTATCCGTTATACCGTTTATTTTTATACCGTGTGGTGCCGGACGTAAAGAATAACACCACCCCATTTCTTCCCGTGGGTGTCGTAAAAGGCGACTAAGGGACTTACTAGAGAATGGGCAGCAGCGTTCTCTATGTATTTTACCACCATACTGCGATCGTCAACCCGCCTGCCAAGCGTGGCGATTATAGCAAAGCCCCCCAAATTGGGGGAGGCCTAAGTCCAGCAGTGGACGTCTTACGGCTGAAATGATGATGATGATGATGATATTTTATCGCTTCGTGCCTTATTTTATAAACAACCGTTATGAAAATCTGATATCACCATAGTTCGACCAATCAAATCTCTGAGCGGCCCATCAAGTCTCTGAGGGACCAATCAAATTTCTGAGAGGCCCATCAAGTCTCTGAGGGACCAATCAGATTTTTGAGGGACCAATCAAATTTCTGAGTGGCCCATCAAGTTTCTGAGGGACCCATCAAATTTCTGAGAGGCCCATCAAGTATTTGAGGGACCAATCAAATTTCTGAGAGGCCCATCAAGTCTCCGAGGGACCAATAAAATCTCTTATTAACATTAAGTCACTCGACAGGTTTGGCAACAGATTACATATATTGAGCAGGATTTCAAAAACAAGTGAGAATTTTCTATATACTTTTACTACTAGTCTAATTTACCTACTTCCACACAAGGCAGTAATTAACATGATCAGTTAACACGGCAGTCGTCTTGACAAGACATCATGTTATCAGTATTCAATTCGGTAAGACTGTAGCATGTTATACTAAGATTGTTTTTACAAAATAAATGAAAAGCATAGAGTTCTCGTACTTATGGCGTTGTTTTATGATTAAATACTTCACGGACTTTGTTCGTCGTTTTAATTTCCGTAACTCAAAATCAATTATATTGCAGCTGTGCAAATGGTACTTGCAACAAATATGATGATTACTGTTTCTTGTAAAATGTTTTGACTTAGCGTCATTTCGCTCAGACGCCAAACATTGCTTTAGCTTCGCCGTAGTAGAATAGTCGTATTTTTACGTCAAATTATTTATAGAACCATAGCGAGAAGTCTCTAATAAATAAATAAAACAACACTAAAAGTAGCGACAACTATTACAGAGTTAAATTAACGAAGACAAAGAGATCTTAAAATACTTGTCTGTCTTTACATTTTGAGCGTTCCTAAAATACATATAAGTCTAAATTTATAATTACGTTAAAAAAGAAATCTTAATTATGTATTGCAATTAAAATCCATAGACATTAAATAATAATTAATTTAAAAAGGTCCAATTATTAAAATAAAATGTTTTTTCATTAGTCAGCTTCAAGCAAAGATTAATAGACAGTGTCATTGCTAGTTCATATTTATTTTTTAATGAGATTTTTATTGCTTATTTAAGAAAATAATAAAAATTAAAAAACATAGGATTATGAAACATTACAAAAGTGTTCTTTTTTAACTTTACCTTAAACCGAAATTAAAGAAACAGTTTAAAAAATAAAAACCTTTACTTGAAGATGACACACAGATCTTAAAACTATTATGATGTTTTTTTCGGTGGATGCAATGAATTTCTCAAAAATGCCAGATGAAAAAAATAAAACTGTCTAACAAAATAAATATGGGCCCGACTAAAAATATAAAATGACTGAACAATTAATGAGCGATGCATATAATGTTAGATACGACGTGAAATAATAAGAAACTATTAGTCTTAAATTAATGAGGTAAATAAAATAGGCAGGTATCGGCAATGCACGAACGAATATATTAATTAATTCAGGGACAAGACAAAGTTTATAATCTATTCAATTTTGGTCTCACGCAAATTGTTCCAAAAAACATTTGTAGTAAAGATTACATAATGCTTAGAAACAGTTTTATTAAAGTTAAAATAAAAGAAAACGGGCAATACTTTACCGATGTGGTAAAAACTATAATTCCAACTAACTGCCACCCGAGGCCGTTGACCCCCTAACTGAAATTAATTGAAAACGAAAAAAAAAAACTTTTATCAGCATTATAAGTTAACAATCAACCCGAAAGTTAGACAACCAGTCCTACTGTTTTACCCAGTAACCAGGTTGTGGAGGTCAAATAGGCACTACTGCACCTGGTAAGACTGGAAGCCGATCCCAACATAGTTGGAGAAAGACTAAACAGATGATAAACCGAAAGAATCGCCAGTTAATTTAATTTGACTTCGTATACCGTAGTATACTAGATAGGGGACACTAACTACTTAATAAAAGTACCTGTATATTTCTAGCCGGGCATAGCACAAAATATGTTAGTATCATTACACTTTATGAATAACTTTGGCAAGCATATAAACTACATATGTATATGTTTAAGGTTTGTACTTGCGTCCAGCAAATATCAGTCATGGATATATTGGATAGTGGCGGACTGAATATGATTATGTTTACTCACACTTCACATTACTGTATAAAATTAAATATGCTATTTTATTTGAACATTATTCCGATATGACAACAAAATACTTGTTTTAAAATTCGATGGAATAAGTTGAGTAACTTATACGTATACATTATGTGATGGACAATATAGTAATATTAAATTGTTTTGGTTGAGTACATTTCAAAAATGGTGTGCAGGTTTGTTGTCAATGACATTTTATATTTATAAAATACCAGTGTGGCGAGCATGGCCTCTGTGATAGGTTTGAGTCACGCATTTTATCACGATTTTTGCGATAGTCTTGGGCATAGTAGTTCGCGACTGAGATCGCTCAGTTTAGTTCGCCGCTCCTTAACGAACTAGTTCGCTATTCTAGTTCGTCAGCTCCCAGCCTGAATCAAAGAGAGGCAGGTCGGTCGCTCGTTTTGATTTTGCTCCTACTGCATGCGACAAGATTATGGAATGTTCTACTTTTACCTAAAATTTTTGGACTCTAAAAACGGCAAAAACCTTTGAATGATAATTTATAAAATGATCATGATTGTACATAATATCAAGGTTTATTGTTTTATTTCAAGGTTTATTGTTGTTTTATTCAAAAACCTTTTTGTATTTTGTCCCGTGTATTAGTTCGGTTGACGCCATCGTCGCTCATTCGGTCACGAACTGACGAACTACGGATCGGGGAACGAGGGAACTAGTTCGCGTAGTTTATCTATGGGAGCGCTCTTACGACCTAGTTCGTTCGTGACCTACACAAGACTATTTTTCTCCCAAACTGTGATAAAAATTTGTGACTCAAGTCTATCACGGTAGGCCGTGCTCTCCTCGCAGGCTGGGGAAGACTTTATATGTTATCTGCGAGCTACTGATATGAGTATACGTTTTTATTTCGGACAGCCATTTACAACACAGCATATTACCCAGTCAAATGCTTGATCACGTTCCCTAAAATTGAACGAACGCGAGCATGAAGAATTGTAACGTTATAATTGTAGGAAATATCATACGTCAAATTGGTCACAGTATTTAAAACTTTCCATATTTTATTTTTATGTATTTCACTACAAAATGCGCTGTATTCAACTAATAAAAAAGGATTTACATACTATTCTTGCAGTTTTTAAGATTATCATTATGTGATCTTATGAGTTATTGTATATACTATCCTTGTATAATATTATATTAATATTATAAGTGTAGAAGTCAATTACATATTAAATACATAATAAAGTGTAAATTTTCTATTAAGAACACATTTTCTATGGGGAAACATTCCCATAGAGTCAATAATTAATTAATTAATAATTAAAATTTAATTTAATACCAAAAGCCAATAAATTTTAGCCGAATAATAATTCGAGTCATTAAAATAAGAATGAAAATCGTGAACTTCGTTAAAGGGTCGAATTTTGTTTTGCGATAGCTTCGTTTAAAATGGTTCTACATAGCAACTGATGTTCATAAGCATAGACTTGTTCATAAGGCTGGAACAACGTTATTACACTGTACCCGGATATTTGTTATTTTATATCTTAGGAGGATGATACACGATTCGAGAACAGAAAACCCCGTGTTAACGAACACGTGTTACCTTTGTGAAGTGTGTATTATCGCCCTAAGAGCACAATCTCCAAGTCATCAAAAAATACACAAGGATTTTGTGCACAATTCTTGTCTTATTTATCAAATACATCGAGAACAGTCTATGCATATAACCGGACTCCCACTATTATGGTTCTTATCCCTTTAGCTATAAAATCCACAATTGCGTGGAATAATCCGTAATTACGTCGCTATAGAATTGGGTTCATTAATGAACACGCGGTGATGATACTCGTAGGGTTACACGACGTCATCAGCCACAGGCTTGGGTTGATTCAGCGCCTTTTGGTACACTAACACTTTTTCGCTCACCTCGCCTTCCGGGAACTGAGAAGAAAAATATTAAGTAATTGTGACGAATTATTCAATACTAGCTTTTGCCCGCGACTTCGTCCGCGTAAATTTCGGTTATCGCGGACGCAGACGAAGTTGCGGTATAAAAAGTAGCCTATGTCCTTTCTTGGGGTTTAAACTTACCCCGTACGAAATTTCAAAATCGGTTCAGTGGTTTAATCGTGAAAGCGTAAGACGACACGAGTTACTTTCGCATTTAAAATATAGATAAGCTAATATATTGAAGTATATGACGCACTTCTTTTTACATCATATTATTCTTCTCTTATCTGTCGAAGATTATCCAAACTCAATTATTGATGACGAGCAGCATACATGGTCGGATCCCCGTGGAGCACACAGCTGAATTGTGGGCCAAAGATGTTAGAACTTTTTGCCGTCGATACGCTAAGAAGTACATAAAGTACTAGCTTTTGCCCGCGGCCTCGCCCGCGCGGATGTCGGAAATTTTGTTGCGTTAGTTTCCAACCACATGCCTAAATAATAAATTGAATTATATTCACTTTGAAAATGAAGGACTTTCCACACAACATCATCTCCTTTTTAGCGCTTCGGGAGTAGAATTATCAAAAACGCTGAGATACGTATAAATTATTTTTTTATCGCCAGCCTTAACACTAAATTTGAAGAACCTAGCTTAAAAACTGACGAACTTTCTTACAAAATTCCAGCCTCTATTTCACCCCTTTACGGGGAGAGTTTCCTAAAATCCTTTATGAGGTGACATCTCTTACTCATAATCTACCCCAGTGCCAAATTTCATCTTCGTAGGTCCAGTAGTTTTGAGATTTCGTGAGTGAATGAATGTATGAATGAGTGATCTTTCGCTTTTATACATATACAGGATCAGTTTTTATCCAGTGCGCAAACTGTAACCATGAATTCAGCATATCATTTTAGACCCCCCAGCGTAGAAAATTTTCGTCGGTTATAGAAAAAAAAAATCTGCTTTTCCATACATTTTGACCCCGTAGGTATTGCATTTTTCTATGAAACAGCAGATTTTTACTGTAAAACCGACGAAAAATTTCTGCGCAAGGGGGTTTAAAATGATATGCTGAATTCATGGTTACAATTTACGCACTGGGTAATAACTTATCCTGTATAAAGATTTACCTGGGTGTGTGGTATCTCATGGATCTGCTTGTATCCTGTAAGCAGCGTCTCGACTCTTCCCTTGAGCCTGTCGAACAGCACGACGAGGTCCGGGACCTGCCTGTTGGCATGTTCAGTGCGCCACCAACGTTGTGGATTGTTGAAGAAAGCCTCTGCTTCAGTGGTGCCGTCGGTCGTGTTGAGTGGCGGGTCGCACTTCAAGTAGCGTGTCGTTATGTTCAGGTGGAGATGGCTGCAAAGTGTAAGGTTATCTTTATTATATAATTCGTATGTAAAGTGTGTATGTCATTGAATTGCTCATAAACGGCTGTACGGATTTTTTTTTAATTCATAATTGAACCCAGCAGGTGGCGCTGCGATCGATTTCTAGAAGACAGAACAACGTCTATCTCATCATCATCATTTCAGCCGAAAGACGTCCACTACTGGACGTAGGCCTCCCCCAATCTCCGCCACTTCGACCGGTTTTGTGCACAAAACGTCTATCTGGTTAGCTAGTTTTATGTAATATCACGCCTGCCTGGGACCTCTAAAGGGATGAGCTATGAGCTATTATGTGTGCGCGGACTTGCGGGCGGCGAGCAATGGATAGCTCGCCGCCCGGTAAGGACCAGGCTCGGGTCGACGGCGCGTAGTGTTCCACGCGCGCCTCAAAGAGATGTCAGCAGTACTGAAGGGGTCTGCTAGGACCGATGCCTGCCAGAGTCGCGAGATTTGTTCGAAAGAGATACCGTGGTCCTGGCACATGGGCAACTGAAGGAACACGGGTGGGTTTTACTCAGTAAAAGTCTAACACGCCCTTCCGCTCCACCCAGAGTGGGAGACGTCATTTGATGATTACCCACCCACAAAAAAAAGCTATTATGTGTATTGTAAACCCTCATTTTGTCAGTTATATTCCCATTCAAAACAGGGTGCAAGCCTATTGCTTATAAAGCTGCGCGAAATCTCTTGGAATCACGAAAAAAATAATCGTTGACTTCGTAAACGAATCCACGTTGAGATATTACATGAACCAAAAAAAATAAAAAAAATAGTGAAATATGAGATACGTTTATTTATTTATTTTATTTAAAAACTAGCCCCTGTCAACGGCTTCACCCGCGTGGAGGTCTGAAATCATCCCACGGGAACGTAGTACCGGGATAAAAATATCCTATGTATAAGTTTAGGTCATCAATTCTATGATAAATTTCATCCAAATCCGTTCGGCCGTTTTTGCGTGATAAAATAATATTAGTAGGATTCATTGTACACCACATAAAACAAAAGGGCAAAGTTAACAATTCTTCAAGCTTATGAATATTTCGAAACTCCTTTTACTATTGCTGGTAGAATTTATGGATCAACATTTTTTTAAAGCAACAGAATTCATGGATTACATGTAATTATTGGTACATAAAGTACTTATTTGCTGTATCAGACCATCATCAGACCTTTGATTTGAGGAAATCAGTCCAGCCGTTTTGGAGATTAGGCGGAACAGACAGTCAAAAAAAATCACATTATTTTTTGTTATATGTACCTTATAGACTTTATTATGAATTTAGTAATTAACTTGTTATTTTGAGATGAAAAGATGAAATGTGAATAAGACGAAGGTCATGGTGTTTGAAAGAGAAGAGAATGTATTGGTGTGTGATGTGAAAATAAATGATAAGAGTGTGGCGCAAGTGAGTTCGTATATTTGGGGAGTTTGTTTACAAGGGATGGAAAGATCGATAAAGATGTGGAAAGAAGAGTGAATGCGGGAAATAAAGTAAATGGTGCTTTACATGCGATTGCAACCAACCAGTTGATGTCCTAAGGCTCGACTGGCTGTTCACAATGGTGTACTGGCACCTACGCTTATGAATGGAAGTGAATGTTGGGTGTGGCAAAAGAAGCATGAAAGTAGAATAAATGCTGTGGAAATGCGTTCCTTGCGAAGCATGTGTGGTGTGACTATGAATAATAGGCTGAGGAATAATGTGATAAGAGAACGGTGTGGTTTAAAAGAAGATGTAGTGACAAAAATTGAAAAAAGTATGCTTAGATAGTTTGGTCATGTTGAGAGGATGAATGAAGGACGGCTCACAAAAGGTATTTACAAGGCAGATGTGAGTGGAAACACCGGGAGGGGACGCCCTAGGAGGATATATAGTGACCTTATTGGTGATGTTCTTCAGAAAGGTCAGGTGCGTAGTACTCGCAACCAGCGTGTGTGTATGACCAATTGTATGAACCTAAACGAGGCAAAAGGAGTGTGTAGAGATCGTAGCAGGTAGCGTTCCGTGGTTACTGCCTACCCCCATGGGAAAAAGGCGTGAATTTATGTATGTATGTTGTTATTTTAAATTTACAAAGAGACACTTGAATTTTATTTATTTGTATAGATTTCGGTTGTGAAATATCAAAACCCAGTATCTGCATAAAAGTAAATTTTACAGGAGAGCCGAAAAACGATTTCTGTAGAACTAAACTTTTGCTCTAGATACTAGGTAACTACTTGGTATTTTGTGTAACTTCGTATTTGACTAAATGTCTGGGAGTTCTTGCTAGTCTAGTATGACTCTTGCCTATTTTTGCATTTTTCGGCCTTAAAAACCCCCTTGGTCTTTAAGGCCGAAAAATGCAAAAACACCCGTTTAAAAAATAACAACAGATACTAGGTTTTGAAATTAAACAGCTGATTTGTAAAGATATGTCGCCGAGCATAAAATAAATTATCCCAAGTTGTAAGATGTTACCTGTAGAGCGGCGTGGAGTGGCACGGCATAAGGAAAGTGATGGAACTCCTGTTGGTGGCGGCGTCTCTAAGGAGCGGCATGACGCGCAGTGTGCCGGCCTGGTGCACGGCGCCGAAGTACGCGGCCGGCACTACGTTACCCACGAAGATCGCAGCCGCTACCAGGTAAAGCTGCATTCTGGTGAGATAAACAACATTTCATTCCAATCCGTCATGTAAAAAAACCGGCCAAGTGCGAGTCGGACTCGCGCACCGAGGGTTCCGTACAAACCTGCAGGTCATCATCATCATCATTCGTCATCATCGTTTATGAAATTAAATGTTTTTTTTTAAATTTTTATATTTGAGTTGACTGAATGAAAGGTAAATTGTGGTTTACGATTTATGACGTATTAAAAAAAAACTACTTACTAGATCTCGTTCAAACCAATTTTCATTGGTAGTTTTCATGGTAATGTACATCATATATTTTTTTTTGTTTTATCATTCCCTTATTTTAGAAGTTACGGGGGGGGGGGACACACATTTTACCACTTTGGAAGTGTCTCTCGCGCAAACTATTCAGTTTAGAAAAAAATGATATTAGAAACCTCAATTTCATTTTTAAAGACCTATCCATAGATACCCCACACGTAAGGGTTTGATTAAAATTTTTTTTTGTGTTTCAGTTCTATGTATGGGGAACCCCAAATATTATTGTTTTAAAAAAAAATGATATTAGAAACCTCAATATCATTTTTGAAGACCTATCCATAGATACCCCACACGTATGGGTTTGATGAAAAAAAAATTTTTGAGTTTCAATTCTATGTATGGGGAACCCCAAATATTATTGCTTTTTTTCTATTTTTGTGTGAAAATCTTAATGCGGTTCACTGAATACATCCACTTACCAAGTTTCAATAGCACAGCTCTTATAGTTTCGGAGAAAAGTGGCTGTGACATACTCGGACGGACAGACAGACAGACAGACAGACAGACATGGCGAATCTATAAGGGTTCCGTTTTTTGCCATTTGGCAACGGAACCCTAAAAATGATTCCGAAAGGTAAATACATTCATATTAAACTATATAAAAATAAAATGCGTGTATGACCAGCAGGCCGATTCTCGTAATTGAAACATTTAATTTAAAATGTAGTTGCAGTCTCATCTCGGCGATATTCAAATGTCAAAAACTTTGTCAAGATGTATGGAAACTCGAGGTATTTTTTACAGATTGAGACTGAGATCAGAGGGGTAATTGCGGAACTTTTTATCGGTAGTAATTGGTTTAATATTCATAGTTAAACAACATTCATTGCATTATTTACGTTGCTGAGCCGACAATTTATTCGAACAAATGACGCAATGGTTTAGAAATAATCTTCAATCCCATTCAGATTCTGATAAATTGTGCGTTTCGCAATTAGGGTGCAGATTGTGAACGTTCTTAAAATTACGAGAATTACCCCTAAATTCTAAAAGGAAGATTTTTCACAAATTTTCATCACAGTTCGGGAATAAAAACTGCGATAAAATGTATGACTCTTGCCTATCACAGAGGCCGTGCTCGCCCCGCAGATGTCTAAACGTAAACAAGACAAAAGGAGTATAGATCGTAACATATGGAGCTCTGTAGATTCTGTCTCTCCCCATGTGAAGAAGAGGTGAGTTTATGTATACTAATGTTATAAAGCTGACCAGTTTGTTTGGTTGAACGCGCTATCCTCAAGAACTACTGGTTCGATTTGAAAAATTAGTGTTGGATAGCCCATTTATTGAGGAAGACTATATGTATAACCTCACGCTAGGGTGAGCGAGCAGAAGCTAATGTATGAATAATAATAAAAAAATTGATGGTCGTAAAAACTGTGTGAAGTAGGGTTTAGTTGCTAACAGGCTTTTAATGTCCCAGTGCTTTACGACTTCACAAAATTTCTTTATTTTAGACTAGTTTCTGCCCGCGACTTCGTCCGCGTCAAATTTTTGCTCCCCTGACCCTACCCGTCGCATCGAATTGCCTGCCTGTTTTCGTCTATTTTTCGTTGCTGCTCCGCTCCTTGTGATCGTAGCGTGATGTTATATAGCCTTCCTCAATAAATAGGCTACCCAACACAAAAATATTTTTTCAATTCGGACCAGTGTTTCTTGAATTTGTTTGTTTGGTTGAACGCGGTAAGCGTTCAAACAAACAAACTCTCAGCTTTATAATATTATGCCCGCGACTTCGTCCGCGTTAAATTTCTTGTTCCTCCGTCCCTTTCCGTTGCGTCGAATCGCCTACCCGTGCGATTTTCCCCGATTTTGCAACATTTTTCATTACTGCTCCGCTCCTCTTAAATATAGCGTGATGTTATATAGCCTATAGCCTTCCTCGATAAATAGGCTACCCAATACAAAAAGATTTTTTCAATTCGGACCAGTAGTTCCTGAGATTAGCGCGTTCAATCAAACAAACAAACTCTTCAGCTTTAGTATAGATAACATAATTTCAACGCCAGTAATTCCCGAAGGGCTTGGTAGAGGTACCTACAGTACACCCATATTTCATCACTCATGTTTAAATTCCACGTAACAAGGGGCGTTTCTATAATTAATGAAGTTAATGTACTTTTGTATTCCATATACCTTCCGGAATCAGTTGTCTAAATCAGAGAAAACTGCTTCAAAATCTGTTGTTGTGCAGTTTAGACGAACAACGCGGTCTTACAGACACACGAAAAGTGACTTTAATTTATAACATGTATATTGTATAGATACGCGACTTAGTCGACTCTCCATTTTTTCCAGTAACCCATATCATCATCATCATTCATAAATTCAGCCGGAAGACGTCCACTGCTAGACATAGGCTGCACTCGATTTGGGGGGGGGGGGGGAGGGGGGAGTTGCCATAATCACCACGCTTGGCAGGCGGCCGGCGATCGCAGTATGGTGATAAAATGCATAGAGAACGTTGCTGCCCATTCTATGAAATGAGATGCTGCTATTCTTTACGTCCGGCACCACACGGAACACCGACACCAGTAAACCACAATATAAGCGAAATTCGAAGTATTTTGGTTCAATTATTTAAAACTTACTTGTTAGCCTTCCTGCTCCACGGCACTAAGACGTCCTGTGCCAAATACATGAAGATTGGCAACAGAGGCAACACGAAACGGAACTCCTTGTGTGGAATGAAACTGTAACAAAAATAGTTTTATATTATTTACTTCACCATACAACGGCCGACCGAATAATTATTAGGGTCGATTTTTAAATCATCAGATAACTTTTTCTGAAGAAATTGTCATAAATTCATACTTATTCCCGTAGTGCAAGTGCTATTTTGTATAAAGAACACATTAATGAATGTCTTCCCCTTAACTTAGTGACTAAGAAAGACGTTATTGGACGATTTCTTAGTTTTATAGTTAAATTGTAATGTGAATAAAGTATCAATAACAATTGTGATATTTTATAAAGCAAAAAAACCTTACGAAAAGTAATCTAGCGATTAAAAAAACCGGCCAAGTGCGAGTCGGACTCGCGCACCGAGGGTTCCGTACAAACCTGTAGGTATAAAGTTTTAAATTAAAAAAAATATTTTTATTATATGATGTAACTAAAAATTTACGGGTTTCGAAATTTTTCCTTTATCTGTGCTATACGACGTTGCTTCGTACCAAATTTCAAAATTATAGATCGACTAGAAGTACCCTTTAGGTTTTGATTCCCTTGCGAGTTTCGAAAATTTGCGGAAATTTGCGGCATAAACGGCTATATCTTTTGATTGCGTTAGCTTAGAAGTTTGATTTTTTCACAGCTCCAAGAGACAGTAGATTTGAGTATTTGATATAAATTTCAGCTTGATACCTCCACGCGTTCTTGAGAAAAAGGGTCTTGACAGACGGACGGACGGACGGACGGACGGACTACAAAGTGATCCTATAAGGGTTCCGCTTTTTCCTTTTGAGGTGCGGAACCCTAAAAATCCAGTAGAAGTGATGGTAGATATGAAGAACGATACAGGGTCGATTAATGTGTGTGCAACATTAAAACCAAAGAAATGCTGATTTTCTATTCTACGGAATGCTTTGGATTCGTAACTGTATTCTGAACCTTATTTCCTTACAACTAAGTTACATACCTGTATAAAACGACGTGTAAAGTAGCGGCAGTGAGGAGCAAGCTTCCTATTTTGTTCTCCTTCGGTCGTCGCAGTATGTTGTAGATGGCCCATAGCACAGGCAGCAGGTTGATGCCTAATACCGCAGGAATGCCTTGTGTCAGGTACCAGTGCCTGGAAGAAAATAGTCTTTAGTTGTATCTTGAATCATCCATCTCCACTTGTTTTATTTAATAGAAAATACCTATGCGATCGAAATTCTCTTTCAACAGTTCATGAACCCAAGGTTTTCGTCGATGTGTCAAATTTGAAGTTTATAGCATTAATAGTTATTGAGATAATAATATCTAGCTCTGATAGACAGAGTCGTACCATAAGGATTCCTTGTTACCATTTTGGTACGGAACCCTAAAAACAGGGATTTTATATAAACAATTATTTTGTCTATGCCTAGGGTTGCCATTCGTCCCGATATATCGGGACTGTCACTGTCATTAGGCCGTCTGGGTCTGTCCTGACGTCCCGACAAAGCACTATTGCGTCCCGTTTTATCGCGCGGTCACAGCAATTAAAATACGCATGCCAAAATAATCGGCCACGTTGTTGCGACGCGCGACGTGGCGAGTTCGGCGCTAGAGGCTTTCGCTGATGCCCACGGTGAAGAGGATCCTCAAACGTTGGACTCCACTAAAAAACTATTTTAACGCTGAAGAGAGACCACCTAAAATTATTTCAAATTTTTTTTTAAAGTCCTATCAGTGAAATTTATTTCCTATTTATACAGTCCAATCTGAATTTCATTAAAATAAATATAAAAAGCGTTGAGAAGAACAAAGTCTCTATATAGAGTTTAGGTTTCAGCATACTAACCCCCAGGCTATTATAAAAGCTTTTAAAGATCTTAAAATTAAATCAACAGAAGATCTTTGGGGAATGTCTGTCAAATTTTGTAGTTCTATTATTGAAACCATTGCACCCTATTTAGCTTTCATATTTAACACCAGTGTAGACCAAGGAGTCTTTCCGGATCTGATGAAACACAGCAAAGTAGTTCCTTTGTTTAAATCCGGTGATAGTAAAGAACCAAACAATTATAGGCCCGTGTCAGTTCTGCCAGTTCTCAGTAAGGTGTTTGAAAAGTTAATGCTCAATCAAATGTTACGTCACTTTAATAAAAACTCCATCTTTCATGAACACCAGTTCGGTTTCACCAAAGGGCGTTGTACCACCGACGCTGGTGTTACCCTAATAAAGAACATTTTTAACGCCTGGGAAGAAGCACAAGATGCCATTGGAATCTTTTGTGACCTTTCCAAGGCGTTCGATTGCGTAAACCATGAGACACTTTTGCTGAAACTAGAGCACTATGGAATTAGAAATACAGCTCTTGACTTAATAAGATCATACCTGAAGGATAGAACAGTCAAAGTCCAAGTAAACGGCGTAAACTCATTGGGGTCTGAAATGGCAATGGGCGTTCCTCAAGGCTCGATATTGGGTCCATTCCTCTTTTTAGTATACATTAATGATCTACCCCATCTACTTCCAAACCAACCGAAGATGGTGTTATTTGCAGATGACACATCATTGATATTTAAAATCGACAGACGGTCTCAAAATCTTGACGACGTCAATAACTGCATTCTTCAGGTCCAAGACTGGTTTACGGTAAATAACTTGGTACTTAATAAAAAAAAAACCAAGTGCATTAGATTTCAATTGCCTAATGTCAGAGGTAGCGAATGTGACATCTTATTGAATGGGGAAAAACTGGAATTTATTGATCAAACGGTTTTCCTAGGAATCACGCTAGACGAGAAATTACAATGGGGACCTCATATAACATCTCTTGCGGGGCGGTTAAGCTCGGCCGCTTATGCTGTTAGAAAGATAAGACAGTTAACAGATGTAGAAACCGCGCCTTTTGGTCTATTTTAGCTACTTCCACAGCATTATGTCGTATGGCATTTTACTGTGGGGTAGGGCTGCTGACATTGAATCCATTTTTATTTTGCAAAAGCGAGCTGTCAGAGCCATTTATAATCTATGTCGCGGCGAATCCCTCAGGGAACTATTTAAAAGGATTAATATTATGACGGTACCTTGCCAATTCATTTACGAAAATATTATGTATGTAAGAAAAAATCTACATCTTTTTAATAAAATAAGCGATAGACATAATTTTAATACTAGAAATAAAGACAAGATAGATCAACCATTTTTCAGATTAGCAAAAGTACATACATCTTTTATGGGGTACTGTGTTAAATGTTACAACAAAATACCTTCTGATATATTGCAATTAAATGAAAGGAGGTTTAAAAGTCATATTAAAAGTACACTTTGTAAACGAGCTTATTACAAATTAGAGGACTACATTCAAGATAAGAACGCTTGGAAACATGCTGGTCTCGCTCCATAGGACAGTCTTAGAGTTTATCAAACTAGTTGCTAACTTAATTGTGTAGATAATATTTATTTTTTCTTCTATGACACTGTTTTACATTCTGTAATTACTGTAACTCACACACTGACAGTTTATATGGGTAGTTCATATAATTGTTTTTTTTATTTAACTGCTTTTGTTAATTTATTTTTATTTTCTTTTAATTTCATTTTTTGTGTCTATGTATCATTTGCATCGTTGTATATGTAAGCGGGCACGCCCTTTATGCCTGGAGGCTTTAGTAAGATTTTAAGTTCTGTTTACGATTTTGTTTCATTATTCATTTCAGCTTGAGTTTAGTTTTCAATGTTTTGTTGGTATAATGGCGTGTGCTAGCTGACATATGGCGAATAATGTATGTTTTGTTTTATTATATTAATAACTCATACAATATTGTATAGAATCAAGTTCTTCTAACTTAACAGACAGCAGTGCTGCTGGGGAGTTTGTTCCGCCACTTCTTCTTCCCAGCCAAAGCACTAGGAAGTGTCGAAGGGCGGGCGTTTTGGGGGGACTGTCTTATGTGACTTTGACGTTCAAAAAGTGCTGACTCTCAGCCTAGTTTGAATAAATGACTTTTGATTTTGATTTTGATATAATCGAAATAAAGCAAATATTACAGGAAACACAAAATTCACTGACAAAATAAAATATGAATCCAATTTTTTTTTTTCTCTTTGCATACCAACTCGAGCCTTGCCAAATATGGTAACCCTATCTATGCCTAACATCCAGGCTTCAGGCTACATACATACATAACATCACGCCTAGTTTCCTGAGGGTTGCGCAGAGGTCTACCTACAGTACACCCGCATTTGGTTAATCATCATCATCATCATCGTTCAGCCGATAGACGTCCACTGCTGGACATAGGCCTCTCCCAAGCACCGCCACTTCGACCTGTTCTGTGCTTCTCGCATCCAACGTATTCCTGCGGCCTTCACTAGGTTATCGGTCCATCTTGTGGGAAGCGTTCCAACGGTCCGTCTTCCAGTACGCGGTCGCCACTCCAGAACCTTCCGGCCCCATCGGCCATCTGTTCTGCGAGCAATGTGCCCACACATATGCCACATTTGGTTACTTATGTTTAATTCTCATGTAACAGGGGGCGAGCTGATTGCCATCATTGAGCAATTCTAGATAAAAACCCCAATGCCCGACCTGGGATTTGAACTCGGGACCTCATGCTCAACAATAGCGTTTACAACCACTATTCTTGTGTCCATTTGACGACAGATAAAATAAAATTAGCATGCAGTGACAAAATCCAATACATACCACGGGTGTTGTCCGTAGAAAGAGGCAATGTCATGTAGGACGTTGAACCTAAAGAACTCCCAGGGCGTGACCACGAGGCTGCCGTAGAAGTACGAGTCTAACGCCACGAGGGCGCCACCGGCGATCAGACTGAAATGCATTTGTTTTATGTATAGACAAATGTATTATGTTTTTTAATGTTTCTGCAATCAGCCTTTATGACTAGAAGCAAATGCGTGTGTTGTTTGGATCATGGCGTGTTTTATGCAGGGCTCCAGCGAGCACCCCACTCATAGTAATGCCACATGGCAACTGATGGTTTTTAACTATTCACGTTTGCAATTTCTACCATCAGTCACTGAGCAACCAGCTTTTAATTGCTTGTGAAAGCATTGGTGATTTGATGTACTGCGGGTCATTGGAAATTGAGTTTTATGTTTATATGGCAAACAATTAGGCTATAGTCCAATCGATGGTAAGGCGCTCCGCAAATGTGATC
Organism: Aporophyla nigra; assembly: GCA_947507805.1. Classification (NCBI taxonomy): domain Eukaryota; kingdom Metazoa; phylum Arthropoda; class Insecta; order Lepidoptera; family Noctuidae; genus Aporophyla; species Aporophyla nigra. The sequence continues at coordinate 21,397,615 of OX382292.1, read as the reverse complement.
ACACTAGTGGTTAGCTATGGCCATCTTTCATACATATAGCGCTGGTGACAAATGGTAGTTACTTGCTAAGGCTGAGGTCTATCAGACCACACGCCGACCGCAACCGGCGACGTGTAGTCGTCCATCACAGATGACGGCCGAATGCTGTGTTCGTAAATACTCGGGCGCTGTCTCGGCAGCCAGTTGTAACAGCGGCAACGAACGTTTTGGCAACTTGCAGCGCGTCCGTCGTCCTTCGTGACGGTCACACGCTATCTGTAGCTTCAGACCTCCAGTGACTGTAGTGTAAATAGTATGAATAGTGGTTGACACTGACCACTAGTGTATAACTATGTTAGCGCAGCGCCTATGAGGTTATCCCAATGACAACAGACATCTCTTGTGCCTGTAATTATACAGGGTTATTTGTAAAACACCGGTAACCTCTCAGGACTATGTTACTAACATCATAATCAACAACTTTTGTGCTATGACTTTTAAAAATTCATCATATTTTAGTTCATCAGATTTTCATACAAAAATCGGCCGCCCGTAAATAGTTCAAGTTCAAGCGCTCCCGCCACCCTAACTCCGCTCGCCTCACTAATGTACTATGTGCTTTTTTTGTTTCGCATAGACTTCGTAATATTTAGACCGTTCAATTTAAATATTTTAATTTTTTTATTAATGTCTGGTGAACTAAAATATGACGAATTTTTAAAAGTCATAGAACAAAAGTTGTTGATTATGATGTTAGTAACACAATCCTGAGAGGTTGCCGGTGTTTTACAAATAACCCTGTATACTTGGACCAAGAAATGGAGAAACTTACGCAATAGGCACGTATGTGCGTAAAACAAGCTTCAGCCGTCCTTGGTTGGTGGTGAGCAAGTTGTAAGCGCCAAGCACAACCCACAGCGGTGCAGACGTGGGTCGCAGGAACACACAGAGCACTGCCAGCCATATCCACTGAGGATTTTCTGTAACAAGGAGTAAGTTTACTGGATATTTGCATCTATTTACTAAGCATGCAGTGCACACATCAAACACTTTTTGCATGCCCAGAGATGCCCTGTTTCTGTTCTGAAACAGAGTGTTACTCTGCTCTTTTATAAATAATTTGATAAACCTTTAAAACCAAAAAGCTGACATCTGCTGTCAATTTTACTAGGTGGTTACCCTGAAAAATCTCTGGAGAATAGTTTTGTATAACTTTATGTGGCAAAGGATAAATTATGATTTACCTATTAGTAATTTATGAAGTTGTGTGTGTTACTGCCAAGCTAAGGTCATTGGAGGATATACTTGATAAATATTAGTGTGTTTGTACAGAAACAGGATAACAACTATCTGTGACGAATCTGAGGCTAATAAAGCTGGGCACCACAAGATTCTTTTCCTGCTATGGGAACTATGGAATAATGACCAATTACTTTTTATTTATACTCTGCTAAAAACCTATGAGTATGAGTGAATAATAACTAACAAGGTGATCAATATAAGTAACATTGAAAAAGAGGCTAGAAACTCAATGTCGTTTTTTTAAAAAAATAGAATTAACATTGTCTACATTTTCTGTTTTTATCATAAAACTGATATTGTTAGGGTTCTGATTTTCATTTGTTTGGAACAAAATCAAAAGCCATTCATTCAAATTAGGCTGATGATCAGCACTTTTCGAACCTCAAAGTCACATAAGACAGTCCCTCAAAACGCCCGCCTTTTATCACGTCCTAGTGCTTTCGCTGGGAAGAACAATTCGCGCAAGAAACGCGAACACGAGCATTCACCTTTATCGTAATATCCAAGCTTTCCATCCTTGAATGGGAACAGGGACAAGGCAATAGCAACCAGCGCTGTCTCCAAGGTCTGCAGCAAAGTTCTACTGGACGTGTAGAACCAGAACCAAGACGTGAGGATCAGGAATAACGCCCATTTACGATTGCCTGTCCATTTGTAGAAACTGTAGTCAGCTGCAGAGCTGATGATAGCTTGCAGGATGCGAGGCAGGAGAATCTAAAAATAAATTGTTGTTTAAATTATTTGTCCAAGTTTCTTTGGAAATTGAAAATTTAATTATTACTTATTTTGTAAGGAGTAAGGAAGCTGGTGCCGTTCTGTAGTTTCTACTTACTACCCCTATGGAAAAAAGGCGTGATTTTATGTATGTAAGTAATTATTGCTTTTTAATTTCTTATTTAAAAAAGTTTATACCTTTTTAAATAAGAAATTAAAAACACTATATTTTTGAATTGAAAAATTCTTTAGCACTGTTGTGATTTGAAAGTGTATGAAACGAAAAAGAGACAGACACATAAAAACGTCATTATGTTTTGTGACTCGCTCTAATACTTGGGGTAATGGAATTCCTTAAGTAAGGGTGTACTACCAGGGTCGCGAGATTGTTCGAGACACCGTGACCCTGGCACATGGGCAACTGAAGAAACACGGGTGGGTTTTAGACAGTAAAAGTCTGACAGGCCCTCCCGCTCCGCCCAAGAGAGGGAGAAGTCATTTGATGATTTCCCATCCAAAAAAAAGGGTGTTCCTTGAGAAAGTTTACTTTTCTGTTTAACGTTTATCGAGCAGGCTTTTTGGACAAATAGACATTTGACTTTTTTACATTTGTCTCATTATCTTGAAGACCACATTTTTGAAGGTTTCACTTCTACCACTTGTGAATTGCACATATGTTTTTTTTTTATTACTACTGTCTTAAATTTATGTCATAATTTGTGGACTTATTGTAGCTCTGGAACAATTTATTTTGTTAAAAGAAGAATTTATTCTCATAAAGAACACAAACAGTTCACTTATAATATGAGATATAAAAATAAAGCATGCAGTTTTTAAATAACATAATGACTCCATGAGTCGACAAAAGGTAAACAAAGTATTTTAAATTATTGTTCTAAATACTTAAAATCTATACAATAAGTTATTTTACTATCGTAAGCAAATACATATATATTTTTTTTTTTTTTTAACTAACTAATGGTTAACTTACTCTCAAATGCTACGGCTATATTGACACGTTATCGCAAACATCTAGTAGCGCTCTTTCTGTTGTATAACGAGAATTTGTGCTATTTGCGACAAAGAGAGTGTTACTTGTAATAAGCAATAACGCGACAGAGTAGCCATAGCATAAGGAAGCTGTTCTCAAACCAATTTAATTATTTTATATCAATTATCATTGACATAATTACAAGCTCTAAAATCTATTCTGCAACATTGTTTTTTAAACATTATTTTGTTGGTATATAGGACATAAATGTATGTTTTACAAAGAAACTACTGCATTACAAATATCAAGTAACGGCTACTCATATTACAAACTAGTATTGTAACACTATACACTATTAGAATGTTTTATTATGGACTCAGAACTATACTTTGAGATAAAAAACCTCAACTCTTTATTACTTTGAATATATTTAATGTAATTTTATGGAACATTTAATTCATTGTGTTACCAGCCCTACAAAAAAGGTAATTACTTTTGTCAAATTTTTTGTTACTATTACATAGGTTTTGATAAATGATCAATAAAGTTGAATAAAGTAACAAGATATCAACCAATCTAAATCTTTTGCTTGGTCATGGTGAGCGACTATTTTCAGTCAGGCCGAGTCTATTACAGTTAATTTAAAAGTTAATGCTTACTAGAGCTTCAGGGTAGTCCAGGCCAGTAAACTTAAGCAGAGTGTACAGTGCAGCCACTACACTTGGATACAAAAAGCTTCTGATGCCTTTCTGCCATTCCCAAGTCAGGGCTCCATACCCAAACACTTGCTTGTGAGCCACCTCCAAGGTCTGCCAGTACTCATCAGGCACATACCATGTCTGCACCAGGAATACAGACAGTATTCTCACAACCAATATCGCGGAAGCCACCTGAAGAGGCCTCAGGCCGTTTGCCAACACCATTCTCCCGCCTAAAACGAAAGAGGTTACATGTGAATTGTCTATAAATAGATAGCTATAATGTGCTCAATAAACATCCAAATTCTAACAGGCTTGATCTAGATTAACACTTTATACAATTAACGTTATAAAAAATTTGTTCTAATTAGAAATCTCGGTGTTGATAACTTTATCAAACGAAACAAACTTAACTCACGAAAGTGTCAACTAACGCGTCCTTATAATTAACGCTGGAATTGAATAAACAATAAGCTTTTAACATAATATAATTGTGTAACAATTTTTCATGGTTGTATTCAAAGCATTTTAATCGATTAATTTATTTAAAAATAAACATAAAAACAATTTTTTCGTAATTATTCCACTAACCTCAACAAAACCCGCCGCCACCGCGAAGTAGTGCTGTACTAATTCACTATTTTAATTAGTCATTATTGTTTTGTTAGTAAATGAATGGTATTAATATAGTAACATAATAAACACCAGTATAATGAAAAATATATGCAAAATGTTAAGTTTATTTTGTACTATTTTATAGCAGCCTCGACATTAATTAATAGTAATGTCGGATTACTAGAGCCACTGAATGGTTGTCAAGAGACCGTAGGATCGTTTCTAGACCAACAGCCAGAAGAAGTGGTTGAAATTTAGAAAATAGCGGATCGGTCGAGACTTGAGACCCACATAGACAAAGGCGAATCCAGCTTTCAAGGTGGGTGTGGGGGAGGGGTCACATAGTCGGGGTCCAGTTAGGTCAGGCTCCTAACTTTGTTGGGGGCCGAGGCAGTAAAACAAATAAAGTTAGTAAAACATGAACGAACTGGTGCATCAAAATCAAAATATTTTCCAGAGTCCATCATCACATGATATATAATAATAAAGCACATGTGTGGCAAACACATACGTGGTCATATTGTACAAAGTATTTGTTTATTAAAATCAATGAAATTATAAAAATTATCATTTTTCGACTTAGACTCAACAAAAAAAAAACAAGAAAGGGGTCCACCCGCCTGAATCCACCTTGTACATAGACCAGGGAAGCATGGTACAAAAGGCTAGTAATAGATAATATGGGCTAGTATCCGAAACTCCATGTTAATGCGCATATTGTGTGTACAAAAAAGGCTGGAAACGAATACTCGGCAGTGGGTCGAACAAGGCTGTCGATGATGATGATGGTGGTAATTGTCAGATTCACAAGTTCGGCACTGGCAATCCTTTGTAAACCCATAAACTTGTGGGCACAAAGCCACAAAATCTCCCATTAGCAGATAATGTCTTTGCAAGCCCCAGGCGCGGTCGGAGCCTAAGATTTGGGGGGGGGGGAGGGTCACCATGAGTACTAAAGAATACTTTTACGAAGATATATCTCCTCGTTGGTCTAGTAGTCGCAATCGCTACTGGTTAGTATGCGGTTTCGGGTTCTATTCCCAGGTCGGGTAGTATTAATGGGTTTTTCCATCAGAAATTTCTCAGAAACAGCCTGGAGTATAGATTTGTGCCCGGTTGATGGCAGAAGGCTCGCTTCCTATGACATGGGACTTAATCCATTATTGGACGGCTCATACAAAGTGGCCAGTAAACTGGACAGTCACTTCAAAGTCCTAGGTACGGTCACTTCTTCACTCTTCATTGTTCACTTTACTAGCCACTTTGTATAATCCGTCCTATAAAGGGTTAAACATAACTGGCAAGGTATGGGTATACTATATATAGTTACATCTCTGTCAACCTTTCAGGAATTAAAGGCGTGGTGATATGTATATGTTCATGTACATCTCCAGCTCCACATTATTAATGCTATTCAGTAACGCAGCTTTTACAAGGGGGCACAGCACTATTTAATAGGCAATCGAAAATTTTAACAACCCGCCCGGTTTTTAACCGACTTCAAAAAGGAGAAGGCTCTCAATTCGGATGTTTATATATATATTTTTTTTTTTATGTATGTTCGGCCATAACTCCGTCATATAAAAATCGAATCGATTTGCAAAATTCTTTTTTTGTTTGAAAGGAGTTTATTCAGAAATATGAACCCATATAAATTTCATATAGATCTGATGATGAGTTCCGGAGATAGACACCGGAACTCTTTAAAAATTGACAGCAAATCAACCGCGATTTCTGCTATCGCATAAATATGCATTGTTTGTTTGGAATTAGTGCGGGGTGGATGCCACAACTAAAAATTTAAAAATAAAAACTTTTTTACAAAAAAAAAAACAACCGACTTCCTTAAAAACACTACAAAGTGAGAAAATAACTTTAATTTCGGAAGTCGGTGGCAAAAAAACCATAAAAACAGATCCTAAGACACCGACTTCCGAAATTAAAGTTATTTTTCACTTTGTAGTGTTTTTAAGGAAGTCGGTTGTTTTTTTTTTGTAAAAAAGTTTTTGTTTATATTTTCAACATATATAGGAGTTACATTGTCGATTTATGCCAGGAAAGCCCAAGTAACTATGTGAATTATGAATGCAGGAGCGAGCGAAGCGAGCTCGAAAATTCTAACAACCTGCCTGGTTTGGGTGTGGTTTTGTTTTATATTTTCAAACAGAAATAGGAATAACATTGTCGACTTATGCCAGGAAAGCCCAGGTTACTATGATAATTGTGAATGCAAGAGCGAGCGAAGCGAGCTCGAAAATTTTAACAACCTGCCTGGTTTGGGTTCGATTTTGTTTAATATTTTCAAACAGAAATACGACTTACATTGTCGATTTATGTCAGGAAAGCCCAAGTTACTATGAGAATTATGAATGTAACAGAGAGCAAAGTGAGCTCGAACATTTAAACAACCCGCCTGGGTTAGGTTTGGTTTTGTTTTATATTTTCTAACAGAAATAGGAATTACATTGTCGATTAATGCCAGGAAAGCCCAAGTAACTATGAGAATTATGAATGCAAGAGCAAGCGAAGCGAACTCGAAAATTTGAACAATCCACCTGGGTTAGGTTTTGTTTTGTTTTATATTTGCAAACAGAAATAGGAGTTACATTGTCGATTTATGCCAGGAAAACCCAGGTAACTATGAGAATTATGAATGCAAGAGCGAGCGCAGCGAGCTGGAAAATTTTCGCCCCGATAGGTTAGATTTTCTTCAATCGTTCCAAAAGGAAAACTCAAGTATCAAAAGTAACTAGAATGCAAGAGAGAGCAAAGCGAGCCTGATGAATTTTAGCACCAGGTAGGGTGCACATTTTTTTATTGAACATTATACAGAAAGATAACTTGCTTTGTCGAGTTTGACGAAAAACTTAAACTCGTTTTATAGCAGCTTAGATTTTGGAATCTGGGCTTAACCTTAGCCTTTCTAACCCTACGTACGAGTAGAGTGCATTCGAGTTTACATTCTAGATTTTACCCCAATAATATTATAAATGTGAAAGTTTGTGAGAATGTGTGGATGTTTGTTACTCTTTCACGCTAAACTACTGAACGGGTATGGAAGAATTTGACAAACAGAGAGTTTATAACCTAGATTGACACATACGGTACTTTTTACCCCGATAGTATGTTCCCGCGAGATAGTCTCCAACCTTCACGAGGGTGAAACCGCTGGTAAAAGCTAGTATTTTACATCAAGCTACAAATTATGATTTTTAAATTTTTGATACTACAATTTGTTGATTCTGCCGGCAGTCCCTTTGCTCTTGATTGCTTATATTCATAATCTTTTTGCAAATAGCCAAAGGAGTCTCCATGGCGTAAGTAAGAACAATTTTAAGTTAGTAAGACAGGAAAATCGTTCAGGGTTTCAACAGCAAGACTGACTTTGGGGACCGCGCCTGGCAAGCCCACATTAGCCAAGCAAAACGCCCTAAACGTCGTTTTCTAAGGTTGGGCAAAGTGTTATTAGGGTTTTTACAAGGATTGTTTTTACCAAGTTGTATTCAATCGTCAAATCAAACGAGAATAATTAAAATCGTCTAAAAATATCGATTTAAAGAAACGTATATTCGATATTCTACACTATTACGTCAACTATGTCCGCGTCCGCCATATTCTATTTGTCTATGTTCAGTTGTGTTCGAAAACTAATAATTTGATTAACTTTCGTTAAAAAAAGGTAGTTGAATTAAGGCGCGGCGTGACTAATAAGGTCGTTTATTATTTATGGATAGCAAAGAAGTGAATTGATAATGATTTATTTACAAAACAAGCTTATGGGAAAGATTTATGGAGGCAAATAAATAAAAATCGTTCGGCATCATAGATTATTTATTAGAAAAAGGTTTTGAACGTCAATCAATATACGATGTTCTGTGACTGTGACGTCAATTTACGAATGTTGATTTTGTTAGGAATTATCTTGATATATGAATAAGATGTGGTGTTAATTCAAGAATGGGTAAGTAAGATAATTCAAGATGAGAAAACACCGCTTGGAACAAAATTATATTATCGTGGTCTTTGTCTATAGATGAGGCGAAAAAAGAAACTGTGGACCTTTCGAGGCGTGGGTTGAAGAAAATAGAGAAAGCGCCCGCAGAGGAATCCAAAACGATTATTAATTTAATCCTAGACCAAAATGAACTGCAGCGGCTCGATAACATCGACACCTACAGCCGCGTCGAAAATGTAAGATACCATGAAGTTTATATTCGTAAAGATACATAGTTTCTGGAATATTGAATCTACTCAAACATTGTCATATTTTTATTTATTTAATTTCATACTCCTAGATAATCTTACTTTTTGCCATAAATTAATTTGTTTTAAAGATCTCATTGCACTAGAAGCATTAAGGTACTCATTAAAAAAAAAACAGGTGAAATTAATGTCACTACAAATTAGTTAAGTGCATGACTGTATTTGTTCGTAAATTATAGTGGTCACTTCGTAGATAATCATACAAATTCTGTTTGTGAATAGTTGTCAATATGCAACAACTTCCTGCTCCGCATGCATGGTGTGTCCAGACTGACGAATCTTCGAATACTGGCTCTGAGCAACAATGGCATACTACAAATAGAAGGGCTAAAAGACCTGATATATCTTAAAGTTTTAAAACTAGCAGGTAAGACCGTACAGTGCAAGTAGTAGTAGTCTATGCAAATGCTTTTTTTTATTTATGTATAAGGAATATAGTATTTTCTGATGTTATGTAGCATTTGCTGTGTTCTATATCGAATTTAACAGAATTTATCTTTTAAACTTAAGTTTTTATAAAAATAGATTATGGACTAAGAGGCTCAATTTCAAACACTTTTGCTACAAGGGATGATTGTCTTAAGAGGCAACCACACTTCATCAGAAAATCAAATTTAAATAATGTAGCTCTCATTTTTTGATTATTTAAATTATTCCCCGTAATGAGAATACTTTAATTAAAGTCTCACCAAATCAGTGTTCGCTGGCTTAGTGGTACTTAATTTTTCTTTATTGGTAACTGAGCTGATGTTATTTATTATGCCAGTGAGAAAGTAGTTTATTTATACTGTTTACGTATCAATGAGACTACAAAATTGCATTTATTAAAACTTGAAACTGCTATCCATCAATTTAATATCATAAAATAACTCTTCACTCCTGCCAGGGTTGTGAGATTTGTTCGAAATAAACATTGTGGCCCTGGCATATAGGCAACTGAAGGAACACTGGTGGGTTTAAGTCAGTAAAAGTCTGACACGCCCTCCCGCTCCGCCCAGAGCGGGAGATGTCATTTCATGATTTCCCACCCACCATTTATTACTAGTAGCTGGTATCCATCAACTTAATGGCATAAAATAATTCATGACTGAGATATCTGTGCTACATTGAGTACAACTGGTTTCACTAACATGGAAAGTGAATATATAATGCTCAATTCTTACGAGCCCCGCTTCAAGGAATTACTGTTTGTAATGAGTTTCTAAGTTATCCACAGTAATTTGCTGTATCAGACTATGGAGAAAAGGCCTCTTAATTTCAATATGGTTGAGACAGTTGCATAGTGTTTGGTATTATTGGATTTTCCTTTTGGGAATTCTCAAATTCTGTAATTGCATTTGGTGATTCCGTCTGCCTATTACATAAGACTTTGGGATAACAGAAGTGGTGAAATTTACATATAGTGCAAGACACTAACAATACGTGATTACCTCATAACAGTTGGCCTTTTAATTTAAGGTGAAGACTAACCATGGAATCAGATAAGGAATTCAAATTAAGTCATAGTAAACATGATTTAATTTATAAGTCAGGGCCTATAATGATGTCATCCCACAGTATTCAATGTTTCATAAAATGAAGTCAGTCCGAGTGAACTAACAAAACTCTTTGCGTAATTTTTGTGTTTAATAATCTGAACAGGCAATTCCTAGTACCGAATATGAGTCTGAATTTGCTACTTAAAATAATATAACTGCCAAAATGTGGGTCTAGATACGGCCTATGAAATATTTACCATGCTCAGAATTCAGTCTCATTTTAAATGGATAATTTGTGATAAATGGTGTCACAATTAAAGTCAGAACATGAATTTCAAATAGGCCCTTATAAGGCACTTTTGAACGTCAACATTTACATTAAAATAGAATTATTTCTAGTCACCCTTCGCAACGGTAGTTTCGTATGGAGAAGAATGGGCAAGAAACTCGACTGGTACTCTTTTAAAATGTTTCAACAGTTTATAAGACACTTTTATAGCAATGTCCAAGAGTTATCAATGATCGGTGGTTACACAGACAGTCTCCACCTTTGTTCTAATATTTTGAGAGAATAAGTGAGCTGTTGTGGACATTCCATAAGCCTGTGATCGTTTTTTCAGGTAACAACATTAAATCTATAGAACATTTGAATCACAACATACACTTGGAGCACCTAGACTTGTCCAACAACCAGATATCGTTCATAGCTGATATATCATATTTGAAGAATTTAAAGGTCAGTATTTTGTGGCTATAAACTCAGTTTATTTCATGATGAATGTTATAAAACGGGTTCTTTTTCTTTTTGCATGTAGTCAAATAGGAAAAGCTGACTCTTGCTAGCTGCTGATATTTATTTATAAAATTTACATTAAAGAGTTCTGTTGGCATACGATAAATAATTGTACTCTTTTTTTAAATATAATTAAAAATATGCATACCTAAACTCACGCCTTCTTCCCATGGGTGAGACAGAAACTACAAAATGCTACCATTCTAACACTCTCGATATATTATACAATGTATGTGTCAATTGAATGATCATATTTTTTTTTATCAGAGTATAAAAATTAATCTACCCAAAGCAGCATAAGTACCTAATTAATCATTAAAACATCTCTATTTTTCAGCACTTAAATCTTGAAAGGAACAGGATATCAGATCTGCGGCAGTGTGACCGCTACCTTCCAACACACTTGGAACATTTAGGGTTAGCTCACAACGGTATCCAGGATTTGAATGAGATCTGTCACCTGGTGCACCTGAATAAACTGGAGAGCTTCTCTATACAGGGTAACCCGTGCGTTGCGATGGCTGGGAAGGACAAATTGTATCCTTTTATATCACTCCTGTAGTCCTCGGCCGCATTCAGGTACGAAGCAAACAACCTGCCAGTGAAGGTTTTCAGTGTTGGTCAGCTAGCAGTCTTCTTATCTTTTATCGAACTAGTTCACCGGTTCGACGTACCGGTACGACCGGCACGTTAAAATATAAATAAGTGATTGCAATTTAGGTTGAAACTAGGTAGGATAGTAATCCTATTTCCTACTCATATCATAAATATGAAAGTTTGTGAGGATGTAAGGATGTTACGTGTGGTGACGGCCGTAAAGAATATCACAAATCCATTTCTTAAGAGGCGACTAAGGGACTTACTAGAGAATGGGCAGCACCGTTCTGCATGCATTTTACCACCATAATGCGATCGCCAACCCGCCGGCCAAGAGTGGCGATCATGGCAAACCCCCCAAAAATGGGGAAGCCTATGTCCAGCAGTGGATGAATTATTCGGCTAAAATGATGATGATGATGAAGGATGTTTGTTACACTTTCACGCAGAAACTACTGAACGGATTTGGATGACATTTGGCACACAGATAGTTTATAACCTGGATTGACATGTAGGGTGCTTTTTATACCGGTAGTACATTTCCATAGCATAATTTCCCACATCGACGCGAGCGAAGCCGCTGGCAAAAGTTAGTGAAGTATATAGGAAAAGTTTTTAACCAGTGCGCAATTTTTTTTGGTGGTTCAGTATCAGTAATTATAATAATTAATTATAATTATAAGTACTTAATTATAATAATTATTTTTTCAATGCTTTTTCTTAAATTTTTATCCGACCTTAAATCAGTAAACTGTGGACAGGACACCCTACATATTTCGTAATATGATATCGAAATAGTAATAGGTCAGTATTCGCGCACCGGCGTAGGTACTTCGAACTTCTTAGAATTTTGACCGATCGAACAGCTGTACTAGTAGCTACGCTCGGTAGTTCACTTTCGCCGCCGCTCCGGCGCCGCACGCAAGTTACCATAAAAACCAGTTTCAAAATAAACATCTTTCGTTAACGATAACATATTTTTTTTTTGTACTAAGATATCAAAATAAAAAATTGCATGGTTATTATAACTCTTTGTTTAATTTGTTAATATTTGCGCACTGGTTAAAAACTTATCCTGTATATTAAAATGATTGACCAGCATTCTAATAGTGCCTATACATTGCAATGACTGGTTTTTTAACCACTTCGAATAAGTATGTGTTTTTAGTTAGTTTGCTACGTTCTATGTTACACAACTTATGTTTTTGATGATATCTTATTACACTCCACATTCCACATACATAATAGGTTGGGGAAAAAGTTTCTTCGCATTTTTTAAGAAAATTCAAAACATTTTTTAATAAAGTTTATTTACATTTAACTAAAGTATGTAGGTACCATTTTGTTCGATAACTTTTTGCCATCTTGTAGGTAGGGACATGATCCCATTGCTATAGAAATTTTGGGACTTCTGGTCAAAATACCGCGACAAGTGGTTTTGGCAGTCCTCTCGTGATGTTAACCTGACACTGCCTAAAGAATTCTGAAGAGACCGAAACAGGTGGAAATCTGAAGGTGCAAGGTCAGGACTATACGGCGGATGCATTAACACCTCCCAGCCAAACTCTCATAATTTTTGTTGGGTGGCTAAAGATGTGTGAGGTCTAGCGTTATCATGATGAAAAACCACACCCCTTCTGTTAATTAATTGCGGCCGCTTTCTCTCAACTTCTTGCTTTGATCTCATCAGTTGTTCGCAGTAGAGTTCAGAATCGATGGTCCTGTCTGGTGGTAACAGCTCGTAATGAATAATGCCCTTCCAATCCCACCACACAGCATCACCTTGTTGCGAGTTAACCCGGGTTTCGCCACAGCCTGTGAAGCCTGACCAGCCTTTGACCACGACCTTTTTCGCACGTTCTTGTCATACGTGATCCACTTTTCATCACCAGTTATCAGCTTCTTCAAAAATGGTTCGGTTTCATTACGTCGTAATAAAGAATCACAAATGAGTACACGGTTCATTAGGTTTCTTTCAGTGAGCTCGTGAGGTACCCAAATGTCGAGCTTTTTTGTGTACCTAGTTTTTTTCAAATGCGCCAAAACTGTTTTGTGGTCAATTTCCAGTTCTTCAGCTACGCCGTAACTACTGGTATGCCGATCTTGCTCCACTTTTTCAAAAATGGCATCCGTTTTATCCGTAATAGGGCGACCAGAGCGACGTGCATCTTTGACATCAAAATTTCCGGATTGAAAACGCTTAAACCAAATTTGTGCTACTCTCACAGACACTACACTAGGTCCATAAACATCGCACATTTTTTTCGCGGCTTGCGTTGCATTTTTACCTTTTTTGTAGTAAAATTTTAAAATGTACTTATCGTATTTCTTCATTAGATTCACTCATCTTGACGGTACGAAAAACAAATGAAAATCACACATTTTCCGAATTTGAATTTGGAATTATGTTCTTTAAAATTTAAACTTTCAATGATACCAAAACCAGCCAGATACAAATAGTATAGCCAAAGAGATTTTATTACAAGTTCATACATACTACAATGCGAAAAGACTTTTTCCCCAACCTAAATGTTCATAGCGCTATTAAACCATACGAAAAATGTAAAATTGGGTTGTGTTAAAAAGTAAATACTTGAAAATTGTTCCTTGACCAATCACCATAGAGGATTTGATTACCGTCCATTTGTACTCAACTGGATAATGAGCGTCAAGTCAATTGACGGCTTCGTCGTCAGCGCTATAGAAAGGTAAGATTTAAATATGTTACCGGCCGAGTCTTGTTTCGTCAGGTATATTTAATATCAAGAATAAATTAATCAACGGCCAAATGGCAAATGTTTTCTATGCAAACGATATGAATAGGAAACATTTTTTTTATTTTTTTCTGATGATATTGAAAAATGTGTCTTTTATAACTGACGGGCAATTCTCGTAATTTTTAGAAGGTTCACAGTTTGATCTGTCTTATATTCCATTTACTATAGCATTATATTCCATTTACAGAAGCATTAGACAGAAGTTAAAAAAGGCTCTTTTAGGTGCACACTTTGCAATAAAATTACAACAAACATTATTACAGTCAAGACTGATGTGGAGTTAAATATAATCAATTTATATAATAGCTGTCACACTTAATTGTACTTATTTAACCTATCTACCTTCTGAAATTACAAGGCTTTCATTTAATATTGTTTAGATTTTACATTCTATATTGTCGTGTCGATGTTTAAAATCTAAAAGAAGCAGGGGTGAACAGTACCGGGAACGTTTTTTACGTCACTATAATTCTACCAAATCTAAAATGTTACGTATTCCCTTCATAAGTTATGGGAGCTCGTGTTTTTTTTATTTTGTCGATTTATGCTATCAACCATCCGTCAAATTGCGTAAATTTTCTGCAGTTGTCAATTGTGCTGTCATTCACTTGGTACTTGTGAATGCTACGCCTTTTCTCGTTGTTATTGCTGAATTTTCGTGATTTTGTTGATTTTTCTTTTGTTATTTTTTTGTTATCGTTATAATTGTTAGTTTTGTGTTGTTCGTACAAACTGGTACGTTTCGTGGAACTATGGATCCCGATGCAGGCCCGAGTGGCATGCAAGCGCAACATGCACACTGTGTAACTGCTGATAGCGCTGATCAGTGTCAACAGCGAAAAAAACGTGGCCCCAACGTTGACCATGAGGATAAAATATTGTTCCCCAAGAAAAGTAGAATTAAACAAACACCGCTTCGTTCTACAGAAAAAAGAACAGTTTTTTTTTATAAACTGATCTATACATATAATTAAATTTTAGAAAAGTGGTGTCTGTACAATGGAAATATATAAAAAAAGTAGCAGGGGTTGTTATTATATCGATGCCGAACCCGAAATTGTAATTTTTTTTTGTCTGTTTGTCTGTGTGTTTGTGCACGCTAATATCAGAAATGGCTTATTCGATTTAGTTGCGGTTTTCACTAATATATTGTAGTAAGCTTCACTTAACATTTAGTGTTTATTTCATGTCAATCAGTTCATAAATAAAAAAGATATGCCCATTTAAAGAATCACGGCGAACAGACGCATTTCCTAAGACACTCTTATACAACGAAGTTCCATCGTATTATACCTATAATAAACAACAGGGTATTTTTAACCGCAGAAGACGTGGAACAGCTGTAGTAGGTGAAACAGGTATTTTTAAAGATTATGTCATTGGTAGGGTTTAAACGGTTCATCCAAATAACTCCGAATGCTTTTACCAGCGCCTACTGCTGCACGTTGTCCGAGGGCCTACTTCTTTTACCGATCTCCGAAAGGTTGACAATATCGTACACCCTACATACCAAGCCGCTTGCCGGGCACGTCACTTGCTGGATGGGGATCAACATTGGGATGATGCTTTGTTAGAAGCAAGTATTAGCGAAAGTCCTCATCGGTTGCGACATTTGTTTGCAGTCATGCTGGTGTTTTGTGCACTTTCTGACGCTGCACAGTTGTGGTATAAGAATCAGAACAAATTGGCTGAGGATTTTTTTAGGCACGTACAACTTAAAGATAACAACCCAATTGAGGAGAGATTACGTGAAAGTTAATTGAATCGTTGTTTGTTGGATATAATTACATCTATTGGGGGTAATCCTATTTCTCAATATGGCATGCCGGAGGCATCATTTGACGGTGAACGTATTAATAGAGATTACGCGATGGAAACCAACTATGATCCAATTGACCTGGCCGAAATTTTACAAACTGATGTCTCGAGGCTAACTAATGAACAGCCTTTGATATTTGATCGGGTGTACCGCAGCGTTGCTATCAACGTACTACGTACTAAGTACTATTACTTTGGGAGAAATGCTATTTGTAGATGCACCCGGTGGAACGGGTAAAACATTTCTTACGAAAGTTATTTTGGCGAAGGTACGAAGCCAAGGTAAAATCGCGCTTGCTGTCGCTTCATCAGGCATAGCAGCCACATTGTTGCCAGGTGGGAAAACTGCTCATACAATGTTCAAAATTCCGATCGATTTAGACTGCACAGAAAGCCCTGTTTGTAATATTTCAAGAAACAGCGATAAAGCTAAGGTTCTTCGTGATTGTGGCTCTATTATATGGGCTGAGTCCACAATGGCCAATCGAAAAGCAGTAGAAGCAGTAGACAGAACGTTGCGTGATGTCAAGCAAAATGATCAACCCATGGGTGGCATTACTATGCTTTTTTGTGGCGATTTTCGTCAGACTCTCCCTGTAATACCACGTGGAACTAAGGCTGATGAAGTTAGAGCCTGCCTAAAGAGTTCTCGACTGTGGCATTACATTATCCCTTTGCATTTGCCATTAAATATGCGTGCGCAAATTGGAGGCAACGAAAATGCTCAAGAATTTTCAGATTTACTACTTGAGATTTGTAACGGTGTGTATACGCAGGAACAAGGAAAAGTTGTTCTTAATGAAAACCTATGCAACATAGTTTTATCAATGCGAGACTTCATATCATCTGTGTATGGAAACGCAACGCAAATACCAACTTGCGAAAATTCCTGGCTTTGCGAAAGAGCTATTTTGACGCCACGAAACGACCAAGCAGCAACAATAAACGCTGAAATTTTGATCTATGTTCCGGGGGATAATGTTGAGTATATCTCCATTAACAGAGTCATGGAAGAAGGAGAATCTACAAGCTACCCAGTAGAATTTTTAGAATCCCTCAATGCTCCTGTACTATCAGCACATAAAATAAAATTAAAAGTAGGCGTACCCATAATCCTTCTTAGAAATTTAAGCCCCCCAAAACTTTGCAATGGCACCAGGTTAAAAGTGACCAATTTATCGTACAACGAAATCTGATAGAAGCAGAGATTTTAACAGGGTGTGGAAAAGGTGAAAGTGATTTCATTCCTCGGATTCCTCTCATTCCAAACTTTTCCATTTAGTTTTAAACGAGTCCAGTTTCCAGTCAGCCTATGTTTTGCGATGACAATTAATAAAGCCCAAGGTCAAACAATGAAAGTTGTGAGTGTAGATCTAAGTATCAGCTGTTTCTCGCACGGTCAGTTGTATGTGGCTCTGTCACGGGTTAGCAATCCTAGGAGCCTGTATGCTCTCATCCCCGATGGCTATACGTCAAATATCGTATACAGAGAAGCATTACTGTAAAGTAAATTTTTAGCTACCCAAACGACAGCATATGTAATTCAAAATATGCTGCCCGAAAAGTCACTATTTCACGCGGACGAAGTCGCGGGCACAGCTAGTTGTTACTAAAAATTGTTACATTTCATGTACCTATCCAAGCCTTGGGACGAGTACATCGATAGTAAATGCTTTATTAATTGCATGCCATACATTGTTACAAAAAGCTCACATTATTTATTTAAATTGTTTGAACTTAACTTGAAATAAAAGGTTTCATACTCCTGCTTCTGCGAGCCTCTTTTTTCTAATGTTATAATAAACAGAGTATAGGTAGTCTGTCAAAAATACCAGTAGTTTCAATACATTTTTGACAAGTATTTGGCATCTGGTTATAGCCGAGATGAGTTTGCGACTAGATTTTGAACTTTTTCAATTACGAGATTAGTCAAAGTCAAATGGTGTTAATGAATGATTGAATTGCTTGTAAAAGTTTCTTATCAATTTTTGTTTGTTCTGAACTCCAGATACGTGTTTGATGATAACATAAACTCATTAGAATTTACTGTGCACAGTTCTTCCGGAATTTTATTGGGGCCTTGTCTATGTAAAAAAGTAAATCAAGTCTTGCCCCCATTCACTTTTTGTAGTATGAATAGATATGTCCTATTACTATTATACCCTTTTCCCCATTTATTTTTCTACCACTGGACAATAAAGTTAGTCCTAGACTTAATTTAGTAAGTCTGTAAAGAATAGCACCATCCCTTTTATTGCCGTGGGTGTCGTAAAAGGCGACTAAGGGACTTACTAGAGAGGGGGCAGAAGCTTTCTCTATGCGTCTTACCACGATGCTGCAATCACCAACCCGCCTGCCAACGTGGCGATTATGGCACACCCCTGTTTTAGGAGAGGCTTGTGTCCGGCAGTGGACGTCTTTCGGCTGAAATGATGATGATGATGGACAATAAAGAATCCTCTATTTATTTTAAGCCTCTATCAACAATACGTTCCCTTTCAGTTTGAAAGCAGAATGGCTGTACAGTCAAGGCAAAGGGCGGCATTACCACGCGGGGCAGCACCAAGAGCTATGCGAGTACTTGGCGTCTACCTGCCCTCTAACAGCTGATGCGCTGGAGACTGAGGATCAGAGGAAACTACGCCTTATACTCAGTAAGGTAAGGTTGAGTTTGGAATAGCGATGTATTCATTAGTTAGGCTGCATTTAAATATCCTCCATGACTTGTAATCTTTGTGGTTTGCTACTTACGAGGGAAGTGAATAATTTATTAAGCTACTCGATAGTTCAATTGTGTATCAAATTTGTAATTTTTTTTTATTCATTTGGTAGAGAAATCTCGCGCGGTGGTTCCATATGAGTTCAAAATCAAAAGTCATTTATTCAAATTTGGCTGAGGATCAGCACTTTTCGAACGTCAATATTACATAAGACAGTGCTTTAGCTGGGAAGAAGAAGTGGTGCAACAAACTCCCCAGCAGCACAGCTGTTTGTTATGTTAGATAGTTTTATAAACTTGGCTTAGTAGTTTTTGAGTTAGCTTCAATAATACGCATTCGGATTGTATGGTGTATATTGAGGATCTTGTAAAACTTCCTGTCACTGTTGTTTACATAGCAAGTAGTAAAGTACGAATTGGTGCGGGGGAGGTAACTGATAACTAAAATGTGAATACCCAACAAACAAACTAAGCTTATAAAATTAAGTCTATAAGGTCTAAACTCTTATACTTGTTATAAAAGAGCATTTATTATGTCAATGTTCCTTATAGTAGCACATTATTAGAAGATTTGGCTAATATTACCTTTATTCTTATAATTTGGCTGGGTAAACGTTAATAAATACAATTAATATGGCTACAATAAGGGTTCAAAATGTGTTCTTCTTATAGAGGCTAGTTACATTGCTTTTTAGCCATATAATATTCAAAGTCATATAAAGGCTTTTAATATGGTCAATTATTCTTAGAAAAGTAATGCACAAGGTAATTATGATGCTTTTTAACTTATAGGAACATTTGATAAGAGGTCTATCCAACAAAAAAAATTTAACATTTTATGTGATATTTACAAGGGTGAAAGCAATCCGTATTCCCTTATACAGTGATTATAAAGATATTATTCTCTATATGGTCACATTAAAATGTTTTACATAACTAGATTCGCCATTTTGAAGTACAGCAGATTGTGTGAATTTATTACGGAGGGAAATTTACATTTAAAAAATGGATTCAAAATACTGGAAGAAGTTAAAAAGGAGCGGTGGTTACAGAAGAAAAGTAAAAAAAAGTCTACGAAAACATGGTTTTGAACATCACAACCACCACCTCCACTCCTATGATACTACAAAAAGACCAAGCAGATACTAACGAATCAGCCAGTTGTTCCGCAGAGGATTTTTTTATAGAAAATAAGAATGAAAAGGAAACCAGTGAAGAAGAATATAATTGTAGCGATATTGATATAGACAATAATAATATAATGACAATGATAATATTTTTAAATGAAGAGTTGAAGAATATTGATATTCGTAGTGATATCAGAGAATGGGCAGTGAAATTCAACATTTCCCATATCGCTTTAAGTGACCTATTAAAAATATTACATCATGTAATGCCAAACAAAATGCCATTGGATGCGCGTACATTGCTCAAAACAAATAAAGTAGTAATATGCATTACTGAAACCAATGCAATATCTGCGGACAAACATATTATATTTATAATTATATTCTTTATTGTGTACTTACAATTATAATTAAATTTCAAACTTAAAACTAGTGCACAAAAGCAAGCTTATCCCTATAAAGAGATCTCTTCCAGCCAACCCAACCATAGTGAAACATAAATTTTATACATATGGGAACAAGACTAGCTAGGTACAGGATTTTGTTCGTGAGAAAGGAACCCTGACGATATGTAAAATGGCGATAGCATAAACAGGAAATGGTGCCATTATAAAGTCTTCACTCTCATAGACTCCTTGTAGACGATGTGCGAATCGTTTTGCTCTCATAATAGCACTGTTTATAACATGACTAAATAATTAATAACGTTTGTAGCACAAAAACAGCTAAAATTCAAGGGCGGGTTGATACTATAAGACTCTGCGTACCACATTTTATCATGCATTTGAATTCCCATACACTTTTCACTATAAACGAGCACATAAATCAGGTAAATAAACTACATAAAATAATAACTTACCATTCACTTTTTAATAAAATGGTTGACGTTTCTCTTTATTCACGAAACTTTTACGAAAATGTAAATCACTAAGAAAAAGACTTATTGCAGAATCATAAACAGACGGCTATAAGGGCCTATGGCTTTTTAAGAGCCTTTGATTTGCCGCAATGAATTTAACTCCCTTGTATCGAACCATAGTAAAACACGTATAAGGAAAAAAAGCGGACAATAAAGCAACTAAAAGGAAGGTTTAAGGTTATTGTCTTTATAATTTGTGCCCAAACGCACCCTTATTAGCGATAATACGGCTCCTATAAGAATATTATTTTTGGCAATATAAGCCACTACAAGAGCAATTTTTGTTTGTTGGGTAGTAAATAGATTAAAAAAGGAAACGAACGTCGGTGGTATAAAACGAAAATACAGACCCAAATAGACTTCCTATGAATCTTCATACCTGCAGGTTATGACCGTATATCGTAGACGATTAATCAAAGAAGGTAACTACGCGGGGCTAATACTCATTATAATTAGTACTAAATAAACTTGTTACTAAACAGATTTATTATGATGCAGGCACAACATCATCAGCAGCAACTGAAAGATCAAAACCACAGTCCATTGAAGCCCAAATTGCAGTCACCGAGAATGCAATGTAAGTACTTTGTAGCTAATGGTATAGGATTTTTTTATTATTTTTTTCTTGTGGGGAAATCATCAATTGACCTCTCCCGCTCTGAGCGAAGCAGGAGGGCGTGTCAAATTTTTACTGACTAAAACTTACCCGTGTTCCTTCAGTTGCCTTTGCCAGGGCCACGGTAACTATCTCGAACAATTTCGGGACCCTGACAAGGTTTAAGATTACTATTTATAAAGTACTGTTATTTTACCGTGTTTTGAAGATTAAAGATTTTGCGACATATTAAAAAAAAAGCTCGGTGGCAGGGACATTGACGCGCAAACAGTAACCATCAATTCAGCACATGATTCTGGGGAAGTAATATTCGTGAGTTAACAACAAATAAAAATGATGTCACATAGAAAGGTGCAATACGTAAGTTAGAGGAAAAAATGTATGGAACAACAAATTTATTCTTGAATAATTTGCGAAATAATTTAACGAAGGGGATTCAGAACCATGTAGGTTGTGTGTTGATGTCCCTGCCGCCTCGTATACAATCACAATCAGCCTAAAACGTTCCCACCGGATACAAGCCTCCTCTCTGAGAGAGGGAGTGGGCCGTGTTCCACCACCCGGGCCACAGTCCACCATGCGGGCCTAGTGCGGAACCGTGGTTCTAAGGCATGCCGGTTTCTTCACGATATTTTCTGATATGTATAGAGCGTAGAGCGTCGATTATCCGAACTAATTGGGGGACAGGATTGTTCGGAAAATCGGTTTTTTCGGATAATCGAACTGTATTGATTCAGCCATACATATTTATGTACAGGTGAATGAAAACCTTATGTTTAGGCATATCATTAATGACAAATAGTTTCTTTCACGCGGTAAAATTTAGTTTCATCAACTAACGGCTACTTCAGAGTGACATACGAGTACATACAACTAATATTTCGAGACAATTTCGAGTGTATTGTAGCGCGGGAGGAGGATAGCAAGCGCGAGTGGGGCGGGCGTAGTAGTTCGGATAAGCGGTCGTTCGGTTGATCAACGTTCGGATAATCGACGCTCTACTGTAGTATAGCTTTCTATCAGTGACAGAATTTTTGTAATTGGATCAGTATTTTTTTTTAAATGTTTTGATATGATTCATAGGTTTAGGTTTAAAGAAACTTTATTCTCAATAAAACTATAACATGTCGCTTACTTGAGAACAATAACTATTACTTAAATTAATACTAATATTAGGTTCGACCTTTGTTGGGTTCGACTACATCCATCACAAACGAATTAAAACATACACGAATCTCGACCCATCCAACACATTCATTTTTCTAGTAATGTCCGGTGGTTTTAGATATTGGCTAAGCTGAGTTTTGAATGATGAATGCATTGAATGAGTGTAGGTTTCTTATGCGTGAGGGTAACTTATTGTATAGCTGTGCTCCTTCAAATTTAATTAACATTCATTAAAACTCAATCCCTGAGATATCCTTTTACAAACATACAAATAACTTTATCTCATTTATTCAGTTTAGATTTTGAGTTCAATAAATTTATCTTCAACCTTTATAACATTTACATAACTATATTATTGTCGGTACTACGCCTTTTTTAGGGTTCCGTTGCCAAATGGCAAAAAACGGAACCCTTATAGATTCGTCATGTCTGTCTGTCTGTCCGATTATGTCACAGCCACTTTTTTCCGAAACTATAAGAGCTATGCTGTTGAAACTTGGTAAGTAGATGTATTCTGTGAACCGCATTAGGATTTTCACACAAAAATAGAAAAAAACAATAATATTTGGGGTTCCCCATACATGGAACTGAAACTCAAAAAAAATTTTTTCATCAAAAAAATTGGTTTGAACGAGATCTAGTAAGTAGTTTTTTTTTAATACGTCATAAATCATAAACCACAATTTACCTTTCATTCAGTCAACTCAAATATAAAATTAAAAAAAAAAACATTTAATTTCATAAACATAAACCTTATGCATAAACCGTGAATACCTGCAGGTTTCTACGGAACCCTCGGTGCGCGAGTCCGACTCGCTCTTGGCCAGTTTCTTGGGTTGGAAATCATCAATTGACTTCTCCTGCTCTGGGCGAAGCGGGAGGGGGTGTCAAACTTTTACTAACTAAAACCCACCCGTGTTCCTTCAGTTGCCTGTGCCAGGGCCAAGGTAACACTTTCAAACAAATCTCGCTACACTGACAGGTCTACGTTACGCATTTATTATGTTCAATTCGTAACTCAATGGTTTCTAGAAAATGTAAGTTATGCAGACGTAAAGAAATGTTTGACTTATTAATTAAAATATTTAATTTTATGAGTTATGTTTGGAATTTGTAAAATTAGGCTTTGTAGCTGAAAGGTTTTGTAGGCATTAATTTATAATATTGTGTCGATGTCAAGTTTTGAGTATGTAAATAAAATCAGCACATGATTACTATAATAATTAGATTTATATTGATAGAAATGTAATTGAGTGACTTTTATGAAAAAGTCATTCAATTACATTTCTATCATTATAAATTAGTAATTCAGTGGGATTCAATTAACTGTTAGCCATATTTGTTACTGTTGCGAATTATGTTATAATCAACAAACATAAGCTGACTTCTCAATATACGAAAAGCCTATACAATGTGAGTTCAGCTTAAACTGGAAATCTACAGCATATCGCCGTGTACGCACAAAATAAACTAAACAGTAAGGGGGGGGGGGGGTAGGGGGGTTGCCATTATCGCCAGGTGGGCTGGCGAGCGCAGTTTGGTGGTAAAATGCATAAAGAACTCGGCTGCCCATTCTCTAGTAAGTCCCTTAGTCGCCTCGTACGACACCCACGGGGAGAAATGGGATGGGGCTATTCTTTACGTCCGGCTTCACACTGACCAATGGCCACTTATCTACACATATTTTATCGCCACAATAACTTGCAGCGCGTATATCGACGCCCCGCCACATGGGCCGGTCGCCCGACCGCCTCACTTCGAGCTACCATGCAGCACTAACCAAGTCTTCGTCGCCATCTCATCAAATGACGTCATCACTGTGTGGTGACCTCCCCGGTATACCCACGGCAATGAGCCAGAGCTTCGACTCGCCCGGACTCATGTATGGTACGGAGAAACGAGACAGCGCTAGAGAAAAGGAGAAGGAACGAGTACAAGGTATGTGTTAGCGAAAAGTAGTGTAGGCCTTTACTAAGACATAACCAATCTTAATATAAAAAAGGCATATCTTTTTGATTTAGAACTCTATTTCGAAAAAGATATAGTTGTTATTGCAAAAAAAATTAGCGAATATCAAGCTTAGTAAAGCAACGTCAGCGTCGTCTCTTTTACTTATACTTGTGTGACAGTCTCTAACTCGATGTGTCATCTTATGGCCGCGTACTGTACATATTAAGTATAAAGACTTATAACTCTTCAACTTTTACAGAGATACCGCAACCAAAGCCAGCAAACCATTCACTAGAAGCCGCATCGAAAATGGTCCCCGTACCTGAATCGTTAATGAGTCCCGACTACCAAGACCCGATATACGACATCCAAAGATCAATACCAAAGCCGACCAATAACTCGATACACAGCATGTCGAACACTTCATCGCAGTCGAGTAACAGTAGCATTCATGAAGACAAGCCACGACACGCCAAGAACATGAAAGGCTCTCCGAAACTACCAAAGAGCGCTACGTCATCACCAAAACTAAAAACGAGAATGGAACAACGGAAAGGCAGCCTATCAAAAATAGAAGTGAAAAACGATGAGAAGAAATTAAACGGCATCACGATTGATTCGGAGAATCTCGGTGCCGACATCATGAAGTTAGCTTCGAATCAGAGACGGCAGAAGAAAATGAGCGTGGAATCTATGGCTGCCGTGACCATACAGAAGATGTGGAGGGGCTACAGGAGTAGGAACCTCAATAAGGATACGCTGCGGATACTGCACGCCATACAAGCGGCGAGGGCCAGACAACATATACAGTAAGTTTAATGTATTTTTTTGTTCATTGTAGTTTCAAGACTGACTATGTTGCAATAATCATCCTTGATCGCCTCAAGGTATCACATCACCGCTGAGAAAATAAAGATGAAATATCACTAAACGTTTCCGCTAAGAAATATTACTACACTAGCTTCTGCTTGTGACTTCATCCGCATCAAATTTCTTGCTTCCTCTACCCACCCCGTTGTATAGAATCGCCTGACGTTCGAGTAATTCGTATTCATGACTTTTTTGCTTGTCTCCTAAGCGTCCTAATATCATCATTATCATCATTTGGGTCCAAGGGTCCTAGCATTATGTTATATAGCCTATAACGGGGATGGCGAACCAATGACAAAATAATTTGGGCACGTCAGCCAATTAACGATTTCATCTACCTTTTCCTGTCGTTATTTTTAATAGAATAAGTCTAAAGACTCGCTTAGAACCTGTTTTTCAGATGTTTCTAATCCAGCTTGCACCCTGCTTAAAGTAATAAAATCTAGTCTCAACATCTAGATTGCAAACGCAGAAGTTACACTGATTTTTTAATTTATTCAAATAAATATAAATCTTAACGTTACCTACGGTATAGTAGTAAAGCTCTTTTTCTGGTTGCAAATAAAGAGTTGGAACATATTATTGTGAATTCACTAAGTCCAGAAAAAAGGAGGAGGTTTCTCAATCCGACCGTATTTATTTTGTTGTTTGTATTTGTTTTGTATGTTGTTGTTTTTTTGTTGTGAGTAGAGGGAGGGAGAGGGAGAGAGAGAGAGGGGGTGGGGAGGGAGAGAGGGAGGGAGAGAGAGAGAGGGAGGGAGACAGAGAGAGAGAGATATAATTTTGAGATAAAAAATAACAATAATGAATCCTGGAAAGGAACTTCGTTCCATCCGGGTGTCCCTTGACACCTCTCAAGTTTTTTTGTTGGTATTTTATCATCATCATCATCATTTCAGCCGAAAGACGTTCACTGCTGGACATAGGTCTCTCCCGATTTGGAGGGTTTATCATAATTGGCAGGCGGGTTGGCGATCGCAGTATGGTGGTAAAATGCATAGAGAACCCTGCTGGCCATTCTCCGGTATGTCCCTTAGTCGCCTCTTACGACACCCACGGGAAGAAATGGAGTGATGTGTGCTATTCTTTACTTCCGGCACCACGCGAAACATAGCTACATCGGTTTTTTTTAGCCACATCAGCTATTTATTAGGACAAAATGCTACGTAGATGTATAGAGGTTCGCCATCCTTATAGCCTCCCTCGAGAAATGGGCTATCCAATACTTAAATATTTTTTCAATTCGAACTAATATTTTCTGAAATCAGCGCGTTCAACTAATAAAATTTTCAGATCAATTGATATCGAGCACCTCACGCTTTTTTACAACAGAAATTATTTTCTACTCTTTGGTTTGGTTTTAATAATTAAAAAAAAAAACTAATCCTATTGTTTAAACATAAATTAAGTTGATTTTTCTATTTCGTTAGGAGGTTGACGTGCGACATGGAAGCGACGAAGGCCGCCTTAGAGTCTGAACGAAAGATACAGCAACTACAGATGCAAGCTATCAACGCATTGTGGAAGAAAGTGTCCACTTTACAGGCTGCTGGTGAGTTCCCTTTGAATTGAAAGTTCTTTCTGAAAACGCCCGCTTTGTCTGCTCTCGCAACGTCAGCACTTTTTCTTCGCTTAAAACGCCCACTACCGGCGTCGATTTGCCGATTTGGGAATGTAGTTCTAAAAGAACTAACGGTTGCCCAGTAGTCAAAATTCATTTAAAATTTAATGTACTTCTAAAACATTATTGTAAAAAAAAAATTTTTTTCTACACTCCTCCGTATAAACTTTAACTGTGCCAAATTTCATATTCATCCGACCGCATAATTTTAGAAAAAACTGTACAAAGTTTTTGTTTCATGTATTTATATATAGATACGACTTTGAACATAATCTATACATGTACTTTGTATTTTAGATAACCAGAAGCAAAGACTATCTGAATCAGATGACAGCACCGACGCGCTGCGACAACTGTCGGAGACGTGTTTCACTCTACAGGCACAGGTGTGTACTAACTGTAATGTAAAATTATCCAGAACCTGAAATATATATCTAGTTTTGATAATATTCATGCAGTTGCCGTTTAATTTACAAATTGTGTGGAAATCGGTTGTCATGGTATAGTCACGTGAAACGGAGGAATGAGGAAGATGTGTTGAGGAAAGTATTGAGTATGAATGTCGACGGCTTTAAGAGTAGAGGGACATCAAAGAAACGATGGAATGACTGTGTGAATTATGATACAGATAGAAAGGGGGTGACTACTGAGATGACGACTAATAGAGAAGTGTGGAAGAAAAAGATATGTTGCGCCGACCCCAAATAAATTGGGATTAGGGCAGGAGAATGATGAATATACATGCTGTCTGTTGGGATAGGTCAGCTCAAAGCTGCAATGGCACTTTCTTCAAAAGGCCTTTCCACACATGGCCCTGCATTGTTAGACTCACATAAAATTCAAATATTATAATGTTTGGACTTAAAGTCTGGCCGCTAAGAGAATGCGTTCGTGACACCTGTCAGTGCAACAATTCTAGTAACTCATAAAGATCAAATTCGCTAAACACGTATTCGTTTATTTGAAACTGACAGGTATCATAAACGCATTCTCTCGCCGGCCAGTCTATAAAAAGAGACTATGACCTCTGAATTTGTTTCGGCATTTCGTTTTAGGGAACATTCAGCTAGGAAATGCCGGCGCCATTTTTAAAAATATTGACGAACAAAAGATTGACGTGTAAAAGTCTCTTATAAGATCTACTCATGTAAAACAACATTTTATTTAATTTCGTAGAGTCAGAGTCATATATGACAAAGTTCAAATTCCATTGCAAATTGCTACCAACATTTTTAGTACCTTTTATTACAATTAGTTACACAGAAATCAACTTTAAAAACATAGTTATACCGTAGATAGTTGGCTAACTGGCAATGAGTGTAAACTATGTATGAATCTGAATTCTAAGTACACTAGAGATCGGAGTGAAGATGCACGTTTGGTGAAGTAATACTACCTTACGGGTTTCTGCCGTCATTTTCTGATAGATATTTCGTTTGTTCCTAGGTAGCGGAATTGCAAGGATGTATGCAAGAAGTTCTGAAGGCGGTATCTACTAAAAGCCACGCAGAGCCGGTCGCAACACAGACTGACATTACGGCTATCATCACACCTCAGGTAAGCGAAATAACATGACGAAATACTATATTGTATAACTTTAGTAACAGTATGTAAATTAAAAGTTGTTTGACCTTTAATTTTCAGGCTGTAACTGTTAATAGCAGTGATTTGCCGGATATCCGAATCCGTATACATATCCGCGGATATCCGACGGAGAAGAAAGATCCGTATCCGTTACTTTTTGGCGGATATTTTACCTTATTAATTTTCAATACATATGTAGATGAAATTCTATATATAGATGCTTAGGCAGCAATGAGAAACTATTATTTATTTATTAATTATTTCTTAAAATCAAATATTTAGTGACCAAACGATGTATAAACAAAACAAAAGAAAGACCCACGCAATGCAAGTCGAAACATCAAACATCAAGCGAAGCAAGTGGCGTCAACTATCGTTTCAATTTCACGCGCATCGACACCAATTGAATTAGAAAGTTAAGATCCGTATCCGTATCCCCGTAGTTTCTGCCCGCGACTTCGTCCGCGTTAAAATTTTGCTCCCGTGACGCTTCCCGTCGCATCGAATTGCCTGCAAATTTTCATCCATTTTTCGTTGCTGCTTCGCTCCTTTTGATCGTAGCGTGATGTTATATATAGCTTTCCTAAATAAATAGGCTACCCAACACAAAAAGAATTTTTCAATTCAGATCAGTGGTTCCTGAGATTACCGCGTTCAACCAAACAACCAAACTCTTCAGCTTTATAATATTAGTATAGACTAGCTTTTGCCCGCGGCTTCGCCCGCGTGGATGTCGGAAATTAATGCAAGAGGACGTATAACCGCGATATGAATGTGTTATTCCAGGTTATATAGGTAATATAGACTCTGTGTGCTATTTTCGATCCAGGTCCATTCAGCCATTTTTGTGTGATTGAGAAACAAACACCCAATCATACATATTTTCACATTTATAATATTATTAGTAGTAGGATTATAACTCATATTACTTAGGATTCATATTTTATGAGAACATCATGTGTGTTGGTGTTTTTAAAATAAGAGTAATAGTATTCAGAGTAAGAAGACTGCGACATAGGGCTTGGTTTAGTTGAATATAAGTCTTCCTGGTTTTTCTTAACGCTCCTATTTTACTTATACAGACACTCAATCATTTACCAGACACCGAACATAATTATAGGAATAGTACTTTTGCCAGTGGCTTGGCCCGTATAGCTGTCGGAAAATATCACCCGGGAACCTACTACCGGGATAAAGTAGGTATCCTATCTGTTACGTATCCATGATATAATATATCTTTGTGCCAAATTCGATCTAAATCCGTTTGGCCGTCTTTGCATCATTGAGAAACAAACATCCAAAAATCTAAACATCTAAGCCATTTCGCGGTCTCATACTTGGAATAATACTATTAGGTTTATTTTGAGTATAATGAACACACATGATATTCGCAATTACTATGAAGCCAAAGTAATATGAATTACAATCCTACTTATCCTGTACTACCCGGCAGCTGCCAACGGATGGACGGGACGGACGTACGACCTGCTGCTCTGCGCCCGCTTTTTAAATCTCTAATATCTTCTAAGATATTCATTTAAATTACATGCTGTAAAGGGCCATATCGATCTATATTAAATGCACAATGTATTTAAGGTACTTAATTGGATAAGGATTAATGCTGTATTGCTTAAAATCGCTTCGTAAATAAGCCCTTATTTTGCGTAAAAAGTAAAAGATAAAAAATGGTTATTGTGGGTTATCCCTAAGAGATAGACAGATACCTTTGCGGACATTTTTGTAGGCCTTTTTAAGGTGTACAATACTGTAGTACATTATTTTGATCTATTTCGTAGGATTCAGCCTGGGTTTTTCGAATTTTGAGACGTATGTCAGCGTAGTTTTCGAAGACAGTTATTTTTTTCTAAAATAAAAGAATTTTTCTAAAATAAAAGTAGCCTAAGTTACTCCTTGTTACATCAGCTATCTGCCAGTGAAAGTCCCGTCAAAATCGGTCCAGCCATTTCAGAGATTAGCGGGAACAAACAGACAGACAGATAGAAAAAAATTGTAAAAAAATGTTGTTTTGGTATATGTATCGTGTATACATCCATATACACTTAGTAAAAACTAATAAAACAATGTGCTTCCTTATTTGACTTGGAACGAACTGAACTTTATTAGAAAGACAAACCATAAACTATTACATGTTACATACTTAACACTAGATGGCGCTAGGTGTACTTTCTTATCCTATTATTTTTATATAAACTAACACCCCCACTATATAAAAATAACACTATATATAAATAACTTATTTTTCAACTAAACCAACAGCATTCACAAAAGCTTTATGCTTAATTGAACTTAAACTTTTTGTAAGCAAATCAGCTGGCATATCAGCTGTACATAAGTACTGAACATTTACCAAGTTTTGAGCAATAATCTCTTTACAAAAATGAAATCTTATATCTATATGCTTAGATTTATTATGGAAAACAGGATTCAATAACAATTTTTGTGCACTTTGGTTGTCATTGTACATAATAATAGTATATAAACTGTCAGTAACTTCACATTATAAGTTTCGTAAGTAAATAGCTTCTTTACAACATTCTGAGATCCCTATATACTCTGCCTCTGTACTAGAGAGTGCAACAACTTTTTGTTTTCTGCTTTCCCAAGAGATTGCAGCACCTGATAATTCAAAAACATAACCCGTATATGACCTCCTACTAATAGCATCACTGCCCCAATCGGCATCAACATAACCAATTATTTCAGAATTAAGTTTTGAGTCATATTTTAAAGCATAATGTTTCGTTTTCTTTAAATATCTTAAAATTCTTTTTGCATGTTGCCAATGTTCTTTAGTAAAACAATTATTAAATTGGCTCCTGTAACTAACTGAATATGATATATCAGGGCGAGTTAAAACAGATAAATACATCAAACTACCTATAAGGCGTTGATATGGTATACCAATATCACATTTGTTATCTATACTGAGATTCAGTTTACATTCCATTGGTGTATTTGATGTGTGACAATCCAACATATTAAATTTACCTAACAACTGGTCTATATAACCTTCTTGGTCTAAAGTTACAGAATTTTTATTGCACACAACTCGCATACCCAAACATTGTCTTATAGTACCTAAGTCTTTAATCTTGAAATTGTTTTCTAAAGACTTTTTCAAGTTTATTACTTCATTACAATCATTAGAAAATATGAAGAAATCATCAACATATAAAGCTATTACAGTTACACATTTCTTGTTTTTCTTAATAAACAAACAAGGTTCATATTTAGACTTTTCATAACCAATGTTACACAAACAGTCATCAACTTTTTTATACCACATTCTTGAAGACTGTTTTAAACCATAAATGGCCTTTTTTAACTTTAAGACTTTACCATCATTTAAATCACCAAAACAATCTGGTTTTTGCATAAAAATATCTTCTTCAAGATGTCCATTTAAAAATGCTGTTTTTACATCTAAGTGTGTAGTTTTAAAATCTAATTTTACAGTCAAGGCAAACAATAATCTCAAGGTAGAAAATCTTACCACTGGAGAGAATGTTTCATTGTAGTCAACACCATGTCTCTGAGTGAAACCTTTTGCCACTAAACGTGCACGATATAAAACGTTACCATCCACATCACACTTTTTCTTTAGAACCCATTTACACTGAACCACACAACCACTATTTGGAGTATCGACCAACTCCCAAGCTTGATTCTCTTCAAAACATTGAAGTTCTTCTTTTAATGCTTTTTGCCAATACTGTTTTTCATGTCCAGTCAACGCGTCCTGCAATGTCAAATCTCCAGGTTCTTGAAGACAGACATTTTGTTGACTACTGAAACCATATCTATCAGGTTGTCTTCTGTTTCTAACTTGCCTTGTAGTTGGCACAGTTTCCTGTAAACTTTCTTCTACATCTTCATACTCACTGGGTGCATACTCAGAACTAGAGTCATTTGTAGACTTTTCATGGGACGTGAGTGTTTCAGACAGTTCTTCTTCCATATCCCCCACTGAAGATGGCTGGTCTGTATCTTTAATTGTTTCATTTACATTCTCCTTTTCTATTACTGCTATAGTAGTGTTTTCTTCCTCTACAACTATCACATCTCGACTAGTTGTTATCACATTCTTAACTGGATCGTACACTCTATAGCCTTTGCTCCCATCAGCGTAGCCCACTAGAATACCTTTTTGGGCTTTTTTATCCCACTTTCGTCTCTTCTCTTTAGCTATGTGTACCATTACCATTACCATGCTGCCAAAAACTCTCAGATGACTTATATCTGGCTTCACACTATGCCACAGTTCATAAGGTGTTTTTCCTTGCAATACGGACAAACCTGTGAGATTGTGCAGATATACCGCTGTGTTTGTAGCTTCAGCCCAGAACATCTTGCTTAACTGTGCATCAAAAAGCATGCACCTTGCTTTCTCGACTAAGGTTCTGTTCATTCGCTCGCATAGTCCATTCTGTTCAGGCGTGTATGGACATGTTGTTTGATGAACAATTCCCATTTTCTTTAAGTAATCTTTAAACTCAGCATTGCAAAATTCTCCTCCATTGTCACTTCTAATAATTCTTATCTTTTTATTTGTCTGATTTTCAACTAACACTTTGTATTCTTTGAAGCTTTTCAAAACATCATTCTTGTTTTTCAGAAAATAAATAGCTGTCATCCTGCTAAAATCATCGACAAATAATAGGAAATATTTAGAACCTCCAATAGAATCGCACTCCACAGGACCACAGATGTCTGTGTGAATAATACTCAACACCTCTGTACTTCTCTTACCAATATGAGTAAAAGGTAATCTAGCTTGTTTACCTTCACAGCATACGCTACAGTTAGACTTTGTTATGTCAACTTTCCCTTTCAAGGTTAATCCATCAACTGAATTCTCCATTTTATTCAGGCATTCACTGTTTACATGTCCCAGCCTGCGATGCCAGAGCTCACCAGATATAATCGCTGCTGCAGACATATTTTCTTGAAGTTGTAGCTTGTAAACTCCATTTTTTAATAATGCGTAACCAACTAGTGTACCTTTCTGATTATATATTTCACAAGCGTTTGTAGTAAAAACAACATTATTCCCTTTGTGAATTAATTGGCTAACTGATAGTAAGTTAGTTGTTAATTCCGGTACACAAAACACATCTTTTATGTCCACATCAAAACTGCAATCATTAACTATGGTAGAAATCTTTATATCGCCGGAACACGCAATCGGCACTTTTGTTTTGTCTGCTACTACAATAGTCTGACCTTCTTTTTCGTAAGAAATATTCGTGAGCCATTGTTTATTTGGCGTCAAGTGCACGCTGGCTCCAGAATCGACATACCAATCTTGGTGGTTGAAGTTTCCGCTTAGAAAGACCGCACTGAACGCATTTGTTTGTTTACGTTCATTTCCTTTGTTATTCGACACTTCAGCCGTACATTGTGACTTATAATGACCTATTTGTTTGCATCGATAACATTTAATTTCTTTCTTCGCCTTTGTTGACAATGTCGTTCCATGTTGGCCGCCATGATTGTTAATTTTGTTAACCATAGACTTCCTGGCCGTCGATGAGTGTTGCCCACTTCTATAACCACTGGCCAAAGCGCCATTAGATTCATCGTTCATTCCATTCGTTCCGTTTCCTGATTCCATGTCAAGTAATTTACTTTTAATGGCGTCCGTTGTTATCTGAATACCCGAATGTTCGATGGCCATTATCATGGGGGCATATTTTTCAGGTAGCCCTGCCAGCAACAATGATCCAATCCACTCGTCATCTAACTTGAATCCTGTATTACACAACTTTTGCCCTGTTTCTATAATTTGTGTCACATACGCAATCATGGAACCACAATTTTCGAGTCTTATAGAAATTAAATATCTTAGTAAGCTTATTCTTCTTGTAAATCCGGAATCATCAAACAAGGCCCTTAGCTTCTCCCATAATTCCTTGGTAGTAGAAACATTTCTAATGTGTACGTACAATGAAGAGTCAATCGTGAGAATCAGCTTCGCTTTTGTTTTTGCATCTTCCTCGGCCAACAATCTCACATCTCCCTCTGGTTTGATGCATTTCATCATCCCTTCTAGGATTAAGAAGTTTTCCGCTGCAAATACCCATTCGCTGTAATTTTCTCTGCCTCTTAACTTCGGCACATTGACAATGTAATTTGCCGCCATTTTTAGCTTGCTGCATGCAATCCAGAAAACTGAGCGCCTAAGCTAGCTAACCTAATTATCCTACTGCGATTTTAAATTTATTATCACACTAATAACTTGATAACTTTAAAACTTTCGCGATAATTAGCTAAAAACCTTAATAGCCATAAATCTGGGCCCATAACCTAATAAAACAATGTGCTTCCTTATTTGACTTGGAACGAACTGAACTTTATTAGAAAGACAAACCATAAACTATTACATGTTACATACTTAACACTAGATGGCGCTAGGTGTACTTTCTTATCCTATTATTTTTATATAAACTAACAAAAACTGGTTATCTTAATATTAAAACAGACTGTGTGTGTTAAATAAAAGTTTAGCAATATTGTTGTTGCAATATTTGTTGTGTTGCTGTGACGGGAATGTTTAAGATTCTGTGATATGATGGATCAAAGATAAATATGTGAATTATTGTACTTTATATTTCCTTGTATTGTCAATTTTGTTAATTTCTCCGTTGATTTTTTTTGTTATAATTTTAATGTATAACATCTTTTCTTTGTGGGTGGGAAATCATCAAATGACATCTCCCGCTCTGGGTGGAGCGGGAGGGCGTGTCAGACTTTTACTGACTAAAACCCACTCGTGTTCCTTCAGTTGCTTATATGCCAGGGCCACGGTAATTCTTTCGAACAGATCTCGCGACCCTGGCAGGCTGTATAACACCGTAGATGTATTTCAATTTGTTATTCTGTGAGTGTATATTATCTTAATTAAAAAAATGTTGCATTAAGTAAGTATGACTGAATTCAAAATGTCTCCAGCAACTATATTAAAAGTGCCGTTGGAAGACTTTGTAGTTAGTCAACCGCATAACATGTTCACATCCGGTGCCGAACGTAAAGAATAGCATAACCCTATTTCTTCCTGTGGGTGTCGTAAAAGGCGACTAAGGGACTTACTAGAGAATAGGCAGCAGTGTTCTCTTTGTATTTTACCACCATACTGCGATCACTAAGCCGCCTGCCAAGAATGGCGATTATGGCAAACCCTCTAAATTGGAGGAGGCCTATGTCCAGCAGTGGACGTCTTACGGCTGAAATGATGATGATGATAACATGTGTGTTCGGTGCAGGAGGAGCGCAGTTCGTGGCTGCGGCGGCCGCAGTCCTTGTCGCTGGGCAGCGCGCGAGCTGACCCCGCCGCGCCGCTCCACACGTAAGTACCACACACACACACCGCCAACAGTACTGAAACAAAGTTTTTTTTTTCTGTACATACAAAACGCACATTATGAAAAATTAAATTAAATGCACACTTACTTGAAAACGGGGCTTTTGGCTACCTTGTACACACGGCTACACATCGAGCTACGCATTTATATTATAAACTAATCGCATATTGTATGGGATTTCCATATATTGAGAGGTCAGCTTAAACTGGAAAAGCATAGCTTGATGTGTAGCCGTGTGTACAAGGTAGCCAAAAGCCCCGTATTCAAGTTTACATATTTTTTTATTCATTTTTCTGCTTTTACTATAAGATATGTGACGATTTCACATGTCATACTCTTGTTGCAATAAAGGAAGTTACTCACCGAGAAAATTCGTTTAGTGAATTTGTTTTGCAAACAAAAGTAGAGCAAGTTTTTGTTAAGCGACGAACATTCATTTGCGATACGAACACTTGATGCGTACATGAACATAACACGAAAAACAAATTCTAAATTCTAATCAGTATGTTCTCGAAAGAATGCTCTATATACCCATTGGTATATAAAAACCCAAGATGCACTATCTCGAACAAACGTAACACATTCAATTCATACAATTCTACATTAAAGATTTGCTATCGTTCGATGAAGAGTTTCGTTACGTATCTCCAAAGTTCATAATCAGATCATGATTATGTTCATACAGACGCAGACTATTCTTACACCGTGTGGTCACGGACGTAAAGAATATGGCCACCCCATTTTATCCCGTGGGTTTCGTAAGTGGCGGCTAAAGGAACTAGTGGCGTAGTGCATTCCATTGTAGCACCTTGGGTAGCTCACGAGGTGGCGGGTAAACCACCAACAATAGCATTCCCAAGGAGGGTTGGTGTCAGGCTAGCGGCCGACTGTTAAACTTTGCCAAAGCCCTTAGCAACATGAGAGGAAAAGACATGATGCGCGATAGGACTAGGGTATACCCCACAGGCGACCCGCAGGGGCGGCACTCGGCTCCTGAGGGAAAAGGACAAGGGTTGTCGCACCAGAACGGGCGGGTGCGACGTAAGATGCAAGCTCGGAGTGGGAGGAATGTTAAATTTAGGTGGAATGTTGGTATGATGACTGGAAGAGGAAGGGAGCTAGCAGATGTTTTAAAAAGGCGAAGACTGAACATAGCGTGTCTGCAAGAGACGAAATCGAAAGGCGCGAAGACTAGAGAGATAGGAGAAGGATATAAGTTTTATTACTGTGGAAGCGATGGCAAGCGGAATGGTGTGGGTATAGTTTTGGATAGTCAGTTGAAAGAATGTGTGGTGGATGTTAAAAGAGTGAGTGACTAAGTGATAGCCACGCGACACAAATTGACTACCTACTTGTTGGTACGACGGAATAGTCTAAAAAGTTTCAAAAACTGTAAAGTGCTAATAGGTAAAGACTTAGTCTCACAACATAGACTCATCATAATGGAGGTAACAGTCACTGTTTCGTCCAGTAGAAACAAAGAACGACCCCCCACCCAAAACCGTATGGCGTATGATAGAAAAAGAGGAATGTGCCAGTGAGTTTAAGAGTCAAGTGGTAGACAAAATGATTGCAATGAAAGATATGGAAGGAAAATCCGTGAATGAATGTTGGAAAGAGACGGCAGTTTGTATAAGGAAAGTAGCATAAGATGTGTTTGTAGAATCGAAAGGTAAAGGTATGATAGAAATAGATACATGGTGGTGGAATGAAGACGTGCAAAAGATGCTGAAAGAGAAGAAAATTGCGTTTAAAGAATGGCAGGCCGTAGAAAATGGGAATGATAGGTTGAAAGAAGATAAGATGAAGATTTTTAAAAGAAGAAGGCAATAAAGGCGGTAGCAGTGTCGAGGGCTAAAGAAGAAGTTGTATGACTCACTGGATAGCCCTAGAGTCCAGAAGGAGCTCTACCATATTACAAAAGCAAGAGAAAGGAGAACGAGAGATATAATCCATATGAAATGTATGATAGACGATGCCAGTAACTTTCTGTACAAAGATGATGAAATAAAAGAACGATGGAAGGTTTATTTTGAAAAAGTAATGAACGAAGAAATTAAAAGAAATGGTGTGCTCGGGGAGGTACAAATCAATATGGGTTTGGTGAGGGAAATTAGCATGAATGAAGTAAGAAAGGCAGTTCAAGGTATGAAAAATGGAAAGGCTATTGGCCCAGATGTTATACCCGTAGAAGTATGGAAGTGTTTAAAAGAAGATGGATGTATGTGGCTGACATTATTCTTCAATAAGTTGTTGCATGAAGGAGGGATCCCACAAGAAAGATGCAATAGTTCGCTACTGCCCATCTTCAAGAATAAAGGTGGTGTACAGGACTACAACAACTATCGAGGGATAAAGCTCGTATCTCATAGTATGAAGGTATGGGAGAAAGTAATAGAGAAAAGACTGCGAGAGAAGAGTGAGATTACTCCGAATCAGTTTGGGTTTATGCCAGGACGAGGAACAATGGACGCCACTTTTGCCTTCCGCCAATTGTGCGAGAAGTACAGACGTGCACACAAAGGCTTGCACATAGTGTTCATTGATCTGGAAAAAGCGTATGATAACCTCGGAATGTGTTGTGGTGGGCTCTGAAAGAGAAACGGTTGTCTATGGAGTATGTAGAGTTAATTCGTGATATGTACAGTCAATCTCGTACCTACGTCCGGTCGGCTGCCGGCAATACCGACGAGTTCAATGTAGCTGTAGGCTTGCACCAGAGGTCGGCTCTAAGTCCTTACCTCTTCTTGTTGATCATGGACGCTCTGACGTCGGACATACAGGAAGAGGCACCCTGGTACATGCTGTTTGCCGATGACATTGTTCTTGTCGATGAAGATGTGTCTGAGATCCAAAGCAGAATGGTGAAGTGGCAACAGAAGCTGGAGAATGTCGGCTTGAAAATCAGCAGAACCAAAACCGAATATATGTTCTGTGATTTCGGTGGTCTCTCCAGCTCTGGAGCCATTGCGCTTGATGGTGTGCTTCTCCCGGTTTGCTCCGACTTTCGGTATCCCAGTTCACTCGTGCAAAGCGATGGCGAAATAGGTCTGGCGGTTAAGCACAGAATAAACACTGGATGGATGAAATGGCGGCAGGTCACAGGAACAATCTGCGACTCCCACATCCCCCTTAAACTTAAGGGGAAGATATATAAAACCTTGGCAGAGCTGCTGTCTTGTATGGGTCAGAATGTTGGGCCACAAAAAGGATGAATGAAAGGCAATTGCATGCAGCTGAGATGACAATGTTAAGAGGGATGTGAGGTGTTACACGAATGGGTAGCATAAGAAATGAGTGCATAAGCGGAAGTCTGAAAGTGGCACCAATAACTGATTTTTTTTGTGGGAATCGGTTGTCATGGTATGGTCACGTGATACGGAGGATTGAGGAAGTGTCGTGAGGAAAATATTGAGTATGAATCTCGATGGCTTTAAGAGTAGAGGGAGACCAAAGAAACGATGGATGGACTGTGTGAATTATGATATAGATACTACTGAGATGACTACTGAGATGACGACTAATAGAGAATTGTGGAAGAAAAAGACATGTTGCGCCGACCCCAAATAAATTGGGATAAGGGCAGGAGAATGATGAGACACAAACTATTCTTACAAAAAATTACAAAAATCCAAAATTGGGGCTATAAAATAAGTAATCGAATGACATTTTGCTTCGGTGATTGTGTGTATCTTGAGTTATATTCAATCGTGCAGTCAATGGATTCTGAACGAGAATTTTATTCGTTCGGATTATAATAAAAACTTGTAATATAGTCGACGATCATCTGTAGCATGGAAAACCTGTCTGTGAACTATATTTTCTACGTCTCTCTTGCAGTGCGAAATCTAACGAAACGGCTGCTCTGGGTATAGAGCGGACCGAGTCCGTTATACAAGAGAAATCGGCTGAAACGATCGAAGTGGATGTCGACTCGAGGACAAGTGACGTCATCATCGACTGACAACGCAGG
Source organism: Aporophyla nigra (assembly GCA_947507805.1). Classification (NCBI taxonomy): domain Eukaryota; kingdom Metazoa; phylum Arthropoda; class Insecta; order Lepidoptera; family Noctuidae; genus Aporophyla; species Aporophyla nigra. The sequence goes on along the minus strand of OX382292.1, from coordinate 21,357,662 downwards.
TAGTACGTACTGATCAGAAACCTCTGGGTTGATGTTGACACCCAATAACGTTGTTTTACTTGGTTAAAGAGATAGTATACTCCTCAGGAAAATATGTTTACGCTTAGCCATAAATGGCTTTAATGTGTCCAACCGCAAAGCCTATTGAATCTAAACTCAAGTCAGCTAATATGATTGGTCTTTTTTTTTTTTTTTTTTTTTTTTTTGGATGGGAAATCATCAAATGACTTCTCCCGCTCTGGGCGGAGCGGGAGGGCGTGTCAGACTTTTACTGACTAAAACCCACCCGTGTTCCTTCAGTTGCCCATGTGCCAGGGTCACGGTATCTCTTTTGAACAATCACGCGACCCCGGCAGGCATCGGTCCTAGCAGACCCCTTCAATAAAGCTGACATCTCTTTGAGGCGCGCGTGGAACACTACGCGCCGTCGACCCGAGCCTGGTCCTTACCGGGCGGCGAACTACCCATTGCTCGCCACCCGCAAGCTCGCGCCTACGGTGGCCGGGAGTCCGCAATCGACTCCCGGCGCCCGGGGCGTCTCCTCCTGCGGCGGCTAGGGACGTGAGGGCGCAGAGACTGCCACTCCCTCACGCGCCCCGCCTCCTCCTTCGCGAGCATTACTGCTTCGCAGAAGGAGGTGACGGCTTCCCATGCCCTCTCGCTCCGTACCATGGCTCGCACCAGGGCCGGACGCGAGAGATCGCCGCCGCCGATCGCCTCCACGAGGAATATGATTGGTCTTTGCAATTAGTCCTTGCAAATCTGATTATCCATATCTATACAAATAAAATCGAAAGGTCGTTTATTCATACATTCACTCAATGATTAATCACGAAATCTCAAAAACAACTGGACTTACGAAAATGAAATTTGGCACAGAGGTAGATTATGAATAGGAGACGTCAGCTAAGAAAGGATGTTAGAAAACTTCCCGTAAAGGGGTGAAATAGAGGGTGGAAGTTTGTATGAAAGTCTGTCAGTTTTGAACCTAGGTTCTTCAAATTTTGTGTTTAGGCTGACGATTAAAAGTTAATTTATACGTGTCTCAGCGCTTTTGATAATTATAATCCCGAAGTGCTGAAAAGGGGATGAAGTTGTGTGGAAAGTCCTTCGTTTTGAAAGCAAACATCATTAAACTTATTTAAGCATATGATTGGAAACTAGTGCAACAAAATTGCCTACATTCACAGGGGGAAGCCGTGGGCAAACGCTAGTATTATTATGTAAGTAAAATATATGAGATGTAGGTAGCGTAGAATAAAGGTCTGCAGCTAAATTACCAAAGACATGAAATCTTGTAAGACTCCGGGCAGCTACAGATTATAAAAATCCTAAACAACGGTTGTTTTTCTCAATAAATTATCGTAAACTAAATTTCAGTACTCCAAACATGTAGTATACTATCTCTTTAATACCAACTTAAATTATTTTGTGACATCACATTGGTTTTCTTTACATAGTTAACCATATAAGTGTAAGAGAATTCGTAGGTCTCGGGAAAAAGCAAATTGAAACTATTCATAATAGTTGTAAGGTTCATATTCGTGGTACGCTAAAGCAAAGCTTGGTCTGTAATGTGGGCTTGTTAAAGAATTAAAGTAAGACATGATATTTGTGTAAGAAAGTTAAATCATGGTTAAGTTATGCGACGAAAGCATCTCAAAGGCCTTCAAAGGTCTTGTTTATATTTATATTTTTGCACTTTATTTCTTACCGCAGCTGCCTGTATACATGTTGCCACTATAAATAGGTATATACATATTTTATCATCGGTCCTAACAACATTTTCTATATTATGTCAAAAATAAAAAGGTTTACAATTAAGCCGATGGGGTTTGCTTGAATGTAACGCTGTAAAGATGATTCTCTGTTACATACCAAAGAATGTGATAGCACTATGAAAGACAAAAAAATATCTGACTTTTTTTTCAACAAAACACGGTTTGTTTTTGATACAAAGACACTAAAATTATTTATTCTAGGAAACTAACTCAAAGAAATTAGACTGGTTGAATAAACAAAAAAATGTTTTAATTTTAGACGTAATATGTGGATTAAGTGAGGTTGCATCTTATTCTGTAACAGTTGATTATTGAGCAAATATTACAATTAAAAAAAAAAAAAAAACGTTGTTTTGCAACTGTACAAGACTTATTATCGCTTGCTACATATAAGATTTTTGTATCGCCGAAGCTTGGTCATTCTTCTTGCTTTATAAATGACCAATTTGAAACAAGACTGGACAAGGCGAATGTTTTTGTTCCCTGATATCCTTGCCAATTTGAAATTACCGCTTGTATATGTCACCGTCAAATTGTAAATACCGTTAGATTACAATCAATCTCGCGAGATTAAAATGTAACGGTTCACAATATTTCGACAGATTACAATCTCGCTAGTTAGATTGTAATCTAACGGTTTTTACAATTTTACGCTCACACAAACTACAGGCTATTGATTGAGTCGCTTGAATCAGTTGGTTCTACATTTCCATTCGAACAATAATAAAGTGAACAACATTCGCAAGACATTTTTTGGATCGATGGATTTCTAAACAGATACTGTTCAACCCTGGGACTTGGGAAGTACCTTATCGGTTGATACAAGTGAGTAAATGAACAGCCTGTAGATATGTTAATTAAATTAATAAATTCACGTTTTACAATCATAGTAAACGTTTTTACCTAATTGCCCATAGTTTTAACAATTATTACGTTATTTTTTCTTTTCTGTTGTTTGACTGATGGCGATCTGTAAATGTCGCATAATATTTTTACATATTATAGTTTTAATTTAATTAGCACTTTAGTTAATACTAGGTTTAAACGTTCACAAAGACGTGGTTGTTGATTTTCAAACGAAATAATTACGAGTTACGCTATTATAATCAAAGTTGCTTTAACAGTTTGATTCTTATACACTGTGATCAAATGAACAGTAAAGGCTAGAGTTCAGTGCAGCCTTATTGCGCCGCAGGGCATCGGAATGCATATCAATAAAACCTAGTGCGGCCCGAAACTTCTAAGAAAATGTACGAAAATTATTTAGAAAGATTTTTGCAATGTGTTGTGTTGCGGTGCGGCTCCCAATGTGCGCTAACCCTTACAAAACTAATGCGACAGATTTGTGTCAACGATCTACGGTCGACGTAATAGAGTGCTCTATGCATACAACGGTGTACTAAGTCATATAATGTCAAAAAAAAGGTGTACTAAGAAATATGTCAAAAATAAGAAGGGAAACGAAATTGCCTTACACACACAGTCACTTAGTTAACGCACTGACTTCACTGCCATTTTGCAAATAAACCATTGAATTTGTACATTTTTACAACTAACCTGTTGTATATTCACAATAATTGTACACAAATCGGCTGATAAGGCAGTATTAATATTAATTGTTAACAAAAATATTTATTTCTAGTAGTGTGGTACATAAATGTTAGTAATTATTTAGATTTAAATTATACAAAGAATAGATATGAAGTTCTAGAGTGTTCTAGAACATTTCTATAGCTTTAAAACGATCTGGTAAACTATGTCACTTATTAAATAAGTTTTAAATTCAGATTTCAATATTTAAACTACACACACAGTCTTTTTCAATCATAAACAATTGGACGTATTTAAGCAAAAAAAAAAAAAATCCAATCCACAACTTGGTCAAAAATAAGTTTAGTGCACCAAACTATTCCAAATTATAGATCCTATGAGTCAGTAAAACCGACCAAGCTAAAAATAGCTTTATTTTTTGTATACTTAAATTTTAGAAATCAATGATATTGCGCTTCTTATCGTTTTTTTCAGCATAAAAAATTCAAACTTTATTTTTGTTAACTAGTATTTCTAACAGGATATGTCAATATACCATTACTATTTAAATAACGGTGTTAATATTCCACTAACAAAATTATACTTTTTGTTAATTTTAAAACAAATACTTAACGAAAAAATACCTCTTGAACTTCAAAGTCAGTATCTCAAAAGTAACTGGGTGTGGATTGGATCCTTTTCGCTTAACTACGTCCAATTGCAAGTTTCTACACCTGCATCTATTTAAATAAGTTTTTACACCACAGAAACCGTTTTACGTTAAATTAGCTATACTTTTAGTAGAAAGCAAGAAGGAAAAATAACTATGTACCAAAATAAGTTATCTGTTTACTGGAGAAACAACAATCCATTGGGAAGTGAAATAATGATTATTTTACGGTTTTCGACAAATCCCTCGCCGTCTTGTATTTCAATACTTTCACAAAAGGATTGCACGTCAAGCAATGAACCCTGTTCATCATAAGATTGTTGCTGTGCCACATGCTAAATACTCAGTTTAAAACTGTCCATTTGTGACATTTCAACGTATTCGATACAGTGACCCAGACAAATACGCGTTGCAAAATCCAATGTCATAAAGCAACCTATTTCGAACCCACATAATAGTCATTGTCTTCACACTCTACATTAATTCAGAATGGTGGTATCGCTTTGTTTTGTAGATTTTTGATAGTAGTCACCACGAAAGTCTGACAACCAGTCTTACCAAGGGTTATCGTACTGTTCAGTAAGGCTGACGCTCCATGTAAAATACTGGTATTAACATGTTGACGGAAAGAACGCTTCTCGACGTTCTCTCTGGATAAAATAATACGACAGTACGTTTATCGACGTCAACCTTTTGACTAGCATACAATCAGTACGCCTTGCGACGTTTTATTTTATATACTAAAAAAAAAAGGAATGGGCATTCTTAGTGTCGCCACAGATAGACTTATAATCTTTTATTGTCTTATCGTGACGTTAAAAAAAACGTCAATAAAAATGAAATTTTGTAGTGTCTCAAAACGATTAACCAGTAAGAGAATACTGTCCGTCAACGTGTTAAGCTGCATGAGAAAACTCACATCGTTCCTCTTTTTAACCGACTTCAAAAAAAGGAGGAGGTTATCAATTCGAGTGTATTTTTTTTAATGTTTATGTTTGTTGCCTCAGAACTTTTCACTGGGTGAACCGATTTTGATAATTATTTTTATTATTTGAAAGCTGGTGCTTCCCGTGTGGTCCCATTATTAATTTGGTTCCATTCGGACAATGGGATCCATGTGAAAACCGTATAAGTCTTAAATTTGAATCAAGTATTTGCGCGACAAATGAACGAATAACGCGATTACATTAGTGCGGGGTATCTGCCATAACTAAAAAGTTGAAAATAAAAACTTTTTACAAAAAAATAACAACCAACTTCCTTAAAAAAACACTACAAGGTCAAAAATAACTTTAATTTTGGAAGACGGTGGCAAAAAAAAAACCTTAAATACAGATCCTAAGACACCGACTTCGGAAATTAAAGTTATTTTTGACTTTGTAGTGTTTTTTTTAAGGAAGTCGGTTGTTATTTTTTTGAAAAATGTTTTAGATTGAACACTTATTTTGGTACTAATATTTATTCGGGAAGTACATACTCCACTTGGTTGCACCGAGTTGATTGAATAGAATTACTTACGCCAAACTGAGAGCGGAATAGCGCCACATAGACACCAGGTGCCACCAACAAAGCAAACCGTTTTCGACCTTTTATCAATATTTTTCAACGTACTTTAATCATGTGTTGGGATGACCCGATGATGACCCCCTGATGTGTTTCCCTTTTAATAACTAATTATAGGTTTCATTACATAACGCGTTAGTACGGTGTCTTGTTCTATAAATATTAAAATTATAATACTATTTTAAATTAATAGGAGCTTTAAACCTTTTTTATCTAGTGCAACGGTGCTGGAAAAATTGGCAGTAAGGTTCCCTCTGATTATTAGAGTACTCTCATACTCAAATAATCTCTTATGACACTTACGTAAAAAGTTAAAGGTCGCAACTGAAACAGCAATTAGGAAAACTACTTTATTATTAAGAAGTTATAATTAATTAGTTTTATTGTTAATTATTATAAAAAGGTAAAAAACGAGATGCCTTGTGTATTGAGCTTTATTTTTCAAGATGTTTTTAATTTTCTATTTTATCGGGTGTCTGCTAGTTAACGAATCTCTACGCATGTATATTTTTTGTATATGAGTTTTTTAAAATCTGTAATAGAATTGTGACTATTTGAATTTTGAGGACTTAGCGAAAACTTCGAGTTCGAATAATAGGTTGAAAACCGAATATTGCATGTGATTGTTCGAATTAAGTGTACATTTTGTCTCTTGACCGACTCGTGTGGTAAAATTAGGTCCATCATTTGAAACATGAAATCGTTACAGGTTCTTGGCGAGGTCTTTGGCAAGAACAGATTTTCTGGTATAGATTGCTACAGGTTGATCTACGGAAAGACAATTCTTTAAGTGTGAGCACATAAGTTACTTTATACGGTACCGACTTGTCTTTACTGGAGACTCGCGTTTTTATAGAAGCACTTTAAGTCCCTTGATTACTTTCTTGCATAAAAGAAGTCAGATTCAAATAGTTCCAACTTATAATGGAGTTCTAATAAGCTAAGTACTAGTCATTTTTAACAACGCATTGTCATTTTATATTATATTCTAGTGGTCAGTGCAATTAATTTTTAGCTTCGCCTTACATGACATTAATGTGTTCATAAAACCTTGTTTTCTCATAATATATAGTTCGTAAAGTGCGAGTAGTAATAGATTCCGTAAATGTGTTTTTCTGTACTTTAACACGCTGACATAAAACAAAATTAGGTAAAGAAGTGTCTGTTTTGACAGACTGTAAATCTGGATGAAGAAAGTAAGTTTCTAATTTCTTATCGTATTTGATGCTTACAATTTAGACATTCAAATTTTTCTTCAGTTTCAAAGTACAGTAAAATACGTTTTTTTTAACGAGAAAATGTGAACAATATTGTGAAAAGAAATGTTAACAGTATAAACATAAGATTAGCTCGATGTAAGATCTTTTGGTGTCTTCACAAATACCCGATATTGGCGCCTGAGTGTAACTTCTTATTACAGTATAATTATCTTAATTATTGATCGCCCATTTTTGCCACAAAATGGGCGAGAAAATCTTGCCGTGTAAATGAATCTTTATTTTGGATTCATAGCCTACTTAAAATATAAAGATGTTTTTAGCTCATACAAATGTAAATTTTAAATAATTGTGAAATCACTATAAGGTTTCAAAGACACCGTCCTGTGTAATTTCAATTTCATCGCATACCCACCTATTTGTTGTCCATTACGTTATAGACTGTATTTATTATGTTTTATAAAACGATTTTAAAACATTCCGGCTTTTATTCATCCCGTTAACAACAACATTTCTTTTCAGGCATTTACTCGGACAAAGGCCGAAAAGAGAAGTGTTAAAGTAATTATTGCTCCAGTTCGAAAAAGAGATAACGACTCTATTGGAGTGCATTTTTCCTTGTCCGAATGATTTTAAAACACTTCTCTATGTGACACTTTTCATCCTGAATGGCAATTCAGGCAAAGTAGCCTATTTCCTTATCCAGGTTCCTAATTTCATCCAAATCCGTTTAGCCGTTCTAACGTGAAACCGTAATAAATAAACATACAAACAGTCAAATATTTTCTCTTTATATTGTAATATTGGTTATAATTATGTCAACAGCGTCGTTCTGGATTTCGTTGAGTGTCTATAAAATGTTTGGAGTGGTTCTGGTCCCGCACTGTGTTTCATGATTCTGGCATAATTCGTTTAACACTTAGGGATTCGCGTCCTAATTTGTCGCACAAGTACTCGCTACCGGGTCCGTTGGACCCAGTATAATGTCATAAGTTTTTTCCAGAACTGTATGATAAACGTAAATGTTTACTTTTTTATACGGATTCTATATGTATAATAAAAGATATTATTGAATCAAATATTAATATTTATTTATTTTACTTAAACAAAGGCTATTACAAAAATATACTTAATTTCTCCTTAGTTTTGTGACAAGATTTAGGGTAATCATTGTAATTTTTATATTTACTTATTTTAAACAAAATTTTCTGTATTTACTTACACAATTATAATATACTTATATAAACGGAATAGCAATGAGAGATCAATCATCACAGAAGTATAAAAAAAATATTATCTTCTTTGGAGTAAAATCACACTTGTCAACATTCTTCAGACACTTTGTACATAAAATTTAGTTATAACAATTTGTACAAACATGCTTCATGTGTTCTCCACAAATTGGTACACTGCACTTTGTGCAAAAAACTTTGGTTTTCCTATCTTTTTTCCAATTACATAGGCCGCAACGCACTTTTCGTCCACTCTCAGGTGGGTTGGATGCAGCAGTTGGTTCTACTTCTGGTATTATATTTCGGATACGATTTTTGATGTGCTGAGGAATGTTTGTAATAGAAATTCTTTCATGAAGGTGTGGTACAATCAGAGAAATAGCCAGTGTTTTGATAAAATCTCTTCGTGTGAAGTTATCAGAAGGTAACATGGCCTTTTAGTCCGCCAATATTTAATAACCCAAAAAATATGCAAAGTGGCCAACGTTGAGTTCCTCTAGACACAGAATATGTACCAGTCATTTGGTCAACTACATCGACTCCACATTTGAGGTTATTGTAATCGGTTATCATTTCAGGTTTCTTTTGTTCACCGGTTTCTACGTCTATTTTAGCATCATGATGCATAGTAGATGCTAAAAGAACTACTTTGCCACGTTTAGGCACGTAAGATAGCAATGTGGTATTATTTTGAAACCCAAAGTAAGTTTCGTGCTCCTGTCTTCCTCTGGTTTGAGTAAACTCAGGAGGTATTTCTTTTTTGTTCTTTCTGAGAGTTCCTAAGCATGTCAAGCCAAAGTTGTCCAGTAAATCTGTCATCAATGAAACACTCATAAACCAATTGTCCATGACAATATTACGATGAGAACTTTTTATCGGGTCCACCAGTCTTTTCACCACATCGCTTGGAGAGTTGCTGATCTGATTTGGACCATCATTTTGTTTGCCGGCGTAAATTTCAAGGTTTGATGTATAATAAGTTTTTGCATCACAGACTGCAAATATTTTTAGGCCATACTTGGCTGGTTTGCTGGGAAGATATTGTCGGAATGGACATCGACCACGGAATGCTAAAAGCATTTCATCTATGGTGACATGCTCTCCATGCCTGTAGTATTTCCGAATATAACCCACAAATTGCTCAAAAATCTCTCGAATTGGCGCCAATTTATCATTTTCCTTTCTTGCTGGCCTTGTTCTTATATCATCAAAACGCAAGTATCTAAGCAAAAGGTGAAATCTACTTCTTGACATAGCTGCTATGCAGATATCACATCCGGTACCATCGGTGGCCCACAGGTCCTTAGTATTCAAGTGTGCTCCTCTCAATTTTCCAATATAAAAAAGAAGTCCAAACAAAGCTTTTATTTCCGTGACACTAGTAGGTTTACAGTCTCTCTCTCTTTCAAAATTGTCTCGAACTTTTTCAGTCATGTAAATATTTGTAAAATCCGTTATTTTCGTCAACATTTCATCGGGGAAAAAAAGACAAAACTTTTCCAACGGTGTAGTTGAGTTCAACATTTCTTGACAAGGCCGAGGAACTTCACGCATGATATTATGACTCCGAGTTCTTACATTTCTTGCGGGTTCTTCAATACTCCATAAAGTAGTTTTGTCTTTACCAATATAATAGCCATTTTGTAAAATCGACAATGGAACACAATCTAAATCCGGACGTCGGAGATCAGGCGCCGGTCGACGGATGCCTTGCCTTGGCTCTGAGTTTAGTTCATGTTCAGATTGTATATTTGATGCTGATGACCTTGGGAAGTTGAATACTTCGCCTTCTTGTTCGGAATCCGATTCATGTTCGCTTACATCTAAGCAGTCTTCAGTTTCAGAGCAGTCTTCGTTTTCTATTTCTTCATTTAGATATTCATCTATCTCTTCAGGCTTTAAAACCCTATTGGTTGCCATTTTCTACGAAAGAAATAAAGAAAATAGGTAAATAAATAGTAATAACAAAATGCAAAATTCACTTACGTATTTAGTCGCTACCGGGTCCGGCGGACCCACACACACCTTTTACGTCCGTAGCACTCACTTGCAGCGCGCCAACTGATTGCCGACGTCGTCATTTGCTGTGCTACACTATCGTTAAAAGGTACTAAGAGCGGCAACGTCGCATTCGTCGAATTATAATATTTCAGAAGCAAAATATGAAGGACTGGGTCCGTTGGACCCATTAGCGACTCCTTAAGTGTTAAGCGTCGTTAAATTGAAATTTGTGTGGTCTCTGATTTAAATTACGAAAGTGAAATGTTTCAAAAGAATCTTAAAATAATGTTTTTAAAGTTCAGCGTCGTTCTGGGTTTCGTTATGAGTGTCTATAAAATGTTTTGAGTGGTTCTGGCCCCGCACTGTGTTTCATGATTCCGGCTTAATTCGTTTGCGCGTCGTTAAAGTGAAATTTGTGTACTCTCTGATTTAAATTACGAAAGTGAAACGTTTCACAAGAATGTTAAAATTAAATTTAAAGTTAGACACATAGCTACTCATCAAGATATATATTTCCAATTTTAGCTGACCTGAAAGTAAAATGTTTCTAAAAATGATATTTAAAGTTCTCGTACACATGGCTACTCTTCAAGGTATACACGCAGACCAATAAAAAAGTATAGACGGAGCCGTCGTAAATTAGCGACGAAATAAGTGAGGACTAGTTTGGCTTTGTGAGCGTAACTTGGTGTATGACATCGTAGATTTGCACATGTGTGCTGGAGAAAAAATGTTGCAAGCATTGCGCTGCGACTCCCAAGTGCAAGAGATATACTTTGGTTAAGTTTTATTATTATGTAGGTAGTATAGTGTTTATCTTTGAAAGAATGAAAGATAATTTCATTTGACAATAATTGACGCCTGGAATCACAGAGTAGCCGTGTTTCACCTACTACACTACCGGCCGCGGTGCAACGTCAACCCAGTGCTTCACCGCGACCCGACCACGTTGGTGACGCCTATGATGACGCGGCTATATCTGTGAGTACCCAATGTAATGAATGATTGAGGAGCGAGCGCTTTGGAGGAATTTTTTTTTTAATGTCTTGTTTAAGAAAATATTAAAAAATGTAATCAATATGTATTAATTGAACATAAACGAAATAATAATATTTATTCAAAATTCTTTATAGGATAAATTAATATATTCTTAAATATAAATCTTAATTCTGAGTCTTACGTGCTGAACTAGGAAGTCCTGTGTTTCAGGCGAGAAGAGCTAAAATAATTTAAAATTAATAAATAATCAAAAAGGATTCTGTAGTACAATACATTTTTTTTTAAGTTAACAATTTGTAAAAAATCTGTAATGTAGACAAGTTATACTATTAAATAATGTTACCAAAACTTCTACTTTTTTAATTAACAAGATACTTAAATTAGGTCAAACATTTTATCAAAACACTAGCTTCAGCCCGCGACTTCGGCCGCGTCAAATTTTTGCTCCCCTGACCCCGTCGCATCGAATTGCCTTCCAGTTTTCGACCATTTTTAGTTGCTGGTCCGCTCCTTTTGGTTGTAGCGTGATGTTATATGGCCTATAGGCTAACCCAACACAAAAAGAATTTTTCAATTCGGACCAGTAGTTCCTGAGATTAGCGCGTTCAATCAAACAAACAAGCAAACTCTTCAGCTTTATAATATTAGTATAGATTCATATATTAGACTTTCGTAGGTATTGATGTTTTCTAAAACTGTAATACATACTTTGTTTTGTTCTATGTATAATCCATAATTTTCATGGTGCAGCGATTTTGTGATTAGTACTTGAATGATTGACGAATGACAATAATGCGTTGTAATAAGGATAACACTCGATGGTTTTCAACTAAGTATATATATTTTACGTAATCGTAAGCAGTACAATTTAATTACTTAAATATACACTACGTGTACGAGGTAAAATGCGAGCACTAGTTCTCAGAGCTGTCCAACTAGTGAGGTTGAAGCAGACCGAGAGCGCAGTGAACACACTGAGCCAAACTCTTGGAAGCAGGCCTCCGTCACTCCATGTACCTACTTGCGCGCTATAATTACCTACCGCCCGGCCGAGCGGTCTCTGGCCGTTTGCGGACCATTTTCAGTGCGGTTTTCGCAAGCGAAGCGCACACACGTTGTTCAATTTTAATCGTTCCATCCTTTTGTACGCTTGAGCATTTAGGCACAATATAGCATGCAGCGGTTGCTGACGCGACGGAGTAGGCTATTATAGCAGAGTAGGTATTGGAAATTTTCTACTGAGTGAAGTATCTGTTATGTAGTAACCAGTGGCGGCTGGTGGGTCGCGGAAGTAGTGGTACACTTTATCAGTTTACTATGTATTCGGATTCGAAATAAAAAAGAAAAAACCAAATTAGGATATTATTTAATAACATTAAAGTAGGTATTTTTATTTTTTATAAACTAAATCGATTCGCCGACTTTTTTCCGAAGCGAAATGTTCGATCACCTTTTTATTAAAGTCTGGGATTGATCGAATAAACTTTTTTCCAATTGTGAGCACAGAAAGTGCATTTAATCGGTCCTGGGACATGGTGTTTCTGAGAAACGTTTTAATTCTCTTCAGTGTTGAAAAACATCGCTCACTTTCGACCGAAGTCATTGGTATTATACAAAGAATTTGAAGCAGTTTCACAGATTCTGAAAATGATTCAGTGAGATCATTATTGTAAAATAATTGTAAAATGGCAATTGCACTATTTGCGTTGATGAAATCGTCGCGGTTGTATATTGTGGAGAGTTCGTTTTTTAATTTGTATCGATCCAAAGCAGAGTAAGTAGAAACTGTAGTCTTGAAATCTTCATCCGGAAAAGTAGAACGGAATGTGGTAAAATTCTCAGTAAAATAATTTCGCAGCAATCAAATGATTACAAAAATTGAATCTGTCTTTAACTTGAGTAATAATAATATCGCACACTTCTTTAGCTAAAACGGAGCTAGAAGACTTAATCCTTTTTTGATTTGGTTCTTCATTTTGATCTATGGAGTCACGTGCATTCTGTATGCTGGTTTCAAAATCGTTAATACTGTTTTTTATGTAAACTAAATCAATATTTCTTCTTTGCAATTGTTTGAATAAAATTTCACTGTGCGGCAGAATAGATTGAAAAAAATCAAGCCAATATAAAAAAAGTACTGTCGTTTAAATATCTTAGAAGCATATCAGCCTGATTTATAGAGCTAGCATCATTTTCAGTTTCTATGATGATGGTCATGCATTCTTTTAAGGCCTCTTTATAGCAATGAACTGCGTTAACTGTACGTGAATTAAAGTTCCATCTCGTTTGTGGAGCAGCTGGGATCTTCTTTGTTATAATGGTTTTCTAAACCTCTGTGCGCTTAGGCGATCGTGAAAAAAACTTTGGAAAAGCTTGAAGATTAGCAAAAAATTTTTGTATAGTTTTGTTCGGGCTTACACTTTTTTCTATTATTAAATTAAGTTGGTGGGCGTAACAATGAACAAATTGAGAATTTGGATACACTGTTTTTATTTTAGCTTGTACTCCACCAACATTTCCGCTCATTACAGAGGCGCCATCGTAACATTGTGCTATTAGTTGTTGCGGAGATATCTGAAGTGCCTGTAATTCTGTTAGTATAGCGGTACTAAGTCCCTCGGCAGTATGGGAATGCGGCGTAAGATATTTCCAAAACCGTTCGTGAACCTGTCCGTACTCTTCATATCTTAAAATCATTACCATCTGAATAATTGTAGATACATCGGTAGTTTCGTCAGCTTGAACTGCTACATAATCACATTTTTTTATAATATCCGACAATTCTTTGTGGTACACAAATAAAATTGAATCCAAAATATCGTTTTGAATAGTTCTTGACGTACCTTTAAAAACTGTACACGATGCGAGATGTTCCTTCATGACTGTATCCAATTCTGACACAAAATCTATTAGGCCTCGGAACACACCAGCATTACTAGACTCACTTGTTTCGTCGTGACCTCGCAAAGCCAACTCAAATGCACCACAAAACTTGACACAGTCGATAAGACGTGACAATATGTACCTATTTTTATCAACTTGTTCGTTAAATTTTATTATATTGGCTCTGTATATAGAATCTAATTGATTACGAATATCGACAGTGCCCAACACAGACAAACTCATTACATTTTGTAAGTGCACTTGCGATGAATCATGTTTTTTTATTTTTTCACTCAAATGCGTCAAATTGTTGACCCCTGTTTCCGTCCAAATAGATTCACCGCCGAAAACAATGCAAGGAAAACAAAAGATTGTATTGAGCCGCTCACAGCCACATAGCCATTTCTTTTTACTGTACATTTCACTTTTAAAACTCCGCGTGAACAATTTTTTTTTCGATTTACACTCTTGTTGCAAATTAAGAAATGGCCTGGGCGGTCCAGCCGATTTTATATCCAATTTTTGTTGGAATGTTTTATTATTACTTTTAATGTAGTCAATGTTAAACTTTATACTCATTTTCACTAGTATTTATACACTCCCACAACACAGTAAGTAAATCCTTTCAACTTTCAAAAAAATGTAAACAAACACAAAAACACGCGCCGCGATGTGACAGATTACGAGCCAGCAGGCCGGCTCCGCGAATTTCGTGAAACCTCGTGCGCTCTCGGTAATCTTCGGCCTGCTCGTGCGGCGCACGCGAACCATCATATTTTGCAGTACATTTTCTATCAAACTATCTTTGTCTCACGCGCCAGGCGTTCTAATTCGTATTTTATAGAAGTTGTATGAGCAATCGCCGTGCGCTCGCCCGAGCGCACGAGAAATTTTCTATACTGCGAAAATAAGTCTTAGAGAAATTGTTGTAGAGCTGAAATTGTTTCGTCATAATTTTGTTTAGGTATAGAATAATGAATAGCTTGTTGTTGAGGTAGGTATATTAAGCATTTTTTGTTTTTTATTAACCTGCTAAATTCTGGTAGTTCAGCGCACGAGTGCACTGAAGGTACAGCCGCCTCTGGTAGTAACTATTTAGTAATCTGTGCTTGAAAGTCGCTACGCCCTCGCAAGAGGGCGTGCGGCCCGCCCCCCAATAGCGGTCCCGGGGCTGTGCCCCCCGGCCGCGGAGGCCATACGTTGGCCTGTCACAACAGGCCCCTCATCTTGTTCGCAAACAGAGGCTGTTGGATGCTCGAGCGCCCGTTCTTAACGTGCGCCCATGTCAGTGGCTGCTATTGTTTACTGTAGGCGCGCCACGACGTTGACTCACAACGCCGCTTTCTTCACAGCATCTCGGCGGTCTGTCCCCGCTTGGTGAGACCCCCCAGTTACCTGAGGGAGGCCCAGCGAGAGACGACCAGGGATGGAGGTGCTGACTCGACGCTCTTACAGCTAGGGTGAGTGGTTCCAGCCCGACCCGCTTCCAGAGCCACCTGGTCACGGTCCGGGTCAAAGAACCGTCGTGTGTGTGTGAGCGGTATTGAGTTGTGTAACATCGCCCAGTGTCTACGAGAATCGCGAGCCCGCGCCGCGCATCCACGTGTGAGTTTAGGCGCCTGTGTAGTGGTGGTTGTCTGTATTTACGTAACGTGACGTGTCTATATTAACTTAGCACACGCCACGTTACGGATAAATGTTATGTCTGAGCCAAACGGCCCGTGCGAGCGCCTTATAAAGCGGCCGGCGCGTAGTGGGGATCGAAGTTCCGCCCCCTTGGTGACGCGTAAGGTGCCGCGAAGTAGGAACGCCGTTTGCGCGCGCGCTTTATGTTAATGACATTTTTACAATCTCTCCCTCTGGATCTAAAGTCGTCCCGACGATGATCCAGGATCAGAAGAATCAGTCTAGGGTCTGCCGCGCTTCCTTACTTGTACCTCGTCATCGTCAGACTGGGGTTGTTTTCGTGGCCGCCCCCTCTTTCTGATAGGTTGGACGGGGATTGGTAGCTCAGCACAATTTCCAACATATGGTACCAAAGCGGAAGAGTGATACACTCCGACCGCAACATCAGGTTTCGCAACATAGGTCATCATGATATGTCGCCAGTACGTTAGCCCATTCATGTTCTGGTACAACCAATTGTGCCTCGTCGGAGTCTGAATGGGGACTGTGTCGATAGAGTATCCCATTATTTAGTTGGTACCCTTTATTGCTCCAATATACTGCCTTCTCATCGTGGTCTATTCCTTCCAGATCTTTGACAGTCGGTCTTAATCTCTCGTCCTTTAACTGTTCTTCTCTAATTTCAGCTGTACTACGTAAGACGTATGTCTACGCTCACTGTACAAACGTCACATACTTGAAGCATTTCTTCATTGTATGATGGTCAAGAAAGACAGTCAGCGACGGTGTTTGTCCTACCAGGGGATATTTAATTGTGATGTCCAATGCCCAATAGCAAATGCAATAATGGTGCCCATCTTGCAAGCCTTCCTGTCGGCGTTTTTAAGGACATAAGCCACTTCAAGGCTTGATGGTCTGTAACTATGGTGATAAAGAGTCCTTCAATGTAACCACGGAACTTTGTTACTGCCCAAACGTTAGCAAGCGCCTCCCGTTCTGTGGTAGAGTAGTTGCGTTCGGCTGATGTCAGAAGACGACTAGCAAACTCGACGGGGGCTCGTCTTCTCCCTCCTCCTGGACCAACACTGCTCCGATTGCGTAAGAGCTAGCGTCACTTTTTATTATATAGGGTTTGGTTTCTTCGGCCTGCCTGAGTATTGGGGTAGAAGTCAAGCGGCTCTTCAGTTCGTGGTAGGCATTCTGCTGTATTTCTGTTCATTCCCACTTAGCGTTATTTTTGGTTAAATGAGTGAGAGGTTCCGCAACCTTTGCGAAGTCATGGATGAAACGCCGATACCAGGAACACATCTGTAGAAAGCTCACAAGATGTTTTAAGGTTTTCGGTGTGGGGAGCTTTGTGATTGCAACTGTTTTCTCAGGGTCCACTTGCAGTCCTTTCGGCGTAATATAGTGGCCTAAGAATTTAATAGTTGAACAGCAAAAGCGACATTTCTCTCGATTTTTTGTTAGGCCGAATTCTACAAGCCTATCGAAAACTATTTCCAGATCTTCGAGATGTATATGAAAGGATGGTGATAGTATTACCAGGTCATCCAAATATGCGAGGAGCTTCACATCAGGCAGACCCACTCGCATGCGATCAATCAATCGCTGAAATGTGGCTGGAGCATTACGTAAACGGAACGGCATGCGAGTGAAATTGAATATGGCGAACGGCGTAATAAATGCAGTTTTCTCTTGGTCTTGTTTGCGCACTCCAACTTGCCAATAGCCTGCTTTCAAGTCTAATAGTGACATGTATGGGGTTGGCTTGGCTTCACGCAAGAGGTCATTCCGAGGAATTGGGTATGAATCGGGTATCGTAATCGCTTTGAGTCGACGATAATCCACGCAGACTGTTGATGTTGGGTTTCGGTACAAGAACAACAGGCGCGGCCCATGGGGACGAAGAGGGTTCAATAATACCGTCTGCCAGCAAAGCGTTGATCTCACGGTGAAGAGCTTCTTTGCGAGGTGGCGAGAGCTTGTATGGTGGGACCGAGATTGGCTTATCGTCTATGGTTCTGATGCAGTGCTCAATCAGTTCTGTTGGTTCTTGCTTGACATTGAAAACGTGCCTGTTTTCTTGTAGAAGCCTGTCCAACTGCTCCCTCTGAGCACGCGTGATGTGTGTTTCGATGTCAATTGAGTCAATTCGTATTTCCCAATTGTTTTTGTCAAAGAGACTGGCACTTTGTGGGGATAATTCGATGTCTTCCCGGTGAACATTAATTTGTGCATCTCGCAGCATAAAGTCCGTGAAACTGGGAGAAAAGCCATCGAATAATCGTGATTTCTTTTTTGATGGAGGTGTACTGGTTAGATCTATTGTTGCCAGCTTATATTCAACTTTACCGACTGGCTGATGTTTTGGTGTTAATGGAGTTTCAGGTATTTCCATCGGCGGGGGTGTTGGTGGTGGAGTAGGTGATATTGTCGCAATACTATCTTCGCTGTCTGTAAGCGAACTTATTGGGCTTGGCAAATCCATTATTTCACCGATGATAGTGGTTTCAAAGATGGCAAATTCTTCAGAATGTAACTCGTACTGTTCTCCTGGTTCTTCTATAAAATTCTATGTGTACTGCGGTACGTTAATGAACATACTTGCGTCCCGTAGAAAACCAACACCCAAAAGAGTACGATTCTCCTTTCCTCCAGGTAACACGATGAATGTCGTATGCACCTTTCGTCCTATCAAGTCAACCTCGGCTCTGCACATTAGCACTCTTTGATTTTTGGTTATTTCGTCAGCTCACGTTAAGTTGGCTGGCTGTTCTTCGAACTTGCATCTACATTCGACCAGCGCCAAGTACAATGTGTACAGTGTCGCATCGTACTATGCGACACTCATCTTTGCGCAAGTATCAATATAGGCGGTACCTTTGATTCCCTCGATCTCCACAAACACAACAGGCCGTGAATATGCATCTGACTGTATGTCGATCGCGCAAAACTCTCCTTCTTAATAGGTGACGACTTCTTACAGGTAGTACAGTTGCTTCGATACCCCGAGTGCACCGCAACCATAACATGAAAATTTTGGTTGAGAAGGAGATGGTGCCTGCGTCTGGATTTCAGCAACATCTTCCGCCACCACTGAGACTGTGTCTTCAACACGCTTCTTCTTTCGGCATACATCGACCGTGTGCCCTGGGTTTTTACAAAAAGTGCATCGCTGCTTTCCCTTACGCATCTGAACTGTAGATGTTTCAGTATGGTTAGCTCCATGTGCGTATTCTTGCAGAGTCTCTTCGATACCGCGTGCCGTTTCTAGTAGTTCATCAAAAGTTGGTACCGTATCTCGCGGCATGCGGTCTCGTATCTCCAACCGTATGAGCGCAAACACCAAATCTATTTTTTGGGTTTCAGTCGATGCGGGAGGTGGAAGCGATGCAAATAATGCCCGCTTCTTGGCTATAAATGCTTCCGTGGTGACATCAGACTCCTGGACCTCGTGGGTGATCTGGTGATAAATCATACTACTGTGTCCAAAAAATAAGGTGACATTGTATTTATTTCGAAAATTCTTTATTTATTCTTCCAAATCAATTTCATCCCCTTCAAAGTAATCCCCGACGTTGTTACAGCGTCTTAAAAAAAAAAACTAAACGCCTCTTTTCGTGCTACATAAACAGTCCGCACTTTTAGATATTATACATGTCGGCGGCTCGCCTCAACATGATTACAAATAGAAACACATGTCCGGAATAACCTCAAAATCAAATCAAATTTATTGATTGTAATTAAGTAAAAATTGTTGTTTAAATCATTTAATTATCAAAATTAGTAATTTTTGTAAGAATAGAAATTATTTCAATGTATGTCATGTTGTTGAGAAACTACATTTCAAAAATAAAAACACGTGGTCATTATTTTTACCACGTGTTAGCATTAACAATAGATTTACGCATGTTAATTTATTTTAGACGTTTGTTTATAAAATAGCAACAATTTTTAATGTAAAAACTAATTTTATTGTGCAGAAATGGGTGTTTTGTTTAAACGAATGACGCACCCATTTCTACTATAAAAGGCCGAGCGCTCGCCGGACTCGGGCAAAGATTCCCGGGGTATCTCGTTTACAGACAGGACGAGCGGTCGGCGCACGTGAGGTACCGTGGACTGGCGGTACTGGTAAGGCGACGAGTCGTCCACCAAGAACTCCCCTCGCCGTCACTTGGCACGTTTTACGCGCTGGGTGTGCAGCTACATGTAGCTGGCGAGGATATAGATATGTACGCTTGTTATAAGCCGCCCGCAACACACTTAGACACATCTGAGTTGCGGGCCCTTATATCTAGCTCTTCGCGTCCTACTCTCCTCGCCGGTGACTTGAACTGCAAGCACCCGGCGTGGAACTCGTGCCACACGAATACCGGGGGACGGCGGCTCTTAGCTGATGCCGAAGCCTTCGGTTACACAGTGTCCGGCCCAGAGACGCCCACCCACTACCCAGATGCAGTCTCCTACATGCCGGACGTGCTGGACATTGTGGTCCACCGAGGGCTACACTGTCAGATCACGCAGCATGTGATTGACGACGAGTTACAGTCAGATCATCATCCTGTACTCGTCGTCCTCTCGGGTGTGCCGACCCGTTTGAAACCCCTGGCGCCACGTCGACGTATAGACTGGACCCAGTTCCAAAGGGAAGTAGAGACCACCGTGCCGACTCGGCCTATCACTACTTCCGCGGACGTTGACAAGACAGCCCGCGATGTCACTGCCTGTATTCAGGGCGCCCTGAAATCGGCGACCACCGAACAGACGCGGGGGGGGGGGGGGCTATTACCGCCTCTACCTCCGCGACTGACTAGGTTGATCGCCGAAAAACGGCGCTTTCGCAAGCAGTGGCAGCAGCTGAGGTGTCCTACCATGAAGACGCAGCTCAACCGTCTCGCGGAAAAGGTCAAGGCCGAGTTACAGGCCATGACCGCCGCGGGCTGGGAAGATCGAATCGACGAGGCGACGGACAGTTGGCCGTCGTTACACAGATTGTGCGGCCAGCTTACGAATACCCCAGCCCCGAAAAACCCAGAAGGTTTCTCCTAAAATTGGAAGATTTATTAACCCACGGAACGTTTTTTCAGTGCTGTGAACATTTTGCATTTAGACCCCTCTATAGAATATATGAGGAAATGTATGTATGAACTCGTATCAGAACTTCGTCTATCCTTGCAGAGGCAACAAGCTTACGGATTGTCTTTGGAGGCGTTGTTAGATACTGACGAGGCTGAGGTAGAGACAATAACGATGAGTTTGAAAGAAGACTCTGCAGTAGGCTGGGATAACATCCATACTAATATTATAAATGGGAAAGTGTGTGTCTGTTTGTCAGTCTTTCACGGCAAAGGAAATTGACGGAGCGACGAATTGACGTGATTTTTTAAGTGGAGATAGTTGAAGGTGTGACATAGGCTACTTTTGCCTCTTTCTAACCCCCCACTTCCCTAAAATGGGTGGTGGAAGTTTGTATGGAGCAAAAAAAAATTGAGTAGAGGATGGAAATTTGTATGCACGCGAACGAAGCCGCGGGCAAAAGCTAGTATCAAATGAAATTATTAAACAGTTCAGGCACATTTTGATTAACAATAGATTTACGCATGTTAATTTATTTTAGACGTTTGTTTATAAAATAGTAACAATTTTTAATGTAAAAACTAATTTTATTGTGCAGAAATGGGTGTTTTGTTTAAACGAATGACGCACCCATTTCTACTATAAAAGGCCGAGCGCTCGCCGGACTCGGGCATTCTTACTCGAGCTGTTGTAGCGATCGGACCTCCTCAGTG
This sequence comes from Aporophyla nigra, assembly GCA_947507805.1. Lineage (NCBI taxonomy): Eukaryota > Metazoa > Arthropoda > Insecta > Lepidoptera > Noctuidae > Aporophyla > Aporophyla nigra. Next base: position 21,336,365 of record OX382292.1, on the reverse strand, counting down.
ATTTGAAGAATAAATTGGAAGTACTTGCAAGTGTTTGTTTCAATCACTCAACATGAGCGGAAACCCTGACCAGGAAATTAGTGACGTCAGCAATGCTGACGCCACGTTTTTTAAAAATACCCACGAGGACCCTGCGTCGTCATCAGAAGTGGGATCGGAACAAGCTCTGATCCCAACCACTTCCTCTGCAGCTTCGGTTCAACCTGTCACGTCTGGAACACAGCAAGGCAGTACCGGGTTGATGGACTCTGCCTCATCGAACGTTTCACACTTGATAGTTGGTGCGAACAACTTGAACGTCGTGCAGTCCACCGCAACGGGAATACCCGCAGGCATGACGAATCCACCAACCGCAATACCAACTGCTCCGGAAATACCAGATTTCGCAGGAATGCCATTCACGTCAATGGCATCCACCTCGCGCAACCAAGGAGGCCTATATCCTCCAGGGGTACCCACTGCCGCTGGATCGTCCAACATGACGCCGGTGCATCCTACTACTCCAACAGTCGGGTTTCCTCCCCAGTTTATGATGCAAATGATGGAGATGATGCAGAGAATGTCGGAACGATTGTATTCTCCTCCTGAACCGCGGATCAGGATCAAAGACATCTATCTACCATCGTTCGATCCGGACAGTCATGTTGGAATCCGGGAATGGTGTCAGCATATCGATAAAGCTGCTGCCAACTACAAACTTAACGACCTGGACCTACGCACTAAAGTATGCGGATCACTGAAGGGACGTGCTAAGATGTGGATCGACGATTGGTTGGTGACCACATCCTCATGGGAAGAGTTTCGTGAAAAGTTGATCACCACATTTGAGCCCGAGAATAGATACTCTCGTGATATACTACAGTTCCGGGAGCATGTCTACGACTCGAGCAAGGATATATCTGAATTTTTGTCCCGCGCCTGGGTTCTCTGGAAGAGGATTACAAAAGACAAACTGGATGATGAACTCTCAGTGGAAGCAGTGATAGGATGTATAAATGATGAACGCCTACGTATTGAGCTGTTGAACGCAAAAGCAAATACGGTTCCAGAACTCATCATGGCAATGTGACCAAAAACTCTGTCAGCAGGCATGAAGGAGTGGCCTGGGACAGGAAATATCAATTCAACAGTTTTCACTGTTCGGGGTGCACAAGTAGTCAGCCAGTGAGCACACATTGCAATCAAAGTGCTATTCTTATTTTGTGAACCACAGCCATCAACCATCAGTCTTATTTTGTCAATATTAGTGAAGTCCACGTGGGTTGTTAGCTGATAAAACACAGCTGAATCCAATGTCACTCACATTGATATCCATTATGATCTTTTTTAGCTTCAGACTATATTTTCCTTTCAAGATTTCTTTATGTGCCCAGTATTTTTTCCACGTTGTATTTATTCTTCTGTCCACTTCTTTTTCGTTTCTGTCGTGGTCAAATGATATTAGCTTACCGAGATATATATATTCACTGACATATTCTATCATCCCTTCTTCTATGTTGATTTGTCTTTGGATACTATTGGTCATTATTTTAGTTTTATTTGTGTTCAATTTTAATCCCACTTTTTTACTTTCGATGGCGAGGCTTTGAAGCATTTTTTCTAATTCTGTCGCAGTATCACTAAAGATAGCTATATCAGCTATAGCATCAGCAAATCGTAGATGAGATAGACGTCTATTCAGAATCCACAACCCATTATTGGTATAATCTATTTTTTGGAAGATATCTTGGAGGACAGCTATGAATAACTTTGGTGAAAGCGGGTCTCCCTGTTTTACGCCCTTTTCTATAGGAAATTCTTCTACCTTCCTTTCTAGTTTGATTCTGCTCACACTTTTGGAATATATGTTTTTTATAATATTAATATATTTTTCATGAAGGTTGTTATTTTTAAGTGCCTTCCGAGTGAGCAATACTGTCGAACGCTTTTGAGTAGTCAACAAATGCTATGTAAAGTGGTTTGTTGAATTCGTTATACTTTTCTATTAATTGTTCTATAGTGTGGATATGATCATTAGTGGAATAGTTTGGTCGGAAGCCTGCTTGTTCGATTGGTTGATTTTTGTCTATTTTTGAAGCTATTCGGCTAAGCAAAATCGACGAAAACAGTTTGTACATTGTGGATAATAAACTAATGGGTCTATAGTTTCCTACATCTAGAGGATTCCCTTTCTTGTAGTAGTACTATATGTGATAGACACCACTGTTCCGGTATTTTTTCCGATTCTAGAACCCTGTTGAAAAGTGTTCTCAAATATGGGACTAATACGTGTGCTCTTTTTTTAGTCCCATATTTGTGTGTTAATACGTGTGCTCCCGGCAATTGGGACTCGAGGTAGCCTTGCACAAGTCTGAGGCCATGGGTTTTCATGGTCCTCGGAACACGCCACCTGCGGGTTCCCAACTCACGGTAGGAGGGGTTCACATCGGCGTCGAGTCGACGATGAAGTACCTGGGACTTGTCCTCGACAGCCGGTGGAACTTCGTCGAGCACTTCCGACGTTTGGCTCCCAGACTGGAGCGGGCTGGGGCTGCCTTAAAGCGGCTCCTGCCTAATCTGGGGGGTCCAAACGCCTCCTGCCGGAGGCTCTACACGGGGGTCGTGCGGTCCATGGCCCTCTACGGGGCACCGGTGTGGGCGCCCTCATTGAGGCTGCGCCCAGCGCGCCGCTTGAGTGCGGCCCAGAGGGTCATGGCCATTCGGTTAATCCGGGGATACCGCACGGTCTCCTGCGAGGCGGCGAGCCTCCTTGCCGGAGTGCCGCCATGGGATCTGGAGGCAAAGGTCCTCGCCCACATGTGGGAGTGGCGCGAGGATGCGAAACGCCGGGGCGAAACTCCGCTGCCGCGACAAATCGCGGCACGGCGGACAGAGCTCCGGCAGGATCTCATGGCGACATGGCGGGTACGATTGTCGCAACCCAGCGCAGGGCACGCCACAATTGCGGCGGTAAGTCCCCTCTTTGAGGAGTGGATAGAGAGGCGCCACGGCGTCCTCACCTTCCGCCTGACACAGGTTCTCACCGGGCATGGGTGCTTCGGTGGGTTCCTGTTCAGGATAAAGCGGGAGGAAACGCCCGGGTGTTTCCATTGTGAGGATCGTCTAGAGGACACGGTGGAGCATACGGTGGAAGTGTGCCCTGCCTGGGCGGAGCACCGCCGTGTCCTCGTGGAGGCGATCGGCGGCGGCGACCTCTCGCGTCCGGCCCTGGTGCGAGCCATGGTACGGAGCGAGAGGGCATGGGAAGCCGTCACCTCCTTCTGCGAAGCAGTAATGCTCGCGAAGGAGGAGGCGGGGCGCGTGAGGGAGTGGCAGTCTCTGCGCCCTCACGTCCCTAGCCGCCGCAGGAGGAGACGCCCCGGGCGCCGGGAGTCGATTGCGGACTCCCGGCCACCGTAGGCGCGAGCTTGCGGGTGGCGAGCAATGGGTAGCTCGCCGCCCGGTAAGGACCAAGCTCGGGTCGACGGCGCGTAGTGTTCCACGCGCGCCTCAAAGAGATGTCAGCAGTACTGAAGGGGTCTGCTAGGACCGATGCCTGCCGGGGTCACGTGATTGTTCTAAAGAGATACCGTGACCCTGGCACATGGGCAACTGAAGGAACACGGGTGGGTTTTAGTCAGTAAAAGTCTGACACGCCCTCCCGCTCCGCCCAGAGCGGGAGAAGTCATTTGATGATTTCCCATCCAAAAAAAAAAAAAAAAAAATACGTGTGCTCCTATTTTTCGTGTTTCGTTGGTTAGATTATCTGGTCCTGGGCTTTTCTCTGTTTTCAGTCTTTTTATATGGCTCATTATTTCGGTTTCGTTTATTGGATCTATTGTAGCATGATTTTCTTCATCGTTTTCTGTATTCATGTATTTATTTTCATTTATGACTGGTTCTTCTGAAGATATTTTATAGAGGTTTTTATAAAAATCTGTAGCACATTTAATAACATCTTTTCTACTTTTTGTTTCATTTTGACCATCCTTGAGGTTCTGAATCCATGTTTTGTGTGTTGACAGTTCCTTGTTGGCTCGTTTTGAACTTCTGAACTTTGTGAGGTTATCTTCAATGATTATCATTCTGTATGTATTATAGTCTTCTCTTATAGCTTTATTTGTTTTTTTTTAAATAGTTGTTTTAATTCGTCTTTTTCTTCTTTTGTTTTGTTTTTTAGATGTATTAGTTCCCCACGTCTAACTATTAGGTTTAATGTATCAATTTTCAGTATTTTATATTTTTTGGTTTTTGTTTTGTTTTCTAGTTTGAGACTCTTACTGATTACGTCTTCCAGTTTATTGCTGATAGATTGTACATCATATGTGGTTTCTAAAATGTCATCCATTGTTTTAGAATATTTTTTCAGGTTCTGAATATATGTTTCTCTTTCGTTTGTAGTCTTAAGTAGATTTGTAGAGAGGTTAAAAGATTTTCGGCTAATTTTGGGTGTGTCAATCATGAGGGAACATCTGAGTATTCTATGGTCTGATGGAAAGTCCATTTGGTTGATCACTTCTACATTGGTTATGGTTTTTGGAGTGTTGGTCAATACATAATCAATTTCATTCCTTGTTTTTTGGTCAGGTGATTGCCATGTCCATTTTCGGGACCATTTCTTTTTGAAGAATGTGTTCATTATTGATAGTTTGTACTCATTAGCGTATTGTATAAAGCGTTCTCCCCTTTTGTTTCTCTTTCCATGTCCATATTTACCCATAATCATATTTTCTTCTGGTTTTGGTTACCCGATTTTAGCGTTGAAATCACCAACAGTAAGAATTCTTTTATCTGACATTTCATGTGCTGTCTTTAAGTCGTTATAAAACTTAACGATTTCCTCTCCGCTTGAGCTTTCAGTGGGTGCATATGTTTGGATTATGGTAAATGGCAAGTTTTCGAATTTAAGTTTCAAAATTGCTACTCTTTCAGATATTCCTATGAAGTTAACAATATTATTTTTGAACATTTTCTTTATTAGGAAACCTACTCCATGTAGGCCTGGTGTTTCACCTATATAGCATAGGATATAGTGCTCATATTCTTCTATCTTTTGCCCCATTCTCCTAACTTCTGCGAGTCCTATGATATCCCAATCTATGTTTTCTATGGAATTGTTGAGCTCTAGTAACCTTTCTCTTGTTGATAGTGTTCGTACATTGTACGTGCAGATTTTTAGTTGATGTGCATTTTTTGATTTGTGGTTTCTTTCTTTTTTATTGTTAATTGGTGGAGGGTAGTGGTCGTTCTCCCCACGGGGACCAGCCGGGTTGGGGAATAGGGTTTTTAGTTTAGTTTTGTTTAATTTTGTTATTGTTTCGTTTCTGATTTCCAGTGTTTTGTTGGTTTTGGTTGTTGCTTCTAGGTTTGAAAATAGTGTGTTAGTTTCTGTATGTGTTTTTGTCTGATAGCGAGTATGACCTCTCCCGCATGTATTGAAAGGCATCTATTTGGGGGGAATCATTGTGAAATGTGTCCTTTCTACTTATTTTTTGTACTTTTGTCGTATCTCGGTTGTCTGGACTTAGGGTTTCGGATCTTTTCCTTTTCTCGTTTTCTGTTTTTTCTGTGTTCTTTATCTTGTTTTCCTTTTTCTTCTGTAGTACAGCTTTTGGTAGATCGTGAGTAATGTAGGTGTTTGCTACCAATTTCTTTTTATTTTTCAATATTTGTATTTTTTTATTTAGTGTTGTGGTTGCAAGTAGGATTGGCCTTACTTTCTGTGCTTCCTCAGTTATTTTCCCCAGCCTCTGAACTCTGTCGATTTCTCCTGTTCCGATTTCTACTTCTATGTCTCTCAGCGTAGATATCACGAGATTAGTTAGGTCTTCATTGTCTTCTTCTTTAGTTTCTGGGATCCCATGAATTAGTATGTTGTTTCTCTTGCTATTCATTTCGAGATTCAGTATTTTATTATTTAATTTCTCAACTTCTTTTTTAAGGTTTTCATATTCTTCCATGATTGGTTTGATTTTCTCATCAAGTTTCATTAATACGGTTGTTGTGATGTTATCAGTAATTATGGTTGTTTGTAAGTTTAGTTGTTCTTTCACTTTACTAAGAAGAAGTGTCATCTCTGGTGACAGCTCAGCAGACATTTTGACGTGAAACGGAACGCAAATTTTTATTGAAATTTCCGAACGTTATTTTCGTGAGTTGGTAGCACTGAGTAATGACTGGCCGTTTATTGTTTGACAGTTAACCTCAAACCTGATATTTTTGTGAACTTTTGTGATTTATCACTTTGAATGCGTATTCTGGTCGCTTTTGTTTTATGTTTTTGAAGCACACGCGTACGGAAAGTGTTTGGGGTGGCACTTTATCACTGGATGTTTGTTATTTCACACTTTTAATTATTTATTTGCGAGAGCGTTTGCATATGCGTCTGACGTATCGCGCACCGGAAACCGGAACCAATTGTAAAGTTATACATATATAATTGCCGACTATAGTACACAATTTGATCTGGCACTTTCGGGAGAACTTGATTCTTCTGGCAGTCGAAGGACATCGTTACCATATTTTTCTTCTGCTCTCGTAAATACTCATAGAAGCATTTTGCTTTAAGTTTATGGATTCGCAAATTAGCCATAAGTTTTACTTTTTCAGTCTCAACTTTTTCTTTCTTAATTTTTTCCAATAACTCAGTACATTAACTGCCCACATCAACGCGCGGCGCATGGAATCCAATAGTCTAGTTTCTGTTAAAGATGTTCCTTAAATAGCATTCCTTGACCATCAAATTCGTGTCATCTTTTTTTGCTTCCTGGTACATGCGCCACATCTTTTTTATATTGAGTTCGCGATATATTTTCGTTGGCTCCGACGCAGAATGTCCACTTCTCAAAATGTCCACTGGTTGCAAAATGTCCTTTTCTCAGAATGTCTCTTTCGCAGAATGTCCACTTCGCAAAATGTCTCTTTCGCAGAATGTCCACTTCGCAAAATGTCCCTTTCGCATATTGTCCCCTTTTTATTTCTGACTTACTTTAATCATAATTCAATTCATTTTAGCAATTAGCTTTCACACATCATGTTTGACGTGTGTTTATTTGTGTCGATATGGGAAAGCAAAAAAAAAAAAAAAATAGTACAAATCACATTTATTTCTTTGCATAATCGCTTGATTTAAAGTAATTATTTTACCAACTTAATTGTTATTAAATCGCAATTTAAAAAAATAAGAAATTTGAACACTCTTTAATTACCTACGAACCGTTAACTGTAAAAATTCGCTCATTCACCCTGTTTATTTCACAATTCTCTAATATTAAATATTTGATCCATGGATACCTTGGGAAGTGTTGTTGAAATATAATACCATCACAAAAATAAGCTGTTTTGGTGTAAAACGCATTGAATTTGATCGCATTGATTTTGTTACCACTAGACATTACTTTTAAAATGGTAGGTATGCAGTCGATTTGTGAGCCGATGATTTACACCTGTTATATCAGCAACTTCTACATGCTGAAAAATGGCCCGTGCAGTATTGCCATCAGTTCATGTACCTCTACCCTGTCTTGGTTTGTCGACATGTAACCCGAGTTTTTGCCAAAATTCTGTATGTATTCGGCGCTTTTCTGCTGCTACCAAAGATTCACTGTGTGCATCTCTTGCTTATTGGCCTAAAGAGAAAGTTCACCGTCGGTCAGCACTGACCTGCGTTGGCATAGAACTAGTTAAGGTTTTCTTCAGGGATCAGCTTTGACAAGCTGAATTTTATCCTATTGGAGTCTTTTTTGTCAAGTCTTTTGAGGTGACTTGACAAATATAGCAATGCATGACAGCTTTCGTGTCAGTTATGGCGTTTATGAGCTTCCCATCAACCATAGTCATTATTAACTTGTGTTTAACTACACATTCTTACTCTATTAAAATTAGTTTTGGAGCTAAAACGTCAATCTCGGAATGAACAGTTTGGTCGTTTTTGGTTTTGAACGCCAACTGATATTTATCCGATTTCAGATTTCAAAATCTGATTTCCATTGCGCCAAGCCTCGCCACGTCGCTTGCGTACTTAGATCTCGCTGGAATCAGATAGAGATTGCGCGATTTTCCTTTATGCTTTATCTAGGCTTAGGACTAGCAGAAAAGTTTTATTTAAGATTACGCGTAAAACTTTTCTGGCACATTTAAAAATCGGTATTATTCCAATAATTTCTTTGTTACATTTTTTGTAATTTTTTTTTATATTTTTTTTTCAAACCTGGTAATATCCAGGTTTGCGTTTAAAAACGCAAGTTGTTCTACTAGATGACTTTAACGGACATCTCTTTTCGTTAACGATTAGCTTCGTCTTCGAAAACGGAAGTCGCCACAATATTGCACTTTGTGCGAGAAATTTCGGATAAGCTCGGGTTTATTATTCTATGATCGCGCCACCACTGCGAGGGGCTATTCCAACTACCGTCTGTTTGTTTTCGAGACAGCATTTCGTCGTCAATATACATTTGAAGTTCCCGGATAGCCCTTGCTTGAGCGCTTCCTTGGGGTTTATTTTTTTTCACCATTTCATCGAATTTGTCCCAAGCACTAAGGTTTGGGCAAGGCATTTCTTGTACTTCAGTGTTTGCTTCTAAACTTCTATTATTATTTATAAGGCCCATTATTAAGCCAATAACATGTTTTTTTTAGTTCTGAGACCGCATTATCATTTTTAAAACACTAATTTGAACCGTGGGTCCAATGTGCACACTCTGAAGGTCTAACTATGCTCTATGCCCTGAAACCTATCTTTTATTCCGCATTTTAAACTCCGAAGTACGTCAATCACAGCTTGGTTGAAGATTCGCAATATTCTTCTTTATTTAAAAAATCTTCACAAATCGTCAGTGAAGCTCTAACAATACGGAAGTCAAAAATGGCTACTTTACAGGAGAGTGAAAAAACTGTATGAAATGAATGTAACTTACGCATAATGCCGTATTGTGTTTAATTATTAATACAAATGAACTCTGTGATGATTTGAACTCGTGAAAATCGCAAGAATCTTTTCCATTGAAGTAATTTGGTGAATTCCGCAGTGTTGCCAGTAGTTGTCACTGACTTACGTCATGTTTCATCTAATTAATATAGGTAAAGGAGATAATATGGAGAAGGGAAATCATAAAATTGTTTAACAAAATGGTGTTAAAAGTTTATTTTATTAAAAAAAAAAATATATAAAAAATGTTTTGCTTAAAACGAATCAACTTCTTATCTATAATCAGACTTTTATGAGATCAATAGGGTAGGGAATCATAGTACCCGTGACAGTCAGAAGGAATAATAGTCTTTAACTCCTGTAAATGTTTCCATTTAGTTACTGATATTTTGATGCGACTTTGGTAGAGTTTTGGTCTAAGGGGTAAAGTTTCGGGCATTACTACTCTTCGTCGAATTCTGCGTGGCAGATCTTGATAATCCTCCTCAAAGTTCAATTTATATTTTATGACTCCACTTGGTTTATACTGCAGTGCTCGTATGTCCGTTACTGTAGGATCATTGACGGAGCGACCAGGCCGTATGGAGTCATACATGAACGAATTCTTGTCTGAGAAGTCGTCGAAAAAACTGTAGTCTAAATATTCAACCAAATAAGGTTTTTGCGGTCGAGCTTGTTTTGATAACGTCGCAAATTGACTTAGTAGAAAGATCTCCTGGTTTTTTTATTTTTGCTCGATGGAACTGTGAACCGCATCACACTCCATCTGTGTGTGACCTTTCTCCAAAAATTTTTGTTCTATAACGATGTTTTTTTCCATCGATAGTTGAAGCAGAGCATTCGATAGATAAACATTCCGATTCTGTGCCCTACAACCATCAGAATATAAAATGATTGGCATGCATTTCTTCAGCAGCGTTTTTTTAAAACAGTATGATGCATGATATAAACACAGAAGCAGTCAAACCAGCGTTACTTTCGTCAAACCAATAGCAGGTAACTTCTTTGTTGGCAAGATCGTAAAGCAAAAAGCAAAAAGCATCGAAAATGTAGAGCATGTAGGTCAGAAACTAGATCGGTTCGTGTTTGCTTTAAAAAAGCTGAGACAAAATGTATCTGTAGACGCTGCTCTTGCAGCTTACCATGGTTACGTGTCATCTGTTCTGAGCTATGGACTAATCATGTGGGGTAACTCGACCGATATCGACAGAATTTTTAAGCTCCAAAAACGCTGCATCCGGGTAATAAACAGGGCATGGTTCTTAGATAGCTGTAAACCACTATTTCAAAAAATGAATATTCTTCCATTGCCCTGTATGTATATTAGAGACATCTGCACTTTTACAAAGAGACACATGCATTATTTTAAGCAACATACCGAGGTTATACCACGTCAGAAAAGGGCTATATTTCGCAACCTCTTATATCATCCAGCTGGACATAAAGATATTTATAAGAAAAATGTGTTCAATATGTGTATCCTTATTTATAATACCATACCAAATGATTTTAAATTGTTGCAGGGTTTTTAAAACAAAATTGTCAGAGTGGTTACAAAAAAAGTGTTTTTATAGTATTAAGGAATTTTTAGAACATAAAAATATTTGAGTACAGTATTAATTAATTAATTTATTGAAATAATTTGATGTATGTTTGTATATAATAATAATTTGTGATAATTAATGTAATAATAATGTCATAATAATGTAATAACAATGTCATAATAGAATAGTAATATTAGGGTAATAATTTTGCATGATAATTAGGTATGACATTTAAACAATAATAATTTGCACGCTTGCTTGCAGGCAGAATACAATGACTTTTAGGCTGTAAGATCTTCCCTTGTAAACTATGTATTTTCTTGCAAATAAACAATTTGAATTTGAATAAAATTATGCACACATAGTTTAGTTTTAAGGTATAAAGCTCTGGCTTGAAGTTGTGGACATAACTTTACGGCCTGTAAATCTTGTGTAAAAACATGTACGTCATCCAATTGACGAGCCCTCTCTTTATCTTTCACTTTCTCGCTTCTTGCCATGTCTTTTTTCTTAATATGTGATCGATATTCTTCCTCTGCTATGTTGTCTACCTTGTACGAATAGCAAGTATCGCACTGATCTTTTTTAGGCGAGAACAGGCTTAGATTCAACTCATCAAAAACTCTGCACATAGTCCAGCGACTAAGTGGACTTTTCGACTCTTTTTCGCACTCTTGGATGTACAACCTAAAAAGACAGTTCTTGTTTTCAACAATCGGCTCTAAATACTGTTTCTATGTAGATAATAGTGCGAGGGCATTTTTGGTAACGAAGCGAAGAACTGTTTGAGGAATGTCATGTCTTCTTTCTTAACGCGTTCATCATTGTCGTCGGTTGGTCGTGGTGTTGTTTTAGCAATGCCATGTTCAGATCTATCGATCCAGCATCTTATAGTCGACTCTTTCAAACCCAGAGTGTTCAAAAAAGTCTTCAGACAAACTTGGGTACGTCCCTCTGATGTACTGAAAAAGTACTGTTTACTCTCACTTCTACGAGAATTAGATTTTACTTTTAGTTGCTTTTTTTCACAAACGGAGACGTGAGATACAACGTACTGTTTCCGTTGCTCCCAAGTCATGCTTTTCCAGAACTTGCCAAAAATGTTCTCTCTTTCGATGTCAGACAAGCTAAAACAGCCACGTAACTTAGACTTCGAGCAAAACGTGGAAGTGCAACGTGAACCAAATTGAACGTGCTGGACGTGTAACATCATGGAGTACTTTAAATTTCTCTTGCCCTGAAACTTTCCTGTCCCTACAGTACCCCACATACGTGGGTCATTTGACAAGTACCTAGCCTATAAATGAAAAAACCAAAATTTTGCAAAAAATTACATTTATTTTTCAATGTAGTCTCTTTTTAGTTGAATACACTTGGTCCAGCGGTGTTCCAATTTTTTTAACCCCGTTGAAAAAATGTTTTGTCTTGGTCTGTAAAATAGGCCTCCGTGGCAGCGATTATTTCGTTATTGGAGTGGAATCTCTTCCCGGCGAGTGAATTTTTTAGGTTCGGAAACAAAAAAAAGTCGCACGGAGCCAAATCTGGAGAATACGGTGGATGGGGCAGCTGTTCATAGCGTAATTCGACCAATTTAGCCACGGCGAGTGCAGAGGTGTGAGCCGGTGCATTATCGTGGTGGAAAAGCACTTTCTTTTTAGACAAATGAGGCCGTTTTTCTTTTAACACGGCGTCAAATCGGCTCAATAGTTCAGCGTAGTACTGTCCTGTGACCGTTTTGCCCTTCTCTAGGTAGTCAATAAAAATCACACCTTGAGAATCCCAGAAAACAGTGGCCATCACCTTTCCGGCCGACGGGACCGCCTTCGCCTTCTTCGGAGCAGATTCACCGGGTAACGTCCACTGTTTTGACTGCTCCTTGGTTTCTGGAGTGCACCAGTGAATCCATGTTTCGTCGACGGTCACGTAACGACGCAAAAACTCTTTTGGATTGCGATTAAACAGCTCCAAACACTGCTCTGAACTGGTCACACGGATGCGCTTGTTGTCTGCAGTCAGCAAACGCGGCACCCACCTTGCTGACAGTTTCCTCATACCCAAAATCTCATGTAGGATATGCCATACGCGTTCTTCTGAGATGCCTACTATCGCAGCTATTTCGTGCACCTTTAATCGGCGGTCTGACAAAACGATATCGTGTATTTTTGTTACTTTCTCCTCCGTAGTGGCTGTTTTCGGAGCACCTGGGCGTGGATCATGAAAAACCGACGTACGACCACCAAATTTTATTACCAAATTTTATTTTAAGAAGCATCCCCATACACTGCATCCAAGCGTTCTTTAATTTCACTGCGCGATTTCCCTTCCAAAAACAAGAATCGAATCACCGACCGATATTGTTCTTTCTCCATTATTCAAAAATCAATGGATACACTTGCTTTCACACGCTATCAAAAATAAACTACAACTCCAATTCGGCTGAAATTTCGTCTGTAACCATGTACAGGAAGATACTGCACTGTAGTGTATTTTTGGCGCGATAGTGGCACCATTTGGCGGTGAGGCTAGGTACTTGTCAAATGACCCACGTATTCTTCACCTTGCATACGCTTCAGTTTTGTTGTGTTTTTATTTAATTTTTTAGGTTTTGCGAATCCCTTCGATTTCCTTTTTCTATTAGAATTTATATCTTCGATCTCACTGTCAGACGGTAGCTGCTCCAATAGCGACGGTGAATTTCCGGCAGTCGTGGAAATGGGCTTTACTTCTTCATTTAAACAGGTTGATGGAGCTGAAGGTAAGAATGTTTCTTCAATGTCCTTTTTAGGTGGTTGTGTCGCTTCTAATGGCGGTGAAATTTCAACAAACGAGGACAAAGGCTGCAATTCTTCTCTTGGCCGCAAATGTACCATGGTAACTTGTTCAGATGAGGAAAGAGGTATGGTATCCTGAATGTTTTGAGGGCTCAATAGATCCAGCAAAGGCGGAGATGGAGGCTCGGAAACTTTTTCTATTGGTAAGTTATTAATATCGATATTTTGTAAGTCAGTCAATGTTACCGGTAATATCTTCTGTTTTTTTTGTTGGTACTTGTATCTTTAAGTCGCTGCAAAGACTCAACATGTCATCATCTAGTTCTTCGCTATCACTTAATGGAAAATCCATTTTGTATTTCTATGCAATCCCTTAAACCTTGAAAAAAGAGAAAGAAAGTAGGTAAATATAATGGAAACACAACGTAACTCATAAAATATATCACAGTAAACACTGCGTAAGTCACGACTACTTTTCGATTAAAGTTTAGGTTTAGGTTTAATCGTCATAATAAATAAACACACTTGTTTTAACAGTTAAACCGTGACCACATAACATTAAATCGATATTATTAGGAATAAAACAAGATAAAATGCAAATTCTTACGTTCGTCGTCGTTCAGAGTAGACGGGTGATCGTTGTCTCGCTAAAAATATCTAAATCAGTGTACTTCAAAAATAACTAATAGTGAACTATAAAAAGAACTCGAATTTGTGAAAACAGTGTTTGTTAATTACATCGCTTTGGTCCTGTTCACGCTCCGCGCTCACCGTGCCTCACCCCCGCGTGACGACGCATGCCATATTCCGTCTCGCTTGCACAGTGACTCCGCGTTCAACCACAACATACTTCACCCCTGCGAGAATAGAGCAGTGGGCCAGTGGCCATTTTTTGACTCTCTCGCACAGTGACCCTACGTTCACGGAGTTTTAGCACAGGTACATACCTATTTCTGCGTTAGCGTAATATTGCGAAGATAACTTTTGTTGATTACCTACTATTGTTAATTGTTACCCAGTAACAATTATTAAGATGAATGTTCAAAGATCCCCACCATCACGCAACCCTATTGATTCGGCTATGAGCAGTGCTGCAAGTTCCGCACACGGCTCGCACCCCGACTTATCAAAGTTAAGCGCGCTCGCAGCGGAGTCTCAAATTACCTTCCGTGACCGTAAACGTAAACAAATGTCGGATGATGACTGTGAATGCTCAAAAGAGATTAAAGAAATTCGCTCGGAATTGAGTCGCATCGGCTCACTCCTCGAAAAATATGTGGGGTCGAATGAACAAATCATGAACAAAATGCAAGAAAATATAACTGAGGTCAAATCACAAATCTCTGAGTTGAAATCATCCAATGAACAAACTGTGCAGTTAATTCGCGAAAATATTAGTCAGATTAATGATATTAAATCTTCTACATCTAACATCATATTGGAACAAAAAGGATTGAGTTTAACTGTATCCCAACTAGGAAAACAAATGACTCAAGGTGAACAGAAAATAATTTCAATTGAGTCGGACCTCAATGCCCTCAAGCTATCCACTCGATCCCAACCCTCAACGTCTAAATTAGATGACCAGCTATTCACGAATGAGGAAGTTATTAAGGAGGTAATGGAACGCAACAACAGAGAGAAAAATGTTATTCTTGTTGGTCTGTCAGAGCAGACTTCCTCCAACGTAGAAGACAGGATATCTGGGGATGAAAAAGATATTTTGAACATTACCTCACAAGTTTGCCAAGATATTCCAAAACCTACCAAGATTTTTAGAGTAGGAAAATACACGCCTGGAAAACACCGTGGAGTCAAAGTATGTTTTGATATGTCTACTTCCGCAAAATATCTATTACGCAACAAAGACAAGCTACCCGAGAATATAAAAATATTCTCAGACCAAACACCAGCGCAGCAGCAATACCTAAAAAAATTGAAAGAACAACTAGCGCGTCGTCAAAATGATGGTGAGAATGAGCTTACAATTAAATACATCCACGGCACACCAAAAATAGTAAAAAACCCCCCAAAAAACTCCAAACAATAAGTGACCCAAAGTTTATCTCTATAAACTGCAATACATATGAAGTACTGAATGACTACCGAAATATTACCGCCACCAGTTCTCGCCTCAGATTTTTATACCTCAATGCTAGAAGTATCCGTAAAAAAGGAAAGCTTGACGAATTAAAATGCGTCTTACGATCGTTACCAAAAACAGCGCACGTTATTCTAATAACGGAAACCTGGATTCGCTCGGAGGCTCAAGCTTTGGCATTGCAAATAGACAATTACACCCACTATTATAATCATAGAACTGACGCAAAGGGTCCCCCCTTTGAACTGACGCAAAGGGGGGAGGAGTTTCAGCATATGTCCACAATGATCTGAGGCATAGCTTATGAGAATCCAAGTACTCAGGAGGAAACAATTACCTATGGATAAGTTTGGAACGTATGCGCTTGAAATAGGAGTCATATATTATCCTGGAAATACGAATTACAAAGAGTTCCTGCAAAAATATGACTTGCAGCTGCAGCAAAGAAAAAGAGCAATCGTTTTCGGAGATTTCAACATCGATCTATTAACTAAGACAAATAAAGAGACTAAACAGTACAAATCAATAGTTAAGGAAGCTGGGTATATACTTTTGAACAAAATAAGCAGAAAATATTGTTCGAGGGACTCCGATACAAAAAAGACTATTATAGATCATATTAGCACCAATTTAAAAGACGACTACTTTCATAAGGCAATAATCAAATATTCTATGTCTGATCACTACCAGATGTACTTGGAACTTAAAAAGGTTAAAATTCCTCCAAAAATGAAAGTTCAATATGAATCAATAAACTACACAAAGTTATATAAGCGATTAGAAACAACTAACCTTAATAATCAAAACAACGATAACTTAGTGTTCGAAAATATAATAAAGTTAGTTACGGAAGACAGCAAAACTACAAAGACCAAAATACTCAACCTTCCCGCAAAAAGATTGGATAAACAAAGATATTATTGCCGAAATTAATCAAAGGAATATAATGTGGGCTGAACTTAAGAATAACCCCAACAACGACACACTAAAGTCAGAATTTACAAATAAAAGGAACTGGGTAGCTAAATTAATAGAAAAAACAAGAAATTCTTACTAATATGAAGAGTTTGCTAAATGTGTTAAAAAACCCAAGAAAATGTGGAGTCTAATAAATACCCTAACAAGTAATAAAACAAAACAAAGTTGTGTTCCTCCAAAACTAATAATTGGTTCTAATTACATTACGGAGCCACATGAAATTTGTCAAATATTTAACAAATACTTTGCTACGATAGGACCCCTCTTAGCTAACGAAATACCTGAATCATTTCATGACAATTTTGAACGTGCTTTACCAAACCCTCTCCCCCAAGACTCTGAAAAGCTCTCTAGTTTTAGTCCGTGTTCTGCTAATGAAATAACAAATATTATTACCAACCTTGATTCAAATTGCAGTACAGGTCTAGATGGAATAAGTACAAAAGTAATCAAAAGTGTTAAAAATTTAATCACAAATGGTCTGAGTAAGTGTCTAAATGATCTTCTAGCCGATGGGAACTATCCTGAAACACTAAAAATTGCGAAAGTAACGCCCATCTATAAGTCAGGTAGTATCACAGATCCTGGGAACTATCGACCAATCTCAGTTTTGCCCGTGATGTCGAAAATACTAGAAAAAATTATCCACAACCGACTAGAAACATATCTAAGTTCTATAAATTATATCACCGACCGGCAATACGGATTTAGACCAAAGAGTAATGCTACTTCAGCTACGCAATTATACTGGGCCAAATTAGCAAGACAGTCAATGTTACAGTGCTCTGCGAGATTACAGATGAATTCCATAGCTTCGGTTTCTTCCACCTGATCTAGTTCAATGCCTACAGATTTTGGATCCAGCATGTAGGCCGCATAATGTATGGGTTTTATGCACTGTTTAATTCGTTTTTCAATTGAAGTTTTTATGTTCTTGTTTTCATCGTCCAGCATTGTTATTGATGGTTACACAAATTCTAATTTTGATTTAAGGTTTCTAAGTACCATAAATACTTCATGTATGTTGAATTCATTGCCTTCCAGTTAAAATATACTATCTGCTACAGGCTCAAGAACACCGATACACTGATCTAACATGGACCAGAAATCTTCATCTAAAAGTGTAGATTTAATATCGGGCGTTGGTTGAAGGTTTTCATTAACAGCTAAAGTCTGTATGTAGTGCAGCTTTATTAATTTTAAGACTTTTCAATGCACTATCATGACTGCCCCATCCTGTCTTGCAGGGTAATTTCAGACTTTGACTAGAGCTTTTTTCTTTTCTAATTTTGACTTGACTTTTTAAAATATTTTTAATAACATCTGTTGAGAGATCTATGAAACCTTTAACTTCGGGTGGTTTTAGAAGATCAAAGCATAATAAATTCAAAGTGTGAGCAGCACAGTTCAATGGCACAATATGGGGGTATTTATTTTTTATAATTTCGAATGATTTTTGAAGATTTCTTGCGTTGTCTCCAATAAAGACCACGAATTTACTCACACCATAAGATTTCATGACTTTTTCAGTTTCACAACTTAAATACTCGCTTGTGTGCCGATTATCAAGTGTGTTCAAACTGTGTATGAACACAGGCTCTGGCTTGGATATTAAATAATTTATAATGCCTTCATTGCAAACATCAGTCCAGCCGCCGCACTGCAAGTGAAGGAAATTTGATGCTTTTAAATCATCACTGATTTCGTTGTTCATCTCTTTGTAAATTTTGTCTAAATATTTAGTTGAAACAGCCTTTCTACTGGGCAATTTAAAATTCATTTTTTTTTAAAGTTAGCCACAGTGGGTGTTCTACCATTACTAGAGGCGTTCCTGTAATTAATAGAGCCTTCGCAAATTCTTCTCTTAAATCACTAATATTCGGTTGGCAACTAAGTATTGACACACTTCAGATTTTTGTATATTTTTATTTTTTTATTTCGTTATTACAATAGATTAATCAACAATATATTCACCAGATGACTCTATGACTTGTGCCCATCTACTTGGCAAATTTTCAATTCCACGTCTCCAGAAGTCAGGGTCCTGATGCTCGAAGAAGTAATGCAGTGCGTTTTCGACATCCAGAAAATTGTCAAAACTTTTCCCGCGTAGAAAATTTTTTAGAGCCAAAAACAAGTGAAAATCTGAAGGGGCGAGGTCTGGAGAATATGGTGGATGTGGCACAGTAGACCAGCCTAACTCCTCTATTATTTTCTTAGTAGCTGAAGCGACGTGTGGTCTGGCGTTATCGTGCAGCAAATTAACTTTTAGCATTCTTCTTCTCTTTTGTTTGATAAAAGCAGCCAATTCACGAAGTTGTTCACTGTATTTGTTGGCAGTGACTGTCTCATCAGCTAACAACTCGTAGTACAACATTCCACGCTTATCCCACCAACAGCAGAGCAGCACTTTGCGCGCATAAGGGTTCGGCTTTGGTTTCGTCGGCGGTTCTTCCTTTCGCGGTAACCAAAAGCCAGCTCGTGTATCATTTTTGTAAAATATGTAGCTCTCATCCCCAGTGACTAAACGGGCCAAAAAGTCCTTGCGTTCTGGATGGGAGAGCAAGGACTGACAGATTGAGACACGAGCCGCTCGGATGCTCAAGGTGACTGGATTGGGTATCCATCTCGCCAATACTCTCCGATATCCGAGTTTGTGGAGTCGCTTCTCAATAGCAGTATGGCTGAACTCGAGTGCTGCTCCCAATTCACGAGTCGTGGAGTCCGGATGTTCACTAAGTTCTTGCAGCAAAACACTGTCTTGCAGCTGAGTCGGTCGACCTGAGCGCTGCAAGTCATCCAAGCTCACATTTCCAGAAGCAAATCTGCGGAACCAGCGACTCACGGTCGAATGGCTTACTGTGCCCTTTCCAAGTATTTTCTCAATATTTCTAGTTGCTTGCCGTGTACTTTTGTCCTGTCGAAACTCATAGAAGATAATCGCTCGAAGTGCGTGCTCGTCCATTATTACAACTGAACTACGCGCGGCTTGCGCTCTCCGCTATTTATATGTTGTATTAGAAAGCTCCCAGAAGGTTCTACATGTTATGCCACATAAGAAATTTCTAGAACTCTCTTTGAGAGAAAAAGCTATTCTTTATACAAAGTGTGTCAGAACTTAGTTGCCAACCGGATATTTTCTGTCGATGTATTCTCCAAGTTCAATGAAGTGGTTTTTATTTAGGTTTTTATTTTGATCTACTTACTAAGTAGACTAATTACGTTAGCTGGAGCCGGAGGATGTAAAAAAAACCAATTTACTTTAAACTTATTTATTGAAATAAAAATTACAAATTATAGCTTATAATTATGCAGGTGATAACTGGTCGATGGATATACCAAGAATGCCTGAAAACGTGGAATAGTGGAAGGCATCGCCGATGTCCGGTCCCACGGTTGCGAAATGCTGCGTAGGCAGTAGGCACCACGTGTAAGTCGTTGCGATGCGCAGCGCAATATCGAGGTCACGTTGTCCACAGTCCATGTCTAATATCGAATCGTAACGTCAGCGATTCTTATGTTACACCGTTGCGTAACAGACTCTGTAAGAGAACAATACAAAAATTTAAGTGACATGGTTAGTAGACACCTACTCAAATAAAAAATAAAAAATTAAGAGCATACTAAAGTACCTATGTATATTGTGCTCAATATTATAAAGGCTTAAACCAAGTTTAATACGAAAATATTAGTTATGTATAAAGTTACACAATTTAATAAAAGTTAAGTAATGAGTTAAACTTTACGAAAAATAAAACAAAATAATAAGAGGATTAAAAAAGGAAGAATAATTATGAACGTTAATATTATAAGTTTAACAGAAAACCATTTTAAATTATTTTAAAAAAGCTTTATTTCTATTTTCGTAGTAAAATTGTATTAATGAGAATAATATTTTTATAAATTTTATATTGTATTGTTTTCAATTTTAGATTTTTATTTAGGTTTTGTTTTGATCTACTAAGTAGACTCTGTAAGAGAACAATGCAAAAATATAAGTGACATGGTTATAGGCGAGGAGCCACCAATCCTAAAAGCAGTCTTATGGACTTGAAAAGAAACCGGAGCCCTATGCAGCCCTGTCGTAAAACAACCTCACTTTACGGTATTGTGTATCTTTGAGGCAGGTAAATGTTAAATTCGTAGAGAATAGAAAGAGACGAACTCATGCAAGGTTTCAACTTGAACCAAAAATCTGCCTCACTCACTCTTTACAGAAATGTAGAAACCGTTAAAAAGCGAAGAGTTAAAATTTGGTATGCGCGATGCTTTCGGCAGTTTGTAAGCACGCATACCAAGATAATTATAAATATCACATTAAAACGCGTGAATTAAAAAAAAAAAAAGGTTTCCGTGATACTGGATAAATTTTACCCCTTATCACACCATTCAAATAGGTATGCGTGACCTTTCCGGCTAAAAATCATTGGTCGGCCGGATTTTTTCTTGTTAAACATAATATTTCACACAATTCTATATAAGATTGATCAAAATCCGTGATGACGGAAAAAAATTATGGAAAATTTAATAATAAATAATTTAATTAAAATATTTCCGGCTAATCAAATCCACGCCGACCAAGCAAATCTTGTTCGTCTAAACGTTAACTTTTATTTTTTATTGAAAATATTAGAATCCGTGATCACTATTAGTAGACACCTACTCAAATAAAAAAATAAAATAAAATTAAGAGCATACTAAAGTACCTATGTATATTATGCCCAATATTATAAAGGCTTAAACCAAGTTTAATACTAAAATATTAGTTATGTATAAAGTTAAACAATTTAATAAAAGTTAAGTAATGAGTTAAACTTTACGAAAAATAAAAACAAAATAATAAGAGGATTAAAAAAGGTTTTGGGGGTACAAAATTGGTTGGATAGAGGCGTAATCCTCTTTAACTGTTGCAACCAACTGAGTAACCGCCTTCTAAGTTGGGCTAACGTCATTTACCGCTGTTTTGAAACAAACCAGCGAATGTTTCCAACGGTCGGTGGTTGTTACGCCCTCTAACTTCTGACTATTTGATATGCGGACCTCAACGTAATATTCTCCGCACTTTGTGGGGTTGCTTTGCATGGTATAACCAGAACCGACTCGACGCGTTAGATAGTTCTTCAGTTTTGACGCCCGAATCGGTTCGCGTTGCTCTTCTCTCTTTCAGGATGAAACAAAGAAAAAATATTTCATTATTATATCATCATTATAATCTGCTGATTCATAATGATCACCAGCCCTCTGGTATTATTATATACCATCACAATAGTAATACAACAATATCTTGAGGCTTCCATAATCTTCACGATTTATGTCGGTCTCAAAGATTTGAATGAAATCTTTTACACCTTAGAAATTGTAAACCGTACAAATCTCTTTACCAAATCATGAGTTATTAAGTAAACGTTAACTTTTATTTATAACAACACATGAATATCACACCTGTATTTTTCGAATAGTTAGACTCAATGCTGCTAGGTACTACTTATAAAATTATTCAAAGTCGACACAATTATCTACACTTGGTCAATCTGAGAATCGAAACCCAGGATTTTATAATTATCAGTAAATATCTTAACACCACTACTAAACATGTTTTTCTCTCTCCCCACATTTAGAATTTTTCCTGTGTCGCGAATCCGTTTACAAACATTTAAACAACCGGACCTGGAACAACTGTTTGTAGACCACACAAATATTTGTGCCGTTTGGGAATCGAACCCGCAATACACAACACAGCAGCCAACCGCTCAGCTATTGGGGCATCCGGACTGTCAAATATAATAACTAAATCACAATTTTATCTCAACTTACCTCGGAATCTGGGAAGATGCAGCGTTTTCGTTTCTTTTTAGCCGATATAGACGCTGAAGTAGATGGAATCTGAGGGTCAACCTCTGATTCAGACCCACTACCATCCAGCTGTTCTTGGAGTGGTTTTTTTCTTTTTCCTTTTGCTTTAGGTTTAGGCTTACTTGGCTTCTTCTTTTGTGATCTAGGGATCACTTCAGTGTCGGAGTCAAATGGATTGGGAAACCTGAAAACAAAACAAAGAATATAACATTTGTAAAATGCGAATATTTAACCATTTAGTTTCAAATATTATCATCCAGTCCATTCATGATACTTTAAACATAATTATTAGATTCCTATCACGCCAAGCTATTTTTCCTGCAAGGGAATCGAAGTCGTATACTCACTCTCAACAGCGACCTCTCAACTTACTAATAAAAACACTCAGACAAACACAAACACACACTGATAATAAAAAAATAGTTAAAATGATACATACTTACAGTTTTTAATTGTTAAACGTAACGATGTTAAGTTATACGGAGCACTGCAGAACGCACTGCTAAAAATACTGTGGGAGATTATCTCTAGATGACACTGATTTTATAACCATCAATTGTAAAACGGTATACACACATAAGGAATGGTTGTTAGTTATAGTTTATTTAAAATTAGACGTAAATATTGACATACAATTTTAATTCCCATGCGTTCTGCGCATAAGATTCATAATTACTTATTTCTTATTCATCATTCATACTCAATTGTAACGTTGCCCTAACTTACCTTAAAGAGAATGTATTAGACGGCGCCGCGCTGTCGCTGAAAACTGAGACGAAATTTTTATAAGGTAATCGTATATACTTGCATTCAAATGGGTCCCTTCGTCATGAAATTCTAGAGACCACCCATAGCGGGTCTTTCATATTAACAATGAGTATGACTAATATAAATTGAACTCCAAAATATTTTATTAGAAATCCCTAAAAGTGTAATTATATTTTACGAAATTAAAAGGTTAAACAGAACCTGTTTACGAGAATTTCGTTTTATCGTTTGAAGCTTATTAAAGTTTATTTAGTATGTACAACTTCCACGCGAACGAAGAAACGGGGAAAATCCTTTCTCTTATAACAACGTATTCATACGTTGTCAGCTACAATTAAGTGGATTAAATTTGAAATACTCAATCATCGCTTGTATAATTATAATTGTTCACTAAATAAATAATAAATAAAAATAGCCTTTAATTCCTCTGACCTTCATACACAATTTCTTATAACACTTTTTTTTTTCTTCCTGTACCTACTTACTACTTATAAAATAAAAAAATAACAAAGCACATTTAACTAAAAGTATTTCTGCTTAACCCTAATATTATATATGTATTTTGTATATATATATATATATTTTTTAAATTGGTTAATCAGCTTCCATGTCAGGCTGTCTTGCGACATAGGCCTCCTCTATTTCCCTCCACTTATTCCTGTCCAAAGCTATTCTCCGCCAATCTTTTGGTAGATCATCCTCCCACCTTTTCACTTGTCTTCCTCTACGTCTTTTTCCATTTCTTGGGTACCATTCTGTGACCTTTTTGGTCCATTTTTCCGTCTTGGTTCGTATCATATGACCTGTCCATTTCCACTTCAGTGTTCTTATTTTTAATTTGACGTCTGCCACTTTGGTGGTATTTCTAATTTTTGTGGCTTTCCATTTGTCTAGCAGTTTCAGATTCATGATGAGAATGATGATGAATTGTTCACTAATTACTTCCAAATAAAAATGTTATTAAAAATAACGTATTCGTGTTTTCTGTGGATAGTGGTCCAGTATTTTATCTAACCTCTGATGTCACGTTTGGCACATAGGTTAAGAACTCTTCTCATCACAAGTACGCGTCGAGTGTCGCGGGTTCGATTCCCGCACGGTACAAATAAGTATTTGTCTCGGTCTGAGTTTTGTTTTTCACTATTTTTAAATTCTTTTATAAAATTCTTGTATAAAATTATCAAAAGTGAAAGAGAACACTAATAATATAATTTACTGTATTAAGTAGGTAATGTTCCATAGATACTTCAATAATAAACATACGCAATAAACAGATAAAACAGCGGCACGTATGCATTATTTAGATAAAACTCAGCAGAATCAATCATTACTGTCTATCGTCTACTAAAATTAAATTGACAAACTGATAATTCAGGCGCACTGCATTGTTCTACAGGGTGTCTCACGGCAGAGTTAGGATTTTGAAATGAAATAAAAGTCCATTTGCATATTTTTGTGAAAAGATTTTTATTGAAAACTATTGAACTATAATGCGCATTTTATTTTTTAAAGATTACATCTTCCAGATAGATGTCTTCCATTTCGTAGCACGCACTCACGGAATCGATTCATCGCATTTTGCATAACGCGCCTAAGCATAGCCGGCTCGATGTCGCGTATTTCTTGTTGGATATTTTGTTTTAGCTCAGCGATATTCCTCGGAGTATTGACGTAAACTTTACTCTTAAGGTACCCCTAGAAAAAGTCCATGGGGGTCAAATCTGGTGATCGCGGAGGCCACGCAATATCACCAAAGCGGGATATCAATTTTTGAGGAAACAATTCACGAAGTTGGTCCATAGTGGCTCTTGCAGTGTGGCAAGTGGCTCCATCCTGCTGAAACCACGTTCTTGAGCTGTAGGCTGGATGCTCTCGAAGTTGGGGTATAAAATAATTGGATATCATTTGCCGATAAGCCTCACCAGAAACAGTTATCGCAGCACCTGTCGCATTTTCAAAAAAATACGGCCCGATTATTCCATTGACCGAAAGAGCACACCACACTGTCACTTTTGGGCTATGCAGCGGTCTTTGATGTTTTTGTCTGGGATTGACTTCTGACCAAAAGCGACAATTTTGTTTGTTAACATATCCATTCAAATGGAAATGTGCTTCATCACTCCAAAACACAGTATTCAAAGTGCGAAATCTCTCAATGATTGTCTGGCAAAAATTTTTACGTAAATTGTAGTCATTTTCATTTATTTCCTGCACTATCTGTATTTTATAGGAATGGAGTTTCAAATCACGTTTTAAAATCCGCTCTACGGTTGATTTGGTGACGTTTAAAGCCGCCGCTCTTTTGCGTATTGACAAGCGTGGATTACTTCGAACGCTAGCGGCAACTTCGTTTATTGTTTCTTCCGTTCTTGAAGTTCTGCTTGGGCCCGGACGCGGTTGATTTATAGCGGAACCGGTAGCTCGAAACTTGATAACCCATTTACGAATCAAATTTTCGCTTGGTCCATCGCGTAAACGTCTGATATTGTAGTGAGAACAAAACTGTCTCCGAGCCACGACGTACGATTCTCCACCTTTCAAAAACGCTTCGATAGCGAACGCGCGGTGCTCACCCGACCACTGCGACATCGTGACTAACGAATCCGCACGAATGACGAAGCTACTGCGTTCCTCCCCCCGCGCTTACTTGCAACGGTTTTTAAAATATTCAAATTTAAAATCCTAACTCTGCCGTGAGACACCCTGTACTTATGAATGTTCGCCACACTTTCGTCATGTCATTCATTTCGATTAATCAAATAAGCGACGATACAACCATAATTCAATCTATACAGGATGTAAGGGTAAACACCGTTGTCACTTAACCCATGGGTAGTTTGACTTAAATATAAAATAATAGAACAAGTTACAAAAAAATTAAAATTCCTAAAAAGGTTTAGAACGGACTTTATCCCACACCGCCCGCAAATTCATAGATATGCGCATGAGTGACGTAATCACTACAACGATCGCCGGCCGTCCTTCCACCCACACAACACATAAATACACATTACCTGTGATGTAACTTTCCCTTCATAGTTTTCTTAGGACAGGCACAAATACCTACCTTAGGTTTTGCGTGACGAGTCTAAATGTAAATTTGATTCGAAATGACTTTGGATTTTAAATGATTTGAATTATCTTCGTCCGTAGACAAAATGGAAATGTTATCGAGGTTTAAGTCACTGCGAAAATACCATCCGTGGTATCATGGTATGCGATCGTTATCATTTAGTTCTTGTGTGGGCACGTAGCCACTACGGCATCCGAAAAAACCGTTCCACTACCTTAGCCGTTTACAAATTTATCCAAAAAGCCATTGACATTATTAATAATAAAAAGTACGCGATAGGACTTCTACTTGATATGACCAAAGCATATGATAAAGTTTAATAATATTTGAAAGTTATGAGTTAACATATTATAAGTATTTAGAACAAGGTTCTTACTCCTTTGGAATTGGGTTTTATTTAGAATTTCCTCTATTTCTTTAATAGTTTTCTCTAGGATTATAAAGTTGTTTCTAGTTGAATTAGTAATATTAACAAATGTGTCGACTATTTCGGAAACTAAGGTTACTTTATTTATAATCACATCTTGTTGCGATTGTAGACTGTTTATCAATTTATCATATCTAAGTGCATCATCGTTATCTAAATTTCCGTTAATAGCTTTGATTAAAGATCCAGCAAGATTGATAAGTCCTCTTTTTATTCTAATTGTTGGAATTAATTGATTGTATCTTTCAATAGTTATGTTCATTATGTATTGGGTTTGCAACTCAGCATCAACAAGATTACCATCCAAAGTATACATGTCTATTTTCTCTTTCATATAACTACAAATCTCATAATGCTTTCCTATGTTGTAATCTAAATTCTTATGTACTAATTCTAAATCTAATATCTTAATTATATGCCAGTTATAGAGGCTTAATGGTGCTAGTCCTTCTTTAACGGGAAGAATTCCCGGATTATCTTCAATCCTTTGAAGTTGAAGGGCGAGGCTCGAGGCTGCTTGCATCGTTACCACGAGGGCGAACCTGTGAAGGACGTTTAATGTCTTTAACAGGTATTTTCTTTTTCTTACGAGCTCTGTTTTGAACTGATACTGTGTTTCTATTGACTTTGTCTATAACTGTTGCCTTCTGGTATCTAGGCTTGTCCTTGCTACGTCTAGTATTGACGCCTTTCATGTAAATATTGTCACCAATTTTAATGTCAAATTATTTTGAAACTGTAACGGTTTACCAACAGTCGATTGGTCCATGAACCGTTGGTCAACATTATTTTTAACCCACTAACTTTTCATCCAAAGGACTTTTCACCCACGAACGTTTCGCCAACATAACTCAACGTCAGTGAATGCTTTACCGTGCGGCACGCAGTCGTTTCTAGCACTCGCCGGCCGCTGCCGCGGCACCGCTCGCTTCGCTCGCTCGGCTCGTGCGTAGGAGGTCACAGTTTTAACCTAACCTAACCTAGTGTACTATGTGAGCTCAAGTATCACTGACGTTGAGTTATGTTGGCGAAACGTTCGTGGGTGAAAAGTCCTTTGGATGAAAAGTTAGTGGGTTAAAAATAATGTTGACCAACGGTTCATGGACCAATCGACTGTTGGTAAACCGTTACAGTTTGAATTATTTTTCCCCGCCGTGTTTTTCCTTTATTTTTTCTTTAGACTCTATCATTTTATTAGTTAAATACTTATACAGATATTTAGTGCGTTTTACATACTCTATGCTACCGGCTCGCTCTGGGAAACGGGATAAGCGGGGGCGCGCACCCTACTCTGTGGGAGCGTCGAGTCGGCGTCTTGTCGCTGGTCGTCTCTCGCCGGGCCTCCCCCGGGTAACCGGGGGTCTCACCTGGCGGGGACTGACCGCCAAGGCGTCGTGAAGAAAGCGGCGTTGATATATAATTCAACGCCGCGACGCGCCTGCAGAGACACAATAGCAACCACACACAGGGACGCGTTAAATAACGCGTCCCACATACTGTTCGCCCAATGGGCTACACATTGAGGGGCCCGTTTTAGCGGGCCACCGCGTACCATCCGCGGCCGGGGAGCTGAGCTCCGACGCCGCCCGCCACGCCCCCTTACGGGGACGTCGCGAAATCCACACCCGAGCCTCAGTCTACGTTAGCGCGCCGCTGTTTCCACGCATTGGAAGAGCTCGCCTAGCCTAGACGCTCCTCTCCCCTCGCGCCCCACGGTGACGTATCCTTCTTGTTTCGTGACGCACCTCGCGTCACGAATTGACCGGGAACGTATCGTGTAGTTTTATAGCCATCGTACATAGATAAGCCGCTATTTGTAAACAACATTGTTCGTGGAATAAACTAATTGTTTATATTGAGCCTACGTTTTTATCATACCCGCTACAGGGTGTTAACTCAATATTACTTTACAAAGTGAGAATAGATTGTTGCTGTAATGCTTTAGTGAAGGTGGTGAATTCCTCTTACTATTATCATCATCTTATTCGTATTGAATTCCTGCAAAATGAATTAATTAATTGCCCTGTGCAGGTACTTCTAACCTTGAAGGTACTGTTCAATTTTGGTTTATGGTTCTTCCCATTGTCATACATAATTTAGGTCGTCACTAAATAGTAATAGAAAAAGAATGTTATATTATTCACAGTCACAAAAATAGACACATACGAGTATACAATCTAAATATAAAGTTTTTGGAAAGCCAACATTTATTTTAAATATTTACAGCAAAATACTTCACTACTACCTTTTTCTGTGGACATAAATATTTAAAAAACGTAATTTTGATCGCACCGATTTGTAAAAAAGTGACATAGATCCGTCGTCGATGAGCCCTACTGGGCGACTGATTTATGAACGAACGAGAGTGATGAGACTACTTATTATAGGCAAAAAAAGAGATGGCGATAGTGTGTATGCGCCTGGAATAAAATAACGTATGTGCCAAAACGAATCGCCGTCTTTAATGAATGAAAAGTGTTATTAAAACGAAAACTGTTTTACAAAAACTTAGATAAGATTATTATCAATGTTTTAAAGTAAACTATGTTTAATAAATCTAACGCATTGCGCCTTGAGGCTAAAAAAATCATAAACATGGATACAAGTTTGCGATTTTTTTGTATCGAGAAAATTTTATTGTATCGTGTATTCCTTTTACAGGATACTAGATCATATAGTCAAAAATCATACACTTTAATATTTAGTTCTGCTATCATACGGTAAGAAAGATACACTTAAAAGAAAAAGCACGGTTTTCTCAATGTGTCACCTTAAAATAAATCTTTCCTACGCTGCTTTTATCATATTGCAGCCATTTAATAGGTTGCCACAGAAACTTGTCTCCCGAATCATCCAGTTTTGACAGTAAAGGGTCCTTTCTTGGATTTTAGTTCGGTAAAATCCAAGAAATCATTTATTGTCATCACCACGACCTTTAATGGCTTCTGTACTTTGCAAGTCTTCACCAACTGCACCCAATCATATAAATGATTGATTCTCATTTGTGTTCTCTTTTCAATATATCACGATTTAAACAGAAATACTTCGGTTGGCTATAACTTGACATCTCAGTTTGTCACATAAAAGAGAAAACTTTTGTGTATAAGTTGAGATATCAAATAAAGAAAAATATTTTGGTTACTGGATATAAGTTGATATAACGAAATATCAATGTTCGTTCACAAAAACATATGAATCGTTAATTTGACATGTTGTGTTGTCAATTAAAACACGTAAAAATGTGAGATGTCAACATATTACCATAGTTGATTGCTCCAAAAGTTATTTATATTTTGAGCTGTCAATTTTTCTCATATAAATTCCTAATGCGTAGAACGTATTAAGCCAATAAAAAAAAAAACATACAAGTCGAGATTTCAATGTATTCACGCCAGCCACGGATATATTGTAGCCTAAGGTCTGACTTAGCTAGTTCTCATATACGGATTATTATGTTCGATGGCTAGTTTCTACCAGCAAGCCAAATTTTCAGAATAATAAAATAAGGACCGACAAGTAACAGGTTTAGAACTTGCGAAAGCTAGGCATATATCATAATATTGAACTTGGCTCTCATTTCACATTTATGTTTTTGATGGGATATCATTACTTTTTGTACATAAATTATTAGTAGGTACTTATTTATAACAAAATTAATACCAAATGGTTTTTGTTAAACTATTGCCTATACCATACGTACTTACTAAAAGAATTGTAATAATAATATTATCACAAATATATAAGTATTTTTTAAGAAAACCTATGAATTTCGTAGCATAAATCGCACCCTTACAGGTCAGATATCGAGAGACAACCGGACAACAAGCCTCGCTTGCGCTTATGAGCGCGACTGCCACTCGCTCGGACACATTCGCGTCATCAAGGTTTTGTCGCACCGCTCCCATCCCGCTGCTCCGGTGGCGGCAGCGCACCACGCGCCGTGTACTAAAATGCCTATTATTTAATTATTTATAAGTATAATGATCTTACACTATTGATGTGCGCTAAATATTGAAACAATAATACTATAGCCCAGTTAATAACGTA
This sequence comes from Aporophyla nigra, assembly GCA_947507805.1. Lineage (NCBI taxonomy): Eukaryota > Metazoa > Arthropoda > Insecta > Lepidoptera > Noctuidae > Aporophyla > Aporophyla nigra. The sequence goes on along the minus strand of OX382292.1, from coordinate 21,305,898 downwards.
ATAAATACGAAAGTCGACTATACTCTTAGTTATAAGTACTAAAACGGAAATATTTGGATAAAAGAAAATTAAGGGTGGTATTCAACTCATTATACATTCACGTGAAGCCCTCAAAATCCACATAAAGACCGGCTGTCATAAGTTTTGATTGCTGATTCTTACATACATTATTTTTTATACAGGGTGTCCAAGAACCTGGCGTCCAACTGGATTCCCACGATGCCCCAAGTTCTAACAGTACTCAGAAAAATATTTTAAAAAATCCACCCCATGTACTTACAGAATTATACTGATTTCAAAAAAAAAGGGGAAATGAGCACCCTGTGACATACTTTTGAATGCTGTGACTGCTAATGCTGATAATTTCGATATTTCTTGGAGGTTTTGTAATCTAGGGTATTGCTGTGTCTAAATAGAATGTAAAAATAAAGTACTTATTGTACCATTTTAAAATAAAATATTATTTTAACTAAAGGTGATATGGAAAACTATTGAATTTCGCAACTTTGACCGACTGTAGTGTAAAAAAAATGTACCAAAATAGTATGGCAAGTGACGTCAAATTTTGACGCGTTTATTCCTCTTTTTAAAAAGGTATAATACTTACACATTAATTTGAAAAAAAAAATTTTTGATAATATTTTTACTCAACAACCCAATTTTTACGATGTCTTACAGAATTCTTAGAAAGAAAAATTTACGACGAATTGAATCTAACCTCTAAAGAATTACTATTGTATGCTCATAAAAATAACAACAGGCCTCTCAAAAAACAGGTTAGACCGTAAGGGACGGTATGTGCATGCATCTCACCATAGTGATTCGTTATTACAACAGGAGGGAGCAAGACAGAAACTATCTTTGCGATTTGCTGGTTCTTCTTTATGGTACCCCATTATTCAGGTAAGAGTGAGGGAGAAAAAGGTTAGAGGTGCGAGTGAGATAGATAGTGACGCTATCTGGGATCGTGCTATTTAGGATAACAGTACGGTCAGTACGCGTCACTGCCTCCTGCCGTTACTACGCACCTCTCTCTTATTGTTACCATTGATCACGTACTACGATTTAAAGCTTTGTTTATTGGACTCGATTACTCTTTGTGCTCTGGACTTTGAAACGAACTCTTTACGACGACCTTTGCCTGTGTTTGGACAGTTTGTGTTTTGTGTGTGCTACCATGGCGACCTACACTCCGCAAGAATACGCAAATATGCACTACATTTATGGAGAATGTAGAGGTAATGGACGAGCTGCAGCGAGACTTTACAGAGAAAGGTATCCGAGGGCTACGCGATATCCCGACCATCGAGTTTTCATTAATGTGCACAGATCACTATGTGACGGGCGGTTCCCCAATCAAGTAGCTGGTGAAGGACGACCCGTAAATGACTTCATACGCGATGAAGTTTTAGAGGCGGTGTCGGCAAATCCAAGCATCTCTGTGCGAGGAATAGAAGCTGATACGGGGATACCGAAGAGCACAGCACACAGTATTCTCCAAAAAGAAGAATATCATCCGTACCACGTACAGCGAGTGCAAAGTCTTTTACCTCGAGACTATCCGAGCCGAGTCGCGTTTTGTGAAACAATCCTGCAAAAACATCGAGAAGACGAAAACTTTATCGACAAAATTTTGTGGTCAGATGAATCAACATTTAAGAAGGATGGCTACATGAACCTACACAACTTGCACGAGTGGCATGTGGAAAATCCGCACTTGATGCGAGAAGATAGATCCCAGTACCGGTTCAAAGTGAACATGTGGACCGGTATTCTCTGTGGGAATATTATTGGTCCATTTGAGATGCCCGAGAATTTGACTGGCGAATCATATTTAAATTTTCTTCAAAATGATTTGCCAAACTTACTAGAAGAGACCCCACCAGATATGTGGTTCCAACACGACGGCTGTCCAGCACATTTTCGCGTATCCGTTAGAGAGTTTTTGGACGAGCAATACCCGAACAGGTGGATTGGGCGATCAGGAACAATCCCGTGGCCAGCCCGCTCACCTGACTTAAATCCGCTGGATTTTTTTTTCTGGGGAACTATGAAGGAGCTCGTTTATGCGAAGCCCATTAATGACATCGCTGACCTTCGTGAGAAGATAACACAAGCAGTGCAGGTGATACGTCAAAAAAGTTACTCGCGAAACATAAAGCGGTCCTTTTTAAGGAGAGTGAGAGCTTGTATTGCCGCGGGTGGTCAACATTTTGAACATTTATTGTAATAAAATATCTTTAAACTAACATTCTTTGCTTTTATTCTACTGGGAACCCATCTACCTGTGTGTATTTCCTTCTTGCTCACTCTTGGAACCGAAGTAAATAATAGTAGTAACATAACAGTTTCTAAGATAAGAAAGGGTCCGACAGTTACCGTTAGTAGGTAGGCACTTCGTAAAAATTGGGTTGTTGAGTAAAAATATTATCAATTTTTTTTTTTTCAAATTAATGTGTAAGTATTATACCTTTTTAAAAAGAGGAATAAACGCGTCAAAATTTGACGTCACTTGCCATACTATTTTGGTACATTTTTTTTACACTACAGTCGGTCAAAGTTGCGAAATTCAATAGTTTTCCATATCACCTTTAGTTAAAATAATATTTTATTTTAAAATGGTACAATAAGTACATTATTTTTACATTCTATTTAGACACAGCAATACCCTAGATTACAAAACCTCCAAGAAATATCGAAATTATCAGCATTAGCAGTCACAGCATTCAAAAGTATGTCACAGGGTGCTCATTTCCCCTTTTTTTTTGAAATCAGTATAATTCTGTAAGTACATGGGGTGGATTTTTTAAAATATTTTTCTGAGTACTGTTAGAACTTGGGGCATCGTGGGAATCCAGTTGGACGCCAGGTTCTTGGACACCCTGTATAAGTGTTCCTAATAGAATCAATTAAGTGAAAAATTATGATAAAATGATAAAAAATTACCAGTTTCTGATTTATTCCTTTGTATTCACCTAATTACCTATCTGCATGCCAAATTTGAACTTTCTAGGTCATCTGGAACTGGGTTAGAGTTTTGATGTAAAGGTCAGTCAGTGATAAAAATGACGAGTTTTGGACGTTAATATCTAAATAACCGTTTGAGATGTGCTTATGAAATTTGGAGCACATATGTATCTTGCAAGTTTCAATATATGAGCCAAATTTGACACGCTTATGTGAAAAAGTTTTGGGAGTTATGAGGGGGTCAAAAGTGGCTCCAAATTGTTCGTGTACACACGGTGCTGCTCGCCAGTTCTATTACTTGAACTTGGCTTGACACGCTACCGCGTGTCTAGATAATACAATCTGTCCATCAGCAGATATTGTAAACAGTACGGTTATATTTTCTTTAGCTTTTCCTTTATCGATTATGTACACATTCTTCTCTCCTTTTTCAGCATAGACTTTCCCAGTAGATGGACAAGTTTGAAAACCACTTTGATCAGCATTAAAAATTCTGGAAGGGTCATCTAAAACGTGGGTTAGTTTAGACTTGTCTATCTGATCCATGATTTGACTATACCAGTTTCTGATATCAGATTCGGATACACAAGCGCTCGCCTGCGTAACAGCTTCGCCTGTTCTTTTAGTTATACGAGGATGGAATTTCAGAAAACCCTTTAACCATCCTTTTCCAGGTCTATTTTCGCTGAAAGGAGTTTCTCTGGGGTGTTTATTCAGAAAGTTTTGAACAGAATCTAGAATATCTTCGGCATTTCTAGGAAACCTTCTTTTACCCATATCGCACAGCCATTCTTCTAACTGGTTTTCTTCTTCTCTAGTTAAGTAGGGTTCTAGTCCAAATTCACTCTTGCTGTCCGGATGTTTTAATTTGAATTGTAATGTTGCTCTAGGTATATTATATTTTTTGCCTGCTGTACGAACTGATAACCCTTGACTAACGTCTTCTAAAGATTTTTATACTTGTTCTTTGGTATATTGCGGTATTTTTGGCATGTTGAAGCAGTCTGAAAGAAATTTAAAATAGTATTTAGTAATTGGCCCCGTTACTTGCCGGCTATTGGCCACCCCCGTCTAATAACTGATTCGTTGAATATAGAACTGCAAAATTTTGGTATACCGTATATTATACTCTTAGAAGGTCGAAACTGCTTGAAAACGCGTATAATGAAAAATTTTGTAATTGCCCGTGAATGGCCAATATCTAAAATTCAACTAAATTTAAATTTAGTAAGTAGCCGGTAAAAATTTAGGGTTATTTTGAGTTTGCGAACAATTGAATGATTACTTGTCGAGGTCGCTAGCTAATCACATCATGCAATACTACTAATTATAATATGTTAAAGCATAGATCACGACAATACTAATAAATAAAAAAAATTGACACCAACAGTCAAAAAATAAAAATATAATTAAAAAAATTGGAGTGTCTGTTTTTAATATTAACCCTTATCGTGGCAAGATATTTTTTTTGAAGAAAAGCAAAAAAAATGTGTATGGTTAGTTTATTTGGATTATAAACCACATCAGAAAAATAAATAAAAAAATCGTGATATGGTAATTTTGGAAAAACATTATGTATACTATAATATACATTGCTACGCTTACAGTGATTATCACATTTTTGGGATTGTATATTATGCTATACATTGCTATATTTAGGAAGAATTAATTTAACTGCTAATTTTTAACATAGACCAAAAAAGTATCGTAAATCACATAATTTTAAATAAAAATACCCGTGCTGGTAGTAAAAAAGTTTAATAAAAAAAAGTTTCTTGAACAAATTCTTGTATAAAATACTAGTAATATAAAACTCAGAGATCCTATGCATTGCGGAGGTATTCCAAAAAACAATTTCGGTTCTTCACGTAGCAAAGATGAACTTTACATTTCGTGCATATCGTACTTGGCCAGCTTTGCAGTATTTGCACCTCTGATATCCGGTTATTTGCGGCCAATGGTCATATTTGTCATACCGCACATTATCGCATGGTCGTTCAGTTATTGGTTTCTTTATTTTTGCTTTGTCGGAAATCAAATCAAAATTTTTCACTGTAACAGTTCGACCCCCTCTCAGTAGGCCACTGTAGATTTCATATATAAAATCTTTTAGGCGATCCTGCTTCCTGGTGGTGTTGATCATCTTGTCATGTCTCCGACGTAATAGCCAAGCGTTGTTGATGCATATATCTAAAAGCTGCGAGAAAATATTCATATACCACCGGTGCGATCTTATTCCAGTGCGATATAATGCAATCAGCATGTCTGCCAAATCGACACCTCCCATGTGACGATTATAGCCCTTTACAATTTTTGGACACTCTACATCAATACGGGATTTTGCTTCTTTGCTGAATCGTTTTATATTTTCGACAGGGTATGCATCATCATAAGAACTCACCAATGTGACCTGTTTGTTATCAAACCACTTTACAATACTTAGTTTATTTGTATTACAAGCAACCTGACAAAATGCGCCTCTTCCTTTCTTTTTTAAAGCCTTTTCAGAAAGCAGTTTAGTAGCAGCATCTTTGAGTCTATTTTGTCTGATTGTTCGTAGACTAAATATACCATAATTTTCCCTCAAAAGTTGCACCAGCTCTAAGGAGGTAAAATAATTGTCGCTTTATTTGTCTTGCTTTGTTTTTAATAGTCTTAGATAAAGCTAAAACTATTTTACTTCCAACACCCACAGTCTCTTCCTCCGTAGTAAATGTAATGCCTCTAAAAGTGTCATCCCCCGCGTAGAGTAAGAAGTCATAAATGATGCCAGATACCCCGGCCCTGACTAAGTTCTTGAAACCCCATTTACAAGGCTTGTTTGGGTTATATTGGCGACGACTTCCTGCTTTCTTCCTTTTGTACGGTATAACCATTTCGTAAATGCTAAAAGAATTTTCCTCTTCTACGGATAAACACTGTGTTCGAATGTGATCAATTACAGGACGTAGTTTATAATATCCATCAGATGTGTCAGCTTCAGAATTATTGGTAAAATGTAGAAATCGCCTGATTTGTTCAAATATTTTTAGGGACATTATATCTGCTACCTTTTCATAACGAAAGGACTTTTTCCAGTAATCTTTGTACGATGGAAAAACTACAATACCCATGATGACATTGATTGCCAAAAAATCTGTTCGTTGTACGCTATATAAATTCGTGTGAGTAGTAACCATATCTACTAAGTCTTCAGTAAAAAATCTATAAAAATAATCTAAAGGAGACCAATCAGATGGTACATTTTCCAAAAATGTAGGTTCTGCTGTTTCAGCCTTGTGTTGAAACTGTGCTTTTTGCCAACGAAAAGATAAATTAATTCTTCTGCAACATTGTCTTTTTATTTTTCGCGCAACGATGGCAGGTGTCTTGCGTTTCATTTTTTGAGTGCGTGTCAAAGGTGTACCGTGTGTAACAGGTGTGGATTCAAGTGGCCGATTTGAAGGCAAAGAGGGCAAAGATGAAATTGAAGGTAGAGCGTCATAATTACTTTCTGATGGATTAGGAAATACCGGAGTAAGAATAGGTGTAAGAGGAACTTCAGTTGTATCAGCATAAACATCATCTGCATGCGTTCCTAACTCATCATCAGAACTTTGTAGGAGGTTTAACCTTTCGAAACTGGAATTTATCGATGGCGCTGCAGAACTTTCTGCTGATCTAATCATTCCAGCTTCATCACCGCTACTTGCTCCGTCACTTGCGTCAGAGTCTGCGTTCTTTTCAGGCACCAGGGATAAAATGCGTCTAGCTCTTTCACTCAGAGCAGTCTAAAACCAAAGAAAAAGAAACATGCAAAGAAACCATCACCATAGTAAAATGCAATAGTAAACATAATACTAAACAATAATAGTAGTATTTTTTATGAGGATCGAACCTACAACCGCGGCAGCAGCAGCAGTCGCAGCAGTCGGTTTCTACCACTAGCTAGACCAACGAGGCAGTCAAAACAATATAACTGTCTTTTAAATTATAATATAATTGGTTCAGTAGTTCAGACAGACGTACTTGCAACTTTAATTTTGTATTGAAGAACAAAAAAATATTTATCACGTGAAGGTAACAATGTATGATACTCTATACACAACAAACGAAAGGTAAATTACTGCTACTGCGGCATTGTATTAGTATAATATACGTTAGTAAAAAGCACCACAAAAACATGCTAATTCCCATAGCGACAACAGCATTTATATTAAAAACTAGCTTTTGCCCGCGGCTTCGCCCGCGTGGATGTCGGAAATTAATGCAAAAGGACGTACTACCGCGATAAGAATGTGTTATAACAGGTTATTTAGGTAATATAGACTCTGTGTGCTATTTTCGATCCAGATCCATTCAGCCACTTTTGCGTGATTGAGAAACAAACACCCAATCATACATGTCGGCGTCATATTGTGAGCGGCACGTGCATTGGGCTACGCGATAGCGCCGTAGCGTCGTAGCGCGCTACGCCATTCTCCCACCTCATTGCTAGTGGGCGGAGTTAGAGCGCGCTACGTCGTAGCGTGCTACGTCGTTGCCCCACCTCCAATACTTCCGTATAAAAGACGCCGCACGGCGGCGAATTGGCATTCTAAGTTCAGGCGTGGCCCAGTGCACAGGTCGTATTGCTCTCAATTATTGTAATTACTCTGCCTCACTGTACATTGATACTCTTTTATATGAACTATAATACTGTAACTGTATTACTGGGTGTCATGGCTATTTTAATATGGTGTTAAATTAATAATTATGGAAACTGATTAAGTGCAGTTTCGTATAAGGTCTATTGATTAAATAGTTCCTTAATATTGAAAGAACCTCTTTTATTTTACAATATGACCCTCTGCCTTCATCAGAAGTGGGATGAAACCCACTCCCACCTTTATCTGGGACTGCTGGCAATCTAATACGGGAACAAATGTCATTTTTTTTGGGTAGTATGGAATCAATTAAAAATAAGTGCAGATACTTTGACACCTCGCCACATGACACCCAGTATGCAATCGATGTTGGTTCCTTTCGATCCTGATGTAACTGAAACCAACATTATCAACTGGTGTGCATTAAGTGAGATTGTAATCGACAGTAAGAAGCCAGAAGGTGTAGACCTTATTTTGGCCCTCGCTCACTCTCTAAAGACCCGCGCCGCCATGTGTTTTACAAGAATTAATCCAGATAATAGTTCATGAGATACTATTAAGAAAATGCTGGTCTCTAAATTTTCCAAACCCATGACAATGCAGGATAATTTGAATTTAATCACAATCATAAATTGATAACAAAGAAACCCCAGCCGAGTTAGGAAAACTTGTTGAAAAGTTTCCTGATGCAAATTTACCGGACCGGTTCTGCTATCTGTCCTATTATGATGCGATGACAAAATTCACCGTGAAAGAAACGAAGAACCGGGCACGTCCGAATCAGACACGAAAAAGTCTTGTCCATCAACTCAATTTCGGGGAAACTGCAATTTCTGCGAGAAGGTCGGTCAACGAGGGCAGGAATGTCGGCACGTTGCTTCAAAAGGTATCTGTTTTAGCAAAAACTCCACAGACGAACTCTGGAATAACCTGCTTCAAATGTGGTGAGGCTAGCCACGTGGTCACCACTTGCCTTAAACGCTGGAAGAAGAAAAGAGATCCCCACACCGAGCAACACCAGCAAACAAGTGAAGTGAACCTGTGTGCAGAGCAGCGCGTGGTGTTTTGGAAATAAGTGGTATGCAATTCCTTTCATATTTGACTCTGAATCTGAGTGTATCTTCATGAAGGTAACTGTGGCCTTCTTACTGGTGAAAAGTTTCATGAACCTTTAAAGGGGATTGATTGTAATAATGTTAATTGGTCCAATGTTCTCGAGAGAAGTCAGTTCTCGTCAAGCTGATTTAAGTTGATGGTCATTTAGATGTACCGTCAGGCTGGTATCTCCCGATAGTCACTCAGACGAGACTCTCCTGATGATGATGTTAATTGCTCAATCCAAATACAATGCCCAACCGTGTTACAAAACTTTCTTCTCGACGTTACATATCAAGTATTGTCTGACGAATGTTTCAATGAAAACGTTACCTTATTAATAGGTCACGACATTTTAGACAAGCAATATCCGTTGTGGATAATAAAGTTGCCTTAACTTAAAAAAAAAAAGCAAATCTTAGCTCTATATTAGAAATGCCTCTTGACATTAATTCTATTGACGCAGATCTTACCGGTAAAGAAAATGAAGTTTTGATTGAAATACTCACTAAATACTCCTCATATCCCGAGTTACGAATCGTTAATGACAAAGTACAAGAATTACTAGATGCTAACATAATGCGTGAAAGTTCTTCGCCTTTCGTGAGTCCTACATCATTAATAAAAAAAAAGGGTCGGTACCGATCGTATGTGCGTTGATTACCGGGAACTCAATAGCAATACTCGACCAGACAGCTATCCTTTACTACTAGTTAGTGATCGAATCGATCACCAAATTTGCGTCCATAACGGGTCAGTCTGAGTACCTCACTATGCCATTTGGTTTATGAAATGCTTCACAGGTTTTTCAAAGAGCTATAAATATTGGACTTAAACCTCTAAATGACGATAAAATACTGATCTACATGGATGACGTACTTTCTGCATTAGAGACCGTTCAAAAAAGTTGTCTCGTTTAAATAGATTGCTAGATATAACTTTTAAAAAAATGTTCATGTATAAAGCCGAAAATTGAATATCTGGGTTTCGGAATATCCCCTGGAAAAATTAGACCAAATCCCCATAAGATTAAAAATATCCCTCCTCCAAGCACTGCTGCTCAGTACCAACAATTTATATGGCCTAGCCACATATTTTCGATATAACCTATATGGGCGTAAATTTACGGTTTTTATTGACTGTAACGCCTTAAAGGCCTCTCAGTACAAAAAGGACCTAACCCCTGAGTACATAGGTGGACAATTTTGCAGTCATATGACTTTGATATCATCTATAAAGAGGGAAAAAATATGGCACATCTAGACTTCCTTTCACGTAATCATGCTGACACATATTTAATTCATAAGGCAGCTAAAATTGTAAATTTGTCTGAACTGGAGAGGATTTGGTTATCTGTAGATAACGTGATTCCGAAATATGACACATTATATCCAAATTACGCTCAAATGACTTGCTGTCTGAAATATCACGCACATTATCGATATTAGACAGGGCATCGTAAAATCGAATGTTATAAAACCACTAAATGGTCACCGATATTGCCACACCCTTTAACATGGTAAATGATTAATCGAGTACACAGCGAAATAACACACCTTGGTTATAAAAAAAAACCTTCGATAAATTATACAATCTTTATTGGTTTCAAAATATGTCAATACTTGTCAAAACCTATGGAGGTTCGTGCGTCGCTTGTAAGGCTTCCAAAGGTCCCCCGTATGCCCAGCAGGTCGGTCAACATCCAATCCCTAAATTTGCCGTTCCATGGCATATAATTCATTTAGATTTAACTGGTAAACTCACAGGAAAAAGCGTGTTAAAAAGCGAGCGCAAGGAGTATTTTTCCGTGATTATTGATGGCTTTACAAAATCCGTCTTGTTAGTTATTAACTCACAAAAAAAAATGCAGTGAACTCGTTTGGCGCTCCTAAAAGAATAGTTGCAGATCGCGGTAGGTCATATGACAATACTGAATTTACGAATTTTTGTAAAGATAATCGTATCGATTTACAATTAATATCCACTGGTTCGCCTGGCCAATGGCCAGGTCGAGCGTGTCATGAGGACCTTAAAAAGTATGCTCGCTATAGATTCGGGTAGCTTATGGTAAGATCATGAAGTCAATATCCAATTAGTAGTTAGAGTCTCAATAGTACTCGTTGTAGAGCAACAGGGCTCACGCCCTTGGAATTAATAGTTGGTATTAAGGGTTCATTAGAGATAACAAGAGTTTCTGCTAATCATCCTGATCTCGTTTAAACCTCGAAACCATTATCCGATTCTTCTGTTGGTATAAAAAAAGCTGGTCCAATACGACACAGGTCGATTTACTGACAAATGCGTGCACTGATTGGACAAGTCCACTCAATCTGAGTGGTTCTTTCTTTAAAATACCACTTCAGACACCAATCCACATGGTCTTCACATGATGTGACCAAGATTATGTCTGCACTTTAAAAGAGACTGTGACCTCTGAGTTTGTTTCGGCCTTTCTTCTCAGAGTAGTCAGATAGGAAACGCCGACCACATCTAGTTAAAAAAAAAAAAAAATATGATTGACGTGTAAAAGTGTTTGTACAAACCTACTTGCAAAAATAAAGTCATTTATCATTTAACAAGGATAAAGCTATGGTAAAATGCTTTTCAGTACGTGATTTTGCCTTTGTTAAATTCAAAAAAAAGACACCAAATGAAACAGGACCGTAAATACAAAGGCCCCTTTAAAATCACCGCTATTTTGGAAGAAAACGATTGGTACGAATTGTAACACATTAATGGAAAGAATAGTCTACAAATACTCTCACAAAAAACTTACAAGTACCCCGTGGTCAGTCATTCTTTCTGGAATTCGCAGAATGTTATGATAAGGATGACGTGTCGGCGAAGAATAACATAGATGTTCTTGTCCACGAGACTAGGGAACAGATTAACAATGATGATATTCAGTCTCCTAATAGTGGTACTATCTCTACCAATAATGATACCATGTCTGCCAAAAGTGACACTATATCTACCAGTGCAAGTTGTAGAAACCGTGGTTAACGTGCTGTTTCAGTAGAATCTATTGGCCCTGAATCAGTTAATATTGTAACAGAAGCACTTGTAAATCAACCAAAGTGTTGAGCTATTTGTTAATTAAGCTAAAGAAATGATACTTGTTCGGCCTAGCTAGATCCGGTCCAGTTTAACTGAAGGGATACACCTGAAGGGCAAAACAATTGCCGGACCAGGAGGCTGATCTTGTAGGGTCAAAAGTTGACCGGACCAAGAGATAACCCTTGAAGAGTCATATTAGACTGGACCAAGTGGTTAAATATCTGAAGGGTCTAAGTAGACCGGACCAGAAACAATCAGGATGACCAAACGGTACTTAATCAGTTTTTCAAGTTCTAGATGAGACATTGTCAGCTGAGCGTACGAGGACGTCCGCACGTCAGTATGGCCGTGTCGGCGTCATATTGTGAGCGGCACGTGCATTGGGCTACGCGATAGCGCCGTAGCGTCGTAGCGCGCTACGCCATTCTCCCACCTCATTGCTAGTGGGCGGAGTTAGAGCGCGCTACGTCGTAGCGTGCTACGTCGTTGCCCCACCTCCAATACTTCCGTATAAAAGACGCCGCACGGCGGCGAATTGGCATTCTAAGTTCAGGCGTGGCCCAGTGCACAGGTCGTATTGCTCTCAATTATTGTAATTACTCTGCCTCACTGTACATTGATACTCTTTTATATGAACTATAATACTGTAACTGTATTACTGGGTGTCATGGCTATTTTAATATGGTGTTAAATTAATAATTATGGAAACTGATTAAGTGCAGTTTCGTATAAGGTCTATTGATTAAATAGTTCCTTAATATTGAAAGAACCTCTTTTATTTTACAATATGACCCTCTGCCTTCATACATATTTTCACATTTATAATATTAGTAGTAGCAGGATTATAATTCATATTACTTAGGATTCATAGTTTATGAGAACATCATGTGTGTTGGTGTTTTTAAAATAAGAGTAATAGTATTCAGAGTAAGAAGACTGCGACATAGGGCTTGGTTTAGTTGAATATAAGTCTTCCTGGTTTTTCTTAACGCTCCTATTTTACCTATACACACACTCAATCATTTACCAGACACCGAACATTATTATAGGAATATTACTTTTGCCAGTGGCTTGGCCCGTATAGCGGTCGGAAAATTTCACCCGGGAACCTACTACCGGGATAAAGTAGGTATCGTATCTGTTACGTATCCATGATATAATATATCTTTGTGCCAAATTCGATCTAAATTCGTTTGGCCGTCTTTGCATCATTGAGAAACAAACATCCAAAAATCTAAACATCTAAGCCATTTCGCGGTCTCTTACTTGGAATAATACTATTAGGTTTATTTTGAGTATAATGAACACACATGATATTCGCAATTACTATGAAGCCAAGTAATATGAATTACAATCCTACTTATCCTGTACTACCCGGCCGCTGCCAACGGATGGACGGGACGGACGTATGACCCGCCCCAGCTGCTCTGCGCCCGCTTTTTAAATCTCTAATATCTTCTAAAATATTCATTTAAATTACATGCTGTAAATGGCCATATTGATCTATATTAAACGCACAATGTACTTAAGGTACTTAATTGGATAAGGATTAATGCTGTATTACTTAAAATCGCTTCGTAAATAAACCCTTATTTCTCGTAAAAAGTAAAAATTAAAAAATGGTTATTGTGGGTTATCCCTAAGAGATAGACATATACCATTGCGACATTTTTGTAGGCCTTTTTAAGGTGTACAATACTGTAGTACATTATTTTGATCTATTTCGTAGGATTCAGCCAGGGTTTTTCGAATTTTGAGACGTATTTCAGCGTAGTTTATGACGTATGTCACCGTAGTTTTCAAAGACAGTTATTTTTTTCTAAAATAAAAGAATCTTTCTAAAATAAAAGTAGCCTAAGTTACTCCTTGTTACATCAGCTATCTGCCAGTGAAAGTCCTGTCAAAATCGGTCCAGCCATTTCAGAGATTAATCGGAACAGACAGACAGACAGACAAAAATTGTAATAAATGTTGTTTTGGTACATGTACCGTGTATACATCCATATACACTTAGTAAAAAGTGGTTATCTTAATATTAAAAACAGACACTCCAAATTATTTATTTGTATAGATAAAAAAATGAATTTAAGTCTGCGAAATTTTCACTCATGAAGAAAATAAAATAAAATGCAAGCAAAAAATACTTACATGTGTATAAAGTTATGATTTTGCACTGATTGATACTCGCAGAGGTTATATACTTGGTAAATGCACAGGTATAAATTTACGTAGAGACTGACGCAGAGAGTAGTACTAAGACTTGCACTGTGATTTTACTGAGACTATCACTTTCCGGGAGATAGTTTTAATTCACTCGTTTAAAAAGGAACTGAACTGCGGTGACACTCGGCGCCAGTATTTATACCTGAACCTTGAATTTCCCAAACGTTCTAGTTCGCATGCTTCGAGAAGAATCGATTGATCGATTGTTCGAAGTAGTGGATCTCTATGGTTCGAGAACACACATTTAGGCATGTGTATTTTATAATAAACACACATATTTAGGTATTCAAACATAAAAATAAAATAAAACTTACCTTAGGTAAAACAGACCGGCGCATCTTGACGGTTATTTTTCACAACTGATTTAAAATTATGACAGATAAACTACTATGTTTATTTATGAAGTGTAAAGAAACGTCTAGAAATGTCATGTGTATAATAAAACTAAGTTATAATAATCATTATTTGTAGTGATCGTGTATTTTTTTGAAGTTGTATGCATGGTATACTATACAAAATGAACATAATGGTTAAGTTAACCACTTTTTACTAAGTGTGCTTTTTAAAAATGTTGTTTAAATGTTGTTGTTGTTTTGTTGTTTGTTGTTTGTTGTTTGTTAGAATAACTTTAATACTAAAGAACTGGATCGAATAAACTACAAGTAGGCAAATATACTCACACTGCACATTACGGGAACATTACAGATGGAACAATAACACTCACTTTAAAAAAGACTAACTTGTTTATTTCTCAATAATTATTATTTATTCACTATCCACAGTGCAATAAATTCGTTCAACATTTTTTTAAATTTTTGTCTGTCTGTCTGCCTGTTTGTTCCGGCTAATCTCTGAAATGGCTGGACCGATTTTGACGGGACTTTCACTGTCAGATAGCTGATGTAACAAGGAGTAACTTAGGCTACTTTTATTTTAGAAAAAATAAATAATAGTTTAAAAAACTAAAAACACGCTGAATTTTGAGACGTATGTCAGCGTAGTTTGTGACGTATGTCAGCGTAGTTTGTGACGTATGTCAGCGTAGTTTTCAAAGACGGTTTTTATGAAAAACTTTTTGTCAAAAACCACGCGGACGAAGTCGCGGGTAACAGCTATTACCTATAATATAACCTGAATTAACACATCTTACCGCGGTAGTACGTCCTCCTGCGTTAATATCTGACATCCACGCGGGCGAAGCCGCGGGCAAAAGCTAGTAAACAATAATATTGAACCTATCACTAGGTACGCTAATACTGGAGAAAGAACCTAAACATTGTCTTGAGTTACTCACAGCGACCAACTATTCTTGTCATTTAAATAATCGTTGATGGAATAGTACGCCTTTAAACAAAAGTTGGATTTTACTTGAGCATTAAACGCATTTATGTAGGATTTTATTGTTAAAAATATCTAATAAGTATATTGTGTTTCTGAACGGATGGGTTGTTTTCATTTTGTGCTAAACTCCAGCAGTGCAGGTTCTTAAGCTGGTATCGCATTTGGCTTCCATCTCCACTGGTAAGGCTGTGCGTAACTTTTGTAAGCGTACAGTTCAGCACATTTGTGCGCGAACATGTTCACTGAGCAGAGTTTCTGCCGAAGACAGTTCAGTAGTTAATATGGACGGGCAGGAAAACGTAGTGCTTTGTGCTATAGCATGTGTTTTACTGTGTAGTCTGCTTAAAAAGAAGCGAAAAAAGAAACCGCAATTTTGGGTGAGGCTTTTACTACAGCGACGGAATGAAGAAACGAAAAGATTTCTAGAAGATATAAAAATAGATCCAAACAATGCAATTAGTCCTTTTATTGCTAAGCAAGATACTAACTACAGAAAATGTGTCCCTGTTTCAGTACGGCTTGCAATCACCTTAAGATATCTTGCCACTGGAGATTCTTTTGCAAGTTTAATGTACTTATTTAAAGTTTCAAAAGAGCTTATTGCTCGGATTGTACCTGAGACTTGTAAGGCGTTGATAAGCGTGTTCTTCTTCTTAGCGAGTCGATAGCAATCTAAATAGAGCTAGCCCAGAATTTGGCTACGAGCTAAGCATTTTCAGTAGCGTCCATCAACTCCTGTGGCGTGCAAACAACAGGACATGCTGGACAAGATATCAAGTGCCTCATCGTTTGTGGGGCAGCACCACATTTACACACACAACACACAACTTCTCAAAATATCTTGGCGTTACTCTGGACAGGTCTTAAACATTTAGCAAAAACTGCAAGAACATCAAGCAGAAGGTACACTCTCGCAACAATCTCCTACAGCGACTTGTCTCGTCAGAGTGGGGTGCTTCGCCTGACGTATTGCGGACTACTGGGCTGGCGCTATCTTTTTTTGCAGATGAATTCGCGTGCGCTGTGTGGAGTCGTTCAGCCCATGCAAAGTTTGTGGATATAGCTCTGAATGAAACGTACTCTACGTACGATCATTACCGGGTGCCTCAAACCGATCTCGGTGCAAATGCTGTACCCACTGGCTGGAATAGCGCCAGCAAAAATCCGCAGAGCAGTGGCAAGCTCAACTGAAAGAGCCAAGATGGTTTCTGACACACGACACCATATGCACGACAACACCCTCGTGTCACAAAGACTGAAAAGCCGCAACAGTTTTCTGAAGTGTGTTCTTCCACTTACTGGCGAACAGTCTAAGGAAAGACTAGATCTGTGGCGATAAGGCGTTTCCCTACCAAACCCATTCGTTCCACCTGCTGAAAATCTCGCAACTGGATACGAATTGCCTTGGCTTTCATGGAAGTCTTTAAATAGACTCCGGACTCAGGTAGGCCGGAGTAAAGAAAACCTGTATAGGTGGAGATTCATAGACAATAAGCGTGTTGAAAGAAAATATTAAGGTAAGAGAAAAAAAAAAACAACCATTTTATTTTATTTACTTTATTTATTGCATTACATATCATGCCAAGATATTATTTCGTCATCATTCTGACGTAAAAGACCTGAATAATCATATCGCGGACCTGAAAACCTGAAGCCACTCCTTTACTCTGAGAATTTGACGAATCTGAATACGGTGAAGGCATTTGGAGAGGAGTTGTAACATATTTTCCAGTACCAATAATAGCGTCATACAACAAATTGTCAATATCCCTTTGTACTAAAATCTTCGTTCGCTCATCTTTAATTTTCCTTAATTTCTTTGCGACGGCAGCAGCAAAAATGTCGTCGTCATCAGATTTTTTTTGCTTCCATCTGCTTTTTCACGTTATTCATAATGGATAAAGCTTGGGCGAGTCTCGGGTCTTCATCGACAATACGGCGTTTAAGCGAGTTCTTCGGAGCCTTAAACTTTTCGACTGGCCTTTCATGAAGAGATTCTTGATCTTCATTTACTATGTCATTTTGGATATCTTGTGATACCTGAAATAGTAAAAAGATTTCCTTTTTCAGATGACTAACACTTATGAGGAATGGATGGTCTTACAGCGCCAATTTGACCAGCTTTGGAACTTCCCTCATTGCATTGGGGCTATGGATGGCAAACACGTTGTTATTCAAGCTCCAAGTAATACTGGAAGCGACTTTTTCAATTACAAAGGTGATTTCAGCATTGTACTTTTAGTACTGGTTGATGCAAATTATAAGTTTACGTACGTAGATGTCGGTTGTAAAGGAAGAATATCGGATGGTGGTGTCTTCAAAAATACTGGTTTCTATGCTAATCTTCAGCAAGGAAAATTATATTTGCCCGGAAGTAACAAACCAATTCCACATGTCATTGTGGCAGATGATGCTTTTGCATTAGATATAAATTTATTGAAACCATATCCCGGTCAACATGACAAAAGATCAAAAGAGAGAATATTTAATTATCGGTTGAGCAGAGCGAGACGCATTGTGGAAAATGTATTCGGCATTATGTCCGGTGTATTTCGCGTACTCAGAAAACCTATTTTGTTAGCTCCAGAAAAGGCACAATTAATAACACTGACATGCTGTTACTTGCATAATTTTTTGATAACACAAAAATCATCTTCACCACTTTATACTTCTCTTGGCTGTTTTGATACTGAGAACCAAATTACTCATTGCACTTTCGATGGCAGTTGGCGGTGCCATACGGCTATGGCAAACCTTTTAGACATGTTGGAAGAAGACCCCCTAGCGATGCGAAAGACATAAGAGAAGAATTTGCACATTATTTCCAAACTGATATCGGAATGGTGCCATGGCAAGAAACACTAGCGTATTTTTTTATATTCTACCTCATACACACAATACCATATAGCCCAAACTAAGCAGAGCTTGTACTATGTGTACTAGACAATGGATAAACATACACATTATATACTTTTTTTTTGTAAATACATATGTACATAGCATACATAGAAACACCCAGACCAAGACAAACATCCACGTTCATGCACACAAATGTTTGACTTGTGCGGGAATCGAACCCGCGGCCTCAGGTGTGGCAGTCGGTTTCAATAACCACTACGCCATCGAGGCCGACAAATAGCATATAATGTAGGTATCTAAGTAATAATATAAGAGATAAGAAAATAAACATTTAAAACGTACCTACCTGTTCATTTATTTCGTCGTATGAGTTCAAGCTGGCGGTCGGCTCATCCCTTTCCATGAAAGAAATTCAAATATGCATAAGCAAACCTGTCCACGCATCGAGTGCATGAATATACAGACTAGACTTGTACTGACGTCACCGGCGGCTGAGGCGGTGCGCGCGGGCAGGCGGCAGGCGCGGGGCAAGCGAGGAGCGCGGGCGGACGGCAGGCGCGGGGCAAGCGAGGAGCGCGGGCGGACGGCGGCGAGCGTCGACACTTCTAGATCCGACGGCTACCAAGGCACTCGCGTCACCCAGTTTAACACCTCACTGTACCGTTGCTTATTTTCATCATTATAGTCTTTTTACGTATACAGTCCACTTATTAATTTAACTCCCTGAGTCATGAACATGGTCCTTCTACCGAGAAACATCCAGGAGTAACGAAGAATAAGCAGTCTTCAAGTGAACCGTTGAATTGGTTTTGAATGTCAACCGTCAGCGATCAACAAAATTACCGTTGCAGTACGAAGAAGTCGACTTTGTGAATCGGTTAAGGACCTCTGTGAGTTCGTTCCAATTATTTTCCTTTCACCATAATCCAGTTCACAAAAAGTGTGTTTAAAATCATTGTCAGTTCCTACTATCGCCTGCTTCGCCTCTATTTAAAAAGTGAAGTGAACTTATTGCTCGTGCAATCTTTCTGTTTCAAGCAGTCCTTTAATAAGTCGCAATAGCTTTAGCGTGCTTTATTAGATAGATTACTATACCAATACCGTTAACTTCCCGACCGGCCATGCCAGTTTTTTTTGTACAGTGACGCACCTCTTTGTTCTCGAATCAGCTGTGCGCTCGCTAACGACCGATTCGGTTTTAAATAACATAATGGTATTTTTAATCAGCTGAGTATTGTTTTGAATTGATTTATTCGAGTTTTGCTAATTAGTTGAACGACTTTGCTTTAAATATTTAGTTTATTTTGCTACAAATTAATTGCATTTTAAAGCCTTTCCATTTCTCAATTAGAGTACAACATGGATCTTGATAAATTGGGTTAGTAGTCGATTCGCACGAAAATTATTCGCACTATCGTGCGAATCGTCCCCTTTCAATAAAAATATTTTTTTAGTAGGCGATTCGCACGGAAGTATTTAAATTGCGTGCGAATCGACCCCTTCAAGAATTAGTAGTATGCGATTCGCACACACCTATACTTTATCGAAAAGTTTCAAGAAAAAAGTACTATCACGTACAAAATGCTTTCTTTTAATACAGGACACAAATAAAACGATTTTTAAGGAAATCAAGTTTTTATATTTTACTTTGTATCTATCAGAAAGTGATTTTACATCATTCACAGTTTAAATAACTTAAAACCATAATTATAACCAAGATTACAAATAAAATCACAGTTAGTAGGTACGATTTATAATCAAATATTTGGTTTTGCATTTTTACAAGTAAGTACTCTTTTTCCGTACACTTGCATTTACCTTAAATCATCACAAATTACTACTTATTAGAGTTTTTACCGAAATCAACTTTTTATGAACTCCTGAGTCTTGTTAAAAATAATGTTGTTTAAAAAAGGTAAGTCAAAATTAAATAATTAACGTTATAATGGTCTAAAAGCTAATTTTAAAAACAACGAAAAATATAACGAAACTATAAATATATAAATCTTTTTAAATATTCGTAATAACAATATAAAAATCGTTTTAATTAGCTAAGGTATGGTTTTAAATGTGGCAATTAAATAAACAAAAACAAAATATTTTTTCTCTATTAAGTATTAACTAGTACAATTTTGGAGTATTATAGTAAATGTAATAAAATAACAGTCACAAAATCACAGTTACTATAACAACAATATTTTGCTCTAATAGGTAAAAAATAACAATCAACTAATCAATAATAATATAAATATTTCTTAACACAAAAATTTTACGATGATAGGAGCATTATCATCACTGAAAGTTAAAACAATCACAAAATCACAGTTAAACAGAGTCATCTGTTGTATTAATAGGTATTTGGAAACGTACGGGCGCGAATAAATGAGAGGCAGTGCAAAGATTGAGCTTTAGTATAATGTGAAGAAACAAGTGATAGGTAGAAATTATAGAGAGAAAGGAAGCGAATTTAAGATAGGAAGAATACAGAGTAAAGTTCGTAAGAATAGCAGTATGAAATATGGATAAACGCGAGCTAATAAGAAGGAGCGATAGCGAGCCGAAGCGACGAGGATTCGCGATGAGGGCTTCTGGCTGACTGTCCGGCGGTCCACGCCGTCTGCGTCTTGAGCGGGCTGCGGAGGCGCCGCGGTGCGCGGCGTCCGGGGTGAGGTAGCGAACCGGTTTCCGCGGCAGGCGGCACTCGCATAGATGGACGGCGCGCGAGGTGCGCGCACCTTCACGCCAACAAGAAGTGTAAGGGTAGGTAGGCAGACTGTGAACAATTATGAATGAGTAGTGTGGGTCTGATAACAAGACGCCACAGGACCCCCTTACGAATAAAAGGGCCACTTTATTTATACCGTTCAGGGAACCTTACTTGGCGACCTGAACGAGTAGTGCGCAATAGTCGCGCATTCTTTGTGTCCTGACTCTGTGTCTCAGCGTCATCATGACATGCATATGCTGGTTTTAGTCTGTCAATTGACACCTTCACAGTTTTATTATTGAGCACTATGTCGAATGTCTTTGGACTTCTTGAAACGACCTTATGAGGGCCGCTATAAGGTGGTTCTAGCGATCCGCGGAGCAGATCTTGGCGCAAGAACACATGCGTAGAGGTATGTAAATCCTTGTGCTCGAAAACCCTACGCTGTGAATGGTCTGATGCTGGACATGGGCGTAGGTCGGACATTCTTTGTCGTAAAATACTGACAAAATCTGGGTAATCTACCTTGTCATTTGCTGCGGTGAAAAATTCACCGGGGACGCGTAACTGTTCTCCATACACCAACTCTGCTGGTGAGCACTGCAGGTCCTCTTTGCAAGCTGTCCGTAATCCTAAAAGTACTATTGGAAGAGAACTAACCCAATCCTTCGTACCGTGTGACATCAAAGCTGCCTTGAGCGTGCGATGTAAACGCTCAATCATGCCGTTGCAAGCTGGATGATACGCCGTTGTCCTTGCCAACTTGATCCCATACGTCTTTGCCAAGTTTTGGAATAAGTGAGATTTAAATTGTCTACCTTGGTCCGTTATTACCTTCTTTGGGCAACCATACCGGGCAATCCACTCCAACACAAACGCCTTTGACACAGTCTCCGCTGTCATGTCAGGGAGTGGAATCACCTCAGGCCATCTGGTAAACCTGTCAATGATAGTAAGACAGTATTTAAAATTGGAAGATGTTGGTAGTGGTCCTATTAAGTCCATATTAACCTCTGCGAATCGAACATCTGGTATGTCGAATTTTCCAAGGGGAGATGTAGTATGTCTTGTTACCTTTGACTTCTGACACGGAATGCACTCTCTAACCCAAGCTCGAACATCTTTCCTAAGGGAAGGCCAAACGAAACGTTCACTGACCAATTTGATGGATGCCTTTGCACCAGGGTGGCTTAGATTGTGCAACGTCTCGAACACCCGGCGTCTGTGGGTAGCTGTCACGAACGGTCTGTGTTTTGCCAAAGAAACATCACAATAAATATGTACGTTTGAATTTGGTACTTGCGCTAACTCCAGTGACAAGGAATGGTTACCCTTCAGTAGCTGTTGAAGCTCTGGATCATCACGCTGCGCAAGGGCAAGCTCCATGAAGTCCACTGGCGCAGTGACTGCCTCAATCCGAGACAATGCGTCGGCCACCTGGTTGTCCTGCCCGGAAACGTGCTGGATGTCAGTCGTGAACTGAGAAATTAAATACAAATGATTAATTTGTCTGGGTGAACCTTGTTGGTCTTTCTTTTTAAATGCACTTATCAGCGGCTTATGATCGGTGTACACAGTGAAATGTCGTGCTTCTAACATATGCCGAAAATGTTTGATGGCCTCGTATATCGCGAGGAGTTCACGATCATAAGCGCTGTATTTCTGCTGCGTGGGGCTCATCTTCTTTGAATAGAAAGCTAAGGGCTGCCAAATGCTATCTACCTTCTGCTGTAAAACAGCTCCTAAGGAAACATTGGATGCATCTACTACCAATGCCAGCTGCGCATCAATAACCGGGTGGACCAACAGCGCGGCATCTGAAAGGCTATGCTTACAACGCTCAAATAGTTCTAATAATTGCGAAGTCCACTTCACTGGTTTCGATCCCTTCGTGCCTGGACCTGCCAATAAATCATTGAGTGGGGCTTGTAACTCTGCAGCATTTTTCAAGAAACGCCTATAAAAATTTAGCATCCCTAAAAATCTTCTCAAGCATCTTATAGTCTGAGGCGGTGGGTAATTCTGAATAGCCTTCACCTTCTCCTCTAATGGGCGCACTCCCTTTTCTGAAACAGAATAACCAAGAAAAGTTACCTGTGGCTGACCAAAATTGCACTTAGCTACGTTGATGACCACTCCATACTCATCGAGGCGTGCGAACAGCTTACGCAGATGCTCTTCATGCTCTTGAGTATTTCTAGAAGCTATTAAGAGGTCATCGATGTACGGAAAACAGAAGTCGAAATCTCGAACTAATCCGTCGATAAAACGTTGAAACGTCTGTGCAGCGTTTCTCAAACCAAATGACATAAAAGGAAATTCAAACAACCCAAACGGTGTCGTGATGGCTGTCTTCTCTATGTCTGCTGGATTTACTGGAATCTGTTGGTATGCTTTGACTAAATCTACGACTGAGAAAATAGTGCTTCCGTGTAAATGCTGTGAAAAATCTTCTATGTGACGTACTGGGTACCTGTCCGGCACCGTCCTGGCGTTTAATGCACGGTAGTCACCGCATGGTCTCCAAGTATCGTCATGCTTGGGCACCAGGTGCAGAGCAGACGCCCAAGGTCCACTGGAGCACCGAGCTGTCCCTTCCTTAACCATAGCTTGGAACTCTGACTTGGCGATCTTCAAACGATCTGGTGCTAAACGGCGTGGCCTACAGAAAACGGGCGGTCCGGGCGTTGTATTAATAAAATGTACGGTAGAATGACGTACCTCCCTTGGTGCACCGGACGGACGTGAGATGGCTGGAAATTCTCGCAACAGCACGTGGTACCGAGAAGTACCAGTAACAGCCTTGACGCTGGGAATCTCCACCTTCGCTGTAGCTCCACCAACAAAAAAGTTAGTTAATCCATCAATCAATCTATTCTTGCGGCAATCTACTAATAAATTATAATGGGAAAGAAAATCATACCCAATAATTGGTTTGGTCACATCTGCGACGACAAACTTCCAGCTAAACTCCCTGCGTAGTCCTAAATTCAGCTGTAAATTAATATACCCGTACGTGGATATAACAGAATTATTAGCTGCGCTCAGGTCGTAATTTACACGTACCCGCTTCTCATTTAAATAACTGCGAGGGTAGACGCACAGATCAGAACCCGTATCGACCAGAAAAGGTTT
This sequence comes from Aporophyla nigra, assembly GCA_947507805.1. Classification (NCBI taxonomy): domain Eukaryota; kingdom Metazoa; phylum Arthropoda; class Insecta; order Lepidoptera; family Noctuidae; genus Aporophyla; species Aporophyla nigra. The sequence continues at coordinate 21,281,889 of OX382292.1, read as the reverse complement.
TTTAGATTGAAGATCTATGACGAATAAACGGCTGGAAATACTGCAACAATCGCTCGCCGTCATTAGCGACTGGCTTTGGCGTTTTCCGAAGCAAAATCACATGGCTTTATGCAGTGATGAGCTTTGTCTGCAAATTCGTGATGGTACCAACATATACGACGATTGTCCACCATTTTGAATGAGCGGCCTCTTGAATTACTTCTCGAACGGGAGAATCGCCGGCTCCTATTTGACCTACCGCTGGTACGAGGTTGCCGATCTACCTTTGTGGATAATTCATCTAGCTTCCGCGTGAGACTGGCTATTTCTGTACGCATTACCTCAAGTATGCTCCCTGCAGAGGATGAAGTACTCGCGACCTGGGTCACCGGGTTCACCGGAGCGATCTCTAATACCCGGTCCACCAGCTCCGCAACAGCTTCCAGGGACGTACCATCCTGCGACGCCATAATCGCCTGCAGGCTGGTTGGTAGACGGCTGGTCCAGATGGTGCGTAGAAAGTCTTCAGGTACATCTCGGCCAGCCAGACTCTGCAGGTGGCGAAGAAATGCCGACGGCTTGCGGTCTCCAAGTTCCTCATGAATAAGGAGTTGACGCACTTTCTTTTCCTGGGAAACTGACAAACGCTTAATTAGCTCGGTTTTAAGCTTCTCGTACTTATTACTAGCGGGTGGATTTTCTAAAATATCCTCTAGTTGAGTCATAATGGAAGGTTCTAGATTACCGACCACAGTGAAATATTTTGTCGCATCGGAAGTAATGCTCGACAAAGCAAACTGGGCTTCAACTTGCGTAAACCATAGCGCTGGTTTTTCAGGCCAAAAAGGAGGAACACGTACTCTAACCTTAGCGATCTCTGCTGATCCTAATGCTGCAACCAACGCCTCCGTAAGCTTTTCTTCTGCCATCTCTGCAATGACTTGCAAAAATTAAAAAAAAATACTCGTCGACAACGTTTCCTTCGCGAACGTTCCGGAAAGTTCTCTAACGCCGCGCGGTCGCGTCACGATATCTTCGCGCCGTGTATCACGTCGGGGTCACCACTTTTGGAAACGTACGGGCGCGAATAAATGAGAGGCAGTGCAAAGATTGAGCTTTAGTATAATGTGAAGAAACAAGTGATAGGTAGAAATTATAGAGAGAAAGGAAGCGAATTTAAGATAGGAAGAATACAGAGTAAAGTTCGTAAGAATAGCAGTATGAAATATGGATAAACGCGAGCTAATAAGAAGGAGCGATAGCGAGCCGAAGCGACGAGGATTCGCGATGAGGGCTTCTGGCTGACTGTCCGGCGGTCCACGCCGTCTGCGTCTTGAGCGGGCTGCGGAGGCGCCGCGGTGCGCGGCGTCCGGGGTGAGGTAGTGTACGGTCTCATCGCCGTACATTTTTCTTGCTTACTCGTCAACCTACTTTTGGCCAACGATGCGCCTCACACTGTCGCATAATAAAATGACATGACGGACGAATTTCAACGTAGTAAACTTATAACTCGGTAGCTATCAACAACTGAGAGAAATAATCGCCTTCCACTGCTGTAATTTACTTTTACATTAAATATACTCAACTTGTGCATTTTAGTGGAAAGGTGTTTCTCTATACTAACTTCAACTTAACAATCTTCACGACAAATCAGTGTACGGAGTTAACTACTTACAACCCGTACATTTATGGTCCTTCGAGCATTCGTGTATTTTGGTGTGTTTGTGGCTCTTGATACGGTAGCGAATCGGTCCAATTGGTCTCCCACAAGCGGGTCGCCCCAGTTGGATTGAGAAGGCGCACATACCTGATCAGAGTACAGGCACATTGAATACTGGAAGAAACTGAAATTACTAGAAGAATCTTCAACTACTGGAAGAACCTTCAACTAACTACCAGAAGAACTTCAACAACTAGAAGCTCTTCAACCACTGGAACCAACTACACCAGCACAGCATTCGTCAACTGGAAGTACCTTCTGTAGTCAAGATGAATAAGCTGTCACTACAAGCAGCATGTTTTGAAAACATCAAAACATTATGCAACAACTATAACAAGGATAGCAAAACAAGAAAAACAAAGGAATATTTTTTTTTTTTTTTTTTTTTTTTTAATACTCTCACTAATGTATACAGTGAGCATATGGACGTGCACTTGATATCACCAGTCAACCTTCTAAAACAACTGGAAGATATAGCTGGCAGATTACCGAGAACACTGTCATTACCAACAGAAAATATCAAAGAAGATATCAAGGAACTTTACAAGTTGTTTTACGTAAAAGCCCGAATAACAATGAACTACTTTATGTTTGAAGTTCACATTCCTTTAATTTCGGATGTGGAGTTCACCTACTATCGGGCCATCGCTTTACCATTCAAGAGAGACTCGAATTACAAACTGATGCAGTTATCTTCGCAATACATTGCCGTAAACTTTGAGAAGAATTCTTACATCTCACTAAAAGATGAAGATATCAAGCTATGTATCAAAAGACAAAAACATAACTTCATTTGTAACGCAAACATGCCAGTCTTCAACTTACAAAACAAAAATGCTCCGTGCGAAGCAAAACTCCTGGGTCACCGTACTACTACGTCACCGTGTGACGTACACAGCGTGTCATGCGAGGAGGAATGGATTAACTTACAAGAATCAAACAGCTGGCTTGTTATTTGTTGCGGAAGGTGCGAATTACGTACAGTTTGTGATAACGACGTAATATCGCAAACAATCACATCGACGGCTATAGTTACATTGAATCAAGGATGCGTACTGCGATCAAAAGATCTCACCATCACTTCACACAATCAGTACAACAGCAACCTCAACGTGAACTATGACATGCACGTACCGAACCTGAATTCGCCGATAAACAACATTGTTAACGTGACACTACATAACACGCCACATGAACTGTTCCGCCTTAAGAAAAACGACTTCGCGGAAATTGACAAAAAGCTGCGGTTCCAAGAAGAGCACGAGCCTAAACTACCATCCACTATCACAGACCATGACGTACATCAATATGTAATTTGTTACCTTTTACTAACAATTGCTGTCATCACTTTCCTGTGGATAATAATAAGGAAATACTGCAGGGTGCTCAGAATCCAACTTCCAAGGAAGAAAAATAAAACACCAACGCATGAAGATATCGAGCTTCAACCAATGGGATCTCGACAACAGACTGCCAGAGAAGACAACCAACGGTCGCCCACGGACGGCTGCGACGTTCAACATCAAGGACATTAAGACAACATTGCTTTTACTTTTAATTAATTCATTTGACTAATTGTACATTTATCTTTACTTCTTTACTTTATTTTTTTTACTTTGTAAAGACGTTTCTTTCTCTCTCTCTACTCATCTTTGCTTCTTTAGGGGGTTGCCAATATGTACGGTCTCATCGCCGTACATTTTTCTTGCTTACTCGTCAACCTACTTTTGGCCAACGATGCGCCTCACACTGTCGCATAATAAAATGACATGACGGACGAATTTCAACGTAGTAAACTTATAACTCGGTAGCTATCAACAACTGAGAGAAATAATCGCCTTCCACTGCTGTAATTTACTTTTACATTAAATATACTCAACTTGTGCATTTTAGTGGAAAGGTGTTTCTCTATACTAACTTCAACTTAACAATCTTCACGACAAATCAGTGTACGGAGTTAACTACTTACAACCCGTACAGGTAGCGAACCGGTTTCCGCGGCAGGCGGCACTCGCATAGATGGACGGCGCGCGAGGTGCGCGCACCTTCACGCCAACAAGAAGTGTAAGGGTAGGTAGGCAGACTGTGAACAATTATGAATGAGTAGTGTGGGTCTGATAACAAGACGCCACAGGTACAAAGTTCTTAAAAATGTAACACTTAACTAATCAACAATATTATAAATATTTCTTAACACAAAAATTTTACGATGATAGGAACATTAGCATCACTGAAAGTTAAAACAATCACAAAATCACAGTTAAACAGAGTCATCTGTTGTATTAATAGGTACAAAGTTCTTAAAAATGTAACACTTAACTAATCAACAATATTATAAATATTTCTTAACACAAAAATTTTACGATGATAGGAGCATTGGCATCACTGGAAGTTAAAACAATCACAAAATCACAGTTTGTTAAACAGAGTAATCTGTAGTATTAATAGGTACAAAGTTCTTAAAAATGTAACATTATTATTTATTTATGTAGCATTTTAAAACTGTTTTTTTTTTAAAGTTCTTATAAAGAATAATCAGTTTCAGTCTTTTTTTTAGTCATGACCTAATGGCTTAATTTTTCTATACAAAGTTGGAGATCTATGTGACCATGAAGGAATTGATTAACAATGTCTTCAATTCTTTTCTGCAGTCTTATTCGTTCACATGACTTTACTGAGATGTAATGGTTTCTATGAAACATTGTTAAATAATGTTGAGAATCTTTTTGCAGAACCTTCAAGAGCATCACAATATTCGGTTTAGGTTTTACCATTTTATTAAATCGGGCGTTCCAAGCTTCTATTGCATTATTAGTTTTGTGAATGACATCAAAAAATGTCCACTTGTCGGAATAGTAGGCACTCTCTTTTAGCCATGTATTAACAAAATAATTGTTGAATTGTGTTAATTTTGGTTCATTTTTATTTTCTGCTTCAATGTACAGCCAACCATCTGATCGGTATTCTTGAGGAAGATATGCGAGAGCTATACATCGTAATGCGTGTATTTTATAAATCAAGAATTTATTCATCCCTAACTGTTTTAATTTTCTATAAATACATCTTTTAAAGTGAAATAAGCAGCCCTGTATCCTGGTGTGAGGACCAAATACTGTTTGAATTGCTAACATTGCACTTTTCTCAAAATCCATGGTAATTACAGTAGGGGCAAATTGAGGTATACGACTTTTTATGAGCCTAAAAAATAGTTCATATGTTTTTTCTTTTTTATTAGGAAGTAATGCATAAATGGCGGGTAAAATGTTAGTGTGTGTTGAAGTACTGCCAACATCGATGTGTAAAGTATACAGCTGTAAAAATGGTGGTACACAGCTCTTGAAAGTCCCATCACAAAAAACGCTCTCAGCATTATTTAAAAATGGCAAAACTTCCTTGTTTGCGAAGAGTATAAGTCTGGTTTGCTTACATTTATAATCTGCAAAGACCAATTCTTCGAAACACGGAGGGATAGTCATATCTTTAGCTTTACGAACTACTATTTTACTAACTTTCAGTGCCTTGTTTCTATGTAGATATAGCCTTCTTTTCAAATTTTTGTAGTCAGGAATATTCTGGACTAAATCGTATCCAGCATCTTTAAGTTTTATAACCGCATCAGAATAAATCTGAGGCATGCTCGTAGTTTCATTCTGTGCACGTTTAATGCATGTGTCTATATGACGCTTGACCTCATTATCTATATGATTAGGTTTACATAAATGATGATCTTCTTTGACAATCTCATGTTGACTATTTGTTGTTAAAAATGCTTTACATTGTTTTCTATTAACGCATCGCCACACTGTAATGCCATTTTTATTTTTCCGATGTTGGTTATGCTTATAACCGTGCCTCAGTAAGATTACTTGGCCCCTCTCTGATTGAATAAATTCGAATTGGCCTTTTCCACCTTGACTCGTTGATGGCCCTTCCATTATATTTTTTCAAAATCAAATGATGTTGATGCCAAAGTCATCTGGAAGAAATAAATGTCTTCACTAAAACTTCTGATAAAAATAATATTGTTTTTAGTTTTATTTAGTAGGCTATGTTTCTTAAAATAACAGAATTGTGAGTAATAATTTTTCATATAGTAATGCTATTTATAAGAAGAAGAAGATGAAGTATTATAAACCTCTTCATCCCTATACATAAAGGTATTTAAAGACATTGAATCTATTTGTTCATTCTGTTAGCTGAACCAGCTAAACGTTGTAAATTTTATAGCTGGAATACATTTTGAAATAGAAAACCTAATAAAATACCCTAAATAAGTCTACTTAAGTGTGCTAAATAACTCATACATAATTAATAAGTAGATAGTAAATTAAATTACTTACGCATCGGAATCTCCTAAGATATCGCGAAGCTCATGTGCAATGTCGTCGGTGGATATGGTGCTATCCACTATCACTGAACAAATCACTAAACTGTAACTGTAAAAATATGCAGTAGGTACAGCACAGACCGCACTTCAGAACAGTGTGAAATGCGAAAACAGAATAATAATCTTAGTTTCGGCACGGGGTCCCAACGCGAACAATCGATATTTTGTTCTAATTAATTCTAATAGATGGCGTTACTTGTATCGATTGTATTTTATAGTGCGTATATCAATTGTAAAAGAAATGATATGGATATTGTATGTAATTGTTAAAAAAGTCTCTCTTGTACGAAAAATCTAATAATGGGTCCATAATTCCAATTTCTATGATCTCTCAAAATCTGTGGCTCTAGGTTCTACCAATAGATGGCGCTGTCACCAAAACAGGGAAGAAATCGACGGAAACAATCTCATGAAATGAATGGTTCATAGGTATGGTACAACCGTAACCTTACAACTACAACAACTTAGTGAGGTAGGGTTGCCCGGTTGGCTCAGAGTCAGAACTGATTTTCTATTGTGCTCCAGCTTATGAAGGCGTCTAGATCTTATACACTGTATCAAAGTTATCGTAACACATTTGAACTATAGAACATTTAAATAATAAATAATTGCGAATACCCTGTTTATATTATACCTGATTAATAAACGATGGTCCCGTTTCTTTGTATGGGATGGGGCATCTGTACGTAAGTATTATGGTTATCTGTAGATTCGGTATAAGGCAAATGCCGGTGCTTTTTACCGGGGTAGGATTAAATATAGGTACTATTGTTTTGACTTGGGTTTATTTATTATCTACTCTAAAAGGATTAAAATACGCAGAAAGATAAAATATATTTTTGGCAAATCCTACCACTACTGATTTATTGCTTAACTACTTCTTTGTGCAAGTGCTCAAGCGCCATGTACCGGCAATATTTGTGGTAAGTAAAATACAAAACAAAGGGCTACTCGGCAAGCCGCAATAAAAATTAATCCCCTGGAGCTAATAAAAAATATTTCTTCATTATTTTTGGGATCTGCTATTGTGAGTACTTAAGGGCGTTTCTTGTTATTAGTTTCTTTGTTATCTTTAACAGTTAGTATTATTTGTATAAAAATACACCGGCAATTTATTAAATCTCTCATTTATGGTGTTCATATTATAAGTTTTCATATTAAATACTTATAAAACTTTTCATCTTACCTCTTAACTAGTATTTTGTGCCTGACTGCGATGCGAATAGAGAATTATTGAATTTTAATATTAATATTCTAGAATATTGTACATGACTGTACTTAGATTTTTATTCGCACATTTTGTTAAGTGTGCGAATCGCATACTACTAATTCTTGAAGGGGTCGATTCGCACGCAATTTAAATACTTCCGTGCGAATCGCCTACTAAAAAAATATTTTTATTGAAAGGGGACGATTCGCACGATCGTGCGAATAATTTTCGTGCGAATCGACTACTAACCCAATTAGTTAAACAACGCAGTGGCATTAAGGCAAAGCTTACCAACTTTGAAAAGTTCTTAACTATTCTTTCTTCTTCTGATTTCTTATCTGAGCTTCAACGGATTGATTTAGAAGGCCGCTTAGGCAAATTAGAAGCTTTATACGATGTCTTCGATGCCTTACAGATGGAGATCGAGTTAGCGTCCGAGTCCCCCGAAGTCGAGTACGTGGAACGAGGTCTTATTGAGGAGCGATACCACACATTGATCGCTAAGGCGCGCAGTCATCTCCAGATCAGCTGTGCAGAGCGTAAGCGTTCAGAGGCGAGCACTACAATGGACTCCAAATCAGGTGCATCGTTCAGAAATAACTTTGTTCGCTTACCAAAAATAGATTTACCGCAATTCGATGGTGGTTACCAGTGCTGGCTAGAGTTTAGGGACACCTTTGTCTCCTTAATACATAACAGCGATTGTATCGATGACATTAATAAGTTTCATTATCTTCGTGCATCCCTTAAGGGTCGCGCGTCGGAGATAATTAAAAACATTGACTTTAAGGGCGACAATTACGAGATGGCTTGGGACTTATTATGTGATCGCTACAACAACAATCGCCTGTTAATATATAATCATATGCAATCTCTATTTGATGCAGAATCTATTATAAAGGAATCATCGACTTCCTTGCGACGTCTTATTGATGTCATAAATAAAAATATACGGGCACTTAAGACTTTAAAGGAACCAACAGAGTATTGGGATTCTCTTGTAATTTTCATGATAGCTAGAAAATTAGATTCAAATACAAACCACAAATGGGAAGAGTACCGCAATGCACTATCTGAATCTCCTACTTTATCAACATTAATTTCATTTATTAGTAGCAGGGCTGATCTGTTGGAAACATTAGAGGCTAACCAAAATAGATCAAACACTAATTTAAATCAAAAACAAAAAAGTTTTATTATTTCTAATACAAGAGAAAATAACAATACACATAAGGAAAACACAAATAGCAACTTGGAAAAAAATAATTTGCAAAATAAAAAACCTAGCTATGTACAAAATAAATTAAAATGTCCTTTATGTTCCAACGATCATTTCTTATATACATGTGATTTGTTTAGGGGTTTACCTACTGAATCACGAATACAGAAGGCTAAGGAATTAAGGGTCTGTCTAAATTGTCTGCGCTCTAGTCATATAACCAAGAAGTGTCGATTGGCTGGTTGTAAATATTGCAAATCTAAGCATAACACTCTCTTGCATGTGGAACCGACTGAGCAGTCTTATCAAGACCCCATGCCTTCAACATCAAATAGTGTCGCCTTGCCAACCGATACTTCAAATAGTGTCGTCTTATCTGCTGATACTATACACCATACTAGTACGTCCAATGTTTTGCTGTCCACAGCTGTCGTGAAGGTGGTGAGCAACAACGGCGAAAGAGTCAGCGCCCGAATTCTGCTTGACAACGGAAGCACGGCAAACTTCATAACGGAGAGCCTCTGCACAAAACTGGATTTGTTACGACGTGAAACTACCTCCACTGTTACAGGTATCAACCAACAGTCTTCCTACAGTACACAGTCTTGTAATCTAAATATTGAGTCTTCTACTGGTGACTATAAGATTAATTTGGACTGCCTTATTTTACCTGAGATCACGAAGCTTTTGCCCTCTTCTTATGTCGATATTAAGAATATTCCTATTCCGTCACGTCTTTGTTTGGCTGACCCTACATTTAATATTCCTTCGGTTATTGACATCCTAGTAGGCGCAGAAATATTTTGGAGTGTTATAGGTACGGCTACAATCGATTTAGGTAAGCGCATGCCTAAGCTATGTGACACCAAATTTGGTTGGTTGGTGTCTGGTCCAGTTATTCAGCTCCGTTCAGCTCTTAAAAAAGACCTACATTTTTGTAACTTTACCCACTCAATCGAACAACCAAATTTGACAACATTCTGGGAGCTAGACTCCATTTCTTCTAAGCACTCCCAGTCTCAAGAGGAGCGGGATTGTGAATTAAGTTTTCAACAAAACACGATTCGTAAAGAAAACGGTAAATTTGTTGTTACTATGCCTTTAAAGGCCGACCCTAGCGTGTTAGGCGACTCCTACAACATGGCAAAACACCGGTTTCTGTCGCTAGAGCGAAGTTTTCAACGGAACCCGGAATTCAAGGAAAGATACATCCAATTCATGGATGAATATGAGCGCCTTGGTCATATGAATGAAGTTGACAGTGAATCAAAGCCTCATTCAAACGAGTACATCGAATATTTCATCCCGCATCATGGGGTAATTCGCGAATCCAGTACGTCGACGAAACTGAGAGCTGTATTTGACGCATCTGCCATTTCTTCCTCTGGAGTGTTACTTAATGACATTCAAATGATAGGGCCGAAGGTGCAAGATGATTTATTTTCAATTTTATTAAGGTTTCGTCAACATAAATATGTTGTCTCCGGAGATGTCGAGAAAATGTATCGCTGCATAGAAGTTGCCGATACACAAAGACCATTGCTGCAAATTGTCTTTAGGAAAGATCCCAAAAAACCGTTAAAAAAGTACAGACTAAACACAGTTACTTATGGGACATCGTCTGCACCTTACCTGGCTACAAAGTGTCTTGTTAGTCTTGCAGACAACGCCACCACAGATAACGTGAGATCTGCAATTTCACGGGACTTTTATGTAGATGATTATTTGGGCGGTGGTTCGACTATTTCGGAAACGATAGACTTAACGAAACGAGTCAATTCCATTCTTTCATCGGCTCATTTTTTCTTGCGGAAGTGGCAATCTAATAGTCCGGAAATCCTCAAAGCAATAGGTGACTCAGATAAATCTAGTTCATTAGACTTGTCCAATCACTCCCAGTCATCAAAAACTTTAGGTTTGCACTGGCTTTGTAAAACTGACACCTTGTCTTTCTTAATTAATATTCCCACAATAAAAAAAATAACAAAGCGGCACATTCTTTCTGTGATAAGTCAGGTGTTCGATCCGCTAGGACTGGTCGGCCCGTGTATTGTTGAAGCAAAATTAATAATGCAACGACTATGGGTTGAGCAGTCCGAATGGGACGATGAAGTCTCTCCTGAAATAGTAAAGATGTGGTCTACCTTTGTTCGCACACTGCCTAGTTTGAACAGTTTAAATGTTCCACGATGGGTCTGCTGCAATCTAGCAGTGGAACATCAATTGCACATATTTTGTGATGCATCTGAAAGTGCATACGGGGCGTGCATATATGTTCGATCAGTATGTAGTGATGGGTCAGTATATGTACAACTTTTAGTGTCCAAAAACCGGGTAGCACCAATAAAACCTGTAACTATTCCACGCCTAGAACTTTGTGCTGCGCTATTGGGTGCAAGACTGTGTACTGCCGTAATAGAGGCCGTAACTATGCCTGTAGTTAAACGTCTATTTTGGAGCGACTCGATGATCGTATTGGGATGGCTTAACACATTGCCAAACCAACTAAAACCCTTTGTACGCAATCGAGTCGCTGAAATTCAGGAAAGCACTGCCGGTGATAAGTGGAGGTATGTACCATCGAAGGACAATCCGGCAGACCTTGTTTCTCGCGGGGCGAGGGCCGATTCTATCGGTGACTGCCCGTTGTGGTGGTCGGGCCCTAGTTTTTTGCAAAGCTGTGAAAGTAGCTGGCCTAATGCGCCTTATAATAGCGTGAAGCACGATCTGCCTGAAATAGTGTGTCATTTAACTGACCAAAATAGTACTAATTCTAATCACTCGTATACTAATTCAATAATTCATTCATTAATTCACAATCATTCTAATTTCAATCGTCTACTAAGAATCATTGCCTACATCAATAGATTTGTTTATAATTTAAAAAATATCAATCACAAACTGCATGGTTCGCTTTCTAGTGATGAATTAGATAACGCTTTAACGTGTTTGCTACTTAGTGCACAAGCGGAAATGTTTCCAGATGAATGTAAGACCTTGAAATCAGGAAAATGTCTGCCTCGTAAAAATCGTTTAATCTCATTATCGCCATTTTTGGATTCCAAGGGAATTATACGCGTAGGCGGCAGACTCGATAATTCACCGTACGATTACAATACAAAATATCCAGTCTTACTTTGTAGCAAACACCACCTAACAAAAATTCTGTTTCATATGCAACATAAACAACTGCTCCATGCAGGTCCACAATTGCTGTTGGCAAATATGCGACTCAACTATTGGCCTTTAGGCGGCAGGAATCTTGCTAAGACTGTTGTCAAACAATGTATAAAATGTTTTAGATACAAGAGCCAAAACATACAACCAATCATGGGTCAACTTCCGTGTTCTAGAACAAGCATTGAATTTCCATTTTTTAATTCTAGTGTCGACTATGCTGGGCCGGTACTGATAGCTGACCGAAAGGGTCGCGGTTGTAAGCTAACAAAGTCATATCTATGCATCTTCGTTTGCCATGCCACAAAGGCAGTTCATTTGGAGCTCGTCACTGACCTTACAAAAGAAGGTTTCATTGCTGCTCTGAATCGTTTCACGTCTCGTCGGGGTAAACCTCAACGTATTTTTTCCGATAATGGCACGAACTTTGTTGGGGCTAATAATGAGTTGCTAAGAATTGTTACTGACACTGACGTTGCATCTGGAATGGCACAGCAAGGCATTACATTTGTTTTTGCACCTCCTCATTCCCCACACTTTAATGGTATGGCTGAAGCTGCCGTAAAGTCGACAAAGAACCATTTAAGAAAGTTGCTAAGCCTCACTCACTTCACTTATGAGGAACTAGCCACCTGTTTATGTCAAATAGAGGCCATTTTAAATTCCCGTCCTCTAACTCCCCTGTTCTGTGATCCATCTGATTTCTCCGTCCTCACTCCTTCCCATTTTTTGATTGGACGAGCACTCACGTCTGTACCGTATTCACAGGTTCCTGATAAGAACATCAGCTGCTTAGACCGCTTCAAAAGGATTGAATACATTCGCCAACACTTCTGGCAGCGGTTCGCTAATGAATATGTGTCCTTACTCCAACAGAAAACCAAATGGTCAGTTGCCTCGGAGAGGAAGCTCAAAGAAGGAACACTTGTGCTCATCCGAGACAAGGCGCTTCCACCACTTGTTTGGGCCCTGGGTCGCGTAGTTCGGACCTATGCGGGCGTCGATGGCATCACACGCGTGGCAGACGTGAAGACAAAGAGAGGAGTCATCACAAGAGGGTTCAACAATATTTGCCCTCTTCCCTTCGAAGACGTCAACAGGCGGGAGGATGTCCACGCATCGAGTGCATGAATATACAGACTAGACTTGTACTGACGTCACCGGCGGCTGAGGCGGTGCGCGCGGGCAGGCGGCAGGCGCGGGGCAAGCGAGGAGCGCGGGCGGACGGCAGGCGCGGGGCAAGCGAGGAGCGCGGGCGGACGGCGGCGAGCGTCGACACTTCTGGATCCGACGGCTACCAAGGCACTCGCGTCACCCAGTTTAACACCTCACTGTACCGTTGCTTATTTTCATCATTATAGTCTTTTTACGTATACAGTCCACTTATTAATTTAACTCCCTGAGTCATGAACAAAACCATTTTGGCTTATATATATCTAAAATCCCAGAACCTGAAGATTTTAAGTCTGCAATTTTCTTCTTTTCTCTTCGGTATTGAGCCAAAATAATCTTCCATTTTCTCATTACCTCAGTCGAGTCACAATTGAAACTTTGCGCCAACTCTTGAGTGACGTCATGTTTTTTATTTTTATAATCACTGTGACTAGAATCCCACAGTACAGGATAAGTTTCAATAGCTTGAATAAATTTTATAATTTTATCATTTGTCCAATCCATATTTAACTTGGTTAATTAACAATGTACGCGCACAAATAAATGTTTTCTCTCCGGTGGCGGAAGCAAGACTGAGTTCGCCAACAACAGGTTTGTACGCGTCGACGCGAGTCCACTGCCTGCATGTGTGCGCGCACAAAATTGAACAGATGTTATTGTTTGCTTTAGTGAATCGACCAGAATAAACATTTGTGTCGCACAATGTGAATTGCAGTGCCGCACAGTTCAGCACACTGGTGGAATCGCATCTTTATGAAGCCAAAGGGAACACGTAGTTTGTCCTTATTTATAGTGTTAACAGTGTAAATATCACTGTTTTTAGCGTATAAGTGTATACATATTTTGCCTCATATATAAGATATTGGCGAAAATGAATTGTGATGCCACCGTAAGAATACCAATATCTGTAAAAAAGTCCCCTAGGGAAAGTCTGGCACCTAGCTGGTAAACGGTAATTCTAGTAAAGAAGGTGGTAGCTTGTTGTAAAATGTTATACCAAGCCCAACAAATGAGTTGTGCACCTTGTGAAGCCAAAGGGAACACGTAGTTTGTCCTTATTTGTAGTGTTAACAGTGTGAATATCACTGTTTTTAGCGTATAAGTGTATGTTTTGCCTAATATATAAGATGTTGGCGAAAATGAATTGTGATGCCACCGTAACAATACCAATATCTTTAAAAAAGTCCCTTAGGGAAACTCTGGCACCTAGCTGGGCATTTTCATTTCCAAGTGCCACCCGTATTTAATATTGAGTGTTACAATAAATTGTGATTTTCTTATTATTTTATTTTTCCATATAATAAAAAAAAACTATTAAGTTATTTAAAAATATGTTATATTATATTAAAATCCTGCGATTTCAGACTAAAAACATATGAAAAGTTAACTTGAGTCATAGAATAATATCCATTTCGTTACCAATTTGAAATGTGAAATAGGAAATTAAAATACATTTGTTTGACGTCTTACTTATTTTTATCCAATAAAACAAATAACATTCTTCAAAAAAACAATTTTATTTGGTATGTTAGGCTTTAAATAATATTACAAGAAGATTTGCAACCAATTTCGTTACCATTGTGTCTCAAACTAACATTCATTTTCTTATTTTTTATTAAAATAATTCAAATAACAAAAAACTAAAATATGCGTACAAAAGAAAATTTTGCGTACTTTCGCATACCAAATGATAAAAAACAGAACGTTTGGGAAATTATTTTAAAATGAAAATTATTATATTCGGTTGGGGAAAAAGTCTTTTCGCATTATAGTATGTATGAATTTGTAATAAAATCTCTTTGGCTATACTATTTGTATCTGGCTGGTTTTGGTATGATTGAAAGTTTAAATTTTAAAGAACATAATTCCAAATTCAAATTAGGAAAATGTGTGATTTTCCTTTGTTTTTCGTACCGTCAAGATGAGTGAATCTAATGAAGAAATTCGATACATTTTAAAATTTTACTACAAAAAAGGTAAAAATGCAACGCAAGCCGCGAAAAAAATTTGCGATGTTTATGGACCTAGTGTAGTGTCTGTGAGAGTAGCACAAATTTGGTTTAAGCGTTTTCAATCCGGAAATTTTGATGTCAAAGATGCACGTCGCTCTGGTCGCCCTATTACGGATAAAATGGATGCCATTTTTGAAAAAGTGGAGCAAGATATCTACCAGTAGTTACGACGTAGCTGAAGAACTGGAAATTGACCACAAAACAGTTTTGGCGCATTTGAAAAAAACTGGGTACCTACACAAAAAAGCCCGACATTTGGGTACCTCACGAGCTCACTGAAAGAAACCTAATGAACCGTGTACTCATTTGTGATTCTTTATTACGACGTAATGAAACCGAACCATTTTTGAAGAAGCTGATAACTGGTGATGAAACGTGGATCACGTATGACAAGAACGTGCGAAAAAGGTCGTGGTCAAAGGCCGGTCAGGCTTCACAGACTGTGGCGAAACCCGGGTTAACTCGCAACAAGGTGATGCTGTGTGTGTGGTGGGATTGGAAGGGCATTATTCATTATGAGCTGTTACCACCAGGCAGGACCATCGATTCTGAACTCTACTGCGAACAACTGATGAGATTAAAGCAAGAAGTTGAGAGAAAGCGGCCGGAATTAATCAACAGAAGGGCTGTGGTTTTTTATCATGATAACGCTAGACCTCACACATCTTTAGCCACCCAACAAAAATTAAGAGAGTTTGGCTGGGAGGTGTTAATGCATCCGCCGTATAGTCCTGACCCTGCACCTTCAGATTTCCACCTGTTTCGGTATCTTCAGAATTCATTAGGCAGTGTCAGGTTAACATCACGAGAGGACTGCCAAAACCACTTGTCGCGGTATTTTGACCAGAAGTCCCAAAATTTCTATAGCAATGGGATCATGTCCCTACCTACAAGATGGCAAAAAGTTATCGAACAAAATGGTACCTACATACTTTAGTTAAATGTAAATAAACTTTATTAAAAAATGTTTTGAATTTTCTTAAAAAATGCGAAGAAACTTTTTCCCCAACCTATTATGTGTGGTTTCGAGGACAGTAACGAAACCGAAACATAAGGCAGTGTCTACAAAGTCCTTAAAGATTATCAAAAATTGGAATTGTTCTTAATAAAAATTATAATAATTTTTGAAAATTACCATATGGTATAGTTTTATTTTGTAATAAAAAAGTAGCTTTTTAAAGTCTTCTTATTAATTAAGTCTTTGGTAAGTATCAGCTAAAAAATAATAAGTACGACAGATGAAGTCGGCAAAATTTGTAATCAATATTTTTTTTAAGGTGAAAGCTTCAACCAGCTCGCGAAATTCAAATTTTCTTTGGTTTTCTGCAATTTGCAGGACAGTGCTAGGTTGTATGTTGATTCAAATATGGTTCGCGACTGTGAGACGCACGTAGTTACAGAATTATGATCATCAAAATTATCAATGCAACCCCCCAAGTTCATGTAACTCCAGAAAGATTTTGACATTGAAAAACTCGTTCCTCCAGTTACATGAACTTGGAGCGTTATATTGATGATTTTTTAGTATAATTCTGTAATTATATACGTCTTAAAGTCGCAAATCAAATTTTTATCTACATACAACCTATGACTAGCCTGCAAATTGCAAAAAATCGTAAGAAAATTTGAATTTTGCGAGCTACCCTGAAACATCAGCCTTAACCCATTAGTGGCCAAATCAAAACTACTGAGCGGATTTTCAAAATTCTTTCATTTAATTGAAATATAGTAAGTACAAGAATAAAAAGAATGACAAAATAAATCTGGATATGAGAAGCATCATGTCGGATGTGTAAAATGCTACCTTTTCAGGAGAGCAAAAACAAAACTGACTAAAGTTTTTTCTTCATAATTATTGAACGTTAGGTATTTAAGTCAGTATTTTTTTTTTAATATTTGGTAGGCAATAGTACCTTTTGATTTTAATTACAAGCATCACCCTAACTGTTAAAATGAAATTAATATATTTTTTAATCTACTTGATCCTCTACATCAAACTTTATGCCTGAAATATAATAGATGAGTGCTTAAAACTGCAAGCCTATGTTCACATCCGACGATATGCTTGCAATTTTAGGCAATAACTTTTTCTTTTATATTGAAATGTAGGATTATGATCTTAGATATAGAACAATTACCTAGAGTCTGATCTGTTGATATTGATGTATACTTCATAGATACTTGTTACTTTTAATTTCAAGCAAAAGGACGGAAGTCCTCATAAAACTACATACACCAGACAACGTATACACAGGAAAAAAAAACAAATTTTCAAATTAAATCAAAATCTTTACTTCTAATAAACATTTATTTTTTAACATAATAAAAGTATTAAGTAAACATAACAAAAAAATGAGCTTAGTGGCAAGCTTGGTAACTTAGTTTAAAAATAATTAAAAAATAAAATGAATCTAATCAGTCTCTGGAAAATCAGGCTCATTTTCGTTATGTTTCAAACTATAAAAACCGTGAAATTCTACCGGCACCCATTCCAAAAGTGTAATCAAATCTTTATATTTTGCAGAAGATATTGGTTTCTCTTCTTTTCGTATATTTGGTAAGTCACCGGGAAACCGTATGTATACCTTTAGCCAAATTCCGTACGAATGAAATCTCAAAAAAATCTGATGAAAAAACTGTTTTGTAAAACAGTGTGCCCGGCTGATCTTTCTTTAACTGAAGCCAAACACATTCTGAGATTTTGAATTCCTGGCCATCTTTGTTCTTTTTTCGCGTTACTAAGGGCCCATTCTTTTTATACAAGGCAGTGACGTCTTTGAAATGCCTCAGTTCCATATCAAACACTTCAAAAGGTTTTCTTCCTTCACATGTCCTTATGAATTGGGACCAATCCCTAGGAATGGCTATTTGCATAGTCTTCAGCTGTTTTTTTTTTCTTTTCTATTATTGAATGTATTTGGTCTACCTCCATATGAGTGTGGCCTTTTAGCAAGTATTTGTGATTTATCACTTTTAAGTTCGAAAATTTGTGCAGTAACCAAATATAAGCCATTACTATCATCAAATTTCTGTTCTGGCCTGCGCAATTATCTGACCAAAATGTAAATTCTTCAACAGTTTCAATTTTTGTTTTGTTTTCCTCTGCCCAACGAATGACACAGGAGGCTATTTCATTGCCTCCTCTCCCTCCTACGTTCTCAGACCATATTATATTTGTAGCAACGTTACTCGTTGCGTCATATATAGTTAAGTTTAAAGTCCATAGCTTACGCAAATAGAACGATTTGGTATTGGTTAAATTTGGTGTAGCCAAGCATTTCTGTAAATCAAACATTAAAACTTTTTTCTTTCCAGAACTATTTTGTGCCTCTTCTTTATCAGCTTTTTTTAAATTATACCTTTCGTTAGATGCTGTCTGGTGAACTTCTCGTTCTTTTTCAATTTCTATTTTTTCTGTTTCATCTATAGCGTCTTTTAATTTTCTTTCAAAAGCATCACAATCGTCACATGTGTCAACTGATGGTAGTTTAAAACTTAGGTTAAATTTTGTATTAAAAACATTACGGTAAATCCATTCTTTTGCGATGAGGTTTTCAGGTGTTTCTTCTTGTATCATGAGTTCTTTGTAATAATGGTACATGGTAGCAATGTTTAAGTCCGATCCTAAATATTTTTTCCCACTTTTTTGGCGTGAATAATGGCTCTCATAGCTGGGATAGGAGTTGATATGATCCATTATTCTTTTTATCATTGGTTCACTAGACTTGTTTCCTGGGACATGTTTTCCCCTCTGATCTCCAATTGTTAGCCCACCCTCCAGTTTTTTTTCCACGCTTAGTTTTACAAATCTTTCTCCAATCGAGAGAGTATTCAAGAACATAACCTTGCATACCCTTACTCTGCAACAGTCTATAGTTAGAGTATAGGTGTAAGAGAACTTTCTCCTATCAATCTCTATGTCCCCACCTGTCCTCATAACACGCTTAATTTCTTTTGTTACATTGTTAACAATAAATTGTCGACGCTGATCCCAATTAAGACATTTTTTCCAAAACTGGTTAAAGATCAGCAGTCTTTTTTCAGGTGATATCTTCGTGTAACATTTGAATTTGCAAGAACATGGAGGTTTTAACATGCGACCCTCTACGTCAGGGGTCTTCCTGGCCACTGTTGAGTGATATGGAGATCCTTTCAATCTCGCAGCTTTGGAAACATTGCGTTTCCATTTTGCTGGATTTCTTATTAATTTCTTTACTTTTTGTGTTGATGGTACTTGTTCATGATTTAAGTACACAACTCCATTAACGTCAACAAGCATCGTGGGGTAGGAAATTGGCGTATTGATCAAATCGGATATTACTTTTTTATTGCAAACAATTGCAAACACAGCTTTTGAAATGTTTGGTTTCGTAGGCAAACATAAAGTTTCGTCTATGCATTGTGTATCGGAGTCATCACTTAATTCACCTATTTCATCAACATAAACCATTGGTCCATCTAAACGCGATTTTTTCTTGAGAGGTGAATAAAAGCACTTGTCTAAATCCGTTAAATTTGTCTGAATGTCATGGTTTCCATCATATAACTTTTGCGGTCCCAAAAGATCTTCTACTGTTATTAAGTCTGAGTGTTTTTTGCATGTATTTGACCTTCAGTTGTTTTCTTATTCAGTGATGATGTGTTAAGTCTTTTCATAGGAATATTGCATTTTTGTTTGATAGAATCATTAGTGCACTTGTCTGGTGAGAATAGTCGTCTTTTTACGTGCACTTGGGAAATTTTTATGACCCTCAAATTAGGAGAATTACTTATGTCACAACAACTGGAGTCATAGTCTTCATGCGGTTCATAATTTTTGTCTTTGACACTGTCATCACTGCCGTAATCAAAATTTAATTCTTCGCCATCATCCAATTTACAGCCGTGGACAAAACTCTTTTTTTTTCTTTTGAAAAACTCTCAGTGTTTCTAGGTACCATTGCACAAGGTAGTTCATTTTCTTTAACATCAAATTCTTTTTTCTCACGATGCTGAATAACTTTTTCGCGTAGATTAGCAAGCCTTCGTCGTCTTTCAAATAATTCTTCGTACAACGACAAATTGTTCTGTAAGAATAATACAACGAGAAAGTGACAAAGTATTTTTTTATAACAAACTACTGGCTCTCATCTGATGGTAAGCGGTTACTACTGCATAAAAGCGCTTTCAAAACTAGATGTGTTAGTAAGGCGTACTAATTCATTCATTTATGGAGAAATTTACATTCATATTAAGAGGAAAACACGTGTTAAATCGCTTCAACCATTTCGAAGCTATGACAAGTATGTCCATACGTACAGACCATACCAAGCAATACAGACAAGCAGAGATTTCAAACTTTAATCGGGTAATCAAGGTTCTTTCCGTCGGGAGTTAAAATAGATTGGAATTATTAGGTATCAATCACACCTTGTAGGTTCTGTCCCAAAATATTTATTAATACCTAACCAGTTTCGAGTTCAATATCACATTTTAGGTGTCTCTGTTGCACTGCATTGCATATCACATAAAAATTAAACGGCAAGTGCCAACAGACGCAAGAGTAAAATTTATTGTAGGCTAATACTTACTTTTTTGGTGTTGTCCTCCATTATTGCTATATTTTATCAAACACAAACACAGTATAATAATATCACTCTATCCATTTACCACTGTTTTTCGTAAAATCAATCGGATTAACTAAAAACACAGGTGATAACTGATGCGACCGTGCGCTGCGTGCCGACTGAATGATAATGTTTACATCTGGCGCCGAGCGTGCGACGCGACGCGACAGGCGGCTCGTGGTAGACGCGTTTCTCTCGCTCACTCTTATTATAATAAGCTATAATGCTGTCGCACGCCATTCGAAGAAAAGCCACGTGAGGTCCGTACCACTCGATGTAATACGACTTTATCCGAACTATCTTGAGTACCGACCAAGTATATTACATTTTTGTATTAATTTTTGGAGCCATAAGGCTGAAACTCTTTGAACGTACACAATATTACACACAAAACGTTATTATTATAACAATAAAGTTCTTTATGAATAAAAGACTTTATGCCTTTGTAGCGTTTTGGAACATTTTTTTAAGCATAACGCTATATTTGAAGATACGCACTATGATTTGATTGTAAACTTTAGAGGCATAAATGCGTATCTGCTGTTGCTACCAGCATGTTAGACAAAACATTTTTAATTCATAATAGCTTAAGTTGAGATACGGCTCAAAAAACTATTAATAATTTGATGCATAAAGATGCAAGTAAACAAAAAAGGTTATGGCTCTAAGGTATTTGAAAATGTCTTTAAATCCGACATTATGCATAAGTGTATCTTTATAATGATAAGACATAGAAATACCAGGGTCAGATAGTTAGAAAGAGCAACAAAATTATAATATCGTTATACTAAAAAGTAATTTTGGTTCTATCTGCAAATCCGACATGATGCTTCTGAGGTCGAGAAATAATTTTAAAAAAAATCATGAGTGTTAAGGGGTGTTCCCAAATTGGCACAGTGGCCTCTTATGAATAAAAATGAGCGAAACACGATTTTTCAATGCACAGGGTTTTCTTGCACTTCTTGCAACCCTAACGGCCTCTGATATAGCACACAGCACATCGCATTCGTTTCGGAAGCTTTTCAGGGACGTGATCAACCCCATCCAACTGTGAACTTTCAATATTAGATGATGAAGGGCGAGCAGAACATCTTTGGGGTGACAGTTTGAGGAAATGTCTGGCAACACTTCGGCGGAAGAGTAATTGGTCCATTGGTTCTTTTTTAGCGATAACTTGCAGTCGCCATGCATCGACATGGTCATGTCAACCATGTAAGTAAATTTGTATATTCCGATGGTATTTCCTAATGAACATACTCTCGACTGCACAACAAACTAACACAATACTAACAATTTCCAAAACTTTTTTTTCTTACCCTTATTTATTAAGTGTTCCCAAATTGGTCAAGAATGGGTTAAAGTAAAATAATTATTTATTTTATACAAGACACAATCATCATAACCATTATTTATATCTTACCATCATTATTCACAATAAGGTATCCATAGAGATTACTAGAGAAGTTATTAATAAAGTGGTACCTATTTTAATCAGCCTCATTAAGTTGAGGCAAGTTTTTGTCAAAAATAAATCAATATCCATTACAAGTTGTATCATTTTGACGATACCCTTTACCTGGATAATAAAAAAAAAAAACTAAATGAGATTGTACTCTACCCCTAACTGGAATTTGGAAAAGGCTAGGCGGAATATATTTATATGTACATATTAAAGCTTAAATTATCATTCGGAATCCAAGCCCAATAAGCACGAGTCACATACGAAATCAAAATGAATATCACCATTAACACATTTTTCGCAGACCAATTTTTGACAAGCCATACATTTAGCCTTTCGGCTCGAGATTATTCCAACATTGCATTGATTGCATTGTAGAGATTTAGATTTCCCTGGAACACAATATACTGAGTCTTTAACCTGGAGAACCTTAGAGTTTTTTTTAGGGCTACATAATATGTTGTAGGGTTTATGATAAATGATAAATGATTTTATTTCTGTAAGTAGGTTTGTACAAACACTTTTACATGTCAATGATATATTTTTTTTAAACTAGATGAGTTCGGCGTTTCCTAACTGACTACTCTGAGAAGAAAGGCCGAAACAAACTCAGAGGTCACAGTCTCTTTTAAAAGTCCAGACATAATATTGGTCACAACATGTGAAGACCATGTAGACTGGTGACTGAAATGGTCTTTTGAGGAAAGAACCACACAGATTGAGTGGACCTGTCTAGTCAGTGCAAGCATTTGTCACTAATCGTTTAGCTCAACTCGGAACATAAGGAGCCCAACGCTGTGACGAACAATACCAAAGAAAGGACATTCGGGTAGGCCACATAAATTACTCAAACTGCCAGATCATGATTACTGCTGAGAAAGAAAGAAAATAATAATAATAATAATAAAAAATAAATAAAAAAGACCCACATAGACTTCACATTCACAATAATTAAAACAATATGATACTTAACAAAGTAAATATTCATGTCATTGTATATATAATAATTATCAATGTCAATGTGTATATAAAAAAAAAAAAAAGAAACGGATATAATTTTGTTGGTCACAACATGTGAAAACCATGTAGATTGGTGACTGAAATGGTCTTTTGAGGAAAGAACCACACAGATTGAGTGGACCTGTCCAGTCAGTGCAAGCATTTGTCACTAATCGTTTAGCTCAACTCGGAACATAGAACATAAGGAGCCCAACGCTGTGACGAACAATACCAAAGAAAGGACATTCGGGTAGGCCACATAAATTACTCTAACTGCCAGATCATGATTGCTGAGAAAGAAAGAAAGCAAAATAAAAAATAAAAAGAAGACCCACATAGTCTTCACATTCACAATAATTAAAACAATATGATACTTAACAAAGTAAATATTCATGTCATTGTATATATAAAAATTATCAATGTCAATGTGTATATAAAAAAAAAACGGATATAATTTTGTTGGTCACAACATGTGAAGACCATGTAGACTGGTGACTGAAATGGTCTTTTGAGGAAAGAACCACACAGATTGAGTGAACCTGTCCAGTCAGTGCAAGCATTTGTCACTAATGGTTGAGCTCAACTCGGAACATAAGGAGCCCAACGCTTTGACGAACAATACCAAAGAAAGGACATTCGGGTAGGCCACATAAATTACTCAAACTGCCAAATCATGATTACTGAGAAAGAAATAAAACAAAATAAAAAAAATATATAAAATAAAAAAAAGACCCACATAGACTTCACATTCACAATAATTAAAACAATATGATACTTAACAAAGTAAATATTCATGTCATTGTATATATAAAATAATCAATGTATATATGAATAGTATATATTCATGTCATATGTCAATAATCATCAAATGTCAAAGTGTATATTCCCAATAAATAATTAATAATAAAAAAGAAAATAAAATATAATATCATTCAATATAACAATAATTTAAAAATAGAAATTGGAGCAGCTTAATCCCAAGCTTTTTTGTCCTCAATATAATCTTTAACAGTGTAAAAGGCTTTCTGGCACAACTTACGTTTAATGAATGATTTAAATTTATTGAGACTTAGATTTTGAACATGGCTTGGAAGTTTATTATAAAAGCGTATACATTGACATCTGAATGAGCCACCTATTTTCTTGAGCCTTGTTGAAGGTACAACAAATTGGTGTTTGTTCCTCGTATTTATACTATGGATATCACTGTATTTTTTAAACAATTTAATATTTTTATGGGCATATAAAAGATTTTCAAAAATATACTGTGAAGGCACAGTCATTACATTAATTTCTTTAAATTTCTCTCTGAGTGAGTGTCTCGGGCTTAATTTATAAATTGATCGAACAGCCCTTTTCTGCAAGACAAAGATAGTCTGAATGTCGGCGGCATTTCCCCACAACAGAATACCGTACGACATTACACTATGAAAATAGGCAAAGTACACTAAACGGGCTGTCTCTATGTCAGTTAAATTCCGAATTTTTCTAACGGCAAATGCAGCGGAGCTTAGCTTTTTCGACAATTTATCAATATGTGGGCCCCACTGAAGCTTGGCATCCAAAGTTAAGCCCAAGAATACAGTGCTATCTTCAGGATTCAATTCTTCGCCCTTTATCAACACATTCGTTTTCACTTGCCTAACGTGAGGTAGCGTAAACTTAATGCATTTGGTTTTTTTTTCATTAAGAAGCAAATTATTTACATTGAACCAGTGTACTATTTTTGAGATCGCGCTATTAACATCGTCAGTAACCAGCTGCTGACGTTTAAGTTTAAACAAAAGTGAGGTGTCATCCGCAAACAAAACTATATTATAATTATCTTTAATGAGGTAAGGCAAGTCATTAATATAAATAAGAAACAAAAAAGGACCAAGAATTGAGCCCTGTGGGACGCCCATTGTTACGATAGACCCGGGAGACCTTTTTCCATTGACATCGACACTCTGAATCCTATTACTCAAATATGAAGTAAGAAGATCCAGAGCGCTGTTCCGGATCCCGTAGTGGCGGAGTTTCCTGATTAAAGTTTCATGATGAACGCAATCGAATGCTTTAGATAGATCACAAAAGATGCCCAAAGCATCACATTTATCTTCCCATGCATTATAAATATGCCCTAGGAGTTCAACACCGGCATCGGTAGTTGAACGACCCCTTGTAAAGCCGAACTGTTTGGTATGTAATAATTTATGATTATTAAAAAATCGTTGCAATTGCTCTAAAATTAATTTCTCAAAAATTTTACTGAAGGTAGGTAGTACTGAAATAGGTCTATAGTTAGTGGGGTCTGATGTACTACCAGATTTAAATAAAGGAATTATTTTACTATTCTTCATAAGGTCAGGAAACTCCCCACAATCAATACAATTATTAAATATAAGAGCTAAAGTAGGTGCCACAATGTCAATAATAGACTTGGCGACTTCTACAGAATTACCCCACAGATCTGCAGTCTTTTTTACATTTAAAGTGTGGAAGGTTTTAATTATATCTTTACAAGTAATATGTTCAAAATGAAATTCCGAATCGCAAATATTAACATTCTCAATAAGCAAAGACTCAGCAACAGAAGGTGATGAGTTTAGAGATTTTGTAGTTGAAACAGGAATATCTGAAAAGAAATTTTCAAAAGCCGCAGCGACTTGTGAGTTGGATTTTATTATGTTGTCATTAATAGACAGGCTGTAGTCATTATTTCGTTTACTAGACCTTCCCGTTTCACTATTAATAATATTCCAAGTCGTTTTAATGACATTACTACTGTTTTTAATCTTTGAACTCAAATAACGCGACTTGGCCATCCAACAAACCTTTTTAAATAATTTCGAATAATTTCTAACATACAAATTAAATTCAGCAGTGTTGACAAAAGCCCGTTCATGGTACAGCTCATAAAGCCGTGTTCTACTTTTATGGATACCAATGGTAGCCCAATCACTGAAAGATACGTTACTGTTAACTGAGATAGTCCGGGGAATGAAAGTGGAATTAAAGTCATTACAATATGTTTTAAAAAACTCATCATATAAATGATTGGGACCACCATTAATAGATAAAAGTGGCAATTTCTGAACTAATTTGCCTTTAAAGGCTTCTAGGCGAAGTGCAGTTTTGGGGTTAACAGTGATATCTTTTTTACCCACTTTTTTATTTTGATTTTGAAAAGTTATCTGTTGCCCGCAATGATCAGAATCTAGTAAATTAATAATTTCTTTGTGGCTTGGTATAACATCAGTATAAATATTATCAAGGCATGTGGCACTAGAAGGGGTTATTCTTGTGGGCTCCATGAATAGGTTTACAAGATTGTAGGACTGAAATAGACTTATTATTTTACTACAAGAACCTGAGTTTTCTAATAAATTGACATTAAAATCCCCGCAAGCAATAATAGACTTGTTTGAGTTACTAATCTTGTGTAATACTTCATCCATGACCTTTTCAAA
Source organism: Aporophyla nigra (assembly GCA_947507805.1). Lineage (NCBI taxonomy): Eukaryota > Metazoa > Arthropoda > Insecta > Lepidoptera > Noctuidae > Aporophyla > Aporophyla nigra. Next base: position 21,255,496 of record OX382292.1, on the reverse strand, counting down.
GCAGTCATACAATCCTGAAGGTGGTCTATACACACTTAATACAATAAACTGCTCCAATTCTATACAGGCAATTTCTACTGTCCGCTCAACAGAGAGGCTCACAATATCCTTACGGTCTTTAAACTTAAGCTGGTTATTTACTAAAATTAGTGAGCCACCATGTATAGCATTTACTCTGCTGAACGAACTACCAACCTGGTGATTATTAAAATTGAACATGAACTGGTGGCTTTTAAGCCAATGTTCTGTCATACAAAGAATATCTATATTTTTACAATTAAGGAATAAATCTACTTCTAAATCTTTGTTCAAAAATCCTTGAATGTTTTGATGCACCAGGTTGATACTATAGTCTTTTACACATACATTTGCCATACACACATTTGTGCTAGAGGTTGCCTCTATTGTCTTAATTTCTAATTTAAATTAAAATCAATGTCATCAATTGTTACCAAATTATTGGCAGAATTGTTCAACATGCCATTGCATTGCTCAAAATGAAGGAGGTTTTTAGCCAAATTCTTGACTGAAATAGAAAAAAAATATGATAGCGACACAGCTATCTGTCTTTTATGATAGTTTGAAAGATAATACATAACACTATTATATCTGTCTTTTGTCAAATACCAATTATTACTAACATAATGGTTAGTATCAACTAAATGAAACAAATTATTATTAAATGTCAAATTGTGCAATGTCATGTTGAGTTCAAATCTTAACCTATTTTCCTCCTGTGGCAAACTGTTACTATATGGGAATGTAAATAATACAATTTTTCTTAAACTAAGATTACTCAATGTTTCATAGTATTGGAGCAATTCCCCTTTGTTCAAATTTCCCCTATTACCCATAAAAATTAATAATGTGGTCTCCTGGTTAAAATTACATTTAATAATTTCCTTCATAATATTAAATAAGGAACAACCCGGCATACAGTAATTTATTATTGACTGACGTGGACATTCATCTATCAACAAGTTGCCTAATTCTTTTCCAATCTCATCACAAAATATCACTACATCATTTTTTACAATTCGCTTACACTGTTTATTGGAACTATTTGTAACAGGAAATGTAAAACTATCACAGGGTTGCAGTAAGGTGGAATTGCAAGTTGTTAATGAATGGTCTGGTGTAGGTAAACTGGATGATCTTCGACACTGCTCACAGTTGGTTGTTTGAGAGTTTACCAGCTCATTCATTGCCAACACATATTCCCTCATGAGATCTTCTGAGGTATTATATTTGTTAGTCATTGAACTTAGTTTTTCCTGTAGGTGATCAAGTTCAGATTGTAAGCACTCTGTGTCAATTTCGTACCTCCTGCTACTTTCTTCCAAATTAAAAGAATACATATCTAATATTTTGAGTAAGTTTAGTCTTTCTCTATTAAGTTTAACATTTTTAATAAAGAACTTATGTTTTTTAACCAACTTTTTGGTTTTAACAATGTATTTATTCATTTTTATGTACTTTTTAAGTTTGTTTTTACTAGTGACTACCCTCACTGAGTTACATGACTTTAAATTATCATGACCTATCAAATCTATGGTGCAAGAGGGATTAATGGCGGAAACCATTGAGGGGGCAACAGGCATCAACTCATCAAACAGACTCTGATTCAGCGAGGCGGTGATATTAGAGTTTATGGTCTGAAGTTCTGAAATTTGACTTTGAGCCTCATGTAGCTGTTGTTGTAATAAATGTTTGTGATTAAGAGCTTGTTCATACTCTATGCTACACTGGCTGAATCCGTCCACAACAAGCTGAAGTCTGTCGCGTTCTTCTATGGCATCAGTGTATTGAGTGTATATCTGAGCCATTTCGATTTTTAACTTCCTATTATTATCATGGGCATCGAAGAGCACCCTCTCATTGTCATCCATTTCCTTATTCAGTTGGTCACAGAGCTCCTTTGACGCCTGTAATTCGCTCAAAGCCTGTTTGAGTTTGGACTCTTCGAGGCGAGCACGGACGCTGCGAGTCATAATCATGATTATGATTATAAAGAATAAGGAACCGACAAGAAATGGAAAGAGAGAAGATGGTGCCAGTAATGTATAAGAAGATTAGTTTAAGTGAAAAATGAAATTTAGATGTAAAGAAGGAGTTCTGTCACCAAACCAAAGTAAGGTTATGTTTACGTACAAAGGTCACTGGCATTAGTAGCCGTATTAAAAGTGAATAATGGAATAGTTGGTAAAAAAAGAGTACGCAAACAAACTAATAGCATGTAAAATACAAAGTATTGTACCTGATATCAAGATGACAATGCAAGAGTTCACTTGTGCCGGCAACTGTCACCGATTCACTTTGAAAGATTTAAACTTATTTTACACTTGCTATAGGAATCTAACACGAAATACACTTTATTATCCTATGTACTAGATGAGTAATTGGAAATAGGCCATAAAAACAATGAAAAATAATAATTAAGATTAAAATTACGAGGACAAAGGAGGACGGGCAAAAATGTATGGAAGCCAGCCTAGGAACCAATAACAACATGCGATATATCATTGTAAAGGTTTTTTTATGTACTTTAACTATCGTTATGGCGGGAAGTCCCAAATCGCTGTGTGGAAAAAGTTATTGCTAAATAAAGCCAGACTTCATTCACAAAAATATGTGTTTATTTTTATGTTTATCATCAATATTAGGTTTTTTTTTTTGTAAAACTAACATAGAGAAGTACCAAAAAAAAATAAACCTGTAAAGTGCGAGTTGTACTCGCACACTAAGGGTCATTCCTTTAGCACCATCACTGTAAATTGGCTGTAGGCTGAAGCTAGCAGCACTAGTAGCATAAGATGAGTGAGAGCGAGATATGACAAATCTAAACGTCAAATCCATAAAAAAAACTCAATCGAGATATGTCACAAGTAAAATGATATGTACATATGCCTACGTATATTTTTATCAATTGATAAAAATTGTATGGATTTGACGTTTAGATGTGACATATCTCGCTCTCACTTTTAGCTCATGCTACAAGCGCTGGTATGCTTAAACTCGAAGTACCTACATACACACATACACTACTTTATCCACACATTTTGTTTCTGAGAAAATAAGTAAGGACTGGAGACCCTAATATTGCTCTAAAAAAATAAAACAAACAAGTGAGAAAAAAACATTTTTGAGATTTAATATCAATAACAATGAATTTTAAACGTTTTACAACATTATACTCTGCTAAAGAAACATTTGAGACGGTCATTAGTGACAATAGATACAAGTTAAAGGATTTAAAACAAAAACAAAAGTTTTAAATACTCCAGCGCACCCTTACATGCCTTATAAATATACAATATAATAATAAATCAAATACATATTATTTTCATTAGTTAAGTTTTACAGTTAGATAAAAAAACTCCTTTTCAATCTTCATCAATTATGATACCAATTAAATCTCCCGCTGGAGGATTAAACGGCTCATGCCTTCCGAAACCAAGATACCAGACAATAGAGGTTATATGGGCACAACTCCCTATTGTCCGGCGCCCTGTCAAGCAAGTGCAATAATATTGTGCTATCGCACTAATGCCAATTGCGTCCCTAATAACCAAAAGGTAACAAAGATATATTTTTGCCCTTACATGGCGAGACTGTATACGGCCTCTTAACAACCAAACATTTTGAGGCATATTGTACCGTTGCAAATCCCCAATTATATCATCTCTTTTTACTTCAATTATATATAGGCCATTGTGCAAATGCTCTGCACAATATGATTTCGCTAGTTTAAGCTGATATGATCCCAAAGTGAAAAGCTTTAAATCACTTTCTGTTAAACGAGGAAAGTAATCTAATTGTTGGTTTACATCTATCGCCACGAATGCGATTCTTTGTCTATTAAGATTGTTGTCATTTACATAATTGTATAAATGATTTGGTATGTTGATCCTTTCATTAATTGAATTTAATATCATTTCCGCGTCTACATTATCAGTCACAGGTTCACGAAAAGAGTTAATAAGTGCACCTGCAATTTTAAAATCTGGAAACAGATTCCGTAGTGTTGTATTAAAATAATCTTGACGCAACAACTTGAAGTCACGTTTAAAACGACCGTTAATGACCTCAACTACCCACCGACACAAAGTAACGAGTCTCGATTTGTTGGCCTGTTCGGTAGATAGTTGACTGTCATTTCTGTCTTTTGTTGGTGGCAAATGAACATTATAACCGCATGCTTCTAAACCCGGAACACAATCACGAAAACCTCTATCGAGGATTAAAACATCATTTCGTTCAAAAAACCAATGGAAAACGCCGTTTTCATCATTAACAAAGTCGGACATGATGGATGCATCGGACTTTGTGGCAGCAAAAGGTCCTAAGATATCTATTATATAACCGTCTGAACAAACAATTAAAAAGGGTTTTAACAAGTTTTGGAACTTATGTAAGCTATACGTTAAACGCTGAAACAGAAAATTGGAACTTTTCTGAATGTATGCATACGTTCCGTCGCAAATGATCATAGCTTTAGTATTTTCTTGATTTCCAAATATTCCTTTATGTATTGTTAGGTTACGTTCTAAAACATAATTTCTTTGAATGTGGTCAAAGCCCAAGTGTTGTGGCACAAATTCTCTTAGTAAGCAATATCTTACTATCTTTAATATTCTTTGTATACTTCGTCGAGACGTATTGAATTGACTGGCTAGTCGTTCGTTTGACTCTCCGGTTCGTAGTTTATAAAGGTAAATACCCAATGCCAACCGCGGTTTTCTATGACTTTCTAGCAAAGATGGAGTTTCTTGTAGGATTATATCAAATTGCCTATTTTTTAACCCGGTCCAAAAATGCATCTCATCATCAGTGATAGCACCTACAGTTTCAAAGTCTAATTGTTTACCATGTCGAACTGCTTTGGTTAATATATCGCAAATATCGTCGAATTGAGCACTGTTAAAGTTTTGTGTAACATTACAGAAATTCACTAATTCATCCCACGCATTGGCTAGGAGATGTTCTCGACACGAACGAGCATTATGCGGTACATACAGATTATGTTCACATAGTAAATATACTTTTAACGCTTCTGTTATATGTGAGTTCGCTTGGTTACGACAGTTATTAAAAATGCAGTGTGCACTCGTGTGGGAATTCGCGACGTCCCCGTAAGGGGGCGTGGCGGGCGGCGTCGGGGCTATGCCCCCCGGCCGCAGATGGTCTGCGGTGGTCCGCTAAAACGGACCCCTCACTGTGTTGCCCGTTGGGCTAACAACATAGTGGGACGCGTTAGTTGACGCGTCCCTGTGTGTGGTTGCTGTTTGTGTCTCTGTGGGCGCGCCGCGGCGTTGAATTATATCAACGCCGCTTTCTTCACAACGCCTTGGCGGTCAGTCCCCGCCAGGTGAGACCCCCGGTTACCCGGGGGAGGCCCGGCGAGAGACGACCAGCGACAAGACGCTGACTCGACGCTCCCACAGAGTAGGGTGCGCGCCCCCGCTTATCCCGTTTCCCAGAGCGAGCCGGTAGCGGTCTAAGCTAAGGGGCAGTATGTGCGTGTGGGCGGTAGTGTACTGTGTAACACCGCCCATGAATACGTGACAACGCAGGCCCGCCCGCGTGTACACGTGTGAGTCATAGTGCCTGTATAGAGGTGGTTGTCTGTTTTACGTTACGTGACATGCCTATATTAACTTAGAACACGCCACGCAGCGGATGTATGTTGTGAATGTAGAGTTCACTTGATTCAGGTAAGCCGCGTGTAACCTGGTTGCGACTTACCCGGGAGTCAGTCCGGTGGTGGGGTCAGTCGTCCCTTACCAGGTCGCGGGGCAGTGGTCTCGCGTCAGGGGGGCGCGTATGCCAGGGCGCGATCTGCTTGACATGCGGCCAATCAGACGCGCCGGCACGCGCGAACATCCCCTTCGCGAGACGCCGCACATGGTCATCCAGGCTCTCGATCCCGAGATCCCGCTGGATGACATCGTTCCTCACGAAGCGAGGAGCGTCAACGATGGTCCGCAACGCCTGGTTCTGTTGCGTGCGGAGCAGCTTCCGGCTCGACTCGCTCGTGAGGGCGAACCAAGCGGGAGCGGCGTACGTCAGTACCGGGCGTATGTACATCTTGTACACGCCCAGCTTGACGCGCGCCGGCATTCGGGACGAGAGCACTGGCCGGAGGAGGTAGCGGGCTACCCTCCCCTTGGCCGCGACCTGACGGACGTGCTGACCCATTGTGAGCCGACGGTCGATGGTGACCCCTAGGTACTTGACCCGGGGCGACCACTCGATGTCGGCTCCCTGTAGCTTCAAGGGTGGTGGGAGGCGAACGAGGCCGGTGACCATCGCCTGCGTCTTACCCACGTTCACCGACAGTCGCCATTTGGCGGGTGTGCACTCGTGTTTGGTGCTCTTCTATAAATAGCAGATTGAATGGTGGCAGCTTCATTTTGTTCTGGGTGGACATTTTGAACAGTTCTTCTTATTGCATTTTGAGCCCTTTGCCAGCACCGGTGGCACACTAAACGCGTATTATTGAATATAACCTGGAAAGAAAACAATCAAATTCTTAGTTAATCCTCTTAGTGAGTGTATGAATCGGCTTAAATACCATTCAAGTCGTAATTCGCAGAAAGCGATAAGGCCGCCCATTGTATATTTTGTAGTTTTTCAATATTTTTTTGTTATATATTTTTGTGGTGTAGGTTTAAATAGAATATACTTATATAAATAAATTATTCTAGATATAAATAGAAAAAAATATTAACTAATCCAACTTTTAACTAACATTTTTTATTACCAGGTAGGTCTACACGTATCGGCCCAGTGGCCCGATTTCTGTACGTAGTAATCGGTTCTCAGGGCTTAATTACTTTAAAAAGGCACCGTTGAATGACCATAATTAATATGTTTGCGTTTAATCTGTCTTTAACGCTATTTATGTATGAATAGAAGATGAACGAACACAATATAACCCTATTATAAAATATCTACTGTAATAAACAAACAACAAACCTCCAATAGTGCATGTTCCCGTAAATAATCTGCAAGCTCAGGTCGATCTTGTGGAATATTTTCAGCCAAAATGTGACGCTGATACCTTCTGTTGTGCAGCCCACGCTGGCACATAACACAATTGTTGTGGTATTCACTCATGACTAAATAGGCCTTATTTAATAGCTTAGTTTTGAGTCCGATAAACAAAGCCAGTGGTATAACATTTAACAAATCACAGTGTCCGATAAACAAAGCCAGTGGTATAACATTTAACAAATCACAGTGTCCGATAAACAAAGCCAGTGGTATAACATTTAACATATCACAGGGTCCGATAAACAAAGCCAGTGGTATAACATGTAACAAATCACAGAGTCCAATAAACAAAGCCAAAGGTCGTAGTCGATTGATATGATGACGAATGAAAATGGTAGTAGTAAAACGTACTCGCTACACTCAAATCAAAATAACGACTAACGCGCGGGCCATCTGTGTTGGGCGCCGTGGCTCACTTTCCCCTCACCCCCGCAAACACCCCTTGCCACTCGCTTACTGGCTGTCTCATTGAAGGCGATAAAGTAAACATAAGAAACCAGTGGTATAGACAAGTTGCAGATATTTTAATATACATTTTGTATGCGCCCGCGCATATTGACGCAGGTTGATATTTTAGTCAGTACAGACTGAGTTGTAGTACCTAAATAAAATGACATATTGCTTGTTGTTATATACCACTTTAATATTACGAAATGCCGAAAAAAAAAAGAAACATTTTTTGCTCTTGAATGACTTCATTGTGCAATAACTTTTTCCACACAGCGATTTGAGACTTCCCACCATAACAATAGTTAAAGTACATAAAAAAACCTTTCCAATGATATATCGCATGTTGTTATTGGTTACTAGGCTAGAATGCCCGTTCTCCTTTAAATCAGCTGTTAGCTGTAGTGTTGCCACAGGGGAAAAAAAAAAAAAAGTTTATTAATCTCTGTAAGGGGAGTCGAAGATAAAGCATCTGTATCTTGAATTTCTATAACTATAGGCAACTCGTTTATGTCTATCAAATCGATGTTTTGGTCAGCAGAGTTTTCTTTAACGAGGTTCTGAATAAATTTTACATCTTCCGGATCGTATAATGAAAATGATATTGAATTATTTGAAATTTCTGTTAAAGGATCTCTAATTGGTTTCTTGGATGACAGTTACGAACATAAATCTTCCGTCTCACGATTTTCACACGAATGGTTTCGAATCACATTTCCTGATATAGATGGTTGGTTTGCAAAATTTTCGACGTCTGGTGCTATACAATGATATTGAGGACAGAAACATAAACAATCCCTTCGAACGGAGGGGAAGCGTACAGCAAAATTGATTTGAGCTACGCCTATAACCAATTCAGCTTATCAGAGCAATCCCAACATTTGACAACCATTAATACACACAAGGGGTTGTTTACTTACACTCGTCTAGTTTATGGTTTGGCCAATGCTCCAGTTATATTTCAACGAACAACGGAAACATTGTTATCCGGTATAGAGGGAGTAAGTATTTGGCTAGATGACGTCTGTATCACGGGCAAAACAAGCAAACTACATTTGTCTAGATTACGAGAGGTATTAAGGAGAATACAAGACGCAGGATTGCGTCTTCAAAAGGACAAATGTGTGTTTTTTAATAGTAGTGTGACGTATCTAGGTTACGTAATTGATAAGAACGGGTTGAGAACATGTCCAACTAAAGTCGAGGCAATTCTAGATGCACCCGCGCCTACCAACGTATTAGGAGTAAAAAGATTTCTAGGCGTAGTAAATTATTACAGGAAATTTATTCCAAGTGCTTCGTCTGTACTGAGTCCGCTGAACGAATTGCTGCGCACAGGCGTAGAGTGGCAGTGGGGCGAACAGCAGCAAGCTGCATTCAATAGCGTTAAAAGCGAGCTGGCGAGGGAGCGTGTGCTGGCGCATTTCCAGCCGGACGCACCGCTACACAGTGGGTCGAAACTATGATTTTAGTGACTTAGGGCTCAACTTTGCTTTTTTACTTTTTTCTTCATGTGGATGGATAGAGCTCATTAACCTCAACAATAATTGTTCTGATGTATTTTTTCCTAAACTTTATACTTTGGGTAGAAAAATGTGTTTTGTTATTTTTTTGTATGGAGCGGATCAAATAACCTTAAATTCCTGCTAAGTAGCGTGTGATCCCGCGTTGAAACTTTATTTTTCATATACCTTGTCTAGTCTATTATCATTTGATGCTATTAACGTGTGCATAAAGTTGCAACTCTGCCAAATAAATGGATCGAAAAAAATGAAAAAATATATCGAATAAAAAGCTACATTTTTTACTTTCGTAAGTTCTTTTAAGTTAAATTTGATATGGAATAGTAAGTAAAAGCACGTAATAATACACATAGTTACTTAACAACTAACAACAATACATTTAAAAGGTCCCTAATTAGCTTAAATTTACTAATATATGTAGTATTAGTAAATTTGTAAATTTAAGCTAATCACACTAATCATAATACATTTAAAAGGTCCCTAATTAGCTCAAATTTACTAATATATGTAGTATTAGTAAATTTAAAGCTAATCACACTAATCATAATACATTTAAAAGGTCCCTAATTAGCTTAAATTTACTAATATATGTAGTATTATAATAATAATAATAATAATAATATTCCACAACTATCACACAACGCCATCTAGTCCCAAGCTAAGCAGAGCTTGTGTTATGGGTACTAGACAACTGATAAACATAATTATATATTTCTAAATACATACATATTACAGATAAATTACACCCAGACACAGAACAAATGATCGTGCTCATCACACAAACATTTGTCCTGGGTGGGAATCGAACCCACGACCTCCGGCATAGCAGTCAGGGTCGCTAACCACTAGACCAACAGGCCTGACAATTAGTAAATTTAAAGCTAATCACACTAATCATAATACATTTAAAAGGTCCCTAATTAGCTTAAATTTACTAATATATGTAGTAGTAGTAAATTTAAGCTAATTAGGGATCTATGAATTTCAATTTCTTTGTTTTAATGACTTTAACATGTTTATGAAATGTTATTTTAAGTTAGATTTAATACTGAATAGTAAGTAAAGATAGGTACATAATAATACAAATTAGTAAAGGTAAACTAACATTACTACAACTAACACAAGCAAACTAAAAACTAACTATAAACAACATCAAACATTACTATTTCCTTTCAATTATGAGTTTGACATTTATAAACTAATAAAAAAAACAAGAAACTTACAAACTACCAAAAAATCTTATTCACTATCGCTATGACTATCTTGTAAATTATCTACATCAATAAAATCTATATCGGATTCTGTGGGAAAAATCAGCAGAAGCTCTTTGACTTTTGGAGAGAGAACCATTATATTTTGTTTCACCATTCGAGGTCTTAGACTTGTGATCTTTGGATCAGAAGACAAAAGAAGATTGTGTATAATATCCTCATTTGTCGCCGTTCTACTTACCTTTCTAGAATGACTCTCTCTATATTTCCGGAAATCTTTATTACGAGCTTCCGCTGCCTCTTCCGACAGTTTACCTATAGGTATGGCACCAAAGTGCTTAATTATATCACTCCCATGTACTAACAATTTATGTATACTGGAAGGCATATAATACCAGGGATATAAGTGAACGTACAATTGTGCAGTATCTCTACAAAATTCGGAAAACTTAGAAAGATCCACGCTCTCTCCAGATGCAACCGTCTGAAGAATCACATGAAACCTTTCTATTAAATCTTTATCTATTCCTGTTATGCGAGCTGTTGTTTCTGCATCCCTAAAAAATCTTCTGGCAGTATTGCCATCATTGGTTGTGCCTACTCCTTGCTTGACTACGTCAATAAGTAAACCGCATTCTTTCTTAAACGCTTGCTGTATAGCGCTCTTTCTGAGTGACATTTTTTCTTTGTCATCGCCCCTGCAACTCCATTTTTTGAAGTCCAAACGATAAGCTGCAAACAAAAAGAAATATCACTTAAATAAAAATCTCACAAGTAACTATATAACGTGAAAAAAATTATGAACTAATAAAATTATATTTACCGATATGAAGTAAGCACTCCATGCTTCTTATCCAGGCATGTAAAGATGACATTCCATACTGGAACACTTCTTCGTTGTTCTCTTTTTGAGCAAGTGACTCTAAATTGTTCATCTCTGACGGTTTTGCTTTGCAGATATCACAGACAGCTGAAGATGTGTCTGACAAATATGACGATATTTTGCCGTCTATCATCGTCAAGTGCAATTGATGCTTAACTTCAACTTGATTGAACTTGATTGGCTGAAGTCTTTCTATTTCTTCGGTTATGCTAGCTTTTATAGTTACCACTGTTGACTGCGTTTCTTTGGTAAATTTGAACATTATCGGACGGCAATAGAAAGTTGATGAGGGTCGATCGTTTTCCCAAACAATTGTTCCATCACATTGTTGAAGCCTTATAGGAACTAGACTGGCCATGAAGATAGTTGAGTCATCAAACTCTGCTTCAGTCTTTTGTTTATAATTACTTTGATCTGAGGCTCCATCAAAACCCCATTTGCTTATTAGCAGTAACTCAGTTGGCGAATCCAAATCTAAAGTAATCACTTCTAAAAGCCTAGATACCGTCAAGTTGAGTAAAGCTTGCAGTTTAATAGCAGCTCCTTCTTCAGTTATAATTATGTCTTCTTTCCCTGGATAACATTTTGCCTTCGCTTGTTTTATTTTATAATAAGAAGGGTATAAATCAGACCTATTTTCACTTGCTGCTTCTCTTAGGCTTATATACTGCCACTTACTTAATTTAAGTGAAACTAATAAAGACAGTGCCTTATCGGGTGAATATGTACTACTTTTCGGTTTACTTGTACTTAAACACTCTTTAACTTTTTCTAGATCTTCGGGGTGATTTAGTAAATGGTTCATAATTTTTCCTACATCCTCATTTCCGGTGTTTCTTAAACTAGCAATTGTAGTAGCTTTAAGTTCATCCGGGGATAACGAAAGCGATTGGTTAATTTGATCAACGCGTCTTCGTTTTTGCCTGGAGCCCAATTCCTCGAAAGGTTTTCGAGGTGTAAATGTAGATGTCGAAGCTTCTGTAGTAGATGGTGGTAGATTTTCGACATCTTCAGTATTACAAATCTCGAGCCTTTCCTGTTCAGTGTTCACAGCTTCAGGTATCATTCCTTCGGGCCAGTTTATTGCACGTTCCAACCAATCACCATTTTTTCTTACAAACTGTGCTAACGTGCGACTACTTCGTTCCCATCTTGCACTTATATTTGAACAAAAGCGCGTACAGAATTTTTGGAGCTCAACACTGTTCTCTTCGGTCACGTTTATTTTATGTTGTAGGAATTGAAAGAATTTTTGACTATCCGACAGTGACTTGACCTGCTCTCTTAAAATCATAAATAAATCTAAATTGTTAACTAAATTATCCATTATAACGAAAAAGGGACGATCAGAATCACGAGATGTTAGTAGTAGTACGAATAAACGAACACTAGTTAGTATATAATAAATTATGGTCATTTTATACTTCCAGAATCCAGTGACAAACAATGTTTACTAATTTTTCTACTACCCTCATTAACTAATTATCCTAATTAATATTACAGTAATGACTAAAAGTGAAAAACATTGTTTTTTTATAAGGTAAAAGGTTAAGCTAATTACAGTAATTAAACACACAAATAGAAATTAATTGATTTCATATCCACATTTTTAAATAAAGGTCCCTAATTAGCTTAAATTTACTAATATATGTAGTATTAGTAAATTTAAGCTAATTAGGGACCTTTTAAATGTATTGTTGTTAGTTGCTAAGTAATTATGTGTATTATTACGTGCTTTTACTTACTATTCCATATCAAATTTAACTTAAAATAACTTACGAAAGTAAAAAATGAAGCTTTTTATTCTATGTATTTTTTCATTTTTTTCGATCCATTTATTTGGCAGAGTTGCAACTTTATGCATTTGTTTATAGCATCAAATGATAATAGACCAGACAAGGTATATGAAAAATAAAGTTTCAACGCGGGATCACACGCTACTTAGCAGGAATTTAAGTTTATTTGAGCCGCTCCATACAAAAAAATAACAAAACACATTTTTCTACCCAAAGTATAAAGTTTAGGAAAAAATACATCAGAACAATTATTATTGAGGTTAATGAGCTCTACCCATCCGCATAAAAAAAAAAGTGAAAAAGCAAAGTTGAGCCCTAAGTCACTAAAATCATAGTTTCGACCCACTGTGCGCTGGTACTAACGGTAGATGCGGGGCCGTGCGGCCTCGGCGCTGTACTCGCGCACAGGGACGTGGATGGCCGGGAGCGGCCAATCGCGTTCGCTTCACGATCGCTGAGTGAAAAGAACTATAGTCCAATTCATAAAGAGGCGACGGCTATTATATTCGGGGTGAAAAATCTTCACCAATATCTTTATGGCTGTCAGGAGCCTTTTATTTTGAAGACGGACCATAAGCCCCTGTTATCAATTTTTGGCAAACGAAATCTTATATCCGTCACGGCAGCTCTGCGTCTACAGAGGTATGCAATAGTTCTAAGTGCATACAACTATACGGTACAGTACGTAGACGCTAAAAACAATCAAATAGCTGATTATTTTTCGCGGTCGCCGTTATCAGTAGCGGTCAGTGATAACGATAAGCTAGAGGACGGGTCTTCAAAGTATTTTCTTTTCTTAGACGCCAGCGTAGAACCGGTTTTGTTCGATGATATTAGACGGGCTACTGCCGCCGACAATGTATTGAAAACAGTTATAAAATATATGAATAATGGTTGGCTAAGGAAAATACAATGTAAATCAATATCGCCCTACTTTCATTGCAAAGTGGATTTAGAAGTGATCGATGGTTGTTTGTTTCGCGGTCACAGAATAATAATTCCGGATATTTACAAGGACAAAATGTTGAAGGAATTGCATTCGGCACATTTCGGAATAGTTAAGACCAAGAGTGCAGCTCGTAGTAGAATGTGGTGGCCGGGGATCGATGCCGATATCGAGCGATGGGTGGAAGCGTGCGCCGCGTGCGCCAGCGTGCGCCGCCCGCGCCCTGGCCGCGCCCCCCGGCCGCCTGGCACCGCATACATATTGACTATATGTCTATAGGGCAGCTAGTGTACCTTATTGTTGTGGATGCGTATTCTAAATGGCTTGAATGTGTTCAAATGGATCGTGGCACTTCTACCAATGCTCTTATTCAAAAATTGAAACATATGTTTTCAAGGTTCGGTGTGCCGTATGTTATTGTATCAGATAATGATGCTAAAATTAGCTCAACGGAATTTCGCACATTTTGTCGAGTCAATGGAATTGAATATCTAAATTCGCCTATATAATTTTCTGCTTGCCCGTTACTGGCAGGATGATAACATCCTGTCAGTAACGGGCAAGCAGAAAATTCTGCCCTTTAATTCACAACGTCAACTATACTTAACATTCATAATTCTAAAAATCCACGGAGAATATTATCGGTTTATTTAACGATTTTATCCTTTTAGTAAGTAAAGGACATCCCTATGCGTCCATAGCAAAATATAAGATGTCATTCTAATGTCAATTTTGACAGTATTGTGTAAAATGGCGTTCCGATCAGGAGCAGCTCCCGCGCAAAAGGTAAGAAATATTTACTTTTTTAATCAAGGTTCCTATTTCATGTATAAATAACATATTATTTATGTTTGTATGGTTGCATTCTATGAATTATCAATAACTTTGTTACAAATAATGCAAGTGAGTGTGCTCTATAACTTGTTGAAGTTGAATGTTAGCTATAGTTAACATTGCGAATATAACGGTGATTGCCATAGAGTTGAGAGTGTAAAAAATTGTTAACATTGCGGAATGGTGGAGGATATACATTTATGCTTTTATTGGTGTTTGAGGCTGTTTGCATGCATAATTTGCTTTATTTCTTTTTAGCGTAACCTGCGATTAGAGCGTGTGAGGAAAATACTAGCACTTGTCCCACCACAAGATGCTTCTTCTAGCGATAGTAGCACATTAGGAGATGATAATGAGGTTAATGTACTAACTGATGATACCGAATACAGTTCCGAACGCCGTTCATTAGATTCTTCGTTTGAGTGACTTAATATTCTAGAAAATGACGAGTTTTTGCCGGAAGATGTAATACCATCCACACCCACTATTACCGAAGTACTCGCCACACACAACCCCCCACAACATTTGCCTACACTGCAGTCTATTTCTTCAGTTTTATCCATGTCGCCAAGCCCTATTGATTCTACAGCTATAGTGAAAGAAACTCGATCAAGAAAAAAGAAAACTCATTCACCTCACTTATTGACAAAAAAACATAAAAAGTTTGTAAGAAAGCCTCTCAAATTTAAATGGGAAGGCGGTAAATTCAAAAATGGTGCGACGTTGGAAGAAATGAACTTCACTCAATTTGGTTCGGAATCGAAGTCTCCATCAGAATATTTTACCGATTTTTTTAGTAAAGATGTTATGGAAATAATTATTCAAAATACAAATTTATACGCAGTGCAACGAAATCTCAAACCCGTAAATCTTACTCATGACGAGTTGTTGGATTTTATAGCAATAAATTTACTAATGGGTATTGTCAAGATGCCGTCCTACCGCGACTACTGGAAGAAGGACCTAAGATATAATCGTATTGCCGATATTATGAGTTTGAAGCGTTATGAACAAATTCGCCAGTTTTTGCATTTCGTTGATAATTCTCAGCAAAATGGAGATCGTTACTTCAAAATCCGTCCGATTTTGGAAGCAGTACGTAGAAACTGCCTTAAAATAGAAGAGGAACATCTCTACAGTATCGACGAAATGATGGTGCCATATAAGGGCACAAGAGCTGGCAACAGGCGCCAATATTTGGCAAAGAAACCTAAGAAGTGGGGTTTAAAATGTTTGTCAGAGCTGGGGTATCTGGCTGTGTCTACGACTTTATTCCTTATGCCGGTGAAGATACATTTAGATTCCATTCTTTTACGGAATATGAAAACTCTTTAGGAATTGGCGCCAAAGTTGTAATAGCTCTCTGCCAGAGCATTAGACATAAACCGGCGATTGTGTATTTTGACAACTTCTTTTCATCTTTAGAACTGATACATTTGTTACGCAGTGAGTATGGCATCTTTTCCTTGGGCACAATCAGAGCTAATCGTTTAAGGGGGTGTCAGGAAAAACTGCCTAGCGATAAAGACTTGTTAAAGAAAGGTAGAGGCTCCAGTAAACAAATAGTTTGCAATGAAAATAAGTTGAGCGTCGTAAAATGGCACGACAACAAATCTGTTATATTAGCAAGTTCTTATGTAGATTCGTTTCCTATGGAGAACATAAAGTGATTTTCTTAAGAAACTAAGTCCAGGATTGATGTTCCATGTCCTCAAATAGTGAAACATTATAACTCCCACATGGGAGGTGTGGACTTGTGTGACATGCTGATTTCTCTTTACCGCACTAATTATAAAACCAAGAGATGGTACATGGCTTTGTTCTCTCAATTATTGGATATTTGCGTAAATAATGCATGGATTATGTATAGAAAAGATTGTGCTCGGTATAATAAAGTTCCGAACTCACTATAAATATTCAGAATTATGATTTACTTCGAATTGCTCTCGAAACAGCGAACGCCAGCTCCTACGAGTACATC
The DNA here is from genome assembly GCA_947507805.1 of Aporophyla nigra. NCBI lineage: Eukaryota > Metazoa > Arthropoda > Insecta > Lepidoptera > Noctuidae > Aporophyla > Aporophyla nigra. The sequence continues at coordinate 21,238,819 of OX382292.1, read as the reverse complement.
CTTAGAAAATGTTCAACAGGCTAAATTTGAAAAAATTCAAATGCCCGCTGGGCCAAGGCCTACTGATGCTATCCGCCGTGACAATGTTGGTCATATGCCGGATTATACAACTGCTCAGGGTAGGTGTAAGTTTTGTAAGAAAGGGATGACCACTGTAATTTGTGTAAAATGCAATTTAATATTGTGTTTTGTAAAAAATCGTTATTGTTTTAAACAATTTCATGAACAATAAATGTTTTAATATTTTATCTGTAATTTCTTTAAACATTTGCTTGGATTTTAATAAATTTATATTCTTTTATTTATTTTTCAACATATTTAATTACATTTTTAAATATTTTTACAAAAAATAATACAAAAAACATTTAAAAATATAAAAAATAGTGATCCATCAGTAGCGGGAGCAGGGTCCAAGCTACTGGTGGTTAGGGCTCCAGAGACAGAAACCTCCTCACGATGCGAGCCGTGTCAAGGAGTACTGCCTTCTGAATCAGGCTCTTGATCCAACCGCCTAACGATAGCCTCGACAGGTGTTGGTCGAGGGTCTCGGCCATCAGCCCATTGGCTGATACGACAATCGGCACAATGACAGCCGAGTCAACATTCCACATGTCAACAACCTCGTGTGCTAAGTCGAGATATTTAATCTGTTTCTCCTTCTCAGCTTTCACGAGGTTGCCATCATGCGGAATGGTAACATCGACTATCACTGTGCGGCGCGCTAACCGGTCTATCACCACTATATCAGGCTTATTGGCGACAATAGTCCTGTCAGTAATGATAGACCGATCCCAGTACAACGTGACATGGTCATTTTCGAGAACTGGGTCGGGCACATATTTGTAATACGGTACCTCAGAATCCACTAGTTTGTATTGCAAAGCAAGTTGCTGGTGAATAATCCTGGCTACTTGGTTATGCCTGTGCAAGTATTCGCCATTAGCCAGACGAGAATAACCAGAGATAATATGTCTAATGGACTCAACCGGATGGTGACATGCCCGACACACGTCAACCGTCCCGTCCTTCATAATATGTCTCCGGTAGTTATTCGTCAAGATAACTTCGTCCATAATTGCACAGACGAAACCTTCAGTTTCCCCGAAAAGGTCACCAAAACGTAGCCAGGATACGGACGCTAAGAAATCTACATTGGGCTCATGAAGAGCCCGGTAGAAGCGCCCGTGAAGCTCCTTGTTTCGCCATACTTCCTTGCGGTCATGGGTAGTAAGTACTACAGGTTTGCGCCAGTTCTCTTTAGCCATGGAGAGCAGGGTGAGCCCCTTGTCCACTGCGACCACATCACGGTGCATACCCACTTCGGCTTTCAAAAAATACTCTCTGAGACTGCACACCTCGCGGTTGTGGAGGGTCTTTGCATTTAAAAAGCCTCGACCCCCGCACTTCCGCGGGATGTACAGTCTCATCACTGATGATCGTGGGTGATGCATCCGGTTTGCGGTCAGCATTGAACGGACCCTCCTATCTAGGGCATCGAGTTCTGTTTGAGTCCATTTGAGTATGCCGAAAGAGTACATCAAAACCGGCATGACCCAACCGTTGAAGGCGCGCACCTTGTTTCCGCCTGAAAGAAGACTAATTAATACCTTCTTTAGGCGACCAAAGAAGCGCTCCTTCAACGATTGCTTCATGTCAGCATCGTTAATGCCTAACGCTTCCGACATACCCAAATACTTATAGTTTTCGGATGAGGAAAGGGATCTGAGGTGTATGGAATCCGAAAGTTGGATTCCCTCGGATTCAATAACCTCACCTCGCTTTACATGCATGACTGCACATTTGTCCACACTAAAGTCCATCCTGATGGCGCTACTAAAAGTTTCAGTTACCTTCAGTAGCTCCATCAGTTGCAGTTTGTTGGGGGCAAAGAGTTTTAGGTCATCCATGTAGAGGAGGTGAGATATTACCTGACCACCTCTCCTCAGCCGATAGCCTAGACCTGAATCCTCCAGCAGTGTGCTTAGAGGATTCAGGGCTAAGCAGAACCAAAGTGGACTCAAACTGTCGCCCTGAAATATTCCCCAAAAAATTTATATTATTATTAAACAGTCTTTAGTTTTATTATTAATTAACTGCACATTTCGCAACGTTAAAAATACATAACATGTCTCTTTTACACTTCAACATTGTCTACTTCGCAATGTTACGTATTTTTAACATATCATTCCTAAAAATCTAATTATTACAGAATTTTCTTTCTATTTTTTTTAGGTATATCATTTTATTACAAAACAGAATTACAAAAAAAAAAAAAGAATTTTGATCATAACCTTTTCTGCGAACTAAAGGGTTAAAACTTGTAAAAAGATGATAAAGTGCATGTTCGCAGAAGATAGATTAAGTCAAAAAGATATTCAGGAAAAGTTACAGGGTTTATTGTTTGATTTCAGGAATACTATTCATAGTGCAACTGGTGTCACGCCAGCTATGTTAATGATAGGACGGAATTTAAGATGTAGGTTGGATTTGATTTTACCAGAAAAAAACAATTTTGTTGAAAACACCGACCAAACAACAATGAAATGTAAGAGATGTTTTCAAATAGGACAAACTGTATGGGCGAAATGGTTTATCGCGAGAAAATGTATTTGGAGTATAGGTGTCGTTAAAAGGATTATAGGTAATAGAATGTACGAAATTTATTTTAATGATTACGGAACCAGCTGTAACAGACACATAGATCAAATAAGAAAATATACTATTTCGCATAATAGTGAGGTAGCAGTTGTTAGTCCGTCGACAGAAGGAGCGCCCGTTGTCCACAATGTGCCAGATTACAATGCACGGCCTGTGTTGCCGTCGGGCTCTCCATCGTCATCGCCACCGCAGTCTCCATCCTCCGCATCGTTATCTAATGAGCGATCTTCCGTGACTTTGCCATCGCCAGCGTCCCCAGTTCCATCCACTAGCACCATGGAGCAGAGGGAGGAGGAAGTCACGGCTGACCGTGATAGGAATACCGTAGCAATAAGTGCTGACAAGACGAGATTAGTATTGATAAGAACACATGTAAAAGCTTTTAAGAATGTCTTTTATTATTGTTACAGGTATTGAAATTAATGTTGGACGGAAATGAACTGTATGTGTATAGTGATAAGTCAATTCATTATGTTCTGTGTGCTTAGTGAGGGTACCGGCAGTAATAAACTAGCTTTGGAGTAAGACGGTTGTTTCTTTCGTATCGACATACCACATATATACCATCGCGGACTTTTTTGTAGACCTTTTTAAGGTGTACAATACTGTAGTACATTATTTTGTTCAATTTTGTAGGGTTCAGCCAGCGTTCGCAATGTAAGCGCAAAAAAAAAAGAGTTTATTTGTGACATCACATTAGAAATTTCTAAAATTATCAGCGTTTCTTTACTATATTATGCATGTTATACACATATTTAATGAACCTTTCTCTTGAATTACTCTATCTATTAAAAAAACCTGCGTCAAAATCCGTTGCGTAGTTTTAAAGATATAAGCATACATAGGGACAGACAGACAGCAAAGTGACTTTATTATTTTATATGTAAAACAAACTTTCATCCCCTATTCCTTATAGTTATTTTACCCCCTTCAGGATAAAAATTTAACAAACTTTAAATATAATTCATAAATATATATTATGTAATGTAATAAAAGCCAAATAAAAAAGTTTCATCATTCTAGCTTTAAAAATGACAAAACGTCCCTACAACCTTTCATCCTCCCTTTCAACCCCTTTAAACTCCTTTTCCGCAATAAAAAGTAGCCTATGTCTCAGGCTCTTATCTATCTGTGTACCAAATTTCATTTTAATCGGTTCAGTAGTTTTAGCAGGAAAGCGAGACAGACAGACAGACAGACCGACAGACAGACAGAGTTACTTTTGCATTTATAATATTAATATAGTGTGGAGTGTGGAAGTGTGGATTAGTGTGGATTTATAACTTATTTACAAAACATTCAAGGGCCGCAATTAAGACGCAGCACACAGCCCGCGGGCCGCGTGTTGCCGACCCCTGTTTTATACGATAGAATTACAAAACCAACGATTTAAGAAACAAAAAAAAACAAAAAAATTTTTTCTTGGTCCCTGACGCCTTTATAAAAGGATCCCTTCGACATCGTTTTTACGACAAACGGTTGGTCGGAGGCAAAAATGACCAAGATGCTTTTCGTTTTATTTTTAGGTGTTATATAAGATAAAATCGATAAAATAAAAGATTTTCGAATAAAAATATTTTGCCTAAAATTTTCTCTTTTTTCCTCAGTGCCCCGTTACGTACACTCCAACCATTTTATATAATGTTTTGCATGCCTCAATTGGTTAACTGCTCATCTACTCAACATCTTAAAATGTATTGTAATAAAAAGGGGTACCCTTGCTCTAAAACAACTTATTGAATACCTAATGTTCGTAGCAGGTGGCGTTCCGTGGTTTCTGCCTACCCCCATGGGAAAAAGGCGTGATTCTATGTATGTATGTATGTATGAATACCTTATATATTTAACATCAAGGTAGAAGCTTATGGATGGGTACTCAAATGCATCTAATCGTCATTACTCGATAATCTCAAACTATAAACTGACTAGTAGGTATTACAGGGTAAGGAAAATAACACGTAACACATTGTATCATTTAAAGGTACACCATACACTTCATTTATTTCAATTAGGCACACCTTTAAATATAATTGAATCTAGTTGTCCGTTTCAAAGAGTAATCACACGGTTGGAGAAGAAGGACAAGAAACTCCATCGCTACTCTTTAATAAATGTTTTACAATGTTATAAGTACTTAATGTTTAAGAATATTATAGTAAAAAAACTTACGTCCGTCTTCGATGTTGGCCCCAAGCGAATAGGCCGAGTGCCACCCCGTGTTCCCAACCGTTGTCTTAAAACCGCGCCATTTCAAAACTGGTGTTGCCAGTATTATAAATTAAAACTCTCAATAATCGACTAAGACAATATTATAATTTAGTATATTATTTTAAAACCTAACAGTATGTATTTCTTTGTTCTGCAATAAATGAATTGAATTGAATGCGTTTGGGTTATTAAATGAAGTTTAGTCTAAAACATAGTTAATAATCGTATCTAGTTTTGTTAAAGAGTTTTCGTTTTAATATTACTTTTTATTCATAAAAGACGGCGCGCGGCGATTAGTTTTGCATTTAGACGTTATCTGTGTCTACGTTTGTGACTGTGACCAATATTCTTTTTCTATTTAGTGACGGCCTAAATTGTGTATGAAAATGGGAAGAAACAATAAACCAAAACTGAACAGTACCTGCAAGGTCAAGAGTACCTGCAGCGTATTTCCATTCTGTACAAGGCTAGAACGCAAGGGTGTGAAACTAGTCGCGTATAGATGGGAAATCACTTTTTAATCAAGGTCTTCCAATCTATACAAGAGTAGTACGCAAATACTCGTGTATACATTGTAGTGGCCAAAGTAACTAAATTGTTCCATAATATACAGTGCTAGTCCGCATGCAAACTAATCCTGTATAGATTGGAATAAGCGCGACAAACTCTAGATACCAATCTATACGCGAGCAGTTGCATGCTCGCCATTTTAATGTGTTGACCTCTCTTTCTATTCTATGGTAATCATATCTGCGTATCTATTCCAATCATTGAATCAAAAGTGGTAAATACGTTTGTTTACTTAATACATAAAATGGTTACCAAAGACAGTCCACAAGAGTTTTTACTGAGTAAATGTGGTGAATACAAACAAAAACTGTTTGAATTTGAATCTTCAGAAAAGTTTAAAGTGATCATCAAGTGCAAGCTGGGAGTTCACAATGAAGACTACTCTGGATTTTGCAAGGCGTTTATTGAAAATTTTTCAAGTTTTACAAACACGAATTGGATTGTACGTTCAAAATTCCCTAAGTTACAAAGACTAGCTTTTCGTTAAACATTTACGTGGCAGCATTCTTCTTTCAATAAAAAAAAAGTAAGTCACAACCCAACCGAATACGATCGTGTGGTTGTGATGCGACTATTGATGTTACAGTCAAGAAAGTGAATCGTAACACCTGTCGCTATGATCCAGATTTAAAAGAAGGTCATACAGTGCTGCTCAAAATTAATTACTCCCACACTCATTTCACAAATATAGCCGAGGCATACAGCTACGGGAGGAAACGCCCGGGTGTTTCCATTGTGAGGATCGTCTAGAGGACACGGTGGAGCATACGGTGGAAGTGTGCCCTGCCTGGGCGGAGCACCGCCGTGTCCTCGTGGAGGCGATCGGCGGCGGCGATCTCTCGCGTCCGGCCCTGGTGCGAGCCATGGTACGGAGCGAGAGGGCATGGGAAGCCGTCACCTCCTTCTGCGAAGCAGTAATGCTCGCGAAGGAGGAGGCGGGGCGCGTGAAGGAGTGGCAGTCTCTGCGCCCTCACGTCCCTAGCCGCCGCAGGAGGAGACGCCCCGGGCGTCGGGAGTCGATAGCAGACTCCCGGCCACCGTAGGCGCGAGCTTGCGGGTGGCGAGCAATGGGTAGCTCGCCGCCCGGTAAGGACCAAGCTCGGGTCGACGGCGCGTAGTGTTCCACGCGCGCCTCAAAGAGATGTCAGCCACACTGAAGGGGTCTGCTAGGACCGATGCCTGCCGGGGTCGCGTGATTGCTCGAAAGAGATACCGTGACCCTGGCACATGGGCAACTGAAGGAACACGGGTGGGTTTTAGTCAGTAATAGTCTGACACGCCCTCCCGCTCCGCCCAGAGCGGGAGAAGTCATTTGATGATTTCCCATCCAAAAAAAAAAAACTGCAATGGCTTCATATGAAATGACTATAATTGAGAAGAATGGAAAAGAAAGTTCCGTTTGTTTGGCGAATTCACAGATTAACCCAAGTGAAAGACATGTGGTGTGGGCGTGTAAATAGCCTGCACCTCTTCCTAGGTTGTTTCTAGGAACTAACCTAAATTTGAATTGAGAATATAAGTAATGGCGGGGGCCTCAAATTTCCACATTGATGAATCCTCGAGAAACCAATATGAAACAATTAAAAGCAGCAAAACTTGCCCACGTACCTTGCCAATCCAGAGATCCAGTCAGACCCAGGCAGATGACTCGTTCATGGGCGCGTCATAGCGTGGGTATGTGATGCCGGCCGGCGAACTAAATCTTGTTGAAACCACCGGTAGAATGATTCAAACTCCAAAAAATCAACACTGCACTATAAGTTCTCAATGGAGCACAGATGCAGGTCCATTTATTTTACGAATATCTTCAAGGTTTCATTCACCAAAAATGGAATTTTTGAAAGGCGGAGCGGCGCGCACACAGAATCGGAGCGCGGAGGCGTACAAAGTACTCGTCTTTTCCTCCTACTAGTGTCATCTATCGGCAATGTTGCGAGAATACTCAAAGTTTCGATACATGGGCGTTGCAGCAAATATCGGTGCGGGGATTCATCAATTGAGAAACTAAAATATTTAATTTGAAATAATAAACTATTATGTTCTATGGGAGAATCCTAAAATATTGTTATTTTTTTTTTATATTGGTAAAAGGATTGACGCTTCACCAACATGTTTATTATCTGTATGAAAAGTGGCGTAAATCCAATTTTGGTAACAGATCTGGCTTAAATATCGAGGAAGCGAAAAGTGTCTTTATTGAGTACAGAAAAAATCCAAAAATTATTGCAGTTGCAGAAGGCACCACGCCTTCTGCAAGCATCTGTGTGCTGTTGAATTAAAATATGGACTAATATTACAGACTTCCTCAAAAACATCAAGCACAGACAGAGTGACATGCGCAAAACTCGCCTCCAATGACCCACTCCCTGATGAGTTTTACCAAAATATGGATGACGTCTTTGAGAAAAACGCTAACGTGATTCAACATTCTGATATACCCATAGATATTTGTACACCATCAGAACAGCCACCAACCAATCTAATAAGCAGCCATGTTGATGATCCCGTTCTTTCTGTTACTTACAATGAAGCACTGACTGAAATGAAAGAAATTTTCAACAGGGGGTCTAAAAAGGCCACTTTGGTAGAATCATAATAGGAAAATATTATGAATCATATTATAATCCGTAAAATGGTCACAAACTGACAATTCATAATGTGTTCTGCGTACAATTCATTAAACACAATTCATTTATTTGACAGTTTTGTATGGAAATTCGTAAAATGATCCACTTAATATGAATTGCTTTATTGAAGTTTATTGTCAAATAGCAGAATCATAAGAAGTTAGTCAAGAGGATCATTTTACAAATCATATTTGGGATTTTGTGAAAAATTATCGTAATAATGGCAAATTTAGGCCTTAAGAAATTTTTCTTGAGCACGCTCGTGATATGTAGTCCATTTTAAGTCACCAATGAATTGTGGCACTTCGAAAAATGGACATAGTGTTTCAAATGTGGGACCTCCAGGTTTTTTGGGTTATATAGGCTAAATATATGTCGTGATAAGGTTCATGAGCTGGAGCCGTACATATGTACTGCCGCGCTGGTATGAGTACTACCGGCCTTCAAGAATAGTAATGAAGTATTCAGTTTTAAGGTAGTTCCAAATCTGCCGGGGTCGCGTGATTGTTCGAAAGAGATACCGTGACTCTGGCACATGGGCAACTGAAGGAACACGGGTGGGTTTTAGTCAGTAAAAGTCTGACACGCCCTCCCGCTCCGCCCAGAGCGGGAGAAGTCATTTGATGATTTCCCATCCCCAAAAAAAAAAAGATAGTTCCAAATAGACCACCTAGTGTTGTGAATGTTACAAATTACTACAATCTTCTATTCATATTTTAGGCACTGAGTAGATCCAATAAGTACTTAAGCATCTGGATCATACCACAGGCTAATATGGGCGCACACCATATACACAACACAACATATATATACAATTAAGTATTGATTTAAGATGACCAAGTATTTACTTACTCTGTATTAAAAACGATCCAACTTACATGAAATACATACAACCTACCTTCAAGAATAGTAATGAAGTAGTCAGTTTTAATCAAGCAGTTCTAAATGGACACTACCATCTAGTCTTGTGAAGGTTACAAATTCCTACAATCTTATAATCATATTTCAGGCACTGAGTAGATCCACTTAGTACTAAAGCATCTGGATCATACCACAGGTTACCAAGAGCGTACACCATATGATACACCAAGTTACGTGTATAAAACAGTGTGATAGCTGTAGGTACCAGTAACTCGATAACACTTCAGTGCCCAGTTGAAAAGACTTATTCAAAAGTACACAGTATTCACACCTAGCTTATTTTTGTGATTTGCACCCGGTAAGTAATAATCATTTCCAGAGGAAATATGTAGGTATATTTATTTTCCACATCATACAGCCCACTCACAGACAGACAGATGGACGGACCAAAGGACAGCGGAGGCTTAGTTATAGGGTACCGTCTTGGTTACTCTTTGGTTACGGAACCCTAATAAAAATCTACAACCTACGTGGGACATAGGCCTTATATTACTTTACTTTCATTCCAATTTTATTAGGTAGTGTGTACTTATAAAATAAGACATACATTTTATCTTTATACCTATTATTTAAATAAAACAATACACAAAGTTAAATTATTTTAATAAATTTACAATTCTCATGTTATACTGTATAAAAATCTAGCAATAATCAAATAATGAAACTAACAAACACTATAGTTAATCAGTTTATTTTTCTATGAATATTTTATGTCTTGATGCTTGTCACGGAGCTGCAGAGAGGCAAACGATGACTGCTTGGAACAACTCCACCAGGCTAAAAAAGAAAATGTGTGGTTTTTAAGAAAGTCAAATCATCAGTCAATAATTAACATAACTGCTAAATAAAATGAAATTGAAAATAATAATATCATTGTTTAAGCCACCCTAAGAACAACAGTGATGACAGGTTGGCTCCCGGGTAAGCCGTAACCAGGTTACACGCGGCTTACCTGAATCAAGTGAACTCTACATTCACAACACACATCCGCTGCGTGGCGTGTTCTAAGTTAATATAGGCATGTCACGTAACGCAAAACAGACAACCGCCACTAAACAGGCACTAAGACTCACACGTGTACACGCGGGCGGGCCTGCGTTGTCACGTATTCATGGGCGGTGTTACACAGTACACTACCGCCCACACGCACATACTGCCCCTTAGCTTAGACCGCTACCGGCTCGCTCTGGGAAACGGGATAAGCGGGGGCGCGCACCTTACTCTGTGGGAGCGTCGAGTCGGCGTCTTGTCGCTGGTCGTCTCTCGCCGGGCCTCCCCCGGGTAACCGGGGGTCTCACCTGGCGGGGACTGACCGCCAAGGCGTCGTGACGAAAGCGGCGTTGATACATAATTCAACGCCGCACAAAATAGCAGCCACACACAGGGACGCGTCAACTAACGCGTCCCACATATGTTGTTAGCCCAATAGGCAACATATTGAGGGGCCCGTTTTAGCGGGCCACCGCACACCATCCGTGGCCAGGGAGCACAGCTCCGACGCCGCCCGCCACGCCCCCTTACGGGGACGTCGCGAATTCCAGCATATGAAGTGGCATTCTCTGGGCGTGTACAAAACGTACATACGCCCGGTACTGACGTACGCCGCACCCGCTTGGTTCGCCCTCACGAGCGAGTCGAGCCGGAGGCTGCTCCGCGCCCAGCAAAATCTGGCGCTGCGGACCATTGTTGACGCTCCTCGCTACGTGAGGAACGATGTCATCCAGCGGGATCTCGGGATCGAGAGCCTGGATGACCACGTGCGGCGTCTCGCGAAGGGAATGTTCGCGCGTGCCGGCGCGTCTGATTGGCCACATGTCAAACAGATCGCGCCCTGGCATACGCGGCCCCCCGACGCGAGAAATCTGCCCCGCGACCTGGTAAGGGACGACTGACTCCACTACTGGACTTGACCCCCGGGTAAGCCGCAACCAGGTTACACGCGGCTTGCCTGAACAACAAGACTCTACATACACAACACACACTCGCTGCGTGATGTGTTCTAAGTTAATATAGGCATGTCACGTAACGGAAATCAGACACCCACCTCTCAACAGGCACCCAGACTCACACGCGTACGCGAGCGGGCTCGCGCGGTCGCGTATACATGGGCGGTGTTACACAACACACTACCGCCCACACGCACATACTGCCCCTTAGCTTAGACCGCTACCGGCTCGCTCTGGGAAACGGGATAAGCGGGGGCGCGCACCCTACTCTGTGGGAGCGTCGAGTCGGCGTCTTGTCGCTGGTCGTCTCTCGCCGGGCCTCCCCCGGGTAACCGGGGGTCTCACCTGGCGGGGACTGACCGCCAAGGCGTCGTGAAGAAAGCGGCGTTGATACATAATTCAACGCCGCGGCGCGCCCACAGAGACACAAACAGCAACCACACACAGGGACGCGTTAAACTAACGCGTCCCATAATATCCTAGCCTACATAAGGCAATACATTGAGGGGCCGTATTAGCGGGCCACCGTGTATCATCCGCGGCCGGGGAGCTGAGCTCCGACGCCGCCCGCCACGCCCCCTTACGGGGACGTCGCGAAATCCACACATGAAGTGGCATTCTCTACTCTGTGGGAGCGTCGAGTCGGCGTCTTGTCGCTGGTCGTCTCTCGCCGGGCCTCCCCCGGGTAACCGGGGGTCTCACCTGGCGGGGACTGACCGCCAAGGCGTCGTGAAGCAAGCGGCGTTGATACATAATTCAACGCCGCGGCGCGCCTATAGAGACACAAAATAGCAACCACACACAGGGACGCGTTAAACTAACGCGTCCCACATATTGTTAGTCCAAGGGGCAACACGTTGAGGGGCCCGTTTTAGCAGGCCACCGTACACCCTCTGCGGTCGGGGAGCACAGCTCCGACGCCGCCCGCCACGCCCCCTTACGGGGACGTCGCGAAATCCACACCGAAGTGGCATTCTAAGTTCAGGCGTGGCCCGGTGCACAGGTCGTATTGCTCTCAATTATTATAACTCTGCCTCACTGTACTTTGATACTCTTTTATATGAACTGTAATACTTTAACTGTATTACTAAGCTACTGGCTATTTTAATAAGGTGTTAAATTAATAATTATGGAAACTGATTAAGTGCAGTTTCGTATAAGGTCTATTGATTAAATAGTTCCTTAATATTGAAAGAACCTCTTTTATTTTACAATATGACCCTCTGCCTTCATATATATTATAGTCCTCCAGACCGTATTTCGGCCACCGCGGCCAATCTCAACGGAGACTAGCCATCGGCGCGGGAGATATTATAGTGCACAAGTGTGTGCGCAGACACAGGAGCACTCACTCTTCCCTCACCCTCATAGTCCGATGGGACGGCAATCCGACACGACCGGAGAGAGATCAGGCGTAGGACCAACGGCTTAACGTGTTTTCCGAGGCACGGGGGGTGTCACACCGCCAACTTCCAAACTCCGGGCTGCTTCTAAGAAATTCCTAATGGAAAAACCCAGTTGCACTTTGCCCGACCCGGGAATCGAACCCAGGACCCCACGCTCAGCAGTCGCGCTTGCGACCACGAGTCCAACGGGGCAGTTAACAACTCGTTGTAGGGTTCTTTCACTATCTTTACAATAGTCAAAACATTCATCTGTGCTGTAATAAGCTCCCCAACCCGTACAGGACGCGTCGGAAAAGATTTCTAAATCATACTGGTTACAAGTTAAAGAAAATGAACCATGATCAATATTCATCATAATATTCATAATATCATATATCATAATATTTTTGTTGAATGTATACAGGTTTTTTGTACATAATAAATAATAAAAAAATTATAACAATTATGAATCCCGGAAAGGAACTTCGTTCCATCCGGGTGTCCCTTGACACCTCTAAAGTTTTTTTGTGCCGTGTACATAAGAAACCTTTTAAGTACTTTAGAAGACTTTTTAAGTGACGGAACATTTAAAAGCTGCCCGAAACCATTTCTACAGATTTATTCTGTACATGCACACTTCGGCAGTAAAAATATGAGTACCCATATTGTACCAGTAATTTACTCATTAATGAGTCATAAGGATCAGAAGAGCTACGAAATTTTATTTAACACGATTAAGTCACAAATCCCAGAGTGGAAACCCAAAACCTATAAAACAGACTATGAAATTCCAGTAATGAACGCTATCAAAAAGGTTTTTCCAGAAGTCACAATTAAAGGTTGTTTCTTTCACTATAATAAAGCTGTGTGGAAGAAGCGAGCAGCTCTTGAGCTAACTAAGTCAAAACTTTTCAAAAGACAAGTGGCACTGAGTGCCGTACTTCCACTGATACCTGATAATGAAATTTTAAATGGATGGTCATCGCATCAGAAAGTCCAGATGATGATCAGAGCAAGAAATTTCGTTTGTATATGATCAAACAATGGATTAGACCGCATGATGCTGAGTTTAGAAAATTATGGTGTGTTTTTAATGAATGTCATCGTACTACAAACTTTCTGGAAGGCGGGCACCATGGAAAAAATAATGCAATTGGAAAAAAAAATCCCAACTTAAATATGCTTTTAGTTATTCTAGAAAAGGATGCAGCTTTTTATAGAATCATATCACAACAGATCCAAAACCAGTTACCTCCGACGTCAAATTGTCGCATAAAGAGAAATATTATGTAAGACGAATCCTACTAATATTATAAACGCGAAAGTTTGTATTTATGGATGTATAGATGTACGGATGTTTGTTCCTCTTTCACGCAAAAACTACTAACCCGATTTGGATGACATTTGGCACACAGATAGTTTATAACCTGGATTAACACATAGGGTACTTTTATCCCGGTAGTAAGTTCCTGCGGGATATTTTCCGACCTCCACGCGAGCGAAGCCGCTGGCAAAAGCTAGTATAAACATAATTGTCAAATGCAGTTTGTAGGTGATGAAATTACTATTGGTCATTTGTTGGAGAAGTTGCGATAGATATTTTATTTATATATTATTCTTACGACCTTTGGAAAAGTTTTAAAATTCGTTATACTAGTGATTTTCGTTTTGAGATTATTTACAACTTTAAGTTTATTATTATTTAAAAGTTTTCATTTGTAACTAGGCTATATGAAGTCAAATCAGAAGACTGATTGTAATATGTACCATAATACCTCCTGTGATTTATCGGACTGTGACTGATTCTATCAATCAATAACAAAACAAAGTATTCGTATTATTAGTATATTTTTTATTGTAATTAAGTTGAATTAAGTCAAATCAGAAGACTGATTGTAATTGTATCTACTATACGTACTGTGATTTATGGGACTGTGGCTGATTAATAGAAAAACAAAAGAAATATATGTTACTTATTTAAATACAGATGATTTAATAATCAAACGAACTTACCTAAAGTGAAGTTCGATTTTAATTATCCTGTCTTCGTCTTTCGAGATTTAAATATTCACCTGTAGATGTTTAGAGATAGACATTTGCAATGTTATAGGTAGGACTAAATTGAAAAATGAATTCCATAAGTAAATAATACATGTATTCTTATTTCAATTAATAAACACAAAAAAAAGATAACTTAATGATTATAACTAAAGAAATAAACAAAACTTCCTTAATGATTAGTAAGTACAGGTGAATATTTAAATCTCGAAAGACGAAGACAGGATAATTATAAACCTAAACCACTAGTCTTTAATTTAATGTAATGTTGCAGTATGTGTGGCATTACTTTTAAGAATTAATATATTAAATTCTGTGGGGGACAAACAGGAATAAAAAGTTAAGGAGTGAATACCGCCCAGAGCGGGAGAAGTCATTTGATGAATTCCCATCCAAAAAAAAAAAAAAAGGGACAAAGCGGGGTGACAGATCGAAATAGTCTCTTATGCCTTGACAACCAGAAAGTCTACAACTCGACATATTTCTGTCACTGTTTAGCATTGAATTTGCAGTCTCACTTAAGTGTTGTTGTTAAAATCAAGTGGCAAAAAGTACATTTCCTCTTAACATTGTTGTTCAAGTATAGTAGTGGTCAATACAATGAAAATAACTTTTGATTCGGAAATATCAGTCCCTACTTCGTCAAATGTCGAAAGCAATTTTAAAATGATGAAAGATACTTATGTCAGATAAGCAAGAAAACAAACAGATATCGTGTAGATGAATTTATTGCAAAAAATTCAGAATCTATTTCGGGACAGTTAAAAACAGCTAACAGTACATTAAAACAAGGTGTTAAAAGAAGAAAGTCAACTGAAAAGAAAAATAATATCATCAGTAAGAAAAAAAGGACGACCACTAATAATGCTGCATAGGAATAACTGGGATAGGAAAACAAATGATTAAGGTAACTTTGCTGAGAAATGGTTCGATTACACCGTTTGCAGATAACAAGATGACATTATGATTACACACACTTATTAGAAGGTGTTGATACATCCTCGTCCTTAGCACCTTGTATGGCGTCCTTGAGATAAGTATAGGTGCGAGCGGCCACGATGGTACTTAGCCTTGAATTTTTCAATCCATCTGAAAATCTTTTAATGGCCATTTTCTCATTTAAGGGCTTTAAAATCGCGAACTTAGATGAATCTCCGTCTGCCTGTGAGATGGTCAAATCAGTAAAAAGTTGTTCTAATTCAGAACCATACTCATCGATTGACCTAAAACCTTGGTTCATATTTTGAAGGCGGGACTGAATAGCAGTAAAAGATTCTGTAGTCAACAAATGTTTCCTTAAATCCTGTATTAAATTATTAATGGTGGCATAATTATCCGATAAACGGAGTTTAGCGTTCTCAGACAGGCGTTCTTTAATTACGAATTTTATTAAAAGATTTTTTCCCGAATCGTCTAACATATCCCCATAAATTTCCACTGCATCAATCAATCGTTAAGTGGTGTCTTCCCTACCATCCATAAGGGGAATTAAGTTACACGCCGTTCGAATGTCAAATTCCATTTTTAACCGACGAAAAAAAACGGAGGAGGTTATCAATTCGACGCGTATATTTTTTTAAATTATTTTATGTATGACCACGCATAACTTTTTACATAGTAGTCCGATTGTGATAATTCTTTTTGTATTGGAAAGGATATACTCCGAGGGTGGTCCCATAGAAATTTGGAAAACAATATCGAACCGTAAGGGTCGGAAAACAGGGAATGATTGATGGTTCACTCATTGATTGTAATGTATAACCACGCATAACTTTGTACAGAGTAGTCCGATTTTGATCATTCTTTTTTCATTGGATAGGGTATACCTTGCCAAATATTATTAGTACATTAAAGCCACAAAAAATTACAAAAAACTTTTTAACAAAAAATTTAACCGCCGAAAAAAACAGAAAAGCTAAAAATAATAAACCTTAAAATTATGAGTTGGCGCTGAAAAATCAATGAACGAAGATCACTCAAAGCACTGACTCATAATTTTAAGGTTTATTATTTTTTGCTTTTCTGTTTTTTTCGGCGGTTTAATTTTTTGTTAAAAAGTTTTTAAAGTATTATTTACGAAGTCAGGGAACGATTCTAGTACTGAAAAATATTTTTAGAATTTATATCCGTTTGTCTTATGTGTGTTCCCAATTGACGCAAAAGCAGCTGAATGGATTAGGGATATTTGACAAACAGATAGTTTATAACTTAGATTATTTATTTTATTTTTATTCGGGTATGTTCGTATACGTTCGCGATGGATAATTTCCGACACACACGCCGGCAACTTCGCGGCCAAAAGCTGGTGTACTTTGCTATAAAGTTTACTGTTCATGAACTGCTTCTTACATATACCTCGTAAATGGTAAGTTTCATTGAGTAGGCACGCTAAGAATATAAATTAACATTTAATGATATAACGTTTAGTTGGACTTGAGATGAATAAAATTAATAATTTTCATTACTATTTAAAATCTTATTTTATTTTTACAATCTTAATTTCACTAGGCGGAGAAGTACACAATTGACTTACCTTTAAAAATACACTCTTAATATTGTCAAAGCTGGTGGACAATTGCGTCACTAAATCGGGCTTTAAATCATGCGATAACTTAGAATATAATAATTCAATAAGCGCTTCACTAAATAAATTCCTAGCCTCTCTCAACTTATTTACTGCAATAGAACCCGTAAATCTAGCTTGGCCTTTCTTTATTAAATATTTACGAATGTCCACCAAATCTTCGTATATTCGGATAAAATCATCGGCCATAATCTAAAAATAGTACATAATGGAATGAAGTGACATCACCTTAACAACTTATTATCTTCACTACAATTCCTCTAACTGCTTTTCCAAATATAGAAAGCAATGCGAAAACATTCCATTTATGGCGCGGGGTTTCGGGTTCGGTGAGTCGCCGTGCACGATTTATGTACTGTTACATGTTAGCATAATAAAACCATAGACTAATTACTTACGTGCAGTAACTAAATTATGCATTTTACACACAAACCCTTACTTATAAGATGTAAAGTTAGTAAAATTATATGCATATAAGTGCATCACTGGACGTTATGTATCAATTAAAAGTTCCTTAGTATGGAATTTCACTAAAGTTTATGTATTATTGTTTTTATTTCACGTAGAAAACACTGCACCGTACGCGGCAATTTAATTTTGGAGTAGTCAGTTTTTCACTTACACAGGTTTATCGGCGACATCATCACGGGGAGCGTGTTTCCTTAAACACACGGTGGTCTGCCTGCGACGTAAGGACCTGCGGTTCATCTGCCTGTCCATCCATTTGACATGCATCTTCTTATAATAGTAACCGATAGCATACAATGCCACTGCCACTAGCACGACTGTGATCAGGGTGAGCAGGATATTTGTCGTGCTGATGCTGGAGTAGCCTTGCTCGGTTGTCGCACTATTTTTTCCATTACCAGCAGCCGTCTGCGCGATTATCGTCTCTTCTTTTGTTTGGGTAGACTGACACATGATTTACAGCACAAAACCACTATTTTTTATTATAATGTCCGAATTTATAATCACAATTTCTTCTTGGTTTTTTTTTAAACTGTCTAAATTTCACTCGCGATGTGACCTTGAATGGCAGGGTCGCCATGAAGAAGAATTTATCTAATACAATACTTAGGACATATGACTTTATAACATGCATTAGGAGATTTAATGATTATGGTATTTGGTATTACGTCAGAATAGTTTTAGAAGTAAAGATAATTATTTAAAACAAAATTTAGATTTTTTGAACATTATGGTTACTGACGTTTATAGCTAACGTGTTAGGGATAATGATTTTCGAACAAACAATTTTAGGACAAGACTGGGAGTACCCAAAAATTGCTTTGATCAACGGTTTATATTCAAATGCACTTTCAACTGTTTAATATAAAATAACACATTATTTTAATGAAAATTATCATTTAAATAATGTGTAATGACGTAGTTGGTATTATAGTCGTAAAGATATTCCTCACTTCTGCCAGGGTCGAGAGATTTGTTCGAAAGAGATACCGTGACCCTGGCATATGGGCAACTGAAGGAATAGGGGGTAATATATAAACCCCCCCCCCCCCCCCCGGGTTAGTCAGTAAAAGTCTGACACGCCCGTACGCTCTACCCTGAGCGGGAGACGTCATTTGATGATTAACCACCCACAAAAAAAAAAAAAAGATGTTCCTCACTTCCAAGCAAAAAAGAGTTTCGTTTAATGTAAGGCTGTCCGATGCATTTGACAATTTATCAGGCGACAACTAAAATACTGAAACAAACACTAGATTGGCTTCGCGAAACGAAGAAGAAAACCAACAGAACCTGTAGTAATATTTAACCCTTTTAGGTATTGCAATGCCGCTTACTAGCGTGAAGAATCTAGAAGATACAGTGAGAGGTAAAAAATGGACGACCGGATGAATATGCTGTCCAATTAAAAAAAAAAATTACATCGACTAAAAATAAAGAAAATTACGGATATGTCATCCGGCCGAACAAACGAAAAAGAAGCTGAACAACAAAGAAAATAATGGAGAGAAGAAAAAAGCAGAAGTAGTGATAAGAAAAAACAGAATAAAAGAAGTACCAAATCTACTAATGAGCCGGAACACCCCATTTCAGGTTCAGATTTGATAATTTTCAATAGATTAGGTTAATGATGAAGGCAAACAAAAGTGTAGATATTTTGTAAAAAAAAAAGTGCCGATACCTTCAACAAAGTGCAGAAAAACTGAAAACACAAAGAAAAATACAAGAAACGTCGGCATTGCCTCAAAATTAAAGACATGAAGGAAATTAATGATCGCTGTAAAATCTTGATGTGATTATAAACAATTCAGAAGAAACTGTAGATCTTATGCATATACGCGTAATGTCAATTATTATTGCCCCGGAACCCAAGAGCAAGGTCGGACAAAAACTTAGAAAACAAAAGTATGTAAAAGCGGTTGACTTACATTATATGCCAGAAATGAAACGTTTCGATTGTAGGTCGGAAAGCAAAATGCATGTCATGTAAGTAAAGTTACTGTGAAGAATGCACCGCCGCCGGTCCTAAGGAATGGGATTATCTTTGTGACATATGTTTGGAAGCAGGTATTGTAACTCCACAGAACAGAAAAACAAGCGGAAGTGCCAACGGAGCTATCCCGCGCATGTTACAATTAAGTGGAAAAATATTTGAAGTAGGTAATAAAAATAACAACATTCGTCAGTTGTAATAAGAACAAATTTAACATTGACGAAAAGCTTATTTGCGTGAGCTCTTACTTCCAATGTTTTTTTTTTTACGGTTATTTTTTTGTTAACTACTTACTTAAATTAACAATGGTCATTTTTTCTTTCAGATTAAAATCTTAATTTACGAGGATAACTGTCGTAATGGTAATTTACGCAGACAATGATAATGTGCTCAATTCCGATGATTTTATGGAATTCTATATATTGTATATAACCTAAAATGGCCCAGGACTAAAACACAGCTGCACTTTTCTTCAAGTTGTCAATCAACTTGAAGAAAAGTGCAGCTGAAGGACATCGATTGCTTATATAAAGAATATTGGGAACATGCTCTTTCAATAAAAACATGTGAGTATTGGATCCGGCGTTTCAAAAGTGGAGATTTCTACACCAATGACAAAGAATGCGAAGGGATGCCAGTAAAGTTTGAAGACGCTGAGTTGGGGACAATTTTGGACCAAGAATCATCCCAACTCGAGTAACTCGCTAAAACCTTGAAAGTGACTGAACAAGCGATTTCAAATAGACTCAAGGCATAGGTATAGTGCATACAACAAGGATATTGAATTTCACATGAACTCAAGCCAAGAGACGTCGAACGCCGTTTTTTCATATGCGAACAACTGCTTTAAAGGCATCTACATGAGCTACTCCAGCCTAACGAAACCAACACTGCGGAGTGTTACCAACAACAATTGATGCAATTGAGCCGAACATTTAAGCTTAAACGCCCCTAGTATGCCAAAAGACATGACAAAGTGATCTTTCAGTACAACAACGCACGGCTACATGTTGCTAAAGTCGTCAAGGCAACTTTGGAGGCGCATAGCTGGGATGTCCTACCCGTATTCGCCAGACCTTGCTCCTTCCAACTACCACTTGTTGCGTTCGATGGCTATAACCTGGACGAGCAGCACGTCACTTCTTACGAAAAGCGAAAAAGGAGAATGGGCAAAAATGTATGAAGCCTGGTACTCGGCCCAATAGTCATAATATATATATCATTGGGAAGGTCTTTTTACAAGGATTAATGATAACCAAGTCGCTTGTCTCCATTTGCTGTCGGAACGGAGTTATTTTGTGTTAAGTATTTAATTTTTTTTTTAGTATTTTTTTTTGTTTTTGTTGATTTTGTTAAGATAATGGTGATATTATATCGTTGTCTTGTATAGAATCATGTGTGTGTTGATTAATAGGTACTAAAATGAATAAACACTCAAGAATAAAAAAAGAAAAAGAAAAGAAAAGTAAGAAACGTTATTTATTTTTTTAAACATTATTATCAATAATGATATCATTGAGGAACGCTGCAGGAGCAGTGAAGCCTTCATGTCTGGCATATCCTAGATACCACACGATTGAAACTATATGAGCACAAGTGCCGACTGTTCGTCGTCCGGTCAAACATGTGCAGTAATAATTGCATAAAATGTTATGGATATTGGTTTCGTTTTCATTAACATTGTTTTTTACCAATACATAACAATAATACGTTTTTGACCGTACGTGACGCGACTGTATGCGTCCGCGTAAAAGCCAAGTATCTTCGTTTATGCCATATTCAATTAAATCTTGAAGTGCACTTTCTCTATATATTTCTAAAATGTATAGTCCATTTGACAAATGCTCGTTGCAGTAGGATCGGGCTAGCTTTAGTTGATAGGTGCCCAAAGAAAGTAAAATAATCTGTTCTTCCGTCAGTAGTGGGAAGTTCTGTATTTCTTGACTTTCTATTCTTTGAAAATCTGCTCTTCGGCTATTCAAACGTTTTCTTTCTACATAATCATAAAGTAGATTCGGGGAATCTATTCTCTCCCTAATTATGTTTAGGAAGGCCTCTGCATGAATGTTATCATCGATGGGTATGTGGAAGTTATTTAACATAGCTGCGGCGATTTTAAAATCAATGAACATTTTTGGTAGTGTTTTATTAAAATATTTATGCCGCAAAAGCTTGAAATCTCGTTTGAACCTCCCGTTCACCACTTCCACTACCCACCGGCATATTGTAACTGATCGAGCTTCATTACCTTGCTCTGTAGTTAACTGTGTCTCCCATCTGTCTTTAGATGGTGGAACGTAGGATTCATATCCACATGCTTCGATAGCCTCTAAACTGTCCCGGAAGCCGCGATCTAATATGAAGACATCGTTCGGTTGAAGAAAGCAATGTAATGGGTTTTCTCCATCATTCATTATGTCGCTCATGATGTTCGCATCGGTCTTAGTGGCAGCGTATGGTCCCAAAACATCGATTATATAGCCATTGGAACACACAAGTAAAAACGGCTTTAGCAAATTCTGGAACTTATGCAGGCTATAAGATGGACGCTGGAACAAGAAGTTCGAGCTTTTATTGATATATATATAAGTCCCATCGCATATCACGATAGCTTTATTGTTTTCTTCATTGCCAAATAATCCTCTTGGTATAGTAAGGTTCTTTTCTAAAACGTCGTTTCTGTTCATATGGTCCACTCCCAAGTGTAATATTACATAAATTCATTTATGAGGCATTCGCGCACAATAGTTAATAAACGTTCCAGTTTTCTTCGTGACATATTAAATAACGTCGCTAGTCTTTCATCTGAGTCTCCGGTACGTAGTTTCGTAAGATATATGCCTAACGCAGTTCGAGGCTCCTTGCACCTCTCACTTAGTGACGGTGTTTGTTGTAGTATGGAATCAAACTGTTCGCAGTTGCGTCCTGTCCAAAAGTGCATATCCTCGTTGCTTAAAGCACCTCTCGTGTTGAAATCTAGCCTAGGTCCACGATTTAAAGCCATTCTCAACATGTCACAAACGTCACTAAACTGTTGTGCATTGAAGTTATGTGTGACATTGCAGAATTGAGGCAGCTCTTCCCAAGAATTGCTCTCAAGGTGTTTTACACATACTCTAGCACCGTCAGGAATATATAACTTATATTCACAGAAAATGTGAATCTTGATCGTCTCTGGTATTCGATGGCGGGTTGTGTTTTGGCAGGTGTTAAAGATACAATGCCCTGGAGTGTTTGGAGCTCGAGTGTAGTCTGGAACCTGAAGTTCTCGTACATTCTGTTCTACTTCTGCAGGTGGTCTTCCTACAACGTTGTCAATTCTCTGCCAACATCGGTGACACACACGTCGTGTGTTGTTGAACTCCACCTGAAAATAGTAAAATACCTTGTTGATGTAATGTTGTATTTTTATGAAAATATTTAAAACAATGCGGGTTGTAGGCTAAAAATTCAGGGCTAAAGTCATAGCATACTTGTATTGTTTTCACATTTTAAGTAAAGCAAGTAAAAAAATATCTTATGTATAGCCGAAGCGACGGCTTAGTGAATAGAATAGATAACAATATCAAACGCACAATAAGTGGTCAGAAAAGTGTTTCAATAATAAGAACTATAAACGTGCGAACTAAGTCATAAAAGGATTGTGAAAAAGCTGCACAAGTCATTATTGATATAAAGGAATGCCGCTCAGACGCAGGTATCTGGGATTACACGTGTTTTTTTTTCTATGAAGCGCGAACACTATTCTATTCTAAAAAAACACCCACAGCTAAAATAAATACGTGCAGTTGGTAGTCTACAGCTCGTTTCGGAAACGCATTTTTACACACAACACTAGGACAGTTCAATAAGACCTGTAAGTGCGAGTAAAAGGTCCACTTAAAATGATTTATGACTCAGTTCGCACGTTTCTAATGGCTCAAGTATAAAAATATAACATACAATAATATTATAAACAAACCTCTACTAAAAAGAAAAATTGAAGCTGGTGAAGAGCGATATAGTTTAATGAAGTACTAACCTCCAGAACGGCGTGTTCTCGTATATATGCCACAAACTCGGGGCGCATTCTTGGAAGATCATCAGTCAACACGTGCTGTTGGTATCTAGCACGATGTAGGCCTCGCCGACACATCACACAGTTGCGATGTTCCTCCATAACGATGTTCCAAATCGAAAAGCACAACAATAGTCCACAACACTAGCCAAGATAAACGTTTATAGCGGGTAACAATGTCCAAAAGGGGTAGCCGGTCAGTGATGAAAACGGTATAAGAAAGTACTAGATATGTAATAAACAGCAGCGGAACGTCGTCTCACGCACAGAACGATACGACGACTAATGAAGGATGCGGCACAAAAGGTTGTCCACTGGCACCGCGCACCGCCCACCCCACCCCTCGGCTGGTTCCCTATCCCCGAGTCACCGTAGTATCAAAAAACAGAAATCTTAAATGTAATACTACTTTTTTATGTAAAAATACATATTTTCAAAAGTCATCACCATTATCATATCATATCACGAAATATTATGCATGAATAGTTACACAATATATTTCTCGTTTTAAATAATGTTATTTTACATTGTTATTTTTCGTATTTTCAACCATGATAGGTATGTAATATTACTGTATTTGCAATTATGATATTAACTAACTTTGGGGGCTTCCCGAGGTTTTCGGACAAGGATTTGGGACAAGTCGCCATAGTAAATATTTTTCCTGATTAAAAGATCTATCCAATGACGCCACAATGATTGCTATTGGAGCGAGTACCAAAATGCCCAATCTCCTTTAGGTACAATCTGTTATTGTTTACAATAATAGACCAATAGCGATGCGCGTCGCGCGCCTGCGCGCTGGGCGCTATGTAGCTCTCTGAACTATTCGCCGGAAAGGTATAAATAGACGTGCGAACAAGGCGCGGTACTTTTCGCCGTGCGCCGTCGTCGAGTGAAGATGGAAGACTGTCTGCTGTTCCACGGAACGCGTGTTCGTCAGCGTCGTGTGTCCACGTGTCCATCTGCACGAAATGAAGATGCTGATGCTTCTGCTTGCTCTGCATGCATTTACAAACCGCTTCTTTCGAAGCGAACCGCCGAGCGTGTGCGGCGTTGTGGTAGCGCTCGTGCCGCGTCGGCTTATCTTGTTTCTTGATCGTCAAAACGTACTCGTCTTTTTCAAGACGGTTTGCTTCACTGTTTCTTGCAGACAGTCCAAAACGTTGTAAAGGTAACTGGTTCAGAGGTATGAGGTAATCGGTTCGGTGGTAAGGTAATTGGTTTGGTGGTATGTGGTAATTGCTTCGAAGGTATATGGTAAGGTTCGATGGTAAGGTAATGGGTAATTGGTATGATGGTATATGGTAACTGTGCGACAGGTACTGTGTCGCCACATCACTCCCCCCTAAGCGAAGCGTACGTTGTGTTTCACTGCACGGCCGGATCGAGTGACGTATGTGTCACGTGGTACGTTGGGGCTCGATGACCGCGGCTCGAGGCTTGTAGGTATGCTCTTAGGGCGTGATGCTTCCTGTTGCGCACATGTTAATGTGGGAGTGGTAATCTCTTCTTGGTTAAGTAGGTGCGCTGGCTTAAGTCGATCTATTGAGACGACTGTGGTTCGAAGTGGCATCTGGATGGTAAAATGCTTGCTATCACGATGAATTACTTTGAACGGGCCATCGTAGGGAGGGGTCAATGGACTTCGTACGGTATCATTGCGCACGAAAACATGAGTACACGTCGCTAGGTCCTTATGTACAAACGTGCTCCTGTTGTTGACGCGTGACTTGCTGGTTGGTGTGAGTGATGCCATTGTTTCGGTCAGCTGGCGGACGAATTCTGCGTCTTCATTTTTCGGCTGTGTAGGCACGAAGAAATCTGACGGTATTCGTAAGGTTGAACCGTAGGTCATTAGGGCCGGGCTGACTTGTGTGTCTTCACGCAGCGCTGTACGTAGGCCCAGCAACACGGTCGCTAATTCCTCGCTCCAGTGTGTGCCGGCGCCTCTCGCCATGAGCGCGGCCTTCAACGTGCGATGCCAGCGTTCGACTTGACCATTTGCTTGCGGGTGGTATGCAGTGGTTCGAATCCTGGTGATGCCAAACTTCTTCATCAGTGAGTTGAATAACGACGATTCGAATTGTTTTCCTTGATCCGTTGTTAGACGTAACGGGCAACCAAATCGCGATATCCATCCTTCGTAGATGGCCTTAGCAACAGTGTCGGCGGTGACGTCACGAACAGGTATTGCTTCGGGCCATTTAGTGCAGCGGTCGATCATCGTTACCAGATATCTGTAGTCGTTAGATGGTGGCAGTGGTCCCACGATGTCAACGTGAATGTGTTCGAAACGCGACGATTTTTGAAACTCGCCGAGTGGACTGATTACGTGTCGTTGAACTTTCCCGCGCTGGCAACCGATGCATGATTTCGCCCACAAACGGACTTCTCTGTTCATACTTGGCCAGAAAAACTTTGTAGACATAATCCTTCTTGTTGTTCGGACTCCAGGGTGACTTAGTTCGTGTTGCGCTTTGAATGCTACTTCACGATAAGTCGCTGGTAGGTATGGACGAACGTTGCCAGTTGATGTTTCGCATATATGATGGGTCGTTGACCGCCGGGTAACGTTATAGGCGCGAACTTTAGGTTTGGGTTGGACATGCAGGTCTTCAGTTCTTCATCCTTTTCTTGGTCTTGCGCGAGTTGATTGTAGTCGATAGTGGAGTGTGATAAGTTGATTTCTTCGATGCGTGATAAGGCGTCCGCTGCTTCGTTCTTATCACCGTGAATGTATTTGATTTTTGTACAGAACTGACTAATGTAGTGTAGCTGGCGTTCTCTTCGTGGCGTATCGCTAGCACTCGGGGTTCTTGTCAGCGCGTAAGTTAGTGGTTTGTGATCGGTGAATATTGTGAGGTCACTGCCCTCTATCAGTCTTCGTAGGTGTTGCACTGCGGTGTACATGGCTAATAATTCGCGATCGTACACGCTGTAGCGTCGCTGCGTCTCACTCATAGTTTTTGAGAAGAATGCTAGTGGTCTCCACATGTTGTCCACTTTTTGCTGTAGAACAGCACCAATGCTAGTATTCGATGCGTCGGTAAGTAAACATAGCGGCGCGTTAGGTATCGGGTGAGTCAGAGTTGTGGCCTCGAGTATGCTTTGTCGGCATTTCTCAAAGGCTTGTTCTGCTACTTGAGACCATTGTATCGGAGTTTTGTCGTTCTTCTTGCTGTTGTGTAGGTATTTGTTCAGTTCATGTTGGTATTCGGCTTGATGTGGTAAACAACTGCGGTAGAAGTTTATCATACCTAAAAATCTTCTTAATTCTTGAACTGTTTGTGGTTTCGGATAATTGACTATGGCTTGTGTTCGTTCTTGAGTGGGTTTGATTCCTTCTGATGAGACTTCGTATCCGAGGAACTCGATGTTTTCTTTGTCAAACTCGCACTTCGCCGTAGGTATTTAGGCGTTCAAGTACTTGTTCTAAGTGGCGGTGGTGTTCTTCCTTATTTCTCGAGTGTACGAGGAGATCGTCGACGAAACAGAATACGTTGTCATCTAGTCCTCGTAGAACCTCGTGCATGAAACGTTGAAAAGTTTGGCCGGAGTTTCGTAAACCGAATGTCATGCAGGTGAATTCGAAGAGGCCAAATGGTGTTATTATCGCTGTTTTTTGAGCGTCTTCTTGAGCGATAGGTATCCAAAAATATGCCATTTTCAAATCAAGTTTTGAGAATATTTTCTTGCCGTGGAGTTGGTATGTAAAGTCTTGAATTCGTGGAATTGGGTATCGGTCGGGAACGGTGACGGCGTTGAGTCTTCTGTAATCGCCACATACTCGGAGTGATCCGTCTTTCTTCTTCACGATGTGAAGTGGACTTGCCCACGGACTGTTTGACGGCTTGCAAATTCCCATCTCGATCATGCGTTCGAATTCGAGTTTAGCTGCCTTGTATTTGTCGGGCGGTAGAGGGCGCGGTCGTGAGTAGATCGGCGGCCCAGTTGTCTCGATGTGATGTGTGACGTCATGCTTGGCTGGCGTTTTGAGTGACATTGGTCGGAGTACATCTGGATATTTCTTCAGCAGGTCGTGATGAGTGTGGTCGCGATTGATGAGGTGGATTGACTCTTCTGTGTTGTTTATTTTGATGGCGTTTACGCTGACCTCGGTTACACGATCGATGAGTTTTCTTTGGTGCAAGTCAACTAACAGTTTGTGATGTACTAGGAAGTCAGCACCCAGTATCGAAGTCTTCACGTTGGCGACGACGAAAGTCCACTTGAAGTTTCTTCGTAAGCCTAGGTTGAGCTCGAGTGTGCGCTCTCCGTAGGTACGAATTTCTGTTCCGTTTGCCGCGAAAAGTTTGTAGCCTGCATTCTCCGTCGGTCTTGAATATTTCAGGTTGCGAGCAGCTAATACCGAAATGTCAGCTCCCGTATCGACAAGAAATTTCTCTCTATTCTTGATGTCGATCACACATAGGCGGCGGCTGGTTTGGTTTACATCGACACCCGCCATTACCGATGTACTCTCTAGTTTTCCTGTTTAGTGAAGGAACACGGCGATTCACATTTTCGTGCCCCGTTGCCGAATTGGTAGTGGTACCAGCACAGCCCGTCGGGATCGCCGGGCTTGCGGGCGTTATCAGTGCGCTGTCTTGAATGGGCGCGTGAGCGGCTACGATGTGCGGAGTTTTGGCGGGAACGGTAATGTGCGGAGTTTTGGCGGGAACGGCGATGCGATGAATGTTGATGGTTGCGTAGTTCGGCGACTTCGAGTGACAATTTTTCAATTTGTTTCGTCAGCAGATTGATTTGTAGTGTTGTTATAGCGTTTAGTGGTGCTTCGTTGACTGCTGGACTTGTTGACGTAGGGTTTCCTGTAGAGACAGCGGCGACTGTAGTGGGTTCAAAATGCTCCATCATCTTGTCTGCCATCGCAGCTAGCACTTCGAGCGATGACTCGGTGTTGACGGACAGCACGGCGCGAAGTTGTGCGGGCAGCTGGTTGAGCCACATAACCTTCAGCGCTTCATCAGATAGTAGCGTTGCACTGAGGTCTCGCATCTTACGCAGCAGCTGGCTTGGCTTGTGATCGCCAAGTTCGAGGCCGCTGAGTAGTTTCTGTAACTGCCGGTGGTCTGATTCTTGGTATGTTGAGATGAGTCTGTCCTTGAGCGCGCTGTACTTGCCGGTGGTCGGTGGATGTAAAATGATGTCTGCGATTTATTCCAGGTCGCTGTTGCCGAGTAGCGGGACGACGAGGTTGAATTTCTGCTCTTCACCTATCTTGCTGGCAGCGACGGCGGCTTCAAATTGCGCGAACCACAAGCGTGGATTTTGGCGCCAAAATGGTGGTAGTCGTGCTGGTAGTGATATTGCTGCCACGTTCTCGCTCGTCGCTGTGGTGGTGTCCTGAGCATCGGTAAAATCTTCGGTGGAGCTCATGTTGAAGGTTCTTCGATTCTGGTGGGAGGAGCAGAGCAGAGAGGTTGCTGGAGGAGGTTCCAGGAACTCTGGCTTCGGCTTCACAGTTTGTGTTCAGCTTCAGGACGTTCGGGGTTGCAGTTTTCGGGGTCACCAATTTAGACGTTGAGTGTCTAATAGAGTTGAGGAATAACGATGGGTCTCGTGAATAAAACAACTCCAACTGATCCCAATGAACGAGTAAATATCAATGATTTTTATTATACAAAAACACTCTACTTATATACATTTTTGGAATGCAAATTTAGGTACAATCTGTTATTGTTTACAATAATCGACCAATAGCGATGCGCGTCGCGCGCCTGTGCGCTGGGCGCTATGTAGCTCTCTGAACTATTCGCCGGAAAGGTATAAATAGACGTGCGAACAAGGCGCGGTCCTTTTCACCGTGCGCCGTCGTCGAGTGAAGATGGAAGACTGTCTGCTGTTCCGCGGAACGCGTGTTCGTCAGCGTCGTGTGTCCACGTGTCCATCTGCACGAAATGAAGATGCTGATGCTTCTGCTTGCTCTGCATGCATTTACAAACCGCTTCTTTCGAAGCGAACCGCCGAGCGTGTGCGGCGTTGTGGTAGCGCTCGTGCCGCGTCGGCTTATCTTGTTTCTTGATCGTCAAAACGTACTCGTCTTTTTCAAGACGGTTTGCTTCACTGTTTCTTGCAGACAGTCCAAAACGTTGTAAAGGTAACTGGTTCAGAGGTATGAGGTAATCGGTTCGGTGGTAAGGTAATTGGTTTGGTGGTATGTGGTAATTGCTTCGAAGGTATATGGTAAGGTTCGATGGTAAGGTAATGGGTAATTGGTATGATGGTATATGGTAACTGTGCGACAGGTACTGTGTCGCTATAAACTTAAACAAAGCCAATCATATACTCAAGAGCATTTGAATGAAGAAGGTTTGTACTCTCTTTGCATACATCGGGAAGATGATTCTGTTCTTCGAGTACAACTACGATCACGGCATACAGGTTCTAAAAACTATAATATTTGGATAAAAACAGATCGAAGCAACATCGCACACATACAATAGTATTGTCAATGTATTGTAGGCGCAAGAGTCGTAGGATGTTGTGCGCACGTTGCTTCCGTATTATGGTTTCTGGCTTACTGGAGTCAATCGAAGTCAAAAGACCAAGTCTTGAATATGCTAGTACACTACAAGATGCTACCGCTGAAGGATGGTCCAGTAGCGATTCGAATGAAGAAAGTTCGAAGGAAGATTAAAAAAAATATTGCTAAAAGTATCTCAAGCTTTCTGATTATTTTTGAATATTGATTATTTCCCATATTTATAATATTGAAATAATAATAGTTAATAACCTTCTTTTATCTTAATTTTGCATTTAGTGTTCTAATAACAGTTGTTTTTAACCGACTTCAAAAAAAGGAGGAGGTTATATGTTCGACTGTATGTATTTTTTTTTTTTTTTTTTTTTATGTATGTTCACCGATTTCTCCGCCAATTGTCAACCGATTTTGAAAATTCTTTTTTTATTCGTAAGGGTATACTCCTGAGGTGGTCCCATATTAATTTTGTGAAGATTTGATGTATACTTTGGGAGATAAACGAAGGAACTCCTCAAAAACAAACAGTACACGTAATGTGATTTGGATATTGTACTAAAGATCAAAAATAATTGCTGGTTCTATCTATCCATCCGTGGTGAACTAATTATAGTCTTCGAAGATACCGCATGGAACTCCTCATCGGTGAACAGTACATATAGGAACTTACAGTGAAAGGTTAGAAGGTTAGGGGATAATTCTTTGAATATTATAGGCACGTTTAGACCGTTACTTGTATTCTTATATTCCGTTGAGCTGATGATGGAAGGTACAACTCCTTATCGATCAGGAGTTAGAAGATATCTTGTCCTAGATAGACATACTCGTTGACATCGAGAATTGATTCCTCAGCAGACACTAGAGTGGGCTCTTACCCACTCTACTGTCTGCGGATCAGTCTGTATTCGGATGTTTATATGTTTTTTTTTTTTTTTTATGTATGTTCGGCCATAACTCCGTCATATATAGACGGATTTGCAAAATTCTTTTTTTGTTCGAAAGGGGTTTATTTCGAAATGGTCCCATATAATTTTCATATAGATCTGATGATGAGTTCGGGAGACAGACACCGGAACTCTTTAAAAAATGACAGGAAATCAACCGCGATTTCTGCTATCGCATAAATATGCATTGTTTGTTTGGAATTAGTGCAGAGTGAATACCACAACTAAAAATTTAAAAATAAAAACTTTTTTGCAAAAAAAAACAACCGACTTCCTTAAAAACACTACAAAGTGAAAAATAACTTTAATTTCGGAAGTCGGTGGCAAAAAAACCATAAATACAGATCCTAAGACACCGACTACCGAAATTAAAGTTATTTTTCACTTTGTAGTGTTTTTAAGGAAGTCGGTTGTTTTTTTTTGCAAAAAAGTTTTTTTGGTGCTAATATGAATGACAATAACTTTTATATTAATAAATGTTCATAATAGATACATAAATATTTATTTTACTTATCCCATCAATAGGGTACTTTCGTTAGTGAAAAATAAATTATGAAATTTTTTTTAAATTAAAATTTATGTAGAAGTATATTTAAATATTCTGATTTTGAGTCATAAAAGCACATTATTGTTTTATTATAATAAAATTAAAAGTCGTAATTTTTAATCTGTATATCACGTGACCTTAAACACGAGCCGCCATGTTGTGACGTCATATAGGCAATAACTCAGTTCAGTGTGCGGGCTAGGTACATATCTATCAACTTCAACTTCAAAAAATAATAATTGTGTTCTTTTGTGAGTACATTTTATTTGTGCCTATTTATTTATTAAAATGCAAACCGGTTTTGTAAAAGCAGATAGTACGAATCTGCCAAAAATTGATTCAATGATGGTTGCAAAGTTCTTTGCATGTAACCCAGACTTCTGTTCTGCCGAATTCCGGAATGTTAAAACATCTTTGTAAGTATTACTTGTTATATTATACTGTTTTCTATGTAAATGTCAGATATGTAATTAGTAAAAAAATATTGGAAAATGTTAGGTTATGTTTTATTCCCTATGTTACTGCCAAATTAAGATTTCATTGGTTTTATTCACAGATCTACAAGAGAATCGTACGGTGATGATGCTATTGGGTACGTGCAGCTACAAAGGACCCAAAATACATGTACTATAAAATGTACAATATGTCCAGAACATAAAGTGCACTCCAAGCCATATTCTGTCACACTTATTGTAGATGAGCAAGAAGATGATGTGTTACAAGTGACATGTCATGATTGCCCTGCATCGACTGGTGGTTGTAAACATGCTGCCGCATTTTTAATGTGGTGTCATCGTCGTAGCGAAGAGCCCTCATGCACTTCAATACAATGCTATTGGAAAAAATCTACTCTAGCAAAAGTTGGATCTTCAATTCAAATACTAACTACTAAGGACATGATAAAAAAGAAGGTAAAAATTGATGAAGGCAAACGTATTGATACAGTGACAAGTGTAGTGGAAGATTTTTTGACAGAATCGAAAAAAAGAAAAATTACTACATGTCAATACTTAAAACATGAAAATGATTTTGTTTGCAAAAAAACTAATATGCTCTCATTACATTACCTAATGTGTAGTAAAAAAAGTAATGATTGTGATGAATTTTTGAAACAAATAGCACATTTTTTTAATGATATAAATATTAGAAACGCAGAACAAGAGACCAGGAATCAACATAGAAGTGGATTATGGTACGAGTTACGCTATGGAAGAATTACTGCTTCAAAATGTTTTGAAGTAAGCAGATGCAAAACCACTGATGGTATTCTGATTGCAAGTATTCTTGGAGCAAGAACCGTAGAAACAACTGCAATAAAGCGAGGTAAAAATTTGGAAGATGTTGTAAGAAAAACTGTGGAGAAAAAATTGGGCAAAAAAATAGGAAAATGTGGATTGTTTATATCTAAACAGAATCCTATGATTGCTGGCTCACCAGATGGTATTAGTGAAAAAAATTATACAATAGAAATTAAGTGCCCAAGTAGCAAGAAAACTGAAAAAAATTATATTAAAAATGGTGCTATCACTAAACAATGTTATGCACAAGTGCAAATACAAATGTATTGTGCAAATTTGAATAAAAGCTACTTTTGTGTTGCAAGCAGTGATTTTGAAAATGACGATAAAGTTGATATTATAGAGATTGACTATGACCAAAACTATGTGTCGGAACTGCTCCACAGCGTTATCGCTTTTTGGAAACAAAATATTTTCCCAATTTTATATAAAACTGTAGAAATATAATAGAAGAAGTAGTTCAAATATGTAAATTTTTTATTTTACTCTTTTTAAGTGAAGTAATTCAAAATTACAATTAGCACTCATTAATTCATAAACATTACAACTACACTTATGAGCAAAAATATGGAATCATCTACGTATCTTCGTCTTAGCGCATTCATTAGTCTTCAAAATTATTTAGATTTCAGTAATCACCTCAATTGAGTCTATACTGGAAATACGTTGAAAGAAGCTCGAGTGATTCCATATTTTTGCTCGTAAGTATATTTTATACTGCAGAAATATAAGGCATTAAGAAGTACCAATAACATTATTGCTTATTTATAGAAAAATCCTATGTATACCTCTATTATAAATGACATTAATATCTTTAAAGAATCCAGAAATGTTGAATCCTATTAATTATATAATTAAATAAAAATTATGTTTTTCATAATTAAATCAATATTGCATTTTACATTTGTATTAAAAAATAATTATTTGATTAGGGAATCTTGCAGATTTATAAGCGCACAAGCCGTTACAATACACTCATCAAGAACTGGAATTAAATTAGAATTGACAACTGAATGAGGTTTTAGTATACTAAACTCACGAATTCTACGTATTACTCTCTCTACGTGAATTCTAAGGCTTGCTATTTGTTTGGTTAGCTTGACTTCCGATTTCGTAAGTTTGGAGCCACTACTAACACTTGGAGGCCTCATCAAAGTAAATTTTTTTTGTTTTAAATAAAGTTCAATATGTTTGAACCCTCTGTCTGCTAAAATACAAGTTTTAGGTTCTAATCTATCCAAAAATTTACAATGTTCAATTAAATTTACATCACTAATTCTACCCCCGTATCCAGCAGACACAAAACTAATCAGTCCATCAGGTGTACAACCAACTAAATATTTAATTGTATTTGCTTTCTTATATTCAGACCAGGTCATTGCTTGATTTACAGCTA
Organism: Aporophyla nigra; assembly: GCA_947507805.1. NCBI lineage: Eukaryota > Metazoa > Arthropoda > Insecta > Lepidoptera > Noctuidae > Aporophyla > Aporophyla nigra. The sequence goes on along the minus strand of OX382292.1, from coordinate 21,204,660 downwards.
TTGTTGGCTTCTGAATTTCAATTTCCAAGCAATCTATGATGCAAGTAACTTTGTGAAATTGATGTCGGAAAGCAATAGGTAAGTTTCGTTTTATTGTTTCAGGGCGAAAAGGTTTTACAAGAGGAGACAGTGCCTTGCTTATCAGCGGTAACTTAGTTAGAAATATTTTACTAGTTTGTGGAAGTGATAACCCAAAATCATCAGCCAATTGTGAAAACGTTCTGTTAAGTCTTATTTTTGTCAAACACAATAAGATTTGTTGTTCTGTTGTATGAGTATGCTTCCTTATAATATCTACCAAAAAATAAAGTTCCTTAGGAATTCCCAGATACAGTCTGCTATTTTTCTTAATTTTAGATAAAGTGTTTTGATAATTTAACTTTTGTTCTTCTAGTTTAAATTCCTCAGGTAAACTACTGTCAGAAGTAGTCTTGGACTTAGATAGTGAAGGGCATTCACTTGACATGGATGGTGTAAGTGACACTTCACTATCAGATTTTTCTTCAAATATAACTGATAATTTTCGTTTAGCAGACCTTGTGACTCCAGATGTACTTGTTTTATCTATTTGGCTTCCTTTCATATGAGGGGATGTTGCAATAGACACACTAGATTTTATCGGGGAAAGAGATTGGTCTTTTTTTTTTAATTTGACCTGGGCAGATTTACTTCTGTAATGAGCTGATATATTTGCTTGCACTAATTTGCTTTCCTGTGACAGTACTTGCACCTGGATTGACTTGTCAGTGGTCAGTGTTTGCACTTGGGTTGCCTTATCCGCTCTATTTTTCTCAGATTCAAGTACTGGTACATCTGGAAACAATCAATGCTCATAAGTAATGAGTATTAACTTTAATTTAACATAAATTTTTGATTGAAAATAGTAATGCTCTAAATATGTTAGTGTATTCAATAGCACTACGCTAAGGATACAGTAACCATGGGTGCCCTCTTCAGTACACTTGGATCGTAAACCTGATTTAGATGATGTTGTTGTTGGTTCAATGTAGTCTTCAGATAGCTTGCTGTTTTCAGTCCCTTGAACAAAATTCAGCCTTTGTGTGTTTGTAAGAATTGACTGGCTATTACTTGGTGACAACCTGCATTTTTTCTCAGTATGAAAACAAAATCTGGATGGGGTGGTGTTTACTTTCATTTTAACATGTTTTACAAATCCCATTATTTTATATTCCATATAATTCTCCATATCTTGTTCCAACTGAAATAATATGCATTAATTACTAATTTGTTGATGGCTTTCGTAGTAATTGCAGGTTATCTTACCATAAACTTTATTTATAAATATACAGGAAAAAACGCAAAGTATTATTAGATTTTAATTAGGGGGTTTTACTTACATTGAAATGATCCTCACATAAATACAATCGACTTTTAGTTGATAATGAATTAGGATCTCGTTTTGCGAGTTCCAACCAAACATTCCTCATTTCAATATCATCTGGCACTTTGATAAACAACTTTTCTGGAGTTTTAAGGCTAGTATTTGTACAACTAGACGCTACACACCAACGATAGCGATTGTAATTCATTATTTGCCCAAAAAATACCAAATATTTATAGCTGTGAACGTTCAATGAGTGCCGATCGTACATACACGACTGTTGTTTTTACCAATATGACGTCACCAAAATGGCTGACAACATTTTCGCGGGAATAAAAAAGGTTTAAAATTTAATTTAATTTTATGGCAAGAAAGCGTGTTTATTTTACTGAAATATATTTTTTTGTGGCTTTTTCTAAGAAAATCAACATTTTGAAGAAGTTTTTCCAACATAGTAGAATACCCTATTATAGGATGTTTTAAAAAAAATAATTGTTTTTTATATTTGTCATGATGTATACTATTAAATAAAATTCATATCACATCAAGTGGCTGATGGGCGAAAAATGCCTCTTATCAACCCTCCTCCTTTAACCACTCTGCTAGAATATGCAATGGCAAACAAAGATGTTCCATTTGCGGAGGTCAGCATTTATATAAAGAATGTGATAGACAAACAGAGATCTGCTATTGCAATTGCAGCGGGCCTCATCTTGCAATTTCTAGATTATGTCCAATTAAGTTGAATAAAATTTTAGAAAAGAAAAATAAGATTACCTATGCAAGTGCTACATTGACGAAACAACACATGAGTGATAATACTGAAGTTCCACCTCTGCTACCTCCAAAAATGAAACCAACTGACACTGTAAATAAGTCTGTAAATAATAGGGAAGATGCAAATATAATATTTATGAAAATTTTATGATTTAAATGTTAAAAAAGTATAAAAGAAGGGCCACTACAATGTTTTTATTTTATATAATGTTGATTTTTAACAATAATTACGTATTAAAAATGAGTTGAAACGAAACGTATTTCAAAACACCAATCAGCGTTTAGTGACGTCACTCCTGTTACAACTTGTTGAGGTTATGGTTGTAAAAGTGAATATTATTTTAAGGGAATATAATTGCGTTTTTTAAACAAAATGGTAGTTGGGATTATCAAAGCAGACTCCAGGAATTTACCAAGAGTTAGTGTTGACATGAGATCTTTTTTCAGAAAAAAGTTTACACATTTTAAACTTTTACCAATTATCGACGTCGATCTCAAACTGTAAAATTAAAAATCTACTATAGACAAGTTTTGTAAGTATTAGGTAGGTAATTAACGTATTTTTACGTACAAGCAGATTAACTAAGCATACTCGTATAGCAAGTATATTCGCCTTATGGCGTATAACACACACGACGTGTAACAAGTACCTATATTCGCCTTATGACTTACGTCAGTGTTCTTCACAGCATCGAATAGTGGTCTTTGGAGAATAATTGTCATTTCTTTTTGCAGCTTGATATCACTTTTTCTCAAGTTTGGGTCAGAACGTCTAGTCAAAAACAATTTATTTGGAAACTTTGATGAAGTAGACACGGACACATGGGCACAAAAGATGAGTCAACACGGCTTTTTTTCGGAATATTTGTGGTATTGTTATGATCACCTGATGTTGATGGATGTTGCATTTTAATTTTTTACAAAAAATATTTCGAAAGTCGAAAAGGTATGCAAAAGTATGAAAGCCAGCGACGAACAAGTACGACCAGTGACAGGAATGACGTCATCGGAACTATAGGCCCGTTTTCGCGCGAAAATTTAAACTGTCAATTTAAAACCGTATTTTTTCCGATAAATTAGAATGTTTTATTTTTTTAATATATTTGTGGTCTTTTCTACATGGAATTCTTTAAAGTGAAAACAAAAATAAAAATATTGCATGTTCCCTATTCCGTACATACATCTGTAAATAAGTCTACATCTGTAAATAATACTGTACATAGTGTAAATAAATCCAAAGATGTCCCGAAAGTAGACAACAAAGCCCAAATAGTTGCCAACAACGATGTACTTATGGCCCTGGTACAGACGTTGGTAGAACTTTGTAATAAGGGAGATAATACGCCTACCACCGTAAATAGTATTAAAGGAATCCTACTTAAAAATTTCAAGTAATGGATCCAAGTCACACACTGTCTAAGCTGCGTATTGCTCAGTATAACATTCAAAGTGCTAATAGTAAAAAAAAACCCTTATTGATTCAATTCTTACAAAAACAAAATATTGACATTTGCTTACTTAACGAAACATGGTTTAAAGATAGTTTTAGAATACCTGGATATAATATTTATAATAAAAATTCCAAAAACACTCATAATGGTGTAGTAATACTGATAAACCATATTTAAAGTACAAAGTTTTAAACACTAGATTTTATGAAGACATTCAAACTGTTGCTCTGTCCTTATCTACTGTACATAGAGATGGGCAGTGGATAAATACTCGGAGGATAAATACTCGTATTTATCCGGAACGGATACATACTCAGTTTTTACTCATAGATGATCTCCCCTATTGTACTATTAAAAATTTAGATGGATCGGCACAAAAAATGTTTCTTAAGAACGTGGCGCCCTAAACTCGCAAACCACGAGCCGACGCAAGGGCAAAATTCGGTCGGAATATTGCTATCTCTGTTTGACAATAGAAGGCCAACGGTGACGCGGTGCGCAGCCGTGTGTGAGTGAGTAGTAGTAGTGAGTAGTATCTAGATCTACCCTTTATTCATAACGACTCGAAGACATTTTTATTTACTTGTAATTAGGTATGTTCGTTATTTGCTTTATTTTTGTTGACTACTTTGGAGAATCGTTAGTAAATGTATAGACTAGTAATGCGTTTTGTGGAAATTTCTTTACAATGTCCGTATCTCAAATTATTACAATTTATCTAGACATCTAGGCCTTTTGTAGAGAGTCTTACATACCTTTCCTAACTTGGTACCTACTTGTAAACTAATTTTAAGCCTATTTATGTTTGTTCATTCCCTATGGAATGGTCTCAACTTTAAAAAACTGGCAAAGTGCGAGTCGGACTCGCGCACCGAGGGTTCCGTACAAACCTGCAGGTATTCACGGTTTATGCATAAGGTTTATGTTTATGAAATGATTATTATTATTTTTAATTTTTATATTTGAGTTGACTGAATGAAAGGTAAATTGTGGTTCACGATTTATGACGTATTAAAAAAAAAACTACTTACTAGATCTCGTTCAAACCAATTTTCTGTGGAAGTTGAGTTGTTGATGGCCGTTTTGCGTGGATGTGACGCATATTTTCCCACCCCTTATTTTTTATTTGTGTATGTTGGTGGTATTTCTGTGCGTCATGTTTGCCGCAAATAAACGTATTTTCTTTCTTTTTTTTTTCTTTCTTTCTTATTTTAGAAGTTACGGGAGGGGGGACACACTTTTTACCACTTTGGAAGTGTCTCTCGTGCAAACTATTCAGTTTAGAAAAAATGATATTAGAAACCTCAATATCATTTTAAAAGACCTATCCATAGATACCCCACACGTATGGGTGTGATGTTTTTTTTTTTTTTTTGAGTTTCCGTTCTATGTATGGGGAACCCCAAATATTATTGTTTTCTTTTCTATTTTTGTGTAAAAATCTTAATGCGGTTCACAGAATACATCTACTTACCAAGTTTCAACAGCATATCTCTTATAGTTTCGGAATAAAGTGGCTGTGACATACTCGGACAGACAGACATGACGAATCTATAAGGGTTCCGTTTTTTGCCATTTGGCAACGGAACCCTGAAAAGAAAGGCTTTTTCTGTCATATTTATGTATAAGTATTCTTTTTACTAATTTTAAAAATTGTTATCACTACATCACTACATATATTATAAAACAAACTCCCCCGCGGGCGAAGCCGCCGGCAAAAGCTACCTACTTATAAATAGATAATGAATAAATGTTACTAAAAGTGTTACGCAAAATATTAGTAACAGACAAATATTCCAATAATCTATAAGGTACTTGCGGTAAATAAGGGCCACCTTAATTTAAAGCTGATGAAATGGTATAAATTATAAAATTAAGCATAGTAATAAATCACAAGAGAAATATTTGAAGTTTTATTCGTCTAAAACAGTACAAATATTGGTGTTTTTATGACAATTTTGATAGAAAATTACGTTTTTTTAAAACACTACCTCTGGCCCTTATTAAACTTAGGTAGTATAATAAAGACCACAGATTATTATTGTATTTAAGAGAGTAACGGAAATTGTAAATTAGTCCTCTAGTTTCTGTTATCTTACTTTGTCTTTTTCACATTGAATCACAATTTAGCTACAACGAATTTTAGGAAAAAAACAGTCGTGGGCCTTATTAAACTTATGTAATAAAAATATAACAACAAAACATATTTTCAGTGAAATAACCACAACAACATTATGTTTTCGAATACAGATTTCTTTACTTTTTCACAATTTGAGACAGGAAACACGAAACGAATCTTGTAAAATCACAAAAAAATGTTGATGGCCCTTATTCAACATATGACATATTAAATTAGGATATAAAACTTTCAATAAGTGTTAAGTAACAAAAATATTAGTACTTCTTCGAAACTAAATAATAATATTATAAAAAATCTCTTTTAGTAGCTCAAACAAGAGATGTTTTTGTATCAAAACAATAAAAAATAAAAACAGCCATTAAACTTTAAGGGTAAGTATTAATTCAAAAAAATTAGATCAACTAGTTTGTTATTGCTCAAACTAGTTTTTAACAATAAAAAATCAACCATCTACTCATCAAAACAACCATTAAACTTTAAGGGTAAGTATTAATTATAAAAAATGAGATCAAATACTTTGTTATTGCTCCAAGTAGTTTTAAATAATAAAAAAAACAAACAAAATTTATAGCGCTTCTAAAAGAAAAAAAAAGCACCAAAGCATATAACTTATTATTCTAAATGCAAAAACTAGAGAGATCAATATGTTTTCTAAATCTAGTTGCAAATCGGACTGTCAAAATCTATATCTTCTTTGGTTAAACCTAGACATTGTTCATGAAACCATTTTCGGCAGAGTGGGCATTGACGCATATCTTCACAACGTTCTGTATAACATGCGTGGCAGTATCATTTATCATCATCTATTATTATATTATTTCTTTTGGTGTTTTGGCTGAAGTTTTCTTTTTAGAGTCTGTCTTTTGATTATTGCGTTCTTTTAAAGTTTTTTGAGATTTATTTTCCTTAAATTTCCTTTTCTTTTGAATTTCTTTTTTCTTTTCTTTCTCTTTAAATAAATCTTTTGTTACTATGCGACCTTTATAATTTAATGCTTTACGTCTTGATTTGTTTTTAATTACAGCATAGTTTGGCGTGGGTATTAATTGCTGGAATGGAGATTTAGTTGAGGAATTTGAAGGATTTCGCAAGCTTTCTAATGGAATATCATCTTCTGGATCGTCGTCGCTTGATACAAGGTGTTGGTCACGCCTTATTACGTCAACATGAGCACACGAAACATTCTTCTGTTTGATAGGAGTGTGTTGCTCCGTTAATCCTGGGTTTATGTTCTCATCATCGGAAGAACTATATATATTAGGTATAGATTCGAAATTTGATCGAGGTATATGTTGGGAAATCAATGCATCGTCAAAAGAAGTATCAGAGTCAGAACTGTAAATTATTGGTCTGGTGACTGTGGTAAGGTAATTTTCAGAAGCTGTATCAGTTGAGCTGTAGTCTACTATTTTTTTATTACTACTACTATTTGCTTCTGGGATAAATGGTGGCGATAACTGGGTAAGCCCAGTTAGGAGCAAAGATTGTGAACAAGGAGTTCGAATAGTATATGTCTGATCGGAATCGGAACTATCCGCCCTAGGACTATTAATTGCATGTCGTAAATTTATATTGGAAGGACCAGGAGTTGGAGATATATGTACTCTGGAAACATATTCTTGCTCTGGTGGTCTCTCAGTCAATACAGAGGGAGCATATGCTTCATCTGGTATTGCTTCTGGATTGTAGGGATGAAGCCCAGTAGCTCTGAATCCACTGACTATGTTTTCGTGAGTCATACACTTTGACCATACTTTACTAAAAATTGAGTTAAATCGCGTTTTTGTTAATTTTTTGTCAGGGTATTGATACAAAAACGGTAAAGTCTCTTGATCCCAATAGTGTTCAAATGACTTGTTTACACTTTTGTCCAACGGCTGAAGTTCGTGCGTCGTATTAGACGGTAAGCAGTATAAAACAATATCCTCCTCATCTGCTGCGTCAACAATATCATAGTCGAGGTGGCAGGAAGCACCGTCAAAAACTAACAGACACTTACCCTCGAGTTTAAATTTTCCTAGATGGCGAATAAAGTCTACGAATAATGACGAAGTCATGCTTCCTTTGGGAGCCATTTTTACAAGTGACCCTGCAGGTAAATTGTCACTGAATTCAGGTTTCTGCCTTTTTCCCTTAAATATTATCATTGGGGGTATCGGATTACCCAATGCATTCACACAAGCAGCCACTGTTACGTTTTCTGCATGTTCAGGTGCAACCATATGAATTCTTCTTGATCCTTTTTTAGCTAAAACTGTTGGTTGTTTGTGTACAGTTAGTCTGCAACCTTTTTCGTCCATGTTAAACAAGCGCTGTGGATTGTCTCGGATATTTAGTAATTCATATATTTTTTTATATTCCTCAAAATGTTTTGTTACAATCGGCTTATTTAATTTTTGAGCTCTGGCTGGGTTTAGAATTTGGACCTTACGTTTTGTAATGTCAGGATGCCTTTTAAGAAATAATTTTAACCAATCTTTTCCAGCTCGTTTTTTAGATTCGTTAAATTTATTTGGTATCTTATTTTTTTCACAAAAAAATAAATGCTTGATGTCGTATGATTTTTGGTGTCAAAGGAAAACCTATAGATGCAAGTCTTTTTATTCTTAATGCTAGATCATTTTCTTGTTCTGCGGTCAAAACTGTGCGACGCCCTATTTGTTTTTCTACTTTTCCAGATTTAAGATGATTTACCAAAGTTCTTCTAGGAACGCCATACGTCATGGCCGCTTTACGTTGAGACATCACCCCTCCGTTAACAGCGTCCATGGCGTTTTTTAACTGTTCTAATGTCCAACTTCCACGAGCGACACGTTCCATGGCTGGTATTCTGAAAGCTGAAAAATTGCTTTTATTTTGACGTAATTAAATATAGCTACTTCATTTTAATTCTTAGTTAGTTTTATGAAAAACTTTACTAAATAAATATTTTTATTTTTAGAAATATACCTCAGAATACATAACAAGGAAACGATGAAATGTCATTACAATGAAATGCACTTTGTAAAAATATTACAAGATTCGTAAGTCTAATAAGGGCCGGCTTCTATTATACGCCCAGAATGTGGCTCTTGTTAGACTCTTAGACTAGATTTACAAAATTAAATGAAAAAATGTACATAAACAGTAAAATTAACGGAGAACTTGATTCGTCCGTAATATTAATTTTTTTGAAGTCCTTAATTAAAGATTAAAAGAAATTTGTATATTTTTAGCCTTAAAAATCTTCATTCTTGCGAAAAATTTTACTAATCAGTGGCGTAGACCTACCCGTCGGACGTCGTCGTGGCTACTGACAAGATGGCGGATCGCGTGATGTTGCGCGTTCGAATATTAGCCTTCTGATTGGTCCTTTATATGTGTGTGTGAATGGAATCTAAATAAATGTAGTAGAAATATGTGTTTGTAGTAATGGACCTTGATAGACACCGGCTCTTCCTACCCGCAGGTACCTTATATATAAAAATGAAACCCTATTTCCCTTGGTCACGCCATCACGCGTGAACGGCTGGACCGATTTCACTTTTTTTTTGTTTTGTTGTGTTTGTAATTGTCAGGAGAATGTTCTTATGAAAGAAAAAATTTAAAAAATTGCTCGGAAAATTAGAAAATGTAAGAATACTTAACAACCATATAATAGGACAATGTAAACTTTTTTTTAATTACAGGACAACGTCTGTCGGGTCGGCTAGTTTATACATATTTACGCGATAAAAGAGGATTAATAAAAAACAAGGTTTTTTTACACGCTTTATATTAGCTTCACTTTTATGTTTGTTTGTAACCGACTCCTTATAGCGCGATTTTGACTCACTTCAAACGACCAGATTTCATTCAAACTTTGCATACCTGTCAAGGACCGATGACAATGCAATAATTTCATAAATTTGTGCCATTATCCTTGCCAGGACAGCAAAACAACTGTCTTCGAAAACTACGCTGACATACGTCACAAACTACACTGATATACGACATAAACTACGCTGACATACGTCACAAACTACGCTGACATACGTCACAAACTACGCTGGCATACGTCACAAACTACGCTGACATACGTCTCAAAATTCGAAACACCCTAAAAAATAGAAAATAAATAATAAAAACAGCGTGGGGTGCTTTTTAAGGTATTTTTTTATTGATATCAGGCACCCCACGCTTTTTTCCATTATTTTGTACTTTTTAGTTTGGTTTTCAATGGAAGCGTGTTTTTAGTTTTTTTAAACTATTATTTTTTAATTAAAATTTATTTGTAATGTTCTTACACGTTACTCTCCTGACGAAAAACCTTATAAAATAAAAATCAAAAGTAATTTATTCAAGCTAGGTTTAGAATCAGCACTTTTCGAACGTCAAAATTACATAAAACAGTCCCACAAACCGCCCGCCCGACACCAACTCCCCAGCGGCACTGTTTAGTTACATAAACTTCTGTGGTGTCTGGGAGAAACCTGATAACTCCATTTTCGTCATTTTTTAGTTTGGTACTATATTGTTTTAAAAAAAAAAAACATGTTTTATTTTGGTCTATTGCTGATAAGTGTAACTATCATAGGAGTGGGAGAATCGTAGCGGTAAAAACGTGACTATTCATGATTTTTTATGAATGGTTTGGTACAAACTCGATAACTCATCATATTATCAAACGATCAAATGATCAAATGATATTATCAAACGCAAAAAATAAAAAAAATTAGATCTTATTTCTGATAACTCCCACATATCAGCTCTGTATCAATTTTTTTTTTTTTTTTTATGATTTTCTAATAAAAACATGATAAGTCCCACTTGTCATGTTTGTACCACTTATAAATTAAATAAAGCTTTGCTTCAACACTGATTACTCCCACATAACAAGGTTCTACCAAAATTATTTTTATTTTTTACTTACCTTCTGCAAAACTTATCAAATTTGATGCCATTTATTATTTTGAAAAAATGTGAAAAAAAAAAATACCGCCATCTATGCGTAATGTTGTGAACTGTCTCGCTTCTCGACGCGGTTCACTGTCATTTCATTCATTTTACCCTCTCTCTTTCTTATTGACGGTTTCGTTCGCGCCCTTTTCGCCAACTCTTGTCAGAACAGGTGAAGTTTTTCAAACGAAAACAATATTATTACAGTTTTAAAATGAATAATCGCAGAAACAATGCACAAAGTGCTCGTTCTCGTGGCATGGTAGATTCAGTGTTGCAATTTTCAAATGATTCGCAGTCCGAGTCTGATTTACATGTAACTGAACAACTTTTGTTGCAACTAAGATTGGTTAGCAAACAAATAAGTAGTTTTTACGTTATATTCGATAGCTAGAGCCTTTTCTTATTCATTCAATCTTGTTTTTTTATTGTAGGAAAGAAATGTAGCACTCGTTACCGAGAATGTCTTAGTACATGCAACACAAAATTGGTCTCCTGACAGGAATAAACAAGTTTCTTACTCTCGCATTGTTAAAAGTGATGACGACAATTCTATTGAAATATAGTCCTCCAGACCGAATTTCGGCCACGGCGGCCAATCTCAACGGAGACTAGCCATCGGCGCGGGAGATATTATAGTGCTCAAGTGTATGCGCAGACACAGGAGCACTCACTCTTCCCTCACTCTCATAGTCCGATGGGACGGCAATCCGACACGACCGGAGAGAGATCAGGCGTAGGACCAACTGCTTAACGTGCTTTCCGAGGCACGGGGGTATCACACCGCCAACTTCTAAACTCCGGGCTGCTACTAAGAAATTCCTAATGGAAAAACCCAGTAACACTTTGCCCGACCCGGGAATCGAACCCAGGACCCCACGCTCAGCAGTCGCGCTTGCGACCACGAGACCAACGGGGCAGTTATTGAAATAGTAAGTACCTAGCTATGTAGTCATATAATTTACATGTGTGTGAATTATTGTCTTTACTTTATCTTATGCATCTTAAAGATTTTAGATAACCGTTCGTTGCCCATTGAGTCTGAATTTAGAACTGATAATAATATTAAAATAGAATTGGAAGAAGTAGCAACCTCATCTTTAGATATTATGGAGAAGAATTCGTTTGAAGAAACAGCTACTTCCCACTCAGTAAAAACCACAAGACCAACACAAGTCCAAGTAAGTTTATTAAGATAATTAGGGTAGTTTTGATCTACAGCCTACAAGAATGTAAAGATTAATGTACTTTCAGCTCGATATACCTAGCTCTCAGACTCAAAAGAACAATGAAGACAGGACACCAGAAAATATTGATGAACACCTGGACGATACTGTTTTACCCCAAATTGTTTGTGAAACTTCTAATCAAGTAAGTACTTCAGTTTAAAAACCAAATTTTATGTTTGCCATATTATACTCTATGGTTTTTATTATGATTTTAATACTTTCTTTTTTAGAGTAATATTAATCAAAACAATGAAATTGAACCAGGACCATCAGATATTTCTACAGAAAAATCTAGAGATGTTATACAAGATAATACAGAATGTGATGTTGAGAAGGTTGGTTTTTTTTATTTTTTATTAAACTTATTTTCTAAGATTGTTCTGTGATTACTTACGTAAAAATTATTCTTTGGGAATACCGACAAAACAAAAGTTCTGTTGATAGTACTTATAAAACAGTTTTTTTACTTTTTTACAGGGTCAGGATTTTAGCTCTGGCTCTGATGATGAATGGCAACCTGTCAGTCATGATTTGATTACATCTAGTGAAAACGAAAAATCTACAAGTAAAACTGACTCCGATGATGGTGATGGTGACGATAATATCCCATTGGCTTTATCATGTAGAAAGAGGAAGAAAGGTTGTGGTCCTTATCAAAGAAAGCTACGAAAGGAGCGTACGAAAAAACGTCGAAAAGGCGAGGAATATGTAACTGCAAAAGGAAAATGTATACCTAAGCGTTATCCGGGTGAATTTTCAGATAATTGTAGGGCAAAATGTCAACAAAAGCTTGAGAAAATTAATTTGAACCAGCTTTACATTGACTATAGGGAATTACCGTCTAGAAAAGAACAAAAGAGATATTTGAGTGGATTAATTAAAATTAAACCAAAAGAGCGTACAAGAAGAAATTCATTTATGAAAAACAGAGAGGTAACAGTTATTTACAATATAGATGGAACTGAAGGAAATATTTGCAAAAAATGTTTCATGAAAACATTTGGTGAAGGCAGAGGTTTTATAGACGAAATCGTAAAGAAGAAAAAGAACAGCTCATCGGCATCTGTTATTGTAAAAGCTGATCAAAGAGGTTTAAGGGATCCTGGAAATAAACGTTCTGACCATGACATCCAATACGTCAAAAACTTCATCGACAAATTTCCAGCTTATGAAAGTCACTACTCCCGACGCCATACGAATAAAAAATACCTTCATCAGGATTTGAACATGAAGATATTGTACAAATTGTACAAAGATGAATACGTGAAAGACAATGGAGAAGAAGGATTACCGCCAGTAAGCATTACGCTGTTTCGTAGCATTTTTAAAACACTCAATTTGAAATTCAAAAAACCTTCAAACGATACTTGCAAAACTTGCGATTCGCTTACTCTTCAAATTAAAACTTGTGAGGATGCTAATGACAAACAAAATTTAGAAGAGAAGAAGACTGTTCATCAAAGTAAAGCTGAATCACATTATAATTCGAAAAGAGAGGACAAGGAATTGAGTAAGCAAAGTGAAGGAAAAATTGTTGTTGCTGCATTCGATCTACAAAAATGTTTAGCGACTCCTTATCTATCAGCTGGGATATCGTTTTATAAAAGGAAGCTATGGACTTTTAATTTAACTGTTCGTAACATCACAGAAAAACGAACGCACTGTTTTGTTTGGTACGAAAGTATCGCACAAAGAGGTGCGGATGAGATTGCATCATGTTTGTTTCGATTTATTATGGAGCTACCAGATACTGTAGAGCAAATAATCTTCTACTCAGCCCAGGACAAAACAGAAATAATATTTTACCATTAATGTTTGCATTAGCTGTCAATCGAAAAACCAGTTTAAATGAAATCCATCACAAATGTTTAGTACCCGGACATACGCATTTGGAATGCGACAGCGATCATGCAGCGATAGAAAGATTTATAAAACATCATAGAGTTTCAATTTCTGTTCCACAAGATTGGGCAAACATTATCCAAATGACTAGTCGCAGATACACAGTCCAAATGATGACACAAGAAGAGTTTTTAGGATTTTCTCAACTTTTCAAAACAATGTTTATGAAAAGAAACATTGATACCGATAAAAATCCTTTTATTTGGAACAATATTTTTTGGATAATGTGTTCTAAAGACTCTAATAATGTGGCGTTCAAAGAGTCTTTAGACTCAAGTGACCCTTTTAGATACTACTCATTTGTTAAAAGGGGACGGGTATCATCGGTTGCTACTTTGAGCATACCAAGAGCATATTCGAGTCCTTTACCTATTTGCTCAAAAAAGTACCATGATATTATAAGTTTGTTACCTTTTATAGATCGTGCTTATCATAATTTTTATAAAAATTTGAAAACCTCAAACACGAATCCTGACTCTGTAAGCGACAGTGACGAAAATTACGAATAAATTATATCACTAATGTTCTACTAACTTTTGATTTCAATATGTTAACTCCATTGTTTTCGATTTAATTAGTTAATGTTAATTTGATAAAAAAATGATAAGTGCCATTAAACATGAAACGACTGTGTTTTTAGTTTTAGTTAATATATTTAAAAAAACCTGATTAATAAATAGTTACTGCAGCAGTGGTTGGCTTTTTCTACTTTACCTAATTGATTTATAAATTAAACTTGAACCTTAAAAGTCTTATACTGAAAAATTACGTTTTTGGACTTAACAGGTTTCTCCCAGACACCACAGACTTGATTCTATACAATAGTAGGTAGGCAAAGTAATTACGAGACACAGAATATTACAATACATTGTTGACCATATCTGCGAGAGCAGTGGTCTGGTGGCCCAGTGGTAATGACCCCGAGTTACGAGTTATAGGTAGCGGGTTCGAACCCAGGCAAGCGCTTTACTATCTATATATATAAAAATGAATCCTTATTTCCCTTGGTCACGACATCACGCGTGAACGGCTGGACCGATTTCACTTTTTTTGTTGTTGTTGTGTTTGTAATTGTCAGGAGAAGGTTCTTATGAAAGAAAAAAATTAAAAAATTGCGCGGTAAATTAGAAAATTGAAGAACACTTATTTAAGAATAATTAACAACCATATAATAGGACAATGTAAACTTTTTTAATGTAACATTATGACATTTGACATAGAATTGACAGAATGCGTGCTCAAATGTCATCAAAGAGAATATTTAAAAAAAAATGCGTCGATCGAAGTCATTTTATTGATAGAAAATACATGTAAAATAATTAATTTATTAAAAAGGATGTAAGAAAACTTAATTTCTTAGTGTACATCACGGTTAGCTCAGAGCTATTACGCCTAATATTAAAAGTTTATAGAGTATAAATTATATGGAGTTTTGTTAAGTTTGGATAGAATAACATGAACGTTACTAACATAACAAGTGATATACTCGGTTAAAAAGAAGGCTACAATAGTTTTCTTCAGCTAGAAATCGCTTTAAGCATTTGATGTACCAGGTGGTCATAACTCGGCAGGACCTCACAAGGGTAAAGTCAGCTAGAAAAGAAAACGCTGTAGGCCTTCAAAGTATCAGGTTATCATAACTTGGTAGGTGCTTGCTAAACAAAGAAGTCATCTAGAAAACGCTTTATGCTTTCGAAGTATCCGTTAGTCATAATTCTGTAGGAAGTCGCCTAACCTCACCCTAATTGCGTAATTTTGAAGGTTATTTATTGCTCATCATCATTCATATAGTTCTTTCTTTTCTTTGATATGGTTGAAAAAATTGCCTGTCCTTAGCAACATAAACAACATCATGAATTTTGTGGAACTGTCAAAATGAAAAGGTTCCTACCACAGATATATAAATTTATATATCTGTGGTTCCTACTTATAGTGTATTATTCAAAATTACCCGCTAGGTATGTGTCAGGTAGAAAACGCTTTATGCCGTCGACGTACCAAGTTATCATAACTCGGTAGGAGCTAACCAAACATATAAGTGTCAGCTAGAAAACGCTTACCAGACCACCACCGCGTACCAGGTTGTCAAACTTGGTATGTTCATTACAACATTTCGTCGTTGCAAATTTAAAATCTCCTATGTAACAATTTTCACAAATACGAGCTATGCATATATTTTAAAAGCGATTTTGTATACCTACCTATTGCAAAAACGAATATGTGAATATCTTAATGTATCGTTAAAATATTCGCTAATTTAATAAAATCTCATGTTTATTGACCATCGAAAACTCCTATGTGCCTGATGTTATAAACTCTAAAACCACTTATGTGACAAAAAGTTGCAACTTAAATCTCCTATGTGCAGAAAAATAATTAAATTTATATAAATATACGCTGAACGACACATTGATATAAGACAAATTCTATCTCAATACATTATAAGTCCTTTGCACTTTACATCTAAAAAAAAAAATAAGAATGTTTCCTCAGTTTCTTTTTCAGGAAACAGTTTTTTTCGTTTTTCTCGAAAAGTTACTTTTTACACATAGGAGATTTTAAATTTGCAACGACGATTTATTGAATCTGAGGCGATACGAAGTTCGCTGGGTCAGCTAGTGTGTAAATAATGTCATCACAATTGCTCTCACACCGGTAAAGGAAAACATCGTGAGGAAAACGGCATGTCCTAGAATTAAAAAATCGAAAACATCAGACATCTACCAATCCGCACTGGGCCCGTGTGGTAGATTACGGCCCATTCCCTCTCAGAAAGGAGGCTTGTATTTGCCATATGTCAGCTAACTATGCCAAAATATACCAACAAATAAATAAAAACTGGTGAAGTAAAAAATATACAAAGTAGTAGGTTTAAATAGTGTGTGTGTGTAACACAATAAATGAACATTATGATAATAAATTGTTCAGAATCGTTTACAGAATCGATTTCTGTTATTTTCTATACTGACAATTGTTTATCCCAGAAATAATTAAAACTACGTTAATTATGGTCAAACTCACGTTCCCACGGACGTAATAAGATCGCGGCTGGCTATTTTTGCGCACTGTATTTTCAACTGTCGGTGTTGAACCGAGCATTGAGAATACAACAGAGTGCAGCGCGGGAGAGTCTCAGCGCGTCGAAGCACAGTTGAATTTTCACCTCTTGGCGCCGAGTAGTATCTTGAAAATCCAGTGCACGAAAATAACCAGCCGCGATTTTATTACGTCCGTGGGAACGTGTGTTAAGTCATAAAATAATTAACGTAGTCATAACATAATTAACGTATACCTAGATAGGTAGGTAAATACCAACTTATACAAAATATACTTAGGTACTTACTACTATTAAACTCGGACCACGAAAAAAAAATCTTTATTTTATTGGGCTGAGTTTAAAAATATGTAAGTAAACAATTAGTAGTCAAGCAATATTAGGCAGGTAACTTATAATATATCATTGGGTAATAGAATAGGTTCTCACTTACTGTGAGACACATCCCAACGTTCGGAGTCCATGTTGGCAACCAAACCGAATCGTAAACAATAAATCCAGGTCCGTAAACAAAGTTCCTGCCAGGGTCGCGAGATTCGTTCGAAAGAGTTACCATGGCCCTGGCATATGGGCACCTGATGGAACTAACTAACGGGTGGGTTTTAGTCAGTAAAAGTCTGACACGCCCTCCTGCTCCGCCCAAAGCGGGAGAAGTCATTTGATGATTTCCCATCAAAAAAAAAAAGCAAAGTTCATCATCATTGCATTCTCATCAGTCATTCAGTCTCTGTACTCGATACCAGATCAGAAGAAAAATCAAAAACCAAGTTCTATAGCATAGGTCAATAATAGTGTCAGAAATATCACAATACAATTGAATAAACAAATAAAAGTACGCCCAAAATGCATGTTACGCTAGTGTGAATGCATGTCCGAGCGGTACACAACACACCTACCGCGAGTCGTACGACCGTGCACACATTGACATTTTTGTGAGACGCGATAGCACTACTAGCTATTGAAAATTATGATAAATTTGGATGTGTTCCGTAATACCAAAAATGATGAATGAAAACTTAATGATTTTTCAATTGTTTTTTGTTATTTAGTATCTTGATAATATAATCTGTGTTATGGATAAAACATTATTACAGATATTGTTGTTTTTAATGCAGAAAAAACAAAAAGAAAACATGTCATTTATGTTGTAAAAATGTGCGAAATGCAATTCGCTCAAACTTTGTTTTGGCTTAGGTAGTTCTTTTTTTAAAAAAAACGTCACCATAACCTAGATAAATACTATCTAAAGCCGAATATCATCTTAAAATGGTGGAAATATGCACAAATTGCAAATGATTTTGGTATTACGTTTGTATGGACAGACTGTCCGTCGCCGAGCCCTTAATATTCTTAATTTACTTTGGCATTGTAAATGTATTCCACAATCATGGAAAACACAATGTGTCATTCCGATACTCAGACCAGATAAACCTTCAGAGCTTGCCAGCTCTTATAGACCAATATCACTGTCTTAATGTCTAGGTAAATTATTTGAAAACATGATTAAAAATCGTTTGGATTAGTATATGGAATCTAACGGCTTCATTCCACATGTACAATATGGATTTCGTCGAGGGCGAAGTTGTGCAGACAGCTTCACTTCCTTAGTTTCAGACCTGAAACATGCAAATGATAAAAAGTTACACACTATTTGTGTACTCCTAGATGTTCAAGGTGCTTTTGACAGTCTGGATCCAGCTATACTTGTAGAAGTTATGTCTAGGTTAGGTGTGCCTGGCCAACTATGTAAATGGATATATAATTTTTTGAATAATAGAACACTCTATGTAAGACATAATAACACATTGCATGGACCAAAATGTGCATCTAGGGGTACAATGCAGGGTGCTACACTATCTCCTTTGTTATACAATATTTACACAAGTGAAATCTGTAAATTTGTTAATAGTAATGTAGATATTCTGCAGTTTGCTGATGATATTGTTTTGTACAGTAGTAATTATAATGTAGAAATTGCAATTGACAATATTAACAGAGCCTTGTCCCAACTATTTCACTATTACAATGATGTGCTACATTTAAAAATTAATCCCTCCAAAAGCAGTGTTATGATATTTGGAAATGAGAACACAAATTCAAAAGTAGTTTATAACGGAGAATCTATAAATCCAGTAAATTCAAAGAAATTTTTAGGCATAGTAATAGATAGGAAATTAACCTTTGAGGAACATATTAAATACATATCAAAGAATGCTCTAAAAGGGTTTAAATGTAATTAAATGTCTTGCAGGTGTCTCATGGGGAGCAGACCCGAAAATATTATCAATTTTGTATAAAAGTATAGTTAGAAGTCATTTTGACTATAGTTCACTAGTGTATATAAATAATACTCATGTAAATAAACTAGATTTATTGCAGAACAGGGCTTTAAGAACAATTTCTGGTGCAATGTGCTCTACTCCCATAAGTGCCATGGAAGTGGAGTCTCAAAATTACAGGCATAGTGCCTTTAATTTTGAGACGCATTCTACTTGCAGAGAGATTCTGTCTTAAATTAATTGCTGCAACTAACAGGAAAGTAATAAACAAAATTGTACCTTCTGTAAGTAGAACTCTTGGGCCTCTAACAACAGGAGAGGATCTCTTGAATGGTAAATCCCCAAAATTGTCCAAAATATTGCTGGAAACAGAAAACAGTTTCATTGGTATTGGAAAACAGTGCCCATGGCCATGTTACTCCTTCTCTTATCAGTGTATTTCGCATGGGTCCACCCTTTATGGCAGAATTTTTTTCGACATAATATTATTTTGCATAACAGCGGATAGCATAAACTTCATTTCGCAGAAAATCGTTTGGCATACACTACTTGACTACAGCTAATTGACAATCTGTTTTAACAAATTTCAGAACTACAATATTACTGTCAATTTTCTCTTTAATAAAATTAAACTTAATATCAACATGTTTTACTTTTTTATTATTTTCAGGATTATTTCCAATACTTATGGCTGCCTGATTATCTACAAAGATAGTGATAGGACAAACAGAAATCTCAAAATCTTTTAAAATATTTTTAAGCCAACAAGCCTCAACAACAGCAGAACTCAGAGCTATAAGTTCTGCCTCAGAAGATGACAAACTAACAGTAGGTTGCTTCCTAGATGACCACATAATAGGACAATTAAATAATTTAAACACAAATCCTGATGTTGACTTTCTGTCATTAATATCACTTCCCCAGTCAGAATCAACATATCCGATCAAATCAGTACTTTCATTACTATTGAAAGTCAACTTCAGGTCAAGTGTAGCATTTACATACCTAAGCACTCTTTTTAGAGCTTTTAACAATGCTTCATTTGCACAATTTTGAAAACGACTTAAATATGCTACACTAGGACATAAATCATGTCTAGTACATAAAACAGCATACATTAAAGATCCAAGAATTTGTCTACATTGATTTTCTAACGTAGGATCTGAGTTATTTGACTGAAACATCTGAAATTTAAATTCCATTGGTGTTAGGTTTTGACTCACACATATTTAACTTCTCTAAAATCTTTTTTAAATAGTGTTTTTGTGACGTTACAATAATACCATTTTGCAAATCTTGCTCAACATGAATACCTAAATAGTTAGTTACATGACCTAAGTCTTTCATAGAGAAAATATTACTCAAATGAAGTTTTAAATTATGTACCTCCTTATCATTAGTCCCCATAATCAATATGTCATCGACAAACAATAACAAATAAATTTTATATTCTGAATTTATTTTACAATAAAGACAGAAATCATTTTCAGATCTACTAAACCCTTTCTTAGCAATAACTTTATCAAACTTTAAATTCCAGTACTTGGGTGATTTCTTTAGTCCATAAATACTTTTGTTTAATTTAACAACACTTACATTGTTATCACATCCAGGTGGTAGTCTCATATAAACATCTTCCTGTATATCTCCATACAGGAAAGCACTCTGTACATCCATGTGATGGACTGGTAATTTCATGTTACTAGCCAAAGCCATTAAAATCCTGAAAGTAGAAATTTTAGCTACTGGTGCATACACATCATAGGCTTCAAATATGTCTTCCTGTTGAAAACCTCTGGCAACCAAACGTGCCTTGTACTGGGTTATGTTACCTTCACTGTCCTGTTTTATTTTATAGACCCATTTGCTATCTATTACTCTCTTGTCTTTAGGTGCTTTAATTTCACTATTCCAGGTATCATTTTCTTTTAGAACTTCCAATTCCTTTTTCATGGCTTCTTTCCACTTCTCACTACTCTCACTGTTAATAGCTTCATTATAAGTTTTAGGTTCATTTAATATACACATAAAGCTAGTTTCTGTGTCATAATCTTGTAACCACATAGGTTTTCTTTTTACTCTCTTTTCTGGTAATTCTTTCTTCTCTTCTTTTTCATTTTCTTCTGTATCACTAGATATATCTGTATAATATTCTTCCTCTTCATCATTTACATTTTCTTTTATTTCTTCTTCAAAAGTGTCATTTAGTATTTCACTGAACATTTCTTCCTTTTTAGGTGACTCAAAAATAACATCTCTTTTTATGTCTATTGTGGCTGAATCAGGGAAATAAATTCTAAAGCCTTTTACATTTTCATCATAGCCAACAAAACAACCCTTTTTGCTTTTAGAGTCCCACTTTCTTCTTAGATTTTTCGGTATATGCACATACACATTTTGACCAAACACTTTTAAGTTATCCAAATTAGTATAAGCCTTTTTAAACCATAATTCAAAAGGTGACTTGCCTTTCTCATGACTGTGTCCTGTTCTGTTAAGAATATAGACAGCAGTGTTGACCGCTTCAGCCCACAACTCTTTGGGTAATTTTGCACTTATTATCATAGCTCGAGCTGCCTCCACCACTGTTCTATTGTCTCTTTCTATTTTACCATTTTGTTCCGGTGTGTATGCTGTAGATGTCTGGTGCCTTATGCCTTTTTCCTTAAATAACTCTTTAACTGTTACATTAATAAATTCACTTCCATTATCAGTTCTCACAACTTTTACCTTCTCATCTGTATCTTGTTCAGCCAAATTTATAAACTCTTTAATCTTGTCAGGGACTTCACTCTTTTGTTTTAAGAAATATACGAATCTGTAAGTGGAATAATCATCTATACAAATAAATAAAATTGGAGTGTCTGTTTTTAATATTAAGATAACCACTTTTTACTAAGTGTATATGGATGTATACACGATACATATACCAAAACAATTTTTTTTACAATTTTTGTCTGTCTGTCTGTCTGTCTGTCTGTCTGTTTGTTCCCGCTAATCTCTGAAATGGCTGGACCGATTTTGATGGGACTTTCACTGGCGAATAGCTGGTGTAACAAGGAGTAACTTAGGCTACTTTAATTTTAGAAAGATTCTTTTATTTTAGAAAAAAATAACTTTCTTTGAAAACTACGCTGACATACGTCTCAAAATTCGAAAAACCCTGGCTGAATCCTACGAAATAGATCAAAATAATGTACTACAGTATTGTACACCTTAAAAAGGCCTACAAAAATGTCCTCAATGGTATATGTCTATCTCTTAGGGATAACCCACAATAACCATTTTTTATCTTTTACTTTTTAAGAGAAATAAGGGCTTATTTACGAAGCGATTTTAAGCAATTCAGCATTAATCCTTATCCAGTTAAGTACTTTAAATACATTGTGCATTTAATATAGATCAATTTGGCCCTTTACAGCATGTAATTTAAATGAATATCTTAGAAGATATTAGAGATTTCAAAAGCGGGCGCAGAGCGCGTTGGCAGCGGCCGGGTACAGGATAAGTAGGATTGTAATTCATATTACTTTGGGTTCATAGTAATTGCGAATATCATGTGTGTTCATTATACTCAAAATAAACCTAATAGTATTATTCCAAGTAAGAGACCGCGAAATGGCTTAGATGTTTAGATTTTTGGATGTTTGTTTCTCAATGATGCAAAGACGGCCAAACGGATTTAGATCGAATTTGGCACAAAGATATAATATTATATCATGGATACGTAACAGATAGGATAGCTACTTTATCCCGGTAGTAGGTTCCCGGGTGATATCTTCCGACAGCTATACGGGCCAAGCCACTGGCAAAAGTACTATTCCTATAATTATGTTCGGTGTCTGGTAAATGATTGAGTGTATAGGTAAAATAGGAGCGTTAAGCAAAACCAGGAAGACTTATGTTCAACTAAACCAAGCCCTATGTCGCAGTCTTCTTACTCTGAATACTATTACTTTTATTTTAAAAACACCAACACACATGATGTTCTCATAAACTATGAATCCTAAGTAATATGAGTTATAATCCTACTACTAATAATATTATATATGTGAAAATATGTATGATTGGGTCAATTGGGTGTTTGTTTCTCAATCACGCAAAAATGGCTGAATGGATCTGGATCGAAAATAGCACACAGAGTCTATATTACCTATATAACCTGGAATAACACATTCTTATCGCGGTAGTACGTCCTCTTGCATTAATTTCCGACATCCACGCGGGCGAAGCCGCGGGCAAAAGCTAGTCTCTCATTAATAAAAAATACTTAGAACCTCCTAAGGAGTCAACCTCCATAGGGCCACAAACATCCAAGTGTATTAACTGACATGGGCTCTTTGAAATAGTATCACTTCTCTGAAATGGTAATCTGTGCATTTTACCTTCCATACAAGCATTGCATATTACCATATCATTTTTATATTTAATTCCATTTTTATTTAAGAACTGCTTGACATACTGAAAGTTTTGGTGTCCTAGGCGCTCATGCCAGATCTGTAGGCTTTCTACTGCTATGGCTACATTAGCCTAAGGATTAGAATCATAACTGAAACACATGACATACAATTTCTTCTCTCTGTACCCTATCGCCACAACTTTTCCTTCCTTATTCTTTATCTCACAATGGTCCTTTTCAAATTCCATTTTATAGCCTCTGTCTATGACACTTCTCACAGCAAACAAATTAACTGTCAGTTTGGGAACATACAACACATTATGCAGAGTGGTATCAATCCATTCCTCTCCATCAAAAGCTTTAAGGATCACTTTTCATTTACCAATAACTTGTAGTTCTCTGCCATCACCAACTATTACTGACTGGTGGGATTCATACTCTTCAAAATCACTAAATAAGCTTCTCTGAAAACACATATGTTCGCTAGCACCGGTGTCGACCAACCAGCCTTGGGTAGTTTCTTTGTTCTTCATAATTGTTGTGAATGCTTTACTCTTTTTGTTTGAGTCAGTACCTTTACTAACATCTCTGCTTTTCTCTTTATTTAGCCGTAGTCTGCAAATTTTAATAGAATGGCCATATTTTTTACAATAAAAACATTGCAACTTAGCACGACAATCCCTTTTATAATGGCCCATCTTGCCACAACCAAAACACTTTATCTCGTTAAATTTCTTGGTAGTTGTTGCCAGTGCTACACACTCTGTATCTGATTTAGTTTCACTAGTTGTTGAAATTGACATATTGCGTTCTTCCTCAATCAACAATCTTGCCATTAGTTCTCCTACAGTTTGATTTTCTGTAGGGACCGATTCCCAAGCTGCAATAAAATGGCGATATTTTTCTGGTAGCGACATAAGTACCTTGGTGATAACCATCTTGTCAGATATATCATCGCCTAACTGGCGAATATTAGCTCTTACCTCTTCTATTTTTGAGAAAAATAAGGAAATATCAGTATCGCATTTGAGCGAATAAAACTTCTGTTGCTCAAAGTGCAAGGTTGTTGACGATTTCTTTTCGTAGATATTATTTAATTTCGTCCACATCTCGGCAGACGTAGTGGCAGTAAGTAGATGTGTCATTATACTTTGTTCAATATGGAAAACAATCCAACCTTGCGCCTTACTATCTTTTGAAATCCAATCCTGGTACTCCGCCGGTTTATCTTTGCCGGGTTTAGGTATGGAACCATCCACGATCTCAAATAGGCCTTTGGCCTTTAGAATAACCCTCATCTGAAATTTCCAGGTGCACCATGTCGCACTTCCATTTAACTTTACTCCAGAAATCGATTGCGGTTGCGACAGATCCATTTTCGTTCACTCTTACGACGACCGGCGAATTCAACAAAACAATGGCGTCCGATTTGTGTCCGATTGCGTCTCAAAATCTCAACACGGCCAACACAGCCAGCGAAAATCCCTCACAAGATATTTGCTCTCGTCGTAATTTATACAGTGGCGTATTCTGGGCCCATAACCCTGTGATGAGTTATGGGCTTGCAGAAGGTTTGTGGTGTTATATTTTAATAAAACTCGGTGGAGAAAATAATCACGTTGCACTCTTATAATTTTATATCCGCAATAAACAATCATAGACATTTTGACATAGACAAGAGATATTGTGCCACAGATAATAACTAATTTTTATATTTATTGGAGTCTACACTTCACACGTCATGACAGGCGCCATCTTCACCATGCCCTATATCACCGTGAGCGAGCGCTGTCAAAAATGACAATTTGCTGTTTGGTTTCAGGCAGTGTTGCCAACTATACTATCACCTCTGTAGCTAGATCTTTTGCAAAAAGTTGCCAGATTCCCACATTATCTTACCCCAAAAAGTAGCTAGAAGTTGCTAGTAAACAAAAAAACTAAACTAATCGTTAAAATCGTTTTTCTACATTAAAACTAATGTGTGTAATGGATAACTTTACTTTCGTAATATATTTACAGGTAAATACTTATGGTAAAACATTATTAATATAACTTAATCTAGGGAAGATGATGTAGATGGTTGTACATCCTGAGAATCCAGGGATTTTGTGTATTTCTCCACGGTTCCCATTTGTTGGAGAACTGTTAAAGGTAAGGTACAATTGTAGCAACATTTGCCTTTTTTCCTGAGCGAGTCTCTTATACATAAAATAGAATTTAAAGTTATCAGACTCATTCGGTTTCTCTGCTTATTTTTAACAAGATTCATTAGAGAGAATAACCTCTCAACCTCTGCATTTGAGTGTGGAAGTGAAAGGCAAGATATAGCCAGTTCACTTATATCCCTATATGTATTATCACCACATGCATTTTTAAAGTGTCTGACCTCCACCCAAAATTTCACTATTTCCTGTGATGTCCACTTAACCAAATGTAGTAAATGCCACTGTTGAACCATTTTGTCAATAATTTCTGGTGAAAATCCCAAAATCTCTGCAACGCTTACGATTGCGTTTGATTTTGTGGCTTTTATTGCCTCTTCAGGGCTCAATTGTGCCATCATTTCTAATTGCCGGTAGTTATCCGGCAATCTTTGCTGCAGCTCTTTATAAAGTTTTACTAAAAATGAGGAACACCGTACTCTAATGCCATTTAATGTCGCAGGGTCCATATTTTGATGACGAGAGTCAGTTTCAAACATATAACCAAGATATGGCCTTAGGTTTATATCTCTCTCAGTAATAGGGTCCAAAAAATTCCTTGGAATTGGGCTTGGCATTAAAATTTTTTGGCTCACTGATTGTAATAGAGTCGTAAGCGTATTTAGCAATTTTAATGGATTCGAGTCTTCACTCTCAAATGCCTTAATAGCCACTTGGACGTCATTTAGTACACTTCTCAGGAATGTCATATATAAATAATTTCTATCGTCATTAAGCATATTATATATCACGTCAGCTGTATAACAATTTTCTTTTTCCCTTGCCATATTAAAATGTAATTTTAATTCTTCCCACTGGGTCAAAATGTTTTTTACAGCTGGCTCTATTGAAAGCCATCGAGTGTCACAAACTTTTGTGATTTTAAGCGGGCTTTCTCCGCAGTTAATCGTCTCATATATACTTTTATATTCATCTCTTCTTTTAGGTGATACTGAAAATCATTTATATATTTCCCTCACCAAAAATTCAATATTTTTTGGCAGTGAGTTTTCTGATGCGTGAGTCACTGCTAGTTGCAGAGAATGACACACACATCTTATTAGAATTAAATTTCCCAGACCATACTCTCGTTTAAGGATAGCATGGACTCCATTGTTGACACCAGTCATAACCGATGCATTATCGGTTCCTATGCCAATCATTTGTCGAATGTTTAATTTATGCTTGTTTAAACACGAAACTAAACCATTTACAAGCCCCCTTGCATCTGCGCTTTCATCAGAAACCAATTCCAAAAATGAACTTACAATTGATTTCTGTTCAGTACTATAGTATCTAATCACAAGGCCAAAGTATTTACTAACACTGACGTCTGTAGATTCGTCCATTATTATACTGAATTTTTGGTTTCCAATGTCGTCCAAAAGTTCTTGGCGAAAGTGAGGTGCCAGTACATTTGTCATAATTGCCGTACATTTAGTACGATGCAATTTTAAGTCCTCGGTTGCTTTAGAATCTTTAAAACATGTTTTGCACAACTCTCCTAAATGGTCTATACTCATTGTAGAGCAATGCTCTGCAATAAACATGGTCAAAGCTCCTTCAGTTTCATCGCAGGTTCTGTAATTTTTTTTTGGCACAGTTTTGAACGGTAATATTTGATTATCTGCAAAATAAAATAATAATAATGGGCAAAATATCATACAGTTTTTTTCCCAATTTTTGGTATTATTTCAACAGTGGCAACATTGTTTATATTTACAATAAAGAATTTTACAGTAAAATTCTGCTTTTGATTATAATGTCTTTGGACTAGGCTAGTATGTTCCAAATTATCATGACATGAAAGGCTAAACCTAAACTATACGTACTAATCGATCTGAGTGTCTAAAAATAAAGCCTCATGTACGTACCTGTTCTGAACTCCAATTTTTGCTTATGTTTTTTAGTCTCAGCATGTTTCTTAATGTCAAATAGTTTGGCCATAATTTCCACACAACAATAACTACAAAATGCTTTGGACGAGTTTCCACTTAACCACCCTTTAAATTCATCTAGGCTCTCCCACTCAGTTCTGTATTTTTGGAAATAAGTCTTGGGTTTCTTGGGTAGATCCATTTTTCGTTACAATAATTACGACACAAATAGATGACTGTAATACTGTATGTTTTGCGAACGCGAACTATTAAAATAATGATAACGCGGAATTTTAATGTGAGTAAACCACCTACGAGGCTACGACAACAAACAATACTAACAAAATGCGCTGCGCGAAATAGAAACAAAGCTAATGATTAATAAGAGAGAGTGAGAGAAAATAATCACAATGTTCCAAGCTGCAAGCGAAACTATCAGGGGAATCCCCTTGGGCATGTTCCGCACATGTTCCGTATCGCGCACCCTTTGTGCTTTTTAACAATAGACAATAGTCTTGCTTTTACAATACTCAAAATGCTGACGAGTTACGACTCTAAAAATTGCTTCCACAGACAAAATAATAAAACTGAAAATCATGTGATAAAGTCGCTGTGTTGATAATTTGCTAAAAAAAAATAGCTAAATCGTTTAGCTACAATTTTTTATAAATAGTAGCTGACAGGGGTGCAAAAATAGCTAGATCTAGCTATAAAATAGCTAAGTTGGCATCAGTGGTTTTAGGTCGCATCAAAGAGTATAATAATAATATGGGAGAAGAGAGCCCTCTTGTGGAATTTCGAAGCATTTCAATTCAAAACGCCATCTGCGTTTCTTAACAGGAACTAAGGCTCTATACGTAGCCCGCGAAATTCAAATTTTCTTTTGTTTATACCTGTTTTTACGTCGTATTTTGATCAAAATGCGATTTTCATAAATCGCATGTTGATCAAAATACGACGTAAAAACAGCTGCAAGACAAAAGCAAAAAAGGGAAAGGAATTTTGGCGGCTGCATTGAAACTATTTACCCATTTACTATTTGGGTCTAGTAATTCATTGTAATTTGTAACAATTTTGTTATATTTTACATCAAGTATACGAAAACAAGAAAAGTATCTGGGAAATATTGTCTAGGTACCTTTGTTTTTCAGAAAAGACTCATTTTGGACAAAAACTCTTTTAAAAATTATAATAATTTTTTTTTACAAATTACAATAAGTCACTAAATTTAAAAAAGAAATTAACAGAAGAAATATTATTTTAAATTTTATTGCCTGTGTTACAATCTTATCACATTTGTACCTATTATTTTCTGTTTTTATAATTTTTATTCTTATTATAATATTTTTGGGCAGCAGTTTTCGTCTCATCTTCACCATCATAAATTAATTTTCCGACCAAAATTCGGTTGACTGATCGACACCAACTATAAATGAGTACATTTAATGATACATTCAAAAAGTATTTCTTAAATGTATCAATATGGGCTGGACATTTATTTGGACAATCTATAAACATATCCGTAAAAGAAATTATTGTGTGTTTCACACGTTTTTTAGGTATGTTCCTCTTTAGACATGACGTTGCTATATTTTGAATTTCGTTGAAATAATTTTCAATTTCTTTACTGGGATAGCAAAGCCATTTTTTGTTTTCATATTCTTTAGCTTTAATGAATACATTATTTTTATTGCTAATTGTGTTCTCTAGTAAAGTATTTTTACAAGTTTGACAACTTTTTACAACATTTATTAGACATTTTTTTAGAACCCAACCACAGACATAATTGCTCTGACCAGCATCTGTAGTATTTGACTGGTCAAAGCAAATTTCACTGTAAAAATGAATTGTTTCAGTTTCTTCAGGAACGTCAGGAGTATCTAACTTCTCTCTTAAAAAAAAATCTAGTGTCTGAAGGCACTCATTCGAATCTTCCTCACAGTTTGCCCTACTTGAATGGGGAGAGTTAAAATTATTTAATAAGAGAGCTTTGAATGCTCCTTCAAAAGCCACTGTATTGGGCGCATTATTCCTTGCTCCGTAACTCCTGATATTCCCAAAGAAATTTTCGACAGGGTCTTGGTTGAAGTTCCGTGTCAACATTGCATCTAAACCATATTTATTAGACAACACTTGCCAAAGACGTTCCATACCCCCTATAGTTTTAATTAGATTTGTCACAGATGGTATGGTTGTTTCAGTCAGACGAATTTTGTTCCCAACTTTGACTTTTTTAATATATTTTACAGTTTTAAAAATTTTTTTTGCTTTCTGCCACAATTCATGATGAGGCGAATTTCGTTTGACAGGCCCTTTATAAATTTTACCATTTGGTATGAACATATTGCTCACATTCAATGAGTCAAATAAATTATCTATTAATATAGTCATGTCTATTATTTGACGACATTCTTCGGGAAGATCCTTCCTTGCCGTCAAGTGTTCTGTTACAACAGCAACACTGTGACTAAATATTTGTGTCGCCGATTTCACACGCATTTTATTTATTTTGTCGGGATTTACGTGTTCTTCTGTAATTTTGTCAAGAAGACGTAATTCTCCATAAGACTTGTCGGCAGCATATACCATTTGGTAATATTCCCATTTAATGGTTTTTTTCTGATTAGATATGACGTAGGTCATATCTTTGGTCAGCAAATTATTTCTGAGACCCTTTATTAAATGTGGAGTATCATACAGAGGGATTATACTCTGACCATTAACCCGGAACATTTCATGACGCCACTCTTTGCCTTTACGAAGATAGGCGGCTTTAGTTTTATTAACCAATTCGGTTATAGCGCCAACATTCACAGGACTTTGGTCACATACTGTGTTAACCACGATGAGGCTATTTTCCAATGCATGTTGGACCACGGATTTTATTAAAACTTCCAGTTCTTTTTTTTTTAATCCGGTTGTGAAATAGTATGCAATTGGTTGCTTAAAATTATTTTTCACCCCCTTCACCATAAAAACAAGGGCATGGTCAGCAAATAATCCGTCTTGATTTGATGCAAATCCTTCCAGTTGATCCTTATTAGCATTAAAAAGAATTTGTGGCATAATTGACATTTCGTCAAACATGAGACTGCAGAGTCGATCTGGCACATCCTTTTCAGCTAACACTTTATTTATTTTTTCAAATATGATGGGGTTTATACCTGGTACTAATTTAATTTGGCTTAGCAATCGCTTCATAGCTTTTGCTGATGGCAACGCAAAATATTTGCATAACAGCCTGTAGCACTTGGGACTTTTTTTGAAAAGTGACAAAGACATCACTTTTTCCTCAATTGAAAACCGTCTTCCCTTGGATTTCTTTTGAGATTGGAGTTGCATGTGAAGAAACAATTGTGCTGGTTTAGACATATTTTTTGTCACTTGCTGAAATGCAACTTTATTGGACAATTTTTCTGCATTAGCCAATCGTACTTTGAATGATTGTCCTTTTTTGCGCAAACGACGTATTTCATTTTGAAGATACTTCATTTTTGTCTGGACTGATCTCACTGGTATGCAATTGAACCCACCCCAACGAACATCTGAAAAATGCAAAACATAATGATTAGGTACTTACATATATACTTTGTTTCAAATATTCTAACTTAAAACTGTTTCTTCACAATTCAATTATTTATTTAGTTAATTACTTAAAACAAGCTTTATTTGCAACATCACTCATGTGGAATAACAATATTCCCGCAGGCCAAAAGCTCAACAGTATCACAGTAATAATAGAGAGCAGTGGTGGCCCAGTGGTAACGGCCGCGACTTACGAGTAATAAGTAGGTCGTGAGTTCGAACCCAAGCAGGCGCTTTACTTTCTGTAAATTATTTCATCACCACTGGTCTCAAAACGGTGAAGGAAAACATCGTGAGGAAACCGTCACATGTCTTAGAATTAAAAATTCGAAGACATGTGACATCTACCAATCCGCACTGGGCCCGCGTGGTGGATTATGGCTCGCTCCCTTTCACCGAGAGAGGCCTGTGTTCCAGCAGTGGGAACGTTATAGGCTGCTGATGATGACCACAGCAATAGGCTTTAATTATAATGTTGATGACAAATTTTATTACCTTTGAGTATTTTTTCTTCTTTTGATCTGCTTATCACACTATAATTATGTTCCATTACCACGGATTTTTTAGCAGCGGTGCAGTGACTTTTATCTGAAAACATATACAATACATGAATGTTAGTCTAGTGGTTAGTGACCCTGACTGCTGAGACTGAGGTCGTGGGTTCGATTCCCACCCAGGACAAATGTTTGTGTGATGAGCACAATCATTTGTTCTGTGTCTGGGTGTAATTTATCTGTAATATGTACACTACACACCCTCACTCTTCACACTCTCACCCACACTCACACACATCACACGTTCACGCGCGTTTTGGCCCATTCTATGCACTACGCTCATTCATTTACAGTGCTGTTTGTATAATTTTAAGTTACCCATTTACTTTTACTTTTGCATGTTTGCATGTTTACATTGTCTACACTTCAATTGCATAAGATAATGATAAGTGGAAGAGCGGAGTCTCCTAACACAAGCAATTCCTTGCTTAAAAGGTGATCTCCAATAACATGTATCGAAATACCCTTTGTAATCGAAATAAACAATTTTTATTTATTATTAATGAAAACAATATGTATCAATATTAATACAATAAAGAATCATGTATGTATTTAGAAATATATAAGTATGGTTATCAGTTGTCTGATTGCCATAGTACAGGCTCTGCCTAGTTAGGGATCAGATAATGGTGTGTTGGTTGTCCAAAGATATTAAAAGATGAATAATTTAATATGCAAGAGAATGCACCATACTGATAGAATATAAACTAATAAATTATAATACCTGAGGTTGAAGTAGTAAGGAGAGAGGTATTAGTGGAAGGTTGACTAAAACTGACAGCCTCAAACTGCTGGGTCGTAGCAGCGATACCATGACATACACCTGAAAAAATACATACAATACTAATTCATTTTAGATCAACATACATACATAAACTCACGTCTTCTCCCCATTGGTGTAGGGACAAACTACAGAACAACACCTGCTACAATTCTTTCATACTTTTGTCCCGTTAACATTAATATATCTGGTTATACACGCACACCGGTTTCAAGTTAAATAAAAACTTTGATGCTTCTGACTGGAAATTAACAGACATCAGAAATCCTATTCCTCTCAAGGCTGATGGGCTTTAATGAAAATTAAATGATTAAAGAATGGTTATTCCAGAAAGATGGCTAACACACTATAATGATCAATATAATTTTATAAACCTGTTGATGTCCATTTTATGACACCCACCAGAAGAGACAGGGTAGTGGTATTTGCATCTGACACCAAAAGGACAGCACACAAGTGGAAGCACACCAAATGCAGTAATATCAAAGACATGTATCTAACTAATATTTTATAAAAACATACCTGGCGTGGAAGTAGAAGGAAGAGAGGTGCTTGTGGTAGGATGAGTAACACTTAGGCTAGAATCAGATTGCGCAGGTGATACTGAAAAAAAAAAATGCAAAATTAAACAGAGCTTATTAATAGATTATAAAAACACATACAAGAATGGCTCCCTAAACAGGCTGGCTTAGCGAATGAATCATTTTGAAAGAAATTGCTATCCGTTGATTCATTTGTTCAAAAAATGTATTTGTTTTACGACATAAACAACGGAATGATCATAGGTGAACTGTCCAAATGAAACACTTTACTACTGTTAATGTGCTCCGCTAATCTTGACCATGCATTGGGTTTTCTATGAAGTAATTTAATATTCAACTCACCAGGCAAATACAGAGTCTGACGACTGGCCTGTTAGTCTAGTGGTTAGTGACCCTGACTGCTAAGACTGAGGTCGTGGGTTCGATTCCCACCCAGGACAAATCTTTGTGTTAGAGCACAATCATTTGTTCTGTGTCTGGGTGTAATTTATCTATAATATGTATGTATTTAGAAATATATAAGTATGTTTATCAGTTGTCTGGTTACCATAGTACAGGCTCTGCCTAGTTTGGGATCAGATAACGTTGTGTTGGTTGTCCTAAGATATTTAAAAAAAAAAAAAAGAGTTGGCATTGCCAATGCATTTAGACGCTTAAAGCGATTACGGTCCTCATGAGTGAAGTGAATATCACATATTCTCTTCTTCTTATAAATGTCATAGTCCGTTAGGGTTTCCAGATTGTATCCAACAAGATTAACCCAAGCTTTGAAACGTTCAGGAAATTTGCCAGGATTCGGAAATGAATGCATCACATTGCCTGAAACCAAAGAAAATAATAATATTATTTTTTGTCTTTTAATCACAATTTTGTCCATCATAAGGCTGTCTTTATCAGATTGCTGCATGTAAAAAGACTGTCGATTGTACTATATTTCCTAAAAATGATGTAAATTGTATAGTTACTCTTAACTGAGTTTTACATTAGCGGGAACTTCGTGGGCCTCTATGTAAAATATTATTCATTCAAATCTCAGTTGGAAAAGGCAGACGACTGAATCTTATCTGGTCTGGCAGATGGCACCAGTGGACAATATTAAAATGACGGTGCCAAAAGATTAGTTGGTTAACAGAAGATTAGTTTAAGAAACAAACGAAATCTAGTCTTTTGAAGCTTTGAAGAAAAGCATATTTTTAAGATGTCTATCTAGAGAGATAACAATTAAGAGAACGAAAGGTTTTATAAATGGTTATTAGAAGAATACTGATTAGGCGAGCCGAAAAAAGAAGAGTATAAAAACACATCTTTTTTGAGCAGTTGTTTAAAAAAATGACTTACCAGTATCCTTACATCCGAAAGCGCAACGGTGAGGCATTGTATCTATTTGATAGACACACAAAGCACAAAATAAGCGTCTTTTCGCAAGAATATCACTAAATAGATGTAACAACAGTTTTTCACAACTTTTGTGAAAATTGCTTGGCACAACGTAGCAAGTGACAAATATTCGTTTATGGGTAGTAATCCACTAACAGGACGGAGGAGAAACTCAACTCGACGTCTGATGTAGACAAAACACTCAAAAACCAATAATTAAACACAAAATGAGCACACGAAACACAAACAGGCGCGGACGCAAGTTCAAGTTGCGGCGGCCACTTTGAGTTAATGTTGCCAGAATATATCACAATAAAGATTTCCGTGACGAGGTTGCCATAATCGATAATGCTAGACAAGCACGAAATATAATAATGTGATAATTTCATAAAAAATATTATAATTATTCTCTAAAAAAATGCTGATTATTAAATTATATATCTAAATTATTTGAGTTTTTCATTTCTCATTATAGAGACACCTATCGATAATTATGAAACTATTAGTTTCTCTGTTAAGAAAAGTAGGTGGCGACTCTTTCTTTACTAAAGTTGTGCTTGTTCTAACTGTCTCCCCCCTGGGTCGCATCATATATGTTGAACTAACTTGGATTAATTAGAAATTGTGCTTCCGGCTACAGGCGACTGTAGCCGGAAGCACAATTTCAATCAAATCAAATAAGAAGAAATTTGTGGTATAAACAGGTTTTAAATGGCATATATGGGTTTTGACGTTGAGTGAGCACCGTTAAGTGCTTTCAGGAGCGTTCCGTATTGTGACGGTTCTCACTTCTCAACTGTCATAATCGTGTTATCCAAATCGGAACCCCAATTTATTGCTGTGAGCGCCGTGAGCGATATTTTCTTATTCGGAAAGCACCCTTGGCTAGTGAACTTAGTGATGTGAACATGTGCGATTCTTTATCCCGCGCGCCGCCACTTGAAGAGTTATTAAAAGACAAAAATACGTACAAACCGATATATAAATACATTAAAAAAAAACTATTAAAACAATTTAAAAATGAAGTGATAATGCAGTGTTCGTTAATAAAATAAGATTTGACCTAAACGTTCAGTTACCAGGTCATAAAATTCTAACAAAAAAAAAAAGTTATTGAGTACCACAGATATATTTAAATAAGGAATTATAAAATAATTAAAGTACCACAGGTAACTATAAAATACTAGTCAGAGAAGAGTAGTGTAGATAGTCTGTGGCTCTGTGTACTTGGCCTTTTTTTTTGCCCATAGGCAACTGAAGGAACACGGGTGGGTTTTAGTCAGTAAAAGTCTGAGACGCCCTCCCGCTCTGCCCAAGAGCGGGAGACGTCATTTAATGATTTCCCACCCACAATAAAAAGGCTAGCTTATGTAGGTAACATGCGCTAAGATAGTGCGAAAAATGTATATAAGTCTCATTCATTCACGCCAGTATCCCACCCGACATCCAGCGGAAACCTTGGTTTTTTAAATGTACTAAATTGTTGAAAAGAACTGTTTCATCGTTGTGTAGACTGAGACTCGGTCACTGTTGCAGTCCCGTTTTCCTGAACAAGATCCGTGTTCGTGACAGTTCTATGTGCGAATGCGGTCTTGATGATGGAACTCTAGATCATTTTTTTTTTTCATGTCCTTCAAACTCACAATCTTTTGATTTGTACCGTATGCTTCCCAAAATTAATATAACGCTTCCTACTAACTTCCATTCCCTCTTGACTAAGTTTTCCCCTAAATTAATCCAAATCCTATCAAAATTTTTGAACGACAATGATCTAAAAATGTAGTTTACTTGTGTAATAATTATAATTTTGTGTATATCTGTGTCGTTTTATAGTAGTATAGTGTAGTATAATAATTATTAATATTTTGTAGATAACTATCAAAACTTGTCTCGTCCTTTCAGCTACTAACAATACCAAATAACAACTACCACAAAATGCCAAGTTCGACGGCTCATATTGGTGTGTTGCCGTCACTACGTGATGATGACAGAATAATCGACATCGGTTCAGTTGCCAAAAAGGGAAAAAAAATCATAAGTATATAGTTTCCGTTTAAACGTAATTATACAAAACAAAGGTGATTTGTAGACGTTGACCAGTGCTTCCACCTAGCCTCAATCACGAACGTTCAGTTTTTTACCCCGTTGGATGAATAGCCAAGCTTAAAATGACTGGCCCAAGGGGGGCATCTTGCTGACGTCTTACCACATATTCCAAAACATTGTCCTTGTGCTATAATTTGGAAGGTTAACTATACTTTATTTTTAACAATGCACACTTGCCTTTGAAATTCAATTTTTTTACGTCGTCAACTCGGATGTTGATTGAAATATGATTTACGACCGTAAAAATATTTTAAATTTGGAAGACTAATCTGGCAGACATCAATAATGAGAAAACATAGTTGTTTCATCCGCACAAACCTGTAGGTATTTACGGTTTATGCATAAGATTTATGTTTATGTTTTTTTTTTTTTTAATTTTTATGTTTGTGTTAATTTTGAATGAAAGGTAAATTGCGGATTACGATTTATGACGTATTAAAAAAAAACTACTTACTAGATCTCGTTCAAGCCAATTTTCAGTGGAAGTATATATTGTAATGTACATCATATATTTTTTTTTAGTATTATCATTCTCTAAGTTTTAGAAGTTACAGGGGGGGTTACAAGTTACAGTTACAACACACATTTTACCGCTCTGGAAGTGTCTCTCGTGTAAACCATTCAGCTAAAAAAATATATATATAAGAAACCTCAATATCATGGGTATGATGAAAAAAAAATTTTGACTTTCAGTTCTAAGTTTGGGGAACATCCTGTACGGTACACGTACATGGGTTTTAAAATATATTTGTAACAATAAGTTAGCCAGTAGGCTCGCGTATTTGCACTTTGGACACAACCTACATTAGGCAGTGCATTGACACTGACATATTGCATTGTTCTATGCATTTTATAAATAAAGGGATTTTCAACAAGAACTTTGTTTTCCAATTGGGGCAATACCAACAGCATCACAGTTTTGAAATTTAGTTTTTTGACGTATTCATAGTACATGCTTTGGCAATTGTTACAATGAATTCAATGTCGCTCGAAAGTCGCATTAAAGTAATTAAAATCCACTATGAAAATGGTGGTTCTGTTAAAGTTACATTTCGTAAAATTCGTGATATTTCCGGACAACATAATCGTCCTTCTGAGACCGCTATTAAGAATTTGGTCGCTAAATTTGAGTCGACAGGCTCGGTACAAAATGTGCCACATGTCACACAGCCAATTAAACGATCAATTTATTGCAAAGCAAATTTCCCGATCGCATAATTTCAAGAAATTCAGCGGTTAAGTGGCCAGCCAGATCGTGTGATTTAACACCACTGGATTATTTTTTGTGGGTCTATGTTAAGGATAGAGTCTATACGGAGCCAATCGAATCGATTGCAACCTTAAAACTCAAAATCCGTGATGTGATTAATGAAATAGACCTGCCATTTTGCCAAAAAGTGATTAAAAACTTTGATGAAAGAATCGACATCTGTCAGCGTGCTTGTGGTGGATATTTGTCAGATATCATTTTGCATTCATAATTGCCAGTCCTTTCCCGTCGTAATGCAATAAACGTTTGTATTATCTTCATCTAAATTCTTTGTTTTATTTTGTTTTAAAAAACAAAATTCTTGTTGAAAAACCCATTATTACATTTTAGTGTTCAATTAGACGTGGTTTGAGTCGGACAACTTGCATTTTTATTTAGATTCATCCCGTTGAGCATTCACTGACATTTTCTGCATTTAAGTTTAAACTAGATATTTTACATCTGCATTGAAATTTCTTATGTTAGGGAAGCACCCTACATGCCCAAAATTAATTGTTTTTTTTTTTTTCTATTTTTGTGTGAAAATCTTAATGCGGTTCACAGAATACATCTACTTACCAAGTTTCAACAGCATAGTTCTTATAGTTTCGGAAAAAAATTGCTGTGACTTACGGAAGGACAGACAGACAGACAGACAGACAGACATGACGAATCCATAAGGGTTCCGTTTTTTTCCATTTGGCTACGGAACCCTAAAAATGGATCCGCGCGGTAAGAAATTTGAGATTCAAAATTATGAAAATGTTAAGCAGGACTCTTAAAGATATGCTGCTGTTAGATTACTTGTGTATTTAATAAGTAACCTGCTAAATGTCGTGTCAATTGACATAGTAGTTTTATCAAAAATTGACATAACATATTATAGAAAAAACACACTTTCATCCACATCTCTGTTTCTATCCTTTGTTTATAAGTACAACTGTCGTTATACACGTACTGTTTACATTTTATAGTATGGTATGTTTATTAAAGAACCCAAAACGGTTTACTTTACGTGGATAGTGGCCATTAAAAACTTCAAGAAACCTTTTTTTTTTAGTAAAGTCGTAGACATGTTGCGTCGCAGGCAAAGGCCCGGGACTTGACAGTTTGTGACATCAAATAATCGGGCCAGTGATTTTGGCCACTGTCTTTTGTGTTCCTTAGTAAAAATGTATGCAAGCGCTGTGTTCTGAACAGGGCTGTAGCTAGACTGAAATTTGAGGTAGGGCAGCATTGGCTACAGGTAGGGCGGAAGTAAAAAATACACTAGTCACAAAAATTAAAGGATATTAAAAAAAAACCAAATTTTTGGGTGATTTTCAACAAGCTGTAACTCCGCGGAAATGATCATACAGCAAAAAATAAAAAAAACACATTGTAGTTTAATGTATCTAGTTTTCAGATACGGCCACGATTTTTTTTATCATGTTTGGGTCTGGAGAAATAAAAAGGAAACAATCAAAAAAAAAAAAAACAAAGTTTTTCTCGTCTAAAAAATGGTATACGGGCTTCAACATTTTTTTTTCCAGTTTTTACTCATAACTTCTTTTAGAAAATTTAATGCCCTTTAATTTGAGGTACACAGAATGCCTTAACGATACTTTGCCGTGGAGTTATCGTCAGTCGAAGCAAAAAAGTACTTTTTAACTTTGACAATCAATAACTCTGGAAATAATGATTGTATACAAAATCGAAGGAGGGTTTTGGAAACTGCACAACATTTTCTTTAAGAAACCTTGAATGGCTTTTGTCGAAAGTGTTTTTTTGACTTGAAAGCTTTGACTGAAAAAAGACAAAAATTCACATAATTAAGTATATTTGGATAACTTGGTATAACTTTGGATAAAATGGATGAACGAAAGATATCGTGGGTAATTTTTCAACCTCAAAGTGTCCCCTAAAACTCCTGAAAAATTCAAAGCGCTACGATTCTTTTTTCATAGTGCTCCGAAGCTTCAAATTCTTTGTTTTTGCAAAAATCACCATTATGAACAATTTTTAGGGTTCCGTTGCCAAATGGCAAAAAATGGAACCCTTATAGATTCGTCATGTCTGTCTGTCTGTCCGAGTATGTCACAGCCACTTTTTTCCGAAACTATAAGAGCTATGCTGTTGAAACTTGGTAAGTAGATGTATTCTGTAAGCCGCATTAAGATTTTTACACAAAAAAAAAAAAAAACATTAATATTTGGGGTTCCCCATACATAGAACAGAAAATCAAAAAAAAAATTTTCATCAAACCCATACGTGTGGGGTATCTATGGATAGGTCTTCAAAAATGATATTGAGGTTTCTAATATCATTTTTAGGGTTCCGTTGCCAAATGGCAAAAAACGGAACCCTTATAGATTCGTCATGTCTGTCTGTCTGTCTGTCCGAGTATGTCACAGCCATTTTTTTCCGAAACTATAAGAGCTATGCTGTTGAAACTTGGTAAGTAGATGTATTCTGTGAACCGCATTAAGATTTTCACACAAAAATAGAAAAAAAAACAATAATTTTTGGGGTTCCCCATACATAGAACTGAAACTCAAAAAAAAAATTTTCATCAAACCCATACGTGTGGGGTATTTATGGATAGGTCTTCAAAAATGATAATGAGGTTTCTAATATCATTTTTTTCTAAACTGAATAGTTTGCGCGAGAGACACTCCCAAAGTGGTAAAATGTGTTTCCCCCCCCGTAACTTGTCTAAAATAAGGGAATGATAAAACTAAAAAAAATATATGATGTACATTACCATGTAAACTACCAACGAAAATTGGTTTGAACGAGATCTAGTAAGTAGTTTTTTTTAAATACTCGTGTTGTTTTGTTTAATAATCGTAAACCACAATTTACCTTTCATTCAGTCAACTCAAATATAAAAATTAAAAAAAAAAAAAAAACATAAATGATGATGACGAATGATGATGATGATGACCTGCAGGTTTGTACGGAACCCTCGGTGCGCGAGTCCGACTCGCACTTGGCCGGTTTTTTTTCTAAACTGAATAGTTTGCGCTAGAGACTCTTCCAAAGTGGTAAAATGTGTGTACCCCCCGTAACTTCTAAAATAAGGGAATGATAAAACTAAAAAAAATATATGATGTATTTATTACCATGTAAACTTCCACCGAAAATTGGTTTGAACGAGATCTAGTAAGTAGTTTTTTTTTTTTAATACGTCATAAATCGTAAACCACAATTTAGCTTTCATTCAGTCAACTCA
The DNA here is from genome assembly GCA_947507805.1 of Aporophyla nigra. Classification (NCBI taxonomy): domain Eukaryota; kingdom Metazoa; phylum Arthropoda; class Insecta; order Lepidoptera; family Noctuidae; genus Aporophyla; species Aporophyla nigra. The sequence goes on along the minus strand of OX382292.1, from coordinate 21,163,683 downwards.
AATATAAAAATTAAACTTTATGCATAAACCAGGTTTGTACGGAACCCTCGGTGCGCGAGTCCGACTCGCAAATGGCAAATTTTTTTTCTCAAAAATCTTTTTTTCTCAAAGATTTTTGAGAAAAAAAACTAATCAAAATCGAAATTGTTTTTACAAAAACAAAGAATTCGAAGCTTCAGGGCACTACGAAAAAAAAGCGTAATCAAAATCGAATTTTTCAGAGATTTTTTAGGGGACATTTTGAGGTTGAAAAATTACCGACTATATTCTTCGTTCATCCATTTTATCCAAACTTATACCAGAGGGGTAATTGCGGAACTTTTTATCGGTAGGAATTGGTTTAATATTCATAGTTAAACAACATTCATTGCCTTATTTACGTTGATGAGCCGACAATTTATTCGAATAAATGACGCAATGGTTTAGAAATATTCTTCAATCCCATTTAGATTCTGATTAATAGTGCGTTTCGCTATTAGGGTGCTGTTATCCAAATATCCGTAATTATGCGAATTTTTGTCTTTTTTTCAGTCAAAGCTTTCAATTAAAAAAAAAATACTTTCGACAAAAGCCATTCACGGTTATATAAGATATAGAAAATTTTGTGTTGTTTCCAAAACTCTCCTTCGATTTCCTATACAATCATTATTTCCAGAGTTATTGATTTTCAAAGTTAAAAAGTACTTTTTTGCTTTGACTCACGACAACTCCGCGGCAAATCATTGTAGAGGCATTCTGGATACGTTAAATTAAAGGGCATTAAATTTCCTAAAAGAACTTTTGATTGAAACAATGGAAAAAAAAAATTGAAACCCGTAGACCTTTGTTAAGACGAGAAAAAATTTGGAAATTTTTTTTTGGTTGTTTCTTTGTTATTTCTCCAGACACAAACATGATTAAAAAAAACATGGCCGTATCTGAAAACTAGATACATGGTGCTACAATGTACTTTTAATTTTTGGCTGTACGATCATTATCCTCAGAGTTACAGCTTGTTGAAAATCACCCAAAAATATGTATTTTTTTTTTATATCCCTTCATTTTTGTGACTAAGTATATCATAATTGATCTGCTCTGAAGCACGGGCTACTAAATCAATCAACATCACCTGTAGGTAAGTGATGTACATTCAATAGCTATTCATAAACAAATAATTTCTGTGACAGAACATGAGCATGGATTTAAGGACAGCTATTAAATCCTCAATGATGAAGAACAAGCGAACAAGACGGTTGAAATTTTTCTCTGCATTGGCATATTATAATTAAATAGACCCATTGCTTCATGTGATGGCGCTTCAAATGCCATCTATACACAGAGAAAATAATTATTATAATAAGAAATGAATGTCCCAAACGATGGTATGTTCGGAAAAGTTTAGATACCTATTGCTACATTTTTTTAACATACAATCCAATTCTAATAGGTTCTCTTCGTTTTTGGTATTTTTAAGGTAGGGCATTGTGATTTTAAGGTAGGGCATTGCCCCACAATGCCCCCCCCTAGCTACGGCCCTGGTTCTGAATCACGTCATTCTGTTTTCTGAACGACCCGAATGGACGAGTTCTTTCCAAAAAGAAGGTCAGCTTTTTTTCATTTTCTATGTGAGGCAAGCATTCAGGTTTCCAAATCAGGAATTCTGAATAGGAAACCGTACGTCCGCTTGAATGCTACGCGCGCATCTTCTTAAACGGCCGGTCTTACCAGGACTCCTCCGTGCTTCTAAAAGCAGTTAAGTCGCTGTTCCTGGCAGCTATCATTTTTAGATCTTTGATAGTCGTGATAGGTAGTCAGAAGACCGAAAACCTAAAACGTATGAAAATATTTAAAAGCATAGCTAGAGTATGAAAAACCAAAACGATTAAATTTTGTGTTTCATTACTAAAAACTACAAAATAACAACAACGTGAAAAACTATACAGGATAAGTTTTTATCCAGTGCGCAAACTGTAACCATGAATTCAGCATATCATTCTAGACCGCCTAGCGTAGAAATTTTTCATCGGTTTTACAAAAAAATATCAGCTGGTTCATAGAAAAATGCAATACCTACAGGGTGAAATGACAAAATGTACGGAGCAGCTGATTTTTTTTTTTTTTTTGTATAACCGACGAAAATTGTTTACGCTGAGGGGTTTACAATAATATGCTGAATTCATGGTTACAGTTTGCGCACTGGATAAAAACTTATCCTGTATACGGAATATACATATATACCAGGTAGTGTAATACTTATGGTATAATATACTAATTCCATGCATGGCAGATTGCTATCAAAAATTTTAGATTTAGTCTATGGTTCCTATTTTTCTCTATGCTTGCTTAGTCAACTGAACGTCAAAAAGAATAGGGGTGCGTGGATAGTGTTGCAAAGGACTCGAGTACTCGAGTCGTAATTTTAAAGAATCGACTCATGCAAGACTCCATGCTCAAAAGGCTCAGAGCTTAGAGTCAAGCCGAATCTGAGTTATTTAACAGCCATTTGAGTTTGGAAAAGGACTCGAGTCTTAGAAAAGGATTCGAGTCTTAAAATGTATTCGAGTCTAATAACTCGTCAGATTTTTTTGTATGCATAATTACATCATAACCACTAATTTGAACTTATCATCTTCTATTCGAGTTTTTCGAATGATGAGCTAAAAGTCTCATCTTCATGCTATGAGTTTTTTTTTAAGACTCCAGTTCATTTTAAGACTCTAGTCCTTTTTAAGACTCAAGTGCCTGACTATTTTTTCGAGCCAAAAAATAAATGAATAATAAAGTGCTTGACTCTAGACTTCGAGCCTTTTGAGCACACTGAGTCTTGCATAATTGAGTCGAGTCTTTAAAATTAAGACTCGAGGCTCGAGTCCTTTGCAAAAACTATGCGTGGACAGTCAACTTAAATTATACCGCTGGGTTTAAGAAATGTAGGTACATAGTAACATTTTATTCTTTTTGTACACAAAAAAAAAAGTTTTTATTTTAAATTTTTGTCGAACCGAGAAACATTTTTTTCACTACCTCATACGATTGTCTACTACTAATGGTACACCAATATCAAAATTTGTAGAGAGATCACGATAGCACAACCCGTTCACAAACAAATGATAAGTACGTAGGTACTATGTAGGTTTAACAGTAGGCCAGTTACGTTTGTAACCAACGGAACTGACCCAATAATGTTAGGGTTAAAGTAGTAGTGGCTCAGGCTTAAAACAATCTTTATTACAATAGTATCGAATACTACATTTTACATTGGAATGACATCTCGCAGGCAGCTGCAATATGTAATTTCCAAAATAAAATATTTATGAGGTTGTCGGCTGCTAAAAAAACTTACACTACTCAATTGCGCATTGTGTAAGAATTTAGTAGTGAATTTACGGAGGGAAAGTAATGGGGAAGGCAACTATCAAAATGTTATTAATGGTGTGTCGTAGCTAGCTCTCAACACAAGCTAATAATACAATACCGAAGGTGGAAGTTTTTAGTTTGTTAAATCGAGCACTACGTTTTTTTTTTACGAACTGTTTCCCGTTTTACCTCATTTTTTTTTTGATTTTGCAAAATCATCATTTTACATGATAAATTTCACGGTCCTAGTCCCAGTAGTTTAAGCTGTTCGTTGATATGTCTGTCAGTTCGTTAATACTTATAAATATATATTAAATTTAAGAATAAAATATGTGACATATTTAACTGTTTATACTAGGTAGGTACCATTATTTCTCTTGCATCTAATTCGACATAGCAAACTGCTAATCAAACAGTATACAGAATATGACCAAATTATACAAATTTTGAATCCTTTAATACAATGTTGCAGCACTGATCGGCACATGCTTTCGGATAGAGCTTCTTTACGAAAAATTTCGATTCGAATAAAAAAACAGATGAGACTAACCGCAAAAAAAAATTACGCTAAACGGACAACGTTGGTGGTAGTATTGTGGAAAATCGATCTTTCCTCGATTTGCTTTTTGAGTTCTTATCTAGACAAATAAATAAAATTGGAGCGTATGTTTGTAATATTAAGATAACTTCTTTTTACTAAGTAAAAAATGGATGTATACACGGTACGGCACATATACCAAAACAACATTTAAAAAAAAATTTATGTCTGTCTGTTTGTTCCAGCTAATCTCTGAAATGGCTGGACCGATTTTGACTGGACTTTCACTGGCAGATAGCTGATGTAACAAGGAGTAACTTGGGGTACTTTTATTTTAGAAAAAAAAAATTGATCTCACGTAAAAAAATAAATCCAATGAAAAACTTTTTTGTTAAATACCACGCGGACGAAGTCATGGGTAACAGCTATTTTTTTAATATAAATGTAATAATAGAAAACAAAAAGGATACCATTATAATTGAACTGTTACCAGTTTTCAACGAATTTTAAAGTTTTGTACACTGTATAGAGTGTTGTCCCTGAAAAGCCTTGACATTGAGCAGTGGCAACTGTTAAATATAATTACAAAACTGTTTTATGTCAACAGTTTTCTGAAATAATTGAAACTTTTTGTGTACCTAATTTATTTGTTTTCAGTATAATCTGAACTCAATTTTCAAGGGTGAATTTTCGATTCACTAAATCGATTCAGGACTAAGAATTGTTTATTTGTGTCAAAAATCGATTCTTCATTTGATCAATGTCAAATTGACATCCCTAGACGTACGCATGATAGGCACTCTTAATTTTTTTTTCTTTCGCAGCACAATTCGCAGTTCGCATCCTATCCTAGCGTGAGATGAGCGGCGTCAGTATTATTTGTCGTGCTTGTAATTTAATTTTCAGAAATTTGTTTGGAGTCTTTGTTTGTTATTTCTTTTAATCTGTTTGTGATCGACATTTTGTTTGGTGGTTGCTGTATGTTTTTGGTTATGTACCTCTCAAGTTATCGTGTCGTGTTGGAGTGGGTAGAAAATAACATCGGAACTTCGTCAAATTATTTATGGCGGCGGTAGTCTTTTGGTCGTAGAGAAAATAATGCTGCTATTGAATTAGGAGTTGGCAGTTGTACTGAATTTCTCTAGTCAATTTACATTGTAAAACTAAAATCACTCCCACTTTACAATGAGGTGAAAACGCGCGGAGTTTCCGAGTTGGCATGATGTATTGTGAATGCGTATGACGAATGGCATGAATTCATTTTGGTGTATATGCCACCCATGTAAACAAAATATTAGTTCTCCTGTTTACTCACCTATATAAGAACAAGGTTTTCTGGAACCTATCATATGGTTGTAGGTAAGTTTTATTCAAATGATTGAAACCAAGGCAGATCAGCTATTTTTACAGCTGTCTTGTTTGGTTTCAATTTGAATATTGTTAGTCCTTGTCTAGAGAGGGTTTTCCGTCTATTGGTATAAAAAATCCTTGGAAGAAATTTGGATGTTGTCTACATTTTGATAATTATAACTTAAGGCCTTGTTGCCCTGAAGGGTTGGGCAGAGGTGTACCAATAATATACCCACATTTTGCCGCTCATGGTTAAGTCATATGTAATGGGGGCGAGCTTATTGTCATCAACCATGCACAAATTTAGTTTCCGGGCTGCTACTAAGATATTCCAGGTGGATAAACTCCATAACACTTTGCCCGTCATGATAAATCAAACTCAAGACCTGATGCTCAGAGAAGCGCTTGTAACGACTAGACCAACAAAGCAGAAATTTTGATTACCATCATAATTAACCAAACCACTAATTGCTTTGGATTTAAAACAAGCTATTATATGCCTACCTACTGTTGCTTTTTTAAAGTCTGTGTTGAGTTTCTATAGTTAACAGAGAAAAATGAGAGAGCTATTATGAACCTCTACTATCCAACTGCATAGTTCAAAACCAAAGAAGAAAATTGTCTCTTTGGTAGGTGCATGGAATCTGATGGTATCCTCTCAAATGTTTTGTGGTTTGAGTACAGGCAGGAAGGCATTTCGATAGCTGAAAACTGCAATAAAGTTACTGTTTCACACTGTCAAAATTTACATTAAAATACACTATCAAAAAGTAAAATTATAAAGTTGTTATCTCTTCTTCACTTTGCTCTTGACAGTTGTTTGTCATTAGTCATTGCTTGCCTCAGGATCTCTCTCCATTTGGTTCTGTCATAGTCTGGAACAAAAGCAAAGTTTTTACTTATACATTTTCAGCTTCGGAAATAAATACAAAACAATCTGTAGTTTTTGCCTACCCCCATGGGAAAAAGCATGATTTTATGTATGTACGTACAAACCTAAAATTTTAAAATAAATTTGTTTCAAATTCTCATTTGACTAGCTTGTCCACATTGGTTGTTTAAATGTGGTCACTTTTTTTTAACATGAAAGGACACGACAATTTCTGGATTTCTGTATAATGAGAGGTCAGCTTAAATTAGGAATGTATAACTTGTGTAGCAGTGTGTACCTTGTCACAGTATTATTTTGGGTTTGTCTTTGTCTTTGTTTGGTTTTGTCCTGCAGTCACAAAATATTTCTGAATGCTTCACACAATGTAAGTAAATTGATTTTGAAATAGTGAAATAATAATGAAATCATCTGAACCCTTATGTCCACAAGTCTCAGGGTAAACGAAAAAATAAGGAACTAGCACAGGTGGCAGGCATAGGCGGCTTAGCACATGTAGGTTAAATGAACACCTGCAATGATAACAGTCGTTTGTAATAATTGTAATTTTTATCTCATAAATGTCTTGTACTGTGTTAGTCAAAACTGGTCAAGGTGTGACCACCCAATCTGTTAATTTAATGTTCATAAAGTCAAAAGCAAACCAACATTATCATTGTAGTTTACCTTTAGGCACTATAATTGTATGACAGATGTACTATTGTTTGCTAAATGTAGTCTAAAGGTAAAACTTTTGTTGTCTGGTGTGCATGAGGTATGGTTTCCCTAATGTTGATGTACTGCTGATGCATTTTCAGTGTCAAAGTCAAAGCATTTACCTAAAATAGGCACGTAAAAGGCACTTTTGAACGTCACCAGTTACCTTAAAATAGAACTGATTCTAGTCGCCCTTTCTTAAACATAGAAACTTATGGAGAAGGATAGGCAAGAAACTCCACTGTTACTCTTTTAAAATGCTTTTTTAATATTTGTATACCTACAATATTTATGTAATATTTATATGTGAAGACAATGCACTTGGAATAAAATTACCATACCACAACAGGTAAAAGAATAGGAAATGAAGCAGCGTTTTGTCCATAACTTGTACCCTGCAGTTATTGTTTGTAATGAAAATGCCCTTGTATGTCTTTGCTGCAGATGGTTTTGATGACTTCTTCCTGTTTCATGATGATTATCCAGCTGTTATCCTTTATTTGTTGAATTATGTTATTTTTATGAGTTGTGGTTACATCATAGGTGCTGTTGTAACTTACAACACAACTTGTAAGGTTCTTGATGTTGGATGAGTTGAGCTAAGCAATCATTTCAGTGCACGTGCATGAATCGGGGGGATAGGTGAACTCATTATTTCCCAAGATAAAGAAAGGATGCTAGAATTGAAGAAAGTGACTCAGATACTTTTACTGCCAGTTTCTTGAAGAGAAAGGGTCTGTTTTAATTTCCTGATTAAGTTGATAGACTTCATAATTACGATAGTGGATATAGTAACAAACCTGCCTAATGCACTTGGCTCGTCCAGAACTGCAGCAAAATTTTCTTTTGATTTCAATTTTTCTTCATATGGGATGATAGGTCGATGTCTAGTTTAAAACGATTGTGCAAATTTATTGTTTTTATTACCAAAGTCGAAGACTGATTATAAATATTAAAAACTTTTTCATAAAGGATAGGTTCGCAAGAGCATAGAGCAGTGGTGGTCCAGTGGTAACGTCTGCATTTTACGAGTAGTAGGTCGTGAGTTCGAACTCAAGCAGTCACTTTACTTTGAGTAAATTATTTCATCACCACTGCTCTCAAAACGGTGAAGGAAAACATTGTAAATGTCTTAGAACCAAAAATTCGAAGACAAGTGACATCTACTAACCCATACTGGGCCCGCATGGTGGATTATGGCCCACTCCCTCTCACTGAGAGGAGGCCTGTTTCCCAGCACTGGGAACATTATAGGCTGCTGATGATGATGATGAGGTTTGCAAGATGTTTATATTAAAATGGCTGTGCAATGTAATGTCGTTGCTTGCCTTTTGTGGGTTGCTTCCCTTTTGTGGGCTGCTTCCCTTGGTTGGCTTGCCTTCTTTTGTATGTGGACAAATAGCAGACTTTTCAATTTTTTTCAATAGCATTATATGCTGGTGTCACAATGTACTATGGAAAATAAAGGTCTGTTACTGATTAAAAATCAATAACTTTTTATTTCTGAATATTGTTCTTAAATTTTGCACATATATACAGGGTGGTCCAAATAGTGACGTCAATAAATTTTTTTTAGATTTTTCAGACCTTAGGGGTACCGTAAAACGGGGTTATTTGAAACATCTTTTTGCTAAAACATGTGTTTAATAAAAGAACAGTGTATGAAAGAACGCAACAAGGGGCTTTTTGAGTAGTTCCTATAATGCCCTCTTGATCACTTCTACTACTATTCGTCTATCATAGTAAGTTTTGAAGATATCGACGCAAGAAAGCAATCTTGTAGTATCTCGAAAAGTGGAACTTTACACCAGAGCCAAAAAACTATTTAAAAAATTCATAACTCGTAAACTAGCTGAAACCGAGAGGTAATTTTTGGAACACATATTTCTTATAATGAAATTTATTAGATGATACTAAAGATAGTATTCTAAAGTTGGTATAACATGAGTTTTAGCGAGTTACAGCAATTGGTATTTCAATTTGAATCATCAATATTGCTGTATCGTGGTAGTTGTTATGTAAGGCACAACAAAATAGCTTTAAAATTTTAGACAACGATTATGATGTATGTAATATGAAGTAAATTTGTGAGTCCTCGTATTTCGTTGTACTTCACATTCTTTTTAGAAGTAGGTCTTGCATTTTGTGTTAAATACAATTAAAACAAATTATTATGTTTAATTAAATGCTGTATGTTTATTTAAACAATGTTATTGAGTAATTAATGTTTGCCCTAGTAATAATTATAACGAATTTAAATAAAAATGTAATCAGTCTCAAAATTAAAAACCAATGAAATTTACTGAGGGCGACATTTACAACTAAATAAAATATCCTAAGCGATATTTTGGAAGAAATATGTAACAAATATAACAAAATTAAAATAACATAATTATGAATTTCTTAGGCACAAGTTTCTTAGACCTACATGAAAAACAAAATAAAACAATCAATTCGAAAAAAAAATTAAAGTTAATAAAATACCAATAGAATTACATAACGCAAGTAATTTCAGTTTGCTGCAGCCTTCACTGATTTTCATCTTCTTGATCAGACTCATTTAAAGCATCTTGTACTTTTTTGTCGCGTTTTAGACATAAAAATTCATTGGCGTATGTCCTGGGTATTACGCTCTTGTCGACGAGTTTTTTTAAGTCGTTGTATTTTTGCAATGATACTGGTAGTTTTGCAGAATATAGGCCATATTTTGGTTTGGAACCATTCAGACTACATAATATGACCTCTGTAGCTTTAGCATCTGGTAGCATAGAATATTTAATAATCATTTTGTCAGGGTTTGACTTTTTGAATGTTGCAATACATAATTTAGAAATCTGTAACTTTTGATGCTTCTTAAAGGTGCTGTTCAAAATGTCTTCAAACCCCATAAAGTCTTTACCTTCCAAAACAGACACTATATATGGAGCAGGATTTTTACGCGCCATCTCGATAGCCATCGGCCAATGAGACGGTGCCCATATAGTAGTCTTTTTTACAGCACGTTCAATAGTGGCGTGCATGCTGTCTACAGGCATAAAAGTGTGTCCAGGTATCAAGTAATTCATTTGAATTACGTCTATGTTTTTAGATATTGATAGAAAATATCTTAACATACACAACATCGTTTTATTTTTGTTCTGACCATAACATGAATCTGAATACAGCAGTACCCTTTTAACATTTTGACGTTCATCTAACTTTTGAAGGTATTTAAAGATGCAAGTAGAAATTTCATTGGCTCCGCGATGAGCGTCAACCTCGGTCCACACATTGCAGTAGCCTACCTGTGTGTTGCTTTCATAAATTGTCATATTATATACGGCTATTTTCCTTGAGTAATACAGGGCCATATTTTCACCGTGTGGTGTATTTAGGACCTTTTGCATATCAAAACTTGCACATATTACACTTGGATCTTTAGCATTAAGTTTCTGGTGGCATTTAAATCTTTTATAGGACTCATTTTTTTCTCTCAAGTGGTTTTCAAAGTTCAAGAGTTCTTCTTCATTTTTGACATCATAAGTCTGAATCATACATGTCATACATTTGTCTTTTTTAGGGACATGAAATCCTATATTGTAATTGGTCTTTAACCAATTTGAAAAAACTTTGAAAGACATTTTGTTAACACCATTATCGGCACAGTTTTTTGAATAAATGCGATACAAATTAGAAATATTTTTAAAATCATCAGGTAAGTAAAGGCGAGCCGAATCTTTTCTGCAGTAATGCGAGGGTACAAGAGGTAAAGATGTTATAAATTGTTTCGCATGACTTATTACTTCTTCTTTAGTTTTATTACCACCGCCGTTTTTTTTTCTTTCGTCTAATTTTGCAAATCCCTCGACTGCATTGTTTAGTGTGTACAACAGAAGCCTTTGCGTTATATCAAGCGTGTTTATTAAAAAAAATTGACACACTTGTCTCCTTCCATCGCCTTCATTTATATAATATGCGTAAGAGAAATTTCTTCTTGATGATTCGCCTTTATCTGTCGTATAACACTTGACATCTTTTTTTATAGCACATTGTGAGATCCAGTCTTTCTGGCGTTGTGAGCTACCCAGGTTCCAGTAATAAGTAAAAAGCTGTTGGCGTCTTTCTTCGGTTATTTCTCCACAATTCCGTTTACAAATAACATCTTTACAAGAGTTAGGTTTCATAGTTTTAGATGGAACAGATTCTCCTTTTTCATTGATAAAGGATTGTCCTAAAATTCGTTTTATTTTGTTATCATTTTTAATTTCCTGCTTTTTTTTTGGTCTGGTTTTTAAAACTTGTTCAGTATTTTCTTCCTTTGTTTCAGCGTTATTACTGTTATTTTTTTTCCCAGTCTTTTTACTATTCTTACATTTCGATTTCTTTTTTAGCTTTTTTGTTTTTTTTCTTCCTTTTTTGCTCGATGTCGAATCATCAGATGTTTCACCTGTGCTATATGATGCACTAGAATCTTCTGATGGAAATGCTTCGTTCAACAATAACGTATCAGCATCCTCTTCTTCTATAAAATCTAGATAGATTTTGTCAAAGTTCAGTTTTTTTTTACATTTCCGATTATATTTACTATCTTGGGATGATGGTTCGTCACTGTAGTTGGATTTTAAAACGTCATCAGGCGGGTTGCCATATGTTACAGGAACTTCTCCGATTAGATTTGGTGACAAATCAGCATCAAGCAAAGGGCTGCGATCTGTTTCAGGCACTACTCTGATTCTATTTGGTGATAGTTGTGCATCAACAACAGGGCTGACATTTGTTACAGGAAATGTTTTGATTAGATTAGGCGATAACTGGGCAACAATAAGAGGTTTATTATTTATATCAGTAAAATTTTGGTTTGGATAGTTCTGGTCAATTTGAAGTAGGTTCATATTTACTTCAGAAGTAACATTAACTCCACTTAGATATTTCTGAGTATCAAGGAGGTTGTTATTTGATTCAAGTACAACTTGTACTGAATTTACACGTGTATGATTTTCAATGGATTGGTTGTTATTATGAAGAACCTCACATTTATTATTTTCTGCTCCGTCATTATGAGAAATACAAGAATCAGTAATATTAGACTCTTTTACTGTATGTGTTTTAAGATTCTGAGACATTTTTGGACTTTCCAAACTATGATCAGATTCACAAGTTACTAAAACTTCATAACGATTCTGTAAGTTATCATTCATTTCAATCTCAGCTATTGTACTTGGGGTTGGGGTCAAGATAGGCTGAACGATCTGGGCTATATTTTCCAAGTCACTTTCATTAACATCATCATTTTTAATGGCACTTTCAGAAAACTGTGTTGTATTATTATTACTTTGAGTTATAAAATGCGTCGAAGGAATGTTTTCAATTATCCGCTTCGTCTCAGAAATGTAATATTTTGGTTTGCGAAAAGTAGGTGTGAGATCTTTAACAACTCCAGCTGCTGCTGCTGATTTTGAGTGATGAGGAGTCGTCGGAAATGAAGACTGATCTGGTAAATAATATTCGGAACTCCTACCTGCGGCTTCACTAAGGTACCTCTCCGATCGGACTGGTTTTCCATATTTATAGGTAATGTCACTGATGATCTCAATCTTACGCTTCTTCTTTTCATCGTCTTCGCAAGTGTCTCGCTGTGGTTTCAACTCATCTTTCCACTGTCGACGTTTTGCCATCTTTATATATTATAAACTATTCAGTTTCACGATGATAAATTAATAAGTACCTGAAAAGTAAAATTAAAATAACATAAGAAAATTGAGCAAACAAAAAACACAAAAACCACCGTGAGCAACACAAACATGAAAGTCATAACTAATGTCAAAGCTAAGGTGAGATTTCAGCGGCGAACTCTCGCGAACTGCATTCATTGAGGCCATGCTAGGGCATGCAAGAGGGTATAATGGGTAGTTCGCCGTCCAACCACGGACCAACCCAGGGTCGACTTAGCGGGCGCGTTGTGTTCCACGAAAAGGAGCTGTCAACAATCTGACGGCTGCCACAGAAGGTCGCACGCCTGCCGGGGTCGCGGGACAGTCTAAACAGGTAACCGCGACCCTGGAACGCAAAGGACAATTGTTGGAACACTTTGAATTGTAGTCAGTACAGTCCATTCGCTTCATCCAGGACAGGAAGACTTATTTGATTATTTTAACATCTAAAAAAAGGGGAGATGTCAGATGTAACATCATTATGCCACTACGGTAAATCTCGCTCGTTTTTTATGGTCTCAATGACACTCATTTACTCACCCGAGCTGAGCTCGGTCGACCAGGAATTTATAATAATTGGATTTATTAAGTTTACAGATAATTAATAAGACGTATTTCATTATCAGATCACGACCAACTTTCTATAGAATCTATTCTGGAGTATAATTTTTAAAACAAAAAGAAACCGAAATCGGGCCACAATTGATTGAGAAATCGGTGAACAAACATAAAAAAATACATACCTACAGCCGAACATAATAAGTATAAATAGATAAAGTAAATAAAATGGCTAAATAAGATTACTTACGTAGGATTCACTTGAGTTGTACACGTAAAACACGCCCGAATATCGTAGACGACGAACTCGTGTTCTTGCTTGTGCGCTCGCACATCGACTGCAATACAATCGGGAAACGTCGTATCCAGGGGAAGACACGGGGACGGGGGCAGGTTTCTTTAGCGTAATTTAAATTGTACTCAAATTTCAACTCTATTATAAATGATTTATGGATAATATTTATCATAAATGTGTAGAATGAAACGTAGTAAGTCTAAAACACATTCAAAACCCGAGCGATAGAATTGTAGTATCTCTAGCTGGAATAAAATATTGAGGCGGCGAAATTGCTGTATCTCAATAAATTATTATTTGGGACGTACACATAATGCTGTAAATGTTTCATAGTATATAAACAAGGACAGTGTATCTTGACATCGGAAAAAAATACTTATTACTATTTTGTCGTATCTATTTGTTGTTGTAAAATAGTTGATTTTATGGTACTTACAGCATTTTGAAGTATGTTTTCTTAAAAAAGTTAAGAAAAAGTCCACGTCGTATCATAAAAAAAAAACCTCCTAGGAAAACATGGGTCAGACTGTCCGACGCAGTATTTTTTTCTGAATTTAAAAATGCAATAAAAAGAAAAACCCATTTTTCGAGATACGACAAAATCGCTTTCCAGCGTCGATATACTTATATTTTGAAATACGCTGTTCCAAATATCGCTACTATGGGGTTATTTGGTACCTACCACAATTTATTGGACCTGTTTTTCTTAATTTATCAAACATTGGGCTAAATAAAACCGCCGAAGCGATATTTGGAAATATTTTAGGGTAACCTGGTTTTGTTTAAATCGCAATTTGACTGTTTTTGGTCAAGAAAATACCGAATTATATGAAGGTAGTTACATATCGAAATTATATTTGTTGCCAAAATGGGATATTTGGAATATTACGTAAGTATAACAAAGTTGTACCTATTATAAGTAAAGCGATATTTGGAATTCTTAAGGGTAAGCTATTTTTTACGAGTGTCATGAATGTGGGCTGATTACATTGATGTATTAAAAATAGGAAGATAAGCCACTCTCTAACATCACGTAAATATTAAATGGACTAGAAACACCTACATGTAATCACACACACACAACTACATTTCTCGGTGTCGTGCGTCATGTGTTCGACAATCGAAATAGAGAGACATATTACGCGGGCTATAGCGGGAACGAGATAGCAATAATTGTCACTATTACGTACCCATAACAAAACGGAAACAAACTACGAGCTGCCGAATGTTGACCGAATGTTTACGATTAGGAACGACTTATCACTGAGCAAACATTAAATATTGTTAAAATTTTCAACAAATTAACATTTTTGGTTGTACTTACGAGTGAAAACTAATCCCGTGGGACTTGTTCTTGGTTTTTGCATTATTTGTGCACATTTTATAAACACAGGAAGGCATTGTTGCTGCTTATTTAGAACGATTGCTGTAATTTTACCTAACGTGCTACACAAACGCTAGTTCGATTGTGGCTAAGGTCGATTGTGTCCTTTTCCCCTGATTTATGCGGTCCACATCGACAAGCGCGTACCATATCTTCCCTTATTATACATCAATGGCTGATTATGATGAATTTATCTATACATCTATACAAATAAATAAAATTGGAGTGTCTGTTTTTAATATTAAGATAACCACTTTTTACTAAGTGCATATGGATGTATACACGATACATATACCAAAACAACATTTTTTACAATTTTTGTCTGTCTGTCTGTCTGTCTGTTCGTTCCCGCTAATCTCGGAAATGGCAGGACCGATTTTGACGGGACTTTCACTGGTAGATAGCTGATGTAACAAGGAGTAACTTAGGCTATTTTTTTTTTTAGAAAGATTCTTTATTTTAGAAAAAAATAACTATCTTCGAAAACTACGCTGACATACGTCTCAAAATTCGAAAAACCCTGGCTGAATCCTACGAAATAGATCAAAATAATGTACTACAGTATTGTACACCTTAAAAAGGCCTACAAAAATGTCCTCAATGGTAATTATGTCTATCTCTTAGGGATAACCCACAATAACCATTTTTACACGCTTTATATTAGCTTCACTTGTATGTTTGTATGTTTGTATATTTGTATGTTTGTATATTTGTATGTTTGTTTGTAACCGACTCCTTATAGTGCGATTTTGACCCACTTTAAACGACCAGATTTCATTCAAACTTTGCACACCTGTCAAGGACTGATGACAATGCAATAATTTCATAAATTTGTGCCATTATCCTTGCCAGGGTTACCAGGACATCAAAAAAACTGTCACAAACTACGCTGACATACGTCTCAAAATTCGAAATAGGTACCATATCATCCTACTAAAATTGGCGCGCAGAGATTTACAAAACATGTTCCAGGAAAAAGGTACCCTAAAAAATAGAAAATAAATAATAGTTTAAAAAAACTAAAAAACACGCTTCCATGGAAAACCAAACTAAAAAGTACAAAATAATGGAAAAAAAGCGTGGGGTGCCTGATATCAATAAAAAAATACCTTAAAAGCACCCCACGCTTTTTTTCCATTATTTTGTACTTTTTAGTTTGGTTTTCCATGGAAGCGTGTTTTTTAGTTTTTTTAAACTATTATTTATTTTATCTTTTACTTTTTACGAGAAATAAATAATATTATTTACGAAGCGATTTTAAGCAATACAGCATTAATCCTTATCCAATTAAGTACCTTAAATACATTGTGCATTTAATATAGATCAATATGGCCCTTTACAGCATGTAATTTAAATGAATATCTTAGAAGATATTAGAGATTTAAAAAGTGGGCGCAGAGCGCGTTGGCAGGGGCCGGGTAGTACAGGATAAGTAGGATTGTAATTCATATTACTTTGGCTTCAAAGTAATTGCGAATATCATGTGTGTTCATTATACTCAAAATAAACCTAATAGTATTATTTCAAGTAAGAGACCGCGAAATTGCTTAGATGTTTAGATTTTTGGATGTTTGTTTCTCAATGATGCAAAGACGGCCAAACGGATTTAGATCGAATTTGGCACAAAGATATATTATATCATGGATACGTAACAGATAGGATACCTACTTTATCCCGGTAGTAGGTTCCCGGGTGTTATTTTCCGACAGCTATACGGGCCAAGCCACTGGCAAAAGTACTATTCCTATAATTATGTTCGGTGTCTGGTAAATGATTGAGTGTCTGTATAGGTAAAATAGGAGCGTTAAGAAAAACCAGGAAGACTTATATTCAACTAAACCAAGCCCTATGTTACAGTCTTCTTACTCTGAATACTATTACTTATTTTAAAAACACCAAAACACATGATGTTCTCACAAACTATGAATCCTAAGTAATATGAGTTATAATCCTACTACTAATAATATTATATATTTGAAAATATGTATGATTGGGTGTTTGTTTCTCAATCACGCAAAAATGGCTGAATGGATCTGGATCGAAAATAGCACACAGAGTCTATATTACCTATATAACCTGGAATAACACATTCTTATCGCGGTAGTACGTCCTCTTGCATTAATGTCCGACATCCACGCGGGCGAAGCCGCGGGCAAAAGCTAGTGAGTAATAAAATTTATTTTGAGGTTACGGTTCGACGTAAACACGGACATTTGCCACTTGTTCGTTTATACGTCGGGCTTTTTGTGTAAGTCTCAATCTATGAATGTATGATTTCTTGTTTTTATAAGAAGATTCATAGATATTTTTCTTTAGTTAATACTTTACTTACTTACTTACGTCTTTAGCTACTTACTATCGTGCATTTTTGTTTATTATTATTTTTCAGAGTTTGACTCAGAAAATGAATTAATTCAGCTAAGTGATCTACAAGCAGACAAGTACGGCAATTTGGATTATATAGGATCGTTTGATAAAAGCCAGTAAGTGACATTTATCTACACTAATATTATAAAGAGGAAAGATTAGTATTTTTGTGTGTGTATGTATGTGTATGTGCATGTATGTCTGGGGATGAGCGGGCGAAGCCGCTGGCAAAAGCTAGTAAATAAATAAAACCCAACTATCTCATTTCAATTGACATATTTATTTAATATTCATGGTGAATAAAGAAAAACGTAAGAAAAATAAAAAGTCAAAACAAATGTTAAATATTCCCAACATAAAATTCTAGACAAAAAAGAAATACGAATGAAAAAAAATTATGATGATGTGAATTGAGATGTATTTTTGACGTAGCTCAAAAATACATCTCATCGCTTTTTTCAGCGAGTAGGAATTCTTCGAAATTAGGATTTTTATTCATTAATTTTTTTTTTATAATCCATATGTCGTCAACCTCATCTCGATCAATTTTCTTGGTAATTCGAAATGCAAGCTGTGGCTTTTTTATTGTTTTGAAAAAATTTACTGTGTAGTTATATTTACGTCCATCAATTTTAATATTTTCAATAAATCCAACATAATATTTACATTTTTTACCGTCACAGTAGCGCACCAAAACATGGTCATTCACAGCATATACAGATTCCATTACATGTTCTTCAAGTTCTTATTGCTCTCTACATGTTCTTGCCTGGTGTTATTATAATTTTGGTCGTTTTCATTACAGTACATATCTCAATCCAGTTCAAAGTCTTTCTGTATTTGCAAGGGATCCACATTTTCTTGGTGAGAATCATTGGACTCATGAGCTTTTGAAATCTCAGGTTCCGGCAAATCGATATTCTCACTTATTAATGCTGAGGTACTCACATTTTTATCAGTCTTATAGATTCCATGTTCTAGCTCAGTCTTTAAGTTATCATAAGTCTTTTGTTTTATAGAACCTGCAGTTACATATGATCTTACAGATGACATTTTGCAATCTTTTATTTTCGAATTTTGGAGGTCTTTTGTATCTGTTGGTTCATTATTGTAAAAGCAAAGTTCATGTACTTCAGATTCATCTTTTTGCGTTATTAAATCTTCTTCTAAATCTATATTATCACATATCGTTACTAAATTTCTTGGATTGTTGTCAGTCTTATCAGTTTCGTATTCTAACTTAGTCGTTAAGTTGTCATCAGTCTTTTGTTCAACATAACCAGCAGGTACATATGATCTAGCAATTATCTTATCATCATCGTCAGGAATTTGACTGTTTTCTGCAGTTGGCGGTTTAATGTAAGTACAGTCACTCATGTCTTTGTTACATTCGTAGCCTTCATCATTGCTCTTGACATCAGAGCTGTTTTCACTAAAATTAACATCTATAATGTCCGAGTCACTATGGACACTCATGAGATCTGACACACTTGTAGTGTCAGAATCTGTTGAATCTCTTTTGGTTTTCTTGTTTTTGGATTTCTCGGCTTTAACACTGGCTATCAATAGTTGAATACTTACTGGATCCAAGTCTAATTTTTTCAAATCACTTATCTTCATCTGTTTTTTTTCTAGTTTTGGCCTACTTTTATTTCCCTTGCCTTTGCGGTTAATAGATAAATTTTCACCAGATGCTGGTTTATTTTTCAAATCACTAATCTTCAGCTGACTTTCTTCTATTTTTAACCGACTTCAAAAAGGAGGAGGTTCTCAATTCGGATGTTTATATGTTTTTTTTTTTTTTTTTTTATGTATGTTCGGGCATAACTCCGTCATATATAGATGGATTTGCAAAATTCTTTTTTTGTTCGAAAGGGGTTTATTCTGAAATGGTCCCATATAATTTTCATATAGATCTGATGATGAGTTCGGGAGACAGACACCGGAACTCTTTAAAAAATGACAGGAAATCAACCGCGATTTCTGCTATCGCATAAATATGCATTGTTTGTTTGGAATTAGTGCAGGGTGAATACCACAACTAAAAATTTAAAAATAAAAACTTTTTTACAAAAAAAAACAACCGACTTCCTTAAAAACACTACAAAGTGAAAAATAACTTTAATTTCGGAAGTCGGTGGCAAAAAAACCATAAATACAGATCCTAAGACACCGACTACCGAAATTAAAGTTATTTTTCACTTTGTAGTGTTTTTAAGGAAGTCGGTTGTTTTTTTTTTGTAAAAAAGTTTTTATTACTTTACTTTTCTTTCCCTTGCCCTTGCCTTTAAAAAATACATATTCTCCAGTTTCTGGTTTGTTACTAGTTTCTATAATCTTTTCATGTTGTGAACTTTGATCATCTGAGCTGACGTATGTGGAGTCAGAGGCATAGGCATTACATAGCCCGGAAGGACCAGCAATTGGCTGCGTATCAAGCAAATTCGATTCTTCATTTTTAAATCCTCCGGTGATATCAGAATCGGTGTTACTCATGTCTTTGTCAGATAAATCGGAATTGGATATAGTCAAAGATTTTTTATTCTTCGTTTTGCCCGACACTCGCTTTTGTGTATTTTTCCTTTTTTGTTCCTGGAGGGGTTTGGTTATGGCTATGTCGTCTGCTGTAATACTCATTCCGGGTGGTACATTGCATTTCCTTTTTCGTTTTGTTTGTCCAGTGGCACTTGTAGGACATCTCATTTCTTGCAAAAGTTCTATTACAGCCGAAGATGCTGCGTTCTCTATCTCTTCTTCTGGAATAATCTGTGTTTGTGGCAAGCGTGACTTGGGTCGGTCCGAATTTATAGGGTATAAGCCACATTTGTTAAATCCGGCTATCAGGTTATTGGATTCCGTGCCACTCTCTACCAACTTATTCTTCAATTTCTTTAACAACTTTGGAAATGAACTTTTAACTAGAGTCTTATGTTTTAATCCTTCTGTCTTCTTCCACTTTGTTAATACGTCACGCCAATACCTTTTTAAAGGAGCGTAAAAAGCCACATCCAGTGGCTGGAGAAGATGTGTAGTTTTTAGAGGTAAGCAAATAAACGTTATGTTCAGTTCACTGCAAGTCTGTAGAACAGATTGTGAGAAATGAGAAGACAAGTTATCTCCTATTACAACTTTTCGTCCTGGTTTTTTTCTTGCGTACGGAACTATTATCGTATGAAACCAGTTTTCGAAGCATACCGAATCAAACCAGCCACTTTTTGACCTGTTGTATCTGGTGCCTTCAGGTCCTCCCTCCAGCCATTGATCCCACAGATGATCCGCTTTGTAAACCACATATATCGGCAAGGATTGTCCATCTGCAGTGCCAGCAAACATCAAAGAAATTGATGACTTTTGATGAGACAGTCTGGGGAGACTCCTTTGATAGATTTTTCGTAACGATAAAAAAACTCATCTATTTCCTGTTCTGTAGTTTTGGCGCGATCGCTAGATATGTTTGACGCTGTTCGATTGGAAATCTCATGTTTGTGTCTGTTTAGGAAATTGCGCGCCCAGTCTACACCAGGGATGTTGTCTTTTAGTCCATATATGGGTTTTCCAATTTTATTTAAATATTTTTGTGCAAATACTCGTAGGTCAGTTGAATCAAAAGGAAACCCCCAGTGGCTCAGTAATTGAATATATTCTACAAACGATTTCTCTTCTTCTTTCGAAAAGAGGGTTGGGTGCCCCGCTTTTTCTTGCGTGCAATTTTTATATCTATATTTTCTGCTTAAAGTGCTAATCGGAATATTGTAATGTTGCGCAGCGTCTTTCACTTTCAAATTACCATTCTGAACGGTTTCTATTGCTTTTTGTAAATCTTCTTCAGAATACCGCAGATATGGTGGATGAGTTTTGCCATTGCGTGAGTTGGTATACTTCCTTTGATATGTTCGCACCATGATATCATCCCTAGTTTCATATTATCTGTGGACTAAATAATAGGTAGGTAATTGAAGCGTGATAACTTAGCCTTAAATGAATTTTTTTGCACTCTTGGGGCTATTTGAAGCGACTACTTTAATCCATACTAATGCATAGAAAACCGTAGAAGGGGCTATTTGAAATATTGTTCCAAATAACCCCAAAATCAACCTCAAAAAGCCCCAATCACAAAAAATAGGTACAGTACATAGCTCGTTAGAGATAGAAAACAGCAACTAAAACCACTGAAATCTGCGAAAAACACACGTATACATAGTTTGATTAGCGTAGTACATACCTTTCTGGATTTTGTGTATCAGATGAAAGTTGTAACCCCACGATAAAAACCAGAAATTCGAAATTTACAAAAACATTTACTGCTCCACGTGAAATGCTAAACTAACCTCCAAAATTTGAATGTGACATAGACAGTTAGTTGTTGTGTTGCCAGGTGGCATTCAAATATTCCTACCCTTGACAGATAAAAAAATACATGTGATCAAAACTTTTATTTTAGAAATTCCAAATAACCTCACTATATCCAAAAAAACCCATTTTACGGTATTCAAAAATTCCCCATATATGGTCCGCGATTTTTTGTAGTTTTCGAGTTATAATCTTTTTTTGTTTTTTTTTTTTATGTATTCTGCTAGCGAGGTTAGCGTCAGAATGGCTGGTTGCCTATGGCAAGCGGCTCTGAAAGTATAATCAAGAATTGCTACCCAATCGTCATATTTGCTACATTTCTTAAATAATTGCTACATATGATAAGGTGCGTTGGGGTAATACCGGACGGATTTTGGGATAGTTGCAAGGATTTTGCAAAAACTTTTTTTTTTCAATTTTGGTATACACCACATTCTTGAGAAATGGTGGAAATTGATAATGATTAAACACAGTGTAATTTAAATATTAATTTATTTATAAAAACTCAATACTTTTTGTTTGGTAAGCCTGTAAAATCAAGACACAATTTTTGTGAGTTTAATGACGATTTGGCCGTCAAGGAGTAAGTTCGAACAACAATTTAATACTATTTCTATGGCTAGAAGTACTAGGTGTTAGAAAATAATGTAACCTATTTTTCCTGTTCTTTAATATGACATCAACAAAATCTACCTAATATTACAAACATGGATGTACCAACTGATTCCTTTTATTTTGGTTAAAACTGTCCGATCTTACCCCACATACCAAATTTAGAAGATATTAAGATTCTCAAAGTTTAGTTTTATCCACAAGCAGAGTACTAAATAAAATACGCGTATGTTAAAGCGTCATTAAAATCGGAATACTGTATGGTTGGTATAGAGATGAAGGAAAGGGGTAACAAGAACAAAATTGTGCTGTTTTAGAAATCCGTTTTATTAGAATAGGATTTCAGATCCTCAAAAAATGAAAAACATAATAATATAAAGTTTAGAATTCAAACATGAATGAAATCATTAATAATACTTACTATATTTATTAAAATTTACATTCTTCAATTTAAAAGAAATTAATACAAGCAATTATAGCAAAGATAAAAATCCTAGAAAACTGAAATTTCTATTACAAAGGTCTAGAAAAATCAAAATCAAAATATAATTATCAATAACAAAATACAAATTTTCAGTTTTTAGGAACATTTTACCATCTTAAAGAAAATCAAAACATAATTATCAATAACAAAATACACATTTTCACTTTTTAGGAACATTGTAACAATCTTAAAGTATAGAAATCACAAACACGGAATGACATAATATAATCCTATATGAAAATAAACACAACAATCGTCATTTTAAAAGAAATTCTCATCATCGTCATTCATAAGGGACCCACAGGATCTTCATTTATCTGTAGTAGCTCTATCACCTTAACTATATTATACTCAGGTACGTAGTCTTGATCTTTACGCTTGGGAATAACAAATTTTAGGTTGTTTTTCTTGCCGATAGTTTTATAGAATGTTATCTTGTACATATTCGGGTTTGCATTGATTTTACTATTTTCAATGATACCCACGTAATACACTTGCGTGCAATAAAATCGACCCACCCCGTACGCTTCGTTCAGAACACGATAAATATAATTTTTAAATTAATTATTGAATACTTTTCACACTCTTTGTTAAATGTCAGTCTAAGATTCACCAGTTTTTAGTGTAACAAATTTTGGTTTATTGATTTTACAGACAGAAAAACAAAGACGATTAGAATTACTAAATTTTTAGTGAATAATTTTGAAAGCGAAAATCCAAAAAAAGCATTAAATTTCTAAAGAATACTCTGTTCAGTAGCTTGTATTCCCCCCACGTGCTCTTATTGCAGCTTCCATCCTGATTTTTATTGACCTTATTAATGTTTTTATGAATTCTTGGGGTATACCGTCCCACTCCTCTGGAACAGCCACCTTTAGTTCCTGGAGGGTTTCTGAGGGCTGATTTCTGGCCATGACCCTTCTCTTCAGCTCTTTCCAAAGATGTTCAATGGGATTAAGGTCAAGGCTCCTTGTTGGCCACTCAATAATAGGAATTTCCACCTAACGTAGGTATTGGAATTCTATCGTGACTGTATGTGATCGGGCGCTGTCCTGCATTAGCGTGAAACCCACACCTACAAATTCAGCGTATGGCATAACATGTTGTTGTAGTACCTCCTGGATGTATCGCTGAGCAGTCAGATTGCCTAGACGAGGTCCGGATACGAACTGAAGATTCGTTTTTCCTTTCAAAGAAATTCCGCCCCAAACAGTCCACAAACCTCCTCCAAAAGCCACTCGGTCTTCAATATAAGGCTGTGCAAATCGTTCTCCCTCCCTTCGGTAAACTCTTTTGCGCCCATAATTTCCATGAAAACTAATTTTACTCTCGTTCGAGAACAGTACGACCTTCCATTGTTCGAGTGTCCAATCGAAATGAACACGAGCAAATCGAAGCCGCGCTTGGCGATGCGCGGGGGTTAATTTTGGACCATTAGCGAGTTTGTGTGGATGCAATCCGCTTTCTTTAAGTCTCCTTCGTTCAGTCCATTCACTTACAGCTACACTGCGTACATTACGAAGTTGCTGTTGCACCTGAAAACCAGTCTAATGTCTATTTCTAAAACTTGTAGACACTATAAATCGATCATCTCGTTCTGAAGTTGCCCGATTTCTTCCTGAATCTGATCGTCTATTGAAGCTCCCAGTCTCTAAGAACCTTTGGTACACTCGTCTTACTGCTGATCGACTTAGGTGAAGACATGTAGCCACGACGCGCTGACTCAATCCAGCCTGGATCATTGCTACAACTTTCATCGCACTCGGCCGGAGTAGTATCCATTTTCACAGAGAGTTAAAACAATTAAACTTAAGGTAAATGGTGACTTAATCAGTAAAATAACCAATTATTGAGTAAACAATAAACTGATTAACTTTTAACACAATTCAATATCACAGATTGCGTTATTAAAAATGAGAAATGCGGGAGTCTGAATAAACGAGTCAGTATCATCAATAATATCCCGTTTATTGAAGTGTCGTGTATGTACAAATAAAGAACAATGGCAGGTGCCCATACATCATTTTATTTGAAGTAAAAAAGCTTGTTACATTAATGGAAACTACCGTAAAATGTTCGTAATAAGGTCCTAGACATAGATTAGAAAAGATTTTCAACAAAAAACTACGTTATTAATGAATATTGAGACTTTAGTCTTTTTGGCGGGAACTTTGAATTTGAAAAAACTTTTAAGGTTTTTGACTATCGTGTGAATTTTTGTTTGTTGTAATAAATGAAAAATAATGAATTATTGACTAAAGAAAGAAATTAAACAAGTAATTTTTAATACAAACATTTATTCTTCATCATCTTCTCTAACAATAACATCATCTAAAAACTGCGCTGGGGCTAAAATACGTTCTTCATGCCTAGCCCACCCCAGATACCATACAAGCGTCATGACATGAGCGCAACACCCGACTGTTCGCCGACCCACCAGACAATTACAGCAGTATTCAGTTATACCAGTACGACTAGGAATATTATTTTCAATAATTATACAGGGTGTCCAAGAACCTGGCGTCCAACTGGATTCCCACGATGCCCCAAGTTCTAACAGTACTCAGAAAAATATTTTAAAAAATCCACCCCATGTACTTACAGAATTATACTGATTTCAAAAAAAAAGGGGAAATGAGCACCCTGTGACATACTTTTGAATGCTGTGACTGCTAATGCTGATAATTTCGATATTTCTTGGAGGTTTTGTAATCTAGGGTATTGCTGTGTCTAAATAGAATGTAAAAATAATGTACTTATTGTACCATTTTAAAATAAAATATTATTTTAACTAAAGGTGATATGGAAAACTATTGAATTTCGCAACTTTGACCGACTGTAGTGTAAAAAAAATGTATCAAAATAGTATGGCAAGTGACGTCAAATTTTGACGCGTTTATTCCTCTTTTTAAAAAGGTATAATACTTACACATTAATTTGAAAAAAAAAATTTTGATAATATTTTTACTCAACAACCCAATTTTTACGAAGTGCCTACCTACTAACGGTAACTGTCGGACCCTTTCTTATCTTAGAAACTGTTATGTTACTACTATTATTTACTTCGGTTCCAAGGGTGAGCAAGAAGGAAATACACACAGGTAGATGGGTTCCCAGTAGAATAAAAGCAAAGAATGTTAGTTTAAAGATATTTTATTACAATAAATGTTCAAAATGTTGACCACCCGCGGCAATACCAGCTCTCACTCTCCTTAAAAAGGACCGCTTTATGTTTCGCGAGTAACTTTTTTGACGTATCACCTGCACTGCTTGTGTTATCTTCTCACGAAGGTCAGCGATGTCATTAATGGGCTTTGCATAAACGAGCTCCTTCATAGTTCCCCAGAAAAAAAAATCCAGCGGATTTAAGTCAGGTGAGCGGGCTGGCCACGGGATTGTTCCTGATCGCCCAATCCACCTGTTCGGGTATTGCTCGTCCAAAAACTCTCTAACGGATACGCGAAAATGTGCTGGACAGCCGTCGTGTTGGAACCACATATCTGGTGGGGTCTCTTCTAGTAAGTTTGGCAAATCATTTTGAAGAAAATTTAAATATGATTCGCCAGTCAAATTCTCGGGCATCTCAAATGGACCAATAATATTCCCACAGAGAATACCGGTCCACATGTTCACTTTGAACCGGTACTGGGATCTATCTTCTCGCATCAAGTGCGGATTTTCCACATGCCACTCGTGCAAGTTGTGTAGGTTCATGTAGCCATCCTTCTTAAATGTTGATTCATCTGACCACAAAATTTTGTCGATAAAGTTTTCGTCTTCTCGATGTTTTTGCAGGATTGTTTCACAAAACGCGACTCGGCTCGGATAGTCTCGAGGTAAAAGACTTTGCACTCGCTGTACGTGGTACGGATGATATTCTTCTTTTTGGAGAATACTGTGTGCTGTGCTCTTCGGTATCCCCGTATCAGCTTCTATTCCTCGCACAGAGATGCTTGGATTTGCCGACACCGCCTCTAAAACTTCATCGCGTATGAAGTCATTTACGGGTCGTCCTTCACCAGCTACTTGATTGGGGAACCGCCCGTCACATAGTGATCTGTGCACATTAATGAAAACTCGATGGTCGGGATATCGCGTAGCCCTCGGATACCTTTCTCTGTAAAGTCTCGCTGCAGCTCGTCCATTACCTCTACATTCTCCATAAATGTAGTGCATATTTGCGTATTCTTGCGGAGTGTAGGTCGCCATGGTAGCACACACAAAACACAAACTGTCCAAACACAGGCAAAGGTCGTCGTAAAGAGTTCGTTTCAAAGTCCAGAGCACAAAGAGTAATCGAGTCCAATAAACAAAGCTTTAAATCGTAGTACGTGATCAATGGTAACAATAAGAGAGAGGTGCGTAGTAACGGCAGGAGGCAGTGACGCGTACTGACCGTACTGTTATCCTAAATAGCACGATCCCAGATAGCGTCACTATCTACCTCACTCGCACCTCTAACCTTTTTCTCCCTCACTCTTACCTGAATAATGGGGTACCATAAAGAAGAACCAGCAAATCGCAAAGATAGTTTCTGTCTTGCTCCCTCCTGTTGTAATAACGAATCACTATGGTGAGATGCATGCACATACCGTCCCTTACGGTCTAACCTGTTTTTTGAGAGGCCTGTTGTTATTTTTATGAGCATACAATAGTAATTCTTTAGAGGTTAGATTCAATTCGTCGTAAATTTTTCTTTCTAAGAATTCTGTAAGACATCGTAAAAATTGGGTTGTTGAGTAAAAATATTATCAAAATTTTTTTTTTTCAAATTAATGTTTAAGTATTATACCTTTTTAAAAAGAGGAATAAACGCGTCAAAATTTGACGTCACTTGCCATACTATTTTGGTACATTTTTTTTACACTACAGTCGGTCAAAGTTGCGAAATTCAATAGTTTTCCATATCACCTTTAGTTAAAATAATATTTTATTTTAAAATGGTACAATAAGTACTTTATTTTTACATTCTATTTAGACACAGCAATACCCTAGATTACAAAACCTCCAAGAAATATCGAAATTATCAGCATTAGCTGTCACAGCATTCAAAAGTATGTCACAGGGTGCTCATTTCCCCTTTTTTTTTTGAAATCAGTATAATTCTGTAAGTACATGGGGTGGATTTTTTAAAATATTTTTCTGAGTACTGTTAGAACTTGGGGCATCGTGGGAATCCAGTTGGACGCCAGGTTCTTGGACACCCTGTATAAACAAAGTAAGTTCGCCTGGTTATATGTCGCGACTTAATTCTACCCCTTATTAATGTCATATTACCACTGCCTCTAAGATTATATTGCTGAGTGTTGATGGGTTCACTACATACCTCAATAGTATATCCGCCATGGGAACGTACATGCTCGCCATAATACGAGCGAGCTTGACGTATTTGGTATGTTCCCAGGGCGAATAAAATGAGGTCTCTGTATTCCAGGGTAGGGAAGTATAATAAATTCTCTGCATCTGCAGTTATATTTGTGAAGAAGGATGTTCTCCTATTCATATTAATTGCTTCTACCATGTCTGCCAGTTCGTTGTGAATAAACATTCTTTGTCTTATTATTACTAAAATCTCACTCGCATAAATATTATCATGAAAGCGAACACCAAACTTATTTAACAAAGCTGCCGCTATTTTAAAGTTTTCAAACATATGTGGTAGAGCCCGATGAAAGTATTCTTGTCTGAATATTTTATAATCTCTCTTAAAGTGTCCATTTACGGCCTCTACCACCCATCTACAAATTGTTACACAGCGGCTTCGGTTAGCTTGAGCTGTTGTGAGTTGGTGCTCGCCTTCTAAGAGACTTTCAGGCATACATGTTTTATATCCACATCCTTCTAACAAACTTATACTATCCCTAAAACCTCTGTCCAGAATGAATACGTCATCACCTTGAAAATATGATCTTAGAGCAGACCCTTCTTCGAATAGGCTATTCATAATGTCGGCATCTGAGGTAGTGGCTTTATAAGGACCAAAACAATCCAAAATATAGCCATCGCAGGCAACAATTAAAAAAGGTTTTAGTAAGTTTCTGTACTTATGCAAGGAATAGCTTTGTTTTTGAAATAAATAATTGGCACTCTTATGTATGTAAATGTATGTGCCATCACATATAACAATTACATTATTTGGATTGTTTTGGTATAGCCCTACAGGAATCAATAAATTATGTTGTAAGAGATTTTCTCTTGATAAATGGTTGATTCCCAGAAATCGTGGTACAAAATGTTCGATTAGTATTGCCCTTATTTTGTCCATTAAAGTTTCCAAGGTTCTTCTTGGTACTTGTACTAGTGATGAAATTCTTTCGTCAGAATCGCCTGTCCTCAATTTTAATAGCAATGCTGCTAGGCCTAGCTTCCCTCTTTTTATTTGGACAATTTGTGGTATGTCTTCAACTAAATTGTTGAACTTTTCTTTACTTAATCCCATCCAATATTCGAAAATCAATTCATCCATTTCATCTATATTTTCAAAATCTAATGATGGATTGAAGGCATTTACAAATGTAAATACATGTTGTATTTGTTCAGCGGTAAACAAATTAATACTGTTTTGTTCACTTAGAGATTCCCAGGAATTGCTCATTAAATGCTCATCACATACTCGAGCTAAACTTGGTAAGTAATATTTGTGATTTTTCAGCACAATAGCTCGCAATTTGTCTGATATTGTACGCAGAGTGGTACTACTGCAGTTCACAAAAACACAATGGTTGCTTGTATTTGCTGCTCTTCGGTAGTCAGGCAATATTATCTGATTTGTGTTTGTACTGCGAGTACTTTCAATCTGAGGTTGTGCACCAGTAGTTTGATGTGTTTCTTCTGGTGCTTCTACTTGTTCGAATGTTTCAGATGATCTGGCATCATCGAGAGTATTCATTCGGCTGACTTCTCTTTGCACACTTATCCAACATGATTGGCACACACAATCAGATGGTGTTATCTGAAAATAAAACACAAACTTAAGAATTATAATATTCATAATAAAATGATGTAATATTTGGATACAAAACTTTTGCAGAATAGTATTATTTTCATTTAGGCTATTTTTAAACTTCATATTAACGGAGTGTTAAAATGAACATTTAAAGTCATACTACGGCACCGCATGAGACTGCCCTGAATTGGCGAAAATAACTTCTAACCTTATTGTTTCTTGCACCCGCACAATGTTTTCTTTCACAACAATTAGTGTTATAAAATCATTATTATTTATTATGAACTTTTACAAACCTGTCTTGGTGCTATCCTGTTCTGTATAATATTGATCATAGATAAACGCTGTTCATTAGGATTTTGTGTCAATATTCTGTTACTTCGTCTTCGTAAAATAGAACGACCACACAAATGGCACACATTACTGTGGCCTTGCTGACTCGATCCAGCTTTTTCATCACTATTCGAAACTTGTTGCTGTAGTCTCTGATTTAAGCTTGACATCACAAGATCTCGGCAAGCTTCACAGATAAAGTCATCTGCAGTGATCTGTAAAAGTATCATTGCATTTAATTGAGAAGTTAACTTGCTGCACACTATGCTGCATAATCTTACTGATTATGAAGCTTTATGTTCTTATAATACCAGAGATTTATTCAAATGTACGTAATTATTTGCCCAAGACGACCCACTGACTGCATTATTACTCCACAATCGTCAATAATGTATACATCATCAGAATTTGACATTAATCTACTAGGTCTACTAGACCTTAGAGTCAGTGGGTCGTCTTAGGGGCGGAGTTAATTAGTAGTAGGCTAGCTTTGTAGGTACTCACGATTGTTGGATATACCCAGCTACAGAGTAATGCTGTTACTCTCGTATCAAGTTCCAATGCTCGATATCGACGTAGATAATTAACGCAGATGTTGCAGTTAATGCATAGAATCCGCGGACGACGAGGTCTCTTGTTGTCTCCCATTGTGATGGTGAAGTAAAGATCCAACACCAGTCAGACCGAACAAGTTGTGAAGCAAAATCAGAGTCCAGTTAAGAATAGCACAATGTCACCACGCAAGGAGTATAATCACAGTCGAAAAGCACGCACAGGTCGCAAAGAGGAAGAATCGATCGAGAGTCCATAAAACAGTCCGGGTCAAATAAAAACGAATAATAAGCAATCTAGAACACACGAAACTCAAACATAACGACAACAACACCGGCTCGAATTCATCCACAGAACATAAATACCCTGAGAGCATCTGTCACTGACAGTGTTGCTAACAACGCGGTCTGAGTCGCCATTTATATCATTATTTCGGACCAATTAAAGTTAGAAAAAATGGTACATCTTTCAAACGACCAAATATTAAAAATAAATAGGTATTTTGTTTATGTCAATTTAATTAAGTATTTAACAAACCACCACTACCACCTGGTTGGTCTTTCTCAGACATTTAACTGCGCTGTACAGCAAAAAAAAGTTCTAGATCTGACGCGAAAAGCATTCAGTTGGCAACATTGTTATGATTACCCATAGTAGTTGTTTTAAAATTCATATTTACCGCTAAAAAACCAAAGAATGAAACTATCAATATTTGTTAACCACGGAGTTTTAAGAAAAATATCTTTTCTATAATATATTTAGGAATTAGTAACGAACATTTTACAATATTTTTTATATATGTAACAAGCTTTAATTGATCAAATAATTAGCCGCCATTGTTCTTTATGAAACATATCTTCAAATTACATTATTAGTTTTTGTTTATCTTATCTTAATTTTTATACATTGTGTTCCAAATCGAAACTTACAGGGCGGGTCGCTTTTTTTGCACGTGAGTGTATATCCAAGTTCGTTTGAAATATCTTACTAAAACTGTATCCCCAATATTGTATATGTTCGAATCATCAATATAATTTTTGGTCCCATCGTTATCATCTTCATCAATGTTGAAATAAAAGTTTCCGCTAAAATCGTTTTGATCTTCAGTCATTGTTTTTGTAGGGCAATTAACTGTCATTGTTTTTTTCTTTGGTATATTAGATATGCTTGTACTATGTGAAAATTTTCGCTTTTGGTTTGTAAACAAATCTAAATCTTTATCAATTGGCTTTAGTTGTAAACTTCTGGGTAGAATTTTATAGAAAGGTTGGTTTTCTGGTGTGATTTTTACAGATGATAAGATAGTCACTTTTGTATTATTATTAGAATTATCGTTTGTCTCTATCGTAGGGATTTCCGGAATTTCTTCCCTCTCACATCTCTCTTCGCAAGTATCGTCTCTTTGGCTTGGTTTTCTCTCTTGATTATTATCCATTTCATGTATTTCTTTAACTATTTGTTCAATTTGTTGCTCTCTAGATGCAAAATTTAAATCAGTCTTGTTTTCCTCATAATCATTCAAATCAGTCAATTTATCACAGTTAGATAATATTTCGCTCAAAGAATCTAATAAGTCAGAATCGCTATGGATACTCATCTGAACACTTTCAACTGTCGTAACACTGCTATTAGATCTTGTACGCTTTTTCATAGCTGTCTTTGTAGTTTTCTTTTGGCCTGATTTATTATCCAATTTATGTAATACACTTTTCTTCGTGTGTTCATCATATTTGTCCAGTTTCAAATCATTTTCTTTGTCAGTTCGAGTTTTTTTTCCTACTCCTTTGCCTTTTTTACTCACGTCAGTCCTGTTCTTGTTAGTCAAAATCGATTCATTCATTATCGTTGCTTCTGTTTTTACACGCTTTATATTAGCTTCACTTGTATGTTTGTATATTTGTATGTTTGTATATTTGTATGTTTGTATATTTGTATGTTTGTATATTTGTATGTTTGTATATTTGTATGTTTGTATATTTGTATGTTTGTTTGTAACCGACTCCTTATAGTGCGATTTTGACCCACTTTAAACGACCAGATTTCATTCAAACTTTGCACACCTGTTAAGGACTGATGACAATGCAATAATTTCATAAATTTGTGCCATTATCCTTGCCAGGGTTACCAGGACAGCAAAAAAACTGTCACAAACTACGCTGACATACGTCTCAAAATTTGAAATACCCTAAAAAATAGAAAATAAATAATAGTTTAAAAAAACTAAAAAACACGCTTCTATGGAAAACCAAACTAAAAAGTACAAAATAATGGAAAAAAAAAGCGTGGGGTGCCTGATATCAATAAAAAAATACCTTAAAAGCACCCCACGCTTTTTTTCCATTATTTTGTACTTTTTAGTTTGGTTTTCCATGGAAGCGTGTTTTTTAGTTTTTTTAAACTATTATTTTTAGTTTGGTTTTCAATGGAAGCGTGTTTTTTAGTTTTTTTAAACTATTATTTATTAAGTTTTTATTTTGATTTCCAGATGGTCCTGGTATAGGATCAAATGCATAATTTTTAGTTTGAAGTACCGTATTTTGTTTCCATTTTGTTATGTTCTGTATTTCTTTTTCCTTTGTTAATTCTATCGCTTGCTGTTTTTCTAGAAAAGATTTCGTTATCACTTCTGAACCTTTTGCCACTCGTTTTAACAGCTATATTGTTCTTAGAGTTTTGAGGATGTTGCGAAACTTTTTCTAGAAGCATTTGTTCGAAACTAGCGACTGGTTGTATTGTGGCTGTGTGTGTTGTATATCTATGTTTTAAAGTTGATGAGCCCAAAATATCAGAGTAATCAATATCATTATTTGGGATAGAAGTAGAACCGTTACAGGACATGGTCTTACTAATTTCATCAACACATATCTGTGCTAAAGTTTTCGGTTGTTTAATAGTCACTGGAGCCATGTGTTTTTGCCATCGCGCATAAGCTGCTGGATCATATTTGTTCTTTGGTATAATCGCAGGATTAAAAGGGTAAATTCCACCTTTTTTAAAACCATTTTTTATCACGTGTGGTTTGGTTTCCTGCCACGCTTCGGCAAACATTTGAGAAAAATTTTGTTTTTTCAATTAGTTCCAACGTTTTGTCGTTGCCATTTTACGAGTTTTTTATCCCAAATTGTTTTGAATGATTTGAACACAGCCAAGTCTAGCGGTTGCAATAGATGCGATGTGTGTGCAGGAAGCTTCAATATGGTGATGTTGTTCTCTACTGCTAAAGCTACTACTTTGTCATCGACATGACTGACATGTCCATCATACACCAATAATACGGGCCTATCTTCACCCAAATTAGGTACAAATACTTTTAATATGTAATCATAAAAAATATTTGTTTCCATCCAGCCTCGTTTGCTAGCTGCATACGCAAGATCGAAGTCGTATTTTTCAGTATTCTGTAACATCCACTGTTCGTACATGTGTTTGCCCTTAAATACGATCAGTGGGTCCAATTTCTGTCCAGCTGCATTTACAGTAGTCAAAACTGTGATATTTTCTTTAGCACTTCCACATGTTGTTCGTGTACAAGGCTCCCCTCTGGCACCTACAACTTTAGTTTTCGTGGGATCGAGACAAACTGAAGTTTCGTCAAGGTTCCAGATTTGCTTAGGATCCAAAATATTTAAATCGTGGAGCATCTTTTCGAGAAGAGTAAAATATTCATGAATGATAAACGGATCTGTCATTTTTTTTCTAAGGTATTCTACAGGTTGCGGCTTTTTTATTGACAAATTGTGGCGTTGACGAAAAGAAATAAACCAGTCCGGTCCCGGTCTGCCATCATAGAAGGGAGTTATAATATTATTTCTTTTTATAAATTCCTGAGTTACATCGAGTACCTCTTCTCTTGATAACCCCCAACCCCACTTTTCTAGTGTTCGTAAGCAGTTTGCCAGTTTAGATTCTAATGCCACTGGGATAGCTGTCGGCCTGCCAAGGGTATTACTTACTATTCCCGTTTTCTTCAGAATTCTATCACTAAGTGTGGATGTAGGTATGCCGTACATTTTCGAAGCTGCTGCATAGGTGAGCTCCTTGTTCTTTATTTTCTGCATGGCTAACTGCAGTGCTTCTTTTGTATAGGAAGTGGCACGCGAAGAGGTTCGGGAGTATTTACGTGGCATCT
Source organism: Aporophyla nigra (assembly GCA_947507805.1). NCBI lineage: Eukaryota > Metazoa > Arthropoda > Insecta > Lepidoptera > Noctuidae > Aporophyla > Aporophyla nigra. Next base: position 21,129,174 of record OX382292.1, on the reverse strand, counting down.
GCAAGTGAATTGCTGATGTTAGTATGTATCTTATATATAACCCATGCAAATCCTAAGTCCTTGCACACAATACATGCACGATTTGCGAATGGAGATGCAACGCCGGGGGCAAAACTCCACTATAAACACCGAATCTAGAAGGGCCGATTCCCGCTAGAGCCAAGGGGAATTTATGAAAAGGAAACCCGCGGTCCTAGAACGCAACGGGCGACTGAATGACATTATGTGTAGTTTTAGTCACTAAAAATATGACATATCGTCTCGCTCCACCCTAGAGCGGGAGAAGTCATTTAATGATTTCCCACCTCAAAACAAAAGATGTAAAACAGTTACAGTTACGTAAGTTTGTTTAAGTAGAATAATATCTATTACATAAGCCCCAGATTGAAACGATTACGAACACAATTATGTATTTAAAATTAAAATCATGTGTTATAAAAGTTTGACAATCACTGCTTATTTCGAAATGGGTTAACTCCGGATATTTTTGTCCGATCTTCACTCGAGATGGGTAGAGTAAAACGGGGTAATGGGAACCACTTAAGCCGTAATTCAAAATAAAAGCTTATTTAAAAATAAAATCTTTATTGCAACCGCCTAATTACATAATTTACTTATTTATCTATCAACTGAGACCACTTTTAATCACTTTGTGTACACGCTTTGGTCATTACAGAAATTTAAAAAAAAAACGGTTTTGATCCCCATTGCACAGGGGTGATGGCAATTGTGATCACCCTGTGGGAAATCAGGATCAAATAAAACTAACACATATCGCAGACATAGCCATTGGCTGAGTCCCATCCGCTGCATTCTGCGTGAGCCCACAGCCCACATGAAGTACATCTGTACCACATTTCGTGATTTCTGCCGAATTCGCCACATATAAGACATCTGTTTCCTGCGTCTTCGGCATCATCATTCTCGTCATCCTGGCATAAGTCAATAGTGTTCACGTCTGATAGCGAAGAATCGTTCGATTCTTGTAGAACTTGCCTCTTTGCTCTTTCGGGACCCTCCTTCTGTACCTTAGTCTTCTTTCCTTGGCCCTTACCTTTCCCTTTCTTTTTATCTTGCCCTTTGTCATGTTGGATTTTTTAATTTTCTTATTTTCTTTTTCTACCAGGTCATCTTTAATTGGCGTTGAAGTTAAAATTATAGAGTGCTGCTTCTTTCGGCCCTGTCTTGTGTTGAGGGTAGGTGTTTTCTCCGGCATCTTAATAAAATCGTGGATTGTAGTAACTTTGGTTTGTGACGTTGATGGTTCAGGAACAGGTGATTTTGATGTACCAGGAACTGATAGGTCTACTTGCGATGTGCTAGGAATCGACCTTGTATCTTGCACAGTATTAGCAACAGTACAAATAGATTCACCACAATCTTGAATTGTAATAGACTCAGGTTGCAGAATTTCAGCCGCAATAAAGTCTTCTTCAGAGAACACTTCCGGATTTATTGGAAAAATACCAGTTGCTCTAAATCCAGATACTCCTTTACTAATAGACTCAACATTATTAAATGCTTTCCTCACCAAGGATGCTACGTCATAAGGGGTTATCTTTTCAGCATGATGGCTTTTCATAAATGAGTCACATTCTTTTTTGTAAGCTGCTTTGAACGGTCCAAAGAAAGAAACATCCAGAGGCTGCATTCTATGAGATGTGTGTGGTGGCAAAGTCAGCATATGGATATAGTTCTGCTTACAAAATTCGAAGACGGGAAGAGAAATATGACTAGTATGGTTATCGAGCACCAACAGTACAGGTTCATCCGCAGAGGGCTTAGCGTGCTGCTTAAAGTGCGAAAGCCATTCAAAAAAGAGATTCTCGTTAATCCAACCGCTATCGGAGCATTTGTAAAGAGCTCCTGTTGGACCATCCTTCTCGAGCAATGGAGTCATTCTTTTCCTAGGAAAAATGAACATTGGTGGGATAAATCCGCCTGCAGAGCTCATTGCGCACATCAAGGTGATGTTTTTTCCTCTCTCCCAACTTGTGATGGATCCCACTCTTCTCTGTCCCTTTGTAGCTAATATTTTTCCCGGGTTTTGCACAGTAGAAATCCCTGTTTCGTCGCAGTTAAATATGTTTTTTGGAACAAATTTATGCTTTTCCATCAGTTCTCCTAGCAGTTTATAGAACAACTGCACCTCTGTTTTATTAAAAGCTGTAATTCTGTTTATGCTTGTTGCTTCCGGCTTCCTAACAGAAATTTTATTCCTGGTCATAAATGCACTCAACCAATCACGTCCAGCCATTCTTGAAGATTTGTTGAAGTTGTGCTTTAAATTCTTGCTCTCAGCATAATCGAATGCCACTTTTCTTATCTCAAGAGCGGTACATCCATAGAAAATATTTGCCATATTTTTCACCGCATTTGCTATTTCGTCTTCTTGTTCACAACTGAACACAGTATGGCGTCCAAGACGTGGTCCCAAGTTAGTTTTATTTGTAAATCTCTTTTGTAAGCTAGTATATGGAATACCTACAGTTTGAGAAGCTCTTCTAATTGAGTAACCCTGTTCTTCTATCAGCTGAATAGCTTTTTGTAGACTATCTGTAGACCATTTAGCCTTTTCAGTAGTTCTGACTCGTACTTTCGGCATCTACAAAAGAAAATATCATTTATGTAGTTAACTCCAAAGGTAATATCTGCGGCGGGTAATGGGGATCACTTGTGGGCAATAGGGATCACCCTGATCCTCATTTCCCTTAACCACAACAATGAGAAAAAAGTGAAACATCAAATAAACTGAAAATTATTATCACAATTTAAGTTGCAAATCACTATTTTGAATGACAGACTAAATACACATAAAATCATCTCATTAAAATACAATAGTAAATTAGACCCTTACCTTTTGTTTTATTTTTACGAAAATTTACAACAGCGCGGCGCAAAATCGACACACGGCTGTCACTCGGAAACGCGTGCGCGGTACTAAAGCGAGTCGTTTGTAACAATGGCGGGGGGCACAGGGCGGGGTGCAAAGTCCTTTATGAGACTCTCCGATGTTTAGTTTGGTAGATGTGTGGGTGATCCCCATTGCCAGCTGATCCCCATTGCCTGGTCTTACCCTAACACCGGATTTCAGCCTACATAGATAGTAGACATTTCTGGATTAGTTTTATCGGGTTACCTCTGCTTAAAACTTAGTATTTAGGCAAAATAATACCAAAATAAGCTATATTTTTACTAAAATACGCAAATACAAATGAAGGTGAAAGAGCGGATTGACTAATATTTTATGAATCTTACCTTGTTTTGTATAACGGCACGTAGTACACGTCCGAGTTGCCGGAACGACTGGCGGCCACTGTGGGGCGGGGCGGGACATAATGACGTGCCGCGCAATGTGGCGAGCATTAAAAAATATAGTTAAATAAGTGGTATATTTCATTTCAACGTTCTTACCCCAGCATCGATCTTACCCCAACGCACCTTACATTCAGAGAAATATGAATATTTTTTTGACCAGCCATTCTGACGTCAGGATGGCTGGTGGCCTCCGTGTTCAGCATGAAGGACGCAGAATTTCTAAAAGTTTGTTGTATCAATAATTGCTAACTAATTGCTACTTTCACGAATTTTAGTTTGAACTTCGTACATACATTAGGTAAAAAAATATAGATTTTATTAATATTTGTACGAAAAAGCGCCTTTGGTACCCTCGAGATGTACCACGAACCAGAGGCAGACCCAGGCGCCGGTGGTGCGACGATATTATGGCCGTGGCTGGCCCCACCTGGACTCGAATAGCTCAAGGCAGAGAGGAATGGCTTAAGATGGAGGAGGCCTTTGCCCATAAATGGGCACCCAATATAATGGAATGGAATCGTATTTAGAAAACAGAACACAGATAACAGAAATTAGTCGCATCAATGTAATTAATAAACATGAAGAGATATCACGGTCACGAGAACGCAAAATTACATTCGGTATTCCACAGGGAAGCGTTTTGGGCCCGTTTGGATTTATATGTTAATGATATGCCCACGTCCATTGAACATCCCTTAACTATGTTTGCTGATGATAGTACCATCACGATCCCTTGTAAAAACGTAAATACATATGAAACGGACATAAATAATTCTCTTGACAATTTGATTAAATGGCTAAATAAAAATAATTTGAATATAAATTTAAGTAAGACTAAAATAATGCACTTTAGACAACGTAAGCCTCGTGTACCTAACCTTCACATACACTACAAAAATGACGACATTGATGAAGTAACTGATAACAAATTTTTAGGATTACAAATAGACTGCAGTTTAAACTGGAAAGCACATATTGACATATTGTGTAAAAATTGAGTTCATCTGCATTTGCTTTACATAGATTATCCTCTATTGTAGATATAAAAGCACTTCTGGCAGCTTACTACGGTATAGCTGAATCCTACTTACGCTACGGTATCATCTTCTGGGCAAACTCCACCGACAAAGCGACAGCATTTAAAGCTCAAAAAAGATGTCTCCGGGCAATGTTTAAACTAAAAACCACCGACAGTTGCAAGCCATATTTCAAGCAGTACAACATATTGACACTTCCTTGTATTTATATTCTTGAAGTAGCTATGTTTGTGAAGAAAAATCCAAATCGTTTTGAACGTTTGGCCGATGTGTAGGTACCCAAGAAACAGACGTGACAATTCAAAATTAAATAATGTACCGTGTCAAACCACTATGATGCACAGAAGTATTTATTGCATGGCCCCAATCGTTTATAATAAATTGCCAAGTGCTTGGAAAGACTTGAAAACGGGACAATTCAAAACCACACTTCGTAAATTTTTAATCGATAAAACATACTACAGTGTAACTGAGTTTTTAACGGACAAATTTTCTATCAAACAACCTCGAACTTTTAATTAATGAATTATTGTTTTTCTAATGGAATAATTATGTTGTATTGACCTCGAATTTTAATGTTTGTTTGTCTATTTATCTTCGGACCACGATTTTGTATTTTTTTTTCTGTATTTTAATTGTAATTTAACATGGTATATGTAATAATTAAGTTGATATTTTTAATGTAAATTTGAATTTTAATAATTTTATTTAATGAGAATGACATAAATAATTTAATGTTCCAATAAGAATTTAAATTTGAACAATTTTATATAATGTAAATGTTTGCATGCCGAATGGTGAAATATGGCAGAACTCTGATGAAAACCTACTAATTCCTACTTATGTATAACCCATATTTGCAAATTAATGCTATTCTATTCTATATAAATCACTCAATTTTATTTTAAATGATTAAATTTTATACAATTTTATTATATGTAATCAATCTATTTATTTAAAGAATTAATTGTGAACTATTTATTATTACTTTATTGCATGTTTGAACTATGTGAATGAATTTATAATCCGCACGAATATTTTTAAGATTGTATTAGTTATAATTGTTATTGAACTTTTTTTTGGGAAATAAATGCCTTAAATATATAAATATAATATATATATTATTTTTTTACCTAATGTATGTACGAAGCTCAAATTAAAATTCGTGAAAGTAGCAATTAGTAAGCAATTATTGATACAACAAACTTTTAGAAATTCTGCGTCCTTTATGTTGAACACGGAGGCCACCAGCCATCCTGACGTCAGAATGGCAGGTCAAAAAAATATTCATATTTCTCTGAATGTATCTGTAGGCGAAGCCCAATAAAACAAGCTATAGTTAATGTTATTCTTTCATTGTTATTGTGGGCAAAGCCCAATGAAACTAGCTATCCATTGACACCAATATTTCCATTCTAATGTAAAAGGTAACTAAGTTATAGCCCATGTAAAATACCTAAATAAATACCTAAATGTTCTTTCGTAACCAGTAGTAGATATCTAAGACAATACCGACTTGAATACCGTAGAATGTTAGTAATAACAATGTATTGACTTATGTTTTAGCCTGTTGAATGCAAAATAGCTTGTAGGAACAACCTGTTAGAATCTAATTAGACTGTAATGCCAGTGTCATTGTTTACTTAAGACTAATTACCGTTTGGATACTTTAATTGTAAATGCCTAACCATTAAACGTGTAGTTCAGTAATCATGGTGCAAGAATGTATGCTCCAATAGGACGACGTCTATTTGTTAATCCAATAAGAAACTAGGAGCCTTGAACTTCCTTACACGTGTTTTCGAATTCTCGACAGGTCGAGACCTGCTCCTTTGGGAAAGTCCATTTTTAGCATTTGTAATTGGCGGAGCGCCCGGGAAGTAAGGAAGTGCGTAGGACACTTGCACTATGCGGTAAAACCTATATAAGGGCCGAGTGCCTATTTTTAGTTTAGTCTTTATACATTTTTACGCGAATCATCAAGTTAACACGTAGTGTTTGTGAAGTAAGTGGCTACGCTGTCCACTGCTTAGTCGCGATGTACCCTATAACTAGTTAGCCAGTCTTCAGTAATGTGTAGCTAGGATTTAATTGTGTGTACTACTTATTCTGACTGTATTTTATATTGTGTGCTGTGTATCTACTATTTCTTATAACCATTTTATGTGTGATTTCTGTGTAATTTTCTATATAATTTCTGTGTACAAATATAAGCAAAGATTGCGACATTCTGACTGGTTTAATTTCACTCTTTCGTCAAGGGAACACCGTCACCCCCGCCTACAACACCTGACTCCCGTTTTAATAACATTTTGGTCCTTCCGAGCCGGATCAGGTTCAATTAGAATAGAGTGAACCAGTCAGAATCATGAGTCACAGAAGTGAAAACACTACACGCAGCAAGCTACGAAGACTGGCAGAAGAAATGTGTACGCGACAAGCAGAGGACATCGTCTCTGACTCAGGCTTACCATCCGAGAGGGCTCCAGGTTCTCCGTTCGTAGTACCGACATTGGCATCGACGTCTGCTCGTAATATCCCGCTGACGGGTGGCCGATTAATTGACCACAGTGAAATGACGTCAGAGGGAGTGCACGGGGGGCAGGCAGCGACCATGGGCCGCCACACCTCGCCACGCAGCAAAGTATCATCAAGAAATTGCCACAGGCGCGTCGATTACCTTAGAAAACTAATCGAGTACGAAGCGGAGCGCGAATTAGTGCAGTTGAAAGAGAACCTGGTCAAAGACAAGGAAAACCTTGTTAAGAAAAGGATGGAGGCAGAAATAGCTGAGATAGAGGCGGCCGCTGAAAGCGATGATTCTCACTCAGATGGGAGTACGACACAGCGCGTCGAAGAGTGGGTGAAAACTACGCCCCAAGTCCCCCAATTGATAGAAGTATTGGGGACGCCGGCTGTGTCAGGCGCACCCGTTGAAAGGGCCGCGCCCCGTGAAACATCTGAGTCCCGTGATGAAACCGTAAGTAGAGTGAATCTTGGGAATAACCACCGTGGATCGTCAGTGTTGTGTGATCTAGACCAGTCCCAAGTACCTAGGGCATCCGCGTCTGTACCGTTACCTAACATAACGGCACCAATTACGCCCAGGTACATGCCAGAAACGTCAGATGGTGTAAGGTTCCGGTTACCCAGCCGTTATCCCGTCTTTACCACTCCGGCCGCAAGTGTACCTCGAGTAGGCAAACTCGAGTCGGATACACGGCGCCAGATGCAGTACGGAGCGGATGATAAAGAAAGGCGGAGAGAATCGTCAGGGGACAGAGACCGGACGATAGACAGACTGGCAGAGGCTATCACGAACATGGCACGACCACCACGACCGGTACCAAGACAGGCATATGAATTGCCATACTTTAACGGTGACCCAGCCGACTGGATATCATATCGGAACATGTACTGGGAAACATCACAAATGTATAATTTCAAGGCGCACGAAAACTTAGCACGATTAAAAACCTCGTTACAAGGCGACGCAAAGGTATCAGTAGAGGACTTACTACGAACGTCAACTGATCCGACCGAGATAATGCGCGCGCTAGAGGATGAGTACGGTCACCCGATCGTAGTGCTACAGTACGCCATACAAAAGGTCAAAGAATTACCTAGAGTAACGGAAAGTGGACGTGAACTAAGGAAATTCTCGTCAACTGTTCGTAATTGTGTTTCGTTACTCAGAAATATTCGGGCGGATGGATATATAAATAATCCACAGCTGGTGAATGAACTGTTGAGCAAGCTGACCCCTTTACAACGTGCGCAATACGGTGACTTCGCAATGGGCCTGGACAACGCACAGGGGGTGGACTTAAGAGTGTCTCCGAACCTAGAAATATTATCTCATTTTCTAATACACTTGACACGCTCAACGTCGTACTACACTCAGGCGAGCATGTTTGAGCCCAGTCCATCAAAGCCCCCTGCCAAGCAACAGCAGAAGTACGGCGGGACCGGTCAGTCCCGACCAGCCAACGCCGCGCGCTCGGCCGCCAGCAGGCCTCCGTTGACACAACGAGTGAACACGCAGAGCGACGAGTCTACCGCTCCTGAAGAATGCGTTATATGTCAACGAAAGCACAGCATAGAAGAATGTGACCAGTTCAAGAAGCTTACCGTTCAACAGCGTTGGGACACGATAAAGGAAAAGAACACATGTTTCAAATGTCTCGTGAGTAAACATCCCAAGAGGTTCTGCCGTGCGAACAGATGTAAGAAGTGCGGGTTCGGACATCACCTGCTGTTACACGCGGATAAGCAGCCGAAAGAAAAAGAAAAAACGGCTATTCCAGCAGAAAATAAGACGGAAAGCGTCACTAATATAGGCGAGTGGCGAGCTACGGCCCTACTAAAAATCATTCCAGTGACGGTCAATAGTGATAAGCAGTGTTACGCGCTACTGGACGATGGTGCGACCGTGTCACTCATCGACAGCTCACTCGCCACCGACTTAGTGGGTCCGTGTGTTCCCCTCTCGCTAAAAACCGCGGGTGGCTACGGAGTAACAGACTCAACGTCGCGAGTGGTACAAGTGCGCGTTAAAGGGCCTAACGGTCAGTGTCATAACATTACGTGTCGGACAATAGTAGACATTAAACTGCCCACGCAGACAGTGTCCACCGCAGTGATCGACGACAACGTGCACCTACGCGACTTGGGCTGCGTAGAGATGAGGGGAGCCGAACCGCTGCTGCTGCTCGGACAGGACAACTGGGAGCTGCTCGTCAGTCAGGACATCCGCCAAGGAAAATCCGGTAAGCCAGTTGCCTCACTCACTAAGTTAGGTTGGGTCATACATGGACCATTTAATAATAATAATAGTAAAGAATGTGCTAATTGCATGACCGTTTCCCTACCTGATTTGCATAATTTAGTAAAATCACAGTTTGAGCTAGAAGCAATAGGCATTTCAGATAATTTAAGAAAACATAAAGATGTCGAAAGGGCATTAGCCGTGTTAGACAGCACTAGCCATCGTACCCCCGACCAGTCACAATGGGAGGTCGGTTTGTTATGGAAACATGACAATATTCAGTTGCCTGATAATTACAATCAGGCAGGGCAAAGGCTGTACGGCATTGAGAAACGTATGCGTAAGGACGCTAGTTTCGCTGAGGCATATTCAGCTCAGATAGGTAGGTTAGTAGAGGAAGGTTACGCGCGCAAAGTAGACGGTAACATAGACAGCTCGCAGGTTTGGTACTTACCGCATTTCGGGGTCGTTAACCCGAACAAACCGGGCGAGCTACGTCTAGTGTTCGACGCAGCCGCCACGTCTCACGGGACGTTTTTAAATGACAACCTACTAACCGGACCTGACTTGCTGAATTCCTTGCTCGGCATATTAATTAAGTTCAGGATAGGCCCCGTCGCATTTTCAGGGGATATCGCTGATATGTTTCATTGGCTTCATAATTCATATCGATTAGATAATTTAAAAATACCGCGGTGGTACGGGTTAAAACTCGATAACTTAGAGTTACACGCGTTCGGGGACGCCAGCGAGCTGGCTTACGCCGCGGTAGTATACCTAGTGGGCTCTAACTCTGAAGGTAGGAGGGAAGCGGTTATGTTACTAGGGAAAGCGCGAGTAGCTCCACAAAAAGTAATATCCATTCCCAGGCTAGAGTTACAAGCAGCAGTGTTAGCCTGTCGTTTAGCAGACACCGCCCACAAAGAGCTAGGTATACGAATCGATCGGAAATTCCTGTGGACCGACAGCGAAACTGTACTAAAAAGGATAAATTCCGATGCACAGGAATTTCAACGATTCGTCTCGCACAGATTAGCCGAAATAGATAGGCTGTCAGACAGAGGCAACTGGCGCTGGGTACCCTCACAGGATAACCCAGCTGATAAGGCCACCAGGTTGTGCTGGCCCGATGACCACGCAGAGTGGCTCTCGGGCCCCTCGTTTCAATGCAATCCACAGGAGCTGTGGCCTGCGTGTCCCGAGGCTGAGGCGTCGGAGGCGGACCTTGAGAGCATCCAGCGGGTCCACGCCGCAGCAGCACCGGTGGCGCCACTCCTCGAGTACAAGCGCTACTCATCGTGGAGACGCCTTCAGCGCGTCATGACGTGCGAGCGCGTCTTTACTGCCAACTCTCATCGTGGCATCGAGTGGCACTTCAATCCCCCGGCGGCCCCACACATGGGTGGCTGCTGGGAGCGCCTGGTGAGATGCGTGAAGAACGCTCTTCGCAGTACGCTCAAGTAGCGTGCCCCTCGTGAGGAGGTCCTTTACACCCTCCTCACCGAAGCCGAGCTGATCGTAAACAGCCGGCCACTGAGCTACGCGAACGACGACCACGACCAGCCTGTGGTCCTGACGCCGAACCATCTACTCCTGGGCACTGCGTCCGGGAGTACTCCGTTTGCATCGAGCGACGCTGGAGACATCGACTCTCGCCGGCAGTGGCGGCGCGTGAACGCGCTCGCCGACATGTTCTGGCGGCGCTGGCTGCGAGAGTACCTGCCTACGCTCCAACGTCGGGAAAAGTGGTTGAACAATGTGGCGAACGTACGTGTCAGTGATGTTGTAGTGATTATAGACAACAATAGACCGCGAAGTGCGTGGACCAAAGGCCTCATCAAGGCTGTGTATCACGGCAACGATGGTATCGTCCGTGTAGTAGATGTTAAGACTGTAAATGGGGTCCTACGTCGACCCGTAGCGAAGATTATTGTGCTTCCCACAGACCAAGAGTTGTAAGTCGGTTGAACCCTGTTACAGGGGGTGGAATGCAGGCGAAGCCCAATAAAACAAGCTATAGTTAATGTTATTCTTTCATTGTTATTGTGGGCAAAGCCCAATGAAACTAGCTATCCATTGACACCAATATTTCCATTCTAATGTACAAGGTAACTAAGTTATAGCCCATGTAAAATACCTAAATAAATACCTAAATGTTCTTTCGTAACCAGTAGTAGATATCTAAGACAATACCGACTTGAATACCGTAGAATGTTAGTAATAACAATGTATTGACTTATGTTTTAGCCTGTTGAATGCAAAATAGCTTGTAGGAACAACCTGTTAGAATCTAATTAGACTGTAATGCCAGTGTCATTGTTTACTTAAGACTAATTACCGTTTGGATACTTTAATTGTAAATGCCTAACCATTAAACGTGTAGTTCAGTAATCATGGTGCAAGAATGTATGCTCCAATAGGACGACGTCTATTTGTTAATCCAATAAGAAACTAGGAGCCTTGAACTTCCTTACACGTGTTTTCGAATTCTCGACAGGTCGAGACCTGCTCCTTTGGGAAAGTCCATTTTTAGCATTTGTAATTGGCGGAGCGCCCGGGAAGTAAGGAAGTGCGTAGGACACTTGCACTATGCGGTAAAACCTATATAAGGGCCGAGTGCCTATTTTTAGTTTAGTCTTTATACATTTTTACGCGAATCATCAAGTTAACACGTAGTGTTTGTGAAGTAAGTGGCTACGCTGTCCACTGCTTAGTCGCGATGTACCCTATAACTAGTTAGCCAGTCTTCAGTAATGTGTAGCTAGGATTTAATTGTGTGTACTACTTATTCTGACTGTATTTTATATTGTGTGCTGTGTATCTACTATTTCTTATAACCATTTTATGTGTGATTTCTGTGTAATTTTCTATATCATTTCTGTGTACAAATATAAGCAAAGATTGCGACATTCTGACTGGTTTAATTTCACTCTTTCGTCAAGGGAACACCGTCACCCCCGCCTACAACACCTGACTCCCGTTTTAATAACAGTATCATATGTAGCAATTATTTAAGAAATGTAGCAAATATAAGCAATTGGGTAGCAATTCTTGAATATACTTTCAGAGCCGCTTGCCATAGGCAACCAGCCATTCTGACGCTAACCTAGCGAGGTTTCAGAAATTCATATCTTTTTATCTTGTAAATATTTTGTAGTTTTTTTTTTTTGTGACAAGATTGTCTTAAATGTTGTTATATTAAAAAAAAATCAGCTTCCTGAAATTACTTTAAGTTACTCAAAAAAGGCTTGAAATTCAGAACTTTAGTTTTCAGAAGGATTTACTCAAACATTCAACTTCAATTTAAAAATACAAAAAGGAGTTTTTGTAGCTTCGAACTCTGTTTAAAAACTTTGCAGGGTCCTAAACTATCAAAATCATAAAAAAAATACTACAAAACTTAAAAATGTGGTTTTAAATAAATTTTAATTTAATTTCCTGTAAAATAACTGTAGCTCGTGTAATTTTAAAAATTTTTGACCTCAATGATTAAAAATGTCAGCATTTGTCAAAATTGCTGGTAGTGAAATAACCTGTTTTTGGATAAGAAATAAAAGACACAAATTACCGAAAAGTTACTATTTAGGTACTACAATTTGGATAGCAACGTAAAACGTCGGACCAACAATTCTGTGGTAGGGATCGCATCTGTTTATGAAAAGTACGAAAAATTTGAAGCAGTGTCTGGAAGGAGGTCCCGAAATGAAAATTTTAAATTTTACAGGAGAGCAAAACAATTTTATTTTTTATATAATATCTACAAACTTACTTTTTAGGGTTCCGTTGCCAAATGGCAAAAAAACGGAACCCTTATAGATTCGTCATGTCTGTCTGTCTGTCCGAGTATGTCACAGCCATTTTTTTTCCGAAACTATCAGAGCTATGCTGTTGAAAATTGGTAAGTAGATGTATTCTGTGAACCGCATTAAGATTTTCACACAAAAATAGAAAAAAAAAACAGTAATATTTGGGGTTCTCCATACGTGTGGGGTATCTATAGATAGGTCTTCAAAAATGAAATTGAGGTTTCTAATATCATTTTTTTTTAAGACAATAATATTTGAATTTTTTTTTTTTGTGTTTCAGTTCTATGTATGGGGAACGCCCCCATACATAGAACTGAAACACAAAAAAAAATTTTTCATCAAACCCATACGTGTGGGGTATCTATGGATAGGTCTTCAAAGCTGATATTGAGGTTTCTTACATCATTTTTTTCTAAACTGAATAGTTTGCGCGAGAGACACTTCCAAAGTGGTAAAATGTGTGTCCGTCCCCTCCCCCCGTAACTTCTAAAATAAGGGAATGATAAAACTAAAAAAATATATGATGTACATTACCATGTAAACTTCCACCGAAAATTGGTTTGAACAAAATCTAGTTAGTAGTTTTTTTTTTTAATACGTCATAAATCGTAAACCACAATTTACCTTTCATTCAGTCAACTCAAATATATATATATTTATTAAACCATTTAATTTCATAAACATAAACCTTATGCATAAACCGTGAATTCCTGCAGGTTTGTATGGAACCCTCGGTGTGCGAGTCCGACTCGCACTTGGCCAGTTTTTTTATATAATGTACATAGTTAGACATCATTTGTAAGATAATGGAGGGTGTGAAATAAAACAATAAAACCTTAGGACAGTATTAATTTTAATTTTTTTTACAGCATTATTGGGCCCTTATTCCACAAAACTATTCATCATTACTAGAATTTTCATTGTCATTCAAGTTTCCTTTGAGGTTTTCATAATAATTAACTGATTTATGCTTTTTTAAGAAAGGAATAAGTTTCAGAATATCCTTCAGCTTCCCAGCTTTGATAGGCAAAGAGCTCCCATAAGGGTGTGGGATATCCTCAAAGGAGATTTGAGTGATGTTTTGTTTAAGCACGTTTGAGAAAATGTAATGGTTCCATTCGTTTAAGGTTTGATAGGCATCTATTTAGTTAACATCAAACTTGAATTTTTAAAATTTTGTCACATTAAACTCTACTCTTTTATCATTTTCAGCTTTCACCATCTGCAGCTTTATGAAATATTTCTCAAAATGTTTTGTGTAATCCTTTATCATGTTTGATTTTAGTTCCACCACTTTAAATCTTGATGATATTATTATATTAATCCAATCCTCAGGTAGCTCAACGGTTTCCCTTTTTCTTTGCATTTTTTCTATTATAGCAAAATGCCGGTCACAGGGTAGATAACTATGTCCCCTCTCTGGTAAAAAATAACAAACAGACTTAAACCTTCAGATTCTGGCCAACAGTACATTATAGATTTTGCTTTTTTTTCCCAGTGTATACTGACATAACATGCAGCCATAACTGTCTTGAATAAAATACTTCTCCGACATTAAGGTGTGGGCATGCTATATTTTGTTTGAAATCAAAACAAAGCAGCTCGACAGATACATCTGATTCACTTAGACTTTGAGCTGAATCTAGGCTGTCATAGAACACAGCTGCTTTCTTTTTATGACAATCAAGTTGAGCTTTCAGTTGGGCTGTTCTAGTTGCGCTGAAATTTTCTTTTTCAATCAAAGCTTCTAGCTCTGTACATTTACTGCAAATGTCAGTACGAGGCTTGCCAAATGTATAGTTATAGTTGTCTTGATACATTTTTCGGTAAAATATATAATATGATATGAACAAGGGCTATTTACTTTCTTCATGTCAATATTATTATCTATTATAGCCTGATATTCTGTTGGATAACATTTTTGAAGAAACAAAGTAAACATCTTCATTATGTCAAGAATGGATGGTAAATATCTTTTTTTAGATCCAGTTTTCCTATAATGACACAGCTTGTATGGAAAAGATTCTATGTGTGATTTTATCTGAGCAACTAAATCATCAGATTTCTTACATTCTTTCACGTTTACTCATTTTTGAAATTGTATACCTACAATTGTACATTGTACTCTTTGTCTTTTGTTTTTTTTGTTTTCTTTTTTTGTTGTCATGGCAATAATGACATTTGGTTTAAATAGTGTAATATGTCTTATTTATGAAATAATATTATTTATGTAGATTATTTTTTACTTTGTGAATGTGAGAACGTTGTAGGCCTTGTAGACTGTAGACAATTTTCTATCTTATTCAGTACCTGGTACTTGTTGATAGGCCTACACCGTCCTCCCATACTATTAACACTGTAATTTGAAACAAGAATTATTTTTAAAAGAGTAACCGTGGAGTTTCTTGCCGGCTCTTCTCCATAGGAACCAACTATTTGGAACCGTGCACCTAGCTTCTGACGTTTCATAAGTGCCCATGTAGGTTTATATGAAATAAAAATATTTTGATTTGATTTGATTTGGTTGACTTATGTGGTCGCGAATCATGGCAACAGGATCTTCAGGTAGCCTGCCTTGAGCTTTTAATGTAGGTACCTAATCTCCTTATTCTTTTAACTCCAATACTATGAAGGCTAGCGAATCCCTCACGACACACCCTCTGTCTGATCTCACCAATATGTATTTCATATGAATAGTTTTGTAGGTTATGTCTTGTTGCTTCAGTCTTTGAATTTTTAATGGGTGACGACACGCTGGTCCTGGCGCAGGGGAGGTCGCACGAGGCGGCGGCCGAACTAATGACACGTGGGGTTGCGACAATCGTCGATAGGATCCGGCAATTGGGACTCGAGGTGGCCTTGCACAAGTCCGAGGCCATGGGTTTTCATGGTCCTCGGAACGCGCCACCTGCGGGTTCCCAACTCACGGTAGGAGGGGTTCACATCGGCGTACAGTGTGTTATGGGAGCCGAGTTGCAGTCATGTCTCGTTTATGTGTCTATTAGATAGATCTAGTCATGATACAGCCTTGCCAAAAATACCGACGGCAATTTTTTGCTTAGTTATTTTGATGAGAATTTTTCAGTGAGAGGGTTTTTGTGAGGGGTTTCAGTGAGAGGGACCTTAAGAAAATCTTAATTTCAAGATAACTCAAAAAATATAAAACTTATGTTTCTTTTTAGAAGTGAAAATGATGTTGCAGGATAACATATATTTAAAAAATAATTTAGGGGGTTGTAGCTTTAATTATTTAAGAGTAAGAATTTTTTTTCTGAACTTCACATATGTATTTTTTTAAATAAAACTATAGCGATGTAGCATTTTATTTTTTCTCATAATATACTCACTAATATTACTAATCATATTCTAAAATTTCACAAGCTAAAATCATGCGGCAAAGAAGATAAATCGTTTCTATGTATTTGAGGAATTTCTGTGGAAATAGGGTTGTCAATTTTCGTGGAATTAAAATTCAAAAGTATTAATCCATGATGTCATCATCAGAAAATGTAAAAGTTTCTTCTGATGGCAGTAAAAGAGGTCCATAATCTGGTGCCATTTCCCTGGTATCACGATCTATGGAACTTAGTGGTAACTGATCATGAAACATAACATTTTCCGTTGACGGTTTTAAAAGAGAAATTACTTTTTCGGGGAGAGTCAAATGTTTCAATTTCTTTTTTCGTACTCCGAGGGACATGGTCGATATTAATGGATCTGTGGATTCTAACGCTCGATGAAACAAGTCAAGTATTATAGTTTTACGATGTAACTTACGTGTGTGGTGCTCACGGTCGTAACGCCAAAATTTGTTCCTTGACTCACCAGCTTGTTCTGACAGCATACCAATTGGCAACGAAATGGAATCTATTATGTTCGCACCATGTATCAGTATTTTGTGCAAGGTGACTGACATGTAGAACTAGTTATAATTTTCCACATACTTGGTAGGCAGATTATGGCAAAAAACTTGAAACTTTGCGGAATCGATTTCCAACCCACTTGACAATGCCACTAGAATAGTGTGTAGATCTTCTACTAGCCATTCCTTGATTCCCAAAATCTCTGCAAAGGTTTTGTGGTTGGAATCTGACAATGCAGTGCGCGCAGTATTCCCGTCATTCGTTGCACCTGAATTTGGTCGTACGACATCGAAAAGCAAACCCATTTTTTGCCGGATTTCAGCTTGGATACGTTTTTTTCTACTTTCTACGATACCAGCTTCGGAAGAATTTTTTGCTACTATTCAGACTGCGTAAGATAACAAAAATATTCTAACACCCGTTTGTCTTAAGGCTCATTTTGAACACAAAAGTTTTAGTACTAAGATAACAAAACTATTTTAACACCTGAACACAAAAGTTTTAGTACTAAGATAACAAAACTATTTTAACACCCTTTTGTCTTAAGGCTTAAGTTTAACATGTTGAACACAATAGATGTATTCACTATTGTGCTCGGTATTTCACTACCTTATTATACTGGTACCAGGTGTCCCGCGGGTGATGTAAAAGACAAAAAAAAGGGTTCCGCCACAGCCGGGATCCTTTTGTTTAAAATGTCTTTATATTTATTGGACCACTAATCTATGCCGATTGTTTTAAATAATCTTTTGGAACCAAAATGAAGTGTTATGAAGTCACTTCTGTTTTGCTTTCGTGGTGTACAGACGTACCCTCCGTGCTCTCCCTTTCGATAGTTTCTCTTTCCTGTTATATTTTGACCACTGCTTTCTTTCTGGACCTCTGATTTGCCGCGTGATTACTTTTACTTGTGATATTGGACTCTGAAAATGCCTTGTGATTATTTGGTGTGTCTTACTGGACTCCGTGATTTACTTTGTAAATACCTTGACAAGAAGTCTGTGTGTGTAAAGTGTAGTGAATCTTCGTGATCGTTCAGGCTATACATGGTAAGTACCAGCAATTATAATTATGAGCTATATTTTACTTAAATCACTTGAGCTAACATTAAAACAATTTGGTATCCATATCCAATATATATGTAGCTGACACCAACTCGTAGTAATACTTTGGAATTGACGAATGAGTCCAGCTATCGACAGCATGTACGCATGTATCTTAATGTGGTTACATACATTTCGATGTACTATCGGCAAAACTTAAGCATGCTCAGTTAAGAAAATAGTCCTGCGGAAGCGCAGATACTGACAGACCACGCCCCTTCCTTGCTCCACCCAATTAGAGACAATACATATTTGTGTGAGTGCAGTAAGTGCGTGCGGCAAAAAATATCAACAAACATTAGCCAGTGCCAATTTGCATCTCGCTAATTGTTCACGCTTCCTGTTTTCATTACGATTTTATTTTACGACCTGTTTATTTCTATTGAACTGATTGCCTGCCCAAGTGTGACCTTTGCTTTGTATACCGGACTGTGATCGTGGAACTCTTTTTGACCCTTGCTCGTATCCTGGACTGTGTATCGTGACTACCTGTGGGCTGTGTTTTGTCATTAACGATGACAACCCGAAACCTCAATCAGGAAGAAATAAATGAAATTATTGTCTTGCATAGACAAGGATTGAATATATCCCAAATTGCGCTGGAGTTAAATCTACAAGTAAGTTATTTTTTTTTAAATCTAGAGTTACATAATAGAAATAAATTAAGTGCATGTTGGTTTCCTTTACTGAGCCATATTTTTATTGTTTGCATTATTATATAGATCTCAGTTTTTTTCTTCTGTTACCGTAATCACAGACCCAATTAAAAGTTACTGTTTCGCGAGCCGACGCCAACGTCGCTGTCGGCCCAATAACAGAGTTTTATAGATTAAATCGTAGGTTACAAACAAATTTTTAATAATTCATATTATATTTAAAAACCTACATGCATTTTTTATATTTCGTATATTTGTTGTTGTTATCAGAAATTTTATTCTAATGAAAGCGTGTATTATTGAGTTTCTGTGTAAAATAAATACACAAATATATTAATGATTGCTGACTGCAAACATATTTCATGTTTAATCTCTACCTCGAGTCTCTAAATACTCGTAGTATAAGCAATGTCGCTGTTTCTGTCTGTCTGTCTGATTCTCCGCTATTTTTTTCTAATCTATGCAACGGATTTAGATATGGGTTCTCACCACAGAGTACTTTATATATAGGTAGTTCTCACTCTCATTTAGAGATTTTTTTTTGGAAGTGTTTATGCATGCAAATTATTATAGAGCAAAGCCGAGAATTTTAGAGATTTGTAAGACCCGTGCGAAGTCGAGGTAGATTGCTAATTTACGACAAATATCTATAAAATACATAACTTAGAATTTTGCAAAAATAAAATAAGAAATAACGTTTACATATTCAAAATATTAATTTAAAAAGAGGTTTATTCTTTCCTTTCTTTTTTTAATATCGGCGCGTTCAAAGACACTGTTTGGACATTTTATGACCCGATAACAAATCTTTCAACACCTAAACAATGGCCCTTCATTTTAAGTCATCACCGGGCAATGTTAATACCTAAAATAGATATTTAAAAAGTTAGGGTTTATTTGTTATTAACTTAATCCTTTTGCACACTGCTAGTAATGTATTGTTTAATTCCTATATTATGTGACAATTCGATGCTAATTGGGAATTTGAAAAAAAAATACAGATTTTTTAAAATGTATTTAAAAACTTTATTTATATTAATATTGATATTTAATGCAAAAACGGCACACCATAGTTGTGACGTCATAATGTTTAGTTACTTCATCGGGCAGCTAAACATTATGACGTCACACGCGCTGGTGTATAATCGGGTGTTTTCGGTACTGGATTCAAAAGTAAATTTTTAATTTGAAATAACTTTTGAACTGCGAATATAAAATATTAAAAAATAGTTTTACTATAAAATTTATATATTATCTTTCCATATATCACAAAAAAAAATTGATCAATACCTAATTGTTACTTTTTTGTTACAGAGAACCGAACCACAGTGCGCCGTTGGGTGCGTAGATATGAAGAAGGAGAAAATCTAACTCAGCGCGTTCGTGCATCTCGACCTCGGGCTATAAACGAAGGGCAATTGGCCAATATGATAGCATTTGAAGAAAGCCCATTTACACCTACTCGCAATTTCGCACAAGAATTTGACGTTTCAATGCAAACTATTCGGAACGAATAACATAGAGCTGGTGTCCATCACAGACGGCCCGCAAAAAAAATTATTTTGACTGAGGAACAAAAAGCTGCTCGCGTACGATTCGCTCGGGACTACAGAGACTTCGATTTTTCTTACGCCATATTTTCCGATGAAAAGTGCTTTAGGTCTAGCCAACAAGGTCGTCGGAATTTATGGCGTATAGATAACACAAGATACGAACCTCGAAATGTTATCCCAAATGCAGAATCAGGACGAGTTGTCGTGAATATGTGGGGCTGGATGAGTGCTGCTGGACCAGGCGAGCTTGCTTTCATACCGGGGAGGGCAAATGGCCACACATATAAAGATGTGCTTGAACATATTGTTACCGACTGTGCGCACGGTGTATCCAGAAATGGAGGTGCCAGTTTTATTTTTTCCAAGATAATTGCCCGATACACCGTGCGCTAGTTGTTCGAGAGTGGTTGCGAGAGCAACCACAAATTAAAACAGTGCCATGGCCCTCCCGATCACCAGACTTAAACCCCATTGAAAATTTATGGGGTTTTATGGTCCAGAAATGGGATAATAGGGCAGAAAGAACCAAGGAAGCACTTGTCACCCATTGCGAACAAGCTTGGGATACATTAAGGGGTTCAAATTTGTGTGAAGTCCTGATTAGGTCCATGCGTAGCCGGTGCGATGCAGTTATAGACGCGGGAAGAGCAGCGACAAAATATTAGTTTTTTAATAATTTAATTTTTTTTTGTGACGTTAAAAAAATATTGGTTTGCGATCCTTGATAGTTTTCCAGTAAAAATATTTTTTTTAATTTCTCGAGATTGATATGAGGTGGATCTCAAAAAAACTTTATTTTATATTATGCGATTTTTTACGTAATACATTTTTGCAATTTTTATTGTTTTGAAGAATCCTTTAGATATAAAATAATAATCTTCCTAACATTAAAATAGACAAAAATTTTGCTCGATAAAGAAGAATTTATGTTCGATTGATACAGAATCGAAATTTTACTTCAAACATTTTTTTAAATATTACCATTTAATAAAGTAGAAATTTGCAAAGCAACCTGAATGTAAAAAGGCGTGTGAAATGTTTTAAATGTTTTCAAAAAAAAATATATATGTCGACGCGCGAGCAAAGACGCGCATAAAGCATTAATTACTACGTTCTGATAGACAAATAGCCAATTATTTAAAATGCTTGGAGTTTGCATTGTTTATTTGATATCCGTATATCCATTAGTGCGGATAGCATACCCCGCTGCGCGGGTCAGTTTTGTGTCTTTTAATTAAAAGATTTATGTCAGCCTTTCTGAGAAGGACAAGTATGGTTTCGAGTGCGGCGGTAACATGTGGTCTGCATATGGTTTACCGAACGTAGTCGTGGGTCGGCCTATGAGGAATAACTAACAATGTTTTTTTGGTTTAAGAGAGATGTTGGGAAAAGGGTCTTGGAGCCCACATTCTGTTTTGAGATATCGTGAGGTATAGGTGCGACCTACGAAAACGTTCCTCTCTGCGAAATCGTATTTATTATTTGGTCATGAGATTAATGTTGTGTTCTAATGTAATTGTGTGAACTAGGTATAGATAGACCGTTATAATTATTGAGTTCTCACAACTATCTTTTAAACAATTAATGTCGCGTTACCACGCCTAATAGGAGCTACTTCTAATGATGTTCGAGACCTATCTGCGAATCTCAATACGTGACGCTCCGTTATCAGAAGCTGGGATGACCGTGACCCGTGTGAAATTGCCGCGTCCGCGTGTGAATAATGTGTGAGAGAAATCAATGATTAGTGACTCACAGTGGAAAAGATTGTCTTAGCCCCAAAATTAAAATTTACGGGTACTCATTGAGGTCGTGTTGGCGACAAATACTTCGCCATATTGTGCCTCAATACTAGAATCCAATCCATACCGCTCGGATTCGGAAAAACAAATGTGTTCAGTGCTTCAAATGTGGACGCGCGGGGCACATCGCTCCGCAATGTAAGAAAACGACTACAGGTGGGACTGGTGGCAGCAGAGCATTTGTGGCCATCGAGCTGTGACTTCGCATCAATATCTGCTTTGGTCACTACGGTCAGTCGTTCCATTTTTATTTAGATTCTGGTGCCTAATGTTCTATAATGAATGAAATTGTGGCAATAAAATTTTCTGGAAAACGTTTGACGTTTATGGTCACCTTGATTGGCATTAGTCAATGACCTTTGTTTATAACTCTAGATAACCTCGTTAGTACATTCGTAATGCGTTACATAGATTATACGATATTATGATTATTTCAGAATCTGTAGAACAATGTCTATACAGACAGACTACGCATTGTTATAGGTGTTTAAAAACTCTGAAAATGATTAGTCATTTGTAACTGTTTTAATGTGATTTGATCCAATTGTCCAATTGAGTTTCATACAGATGTGAACTGAGAGGGCAACGTTGCAATACTTACTTATGTAAAGACTAAAGAAACAGTATGTACAGCCTACTATAGTATCATTCAAATGTGAAACTTTTAACCGTTGTAAACTATTGTAAACGAGATTTACTGTACTGTGTATAAACTCAATCTAACGCCCGGAGTACATAAATAGTAAGCGTTTTTATAATGTTTTGATATTGATATCACTCATAGAAACGGGAACAGAATGTGTAACGTATGTAGATTTCGTATTTTGAAATCCATTACCGTTGAATAATCCTCCTGACAAAATTGAACAAAAGTGAGTGAATTTATTGGACCACTTCTTGGTTGCAGGCTTGACAATAGCGAGATCCGAAAATAATTAATTTTATAACGAACTCAAATAGTGGCGAAATAAATAACGATTGTACTATAGGTACCCTTCTGCCCAACCCTTCGGGGAAGTAAGGCGTGATGTTATGTTATGTTAAATAACGATTTGATGAATTCATTCAAAATAAATTCCGGAATTGTACATTGGGAAAAACAACGCAGTTGTAATGATCTATGCTTACCCATTGTCCCCAGAGCTTTATATTGTTCAGTGATATATCAAGTGCGCGAGTCAATAATGCACTTAGATTGAAAAAAAAAAAATAACGAAAAAAAAAAACTTTAGGGTAAAAGTACGTTTTTACTGGTTTCCTAATGTGAGAAAAAAGTTTGGTAAAATATGTCGTGCCCGGCGCACCTGCCCGTGGGGTCCTGGGTTCGATTTCCGGGTCGGGCGGGGTGTTTCTGAGGTTTTCTATCTGGAGTTTCTCGGTGGGGGCCAGATTCAGGATTCGTTCCTGGTTAATGGCTATGGGCTTGCCCCCTGATGTAAGGGGATATGAATGGCGAATGTACTGTATGTGCCCAGCCCTTCTGGGCGACAAGGGATTTTTGTATAATGTTCCGATATTCGCGGAAAATTGCGTGTAAGCTATCTAACGCGATGACCGGAAATCCTTAAGCGGAACCACACCCGATACGTAAAGTAGCAATATCTTGGTACACTATTCATATTGACGTAACAGGTAAACTTAGTGGCTCTAATCAAACGAAAGAGTATGTGTTTGTCTAAATTACTGATGCTTTCACAAAATATGTTGTGCTGTATGGGTACATAGTGCGATCGATACTTTGAGTGTCGATACATCGATCTTCAAAGTATGCAATTCATTTATTTGGAAATCCATTTCGTATTAAGCAGATCAAGGTAAATGCTTTTTGAATAAGGTTTTCTGGGGTTTTTGTGATACAATGTTACGTTTAGTAGCTGCTGGTACATAAAGAGCCATTAGTCAAGTGGGACGTATAATTTGCACCTTAAAATCATGCTTATCGCTGTAGAGATGAAAAGGGATACGACGTAGCAAATGTACAGGATGTACAACTCGCTATCAATTCGACTAATAATCGCGTGACAAAAGCGAGCCCAATAGAAATACTTATTGGAAATGTAGTACGACCAGACTTATTAGCCTTTGGTGAACAAGACGCAACGCGAGTTAACGACGAAGTTAGACGAATTCAGTGTGAAAAAAAAAATGCCAAGTATGATACAGTGATTCAATATGTCTGTGTCGGTAGAAAATTATGAGAGGAATCAAACAAAATTAGACTTAAATTTCAAGGGTCATTGAAATTTGTTGAATTACTAGAAGGCAACCCCTATTTACTAAAAGCTTTAGATAAAAGCAGAACCTATAATTAGTATGCGCACGAGCGTGTTCGTGCAATGCCAGATTGTTACGTACGCACAGAACTAAAAAAAAAAAAAAAAAACTGAGTTTAGTAGCCAGTTTAGTAGCGATGAAGAACAGTCAGGTCAAGCCATAGTCGACGCTATCGAATATTAGTAGTTAAGAATGAAATTCGATTGTGAAAGTGACCTATAATTACAAGGTGAATATCGAAAAACATTGTTTACGTGACTTGTACTGTGACCAGCTGCTTACCGTCGATCGTAGGTCATATTCCTAGCCCAGTCTAGCTGGTGTCGGAGACTGCGCGGCGGCGGTGAGTGGTGGGTGCCCAGTGAGCTGGCAAGAATGCCAGATGTGACGGCCGGCGTGCCAGCTTGGGCCGCTGTGGTCGTGTGATGGCGTGCCATAGGTGACGGTCGGGGTGCCAGAGGGTGACCGACGCGTTAGGTGATGGCCTGTGTGCCAGTGTGAGTCAGTGTACTCGTGTGATGGCCTGTGTGCCAGTGTGAGCCGGTGTGCTCGTGTGATGGCCTGTGTGCCAGTATGGGCCGGTGTGCTCGTGTGTTGGCCGGTGTGCCATTGTGGTGGCTGGAGTGCCTAGTGGTGACTGTGTGCTATGTGTTGGCCGGTTCTCCTGGCATTGCCAGTCTAGTAGCTGGAGTGCCTGGTCGTAACTGTGTGCTAGCATGTTGACTGGTTCTCCTGGCATAGCCAGTGCGCTGTTGGTTGTTAAGTCACATAAACATGTAGAGTTATTATGTTGATGGGAAGTTTTGCACTGCGTAACAATGATTAAATAGTGATTTAAGTTATAATGAAAGCGATCAGACCTGTTCTTTGTCGAGTTTTAGTTAAAACACGGTATGAAAACGATGGACAATGTACGTAGTGGAAACCTGGCAGTCGATACTTAATTTGTAGTAATGGCAGGATAGCCGGGTGGTATCTACAGAATAAAAATGTTTTGCATTTGACTACTGAAACCTAGCGAAAAGTGGTTTCTATCTAGACATGGCACACGAGGACGTGTGATAGTCAGGATCGCCGTGTCGACGCGCGAGCAAAGACGCGCATAAAGCATTAATTACTACGTTCTGATAGACAAATAGCCAATTATTTAAAATGCTTGGAGTTTGCATTGTTTATTTGATATCCGTATATCCATTAGTGCGGATAGCATACCCCGCTGCGCGGGTCAGTTTTGTGTCTTTTAATTAAAAGATTTATGTCAGCCTTTCTGAGAAGGACAAGTATGGTTTCGAGTGCGGCGGTAACATGTGGTCTGCATATGGTTTACCGAACGTAGTCGTGGGTCGGCCTATGAGGAATAACTAACAATGTTTTTTTGGTTTAAGAGAGATGTTGGGAAAAGGGTCTTGGAGCCCACATTCTGTTTTGAGATATCGTGAGGTATAGGTGCGACCTACGAAAACGTTCCTCTCTGCGAAATCGTATTTATTATTTGGTCATGAGATTAATGTTGTGTTCTAATGTAATTGTGTGAACTAGGTATAGATAGACCGTTATAATTATTGAGTTCTCACAACTATCTTTTAAACAATTAATGTCGCGTTACCACGCCTAATAGGAGCTACTTCTAATGATGTTCGAGACCTATCTGCGAATCTCAATACGTGACGCTCCGTTATATATATATATATATAACTCATAACAATCAAGAATCCGTAGAGTATTTTTGACTGCGCTTGGGCATAAGAAATCTAATTTATTCATTTATGACGTCACTATTCGGACCAGCCTATATAAAAAAATATATTAATCACTCTGAAATTTTAATGGTTGTTTCTCCGCGGCAGAATGATTTGCCCTCGGTTAAGTAGTACTAAAGAATTTTTTTTAACAAAAATAATAAAAAATCTTCATTACAATATTAAGTGGTTCGAGAGAGATCAGTTTTGAGTTATTAAAAAAAAAAATCACATTTCAATTTATTTTTTTACATGCATTTTGCTACCAAGATAATATCATTTCATTGCAGGAAAAAATCATTTTTTCACGGTGGTGTCACTTTGATGTGATTTTTTACACCCTTTATTTTAGTATATTATTTCAATCATTCTAACAGGTATTATTCTAATTCTTTAATTTCTAATTTCTAATATTATTATAATGTTATTTTGTCCAATGATTGTGCCAGTTATTTTTAAGTCGTCCTGTATGATCAATATAAATAAATGTGTACTAATAATGTAGTAAATCTGAATATTTGTTTGTTTAATCGCGCTAATGTCTGGAACTACCAGTGTTATTGTATATGATATATATAATATAGTAATTATTTTTGTATGATAGCCAGATTTAGGAAAAATATTATAAACAACGTGCTCCATAAATGCCTGCTCATATTTAACACATACACACCGTCTATACACATATATATCAAAATAAACTAGGTATATTAAGTTTTCGATCACTTTATGAAATATATCGAAATAATGGATGAGGCAAAGAAACATCAAAACTCGGTATATTTTGATATGGGTATAAGCACGCATTTCTGGAACACGTTGTAAATATCTCGCTTGGAAACGCGCTTGGACGCGTGGAAACCGCGCGAGACAGCTAGTATTTGAGAAATAATGTAATAAAGGACCTAAGTGTAATGTATAATATTATGTGATGTGTTAAAATAACGTGTGTGTAATAATTAACAAAAGATATGAATAATTGTTAAAAACATATAATTATTATGTTAATAATTAGGTAATAATATTGTTGTATTAATTATTATTACCTAATATGAAGAATCTATTATTAGGCTGATTACCTGACAAGACAAATATGTTAAATGAGCTAGCTATTAATGCTATTTCGCGCGGTGGTGGCGCATATTTCTTATTTGTATTTTTTGTTTTTTTTTTTGTTTTTAGTTTTTAGACTTAATACCAACTTGTTTTTATTTTGCTTTTGTTTCCAAGTTTTCTAATGTAATGTGCGTCATTTTCGTGTAAATAAACAGTTTTTATTTCTTTCTTTCTATGTAAATTTTTCAATATATATCTGTAATGTTTTCTTGGACAATCTTGGAAAGACGCATAAAAATAAAATAAATTATAATTTAAATTGTTGTTTTTTTTTTTCTGAAAAAAGGCAAATCCTAAGTGAATTTAAAAATTTACAAGCAACTAGTGCATATATCACACTAAGAGTAACTTTAAAACCAAAATCTCTTACTATACATATACCTACCTAGATAAAAATATTTAATAACCACCTAAAATAAATAATAATTAAAAAAAACTAAAAGCTTAACTACCCATAGAAGTAGGATTTCCAATATTTTATAAAAGAGTTAGTTACAGATAAAACGAATGAAAGCGAGCTAATAAAATAATTCAAAACAGTTTTTTATTGAGTTAATAATATAAACTAAAAATGTGGCTTTTATTAGCCAATACCTATTCTCCAGTATTAAATGCTGTATAAGAATAGAATGTTCAAGCGGATAAAATTCTTATCCTTACATAATAAAACAGTCGCCCGCGGCCCGCCGGGCCGCGTCTCAAAAATTGCTGTACTGATTTTCGTGGGATTTTACCAATACGCAGAGTTCATAAAGATTTAGGTGTAAAGGTATTTATATTATATTAGAGAAAAACCGAACGTTTCAGTGATTTGTAACACCCGTGCAAAGCTGGGGCGAGTCACTAGTAGTTGTTTACATATTATCTTAGTACGAAATATAAATGTTTGTGGAAGGTTGATACTAATTAAATAATACCAATAACACATTTTCTAAATCAAACATAATATATTGTAATGAGTACTAAATAACTTCTTGTCAACAATGATTTATAAAAGACCTCACGCGGGCCATATCATAGTTTGAAACCGAAACGACAATTAGAATTTGTGACCATTGAAAAAACATTTAACAAAACGAGGGAAACAGCTTACTAATGTGCGTCCCTGCACACTAGTGTGAGTGTCCACTTCTACACATCATTGTATTACGACGAACACAACTAAAATTTGTTTCCTATTGGTCAAAACGCATTCGTACGGTGACCGAGTCGAGAGCCGTGCTATGCGATTATCGCCTTAAAGGTGAGCATGCGGAACTTTGGTCGATAGTACCTATTGTATTTCTATTCACCCACAAAAATTGGAAGGAATCTTTATCTATCTCCTTCACCTTCTACAGAAGCATCTTTTTCTTGCTCATATTTAATTGTATATGGCTCAGCCAACTCCAGCTGTTATTGTATTTGAATACTTTGTATTGATTAACCGCCACAAAATGTACGATAAAACATTGTTTCTAGATGGCACGTCATTATGAAGACGTAAGACGTGACATGTTTGAAATATTCGGAGAGGAGAATACCGATGAGTCCGACAGGCCTGACAGCGATAGCGTCTCCACCAACGCGTCAGACAGGTAGGGAACCCAAGGATTAATATCTAATCATATAATCGTATTCTTATTATAGTGTTTGTTTCACGCATTGAACGGTTTTTTTAAATAGCTTTTTTTCTCTCCGTTATAGCTCAAGTGTTTCCTTGGCTGACTTGTCTCCAGATGGCGAGTGGACCGAGGAATCAGCTATACAAAACGATTTCGCTTTTACTGGGACCCCCGAGATACGGATCTCGGACGTATCCACAAAAGGGCCTGTAGAATATTTTAAAGCTATATTTAGTGATAATTTTATGACCAGCCTAGCGGAAATGACTAATATGCATGCCCAAGTTTTAATATCCAGGCCACTTAAGCCTAACAGCCGCTTAACAAACTGGAAAACTACGAACATTGCCGGATTGTGGACCTTTTTAGGAATTCTTATTTTTATGGGCACCGCTAGGCTGAGTAAAACTGCAGATTACTGGAAAAAAAATGATTATGTGAATTGTGAAATTTAAAATAAACAAATATATGTCTTGGGACATATTTCTGTTAATATTAAGATGCCTATTTTTTAATACTACAAATGAAACTACAATTAGTATTCTAAAATTGATTATTTATTAAACTATTTTAATGAAATGATGAAAAATTTAATTTATCCAGAAAGGGAATTAAGTATAGACGAGTCAATGGTAGGATTTAGAGGGCGTTTAAATATTCGACAATATATTAAAAATAAAAGACACAAATATGGAATCAAATTATATGTTTTGGCTGATCCCAAAGGACTAGTCCATAAAATACATAATTATAAAGGTTCCCAAGACATTGAAGTTGGTGGTGCAGGACATGTCGACAAAGTAGTGATGATACTTTTAAAAGATTATTTAAATAGCGGCCATTCTATTTATATGGATAATTTTTACAACAGTGTCCAGTTAGCAGAAAAAATATTGTCAAAAAAAACATACTGCACTGGAACTTTGGCTGCCAAGAGAAAATATTCTCCAAAGGCTGTTGTAATTAAAAAACTTTTAAAAGGGGGAAATATTTATAGGAAAAACGGAAAAGGTGTTTGTGTCTGTAAATGGAAAGACAAGAGAGATGTGCTCACTATTTCTACTGAGCATTCACCCCACTTGATGCCAGTGGAAAATAGGCGTGGTCACGTGGTCAACAAACCAAATATTGTAATAAATTACAATAAATATATGAAAGGTGTTTATCGACACGACCAAATTTTAGCTTATTGTCCAAGTGAGCACAAATCTATGCGATGGTACAAAAAAATGGCATTCACATCATACAAATGATGCTAGTAAATTCCTTTTTTTTGTTTCAAAAAGGTACAAGCAGTACTCTTTCCTTAGAGTCGTATAGGGAAAAAGTGCTGCTTGAAAATGACTCGATATATGTGGGTGACTGAGCGTGTGAAGTTGACTGCTTGTATTTTGGTGATTTATGAACGTCTGCAGTGGTTTGGATGTATGTTGAGGACTGATGCTGTGGAGTTGACTGTATGAATCGTTGAGAGTCGTCAGAATTTGAAACAGCATATTTTTGTGAGCGAGATGTGGTTGGAAACGATGAGGACTCGATGTGACTGAGCGTGTGTACCCAACTAGCAAAATAATCCTGGATGGTGATTTTATAATGCTACGTGGACTTTTGAAGCTCCGATGATGGTTTTGGTGGTTGCTACTGCGCTTTTAACAGCATAAATACGTGCTGTTTTTACTCAAGTACGCTTGATCCTATAATTTGTACTTATATCGGTATATGGGATCATTTTTCCTGGCAAACATAGGATCAAGACTCCTATGAAAGCATGAAACGAGTAATTGCACTCAAGAGTAATAACTCCGGTAACTCGGACTTATATGTGCCTATAAGATAACATCTGCGGATCTTTTAAATCCTAATACTCCTGTAGGAGCATGTACCAGGAATATATGCACTGAAGAGCAATTACTCTTGTTATTTTTACTTATAACCTCATATAAGCTAATATTTTATGGCCAATATAAGTAAATTAAAGTTAAATTATTGTAAATCATTTATGGTTTGGTTTTACATATGCTTAAAAGTAAATGTTAAATGAATTTCATATCCATGTGTGGCGCCCCGTCAGCGAAATGTGAAATCCTACTAATATTATAAACGCGAAAGTTTGTATGTATGGATGTATGGATGTGTGGATGTTTGTTCCTTTTTCACGCAAAAACTACTGACCCGATTTAGATGAAATTTGGCACAGATATTTTATAACCTGGAATAACACATACGGTACTTTTTATCCCGGTAGTATGTTCCCGCGGGATAATTTCCGACCTCCATACGGGCGAAGCCGCTGGCAAAAGCTAGTATTATATAAGTGGAATAAATAATTACACATTTTAGTTATGTACAGACAACAGCTCATCAAGTTACCCCACGTTGACCTTGAACGCGTTATGAGCAACAACAGCGAGAATCGTGCGAAAGAGATATATAGCTTTTTGTCAGTTTCGCTTGTAATGTTTCGTGCTGCAGTGCGTACGTGAGAGTGTGTGCGTACGTGTGGGTGTGTGCGTACGGGAAGGTGTATGCGTATCGTGGTGTAGAATTAGATAATATGCGATAAGAAATGCGACGCGGGTGAAAACTTGAATCAAATCTAAAAATAGCATGATAATAAAACATGCGGCCCGCGCAATGTCTAAAATACCAATGAAAGCTTATAATACTTTTTGTATTTAAATGATCTTTTTCATAATCCTCCATTTTTACAAATTTGTTGGAAAATTACCTGTAAGTATTAAGTTGGTATTACCTACTCATACCTATTACTTTAAACAGGTAGGTAGGTACGGTATACACCGTTACACAATTAATAAGCGAAATTTCATGCTCTCGATGAGGTATAATCGGACGAGAAAAAAACATTGTTAATTTTTTATTTCGAGCAGGTTTCTTAGTGGAGACCGCGTATCGGCAAGCGTAGTGTGGGACGCCCCCCAGCTAGATAGACTGATGACCTTAAAGGGTTGGCTGGGACAGACTGGATGCGGAAAGCGGGGGACAGGGTGTTGTGGCGCAGCCTGGGAGGCCACGGAAAACACGTAACACAATCGGCTTGAAATTTTAAAAGATATATGAATATACCCATCACGAACGTGTCTGAAGTTTAGCCAATTATTGATACCTACAAAAGCCTCTTATCCGTCCGCCATGTTTGAAATTTAACGTTTCGCCCGCTATACGATCTTATTACTATAACGTTGAACTTAGTAACGGAATTACCTAACCTACCGAAATTTGCTTTTACATGCAAGTTCAACCTTATTGTGCTAGTAATAAGATACGATTTCAAAGGTTATGAATATTCAAATAAAATTCTAATCTATTATTATCGCTTCTTCGTTCGTTACATACGAAATCTATACTTATTATAAATGCGAAAGTAACTCTGTCTGTTACGCTTTCACGACTAAACCACTAAACCGATTTTGATGAAATTTTGTACGGGGTAAGTTTGAACCCCAAAAAAGGACACAGGCTACTTTTTATTCCGTGACTTTGTCTGCGGCCGCGATAACCGACGTTTACGCAGACGAAGTCGCGGCGGGCAAAAGCAGTATTTTATAAATGAGGATATGAGTTTCTTTGTTTGTTACGCATCATCATGAAATGTTGCATGTGACACGTTGTCAGGGGTCAGAAACATCAAAATAAAATGCGGAGTAACAATATTAATGTTTTTATTTTTAAACATTAATATAATTGAAAACTTAAAAAGAGAATACTTTAAATTAAAATATACCTACAACATAATTTATATAACCAATATAAAAGACTAAAAACAAGTAGATAATATTTATTTTTTACAAGTTTTTATTTTAATTGATTTTTGTAACAGATTAATTATACAGTTACCAAAACCAATGGCTGCCAAGCAAAATCAAATGTTGCCACCAAACAAAAGTAAGCTTTAATCTAGATTAGTAATTTGACTGGCCTGTATAAGGCTCGGCACCCTCTGGCGGCACGGCACGTTGTAGCATGCCGTGACATCCCGAATTGTGCACGCTGACCATGTGAAAATAAGATCTCAAATCATTTGCGCTTTTTAAAATCCCTTATCGTGCCATGCCGCCAGTGGGTAACGGCCCTAACTTAAATTATCATCAACAATAGTATAGGTGAAATTCTCAAGAATATAACAATGCGAACTATATAATTTCAATTTACAGTTTTATTTATTATATTATCTTAATCACGTTAGTAGAAAAGTTGTCCATACTAATGTTATGAATGCTAAAGTAACTTTATCTGTTGCGCCTTCACGGCCAAAACTCTAGGCAATTAAGATGAACAATATGGAGATAGTTTGAAGCCTGGGGAATGACATGGAGGAAGCTAGTTTATTATGATACAACATCAACGAACAACATGTCTGGCGTCCTTCCCTAATCGAACAATAAAAGAATATCTGTTTAAAAAACAATGGTTAAAAATACCTTTATTTTGGTAAATAAAATAATTACAATAGTAAAATACTACATAAGGATTGTAAAACTGTGCTACTACATATTTATTGTGACAGTGTGCGAGATCTGATTAGGGTTGCCAGGTACAGGGTTATTATCACTTATGGGGCAATCGGGCGCTAATTTACCTAAACTTCACTTGTATTCCCACGAAAGAATAATACGGACATGCCTTTCAGAATCCCGGATCCTGGAATCGTTTGAAATTCCGTAAAATATTTTATCTGCATAAAAATTTAGTTAGAACTCGTTGTGAAAATGATTTTTTTTGCATTGAATATACTTACTCGTACTTTCAAGATGGTTGTTCCTTGTAAAACTCTCAGTGTATTATTTTTTTAATATTTAAAAAGCCGATTCTAATGGAACTTTTAATTTACAATGAAAGTTTTTATGAGGGCTGGTTTAGTTTCATTGATATTCCATTTGTTATGAATAAAAGCATCGTCATCATTTCAGCCGAAAGACGTCCACTGCTGGACATAGGCCTCCCCGAAGCTCCGCCACTTCGACAGGTTTTGTGCGTCCCACATTCAGCGGAATCCTGCGGCCTTCACAAGGCCATCGGCCATGAATAAAATAAAGATACTAAATCAAAATAACCACTGCTATAATTTCATTTCGTTTTTATAGTTGTTTTTCTAATTGTGCAATCCCGGGAACCCAGGATTACTTATTTATTCAGAAAGGAATATGCAAAATAAAATTCTATTCTATTCTGAGAAGTTTAGGTAGATAAGCGCCCGATTATCCGATGTCTAGTTATAATTTCCGGAACAATTCAACAAAAAAAAAAAAACTCTTTAATTTAAAATACAGATTTTTTAAACACGTAATAAATTGTCATGTCACATACTAAATTATCACCCACCCGAAGGCTGACCTTGAGTAGTGTAGCTTAACCTAGCGATCCTACTCCACAAGCGACACAGGGCAAAACAAAAAATTAAACTAAATTGTCATCCACCCAAAGACTGACCTTGGGCAGTGTAGCTTAACTTAGCAAAACCAACTACCAGCACCACTAGGTAAATCAAAGACGAGTCGCCACGCCAACAATCAGATTTACTTGCGGCTATAGAGATGTTTCACAACAAAAAAATTGTATATGTCCGGAATCCGGGACCGTAAAATATAATAACTGGGCACGGGACACGACATAAAATTCCAGGAATTTCCCAACCATCTGGTAACCCTAGGATGGATGGATGGCTCATTGTTTCTTTTTCACGCCTTAACGTTTAAACGGATTCCAGTGAAACTTGGCACTTAAATAGACCATGATCTGGATTGTTACATAGACTACGGAACCGGGAGAATGAAGTGCATTATTTACTAGTGCCGTAGAACTTTCCGGCGTCCTTCAAGCGCGCCTTGTGACGGTGTCCATGGAAATCTAAAACAAAAAAAATAAATAAAAACAATTTTGACAATTTAAATACTTACACAAGATTCTTTGTTATGACAAATTTGTTAATATAAGATTCGACATTTAAACAAACCTTTTTTACAGTCCATTCAACCGATTTTGACTTTTATACTGATGGCAGCAAAGTAGAAACGGACATCTACAAAATCGCAACTTTACAGGAGAGCAGATTTAGTTTAAAAGAGTGGTTATTTTGAAAGTTATGGACCGATTAACCTGAAATTTTCTATGATCCTTTAAAATAACCTTCTTTATGAGTTGTGTAATAGGTTTTATCGCTATATCGTTGTTTTACTGAAATAATGTAGATTTCTTTTTTTACTCTGAAAAAACTTTGACGTAGAAGAAGACATCTGCCAGATAACCGTTTATACGTTGTAATAAAAAAGTGCCCATTTCATTTAAAATATATAATAAAGTAAGATAATAATCTCCTGTAATACATTTAAGGATATTTAAAGAACATCTTCTAAGCAACATACAAACAGTATTATACTTTCTTTGACCAAATTTTGTAGATGTCTGTATTTACTTTGCATTTAACATTTTATACATTATCAATAAATGAGTTAACTACAACTAAATTTCATCTATTACTATCGGTTGAACTCATTTATTTAGTTACCAAATCACGTAAAATATATTTTTTTAAGTAAAAAAGCAATATAATACTATGATTTATTTATTATCAAAGGTATCATTGGCAAATAGGTAAATATCAAACTGAAATAAAATAAAAAAGAAAAACAGAACAATATTTTAAACTTAGCAATATTAACACTATTTATTTTTACTTATAGTAGGAAAAACGAGATCAAAACGTTAACGATTAGGTACGAAATACTAACTTATTCTCATCGAATTCAGCGCCATCAACAGCTTCTGATTCTTCTATGGTACTACTATGCTTAATGTTTTAAAAAAAATCATGGTATCTTGGTGGGATTAAATTTTGTTGACACAAAGACATTAAGTCCTTGTATTTTGCTGTAGTAATGGGTAAAATTTCACCATAAACTTTTCCAAGTTGTTGTGTATTATTGACTTGCAAAACTCTTCTGCTTGTCCTCTTGGAACTGTCAATACACATAGGCAAACTCTCATTCAAATAGTATTTATAAAATATTTTGTCAGGTTGATCGTGTTCCACCACTATTTCACGCACTTGATTCCATTTTACATTTTCCCCCTTCTCATTTTTTACCCATTTGTGAAGACTAAGAGTAGACTTAAAATCCAAGATATCATTTTGGTTTATTTCCACAACTTCATAGGGTTGATCGTTTCTTTTACACCAGCGTACACATGTATACCACTCCTGCGGCGAGAAAATCATTTTATTTTTGGAGGATCGTTCGATTAACGCATGTACGCTATCACCCTCTTGCTGCGTATGGCCCTTTTCTAAGAATCTATGACAAATGCGAACACCAAATTTTTTGGCCACAAGTAAATACATTGCAAAAACGATACGGTTACGGTTTTGGCCTCCGCAATTATCCGACCATAAGCGTATATCCTTCACTCCCTCTTGGCTTTTTCTCTCTATGTAGTTGTAAAGACAACTGGATACTTCATTTGACCCCCTTCTAGCTGTTGTCTCATTCCACATGTAACAAATGGCTTTTTTTAGACCAATATCAAACACAGTGAAGTTATAAACAGATAATTTTCTTTTATAATAGAACGAATTTACTTCGCCATGAGGAGAGTTTAAGATTTTTTGAAAATCAAATGTTGCAGCTGCGATATTCGAGGGACTGTTCTGAGATTGTTGCTTATCTTCAGTTTTCAACGATCTGGCCAAATTTTTGTTTTGAATGTGTTTGTCGTACGTTATTTGATCTTGGAATTCATTTGGTGGATTATTTTTATAAGCAGTGCACTGATCACACTGATCCTTTTTTGGTACAAAGAAGTCTACATTCATGTGAGAATTAACAACGTCCCTGTACTGTCTCAATGTATTGACAATTTCTGTGAGGTTTTTTTCTTAAGCCCATGTTTTGTACATTTTAAACATGATACTGAAGTTTAATGAGTTGTCTAAATACAGTTTATGAGTATCTTTGCGGGTGTAATGAGATTCTACCGGTTGATAACTTTTAACATGATCACATACGCTTTGAATAACTGTTTCAGTGAGCAATTTTGGTTTATTGCCGTGAACACCTCGTCGATCTTCTTTACAAAACCCTGTTGTTTTATCGTACTTATCCATTGCGCTTTGAATGAACTGGTTGCTAATACAAAGAGTATTTTTAAACATAACTTTGCAAACTTTTACCTTGCTGCTATTGTTATTTGTTGACAGTATGGGTAGGAAATAACGCTCATATTACGTTTTGATTCGCTATCAGTCGTGATTCTTTTTTTTTGTGTAACGGTCTGTATATTTACCAATGAATTCCCATTGCTTAACATGATTACCCAGACCCCAAAATAAATCAAATACTTTTCCTCTTCTTTCTTCACTTATTTTTGTGCAACACTTCAATTTACAGTTTTCGCATGGGAGCCGCATATTCTTTTGTTTTTGTTCTTTACCATTCCGTGATAAGTGTGTTTTACCAAGATTTAGAAATAATTTTCTTTTTGTATCGATCCAATTTTCTTTTCTGCACTTCCTCCTTCTCTTTGTAACATCAATCATAAATTTACGTCGTTTTCTCCCAGACATAACTGTTGACGAAGGTGAAGAGCATTCAATGGAAGCGCCACTTGCTGATGATGTTGCACTTGTATCAGTGACAAAAATAGATGGTGAAGTGATTTGTGGACTGAACGAATGTACAGCATCAACTTCAGAAATAGGTTCCTGCAACTGCGACTCTGTTTCAAACGAAATAAACTCAGGAGGTACGGGTGTAATAGAACGCGATCGAGGACAGTCGGTTAATTTAGGTGGATTAGCATTTAGGTTATAATGTATTTCAGCAGAAGTCGTAATAGGCAAAAACGCGTTATATTGCTCGTCATCATCAGCCAAGATCTGTTCAAGCGTTCTATTTCCCAAAAGCGGTAAGCTGTAAACAGTAATATAAATGTAGTTTAATAATACAGTCTAGACATAATTTAAATTAATTTTAACTAGCTTTTGCCAGCGGCTTCGCCCGCTCACCCCCAGACATACATGCACATACACATACATACACACACAAAAATACTAATCTTTCCTCTTTATAATATTAGTGTAGATAAATGTCACTTACTGGCTTTTATCAAACGATCCTATACAGGGTTATTTGTAAAACACCGGCAACCTCTCAGGTCTATGTTATTAACATCATAATAAACAACTTTTGTTCTATGACTTTTAAAAATTCATCATATTTTAGTGCATCAGATTTTCATACAAAAATCGGCTGCCTGTAAATAAGTCAAGTTCAAGCGCCCCCGCCGCCCTAACCCCGCTCCCCTTGCTAATATACTATCGCTTTCTTTTGCTTCGCATAGACTCCGTAACATTTAGAGCGTTCAATTTAAATATTTTTATTTTTGTTTGAAAATCTGATGCACTAAAATATGATGAATTTTTAAAAGTCATAGAACAAAAGTTGTTGCTTATGATGTTAGTAACATAGTCCTGAGAGGTTGCCGGTGTTTTACAAATAACCCTGTATAATCCAAATTGCCGTACTTCTCTGCTTGTAGATCACTTAGCTGAATTAATTCATTTTCTGAGTCAAACTCTGAAAAATAATAATAAACAAAAATGTACAAATAGTAAGTAGTATATTAACTAAAGAAAAATATCTATGAATCTTCTTATAAAAACAAGATATCATACATTCATAGATTGAGACTTACACAAAAAGTCCGACGTATAAACGAACAAGTGGCAAATGTCCGTGTTTACGTCGAACCGTAACCTCAAAATAAATTTTATTACTCACTCGTAAGATTTAATTAGCACTAATAATGAACTGTAAACTCTATCATTATTATTACAAAACTGTGTCACAGTCGCAGATACATACCTTTGTTGGCATTATGCATTGTTTTCTTTAAGTTTGTCAAATCTGAAGACTCATTTATTTCCTTTTGTACACCTTTTCGGGCCATACTTATAAGTAATTTGTTCCTTGAGGCACTCATTTTTACATATTAACTGATATTTTAATAATTAATTTAAAGTAGAATGCGTTAAACCATTTCAATTCAATAAAAACGCACGAAAACATACCCGGTACGCGCTAGAATGTGACAACTGACTGATGTCTTTGTTGACGTTTCATTCATCTGTCAAAGCTCCGAAGTAAAGGCGGACAAATTCAAATGTCCGTTTCTACTGCGATGTTTTTTAAAAATCCAGTGTAGATGTCTTCATTTACGTGTCAAATTTTCTTTATTATTTTGAATTTTGAAAAACATTTAATACATACTTGTAGATAGGATTAATATAAGCTCATTTTTTGTAAAAAAAAGGATTTTCGAAAAAATTTAGATGTCCGTTTCTACTTTGCTGCCATCGATACCGTAGGCATAAGGATGACATTAACAGCAATAAAATGGTTACAATACCAACAGAACTGTTTACTGCAGCTGCTATTTGTCATAACACAATAGAAGCCAAAATCGGTTGAACGGACTGTAAAAAAGGTTTATTTAAATATCTAATCTTATTCCAAATGGAGTACAAATGGCTACGAGACGGTTAAAAATTATTCTTCAAAATATAAGCATACATAAATATATTATCTGTCGAATTGAAAACTTCCACCTTTATTGAGGACGGTTATAAAGAACTGAAGATATATCTAATAGTAAGTAATACTAATAGCAACATAAAAACATTTACTGAAGTCGGCCGCGCGGCGGGCGTAAAACCAAGTTGATTACTTGATTGAGCGCCGAGCGCGAGCGCCTTTCCAATTACATCGCACTTTTCATAATAAACTGAAATAATTACAAAATTACGATTGTTGAAAAACAGCGTTTAAAGTTTTGCTAATACGGTGCAGTCTACAACAATCGTAATTTTGTAGTTATTTCAGTTTATTATTAAAGGTGCGACATGTCTGTTAGGTTAGGTATTATTTTAATCAATTTTGTTACAGATCGGGGCACGTAAGTTAAAATTATAGATACAAGTGTTAGATGCAAACTCCGCAGTTGCCCGCACAAAAAAATCTTAAGAAAAACCGTGAATTCGTCGTGTTTAGATGTATTTTTAACACGCTTTTATTAGCTTCATACGTATGTTAGTTTGTGCCTCATCATTTCAGCCGTAAGACGTCCACTGCTGGACTTAGGCCTCCCCCAATTTGGGGGGCTTTGCCATAATCGCCACGCTTGGCAGGCGGGTTGGCGATCGCAGTATGGTGGTAAAATGCATAGAGAACGCTGCTGCCCATTCTCTAGTAAGTCCCTTAGTCGCCTTTTACGACACCCACGGGAAGAAATGGGGTGGTGTTATTCTTTATGTCCGGCACCACACGGTGACACGGTGACACGTATGTTAGTTTGTGCCTATGTAACGGAAACTTTATACATGATTTTGACTCCCTTTGAAACGTCGGATTAACTCGAAAATTGGCATACTTATCAAGGACCGATGACAATACAATAGTTTTATAAATTTGTGCCATTATCCTTGCCGGGGTTAACAGGATAGCAAAAAAAAAAAACACCGGCTAAATGCAAGCCGGACTCGCACACGAAGTGTTCCGTACCATTATCGGCAAAAAAATCACGTTTGTTGTATGGGAACACCCCTTAAATATTTGTTTTATTTTAATTTAATTATTTATTTTTAAAGTGAATAAATAACTAAATATTCTGTGAATATTTCAAGCGTCTGCTTGTTGCCGTTATCAATATCGAGAAAAAACGAGCAAAAAAACACGTTTGTTGTATGGGAGCCCCCTTAAATATTTATTTTATTCTGTTTTCAAGTATTTTTTGTGATAGCGGAAAATGAAAATTTTAACTCTCTAACTATCACGGTTCATGAGATACAGTCTGGTGACAGACGGACGGACAGGTACGCTGACATACGTCACAAAATTCGAAACACCCTAAAAATAGAAAATACATAATAGTTAAAAAAACTAAAAACGCTTCCATAGTAAACATTTTTTCCACAATAAAAAAAAATATGTAAAATATTTTTTGTGTTGCTTTTTGAAGTATTTTCTAATTCATATCAAGCACCCTACGCTTTTCAAGAAGAAAAACAAAAGAAAAAGAGAAAAGAAATCGAGAAAGAATCGAGAAAAAGAGAAGAAATCGATTTAATCCGACGTTTTCCATTATTTTCTACTTAATATCTTTTGGTTTTCTATGGAAGTGTGTTTTTTAGGTTTTTTACTATTATTTTTATGCAGTGAAAATGGAGTGAAGTAATTCATTTAAACGCAAGTAGAACGGCAAATCTATACTAATATTATAAAGCTGAAGAGTTTGTTTTTTTGATTGAACGCGCTAATCTCAGGAACTACTGGTCCGTATTGAAAAATTATTTTTGTGTTCAGTAGCCTATTTATCGAGGAAGATTATAGACTATATAACATTACGCTACAACCAAGAGGAGCGGAGCAGTAATGAAAACTGTTGCAAAAACGGGGAAAATCGCACGGCTAGGCGGTTCGACGCGACGGGAAGGGTCGGGGGAACAAGAAATTTAACGCGGACGAAGTCGCGGGCAGAAGCTAGTCAAATTTTATAAAAATAATCTCGAATTTACTTTCTAATTATTGTATTTCACGAACGCCCTTGGCGTGAGAAGTGATCGTTAGGTAGGTTCACAGAAACAAATTTCACAGCTTTGAAAACTTTCTGCGCGGAGCGTGCGTGCTTTTTTATCTGTTAGCCGGCGCTTGTGGCTAAGTAACAACAGCCGCACGGGTCGATCGTTCAGGTTAAGCTGCGTTTGTCGCGGTCGGTCCGTGGATGGGTGACCATCTTTACACACAAAGACCCTTCCATGCCTCGGAAAGCACGTTAAGCCGTTGGTCCCGGCTGTCTTTCGTAGATCTTAGACAGCCGTTACGGGTCATCTTCTGACGACCCGTTACGTCTGTGACGGGC
This sequence comes from Aporophyla nigra, assembly GCA_947507805.1. Taxonomy (NCBI): domain Eukaryota; kingdom Metazoa; phylum Arthropoda; class Insecta; order Lepidoptera; family Noctuidae; genus Aporophyla; species Aporophyla nigra. The sequence continues at coordinate 21,087,605 of OX382292.1, read as the reverse complement.
TTTTGCCCGAAAGTCTGATAATCAGTCTTACCGAGGGGTATCGTATTACCCTGGGTTGTGGAGGTCAGATAGGCAGTCGCTCCATCTAAAATACCGGTACTCAGCTGCATCCGGTTAGACTGGAAGCCGACCCCAACATAGTTGGGAAAAGGCTAGGCAGATGATGAGCCGGCGCGACATGTTACAAATAAGATAAGACACTTATCGTTACATGCATAAGTTTCATTAAGATTATGACCAAAAACTCGCAACAGTCATGGTGTCGTTAACCACAATATTTTCGTTGTGAATACACAACGAAAATATTGTGTGTACAATATTGTGTGTGTACCTGAATTATTTTTTTCTGTCCAATGAAGTTAAAAAAAAATCCTGTAGCTAGACTAGGGTAAAAAGACAAAGGAAAAAAATAATGAAAAAAATCCTAGCTGTCAACTTTTCAAGAAAAAATAGTTTTTCTTTTAGTGTACAAATGTGCACATCCGTCCTACGTAATGACAAGACTAGTGTTGTAGAAGTTTCACTGAAATTATAAAATGTTTAATTTATAAATGTTTTTATTAGGAAATATTAATTATTTTTATAAAATTAACAAAACTAGATTACAATCCTTATAATAATTAACAAAAAATAGATTTCTTCTTTGGGATAGGTAAATAATTGGCACACAGGTAAATCAGTCATTCGCTCCATTCAAGCAGCATGATTCATTTTACGTATGAAATGCTAAGAAACAGTTTTTGTCTTTGGTAAGGCAAAGGTGAACTTTGCATTTTATACATTTAATCCGGGTTCTTCCCTTGCATCCCACCATTTTGCACCGTGTCCCAAGTCCCTCATCATGTGCAGGGAAATGCCCAACACCGTCTCTTGCTATATCCGCTACAGGGCGAACCTCTCCTGGTCTTCTCGGAATAATTTGCGGTATTGGGCTACTGCCACTGGGCCGTCCTCTTTTACCGATGGTAATTTTATTCCTCAACACTAGACTTTCAGCCAGCTGACGACGAAAGTGAAGCAACCTGAGTTGTTTATTCTTTGGTTTGTCAACTCATTGTCAATTTGGTACTCTCGGTATGCCTACACTACAGCTAAATCAGAAGCATGAAATATCATGCGAAGGGTCCATTTTTTCGTTTCGTACTCACGGTGTGTGCGTTCTGTAATTAAACCGAAATGTCCATCTTCACCTGGCTCCTCTGCGGTTAGATAGTGGGTTACACCTCTGACGTCAGTGTAGTCTCCCATACCAGATAGGTACGTTGCTGCGCCCGCACCTAACAATACGTCGTAGCCACTGACGAAATGGATCAAACGATCCTGGTCGTGGCTTGCTTCGCCCCTGCGTTTTGCCATTAAGGCAATGCGATGCCACCACATGATATGGTGGTAGTACGCAAACGCACTTCTTGGGACGTCCTTGACGACGTGTTTATCACAATCTGCTAAAGCGTCGTACTCACGTTCAACTAACGCGACATAACCGGTAGCATCTGCATTGAAATTCTTAATGCCTTCTGAGTTGGTGAGGCCTTTTTCTCCTTCATTGACGAAGGACTGTAACCATAACGGATCATTCGTTAATGCTGTTGATGTTGTTGATTTGTGTTTTGGTTGTGGTAACTCTCTTGATGTCAAAATAGGCTTCGGTCTTCGGAAGGGTTTTCGCTGGTCAGACGTAGACTGTGTCGCTGCCATAGCTACACACCTTTTTCTCAAATAGATAAAAAGGGGCGTTTTTTTTTTTTTTTTTTTTTTTTTTTTTTTTATTGTGAGGATCGTCTAGAGGACACGGTGGAGCATACGGTGGAAGTGTGCCCTGCCTGGGCGGAGCACCGCCGTGTCCTCGTGGAGGCGATCGGCGGCGGCGACCTCTCGCGTCCGGCCCTGGTGCGAGCTATGGTACGGAGCGAGAGGGCATGGGAAGCTGTCACCTCCTTCTGCGAAGCAGTAATGCTCGCGAAGGAGGAGGCGGGGCGCGTGAGGGAGTGGCAGTCTCTGCGCCCTCACGTCCCTAGCCGCCGCAGGAGGAGACGCCCCGGGCGCCGGGAGTCGATTGCGGACGCCCGGCCACCGTAGGCGCGAGCTTGCGGGTGGCGATCAATGGGTAGCTCGCCGCCCGGTAAGGACCAGGCTCGGGTCGACGGCGCGTAGTGTTCCACGCGCGCCTCAAAGAGATGTCAGCAACACTGAAGGGGTCTGCTAGGACCGATGCCTGCCAGGGTCGCGTGATTGTTCGAAAGAGATATCGTGACCCTGGCACATGGGCAACTGAAGGAACACGGGTGGGTTTTAGTCAGTAAAAGTCTGACATGCCCTCCCGCTCCGCCCAGAGCGGGAGAAGTCATTTGATGATTTCCCATCCAAAAAAAAAAAAAAAAAGGGTCCATTTTTTTGACTTTATGAAAGTCCTATAATAGCTCATGAGTTGATCTAATAGATCAACTCCTCCCATTGCGTGATTGTATTTCCTGACAACTTCGGGGCGTTCGACGTCTATAAATCTCTTCTCTTTTTTACACCACCTCTTGACTAAGTCTTTTTCACCAATACCAACAAAATTAGAAGCAAGATGGGTAATCTTATTATCCAGCCACTTGACCACAGTTACATCTTCGTCATAACTACTTACTTCTTGAGAAAATCCTCGAGGCTTTTTATTCATTTCTTTATCGCTTAGTAGCGATGGGTTGGCGAATCTATTGATACGAGCTGTGCATGCAGCCATAATGCCTTTTCGTTTCATAATTTGCAATAAATGATATGACGAAAAGTAGTTGTCAAAGTACAGCTCGTGGCCCTTGCTTTCTCCAATTCTCTTTGTGAGATGAAGGACAATAGCTGCACCATATCCAATTTTTTTTGTCAAATTATTATCAAGTTCTGGACTAGAGCTTTGATAAAGTATAAAATCATAGGCTTGCCCATATTTACCACATAAAAAAAATATCTTGAGCCCCCATGGACAAGGTTTACCCTTTATATACTGCTTGGCAACATGTTTGCCAGTAAAAGGAAGTATCTGCTCATCTACGCAAAGTTCTTTTTTAAGTGGTAACTCCAAACATCGATTCCTAACAGCATCAAATATTGGTCGAACTTTGTAAAATGCATCTTTGCAACCAGCTGGTATTCTTGTATTATCAACAAGGTGTAAATTATTACGTAGTTCAAAAAAGCGATCCCGTGCCATATTCTCTGAGAACAAGGGAATGCTGATGCCGGTTTCCCAGTAAATTTTCAAGCATGGGTAGCTAAATATACCGGTAGCTAAATGTAACCCAAATAAAATTTCTAATTCTTGTGCAGTAGTAGGTTTAAACCTGAGTTTATTTGAATGTATTGCGTATAAGTTGGTCATTTCAGCCATAATTTCAAATAATTGTTTTGGCACGTACCGAAAGTAATAATCCACTGGAGCTTCAACTGTAGGGTCAACTGACATTGGTGGTAGCCAATCTGATGAAATAGTATTTAGGAGTTCCCTGTGTCTCCACCTAATGTTCAGTTTAGGCGTAATATTCTGAAGTATATTTTCATGAGAGGACTCCATTTCTGTTGTCGGTAGTACTTCGGGAACCACTTCATCGCAGGTGTCAGTAACTTCTGGATCATTCGTTCCAATCCACGATGAGCTGGGCCCTTCATCATCATCAGTGTCGGGTGGAAATACCTCTCGTTGGTTTTGATTGATGACATCTGTACCAACTCGGACAGACCGCAACTCCCTTTCAGATGTAAATCCAAACGGTTCTTCGTCATCAGACGATAGCTCCAAATCGGAAAGATCTCCTTCATGTAGGGCTTTCAAGGCGTCCGGTGAAAACATATCGGTGTTATTTTATCTGAAAATGTAAAAATAAGCCTTATCTCAATATATAGCATCAATAACATTAAAATAAATAGTTAAAAACATAATTATTCAAAACTGATTTTTCAAATACAGCTTGAATACTTCAACAATCGTAAAAACATCGTTTACGCCTGATGTGTACATTTGTGTACAAATATAAAAATTGTGATAATTGATACAAAAATAGAATAACAAAGTCAAATTATATGTTACGTATGACCTTAGGAATATAACACATCAATTCATATTTTTGCAGTGCGTATATTTCGCTATTTCCTACTTTTTTGAAATAAAAATGATGAGCTTACCTACACAGCTTCAACTTCGGTTAGCCACTGGTCGAAACTTGTCGAAAAAGTCACATAAAATGCTAAGAGATGGCGTTAGTAGTATCGTTTTTTGTAGTTTATATTGTGGACATATGGATATACATATGGATATACATACCCTGATGTAGAGTCTGTGTCGCGACCTGTACCACACGGAATCGATTTACCTATTCCTCGACATCCCGAAGAGTATCAGCAAGATTCTGAAGAAGAGATTGATTCAATGGAAGTTGATTACAAGGAGCCTACAACCTCACACTCGTCACAGTTTGTGGGTGACAATATTGTTTGTGACGAACCACATAGAATTTCGGAAGATGAACTCAGCGACCTTATACGAGATTTAAACTTGCCAAAAGATAAAGCGGAATTACTGGGATCAAGACTTAAGCAATGGAATTTGCTTTAACCGGAGGTCAAAATCAGATTATACAGATATCGTCAGAAGAATTTGATACCCTATTTCAAATCTGAAAACCGGCTTGCATTCTGTAATAACATTAATGGTTTGATGAACGCTTTGAACATAAACGAATACCATCCACAGGATTGGCGGCTGTTTATAAACTCCTCAAAATTGAATTTAAAAGTTGTTCTTCTCCATAATGGTTAACATACAACCATCGATTCCGTTATGTCATGCTGCGCATACTAAAGAAACATGAAAATTTGAAATTAATTTTAGATATTATATCATACTCGGAACACGAATGGTAGATTTGTGGAGATCTAAAAGTCATAGTAATGGTGCTGGGTTTACAAATGGGCTATACCAAGTACTGTTGTTTTTTGTGTGAGTGGGATAGTCGGGCTAGATCTTTACATTACATAAAAAAATATTGGAATCCTAGACTGAGCCTGAATCCTAAAATTAAATAAGTTCGTAAATAAACGTAAATTCCCAAAAAAATCTTCTACCACCTTTACATATTAAATTAGAACTGATGAAAATCTTTGTGAAGGCTCTCAACAAGGATGGACCAGCATTCAAATAACTGCAAAGTAAATTTCCCCGTATAAGCGACGCCAAAATAAACGAAGGAATCTTTTTCTGACCTCAAATAAGAGAGATTCTAAAGGACCAAAACTTCGGTTCAGTTTTACAGGGCTTTGAAAAAGAAGCATGGCAAACTTTTAGAGCAGACTTTCATGGTTTTTTGGGCAATAAGAGAAATGAAAATTATGTTGAACTTGTGAACAATCTCCTTCAAAGGTACCAACAGTTGCAATATGTCCCTAAAAATTCATTTTCTTCATTCTCATCTTGATTTTTTCCCTTCTAACTGCGGTGATGTCAGTGACGAACTTGGTGAATGATTCCACCAAGCTATCTCGACAGTGGAAAAGAGATACCAGGGCCGATGGAATGCGTCAATGTTAGCGGACTACTGCTGGAATTTGAGAAGAGATACCCCTAACAGCGATTACAAAAGACAAACGATAAAGAAGAGAAAATCTTAATTAAACACGTTTAAATATTTTGTTAATATTTCAATATTCCCAATTTTATATAAAAAGTAAAAAATATTAATACAGAAAATTGTTTTTTTTTTAATATAAATTGTTTTGGACTCAAACATGTCACTAAAAGTTAAATTTATATTTGGTATATTTCCAAAATAAGAGCTTATTTAAAAAAAAAAAACGTGTTTTCGTATTGAGTAACCTCAAAGCAGTATAAAAATATAGTATTCAATTGAAAGGCACGCAAAAAGTTAAATTTTGTAGACCAGTGTAATTAGTACCTTTATTCAATTGCTTATCCTTGAAAGTATCAGCTGAAAAATCCTTGTAACTACGCAGATATAAGAAGAAAACCATAGGAAAAGAAATGTCACAATTAACCGAACAAATTAAAACAGGTGCGTACAAATGGTTTAACGTAATGATATCCCATCAAAAACGTAAATGTGAAATGAGAGCCAAGTTCAATATTATGATATATGCCTTGGTTGTTGCCTTCAACGACAAAAGAAGTGAATAAATAAATACTGAGAGTTTGTGTTGGCTTGTTGGTCCGTCCAAAAACAAGGGAATCCCTATACCATTTGGAATTTCTGTTCTTACGTAAACTAATACCGGCTTCAAATATGCTCATATACCTTCTGGGTCGTATGACCCAGACCATAACGTTATTGGGCAAAATAGACGCAAATCTCTGAGGCTGCCTTTTTTTGGTGTATCGTCCTTCAGTATGTCTGGTGATAACTGGCCCATGGCTTTCCCAATTTCATCACTAAATATCACAGTATCACGAATTATTTGGGTTTTTATACATTTATTAGATGAACATGAACTTTGGGTGTTTTATGGGAACCATTAGAGATAAAACGTAGTTACAATGAAGTATCACACGGTGGCGTCAAACAGGCCGGTGTGGACTGACTGTTGAACAAGCTGTTGTTGGTTTGGATTGTGATCCTGATCGCTCACAGGAACATAAACTAGCACTCAATGTTGCCAGCATGTATTCCCACATTTGCGTTTCGGATATTTTGTATTAATTTGACGATACTATTGATTTTTTAATATGCTATTCAATTTTAAAATTAAATTTTTGTGTGTCATTTTCATATTAAGTATGATTTTTACGTCTGTGGCAATATAAATCCAGTTTATCTAATAATATTGAAACTTATATTTTTTTTATATACATATATATGATGAATTTCTGCCTATAAACTAGTTTTTGAGTTTTGCTAATAACTTGTTGATTCTTACATAATTTTTTTTTAAAGTTTATTTTTGCTACATTTGACCACCTCTGTTGAGTTATTAAAGTTATTAAACTTAATGTTCTTTTTTTGATCGGATTCGCATGTCCGATCTATAGTGACTGTGGGTTGAATATCAATTGCAACAGAAACCATTCTTGGGGCAATGGGCTCCAGCTCATTGAACAGGCTTTGGTTTAACGAGGTAGTGATGTTGAGTGCATTCTAATTGAGAAACGTTATTATTTTCCTCATGAAGCTGGTTTCCTCTAGTCCGTGTGCGGTTAAGAGCAAGCACATAACCGGAACTGTACTGATCGGACCCGTCCACAATGAGCTGACCCCGGGCATCAATGGCTTCAGTGTGTCGTACGAGTATATGTTTATAACTGAGCCATTTCTGATTTGAAACATTTGGTTTGGTTCGTTTTTAACAAGTCCATCACTTCGTTTTCATTGTCTGCCTGTTTCAACTCTTTAGAAGCCTGGAGTTCGCTGATAGCCTGGCTGAGTTAGCCTCTTCCTGGCGAAGGTAGGCTTTACGAGTCCAAATCACGATTAGAATAGGTAGAGGAAACAGAGAACCGAAAATATAAAAGAAATGAAGAGAAAAGAACAGACGTCAATGTGTATTGTAGAAAATACTTACGTGTGTGAAGTCAGCATCTCAATTGCTAGCATCTCCCAAACAAACACCACAAATAGTGGCATCCCGCATAGTTCTACAGTTCTTGATAAGTTTCAACAATAGTTCTGTCGATATTAGTATCGAAATCGCATTTTGAAAAATGAGATGCTAACTTCGCAAAACAAATCGTAGCATGTCATGGAATTTCTCTAAATTGACAAAGTTGGAGTTGGAAGCTAAAGAATTCTGCATCCTAAACTTATTCTGTTGATAGTTCTATCGGTTGAATCCAATTTAAATCACTAACAATTATAAACGAAATAACCTTACATGAGTGAGACGCTGAGGTAAAACTGGGAATTCTATGTCGTATGAAGCTTTTAAACGGTTAGTCGAGGTCCCTCACACAAGCCCCGAAACAGTTCAGCACCCCTAACCAAGTTGATAATCTGCAATCGTTAACGCTAGTCGCTCAACGTTAAGTCACGTGGTTAGAACAAACGCATAGAAAACTCGTAGCCAAGTTCACACCGTTCAAAATGATAGAATGATTTATCGTTTCTACATTGTTCAACGCTAAATCCTTTGTTATAATGTGTCGTTTTTCTAAAAACGTTGTAGAACGAGCGGCCGACTCAGGCGCGTCAACATGGCTACCAACTTATCGTTTTCCACAATTGCTGACACCGAGGCGCTACCGATTGGAGAACGGAATTCAACACGAAACGGTTGTAACTTGGCTAGGAGGGCTGGAAGTTCTGTATCGTATGAAGATTTTTATCTAGTAGTTGAGGTCTTTCAAAAAAGTACCGAAATCCTAAGTAAAAACCTCGATTGCCGAACTTGGTATCTGATTCCCACTGAGCGCATCAACGTGGGACATGGGATGGGCCTGATCTATAAGGAAATTAAAAATTGTACTCTTGCATAAGCATACCTCTTTTTTGGAACGTTGGTAATCCAACTAAGTGAACGCAAAACTTTTAAAGAGCAGATACAACCGCTAATGTTTCCAAATTATACGACGAGTAATTCTGTTCTTCGGGGGTCGTTTGTTGGGGTGCTTGGACAGGAAACCTCCACGTGTGTCCGTGGATTGGAGTTCCCTTATGGATGCGTCCGAGGGGAAGGCCAATCTCCGGAACGGTGCACCCTGGGGTACGGATAAGGACTCCCCATTAGGTACTGTGTGCCTAAGGGTGTCGTTGCCCGTATGCTAATATCCTGTCGCTCCACTGTGTGTCCCTCTGCGCTCTAAGCAGAGGTGCACAGCGGTGGAGGTAAAGCGGGCTCGTTGTGCAATAACCCTGCCACTGGGCAGGCAAGACGGAGTTTTCTCCTTCTGCCACCGTTAGTCTCGTAGCCCCGAAAATTGTCACGGTCATGTCTCTGACTTTTGACGGGGGTCGAGGGTCTTGGCTTAATCGCCTGGGCTGCGAGGTAGAAAACCTCTATAAAAAATCACCCCAAACCTCCAAGCGGCGGCGCACCGTGAGGGAGGTTGATAGCTTGACTAATGGGTAGCTTAATTAGTATTTAGTGCGAACCACTGGACTTATTATCTAAAACTGTGAATACTCGTGGGAACAAATATGGTAAATAAATTTAAAAATAAAAAACGTGAAGAGAAGGGGAGCGATGCGGGGTCGGAGTCCGACGCTGCATCGAGCGCGAAGGGCTCAAATAAGAGCCTGGAGCGTGAAGTGGTGAGCGCTGCTGCAACGAACCGTGAGTTCTTTCAGAATTGCCTAAAATCAGAGGAACGCCAGGAGTCTTCCTCCGACGGCGGGCTGAGTTCGGCTCGCAGGAAAATATCTCGGCGAGGTGGGCTCCACGAGAAGGGTATGGGCAGAACCACCCAGGAGGCCAGCGAGCCGACCGGAGCCAGCCAAGCTGAGCCAACCCAGGGAAAGGAGATGCTTGCTACGGGGGGGTATCCCTTTGGAGGGACAAGAAGTAGTGCCCTCTCAGAGTTCTCCGACGGCGAGCCGAACGCTGACAGCGGCTCCAACCCGGAGCTATTGGACGGGTTCGCGGAGGTCGGGGTTGCGACGATCAAGGGTGTGGCCTTGAAGGGGAATCACTACTCAAAAGACAATGCCATATCCGCAGCCACGACAACCCTTGTGGCGGCAACGGAGGCCATTCATTCCAGGCCTCCGTCGGACGGGATGACAGAATTGCGGGCAGAGCTCGCCCGCTTGTCAGCCGCCATGGAGCTCCTCGGAAAGGAAAACCAGGAGCTCCGAGCGGACCTGGCCAGGGTCCGAAGAGCCAGCCCCTGGGAGGTGTCGCAAGGGGGGACGCGCCATGGCTCTGATGGGCCCGTGCCTGCGGAGGACCAGGTGGCCACCCTGGTGCGGCAGGAGCTTGCTGCCTTCCAGAGTAGGTTTTCCGCTCTGGAGACCATTGTCCTGCGCCCTTCGTTAGCGGCGAGCCGGCCAGCTACGAGCCAGCCGAAGGCGGCCTCATATCCCGCCGTTGCGGCTGTCACGGCCATAGGGTCAGGGCAGACAAAAGGCCGGGCCGTCAAGCCCCGACCTGCGAGGGCCCTAGAACCGGAGGTGAGAGGGCTGCAGCTGCCGCCCCAGCCCATATCTGACATGGATATGCCTCGGGTCCAGCCCGGACGGGCTAGGCGCCAGGAGTGCTGGTGGTCGCCGGAGCTGACAGCTCTGCATAAGGTGTGCGTTGCTGCGCGACGCCGATACACCAGGCACCGTAGGCTCCGTATCCGCCCTCCGGATACGGAAGCCATTGAGGCGGAGCTGTACGAGAGGTACAAAGCAGCGAAAACTGCCCTCAAAACGGAGATCCTGTGTGCACGGGGGCTGCCAATCTCTGCGCCCTCATGCTCGTATTAGCGATGTACATTTAAAATATACGAGTACATCGATGTTTTTTTTCGATGTTATGCATCGATCGGGTGCATCGATGTTAATACGATGTTTTGAGAATAACATACATCGAGGTTTCTAAATCATCGATTGTTTTCGCAATGACATGTTTAGGCCTTAAAGAAAACTAGGTAAGTAAAAGGAAAAATATGTATTAAAATAATAGGTTGGGGAAAAAGTTTCTTCGCATTTTTTAAGAAAGTTCAAAACATTTTTTAATAAAGTTTATTTACATTTAACTAAAGTATGTAGGTACCATTTTGTTCGATAACTTTTTGCCATCTTGTAGGTAGGGACATGATCCCATTGCTATAGAAATTTTGGGACTTCTGGTCAAAATACCGCGACAAGTGGTTTTGGCAGTCCTCTCGTGATGTTAACCTGACACTGCCTAAAGAATTCTGAAGAGACCGAAACAGGTGGAAATCTGAAGTTGCAAGGTCAGGACTATACGGCGGATGCATTAACACCTCCCAGCCAACAACATAACTATCTCGCGTAAGTTCTCGTTTCTGAAATTATCTTGGCGATTACTCACATTTACAGAGAAATCCTCAAATGATGAATTCATTAAATGAAATCGACAGACTCGTGCTAGTTCTGGTATGTAAAAAGAATAATAGCTTAATAAGTGCGCTTTTATACTGTCAGGCACTTGTCGAAGTTGCGTTGAACTACAATTGTCGAAGAGACATCTTCTTGAAGTATTCGCGGCACGTGTAAATCCAGTTAAAGAAAACGATTGCGGTGGTCTAGCTTCAGGTGTTGATGGTTGCCTCAATGCATATTCAATGCGTTGCCAGCAAGGATGACAAATAGATCTTGACCCATCAAAGACGATCTGAAATCAACGAGACATAATATTACACCATGAAACGATTGTCAAACGTTTATTTTATTATCAACCTAATATGACCATTTTTGTAAGTACATAGATAAATAAATATTTGTGGTCAATTGCACACTGCGCTATCTAGTCCCACAGTAAGCTTAATGCTTGTAGTATGGTAACTAGACAACTGAATAAACATACTTAAATACTTTTTTTTTAAATACATACACATTATACATATTTAACACCCAAACCAAGACAAACAGATATTTTTGAAACTACAAACAAATGGTTGTCTTCTGCGGGAATTGAATCCGCGACCTCGTTGAATCGAGATGAATCATTACTTTACTCGGTGACCTATATTATCATTATTATTAGTAAAAAAAGCTGGTAGGTAGTGCAGCGTAAATCCGCTGCGGACGAAACTTTTTGGTTTCTAAATCAACCTTTTTTTGAAACACTGGCCTTTATATTTTTTTGTTCTACCTCAAATTTCGAACCTGTAAAAATTGAAGGCGAAAATTTTCTCTTGTCAACGGGCAGACTGTAATAAAACACACTCTTCAATGTTCTGACACGAAGTGACGTTTATAACCAAAAAAAAGCAGTTCTACAAACTTAACATAGACTATAAATGATATTCTAATACCCCGACTTAACAAAATAACACAAAGTTTTAATTTGTTACAATTCCTAATAATTTTAGAAATTTATAATGTTTACATGAAATTAACCCTTTCGTTAACAAATCAGCAGGCATCTCTTGTGTTGAAATATATTTAACATCAACTAATTTATTTTTAATAACATCCTTAACATAATGAAATCGTACATCAATATGTTTTGACCTATTATGTGTCTGATGACTTGTTGCTATCTTTAATGCACTTTGGTTATCACAAAATATCTCTATTACATATTTCTTATCAGTGAGTTCATATATTAAGTTTCTTAAATATACAGCTTCTCGAGTTGCCTCTGATAAAGCTATGTATTCGGCTTCAGTGCTGGACAGAGACACTGTCTTCTGTTTTTGGCTTTGCCATGAGATTACAGAACCACACAAGGAAAAACAGTAACCAGTATATGATTTCCTATCTAGATGGTCACCGCCCCAATCAGCATCAACAAAACCAACCAAATTAACATTTCCTCTACTATACTTTAAACAATAATTTTTAGTCTTTAGCAAATACTTCAATATTCGTTTAGCATAATTATAATGATTTTCATTATAACAGTTATTGAACTGACTAAGATAACTTACAGAATAACTTATGTCAGGTCTAGTCAAAACTGCTAAATACATAAGACTACCAATTAACTTTTGAAAAGGAATATTTTTCATACATGTCTCTGATTTTTCTAAATTCAATCTACACTCAATTGGAGTATCAGCAGGTTTACAATCAGACATATTAAATACAGACAATAATTTTTCTATGTATTGTTGCTGATCTACAGTTATAGTATTCAACTCTTTATTGACATTGATCCTCATACCTAAATAACGTCTTACTGAACCTAAATCCTTAAGTTTAAATTCCAGACCTAATGCAGTTTTTAGCTTATTTGTTTCTTCTACACTATTTGAAAATATCAAAAAATCATCAACATAAACAGCTACTATAACTTTAACTTTACCAACATTCTTTTGAAATAAACAAGGTTCATATTCACTATTTTTTAATCCTAAGTTACATAAGAAATCTTTTACTCTTTGATACCAGACAAAAGAAGATTGTTTTAAACCGTATATAGCTCTTTTCAATTTTAACACTTTGCCATTACAATTTACATTTTCCAAACCTTCAGGAATAGACATATAAATATTTTCATTCAAGTGTCCATTTAAAAAAGCAGTAGTCACATCTAGGTGTGTAATGTCCATGTTCCACTGTACACTAAGAGCAAATAACATTCTCAGTGTTGAATGTCTCACCACCGCCACCGGGGAGAAAGTGTCCACATAGTCTATACCACGTTTCTGTGTGAAACCCTTTGCCACAAGTCTAGCACGGTACCTGACTTTATCACTCACATCTAGTTTTTTATTAAAGACCCACTTACACTGCACAATTGAAACATCACAAGGAATGTCCACGAGCTCCCAAGCATCATTGTACTGAAATGATTTCAACTCCTCTCGCATGGCTAATTTCCATTGTTTAGCTTCAGGTCCATTCATTGCATCAGAAAAATCAATCTGCTCTGTCACTGGTAAACTATCTGACACAGTTGTAGCATTCAGACCATAGCGTTCTGGAGGTCGCCTTGATCTCTTTCCTGGCTGAATTTCTGTAAGTTCATTCACCTCATTTTCAGAAATATTTGTTTCATCATTAGAATCAGTTAGCGTCTGATCACTATCTAAATCTGCATTTGTGTAAACTGAAGAACTGGTACTTGAACTGCTCAGAGATTCATCCAGTGTCATATCCCCCACTGAATCTCTGTTTCCATCAATAATTTCTTGGTTATTGTTACCCGGCTGATTAGATTTTTCTTCTTGAACCCAGATCATATTGTCTGCCTTTTGTTCTTCTGTGTAAGGTTTGTCTTCCATTATTATTACATCTCTTTTTACAGTTACATTGTTTTTTCTTGAATCATAAACACGATATCCTTTTACATTTTCTGAAAAACCAACAAGTATATGTTGTTCTGCTTTTCTGTCCCATTTCAATCTTCGTTCTTTTGGAACATGTACCATCACTGTTGATCCAAACAATCGGACATTACTTACGTCGGGTTTCTTCCCGTACCACGCTTCATATGGTGTTTTATCTACCAAACTTGAAGAGATACATCTATTCTTGATATATACAGCTGTATTAGCAGCCTCAGCCCAGAACTTTTTATCAAGTTTCGCTTCAAATAATAAGCATCTAGCTTTTTCAACAACCGTTCTATTGGCTCTTTCACAAACACCGTTTTGTTCTGGTGTGTATGCTACAGTTTTCTGATGAATAATTCCTTCTTTTGCCAAATATGTTTCCATATCTTTGCTGCAAAACTCACCACCATTGTCAGTGCGTAAGATTTTTATTTTCTTGTTCGTCTGTTTCTCAACCATAGCTTTAAAGTCTAGGAAGATTTTAAATACTTCATTTTTATGCTTCATAAAATATATGAAAGTCATTCGACTATAGTCATCTACGAACAAAAGAAAATACTGTGAGCCAGCAATTGATTTGGTCTCCATAGCACCACATACATCAGCATGTATTATCTGTAGTGTTTCAGTACTTTTCTGGTTGGAATGAGAGAATGGTAGCCTAATCTGCTTACCTTCACAACAGGTTACACATTTATTCTTAGTCATATCACAACTAGCGGGAAAAGATAATCCATCAACTATACCATTCTTCATTTTGTTTAAATCACAGCTGTTAATATGTGCTAGTCTCTTGTGCCACAACTCTGCATTTACTAATGCTGGTGCAGCTAATCTACAAAATGATTCTTTTATCTTAAGCTTGTAGACACCATTAGTCAATTCTGCAGTTGCTACCAGTACATTTTTCTTGTTCCGGATATAACAGTGACTTTCATTGAAATCAACACTGTTTCCATTATTTATCAATGCACTAACTGATAGAAGATTTGTTGTCAAACTTGGTACACATAGCACATCTTTAATCGTGATATCATAGTTGTTGCTACTTGTTACGTGTACGTCTCCGGAACATACGACGGGAACTGTCGTATTATTTGCCACAGTGATTTCTGATAAACTTGCGGAAAAGTTTTCGTTGTTTATCCAATCTTTATTCGCCGTCATATGAGCGCTGGCGCCGGAGTCAACGTACCACTCAGTTTTCTTGTAATTTCCATTCAGAAAAACTACACTAAAAGCATTTGTTTCCATTTTCTTCAATAACGGACATTGACTTCTGAAATGACCAATCTTTTTGCATTTGTAGCATTGTATTTTCTTCTCACTTTGTTTTGATCCGCCATCTTTGATGCTCGAATTATTCGTTCGGATATTACGCATTTTCTTCGCAGTGAATGCAGCGCCACTGGAATCGGAGTCGGTAAACTTTGCTACTTCCATATCGATGAGTTTCGATTTTATTGCATCTGTGGTTATTTGAATTCCTGAGTGCTCTATGGCCATAATCATAGGTGAAAACTTTTCTGGCAAACCTGCTAATAATAATGACCCGATCCATTCATCCGTAATAGCAAAGCCTGTACCTTTTAATCTCTGCGCTGTATCCACCATTTCTGTTACGTATGCCGTCATGGAACTACAACTTTCTTGCCTTATTGAGATTAAATGTCGTATCAAACTTATTTTTCTAGAATAGCCTGAGTCATCGAACATATTTTTTAACTTCATCCACAGCTCCTTCGAACTATTTGTTTCCTTAATATGTACGAACAAACCTGGATCTATGGTCAAAATCAGCTTCGCCCTGGTTTTTGCGTCTTCTTCGGGTTTTACATCTTGATTGGTTACCGGCTTGATGTAGTGCGCCATACCTTCAAGCACCAACAAGTTTTCCGCGGCAAAACTCCATTCTTCATAATTTTCTCGTCCCTTGAGCTTTGGGATGCTTTGGACGTAGTTTACGGCCATTTTTGCGTAAAATAATACTTTTTCAACTGTATTACACACTATACTTGAAAAATTTTACGTTGCCCATAACCTAATAAAACACACTCTTCAATGTTCTGACACGAAGTGACGTTTATAACCAAAAAAAAGCAGTTCTACAAACTTAACATAGACTATAAATGATATTCTAATAGACTGCAGATTGAATCCGAACGAATCAGATGAATTTTTATTTTCGGAACCTCCACGCCATAATTTCTATTATTGAGCCCTAAAATTTTAAATAAGCCTACGTGTATTAAGTGCTATCCGCTCAAAGTGAAAGTTCTGTGTGCAACTCTCCCGTTTAAGGTAGCCTTTCAAACTAAGCGTCACAAACGCAGCGTCTATAGCGTCACCAACACCGCGTCACTAACGCCGCGACAGAGACGCTTTTGTGACTTTCGATACGCAGGACAGACGCACAGTCGCATCACACTTTCGCCGCGCGCCGCTCTGACCGGATTTATCTATAAAGCAGTCTTATCATAAAAAAATATGGATTTGCAACTTGTTTTGCTAGAAGAGGAAGAAGATGATGATCTTTTACTTCAATACTACCTCAGTTTGGAAAGAGCCTCTACCAATTTGATGTTCCAATTGCGAAATGAAGAAGGTTACTTCAAGATCTTAATACAACGACACCTAAGTGAGAACGATGAAATTTTCAGAGATTATTGTCGTTTTAATAAACAACAATACAATTTTATTTTTAATATAGTGAAAGAAGAGTTACATCCAAAAATAAGAAAGGATTGTATTGGTGCAGAAGAAAAACTATTTTTAACTTTAAGGTATGTTTATTTTTATAAATTTTTTAATAATTAGTACCTATTAAGTTTTCTTATTTATTCCTCGAAGAAGGACTTTTCAATATATTGTGCGAGTGTTAAGTTTGCAGGTTCCTCTTCATTGTCTTGTGATACAGGTGAATAGACAGGCAAATTATTATTGGAGACTAATTCCAGCGCATATTGAGGTCGAGTGACATTGTCTGGTGTATCCGGTGACTCAGGTGTATTACAGTCAATAGATATATTTGTTGAAGCATATGAGCTTGATGTATTTGGGCGATTACTTTCTATATCTGCTGACTCAACATCTAATGTCTCAAATGTCATGAGAACATCAAATATTGCTCTTTTTGCCTGTAATTTCCGTACAGGTTTCAGTTTTCTTAAAACTGCTTTAACGTGTTCCGAAAAAGTCGACAAATCGTCATCCTCATCCCTATTTTTTAAATTTTCTAAAACTATCTGGCGAGACACTTCTCTTTTCTGCAGGTACATTAAAATATCATCTTTTTTTGTACGTGTTTTGTTACACTTTGGAAAAGACGACGACGAGGCTGGTGAAGAGGTTCGTGAAACATTAAGTAGGGATTGTGACGAATCATCGGTTAAGTTCGTTTCCATTTCTAAAGGGTATCTATTTTGGGTCGACGTTTGACTACTTTGAGACTCTTGTGTAGTGATGTCATAGGGGTCAACGTTGCTAATAGTCGATCGTTCGTTTGGTATCGATTCCAAAAAGGAAAACAACTTAACATAAGCGTTAAACTTAGATCTTGGATTTTTAGGTGCTGCAGACCCAGTCCCACTCTTGCTTTTGCGTTTCTGACGCAAATATGTGTCTTTTAGTTTTTTCCAGTGCTTTTTGCAGCTATCACCTGCAAGTAAATTTAATGTATTATTTTTCTTTTCCAGATTCATTGCGACAGGAGAGACATATAAATCCCTATCATTTGCCTATCGGATATCAGATTCTTATATTTCAACTATCATACGAAAAGTTCTGAGGCTACTTAGGCAAAAATTAATGCCAATCGCAATGCCACCTTTAACAACACCGGATTTCAAACGAATTGAAAAAGTGATGTGGGAGAAGTGGAATATGCCAAACTGTGTATCTAGCATAGATGGTAAACATGTGCGTATAAAAGCACCACAGCATAGTGGTTCCCTTTTTTTTAATTATAAAGACTATTTTTCTATTGTGATGCTGGCCTTGGTTGACGCCGATTACAAGTTTGTAGCTGTTGACGCTGGTTCATATGGAAAAGAAGGCGACAGCAACATATTTAGGAAGTCGATAATTGGAAAAAAGATTGCAAGAAACGATTTCAATATTCCGGAATCTAAGGTTTTACCGGGAACCCACATCAATTTGCCTAATTTTTTGATAGGAGATGAGGCATTTCCTTTAGACAAGAATATGATCAAACCTTATTCCAGAAAATCCAGACTTGATCGCCAAAAGGAGGTTTTTAACTATAGATTGTGTCGCGCTCGTCGCGTGGCGGAAAACGCATTCGGGCTCCTGAGCCAAGTGTTCAGAGTATTTTATACACCCATAGCGATTGCACCGGATACTTGCACAGACTTGATATTAGTGGCGTGTTGTTTCCACAATTTGTTACGCGATGGTTATTTGGAAATAAATAACAGGCCGTACTACATTCGCGATGAAAACCAAAATCCCAGCGAAAACATGATTGATTTAGCACCTACCACAAGTACCGTACACGATGGTATTAACGTCAGAAATGAATTAAAACTATTCTTTAACTCCCAAATCGGTCAAGTATCCTGGCAAAACAACTATTGTTAAATAAAAATATAATTCACTGATTAATAAAAGAACTTACCACTTTTATTTAATTTTACCCCAATTTCAGACCACGTTTTGTCTTTCTTTCTAGTATTCCTATAATCTTCCACACTTAAATCATAAAGCAATGGGTGCTGAGACACCAATGTAATTAATATTTCATCTTCTTCTGCGTTAAAATTCTCAACAGATGCCATTTTTGTAAGAACAAGTAAAAAGTAACCTCAAAATACAGCGACACTGCAAGCGCGGCCGAGTGACAGACGCGGGCATCTGTCAACGCGATCACAGCGGCACTGTGACGTCACTGACGCCGCGACAGTGCCGCTGCGCTCGAATGACGTTCCCTAGAATTTCATACATTTGCATAGAACATCTATCTGTCGCACTGTCGCGGCGTCACAGCCGCGGCGCCAATGACGCCATAGACGCTCAGTTCGAAAGGCTACCTTTAGCTGGTACGTATTACGTCAGTTCTTTTCCCTTTATTATTCTAATCTGTTCTACCGGCGATTCCCGCTAGCTATATCGAAAATCCTGCTTGTTACCTTGGTCTGATCGTTCTGTTTATTTGTCTTTAGACGACGACCATACAAGCCGAATTTCGGCTTTTCCCCGACGGGCTTCTGGGAACCGGCTCATTGTGAGGTCTACGACGTGTCTAGTCGACGTCGTCGTAACATAGTTGCGGACATTCGACGCCCGTCGCAGAGTTTTGGTGACCTCGCTGACACCGATCCATTGGCGTCGCTAGACATCGGCACCAACGGCATCCTTCCAGAGCGTCACAT
Organism: Aporophyla nigra; assembly: GCA_947507805.1. NCBI lineage: Eukaryota > Metazoa > Arthropoda > Insecta > Lepidoptera > Noctuidae > Aporophyla > Aporophyla nigra. Next base: position 21,068,342 of record OX382292.1, on the reverse strand, counting down.
CCGGCTAGTTTTAAGGGACCTCTTTACATTACCTATTTTCTCATTTTACTGTAGTAGATTATCTAATAATTATTTTCTACTCTGTTATCTAACTTCGCATACTAATAATTATAACGTGTATTTTACGGTTTAACTTAGTGTACGTTACAAAAAGGATCATATTGATCCACTTGCATAGGCCTATATTTTGAATCGATTGCAATCGTTTTAGGGATAGGTCGTGCGCGAAGATAATTTCCGTTATATCTGTTTAACCACTAAGTTTGACTCGTCCCTCTTTTTTAAAATCCATTTTTTTCTCAATCTGCAGTTAACCATATATCTTTTTTATTTTTTATATTATTCTTGTATTTTAATTTTTTATTAATCAAAATTATACGTAACTTTTAAAAGTGGTGAATTTGTGTTTTTTTTTTCTCAACCGTCTCGCTACAGTAGGTACTATGGCCTGGTCCCCCTCTTCATGAGTGGAGGCGATGCCCCTACAGTGGAGCGTATACACATAGGTATATTGGCTGACAGTGCAACAAGTTTATGACTAGCTTAATTGCACCGCTTGTAATCATAAAGCCTCTAAGTATTGTTATCATCCTATACATAAACACACATGCGGGTAATGTCAGACACTATGTGTTAAGTTTATACTACCACGAACGGGTAACTAGACTTGACTTAAGACTTACTTCTTGTGGTTGTCCATGATTCAGTAGGTGCTCCACGACGATTCGATGTGACTCCAAAAACTGAAGCGACAATACATGACGTTGTCTCCGTAACACAGAGCGACTACAGTTCACACAACGATTGTTCACCTCCATATTAGTAATGTCCAAAACAAAGAGTAAATCGATGTCCGGTGTAGAAAAAGCTGGTCAAAAAAATCCAATAATGAAAATCGGTGTCCGGTGTAGAAAAAGCAGGCCTTAAAAATCCAATAATGAAAATCGGTGTCCGGTGTAGAAAAAGCAGGCCTTAAAAATCCAATAATGAAACGCACAGATCACAACGGTAGCAAAGCAAACGAAGGACTGCGTCGGCGCCGTTAGAACTTCGGTTCAAGTTAAGGAACAAAAGAATAGAAAATGGCGACTGGCGTCCGTCGGCGCGCTCGCGCTCTTATAGGTAAGCCTCTCGCTCACTCAATAGAGCGAGAGGAACGCATCATATTCTGAAGTATTTGTGTGTATTTGTTTAGCGAAAACAAAATAATGAATAACAAAGATAGTAAAAAAATAGACGTAATCTCATTAATAAAGGACTTTGAACTTGATAGTTGCATATGATCGCTAGTTATATTTATTATTGTCCTATGATTATTATTATTAATATAATGCTGTTGAAAAAACTGGTAAAAATAACAAGTTATTCACGATTTTTGCATATACAAACTTGATACGACAGAGGGGCTTTAAACTGCCTATACTAGGCACCATGTTCAAGCCCTGTACCAAAAATCAATTAAATAGGAGCAGTAGTTTAGTCGCAAATGATTTTTTAAGATTTTGCCCTGTTTGAACACGATGTATCTTTTCTAACAGCTGATTATGCCTATACGCATAGGTCATGCACCTTAAAATGATAAATTTGAAATGCGCTGTTGCCGCTCTGATCCAAGTCACAAGTAAAACCAAATATTTTCGCTAAAAGATGGCAATGCAAACAAGGAAGCAATGAATACACACACTTACACTTTTATTACGAGAGTGACAGTTATACAAAAAATTCCCGTGCGTAAAAGAAATAGAAATAAGTACGTCACTGTTTTGCTACTGCATCTAAGATCCTTGCGATCGGCCTAAAAAACTTGTTTATTCAGTTCGCCGGCGCGATCCTTCGGGAATGTGCGTTGCGTAACACGCTTCCGCGCAGATTTTGTTTTGTGGAACTCGCGCGCTGACAATTGTGATTTGTTGAACTAAAAAATAGGATTATTTTAGCATTTTACAAAATTAAAGTGCTTAGCGACGGACAGTGATGTAATTAGAAAAATAAATAACAATATTCTCCGTCGGTATAATTTGTGCATTAACGTGAATGGAGGACACATCGAGAATTTAAAAATTGAGTGTTTTTGTTGTGACTGTTGTGCGCGTATTTCAAAACCTAACATAAACCCAGCGCGTCAGCCGCGCGGCCGCCCTCTTTGATACGAGATAACACACGCCGTGACGCCACACAAGCGCCCGCGCGGCGTTGTCGTTCTTACCTAGGTATCTAAGGTCAGTTAAATTTATTTATAAAGGGTGGTTGCGTTTTACTCTGATTTGTAAGCTATTTAGTTTGTTTGAAAAAAAAAAAAATCTAATTTTTGGTGCTTTTTATTTTTATACCGTATCGAATTAATACTAAACACGTATAGTATACGTAGTGTAATTTAATGCCCCTCTGTCATATCAACTCCGTATACTTTGTTCGTCTATAACTCATATACCCCATGGATATGGGCAATTTTTTTTTTTTTTCGGTGGGTCAAACTGTGCATTTTAATAAATCTATTGATACCTAATTTGTCTGAATCGACTCTGGGTTTTTTTTGGACCATCGCTTTTTGATTAGATAGGTACCTTTGATTTGATAAGTTCGTTAATGACCCTGACTTGCACTTCCTGCTGCTGTTGTTGACAGGCTGTTTGTGTGTGGGTTTAGCTTTCTTTCCAATGATTGCAGTTGGGTGATAGACCTCGCACTCAGATTCAAACCTGAAATAAAGACATTGTTGGGACACGTGCATAGCATGACGCAATAATATGCGAGGTTGCATTATATAGGCCACGACGAGGCGACGCTGCCCGCTCGGATTGGCTCGTCGGCCATACAGTACGGACTTGACTGCTATCCCTAACGCAATCAAACCGTACTCACCGCGCGGACCGCATCAAGAAGTGTGTTTTAACACTTCCATTCGTGTCGACACAGGGACCAGCCGGCTTCACTTGTATGTTTGTATGTTTGTATATTTGTATGTTTGTTTGTAACCGACTCCTTATAGTGCGATTTTGACCCACTTTAAACGACCAGATTTCATTCAAACTTTGCACACCTGTTAAGGACCGATGACAATGCAATAATTTCATAAATTCGTGCCATTATCCTTGCCAGGGTTACCAGGACAGCAAAAAAACTGTCTTCGAAAACTACGCTGACATACGTCACAAACTACGCTGACATACGTCTCAAAATTCGAAACACCCTAAAAAATAGAAAATAAATAATAGTTTAAAAATAATAGTTTAAAAAAACTAAAACACGCTTCCATTGAAAACCAAACTAAAAAGTACAAAATAATGGAAAAAAAGCGTGGGGTGCTTTTTAAGGTATTTTTTAAATGATATCAGGCACCCCACGCTTTTTTTCAAATCAAAGAATCCGTGTCTGTATAACATAATTTCACTCTTTCCTTATAAAAAGGTTTGATTATATTATAGTGAATCCAGTACATGTGTGATTTAGACAGTTCTAAAACAGTACAACCAATATAAATAGTCTTGTCTAAAATTATCTGATCTGGTTTCATTTGTATCGCTACTAAGTTCTCGGACAGAACTGATGCGCTATGAAAATAAGGGTTGTTCACGAGTCTCTCAGCGTAGATGGACTTTTTGGTTTTATTATATATATGGTTCCACTGATTAACCAAATGAACAGACACTGTTTTCAGTGTTTTCCAAAGTTTTTCCAAAAACGCTATTATTTAACAACTTGAAGATCTCTTGTTCAAATGTACTGATTGCTTTTTGACGTAGTTGTGTATTTAATTCAATATATTGCTTTAAATAAGGACTCTGTCTAAACGTGATAACTCTATGAATTTTACGCAGTAACAAACCGTGTTCCAAATATTTTTTTAAATGCACGTAATGAACAACATAGTTATATTTATTATATAAATTTGAAACCAGTTTTAGTTTTACCTCTAGGCGGTGTGCACTTTTCAGAACAAAAAGGTAAGTCATTATGATTGCTGTGTAAGGATTCAGGGTAAAATAGATTGACTTCTAGTATGAAACCCCATGTCGCATTATCCTCAATACATTCAACATGTAATTGGTTTATTTCATTTTCATTTAAAAATCTAATATGGTAAATATTGACACATACTGTAACCGTAAAGGTTATTACAATCCAAATAAACTATAAAACATTGTGTTTTTGATGCATCGCATTTTGATAAATACTTATTATTAGCTTTTGCATAGAGATGAGAGCACATACACAAACCACCTCTGATACCTTTTTGAATCATTCGTACAATGGCTAAGTCTGAAACGAGTTCCAGTTGAACGCCTGTTTTTAGTAGCATTGCGTCAAATGATAAACTAGGTGCGGTTATGTAAAATGCAGGGTCTAGTATATAATGCTGTTTACAAGTTTTTCGAAAATTCTGGAATATATCAGTTAGTAAAAGAACATCTGTTTTCAAATATTAGGTTGGGGAAAAAGTCTTCGCATTATAGTATGTATGAACTTGTAATAAAATCTCTTTGGCTATACTATTTGTATCTGGCTGGTTTTGGTATCATTGAAAGTTTAAATTTTAAAGAACATAATTCCAAATTCAAATTAGGAAAATGTGTGATTTTCATTTGTTTTTCGTACCGTCAAGATGAGTGAATCTAATGAAGTAATTCGATACATTTTAAAATTTTACTACAAAAAAGGTAAAAATGCAACGCAAGCCGCGAAAAAAATTTGCGATGTTTATGGACCTAGTGTAGTGTCTGTGAGAGTAGCACAAATTTGGTTTAAGCGTTTTCAATCCGGAAATTTTGATGTCAAAGATGCACGTCGCTCTGGTCGCCCTATTACGGATAAAATGGATGCCATTTTTGAAAAAGTGGAGCAAGATCGGCATACCAGTAATTACGACGTAGCTGAAGAACTGGAAATTGACCACAAAGCAGTTTTGGCACATTTGAAAAAAACTGGGTACACAAAAAAGCTCGACATTTGGGTACCTCACGAGCTCACTGAAAGAAACCTAATGAACCGTGTACTCATTTGTGATTCTTTATTACGACGTAATGAAACCGAACCATTTTTGAAGAAGCTGATAACTGGTGATGAAAAGTGGATCACGTATGACAAGAACGTGCGAAAAAGGTCGTGGTCAAAGGCCGGTCAGGCTTCACAGACTGTGGCGAAACCCGGGTTAACTCGCAACAAGGTGATGCTGTGTGTGTGGTGGGATTGGAAGGGCATTATTCATTATGAGCTGTTACCACCAGGCAGGACCATCGATTCTGAACTCTACTGCGAACAACTGATGAGATTAAAGCAAGAAGTTGAGAGAAAGCGGCCGGAATTAATCAACATAAGGGGTGTGGTTTTTCATCATGATAACGCTAGACCTCACACATCTTTAGCCACCCAACAAAATTAAGAGAGTTTGGCTGGGAGGTGTTATGCGTCCGCCGTATAGTCCTGACCTTGCACCTTCAGATTTCCACCTGTTTCGGTCTCTTCAGAATTCTTTAGGCAGTGTCAGGTTAACATCACGAGAGGACTGCCAAAACCACTTGTCGCGGTATTTTGACCAGAAGTCCCAAAATTTCTATAGCAATGGGATCATGTCCCTACCTACAAGATGGCAAAAAATTATCGAACAAAATGGTACCTACATACTTTAGTTAAATGTAAATAAACTTTATTAAAAAATGTTTTGAATTTTCTTAAAAAATGCGAAGAAACTTCTTCCCCAACCTATTATAAATCAGTATAATCACCTAATCTTTTATATTGAATTCATTCCAAACCAAACAAGCATATCTATAATCTTCATCTGAAATAGCTTGGTTAGTTAGAACACTGAAAAAGTTTTGCTTCGATGGTAACCTTGTTTGTTTATAACATTTCCAGTTAGTCATGTAATCATAAGGATAAACTCCCTTCCTTGTAAGCAAATTAAATTGCTTCTTGTTGGGAAAATGAGCACGTAGAGCAATGAAATCATCATTATGCATAGTTTTCGCAAGTTTGTGTAAGCTAGCTCCTAAAAAATTAAATGAATCTAAAAATCTTACTTGTACGTAATCATTATCAGCTACCTGTATGAATTTGGAAAATGAAATATACCTTTCTTTTGTCTTTGGAATAATTCTCAACTTTCCTGGCATTTCACCTAATTTTTTTATGAATAAATGGCAATCGTATCCTGATAAGTTGTGGAAAAATAATGGTATGAATTTAGGTATTTTATACTGTAGATTAAAATGTCTATGAGCAGCGCCACGGTATCGTCCTGTTATATGACAATGATCTCTAACTTTATTGGTCCAAAGTAGATTTCCACATATGTAACATTTATAGGCTTTTTGAAAATCTCGTGCATCGTCTTTTGTAAATGTCATGACCTGACTTTCGGTTAATATTTTGTATTTTTTTTTAACATCACTAAAAAGAAATTCTATAAATTTTGGAACACAGTCAACACCGCGATAACCTGGGTTTCGGTTAATTTTTTATTTTTATTTTTTTAACATCACTAAAAAGAAAGTCTATAAATTTTGGAACACAGTCAACACCGCGATAACTTTTAAATGCCTCATCATCAAAAGTACAATTTAACGAAGAAACAGGCGAATGCTGCAGGCACGTGTCGTTGTAAAAATGATGTGTTAGCAGTGTCGGGTTCACTAACAGATGCAATGTTTCGAAATCAGCGTATATGACGAATGGAATGTTTTGTTTTCTATCAATTTTTTAAAACTGTAATATAGACCCCCTTTCAGGTAAAATAGTTACGGTTCAATCAAGAACGCGACGTCAAGCTTATTCTGACTGCTTGTCATACATAATCTGTGGACTTTGGCATATAAGTGACATACTTGACATTTGCGTTAAAATATTTTTTTAAGGATAACGTAAAAACTTTTTGAGGGTAAATTATTCACTATAAAAACATAATAAAATACTTGCATACTACAAGAGTAGATAAGATAATAACTACAGAACACAATAGATTATGGGGAAATAACGTAACAAATTTAAAAGGACTAGTCTTTTTTTTTCATTACTATACCACTATTTTCGTAAATAAACAAATTCCTACGGTAAGTAATTCCATAAAATGAACTGCATGCAAATCAATGTGTATTAAATAACATAAACAACATGATACCGTTATTAACCCGTTCTATTTTGCAGGTTATCTTCCGTGCCTTGGGCCTTTGGATCTTGTGCCTTTGGAAACCTCACAAGCAGAGGACTGAGCTCATCCATTAAATAAATAAATAATAAATAATATAAACGTTTATTTTCTCTACACAAGATATGAACTTAATGCTAAGCTTATACAGTAGTGCACGTAAAAGAATCTAACTTTGTGAGAGACTGGTAGGTTTATTTAAAAACCTGTATTACAAGTCACCAGGGCCCTCCCGCGGATAGATGCCTGATAATTGGATACACGACATAATAACATTACAGGATACATAACTAACAATAAATTAGAGAAACAATATAAAATTTTGTAAAATAACTGGAAAAAAAAAACAAAAAGTGTGGAAATACCAGAAGGTGTGTGAGTAACCGCAAAGAGTGTATTTAAGAGATGTAAGAGTGTATGTGAGAGATTGAGCTGTGTAAGTGTGGAGCGAGTATGGTTGATGGTATGCAGAAAACGGGCAAGAAGATGAGTATTTAAAAGATAGTCTATCTGAGGGGGGTCAACAAATTCTTAGTTCCCTGATAGTCCAAAGTTTTCAGATACGCATTGAGTGCAGTTTTACATTTGTAAACAGTTAGGGGATAAATATCAAGAGTGGTATTCAGCTTATTATATAGGTATGGTCCGAGAAAGAAAAAGAAATTGCGCGAGTGTGCTAAACTAGACTGTTGTGTTGGGCATACTCTTCTTTTTCGGCGCTTATCCGTGTATAAATTCGGATCGTATTTTAATAGGGAGTGTTGTTTAAGCACCGTACGCAGTATGAAGGTTTGCCTAACAGTGAGTAAATCCCAGTCTTTAAAAAAGTCGACTGTTGGGAACAGATAGGGGAGGCCGGCGCCAACTTTAAGGACGGCACGCTGTGCCCTCTCTACTTCAATGAGGTGAGTTTTGGCGGCACCTCCCCAGGATGCAATGCAGTAGTCTATTAAGGATTGGCACAAAGCGTAGTAAACCATCTTAATAACCCGCCGGACCGCCACGTGCCTTAGGGTTTTGAAAATGTATATTAGTTTACGCAACCGGGTTACAAGAACTTGAATGTGCGGTTTAAAAGTCAAGGATTGGTCTATAATGATACCAAGGTATTTGATATCTTCGACTCTTTGAAGAATGGGACAGGAGCACAGTGAGGTGAAGTCAGGAACACATGCATGAGAGTAAATGCTGAAACAAGGTGATGGAAGTTGATTTGATCTATGGGCAAAGGTAATATATTTGGTTTTATTGACATTTAGTGTCAGAACATTAGATCGGAGCCATTCACATACGCGATCAAAACCCTTTTGAGCAGTATCAAAAACCTCCTCCCAGCTGTCGCCACTAAAAAAGAGGGCAGTGTCATCAGCGAAAGTAAAAATTTTGCCCTTGAGGACCTGGAGTAGGCAGAGGCTGTTGATATATACCAAGAACAACGTAGGAACGAGTATGCTGCCCTGAGGCACACCAAATTCGACAGATGACTCATTGCTTAGCCTATCATCAATCAGAACTCTTTGTTTTTGGCCTGTAAGGTAGTCCTCCATTAATTTTAGCGGAATACCTCTTACACAAAACCCTTCCAACTTTTTCAGTAGATTCGGGATGGAGACCGTGTCGAAGGCTTTTGCCAGATCAAGGAACACTGTCAAGCATTTTTTCCTATGACTGGTAATAATGGAGTGTAAGAGGTCGTGTACCGCGTCATTGGTTGACTTATTACGACGAAAACCATATTGATTGGGAGACAGGAAATTGTTTGAATCTAGGTAATTTTAAGTTGACGGTTTATAAGCCGTTCTAAGATTTTGGACAGAGTTGGTAAAATGGAAATCGGACGGTAGTTATTGACACAGTCTCTCGCCCCGCCTCTATGTATTGGTTTGATGAGAGCCGTTTTAAATGCTGTAGGGAAAACACTTGTCTCCAAAGCCAGTTTGCAAATATGGGTAATAGGAGGAGTTAAAAAGTTTACATATCTCTTTATGATCTTGCCGGATATCTGGTCAAACCCTACCGCACATTTCTCCTTTAAATCTTTGATGAGGAAAAATACTTCTTGCTCATCAGGGGGGAGCATGATAAACGAATTGAGGGGTGGATCATATAAAATGTCATTTGAGGATGTTATATCCTGCGATGTATTGGTGGTATGTTTCGCAAGCTTTCTTCGCAAAGAAGTCATTAATACTATTAATATCTTTATCTTTGTTTACGGATGTAATGAGACAGGAAGAGAGGTCAATTTGTTTGCTTGAGCCACTTATCTTTTTAATTGCATCCCATACCTGCTTTTTATTGCCTTTTGCACTTTCAATTTCGCTTTTGTCATAGTTTCTTTTAGCTTTTTTAATAACAGAGTTACAAAAATTTCGGTAACGTTTGTAGGTTAGTACAAGCATCTCATTTGAAGGTTCGCGTTTAAGTTTTTTTATGTAGATTATCCCTGTTTTCATGCAACGAAGCAACCCTTTGGTGATTCACGGTTTACTGACTCGTTGTCTTTTTGGATTTTTTATCAGACTAGAGTGGTTTTTTATTGCAGTGGAAAGGAACGACACTAGTAGGTCGGTTGCGGTGTTAGCATCACTACTCTCGAGAAAAGGCGTCATTTGAAAGGTAGTCTTTATTGTTACATCGAGAGCTTCAAAGTCGATTGAGTATGTCGTTTTATTACAGTTATCCGGGCGAGCATCCAAGTTCAGACTAATGGCAACAGTTTCGTGATCTGTAATTGAAGACTCGAAAACTAAACAGGAAGCCTCTAATTTTGTTTTAAGCATTATGTGGTCCAGACAGGTACGTCCATGCGTTAGTGCAGTATGACCTGGGAGCAAACAGTGGCTTGCTAAGATGTTCAAGTATTCCTGTGAACGCTTGTCCGGACTATTCGGAGCTATGTCGATGTTAATATCGCCACAGAGAATAATATTTTTAAACCTACTCAAATTCTTAAGTAGAACATCAATTGATCCAATGAAATTAGTGGTGTTAGCTTGACTCGGCGGGCGGTATAATCCGATAACACAAGTTTCTCTGTTTATTTAGGAGAAGACAGTTGGCGTCACTAATTTCGGGCTCTTCGACACTCACTCTAAGATTCTTGTTATAATAAATTACAACTCCTTCATTTTGGGTTCTATGAGAAGTCGTTGAAACACAATTATAGTTTTCGAGTTGGGGTATGCTACGAGCTGAAGGAAGCCAACACTCTGAGAGGACTAGTATGTCCCAGGCTATTTCTGATCGTTGCAGAAGGGTGGTGAGATTAAGCATGTTACAGTTAACGCTACGGATATTGTGTGACAAAAGATTGAGGGTGCAATTGCTCGTTAATATATAATTTTTAACATTGTCTATGTCGCAAGTGATTGATTTAGCAATTTGAAGTGAATCAAGATCTGAGTGAAGAGTCTCAATACTTTGCATTGTTAATACAGAGCTGCAATTTGATTGTCACGCAACGTGCGTGAACTAAAATTACGGCAATGATAGATGATAATACTCAGATCTTGTTCAAAACCAGCTACGATGTTTGTCAAGCAACTAGATAAATTATACAATGAGGCAAGTTTACTGATACCATTGGTACACCCAAGGAAGGTTCGCTGCGATGTGTATTGAGTGAGTGGTGAAAGTTGTGTGTTGAGTGGTTTTTGATGTGAGTACATGAGTGAGTGTGACGGACTGGTTTTCCAATAACTATTATATCTGTTGTGAGTGAAACCACAACTAAGTCTTAATTTAATTATAACATAAAAATAAATGAAAAGTAAACCAGCGAGAACATAAAAATAACAACAAGAAAAGAGTACTGTAATATAAAATTAGGTAATAGGCAATCATTAGTCACAAGGCAAACTTTTCCAGCTCGGCCTCGTTCTCTATGCGCAGCGGCACCTGCCCCTCTTCCACCTTGACATAAACCTTTCCAAAAGATGTCCACGTAGCTGCCAGCCTTTTGTTTTTAACGAGACATCTAGCAATGTAATGAAGGTGTCTAGCTTTATTCGTCAGAGAATCCGAGATTTATACTGCCTGTGGTACTCCTGCTAATTTAACGTGATTCGTATTCAACTGAGGCTCATTCTTTGCGCGTCTAGATTTATTAAATCCCTTATATGCAGCAACGATGGCATCCCTTCTGATGGTGTTTGTGAAGTCAGTAACAATAGCCTCGGACTTGGTCCGGTAAATATCCTTTATTTCCAGGTCATGTATCGGTGTCTCGAGGTCTAAAGCTGCGCCGATATTCTTGATGATGTTAATCATCGTTTTTTTGTCTTCATTCGATTGTAGGGGTATGTTACGTATTTCGATGGAGGAACTGCGAGTATTTCTTTCAAGCGATTCTATTTTATCTTCCAACAACTCCACGGTTTTTTTATAATTGCAGTTCTCATGCTCTAGACAGTTCACTTTGCTTAGTAATTCTTGATATTGGTTGGAGATGGACTTAACGGATTTTTCGATATCATTGTTTTGTTTCACCAGAGCATTTATGGAACTACTAAGAGAATCAAAGTTTTGTTCCTGCTGGGCTTTTAGGTCAGCGAACATCTTTTTAATTTCCGACAAATGCTGGTCAGGGATTCCAGTGTATTCGCTGAAAGTACGTTTATGGCGTTTAGAGATGTTAGCCATATCATCATCCGTTAACTTGTTAAGCGCCGAGTCTGATTGACAAAGCAGAAATACAAATACAAGCAAATACAAATATATTAGGTTGGGGAAAAAGTCTTTTCGCATTATAGTATGTATGAACTTGTAATAAAATCTCATTGGCTATACTATTTGTATCTGGCTGGTTTTGATATCATTGAAAGTTTAAATTTTAAAGAACATAATTCCAAATTCAAATTAGGAAAATGTGTGATTTTCATTTGTTTTTCGTACCGTCAAGATGAGTGAATCTAATGAAGAAATTCGATACATTTTAAAATGTTACTACAAAAAAGGTAAAAATGCAACGCAAGCCGCGAAAAAAATTTGCGATGTTTATGGACCTAGTGTAGTGTCTGTGAGAGTAGCACAAATTTGGTTTAAGTGTTTTCAATCCGGAAATTTTGATGTCAAAGATGCACGTGGCTCTGGTCGCCCTATTACGGATAAAATGGATGCCATTTTTGAAAAAGTGGAGCAAGATCGGCATACCAGTAGTTACGACGTAGCTGAAGAACTGGAAATTGACAACAAAACATTTTTGGCGTATTTGAAAAAAACTGGGTACACAAAAAAGCTCGACATTTGGGTACCTCACGAGCTCACTGAAAGAAACCTAATGAACCGTGTACTCATTTGTGATTCTTTATTACGACGTAATGAAACCGAACCATTTTTGAAGAAGCTGATAACTGGTGATGAAAAGTGGATCACGTATGACAAGAACGTGCGAAAAAGGTCGTGGTCAAAGGCCGGTCAGGCTTCACAGACTGTGGCGAAACCCGGGTTAATTCGCAACAAGGTGATGCTGTGTGTGTTGTGGGATTGGAAGGGCATTATTCATTATGAGCTGTTACCACCAGGCAGGACCATCGATTCTGAACTCTACTGCGAACAACTGATGAGATTAAAGCAAGAAGTTGAGAGAAAGCGGCCGGAATTAATCAACAGAAGGGGTGTGGTTTTCATCATGATAACGCTAGACCTCACACATCTTTAGCCACCCAACAAAAATTAAGAGAGTTTGGCTGGGAGGTGTTAATGCATCCGCCGTATAGTCCTGACCTTGCACCTTCAGATTTCCACCTGTTTCGGTCTCTTCAGAATTCTTTAGGCAGTGTCAGGTTAACATCACGAGAGGACTGCCAAAACCACTTGTCGCGGTATTTTGACCAGAAGTCCCAAAATTTCTATAGCAATGGGATCATGTCCCTACCTACAAGATGGCAAAAAGTTATCGAACAAAATGGTACCTACATACTTTAGTTAAATGTAAATAAACTTTATTAAAAAATGTTTTGAATTTTCTTAAAAAATGCGAAGAAACTTTTTCCCCAACCTATTATAAATTAGTGAGTTTTAATTGTAAAAGTGTAAAGCGATCCACTGATTATATACGGGAACTATGTTCCAATTACGATATAATAGCATTTCAAGAAACATGGCTGTTACCAGAAGAACTTGCGTACCTACATAGTATCAGTGATGATTTTGGCTGTACAGGAACATCAGCTGTGGATACAACGGCGGGGATTTTACGAGGCCTTCCGTTCGGAGGCGTGGCCATACTTTGGAGGAAAAGTGCGTTTAACACGGTGGCGGTGGTTCCGTGTAATAACTCGCGAGTGTGCGCAGTCGAAATAGTGTTTAACGACAGGTCAGTGTTAGTGTTTAGTGCGTATATGCCCACAGACGAGTCATGTAACTTAGTGGAATACACGGATTGGCTGAGTGCGGTGAGTGCCATTATAGAGAACTCTAGTATAGAAAACTTTTATATTTTGGGAGACTTTAATGCACACCCAACAGGTAGATTTTTTGCGGAATTAGAAAATTTCTGTCAGGAATTTTATTGGAATTGCATTGATACTGAATTATTAGGATTAAACTCCGACACTTATACTTTCACTAGCGACGCACATGGTACACGCAGGTGGCTTGACCATTGTGTGGTCACAAAAGCAGCTCGTGACTCAGTCGTTAACGTGCGGGTTATTTATGACGTATTGTGGTCGGATCATTACCCGCTCGTTATCGAATGTGAATTAGATAAGATTTGTCCTAAACAGTGTAATTTAAATTGTTTAAAGAATATTGCTGTATGGGGCGAGAGAAGTTCTGAACAAATACAATCTTATACCATGACATGTCATGAGAGGCTTAGGTTAATCGACTTCCCCGATGAGTTCAGTAATTGTTGCGATAAAACTTGTAAACAACATTGTCATCGCAACACAATAGACAATATGTATAACGATATTGTACGAGCCTTATCGGAATCAGCTGTGGTGGGTCGAGGGAGCAGCAGATATAGGGAAAGGAAGATCGTGGCAGGTTGGAACAGGCATGTTGGGGATGCATACAGGGACGCCAGGCTTAAGTTTAGTGTGTGGCAGGACTATGGCAAACCAACAACAGGTCCTGTTTACGTTGACATGAGTGAGGCCAGAAGGAAATTTAAATCTCGTCTGAAGTGGTGTCAAACACACCAAGAGCAAATAAAAGTGGATATTTTGGCCTCGCATCATTCAAACAAGGATTATCGCTCCTTCTGGCGGCTCACGAACAGGATAAGTAGTAGGCCTGGCCTCCCTGTATCGGTCAACGGTGTGAACGATCCGGTAGACATTGCTAACCTCTTTAAGGAACAGTTTAAAATAAAATCACCACTGGGACCCAGCTTGCCTGTGCCTGATGCTTCAGACCATCGTGATCTTCAAACTAGATTTACAGCCAAGGAGATCAAGGGTGTCATCACCGCCATGTCTAGGGGAAAGTCTCCACGTCATGATGGTCTGAGTATCGAGCACCTCAAGTATGCGGGTCCTCATTTACCAAGAGTGTTGGCAATGTTCTTTAACTTTTGTGTGAGTCATGAGTATTTGCCTAGTCAGATGACTAAAACGATTGTAGTGCCTATAGTTAAAAATAAAACAGGTGATATCTCTGATATGAAAAACTATAGGCCTATTTCTCTGGCTACGGTGATTGCGAAAGTGCTTGATAGCCTGATTAATAGACAACTTAATAATCACATTAAACTGCACGACAACCAGTTTGGATTCAGAGCTGGGCTGTCCACTGAGAGTGCCATCCTGTGTCTAAAGTGGGCTGTCAAGTACTACACTGATCGAAAAACACCTGTATACGCGTGCTTCCTCGATCTATCCCGAGCATTTGATCTGGTTTCCTACAGCATTCTATGGAGTAAGCTTGAGAAAGCTGGAGTTCCATGTGAACTAGTAAGCACTTTGAAATGCTGGTATGGAGGCCAGATCAATCAGGTTCGATGGGCTGGAACTTTGTCGGAATCGTATGGATTGGAGTGCGGTGTGAGGCAGGGGGGGCTGACCTCACCTACGCTCTTCAATCTATACGTCAATGAGTTGATTGAGACGCTCAGCAAACAGCGAGCCGGCTGTTACATTGATGGAGTGTGTGAATAATATCAGTTACGACGATGATATGGCTCTGCTGAGCGCCTCGGTTTGTGGCCTTAGGAGGTTGGTGGCCATCTGTGAAGATTATGCCAAACTTTTAAATACCTTGGTCACGTCTTGACCGCTGGCATGAAGAACGATGACGATATTGAGCGAGAGCGAAGGGCGCTGTCGGTTAGGGCAAATAAATGATAGCTTGCAGATTTGCACGTTGCTCACGGAGTGTTAAATTAACCTTGTTCCGTGCATACTGCACTCCATTTTACACGTGTAGCCTGTGGGCTGATTATATGCAGAAATCGTACAGCGTCCTTCGCGTTCAATACAATAATGCGTTCAGGATATTGATGGGGTTGCCCCGCTTCTGTAGTGCGTCAGGGATGTTTGCTGAAGCTCGAGTCGACTGTTTTTATACAACGATGAGGAAGCGATGCGCCTCCCTGGTGCGCCGCGTGCGGGCCAGCCCCAACCTTATTCTGCGCTGTGTGGCGAGCAGACTCGACTGTTTATATGTGAGTCACTGTTGCAAGCTGTCCACCTCGGTGATAGACGTGTGGCGGTGATTCAAATATATTCATAGTTATAGGTTAAGTAATTAGAATATGAATAGTAACATAGGGGTAAGAAAAATTTTTACTTACACAACTGAGTCTTGTCACTTGTTTAATAAAGAAATATATATATATAAAGCAAAGCCGGAGGAGTCGTTAGCTTAATTCCTAGTGTAATACATTGTCCTGGGGACCTATCTTGACGATATCTAATAAGCTCTGGGGCTGCTCCTTGAATCAAAGTCTTTTGTCCTGGTGGTGAGCGTTGGACCGACATCATACCTATCTAAATATGTCTTCTTGGCACAGAATTTAAGTGTATTAGTATTAGCCTTGGTCCAGTATTATTTTGTATATAAGTGCGTATACTAATTCCAACAACTAGTTGCTATTCGCATAAACCAGGCGTTAATATTTCTCTCAATCTTATTCTCCCTTAACAAATGAGTCTTGTTCTCAAATTGTAAAAAAAAAAAGACAAAACAAAAATGTCAACTATTATTCGGCGTGATACCCAGTATAGAACTCTCGGCCATCAGTGCGGCAGTCGGATACGCTAGCCGCTACGCCAATTATGATCTTGGTCCATTGACACTGTGTTGACCAGAGACAGGAACCTCCTCACGATGCGAGCCGTGTCAAGGAGTACTGCCTTCTGAATCAGGCTCTTGATCCAACCGCCTAACGATAGCCTCGACAGGTGTTGGTCGAGGCTATCGGCCATCAGCCCATTGGCTGATACGACAATCGGCACAATGACAGCCGAGTCAACATTCCACATGTCAACAACCTCGTGTGCTAAGTCGAGATATTTAATCTGTTTCTCTTTCTCAGCTTTCACGAGGTTGCCGTCATGTGGAATGGTAACGTCCACTATCATTGTGCGGCGCGCTAACCGATCTATCACCACTATATCAGGCTTCGGGAACTGGGTCGGGCACATACTTGTAATACGGTACCTCAGAATCCACTAGTTTATACTGCAAAGCAAGTTGCTGGTGAATAATCCTGCTCTAGCTCCCGTTACGCATCGCAAAAATCCATTGTCTGTTTTGATAAAAATTTTGATCGCATTACGATTTTACGCGACAGGTACATGCCAAGTATTCATTGGTTCACAAAACCACTGTGTCAAGAGTTCTTTATAAATTAAACTAGGAAATAGCCAAGCTGGCTACAAGTTATATAGGTTATAGGTATGCCAAATTTCTAAGACCTGAGAGAAGTCAAGGCCCAATTTTTTAATTTTAGTTTTTGTTTCCAAATGTAATTGGTTGTGTGGATGGATCACACATACCAATTCAATCTCCTGGTGGTGACCGAGCAGAATTGAAATAGAAAAGGTTTCTGTTTAGAATCAAACGCCTAATCAAGTTTGTGAGCAATAATGCACAAATACGGCTCATTGCATAAACATTTAGTTCTTAAGAATTTATTTTCTAGGTACAGACAACAGCGCTTCAAGTTACCCCACGTTGACCTTGAACGCGTTATGAGCAACAACAGCGAGAATCGTGCGAAAGAGATATATAGCTTTTTGTCAGTTTCGCTTGTAATGTTTCGTGCTGCAGTGCGTACGTGAGGGTGTGTGCGTACATGAAGGTGTGTGCGTATGCGTATCGTGGTGTAGAATTAGATACTATGCGATAAGAAATGCGACGCGGGTGAAAACTTGAATCAAATCTAAAAATAGCATGATAATAAAACAGGCGGCCCGCGCAATGTCTAAAATACCAATGAAAGCTTATAATCCTTTTTTTATTTAAATGATCTTTTACATAATCCTCCATTTTTACAAATTTGTTGGAAAATTACTTGTAAGTATTAAGTTGGTATTACCTACTCATACCTATTACTTTAAACAGGTAGGTAGGTACGGTATACACCGTTACCCAATTAATAAGCGAAATTTCATGCTCTCGATGAGGTATAATCGGATGAGAAAAAAACATTGTTAATTTTTTATTTCGAGCAGGTTTCCTAGTGGAGGCCGCGTATCGGCAAGCGTAGTGTGGGACGCCCCCCAGTTAGATAGACTGATGACCTTAAAGGGTTGGCTGGGACAGACTGGATGCGGAAAGCGGGGGACAGGGTGTTGTGGCGCAGCCTAAGAGGCCACGGAAAACACGTAACACAATCGGCTTGAAATTTCAAAAGATATATGAATATACCTATCACGAACGTCTGAAGTTTAGCCAATTATTTATACCTACAAAAAGCCTCTTATCAGTCCGCCATGTTTAAGATTTAACGTTTCGCCCGCTATAAGATCTTATTACTAT
The DNA here is from genome assembly GCA_947507805.1 of Aporophyla nigra. Lineage (NCBI taxonomy): Eukaryota > Metazoa > Arthropoda > Insecta > Lepidoptera > Noctuidae > Aporophyla > Aporophyla nigra. Next base: position 21,050,263 of record OX382292.1, on the reverse strand, counting down.
AACGTTGAACTTAGTAACGGAATTACCTAGCCTACCGAAATTTGCTTTTACATGCAAGTTCAACCTTATTGTGCTAGTAATAAGATACTATTTCAAAGGTTATGATGTTCAAATAAAATTCTAATCTATTATTATCGCTTCTTCGTTCGTTACATACGAAACCGACGTTTACGCAGACGAAGTCGCGGGCAAAAGCTGGTATTTTATAAATGAGGATATGAGTTTCTTTGTTTGTTACGCATCATGAAATGTTGCATGTGACACGTTGTCAGGGGTCAGAAATATCAAAATAAAATGCGGAGTAACAATATTAATGTTTTTATTTTCAAACATTAATATAATTGAAAACTTAAAAAGAGAATACTTTAAATTAAAATATACCTACAACAAAATTTATACAACCAATATAGAAGATTAAAAATAAGTAGATAATATTTATTTTTTACAAGTTTTTATTTTATTTTTGTAACAGATTAATTATAGTTACCAAAACCAATGGCTGCCAAGCAAAATCAAATGTTGCCACCAAACAAAAGAAAGCTTTAATCTAGATTAGTAATTTGATTGGCCTGTATAAGGCTCGGCACCCTCTGGCGGCACGGCACGTTGTAGCATGCCGTGACATCACGAATTGTGCACGCTGACCATGATAAAATAAGATCTCAAATCATTTGCGCTTTTTAAAATCCCTTATCGTGCCATGCCGCCAGTGGGTGACGGCCCTAACTTAAATTATCATCAACAATTAAATAGTATAGGTGAAATTCTCAAGAATACAACAATGCGAAGTATACAATTTCAATTTACAGTTTTATTTATTATATTATCTTAATCACGTTAATAGAAAAGTTATCCATACTAATGTTATGAATGCGAAAGTAACTTTTTCTATTGCGCCTTCACGGCCAAAACTCTGAGCAATTAAGATGAAAAATATGGAGATAGTTTGAAGCCAGGCCAATGACATTGAGGAAGCTAGTTATTATGATATAACATCAACGAACGACATATCTGGCGTCCTTCCCTAATCGAACAATAAAAGAATAACTGTTTAAGAAATAGTGGTTAAAAATACCTTTATTTTGGTAAATAAAATAATTACAATAGTAAAATACTACATAAGGATTGTAAAACTGTGCTACTACATATTTATTGTGACAGTGTGCGAGATCTGATTAGGGTTGCCAGGTACAGGGTTATTATCACTTATGGGGCAATCGGGCGCTAATTTACCTAAACTTCACTTGTATTCCCACGAAAGAATAATACGGACATGCCTTTCAGAATCCCGGATCCTGGAATCGTTTAAAATTCCGTAAAATATTTTATCTGCATAAAAATTTAGTTAGAACTCGTTGTGAAAATGAATTTTTTTGCATTGAATATACTTACTCGTACTTTCAAGATGGTTGTTCCTTGTAAAACTCTCAGTGTATTATTTTTTTTATATTTAAAAAGCCGATTCTAATGGAACTTTTAATTTACAATGTAAGTTTTTATGAGGGCTGGTTTAGTTTCATTGATATTCCATTTGTTATGAATAAAAGCATCGTCATCATTTCAGCCGAAAGACGTCCACTGCTGGACATAGGCCTCCCCGAAGCTCCGCCACTTCGACAGGTTTTGTGCGTCCCACATTCAGTGGAATCCTGCGGCCTTCACAAGGCCATCGGCCATGAATAAAATAAAGATACTAAATCAAAATAACCACTGCTATAATTTCATTTCGTTTTTATAGTTGTTTTTCTAATTGTGCAATCCCGGGAACCCAGGATTACTTATTTATTCAGAAAGGAATATGCAAAATAAAATTCTATTCTATTCTGAGAAGTTTAGGTAGATAAGCGCCCGATTATCCGATGTCTAGTTATAATTTCCGGAACAATTTAACAAAAAAAAAAAAACTCTTTAATTTAAAATACAGATTTTTTAAACACGTAATAAATTGTCATGTCACATACTAAATTATCACCCACCCAAAGGCTGACCTTGAGTAGTGTAGTTTAACCTAGCGATCCTACTCCACAAGCGACACAGGACAAAACAAAAAATTAAATTGTCACCCACCCAAAGACTGACCTTGGGCAGTGTAGCTTAACTTAGCAAAACCAACTACCACTACCACTAGGTAAATCAAAGACGAGTCGCCACGCCAACAATCAGATTTACTTGCGGCTATAGATGTTTCACAACAAAAAAAATAGTATATGTCCAGAATCCGGGACCGTAAAATATAATAACTGGGCACGAGACACGACATAAAATTCCAGGAATTTCCCAGCCATCTGGTAACCCTAGGATGGATGGATGGATGGCTCATTGTTTCTTTTTCACGCCTTAACGTTTAAACGGATTCCAGTGAAACTTGGCACTTAAATAGACCATGACCTGGATTATTACATAGACTACGGATCCGGGAGAATGAAGTGCGTTATTTACTAGTGCCGTAGAACTTTCCGGCGTCCTTCAAGCGCGCCTTCTGACGGTGTCCATGGAAATCTAAAACAAAAAAATAAATAAAAACAATTTTGACAATTTAAATACACAAGATTCTTTGTTATGACAAATTGTTAAGGGGAATGCTCCAAACCAGCCCGCGAAATTCAAAATTTCTTGCGTTTTTTGCAATTTGCTGGCCAGTGCTAAGTTGTATGTTGATTAAAATATTATTAGCGACTGTAAGACGTATGTAGTTACAGAATTATAATCATCAAAATCACCAATACAACCCTCCAAGTTCATAAAGGCCTAGGAACAAAAAAAAAAAAAAAACAGAAAAAGTAATTCCTACATATAATATTTTAATCAACATACAACCTAGCACTGGCCTGCAAATTGCAAAAAACGTAAGAAAATTTGAATTTTGCGGGCTGGTTGGAGCATTCACCTTAATATAAGATTCGACATTTAAACAAACCTTTTTTACAGTCCATTCAACCGATTTTGACCTTTTACCGTAGGCATAAGGATGACATTAACAGCAATAAAAATGGTTACAATACCAACAGAACTGTTTACTGCAGCTGCCATTTGTCATAACACAATAGAAGCCAAAATCGGTTGAACGGACTGTAAAAAACGTGTACTTAAATATCTAAAATTCCAAATGGAGTATAAATGGCTACGAGACGGTTAAAAATTATTCTCTGAAATATAAGCATACACAAATATAAAATCTGTCGAATTGAAAACTTCCGCCTTTGTTAAGGAGGGTTATAAAGAACTGAAAATTTATCTAATAGTAAGTAATACTAATGGTAACATAAAAACATTTACTGAAGTCGGCCACGCGGCGCGCGTAAAACCGAGTTGATTGAGCGCCGTTACATGTCTGTTAGGTTAGGTATTATTTTAATCAATTTTGTTACAGATCGGGGCACGTAAGTTAAAATTATAGATACAAGTGTTAGATGCAAACTCCGCAGTTGCCCGCACTAAAAAAATCTTAAGAAAAGCCGTGAATTCGTCGTATTTAGATGTATTTTTAACACGCTTTTATTAGCTTCATACGTATGTTAGTATGTGCCTATGTAACGGAAACTTTAAACATGATTTTGACTCCCTTTAAAACGTCGGATTAACTCGAAATTTGGCATACTTATCAAGGACCGATGACAATACAATAGTTTTATAAATTTGTGCCAATATCCTTGCCGGGGTTAACAGGATAGCAAAAAAAAAAACCACTGGCCAAATGCAAGCCGGACTCGCACACGAAGTGTTCCGTACCATTATCGGCAAAAAAATCACGTTTGTTGTATGGGAGCACCCCTAAATATTTGTTTTATTTTAATTTAACTATTTATTTTTAAAGTGAATAAATAACTAAATATTCTGTGAATATTTCAAGCGTCTGCCTGTTGCCGTTATCAATATCGAGAAAAACGAGCAAAAAATCACGTTTGATGTATGGGAGCCCCCTTAAATATTTATTTTATTCTGTTTTCAAGTATTTGTTGTTATAGCGGAAAATGAAAATTTCAACTCTGTAACAATCACGGTTCATGAGATAAAGTCTGGTGACAGACGAACGGACAGGTGGAATGCGGAGTCTTAGTAATAGGGTCCCGTTTTACCCTTTGGGTGCGTAACCCTAAAACCTGTCTTCGAAAACTATGCAGACAGACGTTACAAAAAAAAACTACGCTGACATACGTCACAAAATTCGAAACACCCTAAAAAATAGAAAATAAATAATAGTTAAAAAAACTAAAAACGCTTCCATTGTAAATATTTTTCCACAAAAAAAAAATATATAAAATATTTTTTGTGTTGCTTTTTGAAGTATTTTCTAATTGATATCAAGCACCCTACGCTTTTCAAGAAAAAAAAAAAAGAAAACAGATAAGAAATCGAGAAAGAATCGAGAAAAAGAAAAGAAATCGATTTAATCCGACGTTTTCCATTATTTTCTACTTTATAGTTTGGTTTTCTATGGAAGTGTGTTTTTTAGGTTTTTAACTATTATTTTTATGCAGCGAAAAAGGAGTGAAGTAATTCATTTAAACTCAAGTTGAACGGCAAATCTATACTAATATTATAAATCTGAAGAGTTTGTTTGTTTGTTTGAACGCGCTAATCTCAGGAACTACTGGTCCGAATTGAAAAATTCTTTTTGTGTTGAGTAGCCTATTTATCGAGGAAGGTTATAGGCTATATAACATTACGCTACAACTAAGAGGAGCGGAGCAGTAATGAAAAATGTTGCAAGAACGGGGAAAATCGCAAGGCTAGGCAATTTGACGCGACGGGAAGGGTCGGGGAAACAAGAAATTTAACGCGGACGAAGTCGCGGGCAGAAGCTAGTCAATAATCTCGAATTTACTTTCTAATTATTGTATTTCACGAACGACCTTGGCGTGAGAAGTGATCGTTAGGTATTATTAACTAAAACAGTTAAATTATCACACATTTCACAGAAACAAATTTCAAAGCTTTGAAAACTTTCTGCGCGGAGCGTGCGCGGGCGGTGAGGGGCGGGGTGCGCCTGCATCGCTGTTTTTTTTTCATTGACATCTCGCAGGTCAGCCTATGAGGTTGGTCGGCTGCTTAAACGGACTTGCAAGTGGCAAGTCCGGTCTGTGGCTGTTAATAAATTAAGGCCTCCAGCCAGGGCTTAAAAAACTTAAAACTAGAGCGACTACTCGCTAAGTTCACCTCTTCGGGGTACGGACCTCGGCTTAGGGCATCGCTGGTAGAGGGCAGCAAGGGAGGGGCTGGCTCGGAATGAATCCTGCATTACTGCGTTGCTATCACAGATATAGATAGACATAGATAACGCAAGTGCACCTAACCTCGCGTGCCCAGCTTAAACATAACTCTTTCAGTCACACTTTTACATTAGGAATATTGTAACATTATTTATTTTAGTTTTTTTTATCCTAGTGTGGGGTCCAGGGAATTTGTAAAAAAACTAGCTCCTAAGGCTTATTATAATCTGTTCTTTGTTTTACTAATATTGTACTGTGTTGTGAACTGAATAAAAAAAAATATTATTATTTCCTTTATTCATTTTAAAAACTTATAAATTATATTTTTAAATATTAGAATATAAAATAAAAACATTTAAAAATATAAAAAATAGTAGCCCACCGGTATCGGGAACAGGGTCCAAGCTACCGGCGGTCAGGGCTCCAGAGAGAGGAACCTCCTGACAATGCGAGCCGTGTCCAGAAGTACCGCTTTCTGAATCAAGCCCTTGACCCAACTGCTTAACGAGAGCCTCTTCAGGTGTTGGTCGAGGCTCTTGGCTATCAACCCATTGGCTGTGACGACTATCGGCACAATGATCGCTGAGTCCACATCCCACATGTCGACAACCTCGCGAGCCAAGTCAAGATACTTGATTTGTTTATCTTTTTCGGCTTTCACGAGGTTCTCGTCATGCGGAACCGTTATGTCAACAATCATTGTGCGCCTTTCTAGTCGATCCACCACCACTATATCAGGCTTATTTGCAACAACAGTCCTGTCAGTGATGATGGATCGATCCCAGTACAGTGTGATATGGCCGTTTTCAAGAACTGGGTCGGGCACATACCTGTAGTACGGCACTTCTGATTCCACAAGGCAGTATTTCAGAGCAAGTTGCTGGTGGATAATCCTGGCTACAAGATTATGTCTATGCAAGTACTCTTCGTTAGCTAGACGAGAACACCCAGAGATAATGTGTCTAATTGATTCCCCGGGACGGTGGCATGCCCGACAGATGTCCACCGTGCCGTCTTTCACAATAAATCTCCGGTAATTGTTCGTCATCATAACTTCGTCCATAATTGCACAAACAAAACCTTCGGTTTCTCCAAAGAGATCACCGAAACGCAGCCAGGCTACGGACGCTAGAAAATCTACGTCGGGTCCGTGTAGGGCCCGGAAAAAGCGTCCGTGGAGCTCCTTACTTTGCCATACCTCCATGCGGTCATTAGTGTCAAGTACTACAGGCTTGCGCCAGTTCTCGTTAGCCAAGGAGAGCGGGGTGAGGCCCTTGTCCACCGCGACCACATCTCGATGCATCCCCACGTCGGCTTCCAGGAAATATTCCCTGAGACTGCATATCTCGCGATTGTGGAGAGTCTTAACGTTTAAAAAGCCTCGACCTCCACACTTTCGCGGGATATACAGCCTCATAACCGATGACCGTGGGTGATGCATTCGATATGCAGTCAGCAGCGTACGGACCCTTCTATCCAGGGCGTCGAGTTCGGTCTGAGTCCATTTGAGTATGCCGAAAGAGTACATCAAAACCGGCATGACCCAACCGTTGAAGGCGCGCACCTTGTTTCCGCCTGAGAGAAGACTATTAAATACTTTCTTCAGGCGGCTAAAGAAGCGCTCCTTCAACGATTGCTTCATGTCAGTAACATTGATTCCCAAAGCTTCCGACATACCCAAATACTTATAGGTTTCGGCTGTGGAGAGGGCTCGAAAGTTTGTGGAATCCGAGAGTTGGGTTCCCACGGATTCCACAATCTCTCCTCGCTTTACATGCATGACTGCACATTTGTCCACACCAAATTCCATCCTGATGGCGCTACTGAAGGTTTCAGTTATCTTCAGTAGTTCCATCAGTTGCAAATTGTTGTGGGCAAAGAGTTTAAGGTCATCCATGTAAAGGAGGTGTGATATAACCTGACCACCTCTTCTCAACCGATAGCCTATACCTGAATCCTCAAGCAGTGTGCTCAGAGGATTCAGAGCTAGGCAGAACCAAAGCGGACTCAAACTATCGCCCTGAAATATGCCTCGCTCAATCCTTATCGGCTCGCTATTCCTCTGGATATTTCGACATCCTGGATAGCGAAGGACCGTTCTCCATTGCCCCATACATGACATCAGGAAGGCGCGTAGAGTTGCATCTACTTTATACAACTCCAGCACCCTCATGAGCCATGTATGTGGCACCGAGTCATAGGCCTTCTTGTAATCTATCCAACATGTCGACAGATCCTTTCGGGAACGACGAACCTGTTGGCTAATGGCCATATCAATGAGGAGCAGCTCCTTAGTACCGCGGGACCCGTTCCTACATCCATTTTGAGAGACAGACATGATGGAGTTAGTGTCTATATGATTGTAAATTTTAGCTCTCAAAATGGATGTAAGAACTTTATAGACCGTCGGTAAACACGTTATCGGCCTATAATTTTTGGGTTCCGCGGTGCTACCTGATTTATGGAGCAGGTGGGTAACTCCTGTTGTAAGAAACTGGGGTAGCGAACCAGACTCCAAAGCAGTCTGGTACTGAGCCGCCAAGCGAGCGTGTGATCCTACAAACCATTTTATCCAGAAGTTGTGCAGCCCGTCCGGCCCTGGAGACTTCCAGTTGGGCAACGGACGAACTGCACGAGCAACATCTTGGGGGCAGATAGTAATAGCCCCCATTTCTGTTATAGGATCGCAGGTTCGCTCGACTTCTCTAGTCCAATCACCTTCGGTGTGACTGACAGGCACCGACCAGATACTGTGCCAAAAAGAACACATGGCGTCATTATCCGGTAGATGCGTGTCGTATTATTATTATTATTAACAACTAAAATATTACAGAAAGTAAGAATCTAGGCTTCAGAGAAATGAGGAGAGACACTAACCACCGTGACTATTGATTAATATTATACGTGTTGACAAAAAACACATTGAATAGGTATATAACATTAAAGAAAAAAAAAACTTTTTAGAAAAAAATAACAACCGACTTCCTTAAAAAAACACTACAAAGTCAGAAATAACTTTATTTTCGAAAGTCGATGTCTTAGGATCTATATTTAAGGTTTTTTGCCACCAACTTCCGAAATTAGACTTTGTAGTGTTTTTTTAAGGAAGTCGGTTGTTATATTTTTGTAAAAAGTTTTTATTTTTAACTTTTTAGTTATGGTAAATACCCCGCACTAATCTAATCACGTTATTCGTTCATTTGTCACGCAAATACTTAATGTAAATTTAAGACATAAGTCTTAACCATATAAAGGGTTTTCACACGGACCCCATTGTCCGAATGGAGCCAAATGGCACTATTCGGGAAGCACCAGCTTTCAAATAAAAAAATAATCATCAAAATCGGTTGACCCAGTCAAAAGTTATGAGGTAACAAACATAAAAAAATACAGTTAAAATAATAACCTCCTCCTTTTTTTGAAGTTGGTTGAAAAGGTGAGCGGTCGTGGGACGCCTGGCAGATGTGAAACATCGAAATTATTTTGTAAAGATAATATTTATAAAGCATACTTTACGAAAGGAAATATGGTATTATCAAAAATAGCATATTAATTATATGTTAATTATCAATATTCGGACTACTCTGTACCACCCTAGTCTGAAGCACTATGTGTGTCCCAATGTTACAAAAATTAGTGGACTTACCACAAATTTTCAGTATGGGCCCACTGTGCATCGCAGCGCTCGCCACGCCAATATTTAGGTTTACTCTCGCCAATAGATGTTTCACATCAATACAAACAAGCAACTGTTCTGTTAAAATGACGTCACAAATAACGATAACATTGATCGGGCGGTTAAAGTTATGGTCAGGGTTATTGTCGTAATTAGTTTAATGATAGATTTTATGAATTTATGCTGATTGCTGATATATTCACAATTAGTTTAAATTACTTTTGTCACTACATGTCATATTAGAATCTGAAAAGACTGAAAGTAATTTACATACAAGGCATTTTTTTAATAAAGTAAGAATATTACGTAAATTGATAATGCGATATTTTGTTTATGAACTTTTTTGGATAATTTTAGTTCTAAAAGGTAGAAATATGTATAAAACCAAAATCTCAGTTGAAATCATGTAAATCGGAGCATTGGTTTGGAAGTTATTAAGAGAATTGCAAAATTGGGAAAATCAGACATTTTGTCACCATCAAAATGTCTGTTAAATTGACTTTGACGATAACTTTAACGGAGCACTTGGTGCAGAGCTCAACGATGCGCCGCGCTAGTCGGAGTTCACGTAAAAAACACAAAATGCCTAATTGCGCTATGATCAGTCGTAAAAACAGTACACAAGCGAGCCGAAACAATAAAGTAAACGTTTCCTTCCATCGATAAGTAATGATATAATAATACCCCGTGGTAAGACTAGTTGTCAGACTTTCGGGCTTCTGACGTCCCGCAACGACTAAGATCTACGAAAGACAGCCGGGACCAGCGGGTTAACGTGCTTTCCGAGGCACGGAAGTGTCTTGGTATATAAAGATATACCCATCCACGGACCAACCGCGGCAAGCGTAGTTTAACCTGAACGATCGACCCGTACGGCTGTTACTTATTGTTAGCCACAAGCCCTTATACCCATAGTAATACAAAAATTTTGACAAAGCTTAGGGTCTCGAAAATAAGTTGCATATTCGCAATAGATTGCGGCTTTTACTTGGAGAGGTTCATGGAAACTTATGTGTTAACAAGTGATGAATATCGAAACAATCAATACTATCTCAATCGCCTCAGTTTCGTAGTACTGGCGCTTTTATCATTCTTCTGCAACTAGTGCTGTTCTTCGTTCTACTAACACCAATCGATTCGATATTTTATACTTTTTATTTTTTGATTGCCTCGTTGGTCTAGTAGTCGCAAGCGCGACTGTTTCGCAAGAGGTCTTGAGTTCGATTCCCGGGTCGAGCACAGCTATTGAGTTTTTCTATTAGGAACGTTCCCATTAGCTGCCCAGAGTCTGGAATCGTACCCGGTTGTATGTATGGCGTGCAATTGGAGAGGCCTATGTCTAGAAGTGGACTGCTATAGGTGGAGGATGATGATGATGTTATTATTTTTACAACGTAATCAATAATTTTAACGTATTGTGTTTTTCTTTTTAGAATTCCACATGATAGTAATTTAAAAGAAATATATATTGCAGCGAAGGGAAATAAAGATTGGTTCCCAAAAAAGTATAGCATAATTTGTTCGATACATTTTGAGGCAGCAAGCTTTATCGTTTTAATTTTCCCATCACTAAATAGTGCTTGTGACGTAATAGTAGGTAAGTAGTCAAAAAATGGCAAATCTGTCGTTGCTCTGATAAGCGCGGCCCCTCGCGGGCAGGGTTGCCTAGCGTCGAGATATAGCCGGACGCAGTCAGGCTTTTAAGTTGTGTATCCGGTTAAATTAGATAGTGTCCTGCCAATCCGTCTTTTTGTTAAGCTTTTTAATAATTCATTAAAATTTATGAAGATTTATTTTTAAACAAACTTTATTTTAATTTGTTTTCGTTTCGCGTATTCACTGCTAACTGCTATTGCAATTACTGAAATTAATTTTGTTATGAATATTAAATTATCAATAATAAAGACGATGGATTAATTCAATTTTACTGTTGTTTCATTAGACTTTACGAAGATTTTAAAAACCTTGTCATAATTTAAAAAAAATTCGTCATCTAGGACTAAAAAAAATGTCCATCTTTTTCACTCAAACGTTCGACTAAACCGATTTGTTTAGCCGGACATTTGGACAGTCGGTCTTAAAACTGAAAAGCCCGACAGACGGACCAGTCGATCTGTCCGGCTTATCGGTTTTAAGACCTGCCAACCCTACTCTTATACCGCACGCACTTCGATTCAGACTCGTAAATGCGTTTTGGCGCATTCAAGGTCATTGAGCTTCAACTTACGTGCCGCGAATTATAAAGACTTTTTAAGAACACCATGTTTTATGTTAATGATGAATAAGTTAAGGTGATACGTGTCAAGCTATACCATGGACTTACCCTGTACGAAGTTGAGGTTACTCGTGTGCTCAGCAACGTCTGCAGCCGTCGTGGCTCTCGCGTAGAGTTGATGGGTGATGGGATGGGGATTGGTGGTGGGCTTTTAAGCTAGGTACCGGTTTCTTGCCACCGCCGAACTCAGAAGTAAACGGTTTTTTCTGGAACGAAACAAATAGCTATAGTTTATTTGCACATGATTACATTGATTACTCAATTACTATAGGCAAAGATGTATTAATTAATACTTCTATAGTTCCCTACAATAATAGCTAACTTATAATGATTAAAATATTTATTTACACACAAACGGGAAACACAGGTTTACTCGCAATGGGATAGCGCGGTAATTCGAACTATACTTGCCCCTAAAAGTGGTCGTTGAATGAACGAACGGTTTTTATAAACTGTTTAGCTGGCGTCAACTGTTAGACTAGTTTACGGTCCACAGATAAATCAGTTTATTTATTCATAAACAATGTAGCACAGCGTAGTCGACGTCATAGGTTAGGTAAGTTTTGAGTGCGGCGACGCACATTGACACGAGTCAAGGTCAACACGTGCTCCTCGCTCAGTGGACGCTAAGTCAAAATAGACTATATTACAATGCAATATAACACTAAATACACAATCTCTATTTCTGTGGTGAATATATATTTTAAAATTTTGTTTACGATCACATGACATCCACGAAAAATATTGTTTATCATAGAGCCTGCCAGTTCTAAGCCTGGAAAAAGTATGAAGGGCATTCAATTCTATTCGCAAGTAGGTGAATAAGGTAGGTAGGTAAAATTCGTTGATCACTTGATCCGTTCATTGATAAACAACAGTCGACGTGACCTAGTTGTTTACTAATCTGGGGATGAACGACGACGACAAAGCTATGATAGTTCGCGGTTCTTTTAACTATGTAAACTAGTCGAAACTTATACCGTTTTTAACAATAGAAAAAATAGTTCATCGAATTCTGTTGACTTAATTATGAAAGAACAACTATGAATTTAGGCTTTCACGGTTACTCTACTTGGAACAGCGCGCAGATTTAGAGACTTACAGTATCGTGAAAACATTATGAAAGAACACAAAGAATATCTCGAAAATTCTCTAGAAAAACACCATTTTCAAAATATAATTACAACAATGATTACTCACCGGTATGCTCGTCTGGCGACAAATATCTATAGCCCACACATCCGATCGATCCACTACAATCCACTCAAAATAAGCGCTATGTTGCGCCCGCGTTCTATTCGTGTCAAGTGAGCCGCCATTTTTTACTGCACGCAGCATGATTACACACACAGCACGACGCGGACGCCGCGAAATTCGACGACTGACTGACGGCTGACGTAACCGAATGATGTGGTGAGTCAACTTCGGTTAAAATCGTGAACGATCGGTAAAACTCGGAGCGACTGCTGACGTATAATATTATGCCACATACACACACATGCATGCATGTGCAACTATTGGCCAATTTTAGATACATTGAAGACTCCACCAATCACACCAAGTGTACTTTCTTTCTAACACTGCAGTGCGCGTTGTAGTTATAGTTATGTATAGAGTTTACCGTGAAGAGCTGGCGTCTGTACATACCTACCACGTTGTACACTTATATTATTTTTTTCTTCTTCTTCTTGTCTTTGCACGGAATACAACTATTAAATCATCGGAAGCTTTTTATTCAAAATAATTCTGGATATAAACCCTCAACAGTTTCTTTTCTATTAATGTACAAGTTGTATGTGATGCAAAGTTATACATTCGTGATATAAATGCTCGTTGCATGACAGTACCGGGTATCATAACTCATTCCTACGAGCGCGACTCGATAATAATGAGATATATGGTCACCTCATGGGAGACAGTGCTTATCCTTGTAGAAAGTTCATGATGACACTATTCTTAAATCTAGCTACAAATGCGGTAAAACGTTACAATGAACCAAAAATTAAGACCAGAAACACAGTTGAAAGAACATTTAGTGTGTGGAACAGATTTCAATGCCTCTGTAAAATTACGGTTAAAATAAGATCACACATTAGCTGTAATTGTTGCAACAGTTGTGTTACATAATATAGCTCTAAAGCAAAATGATTCACTGATAAATTGATTCTGCTTCTGAACAAGAAATCGTAATAGACTCTGTTGATCAACCCCTTTCCTCTGAAGGAAACCATTTCCGTCGGCTATTGTTGGAGCAATATTTTAGGTTGCTAACTTTCTCTTTTATAAATATTTAAAACTGGAAAATTGTCATATTGTACAATTATGTGCGTATAATGGGGACACAAACAAAAAAAAAAAAACATGAACTTGGCTATACATTTATATTTCAAGTTAAATATGCACTTCGATAAAAAGCATCTCTCTTTCAGTAAAATGTTTACTACGTTTATCCCATATAAAAAATGTAAGCTCTTTCAGCACTTTTAAATCAAAACATGCAAATTTTATTATTGGGTTGTAAATAAAACTGTTGAACCCATCAAAATTAAGCAGAACAAAAATGTAAGTGAAATTAGAATTTATATTGATGTCCGTTACCTAGAATAAGTTTATTACATTATGTTATCTTATATTCTCATGTAAGTGGCTCTTAGTCTTTTTGAGAATAAAGTATTTAAACCCAAAAGAATGGATTAAGCGCAAACGATTCGAAAGACATGTAACCGACAGCGAAGTTAAATTAATATCAGGAATCATAAACAATGAACTGAGTAATGACAATAGAAAAAAAGGTTTTACCCATAAATATAAAATAACGACTTTACATATTTTTAAAACTAAAATAATAATAATACAGGGTGACTTGTAATTAGAGCACAACCTTGTAAGGGGATATGGTACAGGTCATTTGCAACAACTTTTGTAGGAACACTCATATGCAAAAGTGCACCAACATTGAGTTATAATTTTTTTCGTGTTATTTTGAAAAACTCTTATGGGGTAACCTTAAAAAATTAATAAATAAAAAACTTGACATAGATTTGTTAATTTTCTTATTATTATTTAGTCTATAACGTTCCAGTTACATGTCAGCATCATCAAATGTACATTATTGACATTATTCTAGATACAGTGCTCCAAAATCCAAAAACCTTCAACAAATTTTACTGGCATTATTACACAAAACAGCCTGTTTAAAAAAAACTCACTATATTATATTTATTATATATAAATTATTTGTTTTGGAACGTGTCAAGAAAAACCTTTTGCACTTTTGGAACTGTACATGCCAGCTAGTGGTTGGTTTAATAACTGGTGCGTAGGCCGATTTCCAATCTCGTACTGCAATTGTATCTAAAGCAGTCAATTTACAATATTGAGTTATAATTTCTTGATATTGTTCAGGTGACGAAATTACTTCACGCTTTTTCAAATCGTTCTCTATTTGAGCAAACACCCGGTCGGGTGGGATAAAAGAGTGTCCCACCACTGGAAACACTATTTCAACCTTTTTTATGTGTCTGGGTGCTTCTGTTGTCAACCAATTTCCAAGCATGGCTACCATACCGGAATTTTTATTTTGCCCAGAACAGCCATCTGCTACTATTCTTAAGACTTTAATTTCTTCTTTGATAATATCTAAATTAGTTAAAAAGTGATGAACTGCTGAAACAATTTCATTACTACCTTTGTTGTGTGTGGTTTCGTTCCAGGTATATGCAAATATGTTTTCCTTGGTTAGTTTTGCCTAAGAGCTACCAACTACTATAGTAAAGTTGTAGAAATTGATTTGGCGGCTATAGTAGGCGGACTGATCTGGCACCTTAGGAAGCCCTAAATTTTTTTGGCAGTCAAAGCTCATTGTTAGAAGATCACTTCTTTGCTCTTGCAAGATCTCATAGAATGCTTTGAACCTCAAACGGTGGACTCTTTTTACAATTATCAATTTATTTTTCGTCTCAGCATTTGTTTCCTTTTTAATGTTCTCATCTAACTGCAGACAAGTCGAACAAACATCAGACCTGGGTGTGCCAAAACCAATGTTATAGCAACAATTGAATATATTTCTAAAAAAATGTTGCTTTACTTCTAAGCAGGGATGTTCTTTGTTATACATACGCCAAAGTTTTTTTATATTTAGTTCAGGGGGTAAGTACAATCTTTTTATATTTTTTGACCTACAGTAGTGGCTTTCATTCGCTTTAAATGACTCTATAAAGGCTTGCACCGCTTTTCTTTTCTCTTCAAACTTTTGACTTTTTCGGTCTCCACCCCGACGCTCTTTTGCCATCTCCTCCTTTTCATAAAATCTATGCATTACTCCTTGTATACGGTCTTTCTTCACACACAATACGTTAGTAAAGGTTTTTTGACAAACAGGGATCATCTTGCTACTCTTGTTACGTATGAAATATTTTAATGAATGATTTCGCTTGCTACCAGCTTTTGCAGTTTTAGATGTTGTGATAGTACAGTGTTTTATTATAAAATTATCTTGGGAAATCTTTGTCGGATGTTTGTAAAATGATTGGTGGAATTTTCTCATTTCTGTGCATGTTAAAGTCGCGCACTGGAATGCCTTACGCCTGTGTCCACATGATGGGAATGTTGGAAGGGTATTTGGCTTGTATCTACAACAAAAGCATTATTTGAACTTTCAGTATTAATACAGATTTGACTACCAATTGAAAAAAAAATACATATTGGGCCAAATTTCATCAAATTCAATGCATTACTAACGAACAAAACAACCAACATTCATTTTTTATACATAAAATAAGTACACATTCATACTTATTATTAGTATAATAAATAATGTTAGTATTACGGTATTTGAACAGGCTTATTTAATTAGACCTTAAGAAAAGTAAAAATTACACTGAGTAGGTAACTTAATGTAAGATTACAAATTTCTCGAAAATACTGTTTTAGTATTTTTATTATAACTTGTAACAATTTTTTATATAAATGCCGTCCTTTTACATACAAATAGGTCAATCACATTCGTATAAAGTCGGGATAATGCAAAGAACTTTTAGGGAAATTTAATTTGTATTTTTGCACCAAAGCATTTTCAACCATTTTTTGGTCCTGTTTTGCATAACAACTTTTGAAACAGCAGTTGACTGTTTAGTAGAAGAAAGTAACCAACCTTTTTTCACGCAACACTTCACGTTTCCACTTTGATTTATTCACTAATCTCTTCCGTGCTTTACCAGGCTCCGACTTTTTTATAAATTGTTGTAAATCCTCCATTTTTTCCGCACAAAAACAACAAAAAACCACAGCAATAACACTCGCAGGTAACGGAATCCGCCATACTAATTTACTGTGTCACGTGACCTAATATTAGGCTGCCATTGGTTGGATTTGTTATGGAGGAATTTGAAACTCACACACTTTGTTTTAGAGTACTTTGCACCGAACACTGTTTTTAAAACGTATTTTAGACTCCCTTATGGCGGAGTTTGATACGAAACAAATTTACGAATTTGTACTACTCCGAGAATACTTTTAAATGTCATACTAATCTAAAATTTGACATAAAAGCGTTTTAGCGGACTTTGAAACTAGACGACTCTTATAACTATTGTTGGTGTAAAATTTTCAATTTGATCTAGTACATTTTGAGCTACGGATCTTGAGAGTTCTGGAGTTTCATGACCCATCTCTAACTTCAATGAACGGCAATATCTCGGGGATGAGGGACGAGGATTTTGCCAGATGAGCACGGTTTGTTCATGGTCAGATAACAGTTGAATTGGAACTATTGAAGTTATTATCATAGTCGTGTCAGACTGCTCGGCATTTTCGAATGTCTGTTTGTATTGGGAATGGCAACCCGATCCGTTTTGTACGTTCGGTACATTCTTCAAAGCTCTTGCTGAGTCCGCCGCCAAGACTACCACTTATCTTTCCGGTACGTGTCGCGATAGGAAATGAAACGAGTCTTTGTTTTCGCTAACACATCGAGAAAAATTACGATGTGCTTGTATAAGTTTCGTCTTATAATCACTCACTAATCTTCGAAGAGAACGTTTTGTATCATCGTTATGTTCATTCACTTTCAGAGCGGAAATACTTTATTTAGCAGATATAACATTTTATCTTGCTCCTTTCGGGAAGTTTCCTCCCTATAGAAGCCGATTAACGTCATTCTGCTAAAGCTCACTTCCTCGTCGGTTGACCCTAAAACAATATTAATTAATATTTAGAACCAATAAATCAACCAATTCAAGAAAAAAACGCTTTTTGTGATTGAACGACTACGTTTGATTAAACAAGTCATCGATTCAAAAGACAATTTTGTTAAAGATACGGATACGATACGGTCGCAT
The DNA here is from genome assembly GCA_947507805.1 of Aporophyla nigra. Lineage (NCBI taxonomy): Eukaryota > Metazoa > Arthropoda > Insecta > Lepidoptera > Noctuidae > Aporophyla > Aporophyla nigra. Next base: position 21,032,764 of record OX382292.1, on the reverse strand, counting down.
AAAATAATGGTTGTATATGAAAAAGCAAACTCTGTATTTTCAAAAATTGCTAATATCAAAGCCGGATCTATCAGGAAGTTGTACTTTTTTTTTGGATGGGAAATCATCAAATGACTTCTCCCGCTCTGGGTCAGACTTTTAATGACTAAAACCCACCCGTGTTACTTCAGTTACAAATATATCACGGTATCTGTTTCGAACAATCTCGCGACCCCGGCAGGCATCGGTCCTAGCAGACCCCTTCAGTGCTGCTGACATCTCTTTGAGGCGCGCGTGGAACACTACGTGCCGTCGACCCGAGCCTGGTCCTTACCGGGCGGCGAGCTACCCATTGCTTGCCGCCCGCAAGCTCGCGCCTACGGTGGTCGCGAGTCAGCTATCGACTCCCGGCGCCCGGGGCTTCTCCTCCTGCGGCGGCTAGGGACGTGAGGGCGCAGAGACTGCCACTCCCTCACGCACCCCGCCTCCTCCTTTGCGAGCATTATTGCTTCGCAGAAGGAGGTGACGGCTTCCCATGCCCTCTCGCTCCGTACCATGGCTCGCACCAGGGCCGGACGCGAGAGGTCGCCGCCGCCGATCGCCTCCACGAGGACATGGCGGTGCTCCGGCCAGGCAGGGCACACCTCCACCATATGCTCCACCGTGTCCTCTAGACGATCCTCGCAATGGAAACACCCGGGCGTTTCCTCCCGCTTTATCCTGAACAGGAACCCACCGAAGCACCCATGCCCGGTGAGAACCTGCGTCGGAGCGGAGTTTCGCCTTGGCGTTTTGCCTCCTCGCGCCACTCCCACATGTGGGCGAGGACCTTTGCCTCCAGATCCCATGGCGGCACTCCGGCAAGGAGGCTCGCCGCCTCGCAGGAGACCGTGTTGTATCACCGGACTAGCCGGATGGCCATGACCCTCTGGGCCGTACTCAACCGGTGCGCTGGGCGCAGCCTTAATGAGGGCGCCCATACCGGTGCCCCGTAAAGGGCCATGGACCGCACAACCCCCGTTTAAAGCCTCCGGTAGGAGGCGTTTGGACCCGCCAGATTGGGCAAGAGCCGCTTTAAGGCAGCCCCAGCCCGCTCCAGTCTGGGAGTCAAACTTCAGAAATGCTCAACGAAGTTCCACCGGCTGTCGAGGACAAGTCCCAGGTACTTCATCGTCGACTCGACGCCGACGTGAACTCCTCCCACCGTGAGTTGGCAACCCGACTCAGGCGATTCTTTTGAGATGGTGAAGCGACGTTTTTTATCGCTTGAGCGCAAATTCGAACGAGAACCAGTATTATAGAGTATATAAGGAGAAATATTTAAATTTCATGTAAGAATACGAGCCATTAGGTCACATGACTGAGAATACAGTTCTCTTTCCATACAGTGACAATGCCAACTACTACCTTCCTCATCATGGCGTACTTCGGGAGTCCAGTACAACGACAAAGTTGCGTACAGTCTTTGACGGTTCAGCCGTCACCACTTCAGGAATTTCCTTCAATGAAATTCAGATGGTCGGTCCTACAGTCCAAGACGATCTCTTATCGATTCTCCTCAGATTCCGCCAGCATAAATTTGTAGTATCGGCAGACATTGAAAAAATGTTTAGATCTATTGACATTGTAACCAGTCAACGCTCATTACAGCAAATTGTATTTAGGTATGATTCATCGCATCGTTTAAAAACGTACACACTAAATACAGTTTGTCAAGGAACTGCATCAGCGCCATACCTTGCGACAAAATGTATAAGTAGCCTGGCATCCACAGTCAGCGATAATAGCGTCAAATATAGTATAGCTCACGACTTTTATTGTGACGATTTATTAAGCGGGGCTAGTACTGTAAGCGAAGCTATAGATTTATGTAAAGGAATTACTGCCACCTTAAACTCAGTAAAATTTAATATTCGAAAAAGGAAATCGAATAACACATTTATTCTTAACGAGCTCAAATCATTGATTCAAATACAATTTTAGATCTATCAGATAACATCATAAATACAGCATCAAAAACATTAGGTTTATATTGGCTTTGTCAGCAGGATACCTTATCTTTTTCAATTAATATTGAACTTCATGAGGAGGTTACCAAGCGCCATATTCTTTCCATTATAAGCCAAATATTCGACCCATTAGGCCTTGTCGGGCCATGCGTTGTCGAAGCTAAGTTGATTATGCAGAAATTATGGGTCAATAAATGCTCTTGGGACGAAGAGGTTTCGTTAGAGATTTTACATCTCTGGTCTTCATTTGCTAACACATTACCCTGTCTTAATAAGTTACAAATACCTCGTTGGGTCTTTTTGTAAATATTGAAATCCATACATTCACAGATGCTTCTCAAAGTGCGTATGGGGCATGCGTCTATATTAGGTCTGTGTGTGTAACTCAGGGATTGTGCGTGTTCAGCTCTTAGTCTCGAAAAACAAGGTTGCGCCAATCAAACCTACAACTATCCCACGTCTTGAGCTGTGTGGGGCCTTATTAGGTGCAAGACTGTGTACTAAGGTACAAACGATCGTATTAGGGTGATTGTCCACCACTTCAATTCAACTTAATCAAATCGTACGTAATCGTGTTCATGAAATCAAGGAAAGCACCAGCAGTCACACGTGGAGCTACGTGCCGTCCAAGGAGAACCCGGCAGATCTCGTTTCTCGCGGGGTGAAGGCTGATATTATCCGCGACGCCTCGTTGTGGTGGACGGGCCCATCATTTTTACTTGAATCAGAGCATAGTTGGCCACAAATGCCTAATGAAACACAGAGACGGGACCTACCGGATCTCCAACCTTGTCTTGTTATAAATAATGACGTTAACAAAAACGATGACGATAAACTATTTACAAAACTTATACTTAAATATTCACAATTTACACGTTTACAAAGAGTTATAGCCTATATACAGATTTATTCATAACTGCAAAACCAAAACAAACAGATTCCGCGATCATCTTTCTTCTGAAGAATTACAACGGTCATTTAATTTTATTATACACATTGCACAATTAGAAATGTGCCCAAGTGAATATCTTATCTTAAAATCAGGTCAGGCATTACCGAAGAAAAATAAATTAATATCATTGACCCCATTCTTAGATTCAAATGATATCTTGAGAGTAGGCGGTAGACTTGATAATTCACCTTATAGCTATGACACAAAGCATTCTATTTTATTATGAGGGAAACATCATTTAACGAAAATCATATTTCACATGCATCACTTGAAACTTCTACATGCTGGACCTCAGTTATTGTAGTCCAGTATTCGTCAAACTTTTTGGCCTTTAGGAGGAAGGAATCTGTCTAAATCTATAACGAAAGCTGGCATAAAATGTTTCAGATTTAAAGCCACTACACTGGAATTCCCTTTTTTACATTGCTCGGTGGATTATGCCGGCCCAGTTAAGATAGCTAACCGTAAAGGTCGAGGTTGCCAACTAATAAAATCTTACTTGTCCATTTTTGTCTGTTTAGCTACAAAAGCCGTGCATCTAGAACTCGTCACAGATCTTACTAAAGAGGTATGTATACATGGCCGCTCTAAATCGGTTTGTGGCTCGTCGAGGGAAGCCTCAAAGTATAACCTCTGACAATGGGACTAATTTTATAGGTACATGCAACGAGTTACATCGTTTCTTACAGGACTCAAGTTCCCAAATTAGTTCTACAGCTGCCCAAGAGGGCATAGACTTCCTCTTCATTCCGAGCTACACGCCTCATTTCAATGGTATGGCTGAATCTGCAGTCCGTTCCACAAAATATCATCTTCGTAGGCTTCTCCAACTTACGCATTTTACGTATGAAGAAATGCACACTTGTCTGACTCAGGTGGAAGCTATTCTTAATTCACGTCCTATTACTGCATTAAACTCTGATCCTACAGACTTCACACCTTTAACACCCGCTCACTTCCTAATAGGACGATCACTTGTGTCAGTTCCACATCCACAGATGACAGAAAGAATAACAAGCCTTGAGCGATACAAACGAATCGAGTTCATCAAGCAACATTTCTGGAAACGTTCTCCAACGAGTATGTCACCACTCTGCAGCAAAAGACGAAATGGCCTACAGCATCAAGCGAACTCAAATTGGGTTCCTTAGTCCTTATAAAGGACAAAGCGCTTCTTCCCCTACGTTGGGCCCTGGTTCGTTGTGTGGCCGTTTTCCCAGGAGCTCAGGATCAAGTCGCTCGAGTCGCCGATATAAGGATTAAAGGAGGAATCATTATTCGAAGGGCGTTTAATAACATTTGTCCCCTTCCAGAACCTGATTGTTGAACCAGCAGCCTTCCTGCCTACTTCAACCCGGGGAGTATGTTGGCCACAAAACGTAGCACCGTTAGCCACTGCGACGACCGGAGGACGACAGCGGCTTGCGGAGAGCGGGGTACGAGGAGCCGAGACCCGCCGCCGCCGCTGCTAACACGGACCAACGGCCCAGTCACTTCTCATACGACACGGACCAGAGGCGCGCGTTCTTATAATCCAATATACGAACCTACCTATATTTACAGTCCGCTATTTTATCACCAACAATTACTTTTATTTTTATAATACTTATGTTTATTAAAATACATTTGTGCATTCATTTTAATTTGATCTTTGCCGCTATATGTAATTTTCCCTGCCAAAATTCGGTTGACGTATCTGCACCATTTGCATATTAACAAATTAATAGTTATTTTACAAAAATATTGTTTTAATTGATCTTTATGTTTATGGAAAATCACCAATAATACATAAGCTATTTCTATCTTACGTTGCTTGATGTTTATTTTTGGAACCAGAGGGTTGCGGTGGGTTGCGGCTCTATCTAAGAAACGCTTCGAAGCGCGTTTCAAAAACTGATGGATCGTAGCGATCTTGAGATCTACATGGAGGTTGATATTCCTAACATACCAAAGCGCATCTGTGGCTTGTCGGAGAAAACGATTCTGGAGAGTCTGCAGCCTATGGATAAATCGGGGTTTAGCGTGTGCAAACACAGCGCTTTGATCGCATGCTGCTTATGTGCTGGCCTGCTTTATGTGCTCAGAAAAGGTGAGGTGTTCGTCAAGGATGACGCCTAGATATTTGGCTCGCTTATCCCAAGGGATCTGCTTGCCGAACATAGAGATGGGTCGAAGGGGGGGGGGGGGGGGGGGATTACGTCGCGGTCGGGTGTAGAAGACGGCCTGATTTTTGTCGGGGTTGACTTCGATTCGCCACTTCTTGAACCACTCGCCGAGCTCGTCGACTGCTCGTCGGCATCGCACGCACCGGCCTTGTGACCGGGCTGACCGCAGCGGAAGCAGTGACCGCTGCGGTCTACCTTCGAGGTGCATGTCGCTCCTACATGGTTGCCCATTTGGCAGCGGAAGCACCTCAGAGGTCTGGGCTCCAGCAGTTTGACCTGCGCAGAAACCCAGCCCACCAGGAGCCTTCGGCCCTCCCCTGTTATTTTTGGGCTGCCGTTACGGGACAGCTCACCGTTACGGCTCGCATCCCGGTTTTGTCAGGACGGATGGTGCCTGCCCTCACCTGCTCGGCAGAGCATTCCCCCGTCCTGGCAATGGCGGCCACCACCTCTGCCTCAGTTGCGCAGTCGTCCAGGCCCATGATGCGCATGTCAGCGCACTTGGTGGGCCTGGACACACGGGCCTCGTCCGCATCTAAGGACGCCGTGAGCCTTTCGGCCAAAGCGTCTGCGGTCGGGCCGCTGTCCGCACCCGGGACCTCCAGCATCCGGGCCCCAGTCAGAGTGACCCTTAACCGGAGGCCATCGGTTACGCCAAGCTCCTTGAGGTCCACCGCCGTCCTCGCTTTAGAGAGCAGGTCGCGATAGGTCACGGCCTTCTTTTCCGCTTCCGGCTGTAGTGTGATCACTAAAGCTGCGGACTTCGGGGCGCGAAGCCTAGCCGCGATGCTGCTCTTCTTGCGCCGCTGCTGCCTCTTCTTATTTCTGGCCTTCCTTGCGGCCTTGCTCGCCTTCTTTTTCTCCCCGACCACTTGCCATTCGGCGGTGGCAGGAGGAGATCTAGCAGGCGGGGGCGGCATTGGCGGCCCTCTCACCTCCGTCGCTGGAGTCCTCGTGGGGGCCTGCTTGGGCCGGCCTTTTATCTGCCCCGACCCTTTGGCTGGGACAGACGCGGCGGCGGCAAACGAAGCCGCTTTCGCCTGGCCCGAAGCTGCCCTGGGCTGGGCCGAGGCTGCCTTCGGCTGGCTCGAGGCCGCCTGCGGCTGACCCGAAACCGGCCGGCTTGCTGCTAGCGGGGGGCGCAGGACAACGGCCTCCAGAGCAGAAAACCTGCTCTGGAAGGCAGCGAGCTCCTGCCGCATCAGGGTTAGCCCCTGGTCCTCGGCAGGCAGGGGCACGGCCTGCCCATGCCGCGCTCCCCTCTGCGATGCCACCTGGGGGCCGGCTCCTCGAAGCCCAGCCAGGTCCGCTCGGAGCTCCGCATTCTCCTTCCGGAGGAGCTCCATGGCGGCAGTAACGCGGGCGACCTCCGCCCGCAGTTCTGCCACCCCATCCACCGGAGGCCCAGAGCGAATGGCCTTCGCTGCCGCCACGATGGTTTTTGTGGCTGCGGATATGGCCTTTCCCTTCGAGGTCTGGAGCCTCTTTAAGGTCGCCGCCTTGATGGCCGCAGCCACGAACTCCGCGAACTGGCCCATTTGCTCCGAGCCGCCGGCAACGTCCGACTCGCCACCGGAGGACTCTGAGGGGGCCCTACTACTAAAGCGGCTCCTGCCTAATCTGGGGGGTCCAAACGCCTCCTGCCGGAGGCTCTACACGGGGGTCGTGCGGTCCATGGCCCTCTACGGGGCACTGGTGTGGGCGCCCTCATTGAGGCTGCGCCCAGCGCGCCGCTTGAGTGCGGCCCAGAGGGTCATGGCCATTCGGTTAATCCGGGGATACCGCACGGTCTTCTGCGAGGCGGCGAGCCTCCTTGCCGGAGTGCCGCCATGGGATCTGTAGGCAAAGGTCCTCGCCCACATGTGGGAGTGGCGCGAGGATGCGAAACGCCGGGGCGAAACTCCGCTGCCGCGACAAATCGCGGCACGGCGGACAGAGCTCCGGCAGGATCTCATGGCGACATGGCGGGTACGATTGTCGCAACCCAGCGCAGGGCACGCCACAATTGCGGCGGTAAGTCCCCTCTTTGAGGAGTGGATAGAGAGGCGCCACGGCGTCCTCACCTTCCGCCTGACACAGGTTCTCACCGGGCATGGGTGCTTCGGTAGGTTCCTGTTCAGGATAAAGCGGGAGGAAACGCCCGGGTGTTTCCATTGTGAGGATCGTCTAGAGGACACGGTGGAGCATACGGTGGAAGTGTGCCCTGCCTGGGCGGAGCACCGCCGTGTCCTCGTGGAGGCGATCGGCGGCGGCGACCTCTCGCGTCCGGCCCTGTAAGCTTACTCTCGACACTCGATCTCAATTCAAATTTGAAATTGTGATCGAAAACTTGTCATTTCGCACTCTTGAATGTTACACTAGCGCTCGATTGAAATCGTATTAGGTGGATTTTTTTGGAACTAAATGAAATCGACTTTACTCGAACGAATGCACCTTTTCAGTACTCTTGACGAGATTTTGACATTGACATATCGAGTTTGAAATCGTGTTTTAATCAAAGTTTAACGATTACAAAAAGGCTACTTTTTTTGGGATCGAGTTTGTTATTCTGACTGATTTGTGAAGTTTTTATTGTGAATAATGGCACGTTTAGAACTTATTTGTGATATTTTGGACAATGCTCATAAGTTAGACATGAGGCAAAGGCGGAATTTGAGACGAATGGCGCGATATGCAGACAGCGCGTTTGCCATGACTGATGATGAATTTCGGAAAAATTACCGAGTAAATAAGAAGCTTTTCGAAGAGATTTATAAGGATTTGGAACCGTTGATGCCCCAGCCTACTCGGCGTAGCGACATACCAAGGAAACACAAGGTTCGTAAACTCCATGGTCAACTCCAATTCCATGTTCACATAGTATTTTACTGAGGTATTTTATGAGTAAATAATACTGCATAATTATATTTTTTAGGTTTTGGTGGCTCTTTCATTTTACGCCACAGGCAGCTACCAAAGATTAGTAGGTGGGACACAAGGCACAATGATGTCTCAACAATCAGTTTCTAGAGCAATAAGAGAAGTTACAAATGCTCTTAATGCGAATGAGATTTTAAATAAATGGCTAAAGTTTCCACATACTCGCCGACAGCGAGACTTTATTAAACAAAGGTACATACTTCTTTTTACCTTAGTAATATTAAACAGTACCTACCATTCAATACTTTTGATATGTTGTTTTGATATTTGATGTTATTTTCTACTTATTTCTTAAGATTAATAAGCTAATAATAAATTACTTTTAGGTTTTATGAAAAATTTAGAATACCTGCAGTCACAGGATGTATTGATGGTACTCATGTGGCTATTGTAAGACCATCACAAAATGAAGAGCGGTTTTACAACAGAAAAGGTTACCATTCAAGAAATGTTTTAATTGTGAGTTAGTTTGGATATTTTTTAGTTATTCTATTTGAGTAACTGTAACATTATTTCTATAAAAAGTATTTCTTTGTCAGATTTGTGATGCAGATCTCAATATACTGAGTGTAGACTCATCATTCGGTGGAGCCTCGCATGATACTTTTGTTTGGAACCAACATCCTGTAAAAACTCACATTAGAAATTTAATAAATGCAGGAGAAAGAGTTTTTTTACTTGGTAAGCATTTCATACAGTTGTTCAAATTGGTTTATATGGGTATAATAATAATTACTAAGTAATTTTAATATGATTGCAGGTGATTCTGGTTATCCTCAAAGGGAATATATGATGACCCCAATACTGGACGCACCGCCAGGCTCAGCTGAAGAGTATTACACTAATTTGCATTGTGTGGCTCGCAATACTGTTGAGCGGACAATTGGGGTTTTAAAAAATAGATGGAGATGTCTTCTGGGCCATAGAGTTCTTCATTATCATCCAGACAAAGCATCTAAAATTATAAATGCATGCTCTGTTTTACACAACATTTGCAACCGAGCACGATTGGGTCTGGATGATATTGAGGATGCCGCACCACCCATGGGAGAAATGCAATTGGCACAGAGTGAGTTAGAGGTAGATCGGGGCTCTGCCTCTGTTGAGCTACGCAGAGGCCTCGAGGTTCGTGCACAACTTGTTCAAGAACTGTGGATAGGTCGGCGTCTCCATTAATATTATTATTTTGTTATGTAAGAACTTACTTAGACTTATTCTCATCGTTTATTTTGGTATTATGCTTTATTTACATTTTATAATTTTGTTCTTTGTGCTTGAGTTAAGTTTTCATTTTATTTGTTGGTATATTGGCATGGCTAGCTGACATATGACAAATTATTTAATAAATGTTCTGTGTCTTGTTATGTTTATTACTTTGCCTATCTTTGTATAGAATCAAGTACAAGGTGTCCAGAAAGGGTATCGGGTATTTGTAAGTTCAATGAAACAAAAAATATTTGTATGCAATAAAAAAGTTTATTGTTTATTATTAGCATATGAATTGGAGAATTATTTGGAAAAGATGATGTTCCAAAATGATGACCGTTACGTTGCTGGCACTCTTCTAAACGGAAACGAAGATTTGCGATAACACGTTGACACATAGCTATCGATATTGCTGCCATTTCTGACCTGATGTTTTGCTTTAACTGGGTTAGATTCGGCGGATTGTTTTGATAAACCTTACTTTTAAGGTATCCCCATGCAAAATAGTCAAGCGGGCTAAGGTCGGGGCTTCTGGGAGGCCAGTTGATATTACCCCTTCGCGAAATGACTTTATTAGGGAATAATTCGTTAACAACTTCCATTGAGTCATTTGAGGTATGGCAAGTGGCCCCATCTTGCTGGAACCACGTTCTTGAGTTGAAACCTGCAAACTCCTGCAACTCTGGGACCAAAAAATTTCGCAACATATCGCAATAACGGTAATTATTCACATTAATTGCTCGGCCTCGTTGATCTTCATGAAAATAAGGACCAATTATGCCTTTAGCAGACATAGCGGCCCAAACAACGACCTTTGGGCTAAGCAGGGGTCGTTCATGCTTTCGTCTCGGATTCTCCACTGCCCAGTACCGACAATTCTGCTTATTAACATGACCATTCAGGTGAAAATTTGCTTCGTCACTGAACAGTATGTTGTTAAATCGCTGCAGCATTTCGTTCGCAAAATTCAGTCGATTAGCATAGTCCGTCTCCTTCAATTCTTGAACCAATTGAATTTTATAGGCTTTTAGATGTAAGTCTTTCTTTAAAATCGAATGTAAAGACGATTTTTTGATGTTCAACGCTTGGCTTCGCTTTCGGATGGATAAAGACGGATTTTGACGAACCGACGCCTCAACTTCTTCAATTGTTTCTTCATCGCGAACTGAACGAGGACGACCAGAGTTTTGAATTTTAACTGTCGCACCTGTATTCTCGAAAATCCTGATCCATTTCCTAATGCTATCGTCACTTGGCGCGTGGCGTGTACGATATTCCGCACGATAGAGACGTTGAGCAGTCACTATTGAATCACCATTACGATAATACGCTCGTACGCAAAATGCGTGATGCGTCCCCGAGTACTGTTCCATCGTGACTAAAACTCCACAAAATGGCGGACACCACGAACCCCTCCCCGCACCCTTTAGACGCCCCGTTTCGAATATGGCGCGAAAACAAATACCCGACAACCTTTCTGGACACCTTGTATATCTAACTAAACAGACAGCTGTGTTGCAGGGGAGTTTGTTGCGCTACTTCTTCTCAGCTAAAGCACTAGGAAGTGATGAAGGGTGGGCGTTTTGGGGGACTGTCTTATATATTTTGACATTCGAAATGTGTTGTTTGTCAGCCTAATTTTAATACATGACTTTTGATTTCATAATATGTAATTAAAATCCTTATTGAATGAAACTTTATCGGGGTTTGTCAGACGTAATTAGTATTACTTTTTAATATAACTATCTAGAATTTAAGTACATTAGATGTTTAAAATTTAAGTTATAATCACAAAGAGCATTTTGCATGCGGTGTTTGCCAGTAATTGGTTGTGCAGTTAGATTTAAGACAACTTTCTGTAACAACTGTTGCTAAACCTTAATTAAATAAATAAACTTCTTTTGTCTTATTTTACTTTCTTTTATTATTTATTAAACAATAATAATACACAATTTAACATCTAACTCTAAACTAGTACCTACTTTAAACGCTAAAGTACCTAATAATAGCTTAAACTACTGCCTATTTTGTCTCAGGACATCAGCAATGTTGTTGAGGGCATTTGCCACAGTTTGAGAGCTTTCTGATATGGCTCTTAAGAGTCCCTCCATCTGTTCTACAGCATGAGATAAGGCCCTCGCTGTGACAGTTTCTGCTTCAACCCTCCGTCTCTCTATCTCTGCGAATCTCTTCCGATCTTGATCCAACATAGTCCTTGATTGGATAGACTGTCCCGTGGGCAGGCTGCTCCTTCTAGGACTATGTTGTCTTGGTGTTGTAACTGACAAATAAAATAACATATATTTAAGTTTTATCACATAGTTCACACGGCGCATAGTTCATATGGCACACATAGTTTGAAAGAAATTACCTCTCTCATTCTCCACATTTTGCACAGGAGAAGCACGAGACTCCAATTCATTTGCATCCATATGAAATTCTTCGGTTGGAACGATAATTTCTAACTGGATGTCATTCTGGCTTTGGCTCTGCAATTATTTAACAAATTACAGTTTATGTACTTCATTTTGAAGGTGTTATTTTTCAAGTTTTTGAGAGTTTACAATTTATGTATGAAAATTTATAACTCAACTGACTTACTGTGGATGGAAACGGATTGGCAGCAACATGGCTGTCTCCTGTAGCAAATTGAAGGCCCCCCATCACTGCTAATAGGCGTTGATCAATGGGTGTTAATGCAGGCAAATTGTCTGCAGTTCCACCCCCTGTACGCCTCATCGACTGTGCGTGCTGGGCACAAGTCCTCTTCAGGGTAAACTTTTTGTCAGCCCAATACTAAAAAGGAAATAAATGTACCGATTATTGTAACTGTTGTTATAAAATTAAGTGAAAAAATGTTAATTAGTGTGTAGACAGTACCTTAGCCCAGCCTTTGCCATCTTTCTGCGCACCGCCTAGTGCATTTAATGATACTGCTATCTCGTTCCATTTTTGCTTTGTCTGCTGCTTAGCTTGAGCAGTGCGCAAAAGCCCCTTGGCAATTCCGGGGTTCTGTGCCAGGAAATCCACAAAGGTCTCCAGCTGTTGATGTGATGGCCTACTCATACTGTAAGAACAATAAATGTTTGTATTAAGCAAACTTTTTATTAATTACAATTTAAAAGAATTACAATAATTAATAGAATTGTGGCCTTACCTGGATATTTTCGTTTTCCTCGATTGAATACTTACAGTACAAATAACTTGAACTTGTGCATAAAAGCGTTCTCTAATACGTTCCACACTAACCACTCGACATTTTTTAGATAACATCGCTTTAAAACTTTAGACCTATATCGTTCATAATACTAATAAATCACAGCTTTTAACAAGTAGGAACTTTCAAGTGGATGACAAATGCGCGGGAAGTTTATTTTTAATGTAACAAAACGTAAACGTAGGCAATGACATTCACAATGAGCCATTTCTGCCTAAGTAATTTGAATACATATCAATGCAAACAAAGAACACTTTGATGATATTTTATGTTAAAATAAATATCAGAACAATTTTATTTATAGATTTACCGAGTTATTCAATATTTTTAAATTTGGTAGCTAACGTTTTTATTTCTATGGCCACCCCATGTCAATCAGTGTAGTCGAACATGCAGTCGATTCCAATCTCAATCTCGATTTCGTTCAAGAGTGCCAATTTTCTGGAGATTGGAATTGAAACTGGATTCGGATTGGCATACGATCGAGATTGGGATTTATTTCAAGAGTAAGCCCCCTGGTGCGAGCCATGGTACGGAGCGAGAGGGCATGGGAAGCCGTCACCTCCTTCTGCGAAGCAGTAATGCTCGCGAAGGAGGAGGCGGGGCGCGTGAGGGAGTGGCAGTCTCTGCGCCCTCACGTCCCTAGCCGCCGCAGGAGGAGACGCCCCGGGCGCCGGGAGTCGATTGCGGACTCCCGGCCACCGTAGGCGCGAGCTTGCGGGTGGCGAGCAATGGGTAGCTCGCCGCCCGGTAAGGACCAAGCTCGGGTCGACGGCGCGTAGTGTTCCACGCGCGCCTCAAAGAGATGTCAGCAGTACTGAAGGGGTCTGCTAGGACCGATGCCTGCCGGGGTCACGTGATTGTTCGAAAGAGATACCGTGACCCTGGCACATGGGCAACTGAAGGAACACGGGTGGGTTTTAGTCAGTAAAAGTCTGACAAGCCCTCCCGCTCCGCCCAGAGCGGGAGAAGTCATTTGATGATTTCCCATCCAAAAAAAAAAAAAAAAAAGCGTTCTCACGCTCGTTGGGATTTAAGGATGGGAGAAACATGTGTGGAGGTTGGGAGTTGATTTTAGGAGAGCATAGGAAGCGGTCGATTCAAGCTAGGCGGAGAAAGTTAGGATTGGAGAGTAGCTAAATTAGGCGTCGTGGTTGAAGGCGGCGAATTGAGTGTTGTAAGCTGTGTGGAACGGATGCTGATGCGACTGGCGATATACGCGGTATTCCGTAAGTGAACTGTAATCTAAAATCCCTGGAAGGAGGTATCAGGTAAGTGTCAAGTTTTGTTAATAGTAGTAATAGGGTAAAGTCGAACTACGGATTATTACAGTGTTCTCGTAGGTTGATTGTATTCCGTCAATTGTATACCTAGCAGTTTGGTGTTATCGTTGTCACTAATGATCATTTATTTTAGCATGGTGAAACTATTTGTATGTTTTAACCAACGCTATAAGATTATCTAGAACTAGCGTGTCTACTTCCTAATCCGTACCTTAACAGATATTTGTCTTTGGCGGTTGGTTATAGGGAACCGGGGAAAGCCTCACGCTATAACTAACACATGATAGCCGGGAGGCCGAACCGTAGATACTTCATAACTAGGCTATAAAGCAGGCCTATATTTGCTTTCTAAATCAACCAAACGTTAGTGATGATTACTGTTTCCAAAAAGGCCACGCCACAGAACGAGTTGCGTGAGGATTTGTTGAACGCGCATTTCCGGGAGAGGGGGTAGGCTTCACACACGTTCACTAATTGAATTGGTAGTCGTTCTAAGAACGCTAGGGACCGTGTCTCGTTAAAACCCCAAAGCTGGCTATCGGCCTCTTACTGAATCGACACTATTTAGCGAGACACGAAATCTGGATGCAGTCATCCTCTAATGGGGAAGAGTAAGGAAATGTGAAGTGACGAAATTCCACTTCGGCGTGCACCAAAAACGATCGCAATGAGTTTTGCTAGAGACTGAGTCTACGGTGCGCTTGTGTTAGTTTTGTGTTACCTCAGTAAGGGACTGTAGTAGTACTATAGAGACTGCTATAAGGGTGTCATTCACATGAGTACGTGTTTAAAGCTACTCAACACTTCGTCTTTCTCAATAACAGTGGACTTCGCAGTACACTGCCCTAGGATTGAGTAAGACATTTAATTGCCGCTTAGGGAACGTGTTTCGTTAGAATCGTATTAGTTCCTCAGAGGTTCTATGCGTTAGGTCTAATGGAGCACGTACAAGGAGACAAACGTTATAAAACGGTTCCCCGTCTCAATGAAGTGGGTAAATTGTACACAGATAGATTAACGTAGTGTTACGTAGATCGTAAAGTCTAGAAACATCGTGCTAACTCCATCTCAGAAAGGGACAACATTACGTAGATCGAAAAGTCTAGAAACGTCACGCTAATTCCATCTAAGGATGGGGCAGTGTTGAAACTTCTAGATACGACACGCTAACGCCATCTGTTATCAAGTAGCAAGTACTACGAACAATTGTACGTAGACGCCACCGCCATCTATTGTTGAGTAGCGGGATTAAACAGTAAATAGATGTCTGTGGAAGGTTCTCGAAGTTTCGAATCTACTTGTAAACTGTGGAAAAGTGTTGAATGTTCGCGAATGTTCTGCTCGGGATATAAATAGCGGATTGTCGGCCCGAGGGGCAGTTCGATTTCGGAAGCGAGCGAATACGAATCAAGCGATACAGTACAAGCGGAACAAGTGACTCTGTTTGACTATTGCGATATTGTGATTGTTTAATTGAACTGTGGTGTGTTTCGATAATTTTGGCTTAAATTAATTTATCCCGAAACCCAGCTCGTAACAATTGGTGTCAGAAGTAAGGGATAAATTATGCCAGTTTTACCGAAGGAGGATACGGAAGGTATCCGTACCAGGAGTCAGCGCCAGCAGGAGGTAGATCAGAGGCGGTTTGAAGGATCTTCTAGACAGACACCTGGGGGTAATCAGCCGACGACGGAGCCAGTTTCCCAAGCGTCTGGTGTTCCTACAGCATCACCAGTCATGGATCTTTCTGCTCTTATGGCAATGCTGCAGGAGCAGGCCCGCCGACAGGAAGAACAGGCCCGCCGACAGGAAGAACAGGCCCGCCGACAGGAAGAACAGGCCCGCCGACAGGAAGACCAGGCCCGCCGACTGCAAGAACAGCTGCAGCAGGACAAAGAGGAACAGGCCCGCCGACAGGAAGAACAGGCCCGCCGACAAGAAGAACAGGCCCGCCGCCTACAGGAACAGCTGCAGCAGGAAAAAGAGGAACAGGCCCGCCGACAGGAAGAACAGGCCCGCCGACAGGAAGAACAGACCCGCCGACTGCAAAAACAGCTGCAGCAGGACAAGGAACAAGCTCGCCGGCAAGAGGAGCAGGTTCTCCTCTTGAAAGATCTACACGCGACATTTGGCAAAGACATCAAAGCCATGAAGGAGACTGTTCAGGTACATGAAAATCGTATCTCCGAGGCCGAAGTCCAGATCGCTGATATAAGAAAAGCGGTTGGAATTTTGAAAGCTGGAGACCGGACGGCGGCTTCGATAGTTGCTGCACCTTCTGTGCGCGGGTTCAAAGTGCCACCCTTCGATGGAACATCTTCCTGGTCGGCATACAAAATTCAATTTGAAGCTGTCATGGAAGCAAATGGGTGGACAACAGGCCAGGCCATGACCGCGCTTACTTTGGCCCTTCGCGACCAGGCCTTAACTGTGTTAGAGGCTCTCGGCAAAAATGTTACCTACGAGCAGCTCGTTGAGGCGCTAGAAGCCAGATACGGTGACGCGCACCTGGAACACGTTTTTCGTGCCCAGTTGAAGGATCGTGTGCAGCGCAGTGGTGAAAACCTGCAGCAGTGGGCCCTAGAAATCGAAAAGCTGGTTCGAAAGGCATACCAGTCTGCGCCCGCGCTCATCGAGGGTATACTAATTCAAACCTTCATAGATGGGATACGGGATCTGGAAGTAAGGGCTGCTGTAAGACTTGGGCATCATGAGACGCTGAAAGACGCCTTGGCCCATGCGTTGGAGGTGGAGGCAGTGAGGCATGATCATCGAGCCCATCCCATCAGGGAGGTTGCGGCTTCACCTGTTCGTGACCGTCCGAGGTACAGCCCTAGGTGCTACACTTGTGGGGAAAAAGGCCACCTTCGTTCAAGTTGTCCGAAGCGTAATACTGCCAACGAAGATCAGACCCGGGAAAGAAAGGCGGCAGAGGTCACCGCCCAGCAGCAGGAAAACTAGTCAACGCCAGGACTGCGGGGCGGGTGCTGGCTGGTGTTAAAATAGCCCCAAGAATTTCGGTCTCACAAGCCCATGATGGGAACACCCTAGTCATAAAAGGTGAAGTGAACGGAAGACCATGTAAGCTGACATTGGATACTGGAGCTTCTCGCACGGTTGTCAGTTCCCAACTAGCGAATCGTTTTCTTGGGGACTTCTTCTGTAAGCATGACGACGTAAATTTAGTAACAGCTACCGGTCAGCACATAACCGTCCGTGGTGAGAAGGAGGTGGAGTTAAAACTGGGTAACACAATCTATCGGCATAAGGTCATCATGGCTGATATAGTAGACGACTGCATCCTAGGTTTGGACTTCATGCGACAGCACTGTTGTGAGATTGACGTTAATCAAGGAGTCCTAAAATGTGGGTCAGAAGAAGTTTTCATGGAAGGTGCACCATCAGGGAAAGTTTACTGCTTGAAGAAGATTGTTCTTCCTCCCCGATCGGAAACAATAGTTCCAGTTAGTCTTCCACATAATTCTGGGCAGAAAAACCGATGTATTCTCATTGAAGGATTGGATGAAAACCTTCCATGGAAAACTGCGCGGACCTTGGTAAAGGCAATTGACGTTGCAGCCGTACGCATACTGAACCCAAGTGAAAAGGAGCAAGTAGTCAAGAAGGGTACGTTGATGGGTTCCTGTGGGGAAGTAGCTTGGATGCGTGAATGCCAATATCAGCCTTCTCAAAATAACACCCAAACTGCAAGATTTAACACGTTAAATCTTTTAGAACACTGTCGTAAAGATTTATCGGAAGAAGAAAGAGAGAAGGCTAGGAAGATGCTACTTCAGTATGCAGACATATTCTCCAGAAATGATGCTGACATAGGAAAGACTGGATTAGTTCAGCACAGAATTAATACCGGAAATGAGTTGCCAATACGACAGCGACCCAGAAGACTACCAGTGGCAAGAGAAAAGGAGGTAGATACCATGATTAAAGAGATGGTAAAGGATGGAGTTATAGAGCCTTCGTCTAGTCCTTGGTGTTCTCCTGTGGTCCTGGTGAAAAAGAAAGATGGCAGCATGCGGTTTTGTGTAGACTGTGGCGGAAACATTATTAATTTAAACCGCCATTTGAATAGTATGCGAAAACCGCTGCCGCTTATGAAGTGACGCCATACCCCGGAATCAGGTGATCCTTTGTTCGCCTCGGGTTCGACGGCCGCAAGGTTACACGTGCCGGGCGCACCCAGCGAGCGCGTGATATTTGTACCGGGCGAGGCGGAAACGTCCTTGAGCTCCGGGCGATGGCGTGCACACGAAGCTACCTGCGCGCGCGCCGAGAGACGACCACCAGTTCAGTCTCGGCTAGCTACCAAACCACTCGGTCCGCGACGCGCTTATTATATCGTTCTGCTTGTGTATAGAATCGCTGTGTTTCGCTTGTAGTTTAATTTCAATAATATAATTTAATAATCATAATAATATTCTTCATTTCTTCTCTCGGCTTTACTCATTCTTACTGTCACATCCTTCCGCTACACTTCATTCAATCTATCATAATTAATAAATTAGATACTGGGTTCGATTCCCGACTCGAGTAGAATAGGCATCCCGACCATTCTACATTGGTGACCCCGACGTGATCACGCCTTCAAGACTGAAGACTCCAAGACGCCAGTCAATCCAGAACACCAGTGGAACGAGAGGAACGAAGCCTGCAACTATTTTGTGCGTGTTTATTTCCGTTGCTGACGTAACATCTGTTGAGGTGGGGTCTCAGTTTTAAGCGGTGAGCGATTTTATTTTTTATATTTTGCAATGGCGGAAGCTGATGGTTTTGTTGATTGCAAGGACGCTCCCGTTATATCTGGAGAGGTAGCGAAGGTTGGAATGCCATTGCGTTGTCCACCATTTTGTCCGGAAGAACCGGCTTTATGGTTCGCGCAACTAGAGGGCCAATTTATTATGTCCAGGATTACGAGTGATAGTACGAAGTTTTATTATGTGTCCTCGCAGCTGGAATCCAAGCACGCCTTGCAAATAAAGGACATTATCACCAAGCCGCCAGAGAACAACAAGTACGAAACATTAAAAACAGAGCTCATAAAGCGATTGTCAGCGTCTCAGGAGAAACGCATTAAACAACTCCTCTGCCACGAAGAGCTAGGTGATCGCAAACCATCTCATTTTCTGCGGCACCTTCAGAACCTAGCTGGTCCAACGGGCGCTTCTGAGTTCGTGAAGAGTATATGGACGAACAGGTTGCCACCGAATATACAGACTGTCATTGCCTCACAGATTGACGATTTACAGGTCGAGAAGTTAGCTGACATTGCAGATAAGGTGTTCGAGATAGCCCCGATGACCCCACAAGTTGCTAGCGCCTCTGCTACCACTGACACTGCTTCGTCGGACCTGGCAAAACAAGTGAGCGAGCTGACGAGGCAGGTAGCTGCGCTCACTTCTCGCATGAACGACCGAGGAAGGAACCGCTCACGCTCGAGATCCCACAATCGCAACCGAAGGTATGATCGCTCCAATAGTAGACCACGGCAACCGCCTCCTGACCACCCACACTGCTATTACCACTTCACTTACGGTAATAAGGCGAAGAACTGCAGGTCGCCCTGCACCTTCCCATCGGAAAACAGGAAGGGCGGTCGCAAGTAGCGGCCAGCGACTGCCCCACGTCTTCAGGCCGTATATTCGTAACCAACCGGACGTCAAAGGTACAATTTCTTGTGGACACGGGTTCCGACTTGTGCGTTTTTCCCCGCACTGCTGTCAAGACGCCCTGCATCCAGTCAAGGTATGATTTGGTAGCTGCTAACGGTACGGTAATACACACATACGGGCCAACACAACTCCAGTTAGATTTAGGCCTCAGGAGGAACTACAGCTGGAGCTTCACCATAGCTGACGTTGGGAAGCCCATCATTGGAGTTGACTTTCTCAGCCACTACAATCTGCTGGTAGATTGTAGGAACCAACGCCTGATCGACAGCTTGACGTCCCTGTCGGTCTCCGCCACACACTGCAGCACCATCGACATTGCATCCGTGAAGGCCGTCGTTGGTGATACCGGCTACCACCACATACTACGTGAGTACCCAGAAATAACACGGCCACCAGGCAAACAGCTACCAGGTACACACAACACGATGCACTACATAAGGACGACACCAGGCCCGCCGGTAGCATGCAAACCCAGACGCCTTGACCCAGCTCGACTTCAGGTTGCCAAGAAGGAGTTCGAGGAGATGTTGGCAAGCGGGGTAGCGAGGCGTTCTGAGAGTGCTTGGTCAGCACCACTGCACCTAGTGAAGAAGAAGGACGACGGATGGAGACCATGTGGCGACTACAGGGCACTTAACGCCAGAACAGTACCTGACAGGTACCCCATTCGTCACATTCACGACTTCTCTCACCAGATCTCAGGCTGCACCGTCTTCTCGACTATCGATCTCGTAAAGGCCTACAATCAATTGGCCATCAATCCAGAAGATGTCCCAAAGACGGCGATTACTACACCATTCGGTCTTTACGAGTTCCCTTTCATGACGTTTGGTTTGAGGAACGCGGCACAAACCTTCCAAAGGTTCATCGACGAGGTCCTACTTGGCCTCGATTTCTGCTATGGGTACGTAGATGACATCCTAGTCTTCTCGACGTCTCCTGAAGAGCACGAGGCCCATCTACGTCAATTATTCAACCGCCTGAAGCAGTACGGCATCGTGGTCAACACAGCTAAGTGCAACATCGGACAGACTGAGGTTGTTTTTCTGGGCTATCGCGTGTCAGCGGAAGGGACGATGCCTGTTCAATCCAAGGTCCAAGCAATACAGGAGTTCCCGGTTCCCAAGACCGTCAAGGAGCTGCGTCGATTCCTTGGCATGGTCAACTTTTATCGCCGATTCGTCCCGTACGCAGCCAAACTTCAGGGACCGTTGAACGCTTTACTTGCCGGACCCAAGGTAAAAGGCTCACATCCAGTGCACATGACTCCAGAATTGCTGAAGGCTTTCGAAGACTGCAAATCTTCGCTGTCTAAAGCAACACTTCTGGCTCACCCTGATTCATCTGCAGAGTTAAGCATCGTGACAGATGCCTCCGACACGGCAATCGGCGCCGTTCTTCAGCAGCGGAAGGGTGACAACTGGCAACCACTAGCCTTCTACTCGCACAAGCTAAGTGAGGCACAAAAGAAGTACGGCCCATACGACCGGGAGCTACTTGCGATTTACGAGGCAATTAAGTACTTCCGGCACATGGTCGAGGCAAGAACCTTCGCCATCTACACAGACCATAAGCCGCTTACCTTTGCTTTCAGGATGAATAGGGACAGTTGCTCACCCAGGCAGTTCCGGTACCTGGACTACATTGGGCAATTTACGACAGACCTGAGGTATTTACCAGGCAGTGAGAACGTGGTCGCCGATGCATTGTCACGCGTGGAGGAAATATCAGCAGCTGTTGACTTCGAGGAACTTGCAAGACTCCAGGATACAGACCTAGAACTGCAAGACCTGATTCAACATGGCTCCACGCTGAAACTTCGAAAGGTAGCCTCCACTTACAGCAACGACCTACCAGTATATTGTGACACCTCCACGCCGACACCACGCCCCTATATAACGCCTACCTTGCGAAGACAGGCATTCGATTCACTGCACAACCTACATCATCCTGGAAATGCAGCTACAGTGCGACTGGCGACACAACACTTTGTTTGGCCAGGGATCCGCAAAGATTGTAGAGAGTGGGCGAGGCAATGCCTACAATGCCAGACGTGCAAAACTGCACGTCACACTAAAGCTCCACTTTCCACCTACCTTACTCCTTCGTCCCGATTTTCCCACATTCACCTCGACATAGTAGGACCCTTAACCCCTTCGTCTGATTTCAGATACTGCCTCACAGTCATTGACCGATTTACGCGATGGCCTGAGGCGTACCCCTTGAAAGACATCACGGCGGAGACCTGCGCAGCTGCCCTGGTGTCTGGCTGGATAGCCAGGTTCGGCTGTCCCGCACGGGTCACTACAGACCGCGGACGCCAGTTCGAGAGTCATCTCTTCAAGGCTCTCACTACCTTGGTGGGTGCACATCACTACCGCACCACCGCCTACCATCCGGCAGCGAATGGCATCGTAGAACGTCTACATCGGCAGCTGAAGGCTGCCATCATGTGCCACACGTCCTCACAGTGGACAGAAGCCCTTCCACTGGTACTTCTCGGCATGCGTAATTCTTGGAAGGAAGATATCCAAGCCACGCCTGCAGAGCTGGTCTACGGTGAAGCACTGCACTTACCCGCTCAGTTCCTGTCGCCTAAAGATGACTTCACCACCACAGATGTCACGGAGTACGCAGCGAGCCTGCGAGTCCACATGGCCAAACTTGCACCAAAACCAACTTCGTGGCACACTAGTACCACTACTCCCTTCTACGTTCCCCGAGACTTACACTCTTCCACACACGTCTTCGTCCGCCGAGATCATGTTCGAAGATCACTAGAACCGCCTTACGCTGGACCCTACAAAGTCATACAAAGACATCCGAAGTACTTTGTGATAGAGGCAAACGGGAAAACCAATAACATCTCGGTGGACAGACTGAAACCCGCCTACATGACACGAGAGGAGACAGGGGTTCCAGCTGATATACCAACGGCCCCAAAACCACCGACTTCAACCGCAACCAGTGGCGGCGCAGAGCAGAGGACGCGAAGCGGGCGGCGTGTCAAATTTCCCGATTTTTATCGACCGTAGTCACGGTCTGGCCAGGGGGAATATGTGGCGGAAACATTATTAATTTAAACCGCCATTTGAATAGTATGCGAAAACCGCTGCCGCTTATGAAGTGACGCCATACCCCGGAATCAGGTGATCCTTTGTTCGCCTCGGGTTCGACGGCCGCAAGGTTACACGTGCCGGGCGCACCCAGCGAGCGCGTGATATTTGTACCGGGCGAGGCGGAAACGTCCTTGAGCTCCGGGCGATGGCGTGCACACGAAGCTACCTGCGCGCGCGCCGAGAGACGACCACCAGTTCAGTCTCGGCTAGCTACCAAACCACTCGGTCCGCGACGCGCTTATTATATCGTTCTGCTTGTGTATAGAATCGCTGTGTTTCGCTTGTAGTTTAATTTCAATAATATAATTTAATAATCATAATAATATTCTTCATTTCTTCTCTCGGCTTTACTCATTCTTACTGTCACATCCTTCCGCTACACTTCATTCAATCTATCATAATTAATAAATTAGATACTGGGTTCGATTCCCGACTCGAGTAGAATAGGCATCCCGACCATTCTACAAGACTATCGTCGATTGAATGACGTTACTAAAAAAGACAGCTATCCACTGCCCCGGATCGACGACACACTGGACACGCTGTCAGGAATGAAGTGGTTTACCACGTTAGACCTAAAAAGTGGCTACTGGCAAGTGGAGATAGACCCTAAAGACAAGGAGAAAACCGCATTTTCTACGGGAAAGGGATTATGGCAGTTTAACGTCATGCCATTCGGATTGTGCAATGCTCCTGCAACTTTTGAAAGGCTAATGGAGCTAGTTCTCACGGGACTAATTGGAGACGCCTGCCTTGTCTATTTAGATGACATCATCATCGTGGGCCGCACACTCGAAGACCACCTTCAGAATTTGGAACGTGTTTTATCAAAAATCCGAGGAGCCAATCTCAAGCTAAGTCCAAAGAAGTGCTCATTCTTCAGACAGCAAGTAAGCTTTTTGGGGCACTTGGTTTCGAAGGAAGGAGTGCAAACAGATCCTGAGAAAATCGTCGCCGTCAAGGAATGGCCAGTCCCGAAAGACAAGACGCAGGTCAGGGCATTTTTGGGTTTGTGCTCGTACTATCGTCGTTTTGTCAAGAATTTTGCTGACATTGCCAAACCTCTTCACAAGCTTACTGAGGAGAAGAGACCGTTCTGTTGGGATGAGAACTGTGACATCGCATTTCGAGATTTAAAGGAACGTTTGTGCAATACCCCAATTTTGGGCTACCCTGACACAGGAAATGAATTTATAGTTGACACGGACGCAAGTAATACTGGAATTGGCGGTGTGTTATCTCAACGGAAAGGAGATTATGAAGTTGTGATAGCTTACTTCAGCAAATCTTTATCAAAGCCAGAAAGAAATTATTGTGTCACGAGACGCGAACTTCTTGCCGTAGTAAAGACATTGCAGCATTTCAGCAAATACTTGCTTGGACACAAATTCCACCTGCGGACTGACCATGCTGCATTAAAGTGGTTGTTGCAGTTTAAGAACCCAGAAGGACAAGTGGCGAGATGGATTGAACTGCTACAAGAGTATGACTTCGCAATTGAACATCGTAGTGGGAAGTCTCACGGTAACGCGGACGCTTTATCAAGAAGACCTTGTCCTGAAGACTGCAAGCATTGTGTCAGGCAAGAAGCTAAGGAAACAGTACCTGTCAGGATGCTAAGAACGGACCTTAGTGACGAATGGAAGGAAACCCTACAGCATGCTCAGCAAAGTGACACAGATATCAGGCCAATTTTCGAGTGGATTAAAGCTAATGCTCCCAAACCGAAATGGTGTGATGTTGCAGCGATGAGTACCACCACAAAAAGTTATTGGGCACAGTGGGAGAGCTTGGTGATCCAAGATGGTGTCTTGTGCCGAAAATGGGAAAATGCTCGAGGGAATAGCTGTCACTTGCAAATGGTAGTCCCAAAAACGAAGGTACCAGAAGTTCTACAGCTCTACCACAATGGTTCTTCAGGAGGTCATATGGGAGTAAGAAGGACTCTGTTAAAGATCCGAGAAAGATTTTACTGGATCCATTGTCGAGAGGATGTGGAGGACTGGTGTCGCAGATGTACCAGTTGTGCAGCGGTAAAAGGACCACACACACGCAGCAGGGGTGCATTGAAAATGTACAACGTAGGAGCCCCCTGGGAACGAATAGCACTAGATGTCGCTGGGCCATTTCCCGAAAGTGAAAGTGGAAATAAATATTTCATGGTTGTCATGGATTACTTCACCAAGTGGCCGGAAGTCTTCGCCATCCCTAATCAAGAAGCTTCAACAGTCGCTGATAAATTAGTCCACGAAGTCTTCTGTCGGTTTGGGGTACCCTTGGAAATCCACAGCGATCAAGGAAGGAATTTCGAGTCTCAAGTGTTTCAGGAAACATGTCGGGTTATGGGTACTCACAAAACCAGAACCACTTCATACCACCCACAATCTGACGGAATGGTGGAGAGATTTAATCAGACGTTGGAAAGATATCTGGCAAAAGTTGTAGCAAGCAGACAAAAGGATTGGGACAAGCACATACAACCGTTTCTTCTGTCATACCGAAGTGCAGTTCACGAGAGTACAACTGTGACGCCAGCCTTCGCAAACTTTGGAAGGGAGTTAAGGTTACCAGCTGATCTAATAACCGGCATTCCCCCTGATTCACCACGCAGTATAACAGATTATGCAAATTATCTGCGTAACAAGATGAATGACGTATATGAGCATGTCAGAGAATCAGGCCAGCAGATGTCCGAGAGAATGAAAACTCGTTATGATCGAAAGATGAACAACACTGGCTTCGACGAAGGTTCGCTAGTGTGGTTGCATAACCCAGTGCGCAGCAAAGGGAAGTCCCCTAAACTACAGGCAAAATGGGACGGGCCGTACCGGATTGTGACCAAGATCAATGACGTCACTTACCGAATACAAAAGGGTTTGCGAACTGCGCCTAAAATTGTTCATGTAGATCGATTAGCACGATATTACGGGAATAATGATGCTCGGGACGAGCATGTCTAAGGAGGGGGCAGTGTTACGTAGATCGTAAAGTCTAGAAACATCGTGCTAACTCCATCTCAGAAAGGGACAACATTACGTAGATCGAAAAGTCTAGAAACGTCACGCTAATTCCATCTAAGGATGGGGCAGTGTTGAAACTTCTAGATACGACACGCTAACGCCATCTGTTATCAAGTAGCAAGTACTACGAACAATTGTACGTAGACGCCACCGCCATCTATTGTTGAGTAGCGGGATTAAACAGTAAATAGATGTCTGTGGAAGGTTCTCGAAGTTTCGAATCTACTTGTAAACTGTGGAAAAGTGTTGAATGTTCGCGAATGTTCTGCTCGGGATATAAATAGCGGATTGTCGGCCCGAGGGGCAGTTCGATTTCGGAAGCGAGCGAATACGAATCAAGCGATACAGTACAAGCGGAACAAGTGACTCTGTTTGACTATTGCGATATTGTGATTGTTTAATTAAACTGTGGTGTGTTTCGATAATTTTGGCTTAAATTAATTTATCCCGAAACCCAGCTCGTAACAGTAGTTATAAAAGATGAATTTAAGCGCAAGCGCAACGATCCTTTTACCTCTCCACATAATTAAGACTTTATTGCTGATATTGGTGCCGATTCTGTTGTACACCGAACTAAACTAACTAAACTATCTCTAAAATTCCTTACTTTTGGCTATGAGAATTTTAACGCTATTCTGCAAGAAAAAATCTCTAAATTTAAAAATTATTTTGACACGACTAAAAACGAATTTGACAATCAACGTGGTTTTCTTTTTCTTTTGGTTTCGCAACGTGATACTTGTGTGCGCTACGCAATTAATTTTTTAGACACGAAGGCGCGCCCAAGGGGGCAGCCTGGACGTGTTTTATATGGAATTTTTCACTTTTTGTTCGAAAAAAAAAAAAAAAAATTACCCACGTGTTGAGATTTAAATGTTCCGGGGATTCATAAAGGGGGTCGAAAATTTCATTATTTTTGCGATAGGACACGCCATTTTCGAGATATAAGCAAAAGAAAAAATAAAAAATACAGCACTGTTTTTGCACGTGAAGGCGAGGCGTTGGTGTGAATTTTTGTTCATGACCACTAGTTTTATTCCACACCTTTTTAATCGCGATTAAAAATAGTCAGATTTAGTCAAAATAAATGATTATAGTCAAAATTTTTGGTGAAAACCGGCAAACTCAGAATAGCAAAATTGTCATTTTCACTAAACTAATAACTCAGTGCAATCTTAGTGCTGTCAAACTAAAATATAGTTAAGTTGTGTCAGTTAAGTCTATTTCAGAATAGGAAATAGTCGTTTGTCAGGAATAAACCAAATTTTAGTGATTTTTCGTTTAGTTTAGAGAATTTTGTACAACAGAATCGGCACCATTAGCGCTCACCTGTGAAAGAGGAGACTTAGTATAAGCCAAGAGGCCATGTTATGTTCAAGTGAGATGTTGTAAGAGAGCAATTATACAGGGTGTCCAAGAACCTGGCGTCCAACTGGATTCCCACGATGCCCCAAGTTCTAACAGTACTCAGAAAAATATTTTAAAAAATCCACCCCATGTACTTACAGAATTATACTGATTTCAAAAAAAAAGGGGAAATGAGCACCCTGTGACATACTTTTGAATGCTGTGACTGCTAATGCTGATAATTTCGATATTTCTTGGAGGTTTTGTAATCTAGGGTATTGCTGTGTCTAAATAGAATGTAAAAATAATGTACTTATTGTACCATTTTAAAATAAAATATTATTTTAACTAAAGGTGATATGGAAAACTATTGAATTTCGCAACTTTGACCGACTGTAGTGTAAAAAAAATGTACCAAAATAGTATGGCAAGTGACGTCAAATTTTGACGCGTTTATTCCTCTTTTTAAAAAGGTATAATACTTACACATTAATTTGAAAAAAAAATTTTTGATAATATTTTTACTCAACAACCCAATTTTTACGAAGTGCCTACCTACTAACGGTAACTGTCGGACCCTTTCTTATCTTAGAAACTGTTATGTTACTACTATTATTTACTTCGGTTCCAAGAGTGAGCAAGAAGGAAATACACACAGGTAGATGGGTTCCCAGTAGAATAAAAGCAAAGAATGTTAGTTTAAAGATATTTTATTACAATAAATGTTCAAAATGTTGACCACCCGCGGCAATACAAGCTCTCACTCTCCTTAAAAAGGACCGCTTTATGTTTCGCGAGTAACTTTTTTGACGTATCACCTGCACTGCTTGTGTTATCTTCTCACGAAGGTCAGCGATGTCATTAATGGGCTTCGCATAAACGAGCTCCTTCATAGTTCCCCAGAAAAAAAAATCCAGCGGATTTAAGTCAGGTGAGCGGGCTGGCCACGGGATTGTTCCTGATCGCCCAATCCACCTGTTCGGGTATTGCTCGTCCAAAAACTCTCTAACGGATACGCGAAAATGTGCTGGACAGCCGTCGTGTTGGAACCACATATCTGGTGGGGTCTCTTCTAGTAAGTTTGGCAAATCATTTTGAAGAAAATTTAAATATGATTCGCCAGTCAAATTCTCGGGCATCTCAAATGGACCAATAATATTCCCACAGAGAATACCGGTCCACATGTTCACTTTGAATCGGTACTGGGATCTATCTTCTCGCATCAAGTGCGGATTTTCCACATGCCACTCGTGCAAGTTGTGTAGGTTCATGTAGCCATCCTTCTTAAATGTTGATTCATCTGACCACAAAATTTTGTCGATAAAGTTTTCGTCTTCTCGATGTTTTTGCAGGATTGTTTCACAAAACGCGACTCGGCTCGGATAGTCTCGAGGTAAAAGACTTTGCACTCGCTGTACGTGGTACGGATGATATTCTTCTTTTTGGAGAATACTGTGTGCTGTGCTCTTCGGTATCCCCGTATCAGCTTCTATTCCTCGCACAGAGATGCTTGGATTTGCCGACACCGCCTCTAAAACTTCATCGCGTATGAAGTCATTTACGGGTCGTCCTTCACCAGCTACTTGATTGGGGAACCGCCCGTCACATAGTGATCTGTGCACATTAATGAAAACTCGATGGTCGGGATATCGCGTAGCCCTCGGATACCTTTCTCTGTAAAGTCTCGCTGCAGCTCGTCCATTACCTCTACATTCTCCATAAATGTAGTGCATATTTGCGTATTCTTGCGGAGTGTAGGTCGCCATGGTAGCACACACAAAACACAAACTGTCCAAACACAGGCAAAGGTCGTCGTAAAGAGTTCGTTTCAAAGTCCAGAGCACAAAGAGTAATCGAGTCCAATAAACAAAGCTTTAAATCGTAGTACGTGATCAATGGTAACAATAAGAGAGAGGTGCGTAGTAACGGCAGGAGGCAGTGACGCGTACTGACCGTACTGTTATCCTAAATAGCACGATCCCAGATAGCGTCACTATCTATCTCACTCGCACCTCTAACCTTTTTCTCCCTCACTCTTACCTGAATAATGGGGTACCATAAAGAAGAACCAGCAAATCGCAAAGATAGTTTCTGTCTTGCTCCCTCCTGTTGTAATAACGAATCACTATGGTGAGATGCATGCACATACCGTCCCTTACGGTCTAACCTGTTTTTTGAGAGGCCTGTTGTTATTTTTATGAGCATACAATAGTAATTCTTTAGAGGTTAGATTCAATTCGTCGTAAATTTTTCTTTCTAAGAATTCTGTAAGACATCGTAAAAATTGGGTTGTTGAGTAAAAATATTATCAAAAAAATTTTTTTTCAAATTAATGTGTAAGTATTATACCTTTTTAAAAAGAGGAATAAACGCGTCAAAATTTGACGTCACTTGCCATACTATTTTGGTACATTTTTTTTACACTACAGTCGGTCAAAGTTGCGAAATTCAATAGTTTTCCATATCACCTTTAGTTAAAATAATATTTTATTTTAAAATGGTACAATAAGTACTTTATTTTTACATTCTATTTAGACACAGCAATACCCTAGATTACAAAACCTCCAAGAAATATCGAAATTATCAGCATTAGCAGTCACAGCATTCAAAAGTATGTCACAGGGTGCTCATTTCCCCTTTTTTTTTGAAATCAGTATAATTCTGTAAGTACATGGGGTGGATTTTTTAAAATATTTTTCTGAGTACTGTTAGAACTTGGGGCATCGTGGGAATCCAGTTGGACGCCAGGTTCTTGGACACCCTGTATAATAATTAGATAATTTGAATGGGTTGAAGCCCAGATTAGACTAATTTAGTATTCATCGAAGTATGTGTGAGTGTGTTTGAGGTTCAACTGAATGAGACTTTCATTATAATAGTTACTTTAGGTTAGTAGGGTTATTAAAGTCTTTATGACTAATTAGAAATGGTGAAGGGTGGGCTCTTCGGAGCTGTCTTTAGATCTACAAGACAGTTGATCCACAACTCTATCAAATGATTCTTGAGTCTTGATTCTCAACTCAATGTCTTCTTTATATCTATTATCTAAAGTTCTTGAATGTTGTATTCTTAATCTCAGATCGATAATTCGGTCAGACTGACATAAGCACGTGTCTTACAGATATGCTTGTTGTATAACTGGTGAAATTCCAGGGGTTGGGTGGTTACATCTATCACATATTCAGTCTACGGACTGATAGGGACCATGTCTCCTAGAGCATGATGTCGACATAGGGCCGCTGAAAAGCCGCCATGTCACATTTTTCAGTTCGAAAGAACTGCTAGGGACCTTGTCCCTTATGGGCAAGTGCTGACGGAAGCCGCTGAAAAGCCGCTTGCGTCACTTTGTGGAAGCGTTGCCCTGAGTACTGCAAGTGTTGACGTGAGGTATCGTGTGAGTCACCATTGACCTAATACCTGTTACGCTAGCGTATAGGTTACTCAACATTTATTTAAAAATACAGTTAACTTCCCTCTCCCTTATTTATTAGCTTTCTAAAACCACATTCAATTTATTTCCATAAGTATGAATTCCTAGGTTTTATTTACCATTTCATTCAATCCTTTCCTTGCTCCTTAGATGTTACAAGGAATTGGACTTCATCATATTTGGAATTCATTTTATCTCTGTCGGTGGGAGAGTGACCAGGTCAGGTGCCGAGCTCTACAGGGCGGTACGGAGGCGGGGTGCCGCCCTCCCCCCTACGGGGGGAGCCGACTTAAATACTAATATTAACGTAGTTAGGAAAAACGAAAATTTTATCAGCCTGGGGTAATTGGGGTACAGTCACACCGGGGGTAAGTATTACACTCCCTGTCGGGTCTATAGACAGGGAGGTGATCCTAGGTGAGCCCTAATAGTGTACCACTCGGCTTCGTTGGCACTGTTAAGGTACAACGTTTTTGACCTTTTTCTTAAAGAAACTAAACCGTCTTGAAAAAGACCGTTTTGAATCAACGTTTTGACGAGTCTGTTTAAAGAAACAGTTGTCTCGAAAAAGACAGTTTACCGATTTTTGAGATTCTAATAAATTTAAATCCCAAAAAATACGGAGAGTAGTCGGGGCGACTACGCGGCGTCGCGCACGGGACACAACTGAAAGGCAATCGAGCGGCGGGCGGTGGAGGGGATACGTGCAGCGGAGCGGCAGCGTAACGACCTTCCTTAGCGAGCGTCGAGTGTAGAATCTGGGTTTAATTTTATAAAATGTTGGGCTATTTATACACATGAGTAAATCTCAAGAAAAAGTTGGCAACAAGTTTATAATTTAAGTTAGCCAATCACTGCACAGCACGTTTTAGTCCGTAGTTTCACAAAACTAACGACGGGGGGCGCCACCATCGCGGTGATGGTAGCTAAGCGCTAGGGCTCCCCGGCCGGTCGATGGCGTGGCGCGCGCGGCGTGCGCGGCGCACGCGAGTGTGGGCAGTTATGATGATGCAGCTACAGTGCCAGGATTGACTCAAGAGCTGAACAATCTGCTTTGAAAGAGTTTCAAGAGAAAGAGGAAGGAATACTCTATGGACCAGGCATCGCCGATTGAGGGTAAGTTGAGATTTTCATAGTTTTAAGTGGACTTGAAACTTTAAACGCGTTTTTCTCAAAACTGTGTTTGTCAAACTTTCCTCCATCGTATCTCAAAAACGGCTTGACCGAATGACTTGAAATTTGTAAGTGTACACTCAGCACATGTAAACGCATGGAATGGACTATTAATTATCAATAAAAAATTCCCAAAATTTCGAAAACAAAACGCAAAATCCGCAACTTTTTTTTTCAAATGTCTACCAAAAGTCTAATTTTTGGTAACAGTTCATTCTGTGCATTTAGGCTTACAGATTACAACGCCGCTATTTTTTTTTTCTTTCAGATAAGCCAATCAGCCGGAATCGTGGAGGAAGTGCGAGCCCATTTTTTCGAGGCGAGGTTGTTCAGAACGCTGTAACTCATGTTTTTAGCTTAAAATTTATATTTCTAATCTGATAATCTGATAATAATCTTTATTGACATAAATTGGTACAACAATTTTATGAATTCCTTAGCTCCTGCGCTGGTCTACACTGTATTACAGGAGCTAGTGTCTTCCCCTAATTACAAGGAACATGTAAATTATGGCAAACAAAGATCAAAAAGTGAAACAAAAGTAGAAAAAAATATTAAAATTAAAGGTAAGGTGGATCGGGGCAACATCGAACGAGATTTTGATGAGATGACATATATTTTTTTTAAGCATCTATATGGATCCGAAACACATAATGTAGCAGCAAATTATAAAACTTTCAATAGAACCAACAGATTGTACTTTACACCAGGCTGAGAATCATTATTCTTATATATTAATAAAAATATACACACTAACGAAAATAATGAAAACGGGTAAAGATCGTAATGTAGGGGGGAAGACTGACAATTGGTGGTACTTTTTTAAATTTTCGTTTTAGATCCCTGGATTCACTGACAAATTGTGTAAAGCATGTAAAAGTATACGTGTTTCTTCATAAAAGTATTTTAAAGTAAAAAAAATATGAAATATTGTAAAATAATGAATTTTATATTCCGGTCTTTCCCCACTTCTACCATATTCAAACAGAGGTTCTCAACTGTTTTAATATCATAATAGTTGTGTAAGTACATTACTATCCATTGTTCCTTGTCGATGATCTACGTCTAAATGTTGACGTTGTAGTTATCATAACTAGGAAATGAATGGAAACAAAATTTGCCAATACAAATTATATTTTTAATAATCAAACAATAATTGCACAATACACTTACAGAGAGATACAACATTACAAAAATATAATAAACGGCTCATGTTAATAACGTAACAATCAAAAGGAACAAGCAAACGTTTTTGTTTGGTATTAAAAATAAAAACAATGTAAAAGAGAACTAAAAATGTTATACTTAAATCAGTCTTATTCTGAACACACCATGAAACCTGTCATTCAGGCACTATACTACTTCTATCAAAAATTATAACGAGATTTTTCATTGCTTATTACTCATTTAGCATCTTATAATAACAGGTACGAGTAGGATAACAATCAATGGAACATAGTAAATTAAAAATAAAACATTAGAAAGACACAATGGTGTTTATTCTGGTTAGCACCAACTAAAAATCATAGAGAATTGCTATCTAAACCTAAAGCTGTTACATTTATTCAATTTTCGTGCTACAAGTAGACACAATATGTCGATTAAAAATACTCCGAAATTTGTACAAATCAAAATATAAATAATATAGTTTGACAGTTTCAAGGCAACCTTATCTAACGCCATGGGTTAGTAAAGATAGTAATCCTCCAAATTAATTTTAGTTAGTTCAAATTAAGGTGGTAACGCCACGGTAGCCCGCGAAATTCAAATTTTGACAGTTTTTTCTTATTTGCCGGTCAATGTCAATCTATATATTAACAAAAATATGATTCGCGGGCATAACATGTATGCATTTGTAGAATTTAAAATCATCAATACAACCCTTTCTTAAAACAAATGATAGTCCATTTCATGAAAATATCATGATTTGGACTCTCAGTGGGTTTAGGAGGTTGTATTGAAGATTCTAGTATTATAATCATATAAATGTATGTTACGACCGCGAAACATATTTTGGTTAATATAGACTGACACTGACCGGCAAATTACAAAAAACTTAGAAAATTTGAATTTTGCGGGCTACCCTTGAGCTACCACCTTAAATTGGCACAATCATTTTTGTGCAAGCTTACAATAATAATTAAAAATAAATGATAATATAACTATTTATTCTATAAACATTATTGTATGTTAAATTTATTGAAACTGATGTCAAATAAAATTTGACCCCGCCTTAAAATCTGTGGCTCTGGCAATATTGACACTATGTCATCACTGTGTTTTATGGTACAAATGTCGTCAATTATTGGGTAAGTGAACACTGTTCCTTTGTTATATTTACTATCCTTAACTTTACGTAAAAACTTGACGGTAGGTAACGTCTTGTCAATCGATAATACTCTGCCAACAAAATGTTTTAAGCTTTTTTTTGTGGCGAAACGGGCTACTATCCAGTCATTTTCTTTTAATTCATCCTGTTCAGTAAAATATGCAATATCATGTAGTCCCATCGACTCATTGGGCTCATCATTTTCTTTGTCTCTTTCTTGGTTTAAAAGTTCAGCTATATATTCTTCATAATCTATTTCGTCTGAATCAGCTAATTCAAATAAAGAAGATAAACTCGAATCACTGTCACTGACTTTCCCTTTTTGTCTATTCTTTTCTTTATTGTCAGCTTCAATTTTTCTTTTCTTATTTTTCTTTGATTTATTATCAGTTTGTTCCTTCTTATTTTTTTTATTATTTATTTTAGGGTTAGCAACGGTTTCATCTTGTTTTTTGTTTTTTACTTTAATTTTTTTCTTTTCTTTGGTATTTTTTAGTTTTGTCGTTTGTTGTGTATTATAGTTTTCTAAACATTTCTGTGTAATAATTTCAGCACCAAAACCTACACGCTTTCTCTTGGTGTCTAGTCTGTCGTATTCTTTCTAAAAGTAAATTTTCAAATGTGTGTTCATAATCAACTGGTTTTTTCAAATTATTTGGAGAGTTATTAAAAGTATCAGAATTAGTTACTTGTGGTGTTTGTAGACATTCTGGCAGGTCACAACTATTTAAAGCAACAAAAGTAGTGTTTTCATTATCGTTTTTGGAAAGTCTGGTCAAAGAATGGACATTTGAAGTACCAGGTTTAATAATTATGTCAGAGAGTATAATTATTTTGTTGGACATATTTTTTGTTAACACTTCGGGCTCTTTAGTAACAGTTTCTTCCTCTTGATAGCTTTCCGGTATATAATCACTATGTATAAATGAGCAGTTATTCATTGTATTAGCAGATTGCGTGTCATTTGGTATAGACATGTGTGGTATAACAGTTTGATGTAAATACAAATTGATAGCATCAACACATAAGTTATTAAGGCTCTGGACAGTTTTAGTCGTCACAATTACATGATGAGAAGCAATACTTTCGTTTTCAGATTTGCTTTTAAGCCATCTGCTATAAGATCTGGGATCATACTTTTCAACAGGAATCGTATTGCGATTGAAAGGAATAATTCCTGCCTTCTTAAAACCATTACGTATAATTTCGGGATTAATTTCGTGCCATATTTTTACACGCTTTATATTAGCTTCACTTGTATGTTTGTATGTTTGTATATTTGTATGTTTGTATGTTTGTATATTTGTATGTTTGTTTGTAACCGACTCCTTATAGTGCGATTTTGACCCACTTTAAACGACCAGATTTCATTCAAACTTTGCACACCTGTCAAGGACTGATGACAATGCAATAATTTCATAAATTTGTGCCATTATCCTTGCCAGGGTTACCAGGACAGCAAAAAAACTGTCACATACTACGCTGACATACGTCTCAAAATTCGAAATACCCTAAAAAATAGAAAATAAATAATAGTTTAAAAAAAGCGTTGGGTGCTATTAAGCTATTTTTTTATTGATATCAGGCACCCCACGCTTTTTTTCCATCATTTCGTACTTTTTAGTTGGGTTTTCCATGGAAGCGTGTTTTTTAGTTTTTTTAAACTATTATTTTTTTTTTGCAAATAGTTTTGAAAATTCTTTTTTGGGTAATTTAACACCCACATTATGTCGTTGCCAGTCTACCAACTTAGCATCCCATCGTGTTTTAAATGATTTGAAGACGCAGACGTCAAGGGGTTGTAGTAAATGTGAAGTGTGAGGTGGCAATTTTAAAATAGTAACACCATTACGGGTAGCTAATTCTACGACAGAAATATCGACATGGCTTCCGTGGCCATCATAAATCAGTAATACAGGTCTTTCGTCTCCAAGATTGGGAATGAAGACTTTTTCCATGTAATTACGAAATATGTCCGTTTCCATCCAACCTTTTTTACTAGCAAATGCTAATTCAAAACCGTATTCATTTTTTACGTCCGCTATCCACTGATTCCAAACATATTTACCTTTAAAAACAATGAGTGGCGTTAACTTTGCTCCATTAGCATTCACTGCAGTCAACACTGTTATATTCTCTTTTCCTGTGCCAAATGTGGTGCGTGAGGAAGCTTTTCCGATTTTGATGGATCAAGAGACACCGATGTTTCATCTAGGTTCCATACTTGGCTAGGTCTGTTTACTAAATCAAGGTCTAGCAATGCCTTTTCTAGTAAATTAAAATATTCTTCAATGATAAAAGGATCCGTCATTTGGCGTCTGACATGTTCTATAGGCTGTGGTTTTTTTATAGAAAGGCCATGGCGTTTGCGAAAATTATACAGCCAGTCCGATCCCGGCCTCCCATTTCTAAACGGTGTAGCGATTTCATTCAGTTTGATAAATTCTTCGACGAGGTTTATTATTTCGACCCTGGAGAGACCAAAACCCCATTTTTCCAGTATTATTAGAGCATTGGCTAATCTGACTTCTATTTCGTTAGGAATGGCGGTTGGTCTACCCAGGGTTTGGCTTTTTATTCTAGTTTTACCTTTAATTCTGTCATTGAGTGTCGATAC
The DNA here is from genome assembly GCA_947507805.1 of Aporophyla nigra. Taxonomy (NCBI): domain Eukaryota; kingdom Metazoa; phylum Arthropoda; class Insecta; order Lepidoptera; family Noctuidae; genus Aporophyla; species Aporophyla nigra. Next base: position 20,996,312 of record OX382292.1, on the reverse strand, counting down.
TGGTATTCTGTAATGTTTTGCAGCAGCATATTGGCTTCTTTCCCCTTTTGCTATGCTTTCTAAGGCAGCATTTAAATCTTCCTGAGTGTAATTGGTGGCACGAAGCGATTTTCTATAATATTTTCGTGGCATGATTAATCTGTAACCAATATTTAAATTTAAACCCAAACTCAACTAAATGTAAATCAATTAAACCATTAAGTAAAAAAACAAATATGAAATTCCGGATATTCTAAAGAAAAGAGCACATTTAGGAATTGGTCATATTACTATGTGTAAAAACTACACCACTTTCCCAAAAGAACATAATCATTCATCATCATCTTAAAAAAGAAAATCTACATTGCACACAAAACGACTATTCTATGAACCTAATTACTTCCTAAAATATCCACAGTCCTTTTAATTACATAAACAGAAATAACCTCAATAATATTAATGTTTTATCATTTTAATTTGTTATGACAAACGTAAAACGATATAATATGACCCAAGTTGAGAACCCCTGCCTATTATATGAGCTTTTGAAACGGGGCAAGTTCGAATGAATAGTATTCCGAACTTACCTCTTATAAAAACGATTGGTGAAGATCGAAAATACAAAAATGTCCGAAATGGCACTATTTATGAACTATCTACTGCTTTGTTATCACTAATAACGTAATAATAAACAATTACAAGTATAAAACATGTAAATATCTCACCTGAGAGGAAAGTTATAGATGATGGGTCAAGATCGAAAATCTTCAAAACTTCGTCGGAAATGACAGTTGGCAAAAAATGCATTTTACACACAACCACACGGTTAGAACGCTTGAGGCAGACTGAGGTGGGGGACGGCATGAGTTGTCCTTCACCGCTAGGTTGCCATAAGTAAAATTATTTGCCTGCATCTCAGGTAAATGAGAATTTTCGTACTTTACCCTTTTACGATGTTACCCCGACGTACCTTAATGTAACATGCATGATAAAAAAATTACTAAAACCCACCCGTGTTCCTTCAGTTGCCCATGTGCCAGGGTCACGGTATCTCTTTCGAACAATCTCGCGACCCTGGTAGGGTACAGGGCACCATTCTACTCTTTTAGACAGTACAGGAAGAGTAGGAATGATCCCTTTTTGGCACCTATTAATTACTTCGTTGATAAACAGTTTCCTAACCGATAGCACGTTAGCCTTCTCATACACCGACGTAGTTGCATGCCGGAATGGCAGATCCATAAGCACTTTGAGTACCGACCGTTGAGTGCGTTCAGCAGCAATGAGAAAGGATTTCCCGGCACCACCCCAGGCACATATACAATACCTAATTAAGCATTCACATAGCGCCTTGTAGGTTTGGATCAGAAGTTTATGATTAGCGACTTTTCGTAGATTTTTAAATACATAGATCAGTTTTCTGATCTTCACCACCACCAGTGACGCTATGTGAACACTCCAGTTCAGCTTCTCGTCTAATATAACTCCTAAATATTTTATATTGGTAACGCGTGATAGTGTTGCGCAGTTACAGTTTTGGTGGTCGTTTTTTCGGTTACATGGAAACGTGTGTATCCTAAGCCTAAGTTCGGAATCGGCACTCCCAATAACGGATTTGGTAAAACAGACATATTTGGTTTTACTGGAAATCATTAAATCATTAATGTATAAGAGGAATAACGTGGGTCCTAGAGTACTGCCTTGTGGTACACCGTATTTGCATGTGTCATCATTACTTACGTGTTTTTCAACACGTACTCGCGGCGTTCTACCCGACCGATAGTCTCTGAACCATTAAAAAGGTAGTCCTCTAATACCCACGTTTTCTAGCCTCGTAAGTAAGATCGGAACGGAAACTGTATCAAAGGCCTTCTGAAGATCTAGAAATACTCCAATACATTTATATTTATACTGTCGAAATATATGTTAGTAAATGATAGTTAACTTAAAGCTATTTACTGGTCGTAGAAAAAAAATCCTTTAAAAACAGGCCGTCACATGGGATGGCCCCCTTAAAAAGCTTGTCAAATTATTCATACACTCGACGTGTCTGTAGTGATGGATACCGATTTGGCCTTCATCAATTTGTCATTGATAGCCGCCTTGATTTTATCATACAGCCTGGATATGACTACTTCGGTCATGTATTTTCTGCTAGGTAGTTCGTATTTTGGTTTTAATTATTTAATTAATCTATTAAATCCAGTGTCTTCGACTATTGATATCGGTTGATTGTCGGATGATATCATTTCAGCAATCGCGTTATGAATTTCGAGAGATCTTGATCATTGATATCCCGTTTCGTCATTAACGTGTTCTCTAAAGTTTGCAGTGTTTGTTTTGTATGTATTTGAGAACTTATACCCGAAGTTGAAGGTTGATTTTTGTAAGACTGCAGCGTATCTGCTTCTTCTTTATGTTTCTGCTTTAAGTGATTTGTTAATGCCGAGGTAGAAGCACTACGCCCTGTTTCCCCACGCGAAAGAATTGAACCACACAATGTACACTATACTTTTGTCTTGTCACTTTCGTATTCAAGATATTCTTGATATGTTGAAGAAGACCGACCCAGATGACGTGCCAGATTTCGTGGCGAAGGAGCTGAGTAAGCTGCCTCCCGTCACGTTCGATCACGTTGACGTTACAAGGCTGCTAAAGGACATCACTACCTTGAAGGTGGAGATGACCAAGATGCAGTCCCGTATGGAGGTTGCGGAAAAAACCAACACTGAACTGCGAGCAGAAATAACACTGTTGCGCAAGGTGGGTTCAGTAATTGGGTCACCTGAGGCCTCTAAGGTGAACACACGTCGAGGGGCGCAAAATGCATCAATCGGCAGTTTAGAATCGGCGAACACAAGTGCGTCACCGGCTGCCGATAATGCTGAGCAAGCGTCGCCCGCCACCGCCGTCGCCCGCGCCACAACACCGGCTGCGGAAACGTCACACGTAGGTACGTCGACCCCTAAACGTGCCTACGCCGCTATTGTCACCACCAGCAAATCAGGTGTGTCGCAGTCTATGCGGCAGAATAAAATTGGGGAAAACCAAACGAAGGGTGCACAACCTGCCCTGGCTGCGGTCCGTAGCTCCTTGCCGAGATCGGGCCAAGTTGATGAAGAGGGTTTCACGAAAGTGGAAAGGAAGAAGAAGAAGCCCTGTTCACGAAACCAGTGTGGTACAGCTCCGAGTGGACCCAACATGCTGCTGCGCCCTGCTGTGCCTACGACGCAGCTGTATATTTCACGTCTGCATCACTCCACCACGATTGAGGAAGTTGTGCAGTACTTAAAAGTAAAGACCAATTGGACTCTGAGGGTCGAAAAGTTGGAATCGCGCCACAACATCAATTTTAAGTCGTTTGTGGTACGAGTTCCAACCCACCATCTACAGACCTGCCTGAGAGAGGACTTTTGGCCGAAAGGTGTCTTGTATCGTCGTTTCCGAGGACGGTTATGTGACACCACGCAGCGGAACACGACGCCGTCATCATTACGTGTTTAGTGATAGTTTAAGTTTTGTTTTATAAAATATGTATTAGTTTATAGTTATTGTTTTATATTATTTGTTTATTGTGTTTTTATGGGCCTAAGTTGCCTGAAATAAAGGATTGTATTGTATTGTATTGTATTAAAAAAATCCACACATGCGATCATTTACGTCCACTCATCTTCAAAAACGTTCATCGACGTAATATAATTAACTTCAATCAAAGTATGCAGTTCCGAGATAATTTTTAAACAATATTATGCGAGAACTGCAATATGTAACCGAAAGAGCGATGCATTGACCGAGCGAGCCGTGTTAGCGCGAGGAGCCGCGGGTTACGCGCGGGGCAGAGGGTGGGCGGTGGCAAACGTGGCCCGGCTTTTGCAGTGTGCCGTACCGATGCACATACGGCAAAATGATCACTTTAGGCGGCCAAAAATAAAAGATGTGAAATAATATGTCTATTTGTACTCCAAAATGTTTCTGACCTATAAAGGTTACTTTGTGTTGAGGCTTGAGAAGATTTTGTAAGTACATACCTACCTAAAAGGTATATGTATAGCTAGAAATAAAATAGTATTGAAAATTAAATGTAGTATATTTTACTTAAACTACACATACCGAACTATCAATAACACATCAAATATGTTGTAAACAGATTAAGGAGAGTAAGGTTTCAAAGCCAAAATCAAAAGTCATTTATTCAAACTAGGCTGAGAGTCAGCACTTTTTGAACGTCAAAGTTACATAAGACAGCCCCAAAACGCCCGCCCTTCGACACTTCCTAGTGCTTTAGCTGGGAAGAAGAAGTGGCGGAACAAACTCCCCAGCTCACTGCTGTCTGTTAAGTTAGAAGAACTTGATTCTATACAATATTGTATAAGTTATTAATATAATAAAACAAAACATACATTATTCGCCATATGTCAGCAAGCACACGCCATTATACCAACAAAACATTGAAAACTAAACTCAAGCTGAAATAAATAATGAAACAAAATAGTAAACAGAACTTAAAACCTTACTAAAGCTTGCAGGCATAAAGGGCGCGCCCGCTTACATATAATATACAACGATGCAAATGATACATATTGTAGCGAGACGGTTGAGAAAAAAAACACCAATTCACCACTTTTAAAAATTACTGTATAATTTTGAAAAATAAGAAAAACAATAGTATATAAAAAGGTATATGTTAGACTGTAGATTGAGAAAAAAATGGATTTTAAAAAAGAGGGACGAGTCAAACTTAGTGGTTAAACAGATATAACGGAAATTATCTTCGCGCACGACCTATCCCTAAAACGATTGCAATCGATTCAAAATATAGGCCTATGCACGTAGATCAATATGATCCTTTTTGTAACGTACACTAAGTTAAACCGTAAAATACACGTTATAATTATTAGTATGCGAAGTTAGATAACAGAGTAGAAAATAATTATTAGATAATCTACTACAGTAAAATGAGAAAATAGGTAATGTAAAGAGGTCCCTTAAACTAGCTGGATGTGACGCTCTGGAAGGTTGCCGTTGGTGCCGATGTCTAGCGACGCCAATGGATCGGTGTCAGCGAGGTCACCAAAACTCTGCGACGGGAGTCGAATGTCCGCAACTATGTTACGACGACGTCGACTGGACACGTCGTAGACCTCACAATGAGCCGGTTCCCAGAAGCCCGTCGGGGAAAAGCCGAAATTCGACTTGTATGGTCGTCGTCAGCTAAACGGATGAGTTGCACACAGAACTTTTCACTTTGAGCGGATAGCACTTAATACAACGTAGACTTATTTAAAATATAGGGCTCAATAATAGAAATTTAGGCCTGGAGGTTCCGAAAATAAAAAATTCATCTGATTCGTTCGGATTCAATCTGCAGTCTGCCCGTTGACAAGAGAAAATTTTCGCCTTCAATTTTTACAGGTTCGAAATTTGAGGTAAAACAAAAAATATAAAGGCCAGTGTTTCAAAAAAAGGTTGATTTAGAAACCAAAAAGTTTCGTCCGCAGCGGATTTACGCTGCAGTACCCCTTTTCCAGCAAAAAAAAAAAGGTGTGTGGCAACCCTTAAAGAAAGTGACAACCCTAAGTGAGTGACACCATATAAGAGTGCCAAACCAATAACACTCAAATGTATAAGCAGGAGACAACCCTACAGGGGAGGACTGAAATAAACTAACCTAAATAACCTAACTTAATAAACCTATAAATAATATGACTCAGCAAAGGTATTAAAAACTAACAACATCGCAGTGCAGCTGATACAGAATAAAATTGAAAGTCGACCTTCACTTAAACGTTATCAGTGCGAGCTCCAGATGTGTCCACTAAACCTAACAATAACAAAAGACATAAAATCTAGGAATTAATTAATGAAAATAAACGACCTAATTAAATCCTGGAAATCCCCTAAATATATACAAGAACAAAGAAAAATAAACGACTTGCAGTCAGACATAACGACTTGCAGTAAGACATAACGACATGCAGTCAGACAAAACGACATGCAGTCAGACAAAACGACATGCAGTCAGACAAAACGACATGCAGTCAGACAAAACGACATGCAGTCAGACAAAACGACATGCAGTCAGACAAAACGACATGTAGTCAGAGAAAACAACATGCAGTCAGAGAAAACGACATGCAGTCAGACAAAATGACATGCAGTCAGACAAAACGACATGCAGTCAGACAAAACGACATGCAGTCAGACAAAACGACATGCAGTCAGACAAAACGACATGCAGTCAGACAAAACGACATGCAGTCAGACAAAACGACATGCAGTCAGACAAAAAAACGACGTCAGTCAGAAAAAAAATGACTTCAGTCAGAAAAAAATGGATACTAAGAAGACAGGTTAAATTAACGTAATTAATCATTTAAGAATATCTTTTATATGATAATTGCCGGTATGAGAAGAATCACAGTCTTGTAGGACATATGTAAGTCCTAGAGACGACCCTGATCACTCGGCATTTAATAAAACGAGGAGCAAGCTTTCCAGAAAAATATTCACTAGCTGAAGACTTTGAAAAATTACGCCTCCATACAATGTCACCAGTGTTAAATGTAATTGCTGTCCGGTTTGTATTATAAGTTCGAGAATTTCGTAGGAAAGCAGAAGAGAGATTGTCTGCCACTTTCGCATAAATCTCAGCCAGAGAAGTCAGATTCTTCGCGTGTTGTTCCCGACTTTCAGCTAAATTAGTGCTTAGAGTCCGGCTACTAACGCGAAATGAATCCATACAGACCTATCGCCAGAAAAACTAACGTGCCTTTTCATAGGTGAGAATCTTTTTTTTGGGGGTAAGGCGGACAATCTACAGATTTCATAGGAGATGGAAGACTAGAACCTGGAGTTGCCCTAGGTGGGATCGGTGGTGGTCTAGAAATAATCGGGCTTTCGCGAAGGGGTGTCTCACTAATAGAAGCTTCTTCTGCCATGTTTATAACGCAAAGGAAAAATCAGGAATAAATGTCAAGTCTGCTGAAACTAGCTGGAACGCGTTAGATACCAAGTAGTAAGATCAATAGGGAAATAGGACGACAAATAAACGACAAAGGTAACAGCTGGGCTCAGAATCTAAAAAAAGGAAAATAGACACTAGCAAACCAACATTCAAAAAACTTACCTTATTATCGCGACGCCTAAACATCCACACATCAAACACACACTACGGGAAACTAACTACAGCTACCTATAGGAATGGAATAAAACACGGGTTAAATATGTATTTCTTTGGGGGAGAAATAAAAGAGAGATATTGGGTATGGTTACAAAATTATTCTTTGAAATAATAATGCACAAACATCACATTAAAACAAGGAAAATAAACTTCAGTAAGCAGTTCCGTAGTCCACACGCGTATGAGGTATATTCAACGAAGCATCCGAGACAAAATCCTTTCTAGTTCCACACCGGTTTCTGCCGATTGTAAAATCTGAAACTCACAATAAAATTAAAATTTGCTCATATGGAGCAACCACACACAAGGTAACAAAAAAAATAAATTATTAGTAATGAACTTACCTTTAGTTCGGGCGCCATTTTGTAGCGAGACGGTTGAGAAAAAAAACACCAATTCACCACTTTTAAAAATTACTGTATAATTTTGAAAAATAAGAAAAACAATAGTATATAAAAAGGTATATGTTAGACTGTAGATTGAGAAAAAAAATGGATTTTAAAAAAGAGGGACGAGTCAAACTTAGTGGTTAAACAGATATAACGGAAATTATCTTCGCGCACGACCTATCCCTAAAACGATTGCAATCGATTCAAAATATAGGCCTATGCACGTAGATCAATATGATCCTTTTTGTAACGTACACTAAGTTAAACCGTAAAATACACGTTATAATTATTAGTATGCGAAGTTAGATAACAGAGTAGAAAATAATTATTAGATAATCTACTACAGTAAAATGAGAAAATAGGTAATGTAAAGAGGTCCCTTAAACTAGCTGGATGTGATGCTCTGGAAGGTTGCCGTTGGTGCCGATGTCTAGTTAAACCGTAAAATACACGTTATAATTATTAGTATGCGAAGTTAGATAACAGAGTAGAAAATAATTATTAGATAATCTACTACAGTAAAATGAGAAAATAGGTAATGTAAAGAGGTCCCTGAAACTAGCTGGATGTGATGCTCTGGAAGGTTGCCGTTGGTGCCGATGTCTAGCGACGCCAATGGATCGGTGTCAGCGAGGTCACCAAAACTCTGCGACGGGAGTCGAATGTCCGCAACTATGTTACGACGACGTCGACTGGACACGTCGTAGACCTCACAATGAGCCGGTTCCCAGAAGCCCGTCGGGGAAAAGCCGAAATTCGGCTTGTATGGTCGTCGTCTAAAGACAAATAAACAGAACGATCAGACCAAGGTTACAAGCAGAATTTTCGATATAGCTAGCGAGAATCGCCGGTAGAACAGATTAGAATAATAAAAGGAGAAGAACTGAAGTAATACGTACCAGCTAAACGGATGAGTTGCACACAGAACTTTTCACTTTGAGCGGATAGCACTTAATACAACGTAGACTTATTTAAAATATAGGGCTCAATAATAGAAATTTAGGCCTGGAGGTTCCGAAAATAAAAAATTCATCTGATTCGTTCGGATTCAATCTGCAGTCTGCCCGTTGACAAGAGAAAATTTTCGCCTTCAATTTTTACAGGTTCGAAATTTGAGGTAGAACAAAAAATATAAAGGCCAGTGTTTCAAAAAAAGGTTGATTTAGAAACCAAAAAGTTTCGACCGCAGCGGATTTACGCTGCAGTACCCCTTTTCCAGCAAAAAAAAAAAAGGTGTGTGGCAACTCTTAAAGGAAGTGACAACCCTAAGTGAGTGACACCATATAAGAGTGCCAAACCAATAACACTCAAATGTATAAGCAGGAGACAACCCTACAGGGGAGGACTGAAATAAACTAACCTAAATAACCTAACTTAATAAACATTTTGTAGCGAGACGGTTGAGAAAAAAAACACCAATTCACCACTTTTAAAAATTACTGTATAATTTTGAAAAATAAGAAAAACAATAGTATATAAAAAGGTATATGTTAGACTGTAGATTGAGAAAAAAAATGGATTTTAAAAAAGAGGGACGAGTCAAACTTAGTGGTTAAACAGATATAACGGAAATTATCTTCGCGCACGACCTATCCCTAAAACGATTGCAATCGATTCAAAATATAGGCCTATGCACGTAGATCAATATGATCCTTTTTGTAACGTACACTAAGTTAAACCGTAAAATACACGTTATAATTATTAGTATGCGAAGTTAGATAACAGAGTAGAAAATAATTATTAGATAATCTACTACAGTAAAATGAGAAAATAGGTAATGTAAAGAGGTCCCTTAAACTAGCTGGATGTGACGCTCTGGAAGGTTGCCGTTGGTGCCGATGTCTAGCGACGCCAATGGATCGGTGTCAGCGAGGTCACCAAAACTCTGCGACGGGAGTCGAATGTCCGCAACTATGTTACGACGACGTCGACTGGACACGTCGTAGACCTCACAATGAGCCGGTTCCCAGAAGCCCGTCGGGGAAAAGCCGAAATTCGACTTGTATGGTCGTCGTCAGCTAAACGGATGAGTTGCACACAGAACTTTTCACTTTGAGCGGATAGCACTTAATACAACGTAGACTTATTTAAAATATAGGGCTCAATAATAGAAATTTAGGCCTGGAGGTTCCGAAAATAAAAAATTCATCTGATTCGTTCGGATTCAATCTGCAGTCTGCCCGTTGACAAGAGAAAATTTTCGCCTTCAATTTTTACAGGTTCGAAATTTGAGGTAAAACAAAAAATATAAAGGCCAGTGTTTCAAAAAAAGGTTGATTTAGAAACCAAAAAGTTTCGTCCGCAGCGGATTTACGCTGCAATATACACAATAAATGAAATTAATAGAAAATAAAAACAAATTAACAAAAGCAGTTAAATAAAAAAAACAATTATATGAACTACCCATATAAACTGTCAGTGTGTGAGTTACAGTAATTACAGAATGTAAAACAGTGTCATAGAAGAAAAAATAAATATTATCTACACAATTAAGTTAGCAACTAGTTTGATAAACTCTAAGACTGTCCTATGGAGCGAGACCAGCCTGTTTCCAAGCGTTCTAATCTTGGATGTAGTCCTCTAATTTGTAATAAGCTCGTTTACAAAGGTTACTTTTAATATGACTTTTAAACCTCCTTTCATTTAATTGCAATATATCAGAAGGTATTTTGTTGTAACATTTAACACAGTACCCCATAAAAGATGTATGTACTTTTGCTAATCTGAAAAATGGTTGATCTATCTTGTCTTTATTTCTAGTATTAACCCTTAGGTGCATGATTTTTTATTTTGGAATGAAAAAAATATATGTGACAAAAAGTAAGCCAAATTTTCAAGGAAAAATAATATAAAAAATCCTATATCTTTTATTGGTATTAATACTAATTAAAAAAACTTATTATCATTTTTGATAGTCTATGCATTAAATTAAGCATTGCATTTTAGTATGAAATAAGAATACAGACTTCTCTAGTGAAATATCAATTTATTATGTAAATATAAAATAAACAAACATAGAAATGGCTTACATAAAATGAAAAAGATGAAAACAATTGTTCTTTCTGTTGTCACAAAGAGAAACATTGCATTTTGCACACATACCGTCGTGACCCCTAACTTCGCCTAGTTTTCGACACATTTTTCTAACGTGCTCTCAATTTGTCGAGTATATTAAACCACACTCAATAAAAACCATTTCTAATTATCTAAGGCTACAATAAAGACCATCAACAGTTAATAATAATTAATATAAACAAATGAAAAAACAATGCAAATGTAGTAGGCGAAGTTTAGGCATTGTTTCCTATCTTCGCATGCCTTGTGTTTCTCCATGTTAAAGATACCTGTTTGTTTATTTATGTGATTGTCAAAAATGTTGAAAAACACGTTAAACAAAATTGACTTTTAAATATACACTTATACTCTCTTATACTCTCTCTCTACGTTTTGATATTTAAAAGTCAATTTTGATTTTAGAAAAACAACGATGCAGGCGAAGTTTGGCATCAGTTTGAAGTTGTTTCCATACATTTCTTAGGATTTGCGTAGGGTTGTCAATATTACCCAACCCTTAAAAAAAGGAGTACGAATGAAAATAAAAATGTATTTATTAAGAAACATTATGTCTTATCTAGATATAGATAGCCTATTTCTATGGCACTCATTTTCAAACTATTATTTGGCACTCATTTTGGATAGGTAGCTTCAAAACTCCGCGACGGCCGTGACCCTTACTTATCCAGCTCAGGAATGGTGCAGCAACCTTTTTTTACAAATTTAGGAATTTCGATCTTCTGTAATACGTTCTCCCAGGAATATAGTTGCTCGTCTTTGATAAGTGGCCATCTCCAAAAACTCTTTCCTTGTTTCATACAGTTTACCATTACTCCTTCAGCATGTTCTGAGGTGATTTGGCCTGGATAATTAGAGGAACCCCACCTCACAATAACATGATCGCCGATAATGTAATCCGCCTTCTTCTTATCCACATCGTTCTGAAAACTTTTATCTGGAGGCGGTGCCGATTTTAACTGGTAACTAAGTTTATCTTCATCCCCGCAACTTTGAGAAATGGGATCGGGCAGCTCGTCTGGTAACTGGTCATCGACAGGTTGGTTTTCATTGGAGCATTGCTTTGACGATTGGACTTATAGATATTGGCCAATGGTAAGTCATCGTCTGAATTTTCATTTTCTGAATCTTCATCTTGTTTACATGCTAGAATCAGGTCTTCAGTTGAGGAAGCGAGGCTCATTTTGTCATGATAGAAATTGCACCTTTTGTATAGTTTAAAACCCTTTCAGGGTACTTCACGCCTCTGCGGAACAAGCATTTTTGCGCACCAGGATTGTCGGTCAAATTAGTTTAATCATAATTAAGGATGTTTTCTTTGGGTATGCCATCTAGAGATTGTGGCAGATTCTCGAAATAGTTAGACATCTCTCCAGAGTTTTTCTCAGCTGTGCTCCTTTTAATGTTTTGTGTAGCCCGGTGAGTAAGTTCGCTTTTGTGCCGTTTTATAAATGAATAAGCCCATTTTTTTCCTGGCAGTTTGTTATCAAAAATAGCTGTTCTTCCATTAGCATGTAAATATATCTGCACGACAAGTCTTAAATCCAGTAGAGTGTGAGGGCTACCAAAATCGCCAGCTGCAATAAGCACTTTTATTATATTTTTTTCTTCGTCTATTGTAAGCCGTGTTGGGCAACCCGGAGTTCGTTGATGTTTAGCGTGCAGTTTATCTAAAAGCGTTCGTCGTGGAATGCCAAATGTTTTTTCTGCTTCATAAGAAGACATTGTTTTTCTCTTTTAATAATCCTACAGCAACATCTATCATTTCTTGACTGTGCTTCAATGTATAATTTCTTTTTAATTTGCGCGTTTTTCGGTTTCGTCATTATGATGACCTGTAAAATATCAAAAGGAACCTACGTAATAAAATGGTGTCAACTATCGTGCCTGGTATAAAGTAAAGGTGCCTACATTATACATTTTTGATATACCTCCATGTAACGTAAAGAAGAGCAAACTTTGAAATTGATTGATGGGTAAGTTGTGTATAATTAATACAAGCACATACTTTTTGTTACTATTTATAATACATACCTACCTAACCCTATTTATTGTATAAATAAATGATGTGTCAAAAATACCATTTGGTGTATTCTTCAGAAAATGGGCTTATAACGCAAGTTACAATTACTAATTTACATTATTCGACTTCCTAAACAACAAACAATAGGCACATAACTTGCGTTCGAACAAAGTGACAACCCTAGGTGTAGGCGAAGATAGGTAACAACATGGCCGCCACGGTTTCATAAGCGGTATTTCTTTCGATTACTCTATAAATACACAACTTATCATCAAAACAATAACTTTTACTGAAAGAAGGACAAAAATTGATCACGATAAACTAAAAAGTTCAGCGTTACCTGCTATCTATAGTCCACACAGTCCAAAGTTTCTTCCGCGTTGCAATATGTGTTGCGTTTCATTCACAGAAAAAATGCATTGTGTCATCCACGGATATCGAGGGATATGCCTTGGGGGCGTGGCACGTGCCGCCTCAATACTATCAATTTGATAGTATTGTCGAACGGCGGCTGTACGCTTCATTCAGTCGCTTTGCAACTGCGTACAGTGCACTATTGATGCGTAAAAAGCCAAAATGCCGAGTTGTGCAGTAATTATTTGTAAAAATAGACCAAATACCATCAACCTGAAGACAAATGGCATGTCCTACCACCGGTAAATAAACAATTAAGTCACTGTTTTATATTTTAAATCAATTTTTAAATGATTTACTAACTTACGTGCGGAGCGACACGAACTAACCCGAACTAGCCCGAATCTTCCCGAACGAAACGAACCGTTTTCGACTTAGAGAGGTGCAATCGTTTGCGTGCGGCTGATTTTATCGATATGCGTATTATTGCAGTTGAATATTTTTTACAGAACTCAATGGATATCCTCGTATTACTTGTATAGTAAAACAGTTAAATTACTTATTAATTTAATGTTGTTTGAACCAAATTAAAACATTATAATTCCAATACTCGTGAAGTGTGTGTGTTACTTAAAGTAATATTATGCCTAAAGATTTTCACAAATTAACAGTTTTTAATTTATTGTAAAATATGATAAGTAATATGATAAATAAATATTATATTTCATCCAATTATTTATATTTGGTAAAAAAATTACAATAATTTGTTTTCGATATACAAAAATATTCTTTTTTTTTTATTTGCTATTTGGTGGTTTCGTAAGGTGGCCCACCTTACGAAACCACCAAATAGCAAATTAAAAACTATTAATAATATTGCGCAATGTTATTGATCGAGTAAGATTAATATTGACGATCATCATCATCAGCCTATATTGTTCCCACTGCTGGGACACAGGCCTCCTCTCGGTGAGAGGAAGTGGGCCATGATCCACCACGAGGGCCCAGTGCGGGTTGGCAGATGTCACATGTCTCATGTTCGAATTTTTGGTTCTAAGACATGCCGGTTTCCTCACGATGTTTTCCTTCACCGTTATTGAGAGCAGTGGTAATGAAATTATTTACACAAAGTAAAGCGCCTGCCTGAGTTCAAACCCACGATCTACAACTTGTAAGTCGAGGTTGATACCACCACTGCTCTGAAAAATAATAATAAATATTGAAGATTGCGATGGTAAAATATTGTTGAAAATAAAAATATATTTTGCGCAACATTATTGTATTGATCACTAAATCGCAAGCCCATCTTAGTCAATCATGAGGCCGACCATCTAAGGTTCGAAGTTTAAATTAGAAAATTCGCGGTCCGTCGCTATTTTGTCAAATCTTTGTCTATAATACTGAGGGTTTCATATTTTATTTTATTTCTATACAAATGTGTTAAAAATGTCGTATAACTTGCGTGAACATTGTATTATTACGCTCTCGGCTCCAATCCGGCCTCAGACGTAGTAACAAACTTAGCCCACATAGATATAACATAACGTATTATCTTAAAATATTCTTAGTAATAATATTTTTTTTTAAAGATTAAGTAATATATTATTTATTTATACAGCATGATATGTAACAGAGAGCGTTCCCTTTAACCGATTATACAAAATTTTAAAAATATATTCCCATTTTATTCTAGTAAAAGTAAACTATATTTTGATAGACATATAAAAAAAAAATTAAATAAAATTCAACGAAGTTATTATAATACAATAATGTGCTAAAATTAAATATCGATAAAAATAATCGACCATCGCTTTCGACTCCCTAATTGCATGCGTGTGCATTGGATGTTCGCAAATAGCAAGTGTTTACAAGTGAATGCCCCGCCCATTCTATGTATGTGTGCTATTAGAAATTGATTTAGTGTGGCTGCTGTCTTTTTGGTGTGCGTGTTTAAATTTTAAGTGTGTGTCGTCAGTACACTATTTGTTAATGTTGTAATTTTTTGGGTGGGAGATAAGCGGCGACACTAGGATTCCTTACTATTCCGTAATGAAGGCATATCTCTGGATATCTATGGTGTCATCAGTAGAGTGAAGTTAGCTACGTTTTGCTCATTAAAATGTTGCTAGGAATAAAAATTGGTTTGTACTTGGTAGTTTCACGCATAGGTTATCATATAAATTTTGGGTAAATTTTAATTTTCTGTAATATAGGCGAAGTTAGGGTTCACAGGTGAAGTTAGGGGTCACGACGGTAAATGAAGTTAATTTTTTACAATTTCCATATTTGCACTGGTTCCTTTTTTCGTGATATGTTTTATTCTGACCCACACCATCCTTGCGTACATCCTGAGGGAGTAATATTTGGGCACCAACTCTCTGCTTCTTCGGGGTAGCACTTGGTGGTCTGTTGAGACTTGGTCGGCCTCTTTTAGTCTCGGACACGGCTCCATACCGACACAATGTGTTCGCTAATTCTGTTCTAAAGTCGACTAACTTCAAAATATTTTTGGGATTGGTGTTTTTCTTCACATTAACTTTTTTATAAAGAACCCAACTGCTTATGACGGCCATATATATCCAGCATGTGATGGAACAGTCTATTAGTCCACTTTTTTGATTTCATACGTATTCTGTATCTGCCTAAGTAGCTGTCCATGGTATCAACACCGCCCATGCCGCTATTATACTCTTGTATTGCTTTAGGACAAGATATAATCACGTTCGTTTTCTGTTTCTTATCAAACCGGGTGATAGTGCCAACAGGTTCCGCACCAACATACGTAGACAGCCGCAAGACCTGTTGATTGTCTTTCCAGCTTATAGCTGAAAAATCAACCCCTTCGAAAGTAGTGACATGTTCTTCGTAAGACCATCTTGGTACCGATGTTTTGAGGACCTCTTTCTTGTCTGGCAACTTGCATGCTTTTCCTAATCTGTTTCTTTGTACTGTTCCCAAACAATAGATGCCTTCATTATATAAATAATGAAACAGTGACAAGTTGGTGTAAAAGTTGTCATAGATTACTATATGGTTTACTTGCCTCGGTACAGGTCGAAGCAAGCGTACTACAGTATTAGAAACAGCTCCCAAATCTGGTTAATTGGGTCTCCTTTCAAAATTGTGTGTCCCAGAGTATATTTCGAAAGAATAGGCATAACCCATGAGACAACAAAGCACGTAAAACTTGAATCCCCATTTGTGGGGCTTGTTAGGGAGATATTGCTTCATAAAATGGGACATCTTAGTGGAACACATCTGTTCATCTAGTGACAGACGGTGATCAAAAGGAACAGATTTGAATCTTAGATTGAGGTGGTCTACAACTGGTCGTATTTTATGTAATCTGTCATGGTTATGGTGCTCAGGATGAAGGTGTAAACTGTTATCATTGAAATGAAGAATTTGTCTTATTTTCTCAAACCTGTTGACAGTCATTGTGTCTGCTATTGGGTGAAATCGTACATTCCCGGCCCAATAAGACCTAATGCTCGGGTAGTGATAAACAGAAGTATAAATTAAAATTCCAATGTATTTTCGAAGCTCTAAGAGGGTAACAGGGTCGGAAAAATTTGGATTGTTCTGTATGGCATATTTATTGCTCTCCTCAACAATGAGTTCTAGTAGGCTTTGCTCGAAAAAATATGTAAAAAACTGGTAAGGTGCAGTCAAATTCATAATACTTTCAGGGTAGTCTGTCACACCTTGAAAATCGAAAGCTCTTTCAACAATGGCCATATTCTTTTTTTTTCCAGAGTAAATGACGAGCCGTCGTATAGTTGATGGACGGATTTTCAGGCACAGAGTCAGGCAAAACTGGAGCCTCAGAATTTAAATGAATTACATTAGGCTCTGGCGCGTCCTCTAATTCCTCTATTTCCTCAATATTCTCAAGATCTGCAACCAACTCACCCACATTATCGTAATAATCAATAGAGTCCTCGTCAACATCGCCTTCATCCGCTGATACATCCCCATTTTCCAACTGCCAAAGAAGTTGTTCAATGCGATTTTCGTCCAGTAGCTCGTAATATAATCATTCCGAATACTGTGCGCCGTGTCCTCGCGGAGGCGATCGGCGGCGGCGACCTCTCGCGTCCAGCCCTGGTTCGAGCTATGGTACGGAGCGAGAGGGCATGGGAAGCCGTCACCTCCTTCTGAGAAGCAGTAATGCTCGCGAAGGAAGAGTCGGGGTGCGTGAGGGAGTGGCAGTCTCTGCGCCCTCACGTCCCTAGCCGCCGCAGGAGGAGACTCCCGGCCGCCGCAGGCGCGAGCTTGCGGGTGGCGAGCAATGGGTAGCTCGCCTCCCGGTAAGGACCACGCTCGGGTTGATGGCGCGTAGTGTTCCACGCGCGCCTCAAAGAGATGTCAGTGGAACTGAAGGGGTCTGCTAGGACCAATGCCTGTCAGGGTCGCGAGATTGTTCGAAAGAGATACCGTGACCCTGGCACTTGGGCAACTGATGGAACACGGGTGGGTTTTAGTCAGTAAAAGTCTTACACGCCCTCCCGCTCAGACCCACGAGCGGGAAATGTCATTGGATGATTTCCCATCCTAAAAAAAAAACCATGTACAGGAGGTGAGAAATAACCTGACCACCTCTCCTCAACCGATAGCCTAAACCTGAATCCTCAAGCAGTGTGCTCAGAGGATTCAGAGCTAGACAGAACCAAAGCGGACTCAGACTATCACCCTAAAATATGCTTCACTTATTATTATTATTATTAAATACTGACTAATACCTGTAGTAAACAATAACCCTTAAATACAAAATGAGAATTTTAACAACTAAGACTTTTACTAAACTATATCAGTTCCTCAAAACTTGAACACTTAATTACCTAATGTCGAACTTTAAAACCATACACTAACAAATAATTAGTACATTTGACTAATACGGTTTAATTAAAATAATAAAGACTAATTAAGACTTGTAATATCTATCTAACAGCAACATATAATATACACAGAAATGCCTATTTAATATGAATAGTTAACTAAAATCCACAATATACAATTATAAATATAGTGAAATATCTACTGCACTTTTCAATTAAATGATAAAAGAACGTATAAATGTATTTGCAAAATAGTGATCAAATAAATTATACTTAAAAGAAACTATTCACAATGCAAGTGGGTAATATTAATTTGAACAATATTCAGGAAATAAAAACACTTTAAAAATCATTACTGATACTACCAATTACTGGTACCGTGTCGTGCCGGACGTAAATAGCACCACCCCATTTCTTCCCGTGGGTGTCATAAGAGGCGACTAAGGGACTTACTAGAGAATGGGCAGCAGCGTTCTCTATACATCTTACCTCCATACTGCGATCGCCAACCCGCCTGCCAAGCGTGGCGATTATGGCAAATCCCCCCCAAATCGGGTGAGGCTTATGTCCAGTAGTGGACGTCTTTCGGCTGAAATGATGACTGATACTACCTGAACGAGTGTTGGGTTATAATATTTAAATCTAATATTCTTAATACCGTAAATTAGCTTGAGATCCTTTGTTCACAGTCACGTTGCCGGTTTATAACCTCCTTGGCAAAACTCCACTACACTCCACGAGTGCTCGAGCGTGCGCTGCTCCGATCAGACGTTCAAGCGAGACCACGTCGTACGTCTGCCGCTTGCCATCAGCTGTCGTTCGTGTTATTAATTATAATATTGTTGTTAAGTGTTATCTAACTTTGAACTATGGTTATTTGTGGAAGGTGTGGTGACGATGTCGCCGAAGCAATTCAGTGCACGGCATGTTGCAATCATTTCGACTTCCCTTGTTCTGGAATCACGGAGAAGGGCTATCGTAAACTTGGGGAGCGCCAAGCTACATGGAGATGTGCTAATTGCAAGAATGCGGGTCATGTAAGCGCCCAACCGCAATCACTATCAAGCACAGCCTCACCAGTTGTTTCTGTACCGATTACACTGGAAACTATAATGTGCGAGTTGTCCAGCATTCGTCAAGAACTTATTCCCCTCTCCAGTTTGGCATCTGAAGTGCAACTCTTACGCCAGGAGCTAATCAATCTAAAAGAACTTCCTGGCAACGTCTTGGCATTGGACGAGAGGCTAGCCTAAGTTGAATCAGTGCAGATGGACGTAACAAACAATAAGGCAGCGATTGTCAAACTCGAGGACGGCCATCAGGATATTGATCAGTGGCTCCGCAGTAATAATGTGGAGATTAAAGGAGTACCGATGAAGGATAGAGAGAACCTATTTGATATAGTTATCAAAATCGGTGATAATATCTCCTACCCTATTATGAAGAGCCAAATTATTTTTTTACACCGAGTACCGACTAACGCATCTACCAATAAGAACATTATTGTCTCTTTTATGAACAGATATGTGAAAGAGGATTTCATCGCGGCTGCCCGTTCTCGCAAGGATCCACTGCTTCCTGAGCACATTGATATCACTGGTTCGGGAAGAATCTTTGTTAATGATCATCTCACTATAAAGAACAAGATGTTACTCTCACAGACTAAATCCCTTGCCAAGGAACACAATTTTTCAGAACAAAGAACATCATCGACATATATAGAATTATTTATGATAAAGGCAGCTACCGGGTATTCATTGTGGTGCTGTTCTGCCAACATTTTTAAACATCTAGTTGCCAAATAGGATGAACTCTTTAAGCCATAAGTAACTGTGTTTAATTGAATACATTTAACACTTTCGTTTGGAGAATCTCTCCATAGAATATTCTGTAATGACCTATGTTTCGGGTTTATTTGTATATTTCTAAACATATTTTTGATGTCTGTTATAAAAAAATAATCATCAACTCTAAATAGCAATAAGACATATATTAGTTCCTTTTGTACTACAGGACCATTAAGTAATAAATCATTCAAAGATGTTTTTGTATTGGTTTTCATGGAACCATCAAATACAACCCGGCACTTTTTAGTCTTTTTATCTAACCTGAGTACTGGGTGATGTGGTAAAATGTACACTGGATCAGTAGATAAGTTGTATTGACTGATATCAATTAATGTACCATGACCTTGTTTTAAATACTCATGAATGAACTCCTTGTATAACATATAAAGATTAGAATCCTTTTTAAATCTAAGTTCTAAGTTATGAAATCTTTTTAAAGCTAAGGATAATGAATCTCCTAAAGCTTGATTAATTGAATCCAATGGTAACTTTAGTGGCAAGATAACTTGAATTTTATTATTTTTTGTATCTTGCTCAACATTTTCACAAAATATCTTTTCACACAAGTCATGTTCAGAATGTGTCTCTGGAAAGGTCTCTGGAACGCTTTCACACTTCCAAAACTCAACAATAGACTTATTCAAATCAGAATCACATTTATTGCAAAATAAAGTAACAACAGGTTGTGTGTGTTGTATGGGTGTGTTACCTGCAATTACATAACCAAGTCTTGTATTTAACAATGGAGCTTTAGATGTAACACTGCCATCAGCTGCCTCCGAGCAGAAAGAACTTGAGGCTCAGGCGGCAGCAGGATCTGGAAAAATATGTCAGCACCTAACATAATATGTATATTACTTGGCTGATTAAACTTCTTGTCAGCTAGCATAATTTTAGGAGGTAAAACTAAATTATGCAAGTCAAACTTTCTTTGCGGCAACTTTGAAGTTATTTTGTCCAATAAATAACATGTGACTGAAATTTTAAAATTCTGTGTGAGGGAATGTACTTCCAAATGCACCTTCTCCTTTAGCTTATTTAAAGTATTGCCTATACCAATAACTGGAGTGTTGGCTGTATCGATTTGTAATGCCAATAGATTTGCGAGTTCTCTGGTCACAAAAGACGCTTGAGAACCTGTATCTAAAAGAGCCTTGGCATGAACCTCAGTACCATTGCTCGCTAATAGTTTTACCTGCGCTGTAGGCAACAGTACTTGCTCGGAGGCAGCCTCGGACATCAATGTTACTGGAGACTACGCTTTATCTTCGTGAATCAATTTGTTGTGATCTTCTTTGCAGACATTGCATTTAAAATGATATCTGCATTTCTTATTATGACTATTCAAACAAATCTCACATAGTTTGTTAGATGTAACAAATTTGGTTCGGTCACTTGCGGACATAAGTTTAAACTGTGGACAAGTAAAAAGCTTGTGGTTGGACTTACAGAACAGGCAGCCTCTTGTTCCTACCGATTTCGCAGCAGCCCCAGCACCTGGATCAGCTTCCTTGACAGCTGCAACATGAGCCACCTTCACAGATGGCTGGGATCTCTCTGGTGTCCGTTCTGCATTCTCAAGTACAAGTGCACGTTTATCTAGAAAATCAATAAGATGTGCAACCGTGGGATCTCGTCCTCGAGTCAACTGAAATTCCCTACTACATAATAAATCCAACTTTCTGGTCAGAATGCAAAGCACTATTGAATCCCATTGGTCAACTGAATGCCCTAGGTTTTTTAAGGCAGCTAATTGTTGCTTTACAACAGATACAAAACTTCTTAAATTACTTGCTGTCGACTTACTTATAGGTACAATATCTAACAAAATATGTATATGTTCGTTTGTAATTTTATATTTATTGTCGTATCTATCGAATAGGATTTTCCTGGCCTCATGGTAACTCTCAGTAGACAAGGTGAGATTTTTTACCAGATCGTGAGGTTCCTCTTGCAGAAAACTACGTAAATAGGAAAACTTTTGCACGTCGTCCAAATCTTGATTGTTGTATATGAGCGAGTCAAAAAGTTGTATGAACGGCCTAAATTCTGAGTACTTACCAGAGTACGTAGTGCAGCGTAAATCCGCTGCGGTCGAAACTTTTTGGTTTCTAAATCAACCTTTTTTTGAAACACTGGCCTTTATATTTTTTGTTCTACCTCAAATTTCGAACCTGTAAAAATTGAAGGCGAAAATTTTCTCTTGTCAACGGGCAGACTGCAGATTGAATCCGAACGAATCAGATGAATTTTTTATTTTCGGAACCTCCAGGCCTAAATTTCTATTATTGAGCCCTATATTTTAAATAAGTCTACGTTGTATTAAGTGCTATCCGCTCAAAGTGAAAAGTTCTGTGTGCAACTCATCCGTTTAGCTGGTACGTATTACTTCAGTTCTTCTCCTTTTATTATTCTAATCTGTTCTACCGGCGATTCTCGCTAGCTATATCGAAAATTCTGCTTGTAACCTTGGTCTGATCGTTCTGTTTATTTGTCTTTAGACGACGACCATACAAGCCGAATTTCGGCTTTTCCCCGACGGGCTTCTGGGAACCGGCTCATTGTGAGGTCTACGACGTGTCCAGTCGACGTCGTCGTAACATAGTTGCGGACATTCGACTCCCGTCGCAGAGTTTTGGTGACCTCGCTGACACCGATCCATTGGCGTCGCTAGACATCGGCACCAACGGCAACCTTCCAGAGCATCACATCCAGCTAGTTTAAGGGACCTCTTTACATTACCTATTTTCTCATTTTACTGTAGTAGATTATCTAATAATTATTTTCTACTCTGTTATCTAACTTCGCATACTAATAATTATAACGTGTATTTTACGGTTTAACTTAGTGTACGTTACAAAAAGGATCATATTGATCTACGTGCATAGGCCTATATTTTGAATCGATTGCAATCGTTTTAGGGATAGGTCGTGCGCGAAGATAATTTCCGTTATATCTGTTTAACCACTAAGTTTGACTCGTCCCTCTTTTTTAAAATCCATTTTTTTTCTCAATCTACAGTCTAACATATACCTTTTTATATACTATTGTTTTTCTTATTTTTCAAAATTATACAGTAATTTTTAAAAGTGGTGAATTGGTGTTTTTTTTCTCAACCGTCTCGCTACAGTAGGTATACTTATGGTAGGTAACTTTGTGTTGAAATTTTTCGTGGCACTACTTTTATTACAATCGTCTTCACATTGAATTTTGTCTAATAATTCCCTGATGATGGTGAGTGTGTTTAAGTATTTGTCTTCAACATCATCGTGAGCATCCAGGTCGGGTTGCATGGCGCATAACTCCAACGAGTATTCTTCGTAATTTTGGAATGCCTTCCGAAGACGCTCCTCTTTTAGCATCAATGCTTGTTTTGAGAAATCCTTGTAGGTTTCTTGGTTTTTGAATACATTTTCAATCTTCATAATAGTGCCTTTGATCGCGGCACGTTTTCTCAGGAGTATTTTAATTTGTTCACCTTCCATTGTTCAAAGTAGACTTACTACAACAATTTATTTCGACTATATTGACTGCACAAGAACTTTAGAAGCACTTTTTCCTGTAAATCTGAATCTGTAATGTAATCTATCTGCAAGTCTGCACTTAGTAAAAAACTAGACGGTTGCGATGCGTGGCGATTTGAATGGCATCCGGGTGGCGTGCTGCGGCTTGGCGGAGCGTGCCTATTGGCACAAAAATGGACTCGCTCGTCGCTGGTTGGCTCGCGGGTGTTGCGCAATGACGCGATGTTCGAAAGCCAATCAGATTGAACCTGCCTCGGCGTCCCCGGAAGTTGTCTTCTCTGCCTGCTGCACGAACCGAAGTTAGATGTGTAGAAGAAAATTCACTGTTCTCACGCTGGACTTACTATATTGTTTGTAGTTCGAAGGACCATGTTGGGTTAACTTGCTTAATTAATAAATTGAAAATCTCAGATTAAATGAAAAAGCCGTGTACTTCGTTGCTCATTGATTGGTACAGTGCACAGATAATATATTATTACAGTGACATTAAAATGACGTATGTATTTGACATGGCCTCTGGGCCTTTGTGCCTTATACTAAATGTTGTGTTGCCAACAATCTTTACATACCAAGACCCTTCCGTGCCTCGGAAAGCACGTTAAGCCGTTAGTCCCGGTTGTATTTCGGAGATCTTAGACAGTCGTTACGGGTAGTCAGAAGCCCGAAAGTCTGACAACCAGTCTTAACAAGGGGTATCGTATTACCCAGTTACTGGGTTGTGGACGTCAGATAGGCAGTCGTTCGATGTAAAATACTGGTACTCAGCTGCATCCGGTTAGATTGAAAGCCGACTCCAACATAGTTGGGAAAAGGCTAGGCAGATGATGATGCTAACAGACTGCTACTTACATAGACTATTTTATCGAGTTAAATAATAAATACACAACTAGCTATAGGAATCGTAAGAAATTTACCATTAATATTTCTCACATATATTTTCAATTTAAAAAAAAAAAACGAAAAAAAACACCAAAAAAAGAAATAATAATACCTACTAATGTTTATTTCAATTACAATAGGCATTTTGATACATATTATTGGAGATCACCTTTTAAGCAAGGAATAGCTTGTATTTGGAGACTCCGCACTTCCACTTGTCATTTTTATGCAATTGAAAATGTAGACAATGTAAACATGCAAGCTAAGAAAATAAAGAACAAACTAACATAATAACTTACAAATAAAATAACATAAAATAATAACTTAATTTTTTTTTATGCAAACAGCTCTGCAAATAAATGATCGTTATGCGGAAAAAAGGCCACATCGCGCGCGTGTGTGTGTGTATGTATCATGTGTGAGTGTGTGAGTGAGTGTGGGTGTGAACTAGTGAGGTTGTCTGGTGTGTGAGTTATAGTGAGTTTTATTATGATCGATGCTTATTTCACGTATTCAATTAATATCCTGACTATTTATTTAATTATTTGTTCGTTTATCAGTTGATTAGTCAGTCACGCTTTCACGCCTAGACGAAGCGTAGGCCGCTCTGCTCCTGCCTGTTTTCTTAGTAAATAGATAGATAGACGGTGTACTGACAGAGTACTTACCTCACGTGGTATGATTTCTTGTAATAACAACACTACAAGATCCCGGTACCTTTCGAGAAACACTCCATTAAGACAGTGTTTTCTTCGACGTAACACAGATCGATTGCACGACACACAACTGTTTTGTCTTTCCATATCAACGAAAATCTAATCCAAAAGCAAGTAACCAGAGTCCATAAAACACGCTAACGTAGTCGATAAAACAATAAACAAAACAAAACAGATAAACGTACAGGTCGCAACGATAGCTAACGAAGGACTGCGCAGAGGGCGGTGAGTCAGTGCGCGAGCGCAACAAAACTAGTTTGGCCCAACTTATGTGCGAAAGAGACAGCGTATACATGCCTCTAAATATCGGCTCATCAGTGCACCATGCTGTATGCTATCGAAATTCTTATAGGCCTTTAATGATGGAATAAAATCCGCTGAAACCGTTTGTTTTTTATTTTTTTTAAACGATCCTGTACATTTTTTGTCCATCGATTTTTAAATAAATAACTATATGCAGTGAAAGGTCATATTATTCCCCTTCGTTTAAAACTATTTTGATTAATGTCCGCCACTCTTCGCAAAGCGGGTCAGATACGCCCAATGACCTTTGATTTTGTATTTTTCAGTTATCACACTCCCTTTTTATTACTGCACTGATGGTTGCATAATTTTGTTTTTTCAATCACTATTGAATTAGCTGACTTTTCCAATCCAGTTGTCAATAATAATCCAGTTGTTAATTGAGTAGCAATATAGGACAAGTTCTTTTCGTTTTGAAGTCACAAATAGGGCATATCTTTTCATGTTTCGCACTGTAAAATTCATTCAATAATAGTCCCTCAAAAATTTTGGTAACGTTACAGCTGCAGTCAAAAATTCGTAGGTTATTATTTCGCATTTTGTTTAAAAAAAATTGAACAAAATTTCAGCTCGTAATTTTAAAACATCCACAGAAGTTTTAATTTTTTGAAACAGCCTTAACGAGGTTTGAAAATGATGAATCTTGTGATTCAAGCAATGTTTGAACACTGGTGTATTCTTTATAAGCAACTTTATTTTGCAATATTAAGTATGTAATATTTTTGCGACTTATATTGCCATTTGGCAACAACTGCACGTAATTCTTGTTCCCTTTAGGCTTACTTTTTTCTTTTAATGATATTGTTACGAGCTGGGGTTCGGGATAAATGTTTTTTTAATGAAATGAGTTGAATCTAAGCGTAAGAAACGTGTGAGAATAATTTCGGTCTTCCCTTCAAGGTCCTTAAATCTGTGACTAACATAATCCTTAGCCACTTGAAGGTCCGTGCGCGCGTAAAAACTACTGTCAACAGTCCGCGTCTGCGGGACACGATTGCGTCACATCTCGCCGGACGCCGTCGCAACAAAGAAATGCTTATATTTCGCAAACTATTTATTCTCTGTCAAAATAACAGCTACGATCGGAAAGCTGATTTAATAAAGAATTTGGGAATTGAGTAGTCCAGTTGATTTGGCGAGGTTTCTACCACCTAAAGGCCAATACTCGTGTCTAACTGTAGCAAAAAGTAGCTGTGGACCAGCATGAAATAGGTGCAAGTGAAAAGTATTGAAAATGTGTTTAGCAAAGTTTTGTTTGCTGCAGATAATAATTGGGTGCCTAACATTATAATCGTAGCAAGAATTATCTAATCTTCCTCCGACTCGTATAATACCAGACTCGATAAAAGGTGATAATTTCTTAAGGCGGTTTTTATTTGGTAATGTTTTGCCTGATGAAAGTAGCCCGTATTCTTCAGGAAACATTTCTTAATATCTTTTCTTTTGGACAACCAACACACTGTTATCTGATCACAAACTAGGCAGAGCCTGTACTATGGTAACCAGACAACTGATAAATATACTTATATATTTCTAAATACATACATATTATAGATAAATTACACCCAGACACAGAACAAAATATGATTGTGTTCATCACACAAACATTTGTCCTGGGTGGGAATCGAACCCACGACCTCAGTCTTATATTTAACAGTATTCTTAGAGCGTTGGCTGATAGGTGGGACTCTCCGATCTTGGGGCGGTGGATACGACTGCACGCAGTCAAGTAGACATTCCCCAGGATCGGTGAGCCTCACAGCTTAGAATAAATGTTACTAATATTAATTCATAAGTTTTCACTGTTACTAACACTTATGGAAGAAATTCTGAAATAAATGTTTTTTTATTATTTATTTATTAGCAGTCAGGGTCACTAACCACTAGACTAACAGGCCACAGGGGACTTTCTGAACTGTTTGAATTATGAACTCAGCACTGTAAGATAACTCTGAATTAGTGAGTACAAGACTATAATTATGTAACTTTTTACAACGATTAATGAATCTGAACACGTATGCAAATAGACGTTGTAAATGTAAATATTTTGATGAATTATTAATTAATGCTTGAATTGAATTATTATTTGTATTAGGATTAGAATTAGTTGTAGGTAACGATTGATTATTAATATTGTTTATAGTGTGTGATTTTAATAGTTCCGGTAATGTTGTGTTAACATCTGTGTTAGGCATGGAAGGCCAAAGAGCTGGTTCTGTAAGTAAGAAGGCCCTGACCACCACAAGGAAGATTGATCTATGAGGTCAGCGCTCAGACCGCGGAGGATTAGATCAGCTGGGTTGTCCTTTGAGGTTACATATCGCCAAGTGTAATCACCAAAACCTTCCCGTATCTCCGAAACTCGATGCCTGACGAACGGCTTAAGTGTAGCAGGAGACGTAGACAGCCAACCGAGGACGATCATAGAATCACACCAAAATATGCATTTTTCTGGCTTAAGTGTCAACGACTCTAGTACCTTTGCACACAACCTAGTGCCTAGCAAGCACAAAGTTCTAGTCTTGGGATTGTGGTCGATTTAATTGGAGCAACTTTACGAGGGCGGGTCAATAAGTCCGTGACTTTTGGAATAAAACACAGATTTTTTGATAAAAAAATAATTTTATTTTTCAACGTAGTCTCCCTTGAGCTCTATACACTTTGTCCAACGCTTCTCCAATTTTTTTATCCCTTCCGAAAAAAATGATTTGTCGAGGTCCTCAAAATAGGCCTTTGTTTGCGAGATGACTTCATCATTGGAGTCAAATCTTTTTCCACCAAGCCATTTCTTCAGGTTTGGGAACAAGAAGTAGTCGCTCGGAGCCAAATCTGGAGAATAGGGCGGATGAGGGAGCAATTCATAGCCCAATTCATGGATTTTTGCCATGGCAACTGCACATGTGTGCACCCTTGCATTGTCTTGGTGGAAAAGAACTTTTTTCTTGGCCAAATGAGGTCGGTTTTTTTTTCAAATCGTCATTGAATCGGTCCAATAAGTTGGCATAATATTCCCCATTGATTGTTCTTCCCTTTTGAAGGTAGTCAATGTGGATTATCCCGCGTGCATCCCAAAAAACAGTCGCCATAACTTTATTGGCTGACAAACCCACCTTGGCCTTCTTCGGCGCCGATTCACCCTTAGAAACCCACTGTTTTGACTGTTGTTTGATCTCTGGTGTGTTGTGATGGATCCATGTTTCGTCCACGGTTACAAAACGGTGCAAAAACTCCTCCATATTGCGATTAAACAACGCCAAACCTTCCTGTGAACTTGTTACACAATTGCGTTTGTGGTCGACTGTGAGCAAACGCAGAAATACAAAAAGTCACGGACTTATTGACCCGCCCTCGTACTTTTAGATGTGAGCAGGTATGTATGAATGGTGCCGTTACTAGTTGCAGAACGAATGTATATGCAAGCTCCGTATGCCTTTTCTGATGAATCTGTGAATATATGTAGTTCAACAGATGCAGGGAGGTCACATATCACCCAGCGTGGTATGCTGAGGTGATTAAGCTGCGGTAAAGTTTGTGTGAACTTTATCCATAATTTCTTAATCTCTGCATTAACCTCGTCGTCCCATGAACACATATCTATCCATAATTTTTGCATTATTACCTTATCCGCGATAATACATGGAGAGACAAGTCCCAAAGGATCGAATACTTGTGCTATCGTGGAAAGAATGTGTCGCTTGGTAATTGTAGTGGTTGTAAGGATAGGTATATGAATGGAGAATGTAAGTGAGTCAGTATGACAATGCCAATTAAGATCAAGGGTCTTACTTGGTTCATCGATACTTAAGCTGACCTTGTCAGGTGTGTCTGTATGTGTTTTCGTGGATGTGCTTTGAGGGGATGATGTATGTGTGCTTGTAATGATTGCCTGTAGTATTTGTTTGTTGTTTGACTGCCACTTTCGAAGGTTGAGTTGTGCAGTCTTAAGTATTTCGATGACGTCTTTACACAGTGCGATAGTGCTCTCAATAGAGTCACTCCCTGATAAATAATCATCCACGTAAAAATCGTGTTGTATTGATTGTTGTGTACGTGTGTGCTTTGCCTCCTTTGCCAACTGAGATAGACATCGTGTACTAATGAACGGAGCACATGCTGTTCCATAAGTGACGGTGTTCAATGTATATGCCCTAAGAGGCAATGATGGATATGAGCGCCATAGTATCTGCTGCAGAGATCGCTGCGATTCGTCGACATCAATCTGTCGAAAGAACTTTTCAATGTCTGACGATATGGCGTAATTATGCTGACGAAATCTCAGCAAGATGGATACCAAGTCATCCTGAAGTCTAGGGCCTATGCATTGAATGTCGTTAAACGACGTACCAGAAGTTGTGACGGCGGATGCGTCGAAGACAACTCGCAGCTTTGTCGTTGAACTGGACTCTCTGAAAACTCCATGATGTGGAAGGAAATAGGAGTGAGATGAAGAAGGTTGAGTGACTATGCTCATATGACCTATTGCTTCGTACTCCTGTAAGAAATCTACGTAGCGATGCTTCAGTATTGGCTCTCTGTCGAGTCTGCGCTCCAACGACAGAAAGCGACGTTTAGCCATCTCGAATGAAGTACCTAATGCTTGAGGTGATTCCTTTAAGGGAATGGTGACTATGAAACGTCCATCAGCATTACGTCTTGTAGTGGTTTT
This sequence comes from Aporophyla nigra, assembly GCA_947507805.1. NCBI lineage: Eukaryota > Metazoa > Arthropoda > Insecta > Lepidoptera > Noctuidae > Aporophyla > Aporophyla nigra. The sequence goes on along the minus strand of OX382292.1, from coordinate 20,966,542 downwards.
ATAATTATGCTCGCATGCTCGCTCTTCGGAGGTGAAGTTGTATTTTGGCGGGATGGAATCAAGTTCCTAAAATCTTGAGAGATCCATGGGTTCTTGTGCGTGTGTGGTGTGTTTGTCATGCGTGAACATACACACTGAGTGGGCTAAGTTAAGCTGAGGTATGGCGCCTGATATGAGCCATCCGAGTTTAGTCTCGAAGAGCGTCGGCATATGTGTACCTAACTGTATGCGGTTACGACCAATCACACTCCAAAAGATGTCAGCTCCTACAAGTATGTCGATGGAGGAAGGGGCATTGAAGGATGGATCAGTCAAACGTATTCCTGCTGGTAATTGTAAGTCAGCTAAATCTATGTACGTATGTGGTATGTGAGTGGTTACATTGGGCAAGACGTAACAGTCAATGTTAATGTTGTATGTCCCATCACATGACTGCACATGTAACGAGCAACATTGCGTAATGGTGTACACTTGACTGTTAATACCAGCTACGTGTGAGCTTACACTACGAATAGGTAAATGTAGCTTACCACAAAGGGCCTTGGTAATGGCCGTGCTTCTATTGTCAAGTAAGACTCTGGGGCTGTGCGGCGTCCCGGATTGGTCCGTGACTCTTACCAACGCTGTGGAAAGTAATACATGATGCGATGAATAATCATGGTTAGTTAAGGTTATATGTTCTTTACAAGAACTAGGATCATCCTCATGCGAATGCAACATTGTATTGTGCCTAGATTTGGAATATTTGCAGTGACCAAGTGAACAAGTAGACTCTTAGTGACCGGGTCGTAAACAATTCAAACAAAGTTTCAATTCCTTTGCTTTGAACAACCGTGCAGTGACTGTTAGCTTCCTAAATTGTTCACAGCTAAATAAATAGTGACTTTGTTTACACAGGGGACATGATATATACAGGGTTACTGGTAACTCGACGTATTCCTTGCAGGACGTCATAGTAGGGTTAAAATGCAACAAATTAAGCCACCAAATGTTCTACCGAAATTCAGTAGTTTTTGAATTAGTTACGAGTTTTAGTTTTTTTATGAAAAATCCCAGATTAAATCATTTGAAACCAACTTAAAAATGATTTACGGCGCGACTGTACTGAAATTTAAGTTATTATCATAGTTGACGCCGTAGCAGACCTTTGTTAATAATTAAAAGTTCAATAATGCCTAAAACTTTGGCAAATATCACTAACCAAACATTTAATTTTTTGTAATTTTTGCTATTACTTCATAAAAAATGTAGTCTAGTGCAAAAAAAAAAATACTACACCTGGTGTACAAATTACTAGGAAAATATCCTTGTCTTATCAGTTATTCAGAAAGGTATGATTGTCAATACTTTTGCATGTGTGCCAGGGAAGAGAAGAGTTTTATGGGGGGCAGGTAAAATTGCGAGACGGTCAACCTATTGTTTCGTATTCGTATTATTCGTAGTTTTTACCTGCGCTTGAACTCCAACCACTCGGGGAGCTTTGTGATTGGTCGCTATTGTTCTCTCGGCATGACAGGGGGTGCGATTTTGCAAAATTTGGTCGTCAGCGTTAGTTAGTTTCAACTCTACGTCGCGCAAGCTCGTGTTTTGTTACTGGCTATTTCCCTAACTGTTGCTGCGTATCTTGCTCTTGTGCTGTGCTGTGCCTTCATAAGCGCTGACTATGGCTGCATATTCTAATCCTGAATACGCTGACATAATGTACTGTTACGGACTTTGTGACGGTAACACTGCTGAGGCGCGGCGAGAATATCAACTTCGCTTTCCCAACCGCCGACTACCCCACGTTAGTGTCTTCGGATCGACTTATCGGCGAATATCTGAAACTGGCAGCGTCCAAAGAAGCAGGCAAGTTGACACTGGTCGTTCCCGGAGATACACGGCTGAGGACGAGGAGCTTATTCTTCAACGTTTTATTGACGATCCTAACACATCGACAAACATCGTAGCGCGTGAGCTTGGTATGTCACAGTGGAAAGTCTGGTCTGTAGTTCACTTGTCAGGCCGACATCCATACCATTACCAACCAGTCCAGTCATTAGAAGAAGGAGATCCGCCGAGACGGCTTGAATTTTGTCGTTTTATGCTAAGTGCCGACGCCGACAGCGAAAACTTTTTAAAAAACATTCTGTGGACCGATGAGTCATGTTTTGATCGTGATGGTATCACAAATTACCACAACTTACATTACTGGACACCGAAAGCACAAGCAAACCCTAAAAAACTGAAACCAACCACATCCCAGCGAAGGTTCTCGCTTAATGTTTGGATGGGTATTATTGACGACAAATTAATTGGCCCACATTCTTTACCCCGAACACTAAATGGGGAACTTTATGAAGATTTCCTCAGAAATCATTTATCAGCACTTTTCACAGATGTACCGGAAGAAAGAAGAGCAAACATGATTTACCAACATGACGGATGTCCAGCCCACTTCCGAATCACAATTCGACAGTTGCTGGATGAAAACTATCCAAACCGATGGATAGGGCGCGGTGGGCCGATTCCGTGGCCTGCACGAAGCCCTGATCTGACGCCGATAGACTTTTACGTCTGGGGTCATATGAAAGATCTAGTTTATGTGACCCCAGTAAATTCAATTGAAGAACTAAGGGAGAGAATTACAAATGCGGCGGACCAGATGAGGGCAACAATCACCTCAAGAATAACAAAAACCGAAGTAAGGAAGCGAATAAGAACATGTATTCGAAACCGAGGGCAGCACATCGAACAAGACGTGTGAAATGTGTGTAATTAAAGTTTTTAATATTGATTAAAAAGAATAATAATGTTCACGATTTTGTTTTTGATTTTTCGAATAATCACCTTTTTGTGAAACGCACGCCTGTACTAAATCAAAACTGATTTTCATAATGTAGTCCATGATTTTGTATTAACTTTCATACCTTTTTGGATAGCTGATAAGACAAGGATATTTTCTTAGTAATTTGTACACCAGGTGTAGTATTTTTTTTTTGCACTAGACTACATTTTTTATGAAGTAATAGCAAAAATTACAAAAAATTAAAGTTTTGTTAGTGATATTTGTCAAAGTTTTAGGCATTATTGAACTTTTAATTATTAACAAAGGTCTGCTACGGCGTCAACTATGATAATAACTTAAATTTCAGTACAGTCGCGCCGTAAATCATTTTTAAATTGGTTTCAAATGGTTTAATCTGGGATTTTTCATTAAAAAACTAAAACTCTTAACTAATTCAAAAACTACTGAATTTCGGTAGAACATTTGGTGGCTTAATTTGTTGCATTTTAACCCTACTATGACGTCCTGCAAGGAATACGTCGAGTTACCAGTAACCCTGTATAATTTACCCTTACTTGTTAATGCCGAAATATTTTTCGGTTTACTTTGTGACGCCTCTGATCTTTATCTTAAACTCTTTGCCTCCTCAAGTGTTTCTAAAAGATTGCAACGGCTAGAAATAAATTTCAGAGAATTCTTATGTTCCTCCCACTGTCGGCTAGTAACTGGGTCTAACTTTGATGACATCAAATGTATCACCATTGGATACCAATGTTCTACGGCAAACCCCAGTGTTGCTAGCGAACGTAGATTCTTGTTGGTTTCATCAACAACCTGACGCAAGCCCTGGCTAGTGTCCCTTTGAAGAGGTTCTACATTAAACAAAGCTTGAATGTGATTGCATACTAACAACTGCTCGTTATCATACCTCTCAAACAACAATTGCCACGCATTGTCGTAGTTGTCGCCTCTAAAATCTAAACTTTTAATCACTAGTACTGCACTGTCATTAAGTGATGAACGTAGGTAGTGAAATTTATTAATTTTGTCTATATTTGTCTCTTGATGAATCAGTGAAACATAAACACCCTTAAACTCTAACCAATCCCTATAACCGCCGCTAAAGTGAGGTAAATTAATCTTAGGTAGTGTATTACTATTATGTCTAGTTACCACCGGTTGTTCACTGGAGCTTACCTTAGACGCTAGCTTAGCGCGGTGTCGTGACAGTAACGCACGAGCAGAGGCAAGCTGCTTGTAATAGCTGCTCTCAAATTGCTCACGTTAAGCGAATTGCTCGTCGGGCTTTGCTGACAGGCACTCCAATTGACTCTGAAATTGATCATAGGTGGCATATACGGTAACCATCTTCTAAATTCTTATCTCTAATTCGACTAACTGTTCCTCACTAAGTTGTTCGCAAGACTTTGTGGGATATAAAAAAGTTGTGAATTGAGTAAGCTGTGATTTTATTGAGGCGCGTTTCTTTATGAGCTCTTTAATCTTCATTTCTTCAGCCATGGCTAAAACAGGAAGGTAGGTAGGCAGTGCTTGAGCTGCCTACTCTGTACTCGTAACTCTCGTAACTGCCGCTCGTAAAGAACGAAAAGAAACGAGGAAGATAGAATGAGAAGTGCTACAGATGTCAACGCACTGAAATATGTTCCAAGGGGCAGTTGAATAATAGTAAAAGCAAACAGCTGATCGATGCAAACATTGGTATTTAAAACGGGTTAGAATTTTTTAAATTTGAATTTAATAAAGTGACGAAGAAAAGAAAATGGGTACTTTTTTGCACTAAGTTACAAGTGTTATAATAAGATTAATAATCACTTATTACTAGGTACTATATTAATTCGTGAACACTACTTCAATGGGTGAAAGGTCTATTTAAATGAGAATAAAATTATACCCGAATGCTGCCCAGCCGAGTCGGATTCGACGATTAACCTCTTTCTCGAAGTTGGATCTACCTAACTGGACAGTCTGTCCTAGGTACACGTATTCGTCCACAACTTCGAGTGTAGCGCCTCCGATCTTCATTGGAGGGGGTATCACACGAGCATTGGACATGACCTTTGTCTTGTCCATGTTCATCCTAAGACCCACTCTTTCGGAAGCTCTACTGAGGTCATCGAGCATTGTACTGATCATCCTAAGACCCACTCTTTCGGAAGCTCTACTGAGGTCATCGAGCATTGTACTGAGGTCCTCCATAGTCTCAGTCATGACTACTATATCGTCGGCAAATCGAAGGTGAGTGATGTACTCGCCATTGATGTTGATGCCAGCCCCTTTCCAGTCCAGAACCTCGAAGACATCCTCCAGTGCAGCGGTTAACAGTTTCGGAGAGATTACGTCTCCCTGTCTCACCCCTCGCTGCAGAAGGATAGGTTTCGAGGCTTTGTCCTGGAGCCGGACTGACATAGTGGCGTTTTCATACAAACACTTCAGCACCTCGATGTACCGATAGTCAATCTGGCACCGTTGAAGAGACTGCAGTACAGCCCAGGTCTCGATCGAATCGAAGGCTTTTGCGTAGTCCACAAACGCTAAGCAGAGAGGCAGGTTATACTCTTCGGTCTTCTGTATAACCTGCCGCAGCGTATGTATGTGGTCTACGGTGCTAAAGCCTTTACGGAATCCGGCTTGTTCGGGAGGCTGGAATATCTTCTCGTCCCAAATACTGCAGTGTCTCAAGACAAAAGTCTTTGACCAGTGTGTGTTGCCAGTGATGACATATGGCACTGAGACGTGGTCGCTCACAATGGGCTTCATAAGAAGGCTCAAAGTCACCCAAAGAGCAATGGAGAGGGCTATGCTTGGAGTTTCCCTACGCGATCGAATCAGAAATGAAGAGATCCGTAGGAAAACCAAGGTAACCGATATAGCCCGAAGAATTGCCAAACTTAAGTGGCAGTGGGCAGGGCACATGGCTCGCAGAACGGATGGCCGATGGGGTCGGAAGGTTCTGGAGTGGCTACCGCGTACTGGAAGACGGAGCGTTGGAAGGCCTCCCACAAGATGGACCGATGACCTGGTGAAGGCCGCAGGAATACGTTGGATGCGAGAAGCACAGAATAGGTCGAAGTGGCGGTGCTTGGGGGAGGCCTATGTCCAGCATTGGACGTCTTTCGGCTGAAATGATGATGATGATGATGATGAAAATTATAAACGACAACGACAATACGGACAAAACAAAGTTAAGATGAGATAGATAAGACAATTGATTCTACTGAAAAGCAAGTTATTCTATAAAGTAATAATGGGATACTAATCACTGAGATGAATACTAATGTGTGATTCACTGGTCTAATGCACTATCTAAGGCTCTTGTGGTATGAAAATGTTAGTATGAAATTTGTGTATATGTTAGTAAGATTATGGAAAGATTTCACGAAATCCGTTGACTGCGAGTCAAAACTGAACGTTTTCTTCTTGAATCCTTGAAGCGGATGTGCGATGTCCTTGGGCTCTGCTCGGGCTGCTACGCTGCGATGACCCAGCTGCGATGACCTCTGAAGAACTTTATGTTCGCTCCACCAAGGTACGCTTCTTCACAGAGGCGCCGAAGATGATGACCGAATACTGGAACCAGGCACGCACGTAGGGCGAAAAGACGTCTTGAGGTCGAAGCCCAGTTGTTCAACGATCGTTTTTCAAATTTGAAAATAAAACCGCTTGTCACTACTGGTAACTGGTCAGTTACACGTCGAAGGACCATAGAAAGGAATGGTTTATATCCTAAAGGTGGTGGTGGTACTAGGATAGATATTAGGGAAACTCCGGTAACAATAAAATAGTGGACTGTATTAAAATATAACAAGTGAGCAATTATCTTAATTTGAACGATACAGGAATGAGTATGCGCTCGGTGAGGCGGACGATGATGCAGTGTCATGTGTGCCGGCCGGTGCGCCCTCGCAGGTGTGAGCGCCCCCGCGACCGCAGCTACCGCCCGTGGTCGCCCGGCGCGTAGTGATGTTCTTAACAAACATCAAAATGGCCCTACCTCGACAATATATGCTCATTATTGCGCTATGCCTACAGATAACCAATGTGTTTGTCCTGTCATCAAAATGACAAATACAACAAAATACCTTGGTGTTATAATGGATGAATCACTTTCGTTCAAAAAACACATAGAAGCCTTAAATAGCAGAATTCGCAAGTTGATATTTGTTTTAAAAAAGTTATGCCATATTGCTGACCCAAAAATAATTAGACAAGTTTACTTTGCTCTATGTCAATTGATATTAACTTACTGTATTACCACATGGGGAGAAGCGGGTAAAACATTGTTATTAACTATCGAGAGAGCTCAGAGAGCGATACTCAAAGTGTCTACTTCCCGCCCTTTCCTTTTCCCTACTAACCTACTATACAAATCTTGTGAAGTATTAACAGTTCGACAGCTATTTATAATGGGCATTGTATTAAAACAACACGCAGCTCTACCTTACAGCACTAAATTTACTAATAAAAGACGTAAAGATATAGTCTGTCCACAAAATAGAACAAAACATGCTTTTACATCCAAATTTTATCTGTACCTCGGCCCTCTCCTCTATAATAGATTAAACTCTATAGCAAAAAATTTTTCACTGAACTACACAAATTGTAAGACAACTCTCAATGTCGCTCTCCAAAGTATGTCTTACGATGAAACAGAGAATTTACTAACTGTGTTAAAATAAGTATTCACCTACGTTAAGTATTTAATTCTATAAAATTTTAGAAACTGTTTTATAAGCTACTCAACATTTATACAATAATTTGTCTGTTCACAACTTTTGGTTATTTATTTATTTTATAAGACTATTTAGGCTCTTCTTGCCTGAAACACAGGATTACCTAGTTCAGGCACGTGAATTTTAGAATATAATTTACTTATAAGCAAAACTACATATTTTTAAGCCTTTTTATTAAAATAAATATTATGTTATGTTATGTTAGCAATAGTATTTTCGTTTAATTGATATGTCGAGACTTGATCGCGACGATAGTTCGTGGTGAATGTAAATGAAACTGGTAGTGGACTGTATACATGTAATAAGACAAAATATAGATCGACATTGATAAAAAAACGGTCGCTTAAAATGTGAACAAAGAAGTATGAAGCTTAAGAAACGGTGTATTCGATCTATGTCAAACCTTAAAAGCACAGACAGCTGTGAACCTGTGTTTCGGTCTCTGAAGAGACTGACTTTTCCATGTTTGTACATATTGGAGGTCTAATCTATCTCTTAGGGATAACCCACAATAACCATTTTTTATCCTTTACTTTTTACGAGAAATAATGGCTTATTTACGAAGCGATTTTAAGCAATATAGCATTAATCCTTATCCAATTAAGTACCTTAAATATATTGTGCATTTAATATAGATCAATATGGCGCTTGACAGCATGTAATTTAAATGAATATCTAAGAAGATATCAGAGATTTAAAAAGCGGAAGCGGATCGGCTGGCAGGCCGTAGGTACGTCCGTCCCGGTTGGTAGTGGTCGGGTAGTGCAGGATTAGTAGGATTGTAATTCATATTACTTTGGCTTCGTAGTAAATGCGAATATCATGTGTGTTCGTTATACTCAAAATAAACCTAATAGTATTATTCCAAGTAAGATACCGCGAAGTATGGCTTAGATGTTTAGATTTTTGGATGGATTTGGATTTTTGGTTATCCTGGATACTTACCATATACTTAGAATACTTTATCCCGGTAGAAGGTTCCCAGGTGATATTTTCCGACAGCTATCCGGGCGAAGCCACTGGCAAAAGTACTGTTCCTATAATTCCTATGATCGATTTGGTGTACGAAAATGATTGAGTGTCTGTATAGGTAGAATACGAGCGTTAAGAAAAACCAGGAAATATTATATTCAACTAAACCGATCCCCATGCCGCAGTCTTCTTACTCTGAATACGTTACGTACGTATACGTTTTATTTACACACATGATATTCTCATAAACTATGAATCCGAAGTAATATGAATTATAATCCTACTTACTACTAATACTTTAATTATGTGAAAATATTTATGATTGGGTCATTGTTTCTCAATCACGCAAAAATGGCTAAATGTATCTGGATCGGAAATGGCACACAGAGTCTATATTACCTATATAACCTGGATTAATACATTCTTACCGCAGTAGTATATCCTCCTGCGTTAATTTCTGACATCCACGCGGGCGAAGCCGCGGGCAAAAGCTAGTTTATAATAAAATACCTCATCGTTTTAAGGACTGTGCTGTAAACATTTTGAAATCTAAGGTAACTGCACTACTTTTAGGCAGTTGTTATTACTCCTTGAAAGACTTTTTAAATTATTCGAATTTATCCGAATTATTAATGTTATAATTAATTGCAAATTTGACCACATAAGACTTACATATGTGGGTCATACTCAGAAAAAGTGTACATTTTAAATTCGTTACTAAACTGATAGGTAACGATACTGAGAATCTCCGTCACGAAACTGATGTCATAAGGTATAAGTACACATGGATTGGGCAAATAAAACACGTGATTATATTTAGCTTATCAGTCTTATTTAGACTAATTAAAAAAGAACTTCTACCATCTTAGTAATAAACACGGAATAAAGTTATACCAGGAATAATAAAGGAGGAATAACTATATATTTGCATAGGTTTAAACATGAAATAACTTTATTCTGTGTTTATTAGTAAGAGGGCAATAGTATAAACGTTGACAATAATATTAGCAAATTAAAAAAATTATAACGAGTTCTCCATATTATTATTACGAGAACATAATGTTTCTTAATCGTATATAAAGAGTATTTATCAATCATAGTCTCCCATTTTTTTTTTCAACCGAAATTTTTCCGTTTTAATGAACTAATTTTAATGAATCTTACGTGAGTAAGCTAAATAGATACATAATATCAAATCTAAAATTTATATAGAAACAATATGAGGCTAAATTAGAACGACTCAATTATTTAGAAGATACACTAAATGCCATTAATCACAAATGTTAAAAAACTTGCCGATTCCCTTGTTCACAAACTAAACTAAATTTAAGTTCAGTGCATATTTATCTTTGTAATTCATTAAAAAGAGGACAGCAGATAAATTTTAGTTTAGTCCTGTCAAATTAATCAGTGCCTGTCACTACTCCATACAAGTTTAGACGTAATTAAAAACTTGCCTACTAAAATTACGTCAATTTACGTCAGGTGCTGATTAATTTGACAGGACTAAACTAAAATTTATCTTCTGTCCTTTTCTTAATGAAATAGAAAGAAAAAGATGCACTGACCTTTAAATTTAGTTTAGTTTGTGAACAACAGAAGCGGCACCAATGTGGAAGGAACATATTCTTGAGTATAAAATTGAGTATCAATGCCCCTACTTTAGGGATACTGGGAATTTTTGTTCTCCTTAACCTATTATTTAAAGGAAATTAAATAGTAGGATTATTCTCATTAATTATACTATGTAGCTGGCTAGCTGGATAGTATAACTAATGAGAATAGTAAGACCCAACAGGTCTATAATCACCATAACATTATCTGAATTTAATAAGTATACGTAAGTGTTAACTATGTATTTGGAAAAAAAAAAGATCTAATAGAACTTGTGGCTAGTTGAAACTATTTTTGAGTTTAAGCAGTAGAAATAAAATTAATGAATAAACTAATGAATCAAAATTAATGCATAAAGTAGAATACAGTTATTAAAAAATGTCAAAATTTGAGTCATCATCACCGGAATCGTTACTTTTATTTTAAAACAAGGATAGGTCATGGTTAGGATCAATCATATGCATGGTCGAAGGTCCTTGTGAAGCAAAATTAAAGTATCGTTGATTGTCCGGATGCAACCGGATATCCGACAAAATAGTTACTTTATTTTTGGGTTTCATTGTAATAGCCGAAGATACTGAGTTACACTCTTCGTTAACATCATAGGGATAGTCCCTCAGCATAGACGACTTCTTTATCATTTTCACTATCAGAAGAGTAGAAATCAAATCGTATACGCTTTTTACTTTTCTTTGGTGGCTTATTCTCTTTTTCTTTTGAGATTTTTTTATACAGGGTGTAAGGGGAACGCTTCCGAAAACGAAAACAGGTGATAGGGCTAGTTATTCTCAATACGTATGCATTAAAAAAAATGTAATTTTTTTTAACAATTTTTACCAATTTTTTTTTGCATTTTTTGTGGACTATGCTGTGAGAACAGTCAAATGAACCATTATTTGAGATAAAACAAATGCACTTGAAAAAAAAAAAATTTACAGCTTTAGCAAGCGATGTAAATTCAAATGTAAAAATCAGCTGATCTCGGGTTCACCGCGCACGCCGACAGACGCGTGGACAACGACCTCCAAGTACACGCAGTGACTTTTATCTATTCTTTGTATAACGCCGCCAAAATAAAATAAGTAAATTGCAGAAGTATCACAAGTTTTAAATTGATGGACTGTGTTTTAGATTTAATGACAGTTTTGTATGTTAGTTGATAATGGATAGTGAATGAAATAAAGTGAACGATCGCCAACATTAGCTGTGATTGACTAAAACATTTTCATTACGAGTACAGTTTCAAACAACTAGCGTACGTGAATCAATTGAATTTGAACTTTATATCAATGTGATTAGAGTCACACGACGCAAGCTTGTTTATTGCAATAACTGTATCCTTCATTTAGTAAGTAAACTCAATTAATTTAAAGTGGATACTTTGATTAATTTAATCTAAGAAACCCGATAAATCTTATTAAAAAGTAAAAAAAAAAAACAGTTCGATTTAAAGCATAGGTCCAATTTCCTAACATTTGAAATATGATTTGGTTTTCTGTTTCGTCTCTGTATCTTTTTGATCATTCACATGACAAGACAGCGCGGCGCCGCACAGTGGGCGATCGCAATCGCGAGATTAGAAAGCTAATTCATAATTACCATGTGATTTCAATTTAGTGAAACGAACTTTTGTGAATTTTTAAACTGTCTTGACCCTTAGTATAAAAAAAATATTGTGAACTTGAATAAGCATACTCATAATTTAAAGCATTTAACCATAAAATTAATTATCAACATTATTTTATTTTTAAATTTAGAGGATAAATAAATGGTACTATCTGTGTGTACGGATATAATGGTGAACCTTATGAATCCAGAGACAGACTCATTTTTCATGTCAGCGCCATTCATTTCTTTCTTTAAAAAATTATAACTCCTTCATTTGTACACGCAATTGCCCCATACGAAATTTTTAGAATAGTAATGATCAGCAGAATCCATCTCTAGCCAAAAAAGGACCCTTCAAAATTCGAGTCTCAATGTCTATGGAAGGCGATTTGTAAATTGTAGCCCACCGTGCGTCGGCGCCGCCGACAATGCGACGCCGGCGGGGCTTTTGTCGGCACCACGTGCAAGCGCCGGCATGTTTGATCTTGTGTTAGTTCTTTAGTAGTCTACTTAGTTCCTTTCCGACTCGGTTCGTGAGCGAAAGTGGTACGTGTAACTGATCGATAGATATTGAGTCGTATTTAACACTTTAGTTTAAAATTGTGTCTTGTTAATATTGTTACGTTTTTAGTGTTTTTTTATTGTTTTTGTTGTGATAAACAGTGCTCGTGAAAACGGTAACATGTTGATGTGTTTAGAAGCCCGTGGCAAAGCTATTCCTTTCGTTTTGGGGATTTATCGAGACAGATTTTCAAACCTCTGGCATTCTTCTGAATCTCGCATGAAAGGCATGGAGCACAGTTCGACAAATTAAGCATAAAATCGCAAAAGATTTAGAAAGGTACGTAAAATGCCTCAGTCAGTTTCAATGTTTAACGGCCACTAATACGATAAAAATTCATAATTTTGTAAAGCGCTTGAGGGTAAGTTACAACAGCCGCACGGGTCGATCGTTCAGTTAAGCTACATTTGCTGCGGTTGTTCCGTGTATGGGTGACCATCTTTACATACCAAGACCCTTCTGTGCCTCGGAAAGCACGTTTAGCCGTTGATCCCGGTTGTCTTTCGTAGATCTTAGACAGTCGTCACGGGTCGTCAGAAGCCCGAAAGTCTGACAACCAGTCTTACCAAAGGGTATCGTATTACCCAGTATCTGGGTTGTGGAGATCAGATAGGCAGTCGCTCCATGTGAAATACTACTGTGTACTCAGCTGCATCCGGTTACATTGGAAGCCTGGGGTCGGCGACATAGTTGGAAAAAGGCTAGGCAGATGATGAATTTTGTAAAGTGTAAGAGTGCCACCCTTGTAAATTTCCTATGAAATCCGGGAAGTTGTCGTACGGAGACCGTGGTTCGGCGGTGCCGGCGTGGCAGCGCACGCGTCGCGTCGTAGAGGCGCCACACGCGTCGCGCCATCGCGGCGGCGCATGCGTCGCGCCGTCGCGACGGGCGCTGCCGCGCGCCGGTGCGCTGCGTGCCAGTGACCTTACATTTTGTATGGTGTTCATTGCTGAGTAATTAAAAATGAAGGCTTGTTAATAATCAATTTAAGGCGAAAGGTTATTGGTATCCGTTTGCATTTAGGTTGTATATAACCTATGCTCTGGCTTCGGAAGCGTTCCCCTTACACCCTGTATTTATCGGGCGTCATTTTTTTTAACCGACTTCAAAAAGGAGGAGGTTCTCAATTCGGATGTTTATATATTTTTTTTATGTATGTTCGGGCATAACTCCGTCATATATAGACGGATTTGAAAAATTCTTTTTTTGTTCGAAAGGGATTTATTCCGAAATGGTCCCATATAAATTTCATATAGATCTGATGATGAGTTCAGGAGACAGACACCGGAACTCTTTAAAAAATGACAGCAAATTAACCGCGATTTCTGCTATCGCATAAATATGCATTGTTTGTTTGGAATTAGTACAGGGTGGATACCACAACTAAAAATTTTAAAATAAAAACTTTTTTTACAAAAAAAAAAAACAACCGACTTCCTTAAAAACACTACAAAGTGAAAAATAACTTTAATTTCGGAAGTCGGTGGCAAAAAAACCATAAATACAGATCCTAAGACACCGACTTCCGAAATTAAAGTTATTTTTCACTTTGTAGTGTTTTTAAGGAAGTCGGTTGTTTTTTTTTTTGTAAAAACGTTTTTATATTAGAGAGAATTAACGGTGTTTTATTAACTTTACTGGTTTTTACTATACCAGAGGTACTAGGCTCAATAATTTTCTGAACATTATCTGATTTGTTTTCTTGTATTTTAACACTAATTTTTCTATCATTATCTTCTTTCTTCCTATTACAAAACTTTGGCGTTGCAATACTTATTTTTCCTTCAACATTAGCTAGAGTATCTGTATTTTTTCGGGCTTTCCTAAGCAGATTATGCATTTTAACGTCAAAACAAGAACAGTTACCCCTATCATCGCCCCAAAAACAGCTTACATGTCTATGTTTTATTATTCCAGCCTTATCGGTTGTTATAATTTGATGGACCTCCATAGTTTCTACTAAAGGATACAAATTAGGTAAGGGACATGTTTCCTTTATAACGTTTATATCTGTATCTGACACATAATACAGTTTTACGTTTGTCTCTTGTTTAAGCAGTTTAATAGCCTCAATGGCATTAGGAACATCTTTCCCGTATCCTACGTGCATATCTAACGTTCTCTTTAGTACTCCACCTATACCGTCTGCTGCATTTTTACCGTGAGCAGCCTCAAAATAAGACCATGTAGCATGTTTAAACCCTAATTGTTTAGTTAATTTATCAAAAAGTGCGAAGTTTGTCTTTTGCCGGTATTGTGTTGTTGGGCCATCAGAATGCATATGTTAAGTATCTATCTCAGGGTGTTGATATTTTATTGAGTGTAGAACTGGCAAAAGGTGAGCCCAAATGGTTAGCGGGCTATGCTCGGTATTCGGAGATAATGAACAAAATCCTGCTGGATTTTCATTTTTAAGGTATGCCACACCAGTATGCAAAGTTATTTGATTACGTGAAGATGAAAAATGCATACTCTGTATCTCTACATTATACTTACATTGGTAATTTTCTGGAAAATCCACTATAATAACAGCTTCATTTTCTTTAACATTGTCGACACATTCTCGAAATGATTTTTGTTGATGTATCATATTGTAATAATGTCTTTTAAACAATTTAGCCTCTTCTTGAAATTTTTGCACTAAAATTCTCAAATCCTCAGTCACCACTTCTCTTGTACTTTTTTTAGTTAATGCCTCTATCTCTACGCCTTCTTCATTTTTCTTTCTGTAAGGAACCGTTTTCACGCACCACTGTAGCCAACACACGATTTTTTCATTAGACGAATCCTTAACTTCAATCTTCTTAGTGACACATAATTGGCAATCTCCGTACATGCACTCTTTAGAATTTAGATTACAAGCAATATCTCTCAGAAGTTCTTCAACTTTATTTGTTTTTAAAAGTCCAAGTTTGTAAAGCTTTGTTAATTTATAAGATATATTTGCATGGCGTATGCAGACACAGGTTTCTCTGTTATGAAGTTTTGGAGGCAACACGTAAAACGGACGGTGTCTAACTAACGTGGAATAAGATGCTTTGCCTCCTTCTTTTTTATAGATAGTATATAAATTTAATATAGTGTCAGTTAAAAAACGTATTTGCATTTTAGTTTTTTCCTTAGTTTTGCATTCTTTCTTGCCCGCTGTAGCACGACTTATATCGTCTCGCATGTAAAAATTGTGAATCTGTTGAATAAGTAACTTCCTTTTTGTTGAAAAAGACATTTTAGTGCGAATTCTCCCTTTTATTCCGATAGCTAGTCCCATTGTTGTGGCCATACGATACTTCTTAGTTAAAGAATTATTAACATTTTTTTTAATAACTGCTTTTTCTTTATGTGTAGACTCTTTGTATACTGTGCTGAGAGACTCGGATAGAATTTCAAATTCAGTAGGTGTCGATGGCTGCTCTTCTTCAATTGTTTGTCGTCTTGACTGGTTTTTGTTAATAATCCTTTCTTGCTTTAACCGGTAGATTTGCTTTCTCATGGTTTCTTGTTTTTTTAACGACGTATTTAATGCATTTTGGCAACGTTTTAATTCTTTTCGAAGTTTGATTGTCTTAAGTTTCCACCTCTTTATAATATGCTCATTTGGAATTGTTGCTGCAGTCGGGTCACTAATAGATTTATTTTTCTTCTTTTTATAGTAGCGATCAGAGTATTCTCTCCACTTCTGTCTTGTTTTTTCCTTTTGGCTTTGGTTTTGATCCTTAATTTTTAATTTATTTAATTTAACTCTCTCTAAATGTTTTTTTCGCATTTCCTCATACTTAACTGGATTTTGTTTAAGACGCTCTCTGTACCTTTTATGTCTTTCGGCATTTGACACAGGAGCCATGGTTTTACTGAAACGAATTTAGGTGATTTATAACTTGTCTTACAAATAATGCTTTTGTTTAACTTATTTATAAATTAAAATATTTTCTTGACATCGTTATTTTATTTTTAAAGTAAAGGTAGAAACTACAGGAAACTTAGATATTTGTGATCACCACATCGACATACCTATAAATATGTCCATAGGTATAGTTACCAGCACGTAAGTTGGTTAAAGATTTTAGTAGTGGAGGAAGTTCGCGCATGTAAAAAAGTATGAAATTGTGTGTGCGCGAACTTTCTCCACTATAAAATCTTTGGCCAACTTACAGGCCGGTAACTATAATTACTTACTTTTTGATTATGTGAACTAAGCTTAACAATTTCTCAGTTTCGTAACGTAACGCAATGTTAACATGACAATATGTTAAAATGACAATAAAATCTGAGAAATAATAACCCTAAAAATATTTTTACGTAAACCACGTGTTTACCACGCAAACACTGAGCGTATTCGTTAAGATGAGACAAAAAATAACAAAAGAACATACTAAGTAAACAAAAAATATAATAAACTTACCAGTATAACAGTGGTTTATCACCCTGAGGTATTTTTTTGTAAATATTCACTTGATACACGTCTTGACTTCACGACTACGGTGAAAACATAATGGCTGCCGCGACAGTGATTTTGACGTAAGTAATAGTGTTGCCGGAACAGGAAAAAAATTTATACCACTTTAAATAATTGCGTTTCAAATTTTATTGCGTGTTACTAACCCTGAGTAATGAAACTTCGTAATTTTGGGACAAAATTAGTTTAATTAAAATAAATTCTTCTATAAGTGATTTACGAATAAAATTGGTCCTATTTAGTTACTTGATTCATCAAGAATAATATAGCCACAGTCAATGTTAAGTAAAGTGATAAATATTCGTTACAATTCATCTCTGAAAATGAATAATGGTCATTGGGACAATAAAAAAATGTATGATGATATTTATAACAATGTTTTGCAAAACACTCAAAAAATATACTCTTCTAATGAAAATTCGGGTTAAAATACCAGAAAAATCTTCATATTAATATACTAATATAACAACAAGGGGGGAAAAAGGAAAACATATCATAATATTAGATACTTACTTTATTATGAAGTAGCGGGACAAGAAAAGATACCAAATGTACACTTTTTCTGAGTATGACCCATGTACCTGACTATCATATTACTAATTGACTTCATTTTAATTTATATTTTGTCGTAATTATTTTTCTTTGTATTGATATCTTCACTTGTTTAATAATTTGCACGCCGTACTACGACTGTAACCGATTAGAATTTGATTTTGAAAATTTTTATATATGTTACGGCTAATACCCGAAGTGCGGCTACACCTAGTTTTAGCCGGTTAGAACTAGGTGTAGCCACTTACTCTTGGTTAAACCTAGTACGAGCCGATTGTTTTCGGGTAAAACTAGGTCTAGCCTTCATCATGCCGGCTACAACTAGGTCCAGCCATTCCCTGTTGGATAAAACTAGGTCTATCCGATATCATTCCGGCTAGAACTAGGTCCAGACAATCCCTGTTGGATAAAACTTAGATGCGTGTTCCGCCAAGCCTTCCGCCCCGCGTCACACTCATGACTCACAGCATCTGCAGCAGCGGCGCGGGGTGGAGGGCATAGCGAGGCACGCGCCTCTGCAGGTTGTGAGCGCCAGGTGCTGCTGATCTACTGCAGGTCTACTAGCGAGTGTGACTCACAGCGTCTGCAGCAGCAGCGCGTGTCTTAGTTTTATCTAACAGGGATTTGCTGTACATAGTTGTAGCTGGCATGCTATCGGCAGAGCTTTTTTAGATATTAAAAAAACATCCAATAAAAAGAAACGTAGAGTTTTTTTATTCTTATAAATCACATTGTAATAATTAACACAAATTATTAGGAGTACAATTTTTAATATAATAGGAACAATCAGGAACATTTTTTAACAACAGACAATAAGTAGTTGCATATTATAATTTAAAGAATGTTATTATAATTATAAATCACACTTTTATAAAGTAACATAAACTATTTATTAGAACAACTTAAACTTGAGTGACATTTTGAGTTGCACAAAATACCAGCAGCTTTGCAGAGGCACTTTTTGTTGCCACATTTGGTTTTGCAGTGGCATCTTTTATAGCCTTGCCCACCAGAGGTCGATTGTGCATTGGCTATTTGGCGTAGTGATTTCTTTTCGGGTGAAACCATGTCAATATCTAAAAATTTTGAGTCACACACAGTGAACTGATTTCTTGAAAATAGTTCTGTTATAGTGCCGTATTTGTTTCCTAATTTGTATAACCCCTTGTCGTTACATTCAAGTACAACTATTAACACATTGGGAAAGTCGCCTCTACCTCTGTCCACGTCAGGAATTTTTACTCGGACTGTATCACCGACTTTACATGGGGGAAACTTTTCATTTGATCAAGCCGTCATTTTTATAGCTTGTTTTACCAAACCTTCCTGTGCGCCTTTCCTGTTAGTGTCAATTTTTAGTTTCTTTTCACACAGCTTACATTTTTTCTCCTCATTCTGGTCACAGAGCCCGCAATATGTCATTTCGATTTCTTTCTGGCAACTTCCTGATGTTGACGGCTCATTCTCTTTTGATGGCTCATTTTCTTTAGTAGCTTCGTCACTCTCATCATCAACTAACTCTCTATCTTCCTCACTTTCTATATTTGCAAGGACTTCAGGTGGTAGATCAGATGATTTCAGCCCGACCTTTACATCAGAACCGAACATTGCCTGGTACGGCGATCTTTTAATTCCGTGATGGTAAGCTCTATTTTTCATTAGCTGAATAAATCGTAAGCCTTCTGACCATTTTTGGCAGTTCTCGTCAGCCATCCAAGTCATAAGCATTTTTTCGATGTCTTGATTGGCACGTTCAACACTACCTTGTGACTGGTTGTGTCGTGGTTTCCCATGCACAATCTTCAAACCTGGCCACATCTGCGTCAAACTTTCCACAACTCGATTCGCGAACTCTCTGCCATTGTCGGATTGAAGTATTGAGGGTGATCCAAAGATACAAAATATATCAAGTAATTTCTTTGATACTTCTTCCGCAGTCTTACTTTGTAACGGATGAAGTTGTACGAATTTCGTGAGGTGGTCCTGATAAACTAGTATAAACTCGTAGTCACCATCTGGGTTTGTCTGCATGTCTATCAAATCTACTTGGCAACGGCTGTTTAGCTCGCTGGATAAAATAGGCTTTACAACAAGGCCTTTTTTGGTAGATTTTTGTTTCATTTGACATGGCTTACATAAACGAAGATACAAAAGAATCGCCTCCTGAGTAATATTTGCATACTTCTTTTTAGCTTCTGCAACCATTCTGTTTCTTCCGCGGTGCCCAACACACAGATGTATTTCATGAAGAACATCAAACAAGCCTTCATTCTTGACAAAATATTTGATATTTTCGGAATTTTCGGTGCTCGACACAGGAGAAATTAACTTTTCGATGTCGCCAATACAACAAACATCGAAGCGCTTCAAACGGCGATATTGTAACGTAGAACGTTTCGTGGATATTTTGGCAGCTTTAACGTCTTCTATAAACTTGGAATACTGCACATCATTCATATAGCTTTGATTTTCACCATGTTTTGTGCCTAATAAACACTGAAACTGTTCCAAAAAACTTGACTTCATAGTCTGTAGGTCTTCATTCATTTTTTGAAAAAATTATTAAGAGTAGACTTGTACTCCATCTAAATTTAAACAAAGTTTTGCACATGAGACAATTTGGATACCAAAAAAATGTCGGAACAGGGGACGCTATATATACATTAGTGGATGATATAATTAGTAAATTGAATAGGAAAAAGAGGGTAGCTGGCATTTTCCTTGATTTAAGTTCAGCCTTTGATACAATTGACCACAAACTACTCATTGCAAAATTGGAGCATTATGGGGTGAGAGGCAAAACTTTACAACTTTTCTCTTCATATTTGAGTAACAGGAAAATGTATGTGGATATTAGTAATATGCAAGCGAATAGTAATGGCAATTGCAATAAATCTTCTATGCAAGATATAGTAGCAGGCGTGCCCCAAGGATCGATTGTGGGGCCTATTTTATTTATATTATTTACAAATGATTTAATTAATTACATTAATACAATATTTTCTGATACACAGCTGACAGTATTTGCAGATGACACCAACGCAATAATTGAAGCTAACGACATACAGGAACTTTCCGCTAAAGTTAATGCAGTGTTAACAGTTTTTAATTCTTGGTTTGAAAGTAATAAGCTTATAATTAACACCGCAAAAACCAAAATAATGTTATTCAGTACAACAGCTCGTAATAAAGACAAAATGACGGTTGCACTTAATGAAGTTAAAATTGAGATAGTTAGTGAGGTAAAGTTTCTAGGGGTATACATTGACAAATATTTAAATTGGAAAAGGGAATTGCAAGCAATTGATTCATATATTTCCTCAGCGTGTTACGCCTTACGCAGTCTTAGGGAGGAAATTGACAAAAAACATCTTAAAATGGTATACTATGCTCTAATAGAATCAAGGTTGAGGTATAGTATCCAGTTTTGGGGAAATAGTTTTAAATATAACTGCCTGAGAGCCTTTGTACTCCAAAAGAGAGCCATACGAACCATGGTCCGGATATCACAAATAGAGAGCTGTAGGCCACATTTCATAAATTTAAAAATTCTTACTGTGCCCAGCCTCTATGTTTTAGTATTGTTGGTAAATTTAAAAAAAAACCTGCATAATTATGAAACAGATGAGGAGAGACAGTTGAGGGAGAGTACGCGCAGGAAAGATTTTAAAAACAAAATAAAACCCCATCTTAACATTGTACAACATAGTCCTCAATATCAAGCAGTGCGGATTTTTAACAGGTTGCCATTGGACTTAAAAACTTTAATTTACAAGAGCTCATTTAAGTCAAGACTCAAAATGTTCCTATTGGAGAAATGTCTGTATTCAATAGACGATGACTTATCCACGTTTTAAATTTTTTATATTAGTTAATGTGAGACTGGGTAATATTAGTACATATGTAATAGCAACTGTAATGATATTGAACTTTTTAATTGTATTGTTTTTTTTTTAAATTTATTATATTAGAGATTTTATTGTATTATGAATGTTTTAGTTTATAATTTTAATGAGTTTTTTTTTTTATTTATTATGTATTTTATATAGTTTATAGTTTTCAAACACAATGTGAATTGTTCGTGAATAAATTGAATTTGAATTTGAATTCATAGCCATTCTGAATTCGAACGTATGAGTGCGCAAAAACAAGAAAGTACGTCTGTTTTGTACAACAGCACAAAGCGTACTAAACTCAAAGCGCAAGGGCAAACGCGGGTGTACGGGAGGCGGGGCGGCAGGGGCGCGCGAGCGCGACGCGTCACGCGTGAGCCAGGCGCCTGTTACTTGTTTCAACTTGTTTACATCTAGTTTTATCCAACAGGGAATGGCTGGACCTAGTTGTAGCCGGCATGATGAAGACTAGACCTAGTTTTACCCGAAAACAATCGGCTCGTACTAGGTTTAACCAAGAGTAAGTGGCTACACCTAGTTCTAACCGGCTAAAACTAGGTGTAGCCGCACTTCGGGTATTAGCCGTAACATATACATTCGATATACAATTTTTCATACAATTCAAGTATATAAAAATTAAATTTCTCGATGATGAAAAAAGATATTCGCGCTAACTCAACGCCATTTGGAAAAGCTTGTACTTTAAAGTATTTAAAGTATTGTGTGTATTTTTTCGATAGCTAAATTTGTCGCGATGCTACATAACCGTGAAAACACGCTAAAATCGTGTTTTTTGCACTTTTAGGTTAGAATATCTAAAAAATGTGACGTGATGGAGCATTTCAGAGGCCGAATTTGAATTCAGTGACTCAAAATCTACTGGGAATGACTACTCTCATTCAAGGAGCAAGAGTCACGTCGGGCTGTGTTATCCTTAGATAAAATAATTATGTTTAACCAAAGAAAAAAAAAGAAAAGTGGCAACATTCCGTCCCGACTGCAATCTGACACAAGCGCCACCGGCTTTAGTAATCTGTGGGCAAACTGACAGACAACGAATTTGACAATGACATACGTACTTTTAATGTAGTCTGTGGATTACGTAATAAAAAAATATAGAAATTACATCATGGCGGCGCGGCGCTAAGATGGCGTCACAGAGTACTTTGCAGGCGTTACGTAATGAGCAATAGTGTAGTCATTAGTGAATGATATGTATGATATAATAATAGGTAGTTAATGGGAAATTGTGTGGTGGTATTGTTTTTGGAGAAAGTGTGGGATGGTGTAGTTCACAGACTCGGTGATTTAACTAGGAGATCGAACACAGATCGGTAACTAGATGGTAAGTAAAACACTACAATGGATTTAGTTATGCACAAAGCCATCTGGTACATACTCAATTATGTCTATGCACGGCATGACCTCGAGTCGTAGGAGGCACGCGGTGGCTGAGGGGGCGCGCCGGCGGCGGCATCATCGTCGGGAGTCAGCGGAGCTGCGGGGTGCACGGGCGGCGCGGACAGCGCGGGCGCTCGCAGGCCTCCCGCTCCGAGCGTCGCCATTTTTTTTTTTTGGATGTGAAATCATCAAATGACTTCTCCCACTCTGGGCGGAGCGGGAGGGCGTGTCAGACTTTTACTGACTAAGACCCACCCGTGTTCCTTCAGTTGCCCATGTGCCAGAGTCACAGTATCTCTTTCGAACAATCTGCGACCCTGGCAGGCATCGGTCCTAGCAGACCCCTACATTGCTGCTGACATCTCTTTGAGGCGCGCGTGGAATACTACGCGCCGTCGACCCGAGTCTGGTCCTTACCGGGCGGCGAGCTGCCCATTGTTCGCCACCCGCAAGCTCGCGCCTACGGTGGCCGGGAGTCCGCTATCGACTCCCGAGGCCCAGGGCGTCTCCTCCTGCGGCGGCTAGGGACGTGAGGGCGCAGAGACTGCCACTCCCTCACGCGCCCCGCCTCATCCTTCGCGAGCGTTACTGCTTCGCAGAAGGAGGTGACGGCTTCCCATGCCCTCTCGCTCCGTACCATGGCTCGCACCAGGGCCGGACGCGAGAGGTCGCCGCCGCCGATCGCCTCCACGAGGACACGGCGGTGCTCCGCCCAGGCTGGGCACACCTCCACCGTATGCTCCACCGTGTCCTCCAGACGATCCTCACAATGGAAACACCCGGGCGTTTCCTCCCGCTTTATTCTGAACAGGAACCCACCGAAGCACCCATGCCCGGTGAGAACCTGCGTCAGGCGGAAGGTGAGGACGCCGTGGTGCCTCTCAATCCACTCAAAGAGGGGACTTACCGCCGCAATTGTGGCATGCCCAGCGCTGGGTTGCGACAATCGTACCCGCCATGTCGCCATGAGATCCTGCCGGAGCTCCGCCCGCCGTGCCGCGATTTGTCGCGGCAGCGAAGTTTCGCCCCGGCGTTTCGCGTCCTCGCGCCACTCCCACATGTTCCCATGGCGGCACTCTGGCAAGGAGGCTCGCCGCCTCGCAGGACAGCGTGCGGTATCCCCGGACTAGCCGGATGGCCATGACCCTCTGGGCCGTACTCAACCGGCGCGCTGGGCGCAGCCTCAATGAGGGCGCCCACACCGGTGCCCCTTAAAGGGCCATGGACCGCACGACCCCCGTGTAGAGCCTCCGGCAGGAGGCGTTTGGACCCCCCAGATTGGGCAGGAGCCGCTTTAAGGCAGCCCCAGCCCGCTCCAGTCTGGGAGCCAAACGTCGGAAATGCTCAACGAAGTTCCACCGGCTGTCGAGGACAAGTCCCAGGTACTTCATCGTCGACTCGACGCCGATGATTTTATTTCTGTAAGTAGGTTTGTACAAACACTTTTACATGTCAATGATATGTTTTTTAAACTAGATGAGTTCAGCGTTGTGAACTCCTCCCACCGTGAGTTGGGAACCCGAAGGTGGCGCGTTCCGAGGACCATGAAAACCCATGGCCTCGGACTTGTGCAGGGCCACCTCGAGTCCTAATTGCCGGATTCTTTCGACGATTGCCGCAACCCCTCGTGTCATTAAGTCGGCCTCCGTCTCGTACGACCTCCCCTGCGCCAGGACCAGCGTGTCGTCTGCGTAGCAAACCTCGCTGACGCCGTTAGGGAGGTCGGCGCACAGCACCCAGTCGTATCCGATGTCCCACAGATGCGGCCCCAGGACCGATCCCTGTGGGACACCGCACGACATCTCTCGCCGGGTCCACTCTCCCTGGTGACCGGGGTAGATGACGGCCCTATCCGTCAGGTAAGCCTCGACTACGCGACAGAGGTAGTTCGGCACCCGGTGATACCGGAGTGCCTCCCTGATGCAACTCCAGGGCAGGGTATTGAAGGCAAGGTATTGGCGATGTCTAGAGAAACAGCCAAGACGACCCCACCCCGGGCCACTGCATCCCCCGTCGAAAGGGCTCGCACGCGCATGATGGCGTCAACCGTAGAACGCCCCTTGCGGAAGCCGTATTGGCCGTCCGACAAATCCGGCCCCTCCCGCACTAGCCACCCGACGAGGCGGTCTGCAATCGCTCTTTCCAAGAGCTTGCCCACCTCGTCAAGCAGCACGATGGGCCGGTAAGCGGACGGCGAGTCCGCAGGGCGCCCGGCTTCCTAATGAGGAACAGTTTTCCCGTCTTCCAACGAAGTGGGAACTGGCCCCTCTCCATGCATGCGCTAAGGAGCCCCCTTAGTCGAGGCCCGAGAGCCTCCAAGGCCAGGACCCAGGCTTTTCCAGGCAAGCCGTCGGGTCCTGAGGCGGTATTCTTGGCATTAAGCCTTCGTACAGCCACCCTCATCTCTACCTCGGTCACTTCTGGTCCGCATCGGGCACCGCAGTAGGTGGAGCCATGGGTGGGGGACTATGTTCCCCTCGCGAAGGGAACAGCCACCACGCCCTCCACGAGTTGGGGCCGGAGACTCTGCGTCAGCGGGGGAGCCCATGGGCGAAGTTTCTCCCGGATGGCCTTGTAGGGCCGTCCCCATGGGTCCCTGTTCAGAGTCTCCAGCGACTCCTTGCTGGCCAGTCCTCTGGCCCGCAGGATCTCCTCTTGGAGGGCGGTCTTCCCCGCTCTGTAACCCCTCATATAGCTCCGCCAGAATGGCTTCCGTATCCGGAGGGCGGATACGGAGCCTGCGGTGCCTGGTGTACCAGCATCGCGCCGCAACGCACGCTTCGCGCAACGCTGTCAGCTGCAGCGACCACCATTACACCTGGCGCCAAGCCCGTCCTGGCTGGACTCGGGGCATAGCCACGTCACAAATCTCGGACATGGCCTCCAGGAACCACTCGGCCTCGTCGCTGATGTCCGCAGGCCTGTCTGGTGGTGACACCCAGGCCTGCACGATCGAGGCTTCCAGGAGAAGCTCCCGGTCCAGCTTCTTCAGCGCCCACCGCGGACCACTCGGGGTCTGCTGGATCGGCGCTTTCGAGGTCTGGGCGGAGAAGTCAAACCGGATGTACCGGTGGTCAGAATACGTCTCCGTCCCTTCCATGACGCGCCAATCAATGACCTGCGGTGACAGAGCGGGGCTGGCGAACGAAATGTCCACCACTGAATCGCCCCGCATCCGTACACACGTAGGTACAGAACCCCGGTTTAGGACGACCAGACCTGTCTCCAGAGCCCAGTCCTCCACCATCCTGCCCCTTGTGTCCGTATACCGGGAACCCCAAGCCAAATTCTTGGCGTTGAAGTCCCCGAGTACGAGCACGGGGAGGGGACGGAACCCGACGACGACGACTCTAAACTCCGCAAGGGAGTTGTGGAACTCGGCGAGAGTTTGGCTCGGGGAGAATTATACTCCCACCACTACAATCTCCCCGAACCGTGCTGCTACGCACCCCTTCCCCTCTTGATAGCGGCGGCCGACAAAATGAGGGTCACTGAGCTGCTCAGGTCCTCCACCCAGTCATCCCTGGGCGGGACAAAGTACGGCTCAGCGACCACAGCGATGTTAATCGACCACTGCGCCATGCTCTGGAGTAACAGATCCTGGGCGGCGGCGCAGTGGTTGATATTAGCTTGGAGGAGGCGCAATGGAGTACCTATTATATTGACACTCCATTTCAGCCCCCTCCTGAGCCCCCTGTGAGGGCCCTGCCGTAGTGGTGCCGGGCAACGACAGCAGTGGTCGCCTCACTTCAAGTCTTACCACGACAAAGACACTGCGTTGTATCTTCAACGTGTTCATTATAACCAAATTAACTCGGTCCACGTTTTTCATTTATTCGCTCCCATAATTGAGCAGTCGATGTACTATCGTCAACATAATTATGGTCCTTCGCAAGTAGAACTTTACAGCGGGAAGATTTGGTGTTTGCAAGAATACGAGATCCTGACGTTGGTGGACATTGATCCCGCGTCGCTTCGTTGAAAAGAAGCAGAGTCATCGTCGCCGTACGGTTGAAGATACGAAGTCGCAACTGAGATTGTGGATAAGGATTCGGATATTCGTGAGATCGTTCCAATTAGTCTATTTCCTATTCATTATTTTCAGTTTTGTTTTTATAACGCTATTCTTTCTATTAATTACCGATTCATTGTATTGAGTTGGTTAAAAGCGTATTTCTTTCACTAAGTCGTATTTATTGCGCTTTGCATCTTCGTATGCAAAATATTTGCTCGCTTATAACTGATTTTTCATAACAATCGTGCTACTTAGTGCAACGCGTAGCCGTGACCTTGACACGTTTACAAGGCAACAGCTGTTCACTTGTGCGTTGTTCAGAGCGCTGCTTTCTATACAGTTATTCTTGAGCTTATTTCATTTCTTTCCTTTTAATTATCTGGTTTTTTATTAACCGTTATTTTGAATTTGAATTTTTCTGTTGAGTCATTTTTGTGTAGCGACAAAATGGCCGACAAATTAGTGAAAAAACGCAGTTCAATGAAAGCCAAGCTTACAAACTTCACTGCTTATTTAAATGTGCTTAAAAGCTGCGATAATCTTTCCGATTTACAAATAATCGAGCTTGAAACCAGCTTAGACAAATTTGAAGCCATATACACCCAATTTGACGAATTGCAAACGGAGATCGAGATGTCTTCGGACAGGCCGGACGAGGCCTACGAGACGAGAACCCAGTTCGAGCAACAGTACTACTTGCTGGCAGCATTGGCGCGGAGTTTGCTATCCGGACCGGATGGCAAGCGTCGCCGTAGTAATTCTGCAGGTTCCGTGACATAATTTTGTTAGATTACCTAAAATAGATTTACCACGCTTTGATGGCAGTTATCAGTGTTGGTTAGAGTTTAGGGACACTTTAGCGGCGTTGGCGCGCCTGTTTACGACGATACTGCGCACCGGCGCCTTCCCCGACTCGTGGAAGGAAGGGCGCGTCATTATGCTGCCGAAGGCGGGAAAGAACGTACTGAAGCCGGAGAGCTATCGGCCGATAACTCTACTGCCCACAGTCTCCAAGGTGTTCGAAGCACTCCTGCTGTGACACCTGCTCCCACATATTACGCCACGCCCGAAGCAGTTCGGGTTCCGGGCGGAACATAGCACGACGCTCCAGCTGTCGAGGGTACCGCACCACCTCGCCGCAGCTACAAACAAGAAGGAATACTCGGTCGCAGTATTCCTCGACATGGAGAAGGCCTTCGACCGTGTGTGGCACGACGGCCTAACGTATAAGATGGCCACCACAGACGCGCCCCGTCGCGTTGTTAAAGTGGTCTCTACTTTTCTCTCCAACAGGACTTTCAGGGTGGTGGTTGATGGGGCGCTTTCCAGCGCCAGGCCGGTGCTCGCGGGCGTACCGCAGGGCAGCTGCGTCTCGCCGGCGTGTTACTCGCGTTACACCGACGACATCCCCACCACTCCGGACGTGATGCTCGCACTGTATGCGGACGACGCCGCGTACATTTCCACTTCGCTTAACGCGAAGTACGCGGCGGTCAAAATGCAGCGAGCGCTCGAGCTCCTTCCCGAGTGGCTCGCCAAATGGCGACTGTCGGTGAACGTGGGTAAGACGCAGGCGATGGTCACCGGCTTCGCTCGCCTCCTACCACCCTTGAAGCTACAGGGAGCCGACATCGAGTGGTCGCCCCGGGTCAAGTACCTGGGGGTCACCATCGACCGTCGGCTCACAATGGGTCAGCACGTCCGTCAGGTCGCGGCCAAGGGGAGGGTAGCCCGCTACCTCCTCCGGCAAGTGTACTCTACATTCACAACATACATCTGCTGCGTGGCGTGTTCTAAGTTAATATAGGCATCTCACGTAACGTAAAACAGACAACCACCTCTATACAGGCACTAGGACTCACACGTGTACACGCGGGCGGGCCTGCGTTGTCGCGTATTCATGGGCGGTGTTACACAGTACACTACCGCCCACACGCACATACTGCCCCTTAGCTTAGACCGCTACCGGCTCGCTCTGGAAAACGGGATAAGCGGGGGCGCGCACCCTACTCTGTGGGAGCGTCGAGTCGGCGTCTTGTCGCTGGTCGTCTCTCGCCGGGCCTCCCCCGGGTAACCGGGGGTCTCACCTGGCGGGGACTGACCGCCAAGGCGTCGTGAAGAAAGCGGCGTTGATACATAATTCAACGCCGCGGCGCGCCTACAGAGACACAAAATAGCAACCACACACAGAGACGCGTTATACTAACGCGTCCCACATATTGTTAGCCCAAGGGGCAACATATTGAGGGGCCCGTTTTAGCGGGCCACCGCGGACCATCCGCGGCCGGGGAGCACAGCTCCGACGCCGCCCGCCACGCCCCCTTACGGGGAAGTCGCGAATTCACACATTGTTTGAAATGGCTTTCTAAGTTCAGGCGTGGCCCGGTGCACAGGTCGTATTGCTCTCAATTATTATAACTCTGCCTCACTGTACATTGGTACTCTTTTATATGAACTGTAATACTGGGTGTCATGGCTATTTTAATAAGGTGTTAAATTAATAATAATGGAAACTGATTAAGTGCAGTTTCGTGTAAGGTCTATTAATTAAATAGTTCCTGAATATTGAAAGAACCTCTTTTATTTTACAATATGACTCTCTGCCTTCAAATACATAAATGCAATGTATGCATAATTCACGTCATCTGAATACATTCCGTGCAGCAACTATCGAAGCCGCAGTCCGGTCTCCAGCTTTCAAAACTCCAACCGCTTTTCTTATATCAGCGATCTGGACTTCGGCCTCGGAGATACGATTTTCATGTACCTGAACATGTCCTTCATGGCTTTGATGTCCTTGCCAAATATCGCGTGTAGATCTTTCAAAAGGAGAACCTGCTCCTCTTTACCTTGCTGCAGCTGTTCCTGTAGGCGGCGGGCCTGTTCTTCCTGTCGACGGGCCTGTTCTTCCTGTCGACGAGCCTGTTCTTCCTGCCGGCGAGCTTGTTCCTCTTTGTCCTGCTGCAGCTGTTCCTGTAGACGGCGGGCTTGTTCTTCCTGTCGGCGGGTCTGCTCCTGCAGCATCACCATTAGAGCAGAAAGATCCATAGCTGGCGATTCTGTAGGAACACCAGAGACTTGGGAAACTGGCTCCGTCGTCGGCTTATTACCCCCAGGTGTCTGTGTAGAAGATCCTTCAAACCGCCTCTGATCCACCTCCTGCTGGCGCTGACTCCTGGTACGGATACCTTCCGTATCCTCCTTCGGTAAAACTGGCATAATTTATCCCTTACTTCTGACACCAAATGTTACGAGCTGGGGTTCGGGATAAATTAATTTAAACCAATATTATCGAAACAAACAAAACAGTTTAATAAACTAAACACAAATATCGCAATAATTAAAACGTCAAACAGAATCACTTGTTTCGCTTGTACTGTATCGCTTGATTCGTATTCGCTCGCTTCCGAAATCGAACTGCTCGTCGGCCCGACAATCCGCTATTTATATCCCGAGCAGACCATTCGCGAACATTCAACACTTTTCCACAGTTCATAAGTAGCAAAGAAGTTTTGTGTATATTCCAGGGTAGTGTGTGCGGAGAGAAATAAATAGATGTTGTATGTTATATAAGTCTTTACTAGAGTTGATATTACAAAGTTGTATTTGCGGCGTGTGTATAGCGGAAAGCGGTTTCGGGCGAACTGGCTTCGCCGGGCGCTGCGCATGCGAGTAATATAAAACGACTGCGTCAGCGCCCCTACACTATTCCTCCCCTTTTTTTAAGAAACTGTAGGTTTTTTTTACAATAAAAACTGTTACTCTAAAACGTATTATTAATTACATCTATGGCTAAAAGTATTACGTATAAGTTACAATCAGCATTTGGTTTGAATAACAATGTTGTAACCGGATGTCTGGCGTGATTGCGTCACCTGATATTGACGCCTTATACATTGTTATGACTTACATATCTAAGTTTAAATATCTTCACGCTATTATTGCAATGGTATAAGCAGTGTGCAATTTATTTGTATGTACAATTGATTCAAAAGGTTGCTATTATTACAAATTCTTACAATGCATTATTATTTTTTGAAAAAGAATTACTTGATAATGCTTGTTAATACTTATATTTATCAATACCTGATCTTAAGCTAGTGCGGCTACCTGCTTTTAAAGGTGCCGTCTTGACATTGTACTTAATTAGTATACATATAAAGTTACGACGTTAAGGGTAGTCACCATGACGACATGCTCTGCCATAAAAAGAAATTAGCACCCCTGCGGAGTCCACAGCATTCGTCATGGTGACGCCAATTAAGAATACACACACATAACAATAATTCACACATTTTACAAAGTAGCACTTGCACCGTTAAACGTCACTTGGAATTTGGGACCTAAACTTTATGTAATTTGACTTGAATGGACGATGGTTACTGAGCAGGTTATCTTAAAAAGTGACTTTGGGGTTAGGCGATTCTTGTGGTTTTTGGACCGTTTCTACCCTTATGCTCGGTGTGGCTATCGAACTTGCCACTATTTCCTTTTTCAACCACTTTCGAACGTTTTCCAGCGTAGATTAACAATATGGTAAGTAATATTATGGTAGCTATCATGACACAGCCAATGATATTCAATTTGTTGTCCACTTGTGCAACATTTGATAGGTTTTCGTTAACAATTACTTTTTCTTTTGTCTGATTGGTGCCCATTTTTTTAATTAATTTGGTGTACGTGGTGTAATTTCGCGACTGTTTTGATTCTTACTATGTTTCAACTGCGATACCTAGTACATATATTCAATTAATTGACCTACATTATAAAAATGCTAATTTCGATATTTAGAGGGTCTTTTGCTTATTCGTCCAGTTCGCGTTGTATATGTTTCGTCACTGGGTTTGCTTGTTTGAAACCTTACTTTTTTCTGTATTTTATTCTGTACCTGTTTGTTTTTTTATTTTCATTTTTTTTCTAATATGTTTTTATTTACTTCCTCTGATGGCAATTCATTATCTATCAATATATATGCTGGTTTTAAGCGATCTATAGATATGTTGGCTTGTCTGTCAGGTAACTGTACGCGATACACTTTTTCGTTTCTACTTATGACGCGATATGGTCCATCGAATGGAGATTGTAATGGTTTCCGTACAGCGTCATTTCTAATGAATACATAATCACTGGTTAATAAATCTTTGTGTATAAAAATCTTGCGAGGTGACTTGTTTACTCTAGTGGACGGTTTCAATCCTAGATGGATTGAAAGTTACGTCCTTGATTTTTTTAACGAAATTGTTGTCATCATGCAACTGTACATTGCTATGGTCATAAAAGTCACCTGGTAGCCTAATATTACTGCCGTATAGCATTTGTGCTGCGGTTACGCCTGTGTCGGACCTAATTGTCGTGCGCAATCCTAACATTACTGTTGCTAGTTCATCTATCCAGCTTTTATTGTCTAAACGTGCTTTTAGTGCTGCTTTTAATGACCTATGCCATCTTTCTATCGCTCCATTGCATTGAGGATGATATGGAGTGGTACGGGTTTTCTGTATTCCCATAATTGACATTAATTCTCTAAATAAATTACTTTCGAACTGTCTTCCCTGATCACTTGTGAGTTTAACCGGGCACCCATAACGACTAATCCAACCTTCATATAAAGTTTTGGCTACTATTTCTGCAGTTAGTTCTAACATGTGTGTACCGTACGTAGTTATTTCGGTTCCGTTCGCAGCGTATAACTTATAACCGGCACTTTGTGCGTTATTTTTCTTGAAAACCACTCTGCGAACTGACACATTTGCACCACTATCTACTAAAAAGTTCAAACCTGAGTTCTTGTCCCGGACGCTTAGACGGTGATTTCCGTGCACGCGGTCGCAGCCACCCGTCGCCGACTGCACCGACACTAGTTTTCCGCTGGCTTCGACTTCTTCCAATTGCACGGATGTTCACACCTCGTCGCCTTGTTACGGAATCGGAAGTGGTACCGGCACAACCAGTTGAAGTCATCACTTGGCATCGCCTTGGTAGACCTGGAGTTCGATCCCGACCTGGATCTGCTTCTTCTAGATCTAAAGTTTCGCGAACGACCTCTGGGTGTGCTCTCGAGCCTGCGTAATCTGTCACCAAGTTGTCTTATTTCGGCTATCACTGCGTCATCCTTTTTCGATGGGCTTGACGCTTCTTTCACACTAGCGACACTGTGGACCGGAGTTGCGTTTTCTGCTACATTGTCTGCGATCGACGCTAATTTTTCTAAGTTTGCCTCGTCGGATACTGCCAAAATGCTGCGTATAGACGGTGGTAATTGGTTCTTCCACATCACCCTGAGTGTTTCGTCTGTCACCCTTCCTCTGGCTAGCTCCCTCATTTTTCGAAGAAGGTGTGATGGCTGCTGGTCTCCCAGCTCCATTCCGCAAACCAGCTTTTTGATTTGACATTCATCCGACTCTCTGTAAACTGAGAGTAACTTTTCCTTCAAGGTCTCGTATTTTTTTTCTTTGGGCGGTTCAAATATAATTGATGCTACTTGTTCTGTGACTTCCTGGTTGAGCTTCGAGACTAATATTCGGTACTTGGAGTCGTCGGACATCTTTTGCGCGTTTATAATTGTTTCCGCTTTGGCGAACCATAATTCTGGTGACTTGGTCCAAAAATTTTCTATCTTGTCGGTCACGGACACGGGTGAGAGAACGTATTCTCCAGCGGTCGCTTTTTCTTCCATCTTCAGGCTTGACTTTGTGACTTTTTCTCAATAAGCACTGTGGGTTTTCACACTATACCGCGTGGATGTTAGGATGAGTTGCCCGTTCTCGATCAACGCACACACTTTAGGATCACGTCGGGGTCACCAATTTTGTGTATATTCCAGGGTAGTGTGTGCGGAGAGAAATAAATAGATGTTGTATGATATATAAGTCTTTACTAGAGTTGATATTACAAAGTTGTATTTGCGGCGCGTGTATAGCGGAAAGCGGTTTCGGGCGAACTGGCTTCGCCGGGCGCTGCGCATGCGAGGAATATAAAACGACTGCGTCAGCGCCCCTACAGAAGCTTCCAGTAACTTCCACAGACATCTGTTTACTGTTTAATCCCGCTATTCGACAATAGATGGCGGTGGCGTCTACGTACAATTGTTCGTAGTACTTGCTACTTGTTAACAGATGGCGTTACCGTGTCGTTTCTAGTAGTTTCGAACACTGCCCCATCCTTAGATGGAATTAGCGTGACGTTTCTAGAATTTTCGATCTTCGTAACGTTGTCCCTTTCTGAGATGGAGTTAGCACGATGTTTCTAGACTTTATGATCTACGTATCAGTATATTCATGAATGCACTAATTGGTTTGTTTTCTTGTTCCAGGCAAAAAATTTATGAAATAGCTCATTTTCCTGGAGTGTATCGATTGCACTCACATTAAAATAAGAAGCCCAGGAGGAGTAACATCAGAAGTCTATAGGAATAGAAAGGGGTATTTTTCTATCAACGTTCAAGCAGTCACCGGGCCATACTTGGAATTTTATGATTTTTAGCCCGGTGGCCTGGCAGCACCCACGATAGTTTTATTTATAACAGCAGTGCTATTAAGCAAAGACTGAATACTGGTCTGTTAAAAGGGATAATTTTAGGGGACAGCGGGTATGCTGTTAGCAATGTGCTACTGACACCATTTTTATCACCAAATTCAACTGCCCAAGAAAACTACAACAGAAGCCAAATTACCAGGAATTACCAGGAATACTGTGGAAAGATGCCTTGGTATTTGGAAGCGAAGATTTCCTTGTGTCCAACTGGGCATGGGTATTAAGAGGGATACAGTTGTGGCTGTTATATGTGCATGTGCAACACTGCATAATATTTCCTTATTGGTTGATGATTTGGTTCCAATGAACTGGGATTCTCATCATATTGAGAATGATGTTATGGCACTCATTAGTGAAAGCACCACCAACAGCAATGGATTTATGGTGCGACAACTATAGTTGATAGGTTTTTCTCATAATATAATTTTTAATTAATAAAAATCCATTAAATGATAATAATACTTTTATTTATCAATCCTTGAAAAAGAGACTAATCATAGGATAGATTTAGAAGAACTGAAGAAATCTATTGCCAAATAAGTAGTACTTTATTTGGCAATAGATTTCTTCAGTTCTTCTAATTCTATTTTAGCTTTTTCTAATAAACAGTTGTTTCTCTCTTCCTCCAACAATGCTGCTCTATTTTTTATTTGTTCAACTTCCAACTGCAAAGCAAAAAGTAAACATAAATAAATCTTGCTATAAATTAAAATACTGGTATAAACGTTGATGTTGAAAAACCATGGTTAAGTACCTGTGTTTTTAATATTTGTGTTTCCATCTTTTTTTTATATTCTAGATGTCGTATCCTTAACACAGCTTTCCGACGAATATAATCTGAAGGTCTACGCACTTGATCCGTGGTTTTGAATACTGTCGTATTTTTGTTATCACTGTAATCTAAAACATAATTTAAAGATATTTTTAGTATAAGGTGAATAGAAAAGTTAATACAATATTGTATTTATAAGATAAATTTTATAGTACCTAAGCTATTTTGTTCATTTTCAATTTAAAGATCATCCATTTCATTTCTTTCTTCAAAAATTGTGTTTTCCGTAGAATTATTTTTTTATTCAATGTCTAAAATACCTGAAAACAACAATACGATTTTTAAACATGATTTAATAAGTATAGCATTTATTCATTTTTTTTTACTTTAACACAAAACTGCTATCTGCCAATAAAATAAGTTAAAGGAAAGAAAACTTTACTGCTCTATTTAAACATTCATCTCATAGAACTTCAAACATGCTGACATGATGTTCTTCCATTAATCCCCAAATACATACATTCAGGATTCAGGATAGATGGCTTGATAAGGTTTTAATCATTGTTCACTTACCCAAGTCATCTATTGATACTGAAGTGATAGTAGGTGTATCAGTATTTTTTGCTACCAAATCCTGCGGCCTAATTGTGGAACAAATTATTGGCAAATGATTGAGACTAATTGGTTTCGTTTCTATCGCAGTTTGTTTAAAATTACGAATTTGGTATTGCGTTACTCCCATAAAGTGTGAAACCAACGGCTAGTTGGTTTGGACGATAAAGAGTGAACGATATGTCAAGAAAAAAAAAACAACCTTAAAAACACTACAAATTGAAAAATAACTTTAATTTCGGAAGTCGGTGTCTTAGGATCTGTAATTATGGTATTTTTGCCACCGACTTCAAATCGCGGTTGATTTGCTGTCATTTTTTAAAGAGTTCCGGTGTCTATCTCTGGAACTCATCATCAGATCTATATGAAATTTATATGGGACCATTTCGGAATAAACCCCTTTCAAACAAAAAAAGAATTTTGCAAATCCGTCTATATACGACGGAGTTATGGCCGAACATACATAAAAAAAAAAAAAATATATAAACATCCGAATTGAGAACCTCCTCCTTTTTGAAGTCGGTTAAAAATGGGCAAACGTCTATTTTTGGAATTGCGTAACATATTTGACAAGCGACAATTTGCTTCAATCGTTGTCATGAAACCAACGGCTAGTTGTATTGAAGCAGAAGGCAAGTTAGTTGTCGCTTTCGTTTTCCGTTCCACATATTTTAGGATTTAAACGTAAAATCTGCTAAATTATAGCGAAAAAATGTAAGTGATAGTCTTCCTGATAAATTGTGGATGTGATTTTGTGTAAAACTCCAATAATAAATCACTATTAGTGGTATTATGAATATCGAAAGAGCGAGGTGATTTAATAAGGAAAACTGGAAGTTTCCTTCTGTGACAAGTGCTTACAAGGCGACCGCAAGTTATTCTACATCATCTACCTACATGATATTTAAGAAACGAGATAAATTTGTGGCATATTTACGAAAGAAAAATTCGGAACTCGTATCGTAATAAGCTTAACCTATGGCAAGCTGAGCAAGCCAGTTGAGCTGTTACTTATTTGGAAAAGCAAAAAGCGATCAAGGCAAAGAAGAACAACAATAGTAAAAAAAATTGAAGCAGTAAATGTCAATGATTACCTACCTCTATAGGACTTCAATAAACATAGGTGCACACACACCATACTTGGACTTATTTCCACAACATGTCTGTTTTAAGGTGCTTAATTTTCAATATTATTTTCTTTAAAAGTGTTTAACATTGAATATGCTCACTATAGGTACCTACCTACCTATCTACCTAAATATTGTATGTACCTACCTTAAATGTTTTTCTCATTATTGTTAAATAATAGTTACTTAAGAATATCGAAGTCAATAATTGTTTGTCCATGGATAACAGCCCACTCCGTCTCACAGAGGAGGCCCGTGTCTCAGCAGCGGGAACTATATAGGCAGATTATGCTTATCCCTGTCAAGTTTATTGCACATGTTGCAAATCAATTCAATCAAATAGTATTATTCTTTTCATTCAGTGGATATGAACATAATCAGCATTGTAGTTCATGAAGGGGTCTGCTAGGACCGATGCCTGCCGGGGTCACGTGATTGTTCTAAAGAGATACCTTGACCCTGGCACATGGGCAACTGAAGGAACACGGGTGGGTTTTAGTCAGTAAAAGTCTGACACGCCCTCCCGCTCCGCCCAGAGCGGGAGAAGTCATTTGATGATTTCCCATCCAAAAAAAAAAAAAAAAAAAAAGCATTGTAGTTCATGTCATCAGACTATGGTAGTCTTCAAAATTGTTTTCTAAAGATTGAATTTCAATGTTACTGTAGAGCATCATAATACTTATTTATTTCTGTTTATTATGAGGCGCCCTTCAAAATAGTTAATCGCATTTAATAGGTTTTGCTTGGTATAAAGCAAAGCAATGTACCTATGTAGTTATATCATAGGTCGATCAACCTTTTTATCTAATACCTAATACCAGACTTTAAATTATAATGATGGATATTCCATCATCCAGTTGGAGGATGCGAATGTACTTAAATTCTTTTTTATCTTTCAGGTAGGTCAACTACACTAAACAGGAGAATTGTAAACTTTCTCTTGTGCCCTCACAGCAAATATTACTAAGCTGTATTTAAATTATAAATGATGATTTCCACAAGAAAACACTAGAGGAAGAAAGGAAGAATTTACAAATACTATTGTCTGAAGGTTGTAATCATATGAATAAAAATGTTTTTTTTTTTTTGATAACTTTAATATATTTGTTTCTGTTTACCTCAAGGTGATAATGAATGCCAATAATTAATTAAGTTGCACACCATTATTTTATAAGCAGTATCACTTTAATAGTCCATGACTAGTCGTTATTAAAAAAAAACTTAATGCTTAATATTTCAAAACAAGTTATTTTTATTTGTACCTATATAGTTCATAAATGAAACACTATTAAATTTAACACTGTTTTTAATCAACACAGTAATTACATAATTATGTTTATATCTCTGTTCAAATAACATTGAATGATTTATTATGTTTAATGAACAATATTCGGTTTCTATTTCTGCCCTTGAGAAGCTTGAAAACTGAAGTAGTTACTGAGCAGCAGTAACAGTGCAGTCAGAAGTAGATCTCAGCAGTGGTCAAAGGAAATAGCAACAGCATCATTCATGCTGCTTTCACATCTTCATAGGTGAAACGCCTGAGGACTCTCCTGCAGTTTTAAAACAAAATCAAATTATTTTCTGCTCAATTATAGTACTTAATAAATAATGCAGCAAACTAGGCTCATTAACTAGACTTTCATCAACCCACGGCTGGGCAAAAGCTCTAGGCCTTTAGTCATTGGCTAGCCTGTTAGTCTAGTGGTTAGTGACCCTGACTGCAAAGACAGGTCGTGGATTCGATTCCCACCTAGGACAAATGTTGTGTGATGAGCACAATCATTTGTTCTGTGTCTGGGTGTAATTTATCTATAACTAGGTCTAGGGTCTGCAGTGTCTTTATGCCTTTATGGACCGCACGCCACTGCTATACAAATAAATAAAATTGGAGTGTCTGTTTTTAATATTAAGATAACCACTTTTTACTAAGTGTATATGGATGTATACACGGTACACATACCAACACATCATTTTTTACAATTTTTGTCTGTCTGTGTGTGTGTTTGTTCCGGCTAATCTCTGAAATGGCTGGACCGATTTTGACGGAACTTTCACTGGCAGATAGCTGATGTAACGGAGTAACTTAGGCTATTTATTTAGGGATATTTATTTTATTTTAGAAAAAATAAATAATAGTTTTAAAAAACTAAAAACACGCTGAATTTTGAGACGTATGTCAGCGTAGTTTGTGACGTATGTCAGCGTAGTTTTCAGTCAGACAGACAGTTTGTATGAAATTTTTTTTGTTAAATACGCGGACGAAGTCGCGGGCAACAGCTGTTACCTATATATTCGCAGTCGGCCTGCGCCGCGTTCCAATGCGGACGTGTTTGCATATTCTGTGTATTGACTAGCGCGGCGCAAGCTGTCGCACGTAATTTTCTCGCCATGAGTAGTGAACTAGTGGCGAATGAGCTGCTGGCGTTCCTGCAGCAGAAACTGGATGTGATGGACGAGGTGTCCGCTGTCCAAATCTGCGCAACGAATTTCAGCGAGGAGGACATAGCTGCTGCTAAGCTGTTGTTGTTCAACGTGCTAAACAAGCGCGACCAGATGGTGTCCCGCCGGCGTGACGGGACTAAGAGAAGCCTGCAAGATATTATCACGCTGTTCAAGGAGACCGACCCGGACGACGTGCCGACGTTTGTGGCGAAGGAGCTGCACAAACTTCCTCCTGTCACTTTCGACCATGTCGATGTAACGAGTCTTCTGAAGGACAATGTCTTTCTGAAATCCCGCCTCGCGGATGTTCTAGGGAAGTTAGAAGCATCCCAGAACACTGTCGCCGATTTGCGTAAAGAATTCAGCGAGTTGCGCAATGGGTTGACGGTATCTAGGTCATCAGTCGATGCGTCAAACGTAAACATGTGTCGCGGAGCTGGCCTCGATGTATCGCCGTCAAATTCCGCGTCAGCAATTTCGTCGTTAGCGCATTCATCGTTTGCCGAGCTTGCAGAACGCCCTGCCCGCGTGCCTCGCAGCCCCGCGCCCGTCAACGCGGCTCCTCCACGCACCGCCGCCCGAGCCCCTCGCCCCGTCCCGCTGCCAGTGACTGCAGCCTTGACGAAACCCTCACAAAAGGATTTCGCTAGCGTCACTGCGAGTGCTTCAGGCGTTCCAACTAAGCCTAAGCCGGATAATGAGGGTTTCGTGACGGTGCAAAGGAGGAAGCGCCGTTCGCGAACGAACAAGAACCGCTGCGGGAAAGCTACTGTGAAGTCCGATGTCAGCTTGCGCGCTGCAAAGCCGAACACTCCGGTGTACATTTCTCGCCTACACTACACCACTAAGGCGGAAGACATCGTGGAGTACGTACGCCAGAAGACGAAGTACATGCCGAGGGTGCAGTTACTGGAGTCACACCGCAACGTCAACTTCAAGGCATTTGTGGTGCGTGTACCGGATTGTTATCTGCCCATCGTCATGGACGAAGACTTTTGGCCACAGGACGTGGTGTTCCGTCGCTTCGGCGGACAAGTGCCACAGGACAGCTCACGGACAAGCTAGTGAAGTGTTACTAACATAGTTTAAGGTACTATTTTATTAACACAAATTTTGTATAATACCTATGTATGTTAGTTTGTAAGGTATATGTCTATGGGTCTTTGGCACCTGAAAATAAATGTTTTATTATTATTATTATTATAATATAACCTGAATTAACACATCTTACCGCGGTAGTACGCCCTCCTGCGTTAATTTCCGACATCTATCCGACAATAAGTAAAAAAAATCAAGTTAAGTTAAATATAATCATTTGGCAGGTCCGGATTCGCGACTATAACGTGTGCCGCTCGTCTGTATGCACACTTAATGGCCTCGTTTTAACAAACAACATTGAAAGTGTTACTACCCTACAATTAATTGATTTATAAAATACTGTTTATATGCTATACTTTGTCTGCGATAACGGGTCATGTCGAGCGAGAAAACATCTTACTGTGAAGTGCGAATCGAATCTGACCCACTAAATAAATGTAAATTACTTCCGTATCGGCATTGAATTTTAAACTTCGAATAGCAAACAATCGGTTTATGAACTAAGCGGCTTGGTACGTGACAATGGGAAGAGACCAGACTGCATGACGTTGTTGCATTGGAAGGTGGGTAGGCGTCTGCGGACGGAACCCTTTTACAATTTAATGTTCAGGCTGTGGTGACACCACTGCAGCGGCTGCTGACACCCTCAAATGTTGTAAATATTGTATCTTTATGAGTAACTACTGCTATGAGCCGTGATTTTGTTGCTGATTCGGTGTGGTGCCGAACGTAAAGATTTGTACCGATCCATTTCTTCCCGTGGGTGTCGTAAAAGGCGACTAAGGAACTTACTAGAGAATGGGCAGCAATGTTCTGTATGCATTTTACCACCATACTGCAATCGCCAACCCACCTGCCAAGGGTGGCGATTATGGGCAAACCCCCTAAATTTGGGGGAGGCTTATGTCCAGTAGTGGACGTCTTTCGGTTGAAATGATCATGATTGTAGAATCCTGTTAATGCCGTTTTTAAGTTGATAATACTTCACTGGTTCACCACCACATCAAACGCTACCGTACCTGCTTCACCTTCTTTGTTTCCTGCCATTGCTCCTGACTGACAGATGACATTAGTGACAGCAGCTGCCTATAGACGCTTGTATGCATGAGACAGTGTTTACATATCTATTGAATAGGTACACTGCTATGATGATGACTGTTTTGACCCGTTTGGGGTCGAAACGCTCGGGTACCTTGGAGCCCTTGGAGAATTAGCATTGCCATTCATCAATAAACTAATCAATAAAAATATTTTTATTTCACACTAGCTGACCCGACAGAAGTTCTCCTGTCTTAACGATAACTATTTAATTCGAATTGGTATAATTAATAAAAAAAGTATGTTTATTATTCTAATTATTTTTTAAAAATTTTTCTTTCATAAGAACCTTCTCCTGACAATTACAAACAAAACAAAAAAAAAAGTGAAATCGGTCCAGCCGTTCACGCGTGATGGCGTGACCAAGGGAAATAGGGATTCATTTTTATATATGTAGATATGTATGTATTTAGAAATATACAAGTATATTTATCAGTTGTCTGGTTACCACAGTACAGGCTCCGCCTAGTTTGGGATCATATAACGGTGTGTTCGTCGTCCTAAGATATTTATTATATTTATTTTTATTAATATATTGCTGGCAGTTGTTTCGCCAATTTTTATTGATCAGCTATTTCTATTGACCATAACACTAAATTAGAATGACAAACAATACTTATACACAAAATATATGATGTGATTTATTTAATTTGCCTACATAAATATATTCATAATTATGAGTTACCGATTGATTCTTAGCATCTATACATAATCTCACGCTTTTTTCCCATGAGGGTAGACAGAAAGTACAGAATGCCACCTACGATCCTTGCATATTGTTTTTGCTTTGTTTACGTTCATACATCTGGTCACACACGCACCCCGGTTACCAGTACTATGCACCTGTCCTTTCTGAACAGCACCAAAAAGGTGTGTCCTCCTAGGGTGTCCCAGTGTTCTGGCGTGTCCAGTCACATCTGCCTTGTAAATAATTGTTGTTAGCCGCCTATCATTCATGCACTCCAGACCAAACCATCAAAGCATACTTAACCCTTGTTCACTCACTATTTAGTATGATATTAGTGTGTACACCACTAGATGTAATCTATGGTTCCGGTTCATACCTGTCACTCCGGCACTGCTATGTCTGATCCCGTCTGGAATACCACGACCTAAATGTCTCTGTGTAAACTGTGATCCTAGTCTCAATAAACCCAGTTTATAAACGTTATCTTTCATTTATTAACAACACAACATGGTGTCAGAAGTCGTGTAACAAAAATAAAGAAGATCGGTCAAGAAAATGCCAAACCAAGCCACGAGTGACGAC
Organism: Aporophyla nigra; assembly: GCA_947507805.1. Classification (NCBI taxonomy): domain Eukaryota; kingdom Metazoa; phylum Arthropoda; class Insecta; order Lepidoptera; family Noctuidae; genus Aporophyla; species Aporophyla nigra. The sequence continues at coordinate 20,923,999 of OX382292.1, read as the reverse complement.
GAAAAAAATGGCGGACAAGAAGCCCTACGTACGAACTTGAAACAACTCCACATTTCGTCGGATCCAGCGAATAATAATGCGGAGGCGTGGAAGAGATGGTGGCAGCAGCTGGAATTATATTTGCTGGCCACAGGCCTAGACAAGTCAAGTGAAAAACGTAAAATTGCCATTCTACTACATTTAATTGGAGAACGTGGTCTTAATATACTTAATACTTTCAACCTAAAGATTGATGAAAGCACACTCCACGAAGTCAAGTCCAAATTCGACAGATTCTTTGAGCCAAGAAGAAATGTGACGATGTGTAGATACCTATTCTTCACACGTAGACAGGAAAAATCCGAAAACATCGACGAATTCCTCACGGATTTGGAAAATAAAAGCAGAGAATGCGAGTTTGGCACGCTCAGGGAGTCATTAATTAAAGATATTTTTATAGCAAACCTCAACATAGATTTGTCACATGTACGTCAGAGGTTACTGCAAGAACCTGATTTATCATATCAGAGAATGCAAGAGCTGGCAAGGACACTCATAATCGCTCAGCAGGATGCTGAAAAAATCGTCAAAGGTACCAGTGTCGCCAGTGAAAACGTCATGCATCTCAGTCGGAGGAGCCGCGGTCGACAAGACGGTCAACAGCGAGCTTCCAGTCGCAGGTCGAGCAGTCGCCAGTCAGCTTCGAGCAGTCGCAAGTTAGCATCAGCTTCAAACAGCGACCACGCCAGCAACTCGAAGAAATGCAGCCGCTGTGGGCAGTCTCATCGCTACAAATGCCCAGCGAAAGGCGCTCAATGCAGGTCATGTAAATCTTTTGGTCATTTTGCTAAATATTGTCTTAAGAATAAAAAAGTTAGTCAGTTGCAATCGTTTAATTCAGATAACAGTAGTCAAGAATATTTTGTTGGCATGTTGAACAGTCAATTAAAGTCGAGTAAAAGTCATTCAGATAATTATGTGGATCATACTACACATAGTAGTCAGTCAAATAGTCAACACACAGTGACACATAGTCAGTCTCACTCACACAGTCAGAACAGTAGACATGGACAACATAGTCAACGTCCCCATTCGTATCATCTCTGTGATGAAAGTGGTGATGTATCTGAGAGATGTACTGAAAGTAATCTACATCTCAATGATGAAAATAGTCACATATCTGAGAGATCCATTGTCCAGTCAAATAGTCAACGTCCCCATTCCTATCATCTCTGTGATGAAAGTGGTGATGTATCTGAGAGATGTACTGAAAGTAATCTACATCTCAATGATGAAAATAGTCACATAGCTGAGAGATCCATTGTCCAGTCAAATAGTCAAAAGAGAAAAGGTTAAAGTCCATATTTACATCTCAATGATGAAAATAGTCACAAGTCTGAGGGATTACACAATACACAATGTCATCGACTTAGAAACAGTCGTCAGTATTCACAGTTTACTCAGACACACAACGGAGCATTAGTGAGTCACTCAGATATAAGTCATACAGTAAAGAATGTCAACACTGTAGAAAGTAATCATGCAAAACAGTCATGGGAAATTAACTTGTTAATAGGAAATAAACAAATTAAATGCATCATAGACTCTGGTGCAGATGTCAACATAATGTCAAAGCAGACATTTTATAGCCTGTCAAAAGTGTCACTTGTCAAATGTCAAATAAATGTCACAGGATTTGGTGGAAAATCCATTCCGATTTTAGGCAAAGTGAACATAAATTGTAAATTGTGCATCAATAATGATGACGTCGTCGAATCTATAATGTTCATAGTAGCAGATTTAGATTGTCCAAATGTTCTTGGTCTACCAACATGTGAAAGGTTAGGAATAATAAAACGTGTATTTTCAGTATCAAAACAAGATTTTTGTAAACAAATTCTTACACAATATAATGATGTTTTTCAGGGACTTGGATGTCTACCTCCAGTCTGTCATCTTAAACTCAAGCCTGATGCAGTACCATGTGTTGATCCGCCCAGGAAAGTTCCATTTGCGTTACAAGGGAGATTACACGAGGAGTTGGATCGCATGATGGAGATGCAAGTTATTGAGAAGGTTACCAAACCAACAGAGTGGGTTAACTCAGTCGTCATAACCTTAAAAAGTTCAGGTCAGTTAAGAATTTGTCTAGACCCTAGAAATTTGAATAAAAACATCATGAGAGAATTTTATCCACTTAAGTCAATTGATGAGATTAGGTCTCAGCTCGAAGGGGCTGTATGTTTTTCTCATTTAGATGCATTCTCGGGTTTTTGGATGCTACGTCTGGATGAATATAGTTCTGAATTATGTACCCTTCAAACACCATTTGGTAGATATAAGTATTTAAGATTACCATATGGCATAAATGCCTCGTCGGAAATCTTTCAAAGAGTCATGATGAATCTATTCGGTGATATCGAAGGAGTCTTAATATTCATAGATGATATTTTAGTTTATGGTCCAAATGAGTCGGTTCATAATGAAAGATTACATAAAGTCATGCAAAGAGCTCGTCAAGTCAATTTAAAATTTAACAAGTCAAAATGTAAATTTTTAGTCACAGAAGTATGTTTTTTGGGTTATGTCTTCAGTAAAGATGGTGCCAGGGCAGATCAAGAAAAAGTCAAAGCCATTGTCAATATTCCCACACCAAAAAATGTCAAAGAGTTACAGAGAATATTAGGTATGATTAATTATTTAGGACCTTTTATTAGTAACTTGTCAGAAAAAACACAAGCATTAAGAAATCTTTTGAAAAAAGATTCAGTCTGGACTTGGGATGAGAATCAGAGTCAATGTCTCAAAAAACTGAAAGATGAGATTACAAACTCACCAGTTTTAGCTCATTACAATCCTAAGATTAAAATCAGCATTAGGTGCAGTCATTCTACAGAAAACAAACCTATTGCATATAGTTCAAAAACTTTAACTGAAACCCAGGAAAGATACGCGCAGATAGAAAAAGAGCTACTAGCAATTCAATTTGGTTGTGAAAAATTTCACCAATATGTATATGGTAATAGAGTCACAGTACATACTGATCACAAGCCATTAGTCTATTTATTCAAAAAGCCATTGCATGATGTCCCCGCTAGATTACAGCGTATGATGTTAACTGTACAAAAGTATGATTTAGAAGTCATACATATACCAGGTAAAGAAATGTATATATCAGACACTTTGTCAAGGGCAGCTTTGAAAGACCATTACACACCTGAAAATGAGTCAGAAATGTCCTGTCATGTCAATTTAATGTATGCCAATTTAGCAATAACAAAAGAATACAGCACAAAATTGGCACAGGAAACCAAAAATGATGAATCCTTACAATTATTAAAAAAATATTATAATGAAGGATGGCCTAAAAATAAGAACAATGTCAGTTCAATAGTCAAACCATATTGGAATATTCAAGGTGAAATACATGTAATTAAAGATTTAGTTTACAAAGGTTCAAAATTAATAGTACCACAGTCAATGTATAAAGAAATGTTAGAAAAAATACATCAAGGTCACCAAGGTATAAATAAATGTCAGAAATTAGCAAGAGAATCTTTGTACTGGCCAAATATGTCAAGTGAAAATAAGAATTTAGTCGAACAATGTCTTGTATGTGCAAAATACAAACCTTGTAATCAAAAGGAACCACTACAAAATTTTGAAATATGTAAATATCCATGGCAACAAGTCGGTATTGATTTAATGCATTTTGAAAGTTTAGTTTATTTAATTGTCACAGATTATTACTCAAAATACATAGAGATAGCATTATTAAATAAAAACAGTACTGCTCAAAATGTAATTCCTCATTTAAAATCTATTTTTGCTCGTCATGGAATACCATTGTCACTGGTGTCAGATGGTGGACCTCCTTTTCAGTCAATTGATTTCAAAAATTTCTTACAAGAATGGGACATAGAACATGTTGTTACTAGCCCATATCATTCACAGTCAAATGGTCAAGCTGAAAGTTCAGTAAGAATAATAAAAAACATGTTAAGGAAATGTAAAGAAAACAAAACAGATCCATACATAGCTTTATTACAGTATAGAAATACACCAAAAAATAATTTGTCATCACCAGCTCAATTGTTAATGTCAAGAAACTTGAGAGATAATATTCCAGCATCATATAAGAGATTAAAGCCAAAAGTAGTAACATTTCAGGATTATAAAGTGTCAGTCAAGAAAAATGATGAAAACAAGTCTAGGTATTATGATAAAAATACTAAGTCAATGTCAATGTTACATTACAATGACCATGTCTATTTTAAAAGAAATCCTAAAAGTAACTGGGAACAAGCTTAAGACATAAGTATTCACATAACTATGCAAACCCTCCTATGCAATCCAACTCGTCGCAGGGGAGAGAGGAAGGTGACAGACAGGAGTCAAGACTTCAAGAATCCTCATCTCATAAATCCTCAAGCGTAACAACCAGGTCAGGTCGAATTGGAAAACCACCAAGAAGGTTAATAGACGAAATAGATTAACCATGTAACTATTAAGTAAGTAGTATTAAGAAGGTTGTCTAGTTTTAATATAACTATAAGTATCATAGAGCATGTTGTCTGGTAGATAAAGTCGCTTGTCATTGTATAACTTATTAATTGTTTGTCAGGGGTTTAATTTGAACTCAACAAGGGGGATGTTGTAACATCACTATTTAGTATGATATTAGTGTGTACACCACTAGATGTAATCTATGGTTCCGGTTCATACCTGTCACTCCGGCACTGCTATGTCTGATCCCGTCTGGAATACCACGACCTAAATGTCTCTCTGTAAACTGTGATCCTAGTCTCAATAAACCCAGTTTATAAACGTTATCTTTCATTTATTAACAACACAACGCTTAACTGTGACAAAAGGCTCACCTCCAATTATTGATACAGAAGATTGTATTTTTCTATGTCCAGCCTTGCTAGCAATTTCTCTGTAGGAAAATCCCCTGTATGTCAACTAGATTGATGTTGGGATTCAGCGCTAGCACCTTCTGCGAAAATATGATTAATGAATTGTTGTTACTTGGTTACTTAGTGGTTATTTTAGTTTGCATCAGCCTCAACATACATACAAAAATATCAAATAACAATATATCTCATTTGTTAGAATGTGAGGCTGACATACATAATATCATTAATTTAACTAGAAATAAGTTACAGAAGTCTACACAGTAAAAGAATGGTTGTCCGGTTGGTCAATAATGTACCTGCAGCTATAATAATCACTTCTACACGCGTAATTCCTATTTACATTGGTGTACTTACTTGCAGTGGTGATATTTTGATTTGTCCTTTTCGTTTTGTAGCAAAACAGCGTAAGTCGTAATGCAGCCAGTACAAAACGAAGACAGAGCCCTATTCCTTGCCAAAGGTCTTCCAAACCAACCCTCGAGTAGTTACTCGAGGGTTGGTTTGGAACATTTAGTTAAATGTTCTGTGCCACTAGAAATGTTCCAAAACTTTTCATTGGCCCAAGCTCATGTATCTGTATGCGAATAGTAAATATAAATATAATGAAAAACAACAACTTTCGACAAAATCCAAGTCAAAACAAACAAAAACAATGAACAAATGGCGGTTTTTTTTTACTCAGTGTTGCCAATTTTTTTCCCGAGTCAATGTTTTTCTCACACTGATGGCGGTTCTGCAAACGACTAAATAGTAGATTTATTAACCAAGGGGATAAAGCAGGGTCTTCTGTCGCGGGTGACGATTTAAATCGCGAGCGTAACGAAGGACTCGAGGTTTACTCCCGAGCGTAGCGTGGGTGTTAAAAACTTAAATCACGAGCGAAGCGAACTCTACTTTTCGTACCATTTGCGAAAAAATTAACACAATAATAATATGAGATAAGCATTTATTAAAAATAATGACAATTAAAAATAAATTAAAATAAACTTAACGTTTATGTTTTTGAAGAAAACAAAAACGCGGGAAATTCCTAGACTAATATTTTTTTGTCGGAAAAGCAAAGGCATCAAGCTCATACGGCCTCGTCGGTTTTTGTAATTTTATTTAATAATCATAACTGCATAATAAATGCGTATTCCTTTTTCAAAAAGATGTATAATGCTTTATATACAAACTCAATGGTGTAAACATAGATGTAGTTCAGTATAAATTTCGGTAAGTATTCCAAATTTAAATCACATTCTCCCCCTATAGGATGAATGAAATTCAGTACAATTTTCTTTCCCTGTTTTTAACAGATTAAAAATGACTGTTGTTATGTTCGCTTTTTGTGGCATAGAATGTCACTTTTTTGAGCAAGTGGTACGAAAATAAACTATATTCGCAATTTTTATATTATATATTCCTATTACTGTCATTCGGTCGTCGTTTTGAGGATGAAATAAATTTTATCACGTTATAATTAAAGTCTTTGTTATAACATAATTACTATAGATAATATAACACGATAATTACTGGAAAAGTAAGTAAAGATATTTGTTTAATTGTTAGCTATACAATAATAAAAAAATAAAAAATAAAATCTTTTATTAACAGACTACATGGGCCCAAATTGTGTTAGTGACTACATTATCTTATAAACTATGTTAGTATACTTATACTTAGCAAAACAAAACAAGATGAAAATGTATCGACCACAGATAGTTTCATCAAGCTCCATGCAATACATGAAGCTTGATAAACCTACCCATGGTTGGCCCATCCAGCCTTTCAGCAAACACCCTCAAGATACTGTTGGTGCTTCCCCCCACTCTGTGTATCACCGACGCCACCTTCTTACGCATTAATGCAAAAAAGTCGTCAGTGTGCGCATCTGCGAACATACCTGACGCACTACAGTAGGGTGGAAGCCTCAACAGCACCCTAAAGGTATTATTGTATTGTATTCGCAGGGCATTGTTTGCTTTTTGGGTATGATTAGCCCAAAGGCTGCTGGAGTAAAATGTTTGGCAGTAAGCCTTGAACAGTGTCACTTGTAACTGGTACTGTGCAACCAGCAAACCTTCGACACAGCCAATGCTCTGCGCTCCCTTTCCATGTCTGTGTCGTCTTTCAGGTCTTCGGTAACAATGTGGCCCAGATATTTAAACTGGGTTACTCTCAGTAAAAGTGAACCGCACAGCTTTACCGGAGGGATAAATGATGGGCTCTTATTTCTACCTCTAAACACTAACAGCTCACTTTTCTTAGGGTTGTACTTTAGCCCATACTGCTCAGCATACCCTTCACAAATAGAAAGTAACTTTCTCATTCCACAGATAGATGGGCTCAGCAACACCATGTCGTCTGCGTAGCTCAAGTTGTTTAAACTAACTCCATCTATATGGCATCCTACATGTGTGTTGCTGAGCTCAACCAGTAATTTATTGACATAAACGTTAAAAAGTCTTGGGGAAGTAAGACCTCCTTGTCTAACACCAATAATGGAATAATAGTTAATTTTCCGAAAGTAGGTTCCCATGGGATATTTTTTTCACAATCACGTTTTTCGATATTAACACTGACGCTGTTCACTATATTTGTCATGCTGAACTATCTTTTCAAATCAACGTTTGCATACAAAGTGGTTTCGGCATTTAAAAATAATCATAAGGCTTCTTGAAAATAATAAAACAACTTGCCAGTATCGTGGTAATATAATATTTTCTCGAGTCAAAGCTTTAGCAGTTGATTGTATTATTTTCAACAATTTAAATTAGACTAACCAAAACTAAACTACCAGCTACAAACAAATAGTCCGCCAGTTGCGGTGTCCATACCGACCAACCCGGGACTAGTGGAAATCTCAATAAGTTGACAACCCTGCTTTTCTACTATTTTTCCACTGGCCACAGATGACTAAAACGTGAAGATAATAACGTTTCGTTGTGTTTTTCAATTATGGTAGTTTTTGGTAGAAAGTGTTTTATAAATTGGTTTTTAATTTTTTAAGAAATCATTGTACTTTTTCATTTATAAGCAGTAGTAGACCATCAGTTGTCATTAAAACAATGTTATATTATTGTAAAATAATTCGCAAGCAAATAGTTCATATTTGATAAAACATAACGTATATATGAAAACGATTGGGTAAGATTTTGGTACCCTCCCTATACAATTTGGCAGAATTTGTTTCATTTTAATTACACAATTCCGATTATGGACACGGAAATCGACTGGAGTTTGTTTAAATTCAGAATTGCTATCAGAAATTGAATGTGTTCCGCAATTAGGCTGCTGTTCTTGACTATTTGTGATAGCATGTAATATGGCACCATCGCTATCAAAAGTATTTTTTATCTCGGTAATCACCACAGGTTTAGCCTGATGAATAAAAATTTAAAATTAGAAGTGAGTGTGGACACATTTAAAGTGAGAAAATTTACCCATACAGTGGTCACCGTGGAATTCAGAGGATATTAATACCAACCTCTTCAACCATGCTTATGATGGCCCCGTGTTGTGGTGATAGAGGAGGTGCATGTGGTCCACCTCCAGTCCTAATTAAATTTCCTCTTTCTGTAGCACGTGCCTTACGTGTGACAGCTTTCATATTATCCCACGCCCTTTTTAAAGTTATAGTTTCACGCTGAAATATACACATAAATATACAGTCAACAAAAATTATCATAAAAAATCATTCACAATAGATTTTTTATCAATAATAGTGGCCTCCAACCTTGTGTACATTGGCATTACAATTAAACTCCTGTGTTATAATTTCCCATGCTGCTTGTTTCTTGGCGACCGACTTGCCGTCTTTTATTTTAGATTCCACGATTGGTCTCTTTTTAATTGCCAATAAAGCTTTTTCATCGGCGGTGAAATTAGCTACACGTTTGCGTGGTGTTTTTGTTCCTGTAGACTCCAAAAATGAAACAAACAATTTAATTTCTTCAAATACATGTGATGTTTAGCTACTGACATATTTTGATTTATTGAATGTACATAGAACGAAACTTACCATGATATAATGTTAAGATAAAGCTATAGCACTATAGTTAAACTTTATACACGAATTTTCTTTCTTGGCAGTTTAAACGCAACACAAGCTTTATACATAAATATAACCCCAACACTGACAGTTTACAACATTGACAGTTAGTGATACCAGAAAAAAAACTTTAGAGGTGTCAAGGGACACCCGGATGGAACGAAGTTCCTTTCCAGGATACATAATAGTTATAATTTTTTAATTATTTATATGTACTAAAAACCTGTATTCACTCAACAAAAATATTATCTCTCTCTCCCTATCTCTCTCCCTCTCCCCTCCCCCTCTCCCCCCGCTCCCCGCTCCCCCCTCTCCGTCCTCTCCCCCTCTCCCCTTCTGCCCATCTCCCCCTCTCCACCTCTCCACCTCTCCCCCTCTCCCCCTCTCTCCCTCTCTCCCGTCTACTCACAACAAAAAAAACAACAACATACAAAATATATACGGTCGAATTGAGAAACCTCGTCCTTTTTTTGAAGTCGGTTAAAGCATGTCGTGACAACTTTTCGTAAGAATTTTTTCCGTCTAGCCCCCTTTCACAAACGGCCCGTGTACTTTATTTTATTTACATGAAAATAGCTGTTTCGTTTTGTTTTTATGTAAAAACGATCGGGAAATGAACGAATTCTTATTTATATTGTTAATATAAAAGGTTTTAATGTATTTAAATAAAGTTTTTTGCTTATTAATAATATCACATTTTCAAGTGTGGCTACACCAATCGTTTATCGATACGCAATCTCAAAGACAATTTGACGTTACTCTTCCCTACGGATACTTAAAGTTGTCATTAACTAATGAACCCTTAAATATTGTCTCTGGGATGTATCGTTCATTAACAGATTTAATGATAATTGGTTAAATACTAATTAGGACTTATTTAATGAACCTTTCATTTAATGAACCTTTCTGAGTGTGGCAGTTAATCTCTTTAAATCTCAATACTGTTTGCATTTCCGCCCATAATCTAACGAATTTGACACTTATAGTGTTTTACAAATTCCTTTCACATTTTTAAGTGTTTAATCCCCTTACAGAATGAAATTCGGTTTCTTTTTTTTAGGCTGGATATACTGGGTGACATTTTTTAACGTCTTGAAAAAAATGGGGGTGATAGGTGAACGGAGTAGAAGCCTTTGGCATAGACATTTTTGATATTTTTATTATTGAAAAACATGTAATGAAATTGATCTAGCAATGAATACTACACATTTAAAGTAACATTATCATACTAGAACAACAAAAACAGAAATTTGGAAAAACAAAAAACAATTAAAAACCCATCGTAACTCAAATCACACACACTCTACTAAATGCGTGGTATGTATCAATGATTTCGTAGCGCGGTCCTACCCTTTGAAGCCGGCCGATAGGCGGCCTCATTGATATCTCGCAGGCGCACGAGCCGCACACTAATCCCCGTCCACCAGCGTCCCGCGCTCCTTTAGTCACCTACGATGAATCTGAAGGCCTTCCTGCCTTCTATTCTAGTTACACATCACACCATATGAAGGTCGGGACGGTAAAAAATGTCATCCGGTATATCCGATATATGTATATTGGAAATATATAAAAAATCGGATTTTTGATATTTATTATAAAAATCGGAGTTTTAGAACCCTGCTTATTACTTTTTCTAACTACTTTTTGTTTCATTCTATTCGTCCCATAGGGCGTATTCACGTAGGAAGTTGGCTACCGGCGCCGAGCTACCAGTGCTTATCGGTACTGGGAGCTTACTCTTGATTTTAATTCTAATCGATTGACAATGGAATTTTTACGTTTTGTACTCTTGATTTCAACGCTAGCGCCAAATTGTGTTGAAACTGGGTGTCTATTTTGGAGCACTAAGTGGAACGAGGATCGGGCTTGGCGGGCGGTAAACACTACTCTTGAGTTCATTTAACAGCTGTCTATGTCCATATTACGTTGGGATTGTTTGTTGATTGTGATCTTTCCAAAAAAAAGTGTAACTTTTTAGATATTGTTTTGCGTTCTTAGTAAGTTAAAAGTGTTAAATATGGCACGATTAGCATTAATGTACAGTGTTTTACGTAATTCCCACAAAAACAACTGAAACATAGACGAAATGAGCGTCGAATGATGCGTTATATGGACAAAGCGTTTTCCATGAACGAAGACGAATTTAAGGCAAATTATAGAGTGAGCAAGGATTTGTTTGAGAAGAATGATGAAAATATAAAGCCCTTCATGTCAACTCCTAAGAGATGAAGTGATATATCGCCGGGTTAGTGCAAATACCACTAACCCATGATTTTTGGTAAAATACGTTAAAAATGCTATTATAATCGAAAAATAAAATGAAAAATGATATGCCTGCTAGTTTCAAAGTAAGTGAGATGTAAAACCATCTAACTTAAACACTTTTCTTCAACTTTTAGGCAAAAAGACGACTATTATAAGTTAATACTCAAAAATTACATAAATTGAGGACCAAAATATAATATCTGGGTGTAATACATTTTATCAGAGACATGAGTATCCGTCAGAATGGCGGGTGTATGACTTCCAAAAAAATCAAAAATGAACTATATAAATGTACGTAAAATGTACGTTTTTGTACTAAAATAAGTATAAATGTACGTGTCTGTATGCGAAGCAAACATCATTTTAAAGTAATCCGCCATCCTGACGTCAGGTTGGCGGGTGCATTTTAATTCAATTAACTTTTTTCAAATTTGACAATAGGAATTAAATGTACGTCAATTGTACATATAGGAACACTATTTAAAACCTTCTTAAATGTTATACAAGCTCTGATATTGTAAAACGCACGTGAGCCGCCACCCTGACGCCAGAATGGCGGGTTGATTCTAAACCAATCAAACTATTTTGATAAACCAAATAACAAATAAATGTACGTCTTATGTTCTTGTCAGATAGTAAAACAAAACTCGAATAAATAGTTCACAGCGTGATTTAATCAATTTTATAACATTTGACCATAAATAATACAGTGGGCAATCAACATTTCTGGACTTCTATTTAATCCTGGCTTCAGATCATCATAGCACATCCATATACCATCACCCCTATATGAATGCGCTTTATAGTGCCCTATTGCATCATAATCAGAAATTAAGCTTGAAGGTACGTATTCAAGCACTCCTATAATATAATAAGTATTATTATAGTTGAGTGTTATTTCTAACGGAATATTGTCAATACGGACAAATGCCGATTGACTATATTCAAAAAGTATAATGTTTTGGGGTATGTATTCAAAGGTTCGCATGCCTTTACAGCCATTTCGATTGCAAATGACCAAATTGCTGTCGCCCCATAACATGGATTCAGCTGCCTTATTTATTTGGGAAATCTCTTTTGTTGGGTCAATTGAAAGAAATGTCATTTTTCTTCGAACATTGTTGGTCACACAAGTCTCACTTGTACAGGTTTCTATCCTCTCGGCACTCCAGATAATATCAGCAAAGAGCCTTTCAAAAACGTATGTCACGCTACATTCACAATGTATTGTCCTTGTTTCTCCTAATAAATTTGTTCTAAAATAATTCTTTACAACTTGAGCACGAACATTGTAAAGATCGTCGACAGAATTACTTTCATCAAACATACTTTTTATAAATAGACAAATCTCATTTTTACTATGGAGCACTTTGGTATTAAACGCAAATCCATCAACGCAAGCTTTTGCAATCAAGTAACAAGCGGAATCAAATGCGCATGTGTTTGTTACATTGATATTAATTGAAGAAGACTGTGAAAGAATGCCATTAAGTAGTATTGGAATATTTTTAAATGCTTTCTGCTTGTCATCGGTTTCTGTTTCTTTCCGATTTTCCATGTCATTTTCAATTTTATTTAACTTATCTTCCTCGTTCTTTAAATATTCCGTTAAAGTATTTTTATTTCTTATTTCTGACTTACGTCTCTTTCCTTGTAATGCCTTAAATGGTCGTTTTCGTTTTTTTCCTAAGCCTTTCCAATTTTCGATTAATGACGGTTTTTCGACAAAAGTAGATTCGTTCTTGAAGTCTTCTATTATTGATTTTTGCTTACCCAGCATGACAGTTTTACGTGGTTTGTTTTTAATTATTTTTGGTAGTTTTTCTTTCACTAATGCTGTTTTTATTTCTCCTTCTATAAATTGTGTGTGTTTTAAAATAAATTCATCAACTCTCAGACGATGACTCTTAGTTGTTATGTTGCAAAGATACCTTTTTATGTTTCGAAAATTACTTTCAACATTAGATGATGAAGGTCTTTTATTTTCGGAACAATACACTGGTACCATAATGTTAGACCAAAGAGGCAGTTGGCTAACTAATCTTGTTAATGTCGATAAAAGAGATGGCATAAAATATAAATTATCATGATTGTTGATATCTTCGATCTCAGATAACGTGACAATTAATTGTTCTTTTTCTATTAAAGATGTGTACCATTCCGGGATATTAGTCAATTTTTTTTCAGATGATTTATCAAATTCTTTTGTAATTCTCGCAAATATTGAATCATTGGTTTTATCTTTCATTGCGTTTAAGTCTTTATTTTCTTCTGTTTTATGTTCATCTACATTATAATCTCCTGTTTGTTTGATTAGAATTTTTTTAAGTTTTAATATTGATTTTGCACACCTTGATCCATGACAATCATTTTTGTTCAACATTATAGTTACAATGTCTGCAATGACTTCCTTCACAGTATCGTAATCTTCAAGGGACATAATGTGTAGATAGCATCGACAATAAAACGATTTTACTCTTACGTCAATGTTTTTAAAACAGTTTAAGTTGCATATTATTTTAACAAAGTGGCTTACATCAAGACGAATATATGTTTCATTTGGAGTTTGAGCCCGTTCCTCCAATTTATTAAATGATTGTATTATATACATTTTTGTAGAATCGCAATTAGTGAATGCTTTTACTACTGCTCCTATCAAAGCTGCCGAATCATCCAATATTACTTCATTAGGATTTTTTTTGTCTTTAATCCAAGTTTTTATCCATTTCGTAATAGTATCCATGTTATGACTATCAGATAACATCTGAGTAATAGGAACGCTTCGTCCATTGTTCTTATCATACATCATAGCATTATAAAAAAAAATGTGATTTGTCATAAACATTTTATTTGAAGGGCCAACCCCTTTGAACAAACTACCAGTAGCGTCAAAAGCCATAATGACTCTATCGGAAGAATTGTGATAGTTTTTGTAGTGTATTTCCTGAGTTGATGACCAATAATAAATGTAAAATGGATACAGGGATATTTGTCGAATTATATCATTATATGGACGTATATTTGTCATCATCCAAATGGCCAAAACAGGGTTTTGATGATAATATTGACTTTTATTATATTCGTACTTTATTTGCCTTAAACAGCCAGTTGTCGGCAAATGACTAGGTTCGAAATCTCCGGCATTCATCGTAGCATTAGCAAGCTTATTACGAACGACGATTGAAGATTCCTGTTTCAAATCTTCACAAATTTCTTTTCGTTTTAAAGGAGACAATTTTACCTTTTTTTTAGAATTGTGCTGAAATTTTTTATCATAATTCACAATGTTACCGTGACAAACAGCAATTTTTTCCGTTGGCCACATAATTACAATATTCAATTTTGCGGTGCATTGAGTACATGCGCCGTAGCAAGTTATTCGCTCTTGATATTTTACCGAATGAGTTTTAAAAGTCCAACTACATGGTATCTTAGTTTTTGACCAAACCTCTTCACGGAGTAAATGTGCCCATTCGTGTTTTGCCAACACATACTTGTTTTGATATGAAGACGATGGCTTATTTCTAACTATGGTTTTTGCTATTGGTCGTATTTTTTCCCATTTGTATATGTCTAAGCAAAATGTAAACTCAATACTTTCTGAGGTCTGATCCTCAATTTCTTCGAATTCAGTGTCCGATTCAGTTTGAACTTCCGATTCATTTGTTTTGTGTTCACAATTATCAAAAGACGACTGACTTATTGATTCTTCTAAATCAGATTCGTCACAAAGAGAAAAGTTACGATAATTTCTCTTTAGCGATAAATACAATGCCTTTGCTGACATCTTACCTTGTAACTCTTTACTGATTGTTGAATAAATTTCATCAACTGACGGCGGCAAATCACTTTCATGTTTAAAAAAATGTTTGTATTTCTTAAATATGTTTTTTTGTTCTTCTAATGATATTAAACTCTTTTTTCCTCGCTTCATTTCGAATAATATTTAAAGTATTCACTAGCACTGTATTAGCTTCAGACAGTTTCAATCACATTTGACACTGCGCTTGGGTAACAAATTGCTAAAAAATCTCACCTACCTTCGAAAAAGTTAAATCTCAAAACCTCTAACTAAAAGATAAATTGTTTTTTCGTACCACTTGCTCAAAAAAGTGACATTCTATGCCACAAAAAGCGAACATAACAATAGTCATTTTTAATCTGTTAAAAACAGGGAAAGAAAATTGCACTGAATTTCATTCATCCTCTAGGGGGAGAATGTGATTTAAATTTGGAATACTTACCGAAATTTATACTGAACTACATCTGTGTTTACACCATTGAGTTTGTATATAAAGCATTATATATCTTTTTGAAAAAGGAATACGCATTTATTATGCAGTTATGATTATTAAATAAAATTACGAAAACCGACGAGGCCGTATGAGCTTGATTCCTTTGCTTTTCCGACAAAAAAATTTTAGTCTAGGAATTTGCCGCGTTTTTGTTTTCTTGAAATACATAAACGTTATTTTAATTTATTTTTAATTGTCATTATTTTTAATAAATGCTTATCTCATATTATTATTGTATTAATTTTTTCGCAAATGGTACGAAAAGTAGAGTATTTTCCTCGGTTGTCTTAGTCTTGGGTGAACTTAAATCCCTCGCTACACTCAGGACTCATCTTAAAACCCTCGCTTCGCTCGTGATTTAAGTTTTTAACACCCTCGCTACGCTCGGGAGTAAACTTCGAGTCCTTCGTTACGGTCGCGATTTAAATCGTCACCCGCGACAGAAGACACTGCTTTATCCCCTGGTTAATAATCTACTATTGTTCAGAATAATGACACAAACTAAGTCAGTGTCACTAATAGATTCGTAGCTTATAGGTACTGCTTATGAGGAAAATGTGTAATTACTTTAGCTTGATAGGTAGCTTAAAAACCTTATTTATGTTACTACGTTTTTCCTTACGAAAATATAAAAAAATACGCTTGTTAATGTATAGATGAGAGAGGGTTTCTGATGATAAAGTCCAGTCAGTTGCGTCCAAATAGAAGCTTTCATATTTCCAGCCGCACACTGTTACAAGCTATTTGATGATAATGATGTTAATGTATATCAAAGTTACAAGAAATGCATACAGAATACACATATTCAACAACAACTTTCCAAAGACACGTATTCGGAGTTGGGACAACATCATAGCAAATCATTTGAGGCAGCTATATCCATGTGTTATGGGGCGACAGCAATTTGGTCATATGCAGTCGAAATGGCTGTAAAGGCATGCGAACGTTTGAATACATACCCCAAATATAATACTTTTTTAATATAGTCAATCGGCATTTATTTGTATTGACAAGATTCCGTTAGAAATAACATTCAACGGTAATAAATAATAATTCTTATTATATTATAGGAGTGCTTGAATATATGTATCTTCAAGCTTAATTTCTAGGGGTGATGGTATATGGATGTGCTATGATGATCTGAAGCCAGGATTAAATAGAAGTCCAGAAATGTTGATTGCTCACTGTATTCTTTATGGTCAAATGTTATAAAATTGATTAAATCACGCTGTGAACTATTTAATCGAGTTTTGTTTTACTATCTGACAAGAACATAAGACGTACATTTATTTGTTATTTGGTTTATCAAAATAGTTTGATTGGTTTAGAATCAACCCGCCATTCTGGCGTCAGGGTGGCGGCTCACGTGCGTTTTACAATATCAGAGCTTGTATAACATTTAAGAAGGTTTTAAATAGTGTTCCTATATGTACAATTGACGTACATTTAATTCCTATTGTCAAATTTGAAAAAAGTTAATTGAATTAAAATGCACCCGCCAACCTGACGTCAGGATGGCGGATTACTTTAAAATGATGTTTGCTTCGCATACAGACACGTACATTTATACTTATTTTAGTACAAAAACGTACATTTTACGTACATTTATATAGTTCATTTTTGATTTTTTTGGAAGTCATACACCCGCCATTCTGACGGATACGAGACATGACTCGCCTACACTATACAAAAATTTGACGATTAAAATAAACTTACCCTACAAAATGGAAAATTGAACTCGAAAAATCCAAAAATAAAATTATTTATCTACTGCTAGAAAAAAGTTTACGAAGATAACTTGTTTTACCTATCGATTACTGCACATTACTTTTTATTTTAATGTATAGTAATAACGAATATATAATTTAAACAGCTTTTACCATTTATAATTTAGTCATTTGACAAGTAAAAAATCTAGAGGTAAAACACTAACTAAACAGCAACTATCCGGGCGTAGTTGCTAGAGGTAAGGGGTTTTTAAATCTCGCATGCGTGTTAGTTGCATTGCGCTCGCGCTTTTAGCAGCACGTGGTTTTGATTTCTCGGGTTTCTTTTAAATTATTTGTGCGTCCAGTGATTATTTCAACATTGCAATGTTTTTTTCTACTAAAGAACCATCCATCCCGTATCAAACAACAATACTATAAACCCTACAAGTAAGTATATGACTGATTTCGTTGCTTTTTATAGGTTAAGTTGGTGTTAAGAACATTTTTGTACCTACATTCCAATTGCTTGGTCTAAAAACTGGGCAAAAGCTAGTTAAAGTTGCTTTAGGTTTTATTTTAAAGTGAGAAGTCCATTCACTATTAGTAAAAACGCAAAAGTACATAACTGTTTGTTTGTAGGTACTATTTTTTTAGATAGAACCGATTTTCGTGGGCACAGAAATAGATAGCGTAAATGCTGGAAATGGATATAGATCCTCTTTATGTTAAGGGTGAAATCTAGTATAGAAAATGCAAAGACGATATTAATTAATTTTGATGAAATTCGGTACTTACAGATTTAATTTGAATTCCACGTGAACGAAGTCTTAGAAGGCAATAGCTAGTAACGGATAAATTAAAGATTTTAGGTACTTTTTCTGTAATCTTGTGTTTTCTATGTCATTTTTTTAAAATTAATTTTCGTGTTTTCGATTATAACTTAGGAAATTGAAACAACTGGGTACCTAATTTACTTACTGACAGTACTTATACTTACTACCTACTCAACATTCAACATTCCTCTCTTAACTTGGCAAATGAATTATGCTCATCCATTCTGAACATTACATTTATTTTGTACTTGAGTACTTATAGTTAATTATTTTACCACAAAAGTAGTTAAGTATACTAATCATCATCATATTTTCAGCCTGTTTGTACTAAATTTATATTAGATATTCTTGTAATTTTTTCAGGTCAGGAACAAGGTTTTGATGAAATTGATGATGAATATTTGTCTCAATCTTACGATATTTTCGAGAATGAAAGTTGTGCAACTGCCTTGAAACAAATAGGTATGAGCATGTTTAATAAAATATGTAGAAAGGTATTATACATGACAACTACTGGGATATTATTTCAGTACATAAATTGCGTACAGAGATTACAATGTGTTTTTTTTTTTGTTTTCAGATAAGTCAACAAATGAGATTGATGATAATAAGACAGAACATAATATTAGTCAGAATTTGCAAGGAAAAGGTTAGTACCTATCATATTGTATAATTATCTCTGGTTATGTGTGATACATTATTTTAACGATTTACCCGAATACCTAAAAGTAGGGCAATGTGTTGATAGGTATTTTTCGCATGCTTTGTACCCTGTACCATGGCTTTATAGGTTTTAAAATAAAATACAATGTTTTCCTTCAATTTACCAGGCAGACTTGGACCAGGAATAGATGTTGGAGGTGGTGATGGTCATTTCCATAATTAGTATTGTATCTGTGGTCGACGCCTCATTTCGCTTTATTTTATACTTTTTGTTACTTGTACCTAGTTGATAAATTCTATTTTAATCTCAAAGGCTTGTTTTCTATTTTCAGAAAATGACGGAGTTGCGGATGAAGTTCTTGCAGAGGGAAATCATGAAATTTCTTCAGACATAATTAAAAATTCGAGTTTGAGAGTAAATTATTTAGAAGATTTAATAACTCTGGATGATTTGATCGAACCCATTGCTGATTTTACTAACAATGAAAATATACCGCCAATTCCGGACTTGGATCAGGATTTAAACGAGGCGTCGACTACAACTACAATACTACTTGTTCGGCGCCAGACCTACCTCCCAGGACAGACAACAAATAGGCCAACTTTGGGCGGGTCTTGGGTAAGCGTGGGTCGAACTGTCCGCCGTGCGCGGAGCTGATTAACAAATATTCAATCACTCACCTGGTTGAGGAAAACTCGAGGTCTCAGGTACTGAGCCTACTTGGATTTATGTATGTAAATGAGTGTATATTGTACTGTGTAGTGAATCTGTAAGTATTTCAAGATTACAAGCCGCTTCAATACGCTAAAGATTTCAAGCACGCGGTTCCATGTCACTATCACCTCATTTCAATCAAATTCCAAAATAAAACCCGTTCAATATCGTCAAAAGGGGTTGCTTGCACACAAAACAATCGGATCACAACAAATTGTCCGCAAAACTAAAGATTCAACAAGATTAATAATATAAATGCTCGCAAGCCAAATTCAACCAACCAACCTCCATTATCAAGATCAAAACAAGTGTCAAAATCAAACTGACAAGTGACAGTTGTCACTCTGTTACACGTCATGGTGCGCAGGCGCACAGAGTAAACAAAAAACTGTCGTACGGTCAGTTGGTCGGTCCGTGTGTAGTCACGGGACGAAACACTGCTCATGGATATTTTTGGCCGTGTTTTCGAAAATCAGTCAAACAAAATTGTCAAAGACCTAATTGATGAAATTTTTACCAGGACCTGGAAAATAATAAAACCCAAAAGTCGATGGCGTGTGCCGGACCCAAGCTCGTGGAAAATCAACGTGGCTAAAAAAGAGGCGTGCAGATGGTCTGTCATATGAAACAAAAAAGACCTGTAGAGAAGCGAAAAACCCAAAACCAATCGACTGCTCAAAATGTCAATATAAATGCACGAACAAGTTTTCGGAAGAAGATCGCATGTTCCTCTGTCGACACTATTGGAGTCAAAAGTATTCAGACAAAAAGAAATTTATTCTGAATTTAGTCAAAATCATGCCTGTAAAAACCGTTGTTATAAATAGAAAGCGCTCAACTCAAAGATCTAATTCTAAAAAGTACTTTATTATACTGGCAGATGAAAATGTTCAGGTTTGCCAAAAATTCTTCTGCCATACACTTTGCATCTCACCATCTGTTATAACAGAAGCTGTAAACAAAAGAAATCACTTAGGTGTTTACGAACCCACCTTTGATCCTCGGGGGCACAAAGTTCCTCCAAATAAGACGCCAGCAGAGAAAATACTAAGTGTCAAGAACCACATCGAATCTTTTCCCAAAATGCAAAGTCATTACGTTCGAAAATATACCAGCCATGAATATTTGGATTATAAACTTTCTATCCCAAAAATGTATAATCTTTACTTGCAAGAATGTGAAAAGAACGGAAGTGAACTTGTTACAGAAAATATTTACCGTAAAATATTCTATACCGAGTACAATTAAGGGTTCTTTGTTCCTAAAAAAAGGATCAATGCCTTATATGCACCAGATACGAACGCGCAAGTCCTGAGAAGAAAGCAGATTTAGAAGAAGAATACAGAATATTATTGCCAGAAAGGAAGTTTGTAACAAAGAAAAAAAGATGATAAAGAAAAGGCAGCTAAAGAAAAAGAGTTTGTTTCAGCCACATTTGATCTTCAGGCTATACTTACTACAAATTCCCAATGACGAAGTCGGTCTACTATACTACTGTCGTAAACTAACCGTTTACAATTTGACGGCTTACGAAAAAGCATTGCCGAATGAGGCATACTGTTTTGCATGGTCGGAGGTGAATGGCATGTTGTAATATTAGTTTAATAGAATTTTATGTCTTTGAATTGCTGGCATGTTTTAAAGTCTATGGTATGTGAAGAAGCTTTTTTATGTAAGGAACGTTTTTGAAACATTAATTATTGGACTTTTGTAAGAAAATGAAGTAGTTTTTCAAGAGGAAAAGACTATTCGGTTTTGTGATTGATGTGTTTAAGAGGAGTTTTGGAGGACTTTTATTTAGTTTAGCATGAGTTTTTAATAGATTTTATTAGGGGCTTTTCGATGAATTAAAATAAATTAAAAGTGAAGTTTTTTCTAGTTGATTTACTTGAAGGTTTCCACTCACAATATGGTGGTTAGAAATCAAAACCAAATTATAACAGGTTATGGGCCCAGCATATCCTGCACCTCATGTTGTGAGAAGGTCGAGGAAGGAAGAGCCTAAAAAAAAATATCTTGGAGTAAAAGTTAAAATTATTGGAAATAAAATTTGTTGAAAATGACTGACGATCTAAAATTGTCAAAACTGACAAGCGAGTCAGAATACATTTTATGGAAACAAAAATTAATGTTATTTTTGACAGCAAGGGAGCTGGATTCTGTTTTGGAAGATGATGCAAATTTAAAGAAAGATTTTGTCCGCGCACCGCACTGATTGTGAGATGGCTTGGCGCGTCACAAGGAAGCGAATCTGCACCGCGACCAGTCATTCATCAACACGTTCTTTCATACTTTCATTCGATCTCCGTTCCTAAACACACATCATGTCGTTAGTTAGCTTGTGAAAACCATAATTGTACATGAAAAATACATTAAACGCATATTAAAAGTTGGAGTCAGATTATTATTCATCGAACCCTGGGTCGAAACATGGTGACCCCGCCGTGATCAAGCCAAAATCAAGAAGATTCTGCGCAGCTATCGGCTATATTTCAAACTAGCTTCCGCCAGCGGCTTCGCCCGCGTGAATATTCAACCCCCCAATTCACCCTCTTAGGGATGGAATTTCAAAAAACCCTTTCTTAGTGGATACCTACTCTTCATAAAGAATACACCCTCCAAATTTCATGTCTCTAGGACCAGCGGTTTAGGCTGTGCGTTGATATATCAGTCAGTCAGTCAGTCAGTCAGTCACTCAGGACTTTGAATTTTATATATATAGATTGAATCGTCATAACCGAAAGCGGACTTTGTACTCGACGCACAGTGATTTGAAATACGTTGCCCAGCCGTTGAATTTCATCTTCAGTTTGGACATCCGAAGAATCAAGTTAAAAAATAGATTGGTTTCTTTACTCTGAGGCGAAACCGCTGGAAAATCTGGATATTGTGGACATTCTACTTAATAATGCCAAGGAGATACGATTGGAGCCAAAACCCATCGCCAGGAGATCATTCCGGAGACAGCTTGTAGCCCAGCCGGTCAGCTATATTGTGAACTTGGAGCGCCGCAGCCACGGAAGCTAGCCAGGGAAGTGATCCATCCTTTATTTCCACTATTATTTTCTCAAATTTCCTGTCCTCTATTTGCCTGAACATTGTGCACATTTCCTTCATTGGTCAAATTTTATTGCGAATAGCAAGTGTTTTACACAAGACCTAAATAGCTATTCATCATTAAAGTAAAACTTAAAATCATTTATAAGTCGCACGCCGTGCAGCTCATTGAGTTTACTACAGCCACTTGCGCATGCGCAAATTGCCAGTCCAAAGGTTAACCGAACATATTTCTAAAAATCTAAAACGTTTTATTACTTTTAAATTATTCACGTTTATCTAATTACACATTCCAGTGCATTTTGTGTGAGTGAAGCGCGTCCTTGAGAAACGGACCAGCTGCCGCTCGATGCCCATTGTTTCGTTTGGCGCGTTATCTATCGCCAGCCGATCTATCAGCTGATTTGTCCCGTTACCTGTGATTCTAACTTTGAATCATCGACGCCTGCGCTGGATTGCAATTAAGTATTATTGAATTATCTTTGTGTGTTAAATTGTGTATTGCTGAATGTTAACTAATTATGTCGCATACAAGTACGCGTGATGTACGTTCTAAATCACCTGTTGGAAGTTTAAAACTTCAAGTTCCTGCTGCTAGCTATTCAAAATATTATTTAAAAGATTTGATGACAAAGCGTAGTTCAATTAAAGGTCGCGTAACTAAGTTCAAGAATTTTTTAAACGAATTAACTTCATTAGAGAACCCTAACGACGTTGTAGTGCAAACTTTAGTAAATAGGTTCGAAAGGTTTCGTGAATTGTTTATTTATTTTGAAGATCTGCAATCGAACATAGAATTATTAAACTCCTCTGAGTTAGAAAATGAACTCGACATTAGAGACGCCATAGAAGGTGATTTTAGTTCGCTGATTGCAAAGGCTAAATTATTCATAGATGCTAATCTTGCGAAACCAAGTAGTAGTTCTGATTCTTCTCATTCTTCAAAATGCTGCAGTAATAAACCTATGGGTTTTAAATTACCTTTGATAAAAATAGCGAAGTTTGATGGTAATTTCTTTAACACTTTCAGTGCCAGGTAGGAAAAAAGAATTATTCAAAAGTAGACTCTATTCACACCTAGCTTATTTTTGTGATTTGCACCCGGTAGGCGGGTGCACGGCATGGTCGCAAGGTACAAACTACTTATACGTAGGATTCGGATGCGAGTTGTGGGCATGCGAACGGTAATTCCGTTGGACCCGGATCCGGGTTCTTGGCACTAAAAGTGTTTGGATGGAATTCCGTGACACATTTGTTTCTTTAATTCACAGCAATGACGTGATTGAACCTATACACAATTTTCATTACTTGAACTCTTACCTTGAGGGAGAGGCATCCAATGGCATCAGCAACTTGCCTGTTTGTTCTGCAAATTACGACGATGCCTGGAATCTCCTCTGTGAGAGATACAACAATGTTAAGCAGCTGAAAAAGAATCATTTTAATTCATTCTGTAATTTTCCACCTACCTCTCGAGATTCTGCCAAGTCTCTGCGATTTTTGATTGACCATGTCTCTAAAGGCTTGCGTGCCTTGAAGAATCTGGGTGAGCCTACAGAGTGGTGGGGCGGTCTAGTTGTCCATTTGGCCTCGGCGAAGCTTGATAGCAGTACTATGTTCAAGTGGGAGGAATATACGAACACAATAGAAAATTCCCCCACGTTACAGGAATTCTTTCAATTTCTCAAGAATCGAGCTACTATTTTAGAGGCTGTTCAAAGTAATAAATTTAAAAAAAAGGGACACTCATCACGCCAATGCAGGTTAGCTCCATGTTCTACTTGTAATAGAAGACACAACACCTTGTTGCATCGGGAAACGTCTCAGCCTGTGAACACATCAAATGTTCACACGTCTGCATCCTCGACTGAATGTGCAGTCGAGCATATTTTAAGAGTTGCTACTGATGACGTAGTTAGCATGTCGGTCAAAGCCGACCATAGTGTATTGCTTTCAACAGCTCTGGTTGATGTTTTTAATCCAGTGACGAATCAATGCACTACAATTCGAGCTCTGCTAGACAGCGGGAGTCAGTCTTCCTTAATCACTGATAGTTTAATAAATAAACTTCAGCTGACTCCTCAGCCAATCCAGGTCGATATTGTAGGTATAGGAAACATATCTACTTCTCAATCACTACAGAGATGTGTAGTGCAAATTAAATCAAAACTCAATGCTTTTACAGCAAATGTGTCATGTTTGGTTTTGCCTCAGTTAACCTTTTGAGCGCCACGACAAAAAAGCAAAATCGTGCCGTCAGCGCCAAGCTATAAATTCATTCTTTAATACCTACAAAATGGTAGTGAGTTCGAAATTATATCGATAAAGAACTAACAATTATTTTTTTAACATATAGTATGTTTTTAATAAGAGGTTACTATACCGGAAATATGCAATAAAGGAGTTTTATTTCATCCCGCTTTGTCTTTTATGATAGAAATGATACGATATGTGTCACAGTTTCGGCGTTAAATTCACAATCCAAAACAACAGTCGATAAAAGCAAGTCAACACCATCACAGCACTATGTACAGTCAAGACGTACTTTCTTGTCATCTTATGATGACACTGGCGTAGCTGGCACGGCTTTTCTTAATTTGCCCGCCTCGACACTAGAGGTGCGCATCCGATATTTATGAATAATATCGAATTAATAAGAGTTATTTTATTTTAATGGTTTCGCTTTTTATATACAGTAGCAGCATTTTTATTTAATACAACTTGCTTCTGCCCGCGACTTCGTCCGCGTCATATTTATTGCTCCTCCAACCCATTCCGTCGCATCGTATGTATATTTTTTATGTGAAAAAGAAAAGTATTGTTTTTACTATTGTGCGCTTAGCAAAATTCATTTTTATTTATATAGATTTAAGTTTCCTTGAAAGAATAACCAGTAATAATGCCTTAATGTACCGTCACGTAGGTACTGATGATATCTCAGCTGAAATAAATACCATTTACTGTAGATATATCTTTATCAGAATACGACGAAAATGGGCGGAAGCAAATTTAAATCATCAAATGAATTTGTGTTTTAATCATTAGACGAAGTTTTTATACTCAAGATTTATAAGTACAAATATTGTAATAAATACGAAGAAAGGGACAATATTATCCTTGGAAACAAATGAAACTTAGTTCAAATAAACCTCAATCAGATCCGTGTTTATATTATGACACGTCAGCCGAGCTGTTTGAAATGGTTTACATGAATTTTATTCTCTTTTTAATGACAAAATCTGAACTTCACTTCGTAGTATTATTTGAAACAAATTACTTATAACACAATAGTATCCTTAAACAAGGATGTATGTTCCGATGACTATAGTCTGATATACTGATCTCACAAAATGTGTATTGACATGATAAACGAATATTTTAATATGAGATTTTAAGTCGTTCAGAATCCTGCCGGGGTAGCGAAATTGTTCGAAAGAGTTACCGTGGCTCTGGCATATGCACTGAAGGAACTGGGATGGGTTTTAGTCAGTAAAAGTCTGACAATACCTCCCGCTCCACCCAGAGCGTGAGACGTCATTTGATGATTACCATTGACCACCCGCAAAAAAAAGTTACATACATACATACATAGAATCACGCCTTTTTCCCATGGGGGTAGGCAGAAACCACGGAACGCCACCTGCTACGATCTTTACACACTTCTTTTGCCCCGTTTAGGTTCATACAATTGGTCATACACACACGCCGGTTGCGAGTACTACGCACCTGACCTTTCTGAAGAACATCACCAATAAGGTCCCTATATGTCCTCCTAGGGCTCCCGGTGTTTCCACTCACATCTGCCTTGTAAATACCTTTTGTGAGCCGACCTTCATTCATCCTCTCAACATGACCAAACCATCTAAGCATACTTTTTTCAATTTTTGTCACTACATCTTCTTTTACACCACACCGTTCTCTTATCACATCATTCCTCAGCTTATCATTCATAGTCACACCACACATGCTTCGCAAGGAACGCATTTCCACAGCATTTATTCTACTTTCATGCTTCTTTTGCCATACCCAACATTCACTTCCATACATAAGCGTAGGCACCAGTACACCATTGTGAACAGCCAGTCGAGCCTTATCGGACATCAACTGGTTGGTCACAAACGCATGTAAAGCACCGTTTACTTTATTTCCCGCATTCACTCTTCTTTCCACATCTTTATCAATCTTTCCATCCCTTGTAAACAAACTCCCCAAATATACGAACTCACTTACTTGCTCCACACTCTTATCATTTATTTTTACATCACATACCGATACGTTCTCTTCTCTTTCAAACACCATGACCTTCGTCTTTGCTCGCCACACACCACGTCATTTGTTTCCACGGGGCGAAAAGCGAGCAGCGGGCAAAAAAAAGTTGTTTAGAATAATAAAGTAATGAGAACAAACTACTGATACAAGTAAAGGAACATCTCTATTTACAAATCGACCACATGTGACGTCATAGGATTGTCACGATTAGATGACTCTGGCGCTCCAGGCACAGACAATATGACAGTGTGGTGGAGATGGGCCTTACACTCATTATGATTTATCGATAATCAACTGACACCGACATTTAATGAGCATATAGTTCAGTATTTTAATAATATTTAAATAGATTTCATGATTCCTGAATCATTCAACTTCAATATCAAAAGTTTTATTTATTTCTTGTTGAAAATTTTAAAGAAATTAAACATAACGTAGGTTACCGTCGAAGTCGATATTCTTGTTGTATTGATTGCTAGTTACATCACTACGTGTCATGATATGATGACTGTGGCGCTGAGGGCACTACGTTTTTCGAACTTTATAATTGGTGTTTGTTTTTGGCATCTTATGTTAATATGGGTGAAATATAAAGAAATAAGCTCAACTAATATAAATTAGGATGAGTCAAGGAACATAATTAGCAAAGAAAATAAAAAAAACAATGTTGTTTTATGAGTTTTATTTACGTTTAAAAGTCTGTCACGGTATCGTGTCCGTGGCGTGCTGGGCACGTTTTGGTTTGTCATCTATACATGACTCTGGCGGTCAAAAGGTTAACAGGTAATTTACCTAAGAAAACATTTGATATTTCGCAAATCAACTTACCGCCTAATATTAAATTAGCCGATCCCACATTCAACAAATCTGCTAAGGTTGATATGTTGATAGGTGTCGATTTTCATAGTTCATCGAGTTGATCATGATTGCATCGATTCGCGAATTCATCTGGCCTCTTGCTGGCAGAGATCTCGCGCGAACCACTGCGAGACAGTGCATTGTTTGTAGGAAGGCTAGCGGGAAAACTTTAACTCCCATGATGGGTTCCTTACCTGAACAGCGTGTGAATCCCGACTTCCCATGTTCTAGTACTGGTGTCGACTTCGCTGGGCCATTTTTTTTTTTTGATAACAGATAGGAAGGGGAGAGGATGTAAAATTACAAAATGTTTGCATTTTTGTTTGTTTACGATTTAAATGTTTACATCTCGAGGCTGTGAGTGAGCTTTCGAAAGATGCTTTTGTACTTTCTTTGAGACGTTTTATCTCTCGAAGAGGAAAACCAGCAGAAATATTCTGCGACAATGGCCGTAATTTTGTTGCTGCAAACAAGGAAATTCGGGACTTGATCTCAAGGCATGCTGATGATATTGCAGGCTTTGCTTCAGGCGAGGGTATCAAGTTTAAATTTCAACCAGCGTATGCGCCCCATTTCGGTGGCTTATGGGAGGCTAGCGTGAAATCTGCCAAGTTCCACTTGAAGAGGGTTTTAGGTAATGCACATTTGACATTTGAGGAATTAGCCACTTTGTTCAGTCAAATCGAGGCAATTCTTAACAGCCGCCCTTTATATCCCTTATCCTCTTGTCCTGATGATCCTCAGTCCTTAACCCCGGGTCACTTCCTGATCGGACGACCACTAACTTCGATGCCGTCCCCTAATCTGAAAAACCTAAATTTCAACAGATTGGACCGTTTTCAGCGACTGGAACAGCTGCACCAAGGTTTTTGGAGACGCTGGCTAGAGTATTTAGCTGAGCTGCAACAGAGGCAGAAGTGGAGAGTTCCCACTCGACCGCTACAAGCTAGTGATTTGGTATTGCTGAAAGAAGAAAATTCTCCACCCATGTCTTGGAAATTAGGCCGTATTCAATCTCTGTTCCCAGGAAAAGACGGAGTGGCTCGAATTGCCGAAGTCAAGACAACTTCCGGCACGTACCGCAGAGGTGTGAAGTACCTATGTCCATTGCTGGATGCTACAGAAGGTGCTTCATTGGAGTCTTTTGTTTTGACTAGTAAAGATTGGGAAGAAGTAGAACTACAAAAACAACAAAAAAAGATGAAAGAGATACAAGACAAGGAGAACAAACGCATAGAAAGACTAGAGAAAGCCAAAGAGAAACAATTACTCAAGGAAAAAAAACAAACTGAAACTATACAGAAAAGAACAAAGCCAAAGATTTAAAGTTAATTAAGAAAAGTAAACCAAACTCTGATAGTATCAAACCAAAAATTGTAATCCAATCAAATGTCTTGATTAAACCTGCAAATAAAATCTCAAGTGATATTGAAGAAGAAAGAGGATATATACGAGAATTAAAAAAACTTTTTTACAAAAAAAAAACAACCGACTTCCTTAAAAACACTTCAAAGTGAAAAATAACTTTAATTTCGCAAGTCGGTGTCTTAGGATATGTATTTATGGTTTTTTTGCCACCGACTTCCGAAATTAAAGTTATTTTTCACTTTGAAGTGTTTTTAAGGAAGTCGGTTGTTTTTTTTTTGTAAAAAAGTTTTTATTTTTGAATTTTTAGTTGTGGTATCCACCCCGCACTAATTCCAAACAAACAATGCATATTTATGCGATTGCAGAAATCGCGGTTGATTTGCTGTCATTTTTTAAAGAGTTCCGGTGTTTATCTCTGGAATTCATCATCAG
Organism: Aporophyla nigra; assembly: GCA_947507805.1. Lineage (NCBI taxonomy): Eukaryota > Metazoa > Arthropoda > Insecta > Lepidoptera > Noctuidae > Aporophyla > Aporophyla nigra. Next base: position 20,894,604 of record OX382292.1, on the reverse strand, counting down.
ATCTATATGAAATTCATATGGGACCATTTCGGAATAAACCCCTTTCAAACAAAAAAAGAATTTTGCAAATCCGTCTATATATGACAGAGTTATGGCCGAACATACATAAAAAAAATAATAAAAAAAATATAAACATCCGAATTGATAACCTCCTCCTTTTTGAAGTCGGTTAAAAATAGAACATATGAGCGGAGTTAAACAAGCAAATATTACTATCCTAAAGGAAATAAAAACAGACCAATTTTAGAAGCAGCTGAAACTGAAAATGACAGAAGCTTTAAAGAATCGGAACAAGTAATGGTCAAAACAGAATCAAAGAAAGGACCTATTTTAGATGAACCAAACAGAGTTTTAAGGGAAACCAGAAAAGATAAGATAAAAGTTAAAGAAAATAGATTGAGACCAATGACAAATGAAGAACTGTTAAAAGTTTTAGAAGATGATTAGGTAGGCGTGTTTATTAATGAACCGGATAGGTTAAATTATTTATGTACTTACCTATGTTCGCATTTATTCGTGACGGCAAGGTGTGCCTAAGCCTACATTAGTAGATATGTAGTGCCAATCGTTATACCAAATTCGCTGTGCCAATAATTATACTTCCATGCCAATGATTGTGCAATAACATAGAATTAAGTTTAATGTTACTTTTTAAGCAATAAAGCTATTTTTTTTAATACCAATGTGTTTCATTATAATTTACGTTTATGTACCTTATATCTGGCAAACATTAGTTACATAAAAATATTATTATAACATAGAAGTCACTATATTTATGTTGAAGATCATCTTAGAATGCCAATCATTGTACTGTTTACCCCAGGTGGATTAAATCTAACTGATCGCTGAGGGACGTTGAAACGAAGTTTATGCAGGAGATCAGGACAGTCAATTTCGTTAGATATAATTTTTAAAAGAAATGTGCAATCCGCTCATCGACGACGATTTATAAGTGGCTGTAAATGAAATTTCTTGCAAAGATTTATGTAATTATCAGAATGGTATGGTATACGCAGTCGAAAACATAGAAAACGAATAAATCTTTTTTATATTTTCTCAATACGATCGATGTACTTGCCATACAACGGGTTCCATATTTGTGACGCATATTCCAGATGACTTCTCACAAAAGAACAATAAAGAATCTTTAGGGTTTTAGCTTCCTTGAAGCAGCCTGCAATTCTCATTACAAAACCCAGTGACTTTGAGGCTTGGGCAACTATTTGATCAACATGCACGTTAAATAAATGTTTTGAATCATGGAAAACGCCCAGGTCACGTACACCGTCAGATCTGTGTAATAGTTGCCCTTTAAGGTTGTAAGTTGTAGGGAGAGGAACGCGCTTTCTACTAAAAGAGATTACTGAATATTTAGCAGGGTTCAAGTCAAGTTTATTAATCAAGCAATAATCATCCAATCTCGCCAGATCAGATTGAAGAGCATTCATGTCGTCATCTGATGATATAGAAGAAAATATCTTCATATCAAAGCAATTACCACTATTCTGGGAATCTCTAGGGACAGAATACAGAGAATTTGTAAACAGCATCTAACCACAATGGCAATGCCGAAAGAACGAAGAGGAGGGGATAGAAGGTCCAATTTGAAGGAATACTGAAGGGATCTGCCTGCCAGGGTCGCGAGATCTGTTCGAAAGAGTTACCGTGGCCCTGGCATATGGGCAACTGAAGGAACATGGGTGGGTTTTAGTCGGTAAAAGTCTGACACGCCCTTCCGCTCCACCCTAGAGCGGGAGACGTCATTTGATGATTTCCCACCCACAAAAATAAAAAAATAAACTGTGGCGCCCACTCCACACGAAAGACAAAATTTGACGCGGACGAAGTCTTGGGCAGAAGCCATTATTCAATAAAATTGAAAGATATGTACGATACAGTAACGATTTTGTAACTCATACTGCAAGCAAAATAAATCAAAGGTAACAAGAGTCAATGAACGAAATGAAACACGGGGATTCTCCGAGCGACAAAGGAGCAGAATATTATGTCCCGACCGACTCCTCAGCTGACCCGACTGCTATGCGATTAAAAAACGGATCTTCAAGTGTTTCGAGGCGCGATATTCAAATACTACATAAAGAATTTTTCAATTATGTTTTGAATAATAATAATAATAATAAACCCGCAGGGCAGCATGTGGCGTGCTGTTGGGCAGTAGCGACCCCACGGACCCTATCTCCCGGGAGAATTCTTGTTCCTCATCTCTGGCTTGCCTTTTTTGGCCGGCTGGAGTGAACAATGAAGAGGTTCAGAGCTCCCACCTCATTCTTGCCTTTATTGGCCGGCTTGAGTGGAGATTCGCAAGAGCAAACGTGCTCGGGGAAAGGAAGTATTCCAGTAAGTGCTCGTAGGGATATTGACCATCTTCCGGGCTCTGGGATTGTTCTGAAAGCCGTGGAATACCTCTCCACTTCTCAAGCACCTCAGGAAGTGTTGCCCCCTTGTCGCTGCGTCACTATGTGCCAGCGACGGTTTCCGGGGGCCCATTATTGAGTGTGCAAGTCACCCCCTGCCATTTAATCCGTGTAAATACAAACATTGATGCGGCAGGGGCCATAGACCTTCCATAGTTCTTGGTAACCAGTCCATTTTAGCCAGTCAAATACATAGTCCAACATCTTGGTTTCCATATCCTGCAATAGTCCAACAACAACCGGAGGTTGTCCTTGGGTGCACTTGCACAGTGCATACGGGGATAACCGTCGGTTAGTGCCTCACTTCATTTAAATTTTCTAAGGGGCCTCTGCGAGTTGGCTTCGGCCCCTCGTACGCCTTCTAAAAGACCGGGATCCTAGGATCCCGTGATATATAAATATATATATGAAAATAATAATAATAATTGAATCCTCTAAGCACACTGCTGGAGGATTCAGGTCTAGGCTATCGATTGAGAAGAGGTGGTCAGTTGATATCACACCTCCTTTACATGGATGATCTGAAACTCGTTGCCCCCAACAATTTGCGACTGATGGAGCTACTGAAGGTAACAGAAACGTTCAGTAGCGCCATCAGGATGGAATTTGGTGTGGACAAATGTGCAGTCATGCATGTAAAGAGAGGGGAGATTGTAGAATCCGTGGGTACCGAACTTACGGATTCTATACACCTTAGATCCCTCTCCTCAACCGAAACCTACAAATATTTGGGTATGTCGGAAGCATTAGGCATCAATGCTACCGACATGAAACAATCGCTGAAGGCACGTTTCTTTGGCCGCCTGAAAAAGGTATTTAATAGTCTTTTATCAGGCGGCAACAAGGTGCGTGCCTTCAACGGTTGGGTCATGCCGGTTTTGATGTATTCTTTCGGCATACTCAAATGGACTCAGACGGAACTTGGCGCTCTGGATAGGAAGGTCCGCACATTGCTGACGGCAGATCGGATGCATCACCCACGGTCATCAGTGATGAGACTGTACATCCCGCGGAAGTGTGGGGGTCGAGGTTTCTTAAACGCTAAAACCCTCCACAACCGCGAGATCTGCAGTCTCAGGGAATATTTTCTTCAAACTGACGTGGGGATGCACCGAGATGTGGTCGCAGTGGACAAGGGCCTCACCCCGCTCTCCTTGGCGAACGAGAACTGGCGCAAACCTGCAGTACTGGATACTAAGGATCGTAAGGAAGTATGGCAAAGCAAAGAGCTTCATGGTCGCTTTTTCCGGGCTCTCCATGGGCCTGATGTAGACTTTTTGGCGTCCGTATCCTGGCTGCGTTTCGGCGACCTCTTTGGGGAAACCGAAGGTTTTGTCTGTGCGATTATGGATGAAGTTATCATGACGAATAACTATCGGAAATACATTGTCAAGGATGGTACGGTTGACATCTGTCGGGCATGCCACCGTCCCGGTGAATCAATCCGACATATTGTTTCCGGTTGTTCTCGTCTCGCTAACGGCGAGTACTTGCACAGACACAATCTAGTAGCTAGGATCATCCACCAGCAACTTGCTTTGCAGTACAACCTTGTGGAATCTGAAGTACCATACTACAGGTATGTGCCCGACCCAGTTCTCGAGAATGGTCACGCCACATTGTACTGGGATCGATCTATCATCACAGACAGGACTATTGTAGCCAATAAGCCTGATATTGTAGTGATAGATCGACGAGAGCGTCGTGCAATGATTGTTGATATCGCTGTCCCTCATGACGAGAATCTCGTGAAAGCTGAGCAAGATAAAAAAATCAAGTATCTTGACTTAGCACACGAGGTTGTCGACATGTGGGACGTGGATTCTGCAATCATTGTACCGATAATCGTTACAGTCAATGGCCTAATAGCGAAGAGCCTCGACCAGCACCTCAGGAGGCTCTCATTACACGGCTGGATCAAGGGCTTGATTCAGAAGGCGGTACTCCTGGATACGGCACGCATAGTCAGGAGGTTCCTCTCTCTAGAGCCCTGACCACCGGCAGCTTGGACCCTGCTCCCGATGCCGATGGATCACTATTTTTTATATTTTTAAATGTTTTTTTTTTGATTTTTGTTAAAATATTTAAAAATATACTTAATATGTTAAAAAATGAATAAATGAAAATAATAATAATAATAAATTTTAATCAAAGTAAACGTTGGTAAATAACAGTATAAATCTTAGAATAAAATAAAGGTAATACAAATGAATGATGCCTGTACTAGGATAAACCTGTATCACAGGCGGCATGTGTGCTTACAATTAATATAAGTTCAACTGGTATCTTAACAATATTTAACTTAAGTTTTATAAAAAGTGATATAGTTTGCTAATTTACTATGTTATAATTTACTTAAACACTAATAACTAAGGTTAAAAACATGTACATAATTTCTATAATATTTAGGTACGGGCAAAATGTAGTTGTTAGCACTTAGTTCACGAATATGTTTGTATTATTATCTAGGTTGAAAACAAACTCGCTACATTCGATTTGTGAAGCGCGTAATAGATAATTCTGTATATAACTATAAGTATTATATAAATATACCAAATATAAAGCCTTGTGTATCAGAATGGTTACGGTTTATTTACTGTGTATGAAGGTTCTTATGAATACGGTTTGTTGGGAAAGGGTTTCACTAAATAAAGCACAGAAAGACAAGACTACACATATATTTCAATTAGGCTTGTCAGTATTAATCAGAAAGCTAGTCGTCCGTTCCAAAACTAGGTCTTCATGGAGAAGAAGGACAAGAAACTCCATGGAAACAGTACTGAAGTACTATATAAACCCATTTCTTACATTGCCATACATTATCATTATCTTAAATACATTAATACTATCTCTTGGACCATTGTCCAAGAGAACTCTGAATAATATTAACATAATCACAATTACAACAATGTCTAGAAAAGAATATGAATATTCCATTTATATGATTTAAAACATTAGCAATATGGCAACACTATAACCAGTACAACAACATTGTCATAATAGGCAATAATTAGGATATAATATCAATTACTTAACTTACGTGGCCTCTGGTCGATCTTTTCCACACAATCACAACACTAGAACTGACCAACTGAGTATCTGCCGAGGAACTGCCCCGATACTTGCTTGCGTGGTCGTCTCTGCGCCCCCGAAGGGGGCGCGAGGAGTCGGTTTGGGGGCTTTGGCCCCATGACCGAAGGTTTTTTTCTCTCGGCCCCCAGAATTGGGGGCCCGTCTTTGGGTTTCCTCCCCCCTCCGGAGAGGGGGATGGAGTGCTCTTCCATGCACACCTACGCATCGAGGGGTATGCCTCCCCTCTGTGCGCTGAAGTGTGTATCTGGTTGTGTGACTGTAGGAGCGCCCTAAGTGCTTCTCGGCGCCCGTGCGACCAGGCCCCTGCCGGGTGAGATCCCTAGTTACCTAGGGAAGGCCCAGCAAAGGCCGATCAAGCAACAAGGGCGCCGGTTTGTTTGGCGCTCCCTACAGTGAGTGCTGTCCCCGACCCCTACAGCGTTTACCAGAGCTAGCCGGCGGCGCTGCGGGGTGCGGGGCGTTGTAGTGTGTGCCGAGCGACTTGAGGTGTGTGTGCGTCGCTCGTGTGGTTTTTCCTGTGTTTACTCGTGGTGTAGAGTGGCGCATGTGTGTGGGCCGCGCCCTCGGCGCCTATATTAACTTAGGCGCTCCGTGCGCGGTAGATGTCGTGTGCGGGTGTGGAGTCTATTGTTAGGATAGGTCGCGTGTTGGGTGTGTGCGACTTACCCGGGTGTCTCGTCCGGTATTGGGGCGACGTCTGCGACGAGGTCGCGCGGGAAGCGCTTGTAGTCAGGGGGTCGCGCGTGCCAGGGGGCTATCTCCCGGATGTGGTGATGCTCTGAGATCCCTGCACGCGCGAACATCCCCTTGGCGAGTCGGGTGCTGAATTCTTCGATGCTCTCGACACGTAGGTCCCTGTGAATCACAGAGTTCCTCACGTACCGAGGGGCCTTGACTATGTGACGCAGCGAGAGGTTCTGCTGCGTCCGGAGCTTCTTCCTGTGCACCTCGGCCGTGAGGGCGAGCCAGGCTGGGGCAGCGTAGGTGAGCTGTGGACGCACGTAGGTTTTATATATCCCCAGCTTGACTCGCGTGGGGAGGCGTGACGAGAACATCGGGCGGAGTAGGTGGCGGGTAACTTTTACCCGCGCGACAGTGTCGCAGACGTGCTGGCTCATGGAGAGCCGATTGTCGAGTGTGACCCCCAAGTACTTGGCGGTCTTGGTCCACTTGACCTCGGTCCCCATGAGCTCAAGGCTCGGTGGGAATAGTCGGCCGCGTGCCGTGACTATGATCGCCTGCGTTTTAGCTGCGTTCACCGACAGTCTCCACTTGCTGAGCCAGTCGGGGAGGTCGTCTAGTGCGCGCTGCATTTTAATGGCCGCGTGATCAGCCGACAGTGATGATGTGATGTACGCGGCGTCGTCGGCGTACAGCGCGAGCTTCGCGGTGTTCGTGGCGGGTATGTCGTCGGTGTACGCAGAGTATAACGCAGGCGAAACGCAGCTCCCCTGAGGCACCCCCGCGGTGACGGGGCGTGCGTCGGAGAGTACGTTCTCCACCGAGACCTTGATTGTCCTGTCCTGGAGGAAGGAGGAGACCACATGTATCAAGCGACGGGGCGCTGTGGTCAGCGTGAGCTTATATATTAGTCCGGCGTGCCAGACCCGGTCGAAAGCCTTTTCCATATCGAGGAATACTGCAGCGGCGTATTCCCGCCTGTTAACGGCCGCGGTGAGTAGGTGCAGTACCCTCGATAACTGGAGCGTCGTACTGTGTTCGGCCCGGAACCCGAACTGTTCCGGGCGAGGCGTGATGTGAGGTGTCAAGTGTCGCAGCAGGAGTGTCTCGAACACCTTGGAGGTGGTCGACAGGAGTGTGATGGGCCGATAGCTTTCCGGTTTTAGGATGTTCTTCCCGGGCTTGGGCAACATAATCACCTTCCCCTGCTTCCAGCAGGTTGGGAAGGCTCCGGTGCGGAGTATGCCGTTGAAAAGGCGAGCTAGTGCCGCCACCGTTTTCGGTGGCAGGTGTCGGAGTGCGGCGTTTGTAATACCGTCCGCACCGGGTGCTTTTTTGATTTTAAGTCTTCTTATTACCCCCTGGACCTGGCCCGGGGAGAAGACGATGGGATCCTCGTCTTTAGCTATCGGCGTCTTGAAGTACTCTCCAAGGTGTTGCTCGACTGCTGCGACATGTTCGTGAGCTTCCGTCGGGTTTGGTGAGAATTGACGCTCCAGGTGGCTTACGAATATTTCGGCCCGGTCGGCCGCCGTGTAGCGTAGCGCCCCGTCACTGTTTAGCAGCGGGCGCACCGGAGCTGGGGTGTTCTTGAGACGTCGGCAGATCCTGTGTACCGACGTCCAGTCGCTGGCTGCGGAGTCTATAAGTCTCTCCCAGCCCTCGGTGGCGTGCGCCTGAACTTCGGCCTTCACTTTGTCCGTGATCCGGTTGAGCTGGTTCTTGACCGTGGGGCATCTAGTTTGTTGCCACCACTTGCGTAGACGCCTTTTGTCGGCGATCATGTTGGCGATGTGTGCGGGAAGCGCTTGGTAGCGACCCTGTGGTGCGGTTGATGTGCATGCCGCCGCCTGTAAGGCGTTCTGCATGCAAGTGGTGAGCCCCTCCGCCAGCTCATTCACGTCCGTGACGCTGGTGACAGGCCGAGTTGGTGTGGTGGTCTCCATCCTTCCTATGAATTTTTCCCAGTCCGTGTGTCGACGTGGCGCTGGTTGGGCAACTCTGGTGGCGTGTTCTGACAGACGGACGAGCACGGGCTGGTGGTCAGACCGCAGCTCGTCGTCGAGTACGTCCTGCGCGATCTGGCAGGTGAGGCCGCTATGTACCACGATGTCCAGGACATCGGGTGTGGAGGTGTTGTTGTCCGGGTAATGCGTGGGCGCCTCTGGCCCGGACACGTCGTAACCGCGGGCCTCGGCGTCGGCGAAGAGTCGTCTTCCCGCCGTGTTGGCACTGGCGCAGTTCCACGCTGGGTGCTTGCAGTTTAGATCACCGGCAATGATGGTCGGGTACTGCGTGTTGAGTAGTTTGTGGAAGTCGGCGACCTCTATTTTGTCGCCGGGTGGTCTGTATGCCGCGTACACGCGTATGTCACTGCCGGCGACGTGGAGTTGTACACCCAGCGCGGTTAGGCTGCCGAGTGCTGGGGTTGGTAGTTCCTGGTGTACGACTCTGCGCTTGACCAGTACTGCCAGACCGCGGTAGTAGCGGTTGTTGGGTGAGAGTTGCCCGTCCATCCTGTATATTATGTATCCCGGGAAACGGACCTGGTCCGCCGGTCCCAGGAACGTCTCGCTAATGAGCGCCACGTCGATGTCCTGTTCCTGGAGTAGCGGACGGAGGAGTGCGACCTTGTCTCGGAGGCCGCGGGCGTTCCAGTGTACCATCCTCACCGGCTTAAGCATTTCTGCTTAACATAACTATCTCGGTCATGCCGGTGAGGACGGCTTGCATCGGGTCCTGCCCCCTGCTGAGTGCCAGCAGGATGTCCTGCAGGACCCGCAGCGCGGCCTCGATGATGGTGTTGTTGGTAGTGTGGTGGTTGTGATTTGCCCCGGGGGTCATAGTGTTCTTACCTCCCCCGGGTGCGCCCGTCGACGTGAAGTCGACCTGCGGTGGCCGCGTCTCTCTACGGCCACTGGGAGCCGAGATAACCCCAATGTTATTGTGGGCTGCTCGGCCCCTAAACGCTAATGAGTCGTACTGTTGGTAATTACGCAATCCACCTGCTATTAAAGGTGGACGACAGGTGCGTTCAGCAGGTGGCATTGCGTAATGTGGAATGTCATTGTTCGCGTGGGAATTTTCTATTCCCACGTTCCGATTGGTCGACGGGCGAGACAGGTCGGCCTTGTATGTGTTTGACTCCGCCCCTGAGTGGGCGGGGCGAGGTGGCATTGGTGCATTCGCTGATGTGGAATGCACCTGTGAGCCAATGGCGAGTTGGCTCTCTGCTTGGCTCTCTCCCATTGGCTGGCGGCTTTCCATCGTTGGTTTTTTTTTATTTTTTCGTTTCTTGCCACCTCGCCTGTTCTTCCTCCGTCCGGAAGAGGTCGTGGTGGTACCGCGCGCTGGTGGGTCATTGGCGGCCGCCATCAGTGTCACCGACGGGGCTTCCCCGGTCGGCGTCGGCTGGAGCGGCCTCTCGGCGGCTATGTGGGGCCGGCGCGCGGCGCCGGTGATGGCGACCGTGCCCGCTCGCTTGTTGCGCAGCTCCTTGCGCAGCACGGGGCACCGCACATGGTTGGCGGGGTGTTCCCCCCCGCAGTTGGCGCAGGTGGCGGGCTCGTCCTTCGACCGCGGGCACTCTCTGGCCGCGTGGCCTTCGCCGCACCTGACGCAAGCGATTGGGCGGTGGCACTGCACAGATGAGTGCCGAAATTTCTGGCACCTGTGGCATTGTGCAGGCCCCTTGCGTCCACGCCAGGCCTCAATCTTTACTCCGGGCATACAGAGTAGTTCTCGTACTTCGTATATGCCCGGTAGTAAGTTGGGCGTCCTTTTGAGGACGGCGTGGAAAATGCAGCCGGGTCTTCCTTGCCGCGCTTTGATTCCGCGGATGTACTCCGGCTCGAAACCCAGCGCGCGGAGGTCCTCCTCTATTTCTCCGGGTGTTGTGTCCACCGGCAGCCCCTGATGGCCACCTTGTGGCTTCTCTCCGCTGGTAGTGAATATGAGAACCACGGTACGTTCTCCTCTTTCTCCAGTGCGGTCAGGTAGCTCTGTACCATTCTGTATTCCGTGTCTGATTGGGGGGTGAATTTCACCCCCTCTCCGAAGGGTCGTGCGCTCGGGGCGCGACCTAGCTTGTCCTTAAGGGCGCGGAAATGTCGCGCCCAATGCGGAAGCTTTTCCACTACCAACGGAGGGTAGCGGGGTTTTTTGATTTTGGTTACCTCCACGCCGCCCGCGGGGCCAGCGGGAGGGGGGGCTGCGTTACCTGGAAGTTCAGGTGGGGTGCCAGGCCTGCGTGTCGCCTCCGCGAAAGAGGTTCGCGGGTCTCGCTGTGTTGGCGGGGCGTTTACGCACGGGCGTTTGGCCTCCTCATCGGCGTCATCCGGGCTCCGTTGTCTGCGGTGGGCAGCGCGGGAGGGAGGGCGGTCCTCGAGGGGCAGGTCGGTCCCATGGTTGTAATTAAAATTAAAATTGAGAGTCTGTTTTTGAGGTGGTTGGGGTGGTGGTGTGTCCGCCCGGCGCCCCACTGCCGTGGGAATGTTGGGCAGCGATGTGCTCGGGCCCCAGCGGCGCTCTTGGCTGGGTCTGGCTCTCGGGAGCCCCCTGCTTGGCTGCTCGTATTGGTCTGTGTCCATAACGCTGGCTAGACTGCCAGCGCTGGACGCGCTGTGCGCCGACCTTCCGGACGCGAAGGAAGCGTCCGACCCATATGGAGAATACAGCGACCGTGATGTGGGTGATGCCGGTGCAGAGCCCCTCGGTGCTGTCGGTGACATACCTGTCCCGGCGCCATGTTTGGTTGAAGTTGAAGTTGAAGGTCGCGGCGGCGAGCGAGTACCTGTTGCACACGACACCACTGTATGACCGCTGTGACTCACGCGCTCCAGCGGGTCGTTGCTATGTCGTCGTGTCTCGCTCGCACACATATATACCCTCTCTGTCTCGCCGGCGGTGCGCATGACGGTGGAACTCACCGTCTCGCTCGCACTCGGCGCTGTGGGGGCTGTTGTCCCGCTCTCGCGCGCAACGGTGTTCTGTCGTGGCGGAACTTTCCTTTGTTCCGCGTTCGACTCGGCAGTTGCTAGCGGGCGTGTGGAATATTCCACCGTGCGGCTCTTTGTCTCGGATTTAAATTCGAATTCCGAGACGGTTTTTTTTCCACTGGCTGATGTGAATGCGGCGGCGGGCGTGGGAGTCTGCCTTTGTGGCTGGGAATCGTGTTGTGTGTGTTTCCTGATGGATGCAGCCGTGTGTTGTGTGTTGTATGGCTGGGACCGGCTCGATGGAGTGCTGCGGGACCCGGGCGCGCTGCGCGCGACTGGTGCGCGGCGCGGGCGAGCTGGTCCCGGCACTTCCATGGGCACGGGTCTGAATGCGTGTCTATGGGTTGATGGGTGTGATCTAGCTACCTGCGTGTGTGGCGGCTGATGGTGTTGCTGCTGGAGCTGGCCATGCGTGTGTTCTATGTCGTCGTGTGTGCCGTAGTACGGCGGCGACGACGCTGGTGAGGAGGGCGACAGCAGGTGCTCGGGTGGTGGTTGGCGCTGCTGCTGGCTGTCACTTGTTGTCTCCCCAGGGTGAGGTTGGTGGTGGCCCTGGGGAGAGTCTTTTGGGGACTGCCCCGGGTGGGGCATCCCCAATGGAGCGCGACGATTCGCGACCCTGGTGTGAGGGCACACCGGTGGCAAGGGCCGGTTCCCACTGTGCTCGCGACGATGCCTGTTACCAAGCAGCGACGCGGGCACTGTGGTACTACGCGAGGGTCCGTGCGAAAAAATAAAATAGGTACTTTGTGAGTGTATCGGAGACGTGTGTGCGTTGGCGCGCGGCGAATCCATCTGCCCCGATAACATGATTACAATCCTTTTTATATCCTACCAACGTCGAATATCGTGCGGAAATGCCTCACACTACACCTACCGTCATTTTGAACAAATTACAGATCATTACACGTTTTGGCTTAATAACTTCTAACACAGATAATAATAAACCATTGTTATGTAGTGAAACACTTTTAAAACTTTTTAAGGTTATTAAGCCATTCAATAAGAACTGATTCGTAACTTCTCAGTTACGAATCAATTAAAAGAATGTCAATATAAACTGACAGTATTGTGACAGTCATTTGAATCATCACATTAAAGTAAAATGCCAATATAAAACCTAGGATATACTACAAGTATAATTAAATACTTCTTAATTATTTAAAGTTATAAAATCTTAGTTATTTTTACTAGTTATAACAATTAGTTTTTGTAAACACTTTATCTAGTCAAATTAGGTACTTCTATATTGGTTTAATGTTTCGTAAATGTGACAGATGTCACTATCCAACCAACAATTATAAAATATCAAAATGAATAATCTAACACGGCCAGACTGACAAGTACTTCGTTCTCGAAGTACCTAGGAATGTATTGTCTCACAAAAACGACAACACTTGATTATCCAATAAACAATGAATCTAACACGGCCAGTGATCATGAAAATAATTCGAATAATTCATCGCTCGGTCAATCTGACAATATTACCGAGAACCGTATTTAACAAACATTTACTATTAACATTTTCACAAATTTTTGACATGGCCTCTCTGACCATTTCTTTACCTGGAAGAAATAACTTTAAATAATACCTCACAGACCGAAGTAAAAACAATTATTTCACAGAGATTAATTTTAAGAAAACCTTTTTTTTCGTACTATGTGATGTTCACAACTTTGGGAAAAAGAAAATATGAATTAATCCAAGGAAAAGAAGCCACGTCCACAAATTAATTTCAGCAGGTGGTGTTAGCTACTTTGGAGTCCATGGAGCCTGACTGTCCGCTTAAATGGGCCCAGTGATCACCGTCCCCAGCAACAAGGGATCAATTGAAGAAGAGATAGAGAACCAATCCGAAGTATAGATTGAATTTTCAAGATGTTAAACAAACTACCAACTATTTATACTTAGGTGTTGTTTTCTACTTAAAATTATCTTTGAAATAATTTGTGAACATCAAAACCCAACACAAGTAAAATTACCATGAACATTTGAATGGCACTTAAATATCACTCAAATAATATCGCTTATTAAGAACTTGTACAGTCAGATCAAAAATATGTTCGTACAGCTTTACCGACTCAACATTTTATAAATGTTTGTATCAATTTTTGAAAGTATTTTAATTTTATTTACTTTCATCAAATGGCCAGGCCATTGAAAATAAAAGCTTTGGGTTTTTTTTTTTTGGTTATCGTTGTAATGCAACTAAATGTAAGTTTGTACGTGATAATCTGCTCAGTCCCGTAGCTTAAAGAGGTATGACACATCTTTACTTGATAAAGGAAATAATTTGAGAACTGAAGAAGATATAAAAGATCAGACCATATCTACAAAAATAGTAAACGCCCAGTACAATTGTTACATTATGTTATTACATTAATATTCACAATATCTTTTTCTTCATGTTGTAAAATAATTATTCAGTAAATCATAATATCAAATTTTTGTCAATGTATCGTTTGAACGTTCGGTTAAACTGAAATGGACCAAAATACGAATAATTTGAAAATAACCTTTCACGGCCATGCTGAACTGTACTTCGTCTCGAAGTGCAAGCCACAAAAGCAATAAGAGGAACATTTATATTTTTTTCATTGGTCTATGACCCAAGTGATGTTATGGCCCCACCTGCTGTACGTGAGTCCCCTAACACCAGGCCTATGACCCCAGCAGTATTTTTTCATTGGTCTATGACCCAAGTGATGTTATGGCCCCACCTGCTGTACGTGAGTCCCCTAACACCAGGCCTATGACCCCAGCAGTATTTTTTCATTGGTCTATGACCCAAGTGATGTTATGGCCCCACCTGCTGTACGTGAGTCCCCTAACACCAGGCCTATGACCCCAGCAGATTTTTTTCATTGGTCTATGACCCAAGTGATGTTATGGCCCCACCTGCTGTACGTGAGTCCCCTAACACCAGGCCTATGACCCCAGCAGTATTTTTTCATTGGTCTATGACCCAAGTGATGTTATGGCCCCACCCGCTGTACGTGAGTCCCCTAACACCAGGCCTATGACCACAGCGGTAATTTTCATTTATTTCACAATTAAATTTACCTCTAATTGTGTAACTTAATTATTTCTCCCATCAATTCCTTTTTTCTTTTATTTGTGTTTTTTATAAATCCGGTCATTTCAGTTTAACCAAACCTAAATAATAAAGTTTTGTCTCAAGCCTCATCCCTGTGAGCACTTATAATTCCAATACAACTCATCATACAATTTCTTCATTACTTATGTCCCTATAATAAAAAGCCCACAAGCTAATTCTAAATATCGTTAAATACTATAACCCCCAAAAGAAATAAAAATAAAATGATATTAAGTGAACAATCTATATAACCACTTTTATATTCAAACAAATTATCAATGAATTCTGGTTTTACTACCACCTCAAATATTTTATCATACTTATCCCGTTACTGGATTGGTTTCAAAATGCTAGAACTACCTTGGGCATACGCAGTCCGTGCCATGTTCCGAAGCTAATACTGAACAAGTTGTGAAGAATTAACACTTAAAATATATCTTATTTCGGAGCAATAAGACTATCTATAGTGTATTCAAATCCTAGTATCAAACTGATGTTATAGAAACTTGAGTACTAATTTAGTCGTAGCGCAATTGAATTTTCCGAAATTGACCTTTACGTGTAGATATCAAAATTATTATTTTTAAACTAATTCGTTTATATATTTGAAAATTAAATAGCAAACGCAGCTCGTTATCATCTGCCTAGCCTTCTCCCAACCATGTTGGGGTCGGCTTCCAGTCCAACCAGATGCAGCTGAGTACCAGCATTTAACATGGAGCGACTGCCTATATGACCTTCACAACCAGATTACTGGGTAATATGATATATCCCATGGTTGTCAGGCTTTCGGGCTTTTGACGACCCGTAACGACTGTCTAAGATCTATGAAATACGATCAATGGCTTAACGTGCTTTCCGAGGCACGGAAGGGTCTCGATATGCAAAAATGGCCACCCATCCACGGAGCTATCGCGGCAAGCGTAGCCTAACCTGAACGATCGACCCGTGCGGCTGTTGTGACTTACGCAGCTATTAAAATGCAGAAAATAATGAATGACGTTTTTAGCATCTTACTTTTTTCTAAAGTAATTCCTAATTAACGGTTTCTTCTTATACTTTTCTAATGCTATGGTAAATAATAAAATACGTAACCAGCCAAGGGTGTATAACCGTACTACGTAACGGTTTCTTGTTTTAAGTACGTGTATCATTAAAACTTTACGAAAAACGGAATCACTTTGCAATTTTTTATTTATTTATGGCTAACGTAAAAAGTGGCTAAATAGTTAGTTCTAAAATTAACATTTGTAACCGGTACCTTCTTTCTGTGCAATTAAAGAATTATTGTATTCTAAACATCTCAGATTGCGAAGTTTCACTTTTGTGATCACTTGCATAGTACTATTTCCCACTTTTTCAAAATTGTATCGTAAATAATTTTTAAAGAAACTGTTTCAACGACTATTAAGTAGTTAACATATTTCCATTCCCAATAATCCAAACATGAACCAAATGCCTTATAGACAATAATAATGGTATTTGATTATTTATTGAATAATGATGTAAAAGTGATTGGGAATAACTAGTCTCTAAATTTAATCATCTTATCCATTTGTGTTTTGTTTTAATGTAAAAGAACCTCTAAAGACTTCACCGATTTCATTTACTTCTTATTACCACAAAGCTTCCTCATATTTTTATTAAAATTTGAGGTACCACAGTCTCAAACCTCACACAGCAACTTGAAGCACCGCAGCTCCGATGTCAAAAGCAGCGCGATGTCATTGTCAAGGTGCGAGTGAAGTCAGTGACCGTCGACCAGCGGTTTCCAAAAAGTCGTTAGTAGCCCCACCATCGAACATGAAAATAACAAAATAAATTTCATTAGTAAGCGGTTTTAGAAGGACAGGGAGCAAATCCCACTTCTGATAATAGATAATTCTGTATATAACTATAAGTATTATATAAATATACCAAATATAAAGCCTTGTGTATCAGAATGGTTACGGTTTATTTACTGTGTATGAAGGTTCTTATGAATACGGTTTGTTGGGAAAGGGTTTCACTAAATAAAGCACAGAAAGACAAGACTACACATATATTTCAATTAGGCTTGTCAGTATTAATCAGAAAGCTAGTCGTCCGTTCCAAAACTAGGTCTTCATGGAGAAGAAGGACAAGAAACTCCATGGAAACAGTACTGAAGTACTATATAAACCCATTTCTTACATTGCCATACATTATCATTATCTTAAATACATTAATACTATCTCTTGGACCATTGTCCAAGAGAACTCTGAATAATATTAACATAATCACAATTACAACAATGTCTAGAAAAGAATATGAATATTCCATTTGTATGATTTAAAACATTAGCAATATGGCAACACTATAACCAGTACAACAACATTGTCATAATAGGCAATAATTAGGATATAATATCAATTACTTAACTTACGTGGCCTCTGGTCGATCTTTTCCACACAATCACAACACTAGAACTGACCAACTGAGTATCTGCCGAGGAACTGCCCAGATAACATGATTACAATCCTTTTTATATCCTACCAACGTCGAATATCGTGCGGAAATGCCTCACACTACACCTACCGTCATTTTGAACAAATTACAGATCATTACACGTTTTGGCTTAATAACTTCTAACACAGATAATAATAAACCATTGTTATGTAGTGAAACACTTTTAAAACTTTTTAAGGTTATTAAGCCATTCAATAAGAACTGATTCGTAACTTCTCAGTTACGAATCAATTAAAAGAATGTCAATATAAACTGACAGTATTGTGACAGTCATTTGAATCATCACATTAAAGTAAAATGCCAATATAAAACCTAGGATATACTACAAGTATAATTAAATACTTCTTAATTATTTAAAGTTATAAAATCTTAGTTATTTTTACTAGTTATAACAATTAGTTTTTGTAAACACTTTATCTAGTCAAATTAGGTACTTCTATATTGGTTTAATGTTTCGTAAATGTGACAGATGTCACTATCCAACCAACAATTATAAAATATCAAAATGAATAATCTAACACGCGCGGCTTAATGTGCTTAGACAGCGGCAAATCGATGTAAGTAGGACAGCGCAGTGGTCAGGTATTTCGTTGAGTCAGCAACAAGCGATACGGAAGTTATCCTTGAGTATGACTGACTAGGTGCCCTCATAATCGATGGAGTTAACATATCTATATTCTGCTATTTTCCTAGCAGGGCAGTTTGCGTCCCCCGTTTTGTGGTTATTGGGCTTTTTAAAGCGAGAGCAAGTCGCGCATTTCGGGATGTCAGCTTTCTTCGTGCATTCAGTTATCGAATGGCCAGGGTCAGCACAGTGACCACACGTAATGACGATCTCTCGACAAGTTTTTGCTGCATGGCCATATTGTTGGCATTTATAACATCTTGTTACTAATGTGAAGTCCCTGACAGGACAGGACGTCCAATTTATAAAAAGTCTTGATTGAGGGATTATGGCTTTACGTATATCTGCTGAAACTTCGACAACGTAGTTACAGGTCATAGCATCTCGTTTCCCCGATTTGTGGCTTAATTTTATGCAGGTCAAAAAGGATTCCAAGGACATCGCTGGTAACTTGTCGGACACGTTTTGTTCGAAAATGCACTTGAATACCTCATTTTCAGCCAAGGAAGTCGGCACTCCTACAACCACGATCCGAGGTTTGCGCTTGCTGGGTTCGTCGGCGGTAAGTCCAGATGTAGAGAGCTGGACTGCGTGCTTCAGTTTATCAGCGTCATGTTTTGTCTCGGTACTGACAATTACGCCTCCATTTTTAGTTTTCCGGACACCACGAACGTGCAGCTTCATTTGCTCAGGCTGTATGATTTTTTGTACAAGTTGTTTCGTCTCGTCACTTGATTTAAATTTATCATTGGGATAAATGGCAACAGAGCTCAGATTATTGGGTCGAACAAAGTCATTTGATCCCTTTTTTACCATATCGGCAAATGAAGCAATTCCTGCATAATCAGAGTCCTTTATTGTCTGCTTAAGTTCCGAAATATGTTCCATAAGGTCGCGCTTTTCTTGAAGGGCATCAACCGCGTTGTATGTCTTAATGGCCTTCTGCTTGAGCGACTGATAAAGGACTGCCATTTGTGAGGTGCCAGATCCTACTTTACGGCACAGGGTAGATATTTTCATTTTCTGCTCCGAGTTTAGTTTGCCCTCCGCGGCAATAGAGCAAACTTCATTCAAGTGCTGTTCGATGGTTGACATCCATTTTTGAATTTCTGGCGTTGATACAATATCAGCGGTGACTGACTCGAGGGCTGAGTTTTGCGTCATCGTCTTCGACGGTGAGGCGGAAGGTTGCACTGGGCCCCTTGGAGTAGAGGGGCTTTTATCCATTTTGTTTATACAACTTCACTATTTCGTGTCCATCATTAACATAACAAAACTACACAATATGCACAATTTTACACATGCATTACGACAGTAATGCACTAAGTAGGTCAATATTATTAAATAAATTATTTATCAAATATTGCTAGCGAGCACGTCTGAACGCTACAAGTGTCAATAACGAATGAATGAATTAGTTAGCTAACTTTATTTTAATTTACTGTTACATATGTTACCTTAATAAATAATTAAGGTTCAAGATCAAGTTTTAAATAAAATAAAAATATAGTTAAAAAAAACTATATTTTTTAAAATTTGCTTGGGTTGTTGCGTGAGGCCCCTGCAAGAGCGAGGCCCCGGGCGATTGCCCTGTTCGCCACCCCCTAAGGCCGCCTCTGCCTTTCCCCCGACCGACCTTATCGGCAAGGTCGGCCGCGATGAGTGTCACTGTTGCACCGTCGTCTAGTAGCGCATGCGTGGCTACACTTGACCTGAGTCCATGGATAGTTACCGGCACCATTTTAAGAATTACTTTTTTCTCTGACACCTTTGTTTTTAACACTGACACTTCATGACACTGCGCGGCGCGGATGCTGGCGAGTGAGACGAGCTCACTGGTGGTGGCGGCTGAGCCACTTGCGGAGTCAGGCGTCGCGGTACCGTTGGGTGGCGCGGAAGTTTCACGGCGCGCCACTCCTCCGGTTCGTCCAGTGAAGCATCTGGTGATGGGCTCCACCACAGGCCTCGTCGTTGCAGTTTTTTGCATTACACTCGTTCTCATCTGGATGCCGGGCACAGAGACATTTGAAACATTAATTGTTTGCTCGAACATATCGCCATCTGTCCCTTTTAACGCTCGTTTGAACTGACTACAGTCTGGCAATGCATGCTTGTTTCTTCTGCAAAACTTGCACTTGCCGGCAGCGTCGCGGTCACTGACCTTAACAGATGTTAGCACGGATTGTTGATCGCTGTGCTTTTTTCCCTGTTGTTTATTCTTGTAAAAGTCATTCTGATATTGTATGTGGCTAACTCCCGACTCAGCAACTTTTTGCGCTTCTTCATACAGGAATTTAGACAGTAGTTCCAATTTTGACGGTTTTGTGTGCAACCGGGCCTCGACGTGAAGGTATTCTATCCATTTGTTGACGAGTCCTATTGGCAATTTGGATATGGCGATTGTTAATAATTCTGAACTTTTCAAATAGTCTCTTTGTTTTAATGTTGTTACAGCGGTGACGTAATTCTTTATTTTTATGGCGAATTTCACAATTTCGGCGTGGTATGAGTGTGATAGCGGTGGTAACTTCTTCAGCTGAGCTATCAGTTGCCGCATGACATTTTCTGGTCTGCCAAACCGCAATTCCAGCGTTTCTATAATATCATGGGGCGAGCTCGCTCCCATTAGCAATGCAGCGGCTGCTTCTTTTGCATCTCCACGCAAACACTTCCGTAGACGCCACACATTCTCGGTATCACTGTACTTACATACTCGTGACGACTCATAAAACGCTTCTCGAAATTGTATCCATTCCAACGGGTCTCCGAAATACAAAGGCAGATCCTTCGAGGTAGCCAACCTGGATAACAGCACCTGGCTGCCGGCATTAGAGTTAGATGAGACGACAGCTTTTTTTATTGCGTTGGTCAGCTCTTCAATGGCGCGATGAGTACTCGTCGCCATGTTGTCGCCGTCAACGTTGCGGTGACACTCACCGCCCCCGACAATCACTTTATTACAGAGATCGTGCGACGTGCCGGGTTCAACAACAGATTTTTAGAGCTAATTCTCCACTTTGCTTTTGTAAGAAGCTGATGATGATGGTTTCGAGCAACGCGATTTAGCTTCCAACTCTGCCAAGTCCAATGCCAATTTCCTTTCGACCAATTCTTTTTCAATTTTAGCTTTAGCTTGAGCCGCTTTGTATTCCAATTGCTGCCGCCGTACTGCCGACGACGACGCACGTGAGCTGCGAGATATTTTGCACTCGCCGCCATCTTGTCGCATCATGCTCGAGATAGCACATGGGCGCACACCGATATCTGAATGTACTTTCCCGATATTTTCCTTCGCTGCATTCTTACTTCTATGCAGAAGGTCTGATTGAATTTCAAGTTTATGTCCTTCTTCGCTAGTCAGTTGCTCCTGTTTCTTTTGTGCACGTGTTTTTACCACACGCGGCGTGTGGAACAATGACATCCTGCCACACAGGTTTTGATTCTCACCACCGAAGCAATCGGGCTCGAGGGACCAGCTTTGTAGCCGGTGGGTAGTGATGAGAAATAGTGAAACTAAACTTATGGTAAATTCGACCGACAGAATACGGAGTGCGCGGGCGCGCGTTTATCGCACCTTAATCGTGCGGCGGCTGGGATGACACTACCAAAGGGCAGAGGGCAATATGGCGTCTGCAGTGGTAAGCGGGATACGGAGGTCGCGCATTGACCAATCAGAGCGCACGCGCGCAGTCCGTTCTCGTCGGTAGTTTTATTAAAATCACAAAAAAATATACACAGTTGTAACAGAAAACGTTCTTATTGTAATTAATTTTAATTAGCTAACTTAAATATTGTTATTAGTCGGGTGGACCGCGACACCATCGGCAACAGTTGATATTGCATCATTATGTGCGTCCCAGGAATAGGAAGGGATATTTGAAGATTACTATTCAAAGAATGCATTTCTGCAAGTCCTGGTATAATGGGAGAAACCTCTATCACAACTGGTGACTCAGTAGGTCTAGTCTGAAACAATGAAATGAATATTATTATTTCACAAATAAAATATTTGGTATCAGTAAAATAGAATCATAGGTATGGTAAAATTGTAAATATTAATATATGTTACCGATTGAGGGAATGAATTGACTGCCCTTCTTGAATCTCCAGTTGCAAACTATTGTCCACCGAACACCGCCACCAATCTATTTTCTAAGGCAGACAATGTTAGCAAGTTGTCTGCTGTCCCACCACCCGTGTGCCTCATTGAAGCAAGGAGTTCTGCGCACTGCCTCTTCAGACCACATTTCTTCTCAGACCAATACTAAACGAAAAAAAAAACAACATGCATTCATTTTTAATGAAATCGCTGTATTGATGATTGTCTGTACTTCATTATTTTGAATTACCTTAGCCCAGCCTGGAATAGTTTTAGTTGCTCCGCCGAGAGAATTAAGTGTAATTGCTAAATTTGCCCATTTCCTCTTCGTTTCTAACTTGCCCTGCGAAGTTCGAAGCAAGCCTCTACCACCTCTCCACCAAACCTTCTTATTGGGTGTGACTAGGACGACTTGCCATTTAAACTGAAATTATTTTATTAAATTATACTCTCTCCTTGTCCGAGACGGTTTAACAGTGTAGTCTACGACTTGTACTCTGGCGTTGCCACAATATTTAAAGCTCCCATCCAAAACAAAAAAACTCTCTTCGTATTTCCGAACGCACCTGTCAACTCCATTACGGTTCTTGTGCACGGCGCTGTTACTACGCCTCCGCAACTAAAAATAGTTTTTTGTGTATTTAAGTAAGTTTTAGCATTAAAAATGAATTTTACAGTGATTAAATTGCCCTATTCAACTTTACATCTGTGTAAAATAGTATTCCAAAGGCGAAAAAGACGCAAAAAGTGTATTTGGTAAGTTAGGTGAACGTTCGTTTCATCATTATTTCCAACAAAAACAATAACAATTTTTGGAAATTTCGGTAAGTTATTAATTAATATGTTCATAAAACGCGAAGATAATTACTAGATAATTAGGTCTAGTTTGGAATCAGTATATGAAACAAACATTGTTCATGTTTATATTTTGTTGCGTTCTTTTATGTTCAAAATCGGAACCGGTTAATGCTACCGCGCGTTTTTGTCTGTCAATCGAAGTGTCAAAGTGAAAACTTTTCTGTGAAATTTTCAACTCAGCAGACCCTTTTCGACAAGTTTTTTCTTTTTTTTTTATCGCTTCGTTTCAAATAACGTTAAATCGCGTGTGAAAACTCATTTACAATGGGTAAACGGAAAAATATAGAGGAAGAAGCTGAAAAAATCAGACAGAAACTGAAGAAATGGCAGAAACGATTAAAGAAGAACGAAGAAAGGAAAGAAGATGGGTGTGTTACACCAACGGATTCCCCTATTAGAGAGAGGGCCGTCTCCATGGAACCCTCAACATCAAATGTGGACATGCCTTTGGCGATCTCAGGTACATAATCATACCTAATATTCAAATAGGTATTTAGCTTCAAACGTATGGGTGGTTGTAATATGGGTATTCTATTCACAACACCAAAATACTGGCCTAAGAGCTACCACTATAGCGGGTAGACATTACCAGAGTCAAATAGTGAGCTATCACATGCAGAGGATAGACATACTATTTTGCATGATTAATTGATACACTTCAGAGCTATCACTTAGAGGATAGACCAACTAACTAAATTGAGCGCTATCAAATAGAGGATAGACATAATAGCATATTTTACTTATAATTGACAGACTTGACTTCGACAGACCTGTTGGTCTAGTGGTTAGCGACACTGACTGCTATGCCGGAGGTCGTGGGTTCGATTCCCACCCAGGACAAATGTTTGTGTGATGAGCACGATCATTTGTTCTGTGTCTGGGTGTAATTTATCTATAATATGTATGTATTTAGAAATATATAAGTATGTTTATCAGTTGTCTAGTACCCATAACACAAGCTCTGCTTAGCTTGGGACTAGATGGCGTTGTGTGATAGTTGTGGAATATTATTATTATTATTATTCTTTTATTTATTTTCTTACATATTGAGTATATTTTTAAATATTTTTACAAAAATCTTACAAAAACATTTAAAAATATAAAAAATAGTGACCCATCGGCATCGGGAGCAGGGTCCAAGCTGCCGGTGGTCAGGGCTCTAGAGAGAGGAACCTCCTGACAATGCGTGCCGTGTCCAGGAGTACTGCCTTCTGAATCAAGCCCTTGACCCAGCCGCGCAGTGAGAGCCTCCTGAGGTGTTGGTCGAGGCTCTTCGCTATTAGCCCATTTACTGTAACAATTATCGGTACAATGATTGCAGAATCCACGTCCCACATGTCGACAACCTCGTGTGCTAAGTCAAGATACTTGATTTTTTTATCTTGTTCAACTTTCACGAGATTCTCGTCATGAGGGACAGCGATATCAACAATCATTGCACGACGCTCTCGTCGATCTATCACCACAATATCAGGCTTATTGGCTACAATAGTCCTGTCTGTGATGATAGATCGATCCCAGTACAATGTGGCGTGACCATTCTCGAGAACTGGGTCGGGCACATACCTGTAGTATGGTACTTCAGATTCCACAAGGTTGTACTGCAAAGCAAGTTGCTGGTGGATGATCCTAGCTACTAGATTGTGTCTGTGCAAGTACTCGCCGTTAGCGAGACGAGAACAACCGGAAACAATATGTCGGATTGATTCACCGGGACGGTGGCATGCCCGACAGATGTCAACCGTACCATCCATGACAATGTATTTCCGATAGTTATTCGTCATGATAACTTCATCCATAATCGCACAGACAAAACCTTCGGTTTCCCCAAATCGCCGAAACGCAGCCAGGATACGGACGCCAAAAAGTCTACATCAGGCCCATGGAGGGCCCGGAAAAAGCGACCGTGAAGCTCTTTGCTTTGCCATACTTCCTTACGATCCTTAGTATCCAGTACTGTAAGGTTTGCGCCAGTTCTCGTTCGCCAAGGAGAGCGGGGTGAGGCCCTTGTCCACTGCGATCACATCTCGGTGCATCCCCACGTCAGTTTGAAGAAAATATTCCCTGAGACTGCAGATCTCGCGGTTGCGGAGGGTTTTAGCGTTTAAGAAACCTCGACCCCCACACTTCCGCGGGATGTACAGTCTCATCACTGATGACCGTGGGTGATGCATTCGATCTGCCGTCAGCAATGTACGGACCTTCCTATCCAGAGCGTCAAGTTCCGTCTGAGTCCATTTGAGTATGCCGAAAGAATACATCAAAACCGGCATGACCCAACCGTTGAAGGCACGCACCTTGTTGCCGCCTGATAAAAGACTATTAAATACCTTTTTCAGGCGGCCAAAGAAACGTTCCTTCAGCGATTGTTTCATGTCGGTAGCATTGATGCCTAAAGCTTCCGACATACCCAAATATTTGTAGGTTTCGGTTGAGGAGAGGGATCTAAGGTGTATAGAATCCGTAAGTTCGGTTCCCACGGATTCTACAATCTCCCGTCGCTTTACATGCATGACTGCACATTTGTCCACACCAAATTCCATCCTGATGGCGCTACTGAACGTTTCTGTTACCTTCAGTAGCTCCATCAGTCGCAAATTGTTGGGGGCAAAGAGTTTCAGATCATCCATGTAAAGGAGGTGTGATATCAACTGACCACCTCTTCTCAATCGATAGCCTAGACCTGAATCCTCCAGCAGTGTGCTTAGAGGATTCAAGGCTAAGCAAAACCAAAGCGGACTCAAACTGTCGCCCTGAAATATTCCTCGCTCAATCCTGATCGGTTCATTGATCTGCTGGATTTGTGGACATCCTGGATAGAGAAGGACCGTTCTCCACTGCCTCATACACGACATCAAGATGGTGCGTAGAGTTGCAACTATTTTGTACAATTCCAGCACCCTCATGAGCCATGTATGTGGCACCGAGTCATAGGCCTTCTTATAATCCATCCAACATGTCGACAAATCCTTCCGAGATCTACGAACCTGTTGGCTAATGGTCATGTCTATAAGGAGCAGCTCCTTAGTACCACGGGACCCATTCTTACATACATTCTGAGACACCGACATAATTCCGTTATTTTGAATATGTTGTGAAATTTTTTCTCTAAGAATGGATGTAAGAACTTTATAGACCGTCGGTAAACAAGTTATGGGTCTATAATTTTTAGGTTCCACAGTACTACCCGATTTATGAAGAAGGTGGGTAACTCCTGTCGTAAAGAACAGTGATAGCGACCCAGTCTCTACAGATGACTGGAATTGTGAGGCTAAGCAGGCATGTGACCTTTGTAGCCATTTGATCCAAAAATTGTGCAGTCCGTCCGGTCCTGGAGATTTCCAGTTAGGCAACGGACGGACTGCACGGGCCACATCCAGAGGGCTTATTATAATTGCCTCCATGTTTGGTATTGACTCACATGCCTGCTCAACAACACGCATCCAGTGTCCTTCAGTGTGACTGACGGGCACCGACCAAATGCTTCGCCAAAATTCACTCATGTCGTTATTATTTGGTAGACACGCGTCAGTCACACCTTGAGTTGGGTTGGGTCGCTCCCAGGCTCTGTACACCCACCTTTCATCGGTCTGGAACATGCGGTTCTGAGTGAACCGGTCCACTCTTCGCTTATACCGACGGATACGGTTTGCCCATGCATAAACTTTCTGCTTCAGGAAGTCGATGCGCTCTGTGACACGGGATACATATTCCCGGGATATATTATTATTATTATTATTATAA
Source organism: Aporophyla nigra (assembly GCA_947507805.1). Lineage (NCBI taxonomy): Eukaryota > Metazoa > Arthropoda > Insecta > Lepidoptera > Noctuidae > Aporophyla > Aporophyla nigra. The sequence goes on along the minus strand of OX382292.1, from coordinate 20,868,487 downwards.
TTTTAACAAAAATACATGTACTGGCCGGAGTATATTTATTTTTATTTTTTGGCTTACACTGCATATTAAACTTCCAGATGATGAAGAAGTGGCTGAAGAACTTCTCCTGGCCTTGGGTCCGGAAGGTGCAGATATCAATGACATAAGTGAGCCAATACATCCACAGTTAGCATCGAGATGGAAAAACATTATGAGAGAAGGTTTAAAGAAGGAAACCAGAGAAGAAATCACTTAAAAGTATCCTGACACAGAAAATTTCAGTACAGTAGCACCTTCCTTAAATCCTGAAATCAAGGCAATCATGTCTGAAATCTCTATAAAAAGAGACAATAGGCTTGTAGTATGGCAAAAGCAAACTGGAAAAGTCTTAACAGCCATAAGAAGAGCTATGACAAGTGTCATGAAGGAAAACTTTAACTAAAAGCAATTAATAGAATAACTCAGTGATGCAGCAAAAATCACTACAGACATATATCAGCAAGATTTGATGTCAAGAAGGTACTTAGCACTCGCAGGCACCAGTTCACTGGTCAAAGCCGCCATTAAAAACGAAAAGTCAGATGACATGCTTTTCGGAAGTGCTTGTTCTGAGAAAATAAAATTGGCTCAAACAATTCAGAGAACTGGAGCCCAGATAAAAGAAAAACAGAAAAACTTCAGAAGCCCGCTGCCATCTCAACATAAACCTCGCAGCGGGCAGAACCAGTACCGTCAGCCAGCAAAGCAGTACCCGAGACCATTCAAGAAGAGGCAGATACAGCAGAGGAAGCGGTCTCCACCACGCAATCAGCGTCACAATTAGAGGTACATGCAGGCAAAACTAGGTTTTTTAATTTTAACTGGACGAAAATTACAAATGATCCAATTATCTTGCAGTGGATTAATGGCTACAAAATACCTTTTGCTTCTCCACCTCTAAATGAAGCCCATGTGCAAAATTGGTCAGCAAACGATAGACTCGTTATTCAAGAAGAAATTAAGAAACTTTTGGCATTAGGTGCAATTTCTGAATGTTCATATACAAATAATCAAAATCAAAAGTCATTTATTCAAACTAGGCTGGGAGTCAGCACTTTTTGTACGTCAAAGTTACATGAGACAGTTCCCCCAAAACGCCCGCCCTTCGACACTTCCAAGTGCTTTAGCTGGGAAGAAGAAGTGGCGGAACAAACTCCCCAGCAGCACAGCTGTCTGTAAAGTTAGAAGAACTTGATTCTATACAATATTGTGTAAGTTATAAATATTATAAAACAAAACATACATTATTCGCCATATGTCAGCTAGCACACGCCAATATACCAACAAAACATTGAAAACTAAACTCAAGCTGAAATAAATAATAAAACAAAATCGTAAACAGAACTTAAAACCTTAATAAAGCCTCCAGGCATAAAGGGCGAGCCCGCTTACATATACGGTGCAAATGATACATATACACAATAAATGAAATGAAATGAAAAGAAAATAAAAATAAACTAACAAAAGCAGTTAAATAAAAACAAAAAAAAAAAAACAATTATATGAACTACCCATATAAACCGTCAGTAGGAAGACTAATTCTGGATTGAAAGAACATAAACATTGTCTTGAGTTTGATCACAGCGACCAACTATTCTTATCGTTTAAGTAGTCGTTGATAGAATAGTATGCCTTTGAACAAAGGTTGGATTTTACTTTAGCTTTAAACTCATTAAAATGCAAATCTAGCAAAGCAGAGGGAAGCTTGTTATAAAAGGTAATACCAAGACCAACAAAAGAATTATGAACCTTATGAAGCCGGTGAAAGGGAGCACGTAGTTTATCCCTACTTCTAGTATTAATATTATGAATATCATTGTTTTTAGTGTACAAGTGTATATTTTGCCTAATATATAAGATGTTGGCGAAGATGAATTGTGATGCCACCGTAAGAATACCAATATCTTTAAACAAATCTCTCAGAGAAACTCTAGCACCTAGTTGGTAAATCGCTCGAACAGCTCGTTTTTGAAGAACAAAAATATTTTGAATGTCCGCGGCTTTGCCCCACAGCAGAATGCCGTAGAACATTATGCTATGAAAATAACTAAAATAGACTAATCGAGCTGTATCAACGTCCGTGTACTGTCTAACTTTCCTTACGGCGTAGGCGGCTGAACTGAGCCTTCCCGCTAGGCTTGATATATGTGATCCCCACTGAAGTTTGGCGTCTACTGTTATGCCCAGAAAAACTGCCGAGTGTACAGTTTCAAGCACCTCATTATCTAAAACGACATTGGGTCCCAGATTCCTAACATTCGGTAAGGCGACACATACCGATACATTTCGTTTTCTTAGCATTAAGAACTAGGTTATTTGTGGTAAACCAATCCGTAACCATTGAGAGCGCACTATTCACGTCATCAAAATCTTTTCTATTCCTGTCTACTTTAAAGATAAGTGAGGTATCATCAGCAAATAGTACAATGTCACAGATATTCTTTAAATAGAATGGTAAGTCGTTAATATACACTAAGAATAAGAATGGACCCAGTATTGAGCCTTGAGGTACACCTAACTGAACTAGTAGCCCGGAAGATTTTACACCATTGACATCTACACATTGGTGCCTATTTTGCAAATAAGAACTTATGACATTGAGAGCTTCGTTTTGAACACCGTAATGACGTAGTTTACGCAAAAGTGTGTTATGGTGAACGCAATCAAAAGCTTTCGAGAGATCACAGAAAACCCCGATAGCATTTTGCGAGTTTTCCCATGCGTTGAAAATGTGTTTCAGCAGAGCAACACCCGCATCTGTTGTCGAACGACCTTTTGTAAAGCCATGTTGCTCATTATGAAGGAGGCTATTTAAATTAAAATGTCTTAGCAACTGCTTGAATATTATTTTTTCAAATATTTTATAAATGCAGGTAAGATAGAAATGGGCCTAAAATTACCAACGTTATTTTTATTACCTGTTTTAAATAATGGTATAACTTTACTACTCTTCATGAGGTCAGGAAAAGATCCTGAATCAACACATTTATTAAAAGTTACAGCTAGATAGGGGGCTACGATGTCCATTATATTACTTAACAGTTTAACGGAGATACCCCAGTAATCTCCAGTATTTTTTGACTAAAGTGTGTTAAAAATATTAACAACGTCACGAGGCGTCACATGTTCGAAACTAAATAAGCGACTACATCTGGGCACACTACTGTGCAAAAGGTTTTCAGCTTTAGACGGGGACGAATTAATGTCGTTTAGAAACAAAAGTGGTCAAATCCATTCGGGAGTATTTATGGGAATCAACGACTTTTCGTTCTTATCTCCCATGCACAAGCTGTATATAGAGTTTGAATCCATATGGCTTCATTTAGGTTAGTATTTCTGATTTAAAAAAAAACATTCATGACCACAAACCTAAAAAATCAAAATAATTAGGATATTATTTTGGATTTGACCTATTTCGAAACCAAGCTATGGATTTGCCTAGTTTTGTTATTGATGTAGTTGGATTTGACTATCTTTGATTCTTATCACCACGGATATGACTGATTTTGATGCTAAAACAATATCATGTCAGGGGTTCTCCATATTTTGGGTTGATTGGGTAGTAACAATAAATATAAATAAACAATTTAGTACTTTAAAATCAATCTTGCTTTATTTGAAAAACCTTCATTCATCATCACTATATAATCAAAGCTATTATAATTATTTTTAAATTTCTTATACAACTATAGCTGGCAATTCTTCAGAGAAATCACAGTCTTCAACAACCTGTTCATGAGTAGTAGATGATTTAGGTCTTGACAGGACTTGTTTATAATAATTTAAATCTAAGATTTCATCCCACTTCTCTCCAAAATGTGTGATTAATAATTTCTTCACATCATTTAATTTTTCTTGTTTAACGTCAACATATAATTTAATTACATCTGGGTTTATAGCAGAAACCTTCTTTTTTCCTTTGCAGATATTTTGATACTTATTCAAAGTATTTTGGTAAGACTCTTCCGCTCGAATATACACATTTTGTTTGTCACGAGTTCTTTTAAGAAAAAATCTTTTTGATTTTTTTATTGAAAAGTGCATATTAGTTGTAGTTTTTAAGACTTCAGATACTGATCGTTTCCAGTCGTAAACTTTTATATTAATTCCCAAGTAATACACGGTTCCATGACGGGTGAAAATTTCGTAGTAATCATCAGGGCTAGTCATTACCTCTCGACTTTTAATTTCTTTTTCAATTTTTGCGAAAACTCTATCTGGTGGCAAAAATGAATGGCCAACAACTGGAAACAGAATTTCTAGGCCCATAATGTGTACAGGTGCATAGTCTTGTAACCATTTAGCTGTCATACCAAGAAGAGATTGGTTTTTATTTTGGCCGCTGCACCCATCTGCTACTAAACGAACCTGTGTGATATGGTCTAATCCGGGACTCAGAAAAATGGTGTTTAAGCAATGAAAAACAGCGCTAGCAATTTCATTCGATGCTTTCGGCAAAATATCTTCAGTCCAGGTGTAGATGAACGTGTTGTTAATAGATAATGGTGATTTTGAATTTCCGACTATCACCGTAAAATTGTACACATATAACTGTCTTGAATAATACGCACTTTGATCGGGAACTTTTGGACACGGTTGGTTCTTTTGGCAGTCAAAACTTAGAATTAAAATGTTTTCGGTGCTGTCTTTTAATAAACCATAAAACGCTTTGGCTCTCAATTTGTGAATTCTACTCTCAATCATTAATTGATTTTTTACCTCATTGGTTTTTTCATGTTTTAGTCGTTCTTGTAAAACTATGCAAGTGGAGCACATGTCTGTGCGAGGGGATCCAAAACCTATGTTAAATTCGGTTTTGAAAATTTCTCTGAAGTAAGATGCCTTAATATCTTTATGTTCATCCGCGGTTTCTGCGATAAACATTTTGTAAAGTTTACTAATGCTGAGCTCCGATGACAAATACTGTCTACTTTTTATTTTACTTCTACAGTAATGTATTTCTAAAGGCTTAAGCTTTTTGATAAAGTCTTTGACAGCTTCCCTCTTAGGTGCATATTTTTGAGTTTTACGCCGGCCTCCTCTATTCTCTTGTGCAGGTTCACCCATGGCTTTGAAATGTCGATTAATTACACCTGTCACTCTTCCCTTCTTTAAAGCTAGAATAGAGAGAAAGGTGCGTTTGCAAATTGGAATCAGGACATTGTGTCGTCGTCGTGCAAAGTACGTTACCGCCATTTCTTTTTTATTCCCACGTTGATTTACTGGCCTATGTCGCTGAGTAGTAGTAACTTTCGTATGATTAATTATAAAATTATCCTGATAAATTTTGTCCGGTTTTTTGTAGAAAGCTTTATTAAATGCTATTATATCAGCATGACTCAATGAAGTGCACCTGTATGCTTTGGTGTAGTGGTCACACGGAAGTCTTAAATTTGGTGGCTCTTTTGGAGTGTACCTAAAATAAAAACAAATAAATAAGTAAATACAGTGTAAACTCCATGTACACCCACTCTCAATAACGACAATAATTAAAAAATAAAAAGTACTTTTTAAGTTGCGAAAATTAGTAAAAACTACGCAGCTGTGCGTTGTTTAGTCGCTTTATTATCCTAGCCCGTAATAAACTCAAATGTCGGCATCATACATAGGTACTTTCTAAGAAATCCGTTCTATTGTTTACAAATTGGGATTGCTTGCACGTGCAAGCAATCCGCAAAAACAGTTAAAAAATACTTCATGCCATCTAATTAAAAACCATCTAAGTAAAAAAACAAACAAATTGCAAGAAAATACTAAATTATTCAGTAGCTGATCAAAACAAAACCACCAAGTGTTTAGCACCACTGACCACGAAAGGCAGCGTGAGTAATCAAAGCAATACAAACATACCTTTCCTTCTTCAATTGATTGCATTTCCAATCCGATTTTTGTTGTGTCCTTTTCCGTGACAACTGGGGAGTAGTTTCCTTTATTAAATTATCCATTTTATTGTTATTTAACACTAACTTTTAATTAAAAAACGGCGACGAATACACAAAACCACGATCCATGCGCTCGTCACTCCGACAAATGGCGGTCGGTCGGCTGTCATTTTCATACATAGTTCTGGCTTCTGATTGGCTACGCGGATTAGACCGATTTTGTTTCTAAGCTTTAAAGGATTTGACTCTTTTTGATACTGAGCAGTCATTTCGAATCGATTTTTCTACGAATTGGTTTGGATTTGACTCTTTTTGAAACCGGTAGCAAAAACAAGATTTTTCATTGAAAAAAATGGCGTACTCTGTTCCAAAACCTTTATTTTTGGATTTGACCAGTTTTGTTTCTAACCGACACAGTGTCGTTTAGAAACAAAAGTGGTCAAATCCATTCGGGAGTATTTATGGGAATCAACGACTTTTCGTTCTTATCTCCCATGCACAAGCTGTATATAGAGTTTGAATCCATATGGCTTCATTTAGGTTAGTATTTCTGATTTAAAAAAAAAACATTCATGACCACAAACCTAAAAAATCAAAATAATTAGGATATTATTTTGGATTTGACCTATTTCGAAACCAAGCTATGGATTTGCCTAGTTTTGTTATTGATGTAGTTGGATTTGACTATCTTTGATTCTTATCACCACGGATATGACTGATTTTGATGCTAAAACAATATCATGTCAGGGGTTCTCAATATTTTGGGTTGATTGGGTAGTAACAATAAATATAAATAAACAATTTAGTACTTTAAAATCAATCTTGCTTTATTTGAAAAACCTTCATTCATCATCACTATATAATCAAAGCTATTATAATTATTTTTAAATTTCTTATACAACTATAGCTGGCAATTCTTCAGAGAAATCACAGTCTTCAACAACCTGTTCATGAGTAGTAGATGATTTAGGTCTTGACAGGACTTGTTTATAATAATTTAAATCTAAGATTTCATCCCACTTCTCTCCAAAATGTGTGATTAATAATTTCTTCACATCATTTAATTTTTCTTGTTTAACGTCAACATATAATTTAATTACATCTGGGTTTATAGCAGAAACCTTCTTTTTTCCTTTGCAGATATTTTGATACTTATTCAAAGTATTTTGGTAAGACTCTTCCGCTCGAATATACACATTTTGTTTGTCACGAGTTCTTTTAAGAAAAAATCTTTTTGATTTTTTTATTGAAAAGTGCATATTAGTTGTAGTTTTTAAGACTTCAGATACTGATCGTTTCCAGTCGTAAACTTTTATATTAATTCCCAAGTAATACACGGTTCCATGACGGGTGAAAATTTCGTAGTAATCATCAGGGCTAGTCATTACCTCTCGACTTTTAATTTCTTTTTCAATTTTTGCGAAAACTCTATCTGGTGGCAAAAATGAATGGCCAACAACTGGAAACAGAATTTCTAGGCCCATAATGTGTACAGGTGCATAGTCTTGTAACCATTTAGCTGTCATACCAAGAAGAGATTGGTTTTTATTTTGGCCGCTGCACCCATCTGCTACTAAACGAACCTGTGTGATATGGTCTAATCCGGGACTCAGAAAAATGGTTTTTAAGCAATGAAAAACAGCGCTAGCAATTTCATTCGATGCTTTCGGCAAAATATCTTCAGTCCAGGTGTAGATGAACGTGTTGTTAATAGATAATGGTGATTTTGAATTTCCGACTATCACCGTAAAATTGTACACATATAACTGTCTTGAATAATACGCACTTTGATCGGGAACTTTTGGACACGGTTGGTTCTTTTGGCAGTCAAAACTTAGAATTAAAATGTTTTCGGTGCTGTCTTTTAATAAACCATAAAACGCTTTGGCTCTCAATTTGTGAATTCTACTCTCAATCATTAATTGATTTTTTACCTCATTGGTTTTTTCATGTTTTAGTCGTTCTTGTAAAACTATGCAAGTGGAGCACATGTCTGTGCGAGGGGATCCAAAACCTATGTTAAATTCGGTTTTGAAAATTTCTCTGAAGTAAGATGCCTTAATATCTTTATGTTCATCCGCGGTTTCTGCGATAAACATTTTGTAAAGTTTACTAATGCTGAGCTCCGATGACAAATACTGTCTACTTTTTATTTTACTTCTACAGTAATGTATTTCTAAAGGCTTAAGCTTTTTGATAAAGTCTTTGACAGCTTCCCTCTTAGGTGCATATTTTTGAGTTTTACGCCGGCCTCCTCTATTCTCTTGTGCAGGTTCACCCATGGCTTTGAAATGTCGATTAATTACACCTGTCACTCTTCCCTTCTTTAAAGCTAGAATAGAGAGAAAGGTGCGTTTGCAAATTGGAATCAGGACATTGTGTCGTCGTCGTGCAAAGTACGTTACCGCCATTTCTTTTTTATTCCCACGTTGATTTACTGGCCTATGTCGCTGAGTAGTAGTAACTTTCGTATGATTAATTATAAAATTATCCTGATAAATTTTGTCCGGTTTTTTGTAGAAAGCTTTATTAAATGCTATTATATCAGCATGACTCAATGAAGTGCACCTGTATGCTTTGGTGTAGTGGTCACACGGAAGTCTTAAATTTGGTGGCTCTTTTGGAGTGTACCTAAAATAAAAACAAATAAATAAGTAAATACAGTGTAAACTCCATGTACACCCACTCTCAATAACGACAATAATTAAAAAATAAAAAGTACTTTTTAAGTTGCGAAAATTAGTAAAAACTACGCAGCTGTGCGTTGTTTAGTCGCTTTATTATCCTAGCCCGTAATAAACTCAAATGTCGGCATCATACATAGGTACTTTCTAAGAAATCCGTTCTATTGTTTACAAATTGGGATTGCTTGCACGTGCAAGCAATCCGCAAAAACAGTTAAAAAATACTTCATGCCATCTAATTAAAAACCATCTAAGTAAAAAAACAAACAAATTGCAAGAAAATACTAAATTATTCAGTAGCTGATCAAAACAAAACCACCAAGTGTTTAGCACCACTGACCACGAAAGGCAGCGTGAGTAATCAAAGCAATACAAACATACCTTTCCTTCTTCAATTGATTGCATTTCCAATCCGATTTTTGTTGTGTCCTTTTCCGTGACAACTGGGGAGTAGTTTCCTTTATTAAATTATCCATTTTATTGTTATTTAACACTAACTTTTAATTAAAAAACGGCGACGAATACACAAAACCACGATCCATGCGCTCGTCACTCCGACAAATGGCGGTCGGTCGGCTGTCATTTTCATACATAGTTCTGGCTTCTGATTGGCTACGCGGATTAGACCGATTTTGTTTCTAAGCTTTAAAGGATTTGACTCTTTTTGATACTGAGCAGTCATTTCGAATCGATTTTTCTACGAATTGGTTTGGATTTGACTCTTTTTGAAACCGGTAGCAAAAACAAGATTTTTCATTGAAAAAAATGGCGTACTCTGTTCCAAAACCTTTATTTTTGGATTTGACCAGTTTTGTTTCTAACCGACACATTTAAGGAGCAAGTCGTAGTTATAGGTATGTTGGCAAAAAACTCATTAAATGCCTCAGCTACGTCGGCAGCTTTATTAACCAATTTGTTGTTAATCATAATCTCTAGTTGTTTTTCCTGTTTAATCGATTTACCCGTTTCATTGTTAATAATTTTCCAAGTGGTTTTTATTTTATTACTGGATTTTTTTATGGTATCGCTTAAAAATTTAGATTTAGCGAAAGCACAGATTTTTTTTAATAACTTTGAATAATTTCTGACATACTCTAGAAAAGGACTATCAAATATATATTTTTTTAAACCATATAACTCGTATAGTCTCGCTCTACTTTTATAAGTACCTGGAGTAGCCCATTGGTTGTTTTGGTCTTGAAAGTAGATTGGTATTCTTTTTGTACTATATCAAAAAGGGCTCCATAGATTTCATTAGGAGTCTCGTGTTCTACTATAGATGGTGTAATCCTATGAGCAATATTATTTTTAAAGGGAAACGCCCGTTCTTGGCCATGTTGCGCCCATCAATATGGTATATACAAAAAAAATACCCATTTAATACCTAAAATATTGCTATTACTTATTTGTTATGAAAACTCCGGAATTAAAAGCCGATTTAATAAAAACATTCAATCGTTTATTATCGTATCTAACAGTTCCGGTCGATTGTCAATCCTGTCCAAGTAGGGATGGCAACCATTACTAAAACACACACAATCGATACACTAAATAAAACCGGTTACGAAAAATTGATTTTCAGAAAACTTTTCTTTATTATATAGTTGTTTCGCCTTTGTTGTTTTCTTTAGAAAGAAAAAAAGATGTTTGTTCATTTCCGTGCTTCTAAATACGATCTATTGAACCGATTCCATGTCTCCAGATTTTTATATTTTTAAATTGATCTACTGATTTTTCGTTAAATCGATCTCATATCGCATCCCTACGTCAATAATAATCGTAATTGACAACTGATTGACATTTCACATTTTGTTTGGTGTTGTGTGTGTTCTTGCGACTCGTGATTATTTTCTACTGCGCTTTTCTATTTGATTTTCGACGACTTTGATTACGAATATGGACCCTGTAACCGCTCCCGATGACGACCTTGGTTTTACATTGGATTCTGTACCCGCCTCCCACGACGACACCGGCTTGCCAATGGATACCGTTCCTGTTTTTCATGACGGACCTGACACGAATATGGAACCTGATTTACACGAACTTACCAGGTTACCACGGAGCCCTCTCTGTGTCAACTGTGGCGTAGATACACGAAGATTTAAGAGATTTACCTTAAGCAATGTGGAAGTTCGGTCTATATTACAGCAATGGATTGCACCACAAGAGAGTTACTATAAGAACATAAAAGGTACATTACGTACTCAGTAACTTATATTGCATAGCTATGTAAGATAGATTTGAATTGAATAATTCAGTTGTTTAGTGACAAGGAAACCATAGAAATTGTTGTAGTTTGTTTTGTCTCAATCTAAGTTGTATTTTGTAGTTGTTTGTTGTAGTTGTGTCATTTATTTAAATGAGAACGAATAATAAATTAAAAAAGCTGAAAGTGTTTTTTTTTAATAACCTTGAATTTTTATACTTGGTTTATAAAAGTCCAACCAAGCTCTATGCAAAAAATAGTGGTAGGTTTTTTATCTATGATGTCAGCCCTAATACCTATAATTTGTTTCTTTCGTGGGCATCACTTGGCCAAAACCTCTTTATTAAATGGGCATTTCCCTTTGTTGCAACGCCTTACTGTATAAGGCCTGCATTCTATTTTATGCGGCTTTTTAAGTAATGGCAAAGGGAAGCTGGCTAGTAATCCACAGTGGTCAGACGTTAAGTCACTTAACACTAACTTATTATTGGCATCAACAATCACTAAATATATTATCAAGACAAGTCGAAGACGATGCTGTGATCCTAGTAGGTTCGAAAAACAAGTTTATTAAATTAAAAGACATAAACAGATTGAGCAGTCTAATACTTAATGGAGTAATTTCTAAAATATTAATATTGAAATCTCCACATAAAATTATACATTTATCAATTGATTTTAATTTATTGAGTGAGTCCTCCATGACTGACTCGAATCGAATAAAATCCCCAGAGGGCGGACGATAAACGCATATTATGACGTAACGCTCTAGTTCAACACAAGACAACTCAATAGTGCGCTCGATGGAAAGATTAACTATGTCATAATCAATATGTTTCCCCAATTTTTGTTGTACCTAAACCGAATGGGTTATACCGGTTTATACTTAATTAAAAAGGCCTGAATAAGTACATAAACACACAACATTTTAAATTAGAAGATTATAGAATAGCTTGCAAGCTAATTTCAAGAAATAGCTACATGACTAAAATTGATTTAAAGGGTGCCTATTTCTCTATCCCCATTTCTGACCATTCCAAAAAATATCTTAGATTTAACTTTGAAGGCAAATTATACCAATTCAACCCTTTGGATTATGCACTGCTCCATTAGTAATCACTAAAATTATGAAACCCATTGTTACATACTTAAGAGACAAAGATTATAATAATGACATATTATTTAGATGACAGTTTATATATTAATAATTGCAAACACGCATATGTTCAAAATGTTTACTCAGCATGCAAATTATTTCAGAACTTAGGATTCGTTGTAAATTATGAAAAAAGTATTTTAAATCCTAGTCAAGTATGTGATTATTTAGGATTGATTGACTCCAGGGATCTATCAATTTCAGTACCTAAGGAAAAACAAATTTCCATTCTTAAAAAGTTGCACAGCTTTAAATTAAAAAGTGTTTGTAAATTCAGAGAATTTTCCCAACTCTTAGGTTCCCTAACTTTAATATGTCCTGCTGTCCTTTATTGATAGAATGACCAAGTCCTTGTCCTGCTGGAAGGAGCTTCCGGAAGGACAAACCAACGGACGTGCGTCCTGCCAGCAGTACGCAATTTTTTGTAGACTTACCCCCAGTTTCTGAATTGAGTATTTGAATTTGAGAACGCCTTGATCCGTATTTAAGTATTACTTAAACACTTTTTCGTTTCTGAATTGAGTTTTTTCAAACTCTAATCAAGATTTGATCATTTAATCAAATTTGACACAAACCATGGTTAAAGTCGTACGTCATTTAGTCAAATTTGACACAACGCATACTTAACTCATGATGAAGGTCGCCAGTTGCGTTTCTGAATTAAAAAAACATGTTTGACAATACTCAAAGCATCATCAACGTCAAGTTACGCAGTTGAAAGGTGACACACCAATTTCAGCTACTCAAACCGTTTGATTATTTACATGTCTAGATAGAGAGTTTTAGCGTCTAAACGCCAAAAAAAATATCAGCCAACTGTTGGCTCATAAGCTCGTCCCGCGGCGCCCGCTCAGTGGCGACACTGTCATTGTACGGTAAACACGTGTTCAGTGCCATACAAAAATGACGATTTGCGGTATAAAAGTGTGCAGAAATTACAAAGGACGATTGAAAACAATTAAAAAAGTTACCTATCATCGGTAAGTAAACTTTTAATAACTATATTATAAAGAAATAATTAAATTAATAAAGTGAAATTTTATCAAAAGACGTAGCGCCATTTTGACGGCATGTTTACAGGGTTGCCTGTTAATTGAATCTAAAATTTCCCATGTGAGCGTTACATAATTTAAAAAAAATGTTTAATCATGATCCAAAAAGTATATTTCGAGATTTCAAGCCACCATTTAACTGTAGTGCTGGATAATATATATACATTTAAATCTAAATTTGGCGGATATTGTTTATTTTATTTAATAATCTAATTTGGGTGTCAATTTCGGGGGTCCTTGGGTCCTAATAACGAAAGTAGTATGTAGATATTCTACGTATTATAAATAAAGTTTTAAATACTATCACAGCACACACAATAAAATTGTAGTTTTCCAATAAAAAAATAAAAAAAATGTGGATGCTTTTAGTGCTGAAGCCGTTGTTGTGTAAAGGTTTAATTTATATTTTTTTACAGAATACCTAAAGATCCTATTTTAAGAAATAGGTGGATAGACGTCATAAGAAAAAGCCGCGGCGAGGATCTCTGGCAACCATCTAAAACAACAGTTATTTGCTCCGATCATTTTCGTGCCAAAGACCTGTATTTTGCCAACAACAAAAGTCGTCAAAGGTTAAAAAAGGAAGCAATCCCGTGCAAGGTAATTTTATAACTATTTTTGTTTTTAGAAAATACGCATCTTGTTCGAGTTTGTCTCACAGTTGGTAGATTTTTTATTTTATTATATTTTACAGGCTTTGTTCTTAACGGAATTAGAAACAGATGATGATGAAAGTGACGGCATACTTGAAGAAACAGAAAAAATAAGCGATTGTGTAACAGATGTTTTAGATGATGCGGTAAGTGTTATTTTTTAACAAAAATAGTATGAATGAATAAAATAAGAAAGTGTTCAATGTTCTCTTCCTGCGTGTGTTTTGGTTACAATTTTTTTTTTATGGAGCCGTTTTTCTGAATCTGCCGTCCACTATAATTAATTTAAGGAAGACTTTAGTGTAGGTACTCTGATAACATTATTACGCAAAATATATAAACTTAGTTTTATTTTCAGAAAATATCGGTATCCAATGAAGAGGTATCTTGTCTTGCTACAAATGATAACCAACATGCTTCTTCTTGCTTTATGGAAACTTCTGACACAATGTCTAGCAATTTAACGGGCATAGAATCTGCAAGTACTAGTGGTTATATACCTGGGCAAGCAACTGGTAGTAAAATGGGACGGAAAGAAAAAGAAAACGATATAATTGAAGACTTTTCTGATCTTGAATCCATTTTTGATACACCAAAAAAAATTAAATTGCGTCGAGAATTACGAAGAAGAATACGACTACAAAAAAAACAAACTTTAAAGATCAGATCCTTAAGACGTAAAAACCTACGACTTCAAAAGAAAATAGCTTCATTTAAACAAATTATTGGAACGCTAAAAAAAGAGAGATATATTGACAACGACACTCATAATATTTTAAGTGATAATGTGTTTGCTGCGGATCTATATTCAAATATGAAGAAAAAGCTACAAGGGTCCAAGAGACCGGATAAAAAGTATGCTCCAGAATTTAGAAAATTTTGTTTAACGTTACACTTTTTATCTCCAAAGGCGTATAGCTACGTCAGAAGTAAATTCGAGACTTGCCTCCCACACCCAAAAACGTTATCTAAATGGTATTCAAATATTGATGGATCCCCGGGTTTGACAGAAGATGCTTTTAAAATGTTAAAAGTTAAAAGAAATGAATCAGACAAAAATATGATTTGCGCGTTAGTAGCCGATGAAATGGCAATAAGACAACAAACATGTTTTAATCGAAAGACTTTGCGAGATGAAGGTCTTGTTGATATAAGGAGTGGACCCGCTGACAACATGAATGTTAAAGCGTCAGAAGCTTATGTATTTTTACTTGTCTCACTAAACGAGCCTTGGGAATTACCGGTGGCTTATTTTTTAATCCATGGCATGACAGGGGAACAAAAAGCCAATATTATCAAAACAATTCTATATAAATGCCATGAAGTAGGCATTGACGTCGTGTCATTGACGTTTGACGGCCACAGATCAAATTTATCAGCCATGGAACTGTTGGGTTGCAAATACAAAAACCCAAAAGAGCTGAAGACAACATTCAAACACCCTTGTGCCGATTATGAGGTGGCAGTATTCTTAGACTTCTGCCATATGTTAAAATTAATAAGAAATCATTTTGAAGCAAAGGAAGTGTTTCTATATAAAGATGATGAAATTAAATTTGTATATGTAAAAAAGTTGGCCGAATTACAAGAAGAAACTGGTTTGCATCTTGCTAACCGCCTTACAAAAAAACATATTCAGTTCAGAAACTCTATAATGAACGTTAAGTTAGCAACCCAGCTTCTTAGCAGAAGTGTTTCTGTAGCAATTGAATTTTGTAGACAAGAGCTAAAGTTGCCCGACTTTTTAGAAAGCGAAGCAACAGAAAAATTTATAATGATTATGAATAATATTTTTGATACATTCAATTCTAGGAACTTACAGGCACACGGTTACAAGCATCCATTATTTCCCGGCAATAAAAATGTAGTGTTTGCAATGTTAGAAGAGGCGCAAGATTTAATTTTGAATCTAAGCCTAAAAGAATCCAGAAAAAGAACGTATAAGGAACATGAAACATCAAAGAAACTAGTATTGAAAGGCTATGTACCAGTTCTAAAATCGCAATCATTTACTGGATTTCTTGGCGTTCTGATATGCATAAATAGCTTGAAATTTTTATATGATTCTTTGATAGAATCGAAAAGAATGAAATATTTAAGCACGTATCGCATCTGCCAAGATCACATAGAATTAATTTTTGGTGCGATACGGATGCATGGGGGCTATAATGATAACCCGAATGCTTGCCAGTTAAAAGGCATTTACAAGAAATTACTTTGCCATATGGAACTTAAATCAGCTTCGTCAGGTAACTGTGTGCCACTGGAAAACATAAGTATTCTAATGTGTTCGTCATCCCTTAAATGCATCAATGCGACAGTTCCATCTTTGAGGAAAGATGACGACGACGACGAGGATGAAACTGAAACTATCGCCAAAATGTTTGATGAAAACCAAGACAGTAAAATTCGGCTATTAGATAATTCGCAATTATCTGAATACACACAGCAAATTGTTGGATACATAGCAGGTTTTGTTGTTAGATGTTTACGTAAAAAGGTAAAATGTGTCGCTTGCATTGAAAGTCTGATATCAAATGAGCCGTTGCAATACCATAAATTGGTTAATATGCGAGATGAAGGTGGACTTATTTACGCCTCTCATGATGTATATTCTGTATGTAAGACCGCTGAAAATGTTATAAGGCAGTTTATTAAACAAGATTTCATAATGACGCCCATTAATTACGCAAATATAGTTTCAACTGTAATGAAACAATTTGTTGGAGGTACAAATTATTTTGAAGTGAATACTGATCATGTCTGCGGTCTTCTGCATCAAGTTAATTTAATAAGACTGGTTGTCGAAAAATATTTGGATTTAAGATATTACTATAAGACTAAATTGGAAAATGTCAACCGGGATGTAACATCTAAACGAAAACTGTTTAAAAAACAAATCCAAAGAGAAGGTCACTAAGACTCCTATCTGCTGTATGCTGCCTGCTGTATATAGCATAATAACAAATTTTATATTTGTTAACCCATTCTAAGGTAAAGATAATATTTTGACCACCATAAAAATAATAATGTTTTTAAATAATTCGGATCTAGAATTTTAAGAATAAATAACCTTTATTAGCAATATCTGTTTCATTTAAATATATTTTACCTAATAATTCATGTACAAACTCGTAATATGTGAAATAATCATAATTTAATAAATTTAAAACAAATTACTTATAGATAAAAAATAAATACGTACATAATATTTTTTCCACCTTTTATGGGAAATTATCAAGGGCTGGTATCACTCAGTGCGCTCCCAAGTGATGCGCGCGCAGCCACGCGCTTGTAAAGCTACGCTTACTTGTGTGCGTAACACGAACACAAGCGCTGCAAATCTGGCCTGTTGTTTTTGTTGCGCTTGCAGCGCAACACTCTATCTAGACATGTAAATAATCAAAGCTCAAACCGTAATCAGCTATAGAAACTAGAGATTTTGATCGTAATGAGTGACGACGATACTTCCCTGTCGTCTTTGGAGATGCCTCAACGCAGACCACCACGCAGAAGAATACTAGGACATCGGCCTAACCTGTTCTTCACGATGAGCGACGAACAATTCAAAAGTCGGTTCCGCTTTACAAAGACCTCGGTTAGATTTATTTTTAACAAAATAAAGCCTAAACTGACCAGTCGTACCTATACAACGGCGGGACTGCATTTCTCCCATGTTGCAGCTACTAATAGCACTAAGGTTTTACGCGACTGGTAGCTTTCAAGCTGTTGTGGGGGACACCGTGAATGTGAGCAAGGCGACAGTGTGCCGCGTCGTAGATAGGGTGACTAGTGCGATAGCATTACTAAGACGGCAATATGTAGGTATGCCCACTGCACAGGAGAGACCATCAGTGGCGGCACGATTCTATGACATAGCTGGATTCCCTAGAGTCATAGGTGCTGTAGACTGCACGCACATAAAAATAAATTCACCAGGAGGGAGCAGAGCTGAGCTGTATCGGAACAGAAAAGGTTTTTTTTTCTATTAATGTTCAAGCCATCTGTGATGCCAATTTACACATTACCAGTGTCATTGCACGTTGGCCAGGCTCCGTGCACGACACTACTATTTGGAACGACTCACCACTTGCAGCTCAATTTGAAGTTGGCAGATATGGGTCATACCTTATTCTCGGGGATAGTGGTTACCCATGCCTTAGGTATCTCATGACACCCTTTCTGAACCCTGCCTCTCCATCCCAAGAAGCCTATAATAGAGCCCAGATAGCAACACGAAACACCATTGAAAGGTGTTTTGGTGTTCTTAAAAGAAGATTTCCATGCCTACATTCAGGAATGCAATTAAAACTTCCAAAAGTGTTGAAGGTGATTGTGGCGTGTGCTGTTCTTCACAACATGACACTTCATCTTGATGACTACATCGTGGAATATGATGAAAATCTACAAGAAGAGAGTGATGAACAATTACCTCAAGTGTTAAATACCCAAAATTTTGCTGTCAGAACATCCATTTTACATAATTATTTTACCCAATAAATGTTTAAATATGTACTACAATAAAAAAATATTTAGGTATCGGAATATTTTTATTTACTCCTAGTTTAATTAGTTACGTCATGCAAAATTAGAGATAGGTAGGTATTTACAATAATAGATCTTTTACACGAGTACAGTTGTATGTAGCAATCACTTACATTTTTATCATAAATCAAAAATACATACTTATTATTATAAAGACACCTTTTTTTTGTGGATGGGAAATCATAATGACTGCTTCGTTGGTCTAGTGGTAGCAAGCACTACTGCTGAGCATGAGGTCGTGGGCTCGCTTCCCAGGTCGGGAAAAAGTGTTATTGGGTTTTTCCATCTGGAATTTCTGAGTAGCAGCCCGGAGTCTGGATTTATGCCCGGTTGGCAATAGGCTCGCCCCCTATTACATGGGACTTAAACATAACAGGCGAAATGTGGGTGTACTATAGGTACTCGTCTGCTCAACTCTTCGGGGAAACAAGGCGTGATGTTTATAGGAAATCAAAAAATGACGTCTCCCGCTCCTGGGGCGGAGCGGGAGAGCGTGTCAGACTTTTACTGACTAAAACCCACCCGTATTCCCTCAGTTGCCTGTGCTAGGGCTACGGTAACTCTTTCGATCAATTCCGCGACCCTGGCAGGGTTATCAAGACACATAATATAAAATAAACAGGTGCAATTTTATATAATAATCACTAACAAGTAGAAACCACAGCACAATATTTTATAAATCCCAGCTATTCGTAATAAGTATGCTTACTATAAATAAGGTTATTTACTACATCAAATCCCTATTAGCCTTTCAAATTTGCATTTCCAGTTCATGCTTTTTTTGTTCAAATCTAAACTTTTGCATCTCATTTCTTTTTTGATAATATGCAAGTTCAATTTTTTTCTTAAAATAAATTTTCTTAACAGCTTCAGCCGAATGCTTTGTTAGTGGTAAATTATCTGTTGTCGTCTTTTTTCTATTAGCCACAAGTTTTCGTTTCTTTAACATAGGTTTTGGATTAGGAGGTTCCGGTAGAGGATTTAATTCTGGCAGTGGATTCAACTCTTTGGAAGGCACTTCAGTTTGTTCTCCTGAAAAAATAATTTTTAGTTTATATCTATACTAATATTATAAAGCTGAAGAGTTTGTTTGGTTGATTGAACGCGGTAATCTCAGGAACTACTGTTCCGAATTGAAAAATGATTTTTGTGTTGGGTAGCCTACTTCTTGAGGAAGGCTATATAACATCACGCTACGGTCAAAAGGCAGCAACAAAAAATGGCCGAAAACTGGCAGGCTGTGGTGCGACGGGAAGGGTCAGGGGAGCATATATTTGACGCGGAGGTAGTCGCGGGCAGAAGCTAGTAATACTATAAATGTACATCATTCTGTGGGTTATGAAAAATATTGATCTTTAGATACCCACCAAAATATTCAGCAGCGTCATCGTATGGGTTCTCATCTGGACGTATTTGGTCATCTAAGATGGAAAGTATTTTATGATCCGCATCGGTTAAAATAGGAGTGAACGACCCACCACCAGTTTTCTTTATTTTTTTCTAAAATGATTGATACCAAAGATTAAACCAACTTCCAAAATTAACCAGATTTGATATTATTACTAGTGCACGTGTCAGGTTACCTGCTCATTAGACCATTTCTTCTTTAAATCATTTATTATTTTATGATTATTTACGACTATAGCCTGGAAACCAAATAACACAATTAGCTATATAAATTTAAATAGTTTCATGATATTTTAATCTTTATATAAGCAGAAACATGGTTAAAATGAAGAAAGCATAAATCATTTGTGAAGCTGTGCCAACCGAGTAAGCACATAGATAAGTAATTGACTAGCCGAGTATACAACCACTATAAATATATTTATACAATTATACATTGTCATTATTTACCTCTTCCACATCAAAATGTTGCTCAATCTGATTATCTTGTGGAGGATGGGGGACTTGCACAATATTTGTATCAGCTGACAGTGTATTAAGGTACCTTTGCTTCTGAAAAATATTTGTTAGTAGAGTATTTTATTTCAACATCTTTGATGCCTTTAGTTAAGGCATTCTACAAAAATATGGGAATGTCTATATAGAAGTAAGTGTCAGTGTAAATCTGTGGTGTCTTTATCTGAATAATCTTGGTTATAGCGTGATGTTATATAGCTTATAGCCTTCCTCGATAAAAAGGCTACCGAACACAAAAATAATTTTTCAATTCGGACCAGTAGTTCCTGAGATTAGCGCGTTCAATCAAACAAACATACAAACAAACAAACAAACTCTTCAGCTTTATAATATTAGGTTGTGGAAAAAGTCTTTTCGCATTATAGTATGTATGAACTTGTAATAAAATCTCTTTGGCTATACTATTTGTATCTGGCTGGTTTTGGTATCATTGAAAGTTTAAATTTTAAAGAACATAATTCCAAATTCAAATTAGGAAAATGTGTGATTTTCATTTGTTTTTCGTACCGTCAAGATGAGTGAATCTAATGAAGAAATTCGATACATTTTAAAATTTTACTACAAAAAAGGTAAAAATGCAACGCAAGCCGCGAAAAAAATTTGCGATGTTTATGGACCTAGTGTAGTGTCTGTGAGAGTAGCACAAGTTTGGTTTAAGCGTTTTCAATCCGGAAATTTTGATGTCAAAGATGCACGTCGCTCTGGTCGCCCTATTACGGATAAAATGGATGCCATTTTTGAAAAAGTGGAGCAAGATCGGCATACCAGTAGTTACGACGTAGCTGAAGAACTGAAAATTGACCACAAAACAGTTTTGGCGCATTTGAAATAAACTGGGTACACAAAAAAGCTCGACATTTGGGTACCTCACGAGCTCACTGAAAGAAACCTAATGAACCGTATACTCATTTGTGATTCTTTATTACGACGTAATGAAACCGAACCATTTTTGAAGAAGCTGATAACTGGTGATGAAAAGTGGATCACGTATGACAAGAACGTGCGAAAAAGGTCGTGGTCAAAGGCCGGTCAGGCTTCACAGACTGTGGCGAAACCCGGGTTAACTCGCAACAAGGTGATGCTGTGTGTGTGGTGGGATTGGAAGGGCATTATTCATTATGAGCTGTTACCACCAGGCAGGACCATCGATTCTGAACTCTACTGCGAA
This sequence comes from Aporophyla nigra, assembly GCA_947507805.1. NCBI lineage: Eukaryota > Metazoa > Arthropoda > Insecta > Lepidoptera > Noctuidae > Aporophyla > Aporophyla nigra. The sequence goes on along the minus strand of OX382292.1, from coordinate 20,847,200 downwards.
CAACTGATGAGATTAAAGCAAGAAGTTGAGAGAAAGCGGCTGGAATTAATCAACAGAAGGGGTGTGGTTTTTCATCATGATAACGCTAGACCTCACACATCTTTAGCCACCCAACAAAAATTAAGAGAGTTTGGCTGGGAGGTGTTAATGCATCCGCCGTATAGTCCTGACCTTGCACCTTCAGATTTCCACCTGTTTCGGTCTCTTCAGAATTCTTTAGGCAGTGTCAGGTTAACATCACGAGAGGACTGCCAAAACCACTTGTCGCAGTATTTTGACCAGAAGTCCCAAAATTTCTATAGCAATGGGATCATGTCCCTACCAACAAGATGGCAAAAAGTTATCGAACAAAATGGTACCTACATACTTTAGTTAAATGTAAATAAACTTTATTAAAAAATGTTTTGAATTTTCTTAAAAAATGCGAAGAAACTTTTTCCCCAACCTATTATTGGTATAGATATATAGTATAGACTAGCTGTTGCGCGCAGCTTTGCCCGCGTGGATGTCGGGAATTTTTTCAAGAAAATAAAAGTACTGTATTTGTTAATCTTGGTTATAACTATCTGTGTGCCAAATTTCATCTAAATCTCTTCAGTCGTTTTTGCATGAAAGAGTAACAAACATCCGTCCATTCATCCTCACAAACTTTCACATTTATAATATAAGTAGGAAGTAGGATAGTAGGTGTCTGGTCGACACCTCGCATTCTGCACGTGTTTCGATATATATCCCGACACTCGGGATGTAGATTGAAACACGTGTACATTATTTTTACTTTTGTACAAGATTTTGTGAATGAACCACTTAAATACAAAGTTTCATCCCCATTTTCACCGCCTTACTTATAAACTAAATTATGACTAGATATGAGCGACTTTCCACGCACAACTTTCTCACTACTTCGGGATTATAATTGTCAAATACGCTGAGTTACCTATTAATTAATTTTTAATCCGCAGCCTAAACACAAAATTTGAAGAACCTAGATTCGAAACGGACGGACTTTCATACAAACTTTCACCCCCTTTTAAAGGGGAATTTTCCTAAAATTCTTTATTTCTGTCGTCCCCTACTCATTATCTACTCTTGTGCCAAGTTTCATCTTTGTTGGTTCAGCAGTTTTTGAAATTAATCAGTGAGTGAATTTATGAATGAGTGACCTTTCGCTGTTATATAAATATAAGATACGGCTATACGTAGGTACTGGAAATATGACCAGTATAGGTTAGAGTAATATAATATTGAACATAAGAATTATCTTAAACACACAACACGAGACGCAAACACATAAAACAGACACGACAGACTACACTAAATTTTATACTCACATTCTCATTTGCAGAATCTTTTCTTGCACGATGCTTAATATTGTTATAAAATTGTTTTAGCATTACTTCATCGCTAGGCCCAGTCGTGCAGATGCTATTATATTCGTTGGCAATGGACTTCCAGGCTTCCTGTTTCTTTTGTATATGATATGTCCCTGTCCTTTTGCATTCTATTACATTTTGATATCTGAAGCAATAATAATCACAAACATCTAAATAAGTAATGTGGTGAAACGTAAAATTATATTATGGTAAACATTATAGGTAGTAATATATACTTACTTGCAGCGGTGGTGGCCTGGTGGTATCGGCCCCGACTTACGAGTTATAAGGTCGTGGGTTCGAACCCAGGCGGGCACGTTCACCACCACCGCTCTCCAAATGGTAAAGGAAAACATCGTGAGGAAATCGGCATATTCTAGATCCAAGCATTCGAAGACATGTGAAATCTAACAACCCGCACTGGGCACGCTTGGTAGATTACGGCCCCCTCTCAACGAGAGGAGGCCTGTGTCCCAGCAGTGGGAACGGTATAGACAGATTATGCTATGTACTTTGTTATAATTGAAAGAAGATTTTCTTTCTCCTCTAAAGTATAGTTTGCCGATCTCTTTTTTTTGTATTTATCCATTTTATTTCGTACAATTATATATATATATAGGTAGTTTAAATAAAAATACAAATAGAATTTTTATAAAATTTGTGTTTATTTACTTTCAGTTTGACAGACTCGATTCGGTTCAAACAAACACGTCAAATATTAAATTGCTCAAATATGCATTAGCAATTCTAATAACATAAGTTTGTTGAAATTATTGATGTTATTTAACATTAACTAATTTATTTGAGTCTGTTTTAAATTTATAAGAACTAAATTAAAAAATAATATGAGTTTTTGAAAAGTACCGGTTTTTGAACGTGAATTGGAACGTGTTAGCTTTGATCAAAAATACTTAAGTAAATGGTCAGTTGGTTATGGTTTGACAAAATTCAATTTTGACTTGTGAAACGCAAAATACTTAAAGCATACTTAAATATTTGAGAATACTCAGTTGAGATTTGCTACTTTTCTCAAATCAGAAACCGGCTGTGAGTATGAAAATTAGAGGTTGTCCTTCTAGCAGTACATGATTTTCATGCATAATAAAATTAGGCAGGGGTGACAAACATTCTCCTTTTAGGTATAGGGATCCAGAAATAGACGCGGGCACTTCTTGAGATTACAGGGTAGAAAAATAAATAAGAAAAAGTAAGTAGAAATCGTATTTATTTTAAGAAAATGAAAAAAGCATTATGCTGGAATTCCATTCGTGATGTGGTAGGTGAAGCAGTTTCTTCCTATCTGCGGAGAGCATAAAACACATCGTGGTCCACATGTCTTGCAAAAATAGCTCGCTTTCTGCTGTTTCTTGTGGATTCTTGAGCAAACTATATATTTGCGTTGAACTCTCTTTCTGTCATCTGATTTTGACAAGGCTTCAAGAATGTGTTCTTCTTTATGAGCGATATTCTGATGTGGTGGCGGCACATTCTCTTGTAGATTATAAGCGTCATTATTAGTCAGAGCTAAAACCAGGTTGGTAGTAAACCACCTGTGAGACACCTGGTCATGTTCGGAGCGGAAGAAATGATTAAAAACCAAAGACGCATTTGTTTCTATAATGCCAAGAACTGAGGCATATATTCTATATTCCCAGTTATGTGTGCCCCAAGCTTTCTCTAATGCCAAACCATCCTGCCAAATATGGTTGTGGATATCGATAGCCGCAGCACCGTCAAAATATTGTTGGACTAATTTAGACCTATCGACTTCTCTGAAAAATAAATTTCCTTCATCGTCCCACCTTCTTTTGCGTGATGGTCGGCCAGTCAGTGTCGTTTCACAAGTGGCAACAAATGTATGAACTTTTTTGTCTCTCCAGGCACAGGTAGTGAGCTGCACAGTCTTTTTCCGCTGTACTTACAATAGAAGCCCCCTTATGCGTCGGACACTTTGCAGCCATCTCAGACACGGGATAGAAACTGTGTGCTGTCTTTACCAATCCAATGAAATACAGTCCAACTTTGTATAGCTCCACAACTGTTTTGACTGAAGCAAACCATGAGTCTCCAACTATAACTCTTCCAGAACCATGCCATGGCTCTGTCAATCTCAAAGTAGTTGCAGTTCCTGCGCCAAATTTTCTTTGCCATTTCTTAGTACTCGTTGCTTCTTTGCCCTCATTAATTTCCATTCTGATCATAATGTTTGTATTACTATCACAAGCCGTTTTTACTTCACAACCGATTCCTTTTGGTTTTCTTTTAATTTTCGTAACTGCTGGCATCCCGTTTTTGAAATACGCACCTTTTCCATACTAGGCGAACATGGATTCATCTACAGTTATTTTCGAACCAGGTCAAATGGTATCTTTTAGAGTCTCATTCACCATCATTACTATTGTTCTAGTGTTACGCCATTTGTCAGAACTATCAAGGTCTGAGGGTTGTGTGAAGCGCAATGCCATGAGAATAGTCTCAAATTTTTGGCGACTCATTCCAAATCTTTGTCCAAAATGAGCAGGGGGAAATATACCATCAGAGGTGGTATTCCAGTAGGATCGTCTGTCTGGCAGTTCTTGAAGAGTCATAGCGTATAATATACCGAAAAAAGCTAATAACTCCTTCTCGTTCAACAGTTTATGTCTTGCTAGAAACATAGAGTTGGTGCAATGAATTATGTAACTAAGTTTCTCTCGGGGAAATACCATAAAAAATGCATCCTTAATATTTGTGCGGGCCCTTGTGGTACGAGCATGGTAGCTTTGAAATAGCCTTGCTGTCGTTGATCGACACGTATTGCTTCACGAAATGTCTAGGTCCCTTTACAACGGTTGTATTTCCAGCAGAAGAATTTGTAGCACCGCTACAAATTCTCGTAGTCGGATGTACTAAAATAGTAGTCTCGTTATCTTCGCTCGAAGAAGAAGAACCCGATTCAGACGAAGCTAAAAAAAAACATTAGTGATCAACAGTCGTAAAGGGGTGCACTCAATGTATTTGAACTTGAAATTACTTGTACACATACACAAACACGAAAAAACACACCCCGATACACACACACACACGCAAACACGCAAAAACACACACACTTCAAGTTTAGCTAAGTAAATTTGTATTATATTGAAAATCGCCACTATTACGACCAATATGGGCAATTTCAAGGTCAAACTGTATAGGTTGCTAAGCTGTTGACTGAATTAAGTTCGGTGGCAGCAGAGGATGCAAAAAAAACCGATTTTATTTAAAAGAATTTAATTATAGTACCAAAAATTACAATTATATTATAAATCTAATTAATTACTAGATATTGTTCAGTCGACGATTGACCAAAGAATGTGTCCATGCATTACGGAATCGGGTAGCTAGCGTCCGGTGTCAGCTTCGCGACGACACGAGGCACGTGTGCAGCGTCAGCTTCTAGTTATTGCGCAGTGTTGTTGTCGTGTGAAATCAGGGCGATGCATGCTATAGCAATTTACCTCGGCTATGCTTGCGTAACACCTCCCCCCGAAGAACAGCGACTATTGAAGACCTTGGTCGTAAATTGCGCTGGGAGATGATCTGTTCTATCCTTCTGTGTCTCTGGTATAGCGTAGATGATCTGAGGTCGAACTTTCTTGTCATCGGAGGATTCTCTCTTAAGATCAATCTGCTTCGGATAACATCTTCGATAAGTGAAGTATGCAGTTAGTGCACATGCACTGAGTAATAACACATACAGCGGTATGGTTGTATGATAGATGCTGCTATTTGAGTGTGTATCAAACTGTATCGGTGTCTGCAGTGAAATCTCCCTATTGGTAGCGTGAAGATCATCCAAGTTAATAGAGTTGAGATTGAATAGTGGGCGTGCCATTGGGCTGGGAATATCTTCTTTAGGAACATCTATTATCTTCAAAGCTTGACCTTTCAATCGATCATTGGAGTTTAAGATGGTGACCTCTGCTGTCTGGATAAACCAGTTGTGAGAAAGAAGGGCGAGGTAACTTCCTTGCAGTAACTTGTGGAGATCTTGTTCGCAGGATAGACGTACTTTCGTCGGAGTCGGGAAGCTGATGGTATAATGTCGGTCATCGAGTTTCTCGTAGGCTGGTTTTTGAAGAGATATCGTGACTGGTTTGCATTCAGGAAGTCTCTGCTGCGTGGTGATGAGGGCTCCTATGCAGTCCGGCGAAGTTCGGCTTTGTACGTTGTGTATCTCTTCACATAGATACCCTTTAGTGGACTTCGGGCATTCAGCCTCTATGTACTTGAAATCTTTCGGATGGATTGCAAGGAATTGGAAGTGAGGGACGAGTATTTCGTGGTTTTTGTTAGGGACTATGGATATCTTGTAAAGATCATATGTCTGGGGTAGAATAATCGGGAACTTGTAGACTATAACTATTTCATTACCTATATTGTAATATGAACCTAATTGTATAACGTCATAATATTCTCTAGCTCCTATATCTAATACCTTACTACTACCATAATAGGGTCGGCAGACTAAAAAACATAAGTCAAAAAGTCATACTTTTCAGGAACAACTAAAAACTATATAAAAAAATAACGTTAAACTATAAATTCAAATTTATTGGAATATTGAGATGTTTTTAATTTATACTAACATGCACTTAAAAATCATTAGACATAAATATAATAAAAAGCGATTTTAGTGACTTATGTTACAAGGAACACCAAGTACATAGTAGGTACTTGTGACTTAAGTGTATGAGAACAGTACATTTCATTATAAACTATATTTTAGTTAACAAACAAAAGCTACTTCTATAAACGTAAAATATTTACTATGCATCATTTATATACTAGCCTATATTTATATTTTTTTTAATTAACTATTTATTCATCTTCTTCACTATCTAAAATATCAGGGTCAGTATTACGTATATTGTTCACAGTAGGCAAATCTAAATAAAATCTGTGAAAAACATCGGGTATTAGGGAGAGTAAGGAAATCAGATCATCTTTTTTTTCTTTTGATATCGGTAAGGGCTGTTCCGATATAACATGAATAGTGTCAGGTATGGCAAAAACTCGACGTTTCAAGTTTAATTTGGAAAATTGACATTCCGTGTCCAAAGTGTCTTTGTAAGAGATTACGCCAAATTCAGAATCATAGCGCAACCACTTTTTATCGAGCCATTTAAATTGTCGCCCTTCCACATCTTTGTTTCTCAATACTAAAGGACCCTTTAACAACGCAGAAAAATCCAAAAAGTCGGAGCTGCACATTTCGACCACTTCAAATTTTTTACTGCTCGATCTTATAAGTTGTATCCAATCATGAGGGTGATAAATCTGCAAATCCGTTTTTTTTTTCTTTTTTTCAATGATGCCATGATCCGTGTCTACTTCCAAGTGGCTATGACCAGGAACCATGAACTTGTGGTCTATGACATCTATGTCTAATTTCTGCAAAGCCCAGGTCAACATTGAACTGACATGAGAATTGCGGTTCTGACCGCCACAAGTATCAGAATAAAAAATAACATGTTTTGTATTCTCAGGTATGTATGTTTGAAGATGTTTATAATAAGCACGGAGACTAAAGATGACCTAGATAGGCTCAAACAAACAGTCCAACTTGCTTCGTCAGGGCTTACCGTCGACGAACCTAAAAAGCGCAAACCTCGCATAATAGTTATAGGAGTTTCATCATCGATGGCTGAAAATGAGGTTTATAAATGTATTTATGAACAAAACTTGACCGACAAACTGCCCACTTTATCCTTAGATACATTTTTGGCCTCAATAAAACTAAGCCACAAATCAGGCAGGAAAGATGCTGAGAACTGTAACTATATTCTAGAAGTTCCAGCCGTCGTACGCAAGGCCCTCATTACACAAGACCGAGTTTTCATAAATTGGACGTCCTGCCCGGTACGAGACTTCACACTAGTAACGAGATGTTACAAGTGCCAGCAGTACGGTCATGCAGCCAAAACCTGTAAAATTGCTATTCCTACATGTGGACATTGCGGAGAAGACGGACACGCAATACAAGACTGCGCAAAAAAATCCGAAACGCCTAAATGTGCTACGTGTTTGCGCTTTAAAAAACAAGCCAACCATAAGACGGGAGACGCAGATTGTCCGGCCAAAAAAGCTGCCGAAAACAGGTACATAAACTCAATAGATTATGTAGGCGCCTAAGAGCGCCACATCTTGTTTATATTATAGGCCTAATTTTTATTGTTTTTTTCTTTAGTTTCAGTATGGATCCTAACTTATTTACCGATATAGATAACTCATTTTTAACTGTGTCAAAAACATGTGACGTTGAGGATTGCAGACAATATCTTTCCGATCATGAAAAGTCACTAACTATAGTAACCCAAAACATTCGTAGTATTTTTAAGAACATAGATAGCTTTAAAATTTTCCTGCATAGACTTAATTTTGATTGTGATGTAATTGTACTAACTGAGTGTTGGCTAGCTGGCCGCTTAGATAATCTCCCAGTAATACCTGGGTATAACTTATTGTATACCACAATAAACAGCAATCAAAATGGTGGTGTGGTCGTTTTTGCTAAAGAATGTTTAAAGGCAACAATCGAGGAACCTACTCTACAAGACTGTATGAGTAATTGTTTACTTATTAAAATTGGTGTGACTACAGCAATAATCGCCATGTATAGGTCACCCTCCACGAGAAATTTGGATTTCTTTCATAATTCCTTAAACCAGATATTTCTAGCGTTAAGCTCCTTTAAGAATGTTATCCTCACAGGGGATTTAAATATAAATATTGCTTCCGAAAACTACGATGCAGGGACCCAAAATTACCTTAATATCTGCTCATACCACGGCTTTCTCCCCGCCCACACATTGCCTACTCATCAAAGCAGTTCCTGTCTCGATCATATGATGATCAAAACCAGCTTATCATATATTATTACATTATCATATATTCGTCCAACCCGCTACGGAGCGTGAAGTTTATAATATAATACGCAAAATGAAGAACAAGCGCAGTGCCGGAGCTGACGAAATACCACCTTTCTTAATTAAAGAATGTATTAATGAATTGACGCCACCTATAACCAAGCTAATAAATAAATCGTTTGATGAAGGTATCTTTCCGGATAAATTAAAAGAAGCTAAACTACGACCAATATTTAAAAAAGGCGGCAATCCACAGTATCCTTGTTCCTACCGACCAATAGCCCTTCTACCAGCTATATCAAAAATTTTCGAAAAAACAATGTCCATTAGAATTAGTAAGTTTTTGGAAAAATTCAATCTCTTGGACATAAATCAGTTTGGCTTTCGGCAAGAAAAGTCCACAACACTCGCGGTATATAATTACGTACAAGAAATATATAACTACATCAATGACAAACAATATGCCATAGGCTTGTTCTTAGACATGACTAAAGCGTATGATAAAGTTTCCCATGACATTTTATTACAAAAATTATATGGTATAGGAATTAGGGGTACCGGCTACAAATGGCTAAAATCTTACCTTAAAAATAGAAAGCAATATGTTGAAATAGAATACTACAACAAAGAAGCAAAAGAACTGCAAATTGTAAAATCACGGACAAAAATTATTAACCACTCCATTCCACAGGGCACTGTTTTGGGGTGTATATTATTTATTATTTATATAAACGACCTATCTAAAATAATTAATTCCAAGTGCGTTCTATTCGCTGACGACATATCGCTAGTGTTTAAATGCACTCAAAACACCGAAACTTTGACCAACATCGAAAATACCTACAAATTACTTAAATCGTGGCTAGAGAAACACAACCTACAAATAAATGCAAACAAAAGTAATCTGTTACAATTTAGAACATACCAACGAAAGCCGTTAAACTTAAACAATCTTAGTAATACATTAAAAATCCCAGAAAAAGACGATCTAACGCTTCTTGGTTTAACATTGGACAGTAATCTAACGTGGAAAAAGCATATCGAAAACCTAAAGACTAAACTATCAAAATTTATATACGCATTAAGTAAATTAAAAAGCAACACCAACTATGAGACCGCGCTCTCAACATACTATGCCTATGCTTATGCATGGTTTAACTATGGTATAATATTGTGGGGTGAAAGTACTGACTTTAACGATATTTTCATCATGCAAAAGAAATGTATACGCATCCTTGTGAATATTAAGCCATGGGAAAGTTGCAAACCGCATTTTATAAAAAATAAAATAATGACGCTACCCTCCCTTTACATACTACAAATAGTTACATTCGTGCAAAAACACAGATATTACTTTCGATCAAACATAGAAGCGAACCAAAATTATAATCGAAGAAACAAAAACATGCTGATTACACCGACACCAAAATTAAAAATTATGAAAAATAGCCCCAAATATAGAATCGCAACAATTTATAATAAACTACCAAATTACATAAAAGAAGACGAAAATACAAATTCATTCTATAGCAAACTAAAATTACTTTTAATAGGGAAATGTTATTACACTGTACACGAATTCATGACGGATAAAACTTTATAGATATAAGTACGTAATTACTAACTTCTTTTGTCACAAATTTTGTTTAAATATGCTATTGACACTAATTCTTCTTTTGTATTATAGAATGACATACCTACCATAACTCAATTTAATAATTAACTTGACATGATTGTAATTAATTTCCTTATTTTATCCGAATTTTATTTCTCTTTTTATATTAATTTAATCACCTAGATTCTTTCTATAGTTTTGTTGTGCCCTTACAGGGTCCATATTTTGCACTTAGCTTTAAGCCTTTTTGTAACATCTTTTCACAGTATGGAATGCAATAAATAAATAAATATTACGCTTGTTACTAACGCAACAATTACTGACCATCACGCTGTCCTACTTTCCGTAAATTTAACGCTGCCTAAGGTAAATCGTCCCGTGACTAAAAGCAAATTAAACACAAATAAACTTGAATATGACTTATGCAACCTCGATTTATGTTTTGTTTACAATACCGCTGACGCTAATTTGGCTTTATCGTACTTAATAAAACATGTCCAACAAGCAATATTACGTAACACCACCGTTTCTATAGTGGATAAGAAAAGTTATAATATTAAACCATGGATTACTCCTGGACTAATTCGATGTATAAGACACAGAGATAAACTCCATCAGAGAACAAAAAGATTCCCTGATAATTTAATCATTCATAACACCTATAAAAGATACAGGAATTTCTGCAACAATCTGCTAAAGAATTTAAAAAATAATTACGATAAAAACGAATTAAGCAGAGCAGGTAACAACAGCAAGCAACTTTGGAAACATATTAAAAACGTGACCAATATGTCTAAACCGCGTGAATCAAATTCGAGTTTACTGCTTACTAATCCTTCGCCACTCCTGTCAGCTAACTATGTCAATAACTTTTTTGTCAATGTTGGGAAAACTCTTGCCGAACAGATTCCGAAACATTGTTGCGACCAACGTATCCAACAATCAAGCAAAATGTGTAACTTGAAATCTTTTGCTATGCTCGACACCGACGAAGACGAAATAACTCGAATTATTTCTGGTCTAAAAAATGATTGTGCTGTTGGATGGGATAACATAAGCAATAAGATCCTTAAACTCTATAAGCATATTTTGGCACCTCCCTTAACGCACATTTTTCGAATCTGTCTTTCCAATGGAATTTTCCCTAGATGCCTAAAGAAGGCAGTTGTAATCCCTGTGTTTAAATCTGGAAATAAGGACTAAGTTAATAATTATAGGCCAATATCGTTACTCCCCTCAATATCAAAAATATTAGAGAAAATTATAAACAATAGACTTGTGAACTATCTCGAACACAATAACTTCTTATCCCCTTCGCAATTTGGTTTTAGAGCTAAATTATCCACAGCCGATGCGGTACATAGTTTGACCGATTACATTTCAAAAGAACTTGACAAAGGGAACCAGACCCTGGGTGTCTTCCTGGATTTAGCCAAGGCCTTTGACACAGTGTCTGTTTCTGTTCTTCTGGATAAATTACATACTATAGGAATAAGGGGAACGCCACTAAAACTACTCGCTGACTACTTACATGACCGATACCAATGCGTCAGAATAGATACAACCTTAAGCGATGAGCAGAAATGTACGGGTTTCGGTGTTCCTCAGGGAAGTATTCTGGCCTCAACGCTCTTCCTGATTTATATTAACGACCTGTGTAACCTTAATATTAAAGCCGGCAAAATTATCTCATATGCTGACGACACGGCGTTAATTTTTAGCGCTAAAACCAGTACCGAACTCTTCGAAATCGCACAATTAGGTTTTAGTACTGTGACAAATTGGCTTCAAACTAATTTACTAACATTAAATGCTGACAAAACAAAATTTATTCACTTCTCCATGCGCAAGCCCCAACTTAACTTTACTAACCCACACTTACAGTGCTAAGAAAAATTATAGACTCAAGCAGATATAGAACTTTAGTTTAAACGACAGCAAGGGTAAATTAAATTTGATATGCCAGTAAAGAAATACAAGTGATATAAAAACTTAACATCATATTTATTCTTGTTTATTTTTTATAATTACGATTTAGTTTCAAAGATAGTTTATGATGTATCACGGTAACTGAGAAAAATTATAGACTCAAATGTTTTTTTCCATAGTATCTTAATTAATATTTAGTCCATTTTCCTTTATTTTTAAGTACATCTATCAGCCTATCCGGCATGCTGTCTATTAGCTTCATCAAAACTGAACTTTCAATTTCAGACCAACATAACTGTAGTCGCTCTTTGAGTTGGCAAACATTCGTGATTGGTGGCTTATTTTGGTCATAAACTTTCCTAACTAGTATGCCCCACAAATTCTCGATTGGATTGAGATCGGGACTTGAAGGCGGCCACTCCAATAACTCAATCCCAAACTCTTGAAACCAGCGCATAGTAGTAGAAGCTGCGTGAGATGGTGCGTTGTCTTGTTGGAAAACTACATTGTCATCCTCAATTAAGGTGATAAATGGCAGTAAGTACTCGTGAAGCAAATTCTGATAGCTACCGGCGTTCATTCTTCCTTTTATATAAGCCAATTCGGTTTTCTGAAGTCGGGACATACCAGCCCAAACAATGACAGATCCTCCTCCTTGAACTCGCCGCGACATGATTTTTCTTTCGAATCTTATATCATGCCAGTAATACTTGAAACCGTCGGGTCCATCGAGATTAAATTTTTTTTCATCACTAAAAATCACGTGCTGCCAAGTATCCGAATTTCTGATGTACTTTTCTGCAAATGCGAGTCGGGCTGCAATATGATTTAACTTCAATACCGGTTTTTTCATATATTTCCGGTACTTGAAACGTTTAGACTGTATCGCCCATTTCCTCACGAGGCTAGGATGACAGTTCAAGTTAAATTGGCGCACCAGGCTTGAAGACGACATTCCGGTTTTAGAAAGTTCTCTCAATACAGCTCTTTTTACAGTAGGTGCGTACTTAGAAGGTCGCCCTGATCTTTTTTTCTTGCCATAATTTTCAATACCCTGTTGCAAAAAGTTTTTAACTACACTTTGAGATCTACAAATCGCACTCGCTATCTCCCTTTGCGTTTTTCCACAACTTCTTAAATCAATGATTCTTTGTTTTTCAATATCGCTTAATTGTTTACCACGGGGCATAGTGAAGTAAAACAAAACTGATTATAATAATAATAAAATTAAACTTATCAAGTTAAACCGAGTCTAAAATGATAACGGAACGCACACAATATTACTCCAGCACTTTCTCACAGCGACTGAGTTTATAATTCGTCACAGGTCACGTACGCGCACGGGCAATTATTACGCAATATGACGCAATAAGAATACCTACAAAAAATATATTATGAAATTATAACAAGTGCATTGTGCTGTATGATTTTTATATTGTTTAGTAATAATTCGTTAATATATTTAGTAGTTAAGTTCGAATATTACGTTGAGTCTATATTTTTTCTCAGCACTGTATATGCCCATCAATGTGGTAACCGCTCAGTCAACATGTGTAATTGTCCTGTTATCCTCAAAACAAACAACATAAAATACCTCGGCGTAATAATAGACGACACTCTGTCCTTCAAAAAACATATTGAAAGTCTCGTTAAAAGGGTGCGCAAATTAATATATGTTTTTAAAAAATTACGTACAGTCGCCGATTCGAAATTAACCACACAACTTTATTTGGCCCTCTGTCAATCAATAATTCAATACTGCATCACATCATGGGGTGGCGCACCAAAAACGAATCTAATCCTCTTGAAAGAGCTCAGAGAGCAATTTTAAAGGTAGCAAACTTCCATCCCTTTTTCTTTCCTACAGATCTGCTATACAAATCCTGCAACGTGCTGACTGTTCGCCAACTTTTCATAATGCACTTAGTACTAAAACAGCACACCATGCTTACCTACACTGCTGATAATACTAACAAAAGACGGAATGATATAGTATGCCCATCAAATGCAACCTCAAAACATGTTTTTATAGAAAGGTTTTTTACATTCTTAGGCCCATATCTGTACAATAGGTTAAATAGAAAACTAAGTATCTTTAAACTAAATTACTTTAGCTGTAAACAAATTATACTTAAATATTTACTAACCATCGATTATACACAGACAGAAGATCTACTTGTTGTCTGCAAATAGAACGACTAACATATAATGCTATTTCACTTTTATTTTCCTAACTATAATTTAGTTTTTACCTTTTACTCCTTGTTAATTTATTATATTAATTATTAATGCACTTACTAGCCTGAAACACAGGTTCAACCTAGTTCAGGCAAATGAGCAACTGTGCTCTATTTTAATTTTTAAGTAATATTGTAAATGTGCCCATTTTTATAAATAAACGATTATTATTATTATTATCCTTTATTCCATTTTACAAACATATAAATTATATTTTTAAATATTAAAATAACAAAAATTATCAAAACATTTAAAAATATAAATAATAGTAGCCCACCGGTATCAGGAACAAGGTCCAAGCTACCGGCGGTCAGGGCTCCAGAGAGAGGAACCTCCTGACAATTCGAGCCGTGTCCAGAAGTACCGCTTTCTGAATCAAGCCCTTGACCCAACTGCTTAACGAGAGCCTCTTCAGGTGTTGGTCGAGGCTCTTGGCTATCAACCCATTGGCTGTGACGACTATCGGCACAATAATCGCTGAGTCCACATCCCACATGTCGACAACCTCGCGAGCCAAGTCTAGATACTTGATTTGTTTATCTTTCTCGGCTTTCACGAGGTTCTCGTCATGCGGGACCGTTATGTCAACAATCATTGTGCGCCGTTCTAGTCGATCCACCACCACGATGTCAGGCTTATTGGAAACAACAGTCCTGTCAGTGATGATGGATCGATCCCAGTACAATGTGATATGGCCATTTTCAAGAACTGGGTCGGGCACATACCTGTAGTACGGCACTTCCGATTCCACAAGGTTGTATTTCAGAGCAAGTTGCTGGTGGATAATCCTGGCTACAAGATTGTGTCTATGCAAGTACTCTTCGTTAGCTAGACGAGAACACCCGGAGATAATGTGTCTAATTGATTCCCCTGGACGGTGGCATGCCCGACAGATGTCCACCGTGCCGTCTTTTACAATGAATCTTCGGTAGTTGTTCGTCAACATAACTTCGTCCATAATTGCACAGACAAAACCTTCGGTTTCTCCAAATAGATCACCGAAACGCAGCCAGGCTACGGACGCTAGAAAATCTACGTCGGGTCCGTGTAGGGCCCGGAAAAAGCGTCCGTGGAGCTCCTTACTCTGCCATACCTCCATGCGGTCATTAGTGTCAAGTACTACAGGCTTGCGCCAGTTCTTGTTAGCCAAGGAGAGCGGGGTGAGGCCCTTGTCCACAGCGACCACATCTCGATGCATCCTCACGTCGGCTTCTAGGAAATATTCCCTGAGACTGCATATCTCGCGATTGTGGAGAGTCTTAGCGTTTAAAAAGCCTCGACCTCCACACTTTCGCGGGATATACAGCCTCATAACCGATGACCGTGGGTGATGCATTCGATATGCAGTCAGCAGCGTACGGACCCTCCTATCCAGGGCGTCGAGTTCGGTCTGAGTCCATTTGAGTATGCCGAAAGAGTACATCAAAACTGGCATGACCCAACCGTTGAAGGCGCGCACCTTGTTTATTATTATTATTATTATTATTATTACTGCCGGAATTGGCCTCCCCCTATTATCTAGTTGCCAAAAATGAAATACACATTTACCTATATGTGTATAACTTAAGTTTTAAGTAATTAAACAACTTAGATCATATCTTATTTTACAGAATGTTAAAAGAAAAACTACAAAATAGAAACATTAATTAAATCAATACTTATTGAATCTTAATATGTAGATTACAATGAAGTAAGATTACACTGTTCTTGTTTTTCCATTTTCAAAATCAATGTACAATCATTCTCCCTCAGGTGCAAAGCGAGTTATGAATATATATATATCTATATATATAAAAATGAATCCCTGTTTCCCTTGGTCACGACATCACGCGTGAACGGCTGGACCGATTTCACTTTTTTTTTGTTGTTCTGCTTGTAATTGTCAGGAGAAGGTTCTTATGAAAGAAAAAAATTAAAAAATTGCGCGGAAAATTAGAACATTTAAGAACACCTTATTTAAGAATACCTAACAACCATATAATAGGACAATGTAAACTTTACTTTTTTTTATTATGACATTTGACATAGAATTGACAGAATGCGTGCTCAAATATCATAAAAGAGACAGGACAACGTCTGTCGGGTCAGCTATACTCCATTTGTTTAGGTAGTTAACTAAATGTAAACAATCTTAACATGTCTTTTATCTAAAAAACTGTCTAAAAATTGAATCTAAAAATGTTTACAATTAGGTATTTACTTAAACCGATGTTAGGTAAGTAACTTAATTTAAATAATATTTGTTGGTCTTTTATACGATTTATTTTATATAAAAAGACATATCAAGATTGTTTAGGTACCTTTAGTTAACTACCTAAACAAATGGAGTATAGTATAATATATTATATTGTATTCTGTGGTTGTGAGGTTTGTAGTTTGACGTTGAGAGAGCACTGATATCGCGTATCCAAATCGGAACGCCAATTTATTGCTGTGAGCGCCGTAAGCGATATTTTCCAACTCGGAAAGCACCCCAATATGAAATCAATTCACTGTGTTGCTATCGTAATTATTGCGAAGCTGGTAAGATTCACAAAATTTAAAAATTATTATAATACGAGTTAAATGAAATAATTAGGTAATTAAATAAATATTTTAGGTATTTATTTTTTAGGAACACATTATTTTTTATCGATGGTGTTGCCATCTGTGACGGTAAAAATAATTTGTTGTTTTGGATAGGGATAACAGATGTATCATTTTGAAAAAAAAAACCCTCAATTCTGTCAATGTTGTATTGCTGTTTTGTTTTATAGCGTCTTTTTAGGGTTCCGTTGCCAAATGGCAAAAAACGGAACCCTTATAGATTCGTCATGTCTGTCTGTCTGTCTGTCCGTCTGTCTGTCCGTCTGTCTGTCTGTCTGTCTGTCCGAGTATGTCACAGCCACTTTATTCCGAAATTATAAGAGCTATGCTATTGAAACTTGGTAAGTAGATGTATTTTGTGAACGGCATTAAGTTTTTTACATAAAAATAGAAAAAATAACAAAAATATTTGGGGTTCCCCATACATAGAACTGAAACTCAAAAAAATATTTTTCATCAAACCTATACGTGGGGTATCTATGGATAGGTCTTCAAAAAACATTTTGAAATCAAAAATCAAAATCAAAAGTCATTTATTCAAACTAGGCTGAGAGTCAGCACTTTTTGAACGTCAAAGTTACATGAGACAGTCCCCCCAAAACGCCCGCCGTTCGACACTTCCTAGTGCTTTAGCTGGGAAGAAGAAGTGGCTGAACAAACTCCCCAGCAGCACAGCTGTCTGTTAAGTTAGAAGAACTTGATTCTATACAGTATTGTGTAAGTTATTAATATTATAAAACAAAACATACATTATTCGCCATATGTCAGCTAGCACACGCCAATATACCAACAAAACATTGAAAACTAAACTCAAGCTGAAATAAATAATAAAACAAAATCTTAAACAGAACTTAAAACCTTAATAAAGCCTCCAGGCATAAAGGGCGTGCCCGCTTACATATACGATGCAAATGATACATATACACAATAAATTAAATGAAAAGAAAATAAAAATAAACTAACAAAAGCAGTTAAATAAAAACAAAAAAAAAAAAACAATTATATTAACTACCCATATGAACTGTCAGTAGGAAGACTAATTCTGGATTGAAAGAACATAAACATTGTCTTGAGTTGATCACAGCGACCAACTATTCTTATCGTTTAAGTAGTCGTTGATAGAATAGTATGCCTTTGAACAAAGGTTGGATTTTACTTTAGCTTTAAACTCATTAAACTGCAAATCTAGCAAACCAGAGGGAAGCTTGTTATAAAAGGTAATCCCAAGACCAACAAAAGAATTATGAACCTTATGAAGCCGGTGAAAGGGAGCACGTAGTTTATCCCTACTTCTAGTATTAATATTATGAATATCACTGTTTTTAGTGTACAAGTGTATATTTTGCCTAATATATAACATGTTGGCGAAGATGAATTGTGATGCCACCGTAAGAATACCAATATCTTTAAACAAATCTCTCAGAGAAACTCTAGCACCTAGTTGGTAAATCGCTCGAACAGCTCGTTTTTGAAGAACAAAAATATTTTGAATGTCCGCGGCTTTGCCCCACAGCAGAATGCCGTAGGACATTATGCTATGAAAATAACTAAAATAGACTAATCGAGCTGTATCAACGTCCGTGTACTGTCTAACTTTCCTTACGGCGTAGGCGGCCGAACTGAGCCTTCCCGCTAGGCTTGATATATGTGATCCCCACTGAAGTTTGGGGTCTACTGTTATGCCCAGAAAAACTGCCGAGTGTACAGTTTCAAGCACCTCATTATCTAAAACGACATTCGGTCCCAGATTCCTAACATTCGGTAAGGCGAACTTTATACGATGTACATTACCATGTAAACTTCCACAGAAAATTGGTTTGAACGAGATCTAGTAAGTAGTTTTTTTTTAATACGTCATAAATCGTAAACCACAATTTACCTTTCATTCAGTCAACTCAAATATAAAATTTAAAAAAAAAAAAACATTTAATTTCATAAACATAAACCTTATGTATAAACCGTGAATACCTACAGGTTTGTACGGAACCCTCGGTGCGCGAGACCGACTCGCACTTGCCTGGTTTTTCCAGATTCTTTTTTGCGAAACTGTACATACTGACACCGTCCTACCACTCCCGAAATTCCGCCTGTCTTGTCTTGTTCCTACCTGCCCAGCTGCTCGCTCGTAAAAAAAGATGTTAGGCAGATTCAATACTATTATCTTCTTTTTTACATAGTATAAAACAAAGTCTCTTCCCGCGTCTTTCCGCTTAGATTTTTTAAACTACGCAACGGATTTGAATGCGGTTTTCATCAATAGACAGAGTGATTGAAGAGGAAGGTTTATATATATAATACGTGAGCGGAGCCGCTGGTAAAAGCTAGTGTACGATGTAAAAACTGAAGCGAAGAGGAAGAGCTATCTCTATATACGTATAGATTATGCTTAAATAGGAATTGTCAACTTATTTTAGTAAATCATTGTAATGTGGTAGACTTTAATTTAAACATTTCCCTTGAACCCACAATTCCTTAAAGCTCCTTTCTCGATAAACTTATCTTAGCCAAGTACTTGGTACGAATAGGATCTTTGGAAATCACCAGATTTGTTAATAGTTTCAAATTTTCTTATAATAAAACTTGTCTTTAATTTTATTATAGATTGTATTGTCTCGTCTTTTGTGTGATCTTTCATGAAATGTTTTAAATATAGATTCTATATTATCCAATTTTTTCATTTGCGTTTCTTCTATATTATAGAAGAAACGCAAATGAAAAAATTGGATATTTTTTTCTTAAAATCTGATCAGACTTTGGGTAAAACAAAGACAAGACCTGGCAACACTTCATCAGTCTTTTTTTTATAAAGTTTCTAAACTGTGTTGTTTGTCGTCGCAATGTAATGGCGTGATTTTCTTTCTACTTTAACCATAATATATGGCTTTTATCACTATTTTAAAATGTATGGATAGTATTTTATAATCTCCGCACATTCGCCCTGAGTAGTTACATAGATTGATGATCAGCTCTAATACTTGTTATTCATATATTGATTTATAGTTGACGTTTATTATATAGCAACTCGGCAACGTTGAGTTGAATGCAATCTGCTATATTAATAACTTATTTGGGGTTCGCTTGGTCGCTAATTGTCGAGGTCGGTCTACTCGTTTTTTGTGGTTTTTGTTGTGTGATTTTTGGGTTATCGACAAAAATGTGGAGTTATGGTTAGTTTCTTAAGTCAGTGTTTCAATCTTAAGATATAAATTCATCAGGTCTCAACGAGCTATAATACATTTTCACCGCGTTATTAATTTTACGTTGGTCTATGCTGTGTGTGGTGCTATGTTGTCGTGTTAGTGCATTATGTTGTGATTATCTTGTCCATAAAGTCACGAGTCAAGTCAGTCGTGACACGAATTGCGCCCCTACTAATCAAAGACATGGCTACTTGGATGTCGGCACTTTAACACTGCCTTAGAATTCATAATCTTGAAGTGTACATGAAACAAATGTTTAAACACTCACCACCAGTGTGTCATTATCTATGTTCTATGTTAATGGGTTAGGTTTCCATAAGTTGTTCAATAGTGGGACCATTGAGGGTGGGCTATGGTTTTCATACATGGTTATTCTAACATGCCCACCACCCTCCAGAAATTGATTACATCTCCAGGTCTGTTGAAAATGTATATTTAAAATATAAATGTTTTAACTCCTTTACCGCTAGAGTATTGTATTGCAGTGGTTTGTGTTAAATAGTGGCAGTAAGGATTTGGTGTATAAAATAAATTTATTTGATCACAAAGTAGTTTGTTCCCTAAATATTCTTAAGACTGATTATAAGATAATTTTCATTTTAATGCTAAATTCTACGTATTGCTAACTATGCACTAAGGGATGACATGTGTTTCATCCAATGCTTGTTCAAACCATAGGTTAACATAAAGTTTAGACAACATGAGTAACTTGAAAAAGTTTACAAACTTTATTGTATGTATTAATGAGAGAGTAAGCCGAGAAGCTTCTAGCTAATAATGAGGTGATGTCAGGTGTTGGGATTCTATAATTTATTTTATGTATGATTGATCTACAGTCGGGCCTGCTCTTAATAATTTTTTGCGTTTTAATGCAGGCAGAAAGAATGAAAAGCTGGCGGACTCTGAGAACTCTCGTTTCGTGATAGAGTGAATCAGTAGAAAACCGGTAGGGCTTCTTAAAAGTTACTTTAAGAAGTGCTCTCTGTGCTCTTTCAGCTTCAATCAAGTAGGTCTTTCCAGTACTACCACATGCTGATGCAATGACTCTAAAAACATAAAAATGTTTATTAACCCTTAATCACGCAACAAGGGTCTCAACAAGTAATATTTGTCAAATTTATTAATTTGTTAATATATAAGGGAAGAAACAAAACCAATTTTTTAAATATTTTTATTTATTTAAATTATATTAAAAGCCCTATGGTCCATATTAATACCCTGCCCAGTGAGGTAAAAATATTGTGGTCCCCATTAGTACTTTGCCCTGAACCAATAGCAAAATAACAATTCTTATGATAATTATAATTACAAATTATGAGGCACATGGGGCAAATGAAACCTTTCAAAACATGGTGTCACGCATAATGATACTTTGCATGAAGTGTACTCTATTTTAGAATGCTTGGGATTGGTTCGAGTGCTGCAGAAACGGCACCGGCGTTTAGTTGCTGCACATGGCATGTAAACACCAACATTGGCCAGTCTCACCTCATCTAAGATTCTGTATACACCTCCTTTCTTATTTTTTAATAGGTATGGTTGAAGATGCCTTTCGGGAACTGAAGTTGTTGACTAGACCCCTGGCAACACGTAAACGAAACTAGCGATGGCTATTGTTGCGCATGACATGTCCCTGGCTGTAGAGAATGTAGGCATTTATAAGAGAAGCTCCAAACATAAACCAAAACAGGCAGATCCAGTTTGTTTTTTGACTTGCGGCCTACAGAGTAGGAGCTCCTGAAGTGGTCAAAATGGTTAACTCCACCCATATTTTTGTATATGTTGCAATGGTCAAAGGACAATACATGGGTTTTTTTTATCCATCTTTCGGTTTGCGTTCTATGATTTGTACCTTTCTTGGATCAAATGCAGTAGTGGCAACATAGACATCTTTGGTATCCATCCATTTGATCACTGATATTGGAGTAGCATACTGAAACATAAATTCTCCTGGCTTTAGGTGCATAGGGTGTCTTATTTCTCTCTTTTCAGTTATTTCAGCTGGAAGACCTTTTCTATTGACTCTGACTGTACCCACAGCATATATTTTTTTGTGATAGAGCATCTCCAGAAGAGGCAAACTGGTAAAAAAAATTATCAAATGCCATTAGTGTGTATGGTTGGACATTTATACATAGATTTATTATCACTCTGTATCCAAGACGTCCAGAGTTTTCATCGGTTGAAGTGGCTTTACCTGTATAAATATCAAATGAGTACAGGTATCCAGAGTCAGAGTCAAAGCGTGCCCAAATTTTATCCTCTTTTGATAGGTTTGTTCGGCATGTATTGTTTCATACTACTTCTGCCTTTGAATCTCACCATGCTTTCGTCTATGCTTTATGATGATGATTGAATACACATGCTTGAAAAATTATCATTGAGAATTCCAGTCAATGGTCTGATTTTAGCTATTATCATAATTTGGATTACTGCATTCCAATTCAGTATTTGGGTTGTTCACATTTAGGTTCTCTATTCGTTTTTAGGGTTCCGCACCTCAAAAGGAAAAAGTGGAACCCTTATAGGATCACTTTGTTGTCCGTCCGTCCGTCCGTCCGTCCGTCCGTCCGTCTGTCAAGACCCTTTTTCTCAGGAACGCGTGGAGGTATCAAGCTGAAATTTATATCAAATACTCTAGTCTACTGTCCCTTGGAGCTGTGAAAAAATCAAACTTCTAAGCTAACGCAATCAAAAGATATAGCCGTTTATACCGCAAATTTCCACAAATTTTTGAAACTCACAAGGGAATCAACACCTAAAGGGTACTTCCAGTCGATCTAGAATTTTGAAATTTGGTACGATGCAACGTCTTATAGCACAGATAAAGGAAAAATTACGAAAACCGTAAATTTTTAGTTACATCATATAATAAACAGAACAAAACACGGACAGAAATAAAACCAAGCCAAGAAACAGAACAGAACTACGACTCGATTGTCGTGATGGGTGAACTTTTACTTATATACCTACAGGTTTGTACGGAACCCTCGGTGTGCGAGTCCGACTCGCACTTGGCCGGTTTTTTTTGTAACGTTTTAGTGTCATTACTCTGCTAATTACAAGGTTTTTATAAAAGTCATCAGTTGACCAGTAAAGCTCAACATCAGTCAGTGGATTTAATTACTCCAAGCAAAGCACGCATTTCTTTATTGTTAGTTTCTACCCAGTTTCTTGACTGATTTTTGATAGCATATCAATTAGTGTTTTCCACCAGAATATCAATTATGTTTGATGTAAACATATGTTCAAAATAATCTAAAGGTAAATGCCTGTTATTGTAAGCAATAGTAGGTTTAGCTTTGGTTCCAAAAACTGGAAATGCTTGATTTTCAATATTTGTTGACCAAGATCTTTTTGGTTCAGTTGAGTATAAGTGAGCTATATATAACTTACTGAAGGAGATGGTGGTCGAACTGGAGATAATGGTTGAACTGGAGATAGTGGTTGAACAGCGGATAGTGGTTGAACTGGAGATGGAGGTTGAACTGCAGATGGCGGTCTAACTGGAGATGATGGTGCAACTAGAATATCGGAAACTATCCCAGTTGGTGAATTATAGGCTTCAATCCCCAGATCCTCAGGTTGTACCAGTTGACTTTCTTCATCTGTTTCAATTACAGGCTCAGCAGAGGAAAAGAGATGGTGCCACAGGATCTGCTAGTATATCTAGGAGCTTTTCAGTACTGATATTCTGTATCTGGTCTAGTCTTTTGTTCAAATTGTCAGAAAAATCTTCATTTCTTTCATCATCGTCGGTATCTTCTCCTTCTGATGACAGCAGACTTTGAAGATAAGCTTCAATATCTTTGCTTTTAATCGGCTGGGGCTAAAAAACAAGAACATTCATCAATATGTATTGTTAGTAATGAAACAGTCTTTATGCCGAAATCAACACGTTTAATTAGAACTATGTACCGTAAAATGGGGTGAATAGAAAGGATTTCAACTTTTGGATCGAAATTTTAGTATGTTTTTATCAATTTCGGAAAGTAACAGTTACAGTGTCTTGTGAGTTAACCTTAACCAGGCCCAAGAAAACCGCTGAAGCTGGGCAAGTGGTTTCTATGGATTTAAATTACTATTTGCGTCTTGTATGACGTGTAGTCGGTGAAAATTGGAAAAATGAATGGAAAACTAAGGAAAATGACGTGGGAAAACATAATCCCTTTGCCTGGCAAGAGATAAAATCGTGTGGGAAAATATAATCCGGTGCCTGGCAAGATAATGAAGAATATTACTGCGACTAAATAATATTTGAACCTAAAATATTCAATTTTTTTTTGTAAATAAATAATATAGTTACTATTATTTAAAATATTTTAAATATTGAACATTTCTTATAAGGTTAACTCGGGGAAGACCGTCGTGCGGATAGGACCGTACATTAACCCTTTAACCGCCAAGATTTTGATACCTTTGACTTACCTCCAGCGCCAAGTCACTTTAGGCATAAGTTGGAATAGTGTTGGGAATACTTAATATCGATGCATTAATTCTTTATTTATTAACAATATTAACCTTTCGATTATGGTAATTAGAGACACAATAGAAATACAATAGGTTTGCGGACACTGGTGTTCTCTTGAGGTTTCATGAATAAAAAGCCAGAAATAAAATCAATGTTTTATTTACCTGCTTAAGGCTAGGTGATTCGACACTCATACAGATTTGAGGGGGTGAGGTGCATGGAAATCCGCGGGGCGCCTCCCGCGCGTCCTTCTTGTCGTACACGATAGCGCGCCAAAAGTTCGGGCGGCGCGGCGGCGGCGGGCGTAGCACAGACAGGTCATAGTGTAGCGACATCAGTATGTCCACAGTATTAGAAACCACAGAAGAAACGATAATACAAGACTAATATTATAAATGCGACAGTTTGTGAGTATGGATGTATGGAAGTATGGATGGATGTTTGTTATTCTTTCACGCAAAAACTACTAAACGTATTTGGATTAAATTTAGCTTGCAGATAGTTTATAACCTGGACTAATATTATAAATGCGAAAGTTTGTGAGTATAAATGGATGTTTGTTACTCTTTCACGCAAAAACGAATGCATGGATTTGGATGAAATTTAGCACGCAGATAGTTTATAACCAGGAATAATACAAAACACACAAATAACTTACTCACACAAAAAACAAAAAAAATATATATATAATTGCGAAAGTTTGTGAGTATGGATGTATGGATGGATGTTTGTTACTCTGTCACGCAAAAACTACTGAACGCATTTGAATGAAAAAAAAAAAACTTTAGAGGTGTCAAGGGACACCCGGATGGAAAGAAGTTCCTTTCCAGGATTCATAATTGTTATAATTTTTTTATTATTTATTCTGTACAAAAAACCTGTATACACTCAACGAAAACATTCTCTCTCTCTCTCCCTCTCTCTCTCTCTATCTCCCTCTCTTCCTCTCTCACTCTCTCTCTCCCTCTCTCTGTCTCTACTCACAACAAAAAAAACAACAACATACAAACAAATACAAACAACAAAATATATACGGTCGAATTGAGAAACCTCGTCCTTTTTTTAACCGACGAAAAAAAACGGAGGAGGTTATCAATTCGACGCGTATATTTTTTTTTGTTTGTTTTTTTTTTTATGTATGACCACGCATAACTTTTTACATAGTAGTCCGATTGTGATAATTCTTTTTTTATTGGAAAGGGTATACTCCGAGGGTGGTCCCATATAAATTTGGAAAACAAAATCGAACCCTAAGGGTCGGAAAATAGGGGATGATTGATTGTTCACTCACTGATTGTAATGTTTAACCACGCATAACTTTATACAGAGTAGTCCGATTTTGATAATTCTTTATTTATTGGATAGGGTATACCTTGCCAAGTATTATAAGTGCATTAAAGCCACAAAAAAGTATAAAATAAAAACTTTTTACCAAAAACTTTAACCGCCGAAAAAACTGTAAAGCAAAAAATAATAAACCTTAAAATTATGAGTCGGCGCTGAAAAACCAATGAACAAAGATCACTCAAAGCGCCGACTCATAATTTTAAGGTTTATTATTTTTTGCTTTTCAGTTTTTTCGGCGGTTAAAGTTTTTGGTAAAAAGTTTTTATTGAAGTCGGTTAAAAAGTGTCGTTATAACTTTTCGTGAGATTTTTTTCCGTCTAGCCCCCTTTCACAATGCGCGATAAGGAACTTCGTTCCAATTAGCAAGTAGATAGTTTATAACCTGGACTAATATTATTATGAAAGTTTGTGAGTATGGGTGTATGGAAGTATGGATGGATGTATGTTACTTACTCTTTCACGCAAAACTACTGAACAGATTTGGATGAAATTTTGCACCAAGATAGTTTCTGTGATCTGGATTATCACATTGGGTCCCTTTTACCCCGGTAGTACGTTGCCGCGGAATAATTTTCGACCTCTTTCTATTCACGCCTACCAAGATACTCATCAAGACGAATTTCAAACGAGCCCAAATTTGATGGGGTTACGTCGTTTAATTACGGAGTTACTATAGCTACCTTCAAGCTCCATCATCAGACCCTGGTTACCATATAGTATCAAAGTACTCGTCAAGACGAATCAAACGAGCCCAAACTCGATGGAGTTGCGTCGTTTAATTACGGAGTTCCTATGGCCCCTTCCAACTCCATCATCAGACCCTGGTTACCATATAGTATCAAAGTACTCGTCAAGACGAATCAAACGAGCCCAATCTCGATGGGGCTGCGTCGTTTAATTACAGAGTTCCTATGGACAACTTCCAGCTCCATCATCAGATCAGCTCTATGTCATAATAATATTGCATTGGATTGCAACATTGTTTTTAAAGTTTTACAAATATTTACACAATGAGAACCACACACACAAAACAAAAGCTTAACCAACTATGGTCTATATAAATTCTTGAAAACAATATTTATTTACAATTTATTTTGTTTTCTCTTATTATTACTTACGCAGCAGAAAGGAAGCGCGCGCGCAAAAATTTGTCACAGGTCTCACCTCGATAACGTCTCGCAGGACACTGGCAAGCGACGCGCCGATCAAAAATCACTTGAATGGTCGATATTTTTTTTTAGAAATAAAATGAAAAAAAATGATCGGTTTCAATCGATTCTAAAATAAATTACCTATACATTGATACTAATTATAGAAAAATAGAAGTATTAGTACTTCTTTAAAATGGAATTAGGCTTGTTAAAAAACTGCAAATTGAAGTAAGTTCGGCTTTTTTTTCTATCGAGTAAATTTGATTGTATCGTGTTTTGATCGGGTACAAGCTAAGGAGAAAGAATGTATCTTAAATATGTCGCAGATCCCATAATGGAATGTCAAGCGTTTTTTTAATTTTAATTTAGTTTAATTTGATTTGTTTTTTGGTATGGCAATGCTTGAGTGTGTTTAGTCGATTAAAGTTGTCGTTGGTCATTTTTGATGTGAATAAAAAGGCGGTAGACTTGTGCAGTTGACACATTCAAATTGTAATCGTGGCGACGAACGGTTGACTTGGCTAACCTCACTACATTCCATTTTATTTTATTTCAGTCCGAGAATAGTTCTTCAATCTTTTGTTATTTTTTGTGAAGTGTTCTAAACAGTAAAGTTTAGTGTACCGAACAGTGCCTGTGTATTATTTCACGTCGGTCTCCACGTTCCATCATGACCGACCAACAAGGTAGCGAAGAATGCCCTATCTGTCGTTATCAGAAGTGGGGTGCCCACGTGCTTCCCGACCCGAACCGTTGTCCAGCAGCAGCCCAGGGTTTCGGCAGCGGCGGCGCTGGTGGTGGCGCTGATGCAGCTCCTGTACAACGCCGTGTGGACTTGTGCGTGGTTAACGCGCCTACAGGTATTCTCCGTCACTCTGGTGAGTCTTTTAGTTTTCGTTATGATTCTGGAGCAGAGTGTTCATTAATGAGAGATTCTATTTAGTGTAAATTTAATGGTGAGCGTAATTATAGTGTCGTTACTATGACGGGTATAGGTCAAAATTCCGTGAATAGTAACCTGAACATTTTAGTTAATGTTAATATTGGTAACATTCGTTTGGATATTGTTTTTCATGTTTTACCTGATGTATAATCTTCAACATGACTTAGTGATTGGACGTGAAATTTTGATTAATGACTTCGTAATTAACATGACGCCTAGAACTTGAACTTTTTCGAAAAATTTATCTAACGTGAATATCGTAAATGTAGAGTCTAATGTAGAGTCGAATGTAGAGTCGAATGTAGAGTCGAATGTAGAGTCGAATGTAGAGTCGAATGTAGAGTCGAATGTAGAGTCGAATGTAGAGTCGAATGTAGAGTCGAATGTAGAGTCGAATGTAGAGTCAAGTGACGAATTACTACGTAGAGTCAGATACAGTTAAATTTAATGGCATTGATACCGACGTTTCTCTGGTTTTATTATTGGAACACCTAGCTCTCCTGCAAATACTGACTCTATGGAAATAAGACTCAAAGATCCCGATAAAACGGTTTATCGGCGTCCTTATCGGTTGAGTGCCTAGGTTTCGAGGTTAGCTGTGGTGAAATTAGACCTAACCCTAAAAAGATAGAAGCTCTCGTTGCTCTCCCTCTCCCAAAGACTGTAACTCAGTTACGACAATTTATTGGTCTGGCGTCGTACTGTCGTCAATTCATCCCAAAGTTCTCGCAGATCATGGCACCTCTTTATGCACTGACAAGTATCTCTAAAGGTAACCTCAAATGGGAACTTTCTCACGAGACTGTTAGGCAAACAATTATCTCTGCCTTAACCAACCACCCAGTTCTGACTATATTTGACTCAAACTGTCCCATTGAATTGCACACAGATGCAAGTTCGTTAGGGTATGGTGCAATTTAGATCCAAAAAAAAGGATTCCAAACGTTGTGTGGTCGCCTACTATAGCAAACGCACCACAGCTGTGGAGTCTAAATACCACTCATATGAGTTGGAGACTCTCGCAGTTGTGAATGCGGTTACGCATTTTAGGCACTACTTGTACGGTAATCATTTTACAGTCATGACCGATTGTCACGCTCTTGAATCGTAAAATGCTGGATCTCACACCTAGGGTTCATAGGTGGTGGGCATTTTTGCGGTCGTTTGACTTCAACATTATTCATGTTGATGGTAAGCGGATGTAACATGCCGACTATTTGTCTCCAAATCCCCCACAAGACAAGACCCCATTCACAAAAGTAGAGCAGAAGCATGACAATATCACAAATGTCTCTGCCAATTGGTTGCTGGCTGAGCAACAACGTGATATTGAGATTTCTGAGCTTATGGCTAAACTTAAAGATGGGAATACGAGATCAGGTCTGGTGTTTTGCATCGTAAGATACAGCGCAAAAATAGGGAGTCTATGTCTACCCATAGTTCCTAGAGCTTTGAGATGGTCTATCGTTAGCACCACTCACGAGTCCCTTATGCACCTAGGATGGGAGAAAACCCTTGAAAAAATGTACGATTTGTATTGGTTTGATCATATGGCTAAATTTGTTAGGAAATTTGTTGAGAGTTGAGTTGTTTGCAAAATTTCCAAATCGCACTCAGGCAAAGTTTCAGCGGAATTACATCCCATTCCTAAAATCGCGATACCTTGGCATACTCTTCATATTGATGCTACAGGAAAGTTAAGTGGCAAAAATGATAAGAAAGAGTACGTCTTTGTTCTCATTGACGCATTCACAAAATATGTGCTGCTTCATCACACCCTGAACATAAATAGTGCTAGTGCTATTCGTGCTTTAAAAAATTGTGTGACTTTGTTCGGAGCGCCGACGCGAGTAATTGCAGATCAGGGACGTTGTTTTGCAAGTACCGACTTCCGCGAGTTTTGTTCCTCTCGTAATATTAGTTTGCATTGGTGGAGAGGGTCATGAGCACTCTAAAAAATATGCTCACGGCAGTAGAGACTAGCATGGATCGTTCTTGGCAGGACTCTCTCCCGGATGTGCAGTTGCCTCTAGAACTTCTCATAGGCAAAGTCGCACGTCCTCTAGATTTAATGTTTTCCGATGAGCCCGAAATAAGTATCGACGAAGTAAGGTCTGACGCTATCGTTAACATGGATAAGAGTACACATTATGAGAAAGCAAGATTTGATTCAAATAAAGCTAAGTTTGATCGATTTGCCTAAGGTGATTTTGTTCTCTTGAAAAATGAAGAGAGAAATCAGACAAAGCTTGACCCTAAGTATAAAGCTCCATTTAAGGTCATTGAAGTGTTAGACGGTGACAGAAACAACTTAAAATCGTTAACAAGTAATCGCCATTATAAATATCCTCACGATCGTCTCAGGAAATTGCCTGATTATAATGTTCCAATGGAAATTAATGATGATGTAGAGACTTAATGAATGAACCTGGTTGATTTTTGAAATTGTAATTCTTTTATTTCGGTCATTACTCTTTCCCAATAACCTATCGCTGGTCAAGCGGTAGTGGTGTTATCGCTGGTTAAGCGAGTTATGATGACTATCGCTGGTTAAGCGTTAGTTTTGTAATCGCTGGTTAAGCGAGTTATGATGACTATCGCTGGTTAAGCGTTAGTTTTGTAATCGCTGGTTAAGCGAGTTATGTTGACTTTCGCTGGTTAAGCGTTAGTAGTGGTATTATCGCTGGTTAAGCGAGTTATGTTGACTATCGCTGGTTAAGCGTTAGTTTTGTAATCGCTGGTTAAGCGAGTTATGTTGACTTTCGCTGGTTAAGCGTTAGTAGTGTAATCGCTGGTTAAGCGGTTTATGTTGGCTTCCGCTGGTTAAGCGTTAGCTGTTGAATCGCTGGTTAAGCGTGTTATATTGTGGGCTTTCGCTGGTTAAGCGTTAGCTGTTGAATCGCTGGTTAAGCGTGTTATATTGTGGGCTTTCGCTGGTTAAGCGTTAGCTGTTGAATCGCTGGTTAAGCGTGTTATGATGTGTGCTTTCGCTGGTTAAGCGTTAGCTGTTGAATCGCTGGTTAAGCGTGTTATGATGTGTGCTTTCGCTGGTTAAGCGTTAGTGGGTTAATATCGCTGGTTAAGCGTTATTATTATCACTGGTTAAGTGATAGGATTTGTAACGCTGGTTAAGTGCTACAATGTTAAGTACTGGTTAAGTACTTTAGTGATTTACACTACGGGGTAAGTAGTGAAGCATGGTGCTGGTTAAGTGCTGTGGATTTGTTTGGTAGAGTCATAATACTTTCTTAATTTTGTGCCTATTTCTATTTTGTGCCCTATTCTTTCATTTTAGTTTGTTTTGTTTGGTTTACAATCAATTAAGCATTAAACGTAAAACTAAACGGTTTAATTTGACCCAATTATTTTTGTGATGATATCCCTGACGTGGGTCAGGATAGCCGAGTGAACTAGTTACTTTTCTGGATTATTTGTCTTCTCCCACGAGGTCGTGTGAAGGTCAGAAATGGCCGTGTCGCAGATCCCATAATGGAATGTCAAGCGTTTTTTTAATTTTAATTTAGTTTAATTTGATTTGTTTTTTGGTATGGCAATGCTTGAGTGTGTTTAGTCGATTAAAGTTGTCGTTGGTCATTTTTGATGTGAATAAAAAGGCGGTAGACTTGTGCAGTTGACACATTCAAATTGTAATCGTGGCGACGAACGGTTGACTTGGCTAACCTCACTACATTCCATTTTATTTTATTTCAGTCCGAGAATAGTTCTTCAATCTTTTGTTATTTTTTGTGAAGTGTTCTAAACAGTAAAGTTTAGTGTACCGAACAGTGCCTGTGTATTATTTCACGTCGGTCTCCACGTTCCATCATGACCGACCAACAAGGTAGCGAAGAATGCCCTATCTGTCGTTAAATATATATTTTTTTCAGATTCTGGACGTAATAATTTGCCTATTAAAAACCAATTCTAAAACAGGTGAAAACGGTGCCACCCGGCCTTAATTAATAATCTAACATTACTCAGTCTTCAGTCATTAACTACGTTAACACAAATCAGTACTCGGGAGATGGGCACGTTCGTTCTTCTATTGGTGACGATTCTCCACGAGCTTGCCGTATTAAATTTAATATTTTCATGTAAACTTCTGAACGTTTTTCAGGCCGTACAGCTTCCAGCTCAAAAGCTATTAATGACGTGAAGTATTCATTGCGTGGATCACTTGGTCTTTGATCAAAAAAGTTTGCGTCTGGCAAGTTTATAAAAGCAGTCACATCACCATCTTTTAACTGGGCGTAATGGACAAAATTTGGTTTAGTCTGCGTCGATTTATTTGAAGTACCTACTTATTTGAAATAATTTTACGTGGACACAAAATCGAAGGCGACGTAGACCGCGATTCTTCATTACTCGACATGACGCACGTCCTCTCCTTCAGAAGCGAAAACAACAACTGAACGTGGACAATTGAACTGCTCAAATTTGGTGCTTGGGATGCGTGGCATAATAATAATTATATCGATATTTTTCAAAATGTTTCACTTGTATGATAAATTTTAAAACATGGAGTTACACATAATGTTACCTGACATACTTCGCACATAAAGCGAGATTCCTTGCGGCATTTTTTCTTTAATGTCGTATGTTGACACACAAAATATGATCTTGACTTTTTGTTTTCTGTGTATTGGGGCATGTGATTAGCCAAGTGTGATGCAGTTAAACGCAAGGCAGACGCTGGTCTAGACGTCGTCGGTATAGAATACTCTAATTCTTGTACTTTATATTTTGCGATTAATTGTCTAATAACGGCCAACTGAAAATCGGCGATGGAATTATTATTAGTATTCAGTATTTTATATAATGCATGAGCATTTAACATGCATAAATCAATTACATGCAAGCCTAGTTTTTTGTCCCATTGTCTATTTTTCGTATGCACTGAACCGAATGTAATACCATGTCTGTATTGTCAACTGCTCCTTTCTTCAAGTTATAGTCTACTATAACTTCGGGCTTCATTTTAGGCAGTCCAGTTTCTCTATCATACTTAGTGGTAGGCCCGAATTCAGCTGTGTGAAAGGTAGACAACATGTGTATATCTCTTTTATCTTTATATTTTAATGCCATAAGTGGTTTTTTGTATCTTACATCAATTTCACCCTTTTTCAAAGATTTAAAATTTGTGACACCGGCTTTCTTTAAACGATCAATTCTAGCCGTACCGCATGCATATGTCTGTTGTTGGTACAAGTATTCGAACAATTTTGGACTCGAGTACCAGTTATCTGTGTACAAGCGTCTATGCGCATGCATTAGGTCTTGTAACAGAGTTGTTACCACAGCGCCTGTTATACCTAAGTTAGCTGATTCCTCTATCTCGGTTCTAGATCCACAATAAATAATATAATCCATAATAAGTCCTGTTTTCACGTCGCACAAAATGAATAGTTTGATACCAAACCTGTTCCTTTTGTTAGGTATGTATTGCTCGATGGCAACATACCCTTTAAATGGCATTATACTCTCATCTATACAAAGGTCTTGGTGAGGTACATATGAATTTCTAAAAATTTTTTTAGTGTGTTTTACCAATGGCAAGACGTTTCTCAAAATGTGGGAAGATTCTGTATTTCTCGACGAAAACTTCAATAAACCCAAAATGGTCGTATAGCGGTTACGCGACATAGTTTTAGAAAATATTGGCGATTGTAGCAAAGGGTCAGTTGACCAATGCTCTTCGATTTTTAAATGTTTATTTCTGGTAAATAGAAAAGTTACGGCTAGAAATACATACATTTCCGCAATAGTAATTTCTCGCCAACTTGCAAACCTTGAATGGAGCCTTATGTCACAATTCCGAATAAAGATTTGATGCTGAGCATTTGTAAATTCAACCAACTTCAATACAAATTCTTCGCCAAAATAATGCTTAAAAAAATCCACTTCTGTTGATTCGGTACTAAGATTTATAAGTATTCTCTGTTAGAATTCCAGAAGCAAAATCATCGAATCCATGAATTTCGGGTACGAACGCTGTCGAACTCCATCTGTTATTTAATTCCTCCTCTTCCTAAAACAATAAATACAAAAATATATTTTTAACAGAAGTAGGCATGTTATTTTAGGCCAAATTACATGTTTTAATAAGTTAACCAAGTTAAAGAAAAGTTTATAAAATTGCGAATGGCAAGTAGGTATAGGAGAATATTTCTTAACAAGAAATGCATTGTACCTGGAATCATTTTACTGGTAAAAACTTTTATACTACACAAGAGGTATTATAATAAAAATACAGTACGAGATCTGCTGTTATTAATACTAAAGGTAATTTATCTAAACAATAAGTACCTACCTAGGTACCTTTTAATATTAAATAAAATAATCTCAGCCTATAAATGTATACAATATAAATATTATTAGTATTACAATTTAAATTTTGGTTGATATTCATGATGAACCCTAGTAGGTACTTACCTATATTAAACACAAACAAAATTTCTATTCAAATTAAACTATCGAATTAACCAATAAATTAAACTTACCAAATTAACATCACTTTCTGTGTTAGAACTGTCGTCGCTTGGCAATTCATGATTCGATTGCAAAATATTTAATAACTCTTCGTCTTCCAGCATTTCTTTTGCATTTAAAGTTCTAGACGATAACACGAAAAACCCCTACAACACTAGTTGCACAGAGCGATACAGCTTTCACGTGATTTTACGGGGATGGCGCTGAGGCAATTGACAATACAGTGCGATATAACCTTGAAGCTCCTTGGCTGCACGTAATATTACGGTGACGGCGACCGGCGACTGTCTGCACTAGTGAGGTTCCGCGTAAAGCCGGCTTTTGACTGAGGGATGTAATATATATTACATCCTGGAATATATATTTCATCCCGCAGTTGCTGTTCACACTGAAAGATATATATATTGGAACAGTTCAGTTTCGATCACCACTGTGTCATCACGTTCTTTATCAAAACGGTTGAATTATAAAATGGATACCTAATATGGAGATTGTTTTGCTTGATTCCTTCTATAGTTCATCAGACGACGACGATGCTGTATTCGATTTACATTTATCATTGTTAACAAGAAAAAAATATAATAAACGTCGATTCTGGATATCGAATCATATTAGACTAAGAGAAGATTATGGCGAATTTCGGCTTTTTAATGAACTCGATGAAGAAAAGTTTTTTAATTACTACAGGATGAAAAAAACAAAATTTTTCGAACTTCATGCTATGATTGAAGATGACATTATGAAGCCAGAGACGCATTTACGCAAAAGTATTTCTTCTCTGGAGAGACTTGCAATAACTTTAAGGTAAGTGTCAAATTAAAATAAGACTCACATAAATTCGGTTCATCATTTATTAGAAACCAATATATTGTTTCTTACATTTATATTTGGTCATCCGTACAAACCTAAAAACTTTCATAAGTAGCGTCATCAGTTAAATAAGATCTGATATCGCGACCATCGCTGCTAGTGGTATTTTCGTAAGGTGTAGACTGACATGGGGGCGAAGGAATATCTGACTCAGCTACTGAATGTGGTGATAGAGAGCTATGTAGCGAATACGATGTTCCAGGACGAGGTGGGGGCGAAGTTGTGTGATAAATATGTGACTCAGGACTAAGTACTGAATGTAATGGTTGAGAGCTATGTGTCGAATACGATGTTCCAGGACGAGGGGCAGGAGGAGGTAGTGTGAAGGATTCTGCCCCAGAAATATTATAAACTACTCTCGCTTTTGAATTTTCCTCTCTAGCACGCATCACACTTTTAAAAACTTCATTCTGTATCTTCATCTGAAAATTTTCGGACAAATTCTTACTCATTTCGTACATAGTGTCAAAAAAAGACTTCATTACATCTTTCGGCGGTTCTTGTCTTGTCAATACTTGTCTTCGTAATTGATCTCTTTCGGCGGACTTTTTATCTCTTGCCTTTTTTTCCTCATCTAAATACTTTATCAAGCTATCATTTGATTTTCTTTTTCGTGAAATACTTGCAGTTTCTTCTAAATTTCTTTCGGCGTTTTCAATCTCTTGAGTTTGTAAAGAGTCTGATTGTTCTAATAAAGGTTCTGATAAAGGTTCAGCATTTGTGGTCCTCGGTCTGTTTGCCATATACGGTATTAAAAATTCCATTAATTTATCATATTTCCAACCTTTGTCGTTATCAGCAGTTTGTCCAGGGCCTGCAGTCTCGACATAGAAAGCGACGGTATCGTAAACTACCGATTGCTAAATAAAACCGAAA
This sequence comes from Aporophyla nigra, assembly GCA_947507805.1. Taxonomy (NCBI): domain Eukaryota; kingdom Metazoa; phylum Arthropoda; class Insecta; order Lepidoptera; family Noctuidae; genus Aporophyla; species Aporophyla nigra. The sequence goes on along the minus strand of OX382292.1, from coordinate 20,811,222 downwards.
AAAGTCGCTTGCCGTAACGATGCCAGCGACAAAATGGAAGTCTCGACATCTGAGATACGGACCAAAGTCATACATTTAACTTGAACAAAACGATGTCAGTGGGGTTCCACACGCAAAGCTTAGCGCAGATGTCGCTAGCGGCGGGATGGCTGCTGTCAAATCGTTTTAGCTTTGTTAACTTCAGGTTTTTTTGCTTTTTTTTGTGTTGACACCGGTCCACCATCGTTATTGATACCAACCTGGAACCCTGGAACCTGGAAGCTTAAAGAATTAAAAGACGAACTAAGAAAACGAGGAGGAAGGATAACTGGAAAGAAAGCGGATCTTATTGAGAGGTACACTTTAAACTTATAAAATATTTTTTATCAATGATATTCTCTAGATTTGGATATTTTTTGAGTTGTAACGTGTTAATTCATACTTGGCCAATGATAGGAAAATATACGAGAAATGAGAGAACGTTATTTTACATAATAAATGGTATTCATTATTTTTTAGGTTAGAAGCTTATGACCGAAATTTTAACTTCGGTAATCAAAGTCCTCAAGCCTCTGAAAGCCAAGCAATTGACGTTCCTGCTGTAGAACTTTATCAAGACGTTAACAGCTCCACCATATTGCCGAAGATTACCAAACAACATATTCAAAGTTACTTTGACAGGTAGGCACATATTTCCAATGATACAGGTAAATTTTGTTTGATACCTTCGTGCGTCCCGTATATAACTAAAGGTTTTTGTTTCAGATTCAGTAAGAAAATTAGTGATGCTGTAAGATTATATGAATCAAGATACCTTCTTGTTTTACGATCAACAACATCATGCCAAAATACATATCTAAAAGGTAGTCTCTTATTAAAAACTCATCAAAAAATGGATGTCTAGGAAATAAAGTGTGGCTAGGTCACTTCCATGGTTGATAATAGTAGATAATGAAGTTTTAAATATTGATGTGTAAAGTAATTTTTTGTGTGATGTTTAATAACATATCAATACTTCTTCCAGGTTATTGCAAAGCATCCATGAAACAGCTTCAATATGAGGTAAACATCAAACTAGGTGATGATGGAATGCCTGAAGAAGCAAGCTGTGAATGTGCTGCAGGAGAAGGAAAAGAAGCCCATTGTAAACATATAGCTGTGGTACTTCTTGCTGTTGAAAATATTGTCCAGGAAAAAATTATACTTCTACATGAAGTTTCTACATCACAACTACAAACATTCCATAAGCCATCCAATAAATATTATGCCACACCGTTGCGAGCCTCCAGATTGCCATCAAAAAGAGATATACATAATACTGTTTACTCTCCATACCTGAAACAAAACCCTAATTTTGATAAGAATGCGTTTCAATGCAGGTTTCGGTCTATAATTTTAAATTATCCACACTCATCAATGCCTCTAAAACAATTATATCCTGCAGCTAACCAACGAGGAATATGTTTGGACCATGAATATATGGAAAAAAATGCACTGGATGTTTTTTTAGAATCCATTAATGTACTTAATGTGTCAGAAAAAAGAATTACAGAAATTGAAATAGAGACTAGAGGACAAAGTTCCAATCCAAAGTGGCATGATTACAGAAAAACTCACATTACAGCCAGCATTTTCCACACTGTTTGCCATTTGAAAAGAGAAACTTTAGTTAAATATTGCAATCAAATATTAAATAAAAATGTAGTCCAGACAAGAGCCATGGCACATGGGATTATAAATGAAAAAGTAGCCATTAAAAGATATTTGGAGACATATGATCTGCATGTAGTGGAATGTGAATTATTCTTGTCTCAGGAAAGGCCTTATCTAGGAGCATCTCCTGATGGTTTACTGGGCCTGCAGTCTCGACATAGATAGCGACCATTTTAACAAACGAAAAAGTTGCAAGGTCCCGAAGATCGGAATGGAACGATATTTGGTAGTCTCGACACTCAAAGTTATCAACTGTCGTTGGTCTGTCGCAACTGAGCTCGGTTGATGTTTACGAGTCGTTTTGCGGCCATTTTGGATAGCCCGTAAAGCAATTTGTTAGCATCATAAACTATGTGTTTTTTAGGTGTTTGGAAGTAAATATAAACAAAAATTATGAGGAATGGGGGTTCTTGAAAGTGTGTCTGAGTGTCTGTACTGATGAGGCTTGTAGTCCACTTATTTATGGGTTCCGGATAATCTACGTGCAAACGAGCGTCGCCAACAAATACTGCATAAGAAGGAGCCTTATATATTTTTGTAGGGAGCGAATCGTACGATCGCCTCTTATAAATAAATAACAAACAACCACGAATCATGATTCCAAATTTATTAAATCTCCATGTATCATCATCATCTCACACAATGATCTCCTAATTACACATATTCTTATAATCTAGATGCTGCTTATATATGTTACATTCCTATTCACTTGACATTACGAATGCATTCTGTAGTTCATTACAACAATCAAACTGTATGAAAACTGAATAAATAAAAAGTATTCATCACTTCGTATATAAATAACACACAACGGCAAATCATGTTTTCAACTATTATTAAGTTTCAACAGTTCATCACACACAATCATCTGATTACACACATTATTTGAATCTAAACATTTTACATGGCACATGTTGCATTCATAGCCGCATAACATTTCCACACTTTACTAAAATAGCTTGACAATAACAATTTAACTAAAAATATCCCAAAAACTGAAATTATTTTATTAATACATTGTTATTTTATAATTTAAGCATTACAATCTTAAGTCTAATCTCCTTACTACTTACAAAAGAGCAACATATGCACTACATTATGTGCAGACTATGAAGTAGTTAATACATAAAAATAAAAAATCTGGCGACAATATGGGTGGCTTTTCATATTTGGGTACTTCTTTGTCTCCTAAGAAGTAGCCATACTTGTAGCTAACCAACAATATTTTCTACCTCAAATGTAACTACCCATGTAGTTAACGTTGGATCTCAATATGAAAACTAATTGTGAATAAACATCGGTGCCCAAGAAACATTTTTTTTTTTGTTTTGCACCTGTTGTTCTAAACTTCTAAATAAAATACCTAAGAAAATTGAAAGACATACCATTAAAAACAACAGGTACAATAATTAAACATAACTTTTTAGTATTTTGCACAAGGTTTCTTAACCGACAAGAACTATTGAAATTTTGTTTTTATTATTTAAATGTACTAAATTTGCTTACTTAAATAGGTAGAAAGTACATAGATTCCTCACAACTGTAACAACTGATATTAGTATATACATTCTTTGCAATTAAATATATCTATACTATTGAAAAATACATAAATAACACATAACCGCAAATCATGTTTTCAACTTTATTAAATGTCCATTAGCAGAATCATCTAAGTTCACACATTCTTATAATTAAGATACTGTTTACATGAGGCATGGTGCACACCTATTGAAAAATCTTCATCAATTGTTTCCACTTTCACTATCCACTTAGTTCAAACAGTTTTCTTCCATGTTGTGCCTTCCTTACAGCAGACAATGACTCAGGTACCACAAATGATGCATCTCCAAGCATAGTTCAAGCTGTGTGGCCTTTCAAAGTGTGGACCGCATGTTTCACAATGCCTGTCCTCCGACAGTCTTGATATGGCTATGAGACGGCAAATCTCACGCAAATGAAAATCCTTTGGACTTGTTCATATCTGTACATTCACAGAATAACAGTAGAGGTGTTAACCGAGCTCTTAGGTAAACATTAACCATTTCTTCGAATACAACAACCTCACGGAGTTTTGTGTCTGTACGCAGCTATGATATGATTTATTTAGAAACAATATGAAGAGAAGTCGCCGCTTGATTAAAATGGGTTAGCCGAGTAATAATATGCTATAACTTTGGCTATCTATGAAAATATGTGTAAAATACACTTGAGAAAGAAAATCAATGAAAACAAATACCAAATAGACATGACTTCACAACTTTGGCATTAGTTTTATAGTGTTGCAAGGATGCAGATTGTAATGACCTCAGATTTTTAACAAGTTATTTTAATCCTGTAAAACAGTTATTGCTACTTAGTAGATTCCATAAAAAAACGAGTATTTGCAAGATATGATTAACAATTCCACTGCACAATTTTCTAGAAAAATGGAATTTTTTATTAATAAATGTTCTCCAATTTTCCGTGAATTCAAGGAGAAATTCTTACGGCCGCTACTATGTCATCGAACATTCGGATCACTAGATAATACCGAAAACACCCCGCTTGCCGTACCGATGCATACGACAAAAGCAAGTCTCTACATCGGAGATACCTCGCACAATCGTATAAAATGATGTTGAGACACTACCGAAGACTACTATTTATAGTTCGACTTCAATTATTGGCCGCGAGACATTTTCATTGAATTCTGAAAAAAAATGGAGACCATTGATTAGTAAAAAAATATTTTTTACTACAAACTGTATAATGACTTTTTAAACCATATCTTGGAAACTGTTTAATAAAGAAACTTAGATGTTTGTTACGGGTAAAATCCGAAACTACTGAACAGACTCATAACAAACTTCTTAGTTATTTATAATTTGATCCAACCTAAAAGATAGGATAGTTTTTATCTCAATTATTACTGTCCTTTATATTTGAAAAAAAAAAAATTTTTATTATACGAAAACAGTTTGTATTTATTGGTTAGTTCTAGGAATTCCTAAAAGATGGTGATGTAAGTAATGTTCACGACATAACAATACTATTTTAATTATTCGTGAATGTTTTTTTTTATTATAGTGTGTATTGTATTTTAATTGTGCAATTGCGCTTAAATGATACTATTTTCCAAACGATACAGTTTGGAAAATAGTATCATTTAAGCGACAATAGTGTTTATTTATTGGTTAGTTCTTGGAATCACTAATAGATGGCGGTGTAAGTTCGATACAACTCTCTTACATCGTTGTATAATTGTGAAGTGTATTATTTTTTAACTTAATAGACACATTTTTTTGTTTATTAATCTCCATATTACCTCAAAAACGTGTAAGTATTTCATGCTTGTTTTTTTTTGTATTTAATTTTGATTTTTATTAAAACGATTTCATTGACTTAGTATGGGTGTAAGTATGTAAGTGTGTATGTAACGGAATGTTTGAAAGTGATTTTCATCTCAAAACATCGGAATTATTTAAAATTTACTATAAGATGCTTATTACCCGATGACAATACATTAATTTCATAAATTTGTGCCATTATTCTAGCCAGGATTATCAGGACAAATAAAAAAAAATATATATACGCTTTTGTAGCTAGCTGAACTAAAAAATTACAAAGTAAATAATAGTTTTTCGTGTGGTGCCGGACGTAAAGAATAGCATCATTCTATTTCTTTCCGTGAGTGTCGTAAAAGGCAACTATGGGACTTACTAGAAAGTGGCCAAAGCGTTCTCTATGAATCTTACCACCATAATGCGACGATAGCCAACCCGCCTGCCAAGCATGGCGATAATGGCAACACCCCCTGTAAATGCACAGAACCGGTCAAAGTAGTGGTTTTTGGGTGAGGTCTATGTCCAGCACTGGACGTCTTTCGGCAGAAATGATGATGATGAATAGTTTAAAAAACATGATTAGACTTAATTAAGGTAATGATATCCTTCGATATTAACACTGTGTTGGCGCCACCGTTTCGGGCGACCTAACTTAGCCCCAATATCAAGATTTAAGCGACGCACTGTGGGGCGCAGTGCAGCCATCTGCACCGGACCGGACGTTTGAACATGCTGGCGAGTGATTGGCAGTCTGCATCGGCTGACGTCACTTCGGCGGGAGAATACAAAGTCTTTAAAAGACCCTGAGCTCAGGGGACTGGACTTACTGGCTGCTTACGCTTCGCCATAGAAATATTACTATATTGTTTATCATTGCCATATTTGTTTTAATTATTTAACTGATCGTAAATTAAAAGTGATCAAGTCTATTGCCTATTTATTTAGTTATTCTTATTTAAAGTGGTATTGACTTACAACTGTAATTTGAAACCATTGTAAAAACCAATTATTTTTAAAAGAGTAACCGTGGAGTTTCTTACCGGTTCTTCTCCATAGGAATCAACAATTTGAAACCGTGCACTTAGTATCCGACATTTCATAAGTGCCCATGTAGGTTAATGTGAATTAAAAATATTTTGATTTGATTACAAACTAAGATGAGATAAATGAAATGTTAATTCAAAAAGAGTATATCTGAGTGCTCAATTTCAACATTCCGATACTGTACCTACTTATCACTTTAAAGTTTGGCCGATTTTTTTTTTCATGAAATGGTTTTAAGTCGGTGAATTTGATTGTATTAAAATAATGAGTGAAAAATTTGTAGAATCTGTTATTACTACTGGGTCAGCTAGGATTAAAAAAATATATATGGTCATTGCAATCTGCCTCCTTGCAACATTGTAAACAAATAGAGAAAGAAAAAGAAAGAAAAATTGTTTAATCTGCCAAACAAAACGCACATAACAAGATAAAAATTTAAAAAAGATATATAAAATGCAACGAAGCCAAAAGCCCCGTATTCAAGTCATTAAAAAAATTAAACAGTTAAACAACATAATGCCAAAGTTGTCAAGTGTCAAATAATTCTGGAAAAAGTCTTATAATTTGTTGATATAGCAAATTTTGTGGTATTTAACATGATAATTTTTCATTAATAGCCAAAGTTACAGCATATTATTACTCGGCTAACCCATTTTTAATCAAGCGGCGACTTCTCTTCATATTGTTTCTTATTAAATCATATCATAGCTGCGTACAGACACAGAACTCAGTGAGGTTGTTGTATTCGAAGAAATGGTTAATGTTTACTTAAGAGCTTGGTTAACGCCTCCACTGTTATTCTGTAAATGTACAGATATGAACAAGTCCAAAGGATTTTCATTTGCGTGAGATTTGCCGTCTCATAGCCATATCAAGACTGTCGGAGGACAGGCATTGTGAAACATGCGGTCCACACTTTGAAAGGCCCCACAGCTTGAACTATGCTTGGAGATGCATCATTTGTGGTACCTGAGTCATTGTCTGCTGTAAGGAAGGCACAACATGGAAGAAAACAGTTTGAACTAAGTGGATGGTGAAAGTGTAAACAATTGATTAAGATTTTTCAATAGGTGTGCACCATGCCTCATGTAAACAGTATCTTAATTATAAGAATGTGTTAACTTAGATGATTCTGCTAATGGAAATTTAATAAAGTTGAAAACATGATTTGCGGTTATGTGTTATTTATGTATTTTTCAATAGAATAGATATATTTAATTGCAAAGAATGTATGTACTACAATCAGTTGTTGTAGTTGTGAGGAATATATGTACTTTCTACCTATTTAAGTAAGCAAATTTAGTACATTTAAATCACAAAAACAAAATTTTAATAGTTCTTGTCGGTTAAGAAATCTTGTGCAAAAATATTAAAAAGTTCTATGTTTAATTATTGTACCTGTTGTTTTTAATGTTTGCAATGGTATGTCTTTCAATTTTGGAAGGTGTTTTATTTAAAAGTCTATAACTACAGGCGTAAAACAAAAAAATAAAATACAAAATGTTTCTTGAGTACAGATGTTTATTCACAATTAGTTTTGATATTGAGATCCGACGTTAACTATAGTTCTTACCAAACTTCTTGGCCGCCCTGAAGTTGGCTACAATGGCTGGATCGAATGAAAAACAGCACCGATCCGTGCCTTGCGCTTCAGAAAGCCAACTTCAGGGCGGCCTAGAAGTTTGGCGAGAGCTATACATAGGCAGTTACATTTGAGGTACAAAATATTGTTTGTTAGCTTCAAGTATGGCTCCTTGTAGGGAGACAAAGAAGTATCAAAACATGGAAGGCCACCCATATTGTCGCCAGATTAACTTTTTTATTTATAAACCAGTTTATTGCATTTCTTTATTATCTGCGCATAATGTAGTGAATATGGTGCTCTTCTGTACGTAGTGGATATTTAAGATTGCAATGTTTAAATTATAAAGTAACAGTGAGTTTGACTATTGTAATTTATGTCAGGACTCTCATGGCTATCCTTTAGTACCTAATATGCATGATTTCAGTTTTTTTGGATATTTATAATTAAATTATTATTGTCAAGCTATTTTATTTAAGTGTGGAAATGTTATGCGGATAGGAATAACATGTGACATGTAAAGTGTATAAAAGAATGTGTGTAATTATATTATTGTGTGTGATGAACTGTTGAAACTTAAAAGAGTTGTGTGTGACGAACTATTGAAACTTTATAGAATAGAGAGAGAATAACTGTTGATATTTAATGGAAATTTAATAAAATTGAAAACATGATTTGCCGTTGTATGTTTTTTATATACAAAATGATAAATACTTTTTATTTATTCAGTTTAACGGTTTGACTACTGTAATTTATGACAAGTCTCTCACGGCTATCCTTTAGTAATAGTGCATGATATCAATTTTTTGGATATGTATGTTTAAATTATTATTGTCAAGCTTCTTTATTAAAGTGTGGAAATGTTATGCCGATAGGAATGCAACATGTGCCGTGTAAAGTGTTTAGATTAAAATTATGTGTGTAATCAGATGATTGTGTGTGATGAACTGTTGAAACTTAATAGAGATTTAATAAAGTTGAAAACATTATTTGCCGTTGTGTATTATTTATATAATCATCATCAATCACTAAATATTATATTTTTAGATTAATAATGTCGAGCTACTTTATTAAACTGCAGAATGCATTGGAAATGTCATGTGGATATGAATGCAACATGTCTCATGATGAGTAATTAGGAGATGATTGTCTGTGATGATACTTAACTCTTCATATGCTGTAAACGTGGATCCTCGCCAGACACAATGGTTTTTTAATTGTGTCTGTAATTACTGCATTCAATGGATTAATGGAGATTTAATAAAGTTGGAAACATGATTTGCAGTTGTGTTATTTATTTATATATAACTTATATTAAAACTATGTATGTATTTGGCTCCCTCTGATACGATGGTTGTTGGCGACGCTCGTTCGCACGTAGTTTTGTTGGAACACATAAATATATGGTCTTAAAGCCTCATTAGTACAGTCACATCCTTCGGGTACGCCATTTTGTTAGTTTGCGTTGCTAACGAATCACTTTGCGGGCTTTCAAAAATGGACGCAACACATGCTCGTAAACATTAAGAAAATACGGTAAAGTTCATCGAAATTTCGATGTCAATCAATAACTTTGAGTGTCGAGACTACCAAATATCGTACCATTTCTACTAAACCGAACTATGAATACGTTTTGCGCCAACTGACATCGTTTTGTTCAAGTTAATGTATGACTTTGGTCCGTATCTCAGATGTCGAGACTTCCATTTTGTCGCTGGCATCGTTACAGCAACCGATTTTTTTCGGTTTTATTTAGCAATCGGTATTTTGCGATAGTGTCGCTTTCTATGTCGAGACTGCAGGCCCTGGGATCAGAAACCATAATTGAAGTAAAATGTCCTTATGCTTCCAGAAATCAAGAAATCAGTCCTCTTACAATACCATATCTACAATATGACGAAAATGGACATCTAACTTTAAAAAAAAAAAACATCTATTATTACCAAATACAAGGGCATATGTAACAAGGACATATGTAACAAAAAAACTATTTTGTAATTTATTGATTTTTACATATAAAAGTTTAAAAGTAATATATATTGAACGTAATGAACAATTCATTCAGGATATGTTGACAAAACTTGATTATTTTTATCACAACTTCTTTAAAAATGCTGTAATCAAGAAATATTTCTATAAAGAATAAGATTGTTTAATAAAACTAATTAATTAACCAGTAAAAAAGCTTTTATTTCATAATATTTTCTCTAAAATTACAAACCATAGCACAAACAAATAAAATTCTAGATGCTAGCGGTACATGATATGGGCTTAATTCACTTTTTAAAATCTTGTATGTTTTAGCTAAACCTATAATACGTTCTATATGAACTCGTTTGCTTGCTAGTTTTCGATCCTGCACTATTCTTACACCTGGTATTTGTGTCTTTCCTTTCAAGAACATTGGAATGTTAATTTTAATATTTTTTGGAGCAAAAATGTCTTGCACATTAAAACCTCTGTCTGCCATGATAGAATCACCACTGTCACACAGATTTTCAAGGTTGGATCTTTCTATAATCTGTCTATCACTGACTGAACCTCCACAACATTCTGAGACATAGGATATTAGACCACCAGGTGTAGCTCCAATCATAGCCTTCACAGTATTTTTGTGTTTATAGCTGCTGAATGTCACCTGCTGTGTTACAGGATTCCCAGGCTTTGTGATGGGTATTTCTGTTGTGTCCACAATAATTCTTGTACTTTCAAAACCTCTTCTAAATTACTCTGGCATATAGTACTGAACCAATTCTTTACTGGGCCAAATATTAATTAGACACCATATTTCATACATAAAATTGATCCATGTTATAAAAATGTTAGCAACATTGGTTTGGGAAATACCAAATAAAAATGCCAACTCAAAATCCGGTAAATACCTCCTTACTTTGATCAGTGTTATCAACAGTTGGTCACCAACAGAAACATTGATAACCTTACTTCCCTTATAATTTAAATTATTACACATGGGACTTAATGTGTCTAATACCAGCATGAATTTTTCATAGTTTTCCAACCCAGTATAAAAATGAATAGCATGCTGATTGGCTCCTCATAGCCTCTAGTGATATGATTCCCAAAGAACTACCACATTGAACACTAACAGATACTGTTCTTGGAGTAATATCTTCAGGGAAGCTCTCTATTGTAGATATTTCTATTTCATTGCTGGTAGAGGGTTCTGGAATACTTTCGTTCACGGCTGGCTGGCTGAAATCAATTGTGCGTCTGCTTCTTTACAAATATCGAAGGCTTCTTGATGTAGGTGTTGTTGACACCTGGGTGAACCAAGGGAATATGCTTGATATAGTCCCTTTTTTGAGAAATCTGCATATTTGTGGATTTCCTGAAAAACAACAAAAATATACTTTACTGTATGTCGACATAAGTAGGTAAAAGAGATTATAAGACTTTCAACGCATCATCTGTAGTATGAAGGCACACAGGATACATTTTCATTGATATATTTATATAATAAACCCACAGGAAACAAAGTTTACAGACAATTTATAACTGGTACACTTACAGGCTAGCAAGCTATCTTAAAAACTAACCGCAGTGATCACGGAGGTCTCTGTCTATAATAGGCTGAAATCAACAATTAATAACTCACCTGTATAAGCTGACACTCCTACATAATCAGATTCTTGGAAATGATTCCGGCATAACCTGCTATGCTGTGTCGCTACAAAATTTTTGCGACGTATAGCCTTTTCCCACTTTTTTTTCAACGTTGTATCTTTGGGAAATAAATGTACGCCGGGGTTATTACATCCTGGTACAGCACACAGAGGCATTTTTCGAGAAAATTAAAGTTTACTTAATGATAGGTTATAAAATGTATAGAATTGACAGCTTTCAATGGCCATGCCGACTATGCGCCACCTATCGTGAAAAAATGGCAGTAAAGATCCCCGTTGGCGCAAAACGTATTCATAGTTCGGTTAAGTAGCAATGGTACGATATTTGGTAGTCTCGACACTCAAAGTTATTGATTGAAATCGAAATTTCGATGAACTTTACCGTATTTACTTAATGTTTACGAGCATGAGTGTTGCGTCCATTTTTGAAAGCCCGCAAAGTGATTCGTTAGCAACGCAAACTATATGTTTTGGTGTTTGCAAGTGTTTATTAACAAAAATGGCGTACCCGAAGGATGCGACTGTAATAATAAGGCTATTTATGGGTTCCGACAAAACTACGTGCGAACGAGCGTCGCCAACAACCATCGTATTAGAGGGAGCCAAATACATTTAGTATCTTTTTGAAGGGAGCCGATCGTTCAGTTTTAATATACATATTAATAAATAACACAACTGCAAATCATGTTTCCAACTTTATTAAATCTCCATTAATCCATTGAATGCCGTAATTACAGACACAATTAAAAAACCATTGTGTCTGGCGTGGATCCACGTTTACAGCATATGAAGAGTTAAGTATCATCACAGACAATCATCTAATTACACACGTTCGTTTTAGCTAGAATTTCTACATGAGACATGTTGCATTCTTATCCACATGACATTTCCAATGCATTCTGTAGTTTAATAAGTAGCTCGACATTATTAATCTAAACATAATATTTAGTGATTGATGATGATTATATAAATAATACACAACGGCAAATAATGTTTTCAACTTTATTAAATCTCTATTAAGTTTCAACAGTTCATCACACACAATCATCTGATTACTCACATAATTTTAATCTAAACACTTTACACGGCACATGTTGCATTCCTATCGGCATAACATTTCCACACTTTAATAAAGAAGCTTGACAATAATAATTTAAATATACATATCCAAAAAATTTATATCATGCACTATTACTAAAGGATAGCCGTGAGAGACTTGTCATAAATTACAGTAGTCAAACCGTTAAACTGAATAAATAAAAGTATTTATCATTTTGTGTATAAAAAACATACAATGGCAAATCATGTTTTCAATTTTATTAAATCTCCATTAAATATCAACAGTTATTCTCTCTCTATTCTATAAAGTTTCAACAGTTCGTCACACACAACTCTATTAAGTTTCAACAGTTCATCACACACAATAATATAATTACACACATTCTTTTATACACTTTACATGTCACATGTTATTCCTATCCGCATAACATTTCCACACTTAAATAAAATAGCTTGACAATAATAATTTAATTATAAATATCCAAAAAAACTGAAATCATGCATATTAGGTACTAAAGGATAGCCATGAGAGTCCTGACATAAATTACAATAGTCAAACTCACTGTTACTTTATAATTTAAACATTGCAATCTTAAATCTCCACTACGTACAGAAGAGCACCATATTCACTACATTATGCGCAGACAATAAAGAAATGCAATAAACTGGTTTATAAATAAAAAAGTTAATCTGGCGACAATATGGGTGGCCTTCCATGTTTTGATACTTCTTTGTCTCCCTACAAGGAGCCATACTTGAAGCTAACAAACAATATTTTGTACCTCAAATGTAACTGCCTATGTATAGCTCCCGCCAAACTTCTAGGCCGCCCTGAAGTTGGCTTTCTGAAGCGCAAGGCATGGATCGGTGCTGTTTTTCATTCGATCCAGCCATTGTAGCCAACTTCAGGGCGGCCAAGAAGTTTGGTAAGAACTTTAACGTCGGATCTCAATATCAAAACTAATTGTGAATAAACATCTGTACTCAAGAAACATTTTGTATTTTATTTTTTTGTTTTACGCCTGTAGTTATAGACTTTTAAATAAAACACCTTCCAAAATTGAAAGACATACCATTGCAAACATTAAAAACAACAGGTACAATAATTAAACATAGAACTTTTTAATATTTTTGCACAAGATTTCTTAACCGTCAAGAACTATTAAAATGTTGTTTTTGTAATTTAATGTACTAAATTTGCTTATTTAAATAGGTAGAAAGTACATAGATTCCTCACAACTGTAACAACTGATTGTAGTACATACATTCTTTGCAATTAAATATATCTATTCTATTGAAAAATACATAAATAACACATAACCGCAAATCATGTTTTCAACTTTATTAAATGTCCATTAGCAGAATCATCTAAGTTCACACATTCTTATATTAAGATACTGTTTACATGAGGCATGGTGCACACCTACTGAAAAATCTTTATCAATTGTTTACACTTTCACTATTCACAGTTCAAACTGTCTCCTTACAGCAGACAATGACTCAGGTACCACAAATGATGCATCTCCAAGCATAGTTCAAGCTGTGGGGCTTTACGAAGTGAGAACCGCAAGTTTCACGAAGCCTCAGTCCTCCGACAGCCTTGATATGGCTATGAGACGGCAAATCTCACGCAAATGAAAATCCTTTGGACTTGTTCATATCTGTACATTTACAGAATAACAGTAGAGGTGTTAACCGAGCTCATACGTAAACATTAACCATTTTTTTAACCGACTTCAAAAAGGAGGAGGTTCTCAATTCGGATGTTTATTTTTTTTTTTTTTTTATGTATGTTCGGCCATAACTCCTTCATATATAGACGGATTTGAAAAATTCTTTTTTTGTTTGAAAGGGGTTTATTCCGAAATGGTCCCATATAAATTTCATATAGATCTGATGATGAATTCCAAAGATAGACACCGGAACTCTTTAAAAAATGACAGCAAATCAACCGCGATTTCTGCAATCGCATAAATATGCATTGTTTGTTTGGAATTAGTGCGGGGTGGATACCACAACTAAAAATTTAGAAATAAAAACTTTTTAAAAAAAAAAACAACCGACTTCCTTAAAAACACTACAAAGTGAAAAATAACTTTAATTTCGGAAGTCGGTGGCAAAAAAACCATAAATACAGATCCTAAGACAGCGGATGCGTCAGCACTTTCTGGACGAATGTTGATATTAATATCTCCAATCAAAATGGTATTTTTGAAAGATGAGATTCTGAAAGGCTTCATTTAGAGAGACAGTGAAATTGCTTATATTTTTAAAAGAGGGGGATCGATATAAGGCTAGTATCGCGAATTCTGAACCAATTTTAATTAACAATCTGCTACAGTCGTGCATATTCGGTTCCTCGACAGACACATTGAGATGGTTTCTTGCATAAACTATCACTCCATCGTTCTGATTGTAGGCTATGTTACTTTTGTACATATTATATCCCGGAATTTGTGGTATGTTATATTGTTTTGAAAGCCAACATTCGGTTAAGACAATAACGTCACAGTTTATGTCTAGACGTTGTAGGAAAATGCAAAAACTGTCGTGATTCTTAGAAATACTCCGAATATTTTGGGTTAGTATGGTTAGCGGACTAGAGTAAGGTATTTTTGATATCAGGCACCCCACGCTTTTTTTCCATTATTTTGTACTTTTTAGTTTGGTTTTCAATGGAAGCGTGTTTTTTAGTTTTTTTAAACTATTATTTATTTTCTATTTTTTAGGGTGTTTCGAATTTTGAGACGTATGTCAGCGTAGTTTGTGACGTATGTCAGCGTAGTTTGTGACGTATGTCAGCGTAGTTTTCGAAGACAGTTTTTTTTGCTGTCTTGGTAACTTTGGCAAGGATAATGGCACAAATTAGTTTGTGACGTATGTCAGCGTAGTTTTCGAAGACAGTTTTTTTGCTGTCCTGGTAACCCTGCCAAGGATAATGGCACAAATTTATGAAATTATTGCATTGTCATCGGTCCTTGACAGGTGTGCAAAGTTTGAATGAAATCTGGTCGTTTAAGGTGGGTCAAAATCGCGTTAGAAGGAGTCGGTTACAAACAAACATACAAACATACAAGTGAAGCTAATATAAAGCGTGTAAAAACGACCACACCACCATTTTGATTGCTGTTTATTGTGGTATACAATAAGTTATACCCAGGTATCACTGAGAGATTATCTAAGCGGCCAGCTAGCCAACACTCAGTACAATTACATCACAATCAAAATTAAGTCTATGCAAGAAAATTTTAAAGCTATCTATTTTCTTAAAAATACTACGAATGTTCTGGGTTAGTATAGTTAGTGACTTTTCATGATCGGAAAGATATTGTCTGCAATCCTCAACGTCACATGTTTTTGACACAGTTAAAAATGAGTTATCTATATCGGTAAATAAGTTAGGATCCATACTGAAACTAAAGAAAATAACCATAAAAATTAGGTCTATAATATAAACAAGATGTGGCGCTCTTAGGCGCCTACATAATCTATTGAGTTTATGTACCTGTTTTCGGCAGCTTTTTTGGCCGGACAATCTGCGTCTCCCGTCTTGTGATTGGCTTGTTAACTTTTTTAAATGTTAACTTTAGTTTTAAACATCAGATCTCAGTTTTGACACCATTTTAATGCCAAAAAGCAATCATGGCAAAAAGCTTCTTTTATTTTAAAGACATTCCTTAACAATAAAATGTCGAGTTTTCCTTACAACTAAGTAGTAGTGTAGTACCTAGGTACCGTAACTAAGCGGCTACGTAGAAAAAAAAAAAATAGAATAAATTTGCGTCCTGGTCTTCACGCAATAAATATATTGTGCTCGAATTTTTATATTTTATTGACAGCAAAGCTATTTTTTTCACTATATTTGAAAATGGGACTTGGTCTGTGTCTTGACATCCCTTTTGCACCAATTTTAGACCATTTTTTTGATAGTTTTGTAAAATATAACCGTGTAAAGATATCTTAGATTATCTATGGCTTTAATAACGCCAATATAATATTTCCAATTCTTTCTTATATAGTAACGCACAATCACAGTGTCGCCTACATTCCACGTGCCTATATTTTCAATAAAGTCTATTTCGTTTATTTCTCTTTCTGTTTTATTTTCTTTGCCATTTTCTCTGCCACATATCTTATCCGTTTCTTTGGTAGTTATAAAGTCCGTAGTTTTATTTTGTTTCTGTCCAGTCTTTTCTCTTACGGTTTCCGTAACTTTGGTGCTTTCAAAACCGATTATTATTTCATTTTCAATCATTTCTCTGTTTTCATGTTTCGCAGTTAAACACATTCTACTTTCCGTGGCATATAGTTTTCCTGTATCTTTGGTGTTTTTAAAATCAGTCTTCTCATTTTCAGTCTCTCCGGTCTTCTGGACTTCTTTCATATTTCCAGTGCAGTCAATATTAGTTTTTTCCTCATTTCCTTCCGTTAAACATTCTTGATCCAGCATAGCGATATCCTCCCAAATGTTCGCCTCTAGGCCATTGACCGTCTCGTCTCCGGTCTTCTGGACTTCTTCCATATTTCCAGTGCAGTCAATATAGTATTCTCATCATTTTCTTCCGGTAAACATTCTTGATCCAGCATAGCGATATCCTCCCAAATCTTCGCCTCTAAGTCATGGACTCTTTTTAGCTCGCTATCATCCTCACAATATGTAACATCTGAGTCAATATCGTTAATATCTATAATGTCGCTATCGCTATGTACACTCATATCCCCACTCTTCAGTAGTAGTAGATGTAATGCTGCGCGAAAATTTTATTTTTGCAGGTTTAATGGATTTTTCGCTAGCTTTCCTTGTACGCTTACGATTTTTTTTGCGTTATAGGTATTACATTCGAAAAAAAAATCTGGATTCTGGTTCTCCTCATCGCTACTCAAAGTGCCGTATACATTAATCTCTACTTCAGCATTTCGAATATATTTATTTCTCTTTTCCTTATTCCTACTGTCTGTTATTTTTTTTTGGTCTTCTCTTTGTTATTCCCTTTGGTTTTGTATCTGTTTTTAGTTTTGGGTCAAGATCCGCTGCTGTGATGCTTTTTCCAGGTTGTACGTCGCATCGTTTCTTCCTTTTTTTCTCAGTTGTTGGTTGATCTCCTCCTCGAATTTCTTGTAATATTTCAAGTACTGCAGATAATGTCGCGTTATTCACATCTTCGGCTGATGATGTTTGTCGCGGTCGCCGTGATTTTGGGCGATCCGGATTTAAAGGGTAATCCACATTTTTCAAAACCGCTTTGAATGTTTTTTGCAGCAGTATCGTTTTCGGTAATGTTATTGTAAAGCTTTAAGAGTAAATTGGGAAAAGCTGATTTAATAAGGGTTTTGTGCTTCCTGCCTGATGTTGCTTTACAGTGTGTTAGTATATTACGCCAATAGCGTTTTAACGGTGCAAAGAATGACACGTCTCGTGGTTGCAATAAATGGGTTGTCTTAGGAGGAAGACACACAAATGAAATGTCATTTTCTTGACAGCTTTTTAAGACACGTTCAGAAAAATGCGATGATAAGTTGTCGCTAACAACAAGTTTACGTCCTGACTTATTTTTGAGGTAAGGCATAATTACAGTGAAAAACCAGTCTTCGAAGCACACATTGTCAAACCACCCACTTTTGGACCTATTATATCGTGTGTCTTCTGGACCTCCTGACGTCCATTGATCCCATAAATGTTCTGATTTATAGACTACGTATATTGGTAGCATCTCGCCATTTGCTGCACAACTAAACATAAGACTAACTGCCGTTTTGGAGTTATTTACGATTCTTTCGGGGTATTTAGTTCCGCGTTTAAATACAGGGTGGCCCATAAGTTCTTATATATGAAAAAAAAAAATTAAAATAAAACTACGTTATGAATTATAATTTTATTTACAAATAAAGATTAAAAAACGGGAATTATGTTTTGAAAATAACGTCTTCTAAATGTAGCCCATTACGATGACGGCACTCTTGCAAACGACGTCTAAAATTGTCGATGACTGCGCGGCACGTCACATCTGAAATGCTTGCCATTTCTCTGCGGATGTTTTCTTTTAGGGCATCAATTGACCGTGGGTTAGTGTCGTACACTTTAGTCTTAAGGAAGCCCCACAAAAAAAAAATCCATCGGAGTCAGATCCGGACTACGTGGTAGCCAGGAAATGTCTCCTCTCTTGAAGATCACTTTGCCAGGGAAAAGTTGACGGATAACAGGCATAGCAGTGTTAGAGGTGTGGGAAGTTGCTCCATCCTGTTGAAACCACGTCCGGGCATTAAAGCCTGGAAAGTTTTGTAATTCTGCTGTGAAAAACTCCTTGATCATAGCCACATATCGCTCCGAAGTAACAGTAACCGCGCGCCTTCTGCCGTCCTCAAAGAAGTAAGGTCCTACGATGCCATGGGCTGACATAGCGGCCCAAACTGTCACTTTAGGATTATGTAAGGGCTTCTGATGCTTAAGTTTTGGATTGCTGGGGCTCCAATAGCGGTAATTTTGTTTACTAACATGTCTGTTAAGATGGAAGTTAGCTTCATCAGAGAAAATTATGTTATTGAACGAAGTAAACCGATTCAACATTTCATTCGCATAATTTTCTCTCTGAATAGCGTCAGTTTCTTTTAATTCTTGCACCAATTGAATTTTGTAAGGGTGCATCAGTAAATCTTTTTTCAAAATCCGTTGTAACGATGTCCTGGGTACGTTTGATGTACTGGAACGCTTACGAGTTGACTGTGTAGGATCTTCACGAATAGATTGTGCCACAGTGTCGATGTTTTGTTCCGTACGTGATGTCCTTGGGCGACCCAACCGTGGTTTATCTAACGTCGAACCGGTCTCCTGGAACTTTGCAACCCAGTTCTTAATCATTTGAAGAGTAGGAGTGTCGTCAAAGTTACCTTTGTGTTTTCGAAAGTTACGCCGCGCAACGGTTGCCGAATTGTTGTTTTTATAAAACTCGCGCACACAAAACGCACGGTCCGTTCTGGTGAAATGCTCCAACGCGATTAAATTCCCAGAAAGCGAAGTTACTGCCCCCGCTTCCCCTGCACCGCTAGTAGTATATAATTGGGCATTCTGGACCACTTTTCGCTCGGCTTCGCCATCGCTCGGTGGTCCAGAATGCCCAATCGTGAACGGCCGACTCGATAAGTAGTTAGTAATGCAAAATAGTGGTAGTGGTACGGTTTATAAAGATGTCACGTGTTATTCTATTGATATGTGTTTAGTGTTTTTCTAGCTAAACAGTGGTACGAATGTATATGACTGTGTATACACACATATAATAATATCGTATTTAATTATGTCTGTATGAGATGTGTGTGAAATGAAGTGTGGGTATGCATACAAGGGAATTAAAAAATAATAAAAAACAATCATTGAAATAAAACCATATTTATTTACTTATCATAAAAAACCGGTTTGTCGGGGAACAAAACATCTGCAGAACGTACAAAGTCCTGCAGTTTTTTCCACTGAGGAGAGTCAATGTCCGCCTGGAGCTTGATTCGTACCAGTGCTCTTTTCCAAAGCTCCATCGAGTCGGTGTTGCGCGCGTCGTCAGCTCGGTACACCTTGCAATCTATGTAATATTCGCCCTCGGTGCGAGCTGTGCGTCGCTCGCACCCGTTAGCCACTCGGTTCACAAACAACGACAACAGGCTGGCTTGACTCGATGATCCCTCTCCGACTTCCGCGCTGGTCTCGCGGGCCGGGTTGATACCGAATATATCGCTGATACTCGTAGCCTTTTTACTGTAAAAAGAAAACAACTTGAGTTAAATTTAATTATTTAAATATTACGACAGAAACCAATTACACTATTTAATTTTTAAACAACATAGCTACTTAATATGTAACCTGGTTAATTTACTAATTACAAGTCTAATTATATTTGATACTGAACTGGGTGATCAAGAATTGATATTTAATAAGGCTTTTCAATAGACTCGATGAGTATAAAAATTAAAGAATTATTATTCGTTGAGAAATACTTTTTGATGCTCTATTCTTGTATGTACTAACAGTAACGACCACAATCACTACACTCATGAGACTTGATGAGACAAACATAGTGAAACATGTAAAACAATATTGTAATTTACTTGATGAAACATGTAGGAAAACAATATGTAATTTACCTGGGACGGTTCGATTTTGATTTGCGTTTTCCATTTTCTGTAGGTTTACGACCAGTTTTCGTTTTTCGTTCATTGGTTGACGGTGTTTGATAGAATGAACCCTCAGAATCGGACCTGAAACAAAAAAGTGATACATACGTTTAAATAAAATAAATTAAAAAGTAAGCGGTGGTTCTGAAGTTTAGAGTCAGAAGAGTTTCGAATATTTTATACTTACATTTTTTCCTGGACTTGTAGAGGACTTACTCAACTTCAAGACGATAGCAGCGCCAGCAGACACGATGATCTTCAACTGGTGTTGGTGATAGCGGTTGTCGACACTGACTTTACTGACTGAGTACAACAATTTACCGATTGCGGATCACGAGTGCACGACTGAAGTCCGGAGTCGCAAGTTACTATTACTTAGTTCACTTGGAACAATTGCAATGATCATAATGAAAAACGTAGTGACTTATAAGGCTGGAAATGTCTAACATGAAAAGATACTTAAAATCTTTGGGTTCTAGCGTGTGATGGAACTTTTTTATTTGGTCGTATTTTAAACCTTGAAAAAGTTAATACTAAGGTAAACTAAAGTACAACCAATTCCTGATGCATCGAAAACACTTAGGGTTTACACACCATTTCGTTACAATTTTCATACAACGGTAGTTATATAAGCAGTATAATGACAGCCCTGTGTAAAATAACTGACTATAAATTAGGCAATACATCGGAAACGCTGAAAGTTGATATATGATAGCAATAGTCTTATTACGAACGCTTGACGTTGTGGAATTTTCTGAAATTGTAAAGACGTTTTACGTATTTCGGTAAATAAATGTCACTACTAAATACGTAATATTACAAGTGTAATATTGAAATTGTGAATATTAAACAGGTAATTATTATTTTAATAAATCATTTATAATAATCTATTTTGATACTTTATAGTTATTTTATTTATAATTTAAATAACAATATTTTTATTCTTTTTCAGCTACACATGCATTACAATTTACAAAATTGTACCAAGACGATGAGATTGAAGATTTATTCTTAAGGAAAATATTTAGTAGCACATAATTTTTATCTGGTAATTTCTACAAGTGCGTAAGATCAAATAACTAACAGGTAAATATATTAAGTATTGTAAGTTAACTAAGTTTTTGCTGAATTATTAATCTAAGTACCTATCTAATAAATCTTTGCATCTTATTTCCAGAATAAGGATGTATGCAATATGATCAAAACAACAAATGAGGAACGGGAGCTACAACTGATCGAGATTTTATTATAGTGGTTCTAACGCATTTTCGAAGCTGTAAATCTGCATGAAAGGTATATAATTATATATACATATATATTTATATATATATATATATATTTAAGGACAACATATTGTTATACACGATTTAATATTAATTTGATACTTGGGTCTAAACGCTGAAATAACTATTACTTAATCCTTGTATATCAATACTAATTCGTGTATTCAATCACAATGACTTACTGCTCAGTATGTCATGTATCTGTAGATAATCGTAAGTGGTCTGGTCATTTACGTAGTAATACACATAAAAACAATAGCGTAGCTCACTTTAGTAGTAATATAAAAATAATCAATTCCTCGTTCAAAGGACGTATTGTAAGTTATAGGATTATTGCAACTGAGGAGTTAGTCCATACATTTCCAGAGAGTTTTCTAATAAAAATTCGAGAACAAGTCAAGGATTTGATAGACCACTCACTAAAAATGCACACATCTGTTAAAGTTAACTTTGAACTATTTTTGGTATTTCTTTTGTTTAAAAACGATCATCAAGAAATGAAATCATTTGCTACAAAAAACTTTATTATTCATTTAAATTACGATTTCGACACAATTTTTAAATCAACAATTTTACTACTTCTCAAAAAAATAGAAGAGTTTCAGGAAAGAGATAGCGGTTGGACATTTTTGAATAACTCCTATTTTGAAATAAATATTAATAAATATCAGCCGCTCAGTGGATCCAAATATATTCCTTTACCAAATTTTATAAAAAATAAAAAAGCTTGCTTGAATATTAAGAACAACGACAAGTACTGCTTTCTATGGTGTGTTGTGGCAGCCTTGTATCCTGCAACCCAACATACCGACAGAGTTACATCATATCCTCGTTTTCAGGATGTTTTAAATATTATTGATCTGTCATTTCCCATCACATTCACGGACATAGCCAATTTTGAAAAAAATAATCCCAATATAAATATTTATGTATATGGATTGAAAAATAATAAAACCATTATAGGACCATTATATAAAACAATTAATAAAAAATCTAGGAGCATTCACTTATTGTATTTAGAAAATGATACAAATTCCCATTACTGTCTTATAAAGAATTTGCCCCGTTTAGTTCGAACTCAAATTTCTAAACATCATGGTAAATTATATTATTGCGAATCTTGTTTATTGTTTTTTTCTACTCTTAGTCAACTTGAAACACACCTGTGTGGAGGGGTTGTCACAATTTTGCCTGATAGGGGATCTGTGCTAGAGTTTAAGAACTTTCAAAGAAAACAAGACATTCCATTCGTAATTTATGCCGATTTTGAAACACTGTTAATGCCAATTTCCAGCGATGAATTTGATACTGCTAATACAACATACACCCAGCGACACGTGCCAGCCGCTTTTGCTTATAACATAGTATCTTCTTTCAATGATAATGATAATAAAAGGTATAGAAGTTATCGCGGTGAGGATTGTGTTACCAAGTTTATAGAGTTTCTTACTCAGGATGCAATTGAAATATATAAAATACTAACTAAAAACAACCCTATGATATTTACTGATAAAGATGATGAGGATTTTAGAAAAACAATTAAGTGTCATATATGTGAAAACATGCTGTGGTCTGACAGAGTTAGAGATCACTGTCACATCACAGGTAAGTACCGCGGCGCAGCTCATCGACATTGTAACCTCCAACATAAAGTACCAAAATTCATACCAATATTTTTTCATAACTTGTCAGGGTATGATTGTCATTTATTTGTGAAAAAATTAGGTGAAATACCTGGTCAAATAAAAATTATACCTAAGACCAAAGAAAAATATATATCATTTTCAAAGTTTATACCCGTTGCAGATAATGAATATGTACAATTAAGATTTTTAGATTCTTATAATTTTTTAGGCACCAGTTTAGACAAACTAGCTAAAACAATGCAGATAGAAGATTTTGTTAGTCTTCGATCTCATTTTTCTGATAATAAACATTTTAGTTTGCTGACACGAAAAGGTGTTTATCCGTACGATTATATGACAAATTGGAAATGTTACGAGCAACAGGCGCTACCGCTAAAGTGTTACTTTCACAATTCCTTGACAAACGAAGACGTCAGCAATGACGATTATAATCATGCTAACACTGTCTGGAATTGTTTTAATATCAATAATTTAGGAGAATACACTGATCTGTACTTAAAAACAGATGTACTCTTACTAACAGATATATTTCAAAATTTTAGAAAAACTTGTAAACAATATTATAAACTTGACCCTGCATTTTATATAACAACTCCTAGTCTATCTTTCGATGCAATGCTACTTAAAACAGGCGTTCAATTAGAACTGTTGACAGATTTAGTGATAATTAAAATGATTCAGGGTGGTATTAGAGGAGGTTTGTGTATGTGCTCGCACCGGTACGCAAAAGCCAATCATAAATATATGATAGAATATAATGCTGTAAAGCCGGATTGTTTCATAGCCTATCTAGACTGTAATAATTTATATGGTTATAGTATGTGTCAGTATTTGCCATATTCTAGTTTTCGGTTTCTTAATGAAAACGAATTAATTAATTTACGCGTTCAAAATATTGAGGATAATGCTGACTGGGGATATATATTAGAAGTTGATCTTTTATATCCTGATCACTTACACAATTACCATAATGACTTGCCTTTTTGTCCTGAAAAATGCATTCCTCCAGGTGGTAAAACAAAAAAACTTATCGCAAATTTATATAATAAGTACAATTATGTCATACACTATGTTCATTTAAAAAAGTGTCTGGAGCATGGTTTAATATTACGAAAGATTCACAGAGTTATTACTTTCAAACAAAGACCCTATTTAAAAGAATACATAGAATTAAACACTCGATTACGTCAGAAAGCAAAAAGTACATTCGAGCAAGACTTTTTTAAATTATTAAACAACAGTGTTTTTGGTAAAACGTTGGAAAATACTGAAAAGAGAGTCACCGTACATTTAGTTAATCAATGGTGTGATAAAACAAATAAAACCAACAAATCAATATCCGCTGAGAGGCTTATAGCTAATCCCTATTTTCATAGTGCAACAATATTGACTGAAAATTTAGTTGCTATACAAATGAAACCAGATAAAATCATCTTAGATAAACCTATTTACATAGGATTCACAGTTTTAGATCTTTCTAAGTCCCATATGTATAATTTTCATTATAATGTTATTAAACCTTTTTATCATGATCGAGTACGCTTATGTTATACAGATACCGATTCTTTTGTGTATGAAATATATACTAACGATTTTTATAATGATCTGAAGTACCATTTCTTGCAATACTTCGATAGCAGTAACTATGAAAATGAAAACGAATATGCAATACCTCTAATCAATAAAAAAATTCCAGGCCTTTTTAAAGATGAAATGGGTGGTAAATATATCTCTGATTTTGTTGGGTTGAGGTCAAAGCTCTATTCTTTAAAAACTTCAAATACAGTTATCAAAAAAGCTAAGGGAATTAAATCATATGTGCTCCGAGATTTAGATATCACAGACTACGAAAGCATTTTATTGAATGGTGGAGTTATTAGAAGAAAAAATATAATGTTTAAATCATTGAAACACGAAATTTTTACACAAAATGTTAATAAAATTACCTTATCTAATAACGATGACAAACGAATTATTTTGAAAGACAAAATAGCAACGAAAGCATGGGGTCATTCATGTATATTAGGTAACCAATAATGAAACACGTCATTTATCTTGGAATTATTACTAAGTATAAGTATTGATAAAATAAAAGAGTTGTCCTGTATTATAACATTATAATAATAATAATAAATATCTTAGGACAACCAACACAACGTTATCTGATCCCAAACTAGGCAGAGCCTGTACTATGGCAACTAGACAACTGATAAACATACTTATATATTTCTAAATACATACATATTATAGATAATTTTACACCCAGACACAGAACAAATGATTGTGCTGATCACACAAAGATTTGTCCTGGGTGGGAATCGAACCCACAACCTCAGTCTTTGCAGTCAGGGTCACTAACCACTAGACTAACAGGCCAGTCAAAAACATTCTTAGTTAAGTAAATAAATGTACTAGTGTTAATTAGCATTATATTATTTAGCTTTAGTTTTCGGAAATTCATAAAGATTCTTATTATTGTACTAAATGTGTCTTTAATATCAATTTACTTGTTTATTTGTTTAACAGATAAAAAACCTTTGATCATTTTAAAAATGTGAAAACAAATGTGAAAAATTGAATTTCTTCACGTGTGTCTGCTAGTTTATAAATAAATATAAATTTAAGTGTATATACTTAGTATATTTTTAATAAGTTATTGATTGCAGAAAAATAAATAAAATGTGTGACCATGTACTTGTTTTATTTATCAGAAACTTGTTCAAAAACATCATCCTCCTTTTTAAAGTTGGTTAAATAGATAATGAAACCTCGACTCGTTGAAGTTTCTTCATCCAGAATGTAATATGATCACAACATCCGTTTCGACGTTCGTCATTATATTATTAATTAAAACAAACTCGAAGCAGTTTATTTATGTATTGTCGTTTTATTTCTAACTAGCTTCTGCCCGCGACTTCGTCCGCGTGTTAATCAACCCAGAGAATAAAAAGTTTCACAGAAATTCCAACCCCCATTTAACCCTCTTAACCACCAACAAAAACCAAAAAGCCCTTTCTTAGTGGATACCTACTCTTCACAAAGAACACACCCTCCAAATTTCACGTGTCTATGACCAGCGGCTTAGGCTGTGCGTTGATATATCAGTCAGTCAGTCAGTCAGTCACTCACTCAGGACTTTGAATTTTATATATATAGATCATAATATTTAATTAATTATTGCTAATCATATTATTATGAGCGAATTAGGCTCATATCAATAATTCGTAGGTAACATCGCAGGGCGATGCTAGTTTAAAATAGTGAAATGTGATATATTGTATGTTAATAACCTTTACACTATAATTGCAAGTTTGCTATTTGTGGAGGTTCGAGTTTATACATGCTGCAACAAAGCTATACCTTATGGGTATATAGATAAGATTTACTTTCAATAATAATTATAAATGCAAGCGTGTTATTTTGTTGAGGTTCAAGTCTATACATGCTTCCACAAAGCTTCACCTTTATTGGTATGTGGATAAGATTTACTTTCAACAATATATGTTATGATCATAATGCTACGTTTACAATATAATCAAAACCATCGGAGTACATATTTAGGTTACTTATTTAGAAAATTTTACTCACACCGAATACTTGTATACAATATTATAGTTTTTTGGTCTATCAGTGTACGTCATAAACATGTCATTGGTAAGTAAAATATGTATATATTTAAATATTAAAGCTAATTTAAAATCTCTCGCATATTGTTTCACTGATTAAGACGTTAATCATTTTGTTTCAGATTTGCGACTCAGAAGTTCAGTTCAGCCAGTACGCTCAGGATCCTTACGAAGGACTTTCTGAGATGATTTGCAACGAACCCCCTCACTGCAGTCAAATAACAAAAGAAAAGAAGTCCCGGCGAAAACATCGGGAAAAGCCTTCCCATAAGAAACAACCAACAAAATCTTTCGTGATGAGTAAACTGCATCGACGCGGGATAAAACTGATAAAAATATCAGTGGTTGATCTTTGCAATAACAACACAAGTGACAGTGATAGTGAGAGTGAGAACGTGATAATAAATGCACAATACATTGTTAAAGATGCTATGGATAGTGTTATGGACGATACGGAATCGTTAGTTAAAAAAATTTCAAAAACTTTGATAGACAGTGATTTTTAATTTTATATTTTTTGGTTTTACTAATTGTTATAAGTATTTTTTAAATTAAATTTATGCTGAATCTTTATGGTTAATGTAATTCCAGTTATTTTTGATAAACTCTTTTAATTTAAATATTTGTATTGTGGAAAAATGTAATTAGACAGGTTAACTAATGAAATAAAACACATTTATCATTTAAGATTAAATTATTGTTTTATTTAATAAACTTAAAATACATTTTCATTACAAATCCATTTTTCTCCCACAGTTTCCTTCACAGAACTTGTTATAAAACACAGAGAATCATTTTTTATTTATAACCATCAATAACCTTTATTTACGTTTGTTACATATTAATTACCATTACCACTCTAAATATTTTTTTAAACATAATACATTTTTAAGTGCACATTGCTTTAAATGATTATTACAATTTAAATTCGAATCTATATTACAGTATTTTTTATGCAAAATAGATAAATTAGGACATAGACTCTCATCAAGTTCTGTTACTTTACAATTTTCACATAGCTCCTTTATCCACTGCACCTTCTCCAAGCCTTTGACAATAATTTCTTTATTTTGTAAGTATGGAACGATTATGCGATGGAATTCCCTATAGTCGATATTTCCTTCATTCCAATAAATGCCTCTGTTTCTTTCTAACCATTTGACTTGTTTCTGTTCATTGCTTGTTAAGTATCTGAACAAGTATGGAGGCTTAACTAAGAAGGTTTGGGTGTAATCACGAGTAGCCAAAGCTAATTCTTTTACTATAAAAGTGTTGAAGAAGACCTTAAAGCCTTGAACGTCTACTATTATAGTTTCAGGATTCATGATATTTTCCTCACGGTATTGCTTAACGGTTTATACTCAATTATGCAGTCGTTTAATATAAGGCAGTATGCCGAAGTTTGATCAGGTATAACCGAATCAGTTTCGATTTCCACTCTTACATCCACAACAGGGCCTGCTTTCAAGTTATCTGCTTGCCTGGAGCAGTCAATAACGAAGAGCGGAGCCAAGTCCTTAAATTGTTTTTCGCTTAACAAAGGCTCCGCGCGGCGTCCGTAATATGACTGCTGAAATCTAGTGTATTGCTCGTATAATAAAGCAATTCTGTTATCAGCAAAATTCACATTAAGATTTTCATATGGGAAGTAGTTTGAATTGAGGTATACTTTAACATCACGAATATGACAGTGATCGAACAGAGACATATCAGAGTTTGCATTGTTTTTTCTGTTTGTCTGTAAACCGATAATGACATATCTCGGTTTCTCTATTTGCGATGAAGTTTTAATCGACCAAGTATGTTTCGTTGTTTTAGGTAAAGTGGGATATTCGTACAGATCCCAATTTCTAAAAATAATCTGGAGCGGTCGGTCTTTCTCTAGCAGTTTTAACAAACTTATTTTCTCTTTATCTGACACTTTAACATGCGGTACACGCCAAACAATTTTATTTATCTGAACATCATCTACGACTTCACCGGTATTCAGTTTTACAGCGTTGAGGTTAGTATTGCTTCGTAACAATATCAATTCGTGTCTACTATTTATCACTACTTTCTTAAAATCTTCTGCAAATCCGAGAATGTTACAAAGTGGTATGGAAGCAGAAAAACTACCTCCATTAATATTTTTTATGCCATCGATATTCCAACCCCAGGCATAAGATATCTTCGATTCACTCTCATTCATAGACACTAATGATTTTATCGTAGTCGTCACACCAGCGTTTTTTATTTTATCAATTTCCACTCCATTTAATTCGTATCTTATATCTTGAAACAAGTAAAGTAGAAAATTATTTGTTAAAGAAACACTACTCGCTTTATCTTTTGAATCTTTTTTGCTAACGATTATAGTTCCTTCCAAATACAAAGTGCTTGCTGACGGTAGTATATACAGATCCTGTTGATTAATAGGTATACGGATTTCATCGTTCCTGTTGAAGCTTGTTACGTAGGGTTTGTAAGAATGAAATTCAATGCCCTCAACAGTGTTGTCGTAAGTTGGAGCAGATAAAACATCTAAGATATTCATTTTAGCAAACCAATTGCTTTAAGAAATTCCTTATTGTCTCTTGTTAATTTTATTTTTTTCTTAGACCGAGGTCTTATTTGCTTGATCACTTTAGTTGAACTGACGTTCTCAATTTGATGATGCACATATTTATTGTAGTCAATCATTTTTTCTTCTTAGGTGTAAATATAGCTGCACTTCTTCACCACGTAAGTTTATTAATCGATTGTTTATATCTAATAGCCTGATATGTATACAGCTTATGTTGTTTTGGTTGATTGGAAAGTATATGGCGTTTTTCGGAATTTCTATAATTCTATATCCAGGTGGCACATTGAGTGCGAATTCGTGTACAATGTGACTGGGTTTTCCGTTTATGTACGAACCACTTACAATGTCACATTCTATCCTGATCACAGTCGTAGGCAAAATGTTGACTGGTAACTCAGATACATGCCATTTATTGGCTTTTAAAATCTGTTTATTAAACCCTAATAATCTCCTAAAAGTTCCTTCTTTAGTAAAATTGATATCTTTGGTACAGTATATCAAAGTTTTTAGAGTATTGTTATTACACTGTACTTTTATTGAACAATCTTTTATTTCCGATTTTAAATAATCGTTGATATCTTGTAATTCATAAGTGCCTTCAGGTATTTCAAGAACTTCGTTAGAGCCGTAATATAACTTATTATTCGTTTCGTCAATGTTTGGAATTGAATTAAATGTTGAGAAATGCAATAAGGCACACTCATAAGATCCATAAAGTTGTAATGTATTAGGATAATATGTACATAAATCGGACGAGTTTGCAGTTATCGACAAGGTGAGTGACATGATGAAAATGATTGAAATAAAAGAAATACATATTATTTATACGTATTTATTCCAAAATTTCCGTAGATATTCTAAACATAAGTGTCCACAGTTTACTGTATTAAATTGTTGAAATCTAGTATAGTTATAAAAAACATTACAATTTTTAAAATACTGCATTAATTCCATCGGAGGTTTCAAATCCCCAAAGCTATCAAAGTATTCACAATAATTGTTTATTTTAGCGTAAGCTACCCAATGCGTTCCTTCATTTCGTGAATCGTCTAAGTTGACGATAGCACATTCAATGCGTTTTGGTGTTCTTGGTAATCGATCCTTCATATAGACTCCTCGAAAGTATGGAATGTCACGTGCATGCTCACTGATATCGATATTAGTTAAAGGACGATTAGGCAGCTTTTTATTTAGTTTTTTGAACATTTTATAAACAGCCCTTTACCGTTTTTATGAGGCTTGATATACAACCCTTTGCCCAACGCTAAAGCTTCCATGGTCTTATTGTGTCGTTCTGATTCTCGCAAGCTTTTTTGAGCTGCATTGAATTCGTTTACGGTTTTTGCAATACCAGCTGCACCGCCTGCTAAACTTCCTAAAGCCGATAATCCTGCGAAAATTGGAATTAAAGGTAAGACTCCTCCTGTCTTTGGTATGGGTATAACTCGTGGTATGCGAATCTTCTGAATGTCTGGAAATATCTTTTTCGCAGCTGAATAAGCAATGTTGATTAATGTTTTACTATTTTTAGGTTTTAATTTCTTCATTTTTGACTTAATTTTTGACACAAAAGCATTAAATGTTTTAATGCCGGCACCCGACTTTAGTTTGGCTTTCATTACTTTACTCACTATCCATGAGCTAAGTTTTTCACCTTTCCCTGCATCTCTTGATTTTAGTCTTTGTTTAGCCATGTTTAAAAGTTGTAAATCCGCTTTGTGACGATTAGATAAATCTGTGTGATTTGCATAAGCAATGTCGTGATGCATACAAGCTTCGTCTAGTTTATTCACACCTCGATCGCCTCGCAACAATCGCTTCTCAAGTTTTGTTCCCGGTCCGCAATAGTTATAACCAGGCAAATGAAGTTCGAATGGCAGATTATTAATCACACTATTAACTAGTCCACCGCCTTGCATAGTGAAAAGTGTAATGAATGAAAAAATCCTTACAAACACGGTTATATATTCATAATCCTAATCCATAATTGCATCTTTATCAATCCAACTGTTTTCTTCGTTGCTTAAGCCAAGCCATTTCACGTAAACTTTATTTCCTTTCCTTCTAATAACCTTTTCTATCAAATAGACACCTGGATAGCTAGTTTTTTGAAGTTCTTGTTCGTAGAAACATCCTCTAATGGTTTGCTTTCGATGATCTTCTAAATGATATGTTACTGGTATGGTTTTATTAATCTTTTTTACAGTAAATATTTCAGTTGACCAATTAGGCGTGTAACCTTTATCAAAAATATGTTTGTATTTACTGATCCGAACATTTTCACCTACTTTGAACTTAGGTTGACATCGGCGTGATGTAAGTTTCTGAATTTTTTGAATATTTTCTCTTATCTTTGACTCGTTTAACTTATTTACCTCGAATGGTTTAAATTTGATTGTACGATGTTTTGTATTATTATAGGTTTTTAGAATAACTTCTAATGGTAAACCTAACCATTTGTAATTCCCAATGAGACTAAAGTACTTATACAATTTAGTTTTAATCGTTTTAATAACCCGTTCTACAATCGAAGCTTTCTTGGTAGAATAGGAAGAGTAGTGATTAATATTGTAGCTCTTCATAAGCTTTTGGAATGTTACGTTATAGAATTCTGTTCCAGAATCTGTTTGTAAATGAACAGGTTTTCGATTACTCGTAGTTAGTATTCGCTCAAATGCACGAGTAACATCAAGTTTACATTTGGATTTTAGTGGTTCTGTCCAGGTATACTTTGAGAAACAATCAATTACCACTAAAATATAATTATATCCTTTATTAAACTTTTTGAGATTTTGCATATCTATCAGATCAGCTTGCCATAAGTCATCAATGCCTTTTAAAATAACTGAACGTCTAACAAAGTTTCTTCGTGCTGCTTTGTGAAGTTCATTAACAATTTGTTGCTTCGCCATCACGGAGTATTTTCAAGTAATTTTTGGACTTCTGCTTTGTTATAAAACTTATCTTCCAACTGAACTAAAACTTCAGGTATCTTCGTTTTTAAAGTGGTTTGGACTGTTATTTGTACATCTTTTATGATTTGAGCACGCAACAATCCAATCATTCTATTCTGTTCCTTTATTATCTGATCGTGCAATCGATCGACGTAATCCTTGTTTACAGCATCATCTATGTCTAAAGGAGATTTAATTCCTCTTAATCTAGATTTTTTCAAATCAAAATCACCCCTTTCAGATTTTAGCAATGCATTTTCATTGAATTCTAATAATTCAGAGAAACGCATTCTCTTATGAATATGGTGTCCAAATTTATCTACATTCATATTTTAAGGTGTATTATATTTAAAGGTTGATAATAAAATGAACGGTGAAAAATTTATACCAATTATTTATTACTTAATAATTTTACTTTCACTCAGTTCTTCAATAATAGATATAATTTCGTTGTCTAATCCAGTGTTACCAGCGTCTCGAGATGCAATTAATAATTTTAACCTATCCACAAGTTCATTAGGATCATCCCAATATACAAAATCTTTATTTTTTTTCCACATTTTTGTCAAGGGTAGCCCTTTTCCCTTTGCTTGACTGTTTTGAATAGGATTCGGCAGTTTGAAAAGAGGTTTTATAACTTGCAAATATTTTTGTCCCTTATTACTTTTTATTGGTTTGTTTGAATCAAAGTCTCGACGATGTGCGTTTGTGGCAATCAACATCATTTTATAATTCTGCATATCAGACTCTGTAACTGTGCTTAAATCTACGTCCTTTTTCAATAATAATTGTTTCAGTCCTGGAGTACTTCGATATTTCCGTCCACTAACGGTGATGTAATCATCGCTGATCGTTATGACAGCAGAACCTAACATCAATTGTCCTCGCTCCGCTCGAACACCAAATGGAATATCTGTTAGTGCTTCTGTAGATACTGACCAGGATGATGTATTACGCTCTTGATTATTGTCTCCTAATGATTGATACGACTCATCACTGTCGGTATCACATTCACTTTCTTCTACATTACTATCTTCTTCGTTATTAGAACTGTCTTTCTGTAAAGTATTGTTTTTAAACGGAACTTCTGTTTCTTCAACTTCTTTAGATCGCAAGAGGTCAGTTTGCTTATTGGTGTCAGCTAAAAAATTAAGAGACTCTGTTACAGGTCTAAAAACTGATTCCAATGCTTGCTTATTTTCAGTTTCCAAATCTCGCATCTTTCTGACTTTTTTCTTTACAGCTTCTGCAGCATCAACAATTTGCCTTTTCAGTGATTTTTCCATTATTACGATTTTGCGGACTATAATAGTTAACGATGAAGAGTTGACCAAGGAATAATGATATCATGTAAGTACCATATCTTAAATATTACATTTCTAATCAAAGACTACGAAAGTGTCAAATTTATTTCTATAGCATCCGTTATTTTTGTTGCAATCTTTATTAATTACAACATAATTAAAGGGCTCACTCCATATTTTAGAACACATTTCACGAAATTCAAGCCATGTCATATCAGTGTTAACATGTTCTTCATAAACATGCCTCAAGTTAATGTCATCTTGTTTGAATAATATAATTAAGTTAGCATTATCTCTTACTAACTGTTTAGGGATTTTGCTATATGTTTGATTGAGATAAAAACAGTCGATGTGTTTGTGCCTTCCCATTGCAAAATAATCACGCATGTTAGTTTGATTCTCGCAAGCAACGTCATCAAATATAATCACAGAGTTGGGTTTAGCGTCCTGAACGCTTATAACTTCCTCATTCCCTTGATATTTCTGGAATGAGATAATTGGTACCCGTTGTAAAACTCTTTCTAAAAAAATGTACTTTGGTTGGTGTAGGGTTTTTGAATAGATATAAACATTTTGAAACCGTAAACCATTTTCATGTATAAGAAGTCCAATAAGTAAATTTGTTTTTCCACAGTTCGATGGTCCGCAAATGATGCATCGTACTGAATTAGGTAACAATTCTCCATGGCGAGATCTAGTTTTACAAAAATCATCGCAAATAGTGCTTACATGCAGCGATTGTGGTTGTTTTACAAATTTCATGATTACTGTTGTCAACAAACTGATTAACAATGAGTGCATGTGTTTATTACGACATTATTTATAAACTGAAACAGTCACAGATTTCGCGTTTTTTAATCCGAAATGAGAAAACCTCGAACGCTCATCGGTCGATTATTGAGCGTTCTATACCACTGTTTACTTCGCCGAACGATAGGTGGATTTAGAATGCTTTAAATATTCGAACGAATGAACAAATGAACGAGTCGATTACCGATTATTGGGCGTTCTAGACCACTTTCGGCAGCGAGGCGTACACTCGCCGAGCGATTTGCCGAAAGTGGTCTAGAATGCCCAATAATATACTACTACCGCTCACGCGCGACGTTTTCGTTTTATTCAAATTTTACATTTCAAAAGACTTATGGGCCACGCTGTATATATTTTTTAGCACCCGGGTCGTCTGTGAGGTTTGTTTCATCGTAGTTGACGATGTTATTCAGGCTTTCCCCATGTGCAGACTTAGAATAATTTTCAAAAAAATTGTCAATGACTTGATCACGCGGGACGCACATGCACTCGCAAAAACTCTTAGTAGCTATTGAATAGAACGACAACTTATATTACTTAAATAAAGTATTAGATTTTTTTCATAAATATATTTTTGGTTCAAACTTTGTTCTCCCATGGATTCCAAATAAAGTAACCTTATATGTACAATGTTAATTGAATTTATACTCTTTCATTTTATACCATTTTCATTCATGTCCGCGACCGGGTCGGATTCCGCCCAATGACTTTTAAATGAATATCTTAGAAGATATTAGAGATTTAAAAAGCAGTAGAGCAGCTGGCGGGTCGTACGTCCGTCCCGTCCATCCGTTGGCAGCGGCCGGGTAGTACAGGATAAGTAGGATTGTAATTCATATTACTTTGGCTTCATAATAGGTAATTGCGAATATCATGTGTGTTCATTATACTCAAAATAAACCTAATAGTATTATTCCAAGTAAGAGACTGCGAAATGGCTTAGATGTTTAGATTTTTGGATGTTTGTTTCTCAATGATGCAAAGACGGCCAAACGGATTTAGATCGAATTTGGCACAAAAATATGTTATATCATGGATACGTAACAGATAGGATACCTACTTTATCCCGGTAGTAGGTTCCCGGGTGATATTGTCCGACAGCTATACGGGCCAAACCACTGGCAAAAATACTATTCCTATAATTATGTTCGGTGTCTGGTAAATGATTGAGTGTCTGCATTGGTAAAATAGGAGCGTTAAGAAAAACCAGGAAGACTTATATTCAACTAAACCAAGCCCTATGTCGCAGTCTTCTTACTCTGAATACTATTACTCTTATTTTAAAAACACCAACACACTTGATGTTCTCATAAACTATGAATCCCAAGTAATATGAATTATAATCCTACTACTACTAATATTATAAATGTCAAAATATGTATGACTGGGTGTTTGTTTCTCAATCACGCAAAAATGGCTGAATGGATCTGGATCGAAAATAGCACACAGAGTCTGTATTACCCACTAGCTTTTGCCAGCGGCTTCGCCCGCGTGGAGGTCGGAAATTATCCCGCAGGAACATACTACCGGGATAACAAGTACCCTATGTGTTATTCCAGGTTATAAACTATCTATGTGCCAAATTTCATCTAAATCGGCTCAGTAGTTTTTTCGTAAAAGAGGAACAAACATCCACACATCCATACATCCAGACATCCATACATACAAACTTTCGCGTTTATAATATTAGTAGGATAGGATATAACCTGGAATAACACATTCTTATCGCGGTAGTACGTCTTCTTGCATTAATTTCCGACATCCACGCCGGCGAAGACGCGGGCAAAAGCTAGTTTATAGTAAGATTATTAATTCCAGTCAGTAAAATGACATTTCCAGTGTTGCAGGTTTTTAGTCCCAAATAAATAGTGATGTGGTACAATCGAGTTTTTACAATTAAATCTTAGTCGAGTATATTTTTTTTTATTCAATATCAAATTGCCTTTATTTATATAAAAATATTACATGTAATGTACGGTAATTAAACAGAAGACATACACGGTAGGTAATTTAATATTACATAAAACACTGTTATATTATTTGTTTTTGGTAAGGTCCATATTTCTAAAATCGTATTATTTAATACGGTATGTATTCAATATCTATATATATATATATATATAAATGAATCCCTATTTCCCTTGGTCACGCCATCACGCACGAACGGCTGGACCGATTTCACTTTTTTTTTGTTGTCTTTGTAATTGTCAGGAGAAAAGGTTCTTATGAAAGAAAAAAATAAAAAATTGCGCGTAAAATTAGAAAATTTTAGAACACTTATTTAAGAATACTTAACAACCATATAATAGGACAATGTTAACTTTTTTAATGTAACATTATGACATTTGACATAGAATTGACAGAATGCGTGCTCAAATATTAACGTCTGTCGGGTCAGCTAGTTTACAATAAAAAAACGCTTTGATACGTAATAAAATAAAGCATGACTAAATGTCTAAGTCTATTGATTGCGGAACATCACTATTGTAGCGGGTCACCCTTTTTGGTATCAGTGACAATTTTGTATTCATATATTTTTGATGGGACATGTCATACAACTCTGGATACTTTCGGACTTGTTCAATTAATTTTTCATCATCCATTATCCGCAAAGTCATGGATGGAATAATATTGCAACAAAAGAAACTCAGTTTCCAAAATCTTCTGTAAAACAAACTTGCACGTGCGTGTACCCTCACTAACATTCGTCGCTCAGCGCTCGGACGCAGCACGGAAGAATGTTCGGTTTACGACGGGACGTGGAGGTGGCGGGGCGGGACCGTGCAACAAACGTGGTATTGAAGTGCGTTGAGCGGGCCTGGAGGAGACACGGATAATGCACTGTGTAATATAAATTGATTCATACAAAATATATAACAGATTAAAACCGTCCACGCCCCGGCCCTTGCACGGCCCGCTCTAATGAGAATCATTTCTTACTCGTGCGCTCCGCTAGGAGAAATATTTTTCTGTGCTCGTGCGCGACCGAGAAATGACCTTAGCGACCGGTAGCAATAATTTTATCTAATTTTATTTCGAAAATCACCTACATTATTGTCATAAAGAAGACGGATACGCTTTCATACAATCTTGGGCCTGGATGTAAAAAGATGAAATTGGTGTCTATTGATAGGTACTATATTATTAAACAATCACTGAAAATTTTGCAGGTTTTGGCAATCTGAGAACCGAGTTAAATAACATTAAGGAAAAGTGAGGTTACGTAACAATCTACACTTAACAGCTGATTTTTGAAGTGCGATTCTCATTCTTTAAAATACAGTTGGGGTGTTAAATATAAAGAATATAATTATAATTCATCATCATCA
Source organism: Aporophyla nigra (assembly GCA_947507805.1). Classification (NCBI taxonomy): domain Eukaryota; kingdom Metazoa; phylum Arthropoda; class Insecta; order Lepidoptera; family Noctuidae; genus Aporophyla; species Aporophyla nigra. The sequence goes on along the minus strand of OX382292.1, from coordinate 20,773,203 downwards.
TTTCAGCCGAAAGACGTCCACTGCTGGTCATAAGTCTTCCCCGATTCGGGGGGGTTTGCCATAATCGCAACGCTTAGCAGGCGGGTTGGCGATCGCAGTGTGGTCGCAAAATGCATAGAGAACTCTGTTGCCAATTCTTAGTCCCTTAGTCGCCTCTTACCGACATCCACAGGAAGAAATAGGGTGGTGCTATTCTTTACTATTCTTAATCATTATTCAAGTATTTGTAGAAGGGCTGGTGGCTAAGTAATAACAGCCGCACGGGTTAACCGATCAGGTTAAGCTACGCTTGCCGCGGTTGGTCCGTGGATGGGTGACCATCTTTACATACCAAAACCTTCCGTGCCTCGGAAAGCATGTTAAGCCATTGGTCCCACCCAGCTATCTTTCGTAGATCTTAGACAGTCGTTACGGGTCAACAGAAGCCCAGTCTGACAACCAGTCTTACCAAGGGATATCATATTACCCAGTAACTGGATTGTGGAACTCAGATAGGCAGTCACTCCGTGTAAAATACTGGTACCCAGCTGCATCCGGTTAGACAGGACGCCGACCTCAACATAATTGGGGAAAGGCTAAGCAGATGATAATTTATTTAGGTATTTCTAGAGTGAGGGAGAGAAAATAAAAATGTTTATTTATTTATTTATTTATTTTATTATTTATGTACACACAGTAAAATACAAAGTGTAAGTAAAAGAATTGAGTACAAAGGTACTGCTTATTTCTTAAGAAATTTCTTCCAGCAGACCTGCGAAAGGAGAAATTAAAAAGAAATGTAGACAATAGTGTGTGAAAACAAGAAGAGAAAATATGAATATGCGAAGTCTTAAACTAAAATATACTTATACATATATAATGCAAGAAATTAACATATACCTAAATAAATATATAAAGCTAAAATATATAAATAAACATAAATAATTATGTGTATATATATAAATATACAAAATTATGAGGAAAGATAATGCTCTTTTACTCGATATTTGAATAGGGAAATAGTTTTTAAGTCTCGAATTGTAGGCGGAAGCGAGTTCCATAATCTTACAGCATGAACAGAGAAGGAATAAGAATAATAACTGGTTTTATGAGGTTGGGATTTAAGGAGGGATCTAAGGTGTGATCTGCACAGTGCATCGCTAGGGCGAGCGTAAGAAAAACGCTCACGCAGGTAGGAAGGATATGACGGGTTGTGTAAGATGTTGAAAAGGAGACATAAAATCCGAGTGTTCCTGCGTAGGCGGATTGGGAGCCACTTGAGTTCCTTGCGAAGGTGAGATACATGGTCATACTTACGAAGACCGAAAACAAAGCGAATGCACAGGTTTTGCAGGCGCTCAAGCTTGTTTAATAGCTCCTCAGTAGCATCCAGGTAGCAGGCGTCGGCATAATCTATAATCGGCTGAATAAGTGTTTGTGCCAAAGAAATTTTAGTCTTCAATGGCAGGAGACTTTGAAGGCATTTCAGCGAATGGAAGGAGAAATGTACCTTCCGACTGACCTCATTGACCTGAGCACGCCACGAAAGATTGGAGTCAATAAGCACACCCAGATCTTTAACGGTTTCAGTGTAGTCAATACGAACACCATCTAGATACAAAGGCGTCAGAGATGCAACATCAGCCGCATTGCGAACGAATCTACTGCCTATGATCATGGCCTGGGATTTAGTTGGGTTAATTTGCAAACCAAATGACTTAGCCCAAACACTGATGCGAGCCAGGTCACGATTCATTGCAGCAAGTGCAGAGCCCGCGTCAGCTACAGTAAAATGCCGGTAAAGCTGCAAGTCATCTGCGTAGAGATGGAAACTAGAGGAAATAACCGTGGTTACAAGGTTTATGAAAATTGAAAAAAGAAGAGGAGAGAGAACGCTACCCTGAGGAACACCCTCAGTGAGGCAACACCAGTCAGAGAAGGACTCCTCCAGGCGAACACACTGAGAGCGTCCTCGGAGATAAGAACTGAACCAGGCTAAGGAGGGAGAAGAGAAATTTATAGATTGGAGGATACCTAGTAAAATGTCGAAATCCACAGAGTTGAAGGCGCTACTAAAATCAAGCAATACGAGAACAGTCAGAGACTTATTCTCCATTGCCCAGCGGATGTCGTCAGTTACCTTAAGAAGCGCGGTTACAGTACTGTGACCCGGGCGAAAACCAGATTGTAAAGGAGAAATTAATGAGTTTGACGCTAAGAAAAATGATACTTGTCTATGAACTATGTGCTCAAGAACTTTAGAGAGAAATGGAAGAATAGAAATAGGTCTAAAGTGGGTTAATAAAGTAGGGTTATTAGTTTTAGGTAAAGGTATTATATGAGCCTGTTTCCAAACTGACGGAAAGGAGCAAGAGGAAAATGAGTGGTTAAAGATGTGAGTGAGAACAGGAAGTAACGAGGGAAGGATAAGAGTTATCATTCTTGAACACAACTTATCATTACCGACTGCTGAAGAAGTAATCGCAAGAATAGATTTCTTAACATCATCCTCAGTAACATCGCCAAACTCAAAGTGAGAACATTGAGGTAACGGCAAACTAGCTAGACTCTGTAGTGTCATAGCTTTGGCAGACGGATCTAGAGAAAAGGGAAGAAGAGAGAAGTGTTTATTAAGGTCATTAAGGTTCACATCCTTGCACTGGTTAGCCGGTGACTTACCTATGCCTACAGATTTGAGAAATTTCCAAACATCGGAAGAATTGCGGTTTTTGAGTTGATCGTGGAAATAGCGTCTCTTAGCATCTTGACACAGATGACTGCAGCGATTACGCAAAGATTTGTAATGAGAGAGATTCAGTTCTGAAGGTCTGCGCTTATATCTGCTCTTAGCTTTATCCCTGCGACCCATAAGCTCTTTAATTTGTTGCGTTATCCATGGTGCAGGGTTATGTTTAACTTTGACACGTCGGATAGGGGCATGCTGATCAAATAAGTCTAGTACGGTTGCATTAAAACATTTCACCTTCTCCTCGATATCAACGCTCTTGATGAGAGAGGTCCAATCAAGATTGGCGGCATCACGCTGCAAAGCCTCCAGATCTATGCCTTTATAGTTACGGAGATATAAAAGCTGGGATTTACGCTTGGGAACACGGATACGATACGAGAGATAAATGAGATCGTGGTATGAAAAAGTAGCAGTAAGTTGACCATGGTAAGAAACATTATTAGGAGAGGAGACAATCATAAGATCTAGGAAAGAGGGTGTACAGTTGGGAAAATAGTGAGTTGCAGAAAGAGGCAGAACTTGAAGATTGTAAGAAGACAAGAGTGAAAGGAGCTTAAGGGAGCGAGAGTCATTTTTAATCAAGCAAGTATTAAAATCACCCATTAAAATAACGTGCTCGTACATAGGGCAAAGATCGCTGAGAGTGGAATCGAGGGAACTGAAGTAGTCAATGTGAAGATTAGGACTGTAGAGCACGGCTAGCAAAACTTTTGTGTGATGAACAGTAACTTCAAGAAACAAGTATTCAGCCGACTCAGAGTACCGTGAAGGAGATGAACTGACCACCCTGTATGGTAAATCAGCACGCAAATACATAGCAATACCTCCTCCACCTTTGCCGGTCCTATCGTTCTTTAGTAATATTTTTTATTTATCTTCAATTATGATTAAATTGTCATTTAGAAACTGTGCAGGTGGTACTATATTGTCTTGGTACCTAGCCCAACTAAGGTACCATATTATTTTCATAACAAGAGGTGGTCTTTGATCCAACTACCAGCAAGCTTGGCAAACATGGTCACTGCATTTTACCTGAAAGATGTAAAAAGTGGTTAATAACAGATAACAAGTACTTTTAAAAAATCTTGGTCCGATAGTTACTTAGTTCTATATAATGTATCTACATGGGCCTTTTAAATGTTTACCTATACTTTATTATATTAATTAATACCGAACTACCTGCTAAATATCTCAAATATTATGTTCACTGAACACATGTGTGTCTTAAAACCGTGCTATTGAGTATGCTCAATACGAGCATGCTGATGAGCAGTTTACATTTGCTAGCAATAGGCATGCTAGTTTTAAGTATGCTCCTGAATAAGCATGCTCAAAGCAGACATTCAAATACACATGCCATTTTATAGCGTGCTTCCTTGCTCTCTGTCAGTTCAAATAAAGTCATGGACAATCAAACAGCTATCCGTATGGAGCTAAACAAGATCATTCTTTTGCTGGCGATGCAATGCATCCAGAAGCTTATATCAGCTCGTCAAAAAAAGAAAAGAAAGAGAAAGATTTGGGTCCGTGATTATATCTAGAAGATATCGTGAGGATATCTAGAAGACAGGACTTTGGAGCAAGTGCTCAATTGCTTACAGAAATGCGAGTAGAAGATGCTACGGGTTATAAAAACTTTATGCGGATGCTACCGCATCAATTCGACTGTTTACTCTCTCAAGTTAAAAGCGCTATACAGAAACAAGATACACATATGCGAAATGCTATCCCAGCTAAAGTGAAGTTAGAAGTGACATTAAGATATCTAGCAACTGGAGATTCTTTACATACATTGGAAGCACTTTACAGGGTTGGAAGATCTACTATATCGATATTTCTTCCTGAAGTTTGTGAAGCAATATACAATGCTTTGAAGGATTATATAAGGGTAAGTAAAACAGTTGATAGTAGAGATAAGGCATTTATTAAAAAAATCAATAATGTTTAAACATTTACGATGTAATAACTATACATACAGGTACTATTATTTTTTAATTTGTATTAGGTACTAATCAACAACATTTAACATTTTTTTTTTAGAAATAAGTAAGTCTTTTATATACTTTTATTACTTATACACTTACATGAATTAAGTAGTAGATAATCAACAACATTTAAACATATTAAGTAATAACTAAAGATCTTATACTAGATGCTTCTATTTCTTACAAAAATCAATCAACAACATTTGAACATATAAGTAATAACGATCTTATGATCTTATTACTTACAAAAAATAATCAACATTTGAACATATTAATTAACTAGGTTTAAGAAGAACGCCACGCTTGTTGCAACAAATCAACATTAGGAATTGTGTAAAATTGTGTGTCTGTTTGTGGAGCTGCGCTCAAAACAGAGCTTGTTGATATAGTTTGTTTAAATGGAGTATTAATTAAAGTTGATTCCGTCGCGGCAGATAAGTTAGGGCACAGATGGCGACGTCTTGCCGTAGTCAAAATGTTCTGGATTTGAGTTTGTACGTCTAATGCATCATACAGTGGCAGGCTTCGCAGTTGGGCTGCAAGATTCAGGCCAAAATAATGGAATTCGTCATATTTTGTGTGTGTATTTATCGAGAAACTTATGTTTTCCAACCGGTTGAGTGCGTCATTAATTGGCTCTTCCTGTGGGGCTCTTTTACGTCGTCTTGATGTGACACTAGATTGACTAGATGAGCGTGATTGAGGTCTGTCTTGTGGAGTCGTCAAAGGTGGTGACATTATATTCTCTGGCGTAGTTGAATTTTCCGGATGCTGCAAAGTCCCGTCCGAATGCTGCGAGGACTGGTCTGAATCCTGCAACATAAAGTGTAGTGTAATTTAATCAAGTTTTTTTTTACAGATTCCAAGCCGTGAAGACTGGATACGCATTGAGCATGGTTTTCGTACAAAATGGAACTTTCCAGGATGTATTGGAGCGTTAGATGGAAAGCACATAAATATACTCGCTCCTGATGATACTTCTGACTACTATAACTACAAGGGTGCCCATAGCATTATACTTCTGGCCTTAGTTGATGATGACTATTGTTTTTCATACGTAAATGTTGGAACTAATGGAAGAGCTTCTGACGGAGGTGTTTATCAAAAATCGAATTTGGCACATGCTTTGGAAAACAATACTCTCAATTTACCGGACCAATCGGTTATTGTGGCGGATGCTGCTTTTCCTCTAAAGTCATATCTTATGAAGCCCTATCGAACAACTCCAACGCGTAGAGAAAAACTATTTAACTACCGTTTATCGAGAGCCAGACGAATCGTTGAAAATGCGTTTGGTATTTTAGTAACAAGATTTCGAGTTCTTATGAATGCCATCGACATGACCCCCGAAAAAGTTGATCGAGTTACATTAGCTGCTTGCGCTTTACACAATTGGCTTCGGAAAACATCAGATATGTACATCACGCAAAGATGCGTAGACTTTGAAGATATACAACAAGGTGTTGTGATACCAGGAGCATGGAGGGCACAACTGCGGCGAGCTTTGGAAGGCATACCACCTACACGCTACAGTAACCACGCTTCTCGACAGGCAGAAGCAATAAGAAACACCTATGCGCAGCTCTTTGAAACTACAGAGGCGGTACCGTGGCAAGATCATTTGATATAAATTCACCATCGTCATTTAATTCTTCTGCCCTAATATAAATAAATAACCAAAACATGCTGTACTTGTTCTATGATATTAAATAATTATGTTTTACAAACAGTTAAGTGCATTTCTATTTATTAAAAACTGAAACTCACCACTTCAATAGGTTCCCTGTACTCGCTGGTATCCCCAAGGAAGGAATTCATTTCATCAAACCATGCCGCGGATGGTTTGTAAACAGTAGCGGCACCAGAACCAGAAGATCGCTTTGAATTCTCGACTTTTTTTAATTCTGCGTGTTACGCAGACCTTAAATTCTTAATTTTGGTTTTAATGATTTTCACAGTCAAGGACGGATCCTCCATGTTCGTTAATAAGTCTTCGTACGCATTATTTCTTTCAACATTATTTTTATACTGCGGTATGCGGGGATTCCACAAGCACTCGTTATTTCTATATAAAATTACAAATTTGAGCGTTTTTTCATCGCCCCAGCGAGACATTTTGCGTGAAATTGTGCACGCGCACTTCACTTGTTGCGAACGACTGCGACTGATCGATACTAGCATCCTCATTAAGCAAACCTGTTTAGACGTTCTTGAAGCACGCTCCCTTCCACCCGCGCCGCAGGTAGCATGCTCAAAAATCGCACGCCTATTGATTTTTAAGCAAACTCGTAATGAGCATGCTAATTTTGAGCAACATTCCGACACACATGCTAGTAAGTAGCAATTGCTCAAAATAAGCATGCTTTCGTGCTTGAAATGAGCATGTGTAACAGTACCTTCATTTTCCAGATTGTAAATTGAGTTGATTTTTCAGATTTTGATATAGAAAAATATAAGCTTTTTTTTAAACCATTTCTCCACTTATTACATTTTGGCCCAGAAATGCCCGTCTCCTTTCGTTCCATAATCAACTCATTTTAAGCATCAGTATAATACGGAATCTTACTAATAATAGTAATACTAGACGCCTTAAAAAGTTCACTGACCTGCTATCAGATGATTAATAAAATTTAAGTTTTGCTTTATTGCTATCGTTCAGCCTAAACTTTTCGTAGTGATTTTGTTTTTATTTGTGGATTAAATTGGTTGATTTGAAATTTTCCTTCCTACTTAACGGGCTTAGGACCGTCAATAATACCTACCCCGATCTACTAAGTAAAATGTTTTTTAAAGATTTGCTAGTTAAATGTAAGTAAGTGATGATACTTTCGACTTTTAGGTATTATTGGCGTAGTTAAACATTTGAAATCAACTTATTTACACAAATAAAATTGATTAAGCTAACAACGTATTTAAAAAATGTACAAATAAATAAATTACCAGCTTATGTTACCCGATGGTATTGTTCAAAGTTGCCACCATCACACTCTTGGCACAATCGAGCAAGACGTATCTGGTTTTCCTTCAGCTTACGTAAAACTAACACATTCGTTTTTATAGTGTCGAAAGCACTAATGATCCTTGCACGTAATTCTGTTACACTTGTCACTTCCTCCGTGTAAACTAACCTTTTAGCGTCTCCCTACAAATAAAAGGCTAGAGGCGTCAGATCCGGAGAACGCGGAGGCCAGGCCACAGGTCCTCCGCGACCGATCTAGTGGTCACCAAACTTTTCGGTCAAGTACTCGCGTACTTGCCGACCATAGTGAGGGGGAGCACCGTCCTGCTGGTAGAAGAGGTTGCGATGTATTGCCAGAGGAATATCTTCCGACATCTCCTCGACAACGTGACGCAACAGCTCCAGATATGTTGCTCTGTTGAGGTGCCCATCGATGAAGTAGGGTCTAAGCACGTGTTCCCCTATTATGCCAGCCCACACATTCAGTCCAAACCGCACTTGGAACGCATGCCGTTTGGTTACGTGCGGGTAATGGTCGCGGTGAGCCCACCAATGTTCGTTACGAACATTGTAGACGCCAACTCGAGTAAATAAACACTCGTCCGTCTACAGGATGTTGGCGTCTTGGTGTTCCAGCAACCAGCGACAAAATGAAATCCGCACGGCATTATCAGCTGGGTGAATGTCTTGTGCCTTGCGGCAGTGGAACGGGTGCTGCAGTTCACGCTTCAGTAGGCGCCACACTGTGGTGTGGTGCACTCCAAAGCGTCGACCAGCCTCCCGCGTGCTTGCACGTGGTTCTCGCTGGAAGTATTCCAGGATGTCTTCCTGCAAGGCGACAGGCAGGCCTACGCTGCCGCGAGCTTGAGCATGCCGGGGAACGTCAAACTGCCGATAATCCCGCAGTCTCTGTGTTGCAGCCAGCATGACGCTCTGTGATGGCGGTTCTCGATCGGGAAACATTTCCGTGAACATCCGGATGGCTCCACGTAGGCTGTCTCCACTGATGGCATACAGGCGGACCATCTCCACCAACTCGAAATTAGAGTAATTGTCCGTCATCTTGCACTTTGTATCGAATGACGTCTCAACAATGCACCTACCGAGAAGCGGAATTCGCAAAGCGTACGCGGGAGAGTGCCCGCGCCCGCGCCGTGGTTGGTTGGCGTGGGATTGATTACCTACGAATTTATCGAATGATCGTTGCGTATGCGTTGTTTGTGTATGAATGTTTGCGTTTGGTTGTGTGTGAAAGCGCGGTTATAGGGCTAGCAACAGACGCGCTGCCTTTAAATACGGCTGGTTCACACTTACGGATTTCAGTAAACAGGAAAAAAAACTAAAAAAAATCCTACCCATTTTATTGTTGATTTGGGTCGAGAATCATTAGCATAATTACGTCCTTGAATTTGACTAGGGTGCAAATCAACAGCTAGAAAACATTAATTTTTAGAAAATTTAATTTGTTCTGTTTTTTTAAACTAATTTAAATAAAACTCAGTTTTATTTTTAAAGATTTATTTTATCTATTATTCAAAATAAAAAGAAACAATCATTCTATCTATTATTCAAAATTAAAAAAAAACAAACAATCACATATCTTCGAAGTAAGTGAAGTCAAAATTATCGCATAGCAGATATTCGTTTTTTTTGTCATGTGTAACCAATTCTATAGATTTTACAATCGACACAGAAGGAACAGTGTCTCGGTCTATTTTCTTCGTGACAACGAATTTCAGTGAAGGGTTTTTTACTGTCTTCAGGAAATTAACCGTGTATGTATCCTATGTAATATTTATTTCTTCTACACGTCCGATATAGTATTTCCAATGGTTACGAATATAATATCTTACTAATACATTTTGGTTTATTTCTATATCTTTTATATTTGTTTCATTTTTGTATTCAAAGTCATCAGTCTTTTCGTTTTTGTTAGCTTTTACAGTAATTAAATCCGGTTTAGCTTCTTTAGTACTCAAATCTAAGTATTTTAAGCTACAGTCAGCCAACTTAAAATTTTGAAGATCACTGCTTTTATTAATTCCAGTAGTACTCGCTACCGGGTTTTTGTATGGATCAACATTCTCTGTACTTATTATGACATCGTCTACTGATTTTTTAGAAGCAAAAAGATCAAAATTCGGATCCAATTTACGAAATTGTTGTCCTTCAAATTCTTTTAAGTCAAAATATCTTTTGTGACATGGTAAATTTCGAATTTCTGATAATATTGTGACTCCTTTTTGCGCAGCCGACTTTCTCTCTTGTTTTGCTTCTAAAACGCTTCTTTCATTTGTTTTCTTTTTGTAAGGCAAAATCTTTGTTCTAGTTTTCTCCGTTTTCTACATCATCTAAATATTCTTCTCCATAATTAGGCTCAGAAAAATGTGTGGCATCACTGTCGTCGTTATATTCTGTTTCAAAACTCTCGGCGCTGGTGGTTGATGATGAACTGTTTCTCCTTTTTATTATTTTCCCTTTATTCATTTTCTGTGTTAATTTTTTCCATATTCTTCTGCTTTTCGGTAGGTTTTCGTTGCTAATTTCAAATCTGTGTGTTTTTATAGAATGACAATCACATCTACCACTCATATTTTTGCAAAAGCAACTTAAATCTCGAAAGCTTACCGATTTTTTTTCTTTTAAGATTACTTGATGTATTTTAAGTGTGTTAGGCAGCGGGTCTAGATGTTTAACTATTTCTTCTTGAAGTGGTTTTATGTCTTCGGGAGGAATATAAAATACTTTTATGACTGAATCTGTTTTGGAAAGGACTTCAAAGGCGGTTTTGGCATCGAGGATATCTTCTCCATGTGCCACTTTCGAGTCCAAAGTTCACTTCACTGCACCGCCAATACCGTCCGCAGCACCTTTTCCGTGAGCTGCTTCATATATAGACCAAGTAGCATGGTTGAAGCCAAAACTTTGAATGTGGCTAAAAAAATAAAAATTATTTTTGTTGTGGTATTGGGATGTCGGGCCGTCAGAAAAAAAAATGTATTGTATCTACTTGAGGATATGTTTCTTTCAAATATTGTAGTATTGGTTTTAGATGTGCCCATATGGCCTCAGGACTATGTATAATTGCTGGAGATATTGAACAAAATGATAAAGGTTTGTGTTCATTTCTTATGTAAAGCTCACCAGTGTGCAGAGTGATTTGAACCTTAGATGAGACCTAGATTGCATGGCTTGAATTTCGGCATGCATCTTGCAAACATAATTTTCGGAAAAATCTATGTGTATGACAGTTTCGTTTTCTTTCAAGTTAGCTATGCAAAATTTATAATTTTTGTACTGATGTGAAATATTGTACTAGTGCGTCAGAAATTTTTTCATGTCTGAATTACTTACATTGATTAAGTCTTGTATAGATCCTTCTTTTTCTGTCTTCACCATTTTGTTTGATGTCTTTTTGTTTCCCTCTTCACCATACTCATGTTTCTTTGCCATCCATACAGGCCTTAAAATTTTATCCTTTAGATTAAAATCAGTTTCATTAGCAATAATGATATTGTCTTTACAAGATTCACAGAAACCATACATGCAAGTCTTAAAAGATAGGTCACAAACCTATTTCGACGTAATATCATTGAGGTCATCGCTTTCAAGGATTCCCAACTGCTTAAGTTTCTTTACCATAAATGACATATTAGTGTGTTTTACACAAGCACATGTGTCACGGCCTGCGATTTTAGGTGTGAGTATATTAAATGATCTATGTTTTTTAAATGTGCTTAATGAAACCTTTCCACCTTCAGAAAGATATTTTTGATGCAGTTTTTTATAGTAGCCCATAGATATCTTCTCTGTAATTTTAGTTTATTTTTAGTTTTACACTCTTTTCTTCCTGCTGTTGCACGACTATTATCATCTCTGTTATAAAATAATATAATAATAAAATAATATGTTAGGACAACCAACACTACGTTATCTGATCCCAAACTAGGCAGAGCCTGTACTATGGCAACCAGACAACTGATAAACATACTTATATATTTCTAAATACATACATATTATAGATAAATTACACCCAGACACAGAACAAATGATTGTGCTCATCACACAACATTTGTCCTGGGTGGGAATCGAACCCACGACCTCAGTCTTAGCAGTCAGGGCCACTAACCACTAGACTAACAGGCCAGTCAAAATGAATTAATTTGAAATGAATTAATTTCGTTTAATATTTTGTTTTTCCTTATTTTTCTGTCTCTATTGTTTCTGATGTTAGTTTTGAGCCCCAGTGTATGTGTAAGTTTATTTTTTAATTTGTATTTCTTAACTATTTCGCTGGTTACAATTTCTTTCAAAGTTTTCTTTTCCGTTCCAACAGAATTTTTGTATTCTTCCTTTAGTGATTTTGACAAATCATTGTGTTCCAAAAGCTTCCTTTTCACTACCTGTTTTTGCGAGTCGTCAATATTCATTAAATTTTCGTTTATGAAGCTTTCGGCTTGCTTCATAGGTGTTTCTGAATCGTCATTACCAATCCCTTCACTTCTTTCATTACTCGTCTTCTCAGAGTCTTGTAGTGATTTGTTGATATTTATTATTAATTTCCTCTAAAGCTATATTTAATTCGACAATTTTTTTTGACTTCCGTTAATGTTTTTTTTTAATGCTTTGAATCTCTTGCGCAATGTGATTATTTCTCTTTTTAGTTCTTGATTTTCCATACGAAGCTTTTTGGCATATTTTTTTTCTTCTTCAACATTCTTACGGTCATTGCTCAGTTCAGTTCTTACTTTATCATGAGCTTGTTTTAGATTTTTTCTTTCATCTCGCCATTTTTGCCTTTTCTCTTCTTTATCCTGTTCTATATTACTAGTTTTTTTTTTCTATAATAACGTAAAGCGCATTCCGCAGTTTTCTTTTTCACTTATGCATATTTCTCTGGGTTTTCTCTTTGCAGTTTTTCGCGGTATCTTTTTTGTTTTTGGGCTGGAGTGAGAGGCATCTGTCACAAAAAAAAATGCGACTTCATTAGTAATTCTTATTACATTATTCATGATATTAAATACAAAGCGTTTCTTTTTAATAAAGATTAAATGAAGTTATAATTTTATCATTTTATTAACACTTTGTTCTTCAGTTCCAAATGTGCACTAAGCTTTACATCACTTTTATGTTACGTAACTTAAAAATAAACAACAATGGTAACACAAGTAACATAAAAGTGTCATAAAAGTAACTCAAAACCTAACCTCTTTTCTAAAGATGCTCGAATCTAGGGCACTATGATGAATAATTAACAACGTTTATAGCTTAGAACTCTTATTTAAACATAAAAGGACATTGCTCGCCGATGGGCCCCTTATTTTTGGTGCCAGGCAGAGACTATTTACTTCTCAAAAATTTAGCCGTAATTTTATAAGTCCAATTTTATTTTATCAACATTTCTTTCACCCTAGCATTAGAAACGGTCATTAATAATTATTTTATTGAATCAAAGGAAGTTCTGCCATTAAAACTTAACCTAAATGTTGCCAAGATAGACGACAGATTATGTCACATAAATGGTAGTAATCGATTGAAAATATCGATAAGTATATTACTATTCCGCCGACTAAAAGTATCGGAGATTTTTACAATAACTTTTCTCCGGTCACAATCTAGGTCTCATATAACTGATTAGACGTATATTCAAATCGCGTATTAAAATAGGCAGCGGGCGGGCTAAAATAAAATAAAAAATAGAAATCGGTAGTAAATAAACTAAAACACGAAGGAATTATAATCTGAGGATATCGTGTATATCGTGGTCAGATTGTAGAATTGATCACTTTGTAATGTGACTAGCCATTACATGAATTAGTTGTTTTTCATGATATGGCCAACTAAAACTGGCTAGATCGTTTAAAAATTAACGTTTGATGATATAATCGATAATCGACGTTTACCCATTTAAATTAATGTACACTTTCTATGATAATAAAAGGTCTAAATAAAGTAGGAACTTACGCATTGCTCTGTCAGAACAAACGTCATAAGCTAAAAATTAAAACTCAAATAAAAATAAAATAAAAATACTCTCCATTCAAATCAAAAGCTAATTGCAATTAAAAGAGATATTTTAAACTGTGCATCAAACTAAAAATACTAATTGTGTACCAAATAATAGACTTTTACAATTATTGAGGGAGTTGGGGCATCCCAACTCGGATAGGTTACGATAGAAGGGGATGATGGGGTCTAGGGAACATTTCTTATGAAGTAATTTTATTTTAAAAATTCGATAAAACATAATTTAGGGCACAATCAGTTTTTTTATTTTTATGGAGCAAAGGCATGTTTTGTAGTAGAAAACATTAATCAAATGAGGAACAGTTAAATAGTACTCCAACTCAAATCGTATTTACTAATGTCGGTGGCAAAACTGCACCATAGCTGCATTAAGTTATTTACATCAAACATCGCAGCTTTGTGTCGTAATTATATTTCACTACACTTCTATCTTCGATTTGAAATTATTCACTTTTAGTAAAGAATATAAATCATTTGCAAAAGTATCTCTGTAATTATGTAAAAAGAAAGCATTAAAAAAAAAGAGATACTGTTTACAACTGTTGCACAAACAAAACGGTCACACCACAATTCTTACATGATATTACCTACTTTTATCAAATCGATTTGGTAAATCGATTAACATAATATTTAACATGGCCACACCTACCCCGCGTTCCGAATCACAACAACATCGCTGTTAGCGCGTCAAGAAATCGCCACGCTTAGCGGAAGGATTGTTTGGCGCACTTATATTATAGATTTTGCGTAACTCGGAACGCGAGGCTAGACTAGATAGATTAATCTGTCAAATCAATACATCATTCAAATTCAATTCAAATTGTTTTTTTAGTGATAAGTGAGCAAATTGACTCGTTTTTAGTTAAGCCTATATTCTATATGTCTGCAGCTGGTAGAGATCGGGTAAACTACTCTTTATCTCGCCGGTGCAGCGGTGTGTCAATTGCTCTTTACGTCTGGCGCCTAATCTTCGTAGACGTCAAATCGAAGAATTAGATGAATCAATGCTTAACCTTCTGAGATCCTGGGTAACACCTACGTTGGTAAGTTTATATGTCATTTACAATATAATGAATACTTACGATGCCTACCTGGTCAATCAAGAAGTCATCGTCTAACAAAACAGGTAAATATTCAGGCAGCTAACTTCCAATTCGTTTTAAGCAATGTTAGAAGTGTGTTTTCTATGAAAAGAAATCAGCTTTCTGTGTTCTAAGGTTATTAAGCCATTGTGCACACAATAGTAATAGATATAGTGTAAAAAGTAAGATTTTTGTCTGCATACTTGAACTTTTTATGTTATCATACATATATTTTCATTTATAAACAAAATGTCATATAACATGTATTCGTCTCAGACCTATTCTCTACATTTACCGCTTAACTATTCCCTTGTTATTATAAAAAAGATTTACAATATAATCTATCATTTGTTGTAAAACTATTTTGTTATGAATTTTAAGCACATGAATTAATATACTTAGGAATTCACAGACTTTTTTTTGTTATTTTCTCAGATATCTTCTGATGACATCCAGTGTGGAGAAGGTTTTGTATTATTATAAAACCGAACATCCTCTAATACAAGTCTATCCCTTGTATACCCTGCTCTTGGACACCTAAACATATGTTTTGCATGTGGCTTGTCAATTGCAAGTCGCAGAACTCACAGTTAGTCAAGATTGTTCTCTAAGGAATATTATACTAAGATGGACACGTAAGTGTTTAATCTTATTTATTTAAATAAACTTAATGTACATAGTAATTTAATAACAATTTATAGTATAAATGTAGTATTTTTGTTTTTAGGTCTTGCATTTGGAATGAGTTTGTCATCCTTGTTGGGAAGCTGCATCAAGAATAGCATATAGGCCATCCACTGCTGGCAGTAAGCAACCCACGGTGGAGTCTGCACCAGTGTCTGATAACACAGACAGTAAAATCATTGCAGATGTTGTGATTCCTATACCAATTATAGCCCCATCGCAATTTCTAGATGATACATTCCTTGAAGAATAAATGTCTATTGTTGTGATTATTTTACTAATTAAACAGCTGTATAGCAGCATACTGTATTTTAACCTCCTCTATAATTAAACAGCTGTTTAGCAGCAAACTGCATCTTAACCTCCTCTATATTAAACAGTTGTATAGCAGCTTACTGTATTTTATCCTCCATAATTAAGCCCCTCCTACATAAACTACAGTTAATCATGGATGGCACAGTGAACTCAATAGGAAGCGGGATAGTGATTTTACTATGTTGCTATCGCTCACAGAAGATGCTGTTTAGCTTTAGTCATCATCAACCTAGCATTTTTTCAACTATGTTGGGGTTGGCTTCTAGTCTAACCGATGCAGCTGCATACAGTATTCCTCAAAGAATGACTGCACATCTGACCTCCACAGCCGATACACAAGTTTATAACATATTACTCCTTGGTAAGAGATTATCACACTTACGGGATTGGCTACTCATAATGAGTATTTAAGGTTTAAATATAGCACGCAGAACCAACAGCTTGAATGTATTAACAGCCACTCAGGACGAATTTATATGTAATGGATGGTCACCCATTCGCAGTCTGACCAAGCATTGCTTAACTTGAGATAGATCTGTGCGGTTATTGTAACAGCCACGAGCTCCTCTAACCGAAGGTTTTAGCCGTTGGTAAGTATTTATTTTTAATAAGTGGTTAAGGCACAGCCCAGTCAATACTGACTGCAGGGTGGTCAGTCTAACATAATATCTAGCAATAGAAGATGCTATGTAGGTAATAGGTAGAACGGGCTGATGTCTGCAACTCCACGACTGAGCGCGTATTTTGCGTACGGAAGATGCTATGTAATGTTTTTATTTAATTCTGGAATCAATATTAATATATAAACAATATTATTATTTTAATTTCAAATATTTTCATAAAAAATGTTGTTTTATAACCTCAATTTAATCATCTTTAAAAAAATGAATATCTCTGAAACTAGGGTGAAAATCTGAAAATGGTTTTCAGGATCTGAAAAGGTAATTGTTGTTCTTCAAAACCAAGTTTAAACCACCGTTGCCCGCGTTTTTTTTCTAGGGGCCCATATCTCCTAACAAAACGGGCATTGTCCTTTACTAAATAATCATTCGATTTAAAGAAAAGGATACAAACTTACCTTAAAATCAGTTAATTTTTTTTTTGTATTGGAAAAAAACTCGATGTGGGCCAAACTAACTGACATAACATCTCACCAATGGCCGACAAGTACGTGACATACCATAGACAAGTTAGATTCTGGAGTTGCCAATAATAAAAAATATTCTTACTGCTCAATTCTTATTAAGATTGTAAAAATTGTGGTAACTTAAATCATTAACATAAAAGCGTAAAATACTGGGACGTGATGTTAAAATACGAAAATAATTAATATTTTAAAAGCTAAATTTTCGTAAAATAATTAAACATTGCCTAACATAGGTGATTCTTTAGAAAACATATTATTATCGCCGGTGGAATAAACTGAAAACTAAATTAAATTCATTCCAACTATGATGGGGGATCATTTGGGACACTTTAATTTGTTCTAGGGCAACTTGTAGTATCGTAGTAAAAACTACATATTAAATACAAATAAGTAGTTTTACAGACGTTTGTGTATTTATAACACTAGTAAAAATAATACTTTTTGTCAGGAAAGCAACAAAATATTATAGTATAATTGTATTTTCCTAAAATAAAATGCCGGACTCCGAGTCATTCATCAAAATGGTTATGTTTTGGCGGCCTCACCCATACAGAAAGATGCGCAGTAAACGAAGGAGCGTAACGTACTGCTGCGGTATTGCACATTGTGTCTGTGGGTCACTATTTGGCCAGGATAGCGTCACTATCCGTTTCACTCACACTGGCCTAAGCGGCGTATCTATCCGTCTCACTCATCTTGGTAAAAGTGGCGTCACTATTTGTCTCGCTCACACTTGACAAAACATGTCATTATCCATCTCACTCAAACTTGTACCTGAAAATTACGGACTTAGAGAAAGCCTAACGTGCATTAAAAGCATTTTAACTAAGTAAAAAGAATTAGCTTAATATCGGGTTTCTTTAGAAAAAAATATCATTTTTTCTTATTAAATAAATAATCTAGCTATTATTATACCTTTTTGGAATCCTGACTAAATACACCATCTTTTAAAGTCACTTGCTTCAAAAAATGAAAAAAATGCAAAAAATGTACTATGCTATTTCGATAGCATAGTAAATTTTTTGCAAAAAAGTGATGTTTTCTTTAAAACTGAGGTACTTGTGTTTTAATTATGGACTGTAGTTTACAGAAGGGTTATTCAGGGTTACACCACTCACAAAAAAAATATATGAAAAGTAAAAATTTGTAGTCACAGTACTTAAAAGATCATCACAGTGTGGCAATTTTCTCAATTTTTTTTTAATTTCAATAATTTTAAAAGTACTTAACTTAGATTTTTTTTATTATTATTCTGATAACTGTCACCACCTGGCCTATCAACCGTTTTCGGCTTGACATTGTTTTTGGGACATCCTGTATATTTGGCAGTCTTTATTGCTAAGAAAAGTTTTGGTACTATAATTAGTCTCAAAGTTACAAAAGATCTTCGAACACATGTCCAAAGTGCCCAAACCTCCCGGTGGTCGGGAGGTTTGGGCACCCTTGTAGGGAGGTTTGGGCACTGTATTTAATATGCACAATATTGCTTTACTATACTGCTATGCTTAAGTATTATATAACATTGCTATAAAAATTTGTACAGCTTGACAAAAAACAGTAGAAAATTATGAGGGCACCACTGTGCTGTTCGTATGGCAACCCGTATAGCGTACCAATCTGGTCTTGATTATAAGCTGTATTTTTGGTAAACATAAATTCATGTCCACTTTATTTATGAATAATTTATTCAAATCAGTAATTTAATTGAACAAGGACGTGTTCTCGTCATGTATCTAATAACTAAGTACATTCAAAATAAATATTTAGGTATACTCCTGTTTACAACATCTTTTAGAAATAATAAAAAAAGGCATATTTTATAACATTATTTTATTTTATTCCAATAAATCTTCTAATTTGGGTACCTCACGAGCTCACTGAAAGAAACCTAATGAACCGTGTACTCATTTGTGATTCTTTATTACGACGTAATGAAACCGAACCATTTTTGAAGAAGCTGATAACTGGTGATGAAAAGTGGATCACGTATGACAAGAACGTGCGAAAAAGGTCGTGGTCAAAGGCCGGTCAGGCTTCACAGACTGTGGCGAAACCCGGGTTAACTCGCAACAAGGTGATGCTGTGTGTGTGGTGGGATTGGAAGGGCATTATTCATTATGAGCTGTTACCACCAGGCAGGACCATCGATTCTGAACTCTACTGCGAACAACTGATGAGATTAAAGCAAGAAGTTGAGAGAAAGCGGCCGGAATTAATCAACAAAAGGGGTGTGGTTTTTCATCATGATAACGCTAGACCTCACACATCTTTAGCCACCCAATAAAAATTACGAGAGTTTGGCTGGGAGGTGCATCCGCCGTATAGTCCTGACCTTGCACCTTCAGATTTCCACCTGTTTCGGTCTCTTCAGAATTCTTTAGGCAGTGTCAGGTTAACATCACGAGAGGACTGCCAAAACCACTTGTCGCGGTATTTTGACCAGAAGTCCCAAAATTTCTATAGCAATGGGATCATGTCCCTACCTACAAAATGGCAAAAAGTTATCGAACAAAATGGTACCTACATACTTTAGTTAAATGTAAATAAACTTTATTAAAAAATGTTTTGAATTTTCTTAAAAAATGCGAAGTAACTTTTTCCTCAGCCTATTATTTGGCATATTTAAACTGGCACATATTTCGCCCAATTGGGCATATCCATTCCCAGGTTGGAAAACACCTTCTACTGCACTGGCATTTATATAATCTTTTTTGTTAGTTTCTTGAGAATAAATTATCTTTTATATCTTACACATTTTACATACAAAATGAAAACTTGACATGAACCCTTTTTTCTTTTATAAAATCCATAGAGGTGAAATTACAGTCAAATGGATGATGCGACATACTTGCAAGCTGACTGAAAAGATAACCGATGTCGACAACTCGATTCCCCTCTAATAACGGTGTAACATTGATATTTTCTTGTTCTTCTGTAATAATTAGTTCGTCGTCTGATAAAGATGGTGTGCTCAAGTTGGTCGAATAGTTAATTTCTTGTTCTGCTAGTTCTTCATCGTTATTTCGTTGAAGAGGTTGCCTACAAAATACACATTATTAGATCTCCATCATGAAAAAAAAACAATACATGACAATTTTTATATCACAGTAGTGAAGAAATCACTCTTCATGGTAGACTGTGATCAATATTTTTATAGAATTGGTCATATGGCACGATCTCATTTTCATCAAAAACATTGTTCTGTGCTTTATATGTAAGAGTAACATCTTGAAGTGGTACCCTATCCTGGGTAAGCCTAAAACAAGTAAATATATATATTTATTCTTTATACAAAAAATACAAATGACTTTTTTTTGTGCAAAGGTTTGATTTGGTTTGTTTTTGTATAGGTAGAGTAATAACTATTGTTACCGACTGTACCTAGTTTGACATTCGCCTCCTAGTTCCTTGTGTACAATTGCTTGAACTTCAAGCGTAACAAAAGATATATCATCATCCACAAGAACTTCTACGTCTTTTAAGGGTTCAACATGTGCGTTAGCTCTGTAAAATGAAACATAATTAGGTAGGTTGTCAATGTACACATATCAGTCACCATAATAGTCATAAACTTAGGTATATATATTAGGTTGGGGAAAAAGTCTTTTCGCATTATAGTATGTATGAACTTGTAATAAAATCTCTTTGGCTATACTATTTGTATCTGGCTGGTTTTGGTATCATTGAAAGTTTAAATTTTAAAGAACATAATTCCAAATTCAAATTAGGAAAATGTGTGATTTTCATTTGTTTTTCGTACCGTCAAGATGAGTGAATCTAATGAAGAAATTCGATACATTTTAAAATTTTACTACAAAAAAGGTAAAAATGCAACGCAAGCCGCGAAAAAAATTTGCGATGTTTATGGACCTAGTGTAGTGTCTGTGAGGGTAGCACAAATTTGGTTTAAGCGTTTTCAATCCGGAAATTTTAATGTCAAAGATGCACGTCGCTCTGATCGCCCTATTACGGATAAAATGGATGCCATTTTTGAAAAAGTGGAGCAAGATCGGCATACCAGTAGTTACGACGTAGCTGAAGAACTGGAAATTGACCACAAAACAGTTTTGGCGCATTTGAAAAAAACTGGGTACACAAAAAAGCTCGACAATTGGGTACCTCACGAGCTCACTGAAAGAAACCTAATGAACCGTGTACTCATTTGTGATTCTTTATTACGACGTAATGAAACCGAACCATTTTTGAAGAAGCTGATAACTGGTGATGAAAAGTGGATCACGTATGACAAGAACGTGCGAAAAAGGTCGTGGTCAAAGGCCGGTCAGGCTTCACAGACTGTGGCGAAACCCGGGTTAAGTCGCAACAAGGTGATGCTGTGTGTGTGGTGGGATTGGAAGGGCATTATTCATTATGAGCTGTTACCACCAGGCAGGACCATCGATTCTGAACTCTACTGCGAACAACTGATGAGATTAAAGCAAGAAGTTGAGAGAATGCGGCCGGAATTAATCAACAGAAGGGGTGTGGTTTTTCATCATGATAACGCTAGACCTCACACATCTTTAGCCACCCAACAAAAATTAAGAGAGTTTGGCTGGGAGATGTTAATGCATCCGCCGTATAGTCCTGACCTTGCACCTTCAGATTTCCACCTGTTTCGGTCTCTTCAGGATTCTTTAGGCAGTGTCAGGTTAACATCACGAGAGGACTGCCAAAACCACTTGTCGCGGTATTTTGACCAGAAGTCCCAAAATTTCTATAGCAATGGGATCATGTCCCTACCTATAAGATGGCAAAAAGTTATCGAACAAAATGGTACCTACATACTTTAGTTAAATGTAAATAAACTTTATTAAAAAATGTTTTGAATTTTCTTAAAAAATGCGAAGAAACTTTTTCCCCAACCTATTATATTTATATATTCCACTTTGCTTTCCGCCTTACCTAAGCCGTGATACATCATTATTGTCAATGTTTTCTTTGTTTTCATTTATAAACCTGGAACATAAAATATTGATATGAAATTTTTCTACAACATTTTCCGTACTCTAAACACGAAAAAGGCTCAATTTACGAATAAACCTAATATGAATATCTTTCACTATGTGATCAACCTTGAAATCGTGAAAAAATAAGCTTCCCAACTAGCAAAGTAATCCTATAAAGAAAGATTATAAGTCTGTCACTACTAATAACGTTCTTATAAAGGCATTGCGGTAGACAATTTAACTTATAACAGAATTTGCCAAGCCTTAACATACTCAAGCACATTAGTTTTTATATCTCGGTCTTATAGTTTGCTACAAGACTGACCTATAAAACATGTATAGAACACTTTTACTCGTACTAGCATTTCACAAGCGTAGATATTCTCAAGAGCATTTGCTTTTATATCTCTGTCTTATAGTTAGCTACAAGATTATCTTTTAAGACACTTTTAAGAATAAGTCTCTTATAATTGTTTACAGTAAAACTAAATAATCCTGAATAACATTTTGATCCTATAGTAGCATTTTGTGAGAGAACAAGATATTATAACATACTTGGCTGAGATCACTATAGGTTTACGCCGTTATAGTTTTGCTCGAGACTCTTTCAAATCTACTAGTACTTGATAAGAGGGAATTTGTGTTTAATAACATCAAAATATTTTTTAAGGACCATATACTGATACTGGCGTATTAAATTAAAATTTTTATTCTGCCCTGAGCAAGAATCCGACCATATAATCAAGTGTTTCATTGCGTTGTTTTCACATGTAGTTTTTAAATACATAGCCAAATAATTTAAAGCGCAAGATACTTCAAAGCTTCCTTTTTTTGCAACATCTTCAGTCCATGTGCACATCAAAGCATGATTTTTATCTTTACTGACCAGATGTATACCTAGGTTATAAAACCAAATTTGCCGCAATTAAAAAGCATCCCCAACAGGCATCTTAGGTAATGGCATTGTCTGCTGAATGTCAACAGTGCAATAAAGTTTTCCTTCCTCTCTTTTACACTGATTTTTATCAACTTTCATCAGCTCATACGCTTCTTCGTAAGTCTCTTTGTGTACTTGAAAATCATCCTCATGATCTTCATTCTCGCACCTTGAGCAAACGTCGCTCCTTGGTAAGCCAAAAGACAAGTTGAATTCACTACAAAATATATTCCTGTATGTGCATTCCTTTACGCGATACATACTGTCCATACTTTCTGATTCGCATTTCTGGATGTATAGTCGATGCATTTCTCTAATATTCAATAATGGTGAGAGGTACAGTTTATTAGGATTTTCATTTCGAGAGTAATGAGACTCTTCAGCTGGAAAACTCTTTATATGAGTCATTGCATATTCTTTGACTTCAGCCTTTACTTTCTTGGGTCGGTTATCGTGCTTTCCTCTCATATCTTTTTTAGGAAGTATCTGCCCAGATATGTGTTTTTCTTGAATCACGTACAAAAGTACACTCACAGTTATTTGAAAAAGGCTCATAAAAGCTCTCTTATGAATAGTTTGTTCTACATTATTGCTTTTTTTAACATGATATGTAAAGGTCTGTCGTCGTACCTTTTGTGCTGCAACTAAACGTCGTTTTACTGGTACTGGTTTCATGCTTTTAAATAATATTGCATTCTTTGCATTAATGGGCAATAAATAGTATTCGTCTAACAAACGCTGACGCTCTTCTTCACAAAAATACGATGAACAACCCAACCTACACTTGTTGGAGCACAGAGTCTGAAGAGCAACGACATGCTGCAAAAATAATGTTATGGGAGTTACATCAGCACTTGCAATATTTGGACAGTAATAAAGAAAACTGTTCCTCCACAAATTCTACGTTTATATCTCACGGCTCTTACACGAATACAGACAATGCAAGAGTTGAACTGGAAGATTTTCTTAGTGTTAAATATGTAGAGGCTCATAATGACATACATACTCTTATAAGAAGAGGAAGTAATAATATGGAGACACATTCTCATGGTTTTAGAGACATAGATGATGAATTTTAACACAAGCTCTGCTTAGCTTGGGACTAGATGGCGTTGTGTGATAGTTGTGGAATATTATTATTATTATTATATTATTAATTTATGGCGTTTTTAAAAGAACCTCTTCTCAAATCTACTGAAAATATATTAAAACACTGGGAATTCAATAAAAATAAATATCCTCGCTTGTATAAATTAGCATCTATTGTTTTAGCCAGTCCAGCCACACAAGTCAGTGTTGAGAGACTCTTTTCGTAGTTTCGAAGTACCGTTTTAATTTAAAACGCGATTTAGTTGAAGATATTATTTTTATTAGAAACAATAAATTGTACAATAATAAAAAATAATATTTTTATAAATACTTGGATACTGTAATTAATAATTATAATGAATACCAAACATATTTTTACTTCTTTCTATATAGGGTGGAAGGGACATTGACGCACAACCGGTATATACTTATAATATAAATTCTGGATACTGAACTTTAAACAATATAAAATCATGAGGTTTTTAATTAAAAATAACAAATTAACTTAAACAAAGCAGTACCGTGAATAAAACTAAAAAGAGCTAAATGTCGATTTTGGTAACCGATAAATATTTAATGGTAACTTTCGTAATTTTATCTAATTAAATTGTCAATGTTTCTTCCAGCCTGTATAATATTATTATCAGAGGTCGGCGTAGGTAGATTGATTTAAGATTATTGACGTCAAACGTAGAGGATAATATGGATATGCCAACCAGTCAGAAGCAAGTATCACATTATGGATAAAATGGCATGTCCATGTTAGAATATCTTGACGCAAGTACATAAAATCAATCTACCTACACCGACCTCTGATTATTATACAATAATAAGAGAATCTAACGTTTTATTATATCGACTGTGATTATTGCCAAAGGACATTAATAATAAAATGGTTTTAGTTACTATCATGTCAAGGTTTAGTTAAGTATTTACTTACATATTTTTAAACATTTTTACCACCCGAGTAAGTCGGTTGTGAAAGTTACGTAAATAATTCAAATTCTATGAAAGATAAAACGTTATTAAAGTATATAACTATTTTGATTGGTAATTTAATAACAGAACAATTATTTAGATATTAAAAAGAGAAAAGAGAGAATATCATTGTTTAACAATGTCTTAAGATCAACATAGACTGGCGAAAAACGCTTTATTTATGAATCCAATGAAAGCTAAAAATAGCTTAATGAAAGGTTGGTTTTTAATTAGCATCTAAGTTGTGCTCGAGATTTTTTTTACAGATCTATGTTGACCCTTATACAGAGATAAAATGTTACTCTTAGCGTAGCACGACTACCTACATGCTGTACTTTAACTTAGCTTTCTTCCTGTCTCGTATAAATGTTGATTTGTACATACATTTTGTTTTATTTGTGATATATCCACATTAGAAAAACTTTATTTTTTAAAACAATGATGAATGATGTTAGTATCTCCTCACTTAAAGCTTCAAATTGAATGTGCCGAAGCAATGTAATAATTGGTGGATGCAATTTTCTCGTTTTTCTTGTGGCATCATGGTCAATGTTCTTCCAATGACAAATCCCAGCGTGTAGCATTTTCCAACTGTCTCCATATTCAAATTATTTAATTCCATATTATCCGTAACATTAACAGTGTTCGTCCCAACGGATATTTTATTTGATGTGTCAATATTAAAATTTGCCTAAAATAAAAACCAATACTTAAATTAATTTACATTATAATTCAACGAACTTTTGTCCATGAGAAAAGCGCAGGCCACGTCGCTAGCAGCGAGCCATCGACAAGCCAGGCGAGCATCGTTGGGCTGCGGGTTGTCCGAAAGAGATACCGCGGCCCCGGAACACCAAGGGCTAAAGAAGGAACATGAATGGGTTTTAGTCAGTAAAAGGTTGACACTCCGTGACCGCGGGAGAAGTTATTTGATGATTTCCCATCCGAAAAACAGGCAGGCATCGTTTCACCTCTTTTTATACTGCAGTTCACATCGCGATCCACAGAATTAAGCTACGTATAGCAATATAAACGATGCCAAATTCAATTCAAATTCAAATAATTTTATTTTCTCTTCACGAACAATGACATAGAAGCTTAAAGACTATATGACACTAGTTTGTGAGAGACTGGTGTCTGCACTAGGAAAACCTGTATAGCAGATCACCAGGGTCCCACCACACGATATATTAACATTTTCAGTTATTTGCTAAAATGTGAAGGGATAGTGCATAATATAAATATCAGTAATGAATAAATTAAGAAACAATAAATCAAAGATAAAAAGTGGTAAAACTAGCGGGATACACTATTTAGGATAAGTTAGTAATTCCTCAGTTGCTTTATAATCTAGATTTTGGAGCCATTTAACTAGAGTACTCTTACATGCCTTTTTAGTTAGGTGATAAATTTTTGTAACACGATACGTTTTATTATATAAGTGGGAACCTAAGAAAGTAAAAAATCTTTGAGAGAAGCTCGTTCTTAGACCTTTAGTAGTAATGCATACGGAGTATTTTCTGCGTTTTCCTGATATAGAGAGGGGGTCAAATATTAAGGAGGAGTGCTTCTTGAGAACAGTGTATAAAATAAAAAGTTGCCTTACTGATAAGACTGAAGTGTTTGTAAAGATTTGCGGTAGGAAATAAGTATGGCAGAAAACAAGCCACCTTAAGTACCACCCGTTGGGCTCTTTCCAATTTTAGAATGTTCGATTTTGGAGCACCACCCCATGAAGTTATGCAGTATGTCAGAAGAGACTCACACATTGCATAATATACCCACCTAATTACTTCCACGTCAGCTACGTGCCGTAGATTTTTAAAAAGAAATATTAGTTTGCGAATTCGCGACGTGAGGCTGTCAATTTGTGGTTGGAAAGTTAATTTGTTATCTATTATAATTCCAAGATATTTAATCGAGGTAGACTTTTGGAGAACGGGACAGGAGCAGGTGTTAGAAATTGTGTCAATGCAAGAGTCAAGAGTGCGCTTTAATATAGAAATGGGATAGCAATTCATTGGATTTGTTAGTGAGGGAGAAAGCTAAATACTTAGTTTTATCAACATTAAGGGTAAGGACATTATTTTTTAGCCACGCCAGGACCGTATCAAAACCTTTTTGTGCATAATTGTAAACATCAGCCCATGAGTCCGCTGTGAAAAGTAGTGCCGTGGCATCGGCAAAAGAAATGATTTTACCATGGTGTAGTTGTAAGCTACAGAGATCATTAATGTAGGTAAGGAAAAGGGAGGGCCCGATCACACTTCCCTGAGGCACACCAAAAGTAACAGGCAGATCATCACTAATATAGTTTCCTATTTTAACCCTCTGGAATCTGTCAGACAAATAGTCTCGGAAGAGTTTTAATGGTAGACCCTGATTCCCATGTTTTCCAGTTTGTTTAACAGGTTGGGTACAGAGACTGTATCAAACGCTTTGGCCAGGTCAAGGAATATGACAATTGCCTTCTTTTTACTATCAAGACCGTGAACTAGATGATCTGTCAGCTCATGAACAGCGTCCGCACAAGATTTTCCAGCCCTGAATCCAAATTGACACTGTGAAATAAGGTTATTACGCTCAAGGTATCCGGTAAGTCTGCTGTTTATGAGGCGTTCTAATAATTTGGAAATAGTGGGTAGAATGGAGATCGGTCGGTAGTTGTTGACGCAGTCTCTGGCCCCAGCCTTGTGGATAGGATGTACGAGTGATCTTTTTAAAGGTAAAGGAAATATGCCTGTGTAAAATGCTAGATTAAATAGATGGGTAAGTGGGGGGACCAAGTAGTTTTTGAGATGCTTAAGGAATCGAGCAGAAATGGGGTCAACACTTTCAGAGCAGGTGTTTTTAAGGTTACAAATAAGGGAATCTACCTCCTTTTCTTCTGTAGGCAGAAGTGCCATTGAATGCGGATGAGGGACTGTAAAGCTGGTAGGAGTAGGTACGTGACTATTTAATATTTTCTCTGCGAGTGATTTACCAATATTGGAAAAGAAGTAGTTTACCTCATTGACAGACTTTTGGGGGTTTTCAACTTGTATGAGTTCATGGGCAGAAGGCTTAGGTTTATCGGTGTCGGTGATTCTTCTAATAACTTTCCAAAGCTTTTTGCTATTATGTTTAGCGCTTCTAATTTCCTCTTTCTCGTATTCCTGTCTAATTTTTTTCAATAGATTATTCCAATGCCTTCATAGTTTCATCTAAGCCACAATAGTCGATTACTTTTGTGATGTTTTTTGGATGTTGTCGATTTGACAAATTCAGAAAAAGGGAGGCACTGTCATGGTCTGTCACTGAGGAATGCGTTACGAAACAAAGCGCGTTCCTTTTGGTTTTTAAGAGTATATGGTCAAGACAGGTACGTCCATGGGTAGGAAAGTTGTGGGCTGGTAGTAAGCCGTGAGACGCCGTCAAATTAAGGTAACTGTGAGATCGAGAGTCGGCATTCGTTTCCGTAATATCAATATTGATGTCACCAACCAACACGATATTTTTAGTAGACGAGTATGTTAAGAGGAGATCATTTAAGGAGTTCAAAAAACCAGTAATATTTTTTGCGCAGGAGGACGGTAAACTGCTATTATAACAGTGTCATTATTTATTTTAACTAAGAGGCAGTTTACATCAAGCAGTAAAGGTTCTTCAACAGTTAATTTCATCCTAGAATTATGATAAATCACCACTCCTTCGTTTTGGGTAGAGTTTATAGAGGTAGAGTGTGCCGTATAGTTGTGAAGAGACGGAATGACCTGGGTGCATGGCAGCCAACATTCTGTCAAGATAATAAGGTCCCAATCTATATTACTCCTACTGAGTAAAGTTTGGAATGCGGGTAGGTTGCGTCTAATGCTTCTAATGTTTTGGTGAATAAATGAGACATACTGTTTTGGATTAAGAATATGGGTAGAGATGTCTTCAGCGTCACATAGATGTGATTGTGCAACTGAAACCGCATCCAAAATGGAAGTTGCTTCGTCTACATTATCGAATATAAATAATGGTGTTCAGGTAGATTGCTCTGAAGGTGAGGGGGGGGGGGATAAACAAAAAGGCAAAGCGGTCTAAGAATTTCAAAGTATCTACAATAGAATAGCACAACGTCATTGGAAGGAGCAGAGTTAGGGGGGTATGTGGGAAAAAGTAAATATATTTATAAAACATTCTGGTAATTATGGAAGTTGACAACTTGGAACATAACAAATCTAGGAAAAACTTAGCATGCAAAAGTCGTGTTTGAAAAAGGAAAAAATTGCTTACAAACATTAACAACTTGAATTTGGGAGGAGTTATTACAAACAAAAATCATGTCAGGGGAATCATATGAGCTTATTAAAGAAGCGCTACAGCCTCGAGGCACTAAATATGCTTCGCCGGCATTTTTTCTTCCTTCCGGACCAGGATACGCCCATCTCGAATCCAAACAAATTTGTAGGCTTTTTCCTTGGCGACCTTCCGAACAGCAGCATGAATTTCCTTATTTGAGGGAGACAGATGCTCCGATACAAATACTGAACATTTTTCACCCCCATAACCAAGATGATGAGAGTTCAACTTGTTATCGCTGTGGGCTTTGTTGAACTTCGTAACTGAAGTCAAGAATCCGTCACGAATGCCTGTATTCTTAAGCCGGACAATGATCGACCTAGGTCGATTATTTCTAGTATCCATCTTCCTCACTCTGTTTGCAGAAAGCACATCCTGTTCTTGCATGGTATTAGAGACGACGTTGGATAGTTGCACGACTGTTTTAATTAGGTTTTCGCTATTATTTTCGGGAATTCCATTAATCTCAACATTCTCCTGTCGCGTAAATTGCTCTAATGCATTTAGTCTAGATGATAATTCCTGGACAGATTTCCGCAAGTTATCGTTTTCTCTTTCCAAACCCTTAACTTTATCTTTGTTGACGGTAAACTCTTTTTACACTGCAGTTCACATCGCGATCCACAGAATTAAGCTACGTATAGCAATATAAACGATGCCAACAAAATATCCGACGATGCCCGCAATACTATTTGTTACATATGTATAAAAAAATTCATAACATTGAGTCGTCATAATTGAGCCAACTCTGAAATCACGTAAAAAAAAATCAGCTGTTCCTTATAAAAGTTCAATGCCTACTCGACCATAATGTATGAAACAGCTTACATTTTTTCGCGATTTCGAGTTCGTTCCATATTAAAAGCTATTTTTTTATAGGTAGTGTCACTTCCTTGCTGGACTAAAACTATAAAAAATGACGATGTGTATACTTGTAGATAAATCGTATACTTAGTATAATGATACGCATAGTATGGATAATTGTCTGAGTTACAAACACTACCTAATGAATAAAAATATTGCTTTAGATGTTTATGATGATAAAAACTTACCTCATCAGAATCGAATAAGTCTGGAGACTCCGGTGAATTAAGTTCAGGAGTGGTACTATTAGGATCTACGTCATAATGACGGGCTCGAATTGGTGAACTTTTAATCTTCTTCCATACTCGAAACATCGTCCCCAGATGACTCATCTACTACCACATTGTTTATGCCTGGAAGGTAAAATTTATATAATACAAATATTTTTTTTAAATGATTTCTACCAATATTTACTTACCCTCGACCTTATTTTTGACGTATTGTTTATTTCAAATTCGTTGAATTGTGATAAATCGGTCTCCGATTGCTTTGCACGATTATTTACAATTCCTATTCCCATACACATCGGTAGAACATAAAAATTAAGTTAAAAAGAACATTAAATCTTTACAAAATACAAACCAGACATCTTGGGGCGATTATTTCGTGGATAATTCTCTGCGTTTGATATAAAGGTCGAAATTAGGTAGAGACAGAGTTATCTGTTGTGTTAACTTCACCGACTGTCGTGTCGTCTGTGTCGGGGACCGGGGTACGGGCGGAAGGTGCCACATCATTTTATTGGTAATATATCGTTATTTTAGGATCAGTAAGGGTACCGATAAAGACACACATAAGTACATATATTGATGAACTGAAATAAAATATCGGTACCAGTATCGATAAAGAGGTACCAAAATATCAGTTCCTATATCGATATTTCGATATCGATACAGGAATCATATCGGTATTACAGTCCCTGCATTTGCCTATTTCCCACAAACACTTTACAAAATGGTTCACACAAAACATATCAAAATAATATTAAGTAGTATTAGGGTGAAAATTATTCACAATTTTGCCACTTGTGAATTGTCAGCTCTATAAAAGAGTTACTAATATCCTGGAGTGTATTTTGTGCTGAAAAATTGGTAACAAGTACTCTATTATTCAGCCCTTGTGGTGTATAAAAGGTAACACATACCCTGATAATCAGTAATTATTCAGCTCTTGGGGCGACTGTTACCTTTAAAAATGCTCAAATAACGCTAATATAGTGCAACCAGCTACATTATTCAGCTAACAGCTGATTAATTTGTGCCCAAATCAGAGTTATATCAGCTGAGTAGGCGCCCTTATTCAGCAGGTTTATTCAGCTAAAGATTTCATTGTGAACAGTGATTCACCTACTATTCAGCGCTTCTGTGCTACTTGGGGTGAGGCTCCAGTCCATGAACATGATTTGAAAAACTGTCTTTCGAACATAATATCAATTATAGCATAAGCACTTGTGGTTTCCTGCCCTGTGCCTTTAGTGCACATCACACTTAACTTTCTTTGTAAATCTTCTCTACAATCAGAATCCATTAAATTCTTTTCGAACTCTTCTAAATCCTTTAAATCTTTAATTGGTTTTAACATCAATGATTGATTTTGTTTCTCTGTAATAGATTTTTTAATAAATTCTTCATTCATAACTTGCAGTTCAGTCACTTTTAACAATATCGATTTAAGTGTATCATGTATTACGCCTTGATTATTTAGTGTTGTGTTCAGGGTCTCCATTACAGTTTTCATATCGTCATTAATGGATTTTAGGTCACTTTTAATACTGTTAATATCTGTTTTCATGGATTTTAAGTCGCACTGTTCTTCTGATAAACTTGTTTCTTTATTAATGTACGAGTATATTATAGGCGTTTCCGACTGATTACTTTCGGGTATAACAACGTATTTTTCAATATTTTCTTGCAATCCGCTCAGCAGTGTTCCAGATGCAGTTGACTTTGACGGTGTAGTCATTTCGTAATTAGCCTAAACAATAAAATATCTTAAATTAGATAAACGAGATATTAAAAGTTTTTTTTTTTATGTAGAAAAAGTTTAGTTAGTACAATACACCTTACATATAAGTGTCGGTGATATACTAATAGTAACGGCACATTTCATCGTGTTGCTATCTAATAAGCTCTGCGTAATAGTTAAACACTGACAAGCTGTTAAAGATACACAGAGGACCCGCTTCACAACTTAAGCTCTGATGTCAATTATCTCAATGAAAACCTCATAAAAGTTATGTATTTGTAACTTACCATCATTTCTTGTTCTCCACCTTCAGGCATCGTTGTTAAAGAAGCATTATGCTTATCATTCTGAAAATATTATTTATTGAAATAATTAAATAAAATAATCGACAAAAAGTTTAAAAGCAACCGACTTCGATCTTGTGGTACCACTCTGAGGGCATAATCTATGGGAAATCATAAAAAATTGATTCACAATCTGAAAATATCATGTGGCGTACATGCACATTAGTTATTACAGAATTAACTTTTATTTACTTTAGTTCAAAAGCACCTATAGTTACTGTTGAAGCCATTCCCGAACGACATTAAATATGTCAATGCCAGCGCGGGCGCGCGGGGCGCGCGGTCGCGCCATTGCGTTGACAGCCACTGCACGAGTGAAAAAAGACTTGCACCGATAATTGTATTTTTAATTGTAAAACTTATTATTATATATCATCAAACCAACCAGCGTTTCATTAAGTGGAGTGGCCTACTAGAAATCGACCGATCATTTGGTGACCCCGACGTGATCCGACTAAAGAAAACAGCCAAAGTTTCGTCGCAACGGGTCCGTCATTCAAACTTCGAATGAAGAAAACCTCGAGAAACTCGCCAGCCAGCAGCTGCAGCCATCATTTCCGAGGGAAGTGCATCTTCAATCCTACAATTTCCTATCCTGTGCTTTAATTTGTGTAGACATCGTTGGTGTAACTCCGATGAGTATATGCAAAAGTACGTTACCTATCGCAATTTGAAATAGGTATAAATCTTTGTAAATTGCGGCTTAAACCACATAAATCCGGCTTATTCCCAAAGTACTCCATTCTTTTGTTCTAAAAAGATAAGAATCTCATACATTCATTCCCAAGTTACTCCAAGGATTTTAAATTATTTAAAAATACTTATTATTTTGTTCCCATTCTGCTCCATAGGTATCTGGAACTATTCCCAAAGTACTCCACCGATTATTCGTTATCAATTCTCAAAATGCTCCATCGACATAAATACCGATAGTATAAAAATCTCGTGTCACGATGGATGTATATTAAGGGTAAACTACTGAACTGATTATTATCAAACTTCGTAATTATTTCTAACTAGCTTTTGCCCGCGACTTCGTCCGCGTCAAATTTTTGCTCTTGGTCGCAGCGTGATGTTATATAGCCTATAACCTTCCTCGATAAATGGGCTATCCAACATTTAACATAGTTCCTGAGCTTTGTACGTTCAACCAAACCACCTCTTCAGTTTTATAATATTAGTTTAGAGATAGCATAGTATTTAGATTTGATTACAATTAAAAGAGTTATAGTGAGTCAACCTTAAAAGATAGACATTTATGCTCTCGCAGACGTTTTTTAGAACTTTTTAAGAGGAATAATTCCGTCATATATGATTAGTCATGCTGAACTTAATAAAACAACACGTGCCTGGATGGAATCCTCATACAGTTATTGTTGACTTAGAAATAGCAATCATTAGTGTTCTGGGCAATACATATCCCAATGCTATGTATAATCAAAGGATGTAACTTGCGGGAGGAAACGCCCGGGTGTTTCCATTGCGAGGATCGTCTGGAGGACACGGTGAAGCATACGGTGGAGGTGTGCCCTGCCTGGGCGGAGCACTGCCGTGTCTTCGCGGAGGCGATCGGCGGCGGCGACCTCTCGCGTCCGGCCCTGGTGCGAGCCATGGTACGGAGCGAGAGGGCATGGGAAGCCGTCACCTCCTTCTGCGAAGCAGTAATGCTCGCGAAGGAGGAGGCGGGGCGCGTGAGGGAGTGGCAGTCTTTCACTCTCACGTCCCTAGCCACCGCAGGAGGAGATGCGTCGGGAGTCAATAACAGACTCCCGACCACCGTAGGCGCGAGCTTGCGGATAGCGAGCAATGGGTAGCTCGCCGCCCGGTAAGGATCAGGGTCGGCTCAACGGCGCGTAGTGAAGTGATCCACGCGCGCCTGAAAGAGATGTCAGCAGTACTGAAGGGGTCTGTTAGGACCGATACCTGCCAGGGTCGCGAGATTGTTCGAAAGAGATACCGTGACCCTGGCACATGGGCACTTAAGGAACACGGGTGGGTTTAGTCTGTAAAAGTCTGACACGCCCTCCCACTCCGCCCAAGAGCGGGAGACGTCATTTGATGATATCCCATCCAAAAAAAAAGGATGTAACTTCCATTTTAAGCAAGCTTTATTGAGGAAAAGTCGCGATGTTGGGATTAAAACCAAAAAAAAAAGACCTCGTGGCAAATTGTACTGCTTTAGCTCATCTTCCAATTGAAATTCTAGTCTAGGAATTAAAGTCTTTTATTTATACATTTCTTATTACTTAAAAATATATTTGCAAAGCTTTTGAGCCTGACTGTACGTCAAGTACCCTTTTATAGTAATTCGGTACATATTTAAATTAGCTTATTGAATAAAATGGAGTGGAGTATTTTGAGAACATTTTAATATTATCATGGAGTAGAAACCTAATTAAAAATATTATATTTCTCATGGAGTCGTTTGGGAACTTTTTTTGGAGTATTTTGGGAATAACCCATAAATCCTACTAAATAATGTCTCTGTGATCTGCTGTTCTTCATTGTATTATTCAATTATTACCCATTTTAAACGATCCTGATTAAGATTTGATTCTGACAATTTACGTCTACCCACTAGCATTCCAAAGTGTTTATAGTGTCGCTGTGTCGAGTTGCTCCCACATAATTCATCCTAATCTAAAGTATTTCCCTTTCACGTCCTAATGTATAAAATAACACATTCTTACGTAAAGTTATCGATGATTTCAGGTGCACTCTGGGAGTAGGCTTGCGAGATTTTAACAATAAAATCCGCCGTATGTCGATCCGTGCATTCCAACTAGCACCGTGTCGATCACAGTGCGACGGTGCGCGACGTCGGCTGCGAAACCGGTTTGTTATCTTCACAAAGGAGTATCGTAACGTACCTATTCATTGTTTATCTATTATTCTATTAACAAGAACTTTATAATAGTTTGTTTACGTGTTTGCGCCGGCATCATGTTGGATTTAAGGGATTTAATTAAACAGAGAGGCAATATCAGAGCTCGTCTAACATTATTATAAACTAGCTTTTGCCCGCGGCTTCGCCCGCGTGGATGTCGGAAATTAATGCAAGAGGACGTATAACCGCGATAAGAATGTGTTATTCCAAGTTATATAGGTAATATAGATTCTGTATGCTATTTTCGATCCAGATCCATTCAGCATTTTTGTGTGATTGAGAAACAAACACCCAATCATACATATTTTCACATTTATAATATTATGTAGGCCTTTTTAAGTTGTACAATACTGTAGTACATTATTTTGATCTATTTCGTAGGATTCAGCCAGGGTTTTTCTAATTTTGAGACGTATGTCAGCGTAGTTTTCGAAGAAAGTTATTTTTTTACTAAAATAAATAATTTTTCTAAAATAAAAGTAGCCTAAGTTACTCCTTGTTACATCAGATATCAGCCAGTGAAAGTCCCGTCAAAATCGGTCCAGCCATTTCAGAGATTAGCGGGAACAAACAGACAGACAGACAAAAATTGTAAAAAATGTTGTTTTGGTATATGTATCGTGTATACATCCATATACACTTAGTAAAAAGTGGTTATCTTAATATTAAAAACAGACACTCCAATTTTATTTATTTGTATGTATAGATGTATAGATTACGAGACCTGTCTTGCACCTTTGATGATATTCAATTGCAAATTGAAATGTTGGATGAAGACTCAGATAACCAAATTAATGAGCGTGAAGTTACAGAAAACATATTCTTCAAGTTAATTGCTAAAGCTCAGTCCATGATAGACAGCTTTGGGAAAGATCATAGCAAGTTTGAGTCCTCGTCCAACTCAATATCCAAAATATCACATGGATTAAAACTACCACCGCTTACAATTGTTACATTTAATGGTGAATCAACTAAGTGGCTTTCCTTTAGGGAGTATACTTATCACTAATTCATAACAATGAAAGCATTGATGATGTAAATAAATTTCATTGTCTTAAATCTTACCTAGAGGGCGCTGCTTCTTCAGTCATAAGCTCTGTAGCTATACCATCAAACAACTATTTAATCGCTTGGGATTTACTTTGCCAGCGATATGATAACAAACGTCTATTAATAAATGAACACATAAAGTGTTTGTTCTCAATTGAATCCTTACATAAGGAATCTGATGTTGGCTTACACAATTTAATAGATTCTTTGTCTAAAAATCTAAGTGCGTTGAATTTACTAGGAGAACCCACTGACAAGTGGGATACACTTATAATTTACCTAGCCTCAACAAAATTAAACTGCATAACTGCCAAAAAATGGGAATAATTTAGGAGTGATAAAGACTCGCCTACTTTAGAACAATTTTAATATTTTCTTCGTAAACGAGCTACAGTTATGGAAACCGTTAATGTTGGTAGGATTGTTAAAAATGAAAAACGTCACAGTTTGCCCAAAACAAAATCATTTATTTCATCGGCTGTTGATTCCTTGTCCAGTAAAAAACAGTGTGTTCTCTGTAAACAAGATCATAAGTTGTATGAGTGTACTAAACTTAAATCTCTTTCTGTTGAAGAACGAATCTCACAAATTGCACCGTTAAAGGTATGCAGTAACTGTCACTAGGCATTCCAGTGTAGGCTAAGTGGCTGTAGAATATGCCGGAGAAGGCACAACACTCTCCTACACAAACAATCTCCTTTCCAGAATTCACAACAGAATGAACAATCATTATCTACTTTTACATCTACTACTGCACCATTTTGTGATAATAATTTAAAAAAAATTGAAACTAACTTACCTGTAGTGGCCTCCGCTGCAGCATCTGGTTCCTCCACATCCATTTCTATGTCTGCTGTCTCCACTAATCAAGCTCTTCTGTCTACTGCGTTGGTCAAGGTGACAGTCAATGGAAAATTGTTTATTTTGAGAGCTTTACTAGATTGTGGCAGTCAAACATCCTTCAGCAGTGAGAAAGCTCAGAAAATGATAGGTACCTGTACAGAGAAAACTGATTATCATTGTGTTTCTGGTTTGGGCAATACAGTGTTGAACATTACAAAGCATTGCAACATAGAAATACATTCTATGCACACATCGTTTAGCAGGCCTGTCAAATGTTTTGTTTTGCCTCAAATTACTGCTAATTTGCCGCATACTGCAATTTGTGTACAGGAATTAAACATTCCCAGTAATATTCAACTTGCTGACCCTAAGTTTTATTTACCAGCCGAAATAGATTTATTGCTAGGTGCTGATATATTTTGGGAATTGATTCAAACTGCTAGAGTTAGTTTGGGTTCACAAAGGCCAATACTACAAAAAACTCACCTAGGGTGGATAGTTTCTGGTCCCACGGGGGGAAGCCAGTACAATAGTAACAATCAAAAATTACACTGTCATTTCTCGCAAGGAATTAAAGATCAATTAGCTAAGTTCTGGGAACTCGAAGAGATTCCTTCGAACACTGATCACGAAAGTAACGATTGCGAGAAATTGTTTAGCGACACTACATTTCACCTTAGTGACGGCAGATTTTGTGTTAAAATTCCGCTTTAGGATTCTGTAGACACATTAGGTGATTCGTACAGCATGGCTGAAAAAAGGTTGCTTCAACTAGAGAGGAAATTAAAAAAAAAACAATTTTGAAACAACAATATTGTGATTTTATTCGCGAGTATGAAAACTTAGGTCATATGACTCAATTGAGCAGGAAACCTGTATTTGGTTGTTATTTACCGCATCATGCAGTAATACGAGAAACTAGTGAAACTACTAAACTACGTGTTGTTTTCGATGCCTCAGCAAAAACATCTACTGGAGTCTCGTTCAACGACATACAACATGTCGGACCAGTAGTGCAGGATGACCTCTTTTCAATTCTATTGAGGTACAGGCAACATCGGTATGTAGTCTCTGCAGATGTAGAAAAAATGTACCGCCAAATATTGGTGGATCCAAGTCAGCGAATGTTACAACAAATTTTATGGCGCGACGATCCGTCAGAACCAATTAAGATTGATCAATTAAATACCGTGATACACGGAACGGCTTCGGCTCCATTTCTAAGCACGAGGTGTTTGGTACAGCTCGCCAAAGAATGCAAGGACGACAAAATATCAAACGTCATAAAAAATGACTTCTATGTCGATGATTTCCTTTCAGGAGCTGAAACTGAAAGGGAGTTACAGAGTATTATAGATTCAGTTACTGCAATTCTCAATTCAGCTTCGAGTGTGTTGGGGTTGAAGTGGGACCCGGCCCAAGATGTCTTCCGTTTTTCAGTTGACATGCAACGTGAACAAGTTGCAACTAAACGTTCAATTTTGTCCAACTCAGCTAAGTTATTCGACCCAATTTAACGTCTAAGTATAAAAAAAATTACATTTAGATATTTTGATTATTTGACATTGTGCGAAAATGGTATTTTGCGATGAGACATTTTGCGAAAATGGCATTTTGCTAATGTGACGTTTTGCGATGTGGCGTTTTCGGAATATGACAATTTGAGAATGTGACATTTTACGAAATTTAAAAATGTCAATTTGCGAATGTGGCATTGTGCGCCTAATCCGATTATTAGTTACGTAACTGAAATCTTGGGAAAACTATTAGAAAAAATCACTAGTAAAGTTCCCTTCACACGCTTTGCTTTCACCAAACGTTTCTTTTACTACCTTGGGCCATTTTTATATAACAGAATAAACAAAACTATCCCTATACATCAATCCACCTACGAAATGGGCAAGAAATAAATAACGGATTTCATAACCAGATTGAACTACGACGACACCGAACATCTGCTCTCCTCTCAATCGTAGTTACTTCTGAAAAACCCCGTATTTAAACTAAAACTCCGTCATTACTTTACACACACACCACACTTACATCACCAAACACTTACATACACAGCTACATCACAAAACACACACACATACTCACACACACCATACCTACCATCACGAAACATACTATACTAACCCTTAGTATATTAAGTTAAATTCGTTTGCTCCATATAGTTCTAAGCAGTCTACTAAAATTGTTTGTACTCGTATGGGAACCTGGGCTGGCGAACCTTAAAGGCTCGTACAGACAGGCGCGACTTGTCGCGCGACCTGTCGCGGAGGCGATTCTGCGATAAATCGCGACGCAACACCTTTCACACTGGCGCGACCACTCATGCGCGAATCGCCCGCGATTCGCGCGTGACGAGCAGCGCGACAGCTTTTAGTACATTTTGTATGGCGTCGCCGCGTCGCAGCGATTTCGCGGCGATATCGCCGCGACGCCACACAAATGGTATAAATGGCGGTACAATCCGGGCTGAGCTCAGTAGTAAGCGATTTTAATCAGAGGACGACGGCAGGTATGTGGGTGTTGGCGAGTCGTAGGTTCGATTCCCTGGTACCTACTTAAGTTAGGTAATGTCACATAACTCAACCCAACTAGGGGTACCTAAGCTTGAAGTACTTTTACGTAGTAGTTGTTTAAAAACTGGCCAAGTGCGAGTCGAACTCGCGCACCGAGGGTTCCGTACAAACCTGCAGGTATTCATGGTTTATTTATTTATTTATTTTATTTATTTGATCGGATAACAAAAATCCATTGGGTTAGTAACAATAGTCTTAACCTATGTTAGTACTTAACTAATAACACAGACAGTGTACAGGTGACAAGCGACGTCACCAACGGGCTGTCCTGCCTCCCGGCTATAACGCGTAGAATGCTGTTGTTTTTTTTTTTAATTTTTATATTTGAGTTGTCTGAATGAAAGGTAAATTGTGGTTTACGATTTATGAAGTATTAAAAAAAAACTACTTACTAGATCTCGTTCAAACCAATTTTCGGTGGAAGTTTACATGGTAATGTACACCATATATTTTTTTAGTTTTATCATTCCCTTATTTTAGAAGTTACGGGGGGGGGGGGGGACACTCATTTTACCACTTTGGAAGTGTCTCTCGCGCAAACTATTCAGTTTAGAAAAAAATGTTATTTGAAACCTCAATATCATTTTTGAAGACCTATTCATAGATACCCCACTTGCATGGGTTTGATGAATTTTTTTTTCCAAATTTTAATGCGGTTCACAGAATACTTACCAAGTTTCAACAGCATAGCTCTTATAGTTTCTGAAAAAAGTGGCTGTGACATACACGGACAGACAGACAGACAGACATGACGAATCTGTAAGGGTTCCGTTTTTTGCCATTTGGCAACGGAGCCCTAAAAATCAAGATTTTAAGTCTAGGTGTCGTTGATTTTTGACGTACTTTTTAGTTTCCAATTCATGTGATTTCGGAAAAATGACTTTGTTTTCTACATGTTAAGTGTATTTTCCGATACAACAATTTTTATGAGGAGATTACATATTGTGATTTCGAAATCTTAATTTACACTCTCGTAAAATACGCATAACTGGCATAATGTAGGTGTAGGTACTATACGTACCGTTACCTCTGTGTAACCCTTTGGGGAATGCAGGGGCGATGTTATGTGTGTGTTTAAGAAATATTCAGTAATAACTTAATATGTCCAATAAGTAGTGGTGGCCCAGGTGGTAACGGCCGCGACTTACGAGTAGTAGGTCGTGAGTTCAAACCCAAGCAGGCGCATTACTTTGTGTAAATTATTTCATCGCCACTGCTCTCAAAACGGTGAAGGAAAACATCGTGAGGAAACCGGCCATGTCTTAGAACCAAAAATTCGAAAATATGTGACATCTACCAACCCGCACTGGGCCTGCGTGGTGGATCATGGCCCACTCCCTCTTACCGAGAGGAGGCCTGTGTCCCAGCAGTGGAAACATTATAGGCTGATGATGATGATGTCCAATGAGTGATCTTATTGTAAATATAGTAACTTCTAACAAACTGCTTCGTTGGTCTAGCGGTCACACGTACAACAGCGCGTGCGGTCCAGGGGCTTGTAATATGGGGTTATTCCCAAAATACTCCAAAAAAAGTTCCCAAACGACTCCATGAGAAATATAATATTTTTAATTAGGTTTCATTCTACTCCATGATAATATTAAAATGTTCTCAAAATAATCCACTCCATTTTATTCAATAAGCCAATTTAAATATGTACCGAATTACTATAAAAGGGTACTTGACGTACAGTCAGGCTCAAAAGCTTTGCAAATATATTTTTAAGTAATAAGAAATGTATAAATAAAAGACTTTAATTCCTAGACTAGAATTTCAATTGGAAGATGAGCTAAAGCAGTACAATTTGCCACGAGGTCTTTTTTTTTTTTGGTTTTAATCCCAACATCGCGACTTTTCCTCAATAAAGCTTGCTTAAAATGGAAGTTACATCCTTTTTTTTTGGATGGGATATCATCAAATGACGTCTCCCGCTCTTGGGCGGAGTGGGAGGCGTGTCAGAATTTTACAGACTAAACCCACCCGTGTTCCTTAAGTGCCCATGTGCCAGGGTCACGGTATCTCTTTCGAACAATCTCGCGACCCTGGCAGGTATCGGTCCTAACAGACCCCTTCAGTACTGCTGACATCTCTTTCAGGCGCGCGTGGAACACTACGCGCCGTTGAGCCGACCCTGATCCTTACCGGGCGGTGAGCTACCCATTGCTCGCTACCCGCAAGCTCGCGCCTACGGTGGCCGGGAGTCTGTTATTGACTAGGGACGTGAGAGTGAAAGACTGCCACTCCCTCACGCGCCCCGCCTCCTCCTTCGCGAGCATTACTGCTTCGCAGAAGGAGGTGACGGCTTCCCATGCCCTCTCGCTCCGTACCATGGCTCGCACCAGGGCCAGACGCGAGAGGTCGCCGCCGCCGATCGCCTCCGCGAAGACACGGCAGTGCTCCGCCTAGGCAGGGCACACCTCCACCGTATGCTTCACCGTGTCCTCCAGACGATCCTCGCAATGGAAACATCCGGGCGTTTCCTCCCGCAAGTTACATCCTTTGATTATACATAGCATTGGGACATGTATTGCCCAGAACACTAATGCTTACTATTTCTAAGTCAACAATAACTGTATGAGGATTCCATCCAGGCACGTGTTGTTTTATTAAGTTCAGCATGACTAATCATATATGACGGAATTATTCCTCTTAAAAAGTTCTAAAAAACGTCTGCGAGAGCATAAATGTCTATCTTTTAAGATTGACTCACTATAACTCTTTTAATTGTAATCAAATCTAAATACTATGCTATCTCTAAACTAATATTATAAAACTGAAGAGGTGGTTTGGTTGAACGTACAAAGCTCAGGAACTATGTTAAATGTTGGATAGCCCATTTATCGAGGAAGGTTATAGGCTATATAACATCACGCTGCGACCAAGAGCAAAAATTTGACGCGGACGAAGTCGCGGGCAAAAGCTAGTTAGAAATAATTTCGAAGTTTGATAATAATCAGTTCAGTAGTTTACCCTTAATATACATCCATCGTGACACGAGATTTTTATACTATCGGTATTTATGTCGATGGAGCATTTTGAGAATTGATAACGAATAATCGGTGGAGTACTTTGGGAATAGTTCCAGATACCTATGGAGCAGAATGGGAACAAAATAATAAGTATTTTTAAATAATTTAAAATCCTTGGAGTAACTTGGGAATGAATGTATGAGATTCTTATCTTTTTAGAACAAAAGAATGGAGTACTTTGGGAATAAGCCGTAATATGCACACACACACAGTCGTTCGCTCGCATTCACACGTTGACGTTTGAACTCGAACTGACCCTCGCACAGCTGACATCACGCACTTGACTGCTAGCGGAGACCTAGCGCTCTTACTATGAATCGGGCGCACGCTCCGCCACGAGCCATTTCAACTCGAGGTGCACCAGCCCATTTAGAGGTACTAAGGAGGTATTATTATTAGTGATATATAATACGTTGTGTGTTCGGGGTAGGTTTATCTACGTAATTAAACACTACTTTAAAATATGTATTATAAAATTATTATTATCACTATTATGTAACATACACGGCGCAATCTAGGAATGGCATGCATTCACGGCTGAGGTTTCTAGATTTAGTGGACTGGCGAAGGCGTCCGAAGGGCGCGGGCCGTGCATGGGAGACGCGGCGGCCGGGCGGCCGGAGCGACTCAACGCGATGGTCCGATGGTCCTCGCGGTTCGGTCGGTAGGGAAGAAGCGGCCTACGGCCGAGCGAATGCTGCGGCTCCGCTGGCGGCCCGCGGTATTTTGCTCGGTGCATACCTACTGCATAGTAAGAGGAT
The DNA here is from genome assembly GCA_947507805.1 of Aporophyla nigra. Classification (NCBI taxonomy): domain Eukaryota; kingdom Metazoa; phylum Arthropoda; class Insecta; order Lepidoptera; family Noctuidae; genus Aporophyla; species Aporophyla nigra. The sequence continues at coordinate 20,729,669 of OX382292.1, read as the reverse complement.
GTACAACACGTGCTTAGCCTACATACAAAGTATTAATTTGACAAACAATTTACTCATATTGACAAAAAATGTACAGGCGTTGGAGGCAGACTGCTGACTGTAATATTGAAGAGCACCATTTAAATTATTGAACAACTAAACTCGCTGCAGATACGAATAAAAATGTTGGACAAAGTATTATCTTGTAATCATTGAATAATGCCAAAGCATAATTGCAAAAATGAAAATAAAAGGCGCTATATTCTCACGGACGCCACGCCCGCCGTTCGCATCTAAATATTTCAAAGAGAAGCCTCCGCCGCAGTTGCAGCGCCGCGCAGCCCCGATACGCGTGCCCTCTCCTAATCCACTACCAGGTTAAAAAGTTTTTAAGCAAAATACAACCGTCTTTGAATTAAGTTCACACTTACATAACTTTTATCCCACGAAGCAACGCATTTTGGTAACCAAGTGAACAAACACGTTGTGAGTGTGTGCGTGAAGACGAGTAGTGTCAGCACATAACACATAGGTACACGAACACAAACACACATTGGTTATGTCTCGGACAAGTCGGAAGTCGGACGATACCACGGTAGGATGGTACCGTCAGCTCCCGCACTTATACTCACAATTGTCTTTTGACACGCTTTATATTAGCTTCACTTGTATGTTTGTTTGTAACCGACTCCTTATAGCGCGATTTTGACCCACTTTAAACGACCAGATTTCATTCAAACTTTGCACACCTGTCAAGGACCGATGACAATGCAATAATTTCATAAATTTGTGCCATTATCCTTGCCAGGGTTACCAGAACAGCAAAAAAACTGTCTTCGAAAACTACGCTGACATACGTCACAAATTACGCTGACATACGACAGAAACTCCGCTGACATACGTCACAAACTACACTGACATACGTCACAAACTACGCTGACATACGTCTCAAAATTCGAAACACCCTAAAAAATAGAAAATAAATAATAGTTTAAAAAACGCTTCCATTGAAAACCAAACTAAAAAGTACAAAATAATGGAAAAAAAGCGTGGGGTGCCTGATATCAATAAACAAAATACCTTAAAAAGCACCCCACGCTTTTTTATACTTTTATTTTGTACTTTTTAGTTTGGTTTTCAATGGAAGCGTGTTTTTTAGTTTTTTTTATTGTAAATTATTTCCTCACCACTTCTCTCAAACCGGTGTCAAACTGTCTTAGAACCAAAAAATTCGACAACATGTAACATCTATGAACCCGCAGGGTCCGCGTGGTGGATTAAGGCCCACTCCCTCTCTGCGAGAGGAGACCTGTGTCCGGTAGTGGGAATATTATAGGCTGATGATGAGATATACATAATATGTAATGTGGATGTTTAAAGGCAAAAATATTTCCAAACTATACTGCCATTGCAACCTATACTATTTCGGTATTGTAGCAGAATCAGTCAGTTTGAATTTACTCATACTAACATATTATATTAAATTCAATGATTTTAGATTACAATGATCGAAATCGAAAATAGAGACCGTAAACTGAGAAATGTAGGGTAGTTACCTATTTGGTGGTTACCAAATAGGTAACTACCCTACATTTCTCAGTTTCTCTGTACCTCATCGACGGTATAACCACTGCTCTCAAATGACGATGAGACCAGTGTTGGTCCAGTGGTAACGGCCGCGACTTACGAGTTACTTAGGTCGTGAGTTCGGGTCACGGGTCGTGGGGCTTTTGGGACCGGGACCGCGGTCCCGGATTCTACCTAAAAAACCAATAATCATTTTGCAGCAGTTTTTTGAGATCACAAGAAAATTGAAATTAAAGTACTGTTACCAAAAAAATTACGAGAATAAAAGATAATAATTCACTTTCTCATACATTTGGTGTGTCACCTACAAAACGCGTTATGCCTTTAAAGTACCAGGTTGTTATAACTTAGTAGGAGCTTAGGAATAGGTAGAACGGGCTGGTGCCCGCAACTCCACGTCTGAGCGCGTATTTTGCGTACGGTTGTAGGAGCTTACCAAACTTAGGAGTGTCAGCTAGAAATCGCTTTATGCCTTCAAAGTACCAGGTTGTTATAACTTGGTAGGAGCCTAATAAGTCAACACATCACTTATTGACTCTGAGTCGGTACTTTCGCTGGGTCAGCTAGTATTATTATGATAGCATTTTTTGAATGTCAGTTGATTATGTTTAATTTACAAAAATAATGATATTCAATAATTGTAATGATTATGACTGCTGCTGATGTGTCAAATTAAAGTTGTGAAGTTTTTTAAAAGTTTATTGTTACGTTTTGGTGGGTGATTAGGGGGACGATAGGTGATTTAAACACTCAAGATTACTTTTTTTTAAATATTATTGTGTATTCTTTTAAGGAATTCTTATAAAAGGCTGCCATTGTAAAAAAAGTATTATATCGTTTTATAAAAATAATTTTATTTGTATAAATTCAAAATTTTTTGGTTGACCGTACTTTCCCAAGACATAACTTTGTTTATTTTACTTGTGGTCCCAAAGTACTACTAAAAATATTTATTTTATTAATAGGTGGATTCTGGAACCGCGGTCCCGGTCCCTAAAGCCCCACGACCCGTGAGTTCAAACCCAAGCAGACGCATTACTTTGTGTAAATTATTTCATCGCCACTGCTCTCAAAACGGTGAAGGAAAAAATCGTGAGGAAACCGGCATGTCTTAGAACTAAAATTCGAAGACATGTGACATCTACCAACCCGCACTGGGCCCGCGTGGTGGATCATGGCCCACTCCCTCTCACCGAGAGGAGGCCTGTGTCCCAGCAGTGGGAACGTTATAGGCTGCTGATGAAACGACGATGTACATTTTTTTTTTTTTTTTACATAAGTATACCTATCACATAATCTAGGTACTCTTTATTTGACACTAGCTTCTGCCAGCGACTTCTTCCGCGTTAAATTTCTTGTTCCTCCTACCCTTCCCGTCGCGTCGAATCGCCTACCCGTGTGATTTTCCCCGGTTTTGCAACATTTTTCATTACTGCTCCGCTCCTCTTGGTTGAAGCGTAATTTTATATAGCCTATAGCCTTTCTCGATAAATAGGCTACCCAACACAAAAAGATTTTTTCAATTCGGATCAGTAGTTTTTGAGATTACCGCGTTCAAACAAACAAACAAACTCTTCAGCTTTATAATATTAAAGTATAGATTCTAGACCTACAACTATGTAGTTTGAACCCAGTATTATTGGTTGTCATGGCCATAATGACATTTGTTTTAAATAGGTTATGATATTTTATTTATGACATACCTACTATCATTAAAATAGATTCAAATAGATTCGAATGTGAGAAGGTTGTAGGCCTTATAGGACAGTACGCAATTTTCTATTTTATTAGGTACCTGGTACTTGTTGACAGCCCACTTACGAGGACAGTTCCTCCCATAGCTATTAAAACTAACACCTAACCTAAGTAGCTACAAATGTCGATCGACCAGGGTATCGAACCTCGGACCCCAAGCTAAGCACACACGCACCGACCTGCCTTCGTCCTATGACGAAGATCGTCTACTACTGAGCTCAGCTTGGATTGCACCGTCTTTTATACTCTCATGTCGCGTCGCGTCGCGGCCGCGAATTCGCGGCGATATCGCCGCGACGCCATACAAAATGTACTAATAAGCTGTCGCGCTACTCGACGCGGCGCGACCGTGTCGCGGCGCGACAGGTCGCCCCTGTGTGAACGGTCGCGCGCGTTTTCATAGAAATTGTTCTACGGATATAAATCGCCGATTCGCGCGCAACCGTCGCGTCGCGCTAGTCTGAACGAGCCTTAATACAGGTTACTATGTAACCTAGCAAGGACGCCAGATTCAAACTATGTTACTTTTGTCTTTTAAATTTTACCCTACACTTATATTTATTGTAACAGACTGTGTACCTTACTTTTTGAAATTAAAAAAAAAATGTATTTGTATTTGTAATCAATTAATTATTTAAATGTAATGGCACTAAATAAAATAGTTGATTATGAACAAGTGTTTTTAAAGGGTCCCAGTAAGAAACATGCAAACAAGGATGCTTGCTTCCAGCATGCAGCATGCAAGCAAGCACGCAGCGTGCAAGGCCAGCATGCAGCAAGCAAGCAGGCATGCAGCATGCGAGCAAGCATGCAGTACGCAAGCAAGCATGCTGCGTGCGAACAAGCATGCAACATGCAATCAGGCATGCAACATGCAGCAAGCTTTGTTTCTGTCACGGCTCCGGCGCTGCGGGGCTTGGGTGGCCCCACGCGAGCCTATCGTCGCAGATGATTTAAACGCTCACCACCGCGGCGGCGCGCGGCGGGCCTTCAAACTCAGCCTCTCCTTCTCAGCTCCCAACCTCTCCGCGCCTACGCGGTTTCTAATTACACTCTAGGGGTAGGGCAGACAAGACTACGTAAAGTCGGTTTTCATTAAATTTTGTAGTATAATATATTGACTTTGTATGACACTACGTATATTTTAATTTCATATTGAAAACGCTACCAAGTAACCAGCTTTATATTTGTGACCAAATAATATTCCTTAAAATGTTGTTTCATTGTGGTGAAAATATGGCAAATAAATCATTCAGCAAATGAAAAAAAAACCAAAAGAGGCTTCGGCCAATAGCAAAAGTTATTTTGTAAATTGGCGAAACATAATATTCCTTAAAATGTTGTTTCATTGTGGTGAAAATATGGCAAATAAATCATTCGGCAAATGAAAAAAAAAACCAAAAGAGGCTTCGGCCAATAGCAAAAAGTTATTTTGTAAATTGGCGAAACATAGTTCGGTATATACATACTTCGATGATCTAAAAATATGTCAAATAATGCGTATAGCAAAAAATACGTCGGTCAATAGTTTTCGGTGAAATGAAATTCGAACAAAAAGAATTCGGAAAAGTAATCGGTTCCCCTTTTGTGTACTATGTGAAGTACTTTCGGTGTGAAATGAAACAAAACTATTTTCTATTAAATTGTTTAATATCGACATTTAGTCATTTATGATCCATGAATTAGTACGAAGTCCCAAATTATTGTTCATGAAACTGTAGAGAGCAATTCCTGTTCTTTACAAGACACAAATAAATGTCACAGCCTTTGCATTTGACTGTACTTTTCATGTTACAACCTTCTTTTCTGCAACGCATTTGAACGTTGGGATACTCTGGTAAATGTAAGGCTTTGCGGTTTTGCAGTGGAGGTATGGGCTTAATTTCCACTCTTCGTTTCCTGTGCGCATTTCTTAATTCGCCTTCTAGATTACCGTCCATATCTTCAGATTCAGCAGGTGGTAAGTTTTCTGTGATCAACTTTTCGCCCAGGTTAATTTTAAATTCTCTTAACTGCTCTACTTTGTGTCTCTGAACACCTTTTGAAAGTTAACGTTTGCGGTACAAGGTCCAGACATTGGTTACTGATATGTCAATCATGTGGAAAATAAAACGAATCGTCCATTTCTTGGTACGACTTCTCTCAGGACAGACAGCAAGCATTCTATCGGCAATGTCCACGCCCCCCATAAAAGAGTTGTACTTTTGTTTAACTTGAGGTCTTCTAACAGTCTGATACTCTTTGAGTTATTTATTCTATCTTCTGCACGTATCACTCACATTGTCTGAAAAGCATGGGGATATCATAAGGACCGGCTTGTTGTCTAGCCATTTAGTTATGGCAATTTTTCCATCTGCTCTACGTTTCACTTCTGTGCTACCTCTGGGCTTCTTCATGAAATTTTTACCGTCGGTAAAACCACAAGTTTTTGGTATTCTGTTTTTCATTATTGTTCTAGTGCTACTGAATCCTCTAACAAGTAATTCGTCAAAAACTTTTATTGTTGAAAAATATCTATCAAATTACAAATAATGTCCTGGTACCAATGTTTCTGTAAGTTTTAGTATTGCTGACTCTTCGAGTGGATGACCTTGAAACGAATATTCTTCGAATGTTTTTCCACCTTGATAAACAACCATATCCAGTATAAGTCCATCTGGATTTGCCGCAACGAAAACTTTCAGTCTCATAGGGTTTGGTTTGTTGGGGCAATATTGTTTCAAGCCACATGACCCTGAAAAAGGCAGTATTATTTCGTCGATGGATATATGTTCTGACCTCTTTTGGAGATGGCAACCTTATAGTTCTCTTTGGAACAAACGCATCATTTTCCATATTCTATTTAATCGCTCTTCGTTTGTCACATCATTATCAAATACGAGTTTCAGACTTGTTCGTATTGCATAAAATCGATCTCGTGTCATTGCATCGGCAATTATCTTAACTTTCCATTTACGATTCCAGTAAAAGTGTATCATTGGATAATTTAATGCCAATAAACACTTAGAGTTCTTTCAAATTCAAGCCCAGAGATCTTCCTTTAATTTGCACATAAGTCTGATTAAACGCGTCAACCATCTTTGTCAAAATGTCATCATCTGTGTACTCTTCAAAAAACTTGTACCACTGTTTCGCTATGATCTCTTTTAATATAATTTGGGCTGGTCATTGAATGGATCGTGGGCTCAAAATTAGTTCATCATTCATCATCATTTCAGCCGTAAGACGTCCACTGCTGGACTTAGGCCTCTTCCAATTTGGGGGGCATAATCGCCACGCCTGGCAATCGGTACTGGCGATGGAGGATCTTCGAAAACACTTCGATCTTCCTCCCCATCGGTGTAATTATGCAGCGGAACATGGTGTGCGGTATACGTAGCCGCTTATAGCAAGTTATTGGAGATGATGCGTCACGCCGCTACTAACTTATCTATACAAGTATTTTTAAACACATTAAGTAAGTAAATACTCAATTCAATGAATGCTAAACCATTACAATGTTACAATTTCTGTGGTGATGTTATTGTTATAAATGGAAATACATATTTCTGTTTAAATAACATGTTGATTCACTACATACTTATAACTATAAAACTGTAAAACATTTCACAAATTACTTAATCACAGTTAATGAACTGTTTGTTAAAGAATAACTAGCTTGCCAATGAGTCCTCATCACAACATACCTCGTTGTTAATAATATACGAGTATGTAAGTGAAAAAAGTGTTGTGGTTAGTTCATTGATATTGTTTTATAAAGGGTGTAAGTCTGACACGCCCTCCCGCTCCGCCCAGAGCGGGAGAAGTCATTTGATGATTTCTCATCCAAAAAAAAAAAGGGGGAACGCTTCCGAAAACGAAAACAGGTGATAGGGCTAGTTATTTTCGATCCTTATGCATACTTGTTTTTTTTTAACAATTTTTACCATTTTTTTTTGCATTTTTTGTGGACTATGCTGTGAGAACAGTTACATGAACCATTATTTGAGACACAGCACATACACTTGAAAAAAAAATTACAGCTTTAGCAAGCGATGTAAATTCAAATGTAAAAATCAGCTGATCTCGGGTTCACCGCGCACGCCGACAGACGCGTGGACAACGACCCCCAAGTACACGCGGTGACTTTACCTATTCTTTGTATAACGCCGCCAAAATAAAATAAGTAAATTGCAGAAGTATCACAAGTTTTAAATTGATGGACTGTCTTAGATTTAATATCAGTTTTGTATGTTAGTTGATAATGGATAGTGAATGAAATAAAGTGAACGATCGCCGACATTAGCTGTGATTGACTAAAACATTTTCATTACGAGTACAGTTTCAAACAACTAGCGCACGTGAATCAATTGAATTTGAACTTTATACCAATGTGATTAGTCACACGACGCAAACTTGTTTATTGCAATGACTGTATCCTTCATTTAGTAAGTAAACTCAATTAATTTAAAGTGGATAATTTGATTAATTTAATCTAAGAAACGCGTTAAATCTTATTGAAAAGTAAAAAAAAAAAACAGTTCGATTTAAAGCATAGGTCCAATTTCCTAGCATTTGAAATGATTTGGTTTTCTGTTTCGTCTCTGTATCTTTTTGATCATTCACATGAAAAGACAGCGCGGCGCCGCACAGTGGGCGATCGCAATCGCGAGATTAGAAAGCTAATTCATAATTACCATGTGATTTCAATTTAGTGAAACGAACTTTTGTGAATTATTAAACAGTCTTGACCCTTAGTATAAAAAAATATTGTAAACTTGACTAAGCATACTCATATTTAAAGCATTAAACCATAAAATTAATCATCAACATTATTTTTAAATTTAGAGGACTAAAAAGAAAGATGAAGTATGTCAAAAAATTACAAATAAATGGTACTATCTGTGTGTACGGATATAATGGTGAACCTTATGAATCCAGAGACAGACTCATTTTTCATGTCAGCGCCATTCATTTCTTTCTTTAAAAAAATTATAACTCCTTCATTTGTACACGCAATTGCCCCATACGAAATTTTTAGAATAGCGATGATCAGCAGAATCCATTTCTAGCCAAAAAAGGACCCTTCAAAATTCGAGTCTCTATGTCTATGGAAGGCGATTTATAAATTGTAGCCCACCATGCGTCGGCGCCGCCGACAGCGCGACGCCGGCGGGGCTTTTGTCGGCACCACGGCATGTTTGATCTTGTGTTAGTTCTCTAGTAGTCTAGTTAGTTCCTTTCCGACTCGGTTCGTGAGCGAAAGTGGTACGTGTAACTGATCGATAGATATTGAGTCGTTTTAACACTTTAGTTTAAAATTGTGTCTTGTTATTATTGTTACGTTTTTAGTGTTTTTTTTATTGTTTTTGTTGTGATAAACAATGCCTGAATACGTGTACAGTGCTCGTGAAAACGGTAACATGTTGATGTGTTTAGAAGCCCGTGGCAAAGCTTATTCCTTTCGTTTTGGGGATTTACCGAGACAGATTTTCAAACCACTGGCATCCTTCTGAATCTCGCATGAAAGGCATGGAGCACAGTTCGACAAATTAAGCCAAACCTCGTAAGATCGCAAAAGATTTAGAAAGGTACGTAAAATGCCTCAGTCAATTTCAATGTTTAACGGCTACTAATACGATAATAATTCATAATTTTGTAAAGCGCTTGAGGCTAAGTTACAGCAACCGCACGGGTCGATCGTTCAGGTTAAGCTACGTTTGCTGCGGTTGTTCCGTGTATGGGTGACCATCTTTACATACCAAGACCCTTCTGTGCCTCGGAAAGCACGTTTAGCCGTTGATCCCGGTTGTCTTTCGTAGATCTTAGACAGTCATCACGGGTCGTCAGAAGCCCGAAAGTCTGACAACCAGTCTTACCAAAGGGTATCTTATTACCCAGTATCTGGGTTGTGGAGATCAGATAGGGGTCAGTGGGTCGTCTTAGGAGGTAGTCTTTCCATGTGAAATACTGGTACTCAGCTGCATCCGGTTAGATTGAAAGCCTGGGGTCGGCGACATAGTTGGAAAAAGGCTAGGCAGATGATGAATTTTGTAAAGTGTAAGAGTGCCACCCTTGTAAATTTCCTATAAAATCCGGGAAGTTGTCGTACGGAGACCGTGGTTCGGCGGCGCCGGCGCGGCAGCGCACGTGTCGCATCGTAGCGGCGGCACACGCGTCGCGCCGTCGCGACGGGCGCCGCCGGTGCGCTGCGTGCCAGTGACCTTACATTTTGTATGGTGTTCATTGCTGAGTAATTAAAAATGAAGGCTTGTAAATAATCAATTTAAGGCGCAAGGTTATTGGTATCCGTTTGCATTTAGGTTGTATATAACCTATGTTCTGGCTTCGGAGGCGTTCCCCTTACACCCTGTATAACTTACTTACTGATAAGTGTTATATGTAATATAATATCGTTTTCATTCCAAATATATTATAAGAAAATCCATCTTCTTGTTAAAATTAAATAACAAACTTCCAAGCATTAACATGCTTTAAAATTGTTTATTAAGTAAATAGTTAGGTTTGAATGTGATACTTTAAAATATATATTAATTTTGAACTATGAGCATTTACTTACTTTATTTACTATGTTTTAATGAAATAATAAATATTTTCTTCAATAATGATGTTGTTTTATTCCTAAACAAACTACCTATTAAAAAAAAAAACATTTGATGATTTCGATCTTTAAAGAAAAGTAAAAAAAAAAACATAGTATAAAAACAAAACATCGTGAACAAAAAGTAGTCTTTAGGTTATGCTGGTTTCGAACCCAGACAATGAAGCTTATTTGTCTGCCTTAATGACCGTGAGACCAATTCACTTCTTATTAGGTGTCTTCAAATTAGATTTTACATGTGATGCTGGACGCAACATTCTATAGAATTTAATCTATATAATATAGATAATTAAGTTCAATTTTGCAAAACCACAAGCAGCTATAAAAATGTATCACGGAATTAAATATTAAGCGTTAACAGCTAACTGTGGTGTTGTTGTTGTAATTTTATGTTAAGGTGAATGCCTAGATAGCCCTCGCCATACGTTTTTCAGGTGTGGAAATCTCGGTAAATAAACAGTTTCTGCAGAATAAAAGCAAGTATAATGAGACTTTATAATGTATTATGTTCGCGTATGGCCCAAATTTTATAAAAAAAACAGTATTTCTAGGAGAATTAGACCGAATAAAAAACGAAAAATCTTTACATGTGTGAGTGACCTGAATCGCGCCATCTGACAGAAATTTATAGAACCACCGAGAAAGTTGGTTGCTGTTGTGTTACGAGTTTACGATTAGTAAAGATTCATAATAGATGGCGCTGTTCGATATTCGAACATTTTAAAAGAATTTATCTTTTAAATTCGATAATGCGACGTTGCCATTCAAGCATGCTTGTGCAGCGCTCGCACCCCGCGTTGTTGCCATTCCCTCAATGCGTGATTGCTTGAGTCTTGAAAACTTGCGAATCGTTTCCAGAATATTGTGTTTCTAGCAAGTTAGCGCCGGGCGCGCGGGTTTGCCCGCGCAGTTAACATTTTATGATTGATAAAATGTTTTTTATTATGGAATGAGAAAGAATGCTTTACATAAAGTGAAAAAAATATCTCTGCGATCTGCCCTTGGTTCACACAGATACAATACTAATGTAATTATTGTATTATCTAGTTTAAGTAGTTACTTGTAAGTAGTTACTAGTACACGACTTTCCAGATTTAAAAATCTTTTTAATGTATGTAAGTAGGTACTGATAACATTCTGATACGCTTAGGTACTAATCCATTGGTTTGGGTTGAATAAAATCAGAGAATAGAATTTGATGTATAAGTAAGTTATAACTAAATCAGGCGATCAGCGAAGCTACCTACACAATGGTGAAACGTAGGTACTACGTACATCTATTGAATGAATCATATTTCATTCATGTGAAACCAGCAAGATTAGTGAATACACCGACAAACCACTTTGATTTTTCATAATTGCTTATTTTACTAGTATTATTAGCACACACAAAGTGCGTCAAGCAGGGTTGCCAACTTTATTTTTTAGAAGATCGTACCATACATTTTAAAAGATCGTACTTTGCTAAGAATTCAAAAATAAAAATAGTACGCATTGAAATTTCAATAAAATAAATGGTAAACAAATGTGGTGGGTGTTACTATAACTTCAACGCAAAATTTAACATTTTGGTTTAATATTTAAGAATCTGGACACCAATTTAGCAACTAAACTTTACGACGAGGTTTTTTTTATTAAAGAAAAGGGGCTCGGAAGAGACTTTGTCATGAAATCCACACGAAACAATAAACACCAGTATCATTAGAACTTAAAACGGGATATTTACCATGTTTATTATTACTTAAAAAAACTGTGCTACCTACTACTGAGAACCATTCAAATGAGTGCCATCCGTGAAACAGTTTTTATCAGGGCTTGTTAACGTTACCAAATTCACACTATAAGTATCGTTAAGTAACGTTATTTTCATAAAGTTAATATTTTAACGGTAAAACGGGTAACGATACTTTGGTATAGAATCTATAAAATAACGTTACCAGTTAACGTTACTAGTATAGATACTTTTACATACATACATACATAGAATCACGCCTTTTTCCCATGTGGGTAGGCAGAAACCACGGAACGCCACCTGCTACGATCTCTACACACTTCTTTTGCCTCGTTTAGGTTCATAAAATTGGTCATACACACACGCCGGTTGCGAGTACTACGCACCTGACCTTTCTGAAGAACATCACCAATAAGGTCCCTATATGTCCTCCTAGGGCGTCCCCTCCCGGTGTTTCCACTCACATCTGCCTTGTAAATACCTTTTGTGAGCCGACCTACATTCATCCTCTCAACATAACCAAACCATCTAAGCATACTTTTTTTCAATTTTTGTCACTACATCTTCTTTTACACCACACCGTTCTCTTATCACATCGTTACTTAATGCATTGTTGTCAACCTGCGCAACCTAAGCGGCACGCCATGGGCGGCGCTCTACGACAACATCGCCAATCAAACGGTGCAAATGCAACTTCAATAATGTAGACGGAAGAAAGAGATGAAAGAAAATAAATAAAAAATTAACGGTACTCAGTTACCGGTAAAACGTATGCCAAGTATCGTTACCAAGCATTACGTGACCTCTACTAATAACGTTATCTTCGTCCGATGAAAGTAACGATACCAAATTTTTAACGTTATTCAGCCCTGGTTTTTATTGAAAAGTGAAGTGTTTTTGTGTTTTATTGACGGTAAGTGTTATTTTTATGTGCAATGAATGATTTTCAAGGTGATATAGAGTATTATTATAATGGTCCCCCCTCGGGGTTACCCTTAGGACTTTCGCTTTAGTTTTAATTTTACTATGGCCCGGCTGGAGGTCTAAAAAGTTTATTTTTTAGAAATCGCCGGGCAAAAATCCGTTTAAGTAGTCAGAATCTTTTTCAGATTAACTACGAGATGTCCTACAAAAAAAAAAAAAAAAAAAAAAATTATAATGGTAATTAATTACCCTTTAAACTTTACAAAAGTGTAAGATTTAGAAGATGAAATACAAAATCAAACGTTAGCAACACTCGTTGATTGTCGTCACATGACATACTACAAATTTCAAATATTCTCTCTGAAAACAACAGCTTGATGGTGGTGTTATTTCTGTTTCTTGAAACATTTCATAAATAAGATACATTTGCTGTTGTTTGTAATTATTCTTTTTGATTACAGATTGAATTGCAACTGAACTGCCTAAGATGAACCCGACTAATAAACTTGCATAAATGTATACGACATGTGTATTCAGGACCGCGAAAATCACGGAAAAAAGTGCAAGCAGTATTCAAAAGACATCATGGAAGTTCTTTTAGTGATCTATAGTGAGTAAATTAGATTCCCATAAGATTTCGAATCAGATTTACGTGAGTGGAGGTTATTTGATACTCGTTGGTTCGTGTTGTAGTCTTCGTTTACCGCCATTTTTCCTAGCAGCCGAAAGCAAGCGAAGGAACAACAAGCATGCAAGCATGGCGTAACAAGAAACAGAAGGTAGTGCAGTGGCGGACTAACAGGGGGGCGGAAGGGGCGGCCCGCCCCGGGCCTCCGGTCTTGGGGGGCCCCCAAATGCCTCCGCGTTCCCCTGATCAAATCCTAAACAAGACTATAAAAATGTGCTTAATACCTACATAATTTCATGAAGATCAAAACACTACCGCCATCTAGACTTTTTACGCGGTACTAATATTCTTTTAACTTTGCTGAACGCGTCCAATACGCTGGGGGATTTCCGTCTTTGTTTCGGGTACTTCCCCACGAATCCCTGAATGAATGAAGTGCAAATAATTCACTCTTGTACGCCTACATTTACATTCACTACATGTTATTTATGTAGAAAAATAAACATTGGCCTGGGGGGTGCAACGATAAATCCGAGAAGTAAATCACTGTTCAGTTCTTGTTCTTGTTCTAATCATTCCTTGAATCTTGGTGGAGCTCATGCATTTGCATGCGTTCCTTTCAGCGTCACGGGTTTTGGAACAGTAGGGAAATTATATTCGTTCTTTTCATCATCTACACAGAGATGGCAATTGCTGAAAGGAGAACACTGGAAAAAAATTAAAACGTTTAACGGATACTCGCTGGAGCGGTCATGACGAGTCAGTAAAAGTTGTAAAAGAAAACATAGAGATAATTGTGAGTAGCTAGTAGTAGTAACTTATACCGGGTATAAGTTCCTTGATTTGCAGTCTCCAAAAATGACTCTGGATACAGGAATCACCAAACTAAACGCCTTGAATGAGTATTGACCGAACGAACCATGATTGTAGACAATGCTGTAAGTTTTGGCATAAAAAAATGCAATGACATGGACATCAACATCGAGAAACGAGGAAGAAGGCAGGTAAAAAGAACGATGCCGGGTGAATCAACTCATGATGCTGGATTATCAATTCAAGAAGAAATACGTCGGTCAATGTATGAATGCATAGACCGATTTATACAATAATTGACGACACGATACGGGGCCATGAAACAAATCAATAATATTTTCCAAATTACGAAAAAAAAAAAGAAAATTGTTATTGAAACAAAGTTTATGCTAGAAGCTTCAGATGACGCTCTGGCTGTAGCAGTTGTCAATCTGATAGAAATTTATGGTGAATTTGACAAGGAGCAAGTTTCCCAAGAAATAAAAAGGTACCGCAGGCATGTAAAAGCCACTGATACGAGTATGGACGTTGCTGCCAAATGGAGAGCCCAAGAAATCCTTCAATTTATAATAAAATGGGACTTCAGTGAATCGTTACCCTGTATATCGCTTATACTTCAATACTTCTTGACCATTTGCATCTCGGTTGCATCATGCGAGAGGAGTTTTTCAAAACTTAAACTAATTAAAAATATCTTCGATCTACAAAGGGTCAAGAGCGACTGGTTAATCTAGCCGTGCTCTTAATAGAAAGAAAAATTTTCAAAGAAATCGATTTCACAGATGTTATTGAGGAGTTCAGTAAATTGAAGGCACGAAAACACATATAACACGCTACAAAAACTAAAAAACTATCTTTAATTTTATTTTATCTATTTTTTTTTCTGTCGATCGATTCGTATTTTATTTTCCTCACTCATATCCATTCCATATTGTAGGTATGTATGTTTATTTAGCCTAAATAATTTAATTCGAATTTAAATTTCACTAAAGCTGGGGGGCCTCATTCAGCTTTACCGCCCCGGGCCTCTGACGGGCTTAGTCCGCCACTGAGGTAGTGGAAGAAACCGCGGTTTGCCCTGTTGTATTTAGGTACCTACAGACCTATCAATATTTTTCTGTCTCTCAACATTGGTTTTTTAACATATCTTTTATTTCAGTCCAACCTTTTGACAGCTGAAGATACGCCCTAAACCTATTCGCGTGGTATACCAGAAATTCGATACGAAGCCATAGCCTGCAGCTCTAGATTCAATACAGTTGAATCTGTTACAGAGCAAGTAGAGACTGTTGATTTTGATTGGCCACAACCCGATTCAGAGACTGAAGCTTATCAACTAACTGTGGAAAGAACATCAAGTGACAACTTATCAGGTTTGGTAGGGTACCGTATTGTTGACTTGAAGAAGGTCATATGGTCACAACTTTGATTCTTCATCTGGAATGGTAAGTCCCAACTTGATACCATATTTTTGTGTTCATTACATTAGTACGCTTTTGCTTGTTTGTTGTGATGAAGTTTATGTTTGACAATACCAAAATACAACATATTTTACACAATGTTCAGTGTAACAAATATCATTATTTCTTGGTATGTATGTATAAAAATAATGTATTTCTTGGATTGTTTCTTTTTAACAGCTATTATTATTTTGATTCTAGGTCCAGGGTCAATTGCGAATTACCAAAATGAATAAATGTTACTTCATTTGCTTTATATCTGTCACCCCACTATTGACTGTCATAGAAGTTAACCGGGATGAGGAAGTTATCAACGCTATGATGCCGAAGTTGGTAACATTTTTTAAAACGTGTACTGCCGGAAATTATTTTGAGAAGAGTTGAGAAAAATGCTAAATGTCTAGACATCAAGGAATTAAAAGGTATAAAAATATAAGTCTTACTCATTTCCTAACTTATTCTGCAGGTCTCTGAGGTGTGGGTTCAGTAAGAATAGTCTAACAAAATTGTGTAAATTCATTTGTTGCAGCGAAAACTGCGTCTTCCAGCATTTGATTCAGATCGCACGGAAATTATATAAATGGAAGTAAAAAGTGACAAGCAGAAGACTGATACGGCGCGGCGGCGGCGGCGACTGCAAAAAGTAGCGCGTAGAAAAGAAGATATTTTATTATAATATTTATAAGTATCTTTGTATGGTGGTACGAGTCGATGGTTCGAATCCAAGCCGGCACTTTGCTGAGTGTAAATTATTTCATCACCACAGTTCAGAGGAGGCCTGAGTCTCAGCAGTGGGAACATTATAGAATAATTAATAAGCTATTTTTGCACGTAGCGATGTATAGTTTGTGTTATTTTGTTAGTTCATAAGATTTTTCTGTGAAGATAAGTTTCACTCATGTATTTAGGTACCAGCCTAACAATTCAATTGTAAAAGAATATTTATTGCAGTTCAAAATTGTATCATAAGTAGGTATTCTTGAAACATTAATAAATGTTATGGTTAGCTAGCAACCCCTTTGTGTTGTTGTGTAAGATACATGTGCCGTTATATATACTTACGTATGATGTTATTTATATTGTAATCTACATACATAATTCTTTCTAATACTAAATTCAAAATCATAATTGTAAATATCAAAATATTTAAAAAAGTATGTTATCTTTGTATGGTGGTATGACTCGATGGTTTGAATCCAAACGGAAACTATCTAAGTAAATGTAGTGAGAGTAAATAAAACGATTATTTTTTATGAAAATATTAACCCCTTTTTACTAAATAAATATTATTAATTTATAGTAAGGTACAATAAAAAGCTTTACAATGTAATAAATAGTCTTTTATTTATTTATTTAGTACACGTCACTATTTACACTTCCATTCCTTCTTCTGCCTTACATTTCTTCCCGTGGGTGTCGTAAAAGGCGACTAAGGGATTTACTAGAGAATGGGCAGCAGCGTTCTCTATGCATTTTACCATCACACTGCGATCGCCAACCCGCTTGCCAAGCGTGGTGATTATGGCTAAGCCCCCCAAATAGGGGGAGGCCTATATCCAGCAGTGGACGTCTTGCAGCTGAGATGATGACTATTTACACATTACAATTTAGGTTCAGTCACATTACTACAACTTATAGGGACAGTGTACCTATATTAATTTAATTTTAAACTGTTTGAATAAAACGACATCTAGTGGTGTCGAAAGTTACTACTATTTACTTTGCATGTGTGTGTAAAGAGTAAAGTCAGGCGGCTGAATCTTTAGAATGTACAAATCTTTGTATGAGACCAGTTAACAAGCACAGTGACTATCTAAAAAAATCAAGTTAATGCCCTAGGTTTCGCATACAATAAAGTTATCTATTAAAGATTTCTAAGTTAGGCGTAAAAATTGAAAATGTTCCAAATTGTGGATCTAGCGCCATCTAGCGACAAAATGGCATCTGAGATAATCATCCATCCACCTTAATCCACCCGCGACTGAGTTATTTCTGTTAGTCGTATTGCATACTCTTCAGCTTTTCAACCTTAACGACATCAAGATAATAATTAAAATCGCTTATCAACATGATTTATCGAAATACCCGAAGAAGCATTCCAATTGGCAATAAGGTTCAAATTCGGTATTATTTCTGGGAGCCAGATAATGTAGGGCACAGACTGTACATCAAAGTTTTGGCCTTGCAGCGAAAAAATATTGATGGCAGACCTAAAATACTTGTAAATATTAGCATTTACTTCAATAAAAAGTGAACACATCAAAAACAATCTATAAATATTCGTAAAAAGAATGTATGAATAACGATTACTTACTTTGGTCTGAGCGGCGATGCGACCACACACACAAAAATGTTTACACGTAAGTATCAAAGACCAGAGTGGCCCAAGTCATATAAGCCGTAATGGCGGCAGGGTGGGCCATAATAAAATTCACTTTCGAAAAAATCATAATAAAACATAGGTTATACCTGCAAGAGTTTATTAACTTTTAAAATATATAAAAATATCGTTAATTTATTTTTTAAATATACACTCTTCCAAACGAGATCTGAAATTTTCGAACACTCGCTTGCAAGTCGCTATTGAAATCTTCGCCATTTCTTCACGAATGTTTTGCTTTAATTCGCCGAGGGTTCTTGGTTTATTATTGAAAACTCTACTTTTGAGATAACCCCATAAAAAGTAATCGGGAGGGGACAAGTCAGGACTTCGTGGTGGCCACTCAATGTCACCCCTCTTCGATATCACTTTTCCAGGGAACATTTCCCGAACAACCACCATGCTGGCATTCGATGTGGGACAGGTGGCTCCATCCTGTTGAAACCACGTCATTGAATTGTATTCATTGAAATCTTGAAGCTTTGGACCTAAAAACTCTTTCAGCATTTGAACATATCTTTCTGAACTAACAGTTAAAGCTTGACCACGAACATTTTCAAAGAAATAAGGTCCGATCAAACCTCTTGCTTTGCTGCCCAAACTGTAACTTTTTGGCAATGAAGTGGCTTCTGATGTTTCAACGATGGCTGCTCCGCACTCCAATATCGGCAATTTTGTTTATTAACAAAACCATTAATATGAAAGTGGGCCTCGTCTGAAAAGAGGATTTTTCCATAACTAGAGAACCGCTCGAGCATTAAAGATGAAAATTCAAATCTTTTAGTGAGGTCAGTTTCTTTTAACTCTTGAACGAGTTAAATCTTATAAGGATTAAGTTTCAAATCACGTGACAAGATTCGCCTTAAGCTCGTACGGGTGATCCCCAAAGCCGCTGAACGCCTACGGGTTGATGCCTGTAGCACACTTCCGCTGCGAAACAACAACTGCGAAACCGCTGCGCGAGTTTCGCTGTACAACAGTACTTCACTTACGCAAAACTATTAGCGAAACCTAAAACTAGAACAGTTGAGAAATAACAATCGAAATAAAATGTCGTCGCTTTCGGAGTCAGAAGAGGAACTAATCTTACTGTGGTCAGCAACTTTAAAAAACTGGCCAAGTGCGAGTCGGACTCGCGCACCGAGGGTTCTGTACAAACCTGCAGGAATTCACGGTTTGCAAAAGGTTTATGTTTATGAAATTAAATGCTTAAAAAAAAAAAAAATTTTTGTTTTGACTGAATGAAAGGTAAATTGTGGTTTACGATTTATGACGTATTAAAAAAAACTGCTTACTAGATCTCGTTCAAACCAATTTTCGGTGGAAGTTTACATGGTAATGTACATCATATATTTTTTTTTGTTTTATCATTCCCTTATTTTAGAAGTTACGGGGGGAGACACACACACATTTTACCACTTTGGAAGTGTCTCTCGCGCAAACCATTCAGTTTAGAAAAAAATGATATTAGAAACCTCAGTATCATTTTTGAAGACCTATCTATATATAAGATGTTAAGAAATTAACTGCAAGAAAAGTAAGGACTTGTTTAGAATTACAAATAAAAAATATTGGCGAAAAAAGATTTCAAAATAACAACCCGTTTCAGAGATTTGCAATATTTTCACTTCGCACAAAATGATTGAATATGCGCACTGTACACCGCATGCGCGCCGGCGCGGACGCCGCGCCGGCGGCCTAGGACACCGCGGCCGCGCTGCACGCGTGAGTCGTTCACCCCTGCGACACGACGCGACGGCGCAAATTCGTAAACAGCTGATTCTAATTTTCCCATCACATTTCTCAGACTTTGGACTGGCAAATTATCGAACTACTTACAAATACATATTTTAACTGTTTAAATTAAGTTAGCTCGATAAGTTGGTATGTTTAAAAAATTTGAATCAACCTATTTACAATAATTTAAAAAATATTTACAAGAGGTATTAATTTTTACCTTATTTACAAAAGGTGCTGGAAGTGTTCGCCGTTTTGTCTAATGCATAAGTTAGCGCGACGTATTACGTTTCCTTGCACTGCGATTAATGTGTCTCTGTCACTTTTAATTAAATCAAATGCACTAATTATACGAGTTTTTAATTCGTCCACGTTTCGAATGTTGTTGCCACTATGTCCATACACTAAGTCTTTCACTCGACCCCAAAGATAAAAATCTAGAGGCGTTAGGTCGGGCGACCGAGGCGGCCATGCAATAGGCCCAGCACGGCCTATCCAGTGGTTAGGATAGGTAGCATTTAAATACGCACGGGCTTCTCGGTGGTAGTGTGCGGGCGCTCCATCATGCTGGAAGAAGTGGTCCCTTGTTTCAGCAAGAGAAACGTCTTCCAGCATCTCTTGCACAGACTCGAGCAGGTGCAAATATGTTTCGCCATTAAGGCGTTCCAGGAAAACGGGTCCGAGTACCGTCTGCCCTATGATTCCAGCCCATACGTTTACTGAGAATCGATGTTGAAAATGGTCAGGGACCACAGTTCGCGGATTTTCGTACGACCACCAGTGAGCATTATGGATATTAAATAACCCCACTCTACTAAAAGTCGACTCATCAGTCCATAGAATTTTACGAGGTTCTTCCACCAACCACCTACAAAACCTTAACCTTGGCTCGTAATCTGCGGTAGTTAGTTCCTGTACTCTTAAAAAGTGGTATGGATGTTGACCTTCTTCACGCAGCACATTCCACGCAGTTACGTGACTTATTCCTAGGTCCCGACCTGCGTCACGTGTGCTCGCATGTGGATTGTCGTTGAAGTAGGCCAGCGCTCGATCTTCAATGTCACCGGAGAGCCGTGGCCTACCGGCATCTGCTTGATGAGGACGGAACTGACCATAATCTAATAAGCGCTGGTAAACTCCTAGGATTGTTTGGACAGCAGGCACTCGTCGTTGCTCACCATACAGTTCACGGTAACGGTTACGTGCCGCAGCTAAACTTTCACCAGTCATAATGTAGCACACTATCATATCTAAGTACTCTCGATTGGAATACGTAAACGGTATTATTAAAAGTATTCGCGAAACTGCGCGAACGCACGTATTTGCCGTAATTACACAGGGAATCACACCCGTATCGCGCGACGAATATCGAACGACTAATCGGGTCGGGAAAGGGTAGCGAGAGCTGAGGGAAGAGTAGCGGGCGGCGGGGAAACCGCTAGCGAGTCGCGCGTGCGCGGGACGATGGCGGCCCATGCCGCAAGCGCAGCCCTGCGTACAGCGCACAAAAAAGTATTTAAATGAATTGTTTTATTTATGTGAAAATATTAAAATGCTTAAAAAAAAAAAAAAAAATTATGTGTTCGTTTTTCGATGTCGAGTAGGTGGACGAAATTCTTGCAGTTAATTTTTTAACGCCTTATATACCCTACACGTATGGGTTCGATGAAAAAAAAAATTTTTGAGTTTCAGTTCTATGTAACCCCAAATATTATTGTTTTTTTTTCTATTTTTGTGTGAAAATCTTAATGCGGTTTACAGAATACATCTACTTACCAAGTTTCAACAGCATAGCTCTTATAGTTTCGGAAAAAAATGGCTGTGACATACTCGGACAGACAGACAGACATGACGAATCTATAAGGGTTCCGTTTTTTGCCATTTGGCAACGGAACCCTAAAAAGCGTAGTACCTGGGTGCATGATATTAATAAAAAAAAAGAAGTTGGGAGAAAATAGATTATGTAAAGAGTTACAGTCACATGAAGACCGTTTTTATTCTTACTTCAGAATGACACCAGACAGTTTTGAAGAGTTAGATAACTTTATAAAGCCATATATTACTATACAAGATACAAGGTTTAGAGATGCTATTTCTAGCAAAGAAAGACTGGCATTAACAGGTTCACAGTCTACAGCCTACATATGGGCTGTGGACTATCCACAGCAACTCAATACATGCAATACATGCCAGGCCAAAAATATTTTTGAGCGATTAATTTCTTTGTAGCTCGAATACCGGAATGACTCATGAGCCCATATATTATGCCTATGTCCTTATTCATGCCAGGCCAAAAATATTTTTGAGCGATTAATTTCTTTGTATGAATGGAATGACTCAGGTTGTGTATTTTATCAAAAACCTTTCGTCTGAAACTTTCTGGTACATAGGGTCTAACTGAGTCTTTTGATATTTCACAATAAAGAGTTTTATTTACTATTGGACCGCTAAGTTTCTTAATAATAACTTTGCTACTCTTATAACTATCCCAAGCCATTCGCGTAATGTAATCGTCGGTTTCCTGTGCTACTGCTAATTCTGCGAAATCTATGGCTGTCGGACAATACATTTCTGCGACACGTGATAACGAGTCAGCATCAACGTTGTTTTAAATTTAAAGCTGTTACTCGGTGATTGTCGATTTTTCTTGCTTACCGGTAAAACCGAAATATCTGCGCCAGTATCCACTAAGAAAAGATAACCACTATTCGAGTCCGAAACACATAGGCGGTGGGCAGTAATAACGGTGCAGATCTCCGCCGTCGGCTGCACCTGTCCTAGTTTTCCGCTTTCTTATCCCACGCGCATGGTTGTACGCACTTTCGTGCTTTATCGGCTTACCGGAAGTGATAAAAGCATAACCAATTTGGTTTCCTCTCACCGACTCGTGAATTGCTCCTGGTTCTAGGTGTACGATAACGACTGCGGCTATTGCCGCGGGGCCTTTTGTCGTTGTGCCGTCTCTCCAGCTTCTCGAATCTCGCGCTTAATTTGGCAATTTCGGCGAGAATCGCGTTGTCACCAGACGACGAGGCTTGCGCTTGCTGACCACCTACTGCTGCCACGGTGTTAGGTTTGGTTGCCTCGTGAACATCATCAGCGACCGCCGCTAACTTTTCCAGTTCTTTATTCTCCGTGACCACCAGCAATGCACGAACCGTTGAAGGTAATAAGTTTTGCCAGAGAACCCTAAGTGTATCATCAGGAACCTTGTCTCGTACCTATTCCTGCATTTTACGCAAAAGTTGAGAGGGCTTCTGGTCTCCATGCTCCATCTCGCTGATGAGTTTCTCAATTTGTCTATTCTTTGTTTCTTCGAATATGACGAGTAATTTTCTCTTAAGGGCTTCATATTTATATGTTTCTGGCGAATTTATGAGGAAGTCACTTACCTGTGCTACAACGTCACTTCCCAACTTCGACACGACCAGGTCGAACTTTGAGGCGTCTCCAAGCTTTTGTCGTGCCAACGTTGCTTCTGCTCTGATGAACCATGCTCTCGGCTGATGCGTCCAAAATTCCGGGATCCTTGATGACACGGTAATTGACGCCAGGTCGGTAACTTCACTCGATTGAGGTTTTGCCATTTTACACTAACTGCTACTCACATAAATGCGCACGCACACAGTTCTGCACTAGGAAGCTTATGTTCAAACGCGGGTCACCACTTTTGCTGCACTGAAGTAGCGGTTGATAAATTCAGATGGGAGTAGCAGAAATGAAAGAAACTTGATGTCTATATTGGGCTATTAAAACCAGCATGCACTTTTGCTGCACTGAAGTAGCGGTTGATAAATTCAGATGGGAGTAGCAGAAATGAAAGAAACTTGATGTCTATATTGGGCTATTAAAACGTCACAAAATACATTAGTCACTAACACAACATTCCTACACAAAAACTTGGAGACGACTGGCTAGCGGAGGAACGCGCTCTGAATCGCAGGCGTCGTCTCTGATTACATTGTGTCACTACAATATTAATCCTTTTAAATATTTCCCTGAGGTATTCGCGGCGACTTAGATTATAAATGGCTCTGACAGCTCGCTTTTGCAAAATAAAAATGGATTCAATGTCAGCAGCCCTACCCCACAGTAAAATGCCATACGACATAATGCTGTGGAAGTAGCTAAAATAGACCAAACGCGCGGTTTCTACATCTGTTAACTGTCTTATCTTTCTAACAGCATAAGCGGCCGAGCTTAACCGCCCCGCAAGAGATGTTATATGAGGTTCCCATTGTAATTTCTCGTCTAGCGTGATTCCTAGAAATACCGTTTCATTTCATTTATTCACAAGGCAACTACAACAGGTAACAATCACAATATTTCACGAGGTTCACATTATAGGTTTAGACCTGATTATCACCCAAAGCGTAATTGCACAACATGACCAGCAACAAAAAAAAAATGATTAAAACTACAGTGAAAAGTTTAGTGCACAAAATAACAGCAACAACAAAAATAATTATGATTAAAACTACAGTAAAAAGCTTAGTACACAAAATAATAGCTACAAGGACTGTGCGTCTGCCCTCCAACACACTTCTTACTTAGGCAGGGAATGTGTAGGAGACCAAACGCGCAAGGCAAAGTCCATAATTACATTAATTAGATAACATTATTTAAAGAAAAACAATATTTAAAGAGTAAGAATTTTAAAAAAGAGAGTACAAACATGTCTTCTGAAAACAGTGGCACGTGAATCGAAGATGTCAATTCTGTTATTGATTTTCGAAATTTCATTGTAAAGTCGACACATTCTAACGATAGCGAATAACGATAAGAATAGTTGGTCGCTGTAATTAACTCAATGTTTATGTTCTTTCAACCAGAATCAGAATTAGCTTTCCTCATCGTTGTGTATGTAAGCGGGCACGCCCTTTATACCCGGAGGCTCTTATTTAGGTTTTAAGTTCTATTTACGATTTTATTATTTCAGCTTGAGTTTAGTTTTTTAATGTTTTGTTCGTATATTGGCGTGTGCTAGGGTACTTCTCTGATTTTGTGCAAATCACATGTCCGTGAATATTTTGGCGAATCTAAACATCCTAAAAGCCCACCAATATTTTTTATCTATAACTGGGTACCCTAGCTTTTAATGGCAAGAAGAATTAAAATTAATCATGACGATTTAATGACTCAAAATAATATTTTAGTTGCTTAAATTTCATTACCTTCGGTGTCTTTGTTGTGACGAGTTAGAAAAACATTTTTATTTAATTATACGTAGAGGTTTATGCTGCGAATTTTTACTTGAGGAACCTCAAGTACATCATAAGGAAATGAATTATGATTTTGCAAGATATAATATTGTTATTATTTTAATGCATTGTGATAAAAACAATTTGTCGTAAAAAATATTACATTACCTTCAGCCTATCTTGAAATATCAAACATCGTGCTGTATATTACATCGTCCCTGGATTGAGCACCCCTTCCCGCCTCCGCACTTGCCGATCAGTCGGCCAGCAACAACAGACGGGGCAGGACGTGCGCTATTTTTTTCGCGACCGTTAAAAAAGTACGACAACTACGCGCTTCAACCAATTTCGGTTTCATTACACTCAGCGAATTTTTGACGTAAGTAGTTGTTTATTTTTCATACTTTTAGTCTTAAGGCAATTGTTATAATGTATGTTCATGTTTATTATTATCATTATATACCGTAATCGATTAATTGCAGAGTAAAATAAAAAATAGTTTGAAAAATTCATTACCCTCACTTTCATTACCATCGATTACCTTCAGCTTTGAAGGTGAAGGTAATGAGACTAAAATGAAGGTAATGATTTTTTCATATTGTTCGATGTGATATTCTATTTAAACCTATTATACTGTCAAATTTTACAACTTTTACAGTAAATCTTACATGGTGTGAGGACACCGGTGTCCGCTTAGTCTAATATAAGATTTAATTATAGGGTTTCTAACAAATATTATCCTTTTCAGGAAACAAGTATGGCTAAAACTAAAACTAAAAAAACTCGCGAAGAAAAGCTTGCTCAAGCAAGGCTGCATAAAAGGAAAAAATACGAGGAAATTAAAAACGATCCCGAGAAATATGCAATTCAGAAAGAAAAAGAGAGACAGAGATACTTGAAACGAAAAGAACAAAATAAAATAAAATCTGCTGCTAAAATGACACCAAGGGAAAAAAGACTTCAAAGAAAAAAATGGAACGAAAACAGTAAGCGTTATTTAGAGAAAAATAAAAAGGAAAGAGTAATACAACAGATGCTGATTGATAATTCACCTCCAATAAGTGATAGAGAAGAAAATGTAGCTGAACAAGACCCATTAGAAGGGCCATCACATCAATCAGTAGAGGTGTCTAACATAAACTGCAAACGGTGTCAAAAGAAGGATAAGTTAATAAGAAGACTTCGTTATAGTTACAAGAAAGAAATTGGTAAACTAAAACAGGATAAGGATAAAGTTATTAAAGAAAAGCATGCAATGAGAAAAATGTTGATAAGGCAAATACATAAACAACGAAGAATACAAGCAAACCAACAACAGCCATCAACAGGCAAGAAAGTGGATAATTTGATAAAATCAATAGACGAAGACAAACGTGAAGAAGTAAAGAAAAAAATATTATTTGGAGAAATCATATCGAACAATTTAAGAGATGGGTTAAAAGTTTTAAGAAAGAAAGAAAAACGAGAGTTTAGCGATATAGTCATGCGGGACAAAGACCGTTTCAAGAAGCACAAGGTTTTAGGTAAAGCGTCGAAATTTACAGTGCGAGACAAACTTAAAATATGTCACAGAAATGAATCAAACATGGATACAGAGAGTAAATTGAAACAAGACGTAGAAGATTTTTTCGAAGATGACAGTAATACTAAAATTTCTCCTGATAAAAAAGAATTTATTACACGTAATGGACAAAAAAAACAAAAACGATATTTATCGGACACTTTAACCAACCTCCACAAAAAGTTTATGCACGTTCAAAACAGTAATATTGGATATTCTACGTTCTGTAAATATCGACCATTTTGGATCCTCTACCCTAAAGAATCTGATCGTAATACATGTGCTTGTAAAATACACGTAAATTTTGATTTGTTAGTCAAAAGTCTTAACAAGAAAAAAATCACTAAAGAGGCAAATGGAACTACTATATTGGAAAGCTTGTGCTGTGATATACACAATGAAGAATGCTTAAATCGAACATGTGAGGTATGTCGAAACAGAGTAATTAACTATGAAGAATTTAGCAATGAAGAGAAAATAAACTATTATCAATGGTGCGCAAAAAAAGAAACCTACAATGTCAAAGGCCAAGATAAAACAAAAATTGTTACCGTAAAAACTCGATTACAAGATTACCCACGAAACGTTATAAAAAAATTGGAAGATTCTCTAAAATCATACTTTAAACATTGTACTAACATCGTTGTCCAGTACAAGAGCATTAAATCTCTGAAAGCGACAATGACTACCAAGGAGGTTATGCTACACATTGATTTTTCCGAAAATTACTCTGTCAAGTTTAATGCGGAGATACAAAGCTATCATTTCGGCGGCAGTAGATTGCAAATAACGTTACATACTGCGGTTGCGTACTTAATTGATCCAGAAACTGGAATCATGAAGTCATACAGCGTTTGCAGTATCAGCGAATGTAATAGACATGACGCAAGTGCTATATGGGCACACCTCATACCACTATTAGGTTATGTAAGAGAAATATCACCATATATAGATACAGTACATTTCGTATCTGACAGCCCTTCAAGTCAATATAGGAATCGCTACATTTTCTTCGTTGTTAGTCAACTGCAACAGGATTTTCCAGAGTTAAACTTTATAACCTGGAACTATTTAGAGGCTGGACACGGCAAAGGAGCGCCAGATGGAGTTGAAGCTGTCCTGAAGAGAACCGCAGATAAAATCGTACAATTTGGTAATGACATTGGCACAATGAAAGACTTTTGGGAGCTCATTCAAGTCAAGGTAAAGAATGTCAAACTTTTATCTGTCTCAGGGCAAGATATTGAAGAAAGAAAATTTCCCTCGTCAGTTCAAGGATTTCGTGGAACGATGTCTGTGCATCAAGTGCTTTGGTCATCTAACAGGCTTCGAATAACCTTCCGAAAACTAAGTTGTTTCTTGTGTGAAAACGGTGAAATATGTACACATAACTACCATCTTGGATTTATGAACTTACCTTGCCTTTATGAAAATGTTGATTCTGAACATCTACAAGATTTCTTAAACGAAAACACGACGGACGAAGTCCTTCGAGAAGTGACAAATTCTCGAACACCTACCCCTACTAATCAAATCCTGAATAGATTAACCACTGAAACACCACAAAATATGAAAAATTCATCAAATAGAGCCCAAAATAATAACAAAATTACCATACTATCTGACGTAAAAGTACATTGGACCAACACTTCTTTTATTGGCAATGAAATGAAGAAAACAGCTAATACCAATTTTCAACTTGATTTTCAAAAGTTTGTTTCTGGCAAAGTCACGGTAAAAGAACAAGGAAAAGAACAAAATAATCCCGATGATATTTCAGAAAGTGACAATGTAAGAAAAATACTCAAAAAGGATAGAAAAGTGATGACAAATTTTTTTGACCATTCAGATGATAGTAGCAGTGGAAGAAACATAAGAGAAGAAGTCAGAATTGTAAAGAAAAAATCACGCATTACCTCATTTTTTGATGATTCTGATGATGAAAATATTTTTTAATTTACCAAACCCAAAGAATTGACATTGTCACAAAACTAAGAAGTTTTTTTTTGAGCATTTTTGAGGCTTTTTTCTGTCAAATATTTTTTGTATTCGTAAGAGAGATTATTTGCCCTGTTTTAAAATTAATATTTTTGGCGGTATGACATAACTGCAATAAATAAATGTAACAGTTTTTGAATATGTTTCGACAAGAAACAAGAGCTTGCTATAACTTTAGTGATTTTGAATAAGTATGTTATTAAGCAGATATTATTAGGCAGGATAGTTATGTTTCATAATTTATATAATTACGTTACATTAAGTAATTATAATTTTATATTTAATTCAACTCGTAGCTTCTTAAGTAAGACATGACTGATTAGATAACGAAACTTGTTTGATTTGCGATAGGAGACTGAATATATATTTTTTTGTTATGTTTTAAAGAATAAACTCTGATTGTGTAAAATTTACGTGATTTTATTTACTTCATCTAATAATATAATCCAGTATTTTTTATTTATTTATCTTAGACTCATTTCATTACCAGCCATTTTGTTTCATTACCTTAGTATCCAGTTTCATTACCAGTAATTTTTTTTCATTACCTTAGTCCCCAATTTCATTACCAACTCCACTGTTTTCATTACCATCAGCAGTACAGAATTTCATCGGTCAATATCTACATATGTAATGCGTATAATGTTGTATAATTTACATAAATAGTTTATGTTCTTAATACCAATTCTCGTGAATGTTTAAAATAAGGAATTGAAAATTTTCTCACATTTCTGTCAGAATTGCACTAAATCATAGAAATACCCGCTAGCTGACATATGACGCATAATTTGATGTATGTTTTGTTTTGTTTTATACTATTAATTATTTACATAATACTGTATAGAATCAAGTTCTTCTAACTTAACAGACAGCTGTGCTGCTGGGGAGTTTGTTCCGCCACTTCTTCTTCCCAGCTAAAGCACTAGGAAGTGTCGAAGGGTAAACGTTTTTGGGGGACTGTCTCATGTAACTTTGACGTTCAAAACGTGCTGACTCTCAGCCTAGTTTGAATAAATGACTTTTGATTTTGATTTTGAATATCGGTTAAAATAATTGAATAGAAGAACAAAATCCACAAACCCTTACAATCGACCGCCCTGACAACGTGTGCGTCCACGACACGACACCAGGTGGAACCCTAACAATCGGAACGCTGACAAATTACTCAGTTTTTACATGTTTATTACTTAAATATAAAATTACATCAGTAGGTAACCACGAGTGATAAAAGTATGGCTCGTTAGTGTAGTACGACTTTACAAATTAATAATAATTTTCATACAAAGGAGATGTGTCATTTTTATATCCCTTTATGGCCGGGAAAAAAATATCTTGCGTAGCTCGTTTTCAATCTTATATTCTAAGTACCCATGTCCAAAGTCATCCTAGAAAAAAAATAAAAAAAATCCCGCCCCCGCCCCGAAAAAGATCCCCCCTGAGAAAACGCCATGTCACGATAGTGCGATGTCGGCTTTACCTTGTCTATCAGAATTTTGTTAAGGTATAATTTTGCTATGTATATTTTTGTAATTTATAATGAAAAAAAGGCATGATTATTTATTTATATAAATAAAAAATGAATTAATCAACATTTAAACTAAAACATAACTTCTTGACATCAATCATTTCTTAAAAATTTTGGTACAATCACTTTGAAATAAAATTTTAGGAAACTTAGCCTCTAATTATTGCTTATGAAAGAATGTGAAACAGTTGCCTTTTCTGTTAAGACAAAGATACACGTTGCATTTTTCACATCTTATCTTGGATCTACTTGTACACCCTTCCATTCTACAGGATCGAGGGTTTTCGATCTCGTCAAATACCGGGTAATGTTCATAACCATCGTGACGTTTCGCCTCTGAAGGTACATTAGCCGGTCGGTATCTCTTGGCAGGAATATTTGAGTCGACATTTTCCGGATCTTGAGTCTCCAAACCTTCCATGTTTTCAATAGGATCTTGTTCTAGCCGTGGACGATCAGGGGTATTGTTAAGACCATCAGCTACTTGCAATTTGAATTGAAGTAAGTCAAAGACTTGGCCTCTATGTACGTGAGCCGTCTGGCAGTGTATTTTGTATAAACGCCAAGCATTTGCGACAGCAAGATCAAAAAAATGTAACATGATCTTCAAAGTTCATTTTCTGATCTTCATAAAAGTTCGATAATACTCGATTGATTGCTCGAGGACGTCAACTCCTCCCATGTTCCGATTATAATTGGCAATGATAAGGGGCTGCCTGACATCGACGTACGCATTCTCCTTTTTATCCCATCGCTTCACGAAAATATGATCGTCTGCTGAAGTGCAATTGGATGCCGCCAGAACGGATTTGTTGTCCATTCAGTGCACAATTACAACACTATTATTTACGAACTGTTCAGTATCTCCTCGGTTCATTTCACGGTCCTTTTTAAAAGTCATATATTTTTTGTCAGGTATTCTATTCATCATAACCGTTCCTGTGCCATGCATTCCTTTTTCAGATAATCTTTCCAAGAGAGGTATTGACGTGAAATAACGATCGAAGTAAATGCAACTTCCTGGGAGAATGGATTTGGAAAGTGCAAAATAACTGCTGCACCCACACCCAGAGATTTATCTGTGAATGGGGTGTTAGCCCCTTGATAGACATCAAAGTCGAGCATTAGTTCATCGCTTGTTGTGGCTACAAAAGCTTTCAAGCCGGTGGGTCTAGGTTTAGACTTTAAGACTTGGCGTAGACCTTTTGGGCACAAGCCGCAGAAGGGGATCATTTGTTCGTCTATAGAATAGTAACCCGGTAGCCTTTCTATTTTCTCACAAGCATTTTTACCTGATTTAATACCGGTTGTACTTTCCATAGACTGTTCTTATTACCAACTGGGGCGATATCCTCTTCCACCACATGAAAATTTGTGCGAAAACAGCTTCAGTCGGTCTTTTGGAATGATATCAGCTACTAATGCCAGTCTCATTTCTTGCCTCCAGTACATTTGAAGTCGTGGATAAGTTATGCACCCCATTATAAAATGCACACCAATGAACTTTTTCATTTCTACAGGATTGGTATGAAGAACCCTTCGAGTTTGCCTCAAGTAGTAATTATTTGTGCAGTAAGCAGCTTTCTCATAAAATGCATCGTCAAAATAGTCCTCGAAGTATTCGAGAGGCGTTCTAATGGTTTGTTGTTCCTGTGGCGGAAAATTATGTTCTTTTTGGTCAAATGGAATAGATTTCCATAGCCTTCGCCTAGACGGATCTCTGTAGCGATGAGCTGCCTCGGACTGAGCACGAACGCTAGGTGGCGGAGTACCAGATAAATCAGGCAGCTGATCTTATCTACTCATGCGGTCCCTCGTGCGGTACCGAGAAATACCATGAGATCTGCTTGGTGCGCTTGATGAACGATCAGGTTGATGATGCCATCGACTTACAGAACGACCACGTTGAGAGATACCACGATTTCGTTGCGAAGGTCCTCGACCTCTCTGTGAATCCCCACGACCACGTTGAGATCCAGCGCAGACTGTATTCGGACTAGGACATATTATTTCTGGTACCTGAATGTTAGTGGCTTCTTCTTCTTGCTCGCTGTTAGAAATTTCATCGTTTAATTTATTTTCAAGAGTCGTCACAAATCGTCTAGCGTGGAGACTCGACGAGTTTCAGCCACCGGAGCAGGCCGGGTTTCTAGGAGGATACAGTACCATAGACCACATCCACAAAGTGCGGCAGATTATACAGAAGTCCGAAGAGTATAATCGGCCGCTGTGTCTTGCGTTTGTGGACTATGAGAAGGCTTTTGACTCTATCGAGACCTGGTCTGTTTTGGAGTCTTTGCAGCGATGCCAAGTCGACTGGCTGGATACATCCAAATGCTGAGATGTCTTTACAAAAACGCGACAATGACCGTCCAAACTCAGGACCAGCGAATTGAAAACATCCCCTTGCGTCGAGTAGTGAGACAAGGGGACGTAATTTCCCCAAAATTGTTCTCTAACGCATTGGAGGATGTAGTCAAGACACTGAACTGGAGTGGACGCGGTATTAACGTCAACGGCGATTACATCTCACACTTGAGATTTGCAGACGACATCGTCATATTGGCTGAATCGCTGCAGGACTTGCAGCAGATGCTGGACGACCTAGTTGATTCTTCTAAAAGCATTGGTCTCCGGATGAACTTGGACAAAACCCAAGTTACGTTCAATGAACATGTAACTCCGGGACCGATTCCTATCAATGGCGGTACCCTCAAGGTTGTTCAAGAATACGTTTACCTCGGGCAAACTCTGCAGTTTGATAAGACCAACCTTGAGAAGAATTCAGCTGGGTTGGGTAGCATTTGGGAAGCTTCGTCGAGTTTTCTCGTCGCGTATTCCGCAGAGCCTAAAGACGAAAGTCTTCAATCAGTGCGTCCTGCCTGTTGTGACCTACGGAGCCGAAACGTGGACACTCACGGTACGGCTGGTCCATAAATTCAAAGTTGCTCAGCGAGCTATGGAACGAGCTATGCTTGGAGTATCTCTGAGGGACAGAATCCGGAATGAGGTGATCCGGCAGAGAACCAAAGTTGACGGCATAACTCAAAGAAAAAGCAAGCTGACATTGCAATGGGCTGACCACATTAGCCGTAGAACCGATGACCGTTGGGGTAGACGTGTTCTTGAGTGGAGACCGCGAATCGGCAAACGAGACCTCAGGCTAGGTGGAGCGACGATCTTCGCAGGATGGCTGGTAGCAGCTGGATGAGAGTTGCCGAGAATCGGGCTGAATGGCGTATAATTGAAGAGGCCTATGTCCAGCAGTGGACTGCTATAGGCTGATGATGAGACCATATCGTTCTTTTTAAAGCCATAAACCAATCTTTGCCAGGAATACCATTTTTAAACGGTAGAATCAGATCGTTTTGGTTGACATAATCACCAACCATCTGCAACACTTCTTTTCTGCTAAGCCCAAATACATATTTTTCCATTACATGGAGTTTCGTTGTCAACTTATATTCAATTTTGGGTGTCGGAGCTGCATTTCGCCCAAGTGTTGTTAATTTTGTTTTTCTTTTATTTATTTGCATGATCCATAATGGTCATACGAGGTATTTGGAATGTTTTAGAAGCACTTGGTTGGTTGGTCTAGTGGTAGCAAGCGCTACTGCTGAGCTTCAGGTCCTGGGTTCGATTCCCAGGTCGGGCAAAGTGTTATTGGGTGTTTTCGTCTGAAATTTCTCAGTAGCAGCTCGTAGTATGGATTTGTGCCAGGTTGACGGTAATAGGCTCGCCCCCTATTACATGGGACTTAAACATAACAGGCAAAATGTTGGTGTACTATGCGTACACCCTCTGCTCAACCCTTCGGGGAAACAAGGCGTGATGTTATGTGTGTGTTTATCCACTCATTCTACCACATGCAACTTCTCGTACGGATTCTCTTAATTTCTTCTTAGAGTAAGACCCTCTATTCTGATTCTGTTCAAGATAAAGCGGCAGGAAACGCCCAGATGTTTTCATTGTGAGGATCGTCTGGCGGACACGGTGGAGCATATGGTAGAGGTGTAGGGCACACCTCTACCATATGCTCCACCGCAATGGGTAGCTCGCCACCCGGTAAAGACCAGGCCCGTGTCTACAGCGCATAGTGTTCCACGCGCGCCTCAAAGAGATTTCAGCAGTACTGAACGGGTCTGCTAAGACCCATGCATGCCAGGGTTGCGAGATTTGTTCGAAAGAGATACCGTAGCCCTGGCACATAGGCAATTGAAGGAACTCGGGTGGGTTTTAGTCAGTAAAAGTCTGACACGTCGCGCAGTGGGAAATAATGGAAACAATTCCAGCCACGCGTCATTTTATGAGGTAGGGTAACAATTTTTTGTTAATCTCTTTAAAATGTCATATTCTTTAAGCTACAGGTGCGGAAATTATGAAATTTATCGCTGTGTTTTTAGTAATCCAGAAAAACATCATACGTCTAAGCTAATTTACAACCCTCAACCCACCTAACCGTGGGTACAGCGAGCTAGCTTGGTATTTTTCTTCAAATAATTACATTTTATACTACATGTAGGCTAAAGCAGCTAATGTCTCAAGCAATGACACTTGGCTTGATTTAATCCTAACATTCGCACCCTCCCTTGTTTCCTCTCATGGCCAGTGTCTCGCTCCTAGATTTTCCCATCATGACCTCAGTTTCCTCTCCTATATCCTAAAACCGCCTAAACCTGTTCCTAAAGTTCTGCGTATGCGGTGTTTTGCACGTATGGAAAAACTGCGTCAAGATGCGTCAGACCTCAATTGGGAACTCTTGGCAGCGGCGACAGATGTGAACGAAAAGCTGTACCAAAATGACACCACCGGTGGTGTCGTATGGAATCTCTAGTCCATATGACACCACCCTAGTGATGTCCAGAAACGCGTGTTTTTGACAAACAGCTCCCAATTCATTATTTTAAGTTATCTATAGTTAAACGATAATTAATGAAACAGAGTTTATAAAATATTTTTTTTTTATTTAAGTGAAGTAAGTAGTTATGTAGGTATTAAAGAACGGACCGGAAAACTAGTCTTCCAGCATGTCCACAATAGGGAACATGCAATATTTTTATTTTTGTTTTCACTTTAAAGAATTCCATGTAGAATAGACTACAAATATATTAAAAAATTAAAACATTGTAATTTATCGGAAAAAATTCGGTTTCAAATTGACAATTTAAATTTTCCCGCGAAAACGGACCTATAGTTCCGATGACGTCATTCCTGTGTGTCACTGGCCGTATTTGTTCGTCGGCTTTCATACTTTTGCATATTTTTTGGACTTTCGAGATATATTTTGTAAAAATCGTAAAAATTTAAAATGGACTATCCATCAACATCAGGTGATCATAACAATACCACTAATAATCCGAAAAAAGCCGCGTTTATTCATGTTTTGTGCCAATGAGTCTGTGATTACTTCAACAAAGTTTCCAAATAAATTGTTTTTGACTAGACGTTCTGACCCAAAATTGAGAAAAAAGTGATATCAAGCTGGAAAAAGAAATGACAATTATTCTCCAAAGACCACTATTCGATGCTGTGAAGAACACTTTGACGTAAGTCATAAGGCGAATATACTTGTTATACGAGTATGCTTAGTTAATCTCTATATATAAAAGTACTCTGTGATTAATCTGCTAGAACGTAAAAACACGTTAGTTACCTACCTAATACTTACAAAACTTGTCTATAGTAGATTTTTAATTTTACAGTTTGAGATCGACGTCGATAATTGGTAAAAATTTAAAATGTGTGGAGGAAACCTTTTTCTGAAAAAAGAACTCTTGGTAAATTCCTGGAGTCTGCTTTGATAATCCCAACTACCATTTTTATTTAAAAAACGCAATTAATATTACCATAAAATAATATTCACTTTAACAACCACAACCTCAACAAGTCTTCGTAACCGGAGTGACGTCACTAAACGCTGATTGGTGTTTTGAAATACGTTTCGTTTCAAGTCATTTTTACACGCTTTATATTAGCTTCACTTGTATGTTTGTATATTTGTATATTTGTATGTTTGTTTGTAACCGACTCCTTATAGCGCTATTTTGACCCACTTTAAACGACCAGATTTCATTCAAACTTTGCACACCTGTCAAGGACCAATGACAATCCAATAATTTCATAAATTTGTGTAATTATCCTTGCCAGGGTTACCAGGACGCCTACCACGAGCTCTTAACGCGATCCAACTTTTCTTCTAATTCGTACCATGACCTCAGTTTAGCGATTCAATTTAGATCATGCCATCTGACAGCGATTGTTCCAAACTGAGTCGCACGTTTTGGGTTCATTCATTCAATTTTGTACTTGTTTGGTACCATGACGT
This sequence comes from Aporophyla nigra, assembly GCA_947507805.1. Classification (NCBI taxonomy): domain Eukaryota; kingdom Metazoa; phylum Arthropoda; class Insecta; order Lepidoptera; family Noctuidae; genus Aporophyla; species Aporophyla nigra. Next base: position 20,693,463 of record OX382292.1, on the reverse strand, counting down.
CTATAGGCAGCTCAACTGAAACGCTCAACTGTCAAAATAAGCGATTCATTAAAAGTTAATATTTCTCTAACATAAACTGAATCGTTTGGTGAATTATTAACGAAAACAAAGTTATTTAGTGCTATTTTTGTGGAATTTAATAAAAACCAGTGTAAGTGTACTTTAATCTTTCCTATAAAGTCTAAAATGCCTATTTTACATGCCTTTTTAAATCGCATTTGTTTTTCTTTATCAGATGTCTGATGAACTACTTTTATTTGAGTTTTTTGAGGAAGATACTGCCTCACACTGTACCCAAAAACGTAACAGACTCCAGTTACGCGGTCAGTTGGACCCCTTCAATAATTTTGAGGATGCCGAATTCATTAGGCGCTACAGGCTATCCAAAGAATTAGTGCTCGATTTGTGCGCTGAGTTGAGCCCAATGTTCAAAGAACCGGTCAAGTCAACGGATTTATCCTTAGAGAACAAGGTAGATAATCTAACTTCTTACCTCTTTAGTTTACTTAATTCATTTAACATATGTTTTTGTGTGTGAGAAAAGATTTGAGAAACTACTTATACCTATCCAATTTTGTACAACTAAGTACAGGGGTTCCATAATATGTATACAATTATTGTTGTAATATTTGTTTAAGGTTTTGACTGCCTTGTCATTCTATGCCACAGGGTCTTATCAAAGACCAATTGGAGATATAGGTGGTCATTCCGTAACACAACAAACGGTGTATCAGTTTTATCACAAATAACCACAGCATTAAATTCTACCCAAATGAGAAATAAACACATTGTTTTTCCAAGGACATTACAGGAACGTAATGCCATAAGAAAAGAGTAAGTAAATCAATTATTTTGGGTTGATATTGTTTCGGCACGAAGAATCTAAATAAATAAATCTAAAGGAAACCTAAATCTGCTCCACATCCATCACTTCACGTATACATCCCAATGCAAGGCACAAGGACTTCTCTCTCCATGAATCACATTAAATGTAACAAACCTCAACAGCATATTGGAAATTATTCATGATAAAATATAAATGGTAAATACAAAGCTTCCTTTTCAATTACATTATTTAATCAAATCAAATACCCAAAAAAAAAAAATAGAAGTAGAGAACCACAATTAAATACATAACAAAGTTTTGTTTTTATTCTTAAACTAAACAATTTAATTACTAACTAGCGAATGCCCCGCACTGGCCAAATATTTGGTTAAATATTAATTAGAGATTATAAGTGGGTATTAAGTATCACAGTCTAATACACATTTTCAGGTTAATCTTTGGCTATTATTACTAATTATTTAAATTCTTAATTATCAACAAAAGTAAAAACATTGCAATTAACAGCTTCAGTGTTCAGTTGAATATATACATATAAGTACCTATTGCTATCAATATGAACATAGCAGGGTTGCAATCCATATCTTTTTTATGTAGTAGGTATAATAATACATTCAAGGGATGGTTCCTTACAATGCATCTCTTGATTTTCATCTGTTGTAGGTACCTACTATAATTTTTTGGCTTAATTTTTTGGGATGAGTCAACCAACCTTTTAATTCAGTAAAATAATTTTCTTGCTGGTTTTGTAATATTTCCAATTTTATTCTAGGTTTTATCAACAATTTAGAATACCAGGAGTTTTGGGTTGCATCGACTGCACGCAAATCGCTATCATAAGACCCAATGAGCATGAAGAAAGATATTTTTGTAGAAAATACTATCATTCCTTAAATGTTCAACTGGTAATTAAATATAACAATACTTTAAAGTTTTATAATAATATAAGTACATTAATTAATTTTAAGTTTGTACTTTTTTTTTTAGATATGTGATGCTAATATGTACATCACAAGTGTTGATGCCAGCTATGGTGGAGCTTCGCATGACTCGTTTATCTGGAATCAACATCCAATAAAGGCTTATTTAGAGGTACTTGATGAGCCAACTTGGCTTTTGGGTAAGAAATTACTTACATTAGGTGCCTATACCTAATGTAAGACACACCACACACACTCACACACTGTAGAGGTTTGATGTAGACTGTAGATATGCTCCTATAATATAATTCCTAAATTAAAAAACCTCTACAGTGTGGTTTGGTAAGAGATATTCTATGTCTAATGCAGTCTTAAGTATGTATATACTTCTGTCTGACTGTTATGTAATATACTTCAGTTGAATAAAATAATTAATGCACTTATGCAAAATTAGTGCACCTACTTTAAAAAAGTTGCTTTCAAATACAGGGGGCCCAAATAGCGAAGTCAATAAAAAAAAAAAAATGTCATAACTAGGGGTATTCGAAAATACCCCATGTGTGTTTCGCGATATTTGATAGTCTAGGAGATATAAATATATATTTTTTTTAATTTAAGGGGAAATTCTTCAGGAGCATCTTTAAAAATAATTACTAGTAGAACCTGAAACAAAAAATCACGGAACGTACATGGGGTATTTTCGGGTACCCCTAGATTTGAGAAATCATTTTTATTTTTTATTTACGTGACTATTTGGACCAGCCTGTATATCTGTATATTCTAATATTTAAATTTGATTACTTTTTTAAACAGTAATAAGTGAATTATTTCTTTACAGGTGACTCTGGATATCCATTAAGACCATACATGATGACACCAATATTAAATGCTGCACCAGATACGCCTGAGAGCCATTATACAGATATGCATGTCCGGGCCAGGAACATTGTTGAGAGGACAATTGGGCTACTTAAAGCACGTTTCCGCTGTCTGTTAGTGCATTGAGTTTTACATTATAAGCCAGAAGTTGCAGCCTCTTTTGTAAATGCCTGTGTCATTTTACACAACATGTGCAATCGGGCTCAACTACCGGTGCCAGAACTAACAGATGCAGAGGTCCGCCAAGAAGCCCAAATGCAACATAACTATGTCGACGTTGGGGACGGCATTCAAAATACCCTACAGCAAGGCACGTCCACAAGAGCTAGGCTTGTTCATCGGCTGTGGGCAGCCCGGGAAGCCTGAAAAATAACATTTATATATTTAATGTATTTAAAAGTTGTTTCATTTTGTATATAACCACTGTAGAGCGTTGGGTTATTTACTTAGATCCATCAAAGTGTCTAAGCACAAAGACCGAGCACTGCCGGTCAATGTCGCAATATTGCCACCATTTTTAGGGTTCCATACCTGAAGGGTCCAAAAAGTTTCCTATTTTCGTCACTCACGTATCCGTCCGTCCTCTGTCACACAGGTTTTACAGCCAAACGGTTAGAGCTATAGTCTTCAAATTTTTACAGTATAACGATCTTGTTGACCCAAAGCCATAGAAATTGTCAAAAAATATTTTTAAACGTTTTGAGGGGGGCTCCCATACAGCTAATATCTCATCGAGTGGGGTATTGTTGTTTAGAGCTCGTTGAGTTGACAAATACTGTATCTTTTGTTAAAAAAATATTGGAAAACAACGGAATGACAAGCCACCAGTAAGCTACTTTTTACAAAATTTGTATGTAGTGTTAAATATTGTATGGTGGTACGGAACCCTTCGTATGCGGGTCCGACTCGCACCTGGCCATTTTTTTTTTGGGAATGTCATCTACTGGTAAAAGGATTTTTTTTTTTTTCTATCACAGGAATTATGTTTAATTGTATTTTGAAAAAGTAACTTATATTCTTACCTAGCATTTAATATGCCTTTTATTGCTCTGAGTTCAAGAGTTATTTTTTCCATGATTTGGTTTCTTCTTTCATCAATTCTAACTCTCTCCTCAGACATATTAACAAGTGCGCGCCTTGCTGTATCTGCAGACATAGGTAACACTCGACGCTGCCGCTGCCGCCGACGCGGGGTAGACGAGGCGCGTGGCACCACTGGCGGGGCTACTGGAGGGGGCGGGGTCGTAGCTAGCGCGGGTGCGGGTGGTGTAGACGACGCCGTCGTCGGGTCAGGAGTAAACAATTGTATATCTTGTATATCTACTAACTCCATGGTCATGTGATGAGCCAGAATGCTTTCAGATTGCTCACTATGAGCAGATAACAGTGGAGCGCTCGAGGCCTCAGTCCGATCTTCTGTTGGCTGTTAATCATTCGAAAGATGTTAAACACTGTCTATCAGATAGGTACTGTGACATCATATCGACGGGTTCCGGGCTAGTTGTATTAAGCGACACTTTGAGCGATATAGACTTTTATGCATATTTGGAATCACGAATTTTTCTGCGTCATTTGAGCTGGGTTTGGTGACGATCGGAGCACTTTTTTGTCGCTTAATACAACCGCATTTTTTGGGCCCATTTTGGACTGCAATGAATGAAGCGACATAAAATATTGACAAATTGGATGCCTTAGTTCTAAAAGTCACTAAGTCCATTTTCTTTGTTTTGAGATGAGATCATTTAAAGTGCAAAAAAAAATGTTTTAAGAAAATGGCCGCATAAATAAATTTGGAAAAAAATGAAACAATCGTTTATGGGGTAGGCTTTAATATGGTGTTCTTAAAAAAAAAAACATTATTATTATAATATCAGTATTAAATACTTAAAAAACAGGACTTATCGCAAAATTAGTGGAGTTAGGGACTTCTTATGAAAATTCTTTGGAATTAGTGACATATTATCTTAACCTTAATAAAGAACAAAAAATCAATCAATAACAAAACTATAAACTTCTTCTTATTATTAGCATTAACTGTTAATTTTAACACAATATAACCTTCCTTCTTATCTTCTCATTAAATTTAAAATCACGTTTAATCATATTGGACACAGTTTTATTATTATATTATTGTCTTTATTCATAAATTTCTTCTTGTGTATCGTTATTTTCAAAATCCTGCTCTCTTCCTGAAGAAGTAGCTTCTAACAGTATGTCATCGTAAAAGAGTCGTTTTTCAACGGGAACATACTCAAGCAGTTTCTTGATATCCTGAAGTTTTGCTGGTTTTAATGGTAACATCCCTTGGTGCCATGCCAACACGATACAATGTCATTTTCTTAAAATTTTGACCTGTCATCGAGGTAGCAAATTCAGGGTGTCGGAATCTTTGAAAGCGTACATTTCGGCATACAGCTATTCCATTTATTGATGGCTTAATATGAGCATCATACAGGTTCTTGTAATTCTTAATTTTTAAGACGCGATCTTCAAGATTTTCCTCATCCCTTAGATTCTTTTCTAGAAAGAGAACTTGGAATTTATTTGTATTGCGTGAGTTTTCTATCAGATCTACGTAATAGCCAGGCATGTAAACCTTTTCTGTTTTAATACGCTTTCTTTCTATGAGTGCAAAGTCGCGATCTATTGGCATCATGCTATGTCCAGGAATCGGATAAGAAATTGAAACTTTTTGAAATATATTATTTGCACATAATTGGTCCAGGAAAGTGAATAGATAGCGATTTTTGTTTTGGCTAAAACAATTATCACAAAACAACTCCAAGTGAGTGTGCTCTGGAAGTTTGTTGTGCGCGATGTAGTCAGCCAAAGCTGTTAAGACTTCATTTGGCCCTTTTTGTCCGTAATTTTCAGTATATAAATACATGGAAGCTGTGTTGTCTGAAAGATTGTGAATACCGAAATTATGTAACCACAATTGACGTGAATAATATTCTATAGAAACATTTGTTACAGGTAATGGCAAATTCTTCTGGTAATCAAAACAAAGTGATAACTTATCGTTTTTCTTGTCAGCTTCAGTTTTTGTGATTGTTTTCAAAAACACTTCAGCCTTTCTCAAATGAAGTTCTTTTTCCATCTTCAAAGAATTAACATGTTTCATGTCTTTGTTCATAGTCGCAAAATCTATCTGAACTTTTAATTTTTCACATGTCGCGCAATATTAAAATCATTATTGAAGATTTCATTGAACTTGCTGTACTTAATGTTTATTTCAGGGTTATCACCTTTGAACTTTCTGTGTAACTCAGCAACAGATAGATTTGAATCAATGTATTTTTTATGTTTATTAGATTCTCTAGAGTAGTGTGATTCTCTAGCTGGAATACTTTCAATAAAATCGTGTACTTTTTTTATAACATCTTGGCTATAAGTAGAATGACTTTGCCTTCCTCTCAAGTCAGTGATGTCTTTTTCTTTATGCTGTACTTTGCGCTGAAGCCTTTCCCTTTTTATACCGTGTATCGCTAAGAAAGCTTGCTGACATAACACTACAACTCTTTTTTTCAGACTAACATGATACTTAAAAACCTTTCGTGGCCTTGCTTTTGTTGGAGATTTTGTTGGGCGAAATCTAAGAGGGTTAGTTTCTTGAAGGCAACCTTGCAAGTATACGTTTTGATTCGTGTGCGAAGACAAACCAATAAATTTGTTGAAAATACTATCAGCCTCTTTTTCTGACAGCTTTTCTTTACACTTGCACCGACATTTTGGTATTTCGCGCCTAACATGGTTTTTGACGTTCTTTTTCTTGGTCAAATTTTTCTTCCAACTTTCTGGCCTAGATGTTCTTTTTTTCCCACGCTTTTTTATTATGTTTACTTCTATATCGTTCGTTTCATCTATTTCTTCAACCTCATTAAACTCACCAGTTATTTCATTTAAAATTTTCCTCCTTTTAGTAGGCTCAATAGTTCGAAATTCAATATCTGAAACGTCATTTTCATCATAAACTTCTATTTCTTCATTATCACCTTCACTATCTGATACAATTTCTCCCGTTTTTTCATTCAACTTGACTCGTTTTTTATTACTTATTTTTCTGATACCATTTTCAACATCATTAATTTGATTTGTCAAATTCGTAGCACTCTGTGAACTAATAAAATAAATTATTGAAGAATATGTCCAGATTCGTAAATTTATAATATGCGGGTAGTTCTAAAATTATTACGGGTATTATACCAATACACTTACCTGTTTCCTGTATGAACGCTGGCAGAGGTCGTGATACGCTTATAAGTCGTGATCGCATTTTCATTTTCTGGAGTCCATTCACTACCAGAGGAATCACCGTCGTATATACCACAATCGTACATAAGTCTGAAATAAAAAGACTAGTAATTATTATTCTATTAATATTTCATTTATTCTAACCAAATCGAGCACAAATTGAAAAAAATACTTACCGTTCCACTTTATCCTCTGACATTCTCCAATTTTACACTTTATTTCGTTTTCTTCTTCAATTTTTAAGTTTAAAACAGTTTTCGCAAACTAATCTTTTCCAACATTCAAATCAGTGAAAATAAACGACCGTCTGTGTGACCAGGATATAGTTTAAAAATACATGGATTTAGTGACTTATCACATAAAATTCATTGGATTTGGGTACTTTTTGAATTTAGTGACTTTTTGAATTCAGTTTAGAGGATTTAGTGATTTTAGGAATTGGAAAAAAACATCTTAGCGACGTTTAATTAAAAAAACCGGCCAAGTGCGAGTCGGACTCGCGCACCGAGGGTTCCGTACAAACCTGTACATACAAGTTTAAAATTTAAAAAAATATTTTTATTATATGATGTAACTAAAAATTTACGGTTTTCGCAATTTTTCCTTTATCTGTGCTATACGACGTTGCTTCGTACCAAATTTCAAAATTCTAGATCGACTGGAAGTACCCTTTAGGTTTTGATTCCCTTGCGAGTTTCGAAAATTTGCGGAAATTTGCGGTATAAACGGCTATATCTTTTGATTGCGTTAGCTTAGCAGTTTGATTTTTTCACAGCTCCAAGGGACAGTAGTTTTAAGTATTTGATATAAATTTCAGCTTGATACCTTCACGCGTTTGATATATGTAATTATTATATGTAGTTATTATGTATCTAATATTTAATTGTTGAATTTACTAAATGATTTGTATAACAAACTTATTTTTCTTAAATCAAACACTGATTTGACTCAACGGTCACTTTTTGAATCATAGTAGTTTGTTAACGGGTATAAAAGGCCGGAGCCACAGTGAAACAGTCAGTTGCTTGACAGATGTCCAGTTGGTTAGTTCTAGTGCTATTATTGTGTGGAAAGGATCGACCAGAGGTCACGTAAGTTAAGTAATTGATATTATATCCTAATTATTGCCTATTATGACAATGTTGTTGTACTGGTTATAGTGTTGCCATATTGCTAATGTTTTAAATCATATAAATGGAATATTCATATTCTTTTCTAGATATTGTTGTTATTGTGATTATGTTGATATTATTCAGAGTTCTCTTGGACAATGGTCCAAGAGATAGTATTAATGTATTTAAGATAATGATAATGTATGGCAATGTAAGAAATGTGTTGATATAATACTTCAGTACTGTTTCCATGGAGTTTCTTGTCCTTCTTCTCCATGAAGACCTAGTTTTGGAACGGACGACTAGTTTTCTGATTAATACTGACAAGCCTAATTGAAATATATGTGTAGTCTTGTCTTTCTGTGCTTTACTTATTGAAACCCTTTCCTATACACAGTAAATAGGCCGTTATCATTCTGACATTCAAAGCTTGATAATTGGTATATATATATATATATATATACAGTTATAGCTATATACTGCTTAATACAACATCAGAAGTGGGATTGTTCCCTCTCCTTTTAAAACCGCTTACGAATGGATTTTATTTTGTTATTTTCATGTTCGATGGTGGAGCTACTAACGATTTATGGAACCGTTGGTTGGCGGGTCGCTAACTTCACTCGCACCTTGAAAATGGCATTGTGTTGCCTTTGACATCAGAGCTGCGGTACTGCAACTTGTTGTATGAGGTTTGAAACTGCGGAAACTTGACTTTTTGTAATAGTATCAGGAAGTTTTCCGGAAATAAGTAGTAAATGAAATCCTTAGAGGCTCTATTACATTAAAATGAAATACAAAGGGATAAAATGATTAAATTGAGGAATTAAGTATTGCCATTCACTTTTACATCATTATTCAATAGATAATCAAGTACTAGTATGTACAAGTACAAGGATTATTGTGGATATGTTAACTACTTAATAGTCATTGAACCGGTTTCTTTCAAATATTATTAGAGGATACAATTTTGAAAAAAAAAGGGGAAGTAGTATGAAGCAGGTGTTCACAAAAGTGAAACTGCGCGATATGAGATGTTTAGAAAGTATTAATTTGTACAGAAAGAGGTACCGGTTACGGATGTCAAAGTTTAAAAAAAATATCTTTAGACTAACTACCTAGCCACTTTTAACAAAAACCATAAATAAAAATAAAAAATTAAGGAGGTCGGTTGTTGTTTTTTTGAAACGGTTTTTTATTTTTAACTGTTAATTATGGTATCTATCTTCTACACCATTGCTGGCCACATGAATAGCAGTGATAGGACTATTAGAATATCATCATGATAAACAAAGTGGATTAAATTCGTATTATCGAAGCTAACGCAAAAACTACCAAAGCAAAGTCAATAAAATTCAAATGGCGTCACACAAAAAGCACCAACTTTCAATTAAAAAAAAAAAGAACCATCAAAATCGGTTCACTTAGTCAAAAATTGTGATGTAACAAACATTAAAAAAAACAGTTGAATTGAGAACCTCCTCCTCTTTTTGAAGACGGTTAAAAAAAATTGTAAAGTGAATCTGGTTTTGTTAAAGTTTTAATTTGTTTTTGTGATACACGTATTAACAACAAGAAATCGTTACGTTAGAGCCGTAGTACACACTTGGCTGGTCATGTATTTTATTATTTACCAAAGCATTAGAAAAGTATATATAGAAACCGTTGATTAGGTTACAAATAAATAAATACATGAAATGACTTTTAGAAAAAAAAAAAAAATAAGATGCTAAACACGTCATAATGTTGACTAATTGTTTTCTGCATTTTGAATTTTGTCTTAATCTGCGTTTGCTACTTAATTTTAAAAACATGTAAACAAATTAGTTCAAAAATAATAATCTTAATACCTAAACGTAAAGCTAAATAGATATTCAAGTTGCTATAACATCAATTTGATATTAGGATTTTTAATACACTATAGATATTCATAGCTTAATCAGCACAGTTTGTTCATTAGCTTCGGAACATGTCACGGGCGGTGTATGCCCAAGGTAGTTTTAGCATTTTGAAATCAATCAAGTAACAGAGTAAGTATGAAAAAATATTTGAGGTGGTAGTAAACGCAGAATTCATAGATAACACTTTGTCTAATTATAAAAGTGGTTATGCAGATCTCAGTACTTAATGTAATTGTAGTTTTATTTCTTTTGAGGGTTATACTATTATAAGATATTTAGAATTAGCTTGTGAGCTTTTTATCATAGGGACATAGGTAATGATGAAATTGTATGATGAATTGGGTTGGAATTACCAGTGCTCACAGGGATGAGGCTTGAGACAAAACCTTATTATTTAGGTTTGGTTAAACTGAAACGACCGGATTTATAAAACAATACAAATAAAAGAAACGGGAATTGATGTCAGAAATGATTAAGCTACACAATTCGAGGTTAATTTAATTGTGAAATAAATGAAAATTTACCGCTGGGGTCATAAGCCTGGTGTTAGGGGACTCACGTGCAGTGGGTGGAGCCATAACATCACTTGGGTCATAGACCAATGAAAACAATATAAACGGGTCTCTTATCGCGTTTGACACTTGTACTTCGAGATGACGTACAGTTCGGTATGGCCGAGAAAGGTTATTTTCAAATTATAAGCATTTTTGTCCATTTCAATGGAACCAAACGTTCAAACGATACATTGACAAAGATTCGATTTATTATGATTCATTGGATAATTATTTTGTAAGATTAAGAAAAAGGTATTGTGAATACTGATGTAATAACATGATGTATAACAGTTTTAATGGGCGTTAACCATTTTTTTTAAGTTATAGTCTGATCCTTTATATCTTCTTCAGTTCTCAAATTATTTCCCTAATCAAACTCACCTCCTTAAGCTACGATACTGAGCAGATTATCACATAAAAAAATAAATAAAATTCCATTACAGCAATTACCGATAAATCAACCCAAATCTTTCATTATCAATGGCCTGACAATTTTATGAAAAACGAATAAATTAAAAACAAGAGAAAATAATGATGCTGTTAGTATCACCCTATTGATTCGGTTTGACATTTTAAGATGATAGCTGAATGTCAACTGTCAATGAAACTGTGGAACATATTTTCGATCTGACTGTACAAGTACTATAAAAACGATGTTATTTGAGAGATATTTAAATGCCAATCAAATGTTCAGGGTAATTTAAAATTACTTGTTTTAGGTTCTGACGTTTATAAATTATTTCGGAGACAATTTTAACGAAGAAAACAACACAAAGTATAAATATTCGGAATAAATAGTTAGTAGTTTGTTTAACGTCCTGGAAATTGAATTTATATTTCATTTCATTTCATTTATTCATAAACAATTTACATTGTGTTGAATATTTACACATGCAGTTAACATAAAAATAGAAAAAAAAATTAAAATACTGAGAACAATGAACTATTAATTATCCTCCCAGTGAAATTCAAATATTCGTACTACGTATACTTCGGTATGGTCCTCTATCTCTTCTTCAATCGGTCTTTCGTTGCTGGCGGCCGTGGTCACTGGACTCATTTAAGCGGACAGTCAAGCTCCATTGACTCTGTTCCAAAGTAGCTAACACCACCTATTGAAATTAATTTGAGGATGTGGCTGCTTTTACTTGGATTTGTTCTTATTTTTTCCAAAGTAATGAGCATCAAATAGTACGGAAAATAAATAGCTTTTCTCAAGATTAATCTCTACGAAATAATTGTTTTTACTTTGGTATTATTTACAGTTATTGCTTCCAAAGTGAGCTATTGGTCGGAGTGACCATGTCAAAAATTTGTGAAAAACTAGTAAATGTTTATTGAATACGGTTTTCGGTAATATTGTCAGATTGACCGAGCGATAAATTATTCGAATCATTTTCATGATCACTGGCTAGTGTTTTGATACAATGGTTCTTGAATAGGAACGGCTTTTTGAATTATTTCTATAACAATTGTTTTGTTAACTAAATTATAGCGATAAACGATTCATTATTTGTCAAAATTGTTAAAGTACTTAACCAGTTTCTATTATGAAGGTAAAGAAAAAAAAAAGAGTTTCGATACATAGGTAGATAAGTTTTATTAAGCCTAGAGAACCTGAAATGAGAAACAAAACGAAAAGTAAAAAAGAAACAAAGTAAAGATCGCTGGGCAATCGTTTACTTGGTGCTTGTCTATCTCACCAGCAGCGGGTGAATGGGACTTGCATGACGAGGTAACCGATAAAATTTGTTTCCGCTGGTCGGTCATTTGCTTGGTGCAAGTCTATCCCACTAGCAGCGGGTGGAGGGGACTTGGCACGTCTAGGCACTTGGCAAAACAAAAGGAAAAAAAAAAATCAAAAGGAGAAAAACAAAAAAAGAAAAACAAAATGAGTAAAAATAAAAGGAGGAAAACAAAAGGAGAAAAAAAAAACTGTACAAAAAGGTATCTAATGTAGGTACTTCGAGAGCGAAGTACTTGTCAGTATGGCCGTGATATATGTAATTATTATATGTAGTTATTATGTATCTAATATTTAATTGTTGAATTTACTAAATGATTTGTATAACAAACTTATTTTTCTTAAATCAAACACTGATTTGACTCAACGGTCACTTTTTGAATCATAGTAGTTTGTTAACGGGTATAAAAGGCCGGAGCCACAGTGAAACAGTCAGTTGCTTGACAGATGTCCAGTTGGTTAGTTCTAGTGCTATTATTGTGTGGAAAGGATCGACCAGAGGTCACGTAAGTTAAGTAATTGATATTATATCCTAATTATTGCCTATTATGACAATGTTGTTGTACTGGTTATAGTGTTGCCATATTGCTAATGTTTTAAATCATATAAATGGAATATTCATATTCTTTTCTAGATATTGTTGTTATTGTGATTATGTTGATATTATTCAGAGTTCTCTTGGACAATGGTCCAAGAGATAGTATTAATGTATTTAAGATAATGATAATGTATGGCAATGTAAGAAATGTGTTGATATAATACTTCAGTACTGTTTCCATGGAGTTTCTTGTCCTTCTTCTCCATGAAGACCTAGTTTTGGAACGGACGACTAGTTTTCTGATTAATACTGACAAGCCTAATTGAAATATATGTGTAGTCTTGTCTTTCTGTGCTTTACTTATTGAAACCCTTTCCTATACACAGTAAATAGGCCGTTATCATTCTGACATTCAAAGCTTGATAATTGGTATATATATATATATATATATACAGTTATAGCTATATACTGCTTAATACAACACGTTCCTGAGAAAAAGGGTCTTGACAGACGGACGGACGGACGGACGGACGGACAACAAAGTGATCCTATAAGGGTTCCGCTTTTTCTTTTTGAGGTGCGGAACCCTAAAAAAGGATGAGACCAACTCATAGACAAAAAAAAAAAAGTTTTATTTTGAACTGGTAAACTCAATATCGATAAAAATGGACTTAGTGACTTTTAGAACTAAGGCATCCAATTTAGGAACTGTGTACTTAAGCTGACTACCAAGTACCAGGCAGTCGTTTAAACATTTTTTCCTGGAGCAACAATTTACAGGCAACGTACGTTAAAGCATTTAGCCCGACTTTATAAATATATAGAAATGTCGCTTCATACAATTATTCTCTTTGTTAAATTCTTATCCAGTGTCGCGTAATACAATTAGCTTTACCTTGTAAATATACAAGAATGTCGTGTAATACATTTAGCCTCTGTGTCAAATTCATACCCAGTGTCAATCCATGCATTTAGCTCTGTACATGAAATGTTAGATGTTGTCACTTGTTGTCGCGTGAACTATTTAGGATTTCAACAGTAAACATTTAAAGATTATGGTTAAACCTATTTGTTTTATTCAATATTTGATTTGCAGTGTCGTTTCAGTTATTTCAAAAGTAAAGTTCTAGTACTTCAAACAGTTTAACTTAAACGGAATAAGAATAGTATACACATTAATACAATCAAAATTTTATATGGATTGACTATTATGACGTTGGTTAAAACAATTGACATGCAGACACGTTGGTTTTTCAGTGCAGACAGTCATTTATTTCAGTACACAGATTCATAAAACATTTGGTTTACACATTATATACTACATGTCGCTAGTAAGTACATTTTGATACAACTAGTTACAACACCCCCACTTATCAAAATAAACTAAACATACAACAAAGTATAAACTTGAGTTAAATTACAATTTTAAAATACCTAAAGTTTCCATAAACTTGTAGTGTTTAACTGTACCTAGACCTTTAGTCAACAAATCTGCTGGCATCTCATTTGTAGATAGATAATTGACCTCTACTTTTCCGTCTTTGATGGTCTCTCTTACAAAATGATGCTTAACATCAATATGCTTTGACCTATTGTGACATTGATGGTTTGTGGCCATCTTCAACGCACTTTGGTTGTCACAATTCAACCTAATTGTTAACAAAGATCCAGTTAGCTCATATAATAGTTCTCTTAAATATATTGCTTCCCTACAGGCTTCAGAGAGTGCAACGTACTCGGCCTCAGTGCTCGATAGAGCTATAACTTTCTGCTTCCTGCTTTGCCACGAAATAGCTGTACCCGACATAACAAAACAAAATCCAGTGTAAGATTTTCTGTCTAAGCTATCAGTTGCCCAATCGGCATCAACAAATCCCTGTAAGGTTTCTCCTTGACTACTAAATTTTAAACAATACATTTTAGTTTTTTTTAAGTATTTAAGAATTCTTTTAGCATAGTTCCAATGTTCAATACTGTAGCAAGTATTAAATTGACTTAAATAACTAACAGAGTAAGCAATATCAGGTCTTGTCATGACTGCTAAATACATAAGACAACCTATAAGTTTTTGATAACTAATTCCTACAGCACATTTTTCTGCTTTTGTTACATTCAATTTATTCTCTATAGGCGTATCAGCTGTTCTACAGTCAGTCACATTAAATTTCTGTAATAATTCTTCTATATACTGTTGTTGATCTACAGTTATCTCATAGTTATTACAATCTTTATGAATATTAATATTCATACCTAGATAAAGCTTAACCTCACCTAAGTCTTTGATTTCAAATTCAGAATTTAAAATACTTTTTACCTTCTCACTCTCATTCTTGCTATTAGAAAAAATTAGGAAATCATCGACATATAATGCTATAATAACTTTACATCTTTACACATCTTTGTAAATAGACATGGCTCTTGTGTACAATTTTTAAAATTATTTTTACATAATACATTCCTAACTCTCTCATACCAAGCTAAGGCGGATTGTTTTAAACCATACACTGCCTTTTTGAGTTTAAGGACTTTGCCTGACATTTCAGATACAAAACCTTCACGAGCACACATATAAATTTCCTCTTTCAAATGACCATTTAGATATGCAGTTTTAACATCTAACTGAGTAATGTCCAGTCCTAGTTTTACGCTTAACGCAAACAATAATCTTAATGTTGAGTGTCGCACAACTGGGGAAAAGGTCTCATCATAGTTTAGTCCATGTTTTTGTGTGAAACCTTTAGCGACTAATCGAGCACGATATTGCTGCGCAATAATAGAGCTAATAATAGAGCTGCACAATTGTAGCTTCTTTTGGGGGATCAACAAGCTCGAAAACTTCATTCTTTCGGAATGATTCCAACTCTTCATCCATTGCCTTCCTCCAATGCACACTTTCAGGACTTCTCAAGGCTTCAGTCACTGTCAGTTCAGTATCTGCAGTAGCCAACAAGCCCGTCTGATTATACCTTTCTGGCTTCCGTCTCACCCTCTTTGGTCTATCCAAAACCTGTTCTGGTGAACCTATTGGACTGCTGCTTGTTGATGGAGATTCAGGAACATAGGTCTCATCTGCATCGGCTTCATAGAATGTTAGAAAGAATGTTGTATGTTGTTGTGGAATGTTGTTCGTCGTAAATTTTTCTTTCTAAGAATTCTGTAAGACATCGTAAAAATTGGGTTGTTGAGTAAAAATATTATCAAAATTTTTTTTTTCAAATTAATGTGTAAGTATTATACCTTTTTAAAAAGAGGAATAAACGCGTCAAAATTTGACGTCACTTGCCATACTATTTTGGTACATTTTTTTTACACTACAGTCGGTCAAAGTTGCGAAATTCAATAGTTTTCCATATCACCTTTAGTTAAAATAATATTTTATTTTAAAATGGTACAATAAGTACATTATTTTTACATTCTATTTAGACACAGCAATACCCTAGATTACAAAACCTCCAAGAAATATCGAAATTATCAGCATTAGCAGTCACAGCATTCAAAAGTATGTCACAGGGTGCTCATTTCCCCTTTTTTTTTGAAATCAGTATAATTCTGTAAGTACATGGGGTGGATTTTTTAAAATATTTTTCTGAGTACTGTTAGAACTTGGGGCATCGTGGGAATCCAGTTGGACGCCAGGTTCTTGGACACCCTGTATACTACATGTCGCTAGTAAGTACATTTTGATACAACTAGTTACAACAACAATGATATTGGCGCCATCGCGATAAACCGCGCGAGTTTAAATGCCCGCGCCACCCCGCGTGGGCGCTTCAGGCGTCTCCCACCTCGTTTTAGTTGACGCAAATCGTGAGCAAGTTCGTACGTGCTTTAGTGTTTTGTGGGAGCTGCGCAGAGCATTTCGTCAATTTTGGATTTTATGGAGAGTTTATTACATTTAGTTTTTTAAATTTTGAAGAAAAACATTGATTATTAAGTAACTGGGAGTCATTACACTTTACTTGTACGATGATAATAATTATTAAGTATACTACTGAAGAATTAAAAAACGGAAAGATCCGAAAGTCTATTAAATGGACGCAAGTGACAGGTGCAAATTTTATGGATTAGTTGGTGGATCGGTTTTATGGTTTTTTGGGTAAATTTTCCGTATGATGCCGGTTTCGAAAAGAATTACCCCATTTCTTTCCTGTAAAAGTATTTCTAACATTTATGAGTAGAATTGACCTCGCAATTTTGCAAACGGGTAAAAAAATAACTCCTAATTTAACAGGTTACCTCATGTTATTTTAATAAATTTAATATTATCCTAACTATTTTACAGTTTGATACCTAATCATGGAACCAGAACGACGGAAATTATTTAAAAATACGATTAAAAATTATTCGGAACCTGAAACACGAGAAAAAGTAAAAAGAAAGGAAACGGTTGAGCGAAATAAAAACCAAGGTGATTCTACCAGTTTGCGACCAAAACTATTTTTAAAAAACATGTCTAAAACAGTAATAATTTTAGGTAGTCATTCCTACATGGAACAAAACAAAGATCTGCTCGCTGCTGCAACCATTAGAGGGAGAAAAATTATCGCATAATGAAGAAAATATCCTGCAAACTAAAGATGAAGATCAGTTGAAGAAAAAAAATGTACCTTTAGATATTATTGCAAACATGAACTATAAAACTCCGAAAAAATCACCACAAGCAAAGAAAGATAATGAGGTGAGTAAATTACTTACGTTCTGTTGTATCATCTAGATCCAAAGGTAGTGGGTTCGATTTCCATGAGAGACACCAAAGTTATAATTTAACTTTATTTGTTTGAGACAGTTTAAAAATACAAAAAACAATTTAAAAAATATATTTTATGTGTATTATAATCTATTATATTGTGTTTTCAGGTTTTCAGTATAAAAACGCCATACAAAAAGACGAAAGCTTAACTAAAAGAGATTATATAAGGATAGAAATGAATGAAAAAATCACTTCGCTCGTCTTTCAAATTGAGGTCGAATTTGAAAAAGAGGTATGTACCTACTAGTTATCATTTTTCAGACAAGGTTCAGTTTTATTACTTATCCTAAAACATGTACGCTAGTATCACTATCCTATTAAAAACTAACATAAAGTAAAGAATTAAATCAAAATTTAGGTACTACTAAATACTTATTATTATATAATAACTGTATAATATATATAACGGTATAATTCAAACAAATTTATTCACATTTCAGAACACATAAGATAATGATAATGAAATAATTGAAGTTTAGGAATGAAGAAGAATGAGAATAATTATTTCAGGTAATAAGACTGTAGGCTACGTAATAAAAAGACTGTTTAACTTCTGATTCCTATACAATTGTAATAAAAACTTTAGTTGTTACCTTGGTAAGCTAAGAAGTTACTGCTGTTCGTAGGTGATTGTCATTTTAAATAAAAAACTTATCTTTAAACAATTTATAATGTGTTTTATTTCTCATTTCATAATTATTAACAAGATAGGTACACCCTATGTAAAAGCAGTGACCCACCGCAACCCTCTGGTTGTCGCGGCAGCTAGCTATACCCCCTCCCGTATCAGTAAAGTCCGCCGTCCGCGGCACATTCTCAGCGAACCCGATGATCCCACTACTCTCCGCCAGGAGAGTCGAAATAGACCAGTACAGTGAAAGCAACAAACAGACACAAATCGTACCGACCTCGCCGCCGAGGTCCGTCGTCGCGACCCCGACTTAACAGTCCCTCCCGACCCTTGCATGAGCCAGCCCGCGATGCTGCGCCTGTAGCTTTAAATTAGCTCCTAAATAATTTAACCCAGATCCAGCATGTCCCTTGCTGCCCTCCCCCAGTGATTGCCTAAGCCGAGGTGCGAACCCCCCTCGGGGTTACCCTTAGGACTTTCGCTTTAGTTTTAATTTTACTATGGCCCGGCTGGAGGTCTAAAAAGTTTACTTTTTAGAAATCGCCGGGCAAAAACCCGTTTAAGTAGTCAGAATCTTTTTCAGATTAACTACGAGATGCCCAACAAAAAAAAAAAAAAAAAACACCCTATGTATGTATCTTTTAATTTATCAATGTTTTAACCGCCAATTTCTGCAAACTTCATTATTCAAGTATGATCACAACCAATTTTTTTTTTTTTAAATCAGTCGCAAAATCTAATTAGCCATACATGAATAAGTTTAAGATATGGTATTTAAATCAATTAGCTTGGGTTTGAAATATGACCAACTCTTTGATTAAAGCACTTAGCTCAGAGCCATTATTTGCATGCCTAGGCGGTTAAGTCATTTAGCTTGGAACAAGAAATAATAAACCTAGGCGGTTTAGTTATTTAGCCTGGAATAAGAAACAATAATCATAGGCGGTTAAGTAATTTAGCCTGGAACAAAAAAAAGTAAAATATGGGTCATTTTGTATTAAGCGACATTTATCTTCGTTAAAAATAGGAATATTAGAAAAAAAATAATCTGATTATGGGGAATATGTTATAAAAACAGTAATATCCTTCTTTTTAAAGAAATAATGGGATTTGCTAAAGTTATTTTTTTTTTTCTAAAAATCGAAACTTTAAACTGCTCTGGTGTAAAGTTTCAAAAATGTCGGTTAATACAAATAGCCCGGAACCCGTCGATTATCATATCAGACAGGTCAGAAATGCATCACACTCCATGTAGGTATGTGTTGAATAGAGAAACATCAAAATCAAGCAAATCCCTATAAAGTTCAGTACCTACACATACTTACAATATCAATTGCTGGTTCAACTCAACTCCAGGAAGACCTGCCCCAATATTTGAATAAATTTTAATTCAATATCGGACAATCTTCCTTCGTTAGATGGCCCACCTCCAGTTCTGTGCAGAGAGGCTCGTGCACTGACGACTTTACATTTTAACTTGCTCTTGTAGTCATTCCAGTACTGAAAAAATTACTTAAGTTAGTAAACGTATTTAACAATAATGTGAAGCAATTCCAGTTACGTAATACATATGAAATTTACTTACCTTACACCAGCCGTTCCCATCCTTTTCGGCACCATCACCCTGGGAGTTCAAAGTGTCGGCCGCTGTCTGCCACATCCTTTTGGAATACGCTCTGGCCTGGGAAGTTTTGTTGTAGCCAGTTGCGAGAGCTCTATTTTCATTTATAATCTCCCACAGGGCTTCGAGCTGGTTAAATGTTACTCTCCTTTTTTGACTAGAATGCAACAAAAAAGTCTTGTCACAAAAACTAAAGTGGCTTCTCGATGCATGATACGTTTACTCACGTTCAATAATAGATTTACCTATAGACTTCTCGAAGGAAATGTTTAGTTTCAGTTTTATACCTATACAAATTATACAATGTTTAAATACTTACGGCATTCCTTGAAATAATTGTGTACTATCAAACTTTTTCAAAACTACCTAACTACACTTCACTTAAACTTTCCCATCATAATCACAACTCCGCACTTCCGCAGACTACCTAGTCAACAGTGTTGCCAGGTCTGGTTTTCACTTTACCCCAGGTTTAGTCTCAATTTACCCGAGATACAGAAAAAATACCCTAAATTAATTTCATCAGTTTTGCTTCCTTTATAAATAAAACAACAGCTAGATATTTTTTTTCATTTTATATATTATTTGCAGATCACAATAAACGTTTCATCTGTATCGACTGCAACGTTATCTTTTTTTTTTTGTAAATACCTACAATTGTTAAACTCCTCTATCATAGTTTTTGACGGTATAAAGATACCGGTGTAAACTAAACATTATAAAAAATTGTCGGTACTTTCATTAAAACTTTAAAATCTGAAGTAGCATTGCAGAGATGCAATATAAAGTAACGATTATTGCTTCTAATCTCCAGCATGCTTCATAAATCCAAAAGTTCCTTGTTCATTCTGTACGTAATGCCTGTATCTTCGGATTGGATACACACTAGGTACATTCCGAAATAATAATATTGTATTTGAAATAGACATTACACTAAAACAATGAATACTCCAAAAATTACCATGCTGTATTAGTTTAGATCTAGGGTAAATTACCCTAAGTTGGCAGCACTGAGTCAATCAGTCAAACTGACAGTGACAACTCACACATTACTTTTTTTACTCTGGTACGTTCGAAACAGAAATATAATAACCGTGCCGTTTTATGACGTCGAAAAAAAAAAAAAAGTATAATAAAGAGCAAAAGGTAAGCAAATATAAACTTAGACATTTTAACAATAATTACCGTATTAACATGGAATCTTGAAAACAACAGTTGAGTGTCTTTTTTATTTTCAAGTAATGATACTAAGTTGAGAACAAATAAAATGTTACTTGCTTCTGAACGTATCTGACACTCCAATGTGCGCGAAACAAACATAGACGATACTAATAGCGTTGTTTCTTTTTCACCAAAAAGGTTTCAAACGCGGTTCAGCTACAAATTGCGATCTTTCATTCACTTTTGACGATCCAAATGCCGCTGAGCGTATTTGACGTCATGGTACGAATTTGAAGCGTTGCAGTTTAGGAACCTAAATTGAAATGTCTTGCTTTTGAATCGTTTTTAATTAGGTCATGGTAGGACTCCAGGACAGCAAAAAAACTGTTTTCGAAAACTACGCTGACATACGTCACAAACTAATTTGTGCCATTATCCTTGCCAGGGTTACCAGGACAGCAAAAAAAACTGTCTTCGAAAACTACGCTGACATACGTCGCAAACTACACTGACATACGTCTCAAAATTCGAAACACCCTAAAAAATAGAAAATAAATAATAGTTAAAAAAAAACTAAAAAACACGCTTCCATTGAAAACCAAACTAAAAAGTACAAAATAATGGAAAAAAAGCGTGGGGTGCCTGATATCAATAAAAAAATACCTTAAAAAGCACCCCACGCTTTTTAGTTTTTTTTTTAACTATTATTTTTAATACGTAATTATTGTTAAAAATCAACATTATGTCAAATAAAAACATAGCAGTGGCCCTTCTTGTATACTTGTATAACATTTTAATCATAAAATTTTCATAAATATTATATTTGCATCTTCCCTATTGTTGTTACGTGCTTGTAATAGGCCTTAATGAACTTTTCTTTTAGTGTTTCTTACCTTATTTCGTAATGCGTTAGTTACCAGCAAACGGTCATTTGCTAAGGCGTCTCTTCCGCAAGTGTGATCTTTGGTCTGAGTAATTACGTCATTCTAAAAAGTAATATTAAAATTTATTCTAGTAAAATAAGTAAAGGCTATGCAATACTCGAAAAAATGTCAGATGAAAAGGATGCTTACCATTAAAGTTATAGTACCTGGACACTTTGTCCTTTTGAAGCTAGTGCATCTCCATAACACTGAGCCGTTTTTATATCCCTTGTGACGGTGAAATTTATACGTTTGCCGGAGCAAAGCTGTTCCGCCATGAGTTTTTATGTATTTTATGTCTTCAGTATTAGTATCCATGTCCATTTTGAAAAATTAAAAGATTAGGACGGAAAGACAATAATATGCAAATTGCAATGAACAATGTCAAGATGACCATTTGAGTGACAGATAAATATAAACTTTGTCAAATGACGTGCCTCATTAATGAAACTGCTTGAACCAAGGAACTTATACCCGACCCCTGAAATGTGCATTGTCAATTTGCCACCATTATAAAAATAAACCTTATGTATATGTCTATAAGTTCTATTACAGACAATCACTTGGTCAAAGAGAAATTCGGTCCGAGAGGGAAAGCGTTGCGAGAGCCCTGTATCCCTTTCTTGAAGTAGGGTGCCCATAATGAACGAAATTATAAGATTATGTACGGGTAAAGTCTATTGACGCATTTGCCCAATAAAAAGTGTCCCAACCATTTTTCTTAAAAACGACGTCTGATACATTTTTACGACAATTAATACTAAACAAAATGGTTATTTGCCCAGCGCGCCATATATCCCAGGTTATACAATAATACTCGATAGCAGAGTTTATGCGTTGCGTTGCGTTTGTGTTTACTGCTTTTTACTTTAATCCATCTTTCAAGCGTAACAACTAAAAAAAAAAATCAAATGATTGGTTAATATATTATATCCTGTTATATTAGTATTTACTTACATCATATTGCTTGGTCACCCTAATGAAAGGGACAGAGGGCTCTCGCGAAGCTATCTCGCTCGGACCACGTATTGGCAGCCTGTGCGCATTCCAGGTTGGATTTTAGTTCCTTGGCTTGAACTTAATTGGACTTTTAATATCAACAACTTTGTATGTAACCTCACTAATAGTCGGTGATGTCATAAGTAAGTAAGTAAATTTTATTTGTTTAAACATGGTGTACATACATTGCATGCAAGATAATAAGGAGATACAGAAAAGATCAGACATGTTCAGCCGCATACCGTGGTGTACAAATTGGTAGGAAGAGATGGTGCATCATAGATGAATATAAGTACTAAAGTATAGATAGCCATCTCTCGATTTTGCATTTAATACCGCCATCTAGTTCCCAGACCCCACACTACTTAGTAGCAAATACACACACACACACATATACATGTATCGTACCAAGCTACCTACATAGAAAGGCTGACTTTTTACCGCCAAGAAAATAAAGACTGATTCTAGACCTCAAATACAACTTTTTCTATGGGACCAATAGAAAAAGTTGTATTCGAGGTCTAGAATCACTCTTTATTTTCCCGACGGCAAAAAAAGTAATTCAGTAAATATTATACTAGTTGTGTATTTAATAATAACCAGTAGCTACCGTTTACATGCTGTATTTTATAAACTTATCGAAATGAAAACTGTTTATTATTAAATACACAATAAGTTAAGGGAAATTAAATGAAAGAATTTTTTTTTTCATGAAAATATTTATTTATTTTCTAATTTTATGGCGTACATAATAATTATGTGCTAATTGTTTTATCGGGTCGTTCTCGTCATATACTATGTTTTTACCACATAACAAATTATTCACATCTTTGCACCAATTAAAAATTATTAGAAGTATACTTTTTTTTTAAATAAATTCTCTTAATTCCTTTTTATGTTCGTCGCATTTAATAAATTCAAGAGAAATAAGAGTGGTGGTTACCGTTTCTTTATAATTTACTATTTCCTTGGATTCACATTTTGTTTTCAAAATTTCATTTGTAATTATTTCTACATTCATAATACATTCCAGCAAATATTTACTGGGATAGTGAAGAATACATTTACTAGTATTTTTTTTTAAAGTAATGAATTTTAAGTAGTTTAGGTATGTTTCTTCACTATCCTCTTCCAACGCTTTTTGCATTTGTTGCATTTTTTTGAAATTTTCTTATAAATTAATCTAATCAGCCAGCCACAACAATAAGCTACTGCTGCACACTTCTCAATTTCGCTTGGAATTTGATTAGAAATTATTTCTTCAATATTTTTTAGTTCAATATTTAAATGATTATAATCAATTTCTATAGGTTTAGGTAGGGGCCTGGGAATATTCTGGGTTAATATAAATTTTAAACTTTGTAGGCAATGACTGTCGTCACTCTCGCAATTAGCCCCTACCGATTTAGGTGAAACCATATTGTTCACCAATAAGGCTTTATATGATGCCTCAAAAGATGCCATATTTGGCATCACATTTCGTTGCCCATGAGCACGTATGGCACCTAAAAAATTCTCCAGCGGGTCTTGATTGAAATTACGCAACAGTAGAGATCGCAAGCCTAAGCCGTGTAATTTTTTGGATATTTGCTGAAATGCTTGAATAGTTTTAATCCAACTAGAAATAGATGGAACTGACCACACTCTGTCACCAATAAATTTCATTGATTTTAAAATTGGTAAGCTCTTATGCCACAATTTGTGATGTGGCGATTTTGGCGAGACTGCTGACCTATATATTTTGCCGTTTACAATTTTACTGTAGCTCCCATTGACGGAATCAAAAAGCCGATCAAAAAATAATAATATTTCAGCGGTGTCGCTGCTCTCCTTCGGAATCCGGCCAACATCTAAAAAAAAAAGTTCAAATTAGATGTCACATTTATTACTTACAATTTACTCAGAAGTGTACACAGCATAGAAAAAATATAAATAAATATTAATTTTAAATTAATTACCTAAGTACATTTAAAATGTATCTTAACGCTATAATATACAGCCTCTGAGTCTCTGATCAACTCCTAAGCCTTGTACCAGAATTTAAGGCATCCTACCGTAATTAATTACCTACTAAGTTTAAAAATAAAGATTAATTTTAGGTGTCCCAATTTAAATTTTAAGTGATTACCTAACTAAATTTAAAATTTATTTTATCACTATAATATACAGGCTCTGAGTCATTGAACAACTCATGAGCCTTGTGCATGAATTTTTGTAGCGAGTTCCACTGTGAGCTACCTTTCTCCAGTTGCAGTTTCAAGGCAACTTCTGCCTTCTTCCAGCGCTCCTCAGGAGCAATGGAGATGATATTTTCTTTATGAAATACCTTGAGTTCCACGTAAAAGGCACCGCTTAGATCCGCTGTCCGTCGTACCTTCCCGTTGGCTACGCGGGACAGCAAGGATGAAGCTAACTCCGACTTCGGAGGAAGGCTGCCAAAATCTTCTAAACCGAAAAGGTCGGTGCTCCCCGGTTTCTTGTTACTGTAAACAATTATAATTGAATTTTAATAATCTAGAAGAAACACTTTTCTAGATACAAACTTATGTTGTATGATAAAATAAGTAAGTATGTATTTACTTAAAATTATTGTTACAAATAAAATTTCTCTATTGAGATCTACGTTATAATATAATATGTGAGACTAATGAAAAGGGATAAGTCAGATAAAGAGTACTGATAAACTACCTTGATTCTGATTCTACGACCGAGGAAGCTTTGCGCTTTGTTGTTTTTTTCGTAGGCAGGGTCCTTCTCGACACGACCTTTGTATCAGTCGCCGGGCTCTTTATGTAGTCAGACATACGGGAAACGTCGGAGTCAGACCTAATACACAACAAAAAAAGACATGTTTAGTATAAAAACCTATAAGGTATTTTTTTAAATACAATAAAGAAGAAATCTATCAATTTATGACAGGACGATAACAGTTACATCAACTGGCAGGCAGAAACCAGGTCCGTAGCTGAGTAGCAGTCACGATGGATAAATAGGGCATGATAATTACAACAGCCGGCAGGCAAAAACCAGGTCCGTAGCTGAGCATTATGACTTCAAATTTAAAATTAAGAAGTACTCACTTACATGTTAGAAAGTCGATATTAAAGTACCACTAGTACTACTTGTCACTTTGAAGATTCCGGAGCGAATGTAGTTTATTGATTGAAATTAATTCGTTTATATACACAAAAAATACAATTTAGCACAAAATTGATCATTTCAATTTTAAACTCTAAGTATACAAGTCTTACAGTTGTATAATAAAATATGACGTTTACGTCATATTTATCCGTATTGATTGCATATCAATTTTGCGAAATTGTAATTTGTTAATTGACACTGAATAAAAAGTTACAGTAGTTTAACTTCATAGAAAACGGTCGAAATGACGCGCTTCGAAATTTCAGAGTGCACAATACGCAACAGTCTCGGAGGGTGGCAGTGACGCACATACGCGGAGGGTGCAATATTTAGTTACTAGAAATTTAACACGAAATTATCAACTATATTATTCAGTGTATGGATATTTGCATTCATCAATATTGAAACCAGAAATATCATTTTTTATATTATCAACTCAGTCGGCATTTCGACGTTGGGCATTCGCTTAAATGACACCTGAATGAATTTCTTTCAATGTCAATGCCGAGACATACTTCTGCTTCTTTTATTTTTACTGTGTCATAAGTATTGAGAACTGAAAAATAAAGCCGACAAAGTGATAAACAGTTTGTCGGTCAGAAGTTATAATCATCATATAAAAACGAGTGAATAGTAAGTTAGTTTACTCACTTATAACATTTTCATTCGTTTCGTATTCGTCTTTATTAAATAATCACTTACACCTGCAATGAAAGAAACCAAGAAACTGTAGGTATCGTGTAGGAATCGAAAGTACGTGT
Source organism: Aporophyla nigra (assembly GCA_947507805.1). NCBI lineage: Eukaryota > Metazoa > Arthropoda > Insecta > Lepidoptera > Noctuidae > Aporophyla > Aporophyla nigra. Next base: position 20,666,730 of record OX382292.1, on the reverse strand, counting down.
CTGAGTTATGGTTTTATAGTTGTCCAATTTATCAATAATAAAATTAACTTTATGATTTCAATGCTTCTCCAATGTATTTATTAATTTATTCTTTACTCCTATTATCCCAAATAACCTTATTGTATAGTGTTCTCTTTTTTCAAGGTCTTTTAATTAATTTTAAATCGCACTCTATATCAAGTGGCAGATGGTGCGACCAATAATTCGTGTCGTACTTGATACAAAATTATGTTAAAATATATAATTCATATAAATAAAAATATATAAATATATAATCTTAGTACCTACGTAGAAGAATGAAACACGTTAAAACTAGAAGCGATTACAAACTTTAAAAATATACGAAAATAATAAATGTAGGAAGTTCTATAAAAGACTAATTTAGTGTTTACAACATGATGATCATATTACTTAACAATAAAAATGCATGGAATGCAATTTATGTGAACGTGGGAAGCGTGCATTCCATTGTCATTGAAATTTACCTAGTTTAAGAGGCAGGGTTATAATACTTGAGTAGAGATTTTAACATAGAACCTGATAATCATGTATACAATGTACAGTGTTTCATAACGAACCACCTAGGTTCCCATCTGTATGTTTTTTATGGCAAATAAATTAAATTATTATTATATTATTAATTTGTCGATTCGAACGAATAAAGCCGACTTATACATAAAGCTGATTATACACATAAAACTGACAACCACCGGGTACGGTTACCGTCTACGGAACAGACTACAGCAGTGGATTCACATACAGTTTGTACGACAGATTCAATAATGTGAGATACCGACGGTTATGAACCAATAGTGTTACGTAAAAACTGATATAGGCACTAATGATTGTTAACCGTTGATGCGTTTCTGATCCGGCTGCCGTTGCAAGTGTATCTGCGCCTTAGCTTTATGCATACGGGACAAGGATCGACTATCCGTGGGACCACGCTTGCCACTTGATTTTGTGTCTGTAATGTGTTAAACTAAAACTTAGATGTCCTCGAGCCAATCTGGTCACAGAAAAATGTGTGTGGATCTAAGGGTGTGCACTATTTTACTTTTGTGGAGAGGAATGAGACAATCTGTCCTAAATTTAGTTTAATGTATGCGGTATCCTAAAGTTCAGATGTTCTCGAACCAATCTGGTCACGAAAACGGGTATGTGTGTTACTAAACGACAATGCACCATCCCCAGGTATGTGGAGAGACATGAGACAATCTGTCCTGAATTTTAGATTACTGGTTCGTTCAGATATAGACCTGATTATGTTAACGTGTAAAGTTTTAAAGCAGGTGAGCGTATTGATGTAAAAGTATGTATCGTCTGTAATGTGTTAAACTAAAATTTAGATGTCCTCGAGCCAATCTGGTCACAGAAAAATTCGTGTGGATCTAAGGGTGTGCACTATTTTACTTTTGTGGAGAGACATGAGACAATCTGTCCTAAATTTAATTTAATGTATGCGGTATCCTAAAGTTCAGATGTTCTCGAACCAATCTGGTCACGAAAACGGGTATGTGTGTTACTAAACGACAATGCACCATCCCCAGGTATGTGGAGAGACATGAGACAATCTGTCCTGAATTTTAGATTACTGGTTCGTTCAGATATAGACCTGATTATGTTAACGTGTAAAGTTTTAAAGCAGGTGAGCGTATTGATGTAAAAGTATGTATCGTCTGTAATGTGTTAAACTAAAATTTAGATGTCCTCGAGCCAATCTGGTCACAGAAAAATGTGTGTGGATCTAAGGGTGTGCACTATTTTACTTTTGTGGAGAGACATGAGACAATCTGTCCTAAATTTAGTTTAATGTATGCGGTATCCTAAAGTTCAGATGTTCTCGAACCAATCTGGTCACGAAAACGGGTATGTGTGTTACTAAACGACAATGCACCATCCCCAGGTATGTGGAGAGACATGAGACAATCTGTCCTGAATTTTAGATTACTGGTTCGTTCAGATATAGACCTGATTATGTTAACGTGTAAAGTTTTATAGCAGGTGAGCGTATTGATGTAAAAGTATGTATCGTCTGTAATGTGTTAAACTAAATTTAGATGTCCTCGAACCAATCTGGTCACAGAATAAATGTGTGTGGACCTAAGGGTGCGCGCTATTTTACTTTTGTGGAGAGACATGAGACAATCTGTCCTAAATTTAGTTTAATGTATGCGGTATCCTAAAGTTCAGATGTTCTCGAGCCAATCTGGTCACGAAAACGGGTGTGTGTGTCACTAAGCGATAATGCACCATCCCTAAGTATGTGGAGAGACGTGAGTCAATCTGTCCTGAATTTTAGATAACTGGTTCGTTCAGATATAAACCTGATTATGTTAACGTGTAAAGTTTTAAAGCAGGCGAGCGTATTGATGTAAAAGTATGTATCGTCTGTAATGTGTTAAACTAAATTTAGATGTCCTCGAACCAATCTGGTCACAGAATAAATGTGTGTGGACCTAAGGGTGCCTGCTATTTTACTTTTGTGGAGAGACATGAGACAATCTATCCTAAATTTAGTTTAATGTATGCGGTATCCTAAAGTTCAGATGTTCTCGAGCCAATCTGGTCACGAAAACGGGTGTGTGTGTCACTAAGCGATAATGCACCATCCCTAAGTATGTGGAGAGACGTGAGTCAATCTGTCCTGAATTTTAGATAACTGGTTCGTTCAGATATAAACCTGATTATGTTAACGTGTAAAGTTTTAAAGTAGGTAGGTGTTTTTAAGTTGGTGAGTATAATGAAATGAATCCGAGAGTTGAATTTGAGGTCAGTCATCTATATCAGAAATATTAATATTATTGGGTATTCTACTTCACCGAGAGGGACGAGGCGAACGGAGTGAGCCGAAGGAACGAAGGCGGAGTAGGATGCCCAATAATATCCTACTTAGGTTAATAAAAATTTTGTTTGATGATCGATTTACGTAAAAATAATGCATCAAATGTAAGTACTTACGTGTGAAATGTAACTTGATCACATTTTTTTTGTTTTCCTGAAGTGCTATGACATCCCTTCACGCTACAAACTGTCATTTTCAATTATTATTATTATTTACTCGCGAGCTACGTTCGACGGAACGTGACCTTGAGTACTGACGGCTCGCCGAGAGAAGTAAGCCAATTATGGCTTAGTTTTAGTTCCCTCACTTTTTGCACTCGTACTAGGTTTCTATGCGTTATCGTTTTCTTTCAAAATCATCTTTCACACGTCTCGCAATCATAGCTAGCGGCAGCTATTGTATTTAGAGATACGAGAGATAGCTGTCGCACAATAATATAAAAAATTTAGATATCCTGTTTTCGTTAACCTGATGCCTTACAAATAGTTTTCTTCAAAGATAAGGTGTACTTAGCGAGAGAATAATGTTATTATATGTATTGAGTTCAATAAAATATTATTATTAAATTACATTTTTTCTTTTAACCATCTACAAACCAATACTAACCTACCTACCAATTATAAAATTTTAATGTAATTTGAATCAAAATTTATGTTTTTGGTTTAAGGCTTATTTATGGAGTTACCAACCGCTCCTGCAAAGGGCTTATATAAAGAGTTGCGACCGCTCTAAAGAAACAACACAAATGGTGTAGACCACAAGTATTAGGTGAATAAGTTTTGTTCTTTGGTTTATGGCTTATTTATGGAGTAACCGACCGCTCCTGCAAGGGCTTATTTAAAGAGTTGCTACCGCTCTATAGACACAGTTTTGTTTTATGATTTATGGTTTATTTATGGAGTAGTCGACCGCTCCTGTAAGGGCTTATTGAAAGAGTTGCTACCGCTGTATAGAAAAAAAATTGTGATGGGTTAGATAGGTATGATAAAATGATAACTTTAAATTAAGGTAAGATTTAATGTTATTATAATGTTCTTTTAAATTATTTTTTACCTACTAATTTTAAATCTTTAATGTGCCAAGAGCCTAAATTCTTCCCAGACATGTCCTGCAGCACATAAACTAGGCTTATTCCACTTTTCCCCGTTGGATGATCCTCATTGATGGGGATTAGTGAACTTTTTGTTCACTATTCCCCGTTGACCCAAAATTTTTATTTAATGGGGATAAGTGAACTAGAAAGTTCAATAATCCCCATTAGGTAGGTACCTACGTTAAAAAAATAAAATATATGAATCATGTTACATTTATTAATTAAAAATATAACTTTCTTATACCTAATAAAATCACAGATTGTACAATTATTAATTTAAAATAAAAAATATAATTTTCTTATACCTAGTAAAATCACAGATTGTACAATTATTAATTTAAAATAAAAAATATAACTTTCTTATACCTAATAAAGTCACAGATTGTTACAATCATTAATTTAAAATTGTAGCATGAAAATATTTCTTTCTTATACCTTGTAAAATCACAGATTGTACAATTATTAATTTAAAATAAAAAATGTAACTTTCTTATACCTAGTAAAATCACAGATTGTACAATTATTAATTTAAAATAAAAAATATAACTTTCTTATACCTAATAAAGTAATAATAATAATAATAATCTTTATTGGAACAAAACAAAAAGTCACAGATTGGTTACAATCATTAATTTAAAATTGTAGCATGAAAATATTTCTTTCTTATACCTTGTAAAATCAAAGATTACACTCACTTAAGTTTTTCTAAACAGTGCCCAATCGTAATTTCATTATTAATGAGTTCCATTTGGACCTCCTGTATATAATTATCGCGATTGATGCTTTTTTTCGTTTTTTCCGCTATACCTTTATTTTCAGAAACCCCCAATGCAAGAACTTCGTAATACGATGCATCTTCAGCCAACGCTGTGAGGAGCTTCATAATGTTGGGTTTCTTTATTTTCACACGCTTTTTTATTTTATTATTCCATGCTTCGACTAAATTCGTAGTGCGATGAGTCTGTCCAAATACACACCACGTTTTAATAAAATCATCTTGTAGCCATTGTCTGAGCATGTAATTTCTAAACTCATTGCTATTATCATCATCAGGGCTTTGAGAGGCAACATAAAACCAACCCGCAATGATTTTATCTGATGGTAACAAAGCCAAAGCAGTGCTAAGTGCAACTTGTCTTCTGGTTAATTTATCTTTTGTTAGTTTGAGTTGTTTTCCTTTCTTCCATATTGCCTGGGTGAAATGGAAATAACAGCCGCTAATAGATATATTTACAAAAACATTTCGCATTGCGTTCATCGGAGCCACTTCATAGTCACATTTAAATATTTCTGGATTCCAATCAGGTAATGCAGATTTTAGCATACTAAATAAAATTTCATATGTTTGTTGATTTTTATGGCTCATGAGGGCATAAACAAGTGGCACAATGTTTATGTGTTTTTCTGTACTGCCCAAATCCCCATGAATGGTGTAGAGTTGGTAAAAGGGAGATGGACAGATCCAAAACGTTCCATCACCCAAGAACATCTTCAAATTTTTCATTTGATGTCGGGCAAATTCAGAGCAAAAAGCTATTACACGGATACCACTGTCATTGTAGTCTGCTAAAATAAATTCCTGATGAGCTGGAGGTACTTTAACTTCTTCAACATTTTTGAACTCAATTTTACTTACTTCAAATGCTGCATTTCTGTGTTTATATAATGTTGTTTTGATAGACTTCAGGGCAGGGAATTCTTTTATTTTGTCAATTCCGGTATCTTTTAGTGAGCTCACAGCCGCGTTGTAAGCAGTGGGAATAGCAGGTGCTTCTGGATCCGCAAGTGTAGTTTTTAGTTTGAATAACCTCAAGGTAACTTCATTCCGCGCAAAATTAGGTTCACAAACATTGTGTCGTTTCTCAGCTACAACTTGATTGTCCTGTAAAATTAAGTAATAATAATTAATTACTTTACATTATTTTTTAAGTAAACAATATTGCACTTACATAGAATACAAAATTAAATAGGCTATTTAACAACCTTTAAAACTTATAACAAATTGTTGTTATCCTATCAGAATAGTTCAACAAAACATATTTCACTTTATGCTTAACTAAAATATGTAATAATAATTAAATATATACAATTCACTTCAGCTACACTCTTTTACACTAGGTGTAATAGACTTGTTTGACAAAAGAATGACGTCACACGTGCCGCCATGACAGAAACAGTGTTTAAACTTTAACGTTGATTTTTAAATTTTGATATTGATAAACGTGATATTGATAACACACATAACCTGAGTTATTATTGTCATTATTAATCACAAAATATAATAAGTAACTTACCATGACAGTGATGGATCCGGCACATTTACTTTGTTTTCTTGTGGTACACTCCCACAAAACTCCACCATTTTTATATTTGCATTTTTTACTGTATTGATGTCCGGCCCGGAGAATATGGTAGCTTTACCTTTTTTAACGTACTCTAAACAAACGTCAGTTGAACTACCAGCCATTTCCTTTATTTATTCCTATATTAAACTAATAACTGCGAACTGATAAGAACTGCACGCTTGAACTACACTACACACTACTAACCCTTAACGACTACGAAACAAAAACAAAAGATGGGTCGACCAATCACATACGAGCTAAGTCGCACCCCGCTCCGCCACCGCCTTGCGCGCGCGCCTCTAGAAAATGAGCATCTTTTACAGTATTGTGTATCTTATTAGATAGATAGATATAAGGTCTTATTCCCAAACATCGTTAGAACAATTTCGTTGGGGCAACAATCTGTTTTTCGTTCTAATAAAATCGTAAAGTAGGTATGTAGGTAATTTAAAATTTTGTTCTTACCTTATAAAAATAAAAGTACATGACTCATATATTTTATTTTTATATTGTTTTTATTTAACGTACCTAATTAGAAAAACTTAAGTGATTGTAATCTTTGATTTTACAAGGTATAAGAAAGAAATATTTTCATGCTACAATTTTAAATTAATGATTGTAACAATCTGTGACTTTATTAGGTATAAGAAAGTTATATTTTTAATTAATAAATGTAACATGATTCATATATTTTATTTTTTTAACGTACCTACCCAATGGGGATTATTGAACTTTTTAGTTCACTTATCCCCATTAAATAAAAATTTTGGGTCAACGGGGAATAGTGAACAAAAAGTTCACTAATCCCCATCAATGGGGATCATCCAACGGGGAAAAGTGGAATAAGCCCTTTATCTGTTTACTATATTCTTCTACTGCGTGTTTTGCTATGAATAATGATTGCTTTTGAGACAAATTTATTTTACTTACTGAATTCTGTAATTTTGATATTTCGTTTTCGAATTTAATAGCATCTTCGTAATCTAAATTACCTGTTATAGTTTTAACGATGGAACCTAGGCCGTTAATAAAACCACGTCTAGACCTATGGTGTGGTGTTATAAAAACGATTTTCTTACCTATTAAGTTTAAACTATTATCTATTTGATCTTTGTATGCTTTATTTAGTTGTTCATTATTTTCAGCAGCTTTAGTATTGGCATATAAAGACATAAGTTTTAAAGTTGTTTCAAGAGTCGTAGGTTGCGCAATCCGCACGCCGATAGAAACGTGAAAGTCCAAATGGTTAATGTATTGATCTATGACCATACTCTCATAGTATGACTTATCCGTGTGCCTACCTACTACGTTTAAGGTGTCTAATATTTCCCGTAGTCGTTTACCAAAGGTCTCAGCATCTTCATTTTTATTACGACGCAAACGCGTTAGTTCTTGCATCAGCTGTATTTCATTACGCGGTTCCCCTAATCTACGCGCGTTAACGCAGCCTTAATTGTCTGCCAACTATCCACCGTTTCTTCAGATGCTATTGCACTGATCGCCGAACCGCTTAATTTACTTTTAATTAAACTAACAATAGCAGGGTTTGCCCTAACTTGTGGATCCAGTAATACCATGACATTTTCAACTTCTCTAATAAAGTAATTTAATGTTTTAGGATTGCCATCGTATTTCGGCAATAGCTCTGAAACGAACTTGAAAGTCGCTAGATCAATGCTTGCCATAGCCATCGTAGTTTAATTTGTTAAAAGGAATAAAAATAAAAATTAATCACTATAAAATACTATTGAGATTACGTCTAAAAATAGTTTCGTTATAAATACTGCCTACTCTCTAAGAGGTTAGCTTGAAGTTATTTTAATTGTGTCATACGAACCGCGATTATAGCGAATGCGTAAACAAGTGAATATCTCTTGTTACCTACAGAATAAACTGCTGTGAAATGCAAAATGTATACCGCGATTTTAGCACGTATACATGAACACTGAAATTAAATTGAATCTAATAAACTCATATAACTAATGTAATTTGCCTATAGCGATTCTAGCCTATAAACAAACACACAGGGTAACATTTATAAAAATACGGCAGGAAATATAGCATAGGAAACTGGGTATACAACAAGCACTCACCACAGTGTCTTCTGCATCTCTAGCCGGAGTCTTGTAGAACAGCAGGGCTCCTAATTCTCCAGGACTCCCGCAGGTTGCTCTTGCTCGCCTTTGTAGATTCGAATTTGCGATCGCGAAGATAACGATAGATACCGTTCACTCTTACCGAAGAGTTGTATTCGAAGTAGAGTGTCGCGATCCTACCGACTGCGCCAGTTAAGTTACGGCGAACGAGATTATTATTAAAAAATATATTTATTAGAATAAAAACAATGTTTATTGATTGAAATGTTCTACAAGACTGATTTACAATTATTATAATTCTATTAACTAAAACTTATTACTATAATTCACGAATCTGCAATTGTGCAGTTTATTATTGACGCACGGGCGCATCCGCTGCATTAGTCAGCGATTACGTTACTCAGGCGATTGCCTAACTCGAGTTTTCATTTTTTTCTGTTGTGCTACGATATTTGCACTGACCTCAGCCCGAATTTTCTGTACTTTATCTGTTGATGTTTCTTGGGATGAGTTGATATCGTGTAAATGACTCTCGGCTTCATTTACAGAATTGTGCCCGAAAATAATTTCAGTAGGACTCTTTCCAGTGCTTTGATTGATAGTGTTATTAAGGCTCCATTGGACTTTAGTGACATGGAGATCCCAATCTCTGTCATCTTTACCGTGACAAAGTGCTATTAGCGATGAAAGTATTGACCGATTGTACCGCTCAATTTGGCCATTAGCGCGCGGCGTGGCTACCGCGTTCAAAGTATGTTTAATCCCTAATGAATCGATAAAGAGTTTGAATTCGTTGGATGTAAAACTGGTACCGCGGTCTGATATTAGATGCCGTGGAGTTCCAAATAATCCAAAAACATCTCGAAGTGCAGTAATTGATGTCTTGCTTTTTGTTGTTTTGACTGTTTTTAAAATAATAAATTTTGTAAAGCTATCGATTATACCAAGGATGTAAACGTTTCCGTGTTTACTCTTTACGAAAGGCCCGAGATGATCTATATGAAGACACTGAAATGGTATATTTGGCTTCGGAATGGGATGGAGAAAACCTTGCTTTTTACCTCCGGGCTGTTTAGCGTGAGCACAAGGAATGCAAGCCCGAACATATTTCTTTACGAATTGCGTCAATCGAGGGAACCAGTAATCTCGTTTCATTTTTTCCAATGTCTTTTCGAATGAGAAATGACCGGCATTGTCGTGGCATTGCTGACAAATTTTCCAACGTGCTTCTTTGGGAACTGCCCATCGCAACTCTCCGTTTAAGTTTCGATAAATTTTACCATCCTTTAGCGCGTAGTTGTTACGTATATCTTTAGCTTCTTGCCCGTTGTTATCCAGTACAGCTTTGATATGACAAAGCCTTGGATCACTCATTTGAACCGCCTGTAACCAGTGTACTTCTTCTAGCTGCAATACAGTCCAATCCACAACTGAGTTTTTGCAGCTCGAATCACTGACAGGTATGGAGTTACGATTTAATGCATCCGCATGAGTTAACTGCCGTCCAGGGCGGTATTCGATAGAAAATGTAAATTCTTGAACCAAGAGCCACCAACGAGCTATTCTTGGGATTAAATCTCTTGTAGATAGGGTAGTACGTAACGCGTTGCAGTCTGTTACCACTTTAAAATCTATTCCAAGCAAGTAAACTCTGAAACGTTCCAAAGATGCTACGACTGCTAACGTTTCAAGTTCGTATGAGTGAAAGTTTTGTTCCTCAACTGATGTTTGCCGACTGAAATAAGCGACAGGCTGAAAAGCAGTTGCTGAGCACGGTCTTTGCAGCAGTACACCACCCAGTCCCATACGACTTGCATCCGTATGTAATTCTGTTTCGTATACTGGATTATAAATAGCCAATACGGGTCGAGTCGTTAATATTCGTTTAAGCTCTGCAAAAGCATTAACTTGTTCACTACTCCAAGACCACTTAACGTTGGATTTCGTGAGCGAAGTTAATGGTTTAGCGATAGTCGCAAAACCAGGGACGAATCGTCGAAAGAAACTAGATAAGCCAACAAATTGTCGAACTTCGTGTACATTCTGTGGTGTCTTAAAATTGGCTACGGCTTCAATTTTTTTCATCCCCGGCCTCACGCCGTCTCGTGTAATCTCAAAGCCTAAGTAATCAATCGATTTCTTGAAGAAATTGCATTTCGTCAAATTTAACGTGAGGTTGGCCTCTTTTAAAAGATCAAGAACCTCGTGCAGTTTCTCCAATCCTTCTTCAACCGATTGAGATGCTATTATTATGTCATCCATATATGCTAGCACACCAGGAATATTGCGCCGTTTCAATATTTTCAGAATAAGCCTTTGAAATACAGCTGGCGCGTTGGTCAACCCAAAAGGCATACGATTATACTCGTAGTGCCCGTCTGGGGTAACAAAAGCTGTTAAAGGTTTGGACTCTTCTGAGACCGGTACCTGATGGTAACCGGAAGTAAGGTCTAGTGAGGTAAAATATACTTGCCCTGATAAACTATCGATTTGGTCGTCAATAAGTGGCATTGGAAATTTATCTTTAATTGTTTTTCGATTTAATGCCCTATAATCAACGCACAGTCTCATGTCACCGTTTTTCTTTGCGACTAATATAATTGGACTAGCATATTCTGACTGTGATTCACGTATTATTCCATTCGCTAACATATCACCGATAATTGTGTTAACTTTCTCACGTTCGGAAATAGAAAGTCTATAGGGTCTGTACGTGATGGGTTCATCATCTTTGAGTCTTATATGCATTTCAGCTAGAGGCGTATCACCTAATTCTTCTAGGGTAAAAGCAAAACAGTCTCGACGAGCGTTCAGTAACTTGCATAGCTGTTTTTACACGCTTTATATTAGCTTCACTTGTATGTTTGTATGTTTGTATGTTTGTATATTTGTATGTTTGTATGTTTGTATATTTGTATGTTTGTTTGTAACCGACTCCTTATAGTGCGATTTTGACCCACTTTAAACGACCAGATTTCATTCAAACTTTGCACACCTGTCAAGGACTGATGACAATGCAATAATTTGATAAATTTGTGCCATTATCCTTGCCAGGGTTACCAGGACATCAAAAAAACTGTCACAAACTACGCTGACATACGTCTCAAAATTCGAAATACCCTAAAAAATAGAAAATAAATAATAGTTTAAAAAAACTAAAAAACACGCTTCCATGGAAAACCAAACTAAAAAGTACAAAATAATGGAAAAAAAGCGTGGGGTGCCTGATATCAATAAAAAAATACCTTAAAAGCACCCCACGCTTTTTTTCCATTATTTTGTACTTTTTAGTTTGGTTTTCCATGGAAGCGTGTTTTTTAGTTTTTTTAAACTATTATTTATTTACGTCAAGATTTAAATCCTTATCAACGTTAAGCTGCTCTAATTATATAATATTTGAACTATTTTGGACGGATACACTATTTACTTTTAATACGGATTTCTCCGTAAGAGGGGCATCAGGTAATTGTGTACAAGAAATTTGTTTTGCACGAGCAACCAACGTACCTTGGGAGAGTTCAAAAGGCTCTATAGCTAATTTTATTATGTTCATCGAACCTTTGCCATTTTTGAAAGAGTAAACTCCTGGGACTATCATGTATTCCTTACCAACTTTTAAACAAGCATCCGTAGCGAAATACACTGACCCATTTAAGTCTGATGACGTATGTACCTCTATGGTATCCAAACCTGTTATAGACACGTTGTTAGACACAATTACCGGAATCTTTTCTTTACCAGTCGTTATAACCTTATAAAGTATAAGCATGGTGTCAGTCTTATGTGCTCTGACACCTGGTTGCTCAGTCAAAGATTGCCCAACTAGAACATCGGCTGGCAGAAGTTTAGGCTCGACAAGATAGGCCTCCACGTCTTCATTTAAGGCATCTAATGCAATCTTTACTGTAACTCTGCCGTGCGGAACTAAAGTTCCATTAGCGAAACCTTTTAAAATTGGTAAGTTAGTCCTATCAACAGTTAGTCTCAATTTTGAAGCGTAGTCATCTCGTATTAAGGTGCACTGACTTCCAAAGTCAATGAAACAAGACATAGATTGACCGTTGACTTTTATTTGTTTAAAGTATTTATCAGTGCCGCAGTCAGTACTCACAATATTAAGAATATTTTTAGCATTAGCATCTCGTGAAGAGGTTGTTGCTATTTCACGTTTCTCTGTATTTGAGTTAAATCTAACGGTTCCTGTACAATTCACGTCTATGTGACCAAAACGCCTACACTTATTACATTTAATTACCTCTTTAGGACATTTTGGGACAGTATGGCCTGTCTCGCCACAGTTATAGCAAGTAAGTAGGCCTGGCTTTTTAGTATTGTTTATATCATTTTGCCTTTTTGAATGCCTTGGATCGTTACTTTCACGAGGATTGTTGTTTTTTGAAATGTCAGAAATCTTGTTAAAACCACACGGTGTTCTGCAGCTACCTTTAGCCACAGAATATATATTTGTACCTAAAAACACCTAACACCTAAAAAACATAGTTTATGATGCTAACAAATTGCTTTATGGGCTATCCAAAATGGCCGCAAAACAACTCGTAAACATCAACCGAGCTCAGTTGCGACAGACCAACGACAGTTGATAACTTTGAGTGTCGAGACTACCAAATATCGTTCCATTCCGATCTTCGGGACTTTTCGACTTTTTCGTTTGTTAAAATGGTCGCTATCTATGTCGAGACTGCAGGCCCAGGGTGGTGATCCGGCCAAGAGGCTCGCTGCCTCGAAGGAGACCGTACGGTATCCTTTTATTACCCTGACGGCCATTGCTCTCTGTGGTCTTCTCAATATTGCAATGTTACGGGCCGTCAGGTTGTCCGCCCATACAGGGGCTCCATAGAGCGCCATAGACCGTACGATCCCAACATAGAGCCTCCGGCAGGCAGTATTTGGCCCCCCAAGATTAGGCAGCAATCGCGAAAGTGCATTCGCGGTGCCCATCAGTCGGGGAGCCAACCGCTGAAAATGCGGCCCGAAGTTCCACTGGCTATCGAGGACGAGTCCTAGGTACTTCATCGTCGACTCGATACCGATATGGACACCTCCTACCATGATGTTGGATCCCGAAGGTGGCGCTTTCCGGGGCCCATGGAAACAAATAGCTTCCGATTTCTGCAATGCCACCTGGAGACCCAACAGCCGGATCCTGTCTACTACTTGTGCGACGCCAGCTGTCGCTAAGACAGATGCCTGCCGGAGCGTCTTCCCCCGTGCCATTACAAGCGTGTCATCGGCGTAACAAATGACACTGACGCCACAGGGGGGCGCACCGCGTAGCACCCAATCATATCCGATGTTCCACAGGGGAGGCCCCAAAACCGAGCCCTGTGGAACACCGCACGATATTTCTCGCCGACCCCATCCTTCTCGACCCGGGTATATGACATATATCTATCCATCAGATAAGCCCCGATTATGCGGCGGAGGTAGTTTGGCACCCTATGATATCGTAGTGCCTCCTTAATGCAACTCCAGGGAAAGGTGTTAAAGGCATTGGCGATGTCCAAAGACACCGCCAATACGACCTCACCCTGGGCCACTGCTTCCTCTGCCAGAACCCTCACGCGCATGATCGCATCTATTGTAGAGCGCCCACGACGGAAACTAAACTGATTATCAGCCAGATCCGGCCCCTCCCTTGCCATGTGATGGATAAGGCGGTTTGCAATAATTCTCTCGAAAAGTTTGCCCACCTCATCCAACAACACAATGGGCCGGTAAGCGGATGGAGAATCCGCAGGACGCCCTTCCTTCTTTAACAGTACCAGCTTTCCAGTCTTCCACTGGCGTGGAAACTGGCCCCTTTCCAAACATGCACTCAAGAGTCCTATTAATCGGGGCCAAAGAGCCCTGATGGCCAGAACCCATGCACGGCCAGGAATACCATCAGGCCCTGGAGCAGTGTTTTTGACCTGAAGCCTTTGTACTGCCGCTTTCAGTTCTGCCTGGGTCACTTCAGGCGCGTTGTCATCATCCGTGTTGGGCACTATAGTAGGCGGAACCATATGCGGTGCTGTGTGCTCCCCTTGTGAGGGGAATAAAGCACTCACCACTCTCTCTAGCAGCTGCAGCTGGAGGCTTTGGGACATTGGGGGTGCCGAGTGCAGTTTGCCCCTAACCAAACGGTAAGGACGCCCCCATGGATCACGTTCCAGAATTGCCAGCAATTGATCATGGGCTTGGGCCTTTGCCCGCTTTATCTTCAGCTGAAGAGCCTTTTTCGCCACTCTATATACCTCATACAGTTTCGCCTCTCTTACTAGCGCTTCGGGTGTTCGTCGGCGCCTGCCTCGGTGCCTAGTTTACGGGCGTCGCGCCGCCACGCATGCGATGCGCAACTGCGCAATATCTTGCGACCACCAATACACCAGACGCCTGGCAAATGAACTCTGAACGCGTGACATCGCAGCATCACAAATCTGAGTCATGGCGTTTCGGAACCATTCTGCCTCCTCGTCAATATCGACAGGCCTGATTGGTGAGTTCAATCAGGCCTGCACTATTGAGGCTACCAGAAGGGCTTCACGGTTCAGTCGTTTAAGTGCCCAACGTAAGCCATCCTCTACCCTGACCGGGGCCGTTTGGACCGGACCACTCGAGGTCTGGGCGGAGACGTCAAACCGGATGTATCTGTGATCGTATAATACTTATATTTATGTTAGTTTGTAAGGTATATGTCTATGGGTCACAGTAACCTGAAAATAAAATGTTTATTATTATAATACGCGCCACTCCTGAACGCGGCATGCGACAGCGGGACTAGCAAACGACAAGTCCACTATAGACCCACCCCACTGTCGCACACATGTTTGAACGGAACCCCGGTTTAGGAGCAGGAGACCCGTTTCCACCACCCACTCTTCCAAAGACACACCCCTTGCATCCGTTCTTGGGGAACCACAAGTCAAGGACTTGGCGTTGAAGTCCCCCATGACAAGTACGGGGTGAGTACGGCTTCGACTGATGACTGTGCCCAATTCCGTGAGGAAACATACGAACTCAGCGAGAGGTCGGTTGGGTGAGAAATAAATCCCCACGACCATGATACCTTCGAGTAAGGCCGCTACCAACCCCCGCCCTCGGGTGACGGTCTCAAGGGGTGGAGTGCCAGCGGCCGGCCTTCGAGTCCTACCTACCTACCTACTACCTACCCACCTACGTACTACCTTTAATTCAGATTTATTTGACGTTAGGTATTGTTATTAGTTTCCGTGAGATTTTAAATGTAAATAATAATGTGTTTTACTTACTTCACAACTATTTTCGTCATCACTATTCAAGTTGGATAAAGATTGCCTGGAAGTGCATTGATCATGAATGAAATTAAATAAATCGTAGTACCACAATTTAATACAGTACACATCATCAGCAAATGCCCCAGACTAAAAGATTGTTCATATTTCTTCTTTTCCTTCCTCACGTTGTTTCTCAAATTATTTATTTTCCTCACAACAGCTTCTTTGTTCGCATCTGGATCAATTTCTCTCAATATGTCTATGAGTAGTGGTGGTTAATATATCATAAAGCAAAATAAAGCACCGTGCTTTATATTCATATCATAAAGCAAATGCTATCGTGGCTCTCACTTGTTGCTATTTGCTTATTTGCTTTACATCGCACTCTCTGTCTCTGTCCGTCACACATCGCAAAATCGCAAGCGCAAGTTGCAAAGCAGGCACCAGCGGTGCGGCGGCGCGCGGCCAGTCGTCGCAATCTTGCTATTGCTATTGGTCGTGTGCTTAATCGTTTTACGCACCGCGTGCGAATTCGCGATCTCGGGCGGCTCACGTAATATAATGTTGTTTCGTGCTTTTTTTGTGTAAATAAACAGTTATAGGACACGCAATTTATTATAAGTAAGGACGATTGATTGAGTGAGATATTGTGTTGACTGTGTTGTATTTATCGGACGAAAATGTCTAGACGGAACAGTGATTTGCCAATATGGAACTTTTTTGAAAAGCCCATTGATGGCAGTAAAACTGCTACATGTAATTACTGTCGTCGAGAGTTGTCGTTTAAAACGAGTGTTACAAATTTAAAACAACATTTAAAACAAAAACACATTTCGGTTTACAATAATTTAATGAATATTGGCAAAACCCTCGAGTCAACAGCACCTGAAACAGTAAGTAATATTCCCTTGTCGTCTGAAATCGAAGGTTTGCATGTGGAAAATGTTGGTGGTGGGAATAGGAAGAGAAACGCTGCATGCAGTGGTGGTGGAGAGACGGGGAGGCGTGTTAACAATAACGGTGATGGTAATGTTGATGAACCTCCTAAAAAAGTTCAGAGACTTATGCAAGCTTACATACCAAAAAAGCTCAAGTCAGAGGAAAGATACAAAATTGATATAAGCCTTTTGAAAATGATTATATACGATTTTCAACCTTTTTCAATTGTAAATGACTTAGGTTTTCGTGAGTAAACGCATGCACTGAATTCTGAATTCCTAATTATGAAATACCGGACCGAAAAACTTTGTCAGTGAATCTTCTGCCAAAAGTTTATGAGAAGAGGCTAGAAGAAGTTAAATCATTCGTCCAGATGAATGCAAAATCAGTGTGTATTACGATTGATTATTGGACTTCCCGTACTATGGATAGTTATATGGGTATAACGACGCACTTTATGACGGAAGACCCTGTAGAATTAAAATCGGTACTCATTCAATGTGGCGAATCAGAAGGGCACCATCCAGGCATAAAAGTGTACAGGGAACTTAAAAGGTTATTAGAAAACTGGGGCATTTACGAAAAAGTCAACTTTTTTGTCACTGACAATGCCTCCAACATGGAGAGTGCCACAAAATATTTTGAATTAGATGGTTGGGTTCATTTTGGATGTTTTGCGCATAAACTAAACCTCGTCGTTCAAGATGCACTTGCTGAAATCAAAGAAACTGTAGATAAAGTGCAAAGAGTTGTAAACCACTTCAGAAAAAGCACTATATCGAAAGAAAAATTATTAAAATACCAAACAAACCAACAGAACGTAAATCAACCCAAAACTGTGATTAAATCGGTTCCAACACGATGGAACTCAGTATACCTAATGCTGGAAAGGTTCGTTGAGATAGGAGAATCGTTGCGAGCCACCATTCCTAATTTAGGAACCGATCTTCCAATAATACCTATGGAAGAGTGGAAGTGTATTGAACAAATTTGTGTCATACTCAAACCATTTTATGAAGCCACTGTAGAAATGAGTGCCCAAAATTATTTAGTCGCGAGCAAGGCGATTATTTTAACCTCAAGCCTCATAAACATATGCGACAATTACACCAGGCTTCAAGAATTATACCCCCCCGTAAAAAAACTTGCCATAAACTTAAAGGAGGGTATGACAAGACGACTGGGAGATTTAGAAAAAAATGACACCATAAGTTTGAGCACAATTTTGGACCCTAGATTCAAACTAAAAGCCATAAAAGACACAGAACGCATTCAAGACCTTAAAAAAATGAACCTAAACCCTCAGATTTTCAGGCTTCCGAACAGTTGGAAAAATATTTAGCTGACAACTTAATTAAGAGAATGGAATGTCCCTTTAAATATTGGCGAGAACATAAATTCATTTACCCCGAATGCACTGCAACATCATGGTAACTTCGGTTCCTTGCGAAAGAATATTTTCCAAGTCGGGATATCTGATTAGTGATCGAAGAACACGGTTGTCTACTACAAAAGTAGAACAGATAATGTTTCTGCATGTAAATAAAATGTGAATAAAAAATTAATGTAAATAGTGTATATAAAAAAGTAAAATATGTCAATATGTACATAGTTGATTTTTGTACATACAATCAATGAACTTTTAAATACGCCTATAATTGCTTGAAATACTAACACTTATTTTTATAATAACACTTAATCAATTATAGAGTCCTAAGCCTGGAAAGTATGAAGGAAAGTTCATTGGTTTTTTTCTGTTCCGTTTTGTCGTAATAAATTCATACGTGCGATGTAATATTCTTATAAAGCATGCTTGCTTTAATCGCGCCCGCCCGTTTGGCCGTAACAAATACCTACGCATATAAAAAGCATGCTTTAATAAAGCATATAAAATAACTTGCTTAAAATATAAAGCATTAAGCAAGTGATTGCCATAAAGCAACTTTGAACACCACTATCTATGAGCAATTGATACGCAGCTTCTTTTTTGTCTCGGTCATGGTACTCTTTGCTTTTGACTTGCCAAAGACATGGTGGAGTTCTATACAAGGCTCGGATACCGGTTAAAATTTTCAAACCGTTATTATGTACTTGACGCAAAACCTTTACATTTGGTTTCGTTCGCATAAACCGTTTTTTTAAATCGATATTTGGAAGAGTATTTATGTAAAGGTTTTTTCGGATTAAACAGTTTAGAGCAATAAAAACCTACCTGTGTCTATGTGGTAATGAAAAACTATTTCAGTGTTTATTTAAATGAATGTGTATTATTATTTTGTAACAGGTGAATCACGAAAAAAAAGACAGGAATATTCTGATGATGAAGATCAATCCCAATCATTGCTAGCACCTAAAAAGCGTATCATCAACGCATCTAACATGTATAAAATAAACACCCAAATTGTGAAAGAGGATGCAGAAAATGATAGTGACGAAAACAAATCAGGCGAAGATATCAGTGCTAAACCAGGAGAAGAAACTACTTCTAATGTCAAACAATGTGTTTTATGTATATTTGATAAGGACCTCGATAAACGAAACTATTATTTTGGAAATTTGCTAAAAGGTGAATTACAATTTTTGCCGCCATGTAAGCACTCTGAAGCATACATCAATATTTTAAAGTATATAGATGCTTTAAAGCATCAACACCGCGAGAAATCAAACAAATAAATATTTAATTTGTATAATGTGCCTGAACGAACATGCAAAATACCAATGTGGATCATTCGTACTTAAATGTTACCAATAAAAATGAATAAAGGAAAATGAGAGCGAAGTTTTATTTTAAATTCTGGAATCTATTCATCTGCACATATTTTTTTCAATATATTTGTTTTTCTTACGGATAATTTGACATTTTTACAAATATTTTGGAAAAGATAAATTAAATGCTTTTCAATATATCAGTTTTTTAATCAATCTTCTCGTTTACATTATGTTAAATCAGTCTTAAACATCTTTTTGGTTATTTCACAAAATGAGACATATACTTAGGTAATTTTTATTAATGATTTTTATTTCAGTCATTCTTAAGTAGTAAAAAAACAACATTGTCTGGGACAACATGAAAATGTTATTTTGTTGACTTGTTCGAAGTAAAAAGTTCTCTAAAAATGAACTGAACAAAAGAACAATCAAACAGATTCACAGATCAAATCAGCTTTGTCAAATTAAAATAATAATTTTGTCAAAACTGACACAAATGACACAAATGGTTATTTCTAACAATCAAAATGTTGTCAATGGTTGTATCCTTTAACGATATTCTTAAGTTATTCATTATATATTTTAAAGATGATAACAGCCCCTCCACACTAACCTGTGTCGCTGGTGTAGCCAAAGCAATTTTAGAAATCAAGTATAATTGTGGATCAGTAACCTTCTTTGATTCCCAATAATTTAAAATATCGGTATTAGAAGGAAACAACGGTTCATTAAGAAAAGCAACCAAACTAATTTGTAAATTATCACGGTGATTTAAATGAGGTAAATCTTGATATCGTTGCCTGAACTGCATTTGCAAAAAATAGTCAAGCTTGGAGGATGAAGTTGATGGCATGGGATCATTTGAAGTTTCATTTTTTGAAGTTTCATTTTCTATTTCTCTTACATTAACGCTCGAATTCAACCTTAGATATCTTTGGTAAGTTTAGACTAAATGGGCGCGAGCTAATTCCAGCTGTTGATTTGACTACATTGAACTTACTCTCGGATCTAAATAAATTGCACCCAGAAAACATTCATTTTCAAGAAGAGCTTTCTCTCTTTCCCTCATAAAAATGACTAAAAATATGGCACAAACCGTGTTCATATTTTCTATTTCTAGGATACATTTAAGCCAGGCAAGATATAAATCTCCAAAAGTGAACTTGTTCATGCTGTATAGTTTTCGACAGAACACGACATGGTTTTAAAACATCAAGAGTTTCATTAAGTTTCTGCCATGTATCTTCTACTGCTAATGTCTAAAACACCGGTTCTATGCGTCCACTCAAGAAATCCTTGAATAATAATATGCGCCCAATCCCATCTCGTAGTACAGTCGATGATTGCTTGTGGTAAGCCCTGACCCTTAACTGAGGAGCATTATTCGGTGAGCGGAGTACACGAGCTATCTGGCGACATTGTTGAAATAGATCACGAAGTTCGCTACAAGCATTTCTTATAGCAAGCTGCAACGTATGCGCTGCACAACGCACAATTTGTTTTGGCCTTGATTATCAATATTGAGATTTAAGTTAGCTAGTTCAGCGAACCACATCTCGTATCTGGTCTTATGCTCAGAATCCTCGTCGTCAACGTAGTCATGTTCCTCAGATATATTCTCTTGCATCTCTTCCTCTAACTGCTTCGTCATTCGAATCATATTAGCTCCATTATCAGAAGGTACGGAATATAATTGTTTAAGCTCAATACCGAAGCGACTTAGGACTATCATCACTGTTTCTTTTAGAAAATCGGCTGTGTTTCTCTCGTGCAATTCATGGACAGTAAGGTTTCTAAGTACAATTTTACTATTTGCAATATACTGAATGTTTATACCGAGAAATCTTCTAGATTTTACCGAAGCTACATCAATTTTAATATTTTTAATATTCACGGACAGTAGATTTGAATTTGGTATTAATGATATTAATTTTTTAAAAGTGTTACCCTCTAAAATCGAAAACGGCCGACCATGAATCGTAACTAATTCAGAGCAATGCTTCATTACTTTTATATGGTTATCATGTTTTTTCGGTGGTACATTTTCTTTATTTTTATTATTGTTTTGGAGGATTTGGTCGTGCAGCCGTCTGTGTTGTGTGTAGAAATGTCTCAATAAATTAGCACCATGATTAACCTAAATAAAATTGTAGGTACTTAAAAAAATCTTTTACCTTAATAATGACGTGAAAAAATGTATATCTACATATAGCGAGCGTATTGAATGTACCTTTAGTATATACTACATAATAAGCACATAATGGACGAAAAGGTCACAATTTGTTCTGCCGAATAATATATTTGTGTCGTAGGTACTAACTGGTCGTCCAATGATAATTGTTTAGTAATGCCATACTAATTTACAGTCACATTCATCCATCCCTCTCTCATGATATCTCTCTCTCTCTCTCTCTGGTATGGCCATTTGTGATACATGAACATAAGTTGTGCTCCGTACAAATAATATTAAAAACTATATATTAAGTTAACAGATAGCGAAAAGAACTGTTTAAAAGTGAAGTATAAATAAATAACAGTGTTGGTGAATAAGTGTTTTATTCTTATCAGCTCTTAACAACAACAAAACTAAACATAATTTGGTCCTTCGACTTGCTCCGAATGCCATTTTTTATGGTTTTGGCGTGGCTTGTGACGTCAAGCGGGCCGGCAGGAAGTCATCGACAAGATCGACGAAAGTCGGCTATCTTCGGGTCGCGTCGTGCCACCTCGGGCCTCTTCGGCATACATCGCCAGCGCCGCTTACGAAGACACAAGTGCTATTTTACCGACAGGGCCGGAGAGAAGCAGCCAATAGGTATTCGACATTTTAAGTTGTCGATAAAGCAGACGACATACGGCGGATTCAACCAATCCCACTGTATAATAAATCTATTGAGTGTTTCTGTGTTTTTCGCTCACACTTCCGGAAAAAAAGATATTTTTGGTTCCGAGGTTCCGACACCTACCGACGCCGTGAACAGTGAAACGTATATACTAAAATCGTATTTGTAATTTTTAACGCAAGTTCGTTCCATAATAGTACAACAGTACAGAAAACATCAATTATGTTCGTAATCTCGTCCTCATTTATTACATATGTAGTTCGTACTCTGCACTACTCGCTGTATCACAATTTTTAAAGATGAACAATTCATCAAAAAATATTTGATAATCTATGGTTCATCGTTTGTGTGCTCTGTGGATATCTGTCATGTTCATTGTACTTTTTTGTGCCGCTCGCTGTGCACAGAATTCCGATATAAAATCGTAAAGTTTTCTAATTTGTGAATAAAATGGGAAAAACCAAACGGAGAAAACGGGATGAGGCTATGATTGAGCTAAATGAACGTTTACGAGATCTGGAAAAGCGGTTAAATGAGAGGAGTCATCATAACCACGCCGGTAAGTTTTTTCATGACCTACCTACTAAGCAAATTCCTAGAAATCAAATGTTCAAATAGGGTTTTTAGAGATTTCTTGTGAGGTATTTAACATAATACTTTACAAATAAAACTACACCACTATTGAGCTTTCACGTGAGGTTAGCCGTGGTACGTACGTAATACGTAACGCTAAAAGTACCTAACTCGAAATTCGTTGTAAAGGTACCCCCATATTTTATTCTGACTGCATCTTACGAGCTTTCACGAGAGGTTAGCCGATGACAGTTTTCGTTAACAAATAAAAAGCAATTCGACTGCATCATATGAGCTTTCACGAGAGGTTAGCCGATGGCATTGTCGTAAATTGAAAAACGTTTCGACTGTATCCTAAAAGCTTTCACGAGAGGTCAGCTATGGATTTAACAGTTTCGAGTCTAACGCTATGCGTTTGTTGCTCAGATGACTACGAAAACCGTTCCAGCCGAGCACGTTCAAGAAGTCGCTCGCCATACGAGCAAAGCCGACGCAGCCAGACGCATAGGAGCCGGACACCTCAACGTCGCAGGTTACTATCTTCCTCACCGAATACGGAATACAGCCGTAGTAATTCACCTAGTGATGACACTCAAACAAAAGGTAAAGGGGGGGCAGACTTGGAAGAAGCACCTCACCTGTCAACAGTTACCCCTGAGGTAATACCAGTGGAAAATGCAATACCAGCCCACATCGAGGGGCTCCTGGGTCAAGAAGGCACCCCACCAGCCAATAACTCGATTGATTTACATGAAAGTCTAACAAAACGTTGGACGGCCATTCTTCAAAACGGCCTTGAAGCTGGAACTAAGGCTAGTATATTACTAAGACATAATCCCCCAAAGAACTGTAGCCTATTAGTTCCACCACTACTAAATGAAGAGGTAGCAGCTGCAATGAACGAGAATGGTATTAAAAGAGACAAGAGGATTAGCGGAAACCAAAATGTGTTATCGGCGGCAATCACTACGATTGGCAAGGTGCTAAACAGTATGATTGCCACGCATGAAAATGAACAGTACATTGAGAATTTAAGTGATGCAGCTCGTCTACTATGTGACTTGTACCATGAAAATTCTACCACACGAAGATCTCTAATATTACCAGGACTAAACAAAGACCTAAAAGATTTAATGGAAAGTACCCCCATAAGTGAATACCTGTTTGGGGACAAATTGCAGGACAAGGTCAATGCTGTTAAAGCAGTCAAGAAATCAGGGTTGGAGCTAAAAAACACACCCGCTCAGCAAAAAGTCCCTAAGAGGAATTTAAACTACCGGGGCCCACAACGACACCAGATGCCACGTCCGAGTGGGCAGAAGCCGAGACCGAAGCAAACAGCACACCAGACATACTATGCCAACAAGCTGCCGACACGAGGGAGACGCTCTCCACAGAAATATCAACATTCACGCCACCAAGGCCAGGGTCGTCGCGGTCGCTAGACCAGGTACGAACCGGCAGACTTAAATATTTTTCAGACCATTGGGATAGTATCACTACTAACCCCACTATACGCAAATGGGTCAAAGGCTATTCCATACCTTTAACCAAGTATCCTGTTCAAGCCGTAGTACCACAGAACAATCGGTTTACAGAAAAGGAAACTAACCTTATTTCTATAGAAATGAACAAATTGTTACAATTAGATGCTATACAAAGGTGTTCAGCTGTAAAAGGCCAGTTTTTGTCCAGTATATTCTTACACCCTAAATCAGATGGCTCCTGGAGATTCATATTGAATCTTAAAAGTTTAACAAATTTGTCTCTTCTACTCACTTTAAATTAGAGGATTTAAGAACAGCAATAAAAGTTATGACCCCTGGATGCTTCATGGCCACAATTGACCTGAAGAATGCATATTATTTGATATCAATAAAAGAATCTGATAGGAAATATTTGCGTTTCCTATTCCAGGACAAATTGTATGAATTTAAATGCCTTCCCTTTGGTCTTAGTACAGCACCATATGTCTTTACCAAAATCATGAAACCAGTAATGTGTCACCTGAGGTCTTTAGGTTTGTTGTCTGTTATCTATCTCGATGACATTCTCTGCATTGCAGATTCTTATGAAAAATGTTTACAAAATGTGTTTACTACTAAGACATTATTAGAAAGTCTGGGATTTATAATTAACATAGACAAAAGTTGCCTCCAGCCCAAACAATACTGTCAGTATCTAGGGTTTATACTAAATTCTGTTCAGTTCTCCATAACACTTCCACAGAAAAAGATATTATCTATATGTAAAAACTTAGGAAGAGTCAAGTCTAAACAGAGATGCAAAATAATTGAATTCTCCCAATTGTTAGGTACCCTTGTAGCTGCATGTCCGGCAGTAGAATATGGCTGGCTTTATACTAAAGTAATGGAAAGCCGTAAAACAATAGCCTTAAAAAATAATAATGAAAACTATGAGGCGTACCTTTCTGTATCAAACGAAATCAGATCAGACTTGGAATGGTGGTTATCCCATATCCATATAAATCATTACAAAATTAAACAATTTAAATTCTCTTTGGAAATATTCTCAGATGCTTCAGGAACAGGTTGGGGTTTAGTATGTAACGGTGTTACAACTCATGGTCACTGGACAGTTGAAGATAAATATTTTCACATAAATTACTTAGAACTACTAGCAGCATTTAAAGGGTTAAAAACATACGCATCCGAACTGAAGTGTTGTGAAATTCTGCTTAGAATAGACAACACCACTGCTATAGCCTATGTTAATAGAATGGGGGGCACCCGGTTTCAACATTTAAATAGTCTAGCACGAAAGTTATGGCAGTGGTGTGAGGAAAGACAACTATGGGTGTATGCATCCTACATTAGCTCGAAAGACAACACTGTAGCAGATAGAGAATCAAGGCGTTCCCATTCCGAAATTGAATGGGCTCTATGTGACATAGCATATGAAACAATTGTTACTAAATTGGGTGAACCCCATATTGATCTGTTTGCAAACAAATATAACAACAAGTGTAGGAACTATGTATCTTGGCTGCCAGATCCCAACGCACACTCCATAGATGCTTTTACCATTAAATGGAATGGAATATTTTTCTATGCGTTTCCACCATTTAACCTTATATATAAGTTACTACAAAAAATAATGATTGAAAAGGCAACAGGCATCGTTGTAGTTCCATGGTGGCCTGCACAACCATGGTATCCAATGTTCAACTCCGTGGTAATATCAGATATAATTGTATTTGAACCCCGTAATAACTTACTACTGTCTCCTTCCAGGGAACCACATCCTTTATACAAGAGCCTCAAACTGATTGCCGCAACATTATCAGGTGCGCGTTCCTAGAGAAAGGAATACCTCCTCCCTCAATGGACATAATGTTAGCTTCCTTATCTAATAAAACCAGAAAACAGTATGAATCGGCACTGAATCAGTGGATAATCTTCTGCAGGAGTCAAGATGTGCATCCCTTGTCGGACTCAGTACCCATGGTAATTTCGTTCTTAACATCTAAGTTTGAGCAAGGACTATCATATAGCTCACTGAACACCATAAGGTCAGCAATTTACTTAATCTTAGGCTCTCACTTGGGAACAGATGAGAGAGTGACGAGGTTTTTTAGAGGTATTTTCAAACTAAGGCCCAAGAAACCTAAATACGACATAGTATGGGATCCCAATATTGTCTTAAGATACCTATCAAATTTATTTCCTAATCAAGACCTTAGTTTGGAACTACTTACAAAAAAATTAGTAACATTGCTAGCACTTGTAACTGCGCATAGGATCCAAACTTTATCACTTATTAGTATAGATAATATTAATATTAATGAAGATAATATTGATATTAAAATCCCAGAAAATATTAAAACATCTGGACCAAACAAACTTCAACCTAATTTAATATTGCCATTTTTCAAAGACCAAATGAGCATCTGTCCAGCAAAAACTTTACTTTGTTATTTAGATAGTACCAAAATTATAAGACAAAATTGTAATACTTTGATTATAACACTTAGAAAACCTTACCATGCTGCCTCTACTGCGTCTATAAGTAAATGGATAAAGCAAGTTTTGAATGACAGTGGCTTAGATACTGCTAAGTTCACGGCTCACAGCACACGACATGCCTCCACTTCAAAGGCTTCTGAAGGAGGCATAAATATTGAGGTGATAAGGAAAGCCGCAGGCTGGACACAAAGATCTTCTACATTTGCTCGTTTTTATAACAGACCAATTGTCAGTGATCCAAATGCTTTTGCTCAAGCAGTGTGTTCAACAGACATTTCTTTGTAAGATACCTTAAGTGCTATGGTTAAGTGCCTAAATTAATAACTAGACAATTAGTCACCATTGATGCTGTAATAATTAATAAGTAACCATTGAGACTGATTACTCTATAATGATGAGAATTAAGTAAGTTTACCTTCTGTTTATCAAATAAACATCTTGATTATTAACACAACTTTCTTCTTTAAACATCTACATATGTAATAAATGAGGACAAGATTACGAACATAATTAAATAGATCGGATTAACTTACCTAGTGACATCCGATCCTCAATTATGTGAAGTAATCTCGTCCTCATTGTATCCCAACCCTTCCTAGATTCTCATCTCTACCCCGTTCGGATGTTGTGTTTAGAAATTATATGGCTATGCATACATAATACTTTGAACTAATGAACATGACAGATATCCACAGAGCACACAAACGATGAACCATAGATTATCAAATATTTATTGATGAATTGTTCATCTTTAAAAATTGTGATACAGCGAGTAGTGCAGAGTACGAACTACATATGTAATAAATGAGGACGAGATTACTTCACATAATTGAGGATCGGATGTCACTAGGTAAGTTAATCCGATCTATTTAATTATCACAGCTCACAAGCATCTTACAACAATACATAATAGTGTGATTCCAACCAACACAGATGGAAGAAATAGAAAACTTGCACACGACACGTGCCGCCATTAAAGGTAAAATAACGAGAATATCCAACTATGTGCAGAACTACGATCCTGCAAAGCTTACTAAACGCGACCTACAGGTCAGATCAGAAGAATTAACCAAACTGATGGATCGATATGATGAGATCCAAATCAATATAGAGTTGTTGGACTCGCCCGACCGGCAAGAAGTTAATGAACAGGATCGGGTGACAATCGAATCGAAATATTATTCTGTAAAAGCACAAATTGCGTCATTAACAGGAGGTTCCCAACAAGTAATGGATCAATCCCATTTACATTCTACCACATTACATGATTGTACTGCAAGGAAACCTCGTGTCAAGCTGCCATTGCTGGAGCTTCCGAAATTCGACGGGGATATCCGTGAGTGGCCAGCATTTAAGAACATATTCTACGCCTCCGTTGACAGTACAGACCTTCCAACAGTGAACAAACTTCAATATCTGAAGTCCGCCCTGTCAGGAGAAGCGGCTGGGCTCATTACCTCTCTTCTCATAACTGAGGAAAACTATAATAAGGCACTAGATATTCTAGCAAAAAGGTATGAAAATGAAACTATGATTGTTAATTTTCATTTAAGGGCTATTAGGGCCGTAGCTAGGGGCTTAAAATCACAATGCCCTACCTTAAAAATACCAAAAACGAAGAGAATCTATTAGAATTGGATTGTATGTTTATAGTTTTAGATAAAAAATGTAGCAATAGGTATCTAAACGTTTCCGAACATACCATAGTTTGGGACATTCATTTCATATTATAATAATTATTTTCTCTGCGTATAGATGGCATTTGGAGCGCCATCACATGAAGCAATGGGCCAATGGGTCTATTTAATTATAATATACCGATGCAGAGAAAAATTTCAACCGACTTGTTCGCTTGTTCTTCATCATTGAGGATTTAATAGCTGTCCTTAGATCCATGTTCATGTTCTGTCACAGAAATTATTTGTCTATGAATAGCTATTGAATGTACATCACTGACCTAGAGGTGATGTTGATTGATTTAGTAGCCTGTGCTCTGAAGAGCAGATCAATTTTGATATACTTAGTCACAAAAATTAAGGGATATAAAAAAAAAATACTTTTTGGGTGATTTTCAACAAGCCGTAACTCCGAGGAAAATGATCGTACAACAAAAAATAAAAAAGCACATTATAGCACCATGTATCTAGTTTTCAGATACGGCCATGTTTTTTTTATCATGTTTGGGTCTGGAGAAATAACAAGGAAACAAAAAAAAAAAACATTTTTTTTCTTGTCTTAAAAAGGTATCATAAAATGGCACCGCACCGCACCGTTTGGTACCGCTAAAATATAGGGATGTTAATAAATTATTAACTACTCATTTCGGGGACAAATGGCGCGATTTGGAGATTTTGGAGTACTACAGTAAAGTACTACCATCATCACATGAAATACCGGCTGAAGATATGGTTGACGACATCGATTCCCTTGAAGAGGTACTATGTGAAGAACAAGAAGAGTCTCCATTACTTTCAATTTAATATAAGTTTTGTTAATAAAGTTCTTATAAAACAAACATAGTTTTATTTAACATTTTAGACGTCCACGTGGACGTTCGAAAAATCCCTATGGTACCAGAGTAGTAAAAATGATATCCACGCTGTCTTGATCTTGTGTAAGATTTCATTCAAATTCGTTCAGCTGTTTTTGCGTGATTGAGTAACAAACATACAAACTTTCACTATAATAGTTTAGGCCTACTGTTACCCGGCATATACTTTAATGGTATTTCAATTAAAAAGTATCAATATGGTTCAATCATTCTAGGCCAAGATAGGTATGTTTCAAAGCCAACAAAGTCCATGTTGTTTTTGCAACAAAAACCGCAAAGTCCTGCCGAGTGTTTCAAAGTCAGCAATGTCCATAATGTTTTCCTGATTATTGTTCTAGTTCGTAAAGATTTTTCATGATTAAGTTTAGTAATTGATTAAATACATTATTATTATTTTGTTTATTTTTTTTTTGTTTCATTATTTTTAAATAACCATAATGCGTACTACGAAAATAATTAATTACTGACAATTTCATAAAACAGACATTGCGGTTTTTGTAACTAATAGACTCAATTGATATGTTTCTCTTGTGGCCTGAAAGGTTTTAAGAAGCCTGATTGCCCAAAGTGTAGTAAAAAAGAATCTGAGCCAGAACACTAGTTCACGGGAATTGTGTTAATAACTTTGATATGGAGGACTGGAAGAACTGGTTACAAACTGTTACATTATTTTCTAAATCGTATAACATCTACACAATTCTCGATGATAAGAGTGATCTTGACGATAGTCCTTACGTTTCTGTTAAGATTAATGATCTTACCGTTTCCGGTTTACTTGACTCTGCGGTCACAATGATACGCAATAAAGCTCATTCCGTGCTAGAAACATATGGCCTGCCACTAGTAAAGGCTGATTGCATAACAGTAACGACAGCGGGAAGACAAACTTTAAAAAGTATAGGTTATATTAATGTACCCGTAAATTTTGAAAACCAGTTTCACATATTGAAAGCCATTGTAATACCGGAAATTAAGCGCAATCTTATATTGGGCATACATTTCTGGCGTAAGTAAACTTTGTCCAAAATTTATTAATAGTATTTCTATGGTTAAAACAGATAGTCGTTCGCTAAGTAAATCTCATCCTACCTTCGTACAAGGTTATGATAATCTTACTCAGTCATAAAGGCAACTGGCTGATAATGTCATAAAGCAGTTTGAGGACATTTCTTTCTCAAACAAGGGCTTAGGCGTTACAAGTCTTATCACTCATCATATTGACACCGGTGACTCTGAGCCAATACGTCAGCGATACTATCGTTTGTCACCAGAGAAGCAACGTATCTTGGTTGATCAGGTTGACGAGATGCTGTCGATGGACGTAATAGAGCCTTGCGAGAGCGCGTGGTCTTCTCCCGTCCTCATCGTTACCAAAAAGAACGGCCAACCTCGATTTTGCTTGGATAGCCGAAAACTTAATTCTGTCACAAAACGTGATGCCTACAATCTCCCTTACATTACTGAGAATCTGGATAATTTACGGGATGCTCGTTATCTGTCTAGTATCGATTTATCCAAGGCATTTTGGCAGATCCCGATTGCTCCTGTTGACCGTGATAAAACGGCATTTTACGTTCCCGGAAGAGGCACGTTTCATTTCAAACGGACCGCTTTTGGCGTAACGAATGCACCAACTACTCAACAACGATTAGTTGATTTATTATTTTCTAATTTTGACCTCAAGGTGTTTGCTTATTTAGATGACGTAATAATCATTTCTGGAGACTTTAATAGTCACGTGACACTGCTATTGCGTGTGCTAGAGAAGTTGAAACAAGCAAACCTAACAATTAACCTTGAGAAGTCTATTTTTTTCTGTTCTCAGCTAAAATATCTGGGGTACGTCGTCGATGGCTCTGGCCTACGTACTGATCCAGCTAAGGTTGAGGCTATACTCAATTATCCGACACCTACATGTCGTAAGGACCTCAAACGTTTTCTAGGCACCGCGACGTGGTACAGGCGTTTCGTTCCAAACTTCAGTACCATAGCCGGTCTCTTAAATAAGTTGACATCTTCTAAGAAGGGCACTCCTCCTTTTGAGTGGACTGCTGAGGCCGACTCAGCGTTTCAAAAACTCAAAGAGTGTCTAGTATCAGCACCAGTCTTATCTTGTCCGGACTATACTAAGCCATTCGAAGTACACACGGACGCAAGTGGTTACGGTATCGGTGCTATGCTGACTCAGTCGTTTGCAGGCAAAGAACGTCCGATTGCATATATGAGTAGGTCGCTAACTGCCGCAGAAAAGAATTACAGCATAACGGAACACGAATCACTAGCCGTTATTGTCGCTATCGAACATTGGCGTTGCTATATCGAAAACGGACAACAGTTCACAGTTTATAACGATCATAGTGCTCTTAAATGGTTCCTATCATAAAGCAATCCAACTGGACGTCTAGCTCGTTGGGGTGTACGTCTTTCGGCCTTTAACCTTGTAATAAAACATAGAAAAGGCGTAGATAACGTCAAACCTGACGCTCTGTCTAGAATGATTCCAGTAAGTACCATCAGCATTTCCAACTCTTATTTGTACACTAAAGACAGCTGGTACAAAAATATTTATAATGGTTGTTTAAATGATCCTTCAAAATTCCCAAATTTCATTATTAAAAATAATTCATTATTTAGATTATCAAAAAATAAACATGAACTTACTTCAGAATTCTCGTGGAAAGAGGTGGTTCCTTCTGAACTTCGTGAAACTATTTTCAATGAGAACCATGCTGTTTCTACGGCAGGACATATGGGCATTTTTAAAACTTACCGTCGACTTGCTTTACGTTACTACTGGCCCGGTATGTACCAAAACGTTGTCAAGCTTATTGGTTCTTGTGATAAATGTTTAGCTTACAAGTCTCAAAATCATCAAACCGAAGGAGAAACGGGTCGTCCTAAACAGTGTTCTTGACCATTTCAGATGATTTCAATAGATCTCATGGGACCTCTTCCCACTACAAGGAAACAAAACAGTTACATTTTTGTGATAACTTGTTGTTTTTCAAAGTTCTGTTTAATTTTTCCAATTAAAAGAGCTACTGCTGACATTATAACTAAAATTCTAGAGGAATCAGTATAAATATAATAATATAATATTCCACAACTATCACACAACGCCATCTAGTCCCAAGCTAAGCAGAGCTTGTGTTATGGGTACTAGATAACTGATAAACATACTTATATATTTCTAAATACATACATATTATATAGATATATATACATATATAACATAGATAGATTACACCCAGACACACAACAAATGATCGTGCTCATCACACAAACGCTCATTGCTCATTTTTAGTTCATGGCATACCACAAACAGTGATGATGGATAATGGCACTCAGTTTACAGGTAAAGTGGCGGAAGCATTGTTTAAGAAATACAACATTCCTAATGTTCATTATACACCTGAGTACACCCCTCAGGTAAACTTAGTAGAAAGATTCAACAGAACCATCATCACATGTTTATCTACCTACGTGGATAACGATCATAGATCTTGGGACTTATTTATTGCCAAAGTGCAGTTCGCTATTAATAACTCAGTTAACGAGGCAACTGGTTTTACACCTTCATTTTTAGTTTTCGGCCGTGAGCTTGTGGATCTCATTATTTAGAAAATGACCTTGGTAACGAGATTATTTTCTTGCCACGTAACTTATACGCAGAAAATTTAGGTTGTTTGTCTTCTATCTTCGACAACGTTCAGTCAAAGCTATGGCAAGCCCACGTAAAGAACACCTCACATTATAATCTCAGACGAAAGTTTGCTGAATTCAACATTGGAGACGTGGTCATGAAGCGCGCTTACGTATTAAGTGACAAGGATAGTAGATTTTCAAAGAAGCTGGCTCTTAAGTTTATAAAAGCAAGAATAATTCAGAAGAGGTCACCTCTAGTTTATGGCTTATTCCACTTTTCCCCGTTGGATGATCCCCATTGATGGGGATTAGTGAACTTTTTGTTCACTATTCCCCGTTGACCCAAAATTTTTATTTAATGGGGATAAGTGAACTAAAAAGTTCAATAATCCCCATTGGGTAGGTACGTTAAAAAAATAAAATATATGAATCATGTTACATTTATTAATTAAAAATATAACTTTCTTATACCTAATAAAGTCACAGATTGTTACAATCATTAATTTAAAATTGTAGCATGAAAATATTTCTTTCTTATACCTTGTAAAATCAAAGATTACAATCACTTAAGTTTTTCTAATTAGGTACGTTAAATAAAAACAATATAAAAATAAAATATATGAGTCATGTACTTTTATTTTTATAAGGTAAGAACAAAATTTTAAATTACCTACATACCTACTTTACGATTTTATTAGAACGAAAAACAGATTGTTGCCCCAACGAAATTGTTCTAACGATGTTTGGGAATAAGACCTTATATCTATCTATCTAATAAGATACACAATACTGTAAAAGATGCTCATTTTCTAGAGGCGCGCGCGCAAGGCGGTGGCGGAGCGGGGTGCGACTTAGCTCGTATGTGATTGGTCGACCCATCTTTTGTTTTTGTTTCGTAGTCGTTAAGGGTTAGTAGTGTGTAGTGTAGTTCAAGCGTGCAGTTCTTATCAGTTCGCAGTTATTAGTTTAATATAGGAATAAATAAAGGAAATGGCTGGTAGTTCAACTGACGTTTGTTTAGAGTACGTTAAAAAAGGTAAAGCTACCATATTCTCCGGGCCGGACATCAATACAGTAAAAAATGCAAATATAAAAATGGTGGAGTTTTGTGGGAGTGTACCACAAGAAAACAAAGTAAATGTGCCGGATCCATCACTGTCATGGTAAGTTACTTATTATATTTTGTGATTAATAATGACAATAATAACTCAGGTTATGTGTGTTATCAATATCACGTTTATCAATATCAAAATTTAAAAATCAACGTTAAAGTTTAAACACTGTTTCTGTCATGGCGGCACGTGTGACGTCATTCTTTTGTCAAACAAGTCTATTACACCTAGTGTAAAAGAGTGTAGCTGAAGTGAATTGTATATATTTAATTATTATTACATATTTTAGTTAAGCATAAAGTGAAATATGTTTTGTTGAACTATTCTGATAGGATAACAACAATTTGTTATAAGTTTTAAAGGTTGTTAAATAGCCTATTTAATTTTGTATTCTATGTAAGTGCAATATTGTTTACTTAAAAAATAATGTAAAGTAATTAATTATTATTACTTAATTTTACAGGACAATCAAGTTGTAGCTGAGAAACGACACAATGTTTGTGAACCTAATTTTGCGCGGAATGAAGTTACCTTGAGGTTATTCAAACTAAAAACTACACTTGCGGATCCAGAAGCACCTGCTATTCCCACTGCTTACAACGCGGCTGTGAGCTCACTAAAAGATACCGGAATTGACAAAATAAAAGAATTCCCTGCCCTGAAGTCTATCAAAACAACATTATATAAACACAGAAATGCAGCATTTGAAGTAAGTAAAATTGAGTTCAAAAATGTTGAAGAAGTTAAAGTACCTCCAGCTCATCAGGAATTTATTTTAGCAGACTACAATGACAGTGGTATCCGTGTAATAGCTTTTTGCTCTGAATTTGCCCGACATCAAATGAAAAATTTGAAGATGTTCTTGGGTGATGGAACGTTTTGGATCTGTCCATCTCCCTTTTACCAACTCTACACCATTCATGGGGATTTGGGCAGTACAGAAAAACACATAAACATTGTGCCACTTGTTTATGCCCTCATGAGCCATAAAAATCAACAAACATATGAAATTTTATTTAGTATGCTAAAATCTGCATTACCTGATTGGAATCCAGAAATATTTAAATGTGACTATGAAGTGGCTCCGATGAACGCAATGCGAAATGTTTTTGTAAATATATCTATTAGCGGCTGTTATTTCCATTTCACCCAGGCAATATGGAAGAAAGGAAAACAACTCAAACTAACAAAAGATAAATTAACCAGAAGACAAGTTGCACTTAGCACTGCTTTGGCTTTGTTACCATCAGATAAAATCATTGCGGGTTGGTTTTATGTTGCCTCTCAAAGCCCTGATGATGATAATAGCAATGAGTTTAGAAATTACATGCTCAGACAATGGCTACAAGATGATTTTATTAAAACGTGGTGTGTATTTGGACAGACTCATCGCACTACGAATTTAGTCGAAGCATGGAATAATAAAATAAAAAAGCGTGTGAAAATAAAGAAACCCAACATTATGAAGCTCCTCACAGCGTTGGCTGAAGATGCATCGTATTACGAAGTTCTTGCATTGGGGGTTTCTGAAAATAAAGGTATAGCGGAAAAAACGAAAAAAAGCATCAATCGCGATAATTATATACAGGAGGTCCAAATGGAACTCATTAATAATGAAATTACGATTGGGCACTGTTTAGAAAAACTTAAGTGAGTGTAATCTTTGATTTTACAAGGTATAAGAAAGAAATATTTTCATGCTACAATTTTAAATTAATGATTGTAACCAATCTGTGACTTTTTGTTTTGTTCCAATAAAGATTATTATTATTATTATTACTTTATTAGGTATAAGAAAGTTATATTTTTTATTTTAAATTAATAATTGTACAATCTGTGATTTTACTAGGTATAAGAAAGTTACATTTTTTATTTTAAATTAATAATTGTACAATCTGTGATTTTACAAGGTATAAGAAAGAAATATTTTCATGCTACAATTTTAAATTAATGATTGTAACAATCTGTGACTTTATTAGGTATAAGAAAGTTATATTTTTTATTTTAAATTAATAATTGTACAATCTGTGATTTTACTAGGTATAAGAAAATTATATTTTTTATTTTAAATTAATAATTGTACAATCTGTGATTTTATTAGGTATAAGAAAGTTATATTTTTAATTAATAAATGTAACATGATTCATATATTTTATTTTTTTAACGTAGGTACCTACCTAATGGGGATTATTGAACTTTCTAGTTCACTTATCCCCATTAAATAAAAATTTTGGGTCAACGGGGAATAGTGAACAAAAAGTTCACTAATCCCCATCAATGAGGATCATCCAACGGGGAAAAGTGGAATAAGCCAGATAAAGGTGTTAGATGAGAACCAGAAAAAATTAAGCCAAATGCTAAGAAATACCACTTTTAATAATAATGTTTTAGTAAATAGATTGCACTTTCTAGATTTATATATACAAATAGATTTCAGTCTGCAATTGCTGTTAGACAAGTTAGTAATTCTAGAAGACGCTATGACTTTTGCCCAGCTAGAAGTCATGCACCCAAGCATTGTATCCCCACACATTCTTATAAACGAAATGTTAGCCATTCAGAAATCGTACAACTTTAGACCAGTGGATAGCGTTACTATTAACAATATACATAGCTTAGAGAAGTCTATTAGTGTAAAAGCGTATAGCACAGATCACACGTTAACGTTTATATTAGATATCCCTTCCATCGATACAAACCAATACGACCTAATCCATGTATACTCCATTCCCGACAAGCAAAACCTGACAATTATTCCCAAATCCAAATACCTTGTACTGGGCACCAACGAGTACTCGTACCTAGAGGAAGACTGCAAACGGATCACACAAGATACACAACTCTGCACGTCGTTGAACACCCAGCCTGTTGATAAATCAGAAGACTGCATAATATCCCTTGTGCAACACCAAAACGCAAACTGCACACGGGCCAAGATAGACCTCAAACAAGGAAGAATCCAGAAACTCCAAGACAACAAGTGGCTTATCATCCTGAAGGAAGAAGAAGTCCTAAGAAGTAAATGCGGAACTAAATCTGAATACAAGAGGATATCAGGAATACACATCGCCAGTATTACAAGCGATTGCCAAATGCAAGTTCTTAACCGAACACTAACAACAAACATCAATACTGTCGCAGTAGACGAAATTATACCACTTCCCAGTAAAGCCGTGATTACAGAAGAGAACATCCATTTCAACCTACAATTGGAAGATATATCACTGGACAGCATTCACGAACTGATAGAACGAGCCGACAACTTACAAGAACCCACAATTGACTGGCAGACCATGATGGCTACGCCCAGTTGGTCAACACTAGGACTGTACCTCATCCTGATGACAATTCTTCTATGGAAGCTTTGGCAGTGGAAACAGCGACGCCCAAAACAGATTGAACCTCGCACCGAGGACGCTGCGGGAAGCTGCGGGACGCGCTTCCATCTTAAGGAGGGAGGAGTTAGGCAATCGCCTGAGTAACGTAATCGCTGACTAATGCAGCGGATGCGCCCGTGCGTCAATAATAAACTGCACAATTGCAGATTCGTGAATTATAGTAATAAGTTTTAGTTAATAGAATTATAATAATTGTAAATCAGTCTTGTAGAACATTTCAATCAATAAACATTGTTTTTATTCTAATAAATATATTTTTTAATAATAATCTCGTTCGCCGTAACTTAACTCTCGTTATGATAAAAAACGGTGTAAAGCTAAAGTTTACAAGATCGGTGATTTAGTTATGACTCAAAAGAGCGCTAAGACGCCAGGAGAAAGTCAAAAACTAGTTCCAGCTTTTAGCGGGCCATTTCGGGTAACGGCAGTTCTTGACCATGATCGATATGAGATAAGCAGCATAGATGGATATTCAAAACATAAATATAAAAATATTTTTCCTGTTGACAAAATTAAACCTTGGATGAGGTTTGTGGAGTCGGAATCTGAAAGCGAATATGGAGGTAGTGATGATGAATAAAACAAAAAAAAAACACGCAATTCAATTTAATTGTACTATATTTTAACATGATAATATTTCCAAGTTTTAATCAAAAGATAGATAAATAATTTAAGATAGTTTAGTACGTAGTACGACTTACCCCAAAAAGTTACATTTTCGTTGTAAGTTCTGGTGTGATACCCTTTTGACCCTTCCCTGTTCCCTTGATGAACTGCGCCATGGATCAATGGATGCCGCGGCAATTGGTGTGTGCAATCTGGAGGAGGCAGATGTACCTAGAGAGTGCATGTGGTGCCCAGACAATTTATTTGCCTTCTGGAAGAGGCCGATGTACCTGGTGTGTGTAAGCGGTACCCAAATAACTTATTTACCTTCTGGAGGAGGCCGATGTACCTAGTGTGTGCAAGCGGTACCCAGATAATTTATTTACCTTCTGGAGGAGGCCGAAGTACCTAGTGTGTACAAGCGGTATCCAGATAATTTGTTTACCTTCTGGAGGAGTCCGATGTACCTAGTGTGTGCAAGCGGTACCCAGATAATTTATTTACCTTCTGGAGGAGGCCGATGTACCTAGTGTGTGCAAGCGGTACCCAGATAATTTATTTACCTTCTGGAGGAGGCCGAAGTACCTAGTGTGTGCAAGCGGTACCCAGATAATTTATTTACCTTCTGGAGGAGGCCGATGTACCTCGTGTGTGCAAGCGGTACCCAGATAATTTGTTTACCTTCTGGAGGAGGCCGATGTACCTAGTGTGTGCAAGCGGTACCCAGATAATTTATTTACCCTCTGGAGGAGGCCGATGTACCTAGTGTGTGCAAGCGGTACCCAGATAATTTATTTACCTTCTGGAGGAGGCTGATGTACCTAGTGTGTGCAAGCAGTACCCAGATAATTTATTTACCTTCTGGAGAAGGCCGATGCACCTAGTGTGTGCAAGCGGTACCCAGATATCTTCTTAACTGTTTGAAAGGCTGTAGCATCTTGTGTGTGCAAGCGGTAATCGTTTTGTTTTTACTTTACTGTATGTAGAATGGGGACATTCTTAGTTCAGGATGGCCGGAGTGTTAAGAAATTGTTAATACTGCTTCCATTCATAGTTCAAATTTAGTAATACTTATGTGAGATTTTAAATACACATGTTTTGTCAAGACTTTCAGTTTTCATGCAGTGTCTTAATGTCAAATAAGTTAATAACAGTTAATTTAAAATACTGTTTGCTTAGTTATTTTTATTAATTGAAATTGCTTAATTAATAAGAGCTAAAAGACGGATTGCCTCTATTCATAATATATTACTAAGGATATAAGAATTGTAATAATCCTGTCTAAGAAATGTTGAATCCTATGATTTTTTTTTGTTTTGTTTATTTTTCCGCATTGTTTAGTAATACTTTAATTATTCTGTTGAATTGGGATAAGTTAGCTTTTATTTACCTATTAGCATTATCAATCATAGTGTTGTATTTTAACTTGCATCTAGGTACATACTAAATGTTGTTATGTTATTTTATTAAGAGGACAGTTACATTCAGCAATACTGAAACAGTCAGGATAGCGGGTGATAAATAGTTTTCCCATTTAATGTTGTGTCTGGGACAGACACTGTTTCAGGATGGCCGACTGTTAAGAATTCATATTATTAATTACTCAAAATACTTGCATAAATTGATTACTAAACGAATAATATATTTTTGATGTTGGCAATTAAACGAAGGACAGAGCAGATTGTCGATGGGCGATGCGAAAAAGGATTGATGGTCCTGGGTTTTACTAATTTTGTAAGAGATTATTATAAAATATAACTGCAGAAACAACGAATCTATAGTGAGTTTTATTCTAAAACACGTATGACAAGAACGTGCGAAAAAGGTCGTGGTCAAAGGCCGGTCAGGCTTCACAGACTGTGGCGAAACCCGGGTTAACTCGCAACAAGGTGATGCTGTGTGTGTGGTGGGATTGGAAGGGCATTATTCATTATGAGCTGTTATCACCAGGCAGGACCATCGATTCTGAACTTTACTGCGAACAACTGATGAGATTAAAGCAAGAAGTTGAGAGAAAGCGGCCGGAATTAATCAACAGAAGGGGTGTGGTTTTTCATCATGATAACGCTAGACCTCACACATCTTTAGCCACCCAACAAAAATTAAGAGAGTTTGGCTGGGAGGTGTTAATGCATCCGCCGTATAGTCCTGACCTTGCACCTTCAGATTTCCACCTGTTTCGGTCTCTTCAGAATTCTTTAGGCAGTGTCAGGTTAACATCACGAGAGGACTGCCAAAACCACTTGTCGCGGTATTTTGACCAGAAGTCCCAAAATTTCTATAGCAATGGGATCATGTCCCTACCTACAAGATGGCAAAAAGTTATCGAACAAAATGGTACCTACATACTTTAGTTAAATGTAAATAAACTTTATTAAAAAATGTTTTGAATTTTCTTAAAAAATGCGAATAAACTTTTTGGCAGAGACATCGACACAATGTCATGTAGTTAAAAAAAAATTGCTTTGCAATACATATTGACCGCATAGGTACTACACATTTCTATGAAATATCAAAAACCAAATCCAACCCTGGCTTTTGATAATCTACACAGTATTTCTACGCTCGGGGGTCAGAGTAATGTGCTGAATTCATGGTTTCAGTTTGCGCGTTGACTCTGAAATTATTGAATGATTTTTTTATTGTTTAATTCAATGAAAATAAGTTACTGTATTCCTAAAACAGTTTTTAACTTATTTTTATTTTAAGTTATCTACTCATTTTTGTTTACAGAATAGTCATGGAGCAAATCTTATGAAACACCTCAAGCATATTCACAAAAATGAATGTACTAAAATTCTAGAGCAAAATAGTGAGAGTTAATTGAACAGGAATGTATGTCTTTCGGATAACTCTCAGATTATACAACAAGAATGTCTGAATTCAATAACTATTCACGGTCGTCCAATGGCAATGCTTGATGATCAAGCATTTCAAAACATTCTATCCCTTGTACCTGATTTAAATATCACAATCAATTCGAAAAACATCAGACAGAATATAATTGACTCAGCGGCATCCTTACGTATGGATATAGCAAATGAATTCCGAAATAAGATGATTTGTATAAAAGTGGACTTCGCATCACTTTCCACTAGAATAGGGTTGCCATCCGTCCCGA
Source organism: Aporophyla nigra (assembly GCA_947507805.1). NCBI lineage: Eukaryota > Metazoa > Arthropoda > Insecta > Lepidoptera > Noctuidae > Aporophyla > Aporophyla nigra. The sequence continues at coordinate 20,625,615 of OX382292.1, read as the reverse complement.
TACACTGGGAAATGTCACCGATTTAGAACTTCTGTCCCGGTTGGTCCCGGTTAATCTACAAAATTTCCCGGTATTTCAATTATAACGTGTAATACGTGCACTGCGCAGACAGGCGCGCTACGGGCGCGGTGCCAGCGCGGTGGGCCCTGCCGCCCGCGTGCCACCCCTCCACCGAGCGACGCCGCCGCCACCTCCTAGTTTGCGCGCAATATTGTTGGCGTTGTGTAGTGTCGTTTATTTGTTGTGCATTAATTAACAAATCGAAACATCTGATAGGAAAAACGAAAGGAAGGAAAAGGTTGTTTAAAATGCCAAAACGTAAGTGCCATTTTACAGATGATTACACAAAAGAGTGGTCGTTTATAAAGAAAGGCAGAAATGAATTCGAAGCGCACTGCATAACATGTAATTCATTTATTTCCGAGAGCCATAGTGGTAAGACTTCGATACAGGACCACATTCAATCTAATGGACATAAAGATATCGATAGCTACTTCACGAGATATTTCATCATATATGGTGAGAGAAAACACGCCAAAACATACTTTAGTGTGTGGAGCAGAATTAACAACGGCTTACAAAGTTATTAACCACCATCAGACTTTTAATTCATTGGCCTGCAACACTAAATTGAACGCTACCCTGTATCCTGATTCAAAAATTGCCACGAAACAGTCAACTGCGCGAACCAAAGCTACAGCAATAATAAAAACATATTGGCTCCACATTCTGGGCAAAAGACTAAACAAGAATTAGAGAAAATTCCTTTTTACGGAATTTTAACCGATGCAAGTAATCATAATGCTGAAAAGTTGTTTCCCCTTCTTATTCAGCATTTGTCGGAAACCGATGATATACAGCTGAAATTGATAAAATTCGTCAAAAACTATTGTTTCTTACTGCATAAATACACTGAATAATTTAAATATTTTATTGGCTGATAATACTAACACAAATTTTGGAGGACGAGAGAGGCATGGTACGAACAACGTTCATTTCAAACCAAAATCGAAGCTCTCGAAAGATATCGAAGGCAATGGGTATCCAGCTCCCCTAGCCAAGTTACAACCGTTTTGTGTCGAAAACCGTTCTCCAATCGGTAACGCCTCGGTGTCAGCAATTGTAGAAAACGTTCTACAATGTCTTTAGAAAAAACGGCATTATAACAAAGGATGTAGCGTTGAACATTGTAGAAACGATAACAATTCATTCTATCATTTTGAACGATGTGAACTTGGCTACGAATTTTCTATTAGTTTGTTCTAACCACGTGACTTAACGTTGTAAAGATTTCATTCCCATACATTTGATTAGTTTTCGACTAGCGTTAACGATTGCAGATAATCAACTTGGCTAGGGGTGCTGCTCACATTCTACATAATACAGCATCAACATATGTGATTGTGCTGTCCATATCCATGTCTGCTGATTCATCTGCAGGTGAACTGCGGGCGACTGATTTTATTACGACACAACATACTCCCCCGCCACCAAAAAATAAACAGATTAATGTAAGCGATGGTAATAAGACAGCGTACGAATACTTCACCCTTAGAAATAAACAAATAAATACACGACAACAAAATATGGACGAAGGAACAAAAGTAGACATGGCCTTTTTCCGCAGCATGTTGCCAGATGTGAAAACAATGACTCAAGACCAGAAACGAAAATTGAAATATGGCGTCCTTAATTTACTTGAACAAATTTTAAAAGAGTCAATCAGTAGGCGTATTTCATATTCGAGAAGTGTATCCCCTTACCACAGAACTCCATCACGGGAGTCAGACTATAATTCATTTGACTATAATTCATTTGCACATGTGGGATCAAACAAAAAATTTAACTATAAAAAGGAAAAAGATTTATTTGAAGAAAATCCCTTTTCTTCAAATAAATCTTTTTATAGAGAAACATCAGATTTCATCGCTGTTTTTCAATTTTAACCTTTTTTTTAGAGTTGTAAATTAAAATTTTACTTAGATAGTTAAATTCCTCATTTATTTAGCTTATCAACTGTATTTTATTTTAATTTTATGAGCCGCGCTGACGCTGGCAGTCGGCCGGGCGCTTCAGTGGTAACTGACCAAGTTAATACGTCATTTAAAGACTGTACATCCGTATTTTTGTAGCCGTCCTCGAGAATTCTTCGAAGGCTAACTAAAAAAATAAACTTGATGAATGAAACCCAACAGAACAAGTTATGCAATATCTGAAAAAAACACTAGCTGCATCGTTTGAAATCTCGAAATTGATTGCCAAATCCAAAAAAGCGTTCACAATTGGTGAATCTCTAATAAAGCCTTGTATGCTTAAAACTGAGAAGAGCGTTTGGGGCAGGAAGCTCAAAAGAAAATTCGTAAATTACCACTTTCAAGCGACACAGTTAAGTCGCGTATTCAAAAAATGTCAAACGATATTGAAGAACAATTTATTGGAACATTAATGTCCTTATTTTCGGCTACAATGTGATGAACCTATCGACATTTCACAATGTTGTCACTTACTTGGATTTATTCGATTTTTGAATGTCAATAAAACGTTTAAAGAGGAGTTACTATTTTCTCATAACATGAAAACGACGTCGCAAGGTGCAGATGTTATGGAATTAATAAGTCAATATTTGGAGAAACATGGACTTATGTTTCAAAACCTGTCTGGGTTTTATACGGACGGTGCACCTGCTATACTGGGTTCCCGCCCTGCACCCTAATTGTGGAACGCACTATTATAATAAAAAGTCGGCGACTAGGTGAGATCGAGTTCGTGTACAAGAGCAAAAGTCGTCGGGATAATGTAACAGTAATAATATTCATCACGTTGAGATTTGGGAGCGTAAAATACAAACAGCAATGCAACGGCAAACAGAACAGAGCTAATGTCAAAAAGTCAAAGAATAACTTTTTGTAGTGGTGGGCGTTACGACAACGAACCGTTTCCGAAGACCGTTTTATGTTTTGCAACGATGAAACCGTTTTTACGACCTGGGTTCAAACAGTCTTCGATGCACAAACCAGTCTTCGAATTACTAGATGCGATTATATATTTTACAGCTAAGAAAATACGGTCGAGAACGCATTGATTTAACTCGCCGCGACGTCGTCCTTAGCGTACCGCGTTCGTTCACAAAACAGTTCTTACAGTAAAAAGTGAACTTTCTGTGTAAGCTTATAGCCGTTAAGTGCAAAATCGCCCGGCATATTGAATTGGGATAATAGGTAAATGAATATCCTGGAATTTGAGCCGGTGAGCGCGTCATATAGATCTTTTTTATTTACATTTTTTTGTCAGTTGTGTAATTGGGCATTTATAAGTAGTTGTAACTTTGCAGGAACTGCAACTATTTCACGTGAAGAAAACGCAATTCTATTCCATATTCGATAAGTTTCGTCTTTTACAAAATGGTCGTCGTCGCAACAACTGGTTTGAAGACAGCTTTTCAAACCAGTTGCGACGACAACCGTTTTCGTCGTCGGAAAAACGGTTGCGTTTCGTCCATCAAAAATTCGACAACGACCCACCACTAACTTTTGACATACCCATTAGCTCGTCAATGACGTTTCATTACACCTTAACCTACTAGTGTTCAAATGCGAAACATTTATTAGAATATATATATACAAAGATTATTTTCATTAATTGTGTGCAATTTAACCAAATACATATTTAAAATCCGTATACAAGTAAATTAATAGATATTATTTTTAAAATTAAATAACTGTTTTTGTTCCGCGTGTGTGCGTACTAAGTAACGCAGATGGTCGCGATTAAAACAGGAAATACGTCTTGGGTTTTTAAATTCCTTTTTATCGCTAACTTATTATCCGCAAGTGTAACAGATTAATATATTAGTTAAGCAACAAAGGGTCATAATTTCTTGTGATATTTTTGATTAAGTTACATTTCCGGTACGGTGGTAAAGGGTGGGCAGGATCTCGCATTGTCATTTCAAATAAGTTTTGCTCATTTGGTTGAATTTTTCGGACAGATAAATTAATTAAACCTTCAACTGCAAGGGTCAGGAAAGGCGAAGCTTTTGTACAGCATACTTTTTTTGTTGTTTTGTTGTAGAATTTGTGTCACTTATTAAGGAAACTAAACCAATTATTTTCATGTAAGTGTACTATTTTTAGAACTTTGGATTAATTAATAATATGAATAAAAAGATTTTAAGAAACAAACGTAATAAAATCATAAACTAAACTCAGTTATGATTTTAGAAGTTGCCATATGTAAAATAACACAAATATTGAAATGATAATTAATTATTTAGAAATAGAAAGAACATTAACTATAATTAAACACATATATTATACCTAAGAATACATAAAATAATAATAGACAACGATTTAATGAAAGGAATGATTTTCGTCATAAATATTTTTTGTTCATATGGCAATTATTTATTGACTGCCTCAGTCCGGGTCAGAGGGGTAATTGCGTAACTTGCTATCAATTAGTAATCGGTTTCATTTTCATAGTTAAACAACATTCTTTGCGTTATTTACGTTGTTGAGCCGACAATTTATTGTAACAAATGATACAATGGATTACAAATAATCTTCAATACGATTCAGATTCTGAATGATAGTGCGTTCCATAATTAGGTGCAGTTTGCTGTTGTTTTGGATTGTGGTTTGTGACTATCTGAGCAATTTAGCGAATTATCTGGCCGTTTTTACGTTGAGTTGAGCATCTGCTCCTCCGTACGCTATCTCTTGATAATATATTTCGCGAAAGGACGCTATATTAACTGTGCGGTGTGTGTACGTGCTTTTATTAAAATGACAAGTTTGCAATGTGTTCATTGCAACGTTCGCTTGTCCCGTATAAGAAAGCACGCTTTATCCGATGAAAGTGAAGATCTCGTCAATACTATTCGACTGTGGACATATCCTGGAGATGTAAGTAGTTTACGAATAACATTCCAACTCTACGTCTTCCGGTACGCGGTCGCCACTCCAGAACCTTTCGGCCCCATCGGCCATCTGTTCTGTGAGCAATGTGCCCTGCCCACTGCCACTTCAGTTTAGCAATTCTTCGGGCTATGTCGGTTACCTTGGTTCTCCTACGGATCTCTTCATTTCTGATTTGATCGCGTAGGGAAACTCCAAGCATAGCCCTCTCCATCGCCCTTTGGGTGACTTTCAGCCTTCTAATAAGGCCCATATAAAATGATGTTGAACAGTATTCCAAATCACTCCATTATTTCCAGATAACACCTGCTGACCATGTTTGCCATGCATGCTGGCAGCTTGCTACTGATTCACATTCATCTGATAATATCCGAAAAGACGAGTTGGCCATCAAAATGTTTGTGTTGTATGCGGACGACCCATACTGAGAATTACTTGACGTAGGATTTTGAGTGAAGGGGCAAATAAAAAAGAACAAAAAAACTTTTTAACAAAAAATTAAACCACCGAAAAAACAGAAAAGCAAAAAAGAATAAACTTTAAAATTATGAGTCGAAGTTGAAGCTTATGTGCCATGTTGGCCAAAAGCTAAACGAACTAGGATTGCTCCACCAGTTGAAGAAATTCAACCTCCTTCACCTACGGATACGCAAAAAGTATTGAGACCACAGGTATCGATACTTTTGTTTTGATACCAAGTACTTTTGGAACCGATAGTTTTGTTCCGATACTTTTGAGGTATCGATACTTTCTAAAAGTATCAATACCTCAAACTTTCCTTCTCCTCATTTCTAATAAATAATCAGCTTATAAAAAAGAAAAAATATTAATCGATATTTTAAACAAAATACTTGTTACAACACTATTAAACGTAAGACATGATTCGGGAATTTACCACTCATTGCCATGCACTTATGTGTGTTAAACTTCCTTTGGGCTGTTTCAAAAGATATTTACGAGTAATTTTTATGGGTTCAATAATCTGTTTAGTGTTTTTTTTTTGTGTTTAAAACTATTTCAATTATTCAGTTTTTTGATAATTGCAGCTCTTAATGGTATCATTGCATTATTTGCAGAGCATCTTTCAGTTCTTTAGTTATAGGAAAGTACTTCTCTGACATATTCCTGAAATAACAAGTAGCAACACCTAAGCACCCAAAATAATGTGAGTTGTTTGTACTTTTGTAGTCTTTGACATTATTCTTTTGCTTTCGTCTCGTCTTACCCGGAGTAAAACGGCAACACCTAAGCACCTAAGCCACCAAAATATGTGAGTTGTTTGTACTTTTGTAGTCTATGACATTATTCTTTTGGTTTCGTCTCGTCTTACTAGGAGTAAAAACGTATAGTATACATATTACTCGTACTTGTATTTAAACTTTAAAGTCAAATCAATCTCAAGAAGATGCTGCCGCCAGGAGGAACCAGTGAAATGTGGACGTTTTTGAAAAAAAACAATAAAAAATGGTACAGCTTCGTGTAAAATTTAATTCAAAATACTGAAAACAAGTCAAAATGAAAAAAACATTTAAAAATTCATCCTCAGAGGTTATTATTGTATTTATAATATTGAACTTAGAGTGTGCGGTGCCTAAATTCATGTAAAAAAGAATGACACGGATGGTACTAAAAAGTTTTATGGATCACAATGAAATTAAAATAATTCTTGTCGTTTTTAGTAATACAATTTTACAAGTTTTACATCATTTTACAGTTTAAGCATGATTAAAAAAAATATTAAATAGATATAGAAATTAAAACTATGATGTTTGTTTCCAGTGCCAAAGATAGTGTTTCAAAAAAATTAACTCCGAGTTCATCATCACACAGCGAGGCTTCGACATCCAAATTCGGGGTAAATTTGAGTGATGAAAATGTTTCGATAGCGAGCTCAATTACGCCACAGACTGCGTCTGCAAGCACAACAATAACGACAGCGTTTGCAAGCACGACACCAACCACAACATCACAATCATCTTGAGGACGAAATATACAACTATCACTCACAGAAACCTTGCAGAGAGCGTCATCACATAGGTGAAGATGACCATAAAATATATTTTTAAATTAATTTTATTAAGTGTGAAAAGGACATGCAAGAAATTCATCTCAATTTATTTTATTTCCCAGATGGAGGAAGTCAATACCAACAACTGATAAAAAAAAATCTATCTTTCATCTGTGTTGACAATCGACCATTTCATTGGTTGACGGGAAAGGATTCCGCCGCTTGATGAAAACGGTCACCCCAAATATGAAATTACCATCAGAGGATACATTAAAGCGATGGTTGGATGATATTTATGATCTAGCACTGCAAACGTTTACCAAAAAAATCAACAGTGTTGTAGACATTGAAAGTGCTTGGACTTGTGATATCTGGTCAGAAATGATGAGCACACGCAGCTTTCTCGGAGTAACTGTTCATTTCCTTGAAAACGGTGAGTTAAAATCAAAGTACCTATACTCTGTTTATTATAACATTAGAAAAAAGAGGCTCGCAGAAACAGGAGTACGAAACCTTTTATTTCAAGTTAAGTTCAAACAATTTAAATAAATAATGTGAGCTTTTTTGTAACAATGTATGGCTTGCATATAATAAAGCATTTACTATCGATCTTGAAATTTGAATTTCTTATTCGCATAATATCGGTGATAGTTAGTTTTGAGGTTGAGGTCATAACGGAATGCACTTGTGCGTTACGTTAATTGCAGCTAATAGTAAATGAATACTTATAATTGTGTTTTAAATATGTAATGTAAATATCCTATTTCAGTCTTATAAATAATAATTTTATTAAGTACTTATAAAAACTAAAAGTGGCATACTAAATAGACGAATTCGTACTCTCACTGTTCAAGTACCTGTATGTGTTTTGTATAAATTATCCACTAAGATTTAAAAATTGAGACTGTAAATAGAAATAAAAGTGCTGTATGGAATCATTTTATGGACAACGGACCTAAAAAGGCAAAACGTTTTTATTGTTCTAGTGAATTATCTGTGTCTGGTGGTAATGTAGGAAACCTTAACAGGCACTTAAAAACAAAGTACCCCACTATAAAGTTGGTTGAAGAGAGGCAACAGCCTACTGGATCTGCAGACCCAGAGACCCACATACGTCCAGTTGACAGTGTTGAAATTCAAGATCTACCTCGGGCGACTACTTCTAGTCAGCCATCAATAAAAAATTATGCACAAACACGATACCACCACGGCGCGCCTAACAAATCGACGAGCAGCTTATATAATTGATTGCTAAAAGGCACTACCCCTTCCGTATGGTCGAAGATGTCGAATTTAAACATTTAATTTCCCTGCTTAACCCACAGTACGCACTCCCAACACGAAAAATCATATCGGAAAGTATTTTACCCAAACTTTATAATGTGAGCATAGAAAAGGTTAAAAGTGAGATCCAAAAGGGACAAGCTCCTGCCAGGGTCGCAAGATTGTTCGAAAGAGAAACAGTAACCCTGGCATATGGGCAACTGGAGGATCAGGGTGGGTTTAGTCAGTATAACTCTGACACGCCCTCCCGCTCCGCCCAGAGCGGGAGAAGTCATTTGATAATTTCCCATGCAAAAAAAAAAGAGGTACAAGAGTTCCGTTTGACAACAGACGGTTGGACCTCTATTAACAATGATAGTTTTATAGCCCTGACTTTACATTATTTTAGCGCCACAACGGATGAAACTAAATTCAAGGCCAATTTAATCGGATGTGTTGAATATAATGAACGACACACAAGCGACAATTTGACAGCCTTTCTACGTGACAAAATGTTAGAATGGAATATAGCAGACTATACGACAGATATTGCGAGTAACAACGCAGCCAACATTACTGCTGCAATAAGAGATACTGGGCAATGGCATATTCCATACTTTGCGCATTCAATTAATTAACTTGCGTGTACAAGCTGCTCTGACGCCTCTATCTGAAACGTTGGTGAAAATAAAAAGTATCGTCGAATTTTTTAAAAGAAGCTCTCACGCTCAACATAAGCTAAGACATATGCAAAAACAGCTGAACCTTGCCCAACTAAAGTTAAAGCAACATGTTCCAACGCGGTGGAATTCTACGTATGACATGCTGCAGCGGCTGTTATCAGCCAAGGATGGGTCGCGTGGTCGCGTGATTGTTCGAAAGAGATACCGTGACCCTGGCCACGGTCACCCCTGGCACATGGGCAACTGAAGGAACACGGGTGGGTTTTAGTCTGTAAAAGTCTGACACGCCCTCCCGCTCTGCCCAGAGCGGGAGAAGTCATTTGATGATATCCCATCCAAAAAAAAAAAAAAAGGATGCCGTAATCGCTACGATCGCTATAATGCGTCATGAACTGGCGCTAAATAACGAGGATTGGGACGTTATAGAAAACGCGACGCCCATTTTAAAACTATTTTACGACATCACAGTCGAAATTAGTGCCGAGAAAAACGTTTCGCTGGCTAAAGTCATCCCCCTGTCTGGCATCATGAAGAACCACGTCAAAACGCACATAAACAATAACACGCTTCCGACGCAAGTGCTGTTATCATTAAATACGCTCGATAAACAGATGGAAAAGCGTTTCTCCAATATTGAGAAACACATTATCTGCAGCGAGGCGACGATATTGGATCCTAGATTCAAAAATAAAGGATTCACTGAAATTAATAATTTTGACCAGGCTGTGGCTACCTTAAAGAGGAAAGTTGAGAACTACATTAAAACGAAAAGCTACTGAAAGTATGGATTCTCCCGGACAAATTATGCAGCCTTGTAACCAAACTATACCTCACACTAGTGCTCACAGTCTTCCAAATGATAATGCGAAGCGAATGATTATTCATCGAGCTAGAACGAAGAATTTGCCAGATTTACCAAAACGACTTGCAGATGTAAAAGTGCCTTCACAGTATACCAAGTTTAACGATGAGCAATTTTTAATTGGACATTATATACATAACGAAGTAGTGTGTTTTAGTATTCAGTACTAAGAATAATTTAAAATTGCTTCACAACTCTCCATATTGGTTAATGGATGGAACTTTTATGACATGTCCAGCGATGTTTGCTCAGTTATATACCATCCACGGAGTGATAGGACACACTGAAACCGCTGACAAAACAGCGCCGTTTATATATGGATTACTATCACACAAGACTCATCATTGTTATGTTATCTTATTAGAAATTATTCGCACCTACGTTTTAAACGAAATGAATATTGTACTTCAACCTAAAATTATTTTGACAGATTTTGAAATTGCTGCTATAAAAGCGGTTAAGACTGTTTTCCCAAAAACGTTACAAAGAGGCTGTTTTTTTTTCCATTTAACCCAGAACATCTGGAAACATGTGCAGGCTGCTGGACTTGCACAAAAATATGGACTGGACAACCATTTTGCAAACAAAATAAGGCACTTAGCTGCATTGGCTTATTTATGCCCAGAAGAAATTCCAGCAGCTTTCCGTCTTATTGAAGAACTGGTGCTGCCAGAAGACACTGAAAAGATAAGTGAATGGTTCCGGAAGTATTATGTTGAAGGAACTTACACAAAAAACGACCCGTAGTACCTGGTTGTCTGAAGCTGAAAAAAACACCAGCAAAATTTCCACCACACTTATGGTCTGTAGCTTCCAGCATCGAAATGGCTACCCCCTACTACACAAAACTGTGTCGAAATATGGCACCATAGATGGAATGCACTTTTGGGTCGCAAAAAATGGAATGTTTATAAAACTTTTGAGGAAATATTAAAGGAACAAAAAACGACAACGGACACAATAGAAACGATTATAGGTCAAGGAGCAACTGAACCAAAACGAAAAAAAAAAACAAGATAGAGAAGAACAAATTAAAAAGCATTTAAAGAAAAAAGATTCAATGGATTTGTTATCATTCTTGCGTGGTCTTTCCTATATCTGCTATTCAAAAAAGAAGTAATCACATCGAATCGTATCCGTTTATCAGTACCATTTTTTTTTTTTTCATAAATCATAAATAGTTTGATTATAATTATTGCAATATAGTTTGTTTTATTTATACACTAGCTGTCTGCAAACTTTTTACCGCCTTAGAATCAATAACAACTACAACCACAACCACAATTACACCTACACCTACTACTTCAACTAACTTCAATTAAACATTTTCTTAATTTTTCGTTCCGTAATTACCTTCTACAAAGTATTAGAAAACTTTTGAAAAATATATAAATAAAATTGGTAAAGTTGTTCTCAACTTATAGCTTGACCGAGGGAAACAGGGATTCATTTTTATATATATAGATAGATTCGTTCCTAGCTAATCTATCAACACTGTAACACTTTAATAGTGTCATACTACAGTAATACTGTGCAATGTACTGCCAACGTACTGCCGAATCACAGTACTGTCAAACAATTGTTTGTCGCACTAACGTAGTGTCGCACTACCGTAGTGTCGAACTATCGTTTGTCGCACTAGCGTGATGTCGAGCTTCAGTGTGTCGCACAAGCGTGCATTCGAATTATGGTGAGTCGCAGTACAGTTTTGTCGCACAAGTGTTATTCGCACATCCGTTTGTCGAGCTCACGTAGTACACTCTAAGGACACACGTGCAACTGAGTATTTGACAATACTCGCCTATCAATCACGGTATGCTCCCAGCTCACACTCTTCCTATTTTTTTTATTTTTTTATTTATTTATTTATTGGTCTATCTACAATTGTTACAATTTATAATCTAACTAGCTTTTGCCCGCGGCTTCGCCCGCGTGGATGTCGGAAATTATTGCAAGAAGACGTACTACCGCGATAAGAATGTGTTATTCCAGGTTATATAGGTAATATAGACTCTGTGTGCTATTTTCGATCCAGATCCATTCAGCCATTTTTGCGTGATTGAGAAACAAACACCCAATCATACATATTTTCACATATATAATATTATTAGTAGTAGGATTATAACTCATATTACTTAGGATTCATAGTTTATGAGAACATCATGTGTGTTGGTGTTTTTAAAATAAAAGTAAATAGTATTCAGAGTAAGAAGACTGCGACATAGGGCTTGGTTTAGTTGAATATAAGTCTTCCTGGTTTTTCTTAACGCTCCTATTTTACCTATCAGACACTCAATCATTTACCAGACACCGAACATAATTATAGGAATAGTACTTTTGCCAGTGGCTTGGCCCGTATAGCTGTCGGAAAATATCACCCGGGAACCTACTACCGGGATAAAGTAGGTATCCTATCTGTTACGTATCCATGATATAATATATCTTTGTGCCAAATTCGATCTAAATCCGTTTGGCCGTCTTTGCATCATTGAGAAACAAACATCCAAAAATTTTAACATCTAAGCCATTTCGCGGTCTCTTACTTGGAATAATACTATTAGGTTTATTTTGAGTATAATGAACACACGTGATATTCGCAATTACTATGAAGCCAAAGTAATATGAATTACAATCCTACTTATCCTGTACTACCCGGCAGCTGCCAACACGCTCTGCGCCCGCTTTTTAAATCTCTAATATCTTCTAAGATATTCATTTAAATTAAATGCTGTAAAGGGCCATATTGATCTATATTAAATGCACAATGTATTTAAGGTACTTAATTGGATAAGGATTAATGCTGTATTGCTTAAAATCGCTTCGTAAATAAGCCCTTATTTCTCGTAAAAAGTAAAAGATAAAAAATGGTTATTGTGGGTTATCCCTAAGAGATAGACATATACCATTGAGGAAATTTTTGTAGGCCTTTTTAAGGTGTACAATACTGTAGTACATTATTTTGATCTATTTCGTAGGATTCAGCCAGGGTTTTTCGAATTTTGAGACGTATGTCAGCGTAGTTTTCGAAGACAGTTATTTTTTTCTAAAATAAAAGAATCTTTCTAAAATAAAAGTAGCCTAAGTTACTCCTTGTTACATCAGCTATCTGCCAGTGAAAGTCCCGTCAAAATCGGTCCAGCCATTTCAGAGATTAGCGGGAACAAACAGACAGACAGACAGACAGACAAAAATTGTAAAAAATGTTGTTTTGGTAATGTTGTGTTGGTGGTGTATACATCCATATACACTTAGTAAAAAGTGGTTATTTTAATATTAAAAACAGACACTCCAATTTTATTTATGTGTATAGATATAGATAATACAAGTTATAATACACACCAAGTGTACAATATGAAGCGATAAACACAGCATGCATGAACTTACTTAAAAAATAATTACAGTGGTTTTAAAGTTATTATACAAATAAACGTACTTAATATTAAAGACATTCTTATTATTAAGACAGTTAAAAGCTTAAATATAGATATAGGTTAAGAGTAACATAGTTCAGTGCAGTGTTGATTATTTTTGGTGGAATTGGTGCTTGAATTTATGAATTGATGAACAACAAATATCTGTAGCATCGTCACAATTATTGAGAAGCCTGCAAAGTCTTGGGATTGGGGAGTTCGACCCTGAAACAGTTTTGCGAAATGGGGGACGTAATAATTTGATTGGGTGGCGCGGGTAGTTATGTGGTAAGTTAAAACTAAACTTACTTAAGACTCCTACGCGACAAAATAGCACCTGTCTCGACCACCTTATTTTAAAAACGAGAAGAGGTGCTTCCTGTTTCATCGCCAACACTTTGATCACCGACCATGATACAGTTTTATTATTTATGGAGCACAATAACTCCTCCAATATGACACCGAAAAAAGCGAGAAAGTCCCGGATTTTGGATTTTGGCAGGTTTTTTTCATATCAAATGACTTCTCCCGCTCTGGGCGGAGCCGGAGGGCGTGTCAGACTTTTACTGACTAAAACCCACCCATGTTCCTTCAGTTGCCCATGTGCCAGGGTCACGGTATCTCTTTCGAACAATCACGCGACCCCGGCGGGCATCGGTCCTAGCAGACCCCTTCAGTGCTGCTGACATCTCTTTGAGGTGCGCGTGGAACACTACGCGCCGTCGACCCGAGCCTGGTCCTTACCGGGCGGCGAGCTACCCATTGCTCGCTGCCCGCAAGCTCGCGCCTACGGTGGCCGGGAGTCCGCAATCGACTCCCGACGCCCGGGGCGTCTCCTCCTGCGGCGGCTAGGGACGTGAGGGTGCAGAGACTGCCACTCCCTTACGCGCCCCGCCTCCTCCTTCACGAGCTTTACTGCTTCGCAGAAGGAGGTGACGGCTTCCCATGCCCTCTCGCTCCGTACCAGGCTCGCACCAGGGCCGGACGCGAGAGGTCGCCGCCGCCGATCGCCTCCACGAGGACACGGCGGTGCTCCGCCCAAGCAGGGCACACTTCTACCGTATGCTCCACCGTGTCCTCTAGACGATCCTCACAATGGAAACACCCGGGCGTTTTCTCCCGCTTTATCCTGAACATGAACCCACCGAAGCACCCATGCCCGGTGAGAACCTGCGTCAGGCGGAAGGTGAGGACGCCGTGGCGCCTCTCTATCCACTCCTCAAAGAGGGGACTTACCGCCGCAATTGTGGCGTGCCCTGGCAAGATTGAATTAGACCTGCCACAGACCGATTTTAGTCCCGTTTATAGCACCCCGAATGTTAATGAAGCAACTGACTTTTTTATCAGCACCCTTAACCTTATCATAGTCCATAACTCGATTTTGAAAGTTGTGCCAAACCGTAAGAGGTTAAGTAAGCTCTGGATGACTCCAGGGCTCCTTAGATGCCTACGAAATCGAGACAATATGCATATGAAATTTAAAAATCTCCAAATAATGAAATCCTTCAAACAAGTTTTAAAAGATATAGAAATTATTGCTCTAAGATACTTAAAACTATTAAAACGAATTATGATAAAGCCCTCGTAACTGACGCACAAAATAATAATAAAAAACTCTGGGATGCTATAAAATCTATCACCTATACATCAAAGCTTAAAACACATGCTAACGCTCTTCTGTCACCCTCTGAACCAGAGCACTCTATAAATGAAGTGAATTCGTATTTCGCTAAAATTGGATGTACGTTAGCTGAAATCGTACCACCCGTCTCCACATGCTAACTCCACAAACCGATGATCTCCCAGTGTCCTAACAGCTTTGTCATGATGGAACAGATGAATCTGAATTAGATATTTTGATCGGGAAGTTGAGAAGTGATTGTGCGGTAGGTTCTGATGGCATATCGGGTGCGTTCCTTAAGAAATTTAAAAATCTTCTCATCCGCCCTCTGGCTCATATATGTAATTTAGTTTTTACCTCCGGTGTCTTTCCAAGTGCTCTTAAGCTGGCAGTAGTGCATCCTGTGCATAAGGGCGGGGACAGAGATCGATCAAATAACTACAGACCTATACCTATTTTGCCTACACTTTCAAAATTAGTTGAGAGGCTCATGAATAATAGATTGATTTAGTACCTAGATCAATATCGTCATATCGCTTCTTCGCAATATGGCTTTCGTTACGGAATCTCCTTAAATAATGCTGTGCTAGACCTAACAACCAACATCTTCTCTAACCTGGACAAAAAACAGAAGGTGATTGGTGTTTTCTCGGATCAGGCAAAAGCCTTCGATACGATTTCTGTCCCCAATCTTATTGCTAAACTTGAAAAGATCGGTATTAGAGGCATTCAACTCGCTCTTTTTGAAAGTTACCTCACGGTAGACGACAACGCGTCAGGATTGGTGACCGGACGGTTGAAAAGCGACGAGCCCCCCCTTATCATACGGGGTTCCCCAAGGCAGTATTATTGGCCCAACCCTTTTTCTCATTTATATAAATGAGCTCTGCCGACTAACGCTGCCAAATGCATCCATCTTTACCTACGCTGATGATACTGCCTTAATATTCCACGGAGACTCCTGGGAACTGGTGGTGCATGCGCAATCCGGCCTCAACGGGATTAATGGGGCTTAATGGGATTATCTGCTTAATGACAGCATGAGTGTGATAATATAATTAATTTAAATAAATAAGAAATGTGTAAGTTTAGCCTATATTTGCACGCCGAAATTAAAGGCAGAATAAGAGAACAAATTCATATATTTTACCAACCTTCTGTACCTTATTTACGCAAATAAATGATTTTTGTTTTTGTTTTTGTTTTTTTTTAACCTTGTCACCAACTGGTTGGCTGTAAACCTGCCTACCTTAAATGTTGACAAAACGAATAACTTAGCCTTTTCCTTCACTGCTGCTGGGAAACCTTCTCCTTGTTCCTTAATTGCCCACTCTTGTGTTGCATCTCACTACACAAAGTGTAATTGCCCCAGCCTTTCTCCAACCAGTTTTGTAAAATATCTTGGTGTACAAATTGACGATTGCCTGTCATTCTCAACACACATAAATACAGTCTACTCGCGGCTCCGCACGTTGATCTACATTTTTAAGTCCTTACGTCACGTTGCAGACACTACAGTGCTAAGACTTGTATATCTCGCCCTCTGCCAATCGCTTTTACAATATTGCATAATTAATTGGGGTGGATCAGCAAAAACATACATGCTGAAATTGGAACGTGCTCAAAGGGCAATCCTAAAGGTTGGATGGCGGTTACCTTACCGCTTTCCTACCGTCGATCTTTATAGAACATGTACGGTAGGGTGGATCGCTCTTGTATGGGGTTTTTTTTAATGAATTTCCTTGTTGTGGTATGCGGGATAGATGCTCTGGCACCCATCAATTATAACTACCAAATATTATTTAAAAATGATAATTAGAAGTACTGCCCCTAAGTCATCAGTTTTCGAAAATCTAAGAAAATTGATATTCACATGAAATAGGTTTATTTTAATTACGCTAACTAATCGAAACATTATTTTAGATAGAATCCGTTTTTGATCGGACAGTGAATCAATTACATAAAACATCTACTTTTTTTCTTACACTTTTCCCGCGTAAAATTGGTCGGAATTTTGTCTAATTTACTGTCGCTCAACTCCCACCCACGCGAGCCCTCGGGGTGCGGTGTGCGGGACGCGGGTGTGAGCGTATTGTAATATTATTAGTATTCGTTTCAATTGCACCATTGAAACACGTTGTTTTGGTTTTTATACTGCGATTGTGAGTGTAACGAAAGTATAATGAGTTTGCGTAGTAGTGACAAAATTTGCCCCATATTTGGGTTCTGGCAAAGAAATCAAATATTTGATATTCTGCTCTAAATCAGAGAACAGACTACAAGATTTAGTAAGAAACACAAGTGAAATTGTTGCAACTGACATAGAATTGATTTGGAAAAAAGCGTCATTACCTACAATAGAACATCGTACTGTCTTGGCCAGAATTAAAACGTATCATGATAAATATCGCGTGATCTTAAAACCCTATCAATCTAGAAAAAACAATGAAAGCTACAGAAACAAGTTGAATAAATTTAAAATGGATAGCAAGGCTTTGTTCGATATTGCTACTTGCAAATGTAGTTCGTTTGACATTCGTTGTTGTGATAAGGCGCGTTAAATACCAATCAAAGAAAGAGATTTCCTATTAGATCAGCGAGGTGAACGAAAAATGATGATTAGCTCGTTGGATAGAGAGACAACAAAGAAAAATGAGAGCAATATTGCCAGACAGTTAAAGCGCAAGTTATACGAAGAAACAGCCATACCATCTACCTCTCAAAGTGCTGAGTCCTCCAAAATAAATGCAAAATTACACGAAGACCAAGAAAAAGACTAAACTCCGGCCTCTTCCTCTTTCTCTGTCATCATGCCGTCTGAAAATCGATTTCAAGTCGTAGCCAGGCCACTGGATCGTTATGGTATTTCCGATCGAGCAGGAGCTGCTATCGTCTCTGCTACATTAGTAGACATGAGTTTAGTAACTGAAAACGACACATCAAATGTCATAGATCGCAACAAAATTCGTCGATCTCGTACCAAGACAAGAACCACTTTGACGACCAATGAAATGCTAAACTTTAGTCAATGTATTTGCATCTCGTTTGACCGCCGAAAGGATAAAACATTAACTAACGAGGACAATCGCAGAAAAGTTGTAACTGAAGAACACATTATTGAAAGAACCTGACTCGCAATATATTGGTCATATTTCCGTGGCATCAGGTGAGGCCAAAACAATATCCAATAAACTGTTTGCATATTTACAGGCTAAATCGATTAATTTGAAGCTAATCGCGGCTATTGGATGTGATGGAACGGCAGTGAATACCGGAAACAGAGCAGGTATTATTAGATTACTTGAAGACAAGCTTCAACGTCCACTTCAGTGGTTGGTATGTCAACTACATGCTAATGAGTTGATTTTAAGACATCTCTTTGAAAAGCTTGACGGTACCACTACAGGACCTAAAACTTTAGTGGCCCGATTGGAAAGTACCTAAATAATTGTGAAAATCTTCCTGTAATACAGTTTTCTGCAATTAAATGTGACTTAACGGATATAACAAAAGCTCGTGAAGATCTCAGCACAGACCAATTATACTTAATGGAAATTTGTCGTGCGATCAGCGCAGGGCAATGCAGTGATAACTTAAGAAAACGGAATCCAGGTAAAATCTGCCATTTACGATGGCTAACATTGCCAATCATATTCTAAGAATGTACATTTCAACCAATACTCCCAGACATCATTCAGTCCTGAACAAACAAAAGATATGCTGATCACTTTAAGAGACGCATACAAGTCTAAGTCCGTTCTAGACTTTGATAATTTTACTGCCATTTCACCCGAGGAACTATATTTCCGAACAGGACTTACACACGATCAGTTTGCTAGTCTTTTAAATGAAACTCCGTCCCTTACAGAGCAATCTAAACCCTTTCATCCACTTTCGTAACTGAATTTTCGTAACCAGCTACGAACATGGAATTTTCTTCCCGTTTGATAACTGGCTACGAAAACAGATTTTTGTTCTCTTTTCGTAACTGGTTTTCGTAACCAACTACCTAAATAGAAATATTTTTTCTTTTTTTTGTAACTGGTTTTCATAACCAACTACCTTAATGGAGTTATTTTTCTCTGTTCGTAAGTGGTTACCAATACAAATACGGCCTAAAACTGTTTTAGGTGTATATTTAATAAAGCTAAGGTCAGCCGAGCCCGATGTCAGGATTGCGAGCCACCTTAACATTAGCCGAAGAACTCTAGAGCGTTATTTTAAAATAGCGCGTGATTGTCTAACTTCAGAGTTCGTCCCACGTCATTTGGGACTAGATCATATCAGCCGAGATGATATAATAAGACACAATTTGATCCTACCGACAGCGCTATTTGGGAGTACGACAGAGCCTAAAGCTATTGTACTTGTTGACGGAACATACATCTATATCCAGAAAAGTATGAATTTCGCTTTTCAGAAGACAACATACAGTTTACACAAATATAAAAACTTGTTAAAGCCTTTTCTCATGGTATGTACAGATGGGTACATTGTCGACATAACCGGACCTCATGCGGCAACCACTTCTGACTCCACTATAATGAGCGAACAAATGAACGAAAATCATGCGCCAATACACTATTTATTGCACAAAATCGACGCAATTCCCGACCTAGAACAACATGGCTATGACTGCCACATGCCGCCATCTAAAAATCAAAACGCTACTCAATTGAATAACGAGCAGGCAAATGAGTCAAGAAAAATTACAATTGTGCGATGGGTCGTAGAAGTCATAAATGGATGGTTCAAAAGGGATTATAAGATATTTCGAAACCAATTGTTCAACAAATCCTTACCACATTTGTTTACAGACTTTCGCATAGCTGGAGCTTTGCTCAATTCATTCCGAGAACCTTTAAAAGAGGTCCGCTATGCCACAATTTTTGCAGGATTAATAGAGCAAAGAATGAATGTTCCCAACAGGCTGGGAAACTACGTCACAGCAGAGAACATTAACCGCCAGCGAGCGGCATTTGTATCAATGAACGCCGTAGCTGATATTCCGTTTCCTGTCCTCACAGAAGAAGACGTTATTTTGTTTTGTTTGGGAACCTATCATTTGCGCCTAGCACGTTCTTATGTTAGCGAACAGATGCGAGGAGGTGTATATAATATGGAAGTGTGCATGACACCAAGTCCAAGGATGACACAGTATGACATCCAAACGGAAGATTGTATGCTCCTGAGAGGTCGTATCTCGTCGAGGCACATCTCAAACAAAACTTATTACAGTTATTTACTGATCGGTTCCACCTTGGAGGGCAGATCTGCCATAAAAGAATATTATTGTTCATGCTTAACGGGTATGAGGACTGTTGGTGCTTGCGCACATACCGTGAGCAACACTATTATCTGGTACTTCGGTGTCTGCCGACATTTAGCCAATTTTGTTGGTCCTGCAAGTGCCTGGGACAATATTATTGTACAAAGCCAAAATACAATATAGTATATATAGTTCACATTCGTTTATTTATTTATCCCCAGACATAATTAGAATACAGGAAGTAAAAAAGTAAAATAATTTTACACAAAATACAATATTCTCGCATTCTCCCATTCATTCACTCATTCATTCGTTCACATTTGTTACCTTTATAACAATATACATGTTTCCATCCAAAACTTAAGATGCTACAAGGGTAGAGACGGGGTTCATACAAAAATGCCCATTGTTCTTTATGAAATTATTGCATTGTCATCGATCCTTGACAGGTGTGCAAAGTTTGAATGAAATCTGGTCGTTTAAAGTGGATCAAAATCGCGCTATAAGGAGTCGGTTACAAACAAACATACAAGTGAAGCTAATATAAAGCGTGTAAAAATAGAAAACACTGAATGAATGCTTATATTTTTTTTCCTACACTATAATTCGCAAAAAGCTCGTTATTCTAAAATTCAGTTTCAAGGAGGTAATTCCCTTTAACAATGAACGACACATATTTCGATTTTTAAATACGCCAATCTAGACAAAAAGGAATCTAACTATCAATAAAAAAAAAATTCCTATATTTATAAAATATAATTTCATAAATTTGTGCCATTATCCTTGCCAGGGTTACCAGGACAGCAAAAAAACTGTCACAAACTACGCTGACATACGTCTCAAAATTTGAAACACCCTAAAAAATAGAAAATAAATAATAGTTTAAAAAAACTAAAAAACACGCTTCCATTGAAAACCAAACTAAAAAGTACAAAATAATGGAAAAAAAGCGTGGGGTGTTGATATCAATAAAAAATACCTTAAAAAGCACCCCACGCTTTTTTCCCATTATTTTGTACTTTTTAGTTTGGTTTTCAATGGAAGCGTGTTTTTTAGTTTTTTTTAAACTATTATTATTTCGTGGTTGACAGTCCTAATCCTGTTTAAGTATGAAGGAAAATCGACATACGTATAAAAGTCAACTAAGTGAAGTGCATCATTCATCGTACGTACGTATCACACTACGCGAGCTCGATATTTCATTGATTCGTTCTGATTTGCTGAACTAAATGAAGTACTGAACTAAATGAGAGGACTACTTCATTGAGCCCAAAGATATACTTCATTCATTTCTTTTCACTGACACATTTTGCGCATGTCTAGATGGATGGATGTACCTGACGTGCACGACGTGCGTGACGAATCGCGGCAGAAAGTGTTACAAAATTTATTGTCTTTGTCTTCTAGAAATAGTTGTGACAGCGATGATAAAATCGATTTATTCACAAGACAAGCAAATAGTGTTCTCAAAAAACTTCCTTCTTATTTACAAATTAAAGCTATGCAGGAGATCTTTGAAACACTTATGAAACATAAGATGCTTACAGGCCATTATCGGCATCACATAGTAACATATGTTCACCTATAACTGCTGCATCTACTAGTCAAGAAGAACCAGCTGATCTATTTTCACTAAGTATGCCATGCCCGCCTATGAATGATGCAACAATTGACCAAGAAGAACCAAACGACCTGCCTTCAATAAGTACGCCATGCCTTATAAGCGATGAATTTACTGTCCAAGAACCAGCTGACTTATCTTTGATAGGCATGGAATACCTTTTGTTTAATAATAATAACTGATGTTTTTATTATAGCGACTTTATAGTAATAAATAGACGATCTCCATGGTGCAGTGGTTAACATGTCAATCAGTTACTTTATAGTTATATGTTACGTTATGTTAAATTTATATTATATATTTCATTATTTGCTGTGTGATTTTGAGACTGATATAAAAAACAATATTGCTCTTTCGTTTAAGAACCATATTGTTTTTTTTTTTTAATTAAGAGAGAAGACTAACAGTTTTGTGTTGTATACACACTGTGATGTGTTTGGATCATTTTGTTCCCTTTGCCTGGTGACTAGGAAAGTTAATCCCCTAGGATATGTTGCTGATGGTCATGAGTAGCCCAAGTCTGCTCAAACTATAGGTAATTTTAATTACGTAGAATAGACACCTGAAAAATTATAATTGTAAATTATACTATTTTTACTGTGGTATGTGGTGTGCGATAATAGCGTTAACAAAAAATACTTACCCGTTTCTTTACAGTGTTGAACATTTTATCTAACTGCACACAAATCAAAATCGTCTGATTCTTTCTTCCGCCAACCGTTTTGGTGTTTCTCCAGGTGTAGAAAAAATCCTAAATTTTTTTTTCACCTTCATTAACAACTTCTCTAATAGTACAGGGAGTTTTACTTCGAAAAAAATATAAAGACAATTATATTAATACCATGTACATTTTTCAATTTCAAGTATCAACCATTAAGAGTCAAGGTACACGTGATTTGTCAAACTAGAAAACAAAACCTCAATAATCTATTAGTAAATAAAACAATAGAATAGCTAGAATCTTATAATACCGATAAAACTTAGTATTAGAAAGGAAAAGCATTGACTAAAAGATACATTTCATAGATAAATATCTGTTATGTCGGCCATTCTTACGAAAATATTGTCAATCGGAGACAAAATTTGTTCCGCTTCAGATTCCGCCAAATATCTTACGAAAACTTGGTATATCACAACTCACATCACTACTCCTTATTGTTTTATTCATTTTTTATTTATACAAAAGCATTAATAAACAGTTGATAGTTAATTAGAAATAAGTGAAATACAACTGGGAACATAACACAATGACAGATTAGAAAAAAACTACTAGCTACTTATTGATGATAAACAAAGCAGTGTTGCCACAAAAAAAATATTTTAGTTCCAATTGTCACCACGACAGACTCTTTTTTGCCAAGCTGTACTTATTGTGCGACACGAAATCAATTCGTAAGGATGGAGGATCTGAAAAAATCTATTTCTGTTCAAGAACAACGATTTTTTTTGAAATTTTGTGTTCTGCTAAATTATTCTTCTGGAGTTTCACATGACTTATTAGTGACATGTACTGGCCGTAATGCGCTTAGTCAAAGAACCGTGATCAGGTGGCTAAATCCTACAAAGATCGAAGTCGGCATCTTCTCGACAAATAGAAGTTCCTCTCATTCTTCATGATAATGCAAGAAGTCACAAAAGCCACCTCGTCCGTGAGCTGCTGGAATAGAATCGTTAGGCTGAACTTATGCACCCACCTTACTCTCCCGAAATGAACCCATGTGACTATAACTGCTTTAATGCTATAAAGCAGGAATTACCCAGAACTCGATTACTTTGCAAAGGAGATCTTGATTTGAAGTTAAATGAGATTATTTTAAAGTTGAACCAAAATGGAACATTTAGTGGTGTTTTAAAATTACCTGAAGTTTGGACCCGGGTCATTGACAGCTGCGGAGACTATTGATTACTTTTATGTGAGTTATTAAAAATAATTGCGTATACTTCTTAAATTATTATAAAAACAAAATGTCAAAACTTTAGGTATGGCAGATATTATTTTTTTATGAATATTTTTCTTTACAGTGTCATATTTATTGACAACTAGCTGACCCAGCGAACTTCGTATCGCCTCAGGTTCAATAAATGTTGTATTTACACTTTTCAACAATACAATATACAAATACTAAAATAAATAAATTATGTACAATTAAATAAAGGAAAAAGCTCACTGGGCATCAAAGAATTCGTCCGCATCGCTGTCGGTGGGAAAAGTGCCCAGAATAATAATAATAAATGTTGTAATAAACCTACCAACTTTGACAATCTGGTACGCGGTGGTGGTCTGGTAAGCGTTTTCTAGCTGACACTCATATGTTTGGTTAGCTCCTACCAAGTTATGATAACCTGGTACTTCAAAGGTATAAAGCGTTATCTAGCTAACACTCCTTTGTTTGGTAAGCTCCTGCAAAGTTATGATAACCTGATACGTCGTCGGCATAAAGCGTTTTTTACCTGACACATACCCAGAGGGTCTATCAGTAGGAATCCCTTTCATTTTGACAGTTGCCTATATGCCAAGGTCACTCGTAACGGTAGACGTACAAACTTAAGTCGCAGAACTCAAGTATTATTAAATAAGTGTTCTTAAATTTTCTAATTTTCCGCGCAATTTTTAATTTCTTTTTTCTTTCATAAGAACCTTCTCCTGACAATTACAAACACAACAATAAAAAAAGAAGTGAAATCGGTCCAGCCGTTCACGTGTGATGGCGTGACCAAGGGAAATAGGGATTCATTTTTCTATAATATATAGATAGATAGGATATTGTGCTGCTGAGAACCTGTTCGGTACCAGTTGGAACCTACTCCGCCATCGCTTTTAAGGTAGCTGACCCGACAGACGTTGTCCTGTCTCTTTGATGATATTTGAGCACGCATGCTGTCAATTCTATGTCAAATGTCATAATTTTACATTAAAAAAGTTTACATTGTCCTATTATATGGTTGTTAAGTATTCTTAAATAAGTGTTCAATTTTTTTTTTTTTTTCTTTCATAAGAACCTTCTCCTGACAATTACAAACACAACAAAAAAAGAAAAAGTGAAATCGGTCCAGCCGTTCACGCGTGATGGCGTGACCAAGGGAAATAGGGATTCATTTTTATATATATAGATAGCGGCCTTTACACACACACTCTATCGCGCGTGAAACAGCAATCGTGTGCGAAAGAGCGCGCGAATAAAGGAAGGAAAAGACCACGCACGGCGCTCAGCAGTCATGCGCGCAATCGCGTTTCCTCTGGTGGTCTGTTATTTATAATTCTTTCGCGCATGACAAGATGGCGGACATACGTACGTGGAATAAAGAGTGAATATTGGAGTTGATTACACTATACATTTAACCTCTCGAGTGTCGGCGGGAACACCCGCATTCCCACGAATAAAAGTACCGTTGGGTGTCGGTGGGACGTCAGGGCGTCCCGCCAGTGACATGGTCTATGGTTATTTTTTTACTACTTCAATTTATTTTAACCAATAGGAGTGTTTGATATCAATCTATTCTGTATTCTATGCTCTCGAATACTAAATTATGATTGGCTATCGTGTTCATAGAAAAAGTGTGAGTATTGGTCGTTGGAAACAAATGGCGACGCATTTGTGATCAAGTGTTTGTAAACAAGATGTTTAGAGATGATTTTTCGTAAGTAAATTACAAGTATTATACATCAAATTTAACAGAACGGTGTATAGATTATTTTGATGATTTTACTGAACTTTTATCTCTTGTTACATAGTGTAAAATATTTGAAACAAAGTGTTCGCGAAAGTGACAAATAATTTTGGAATAAAAATTGCGCTGTAAAGAATGATACGCGATTTTTCAACATAAATCAACATCAAAATAATAAAACAACTATTCATAATTTATTTTGAAACGTCATTAGGTCTAAAAGTCTGTTAATTTGTTTTAAATAAATTGTTAAATTGTATTTACAGCTGGAGTACCATAGTGTGTTGAGCTGTATTTAATTAAATAGTTTTGTTTACAAATGCGTATGGTGCAAAGTTTTGAATGTTTTAAGATGATAAGTGTATATGCTTGGTGTGTAACTAAAAATAATGTGATTTAGAGCAAGTTTTACATGATTTCTGAATCGTCAAAGTTTGTGTATTGAAGAATTTTTTACCGTTGGTGAAATTAAATGCTATAAAATGCAGTAAAAAGGGTATGTATTTGGGATTACTTAAATTTAATGGTTGGACAATATTTCTAGGATACTAAAAATGTATAAATCACAAAAAACAGACGAAAATTATAGGTTATCTAAGCAAAATAGTAAAAGAAGTCAGGTCACTTGAGTTCAACAGGTCAAGGCGTCGACACTCAACGGTATCGATGCATTTTGCCGCGCGACACCCGAGAGGTTAAAGAACTTATACTAGATACACCTAATTAAATTTTATTAATCTACTCTTTAAACTCTTCCACTTGAGACCATACGATCGTGCCACTCAACACTTCCATCGGTATTAAAATATGTTTTATATTGGTCTCTGTTTCGTTTAGCTTCCAAACTCATTTGAACGGTAGAACGTCTTTGGAGATTAATTAATGGAATAGAATTTTCAAATCTCTCCTCACGTTGCATTGTGTCTGTAGTAACTTCGCCCCTTTTGAGGCTAGACATAGAATATAAGTTACTGTGTTCACACAAATAATTGTGTAAAGTGCAAATAGCAAGCACGACGTAACAGATACTGTTGTGGCTTTTTATATTTATAGCAGTTTGTAACAGGGTTGATATGATATAAATCACTTGATTTAAATCAGTGATTTAAATCGCGATTAAAATCTAGTGATTTTTTTATAAAAATCAATTATTTAAATCAATACTTTTTTACTGCGACCAAATCAGTCCGTGTCAAGGGACTTCCTCCGACATAAACTACGGCGCGCACACACGTGTCCAATGCTGTTTATGTACACCGTTCGGGGATTCCCCGAAATTTAAACTCGCGACTGAATCCGTCCGTTTAGTCTTTGACGCGGTCATTCGTGATTAGGGCTTCCAAAATTACGGAAATATCAATTACGTAACTAATTACGCAACTTTTTTCTTCAATTCCGTAACTACGTAATTTTTCCTAATCAACTATGAATTTTTGTAAATATTGTAGTTACAGTTTACAATTATCTTTTACTATCTCAAATTCAAGGTATTATCAAAATAAACACAATAATTAAGCAAAAAAATATTTATTTAAGAACTTTAACATCGTAGTTTTAATCAGTTTAGTCAAACCATTTTTTTCCTCCCGAATATAATCTCTCTTCTTGAAAATATGATCTCATAAATGACAAGGCATTTAAAGTTTTGTCAGGGAACTTCTTAGTTTATTACAAAAATATCCGGCAGATGAAAAGGCTCGCTCGGCTTCTACACTTGTAGGCGTTATCGAAAGCAAATAATTATACGCTGCAGTCAAAAAAACTTCGCGACCGCCGCCAGCGCTGTCGTAAATGCACATTTCTACCCTAATAATGGAATGGAGATCTGTGTTTACTGTTGAAATTGGTTTATTCACAGTCACTTTGTTTATTTCTTTGTCTAACTGTTGTGCGATTGTCAACTCCTCGTCATCATCGTCACTGGTGGCAATTGCGTCCGATACACTCGGTTGTGGTTGTGAATTTACACATTTTTGTGTAGAATTATATTTCAACCGTTCCAACAGTTCCACTATATACATTCGTATCTCATCCGACGATGGTTTCGTGAAATATTCTGTGGCAGCAGTTTAAAAAAAATCCTCATTGTTATGCAAATATTGCAAAACACCGAATACATTTGTTCGCCTTTCCTTTATTCTTTTTCTAAGAGATGTTGCTAATTTTCTACTGAGATCGTTTGACTGAAGATCAAGTTTCTCGAGCATAAATCGAAGCACAGCGTCGGCCGTCAATAAGTTTGAATCACAGCGACATAATGACAAAACTGTAGTTTTTATTACATCCAAGCTGTAATGAATGTCGTGAAGGTCTTGGATCTCTTTGATGGAATCGTGTAGGTTTTCTTGAAATAAACACGGATTGCGTAGAAATAATTAGATTTAATCCGTTCCGTTTGATGGCTGAATATCAAGTGAGTTACTCAACATGCCATAGACAGTTGGCATAATCTAAATGACAACTGTCACGGAATGTCAGTTGACTATAGATAATCAAATGCAATGTTAATAAGTACCCTCGACATGAGGAATAACTCTATTAAATATTATTAGGCTAACAACTCGGCCGTCCTTATGAGAGTGAGTCCTCTCACTTGATAAGCAACGAATCAAAAACATGTAAAAAAAATACATTAACCATTCAACTTAAATTAAACAAATAACAGAAACTTAACGAATAACTTAAGATATTACATACTAAAACATTTTACACATAGCTTAGTTTTGATTCATTTCAGATCATAATCATAGTCAATTTACACAATCGACTTCAGGTCACGATTTGCACAGTCTGTTGTGATCTACGGTCATCTGTGCGATGCCAATTGCTTGACACCATTCGCTATCTGCACTGACCGCTCACAACCCATGCTCTACGTCATCTAGTTGCATAGTCTGCTATGATCTGCGACCATCTGTGCAATGACTACATCACCATTCGCATTCTGCACTGGACGCTCCTAGCCTATGCCTAAATCTTACAACATACTATGCATAGTCTACTATGATCTACAATCATCTATGCAATATCAACTTTTCTTTGATATCAATCATAACTGCACTGATTGCTCATAGCCTAAGCATAGTAATGTCAAACGTCCTGTCAAGTCCATTAAAGTCTTAAACTTAGTAAATGAAATCGTCTTTTAGTATTCAAAGTGTCTAATTTTATACACAGATCTTATCATACAATCCAAATCCAATCCAATTCAAATTCTTTTAATCATAATAATTCTTAAATCACAAAATCATACCAAACTTTGATCCGAGTCCGACTAATTAATTCTATTCGTCGCCGCTAATTTCATCCTCGCTACCGTCACATGAAATATTTTTATAATTTAACCAGGGGTGTATCTTATCCACCGCTACTACATTTTCATACCTTTTATTGCCTCTTCTAGTTAGGGGAGTATCCTCAATCAAAAATCGATCGTTTTCTAAAATTTTTGCTATCCTGTATGGACCGTGAAACTTGGATATCAGTTTCTTTGATTTGCCTACATGTTCTTTATCTACAATTGTCCTTTCAACCCTGACAAGGTCACCGGTACTATAAAGGAGTCTACACACCAAACCCGCCGACCCGCCGACACAGCCCGGCGGCTTGGTGTCGGCGACCCAAACCCGCCAACCCGCCAACATGTGTCATGGGGCTGTGTCGGTGAGTTAGTCGGCGGCAAGAAATCAGTACAACTTTTTTAGTTAGTGATTGCAGTGTGTACGAACGTGACGTGTTGTTTTTCTCGAATATTGCAGCCTACAATAAACATGGATACTGATGCTGATCTAATAATAGCAGCATGTGGAATAATTTTAGCTGTGTCCCTGAAGAGAAAACGACATTGTTGGGTTAGACCAAGCTTAATGAGTCGCAGTCGTTACAGTAACAGTGACAGAATAAAAGATTTAAGAACAGACGATTTGATTGTAAAAAGACCCTTACATTTTAAGACATTTATGTCGTTAACGTTTACCGACTTTGAATATTTACTAAGCATTGTTGGACCCACAATAGTTAAAAAAAATACAAATTACAGAAGTGCAATTTCACCAACGGACAGATTATCATTAACATTAAAATACCTGACTACGGGAGATTCATTCAATAGTCTTTGTGACACCTTTAAAGTATCTCCTCAACTTATTTCCTACATTATTCCAGAAGTGTGCCAAGCTATCGTAGATGGACTTTCGGATTATGTGAAGGTATGTACATATATGGGCGTTTAACTTTCTTTAATCTTCCAGAAAAACGATGTTCCGAAAAATTACTATATAAGTAGGCAAATGGCTATCCTATCACCGAGCACATTTCCGATTTCAGATTCCACGAACATCAAACGAATGGACAAAAGTTGCAGATGGATATCTGAGTAGATGGAATGTACCTAATTGTGTTGGATCTATGGATGGAAAGCACATTAGAATTGAATGTCCAGCACGAAGTGGAAGCGATTATTTTAATTATAAAATGTATTTCAGTATTGTACTGTTTGCATTAGTGGATGCAGATTATAAGTTTTTATACGCTAATGTGGGGTGCCAGGGTCGCATTTCCGATGGTGGTGTATTTGCTAACTCTTCATTATGCAGAATGTTATATAATAATGATTTAAATTTGCCAGATAAAAAACCTCTGCCTGGAAGAATTATGCCAGTACCCTATTTTTTTTGGGCGACGATGCGTTTCCTTTACAAACCAATATTTTAAAACCTTATGATGGTAATCATGCGAAAGGGTCTCCCAAGAGAGTGTACAACTATCGCATGTGTCGAGGTCGAAGAGTAGTTGAAAACGTATTTGGACAGTTAACAAAACAATTTAAGATATTTAACAAACCCATCCAGCTAAATCCACAAAAAGTTACTATTGTAACATTGGCATGTATTCATTTGTTCAATTATGTAAAACGACATGGTATAATACAACAAAATGAATATGATACTGAAAATAGTAGGGGAGAAATCAATCCAGGAGATTGGCGCAGGGAACCACGTGAAAATAATTTGTTTGCTGACTTGCCTAGACAAGACAATACACATTCCCTTGAGGTTACAAGGACACAATCTCCTGAGGTTATAAGGACAGAATTGGTTCAATATTTTCTTTTCGATGTCGGGAGATTACCATGGCAGAATGATCAATGACTAACTCGTAAGTTTTAATGAAACTCATACTTGTATTAGTACTTGTATTTTTATTATAATTTGTATTAAAAACTTCGTAAATCACTTGTTTTTGTTCATTTATAAGTGGTTTTATTTACCGAGTTATTCTATAAATCCCCACCGCGAAATCCCCACTGATGTTTTTATGCATTTTGAGTATACTATGACGATTCTATGACAACAACATTAAGACGAAATACTTGTGCCTACATAACGTTATCTCGCATCAGGTGATAGGGTTATTCTCAGAGTGCATACGGTGGGGATTTGTGGAATAAACCTATTTATCTGACTCAATAGATGATAATATGTTCTCAATATCACCACTCTCTTGAAGCGACACACGTAACGAAGGTTCAATTGAAGATGTTGAAGGTTCACCAAGAGGCGGTGAAACAGGGTTTGTTACGGCAGAGTTGGATGATGAGTAGTAGGAATTTACATCACATTGATCCATTGTATAATATCCTGGATGACTATGGGAAGTAGAAGGTCTTGGCGAAGCTTCGAACATGTCTGAACGATATCCAGTTTCGGTTTCAAAAAAGATATTGTTAATCCGATGTTTTATTATTGCCTTTGTTGTTTTATCAAATTTTCTAAGTTGTGTCGCAATATATTCGCCAAACAAATCGTCCTCATCTTTTATTTTTTGATTTGTCCGTTGACTGACTGTTCTCATTAAATTTAATGCTTCCGACACCATCGCATTACTTGGATTAGGTTTATAACGTTTATTCGCTTGGGGAATGATGTTTGACGTTTGAGGTGAATCGTTTTCCCCATGTTGAGCATCATTGTCCGCATGTTGGGCATTATTGTCAGTTGCTGTTATCTCCTGAAATAATATTTTATTTGAATCAACAACCAACAGTTTACTTATGAAATGTATTATACACTAGCTTTTACCCGCGAGTAGGTACACCGCACGGAATATATGAAAAAAAAGACAATGGTCATAAATCATACCTAATACTAATTGTTTTAGAAATATTATTATTAATTATTATTTACATTGATAATTATTATCAATGTAAATAATAATTAATAATAATATTTCTAAAACAACCTAAAAAGAAAAAAAAAGAAAATGGTACGGAATCTCTCGGTTTATAATAGAAATTCGGCGAAATCAAAAGATTGTTGAGAAAAGATTTGTTAGTTTTTAAAAAATACATTTGCAATGACTATTATATCTGTGCACATGCCATTCCAAGAAATAATTTGTTTAGAAATATTTCGGTGCAATAACAATAGCGGCAGCGCAACAACAAAGGCAGATAAAATAAGTACCTATGTCTTTATTTACCGCGCGCCTCTCTTCACTCGGGCCAAGCTTACATATTATTCTTGTGTGCTCTAATAATTAGGTTAGAAATAAAATAATACAACATCACTGAAATGTTACATACCGTATCGATTGTTCCAGTAGGTTTATTTTTATTGAGCAAGAAATTCAAAGATTTAAAGGCAAACCACTTGCTCTCATGAACAGAATCTGCGCTGGTTCCAGACTTTTTTGATTCAATCGTCTTTTTTCTTTCTCTATAATATTGGCTCGTCAAATTTTTTATCTTCCGTTCTATTTCTGTGACATTTGTATTTAATTCGTTTGCCATCTCATTTAGTGCATCAAAACGTTTAGGTCTACATTTGTGATCCAAGTGTTTTGGATTCCATAATAATTCCTTTATATGATACAAATTTATTAACTTTAGAGTGGTTTCTTCGTCCCATTCCATTATTGCAGAAAATCGCAAAAAAAAACACAAGCACGTCACTATCGCTGGAGTGTCGGCGGGCAACTGAGCGTGCGCGTACGCAAGTCGCCGGCCATGCCGCCGACTTGCACGCGCGGGTACGAGTCGCCGACATGATTCTTGAAGCAAAGTCGCCGACACCAAGCCGCCGGGCTGTGTCGGCGGGTCGGCGGGTTTGGTGTGTAGACTCCTTAAGACGTCACTCGTTTTCTATGTTTATCAAATCCTTTCTTTGAATGACGCTGTTGTTCATCTATTTTAGACTTAGCTTCTGTCCTCATTTTTACTAAATCATTATCAGTAACACGACATATAACTTCATTCAGCACCTCGTTTATTATATTTTCTGATGAATTTAAAACTTTAAACCCGAATAGCAGTTCTGATGGACTTTTCCCCGTAGTTTTATTCATTGTGGTATTAATACCTAAATGGACGGACGTCTCCAACATATTCATCCCAAGTGTCTCACCTTTATCTGTATCACCTTTACCGTGGCATTTCGTGCTCAGGGCGTCCAATATAGTTCTATTGTAACGTTCTATTTGTCCGTTTGCCCTTGGAGTAGCCACTGCATTAAGTATATGTTTAACATTTGTACTCTCCATGAAAGATTTAAATTTTGAGCTTGTAAAACAAGAACCCCGATCAGTGATAAGACGTGTTGGAGTACCAAAAGTACTAAAATGATCTTTAAAAACTTTTATGGCTGTGGTACTTTTTGTATCTCGTACAGCACTTATACTTATAAACTTTGTAAAGGATTCAATAATCGCAAGAATATATAAGTATTACCTCTCCTGGACCGAACGAATGGGCCCAAATGATCGGCATGAAGCGTATGAAAGGGTATATCTGCTTTTGGTATTGGGTGAAGCATACCTTCCTTTGGGCCACCCGGAGCCTTGTGGTGCGCACATTCAAGACATGCCGATACGTACTTCTTGGTAAAACGTCGCATTTTAGAGAACCAAAACGTTTCGCGTAACCGACTTAAAGTTTTCTCGTAGCTAAAATGGCCTACATTGTCGTGGTTCATTCTTAACACTTGCCACCTAACAGCTCTAGGAACTACCCATTTTATTTTGTCACCTACAATTCTGTACACATGATCACCTTTTAATTTATAATTTTTATACACATCTACTACGTATATCGTATTTTTGTCACGCAGAATGTCCCTAATTTTCCTGATTTCTTCGTCGTTACTTTGTACCATAGAAATCCAGTCCTTAACGTCAACATTTAAAACATCGAGTACATCTGTCTCATCATCACCCGTTATGGGCTCAGTTACAGGAGCACGACTGAGAGCATCTACGTGTGCCATGCGAGCTCCACACCTATATTCAATTTCGCAATCGTACTCCTGGAACTGCACCCACCACCGAGATATCCTTGGTATGAGATCTGGCTTCGTAAGCGTCGTACGCAGCGCGTTACAGTCGGTTATGATCTTAAATTTTAAACCCAACAGGTACACACGGAAACGTTTCAATGAGGCTATAACGGCTAAAGTTTCTAATTCAAATGAATGTAAATTTTGTTCGTCTTTAGTGGTTTTCCGACTGTAATACGCTACGGGTCTAAGCATTCCATCACTATGTCTCTGCATTAAAATACCAGCAATCCCTAACTTTGAAGCATCAGTGTGTAATTCAGTTTCCAATTTCACATCGTACAGAGCCAAAATAGGACGTTCAACGAGTTTTTGTTTTAGTTTTTCAAAGGCTTTTAAATGTTCGTCAGTCCATTTCCACGCGAAATTGGACTTAAGTAGGTCAGTTAGAGGTCGCGCGATGATGGCAAAATCTTTTACAAAACGCCTGAAAAAACTAGCGAGCCCTATGAAACGCCTTATGTCATGTACGTTTTTCGGTACTGGAAAACTAGAAACAGCCAGCGTTTTACGTGTCCCCGGTCTTATGCCTTGGCCACTAACTTGAAACCCTAAAAAGTCTATTTCTCTATAGAAAAAGTAACATTTCTTAAATTTCAAGGTCAATCCCACCTCCAGGAACAATTTAAGAACAGTCTCTAAACGTTCGAGACCCTCTTCAAAAGATCTAGCGGGAATCAAGACGTCATCCATGAAGTTAATAGTAAAATCAACCTTTGACTTTGCCAGAATTTTAATCATAGCCCTCTGAAAGACTGACGGAGCGTTTGTCAAACCAAACGGCATCCGTTTAAATTGATATTGGCCGTCTGGGGTGACGAACGCCGTCTTGTCTTGGGACTTTTCTTCAATCGGAAGTTGATAGTACCCTGATGAACAATCGAGAGTAATAAATAGAGAATGTCCAGCTAACATGTCTAACTGATCGTCAATTAATGGTAGGGGAAAATGTTCCTCTTTTGTCTTAGCATTGAGAGCGCGGTAGTCTACGCATAATCTTTTCTCGCCAGTCTTTTTCTTTACAAGTAAGATAGGACTGGCGTACTGGGAATTAGACTCGCAAACTATATCCGCGTCGATCATCTCCTGAACCATCGATCGCACAAGCTCGCGCTCAGGATATGAAAGCCTGTACGGGCGATATACGACTGGTTTAGAATCGGTTAGTTCGATCTGCATTTGTACTATATTAGTGAATCCCAAATCCTTTAAATTATTAGAGAAGCACTCCTTATATTTATTTAATAAGTTCTTTAATTCTTCTATTTGATTACTGGTTAAATTCGAGTCGTAATTAAATTCTGAGCAACAACTAATATCATTGAAATTTAAAACATTTACATCTAAATATCCATCAGTTTTAAGGGCACGAGTTAGCAAAGAGTCCTTCTTAAGTAAAACTAATCCATCAGATATATTTTGAATCAACAAACAACTACGACCTTTATTTATTTCGTATTCCCCTGGAAGGAGGTAAAACTCATGATCACATTTTCCGCGAAGAGATCCACGTACGTACACAGTTCCTGAATAATTAACGCCGCAATGTACTTGAACTAAGCACATTTCCTTCGAACGTATTGAAGTGTCCGAGATTAATACAAGATACAATTTGTTTCCGACTTCGCGTGTAAATATCAAGGAATCATAGGTTTTTGTTATGACTATATCAGGCTTTTCAGTAAAATTGTGTCCAATAAGTACCGGGTATTTAATGACGTTGTCCTCCACAATAAACAAATCTACATTTTCTACGATATTTTGTATCTGTATAGTAACAGTAGCGATCCCAAGGGGCGACACAATGTTGCTACCAATGCCTCTCATCGTAGGGAGGTTAGAATTATTTGTCCAAGTAATCCCTAGTTTTCTAGCATCACTGCGACGAATTAAAGTGCATTGACTGCCTAGATCTATGTAACCTAGAACCGGACGTCCATTAAGAATCAACTGCATGATGTATTTACTTTGGTTTCTAGAGGTATTCTCCGCATCTACGCGTAATACATCCTTTTGACCTTGATCCGCTTTATTTGTGTCACTATTACTATTGGAAGGTAGTTTCGAACAATTTATTGCAGTATGCCCTAGTTTATTACAGATATGGCATTTGAGATTTTTTTTTAGTACATTTAAAACTAAAATGTCCCGGTTCGTTGCAATTGTAACAAACGATAGTACTACTGCCACTTTTAGCCTTTGCGTCATTGCCAGTAGGTTTGTTTAAAGAACTGTTCGATCGCTTATCGCCATATGAACGCGATCTATCTGTTTCACGTGATTGTTGCTTAATAGACTGAAAATATTCTAGTACTTGTTCCGGTTGTTGACACCTCAACGCTTTCGCGCCTAATCGTAACGAACGGTCTTCGATTCCGTATAGTAAACAATCGACTGCCCGTTTACCCCTTATATCACAACGGTTCAACATATTATTTTTTTCAAAATAATATAATTCTAGTGATTCGTTATATTTTACTCGTTTACTTAACATTTCTGTAAGCAGTTCGGCATAATCATCACTACTAGGGAATGATTCTAATAATTTATGCTTCCATTCTGGCCACGAAAACGACATAGTGGGTAACGCTTGATACCACGTTTTCGCAACACCACCCAGTTTTGGTAACGCATAATGGATAACCTGATCGTCACTCCATTTGTATAACTTCGCACATTCATCAACTTTACTGAGCCACATTTGTATAGTTTGCCCTTTTAGCATCGGATCAAAATCAGGTATGACGTTTCCTAACATTGGAAAGGAGAATGGCCAAAAAAAACCCAGGCCCGGCGCAAATGTTTCATATCTCAGATTTTAAGTTCAAATTAGTATAGTTATTCTTAGTTATCATCATTGGCTAACATAGTTTATTTGCCCATTGAAGTCGCATAGCTGGCGCTCTAGACAAATAATGTTTTTTTTTTTAATAAAAGCTGTCAATGCGTAACTGTCATTATTTCTTATGATTATCTCATTAGGTAGGCCTGCAGAAAGTTAAAAGTACTGGGGGCCTATTACGAACTTTTAAAAAACCAGGCAAGTTCCAAGCAATTCATTTCACTGGCTGGTTAAATTTCGTACTATGACATTTCTAATTCTGCCCGACTTGACGCTGGCTAGTTTGTCTATGGCTGGCTTGTAATTCTCCGTCGCAACGTTCAGAAATACAATTAAATATTTATCGGTAAGATACGGTTTTATTTAAATCATTTATTTTATGATAAAAATAATAATCTAGTTACACTAGTATAAAAGTAGGTGAAAATATAAACACAATATTTATTGTGATACATTATTAATTCATTTTCTGTTTGTAATTTGTAACTCGAGATTATGTTTCCGAACGTACTCAACAATTCCAGGGAATCCCACCATTAGGACAGATAACGTATTGTTCTTTTGATACTGTCTTCCATTCGTAAGATTTTCGGAGTTTAAACAAAATTATGGAGTAAGTGTTATTGAGTGTTTTTAATTAATATTCAGTTTTGAACATGATATAATATTAATATAATTGTAATTATTATAGTTCAGTGCATGACAGTTCTAGCCGTCGTCGGCGAGTAACTTATGTGCAGCTGGAAACATTGTGGGAGTTCTTAAATTCCCACAAAGAAGTGGCGATTGGGTACAACAAATCTGCCCAAGCACGCGAATACTCAAAGCGGATGTGGGAATCTGTCACTGAGGCCCTGAATTCCCAAGGAGAAGGCGCTATTAAAGATTGCAAAGGGTGGTCGAGCGTAAGTATTTTTTGATTAAACAATAAGTTATTTTTAGCAATTTATTATGCATTAATATCTAAAACTTAATGCTTTTGCAGTATTGGATTGATTATAAAGCTAAATTAAAGAAAAGAGCGGCAGCAGTTCGATCAGCCTTAAACCGTACTGGAGGAGGACCTACGGATATTCCTCCCCTTAACGAAATAGAAAAAAAAAATTTAAGTCTCCTTGGAAGTGGTTATGGGACTGGCATGCCTAATACTCAAGTTCCTATACCATTCCTAGCTGTGAGTATTTTTAAAGTATAAATAAACTTAAATAATGTTAATTGTAGGTAGGTATATATTATTATGTGTAATGTATTTGTCTCAGTTGTCACAGACCTCAAGCACTGGTGAACTTGGAGTATTAGAAGCTGGTATTACTATTCCTAGTAGTAGTGAGCCAGTAGACCCTCATTTACCAGAGCAACCACCAGTTGAGGACGAGGTTCCACAGTCACATGCACCACCGGAAACACCTCAGCATTCACAGCCCCAAAATTCATCCAGTAACATACGTGAAGCTACTACTTCACGTCCTGTACGTCAGCGACGCCGCAGAGAAGGTCACATGAGTCAAGAGGCGGCCCGGCGTACACTTATACAGATCAGCAAGTCCAGATTGGACTTAGAAACCAAGAACAGCCAGACTTTGCTGAAAATGCTAGATGCATTAAATAAAATAGCGGAGAAAATTGATGATAGGTTTGTATTTACAAAAAATCAAAATCAAGAGTCATTTATTCAAGTTAGGCTGACAACCAACACTTTTCAAACGTCAAAAATTACATAAGACAGTCTCCCAAAAACGCCCGCCCTTCACCACTTCCTAATACACACCACTAATATAGCAGACCTAAAGGCATTTCTACATTTAAATTATACATAACTAGATATAAAATGGAACCTAGTTAATGATAGACCTTAGAAATGTTAAAACAGATTAACTCAAAAGTAAAATAAACTTATACATAATATTTTGATTATTTTAATTTGAAGGGCTGTGGGAGGACCAGAGGCGAAAGACGAGGGCGCGCCTGACAGCTAAACCTTCATTCAACTCCCTGTTGCTGCTAGACGATTGCTGATTGACATGGTGAGTACCATCCATTTGTTGCATTGCCGCTTCTTGTGCAGCCTCTTCTTCAGTGAGCTGCAGTACTGGGAGATTTGACCGGACACTCATGTTGTGTAGCACCACACATGCATTTACTATAGTTGCTGCTACTTGTGGTGTATAATGGAGAACTCGATGCATCAGTAAACATCGGAAACGAGCTTTAAGGACTCCAATTGTTCTTTCTATAACATTTCTAGTCCTCACATGTACTCCAGTATAGTATGCTTCCTGGGTACCCGGAGCAGTGTTTGTTATTGGAGTCATCATGTGTTTCCTCAAAGGGTAACCAGAATCACCTGAAATCAAAATAACATTTTACAATTGTGTTGGAATATTAATGTGTAGTTAGTATTAAAAATAGAATGGTTGGCTTAAGTTTTCAATTAAGTATTATCTTTTTATTTTAAACAACAAGTCCTATATTTTAGACTCAGGCTTATATTATTATGAACTTACAACAAATAATTATTGACATTTATTAACAGAAAACTTTTTACATACCAAGTAACCATATGGACTCATTTTGACTAAGCTCCTCCAAGTGATGCTTCAATGGATGGTTACCCCAAATAAAGGAATCATGTGTAGCCCCTCCATAGCTAGCATCCACGCTGATTATTTCAAGGTCTGCATTACTAATCTAAAATATTTGTTTCAGGTTATTCTCACTCACACAATAATTAAAAGAAGATGGAAGACAGAAGAACAGTTTGTTTATGATTGATTGGTTGATTAAATATAAGTATATTGGAAATAAATATTTTTAATTTTCATGATTCATGTTATTATGATCCTCTTATTTTATTTTTAAGTTATAAGATGTAAATACTTACCAGTTGTACATTTAATGAGTGATATTGTTTTCTACAGTAAAATCTCTCTTCGTTCTCAGTTGGGCGTATGATGGCAATATGACTGCAATCGATACAGCCCAACACTCCGGGCATACCAAACTTATTAAAAAACCTAAAAGAAATTTATGCATTTAGGCAAAGGCAAGACAAAAAAATATAATTCTGAGAATAACATTTTTTTTTTTTTTATCTTACAACATTACCTCTGCGTTCTTGAGATGTGCTTGGAAACTTAATATATTTTGCCTGTATATGCGGCAAATTCAATATCCCTGTGATTTGCTTAATTACTGTTGAAACTGTTGACTGGGATATTGAATGAGAGCCTATATCACCAGTGGGGCGTTGGTAGGAGCCAGTGGCATAAAATGACAATGCTACCAAAACCTAAAATGAGTATAATGTTTAGTTAAAACTTTATGTAAAGTTCATAATTACCTATGTTATGTTAAGGTTGTCTACTAAAAACAAATACCTTAGTCTTCACTGATAAATCCGTGGATTTTGTAGGCTCAGACATGTGAGGTCTCAACTCCTCACAAAGATTCAGTACCAAGTCTTTGCTAAGTCGATATCTTTGTATAAATTGCACATCATCCATGTCGAAGGCATTACATTCATCACGAAGTCGTCTTCTTTTGTTCTTTGATTCTCTATTTTGATGAGAAAAGTCACTTTCTAGGAACTCAAATAGTTCATATTCATCACACATGATATTTTCTTTTGCTAATCTAGATAATACTCGAATAATTTCGCCAAGTAAACTCAAAACAATTCAATTAAAAGCTCCTCTGACGCAGCGTAAACAAAATGGATTGTGACGTTACTTTTTGACAGTTTTAAGACGAAAAGAAATGTCAAACGAACGGTCGTATTACGGTATTGCCAGGCAATATTCGGTCAGAAGTCGGCCAGGGTGTCACGTGACCGCTGACTGGCTTGTTTGGCGAGTTCATAATACGAAATTGCAAGGCAGTTCAGTTTTCGCCGTAAACTGCCTGGAAATAAGAGTTCGTAATAGACCCTCTGGTATTAATACTTAAATGTAATGTAGTAAGTATACAATCTTATTTATAAAAGTGCATACATTAGACCGGTTACAACAGTTATCATCATCATTAAGCACAGTAGGTACCCGATAATAATGATTATAATTGTTTTGATTGAAAACATAGGTTCAAAAACTAATTAATTCAGCATTTTCTCGGGATTTGTCGTTGCTATAATTACATTATAAGAAGTTTAGTCGGTGAGTCAGTGATTATGTAGAGAAGGTGGATGTGAGTGAGCGAGAAAGATAGTGACGCCGCGACACGGTCGCTGTAAGCTAGACGATGCAAGCGAGAGAGATGATATGATTAGAACGTGTGAGTAAGTGAGACAGATAGTGACGCCATGAGTAGCGAGCGCGTCTCATGCGCAGACCTTCGCTAACGTTCGTTGTGTTGTGTACTGTGCGCTCTTTTCTCCTGATTTTTATTTTAACAACAACTTGGCATATTCATACTGGACTTGATTTTTCTCTGTGTTATGGCGCACGTTTGTGTTGTGTGTGAACGCTCACTTCGGCGGCGTCGTAGGCATGTTCTGTCGCAACATTTTTTACGAACTCGAATTGACTTCGTAGTGCACATTGTGCGCAATATAGAACCACCTCAAGAGGTACGTATTCTATTCGTTTTATTTATTTACCTGTTAGTAAAAACAAGTTTTATTTTAAAGAGTTTGATAACTTCGATAGTAGATAGCACCGCTAACTTTTTTTGTTTGTTTGTTAAAATCATCAAATGAGTCCTGCCGCTCTGGGTAGAGTGGAAGGGACTGTCACACTTGTACTGACTAAAATCCACCCTGTTCTTTCGGTTGCCCTTTGCGTTCCAGAGCCACGGTGTCCTGATAAGACAGTCCCGCGACCCCGGCGGGCGTTTGACAGTGAGTAATGGAAAAGCTTATGCTGGAGTAACACATTGTCCTGTTTTCTGCAGGTTCCATTTGATGGCACCAGATCGATATGTCACGCATGCTGGCACCAAATCAATTCCGACATCATGAACCAAGACCGTCCAGCTTCACCAGCTGTACTACCTGCTGTTGGAGCTTCGGTGACTGTTCCTCAGCTGACTCGAGCAGCTAATACGCCCCGGCGGTGTATGATCACCAATTGCAATATACTAGAACTACGGCGGGTACCCAACTCTGTAAAGACGTACCTCCTAAGTTACTATCATTTATACATTCCCGATCTCGCTCGCATATGTGAACTACATTTGCGAAACACTGCATTGGAAGAATTTACAGAAAATGTGACCCTGCAGAACTCTGACTTTAATGCCAACTCTATTATGGACATTATCAATATATACACTTTGGCCCTGGAGAATAGATCTCATCTAGATTTTGAAAATATGGATGAGATTAATGAACATGATCTTCACTACTGGACTGGATTGAATCACTCTCAATTCGACCAACTCCTTCACCGCGTCCCATCACTCAGTCAGCAATCGAATACTCCAAAAAGAGACTTAGGACTTTTCTTGTGCAAACTAAGAACAGGTGAGCCTAGCAGTAGAATAGGCGCTACATTCAATATTCCAAGAAGAACTGTCGACAGAAGACTCCATACAACAAGAGCTTGTCTTTTAGCAGATTTCGTTCCTCTGCATTTAGGATTAGACCATATAACCCGAAATGAAGTGATTGGGCGTATTATATAGAATTTTACCTAATTATATTTTCGGAAGTGAAGAATCCCCGAAAGCAATTATAATATGCGATGGAACCTATCTATTCATTGAAAAAAGCACGAACTTTCAATTTCAAAGACAAAGCTATAGCTTGCACAAGTTCCGAAACCTGATTAAGCCATTTTTGATAGTTTGTGCTGACGGCCACATAATAGGTGTGACTGGGCCATATGCTGCGGTAACAACAGACGCTGATATCATGAAAAATATATTACTAAATCACGACGAGCCAATTGAAGAAAACGCATTTCATTATTTATTTGAGCAAGGGTACATTTTTGTTTTAGACCGTGGATTCCGTGATTCCATTCCTTTATTGGAGGAACACGGTTATGAAGCCCACATGCCACCCTCTAGGAGAAGAGGAGAATCTCAGCTGACTACAGACGAATCGAATAAATCGCGGCTTATAACCTTATGCAGATGGGTAGTAGAGACTGTTAATGGTAAATTCAAACGTGATTATAAAATGTTTAGGAACAGGATATTTAACCGTAGTATGACTACCACACACACTGACTTCAGAATAGCAGCAGCTCTTAATCAACTGTTTTCAGGAACCATACGGAGACAGCAGGTATACCACTGAGTTTATACAAGCAATAAACCGTGATTTACGCAAACCTTGTCTTTTGGCTGCTTACGTTTTAGGTAACAATTTAAACCGCCAAAGAATGACATTTAATCGTTTAGAGGCAAATAATCCTGACGTATCAGACGTCCCCCGTTTGACATATGAAGAAATGATATTATTCGCGGTTGGAACGTATCATATTAAAATGGCACGGTCATACTGCAGCGAGCATATAAAAAGAACCGGCGTATATGAAGTTGAGGTATAACGACATTCAGAACACATAGAAATCGTAAAAAATGAAATCCGTCAGTCCCAGATAAATTCTAATTATGTAATTATTCGCTGCCGAATAAATTCACGGCATGTGCGAAGTAAAACCTACTACACTTACTTGCTATACAATACAGCCGTTCAAGGCATACAATCCATAAAAGAACACTACTGTTCATGTATACATGGACAAAGAACACTAAGATGTTGTGCACATGTCATGAGCGTTATTTATTATCTGGGTTGGGCAAGACACAACAACGATGGACATATTGATCACCCTGCCGAAGATTTGGACTATGTGTTGGTAGATTTAGAAAACTCGTAACTGAACACTTTTGGAAAAAAGGAGCTACATCTGCCAACAAACTGCCTTGCAGTTTGGCAGAAGTAATATATTTTGTAAAAATTTAAAACATTGTGAATAAACACATTTTCATTTTTTTTTTTTTTTTTTTTTTTTTTTTCTTGTTAAGTCTGTGTTATAATATTGTAATTACAATATTATTATTAATGGTCACTATGCGTACCATTGTAAAACTTATTGAATTTAATGTTTTATTAAATATCGTCAACCACATTACTTTTGTTTTTTTTAATATGTATATATTTTAATACTGATACCAATATTTTTTACATTCTACAGTCCGTCTATAAAATAGTTATAAGAAATAATATCAATTATTGACAGCTTTAAAAAAAAACATTATTTGCCTTGAGGGCAACTTCAATGGGGAAAACACCATGTTAGCCACTGGATTCGGCAATAATGACAACTGAGAATAACTATAATAGTTTCAATCTAAAATCTGAGATATAAAATTCTTGCGCCGGGCCTGGGTTTTTTTTGTATGGGCCGTGACCATTCTCCTTTATTACCTTCAGGACGAGTATTTACTAAGGTATTTATTAGAATATCATTTATAGTCTATGTTAAGTTTGTAGAACTGCTTGTTTCTGGTTAATAAACGTCACTTCGTGTCAAGTCATTGAAGTGAAGAGTGTGTTTTATTAGGTTATGGGCAACGTAAAATTTTTCAAGTATAGTGTGTAATACAGTTGAAAAAGTATTATTTTACGCAAAAATGGCCGTAAACTATGTCCAAAGTATCCCAAAGCTCAAGGGACGAGAAAATTATGAAGAATGGAGTTTTGCCGCGGAAAACTTGTTGGTGCTTGAAGGTATGGCGCACTACATCAAGCCGGTAACCAATCAAGATGTAAAACCCGAAGAAGACGCAAAAACCAGGGCGAAGCTGATTTTGACCATAGATCCAGGTTTGTTCGTACATATTAAGGAAACAAATAGTTCGAAGGAGCTGTGGATGAAGTTAAAAAATATGTTCGATGACTCAGGCTATTCTAGAAAAATAAGTTTGATACGACATTTAATCTCAATAAGGCAAGAAAGTTGTAGTTCCATGACGGCATACGTAACAGAAATGGTGGATACAGCGCAGAGATTAAAAGGTACAGGCTTTGCTATTACGGATGAATGGATCAGGTCATTATTATTAGCAGGTTTGCCAGAAAAATTTTCACCTATGATTATGGCCATAGAGCACTCAGGAATTCAAATAACCACAGATGCAATAAAATCGAAACTCATCGATATGGAAGTAGCAAAATTTACCGACTCCGATTCCAGTGGCGCTGCATTCACTGCGAAGAAAATGCGTAATATCCGAACGAATAATTCGAGCATCAAAGATGGCGGATCAAAACAAAGTGAGAAGAAAATACAATGC
Organism: Aporophyla nigra; assembly: GCA_947507805.1. Taxonomy (NCBI): domain Eukaryota; kingdom Metazoa; phylum Arthropoda; class Insecta; order Lepidoptera; family Noctuidae; genus Aporophyla; species Aporophyla nigra. The sequence goes on along the minus strand of OX382292.1, from coordinate 20,580,877 downwards.
TATAAATGCAAAAAGATTGGTCATTTCAGAAGTCAATGTCCGTTATTGAAGAAAATGGAAACAAATGCTTTTAGTGTAGTTTTTCTGAATGGAAATTACAAGAAAACAGAGTGGTACGTTGACTCCGGCGCCAGCGCTCATATGACGGCGAATAAAGATTGGATAAACAACGCAAACTTTTCCGCAAGTTTATCAGAAATCACTGTGGCAAATAATACGACAGTTCCCGTCGTATGTTCCGGAGACGTACACGTAACAAGTAGCAAAAACTATGATATCACGATTAAAGATGTGCTATGTATACCAAGTTTGACAACAAATCTTCTATCAGTTAGTGCATTGATAAATAATGGAAACAGTGTTGATTTCAATGAAAGTCACTGTTACATCCGGAACAAGAAAAATGTACTGGTAGCAACTGCAGAATTGACTAATGGTGTCTACAAGCTTAAGATAAAAGAATCATTTTGTAGATTAGCTGCACCAGCATTAGTAAATGCAGAGTTGTGGCACAAGAGACTAGCACATATTAACAGCTGTGATTTAAACAAAATGAAGAATGGTATAGTTGATGGATTGTCTTTTCCCGCTAGTTGTGATATGACTAAGAATAAATGTGTAACCTGTTGTGAAGGTAAGCAGAATAGGCTACCATTCTCTCATTCCAACCAGAAAAGTACTGAAACACTACAGATAATACATGCAGATGTATGTGGTGCTATGGAGACCAAATCAATTGCTGGCTCACAGTATTTTCTTTTGTTCGTAGATGACTATAGTCGAATGACTTTCATATATTTTATGAAGCATAAAAATGAAGTATTTAAAATCTTCCTAGACTTTAAAGCTATGGTTGAGAAACAGACGAACAAGAAAATAAAAATCTTACGCACTGACAATGGTGGTGAGTTTTGCAGCAAAGATATGGAAACATATTTGGCAAAAGAAGGAATTATTCATCAGAAAAATGTAGCATACACACCAGAACAAAACGGTGTTTGTGAAAGAGCCAATAGAACGGTTGTTGAAAAAGCTAGATGCTTATTATTTGAAGCGAAACTTGATAAAAAGTTCTGGGCTGAGGCTGCTAATACAGCTGTATATATCAAGAATAGATGTATCTCTTCAAGTTTGGTAGATAAAACACCATATGAAGCGTGGTACGGGAAGAAACCCGACGTAAGTAATGTCCGATTGTTTGGATCAACAGTGATGGTACATGTTCCAAAAGAACGAAGATTGAAATGGGACAGAAAAGCAGAACAACATATACTTGTTGGTTTTTCAGAAATTGTAAAAGGATATCGTGTTTATGATTAAAAAAAAAACAATGTAACTGTAAAAAGAGATGTAATAATAATGGAAGACAAACGTTACACAGAAGATCAAAAGGCAGACAATATGATCTGGGTTCAAGAAGAAAAATCTAATCAGCCGGGTAATAATAACCAAGAAATTATTGATGGAAACAGAGATTCAGTGGGGGATATGACACTGGATGAATCTCTGAGCAGTTCAAGTACCAGTTCTTCAGTTTACACAAATGCAGATTTAGATAGTGATCAGACGCTAACTGACTCTAATGATGAAACAAATATTTCTGAAAATGAGGTGAATGAACTTACAGAAATTCAGCCAGGAAAGAGATCAAGGCGACCTCCAAAACGCTATGGTCTGAATGCTACAACTGTGTCAGATAGTTTACCAGTGACAGAGCAGATTGATTTTTCTGATGCAATGAATGGACCTGAAGCTGAACAATGGAAATTAGCCATGCGAGAGGAGTTGAAATCATTTCAGTACAATGATGCTTGGGAGCTCGTGGACATTCCTTGTGATGTTTCAATTGTGCAGTGTAAGTGGGTCTTTAATAAAAAACTAGATGTGAGTGATAAAGTCAGGTACCGTGCTAGACTTGTGGCAAAGGGTTTCACACAGAAACGTGGTATAGACTATGTGGACACTTTCTCCGGTGGTGAGACATTCAACACTGAGAATGTTATTTGCTCTTAGTGTACAGTGGAACATGGACATTACACACCTAGATGTGACTACTGCTTTTTTAAATGGACACTTGAATGAAAATATTTATATGTCTATTCCTGAAGGTTTTGAAAACGTAAATTGTAATGGCAAAGTGTTAAAATTGAAAAGAGCTATATACGGTTTAAAACAATCTTCTTTTGTCTGGTATGAAAGAGTAAAAGATTTCTTATGTAACTTAGGATTAAAAAATAGTGAATATGAACCTTGTTTATTTCAAAAGAATGTTGGTAAAGTTAAAGTTATAGTAGCTGTTTATGTTGATGATTTTTTGATATTTTCAAATAGTGTAGAAGAAACAAATAAGCTAAAAACTGCACTAGGTCTGGAATTTAAACTTAAGGATTTAGGTTCAGTAAGACGTTATTTAGGTATGAGGATCAATGTCAATAAAGAGTTGAATACTATAACTGTAGATCAGCAACAATACATAGAAAAATTATTGTCTGTATTTAATATGTCTGATTGTAAACCTGCAGATACTCCAATTGAGTGTAGATTGAATTTAGAAAAATCAGAGACATGTATGAAAAATATTCCTTTTCAAAAGTTAATTGGTAGTCTTATGTATTTAGCAGTTTTGACTAGACCTGACATAAGTTATTCTGTAAGTTATCTTAGTCAGTTCAATAACTGTTATAATGAAAATCATTATAATTATGCTAAACGAATATTGAAGTATTTGCTAAAGACTAAAAATTATTGTTTAAAGTATAGTAGAGGAAATGTTAATTTGGTTGGTTTTGTTGATGCTGATTGGGGCGGTGACCATCTAGATAGGAAATCATATACTGGTTACTGTTTTTCCTTGTGTGGTTCTGTAATCTCATGGCAAAGCCAAAAACAGAAGACAGTGTCTCTGTCCAGCACTGAAGCCGAATACATAGCTTTATCAGAGGCAACTCGAGAAGCTTTATATTTAAGAAACTTAATATATGAACTCACTGATAAGAAATATGTAACAGAGATATTTTGTGATAACCAAAGTGCATTAAAGATAGCAACAAGTCATCAGACACATAATAGGTCAAAACATATTGATGTACGATTTCATTATGTTAAGGATGTTATTAAAAATAAATTAGTTGATGTTAAATATATTTCAACACAAGAGATGCCTGCTGATTTGTTAACGAAAGGGTTAATTTCATGTAAACATTATAAATTTCTAAAATGATTAGGAATTGTAACAAATTAAAACTTTGTGTTATTTTGTTAAGTCGGGGTATTAGAATATCATTTATAGTCTATGTTAAGTTTGTAGAACTGCTTGTTTCTGGTTAATAAACGTCACTTCGTGTCAAGTCATTGAAGTGAAGAGTGTGTTTTATTAGTATTTACTAATTTAGTCAGTAATAAATGAGTCACATTATCATTACTATTATTGGAACGTCTTACCGGGGAACATGTGCGCTCACGATGGCGCGACAACCTAGAGCCGCTGCCACTATCACGTACACCCGCATTCCTGCTGCCCTGCCTGCTTCCACTCCTACTGCACCGCTCACGGAGGCCACGGTGATTGTTTCGGCTGCTGCGACTGCTTCCACTCCTGCGGCGCCGCCCATGACGCCCACGGTGATTTCTTCGGCTGCTACTGCTCCTCCGATGACGCCTACGATGATCACGATCACTGCTTCGGCTACTATCACTGCGCTGTTGCTGACGACGATGCTCCTGACGCTCCCGAGTACGGCTGCGTCGCACACGCGAAACACTCGTGTCTGTCTCTTCACTCGCTGCTCTCTGTTTGCGCCGTTTCCTTTTTTCTTTGCGATCGTCTCGTTTTCTTTTATTGGTTGTCGCTTTAGGAGTCGCATTTCCATCTTCCATCTTTTTGCGTTAGGAATATCAAAATAACGCACGTATAACAAAATTTTCTTCTTTTTTTTGTGTGAGCGTTTTTGCTAGAATATATAACAAACTTGTTCTATCCCACTTCTGAGATGATGGAATCGTGTAGGTTTTCTTGAAATAAACACGGATTGCGTAGAAATAATTAGATTTAATCCGTTCCGTTTGATGGCTGAATATCAAGTGAGTTACTCAACATGCCATAGACAGTTGGCATAATCTAAATGACAACTGTCACCGAATGTCAGTTGACTATAGATAATCAAATGCAATGTTAATAAGTACCCTCGACATGAGGAATAACTCTATTAAATATTATTAGGCTAACATCTTCGTCTGTAAATTTTACATTTCAAATCTAATAACGCCTTAAAAACGCATGATTTTAATTTGAGAAATCGGCCTACCATATCTGACAAGCTGTTCCACCTCATTTTACAGTCTAGTATTAGATCTATATTTTTACCATATTCGTCTGAAATGTACTTTTGCAACAAGTCGTTTTTCAAAGGGGAGTTTTTAAAAGATTTTATTAGATCTCTTAATTTTTTATTATGTATTTGTATAAAAACTCCGATTCTGGAACTCTGGTCGATTCTAAAATAAACGCATCTTCATCTTCTTCAATTTCTTCTGCTTCTTCAGCACCAGTATTTGAGACATCCTCCTGCACTTCAGGTTCTGGAGATTTTTGTGTTTTATATAAAACTTCCAGGACTGCTAGTTGTATCCCATGAGCCAAACACAATTGGTGGTGGCCGTCAAAATTCCTACCCATTTTGACCATTACACTTGCTCCATCTGTTGTGAAAGCAATAATGTCGTCTTCCAGATTTAAACCGAATTCACTCAAATGCTGCTGTAATAATTGAGTGCCTACTTCAGCTGGCATTGATCCTTGTATCCGTATAAGCCCCAAATTTTATATTTGGCCATACCGAAGTCTTTATTGTGGATATTTATATTCATATACCTTTTATTTCGGGTAGACGTCCACTCATCAAACGTAATTGAAAATCTTTTATTTTCAGACTTCATAATTTTTAATTGATTTTTCAATTTGTTTTTTGTGTTATCACTCTGATCTAGAATTATTTTTGTTATAGTCGTAGAAGATTTCGGCATATCGTAGCCAGAGTTTTTAAAAAGGTATCTTAGATCTTCTGAAGTACAAAATGTGCTCAATGTTATCCCATCCAATGCTGCCATTCTCGTCACTCGAACCTCCATATTTGAAAAATAATCAGTGAGTTTAATTTTCTTTTGTGAAGGTTCATTTGTACGTTTTCGTGTTTGAATTAGACCACTACTAGACGTTGATGTACTCGGCCTTAGCGAGTCCTGCACTTGCGGCATCTCTCCGATATGCTTGGCACGCATGTGAGTGTGAAAAGCTCCAGTTGCGCCACCAGGAGTTTTCATTTTTTTTTGCAATGCTTACATTCAACACTCTGTCCATTATCAGCTCTCAAAAAATGTTCCCAGATAGAACTTTGTATGCGTTTGTTCAAAAACTCCTTGTATACAGTCTTATTTGAAGAAGAGCTGAAAAATAAAAAGAAATTAGGTCAATAATAATGATATTGGTTAAACATAGTGGCCAACTCATTATGTAACACTAAATGTAAACACTCTTCTTTTATTTAATAAAACGTTACGCTGCACGTTGGTGTTAATGTTTGTGAGGACAGGAAGAAATTCCTAAATTTCTTTCTGTCCCCTCAAACACAAACACCTGGAACAACTACTTGCAGATTATACAAATATTTGTTCCGTCCGTGCGGCCTGCGGGGATCGAACCCGCGATACGCTGCGCAGCAGTCGATCGCTCAGCAATTACTCCAACCGTGTCGTCAAACATATTACGAATTTCGCAGCCAAACGATAGAGCATGCTTAGTTCATTCATTCCTGATTTAGAGATGAGCTATATAATTTCAAATTTTTGTTAATATCTCAATTTTCTTATAGGTAGATACCCTGTAGGTATATTAGGGAATTTAGATATTCTAAAATCTAATCGGAATAAAAATACCCTTTAAGACAATTATGTATGTATTTATTCCTTTATTGCACACCATAATTAAATAAAATGTTTGAATAATTAATTATTTTGTATGAACTATGCATGCTCCACGGGGTTTTTACTGATTAAAGCTTTGATCTAGGTACTTACATCTTTCAAGAGATAATCCACACATTCAAAGTCACCCACGATAAAGATACAATTAACTGCTACAAATTGTTAATATTTTCGCGCATTTACCACCAATTTTTAATTAAGTAATCTGATCAAGTGCCAACTGTGTCGAAGGTCTAGCGATGTGAAGTTGTGGACTGAACAACCGACAATTTAGCAATGAAACTAGACTTTCATTTTAGTTAAGAAAGTGAAGAGCATAGTAGTTCCCCGTAGTCGTAGGGACTTTTCGCCAGGGACTCCCCGGCCCTACCGACTCGCCAAATTGATATATTTGAACTCTATTCTGTACATCTTAGAATTATTTTTTGCAAGATTTAACAAACGATAAAATAAACTGCGGGGAATCCCCTGTTTGTATAGTTTTGATGTAGATATATCGTATAGTGTTGCCGCATTATAAATGATACGTAGTAGATTGCTTTTTTATTGGTTGACTATTTTGATTGATTTATGATACCAACAATTACGTAAGTACGGAATTGACATCTTCAGTTACGAAATTTAAAATACTTTAAAATGAGTTCGTATTTACGTAATTTCGTAATGGAAGCCCTATTCGTGATGAGCGTGAGCTAAAGTGAATACAACAAGATGTCTGGAAGGAAAAAAGATGCTGTATGGGTTTATTTCGATGAAAAAAAGTCCGCTTGCGGCAAGTTTAACAAAGCGGTGTGTAAAAGTTGTAAGAAGGAATTAATGGGCTTAGTAGCGAGAATGAAAAAACATTTAGAAACATGTGTGACAGAAATCGATCGCCATCGTAATATAGACGCAGACGACGGTGACGGCGGCGGCGGTGCCGCGAGCGCGGGTAACATACTAACTTATTTTTTTTTTTTGTTAATAGCCTATTCAGATAGGCGCGGTATCCGCTACCGGTGCGGCGTGGCGCCAGAATAAGTAGTACGATTTCTGTATGTCATACAATTTGTTTTATGAATAATGTTATGTGGTAGGTACAATTTCGGATCTAGCTCTTAACTAACAGGCAGGATATCACGCTGCGCCGGTATCTTAGCCGCCAAGTGGTAGCAGTTAGGAACCGCGCCTTTCTGAACATACTTTGTTATTGGAAACTTGTTGGTGGAAAGTTATAGCTATGATGTTATAACGGTTCTTTTCTTATTGTTTTAGGAGTAAATGAAAATGCTTGTACCTTTGTGTCTGCTCAGTCTTCTGCTAGTTCCTCATCTAAAGCAAACCAGATCGCTTGTTTAAGCCAAGAAAAATTAGATGGTTACGTAATCAAAACAAATGCTACGCTAAAACATCTTTTTGATTTGTAAGTTGCGAGGTATTTTTATGCGACAAATACTCCTTTTCTGCATGCGGATCACGAGGAGTTCAAGAAATTGATAAATATGTTGCATCCTGGCTACGTTCCTCCAAAACAACTTGATATTGGTGGTAAGCTGCTCGATGATATTTTCAAGGAAAAAACAACTAAAACTGTATGCTTGTCAATTTATGGGTGGTCCAACATTAGAAATGATCCTATTATTTGCTCGTGTGTCACAACGAATGATGGTAAAACTGTTCTGGTTGATACCACTGATACGACCGACAATCATCACACTGCCGACTACTTAGAAACTGTGGCAAGTTCGAGTATACAAAAAGCAAAACAACTGTTAAATTGCAAAGTAAGAAGTGTTGTGTCAGATAACGCGGCCAATATGGCCAAAATGCGTAGACAGCTTTTTTTTTTCTTTTTTTTTGGATGGGAAATCATCAAATGACTTCTCCAGCTCTGGGCAGAGCGGGAGGGCGTGTCAGACTTTTACTGACTAAAACCCACCCGTGTTCCTTCAGTTGCCCATGTGCCAGGGTCACGGTATCTCTTTCGAACAATCGCGCGACCCCGGCAGGCATCGGTCCTAGCAGACCCCTTCAGTGTTGCTGACATGTCTTTGAGGCGCGCGTGGAACACTACGCGCCGTCGACCCGAGCCTGGTCCTTACCGGGCGGCGAGCTACCCATTGCTCGCCACCCGCAAGCTCGCGCCTACGGTGGCCGGGAGTCTGCTATCGACTCCCGACGCCCGGGGCGTCTCCTCCTGCGGGGGCTAGTGAGGGCGCAGAGACTGCCACTCCCTCACGCGCCCCGCATGCGTAGACAGCTTCAAACAAACACTGGTGACGATGATAGCGCGAATGTATCTATAGTTACGTACGGATGTTCGGCGCATATGCTCAACTTACTGGCGAAAGATTTAAAAAATCTAGATGTTACAGTACATATCCTAAAAGTAATCAAGTACTTCAGAAATAATCATTTTGCGCATGCTAAATATTCACTCACCAAGGCGAACAGTTTAGTAATGCCACAAAAGTGAGATGGAACACAATGTGTGATTCACTAAAGAGCTATATTAAAAACTGGCCGATATTGATGCAAATAGCAGATGAAAATAAAGAAGAAACTAGCTCTGACATCAGGAACCTTATTCAAAATATAAATATTAGAAGAAATGCAGAGGATCTTGTGGCACGACTGGAGCCAATATCCAAAGCTCTAGACAAGGTTCAGAGCGATAAGTGTACTATTTCAGATAGTGTTCTTATCTGGAAAGAATTAATAGATCAACTGGAAGAACTAAATATGATGCAAATGAGGGTTGTCATGAATCGTTACCGCCAAGCCATGACACCGGCTCATTATCTAGCCTACATGGTTAATCCGAAACTGCCCAAAGAAAAGTTGTGGACCGATGAAAGTGATGCAGCCTTGCAATTTTTGCAAGGAAATTATGGAGAGACTGGAATCTGTTTGATGAGTAGCATTATTCGTTTGAATGCAACAGTTGAGCCTTTCACGGGAGTATTATTTGATAAACCCGTAATACAGAAAAGTACCCCTACTGATTGGTGGGTAGCAATACATAATATGAAAAAATTTATAACCGAAGAAGAATTGGACATAATCAAGCAACTGCTATGTACAGTTGCTTCTTCCGCTGGGGTCAAAAGAATATTTTCGGCATTCAATTTGGTGCAAAGCAAAATAAGAAATAGATTAGGCACCGAGAAGGCAGCCATGTTAGTCTTCCTTTTGAAGAAACTAAACTAATTATTTTTCTTGTTCATTAAAATGACAGTGTGTTTTTTTAAAAGTGATTTGATTTTATATGATGTAATTAAAAAATATACACCTATGTTGTTTTTATTTAATTAATAACTGACTTCCAAATTAAGATAGATCAGAATGTAAAAAAAACAATAAAATCCGATTTAAATCAAATAACACCGATTTAAATCAAATAAATCCGATTTAAATCTAATAAATCCGATTTTTTTTAAATCATGATTTTTTTCAACCCTGGTTTGTAATAATCTAAACCTTCCTGAAATTATTCCAAAGGCATTTTCTACTACATTACGAGCCCTTGATAGTCTGTATTTATAAATCCTTTTTTCATAATCGTGTTCTCTCTGGGAAAATGGTTTAAGAAAGTTTGGTTCTAATCCGAACGCTTCATCGCCAAAAACGACGAAGTTTAAGTTGTTGACGGTTTCATTGTTTTCTGGAAAATTTAGATCACCTAATTTCAGCTTACGATAAAATTCTGTATATTCGAATACCTCACCATCGGACATTCTTCCATTTTTACCCACATCAACATAAATAAACTCATAATTAGGACCAACCAAAGCCAACAATACGATGCTATAAAAGGTTTTGCAATTATAGTACATGGCTCCAGAATCTGGCTAAGGCACAATGCGAATGTGTTTGCCATCCATGGCACCCCCGCAGTTGATGAATTGCCATTTCTTTTCAAATTCTTTTGCTATCCATTCTTCTTTCGTAGACGGCATCTGAAAAGTCGAATAATAAAATTGGTTTTTTTTCTATTTTTTAGACAGATTCATCGGACCTGACACCTCATAGGAATAAAAGGAAGGCTACATCCACCTACTAGGCAGAATTCTTCAAAGTTTGCACAGATACTATCAAATCAACTAACAAGGAGCTTTCGGAGTTTGACGTTGCTGGAATGAATATGGCCAAAAAATTAGCTAAAATGGATTCATTGCAGGCCATTTATGCGGAATCAATAATAAATAATGTTCTATGCAAAGGATTACTGAAAAAACTGACAGAAGATACAGATTTATGTGACAGTTATTGTAACAAGAACATTCAAAGACCATTTTCCGTTCAATCCTCACATTCAAGAAATTCATATGAATCACAGTCTTTGCTAACTCAGTTTATTCCTTCTACCTCTAGTGGACGAAGGGACCAAGATCAGACAGAAGAAAATCTAAAAACTCAATTAAGAACTTATTATGAGCATGCAAATTTAATCGATAAGTGTTCAAAAACTGATGATTATAGATACTAAATAAGTTAATTTTAGACTTTTATTTATAATATGAATAATTTATTTACCTTTAAATAATCCAGTTTCAAGAATTATTTTAGAAAGAGATGGAGCAGATATTCCGGTACTGAATTTCGGTCTTCGAATGAACGTCCTGTAGCGAGGTATCGTAGGGTTGGTGCTAAACGTGCTTCTGTATTAATACTCTCTCTCATAACAGTGTCTTACTTTGATATTTTATGTTTGATTTTATTTAACACCATATTAACTACTAACTGATTATCCATACGGAAATAATTCTTGAAATCGTCCGGATAGTTTTCTCGTAATTCTTCAATCAAAGAAAGGCATATGACAATATTGCTGTCTGTATTTTTTAACCCAAACTGATCGTTTCTTTTTCTTTTTGGGTAGAATTGTACCAGCGAGCATCATAACTTGCGCCACACGATATTTTCTATCCATTTTTCACTGCAACACCCGCGTTCTTCAGTAAAACTGTATGAACTGCACACATTCCAACACGCGTCAGTTTCGCGCAATCTATCCCGCGCGATTAGCCTTTACACGACCGCTCATTCCGCTGAGGAAAACAAACACGAGTAATCGCTCGCGAATGAACGGGGAAGCGTAAAAACCTTACAAATATAATCGCGTGCGAATAAGCGTGCAGGCTTTCCCGCGCGCAATAATGTACGTTCTAAAGCACACGCGATAAAGTGTGCGTGTGTAAAGGCCGCTAATGTGTACGAAAAAAATGCTTCTAGTAGTCAAAATAAACATGCAAGGAAGTAAGTAAGGTAATTAGTATATATATGTTACGGGCAATTTGATAAGTCCGGGCACTATTAATAATGGCCGGTCTGTATTCATAATGCCCGACTCAATTGGGCTATGTGATTAAAACAGCATAATTAATCACTTTTCCCGGCAATTATGAATAATGCCCACCCTATCTTGGGCAAAGTAATAAAATAGGCGACTGTAGTGTTTTTGTTTATTCAATGAAATTAAACTTACGTAATTTCTATTGTTCATTACTTAACTATTGAACATAGTAGTTACAAAATAAACAGTTAAAAATGTAATGGCATCAGTAGTTACCTACTTTTATTTTGATAAAATATTACTTAAGAACAATAGTTTAAAAATGATTAAACTAAGAAAAATCAACTGAAATATCTAATAATTAAGGACTGTGCAAGAAAGTTATTAAGTTTAGAATTATTTATTCGACTTGGCATCGTGAGTTAAATTCACTAATTTTTATAGGCTTAACCACTAGCCCTTTTTATGGAACACTTAATTTTTTTTTGACATGGTTCTCACAAAGCCAAATACAACGCCACAAACTTTTTAGTAATATTTCTGTACTTCGGTTTGAGCTCTTTCATCATCCTACTTCTACGTCCATGCCCGATAGAAATGTGAGTTTCCTGAATAATATCAAACGTTTCTTCCAAATAATAGTAATATTAAATTGTTTCTCTGTCATTTTTCACTGGAACGATTAATTTTTGAACTGTTCCGATCTTCACTATGTCATACCTCGACAATCGCTGAAATTCCTCCGGAGTTTTGCTTGCGATCTTGTCTTTTGTCACTTGCACTTTGGTTAAAAATGAATAATACTCATCACGAGAAAATAACGTAAGTGTTTTTCGCCTTCGTTAATTTTAATTTATGAATTTCTTGAGTGTACTACGTGAGCTCGACAAAAGTATGTGCGAATAACACTTGTGCGACAAAACTGTACTGCAACTCACCATATTTCGAATGCACGCTTTTGCGACACACTGAATCTAGTCGTTTCTAGCACTCGCCGGCCGCTCCCGCGGCACCGCTCGCTTCGCTCGCTCGGCTCGTGCGTAGGAGGTCACAGTTTTAACCTAACCTAACCTAGTCTACTATGTGAGCTCGAGTGTGTCGCACAAGCGTGCATTCGAACTATTGTGAGTCGCAGTACAGTTTTGTTGCACAAGTGTTATTCGCACATTCATTTGTCGAGCTCACATAGTACACCCGAATTTCTTCGTTAAAACGTCTTTTCATATACATCATATGGATGCCGCCCTTTCCCACCATTTGCAGTGTCTTCAGAGCACCATGACACTGATGCGATTCTAGGAGATTTATCGTTAACTTCGGAGTCACAGATTGATGACTCTGATGCTGATCCTGATTAAGAACATTTTGATTGGATCGAACGCAGAATCTGAGTCTGATGAAAGTTTATCAAGCCTATCTGAAATTGGGTAGGAAGAAAATATTAAGCCTAAAACTCGCAAAAGAAAACCAAATCCTGCACTGTGGAAAAGAATTACGTAATTCAGGACAGGAGTACAAAGCTCTAAAAAAAGGTAATCTGGTATCTTCAAGGATAATAGGGCTTCCCTGCAATGATTCTTGCAGACTTGCATGCTTTACTCTTGGGTATGAGGATGTAGAGAAAATAATCAATAATTAATCTCATTCTACAAAATCACTTACATGTAACACATACAGACATATGCACACATCCCACTTACACATACACACACAGCACGATATAATAATGTTAGTATAATTTTATTTTTACCTTTTTCGTTTTTGTTGTTGTATTTTATTTTATATAATTTTCTACGTATTTAAAATTGTATTTTGTAGCACTTAAGTTTGTGTTTTCCTATGTTAACATTAGTGTCTAAGACAAATAAAATGGGAGAGGGCGCTGACTCCTGACAAACAGGTACACCTAGTTCAGGAGTCAGAGGCTTCAAAAATTTATGTAAACAATTATGTCAATAAAGAATTACGAATTACGATTCTGGCAGACGTAAATACACATTGAAAATAAGCGAAGAAGAACGGAAGGAATGTTTTCAATCGTTTTGGTTCTTTAAAGACCGACAACGACAATTCATTGCAAATTTTATGGAACTGATTCAACCCAAATATCAAGATATCCTGTTCAACGTGAAAATCGGACAGCTCGCAAATTAAACCATACTTTTTTTATATACAAATAGCAAGAGAAAGTAAGAGTCCGCAAAACATTGTTTATTTCTACTCTAGGTATAACAAACCGATGCATCAGAACTGTACTTGAAAAGACAGAGAAAGGTTTCACCAGAAGAAGAAGAGACATGAATAAAACGAGACGATACCTAAAGAAGTAAAAGACGGTGCTCGTAATCATATTTCTAGTATTCCGACAGTTGAAAGTCACTACACGCGAGCAGATAGTTCTAAAAATTACATAGAAGGTGGATGAACACTGATGGACCTATATAGAGATTACAAACAAGATTGTCAAAAAGAAAATCGCGATTTCGTTACTTTCTCAATATATAGAAATATTAATTATGAATTTAAATATCGAATTTTTTAAGCCACAAAAAACTTATCCCCATTTTGTAAATCATACAAAAATAAAGATCACGGTGAAAAATTAGCAATAGAAATCGAGTACATGAGACACCATGAAGAGAAAAATATAGCTAGAACTGAGAAAGATGAAGATAAAACTATAATTTCTAAAAGTTAAAGAGGTGCATGTTTCGTTCTTCATGCCACTTTACCAACCCCAAAAGGTGAGGTTTTTACTTTTTATTATAAAAGCAAGTTGTCCACATATAATTTAACCATTAATTTGTGACTTGAATAAAAAAGGATTGGGCACAGTTAATTGCTACGTAAGGCATGAAGGCGAAGGGCACAAGGAATCTAATGAGATTGGGTCTTGCTTACTGCATTACTTAGAAACGTGTGCTTCAAGACAGAATATTGCTGGTTACTCTATAGATGTCGACGCAGTAGAAGTGGTGCTGTATTCCGATAATTGTGGTGGTCAAGGAAAGAACAAATTTATAATTGCTGCTTATCTAAACGGTGTGTCAAATTTGAACATTAAAAGAATTACACAAATTTTTGGTTGATGGCCATACACAAAACGAAGAAGATATAAGCCACTAATTAATTAAAACATAATAGTTCAAAATACTAAAAAACGCGCTTGCATTGAAAACCAAACTAAAAAGTACAAAATAATTGAAAAAACCCGTGGGGTGCTTTTTAAGCTATTTTTTATTGATATCAGGCACCCCACGCTTTTTTTCATTATTTTCCACTTTGGTTAGTTTGGTTTTCAATGGAAGCGTGTTTTTTAGTTTTTTTAAACTATTATTTATTTTCAATTTTTTAGGGTGTTTCGAATTTTGTGACGTATGTCAGCGTAGTTTGTGACGTATGTCAGCGTAGTTTGTGTCGTATGTCAGCGTAGTTTGTGACGTATGTCAGCGTACTTTTCGAAGACAGTTTTTTGCTGTCCTAGTAACCCTGGTAAGGATAATGGCACAAATTTATGAAATTATTGCATTGTCATCGGTCCTTGACAGGTGTGCAAAGTATAAATGAAATCTGGTAATTTAAAGTGGGTCAAAATCGCGCTATAAGGAGTCGGTTACAAACAATATTTTGTATTAATATTTTTATACATACATAATGCAAAACCGAAGTATTTATTTTTGTCTTCATCACAAAAATATATTAACATCTTATACAATATTAAAAAAGAAAAAAAAATGCGCCCGTTATTATGGGACAGTAACAAAAATATAATTCTGGTAACAAAATAGGATTTCTTAAGCCTAGACTTCACAGTAGTGCAAATAATTACTTTGACTTAATTATATTGATAAAAAATCACTGTCAGGAGACATTTTTTACGATTGTTATTATTAAATATAATCACTAGGAACGTTAAGAACGTTTATGCGGTTTTTCATACAAAGGAGAAACCCGTTTCTGGGTCAAACCGTTACACGGATCAAATATGTACCAAAAGAGTCGTCTATTTTTCTTAATTATTCCAGTTAAATGTTAAACTGATTTAAAATGGCCAAGTGTAGAAAATAAGTAGCTTCTATTTTTTAGTTTTAAACATCCTTTGTAAGCGAATGCAACACTTTTTTCTTCTACGTCGCTGACTTTACAAACACTTGCGTTATGTCAATAGAGCGTACCAGTAGTATATTATTGGGCATTCTATACCACTATCGGCAAGTAGCTCGGCGAGTGCGCCTCGCTGCCGACAGTGGTATAGAATGCCCAATAATCGACACTCGACTCGACTCTTCACTCGACCGATAAACTCGAACGAGACAGTTTGTTGTACCGTTGTGTTAGGAACGATTTACTCGACCAATGACTAGTAACTTGCTCCTTACCACTATCTTCCATACGGCTGGTCAGTATGCCGCGTTTCGGAGCACGATGAACAATCAACCATTTACTTACCACTGCACTTAACCGGTCACTCGAGTTGCATTTACTGTTAACATAGAATGGTGAACGAGTTGATGATTGTAACAAACCAACGAAATTACAAGTACCTAGTGAAAAAAGCGTTAACGGGTTATTATTGTAAATAAAAAACAACTGTAAGGTACGGTATTTGGTTTAATTATCATAAAATGTTGGTTTGCCTGGAAACAAGATATCAGCCGCACGCACCAGCTCTTGTAATTTTCGCCACTGAGGAGAATCCGCGTCAGTCTGGAACTTGATTCGGACGAGCGCCTTCTTCCACAGCTCGGCGGAGTCGGTAAGGCGAGCGTCGTCAGCCTTGTACACCTTGCAGTCGATGTAGTACTCTCCGTCGGTGCTCGTTGCTCGGCGCTCGCAGCCGCTGGCTACCCGGTTCACAAAGAATGAAGTTAGGTGATCCGATGCATCTTCTTTGTGTGGGATGTCGCGGTTGTTACTGATGCCGAATATGTCGATGCCAGTATTCACTTTTTTACTGAAACAATAACAGAAACTGTAATTAGTTAATGTTTAGAACGAGAGATGCATACGCCAAGAAAAACCTTCTGCTGTAAAAAAATATAACAACTGACTCGGCTTTGATCAATACTGTAATCGATTAAATCAATCCATCGATTCAAACAATAACCAAGTGAACCTGCACTTGTTTTAAAATAATATGTAATAGTAATTGCACGATTATAATTTAGTCAGTAGATATGTGGCTAGAGTAAGTAGATAATTAATTTACCTGGCACGAGCTACGGTTGTTGATTGTGACTGCATCTTGCGTTTCCCATTGCTGTCTGCAGACGGTTTGCGGCTGCACTTCACTTTTTGCCCGGTGACCGATGCTTGCGAGTAATCACACTCAGAGTCTGACCTGAAATAAAGATAGGGAAAATTTAGTCACACAATTATTATTAATTATCTCAATGGAGTAGTGTCCATTGCGCAGGGCATACTATACAACACAAGTGTGTGCGCAAACATTGGTTCTCCTACATGCCCATGGGATAGCAAACCCATAGAGAGATTGGGTGCAGGATCGATGGCTTTACATGCTGTTCAAAGCACAGAAGACTGGATGAAAAATAATGACTCCTTCGAGGGATCGACCTCGACATACTATGAGCAGCTCGGGTGATCTGTGAAGTAACGCGCCCACACACAAACATAACTGTAAATTACAAGCGGATCACAAGTGTGAGCCATGACAACGAACAGAATATTTAATAAGACTTACATTTTTCAATCAGAAGTTCCACTCGGTTTGATGACTTGGTTGGTGATGGCGGCAGCGGGTGGCTATCGACAATGTCGTCGCTGATATTGTAGACAACACAGACTGTTTGTATACCGATGATAACAGAGCACTTCGTTGCACTTGCAGACTGCGAGTACTTTGTACCGAATACTTGTAGCTTATAAGTTAAAATCAAATTATAAATAAAGCATGTTAAAAACACTTCAATCAATTTAGCATTGTTGTGTTGAAGTAACTTTTTCTATAGTCGGATTATACATGCACGTAAAATGTAGACGAAGGAAAATTTTATGCTGCATCGAATGTCGATGCAGCGAAATTAGCCAGGGCTGACTAAATGATAGCGAGCACGGAATCGTTACACTACATTGATGTAATTATTTTATAGAAGTAAATAAATATTTCTAAGGTAGGTACTTATTTTATCATCTACGTTTAGGTCTTGTGTAGAAAATATGAACTTATTGCCGTCAACCTAGTACTTTTCTAGACTTCCTGAAATAAATACATAATATAGTTCTCATAACTACACTAACAGCCATGAGTCAAACCATGGAAATCCATATCTGTCGATACACTATGATATATTTTAATCGTAATAATGCATTGTGTAAAGGACATTGACCGGTTCTGGGCCATATGCTGCCCAGACATGGGAGTACTTCCAAATGATTACTTGCATTAACATATAATTTTAAAAAATATTTAAAAAAAAATCGGTCCCAGAGTTTTTTTTTAGTTTTGTTTGTTAAGATTTTCGGGACGATTTTAGTTAACTATTATTATAATAAAATGTTTTCGCATAAAAATAATATGTAACTCCAAGACAATCAGATTCCATCAAAAGTAATCTCGCTCGGCTCGAAAACCAGTTCTAATGAATGCTTACCGGCTGAGAGTTGCAACTCAATCAGAGTTGTGAGAAAAATGCTGTCTCGCATGCGCACATTTAGATTATGTATATGTTTGTCTCTCTCATGCATATACCTGCGTCTGTACCTGCTTGCGCGCGCGCCACTGATTTCGCACTGCAGTCTAACTTCACCCGTGATCCGTTGTGTACTGTGCGCATTTTTATTTCATCCATTATTTTTAACGACTTGGCTTTACTTGGACTTTTGTATTGTTTCACCCATTGACCTGGCTTTTCATTTGGACTATCGTATTGCTACATATTGCGTTTAGATTGAGTTTATTTTCGAAGTGCAAAGTGTTCTGAGCAATGTATCAACCACACAACAGGGTATGTTTACTTTGTAACCGTTCTGTGGAAAGAACCAGAAGACACACGTTAACTCGTAATCTACAGAACAACCATCATCATACGGTTCAAAACATAATTCAAGCTTTAACTCCACATGAGGTAAGTACTTTTTAAGTATAACATCACTAAGCGGTAGTCAAATTGAATCCACTGAACACTGTCAGGACCGTTCATGTAAATGTCACGTGTTAATTATTATGATCTTAGGGGCTACCAAAACGACTTTCGACTGTCGTGATCGTTTCGTAACGCATGGTGATTGCCATAGGTGATTAATTGAACTAAGTGATTGATTGCGATTTTTGTAGGCCCAATTATTCGCTTTTGACGTGTACGACACGATATCTAACTTGAGTACTATTTTCACGGCCTTGAGTTTGGCTGTTACGGTATTCAAGTTTTTATTTTTATTTTCAGATAACATTCGATAACAGCGAACATATCTGCCATGGTTGTTGGACAAGAGCTCGACGAGGAAGGCTAACGCTCCCTGCAGTGGAAGGTGTGCCTGCAGTGGAAGATGTGCCTGCTGTGGAAGGTGTGCCTGCTGTGGAGAACACACCTGCTGTGGAAGATATACCTGCTGTGGAAGATGCGCCTGCTCTAGAAGATCCGCCGGCAGTGGAAAACGTAACGTTTAGGCTTCCTGAGAATTACTGCCGAGCCCCGAACACATCAACTACTTGTATGGTATACAACTGTACAAACAATACTCGTCTTCGAGTTCCGAAAAGTCTAAAAGTGCAATTGCTCATCAACCACAATTACTTTATTCCAGCACATGCACGCGTGTGCCAGGAAAATTTAGAAGACAACTCCTGGGATGATCTTTTCACTGCACGAAATCGTTGTTTTCATTTTAATCCCCAACAAGTCTTCGAAATGTTGGAATTATTAAAACTACCCAGAAGCCACATTATAGATTTTGAAAATCTTAATCAGCACCATGATGCCGAATTATTTTATTGGACTGGTCGCACTCGAGACGAATTCGAAAGGCTGTTCAATGAAACTACACAATTAGCACAAAGATGCCGATGTCCACGGACAGCACTAGGTATACTTCTGTCTAAACTTAGAACTGGGGAATCGAATGAAAGACTCGCCACGTTTTTTAACATGTCGCGAACGACTCTCGAACGGAAGATGAAAACAGCTAGGGAATGCCTAGAAAGTGATTTTGTTCCTCGCCACTTGGGTTTCGATCACATGACCAGAGAACAGATAATCGAAAAAAATCTAGCGGTTCCTAATGCTTTGTTCGGTAATAATGAGAAAGCTATTATAATCTGCGATGGAACTTATATGTACATCCAAAAGAGCAGTAACTTCACATTTCAAAAAGTCACGTACAGTCTCCACAAGTACAGAAACCTACTTAAACCATTTTTATTTGTTACATGTGACGGGCACATTATCGATATTTCTGGACCTTATCAAGCGACTCAAAATGACGCTACTATTTTAAATAATCTTTTAGATGGTCCAGGTAGAGTTATTCATTGGCTGTTACAGTTCGGTGATATATTTATTTTAGACAGAGGGTTTCGTGACTCTATACCCATGTTGGAATCCCATGGATATGTTGGCATAATGCCAGAATCTCAGGCAAGAAGAGCTACTCAATTGAGTACAATCCAGGCAAATAAATCAAGAATGTGCACCATTTGCCGGTGGCCTGTTGAGGTAGTAAATGGGAGGCTGAAACGTGATTTTAAGATTTTTCGTCATGAATATTGTAATGTAGCCATGAGCCATTTTTTCACAGACCTTAAAATCGCTGCGGCTTTAACGAATGCCTTTCACGTCGACATAATAGACAGTCCCCATGCAAGCGATTTTATAAACATAGCTAGAGAGCGACTGAATGTTGCCAATAACTTGGCAGATTACGTGGACGAAAAAAGATTAAACCGAAATAGAGCCCATTTCGAAAATATTACTGTTGAGCAGAATAATGTTACCGCATTTCCAATATTGACCGCTGAAGAATTGACCCTTTTCGCTGTAGGCACCTACCAAATAAAACTTGCACCCAGTTATTACAGTGAACATGTACGCAGCAGTGGATCATTTCTTATCCAACAATATAACGGAGATCTTAACGATCTGTCAGCATTCACTATGCCTTCCAGTAATGTCCAACTCATAAGAGCACACATAAAGAGTAGACATGTATCGTCGAAAATGTACCACTGCTTCATATTGATACATCAGGACAATCCTGGAATAGAGTGCATAAGAAACTATTGCTGCTCATGTTTCACAGGTCGCAGAACAATTGGCAGTTGTGCCCACATTATGTGCCTAGTTTGGTTTTTAGGCTGGGCTAGGCACCAAGACGTTATTAGGCGTCCTGCTCTATTTCTCGATACAATTATCATCGATGACGATGATGACGATTAAGTGAATAATTATAGATCATACGACGTAAACGAATAATGTAATAATATCAATGTTAGTAATTCATTGTTTAATGTCAAGTAGATAACTGTGAGTATTATTAATGTAAATCAATTCTGAATGTCATTCTTCACCAATAAAAATTCTTAACAATAAATATTTTTTTCTCATATCTCCTCGAATAGATTTTGATGAGCTTTCGTTTACAGAGTAGTGTTAGCCTAAGGTACATAATGCACTATGTGTTCATTCTGGGCAACACTTGGCCCAACTCCCATACATGGATGGTCAATGTCCTTTTGTATTTTGCTGATACATAGAATGATACTAAGTTATTGTCAACCCTAACTAAAATAGCTGATTATTGTGAATGTGAAATAAATAATTAGGTAAGCACACGTGTAACAATTGCGCAAAAACAAATTTTATGATGAAATATTTTTAGGCAAAAAATATAATTTAAAATATTATTTATTACTTCAAAGGTCTCTCGGAGTGAGCACCTTTCTAAACTGTCACCGAAAAATTAAGTCAATTATTAAAAATAAATATTTTATTGATCACACACCAGAAAGTACATACGAACGATTTCATCAGGAGTAACGCTGTTCGGTATATCGTGGGGGGCCTGAAATACACCTGTTTGGATAAAGCAGATCATTTCATATTGTACAGGTAATTATCAAATATATTGGGTTGGCAAAAAAAATTTGTCATAAAAATAATCTACTTATTTATTTATGTTTTTATTTATTACAAAACAGTTTTAATCTATGATGTATTCACCACAACTGTCTACAACTCATGCCCACTGTATAGGTAAGACATTGATGCCTGCAGCCCAAAATTATGGGGGCTGAGACTCAAAGAAACCGGTCACATCGATTTGAAGTTCATTTTGATTTACAAAAGATTTCTTTTTTAAATGAAGCTTTAAATAACGAAATAAACGAAAATCACTTGGTGCGAGGTCTAGGGAACACGGTGGATGTGGAACCATATCCCAACCAAGTTCCTTTAATTTTTGCTGGGCCGCTTTCGCACACGTGCTCTGGCGTTGTCATGCAGGATATACACCGAAGCTCGTCTTGGACGTTTTCTTCGAATAGCGTCGGCAAATTTTCCCAACTGGTCAGCGTATATGGGAGCAGTTACTGTTTTTCCTTGTGGTAGCAATTCAAAATAGAGCATATTCTTTGCGTCCCACCAGCAACTTAGCAATATTTTTTGCGGATAGAAGTCACCTTTGGGCTGCTGTGGCGGCTCTTCACTGCGTGGAATCCAGACTGCGCCACGTGTGTTATACTGGTACAGAATCCAACTCTCGTCTCCTGTCACCAAATCTTCTAAAAACTCCTTACAATGTGGGGAAGGAGTAGTGACTGACAGATGCTAACACGGCATATCTTGTTGTCTTTGTCAGCCGGTGCGGAACCCAACGCGCCAACACTTTCTTGTAGCCAAGTTTATCAAGGTGATTCTCTATTGACGTATGTGTGCAGCCGTGTGTTGTTGCTATTTCACGCGTATTTGCATCGGGGTTTGCCTTGATATAGCTAAGCAAGTTGTTGTCATCAATCGTGGGTGGTCGACCAGCCCGTTCTTTATCTTCGAGACTTGTGTCGCCAGATTCAAAACGACGAAACCAGCGAATGACTGTCTTGGAGGATACAGTGCCTTCTCCAAATGCACTTTTTATATTTGCAGCCGCGGTACTCACAGCTGTTCCACGATACCATTTATAAAAAAATATCGTCCGTAATTGGTGTTGAGATAATGAAGACATTTTAAACAAATGTATCGCAATTACGCTCTTCAAACAGATACAAATGGATAACGTAAGCAAGAACGAACAAGTTCATATTTGTCACAGTTAAGCGCTATTTTTCTAAAACAAGTTACAATGGGTATAATTTTTGGTGGCAGAACTTTTTTGCCAACCCGATATTTTTTTAATTTCAATTAACATAATAGTATGACTCTTTTTCAACCCAGAATTTACAATTATATGTCTGATTCTTTATCGGTACCTAATAATCAATTTTTTTTTTATTTCAGATACATTCTGCCTAAACAAAATATTAATTACCGACTGGTCTGTGAAGAATTATTTAATTACCTGAAATATATCTCCATATTTGGATCACGTAGATACACATTCCTATGTATAAATCATTTTACATTTTGCAGGTAATTATTATCTATATTTTTCTCTCCAGATTATACTATTATCTATGTAATTAGATTATGTGTCTAATGCATCAATTTTTTATTATTTCAGAAACATTCTGCCTAAACCGACTTACCTGAGAAGAAATTACACAAGGGATCTTGGAACGAACATAAAATAGTCCTGATCAAGTTGTACTAATTACCTATATAAAATATTTTGTTACTGGTATACCTAAGATCGTGAATAATAGTTGTAAGTATTATCTAATCTAATTTTATTGAAATTGTTAGTGTTCCTTTTTGTTAGTGATTTCAACAATAACATAATGCCTCACTGTTCTGATTGCAAAGTATTTGTAGATAATCGCCGATGGTCTGGTCATTTACGTAGCAATGTACATAAAAACAATAGTTCAACTCCTATTTATGATAATGTGGCAATTATTAATTCTTCTTTTAAAGAACGAATCAAAAGTTATAAAATCACAGCGACAGGCGAACAAATACATAGTTTTCCTGAAATGTTCCTCAATAGTATTAGTCCACAAATTAAACATTTAATAGATAGTTAAATACAGAAACACACCTCTGTCAAAATAAACTTCGAACTGTTTGCTTCCTTTCTTATGTTTAAAAATGATCAACAAGAAATAAAATCATTCCGAACAAAAAATTTTATTAGGTACACTAATTAATTACGATTTTGATTCTACTTACAAATCAGCTGTTAATGTACTACTAAAAAAAATTGAAGAATTTGAGGAAAGAGATAGTGGTTGGACATTTTTAAGTAATTCACATTTAGAATTAAATATTAATAAATATCAACCACTCAGCGGATCTAAATTTTTAACTTTGCCGAAATCCATAAAGGCTAAAAGAGCTTGTTTGAATATTCGAAACAATGATGAGTATTGCTTTTTGTGGTGTGTTGTGGCGGCATTGTACCCCACAAACAGACATCCCGATAGGATTTCGTCTTATCCATACTTTCAGGAAGTTTTGAATGTTAATAATTTAACATTTCCAATTACATTCTCGGACATAGCTATCTTTGAGAGAAATAATCCTTCTCTCAATATATTTGTATATGGTTTAAAAAATGAGAAAACAATTATTGGGCCATTGTATAAAACTTTGAATGACAAGTCTAATAAAAGTATCCATCTACTGTTTTTAGAAAATAATAATAATTCTCATTACTGTCTCATCAAAGATTTATTTCGTTTAGTTAGAAATCAGATGACCAAACATCATGGTAAACTATATTTCTGTGAAACATGTTTATTGTTTTTTCCAACGCTTAGTCAAATTGAATCCCACTTGTGTGGGGGGATTGTCACTGTTTTACAGGAAAAAGGGTCATTTTTAAAATTTAAAAATTATGATAGAAAACAAAATATTCCATTCGTCATATATGCCGACTTTGAAACGTTACTTGAACCAATTTCCGGCGCTGAATTCAACACCGCTAACACGTCATACTTAAAACGCCACGTGCCAGCGGCATTCGCTTACAATGTCGTGTCATCAAATAAAAATGCCACCGTTGAGGGCTATAGAAGTTATCGAGGTAATGATTGTGTTTCGAAATTTATACATTTTCTTACTGAGGACGTAAAACAAATACATAAAATTATATCCAAAAGCGAGCCTATGATATTCACTGATGAAAATTCTCGTGATTTTAAACGTGCCGTTAAGTGTCATATTTGCGACAATTTACTCTTAACCGATAAAGTAAGAGATCATTGTCATATTACAGGTCTATATCGAGGTGCAGCACATCGACACTGTAATTTACAGCATAAAGTACCGAAATTTATTCCAATATTTTTTCACAATTTATCCGGATACGATTGTCATTTATTTATAAAAAAGTTAGGTGAAATTCCAGGTTCAATTAAAATAATCCCCAAGACTAAAGAAAAATATGTAGCATTTACCAAATTTATTCCTATTGCCGATAACGAGTACATTTGTATAAGGTTTCTAGATTCCTTCAACTTTTTGGGAACAAGTTTAGACAAGCTCGCTAAAACATTGCAGGTGGAAGATTTCGTTAATCTACGGTCTCATTTTTCTAAAGAAAGACAGTTTAATTTATTGAGAAGAAAAGGTGTTTATCCATATGATTACATGACCACTTGGGGATGTTACGATCAAACATTTTTGCCGTCTAAGGATAATTTTTATAATTCTTTGACTAACGAAGTCATTAGTGATGAAGATTATAATCACGCGCAGGCTGTTTGGGCTGAATTCAATATTAATAACCTAGGCGAGTATACGGATCTATACTTAAAAACGGATGTGCTTTTATTAACAGACATATTCTAAAATTTTCGGAAAACCTGTAAACAATATTACAGTCTTGACCCCGCGTTTTACATTACTGCACCCAGTTTATCTTTCGATGCGATGTTGCTAAAAACAGGCGTTCAGTTAGAGCTAGTGTCGGACTTAGCTATCGTCAGAATGATACAAAGCGGTATACGCGGTGGTTTGTGCATATGTTCCCATCGGCATGCTAGAGCTAATCACAAGTACATGCCTGAATATAATCCATCACAACCTGAGAGTTTCATAGTATACTTAGATTGTAATAATCTTTACGGTTTCAGCATGTGTCAGTATTTACCATACTCTAGTTTCAGATTTTTAGGTGATAACGAATTAGCTAATTTTGATTTTACCGCTATAGAAGATAACGCAAAATGGGGAATCATATTAGAAGTCGATCTATTGTATCCCGAAAATTTACATAATCATCATAATGACTTACCATTTTGTCCTGAAAAATGTGTACCCCCGGGAGGTAAAACCAAGAAACTCATAGCAAATTTGTATAATAAGTACAACTATGTGATTCATTACGTTCATTTAAAAAAATGTTTGGAACATGGTTTAATTTTACGTAAAATTCATAGAGCTATTACTTTTAGACAGGCTCCATATTTAAAACAATACATAGAGTTAAATACTCAATTAAGACAAAAAGCAAAAAGTTCCTTCGAACAAGACTTTTTTAAGTTATTAAATAACAGTGTTTTTGGAAAGACATTAGAAAATACTGAAAATAGAGTAACCGTGCATTTAGTTAATCAATGGTGCGATCAGTCCAATCGAACTAAGAAATTTATATCCGCTGAGAAACTTATAGCCAACCCCTATTTCCACAGTGCATCTGTTTTATCTGAAAACTTAGTTGCGATACAAATGAAACCTGACCAAATTATTTTAGATAAGCCTATCTACATAGGTTTCACTGTGTTGGAACTTTCAAAACACACATGTATTACTTTCATTACGATATTGTAAAGCCTTTTTATAAAGATCGAGTGCAGCTATGTTACACAGATACCGATTCCTTTGTTTATAAAATAGACACTAACGATTTTTACCATGATTAGAAATATAATTTTTTACAATATTTTGACAGCAGTAACTATGAAGCCGCAAATGAATTACAGATACCGCTAAAAAATAAAAAGGTACCCGGTCTCTTTAAAGATGAAATGGGAGGAAAATATATATCTGATTTTGTTGGCTTGAGATCGAAACTTTACTCTATAAAAACCCCTAATAATATTATTAAAAAAGCAAAAGGGGTGAAAGCAAGCGTGGTCAGGGATTTAAACTTATCAGACTATGAAACCATTTTATTTAATGGCGGAGTAATCCGGAGAAAAAATTATATGTTTAAATTGATAAAACACGAAATATTTACTCGTACTGTCAACAAAATTGCTTTATCTAGAAATGATGACAAACGATCGATATCTGTAGATCAAATTTCAACTCGAGCCTGGGGTCATGCGTTTATTTTTAAGAATGAATTACTCTGATCATAATTTAAGTTTAGTGTTACGTAATTATCTAAGGCTACTCATGTAATAAGTTTAGTTTTAGAAAATAATAAATGTTAATAACTATTATACAAAAATTAAATAAAATTGGAATTATTGTAACCATTGCCTTGTTTCATTTATGAAATTCTATTTATTTTAAAATATAATTACACTCTTTTTTTCAATCGGTAAATGAAGTAAATACCGATTGCAATGATTTCAGTTGCACTATGCACCTAGATACCTTGCATCGTAAGGTTGATTTTTGAATAACTAACGTTTACGATTAAGTAACACGCTTACAAGGCACTATTCTTCATTGTATAATTATTGTCTACGTTGCAGTTCATTGGCCTTAGCATGGAGACACAAATGCTTAGATGACATGTAATGAATTATACGGTATTTAATTATTTTGCAATCATTAACGAAATATTATTCATCGCGAACACCTGTTTCATATATTTTTTTAACCTTCAGCAAAAGTAATCATGTCGGTGAGTATACTTTTTTTTTTTGTTTTATATTTTGTTTCAGATGTCTGAATCCGAGATCATGTTCAGCCAGTATGCCCAGGATCCTTACGAAGGATTCTCTGAGATGTTTCGCAGCGAACCCGAGCACAGCAAACCAGTCACGAAAGATAAAAAACCAAAACAACGATGCAGGGAAAAGTCGAAAAAACTAAAACCAACCAAATCCTACGTGATGAGTCGACTACAGCGAAGAGGGATTAAATTAATAAAAATTTCAGTCGTAGATCTATGTAATAACAATCCTCAAACCATAGACAGTGATAGTGACAGTGAGAACGTTATTATAAACGCACAATATATTGTTCAAGATGCTATCGACAGTGTTATGGACGAAACTGAGTCTTTAGTTAAGAAAATATCAAAATCTTTAATAGATACTGACTTTTAAGCGATGTCCGACGCATCCGTTGTGAGGAAATGAGATGGCGGTGGCGTATGTATGGTCGAGTGATATTGACAATTCCGGCGCCACCACGTTAGATTGTCTATGGCAGCCTGAGGTGAGGTGTGTAACGTCGTGTAATTTGACTTCAACATTTGGTTCAGTAGGTTCAAAAGCTCTCGAAAGTTTAGTCTTCCTTTCGGAACTGCAAAGCTGGCAAAATTCAGTAGACCCACGAGGCTCTGAAGATCCTTGAGTGTTGTGCGTTGCTTGTGCAACATGAGACTTATTTTGTCCAAAAGTACAGGAATCTTCTCGTCGGGAAGTCGTTTGCGATTCGACCATGGATCCCAATGAATTCCTAGAAACACTAGTGTTTTCGACGGTGTGATAATCGATTTTTCGTAATTTATTAGTCAGCCCAACGTTTCTAAAGTTTCGAGCACAGTGCTCACATGACCTCGAAGCTTGTTTTCGTCCTGATGAGCGATCAGGAAATCGTCGAGAAACACTATTATTCTTACACCTCGTTGCCTGAGAGTCTGAGCTATCCAATTTGTGAGCGTAGCAAAAGTCTTCGGCGCTGTGCTTAGGCCAAATGGCAGGCAGGTCATTTCTAGTAATTCGTTGCGATAAATTAGGCGCAAAAACCTTCTGTGGCTGCGAGCCACAGGCAAATGAAAATATGCTTGCGAGAGGTCGATTTTGCACAGCCAATCCTGCGGTTGTACAAAGTCGGGGATTCGATTCACATTTATTAGCTTGAATCGATCTGTTCTGATGTAAGAATTCAGTATTTTCAAGTTGAATATTGGTGACAAGTGTGACAAGTAGTGGCTTTGATATAACACACATTTTTTCCCATTGGTCTCGAAACTCTAGGAGGCGGCCTGCTCTGAACGAGTCAATACTTACGTCGTTTGATGTCATTACCCCGCTGGGGAGGAGAAGATGCGCGCCTTCGTCCGTATGTACCTTTGATTGTTTGGTCTAGCATTCGACCGGTCTCGAAAACAATTCCGATAATTCGGTGTGACCGAATTACCCTGAGCAGCACGGCCATGAACACCTTGCGGAGGTGCGGGACCGCTGCTGCATCCACCCTGCGGAGGTGGGTTACTGCTTACGCAATGTGCGTGTGCATTGTTTTGTTGACAAACTGGAGCTGCATGAGCAAAACCCTGCGAGGGTTTATTATAAGGCTTTGACCCCTGCGAGGGACCGCGAGACTTTTTTGCATTCGCCTGCGAGGCGGAAGCCGTATTGGCCTTTTGCAATGGCCAAAAACATTTTATTACGCCGCCAGCTTTTTCGATAACAGCAGTAAATTTCTGTGTTGAACAGGTTTGTTTGTCAGAGGAATTTTCTTTAAGCAGGCCTTCTTCAGGGGATCCTTTGCCTGTTTTGTGACACAGTCTCTCCGCATTTGGAGAATCTCGGCACGATGTCCACAAACAATCTGTAATAAATCTGAGGAACACGTATTATAGTCCCCTGTAGAAAAAAAGGTCATTAACTTTTTGAAGCAGGGTATTATAATCGAGTGAGTTACTATTCCTTGCCCCTATTAACAGATCTTGAAGTCTTCCTTGCAGCGCTTCTCTTTGTTTGAGCACGCACATGGTTAGAGCTGCAAAGGTCTTATCAGCATATATGAGGTGACGAGGAGAATCATACGCTTTAACTTCTTCATTCATTTCAATATCTGTATAACCCGGTGAATAATTGTACAATTTTTGAGTGTCGGTATATCTAATTTCATCCCATTCATTTTTATTTAAATGTTGTAAATCACAAAGTAACTTCAAATACGTTTCCGAAGTCTTAGGCATCGAAGGTTCCTTGAGCTTAGTTTCAAAAGTTAACGTGAAATCTTTATCGCCATGTGCACTAGTATTCGTAAAATTTTCATCGCCACGTGCACTAACATTATCTGGTTCAACATCAAGCATTTCTACGTATTGATTTTCATTAACACCTGATATAAGTGAAATGGCATCATCATCATAATTAATATTATTACTACTCACGCGATAATCGCTTGTCTTGCGAACCATTTGCTGCCGAAGAACACGCACTTCTTTAGTTAATTTTCGAATCTTACGATAGGAGCGACTACCCCCTTTTTTTTCTTATGGCGATTTCTCTTCGGTTTTCCTCCGCTAGACGACGAGGAGCTGCTACTGGAATCCGAGCTACTAGAACTTGAGCTGCTGGAATAACTTGCCCGAGCTCGTCGTTTGTACGCCGAAGAAGGACCTGGAAGCACATCAGTAACCGCCTTCTCGGCACTATTACGCGATTCTGCCATATTAAAAATCGAACTGACTTTTATTAACTTTTGTTCTTCTTTCAATTTATAGTACAAACAATTTTTTTTTTTTTTTAAACTGCAAAGCTAAAGTACCTATGTAGTTCTTGCAGCCAAGGGTCGGTTTGCACGACAGTTGGACTGACCACGGCGGGAAACAAGACGCCAATGAAATCAAAAAATAGCAAGGCTCGCTTCACAAGCCCGCCCTACTACTGCCAAGTGGAAGTGACGTATTAGAAAGAGATAGCAATATTGGAAAAAGAGAAGAATAACAAAGGCGGGAACCGTACAGCCTATCTCTCATTAAATAAGCTTCGAATAACGGTCAAGTCAAATTAATAAACCGATTTTAATTAAACTTGATACCCATACGCGATATATCAGGGCCTAAATAGTTACTAGAAAACTATTTTAAACGAGAGTTTAGAGAGATAGAAACAATTTTAAGTTTCCAAATAAACTTAAAACCACGTCTAACTGCTCTCTTAAAATATATTTCGAAAACATTTTCTAGTAACTATTTAGATCTTGATGTAATCCGTATGGGTATCAAGTTTTGAATTGGGACTTGTAAGTTTGTATGAAAAACCGCACCGCATAAACGCTCTTAGGCGATTGGAAAATTAAGAGTTTTAATAATTAAGGTTTAAAAAATTCCAGGACTTAGGACTAAACATTGTTAGCCACAATAAAACCAAATATTAGAACTTAATGAGTAACTGCATAAACAATGAAAACATAATTAATTACAAAATTCACACTCATCAGTTGGATAATGGTCATATATAGCAAAGTTGCATCTTTGGCACCAAAAAAGTTGATAATTCAATAACACTTTTATTTGTTCTGCATTCATAGTAGATACAAAATGCAGAGGATTATGAGACAAAGGAATAAACCCGCAGCCATCTTGGTGCCGCAATGAAATGTGTAGAAGACCAAGGCCATAACAAACCAAGGCGTAAACACATCAGGAAATCATCTTTACGCAAAAAATCTGTTAAATCTAAGAGTATCATTTTTCTATTTCTTTATGGTCCTTTGGTTAACAAAAAAATATCTGAAACAAAATATTGTTATAATAATTTTTAATTATTATGTAAAAGGATTAATTAAAAATTAAAAAAATATCAATGTTACTCAAAATTATAATTAACAGTTTGGGCCGGTTTTAAAATAATATTTGATAAAAAAAAATTTTTTTTCCTTGCTACTTTCTACATGAGGCGTGCCATGTATGCCATGCGAAATTTCAAATATGTGTATTTCGGGATTGCAACAAAAACAATCATCCATACAAAAAAAAAGCAAATCAGATATCTTAATAATTCATTGAAAAGCCTTTATGACAAATTTAAACAAGAAGGCAACCTGGTGTCATTTTCTTCGTTTTGCAGATATAAAACATTTTTTGTTATATCACCCTCTGTTAAAAATAGAGACACCTGTTTGTGCGAAAAACATATCAACATTGACTTTAAATTTTATGCTTTAAAGAGAGCAAATGTATTTAACTACATCAATATGACCGATCTATTAAAATCAGTTGTCTGCGACATTTACTGTTACGACTGTATGTATAATAAGTGTATTGACTGTAAAACTAAATCCCCGAAATATAACACGGATGAATTTATTCCTACAGAGGAAATTAGTTGGCAGATGTGGGAGATGACTGACCACACCTATAAAAAAACAGTTGCAGATGGTAACCAAATTTTAGTTAAAACAAAATGGATGATGAAAACTTTAAAAAAGAATACTATTAAGAATTTTAATTGATTTATTTGACAATGATCTTAAACTATTTAAAATTCACTCTTATAACATGTGCCACCAAATAAACGAATATAATAAATGTTGTGCTAACCTAAACCCCGGAGAAGCAGCCATACACTGTGACTTTTCCCAAAATTTCGAGTGTAAATTAAGTTCAGAAGTACAAGCGATGCACTTCGGTGCTTCGAAAAATCAGGTAACCCTTCATACCGGCGTGCTTTTTGTGCATGGCAAAAAGCAATCTTTTTGTACTGTTTCACGCTCAAAAATATCTATCAACCAAGTGCGATATGGGCACATCTTTTACCATTACTAGAATTAGCACAATCTTTAGAACCAACCCTAACAGTTATTCACATATTTTCAGACGGTCCGAGCTCGCAGTATCGCCAAAAAAATAACTTTTTTTACACGTTTTATATTAGCTTCACTTGTATGTTTGTATATTTGTATGTTTGTTTGTAACCGACTCCTTATAGCGCGATTTTGACCCACTTTAAACGACCAGATTTCATTCAAACTTTGCACACCTGTCAAGGACCGATGACAATGCAATAATTTCATAAATTTGTGCCATTATCCTTGCCAGGGCTACCAGGGCAGCAAAAAAACTGTCTTCGAAAACTACGCTGACATGCGTCACAAACTAATTTGTGCCATTTTCCTTGCCAGGGTTACCAGGACAGCACAAAAAACTGTCTTAGAAAACTACGCTGACATACATCACAAACTACGCTGACATACGTCTCAAAATTCGAAACACCCTAAAAATAGAAAATAAATAATAGTTAAAAAAAACTAAAAAACACGCTTCCATTGAAAACCAAGCTAAAAAAGTACAAAATAATGGAAAAAAAGCGTGGGGTGCCTGATATCAATAAAAAAATACCTTAAAATTCACCCCACGCTTTTTTCACGTTCACGCCATCTTGATTTCTGAAACTTGGCTCAAACCACATCTCCCGTCCACTACTTACTCTCTCACTGGTGTTGTTCTTATACGGAATGATCGAATTGGTAAGGGACCTAGATTATACAATCACATTAATAAATTAAAAAATGTGATGAAAGACAGTATACAAGTATGTAAAAACAAAGTAACTGCATGGTTATTAAGATTGGACTATCAACAAACTGAAGAACTCCTGGAAATAAAGAAATAAAATAAAGACTAAAACTAAACAATTTGTTTTTTTTTTTTTTTGTAGTATTTATAACATGAGATTTCATATACCCCATTAACACAGACACTCACCACACTTTCCACATTCACCGCATACACATCACACATACTCACCACATAATATACATCAACTGTCACAATATTCATACACTATTTCACTCTTCTGCTGTATTTCGTTCATTGTACTAACTTTATTGACTTTGAGAAGGTCATCATCTGTATAAACTCATATACATGCCATGTCAACATCAAATTGCAAAATGTGTACTTGCACTAAATATGTATGTTATGTCCCATCCTTGTATTTAAGTTTCTTGATGGGGACCTGGTGTCCTGACATACAGGCTTCGGCTTAGTTTAGGCGCCAGTCTCCCACGTGTGTGAAGTTAGCATCTCAATTGTTAGCATCTCACAAAAAAACACCACATATAGTGGCATCCCACATAGTTCCACAGTTCTTGATAAGTTTTAACAATAGTTCCGTCGATTTGACTATCCAAAACGCATTTTGAAAAAATGAGATGCTAACTTCGCAAAACATATCACAGCATCTCATCGAATTTCTCAAAATTAACCATTTTTGAGTTGAAAGCAAAAGAGTTCTGCATCCGAAACGTATTCGGCTGAGAGTTCTATGGGGTGAATTCAATTTAAATCACCAAAAAATAATTATTATGTATTATTTCTCAATGTTATTAACGAACTATCCTTACAGGAGTGAGATGCTGAGGTATAACTGGGAGTTCTGGTTCAAATGAAGAATTCTATCGAGTAGTTGAGGTCTTTCACTCAATTACCAAAAGAGTTCTGTTGTTTTGAACATTCACAATAGGTATATAACATTGTTATAACAAAAACATCCATATAAGAGTGAGATGCTGGGGTATAACTGGGAGTTCTGGTTTAAATGAGGATTTCTATCGAGTAGTGAAGGTCTTTCACTCAACTACTGAAAGAGTTCTGTTGTTTTGAACATTCACAATAGGTATATAACATTGTTATAACCAAAACATCCATATAAGAGTGAGATGCTGGGGTATAACTGGGAGTTCTGGTTTAAATGAGGATTTCTATCGAGTAGTGAAGGTCTTTCACTCAACTACTGAAAGAGTTCTGTTGTTTTGAACATTCACAATAGGTATATAACATTTTTATAACCAAAACATCCATATAGGAGTGAGATGCTGGGGTATAACTGGGAGTTCTGGATTGAATGAAGATTTCTATTGGGTAGTTTAGGTTTTTCACTCAAGTACCGAAAGAGTTCTGTTGTTTTGAACATTCACAATAGGTATATAACATTGTTATAACCAAAACATCCATATAAGAGTGAGATGCTGGGGTATAACTGGGAGTTCTGGTTTAAATGAAGATTTCTATCGAGTAGTGAAGGTCTTTCACTCAACTACTGAAAGAGTTCTGTTGTTTTGAACATTCACAATAGGTATATAACATTGTTATAACCAAAACATCCATTTAGGAGTGAGATGCTGGGGTATAACTGGGAGTTCTGGAACGAATGAAGATTTCCATCGAGTAGTCATGGTCTTTCACTCAGTTACTGACAGAGTTCTGTTGTTTTGAACATACACAATTGGTAAAAAGCTTTGTTATAACCAAAACATCCATTTAGGAGTGAGATGCTGGGGTATAACTGGGAGTTCTGGTTTAAATGACGATTTCTATCGAGTAGTGAAGGTCTTTCACTGAACTAATGAAAGAGTTCTGTTGTTTTAAACATTCACAATAGGTATATAACATTGTTATAACCGAAACAACCATTTAGGAGTGAGATGCTGAGGTAAAACTAGAAGTTCTGGTTCAAATGAAGATTTCTATCGAGTAGTTGGGTCTTTCACTCAATAACCGAATGAGTTCTGTTGTATTAAACATTCACAATAGGTATATAACATTGTTTTAACCAAAACATCCATAGGAGTGAGATGCTGGGGTAAAACTGAGAGTTCTGGTTCAAATGAAGATTTCTATCGAGTAGTTTAGGTCTTTCACTCAATTACTGAAAGAGTTCTGTTGTTTTGAACATTCACAATAGGTATATAACATTGTTATAACCAAAACAACCATTTAGGAGTGAGATGCTGAGGTAAAACGGGGAGTTTTGTATCGAATGAAAATTTATATCTAGTAGTCGAGGTCTTTCACTCAATTACCGAAAGAGTTCTGTTGTTTTGAACATTCAGAATAGGTATATAACATTGTTATTACCAAAACATCCATATAAGAGTGAGATGCTGGGGTATAACTGGGAGTTCTGGTTTTAATGAAGATTTCTACCGAGTAGTGAAGGTCTTTCACTCAACTACTGAAAGAGTTCTGTTGTTTTGAACATTCACAATAGGTATATAACATTGTTATAACCAAAACACCCATATAGGAGTGAGATGCTGGGGTATAACTGGGAGTTGTGGATCGAATGAAAATTTCTATCTAGTAGTCGAGGACTTTCACTCAATTACCGAAAGAGTTCTGTTATTTTGAACATATACAATTGGTAAAAAACATTATTATAACCAAAACAAACATTTAGGAGTGAGATGCTGGGGTATAACTGGGAGTTCTGGATGGAGTGAAGAATTCTATCGGGTAGTCGAGGTCTCTCACTCAATTACCGAAAGAGTTCTGTTGTTTTGAACATTCAGAATAGGTATATAACATTGTTATAACCAAAACACCCATATAGGAGTGAGATGCTGGGGTATAACTGGGAGTTGTGGATCGAATGAAAATTTCTATCTAGTAGTCGAGGACTTTCACTCAATTACCGAAACAGTTCTGTTGTTTTGAACATTCACAATAGGTAAATAATATTGTTATAACAAAAGCAACCATTTTGGAGTGAGATGCTGAGGTAAACCTGGGAGTTCTGGATTGAATGAAGATTTCTATCGAGTAGTTTAGGTTTTTCACTCAAGTACCGAAAGAGTTCTGTTGTTGTGAACATTCACAATTGGTATATAACATTGTTTTAACCAAAACATCCATATAGGAGTGAGATGCTGGGGTAAAACTGAGAGTTCTGGTTCAAATGAAAATTTCTATCGAGTAGTCCAGGTCTTTCACTCAATAACCGAAAGAGTTCTGTTGTTTTGAACATATACAATTGGTAAAAAACATTATAACCAAAACAACCATTTAGGTGTGAGATGCTGAGGTAAAACTAGGAGTTCTGGTTCAAATGAAGATTTCTATAGAGTAGTCTAGGTCTTTCACTCAATTATCAAAAGAGTTCTGTTGTTTTGAATATTCACAATAGGTATATAACATTGTTATAACCAAAACATCCATATAGGAGTGAGATGCTGAGGTAAAACTGGGAGTTCTGGATCGAATGAAGATTTCTATCGAGTAGTTTAGGTCTTTCACTCAATTACCGAAAGAGTTCTGTTGTTTTGAACATTCACAATTAGTATATAACATTGTTATAACCAAAACATCCATATAGGAGTGAGATGCTGGGGTATAACTGGGAGTTCTGGATCGAATGAAGATTTCTATCGAGTTGTTTAGATCTTTCACTCAATTACCGAAAGAGTTCTGTTGTTTTGAACATTCACAATTGGTATATAACCTTGTTATAAACAAAACATCCATTTAGGAGTGAGATGCTGGGGTATAACTGGGAGTTCTGGAACGAATGAAGATTTCCATCGAGTAGTCATGGTCTTTCACTCAATTACCGAAAGAGTTCTGTTGTTTTGAACATACATTATTGGTAAAAAGCTTTGTTAAAACCAAAACAACCATATAGGAGTGAGATGCTGGGGTATAACTGGGAGTTCTGGATTGAATGAAGATTTCTATTGGGTAGTTTAGGTTTTTCACTCAAGTACCGAAAGAGTTCTGTTGTTTTGAACATTCACAATAGGTATATAACATTGTTATAACCAAAACATCCATATAAGAGTGAGATGCTGGGGTATAACTGGGAGTTCTGGTTTAAATGAGGATTTCTATAGAGTAGTGAAGGTCTTTCACTCAACTACTGAAAGAGTTCTGTTGTTTTGAACATTCACAATAGGTATATAACATTTTTATAACCAAAACATCCATATAGGAGTGAGAAGCTGGGGTATAACTGGGAGTTCTGGATTGATGAAGATTTCTATTGGGTAGTTTAGGTTTTTCACTCAATTATCAAAAGAGTTCTGTTGTTTTGAACATTCACAATAGGTATATAACATTGTTATAACCAAAACACCCATATAGGAGTGAGATGCTGGGGTATAACTGGGAGTTCTGGTTTAAATGAAGATTTCTATCGAGTAGTGAAGGTCTTTCACTCAACTACTGAAAGAGTTCTGTTGTTTTGAACATTCACAATAGGTATATAACATTGTTATAACCAAAACATCCATTTAGGAGTGAGATGCTGGGGTATAACTGGGAGTTCTGGAACGAATGAAGATTTCCATCGAGTAGTCATGGTCTTTCACTCAGTTACTGACAGAGTTCTGTTGTTTTGAACATACACAATTGGTAAAAAGCTTTGTTATAACCAAAACATCCATTTAGGAGTGAGATGCTGGGGTATAACTGGGAGTTCAGGTTTAAATGACGATTTCTATCGAGTAGTGAAGGTCTTTCACTGAACTAATGAAAGAGTTCTGTTGTTTTGAACATTCACAATAGGTATATAACATTGTTATAACCAAAACATCCATATAGGAGTGAGATGCCGGGGTATAACTGGGAGTTCTGGATTGAATGAAGATTTCTATTGAGTAGTTTAGGTCTTTCACTCAATTATCAAAAGAGTTCTGTTGTTTTGAACATTCACAATTGGTATATAACATTGTTTTAACCAAAACTTCCATAGGAGTGAGATGCTGGGGTAAAACTGAGAGTTCTGGTTCAAATGAAGATTTCTATCGAGTAGTTTAGGTCTTTCACTCAATTACTGAAAGAGTTGTGTTGTTTTGAACATTCACAATAGGTATATAACATTGTTATAACCAAAACAACCATTTAGGAGTGAGATGCTGAGGTAAAACGGGGAGTTTTGTATCGAATGAAAATTTCTATCTAGTAGTCGAGGTCTTTCACTCAATTACCGAAAGAGTTCTGTTGTTTTGAACATTCAGAATAGGTATATAACATTGTTATAACCAAAACATCCATATAAGAGTGAGATGCTGGGGTATAACTGGGAGTTCTGGTTTAAATGAAGATTTCTACCGAGTAGTGAAGGTCTTTCACTCAACTACTGAAAGAGTTCTGTTGTTTTGAACATTCACAATAGGTATATAACATTGTTATAACCAAAACACCCATATAGGAGTGAGATGCTGGGGTATAACTGGGAGTTGTGGATCGAATGAAAATTTATATCTAGTAGTCGAGGACTTTCACTCAATTACCGAAAGAGTTCTGTTATTTTGAACATATACAATTGGTAAAAAACATTATTATAACCAAAACAAACATTTAGGAGTGAGATGCTGGGGTATAACTGGGAGTTCTGGATGGAGTGAAGAATTCTATCGAGTAGTCGAGGTCTCTCACTCAATTACCGAAAGAGTTCTGTTGTTCTGAACATTCAGAATAGGTATATAACATTGTTATAACCAAAACACCCATATAGGAGTGAGATGCTGGGGTATAACTGGGAGTTGTGGATCGAATGAAAATTTCTATCTAGTAGTCGAGGACTTTCACTCAATTACCGAAACAGTTCTGTTGTTTTGAACATTCACAATAGGTAAATAACATTGTTATAACAAAAGCAACCATTTTGGAGTGAGATGCTGAGGTAAACCTGGGAGTTCTGGATTGAATGAAGATTTCTATCGAGTTGTTTAGGTTTTTCACTCAAGTACCGAAAGAGTTCTGTTGTTGTGAACATTCACAATTGGTATATAACATTGTTTTAACCAAAACATCCATATAGGAGTGAGATGCTGGGGTAAAACTGAGAGTTCTGGTTCAAATGAAAATTTCTATCGAGTAGTCCAGGTCTTTCACTCAATAACCGAAAGAGTTCTGTTGTTTTGAACATATACAATTGGTAAAAAACATTATAACCAAAACAACCATTTAGGTGTGAGATGCTGAGGTAAAACTGGGAGTTCTGGTTCAAATGAAGATTTCTATAGAGTAGTCTAGGTCTTTCACTCAATTATCAAAAGAGTTCTGTTGTTTTGAATATTCACAATAGGTATATAATATTGTTATAACCAAAACATCCATATAGGAGTGAGATGCTGAGGTAAAACTGGGAGTTCTGGATCGAATGAAGATTTCTATCGAGTAGTTTAGGTCTTTCACTCAATTACCGAAAGAGTTCTGTTGTTTTGAACATTCACAATTAGTATATAACATTGTTATAACCAAAACATCCATATAGGAGTGAGATGCTGGGGTATAACTGGGAGTTCTGGATCGAATGAAGATTTCTATCGAGTAGTTTAGATCTTTCACTCAATTACCGAAAGAGTTCTGTTGTTTTGAACATTCACAATTGGTATATAACCTTGTTATAAACAAAACATCCATTTAGGAGTGAGATGCTGGGGTATAACTGGGAGTTCTGGAACGAATGAAGATTTCCATCGAGTAGTCATGGTCTTTCACTCAATTACCGAAAGAGTTCTGTTGTTTTGAACATACACAATTGGTAAAAAGCTTTGTTATAACCAAAACATCCATTTAGGAGTGAGATGCTGGGGTATAAGTGGGAGTTCTGGATCGAATGAAGATTTCTTTCGAGTAGTTGAGGTCTTTCACTCAATTACTGAAAGGTTCTGTTGTTTTGAACATTCACAATAGGTATATACATTGTTATAACCAAAACATCCATGTAGGAGTGAGATGCTGGGGTATAACTGGAAGTTCTGAATCGAATGAAGATTTCTTTCGAGTAGTTGGGTCTTTCACTCAATAACCGAATGATTTCTGTCGTTTTGAACATTCGCAATAGGTATTTAACATTGTTATAACCAAAACAACCATATAGGAGTGAGATGCTGAAGTATAACTCGGATTTTTGGATCGAATGAAAACGAGGCAAAAGGAATGTGTAGAGATCGTAGCAGGTGGCGTTCCGTGGTTTCTGTTCACCCCCATGGGAAAAAGGCCTGTAAATTATTTACCAAGCATATAACACAATTTTGTTATTTATTTTTCATTCATGCTCTTGTCGGTTTTGGTCATTCTTGGGTTGGTCCTTTAATGTAATCGATTATTATTTATTGTTATCTCTATTTAAGATTTTAATTTTAATTCAGTAGTTGAGTACTAAATTAATATTAATTTCTTCCTTAAATATATTTCATTATTAAAGTATCCTTAATACTCGGCATTTCAGGCAGTGTGATAACTTTTAGTAAGTCCGTTGAAAATTACTTGATTTGATAATTCAGTATTCAGTTCACATCTAATCTATACATACGTATTTATGTATAGCTCAGCCTTTAATTTTTGACATTCTTATTTTTGGTCAATTCTACGGGTAGGTATTGCATTTTAATCCTTTTTCCTCTTTTCCTCGTAGGTCAGGCTTTCTGGATACTTATTACTACTTATTAGTTATTTTTGTATATGGAAAAATAATTTTAAATCTTTCAGTTGTTGCCTGTAGACTTCTTTACCATATTTAAAACCAGGATGCTTTCTTTTGATAACTTGATGCATTGCTTTTAAAGTCAAATGTCTTGGTAAGTATTTTGTGTGTGGGGAAGTACATATTATGTCTATAGTGGTTCGTTATAGGATATCAACTTATCATCATTGTTTGGAAAAAAGAAATAATGGCTTCTATTTTTTATGTAAGCATTGTCATTTGAATGAGCACATTTAATTTTTCAGAAAAACGTATGCATTTATTAAGAAAGGTACGCCCTGTATACGATCAGTGGTATAACCTCGATCGCAATATTGTTCCCATAGGTTTTTCCTGCAGTTTACAGAAAAGGAATTGCATTGTCACTTTTACTTTCCTTCACAAGATTAAGCTTTTATCGGGTGTTTAAGTTTATTTCTCAATTTATGCTTTATAATATAAGTTAAAAAACAGAAATTGGTAAAAGATGTTCCTTACTGGGTTTTAAAATGGAGCAGTCTATCTCTAACTGAAATGTTGGAAAAGATGTAACTTAAAACCAGAACTCTGACTGAGGTATCAGCAGAGCATGTGTAAAAATATATTGTGTTAGTAAAAATCAAAATTTAAATTATCTAGTGACATGGATTTAAAAAAAAAGTAGTAGTGAGGAGTGAGAACTCCTCGTTTTTTGATGCACCTATATCTAAACTATTGGAAATCATGCAAAATAAAACCAGAACGCCGACTAAGGTACAAGCAGAGCATGGGTAAAGATTTGAGTTAGTTAAAATCAAGATTTAAATTAGTGTTCTGTTGTGATGACTCAAAAATGAAAAAAAATATAGCACTCAGGAGCGGGAACGCCACGTTTCTGTACGCAGAGTTCTGGTTTATTTTGCAAGTGTTCCAATAGTTTAGTCATAGATGTATCAGAAATCGAGGAGTTCTTCCTGCGCACTGCTATGTGATTTTTATTTTATCCATCTTACCAGATTATTCATTTATATCTGAATTTTTAGTAACATATATTTAACTCATGCTATGCTGATACTTGTCTCAGAGTTCTGAATATCTTATAGATGCTGTCGAATAGTGCAGTTACAACTGCATCTGAAAACGAGGAGTTTCTGCTTCTAAGTAAAATTTTTTTTTTGTTCCTCTTTACACTAATTTAAATTGTACATTTGCTGCGCCCGCCACGTCCAGCTTGCTTATTTTAAATTTGGGTATTATTCACTACGAAAAAGACATGAAAATAAGTTGAATGTAAAAGAAAATATAACAGATATGAATTCTAAGGACTAGTGCACAGTAGGTGCAATAGCCTACCCTTTAAAAAATTATTATTATAGTAAAGTAATTTTGAATCCGACTCGGCTGGGCAGCGTTTGGGAAGCTACGCAATATCTTCTCGTCCCACATACCGCAGTGTCTCAAGACGAAAGTCTTTGACCAGTGTGTGTTGCCAGTGATGACATATGGAACCGAAACGTGGTCGCTCACAATGGGCCTTATTAGAAGGCTGAAAGTCACCCAAAGGGCGATGGAGAGGGCTATGCTTGGAGTTTCCCTACGTGATCGAATCAGAAATGAAGAGATCCGTAGGAGAACCAAGATAACCGACATAGCCCGAAGAATTGCTAAACTGAAGTGGCAGTGGGCAGGGCACATTGCTCGTAGAACAGATGGCCGATGGGGCCGAAAGGTTCTGGAGTGGCGACCGCGTACCGGAAGACGTAGAGTTGGAAGGCCTCCAACAAGGTGGACCGATGACCTTGTGAAGGCCGCAGGCACCCGCTGGATGCGGGAAGCACAAAACCGGTCGAAGTGGCGGAGCTTGGGGGAGGCAAATGTCCAGCAGTGGACGTCTTTCGGCTGAAATGATGATGATGAAAGTAATTTTGTGGTACCATAAGGTATGGGCGGATCAAAAACAATGATAGGCGAAAAAATAATGGGTAATTTTCTTCTAAGTAACACAAAAATTAAAAGGTAATTAAGGAGGTTAAATATATCGTTTGCGTTAAAAAATGATGTAAAAAAAAACTGAAAAGGAGTCAGAACAACTTTTGACATAAGAGCAACCCTGAATTTATACCAGAAAAGCCGCGAAAATTAAATCAGCTAGTCCATACATTTTGTCTCCTTATGCGAACACAAATGTATGGATCAGCTGATATTGTCGCCATTTCAGGGTTGGTCCAGCTAATCTTAATGATGAGTACACTGATAACTTTCAGGTTGTCTGTATTTTTGTTAGTTCTGGTTTAATTTCACATGTTTTCCTTTTTTTTTCCCAGCACCTCAGTCTTATCTTGGATACAACAGTGATTTATAATAATTGTATATGATTGAAATACTAGAACCTTCTCAGTACTAATATAAAATACATCGATTAATCGACAAATAGCTTTATTCATTCCAGAACTCACACTTACGCTATACCATCTCATTCCTGTATGGATGTTTTGGTTATAACAATGTTATATACCTATTGTGAATGTTCAAAACAACAGAACTCTTTCAGTAATTGAGTGAAAGAGCTCGACTACTCGCTAGAAATCTTCATTAAATCCAGAACTCCTAGTTATACCCCAGCATCTCACTCCTATATAGATGTTTTGGTTATAAAAATGTTATATACCTATTTTGAATGTTCAAAACAACAGAACTCTTTCAGTAGTTGAGTGAAAGACCTTGACTACTCGATAGAAATCTTCATTTGAACCAGAACTCCGAGTTATACCCCAGCATCTAACTCCTTTATGGATGTTTTGGTTATAACAACGTTATATACCTATTGTGAATATTAAAAACAACGGAACTCATTCGGTTATTGAGTGAAAGACCCAACTACTCGATAGAAATCTTCATTTGAACCAGAACTTCTAGTTTTACCTCAGCATCTCACTCCTAAATGGTTGTTTTGGTTATAACAATGTTATATACCTATTGTGAATGTTTAAAACAACAGAACTCTTTCGGTAATTGAGTGAAAGACCTTGACTACTCGATATACATTTTCATTCGATCCAGAACTCCCAGTTATACCCCAGCATCTCACTCCTAATTGGTTGTTTTGGTTATAATAATGTTTTTTTTCCAATTGTATACGTTCAAAACAACAGAACTCTTTCGGTAATTGAGTGAAAGACCTTGACTACTCGATGGAAATTTTGATTCGATCCAGAACTCCCAGTTATACCACAGCATTTCACTCCTATATGGATGTCTTGGTTAAAACAATGTTATATACGAATTATGAAT
Source organism: Aporophyla nigra (assembly GCA_947507805.1). NCBI lineage: Eukaryota > Metazoa > Arthropoda > Insecta > Lepidoptera > Noctuidae > Aporophyla > Aporophyla nigra. The sequence goes on along the minus strand of OX382292.1, from coordinate 20,537,186 downwards.
GTTCAAAACAACAGAACTCTTTCAGTAATTGAGTGAAAGACCTCGACTACTAGAGAGAAATTTTCATTCGATACAGAACTCCCCGTTTTACCTCAGCATCTCACTCCTGAATGGTGGTTTTTGTTATAACAATGTTATATACCTATTGTGAATGTTTAATACAACAGAACTCATTCGGTAATTGAGTGAAAGACCTTGACTACTCGATTCAATTCTTCATTCGATCCAGAACTCCCAGTTATACCCCAGCATCTCACTCCTAATTGGTTGTTTTGGTTATAATAATGTTTTTTTCCAATTGTATACGTTCAAAACAACAGAACTCTTTCGGTAATTGAGTGAAAGACCTCGACTAATCGATAGAAATTTTCGTTCGACCCAGAACTCCCAGTTATACCCCAGCATCTCACTCCTATATGGGTGTTTTGGTTATAACAATGTTATATACCTATTGTGAATGTTCAAAACAACAAAACTCTTTCGGTAATTGAGTGAAAGACCTAGACTACTCTAAAGAAATCTTCATTCGATACAGAACACCCCGTTATACCTCAGCATCTCACTCCAAAATGGTTGTTTTGGTTATAATAATGTTTTTTTCCAATTGTATACGTTCAAAACAACAGAACTCTTTCGGTAATTGAGTGAAAGACCTCGACTACTCGATATAAATTTTCATTCGATCCAGAACTCCCAGTTATACCCCAGCATCTCACTCCTATATGGGTGTTTTGGTTATAACAATGTCATATACCTATTGTAAATGTTCTAAATAACAGAACTCTTTTGGTAATTGAGTGAACGACCTCGACTACTAGATAGAAATTTTCATTCGATCCAAAACTCTCAGTTATACCCCAGCATCTCACTCCTATATGGGTGTTTTGGTTATAACAATGTTATATACCTATTGTGAATGTTCAAAACAACAGAACTCTTTCGGTAATTGAGTGAAAGACCTCGACTACTCGATAGAAATCTTCATTTGAACCAGAACTCCGAGTTATACCCCAGCATCTAACTCCTTTATGGATGTTTTGGTTATAACAACGTTATATACCTATTGTGAATATTAAAAACAACGGAACTCATTCGGTTATTGAGTGAAAGACCCAACTACTCGATAGAAATCTTCATTTGAACCAGAACTTCTAGTTTTACCTCAGCATCTCACTCCTAAATGGTTGTTTTGGTTATAACAATGTTATATACCTATTGTGAATGTTCAAAACAACAGAACTCTTTCGGTAATTGAGTGAAAGACCTCAACTACTCGATAGAAATCTTCATTTGAACCAGAACTCCCAGTTCTACCTCAGCATCTCACTTCTGTAAGGATATTTCGTTAATAACATTGAGAAATAATACATAATAATTATTTTTTAGTGATTTAAATTGGATTCACACCATAGAACTCTCAGCCAAATACGTTTCGGATGCAGAACTCTTTTGCTTTCAACTCAAAAATGGTTAATTTTGAGAAATTCGATGAGATGCTGTGATATGTTTTGCGAAGTTAGCATCTCATTTTTTCAAAATGCGTTTTGGATAGTAAAATCGACGGAACTATTGTTAAAACTTATCAAGAACTATGGAACTATGTGGGATGCCACTGTATGTGGTGTTTTTTTGTGAGATGCTAACAATTGAGATGCTAACTTCACACACGTCAGTCTCCCACAAATAAAATATTTTTGCCTTTTTGTGTAACAAGTTCCAAAAAAAAAAATACTTATGTCTTAAGTTGGTTCCATAGTAGGTATGGTTCAATAGTATGTATTTAGCTTGAACTTGTTTTATTTGTGGAAGAGAAAATAAAGAATTATTATTATTATTACCTTCGCAATGACTTTCCGTATAAAATAATTGCTACTTCCTCTGCAAATTATTCTGCTTCTGCTGATTTCACTTTCCTTGAAGTCTGTGTCAAGGAGCCAAAACCATTATTGGTGTTGTCTACTGTCCTCCCACTGTTGATTACTTCACTGAATTCGAATCAATACTTGAATCTTTGGGTTCGGAGTATGCACATCATATCATCATGGGTGACTTTAACACAAACCTCCTTGCCCACAACTCCCCTCGGTCCCGTAAGCTCATCCATCTGATCGAGTCAGCTAGTCTTCACGTGTTGCCACTCAAACCTACTCATCATAACACTGTTGGCGAGGACACCTGGCTCGACCTGACCCTTACCTCAAATCCTTCCCTCGTTTCCTCCCACGGTCAACATGACGCTCCTGGCTTTTCTCATCACGACATGATTTTCCTTTCGTATATCCTCAAACCTCCCAAACCTAAACCGAAGGTTCTGTACAGGCGTTGTTTTGCTCGGATGAATATCGAGAAGCTCAAGGAGGATGCATCTGTGGTCGATTAGGAGCCTATGACGGATGCCACTTCAGTTGACGATAAGGTTGCCATCTTCAACGATGTTCTAATTAACCTTTATAACATCCATGCCCCCGTCAAAAAAGTCAAGTTAAAACGCCCACCTGCACCATGGATGACTAAGGGTATACAAATGGTTATGCTACGTAGGAATCGCGCGTTCCGTAAATTTAAAAGGGATCGTACTGACGAGAACTGGACATTGTTCAAGGCTGCATGGAACAGATGTAACCAGATGATACGCAATGCAAAACGCCGCCATATTCTCGATACTATCAATTCTTCGTCTTCTTCCGATATTTGGAAATTCCTTGGAACTCTGGGTATCTTCCTAGTTCAATTGACTTAGACGATCTCAACCGGCATTTCTCTACTGTTTCTATCATGGATCGTCTAACCAAGCAGCAAACTCTTTCTCTAATCTCAGGTCTAATGCGTCCTCATATTAATCCTTTCAGTTTCATTCCTGTTGAACCGGGAGAGATCACAAAAATCATTCACTCCATTAAATCGGACACACATGATGTGACAATATCACCCGTGGTATGATCATAACCATTCTAGATCATCTCCTACCCTCGATTACCCATATCATAAATTTTTCCTTGTTCACCGGAGTATTCCCTTCCCTGTGGCACAAAGCCTATGTTCGCATACTACCTAAGGTTCCTAATCCCTCTCTTCTCACCGACTTCCGTCCGATTTCTATCCTTCCCTTCTTATCCAAAGTGCTTGTTTCTTATACCTTAATTCTGTCATTAGTCCTCTTCAATCTGGGTTTAGGCCTGGGCACAGCACTGTCTCCGCCCTCCTAATGCCTTTAATACCGTCAGTCACGACATCCTGTTAGCCATTCATTCATCTGTTATGGTCTCTCCCAAAGCACTGGAATCGTTCTCTTCTTACCTTCAGGAGCGTCAGCAATCAGTTTATGTTGGAGATTCTTCTTCTTGCTGGTGTGATTTGAAAACTGGCGTTCCTCAAGGCGGTATACTTTCTCCACTTCTGTTTTCTATTTTCATTAATCTTATAACTTCCGAACTTCAGTGTGCGTATCATCTGTATGCAGATGACTTGAAGTTATACTCTCAAGGAAAGGTTGATGAATTACCTGACGCTATCGAAAAACTAAACAGGGATTTGATAGCCATAAAAACCTGGGCTGATAGATTTGGTGTGGCTGTAAACCCTACGAAGTGTCAGGCGATTATCATTGGCAGTCCCCGCAGTATTAACAAGGTGGCTGGTACAATCTTGCCACCAGTTCTCTTCAATGGTACGATCGTTCCTTTTAGCACTGACGTGAAGGACTTTGGTTTGCATATTGATAGTTCCCTGCACTGGCATACTCATACTCAAGTCGCTAGGGTTAGCCAAAAGGTTACTGGAACGCTACGGGCTCTGTACCGTTTAAAAAATGTATTACCAATGAGTACGAAGACAATGCTTGTGCAGTCCTTAATTTTCCCTATCATCGATTATGGTGATGTGTGCTACTATGATCTGAATGCAGATCTCCTCGACAAACTTGACCGTCTTCTAAATAACTGCATTCGATTCGTTTTCAATCTGCGTAAATATGATCATGTCTCTGCGCATCGGTCACTTCTTAAGTGGTTGTCCATACGCCAGCGCAGAGAGCAAAGAGCGCTGACCACCTTGTTTTCATTTCTTGATTCTCCCTCTTTCCCTGTGTAACTTGCCTCCCACTTTCAATACATTTGCGCTAACCATCATAAAAATCTACGCTCATCGCAGAATCGTCTTCTTCAATGTCCCAGTCATCGCACAGACTTCATTCACTCTTCCTTCTTTGTCCAGTCTATCTCTCTGTGGAATGCGCTTCCCCAAGAAATCAGGATGGCACCCAACCGATTGACTTTCAAAGTTAAAGTTCGTGAGCACATTCGCAAAAAGTTGGCAGTTTCATTACAACGGTAATGTTTCTTCATTGTCTTACTTGATTTAAGTTCATTTATTTATATATATTTATGTATGTATATATTTATATATCGTTAGGTATGTATATTGTATTTATGGTTTAAATAGGTTTATGCGTTTATATTTTAAATATTTGTTCACCAAATTTATTGCACCTACCACTGTTTGTCTCTGCACCACCCAAAGGTTGACTGGTAGAAAATGCCTATGGCATTAAGTCCGCCTCTGTACATTTGTGTGCGTGAAGTATTAATTAAATAAATAAATAAATTATTTGCAGTACTGTGAAGTCTAGGCTTAAGAAATCTTATTTTGTTACCAGAAGTATATTTTTGTTACTGTCCCATAATAGCGGGCGCATTTTTTTTTTCTTTTTTTAATATTGTATAAGATGTTAATATATTTTTGTGTTGAAGACAAAAATAAATACTTCGGTTTTGCATTATGTATGTATAAAAATATTAATACAAAATAATATAGACTCAGTAATGTAAAGTTAATTAAGAGTCGTGGCTGAACAGTAACGTAAAGGAAATATTACCGCCAATATTTTAAGATTCTTCTGTTAAAATAGACTGATTTTTTAAAAACTAACGAAATTTTGTTTTATAATCCCATTTAATCAAACAAAACTTCTAATAATAGAATTCAACATTTTGACGTAGGTAATCTAGTGAAGGTAACAAAATAAGAATTTTTCTGTACCTTGGGTTTGTTTTAATAGATTTTGCTATTTATTTACGTTTTATATCTGAAAACAAACCCCATATTCATAATCTTAGACCTTTACCCATAGCTTAATATAAAGAAATCAGTTATATTTCAATATTTTCATTTTATCATATTTTCTAAGCAATGGTACACTTTTTTTGAGAAATGCTCTAATGCTAACGGCCAAGTATGTCCTCCACTAAGTTTTTCCATATATTCGCCCGCCAAAACAAATAGCAGATAGCATGCCACCAGATTGGGTCCTCGAAAGGTCTGAGAGTGGTTGGATGCGAAGTGACGTATTTTTTGAATACATTACGAATGATTTTAATAATTGGTTGGTCAGTAACGAAATTAAGAAACCCATTCTCTTACTGGTTGATGGACACAGATCCCATATGTCAATTGAGTTGAGCGCGATGTGCGAGCGATAGGAAATAATTCTTTACGCTCTGCCACCAAATACCACGCGCATACTTCAACCGGCAGATGTCAGTGTATTTGGGCCTTTGAAATCGGAATGGAAAAAAGTAGTGAGGAAGTTTTTGACGAAGCCAGAAAACATAAACTCTTCTGTCGCCAAGACAAATTTTTGCGCTCTTTTCAAAGACTGCCTGGAAAATGCAAATATGCAGCGAAATATAATTAATGGCTTCAGAAAATGCGGGCTTTATCCATTTGATCCTGATGCAGTGGATTATACGAAATGTGTTCAGAATACCCTGGAAATATTAAACAAACAGTACGCAGTACGGGTGCTAGAAGTGCAGGGGGAGGCTAGCGTGTCCGAAGTCCGAAGTGTCCGAACCAGTAGCAGTAGCGCCTGAGTTGTCAGGAAGAGCGCGTGTGCTTATTGTGCGAAGGGTGTGTTATTTCCAGTTTCATGTAATTTTACTATATTTCAAGTGAGTTGATTATGCTCGTGAAACGGAAACGTAACGAGAAACATTGGGTTGTGAAATTAACAGTTTTAAAAACATCCGGGTATGTTGTCTCTGCACTTCTCTGGAATCCCTAAACTAGAGCTTGTTTTGTTGCGTCTCGCTTCCTCCTGAACCCCTAACCTTGTACATCGTACGCCAGACAGCACATAAGTGGAAACAAAATAGTATAACGGCATAAAATACAGAGATTACATAAGTAAATCTACATACAAAGTGCGCTCGAGCATCGCACATATAGACAACGCTCACGGACAAGATATCTCAGAGCGGTTGAAAACAATGCGAGCGCGAGTGCCATCCGCTTGAGACACGCGTCTGTTGATATTTTTTGTGATCATGGCAAGATTATGTTTTAAAGTGGCTATCTAAGCTCGATTTATATAATAGTTTCCTATTTTGAATCAGTATAAACGAAGTAACTTTTTTGTAAGGTAAATTCACGCCACCAAATATTACGTAAGTTGAAAACATGATTTTTTGTTTGTGTAGATATAGTGTTGTGTTTAGTGTCATTTGATAGATCGGTCTAAAACGGATAGGGCAAAATAAATTGTGTAAATAGGGTAATCTGTTTAGAAGTTATTAGAGATTTTCGATGGCGAAAATTGAAAAATGCAAAATTTTTATATGTTTTTGTCTATAATATTTTAGTTATTATTGGTTCATATTTCCTTTCTTCCTGTTTCATTCTCAATAATAAATCAAACAACCTGATACGAGGGCCATTACCACGATAGTTTTTTGTGCGTAAGCCAAAGTTGACAACCCTAGCGCGACCGCCGAGCGTAGGTATGAAAAACATACATGTGATTTACTTCTGTACTCTCTGTATTTTGTGATAACGATCTCGCGTTGTATTGAAACTGTCTAATAAGCGAAGCCGCGGTGCCGCTGTATTGGTTGCCCTTGTATTTGTATGAACACTTGCACACGGCGCCGCGGCTGCGGCGGTGCCGCTGCAGCTACGGCATGATGTGTAAACAGCCTTATTTGTGTTTGGTATTTTGTTATTTTTATTAAATTATTATGTTATTTACAGGTTTTAAGAGTTAAAATGCCATTCAAAATTGTGCAGACCATTGAAAACGGCAACATTGTATTGACATGTGTACCACATCAATGGGAGAGTAGTGGAGTTATGTATTGGCCCAGAAAACAAAAACAGTCACATACGAGTAAGTTACAAAAAGATGGAAGTAGTCAGCCCGATGATACTTGGACACAAATCGGCTGAAATGATGATGATGATGATGAATGGTGCCCTGAGGAATTCAAATTGACCGTGATGTGTAACAAAAGAAGTATATCTAACCGAACTTTCCTCAATCCTCAAATGAAAGAATGCATCTTTTAAGTCCAATTTACTGAATACCTTAGCTCCAGATAACTTGTCGATATGATCTTCTATGACTGGAAGTGGAAATTCGTCCTTGACCATCTTTTTATTAATCATTCTATAATCAACACATACCCTTGTCGATCCATCTTTCTTCTTTACAAGCACTAATGGGCTCGCATATTCAGAAAAACTTGGCCTAACAATACCATCTCGTAACCATGTACTTACCTGTTTCTCTACTTCCCTCTGCTCAGCGAGTGACAGCCTTCGTGGACGCTGTGCCACAGGAATGTCATCTTTCAATATAATCTTCATTTCTATCGGAGCCTCCTTTATCCCCTTAGGTTGATACTTGTCAACCAATTTCTGAGCCACCTCTCGTATCTGTGGATTAGAGACATAACATACCGGTTCTGAAACCTCGGTAAGCATACACTGCAGCAAAACATCATTATGGTGAGGCATAACAGTGACTGAACCTTTATCTATTACAGCAGTAACGTTTACTTGAAATGGTTGGCCTAAAATAACTTTGTCAGGCATTACTTCTTGTGGAACGATGTAAAAACACACATCAAAACAATATCCATCTATTTCTATGTTTACATTGAACTTCCCTAGCGAAAACACGTTTGCAGAACCGAGTCCTGACAATGTGACTCTTACGTTTTCGTGTGATGTTACATTCAACTCAAAAAACAAATTAGAAGCTATTAAATTCAAGTCACTACCAGAATCTACAAGACTATCAACGTTTATTCAACTAATCTTAATGTTTTTAACTGATTTATTACATGCAAAGTCTTTGTTTACACTTAACACCATTTCGCTTTGACACTTATGACACTGACGTGGTTGGCAGAAATTTGACGTTAACACTGACTCGTTCACACTTATCATTCGTTCGTTCTTTCCTCGTTCATCTTCATCGTGGCCGCCATATTTTTTTTCCGGATCCGCAACGCCGCCGCCATGTTCCGGCAAAACTTTCGTACACAGGGAACTATGACTGCCGCCGCCATCTTTATGCTTACTCTGCGAATCCGCATTTGAGATTTGCTCCTTGCACTCTCGTCCAATATGACCGAACGAGTTGCATCGGAAGCATTTTAAACCTTTCTTGCACGCATTGGCGTCGTGATCTGTGTCACCACACTTAAAACATCTGCGACTAGACTTTTCCAAATGACCCTTCTTTTCCAGCTCCTGTTTCTGCCGATTCGTCGTACTATCTCTTGCTTTTTCTTATTCTTCATAGTTTCGTAGATGATTATTCTTTATTTTAACACTGAGTATGTGGACGCGCCGAACAGGATTGTTTTATTAGATTCGTAGTCTTGTATTCTGTCTATTACACAGGCCAACATGGTTTTGTTGTTGGAAAGTGGAGGGTCATTTCTGAAGTAATTTTTTGCGTAGAATCCGAATCCGGAGTCAGAATTTGCCCATCACGTCAGGATTTTGAGATATTTGAGGTTATAAACCCAAAAAATAGCGTTTTTGGCTATTTTTGAGGTTATGTACAGAAGACACAGAATTTTTTGGGGTTTTTTTAGTTGTATCATATAGTACTACTCTTTCTCTTCAATTAGAGAGTTGCAGGGTTCAATTACGATTTTTCTTCACCAAGTTACGCCAAATTTCAAATTACGACATATGTCCCATTAATGTCATGAGTATTTATTTGCACAAAAAAATTTGAGACAGACGTTTTCTACTGGTTAAATAACCAGTAGAAAACGTCTGTCCTAAATCTTTAATATCTCGACTTCAAATTCGTAATTGGTAACCTCGAACACCCCCGAATACAAATTTTCAAGAGTAAATATTTTTTTAATTTGAAATTGGCGTAACTTGGAGAAAAAAAATCGTAATTGAACTCTGCGACTCTTTAATTGAAGAAGAAGAGTAGTACTATATGATACAACTAAAGAAAAAACCCCGAAAAATTCTGTGTCTTCTGTACATAACCTCAAAAGTAGCCAAAAACGCTATTTTTTGGGTATATAATCTCAAATATCTCAAAATCCTGACGTGATGGGCCAATTATGACTCCGGATTCGGATTCTACGCAAAAAATTACTTCGGAAATGACTCTCCACTTTTCAACCACTGACATGACCCCATTATTTGTTGGCCTGTGTTATATACTGTATCGCCACGTAATCCGGGAACTTAGCACGTTTGCCCAACTCCTTCATTTTTAACATATATTCGTAGTGGGTTTCTGTGCTTTTCTTTCTGCGGGCCGCCATGAGCTCGTGCATTTCTTTGCTTTTGACGGTTTCCGGGAACTCTTTCAGTAATGCCGTCCTTAATTCTTCGTAATTTGTTAAGGCTTTTTCCGATTTGAGCCATAATTCTGCTGTACCCGTAAGTGATCTTCTCGCCAGAATCAATTTTTGCCGCGCCGACCACCCGAATATCTCGGCGTTGTCTTCCACGTCCTGCGCCCATTTTGTTGACGAGTACGTCTTGTCGACATCGTTAAATTTTGGGATTATATCGGCGTAGTTGAAAGTCGGAACAGCGTTCTTGTCGTCGGACATCGTTGTTTTTAAAGAAAACTTCGTAACTTCTTAGTTAGTCGTCGTTCGTCGTCCACGTGCTGGCAGGCGGCAGCGCCTACCAGCACGTGGTCGCACGCGGCTCACCTTACCGCGAAGCACGCACAAGGCAATCTTCAGTCTTTATGCTTTTTTTTCTGGTATCCCGGACGAGCCCCCAATTTGTAGTGTTGGGATTACCAGAAAAACCACCGTACACTTTATAAACTATTTTATTTCACCTTTACACATAAAATCAAACTTCTTGCAATCGGGGTTGTGCGCCATCCCCCTCGGTCATTCTTTCTCATTCACTCATCATTCGTTCGGAAAACATCTAGCACTCTATCGTTCAGAAATTATCTTAGTAATAATAAATCCTACATAAATTTGTCACCATTTGCTGCATAAAACATGAATATTAACAAACTAAATGGAAGAAATCACTGGCTCCTGAAATACAGGTACTTTAACCTAGCTCTGGAGCCAGGGTCTCAAATTTTCTGTAACCTGTTTTTTATGGCAATAAAGAAATTATTATTATTATTATTTATCTTTACGAATGCACCTGGCAGAAGCGCGTTCAATCGCGTCGAGAGAAGAATGGCGCCTTTAAGCCGGGAATTATCTGGACTCATACTTCCACATGATTCTTACGGAAGCCATTTGGATGAACAAGGGATAACAAAAGATCATGACCTTGAAAAAAAGAACTTTCAGAAGGCTGGTGAAGTTCTCGCAGAAGTTAGGAGTAATATGGTTATTGATGGCCATGGTGTCGTAGCAGAGTAGGGTCGTTGTTGGAACAGTGAATCAAGTGTACACAGTGAAGCATCGCCGTATTGGACAGAACGAATGGCATGACACAGGCTATCTCTTTCTCTCGCCTCCCGTTAAAACATACGACACCACCGTTCTAGTGTGCGCGCCTCTGCGTCGTCGCAAACACGTGTTGTTATAGGTTTTGTGAATCGCGAGCTCGAATAAAAAAGAACATGTAAGTATTGGTCATTTTTCTCTTCGTATGTATTCGTTTTATCCCTTAGTTAATATTTTTTCATAAAAACTATTTCTAAAGCACCACTTTAAGGGTAAGTTTGCCACGTGTTGCTATGTTATTTTTTATTATGATGCAATAAAAACAGTATAGTGGGGGGGGGGGGGGTACACAGTGGATAGTTCATTCCGGGGACACAGTGGATAATGATTCACTGTGTGCCGTAACAGTAACATACAACGGCTTTCTAAAGTGTAATCATGTTGATGTTTATTTTTTGCAGAATGCCAAGGAAACCGGCACCAGATGGCAGAAAAATTGGAAATGTGATAGAAGAAGCAATGAAAGATGCTCTTCAAAAAATATTACAAGGTAAATCTATTCGTCATGTATCAAAAGATAATCACATTCCATTTGCAACCCTATACCGATATAATATGAAAATGAAGGCTAGAGGTTCAATAGAGAACATGAGACTTGAACCCCATTACACCGTGAACAAAATTTTTAACGCTGAACAGGAACAGGCTCTTAAAGAATACTTTGAAAATTGAGCCCTTATGTTTTACGGTTTATCAACCAAAGATTGCCGAAAAGTGGCTTATGAGATAGCTGTCATAAATAATTTGAAAATGCCAGCCTCTTGGACTAAAAATCAATTAGCAGGAATCGATTGGCTCAAAAGTTTCCGCAAACGTCAACCTGAGCTTTCTTTACGACGACGGCCAGAAGCTTGCAGCTTAGCAAGAGCGACGGCATTTAATAAGCATACAGTTAATAGTTTCTTCGACAATTTGCATACTGTGTACCATAGATATCCCTGTTTTGCCGATGGTACAAGAGTATTTAATTTAGATGAAACTGCCACAACAACGGTGCAGAAACCCCAAAGAGTAATTGGTCCAAAAGGAAGAAATATCAATAAGGTGACGGGTGGCGAAAGGGGCATTCTCGTAACCACTTGTTTAATAATTTGTGCCGCTGGTAACGCATTACCACCTGTGTTCATTTTTCCAAGGAAAAAATTTAAAAACCATATGATAAAGGGAGCCCCACCTGGAACTCTAGGTCTGGCAACCCCAACAGGTTGGTTGAACACCGAAACCTTTGTCCAAACAATGGCTCATTTTATTAAATGCACGTCTAGTTCCATTGATAATCCTTCACTTCTGGTGATGGATAATCACGAATCCCATTTATCCATCGAGGCCTTAGACCTGACAAAAGCTAATGGGGTGACAATCATAACACTTCATCCTCACATGACTGCTAAAATGCAGCCGTTAGACGTGGGTATTAATTCTCCATTCAAAGTCTTCTATAATTGTGAAATTGATTCATGGATGATGAAAAACCCAGGGAAACCAGTCACGATATATGATCTTGCTGAACTAGTAGGTAACGCCTTCAACAAAGCTATGACGCCAACAAATATATTAAATGCATTCAAGAAAACTGGCATCTTTCCGTTTGATAGAAACATTTTCAGTGAAGATGATTTCCTACCCAGCTCTGTAACAGACAGTTCTTGCCCTGAATTATCTCTTGGCGAAACTACAAACATCGAGAGTGATCTAGGTAGTCCTACACCTGATTTATACAACCTAGATGAGGTCCAATGCAATGAACAGGGCCTGCACCTAGAGCTTACTAATTCGGAGGTCTCGAATCTAAACCAGAAAACTCCTCCACCACTACCTCTTTCAGAGATTCAGTACGTAAGTCCTCAACCCGGATGCTTTAAACCTACATCGACATTATCTACAACTTTTATTAAACCAAGTCGGTTTCGACCACCCATTCAAGCTCAACCCAGAAAAAATACCCGAAAAAAGAAATCAGGACGTACTATGATTGCGACGGATACGCTGGAGAAAGAGGCCATTAGAGCACAAAAAGAAGAATATAAGAAAAACAAGCCAAAACAGAAACCAAAGAAGGCAGTTAGAAAAGTCCTATCGCAAAATGAAAGTGACTCAGAAGATCATGTTGAAAATGAGAACATTTCAATACACGACGAAGATTCCGATTGGTGTGAGGAAGACGAGATTGATACAGTATCAGTAACGGATGAGCAATTACTCAACAGTATTTTACCTCGCCTACCTGAAGAGGGTGACTATGTCCTGGTTCGTTTTGACACTAAACGAAGAAGCGTTTATTATGTTACCAAAATATTACACAATCGTAATGAAAAGTTGGACTACTACGTCAGTTATTTGCGCGGAAACCAAAAACACCAGTTCACCATGCCGACTGTTCCTAATCTGGCCTACGTGAAGGAACATAGTTGGGCACCTTAAGTGACCCAAATTGACTAGTTAATACTTATTTCTGTTATACCTAAGTATTAGGTCATTTCTTTAGCAATAATTAATTCGTTTCAAATGGTTTCTATATGTTAGTATCTGTGGCTATTTGGTTCGCGCGCCTTTCGGATCGCGCGATGGGATTCACTGAACCTGGCGACACTAGCATCATAGTTTGACCACAATGAGAACCTCCCGAGCGCCGACCAATCAGATTCTTCTTCCGTCTGTCTCGCTCGAAATATGTCGGCCGGTGTTTTTCTTGTAATTTTGAGGAAAAGTTGGTTTTTTCACTGTGATGAACAGCTAAAGTTTGAAGAAACTCGTTATAAATACCCAACAGTGATCTGACAATCTGTTTCGTGAAAGTGCTTCACGGTGTGAGCTGCTGATAGTTGCTGGTGAGGCGTCCCGGAGCTGGTCTGCAGGTTAGTGGACCAATAGTCTTGCAGTGCTGACGTCGAAACCATTTATCATTCTTCAGCTCACACGGTGGGTTACCTAGGAATTAATATAATTACTATCAAACCATAACTTTTCATAATTGAGTTCCCCGCGTGTGGTTGGCTATTTACTAGGACATGCAAACCGGATACCCGGATAACCGAAAAAACCGGATAACCGACTGATTTGAAACCCGGTTTTTATAGGATAACAAAACCGGAGTTTTCGGTTTCGGTTTTGTTGCATTTTTCGACTACTAAACTAACTACAACTCAGGAAAACTTAGACTATACAGTACCTAGTAAATGTTTCATGGAACATCAAGGACAACTCCGACAAGAAATAAAGAAGGCTCTCAAACAATATACCTCTGGTGCAAGCCTATCTACAGAACTTGATTTAGAAACTAGAATCAGGGTGGAAATGGCACTTTACGACGGTGGAGGAAAAATGGGAGAGCACTTAATAAAAGTATATAAAGCTTTGGAATCTATACCTCCAACAAGTGTGGAATCAGAGAGAGCCTTTTTATCAGCAGGTCTCATCTATACTAATATTATAAAGCTGAAGAGTTTGTTTGTTTGGTTGAACGCGGTAATCTCAGGAACTACTGGTCCGAATTGAAAAAATATTTTTGTGTTGAGTAGCCCATTTATTGAGAAAGGTTATAGGTTATATAACATCACGCTACGATTAAAAGGAGCGGAGCAATAACGAAAAATGAACGAAAACTAGCAGGCAATTCGATGCGACGGGAAGGGTCAGGGTAGAAAAAATTGACGCGGACGAAGTCGCGAGCAGAAGCTAGTCTGTTTTATCTATAACAATGACAGATTTATTTTGTTTTGGTTTATTAGGGAATAAAACTTCCATTTTATGCGATATTTCAATAATTATTTTGATTTCATTTTACGTACTGTTGATTTTGCCTGTTTGTATTTTATGACAGTTCAATTGTTATTTAATATTCTGTAATTTTAAGCCTTTGTCTACCTACCAAAGGTTCCAAATTGTGTATGTTAGTTTTAAAGCATATGTTATTTTCCTAAATAATAAGCTTTATGATTATTATTCTATGTTTTGTATAAAGAAAAGAAACTTTTTATATAGCCTGTTTGTTAGTACTTGTAGCTTATTTCAGTCCGTAAAAAATTCATATTTTGATTAGACTTCAGCATTTTCATTTCTGTACAGACATATTTCTAAAATCAAATAAAAAAACCCGAAAAAACCTATTTAACCGGTTTCACCGGTTTTGTAAACATAAACCCCGAAAACCGGTTTTTATAAACAAGCCGGTTTTTGCATGCCCTACTATTTACACGTCGGCTACACCAGAACATGATATAAAATTTATACTGCCCAAGCCAAATGTCGGGGGCAAGGAAATTATATACCCCCTTGACTTTTGTCCCTTTTGCGCTTATACCGTTGAGTGCAACCAAGTGACTATTGTCCCTTTTGCATCCGGTACGACACGTGATTAAATATGTCTCTTTCTTTCTATTCTACGATGTCTTAATGCTATTTCTCTTTTCCACTCGATTCTTAATACATTTCTTCATGCTATTAATCAAAAACTAGTTGCGCTACGGTTCATTTTGATTTAAAAAATAATGTCAAACGTCAGTCGTTTGTTTACGTTCGCACGTGAATTTTAACCGGTAGCATTTTAAAGTTATTTTCGGTTGTGGGTGAGCATTTTTCAGTGAATTAGTGATTTAATGGTTATTTATAATATAGGTAATGTGTGTGCAACCAGGATTTGACCTGAGGGTACGTATACTTCTATTTCTGTGTGGTTTTCAGTGCACTTGTAACAGTACTAGAATTTTGGGAATCCCTTCAATCAATCCCATATTTTTCTGTATTAGATAAACCTATCAACATAAAACTTACCCATAAGTTAGAATAGAAACATAGCTTTCTGACAATAACAATATTTTTATTCTACGTGTTAGGGTATTATTGTAATAAATTATATAATTTGCGTGAAAAATTATTCACCGTCAGCAAATGTTCCGTGCTACTCATAAGCTTGTAAAAAACTATTTTTCACTATGAAGTATGTTTTTTTTTATTTTATCGTATGTACATAGAACCCTTACATTAATAAAAGTCATAAAATGTGGGTGTTACCGATTTACTTTTAAAAATAATCCTATCTGAAGTTCACATAATGATTTTTTCAACTATAGTCAATGTTTACAGCTCAATATAAACAAAATGAAACGAAATGTCAACAAACACTTATCACGACTTGAAAGAGCCATTCATATACTTGAACAATAACATCACTGAAGGTGGCTCATGTTACCGTTAAGGGTCTCAGCACACATATGGGATCGGAAAGGGATCGTCACCGTATCGCCTCGAGCCGTTCAGAATGGTTTGTATTAAACTCCCTACTGCAACGCACACTAATCGGAATAATAACGTAATCGCCTCGCCTCGGAACAGGCTCCGAACTTGAATTCCCGCGCTTACGGCTCATCGTCCCCGCGCTTACGTTTCTCCGTCCCCGCGCTTACGTCTCTCCGTACCCGAGCTCACAACTCTTCGTCCACCCTTTCCCCTTTCCCCTCCCGCGACTTGCCTGCTAAAGACGCCGCCATTCGCAAGGAGTATTTCATTCGTGTTGCGCGTATGTTTTATTTAAAATTTTAAGTTCGATTCAAACACAAAATAACGATGCAAAGGGAGAAACTTATTGAAGAAGTGAGAAAATATCCATATTTATATGACTTAAGTGATGCTAAATACAGCAATACTATAAAAAAGGACGAGGCTTGGAAACAAATAAGTATTACTTTAAAGCAATCTGGTAAGTACCTACTCCTATTTAATTATTTATTTAATGTTTTTCGCGTATGTAGGTATGTATGGGAAATAAAACAGTTGTGATTAATATAATTATAATGAAAAATTTAACTGGAATATCCATTAAGAATTAACATTAATATTTAAAGCTAAAAGCTACTGCCATGGAACTCGCCCGGTAGAAGTTTGAAAATATGTTTTGAACTTTTCACGTACATTAAAAGCGGTAGCCATATGGGCACCACTAATACTTGGTAATTGACTTAACAATCGGTCTTCGCCGAATTCAACTGTAATTTCCTGTTCTGTTCTGTTCGGTTCCTGTAAATTCATCTCAATGTTATATGTCCTCATCATATTGTGTAAAATGCAAGTTGTTAATACCACTTTATCTACAAACTTTGGATGCAATTTAATATTTTTGTTGTAAATCGCAAATTTTTGATATAAAATTCCAAAAGCGTTTTCAACAACCCTTCTAGCTCGTGATAAGCGGTAATTATATTGCCGTTCAGGATCTGATAGTCTCCGTGTATTTGAGCGAGGATATGGTCTTAATAAATATGTCTTCAATGGAAATGCCTCGTCTCCCACAAATACATGTGGCATTGCATGATTAGTTCCTGGTAATGGTTTGTCACATGGAATATTGAATGTGTTTCTTTCAAGTGCCTTTCCAAATGTAGATGATGAATAGATTCCGCCATCGCTGTTTTTTCCATAGGCTCCTACATCAACCGCTATGAATCTGTATTCAGGATCAACTATAGCTAACAAAACAATAGAAAATGTTTTTTATAGTTAAAAAACAACGATCCACTATTGGGAGGTGCAATTATATTTACATGTTTGCCGTCAATGGCGCCTATGCAATTCGGAAAGTTCCATTTATTTTTAAATCCTTCTTCGATTCCTTGCCATGTGGCTGTAGTTGGTTGAGGTATATGAATTGGCATTAATTTATTTATTATTGCATTGCACACATCTATTACTATCAAACGAATAGTTGATTCTCCTAAACGGAAGCTCGATGATAAATTAGTAAATGTAGATCCAGTTATGAAGTACCTGCAACAATAAATGTATATTTAATATACGTTTTATAATACGTGTATATGTTTATGTGAATGTGTGTGTACGTACTCCTTTTCACACATACATGTGTAACTACATGCGCTTGATATAGTTAACCATGATTTATTTTATTTCAGAATCTGAGTGCAAGAAAACTTGGTTAAATCTTAGAGAGTCTCACCGACGAGCTATGAAGAAGCGTAAAACTAAAAGTGGTCAGGCAGCCCCGACGACGAAAAAGTGGACCTTTGAAGATGAAATGAGTTTTTAGTACCTCATTACAAAGAAAGAAATACGATCTCTTCGGTTGATGATGATGACGGTTCAGATGTTAGCAGTTTCTTGGGTAATGATGATTCACAGAACTCAATAAACATAATTCAGTCTCCAGAAAACTTACAAGCGGAAACTACTCCACTTTCGCCGCGTCCTGAGTCTTCTGCATCTTCAGTTGCATCCAAAATTTCAAAAAAAAAAAAATCTTAATATTGAAAAAAATTCAGCGTCACAAACTTTAATGAAATATTTATTAAATCACAACGAAACCAAAAAAGAAGATGAGATAGATACATTTTTTAAGAGCATTGCGGCAACGGTTAAAAAATTTTCAGAATATAACCAAGCTGTTATGAAAAGTAAAATATATAACGCAGTTTCGGAAATGGAGTTAAAAGAAATCGCAGAGAAACAAAGCTATTATAGTTATCGCAACCCTTACATTCCCCAAAGTTCTCTTTTAAAAATTTGTAAAATATTGTTATTGTCATCTTCTGATGACATGCCTCGAGGTTATACCACTCTAAATAACATTAGCCACGAGATACAATCAACATCTGGCGCTTCAAACATTCATGATTTTAATATTTCAAACTTAGAAGAAAATGGCGCGTCAAATGCTGACGATCTTGATACTTCAAACAATCTTTAATTTATACAATGATTGTATTTTTGTTGTGGCGCTATTTTTGTTTAATTGCCATAATTTTTGGATTTAATAATATAGTTTTGTATAATAAAAAAATATGTGATTTATGGGTATTTTTTTTTTACCTAAACTACAAAAAAGTTGCATTTACTAAAATACCTTACGCAATCACACAAAATATATACACACATACACCAGACATAAAACGTACATCCCCTGTGCACACCTGATCGCAAATGAGGGTTATCGACAGAGGATAAAAATTAATCTATCTTGTAGTTTCGGAACCGAGTATTTTTTTTGTACACTTAAAAAAAAGAACAATAGAGATAATACAAACATTAAAATTATAGTACAAATATTTATGTAGACCAGATTAAAAATTCCAAAAACAAATGCAATTTCTCACCTTAACGTTACAGCTAGTTTTTCTTCGGGCGATATTGTTTCTCTGAATGTTGTATTCTTCTTCCTTATACATTCATCTATAGACTGCAATATGTTATAAAAGAGATATTTCGGCATATGAAAATAAATATAAAATTTCTCTTCATCATCCATCAAATGTTTTTTTATAGTCCGAAATTCCCCTTCAGTACTCCTTGCTTTATTCATACTGTGTACCCAATATCTTTTTCTTTTTTTCTTGCTATTTTCTTTTTCCTCTTCATCAAGTGCTATGGCTATGATAGCCAACTCACGTATTGTAAACCAAGACATAACCGTGCGCTACACTTAACGTTTGGATTCAAACTGATCTGGTGCCAACCAGGTCAGCCAGGGGGCGGCGAGGCGTAAGCGCGGTGTCGCCTAGCCGTAGCCGAGTTGACGTACAGGCGCTGCTGATACGCTTTCGTTACGTGCATACGGTAGGTTGACGCCTGGTTGACAGCGAGGCGAAAGGCGTTACGGTTACGATCCCTTTCCGATCCCATATGTGTGCTGAGACCTTATGGCAACAAAAAAATGTTTTGTGCGCTCAGCCATATGGCGCACGGTGCGCGTCATCGTTTTTTATGACAGTTGCATTCGACAATTTAAAGAAGGATGCGCTCTTACCTCAACCGGATACTAACTGGAAAGTGTACGAACAAAATGCTCAAAAAAAAAAACAACCCTATCTTAAAAGCCTAGAGTTTACTTTTGTCTATTGGATTCAATGAAAAAAAAAACGTTCCCAAGCGTGTGCGAGCGAGAAACCGACATTGGTGGAGAGTGTCTCTGTCTTGCCTTGTCACCGATTGGTCACCGATTTAATCAATATGGCCGAAACACTTTCGCGTTGAAGTCATATTTTTGTGTTCGCAGATTTTTATTGTATTAAAGTGAAACCGGTTTAAATAATGGTAAAATCGTGTTGTGTGAAGGGGTGTAGTAGTGAGGGGTATGCTGGATGTGGAATTTCGTTTTTTAAGTAAGTTTTTAACTTTTACAACTAGGGTAACCAATGTTTTAGATTGACATAAGGAAAATTCCAAATAAAAATCACATAAATGCTTTAAAATTGCTAAGAGTAGTGTCTCTATGTAGATTCGAACATTCTTAGAGTACGTATTGTATTTATATTTTCATTTTATAAACTCAAATATTGGACAATAAAATGACTAAATAAAATAAAATGATTGAATTATTAAAATTTCTTATAAAAGTTTGACTATTTTTATCTGTTCACTCATGTGTGTATCTTTTTTTCAGGTCTTTATCTACCTATAACAAACCAAAAAGATTATAAATCCCTTTTCAATCAGCTGAAGAAATCTGAAAGCGCTAAGGTAGCTTTTAAGAAAAATTATAATCTGGCAAAGAAAATGACAAGAAGCACTGCATTTAACATAATGTCATCGAAAATGTCAGCAACTGCGAAGATATTCTGCCAAACGCAAGTCTCTCAGAGTGGGAAGAAAAAACGTGGCAGACGATTCACACTAGATGAAAAAAAATTGGCATTATCTTTGTATAAGCCCTCGCCTAAGGCTTATCGCTTATTGAGCCACATGTGCGAACATTGCAAAATTTACTGCACAAATTAGATTTGAAAACTGGAGTCAATAAATTAATATTTGAAAAAACTTTTTACCAAAAACTTTAACCGCCGAAAAAACTTTTTACCAAAAACTTTAACCGCCGAAAAAACTGAAAAGCAAAAAATAATAAACCTTAAAATTATGAGTCGGCGCTTTGAGTGATCTTTGTTCATTGGTTTTTCAGCGCCGACTCATAATTTTAAGGTTTATTATTTTTTGCTTTTCAGTTTTTTCGGCGGTTAAAGTTTTTGGTAAAAAGTTTTTATTTTATACTTTTTTGTGGCTTTAATGTACTTATAATACTACTCTGTATAAAGTTATGCGTGGTTAAACATTACAATCAGTGAGTGAACAATCAATCATCCCCTGTTTTCCGACCCTTAGGGTTCGATTTTGTTTTCCAAATTTATATGGGACCACTCTCGGAGTACCCTATCCAATGAATAAAGAATTATCAAAATCGGACTACTCTGTATAAAGTTATGCGTGGTTAAACATTACAATCAGTGAGTGAACAATCAATCATCCCCTGTTTTCCGACCCTTAAGGTTCGATTTTGTTTTCCAAATTTATATGGGACCACCCTCGAAGTATACCCTTTCCAATAAAAAAAGAATTATCACAATCGGACTACTATGTAAAAAGTTATGCGTGGTCATACATAAAAAAAAAAACAAACAAAAAAAAAAATATACGCGTCGAATTGATAATCTCCTCCGTTTTTTTCGTCGGTTAAAAACCTAAAAAATAGAGTAGCAAAACTGCCTGAAAATTATAAATATTGCTCACTTTTATTTAATGAGATGGCGATTGGACCTGCGATTATATATGACAAAAAGCATGATAAACTTGTTGGATTTGTTGATGATGGAGAAAAAACTGAAAGGGAATTTTGTGATCACGTGTTGGTTTTTATGGTCAGAGGAATAGTTAAAAAGTTTAAGCAGCCAATAGCATATTATTATTGCCATGGAAGCACAAACTATTGAGCTAAAAGCTCAAATTAAAAATATTATTTTAAAAGTACAAGAAACTGGACTTAAAGTTGTTGCAACTATTTGTGACCAAGGCACCTCCAATGTGGCAGCCCTTAGTTTATTACTCAAAGAGACAAGAGAAATGTTGGTAAGGGAAGGTAAAGAATACCGGGAAGGATTTTACAAGATCGGGAAAGACAACATTTTCTCCCTCTATGATCCACCTCAACTTATCAAAGTTATAAGGAATAACTTATTAACAAAAAAATTAAAACACACAATAAAAGAAAAAGATTGCACTGCTAAATGGTCCCACATTGTGGCCTTATATAATAGGTGCCCATCGTATAGAGGCGTCAAAATAGGACCGAGACTGACTGCTCTTCACGTATTACCCAATTTAATCCCAAAGATGAGGGTGAAACACTGTACACAAGTGTTTAGTCAGTCAGTAGGAGTGGGACTTGGGTGTTTGGCAGTTATGCAGACATTTTCTACAATTCAATACGTTGTTTTTATAAATAATTGAAACTTATTATGTATTTCCTCATCATTTTCTCTTTTGTATTTAACTCTTGCCTGTCATATTTTATTATAGTAGTAAGTATTATTTGAGTGTACATTCTAGTAATCCCCTCAGTCATGTCTTGATTATTGTTTTCATTTGAACAATGTGAGGTAAATATTATCTGCTCTCGTCAAAATTAAAATAACTAATAGTAAAAACAAACAGTCGGAAAGGAAGTACAAACCTGCAAAAGGTCATACTCATCAACCAAACTAAAAAAGGCGAAAATAATTTTTAACCAATATTAATATTAAGCACCCCACGCTTTTTTGAAATTATTTTCTCCTTTTTAGGGTTCCGTTGCCAAATGGCAAAAAACGGAACCCTTATAGATTCGTCATGTCTGTCTGTCCGAGTATGTCACAGGCATTTTTTTCCGAAACTATAAGAGCTATGCTGTTGAAACTTGGTAAGTAGATGTATTCTGTGAACCGCATTAAGATTTTCACACAAAAATAGAAAAAAACAATAATATTTGCGGTTCCCCATACATAGAACTGAAACTCAAAAAAATTTTTTTCATCGAACCCATACGTGTGGGGTATCTATGGATAGGTCTTCAAAAATGATATTGAGGTTTCTAATATCATTTTTTTCTAAACTGAATAGTTTGCGCGAGAGACACTTCCAAAGTGGTAAAATGTGTGTCGTCCCCCCCCCCCCCCGTAACTTCTAAAATAAGGGAATGATAAAACTAAAAAAAATATATGATGTACTTTACCATGTAAACTTCCACCGAAAATTGGTTTGAACGAGATCTAGTGAGTAGTTTTTTTTTTTAATACGTCATAAATCGTAAACCACAATTTACCTTTCATTCAGTCAACTAAAATAAAAAATTACTACAATAAAAAATTTAAAAAAAAACTTTTAATTTCATAAACATAAACCTTATGCATAAACCGTAAATACCTGCAGGTTTGTACGGAACCCTCGGTGCGCGCGTCCGACTCGCACTTGGCCAGTTTTTAGTTTGTTTTTAAAGCGTGTTTTTTAGTTTTCTGAAGAACTAATAAGGTCACTATATGTCTCCTAGGGCGTCCCCTCCCGGTGTTTCATAATAAGGTGCGTAGTACTCGCAGCCGTGTGTGTATAACCAATGTGTGTTTGACTGGCCTGTTAGTCTAGTGGTTAGTGACCCTGACTGCAAAGACTGAGGTCGATGGTTCGATTCCCACCCAGGACAAATGTGTGATGAGCACAATCATTTGTTCTGTGTCTGGGTGTAATTTATCTATAATATGTATGTATTTAGAAACATATAAGTACGTTTATCAGTTGTCTGATTACCATAGTACAGGCTTTGCCTGGTTTGGGATCAGATAACGGTTTGTTGGTTGTCCTAAGATATTTATTTATTTAATTGTATGAACCTAAACGAGGCAAAAAGAGTGTGTAGAGATCGTAGCAGGTGGCGTTCCGTGGTTTCTGCCTACCCCAATGGGAAAAAGGCGTGATTTTATGTATGTATGTTTTTTAGTTTTTTGAACTATTATTGATTTAAACTATTATTATTTTCAATTTTTCGTTGGGCTAACTACAAAAGCGTTTTTTTTTTGTCCCAACATAATGGAACAAATTTATGAGATTATTGTATTGTCATCGACCCTTGACCCCTGTGCAAATTTTCAAGTTAATCAGACTCCTAGAAGTAGGTGAAAATGAAGTTTCCATTACATACTTTGCAATTTCGTTGCGAACAGACGTGTCAAAGATTTATTAAAATAAATAAATAATTACTTGCTGAATCGTGACCTAGTTTCAGCAAATAGCCGGTAGTAACGCAAACTGTGTCATACGTAAGCATAATATGTTAGATATGTGTAAACGATTAATGTGAAAATGTGTATAAGTTTTTAACAAGAAATAACTTATATTGTAATAGCAACCAGTCCCTTCAGCCGGGGCGGCAGATGTGCTCGGAGCCCACCTCCTACACCCGTGCCCGTGCCCGCACCTGCACCTGCACCCGAGCCCGCACCCGCTTCTCCCCCTAAACCGCCCAGCCAAAGAGTCGATGACGGGATTGAAGTGATAGCTACGCCAGAAATCCAGAACTGGATGTCGTCCATTGAGCAATGCCTCAATGAAGTATGCTCTATTACATCAGAGGGTAAATTGAACATGGAGCAAAAACTGCGGATAAGTACCCTATGCCGAAAAGTTACGGTACGTCCTGCGTGAGCGATCTAGACGCGAACGCGAAGCGACGCGGCGCGGCGCGAAAACAACAAACAGTCGAAACCTATTGAAGTGGCCTACGTGACCAAACGCACGTGGGGTGCGGTGCGGAGCGGAGCGAAATGAAGCGAACGCGATCAGTTGGCTTGATATTTTCGCGCGAAGTGGACGCGTCGCCCATATTTTTTTCAAGCAAAAATTGTAAAATGTTGGAAGTAGAACTTCTTATTAATGCTATCCAAGAACGTCCTACATTATGGGACAAAAGGAATAAAAGTTATCATAACCGGTTATTATCGCACCGCGAATGGGAGGCTGTGGCTAAAATAATTGGGACTACAAGTAAAGTACAACATATTTCTTTATTATTATTACATTCTTGGCAAAGGATGTTGCTCAAAATACAATTTAAAGTTTTCTCTTGCCTGTGCGGCTGCTCGTGATGTAGCATTGTATCTTCTTTGAGAATTATGTCTTTGTGTTAGTGACATATTTTGATATGTTTTTCGGAAAGACATTAACTCATTCTCATTTATTGATTCAAGATCCCTTATAATATTGTGTAGTAAACATATGGCTTTGACGATATGAACTGCATTTGTAACATTCGTTTCGATAGATTTATGTAGAATTCTGAATTTAGAAGTTATTGAACCAAAAGAACATTCCACCACCATTCTGGCTCGAGATAAGCGATAATTATAATTATCTTTGGCGTCCCCTTTAACCGTTGACTTTTCTGGAAAAGGTCGCAATAGGTATTTCTTTAGAGGAAACGCCGCATCTCCAAGGAGCACATACGGAGCTATGATATTAGAGCCCGGTAATACTTGTTCTTTAGGTATTTTTAGTCTTCCTTGTTCTATTGCTCTTCGAAAGGGGCATTCCTCAAAAACACCGGCATCGTTGTCTTTTCCATAGGAACCCACATTTATCATTACAAACTTATAATTTGCGTCAGTGACTGCTAACAACCCAATCGAAAAAAAGGATTTGTAATTATAATACATGGAACCACTCTTTTTTGGTTTTTTTATGCGAATGTGCTTTCCGTCAATACATCCAATGCAATTAGGAAACTGCCATCTGTCCCAAAAACATTGCGCTATGTTTTTAAAGCTATCTTCTGAAGGTTCGGGCATGTGTTTCCTAACTAATTGAGTCCATATAGCTTTGCAAACTTGTGGTACGATTGTAGAAATAGCAGATTTTGAAATTCTGAACGAGAAAGCGAGTTGCCGAAATTGTATACCTGTGGCCAAATACCTAAAATAATGCAAAATATTAAGTTATAATTCCTTTTCTTTTTTCAGTTGAAATGACTAAGAAAAAATGGAAAAATTTGAGAGACGTGTTTAGTAAAGAATTAAAAAAAATTCCTAAGCCACGTTCTGGGACTGACGCCGATAATGAGCCGAAGTATACAGGCACATGGCCACATTTTGAGGCCATGTCTTTTTTAAAAGTAGTTCTGAAACCCCGACAAACAGAAGGGAATATTATATCAAAAGACTCCGAAAGCAATTCTGTAGATCTGTCAGTGTATTCAGACGCGGCTAGTCCGGAAGAGATTTTCAACATGAACGCATCTGACAATGACAACACCCAGCTCCCTGAATCTGCGTCTATTTTAGAAGAAATACCACAGAACATGTCCATAGATAACAACCTTCGACAAGATCGTCCACCTTCGCCCTCGTTGCCAGGTCCTTCGCCTTCATCCTCATTGCCAGCTATCACAAGGCAAACACGCAAAAGAAAAGATATAAGTCTCGAAGCATTTCTCGATATTGAGAGGGAAAAAATGAAAATTCTTCGCGAAGATCAACCAGATAATACTGACGACGACCTTCTTTGGTTCAAATCAATATTACCTTACATGAAACAGTTGCCATCACTCAAAAAATTACATTTTAGAACGCAGATGCAGGAGCTTCTTCTAATGGAGCTGTCAAAGTTAAACCCACCACAATACAGTGCTCAAGAACATGACTATTACACATCTTTGTGAAAGTATTGCAATTATGTACATACTTACTAATTAAACTTAATTAATATTATATGTAATCTCTAACATTTATTTCATAGTTTTCTTACCTCAAAGTCACCATAAGTCGTTCTTCTACAGAAATAGGTTCCTGAAAATTTGTTGTAGTAAATTGCAGAACAGGTTTAATGGCTTGTACAATATAGTCAAACGTAGTAGGTAACATTCGACAATATTCCTTGAACAACAGGGGTTGAGTACGTAAATCCTGGTACAAATTATGAAATTCCCCATGAGTATGCCTTTCTAAGTACACAGTATTAGTTCCACTTCTCTGCTTTATACACTTCTTCAATATCTCATATTTAAGATATGAATTTTCCAACAACATTAGCTTCCGTCCGTCTATGACAAATGTTTAATGCTAACTGAACTGAACGGCGGCGGAAGGCGCGGAGGGGACGGTTCGCGCGCAGACAGGACAGAGTAGCCGCATCGCTCCGCACCGCATTAAATTCGCATCGGATCGTTTCGCAATCGCGTTCGCGTTGAGTCGTCCACGTAGGACACAGCGTAAGTCACGGCACATCGCAGATGGCAGTCCAGTATCAGTCCCTCAAAATGAGAGCCGTCCGGGCCCACTCCACCGTCCAAACACTCGAGGACCAAATTGATCTGTCTCAACAACTACAAGACCTGAAGCAGAAAATCGGAGCCTCAATTAAACCAGTTACGGAATCTTCCTTTGCCGACATGGTAAAAAAAGGTACCAACAATTTTATACAGTCGATAAATTTAAGCTCAGTGGCTATATATCCTAATGATAAACTGAAGTCTAGTGAAGAGACCAAAACCCTTGTCCAAAAAATTATTTGCCCCGAGCAAATGAAACTCCAAATAAGAGGACTACGTAAGACAAAAAATGGCGGTGTTATTATCAGCACAGAATCAAAAGACGACATTGAGAAGGTGAAAAAAACGATGGAATTAGCAAATTCAGGCCTTACAGTAGACGAGCCCCCAAAAAGGAAGCCAAGGGTAGTGGTTATCGGAGTGCCCTCATCTATGCAAGAGAATGAAGTTTTTACTTGTTTATTCCACCAAAATCTAGCCGAGAACCTTCACAACTGCAGCCTCGAGACATTTCTGACCTCCATTAAGTTAAGCCATAAGTCAGGTAAAAAGGACGCTGAAACCTGCAATTATATAATTGAAGTATCTGCAGAGATACGTAAAGCCCTGATAAATAAAGGCAGAGTGTTTGTGAATTGGTCATCATGCCCCGTCAGAGACTTTACACTTGTTACACGCTGTTATAACTGCCAGCAGTTCGACAGCTATTTATAATGGGCATTGTATTAAAACAACACGCAGCTCTACCCTACAGCACTGAATTTACTAATAAAAGACGTAAAGATATAGTCTGTCCACAAAATAGAACAAAACATGCTTTTATATCCAAATTTTATCTGTACCTCGGCCCTCTCCTCTATAATAGATTAAACTCTATAGCAAAAATTTTTTCACTAAACTATGCAAATTGTAAGAGAACTCTCAATGACGCTCTCCAAAGTATGTCTTACGAAGAAACAGAGAATTTACTAACTGTGTTAAAGTAAGTATTCACCTACGTTAAGTATTTAATTCTATAAAATTTTAGAAACTATTTTATAAGCTACTCAACATTTATACAATAATTTGTCTATTCACAACTTTTGGTTATTTATTTATTTTATAAGACTATTTAGGCTCTTCTTGCCTGAAACACAGGATAACCTAGTTCAGGCACGTAAATATTAGAATATAATTTACATATAAGCAAACTGTACATATTTTTAAGCCTTTTATTTTTTGAATAAATATTATGTTATGTTATGTATGTTATACATACATACAAGTGAAGCCAATATAAAGCGTGTAACATTTTGAATTATTTTGTATAAGACGTTCATGAAGTATTTTTTTACACGCTTTATATTAGCTTCACTTGTATGTTTGTATGTTTGTATATTTGTATGTTTGTATGTTTGTATATTTGTATGTTTGTTTGTAACCGACTCCTTATAGTGCGATTTTGACCCACTTTAAACGACCAGATTTCATTCAAACTTTGCACACCTGTCAAGGACTGATGACAATGCAATAATTTCATAAATTTGTGCCATTATCCTTGCCAGGGTTACCAGGACATCAAAAAAACTGTCACAAACTACGCTGACATACGTCTCAAAATTCGAAATACCCTAAAAAATAGAAAATAAATAATAGTTTAAAAAAACTAAAAAACACGCTTCCATGGAAAACCAAACTAAAAAGTACAAAATAATGGAAAAAAAGCGTGGGGTGCCTGATATCAATAAAAAAATACCTTAAAAGCACCCCACGCTTTTTTTCCATTATTTTGTACTTTTTAGTTTGGTTTTCCATGGAAGCGTGTTTTTTAGTTTTTTTAAACTATTATTTATTTATTGCAGATATGGGAGTTTTGGAAAAACACAGTCATGAGACAACGGACCTCCTGATGTTCTCGACGACCTTTTTGACAGCGTCAATGGCAGTTTTAGTGAGATCAGAGAAGGGAAAAAGTACCGTGCTGCAGTTACCCCAACTTCACCGCATCACAATTTGTGGAATTATAGTATCCCTATTCTCAAAACAATGAGATTTGTAAATGGTAATAATCAAGGAGTAGTGCCTTCTTTGTCTAGTTGGATTAAAACTATAGATAGTTTAAAAAAAAATGTAAATTTTTTAAATTCGAAGGGTATCAATTCCTTATTGCTGCGTAATTTCAACCAGGATCCATTGGAGAACTTTTTTGGAGCAATTCGAGCTCATGGCCAAAGCAATATAATGCCTACGTCGCACATTGGTTCAAGGGCGGAAAAAAGTCCTTTGTTTCGACTTTGTTTAAAATGTTTAAAATTTGGTACACACATGCTAGAATCTTAGTAGAAACAAGTCCTAAAATTAATACGGGCAAATAATTATACAGTATTTAATTATATGATGGCAAAGTAGGCTGATCGAGAATTAAAAAAATTCGTGCAAAAAATATTGTTATTTCAAGTATGAATAGAACCTAAATACTATAATAATCAACATTTATTTTTAGTTTAGTCATAAGTTTATTGTGTGTATTAATAAAATACGTAAACATATGTTTTGATAAAATGAGTAATTACTTGCTATTACATTTTAAATTAAGAAGGTCATTTGGAACCTTTTGTTTTTAATCATGAGATCATAACTAATCTTCGTTATCGACCTTTTTTTTGCGTTGGCAACACTATCGATAGGTCGTGAAAAAACGACTTCGTAGATTTAATAATTCAGAATATTAACTAATTGTGTTTATTTTGTGTTAAATCTATAGTTTATCGTAGAATCTAAGTATAAAGTGTCTGATACAGTGTTTGTGCCGTGTTTTTGTAGTGATTAAACTTAATAATCGATGTTTCGAAAATTCATCACCTACCGGCTGTCAAAGTTTGAAACTTTGGATTGAATTCATCGAACCCGGTAAGTATTTTGTTTTATAATTTATTATTGTCGTTATATTTACACACAATACAACATTTGCAAACACCGCTCAGGCTTATGGGTCCTTTTGCTTGACAAATTGTGGAAGCAAAATCGAAGACGAAAACATTTGCCTCAGACAAATAACTTACACTACAAATATTACTTCACACTTATTTATCTGTAATTAGTATAATCCTTTGTTTCCAATCCGCATTGTCGAAATTATGAAACTTTGTTGCTTCTAATCTCATGTCCCTATTTAACAGTTACCTACATTACATTCTTAGTGGAAATTACTTAGCCCAATAATTATCTTATATGAAAATATTACTCTTTCCGTATAAAGAAAAAATTGTGATAAGCCCCAGAATTAATTAAATAGCTTCATACTTTCCTATAAATACCTCAAAATTTTCATATTCTATTCTAAACTTAATCTTTTACTTTTTTTTTTAAATATATTTCTTTCTAACTGTTCTAGCCTCATACCTTCACAAGTTCACATATAGTTTCCTCAGACACTCAGCTGTCTCTTGTCATATTCCAGGTGCCATTAGGGACATTTTCTAATATGATGACCCGCGGAGCCACAGCTCGTGACATGAGTGACAAGTTGAAAGCAGTGCTGAAGGAGCTGGAGGCGCCAAGAAACGAATGCAAACAGCTGTTGCAGGAAAGAGAGGATAGTGAGGTTGAAGTAAAGAGGATTGTTGATAAAAACACTCAGCTCAAGAGCCAGCTCTTGGACCTTCATACCCAGCACGCGGACATACTTGACCATCATCACCATCTCCGTCAACTAGTGTCTGACTTCCAACATTGCAGTGACACTCATGACCAGGCACTGAAACGCATATCAGGCCTTGAATCAGAACTTTGCAAGGCACACAACACAATATCCACCATCAATTCTGTAAAAGCCAACGAGCAGGTTGCCCAAACCAATAGCCTTTTCGACGAGCTGGTTGGTAGTGTAGCCGGACTGCAGTATGAGGAGCCCACCATTTCCATAGACCTAACTGGGGACGATACCTTAACTAGATGTCCAACTCTGACTAGTCATAATAAAATTAAGAAATACATTAAAATTAATAAGAGTATTAAAAAGTATAAGAAACTATTGAAGACACAAAGTGTTTATATGTCCAATATTAATCTTAGGAAAGAACGTGTCAACTTACAGTGCCAACTAAAAGTTTACGTTAGAAACTAGCAGACAAATATATGATGTTGAAATACAAATCCTTCAAAAGGAATTACTGAGTAGGGAATATACTCTATCTTGTAAGTATGAGTCGAGTCAACAAATGCTAAGTGAGCGCTTACAGGAGGCCTGTGAGTTGGTGGACCTGGTGAAGTACAATGCAGAGAGGTATAAGTCACTGACAAACAATCTCACCTGTAGTTGTGCTCCCACTCCACCACCTCTCATGTCTCAGCATGTAATTCCTACCGCCTCACCTGTTTCAGCTCATACTCTAGAAACTATCAATCCCACTCAAAGTAATGTTCTGGTATATTCTGATAGATTAGGAGCAGGTTTTGGATCATTGTTAAATAACCGCTCTAAACATACCATTGCAAACTGTTGTTACCATAACCTGCATTTTAATGAGCTTATTCATAAAATAAAACAAACAAATATGAATCAGCAGACTACTGTAGTTATCTTAAGACGTAATGGTATCGTGGTCACGTATGTTTCGAGGGGGTGAAGCAGACGCGGGCTGGTAAGTGGCACGCGGGGCCCCGCTCTCTGCCGCACTCGGCCAGCAAGCTATAGTCCGACCGCTGTAAGCGTGACCCTCTCTCGTGAACCAAAATATTTCTGCAGAGGATCGCGCATACGGCAATCGGACTGTCGTGGCCAGTTGTAGATTTACGTGATACTAGTTGCGCAGTTTATAGAAATATATTTATTTTCTCAATGTATGTAATGAGTACATAATATGGTGCAGTAAATAAATGTAAAATAATATTTTAATTAGGCGCATACACTAGTGTTTTTATTATTACATCTATTTACATACGAATACTGGCCTACTTATGAGTTCCTATAATAATTCCAATTCGTTTGTTGTTTGAATGGGTACTCGTATTAAAGATGAATCCAAACTGGTTTTTCCAAAAATCGGTTCCTTACACAGGATTTTTTTTATCACTACCCAAATTTTCATAGGGTGCTCTATCCATGAATATGAACAACTTTGACTATGGGACCAACTCTGAAATCACGGAAAACATCTGCTGTTTTTAACAAAAGTTCAATACATACTCGACCAAAATGTATGAATTAGCAGATTTCATTCATGGGTAGAACAACCTATGAAAATTTGGGTATTGATAAAAAATTGCCCTGTAGAAATAAAAACAACTAATTAAAACAACTTTTATCCTACTAATATTATGAACGCGAAAGTTTGTATGTATGGATGTTTGTTCCTCTTTCACGCAAAAACAACTGACCTGGGTGCTTACTCTCGAATATAATTCCAATAGATCGACATTGGTCAAACGTCAGTTGGTTGAGTTAAACGTCAGGGATTGGCTAGACTCAGTGAGTCCAGCCAATCACTGACGTTTGACTGACAATTCCAATGTCTATCTATTGGAATTATATTCGAGAGTAAGCACCCTGATTTAGATGAAATTTAGCACACAGATATTTTATAACCTGGAATAACACATAGGGTACTTTTTATGTATATATATGTTCCCGCGGGATAATTTCCGACCTCCACGCGGGCGAAGCCGCTGGCAAAAGCTAGTATATCTATACAAATAAATAAAATTGGAGTGACTGTTTTTAATATTAAGATAACCACTTTTTACTAAGTGTATATGGATGTATACACGGTACATATCGACGCTGGAAAGCGATTTTGTCGTATCTCGAAAAATGGGTTTTTCTTTTTATTGCATTTTTAAATTCAGAAAAAAATACTGCGTCGGACAGTCTGACCCATGTTTTCCTAGGAGGTTTTTTTTTTATGATACGACGTGGACTTTTTCTTAACTTTTTTAAGAAAACATACTTCAAAATGCTGTAAGTACCATAAAATCAACTATTTTACAACAACAAATAGATACGACAAAATAGTAATAAGTATTTTTTTCCGATGTCAAGATACACTGTCCTTGTTTATATACTATGAAACATTTACAGCATTATGTGTACGTCCCAAATAATAATTTATTGAGATACAGCAATTTCGCCGCCTCAATATTTTATTCCAGCTAGAGATACTACAATTCTATCGCTCGGGTTTTGAATGTGTTTTAGACTTACTACGTTTCATTCTACACATTTATGATAAATATTATCCATAAATCATTTATAATAGAGTTGAAATTTGAGTACAATTTAAATTACGCTAAAGAAACCTGCCCCCGTCCCCGTGTCTTCCCCTGGATACGACGTTTCCCGATTGTATTGCAGTCGATGTGCGAGCGCACAAGCAAGAACACGAGTTCGTCGTCTACGATATTCGGGCGTGTTTTACGTGTACAACTCAAGTGAATCCTACGTAAGTAATCTTATTTAGCCATTTTATTTACTTTATCTATTTATACTTATTATGTTCGGCTGTAGGTATGTATTTTTTTATGTTTGTTCACCGATTTCTCAATCAATTGTGGCCCGATTTCGGTTTCTTTTTGTTTTATAAATTATACTCCAGAATAGATTCTATAGAAAGTTGGTCGTGATCTGATAATGAAATACGTCTTATTAATTATCTGTAAACTTAATAAATCCAATTATTATAAATTCCTGGTCGACCGAGCTCAGCTCGGGTGAGTAAATGAGTGTCATTGAGACCATAAAAAACGAGCGAGACTTACCGTAGTGGCATAATGATGTTACATCTGACATCTCCCCTTTTTTTAGATGTTAAAATAATCAAATAAGTCTTCCTGTCCTGGATGAAGCGAATGGACTGTACTGACTACAATTCAAAGTGTTCCAACAATTGTCCTTTGCGTTCCAGGGTCGCGGTTACCTGTTTAGACTGTCCCGCGACCCCGGCAGGCGTGCGACCTTCTGTGGCAGCCGTCAGATTGTTGACAGCTCCTTTTCGTGGAACACAACGCGCCCGCTAAGTCGACCCTGGGTTGGTCCGTGGTTGGACGGCGAACTACCCATTATACCCTCTTGCATGCCCTAGCATGGCCTCAATGAATGCAGTTCGCGAGAGTTCGCCGCTGAAATCTCACCTTAGCTTTGACATTAGTTATGACTTTCATGTTTGTGTTGCTCACGGTGGTTTTTGTGTTTTTTGTTTGCTCAATTTTCTTATGTTATTTTAATTTTACTTTTCAGGTACTTATTAATTTATCATCGTGAAACTGAATAGTTTATAATATATAAAGATGGCAAAACGTCGACAGTGGAAAGATGAGTTGAAACCACAGCGAGACACTTGCGAAGACGATGAAAAGAAGAAGCGTAAGATTGAGATCATCAGTGACATTACCTATAAATATGGAAAACCAGTCCGATCGGAGAGGTACCTTAGTGAAGCCGCAGGTAGGAGTTCCGAATATTATTTACCAGATCAGTCTTCATTTCCGACGACTCCTCATCACTCAAAATCAGCAGCAGCAGCTGGAGTTGTTAAAGATCTCACACCTACTTTTCGCAAACCAAAATATTACATTTCTGAGACGAAGCGGATAATTGAAAACATTCCTTCGACGCATTTTATAACTCAAAGTAATAATAATACAACACAGTTTTCTGAAAGTGCCATTAAAAATGATGATGTTAATGAAAGTGACTTGGAAAATATAGCCCAGATCGTTCAGCCTATCTTGACCCCAACCCCAAGTACAATAGCTGAGATTGAAATGAATGATAACTTACAGAATCGTTATGAAGTTTTAGTAACTTGTGAATCTGATCATAGTTTGGAAAGTCCAAAAATGTCTCAGAATCTTAAAACACATACAGTAAAAGAGTCTAATATTACTGATTCTTGTATTTCTCATAATGACGGAGCAGAAAATAATAAATGTGAGATTCTTCATAATAACAACCAATCCATTGAAAATCATACACGTGTAAATTCAGTACAAGTTGTACTTGAATCAAATAACAACCTCCTTGATACTCAGAAATATCTAAGTGGAGTTAATGTTACTTCTGAAGTAAATATGAACCTACTTCAAATTGACCAGAACTATCCAAACCAAAATTTTACTGATATAAATAATAAACCTCTTATTGTTGCCCAGTTATCGCCTAATCTAATCAAAACATTTCCTGTAACAAATGTCAGCCCTGTTGTTGATGCACAACTATCACCAAATAGAATCAGAGTAGTGCCTGAAACAGATCGCAGCCCTTTGCTTGATGCTGATTTGTCACCAAATCTAATCGGAGAAGTTCCTGTAACATATGGCAACCCGCCTGATGACGTTTTAAAATCCAACTACAGTGACGAACCATCATCCCAAGATAGTAAATATAATCGGAAATGTAAAAAAAAACTGAACTTTGACAAAATCTATCTAGATTTTATAGAAGAAGAGGATGCTGATACGTTATTGTTGAACGAAGCATTTCCATCAGAAGATTCTAGTGCATCATATAGCACAGGTGAAACATCTGATGATTCGACATCGAGCAAAAAAGGAAGAAAAAAAACAAAAAAGCTAAAAAAGAAATCGAAATGTAAGAATAGTAAAAAGACTGGGAAAAAAAATAACAGTAATAACGCTGAAACAAAGGAAGAAAATACTGAACAAGTTTTAAAAACCAGACCAAAAAAAAAGCAGGAAATTAAAAATGATAACAAAATAAAACGAATTTTAGGACAATCCTTTATCAATGAAAAAGGAGAATCTGTTCCATCTAAAACTATGAAACCTAACCCTTGTAAAGATGTTATTTGTAAACGGAATTGTGGAGAAATAACCGAAGAAAGACGCCAACAGCTTTTTACTTATTACTGGAACCTGGGTAGCTCACAACGCCAGAAAGACTGGATCTCACAATGTGCTATAAAAAAAGATGTCAAGTGTTATACGACAGATAAAGGCGAATCATCAAGAAGAAATTTCTCTTACGCATATTATATAAATGAAGGCGATGGAAGGAGACAAGTGTGTCAAAAATTTTTAATAAACACGCTTGATATAACGCAAAGGCTTCTGTTGTACACACTAAACAATGCAGTCGAGGGATTTGCAAAATTAGACGAAAGAAAAAAAAACGGCGGTGGTAATAAAACTAAAGAAGAAGTAATAAGTCATGCGAAACAATTTATAACATCTTTACCTCTTGTACCCTCGCATTACTGCAGAAAAGATTCGGCTCGCCTTTACTTACCTGATGATTTTAAAAATATTTCTAATTTGTATCGCATTTATTCAAAAAACTGTGCCGATAATGGTGTTAACAAAATGTCTTTCAAAGTTTTTTCAAATTGGTTAAAGACCAATTACAATATAGGATTTCATGTCCCTAAAAAAGACAAATGTATGACATGTATGATTCAGACTTATGATGTCAAAAATGAAGAAGAACTCTTGAACTTTGAAAACCACTTGAGAGAAAAAAATGAGTCCTATAAAAGATTTAAATGCCACCAGAAACTTAATGCTAAAGATCCAAGTGTAATATGTGCAAGTTTTGATATGCAAAAGGTCCTAAATACACCACACGGTGAAAATATGGCCCTGTATTACTCAAGGAAAATAGCCGTATATAATATGACAATTTATGAAAGCAACACACAGGTAGGCTACTGCAATGTGTGGACCGAGGTTGACGCTCATCGCGGAGCCAATGAAATTTCTACTTGCATCTTTAAATACCTTCAAAAGTTAGATGAACGTCAAAATGTTAAAAGGGTACTGCTGTATTCAGATTCATGTTATGGTCAGAACAAAAATAAAACGATGTTGTGTATGTTAAGATATTTTCTATCAATATCTAAAAACATAGACGTAATTCAAATGAATTACTTGATACCTGGACAAACTTTTATGCCTGTAGACAGCATGCACGCCACTATTGAACGTGCTGTAAAAAAGACTACTATATGGGCACCGTCTCATTGGCCGATGGCTATCGAGATGGCGCGTAAAAATCCTGCTCCATATATAGTGTCTGTTTTGGAAGGTAAAGACTTTATGGGGTTTGAAGACATTTTGAACAGCACCTTTAAGAAGCATCAAAAGTTACAGATTTCTAAATTATGTATTGCAACATTCAAAAAGTCAAACCCTGACAAAATGATTATTAAATATTCTATGCTACCAGATGCTAAAGCTACAGAGGTCATATTATGTAGTCTGAATGGTTCCAAACCAAAATATGGCCTATATTCTGCAAAACTACCAGTATCATTGCAAAAATACAACGACTTAAAAAAACTCGTCGACAAGAGCGTAATACCCAGGACATACGCCAATGAATTTTTATGTCTAAAACGCGACAAAAAAGTACAAGATGCTTTAAATGAGTCTGATCAAGAAGATGAAAATCAGTGAAGGCTGCAGCAAACTGAAATTACTTGCGTTATGTAATTCTATTGGTATTTTATTAACTTTAATTTTTTTTTCGAATTGATTGTTTTATTTTGTTTTTCATGTAGGTCTAAGAAACTTGTGCCTAAGAAATTCATAATTATGTTATTTTAATTTTGTTATATTTGTTAGATATTTCTTCCAAAATATCGCTTAGGATATTTTATTTAGTTGTAAATGTCGCCCTCAGTAAATTTCATTGGTTTTTAATTTTGAGACTGATTACATTTTTATTTAAATTCGTTATAATTATTACTAGGGCAAACATTAATTACTCAATAACATTGTTTAAATAAACATACAGCATTTAATTAAACATAATAATTTGTTTTAATTGTATTTAACACAAAATGCAA
Source organism: Aporophyla nigra (assembly GCA_947507805.1). NCBI lineage: Eukaryota > Metazoa > Arthropoda > Insecta > Lepidoptera > Noctuidae > Aporophyla > Aporophyla nigra. Next base: position 20,499,594 of record OX382292.1, on the reverse strand, counting down.
GACCTACTTCTAAAAAGAATGTGAAGTACAACGAAATACGAGGACTCACAAATTTACTTCATATTACATACATCATAATCGTTGTCTAAAATTTTAAAGCTATTTTGTTGTGCCTTACATAACAACTACCAAGATACAGCAATATTGATGATTCAAATTGAAATACCAATTGCTGTAACTCGCTAAAACTCATGTTATACCAACTTTAGAATACTATCTTACAGGCCTGCTGGTCTAGTGGTTAGTGACCCTGACTGCTATGCCGGAGGTCGTGGGTTCGATTCCCACCCAGGACAAATGTTTGTGTGATGAGCACGATCATTTGTTCTGTGTCTGGGTGTAATTTATCTATAATATGTATGTATTTAGAAATATATAAGTATGTTTATCAGTTGTCTAGTACCCATAACACAAGCTCTGCTTAGCTTGGGACTAGATGGCGTTGTGTGATAGTTGTGGAATATTTATTTATTTATTTATTTATCTTTAGTATCATCTAATAAATTTCATTATAAGAAATATGTGTTCCAAAAATTACCTCTCGGTTTCAGCTAGTTTACGAGTTATGAATTTTTTAAATAGTTTTTTGGCTCTGGTGTAAAGTTCCACTTTTCGAGATACTACAAGATTGCTTTCTTGCGTCGATATACCAAAACAATTTTTTTTACAATTTTTGTCTGTCTGTTTGTTCCGGCTAATCTCTGAAATGGCTGGACCGATTTTGACGGGATTTTCACTGGCAGATAGCTGATGTAACAAGGAGTAACTTAGGCTACATTTATTTTAGAAAGATTCTTTTATTTTAGAAAAAATAACTATCTTCGAAAACTACGCTGACATACGTTTCAAAATTCGAAAAACCCTGGCTGAATCCTACGAATTAGATCAAAATAATGTACTATAGTATTATACACCTTAAAAGGGCCTACAAGTATGTCCGCAATAGTATATGTGTATCTCTTAGGGACAACCCACAATAACCATTTTATATCTTTTACTTTTTACGAGAAATAAGGGCTTATTAACGAAGCGATTTTAAGCAATACAGCATTAATCCTTATCCAATTAAGTACCTTAAATACATTGTACATTTAATATAGATCAATATGGCCCTTTACAGCATGTAATTTAAATGAATATCTTAGAAAATATTAGAGATTTAAAAAGCGGGCGCAGAGCAGCTGGGGGGTTGTAGGTCCGTCCCGTCCATCCGTTGGCAGCGGCCGGGTAGTACAGCAGGATAAGTAGGATTGTAATTCATATTACTTTGGCTTCATAGTAATTGCGAATATCATGTGTGTTCATTATACTCAAAATAAACCTAATAGTATTATTCCAAGTAAGAAACCGCGAAACGGCTTAGATGTTTAGATTTTGGATGTTTGTTTCTCAGTGATGCAAAGACGGCCAAATGGATTTAGATCGAATTTGGCACAAAGATATATTATATCATGGATACGTAAGAGATAGGATACCTACTTTATCCCGGTAGTAGGTTCCCGGGTGATATTTTCCGACAGCTATACGGGCCAAGCCACTGGCAAAAGTAGGGCAGAGCGGGGTCTTATGAGCCGCGGGGTCACCTGCGCCACACACACTAGTACACAGACGGTGTAAGTTAGATACAAGGGAGGGACGCCACAAGAAGCGGGAGGGGTATGCGGCTCGGCTGCTGTTGCGTCAGTAGCCGGCCGGCGTTCGGTGTGTGCGCATACGTTGACTCTATTTTCGCGCCAAAAGTAAAAAAAGCAGTTTGTCGTAACTTTTGGTATCCAGCCCATGTTTGTTGTGTTACGGCAATCAAGTAAGTATAATTTAATTTAATAATAATGTGTTTAATAATAATAATATAATAATAATAAATATCTTAGGACAACCAACACAACGTTATCTGATCCCAAACTAGGCAGAGCCTGTACTATGGTAACCAGACAACTGATAAACATACTTATATATTTCTAAATACATACATATAATACATAATTTACACCCAGACACAGAACAAATGATTGTGCTCATCACACAAACATTTGTCCTGGGTGGGAATCGAACCCACGACCTCAGTCTTAGCAGTCAGGGTCACTAACCACTAGACTAACAGGCCAGTCAAAAGTTTATACGATGACATAATCAAAATTAATGTAACATTATTAGTTTTTAAGTGGCTCGATCCGATTGGTAATAAAATGGGGAAGGGGTCATTTGAGCCAAAACATACGGGGTCTCGTGAGCATGGCTCATTTGACCCCACAGTTGCAGTTTGATGTTGTGCTGTGCTAGCATGTTTCATAGCTAAATTGTTATCAAGTTGCATTAAAACCCGGTGTTCAAATAACCCCAAGTATTTATGAAACTTTCTACAACAGTATTTATTGTTTTCAGGATGCGAAACTACAAAAGAAAAACTGAACGACCTATAGTCTCCAAAGATCTGATGAAACGTGCCGCAGAAGAAGGTATCAACGGCAAAAGTATTCGAAAAGTGGCAAAAGATAACAAAATAGATAGAACCACACTTTCGAGGTATGTCAATAAATTAAAACATAGTCCTGAGTCTGATGTCTTTCAAGAATACACTAACCCTCGGCAAGTATTTTCTAAGGAACAAGAAAAAGAACTAAAAGAGTATCTGATCAAGCTTGCATCTATATATTATGGTTTAACTCCAGCAGATGTCCGCCGCCTAGCGTACGAATGCGCTGTTAAGTATAATAGACAGTTTCCTGAGAATTGGCAAATAACTAAGATGGCAGGAAAAGACTGGATGACCTCTTTTCTTAAAAGGAATTCTGAACTGTCTATTCGTAAACCAGAGCCCACTAGTCTCGGAAGAGCGACATCATTCAATAAAACGAATGTGCAATTATTTTTTGATAAGCTAGGCCAAGTTCTAGACAAGTATAAATTTCCGCCTTCCAGAATTTGGAACGTAGATGAGACAGGAGTTCCAACAGTGATGAGACCTGCTAAAATTATAGCAGCAAAGGGAAAACATAACGTTGGTTCTGTGACCTCAGGCGAAAGAGGCACTAATGTTACTGTAATTGGAGCTGCATCGGCTTCAGGCAATACAATTCCCGTGATGTTTATATTCCCCCGTAAGAAGTTTAAGCCTCATTTTATAGCAAACGGACCACCAGAGTGTATTGGACGCGGTAATGGAAGCGGTTGGGTGACTGATGACGAGTTTTATGATTTTATGCAACACTTCATTCATTATGTTAAACCATCGCAAGAGTCACCGGTTTTACTACTGCTGGACAATCATTCTTCGCATTTGGCTATTAAAACAGTTGAGTTTGCCAAAGAAAATTGGGTAGTTATACTTTCGTATCCGCCCCATTGCACACATAAGCTGCAGCCATTAGACGTGTCAGTGTATGGCCCTTTCAAGCGATATCTTGCATCGGCACATGACGCATGGCTTCGCAGCAATCCTGGGAAAACTATCACTATATATGACATACCTCAATTAGTTGCGACGGCTTTGCCGTTGGCAATGACACCAACAAACATAACGAATGGTTATAGGAGAACTGGCATTTACCCGTACAATAGCCTCATTTTCACTGAAGAGGACTTCATGCCTGCTTTTGTAACAGATCGTCCAGAACCAGAGCCTCAACCTGAAGCACAGCCAAGTGGTGCGAGAGAGAGAGAAGCAATTGCAGAGTTACAATCTCCAGACCTGGAAGTTAATATACCTTCACCAGCTATTGAAGTTGAGCTAGCCTATGCAGTAACACCATCGCAATCGCCAGTCACTGTATCAACTACCCAAAACTCATGGAATGACAAAGAAAATCGAGGGCCTAATATTGCAACGTCATCTACCTTCAAAGATGATGTTGTCTTTTCACCAGAATTGGTGAGACCATTTCCTAAAGCAGGGCCACGGAATCAACAGCAAACACGAAGGAAAAAGAGAAATTGTGCCGTATTGACTGATACACCAGAGAAGGACCAGCTTGCTGAAGAACAGAGTAAGCGGAAGAGTAAGGGCAGTAAGAAGATACTCAAGACAAAAAAACAGACAATGGGAAAAGCTTTTTATAAAAGTTCTTCTGAATCTGATGATGAGGCAAGACCTCTTAAGAAAGTTAAAAATGTCCAAAAGAAGAAAAAGATACAGACGGGCAACACACCTTCTGACACCGAAGAAGAGGAATATTTCTGCCTTGTTTGCGTCGAAGCCTACTCTGATAGCCTTCCAGGCGAAGAGTGGCTGCAGTGCACCGATTGCCGCAAATGGGCACATGTCAAGTGCACCTCTGCTGCTGGTGCAGTTTATGTTTGCGTCAACTGTGACAGTGATTAGGCTGAGCTGATTTTTAAGTTTCTGTTGTTTCCTTATTCGTTCCTATTATTACCAAAGATGATTATTAAAGATGTATGAAAGATTTTATTTGTATTTTATATTAATTCTCTTATGAAACCAACCTTTTAAGTCCACTGGCTCAACTAGCCCCGTGGGGTGGCTTAATTGACCCCACCTGTAGGGTCAACTGAGCCATCTGACGTTTGTCTTATTCATGTAAATAATTCTAGTAAACAACGTATTTGCTACAATTTTTTCATGGTGTTACGTAGCCAAATAAACAACATATTTATTTTAAAAGGTATCAGTATTTATCACTTCACTAATTCGAAGCTATACTGCTTTGAACAAAATCATGATCAAGTGACCCCACTCTGCCCTACTATTCCTATATTTATGTTCGGTGTCTGGTAAATGATTGTGTGTCTGTATTGGTAAAATAGGAGCGTTAAGAAAAACCAGGAAGACTTATATTCAATTAAACTAAGCCCTATGTCGCAGTCTTCTTACTCTGAATACTATTACTCTTATTTTAAAAACACCAACACACATGATGTTCTCATAAACTATGAATCCTAAGTAATATGAATTATAATCCTACTACTACTAATATTATAAATGTGAAAAAATGTAGGGTTCATTTCCGACATCCACGCGGGCGAAGCCGCGGGCAAAAGCTAGTAATAAAATAAAATCATTCATAATGCTAGCGGGGTTCTATAACGGGTCCACTATCGGCTCTAAATTCTTTTTCAGAGCCTCTCAAAGGCATACCACGGTTTCGGCGGGAATCTACCAAATCTGGAAGAATGTGTTTGTGATACAAGTTGACAAGTTTTGGCACCATTTTATTTTTCCAAAAGACGTAACTTTTTTGGATGTATACAATTTCCATTTTTTCATCTTCTCCTCCCCATATCCCGAAAATGCAATATCGTCGCATGCGTCGGCCGCCGCCGCTCGCTTTCATGATTGTATTACGATACATTGTAGGTAGATAGGTATTTTGCGCCCATGCTATACTGATATAAAGTCGGATAACAAAAAAAAAAGTTTTGAAAAAAATAAATGCCAATGTGTTCTATTACTTATACTTAACCACAAAAAAAAATTGCGCACTGGTAAAAAAATAAATCCTGTATGTAGGTATTCCATGTACCCTACACGGAAGTTTTAGACCATAATATCTATCTCTATTACAAAACGAAAGTTGTGTGCTTATACAATAAATACGAGTTACTACGTCAGTGTCAAATGTCAAAATTGGTGTTTTTTGTAAACAAATAAATATTCCAATTCATAAATTTCAGCTTCTTGAGCCTCAGTCTTGCATATTTATTTTATTTTATTACGTTTATTCACCATTTTTGTGACTAAAGTATCAGTTTACACTTCAATGTTTGCTTGAGTAGTCGGCGACAACGGGCGTAATAAAGTTGTACACAGGTGCTCTCTAAGCCGCGCTGCGGCCGACTGACAAGGTGCGGGAGCGGAGGGATGTGCAATATCATTGCACGTTTTTTATAAATATTGCTTTTTTAAATTCTATTTGCTCTGTTACATTAAAATAAACCCATAATCCCCTAATGTCTTTAATGGTGCACGTATAGACGAAAAATTATTGATATTGCTTTAATTACAATCGAATAAAACCGTTTTTTTTCTAATAAAAACGCTAATTTTGAGCAAACTTTGCGATTTTTTTGTATCGAGCCAAATTATGTCAATCGTGTATTGGCCCTCATAATTCACTAGAAAATATCTTCAATTTTAATAATCATGAAAAAAAAAAACGCAAATTTGTAGTTTTAGAGGACAAAAATTGATTTTGCGTGCATCCGAAATGCGTCAAAACATCTTCTTTGAGACCCATTTCGTCTTAATTGGAAACAGTCTGAGTTTAACTAAAACGGACATTGTTAATGGTATTGACACCCTACTTAAATTAAAATTTGGCAAATTAATATTATGTGTTTGCCTTATTCAGATAATTTGAATAATGAAGAAAATGATTACATTTTTAGTTTAAACAACTTAATGCATATTTCAACATGTCGTCATAGTGACCGTTTATTGTATTTTGATACTAACAATTTTGTTAGAGATTTTGTGTTAGCTCGGGAACATAGGTTTCTTCCCAAGAAAAGTAGACATGTATTAGCTGGGAGTGATATGAAATTTCGAATGACGTTATTGCGACGCACGCTATTTCGAAAATATTTACGAGAGGTACGCCAGTTCGAAAACGCATTGAGTCGAAAACCGCTACATCGAATGACATTATCGCGAACACGCTGATTCGAAAAACTGTTTGAATGGTACGCTAGTATGAAAGTCTTGGATATCAAAATCCGCTGTTGCAAATAGCATATTCCAATCTGAATTTGTCTGGGGATCGAACTCACGACCCTGATAAAGGAAACAAGAACAATGAGAAGTATTATTTTCATCATCATCAGCCTATAGCAGTCTACTGCTGGGCCTGTATAGGCCTCTCCAATTGTTATAATAATGTTAATTTATTCTTCGATAACCTAGGAAAAGTTTTAGAAAAGTACAAGTTTGAAGGGCAAGATATATGGAATGTGGATGAGACAGGAATTACTATTTATTCAACAATTTGTGCGATACACTCGCTGCACTTCTGACCGCCCACTGCTCTTATTGTTGGATAACCACGATTCTCACCTATCTATTAAAACATTGGATTATTGCAAGGAACACAGAGTTGTGGTGTTGTCATTCCCACCTCATTGTTCTCATAAACTGCAACCGTTAGACCGTAGTGTTTATGGACCCTTGAAGAGGTATGTCAATGTTGCTTGTGATGACTGGATCAAGAATCATCCTGGGAAAACAATGACGTTTTATGATATTCCTGCTATCGTCCAAATTAGTTTACCACCAGCCATAACTCCCCAGAACATAATGTCTGGCTTTTCTGTGATTGGCATATGGCCCTATAATCGTAATATCTTCACTGACATAGACTTTGCACCATCTTATGTAACCGATAGGCCTGAAGTTGACCAGGAAATCGATCAGGCTATACAGAGCGAAGACGGTGTTAGTCCAAACGCGGAACATACCCCAGCTTCTTGTAGGACACCCTCCCCAACTCCTGGAACCAGTGTAACTACTCCTCAAACTTTAAATTTACCAACGCCTGAAATTTTACGACCATTTCCGAAAGCTCCAGCTAAGAAAACGACTTCCAATCGAAGAAAAAGGACTACCGCAATTTTGACAGAAACCCCGGTTAAGAATGCGTTAGCAGAGCAACAAAAAATGAGAAAACCCAAACCAAAGGTACTTACGAAGAAGAAAAATAAGAAACAAAAGCAAGTGAGTGGCGAAGAAGATGACGATTTGGATGATACGTCATGTTTGATATGTTATGAAACCTGGTCAAGCAGCAAGCCCAATGAAGGATGGGTTCAGTACACAAAATGCAAAATGTGGGTGCATGAAAAATGTGGTGGGAACAAACATTTATTTTATTGCTGCCCAAATTGTGCCTCAGACGATGACAGTGATGTTAACAGTGATCTGTGACAATGAGGACGTTGATCTGAGACAACCTACCCCATGTCGGGGGTAATTTGTCCCACTCGACTTTATTATTTCATTCTCAAATTTTTCGTACAAATTTTGTTATTTTTATGTAAGGGCAATTAATGAAGGCTGAAATACCAAATATATGATTAATGAAGAAAAATCGGTAGTTTTGTTTTATTTCTCTCAATTAAAAATGTTTATTTAAATTTTGAGACAACTAGGAACCTGCTCCCCTATTTTAAAAATCTAATTCTGCCTGATGAGGATGATATCGACGAAGAATCTATCCCACTGGAAAACAATGAAAATGAGAATACAGTATATTGTGAAAGTCAAGATGATAGCCCAGACTTAAGAATTTAACTCCATTACCAACTTTCTGTTCTACTTTTGTACGTAAAAATAAAATATTTGTTTAAATTTGATTTGGGTTTTATTTCTGAAATCATTGTGTTATAACATAATCCAACATTATATTTTAACATTACTAAAGTATCAAATTGAGTAAGTTAACTATAGTCAAGAAGCAAGATGGCGACGTTCAAATCAAATACGGCAATATCCAGCACTGTCCGTATCAAAGTAGGCAGTCTCCACAAATACACTTCAAATCCGGCAATCTCCATTTCATTTCTAAATAAATTATTACTAAAATGTTAAAGAACTGCTACATTTAATCGATAAATGTGATTATCAACTGTTACTAAACTAGACCTCTTAAATGAAACATTATTTTTCAGTGTATTATGAACAAAAAACGTTTTTCGTTGATAACTCAAATGTGTGGCAAGTGGAGATTGCCGGCTTTGATATTATATGACTCAATTCATCTTTACCGTGTCACTTCACCATATATAAAAGAAATATGGCCCAATTGTTAAATGAATTATTTTTCTGGTGTCGGGGTTGCGATTTTATGGCTATTTATGTCGGCTTTGCAATTAAATAACATTCAAAAAATCTTTTTATAAAGCAACTCTGATCATACAATCTAGAAATTTTGTTCACACAGTAAGCCCAGCAAGTCCAGCGCCATACCTACACATTAATGTCTTTCAGGGGATTCCTCGCACTATCTCGCTCGCTCAAGCGTTCCCACCTTGCGCCCCGCACCGCTAATCCTCGGTCCTCCGCTCGGAAATACACGTTAGAACGCGTTGTTTCGCACTCAGGATAGGTAGTGCTCGTTTTAAATAATTCGATATCAGAATAAAATTAAGAAAAATACGCTACTTTGCTTCCTGAACTAAGCCAAAAGGTACCTAATTATTTAAATAAATGGTAAATGTAATGTGTTTACCTATTTGTTTTAAAATATAAATTGAATATTCCTGTGAAGTGAATATTGTAACATTTTATGTTTTGGCATATTTTTGAGTATTTAGGTACCTGATATTGTATAAGCTGAGTTTATTATGTGGGTTGATTTTAACGTGAGATCAAGACTGATAGAAGACTGATAGAATTCTTTTTTATTTCAAAATAAAGAACCATTTAATTAATAAAGATTTTTATTTATATACCATCTGCGTAAATAACCTTAGGAATTATTAAAATGTCTTTATTATACAGTATGTAATAATGGCACAAAATAAGTTGTTGAGTTGTAAGAGATCGAGATAAGTTTAAACTATATTGCGTTAAGGCCCTCTTGTAGTGCGGTGTGTGGGTATGAAAACGCTTCCTCACCCCCCGCATAATAGGTATTATCGAGCGTATAGACGCAGCGAGCGAGCGCCCGGCAGCTAGCCGATGCAAGCATTTGAATATGCCACAATGCAGCGTAAATGCAGAAGGTAAGGTGTATTAGGTTCCTTTAAATTGACGTTAAAGAAAATTAAATTGGTTTTTTTCTTTGTATTCTTCTTTTATTATTTTCTAAAACTTTGTTTGTAGCGCATGGGTGGAGCAAACGGGAATGTTGATTTCAAAAAACAGTTCTTCGAACTGGGAATGCCCAATGCCTGTAGCTATGATGCCAGTCGTAGCTTCTATGTTTGAGTCCAAAGACTTTTTCACTTCAGTATCACCAACATTTTCTGAACTGACTGACATAATTTCTTGGCACATGTTGGATTAGAGCTTGAATTTTGCCATGAGCCCAAATTTCTTACGCCCATTATTTTAAAATAGCCTTCTTTACATTCAAACAACGCGTTGTGCTGTGCTTTCTCTTGCAATTGACCTAAGAAATAATTCACGTCTATAGTTCACCTACAAGCAACACTTTTTTCATCTGTTGTTATTACCTCAACAAACAAAGAATCGTCTCCGTCACTCCTAGAACAAGCGAATTTAAAATATCAAAAATATTAGAAACTCAGATCACTGAAAAAAAAATGGCAGTAATATAATAATTTTATTTGCTTACATTTGTGCTTAAATTGTGAATAATCATAAATATTTCTCTAAACATTCCTCTTGAAGAAATATTTATGATTATTTTGGATATATTACCTTTGCGAAGTGTAAGACTTCGATCCGGTAACATTACATTTAAAAAAAATGGTTTTCTGATGAAAAAGGTTACGTCACCAAACTGCGACGAATGTGGAGTAGTCGAAGATGTACAACATATTTTGATGGAGTGTGTGCGAAATGAGGCATTGCGGTTTAATTTACTTGGTCCAATAAATATGTACAATGTTGGACAGTGTAATGCGGTCCTGGCTTGTCCTGTATCGGAACAAGCTAGAATATTGTACAAACTGGCATTTTTTGTGTTAAAATAAGTTAGGTTAAGTTAGGTTAAGTTGATTGTTAGTAGCTAGATGATGTTACAGGGCGACGTTATCGATCAGCGATAAAGCCCTTTAAATAAAGATATTTAAAAAAAACCTTTGCGAAGTGGGGTAGGTCAGCTGGTCTGTTATAATAACGATAACTTTATTAGAAAACAACCTACCAAAGAGACGAATTATCACGACACATAGTCACAAAAAGTGTAGGGGGAACTTGAATGTCTGGGACTATATTATTCACGTTAAAAAAAGCTAAAAAAAAAAAACAAAAAACTAAAAAACACGCTTCCATTGAAAACAAAACCAAAATAGTACAAAATAATAGAAAAATAGCGTGGGGTGCTTTTTAAGGTATTTTTTTATTGATATCAGGCACCCCACGCTTTTTTCTATTATTTTGTACTTTTTAGTTTGGTTTTCAATGGAAGCGTGTTTTTATTTTTTTAAAACTATTATTTATTTTCTATTTTATAGGGTGTTTCGAATTTTGAGACGTATGTCAGCGTAGTTTGTGACAGTTTTTTTCAATGATATAATAAAGTAAAGATACGCCATATTCATACTGATCGGCGATCAAAAATCGTTCCGTTGTTAGCACAAATGTACTTACCTATAGATGTATAATAATTGTCAACAACGACTTCGATAATAATAGGGTAAAACCGGGATAGATGCCGCGCTGGGATAGATGCCTCGTTTCTAAAAACTCAACTACCAGAGAACGAAACAGCAAATTCGTTGTTTACATACGCGCCACATGCACCCCCCACCTCAGTGACGCGCGAGTTGTTGTGCTAGACGGACGTTTCTCGCTTGTGTGTCGAATTACATTCGCAGCGGACGCGACGAACGCTTCAAAATTTCAAACGTAAGTATTCACTATTCCATATCTTTATAAACAGTTAAATGATTACATTTTATTTGAATGGTACTTTTAATACATTGGTTCTTTAAGAATACATTTAAGAGTCAATCACTGATGTTTGCATTTATTTTATATAAAAAATAATGAGAGGCATCTATCCCTAGTGAAAAGGATAGTTGGCCCGAGTTTACAAGGGATAGTTGACTTTAGGGGCATCTATCCCTCTATACTGCAAGAGCCTTATCAAAGTATTTAAAAGTCATAGTCGTGAATATTTTGGTATTTCCTAATAGTAGAATATTAAAAAAACACCAAAAAAAAATGTATCCAACTTTAATTTCATAATTCGAATGTAAAGAAATGAGTGTAGATACTGTGTTTTATTTATACTTACTTTGCTTATTGTAGGTGAGCCATGCCAAGGAAATACAAAAGATATGAGGGCGTACGAGCTCGAGTAGTTTCTTGGACAACAGAGCAGTTACAGTCAGCTTTTCATGAATTGGATAAAAAAGAATTGGGGATCAATGAAATATCCAGACAATTTGGGATTCCATCCAGAACATTGCGAAGGCGTTACGCTATTAAAAACCAAACTAAGTTGACTTTGGGAAAACATCCTGTCCTGGGTTTTGAACACGAAAAAAGGTTGGTAGCGCACATTTTGAAGCTTAGCGACGCGGGATTTCCCCCAGATAGACGATCTATACGTACGTTAGCATACCAATTTGCCGAAAAGCTACAGATTCAACACAATTTTGATAATGAAAACCAGATAGCTGGGAATGAATGGTTCAAAAGTTTTATTGAGCGAAATCCAGAGTTGTCTATTAGGCAAGCAGAAGGTTTATCTGTCGCTAGGGCTAAAGGTCTTAGCAGAGAAGAAGTGAATAATTTTCATGAACTTCTGACAAAAGTCCTGGCCGATAATGATCTCTTGGATAAGCCTGAAAGGATTTATAATATGGACGAATCAGGAGTTCAGCTTAACAATAAGCCTGGCAAAGTTGTTGCAAAGAAAGGTGCAAAAGTAGTAAATTCAGTTACATCTGCGGAGAAAGGTGAAACAATGACTATCGTAGCCTGTTGCAATGCCATTGGTAATTTTCTCCCACCAGTAGTAATAATTAAAGGTGTAAATAAGAAACCAGAATTCGAGAACGGTCTACCACTGGGCTCAAAAGTGTACATGAACAAAAAGTCGGCATACATAAATACCGATCTTTTCTATAAGTGGCTTACGGAACACTTCATAGCTTTGAAACCGCAAGGTAAGGTTCTGCTTATTTTAGACGGGCACTCATCTCATTCATCCGCACCAGACATGCTGCAAGTTGCTTCTGATAACGATATTATTTTGTTATGTTTACCCAGCCACACTACCTCAGCTTTACAACCATTAGACGTAGCGGTGTTTGGGCCATTTAAAACATACTTTAATCATGAGACTAATCAGTTTATGCGCGCAAATCCAAATAAAAAGATAAGCCGTTATAATGCTGGAACCCTTATACGCAACGCATGGATACGCGCTACTACACCTGCAAATGCTCTTGCTGGCTTTCGAAGAAGTGGGATTTATCCACTAAATCCTAATGCTTTGCCCGATTCTGTTTTCACTATATCTGATATTGCACATCGCAGTGACAATGATCCTGATCAACCCTGTGTGCTACATCAAACTACAACAGCGCTTCTTCAAACATCTTCTTTAAACGAAAATGCAGAACCTTGTGAGCATGTTGAAGTTGAACACAGAACACAAACAACTATACCTCCGATTTCTTCAATTGATTGTCCAACTACATTTGAAAACGAATATTTGTATGTCGCAGACCTGAACATAACACCACCCAATACGCCATCAACTTCATTCAACCGAAACTCACCTAGCCTTTTGATCGACCCTCAGATTTTAGAAGATACGATTATTGATATTGTTGATATAGGTGATGATTCACTAATACGGATTCTAAATAACGAAGAAAAAGAAACACCTTCTAAATTTTTAGTCGAAGCATCACCAATACCACAAATTCCTCTGACTTTAGCAAGGAGAGCTAAACAATCGGCAGATATTCTCAATTCTAGAGAAAAAATAAAAGAAAAAAGGGATATTGCTGACAGGAAAAAGAAACAAATAGAATCTAAGATAAACAAGACTGAAGCTACCAAAAAAAGACGAACAATAAAAAAAGCAAATAAAAAAGCCAAAGAACAAATACAAAAAAATAAAAATAAGAAAGGAAAACCAAAGAAAAACTATGACTCAAGTGAAGAAACAGATGGTGACGTGACTGATTGCAGTCATAAAGAAAATGATTATTATTTAAAAGTAAACAAGGATCGTGGATTACGTAAAAGACTAGCTATTTATAGCTCAAACAGTGAAAATGAAGATCACCTCTCACCTAATGCCGAAAAAGGTAAAAAAACCATAGGACTACCCGTGAAAAAAACTAAAAAAAATAAATTAGAAGAGACTAATGCTATAGATGAAAATGTTTGCGTAGAATGCTTCGATACCTATAATAACACGAAGTCTAAATCTGATTGGATCCAGTGTATTATGTGTCAGAAGTGGCTGCACGAAACATGCACACTTTTTAAGAACTATTGCTCAAGATGTGGAAAACTTAAAATGTCCGGTTCCACTTAATGAAGGATAGTTCCTTACGAATATGTTGATTTTTTTGAATGTTTAAATAATTACTAAGGTTAAACGAAATTATTAATTTTTATTTTGTTAGAGATTCATATGAATGTTGATTTTTTTTTAATGTTAAATAATTATTTCTACGTTAAAACGGGAATGTTTCGTTTGAGATGATTCTATATGATAGTTTTAATATGTTATCGCTTAAACAGTTTTTTTGTATTTTTTGTTAAAGACATGCATAAATATAATTATGGTTAAGCATTTTATATTACCTACACATGAAGATAATAAATAAATATTACATTGTGATTACGTATTCTTGTTGATTATTTAAAAAGGCATCTATCCCGCATCACAGGCATCTATCCTCCTAAGTGATTTCATAGTGGGGCATCTATCCATATAGGTAGGCACCTATCCCCAAAAAATGTGTTTCGCAAGAATTACATTTTTGCAAAACCAGTAATGGTTAGGTAAATAAATACAGTTTCTAAAGCTTTATGAATGATTAAACTAACTATATTACAGGGTCAATCTAAGCAAATATGTTTGGTATTCAAATAATGAAACAGTTTCGAAAAGTGGGGCATCTATCCCGGTTTTACCCTACGGAAAATATGATACAGAAAGAGATAACTATCTGTAATGTGTTGCGCTTGAAATACACTAGTGAATCATAGATTATGCGGATTTGCCACAGAAGAGAGATAATGATGTATTAAATAACACAAAAACACAATTGTTATCGATTTACTCACAAATTCTAAATAATTTTGAGGTCTGCAAACCGGGTTTTCGATATGTACCTACTCAGTAAGTATATGATATTGTACTTCTTTTTGTAGGAATCCAGTCATGTTGACTTCTTTCCCCTTGAACTATGCTGACCCATTTACTTTTTGTGTAATCATCATTCGGAAATCTGACAAATAATAAAAGATAATAAGAAAATAAATATTTGATACACATACATTTTAATTTTACTAATAAAACATCTAATAACCCGTTATCACTAGTCAAATTCTCAATTATAAAACATTGAAAGCTACAACTTATTTATCATCATAATATTATTGTTAGAAAGACGCGCACTAACTAACAACAAAACTCACGTTGCGCATTCAAGCGGCTAACGACTGATATGAATTGTGCCTACAAGTTCGCTTCTGGGTAATTTAATCTATGACCATCTATGACGCATGCTATTTGACCTTGTCGCGCTGCAGTTGCTATCGTATTCCCTATCCTTTTCTAACCACCATGTTAATAAACCGAAATTTATTTCTAAATGTGAAATATAATCGTGTAATAATACAAATATTCATTATTTTACTATACTTACCTATGATATGAAATTCCTTCACTCTTACTTATTTTGGAACCATAGTTTTTACACTTTCTTACAACACATACTGGCATTTTCGATATAATACTTTACGCCACGGACACGCTTTGCTTCGCTCGCTGCTATTAGCCGACTAAATCAAATGACGCCATTTGGGGTCATTTGTCGGCAACAATTTTCGCACGCTAGTGCCCCATCTACGTATTTTTGTATGTAATATCATTGGTTTTTTTGCTGTCCTGGTAACCCTGGCAAGGATAATGGCACAAATTTATGAAATTATTGCATTGTCATCGGTCCTTGACAGGTGTGCAAAGTTTGAATGAAATCTGGTCGTTTAAAGTGGGTCAAGTGGCGCGCTATAAGGAGTCGGTTACAAACAAACATACAAATATACAAACATACAAGTGAAGCTAATATAAAGCGTGTAAAAATGCTTAGTTGCAAACAGATGGCGTCGTGTGCTTGTGAGTGTGCTCGCGGAGCGGAATGTATTGTATTGTGTATTCATTTTATTTTTTATATGTTTTTTCTTATTTCATTGCATGTTTCGGTCGACGTCATCACGTCAGCGCTGGCTGTCGCTGAAAACCAGCGCTGGGACTCTGTTTCGTATGGGCTCCTAGCATTATGCTGAGCGATGGCCGATTTGCGTGGATGTGACTATTTTTTAATCCACAGATTTTTGGTTTAAAACAGTTTTTTAACAACAATAGATGTGACGCATATTTTTCCCCCAGCTTGTTCTTTTATTTTGTGTTGGTTCTATTTCTTTTCGTCATGTTTACCGTAAATAAACGTATTTTCTTTCTTTCTAAGACTAACGGAACTATAAAAATAAGATCTAAGAGAAAAAAGAGACTCAGAGAGAGATAAATACCTTTCTTCTCAACTGTGAGTATTTATATACATATACAGGGTTATTTGTAAAACACCGGCAACCTCTCAGGTCTATGTTACTAACATCATAATCAACAACTTTTGTTCTATGACTTTTAAAAATTCATCATATTTTAGTGCATCAGATTTTCATACAAAAATCGGCTGCCTGTACATAGGTCAAGTTCAAGCGCCCCCGCCGCCCTAACCCCGCTCCCCTTGCTAATATACTATCGCTTTCTTTTGCTTCGCATAGACTCCGTAACATTTAGAGCGTTTAATGTAAATATTTTTATTTTTGTTTGAAAATCTGATGAATTAAAATATGATGAATTTTTAAAAGTCACAGAACAAAAGTTGTTGATTATGATGTTAGTAACATAGACCTGAGAGGTTGCCGATGTTTTACAAATAACCCTGTATATGTTTATATATTTAAGCTTCATGTATTTACTTAAGTATATGTTAATTTTTTGCGGTATACGTGTATATTTAATATTTTAGTTCTAAGACTTTTCATATTCATATTTTCTCTTGTTGTTCTCACACACTATTGTCTACATTTATTTTTCATTTATCCTTTCGCAGGTCTGCTGGAAGAAATTTCTTAAGAAATAAGCCGTACCTTTGTACTCAAATTATAATTATATTATATCTAAATGTATTTTACTGTGTGTGAACGCCGGTACTTTGCCTTTTGTGGAATAGCCAGGATTTGGAATGATGCGACTAATTTGAGACGATACGTTTAATCAACGTTTACAATAGAAAAATAGAATACAATTATTATGAGCGCGTGTTGAGTCGGACGCGGTCGTTGTCGAGTGAGTGTGCGCGGCGGGGGCGCGCTCGGCTGTGTAGTCCACAGATTATAAAGAACGGGATCGATGCTACGTCGAGTGCGTGGGTGCGTCAGATGTCTATGCGCAGACATGCTAGGCGTCAACATGTTGCCGCCCCAGGAACGCAGTTCTGGTCCATGACTGGAAGCGGGCAAAATCGGTTAAAGGCTCTTCGAAGAGTCCCCGAAGTGGTGAGCAAGTCGGCCACGCGGGTCACGCCGTCGGAGCCGGGGTACAGGCGAACTACGCGCCCTAGCAGCCACCGGGTGGGAGGCAGCCGGTCATCTTTCACCAGCACCATTTCTCCAAGCCGGAGTTGAGCTCCTTCTTTGCGCCATTTCTGCCGTTTCTGCAGCTCTGTAATGTATTCTATGTAATAAGGTTTCCAGAAATGGGCCTTTAGTTGCTGGATTCTCATGTATCGTGAGAGAGAAGATATCGCCGTAGGGTCACTGTCCTGAGGAGAAGGCAAAGCTGTGAGAGGTCGTCCAATTAAAAAATGTGATGGGGTAAGCGCCGTGAGATCAGAAGGGTCTGATGATAAAGGAGTGAGAGGCCTAGAATTTAGAACACCCTCGATCTGTACCAGAACTGTATTCATCTCTTCGTAAGTTAAGTTAGCTAAACCTAAAACCCTCTTTAAATGATATTTTACAGATTTTACGGAACCCTCTGCTAATCCGTTAAAATGTGGGTTATACGCTGGTGAAAATTTGAAATTAATGTGTGAATTAGACGCTTGAGAGCTAATTTCGTTAGAATTTGACTTTAAAAATCTAGCCAACTCATTACATGCGCCCACAAAACAAGTACCATTCAGAATAAATGGTTCGCGGTCGCCCTCTACGGGCAACGAACCGGTCTAATGCAGCTAAAAATGTTGTGCTGCTCAAGTCAGTGACAAGTTCTATATGTACTGCTTTAATGGCCAGACAAACAAATATACATAAATAGGACTTTATGAGTGTGCTTCCTCTGCCCTTTCGGTTTAGTATCATGACGGGACCGGCATAGTCGACAGCCGTGTTGTCAAACACATACTCTGTATGCAGGCGACTGGTAGGAAGGTTGCCCATGATCGGTTGAATACCTTTTCCTGCAAAACGACAACATTTAATGCATTTTTGAACTATCTGTCTAGCAAGGTTTCGACCATTAATAAACCAGAATTTATGACGAAGTGTAAAAAGTAATAATTGCGGAGGCGCATGCAATAAAATTATATGATAATGCCTAAATATTAATGTGGCTAAGTGATGCCGTGAATCAAGCAGGATAGGGTGCTTTGTGTCAAAATCATAAAATGAATTTTTTAATCGACCACCTACTCGTAATAATGTGTCATTTTCGTTATAAAATGGATTTAATTGAAGCAGTTTATTTTTAACTGACAATTGTTGATTGTTTTTTATTAAGTCGTATTCTGAGTTGAACATTTCAAGTTGCACAAATCTGCACAGTGAAGTTAATGATGAATTTAATTCATTGATTTTTATGAATCCAGTACGTTTATGTTGTGGGTGTAAACAATTATGAATGAACCGATGCACATATACAATCACACGTTGTAATTTACTAAAATTAGAGAAACTCTTTATGAAGGCAGAGTAATGAGTAACATAATCGGTACAGTCAGCAGTCAAATTACATTTAACCTTGAACTCTGGTAAGTCAGGCTCTTGAAGGTGTGTCGGTTGTTAAGGCCATGATTGTTCGTCATGTAAAAGGAATGGCGGCCCTGTTATTAAGTCGTCGACGTAGAAGTCATATAAGATGACTTCCGAGACGGTTTTGTCTGGGCATTCGTTACCAAGCTGCGTAAAACACCTTGTCGCGAGATAAGGAGCAGACGCGGTTCCGTAGGTAACTGTATGTAGTTTATACTGCCTCAGTTGCTCGTGAGGTTCGAATCGCCATAAGATTTGTTCAAGCATTTGCAATAACAATAACAACAAAGCTCAAGGGATGAGCTCATTACCATGGGATTGAGATGAGATTGTGATGAAATGAGATGAGATGAGATTAAGGATTGAGATGATATTGAGATCGAGATGAGATTGAGGATTGAGGTGAGATTGAGATTGAGGATTGAGATGACATGAGATTGAGATAAGATTGAGGATTGAGGTGAGATTGAGGATTGAGATGAGATTGAGATGAGATGAGATTGAGGTTTGAGATTGAGGATTGAGATGAGATTGAGATGAGATGAGATTGAGATGAGATTGAGATGAGGATTGAGATGAGATTGAGATAATTTATTATTTAATTGATCCTCGTTGTTTCGTAAGGTAATATGATTGCAGTGGACTGTATTAATGAATTTAGTATGTTGTGTTGGCACTGGGCCTGAAATTAAGTACCCCAGTAACCTAAGTAACCCAGTTTAGATTTATTTAGTATTGGTTTATTTTTACCCAATGATATATTTTGGGAACCTAGTATAGTCCAGAAAATATCAGCGCCAAGTAGCATATCGACTGGAGCAGGTATGTCGAACTTGGGGTCCGCCAACGTTATGTGAGGCGGTATATTTAGTGTTGTGCGGTCAACCTTTGTAGTTGGCAACAACTGAGTGATGCGCAGGACAACATAACAGTAAACGCTCTCGCTATAATTATTAAATAAAGACGATATGAGTACGTCACACGCTTTGACAAGCAAGATATTTGAGAATTTAACCCTTCAACTACGGTCGAAGTGGAAAATGTGGGTAAGTTAAGGCACATAGGCTTTCAGTTATAAAACTGGAGGTACTGCCGCTGTCCAATATGGCACGGATTTTATGGCATATGCCATTATTGTCTGTCACATGGATTAAGGCTGTGGATAGTACAACACAGTTGTTATGAGTGGCTGACAAAGCAATGTCCTGAGGAGAACTAGAAAGTTGTCCTTGGGCCTCAGGCTGCGGCAAAGAGTGCAACATGACATTACTTGTTGACGGTACAGGCGCAGACGGTGCAGGAGCTTCATGCTCGTGTAATAAGCTATTGCGCCGCAGGCCGCACAAGCGGCATGGCCCTAACTTGCATACATTGTCAGCATGACCTTGACGTAAACAATTTAAACATAGTTTAAGTGCCTTAGCCTTTTCAACCCTGGTTGCCAAGGGTAACAATTTGAATGTTTGACAAACATAAAGTGCATGATTACCTTTGCAATGTGGACAAGGGTACCTGCGAGCAGGTTGAGTTTCAGAGTTGGCCACAAATGTTTTATGACGAACATGTGTAGGATCACTTGACCTACGTTTTTTATGAGTATTCTCCATTGTTTCCAAAAAATCAGCACGATCTTTTAGAAAGTTACTAAACATTTTAAGAGTAGGGAACTCTTTCACCTTATTACGATGAGATTCCCACTTACTGCTTGTGACTATGTCAAGCTTGTTTGAGAGGATTTGAATTAATAGTACATCCCAGTGTTCCGTAGGGAGGTTAAGTGTTTTGAGTGCTCTGAGGTTCCTATTAACTGTATCAATTAAGTTACGTAATGCTTTAGGTGATTCCTTTGTCAACGGTTCCAAATTAACAATGGCTTGAGAGTGATTATTGACCAATGACCTTTCATTATTGAAGCGGTCACAAAGTAGTTCCCAAGCTACTTCATAATTACTACTTGAGAAGTCTAAAGACTGAATAATTACAGCGGCACTGTCTTTCAATGCTGCCCGTAAATAGTGAAACTTATTAATATTGGGTATTGACTTGTCTGAGTGAATGAGACTGCTAAACGTGTCACGGAATTCCAACCAGTCATGATACTGACCCGAAAAACTAGGCAAATGAATAGTAGGGAGTGCAAATTTTGGCCCACCTTCCTGCGCAGTACAACAAGAACCCGTCACAGACCTGCCGTGCCCGCAGAGTCGACCGGAGCCAGCAGACCTCGAGCACGTGCGATCAGCCCGAAGTACTTGGTCTCGAAAGCCTCACGTTCTTTATACTGCTCATCTGGAATATCCATACAATTTTCTATATCACACTGAATCGAATCAAACTCGGTATAGATTTCTTCAACTTTTGTTAAACGGATGTTCAATTCACTTATTTGTAATTTACTTAAGTTGTCACAGCTCTCAACAGTTATTAAATAATTTTCAAATATTGTAAGCTTAGCTTTGCATGATGCACGCCTTTTAATTAAAGTTTTATCTTCCATGGTGAAGTAAGTATGAGGATATTTTTGAGTAAGAATTGAAATTAATGTTTTAAGGCGACTGTTTATCACAATGAAAGCTAGGTTTAAGCCAAAATGAGAAGAGATTGTATGTAAAGGGTGTCCAGCGGGAGTTTTTCAAGTTTAAATTATCGTCACTCTTTTGTAAGCGGGGCTAGGAGCGCAGGAGCAGTCATCTTTGCGGATTTGTTAGTAACCATGAGTCAACCATGAGTCACTGGTCGGGAGCGCACCGCGCGTTTGCGGTGGAGCAATATCTAAAGTGTGGTGAATCGTTGATTTGAGCGCGTCGTGCTTTCTGTTCCCACTTTGATATTCGGCGGTTAAACGATGGTCCAAGCACGCAGCTCATATGGTCGTGGGTACAAAGATTCCGACAAAACGGGACAATGGTTAATATGCCGCACCCAGGACCGTCCTCGTCAAACGCAACGCCAGAACGTGTGGCACAGGTGTGTCAAGAAATCATTAGAAATCCAAGAAAATCAGTGAGAATGATTGCCGCCTCTACAGGCATTAAGAAGTCAACTGTGCATATGATTTTGAAAAAAAAATTGAAACTTCATCCCTGTAAAATGCAAATTGACAAAAACTAAACGAAAGCGATTATGTTTTAAAAGAAACGTTCGCCCGAACGATGTTGGAACATTTTCGGACCCCAGACCGCTTGAAAACATATTGTTTAGCGATGAAGCACATTTTCACATCGGGGGTTACGTAAATAAACAAAATATGCGTTACTGGAACCCCGACAATCCAAGGGAACGGCATCAAAAGAGTTTGCACTGCCCTAAAACGACAGTATGGTGCGCCATTTCTACTCATGGAATAATCGGTCCATATTTTTTCAATGAGAGATAAACTGTCACTTCCTCGGTGTACTACCGTATGATTGATGAGTTTTTGGTACCGCAATTGCAATTGTTTCACGGAAGCAACAATAGAACTCATTTTTAGCAAGATGGGGCAACTCCACACACTGCCAGCGTCTCAATGTCGAGGTTAAAGGAAATTTTCCCTGGAAAATTAATAAGCAAGTACGGAGACATACCCTCGCCCCCTCGATCGCCGGATTTGACGCCGTGTGATTTTTTCTTGTGGCATTACCTTAAATCTAAAGTGTACTGCAATAATTCCCGTACAATAACTGCTCTACAAGAAAATATCCGGCGTGAAATCGCTGCTATCCCCCCAGCGCTTTGTTCGCGCGTACTTGCCAATGTGAGGGTTCGCTTACAAGGCTGTATTGCAAGAAATGGACGTCACTTGGAGGACATTATTTTTAATAAGTGAAATCCGCAGACCCTGGTTACGTATTTAAAATATAATAAATATTTAAAATTTATTACTTTTTTTTTTATTTAATTTCGAAGTCGAAAAATTTCCGCTGGACACCATTTATATTACACCAAACAATGCGATTAAATGAGTTGCTAGAAAGAATCACAAACAAAATGCAATGCAGTTAATTTGTAGATAAGAAATGGAACGATGACTTAAATGATTATATGTGAAGCAGAGTGAGGGTGCGCGTAAAATGTGCAACAATCAAGGAGCGGGTGGTGCGCATGCAGCAAGCCAGCAACAGCGCAGCTTGCCGGTCCGGCCCGAACCCGTTCTCAGCGCAGGCGACAATCGAATGTACTAGAACATACAAAATAGCAATAGTTAATTTAGCGATATTATACAGTTCTCGTACACACCAAAGGAATCTGAAATGCCTAGAACCTCTGATATGAAACTTACAATAAGTTACAAATAAACACTTCAATTTTATTTCGTAACGAAATAAGTTTTAAACATGTGGGTTTTTACTGAGATGGAGGTGAGATTTTACTGAGCGTAATAAATGAGTAATAGGTTTAAAGATACATAAAAGCAACGGGATGTTTTATGTGCAATGCAATAATAGGCAATAATGAGTGCGTGGCTTGTTAAAAGAATGACGGATCTTTTACGTGCCTACGAAGTGGTTCACAAAATGAAGGATTTGTGAATATTCAATGATTATTTTTATCACTAAATGAAGGATTAGTGATTGTTTTAATTGAGAATTGGTACAAGAATCACAAAATGATGGATTTGTGACTACCTATGTTAAAAGGGGCTCACAAAATGGCGGATTTGTGAATATGATTTACGGTTCTAACATGGGAGAATTGTGGCGTTAATTAACAGATTTACGGGACAATCAGACAAATTGGAACGAACTCACATTAAAGCTTCCCTCAGGACTCACGTGTGACCTTCCTTTTCGTTGTAGTAGTCCTCATTGTCTCAGCTTCTCCAACTCCATATTTCCGTATTACGTACTCCGTATTTAAGTATTTTATTTCAAACGTAATTTTTCTCCAATGATGAGATGAGATGTCTTGTAGAAAGAAATATCGTATGATGCTGTATGACTCGACTCGTTATCTACTTGAACACGTTGGAATCTTCGTAATGGCCGCAATCCACGCAGCGCAGTATTTCCTTTGTTCTTGTTGCTGTGTGTGGTTGAAATTATCCGGGATCGTAGGACCAAATTGTGAACGCCGGTACTTTGCCTTTTCTGGAATAGCCAGGATTTGGAATGATGCGACTAATTTGAGACGATACGTTTAATCAACGTTTACAATAGAAAAATAGAATACAATTATTATGAGTGTTGACGCCTTGCATGTGTGCGAGGATCAACGACGTTATACACACACACGCATACGGCACGGCGCGGGAGGCGACACGCAGCGGAGAGCGCGACTACGGCGTGTGCGGGGTAGCAGAGCGGCGCGGGGAAGCAACGCGGCGCGAAGTGCGCGAGGCGCCCGCGCCGCCAGCCAGTTCAACGACGACACCGGTCATCATAGTGTGTCATTTTTTCTTTTTTGTAAGCGCAGCCATTAGCGAAGGTTTAGTCATTAAATTCAATAATCAAAGAAGCTCTTAGTATCATTAAAAAGGAGCCCAGCACCGAGTCCACCCCTTAGCTGCCAGCCTTCGACAAGTTCTACAATGAGCGCGTGTTGAGTCGTACGCGGTCGTTGTCGAGTGTCGAGTGAGTGTGCGCGGCGGGGCGCGCTCGGCTGTGTAGTCCACAGATTATAAAGAACGGGATCGATGCTACGTCGTGTGCGTGGGTGCGTCAGATGTCTATGCGCAGACATGCTAGGCGTCAACACTGTGTGTGCATAAATAATAAAATAAATAAATAAATATTTGCATCAGGGAGTAACATCTCTGTTCCCGGAATTTCCACGGGAACAGAGATTACGCGAGTGAAACCGCGAGGCGCTGCTAGCTAGCAATAAAATAATAGTGCTAGAATTAAACTTACCCTTGATCATAGCCCGAACTGGAGAGTCACATATAAAGGCCCGTATTTTGACGCCTACTATTTTTTCCTTTCCATTAATCACGATTAATATGCCATCTTTTAGTCGTTTTTTCATTTCATCTACAAACATTCTTAGATAACCGTCTAAATCAGATGGTTTATTATGGCCTGAATAAATTCCTATTACAATGGGTCGCAATTCTGGTATTTCATAAACGTTAAATAAAATTGGCCATAATTGAAGTTTTGAACTTTTAAAAGCAGGCAGGCCGTCTATGTTTATGTTCAGTGAAAAGACGGATAGATTGCGATCAATTTGTATCATTTGTAGGTAGTGTTCCAGTGTGTTTGTCAAACCGTTGTGCCAGTACTGTCCAGTTCCCACGGGATAAGTTGTAACAGTCTTCTCTGTTTTAAGAAGCATTTGGTATTCTATTTTATTTTGTTTTATTTGGTATTCTATTGTTAATTAATCGTACTAAACTTTTTGTTGCTTCATGCGAAATATTATAATTAATGGCCCAATTTTTCACGCCATCACGAAATTGTTGGTCTTTTTCGAATGTTGAATCATTGCTTGAAGATTCAGAAAAATCGCTGGAGTAAGGACTCTCTTCTGAAATATTATCTTTGTAAGACACATTTTGTACGGAACCGTTTCCTGTAATTGTGATTCCAACTTGATTTTGGCTACTATTACTGCTTTGATTGTTTGATGATGACGAAGCTGCTTTTTCAAAACGTCTATTCACTTCTCTTCCACTGCGTTTATATCTTTTCCAATTCTTTAAATCCAATTTTTTTTTGTTTTTAGGGCAGAATGCACGTCGCATTAATTCCGTATCAAAATGTCTGAATATTGTTGTAAAAGCGAGCCAATAATCCTTTTTGGGACTTAACTGTCATTTAATAGAAACATTTATCTACATGTATGTGCCACTTTTGCGTCATTATAGTGATAGATAAGGACAGTTCGGGTAAGAGGGACTATGGGGCAAGAGAAACTGTAGTTTGTAAATAAAAAACTATAGGTTCTAGCTCCATGGTTACTTGGTCGATAAAACGGTATTATAAAAAGAATACCAAAAAATAAACACAGATGGCACTAATATTCATCAACCCGGCAGTTTGACACAAACAAAAATTCAGTTGACTGACTACGAAAGCACGAGTTCTCGGCATTTTTTTCGTGTGCTCAATTAAATGCTAAAAAGTTTGGCTGGAGGCCTGTCGATGTGTGTAAGTATTGTTTAAAGTTCAATTTTGATAATGTTGCATGTTACATTGCATAATCTATGCTTTGAATATCTATTTTTGATGTGATTCGCCACATAACCTACAAATTATAAAGTGGGGTAAGAGAAACTGTCATGGCCGGGTTAAGAGAAACATATGTTTCTCTTTCCCGGTGTCAGAAGTCACAAACATTTTACTTTCGTTGATTAATTATGAATTGGTTTTAAAAGTACCTGCCTAAAGCTATGACTGAATTCATTAAAACACCATATTTGTTTACAAAAAAATGCGAAATTATACAAGAAAAAGTGATAGAGCACCGTACCCGCCAGAAAAATTAAAAGAAGCAGTAAGAGCTGTTAAAAGTGGGGCCTTATCCAGATATGCGGCTTCAAAACATTATAATATACCCAGACCAACGATAATAAATCGCGTATGTACATCATCATTATAAAACGGCTCTAGTACGTATGTGTAATGAAGTTAAACGTGTACCTAATGTAACACATGTTAAGTGCGTCGCGTTTACATTTATTTTCACCAAGTTTATTTAACTATGCAAATGCATTGCATTATTTCAGTAAACTTTTATTTATATTCCTTTTGTATTGTTTTAGGTATATGATCGTAAAGGTTTAAAATCGAATTCTTTGGGAAGATCCGCCGTCTTGTCACGCGATTTAGAAGAAGATTTTGTAAAAAATATTCGTTTCATGGAAAAGCATGGCTTTGGTCTGACAAGAAAGGAGTTACTAGAAACGGTGGGTCAGTACGTTTCGGCAAATACTATAAAAAATCCATTTAAAAATGGCATACCTGGTGAGGATTGGTTTCTGCTATTTAAAAAAACCGCACCGGTACCGTGTGGTGCCGGACGTAAAGAATAACACCACCCCATTTCTTCCCGTGGGTGTCGTAAAAGGCGACTAAGGGACTTACTAGAGAATGGGCAGCAGCGTTCTCTATGCATTTTACCACCATACTGTGATCGCCAACCCGCCTGCCAAGCGTGGCGATTATGGCAATACCCCCCAAATTGGAGGAGGCCTAAGTCCAGCAGTGGACGTCTTACGGCTGAAATTATGATTAAAAAAAGGCATAATTTATCTATCAAGAAGCCACAGCCGGTGGAGTATGCGCGAAAACAAGCATGCAGTCCATATGTTATATACCCATATTTTAGTTTATTAGAAGAAACTATTAATGTGATAGAGCTATACGACAAACCATCGCATATTTGGAACGTGGATGAAACTAGCTTTTCCAAGGATCCCTTTTTTTTTTTTTTTTGGATGGGAAATCATCAAATGACTGCTCCCGCTCTGGGCGGAGCGGGAAGGCGTGTCAGACTTTTACTGACTAAAACCCACCCGTATTCCTTCAGTTGCCCATGTGCCAGGGTCACGGTATCTCTTTCGAACAATCACGCGACCCCGGCAGGCATCGGTCCTAGCAGACCCCTTCAGTACTGCTGACATCTCTTTGAGGCGCGCGTGGAACACTACGCGCCGTCGACCCGAGCTTGGTCCTTACCGGGCGGCGAGCTACCCATTGCTCGCCACCCGCAAGCTCGCGCCTACGGTGGCTGGGAGTCCGCAATCGACTCCTGGGGCCCGGGGCGTCTCCTCCTGCGGCGGCTAGGGACGTGAGGGCGCAGAGACTGCCACTCCCTCACGCGCCCTGCCTCCTCCTTCGCGAGCATTACTGCTTCGCAGAAGGAGGTGACGGCTTCCCATGCTCTCTCGCTCCGTACCAGGGCTCGCACCAGGGCCGGACGCGAGAGGTCGCCGCCACCGATCGCCTCCACGAGGACACGGCGGTGCTATGCCCAGGCAGGGCACACTTCCACCGTATGCTCCAACGTGTCCTCTAGACGATCCTCACAATGGAAACACCCGGGCGTTTCCTCCCGCTTTATCCTGAACAGGAACCCACCGAAGCACCCATGCCCGGTGAGAACCTGTGTCAGGCGGAAGGTGAGGACGCCGTGGCGCCTCTCTATCCACTCCTCAAAGAGGGGACTTACCGCCGCAATTGTGGCGTGCCCTGCGCTGGGTTGCGACAATCGTACCCGCCATGTCGCCATGAGATCCTGCCGGAGCTCTGTCCGCCGTGCCACAATTTGTCGCGGCAGCGGAGTTTCGCCCCGGCGTTTCGCATCCTCGCGCCACTCCCACATGAGGGCGAGGACCTTTGCCTCCAGATCCCACGGCGGCACTCCGGCAAGGAGGCTCGCCGCCTCGCAGGAGACCGTGCGGTATTATTATATACCCCGGATTAACCGAATGGCCATGACCCTCTGGGCCGCACTCAAGCGGCGCGCTGGGCGCAGCCTCAATAAGGGCGCCCACACCGGTGCCCCGTAGAGGGCCATGGACCGCACGACTCCCGTGTAGAGCCTCCGGCAGGAGGCGTTTGGACCCCCCAGATTGGGCAGGAGCCGCTTTAAGGCAGCCCCAGCCCGCTCCAGTCTGGGAGCCAAACGTCGGAAGTGCTCGACGAAGTTCCACCGGCTGTCGAGGACAAGTCCCAGGTACTTCATCGTCGACTCGACGCCGATGTGAACCCCTCCCACCGTGAGTTGGGAACCCGCGCCTCAGACTTGTGCAAGGCCACCTCGAGTCCCAATTGCCGGATTCTTTCGACGATTGTCGCAACCCCGCGTGTCATTAGTTCGGCCGCCGCCTCGTGCGACCTCCCCTGCGCCAGGACCAGCGTGTCGTCAGCGTAGCAGACTACGCTGACGCCGTTAGGGAGGTCGGCGCGCAGCACCCAGTCGTACCCGATGTCCCACAGATGCGGCCCCACGACCGATCCCTGTGGGACACCGCACGACATCTCTCGCCGGTTCCACTCTCCCTGGTGACCGGGGTAGATTACGGCCCTATCCGTCAGATAGGCCTCGACCACGCGACAGAGGTAGGTCGGCATCCGGTGATACCGGAGTGCCTCCCTAATGCAACTCCAGGGCAGGGTGTTGAAGGCATTGGTGATGTCTAGAGACACCGCCAAGACGACCCCACCCGCCCTGCATCCCCCGTCGTGAGGGCTCGCCCGCGCATGATGGCGTCCACCGTAGAGCGCCCCTTGCGGAAGCCGTACCGACCGTCCGACAAGTCCGGCCCCTCCCGCACCAGCCACCCGACGAGGCGGTCTACAATTACTCTTTCAAAGAGCTTGCCCACCTCGTCGAGCAGCACGATGGGCCGGTAAGCGGACGGAGAGTTCGCTGGGCGCCCCGGCTTCTTAATGAGGACCAGTTTCCCCGTCTTCCAACGAAGTGGTAACTGGCCCCTCTCCAAGCATGCGCTTAGGAGCCCCCTGAGTCGAGGCCCGAGAGCCTCTAAGGCCAGGACCCAGGCTTTGCCAGGCAAGCCGTCGGGTCCTGGGGCGGTATTTTTGGCATTTAGCCGACGTACCGCCACTCTCAACTCTACCTCGGTCACCTCTGGGGCGTTGTCGTCGTCATCGGTGGTGTGGTCCGCATCGGGCACCGCAGGAGGCGGAGCCATAGGTGGGGGACTATGTTCCCCTCGCGAAGGGAACAGAGCACTCACCACGCCCTCCACAAGCTGGGGCCGGAGACTCTGAGTCAGCGGGGGGGCCCATGGGCGGAGTTTCTCCCGGACGGCCTTGTAGAGCCGTCCCCATGGGTCGCTGTTCAGAGTCTCCAGCGACTCCTTGCGGGCCAGTCCTCTTGCCCGCAGGATCTCCTCTTGGAGGGCGGTCTTCGCTGCTCTGTACCCCTCATATAGCTCCGCCTGAATGGGCGGATACGGAGCCTGCGGTGCCTGGTGTACCGGCATCGTGCCGCAACGCACACTTCGCGCAACGCTGTCAGCTGCGGCGACCACCAGTACACCTGGCGCCAAGCCCGTCCTGGCTGGACTCGGGGCATAGCCACGTCACAAATCTCGGACATGGCCTCCCGGAACCACTCTGCCTCGTCGTTTATGTTAGCAGGCCTGTCTGGTGGTGACACCCAGGCCTGCACGATCGAGGCTTCCAGGAGAAGCTCCCGGTTCAGCTTTTTAAGCGCCCACCGCGGACCACACGGGGCCTGTCGGACCGGCGCGGTCGAGGTCTGGGCGGAGATGTCAAACCGGATATACCGGTGGTCGGAATACGTCTCCACCCCCTCCATTACGCGCCAGTCAATAACCTGCGGCGACAGATCGGGACTGGAAAACGAAATGTCCACCACTGAATCGCCCCGCATCCGTACGCACGTAGGGACAGAACCCCGGTTAAGGACGACTAGGCCTGTCTCCAGAGTCCAGTCCTCCACAATCCTGCCCCGTGTGTCCGTATGCCGGGAACCCCAAGCCAGATTCTTGGCGTTGAAGTCCCCGAGTACAGCACGGGGAGGGGACGGAACCCGACGACGACAACTTTCAACTCCGCACTTTCAACTCCGCAAGGGAGTTGTGGAACTCGGCGAGAGTTCGGCTCGGGGAGAAGTATACTCCTACCACAACAATCTCCCCGAACCGTGCTACTACGCAACCCCGTCCCCTCTTGACAGCCTCGAGGGTCGGGGTTCCGTCGGCGACCGACGAAATGAGGGTCACTGAGCCGCTCAGGTCCTCCACCCAGTCATACCTGGGCGGGACAAAGTACGGCTCAGCGACCACGGCGATGTTAATCGACCACTGCGCCATGCTCTGGAGCAAAAGATCCTGAGCAGAAGCACAGTGGTTGATGTTCGCCTGGAGGAGGCGTAATGGAGCAGCCATTACTGACAGTCCATATCAGCCCCCTCCCGAGCCCCCTGTGAGGGCCCTGCTGTGGCGGTACCGGCAGCGACAAATGTGGTCGAGCTGGCACCGGCATCAGCGGTGACGACGGTGGCGGAGGGCTTGCCCCTGCCCCTGGCCTTGACGGGCGGAGCGCAGGCCTTACCTTATATTTGTATACATAGAACAAATCATTTTGTTCAATATTATAAATAAACTTTATTCAAAATAACAAACTATTTCATTGTATACACAATTTTGACAAAAACTATCATTGTGTGGGTTGATTCCATCTTGCATAAGTAGGTCCAAATAATAATAACACATCATTATTTTGATGTAGAATATCACACAACACAAAAAAAAACGGGATTTTTTTATATTTTTCGGGAATTTTAATCTATAGTAGTTCAATCTCTTAACAAAATCATGATGTGTCTTTTATCAACTGG
This sequence comes from Aporophyla nigra, assembly GCA_947507805.1. Lineage (NCBI taxonomy): Eukaryota > Metazoa > Arthropoda > Insecta > Lepidoptera > Noctuidae > Aporophyla > Aporophyla nigra. Next base: position 20,468,465 of record OX382292.1, on the reverse strand, counting down.
AGCTGGACCTTTTAGAAGAGCTCTAGCAGGAGAATCACAAATAAAAGCTCTAATTTTAACAACGCAATTCTTGTCTAATGCATCTTTAGTAGTAGCTTTTAAACCATCTCGAAGAAGTTCTTGCATTTCAGCCACAAAATGTTGTAAATAAGCTTTAACCCTTAATAAAGCCGTGGGAGTATAGCTCCCACATAACTTTAACTTTTCCTAAACAAACCGTGGCTGCTATTTCTCCACAATTTGTCATAGATACATTTTTGAACGAAGAAAAAAAAGTAAAGTGTCAAAAGTCTTATGTCAAACTGACACATAAACAATAATTTTTCGGTAACGGTCTTTGTCGTGAGTTTTTGAAGTGCTGTGCAATAAAAAGTTGTTTATTTAGAAAATAAGAACAGGTGAGTCGTGGTATTTTTTAATATATTATTAATTAGGAATGTGACTTTATAATGCATACAAATTATAATGAATAATGTTACAATCAAGAGTGTCTTTGGCTCTTGGAAGTATGTGGGAGACATACGGCCATGGTCCGGTCATTGATTCCGTTTTTGTTAGTGGTATTCATAATAAATGTTGTTTTTGTCACTTTTCCAGGTTTTAGAATGTCAAGAAAAAGTATTTCTGAAAAGGATATAGCCAAGGAGTTACATAGATTGTGTGACTCTTCGGAAGATGAAGAGGAACCTGATAATTATATGTTCAATAGCTTGTGCCCGCGGCTTCGCCCGCGTGGATGTCGGAAATTAATGCAAGAGGACGTATAACCGCGATAAGAATGTGTTATTCCAGGTTATATAGGTAATATAGACTCTGTGTGCTATTTTCGATCCAGATCCATTCAGCCATTTTTGTGTGATTGGGAAACAACAACCCAATCATACATATTTTCACATTTATAATATTATTTGCCCGCGGCTTCGCCCGCGTGGATGTCGGAAATTAATGCAAGAGGACGTACTACCGCGATAAGAATGTGTTATTCCAGGTTATTTAGGTAATATAGACTCTGTGTGCTGTAGGATTATAACTCATATTACTTAGGATTCATAGTTTATGAGAACATCATGTGTGTTGGTGTTTTTAAAATAAAAGTAATAGTATTCCGAGTAAGAAGACTGTGACATAGGGCTTGGTTTAGTTGAATATAAGTCTTCCTGGTTTTTCTTAACGCTCCTATTTTACCTATACAGACACTCAATCATTTACCAGACACCGAACATAATTATAGGAATAGTACTTTTGCCAGTGGCTTGGCCCGTATAGCTGTCGGAAAATAACACCCGGGAACCTACTACCGGGATAAAGTAGGTATCCTATCTGTTACGTATCCATGATATAATATCTAAATCCGTTTGGCCGTCTTTGCATCATTGAGAAACAAACATCCAAAAATCTAAACATCTAAGCAATTTCGCGGTCTCTTACTTAAAATAATACTATTAGGTTTATTTTGAGTATGATGAACACACATGATATTCGCAATTACTTTGAAGCCAAAGAAATATGAATTACAATCCTACTTATCCTGTACTACCCGGCCCCTGCCAACGCGCTCTGCGCCCACTTTTTAAATCTCTAATATCTTCTAAGATATTCATTTAAATTACATGCTGTAAAGGGCCATATTGATCTATATTAAATGCACAATGTATTTAAGGTACTTAATTGGATAAGGATTAATGCTGTATTGCTTAAAATCGCTTCGTAAATAAGCCCTTATTTCTCGTAAAAAGTAAAAGATAAAAAATGGTTATTGTGAGTTATCCCTAAGAGATAGACATATACCATTGAGGACATTTTTGTAGGCCTTTTTAAGGTGTACAATACTGTAGTACATTATTTTGATCTATTTCGTAGGATTCAGCCAGGGTTTTTCGAATTTTGAGACGTATGTCAGCGTAGTTTTCGAAGATAGTTATTTTTTTCTAAAATAAAAGATTCTTTCTAAAATAAAAATAGCCTAAGTTACTCCTTGTTACATCAGCTATCTGCCAGTGAAAGTCCCGTCAAAATCGGCCCAGCCATTTCAGAGATTAGCGGGAACGAACAGACAGACAGACAGACAAAAATTGTAAAAAATGTTGTTTTGGTATATGTATCGTGTATACATCCATATACACTTAGTAAAAAGTGGTTATCTTAATATTAAAAACAGACACTCCAATTTTATTTATTTGTATAGATGAGACTGATCTACCACAAGACATGAATTCAGTTTTAGACAGCATTCAAGGTATGACATATTCTGAGCTGTTGGAATCCTTGGAATCCTCCAATAATGATGATTCCCCAGAGGAACCCATGTCAGTTACTGTTATGAACCACGCAGACACAAGTGAACCTCCAATAGATCCTTCCCCAGAATCGACAGTGTTGAACCAATCAGATACAAATAATGAGCCTCCAGTAGATCTGCCTATGCCTATTGAAAACATGGATCAAGAATATTACAGTGAGCTTGTTACATGTCTACAGTATATTACAAAACAAACCGCATCAATGGTCCACAAATGTGTCTAATTTTACAGAACATACATTTGAAAAGGATCTAAAATGCAGCTTGGAATCAAATAGCAGGTGCACACCTGTTCACTATTTTTTGAAGTTGTTTCCAGAGGAATTGCTTGAATTACTTGTAATGAATACCAACAAATATGCGCAACATAAACAATCAAAATTTTGGACCACCACTACTAAAGAAGAAATAAGTGCTTTTTTGGGGATATTTATACTGATGGGATTGCATCCATTAACAGACTTTGAACTATATTGGTCTTCAGATAGATTTTATAACAATCAGGAAATTAGCATTATCATGCCATTGAAAAGGTTCAAGAAAATTTTGGAGAATTTTCATGTCAGTGATATATCCCAAGAGCTTCCAAAAACTCAACCACAATATGATAAACTAGAAAAAATAAGACCTGTTGTATCTATTCTGAACCGAACCTTTCAACAATGTGCTGACAACTCTCATCATCAATCAGTTGATGAAAGTATGGTCAAGTTCAAGGGTAGAGATAGTAAAAAACAATACATGCCATTGAAGCCCATAAAACGTGGATATAAAGTTTGGTGTCGTTGTGACTCCAAATCTGGATATCTCTATCAGTTTGATATCTATACAGGTAAATAGAATATTTTTGCCTAAAAAAAGTTCTGATTTGTTCAATAATAAACCGTTTTCATTAGTTCATGATATTCTGTTTGATATTTATTTACAGGAAAGGACAGATCAGGGGCTCCAAGTGAAGAAGGTCTGGGATACAAAGTTGTTTTGAAACTAACTAAAAATGTACCTGCTGGGTCGTTAGTTGTGTTTGACAATTTCTTCACCAGCATTCCCCTAATGGAGATTTTATATGAAAGAAACATTTACAGTATTGGCACAGTGCGATTAACAAGAAAAGGAATGCCAGAAGAATTCACTACAAAAAAACCTGGGGACAGTGAAGAGATGAAAATAAAGAAAAAAAGAACTGATGAAGCTTGCTCCTGGTGAGTTTACTTTTCGGTATGATTCTCCAGTTGGATGTATAAAATGGCACGATACAAAAGATGTACATGTTTTGTCAACTGCAGTAAATCCATCTGAAGTTTCTGTCATCAAGAGAAGGCAGAAAAATGGCACACTGAAAGACATGTACTGTCCTACTGCAATAAGAACATATACTCAACATATGGGTGGAGTTGACAAATTTGATCACTTTCGCAGCTCTTATCCTATTGGAAGAAAATCAAGAAAAACATGGTTACGTCTATTTTGGTTTATGTATGAAAGTGCTATCATAAATGCATACATTCTATACTGCCAAACTAGACAGAGAGACAACATCCATAGTGATTTTCGACTACGTCTGGCAAGAGCACTAATAAATGGGTATGTAGAATTTTCAACCTGAAATAATGTTTACATTTACTTCCTACACATTGCAACATTTTACATATTGAAATATTTTACCTTTTCAGATATTCACAAAGAAAACATAAGCCAGGCAATTTCATAAAGAAAAAGGGTGGAGTTTTTGGAATACCTGACGAGATTCGGCTCTCAAGGCCTAGTCAGCATCACGGTAAAAAGGGCTCATATAGAAGATGCCGTTTTTGCAGTACGAGACAAAAAGAAGTTAGAACATACTTCGAATGCAAGATATGTCAAGTACCACTCTGCTTTGTGCCATGTTGGGAGTTGTTCCATACAATAAATAATTAAATACCTATATTTGTCAATAAAATAATTTATTTATTTCTATAATAATTTGCCACCACTTATAACATCTTTACAGACTTTATAGAAGAAAATAAGACACTTGGTAAATATTTGAAAATTTCAATCCCATTAAAATAACTTTGCTCTACTTGGGCAATGGCAGAATAGCTCCCACATAAATTTCCAAAAAAAACCCAAAAGCAAAAAAAAAAAAAAGTTAACGACTTCTGGAACTACTAAAAACAATATACGAAAGTCTGCTCACTCTTAGAACTATCCCATTTGCGATGCCTGATTAAGGGTTAAGGTCACTAGGTTTGCCATTTCCTCCATAAATACCGACAACAATTGGTGAAAGTTTCGGTTTTTCAAAAATAAGACAAAGTATAGGCCAAACTTGTTGTCGCGAGCTATTATAAAGAGGGAGACCATCTATATTGAATGTTAATGTGATATTATCTGGTACATCAGAACTATTCTCAAATATTCTTCTCAGAGTAACTGTTACTGCATTGTGCCAATACTGGCCTGCATCAACAGTATATAGTGTTATATTGACACTATTTGTCCATAGAAGCGTTCTAGGATCTTTCGGAACTATATTAGGAAATCTTTTATTAAGGAGTGTGCTCAAAGATTTTATTGCATCATGAGATATGTTGAAATTAACAGCCCATTTCTGTATATCTTCCTGAAATTCGATATCTCTGTCAGCAGATAAGCTTGAAGTATCGGAAGATAGTCCTTCAGAGGGCTCTAAATACTCCAAATATTCATCAACGGAGTCACCCAAAATAATTAAATCAACTTGAAACATTGTATATATTTATAATATAAGGTGATTATCTTAAAATATAAACTTACTGTTTATTTCTGGTACAATATTCTTTTGTAGTATGTCAATGCCACCAGATGAACTTTTAATTTTTGATTATGACTCTTGAGTTTCATCTGGAATATTTAAGAATGTCATTTATAAGAGAACTATAATAATAAAAGACAAGCAATAGAAATACTTCTAATAAAAATAAAATTTATACGGAACCATTTTTGTTGTTGAGGCTTTGTTGAGGTAAAGAATTCGCAGATGGCGGGCCAGTTTTCAGTGATTCAAAAGTTTTTCTTACTTTCCGTTTAAAAGCCCCACTTTATTTAAGCTTTTTCCATTGATATGGATCCATATTTTTGTAAATATCGTAACAATGTTTGTTAACTGACAAAATGGAAGTTAGTTTTAAAAAAGGCCCTTTTGGACCTTTATATAATTTTTAGGTCTGCTTAAAGTTCTGTAATGGTTATAAATAACGCTAAAGTCGTATATTGATTCGTAGTTCACCACTAGAATACTTCGTTATATACAGGTCTAAAAATTAACTTTTTGCGACGGTTTGATTACATAAAAGTCGTGTTAAGGTTACGTAAATCACCAACGCTGGTTAAACGAACCCTTTTAACTAACTGTTATATAACATCGTATTATTTAGTTGGGTAAACGTTTACCCAACCTACAATATACGACGTCGTATAAAGCAGTCGTAAAAACGTTTACGTAACTTATTCACTGGCAAAATTATACGACGTTATATACAGAAGTCATAAAAACGTTTACCTAACCTATACACTAGTACCACTATACGACGTTGCATTATATAGTTGTAATAACGTTTACCTAACCTATTTTTCCTTACCATTATAGGACGTTGTATAAAGAGGTCGTTAAAACGTTCACTCAAATATTTAGCAGGACCTTTTAGTCACTGGGACTGAATCGTTGTAGGAATAACGGTTACACAATGAAATGTAATTTAAAGGTATCAATGCCATCTATCTAAAATAAACGTAAACTACAAGATAAACTTGTTATTTTTGTACAATTTTGTGTTTTGCGCCATCTAGTAGTAAATCAAAGTGTTACTAAACCGAGTTATGATCGGCTCGCTAAATACAATATTGTGTCTATACCAGTAAGAACATGATCGTGGTAGAGTGATGACGGAAGTTTAAAACAACAGTGTTATTATTTGGATAAATACGGCTTGAAGTCACAGAAAGGTAAGTTGTTGATTTTTTTTAAATAGGTAAAGTGTTTCCATTTATTTAGACACAGTTTTCGTGTTATGAAATTACGCAATTTACAATTCAATTTCATTGATAAAATGTTACAGTTTGTATAGTCACAGTTTGCCTTTATTTTTTTAGATATTAATCCAATAACGTTTATCTCTAGAGTGTTACCATTTTGTAGGCGAAGCCCAATAAAACGAGCTATATTTAATATTAATCTGTCTTTGTTATTGTGGGCGAAGCCCAATGAAACTAGCTATCCATTGACACCAATATTTCTATTCTAATGTAATAGGTAACTAAGTTATAGCCCATGTAAAATACCTAAATAAATACCTAAATGTTCTTTCGTAACCAGTAGTAGCTATCTAAGAAAATACTGACTTAAATACCGTAGCATGTTCGTAATAACAGTGTATTACTTATGTCTTAGCCTGTTGGATGCTAATTCGCTTATATTACTTGTAGGAACAACCGGTTGGAATCTAATTAGTCTGTAATGCCTGTGTCATTGTTTGTTTAACACTAATTAGCCTTTGGTTACATTAATTGTAATTAGTTATCTATATGCCTAAATATTAAACTTGTAGTTCAGTAATCATGGTGCAAGAGTGTATGCTCCAATAGGACGACGTCTATTTGTTAGTCCAAGTCCAATAAGAAATTAGGAGCCTTGAACTTCCTTACACGTGTTTCCGAATTCTCGACAGGTCGTAACCTGCTCCTTTGGGAAAGTCCATTTTTATCGTTTATAATTGGCGGAGCGCCCGGGAAGTAAGGAAGTGCGTAGGCCATTTACACTATGCGGTAAAAACTATATAAGGGCCGAGTGTCTATTTTTAGTTTAGTCTTCTTACAATTTCGCACGAGTCAACAAGTTACCACGTAGTGTTTGTGAAGTAAGGGGCTCCGCTGTCCACTGCTTAGTCGCGATGTACCCTATAACTAGTTAGCCAGTCTTCAGTAATGTGTAGCTAGGATTTAATTGTGTGTTCTGCTTATTCTGATTGTATTTTATATTGTGTGCTGTGTATCTACTGACTATTTCTCATAACCATTTTATGTGTGATTTCTGTGTAATTTTCTGTGTTATTTCTGTGTACCAAATATAAGCAATGATTGCGACATTCTGACTCAGTGCCGTAACTAGGGCGGTGCCAGCGGTGCCCAGGCACAGGGCGCAGACCCTGGAGGGGCGCAGAAATGACCAGACCAGTATCTAGTTTTGTTTCATGCATGGTAGTTAGTAGGTACATTTTGTTTTATTGCGAATATGGTGTATACGCGCCCTCTGTACTATCTATATGGCATTTTTCAAGCGATCTTGAAACAACAACACTTGTAAAGGTGGTTTTATATTTGTCTGATGTGTCGTGACGTGACGCGTCAGAACGGTATCGGTTTCATACATTTAGTACTAGCTGGTGCCCGCGACTTCGTCTGCGCAGGATTAGTATTTCGAACAATATGTTTATAAATTGTAGCCTATGTGTTATTCTGATGTATAAGCTATATTATTGTAAAGTTTCATTAAAATCCATTCAGTAGTTTTTGCGTGAAAGAGTAACAAACATCCATCCATCCATCCATACAAACTTTCGCGTTTATAATATTAGTAGGATGGTAACGTTCACACTAGTGCGTAACGTGTTGTGTTGTGATGGCTTATGTATGGAACCGATACAGTTCTGACGCGTCACGTCACGACACATCAGACAAATATAAATCCACCTTGTCTTGCTCGCAATATTAAATACACAAACAAAAGTACCTATACCGTAACTATGAGACAATTTCTGTCTATATTCATTTGGAGGGCGCCACTTCTAACTTAGAAGTTCTAAGCAAATCTGTCAATCTAGCTGAGGAGATGTACATATAGTTCACGTTACGCTGTCATTGCTGTCAGCCACATTCATTGGTCCTCCCTTTATCTTTGATTTTATTCATTAACTACGTGCGGCGTTACTGACGCACTAGCGTGCGAGAGATAGATAGAAAATTCATCGTTCGACAAGAGTGAAAAGGATGACTTACAAAACTAAACGATTCACAAACGTTCCATTCTGCCGCGCCGTCCCATCCAATGTTCGGGGATTCCCCGATACATCGAGAATCACGCATTCAGATAGCCGGCCGGGGGCACTCGGATTGATTGTCTTGCTTCTCAACCATGGTCATTATTTGTATAAAATTTCATTAGTTTAAAGTAAAATTGTGTGTGAGAGTGAATAAGTTTAAAAGTTAGTTAAGTTAGTTAAGTTTTAAAGGAGATATTCTACAGAGAACCTGTACAAACTTAGCGATGTATTGTCAGGTAGAAAATTGTACATTACTCAAATAATTTTAAAAAAGCACAAAACCTTGCCTTATAATGCAGATATACACTCTAGACGAAGAAAACACGATATAGTTCAAATACCGAAAACGAAGACCAAATTCAGATCTATGCAATTTAGTAAACGATCAGCTCAATTATATAACAACATAAATAAAGAAATTTTCGTATATGCAAAATCTTACCATATATGTAAAGAAATGTTGATTGACTGGATAAAACCACTGACATATGAAAACACTGAAGCTCTCCTACAAAACGTAACCTAACATAAATATACGACCCACTCACACACATTCAGAGACTCTTCCACTCCTATACACATACAACCACACACTCATCAACACAACCAACTCATGCACACGCACGCACACGTTCACATAATATTTTGTTAAATTTTATCATGTACTGTTTTTATTGTGTTTAAAGTACCTAAGTACTTACTGTTGTGAAGGAGCGGAGTCTTTGAATACAGGCATTATTTGCTTAAATGAAGACTCCAAACCCAATATTGTTTGTGTATAACTTTTGGACACAATAAACGTTATTATTATTATTAAACGTTATTATTATAGTTTATTGTTGATTTGTTGTTCGTTGATAAACTCGTTTGGGTAAGTTAGAAAATTGTATTTAAAAGTTTTACAAAGAAAGTTGTATATAAGTATATTTTTTCGGTTAAAAGTTTTACGTTAATAGTGAAATTAACTGAAAATATTTTAAGGTCGGTGGGAGTAAGTAGAAGCGGCCTGTGCCCAGCAGTAGGACATTTAATACGCTGATAATATCAATAAATATTTATGACTTGTAAATGTTATTACTTTATATGGGTCATTGTCAAATTTTGCGCAGATAGCCGTGGCTTAAAATTATAAACTTGTAAAAAAATAAAAATACTTAAATATGACTTTTCTTCGTATCAATGCCTGTTAAAACCAATGAACTTTGTGTGTTACAGTCGGCAGCGATGTTTCACCAGTGATTTATGATTTATTCCAGATTTTGCGAGTTAGGGTGTAAAAAAAATACAACTCTGTTATCATAACGTTTTAATTTTTGTTATAAAATTAAACAAATCAGTCCCAAATATTTTGGCACTAATGTTAATTACAGTCTTTTATCTTATAATCACATGCAGAATCACAACATTTTTTTAAAGTTTAATAATCATTTATTTAAATTCCAAACACCTTTGTTACTTCTAGAATTTTAGTAGACATTAAATTCTACCTAATTACTCTAAATATTCATGTAATAACTGCTAACTATAACATATGAACGTATAAATATCTAACAAATTAACGTATTTTTATATTACCAAATTATATTAAATAGCTTTTCCTAAAATTCTAAAGTATGTCCTAAAATTCTAAAGTATCTTTGAGACAGAAAAGTAACAGAGTTGTAGCACGGTAACATAGTTGTTCTTTTTTGTATCTTACTTGACTAAATTGCATTCGGTTGAGCTTGAGATCTTAATAACAAAAAAATAATACCATCAATATTAATAACAATAAACTTTATGACTGGTATTTACCAATGTACAATTAACTTTATGAAAATAAAAAACAAATATTCTTGAAAGAGTAACTGGAAAGTGAAAGTTGCTTATTTCTCAAATATGTCTAAAGCAGTATCAAAATGGTAGTATATTCTTTTACCTTTACAGACTATTTTAGGTTCTAGAACAATAGCAAGTAAATTATTAAAAGGCACATAAGATAAATCTGACTCAACTAATTTAAATTTTGTTGCAGTATGATCGATTGACTTAAAAAAACATTATTTTAACCTCACCATCTTCTTCTACCTCCGATACGGCCTTTCCCAGATATACGTAGTCCTGTTTTAAGCTGGAAATTTTAACCAAGACACAAATACCTTGTTTTATTTTATTAACATGAATATTTTCCTTCTCGTTCAAAACCTCGTCAGTTTGCTTTGATGTGCCGGGTTGTTCTGCCAGAAGAGTGCTAGTTGGTTTTTCTTTTAATGATATAAGAAGGGCATCGTCATCATCGGAGTCTGACCTGTAGACAATGTTATAAAAGCCTTTTGCTGCCTTTTGACAAATGTTGCTAATATCGGACAGAAAATTGTTGTCGCACGTGGAAGAAGTTGATTTTTCTACTGCAGTTTTTAATGGAACGTATTGCTTGGGATTCATGCAAGAACAAAAGCCGCGTTGACAAAAACAACTCAAATTTCTATACTTTAGAACTCCAGCCTGTTCAGTGAAAACTTGATGGACTTTCATGGTACCTATTAATGGCACGATATGCTCCGGGATCTGAGTTGAACTCTGTTCAATATGCTCATTAGTTATCAGATGTAGTCTCACTTTACTAACATCTTTCAAAGCAAGATAACAGAGTACAAGGTAACAGAGTTGCATAGTAACAGAGTAGTAAATTTTACATCCCATAACTCACAAGTCATAAAATAAAGCGTAAAGTACACTATTTCTTTCATATTTAGAATATATACCTCTTATATAACATACTGAACTTAAAATAATGAAAAAATACGCTAATTTACTTACGTAATAAGTAGGTAACAAAGTGGATGCACAATAAAAACACGCAGCCTGTTCAACGCCTCGCGGTCGACTGACACCTCCTGTACCCCTCTCCCCGATGTACCGGTCAACCACGATTAATGCAGACATCCCGTCCAAGCTAGTACATACTTTAAGCAGCGCCATCTCTGTATTAAGTTGCGATTAACTCAGTAACACAGTATTCCAGACAGTTTCACACAATGCGCGGGACGAAGTTTAAAAAAATGGTTAATTTAGTAAATTTTGATACTCACCGCTTTTGAGACATATTGTTTGAATGTTAACAATACTCTGTTTATGATATTAATTTATTTAAGGTAGGTTTGTATAGAAGAAAATGAAATAATTTGATCTTTATTATAACAGAGTGCAACCAGGGACATACAGAGTTTGGAAGGAAAACCATTCCGTTACCAGAAATTACCACAATGTTACTTTAAAAAAATTGATTAAAAAACACAACTGAGTCTTCATTTTAGTAATCAATGTTTATTAATGCGAAGTATTTTGAATTTAATGTAAAATTTGTAAGAGGTTGTGTGATTATTACTAATAATAAAATAATACAGTTGAGGGACTAGTTTTCCTGCGCAAAATTTGACAACGACTCATATTATTATTAAGTGTTATTACTTTCCTAAGTAGGTATTTTTAGGTGGCATTTTTATGTTGACCATTTTTATGCTCGAGTTCGGTTCGACACACAAGTATACATATAGACAGGTACTTGTGTTGAGTTCCGAACTACTCGTATATACTAGACTAGGCCTGATTAGCGATTCTTCTTTCAGAAATATTACCTGCCGGCTACCGTAAGCTAAGCACGCATGCTATAACAAACAACATGTCTCAAAAACGTCCATCCGGTTCTGAATTTCGTAAGAGAAAACGCGTGAGAGAGATGGAAGCAAAAAAAATGGGAAATACGTTACGAAAGTGGACAGTCACACAACCAGAAAACAGTCAGGAAGATGTGTCCAATAATGACGTTTTGGCCCACCCTGGTATGTCTGGAACTAGATCTGGAAACAATTTAAAGATAGAATATAAAGAAGACAGCCCAGTCAGCCCATTCCAGCAAGACTTGACCTTGCCCATCACCACTAGTCCAAGTTCTGAAATTCAAATTAAAGAAGCAACTGCAACTGATAAGATCCAGTTAGACATAAACGATCCTGTTTCATGGTTACCATTAACTGACCACATTCGTTGTTTCCTTGTTGACAAAGGTCCTGAAAAGGTAGTCAAAATATTTCTTCAACTGAAGACGCAGGACGAAAATTTCATATGCATTGGTTTACAAAAAAGATGAGCAATGGCGAGATGGTACCAAGGCCTTGGTTGATTTACAGTAAAAAAAAGAGATGCAATATTTTGTTTCCCATGTATACTTTTCGGTTCTTCCTCGACTAAGCAAATAATGCCGGCACTGGCTGATGCACAAAAAGGATTTAATGATTGGCGTCATTTAAGTCCACGTATTCCTGAGCACGAAAACTCTACATTTCATAGAGAAAATTGTATTAAGTGGAAAATGCTTGAACAGCAAATAAAAAGTAAGACAACAATAGATGCATCCTTACAAAAGGCTATTGATCAAGAAACAAATAAGTGGAGACATATTTTAAAAGTGTGTACTAGCATAATTTTGTTTTGTGCGGAAAATAATTTACCCCTCAGAGGCTCTCATGAGCATATTGGAGAATCAGGATCTGGAGTTTTCTTAAGTGCCGTGGATATGATTTCAAAATTCGATCCTGAACTTAGAGCGCACATCGAATCGCTTAATAAAGGAAATATTTCATATTTTACGCCTTATATTCAAAACGAGCTTGTAGATATTCTTGCCTCTGAGGTCAAAAAACAAATTTTAGACGACGTTCGTGCGGCAAAATACTTTTCCATACTTTTTGATTGTACGCCAGACGTATCGCATCAAGAACAGATGTCACAAATATTGAGATTCGTAAAAGTATCCGAGCAGAAAGTTACAATCGAAGAACGATTCATAGATTTCATCCAGTCTCATGAAAAATCGGGCGAGGGATTGTCGAAAGAGATTTTAGAGAAATTAGAAGTTGATGGATTGAATATTCAAGATCTTCGTGGCCAAGGCTACGACAATGGTAGTAATATGGCCGGTAAATATAACGGAGTCCAAGCCAAAATAAAACAAATTAATGAAAATGCTGATTACGTGCCGTGCGCAGCGCATTCTTTGAATTTATCTGGCGTACACGCTGCTAGTGTGACACCTGACATGATCAAATTTTTTGGATTAATCCAGAAAATATTTGTGTTTTTTTTCGAGTTCAACGGTCAGATGGGAAACTTTAATGAAACACTTAAATATTTCATTGAAAAAACACGCCGACACTAGATGGGCCTCTAAAGCTAGGGCCGTCAAAGCTTTGAACACGCAAATACCCCAAATCAGGTGTGTGCTAAAGATTCTAACTACCAATGATTATAATGCGGAAACAATCGCTACAGCTAAAAGTATAATGGACCTAATTAATTATAAATTCATATGTACTCTGCAAATTTGGGATCAAATTTTGGAATCTGTTGACAGAGTGAATGTAGCTCTACAGTCTAAAACCATTACTATCGACAAAGCCTCTGAATTAATCAAGGGATTAACAAGCCAGATTCAGAATATTCGCGACACTGTGGACATTGTTTTCGAAAAGGCAAAAAGAATTTGTGAACAATGTGACATTGAAGACAATTTTCCTGAAAAGCGACGAAAGCGAGTAAAAAGACACGATTTAAGTGAAAGTTCAGACGCCGGCTACTACATTACTCAGCAACAAAGTTTCAAAATTCAGATAAATGAAGCAATAGATACAATAATTTCTGAATTAAAATGGCGATTCGAAAAACTACGCGACATACACCACTCTTTCGGTTTTTTGACCGTAAAACACATAACTACATATTCGGTTGAAGAACTAAAAAAACATGCAGCTGATTTGAGTATCAAATATTCTGCAGATATAAATGCCACAGAATTTTGGGCCGAAATAGAAACTTTGAAGAGTCAAGTTGAAGCGACTACATTATTTGATAAATGTGAATGTCAGTCAAGTATGGGTCTTCTCAAAGCTATAGTGGAACTGGATTTAAAGGAAATGTTTCCCAATGTAGTAGTCGCTATAAAGATATTTTTAACGATGCCAGTGACTGTAGCTTCCTGCGAGAGATCATTCAGTAAGCTCAAATTAATAAAGACGTACCTGCGCTCGACGATGGGCCAAGAAAGATTGTCTGGCCTAGCGATTTTGTCGATTGAACGCGACATAGCACGGCTCCTGTCGTATGACAATGTAATCAAGGACTTCGCAATGAGAAAAGCGCGGAAAGTAAATCTTTGAGTAGGTAGCTGTCTTTTTCTTGTGATTACGGTTTACCTTAGCCTTGGGTCTTTACTATCGAGTACTTTGTGTCATTTCTGTATTTGAGCAAATATTTTTGAATAAACAATTTTTATCTTAAAGAAATCTACTAAGTACCTATACCTTCGTAAACAAAAAATAGATAGATTTATTTTTATGCACATTTGTCCACTTTATTGTCAGAGCCTGGTTAGAGCATTTTTCAAGGGCGCAGTTTTAAAAGCTCGCACCGGGCGCATAAAAGGCTAGTTACGGCACTGTTCTGACTGGTTTAATTTCACTCTTTCGTCAAGGGAACACCGTCACCCCCGCCTACAACACCTGACTCCCGTTTTAATAACACATTTCTTTAGTCACAGTTTTTCGATGAGTTATGAGTAAATTAAATCATACACTTAATTACAATAGTGGGACATTTATATTAGTCACGGTTTATTTCTTTAAGCAGCGTACCTTTTGTATTAACATTTAAGAAGTAAAATATTACATTTTGTTTAAACTCTATTTAATATTTAAATTGACTCCATAATGCATGAAACTGTTAATGTCATATTACACCTTTTGTTTTAGTATCACTTTACTACTAACATTTTCATAATAGTAACTGAATTTATTTCTGTTAAAATATCATTTATATTAATAATTGATAAAAATAATAAAACTATTTGTTTCAGGTCATGGCGCATTTCCGAAACCCGCGTTTGTCACGTATTTTAGAGGCTATGGAATCTAAAAAAGATACTGTAAACACTGAAAACCCCAAGCAAATATCCATGGACGATCTGGATAACAATTTTTCACGCGATGCATATCCGATAAATATTGATACTTGTAGATCTCCTTCTTTATTGCAAGAGCAAACGCTACCACTGTCTTCAGTCTACGCTAGTCAGACTATGGAAGCTGAATGTTATGCTCATCCAATTGATGACGAAATGACAAACCCACATTTGAGCGATACTGGTTTTCCAGAAGTAGCTCCAGAAGATGATATTGTACCAGGTCCTAGCAGTAGAGCAAGATCCCATTCAACTAGCTCAGAATCATCTTCGAGTTCATCATCAACAAGCTCAAGCTCATCATCTTCATCTGCGTCAGAATCGAGTAAGGATTTTTCCCCTGATGAAGCAGATTGTGATCCTGATTACGTACCGGAAACCCCACCACGGCGTGTATCATTTAGCCCAACGCCTCAAAGTAGTATTCCTGCGCCACTGGTTGAAGAAATTAATTTGAGTCCTCCAGAAGAAAACAGAACTCCGATCAAACGAAGGCGTAAAGGTTTTAAAAATCTATCCGTGAGCCAAGATGCTAAAAGACTTCGTAATAGTGGGCAGCAATATAAAACTGTGTCTAAGTCTAAAAAAGTCATGCCAAAGAAGCAGATAGGACCACCATGTGGGGAAAAATGTAGACTAAAGTGCAGCGAAATAATCAAACAAGAAGACAGAGAAATTATTTTTGACAATTATTGAAAATTGGGAGATTTATCTAGACAAAGAGATTATATTGCAAAGTGTATTGATGTTATTAAACCCAAATATCAATATAAAGTTCATAATAGTAATAGAGGACCTAAACATTCATTTTCATTCGAGATTAACAATTTTAAGCATCGCATCTGTAAATTTTTCTTTAGGAACACATTGGCCATTAATAATCGACCTATTGCAACTGTCATAGCAAAAAAAAAACCAAGCGGGAACGGTTGAAGAAGAAAAAAGGGGTAAACATGGAAAACAATACAAAATAAGTTCAGATATCATTACAGGAATAAAAAACCATATAGACACAATACCAAGAATAGATTCACATTACCTAAGACAGCAAACGACTCGTGAATTCATTGATGGGGGTAAAAGCATTACAGATCTATATACCGACTACCAAACGAAATGCTTGAATGATGGTGTTGAAGCTGCTAAAATTCATACCTACAGGAGAGTATTCAATGAAGATTTCACAGACCTAAAAAAGACCAGTGCGAACTATGCATCAGTTTTAAAAATGCTGTTAATAAAACAGTAGAGTCAAAGACCAGATACGACCAACACCAGCTTGAAAAAGAATTATGTCGCCAGGAAAATCAAACGACAAAACAATGGTTCAGGAAAACTACATTGTTGCATGTTATGACCTACAGGCAGTACTGCCTCTTCCGAAAGGAGATGTATCTACTTTATATTACAAATGTAAGCTCAATGTTTGTAATTTTACAATAAATGAATTAGCAAAAGACTATTGTGATTGTTTTGTTTGGAGCGAGGTCGAGGCACTAAGAGGAGCTAACGAAATAGCAACGTGTGTCTGGAGATATCTGACAAAGAAGGCGTCAGAAATAAATGATAATAATTTGCAAATCACATTTTATTCAGATAATTGCTGTGGCCAGCAAAAGAACAAGTTCATGTTTTCTATGTATGTATATGCCTTAACTGTTCTTAAAATAAAGTCCATTACACACAAATATTTAATTAGTGGCCATACACAAAACGAAAATTACTCTGTTCACTCTGTGATAGAAAAAGCCATCACAAAGTGCTTACGTTCTGGTCCTGTGTACACACCAGATCAATACGTGACCATAATCAGAACTGCACGAAAGAAAGGCAATCCCTACAATGTTACCGAAATGTGCTATTCAGATTTCCAGCTCAAGCCTTTATATCAGTCAAGATTAAAATTAAGTGACAGAAAAAACAGCGATTTAAAAAGCTTAATTGACAGTAATATCATACCACAAAGTTACGCATTGTCTTATTACAATAACATCTTGTTTTAGCATTACTGTCTAATATTATTATACTGATGATTATTGATTTATAAACACAATTTTTAGAATGTCATTATTTTTAAGTTTTTTTAAAGAGATTTTGTTTAGTTTTGATTTTAAAAAAATATTGTTATGTCAATAGGTTTGACTTACCTATTATTCTAATTAAGTGATAGAAGTGAACATTACTTTTGTTAGCTCAAAGTACCTTTCGTGGATAGAGAAATGAGGCTGTGATTCTTACTATGTTTATTTTTTTATAATTTTTTTTATATTGCTATTTCCAGTTGATTTGTTTTAGTCGAAGTATTGTAATGATCAACAAAACAGTACATATTATTTATCCATAGAGTTATAATGGATAGAGAAGCTATTATAAGCAAAATTCTTGCTCCATTTGAGAAAGAATTAAAACTAAAGTTCGCTGCAGCTTAAAACATTAGTTATGTCGTCTAACCAAACTATTAAAACATGCAGCGCTAGATCGCTTAGAGAGTACAGTTTTCTCGCGACCAAAACGTCGTAAGCGCCGTGTATTTCATGGCGCTTACGCGTTTTGTCCAACGTAGTGTAACAACACGATGCCTTCATAGATTATACAACGCAGAAGAGATACAGCTACGATACCGCTTGTTTACCTACAAAACTTCATTAGAGTAAATTCATACTCTATTTCAAAATTTATATCTGTTAAATAAATAGAATTCGTCTTGCGTCCGTCCATTAAACATAAAATAATTACAAATAATCTTTCACACTTTTCCCTGTAAATAAAACGATAAAATTACCGATGAAAACTGACACCTGATGATTCGCGAACATTTTTTAATGTATTTTTGCAGTATCGAAATACGCACGTCGTCATATTTTCTGAAATTTGTCAAACATTCGTTGATATTATAATTTTACTAAAAAGAAAGAAAGTAAAATAATTATTCAAAAATATCAAACTGGTTACAAACAAATAAAACACTTTTTAAAAACAACACGTAAAGTCTTGGTTCAGACGTAAGGTCAGGTGGGGTAAGAGAGATACCGGGGGAAGAGGGACTAAGGACCATAACTAGTAAACCGAAGCGTTTACGACTATGAACGTTCCGTCGATAAAACAGTGAAGGCGAAATAGTTTGAACGGTTTTCAATAGATGTCGCTACGTAACTCAGACGCCACAAAAAATGAAAACACGTTTGACAGTTGTGAACTCGACTAGCACAAAGTAAGCACGTTTTCTTGCTAACCAATATTTTGCTGAAAAAAGAGTGCTGGAAATATTTTAAATGTAATGATACATGGAGAAAACTGTAAGTATTTATTTTTATTAACCATTTTAGTTTAAAAACAACTAATAATATGAGTTTCTTACGCTTGAAAATCCTAACCTCCGAAAACAATAGCTGGGGTAAGAGGCTCACTATTCACGGTGAAAGAGGAACATATGTTTCTCTTCCCCCATGTCAGGGGTGACCAACATTGTGAATAATTTATCTATCTTCTATCTATCTATTTATATAAACAAAAAAGAGAAGTCAAAAGAAAAACTAAAAGACCGATTTAAATATATACATATATACAACGTGTTAATGAAATAACCCAAAACCGCGGACACCCCAACTGATTTTTATATTAATAAACTGATATGACGTATAATTATTTATTTTCATAAATTATAGTAAAAGATATTTGTAAATGTTGTTGTCGCGCTACTTCTTACAGATTCGTAGCTCTATCGCCGCGCCGCCGCTGTCAAACGTTCGTTGACACGGGAGCACTATCGTTTGAGGTTAATCCCCTTGTGTTGTTAAATAATGCGTACGTTTTGTTTTGGAATAGAAAAGTGACTCAAATTGTTCCATCACACTTTTTCCAGGCTTTGGACTGGCTGCATGTAAACCTACCACGCTTAAAAATAAGCGAAGGCTAGTTGAAAATAAAATCAAAAAGCCGAGAGCTTTTTGATTGTTTAAAAGATTTGAATCACCATATTTACAATAATTATTTCAAATAAATCAACCTACCTATTTACAACAATAATACAGTAAAGCACTTACTGAAAGTTCGTTCATTGTTTGTCACAGAAATGCCTCGAAATGTCTACCACCTTGTTAAATACACGTTAAAGCACGTTTTCGTAAATTACTTTCCAAAGAACTTAGCACTGTAGTGTCACTTCTCACTACTTCAAATGTCTTGTGCTATCTGTCGGGTTTTCTGCGAAATAATTGAGTATTTCGCTCTCCAGATCAGGATTATTTCGGGTACGTCCTCTGTCTACTGCGGTCGGAGGCCTAAATGTACCGTAATCCCGTAGGCGCTGTGTAGCGGCCAACATTGTCTCGTTCGACACAGATACACCAAACTGTTCCTGATAACGTCGCACAGCTAAATTAACGTTATCATCACATCGCGCTAACATTCGCACCATTTCACAGTATTGTACATTTGTGAAGCGAAACGCCATTTTGCCGCCGGGAGACGTAAATCGCACGCGCTCGTCCAACCCGTGTTGACACGTAGCGCACGCGCCGCTGCGCTAGGGAGACTACGGACGGAGGGTGGCCGGGGTGGCGTGGGCGCCGGCGTGTCTCCCGGTCTTGGCGCCAGCTCTAGTACCCCCTCTCCTCACCCTCGCCCGCGCTGTTTGTTTACATCGCGTTGGACAGTAGTGTACAGCGTCGTTAGAAAATATTAGATACGGCATGACAAATAATTATTTTTTTGAAAAAAAATTACCGATATTAAAAATTATTGTATTCGATTTAGCTGCCGATTCTAAACAAACTAGTTTCAGGTTTTGGGTTATTTCATTAACACGTTGTATATCACAAACAAATAAAAAATCAAATCTTTTCTTTTTAGTATATTATAATAGTTTAGATAAATAAAGTTTCATGCGTTGTGTCCCTCTCTCTTTAATTGTAATATTTTGTTGTTGTTTGACTGTTGCAGGAATGATAAAACATGCCGCGAAAATATATAAGAAAAACTGATAGAAGCAGTTATGATAATGATAAATTAAGTGAGGCTGTCAATGCAGTAAAAAATGGAACAATATCTGCATACGCTGCATCAAAACTTTATAATATACCAAGAACAACAATTGTTAACCGTGTATACGACCGCAAAGGTTTAAAATCCAAAACTTTAGGCAGGTGTACTGCATTGCCTACGGATGTGGAAGAAACACTTGCGGAAAATCTCCATGTCATGGAAAAGTCAGGGTTTGGGTTAACGCGCAAGGAAGTGATTGAATTAGTTGGCCAATACGTGGTTGAGAATAATATTAAAACTCCGTTTAGAGATGGGATCCCTGGAGAGGACTGGTTTCTTGCTTTTAAGAATAGACATGGCCTTTCCGTTAAAAAACCCCAGGCCGTTGAACATGCACGTAAAGCTGCATGCAGACCTTTCGTGATCTACAGTTACTTTGATTTATTAGAGGAAACTATCAATGAACTGGGCTTACGTGATAAACCATCGCATATTTGGAATCTCGACGAAACCAGCTTCAGCAAGGACCCAAGTAAATCAAATGTTGTCGGTCGTCGAGGCTATACGTCTACAAGAACCATCGCCTCTCCAGGGAAAACGAATACAACTGTGCTTTTAGCATGCAGTGCCGCTGGTGACAAAGCTCCGCCACTAATTATATATACAGGCAAAAATATCTGGAACGAATGGGTTTCTAAAGATGGGTTTCCTGGAACAGTTTATGCTGCGACAGAAAAAGGTTGGATGGAAGCGACAGTATTCGAAAACTTTTTCGAAAAAGTTTTTTTGCCAACCGTTGAAAATAAACGCCCTATTCTCTTGCTTTACGATGGTCATTCTACTCATGTGGGAATTAATATTATACAAAAGGCACGAGAAAACAACATAACGATTTTAAAAATCCCACCGCATACGAGTCATTTATTGCAGCCTCTGGATCTAGCGGTAAATAAATCGTTCAAAGACAAATGGGATATAGCGTTGGTCAAATGGCAAAGATTGAATGTCGGCAAGGTTTTACCCAAAAAAGAGTTTTCAACGATTCTTGGTCAAGTGTGGACTCAGATAGATTCTCAAGTATGTCAAGCAGGCTTTCGTAAAGCAGGGATATACCCAATAAATAAAAATGTCATAGCTGAAGAGAAATTTGATCCAGTTCAGTTAGCAGAATGGAAGAATGAACAGCTACAAAAATCACAAAATCAGCTTGTTAAACAAATATCCCCCAAAAAGTTGAGTGAAATCGCACTGACTGTTTTAAATGAAACATTTATAATACAGCAGGAAGTTCCTCAGTGTAATTTAATAGAAGCGTCACCAAAGTACGTTTTACACAGCGAAGAAAAAGCTGCTCCATTGCTAAATATTGAAAATGTTCAACAGCGTCCTAAAGTCCAAATTCTTGACAATCAGCGTGTATATACCAATGTCACATTTGAAGAGTTGCTTCTGAAAATGATTAAACCTGGAAAACCATCTTTGACAACCAAAAGAACAAAAATAGCGCCAGGAGCAGAGGTCATCACTCATGATCTTGTGTACGAAAGATATCAAATAAAGGAAGCAGAAAAAAAAGAAAAGTTGAAAAAACGAGAAGAAAACAAAGCAAGTAAAGAAAAAAAGAAACCAACGGAAAAAAGAGCGAGCACAAATAATAAGACAGGAGCAGAAAAAAAGAACGGGGAGGAAAGGTGTGAGAACGGAGGTGATTATAAGCAGACTGATGTACAGGTTTCTGGAGTGGATATGTCATTACCAGGTCCATCAGGTCTTAACAAAAACAGGAAAATTAAAAGTGAGTCAAAAAAGAGTAAAACCATAAATTCTACAAAAAAAATAATTCGACGAAATAAAAAGCTCAGAAAAATATCATCATCCTCATCTACCAGCATATCTGATTGCATGAGCGTGCATGAGGATTCTGATATTATAGATTTGACCGATGAAGAATATGATATAACAAGAGATTTATACAGTAACGAATTTTTACAAAATTATGAACCCTATAGTGAACAAGAGGATGAAATCTTTATCTTAGATAAGAAAAGCAATGTGGTGAAGAAAGTTGGTAAGAATTTGGACAAGCGAAGCAAGGAGACAGTGAATTTTAGAGAGGAATCAGATGAAACTAATATGGTAGCAGGGGAATTTAACGGCGAATGGGATGGGCTGACAGAAGTGGAAAACGAAGAGTATTGTGCATCTAATGAACAAGTAGTTACTGAGGGGAACAAGGTGGTACATGAAGTCAGTGGAATATCGGATGAGAGAAACGATGTGCTGGAAAAAGTTTGTGATAGTTCGGATGACAGATATCAGGCGGCAAAGGAAGTTGGTGAGAGATCGCATCAAAGGAACAATAATACTATGGCAAAAGCAGGTAATGACAAATGGGATATGAAGAATATAGAAGAGAAAGAGAATTATAAAATAAATGACAATGTCTTGATTCGATACTTTATCAGGAAAAGGTGGGTGTATTATGTAGGTTACATAGAAAATATACTTTCTGGAAGCGATACTAGTTATGATATAATGTTTTACAAAACTTACAAAAAGCCACTGAAATTCAAACTCGCTAAACAAGTAGATCGTGATACTGTTTTAGAATACTCTGTAGTCAAGAAAGTTCGCCTGTCTCAAAATCCTAGCAATTCCAAAGAATTTATTTTAGATGAAGAAGATCATTCATATTTTTCATAAATATTTAAGAGGCGCTGTACCTACGCCAATTTAATTGATTCAAGTGCCTTGCTTCAAAAATAATTTCAGGTATTTTATAATAGTTTTGGTGTTACTTTTTAATAGTTTTAGTGTTTTTTTATAATAGTTTTGGTGTTTTTAACACGCTTTTATTAGTTTCACCTGTATGTTTGTATGTAACTGACTCGTTTGGGCTCGATTTTGCCCCACTTTAAGCGATCAGATTTACTTTAAACGTTGTAGACTTATCAACGACCGACGACAATACAATATTTTGATAAGTATATGGAAAAAAAAATGCGTAATTTAGCACATCTGAACTTAATAAAGACGGTTTTATAGCAAATCGAACTAAAAATCAGAAAATAACTTAATAAAGAAAATTAATTTCATTGTAAAAAAGCGTGGGGTGCTTTTTATCATATTTCTATACTAACTCTAAGTTTACGAATAACTAATTTTTATAACAATCAATATCGAGCACCCCACGTTTTTTTACAATGAAATTAATTTTCTTTATTAAGTTATTTTCTGATTTTTAGTTCGATTTGCTATTAAAGCGTGTTTTTTTAATTTTTGAAAATTATATTTTTTTAGAAGAATTAAAAGACTGATTCGCAATGTTGATCTCGTTACATAGTACCATTGTTATTTTTAAGGAGTAAAAGTTTTAGTGTTTTTTTTTATAATAGTTTTGGTATTTTTTAGAAGAATTAAAAGACTGATTCGCAATGTTGATCTCGTTACATAGTACCATTGTTATTTTTAACGAGTAAAAGTTTTAGTTTTTTTTTATAATAGTTTTGGTGTTTTTTAGAAGAATTAAAAGACTGATTCGCAATGTTGATCTCGTTACATAGTACCATTGTTATTTAAAACTAGTTAGGGTGAGACTGTTTATTACTACTGTTTGTATGATTAAATAAAAATATAACTGATCGACTTCTTTTTAGTTTGCCACCCCTGATCGAACCTGTATGCCCCTCTTACCCCGAATTGATTTATTCTTTTTTTTTCATTCCAAATGATACCTTATTTCATCGAACTTAAGATCTAATATTGATCGAAGCAGTTTTGCCTACAAATTAACGAACATTTAGCAACGAATATTTTAATTCAAACTCCAATCTTAGGAAATACAATGACTGTCCCTCTTACCCCATGTGAGGGGGAAGAGGAACGTTTATTTAATCTTGACATTTACGTCAATATCGTCGTAAGAAGTGTTATTAGCGTAATGACATTTAGCCCACGGGAAGCTAATACATAAAGGCAAGTTTTGTGTTTTCCAAATATCTTAAAAGACTTCAACTGTTCGTCCTAGCAGTCAAAATATTTTACTGAAAATAAAGTATGTTCCTCTTACCCCACCTGATCTTATAATTTTACCTACAATCGGTTTTGTAATGGGACATCTGCATGTTTTAGTCTATGATTATATATGGCGTTGCATTTAAATGAAGATTTATCTTTTATCTTGTGGTATTACGATATTATTACCTATTTATTCGCTTGAACAACAAATTATTTTACTTACTTGCCTTCTCAATTGTTATTTAATTAGAATTATCGTACTTTAATCTATTATGAGCGGTGATCCGTACACGCCCACGCTCCATGAATGTCAAAGTCGCACTAAAGTAAGGTGTACGGATTGCAGTACAGTTCAGTCGAACAGAGCGAGTGTCCGGATCGCGAAATCTAGTGCGTAGTACAAAATAATAATAATAATATAATAATAATATTCCACAACTATCACACAACGCCATCTAGTCCCAAGCTAAGCAGAGCTTGTGTATACTTATATATTTCTAAATACATACATATTATAGATAAATTACACCCAGACACAGAACAAATGATCGTGCTCATCACACAAACATTTGTCCTGTGTGGGAATCGAACCCACGACCTCCGGCATAGCAGTCAGGGCCACTAACCACTAGACCAACAGGCCTGTATTATATATCGATGAGGATAAGATAATTAAAAGTTAAGACAGTAAGATACGTACTAGCTGTGATTTATAGGTACAAATTTATCAAGACTGATAAATAATTATTCCAAGTGATTGATCTCTAGTTTGTCATAAAACATTTTTAAATTCGAAAGTGTTTTATTTATTTATTTAGTAATATCATCGCATCGCAATAATGAAAAAAATATGATTTTTTATTTAATTATATTATTAAATTATTAAATTATGAAGTTTCAATTAATTTTCTATTTAGTAACATTAGTTGTACTGTAATTTCATAGTAATTTTACAATAATGAACAAATAAAATTAATGGTAAAGTGTTACTATTAATATAAATCAAAATAAATAAAGCTGTAAATATTAAAAATAACTTTTTTAAATGGCATGTCATAATATAAACAGAGATCTATCATAGAAACTCATTAAACATCTTAAAAAACCAAAGGCTCAGATTTTATTTAGAAAAACAGTGACTATTTTCTAATTTTGGCTCCCCTATAAAATTTCATAATTTCGTTTAGTAACGGTTTTACTTTAAAGGTGCGATATAATATGTTGCTTTTACAAATCCTCACATGAGTCCTGCCCCTGTTCATGTTGTATCCTTCCCAGTACGTCATATCTTTCCCCAGTTTGGTAAATGTTTCCTGGTAGCATATATCAAAAACAAAAAGATAAATCCACTTTCCAAATCAATAACAAGTAGCTGCATAGTATAAAACATAGGGGATAAATATAATGACCACCATAAAATGCTTTGATACCCTTAGTTTTGTAACCAAAAATATCTACTTAACACCAGAAAAATAAAGTCTAAAAATACAATAGTACCAGCTATTTTAGTCACGACTCCACTTTAAATTGTATTCGACCACCAAATTTAGTAAATGATCACCAAATCTTAATAATTGGGTGTACTACGTGAGCTCGACAAATGAATGTACGAATGCACGCTTGTGCGACACACTCGAGCTCACATAGTACACTAGGTTAGGTTAGGTTTTTATTGTGACCTACGCACGAGCCGAGCGAGCGAAGCGAGCGGTGCCGCGGCAGTGGCCGGCGAGTGCTAGAAACGACTTGATTCAGTGTGCCGCACAAGCGTGCATTCGAACTATGTCAGTCGCAATACAGTTTTGTCGCTCAAGTGTTATTCGCACATCCATTTGTCGAGCTCACTCTTAATAATTTGGTGTTCATTAACAATTTTTGGGTTAACAATGATTTTTTTGGAGTCAATTTACTTAAATAGGATAGCAAGATGTAAAAACTTTGGTTATAATTTTACATTGAAACGCTGGTTTAATTTTGGTGATCATTTACTATTTTTGTCTGTTATATGGTACTATATCTGGTGGTAAGTTAAACATAAGCCTAAAACATACCATTATCATCAGTGGCGTGCAGTCCATATAGGCAAAAAGACACTGCAGACCCTAGGGTCTAGACCCTAGATAAGGACTAGTTACTAATATTTCAAAAATAAAAGAATTATACTAACAGTAAGTAATAAAACCATTCAAAAAGTTTAAACGCCTAATGTAAATATAATAGCAACGTTCATACCGTTCTATTTACTACGGCAACGCATTCATAACAGATCGCAACGTAAGCAGGCAGCGAACGATCGTGTCTTTATTTCATTCATAAATGTACGCATGTAGTGGTAATTTCTTCTACATTTTCGTGTCTATAATGGTGCACACATAAAGCGAATTCCTGCCGCAGGATAACCAATCACAGCGCGCTGTGAGTATTATGCGATCAAGTTGAATATGTACGTAGCCTCAGGAACATTACGATTCGCAATGATGCAATTTTATTTGTCAACGTTTTAGTTATCAAAATTTAGAAATTGTTTGTTTACGAAAGGATCCATATTGATTTCGTACATGTGAAGCGCGCTGTTTTATGTTTTTATTTTGATTGAGTTTTCTTGTGATAAGTTCATTTACAAACGTTAATATTTAGGTAGATTTGTTGCTTATTTCAATTCGTTTTTTGAATTGTTTTAATTTTTACTTACTACGCTGTTTGTTTGTTTTTTCAAAATGTTGTTCGATTGTGAGGTTTGTGTTGAAAATGTGTGTTTGTTAAAAAGTGTATCTAAATGGAAATGTGTACCTGAGTAACGAGAATTATAACAGCAAAGAAGTAATGCAACTCGTAAGTTTCATAGTAATAATTAAGCAACTAAAACCGGCTATGTTGTTGTTTACACACATTTAATTTTTTTTTTCCTTGCTAGTTTAGTAGTTCGAGTACAGTGTGGAATTGTTCGGGATTTGCAGATTTACATATCCCGCGGCTTGCTCAAAGATTTTGGTAATTATCGTATTGAGAGAAGTATTACGAAGAAGTTTTTCATTACAACGTATTCTTACGTACCTATTTAAGAAACACACAAAGTCAACAACAAGTACCTACACATCTTTCTGTGCTTTCGACGGAAAAAGAATTATTGGTCAAATGAAGACGCATACCAACTTTTTATGACGATGGTTTAAAATCATATTTAAAAAAGATAGGCGCGTAGATGTCATTTATAAATGAGTTTGTTTACTTTATTATTTTTGCTGTTACCTGTACTTAATTTACCTATTAAATATATTTACATATACCAATCACATGAAGGGCCTTTTTCAACTATCACTCACCTGGATCAGATATTTGAGGTGGCCGAAATCATTTATTAGCATTATCAGGAAATCGCCATTTCAAACTTTTAAACCACCTAGTGAGTTTTTCTTCACTAACTTGAGCAATTACGAAAGACGTTTTTTTTTTGAACTGCCTACCCGATCATAAAACCCTGTGCACGCCACTGATTATCATGTTTTTTTTTAAATATTTCTCCACACCTACATATCGCTCGTTTAAAAAAAAAAAGATGTAACACAAAATTTACGAATTTTGACCTTTTACAATAAAACGCATATTCATTGCGTAAAGATTAGGTAGAATTCAACAGCCGTCTCGATACGTCAAAATCGAGCGAGATACGCGATCGGTCTTCTCTTTTCAATAAACAGGATTGGACAGGACGATTCTAATAAATGGCGTGATTCAGTGATGAACCGGCAGTGACTGAGAGTGGGAGTGCTGTTCTGTTGTGTAATGCTGGTGTAACACGAAATTAATCTGTTTTTGACTAAAGGTAACTATGAAAGTTTAGAATTATTTTATAATAAAATGCATGATCTTTGAGATACTTCGTTTTTTTAGAAAAATAATTTGATGATGATTTGTATTAATTGTTTTGTTTTAAAAATGTAGCATGTTCGAAAAATTATAACGTAATACTTCAGTTTCATTTTAAAAAATACGTCTTTTTCATTGGAGTAATTGAGTAACCATCGCTTTATAGTAAAACATAAACAGTAGCTAAAGTAAGATTCTGATTTACCTCTTTTTATTATTTACGCGAATGGGAAATTGTATGAAATGTTAAAAGTTAACGCTGTTTATTCGAAAATACCATTTTCAAATTATAATTTACAATCATTGTTCGTCTTTAACTTTTTAGGTTATTATAGAACATGGCGTCATCTTGGAGGTCCCGTAGAATTCTAGGTTTGGTTCAAACCGGAAATAACCAAGAACCATCTAGTAATGAAGAACTCGAGCACATAATTAGTCAAGATGAGGTAAATAATTATATAATTATCATAGCCAGTTTTTAGCATTTAAGATACTAATTTTGCCCTTTATTATTACTTGTAATCTATAATCATACTAATAATAATACCTACTTGCTAATATTAATTTGTTACTTAACCACCGCAAAACAACTGAACGGATTTAGATTTAAATTGGTACAGGGGTAGATTAAAGTCTGTTTAATTTTATCTCCAAATTCTTATGGAAACAGATACAGCGCGCAGTACCCTACATACCTCAGGGTGCCGCTAGGAAAATTGTAAACAATTTAGTTAACTTACATTATATTTAAAAATTGCCTGTTTATGATGAATTGAACTAATATTGATATTAGTTTTTTCATTTTTATTTCAGACCAGAAGAGAATATGTAGATATTGAAAATCAGGAAAATCTATCTCAAGATGCTGAGCCGATGCCAATAACAGTAGAAAAGCCAAAATTTGATTTGAAACAGGATTCACCTACTATTACAAAAATCGTTAGCCTAGTACCTGATTATAGCAGTGATTCAACCGTGAGTGAAAATGATGATAGTATACACCTAAACAACAATGCCGAGCCTGCTGATTACGACTCTCAAATTTTGCCGATCTCAGGCAATAATACGCAACGTTCTCGATCCTTCAGCTCATCTTCATCGTCTAGTTCCATTTCTTCTAGTTCATCCTCATCTTCATCAAGTTCTTCAAGCTCCAGTGATGCTCGCGAGGTTAGTGAGGATCAACAAATTATAAAGCAAAGAGCGCGTCGAAATAAGAACAGCGTGCCTAATTATAATATTTCCCCTATTTACTCTGATGAAAGTGACATTGATCTCAGCGACGATGATCCTACCATAGATTATATTTCAATACCTAGAAAGCACATTAGGAGACAGAACTTTCTCTTTGAAGGATCAACTTCAGATTCCTCTGACTCCAATAGCGAAACAAATAATAGTCGTCGAGGACGCAAGAGATCACGAAAAATTGAGAAGTGGCAGCAAGTGCGATCGAAGCAACTCCGTAATAAAGGTGAATCGTATGTCTCGATGTCAAAAAGACGTAAAACTGTTCCGGCTCGATTTATAAAAGACACATGTAAC
Source organism: Aporophyla nigra (assembly GCA_947507805.1). Taxonomy (NCBI): domain Eukaryota; kingdom Metazoa; phylum Arthropoda; class Insecta; order Lepidoptera; family Noctuidae; genus Aporophyla; species Aporophyla nigra. Next base: position 20,438,701 of record OX382292.1, on the reverse strand, counting down.
GAAAACTGTAAATTAAAGTGTAAAGATAAGATCGATGATGAGGGGAGATACCACTTATTTAGCTCCTTTTGGGACCTAGGGAACTTAGTTGCACAAAGGGCCTATTTACGAACGTGTATGGAAGATGTTACCCCCAAATATAAATACAGTAATTCCCAAAATCCCAGACGTCCAAACAAAGCTTTTTATTTTATTTTAAATGATAATAAAATAAGAGTATGTAAGACTTTTTTAAAGAATACACTGTCTATATCTGAAAGAATGATTTACACGGTGCAATCAAGAATGAACGATGGTTTTATGCTTGATGACCTAAGAGGGAGACATAATAATCACAACAAACTTAACCCACAGTTACTAGATGACATTCGAAAACATATCAATACGATTCCAAAAGTAGACTCACATTATGTTCGAGCTTCGACGTCAAAGCAGTACATTGGCGGTGAGAAGACTATTAAGGATTTGTACAATGATTTTGCTGCACAGCAAAGAAATACTAACAGGGAAGTAGGTAATTATATGGCATATTACAAAATTTTTAACAATGAATTTAATTTAGGATTTTACCAACCAAACAAAGATCAGTGTGATCTATGCACATCATACCACAATTCAAATGTTGAACAGAAACACGTTTTGGAAGATAAATATTGTAAGCATATGCAGGAGAAAACCTTGAGTCGTGCTGAAAAATTTGCAGATCGTCAAAATATAACCAAAGACTCTAGAGTAGTTATCTATGACTTAGAAGCTGTTGTACAGTGTCCTAGGGGTGATACTTCGGCTTTTTATTATAAGTCGAAACTAAATAGCTATAATTTGACTATGACGGAGCTACTAAATGGAGATAAAAAAGCATATGACAATGTTTACTGTTTCTTTTGGACTGAAGTGGATGCCAGACGAGGTGCTAACGAAATTGGCTCTTGCATTTGGGAATATTTACAAAATCTGTGTGCAAAAGACGAAGAACCGAAACAAATTATATTTTACTCAGACAACTGCTGTGGGCAAAATAAAAATAAATATATCGCCACATTATATTTGTATGCAGTAACTAATCTAAATATTTCCAGTATAACACATAAATTTATGATAAGGGGACATACACAGAATGAAGCAGACAGTGTGCATAGCCTAATAGAAAGAGAGGTAAAGAAAAACTTAAAAGCAGGTCCAATTTATAGTCCAGACCAGTATGTTACCCTTATTAAAAATGCAAAAAAAAGTAAACCTGCAATTAATGTTCATGAAATGACCTTTGAGTCTTTTATCAACTTAAAGTCTCTTCAAGAGCAGTGGGGTTATAACTTTAGTGTAGACATAGATGGGAATACTGTAAATTGGAATGATGTAAAGGTTTTGCAGATGGTGAAATCAGAACCATTTAATTTTTATTATAAAACTTCCTACAGTGATACTAATTTTAAACAAGTCGATATAAGAAACAAAAGAAAAAAAATGGACCCTATAACTGCGATTACTCTAGATAAAGCATATAGCCAAAGACAACAGCTAAGTGAAAATAAGAAAAAAGATCTAAAAGAACTACTAACAAAGAAATTGATTCCCTCCTTTTATGCAAGTTTTTATAATTCCATTGTTTAATATTGATGCTACTTATTTAAGAATGATGAATACCTACTGTTTTTTTAGAAAGTGTAATGATATTACTCACAATTATGTGTATTGCCACAAATTAAGTTCCTTTCTGCCAAAGTATGTAATTTTTTTTAATAAGGTTAGATTGTGAGTGAGAATGAGAATTATTCTATGATACTGTTAATTTTTCATATAAAGTTTAATTTTTTATGTTATTATTATTATGTTAGAACTTAGTATTAAGTTTAAAACTTTTAGGAGTAAATTACTAGACTGATTGTTTTTAAGTTTACTTTGAAATAATTACTTAATTATGTTACATTTTGAATCTCAACTAGTGATATGCATAATGCAAGACTGACTTGCTAATAATTTGATTATTATTTAATGATTATAAAGTATTTAACTGTGAGCTATTGTTTTGTTGAAATATTGTGTAAAACTGAGGTACTGATTATTTGCAATTGTTTTTTTTTTAATTAGATAATAATATCTTTAACTATTTCTATTTTAAAATTGAGAATATTTGTACTAGATTGCCTATAATCTAGGTTCCAAAAGGGAATCATGAACATGAGTGGCGGCATGTTAATTAATAATAAATTATATGGTTGATTATTCAGTGCAAATTTTGTTTCATTTTAAAAAATATAATTATTTTTTGTATTTTTTTTATTGTAAAATGATGCAATAATACATAAGCCAATATTATCATATTTTGATTAATAATAAAACGAAGTATTTTGGAATATATTTTAATATGCTCTTGCTAATTTATATAAAAGAGAATTATTTAGAATTGTTGCATGTTTATTTCATCTACTAACTAGAATTTTTTGGCATAAACTGATTTAACTCAAAACTTTTTTTTTGCTTCATTTTTTTTAAGGTATAATAGATAATTAGTATAAAAGAAACCATTTATATTAAAAGGCCATAGTTTTGTCAATCAAAATCAGTAGTTAAATTATCGAAATACCTAGTAAGTGGTCTAAAACTTTGAATCAAAGACAAGTCGGAATAAGTTGAAAACTTTAATCGCTGATTTCCACAAGTTGTAGTTTTTTAGTTACATCTTTTTATTTTTAAGGGTGCGATATACACACCCTCTTCGTTGGCAACCCTGTTACAAAAAAAATTGAAATCTATACAATTGTAACAGTACCGTGAGATCATTGTGCTTCTCAAGTTCTGAGTTGAGCTGCACGATTAGTGACAAATGCGTGCACTGACGGGAAAGGTCCACTCAATCTGTGTGGGTCTTTCGTCTAAAGACCACTTCAGACAGCTATGTACACGGTCTTCACATAAGGTGACCAAGATTATATCTGGACTTCAAAAGAGACTGTGACTTCTGAGTTTGTTTCGGCCTTTCTTCTCAGAGTAGTTAGATAGGAATTGCCAACCTAATATAGCTTAAAAAAAAAAAAAAAAAAATGATTGACTTGTAAAAGTGTTTGTACAAACCTACTTTCAGAAATAAAATCATTTACCATGACCACGGAGCAAATACAAAGAGGAGTCGGCCTAAGCAACTGTGCACTGTGATTTTCAACTAGGTCCTGACGTCATCCAGTAGGCGTGGCCTTAGTCAGTGTATTGTTGGCGTTCGTCCTGTGCACAACTAAGTAAAAGTTCAGTATATTCGCGCTAGACAAAAACAAGAATGAAGTGTTGTGTTTTATCTTGTAAAAACTACTCGGATAGAACTTCTGATGCTATGAATGGTATCACATTTCATTTGTAAGTAATTTTAACCGTAATTTATAAAAAATCTTCTAGAAAAATGTCATAATTTCGGTGTTTCCAAATATAATTCTACCCGACATTAGATGGCGACACTTTGTGATATGGATACTAAAATTAATTAGGCACGTAGAGCTCAGTGTTAATATATTTTAATAATTATATGTACTGAAATTTATTCAACATGAATTCCCAAAAACCTTCCAATCGCCTAAATATTATTTTTGTAGTTTTTATCGTGGTTTTTATATCATTTTGTCAACAGGCCGCCATCTATCGTCAACCATGAACAACAAACAAGATTATAAAAATAAACAGGGCCGTAATCAAATTCTAATTATAAATGGAAAGTGAAAAGTCGGGAGTCTATAGCGGACGCCCGGCCACCGTAGGCAATGGGTAGCTCGCCGCCCGGTAAGGACCAGGCTCGGGTCGACGGCGCGTAGTGTTCCACGCGCGCCTCAAAGAGATGTTAGCAGCACTGAAGGGGTCTGCTAGGACCGATGCCTGCCAGGGTCGCGAGATTGTTCGAAAGAGATACCGTGACCCTGGCACATGGGCAACTGAAGGAACACGGGTGGGTTTTAGTCAGTATAAGTCTGACACGCCCTCAGAGCGGGAGAAGTAATTTGATAATTTCACATCAAAAAAAAAAAAGTGTATTTTGATTTTTATTTCATAAGAGTTTGTCATTGTGAAAAATCGACATTTTGAGAAACTGACATTATGCGGATTGGACATTCTAAGAAGTTGACATTCTGAGAAGTGGACATTTTGCGTCTGGTTGAAATTTTAAGACTTTGGCAGTATGCGATGATACGGTCGTGTTAGGTCCAGTAGCAACATTATAACAAGCGTGTTCTCGGACAGGTGGGTCTCTCCACTGCTTTGCCACTGGATATGTTTACATATTGCACTGTGAGCAGCGGACAGGGCTTCCCGGTTCTTATTATTTTAATCGCTATATTTCGTGTGTTCTTTTTGCTTTCTTTGTTTTATTGTTGATGTCAATTAGTTGAATATAAAATGTGTTTCTTTTTTTCATTTGTGTGTGAAATATAGATGTTTTGAAAAATACATGTTTATGTTTAATGCTTGTCATTTAAAAATAAGAGACACCCTGATTGGCTTCTTTCGTCTTGCATCAAAAATATTTTTATTCTAAAATTATTGTTTTTCGTAAAAAAACACGTATTAAGATAAGTAAATAAAGAACAGGGTACTCCTTGGTACGCAAATTCTGAGTACGACCCTGTTGCCTCCTGCACTTAGTGACATCTAGTATGAGATAGATAAATAACTACAAAAGGAAAATTGACGGTACGAGCTCCTAGTTTTGCTATTAACCGGTAGATGGAAAATAAAGAAGTGGGCGGGATTTAACACCCCGCACCCCGCAAAATGTCACGCGTTGTTTCTTAGGAAAATCTAATTACAACATCTCCTCTTTGTATTTGCTCCGTGACCATGACCATTATTCACTCAATTACAAAACTCCTACACCACAGATGTTTCTTTTATTACCGAAGCCTTGAAGAAATTGACATTACTTATATCTGCTAACTGTCCATGTTGTAGAAAACCAAGAACCTATACCTTATGTAGACACATTAAACTGCTATGTGGAACAGAATCCTTTTTCATTTAGCCACCAATTTATATTCACTCAGATCAAATACAACTATTCATTCTAGCTAACTCAATTTTAGACCATGGACAACCAATTTAGTGAATACTTTTCAAATCATGCATATTTTAGCAGCGCTCTAAACATTGGGGAGTTCACACCATTGGGAGTCCACAACACAGTGTTCCAGGCCGAATGCACTGGGATCACTCTTGCCGCTTCAGCCATTATGGCCAGGGCAGTTAAAGATCACTTGATTTGCATACTCTCAGACAGCATGGCTGTTCTGCAAATGCTGGATAGTCACTCAATTGCCTCTGGGCTTATTATGAGAGCCACCAGCGCCTCAACCAGACGGGTAGCCTCAAATTGCAATCTGCACACAGGAACACAACTTACAACAGCTAAATGTTGAGTATCATATCCTCAACCACCATTTCCATTAAACAATCATGTATGTCACAGAACAAACATTTCTAACACTGTGAAAGAAACAACCTGCCTGCTGTTGGATCTAACATCGAACTGCCTTATTGCAACAACTTTGGATAGTGGGTAAATGTTAACTTTGCAATATTCAGCAAATAACTGTAAGAGACAAAAAGATGACCCCTTATTTGAATATTATTGTGTCAAAGCAAAAAATGTGATTGAACACACAACATTGATATGAACAACGCAAAATAATGAAGGGCTTTACCATAACCTTATGACGGACATTATATACCCAAACTTTTTAACAATAAACAAATACTCTTCGAATTTGGCTGCACTCTTCGAAATACACTACAATCGTTTTTTTTTATCGTACACTGATCCAAACCCAAATTTTCGTCCGAAAATTCGGCGTCCTCACGACACCTGAAGTAGTATTTGACCCTTAAAGATCCGCCCGGAATACGTGTTCTGTGCTTCCAGGCTCACTCCTAACTTGTAGACTAGACTGTCTAGACTATAGTCTTTGCTCCAAACCGCAAGCTGGCAAATCTGCATCGACTCTCACGACCAAACAATTACGGGTCAGTGGGTCGCAGGGCTGCCAGTAAAAAAAATTCGGCTATACGGTTTTGTATCTGTAATTATACGAAATCAGATCGCATTATACATAATCATTATATAAATCGATATTTATTACGTATCATTTCACAGATGCGTGATGAAAAACCGATTTATCTTAATAATTTAATACGACAAACATACCGACTTGTACTTTTATGGCTTCGTTTTTGTCATTTCACTTTTAAAATCTGGTAGGTATGATACACAGTTACTTTATAGTACTGGTCACGTTCACGTTATAGTGGTGGCAAAATTTAAATCTGTAAAATAAATGCAATCAAAATTAAGGTGAATGCTCCAACCGGCCCGCAAAATTCAATTTTTTTTACGTTTTTGCAATTTGCAGGCCAGTGTATGTTGATTAAAATATTATTCACGGCTGTAAGACTTATGTAGTTACAGAATTATAATCATCAAAATCATCAATACAACGCTTTAAGTTCATAAAGCTGTAGGAATTACTTCTTTTGTTTTTTTTTTTGTTCCTAGGCCTTTATGAACTTGGAGGGTTGTATTGGTGATTTTGATCATTATAATTCTGTAACTACATACATCTTACAACCGCATATATTATTTTATTCAACATACAACCTAGCACTGGCATGCGAATTGCAAAAAACGCAAGAAGTTTTGAATTTCGCGGGCTGGTTGGAGCATTCCCCTTAAGTATTCTTATTATTAGTACGTCATCAATTCATCAATCAAGACTTATTTTTAATTGATATTGGTAAATTGCCTGTAAAAAACAAAAAATCCATACAAAAAGAAAAATAAATGGAAGAAATGTGGTTAGGTAGTTAGTTCTGAGCTTACCAAGTAAGTTCAGAGCTTCAACTCCCATGACCATTCACATAAAAGCCAACCACCATGCAGTTTTATTATTTCTTCTTATAATATTCTTATTTAGCATAGCTGTAGAGGGCTCAAAAGCAATGCACCCACCGCGTTTCGCTACACCATTTTTTGTACTCATGACAGCAGATATTGTTTCCGTTTTTAAACAATTTCTATCTTGCATCTTTGTCTTTTTAAAGTGGCTAAAAGTGCGCTCCACAGATGCATTGGAAAATGGTAAAATAAAGCAAAAGAGCTATGACCGTTTTTAAATAAGGAAACATTTTGTTGCCATGTCCATCACTCAAAGAGAATACCTTTTTCCAGTATTGTTCTGCTTGGAGTTTGTTATCCAAAATACAGTATTCGTATACACAGCAGCCAACCTCGAAAAACTAGAGGCATAAGTGGCTTAACATAATAACATCTCATTTCATACCGCCATTTTTGTATCCAATTACACGGAATGATTAAGGATACAATACACCGTCCGATTATACAAATTTTGTATCCAATTATACGATCTGGCAGCCCTGGTGGGTCGTCTACTTGTCTTAGGGGCGGTAGTAGCCAATGAGGTTTTATATAATATCATTGCAAGTAGCAGAAAATATTTGATTGTTTGCTCGCGAGACTCAATTGACTTTTGCCATGGCCATGAGTGGAGTGACATGTCAAAGTCAAACTACTATTCCCTTTTGTAAGCAGACAACATACCTTTAGGCACTGCAAAGAACATATTATTTTATATTAATAATTTTATGTTAAAAGTCTTTATGTTTTCACCGAAAGATGTAAAATCCTATGAAATGTATTACGTTTCATGCTATGCTAGATACACACACAGTGACTTCAATCACCTGAGCGACACAGCTTGATCGCTCGGCTACTTTTTTTTTTTTTTTAAATACATATTTGTTATTTTGAAAAACTAAATCCACCATTTAAGTTCTCTTACAAACCGTAATAAATTACATGTGTAGGAATGTTCTCCAAGATCAAACAAAATTGATAAGATCAATCGAACATACTTTTCATTTGTATTTGGATATCGAATCTCTGTAACAATGTACCTATCTAAATAAGTTTCATCTGTTTATTATTACTTCTATGTTTAATGTATGCCGTGGCAGCCTCTAATTAAGGCTACGCTATATTATAATAGACAAAAGTGTTTTATATCATGTAAGTATTTCAGTGTAAGCTTTGTTGGTTGTCCTTAAACAAATAAAGATGTATTGGGACTATTTAATGATTGTAACGCATGTTTAGCAGTAAAATGGTATCGTCATCATCATCATTTCAGCCGAAAGACGTCGACTGCTGGACATAGGCCTATATATTATCTCTTTCGAACAATCACGCGACCCCAGCAGGCATCGGTCCTAGACTCCTAGCAGACCCCTTCAGTGCTGCTGATATCTCTTTGAGGCGCGCGTGGAACACTACGCGCCGTCGACCCGAGCTTGGTCCTTACGGCGGCGGCGCGCGCGGCGGGGAGCTACCCATTGCTCGCCACCCGCAAGCTCGCGCCTACGGTGGCCTGTCCTCAACCAAAATGAATTCCACCTCGAAAAGCTGCTACATAATTATATATATTTTTTACTAATTTTCTTAAAATTTATCCAAGATATGCTATTAGTTATGCTATAAAAAAATCGAGGAATATTATAAGAACCAAAGGGACTTTCAGAATTTGGATTGTTAAAGCGATAAATATGTTAGACAGTTTTTTCTTCGTCCTGTAAACAATGGAAAAATGAACTTGGCAGGTTAACGAATTAGGCCGACGTAATGCTTTTGTTTATGAATCTGCATGGTGATTTTCAGTTGAGATCTTGCTGACATTTAACTATCCACTTGTTACTATCCCCTTTACAAAGATGTCTAATCTGAATAGGTATGCTTTCCGGATTTTCAGCTACTTACCTTGATCAATGATCACTCAGGGGCGTAGCTACCACCGTATCAGCCGTATCAATTATACGGGGCCCCCAAGCTAGGGGGCCCCCTCTAGCCTCGATGTACCTATTATAACGCATTAAAAAATCACCTCAAATATTTGTTGAAAATATTAAAGTGTACATAGTTTGAACAAACAACAGGAACCTTACAGGAACAGCATAATTCTCATAAACTCTTGCATTAATTAAATAAAATCGAACGGACAATTGCACGAGTCAGGATGTCTTAATTTTCGAGCTCACTTCGAACACCCATGCATTCTATTTGAAGGGCCACTATGGCAACTCAGTTTAACATTCCGTGTCAGGATGCAATTATCATCATTTAGTAAAAAAAAAAAAAACTATATCCTGATTTTGAGCTTGGCCGCAGTTGACTAAGAAGGGCCCATTTTAATTTTGATACAGGGTCCCTCAAGCACTAGCTACGCCACTGGATCACTGATCACCAGTGATCGGAGTAGGTAGATTGATTTTACGTACTCGCATTATGAATAGTCATAGAAATCATAACATGAATAAGCCTTTTTTCCGGGATTTCATTTTGGTACTTAAGGGATTGAGTCAAATGTTGTGAAAGTAAGGATTTTTTACCATAATACATTTATAGATTACGACAGATCAACATTTAAAATGTTTTTTTTTTCTTATTTTTCAAGTAATAAAGTGAATCGCGTGTGTGATGTGCGTACAGAGTATAAAATAAAGTGCCAACTACTGTTACCGAGTTATTCCTACTAAAGTACTCTGTTGAGGACAGCGCCATCTAGCAACATCGTCAGGAGGCGCGATGAAGAACAAACAACTAACGATCTACACAATTGTCATGCGCTCACGTCACTCGTCGAGCTGAGATAGTTCATCAACCCACCGCCAGAGGCGCTGACATAAGCCTATATAAACACGCGACGACGCCAGCTCCGTTCCGTTGCCAAATGGCAAAAAACGTAACCAAAGAGTATAATAATAATATGAGAAGAGAGCCCTCTTGTGGAATTTCGAAGCATTTCGATTCAAAACGCCATCTGCGTTTCTTAACAGGAACTAAGGCTCTATAAGTAGCCCGCGAAATTCAAATTTTCTTTTGTTTTTAGCTATTTTTACGTCGTATTTTGATCAAAATGCGATTTCCATAAATCGCATTTTGATCAAAATACGACATAAAAACAGCTGTAAGACAAGAGCAAAAAAGGAAAGGAATTTTGGCGGCTGCATTGAAACTATTTACCCATTTACTATTTGGGTCTAGTAATTCATTTTAATTTGTAACAATTTTGTTATATTTTACATCAAGTATACGAAAACAAGAAAAGTATCTGGGAAATATTACCTAGGTACCTTTGTTTTTCAGAAAAGACTCATTTTGAACAAAAACTCTTTTAAAAATTATCATATTTTTTTTACAAATTACAATAAGTCACTAAATTAAAAAAATTGCTCATTACTCATGATTAACTCTTAAGAAATTAAACAGAAGAAATATTATTTTAAATTTTATTGCCTGTGTTACAATCTTATCACATTTGTACCTATTATTTTCTGTTTTTATAATTTTTATTCTTATTATAATATTTTTGGGCAGCAGTTTTCGTCTCATCTTCACCATCATAAATTAATTTTCCGACCAAAATTCGGTTGACTGATCGACACCAACTATAAATGAGTACATTTAATGATACATTCAAAAAGTATTTCTTAAATGTATCAATATGGGCTGGACATTTATTTGGACAATCTATAAACATATCCGTAAAAGAAATTATTGTGTGTTTCACACGTGTTTTAGGTATGTTCCTCTTTAGACATGACGTTGCTATATTTTGAATTTCATTGAAATAATTTTCAATTTCTTTACTGGGATAGCAAAGCCATTTTTTGTTTTCATATTCTTTAGCTTTAATGAATAAATTATTTTTATTGCTAATTGTGTTCTCTAGTAAAGTATTTTTACAAGTTTGACAACTTTTTACAACATTTTTTAGACATTTTTTTAGAACCCGATCACAGACATAATTGCTCTGACCAGCATCTGTAGTATTTGACTCTTAGAGCATTAAACCAACTTTGGTTTAATGCTCTAAGATTTGACTGGTCAAAGCAAATTTCACTGTTAAAATGAATTGTTTCAGTTTCTTCAGGAACGTCAAGAGTATCTAACTTTTCTCTTAAAAAAAAATCTAGTGTCTGAAGGCACTCATTCGAATCCTCCTCACAGTTTGCCCTACTTGAATGGGGTGAGTTAAAATTATTTAATAAGAGAGCTTTGAATGCTCCTTCAAAAGCCACTGTATTGGGCGCATTATTCCTTGCTCCGTAACTTCTGATATTCCCAAAGAAATTTTCGACAGGGTCTTGGTTGAAGTTCCGTGTCAACATTGCATCTAAACCATATTTATTAGACAACACTTGCCAAAGACGTTCCGTACCCTCTATAGTTTTAATTAGATTTGTCACAGATGGTATAGTTGTTTCAGTCAGACGAATTTTGTTCCCAACTTTAATTTTTTTAATATATTTTACAGTTTTAAAAATTTTTTTTGCTTTCTGCCACAATTCATAATGAGGCGAATTTCGTTTGACAGGCCCTTTATAAATTTTACCATTTGGTATGAACATATTGCTCACATTCAATGAGTCAAATAAATTATCTATTAATATAGTCATGTCTATTATTTGACGACATTCTTCGGGAAGATCCTTCCTTGCCGTCAAGTGTTCTGTTACAACAGCAACACTGTGACTAAATATTTGTGTCGTCGATTTCACACGCATTTTATTTATTTTGTCGGGATTTACGTGTTCTTCTGTAATTTTGTCAAGAAGACGTAATTCTCCATAAGACTTGTCGGCAGCATATACCATTTGGTAATATTCTCATTTAATGGTTTTTTTCTGATTAGATATGACGTAGGTCATATCTTTGGTCAGCAAATTATTTCTGAGACCCTTTATTAAATGTGGAGTATCATACAGAGGGATTATACTCTGACCATTAACCCGGAACATTTCATGACGCCACTCTTTGCCTTTACGAAGATAGGCGGCTTTAGTTTTATTAAGTGACCCAAATTGACTTGTTAACCAATTCGGTTATAGCGCCAACATTCACAGGACTTTGGTCACATACTGTGTTAACCACGATGAGGTTATTTTCCAGTGCATGTTGGACCACGGATTTTATTAAAACTTCCAGTTCTTTTTTTTTTTAATCCGGTTGTGAAATAGTATGCAATTGGTTGCTTAAAATTATTTTTCACCCCCTTTACCATAAAAACAAGGGCATGGTCAGCAAATAATCCGTCTTGATTTAATGCAAATCCTTCCAGTTCATCCTTATTAGCATTAAAAAGAATTTGTGGCATAATTGACATTTCGTCGAACATGAGGCTGCAGAGTCGATCTGGCACATCCTTTTCAGCTAACACTTTATTTATTTTTTCAAATATGATGGGGTTTATACCTGGTACTAATTTAATTAGGCTTAGCAATCGCTTCATAGCTTTTGCTGATGGCAACGCAAAATATTTGCATAACAGCCTGTAGCACTTGGGACTTTTTTTGAAAAGTGACAAGGACATCACTTTTTCCTCAATGGAAAACCGTCTTCCCTTGAATTTCTTTTGAGATTGGAGTTGCATGTGAAGAAACAATTGTGCTGGTTTTGACATATTTTTTGTCATTTGCTGAAATGCAACTTTATTGGACAATTTTTCTGCATTAGCCAATCGTGCTTTGAATGACTGCCCTTTTTTGCGCAAACGACGTATTTCATTTTGAAGATACTTCATTTTTGTCTGGAGTGATCTCACTGGTATGCAATTGAACCCACCCCAACGAGCATCTGAAAAATGCAAAACATAATGATTAGGTACTTACATATATACTTTGTTTCAAATATTCTAACTTAAAACTGTTTCTTCACAAATCAATTATTTATGTATTTAGTTAATTACTTAAAACAAGCTCTATTTGCAACATCACTCATGTGGAATTACAATATTCCCGCAGGCCAAAAGCTCAACAGTACCACAGTAATAATAGACAGCAGTGGTGGCCCAGTGGTAACGGCCGCGACTTACGAGTAATAAGTAGGTCGTGAGTTCGAACCCAAGCAGGCGCTTTACTTTCTGTAAATTATTTCATCACCACTGCTCTCAAAACGGTGAAGGAAAACATCGTGAGGAAACCGGCATGTCTTAGAATTAAAAATTCAAAGACATGTGACATCTACCAACCCGCACTGGGCCCGCGTGGTGGATTATGGCTCGCTCCCTTTCACCGAGAGGAGGCCTGTGTTCCAGCAGTGGGAACGTTATAGGCTGCTGATGATGACCACAGTAATAGGCTGTAATTATAATGTTGATGACAAATGTTATTACCTTTGAGTATTTTTTCTTCTTTTGATCTGCTTATCACGCTATAATTATGTTCCATTACCACAGAATTTTTAGCAACGGTGCAGTGACTTTTATCTGAAAAAATATACAATACATGAATGTTAGTCTAGTGGTTAGTGACCCTGACTGCTGAGACTGAGGTCGTGGGTTCGATTCCCACCCAGAACAAATGTTTGTGTGATGAGCACAATCATTTGTTCTGTGTCTGGGTGTAATTTATCTATAATATGTACCTATGTATTTAGAAATATATAAGTATATTTATCAGTTATCTGGTTACCATAGTACAGGCTCTGCCTAGTTTGGGATCAGACAACAGTGTGTTGGTTGTCCTAAGATATTTATTTTTATTCCTGTTTGGCCTAACCGGTATGATTTAGTAACTTAATTAATTATATTTATATAAATGTAAATAAAGCGCCTGCATGAATTGTTGCTGTATTTTTTTACCTGAAGTATATTTGCTCATTATATTATTATGGCTTACAAAATGTAAAAATGAAAAAAAAATTGTTAAGAAACTATTAAGATTTCCGTCACTCGTTATTTATTTTTGGAGTACTAAATACTGGTTGGATAAGAATGATGTAATTTGTTGTAATTTTGGAGTACAGGCATGGTCAAGGAATAATGACGGACCAGTGAAATCGTGAAATTCTGTTTAAGCCGTGAGAATACCTCTCACGGCTTAAGACAGGTACAGGCTCTGCCTAGTTTGGGATCAGATAACGGTGTGTTGGTTGTCCTAGGATATGAAAAGATGAATAATTTAATATGCAAGAGAATGCACCATGCTGATAGAATATACACTAATAAATTATAATACCTGAAGCTGAAGTAGTAAGGAGAGAGGTATTAGTGGACGGTTGACTAAAACTGACAGCCTCAAACTGCTGGGTCGTAGCAGCGATACCATGACATACACCTGAAAAAATACATACAAAATTATTTATTTTTTTATCAACATACAAACATAAACTCACGCCTTCTCCCCATTGGGGTTGGGACAAACTACAGAACAACACCTGCAACAATTATTCTTTCATACTTTTGTCACCTTGACATTCATATATCTGGTTATACACTTACACCGGTTTCGAGTTAAATACAAACTTTGATGCTTCTTTCTGACTGGAAATTAACAGACATCAGAAATCCTATTCCTCTCAAGGCTGATGGGCCTTAATGAAAATTAAATGATTAAAGGATGGTTATTCCAGAAAGATGGCTAACACACTATAGTGATCAATATAATTTTATAAACCTGTTGATGTCCATTTTATGACACCCACCAGAAGAGACAGGGTAGTGGTATTTGCATCTGACACCAAAAGGACAGCACACAAGTGGAAGCACACCAAATGCAGTAATATCAAAGACATGTCTCTAACTAATATTTTATAAAAACATACCTGGTGTGGAAGTAGAAGGAAGAGAGGTGCTTGTGGTAGGATGAGGAACACTTAGGCTAGAATCAGATTGCGCAGGTGGTACTGAAAAAAAATATGCAAAATTAAACATATTTATTGATAGATTATAAAAACACAAACAAGAATGGCTCCCTAAACAGGCTGGCTTAGCGAATCATTATCAATCGAAATCTGAATTATTTTGAAAGATATTGCTATCTGTTGATTCATTTGTTCAAAAAATGTATTTGTTTTACGACATAAACAACAGAATGATCATAGGTGAACTGTCCAAATGAAACACTTTACTACTGTTAATGTGTTATACAATTTCTCCACTAATCTTGACCGTGCATTGGGTTTTGTATGAAGTAATTTAATATTCAACTCACCAGGCAAATACAGAGTTGGCATTGCCAATGCATTTAGACGCTTCAAGCGATTACGGTCCTCATGAGTGAAGTGAATATCACATATTCTCTTCTTCTTATAAATGTCATAGTCCGTTAGGGTTTCCAGATTGTATCCAATAAGATTAACCCAAGCTTCGAAACGCTCAGGAAATTTGCCAGGATTCGGAAATGAATGCATCACATTGCCTGAAACCAAAGAAAATAATAATATAATTTTTTGTCTTTTAATCACAATTTTGTCCATCATAAGGCTGTCTTTATCAGATTGCTGCATGTAAAAGAGTGTCGATCGTACTATATTTCCTAAAAATGATGTAAATTGTTAAGTTACTCTTAACTGAGTTTTAAATTAGCGGGAACTTAGTGGGCCTCAATACAAAATATTATTCATTCAAATCTGAGTTGGAAAAGGCAGACGATTGAATCTTATCTCGTCTGGCAGATTGCACCAGCGGACAATATTAAAATGACGGTGGTCAAAAGATTAGTCGGATAACAATAGATTAGTTTAAGAAACATAAACGAAATCTAGTCTTTTGAAGCTTTGAAGAAAAGCATATTTTTAAGAAGATTTAAGAAGATCTATTTAGAGAGATAACAATTAAGAGAACGAAACGTTTTTTAAATGGTTGTTAGAAGAATACTGATTAGGCGAGCCGAAAAAAGAAGAGTATCTATACACATCATTTTTGAGCAGTTGTTTAAAAAAATGACTTACTAGTATCCTTACATCCGAAAGCGCAACGGTGAGGCATTGTATCTATTTTGATAGACACACACAGCACAAAATAAGCGTCTTTTCGCAAGAATATCACTAAATAGATGTAACAACAGTTTTTGTGAAAATTGCTTGGCACAACGTAGCGAGTGACAAATATTAGTTTATGGGTAGTAATCCACTAACAGGACGGAGGAGAAACTCGACTCGACGTCTGATGTAGACAAAACACTCAAAAACCAATAATTAAACACAAAATGAGCACACGAAACACAAACAAGCGCGAACGCAAGTTCAAGTTGCGGCGGCCACTTTGAGTTAATGTTGCCAGAATATATGACAATAAAGATTTCCGTGACAAGGTTGCCATAATCGATAATGCTAGACAGGCACGAAATATAATAATGTGATAATTTTATGAAAAATATTATGATTATTCTCTAAAAAATATGCTGATTATTAAATTATATATCTTAATTATTTGAGTTTTTCATTTCTCATTATAGAGACACCTATCGATAATTATGAAACTATTCGTTTCTCTGTTAAGAAAAGTAGATGGCGACTCTTTCTTTACTAAAGTTGTGCTTGTTCTGTCTCCCCCCTGAACGGAACCCTTATAGATTCGTCATGTCTGTCTGTCTGTCTGTCTGTCTATCTGTCTGTCCGTGTATGTCACAGCCATTTTTTTCCGAAACTATAAGAGCTATGCTGTTGACACTTGGTAAGTAGATGTATTGTGTGAACAGCATTAAGATTTTCACACAAAAATAGAAAAAAAAAAAATAAATTTTGGGGTTCCCCATACTTAGAACTGAAACTCAAAATTTTTGTTTTATCAAACTCATACGTGTGGGTTATCTATGCATAGGTCTTTAAAAATGATATTGAGGTTTCTAATACCATTTTTTTTTTATTTTTTTTTATTTTATTTTATTTCATAAGGGAAAACAAACAGTAGTATACTAAAAATAAACAGAAACAACTTAACATATAAAGTTAACAAATATACTACCCACTACATTTTCCACAGATTAATACATACAGAGTTACAAACTGGTGGCAAACATTAACTGTAAGTCGGGGCAAAATCAAGTTAACTCTAGATAGGGCTAAGGCATAAGTCCGCCTACATTCCTATTTATGTCCGCGAAAACTTTTATATTATATAATTTAAGAAAAAAAAACAATAGAAACTAAGAATAACTAACTAAAAAAAAACTCTTATAATTCTGTTATAATAATTTGCTTATGCATACGGAGTCTACTGCTTATCCCTTAAAATGTTAACTAAATTATGTTTAAAAGTGTTACGGCTAAGAAATAATATGTCGATATCACTAAATCGCTTATTATACGTGTCGACTAAGCGGTGGAGCGGTGAGCGCACACCAGCCTTGGATTTACAGAAGCTGGTAGCAAACAGTCTTCTGGTGCGCACTTTCCGCCCATGCACATGTCGGGGAACCAGGTAACATAACCTGTTCACTAAGTCAGAGCAATCAAACTTGTTGCGGCATACATTAAATAGAGTCATAGTCTCAAGCAGCGTACGTCTTGACTGTAACGTGAGTAGGTCGTATTTTTTAAGTAGCCACTGGTAACTAGCTTTTTTATGAAAACACCTATAATGCATAGCACGAAGGTACTTACGTTGAATTAATTCTATAATTTCAATGTATTTAGCATAATAGGGATTCCAAATTGGTACAGCGTATTCTAATTGCGGCCTTACTATAGACTTATATAAGTGTAAGAGGGTGGTGGGACGACGGAATTCTCTAGAAGCTCTCATCACAAAACCAAACATCTGATATGCCTTATTAGTTATATTTTCAATATGAATATTCAGATGAAGTTTCGAATCCAGCTGCACACCAAGATCACGTAGACAAGTAACTTTGTTAATAATGCTATTAGCAAGTCGGTAATTAAAATTAATAACATTTTTCTTCTTCGTAAACGTTATACTATGACACTTAGACAGACTAAGGTATAGCTTATTAGTAGAGCAATAGTATGAAAAACGATCAAGGTCTTGTTGGAATTCAATACAATCCTGTTCATTACAAATTACTTTGAAAACTTTTAAATCGTCGGCATATAGGAGAAATTTGGAACTTCGAAAACAATGTTTTATATCGTTTATAAACAAAATAAACAATAGAGGCCCTAAAATTGAACCTTGCGGCACTCCTGATGTGACTTGTATGCAGCTAGACTCGAAACCATTAATCACAACTTTCTGGGTTCTATTTGTTATATAAGAGACGAACCAGCGCAGAAGATCACCCCGAATACCATTGAATGCGATCTTATCAAGGAGCAATTTATGATCTACTTTATCGAATGCTTTCTGAAAATCAGTATACACCGCGTCAGTTTGTTGCCTGTTATCAATATTTTCGAAAAGCTGTGTTGTAAATATTAAGAGATTACTTATACAAGATCTGTCTTTAACAAAACCATGCTGTTCCCTAATTAAAACCTGGCGGATATATGGGTAAATCTCAATATGAACAAGTCTTTCAAAAAGTTTAGAAAATGCCGATAATATAGAAATAGGGCGATACATCTCCACGTCATTCTTAGAACCACTTTTGTGGACTGGTACTATATTCGCGCGCTTCCACACATCAGGAAATACACCAAACGAAATACACTTGTTAAATAATATAAAAATGGGATAACATACTGTATTATAAGTATTTTTTAAAAACATCGCAGGTATACCGTCTGGACCTGGCCCTTTGGCAGAATCCAGCATTTTTAATTCTTTACGGATATTATCTAAAGGAAAGTACAATTTTGTTAGGTTGATATCATTGTCAGCACTTGTAGATGGTGGTACCCAAGTATCAGGGTCAAGTGTGGAAGGTTCATACACCGAATGAAAAAAGGTAGAGAATAAATTACATATTGTGGTAGGGTCACTGGTTGAATTTTGTTTATAGTGTATATTGTCAGGAATTCTATTTGTAGTTTTACGATTGGAGACGTATGACCAGAAGGCTTTAACATTAGTGGCAATGTTCTTTTCAATAGACTTTATGTATCTTTTATAGCATTTATCCGCCTCCTTTTTGAACGTTGTTCTATGATTGGAAAACTGTTCATAGTTACATATGTTCCCATATTTCTTCCATTTGATCCATGCAGTAGTTTTTTTCTTAAAAATGCGTATGAGAGAATGTGTAAACCAGACAGGAAAATAAGAATTTTTTAGCTTACTAATGGGCGTGTGCAATCTAATTATTTCAAAAAGCTTCTCGTAGAAAATAGAGACAGCCTCTTCAGGTTCCAACTTATCCAACAAACCATTCCAGTCAACATTACTAATATGTTTATTAATGTTATCATAATCAGCTTTGTAATAATTGAGTGACTGTGCAGGTTTACTCCTCGAGGTACGGCTTGTATTTATTAATGGTAAACGGGTATAGAAGGCAGGATGGTAAGCATCAATGGGCAAGAGGGGATCATCGGCGGGACACATGACACAATGTATATTACTAAAAAACAAATCCAAAATACGACCGCTACAATTGTTTAAATTATTATATTGTCTCAAATTTAGTTGCGAGCAAAAGTTTAAAAGTTGGCGAGTCACATTAGAATGCGTATCAGTATCACATTCCATAAATGATGATTTATGGACCCAATTAAGTTGAGGCATGTTAAAATCACCTATAAAAATAATAGTATCCACACGATGATCATCAAGCAAGGTTGAAAGAGAATTTAAAAAATTTAGGTATACGTCTTCTGATGTGTTCGGAGGTATGTATGTGGCGCATATTAAATTATAATTGCCATTGCAAGAAGGGAATTTAATTATTTTGTGCTCAGGTAAAATTAAAGGGGGCGATAATGAAAGACAGAATGGCTGGAACTCACGAGAGACTGCTATAAGGACACCACCACCATCTTTTTTTTTTGTAACTGTGCGATCACGATCACATCTGAATACTACATAACGCTGGTCAATGAATTCATTTTCTGAAATATTAGGTGTTAGCCAGGTCTCGGTTAAAACAATGATGTCATATGTATGCGCTAAAATATTCAAGTACAAAGTGTTCAGTTTAGTCCTGATTCCTCGACAGTTCTGGTAATATATAGATACATGACTATTAGCCATTGATTGAATAGCTCACTTCAATAGTATTAATTAAAAGCAATGTTGGGGGTGTTATAAAACAACGACACGATAAAAAGCGAGTAATCGGCAGGTTGACATTTACATTAGTATTAGTAAGGGTGACACAGGCGCAGACGTAACTGTTAGTGTGAGAATACAGCAATAAACCAGAGGTCAATGACAGGACCCACAAAAAATATGCGACAGCAATACGTATAGCATAAGTTAAATTAATGGATAGTAAAGACACTTTCACATGATAGCGAACACGGCATAGCAAATATGCAAAAGGTTGATCCGCAGAGGGCAGGTAAACAATACTATTTAAATAAATGATAGTACTTATTCCTTTTCTTATAATTATACTACATGGACTATTGAAAGGGAGATTTTTTATCAGTGATCTTCTCTGCTGGGTTACTTGGTTTAATCTTACTTGATATGTCAACTTCCGATCGAATGGAAAACGTAGCAGAGTCATCTGTTTCTTTAACCAACACAGTCGCGTTTCTGATCCAGACGTATTTAAATTTACTGGATTTAGCGGCCTCACGGCATTTGCGAAACAAAGCTTTATTTCGAAGTGTTAAATGCTCATTGATGTAGATACGACATGGGGTCCCGGCGATGCCAACTCGATCAGATGACAGTCCTTTGGATAGGCGGTAAGCACTCAGCATATTATCGCGAAGCAGGCGAGAAGCAAACTTAACTACAATATTCTTGGGACGATCATTCTGTGAATGTGCATGGGGAACGCGGTGAATAGCAACTATATCATTTTTCACAAGCGGTATATTAATTGCTGACGCTATAGACTCTATAACAGAAACTAAGTTTTCTCCTCGTTTTTCAGGAATGTTCCCCAGTTCAACATTACATTGTCTGGCCTGTTGCTCCAGCATGTCTATTTTACTTTCCAGCAGAGCCACCGACGTCGTCGCAGAGTTCCTAGTACTCATCGCAATATCATCAATGCGCTTCGCACAATCACCGTAGTTTTCGGAGTTAAAGTTGACAGTTGACTTCAGGTCTGTGACTACCTGATGCAGATCTTCATATTTTGCGGTCAGACTCGAAATTTCATCTTTAGCCGAAGAGTATTCAGTACGGAGCTCTCTCAGTTCAGCTTGTACCTGTAGCGAGGTTTTGGATAGGGCACTAAACTCATCTCTTAGGTTACTAATGCTCATGTTGACGCTCGAAAACTGGTTATTTATGTCAGCGCGCAACTCGCTTATCGTTTTTTTTAATTCGAGAGACAGGTCAGCAATAGCCAATGTAAGCTCGCAATCAGGTTGTTTTCTTTTAAACGGTCTTTGCGTGACATTAGTATCAGAAGCAGAATCTTGTCCCTTGTGCAGATCAGGACTCGACTGGCATTTATTCGGTGAACGAATCATAGTAGTGTACGTACCAAGAACGCTTACTGCTCCAACTGGTATGACGTGTTGTACAAAAAACAAAGTTGTTCGGATATAGCTTCACAATTTCACCGCGAGTGCTTCACGCAGTGGTGGCCGATTGGCTTAAACCGCTACACTTGCCAATACAACGCAGCTCGACCGCAGGTTCGATCCCCGCCGAACGCGGGACTTTTTCTCAATGTTTAATTCAATTTATTCAAACTCACGAAGAGAAGGACGGCGCTCTACAGGTTCCAAGATGGCGCTGACACTATATGGCACACTCCACAAGATAGTACGAGAGGAACCGATAAAATATTATCACAGATATTACCAAACACAACTAAATAAAAATTAATTAGCCCCGACACAAAAATCAGATCTACAGCACGTCTGCCAACAGCAAGTGTTTCGACCAAACTGTTACCTATAGTTTGCGCGAGAGACACTTCCAAAGTGATAAAATGTGTCCCCCCCCTGTAACTTCTAAAATAAGAGAATGATAAATCTAAAAGAAATATATGATGTACATTACCATATAAACTTCCACCGAAAATTGGTTTGGACGAGATCTAGTAAGTAGTTTCTTTTTTAATACGTCATAAATCGTAAACCGCAATTTACCTTTCATTCAATCAACTCTAATATAAAAATTAAAAAAAAAATAATAATTTCATAAACATAAACCTTATGCATAAACCGTGAATACCTGCAGGTTTGTACGGAACCCTCGGTGCGCGAGTCCGACTCGCACTTGGCCGGTTTTTAATAGAATCCGACTTTACGTTTGCTCCTTTGTTAGTTTTTTTTACTATAGAAGGCCGGTCACCCATATCATATACCATTAAAAAGACAGCAAAAGGGTTAAATTAAACATTTCTTATTCATATTGATGTATTCTTATTCTACACATTACAACATTTGAAATTCCTTAAAATCTTAATCATTTCAAAATCCCGGAATCCCGGAGGCATCATCATCATCATCATTTCAGCCGAAAGACGTCCACTGCTGGACATAGGCCTCCCTCAAGCACCACCACTTCACTGTGCTTCTCGCATCCAACGTATTCCTGCGGCTTTCACCAGCTCATCGGTCCATCTTGTGCGAGGCCTTCCAAGTTCCAACGTTCCGTCTTCCAGTACGCGGTCGCCACTCCAGAACCTTCCAGCCCTATCGGCCATCTGTTCTTCAAGCAATATGCCCTGCCCACTGCCACTTAACTTTGGCAATTCTTCGAGCTATGTCGGTTACCTTAGTTTTCCTACGGATCTCTTCATTTCTGATTCGATCGCGTAGGGAAACTCCAAGCATAGCCCTCTCCATTGCTCTTTGGGTGACTTTGAGCCTTCTTATGAGGCCCATTGTGAGCGACCACGTCTCAGTACCATATGTCATTACTGGTAACACACACTGGACTTTTGTCTTGAGACACTGCGGTATGTGGGACGAGAAGATATTGCGTAGCTTCCCGAACGCCCGGTCAAATTCGAATCGGATTTGACAATGGACCTCTTTCTCGAAATTTGACTACTAACTAGACAGTCTGACATAGATAAACATACTCGTCCACAACTTCGGAGCGTAGCGCCTCCGATCTTTATGAGAGTGGTTATTACAAGAGCTTTTGACAAGGCCTTCGTCCAGGTCATCAAGCATTGTAGTGAGCTCCTCCATAGTCTCAGATCGCTACCCTGTTGCCAAAGACAACTATATCATCGCTACCCTGTTGCCAAAGATCTACCACGCCTGACAACCATCCGTATTATAAAAGTACTCTGTGCCATATACCTACTGAGGAAAGTAATGTAATACCCGATGTATATATATATTTTTTTTTTCATTACTTTCCTCTATGGTGACAACTGAGTATCTGCCAAGTACAACCTAGCCTGCGTTCGCAATAATATTCAGTATATTCCCATCTATTTAAGCGTGCTAATCCGTTCGGAATTATCTATTGGATTTATAAGAAATTGTGCTTCTGGGTACAGTCGCCACCAAACCAAAATATGAAGAAGACATTTGTGGTGTAAACAAGTTGTATATGGTGTCTAAGGGTTTTGACGTTGAGCTAGCACTGTTACTGTTCTATTCTAATTTTTATGAAATGGCAAGTAAAGCCGATGTCGACTATTCTGCCAATGTCTAAAGTGAATTGGAAAAACACTGTTACTGTTAGCGCGTTCACCAATGTTTCGTAATTTCGTATTGTGACCGTTGCCGCGTTGTGAACTGTCATAATCGTGACATTCCCTGCCAGGGTCGCGAGATTGTTCGAAAGAGATACCGTGACCCTGGCTCATGGGCAACTGAAGGAACATGGGTGGGTTTTAGTCAGTAAAAGTCTGACACGCCCTCCCGCTCTGCTCAGAGCGGGAGAAGTCATTTGATGATTTCCCACCCAGAAAAAAAAATCATGACATTCAAATAGCAATGCTTTAGTGGCAGTAGCGACGAAAGCGATTTGTTCTAATTCGGAAGGCAGCTTTTTATGTCTTCTGAACAGTGTTGACAGCTTGGACTTTTTTTTATCGATATTGGGGAAAACTTTGATATTCATTATTTCGGGAAAAATTATAACATTAGGGAAATTTGGTATCCATGTGACATTCATAAAAATGTACCTTAGGAAATAATTTTACATTAGAATGAATGCCTCAGAATCCATGAACAAAAAAGTTCGGTCGGTCGGTCAGTCGATCAAGCAAGTCGAGACCTTATGACCTTATACCAAGAAACACAGCTGGTAGGAAAATACAATGGGGAAGAGTGAAAGACTGGCTTGGGTAGTCAATCCTCAGTTTCCTGGTGAGTATATAACTTGCTCAAACAACGTGCTTTTAATAAAGCTGTTTTGTTGCCAGGATTCAGGTTTAAAGTTAAAATGCTCTTTATTCCTAAATATTAGCAGCCCAGAATTTGGCTACGAGTTTGGAATTTTTAGCAGCGTTCATCAACTCCTGTAGGCAGCAGACAGACATTCCCTTTATTATAGATCTGAAACATACTGAATTTATTTTTCGTATTGTTTTACGTGGGAATAATAAATTATTAGTCGAAGAACGAAAAATGGTTTTATGCGTCTAAGTTAAACGTTGTTTAATAAGTTATTAAGTCATTACAAAAATTTAGTCCAGTGATCTGTAAATAGTTGGAAACTTTTATGCCTTTTAAAGAAGTTAAATCAATAATATGAAAATGATGTGTATTGTGTGTATTTCTTTGCCCCCAACAAAGAAATAAACAATACATTTTTGGCAGGATTTCCCAATAGGTGTTTTTTGGTAAAAAATAATTTTAAATCAGGGGAAATTTAACAAATCACACCTTGCAACCCTGATTGTGTTTTGCTGAAGGCTGTGGCGTGTTAATTAGCAATTATTGTCTTAGTTGTCATACTGATCGTGTTCTCTGTTTTGAGCGTTGTGGTTACGTTTGGCCTGCATTGTTCTATTGCTGAACAAGACAAAGGCTAATGGCTCTGCTCTTGTGTCTTCCCCCATTGACTTGTTTTCTACCCAGGAAAATTTCCTGTGGTGCTAACGTGGATGGGTTGTAGATCACTGCTTGTTTGCTTTGCTCAGTTCCTCCCGGTATCAGTCGGGACGCTCTCTGGCTGTGTATGCACACATCACATAGTGGTTATATTGGACAAACGGCAAAAGTGGGCTCCGTTAGTACGCCCCTAAGATGATCCATTGAGTGTAATTCATGTTTGAGTGTGGTCTTTTACACTGTGTCTTGTTTGGAAATGAAGGTTTAAAAAAGTGTGTTTTTGAATTAGTCACATGAAAATTTAGCTGTCTCTGCATAGTAGTGAATTGGTTGTGTTCAGTGGTTGTGTAAATACTCTCCACATTGTGGTTATGTTGGTCACATAGCAAGTGGCCAGCCCATTTGGGCTTTGGGATAAGCTCCGCTAGCAAGCCCCTAAGATGACCCATTGACTGTAATTTGAGTTCGAGTATGTTCTATCACACTGTTTTGTTTGTAAATCATTCATGTTAAAAAAGGGTGTTTTTGAATCGGTCACATGAAAATTGTGTTGTCGCTGCAAAGTATTGAATTTGGTTTTGTTCAAATTCAGTTATAGCATAGAGATAGGAGATGGGTGTTGGAGTAACTGTTAATTTTTTTTTTTGTTCTATGATCAACAAAGGTAGCAAATATTTTGTGTTTGATGGAACCAGTGACACAATCTGAAACTATGAAAATAGTTGAATGGGCAAGCATGGGCATACCCAAGACGTTGGTTACAAGAAGTGATAAATTGTGTCATATGAAGTGATAAAGTATGTGTGTATGCTGGCAAAGTTCAACCATATTATGGTAAAATCTAGAGGCGGTACATGACTTAGTTTTTGCTGACTTCATAGTGTGACTTTGTAAATTAATAAAATTATAATGTCTATGACCATGATGATGATGACCATATTGCTCACCTAGTAATATATTGGCGCATCTACTATTCACATTTTTCAGAAACGAGGATCAAAGATGTTATAAATGATTGAACTTAGTTTACGGGTTAATTTTACGTTTGTTTACATATCTTATTGGTTTGGTTACTAGTACATAGGTCAATAAATATTCAGGCATGAAAATTTCAACTTCAGGTTTTCAGGATTACTTTATAAAGATCAACGAAGTGAAAGAGTCATGATTTTTGCCGTTGTCACTTTGAATAACTTCCAAAAATGAAATTTATGCACCCAGAAGGTTATATAAAGGAGCTAGTTGATGAAAAATAAACGTTTTATTTTGTAACAAACATATATGGGACATGTTTTTAAAGTTACAACATTTTTATAATATGAGTATCCTACATTTGTCTTAAGTCAATTAGAAATAATCAACATTATTATTATTATAAAACATTAAATAAAAATGATACCTTTATCAAAATAAAGTAAAAAGTAACTCTTCTTATAAAAAACACAACTACATAGGTATTAATGGCACTAAACATTAATTAGGTGTATAATGTTAAAATATTATCAAAAAACAGATTCAAAAATATACTTAATCAATCCAACAGTTTAAGGCTGTTTACCGTATAACTCTGGGTGGATTTCACTAATGAACGCGATTAGCACATTTAAACTGCATTCACAGCTGTTAGTGTCAATATTCCAAAGCAGTGATAACACTGACGGCTGTTGAACTTGTTTTAGAAGTGCTGATTGCGTTCAGTTTCATTGGTGAAATTGGCACTATCATAATAAAAAAATGCAACAGTTAGTCAGTCAATCAATCAATCAGTGCCAGTGGGACTGCACTAGTTCGAGTTTATAAATCACGTACCCACATTAATTAAATAAAAAGAATCAGACTTAATTCACTAAATCAGTCAATAAATGAGTCATGATGGGTGCGGCTCACAAAGTTTGTACCATAACACACTGGAGAGAATAACACACAATGTGACATGCAACACACTGGAAAATATTGTAACACACTAGAACTTTGTAAAGGCAGGTCTACATTGTACAAAAAATATTATTATTAGGTTAATAAATTAAATGAATAGGTACGTATGTGACTTCTTTTAAGACACGTAATCTATTTAAACATTTGACTCCTCATTGTACTCCTCATTATGCACAACTTTTACTATGGGACCAACACTGAAATCATGAAAAAAAAAATTCAGCTGTTCCATACAAAAATGCATTACAACACGATCATAATGTATGGGACAGCTGATTTTTTTTTCATGATTTTAGGGTTGGTCCCATAGTAAAAGTTGTTCATAATGAGGAGTACAATGTCCCCTTATATATATGTATTGTTTTTTATGGGCCTTAGTTGCCTGAAATAAAGGAATTATTATTATTATTCTCTTTATTCATATTTTACACATATAAAAATTAAATTTTTAAATATTTTTTAACAAAATTATAAAAAAAAAAACATTTAAAAATATAAAACTATAGTTTTATTATTATTTCCTTTATTACGTAATATACACATATTAATTATATTTTTAAATATTAGAAAAACAAAAGTAAAAAAACATTTAAAAATATAAAAAATAGTAGCCCACCGGTATCGGGAACAGGGTCCAAGCTACCGGTGGTCAGGGCTCCAGAGAGAGGAACCTCCTGACAATGCGAGCCGTGTCCAGAAGTACCGCTTTCTGAATCAAGCCCTTGACCCAGCTGCCTAACGAGAGCCTCCTTAGGTGTTGGTTGAGGCTCTTGGCTATCAAGCCATTGGCAGTGACGACTAACGGCACAATGATCGCTGAATCCACATCCCACATGTCGAAAACCTCGCGAGCCAAGTCAAGATACTTAATCTGTTTATCTTTCTCAGCTTTCACGAGGTTCTCGTCATGTGGGACCGTTATGTCAACAATCATTGTGCGCCGCTCTACTCGATCCACCACCACTATATCAGGCTTATTTGCGACAATAGTCCTATCAGTGATGATGGATCGATCCCAGTACAATGTGATATGTCCATTTTCGAGAACTGGGTCGGGCACATACCTGTAGTACGGCACTTCCGATTCCACAAGGCTGTATTTAAGAGCAAGTTGCTGATGGATAATCCTAGCTACTAGGTTGTGCCTATGCAAGTATTCTTCGTTAGCTAGACGCGAACACCCGGAGATTATGTGCCTAATTGATTCGCCTGGACGGTGGCATGCCCGACAGATGTCAACCGTGCCGTCTTTCACAATTTATTATTATTATTATTAAGAGGTCCGAAACGACTTAAATTTAACCGTTTATAAAAGAAAGCTGTCTTAGTTACACTATTTATAATTCAAAAACGGCTCAACCGATTTGGCTGAAAATTGGTGGGGAGGTAGCTAAGACCCAGGAGGTAATAATAGGTAATAGGTAGAACGGGCTGGTGTCCGCAACTCCACGTCTGAGCGCGTATTTTGCGTACGGGTGGGAAATCGGTTATTCGATCCACCCCAGCTCCTCGAGAAAGGCCAGCAACGTCTTGATGTTGCTGACTATCTCACGTAGGGTACCTGGGTTACCGAAGTACTTGGCCCTGTATGTGGCGATCGCCGGGCAGTTTAGAAGCACGTGCGCTGCTGTCTCGTCGTCCTCAATGCAGGCTCTGTACAGCGGACTGTCTGTAGCTCCTATGACAAATAGATGTTTATTAAACGACCCATGGCCAGTTATTGCTGCTGTAACCATACGCAGCTGTCGTTTGTCTAGCCGGAGGACCTGTTTTGTGAGGCGGGCATCGATGGCAGGTAATGCTTCCTTGGCCTGCCTGCACTCACTTTGGTCGACCCATAGCTTAAAGTGTTGATCCCTGGTACGTTTCCTTACCAGAGAGCGTAGGAACCCAAAGCGGAGTGGCGCGATTGGTTCTGGTCCCACCGGTGTCATGCTCGACCCCCTTCTGGCTAGTTCATCGGCGGCATCATTACCTAGCGAACCGCTGTGTCCTTTTATCCACTGAATGGTTATATTATTGAGGCTACTCACCTGGTTGAGGCGCTGGTGGCACTCGTATATTAGCCCAGAGTCAATCGAGTGACTGTCCAGTGCTTGCAGAACAGCCATACTGTCTGAGAGCTGAATGCCATGATTGTGTTGCAGCCCATGGTGGCTGTAAACATGCCATAGCCCTCCTTATGTGGGTTTATCGCAAAAGTGAGGAACCTTCATGTACTGAAGTACAATGTTATTGGTTGAAGTCAAAGCTATCAAGAGTTGGCACTACCTTAAAGTTTATATCAGCAAAAGACTTAGCTAAAGGTAGCCCTGTATTGCCGTCTAATCCCAGAGTATTTGAATTTTTTTTAGAAGAAAGCAAAAGAAGAAAAACTTCCAACTGTGAGATATTAAAATATCAACCAGGGTATATTTTTGATGGTCTACTTAGTGCCTCAATGCACCAACTAGTGCTAAAATATAAAGAAGAGTGCTGTGACATATTTTTAAGTAAAGTTAACTTGACAGTTGAAGTTATTAACAAGATTGAAACTGAGACGAGGGACCAGTCCAAAAATAACCTTTGGCACGAACTAAGATACGGTAGGATAACTGCTTCCAGAGCTTTTGAAGTAAGTCGGTGCCAGACTGTTGATGGGACGCTTATTTCAACTATCATGGGGGGAAAGACAATAGATACACCAGCCATGAAGCGTGGAAGATATTTAGAAACTCAAGTAAGAGAAGTTGTTAGCAAGAAACTGGGGAAAAAAATCAAGAATAGTGGATTGTTCATTTCAAAAATGTATCCAATGTTAGCAGGTTCCCCTGATGGAATATGTAAAGATAGCATTATCGAGATTAAATGTCCTCTAAGTCATAAGACATACCTAAATTATATAAAAAATGGGAAACCTAGCAAGAAATGCTTTGCCCAGATGCAAATGCAGATGTTTGTAAGTGGTGTAAAAAAGTGTTTCTTTTGTGTAGCTGACCCAAGTTTTTCTAGTAATAAAAAAGTTGAAATTTTAAGTGTAACATTTGATGAAATATATATGGCAGACTTTCTTGAAAGCGTTGTTACATTTTGGAAGTCCCATGTGTATACATTATTATATAAAAGTATAGAATAGGAAATAAAAAAGCAGGTATTTATTTATGTTTTATTTAATTAGTGAATCTTGTACATTTATCAAACCACAAGCTATAGTTATGACATCATCAAGCACTTTGACCAAACTTAAGTTAAGACAGGCATGTGGTTTTAACATATTGAATTCACGTATCCGTCTAATCACCCTCTCAACATGAATTCTCAAACTAGCAATTTGTTTGGTTTCTTTTGCTTCAGCTTTAGTTAGCTTAGCTCCAGATTCAACACTTGGAGGCCGTACTAACAACACGCCCATCTTTCGCAGATATACTTCCACATGTTTGAATCCCCTGTCTGCCATGACCCACATATTGGGTTGTAAATATTTCGAAAAGTCTGAAGTTTCAACAATGCATGTATCTGTTATTCGGCCACCATAACCATTTGATATAAAATTTATCAACCCATTTGGAGTGCAAGATACAAGATACTTAATGGTATTTGCTTTCTTGTAGTCTGAGCAAGAGAGTGCTTGATTTAGGGCCTTTGATGGCTTTTGTACTTCAATTTCCAAGCAGTCTATTATACAAGTTACCTTATTATATTTGGGCCTAAAAGCAATAGGTAAATTTCTTATAATCAAGTCCTTATCTAATTTAACAATAAAAGGACGCATTATGCTAGCTATAATAGGTATATTTTAAAAAAATATTTTGCTTGGATAAGATTTATCCATGCCAAAATCATCAGCAAGTTGACGGAATGAATTATTTAATCTAATTTTTTTTAAACATAGTAAAATATGGTTAAATGGTATATTTGTCTCTTCTTGAATCAAATCTACTAAATAATAACAGTTTAAAGGAATGCCAATATAAGAACGAGGATTATTTTTAATTTTCCTCAATGTACAATTTAAAGCATTTAAATCTTCTCTCTTTTTGTCATCAACCATCATCTCGCTACAGTCAGATGTCGACTCTATTTGAAGAGATTTTGTGGAAATTGATGGTAATGAGTCGGGGTGAATTACAGAGGGAGTATAAGAGGTATCGCTATCTGATTGTTCCATTTTTTTAACTATGTTTTTTCTCAATACAGTTACACTTGGTCTTGACGGGTTACTATTAACACTATCCTTAACTTTAAACGGTGATGTAGAGACAGAATGCTGAAATGGCTTTAACGGCGATGTCATCTGATTCACTAAACTGGCTTTTGTTTGGACAGCTTTACTTCTAAATGTTTTACATATGTTCACTTGTATTGATTTATCTAACATTCTTGGTGTTGATTGTGGAGTTTCTTCAACATTTTGCTGAACTGTAAAAAAATGTATGATAACATGATTAATATGAAACATTTGTATTACAACTAAGAAATAACTAAGTCACAGGAAACTTCTATATGGTTTTGAGTGTACTGACAATGGTGCCGATTCCCTTATTCACAAACTAAACTAAATTTAAGTTCAGTGCATCTTTTTCTTTCTATTTCATTAAGAAAAGGACAGAAGATAAATTTTAGTTTAGTCCTGTCAAATTAATCAGCGCTTGACGTAAATTGACGTAATTTTAGTAGGCAAGTTTTTAATCACGTCTAAACTTGTATGGAGTAGTGACAGGCTCTGATTAATTTGACAGGACTGAACTAAAATTTTTCTTTTGTCCTCTTCTTAATGTAATACAATGAAAAAGATGCACTGAACTTAAATTTAGTTTAGTTTGTGAACAAGGGAATCGGTACCAATGTATGATGTTACTTTAACTAAATTTAACTTACATACATACTAACTTTTTATTAAAAATATAATGCTGAGAAACTTAAGACTTTATTTTCTTATTGCCATGTTCTAATGAATAAGTTATAATATATACCTGAACTACTGGATGCAATTTCTACAGATTGTAACTGTTCTGTAACCATTCTATTCTCTTGGAATTGCTTTTCACATTCTTCAATAATCATCATCCTTTGTTTCTTAGCTACATATGGTCGCTCTATTGTGTCAGACATTCGTGTTATCCTGTCTGGCTGGCATATAAATTTTTTGGGAATACATCCTGGTTTCATACGCACTTGTGATACCGACCCCATTATATGATACTGCATATAATTTTCCCTATCATTTGGCAACTGAAATTAAAAAGGTTAATAAAGAAGGTTATAAAGGAAATTGATAAGAATGATAACCAAGACCGAAACTAACATAACCTCAATAGTTATTACAAAGCCTCAATATTTCAACTATTCCACGTCAAACAAAGATTTTAAGTTTTAAATCTACCAATATATGATAACATACTCACATCAAAGTGGTCTTCACAGAAATAAAGTGGCGAATTCGTGGCTACGCTGTTTGGGTTTCGCCGTGCTAGCTTTAACCACTTATCCCGTATTTCTTTCTTGTGTGGAACATACACAAACAACTTTTCAGGGGTCAATATGGATGTATTTTTACACAAAGGGACTGCACACCACTTATAAACCTTGGAATTCATTTTTAAGTTCACTTATCTTCGTAGTTATTAGACACAATGACATGTTTACGTACCCGTGACGTCAGAGCAACGCCATGACACTTACGAGCTGTTTTCGTGCTCTACTGTCAAACGTTTTAGAAAATAATAAAAACTGCATTAATGCTTAGTTTAATACCGAAATAAAGTGTTTTCTTGTAAATAGTAAATGGTTCCACACATTATGGAAAAGAATTTGAAAATCTTTCGTCATGCCTATTGCCGACAGCCAGAGATTTTAAATCTAAATCTAGATGTTCTACGGTGAAACCTCTGTGAATACAGGACAGGATATTAGCAACCTCTTTGCTACCTATTTCCAGTCCACCTTTTCGGAACCTGAATCAATGGCCGATGATGAACGTACTTCCAGTGAACAATATTGTAATACTGCAATGTCTATAAGCACAGTTGACATAACCCACTCACGTATATTGAAGCTGCTGAAATCTTTAGACCTCAGTAAATCAGGTGGGCCTGACCTAATACCTCCAATGTTCATAGTCGCTTGTGCTGATAGTCTTGTGGAACCCATTTGTATCTTATTCAAGCGCTCTCTTTCCGAGGGTAAAGTTCCGAAGATTTGGAAGTCTGCTTTCGTCACTCCCGTCTTTAAAAAGGGCGATAAGGCTAATATTGAAAACTATCGGCCTATATCTAAAATTAGTCTCTTTTCTAAAATTCTTGAACGTGTAGTCTATACTGATGTCTATGCAGCTTTCAAGCCAATTCTCGGTGAGGAACAGCACGGTTTTGTTAGGAACCGCTCGACCACGTCTAACTTGCTTCTGTCGCATGAGTTTATTACAAACGGCATGGCACAGCGACAAGTTGACGTGGTTTATACCGACTATAGTAAGTGTTTCGACCGTATTGATCATTGCATGCTGCTAAAGAAGCTGTTTCTCGCCGGAATACACGGTGATCTGTATCGGTGGTTCTCCTCCTACATAGAGAACAGAACACAGGCTGTCGTGCTTCAGGGCTACACCTCAGGTTGGAGTTCTGTCCCTTCAGGTGTACCTCAAGGCTCAATTTTGGGTCCACTGTTATTTATATTGTTCATTGCTGATATCAAACAATGCTTTCGTCATTCGTATATTTTACTTTATGCTGATGACATAAAGATTCATAAAGTTGTGCGAGACATGTCTGATGCATATCAGTTGCAAGAAGACCTGAAAAGGTTTGAAATATATTGCATCCGTAACAAACTCCAATTAAATGTCTCTAAATGCTTTCTCCTAACATTCTCACGTTGTACTTCTTTGATAAATTTTAGTTACACCTTGAACGATCAGATCATTTGCAGGCAAAATAGCATAAGAGATTTAGGGGTAATCATAGACAGTAAGCTTCTGTTTGATCAACATGTAAATAGCATAGTTACAAAAGCATCCAAAGCGCTTGGATTTATACTACGCACCACGGCCTGTTTTCGATCTCTTAAACCGGTTAAAATCTTGTATTGTTCTTTCGTGCGCAGCCATTTGGAATACGCGTCTCAGGTTTGGAACCCGCAGTATGAGACTTATAAGTCCCGTATTGAGGGAGTCCAAAAAAAATTCCTACGCTATCTAGATTATAGGGCGCAGCAATACTCAGTTGACTACGAGCACCGCTGCAAACGGTACCACTTCCTTCCTCTAGAGATGAGACGTTGTATTGGAGATATGAGTTTACTGTTGAGTATCGCAAATGGCCACATAGACTGTCCTGAACTCGTTGCTAATCTGTCATTACGCACAAATCTGATGGGATTACGTCAGCGGCCAATATTAAATGTACCTTTCGCAATGACTAATTATAGGCGGAATGTTTTCTCAATAAGAAGTGCAGCTAGTTTCAATAGGCTTCCTATAAACCTTAATGTTGACTTGTTCTGCACGAGTGTGGCGACTTTAAGACGGATTTTGGCACAGTCATTTTTCTTAGATAATTAACTAATTAACATTAAATTATGTACTTTTTTATCGACATTTTACTATCCATATGTGGAGGCTTGTTATTAGCAATTTTTTTTTATATAACTTTTTTATATCATTGTTTTGTTAGTCTGTAAGCCTTCTTTAAAATAAAATAAATAAATAAATAAAATAAATAAAAAACTCTCATGCGTAAGTTCGTGAACAACGAAGGGTCTTCCTTTCTTCTTTGCAGTTTTAATAAGGGTTATGTACTGATCCGGCACATAAATGGGAGAAGATTTTAAAGCATTCGAAATGTTGCGTTGAATTAGAGAGTGAGCAGCATCTCCTTCATTTTGAGTGTGCCCTTTTATTAAAAAATTATGAGTAACACTCCTCAACTTCGATAACTCATTTATGGCGTATTGGTACGTTGCTAACATAAATTTATTTTTATGTTGGCCACAACAGTTGTCGCTGTAAAATACTACGTCAAAATAGTCAGAAGCTTTCTCATTCAAATTTTTCAAGTACGCGAGCACACACGATCCTATTTCGTTAGCACGAGCTCCTGCACCTTCATGCCAAACGTAGCAGGTCGTATTATTTGAACCCAGTTCAGTAACAGTAAAATTCAGCATATTCAATTTTGAAATATAGTAAAAACTAGAGACTTCGCCTTGCGGACAAGGCATCACAGCCTGTAAGTCATATACACATACTATAAAATTATCGCTTATATTTTTTTATCATTTTCCTTTTGAGCTCTGGCAATTTTTTTTTCTTTCAAATGCAGATCATATTGTATTTGTAAAAGCGTTTTATCTTCAACATTTGCGAAAGCTGTGCAGTCTTCACACTGGTCTTTTTTCGGTTTCCAAAAAGAAATGTTGAAGTAATTCACGAAGATATTATAGTACAGTTTATAAGAAAGATAACCTTTACCTTCAGCTTTACATTTATCGACGTAATCACGGTGCAAAGTAGCAATAGATCGGCTTCCTTCAATATACTCACGCTTAGAGCGAGCGCGACAGTAGTGGCCCTCAATCCTGGGTATGGAGTTAATGTGTTCCTTTGCCCTATCCTTCAAAGCAGCATCCAATTTAAATTGATTGCCATGTTTTCCTCGGTTATCTTGCATTTGAATTCCAGTAATTGATCCAGAAAATTTCTTTACAACAGTCCGAATACTTTTATCTGATATAGCAAGTGTATTCATAAAAAATAACTTGCATACTCGAATGCGTTGATCGATTTTCGTGAAGTAATATGCGTGGTTTAAGTTTTGGCGGGTACTACCAACACGGATGTACCGATACTTTGGCTCAATGTTCATACACACATACATACATAGAATCACGCCTTTTTCCCATGGGGGTAGGCAGAAACCTCATATGGTTGTATATAAATTGCCTCTGAACGTTTAAATCACCAGTGTCCCAATAGGCATTAAATATGGCTAATCGTTCCTCAAATGAAAACACATTTTGACATTTAAATTTACACTTATCTGAACAAACAGGT
The DNA here is from genome assembly GCA_947507805.1 of Aporophyla nigra. NCBI lineage: Eukaryota > Metazoa > Arthropoda > Insecta > Lepidoptera > Noctuidae > Aporophyla > Aporophyla nigra. Next base: position 20,402,921 of record OX382292.1, on the reverse strand, counting down.
CCCATATTTTTGGCAGTAATCATTTTTTTCGATTTAGACATAGTTGTGTGTGCCTTCCCGCTATTGATCAGAGTCTTGGTTTTGTTTCTTTTCCATGATTCTGGATTAGCTTTTCTTTTCCGACTAAGACGCTGAGGATCCACGCTAGCTGATTCACTGCCAATGCTGGGTGACTGAATATTCACGCTGGGTGACTGATTATGACTGATGGATGGCTGTGTTTCTATATTAGGCGACTGAGTATCCAAATTGACTGGCAGATTATCATTGATGAGTAAGTGAGGTTCTACACGAGAAGGGCCCGGTTGGGGTGAAATACAAAATGGTTTGGCAATTACTTTTGACTGTATATCTCCTTTGGAATCAGAAGATCTTTCATGACTAGGTAGAAAGTTGGGATCTAAAACACTGTCATCAGAAGAAAAATCTGCAATTGATGAACTGCTGGATGTTGATGATCGGCTGGAATTGGTATCAGAGTCATTATCAGAGTCGCTTGAACTGCTACTCGAGTCACTCTGTTCAAGAACTATTTTTGGCCTATTTGTGTCTTTGGTATTCGTTACACAGCTTACTTCACTGTCTTCATCCTCTAATATTGATAGGTTAAGATCAGGTTGACTGTCTGCTATAGAATTTGTATCTGAAGAATCAATGGGTAACGTGACGGGTAGACTGAGTGCAGCTGGAGCATTAAAAAAAGTTTTATTTTGCACATTATTATTGTGGCCAGGTAATGCTTGAACTTTTTCCGATTTTTGAACGGAGGTTGCCATATTCAACATTTTTCGTGCTCTATTCATTTTGTCAATCTGTAAAAAAAAAAACATCTTTAACGTTTTATAACTAAAAAACATAAAATACACACAGTTCTATACATATATTATACAGTCCTTAGTACATACACACAATACATACATACATACACTAAAACATACACACAATACATACATACACTAAAACATACACACAATCAAATATATAACAATCCTTAATATGACATTTTTAATACTAATTTGACAGGAATAACACCTTAATTATATTTAATGAGGCAATGCATTTTAATCACATATTTTTCAACATTTACGAATATCTACCCATATTATTATAGGTCCCTATAAACACTCACTGATATTATTTAAAAAACTTTAAATTAGTGACGAAAGCTACAGGGACAGGGCTTCAATTTAGTTTATATTATTAATTTACAAACAAATAAATACATTTGTATGATTTTTAAGTTAAAAATCACTGAAGTAATAAGAATAGAACAAAATTAACATCAAAATGGTAATTTTTATTTTTAAAATTGTAACGAAAACTAAAATATTATCATGCAAAACGGCCATATTTCTGGCCTTCCCATTCTAGCACGCTAAAAATAATTATTTATTTCACTATAATTTAATGCAAAAGGGACGTATTTCAAAATATGCTACTGTTGTATTATAAAATATAATTATACTTAACTAATATTGGATTACAAAAAGGACGCATTTCAAATATGGCAATTTTGTATTACAAAATATAATAACAAATACTAATGTTAGAATGCAAAACAGACGTTTTCCAAAATATGGCACTTTTGTATTATACAACGCGGAGAGGACTATATGACTTTTAATTAAACTTCGTATAAGTTATTATATTATCAACCTGCACACAAAAAAATCAATCGAATATATCCAGTAGTTTAGCCACAGGACATTCTTTTTCATTTTAAGCATTTTCTACATGATGTATTGTTAATAGGAGAGCACGCGACAAGTTAACAACCTCCAGGTACATCGGTATTCCACACGTTGCCAGCTCGCTATGAGGTAGGGCGCGGGCGGGCGCGTGGCGCGCCGCATGTTGCGGGTGCGCTATTGGTTCGTCACTCGACCGAAGCTTTCCGTGCTGTGTTCACGTTACATTCGTTCTCAAAATACCGTCGCGCACAAAAGTGTTTAATTCTGAAATGGTTTTACATAGAAAATTGAGAAAAATAATGAAGAGAGAGGCTCATAATAATTCAATTGATAATTAAAAACAATGTATGAGTTTACAGTGAGACGAATTGTAAAAAGTTCCAAAGATTCGGAATTTTTTACTGTCTTCCGAACTCCTGGCAAAAAATAAAATAGTCAAACAAAAACCAATAACAGACATTGTCAGCTTTGACCAGGGTGTTACAAAAAGAATCCACCCGGATGGAACGAAGTTCCTTTCGATTAATTAGTGAAGGAATTGTAATTTATTTTTTTAAAGAATTTTCAACGGATGATTATTTTATTATTTATTATGTACAAAAAACCTGTATACACTCAACAAAAATAATCGTCGCGACACCACTCTGTTCAATGCGAAATAGAAAGACGAAACGAAAATAACTGGCTTGCGCACGCCGCACGGCTTACAACTAAAAAGTTTCGTTACAACTTTTGGTCTTATTTTTTTCCGTCTAGCCCTTTCGCAACGCGCGATAAGGAACTTCGTTCCAATAATTGCCTACCATAGGCAAGTTGCAAAGGAAGTTACAGAAAAAACGAAACGACGAGCGAAAGGTTAGTTCAAAAATAAAATAACAGGCATAGTACTTTCCTGCGCGAGTGCACCCAAGGCGAACGCGGGGCGCCGCCGCGCGGGTATACGGGAGGGGTAGCCATATTGTCTGGCCACGGTCACTCGGTCAGTGTGTCACCGGACGTGCTTCCTTCCGCTGTGGAATTTCTCATGCGCCCGCGCTCTTGGGAAGTCGCCGCTCGAAAGTTTTCGTATCTTTTTTAAGACGCTTAAGTGAGTGAATTGTGCGAAATTTGACGCTTTGTTGTAATAGTGACAGGACACATACGTAGAATAGGTACTTAGTTTAATTGATAAGTGAACTTTGCGAAATTAGACGCTTAAGGACGCTATAACATTTTTGAATCGCTCAAGTTTAGGTATCTGAGTCGCCACACAACACGCACGCACACATTGAAACCATTGTCTGCTCGATTTTAAACATTAGTTAACTAATCTTGATACTCGAAGGTATTATTTATTTTATTTTACTAGCACTGTTGAGTAAAATTTGTAGTAAAGTAACTTTACTATCTGAATTTAGTGACAGTAAATAACTTTTACTACCATGATCATCAATATTTTTGGGGTAACGTATAATTTGACAATTTAAAAAAAACGAGGTGTAACAATAAAATACTTTAACAATATTTTTGGATAATAAACAAATATAACTGATGGTGATCGTAGAATATCGTTGTAATCGTTGAAAATATACAGGATATTCCTTAAAGAAAACTAAGCAAAAATTGTGTGACGCGCGACCCTCACCTTTGAGATTGCAGCGCGTATTCAGTTTTTTTTTTTTAATGTAAATAATTAAAGTTACGTTAAATATTGTGACTACATACTAGCAAAACCCCCAAAATTGATACCCATGTCGACATTTCATCATAACAGTACATCCGCCATTTTAAATTAAAAATCGAAGATTTTATAATCCCTACCCCCAATGTGGATAAAGATCTTTTTATAAAAAAACAATACCCGCCGTATTTGGATCAAATTTGGATGAATCATTCGTAAAAACTATCCTAAAATTATCCAAATTTGATAGCTATGCCCACTTTTTATTTAAAAAATTAAAATATTCGTCGTTTTGAATGAAAAACTTGTGGGGTCGCCTTTTTTTGGCTCCAAATGTAATTTGTATGGAGTTTTCGGCTTCAGCACCTTCGAAAATCTTGAAAACGACACCCATGATGAAAATTTTCGTAACCACCATTTTTGATTTTGAATCAGATTCAGCACCCTTGTTTACCCCTACCGCAAGCTACATTAAAGAATTTCGTTCCAAAAATGGACGACACTTGCATAATTTAATTACCACGTTGAAAATATAACTTTTTATTGAATAATTATCCGCCATTTTGAATTCTTGAAAATGAATACATAGTCATAATTACCCTACCTCAATAATCCCAATAGAATTTGAGTTATTTATTTCTAAATCAAGTTCTGATAATAAGTTTGGTACTCATAGTTTTGGTCCGAAAAGTATCAACATTTTTCAACCACAGTATACAGCACGGCACTCACTTTATTATTATTTTGATCGTATTTATTTTGTACAAAAAAGCGATAAGCCCGTGCTTCCTAGGGCGCGTCTGAGCGCGGAATGAGAAGCCGCGAGTTTAAAATGTATGAAGAAAGTTGAGAACGTTCTTTATTTTTCTCATAAATTAAAAAGTTATGTATTTAATTACAAAATATTTAGGCAAAACGTAGAAGATTATACTAGCCACAATTTGTTGTCATTTTGAAGTTAAAATATGCAGTTGATCTCACTATACAGGTACCTTTCCAGACCCCATTATTTTTCATTTTCTTCGATTATTGCGGTGGGGAAAACGTATTTTTGTGAAAATATTGTATGGGACTATATAATTTTTATGGTACCATAATGGAGATGAATAAATTATCTTTAATTAAAGACCATAATTGACTTCGCAGTTGTGATTCCTCTTGATGTAATTGGTACTGGAAAACCACCGATATTTGTAGAAAAATGTTATAGCGTCCTTAATACTGACCGTGTTTGAAGTTTTTGTTGCATTATAATTATAAATCATCATGTCTCGTTATAATTACTCAGCTTCGGAGTACACCGATATGATTTTAATTTATGGGGAGTGTCACGAAAATGCTGCTTTAGCAATACGGACATACCGAGAGAGGTATGGGAACAACCGGATGTGTCCGACCCACGGGCGGACAGGCTGTCCAGAGGATACGGGAAAATCGATCCCTAACCCCGCATGTGGATGGTGCTCCTTGGCGTGCAATTGTCATCCCAGACTTTCGTCTTTAAATTATTTTGATCGCAACCCAACGTCTAGTCTGCGTAAAGCAGGTCGACATTTTCGTGTAAATCACAGAACGATTCAAAAAGTTTTAAAACGAGACAAACGCAGGCCTTATAAGTACAAGAAAGTTCAAGCGTTATTACGGAGAGACAAGCCAGTAAGAGAAACTTTCTGTCGCTGAATGGAACCCAAACATCTAGAGAATCCTGACTTCCTGTGCAATGTGATGTGAACTGACGAACGTACATTCACAAGGAATGGTTTATGGAATCGACAGAACCTTCGGTACTGGAGCTGCGAGAAACCGCATCTAGTACGGGAGACTTCGCATCAGTACAGATTTGCTGGCATACACAGAAATACCATAATTGGTCCAGTATTTATTAATGGCAATTTAAATGCTGTGAAGTTCTTAGAACTCCTCAATGGACCCGTTTCCGAATACACGGATGAACTTTCGCTAGACGTGTACAGGCAGATGTGGTACTAGTTAGACGGAGCACCAGCTCATTCAGTTGTGTCTGCAAGAGAGCGTTTGTCTCAAATGTTCGGACAGCAGTGGGTTGGCCGTTATGGACCAGTGCGGTGGCCAGCGAGGTCACCAGATCTCACGCCACTGGATTTCTTCTTGTGGGGTCACATCAAAAATGAGGTATACTCCACAGAAGTTAAAAAATAGGATTATAATATCTTTTAATAAATTGAAAGACATGGCTGCTACTGGTGACCTATTATCAAGAGTGAAAAATAACATTATTCGTCGGTGTACACTGTGTATTCAAGAACACGGCGGACATGTTGAAAATAAAAAATAAAAATACTGACTTCTTAGTTATGTGATCGAAAAGTGATTGTGATTAATAAATTGATTAGTGAATAACTCGCTGGTGAATGGTGCCTGACTATTTCGTTAATAATCTGTGATTTAATGTAGGTATTGTAATGGAGCATTAATAATATTATTAATCGTAGCAACGATTCGTTACGCGGGTTCGTCGCCGGCCGGGCGCCGCCGCGCTGCGCGGCGCCCGAGCTCGGGCGCTTTATAATGAAACCACGCTGGTTGCCGCTCTTATCGCAGGTCAGTGAACCAATATTTCTACATGATGTTCTATTTTGTGGACAGTTTTATGCTATTTAGTTTGTTAGAAAAAATCGTTTTTTTTAATTTCGATGTTAGGATATATTTGATAATTTATGAATGTTTCTATGAACCAGCAATGCCAGTGCTTTCAATTAAAGTCATATTATCTTCACCACGTTGTATATTATGGTTACAAATACTAATGTTAGAATGCAGAACAGACGTTTTCCAAAATATGGCACTTTTGTATTATATTTTATGGTTACAAATACTAATGTTAGAATGCAAAACAGACGTTTTCCAAAATATGGCACTTTTGTATTGTAAAATATAATCACACTTACCTGAAATTTTGAATCCAACACAGACGTATTTTGGATTGTGGCACTTTTTCACGCAACCGACGTGCGTTTGCGTTGAATCTCCGGGCGCAACTAACAAAATGGCGGTTTTGCACTGACATTGCCTGTAAAAGTGAGCTAATGCAAAAATGGCGGTAAGTCAGTGTAGCCATAATATAAGCAAAAATGATGGGAGTTTTTTTTTTTTCACTATAAAATATAGTCGGTTCAGGTGTAATTTTTGCAATAAAACGATTTTCATTTTTTTTTAAATTGTGGCCCTTTTGTATTCAAGGAGCGACATATTGGCACAGTAAAGTAGATTTATAATAATAACTTCTTTCTGGGTTTCCAACTAAAACTTAGAATAATAGACGGAATTCATGACTACTCACATACATTGAGAAGAGGTAAGGAATAAAATAAAACTACTTTAATTATAAATTGTTTATTTATCATACCATTGTAACCTATAGCCACCTATAATTAAATTTATTAAAATTATGTTATTTAACATGCAAATCATCTACTTCCTGATATTCTTCACACTCTAAATTACATTCTCTGTCTTCATTTTCGTCATCTTCATCTTGGTTGTTACTTTCTAGTAACGCTACAAAGAATGACAAGTCTCCGTTTTGCTGCCAATCGTCTCCCCAATGGCTTCTAAGCAATGTTAATAAATCTTTTTTCTTACTATCCGTTATGTTATTGGAAGCATTAATCTTTCTTGGATTTATCATGGATGTTGTTTTATTCCTTTGACAAACGTTTTTCAAAACTCCACCATCTGTTTTGTAGTGTAGATGTCCCTCAATCATAACGTTTCCAGGCCTAAATTAGAACGCTTTAAAATGTAACGTTTGCAATCCTTGAATCTAAAATGCCAGCTACCGACAGGTTTCAAGACTTTCTGTGAAGCGGTCTTCCAATCGAATACTTCAAAGTCAATTCCTAAGGCGTTAACGGTACTAAACGAAATTATTTCGATATATTTTTGAGGACCGCTAATCACTTCATGTTTTCTCACTTCTTTTTCAATTTGGGCAAAGACCCTGTCAGGCGGTATATACGAATGTCCGACAACAGGAAAAACAAGCTCAACTTTCTTGACGTTTTGCGGAGCTTCAGTCAACCATTTCAACATTCCTAACATGATACTATTTTTATTTTGACCTGCGCATCCATCTGCAACAAGTCTTACTGTTTCTATGGATGTCAGGTCTGAATTTGTCAGCCTGTGGTAAAGAGCTGATGCAATTTCATTTGCAGCTTTGGGGTACAAATTTTCGGCCCAACAGTAAGCGAACACATTTTCGGGAAGCAATTTACTTTTTGAAGATCCCTCTACTATCGTAAAATTGTATAAATACACATTTCTTAGGTAATACGCCACCTGATCGGGCACTTTTAGCAGGTTAAGGTTTTTTTGACAGTCATACGAGAAGGTTTTTAGCGTTTCTTTTTCTTCTTTAACTTTTTCGAAAAAAGCTTTCGCTCTTAATTTATGTAGCCTTTGGGCTATCATTAAATTAGTTTTTTTACTGGTGTCTTTCTCAGTTTTCATTTGTTCGTTGTATTTTATACAAGTTGCACAAACGTCGGTACGCGGAGTACCAAACGAAAGGTTATATTTAATTTTTGTATTGAATACATGCCTGAAATAAGACTTCTTCACTTTAAGATCATCATCAACTTTCGAATTATATTCTTTGTGTAAATTATTTATTGATAATTCTGACGGCAAATACAACCTTCTAGTGTTTCCTCTACAGTAATGTGGTTCTTGGCATGGTATCGTGTTGATAAAATTCATGATAGCTTCTCTTTTCGCCGCATATTTCATTGAAGTACGATCACCTCCTCTTTTTTCAGCTAATAGCTTTCCAGTTTTATAATATTCTTTCATTACAGATTGAACTCTGTACTTTGTGATTTGTAATACTGTTAAAAAATATCGTTGACACACTTTCACTTTTTTCTTTAGTACTTTGCTGTAAATGTAAAATTTTGTTTGAAATTTCCTATTTGCATATTTTGATGTAGTAGGACGGCGACGCGATACCGTGCAAGGTGTACAATGTTTTAAAGTATACGCATCCTGTTTTTGTTTATCTGGATCTGCATAAAAAATATCAAAAAATCGCTTCAAGTCAGACATAGTTAGTACCATACAGCCAAAACCTTTCTTGTGCCGACATAGCAACCTTTTTGGAAGAGTCTTCGCAGAATACCTAAAACAATTAAATTAAATAACATAAATAAAATTCTACAATATCGACTTCAATTCCATTTGTAGTACCTACATCATATTCCTCCAATCAAATTAGATTCACAGAGCGCACCTTAATTACAAAAAATATTAGGTATCTACAATAATCAAAAACTACAACAACAATTGCAAATGACTTCAATAATAGCAAGAACCAAATTTGCTTATTTTTGGTTTTTGATGATTTTGCTAAAAAAATACTGAAGCGATTTAGGTATTTAAAAGAAGGCCAGGGGAATTTTTACACTGATTTCAAATATTGATTTACTAAATACAATTATGTTTTTATTTTATTTTAAAATCATCAGCAAAGACATCACAATAACGTTACATTCAAAAACACAATCGAATTATAAAAGCTCTTCCTTTTTGTGTCATTTAAAAAAATATTTAAAGAATCTAAAACGTTGAATCACACTATAACTTACCGCATTTTTTTAGCCTCATTTTTCTTCCATTTATCGGGGTCAGCTTGCTTTTTTCTACTAGACTTTTCGTTAAATGGGGTAGGAAAACACTCCATCGTATTGTTTTTCACCTTTTACTGGGTAAAATATACCTAATTCTGTTAAATTTTACAAAAACAAATATCACACCAAAGAACAACAAAACGGTAATCGCCATACTAAATAAAGTGTCATGGTGGCCAAATACAGACACCTGATTGGTCGAATCGGATGTTGCTGTCTTTGGCTTTACTCAAATGGATAATGCTGTTTTTGCTACAAACCTAAGATTTTAACGGTCATTTTATACGGGATATTGCTTCTTTTGCTAAAAACTAAATATATCAACCAATTAAGCTGATTTTACACTGACAGACTGCAATCAAAGTTGCTATCATTAAAAAATTGGATTTTGCTGCCTTTGCATCTATATGACTCAAATCAGTCTTAAATACAATATTACTATTTAAAGACTGCTCTAAAAGCCTCCATAATAATTGGGCACTATGTTAGGGCGCATTCACACGGGATACGTCTTTGACGATTCGGTATAAAACACGATTCGCCTTGACGGATAGATGTTCACATTGAATACGGAATCGTGTTTTTTCACGATTCGTCAAAATATCCGAATTGATGTTCACATGTTGTTTCGTGATTGTGTTCAGTTGAGAGTAAACTACCAAAGACAATGGACGTGAATACTTTAATTTTGTACTGGTATTATCGTCGATCTAAAAAAAGAAAAACAAGAAGAATACACTGGGTGCATCCAATTTTAAGGCAAAGACAAAGTGTTGGGGATTTTTATACTTTGATGAGCTCGTTACGAGAAGATGATACCAAATTTTACACTTATTTTAGAATGTCTAAAGATACCTTTGACTTCCTTCTCCAAAGGTTGGATACGGATTTGAGAAAACAGGATACATGTATGAGAAAGGCCATTAGCCCTGAAGAAAAGTTGGCGATAACTATAAGGCAAGAAAAACTAATTATATTATTTATTATTCTTATTTATTGGTTATATTTATGATAATTTAGAACATGTTTTTAGAAATTTGATAGATCCAGATAATCACTTAATTGACTTAGAGCTGTAGATAGTGCCGGTGATGCACTTGGATCATCGCGATGGATCAGCGATGTTCCAGGTTGTAGAGGGGTGGGCGTTTCTGCAGACACTTCTGCATTTACTATCGATGAACTTTCAGGAAGAGGCCGAGTATTATTATTATTAGACGTTCCTCCCGGTGATTCTTGAGGCTTAGTATAATAACCACCACTATTATAGTTGTGATGATGTGAATCGTAATAATTTTGATGCCAATTCGAATAGTTTCGTCCAGTTTTAATACTCTGTATTAGGTTAATGACCCCAGATTGGAATTCCAGTATTTGATCATCATCAAAATGCCGAAGGGATGGCAGAACCCCCTTAAAAAAATTAATGTTACGGTCATCACTTCCAATTGTGTTTAATTGATGATCAACAAGTTTCATCATTTTATCATCCAATACGCTGCCACTATCCATTCTTTTCTTTTTTGATGATGATTCTAAGTGTTTCTCTTTCTGATTTTCTTGTTGATCTGCATTTTCTCTTTGGGCTTCATCTCTTGTATTTGGATTATTGTCATATGTTTCACCTGGCTTAATAATTGGCTTCAAAAAGCTCATCTCTTGATTATATTTGTAGGGCTTAGATTTTGTACCAGACCCAGATTTTTTTGTTTCTTTGTTTTCATCTAATGATTTCCTCCAAGTGTCTCTCAATTGTGTCCACCTTTTCATCACTGAACTTCCTGAAACAATAATTCATAAAACTGTATGAACGGTTTTATAAGAAGATTTTTATTTACATCGCATTATTCCCAATATTACAAAACAACCACAGATGAATATATATATACTAGAAAACAACTGTAATAATAAGGACACGGTTTCGAAACACGTCACGACAAGACGAGCGGTCTGTTGTCGGGCGAATATCTATTCACAAACGCCGTTCGCTGTCCGTCTGTGTATTTATGAATTATTATACATAAATAAAATATACAGGGACCTGATCTGTGGTTGTTTTGTACGGGCTACGCCCCATACGTTTTATAACGGTTTTTGCTTTCGTAAAAAGAGGATGCTTAGTAAGCTGAATTTGTATAATTGAAGAAGCGCTTGAAGAAGTTGTATTTTCATTTAGACTAATCTATCCCACTAGGCAGCCAGTCAAACATATGAAATCGTTTGGTTGCCTAGTGGGAACGCTTATTCTGAATGAAAATACGACTTCTTCATCCCACTAATTTGGTTTTAATGAAATATTTTTTTAGGTATTTGGCGTCAGGACTTTCCTATGAAGATCTTCATTTTAGTTATCGAATTGGCAAATCAACCATTTCCACCATCGTAGTAGAAGTGACGCAAAGTATATGGAATAATTTATATGAAGAATTTATGCCACTTCCTAATAAGGAAGAAGAGTGGTTAAAGATAGCAAGTGGATTTAATGAAAAGGCCAATTTCCCTCACTGCCTTGGAGCAGTTGACGGGAAGCATATTAGGCTTCGAAAGCCGTCAAATAGTGGTTCAGTATATATGAACTACAAAGATTTCTTTTCAATAGTGTTATTAGCAGTCGTAGATTCAGATTATCGATTCGTTTACGTCAGTGTAGGTTCCTATGGAAAAGAATGCGACTCATCAATATTTAAAGAGTCAAGTTTTTGGAAAATGTTGACAGAAGGCCGTTTGAATATACCCGAACCAAGGCCTTTATTTACAGAATCAGAAGTTCAAGTTCCTTACGTAATTATTGGCGACGAGGGATTTGGTTTACACACACATTTATTAAGACCTTTTGGTGGAACGCATCTTGACAGAGGTAAACGAATATTTAATTATCGTTTAACCAGAGCGAGAAGATACGTTGAATGTGCGTTTGGCATTCTAGCAAATAAGTGGAGAATTTTACATAGACCCATAGACCTTAAACGAGAAACAGCTATTTCAGTAGTGAAAGCTTGTACTGTCCTCCACAATTTGATTATAAAAAAGGAGGGAATTGAATTAGAAAAAGAATTTAATTTTGAAAATTTACTACCCCAGGAAGTATCACCGAGTGTCGGAACTGGCAATTCAATGAGAAATGAATTTATCACCTACTTTCTATCAGAAACTGGATCAGTACCATGGCAAGACAACAAAATATAGGCAGTATAGATTTGTATTTAAAATTTTCTCAATAAAAACTTACCAAACAACTGTCGGTCCTTTTGATCCATTTCTTCAAAATCTTCTTTCAAAATTATGCATATTTCCCGCCATGCTGCTGTTTTAGCGGTTTTGTCCTTATAAATTTCCAAAAATTTATTCCATAAAACTGGCCTGTCTTTGATTGCAGCAATCAAAACTTCGCGATTTATTTGTTGGTCATACAATTTTTCTTTTTCTTTTTTCGACATGATTTTATTGAAGCGCAGCGCTACACGTCTTAACAAGTCAAAGGAATGTACTGAATTGAGCGGGCGCGCGGCGGGTGGGGCAGACAGGCGGGCGGAGCAGGCAGGCGCGCGGGGCGCGAGCGCCAATCACGATTCGAGATTTTTAACGAATCGTCATTCTAATGACCGTAGTGACCGACGTATCCGTCTACGTCTTTTTTCACGATTCGTGAAGCGTGTGAACATGGGTATATAAAAAGCATTGCTCCCGTCAAAAAAAATAACGAATCGTGAAAAAACACGATTCGTGAAAAATCACGATTCGTCTTCGTGTGAATGAGCTCTTAGACCGACCTAATTGTAACAAATCTCTTATTTTTTCGAATTAGAAATATTCATTTTTGAATGATACTATGCTTTTAAGGTACTTTGTATTGGTTGAGTTCTTTTTCGGCCCTGTGCCAATTTACGGCTATGTTGGATCTATTCTCCTTCAAAAGATGTTCATTTCTCATGTTTTTGGCTTCTATTTAATTGCCTGTTTTAAATGAATACTTTTTTTCCGAATTTTTATAAGTTTTCCTGACATTTTGTTTCCACTTATTTTGGCATTTCACTCTTTTCTTTTCTCTTTTTGATATTAGAAGAAACTATAGATGAACTCGTAATGGTGATCTGTCACGCCTTGGTGGATGATATTCGTCACCAGTATCTGCAGAAAAGTCTGAGCCTTCATTCAAGCAGATAGAATGAGAACATGGCGCTTGATTTTCCAGGTTCTAGGTCAGCTCAGCAGAATCATGGTTATGGCTACTTCCCTTCCAGCAATACCTATTCAACAAGAAACAATCAAGAGTGGGTGGTGTAGTGTATCTATTCCATAGATATATAACACTACAGTTCGCGCAAAACTTTATGAGCCCTCTGAAGTTAGGCCCGAGTACGTAACCGCGCATGGTACAGTTGAGCGCACAATCATTATTGTAAGATTTAGAAAAAAAATCATAGTACATTTATGCCTATCAAAAAGTATTTAGATTTTAGGTATTTTGTCCGTGCAGTAAGATATTAGAACAAACAGGTAGGTATTTATTTAAGTAAATTAAAAACTTTAATATAAAACTTGTGCATTTATTTATTTATAACGGAGCTACACCTTCCATATACATTTCTTCCCGGCTAGTAGAAAGGAGATCTTCATCTGAAGAAGCGTTATCATAGCTCTCATCTAAATCGGAATCTTCAGTCCCTGTCTCTGAACTGTCAGATTCATTTTCACTGACGTGAATCACAAACTGTTCGGTCATCTGGTCGATGATTACGTCACTTTTTTATATTCTTCTTCTATACCTCTAACTTTAATACATAGTGTGCTCCATTCCGGCTCACCCATCGCGTTCACTTTTTCTTCAACTAATTTCATTATATTATTAATGTTCCACGTAACATTTTTCTGTGCTACGTATCCTTTAATTGCCGCCCAAGCCATTTCAATAGGGTTCAGGTCGGGGTGATAGGGTGGCAGCCGTAACACAGTATGATTGTGGGCGCGTAATATGTTGTCAACAACATACTTTTTGTGGTTTTCTTTATTTGCACAAATTAATTTATATAGCTCAGGTTTCAGCATTGAGGGGCTAAAAGTTATATTCTTATCTCGCCCAAGCCAAGCCTCCATTTCTGACTTGCGATAACTGGATGTCGGTGCTGCGTCATCGAGTTTATTATGGTAGGACGCATTGTCGACTACCACAACTGACTTTTGCGGGAGATTGGGTATCAATTTAGTATCAACCCATTTTAAATAATTTTCGAAATTCATATTATTATGATAATCGCCCGTTTTAGTGCCTGCTTTAAATAATAAAAGAGCATTTGGCACAAAACCGGTTTCTGAACCGGCGTGCACAATAACGATGCGTTGGCCTTTTGATATATTTCTTTTCGTTACCTCTGTGGTACCGTCACTCCAGGCTTTTGGTTTTGTGTGTGAAGAATCTACATATGATTCATCAGTATAGATGATAGGTCGTCCTTCTTCACGGTATTTTGAAAGTTTTCTCAAATATTCAATTCTTTTTAATCTTATGTTTGTGTGCTCTATCAAAAGTTTTCTGTTATTTTCGGTCCTTTTCCATTTAAACCCAAGTCCTTTCAGAATACTTCTTAAACTTGAGGCGGAGCCTTTGAAATTTATATCCTGTCTTAGTTTATTTAAAAGTAATTTTACTGTTGGCAATTCTTTCTCAGTTTTATGAAAGTTGTGTTGAAACGCACCTTTTTATAACACTGAGGTCAAAGCTATCGATCCCGGTGATTTTCCTTTGCCCTGATCTTTTCTTGCCTGGCGTACGAAAAACTGGTGCCATACTGACACTTGGCATGTTTGGGTCTCTTGCAGCCGCTAAAATTCTCTTTATTGTACTTAAAGAGACACCTGTAGCTGCCGCAGTTCGCTTTTGCACCATTTTCAGGTCATACTGTAGACCGTCTTCAGCTTCCTTTTTCATGAAGTTGAAAACATCAAACACCATTTTACGTGTTTGGCGACGTAGCACATTAAAGCGTCCGCGAGGCATATTTAATTAAACCAAAAAGTTCGATAACAGTAAGAAACCACAGTAATAGAACAAACAAATAACAAACACAATATAAGGGTGACAAAACTTAACAACAACAATAACAGAAACAAATAAAAATAACGAAAACAAATAACAGTAACAAAAATTTACAATAGCAATGAAAATTAATTGTTGCACTCGACTGTACTTTCGTCTACAACGCGCTCAAGTGTTGTGTACGAACGTAGCACTCACACTAAGGCACGGCGCAACGGGACGCGAGCGGTGAGACGGCGTGGGGCGCGGGGGCCGGTGCCCTCCCCGACGCGACGCCCTATCCCGGCCCTCGGATACCTATAATATGCGTACTGCGCAGCCACTAGCGTGCGTGTTTCGAGAGCTCATAAAGTTTTGCGCGAACTGTATCTCATGCCCATAAGCGGATTAGTGTTGCCCAAATGCAAGAACAAGACGAGACTTAGCCAGTCTTGGTCTTGGTCTTGCGCCAATACACCTGGTCTTGGTCTTGGTCTTGGTCTTGCGCTCCCAGTCTTGGTCTTGGTCTTGGTCTTGCAGCAAGAGTCTTGCAAGTCTTGCAATTACCTATTAGTCTATTACTATTTATTAAAGTTTACTTTAAATCTTAGAAAAACGTATTAGAATTGGAACATTGTGAGCTTGAATTAACATAGTCATAGTAAAGATCAAGCAGATTAATAAATAACTGAAGATTTGATAAGAAATTCGAAAAATCAACTGACCTATATGTCGTTTTCCATGGAAGTAACTGTTTCTTAATAAACATTTATGATTTATAAGCTTACATTTGCTAAAACATGTAAGAAAACAAATTAATTACAATAACTTGACTGTATTTTAAAGAACAATACTTATCTGTCTAGAAAGAGATTGAACCCTCAACTTATAAGAAATTTAATAAAAGAGTTTTACGATTTATCATTTATTTGAATAAAAAATAAAATACAACACAAATCAACAGCTTTATCATTAGGTTATGATACTTTATATCAATTTTTTTGACCAAGAATTAATACAAAGTAACCATCTGGCTGACTCATCACTTAACCTATTTCTATGTTTTCTAATTACTAATGATGCTTTAGAAAATAACCTCTCAGCAGGTACTGAAGTTGCAGGTATTGAGAGAAAATCACTGGCCATTTTCGATAAAATCGGATACTCTGTCTCATGCGTCCTCCACCAATCTAAAATGTCTTCCGAGCTGGCAGTTCTTGGTTTTCTCAGGTACTCCTCCAACTCGTCTATCACTAAGCCTTGAAGACAAGATCCAGATGACGTCGAGGGACATTCATAGAGTTTATCAAAGTCTATTACGTCTTCATCTTCATCACATACTTTATTTTCTTTTTCTGGTAATTCCAGAGATTTGTTCAGTGAGTGTAGACTTTTATATTCTTCATAAAGTTCATTGAACTTGCGCAGACTTTCTGTTTTAAGTTGCTTCCCCCACATTGTCAGGTCAAAAGTCTGAGCCTTATGCCTTGGGTCTAAAATTAAAGAAGTACAATAAATCCAGTTGCTCTTCTCGTAATGTTTAAGCATTTTGTCTCGAGCTGCTTGGAAAGCTAGAATGAGCCTTTCATCCACTTCAGATCGATTAGGTTTCTCATCTAACTGTTTTACCATGGATTCAATTTTATCTAGCAAGAGATTGAATGATACAATGACTAGCGGTAATGTAACATATTTGTCTCCACCAAGTTTTGTACTTAAAAGTTTAAAGTTTATTAGAAATTTATGTAATTTTTCGAGTACCTGCCATTCATTAGCTGTGATTTGAAAATCATTTAATTCGGTGACAGAACTGCACAATATGTCAATGCCCGCTCTCACTTTTAAACCAAATCCAATCATATCATGTGTGGAATTCCATCTCGTTGGACAGTCAAGAATGGCATTTAGATTTGATGGCACGCCAGCTGCTTCACAAGCAGACTGAAACTTCTTCTTCACTATCTCACTTCTTTTTATTTTACTGGAAATACTGCGTAACTTTGTTACAGATGTACGCGAGTCAGCAATATTTGGTGCAGATTCTTCATCTTCCTCATCCTCAGTTTCGTCTGCATAGTCTTCGTACTGCTGATCTTGCGCGTTAGTGTCAGACTCACAGTGTAATGCTAAGGTCTTTAATAAATCTTGTACACCAAGGTTTAAAATTTGAGCAAAGCACCGGAAATGTTGATTGTCTGAATCAAAGTGTGGCGGCAGCTGTTTGCCCAGTTCATACATAAATTTGGTATTTGCAGTTGCGGTGTCGACCGTGATACCTTGTATTTTATCAATTATGCCATATTCCAATAAACATTAATGGAAAATCGTTGCAATATCTTCCCCAGTATGTCGACCGCGTGATGGTATAAAATCAAGAACTACAGATTGATACTTCCATTCGTTGTCTATATAATGAATAGTAACCCCGTAGTAACTCCTACCAGCAATTGACGTCCACCCATCAATGGTAAAAGACATTTTAGATGATAATTGTTGAAGTCGTTCCTTGAGATTCAATTGGAGCTCTTCAAATCGCTCTTTGACTTTCCTTCTAAGTGTAGACCTTTTAGGAAACACCATATTAGGGCAAATACGTCGAAAATATACTTGTGTAGCTTCGTCATCGAAAAATGAGAAGGGAAGATATTTTTTCACCACCCAATCAACTGTAGCTGTCGTGATGTTGTCACTGCTGTTTTCCGACTGAAACAAAACAATAAATCTTGTGTTATTATTTAAAACATACTAGGTTTGAGCGTATAAGAGGAGGAGGTTTGTTGTTGTTAAATCGAGAAAATCGTTAAATTGATATTTGTTATATTAAGGTTGCACTGTACTGTAATTTACCAAAATAAAGTACTTAGTTGTTACTGGCCGATTAAATGAAAATATGGGTGTTTATAAAAAATATTTAAGACGATAATTACATACTTAATATGTCGCACCCCTAGATGAAAACACCACTAACTCTAAAATACTTACGTAAGTTAATGGCGTTTTTGAAAGTATCGCATGAATAGCTACGCGGAGTTAAAATTCTTTTAACTGTTAAAAAAATATTCTTACCTGTCCACTTCTTCCAGCGGTTACTAAAAAGCTTGTGATATCTCCACTTAATTTTGGTTTAACAGGAAGAAATATTTCTGATTCCTTTTTGTGGAAAGATATTAGATGTTTCCTTAAGCCTGAAGTGTTTCTGTTTTTCATTTTTATTTCAATCTTTTTATGTTGGCACAATTTACAGAAGGCAGTTTGGGATGCATGAATTATTTCGAAAAACTCCTCAAATTTGCTTTTGGGTCTTTTAGATCTGTGACTCAAACTCTCGTTACTCGGACTAGAATAATTTGAATCTTCGTCACTCATATTAAATTGTACACGTGATACGTTTTTAGAAAACAACGAGAAATAGTAAAAACAATTATTAAGTTAGACTCGAAGCACAGCTCAATTGGAAATGACTGGAATTAAAATAATTCCTTTATTTATAGTACGTTTCCTTGCTTTCTACCGCGCCGCCTCGCCACGTGCCGGCTCTATGAAAAGGATGCCGCCGCAAATCAAACAATGCCGCGTGCGGCGTACAAACACACACTAAATATTACCTACTTGTACAGACGCGACGCGTGAATAAAATAGAATTAGTGCCAATCACTATTCTTTACATATAAGTGAATGTTTTGGCGTACATCTATACTAATATTATAAAGCTGAAGAGTTCGTTTGTATGTTTGATGACAGAAGTTTTAAAATAAATAAATAAGTCCTGAACGTCACTATACCTCCAAAGTTACTATTCCTCGTGGACGAAGTCGCGGGCACAGCTAGTAAATACTTACTCTTGTTTTGGCGTACATCTATACTAATATTATAAAGCTGAAGAGTTCGTTTGTATGTTTGATGACAGAAGTTTTAAAATAAATAAATAAGTCCTGAACGTCACTATACCTCCAAAGTTACTATTCCTCGTGGACGAAGTCGCGGGCACAGCTAGTAAATACTTACTCTCATCATCTCTCTCAGAGATATTCGGGCTGGTAAGTAATACAAAACTCTTATCGCAGGCTTTTTATTTTATTAGTTGGTAAGTACCTACGCTTTTTATATTATTTTATTAGTTTTGTAGAATTTTTTTACACGTTTCAAGTATATTTAAAAGTGGCTACAATATTTATTAAACGGGTGATATTTGAACACTTTTTTGCTATTTTTTCTTGTAAAAACTTAAGAAATATAATGACTAAATGTACAATAATAGTACCTAAGTAATTAGTTTAAAACCATATAAGTAATCAATATTATAATATATACTTACTAGAATGAATTAATATGACATCTACTACCTATCCTTACCATTTTATCCTAATCATAATACTACTTGCGTGATCAGTATAATGTATTCATTTTCATTCTAAGCACTCTGAAACTTATTTATTCTTTGGAACACCTGTAGGTACTCTTAAAAAAATTCGAAATTATTTTGCATGAGTATACCTACGCCCTATGGCGGCAATCAAATAGTGTCACAAATGTTATGATTTCGGCGTGGCGGCAACGATTGTTTTAGATTTCAAAAGAAGCCGCCGGCGCGTGTATCATAACCATGTACTTCCGAAAAGCGGCAAATTTCTTTGAGAAGTAAGTACAAAACCTTTGATGCCGCATTATCAAAGTGCCGATGGTTAAAACATAACTATGCATGCACTCAGTTTGATTTTAATAGATATTTTTTTATTCGTTATGTTTATGGTATTAGTCGTAATGCGCATAGGTCCAGTTTTTCATATTCTTTGATACAGTTTTTTGCGTCTCATAGAATTCCTAAGCGTACCTACCATACACCGAACTGTTACACCTAACTACTCAGTGAAATAGCGCTAAGTCCTAGCTGCAAGACGCAAGAGTCTTGCAGGCTATGTCTTGTTCTTGCTCAAGTCTTGCACGGTCAGTCTTGGTCTTGGTCTTGCTAAAAATACGCGGTCTTGTTCTTGGTCTTGGTCTTGCAAAAACGCAAGAACAAGACCAAGACTGCAAGACCAAGACTGAATTTGGGCAACACTAAAGCGGATGCAGCTCCTGTCACCAATGACATCTGTCAGTCAGTTGCAATGGCGGGAAACAGAGATGGAAAAGCGAGTCTGCACGTGAGCGCTTGATGTGGTGATGAGCCCGTGAAGTGATATTATCCAACTTAAATACGGAATCAACAGGATTCTACAAATGGCGACGAGGATAAAGGTCAGAAAAATAAACAACTTTTGGAAATAACTGATCACAGGTAAAAGAAGAAAGAAAGAAAGAAAAATAGTTTATTCTGCACAAACAAAATGCACAACATGAAATAAAAAATTGTTACAAAAAAATAAAGAAAAATGCACGCGTACAAGGCAGCCAAAAGCCACGTATTCAAGATAAAAAACGTTGTAGAATGTTACCTATGGCTCATTGATGTCACGGCTACGGACCAAAGACATTTTTTTTTTTTCCTTCTCTTCGCCCTACTTGGGCAGGCTAAGGTCTTAGACCATACCGCTTCGTCTTCAGTAAAGGACCAAAGACATATATCTGCGTACTGACAGTAATTATATAATAAAAAACAAAAACAAAATTGCCGGATGCAGAGTGCGTTTCTAGCTAGTTTTGTGACAAAAATACCACACAAATAAGAACACTTGATCTGTGCGTCGTATCTGTGCAAGAACAGGTGCTCAGCAAAATGCTGCGACGTCAGACGAATCTATCGTCAGCAGCGCTGATTTTCAGCAACTACCTTTACGTGTGCGGCTGACCAAGTCAATTTACAAAACACACAGGTTGCTTCTGATGCCTACCTCACAATGTAAGTTGTTAATTTTTGCATCAAGTGACTAAGTATTTCCAGCAGAATTGAGGATTCTGTCGGTGTTTATGTTAATCAAATCACGATTGAAGGAGAATCAGAGATCTCATAAATTTTATGTTGCATCGGGTTTCACCATTACAATATGACTAGTAGACCCAATATAAATTGTATGAAATAATCTAAACCACAGTCATTAAGTTAATATGAGTACTAACAGACTACTTGCTAACTTGAAAACAGAATGCTAACGTTTTAATTCACTTTTGCATTATGTTTATTGTGCTGTTATCAGCGGGCTGGGATATGGTAACAACATTTTATCTATATTCCTACCTTGTGATTTACGGGAATGAAATGTACAGCTATAACAATTATAATTCTTTTAACTCTGACTGTGGTATGTAATGTAAACCTATTCATTAAAATAAGAATACTTAATGATTTACTTGCCGGAAACAGAATGGGTATCCATAAGTTAATGAAATTGGACATATGTTAGCTGCAGTACAAGCAGTGATATGGATTAGGTTTCGCAGAACCACAGATCACAGAACTAAAGGAGATATGAAAAGGGGGCGGGGCCGGTGTCGCAGCAATATGCGCAAAAAGAGACCACATTACTCGCGGCACGTTTAGTTGAAGTTTGACCGTCGGCCGGGATTCTTTAAAAATGCCGTGTTGTTCTGTAGTGATTTGCAAAAATCGAAGCAATACCAGTAACTTTAAGTCAAATGGAAACATATACCATAATTAAATATTGAAAATGATATGTTTTTCTAACTAAAAATTCAAAAACTTTATTACTTAGATTGATTTGTTGCTTTTGCATCTTTTTATTATGTGGCAGAATGATAGTCGCAATACTATATTATGCCAGTTTACAATACTTGCATTGTACTAACGAAAATTCGAACGCTGAGCTCTAACACCGCAGTGTATAATGAATATATCGAAACTAACAAAATACGTTAAAAACGTGGTGCGGCCGCTGCTCGCAGTCGTCAGTTAGTGATGTGCCTCGAGAGTCTTCGAGTGTGACCATGTCGATAATGTTTATATTGGCAACTGAAAATTAAGTATTTATAGTTCATTATATTCAAAAGTGTTAGGTACAATAAAATAAAAAAAGTATTATAATTAAGCGTTTTTTCATTTTCAAAATTTGACGTACATAACAAGTTACGTACGTAAAATTTACATAATTTACATATTCCGCCCTTGTCACTTTCATAAAAAAACAGTCCAAACATTCGATTTTTTTAATAATAATATAATATTTACAATCAAAGAAACTCAAGTAGGTAGATGAAGTTAAAATACTTTATGCAGGCAGCCCTAGATGCAGCAGCCTTAGATTTAGTGTAGCTGCTTTCTTCTTGGTGTGCGTGCTCAAATTTTAAGTGTGTGTCGTCAGTACACGATTTGTTAATGTTGTAAATATTTGGGTGGGAGATAAACGGCGACACTAGGACTCCTTACTATTCCGCAATGAAGGCATATCTCTCGATATCTATGCGCAGAACACACATAAAAAACGAAAAAAGAAATTGGTCTACCCAATAAAAAAAAATAAAAAAAATAAACTAAAAGAGGAGTAAGGTACCAAAATGTAGTACAAAGTCTCATGGTGTAGAGCTGTTACACAGAGAATATGTCACTTAATATTCCTGCACACACCAAGTACTAATGGACAGCCTAAGAAAAAGACAAAAGATTTGTATTTGTTACCATAATTAAATACTAGTACCAACCAGTTACAATAATAAGTTCTTACTATGAAATTAAATGTGTGCAAAGTGGAAATATTTAAAGTCAATAACAATAAACTGCTGTTTGATGAATAACATCTAATGTAATAATTTATTAGTATGACTTAATATCTTATGATGAATGGATATGTTAGTTGGTAAATCAATTATGTTTGAGCAGGAATCTCACATAACAAGACAAAGGAAGAAATTCATTTCTATCAATAAGTATATCTTCTTAATACGGCAGTACCTACAAACGTTAAACAGTAACAGGTGCATTGTAACATGTGAAACTAATGCATAGGTATTTAGATAACAGTAAAGATTGCTTACCTATTCAAACATAATTTTATAAATGTTGCTGTGAATATTTTCATAATCTTAATAATCTTTACATAGTATAAAACAGGGTTGCTTCCCATGTATGCATGCATAGATCTATTGAACTGCTCAATGGATTTTGAAGCGGTTTGCATCAAAACACAGAGTGATTCAAGGAGACGGTTTGTATGTGTAATGTGCGGGCGAAGCCACTGGGAAAAGCTAATACCTAATATTTGTGATCTAGTGGTTGCAAGCGCTAGTGCTGACTTGGGTGGTCCTGGGTTTGATACCCGGGTGACACAAGTGTTGTGGAATTTCCTCCTTCTGGAAAAAGGGGGTGACATCGGCCATAGTCAGGCATTGTGCATTCTTCATGGCTGTTGACCCGCTCCCTGTGCATGGATTTGGGCAGTACTGGCTTAGGTAAGTTTATTAACAATTCTTTTATATCTCTATCTGGCCCTCCGGTGAGCACAGGTATGATGTTGAATAATGAGATTATAATTTTATCATAATAATAAGTGGTCTCTGTAAGGTACATTTAAAAGGTACAAGTAAATACTGGTCTCTGTAAGGTACAGTTACAACTGTTACAGTGGATAAAAATGTTGATTCCTTTATTATAAGAGCAGCACCAGTGCCGGATTTACGCACAGGCAACATAGGCAGTTGCCTATGGGCCGCCACCACAAGGGGGCCGCCACCACAGCACAATATTTTTTTTTTTTAAATTAAGTCAATAAAGGCTCAGTAGAAACAAAAAAAATTGTGTTAGCCAATTTATTTAGTTGCTTTCTTCTTTAACTTGACCTTAATAGAAACTTTCAACAGTTAAACACAAACGATTTGAGGGCCTCCACCACATGCTCGGCCTATGGGCCGCCAAAGTCTAAATCCAGCGCTGAGCAGCACTATCTTTTGTACTGTTTGTCACATTAGGACTCAGCATGTATTGTTGGAAGATTGCTTACTGAACTAATTTCAATGTCTTAATTACTATCCATAGTTAAAATTAAGAGGTAACATTTCATATTATGACTTAGGATTTTAGACATATGTATTAACAATGGCATACTTGTTATATTAAGTGAGTTTGTTACAGTACCTACCTGGAAAATGATGTGATTATGATACGTGATTTTTGACTAATAAATAAATCATTTTCTAAGTAAATCACAATAAATAACTTGATTATTTTACACAAACTATTTATAAGCAAAAAAGCTTTTTGGCTGAATAAAGTTCTTGAACTACCTACTGAGAATGCTGTGAAGTGAGTAAGTATCTAATATTGAAGTTGTAAAAAGTAATGATACTACTAACTTTACTTCAATCCTAGAATGCCTTTGAATTTCTGAATTTTATATTATTATTATTTTTGTTTGCATTGACTCATTATGAAAGTCAAAGATCTTTATTGTGAGACAGTGGTTACAGAGTTGTTAATGAGATATTTTGGTATGCGTTTGCACTGCTACACCGTGTAAGGCATACAATAGTTTGAAATATGAGTATCAATTATTGTTCTTTTTAGACATTATTTTTAGTTCAAAATAAACTGAAAGAAAGGAAGAATGAATCGTTACTTTATCATAAGAGTAATTGCATGTAAACATTATAACCAAGTTATTCTTTGTACTGGACAAAGTTGTTATTACAAAGTTATTTTAAATACCTAGTACCTACCTAGTTTATATAAATATGGGAAGGTTTCTAGTACTTTTGGTTATATATCAACTGAGTAATTTAGAAGTTTCTATATTAATATTTGGATTCAGAATCTCAGATTATTAGCAAGTTTTGTGGACACGTAACTTAATGTTAGACCTTCAAGATAAAGGTCAAATTCCACTGCGATGTTGCGACCTTAGGATTTGCTTATCATCAGAGAGGTCAAGAGAGAAAATAAAAGTAGTCTGTGTCACTGTTGCCGGATACGGTGAAGAAGACCATAAGTATTTAGCTGGCTGTTCACCAACCGGTTTACCTGTAAACCTTAATACAATGCGTTTTTAATTGCAGCGTAGTCAATAGGTTAGACTGATATCACCTTGAAGGGAATAATTGGTTATGTAGAAATACATGTACCTGAATGATTATTCAAGTAGATATGATTAGTAATTGAAAATAGAAAGAGAGAAAGAAAAACGTTTATGCACTGTAAAAATGCAACAAGAATGACAAAAAAAAAGAATAGAATAGAATGAAAACGCACAAATTAACTATGTACGGTGTGGATTGGAAGCTATGTTAAGAAAAACAAAACATTATTGTTGCTGCCGAACAAAATTATTTGAAGTCAGTGTTTTGTGTGATTCAATATCAACTACATAACTACAATCGTTAATTGCAACGGAAACAGTTCATTCACCGTGATAATAATATAATATTTAATTTCAGCACAGCAGAGGTGGTGGTCTAGCCCGACTAAGGTCGTGGGTTCGAAACCAGGCAGGCATTTTGTGTATTTTCACTCATCACCACTGTTCATCAACGGTGAAGGAAAACACTGTGAGGAAACCGGAATGTCGGAGAACCAACACTTCGAAGACGTGTCATCTACACCAGCACGCACTGTTTTCGCGTGGTAGATGGGCTTCCATTAAATTGGATGCAACAACCACAACGGTGAAGGAAAACACTGTGAGGAAACCGGCATGTCGGAGAACTAACACTTCGAAGACATGTGACATCTACACCAGCATGCACTGTTTACGCATGGTAGATAGGCATCCATTAAATTGGACGCAAAGGGCATCCATTAAATTGGACGCAATGGGCATCCATTAAATTGGACGCAACGGGCATCCATTAAATTGGACGCAATGGGCATCCATCGCAATGGGCATCCATTAAATTGGACGCAGTGGGCATCCATTAAATTGGACGCAAAGGGCATCCATTAAATTGGACGCAATGGGCATCCATTAAATTGGACGCAGTGGGCATCCATTAAATTGGACGCAAAGGGCATCCATTAAATTGGACGCAATGGGCATCCATTAAATTGGACGCAATGGGCATCCATTAAATTGGACGCAACGGGCATCCATTAAATTGGACGTAGCAAAATGGTGAAGGAAAACATCATGAAGAAGCCAGATGTAACACTCCATTAAATTGGTTGTATCAAAAGGTGTAGGAAAACATCGTGAGGAAACCATATGTAACACTCCATTAAACTGGATGTACCAAAGGGTGAAGGAAAACATCGTGAGGAAACCATATGTGACAACTGCATTCAATTGGATGTATCAAAGCGGTGAAGGAAAGTATAGTCGGTGAGCCGTCGTGGCGTAGAGCGGATGCTTCGGAGACTTGGGCATCCGCCGGGCCGTACTGTTCCCGCGTGTTGGCTTACAACCCGTAAAGTTATATCACTTAAACATGATTTATTGTTCTCCGCGGATAATACGTTTGTAATAATTAAGGGGGATGTTATAGGCTGATAATATTTTCATGGGTCTTTTGATGTAGGCACGTGCCTGTTTTAATTACTAAGATGGCTTTATCACCTCCTACAATGATTCGATGATCATGAAATATTGAAGGAGGAACACTTAAACAAAACATTTAAAATACACATTATTTAATGTGGCAGCAGCATATGAAAAAAAACCTGCAAAAAAAAATTAGCGAAAACCAATAAAAGCATTCGTGAAGTACTAGTAACACAAGGTTAAAAATTGAAATACAGGAGATTATTACAGAATAACAAATCATAAAACTATATTAGGTAATCTTTGAGTTGAGATTTTTTTTTAAATTAGCGACAAGAAAAAATATTTTAAATGAAAGGGAATCGGATATAGGAAGAGAAAGATTTGGGAGTCACGCAGGCGATACGACCGATGTAGAGAGGGATGGATTGAATCCTATTCCGCACCAAATAGACCACGCCCATGAAAGGGATGTGAATGTTAGGAGCACGGACACTGGACGAAAGATGAGATTGAATAAGAAGTCCTTGTCCAACATGTCAAGGAGACAAAATGATCAGGCTTGAGTTGTGAGTTCAGTTTAAAACAATTGGTATTCGATTGCATAAATGTATAGTTAAAATAAACATGTTTATAATTTTAATTTTACATAATTATCTGATAACGTGTTTGAATCGAACAAATAAAATTAAAATAAGAAAGGGATGTAGTGTATCTATTCCATAGATATATAACACTATCTCATGCCCATAAGCGGATGCAGCTCTTGTCACTAATGACATCTGTCAGTCAGTAGCAATGGCGGGAAACAGAGATGGAAGAGCGAGTCTGCACGTGAGCGCTTGATGTGGTGATGAGCCAGTGAAGTGATATTATCCAACTTAAATACGGAATCAACAGGATTCTACAGGTGGGAAATCACCAAATGACGTCTCCCGCTCTAGGGTGAAGCGGAAGGGCGTGTCAGACTTTTACTGACTAAAACCCACCCGTGTTCCATCAGTGACGCATATGCCAGGGCCATAGTAACTCTTTCGAACAGATCTCTCGACCCTGGCAGTGAATTTTAACATTCAAATTAAATTAAGCAGCTAAATAATCACTTATACCTTCATTAATTATTTCTTCAAATTGTACAATATTTTTCCCGGTATTTTGGTCACCAGCTATATGGGTAAAGTCCAAAATTTTGACGCATTTGCCCAATAAAAAGTGTCCCAAACATTTTTCTTAAAAACTACGTCTGTTAGATTTTTACGACAATGAATACTAAACGAAATGGTTATTTGCCCAGCGCGCCAGATATTCCGGGTTATACAATAATATTGATAGCAGAGTGAATTAAATAATTTCTCCATAAACGGGAGCAAATTGTGTAAAAAATGCCATAATAATTTTGGAGCGTGAACTTTGAGCATATTTCTGAATAAGTTTTATGTCACATATAGGCTAAATATCGAATTCTACAGCAAAAGCATATAATTGGCAAACTTTTTCTAATACATGGTGTAAGCAAATAACGGCTATAATATATTATGCTTATTGTCAGTTTTTTTTTCATTATGTGTGAAACTAAACAATTGTGCTACTTTTTTTGTGCAACCGTTTTCTTTGGCAGTTTCTTTAGATTTGACACAAGGTAGGAGTTCGGTTTGGAGAACTCTCAATACTGCGCATAATTGTCTATAGCAGCTAGAGATTAGTGGCCGTTTTGAATCATTTGCGATGTCAAAATCAAAGTAATTCAGCGTGGTCAGACATTTTTCGGTAGGTTTTTCGTTGATTTTTACGGCAAGTATAGTGTTTTAACTACATTTATAGTGCTGTAGGTACAGAAAAGCATGGACTTTTGTGTAATGTTTATTTCAATACTTTTGTTACGTAGATCGTAAAGTCTAGAAACATCGTGCTAACTCCATCTCAGAAAGGGACAACGTTACGTAGATCGAAAAGTCTAGAAACGTCACGCTAATTCCATCTAAGGATGGGGCAGTGTTCGAAACTACTAGAAACGACACGCTAACGCCATCTGTTATCAAGTAGCAAGTACTACGAACAATTGTACGTAGACGCCACCGTCGTCTATTGTCGAATAGCGGGATTAAACAGTAAATAGATGTCTGTGGAAGTTACTCGAACTTTCTATGCTACTTATGAACTGTGGAAAAGTGTTGGATGTTCGCGAATGTTCTGCTCGGGATATAAATAGCGGATTGTCGGCCCGATGGGCAGTCCCGGCTGGAGGTCTAAAAAGTTTAACTTTTTAGAAATCGTCGTAGCGAGCGAATACGAATCGAGCGATACAGTACAAGCGAAACAAGTGATTCTGTTTGACGTTTTAATTATTGCGATATTTGTGTTTAGTTAATTAAACTGTTTTGTGTGTTTCGATAATATTGGTTTAAATTAATTTATCCCGAACCCCAGCTCGTAACACTATTTACAGTTGTTTGGCATAAATAACAATTACTTGGTAAAAATAGTTTATTTTCTCTTCTACAATAATAATAAAACGATTTCTTTATTATTCATTTATTTATTTAGAAATGCTCATTCTCCTGATTTTAGGCAAAACTCATGCGAGAGCTGATTTGAGAGCTCTAATTTGCAAATTCTGTTGAATAAAATCAACCAAAACATTTTTTTTTCATATTTCAAATATCCTATACTTTAATAATAGTAGAATACTTTTTTGTTATATGCATTCTATATAAAGGAAAAACGACTGGACTGGAATTTTCTACTGAAAAGATCTGTTTTCAAATCTGAATATCTCTGAAGTTCTGCATAATTTTGACATAGTATTTATACTAAAATAATGTCCAACATTTGCTTAAAAAAGGACAATAATGTTTTAATTTTTTATTGCTATTTTATTTTTTTATGAATAAAATAAAAGTGCCATATATTTCATCGCGCCGGCAATGTGCGCTCAGTGTCGCATGTCTACTCTTCGAGGACGGACCTATGTCAGTTGATTTCGCGCCCTTTGTCGTGTCGATACTATTGTTGTGTGCGTCGCTAGCCGTGTCAACGCTGCTATAGTGTGCGTGTTAGCACATCGTAAACTACGACTGCGGTGTTTGATCATTGTGAGTATTTCGATTCATAGAAAATTATTTCAATTAGTGTATAGTTCGCGCCTTAGTTTTTACTATACCAGATTAATTACTATAGTTATGTTGCTTGTAGATAACCGTTATTGCATGTCCGAATAGTGAAAAATAAATATAAGTACCAATGCGTCAGTAACCGTAAAAGACGAAACATTCAATCCGTAGCAAAATCAAGAGAAGAAAGGTATTATTTTGTATGATATATTGTGTTTAATAAAATTAGGTGTTAATGTTTTATAATGATTTTAGAATGAAAAAAAAACAAGAAAATCTGGAGAATATCGTAACATCTACATCTAGTAAACTCGTCGAAACGATGGACATGGTGACAAACTATTCTTTAACATATTAATGCATAGTATTTTATTTTTAATACTTATATATAAACAAATCAATGCTCTATATCTATTTGTTTAGAATTTTGGCAATGATTATAAAATAATTTAATAAAATCCTACAAAAACGTAATAAGTTTGAGCTAATGTTTATTTTTCTTTTCTTAATCGATAAATCCAGACATTCAAGGAAGAAGAAAAATTGATTTTTGGTACTTCATTGATCAGTTATACACTATTAAAGCGCTTGGGCAAAAATTTGGTTGCAAACTTACAAGAAGACCGCCATGATTGTCCGCCTCCGATTTCAATGAATTTTTATAATGTTGTTATGTTTGAGTAAGTTAGTAATACCCAAAAGGAATTCACGTAACGCTCAACAGTTTCAAAGTTGCTTCTACCGAGCAACTTAAATATAAGTTCAGTATACATACGAATTGCATAGCGGTGCGTAGCCTAGTAGGCAGCCTGACGTGGCTTGTACGCAGACGGTCAGGGTTTGATTCCTACTAACGTATTTTTTTTTTTCTTGTAGAATTACAAAATTTATTCGATTCAGGAGGGTCTGCATCCTATGGATAAATCGGGGTTTAGCGTGTGCAAACACGGCGCTTGCATATGTCATGATGGGCCTAATACAAGCGGTGTAAATGCGCTTCTTGCACTGAGTGTCTGTATACCCAGCAGGACCCTACGTTTAATCCGATTGAAAGTTAAATGTTAGCGTGCGTAGTATTTAGTACCTTTCGAATTGTATAAGTAAAAAATCAGTACCTTAATTATTACAGCGTAATCTTCAATTATATTCCAGCAGGACCCTCCGCTGTTTGAAGGTCTGTAGACAAATCTTATATGGTCCCGTTTAGCGTTGTATTAGTACCTTAAAAATACCTTAGTTTAATTTTAAAATAATTATTATTTAATGAGGAATGCACGTGCAAAACTTTTATCAAGCCAGCAGGACCCTATTTTGTTTTGAGGCTTTTAGTCTAGAAAGTCATATTTCTTATAAGCATTGTAATATTATCTACTTTTCAAATAACCTTACGTTTAATTCAAAAAGTTTGTAATTTAGCTGAAAATTTGAATTACACACATATATATGACACACACACACATTAGACAATTTACACATATATATGATTCAGAGAGAATTGGACCACTACACGATATGCAGTTCCATGTCTTACAGGTAAGACAGTTAATCATTTCAAGTAATTTGAACGCCTTTCGTGTTTTGCATAAGGTACAGTAAAATGTTTTAGTACTAATTTTATTTGTTTATAGGTTTAAGGGGATTACTTGGGACCGGATTCAATGTTTTAACCCTTTTTTTAGGAAAGTAGCTAATATCCTCTATAATTTTGATTCGCTTAGTCGAAGGAATAGCTTTATCATTGTCATTAGATGTTGTTTCAGTCATTACAGACTCCATTTTATTATTTTTGGGTGTGTCAGAAGCAAGGTCACTCGGAGTTTCAGAGAAGTAAATGTCAGTTGAAAGGTCCTCAGAGATAGGAATTTGGGAATGAAAGACGTCATTAAAATTTGGAATAATAGAATCGATGTCAGTTAACGTCACGGGCTGAACACTTTCAGTTGCAGATTTATCTAACACTGGGGCCCAGTTGAGGCTGATATTTTGGGCAATTTCATTTAACTGTTTCTCGAGTGGTGCAGTGGTAAAATCATTGCTAAGTATACTCATTAATTGAGGTGGTTCTTTTGCAATAAGAGACTACAGGACATTCTTCGGCAAATTCAATAAAATCAGTCATAGGTGTGCTATTAATCAATTCCTGTGTAGTGTTTTCAAAATGGATATCAAAATTATCAAGAACATCAATGGACTCTGTTTCGGAAATATGAGGGTCATCTGAATGACGCAATATTGAACTAGAACCCGAGTTCGGTTTTTCCAGAAAGCAATGTTTGATTGGGCTGAGGCAGGCGCACTGTCCTCGCTTACAAAAACAACTTAACTGCCGGTGAAGAATTTCGTTTTACACTTTTGATATTATTTGATGTATTTGCATGGTTCCTACAATAGCCTTTAAGTTACTTGGCACCAAAGTTTTAATATTGTCAACATCAGAGTTGTTTATGAAAAACGGCTTTACTGACTTCATGCACGTTTTTAAATTGTTAAATGCATCAGTGGCATTGACAATATCGTGCCCATAATAAACACGCCTATCTAATGCTCTTTTTGTGGCACCCCCAATGCCATCGGCTACCCCTTTTCCATGCCCACTTTCTGAAAAAGACCAAGTCGTAAGAGAAAGGTTCAGTTTTGTGGTAAAGAGGTTAAGCAGGAAGAAATTTTTTTTGCCGGTAATGACTGGTCGGGCCGTCCAAAAAAAAATGGATGACTGATAATGCCGGACAAATTTGCTTGGCTAACTTAATAATTGGAATAAGGTGTGCCCAAATGGCGTGGGGTTCATGGCAGTTGCTGTCTGATAACGTCACAAATGATTGACATTGTGTGCACGTGTAAATCATACCCGTATGAAGGGTTATAGAATTTTTTGATCCACCGAAATGCAGTGCCTGAACTTCTTCTGACAACTTACAATCGTAGTTTTCAGAAAAATCTACTAGAATTGCGCATTCATACGGTTTAAAGGCAATTGTTTCTCATACTCGCCTATTAATTCCTGTACCGTTCCTGTTATTTTTACTTTTTTTGTTACATTGGCTGTCATGTCTTCATTTTTTTTTAAATATATTTTTTTTACCATTCGGTGGAAGTGGGAGCGAT
Organism: Aporophyla nigra; assembly: GCA_947507805.1. Lineage (NCBI taxonomy): Eukaryota > Metazoa > Arthropoda > Insecta > Lepidoptera > Noctuidae > Aporophyla > Aporophyla nigra. Next base: position 20,370,319 of record OX382292.1, on the reverse strand, counting down.
TCGACTTCAGTGTAGTTATTATTAGTTTCGAAATTATTATTTTTTATTCCTGCATTTATTACACAACCCGTACATACATTTAAATGACTTTTTAACCGACTTCAAAAAGGAGGAGGTTCTCAATTCGGATGTTTATATGTTTTTTTTTTTTTTTTTTTATGTATGTTCGGGCATAACTCCGTCATATATAGATGGATTTGCAAAATTCTTTTTTTGTTCGAAAGGGATTTATTCCGAAATGGTCCCATATAATTTTCATATAGATCTGATGATGAGTTCGGGAGACAGACACCGGAACTCTTTAAAAAATGACAGGAAATCAACCGCGATTTCTGCTATCGCATAAATATGCATTGTTTGTTTGGAATTAGCGCAGGGTGAATACCACAACTAAAAATTTAAAAATAAAAACTTTTTTTACAAAAAAAAAACAACCGACTTCCTTAAAAACACTACAAAGTGAAAAATAACTTTAATTTCGGAAGTCGGTGGCAAAAAAACCATAAATACAGATCCTAAGACACCGACTACCGAAATTAAAGTTATTTTTCACTTTGTAGTGTTTTTAAGGAAGTCGGTTGTTTTTTTTTTGTAAAAAAAGTTTTTTTATATCACAAGATGTCAATTCTATAAGATCTTTGGTGCCCTTAAATACAACAGCAGGAAAAGTGTATTTTTTCAGAGCTGTTATTAAATATTCAAAATTACTGTGTTTCACACATAGACACGTGTCTCGCGAAGCACGTCTCGGCGACAAGACATAAAATGGCTTGTATTTACAAAACGTTGACAAACTACATTTCCCTCCTTCGTTTTATATATTTGGTATAGGTTAACTAAAGTATCGGTTAGATACCGTATTTGCATTTTTTTCTTATGTTTCGTTTTACACTCACGTTTTCCGGATGTTGATCTGCTAATTTCATCTCGGTTGTAAAAAACTTCCATCTCTTCTTCTACCTTTTTTGCTTGCATTGTATTTCTTATTCCTTGTAAATCTAATACAACCTTTAAGCCCTAAACATTTTGATACCAGTGCCTTTGATCCTCTTTTTTGGAGGACAGTCTTGGACATTCCAATCGAACGCAATATCTTTTTTTGTTCTTGTGTTTTACAGTCTTTATATTTCTCGCCTAACGATATTTCTAGCATTTCATGCCTCGTTTTTAGTTTAATATTCTCTTCTGTTTTTAGATTGATTTCTTTTTGGTATTTTTCTTTGGTTCGACTTAAAGTTTTACGTAAGTTTGCATTGAAGGTTCTTAGTTTGTTCAATTGCTTTAAAACAGTTTTGTATTTATTAGCTAAGTTATTATATTTCCTTTTATAGTCAACCGTTCTTATATTTTGACTTGTTGAAGGTACGGCTATCTCTACAGCTTGCTTTTTGGCATTCCTTTGCTTTTTTTTCTGTTCTTCGCTCCTCTTTTTCCCGGTCGCTCAACTCCCTTATTTTTTTTTTGGCCCTTCTTTCCTCGTTCTATTTGTTTCTTTCGTTGTGCCTCATATTTTTCTTTATTTAGTTTCAGATTTTCGCGGTAACGTTTAGCTCGTTCAGCAGGTGTTAGTGCCATCAAATAATAAATAAACTGGAACAAGAAGAAGTATTATTTATAATCTTCTCATCAATGACTATCATAAAGTCAACCGACCGACCGACCGACTTCTGGTTATACTATACTTTTGTCGTGCATGACTCGTGGATGTCTCAGGAAAGCCATTCGCTAGATAATTATGTAAGGGATGACCCTTTTTTTTTTTTTTTTTTTTGGATGGGAAATCATCAAATGACTTCTCCCGCTCTGGGCAGAGCGGGAGGGCGTGTCAGACTTTTACTGACTAAAACCCACCCGTGTTCCTTCAGTTGCCCATGTGCCAGGGTCACGGTATCTCTTTCGAATTGACATGCCCTATGGTTTGTTTTCAATATTAAAAAAAAAATACGTCGCGTTGGGGGACCGCTCCAAACCTAACAATTTTCTTACAAATAGTCTGTTACCTAACTGAAGAAAACTTTTATAAAATTACTTCTAAATATTGCATTTAGGATACGACCGTCAACGACGTCTGCCCTCGCAGAGCGGTCCCCCAACGCGACGTATTTTTTTTTTGAATTATTAATACATACTTAGGTACTTCAAGATTGAGTTTTTTTATTATTTTTTACTTTTTAAAGGGATTTTAGGTTTTTGTGTCGGGGGTTTTTTAAATTTTAAATTTAATTTTTTATTTTATACTTTTTATAGGTACACTTATTATAATGTAGATTTTGTTAAGTTGTAAATACATAGAACTTCGCCGTGGCCAACAGGAAGATGGGAAGCTTCCAAAAACAATATCAATTCAATTTGATGATGCCACTATCGGCCGGAGTTGTGTTGACGAGAATGGATGGATTCTGATAAGGCCACATAATGTAACTTTTCAAGGTCTTAGAGGATATGGAAATATTGAAAGAACAATGTTTCCTATCATTTTATGTTGGGCGATTACGGCATATAAGTTGCAAGGCACGACAGTTGAAAACGCTGTGGTTTACTTAGGTAAAAGTACTTTCGCAAAAGGCCAAGCCTATGTAGCCTTAAGTAGAGTATTTTTACTCTGCTTCAGGCTACATAGGCTTGGCCTTTTCCTTGGATGGTGTAGCGTTTGTGAGCTCGACCAAAGAAAACTATTTAATAACCCACATGACAAATCATCTTTAGCAGAATTGCAAAGACTGAGATGTAGTCATTGATACTCTCACGTGACAATCGGATTTCCATATCTCAATTTTCCCACCACCAATTTTCTCATCAAGCGAAGCTTGAACATTCTCGATTAAGTTTCTCTTTCAGTGCGCTTTCATTTGAGACCCCACTCGAGTATATTTGTAGACATTCGGTTATTCTTCCCCACTTTCACCCCCCACAACTTTTAAACGGCTCAACCGATTTTCATCAAACATGTCTAAGAACACTCGCACATAAGTCACCTTTAATACAAAAAAACAATAATTGAAATCGCTTCATCCGTTCGGGAGCTATGATGCCACAGACAGACAGACACACAGACAGACCGACACACAGACAGACAGACACGTCAAACTTATAACACCCCTCTTTTTCCGTCGGGGGTTAAAAATAAAATAACAAATTTAAATGAAAAACTTTCATTTATCTTAGATAAATTTAATGGGCTTGTGTTTGAACGCCTACCAGAAAATTACCTATTTTCTTACCAAAATATTCTTTTTGCCAACCAAAATGGATAAATGCTCACCAAATAGTGTTTCGAAAATTATTGTAGAAAAAGAAATAATCACGAAGGCTAAGGCGGGAGTTTCACTCCGCTCCGCTCCCACCTTAGCCTTCTAACCTAACCTATCCGAGTGGGACTTTTTTTTTTTTTTTTTTTTTTTTTTTTTTTTTTTTTATCGTGGAGAAATGCTCATGCATACTGCGCTACAAAGGGGAAATAGCGCAGTTATGTGGGACTTCAACCCACTAAAACTCCACGGTGTCCTCCTACACCGCTTATGGCGGGAACACGGGAACGAAAAAACTCTTCCGCGAACCCGCCGCGGCTGTCCGTCGCCGGACCCACCTCTGGGGGATACCCCCATTCACGGCGCGCATGAACACATAACACGCCGTGACCACCCCGGGGACCAATTAGCACATGGGCGCCAGACGACCCCTTGAATGGCGCCCTTGGTCCCCCTGCGACGGGTCAGGACTGTGGCCCCGCCGCCTACCACTTTTCGGCCGCAGGGGATAGGGAGAGTGGCTAACGCTATACCAACACTCCTCTTCCCCTGCGGCCCCACCGCGTTCGCCATCGGACGGTGGCGACCCCGTTCAGGCCGCGGAAGGTAGGGAGAGCGGCGCACCTCAATACCGGCAATCCTCTCCCACCGCGGCCTCCAACCCACGCGATGTCGCCAAACGACACCGCGTTGGCCGCTACGTCGTCGGCTTTGAGCGGAAAAGCCCTGACGAGCGGCCCCTCCTCGGGTTCCTCTTAGCTTCACCGTGGGGTTCTAAACCACGGCTACTGAGCCCCCCCGCCTCGTCAATGCGGGAACCCACTGGGGGGGATCCGAGTGGGACTGCCCTGAGTTGGGGTGTCGATATATTAATGTTACTATTTCAGAGAAACATTTCTCCATTTTGGTAGGCAAAAAGTTGCAGAGTAGCAAATTGTACCCAATTTAATGTGTTGTACCTACCTATATATTGATTTTGTGAAGTTTCTATTTATAACGAGGGGGAGCAAAATTCGCATTCATCGGTTGGATAGTGATCGTAAACACAAGAGTTGCAAAAAGTACACCAAATGTATGGCGATTTCAATAAAAACTTGATATATTGTCTACTCATAGCTAAAGAGAAATGCATCAATCGTGAACCTGCAGCAGCAACTGTGTTTTTGCATACTGTTCGACGCCAGGCCTTACCTTTCTTGACAGACAACAAATAGGCCATCCTTGGGCGGGTCTTGGGTAAGCGTGGGTCGAACTGTCCGCCGTGCGCGGAGCTGATTAACAAATATTCAAACACTCACCTGAGTGAGGAAAACTCGAGGTCTCAGGTACTGAGCCTACTTGGATTTATGTATGTAAATGAGTGTATATTGTATTGTGTTGTGTAAGTATTCCGGGATTCCAAGCCGCTTCAAGACGCTAAAGATTTTCACCAGCACGCGGTTCCAACAGGTCACAATAGTGTGAAATAGTGAGAGGTTATAGAACCTCAAACTATTTCAATCAAATTCCAAAATAAAACCCGTTCACTATTGTCAAAAGGGGTGGCTTACACACAAACAATCGGACCACAACAAATTGTCCGCAAAACTATAGATTCAACAAGATTAATCAATTAGTATTCTCAAAACCAAATCAAACCAACCTCCAACCATTATTCAAGATCAAAAAAGACAAAATCAAACTGACAAGTGACAGACGTCACTCCGCTACACGTCCAGATGCGCAGGCGCACAGACTAAACAAAAAACTGTCGTACTGTCGGCTGTCTGTGGTCACGGGACGGAACACATACAAAACTGGAGGATATCTGCGTCAAACCATGGCGCCGTAACTTTCGTGGCCGAAGTAGCGAGCCTCAGTAAGCACCTCAACGTTCCTGCCTTACCCGCTTCTACTGATCGCAATGTCTTTATACATGTGTTGTACCAGAATGTGCGTGGGCTCAAAACCAAGCTACCTACATGGAGATCAAGCCTGTTACTCTCCGAGCATGATATAATAGCCGTAACAGAGACAAATCTGGACTACTCAATAGAGGATTCAGAACTGTCAAGCGGGAATTGGAGCATTCTACGCAGAGACAGAGTGACTCTGGGTGGCGGTGTGTTGCTTGCTGCGCGCCCCGGCGTTGCCATGAAGAGAAGAAATGATCTCGAGACTGAGCGTGGCGAAGATTTATGGGCTACGATCATGGTTTACAGTCATAAGATATCTGTTTGTGTCGTTTATATAAAGCCTACTGCAACTGATGATGAATATATGAGGTGGTTCTGTAAGGTTGAGAGCATCATCTCCAATTTGAACGGAATGGTCTTGATTTTAGGCGACCTTAACTTAAAAAGTGCATCTGTTAATGTTAATAATTATTACTGTTATTTTCTAAGCTTTTGTAGTATGACTGAGATGAATGAAGTGGTGAATATGCGTGGGAGTAAGTTAGACATAGTGTTGGCTCGGGAGGGTACAAACGTAAACTGCGAGCATGTTAAAGGTACAGAGCTGGTTCCAATCGACTTGTATCACCCACCGTTAGATATTGCTATTACCGTTACATCACAAAGGCATAGTGAAAGATTGGAAACCAGCAACATTGACCGTAGTAGGGACTGGAACTTTGCAAAAGGAGACTACGCACTTCTCAGCACACTAATTCGTTCTGCTCCATGGCAAAACATTTTTCGCTGCAATGACGCAACTTCCGCTGCAGGTGAGTTTTACAGAATTATGTACGACTTATTTGATTCTTCCATTCCTAAGAAAAAGAGAATAACCCTCGGAAATAGGCGGTATCCAGTCTGGTTTACTAAAAATATTATAAACGATACCCAGCGTAAAACCAAACTGCATAGTAAGTGGAAAATCTCACGCTCTGATCTTGTATATTCGGAGTTTAGTGCTTTGCGGTCTGATCTTAAAGTAAGAATACAGGACGCCTACAGATCGTATTGCAACACTCTAGAAAATAACATAAGCAAAAATCCGCGACAGTTTTGGCAGCATATATCTAGCCTGCGATCAAGGGGTGGCTTCGAGCCTAACGTGGTTTATAATGGTGAGACATTTTCGGGTATCAAGGCAGCCGAGGCATTTGCTCAGTATTTTGCTAGTGTGTTTCTGCTCGATACACCTGAATTGAACCCTAGAAAATGTAGTATGAGTAGTGAGGGAGATAACATTCCTCTACCCTGTTTAACCCCACCGGATGTAGCAAAAGCGATAGCTAAACTCAAACCCTGTAGCTCGGTTGGCCCTGACAACATTCCGGCCGGTACCCTTAAGGGATTTCATGACATCCTGGCAGCCCCGCTATGCCATATCTTTAATCTAGCCCTTAAGTCTGGCGTATACCCCATTCAATTAAAAACTTCTCGAGTTACTCCAATCCCTAAAACCAGTGACAAAACATCAGTTGAGGAACACCGACCCATCGCTATCCTGCCTACTATTGCCAAGGTTTTCGAGCATATACTCCACGCTTTCATTTACAAACGCGTAAATATGTGCTTGTCTGAAGCCCAACACGGTTTTCGGCCAGGCCGCTCCGTAGATTCCAATTTATTGATTCACGTGGACTACATATCCCGTGGCTTGGACATCGGTGGGCAGGTCGACGCTCTGTACTTCGATTTCCGGAAAGCATTCGACAGAGTTGACAACGGTGTACTTTTGACAAAGCTTGGGGCTATAGGTTTCTCGTCCGGGCTTCTTAACTTCTTTTCCGACTATCTGCGTGACCGCAAGCAGTTTGTAAGACATGGCTGCTTTGAGTCAAAGCCATATAATACACGCTCGGGCGTAAGTCAGGGATCCGTGTTGGGGCCGCCTTTGTTCCTGATCATGATCAATGACCTAATAACTAATGTTAAGTTTGCCAAATGCCTGCTGTATGCCGACGATCTTAAGTTAGTCGCACAAATCCGAACGGAGGAGGATTGCAAACTCCTACAGAGAGATATAGACGCTATATATGAGTGGAGCATTGTAAACAAATTGTTTTTTAACACAAGCAAATGCTACGTCATGACATATGGTAGAGGGTTGCGACCAATTCATTACGAATATAGTTTGGGCGGTGAAGTAATAACTCGGGTCACCATCATAAAAGATTTGGGAGTGACCTTCGACCGCGGTCTGACTTTTAAAGATCATATTTCCGCCCTTGCGAAGGAATCTTTCAGGCGCTTAGGATTTGTTTTGCGAAATGCTCGTGACTTTCGCAATCCAAATGTTATCAGGATTTTGTACACCGCTCTGGTTCGCAGCAAACTAGAGTCCAGTGCCTGTGTTTGGCACCCCTATACCGCGAGTCAAACACTGTTGTTAGAAAAGGTACAGGAAAACCTTCCTCAGATGCCTCTTCCAAAGGTTATACCATTTCTTCCCCTACATGTACCCTACCAACTATCTTTTGGGTACGTTGGGCTTTAACTCCTTGGAGGTAAGAAGAGGCCTTGATCAGCTCTCGGTAGCCTGTAAGACCTTACGGGGACGTATCGACTGCCCAGAGCTCCATGGCCTTTTCTGCCGGTTATATGTGCCTGATAAATACATCGGACATCGTCAGAACCGCCGGCACAATCTTTTTGCGCAACTGCCATGTAAGACTGTAGGCAGAGCCGAATCCCCTGTCTGTCGTACATTAAAGATGCTTAATGCCCTTCTGACTGCCAACCCTGAATGTGATGTGTTTGTTGATGAATGGAATAAAATTATGCGTATATGTCTGGGGTTCTGTGAGAGAAATTATGCAAGGGAGTCCTCTGTTCCATATTAGTTTTTAATTTACGTAATTGTTTAAATTTATATTAGTATTGTCAACCTATCATGTTTCTATGTTAATTAATGTAATTGGTGTTGTGCCGTTTTAATTAACTATAAATAAATAAATAAATAAATAAAAACATTTTTTTGCCAAACTGAAATGGGTTTTTTCCCAAGGCCATTGAAGTCCACCATCAAAGCATTTTATAAGATCATTAATAGATAAAACTTTGTCAATATCCACCAATATTCCCATTATTAATATTTTTTTAATAAGTTTGCGTAGTAAATCTGAAAGGGAAACATAATACATTTAGGTATACAAATAAATAAAATTCTAAATATTTACAAACGAAAATCCTAGTTGACCATTATTTATTAAATAAAATGCTTATGGTTATTAATTATGTTATTAAACGAAACTAAACGTTAATTAAGGTAGTCTAACGAAAGACCATCTATTATGGTTATATAATTTAACAGAATCACAGAACTCCATACATCTTAGTTGTTGTCGGTAAAACATGCACCACCTAAACTTAGCCTTATGTGTCCATTTCGTCACAAATATTGTTCCACTAATATGTCACGACACTAAATGGACGTGACGAACTCCGCTTCAAATAAAAAATGACGACAACACTCAATGTTCCTTGTTCTTTTAGAGGAAATAATTATTTTACGACATTCGCAGATACATTAAGTATAATTCGCAAATAAAATAATGTTTTAAGAACTTACCGGTATCACGTTATTGCTGTGACTATAGTGGACTTCTTAATCGACTACGTGTAGTTAGTACGGCTTTCGTCACCGATCACTGCGTCACAACTGCCCGATGGGTAAAAAGAAATGGCTGATCTACCACTATAATGTTACCATGATAATAAAATAACTTGTTTTGGTAGTTTTTTTACTATTGAAAGCAAATAAAACAGCAGTGACTAAAGTGGAATGTCCACCTTGGTGCTAATTTGATTATCATATTTCATGTTTTTTTTTTTGTAATACAGTAAGATTTATGATTAAAATTAATGTTATAATTAAAAAAAAAAAAACAATAATCTGTAAAAGCTCCCAAAAAACACTGAAATATATCTTAAAAAACCATGAACCTCAGTTAGTTAAAGTTAGCGACAGGATGTGTGACACGCAAAAATTACGTATTTTGCTTCTTATTTTTAATCAGTTGAATTAACAACAATTGACACCAGTATATTTTTTTCTGAAAGTTAATGAGCTATACTGTACATTAAAAAAAACTGCATTCAATAGAGTATGAGATGGTCTTGTAAACTGTTTGTAAAATATTGTGACAGTACTTTTTTCGTACGTTCAATTTTTCACGGATTGGCCCCTTTGTAAATAAACTTAACTGACCATAGATACCTTACCTAGGTAAGAGCGGCAACGTCGTCGCGCGCCAGAGCGCGGCGCGGCGGCGTGTCAAAGCTGGCGGCCGGCGGGCGGCGGGCGGGCTTACCCGCCGCTCGCGCTGGCTTTTATGTTAGGTTTTGAAAATACGCGCACAACAAAATTCACAACACAAAAACTAAATTTTTAAATTCTCGATGTGTCCTCCATTAACACGAATGCACAAATTATACCGACGGAGAATATTGTTATTTATTTTTCTAATTAAATCACTGTTCGTCGCTAAGCACTTTAATTTGTCAAATGCTAAAATAATCCTATTTTTTAGTTCAACAATTGTATTTACCTCTGAGGCATAGACTTCACCCTTAATGTACCCCCACAAAAAGAAATCCATGGGAGTGAGGTCTGGAGATCGTGGTGGCCACCGAACAGGTCCGAATCGACCGTCTCTGTGAGCCGCTCCCTGGAAGCCATCACAGAATGTGGAAGCTAAAGGTAGTTGGTCAGTGTACTCGGCCACAGGACCACTTAGCAATTCTAATAATTTCGCCGCTGTAAGGATGCCGTCAATAAAAACTGGGCCGATAATATTATTATTGTGGATACCAGCCCACACATTAAGAGGAAATCTGTACTGGTGTTCAGATTCTCGAAACACGTGTGGATTTTCCAAACTCCAGTACCGGAGGTTTTGCCGATTCCAGATGCCGTTCCGTGTAAAGGTACTCTCATCAGTCCATATTACATTGGTCAAAAAATCACGGTCTTCGGTTGTTTTATTTAGTAGCCATTGGCAGTAACTGTTCCTTATCGGCAAGTCTCTCGATAACAAAGCTTGTACCTTCCGATATTTATAAGGTTTGCGTTTGTTACGTTTTAGAACCTTGTGGATGGTTCTATGATAAACCCTAAACCGCCGGGCGGCTCTGTGGAGACTCGTTGTCGGGTTGCGGGAAAAATGGTCTAAAATTCGTTCTTCCCAAGCAGCGGGTATTTGCCGCGGTGGCACTCCCTCCTGTTGCGGCACTATACTTTTATTGTCCCGTATTCGTTGTACTGCCAATTGTATGGTGCGGGCATTTCTAGGGCAATTGCGGCTGTCACCATACCTCTTTCGATATGTTCGCAGAGCTAAAGCAGCGTTTCCACGGCATTCACCGTAAATTAAAATCATGTCGGTGTATTCTGACGCCGTGTAAGTTACACGAGGCATTGTTGAACACTTTAATTACACACACACATAAACAACCAAAGTTTATTATTATCAGTTTATTATTATTAGTTTAAGTGTCCTATCAGAATAAAAGCAGTAAATCACAAAAAAAAAACACTAACACTAAATAATCCCAACGTGTCCTGTCACAATAAAAAAAAAACACTAACACTGAATAATCCCAACGTGTCCTGTCACAATAAAAAAAACACTAACACTAAATAATCCCAACGTGTCCTGTCACAATAAAAAAAACACTAACACTAAATAATCCCAACGTGTCCTGTCACAATAAAAAATCACAATTGTCAGCTCGCGAATTCGTCTAAACAAAAATTGCGCGGGAGCGTGTGACGCAACGTACATTCCCAAAGGATCGCGCCGGCGAACTGAAAAAACAAGTTTTTTAGGCCGATCGCAAGGATCTAAAGGTGCGTTTACATCTGTTCAACAACTGACAATTTTGTGGAAAGCAACATGTTGAAAGCAACACTGTTGCCATTTGTGGAATAAGTCTTGCAACAGAATGTCGGCCGTTCTACAAAATACGACTTTTTGAAACATGTTGCTTCTGTACCCACAGCTGACGCATTCATTCAACAATATTGCTTCTACAAATCATATTTTTGGTAGTTTGTGTTGTTAAAAATGGAAATTCAGTGGAAAAATAAAAATGTTATTCAGTTTATGGAGGATTATAGAAATGAAGAAGTACTCTGGACAATAAAAAGAAAAAAGATGCCTACTTAAAACTAGCCAAACGGTATGAGTGTTCAGAAGAGATGGTGAAGAAAAAAATAAAAAATATTAGAACAGCATTCCAAAAAGAACACCCTGTCACTCTCATAATGAAAGTGCAAGTGTGTGTATTCATTGCTTCCTTGTTTGCATTGCCATCTTTTACCGAAAATATTTGGTTTTACTTGTGACTTGGATCAGAGCGGCAACAACGCATTTCATTGATAGGCATAACAGCTGTTAGAAAAGATACATCGTGTTCAAACGGGGCAAAAACTAAAAAAATCATTTGCGACTAAACTACTGCTCCTATTTAATTGATTTTTGGTACAGGGCTTGAAAATGGTACCTAGTATAGGCAGTTTAAAGGAAAGCCCCTCTGTCGTATCAAGTTTGTATAACATACGCATTTATGCAAGCAATATTTATCATTCCATAGAATGGTGCCATCGGCCATCTATTCGTCTTCCTGCTACAAGACATTGCTGAACACATTTGGTCCAGAGTATCTACTCCACCTTTGGGTTCAGCCCTTGGGTTAGAAGCATCTTCATCGCACGTAGAGATGGGCGATGGGAAAAAACCCGACGGGAAAATACCCAGGTTTTTACCCATTTGGGTAAATACCGGGTATTTATGTGGGAAAACACCCAATAGACGGGTATTTTCATTATCTACACTAATACAATAAAGCTGAAGCGATTTTTTTGTTTTTTCTAACGCGGTAATCTGTGGAACTACCAGCAGGATTGTAAAACATGTTTCTGCATATAAAAAATAAAACAAAACATAGACAATCACAATTATTTATTACACAATAGAAAATAATTACGAAAATATTTTTTCATTCACTCGTTCTAAAATTTTAATCGCTATCGCTACTGTCATGAACATCATATAAATCATCAATTTCACAGAATTCTTTTTCTTCTTGGTTTCCACGAGATGTAGAAGGTTGTTGGTCATGAATTGGGCTGTTCATCGGGCTAGACAACTGTCTAGGGGTTGATAAGGGCTCGTCATCTTCGTCGTTGTCATCATCTTTATGTTTATGCAAAAGATTCTTATTATATGATATAAAAGCTATCTTTGCTGCTCTGTCTGTTGTCAATCTGTTTCTTTTGTGACTGTGTATATGAGCATGTGTGCTAAATGACCGCTCAGTCGCTGCAGAAGTGCAGGGAGCAGTCAGAAGGCGTACTGCAACCCTACTCAGCAATTTGGAGCTGCAAAGTCCCCTCCACCAAACGACTGGGTCCATTTCTGCGACATTTTTCCATATAAATGGTCTGCCCCATAAACCCTGTTTAGCTCTATAATTATCTAAATCTACACCAACATCAATATTGAGTGATTGGCTCACTTCATGTATATTGGTTTGATGCAATTATTTGTTCGCCTGGTTACAGCATTTATTATATCTTGTTTGTGCTGGTCATCTAAAATAGAAATTTCGGGTAGCACAAGTTAAATGTATATCGTATGTCTCTGAAAGCCATGTATACTTCGTTTATTAATATTCCGTTTCCTTCAAGTTTGCCAGATTTAGTCAAAATAGCCAGATTTAGTCAAAATAAATTATTATAGTCCAAATTTTTGGTGAAAACTGGCAAACTCAGAATAGCAAAATTGTCATTTTCACTAAACTAATAACTCAGTGCAATCTTAGTGCTGTCAAACTAAAATATAGTTAAGTTGTGTCACTTTAGTCTATTTCAGAATAGGAAATCGTCGTTTGACAGGAATAAACCAAATATTAGTGATTTTTAGTTTAGTTTACAGAATTTTGTACAACAGAATCGGCACCATTGGTGCCGATTCTGTTGTACACCGAACTAAACTAACTAAACTATCTCTAAAATTCCTTACTTTTGGCTATGAAAATTTTAATGCTATTCTGCAAGAAGAAATCGCTAAATTTAGAAATTATTTTGACCCGACTAAAAACGAATTTGACAATCAACGTGGTTTTTTTTTCTTTTGGTTTCGCAACGTGGTACTTGTGTGCGCTACGCAATTAATTTTTTAGAGACGAAGGCGCATGCAAGGGGGCAGCCTGGACGTGTTTTATATGGAATTTTTCACTTTTTGTTTGAAAAATAAAAAAAAATATTACCCACGTGTTGAGAATTAAACGTTCCGGGGTTTCATAAAGGGGTCGAAAATGTCATTATTTTTGCGATAGGACACGCCATTTTCGAGATATAAGCAAAAGAAAAAAGAAAAAATACAGCACAGTTTTTCCACGTGAAGGCGAGGCGTTGCTTGGTGTGAATTTTTGTTCATGACTACTAGTTTTATTCCACACCTTTTTAATCGCGATTAAAGATAGTCAGATTTAGTCAAAATAAATTATTATAGTCTAAATTTTTGGTGAAAACCGGCAAACTCAGAATAGCAAAATTGTCATTTTCACTAAACTAATAAATCAGTGCAATCTTAGTGCTGTCAAACTAAAATATAGTTAAGAGCCTAAACAACCTCAGCTGAAATTCGTATTTCGCCCCCACTTCCCCGCGCCACCTCACTTTTTATCTCGCTCGCACACTACTGCTCGCGGTCACGCGGTCACACGAGGTCGAAGACTAGGCTGTTAGACTAAATAAACGACACTATTATTAGGTTGGGGAAAAAGTCTTTTCGCATTATAGTATGTATGAACTTGTAATAAAATCTCTTTGGGTATACTTTTTGTATCTGGCTGGTTTTGGTATCATTGAAAGTTTAAATTTTAAAGAACATAATTCCAAATTCAAATTAGGAAAATGTGTGATTTTCATTTGTTTTTCGTACCGTCAAGATGAGTGAAACTAATGAAGAAATTCGATACATTTTAAAATTTTACTACAAACAAGGTAAAAATGCAACGCAAGCCGTGAAAAAAATTTGCGATGTTTATGGACCTAGTGTAGTGTCTGTGAGAGTAGCACAAATTTGGTTTAAGCGTTTTCAATCCGGAAATTTTGATGTCAAAGATGAACGTCGCTCTGGTCGCCCTATTACGGATAAAATGGATGCCATTTTTGAAAAAGTGGAGCAAGATCGGCATACCAGTAGTTACGACGTAGCTGAAGAACTGGAAATTGACCACAAAACAGTTTTGGCGCATTTGAAAAAAACTGGGTACACAAAAAAGCTCGACATTTGAGTACCTCACGAACTCACTGAAAGAAACCTAATGAACCGTGTACTCATTTGTGATTCTTTATTACGACGTAATGAAACCGAACCATTTTTTAAGAAGCTGATAACTGGTGATGAAAAGTGGATCACGTATGACAAGAACGTGCGAAAAAGGTCGTGGTCAAAGGCCGGTCAGGCTTCACATACTGTGGCGAAACCCGGGTTAACTCGCAACAAGGTGATGCTGTGTGTATGGTGGGATTGGAAGGGCATTATTCATTATGAGCTGTTACCACCAGGCAGGACCATCGATTCTGAACTCTACTGCGAACAACTGATGAGATTAAAGCAAGAAGATGAGAGAAAGCGACCGGAATTAATCAACAGAAGGGGTGTGGTTTTTCATCATGATAACGCTAGACCTCACACATCTTTAGCCACCCAACAAAAATTAAGAGAGTTTGGCTGGGAGGTGTTAATGCATCCGCCGTATAGTCCTGACCTTGCACCTTCAGATTTCCACCTGTTTCGGTCTCTTCAGAATTCTTTAGGCAGTGTCAGGTTAACATCACGAGAGGACTGCCAAAACCACTTGTCGCGGTATTTTGACCAGAAGTCCCAAAATTTCTATAGCAATGGGATCATGTCCCTACCTACAAAATGGCAAAAAGTTATCGAACAAAATCGGACCTACATACTTTAGTTAAATGTAAATAAACTTTATTAAAAAATGTTTTGAATTTTCTTAAAAAATGCGAAGAAACTTTTTCCCCAACCTTATATTTATCGGACGAGTACGCAGTAAGTAATAAAATTATCAATCATAATTTAAACTTAATATTACCGTCATTATAAGAACATAAAATTATACATCGCAAATTTAATTTCAATTTACTTATTTTACTATCGGCTACTCTTCAAACAATTTTTTCCAGTATACGCTGACCTCTGATTGTACGGAAAGCCTAAACAATGCGAGTGCAGCTTATACTGGAAATTATAGCTTGATGGGTAGCCGTGCGCAATATTTTACCTACTGCTACAAAATACTAGTCAAGTTCGAGCCAACTTTTCACTGAGGTTCCGCCCAATAGTTTAGTAGTAAGTTTGCATTTTATAGTTTTCACCGTGTACGAGTATGTATGTAATGTGACAGCAGTTTACGTATGTAATTATGTAGGTAATAGGTCTATGCAAGTACCTACCTACATATACATACCTATACAATATGTTGATTTGCATCCTCGTCAAATTCAAGGACGTAATTATGCTAATGATTCTCGACCCAAATCAACAATAAAATGGGTAGGTATTTTTTTTTTCCTGTTTACTGAAATCCGTAAGTGTGAACCAGCCGTATTTAAAGGCAGCGCGTCTGTTACTAGCCCTATAACCGCGCTTTCACACACAAACAAACGCAAACATTCATACACAGCGCATCCGCAACCATCATTCAATAAATGATCCGCGCACGCGCCTTGCCACGCTCCCGCGGGCGGCCCCCCGCCCCCGAACCAACAGTGTGTTTGATGTCGCCGCAGCGTTCGTGCGCTTTGCGAATTCCGCTTCTCGGTATCGGTGCATTGTTGAGACGTCATTCGATACAAAGTGCAAGATAACGGACAATTACTCTAATGTCGAGTTGGTGGAGATGGTCCGCCTGTATGCCATCAGTGGAAACAGCCTACGTGGAGCCATCCGGATGTTCACGGAAATGTTACCTGGCGTACAATGTTCATAATGAACATTGGTGGGTTCACCGCGACCATAACCCGCACGTAACCAAACGGCATGCGTTCCAAGTGCGGTTTGGACTGAATGTGTGGGCTGGCATAATAGGGGAACACGTGCTTGGACCCTACTTCACCGATGGGCACCTCAACAGTGCAACATATCAGAGCTGTTGCGTCACGTTGTCGAGGAGATGTTGGAAGATATTCCTCTGGCACTACAACGCAACCTCTTCTACCAGCAGGACGGTGCTCCCCCTCACTATGGTCGGCAAGTACGCGAGTACTTGACCAAAAAGTTTGGTGACCACTGGATCGGTCGCGGAGGACCTGTGGCCTGGCCTCCGCGTTCTCCGGACCTGACGCCTGTAGACTTTTATTTGTGGGGAGACGCTAAAAGGTTAGTTTACACGGAGGAAGTGACAAGTGTAACAGAATTACGTGCAAGGATCATTAGTGTAACACAAGTGCGCACGGTATGAAGCCAAAACAACTTGTGAAAGATCACTTACGTTATGCGACAACTACTACTGGCTATTGTCCGGCTCGAAAGTACGTGCTCCCGGGGTGGGAGCAGGTAGTTTCGAGCGGCTTATTGGTCGCCAATAGCTAGTTAATAATAGTTGCAGGTTCTAAGAAAAGATAAGCTTGTCTTAACTAACTAGTGTTAAAGCTTATCTAAGTGGAAATAACGTGACTCTAGTGTTGGGATTTTATCCGGATAAATACTCAAAATGGATAAATACTCGATAATTATCCGTTTTTACTGAGTATTTATCCAAAACAGCGGATAAATACTATTTTAAGTTTTCGTAATGTAAATTTTGTAATTTTACTAACAAAAGGATTAAAATTAATGAAAAACAGACAATGGTGCCGATTCTGTTGTACACCGAACTAAACTAACTAAACTATCTCTAAAATTCCTTACTTTTGGCTATGAAAATTTTAATGCTATTCTGCAAGAAAAAATCGCTAAATTTAGAAATTATTTTGACCCGACTAAAAACGAATTTGACAATCAACGTGGTTTTTTTTTCTTTTGGTTTCGCAACGTGGTACTTGTGTGCGCTACGCAATTAATTTTTTAGAGACGAAGGCGCATGCAAGGGGGCAGCCTGGACGTGTTTTATATGGAAATTTTCACTTTTTGTTTGAAAAATAAAAAAAATTATTACCCACGTGTTGAGAATTAAACGTTCCGGGGTTTCATAAAGGGGTCGAAAATGTCATTATTTTTGCGATAGGACACGCCATTTTCGAGATATAAGCAAAAGAAAAAATACAGCACTGTTTTTGCACGTGAAGGCGAGGCGTGTTGGTGTGATTTTTTGTTCATGACCACTAGTTTTATTCCACACCTTTTTAATCGCGATTAAAAATAGCCAGATTTAGTAAAAATAAATTATTATAGTCCAAATTTTTGGTGAAAACTGGCAAACTCAGAATAGCAAAATTGTCATTTTCACTAAACTAATAACTCAGTGCAATCTTAGTGCTGTCAAACTAAAATATAGTTAAGAGCCTAAACAACCTCAGCTGAAATTCGTATTTCGCCCCCACTTCCCCACGCCACCTCACTTTTTATCTCGCTCGCACACTACTGCTCGCGGTCACGCGGTCACACGAGGTCGAAGACTAGGCTGTTAGACTAAATAAACGACACTATTATTAGGTTGGGGAAAAAGTCTTTTCGCATTATAGTATGTATGAACTTGTAATAAAATCTCTTTGGCTATACTATTTGTATCTGGCTGGTTTTGGTATCATTGAAAGTTTAAATTTTAAAGAACATAATTCCAAATTCAAATTAGGAAAATGTGTGATTTTCATTTGTTTTTCGTATCGTCAAGATGAGTGAATCTAATGAAGAAATTCGATACATTTTAAAATTTTACTACAAAAAAGGTAAAAATGCAACGCAAGCCGTGAAAAAAATTTGCGATGTTTATGGACCTAGTGTAGTGTCTGTGAGAGTAGCACAAATTTGGTTTAAGCGTTTTCAATCCGGAAATTTTGATGTCAAAGATGAACGTCGCTCTGGTCGCCCTATTACGGATAAAATGGATGCCATTTTTGAAAAAGTGGAGCAAGATCGGCATACCAGTAGTTACGACGTAGCTGAAGAACTGGAAATTGACCACAAAACAGTTTTGGCGCATTTGAAAAAAACTGGGTACACAAAAAAGCTCGACATTTGAGTACCTCACGAACTCACTGAAAGAAACCTAATGAACCGTGTACTCATTTGTGATTCTTTATTACGACGTAATGAAACCGAACCATTTTTTAAGAAGCTGATAACTGGTGATGAAAAGTGGATCACGTATGACAAGAACGTGCGAAAAAGGTCGTGGTCAAAGGCCGGTCAGGCTTCACATACTGTGGCGAAACCCGGGTTAACTCGCAACAAGGTGATGCTGTGTGTGTGGTGGGATTGGAAGGGCATTATTCATTATGAGCTGTTACCACCAGGCAGGACCATCGATTCTGAACTCTACTGCGAACAACTGATGAGATTAAAGCAAGAAGTTGAGAGAAAGCGACCGGAATTAATCAACAGAAGGGGTGTGGTTTTTCATCATGATAACGCTAGACCTCACACATCTTTAGCCACCCAACAAAAATTAAGAGAGTTTGGCTGGGAGGTGTTAATGCATCCGCCGTATAGTCCTGACCTTGCACCTTCAGATTTCCACCTGTTTCGGTCTCTTCAGAATTCTTTAGGCAGTGTCAGGTTAACATCACGAGAGGACTGCCAAAACCACTTGTCGCGGTATTTTGACCAGAAGTCCCAAAATTTCTATAGCAATGGGATCATGTCCCTACCTACAAGATGGCAAAAAGTTATCGAACAAAATCGTAACTACATACTTTAGTTAAATGTAAATAAACTTTATTAAAAAATGTTTTGAATTTTCTTAAAAAATGCGAAGAAACTTTTTCCCCAACCTTATATTTATCGGACGAGTACGCAGTAAGTAATAAAATTATCAATCATAATTTAAACTTAATATTACCGTCATTATAAGAACATAAAATTATACATCGCAAATTTAATTTCAATTTACTTATTTTACTAACGGCTACTCTTCAAACAATTTTTTCCAGTATACGCTGACCTCTGATTGTACGGAAAGCCTAAACAATGCGAGTGCAGCTTATACTGGAAATTATAGCTTGATGTGTAGCCGTGCGCAATATTTTACCTACTGCTACAAAATACTAGTCAAGTTCGAGCCAACTTTTCACTGAGGTTCCGCCCAATAGTTTAGTAGTAAGTTTGCATTTTATAGTTTTCACCGTGTACGAGTATGTATGTAATGTGACAGCAGTTTACGTATGTAATTATGTAGGTAATAGGTCTATGCAAGTACCTACCTCAAGGACGTAATTATGCTAATGATTCTCGACCCAAATCAACAATAAAATGGGTAGGTATTTTTTTTTTCCTGTTTACTGAAATCCGTAAGTGTGAACCAGCCGTATTTAAAGGCAGCGCGTCTGTTACTAGCCCTATAACCGCGCTTTCACACACAAACAAACGCAAACATTCATACACAGCGCATACGCAACCATCATTCAATAAATGATCCGCGCACGCGCCTTGCCACGCTCCCGCGGGCGGCCCCCCGCCCCCGAACCAACAGTGTGTTTGATGTCGCCGCAGCGTTCGTGCGCTTTGCGAATTCCGCTTCTCGGTATCGGTGCATTGTTGAGACGTCATTCGATACAAAGTGCAAGATAACGGACAATTACTCTAATGTCGAGTTGGTGGAGATGGTCCGCCTGTATGCCATCAGTGGAAACAGCCTACGTGGAGCCATCCGGATGTTCACGGAAATGTTACCTGGCGTCTACAATGTTCATAATGAACATTGGTGGGTTCACCGCGACCATAACCCGCACGTAACCAAACGGCATGCGTTCCAAGTGCGGTTTTGACTGAATGTGTGGGCTGGCATAATAGGGGAACACGTGCTTGGACCCTACTTCACCGATGGGCACCTCAACAGTGCAACATATCGGAGCTGTTGCGTCACGTTGTCGAGGAGATGTTGGAAGATATTCCTCTGGCACTACAACGCAACCTCTTCTACCAGCAGGACGGTGCTCCCCCTCACTATGGTCGGCAAGTACGCGAGTACTTGACCGAAAAGTTTGGTGAACACTGGATCGGTCGCGGAGGACCTGTGGCCTGGCCTCGGCGTTCTCCGGACCTGACGCCTGTAGACTTTTATTTGTGGGGAGACGCTAAAAGGTTAGTTTACACGGAGGAAGTGACAAGTGTAACAGAATTACGTGCAAGGATCATTAGTGCTTTCGACACATAAAAACGAATGTGTTAGTTTTACGTAAGCTGAAAGAAAACCAGCTACGTCATACTTGATTGTGCCAAGAGTGTAATGGTGGCAACTTTGAACAATACCTCCGGGTAACATAACTAGGTAATTTATTTATTTGTACATTTTGTAAATACGTTGTTAGCTTAATCAATTTTATTTGTGTAAATAAGTTGATTTCAAATTTTTAACTACGCCAATAATACCTAAAAGTCGAAAGTATCACCGCTTACTGACATTTAACTAGCAAATCTTTAAAAAACATTTTATTTAGTAGATCGGGGTAGGTATTATTGACGGGAAAATTTCAAATCAACCAATTTAATCCACAAATAAAAACAAAATCACTACGAAAAGTTTAGGCTGAACGATAGCAATAAAGCAGAACTTACATTTTATTAATCATCTGATAGCAAGTCAGTGAACTTTTTATGGCGTCTAGTATTACTGGCATTACTAAGATTCCGTATCATACTGGTGCTTAAAATGAGTTAATTATCAAACTAAATGTATGACAATAATGTAGGTGATTTTCGAAATAAAATTAGGTAAAATTATCGCTACCGGTCGCTAAGGTCATTTCCCGGTCACGCACGAGTAAGACGTCGAAATTCATGCACACAGCTGCTTGTCGCTGTGTGCGTAGACTGCGTAGTCGGGTGATTCTCTTTCATTTGTATTGAATTAAGGGTTTAATTCTGAAATACTGTTAAATTTCAACAACAAAAAAAAGCAGCGCTTATTAGTTATTGCCCGGTACTGTACTTTCAATTGATTATTTATGTCTTTTATGACAACCACCTGAAATTTGACGAGGATGTAAAACAACATATTGTATATTATACATTTTCCAAACCGAATCTAAACCACTGCATAAATACTACTGCCATTAAAAACTACTCAAGTGCGAGTCACCATTGCACTGAGGGTTCTGTAGATACATTGGCTTGGTAGTAAGTTGACGCTTTGCTATTTTACAATCTTATAATATACTTTTCACCTTGTTTTACTAATTTCTTGCTAATTATGCATATAAATATATCTATATAAATAAAAATAAATCGCCGAAATGTACGTACGCGCTTAACTTCACCAAATAGGAAAAATATTTTTTGTTGTGTTCGTGAATGTCATGACAAAATTTGTATATAAATGAGGAGGTGAGGAACAAAAGTTGTCATTTACAGTTTTTAACTTTTTGAGTAAATTGAGAAAATAAATATTCAAGTTGACCTCAGCAATTTTTATTATTTTTTATTAACTTTTTGTGTGTCAATTATTGTATACAATTTAATGTATTATAAGGTTATCTTGCTGGTTTTGAAATTTGGATAAAAAATAAAACTACATATCAAATGACACCCTTTGATGCAATAGCTTGTAAATGTCACTATTTGATTCAATAATTTTGTAAAATGTCCCCTTTTGAAACTCACTGTCTAAAAAATGTTACCTTATGGAACATTCAGTATGAAAATAAAAATAGATTCACACAAAATATTTTTATTTCTTATACATGTAATTCTCCACAATCAGGTTCCAACCAATCACAACGATTTTCATTATCTTCATTGTCATTTTCACCGACATTACTTTCATACAAAATAACGCAATACCATTTTAATGAAGGCTCATTTTCCAGTCTTCTCCAAACTGCTTTTTTAATAAACTTTCAACATCCTTCTTTTTAGCACCTTTGATAAAGTGTCCCAATTCTTTCTCAGTACACTACCGGACATAAATGCTGTTCATTTTTTTGAAGGTTGCGATTTTCCTATACCCTCTTATACAAAATCACACAGCATTGTCCGGTACTGTACCCGGTTTGAACCAACTAAAGACTCTTCAAACGTATTTCTTAAGAATATGTCACTTTTTGAGTTCGTCACTGTGATTGAATAAAAATGTAACTTTTTGTTCCGGAAGCAGCAGTTCAGATCGATTTTTCTATGAAACTAGTCATTTTTTTAACAAAATCTTGAGAGTTACAGATAGAATTTAACATTTTGAGCCGATTCAAAAAAAAACTTAATTGAGCAAAATACGTAAATAACACCTTTTGTTCCACACCTCCTCAAATATAAGATAGGTAGATATAGTTAGGAAGGTAGGTAGGTAGGTAGGTACCTACATACGTAGGAAGATAGGTAGGTTGGTATGTAGGTAGGGTAAGTAGGTTAGGTACCTACCTACCCTAGGTAGTTATGGTATGTACCATAGTTTTTGGAAAATAATTAAAAATACTCGAAATTATACAAAAACTATTTTAATTCGCTTAAATCTCTAATTGGCATATTTCGAACATGTCTGGGATCGCACAGCTCAGGCAAAATGTATGTTTTATAAAAATGTTCTAATTTAGGTTCCATTTCTTCCCAATATTGGTCATTTCTCTCTATAATTTCAACTTTGATGTCTTTGTTGCATCCAGACCAGACTCCAAAAATACCTTTTGCGCCTACCGGTGATATGTAATTGTCCCTGCGCTTGTATATACCAAGGATTGATGATTGCATATTTCTTGAAGTCTTCTATAAAAATATTCAATGTCAATTATTCTTCGTCCTTCTGTACAAAAACAGCTTTTCCCTTCTACAGGAAACAGGATTATTATAACTCACTTCGTACCTGAAATGACCAGAATAAAAATATTTGATGAATTCATGCAAAACTGCCTAACAGTCTGCGCGCAACCGCGGTCTCGGTCGTGTGGGTGCGCGTAAGCGATATTTTATAAAAATTTCGAAAGTGAACGTAGTGTCTAAAATAGTGAAATTTGTGAGTTGCAACATTGTTATCAGTGAGATTCTTGCTTATCTGCAAAATAAAGTGGATACAATGGACAATGAGAGCATGGTACGGATATGTGCCTCAGCGTTTACTGTCAGTGAAGTAGAAAAAGCGAAAGGTTTGTTGTTTGACTCCATCAAAACAAACAGGCGGAATATTTCAAGAAGGAAGGATGGCAAAATCCAGCGAGATCTCGAGGATATTATTGGCATTTTCAAGGAGACTGATCCCGAGGTAATGCCTATTTTTGTGGCCAGAGAACTAAATAAATTACCACCTATCACGTTTGATCACGTAGACGTGACGGCATTATTGAAAGACATAGTTCGACTAAAGTCAGATGTTAGTGAAATAAAAGAGTCATATGTAACTACGAAGCAAATAGAAGTTTTAGAAAATAAATGGTCAAATTGTCGGTATAGTTCTGAGTACCGAATAAATATGAAGCGTGGAGGGTACTTAGGCGAAAGCGGACCGATGGCAATTCAAACGCCGAGAGACGGGTCAATGACCGAGCGAGTGGTTGACACCTGTCAAAGTCCTGACCACCTGACACATTCACCTGTCAGCGGTAATGATGTGTCATACCCAATCGACGAGCGTCCGATAGTGGCGGCGGCAGGTAATAGAGGAGCGTGCATCGCACCATCTCGTTTTCTCGCGCCAACTGAGATAACGGTACATGAAAGTGAACAACTCCCCACTACGTTAACTCATGCGCAGGTTGGTACTAGTGCGACTGCGACGGAGTGTTTTGCAAGCGAGATGGTGCGTCCATCGAACAACAGGTGCGAGAACGTCATACCAGCGGGTGCAGAGAGCGGAGATAACGGGTCGTCACCAGCTGATTTATGTAAACAAAGCGCGCAGATCGGCATTACGGCTGATAAGACGTTGGCAGTGCGAAAGTTATCTTTTGCGGAGACTGTCAGTAATGGGGAGCTATGGAAAAATACGAAAGAGGATGAAAACTGGATAGAAGTGCAGAGAAAGCGGTTAAGAAATAGATTTATAGGGAGCACGGGAAAGGCCGACTCAAGCTGCAGTAAATTTAAGGCGGCGGATACAAAAATCCCGCTGTTTGTATCAAATGTACACAAAGATGTGCTTGAGTCGGACATCGTGAGTTATATTTATGATAAGACGAAAGAGAAGGTATGATTTTTGCCTTGGAAATAGGTATACTATTTTTTGTACTTATAAGAATTTAGACCATTTTTAAATGAGTATGCTTCAAAAAAAGTAAAAAACAAAATTTGTCGTGTGGTTCCATTTTGCATAAATACGGACATACCTATATGCCGTATTTTATTAAGTCAAGACCACCAGCAGCACACCTGGAGCTTGATACTCAACATAATGGTCCTTCGAGTTAAAGACGATCGCCGTCTTTGTGTTACGCACGCGCCTCCTGTGGACTTTGGACTGGCCGTCCGTACCGCCTGTTCGTCAACGCCGTAGAGGACACTTAAAGGACAGTCTACCCAGAGGGATATTACTGAGTGAGTCCGTTCCATTATCCTTACTTTCCTGTCTTTTCATCTTTCTTATCCAGGAATTTAAAATAGTGCTTTACGGATCAGACACCTGCAACTCGTTCAAGTGGATTCTTTAGCGAGAAAAGCATAGAAAAATCTTTAGGACCGGCATGGCATGGCACTTTGCGGCGGACTTTTTTCTTTATAAATAATTATAAAATAAATCAAATTATTTTGACACGAAAATGTTCACACGACCGACGTCCCGCAGCATGCTTCAGTACCTACGGCTCGTCATTCCCATAGCTACCAAGATATTTCCCGGGATGCTGCAGCATGTTGTCACTAGTAATAAAACGACAATTGTAATATGAAACCTACCCGTTACTTTACTCTATGGTGAAATTATTATAATAAATATATGCATTAGGAATATTCAGATTCGAATAGTTGTCATTAAAAAATTATCGTCGAAGTAATAGTAAGCTACTTTTAATAGAATATTTCATAAAAAGTAACTGGGAACAAGCTATTGTCACACAAAGATTGATGAACAATAGGTCATACGTTGTTGAGGATGTCAATGGTGTACAGTATAGGAGAAATAGAATACACTTAAGACATAAGTATTCACATAACTATGCAAACCCTCCTATGCAATCCAACTCGTCGCAGGGGAAAGAGGAAGGTGACAGACAGGAGTCTAGACTTCAAGAATCCTCATCTCAAAAATCCTCAAGCGTAACAACCAGGTCAGGTCGAATTGTAAAACCACCAAGAAGGTTAATAGAGGAAATGGATTAACCATGTAACTATTAACTAAGTAGTATTAAGAATGATGTCTAGATTAAATGTAACTCAGTATTAATAAGAATGTTGTCTAGTTTTAATATAACTATAAGTATCATAGAGCATGTTGTCATGTAGGTAAAGTCGTTTGTCATTGTACATCTTATTAATTGTTTGTCAGGGGTTTAATTTGAACTCAACAAGGGGGATGTTGTAACATCACTATTTAGTAAGTAATTAGTGTGTACACCACTAGATATAATCGATGGTTCCGGTTTATACCTGTCACTCCGGCACTGCTATGTCTGATCAGGTCGGAGATACTGCTACTAAACTGTCTCTGTATATAATGTGATCCTCGTCTCAATAAACCAAGTATACTCAACATTATCTTTCATTCCAACAAACACAACAAGTATTAACAGTAATCAGTAGCTCGCTTTGATTAAAATAAAACTAATAGATATGTAACGTTCTTACGTTAGGTATTCAAACAGTGACTCTTATACGTTCACAGACACATTTACTCACACAAACAATCGTTATTATTACACGCCAACAAAGAAAGAGACAGAATAATGCACAAAGGTGGCGTGCGACCAAGACGGAGCATCACCGCTCTTCGTATTATTTCTTTAGAAACGCACGTCACGCCGAGCGACGACGGCGACGCGGCGCCCTGTTCTAGCGGGACGTGTGGCGAACATATTCGAACAGGTACAAATTTATTTAATCAAATCTTTAAAAAATAATAAGAAAAATGTACTTATGAGTGAAATGTGATGCCAAGTGATTTATTTTTTCTTTTAGAGTGGTTCATGCACCCAGTGAAGGCACACGAAGGCATTGTTTTTCTTTTTAGTGCGTTACTAGCGTACTGGAATATACACGCACGCACGTCTCAATCGAAAGCTAGTCGCATTGTGACTGAGCTAATTTATGCGGTCCATGCGCTATCGTCTAGTGACACATCTTCCGCTAGTTTTATTTTAATTAAAGGCAGCTCGTGTAGTCGTTTATCTCGTCAAAAATGACTTTATTTCAATAAAAAAACATAGCACAGTTCGGCACAGCGCGGCTCAGCATGGCGGGTAGCGCGCCTCGCTCGAGACTGCTGCGTTTTTAAATAGAGCGTAGCCTCACACAGCGCAGCACAGCATGGTTTGTTTGTATCCTCATTAAAAAATTAGACGAGCGAGTTGACCAAACATAGCACAGCGCAGCATAACTGATGTTGATTTGTCACCCTTAGCCTTCTAACCTTACCTATCCGAGTCGGGGTACTCTGAGTCGGGGTGTTATTATACATGTTATGTGAAAATAAAGTTACGCAAAATTAATGTAAATAATACTGATTATTATGAATAAAAAGAAATCTAAACAAAAAAGATACGACTTTGAATAACAGTCTAAAAGATGGTTATGTTGAGAAAATATAGGAAAACAAAGAAAAGTATAATAGATGTTTATTGCTACTGACATTATGAAGTTGAATGCTTCGGAATTATGAGCATTAGAGACAGAGTAGTTAGGAATTGTGATTGTTAGGATGAAAAATGTTAGGAAGAACATTTTCGGATTTCCAATTATCGGAGTCGAAAATTTAGGTGAACTTTGGCGCACCCGTGCCATACGTTGGGTAATTATTGTAAATATTAGTTAGTTAGTTTTTTATTAATTATAAAAGATCCTTTTATAAAGATTAACTACCTAAGTACCTATTATATGAGATCTGTTTTAAAAGCCATACATATTTGGCAAATATTTATCCATTTCTGGAATTCTATAAAACCCTCTCTTGTTGAAACTGACTGCCCTGTTAGTCTAGTGGTTAGTGACCCTGACTCCTAAGACTGAGGTTGTGGGTTCGATTCCCACCCAACACAAATCTTTGTGTGATGAGCATGATCATTTGTTCTGTGTCTGGGTGTTATTTATCTATAATATTTATGTATTTAGAAATATGTAAGTATGTTTATCAGTTGTCTGGTTGCCATTGTACAGGCTCTGCCTAGTTTGGGATCAGATAATGTTGTGTTGGTTGTCTTAAGATATTTATTTATTTATTTTTATAAACATATAGGTTCCTTTATCACTTCCATTATTTCCTTGAGCTTATAGAAAATTTTATTGGGCGGGTTAGGCCATTTAAAAGAATTTCCAGTAGTCAATGTCATTGTACTTATTTCGTACTCGTTCTTTCTCAAGCTTTCCATCTTACCAGGAAAATACTCCCCTTCATACTTAATTATTACGAAATTTCCTATCGAAAAATTCCTGTTTTTATTTGGTTTAGTTGCTTTTGAAGATGCAATTTTACTTAAGGGCAAATTCTCTAAACCCGAGTCTATAGAATTACAGTCTATTTTGATTCTTTGTTTTTGTTATTTTTTCTCTTTCTGGTTCTTTTTCTTCGTCATCTTCTAAATTATAACTAATATCACATTCAGCGTATGAAATCTACACATCTGACTCTTCAGAAAGTCGAATCTTCTTGAACAGTTTTCTTAATCTTGCTTTTATTGTTTTTTAGGGTTCCGCACTTCAAAAGGAAAAAGCGGAACCCTTATAGGACCACTTTGTTGTCCGTCCGTCCGTCCGTCCGTCCATCCATCCGTCCATCCGTCTGTCAAGACCCTTTTTCTCAGGAACGCGAGGAGGTATCAAGCTGAAATTCATATCAAATACTCAAGTTTACTGTCTCTTAGAGCTGTGAAAAAATCAAACTTCTAAGCTAACGCAATCAAAAGATATAGCCGTTTATGCCGCAAATTTCCGCAAATTTTCGAAACTCGCAAGGGAATCAAAACCTAAAGGGTACTCCCAGTAGGTTCTCACCGGGCATGGGTGCTTCGGTGGGTTCCTGTTCAGGATAAAGCGGAAGGAAACGCCCGGGTGTTTCCATTGTGAGGATCGTCTAGAGCAACGTTTCCCAACCTTTTTCAGCCACGGACCCCTAGGAAATCAAGCACAGTTTTCACGGACCCCCATAATAAAATAACAGCAAAAAAAAAAATCGGATTAGGTATTTATTTTAGTTATTACAGATACAATATAGGTCTCATAACTGTTTAGTATGAAAAATATGAAAAAATTTAATGTTAAGGTTGGTGTTGCTTTTTTGCAACTAAATCAGTGATATTCGGGTTGCTGTTGGTACTAAGTTGTAATCTCAAATCAGATTCTACTTGTAATTTGTTTCTGTATTTGTTTTTTGTATATACAAGAATAGAGAATGCCTTTTCACATAGGTACCTATGTGGTTGAAAAAAGCAGTAAATGTTTCAGTGTTTCGTTCGATATCTCCTTATAATCTGTCTTTACATTCACCCAAAAACTTGATAGTGAAGATTCTTTGAAATTACGTTCCAATGCTGAATCACGGGATATTTCTATAAATTGGTTTTCCTGTGCCGCTGTCAAGCCAGTAATATCAGTAACATCCGTGTTGAGAGGATGTGATATCCAATTTTTATTTTTTCGGGTACTGGAAAATAATCCCGGAACGAAGACCTCAAACCGCGGAGGTGTGTAACCATTTCATCTTGTACTTGTGCTGGCAATATTGCTTCACCAGAGCTTTCCAAAAACGCTGACAGTGTTGGAAAGTGATTATAGTTTTTTTGAATTGTACGATTTATCCAAAGTTCAAGCTTTTTTAGCAGCGTTTCAATTTTATCATCGACTTGGAAGATGTTGTTATCTCTCCCTTGTAGACCTAAGTTCAGCTCGTTAAGGGCACTAAATATATCAGCTAAACCGCGCGCTAAATATACAGCTGTGAAACCGAAAGCTAAGTATTCGTCACAAAACCTACGTCGTTTAACCATTGAAGTCAAAGGTTTTTCATTTGCTTCGTCCAAAGTGGAGTCATTTGGTTTTAACCAGCGTTTCATTGTCACAAGTCACAATAAATTGAAAAACTTAATTGGATTATTCTAATCTTAAACGCCACGCAACACAAAACAAAACAATTGCACTAATCGCGGGCAGCGAGCGCAAGCGCAGTTTGCGAGCAGTGCGGTGCGGTCGGTGGGAGGGAAGAGCCACGGCCCGCACGCACTTATTTCACTCACATCATTCATTCGGTCTCGCTTACCGCACGTTGGCGCACGTTCGCCGTGCTAAGTTAGCGTAGCGATTACGAGACATTAGCATTTATGTATGGTCCAGAGATGACACCGCGGACCCCCATACATATTCTCGCGGACCCCCAGGGGTCCGCGGACCACAGGTTGGGAAACACTGGTCTAGAGGACACGGTGGAGCATACGGTGGAAGTGTGCCGTGCCTGGGCGGAGCACCGCCGTGTCCTCGTGGAGGCGATCGGCGGCGGCGACCTCTCGCGTCCGGCCCTGGTGCGAGCCATGGTACGGAGCGAGAGGGCATGGGAAGCCGTCACCTCCTTCTGCGAAGCAGTAATGCTCGCGAAGGAGGAGGCGGGGCGCGTGAGGGAGTGGCAGTCACTGCGCCCTCACGTCCCTAGCCGCCGCAGGAGGAGACGCCCCGGGCGCCGGGAGTCGATTGCGGACTCCCGGCCACCGTAGGCGCGAGCTTGCGGGTGGCGAGCAATGGGTAGCTCGCCGCCCGGTAAGGACCAAGCTCGGGTCGACGGCGCGTAGTGTTCCACGCGCGCCTCAAAGAGATGTCAGCAGTACTGAAGGGGTCTGCTAGGACCGATGCTTGCCGGGGTCGCGTGATTGTTCGAAAGAGATACCGTGACCCTGGCACATGGGCAACTGAAGGAACACGGGTGGGTTTTAGTCAGTAAAAGTCTGAAACGCCCTCCCGCTCCGCCTAGAGCGGGAGAAATCATTTGAAGATTTCCCATCCATAAAAAAAGGGTACTTCCAGTCGATCTAGAATTTTGAAATTTGGTACGAAGCAACGTCTTATAGCACAGATAAAGGAAAAATTGCGAAAACCGTAAATTTTTTGTTACATCATATAATAAAAATCAAATAAAATTTTAAACTTTATACCTACAGGTTTGTACGGAACCCTCGGTGCGCGAGTCCGACTCGCACTTGGTTTTTTTCATTGGTTAACTTTTCTTTTAATTTTTTTTTTGGCTATTCACTGCCTAGCTCTTTCGTCTTTTTCTTGCTGTTTTTTATTTTTCTCAGTTTCCTTTTTCTTGTGATATTCTTTCCAAGCTTTACTGGTTACTGTTGATGGAATTTTCTCTCGTTTCATTCTCTTCTTATTACTATCCATCCAATTTTCCGGCCAAAACAAACTCCTCTTAAAACTGGCAAGTCCATCGGTTGTAGAATATGCGTAGAATTTGGGTACAAAGCAACAACTACAATACCATTTTCGGAGCAAAAATTTTATAAATGAAGCGTCAGGTGTAATTTGTGGACATACATACACCAAACACAAAGAACAAGACCTTTGCTCTAACCAAGGATTGAAGACATTAGTCATATATTCATAGAACGTGCTGCTACACATCCACCCACTCTCCAATTTACCTATTGCCCATTCATCGGGAACACTCACAGTGTTAGTTGAAGGAATTCGTTCATAATTAAATATGGTCATCGGAGGGGCAAGGTCTCTAGCTGCATTTTCAGTTATTAGGACAGTAAGATTGTCCTTTTCATCTCCGCAGCCGCTGTGTGGGTGTTTAGCTCGTTTTTTGGCGAGTACACGACCAGGTTAAGGTGTCAAGAAGAATGCGGTCTCGCCTGCGTTGAATATTCTGTGTAGGTCGTTTAAAATAGTTTTAAAGTTATTTTCATCAAAATAACTTCGATCTCAGTAAAAACAAGTCCTGATGTTATTTTCAGACATTATCTCGAGCTCTTGACAAGTTGTCTGCCACTCTTTGTGTCAAGTTTGGATGTCTCTTCATGAACGACTGAAACTACTTCTTGCTGGGTCTGTTGTTTGTAAAAGGATTTGGTATGTTTTGATCAATTATAATTTTTTTGCACACGGTCTAGTAGCGAATCTTTTGTCAGTGGAATATGTCTTTCAGATAACGCTAATATCCACTTTTCCAAAATGTCTTCTTCCCCTCTAGTTAAAACTGTGCTCGGCCCCATAGCGCAACCCATTGTTCTTTTTCCCAAAATTTTATCATGGAGCGTAATCCTAGGTACTCCGAAACGTTTCGCAGCAACTGCAATCTTTTCGCCATTTTTTACAGTTTCTACGACTTTTTCTAACTGGACGGGAGTATAATTTTTTCTCGGACCCATCTGTAAGAACCAATGATCAACACATGTCGATTACTGGTAGCTCGACTTTGATTAGTTTACATCAAATATCTACCAAATACGCAAAGTAAGAACTATATTCGCTTGTCAAATGAAAAATGTTTCAAAAAAGTATTATCGACACGAGTCGATTATTGCAACAGTCAGTATCAAAATAACCTTAAACTTTCGTTATAACAAAAATCGATCCTATAGTTCTTATAAAAACCCGTGAAAAACATAAAATTCAAATAAGTTATAAGGAAGTTAGTACAGTTTTTTGTTAATTATACTAATGTATAGTATAATTAACAAAAAAATGTACTCACTTCCTTAAGGGGCACACCTAGTGTGACGGCCTAAAAAAAGGTGATTTTTAGCAATTTTTATTAAAAACACTACTTTATTAATTGTTTCAAAATTTTAAGAGTATATTTGTACATTTTTTAAGAATATACAGCGAAATTTTTGAAAAAAAAAAATTCAATTTTTTTTAAATTATAGTTAAAGTCTCGTTAAACTAGAAGATATTATCCCCACGACCAAAAAAAACTTAAAATTGATAGAATGGCGGCGTTTTAAAAAAAAAGTCGGATTTAACCCAAAATTTTGGTCGTTTTTGGCCTGCCAAAATTCGATTTTTGATCAAATCAAAAAATCGATAGATCATTGTATGGAGAACTATATAAAACACATGTTGAAAAAATTCGGTAGTGATCAGAGCATTTTTCTTTGAGTAATCACTGCAGCAAACTCGGAAAATGCTGTTTCGTGAAAACCGCGTTAAATGTGTCTGACTCCGAAAAAGAATTCCGATTTTTTTTCTACATGTTCACGGACAATATCTTCTAGTTTAACGATATCTTTTTTTTTAGATTTCATCCACGGAGAAGACCGGAATCACTGCAGCAGTGGATGACATTTTTTCTTTTCACGCCGACGGAGATCGTAACTTAAAAAATATGTAATTTTTTTCTTCAAAAATTTTGCTGTATATTCTTAAAACATGTATAAATACACTCTTAAAATTTTGAAACAATAAAGTAGTTTTTTTTTAATTCACAAAAATCACCTTTTTAGGGTTCCGCACCTCAAAAGGAAAAAGCGGAACCCTTAAAGGATCACTTTGTTGTCCGTCCGTCTGTCCGTCCGTCTGTCAAGACCCTTTTTCTCCGGAACTTGTGGAGGTATCAAGCTGAAATTTATATCAAATACTCAGGTCTACTGTCCCTTGGACCTGTGAAAAATCAAACTTCTAAGCTAACGCAATCAATAGATATAGCCGTTTATGCCGCAAAATTCCGCAAATCTTCGAAACTTGCAAGGGAATCAAAACCTAAAGGGTACTTCCACTCGATCTAGAATTTTGAAATTTGGTACGAAGTAACGTCTTGTAGCACAGATAAAGGAAAAATTGCGGAAACTAAATATAATAAAAATATTTTTTTTAATTTTAAATTTTTATACCTACAGGTTTGTACGGAATCCTCGATGCGTGAGTGCGACTCGCACTTGGCTGGTTTTGTTTTAGGCCGTCACACTAGGTGTGCCCCTTAACCCGGCGAGGATGTGGTGAAAATAGTTACGTGGAGGTTGTGGAGGATATACAGAGTTGATATGACAGAGGGGCATTAAATTACACTACGTATACTATTCGTGTTTAGTATTAATTCGATACGCTATAAAAATAAAAAGCACCATAAATGAGGTTTTATTTCAAACAAACTAAATAGCTTTCAAATCAGAGTGAAACGCAACCACCCTTTGTATATAAATTTAACTGACCTTAGATACCTACGTAAGAGCGGCAACGGCGCCCGCCGGAGCGCGGCGTGTCAGCGGGCGGCCGGGGCGGCGGCGGGAGCTGCTGGTTATATGTTCGGTTTTGAAATACGCGCACAACAACAATCACAACAAAATCACTAAATTTTTAAATTCCCGATGTGTGCTCCATTCACATTAATGCACAAATTATACCGACAGAGAATATTTTTATTAATTTTCTAATTTTCTCAGCGCGCAAGTTCGACAAAACAAAAGCGGCGCGGGAGTTCGCAAAGGGTAGCGTTGGCGAACTGACAAAACAAGTGTTTAGACGCCGATCGCAAGGATGCAGTAGGAAGTTTAGGAATTGATCTCCGTTTTAAAGTAAACTGTAACGTGTCAATAATGACACTGGAACTCATTGCAATTTATCAAGCGATCTTTTATAGTCGAAATCAGAATTTAAAAAGAGTTGTAATTCTTTCAGACAGTAAAAGCGCACTACAGCATATTGCTCGATGCGCCTCTGGTTCCAGAGGCACATCGATTGCATATGATATCCTTGAAAATATTTTTTTTTAGTTAAGAATAACATAGAAATTAAATTGCAGTGGGTTCCAGCTCACATTGGATTACGCGGTAATGAGGAGGCTGATCGTCTATCTAGAATAGCAGCAGAAGAGGGTAAAACTATTCACTACTTACCTGATTATTGGGAGTACATTTCTAAATTTAAAGTATGTTGCTATAACTCCTGGAAACAACACTTTGTTAATATCTGTCAGCAAAAGGGTATCTGGTATAGAACCATACAGGATGAGCCTCCTCGTGTGCCTTGGTTCGATGATGAGAAACTTAGTAGGAATTACATTAAATTAATATTAAGACTTCGCTCTGGACACTATCCATCAGCGAAGTTTGCTTATCTTATGAAAAAAGTTGATTCCCCGAATTGCAGAGAATGTAATCAGATTGAAGACGTGCAACATTTGCTGATGGATTGTGTCCGGAACCAGCGTGAGAGGGAGTCACTTTGGAAGGAGTTAGAACTAAATAAAGTAAATGTTGGAATAATACAATCAATTTTATCTCAACCATCTTCAGAAAGTGCCAAAAAGTTATGCCGTTTAATAACAGTCCTTCCTCCGTGACTTCCTATCAATAACGAATTTTACCTAAGTTGTGTAATGATTATTATGTAATGCTTTATTTAAGTGTTAATGTTAAGAAATGTTAAAGGCACGATGGGGTTGGCATATCTGTTTAGATAAAAACCTCAAAACAAATAAAGATTAAAAAAGAAAAAAAAAGGATGCAGTAGCAACACAGTGACCTATTTCTTTTACGCGCGGGATGTTTTGTTATGACTGTCACTCTCGTAATGAAAGTGCAAGTGTGTGTGTTTATTGCTTCCGTGTTTGCATTGCCATCTTTTAGCGTAAATATTTGGTTGTACTTGTGACTTGCATCACAACGGCAACAACGCTTCGTAGGTTGTACTCAGATTTATCGTTTTAAGGTGAATGACCTATGCGTAGACATAATCAGCTGTTAGAAAAGATACATCGTGTTCAAACGGGGCAAAAACTTAAAAAATCATTTGCAACTAAACCTACTGCTCCTATTTCCATTGAATAACAGCCGATTAGTGGGATATTACTTTATGGGATTTTGTTTTTTTTTAAACAAGTGATAATACAAAATATTTAATTTTTTTTATAATTTTAGCTAAGGCCTAAAAACAATCAACTTTTGCAAAGCCTTCCGTTCCAAACATAAAAAACAAACTAAAAATAGATAAAACTTCTCTTGAAATTAGGATTATATGGTATACATATAAAGGACCATGCAAAAAATTGTATGGGTGCTGTCCCAACCCACCAACAGACTTGGGACTAGTTTTAATATTATTATGAAGTCCCATAAAAAGACAAATAACAATTTTTTGACCGTAAGTAGATGGGATTATTAAATAATAAATAAAAACATTTTACTTAAAAAAGGGTATTTATTTTTATAAATAACTATATTTTAGATATTAATTACAATAAATAATGGTTCAACTAAACATTTTAGGTATGAATAACAAAAACTTGTATGTGTATTATATAAGTATGTATATTTTTGATAAAATAACAACATTTTAGGTAAGTATTTATCAAAGTTTTTGTTATTGTTAATGTACATACATATTTACATTCAACTGTTATCCAGGTTTTAATAACTTGATAACTATTCGTCTATCATTATAGTAGATAGCATTTCTGCTGGCAGATTAAATTCGGTGTGACAACCTTTCCCCATATACCAAATAATTGAGACTATATGCGCACAACTTCCAAATGTACGCGCCCCTGTTAAGCATGTGCAGTATCACTGCTCAATGGCATTTCTGCCAGTTTCATTACGGTTTATTAATATGTAACTATAGTAAACGCGTGACCTAACGTGTCTAGATTGTATGCGTCCTCTGAGCAGCCATACATTACTTTGTCGAATGTTATATCTTGACAAGTCATGCAGTTGGTTATCTCGGAATAGTTCTATAAAATATATTACGTTCCGAAAATGTTCCGCACAATAAGATTTGGCTAGTTTAATGTGGTAGGTTCCCAAAGCAAATAATATGATGTCATCATCAGTCAACTGAGGAAACTCTTCAAACTGTGAGATATTGGCATCCATGGTCACAAAGTTAACTCTTTGCCTATTAAGGTTTTTGCCTTCGACATAATTATGCAAGAGGTTCGGTTCATTCATATGAGTTCGGATTATTTGAAGGAACTCAGTCGCAAGCCTGTGGTCTGTAGCGACACGATAATGTGCGTTTATGAACGATGCTGCTATGCGGAAATCAGCAAACATATTTGGTAATGCTCGGTTAAAATACGTCTGTTTTAATAGTTTAAATCTGTTTTTGAATTTCCCATTCATTACCTCTACAACCCATCTGCATACAGTCACTAGACGAGAGTCATTTGCTTGTGCTTTCGATAATTGGGTAGCGTTCCTATCCTTAGTTGGTGGCATGTAAGCTTCATATTCAAGGGATTCAATATCGGTAATACTGTCCCTGAATTCCCTGTCTA
Organism: Aporophyla nigra; assembly: GCA_947507805.1. Classification (NCBI taxonomy): domain Eukaryota; kingdom Metazoa; phylum Arthropoda; class Insecta; order Lepidoptera; family Noctuidae; genus Aporophyla; species Aporophyla nigra. The sequence continues at coordinate 20,333,670 of OX382292.1, read as the reverse complement.
AAATAAAGACGTCCCCTCTGTGCAGTAACCAATGCAGCAGATTCTCTTCGTCATTCATTATTTTCTGCATTATAGTTGCATCTGATATCGTTGCTGGGAATGGGCCCACTACATCTATGATGTATCCATCGCTGCTAATTAGAATGAATGGTTTTAATAAGTTACGGAACTTGTGGAGACTATAACTTTTCCTCTGAAACAAGAAATTAGTGCTTTTTTCGATGTACACATAGGTTGCATCTGCGATAATAATTAATTTTGTATTGTCCTCATTTCCGAAAATATTTTTTGGTAAAAATAGGTTTCTGTTCAGAAGCTCTTCCCTAGAAATATGGTCTAGGCCAAGATGTCTTGGAACGTATTCACTTGTAAGACATTGTCGCGCTATTTTTAGTCGATATTCTAACACTTGACGTGTCACACCGAAAAGGGTAGCAAGTCGCTAGTTTGATTCTCCAGTTCTTAGTTTTGTTAAATAAGCGCCGAGAACTGAGCGCGGACGTCTGCTTCTTACGGCGAGAGATGGCGTTTCTTCTAAAATTGTATTAAATTGTTCTAAAGTAACTCCAGTCCAAAAATGAAGTTCACTGTCATTTAGTGCACTTGACGATTCAAAATCAAATCTTCATCTTTTATTGATTGCTTCTATTAACATATTCGACATGTCACTAAAAAAGGAAGCGTTAAAATAATGTGTAACGTTTACATTATCCAGTAACTCCTCGAAGTCATTGTTATTTAAATGTTCTTCGCATATTCGCGAACTTGGTGGAATATATAATCGGTAATGGCAAACTAGATGTAGCTTGATTGACACAGGTACTCGTCTTAGATTTTCATGTCTACATTGCCTATATATACAGGCATTTGAAGTATTTGGTGCTCTTACGTAATCACGAACATAGAATTCATGTGTATCTTCCTCTGGACTGTCCTGACGATCTTGAGTTTCTGCAACATTGAGGGGTTCTTGATTGTCAGCATCTATTTGGGGCTCTGGTTCTGGACCTTCGACAACCAAGGGAACGTCTTCACGGCGTTGTTGATGAATAGCATTGTTGGCTCTCTGCCAGCATCTATGACATACTGCCATGACGTTATTGAATAATATCTGAAAAGGAAATATGTTATTTAGTTTTTAATGTTATAATTGAAGGCAAAAATCAATAGGACACCTGCTACAAATAAGAACTTAAATATTAAGGCAAGTACTAGTGAGCATAAAATATTTCAAGCTTTTAATGAAATAAAACATCAAAAGGTTGACATATTTTTTGGACCTTGTAAACACTTTTGAAATAAATATTTGAGATCAAAAATAATGTTATTTTTTGTAACATGGTGCAGTATCATTTTGACATGCTAACTATTCCCGTAAGTATATAAAAATATATTTATTACTATGTGTAGAATTGTATCTATACTCTCCAACTGAAAAGCTAAACATTATTTCCCTGTGAATATTGAAATGACTTTAGCCTTCATGTTTTGAACCAAGTTGACGAGCGGTAAATGTTAGTAGCAATAACAATGAGCATACTTTTGTGTCTCCGCTACCTGCGTGTTTGGCATCTGTGAGTGCGAGCGAGACAGAATAGTAACAATGATTTATGGCCCGACGACTCAAGTTCTTAACGCAAACACTATACCTAAACTTCTTAAACAACACTGCTTGCTGTGGATCGTAGAACAGTGTTATTAAGTGTTTTATATAATATCGAAGTACTTAAAAAATGTAACAAAACAGCATCGTAAAAATTCCCTCCTTATATTCTAATTCTGCTTACTTATTTACTGTTTTATTAATGACTTACTTGTGTCAATCCATTTTGCGAAATATAGGCCACCAACTCAGGACTACTTTGACGCAAAGTATCTTGTAACAAGTGTCGCCTCCGTCTTAAAATTGATCTAGGGCACATCACACATCGCCGTCCTGTCTCCATAGTTGTAAAAATCACAGTCCAATAAACGTGCCACGGTAATCGAAAAACAATCAAAGGGTCCAATAAACAAGCAGGGGTCAGTAATAGTCGCAAACAAGCCGATATCGCACCAATAAACAACGTGAACACAGCGGAACGTACAGGCCACGACTGAGGTGTGCGCGCGCAGGTTGTTAGCAGAGCAAGGGGGGAGGGTGCAACGAGATAAGACCGTTTTTTTTTCTGTGCGTCTCACGGCTGTTCTCTATCAATATTGTTTATAGTTAAATAGTGTTCCTGAACATTTTTTTACAATTAACTGTACCGAAAAAAGTGAACAAGATTATTTTTTTTGCACGTTATCCCCATGACTTACGGTGATGTCGTCATAATAAAAAATGATCATGCTACTATGATGTATTAAATGAGATTCATTTGAAATCTGTTGGTGGGTTGGGACGATTTTTTGCATGGTCCTTTAGAGATCAATCAGTTTCACTAAATAAGTCAGTCTTATATACTACACAATATTACTGTCTGTTGTTGTAGCACATTCTTAGCAGAACGAAACCGTATTATCTGGACAAATATATTTATGGCAATCTTCGCAAACGTTGCCAGTCTTCCGATGTCGGGCATAAGGACACACTTGGCACCTTTTTCGTACACCTGGAACTCTGACAGGCGGTTCTTGTTCAGATTCTCCACTGAATTCTCTAATTCTCTTACGTAGCAGTCTCGGCAATTGGGGTATTTCTTTTCGGGCAAACAAGTGTTTAGTAACGAGCATACGGCCTAATGTTTTTTTATAAAATTGCGACGTTTCTGGACAGTTTGAGTATTAGACTCGTGTATAGTACATGCGTCGATTCCAGCTATATTTAGCATTACATAGAATACAGTCAGAGGCCATTTTTTTTAGTTGCGGCTTACATCGTATGTCGGACAACTCATCTGCAACGTCTACTCTACCTTTAGTGGAGTTATAAAACGTGTTTATCTCAGGTTTTTTTTTCTTTCCAGTCGATTCGTTAATTTCAGCATTGTGGTGGAGACTTGAGTAGGACAACCTTGTTTTTCTTTGGAATATGAGATACTAGTGTTACTTCTTTTTGAATTCCAAACTGCGATAAAAAGAGATCTGTATCACAACGGCGAGTATTGATAAATTATTTTGGGATTTGTCTCTTGTTTTTACGTACTGTACCCACAGAAGTCAGCTTGTGCTCATTGAGCAGATGAGACACAAGTTCAAAACTGGTGAACCAATTATCGAAAGTCACATTGCGGCCAGTTTTCGAAATAGGCAGTACTAGAAGATTCACGACATCAAAAGGTTTGTTGCGTACTGCAAATGGTCCCACTGGCTGCTTTTCTGCGTAAATCTCGAGGTTGAAAATGTAAAAGATTTTTGCGTCAACCATAGCTAATATTTTTATATCGTATTTCGCAGGCTTTGACGGAGTATATTGCCGAAATATGCATCTGCCTCTGAATGCGAACAATAATATTTGAAATAAATGCTTTGATTTTGACTTTATTTGAATTCTTTGTTGAACACTAAACAATCATATGATGAAGGCCCAAAAAAGGCACTTTTGAACGTCAACTGTTACATAAAAAAATAATAGTTTAAAAAAACTAAAAAACACGCTTCCATGGAAAACCAAACTAAAAAGTTCAAAATAATGGAAAAAAAGCGTGGGGTGCTTTTAAGGTATTTTTTTATTGATATCGGGCACCCCACGCTTTTTTTCCATTATTTTGAACTTTTTAGTTTGGTTTTCCATGGAAGCGTGTTTTTTAGTTTTTTTAAACTATTATTTATTTTCTATTTTTTAGGGTATTTCGAATTTTGAGACGTATGTCAGCGTAGTTTGTGACAGTTTTTTTGCTGTCCTGGTAACCCTGGCAAGGATAATGGCACAAATTTATGAAATTATTGCATTGTCATCAGTCCTTGACAGGTGTGCAAAGTTTGAATGTAATCTGGTCGTTTAAAGTGGGTCAAAATCGCACTATAAGGAGTCGGTTACAAACAAACATACAAATATACAAACATACAAATATACAAACATACAAGTGAAGCTAATATAAAGCGTGTAAAAAGAATTGATTCTAGTTGCCCCTTCCAAAAAGTAGATTCGTATGGAGAAGAATGGGCAAGAAACTCCACCGTTACTCTTTTAAAATAGTTTTCAGTATTTGTATACAATATTTATATAATTATATGTGAAGACGATGCACCTACAATAAAAATTACCATACCACAACAGGTAAAAGAACTGAAAATGAAGCAATGAGAGATAAATTGATTATATGATAGATGCATGGTGCTCACATATTTACAAAAACATTGTGAAGGCAAGAATACGAATTTCCTAATATATTTACAAGTTACAAGTCAGTGTATGAGTTACAGTAATTACAGAATGTAAATCAGTGTCATAGAAGAAAAAAAAATTATAATATCTATACAAATAAGTTATCAAAAAACATTGCAATGGCAAGAATACGAATTTCCTAATGTTTTTACAAGTTACAAGTCAGTGTATGAGTTACAGTAATCACAGAATGTAAATCAGTGTCATAGAAGAAAAAAAAATCATAATATCTATACAATTAAGTTATCAACCAGTTTGATAAACTCTAAAGGTACGATTCCACCAAGATGATGTGCAGCACATTTGCTTACTAACATTTTGTGCTAAACTCCAGCAGTGCAGGTTCTTAAGCTGGTATCGCATTTGGCTTCCATCTCCACTGGTCAGGCTGTGCGTAACTTTTGTAAGCGCACAGTTCAGCACATTTGTGCGCGAACATGTTCACTGAGCAGAGTTTCTGCCGAAGACAGTTCAGTAGTTAATATGGACGGGCAGGAAAACGTAGTGCTTTGTGCTGAAGCATGTGTTTTACTGTGTAGTCTGCTTAAAAAGAAGCGAAGAAAGAAACCGCGATGTTGGGTGAGGCCTTTACTACAGCGACGGAATGAGAAAACGAAAAGGTTTCTAGAAGATATAAAAATAGATCCATTGAGTGGATTTAAAAATTTCACACGTATATCTTGCAAAGATTTTGAGTTGCTAGTCAATGCAATTAGTCCTTTTATTGCTAAGCAAGATACTAACTACAAAAAATGTGTCCCTGTTTCAATACGGCTTGCAATCACCTTAATATTAGCTTTCTTTTCTTCAGAAATTGTACCATATTTTCCTTGTACCCGTTCAACTACAAAGTCTTCTTCTTGACCTCTTTTTTTAATATATCTACTTTTCTAAATGGCATCATTTCATCATAACTTTCTTTGTATAAGTAGGCACCGAATTCTTCTACCCTTACCCGTTTAATACCGTCCCTGAAGTTAACCTTGTTTTTTTTCGTCGTAGTTTGCTTGTTTTCGTCTTTTTTTCTGTTTATCAAATTGAGTTGCTTTTGCAAATCGTTGATTTTACGAAAATGATTCGTCATGTCAATAACAAAATTATTTCGAGATGCTTTGCATATAATCTCTCGATATTGCTCAGGCACATATATTGCCTCATGCTTGCGCATGATCTTTTCGATACGGCCAAAATCTCTATCAGAGTCCAAATAGGAATGACCGACTTTGGGAAATTTGTGGTCAATTATTTTAAAATAACCCTTCATAGTCATGTATTGGTAGACTCAGAATTTTGTCCAACGTGTTAAAAATCTAAACAAAACATATTCACTCGGTGCATTCGTAGTAAGCAACAACACATTACCCAACACACAAACATATAACTAGCTAAGTCAGACCTTAGGCTACAATATATTATCCTAAGTTATAAAAAGAAATTATATTTTATGTAGTTATAAATAAATTTCAGGACTGACCATTGAACTTGGCACCCATTTAGATCTCATTTCTTTTGTCGTTGAAGTCAACAACCAGGGCATATATCACAATATTGAACTTGGCTCTCATTTTACATTTCGACACCTCCTACGTAGACTATCGTAATCAACAAATTTTGATTTTTTACTTTTCTTTATTTTCATACTTCTAAATATGCATATTTAGAAGTATGAAAATAAAGAAAAGTAAAAAATCGAAATTAGAAGTATGAAAATAAAGAAAAGTAAAAAATCGAAATTTGTTGATTACGATACTCTACGTAGGAGGTGTCGATTTATGTTTTTGGTGGGATTTTGTCTAAAATAAGGATAGTTGTCTGGAAAAAACAACCATCAGTCTACCGATGAAGCTGACCTATCAAGTTTTACTGAGTGAAACTGTAGGGCAATAAAGTCAATATAATTATGTAATTATTAATACTTGATACCTACTCGAAAACTTGGCACTGCGTTTTTTAATATCTTCCTATATCCTTTTTGGGTTATATTGGTATGTACAATATAGGGTTGCCTACTGGGAGAACAATGAAAGGCGCGAGAGTCTAATTATTATTATTAATCAGTTTGTTATCTTAATGCCAACTGGTTATATTTCTGACTAACTTACGTTTATACATTCTGTATGGTGCGTGCGTATGCGTGTGCATATGTGTGTATGTGTGTGTGTGTCCCTACAGTATACCTCTCCCTTTTTTTTAGAAAATTACATAACACAATTTTTACTTGGTCTCTATGTTTCAGTTCTGTGTACATTACATTACAATAATGCTTCTATGTTACATTGTGCTTATCTAGAATAGGTAGATATTCTTACAATCAATGTATTGTGTTACATTTTAATAACAGGATGTTCTTATTTTTTAATCAGATTTACCCTATTTATTATTTAAGTCTTTCTTTTCTTGTTTTTATAGTTCACTGGATTAAAATATACTATTTATCAACTTTTTTTTTATTTCACTACACCTTTTTATCACATATTTATTTCCGCACTTTTCACTGTTTACATTAAACCATATTATGTCGTGGTGTGCTTGCTGGGCCCCTGGTAAACTATTGGTGCGTTGCCATACTGCCACATTTCCTTTCGCAACGTTTTCTGGGTACTTAGCTTGCATCTCTTATACACCATGTATAGTGTGTATATGCTAAGTACTGCTGCTATCAATATTATCACTATGCCATATTTTTCAATTGTTTGCTCGAAATGCGAATTGGTCGCACTGTTCGCTCCGTTTTGGGCGATGATTACTTTTTCTGTCTTTTTCTCAATACTATATGTTTTTCCCAGTTTTGTGAGTAATGAATACTGAATTATTCACTAATATATTTGCTGTAAGTGTTACACTGTAATATTGAATGCTATTTGTGAGTTATACAGTGGCATTCCAATGACATTTCCGTTTCCTCAACAAAACACATAATATGCACAGTACACGATATTATTTCATACGCTGCTAAGTCTAGTCGACACTTTTGATATACTAGTTATATTACCCATGTTTGGTTACATTTATTTTCTAACTAGCTTTTGCCAGCGGCTTCACCCGCGGAAAATATCCCGCGGGAATGTAGTACCGAGATAAAAAGTACCCTATGTGTTAATCCAGGTTATAAACTAACTGTGTTCCAAATTTCATCCAAATCCGTTCAGTAGTTATTGCGTGAAAGAGTAACAAACATCCATACATCCACACATCCATACATACAAACTTTCGCGTTTATAATATTAGTAGGAAGTAGGATTCTACTTATTGCAATATCTTAACTAATTACATTTTTATAAGAATCTGGCTGGTGTTCTAATCAGTTTACCACTTTTGGTTTTTCTGACACTTTGTTTATTATTTGGTTCATTTACATTTTCTTGTAACAAATAGGCTGGTTTTAACCTATCTATTTAGACTGTTAGTATTCTATCTGGTAATTGTATTTTATACACCTTTTCTATCCTTTCCAACATTTTGTATGGGCCTTCGTATGGACATGTTAATGATTTCTTTACCTTGTCAGTTCTTAGAAATACATGAGAACATTATTTAAGATCGTGATGTACAAAAAATACTTTGGATTCATTAGATTTCACATTACTTGGCTTATATTGTATTATAGTATCACTTATATTTTGCACAATAGTATGTGGTTCATAATTCTGATTACTTAATTCTACGAAAAATTCTTCTGGCAATCGTAAAGCTCGGCCGTAAACCATTTGTGCGGAACTTACACCTCTATCAGATTTGATGGCTTCACGAAGTCCTAACATTGCAATAGGGAGTTCGTGAGTCCAATTTTTATTGTTATCTAACCTGGCCATTAACGATGCCTTTACACTTCTATGCCACCGCTCAATTACTCCGTTGCTTTGCGGGTGGTAAGGGGTTGTCCTTATCTTTTGTACACCTAAATATGACATTAATTTTTGAAATAGTCTGCTTTCAAATTGCCTGCCCAGGTCTCACGTGAGTTGGACTGGACAGCCGAATCTTTATACCCATTCTGTATACACTATTTTCGCTACTGTCTCTGCTGATAGGTCTTTTATTGGATAAGCCTTTGGCCAACCTGTACCTCTGTCTATTATTGTTAAACATTATCTATATTCCTCTGAGGTTATAAGCAGTGGTCCTTCTATATCAATATGTAGGTATATGATCAAATCTGTCTACCGGAGGATATTTTCCATATTCTGAATTAGTGTCTCTATTTACTTTTGACTTTTGACAGTTGGTACATGTTTTTGCCCATAGGCTAATATCTCTGTTCATATTTGGCCACCAAAATTTTTCTTTAATCATCTGGCGCGATGTACGTATGCCTGGATGACTAAGATTGTGTATTGCATAAAATATATCTTTCCTACAACTTTCGATTAAATAAGGTCTTGCGTTTTCTTTTGATATTTCGCAGTATATGTATTGATTGGTATTTGGTACTATATTTTTTTTAAACTGGTATCTAGAATCGTTTATATAGTTTTTAATTTCTAGATCTTTGTTTTGCTCTGTTGCTAGTTTTTCATAATCAATTACGCTTGATGTACATTCTTTGCTTTCTATACGTGATAGTGCGTCTACGACAATATTATCCTACCCACTCACATGGCGTATGTCTGTCGTAAATTCGCTTATAAAGAGTAACTGCCTAATACGTATTAGACTTTCTTTATTACTATTTTTACATAACTTTGTAAATGCAAATGTTAAAGGTTTGTGATCCGTGAAAATGATTAGTTCACCTCCCTCAAATAAACATCTGAAATGTTCTATAGCTAAAAATATAGCAAGTAACTCCCTGTTATAAGTGCTATAGTTTTTTTGTGCTTCGTTTAATTTTCTAGAAATAACCTAATGGATTCCATTGACGTATTGTTGTAACACGGCACCTACGCAATTATTTGACGCGTCTGCAAAAAGCGCATACGGCACGTTGGTTACAGGAAACGACAACGTGACCGCATTCGTGAGACTCGCTTTACATTTTGAGAATGCTTGCTAAGCATCCGTGGACCATTGTATAGGTGTTTTGTCATTCTTTTTAGCCTTATGAATATATTTATTCAACGTATGTAAATATTCGATTGCGCTTGGTAGATGATTTCTATAAAAATTAACCATGCCCAAAATTTTCTTAGCTGAGATACATTTTGGGGCTTTGGGTATTCTATGATGGCTTGTATTTTGTTCCTATTGGTTTAATACCAGTAGTCGTAACTTCATATCCTAGGAATTCTACTGCAGTGGCTTGGAAGGTAAATTTTTCTAGGTTTATGGATATGCCGTATTCGTTTAGGCGTTGGAAAACCTGTTCTAAATGCTCACGGTGTTTCGCGGTATTTTCTGAGCTACTTAAAATGTCATCAGAGTAACAGTATAAGAAATCTAGACCTGATAAGACGGTGTTTGTCATGAACCGCTGGAATGTTTGCGCTGCATTTCTTAATCCGAAGGTCATGCGCTCAAATTCATATAGCAAATGCAATCGCAGTTTTGGCGATATCTTCTGGGTTTATTAATATGTTATGGTAGGCTTTCTTAATGTAAATTTTTGAGAATATTGTTTTTCCAGTTAGTAAATACGTGAAGTCTTGTACACAGGGTATAGGGTACCTATCTGGTTTTGTTATTGCATTTAATGCTCTGTAGTCACCACATGGACGTACTTGACCGTCTTTTTTTGGGACTAGATGTAAAGGACTTGCCCAAGCTGATTTTGACGGCCTACATATACATCTCTTACATGTTTTTAAACTCGTGCTTAGCTAATTTGTATCTCTCTGGCGCTAAGGGTCTAGGTTTACAAAATACTGGAGTACCTGTGGTTTTTATATAGTGGTAAACGGTGTGCTTTGGTGTTTCTTTGAAAGACATGGGATTGAGTATATCCGTATATTTCTTCAATATGTCATGAATGGGATGATCATTTTGTAATGTTGAAACAGCCGGTTCACCATGGTTTACGATCGTTCCACGTACTGCCAAATTAGTGACTTTGTCTTTTAAACAACGACCATTGATATTTACGATTAACATGAAATTATTTAAAAAATCTATTCCTAGTATAGGTTGCTTAACATTACATATACTTTAGGTAAAACAGAAATACTTGCTCCTGAATCTATTAAGAACTTAATATTAAGTTTACTATCACTTACTACTAGACGGTGATCCTTGACTGTCAAACTTCCCGCCACCGTGCACCGGTTGCAGTTCTGCTAGTTTTCCGACTTCGGTGGTGAGGAGTTCTTAGCTTTTCAGTTGCAAGGTTCGACGCACTTCCTCGCCCTTTATCCGTACTTTCAGTGATACGAACACAGCCAATCTGCATTCTCTGATGTCCTGCGTGGTCTTGACCTTGAGCGGCTACGCGAGAAGTTTCTACGTCCACTTCTGCCTCTGTTTCTTTGTCTTCCTATGTCCATTTCATTTATTTTTAGGTTGATCTTCGCTATCTCTGCCATAATGGTTGCTATGTCGAATTTTATAGTGGATCTCGCATCACCACGCGCTACCTCATCCACTTGCGCGGACTGGTTAGTTTCCATGATTTTGTCTGCTGTTATTGCCATTTCTTCTACATCCTTCGTAGACGTGACGGTAGGTACTGTCTGGACTGCTGACGGTAAGTGACCTTGCCATAATATTTTTAATGTATCATCCTTTATTTTGTTTATTGCTAATTCTTACATCCTGCGCAATAGCTGACTAGGTTTTTGTTCTCCTATTTACATCTCTTACACCAATTTTTGCACTTGCCTAGTCTCCGATTCTTCGTATATTTGTTGAAGGCGTTTTTTCAATGTTTCGAATTTTCCTGTCTACGGGGGATTTGCTAAGATGTCCGCTATCTGCTGCACAACATCCTTGCTTAATTTCCCTACTATCATATAGCATTTGTTTAGGTCCAATGTTTTCTGCGGTCTAAGATCGCTTCTACTTGCAGGAACCATAGCCGTGGGTCTGGTTCGGCCAGAAGTTTGGTATCTTATCTGACACCGAAACTGCGGAGATCTCTGCAGGTTCTTCATATTTTATAACACCAGATTGAGCTGGCAGATACTGCGGATTCATTGTTTCTAGGATGCGCGCCGTGTGCACAGCGATACGAGCGTGCGTGCACTTGTTTCGCGATCGGGGTCACCACTGTTATATTGGTATGTACAATATAGGGTTGCCTACTGGGAGAACAATGAAAGGCGCGAGAGTCTAATGCCAACTTGTTATATTTCTGACTAACTTACGTTTATACATTCTGTATGGTGTGTGCGTATGCGTGTGCATGTGTGTTTGTATGTGTGTTTGTATGTGTGTACACGCACAATGTAGGGACACCCCTACATTATATTCGCTGAGCATCTTTTATGTCATGCTTGTCCATGACCGCCTCTAATTTATTGAAACAAAATATTTTTTAACAGCTGGCTTATTGAATCCAGCAGCTCTGCTCATTGAAGTAGATCAGGATTGTCGCAAACTAAAATTTGGATGCCATTTCTTAAAGGAATATGACCTTTTTTGCCAGCAGATTGTTTATCTTTGTTAAAACAATTTGTTGTTGACGAGTTAAGATGCTTTTTTTATTATTTTTCTCTGCTAATTCAAATGCCAGGCGTGTAATGTCTGTAGGAGTAATGCCGTACAAGCAACCTTCCATCTCAAAAACGTGCTTACACAGCTCATTTTCTAACTTGGGAGGGAGGTCACTTAGGGAACCCGGTATTTGGACGTGTTCCTTTACTATTTGGTTTACTCCATCTAGCTTTCGTTTAAGTGTTGCTTTCGGCACTCCATATATTCTGCTACGAGTTACTTTCATTCAAAGCAATTCTTTGTTTTCTTACTGATTCCAAAACAAGGTTCATACTTGTTTCATTCCACGCAAAGTTCTTCCTTTTTTTGCGCCGACATTCTGGAATTTTAAATTTATAATGATTTTTCTATGGTATTTTCCATATTAAAAGAAAAACATGGGACTTTTTGCCATAATGTTGACCAAAAATTAAAAAAAAATGTCTCCAAAAAAAATTATACAAAGATCACACAGATTTTTTTTTGAAATGTATTATAGTTCGTACAAAATGCAATACAATGCCCACTATCAGTAACAATGTTTACAAACTATGCTAATTTTTTTTTACAAACTACATAAGTAGTTTGTATTATATATAAATACACCGTGACATTTTAGTCGTCTTACAACAGCAGCCCACTTCATGTAACCAATGACAACAACACATCCATCTGAAAAAAAAAAAGAAATTGAGTAACTAAAAAATAAAAATATTATTCATTCTGATGACGCAGGACGTTGTTCTAAATTGATATTTTGTCTCATGAAAAAAGGAGATGGAATGATCTAGTCGACTCGTGCAGTGGGTAGGTACGTTCTCTACCTTATGACACGTAAACATTATTAACAGGATGTTTCATCATTCTAATGCATTATTTATTTTTCTTAGTACCTATTATCTTAATTAATGGTAACAATTTTTAATCACGCCTAGAGGTATAATATGTCGGATACATTGAGTGGACAACCCTTGTAAGACGACTGAAATGTCACGGTGTATACGCTTCATATGATTAAGGGTAGCTGTCACATCCGCTCTGCAATAATCAAATACGCCACTAGGGCCGGCAACTTCCATTATGACAGCGCCAATACAATAGGATACGAATAATCACACCTGTTATACAATTCAATCATAGTCTAGGATACCACAGTTAATGTAACAGTACACGGTTCGCGATAGCAAATACATTGTTCGCTTGTTGTTTTCTGAATAACACTCAATATAAACTGGATGATTCCTGCACAATTCACTTGTCGTACACTGTTTACACGTAACCTGCTGCGGTTCCTGCGTTTGGCATTGCCGCTGTCCCAGTTAGTGTCGTCATTTCCTTTCTCAACCACCCTCTCATTCGGTCCATACAGCCTCTTCTTATTGCGTAATATAATATAACTAAATTCCCAATATAAACGCGATAATTATAAGTGTTATCCCAAAATAATTCACTTTGTTTTCTAACTTTTGTCCAGCTGCTACCTGGGCTTGGGCTGTAGAAATATATTCTTTATTTTATGAATTCCCCATTAGGGTGAGTGGGGGGAAGATCAAACGGTTTTTTGATGAGATGAGTAGTGTTGTATTTGAAGTCTTGTAAAACAGTACATATGGACTTATTCTGAAGTTTTTTTGTCAGTAAAAAGCAAATAATGTACTTATCATACTGGTAACATCCTGTTAAATCTGTACTAAAGCAGAAAAAAAATATTAAATAAAATGTTTTTTTCACTAGAATGAAAAGGGAGAAGATGGAATGGTGATGGGGAAAGATGGCAATAATTTCTAAAATCGTTCAAATGAATATTAGATGTTGTTGATGGTCACTTGTCTATAGTTTCAAGTGCCCTGAAAACTCACAACTGATTGTAGTGTCAAAATACCTTTATTTACCAAAGATATAGTGAATAATTTTTTAGAATATTTCTTTCTTACCCCGCCTTGTGAAGATTGAAGTTGAGGTTCTCAAACTTTTCACTATAATTGCTGCTAGTTTGAAAATACAATATCAGTATCAATCAAATTAATAATTTTATTTGTAATACTGAGATATTATTCAATAAGTGTGCTTATCACGTAACAAATCAGTCTTAAGAAGATAAAAATTGAATAGTTATCCAAGAAACACACTAGAAAAAATAGGCTTCGTGCCCATAACAGAAATATGGAAAACTATTCAAAAACAAGAAAACTATAACAAATCACTTATCTTACATAATTTTGGCATATTTAGGAACTCAATATTCTTGACAGTTTCTATTTGAATCATTAGCCAGCGTTCCCACTACGCCGGACCGGCAGATCTGCCGGAAACCGGACACCGGACAGAGTGTTCACATTACATCGGATCCCGGAAGAAATTCAGACAGTCAAGTTTACCTCAGTTGAATTTGGACCTGCGCGCACAATGGACGACGAAATTGTTGTGTTGTGGTGGTATCTTAATAGAAGGCAAAATAAAATAAAACATTGGGTACACCCTATTTTACGGGAAAGATTTTCACTTGGAACATTTGAAACATTAATGGGTGAACCTTAGAAGAGACGAATCAAAGTTCTTCAATTATTTTCGAATGACAGCAACCACTTTTGACGAATTACTGGGACGACTAGACATAAGAGTACGAGATACAAGTTTCAGAGAATGTATTTGCCCAGAACAAAGATTAGCCATATGTCTAAGGTAAGATTATTTCATGCACTAGATTGCGTAATAATAGTTTTGACGTAGGTACCTACTTAAGACTGAATGAATGAATGAATGTTTGCTATGTATGTTTGTTTGATGAATGTGAATATATATAATGTGTGTGTGTGGGAGGGTGTATGTATTTGATAATCATTATGAATTAAAAATGCAAATAACTTATTTAAGTATTTATTTGTACTCAAACTTAAATCCCTTCAAAATCTAAGTTATCTGAGTCTTGGGAATGTATGGGATGATTACTAGATGCTGATGGCGAAGCTGGAATCGGATTCAATGTCTGAGATGAAGTTGATGGTATAGATGTTGTTGCCTGTTGATTGCTACTATTATATTGCGTACAGTAACCAGGGTGGTGTTGATCTTGCGTAGGTGTTGCCTGTTGATTGACGCTATTATGTGTGTAGTATCAGAATACTGATCTGGTCCGGTCATCTGATTATATGAATCACGCCATTGTCCGTAATTTGGTCTCTCATAATTCCTACTTTTATTTTTTTGCAACATTGTCATGACGCTAGCTTGAAATTCTAGTCTCTTCGATAGTTAAAGTGTTCAAGATTGGTATAATGCCTTTGAAGAAAGACAGATGATGGTTTTCCTTTTCTGGGTTTATTCTGGAGTCCAAAAACTTTACCATCCTGTCATTTACCTCTTTATTATCAACTAGCTTTTGCCAGCGGCTTCGCCCGCGTGGAGGTCGGAAAATATCCCGCGGGAACGTAATACCGGGATAAAAAGTAGCCTATGTCCTTTCTCAGGCTCTAAACTATCTGTGTACGAAATTTCATTTAAATTGGTTCAGTAGTTTTAGCAGGAAAGCGAAACAGACAGACAGACAGAGTTACTTTTGCATTTATAATATTAGTGTGGATGTGGATTTTTCTTTTATCTTTAATTAAAGGTGAACGAAAAACTGATTCCATGCCTACTTCAGTCTCGGTTCTTGCTTTTTTTGAAACTGACTCATGTGGTGGTCGAGGATCGGAGACTTTTTTCAAAAACATTAATGCTCGTGATATAAATAATTTCGTGTCTTTTTGGCCGAAGATCCAGATTTAGACTCATCTTTTTGTTTCTTTACTGTCTTAAGCCACGAATCTCGTATATTATTCCATTTAGTTGAAACCTGTTTTCCAGAAATCAATAAAAAAATATCATAAAACAATACAATTTGTTTCTTGGTGACGTATAAAGTAATAATGTGTTAACAAAAAATACTTTTTTTTCAGATATTTAGCTTCAGGATGTTCATTCAAAGAAATACATTACTCATACAGAGTAGGCGTTTCGACAATAAGTAAACTAATAAAAGAAATGACCCACGTCATTTCGGAAAACCTAAAGACAGATTTCCTTAAGCTGCCATACTAAGAGAGAATGGGAGGACATCGCTTCAGGATTCGAAAGAAAAGCCAACTTTCCTCACTGTCTTGGAGCAGTAGATGGCAAACATATCAGAATTTTGAAACCAGCCAAGAGTGGTTCTATGTTCTTTAATTACAAGGAGTATTATTCTTTTGTATTAATGGCAGTTGTCGATTCAGAGTACCGATTTATTTTTATTAGTGTGGGCTCATATGGCAAGGAATGCGATTCTGCTATATTAAAGGATAGTACATTTTGGCAAAAGATCAATAATAATAATAATATAATATGTTAGGACAACCAACACACCGTTATCTAATCCGAAACTAGGCAGAGCCTGTACTATGGTAACCAGACAACTGATAAATATACTTATATATTTCTAAATACATACATATTACCAAAGCCTAGACCGCTTCTTGAAAACTTGCACGAAGAATTACCGTTTATACTTGTTGGCAATGAAGGCTTTGCTTTAACACCTTATCTCCTACGTCCATATGGAGGTACACATTTGAATACTGATAAAAAGATTTTTAACTATAGACTAAGTCGAGCAAGAAGGTATGTTGAGTGCGCTTTTGGTATTCTGGCAAATAAGTGGCGAATAATCCATCGACCTATAGATCTGAACGTAGACACAGCAATTCAAGTAATTAAAGCTTGTACAGTCTTACATAATTTGGTATAAATTTTGAAAGTTACCAAAATATAGAACAAGAAACGACACTCATGAATCGGAATGTGTCGAGTCGAGGTGGCCCTAATGCCAACGCTATACGGACATCATTTACTAATTATTTTGTTTCGGATATTGGTTCCGTTCCGTGGCAGGCAGCAGCTATAAAAAAATTGGTTGCCTGTAAAGTCGGTATACGGGCGAAAGTTTTACGTGACAACGACTTTGAGTGGTAAAATAATTTTAATGTGAATATTCATTCGTATAGTAGGAAGAAGGATGAAATAATAGTAACAATTTAAAACATTTATTTATACAAAGAATTATATTTAAAACATTAATTTATACAAAGAATCTCGCACTGAATTTCATATTAACAAAATTTTATTTTTACCTTTACACATACATACGTATTTATATACAAATATACATACAATAACTTGCAATACATTTGCGTACAATGAAACAGCGTTTACTACAACTTAACTTGTTCCTATCTGAGTGATTTTGTTGAGGACAGGGCGATGATAGGAGAAATATGAAATGAAAGGAAGTGTTTCTGCTGTAATGTGCCTAGAAAATGTCAAGTCAATGGTTGTTCCTTTTAACGTAGTAGACTTAGACATATCTGATACGCAATCAAGATTAAACGTATCTTTAATGAATTTGAGAAACTTGTCATCAGTCATTTATTTCATCATGTTATATTATCAGTCTGAAATTATTTACCTTTGCTGTTTGAATTGTTGCGATGGACGAAACTACCTTCACATTATCACTACACAATCGTTTTATAATTAACTGGCAACGTGTAAACTTGTATGCAGGCGCCTAAGCGAAATAGAAGCGCAAGACATGAACCGGTGTGTATGCCTATCTCTCTCACTCTCTCTCTCTCGCTCTGTCTCTCTCGCTCTTAGGCGGGCTAACTGTGCTCGAGTGGAAGGGACGCGTGCCTTTCACTTTTTATGTCTGTCTCTCTCGCTCTTAGGCGGGCTAACCATGCCCGAGTGGAAGGGACGCGTGCCTCTCACTCGCTCTCATTGTGAGCGCATAACGTGAGCGGAGCGTAACGCAGTTTCTTGAAGTGTCACCCGGCAAACCAATTTATAAGACGTTGTCACGTCAATAAAATTTATCAATGCATTTACATTTTATCAATAAAACATTAAAAACTCACCGTACTGTTTTCTTTCTTTTTCATCCAGTTCATCGAAGTTTGGTTTCAGTATTAAACATACTTCACGCCATGCTGCTAACTTTAAGTTTTTGTCTTTATAGACGTCTTCGGTCTTATCCCACAGAACAGGTCTCTCTTGGACAAGCGTAATTAAAGTTTCTGCTTGAATATTCATGCTAAACGTCTACTTTTACCAGAAAATGCGCGCCGAATGACGTGAGTGGAACACGGACGGGGCGAGGGAAGCACGAGCGGGGCGAGCGGGGGACAGATACCGGCACAAACTCGTTCACATTACTCCGGGCCCGGTCGTTCTACCGGCAATTCGTAGTGACAAAACGCTTGGTAAAAATGCCGGACCCGGGATAATGTGAATAGCTTCACATAAATTGTACAGCCGGTTTGGCGTAGTGGGAACCCTGCCTTAGGCATTACAATTAACTGAAAAAATATATCTTTCACATTACGCGCCGTAGATAAATCGATCGACGACTGTATACAGAGATCAAATTATCGAGCATGATTGAATTATGACACGATGTGCGTAAATCCTACAAAAATAAACTCGCAAAAAGCGTTCAGGGGCAGAATGTCCAGTTCTCAAAATGTCCAGCGGTGTCAAATGTCCAAAACCCAAAAATGTCCAATGGTCAAAATGTCCAATTCCCAAAGTGTCCAACCTTTGAAGTTGTGGTAAATTTATTCAAAAGTGGGTTCAGTAGATTTATTCAATTACTTATTATGTATTTTTTTATGTATTTATGTATGACAAAAATAGTGATTTTGGGCATTTTGCGGTTATTTCTGGTATTAATTTGATACTTATAAACAAAATATATTTTGATTACTTCATTATTTTGTATCTATTGTTTATCTAAGTATTAAAAAAGCATTTTGATCAGTTATTGAACAAATTTATCACAACCTCGAAGGTTGGACATTTTGGGGAATTGGACATTTTGAGAATTGGACATTTTGAGACTTGGACATTTTGACCATTGGACATTTGACACCGCTGGACATTTTGAGAACTGGACATTCTGCCCTGAACGGAAAAAAAGTAAAAAGTAAAGTATTAAATATTAAAAAAAATATAAACGTGAAAATATAATCAAAGTAACACCAAAATAACTCACTGGATATTGTAATTTTTGAGATCCACTTCAAAAATAATTTGGCCACGACGAGAAATTACAGGTTCGGGTAGTATACAAACAATATCTTCCAAGTGTTTTATGGCACTAACATCTTCCACAATCGGATATGTAAAAGTAGTAACCGCTTAAAAAGACTTAATAATCTGAAAGTATTTGAGTTACTTTCTAATAAATTAATATTAAAATCACCACATATGACCAGTGACTTACTACTAGTACTAAGTTTCTTTAGCACCTCTTCCATTACAGAATCAAACACAGATAGATTCTGGTAACTTGGAGGTCTGTATACACATACTATAACATGCTTTTTCGTATCATGCGTTTTCGGCTGAAAAAGCTAACTACACAATAGTTATTATCCGTTTGTAATATAGGTAGGGTGTAATGGGATTTTGTTTATTTAAAAAAATCAAATTTAATCATGTCAAATAAAATAAAATCAGTTAACCTCTTTATTACTAATTACCTACGTTATGCTCGCATCGTTTCAAACGATTCAGAGCCTTATTTTATCATACAAATAAGGTTAAAGTTCGCTGGTACGCGGGGAACCAAATGTGGTATCTCAGGGACTTACAGGAATAACATTACATCAAATTAGATTGAAACAAAATAAATAATACAAAAAAGATTATCCATAAACATACTAAATTATTCAAAATACTAATGCGTTCACTACACGTCAAATAACGCGCCCCTATCTGTTCCCGGCGCAAAGGAGCCCAAAACACTTGCTGCGTTGCCACGTTGGATGGCAATGGCTAACCTTTGCACCAAGAACAAGCCGGAGCGGGAGTCACCCGTTTTGTCACGGAACTTGTGTCCTAACTCACTAATGAGCCCCTTGGCCCCAGTGCCCCAAGCACCTATGGTTTCAACAGCAATGGGCACAAAATGGTAGCGATCCACCAACGGTGCGTATTTCACCCTCTTCCTCTCAGCGACGTCTTCCGCTGCAGCTGACGGCGAGAGGACGGTGCGACCAAGGTGGCTGGCGGCAACAGTGCTGACGCAAGTTGCGTCCCAGATTAGGCACTTACGGTTCTTCCAAAGCACCAGGATCAGCCCGTCCGGCCTCTTGCCGTTAGTTCTGCACAGACCCGGAGGCTCCAGCACGCAGGGAATATCGGCCGACACATCATGCACGTACCGCACCCCAAGACCCCCGTACCGTATTGGAAGAGCCACCTGCCTCCACTGCGCATCATTAAAAGATACATTCATATCGACTCAACCGTTGATTTTAGAGCAGTCAAAGGAACATACCTCCTCAGGGCAAAGCCAGGTAGGAGCGATCCGCAAGTGATACCTTGGATAAGGCAAAACACACGCGCAACAACAAAATTGCAACGTGCGCGGAGAGATCTTTGAGATCCCCGAGCATTGAGGAGAAGCTGTTTACGGGAGGATATGGCTTCTGGCATTACGTCAAGTAAAATGAGACATCCCAAAAGGTAGAACGAAAGAGGTGAAAGCTCCTTGAGGCCAGATAAATGAGAACCCAAAGCGTGAGAAGTGTGTACGAGCTCCAACGCCACAGGGCAAAATTCGCACTTGGAGGGATTCACCTACAGACCCAGCTTCTTAAGTTGAGGAACAAGAACCTCCAGGTCCTGGCAAACCTCTTCCGGTGATCCACCAATAATGGTAATCCATCATCAAGGTACAGGTTCAGAGATGATTTCAATCCAGCGATGACTGTGGATTACTAAACTGAAAACAAGTGGCCCCAGTGGATCCCCCTGCTTCGCTCCCATTTGAGACGAAATGCGACTATCATTAAAGAATAAATAAGAAGGAGAATAATATACCTGGTAAAGAAAGGGGAATGGGGAAGGAATTTTATCCTTGACTTCGCTCAAAAGAACGTCTCTTTCTAGGGTATTAAAAGCAGTCATAACAAAAAAGCAGTAGTAAGCAAAAATAACAGTTGTATCAGTTTGTTACACTGTTGGGAATATTTCGTACCACTTATTTGAGTCTAAACTTCGTGTTTTATATTTTTAATTAATTTTAATACGCAGAGCAGAAGTTTCGCGTGGCGCTCGCGGGCGCGTTTTTTTTTCTTTGGGTGTTAATTATAAAGATATAATTGTAATTAATCTTCATCATCATTTCTAGAGCGCTGCAGTTAGGTTACCTTCCGGGGTCGACCTCTATTACGTTTAAGAATAATCGGCTCAGGACATTCACCCTCCCTAGCAGGGTCAGGACGTAAATCTGACACGTGATACTTACCGAAGATTTCTTCTGTCTTATTGTGCGCTAGGAGGTATGTGGTAGGACTCACCTTTTTGGAGATGATGTACGGTCCATCTCATTTTAGATTGAATTTCGATGTGTCACCCTTTGCGGCATTACTAAGCATATGGGTCCGCATTAGGACTAAATCTCCTTCCATGTATTCATGGGTTGACGTCCGTCCCTTATCGGCATATGTCTTACGGACATCTTGTTGCCGTTCCAGAGTCTCTTTGGCTGTCGAGACGGTGTCTGCGAGTTTGAGCAGATAAGGCATAATTTGGGGAACAAAATTCTCGGATTCCACTACTGCTCTTAAGTCTGCCTGAGCAGTCAGGGGTGACCGTAGCTCACGACCGAAAGTCAAGTAAGTTGGAGTATGATCCGTAGACTTAGTTACTGAACTATTGGAAGCAAACCGTATAAGCGGTAGTAATATAGGGATGATATAAGGGCACCAGACTTTGTTTAACACCTAGCACAAACATTGCCTTCTGCATAACATCTGCCACAAATTGCACTCCGTTATCAGAAATCATTCGTCTAGGAAGACCAAATCTCATAAATACCTCATTGACCAAAGTTTTAGCCCACGTCTCTGCTGTAGCTTCGGTGAGTGCGAAGACTTCCACCCACTTACTGGTGGTGTCCTCCAGAGGCGGCTCGTAGCAAAATTGTATGGGTGTTCACTTGAAATAAAACAATTAAAAAACATAGCGTAAGAAGTACGATTTATTTAAAAAAAAAAATACTTACAGAGGAAATGCATACGTCTGTCTTTTTGGTGTGCAAAAATATCTATAACTTTTTTGTGAAAATCAGATATCTGAGTCTCTTAGTTACAAAAACCGCAATGTCCGTTGTATGACATCGCGCGTAATTTATGATTTTCGTATTTCGCATTATTGGCCCTGTGGGCTTTAGTGCAACTATAGTAGTTTGATTTAAAATAATATAGTTAATCAAATACTAAACTTAATCATGTAAAATCTTTATGAACTAGAACAATATCCAGAAAAACATTATGGACTTTGCTGACTTTGTAACACTCGGATGGACTTTGCAGTTTTTGTTGCAAAAACAACATGGACTTTGTTGGCTTTGAAACATCTGTCCGGCGGAAGAAATGAGTGTCCCACAACTGGGAAGACTACTTCTACCAGATGTATTTGGGCTGGTGCATCTTTTGTTAGCCAACGTGAGAGCATTGCTATAAGCATAGAATTTTTGTTTTGACCGGTGCACCCGTCGGCCATAAGTCGAACTTGATTACATTCTGGTGGAAAATCTGTATTGCAAAGCCGATGGTAAACTGAAGACACTATGAGATTTGCATCTTTTGCAAATTCATCCTCTGTCCAGCAATAACTGAACACATTTTCTTTTGTTAATGCTGATTTGGAGTTCCTTCCACAATAGTAAAATTGTAAAAGTACAGTTGACGAGAATAGTAGGTACTCTGGTCTGGTATTTTGGGCAGCGGCATGTTTTTCTGGCAGTCAAAACTAATAATCTTTATTTTACGGTTGTCTTCTTTTAACATTTTGAAAAATTCATTAGCTCGACGTTTGTGTACTGTTTTCTCAGCCATCAGCGTAGCTTTGTCACTATCATTTTGAACAATTTTTAGTTTTTCATTAAGCTGAAGACAAGTTGAGCACACGTCAACCCGAGGACTCCCAAAGCCCAAATTAAAACTAGTATTGAAAATGGCTCTAAAATACAACTTTTTCACTTTGAGGTTTTCTTGTGCTTGATCGTTATACATTTTGGCCATTTTATTAATACTTAGCTCTGAAGGCAAGTACATACGTCTCGAATTGCCACGACAGTAATGAGCTTCTGAACACTTAAATGTCTTTATGAATTTAATCACATTTTCTTTTTTGTCCTTGAATTTGTGGGATATACGGTCACCTCCGCGTTTTTCAATAGGAAAATTGCCATGTAGGTGATAATTCTTTATAACATTTTCTACGCGGTATCTTTTAATTTGCAACACCTGAAGGAATGCTTTTTGGCAAACTTGCATCATTTTAAGCTGTGATCTACAATATATCATATATTTCAGCTGCAAGCCTCTAGGTTTGTAATTTCGAGATTCAGATCTTGGACGACGACGTTTTGTTTTTATACCTTTCACATGTTTCAATATAAATGAGTCTTGTTTTAATTTGTCTTTCAATCGGTAAAAAGACTCATGGAGTTTGCGTACATCTTGCAGTGGAATTTTAGAGCATTGTAACTTTTTACATTTATGTTCACAAGTCGGCTTAACAGGCAAATGTTTAGCTGCATACCTGAAAAAAAAAATTCCTTGTCATTTGGGTTTTTAGTTATTAACAGTGGTCGAACATTCCGGTGTAATCATTCATAAAGTTGCGGAGCTTGCAAAATAGCCCAATAAAACAAATGTTGCTTCCACTATACTAATATAACTGCTATGTAGGATGAAAACAGAAATAAAGTGATATGTTAAGGAATATTATGATTTAAGTGAGATTGAGATTACTCAATCTCACTTAAATCATAATATTCCTTAACTTAACTTTTTATTAAAAATTAAACAAATTCATAAAAGGCTTTTATGAATTTGTTTAATTTTTAATAAAAAGTTGAATAAAAAGATTTCAATCATCATCTCGTACATACATAAATTTTTTGGGCATTAAGGATACAATATTTATGTTTGTAAGACTTTACCCTATAGGTACTTGTAGTATCCGGGCGACATATTATATACAAAATTTCATCACAATCGTTAGAACCGTTTCCGAAATAAATATAGAAATAAGATTACTATAATGTTCCAAAAATCCAAAAATATAATATGAGGTGGCCCCAAAGGCTTACATTCTTCCTAAAAAAGTGAACAGGTAAAAAGTATCAAGACATAATCATCATAGTATACTCACCGTTGTTCTTTAGCACGATTCTTTGTCCAATTTGCAGCATTTACTCGTCGTTTTCGCGCCTGTTTATTGTCAACAACTTCAGGGTAACACTCCATGTCTCATATTTTAATAAACTTATTCCGAATTAATAACTTTTAGCACGAGAAAACTAAAATAAACCGAGCGCAAACTCACGACTGCACACAATAAACCGCCATATTGAAAAGCGTGACGTGATTGGTGGATAGGGACTATGCGTAATTTGATACAAACAGGAATGGACAATGCTGTTTTTGTAGCAAACTAAAAAGTTTCACAGCCGTTTTCTATTGGACTAAGTGGGTTTAGGTTCATACGACTAATATAAAAATGATTTATTTTGTCTATGGATTTTTGTACAATAGCTAATTCATTTTTACTTTTTTATGGACATCGCGGTTTTTGTAACTAATCACTTCAGCCGTAAGACGTCCACTGCTGGACTTAGGCCACCCCCAATTTAGGGGGCTTTGCCATAATCGCCACGCTTGGCAGGCGGGTTGGCGATCGCAGTATGGTGGTAAATGCATAGAGAACGCTGCTGCCCATTCTCTAGTAAGTCCCTTAGTCGCCTTTTACGACACCCACGGGAAGAAATGGGGTGGTGTTATTCTTTACGTCTGGCACCACACGGTACATATATATTACATATTTTGTAACTAATAGACTCATCTGATTAATTAGCCGTTTTTCTATTGATATCATGCACCACGCATTTAAACGGCCCTGTGTCATGCTATTACACGTAAAAGTTTCACTTTATTTAAGGTGGAAAAGCAGCGCTCCCTTTCGACCGAGGTCATCGGTATTGTACAAATTATTTTTTTAATAATTTAATATTTTCAGTAAAAACTGACTCTAGGTTGAACTCTATAAAGTGTTGCAGTAAAGCTGTGGCACCATCCGCGTTGTGGAAATCTTCCCTGCAGTAAATAACCACTAGCTCTTTTTTAAGTTTTGAGTTTTCCAAAAAATCATATGTCTTAACCACTTTTTTGAATTCTACTTCCGGAAAGTTTTGGCTGTAGTTCTCAAAATCGCCAGTAAAAAAAAGTTTTGACGCTAATAGATGATCAGTATACATAAATCTGTCCTTTATTTGCATTCTTACTACGTCACATATTTCTTTACGTGTTGCTGAATGACTGACATTGTTAGGCCGGCGTTTATTCGCGGGCGAAGGCGGCGGCGCTGCGTTACGTAACTCGCTTACTGTTTTTTCAAATTTGCCGACTTCGTTAGTAATTTTTATAGAGTCAATAGATCGGGTCTGTAAAAATTTAAACAGCATTTCACAATGAAGCATCAGTGTTGCGAAGAAATCAAGCCAATACAGGAAGTCGTCATTATTTAGGTATGAAAGGAGCGATTGAGCTTGGTTGAATGTATTCGAATCACTGTTTGGCGAATCGATGATAGCTTGCATGCACGTTTTCAGGGGCTCTAAGTTATCGCTTATAACAATCACTGTCCGTGTATTATAATTCCATCTAGCCTGTGGAGCGGCTGGTATCCTGCGGTTGACGATTTCTTTTAAGAATTCCGATCGTTTCGGCGAACGTGTAAAAATCGACGGAAACGAGTGCAGGTTGCAAAAAAAACTTCTTACAGTATTATTAATCGATGACCCGCTTTCTAATATCAGATTGAGTTGGTGTGCATAACAGTGCACATAAAATGCATATGAGTAGAGTCATTCGGGTCAACTGTGCGCACTTAACACTTTAAATATTAATAAATAAATATCTTAGGACAACCAACACACTGTTATCTGATCCCAAACTAGGCAGAGCCTGTACTATGGTAACCAGACAACTGATAAATATACTTATATATTTCTAAATACATACATATTATAGATAAATTACACCCAGACACAGAACAAATGATTGTGCTCATCACACAATGATTTGTCCTGGGTGGGAATCGAACCCACGACCTCAGTCTTTGCAATCAGGGTCACTAACCACTAGACTAACAGGCCAGTCCGACTTTCAAGTCTTGTTGTGCCTAGGAATAGGACAATTTCGGAAAGAAAGACATTGTTGCGAGTATTTATTTGGCTATCAATTGCAATAACAAAAGAAAAAAAAAACTCATCAATTTCTTATTTATTTTTATATTTAACAATAATCACAGAAAATCGGAATGCGTACACTTGCCCCTAATTGCGGAAAAGTGTGCGCACCCTTGTGGGGTAAATAGACACAGTAGGGGTAAGTGTACATAATACTTAAATTAACATGATTAATGCTATATCACGACATCTTTTAAAGTAATTAAGTGTTTCTTTGGGATCATATAAAAATATCACGATATCAAACATAAATTTTTACTTGAGATCAATCAAACTTATAATAGGTACTTATGGTAACTTATAAGTAACAACAGTAATTTAAGAAACTGAAGAACTGAACACAAAATTATAACAATATTCAGACTTTAATTCAGACTTGCGATTAATTAAACTCGATATCAAACATAAATTTTTGCTTGAGATCAAACAAACTTATAATAATAATGGGAAACTTAAGTGTCGTTAGATTTCAAATTGAAGTAAGTCCAAAATTAATAGGTTGGGGAAAAAGTTTCTTCGCATTTTTTAAGAAAATTCAAAACATTTTTTAATAAAGTTTATTTACATTAAACTAAAGTATGTTGGTACCATTTTGTTCGATAACTTTTTGCCATCTTGTAGGTAGGGACATGATCCCATTGCTATAGAAATTTTGGGACTTCTGGTCAAAATACCGCGACAAGTGGTTTTGGCAGTCCTCTCGTGATGTTAACCTGACATTGCCTAAAGAATTCTGAAGAGACCGAAACAGGTGGAAATCTGAAGGTGCAAGGTCAGGACTATACGGCGGATGCATTAACACCTCCCAGCCAAACTCTCTTAATTTTTGTTGGGTGGCTAAAGATGGGTGAGGTCTAGCGTTATCATGATGAAAAACCACACCCCTTCTGTTGATTAATTCCGGCCGCTTTCTCTCAACTTCTTGCTTTAATCTCATCAGTTGTTCGCAGTAGAGTTCAGAATCGATGGTCCTGCCTGGTGGTAACAGCTCATAATGAATAATGCCCTTCCAATCCCACCACGCACACAGCATCACCTTGTTGCGAGTTAACCCGGGTTTCGCCACAGTCTGTGACGCCTGACCGGCCTTTGACCACGACCTTTTTCGCACGTTCTTGTCATACGTGATCCAATTTTCATCACCAGTTATCAGCTTCTTCAAAAATGGTTTGGTTTCATTACGTCGTAATAAAGAATCACAAATGAGTACACGGTTCATTAGGTTTCTTTCAGTGAGCTCGTGAGGTACCCAAATGTCGAGCTTTTTTGTGTACCCAGTTTTTTTCAAATGCGCCAAAACTGTTTTGTGGTCAATTTCCAGTTCTTCAGCTACGTCGTAACTACTGGTATGCCGATCTTGCTCCACTTTTTCAAAAATGGCATCCATTTTATCCGAAATAGGGCGACCAGAGTGACGTGCATCTTTGACATCAAAATTTCCGGATTGAAAACGCTTAAACCAAATTTGTGCTACTCTCACAGACACTACACTAGGTCCATAAACATCGCAAATTTTTTTCGCGGCTTGCGTTGCGTTTTTACCTTTTTTGTAGTAAAATTTTAAAATGTATCGAATTTCTTCATTATATTCACTCATCTTGACGGTACGAAAAACAAATGAAAATCACACATTTTCCTAATTTGAATTTGGAATTATGTTCTTTAAAATTTAAACTTTCAATGATACCAAAACCAGCCAGATACAAATAGTATAGCCAAAGAGATTTTATTACAAGTTCATACATACTATAATGCGAAAAGACTTTTTCCCCAACCTAATATTTAATTCATAAAAAGCGGTTTTTTTTTCTGTTCGAGTAAAGCTTTTTATTATGTCATTTTGAGGGTGGTGTGACTATCAAAAATCGGATTCTCTATCATCCTTTCTATGAAATAATAATAATAATAACAAAATTTTATTGACATAAAACATTGTAACATTTATACATATATTAAAGCCCTGACTCCTGAGCTAGGTTGTAACCTGTGTTACAGGAATCAGTGTCTTCTCCCATTTTTTTTTGGTACATTAACATTTATGTAATAAAATTTAAACAATTATAAAATCATGCAATCATCGAAGCACTTGTATGAGAGTGTGTGTGCGTGTATGTGTGGATGTGGGGATGAGTGTCTGTGCGTGTGTGGGGTGTGGGTGTGTGGGGTGTGCGTGTGTGGGGTGTGTGTGTGTGTATCAAGGGTTTGTATAATGAATGTAGTTAGGGGGACCTAGTTGTGTTAGTGATTATAATAATAAGTTTTCTGTTTGTGCGTAATCTAATGTTTGTAGCCAAGTATTGATTTTATTTTTCGTTTCACATTTAGAAAGTGAGTTAATTAGAAGGGCCCTGTTAATTTTATTATAAATATGCGTACCTAGAAAAAGATGTTGTCGCCTAGCTGTAGCAGACTTACATTTAACATGTTTACAGACATTAGGGATGGTGCGTTTACTTTTTATAATATAAGTTCTAATCATTTTATAAGTTACGTAGAAGCAAACTATAAAAAAAATCGTACCTACTTACACGTTTGCTAGTCAGGAAATCACTCACAAAACGGTAGTTTCTTAATTAAAATTCAAAATCTTAAGTCCAATCGTACAAAATTACTAAAACTTTTTTTAATACTTAATCCAATCAATAATTTGTTAATCGTTAAAAATATTAAAACAATCGAATAACACAAAAATGCTTGTATTTTAATGCCTTGTTTTGGTAGTAGGTAAGTAAGTGTAAAAAAGTATCGATAAACGATAATTGCGCTGTTAACCCTAAATTATGACTTTTATTACTTTCGCCATTTTTGAGTAGTCTCGCTTTGTCAGTTCACCGCTGTCTTCCGGGATAGTGTATCGTGACTTTCGCAGAGATTTCATAGCGCGCATTGCTTCAAGTGATTTTGGCAAATTAAACTAATACTCGTAAATAGGTACTTTTTAAAGGTGAAATTGACACTTATTTGCTACTTGACTTTGTGTGTGTATAAATAGTGTTTTTAAGTTTATTTTTATTTATTTTTTACGGTGAAATTGACACTACTTGACTTGTGTGTGTGTGTGTACCCGTGTGTTTTTTTAACAAAATGCCAAGACAACATCGTTTTTACAGTGCTGCAGAGTATACAGACATGGTTTAATTTTATGGCGAATGCCGCCAAAATTCAGCCTTAACTCTACGTACTTATCGTGAGAGATACGGCGCAACTCGTGTCTGCCCTACTAATGTCCGGACAATCCTGGGGGCTGTCCAAAGGATCAGAGAAAATCAGCACATAGTGCCGAACACTCATGAAGGAGTTGCTCCGCGTCACGTTCCATCCTCTTTTGAACAACGAGTCTTAGACCATTTCGATCGGAACCCAACTTGCAGCCTTAGACAAGCTGGGCGTGTGTTTAGAGTGAGCCATAGAACAATACATCAAGTGCTGAAAAGGAACAAAATACGTCCTTATAAATATGCAAAGGTTCAGGCGCTGCTGCCCCGTGATAAGCCGATTAGAGAGTTTTACTGTCGCTGGGTACTTGAAAAAATCTCTCAAGACCAAATTTTTTTATCAGATGTGTTTTGGACAGATGAAAGCACGTTTACTCGGAACGGCATGTGGAACCGACAAACCATGCGTCACTGGAGCCATACGAATCCCCATTTATTTAGAGAATCAGCTCATCAGTACCGTTTTTCCGTTAATGTTTGGGCAGGCATTCACGGAGATCAAATATTCGGTCCTGTTTTTATCAACGGAAACCTGAATGCACAGAAGTTTCTAGATCTTCTTAACGGCCCGATAGCACGATGTTTGGAAAGATTGCCTGTGGTAGCTTTCAGGCGGGTATGGTTCCAGTTAGACGGAGCTCCTCCACACTCCGTACTCGTCGCGAGAGAGCGGCTTAACACCATGTTCGGCGAACAATGGATTGGGCGCTATGGCCCCCACAGGTGGCCAGCTCGGTCGCCCGACTTCACTCCTCTAGACTTCTTTTTATGGGGCTTTATTAAAAATGAAGTTTACTCGCGGGTCTCCGAAACCGAAGATGAACTGCGCAATCGTATTTTCGCTGCCTTTGACAAATTAAAAGCCATGGCTCTGGATCCTGAACGAAATTTGATGAGCAGGCTTCGGGACAACATTGTGCGGCGATGTAACTTGTGCATTCAGAAACGTGGTGGACATTTAGAAAATTTAAGTTTATACTTTTTTTTACTAATGTGCAATAGTTAATTTAGTTAGTTCAGTTCAGTTATAGCGAAATAAAAACGTGGCGGTAAAAATGAACTAAGTGAATTTTGATTTCATCGAACATTGACAAACGATCAAACGAATGCGCCGACAAAAAAGCCGCCCTTGGATGTCACCCGCGTGCGCAGTTGCCGCTCTTCCTGAGATCAAGGTAAGTTTTTCTAAACAGAGTGTTTACTTTTATAGAATTTATTTTGATATTTATTTTGTTTGAAAATTTCACTTTTTTAATTTACGGTGTGTAGGCGACGCATCACACATTCATACTTACCTGTAATGTGTACCTACTTAAGCTAATAAACTTATAACTAATCCTAAAACTATAACTTAAAGCTAAATAACCTAAATGTGTCTTAATACTAAATACTTACCTTGTATGTTGCCCATGCCTATATCATGTATTTATGTGTGGAACTATTGATGTTATCAATAAATTGAAATGCCCGCGCGAGCGTCCCGTTCGCGCCTGTGCTCATTCGGTCCGCGATTCGCTTCTACATTCAATCATTCGCGGAAAGGGTTGGCGCGCCATCGCGCTCCCTCGCCCCCGCAGTCAGATGTTAGATTCCAACACGCGCACACGCACTGCGACACAACGCGAAGGACGCTCGCCCGCCGTTTGTTTACCGATGAAAACCGTTGTTTCCTCCCAACACACCAGCGACCTACCTACGAACTCTACACTTAACAATCTGGTCCTTCTAACCGGATCTAGGCCGGGGACGCGAAATCGCAAACGGGAGTGAAAAGACAAAATGGCTACCGAGCCCGTGAAAAGTGTAAAAAGTGCAGTGACTCTGGCATCGTCTGCCTCAATCTCATATCGCCAGAAACGCCAGCAATTGGAGCTGGCCGCCGCTGAAGCCAAGGCAACAATTGATAAGGAGCTCATCGATAAAAAGCTAAAATGCGAGTTAGCTCTGATTGAAGACGAACGCGTGTCTCGAACTCACTCGAGAACCTCTGAGCTTGTGACTATTGATGAATGGCTGGACCATACGTTAGAGCCGCCGGCGACACGCGCCGCGGCAGCAATGTTGGAGCCGCCGGCGACGCCCGCCGCGGCAGCAAAGATGGCAGCGCCGACGGAGGCCGCGCCGGCACCGAATGAAAAACATGGCCGCGCACCCGCCCCCCGTTGTTAGTTCCCGCTGTTAGTATTCTCCAGCTAGCCTACGCACTCAGGGACTCCATGGACGCCTCGTCTGCCAGAAGAGAGGATAAGTTACTGACACGCCTGTCCACGCCACGTGAGCTACCTACTTTTTCCGGCGACTGCATAGAATGGTTGCACTTTAAAAGTGCATTCGAAGAGTCGTCCCATATTTGCAACTACACCGATTCCGAAAACTTGTGGCGACTGCGCCGAGCATTGAAAGGTGAAGCCAGGGAGGCGGTCACCGACCTACTCATCGGCAATACGTCACCAGACGTCGTGATGGAAGCCTTAGAATTGAGGTTTGGGCAAGCTGATATTATTATTCAACATCTCTTGTCACAGATAAGGAAATGACCTCATTTACCTACCAATTATCATCACGAATTAATTAACTTTGCAACTAAAGTTAATAACTGCATAGCTACGTTGGACTCACTAAACCAACGAGACTATCTACGAAGCCCCGAGATTGCCGCTACCATAATATCGAAATTACCTAGCGTGCTACTCAGCCGGTGGACGGACTACGCCCACGATAAAGTCGTACATAAAAACATACCTAAACTTGAACTACTTGGATTGTTCCTGAAAAGAGAAGCAAAGATGTTGTCTGTTGTTGGTGTACCACAGACACGGGATTACAGAAAACCCGACCCCGGGCCCCCCAGCCGTAAATACGACGAGAGACAGCGCCACTTCACGAGCCGACCAATGTTCGCAACAACAGCCACGTCCGAGAGTAGAAGTAATAATAATAATACTTCGTGCCCGCTTTGTAAGAAACCTCACATTCTTACTGAGTGCCGTACCTTCAAACGCAAACTGAAGAGGGACAGATGGAGATTTGTAAGATCAGAAAATCTATGCTACTGCTGCCTGTTATCACGACACGGCCGTGACACGTGCCCGGCGCCCGTATGTGACATCGATAGCTGTGGGATGGCACACCATCCGCTTCTGCATTACAACGCCAGTAACCCAAGGAGTACGATACCTGCGCCTACGTCACCATCACGCGACGAGACCTTGGCGCACGTCGCAACTACGGCCTCCCGCGCCCGCCGTTTCGGGCTCCGCTGCCGCGCTTGGCGCGCGCGCCCCGTCAGCCCCGACTTCAGCGGTTAGTGAAGTGATGCTAAAGGTAATAAAAGTGAATCTAAGTGGCCCCAAGGGCACCGTTAGTGCGTACGTGTTACTGGACGATGGCGCTTCTATTTCTATGATTGATAAGACTCTAGTTAACGAGCTAGTTTTAGAAACGTCACAATGTAGTCCGATTAAGTTCATAGATGCATTCGGCATCGAAATATTTCAGTCAGAAGTACCTAAAGTTTCTGTTAACATTTCTGGTTGTATGCAAAATGCTGAAAATTACAATGTAACTTTACGTCAAGTCGATAATTTGAATTTACCTAAACAAAATTTATGTTGCGTCAAACAATTGCAGTGTAATCATTTGTTAGGTATCAAAGATTATGTCTGTAGCGAATGTGTGGTGCCTCGTTTATTGATAGGGGAAGATAATTACTTTCTTTTAGCCCCCCTACAGATTCTGCATGGTAACAAGCAGGAACCGTATGCAACGAGATGCAGGTTAGGATGGTGCATTCATGGCTGCTATGATGGTCTCACTCACTCTCCCGTGAACGCGCACGCCTTCCATATCGCTCACTTGACGCATCCACAAGCGCAGCCGGAGCCGGAAGCTAGCTGTGACGTAAGTAAATTAAACGAATTGGTAAAAATGTCGTTCGAGCTTGACTCCATTGGAATTTCGACCGTACGTCGCGAGAATACGGCACATTTGAGAGCGGTAAAGATTTTGGACGAAACATCGCGAAACATCGGTGGTCAATGGGAAGTTGGTTTACCGTTTACTAAAGACCAGCTTTCTCTCCCGGACACTTTTGATTATGCACATTCTAGATTAAAGGGTTTATTAAAGAAATTTCAGGCTGATGGTAATCTAAGTATGCTGAAAAATATTGTCAGGAAATGAAGCGGCTCTTCGACAACGCCTACGCGTGAGAACTAGAGGACAATGAACTTTCGCCGAGTCATACATGGTACCTGTCGCACTTTGGAGTCCAGAACCCGAACAAACCCGAAAAATTAAGGTTAGTGTTTGATTGTGCGGGAAAAGTTAAAGGTGTCTGTCTAAATGATTTTTTACTTACCGGCCCCGATTTGTATAATTCTTTACTAGGAATTATGTAACGTTTTCGTGAGCATAAAATTGCATTAATTGCCGACATTAAAGATTTTTTTGTTCAAATTAAAATTCGCCATGAAGAACATGTTTTTCGCTTTCTTTGGCAAGAGAGCCCGGATATGCCTTTGAAAAAATTTGTAGTGGAAAGTTTACTTTTTGGCGCCACTTGTTCTCCTTTTGTCGCACAATACATTAAAAATAAAAATGCTCTTAAATACCAGGATATGTACCCCGAAGCCGTCGATGTTATCATCAAAGACCATTATATGGACGATTGTCTTCACTCATGTGAGGACGAAAGTCAGGCTATCCGATTAGTACGCGAAGTAACCGACATACACAAATCAGGCGGATTTGAAATTACGCGCTGGTCGAGCAACAGCCGCTCGGTTCTCGACGCAATCCCGCCCGCCGCTCTAGCGCCTGCCGCCATTGAGCTCACACAAGGAGCTACGAATACGCATGAGCGCACGCTCGGTTTGATGTGTGTATCCGAGCGATGACTGTTTTGGTTTTAAAATTGCGTTAGATAGAATACCTCCTACTATTTTAGATGGTTCCGAATCACCTACTAAAGCACAAATGTTAAGCATTTTAATGTCAGTGTATGATATTCATGGTTTCCTTTCTCCGTTTACAATAAAAGGTAAAATTATTTTCCAAAACGTTCATCGCAGCGGAGTCGATTGGAATTACCGCATCCATTCTGAGGAACATACTCTTTGGATAAGTTGGCTCGCCGACCTACGTCAGCTGTGTTCGCTTCGTATTCCACGGCACTATGGCAGCGCACACGAGTGGATTGATTGTTATACTGGCGAGCAGTGGTCATCGAACATTTCGGATTCGAACCAAAATGATATTGTTGACGTACAAATGCATGTTTTTTGCGAAGCTTCATCAAAAGCGTATGCAGCGGTAGTATATTTTCGTTTTACACGTGCAGATGGCCGTGTACTAGTGTGTTTTGTAAGTAGTAAATGCAGGGTAAGCCCGTTACGACCCGTGTCTATTCCAAGGTTGGAGCTGCAGGGCGCGCTACTGGGAGCGCGGCTCGCCGCCGCGACGCAGCGCGAGCACAAAGATGTTCAGCCTGGGAAGAGGTATTACTGGACGGATTCCAGCACGGTCCTACAATGGATCCGCAGCGACCCACGTAATTATAAGCCTTATGTGGCTCACCGACTGGGTGAGATTGATGAGTTGACGAAGTCGTGTGAATGGCGACACGTCCCAACGGCGCACAACGCGGCGGATATCGCCACGCGTGATGACGCGCCCCCGCTGGCGTACTCCAGTACCTGGTTCCAGGGTCCTACGTTTTTGAGGCTGCCAGAAGATCAGTGGCCTAAGGACCGTAAGTTTACCAAATTGCAGGAGGACGCCGAGTGTGAAGTACGGGCGGTAAATGTAGTTGTTGCAGACAGCTGTTCGTCACCGGTTTTGCCTGATGAAGGTAACATTTCTAATTGGATTACTCTTGTCCGTGCCACCGCTAGAGTTTTGTTGTTCATTAGAAAATGTCAGCATAAGACCTGCGAGCTTGACATTGTTCTAATGAAGGAGGCAGAGGACCTACTGATTCGAAAATCACAATTAGACAGTTTTAATAAGGAAATTGCATGTTTGAAGCAGAACAAACAGCTGCCACCTAGCAGCCGCTTGCGTCAACTTACGCCGTACTTAGATGACGCAGGTATTTTACGTGTTCATGGTCGTATCGACTCCGTTGCAGGAGTCCCTGATGACGTACGGCGACCAGCTATTTTAGACGGACACCACAGGATTACCCGTTTGTTGGTGGAATACGCACACCGGCAAGCACTACATGGCGCGAACGAGCTGGTTGTGAATAATTTACGGCAGCGCTATTGGGTGCTGCGACTGCGGCCGACCGTCCGCAGCGTTGCGGCCCGTTGCTTGCTCTGCCGCCACAGACGCGCCGCGCCGCAGCCGCAGCGCATGGCGGACCTGCCGCCGGACCGGCTGCAACACAATAGACGTCCCTTTACGTACACAGGCGTTGACTTTTTTGGACCGCTAGAGGTAACCATCGGTCGCAGCAGACCTAAAAGGTATTGTATGCTCTTCACGTGTTTGACCATACGCGCGATACACATTGAGGTGACCGAGGACCTCACCACAGACTCCACCATTATGGCGCTTAGGCGAATAGCCGCTCGTCGTGGTATGCCCCAGGTAATAATATCGGACAATGGTACTAAGGTTAGTACGACACGGAGCGGAAGCGTAGCATGGCTGACCTAGATCAGGAGGCAGTGCGCGAGGCTGGAGCCATACGTGGAGTAGAGTGGAAATTTATCCCCCCTGGCGCACCTGAGATGGGTGGTGCTTGGGAGCGCATGATCCGCACCGTCAAGTCGTCCCTAAAGGTAATCTTGAAGGAGCGTGCTCCGCATCCTGACACGTTGTTGACATTGATGGCTGAGGTTGAAGCACTGGTTAACAGTCGCCCCATAACGCACGTTTCTGACGACCCGTCCTACCCAGAGGCGCTCACGCCCAATCATTTTTTGATCGGCTCGTCATCCGCTAGCCCACAGTTTGGTAAATATGATAATTCTGACTTATTACTTAGGAAGCGCTGGCGGGTGGCACAGCGACTGGCCGACATGTTTTGGTCACGTTGGGTAAAAGAATACCTACCTACTTTGATACCTCGTCAGAAATGGACGTCAGAGTCCGAGGGTTTACAGGTTGACGATTACGTGGTGCTCGTCGAATCCAACTTGGAGCGCAGCTGCTGGCGACACGGAGTGGTGAGTGAGACCCATGCAGGTAGAGATGGCCGCGTCCGCGTTGTAGATGTGCGCACTCGCACTGGCTTGTTGCGCAGGCCTGTATCTCGCGTCGCTCTACTTACACCTAGGGTTAGTGATAGCGCTAACTAGTTAGCACTAAGGAGGCAGATTGTAGGCGACGCATCACACATTCATACTTACCTGTAATGTGTACCTACTTAAGCTAATAAACTTATAACTAATCCTAAAACTATAACTTAAAGCTAAATAACCTAAATGTGTCTTAATACTAAATACTTACCTTGTATGTTGCCCATGCCTATATCATGTATTTATGTGTGGAACTATTGATGTTATCAATAAATTGAAATGCCCGCGCGAGCGTCCCGTTCGCGCCTGTGCTCATTCGGTCCGCGATTCGCTTCTATATTCAATCATTCGCGGAAAGGGTTGGCGCGCCATCGCGCCCCCTCGCCCCCGCAGTCAGACGTTAGATTCCAACAGGCGCACACGCACTGCGACACAACGCGAAGGACGCTCGCACGCCGCCCGTTTGTTTACCGATGAAAACCGTTGTTTCCGTTTATCCC
Organism: Aporophyla nigra; assembly: GCA_947507805.1. Lineage (NCBI taxonomy): Eukaryota > Metazoa > Arthropoda > Insecta > Lepidoptera > Noctuidae > Aporophyla > Aporophyla nigra. The sequence goes on along the minus strand of OX382292.1, from coordinate 20,296,492 downwards.
CCGGCCTCCCAACACACCAGCGACCTACCTACAAACTCTACACTTTACACGGTGTTTTTTTTTTTTTTTTGCTATACTTCTGTGGACTAGTATTACTTGTGGTTTCATTTATTGCATATATGTGGTTTCCATACTGTCTAAATCAGCTTTTTAAATTCTTGAAATAAGAAAACAAAACCTTATTAAAATATTAAACAAAAACATATATTTAATTAATTAAAATCTTCAAAGTACCTACTTAGACCATTCTAGTATTCAGTCTTACAATTTTCGAGGTAACTCTTTTCTATAGTTTTATAATTATTATCTGCTTTACTTTTTATCAGCAGTCATTTATACAGGGTGTCCAGTAAATAGCACGACATACTTTAACAGTTAAAAAGTCTATATTTCCAATAATTTCGCTCAATCATGAATAGAGTTCGTAAGAAAATAATCACTTCAATCATTCAAACCAATTATATTTAATAAATGCATGTTTTGCCGCTTTTTCTGTCGTCACTTTTTTTTTCTGTGAATATTTATGTGAGGTCTTTTTTTTTTTGGATGGGAAATCATCAAATGACTTCTTCCGCTCTGGGCGGAGCGGTAGAGCGTGTCAGACTTTTACTGACTAAAACCCACCCGTGTTCCTTCAGTTGCCCATGTGCCAGGATCACGGTATCTCTTTCGAACAATCTCGCGACCCTGACAGGCATCGGTCCTAGCAGACCCCTTCAGTGCTACTGACATCTCTTTGAGGCGCGCGTGGAACACTACGCGCCATCGACCCGAGCCTGGTCCTTACCGGGCGGCGAGCTATCCATTGCCCGCCACCCGCAAGCTCGCGCCTACGGTGGCCGGGAGTCCGCTATCGACTCCCGACGCCCGGGGTGTCTCCTCCTGCAGCAGCTAGGGACGTGAGGGCGCAGAGACTGCCACTCCCTCACGCGCCCCGCCTCCTCCTTCGCAAGCATTACTGCTTCGCAGAAGGAGGTGACGGCTTCCCATGCCCTCTCGCTCCGTACCATGGCTCGCACCAGGGCCGGACGCGAGAGGTCGCTGCCGCCGATCGCCTCCACGAGGACACGGCGGTGCTCCGCCCAGGCAGGGCACACCTCCACCGTATGCTCCACCGTGTCCTGAAACACCCGGGCGTTTCCACCCTCTTTATCCTGAACAGGAACCCACCGAAGCACCCATGCCCGGTGAGAACCTGCGTCAGGCGGAAGGTGACGACGCCGTGGTGCCTCTCAATCCACTCCTCAAAGAGGGGACTTACCGCCGCAATTGTGGCGTGCCCAGCACTGGGTTGCGACAATCGGACCTGCCATGTCGCCATGAGATCCTGCTGGAGCTCTGTCCGCCGTACCGCGATTTGTTGCGGCAGCGGAGTTTCGCCCCGGCGGGCGTTTCGCCTCCTCGCGCCACTCCCACATGTGGGCGAGGACCTTTGCCTCCAGATCCCATGGCGGCACTCCGGCAAGGAGGCTCGCAGCCTCGCAGGTGCCCCATAAAGGGCCATGGACCGCACGACCCCCGTGTAGAGCCTCCGGCAGGAGGCGTTTGGACCCCCCAGATTGGGCAGGAGCCGCTTTAACGCAGCCCCACCCCGCTCCAGTCTGGGAGCCAAACGTCGAAAGTGCTCGACGAAGTTCCACCGGCTGTCGAGGACAAGTCCCAGGTACTTCATCGTCGACTCAACGCCGATGTGAACCCCTCCTACCGTGAGTTGGGAACCCGCAGGTGGCGCGTCCAAGGACCATGAAAACCCATGGCCTCGGACTTGTACAAGGCACTGCTAGTTTAGTTAACTTTGTCAAAAAACATAGCTCTTTCCATCAGGCTTTTTTTTGGGTGGGAATCATCAAATGACGTCTCCCGTTCTGGGTGGAGGAGAAGGGCGTGTCAGACTTTTACTGACTAAAACCCACCCGTGGTCCTTCAGTTGCCTATGCCAGAGCCACAGTGACTATCGAACAAATCCGCGACCCTGGCAGGCATTGGTCCAAGCGGACCCCATCTAAAATGCTGACATCTCTTTGAGGCGCGCCGTCGATCCAAGCCTGGTCTTTACCGGGCGGAGCGCTACCCATTGTCGCCGCCCGCAAGCCCGTGCCTACGGTGGACGGGAGTCTGCAATTGACTCCTGACACCCGGCGAGTCTTCTGCGGTGGCTAGGGGCGTGAGAGAGCAGAGATTGGCTCTCCCTCGCGCTCGGCTAAGGGGCTTATTTCGTTAATGTTCTTCCAAATAAAAGGTTTTCACCAACAACCTTTCTTGGCCTTATGCAGCGAATGTTGTTGTTGCATGTACTTCCACATTCAACAAACCATTTTGACACTCCGTTTATAAAATCTATGGCATCCAGTTCTTTGTCTTGATTTAACTCGACCTTTAGTCTTTGGGTGAAGCAGATCATCATCATTATCATCGTTCTTCCGTCCTTATCTCAATTTATTTGGGGTCGGCGCAACTTGTCTTTTTCTACCACACTTCGCTATTAGTCGCCATGTTCACACCCTTTCTATCCGTATTATTCACACAGTTAAGCCATCGGTTCTTTGGTCTCTCCCTACTCTTTTAGTCATCGACATTCATACTCAATACTTTCCTCACGATATTTACCTCATTCCTCCGAACCACGTGCCAAGCAGCAAGCTTCAAGTAGATAAGCGGAAAAATTTAAAGGCAATCGTTACCCTTTTTGCCACTGCTGAGAGAATTTGGTTCTTGGTTTTATTATCAAGAAACTTAATTAGACAAAATAAACCTCATTTTAAATTTATTATCCTAGAAGATGATATACACTAGGTGGGCGCTTGTTGGGCTCTATTTGAAAGAGAGAAGCATTGATCTATGCAATCCCACAAAAAGAAAAGCTGCTTGTGTCATTTGACATGACAGTATCCTCTATTGCTAACACTAAGAGAGTGGCTTTTGTATTTATCAGGTGCCCCATCTTGTGCATCATGGCAGCTTTAACTTCGCTCCCGATTTCCTTTGTTTTACAATGTGCAAGCATAATATGTTAATACCAATTCTTTTGATTTTTTCAAAGATTTTATTATTCTGCATAGTTTATAAAATTGTTGAAATCTTCATATTTCAGACCCATGAGTTAGCAAATTTATAGTGCGTGCTTCGCAGTTTAAAAAGTGAACATCTTTTACTGATTGCGTTTCTACCGTGGTCACTAACAACACCAAACTTTTCTTCGCCGTGTTTATAATGTCTTTTAGAACTTCTTCACGGAGAAATTCACCTGTGTGGCGATTCTGTACACTCTCATTAAAGAAAGGTTCTAAAAAAATATCTACGAGCATGTTCTATTAGAGACAGAGGGACTCCTGACACAATTATAGCCCTGGCAATTGATGGCAGAACTAAATAATATCAAAAGATAGTATTTCAGAAAGTTCAAATAACAGTACAAGTAATAAACATTATAAAAGAATCATCAAATGCACAAAAAATATATTTATCCATAATTTAATACTCGATAAAAATGAGTAAAAACTGAGTATTTATCCGTTTCGGGTAAATACTCGAGTATTTATCCTCCGAGTATTTATCCACTGCCCATCTCTAGTCACTACCTATCAAATACAACACAATATATGTTCAGCAAAATCTTACGGATTTCTTTTTCACCACTGTAGGTTAAACTTAAGTGATAAGAAAATAGTTCTGTGCAAATTTAAACAAAAAATAGTATTTCTTGAAAACATTCTTGTCTTTGATAGAAAAAAAGACTTATCAATGAGTAAAGTAACTATTCACGAATAATTTGATATAAAAAAAGTACTAGAAAAGGATTTTTTCATTACGAGATGTTTAAAAATCTGTTTCAAGGTAGAGATATTTCGGTATTTCGGAAAATTTTGTAAAACTGTAAATCCGTAAGATTTTGCTGAACATATATTGTGTTGTATTGATAGGTAGTGACCCAAGCTATCACCCCCTGCAGTATGTCGTGCTATTTACTGGACACCCTGTATAACAAAATATACCTATTTTAGCAGAAAATTAATTAAATTCAGACTTCTTAATTATTAAACAACAAAACAGAACATTTTTAAAGTTTAGACCTACAGCAATGTAAGTTACATTATTAAAATTTTAAAACAAAATAATTAATCCTATACTCATTTTCATCAACTTAAAGTTTTGATCAACAACCATATTTTAAATAGTTTTTACTCAATGAAAACAATCGTAACTTTAACTACAAAAATAAAAAGCAATTATTGCACTCAAAATTAGGTACACGATTTGTCTATCTAGCTATTGAAGCGTTTTCCTCAGCCTCTTGCCTTTTTACTTCTCAGTTTTTTTTTGGATTTATCATTTTTTCCGATAGCTTTTAGAATATCTTCCCTTTTTAAAAGTACTTTATAAAAATAATAGTTTAAAAAACTAAAAAACACGCTTCCATTGAAAACCAAACAAGAAAGTACAAAATAATGGAAAAAAGCGTGGGGTGCTTTTTAAGGTATTTTTTTATTGATATCAGGCACCCCACGCTTTTTTTCCATTATTTTATACTTTTTAGTTTGGTTTTCAATGGAAGCGTGTTTTTTAGTTTTTTAAACTATTATTTATTTTCTATTTTTTAGGGTGTTTCGAATTTTGAGACGTATGTCAGCGTAGTTTGTGACGTATGTCAGCGTAGTTTTCGAAGACAGTTTTTTTTTGCTGTCCTGGTTACCCTCGCAAGGATAATGGCACAAATTTGTTTGTGACGTATGTCAGCGTAGTTTTCGAAGACATTTTTTTTGCTGTCCTGGTAACCCTGGCAAGGATAATGGCACAAATTTATGAAATTATTGCATTGTCATCGGTCCTTGACAGGTGTGCAAAGTTTGAATGAAATCTGGTCGTTTAAAGTGGGTCAAAATCGCGCTATAAGGAGTCGGTTACAAACAAATATACAAACATACTAACATACAAACATACAAGTGAAGCTAATATAAAGCGTGTAAAAATCAGTGCAGCTGTATTCTTGGAAATTGAATTGAATTTTAATTATTGAAGAAATGGTTTCTACGCTTAGTAAATTTCTTTCTTTAGTCCATTGTTGTGTAATTAATGAGAATACCCTCTCCACGTTGGCATTATGCGCCGGAATGCAAAAAAAATATTGCGCGATTTTCAGCAATTCTGAATATAAATTCGCATTTGGCGTTTTAAAAAATTGTACCCAAAGTTGATTGGAATTTAAAAGCTTATCTTGTTCAGTTAAGTTTTGGCAAAAAGCCTTTAAATTCACCCTCTCGTCAATTAATTTTGCGTCGTCAATGTCTATGTTTTTATCTTTCAAATAGAGGACAGTGTCTTCAATAAGAGTCCACTCTGTGTTGTTATTAATTTTCGGCAAAAACATCCAATCAAATTTCTCAAATTGTTTTAAAGGTTTCATCCATTCTTCAATATATCTTTTAATTTCATTGTAGAAGTCATGTGTGCATTTTTAAACTCTTGTTTCCTGTTTTCATCTTCTTTATTTATAATACTCTGAACGTTCAGCGGCTCAAAATTTTCCTTAATTCGGTCATCTAAACTTTTTGTTTAGATGACCGAATTAAGGAAGGAGGAATTTCGACAGCTTTTGAATAACCAGCGGGAATAATTTTGTGCTTCCGTGATAACTAGCATCAGTAGCCACACTTATGAATGGTACATCTTGTAAATCAGTCTTAAGTTGTTCAACCGACAAAGGGCTTAGCACTCCGGTGGCGATCGCAGTTGCTTTTGTTCGATTGCACGTAACTTTTTTTGCAGTATCTGACGTCGAAAATATTTCGCGGTTGAGAGCACAAGTGCAGTCCAATGAATTAAAAGACATATGATGGCTTACGGTATGATAGACGAGAGCGCCTTCCGCTGCTGAAATAAGGAGGTCCTCCGATGTCGATCTCACAAAATATGTTGCAATATTCGAAGTACTTGATTGATTTTTTAAATTTGTTTTGTGTTTCAGCGTACTTAAATGCTCATTTAGGTCTGTAACGCCTTTGTTTGCGATTGAAATACTCGTAGAACAAACGACACAAAACGTTTCCCCGTCATATCTTCCTTTTTTAAAGATCGGGAACTTACTCTCCAAATCACTGTTAAATAGGCATTTACGCTTAGGCATTTTGGTGTCTAATCTGAAAAGAATAAAATAAGTACCTAAAAATATAATCAATAGAGAATTTCGAAACAAAGGGGTAAAATTAGAACTATAAAAATTACTAGCCACCCACGACTTTGTTAGTAAAATAGCATATTTGAAAATCTGTAGAAAGAATAGAAAATACTAAGCAAATAAAAATTAAACTTTCAAAAAGCATAATGATACTGCATCTTGACTTAATATTATTATATTTTTGGATAAAAAGTAGCTTAAGTACTTATCTGTTCATGTAAAAAGGTTACAAAAACAGATAGACAGAGCATTCAGAAGAGCAGTGTCGCACTACCTGTAAAAATTAAACTACGATATTTAAGAAAAATATTCTTCTTCTGGATGCTGTTGGGGCTGCCACGCTTCCGTAGTGCTTCAGGGATGTTTGCAGACGCCTAGACTGACAGTTTCGCTGCAATCAGACGCAAGCGGGGGAGGCCTAAGTCCAGCAGTGGACGTCTTACGGCTGAAATGTTGAATGTTGTAGACGCAAGCGAGCAGCGTCCTTGTTGCGCAGGGTGCGTGCCAGTAACAACAGTCACCTGAGTGTCATTGCCAACAAACTGGATTGTCCTCTTATCTGGCACTTAAGTCAGCTTCATGCTCCTGTATATATTAGTAATGTCCACTAACATAGTTTTTTTTTAAGTTTTTATGTTACTAACATCTTTGTATTGTATTACTTTATAGGCTAACATAGTGTTTAAGTAGTCCTTTACTAACAAATATAATATTACCACATGTACCTACGTAAGTTCACCCGCTTAACTGGAACGACGCAATGTCTACTTTCGTCAAACCGTCGCTGCGGAGTGCGGGACGCGGGTCGCGAATTCGAACGAACAAACGGCGGGCCGTGGCAACCGTGACGGGAGGGGTGGGGGAACGGTGAATATACTTGGTTCGTGGGTTGATCGTGGTGTGCGAGCATAATGCGTGTCTCGCGGGCGGCCCAATTATAGTTTTTTTTTTTTACTCGGTCCACAGATGAAACCTTCCCCGGACGCTCCCTGGATGCCCTCTAAACTAGGACAAATCCGGGGAAACCCGAACGGATGGCAACCCTAACAACAATGGAAAAAACAATGATAATAGGTATTATTTTTATTTAAGTATTTTTTATGAATAAAATTCAAAGAAAAAAAAAACGAGTCATGAGGACTTGTTATTTTTAGTGTGCACAATAATATTAGTAATACCTATTTAAGTATTTTTATGAATTAAAATCAAATAATAAAAGTAATGAGGACTTGTTATTTTTGCAGTATGCACAATCATCATCATCATTTCAGCCGTAAGACGTCCACTGCTGGACTTAGGCCTCGCCCAATTTGGGGGGCTTTGCCATAATCGCCACGCTTGGCAGGCGGGTTGGCGATCGCAGTATGGTGGTAAAACTTTTTAACAAAAATTGAATAAAAATGAAATATTTTTTGCTTTTAAGTTTTTCGGCGGTTTAATTTTTGTCAAAAAGTTTTTATTTTATAATTTTTTGTGGCTTTAATATACTAATAATACTTGGCAAGGTATACCCTATCCAATGAAAACAGAATTATCAAAATCGGACTACTCTGTATAAAGTTATTCGTGATTATACGTTACAATCAGTGAGTGAACAATCAAACATCCCCTGTTTTCTGCCCTTTAGGGTTTGATTTTGTTTTCCAAATTTATATGAGACCACCCTCGGAGTATCCCCTTTCCAATTATCACAATCGGACTACTATGTAAAAAGTTATGCGTGGTCATACATAAAAAAAAAAAACAAAAAAAAAATATACGCGTCGAATTGATAACCTCCTCCGTTTTTTTTCGCCGGTTAAAAATGCATAGAGAACGCTGCTGTCCATTCTCTAGTAAGTCCCTTAGTCGCCTTTTACGACACCCACGGGAAGAAATGGAGTGGTGTTATTCTTTACGTCCGGCACCACACGGTACCGTCCTTCACCACACGGTACGAACAATAATGTATGCACAATAATAATAGTAATACACAACACTTAGTCTTCATCAACATTTTGTGACATCTTTTTTTATACAATATAGTTTTGTTAAATCTTCACGTATTTTTCATAATGTTTTTATTATTCTTAAATTAACTTTAACACTTTAAGTACTTATTGTAACAATGGCACTATTTAGTCAGTCGATAATTAAACAGGTTACTTTATTAAATATTATTTTATAGTATAAAAATCAATGACTGTGTTAATCTGAAAGGTTGCCATATTGGCGGAGGTTAGTAAATTGCTGATACTAAACTACTTTCCTTAAGGAACCCATAGTGAATTCGCGAAAAAACCGTCAGTTTTTTTTGCGAATTTGTTGTGTTCTTTGGTGAAAGTTGTTCAGTATCAGCAAAATAGTAAACTCCGTGAATAAGACAAGCTTGCAGTTGTACACCCTGTATATACTTATATGTAATATTTTTATACAATATAATACCATATCTGGGTCCGTGGCTTACGCCCCCAGTGGTCGAGGCACACGTGGCCGACGCACCCGATCCGATTCATTTAATAAAAATTTGTGCTTTTTCACTTAGTACAGTAAATGAGAAAAGTGTTTCACCACAGTAATGAGTATTTTTTCTTAGGATTAACATTTTTAAGTCTTAATAACTTTTCCCCCATCTTTTATAGGTTTGAGCATGATGAGAGAGAAATTATACACTTCTCAAGTACTTTCATTTGATACATATATGGGAGTGTTATAAGGATAGGGACATTTTACCCCTTATTCTTACCGTATGGAAACTTTATCTTTCAACTTCAACCAACTCGTCAACTAACTAAGCCAAACTGGTTATTGGTAACAATAAAAGTCCGTCTTTTTGTCCACAAAATTGAAAACAATAAGCTCAAAAGGCTGCCGAACTTAAATGGGACTAAGCAAGACATGTTTGCCAAACTGTGGGCGCAAGTAGCACAGAACTGGTTTCCTGAGACTTTTTGTTAGGTCGTACCAAAACTTTATTGACGCCGGTATCGCTTTGAATTTACATTTCTCCTCGTGCTACAATTCTTCGTGTGGTTTTACCTCTTCTCAGTATCACGCGTTTAGTTTTACTTATTTGAAAATGCCATTGGTTGCAGTTTTTGAAAGTGTCTCTAACAACTGAACGAAAGTCGTATACTGGTATTTCTGTGCCCAAATTGTAAACATGAGCATGGTTAGCTATAATCTCCTCGTATTCTCTTGGCTCAACAATTGATTCCAATTTTCTGATCTGTTTCTCGGTCATAGCAAAAACTCGATCTGCAGGTAAAAACGAATGGCCCGTTACCGGAAATATTATTTCTATCGTTTTCAATGTTGATGGTGCCACTTACTGGCCATACCGATTAAAAAGCTATTATTATTTTGCCCCCCACACCCGTCTGCCATTAATCTGATAGTTTTTATATTTCTAAGATCAAGAGAATTTAAGCAATGCTGTACTGCATTGCAAATTTCGTTCGCTGATTTCGAAGTGACATTTTCTGTCCACAGGTAAGACATTACATTGTCTTTGTTAAGACAACTATGAGAAGAACCTATGACTACCGTGAATTTATAAAGATACAGCTGCCTGGAGTAATAAGTTGCCTGATCCAGCACTTTGGGAAGAGGAAGATTCTTTTGGCAGCCAAAGCTGCGTAATCATATCATCCCTTTCTTCCCTTAATTTGGCAAAAAACGCCTTCGCACGTAATTTATGGATACGCAGTGTAGTCATCAGAGTTTGTTTTTCAGCTGCAATGTTTACATGCTTTATTTGTTCAGTCAATTGAAGGCAAGTTGAGCAGACATCCTGTCGAGGTGTACCGAAACCGATATTAAAAGATCTGGTAAAGATTTTTCTAAAAAACGCGTGTGTCACAGACATTCCTGAAGGAGCTTGATCATTATAGAGTTGGAACATTTTCGTAATATTTAAAAATGGATCTAAGTAAACACGTTTGCTATCCTTTCCTCGAGTGTAGTGAACTTCCAAAGGTCTGAATCTTTGAATACATTTTTGAACCGCCTCCTTCCTAGCTCTGAATTCGAATTCTTTACGATCTCCACCTCTCCGCTCTTCAGCCATCAAACCAGATTCATGATGTCGTGCTAGTACTCCTCTCAGTCGAGTCAGTCTAATGCGAAGAATGCATAGAAATGCTTTTTAGCAAACATTGACTAATGCACCTGTTTGATGTTTTCTGACATAATATTGTACTGACATCCGTTTCGTGACTCTGCTGTTATCTCTTGGATGCTTTCTTTGAGTCTGTGATATTTTACAATATTTTAAGATAAAATTGTCTTGATCTATCTTGTTTTTGGTGTAATAGAAATTTCTATGAAAATTGAACGTGTCATTGGATGATAATTTTCTGCATTGGTATTTTTTTTTACGATTGTGATTACATGCTGGCATGACTGGAAGACCAGGTGCCGTATACCTGAAATCAATAAAATTAATATTATATGCACCCAAATAATATTAAGCTTGTATTAGATTAGACGCTCCATATTTTGAAGCACAGCTTTAAAAACTTAAAAACTTTTAAACACATAATGGTTTAAAATTCATCAAGTTTTCTATTAAAAAAAAAACCGATCAATATATTGAAAATCTATTTTTTTTTTATCACTCTCTAACAAAGGAATTAAAATCTATAAATGGTGATTAATTTGGGCTCAGAGGGAACCGAGGCAATATGATAGTTTCGCTATCTTTCTTGTGAGAGTGTTTTCAATGTACCTACATCACCCTTCTATACAGCTTCTATCACAGTTTTGCAATAGTTGTTTCATGCTGATTATGTTGATAAATTCGCTAAGAAAATAAAATGATGATCGTAACCCACAAACATTAATAATATATTATTGTAATAAAATATAATATATGACTGCATACAAGCAGCACGTGTTCATTACGGCCCTGGAAAATGGCTGTTAGGAATGGTTGCTTACTCCAAGAACTTACCGTTTTTGCTTCAGTTGCTCGCGTTTGGTTTAATTCTTTTGCACTATTCGCTTCCGTGCCTTATCAGGAAGCACGATTTGTATTTTCTCCATTGATTTTCTTGAAATATCTGAACTTTATTAAAAACACGACACGACTTCACATGCGCGGCGACAAACAACACACAACTGGGCGTCATTTTGAACGATCGCGTCGCTCTGATTGGCTCAATGCGTTTTGATATAACATGTCAAATGGACTTGGTTCAATTTGAAAAAAGGGATGTGTTTTAAACTTATTTTGCTTGAAAACTACAGGAACTTGGTTCAATTCGGTAAAATATTGTAAAAGATACTTCCCCTGCCTTTTAAATAAGAATAAAAGCTAACTTTATGCCAAAGTGAACTTGATGCTATTTGAAATATAACGACACTTATGGTAACTTATAAGTAACAATAGTAATTTAAGAAACTGAAAAAATGAACACAAAATTATAACAAATCACCATTTTTTTAAAAGTAAAAAACATTATAATAAATTTAAAAAAAAAAATGCACTTTTTAATATACAGGATGTAAGGGTAAACACCGTTATCCTTGAAACCAGTGATTTGGTTTCGTAAATAGAACGTAAAATCAATGAAAAAAAACAACCTTTTTTTTAAAGAAAATCTGAATTTTTTTCCACAAGAACATTTCGCCCTATGCGCGAGGGCAACAAACTTGCGTCTCAATACGCCGCGTTGCCCGACGTCGACGCACGGGTCGCGACCGCAGTCAGTCAGCTGTCAGTCTCGTAGCGTCGCTCATTTCTTGCACGTAAATTCGTTCTAAACCTTTTTAGGAAAATATATATTATTTTTTTTTACTCGCTCTGTTATTTTATACATATATACATACAATCACGCCTTTTTCCCATGGGGGTAGGCAGAAACCACGGAACGTCACCTGCTACGATCTCTACACACTTCTTTTGCCTCGTTTAGGTTCATACAATTGGTCATACACACACGCCGGTTGCGAATACTACGCACCTGACCTTTCTGAAGAATATCACCAATAAGGTCCCTATATGTCCTCCTAGGGCGTCCCCTCCCGGTGTTATTTTATATTTAAGTCAAAGTATCCATGGGTTAAGTGGCAACGGTGTTTACCCTTAGATCCTGTATAGCTATTGTTATATATTTTTTCTGCTTCAGAAAAAAAATATAACGTTTGTCAATATTTGTTTATAACAAATTGTTAAACTAATAAATAATTAATAAAAAATATAAAAAATTGCCAATCTATTTAAAAGTGTAAATTATGATTTTTAAAAGCAAAATTTTTTCTTAACTTATTATTTAAACAATCGAAATATTAAAAGAAATATTTAAAAAAAAAAACGTTTTAAACAATTAAAATTAAGAAAAAAAAATTTTAATCATAATTTTTTGTAGACAACAAAATAGCAAAAAATATTATTGAATTTCTGTATTTGTTTAAAACAATTTTATAAACAAATTACGTAAAATATTCCATAACCTATGTTAATTACTGCCATTGTTTAATGTGAAAACAGGCATAGCTAAATATTAATTGAAAAAAAAGAAAAATATCCACATTTTTTCACATTTTTAACTTTTCAATAGTTATAAAAAATCATAATTAACAAATTAATAAACTTTTATGAAAATTTATCGCAGGATCTTATAAAGTACATAATTATCAAAAGGGCTCCACGAAGTTTAAAATTTATAGGCCAATTATTTATACCTTTCATCCCATTGCTTATGCCAATGGAGATTGGGAAAAAATTTGTTAGTTAACAATTGAATAAGTTTTTGAAAAATGGTGATTAAACTTTTTATCTTCAGGGCTCGATTCTTTCAAGTGTCAAGAAGATACTAGAATTTTTTCAAATGTTTAAAATCACATTTTATGTTATAAAAAAATATATTTTTATTGCTGAACTCTCTTTAGCGGCGGCGCGCGCATGCCGTAACAGCCGCGCGGAGCCCTATTATTCAACGTCAAATTAAAATTATAAATAATGGAGATAGAGTTCCGGGAGTTAAGGCTTTTTTATTGGAAATTTCTTCCTCTTTAACGACCTTTTTTCAAAATTGCTTAAATGTTAATATTTTTCGAGTTATTAACAAAAAACAAAATATCTTTTTTTTTTTTCATCTTATTTTATTATTAATAACAATTACAATTTTTTACGAATCGAATGAGCCATCGCTCATATTTTTAGGACCTTTATCTCTATTTTTCACGTTTTTGAACTTGTTGACTAGACTACTGGTCATTCCAGTCGTCAGGACTCATTGGCATTGGTGTTGTATTAGTACTTGCTGATTGCGGGGATGCATTGAAAGCGTATGGAGTTGAGCTAGGTGGGGCAAGATGTTGTAGTTCCATTGAAGATACAAGAGAAAATATTTTATTTTTTGCCAGAGCTTGTACATACGGTGAGAACTTCTTAACAGTATCGGAAATATTTAAAAAAAAGCGATCTAATTCGTCGTGTCTTTGGGGTGGCTCAAGTTTGTGTTGATCATCGAGCAATTTTGCCATTAATATAGCAGATGCTGATGGCTCTGACTGGACTACTTTCCTCTTTACAGCTTTTGGCTTCATGGTTTTTTTAATTTGTTGTGACTCATTGGGAAATTTGTCTGATAATTTAATAATGTTAGCATCACTAACATTAGCAGCACCGACACCGACATCTAACAACGAAGAAGACGCACGTAATTCACCATCCATATCAGAAACTTACGAGCAGTTTCTTAAAATTATAAAACAACCTAATGTGACATTCGATACCGTCATCCAAGAACACAATGAGTCATTAATGAAAGCAAAGTATAAACTTATTGCTTATCCGACATCCATTGACTTAGACGAATCTGTGCCATATTGCAAGGAAATTATGGACGCCTCCACTAGAGAACCTAATATTTGCGACATAGAACGCGAATTAAACACTTACTACTCCACATCTAACTATAATAATTTATTTACTCATTTATTTCTAAAAATAAACCACTATGACGAAATGAGTTACAAGGACATATTTAACCTCCTTCGTGATTATAGAGAAATGATAAAGTATTGGTATATAGAAGAAAAAGAATTTGCGATATCAGACTTTACAGATCCTTATACGAAATTATCTTACACAAAACTTTATAATATTTTATCATTTCTATTTCATAACCCTAACATTCAAGTCAACATCTACCGTAATTCTATACGATACCCGACCCCTGACGAGGTCAAACGTATTCTCAGAGAAAATCACGATTCTCCTCTGGCTGGCCACCCAGGTATATCGCGCATGTTTGATAGAATCAAAACCCAATTCTGGTGGAAAAACATGCGGCAAGACATTGAGGATTATGTGAAAAATTGCCGCTCTTGCCAAATAAATAAACCTTTAAGACAAACGAATGAGGCCCTTATGATTATCACGTCTACGGCATCTCGGCCTAACAATTTTTTTTATCTTGATTGAGTCGGTCCGCTTCCTGAAACACACGAACACAAATATAAGTTCTTGCTTACTCTACAGGATGACTTGACTAAATTTTCTCAGGCCTATCCTATGCAATCCTGTTCCGCTGAAGAAACAGCGAAATCTTTAGTCCTATTCATATCCCATATGGGAATTCCGAAACTAATAATATCTGATCAAGGCACCAATTTCTGCTCTGGTGTCTTCAAACAACTTGAGAAGTTGTTTAGCATTAAACATGTGTTTGCATCTCCTTACCACCCTCAGACATGTGGTGGCCTTGAACGCAGTCATTCTACTCTAAAAGAATACCTTAGATCAGTGTTTTTCAATCTGTGAGTCGCGACCCCGAGGGAGGTCGCGATGCCTTACTCGGGGGGTCGCCGGCTGAAAGAAAAAGGCAAGGTTTTAACCACGGATATCGAGGGATATGCCTTGGGGGCGTGGCACGTGCCGCCTCGATACTATCAATTTGATAGTATTGTCGAACGGCGGCTGTACGCTTCATTCAGTCGCTTTGCAACTCCGTACAGTGCACTATTTATGCGTAAAAAGCCAAAATGCCGAGTTGTGCAGTAATTATTTGTAAAAATAGACCAAATACCATCAACCTGAAGACAAATGGCATGTCCTACCTCCGATAAATAAACAATTAAGTCACTGTTTTATATTTTAAATCAATTTTTAAATGATTTACTAACTTACGTGCGGAGCGACACGAACTAACCCGAACTAGCCCGAATCTTCCCGAACGAAACGAACGTTTTCGACTTAGAGAGGTGCAATCGTTTGCGTGCGGCTGATTTTATCGATATGCGTATTATTGCAGTTGAATATTTTTTACAGAATTCAATGGATATCCTCGTATTACTTGTATAGTAAAACAGTTAAATTACCTACTTATTAATTTAATGTTGTTTGAACCAAATTAAAACATTATAATTCCAATACAGTTAAGTGTGTGTGTTAGTTAAAGTAACATTATGCCTAAAGATTTTCACAAATTAACAGTTTTTAATTTATTGTACAATATGATAAGTAATATGATAAATAAATATTATATTTCATCCAATTATTTATATTTGGTAAAAAAATTACAATAATTTGTTTTCGAAATACAAAAATATTCAATTTTTTTAAATTTGCTGGTGGGCTGGTTTCGTAAGGTGGCCCACCTTACGAAACCAGCCCACCTTACGAAACCACCAAATAGCAAATTTAAAAAAATTGAATATTTTTGTATTTCGAAAACAAATTATTGTAATTATATATATAACCAAATAGCAAATTAAAAACTATTAATAATATTGCGCAATATTATTGACCGAGTAAGATTAATATTGAAGATCATCATCATCAGCCTATATTGTTCCCACTGCTGGGACACAGGCCTCCTCTCGGTGACAGGAAGTGGGCCATGATCCACCACGAGGGTCCAGTGCGGGTTGGCAGATGTCACATGTCTTCGAATTTTTGGTTCTAAGACATGCCAGTTTCCTCACGATGTTTTCCTTCACCGTTATTGAGAGCAGTGGTAATGAAATTATTTACACAAAGTAAAGCGCCTGCCTGAGTTCGAACACACGATCTACAACTTGTAAGTCGAGGTTGATACCACTGGGCCACCACTGCTCTGAAAAATAATAATAAATATTGAAGATTGCGATGGTAAAATATTGTTGAAAATAAAAATATGTTTTCCGCAACATTATTGTATTGATCACTAAATCGCAAGCCCATCTTAGTCAATCATGAGGCCGACGATCTAAAGTTCGAAGTTTAAATTAGAAAATTCGCGGTCCGTCGCTATTTTGTCAAATCTTTGTCTATAATACTGAGGGTTTCACATTTTATTTTATTTCTATACAAATGTGTTAAAAATGTCGTATAACTTGCGTGAACATTGTATTATTACGCTCTCGGCTCCAATCCGGCCTCAGACGTAGTAACAAACTTAGCCCACATAGATATAACATAACGTATTATATGTGAGTGGTTGACCAAAAAGGGACCTGGAGGGATTGGAAACCGTTATTTTTTTTTTTTGAATTTTTTAATATATTATTTTTTATTTTTTAATAAATTGAATTACTACTGCAAGCATCGTCAATATGAGATTGAAAAGATACACACACACACACATACACACACACACACACATACACACACACACAATACACACTATTTCTAGGATATATCTCTAAGTTTGTATTTTTTATTAATTTTTTATTTTTCATTTTACTTTTTTGTTTTCTTATATTTAGTTATAGTTCAAGTCTTGCCTTGTTTTTTTTTTTTTTTAGATTTTATTTGTAATTTCCTTTGTTTAAATAATAGTTTCACTTTGTACACCACTTTTACCACTATATTTTTGTCATTGGAGAGCGGGACCTCCTAGCACAGGTATATTTTTTACTTAAAAGGAGGCCCCTATGTAAGATTTACTGTAAAAGTTGTACAAGTTTCTGAAATAAACCTTTTTATTTTTTTTATTTTATTTTTATTAATCTGTGGTCTTTTAGCTTTGTTTTGGTCTAACCAGAATATTTTTAGGTGCTGTAGTGTTTTTTTTATGATTTTTTTTGTGAGCCGAGGCAGTTTTGGAAAAATTACACCTTGCACACAGCGCACACTAGTTTTTGTGATGTCAGGTAAGTGGATACAATCAGTTTTATTGTTTTATTGTACTTGTAAGGTTATCTCTAGTGCAACGAAGTCTCTATATCGTGTGCAGGTCCAAAAAGACGTTCGTACTTGTCAGAAAGTGACGACGACGCTACTCAAATGGACAGTCCTAAAAGTTTAAAGGTCTCCAATGATACCCAAGGTAATTAAAACAACTTATTTTTGTTTCAAAGTCTATAATGGAGCTCACACTTCAATATTAAATAATCTGCGAGTAGAAACTTAACAATTTTTCTGTGTTTCAGAAGTCAAAGAAAACTTAAATCCTAATAAAATTAATGATGATAATATTTTGTTTGAACAATACGGTCAAGCTTGGGATGACACAATAAATGAAGCAATTCCGAAGATGTTGGATGCTACTACTCAAACGGAAAAAGATGTTGAAGATTTTTTTTAAAAAAAAGAGGCGTCTAATGAGGCTTTCGGAGTATTTGTCGGCAAGGAACTATCCACTGTTCCACAAATAAAGAGGCGCTTCGTGATGTATGAAATAATAAAAATAATCGAGCACAGTAGTAAATAATTGACAATAGTAATAATTATGAAGTCTCATCACAAACATTACAATCACAAATAAAAAATTATAATAATGAATAGTCTTTACTTTTTGTTTTGTTTGCATGAACGTATGGTGTGCCCTGGTTCTTTACAACGCCCACAGGTAGTAACTTTCCTGGGTTTTTTAGCAGAAGGACCTGGCTGATCTTCTTTAGCCGTCTGTTTTTTAGCAGAAGGTCCTGGCTGATCCACTTTAGCCATCTGGCTTGTAGGTTTCGCTTCTTGTGGTTTTGGGCATGTTAGGTTAGCTGCGTCTTTCGAAGTGCAAAGGGGTGCTATTTCCTCGAATAAATACCATTGTCTTGCAAGTGAAAGCCCTGGTGGAACTAATAAATTTGGCATACCAGTGATATCATCTAAAGTCACTCCCTTCTTAACAATATTAAATTTTTGAGCTGAACTGTTAGCTAGAACTTTACATTCCACTGTAAATGGATCATCCGATTTAATAGTGAAGTGGTGATATCGTGTTATTCCTGGAATAGTTGTGAAGAATTCGCTGAGGTAGGCGTTCCACTCATACCACTGAACATTTATTATTCCGTTCACGTAGTCATTCGTACAGATAGCCTTATTTTTTCCCGAAACTGTCGAGTTAGCCACACATTCTTCGATATCATGCAAAGTATCTACTGTAGATTTAGAAAACTTCTGTTTAAAAAGTCCAAACATTCTGTCTGGGGAAAACTTAGTGTGGCCCACCAATAAGAAGTTAAGATGCACTGTCTTGTTTAAATCCCTTGCTACCCTCCATGCACAGTAATGCACAACAGCATTGTTTTTATTTTGACCCACGCAGTTATCTGCACAAATATGCTGAATATCTTGGTCACAAATATTGGATTCTAAATGGTGATGAATGAGATTAATCACACTGTTTGCCCCTTTTCCTATGTTGTCACATTCATCTATGAGATAATTCGTCTGTGTGTTGTCTGCTTCATCATTTATTCCAAAAAGGCCACATTTTCTTGCAGTTTTAAAAAAGGCAGGTCCAACTTGCATTTCAGATGAGGGATAATGGATATTCTGTGCATAATCGATACTGAAGACACGCATTCCAGGTTTCTGCTCCAGTTGTTTGGCTTGAGTTAGAGCTACACTTGCATCTTTCCTTATATCATTGTAGAATTTTCTTTGAATATCAGCTTCTTCTAAATGATTAATTGCTTGCTTCAGTTTTTCAGTCTTCGTCTGATAGGGCATGTTAATATTACGCATGATGGCTATATTATTATCTCGACATACTGGACAGAGATCAGAGCTTGGTTTCATGGATGTTATGTAAGGCACATATGTATTCCAACATTGTATGAAAGTCGTCCAGCCGACATGATCAATATTGCTATCATTGCATGACTCCACATAGTTTCTATACATACGCCTTTTTGTTAAATTAGCAGGCAATTTCATGACTCTAAAGTCCCAAAACTGCGGAAGTCGACCAGGTAGTGGAATAGATACTTTTTCAGCTGTATTTTTAATAAATTTAACTATCATATCCAAATGTTCTGTGGGAGTTGCATTATGAATAGGTTTGCCTTTTAGACCATGAACTTTATCAGCCACTCCTTTCTCATCAAAATGTTTGAGAATATTTTTGAAGGCCTTGATGCCTATTGCATGAAGAAATAAAAACGTTGACTGGCATATTTCTATATCGGCATGAAAATATTTGTTCCGCAATATGGGTTTGGTGTAAGAAAATTTTTTGTACTTATCTCCCAGCTGTGTGCTTCTTCTATGACACTCCAACTTACTCAAAATCGCTGTACACTTTGTAGATTTATCCATATCCATGTATTGCTGCCGAACACGTGATAGATATTGTCGAGAAAATATGCCTGAGCATGGGCCACCATTTGGGCCTTTACTACAATTACATGTATCATCCATGAATTTAGTAATAATTTCGACCTCTCGTATATCTTCAGTGCTTCGCTCCATAATGTTGTCATTTTCTCCTTCATTTACAGTTATAGCACCAGTATACATGTCCTCCAAACTTATTGCATCGAAATCTAAAATTTCCACTTCAAGGTCGTGCAATTCCAACTCATCATTTTCAGTCATCCCATAATAATCGTCCAACTGACGTAATTCGTCCTCTAACAAAACAGACGTGGCTTTAATCATAGCTCACACTTAGTTACGCACATAAAGACAAGAAACTGACACTAAATAAGTCGCCAATAACGTAGTAACCGCAAACACGTGTTGACACTCACTAACGAAGTCGCATACTGACATAAAACATGCCGCGCCCCCCGCCCGCGCACGAGTCGAAACTTGTTTCTACACGAAATTTCAAACGCGATTTACTCGAAATCAATTATTTTCCCTTGAGGTCCCTTTTTGGTCAACCACTCACATCTTGAGGTTAAATGTATTAAATATATTGAGACCACGTTCTCCAATTAAATGCAGTAGAATGGCAATTTTCCGCTTTTCGCTTGACTTGTCTAGGCCTGTGGCTAGCAAATTAATAATTCCAGCTGCTTCCACCATCTCTTCCACGCCTCCGCAATATTATTTGCTGGATCCGACGAAATATGGAGTTGTTTCAAGTGCGGGCGTAAGCTTTGGTCATGACCGCCATCATTGTCGTCACTCGTGGCTGGGTTTGGCATTTTCTGGACCGATCTTCTTTATTTTTTCTACACGACTTCTGACACCATGTTGTGTTTGTTGGAATGAAAGATAATTTTGAGTAGACTTGGTTTATTGAGACGAGGATTACATTATATACACAGACAGTTTAGTAGCAGTGTCTCAGACCGGATTAGACATAGCAGTGCCGGAGTGACAGGTATAAAGTACAGTCAGTGCGATGCGCGGTCGAATACGGACGTGTTTCCACTGTGCACGGAACGAATTTTATTCGCGTGTAGCGCGGCCATAGCCGCTGCCCGTACTATCACTATGAGTTCCAAACCACTCATAGTCAATGAATTGCTGGCTTTCCTAGTCCACGCCATCGACTACATGGACGAGGTGAGCATCCTGCAGATATGCCGGTCCAATTACAAGGAGGACGAGATCAGCAGTGGTAAACTGCTACTGTTCTAGTCACTTGGAAAGCTGGACCAGATGCCGTCTCGCCGCAGAGATGGAACTGAGAGGAGCATTCAAGATATTCTTGATATGTTGAAGAAGACCGACCCAGATGACGTGCCAGATTTCGTGGCGAAGAAGCTGAGTAAGCTGCCTCCCGTCACGTTCGATCACGTTGACGTTACAAGGCTGCTAAAGGACATCACTACCTTGAAGGTGGAGATGACCAAGATGCAGTCCCGTATGGAGGTTGCGGAAAAAACCAACACTGAACTGCGAGCAGAAATAACACTGTTGCGCAAGTTGGGTTCAGTAATTGGGTCACCTGAGGCCTCTAAGGTGAACACACGTCGAGGGGCGCAAAATGCATCAATCGGCAGTTTAGAATCGGCGAACACAAGTGCGTCACCGGCTGCTGATAATGCTGAGCAAGCGTCGCCCGCCGCCGCCGTCGCCCGCGCCACAACACCGGCTGCGGAAACGTCACACGTAGGTACGTCGACCCCTAAACGTGCCTACGCCGCTATTGTCACCACCAGCAAATCAGGTGTGTCGCAGTCTATGCGGCAGAATAAAATTGGGGAAAACCAAACGAAGGGTGCACAACCTGCCCTGGCTGCGGTCCGTAGCTCCTTGCCGAGATCGGGCCAAGTTGATGAAGAGGGTTTCACGAAAGTGGAAAGGAAGAAGAAGAAGCCCTGTTCACGAAACCAGTGTGGTACAGCTCCGAGTGGACCCAACATGCTGCTGCGCCCTGCTGTGCCTACGACGCAGCTGTATATTTCACGTCTGCATCACTCCACCACGATTGAGGAAGTTGTGCAGTACTTAAAAGTAAAGACCAATTGGACTCTGAGGGTCGAAAAGTTGGAATCGCGCCACAACATCAATTTTAAGTCGTTTGTGGTACGAGTTCCAACCCACCATCTACAGACCTGCCTGAGAGAGGACTTTTGGCCGAAAGGTGTCTTGTATCGTCGTTTCCGAGGACGGTTATGTGACACCACGCAGCGGAACACGACGCCGTCATCATTACGTGTTTAGTGATAGTTTAAGTTTTGTTTTATAAAATATGTATTAGTTTATAGTTATTGTTTTATATTATTTGTTTATTGTGTTTTTATGGGCCTAAGTTGCCTGAAATAAAGGATTTTATTGTATTGTATAAACCGGAACCATCGATTATATCTAGTGGTGTACACACTAATTACTTACTAAATAGTGATGTTACAACAACTTACATTGAATTTAAGTAATACAGTAATTAAATACCAACAAAGTACACACGGTTGTCTAGCAAGCTATACATTTCCAGTATAAGCTGATCTCGCATTGTACGGGATTTCCGAACAATGAGGTCAGCATATATTGGATATGTATAGCTTGATATGTAGCCATATGTACAAAAGTAAAAACTATAAAAAATTGGTTAATCACACTGAAATAAAATAATCGAATAATGTTATACCCATATTCTAGAATAATTAGTAAAAGATTATGTTATATTTCATTAAAGTATATTTTATTTAAAGTAAGTATATTTAAAGTTCATCTGCTAGATACTCCATAGCTACAGCAACAGATTTGCTGAACACCTGGGTTGCGACTTTAACCTTCATTTTCTTAATCTTGTCAGGTAAAACATGCTGGTCTGTTAGTTTAGGCAACATTCTTAAGCCAATAAATGATAGATTTTCTTAATGTAATTTAATTACATAATCCCATTTTGCAGTTTTTTCTCACCATTCTTAACATATATCAAGTCCTTGTTTAACAAAGTATTTCTTATACCTTTTATGAGGGTGCATCATATAGGGGCACAATTTCTTTCCCATCTATTTCAAAAGTGTTTTTATTCCAGTCTCTATTTATTCGTAGATATTTGTCTTTTGTCTCTTTTATTAAATAATTGATCGCACTTTTATTGGAAGCCCTTTGGTCACAAACTGATGCTAGAACATTGACTCCTGTTTCATTTAACTGTAGGATGACTTCCTTTAATTGGCGGACTAATTCTATTTTTACTGTACTCCCTGCACAAAAAGTATATGCCACTGTCTGTTTATAATTTTTGGATTTACCTCGTATCATAAAAACAATTGCATGGTCGGCTATTTTGTTTTTCATGTTCCTGCCATTGTTGACAAATCCGACTAATTCGTCCTTTTTCCTATTGTAATCGAAAAGAAGTGCAATAGATATTTCGTCAAACATTAACAGGCATAGTGAATCATAATTTTTCATTTTCTTCACTCTCATTTTTAAATTTTCAAGAATATTTGCATTGATACCTGCTTTTAGTGCAGCTGTTGAGAGCAATCTACTTAATTTCAAAGGTGATGGGAGTACGAAAATATTTCTTAACGAACGATATGCTTTAGTTCCTTGTTTGTAGAGACCTAATGCCATAATTTTCTCCTTTTTTGTAAATCTGTGGCCCATCTTTTTCTTTTTAATTTCTCTGAATTTGTAGTATTGTAAAAATAAGAGCAAATGCTGAAAACTTTTTGAATGCTGCTTGAAAACTTGAATTTTGTGGCAGGTTTAGGGCCTTTTTGAGTGTGCTGCTGTATGTTTCATTTGATTTCGGCAATGTCTTTATTTTTCTTGTTAAAAAGCTAGTTTCAGAAGAGTGTTTTAATGTTTGTTTCTACATTCGTTTGTGGCCTACAAAATAAACATAATAAGTTCAATGATGATTAATGTTATGATTACGTTCAGTGGTTTGTTATTAGACATCACTAAACTATACATCTATACAAATAAATTAAATTGGAGTGTCTGTTTGTAATATTAAAATAGCTAGCTTTTTACTAAGTGCATAAGGATGTATGCATCCCCCAAAGTTAGTCGACCACGTTTGAATTCGTTATACCAACGATACACAGTTGCCTTGGTAGGGCCGTCATCCATGAATGCAATTTGAAGTCTGTCGTATGATTCGTCCGGTTTCAGGCGACACTTGAAATCATAAATAATCATAACACGAAAATGTTCCCGGTGCAAATCCATTTTCCAATTAGACACGATAATTTAATTAGCTCGCAAAAAATGTGGAGGGAAATTTTTAAATTGGAACTTACCTATTTTTACTTATAAATAATCATTATTTTTATAATAGTTTATAACTGGCCAGTCTCTCATTCAAAAAATCTTGTTTTCACAATACTTTCTGAGTGGCCTGGTACAAACATTAGATTATAATTATAGAATGAACATAACATCACGCCTTATTTCCCGAATGGTTGGGCAGAGGTGTACCTAGAGTACACCCACATTTCGGCAGTGGAATGAATAGAATTAAATACAAGAATAATACTTAAAAGATACCTACGTGACTTTCCACAGCCAGGAACACAACAGATTTTGTGAGCCATCTTAAAATAATTCCGTATCGTAAGTAAGTAAATCAAGAGTCCAGTAAACAATGCCACAATCCTATAGAAATAACTAAATCGTCGTAGTCCAATAAACAAAGCCACAATCCTATAGAAATAATTAAATCGTCGTAGTCCAATAAACAAAGCCACAATCTTACAGAAATACTTGAGCCGTCGGAGTCCAAAAATAAAAGCCAAAACATTAAGATATAACAAAATACAGCGAAAACACAAAATTACAACAAGTGTATTTGAGTTTTGACAACTGTATGGGCATCGGCCGGCCGGCGAGCCGGGCGCCATAGCAAATATGTTTCGTTCCAAGTATCATCATCATCATCACTTTTTATTTTGCTTGAACTTTATTTGTTTCCTTAAAATAACGTATACAACTCATAAAACTTTAATTATATCTAGTCAAGGATTGCTTTAAAAAAAAGTAGTCAAGGTAATTATTCAAATATTGGTCAGCGAAAGGCACTAATCGTGCTGCTTGAAATGGAACGCATAAAAACTTGACACTATAGTGTTGCCCTTACTAGGTAAATACTAAATTAGTGATATCATGTTTTGAAAATTAATTTAGAACAGTGCCATCTATTGTTAATTTATCGAATATTAACGGGTTTTGGTCACGTGACACTGTATAGAATGTTTTCTTCCGACTGAAACCCCTGTGGCGGTTACTGATGTTTTACAAACAAATATGGCGTCCGTGTCGCTTACGCCACACGGAAAATCACGGTGTTGGCGGCCAGTGACCGTCAGGCGATAACTGCATTAGTATCGCCCCATAATAATATTGACTTCACGAATAAATCATCACAATTGTTGTCCATTATTCAAATGACAAGTTGAGGAAACACATTAATGTTTAAATTTATAGTCTAGACATGGATAAACAAGAAAATGAATAATTTAAAACCATTATTTTTTTATTATATAGTTTTTACTAGCGCGTCACTAGCCCACGTAAAATTACAGGTTCGGCGCAGTGTATCAGGGTTATAAAAGCACCTCATTTGATTACTGCGTTTAGATTTTCAATGTAACAGAATGATGAGCCTGAGTTTTAAAGTTTTATTGTTGTTAAGTACACATACTGAAGTATTACTAATAATATCAAATTTCATCATTTTTTTTTTTAATCATTTAATCAAGAATTGGACATCGAAACAATAAAACGTAATATTACGGGATTAGCGCCACGGGCATTAGCATCAAATCACGGAATATTACGATGACGACAGGGAAAGGGTTAAACGAAATAATTTTGCGGAGCCCGCTCGAGTACGTCTTCACTTTCGCTGAGCGCGAGAGTATGAATATAATATACCTATTCAGTCTGAAGATATTTATTAGTAGCATTGACTAATAAACCATGGCAAGTTTTATTTGTCAATAGTTGATTAAAGAGGGTTGTTATTGAATGAATATATCTCTTTTGTGTTGATTAAAATGCTCACATTTCAACTATGATGTTATTATGTTCATTGTTGATTTCAATTTTTTACTATTGTTGACTCCTGAGGAAGACTGTAGTTTTTTTTTTTTTTAATAATCTCTTTAGATTATTATAATTATTTAACAAATTAGCATTTAATAATTAGACAAAATAATTAATAATACCTATTGTTACGCTGAAGTGTCGTGGTAAATGAAAGACACACTGCACTGGACTCTGGACTGCTGCTGTTGCACTGGATAACGGTTCGATTTATTGTGTGTGACATGACATAGATTGAAATTACACGATCTTAATATAATGCTTACTTGGCTAAACCTAAATAAGGTATCACATACATTCATAATGATACTTATGGTACTTACATACCGGGGGTAAAAGAAAAAATATATATTAGAGCTCTAAATATTTTTTTTTTCATTGTCTTATTATAACAACAGAAATAAAAATAATAAACCAAAAAGAAAAAAAATACAAACTTGCACTATTAACTATGAAACAATTCAGTCCTTTCCTTATGAATAAATTCTATTTTATTTTGTTTCAGAATTTTACTTACTACAAATGCATTCTTACTTTTCTCATCCATTTTCCTTTTTTGTGCTCTCGTCATGACATTTACTTCCGATATTTTCTCATTCATACTCTTTAATTCACTGAATGTCACGTTTACTCTGGATAATGCATCCGCGACTACATTATCCTTCCCTTGCACATATACTATTTTAAAATCATACTCTTCAAGAACTAAACGAAACTTCAACAGCCTGCTAGAGGGATCTTTCATGCTAAATAAATAAATTAGTGGTTTTTGATCCGTCATTATTGTAAAATCCCTACCGAATAAATACGGCCTAAAGTACTTTACTGCCCATACTATAGCCATTTTTTTTTTTACTGTGGGGTAGTTTAATTCTGCCATATTTAATGGTTTACTAGTATATTATTAAACAGAACTACACCAACAACTACACCTGATGCGTCAGTCAGTAAAATAAATTAGTTAGATTCTGAGAAATCTGGATACTGAAGTATAGGTGGGCTAATTAACTTTTGTTTCTAAACCTCGAAAGACTGTTGACATTCCGCTCTCGAATTGTAAACTATATTCTTTCTGCACAATCTATTTAAAGGCAATGTTATCTCAGCAAACGATGGTACAAATTAATGATAATAATTGTTCTAACCACGTGACTTAACGTAGACTTACGATTCTCGACTGGGCTAGGAGTGCAGATGTACGAAAAGCATGGGTATATGTCTAGCTAAAAATAATTTAAACCATTTCTCACCGTTTTTAAAAGAGGACGCTGATTATATTTTTCTAGAAACTTCGAAGCACTTTTTATCAAATCGTCTTTTCTTTTTGGGAAGCCTTTTTGGCTACTGAGTTTGATCCAATTGACTAAAGCCTCTTCTTCCTCGTTATTTAAAACTGTGGGAGGGCCTAGTTTAGAGCCATACTCTGGATTTTTAATCGGAATTGTATAGTCGAACGCGGCACTTGGAAGGTTTTGGCAGCAAGTTTTTTATTCATGCCTTTAGCTATTTCTACAAAGGCTTTTTGCAGATTTTTTCTGAATAAACCTTCCGCTTTACCTTATCAATCTTAGATTTGTTAATGATTTTTGTACGAGGCTTTATTTTGAAGATAACTGAAAATAATTATTATAAATTATTATTGGCACCCCAAATACTAATTATTGACGCTGCTGCTAATAAATGGTTTTTCATACAATTAGCAGTGGGCCAAAATTCGTAAAAATATGTTCTTAATTTACGACATGCATTTATTTGAAATCTGAGTCGAAACAGAATAGATATAAAGTATATAGTAAAATTATCATAATAACCTCATATTGACACATGTGCCAATAAAAAAGTTTCATTCATTGGCACCGCAAAAAGTATAAAAAATGGGCCTAAACATTAAAAATTTTGATTGGAAATGAAAGCTAAACAACTAAATAATTGAATTAAACAGTATCTGTAACCAAAACTCAAAAGATTTACGAAAATTATTGAGATTAGTGAACCTCTTACCTTAGCAAAAATACTGGAAATTGTTTTTTTTTTTATTCAGTTCCGAACACGATAAACACGTTTTTATTGCAACGCCTTCTTTAAAAAGGAACATTTTCTGTGTTACCAGTAGTATAGAAGATTAAACCTACTATTTATTACCCAAAATAAATACTGTATTCAGAAACTGGTAACTTTATTATTTATAAATAAGTGCAGCGTGCCAATAAATTGGTGGGGTGTCAACAATAGGTGGCCTTACCCTACTCCTTTTTCATGAGTCTATTAGCGCGTACAAAGTTTGTACCATTGTCACTATACACTGCTATAAACACTGCTAGAAAGGCGGCCGTACTCAGGTCTGAAACCAGTTCCAGATGGACCGCTTTCGTCCATAGGCAGTCAAATACTTCAATGTATCCTTTCGTTGTTTTGATCCCGCGTCCTTTATTATCTTTCATCTTTACGTGGCCCGTGAAATTGACACCAGTATGCGTGAATGGCCTTGACGGAGTGACTCTGGCTCTTGGTGAATCTACCATAATTTGCTGTTGAACTTCATTGTTAAATCGGCGACACTTGACGCTCAGTCTTAGCTGCCGTTTTACAGTCCTGATTCCGCTAATGATCCAGTATCTATCCCTTATGTTGGAAAGTGTTAGTCTGGGACCACCGTGCAAGGTTGTTATGTGTGCTTGGCTAATGACAAGATCAGTAAGTCGACAGTGGCTGGGTAGGATGATGGGATGCTTCGCCGATTTGCTTATACTGGCGTGTTTTCATCGTCCACCTACTCTCAATAAGCCATTTTCGTCTAGCCAAGGGTTTAGACTGCAAATCTTCCTTTTCGTACTCACGTGTTGTTTACCCTTAATATGTTGCAATTCTTGCGAAAATTCCCGTGACTGCACTTATTCAATAATTAAATGGGAAGTGTTGTTTCGCTTGACCCCAGAAAATCATGCCTTGCAATCTGTTTGTTGCTAATTCGCTCGAAGGAACGTGACACCCAGCCTGTAATGCGTACAATTCGTGTCACCGAACTATAATTTTGCAGTAAGTCAGTAATAAAAGTAACATTATTTTTCACTAGGGTTGTGCTCACTCAAACCGCTCATGTTTCTATTGTTGGGGACTGGTATACGGTCTTAACTACATCTCTCGCAACCTTTTAGCCATTCAGGCCCTTCCCACCACAAAGATTTGTTTTACAATTGGTGACACGTTATGCCTCGTGTAGCACAGTCAGCTGAGTTTTCTTCCGAGCTGACATGGCTGCAGAATTCTGCCGGGATTATGTCGGTTATCTGCTTAACTCTGCTAGCTACGAACGACTTCCATCTGGATATATCTCCGTTTAGCCAGCCCAAAATTATCATGGAATCCATCCATACATGAAGTGTCATACCTATGTTTGGTAAGGACTCAATTACCTTCTTTACAAGTTGCGATAAAAGTAGCGCGCCACACAGTTCCAGTCTAGGCAGCGACGTTTTCTTTGCGACTGTTGCCAACTTTGTTTTTGCGGCAACAATTGTTCATGGTACGTAAATAACGCAAGCGTAAGCTTTGTCGGATGCATCACAAAATGCATGTAATTGACAGGTTTTTTCTGTGTTACCTAAGAATCTTGGTATGCGAAATTTGTCGAGTCAGTGGATATCTTCTTTTAATTTTTGCATGTCCTTTGGTAGTTCTTGATCCCAGCTGGTTAATGGGACTACGTACGAGGCCTAAGCCCAGCAGTGGACGTCTTACGGCTGAAATGATGAATGGGACTACGTTTGTTGAAACAGTAGCTTCGCTCTGATTGTAAGCGGTGATAACCAACCAAGAGGATCGAATATCTTTGATATTTCGGACAATAATAGCCGCTTTGTAATTACTGCAATATCCTTAGGGATTACATCACTTTGGAACATAAATGCATACGAAAATGGGCTCCATTTTAATCCAAGATTCTTTCTGGATTCGAGACACTTCAATTCGTAGGGGCTGTTCAATTGGTCGATTCTTAAATGCAGGAGTTCTGGCTTATTACTTGACCATTTCCGCAAATTCATACCAGGACCTAGGAGCATTTTAATTAGTTGTTGTTGAAGCTCTTTTACTTGATCGGCGCTATTATGTCCACTCAGCAAATCATCCATGTAGAAGGAGTTCTACAGCTGCTGCTGCTAGTGGATATTTCTCGACATCATCTGTCGCGAGTTGTTTTAAATCCGCATAGCCAAAAATGGAGCTGCCTTGGTCCCGTAGGTAAGTTGATTACCAGTGGTTAGTTGATATAGATTCGATATAGACCCCTGATCTAGAAGTGCTCGTAATGTAACATATTTACCATTTCCAGATAATACAGTTAACGATAACGTGGTTAACAGTATTTCTTCATTATCAGCTGCGACGTGATTGACATTATGCTGCGCTGCTGATGGCTGCACAGACGCGCTCGTCGCCGCTGCGGTTTGTTAATGTGGTACACACGCATCATGCAGTAAAGTGTGTTCACTGTCACACCTTTTGCAACATCTCGTGCTGTTGCACTCTTTGTTAGGGTGATAATTAAAGCAATTCTTGCAATATTAATTTCTTGTTACCAAGGTCAGTTTATCACCCGGGGACATTTTCATGAATTTCCTGCAACGACATATAGAATGACGTTTATTTAATAATTTTAGCTTGTAAGATGGTTTGAAATATCTCATTATGTCCCGTTTTGTACTTTAATAGGAATTGACCCCTCTCAACTTTAACTGCCATTATATTTTCAAGGTAAATCCTATGTTCCATATTTCGAAGTTTATATTGTGACGATAAGTCTTCATATAAATAAAAGTCCGAAACATCCATTGATTTGACAATACATTTGCGATTATTTGCCATTTTTACCCTTTGAACATAATCATCGAAATCATACACCTTATTTTTTTCCCCAAAATTTTCTCGACCTGATGATGAAAATGATCAGCTGACATGAAGGTATGTCCTGGCTCGAAATATCGTATCTCGATTGTATTCGCAGATATTAAAAGTTGCACTAAAAACGACAACAATACAACAACAATTACAACAATTTTTATTTTACTGTAAATATGTTAACTGGGTAAAAAATACTCATAACTTAAAAATAATAATAGCAAGATTACTTACAGCTTAGCAGCATTACCTAGGAAATGGTTTTAACTTCATGAAAAAATCAACCGTATGTGCCCATACTGCAATTACAATAAGTAAGCATTGACGTAAAACGTGTCTTACTGTAATTATGCTAAAGTTTATTTGACGTTCAATGTGACATTTTCAAATTTTAAATATACAGAAATGTAGATCTCAATCTCGACATTCCGAATATATACATATACAACTCAATATCGTCAAAAATGTGACTTACTGTAATTATCATAAGCACGGCAGAATTGATCTCATACGATTTTGGCTTGTTTATTGGACTTGTTCTCCCTGCTACTCTTTTGATTCGGCTTATGTTTACTGGACTTCCTGATCCTGATATACTTACTGTATCTATTGGATTTCGGTGAGTACTTATTAAAATTGATTTAGTTAAAAGCAATGTAGGTATAACCTGTGTTTAGGAAATAAGTAAGTAGGTTCAATTCTTTGTTCCTGAGGTTTTGTCTATACTTTGTTTTTTGTCGTGAGCCCGCACAGAGTTATTTCATTTTGAAGTCGGTTCGGTGGGTTCCTGTTCAGGATAAAGCGGGACGAAACGCCCGGGTGTTTCCATTGTGAGGATCGTCTAGAGGACACGGTGGAGCATACGGTGGAAGTGTGCCCTGCCTGGGCGGAGCACCGCCGTGTCCTCGTGGTGGCGATCGGCGGCGGCGATCTCTCGCGTCCGGCCCTGGTGCGAGCCATGGTACGGAGCGAGAGGGCATGGGAAGCCGTCACCTCCTTCTGCGAAGCAGTAATGCTCGCGAAGGAGGAGGCGGGGCGCGTGAGGGAGTTGCAGTCTCTGCGCCCTCACGTCCCTAGCCACCGCAGGAGGAGACGCCCCGGGCGCCGGGAGTCGATTGCGGACTCCCGGCCACCGTAGGCGCGAGCTTGCGGGTGGCGAGCAATGGGTAGCTCGCCGCCCGGTAAGGACCAAGCTCGGGTCGACGGCGCGTAGTGTTCCACGCGCGCCTCAAAGAGATGTCAGCCACACTGAAGGGGTCTGCTAGGACCGATGCCTGCCGGGGTCGCGTGATTGTTCAAAAGAGATACCGTGACCCTGGCACATGGGCAACTGAAGGAACACGGGTGGGTTTTAGTCAGTAAAAGTCTGACACGCCCTCCCGCTCCGCCCAGAGCGGGAGAAGTCATTTGATGATTTCCCATCAAAAAAAAAAAAAGTCGGTTTTTACTTTTTAGGGTTCCGTACATCCTAGAAAAAATAAGAAAATAAGATCATTCGTATGTCTGTCTGTCTGTCCATCTGTATCTATATATAAGTAAGTACATATGAATTTCTGTGATCCAAACGCGGAAGTGAAATATGTAAATAAATGAGTT
This sequence comes from Aporophyla nigra, assembly GCA_947507805.1. NCBI lineage: Eukaryota > Metazoa > Arthropoda > Insecta > Lepidoptera > Noctuidae > Aporophyla > Aporophyla nigra. The sequence continues at coordinate 20,264,228 of OX382292.1, read as the reverse complement.
TTGATACACTTTTGGGGGTCAAATTAAAAAATTAAAGAAAAATTGTTTGCAAACTGCATTTGTATTTGTTTCTCCTAAAACGGTCTTTTTTTTTCAGATAGATCAAATCTCCCATTACAATGGGGAAAGGAGGTAGAAAAGGAAAAAAAGCCGTTTGTATACGAGTACTAAACGAAAAAAACATCATTTTAGTGTCAAATGACAAGTTCATTATTTGGCACCGGGGTCAAACCAAGCGACATCGACTTCCAAGACTGTACCAAATGATTCATTAATAGAAGAAAACGCAAGCTCATCAGTCTCGTCACCAACATTAGAATCACCAACCCTCGACAATTTGCGTGTAGAGCAAGAAAATGTTGTTGAAATGAATAAAGACGAAGGATTAGAAGGACGTAGAATCGTTGATATCGAATATTTATTTTCAGAGATCTCAAAAATAAAGCATGAACACACTAATTGTACATTTGCTGACTTAAAATTTGTGCGTGAACGACGAAGTGGTTTTCATAGCGAGTTTGTTTTTGAATGTAGAATGTGCAAGAAAAAGGAAACTGTACACTCTGAAGACCCCCAAATTAAAAAGTGCATAAATACTGCTATCGTCGAAGGAATAGTATGCACAGAAAACGGATATGCTCAATTAAATGAAATATGTGGTGTTATGAATATGCCAAATATGGATCGTTCAACTTACACAAATATTGAACAAGTTTTAGCACCAACAATTGAAGAATGCGCGTTAGAGGAAATGATCACAGCTGGCCAAGAGGAAAAAAGACTAGCTATTCTAAATGGGGACGTTGATGAAAATGGCTATCCATTAATAACAGTGGTTGCAGATGGTTCTTGGGCAAAGAGATACAAAAATGGATTTAGTTCTTCATCCGGTGCAGGTTGCATAGTTGGGCTGCGCACTAAAAAAGTTTTATTCCTGGGGGTAAAAAACTCATACTGTTGCACATGTGCTAGAAGTGTGAACTGGCGTGACAGCGCTAATGCTATGGAAGCCGATATTATAGCAGAAGGGTTTGCGAGGAGCATGGAAATGCATGGAGTTAAATATAAAAAAATAATAGGAGATGGAGACTCTAGTATAATGAAGAAATTAACGCTAAAAAACTGGCCAAGTGCGAGTCGGCACCGAGGGTTCCGTACAAACCTGCAGGTATTTACGGTTTATGCATAAGGTTTATGTTTATGAAATTAAAAGTTTTTTTTTTTAATTCTTATATTTGAGTTGACTGAATGAAAGGTAAATTGTGGTTTACGATTTATGACGTATTAAAAAAAACTACTTACTAGATCTCGTTCAAACCAATTTTTGGTGGAAGTTTACATGGTAAAGTACATCATATTTTTTTTTTAGTTTTATCATTCCCTTATTTTAGTAGTTACGAGGGGGGGGGGGGGGGGGACACACATTTTACCACTTTGGAAGTGTCTCTCGCGCAAACTATTCAGTTTAGAAAAAAATGATATTAAAAACCTCAATATCATTTTTGAAGACCTATCCATAGATACCCTACACGTATGGGTTCGATGAAAAAAAAATTTCTGAGTTTCAGTACTATGTATGGGGAAAACCCCAAATATTATTGTTTTTTTTTTCTATTTTAGTATAAAAATCTTAATGCGGTTCGCAGAATACATCTACTTACCAAGTTTCAACAGCATAGCTCTTATAGTTTCGGAAAAAAATGGCTGTGACATACTCGGACAGACAGACAGACATGACGAATCTATAAGGGTTCCGTTTTTTGCCATTTGGCAACGGAACCCTAAAAAGCCATATGAGCTTGATTTCATGATCCAAAAAATCGAGTGCAAAAATCACATGCTCCGCAATTTTTGCAACAAATTAAAAGCCCTGGGAAAAAAAACAAACAACAACAAAGGCTTTGTACCAGTTGAATTAAGAAAAAAAGTTGAAGCAAATGTTTTACGCTTGGGGAAGGCTATAGTTGAAGCGGTGAATTATAGATAGGAACGAGAAAATATTACGCAAAGTGACAAAGTAAAAAATCTTAGATATAAAAATGCAGCAAACCACGTCTTTGGTGATCATCAAAATTGTGTATCATACTTTTGCAAGTCAGAAAAAAACAATGATCAAAACTTTGTGATTGCTCTTCAAGATTGTGGATTGTGGACTGATATCCAACAATACCTATTATACTTAACAGCAAATGCAGAAAGTCTGATTTTGGACGTGACTAATAATACTGTGGAGCAATTTAACAATGTAATTGCAAAATTTATTGGCGGAAAAAGGGTTAACTTTACAGGAAGGGGGTCTTATCACGTCTTTCATCTTGGAAGAGTTGGATAAACTAATAAAACAAGTAGTGTCCGACCGAAACAGGATTTTCAGCCGAAACCGAACCTTCGGTCTTGATCCCAGTTTCGGCCGAAACCGAAACCGAAACTTTTTTGAATTTTTATAGCATGTTAAAGCTATTGTATTTTTACGCATATATAGACAGTTAATACGTGTAAAAAAAAATGCTACAATTAAAGTATGTAACAAAAATACTTCTTTATTTGTGAAATTAACAATTTAAATGAAAAAAAAAAACACAATTAACATATTTGTCAAACTTTTTCAAAAATCAAATCAAATCAAATCAAATCAAAAGTCATTTATTCAAATTAGGCTGAGGATCAGCACTTTTCGAACGTCAAAATTACAAAAGACAGTCCCCCCAAAACGCCCACCCGTCGCGCACTTCCTAGTGCTTTAGCTGGGAAGAAGAAGTGGCCAACAAACTCCCCAGCAGCACAGCTGTCTGTCCAGTTAGAAGAACTTGATTCTATACAATGGTATATAGTAAAACATTAAGAGACACAAATTAAATTAAATGATTTGCTATATGCCAGCTAGCCAACCCAATATACCAACAAATAAAATGAAAACTATACTCAAGCATAAGCAAAAAAAAAATATGAAGAAACATGGCTGCAAAAATAAAAAACTGGCATAAAGGGCGTGACAGCTTACATATGCAATGCTGAATGTTCACATAGCTGTTACGACCTGAGTTACAACTCGAGGCCACAAATGATAAACTAGGACCATCGACGTAAAATAAATTAAACAGGTAAGTAATATTAATAATAATATCAACATCAAAGTCAGCAAGACGACCAGTCACCACAAGCAGCACCCGTTCACGAGCATAACGCAAAGATCAGCCATTGCCCCCCTCGCCATATTTGAGGGAAGGGGGCAACCCGACCCCCGACGCTACCGCAAGCATTGACATCTAAGGGAGCATGACGAACTTGCTGCCGGTTGCTCAAGCAAGAATTGAATGATTACTTGTCGAGGTCGCTAGCAAACCACATTATGCAATACTAATAAAATAAAATTGGCATAAACAGGAAAAAAATATGGAAACAATTATATTTAACCTATCACTAGGTACGCTAATACTGGAGAAAGAACATAAACATTGTCTTGAGTTAATCACAGCGACCAACTATTCTTATCATTTAAATAATCGTTGATGGAATAGTACGCCTTTTGACAAAGGTTGGATTTTACTTGAGCTTTAAACGCATTAAAAGGTAATTCTAGTAAAGAAGGTGGTAGCTTGTTGTAAAATGTTATACCAAGCCCAACAAATGAGTTATGCACCTTATGAAGCCGGTGAAAGGGAACACGTAGTTTGTCCTTACTTCTAGTGTTAACAGTGTGAATATCACTGTTTTTAGCGTATAAGTGTATATTTTGCCTAATATATAAGATGTTGGCGAAAATGAATTGTGATGACACCGTAAGAATACCAATATCTTTAAAAAAGTCCCTTAGGGAAACTCTGGCACCTAGCTGGTAAATTGCTCGAACAGCTCGTTTCTGAAGGACAAAAATATTTTGAATATCAGCTGCTGTACCCCACAGTAGAATACCGTAAGACATAACGCTGTGGAAATAACTAAAATAGACTAACCGAGCTGTATCAACGTCAGTATATTGTCTTACTTTTCTGACGGCGTAGGCAGCTGAACTGAGCCTTCCCGCTAGGCTTGAAATATGAGGGCCCCACTGAAGTTTGCCATCCACTGTTATGCCCAGAAAAACTGCCGAGTCTACAGTTTTAAGCACCTCTTTATCTAAGACGATGTTGGGACCTAGATTTCTAACATTCGGTAAGGCGAACTTTACACATTTGGTTTTCTTGGCATTGAGAACTAGGTTATTTGCCGTAAACCAATCGGTAACCATTGAGAGTGCACTGTTCACGTCGTCAAAATCTGGTCTGTTCCTGTCTACTTTAAAAATAAGAGATGTATCATCTGCAAACAGTACAACGTCACAAATACCCTTTAAAAAATCAACGTTAATTACTTTTGTTTACAATAGTCTAATAACAACACAAGTTATCTAATCATTAAATTAGATAACTTGTGTTGTTATTTTCTAATGAGATCTAGTATTTAACTGAGTATTTAAAGAATTATCTTACCATTATAATTATTTATCAGTAATAATTAATATTTATCAGTCTCAATAAAGAGTATATTTTGTACGACCATCAAGTACTTTAACACTAATATTGTTTTAGTGGTATGTATAATTAAGAAAAAAAGTTAAAGTTAGTATTCGTAATAAAAGGGCCTCATATCTTTTAGTAATCGTAATTAAAAAGTCTTATATTGTAAGCTAAGAAAAGTAGTTTTTCAACATTTTCCCCGAGCAGGTTACTCCGACGATCTGCGTATATTTGTCCAGCGGCACTAAACAGCTGTTCGCTTGGAACACTGGTAGGCGGAGCGAAAAGATACTTTAAGACAGCTTTTCTCAGGATTGGATAAGGGCTGCTGTTCCAATAACTATGTATGTCGGCGTTGCGTTGCAATAATGGCTCCGACAAATAAGACAGAATTCTTTCTCTCAAAACATTTTTTTGATCTTCAGCAGATCCAGTTGTCTCTTCTATTTCATTAGGAGTATTATCATGAGTATCCCACAGACTCTCCTTTTTGTGATGCATGTTCGAGTCTAGCAAGATCGGTTCTGTAGAAACTGAGGGAACATTGTCTCCGTCGCTGGACAATACTGGGTTGTTACAACCCGACAAATAAGATAATATTATTTTTCTAATTGCAACATCCACTTCATCATAATTGAGATACTTTGATTTAAATCTTGGATCCAGTATAGTCGCAGCCATCAATGAAGGGTGTCTTTTAAAAAAAGAGAACTTGATGTTCAAAGATTCATAGAGTAAGTTTTTCATATCTGTCATCATCTCATCTTCGTTTTCATATCGAACTTGCAGTTTGCGGTTTAATAATGATATCAAAGGTATTACTATAGATATGCAGGCATCACCAAATGATAAATCAAGTGTGGCCTCATAAAAGAATTTCAAAACAGCTGTGAGATTCTTTATAATATCCCATTCATTAGAAAAAAGAGTATCAATCTTGCCATGTTCAACACTGTATAAGTTGACTGCATTCCTTTGTTCTAAAAGCCTTTGCAACATCAAATATGTAGTGTTCCACCTGACTTCGACGTCTTGCACCAGAGTATGTTGTGGAAGCCCGCATTGTTTTTGACATTCTGTCAATTTTCTGGTTGCTAGCTCACTATGGTGGAAGTGGCCTACGATTTTTCTGCATTTTTTTAACAAAGTTTTGGTTTCTTCCTCTGAAAATAATGCGTGTTTGATCACTAACTGCATTGTGTGAGCTACGCAACCTATAGACTCATAGTGTCCACGCATAGCACAAACCATATTTGCTGAATTATCACGAAGGACCAAAAAAATTTTGCCGTTTAAACTCCATTCATTCACCATCTCTGTAAACTTCTGCTCAATATATCCACTGGTATGATCTTGTTCCAGCACGCATGCACCCAATATAACTTTAAGGCGTTGATGGTTTACGATAAAATGAGCTGTAAAGCTGAGAAGTGAACATGATTTACATGCATTGGTCCAAATATCGGTGGTAGCACTCACCCATTCGCCTTTTGCAACTAAAGTCTTTACTTTAGACTTAATTTTTTCATATGTTTGCGGCATCAGTGATGTTCTAAAATATTTTTCAGATTTGAGTCTATGTTTGTGAACTGCAAGGGGATCGGTGAAATTGAGTCGCCGGAATGCTTCACCTTCCACTAAAGCATATGGCAACATGTCTACAATTATTAAGTCCATTATTGCTTTGTCAATCCTTTTTGTAATTTCATGATCATCAGGCCATTGTACAATTTTAGATTTAGTGGTTAAGCCTGGGATCGTTGACTGAACAAAATTGCGTCGATCAGTGTTCAATAGGTTCAATGAGATGTTTGAACCTGATCGCTTTAATTTGGCTTCGTTTTTCAACTCCACAACCTCTGATTGTCGTTTTAAGACCTGTCTGTGTTCAGCGTCATGAAATTTTGATAAATGTTGTTTAACTCCGTGTAACGTTTGTTTTTTCGGTTCGTGACTTCCCAATGATATGCTTTATCGCAAATTTTACAAATAGCCTTAGATGTATCGCTATTGCTTTTTTCAAAAAATTGCCAAATAGGATTCTTTTCTTTTTGTGACATTTTTTACCTGAAAGAAATCAGTCTATGATAAATAAATAATATCTCACAGATTAAAATATAATAGAACCACCAAGATAAACAAACCTATGGCAGTCATTATTAATAGGGAAATTTATTCAAGTAAATAATGAAGTTTAACTAGAAAACTTTTACGTACTACTGTACTACGCGTCCAAATTGACTAAGCACCTCGCGTACTAAAGGGAAAAATGCTACATGACTAATAGTACTGAACTGAATGGTCATTTACGGTAATAGTTAAATCACCGTAGGTAGTTATGTATCGGATTTACGGGGCGGTTCGAATACGGGTACAAAATTTAAACCAACAACAATTACAAACAAATATAGTAATGTTTGAATCAAACATCGCAGGTATCTTCACACATCATTTAAGTGTTACATTAATTTCTACATAAGTTCTAGGGAATAACTCAACAGAACCAAGTAAAATATCTAATGAATTATATTCTATTACAACTTACAACCTATTTATTTTCCACTGTAGGACAAGACTCTAATGAATGCCATAAAAATACATCATCATTAATCATAAGTAAACACAAATACTTACCTAATAATGTTTACGCGAGAAAAACCACATAACCTCAAATCATCACGATCGCGCCGGCTAGCGAACTTAACTGGCAATCACGTTCACTCACTTGAAGTTAGCCGTATGATGCGCGACAATTCACGCACACCTAGTTTCGGCGGGGCCGAAGGTTCGGCCATTTATTGGCCGAAACCGAAACCATGGCCGAAACTAGATTTTTTGGCCGAAACTAGCCGAAACCGAACCTTCGGTCGGTCCTTAAAAACAAGTATTGGTGAAGGTTACAAAGTTTTATTTTAATTTGCCTTAAGCATAACTATTTTGGGCACGCCACAATTGCGGCGGTAAGTCCCCTCTTTGAGGAGTGGATTGAGAGGCGCCACGGCGTCCTCACCTTCCGCCTGACGCAGGTTCTCACCGGGCATGAGTGCTTCGGTGGGTTCCTGTTCAGGATAAAGCGGGAGGAAACTCCCGGGTGTTTCCATTGCGAGGATCGTCTAGAGGACACGGTGGAGCATACGGTGGAGGTGTGCCCTGCATGGGCGGAACACCGCCGTGTCCTCGTGGAGGCGATCGGCGGCGGCGACCTCTCGCGTCCGGCCCTGGTGCGAGCCATGGTACGGAGCGAGAGGGAATGGGAAGCCGTCACCTCCTTCTGCGAAGCAGTAATGCTCGCGAAGGAGGAGGCGGGGCGCGTGAGGGAGTTGCAGTCTCTGCGCCCTCGCGTCCCTAGCCGCCGCAGGAGGAGACGCCCCGGGCGTCGGGAGTCGATAGCTGACTCCCGGCCACCGTAGGCGCGAGCTTGCGGGCGGTGAGCAATGGGTAGCTCGCCGCCCGGTAAGGACCAAGCTCGGGTCGACGGCACGTAGTGTTCCACGCGCGCCTCAAAGAGATGTCAGCAAAATTGAAGGGGTCTGCTAGGACCGATGCCTGCCGGGGTCGCGAGATTGTTCGAAAGAGATACTGTGACCCTGGCACATGGGCAACTGAAGGAACACGGGTGGGTTTTAGTCAGTAAAAGTCTGACATGCCCTCCCGCTCCGTCCAGAGCGGGAGAAGTCATTTGATGATTTCCCTTGTTGTTATTTTTAATAGTAATAATTATCATTCATATTTTACTGGTCGTTAAATTACCGGTTCGTGTCCGAAACACAATACTGCTCTCCAATACAAAAATAGCTGACATGGCTCAAAAGGCTGCCCAGTTCAAAGGGGACTTGGCATGACATGTTTGCCGATAAACTGTGGGCCCAAGTAGCATAGAACTGGTGCCTTGACACAATGAGGCGGGGTCACGGCAGACCACGTAGGAGATGGCGGGACTGGCTGAATAGATTCCGTCAAAACTGGAAGGCGGACGCGTGGGCTCGTCAAAAACGGAAAGAGTAGAGGGAGCTCTTAGCCAAGCAGAGGGACAGGGTGATTAGATTTTTTTTAAAATAATAATGTTTTCTATAACTTTTCTAAACATGTTCAAAACATAATAATAGAAAATAATAAAAAAACAAACTAATTTGAAAGCCATGAGCCCATACACAGAATGAAATAAAAAACACAGAGATTTATTTTGGTATGAGTAATGAGTACTGATTTATAATTCTGTAACGACTCATCATTTCAGCCGAGAGACGTCCAGTGCTGGACATAGGGCTTCCCCAATTTGAACATTTTGAGACCTTTTTATTTAAACAATAGGCTTGACTTTTTGCTCTTGCCAGTACAGTTGCAATTCTGAAATCCTCGGCCGCCAAGATGTAACTTTTTATTTACATATTGTCGGATGGTAACTTCGTATTCAGGAATAGTATAAACTATTAAAAACGTTTATTTGCAGACATTGAACTGATTTCTACTGTAAGGTAACAGAAAGTGAAGGAGGAAGAGTCGGACCGTATTTATTACTTTGACTAATTTTGACCTGCTATTATGAATAATATCCGGATAAAGTGATTAATTTATCACATTGTCTAGACAATTTAGTCACATTGTTTGACAAGTTAGTGTATAATAGCTGTTTAATCTCTATGACTGTAACATATATATCAAAATGTACCTAGGTACATATTGATATATCGATACCAGAAGTATCAATTAACGTAAGGGACATTTTGGCGAAAATGAGATATATATATCATTGGATTCAGAATTTTCTGCTCTATCGATTGGTATTATTAAAAAAATTCTATCGTTAAAAAAAATTCCCTTACGTTAAAAATTTTTGGCCTGCGTAAAACGATTTATGACAAAAAAAATGATTTAACAGACGTTTACATTTTTTTTTTCTCTGAAAAATAAAGTAAGTCATAGTGTTAAATAATTTACACCCTTACCTTAAACCTCAAATCAGTTGATTTAAATAACATGTCCCTTACTTTAATTCATGATTAGAGTTTTTTAAGAATTATTCTCTTACATTATTATCTCACAAAACTATCTTTATTTTAAGCTCCTTACTGTAATATGCCTATTACGTAACAACTAGAAATCAAATTCTTATTTGCTTTACTTTATTTGTTTAAAAGATCGTTGCTAAAATACCGAGTACTTACATGAATTTGATTCTCTTATTGGTTATCTCTCCTGCGCGCGCGACGAGCGTAAGGGGTTGCGGGTGTATACGGGGGAGGGGTAAGACTTAGCGACGCGACGGCCCCGCGCGTGCTTGTTCGCGCGCAGTTGAAGTTTGTTATTGTTACGATTGTGTCATTCTATTACATCTATCAACGCTAATCTTTGGATTAAGTGATGTGTTATTGTAATAAGGTGTCCTACAAGTAATTTAAATAAATAATGTGTGAGAACAATAGTAATATCACTGATAAGATAAGTGCCTTACTTGCCCGAAGGGAAAAATTAATTAACATGAAGAGAACTATAGAAAGGTATGTATTACTTACAATTTTACGATGACAATAATTTTTATGTACCTACCATTATGTAACGATCTTGTTTATTATTTAGAGAATAGATAAATTGGTTGAAGTTTTAGATAATTATTTGCGTAGTCCTGTACAAACTAGTTTGTATGTTCTCGCTCTGTGCCGATACCGGGCCGGGTAAAAAGGGATACTTAAGTAAAAGTATAATTATGAAAGTTATGAATGGCACTGCATTTGTTATGGGCAGGTGTGACGCTTATCATTAGACGAACGTCCTGCTCGTCCTGCACCTTAGTATAAAATAAAAACAATCTTATAATGTACGACTGCTATACTGAAATCCCGGGTTTTATTCTTGTAACTATGCTTGAATTGCAGGTGCTTTCGTATTTGCATGCAATGCTTCCTACGCCATAGTGATTTATGCATTATTTGCATGTTTTAAACATTGCGTTTAATACCTAGGTTTTGTCTACACCATTCATTTGGTATTATTTAAAGTATACAATAAATTAATGTAAGGGACATTCGTTATTTTGTTTGACTTTACATTAAATTAAGTGTTCATCAAAATTAGCTTATTTAAGTTGTTGTAATTAATGGCATTAATAGAAATTAATTAAATTTTACAAATATAATACTATTGTGATAATTAAATATTTTTTGATGATTTAAAAGAATAATAATTGATCTTTACTTTATAAACAATGCGAGTCTAAAGTTGTTATGTCCCTTACGTTAAAGTGTTGTCGGATTTTTACTCGAGTTGACCCATACAACAAGTCTGCCTTATGCCTTAAATCAAGTAATCGTATTCATTGTTTTCTTTTTAGGTCTACTGAAAACAAAAGAGATTCTTCAGAAAGTTTTATAGAAAATAGTGATGTAGACTCAGAAACACAGTTAACAACAAGAAGTTCAAATAGACCTAACATTATTGTTAATAGCAGTAATGACTCCGTGTATTCTGTTGAAAATGACATGGAAATCATAAACACATCAACTATTTCCTTGTCTCGATCACATTCTTTTTTTAATAAACCTAATGAAAGTTCAACGAGTACTACTGTAATCAATAATGATTACCCTTGTAGTCAAGTTATTGAAAATCCTTTAAACGTATTATCCGATGTCATGAATGACCAGATTGAAGCACCGCTAAACGTTGAAACAGAAACTGATGCATCCAATTGTGATTCTTTTGTGATCGCACATTCATCACGTGAGTTAAATGATACAGGCGAAGAACTGGAGAATATACAGCCACTGTCATTGTCTAATAATTACATAGACGTCGTGCCAACAGAGACAATACAGAACCCCGCTGTTTGCACAATGTTTCTCGAAACCTCATCGCAAGAGGAAAATGGAAGTCATGAAACTTTCTTATCTCCTACAATACTTACAAATGTAATAGCAATTGATATTACAAACAAAGACACTATGATGGCTGAAGGCCTACATCATGATGATTTGATATCAAGCGAAATCGATAACAACGTACCTTTTAAGGAAGTCGTAACAGTTAATTCAAACAAAAAACGTCGCGTAACATCAAAATTCATGAAATCTTGCATGGATTTTCTAACGGATAGCGAGGATAAAGACTTTTCTTCGGGAAGTTCTAATCTTTGGTCAGACAAAGAAGAAACTTCAGATGATTCAGGAGATCACGAGAAAAATAGAAAAAGAAAGAAAACCAAGTCAAAAAAAAGTAATACAAAAACAAACCAAATAGAAATCGTACTTAAGAAGAAAAAAATACCTGAAAATAAACGTAAGTCACGAAAACAGCTTAAAGAAAAAGGTTTATCCTACGAGACAATATCTGGTAACGTAAAAGAAGCCCGAAAGTTACAAGAAAATCCTTGTAAAGAGGGTAAATGTAGCAGGAAATGTTACGAAATTACAGAAGAAAGAAGGAAATCTATATTTGATTATTTTTGGGCACTTAATGACGATAAAAAACGGGATTGGATTGTGCAATGTTCTAGACCAATCAGTGTAAAACGTCAGAAGACTAAAAACGCAGTTAGCAGACGTTCGTTAACATATGAGTACTTTATAAACGAAAACGAAGGACGGAGGCAGGTGTGCCAACAATTTATACTGAAGACTCTCGATATAAGCCAAACTTACATTTTGTATACATTAAACCATACTAAAGAAGGACTGTCTTGTGATGATAGTCGAACACGTACAGCACCAAATAAATATGACGAGAACACAAAACTCAATGCAAAGAAATACATAGAAGCATTACCGGCTTTACCTTCTCACTACAGTAGAAAAAAATCTACCAAATTGTATCTGCCAGAGCAATTTAAGAACTTTTCAAACTTGTATAGGTTGTACATTAAATATTGTGAAGAAAGGTCCGAAAACTATTTGAGCGAAAAATTATTTACATGTATGTTTAAAGAGTATAACTATGCATTTCATGTTCCTAAGAAGGACAAATGTCTCTTATGTACTAAAAACGAAAATAATCCGGATATGACGACTAATGAACAGTTACAAGTTCATTTATTAGAAAAAGAAGCCACATATAAACGCTTTCATATTCATCAAAATCAAAAACGCGATAGCACGTTTGTTGTATCTAGTTTCGATCTTCAAAAAGTTTTAGCGACACCGTATGGTGAAAGTATGCAGTTGTATTATTCGAGAAAGTACGCTGTGTTCAATTTTACAGTATATGAGAGTGGAACGCAGAACGGATACTGTTACATATGGGGTGAGGCTGATGGTAAAAGAGGAAGTTGTGAAATAGCAACATGTCTGTATAACTACTTAAAAGAAATCGATAACAGAGCAGTGAACACATTATTATTATACTGTGACAACTGCACGGGGCAAAATAAGAATAAAGTTATATTTTCAATGTTCAAACATTTCCTGGAACAATCTAAAAATCTAAAAGTTATACAAATTAATTACCTTCTAGCGGGACACACTTATATGCCAGTTGACAGCATGCATGCTGTTATTGAGAGGGAAGTAAGAAAACTAATTGTTTGGGCACCTTCGCAATGGCCAAGTTTCATAGAGAGTGCTAGAAAAAGGCCTCAACCATATAATGTGAGTGTCTTAGAGCATACAGATTTCATTAACTTCCAGAATCTGGCGGATTCTGTATTCACTCAAGCTACTCTTAAAAATAAAGATCTGCGTATGAAAAACATAAGAGTGTGCACATTTAAAAAAAATGCTTTGACGAAAATTGAGATTAAATATACAATATTAGAGACTGGTGATACTTACGACATAGAACTCTCCAAAGAATTACCTCCAAAGAATTTTAACGCAAGAGGAAAGGGTAAACGGATTGGGAAAAGAAGTGTTGTTAGAGGTAAAATTACAAAAAATATAGACAAAAAAAATGAATCTGCAGCTGAAAGTACTAGTAATGACATAAGTCAAAGGAACACAGACAATTTGCCATCTCTATATAAAGAGAGGCTCCCAATTTCCATTCCAAAATACAATGACCTCAAAAAATTGTGCGACACCGGTATAATACCAAAAAGATTTCATCGTGAATATTTGAACCTTCCGAATAAATCGCCAGTTAAAGATACCCTCAATGAAACCGATGACGATGAAGATGTGATGACAGCTGATGATGATAACTAGATAAAGTACCAAATAGAAAAAGTTATTCCAACCATTTCAATTTCACCATTAACATTCCTAATTATTTATTCTTGTAATAATATATATTTCTTATATTAATATTCATATCATTTATATGTATTATTTATTCATTCATCTTTCAGACAATTCATATTTTTTCATCTGTCTTTCGTTTCAGTACATTCATTCAATTACTTAACAAATAAGACTGTCGATTAAGTCTGAGAAAACATTTTTTTTTTATTAATTTGGTGATTATAATTATAAATCCAATTAAACGTAATTATTAAAAGTACAGAGTTTGTAGGACTGTTAATTAAAAGAGATCGTGGAGTCAATAATACAATCATAATTATTTTTACATTGATACCTAGGTGTGTAAAACTGTTAATTAGAACACTGTTACTTTTTTTTAAGCTTAACAAAAAGTTTTATAGACTGATTAGTGTGTTGAATTTATAATAATTACGCAGACATAAAAGTCGAAAAAAAAAAAAAATATTAACAATAAATCGTTTTATTTTTGTATCCCTAAATTTCATTTAAATCTGTGATAGCTAAGCTGAAACTAACATTAATCATGCAAAGAACCTATTTCCATGGTGTTAAATTACCATAATTTTAGTAGATAATCTATAGTTACATCAAATTGCAACACTGTAAAAGTCCTTTACAATAGAATTACGTATAATTTTCTATTTCTCTTGCTGCTTACACTATGCTTGACGGTTTACACATAAAATATTAGCAAGGTAAGGCACAACTAAACATATTTTTTTAATGTAAGGGACATGCTATATTTTAAACCACTGGGTATTCCAAAATCTTTCGTTTATATCATGAAAGAAGAGGAAATTCTAAGAAACTTTGCTCTAGACACAATTAAAATTGGAGCAGACAGTAAAAAGTTATAGACAGATTTATAAAAATAAAATCGTTTTTTGGCTCTCCTGAAAAACCGTGTTTTGTCCCTTACATTAATTGATACTTCTGGTATCGATATATGTTACAGTCATAGAGATTCTGTCTAACAGAAATCAAAGAAAAAATATTTATTTGCATTTTTTAAATACTTTTATTTAAGCTTGGCTCATAGTAAATGGCTTTAAAATGAACTGTAAGGTATATTATACACACTGCAATTTGTTTTATTTTCATAGCTTTAAAATTAACAGACATATATCACTTTGAAAAAAGTCGTCTCCGGACACTTTTTTTCAAATAGCTCCTCAATTAACTAAGATATCGAGCTAATATCTACGAGATGAACTACTATTAGTATACTCTACAATATAACATAGGTTACGATATAGGTTCCCATTGGGAGCAGTTTGCCTATGGAAAAACGGCTACACCCTTTTGATTTAGATGCTGGTACTTTGGGTTTTGTCTGTTAAGATTTACTTCAAATTTCTTTTTTTCTCTTTCTTCTTTTCTGCTTTTTGTGCCTTCCTCTTTTTCTTGTTTCACTCAGATTTTTTCACTCTGTAAAGATTAATTCATCACAAGCCTGTACAAAAGGAGCTCTTTTTGTGTTTCTAACGCCTTTTTGTTGAGGAGATTTTGGCAGTACAAGCACGTCTGTTAATTTAATGGGAGTGTTAGGTCATTGAGGATAATGGTAATGAAACAAGCAGGTTGAGACCCAAAACAGTACTGTGTTTATTTTATGAAGGTTGGGCTATTTATGCACATTCGTAAAGGAGAATGCCCTCGGCACTATGGACAAATGTACTCAATTCAACATTGTTGTGTCTTCATCAAATCATCTTTAAAATAATCGATGGCATGTCTAAATACTACCTCAAAAGATTTAAGACAAACTACAATGGCATTTCCGAGATATTTACAAAAATGAAATTACTATTTTGAGGTTATGTTTGACCAAAAATTAGTTGAAAAAAGCTATTTAAAAGGGTCTGAATGGGTTTACGGGTGAGCTTGGTATCTTTGAAGCATATTTGTGTAAAATTTGTAACGTTTTAGCTATGTCATGTGGCCAGTTACTGGTGGCCACCTGTGTCTAACTCACCAAGTGTTACCGATTTCGATTTTCCGCATTTTTAAATCACATGCCCGCGTTTAATGAAATTGCAAAGCATGGAAGAAATCATTATTAAAATAGTCAATCGCTCAGTGTTATATCTAGATCCTACTCAAATTATAGATGTGGTAGGTTTCATGAAATGGTCTTTGTAAATAGAGAGGGAAGGAAAAACACAACACCAAATACAATAAATAAAAGAATGATTATTTCTTAAGTTTGTATTTTATTCTTCTAAAAATATGCTATCCAAAAACAGTGCTGGAACACTAACATTGTTATAACGGGCCCAGCTCAAATACCACACTATGCACATTACATGCACACAGCAACCTACAGTTCTTTTTCCCACAAGGCAAGAACAATAATATCCTACTATAGCGCCTAAGTATCTCTTACATTTTCATCTTTATTGACTAAAATATAACTATAATATGTGCTACTAGACACATGCCTCGATTTTATTCTTCCTCTTACTAAATAATTATTAGTTCCCAATAATAAAGGTAATTCTTCTTCAAACGCTTCCGATACTTCAATATGGTATATGCCATTTTGTTTTATGTGTTCGCCATAGTAGGATCTGGCTTGTTTAATTTGATACGAGCCTAAAGCAAATCTTTTAAGCTCCACTTGCCCAAGTTTTGGGAAGTCTCTTAATTGTGGTATATTACCATCTATAGCTGTAAATACAGTGCGTCTTATATTAATGTTTTCATTAATAATGAAATCGCCTAGGAGATTTTGCAGATGAATCCTGGTTTTAGCAATTTCTAGATACTCTGTATGTTCAGGCTTATTTTCAATCAATGGGTGGAACTTGTTAGTCAATGCACATGCAATCCTAAAATCATCCATCATGTGTGATAACGCACGATTAAAGTAATCTTGTCGTAGAAGTTTAAAATCTCGTTTTATTCGTCCATTATCAACTTCCACCATCCATCGACACATTGTGATACATCTAGATTTGTTACTTTTTAAGGTTGTCAGTTGATGTTCGCCCTCTGCCAGTGATTCTGGCATATAAGCCTTAAATCCTACAGCTTCCAGATGTTGCAATGCATCCCTAAAACCTCTGTTTAAAATGAAAATATCATTATTTCTAAAAAACCTTCTCAGTGCACTTTGATCATTTTCTAATTCCTGATTGATAATAGTGGAGTCATTCTTTGTGGCTTTATATGGTCCTAAGCATTCTAATATAGTACCATCGCAACAAACAATCATAAAAGGTTTTATGACATTAGCAAACTTGTGCAAGCTGTATGTATCTTTTTGGAATTTATAATTACTGCTGCTCTGAATATATACATATGTGCCATCACAAATTACTATGGCTGGTTTAACATCTCTCGGTAAATCTGGATTCCCAAAAAGCCCCTCGGGTATTATTCTATTTCGAGCTGCCACACCTACTACCGTTGTACTACCAAAACCTAATCATAAAGGCACAAAGTCTTGTAAAAAGCAGTTTCGCGCTTTGTTCATGTATCGTTCTAATGTGCTGCGAGGCAAATTAAAAAACTGTGATAGCCGTTCATTGCTGTCTCCAGTTCTGATTTTCGCTCAATAAATGCTTAGTGCTCGACTTGCGGACGGTACTTGACCAAAGAGGGATGGGTAACATTGATAGTAGTGTCTGTAACTGTTCTACTGTAAATCCTAACCAAAAATAACACATTTTACTAACCAAATTATTGAAATCTGTAAAATCTACCTTTCTCTCCACAGCTCTCTGCATTAGCGCCATCATATCATCCATCTGGTGACCAGTAAAATCACTGTATGAAGCCAATAATTTATCCCACAAGTTGGTATTCAAATGGACATTGCAGATCCGGGCACTCAAAGGAACATATATTTTATAGCGCTGTATCAGTAATTCTTTCACTATTGATGGTACCAATAGACGCTCATTATTGTTGCAGTTACTGAATAAGCAATGGTTTGGTGTGGCAGCAACATGTTTATATGTTCTTGAATTTACCTTATTAACAATCCGTAATATTCGTTGACCACGGTTAACATTCTGTTCTGGCAGAGGGGGTGGCAATGGAATGTTAAAAACTGGTTCAAATATGTTCCTGAGATGGGTTCTGGGTAGCAGAATCTTCCAATCGGTCAACATCGTGAGTTTCTTGCCTTTGCATTATTCTGGTTGCAGCCGTCCAGCATGCTCGGCAAACTCTTTCCAGACGTGACACCTGTAGATCAATACAATGACTTGTTTATAATTTGACCAGCCTAAACATGTACAATCACTAGTAAGATAACAGTAAATAGTGTGGAATATTAAAAACTGGTTCAATATGTTCCTGAGATGGGTTCTGGGTAGCAGAATCTTCCAATCGATCAGCATCGTGAGTTTCTTGCCTTTGCATTATTCTGGTTGCAGTCGTCCAGCATGTTCGGCAAACTCTTTCCAGACGTGACACCTGTAGATCAATAGAAACCAATGCAAATTGGCTAAACGGCACATTTTGGTTGCCTAATGCAGGTAATTAAAAAACAAAGACGCATGTCTTTTTTTCATGTCTTTTCTCACCCTTTTGTAAGGAATACTAAACGATAATAACATATAAAATAACATCACACCTAAAATCCCAGAAGGGTTAGGCAGAGGTGTACCTAATAGTACACCCACATTAGCTGCACATTTGCACTCACGACTGCTGAGCTGACCTGGGAACAGAACTCAAGATCCCTAGTCCTGGGTTCGATTCCCAGGTCGGTTCAGCAGTCGCGCTTGCAACCACTAGAGTCTTGTGGTGGCAAGTGCGACTGCATGTGTCTGTTCTGCTCTCTGCCTCGTTGGTCTAGTAACATAATAAGTATACATACAAGTATTTACAAATTTGTATTGTTATAGGTGTCAGTCCAGGTCGCCCCCAAAAGTCTTTCATAAGCTCCACTGAAAGAAGCTATTAAAACTATTAAGTTATTAAAGATGCAATTCTCCCTATAGGCCAACTATCCGAAGAAGCTGTGGAAGCCCGAAAAAAACACATTAGATCATATCGATTAAATTACTCCAGAAAATTTTCTCGGGTGACCCTTATTAACTGGAATGAGATGTCAGTTTAATAAGAAAAAAAGCCATACTCATCTGATGTACTAGATTTGTTACTAGAAAGTGACATAACAAATGTTAGTAATTTGGATGTTAGCAGTAGTGAATAATAAATGGTTTTATTTGTTGCTAAGTCATTGTTTTAATAAATTTATCACCTTAATTAATTCAAAATAAACATTGGTAGCTATTAGACACATAAAATATTTTTGGCCACGTTTCGAGACCAAATACCACACTGTGCGTCGTAGGTAGTTATGACGATGCAGCTACAGGAGTGAGGTTTAATAGGGCAGCGGTACGTTTTTGGACCCCAATAATTGCTGGATCTACACATGTTTCTATTTTGTCAAAATAACAACTTGATTGTTGTACTACTGTATTCATGGGGCATTCGATCTTTTGGGGCTCAACAGCAGTTCTCGTATTTGCAGTCTGAAGTTCTGCTTCGTTCGTTCTTGAACTTCTGCTTTATGAGTTAGGATATGTACTACAACTTCTTGTTAATTGTCAAATAAACCAACGTCATTGCCATTATTAAAGTCTTCTGCTGTTACAATTACTTCCGATGCAGTTGAAGGTCCGCAATCGGAAATGTCTTCTCTCAAGTCACCGCTTATAATAACTGGCATATTTTCAATGTCTGTTGCATCCAACGGTATATCCGCATCGTCCTGGCTGGAAGTATCGTCTACATTTATATTTTGTACCCTTATTCACCTTTGTGAAAAAGTCCCAAATCTTGTTTAAGTAGTCTTCTTCAGTTCCTAGTTCACCTCGTTCAATTCGACTAATTTTGCTTCATCATCATCATTTCAGCCGAAAGACGTCCACTGCTGGACATAGGCCTCCCCCAAGCTCCGCCACTTCGACCGGTTTTGTGTTTCCCGCATCCAGCGGGTTCCTGCGGCCTTCACAAGGTCATCGGTCCACCTTGTTGGAGTTCTCCATTTTGCTTGCTCCTATCATCATCATCATCATTTCAGTCATTTGACGTCCACTACTGGACATAGGCCTCCCCCAATTTTGGGGGGGTTTGCCATAATCGCCGCGCTTGGCAGGCGGGTTGGCGATCGCAGTGTAGTGGTAAAATGCATAGAGGACGCTGCTGCCCATTCTCTAGTAAGTCCCTTAGTCGCCTTTTACGACACCCACGGGAAGAAATGGGGTGATACTATTCTTTACGTCCGGCACCACACGGTACAACTTGCTCCTATGATATTCTTAAATACCTCTTTGGACAGTACTCCTGCTTTTTCTTGTTTATCAGATTCATTGATGGTTTCCGCACGCGGTGTAATGGCTTGCCTAGACATTTTGTAAAATCCACGGCGTTCACATTCCATGGGCAGAGACTTGTAGCTCTAAATCCATTAATAACTGTTGATGACATGATCGTGTTTTTCATCGTTTGATTTAAAAGTGGTACGAAACTGGTTTTAGTAAGAGCTACTGATGGATTGTTTCGCCTCCACTCCAAAATAGTTTTCTGTCAACCAGATTTCAATGACTTGAATGCTGATACATCTGCTGGCTGAAGTTATCTGGTACAGTTAGGGTACAGTGCAATTAACACGATTTCCAACTTTTTACATAGCTCACTAACGGCATAAGTTAGATGAGTCTTGTGCCCATCGGCAAAGAGTATTATGGGGAATTTAATTCCTTTTTTGATCAAGTGTGGATGTAGTACACTATCGATGTAATCGTGAAAGACTTCGGCTTTCATCCAGCCATTGTCACTGAGGCTTATACCCCAATCGCAGTGGCGGCGCTAGACCACATGTGGACGTCGGCAACATCAAGTTCGCGAGGACTCTTTTACTTCGCAGTCAAAAAAAAAAAACACGTTAAATGAAGTGAGCCAAATTATAAAATAATGTATGAGTAAACGAGTTTTATTGTTGATAATCAAATGGTGACAAAAAATAATAACACATATAGAAATTAAAATAATCGAACTTTTCGGGTTTTAGCCTCACTGAACGTTTTCAGGATTGTGTCGTAGCTAAGACTAGCCGGTATTTCAGCTTCGATTGACAGAATTGATAACGCGGATAGTCTGTGGCTCATTGTGCTTCTCAAATAGGTCTTTATCAATTACAACTTTGAGAAACTTCTCTCAGCGGAAGCTGTACTGACCGGAACTGTAAACATGATCCTATTTGTAATGTAAACATTTGGATATACTTCTTCTAAGTTATTTTCTAATATGATGAGTTGTTTGCGTTGATAGAGTCTAGTGAATTATATTTTAAAAGCTGAAGTTCTTCATATAGTTCGAAAGGCTGTACGTCACTGTTTTCGCCTTCCCAAAGTATTGTATGTTTGAGAAGTTCCTCTTTTGGTATAGATTTCAAATAATTGATGTCATAAATAAAACCAAATTGCTCAAAATATTCATTGAGCGCTTAAAATCGACATTCGGTGTGGACCATTACAGTATCTATCGCTGTATTAAAAAAAAGTTGACTCTGAACTGCATTTCAGGAGATTCTACTGGTTCATCGTATGTTCGGTGTTAACTAAACATTCGTTTTTTCCTAGCTATTATTTTTTCCTTAAGGCGCGGTGTTACCTCAATATTCACAAAACACTGGTGTCTTTGACAATCGAGTATGACGTAACGCAATGAAAATATACGACACAAAAAATACAGTGGACAGAGAAGGGTTTAAAGAAAAATTCTAACCGAATAGAATAGTGAAAAATTGTTTGATATTTCCAATAAAAATTGTTTCACAAAAAAAACTTTGACGTCGAACACCTCTGTATTTTCAGCGATAACAACATTTTTTTTTTTAAGAGTTCAATAGAATAAACATTACTTTAAAACTTTAACCAGACAATTATTTAATTTAATGTGTGTAGTCCGAATAATCTAAATAAAACCGTAAAATAAATGCCAATTCGCAGCTTAGTCACATCGTCAATCCAAATATTTATTCAATTTTCAACCTTATTTGTTGGAGCTGTAGCATGTAGTTGTAGCATTTAAAATCGTAGTCAGTCCGCGCCTTAAATTGAGACTGAATTTCGTAAGTACTTTTTTCCACAAACAATCTAGCTTCTGTTATGCTTTTTTCAAATCCTGTATTACGGAATTCTTGAATCCAGCTACAAAATAATAATAATAAAAAATAATAATAATAATATTCCTCAACTATCACACAACGCCATCTAGTCCCAAGCTAAGCAGAGCTTGTGTTATGGGTACTAGACAACTGATAAACATACTTATATATTTCTAAATACATACATATTATAGATAAATTACACCCAGACACAGAACAAATGATCGTGCTCATCACACAAACATTTGTCCTGGGTGGGAATCGAACCCACGACCCCCGGCGTAGCAGTCAGGGTCACTAACCACTAGACCAACAGGCCTGAACACGTCAGCAATGAACGTAAAGTATCAATAGCGAGTTTCAAATTGACTTGAACCAATTGCCAAAGTTTACTTATATTGTTCACACGTAGGAAAACCTCTTACCACACGTGTATCGCAACAATAAACTTAAAAGTTAACATTTCGTTCAGGAGTGCTTCACTGTCGCTTAGAGTTTCGGAATCATCAGCTTTATTTTTCAGATTATTCGCGCATTCGACGACATCATCAAATTGTAAAAATATTGATTCATCGTATTACCATTTGATAATATAAAAACTGTTTTTGTGTTTTTAGTGAGCGTTTTTTTTCTTCTTTTTCCTCGCCAATTTTCAACAAATGACAAAAATGGATGGAGAAACCCATGTCGGGTTTTTGTCAAAAATTGAATCTGTATTTGAATTATTCTTTGCTGTGTTAGACTGTGCCTGTGACTGTGTGTTTAATAATCGACTTTGTTTTGTTGTCTTTTCCTAAATGTAAATCACTCGATGCTAATTTTATGTCACCTGAGATATACGAAATGTTTCTTAATGAATTCATCTATTCTCAGCCTGATTTGGTTTTAAGGTCGCAAAGAAGCGTCTTGATATTCTTAAAATATCTCTCTTTATTAGATGATGTAGGATTGCGTATTTCGCTACCGTACACATTTTTCATTAAGTTAGTCCATAGAGGCACTTGTTTCACCAATCTTAATAATGTCTCAATCAGCGAAGGCAAGTAATGTAAGTCATCTGTGTTACTAAAATTTTCAGAAGTGAGATCATTAATCATTGTTTCTCTAGATCACTTAACCAATCAATTTTCTACTTGGGATTTTTTTCTTTCGTGTGTATCCTGCCTGATTTGTTCTTGATCTAAGAAACTTGTATTTTTAGAATACCTTCCTTATGTTTCTCTTCGTCCTCTTGCCCATCAGTTTCGAGTTGAGATTTGATCTCTTTGCCAAAATTAATATCATGAGCACTTTCGGTATCATTGTTGCCCATTTCATTATCATGAAACAACTATTTCAATCGCAATCTCGCTTCTTCACTTCGTGATATTTCTCCATCTTGATCATAGCTAGATAACTTTGCTAAACAAAGTGTAACCATATCTTTTGCAATCTGTTCCATCTCTTGAAAATTTTCACACGATTTCATCTTTTTTAAGCAATTAACGTAAAAGTACTTTACTCTGTTATCGTAATTTTTGAAACAAGACTGATTGTATAAAATTATCAATTCTAATGTAAGTTACGGGCAGGAAGATGTCTTTTTGTTCAAATAGTATACTAAATGATACTTCCAAATATTCTGTTGTTGTACTGTAACGTGTAAAAGCTTTTACACATGCTCCGATAAGCGCAGAACAGTCATCCCATATTGCTTCTGCTGGTACTGGATTTCTTTTACACCACTAATTCAGCCAGTCAGTAATTGTTTTTATGGTATGTCTTTCGGATACCATTTGGAACAGTGGTACGCTGGTGTACCCCTTAAATGTTTTTAAAACACAGACGTATAAAAACAAGTGTTTTGGAAGCGAAATTTTAGAAAAAGGGCCAAAGCTCTTCAAAATACTCCCCGAGGTATTGTCTGTATTATTTTTCTTGATCAAGAAACCAATAATGCACTATGAAATTTGGATGTAGTGCTATTAATCTGACAAATTCATTATTGGGTGGAGTTTGAGCCATTAGCCATAAGGACATTGTCGGGATCGAGTCACAATATGTAGCCTTTCTTCCTTTATACTTGATTAGGCGAACAGTTCCTAGTGTTGGCAAGATAGGCGGTTTAACATCGTTATTGTCCATCGTAGAATGAGCTAACGAATTGCGTACAGAGATAGCTGATGACATTTTTAGGTCATCACGTATTTTTTTCTTTGCATATTTGATAATTTAATCTTTCTTTGAATTGTATGTTCAATCTGGTTTCTGATTTTTTATTGAAACTTCGCAGTTTCCTATTTTATCAGTAGGTCAATTTATAAGAATGCCAACATCCGCTTTACATTCTTCACATTTTCCGAAACAGCAGACAAATTCATCTTTATTGATTGAATATGTTTTGAAATGCCAAGTACATGGTTTTTTGGTAACTTTCCATAACTCCTCTCAATAGCCCAGCCCATTCTTGTCTAGGTAAACACATTCATTAGCTTCTGCCCGCGACTTCGTCCGCGTTAAATTTCTTGTTTCCCCGACCCTTCCCGTCGCGTCAAATCGCCTAGCCGTGCGATTTTCCCCGTTTTTGCAAAAATTTTCATTACTGCTCCGCTCCTCTTGATTGTAGCGTGATATTATATAGCCTATAGCCTTCCTCGATAAATAGGCTACCCAACACAAAAATAATTTTTCAATTCGGACCAGTAGTTCCTGAGATTAGCGCGTTCAATCAAACAAACAAACTAAACTTCAGCTTTATAATATTAGTATAGATTTATTACTTATCAACGACTGATTACCGATTAAGTTGATTGATAATAAAATTATCCAATAGATTAACTTTAATTTCAGGTTTGTTAAAATTTGAGCTTATATTTGGCCCCTTATGCCAATATTCTTCAATATACTTAAAGGGAATTGTCCAAACTTGGCCATTTTTAAACACGCTGCTATAAAAAATATAATTTACCAATAATTTTAATTTTATTTTAGTGAATATCTGATGCTAATAACTTTGTATCAATTTGCACTGTAAAAAATCTTTTTGTTTGGTATTTGTTATGATTTGACCAAGTCTTTGGCTTTGAATTTGACTTCATTGTTGCCAAACAAAAACTGCATAAACAATAAATTGAAATCGATTTAAAGTGTAGGGTAATCTCTCCACTGTATTTAACGCAGTTTTCATTTAATCATATTATTAAAAAAATACTAATATACGATATAAATGATTAAAGACTTAAAAATGATAAACCGAAGAATGCATTTTGCCTGAAGAACTTATAAAACAATAATCGATTCCATATGTATCGATAGAATATTTTTTTTTATTTGGCAACACAATGCTTTAAAAATGTTGTGTTAATTGTCAAAATGACAGTTTTCTTATCATTCACTTTGTTTTTTTTTTGCATCGTGAGTGTTGTTTTTGTAAGTTTTATTACGATTGCTTTGGCTGTATTTAAATGGATTCCAATTCTCCCCTTCTTGACGACCCCGGCACTTCCATGGACCCTGAACCTTGTATTTATAATGAACCTGGCACATCTAAAGCAAGTTTTATTTCATGCATAACCAATTTCAATAAAATGTTAAAAAATTATCTAAATTTAAATCTTGATACAAAACTAGGTTTATATTGGCATTCTTACTGATATGAACTATTAAATCAATCATATAGTATTATAGCTGAACTGTTTGTTTATAAGTGGCCAAAGTCCCATAGAAGTTGGTCAATGCCCTTTAAAAACTATGGATCTAACCACCACAATGAACAGGTGCCGATTCTATTGGTTCTCAGCCCGCGAGACCGCCGGTTTCTTTTCAACGATACGTATCTTCATGAATTTTCCCCGGTACTTTCTTGTATCTCACTGACACGGTTACGGACGAAAGTTTTTATTTGATTTGGTGATGTAGATAACCAACATAAAACTATCGTAGAATCACACCAGTAATAGAATTTATTTATTTTAATAGTTAATGAGGTTACCACCTTTGCACACAGTCTTGCTCCTAATAAAGCCGCTCATAGTTAAAGATGGGGTATGGTTGTATTTTTAATGGGAGCTACCTTAATTTTGGAAGTTAAAAGATGAATGGTCGTTGTACTATCATTATGTAAGCATCGAACATAGACGCATGCCTCATGAACACATTCAGATGCATCTAAAAATATGTAACTCAATTAATGCCGTGGTCCCTTTAAACTATTCAGACACGATAACATAGCAACGAACGACAACCAACGTTCTTTTGTGTCATGAGAAACTGGGTCATCCCAGGAACATTTGTCTAACAAAATTTTTTGCATTATTACCTTCGCCAAAACGACACTTGGCCCAATAGGCCTAATGGGTCAAGGATGCCAAATCTTAATGCTAGATAAATTATTCGTCTTTATAGGTTTATTTGTAATTTTTCTTTCAATAGTTGCATGGACAGAATCAATCTCCATTTGCGTGTGGCCTTTGGTTAAATATTTTTGATAAATTATTACATTTTTATCAACACTGAACAACAGAAGAGCATTTGAAAGAGTCGCGTTTCTATTTTGATACGTACAGTACTGTACATATCTGTACCCATCACTCCAAATAATCAAAACAGGTGTCGGACTATTGATCAGTGTATCATTTAAATAGTCAATAAGACAACTTGCAAAGGTACTTGCAGTCAAATCCGGTTCGGTCTCATCAAACCAGTATCATCGACAATGCTGTGTACCGTAAAATGGGGCTATTTGGTACCAAAAAATTACTTTAAATCGCTGTAATTTTATATTTTGTATGTTATTTCACAAAAAAAATAAAAAAATGAATTGCATATAGTTACGAGTATATTATGTTTATAGATAATGTGATTTTCATGGTAATTCATGATGTGCAAATAGGTTTTTTTTTAAAGGTGGGCCTTTCCAAATAACCCTTAGGGTGGGGCTAATTAGAATCAACCATTTTTGTGCTCGGAAATAGGTAGATTTTGTTCAAATTACCAAATAAACTTAATCATGCGATATTAAGAAAGTAAGTATAAGTGTGACAACATTAAAAAAACGATAAATCACATTTTTATGGTAGAAAATATTTTTTATTTCAAAAATAATGAAAAAAAACTTATGATAATCTATTAAAAAAGTAACAAAACCTCTTCTAAATGTCGACAATTTACGCTTATTATATAATCAGACTTTCTAGGCAAAACAAGGAACTTTTTTTTAACTTGATTACAGCACACTTTAGTTAAAATTAGATCTCTGTATCTCTCTTTTATATCTCTTGGAGCACAAAAACATTATTTTCGGTTTCTGTTAATTGATTTCATGACATTATTCTTCAAAACTTTGGTAGTATTCCTATTATTGGTTTTGGAAAATCTTAAACCTTGTTTAGTTTTCCGCACTTTGTCGATATCAACAGTGTAATGGAGTTCTTCATAAAATAATTTACACAAAGTAACGCGCTTGCTTGGGTTTGAACTCACGACCTACTACTCGTAAGTCGCGGCTGTTACCACTGGGCCACCACTGCTCACAAAAAATTTAATAATAAATAATTGAACAAATAACAGAATGATAAAATTAACAAATAGAAATCATTTAAGTCTAATTATTAAATTCAAATGCATAGGATTAAAGTAAATAGAGATAAAATGGAATATTAAAATTAAAATAATAATTCAGTAGCGAGGTTATTGGTTGAGAGTAAAGTGTTCAACCACATTTTTATAATATTTTCCGATGCTGTCATGGTGTACGTCAGTGCGGTCACTGCAGCTGCAGCTGTTTTTACAGAGACGTGAAATTGGTGAGTAAGCACCCAGAACCATTCTGCGCAATGGTGGGTACAATG
Source organism: Aporophyla nigra (assembly GCA_947507805.1). Lineage (NCBI taxonomy): Eukaryota > Metazoa > Arthropoda > Insecta > Lepidoptera > Noctuidae > Aporophyla > Aporophyla nigra. The sequence continues at coordinate 20,236,582 of OX382292.1, read as the reverse complement.
GTGTTATGGGGTTTCGCGGATAGCGGCCTGGGGTACGGAACTTTAGGAGACTTAGAGCGCCGTCCACCCGAGCCTGGTCCTTACCGGGCGGCTAGCTATCCATTGTTTGCTGCTCGCAAAATCGCGCCTACGGCTGCCGGGAGTCAGCTATCAACTCCCGACGCCCGGGGCATCTTCTCCTGCGGCGGCTAGGGACGTGAGAGCGCAGGGACTGCCACTCCCTCACGCGCCCCACCTCCTCCTTCGCGAGCATTACTGCTTCGCAGAAGGAGGTGACGGCTTCCCATGCCCTCTTGCTCCGTACCATGGCTCGCACCAGGGCCGGACGCGAGAGGTCGCCGCCGCCGATCGCCTCCACGAGGACACGGCGGTGCTCCGCCCAGGCAGAGCACACCTCCACCGTATGCATCACCATGTCTCCCAGACAATCCTCGCAATGGAAACACTCGGGCGTTTCCTCCCGCTTTATCCTGAAAAGGAACCCACCGAAGCACCTATTCCCGGTGAGAACCTGCGTCAGCGGAAGGTGAGGACGCCGTGGCGCCTCTCAATCCACTTCTCAAAGAGGGGACTTTCCGCCGCAGTTGTGGCGTGCCTAGCGGTGGGTTGCGACAATCGTACCCGCCATGTCGCCATGAGATCCTGCCGGAGCTCTGTCCGCCGTGCCGCGATTTGTTGCGGCAGCGGAGTTTCGCCCCGCGTTTCGGCTCCTCGCGCCACTCCCACATGTGGGCGAGGACCTTTGCCTCCACATTCCATGGCGGGGCTTGTAGATGGTTGAGGTTCAAATTGAGTGATGTTTTGATCTATATTCTCCTTTATTGGCTCCTTATTTTTATTGAGATCGATGTTCAGGAAATTTCCTTCAACTCCATCATTCGGGCTAGAAGATTTTTTTGAATATGCATTGTTTGGCAAGTGTTGCATTTTCGCCATTTTTATTATTTTCTTTAACCGTTGATTTTTTTCCTTCTCCTTTACCTTTTCTTTGTGATACTTTTTCGTTATCTGTGCCGTCTTCTTTTCTTTTATAATCTTCTAAACTAATACTTTTTCCTGGCGACACATTTACCCGCTTTTTACGTTTATTACTGCTTTCTTCTCGTAGAGGGTTTCGTAACTCGCTCAACATATCAATGACAGATGTAGAAATATTCATATCAACATTTTCTACATTTTGTGGTTTCCTAAGCAATCTTTCTTCTATAGGCCTTGACCGATTTAATAGATATAGCCCACATTTATTAAAACCGCTAATATATTTTGTTTCCCTGCATCATATGCAGTTAGTTTTTGATACAATAATGAGAACAATTGTGGAAATCCTTTTGACATCGTTTTAACCCGTCCATTTTGTTTCTGTTTCCATTCGGTCAATATTTGACGCCAGTAATTTTTCAAGGGGGCATAAAAAGCAACGGCTAAAGGTTGATATAATGTGTTCCCTTTGCAGGCAGGCAGAAAAATTTAATATTATGGTTCTGACATAATTCCAGAACTCTAGATGAAAAATGCGATGATAAGTTATCTCCTATCAAGACCTTAACTCCTTTATTTTTAGCATATGGTATGATAGCAGTTTCGAACCAGTCGTCGAAACATACAGAATCGAACCATACACTACGAGCTCTGTTATAGTGTGTGTTAGGAGGACCACCACATGGTGGTCCTACAGCTGTCCCATAAATGTTCTGCTTTGTAAACTACATAAGGGGCTAGTAACGTACTATCAGCTGCACCAGCAAACATGATTCTTATAGCACTTTTTGTGCAGTCCATAATTCTTTCGGGATACTATATATTTTTCCCTCGCTTGCATATAAATTTCTTTGATTCAGGATCATCAGTAAGGTTTGTATCGTCATAATTTATTATTCTGTCTGGTGATATGCCATTCCAAACAGTCTCATAATTATTAAAAAAAGCATTCTATTGAATCCTGGTTATTTTCGGCTCTTGCTGATGATATATTACTGGCCAGGCGAAATTAGAGCTGACTTTTGTGTCGCTGCATAAAATTTAAAGCCCAATCTCGACCAGGAGTATTGTTTTCTAACGAGGGAATATTCCTTCCAATTTTAGAGATATATATGAGCCAAAACTCTTAAATCGAGTGAATTTATAGAAAATCCTCAATCGGAAACTACTTGGGCATATTTGATAAATATTTCTTCTTCAATATTTGAGAACAGTGTAGGATGACCAGATTTACTTAGGTTACAATTTTGCCATCTGGATTTTCGAGATATTGTAGCAATAAAGTTGATTTTATGTGTACCGTGTGATGCCGGACGTAAAGAATAACACCACCCCATTTCTTCCCGTGGGTGTCGTAAAAGGCGACTAAGGGACTTACTTGAGAATGGGCAGCAATGTTCTCTATGCATTTTACCACCATACTGCGACCGCCAACCCGCCTGCCAAGCGCGGCGATTATGGCAAAGCCCCCCAAATTGGGGGAGGCCTAAGTCCAGCAGTGGACGTCTTATGGCTGAAATGATGATGATGATGAAAGTTGATTTTGGTTCAGCCACTCGACGCTGTCTGTAACACTAACGTGCTGCTTAAGTTTGCCGCCTACATTTTCTTAAGAATTGATACCACGTTACTAAATAGCAACTCATTAAACAGGTTTTTTTTGGGTATTCAATTGTATACAAAAGTAAATCTAATCTAAATAATACGCTAATATATATAAAAAACAAAAAAAAACTCATAAAGCTTAAACAACTTAATTTTCATTGAATTTTATTAAAAATAGGACTAACTTGCAAAATACGCGGATTCCTTCCCGACATTTTGAGTATTGTATGCGCATACGAGCTGTCACATAATGCATCAAGCTCACACGCAGATACGAGGAATCACAATCAGGAATTTACACGAGTTCTCACCTTAACAAGTAATTCCGATAAGTTTTGCTAGATGTCACTACTTAAACTTACGAGGTCCCACCTTACAAAGTGCTTCTAAGTCATGTTACGAGATGTTATTAAAGGTAATTTCTTAAGTGAAGTAAATCCCTAGCCAAGTTACAACCGTTTCGTGTCGAATTTCGTTCTCCAATCGGTAACGCCTCGGTGTCAGCAATTGTAGCGCCTGAGTCAGCCGCTCGTTCTACAATGGCTGTAGAAAAACGACACACTATAACAACATTTTGAACGTTGTGAACTTGGCTACGAATTTTCTATTCGTTTGTTCTAACCACGTGACTTAACGTTGAGCGACTAGCGTTAACGATAGCAGATTATCAACTTGGCTAGGGGTGAAGGTATCACCAGAAAGATGGAAAATTGCGTGATGGAAAATTGCGTGATGGACAATTACGTTATGACGACAGCGACGTTATGACTTTCTCCATGGTGTGCTTGAGGGCCTGGAGATCTTGGTTATTCTCCTTTTTTTAGGTATCTTAAGTGTAATATTTTTTATTCTTGTAGGAAGTTCTTGCCAATACGTAGCTGAGTGTCTCAGCTTTTATACAATTTTCCCATCAGGAGTGTACTTAAGAGCCCTTAGGTTTGTGACTCTAGGGTCGCCTGCTGCCGGGTCTGATTGACTTGTGGAATTTCAGAGTATGCTCCACATTTTTGAAGAAGCAGTGATAAAGATATTGCACATCGTAAGGATTTTTCTTGTGAACAATTTTGGCTATATAAACGTAATTGGCCGGAACATTTATCTTCTTATTTTTTAATGCCCTTTCTATGACCGAGTGCATACTGTCGCATTCCATTTGCGTATGCCCTTTTTCTACGAACTTTTGTTTGATAGCTACTTTTTTCCATGCTATAGTTTAGTAGAGCGTTCGATGTACAACATTTCAGTTTTGGTAGGTACATCCATCACTGTAAATAATTATTTCTTGTTTGCTTTGCATTGGATTTTGTGTCATGAACTTCTCGATAGCTGCTACAATTACTGTTGAAAATTCTTTGCTAGTTAATTTTCCTTCACCTTCATTCCAAATGTGACAATAACCCTTATTTCTTTTACAATCATAGACCGTGAAGTTATGTACAATGAGTTTCGTCTTAGAGTGAAGACACATTTGATCGCGGGCTTAAAAGCACAGATTGCAAATCCATGGTAAGTACATCATGTTCTTTAGCTAGTTCGTTCCTAGCTTCCTTTTTCTTATCACGGTGTGTCTTACAATCAATTTCTGATACATTACCGGCTTGGTATGACTCACAAATGTCGCTCAAGTCCTTTTTTGGTCTGTATAAGGACAAATTAAGCGCTTCAAACGTTACAGAAAGTTGTACGCTTAATGGCTCAATTTTTTCTCTGACACAGAATTCTTTTCTGTACGTTTCAAAGAGCTGAGTTTTTGACGTACATATAGGTTCCAGGTACAGCTTTGAGGAATCTTTTCGACAATAATGTGATTCAAGTTTAGGCCTGGAATCAAAAAACTTAGGTAACTGTATTTTAGCTTCATCTTTCGTATTGTTGTTTGGTGCATCTTTAGTTGGATCATCTTGAATTATCCACTTTTTTATGACCCATTCTCCTACACACAAACTGTAAAGAAACATGGTTTTGCTAACCTGATATCTTATCCCCTCGCTCTTATCCCTTTTGCCGTCTTGAATTGCCAGCACACCTTTCTCTTTCTTTTCTCTTGCAAATCGAAGACATTTTAACATGCACCTTCTTTTCTTTCCAGGTAGTGTTCCAGAATTTATCAAAAATCTTTTGTCTTTCTTCGTCTGGTATTTTATGACGGTGCTTCTTTGTATCGCCTTTCAAACTTAATTTGCACTTGCATCTAGCTTTCATCTTTCTGTCAAGCTTAGGTTTAACAAACCCCCATTTATTTTCTATGTTCTTCTTTCCTAAATAAGCCTTTCCTTTTTCTCTTTGTACCTTGTTTTTATTTGCGTTTCATTCTTGAGGCTGACTCCTCTTTTGTCTCTTTCGTGGTAGTTCTTCTGTTGTTGTAACCTCATTTCTTGTATCATTAACTATTATATTTTCGTTTTGATATTCTATTGAACCTCTAGATGATTGTTGACGACAAAGTACAGAGTGTCCAGTAGGAAAGTTCATTTTTTCGATTTAAGAAAAAAATACTAATATATACAGGGTGTCCAAGAACCTGGCGTCCAACTGGATTCCCACGATGCCCCAAGTTCTAACAGTACTCAGAAAAATATTTTAAAAAATCCACCCCATGTACTTACAGAATTATACTGATTTCAAAAAAAAAAGGGGAAATGAGCACCCTGTGACATACTTTTGAATGCTGTGACTGCTAATGCTGATAATTTCGATATTTCTTGGAGGTTTTGTAATCTAGGGTATTGCTGTGTCTAAATAGAATGTAAAAATAATGTACTTATTGTACCATTTTAAAATAAAATATTATTTTAACTAAAGGTGATATGGAAAACTATTGAATTTCGCAACTTTGACCGACTGTAGTGTAAAAAAAATGTACCAAAATAGTATGGCAAGTGACGTCAAATTTTGACGCGTTTATTCCTCTTTTTAAAAAGGTATAATACTTACACATTAATTTGAAAAAAAAAATTTTGATAATATTTTTACTCAACAACCCAATTTTTACGAAGTGCCTACCTACTAACGGTAACTGTCGGACCCTTTCTTATCTTAGAAACTGTTATGTTACTACTATTATTTACTTCGGTTCCAAGAGTGAGCAAGAAGGAAATACACACAGGTAGATGGGTTCCCAGTAGAATAAAAGCAAAGAATGTTAGTTTAAAGATATTTTATTACAATAAATGTTCAAAATGTTGACCACCCGCGGCAATACAAGCTCTCACTCTCCTTAAAAAGGACCGCTTTATGTTTCGCGAGTAACTTTTTTGACGTATCACCTGCACTGCTTGTGTTATCTTCTCACGAAGGTCAGCGATGTCATTAATGGGCTTCGCATAAACGAGCTCCTTCATAGTTCCCCAGAAAAAAAAATCCAGCGGATTTAAGTCAGGTGAGCGGGCTGGCCACGGGATTGTTCCTGATCGCCCAATCCACCTGTTCGGGTATTGCTCGTCCAAAAACTCTCTAACGGATACGCGAAAATGTGCTGGACAGCCGTCGTGTTGGAACCACATATCTGGTGGGGTCTCTTCTAGTAAGTTTGGCAAATCATTTTGAAGAAAATTTAAATATGATTCGCCAGTCAAATTCTCGGGCATCTCAAATGGACCAATAATATTCCCACAGAGAATACCGGTCCACATGTTCACTTTGAACCGGTACTGGGATCTATCTTCTCGCATCAAGTGCGGATTTTCCACATGCCACTCGTGCAAGTTGTGTAGGTTCATGTAGCCATCCTTCTTAAATGTTGATTCATCTGACCACAAAATTTTGTCGATAAAGTTTTCGTCTTCTCGATGTTTTTGCAGGATTGTTTCACAAAACGCGACTCGGCTCGGATAGTCTCGAGGTAAAAGACTTTGCACTCGCTGTACGTGGTACGGATGATATTCTTCTTTTTGGAGAATACTGTGTGCTGTGCTCTTCGGTATCCCCGTATCAGCTTCTATTCCTCGCACAGAGATGCTTGGATTTGCCGACACCGCCTCTAAAACTTCATCGCGTATGAAGTCATTTACGGGTCGTCCTTCACCAGCTACTTGATTGGGGAACCGCCCGTCACATAGTGATCTGTGCACATTAATGAAAACTCGATGGTCGGGATATCGCGTAGCCCTCGGATACCTTTCTCTGTAAAGTCTCGCTGCAGCTCGTCCATTACCTCTACATTCTCCATAAATGTAGTGCATATTTGCGTATTCTTGCGGAGTGTAGGTCGCCATGGTAGCACACACAAAACACAAACTGTCCAAACACAGGCAAAGGTCGTCGTAAAGAGTTCGTTTCAAAGTCCAGAGCACAAAGAGTAATCGAGTCCAATAAACAAAGCTTTAAATCGTAGTACGTGATCAATGGTAACAATAAGAGAGAGGTGCGTAGTAACGGCAGGAGGCAGTGACGCGTACTGACCGTACTGTTATCCTAAATAGCACGATCCCAGATAGCGTCACTATCTATCTCACTCGCACCTCTAACCTTTTTCTCCCTCACTCTTACCTGAATAATGGGGTACCATAAAGAAGAACCAGCAAATCGCAAAGATAGTTTCTGTCTTGCTCCCTCCTGTTGTAATAACGAATCACTATGGTGAGATGCATGCACATACCGTCCCTTACGGTCTAACCTGTTTTTTGAGAGGCCTGTTGTTATTTTTATGAGCATACAATAGTAATTCTTTAGAGGTTAGATTCAATTCGTCGTAAATTTTTCTTTCTAAGAATTCTGTAAGACATCGTAAAAATTGGGTTGTTGAGTAAAAATATTATCAAAAATTTTTTTTTTCAAATTAATGTGTAAGTATTATACCTTTTTAAAAAGAGGAATAAACGCGTCAAAATTTGACGTCACTTGCCATACTATTTTGGTACATTTTTTTTACACTACAGTCGGTCAAAGTTGCGAAATTCAATAGTTTTCCATATCACCTTTAGTTAAAATAATATTTTATTTTAAAATGGTACAATAAGTACTTTATTTTTACATTCTATTTAGACACAGCAATACCCTAGATTACAAAACCTCCAAGAAATATCGAAATTATCAGCATTAGCAGTCACAGCATTCAAAAGTATGTCACAGGGTGCTCATTTCCCCTTTTTTTTTGAAATCAGTATAATTCTGTAAGTACATGGGGTGGATTTTTTAAAATATTTTTCTGAGTACTGTTAGAACTTGGGGCATCGTGGGAATCCAGTTGGACGCCAGGTTCTTGGACACCCTGTATAATTAATATAAAATATTTATTTAATGTGAAAATATTGAGAAACTCAGCGGGTTTTATTTTTTGAATATTATTCCTTCCAAATGTTTGCCATCTCTTCGTACACACTCTTCCAATCGGACACGCAAATTTTCAAACACTTTCCTGCAAAGTTGCGGGGAGATATTGTTTATTTCTTGGCGAATATTTTCTTTCAGCGCCGCTATTAATAATAATAATAGTAATAATAATAGTATTCAGTTGGAATTAAATAGCGAGGACTTTTGCTATTTAACCATAACTATTCTTTATAATAGTTGCGCTTGATGTAATTATCTATCGCAGTGGTACGCATACCTCCCGGTGAATGGGAGATGAATTTCGTCACGCGAATCGCAGGGTCGTTTGCGCCGATAACGGCTGCAAAATTGCCAGCCATATTAAAGTTGTCATTAATATGGGCCTGCCAGCCAGGTGGAATGGCTCCGTTCAATAGGTAACACGGGCCTCTGGCGTTATTACTTCTCTCTCGATGGAGGCATGTTACATTACAGTAACCGGCAGTGGCTGATCCAAATGAGTTTTGACATCTAATTTGACTTTGTCTCTTACTCAACCTCTGCGCATCTGGGACAGCTTCTACTACTCTTACAAACTGTACATTGTCAAGGATGGTACGGTTGACATCTGTCGGGCATGCCACCGTCCCGGTGAATCAATCCGACATATTGTTTCCGGTTGTTCTCGTCTCGCTAACGGCGAGTACTTGCACAGACACAATCTAGTAGCTAGGATCATCCACCAGCAACTTGCCTTGCAATACAACCTTGTGGAATCTGAAGTACCATACTACAGGTATGTGCCCGACCCAGTTCTCGAGAATGGTCACGCCACATTGTACTGGGATCGATCTATCGTCACAGACAGGACTATTGTAGCCAATAAGCCTGATATTGTGGTGGTAGATCGACGAGAGCGTCGTGCAATGATTGTTGATATCGCTGTCCCTCATGACGAGAATCTCGTGAAAGTTGAACAAGATAAAAAAATCAAGTATCTTGACTTAGCACACGAGGTTGTCGACATGTGGGACGTGGATTCTGCAATCATTGTACCGATAATTGTTACAGTAAATGGGCTAATAGCGAAGAGCCTCGACCAACACCTCAGGAGGCTCTCACTGAGCGGCTGGGTCAAGGGCTTGATTCAGAAGGCAGTACTCCTGGACACGGCACGCATTGTCAGGAGGTTCCTCTCTCTAGAGCCCTGACCACCGGCAGCTTGGACCCTGCTCCCGATGCCGATGGGTCACTATTTTTTATATTTTTAAATGTTTTTGTAAGATTTTTGTAAAAATATTTAAAAATATACTCAATATGTTAGAAAATGAATAAAAGAATAGTAATAAAATGCTTTATTGATATGAAATGGTTTGACAACATCAATTGAAGCCCTGACTCCTGAGCTAGGTGGTACCTGTGTTACAGGAGTCAGTGTCTTCACCCGTTTATGGAGCAATTAATAATTTATACAATGAAAGAATAATTATACTTACTCCTTCTCCGAGACATATTAACGTGTAGTAGCGTGGGATTGTACCAGCGCGGTCACAATTATTACAAAGCTAAAAAAAAAATATATAAAAAGTGTTCTCTCATCGGGCAACACTGTACTGTCATTACGTGTTTTTGTGCTTAGCGCTGTCACTACGTTCTCTCAACAAAATACAAATATTATTAAATTTTCTTATTTATTAATGTATTAAGTCGTACTAAAACCGATTACCATGATTATATTTATGATATATGATGTGTGTAGTGCATCAGTTAGTGAAAAAACAAGTGCAGTGAACTCAGGTACATACCGGCGCGCCGGCGCCGGTCGGTGAGTTTTGTTGACATTCGGTTTTGTGTAACAGGGAAAAAGGTATGTAGTTACTGGAAATATAAAGAATTATGACGAAGCATAATCAAGGTAAGACCTAAATTTGTTCACGAATTCTATGAAGAATTCCTAGTATTAGAGGTTATAACCTCAAAATACCAAAAACAATTTTGTTTGTGTTTTTCTTTTATGTCAATCAAAAGACTATTTCCGGTTGTCATTGACTAAAACTCGTTCAAATTTAAAATTTTTCTTTTGACATCGGTTTTTTTCGCGGTCATTTGGATGACTTTTCTTGTTAAGTGTTGACCTATATTGAATAAGTCCGTGCCTTTGAAGAAAATGGGAAAACGAAAGAATAAAGATGCGGATTACATAAACAGAAAGATAAGAAAACTGGAAAGGATACTGGAAAAGTTACCTGTCGAAGTGGACTCAGAAGTATCATCGCCGCCAGGTTCACCGCCGTCGCGGCCTCAATCACCTTTTCCACCTACACTAATGCCTGTGGTTACTCAACCGACCGAACCACCGTCGCCGCTTGCGCCGCCTGCGCCGCCTGCGCATAATATACCTGCTCAAAACGATTTAGAACAAGAACTGAACACAGGTCTGTAAAACATGAAATTTCTTTAAATACCTATCTGTATTTTAACTATGTAGGAAAACCCATGATGTCACTTCTTCAAACGCCTGGGTGATCCCAATAGAGGGATTAACATGTTATGAACACATAAGCACCACCACATGCGGGTGGACACTGTGTAAAATAGACAATGCCTAATAATTCATTTCCACACTGGAATACTATTGACTTAGCGCTATCACTAAGCGGATAGACATATCTATATCTTTTTGTTCAACTTTTCAGAGGACAATCTACCTGATGAGCTCCTACAAGCCCTGGGAACTGAAGGCGAAGACATAACAGAGGTTGGAGAAGCCATCAGACCCGAACTAGCACTCCGTTGGACGAGAATCACGCAAACAGGACTTGGTAAAGAACCTCGAGAGGCTATTGTCAAAAAATACCCTACGCCTATCAATTTCCCAAGGGCAGTGGCTCCTTCAATGAATGCTGAGATATCAGCCTCCCTTTCAGATCTAACCCTCAAAAGGGATAAAAGGATCTGCTATAGACAAAACCTAACTGGAAAACTTATGACTTGTTTAGGGAAGTCGTTAAGCAAGGTACTGATAAACAGAAAACAGAAAAAACAGAAAAAAACAAACAATAAAAAAAACAGAACAAAACAAACAAACAGAAACAAACAGAATAAACGAATAAAACGAAGCGAAGCGAAGCGAAGCGAATATAAACAGTAAAGTCCTTGTTGAAGAAATAAGTGATGCAGCAAAATTAGCTGCTGAAATTTATTATCAGGACTCCTCTTCAAGAAGATTTTTTGCTTTGGCTGGCGTCAATAAGGTGGTACAAGATGCTGTAAAAACAGCAACACCAGATGACACATTATTCGGAAAAGACTGTGCTGAAAAAATTAGGACCGCGCAAGCCGTTCAAAAAGCAGGCTCCCTGATTAAGACCACAGAAAAGAAAACAACAAAACTAGGAACTCAGAAGAAACAGGTAAACTGGAGAGGCCCGCCGCAGTACCAACAACAGCAACGAGCTCGCGGCGGGCATCAGCTTCAACAACACCAACATCAGCGACAACCTCGACCGGATCAAACTCGCTGGAAGACTCAGAAGCCAGCTCCATCCAGTTCCAGGCCCAGATTCCGCAGATAGACCCTCAGGTACACGCAGGTAGACTTAAGTATTTTAAGAACAACTGGTGCAAACTAACCAATGACCCAGTAGTTCTAAAATGGATTGAAGGTTATGAGATTCCATTCAGGGAAACTCCACCTCCTTATCAAACTATGTTACAACATTGGTCAACACAAGAAAAAGAATCAATTAAACTTGAAATTGATAAACTAATTACTTTGGGTACAGTCTCAGAGTGTTCTTTCTGTCCTAATCAATTTACATCACCCATATTTTTAGTTCCCAAACCTAATGGCTCATACAGATTTATATTGAACTTGAAAAAACTCAATTGTTTTATAGACACAGAACATTTCAAATTAGAAGATATAAGAACAGCTTGCAAACTTATGTCAAAAGATTGCCATATGGCCTCAATTGATTTAAAAGAAGCCTATTTTTCAGTACCTATAGCGGATAATTATAAAAAATACTTAAGGTATACTTTTGATAACAAATTATTTGAATTCAATGCTTTACCTTATGGCTTATGTTCAGCACCATTCGTTTTTACAAAACTACTAAAACCAGTTTGTACTTACCTCAGAAATAATAACATCATCATGACATGTTATTTAGATGATAGCTTGTATCTTCATAAATCAAAAAGAAAATGTGAGGAAAATGTAAAATTTGCAGTAAATCTTTTACAAGAATTAGGGTTTGTCATCAATTTTGAAAAAAGCCACCTTAAACCAAGCCAATCATGTCAGTATTTGGGTTTTATTTTAGAATCAACAAATCTTGCCTTATCAGTCCCCCAACAAAAACAAATTAGAATATTAGAAAAAATCAAAACTTATCAAGTGAAAAGTCAATGTCAAATAAGAGAATTCTCTCAATTGTTAGGAACATTAAACTCAATTTGTCCAGCCATTCCATATGGCTGGGTATATACCAAGATTCTGGAGAGAGAGAAATATTTAGGGCTGTTACAGTCAAATGATAATTATGATGCAATAATGCCCCTCAAAAGTATAGTTCATCCAGAGTTAGACTGGTGGAGTAAGAATGTATACAAACATAATCCAATAAAGCAACATAAATTTAAAACAGAAATATTAACAGATGCCTCAACTACTGGTTGGGGAGCTGTGTGTGAACTAAATAAAGCCTCAGGTTCATGGTCAGATTTAGAAAAGAACTACCATATAAATTATTTAGAATTAAAAGCTGCCTTCTTAGGGCTCCAGTGTTTTGCAAAAGAGTTGCATGATTGTGAGGTGTTATTAAGAGTGGATAATACTACTGCAGTTGCATATATTAACAAAATGGGGGGAGTTCAGTTTCCCCACCTAAATAGTATTACTAGAGATATATGGCAATGGTGCGAAGAGAGGAATATTTGGATTTATACATCTTATATTAATACCAAAGATAACTATGAAGCCGACAGAGAATCAAGAAAAATCAACATTGAATGGGAGCTGTCACAAATGGCTTATAGTAAAAGGGAAATTATATGTGCGGCAACAAAAGTTTTCTTTAGCACCTGCAACCTAGCGTCTTTTTTTATATGTAGGCGACGAGTTAATATAACAGCTTCAATTATATTAATTCATCATCTTTACTATTCCAACAGAATATCAAAAAACCAGCGTCAATTTACGAGCGTAAATTAATATGACTCCGAGCTACCGATAAATATATTTACTTCTGATTTGATAACTCAGCGACTAATGTTGTAAGTGATCTACTTTATATATTTTAGAGATTCAACATCTGTCTGCTAATAAAATCAAATTCCAGCCTCAAAATTAGCAATCAAAGTTTTTCATTCAACAACTAAATTAATTAATCATATTCTTTTTTCGTGAAAGTTTGCAACACAAGCGCGGGAGTGTACCTGACGCTCGTTGGGAATCAGAGGGGCGCGACCGGCAACAGAAGAACTCTTTGCGACGACACCGGTGTTAAAATTAGCTGACTGGACAGCTGGATATCTATGGGCTAAAACCGATACCAAAATTAGAACAATACTATCAACACCAACAACTAATACCTACCTGGTCCCAGGTGACAACTCCACGAGGACTACTTTGACGGAGAAAACATTCAACGATTTTGAGGAGTACAAAAAAGTGTTTTTTTCTTCTTGGAAAATTACATTACCGAAAAAAGAAGAGGAGTGGAATAATGGCCACTGTGACTGTCCAGATTTTCACCGCAAGTATTCTTGCAAGCATTTGGTGGGTCTGGCTATCAGGATGAAACATGCATTTCCGCCGCCAGAAGCAAAAACACAAAAAATTGGTGTAAAGAGGAAGCGTGGGAGACCAGGTAAAGCACAACCTGCGCTGATTATTCAGTGACAAATAACAATGTTATTCATTATTTGATTGCCTTACATTATTGTAACTTAGGACATAAGTACAATTATACTTAACATAAAAACCTATGCTACTGCCATTAAAATTATCTGATTTACAAATAAAATAGTTGTTTGGTTTTAATTTTCCCTAAGGTGTGTCCAAACACAAACAAACACAGAGTTGCAGATGTTTGTTTATGATAACAATATTTTTTGTATGTTCATTTGGGTAGGTATAATAGTCAATTACTTATGGTAACATTATAAATAGATAGGCGAATACATGAAATTAGAGCTTTCATTGACCATTATTTGATGACAATAATAAGGAAATTTTATGTTCAAATATAGTAGATTCACTCATCAATTACTTATGCTAAAGTATAAAAATAAAGGTGACTCTATGAAATTAGAGTACGTTGATATTATTTTATAGATGAAGTTGATACACTTATTAGAAGCTGGCAATGAGTAGACATATCACAAATTTAGTTGCTTAAAAATTATCACCATGTTGCGTCATATTAACAGTAGCTTGTTTTTGTATATATGGTCGCTTATAAACCATTTATTAGACGCTAAAAGTTCGTCGCTGACCTATTAATTCATTAGACAACTAAATATATTTGCAGACGAGAATGACATTTTAAAGAAGCTGCCTTAATTAGCACCCATAGTAAAATAGTAAATTGTTTCGGGGTACCGGATATAGATTTGTTTGCTTCTAGAATAAACAGTAAATGTGAAAAGTTTGTATCCTGGAAATGTGATCCTGAAGCTTTCAAAGTTGATGCGTTCACTCTTAACTGGTCTAATTACTTTTTTTATGCATTCCCTCCATTCTCACTAATATTAAAATGCCTTCATAAAATCAAGACAGATAAGGCAACAGGTATCTTAGTTTTTCCATATTGGCCATCTCAACCATGGTTTCCACTATTGGATTCATTGTTAACTAAGAGATTATTAATCTTTGAACCAAATATAGAGTTACTATCCTCTCCTTTCAGAGAAAGTCACCCCCTTCACCAGCAGCTTACCCTAGCTGCAGGACTGCTCTTAGCGAGGCATACATAAGAAGAGGCACACCGAATTCAGCCCTTCAAATTATGTTAAATTCACTGTCTAATAGTTCCATGAAACAGTATGACTCATCCATGAAATCATGGTGGATATTTTGTAAGAAATACAACATAGACACCTATGAAGCTTCCATTCCCTATATCCTTAAATTTTTAAGTGAATCATTTGAATCCGGAGCCTCATATGGTACAATAAATACTACCAGATCAGCCCTTTCACTGTTAATTAGTTCTAAAATTGGATCAGACGATAGGATTAAACGTTTCATGCGAGGAGTATACCGTACGAAACCACCTGCCCCAAAGTATAATCTTACTTGGGACCCTGGAGTTGTATTAACATATCTGGCAAATCTTTACCCTAATGAAGACATCAATTTAGAAAAACTAACAAAAAAAGTCGTAACTATTCTTGCCCTTACTACAGGGCATAGAGTACAAACTTTATCTCTAATTAATATTAAAAATATTAAAATCATGAATGATGGAATTCAGATATACATCCCAGACATAATAAAAATCTCCAAAACAGGCAGCCTTCAGCCACTATTACACATTAAAACCTTTGAAAATAGAATTGAGATTCGTCCAGTCACTACTATTAAATGTTATATTAATAGAACTAAACCACTGAGAAGAGGTACTGATAAGCTTATACTGACCTTTAAAAAGCCACATCATTGCGCTTCAACTCAAACTATAAGCCGCTGGATTAAAATAACTTTACATGAGTCTGGAATTGATGTAAATACTTTCACAGCACACAGCACCAGACATGCTTCCACATCAGCTGCTAAAAGATCTGGGATCAGTATAGACCAAATACAAAGGACAGCTGGGTGGTCTCAGAACTCAGCCACCTTTGCTAGACACTATAACAGGCCGGTTATTCAAGAACCATCTGTGTTCAGTGATGTTATATGTAACACCATAAATAATATAACTTAATTTTGCTGATGTCATAATTTGATAATTTTTAAATTGTTATATATATATTACTGAATTGATATTGTAATACATAATTTCTGTGATTTTAATAAATACCTTATTATTTTTATAACCAAGTATTACTAATCCATAAACAACCCTCACTGACTTCAAACATCTACACGTTAATATGTCTCGGAGAAGGAGTAAGTATAATTATGTGATTAAACGAACTTACCTTAAGTGAAGTTCTATCATAATTATACGAAGCTCCTTCTCCGAGACAGGTCTCCCTACCCATCCCTACTGAAGTTTCCCTAGGGTTGTTTACAATAACTAGCTTTAAACGAAATGACAGTACAGTTTTGCCCGATGAGAGAACACTTTTTATATTTATTTTTTTAGCTTTGTAATAATTGTGACCGCGCTGGTACAATCCCACGCTACTACACGTTAATATGTCTCGGAGAAGGAGCTTCGTATAATTATGATAGAACTTCACTTAAGGTAAGTTCGTTTAATCACATAATAAAAAACAAAACGTAATAATTAAAAGAATAAATATATAAAAAAAAAAAATATGCTTGCTCTTGCGTGGTATGGCGTGTGTTTGTGTATGTGTGTGTGTTTTGTATGTGTGTTGTGTGTGTGTGTGTCTGACTGCCTGCGATAGGTGGTTGTGCTGTGTGTTATATGAGACTGTGTTTGCCTACATTACTATAAGGGTTATTGTTCTTTAATTATGTTTTCCGTCTGTGAGTAATCCAGTGATTTAAGCCATGTGGCTATTGTTCGTGGCTTGTTTGAATAAACTTTTGACTTCAAATAGCCCCACAGAAAATAATGACATGGAGTGAGGTCGGGTGATCTGGGTGGCCAGCAGATGTCTCCAAACTTGGAGATCAATTTTTGTGGAAAAAGTGCCTTTACCGTATCTATAGACTCTTTGGAAGTATGGGAAGTGGCTCCATCCTGTTGGAACCATGTGTTTCTGTTGAAACGGCGTTCCGTTCTTAAAATAGGAGCAAAAAAATTGTCGATCATGTTCTTATATCGCTCCGAATTGACCGTCAAAGCATGACCGTTCTCATCCTCAAAGAAAAGGGGCCCAATAACACCACTTGAGGTTATGGCGCACCAAACGGTCACCTTTGGACTATGTAACTGTCGTTGATGTCTCTCTCTTGGGTTCGTTGGAGCCCAATATCTGCAATCTAGCCCTTCAAGTAAAAATGGGCCTCATCGCTAAAAACAACGTTATTGAGTTTACGTTGTGTAGGAAAAACTTCCAACATCTTCTCAGCACAAGATTTCCGTAATAAGTGATCACTTTCTTTCAAAGATTGCACTAACTGTATTTTATAGGGATGAAAATGCATTTTTTCTTAACTATGACATGAACTGTTGATTTAGAGATTCCCAAAATAGCCGAATGCTTCCGTAAAGAACATCGTGGATTTGCAAGGACTGAATCACTTACACGGCGCACATTTTCCTCGGTTGATACAGTAGATATGCGGCCCGGAATGGGTTCATTAAGTGTAGAACCTGTTTTACGAAACTTCTTAATCCATTTTTTTAAAAGGTTTATACTGGGGGCTTCTCTTGGTCGGCGAATATTGTATTGAGAACAAAATTTCCGCGAAAATGCGCAGCAGCGCACGAGTCACCATTTTTAAAGTAAGCTTCGACAGCAGAAGCACGTTGCGTCGTGATGTTTCTTCAACTGCTATAATAAAATAAAATAAATAAAATTCGTTTAATTCAAGTCACACGACTCATATTCAAACAAAAACATACTAAAAGGATACAGACAGGATAACAAACACAGACAAAAAGAAAGAAGAACACTTGCAACATAGAAACATGCCTGCTGCAACATTTCCGGACATATGGATAATCCACTCTGTCGGCTATCATCGCTAGGACGGTGTTGGGGCTGCCCCGCACTCTGCGCACCAGAGACGCGCACCGCTTGCGCATCGTCGCGTGAAAGCAGTCGGTGCGCGCCACCACGAACATGCCCGATTCTCTATCTCATTTAGAGGAACAAGTTTGTTAGGACCTCCACCAGTTGCTGATGCATTCCTCCTCGAATCTGCAGCTTTGCTCTTCGTTTTCGCCTTGAACTCTATCCAGTACTAGATAGAAATAAAATAAAAAGCTTTGTCAGAAAATATTTATGCCTTCACAAAATCAAGTAAAATTAATAAGAACGTAAACAGGGCAAGCTATTTTTAGAATATATATTTCATACTAAGTGTGTAGGTACTTGTGGATGACTCAACACGAATCTACACACTTATGATGGGTCTGGATGGTATACATGGATGAGTAAAATTTTAAGATGACACTGTGTTTCTAGAAGATATTTAGTAAGATATAATAATAATAATAATAATAATAAACATTTTATTTTCAGGTTACTGTGACCCATAGACATATACCTTACAAACTAACATAAATATAAGTATTATACAAAACTTGTGTTAATAATAGTACCTTAAACTATGTTAGTAGCACTTCACTTTGTTAGCTTGTCCGTGAGCTGTCCTGTGGCACTTGTCCGCGGAAGCGACGGAACACCACGTCCTGTGGCCAAAAGTCTTCGTCCAAGACGACGGGCAGGTAACAATTCGGTACACGCACCACAAACGCCTTGAAGTTGACGTTGCGGTGTGACTCCAGTAACTGCACCCTCGGCATGTACTTCGTCTTTTGGCGTACGTACTCCACAATATCTTCCGCCTTAGTGGTGTAGTGTAGGCGGGAAATGTACACCGGAGTATTCGGTTTAGCAGCGCGTAAGCTGACTTCGGGCTTCGCAGTAGCTTTTCCGCAGCGGTTCTTGTTGGTTTGCGAACGGTGCTTCCTCCTTTGCACCATCACGAAACCCTCATCATCAGGCTTAGGTTTAATTGAAGCGCCTAGGGCACTCGCAGTGATGCTAGCGAAATCCTTTTTTGTCGGTTTCTTCAGAGCTGTAGTCACTGGCAGCGGGACGGGGCGAGGGGCTTGGGCGGCGCTGCGAGGAGGAGCCGCGCTGACGGGCGCGGGGCCGCGAGGCACGCGGGCAGGGCGTTCTGCAAGCTCAGCAAACGACGGACGCGCTGGTGACGAAACTGCTGACGCGGAATTTGACGACGATACATCGAGGCCGGCTCCGCGACACATGTTTACGTTAGACGCATCGACCGATGACCTAGATACCGCCACACTATTACGCAACTCGCTAAATTCTTTGCGTAAATCGGCGACGGTGTTCTGGGATGCATCTAACTTCGCTAGAACATCCGCGAGGCGGGCCTTCAGAAAGACAATGTCCTTCAGAAGGCTCGTTACATCGACGTGGTCGAAAGTGACCGGAGGAAGCTTGTGCAGCTCCTTCGCCACAAACGTCGGCACGTCATCGGGGTCGGTCTCCTTGAACAGCGTGATGATGTCTTGCAGGCTTCTCTTGGTCCCGTCACGCCGGCGGGACACCATCTGGTCGCGCTTGTTCAGAACATTGAACAACATCAGCTTGGCAGCAGCTATGTCCTCCTCACTGAAGTTCGTAAAATATAAACTTACTCTTCGCCATTGGTCTAGTGTTTTAGTGGCTCCGTCTGCTATAGAGTTCAGTTGAAGCGATACGGTCTCCCATACTCCTCTGATGGTTTGAACAGCCTGTGGCCCTCCCGGGAAGCGACCCAATGCTATGTCGCGATGGGACTCCGCAAACTCTACAAGTATTTCCATTTGCCTTACGGAAACTCTTCTATGTGCAGGCATCTTAAAAATAGATAGGTATTTTACATCATTTGTAGTCTACATCTGTTCAAAAACTTTGAAAATGATCTTCTAAAACTTTAACAACTTGCACTTTATAAACAAGGGTGGAAGCCTAATTATTTTATGATTTTATTTACTTACCTTTAATTTATTGATTAATTTTCAAAAACGTACACTTTAGTAACACAAAGAAACGCACTGTTTATTTTAATTCCGCTAGGCCGTAGAGTTACTACTGGCAAAGATTGCATTTACCGCCCGCTTCTGTCAAGTGTTGATAAACCGTCAAATATAAAATGTTCCCTAAAATGAAATATTGTAACGCCCAAAGGCGCTATTGAACTTAGTCGCATAATAGTCGATAAAAAATAGAGGCGTCAAGTGCTAAGATGAAGAGCACCGACCCCGGTCCGTTAGCCACCGTAACGTGATATCCACTTACTATGATACGCAATACCAATGTTATGAAATTCTCAGTTGTCATCAAAGTTCGGTGTACAACTGAAGCTTGTTAGTCACTGGCAATCAAAAAGTTAGCCAATAGCCCTGCAGGTCAGCTTTAACAATGTGACCCAAGTATTTAAACTGTTCCACTTCCTCAAGCGGCACATTACCAATATACACAGGGGGAACAGTACTCACACTTCTGAGATGAGCCCCAAACAGCATGAATTTACTATTCCCTGCATTATATTTCAACCCATGGCTCGAGGCATACTCTTCACAGGTCCTCAACAGTTTTCTAAGACCGCAGACCGATGCACTCAGCAGAACCATGTCATCTGCGTAGCTCAAATTATTGACGCATACTCCGTCCACATGGCAACCAACATGCTGGCTGCTGAGTCCAACGATCAAGGCGTTCACATAGAGGTTGAAGAGCGCAGGAGAGGTCAACCCCCCCTGTCTCACCCCGCACTCCAACCTATACAGTTCCGACATTACACCCGCCCATCTGACGCTATTAATCTGGTGCCTGTACCAATATTTAAACATGTTGCAGAGTTCTGGGGGCAACCCGATGTTCTCCAGTTTCTCCCACAGGATGTTATATGACACCAGATCAAAGGCCCTGGAAAGATCCAGGAAACACGCGTACACAGGAGTTTTGCGATCAGTATAATATCTGACGACATGCTTAAGACTCAGAATCGCAGTTTCAGTGGACAATTTGGGCCGGAACCCAAACTGATTGTCATGCAGTGACAGATATTTATGTAACTGAGTATTAAGGTATTAAGCAAGCCGTCAAATACTTTTGCTACAATTGTTGCAAGTGAAATAGGCCTGTAGTTATTTACGTCGGCAACATCTCCGGTCTTGTTCTTAACTACAGGCACTACAACAGTTTTCATAAGATCGGCAGGAAGGTATGAATGGCTCACACATAGAGGATAAAGCAATGCCAGCACTCTCGATATATGCGGGCCTGCGTGCTGTAGGTGCTCAATGCTGAGCCCATCGTGGCCGGGGGATTTACCCTTAGTCATAGCCTTAATAACTGCAGCCTCATCTTTAGCATTAAATCTTGTCCCCACAAGTCCCCTATGTTCTTATTACTCGTGTCTTTGTCAGCTTAGTTCTTAAGGATGCTTGTTGACTGCTCAACTGCTTCCATGTATGGTAGGCTCTGAATAAAACTGTTCATAGCAGGTATATTATCCGAATGTATTATTTCTAATTCAATCGTATCTGTTGGTTCAATGGTATTAAGGGTATTAGGGGGGGTATTAATATTAACTGATCTGAATCTAATAAAACAGAAATTTTACTTGTTGAATCTTGACGTGTTGATCTTTGATGAAGAGACCGGTCTTTTATAATGATTATGTTTTGTGGTTTATCCAACACCAATACATTATCGTTTTGCCTCCTCGCGCCACTCTCACATATGCGCGAGGACCTTTGCCTCCAGATCCCATGGCGGCACTCCGGCAAGGAGCCTCGCCGCCTCGCAAGAGGCCGTGCGGTATCCCCGCAATAGCCGGATGGCCATGACCCTCTGGGAGTGGATTTAACCTTGCACTTGGTACCACCAGTCGTGATTTTTATTTATGTTTATTTTACCATGTTGCATATCCCAAATTTTTTTTTGGCTTTATAGCGTCATTAGTCCCAAAGGCTGAGATGGGGCATTTTAATTCAACAATGCCATTTTCGAATAATGTGTCTGCACCCCTAGCCAAGTTGATAATCTGCAATAGTTAACGCTAGTCGAAAACTAATCAAATGTATAGGAATGAAATCATCTCAACGTTAAGTCACGTGGTTAGAACACACGAATAGAAAATTCGTAGCCAAGTTCACATCGTTGAAAATGATAGAATGAATATTGTTATCCTTTCTACAATGTTCAACGCTACATCCTTTGTAATAATGTCGTTTTTCTAAAGACATTGTAGAACGAGCGGCCGACTCAGGCGCGTCATCATGGCTACCAACTTATCGTTTTCTACAATTGCTGACACCGAGGCGTTACCGATTGGAGAACGGAATTCGACACGAAACGGCTGTAACTTGGCTAGGGGGGCTGGTGATGCACCCAAGAAAAAGTGATCATCATCGATAAACAGACCGCATCGTTCAAAAACAAAGTTTTCTTGTTTTGCTAGCTGAACCAAAGCATTTTGCTCATTCGATTTGCCATGTCAAATGGCTGCGACGTGACCAATAGAATATTTATACAGCAAATTTTTTACCATACTTGCAGAACTGATGTTATTCCTAGGCTTGCAAACTTTACTAAAATTTGAGGCCGTCAAAAGGCATCTTCTTAGCTCAAGCCACAAGGAGCTTTCCGCCGGTAATATGATGTCCGGTTTAATGTCGTGCCTTGTTCTATCTGGGATTTGAGGTTTTGCAGAAACAACGTCTTGGCCGGTAAAAACTGTTTTTCTGACATGTCCGGCCTTTGGCATGAATCGCCGTAATCAATTTTGTTATTATTGAACATCAATCTGCTTCTAAGTCTGGTTTTATATATTTTACTTTGGTTGGTCTGGCACTTTTGCACCTCAAATTGATTGGTTGCTTTTGATGGACTGCTGTTAAAAATTGTTTTATAAAACTGACTTATAGGTTTCCTAGTATTGAAAGCAACAATCGCCGCATGGCACCTTCAGGTATATGATTTTTTTAATGAATAATTGATACGTTTGCCACCCACGTATTTTGCATCTAGTCAATTAATTTGTTCAGCTCTATTATTATTTAAATTGTGTTGAGCTTCGCGCATTGAATGCCAAAGTAGATGCAATTGCAATTAGTTTTTACATTAAAACTTTGACGGCAGGCATAAAGTTTATTTCTGATTTTCTCTCATCGCCACAATTGTATCCTTCACACTGAGAGTGATCTTCAAATATGTTTGTGACGGTTTACGATATTTTTGAAGATATTTATTTTTTCCGTTATTGGTAAATTCTGAGCCATTCTGAACCTGACTGCATTTTTTACAGCGATACGTAATCGTTGACACGTTCAATATTAAGAGGTTTACGCTGATTCAACGGCACTGACGTATCTTTAATTAAACTTAAAATTTTGCCATTCTAGTTCCGCGTTCCGCATCAAGTGATTGAAACACTCTATTTTCTCCACTATAACATTGGGATACAACCTACTTTCCAAATATTTTTAAAAGTGCTTGAGTCACCATCTACAAAAGTATTGCGTAAACCAACTTGTGTTTTTCAACAAAGTTTCAACGATGACTGCTTTCTCCATACCTACTAGTGGAAGAGCCTGCGTGGTTTTCATTGCACTGGTGTTTTATTTTTGTGTCCTGCACGAGAACATATGATGTAATATTTATTCTTAATGCCAACGTGTAATATTTTGCCTGTATTTATTCCTATTATCGCTCCCACACCTGTTGCCGAAGAAAAGTTTGTTTTGTAGAATCGCTTACTCTCCAGGCAGCACCAGCTGTTACCGGTATTGATGGTATACCTGAAGGACTCACGCTTCCTCTTTCTAAAGCTATAGAAGCTTCATCTTTACTGGCTTGAACCATATTCAGCTGTAGCCTTAAATAAGTTATCGTGACATTTCTGGTAGGTGGATTTACTAATGAGTGGCAAACTGATGGAAGCTGCTAGCTCGTTCAAGTTCGCCTGACCGCAACCAATACTAATTATTGCAGAAACAGAACTATGGTTAAGGTCCAACCTATTTGTTGTTTCCTCACATGTATTTATCCAAAATCTACTGTTACACAGAACATTTAAAATAAATTCTTGATGAAAACGAATGCAAGTTTTCGTCACTGATTATAAGGTTTGATAGTTTACATCCAAATGTATCATTATGATTTTCTATGGTCAAAAAATATTGGAAATCGACTATTCTTCGACCTTTAATACGTATAGATGAATCTGGTGATTCCTGAAAAGATTGGTTCTGATTCATGTTGTTTTTGTAACAGTTATGTAATTCTTTCTTTTATTAATTTTATAAATACAAAGCAAAATCATACCTTATGTGATTCAATTAAAAAGTCATCGCCTGAATATAAATCTCTGTATGAGTTTTCTTGATTTCTATCAACATTTTCTTTGTTCTGTAACAAATCGGTATATCTTTTAATACAAAATACTAGGTTTTTTTTTTAAACCGACGAATGTCGTTGTGTTAGCTAAGAATACCTTCCAAATTTTATCGATTTCGTGCCAATGGTCTCCGAGAACCGAAAGGAACTTAATTACAAGAGTATCAATTTTTGCATTTTGACCAAAAAACTATTCCAAATTATAGACAGCATAATATTTTTGTTACCATGTCTGATTGTGCTTCTTCATCATTTGGAACCATGTAATTGTTAGAAGTCTTTTCTAACTTAGAATCATTATCGTTCTTATTCTGAAAGTATAAACAATTAGAATTATGTAGGTATATGCATTATGAATATTAAATATTCATAATCTATACCTACCAATATTATAAAGTTTAGTTTGTTTGTTTGATTGAACGCGCTAATCTCAGGAACTACTGGTCCGAATTGAAAAAATCTTTTTGTGTTGGGTAGCCTATTTATCGAGGAAGGCTATAGGCTATATAACATTACGCTACAACTAAGAGGAGCGAAGCAGTAATGAAAAATGTTGCAAAAACGGGCAAAATCGCACGGGTAGGCGATTCGACGCGACGGGAAGGGTCGGGGAGCAAGAAATTTAAAGCAGACGAAGTCGCGGGCGGAAGATTACCAGTAAGTACTGTATTTTTGGAACTTTCACTGTCATCGATTTCCTAAAATGAGCAACAATGGAAATAAGAATTTATTCGTTAATAGTTCTTTATTCACTTCTAGCGATGATCGAAAGTAAGAACATAGACGTTCCTGAAACGAAACCGTAGCGATTTGGTTAGATTTACGTTCTGCAAGAATTTGTCTGATACGTGTCAATCCCACGTTTCGTCCTTTTTTAGTATTGCACTGGAATGCATGAATGTTTTCATTTTAATTACATTATTAGTATAATATATATTTAGTGATATTTATTCTAGAAGTATTTATGTATGTTTGCATGTATTTATATTTTTATTTTGTATGTTTATATTTAAATTATAGTATTATTTTTCTTCTACTATTACACACGTTGTCTACATCTCTTTGTATATTCTCTCCTATTGCAGGTATGCTGAAAGAGATTTCTATAGAAATAAGCATTACCTTTGTACATATTTTTCTGTTCCTTTCTTCTTGTCTATTTATATGTGTGCATAGGGGAAAGTTTGCTATATTGGACCATTCGTTAAGTTGGACCACCATTAAATAACAGTTTATTTGTTTAATATTTGGCAATACCAAACGACAGTCAACTAACTTCACTACACATCGGCCATTTTGAATTTCTCATAAAACAGCGTGGCTAGTTGTCATTAACGAAAAACGAATTCCACTGTTTTTTATGTAAATTTTGGTGTTCTTTGCTAGTGGTGTAATTAAGGCAAAGGTAAGCTGTCTATATTTATATTTTTAAATGAGATTTGTTATTAATTAACAATCAACTGGTGATAAACATTAGCCGGCTTAGATAGGTTATGTTCTTGTCAAATTCGTTATTTATGCGAGTAAGTAGTTTGCTTAAATGGACCACACATGGTCGGTTAAAATAGACTGGTCCAATTTATCGAACTTTTTCCTGTTTGTTACAGATGACTGAACAAAAATATTTTAAATGGAAAGTAGAAAATCTACAAAACGCTATACATGATTATAAGAATTCAGATATTGGTTTGAACGAGTGTGCACGATTACACAAGATTTCTAAAGCAACATTAAAAAGACATTTAGATAAAAGTAATTCAGAAGAAGGTGTTGCAATTAATAAAGGAAGGCCAACGGTATTTGACAGCGAAAATGTTCTAGTAGAGCACATATTATTTTTGGAGGAACACATGTTTGGGTTAACTATCACAGATGTTAGGAGACTTGCTTACCAACTTGCCGAGAAAAATGGACTGAAACACGACTTCAATAGAACAAGGAAAATGGCTGGGAAGGCCTGGTATTACGCCTTCATGAAACGGCATAAGGACAAAATTAGCCTTCGACAACCTGAGGCAACTTCTTTAAATCGAGCTAAAGGATTTAATAGGGAAAGCATTCAAAACTTTTTTGATATTTATGAGCAAATAGTTGACACTCACAAGCTGAATGCTAACAAAATATTTAATATTGATGAGAGCGGATTCCAAACAGTGCAAAAGAAGCCCCAAAAAGTTGTAGGTGGCAAGGGAAAAAAGCAAATTGGAGCATTAACCAGCGGTGAAAGAGGTGTTAATACTACAATGGTCACCTGTGTAAGTGCAGCTGGTCAATTTATTCCGCCAATGATAATATTCAAACGAATGCGCATGAATGATCAATTGAAAGAGGGAGCTCCAGCTAGAAGCTTGGTAAACGTTTCGGAATCCAGTTACGTCAACCGAGGGCTGTTCTATCAATGGTTGCAACATTTTGCTTCTGTTGTCAAGCCAACAAAGGAAGATAAGGTCTTGCTGTTGCTCGATGGGCATACGACACACAGCAAAAACATTGACGCTTTGATGTTTGCACGCGAGAAAGGCATCGTTTTGCTGCAATTACCAGGACACATTACGCACAGATTACAACCGCTTGACGTGTCATTTTTCAAGCCAATGAGCACTTACTACACCCAAGCCATCGAATCTTGGATGCGTTCACATCCTGGCAGTGCTGTAACCCAGTATCAAGTAAGCCGGCTTATTAATGAGGCATATGAACGCGCGGCCACGATCGGTAACTTTGCCAATGGATTTAAAGCAACTCAAGATCACCATTTCGCACCAGCGAAAGCTTTGGTCGCCAATGTTACCAGTGCTGGACAAAATGATTCTCCAACATTTTCTACTCCAACTTCCAATATGCAATATGACGTACCCTCCACATCCCAGGTTGCTAAGCCGTCAAAGTTATACGAATTCAAAAGTAGCCTGAATATTCTATCCCCATTACCCAGGAACAATTTATTGGGTAAAGGCAGAGGCGCTCAAAAAGCTGTTGAACTGACATCTTCTCCGTATAAAAAATATTTAGAGACATCTCAGCAGAAATCTAAACAGCCCAAAACAGTTCCATTGCAATTAAATAAACCAATCAAGCAGACGATAAAAAAAATAACTAAAGTAAATACAACTCGTGTTAAACAAAACAAGAAACTTAATGATAAAACAGCACGCAATAAGAAAAAGATAAAAATTGAAGACAGTGAAGAGTCTACTGAAGAAGAAGAAGAAGTCATAGTCTTTTTTGTGTTTTTTTTTTTTTTGTTCTTTCATGATTCAGAGAGTTGCAATTCAGAAGATAAAGAAAATAATTGTGCGAAATGTGGGCTAAGTTACTACGATAAGAAAGGACCAACTGGAACCATGAAACTTGCACCACTAACCCCGATATTTGTGATGATTGTCTGAATTAATCTTTTTCAAACTTATTCAAAAAAAATTAAGTCTTTTTAGTCAAAGTTAGATTTTCTATCGTTGTTGTTTGTAGTAGAAGAGGTATTTTTCTTAAAAGTGTTTTTGTTTAGTTTTATAAGTAAGTTTTCTCTAAGTCCAAATTACCAACTGCGTGGTCCAATTAATCCTACCGGTTGGTTAAATTGAAACAAATATCTGATCTCATAAAATAATATTTATCTTAAGTGTTGCTACAATTATGTTGATTTTTATTAATTATATGTGAAGCCAAATAAATATAGTTTCATTAATACAGCTGTTGTGTGTGTTATTTTCAAAGAAGCATTTCAAAACCGCATTTTTTTCAAAATGGTCCAAAATAACAGACTCTCCCCTAAATGGTTAAAAAAATAAAAATTATAAATATGTATATCTAGCATATCCGGTAGGCAAACGTTGTCGTGCGACACTTCACCCTTTTTTTTATCTCGAGGTGGAAATCCTCGTGGATGTCCTCCGCCTTTAGATTAGTATCTTATTATATAAGTGTTTCTAAGTTGTAGAAAAAAATAGTTATTTGTCTAGAAGTTTCACAAAAATTACGTTGTTTAAGCATTTCTTTTCTGCTATAATTCGTATTAAAATAAAAAAGTGATCCCACCACATCCAAGTAGGCCATATAATGATGTTATTTATATTTTTTTAATGTATAGAATCCTTTGTAGTTTTTTGTAAAACTAAGCCAAACATCACTCGTTCGTTACTTTTCGGAAAAGGCGTTGTGGGTATTATTGATTTATTTATCTAAATATATAAAATTCAAAGTCCTGAGTGACTGACTGACTGACTGACTGATATATCAACGCACAGCCTAAACCGCTGGTCCTAGAGACGTGAAATTTGGAGGGTGTGTTCTTCGTGAAGAGTAGGTAGGTAGTGGATACTAAGAAAGGGTTTTTTTGAAATTTCACCCCTAAGAGGGTGAAATGGGGGGTTGAATTTTATGTGAAACTTTTTATTCTGTGGGTCGATTGACACAAAAATTGGTACATATACTCTTCAATTATAGTTATGAGATACGTGTATCACAGTTTTTCCAAAATCATCCCCTTACAGAGTCAAATAGGGCTTCGAAGATGTGGATAATAAACTAATTCTTCCTACAGCTAATAGTTAAAATCTACCCAGATATTAGTAATATTCACGACTAGCTTCTGCCCGCGACTTTGTCCGCATACAATTTCTTGCTCCCCGACCCTCCCCATCGCATCGAATCGCCTGCCTGGGCAAGGTCTTCGTATTCGTGACTTTTTCTTTTGGCTCGGCTCCGTAGGGTCCGATCGTGATGTTATATAGTATATAGCCTTCTCGAATAAATAGGCTATTCAACACTAAACGTAGTTTCTGAGATTAGAACATTCAACCAAACAAACTCTTCAGTGTTATAATATTTAGATTTGATTACAATTAAAAACGTTATAGTGAGCCAACCTTAAAAGATAGACATATACTATCACGAACTTTTTTTTAACTTTTAAGAGAAACAATTTTGTCATACATGATTCTTGTGTTACTTTAAACGTTTACGCAGCGCATGCAACTGTAGCTTTCAAAAGGATAAGTATTCCCCGTTTTCCAACATTTTCATTGATGCTCCGCTCCTATTAGTCGAAGCATGATGTTTTATAGCTGATAGCCTTCCTCGATGAATAGGCTACCAAACACTTAAAGAAATTTTCAATTCAGGTAATTTTAGATATTAGCGCGTTCAACCAAACAAACTCTTCAGCTTTATAATATTAGTATAGATAAACCTGCAGACCTCCTGCCATCATGACATCATAAAACGACTAGGTCATAATCATGAATTAAATTATTTTGAGATCGTTCGAAGGAGTTGAAAATCATTATAAATAAGTGGACTCAGTGATAAACAACGATGACGCCATACTTTCATAATCAGCCGATAATGATTCCATTGCTGGGACACAGGAGTGCCATACTTTACCCGGTTGAATTTCTTAACACATTGAAGCCTCCGGGTCACCCAACTCACATATTAAAATTGAGAATTGGCGCCCAGTTATGTTGCTGCGTAATTTAAAACCGCCAAAATTATGTAATGACACCAGGTTGTGAGTAAAAACTTTGCAACGTTATCGAGGCAACTAAACTGACAGGTTGTTCCCGAGAGGAGTTTGTATTTATTCCGAGGATTCCTCTAACACCATCGAACTACCCTTTCGAGTTCAGAAGCGTGCAGTTTCCCTTCAAAGTCTGCTTGCCATGACCATAGAACTATATACTTAAGGGGGAACTGTTTTCACATGGTAAGTTATACGTGGCCTGCTCCAGAGTAAGCTCACAGAGCAGCCTGGTGATTCTAACACCTGAAGGAAAAACAAAAAATAATGCTTACAAAGAAAACTGCGGTAGGTATATTATTTAGTTGTAAACAACATTAATTGTTTATATTACATGCATATATTCCGGCCAAGTGGTGCAATGGGACCAGGTTGCGTGAAAACAGCGGGATATGATCTTAGAGGGGACTACTATTCGCACGGCCAGTTTTCCGTGGCATGCTCGAGAGTGAGCTCATCTAGCAGCCTGGTTGTATCAACACCTGAGGGCAGAACTTCTTGAGTAGTATATAAAGAGGTACTTTAAGAATAAACTCAAAAATATATGTATAGTAACCTGTACCCTGCCTGTGAACAACTATGTAGGGAATAAATAGGATTTATATTTACGCTTTAAAGTTGCCTTCAAATTTGGCATGCAAGTAGGTAATAAGGTATTTTCCACTTTTTTAAAAACTATTTAATTTTGAAGACTGTGAAGGAATATTTAACAGAAAAATATTTTTTTTGTAATTAATCTCCATTTTCTGCATTAGAAGTGATTAAAATCTAATTTATTTTCAATGGTTTTAAATGTACCGCCAAAACGCTCCGTACGATGACGTTTACCACGGTGACGTCATCTTTGTGTAAACAGTATATCGATCAAGTAATTTCGTATCTCAAATGGATAGAAAATGTTATTACTGGTTTGTGGTGCCTCTGTGTACAAATACTTCTAAAACTGCGCCACATAAAATATTTATACTCCGTAGCACAAAAATCGGGGTTGTTTGCAAAGAAATTTCCAACCATAAAAACATCTACTGTGTCAGATTTGCACTATAGGCTTTTATAAAACCAGCTTCCATTGTATTTCCATTAATCCATTCCAAAAATCCTAAATATATCCTAAATCCACTCCGAGATTTACAGATCGAGCACAGATCACATACCTAAGTCAAAATTCAATGTACACAAAAATGACGTCCCACGGTAAACGTAAGCGCACTGAGCGTTTTGACGGTAAATTCAAAACGATTAAAAATAAATCAGATTTTTTTCACTTCTAACGCGTAAATTGGACATTGATTAGATAAATTTTATTTTTCTGTTGAATATTTCTTCCCAGTCTTCAAAAAGAAACTGTTTTTAAAAAAAACGGAAAATACCCTATTTGCCGTTCCGTTATATATTCCGTTACTATTGTTACGTTTTAGGATTTATTTACCCTACAGCAATCATTTATCAATCCGAGCGCCGCTCCTCGGATAACACAAAGCAAGCAGTGCGATATTAAGACTTTAAGATACTAAGATATTAAGATGTTTACTTGGATTAACACATAGGGTACTTTTAGTCCCGGTAGTACGATCCTGTGGGATATTTTTCGACATTCACGCGGGCGAAGCCGCGGGCAGAAGCTAGTATTCTGTAAGTCTTTTGAAAAATCCCTTTCAGCCACATTCAAGATAAAGAACTCGTCGCATAATAAATAAAAAAAATATAACATTCTTCTTCCCTACCTTACAACTAGTGATCATTTTTTTTTCATATTTCATGATTCCCTTTCAGCCACATTCAAGATTAAGAACTCGTCGCTTATAATAATAAATTAAAAAAATAACATTCTTCTTCCCTACTTCACAACTGGCGATCCATTTTTTTTTTTCATATTTCATGATTGTCCATTAAGAGAATGACAGGTTGTTCTTTGGTAGGTTTTGCATATTTGATAAAATGTTGGAGGAATTTAACAAACATTGACTCGTTTGACCAACCGGATGGATTCGCGCCTGCAATATTGCCTTTAGGAGCTCCAATTATCATAAAATCCTTGAAGTTAACACGAGGGAATATCAACATGGGTGGAACAAAACCACCACCTGCATTAATAGCTGCTATCATGGTTACCGTCGTGCCTCTTTCAGCGCTAGTCATAGACCCAATCTGCTTCACGCCTAGAGGGGCCAATACTTTTGTAGGAACATGGACAGTGAACAATCCGGTTTCATCCAAATTCCAGATGTCAGTGGCTTCTATGTCAAAGGGACATTGAGAAAG
Source organism: Aporophyla nigra (assembly GCA_947507805.1). Taxonomy (NCBI): domain Eukaryota; kingdom Metazoa; phylum Arthropoda; class Insecta; order Lepidoptera; family Noctuidae; genus Aporophyla; species Aporophyla nigra. Next base: position 20,204,730 of record OX382292.1, on the reverse strand, counting down.
GACTTTCTTAAAATTGACAAATGTTAAACACATAGTATGTTTGTTAAACGCCGAAGAGCGAGCCAAACTAGTGGCTTCAGGCTTTCTCAAAGACAATTCGTTTTGGTATCGTTTCCTAAATAATCGCAGCCAATAATCTCCAGCCATTTTATTTGCATCCCAGCTCTTAGGGTTTTCCGTTCGCTTTTGCAAACTGGTATGCAAGTAATTTCACGTCTTTTAGAGTCAATCCAAATTGCAAGAGTGCTGCATCTTTAATATCGACCAGGCTATTTTTGCAACTTGCAAGGTTTTCGTGTAACTTGCTTCCATCCTTACATATTTCCATACAGCGCTATAGATGACGACGCGAAGTTGTTCTTGGTATTCCAATGTTTGGAAGCACCGAAGGTTTTGAAAATTTTCTCCTTAATCATTTTAACAGCATTTGTAAGATTATCCACATTAACTGGCGTTCTTTTCTTCTTCTCTTTGGTTCTAGGCATGATTACTGAAATAATAAATGTATTTGAATAGGAATATATTACGTGAAAATATAAACAATTAAAAAGAAAATCTCCCGATCAAAGTACAACTTCCAGGCCTTGGCCACTGACCAAATTACAACTGATCGTCAATGACCGAGGTACAACACTACTCCAACTTCAACAAAACGATGGATTTCAAATATTTTGAGGTTACTTATCTCGCAAGTTTATGATTGTTTTAACACTTATTAAATAAAAGAACCAATAGCATATAAAAGTTAGTGACTATTATAATAAGTTTAAAACCATCAGACTGCAAAGTAAATTAGAAATACTTACTTTTTTCGCCTAAAAAAGTTTTAATGTCGAGAACTCCAAACACCTGCTTAATGGCGGTAAGTGACTAACTTCAAATTGGTTGGTAGTGACGTACCGAATACCATAGACAATACAATTTAGCATCGCGGCAATATTTGAAACGAGCCTAATTGCCTAGGTACGTATAGCGCCAAGGTTCAACAGGTTCCCCTACTAATGTCAATGAATGTTGATGGTAATGATTTAGTTATTTCTTTTATAACACATAACATAACATCGTGTCTTGTTTCACCGAAAGGTTGGGCAGAGGTGTACCTAAAGTATACCCACATTTCGCCTGTTATGTCCCATGTAATAGGAGGCAAGCCTATTGCCATCAACCGAGCACAAATTCAGACTCTCGGCTGCTACTGAGAAATTCCAGATGCAAAACCCAATAACACTTTGCCCGACCTGGGAATCGAGCCCAGGACCTCAAGCTCAGCAGTAGCGCTTGCTACTACTAGACCAACGAGGCAACGAGGTAGTTCTTTTATAATTACCTGAGTAAGACTCTAAGATTAGAGAACAAGACTATGTGCTTTTGCAAGTTTGCTGGTTAATACCCGTTATTTTGGAATACCTAGGTACTTGAGTGCGAAAGCCGTATCATCGAATTTTGTTTCTTCGAAAACCTTTCAACGACATCTCTATACTGCGACGCCTTGTTAACCCGACGTCTTGTTATTGCTATATTTCGTCATATCGAAAAACTGTACTGCGCACGATTTTACTGCGTAAATATCATGCTGTGAAGCCTTGTTCAATCGCTGTCTCGTTACTGCGATGTTACTTAGGAAAACTTACTTCGGACGAACTTACGGCGATAACCATGTACATCGATTTTTTCCAAAACAATACCTACATTTTTAACATTTCTTTAAAGGTCTATTCACACAGCGAGCGGGGCGTGATGTACCGCGACGTGGCGGGGCGGCGGCGCGACGCCGGTGCGGCGGGAGCCTTCACACTGCGGGCGCGATCACGTCTCGCCCCGCCGGCGCACAGTGGGTCGAAACTATGATTTTAGTGACTTAGGGCTCAACTTTGCTTTTTCACTTTTTTTTTTTATGCGGATGGGTAGAGCTCATTAACCTCAATAATAATTGTTCTGATGTATTTTTTCCTAAACTTTATACTTTGGGTAGAAAAATGTGTTTTGTTATTTTTTTGTATGGAGCGGCTCAAATAAACTTAAATTCCTGCTAAGTAGCGTGTGATCCCGCGTTGAAACTTTATTTTTCATATACCTTGTCTGGTCTATTATCATTTGATGCTATAAACAAATGCATAAAGTTGCAACTCTGCCAAATAAATGGATCGAAAAAAATGAAAAAATACATAGAATAAAAAGCTTCATTTTTTACTTTCGTAAGTTATTTTAAGTTAAATTTGATATGGAATAGTAAGTAAAAGCACGTAATAATACACATAATTACTTAGCAACTAACAACAATACATTTAAAAGGTCCCTAATTAGCTTAAATTTACTAATACTACATATATTAGTAAATTTAAGCTAATTAGGGACCTTTATTTAAAAATGTGGATATGAAATCAATTAATTTCTATTTGTGTGTTTAATTACTGTAATTAGCTTAACCTTTTACCTTATAAAAAAACAATGTTTTTCACTTTTAGTCATTACTGTAATATTAATTAGGATAATTAGTTAATGAGGGTAGTAGAAAAATTAGTAAACATTGTTTGTCACTGGATTCTGGAAGTATAAAATGACCATAATTTATTATATACTAACTAGTGTTCGTTTATTCGTACTACTACTAACATCTCGTGATTCTGATCGTCCCTTTTTCGTTATAATGGATAATTTAGTTAACAATTTAGATTTATTTATGATTTTAAGAGAGCAGGTCAAGTCACTGTCGGATAGTCAAAAATTCTTTCAATTCCTACAACATAAAATAAACGTGACCGAAGAGAACAGTGTTGAGCTCCAAAAATTCTGTACGCGCTTTTGTTCAAATATAAGTGCAAGATGGGAACGAAGTAGTCGCACGTTAGCACAGTTTGTAAGAAAAAATGGTGATTGGTTGGAACGTGCAATAAACTGGCCCGAAGGAATGATACCTGAAGCTGTGAACACTGAACAGGAAAGGCTCGAGATTTGTAATACTGAAGATGTCGAAAATCTACCACCATCTACTACAGAAGCTTCGACATCTACATTTACACCTCGAAAACCTTTCGAGGAATTGGGCTCCAGGCAAAAACGAAGACGCGTTGATCAAATTAACCAATCGCTTTCGTTATCCCCGGATGAACTTAAAGCTACTACAATTGCTAGTTTAAGAAACACCGGAAATGAGGATGTAGGAAAAATTATGAACCATTTACTAAATCACCCCGAAGATCTAGAAAAAGTTAAAGAGTGTTTAAGTACAAGTAAACCGAAAAGTAGTACATATTCACCCGATAAGGCACTGTCTTTATTAGTTTCACTTAAATTAAGTAAGTGGCAGTATATAAGCCTAAGAGAAGCAGCAAGTGAAAATAGGTCTGATTTATACCCTTCTTATTATAAAATAAAACAAGCGAAGGCAAAATGTTATCCAGGGAAAGAAGACATAATTATAACTGAAGAAGGAGCTGCTATTAAACTGCAAGCTTTACTCAACTTGACGGTATCTAGGCTTTTAGAAGTGATTACTTTAGATTTGGATTCGCCAACTGAATTACTGCTAATAAGCAAATGGGGTTTTGATGGAGCCTCAGGTCAAAGTAATTATAAACAAAAGACTGAAGCAGAGTTTGATGACTCAACTATCTTCATGGCCAGTCTAGTTCCTATAAGGCTTCAACAATGTGATGGAACAATTGTTTGGGAAAACGATCGACCCTCATCAACTTTCTATTGCCGTCCGATAATGTTCAAATTTACCAAAGAAACGCAGTCAACAGTGGTAACTATAAAAGCTAGCATAACCGAAGAAATAGAAAGACTTCAGCCAATCAAGTTCAATCAAGTTGAAGTTAAGCATCAATTGCACTTGACGATGATAGACGGCAAAATATCGTCATATTTGTCAGACACATCTTCAGCTGTCTGTGATATCTGCAAAGCAAAACCGTCAGAGATGAACAATTTAGAGTCACTTGCTCAAAAAGAGAACAACGAAGAAGTGTTCCAGTATGGAATGTCATCTTTACATGCCTGGATAAGAAGCATGGAGTGCTTACTTCATATCGGTAAATATAATTTTATTAGTTCATAATTTTTTTCACGTTATATAGTTACTTGTGAGATTTTTATTTAAGTGATATTTCTTTTTGTTTGCAGCTTATCGTTTGGACTTCAAAAAATGGAGTTGCAGGGGCGATGACAAAGAAAAAATGTCACTCAGAAAGAGCGCTATACAGCAAGCGTTTAAGAAAGAATGCGGTTTACTTATTGACGTAGTCAAGCAAGGAGTAGGCACAACCAATGATGGCAATACTGCCAGAAGATTTTTTAGGGATGCAGAAACAACAGCTCGCATAACAGGAATAGATAAAGATTTAATAGAAAGGTTTCATGTGATTCTTCAGACGGTTGCATCTGGAGAGAGCGTGGATCTTTCTAAGTTTTCCGAATTTTGTAGAGATACTGCACAATTGTACGTTCACTTATATCCCTGGTATTATATGCCTTCCAGTATACATAAATTGTTAGTACATGGGAGTGATATAATTAAGCACTTTGGTGCCATACCTATAGGTAAACTGTCGGAAGAGGCAGCGGAAGCTCGTAATAAAGATTTCCGGAAATATAGAGAGAGTCATTCTAGAAAGGTAAGTAGAACGGCGACAAATGAGGATATTATACACAATCTTCTTTTGTCTTCTGATCCAAAGATCACAAGTCTAAGACCTCGAATGGTGAAACAAAATATAATGGTTCTCTCTCCAAAAGTCAAAGAGCTTCTGCTGATTTTTCCCACAGAATCCGATATAGATTTTATTGATGTAGATAATTTACAAGATAGTCATAGCGATAGTGAATAAGATTTTTTGGTAGTTTGTAAGTTTCTTGTTTTTTTTATTAGTTTATAAATGTCAAACTCATAATTGAAAGGAAATAGTAATGTTTGATGTTGTTTATAGTTAGTTTTTAGTTTGCTTGTGTTAGTTGTAGTAATGTTAGTTTACCTTTACTAATTTGTATTATTATGTACCTATCTTTACTTACTATTCAGTATTAAATCTAACTTAAAATAACATTTCATAAACATGTTAAAGTCATTAAAACAAAGAAATTGAAATTCATAGATCCCTAATTAGCTTAAATTTACTACTACTACATATATTAGTAAATTTAAGCTAATTAGGGACCTTTTAAATGTATTATGATTAGTGTGATTAGCTTTAAATTTACTAATACTACATATATTAGTAAATTTAAGCTAATTAGGGACCTTTTAAATGTATTATGATTAGTGTGATTAGCTTTAAATTTACTAATACTACATATATTAGTAAATTTGAGCTAATTAGGGACCTTTTAAATGTATTATGATTAGTGTGATTAGCTTAAATTTACAAATTTACTAATACTACATATATTAGTAAATTTAAGCTAATTAGGGACCTTTTAAATGTATTGTTGTTAGTTGTTAAGTAACTATGTGTATTATTACGTGCTTTTACTTACTATTCCATATCAAATTTAACTTAAAAGAACTTACGAAAGTAAAAAATGTAGCTTTTTATTCGATATATTTTTTCATTTTTTTCGATCCATTTATTTGGCAGAGTTGCAACTTTATGCACACGTTAATAGCATCAAATGATAATAGACTAGACAAGGTATATGAAAAATAAAGTTTCAACGCGGGATCACACGCTACTTAGCAGGAATTTAAGGTTATTTGATCCGCTCCATACAAAAAAATAACAAAACACATTTTTCTACCCAAAGTATAAAGTTTAGGAAAAAATACATCAGAACAATTATTGTTGAGGTTAATGAGCTCTATCCATCCACATGAAGAAAAAAGTAAAAAAGCAAAGTTGAGCCCTAAGTCACTAAAATCATAGTTTCGACCCACTGTGCGGCGCCGCGCCGCGATTCATTCATCGAAAAAATGTTGAGCGCTTCAGACGTGGAAACACTCTTGCTCTTATTTTTTTATTGAAGTATGTAACAAAATTTTTCACTTAAAATTGATTGATTAATGCTTTGAAAATTATAATATATAATAATTTTTAAGAGCCATTTCATATTTGAACGCACGAGTTTAGGTAAAAGACGGCCGCCTTGTGTATGTGTGCGTAGCTATCCACAAATTTACAATACAAACAGTGTAAACGTGAGTGTCGAGACGGACTAAACAATATTAAGCCGTTAGAATTATAATGCGGTATTTAGAGATTTATGAAAATACTTATTTTTATTTATCCAGTCTAATAAAGCTTTCTAGACTAATAAAAAATACAAATAGATGTTATGTAAAGTATATAATAAAATTAAAACAAAAACATTATTGTCAAGTAATAATGACTTACACTTCGTTAAATAAATATTTATCGTAAAGGCATTGATCTTGCCTTTCTAGGATCTATGATTTCTGGCAATACGCAATTATTGTACGGCTGCAGAATGTTTATTTTGCCCTTTTTGCCACAATGGTATAAATGACCCTTACGCCCCATTGCTAAACAATTAAAACAAAAATATAATATGATTCTACAATCTATTAAAATAATACTTTACTTGATAATAAACGAAACTCTTATCCGTTACAAAAAAAAAAAAAAAAATGGGAAGAGTAGCAAAATGTTGTAGTCGTAGTATATTTTTGCGTTCACGATACGAGCACCCGAAAACTGAGACGCGGGAAAAAGTGGCACAGACCCTTCCTCGATGAGCGCTTGCGCCGTACTAAACCGGTGCCTGGCCCGCTTGCGCGTGTGACTACTACATACATACGTAAACCATACAGCACAAAGCGGTGCACAGTGGATCGAAACTGCTATATGAGGGACGTTCGTATTTTTTTTTTACAAATTGTATTTTTTTAAACACCTATTGAAAGATCTCGTCATTCCGATTAATAATTTTCATTACAAGTAGCAAAATATTTTTTAATATATTAATAAACAATAGTTTCGATATTTTTGTAAGAGTTGAAACAGAAACTGCTTAAATTTGGCCATGTTTTGTAAGACCAGGCTTTCAAACGACTATATTCTTATTCTTAGACTTGCTGGCTATAATTCTACGCTATCAGCGCGTGATCATAGTTACCCGTTCAAGAGTTTGAGGTTCGGAAAAATGGAAAAACAAAATTAAGACAAAACTACTTTTTCGTTAATAATATCATAGATAGAACATTAAAACATTTATAATTAGCAGTTACTGTTACATTCCATTAAAAAAAAAATCTAAAATATTTTTTCCGGGCGAACTATCAGTTTGACACCTGGATTGTCCGAAAAATTTGTCTCATAGTAGTTTATAATATTTTCCGGTTTCACATAATGCAGCGAGGTCTTCAAATTTTCAAAATATGAGGTATAGTCCGGTACACTTTTAGATGCTCGAGATTCTTTTATATTTATTGTAGAGCGCACCGTCAAAATATTTCTGTGGCGTTTTAAGAAGTTTCTAACCCACTTCTGTCCTGGCATTTTGTGGTTAAAAATTCCACTCAGTCCATTTTTTATTAAATAATCATGCACTATCTTTCTCAGTTCTAACGAAGTTAGAGGACATCCATATTCTCCACAAAGTATCAAACAACTAGCAATTTTTTGTTCATCAGCTGGTGACATTTTTGTGGGACCTCCAATGTTTTTCAAATGTTTTTGTTTAAAATTGTACGGCGAGGTATACCAAATTGTTTTTCAGCATCGTATGATGAAAGGTTCTTATTTGAACCAGACCTACGGCGATGTTCAGAATACTGTTATCATGGTCTTTATATCTTCTTCGTCGAGTCTTGTCCATTTTGATCGTCCTTCAAACAAAAATAACACTACATAAGTACTGTTAGGGTAAGGTGGCTGGAAGGCTGTAAGGTGTACTATTTTTAATTAATTAATAAATATCAACTAAATTAATTTTTTGATGATGAAAAAGAAATTAATGTTTTAAAGTAAGACTATTAAAAACAGTACACCTTCAAACAATATTTAAATAATACATATTATGAGAAACTGTTTGCGTTCTCGCGAAACATACCTACCCAAAAATACATCTTCCTTTTTTGATATCGGTAAATAACAAAAAAATTGCTTGACTTTGCCTATTCCAATATTTCTCGCTAAATACAGTGTTTTTTCATCAATAACAATGACAAACGATAAAGCAATCAATGTTATATAAAATAAGTTAAAAACAAGTTAGAAATATACATATTTCAATGACTTACTTGAAAAGTTTTTCCGAAAATAACAATAGCAATCTCGTCGCACTCTGGTTTGACACACGACTGACAAAAAGTATGCATGTTACCAATATAATGTGTGACTTGTGTGTTCGTTATTAAAGTTAGTCCTACATTGTTTGAGTCATTACAGAATTTAACTGCATTATCAGTAATTGTTCGAAGTGTGTGTCCACGAAGTCGAATGTATTCGTTACGGATATCTCTTGTTGTCTGTGAATCGTTTCCCTCCCGTCCGTGTTTAAAGCGAAATGGAGCATCTTTTTCGGTGATAATATGCAAGCCTTCTATACTTGTTACCCGACTCAGCGCCACGTACACCAACTGCTGCGGTTGCTTGGATGAGTATTTATAAACAATGAAGGCAAACGTCCCACCTTGTGACTTGTGAATAGTGATGGCACAAGCAGGAACGCAAGGAAACTGTTTTCGTTTGCATTTTATAGTTTTTGTTAGTGTAATGTTTACTATTTTCTTATAAACTGGTACCCAGTTCGTAGACAAAGTGTTTGGCTTGCTTTGCACGTGAGGTCGATATTTAACTTTTGCTCTGGTTCCTGTTGTTTCTTTTGGAAACTCGAACCATAAAGTAACAATTTCTTCTCTAGCTGCTGGCGAAGTTGTACTCATCGATGGTCCTGCTTGTGCAGAATTGTCATCTACATTTGACTGCTGACGTTCGATATGTCACAAGACATAGCTCCATTTTTTACACATATTAAAACGCACACAAACACCTACTCATCCGCACTCATATATTATACACACACACACGTACACACACACACACACACACACACACACGTACACACACACACCCCACTTACTCACACACTACACACTCTACTAGTTCTACTACTCATTTTAAGTTTTATCAATTCTCTTTTTAATAGAATTACTGTGTATAAAAAAATAATATAAATTAGTTTTAACAAAATTTGAAATGTTGGCTAAAAACCTCCCAGTCCGTTATCAGAGAGGTATGGCGCTGTAGTCGAGATACAGGTTTTTCACCTAGTTCGGCTACAGATGCAACCCTGTTATATTATTTTCATTATAGCCTACATTTTTTTTTCTTTACGCAAAATGGTTGTTGTAATTTTAATATTTTTTGTGTCAATAAATAAATTATCTTATCTTATTTACCAACCCATCAGCGACATCTATGTTAGAAGTTATCATGTAGGGATATCCTTCTGCCAATGGCAGCAGGTACGGTAATCCATCGGTTTCTGCCACTGTCATCTTGCTTCTCTTGTTCACTTGAATAACCAAGCATAATATCATGTGCGAGACAGTTGCATGCATTTAGAATTGCGCTTCGGTTGTACGAATCCACTTCATTGTTACTATAATACAGCCTGAAAGCATCCAGGCACGTTTTCCTTGCACTAAGCCTGAGTTTTATGTCTGGACTCTATAAGGGAGATATTCTCGTTGCTTAGTTGAAGTCCATCGCCAATTTTTGTTAGAATCGTTGAAAACCGCTCATCGGTTTGTCGCACAACACGAACCAGTGGGAAGTAATCAATGCTGTGCTAAAGAATCGGACCTCCTAATTGGTTGATCGGCATAGTATAACATGGAGTTGCTCGTACAGGTAGAAGCTGTCCCTGCCGGGGTCGCGCGATTGTTCGAAAGAGATACCGTGACCCTGGCACATGGGCAACTGAAGGAACACGGGTGGGTTTTAGTCAGTAAAAGTCTGACACGCCCTCCCGCTCTGCCCAGAGCGGGAGAAGTCATTTGATGATTTCCCATCCAAAAAAAAAAAAGGTAGAAGCTGTCTGAAATCTCCACATAATATAACGTGAATGTCTCCGAAAGGTTTGTCGTATATGCCAGTAATCTGCTGCAATCGGTAGTTAACTTGTTGAAGAATAGCTGAACTTAACATGCTGATCTCGAAAACAGCTTTGACGCCTACGAACATGTTTCTGTAAGCTTGCAAATTTGTTCCCTTTGACGGCTGGCTGGTCCAACCTGTCATTTCAGACACGTTGTTATGATATATGGAAGATTTAACATTTATGTTTTAATTTTTTGAAATCATAGCTACGCTCGATAATTATTTCGATCGAATAGTAAAGCCATTGATTTTTTATTCATCGTGAAATAGTTATGTTAACTTATTGTTATAGTTTTGTCAATTATAGCAAAACCTACAATCGCTGCACTAGCTGACCGATGCTATTTATTTAAATGATAAAAGCACGAATATTCGACAATATATCACTGAACATATCGAAAGAATTAAATATACATTACCTTTATCGCCGCAATTATCGTTGCTATAAACAATTGACACCACATTCACTTTTCACTGCACTTCATACTTGACGAAAACATGTAAATGTATTATTGTATAGCAGCTGTCCACGCCATAGAGCAACACGGACCAGAGGTCCGCCGGTGGTCCGTGTTGCTCTATGGTCCACACGGACGTATCGCTCACTCAAGTAGGAGAGAGACAGATGTCGAACGCTGCCGAACGCGGAGGCCGATTGTGCCTCTTTGTCGCTCGTTCCGCGCTCTCGCTTGCACTTCAAGCCTTCCTCAGAGCGAGGTAACGCCGCATGCCGCATCCATTGAATTGTAAGACGTTTTCACGTCAAAAGTCCTGAGAAAAATTCCGCTGCAATATGATTCAATATAAGGAGCTGAATGCACTCTGTCAGTTTGTGGAGGGCTGTCCCTTACACACTGTATTTAAGCACTTAGTAAAATTTACACTAGTTTCCTTTATTTATCAGAGGTAAACCAATATTGCTCGATAAATATGTGTTGCCACACAAAAGTGAAGGCTGCCAATAATATGTAATAATGTTTCCGTTTTTATACGATTATTTATTCTGTTTTCAGCCGCCAGAAAATATTGCCAGCGACGATCCTGGCTGCCATCCTCCCCGCTACACCCATCAACGTCGCACCGCGAATTTAATTGGACTAGCGACAGCTATCATCCTGTGGTGGAACCATTCGAGAAGTTTACGTCGGGGATCGATACTATAAGTGGTCTTACCGAAAATTCGACAGAATTTGATATTTTTTCATATTTTGTCGATACCGCTTTCGTAACACAAATAGTTGAACAAATTAATAAATTTCATAGATACTTTTTACTTAATGTTGACATCCAGGTACATTCAAGACTCCAAAAGTGGTACAAATATAATAAATATCTTAGGACATCCAACACACCGTTATCTGATCCCAAACTAGGCAGAGCCTATACTATGGTAACCAGACAACTGATAAATAACCTTACTAATATTATGAATGGGAAAGTGTTTATGTCTGTTCGTCCGTCTTTCACGGCAAAACGGAGCGACGAATTGACGTGATTTTTTTAAGTTGAGATAGATGAAGGGATGGAAAGTGGCATAGGCTACTTTTTGTGTCTTTCTAACCCCCCACTTCCCTAAAATGGGGGGTGGAACGCGCTAATCTCAGGAACTACGGGTTCGAATTTAAAAATTCTTTTTGAGTCCGGTAGCCTATTTATTGAGGAAGGCTATATAACATCACGCTACGATCAAAAGGAGCGGAGCAGCAACAAAAAATGGACGAAAACTGGCAGGCTGCGATGCGACGGGAAGGGTCAGAAGAGCAAATATTTGACGCGGACTAAGTCGCGGGCAGAAGCTAGTACTTCTATATTTCTAAATCATCATCATCATCATTTCAGCCATAATAATAATAATAATAATCTAATCGATATGACCATTAGTCAACAGGTTCGTCGTTCCCGAAAGGATATGTCGAAATGCTGGATAGACTATAAGAAGGCCTATGACTCGGTGCCACATACCTGGCTCAAGAGGGTGCTGGAGTTGTACAAAGTAGATACAACGCTGCGCACCTTCTTGATGTCATGTATGGGGCAATGGAGGACAGTCCTTCGCTATCCAGGATGTCGATATATCCAGAGGAATAGCGAACCGATAAGGATCGAGCGAGGTTTATTCCAGGGCGATAGTTTGAGTCCGCTTTGGTTCTGCCTAGCCATGAATCCTCTTAGCACACTGCTGGAGGATTCAGGTATAGGCTATCAATTGAGGAGAGGTGGTCAGGTTATATCTCACCTCCTCTACATGGATGACCTAAAACTCTTTGCTCCCAACAATTTGCAACTGATGGAGCTACTGAAAGTAACTGAAACCTTTAGTAGCGCCATCAGGATGGAATTTGGTGTGGACAAATGTGCGGTCATGCATGTAAAGCGAGGGGAGATTGTGGAATCCGTGGGAACCCAACTCTCGGATTCCATACACCTAAGATCCCTCTCCTCAATCGAAACATACAAATATTTGGGTATGTCGGAAGCGTTAGGCATCAACACGGCTGACATGAAACAATCGTTGAGGGAGCGCTTCTTTGGCCGCCTGAGTAAAGTGTTAAAAAGTCTTTTATCAGGCGGAAATAAGGTTCGCGCCTTCAACGGTTGGGTTATGCCAGTTTTGATGTACTCTTTCGGCATACTCAAATGGACTCAAACGGAACTTGAAGCCCTGGATAGACGGGTCCGCACACTGCTGACCGCAAATCGAATGCACCATCCACGGTCATCGGTGATGAGACTGTATATCCCGCGGAAGTGCGGAGGTCGAGGTTTCTTGAATGCTAAGACCCTGCACAACCGTGAGGTATGCAGTCTCAGGGAATATTTCCTAGACGCCGACGTGGGGATGCATCGAGATGTGGTCTCAGTGGACAAGAGCCTCACCCCGCTCTCCTTGGCTAACGAGAACTGGCGCAAACCTAAAGTATTGGATACTAATGACCGCAGGGAGGTATGGAAAAGCAAGGAGCTACACGGACGCTTTTACCGGGTCCTACATGGACCCGATGTAGACTTTTTAGCGTCCGTATCCTGGTTACGATTCGGAAATCTATTTGGAGAAACCGAAGGTTTTGTCTTTGCAATTATGGACGAAGTTATGATGACGAACAACTACCGGAAATATATTGTGAAGGATGGCACGGTTGACATCTGTCGGGCATGCCACCGTCCGGGGGAATCAATCCGACACATTATTTCTGGCTGTTCTCGTCTGGCTAACGGAGACTACTTGCATAGGCACAACCTTGTAGCCAGGATTATCCACCAGCAACTTGCTCTGAAATACAGTCTTGTGGAATCAGAAGTACCGTACTATAAGTATGTGCCCGACCCAGTTCTCCAAAATGGCAATATCACATTGTATTGGGATCGATCTATCATCACTGATAGGACTATTGTTGCTAATAAGCCGGACATAGTGGTGATAGATCGATCAGAGCGTCGCACAATGATTATTGATATTGCAGTCCCGCATGACGAGAACCTCGTGAAAGCTGAACAAGATAAGCAGATCAAATATCTTGACCTGGCTCGCGAGGTTGTCGAGATGTGGGATGTGGATACAGCAATCATTGTGCCGATAGTCGTGACGGCCAATGGCATAATAGCCAAGAGCCTCAACCAACACCTTAAGAGGCTCTCGTTAGGCAGCTGGATCAAGGGCTTGATCCAGAAGGCGGTATTACTGGACACGGCACGCATAGTGAGGAGATTCCTCACTCAGCAGCCCTGACCACCGGTAGCTTGGACCCTATTCCCGATACCGGTGGGCTACTATTTTTTATATTTTTAAATGTTTCATGATTTTATTATTTTAATATTTAAAAATATAATTTATATGTTTGTAAAATTAAATAAACGAAATAATAATAATAATGGCAACACCATGTCAACATCGACTGTCACGTTTTCCAATTTTTAATGATTTAATTTGTGAAAGTACCTAATTTTAACCCAGCTTTGAAACAGTGCTATATATTAAACGAAACCAAGAGTTATAAAATCATCCTGTAACGCAAAAAGAGACCAGTCACACCATAATGTAGAAAAATAAATTAAAAACTGCAAAATCGGGGGTGACATGACAGATGTCACCTCCGAACATAATGAAAAAATAATAATGGAAAAGTGAGAAAAATGTTGACCAGAGCCGCAGCACGCAAGGCACGACTACCACCACCGGACTCCTCGCTCAGCTCCGCCTCGCCGCCGCCGGTACCCAGCCCCACTGCGGGCGCTGTGACGACACCGGCCGCGGCAGTTGCGTCGAGCTCGAGCGACGAGTACTTCTCCCCGCCCACGACGCCACCACCTGCTCGTCGACGGGGAGGACGCCGGCCGCCGGATGGTTTAGGACCTCGAGGCCCACCGGCCTCTGATAAGGTCCCAGCTCCCGGCGGAAGTGTGCAGCGCATGAGATGGACAAGATCCATCAATGAGAATGTCATGCGCTCATACTATGGGGCTACAGAGGGAGGAAATAATCTGACTGCGTACCGTGTTCGGATGCTCTCTCTTTTTCAGGTGCTTGAGCCAACTGTCAACGTTTCAACCCAACGACTATCGGATCAGGTGCGGGTCATCCAGCGTAATCGTATGTTGGATGACACTGAGCTTGATCGCCTACGAAATGAAATGCTGAGTAGCCATGTCATCGCACCTCCGTTGCAGACTGTTGTGGTCCCACCACCGTACGTCACAAATCAAGCTGACGAGGAGAGTGATGACAGGGCTTCAAACGTAAGTACCCAGTGCAATGAGGAATTGAGGATTGCTTTGGAGAGTGCGATTCGAGAATATCGGTCCATGGCACCAGAACTTAGGCCACGTTTACCTCGTTTGCCCATGCATAAAAAAAACAGGGCGCTGGTGGCGGCTCTGGATTCGCAGTTGTCAAACTATTTTGATGACTGCGAAGACCTCACTGATACACATGCAATTCTGTACTGCGCGGCTGTAGCGGCATGTCGTGTAGCTCACGTCAAATTTGCTAGTGACTCTAGAGCTACGCGACCAAAACCAGCCGTACCAGCTTGGCAGTGCAGAATTGAGCGTCGTATTAGTGGGGCCAGAGCGCTCATCGGCAAACTAATCTGCTTCAGGGAGGGCAACACTCGCCCTAGAGTGATGCGCTTTGTGAGACGGGCGTTCTCAGGGACTGATACCAGCCCTCAGGATTTTATGTCCCGTGTCACAGAGCGCATAGACTTCCTGAAGCAGAAAGTTTATGCATGGGCAAGCCGTATTCGTAGGTATAAGCGGCGAGTGGACCGATACACTCAGAATCGTGCTTTCCAGAGTGATGAAAGGTGGGTTTATAGGGCTTGGGAGCGACCGATCCAAGGCGTGGCTGACACGCATCTGCCGGATAATGACGCCATGTGTTCTTTTTGGCGCAGTATCTGGTCGGTGCCTGTCAGTCACACCGAAGGTGATTGGGCTAGAGAAGTCGAACGAGCCTGCGATCCTATACCAGAAATGGGGGCTATTACTATCTGCCCCCAAGATGTTGCTCGTGCAGTCCGTCCGTTGCCTAACTGGAAGTCTCCAGGACCGGACGGACTGCACAACTTCTGGATAAAATGGTTTGTAGGATCGCATGCTCGCTTGGCGGCTCAGTACCAGACTGCTTTGGAGTCTGGTTCGCTACCCCAGTTCCTTACAACAGGAGTTACCCACCTGCTCCATAAATCAGGTAGCACCGCGGAACCTAAAAATTATAGGCCGATCACGTGTTTACCGACGGTCTATAAAGTCCTCACATCCATTTTGAGAGCTAAAATTTACAATCATATAGACGCTAACTCCATCATGTCTGTCTCTCAAAATGGATGTAGGAATGGGTCCCGCGGTACTAAGGAGCTGCTCCTCATTGATACGGCCATTAGCCAACAGGTTCGTCGTTCCCGAAAGGATCTGTCGACATGTTGGATAGATTACAAGAAGGCCTATGACTCGGTGCCACATACATGGCTCATGAGGGTGCTGGAGTTGTATAAAGTAGATGCAACTCTGCGCGCCTTCCTGATATCATGTATGGGGCAATGGAGAACGGTCCTTCGCTATCCAGGATGTCGAAATATCCAGAGGAATAGCGAGCCGATAAGGATCGAGCGTGGCATATTCCAGGGCGATAGTTTGAGTCCACTTTGGTTCTGCCTAGCTCTGAATCCTCTGAGCACACTGCTTGAGGATTCAGGTATAGGCTATCGGTTGAGAAGAGGTGGTCAGGTTATATCTCACCTCCTATACATGGATGACCTTAAACTCTTTGCCCACAACAATTTGCAACTGATGGAACTACTGAAGGTAACTGAAACCTTCAGTAGCGCCATCAGGATGGAATTTGGTGTGGACAAATGTGCAGTCATGCATGTAAAGCGAGGGGAGATTGTGGAGTCCGTGGGAACCCAACTCTCGGATTCCACAAACTTTCGAGCCCTCTCCACATCCGAAACCTATAAGTATTTGGGTATGTCGGAAGCTTTGGGAATCAATGTTACTGACATGAAGCAATCGTTGAAGGAGCGCTTCTTTGGCCGCCTGAAGAAAGTATTTAATAGTCTTCTCTCAGGCGGAAACAAGGTGCGCGCCTTCAACGGTTGGGTCATGCCAGTTTTGATGTACTCTTTCGGCATACTCAAATGGACTCAGACCGAACTCGATGCCCTGGATAGGAGGGTCCGTACGCTGCTGACTGCATATCGAATGCATCACCCACGGTCATCGGTTATGAGGCTGTATATCCCGCGAAAGTGTGGAGGTCGAGGCTTTTTAAACGCTAAGACTCTCCACAATCGCGAGATATGCAGTCTCAGGGAATATTTCCTGGAAGCCGACGTGGGGATGCATCGAGATGTGGTCGCTGTGGACAAGGGCCTCACCCCGCTCTCCTTGGCTAACAAGAACTGGCGCAAGCCTGTAGTACTTGACACTAATGACCGCATGGAGGTATGGCAGAGTAAGGAGCTCCACGGACGCTTTTTCCGGGCCCTACACGGACCCGACGTAGATTTTCTAGCGTCCGTAGCCTGGCTGCGTTTCGGTGATCTATTTGGAGAAACCGAAGGTTTTGTCTGTGCAATTATGGACGAAGTTATGTTGACGAACAACTACCGGAGATTCATTGTAAAAGACGGCACGGTGGACATCTGTCGGGCATGCCACCGTCCAGGGGAATCAATTAGACACATTATCTCCGGGTGTTCTCGTCTAGCTAACGAAGAGTACTTGCATAGACACAATCTTGTAGCCAGGATTATCCACCAGCAACTTGCTCTGAAATACAACCTTGTGGAATCGGAAGTGCCGTACTACAGGTATGTGCCCGACCCAGTTCTTGAAAATGGCCATATCACATTGTACTGGGATCGATCCATCATCACTGACAGGACTGTTGTTTCCAATAAGCCTGACATCGTGCTGGTGGATCGACTAGAACGGCGCACAATGATTGTTGACATAACGGTCCCGCATGACGAGAACCTCGTGAAAGCCGAGAAAGATAAACAAATCAAGTATCTAGACTTGGCTCGCGAGGTTGTCGACATGTGGGATGTGGACTCAGCGATTATTGTGCCGATAGTCGTCACAGCCAATGGGTTGATAGCCAAGAGCCTCGACCAACACCTGAAGAGGCTCTCGTTAAGCAGTTGGGTCAAGGGCTTGATTCAGAAAGCGGTACTTCTGGACACGGCTCGAATTGTCAGGAGGTTCCTCTCTCTGGAGCCCTGACCGCCGGTAGCTTGGACCTTGTTCCTGATACCGGTGGGCTACTATTTTTTATATTTTTAAATGTTTTGATAATTTTTGTTATTTTAATATTTAAAAATATAACTTATATGTTTGTAAAATGGAATAAAGGATAATAATAATAATAATAAACCATTTATTTTCAGGTAACAAAGACCCATAGATAAATACCTTAACCTAAGTATACATACGTTTAATAACAATTGTGTTAGTCAATATAACTTTAAAAAAAAAAAAAAAAAAAACTATGTTAGTAACACTAAAGTTGCACTAAGTCTTTGTGCGTTCTGGCGGCACTTGTCCACGAAAGCGGCGGAATACCACATCCTGTGGCCAAAAGCTTTCTTCCATCACCTGAGGCAGGTAGCATGTTGGTACGCGCACCACAAACGCTTTAAAATTGACGTTGCGATGCGACTCCAGCAGCTGCACTCTCGGCGAGTATTTCAGCCTTTGGCGCACGTACTTCACGATGTCTTCCGCGTCAGTGGTGTAATGGAGACGCGAAATATACACCGGAGTGTTCGGCTTCGCGGCGCGTAGTTTCTCGTTGGGCTCTATGGGAGCCTTGCCGCAGCGATTCTTACAGCTTTACTGGCGGCGCTTCCTCCTTTGCACCGTCACAAAGCCGTCATCCGTCGTCGTCGTCTTAGGCCTCCCCAAATTTGGGGGGCTTTGCCATAATCGCCACGCTTGGCAGGCGGGTTGGCGATCGCAGTATGGTGGTAAAATGCATAGAGAACGCTGCTGCCCATTCTCTAGGAAGTCCCTTAGTCGCCTTTTACGACACCCACGGGAAGAAATGGGGTGGTGTTATTCTTTACGTCCGGCACCACACGGTACCCCCGGTACCCACGGTATCCCCTGTTTTTAGCAATTTAATGACTAGAAATCGATTTTGTTCAATTGTAGGATTACTACATTTTTCAGACCCATTTCAAGATGCAGACTCTAGACTCAACAAAATTGAAATAGTTATACAATCAGTCATGAATAAGTTTAAAAGTATTATAACGCCATTCAAAACCCTTTGTATTGACGAAAGCATAGTACCCTTTAAAGGGAGATTAATTTTAAAACAATATTTACCTAATAAAACGAACCGTTTTAGAACTAAACTTTTCGTGTTATGCGATGTTACTAGTGGCATAATAATTGATTTTGTAGTATATTGTGGTGCAACAACCGAATTAAGCGACCCGTCAAATTTAGGAGTGGGTGGAGCGGTAGTTATTAGCAGTATCAAAGATTATTTTAATTCCAATAAGCATTTGTACATTGACAACTGGTATACAAGTCCGCGGTTATTAAAGTACCTGTCTGAGAATAATGTCTATGCTTGTGGTACAGTGAAAACAACTCGAAAAGTTATGCCTGTTTTCCGTAAAATAAAAAAGGACTAATACTTTCCCAGTCTTCTTCTCCATTAATAGCACTTAAGTGGAGGGATAAAAAAGATGTGCATAACAACTATCCATAATTCAATATTAGTACCTACAATGACACTGGACAGGGATACTGGTTTACCTAAAGTTAAACCATTATGTATAGACCAATACTCAAAATATATGGGAACTATGGACACATCTGACATGATGATAAGCTCTATACAGTGCATAAGATAAAGCGTCAAATGGTATAAACAAATGTTTTTTCACTTAATTGATATGTGTTTATTAAATGATTTTTATAGTTGGCGAATGATAAATGATTTACCAAATGCGCATATTGCTGATTATCAATTAAAGATCATAAGACAAATGATTAATTTAATCAATATTGACAAAATATTGCGGGCTCCACATCTAGACCATTCCAATAATCCACTACGCATGTTGCCGGCAAATACAGTCACACATTTGCAGGTAGTGTTCAATTAAAAAAAGCGAGGGGTGCCTGATATCAATAAAAAAATACCTTAAAAAGTACCCCACGCTTTTTTCCATTATTTTGTACTTTTTAGTTTGGTTTTCAAAGGAAGCGTGTTTTTTAGTTTTTTTAAACTATTATTTATTTTCTATTTTTTAGGGTGTTTCGAATTTTGAAACGTATGTCAGCGTAGTTTATGACGTATGTCAGCGTAGTTTTCGAAGACAGTTTTTTTTGCTATCCAGGTAACCCAGGCAAGTATAATGGCACAAATTAGTTTGTGACGTATGTCAGCATAGTTTTCGAAGACAGTTTTTTTTGGCTGTCCTGGTAACCCTGGCAAGGATAATGGCACAAATTCATGAAATTATTGCATTGTCATGGGTCCTTGACAGGTGTGCAAAGTTTGAATGAGATCTGGTCGTTTAAAGTGGGTCAAAATCGCGCTATAAGGAGTCGGTTACAAACAAACATACAAGTGAAGCTAATATAACGCGTGTAAAAATAAGGATAACAACACGTTATTTGTGCATTACATGCAAAGTATTTTTATGTGCGGCACCGTGTTCACCACACACAATTTCACTCAAAGTAGGTAGGTAGATACTTTAAAATGTTATGTTAAATACAAAGCTACTTTGTATTATTTACTTGTTCATGTAAATTTTTATATATATTGTAGAAGATAGGAAGATATCAAGAGGGGGAAGACCTATATAAGGCGTTGCACCACTAGCACCGGTCCTTTTTTTTCACTCGGAGCCATCGTGGGAACAACATCGTGAGGACGTCACTCTGTCGGTTTCATTTTAAAATCGTGTCTGTATTCGCGCCATAATTTGTTAGTTCTATTGTGAGTGTATTTTTTTTTGTTTAGTTAATTTGTTATTCGATTCCTAGTATTAAATTGTTGTCAGTTCGATTTGCATATTTGAATTATTTCCTGTAGGTATTTCTAAAATTATTTTTAAAAAAGTCACTTCTGGTCTAATTTCCAAGATCAGAAGTGGGATTGTTCCCATTTCCATTGCCCACTATTCACTTGGTTTTAATCAAAGTCCCCCCATTTTCATTTTTGTGTCGATTTTTTTTTCTGCTTTTGTGCAATTATTTTACTTGTGTGTGGGTACTTTTGTTGAGTGTTTTTACTGATGTACGTTTGATCGTTTGTTAGTCGGTTGTTCTGTTGTTTTCAGTTGTCTTGGGTTAGGACGTTAGGATCATCATCATCATCATTTCAGCCGCAAGACGTCCACTGCTGGACTTAGGCCTCCCCCAATTTGGGGGGCTTTGCCATAATCGCCACGCTTGGCAGGCGGGTTGGCGATCGCAGTATGGTGGTAAAATGCATAGAGAACGCTGCTGCCCATTCTCTAGTAAGTCCCTTAGTCGCCTTTTACGACACCCACAGGAAGAAACGGGGTGGTGTTATTCTTTACGTCCGGCACCACACGGTACCGTAGGATGGCAGACCGCAATCGCGATCGTAGTCGCAGTCGCTGCAGCAGCCACGATAATAGCTCGCGTCGTAATAGTCAAGGGCGGCAAAATAGTGGGTACCGCGTGCGATCCCCTAACGAAAACGACACGTTAAGGCTCGAGATACAAGCGATGATGTCTCGTCTTGAAACGCTAGAAGACAAAACGAGGGCTTCACCCTTGCCAGTGCGTTCGTGTGACCGTGATAAAACTTTAGTGTCTGATAGTGTACGTGGCCGACGGGCATTGCGGCGCCAGCAAACACCGTCGCTGGAACATAATAAGTTACGATCGTCAGTTCGAATAGAATCGCGTAGCGTGCGTCATTCGTCACCACCGGAGCGTGGCCGCCGTTTAGCTTCACCTTTGCCTAGGGAGACTGTGTCTCGACATACGTCACCGACCCGCCGCCGTTATAACTACCGCCGTTACCCGCGTTCTCGTTCTAGAACACCGCCGTTATGTGTTTCTGAGCAGGCGTCAGTACGAGTGTCAGACCGTCTGATTGGGAACGTGAATGATAATTTAAATTCAACACAAGCTACGGTAACCGATCGTATCGTGGATGCTATTCGGTCAATTAATACTGCGGGTAGTTCTCAACATTGTTATATTTCAAATTTTGATCCTACCCTACATAATATTGATGATTGGTGTGCGGAGGTTGATCGCGCTAAAGTTTTAAACAATTGGAATGATTTCGAATGCTTGTCGCGTATTGGTAATTGCTTGAAAGGTGACGCTCGATCATGGCTTAACGAATGGGTAACTAATGACCGATCGTGGAGCAACTTCAAAAAAGAATTTAAACCTTTGTGCCCTAGAGTACTGGACGTCGCGAATATTTTATATGACGTAATGACGAAAAATTCCGATAACTATTCTACGTATGCGGATTACGTGCGTCGGTCATTGCTGCGTTTACGAGTAGTGCGGGGACTTAGTGACGAGCTAATTTCGGCGATAATAGTACGCGGTATCACTGATCCCGCCATAAAAGCATCGGCGACGAACGCCAAGCTGTTGCCCAACGACTTAGTTGAATACTTTTCGATCTACGTTAAGCCAAACAATACTAGTGCGTCAAAAGGTTCCGCGTTTCGTTCTGTGAGAGATAAACAAACTAAAGATCTTTCTCGTAAGCGTTATTTAAATGATATCAAATGTTTTTCTTGTGGGGAATCAGGGCATAGACAGGCAATGTGCACTAAAAAACCGAGAACTGATCAACCGCCAAACGGTTTGTCAAATAATTCTACGATTAACCCTACGTCTGCTTTTGTACCGAATAGGTCCGAAACTTGTAATTTTTGTAAGAAACCGGGTCATAAGGCCGAAAAATGTTTCGCTAAGCAAAGATCGGAAGCTGCAAACAAAAGTAGTGTTAACTTCTGCAACGATTTTGTAAAAACCAAGAATAGTGATGTTGTTGTAGCAATTATACAGGACGTAGCGGTTGATGTTCTGATTGATAGTGGGTCAACTATATCCTTAATTTCTTCTTCATTACTTAAGCATTTTAATTGTTCACGTAAGCCAGCGGTTCGTATTTTGAAGGGGTTAGGTACTCAAGAGGTAGAGAGTACAAGTTACGTGACGTTACCTATTGAACTTGACGGCTTAACCCTCGAGGTAGATTTGTTTGTTGTGTCCGCCGAATATATGAACACGCCGGTCATAGTAGGAACGGATGTTCTTAATAGGGACGGTGTTAGGTACGTTCGCACTAAAGATTGTCAGTCACTTACAAGAAGCGTTAATAACTTGCATAGGGTAATGAACATACAATCTGAGACTTGGATAAGTTGTTGGAAATCATTAATCATTTCTCTCAGTATTTTATTTCCGGTACAGCAACATCAACAGTAAATACAGGGTGTATGTCCATTAAGCTTAACACCAATACTCCCGTTTACTATCGGCCGTACCAACTTTCTCACGCTGAGACTCTTCGTGTCCGTGACATAATTAAAGACTTGTTGGATAAAGGAATTATAGAGGAATCGGAGTCTGATTACGCAAGTCCGATTCTTCTAGTTAAAAAGAAAGACGGCACGGATAGAATGTGCGTGGACTTTCGTAAATTAAACGAAATAACTATAAAAGATCGCTTTCCGTTGCCACGTATAGATGACTATATTGATCGTTTAGGGCATAATAAATATTTCAGTTCCCTTGACATGGCAACAGGATTTCACCAGATTCCATTGGACCGGGATTCAGTTCCGCTTACAGGGTTTGTCACGCCAGAGGGGCATTATCAATATGTAAAGATGCCTTACGGTTTGGCAAATGCTCCAGTAGTTTATCAACGTATAATCACAAAAACGCTTCGCGAACTAATTGAATCCGGTGACATCCTTGTCTACATAGATGACATTCTAATCATGAGCCGGAACATTGATCAGGGCCTTGTTCTGCTACAAAGGGTTCTTGATACATTGACTAAAGCTGGGTTTTCCATCAACTTGAAAAAATGCTCGTTCTTGGCCACAGAGATCGAATATTTGGGTAGATCAATTTGTGAAGGTCAGGTTAGGCCGAGTCATGAAAAAGTGAGGGCTTTGATTGACTCAGCCGAACCGCAAAATGTAAAGCAGGTTCGTCAATTCATGGGTTTAGCCAGCTATTTTAGGCGGTATATAGCTGGATTTGCCCAGAAAACTGCGTGTATCGCGGCACTTACTAAAAAGGGAGTACGTTTTAATTGGGGTGTCGAACAACGGGCTGCTCGTAAGTACATTGTGGAATGTCTAACGAGTGAGCCAGTACTTGCAATTTATGACCCTTCATTACCCATAGAAGTCCACACAGACGCGAGTTCAATTGGGTATGGAGCAGTCTTGATGCAAGTGCATGAAGGTAATCGTAAGCGAGTGGTGTCCTACTTTAGTAGGCTTACTCAGGGAGCTGAGAGCAGATACCATTCATATGAGCTTGAAACGCTTGCGGTGGTAAAAGCTCTTCAGCATTTCAGGCATTATCTTGTGGGTGTACGATTCACTGTGGTTACCGACTGCAACGCATTGAAGCTTACACAGCGTAAGAAAGATTTGTTGCCAAAGGTGGCTCGGTGGTGGGTATACCTCCAAGATTTCGACTTCAGTCTAGACTACAGGAAAGGTAGCCTTCTGTCCCATGCCGATTATCTTAGTCGGAATCCAGTTAATATATGCACGGTTCAGAAACCCTTGAATTGGGCACGGATTGCTCAGGCTTCCGATGACGAGACTCGGTCCCTTATTCAAAAATTGGCGGATGGCCAATTAGACCCCAGCCGTTATATTTGCAAAAACGACATTCTTTATGTAAAGTTCGCACCTACCGGTGAAAATCCCAAATTCCTTTGCTATATCCCAAAAGGTCATAGGCTTAGCCTTTTACGAATTTTCCATGATGAACACGATCATCCCGGTGTCGATAAGACAGTTGATCTTATCACGAAACACTTTTGGTTTCCAGGGCTGAGGGCTTTTGTACAGAAGTATATTACACACTGTTTAGTGTGTCTCTCCCATAAGAAAGTCCCCCGAGCCCCTTTACAGCCCATTCACTCTTGGGAAAAACCGGATTCACCTTTCGAAATTATCCATTTAGATTCCTTAGGTCCTCTTCCCGAAGCCGATGGTTATCGCCATGTTCTTATAATTATAGATGCGTTTTCTAAGTTCTGTTTGTTATACCCTATGTACCGACAAGACGCTGATGAACTTAATCGCCATTTCACCAATATGGTCTCCCTTTTCGGAACTCCTAAGCTAATAGTAGCCGATAGAGGTCGCATGTTCCAGAGCACCGAATTCTTAAATCGGGTCAAAGACATGGGTTGTGACACTCACTTTATCACCCCCGAAATGCATCACTCTAACGGGCAAGTAGAACGATATTGTCGCACTGTGCTGAACATGGTTCGTATTGAGTGCAATCATCGACGGGAAAAGTGGCCGAGTGTTATGTGGAAACTGCAGTTGATTCTCAATATCACAAAACATAGAACAACTCAGTATTCAGCTTTGAACCTATTGATAGGTATTGATGCTGCGACGCCACTCATTCGTAGCTTGGTTCGAGATGTGGCCTTTGAAGGTTCCAGCCCTAATCGGGAAGCTCTTCGCGAAATGAGTCGCCAGAGAGCATCGGAACGTCTCCGTTCAAATCAAGGACAACAGGACGCCTATGTTAATCAAAGGCGAAAGCCACCCCGTGTTTTTGAACTAAATTCTTTTGTTTTTGTGAGAAAACAGGCCCAATCTACTGGGAAGCTGGATTCGTGCATGCGAGGGCCTTATCGCGTGGCGAAGGTACTCCCACACGGTCGCTATGAGTTACATCTCTTGGCTGGCTCGTATGGCAAGTCGACACAAGCAGCTGCCGAATACATGATCCCGTGGCAAGGGGAATGGACTCCCGACGTGTGTTCTGCTTTCTTTAGCGGTGAGTGTTTTATTCAGTTGTGTAATGAGTTAGCGAAATGAGTTTTGCTTATTTTTATATAAATGATACACTTCACTGAACCTGACTTATTTGAAAATTTAGAGGTATCTATCAATCTAATGTGTGCATTTTTGTTGGGAGCGATAATGTTGAACGATGTTAAAGGGAAGTCGAGTCTTGCAATTTGAAATAGGCTTGTCTTGGAGCGCATCGGACATGCTATCTCAAATTGACGGATACACTTCAAGTGAGGTACGGTTTCATGTTATTGGATGAGCCTCTGTCTTGGAGCGCATCGGACATGCTACCTAGTATATGGAACATACCTTGGTAATAGCTCATGAAAGGATACTGTCTTGGAGTAGCCTTATCGGACCTACGGTCTTGGAGTAGCCGTATCGGACCCGTGTGGTCTTGGAGTAGCTTTATCGGATCTATGGTCTTGGAGTGGTGTCCTCAGACATGTTATCCTGGAGCTGTGGGTACACGTAGAGTCGGACTATGGGTTGGTCTCTGACTATCGTGTTTAGTGGGAATGAGTGCTTGTCGATAAGCATCATAGTACTATGTTATGTCTGAGATTGGTTTGAAACATGCTTGTATGTGAACCGACTCACACACGCAAAGTTATGCCTCACGCAGGTCTCTAACGAGTCGTAAGGTGGCGATCTTCCGACAAGTCCCGCCCCGGGTGGTTGGTTTAGATATTTGAATGTTTCACACCTACTGTGTGTAGGCTATGCTAGGCTAGCCCAAAGTTACTATGCTGTTGAAATGAATGTTGTTGAAAGGAGCTATCTTATCAGCAATTATTTTGCTAACAATGGCTGTTTTGTTATCTTACAAAATTGATCCTCGTGTGGTTTGTTTGTTTCTTTTGCAGAAAGCGAGGAGTCCGAGCAGCAGGCTGTTGACGAGACTGAGCCAGTTGATGACGAACCAGAACCTTGCACCTCTGGCACGCAGAAGCAGATGGAGGTGCCCCAGCAGCACTTCAGTGATTCAAGCAGTGAAGACTCGGGACCTTCCATGCCAACGTTGGAGACAGATCTTCGAAGCTAGAGGATAAAGGAGTCCGAGGACGGTCTCCAGTCAGGAAAGGCCGTGTAGAAGATAGGAAGATATCAAGAGGGGGAAGACCTATATAAGGCGTTGCACCACTAGCACCGGTCCTTTTTTTTCACTCGGAGCCATCGTGGGAACAACATCGTGAGGACGTCACTCTGTCGGTTACATTTTAAAATCGTGTCTGTATTCGCGCCATAATTTGTTAGTTCTATTGTGAGTGTATTTTTTTTTGTTTAGTTAATTTATTATTCGATTCCTAGTATTAAATTGTTGTCAGTTCGATTTGCATATTTGAATTATTTCCTGTAGGTATTTCTAAAATTATTTTTAAAAAAGTCACTTCTGGTCTAATTTCCAAGAATATATATTAGCATTTAATCTTTTAATATCTGTAAATAATAAAATAAAATTAAAATAGTTTATACCAAAACCTGTATAGCAAATACAGGTTTTGGTAGTAACAATATGTGATTGAAGCCTCCTTTTAAGCAAGATATGCCTGTGTTAGGAGACTTCGCTCCGCCACAACAAGACGTACGTAAAAATAACACTGGTCTACATCAAATTTGCCTTATACATGAAAATGTACTATATTGATTGTATTTCACTCGCTGAAGATAAATACATAAGTTAAAATTCATAGTTAGCTCTTATTGTTCATTTGTGACATATACAGGTGTGGCGTAAGTAATGGTCCACCGTTCAGTATTCGATGAACTAGATAATTAACTATAACAATCAAAAATTTTAACCATTTTTACCCAAATTTTTCTTTTACAAAAATTGCTCTTGAACTTGATGGTGTGTTAAAAAATGGGGTTAAAATTAGAGAAGAACAAACTTTTTCTTCAAAAGAGCTGAATTTACATAAAAAATCATAATTTATCATGATAGCTCTAGTATTCAGCAGTAATTAACGACTACAAACAAATATGTAATAAAATTTCGTAAATAAAAGACAAAAATGAAATATTTTCGGAACCCTTGGGTAAAAATGTTTAAAATTTTTAATTGTTATAGTTAATTATCTGGTTCATCGAATCCTGAACGATGGACCACTACTTACGCCACACCCTGTATAATATAATAGCGGGTAGAGCGATAGATTTATCACATTAATGATGATAATTAAAAATATTAAGTGATTACCCGCGGAAATTTTATTATTTCATATTTGTTTGTTTTGTTTAACGCTGACTGTGTTTTGTCCAACAGTTAAAAAGTGAAATTTTTATCGTTTAGTTTGACATTTTTAGTGAAAAATTTACAGTTTTCATTATGTCGCGTAAATGTGTTAATAGTGCAGACAATTTTTGCTACATATATGGTAAGGTGACCTATATTAACCAAAGATGCTCAATAATCCAACGTTTAGAAACTGCTTACTTCCATTATTTTGGAATTAAAATTAAAAACAAAGACAAATCGTAGGTACCAAATTTTAGTTGCACAACTTGCTCCACAAAGAGGGATGCCCAATTTTGGCCATGAAACGCCCAACAATTTGCTTATGTTAAAAAAAAAACATCTAATTTTATGTTTATTCATCGCGGTATTCGTTTATTCAAACAAGATTGCAACATTTTTCCCTAAAAAAGAAGTACCGTAAAGATAAAAACAAAACTACGTAGATCCGTAAATCCCTTCTTTGTGAATAAAATAAAAAGTGTTGCCAATGACCAATTATGGTTTAAAGTATAATCGATTCTCTTTTTAACCGACTTCAAAAAGGAGGAGGTTATCAATTCGGATGTTTATATGTTTTTTTTTTTTTTATGTATGTTCGGCCATAACTCCGTCATATATAGACGGATTTGCAAAATTCTTTTTTTGTTCGAAAGAGGTTTATTCCGAAATGGTCCCATATAATTTTCATATAGATCTGATGATGAGTTCGGGAGACTGACACCGGAACTCTTTAAAAAATGACAGGAAATCAACCGCGACTTCTGCTATCGCATAAATATGCATTGTTTGTTTGGAATTAGTGCAGGGTGAATACCACAACTAAAAATTTAAAAATAAAAACTTTTTTGCAAAAAAAAAACAACCGACTTCCTTAAAAACACTACAAAGTGAAAAATAACTTTAATTTCGGAAGTCGGTGGCAAAAAAACCATAAATACAGATCCTAAGACACCGACTACCGAAATTAAAGTTATTTTTCACTTTGTAGTGTTTTTAAGGAAGTCGGTTGTTTTATTTTGCAAAAAAGTTTTTATTAGCAATCGATTTTTGTGCACTGCTAGTTGATTTACCATGGATTTATTAAATCTTATCGTTAACGGTACTGCACAATTTAACTGTCATTCTTATCTTATCTGTTCTTAAAAATACATCAAAAACAGAAATAAAAACTACAAAAAACTGTTGAATTAACAATCGAATAAAAATTTTTTTATCGATTTATCGATTTTATTTTGCTTAACTGGCAACATCGAATCTACAGCGGTTGGCGGAGGCGGCTGTCTGTCAGTGTCAAAGTCACAAACACTTTACAAGTAGACTTCGTTTGCTTCGTAATATTTTGTTTGTTTTCTTGCGGATTTGTTATCTTAACAACAACTAAGCTTTTGAAATGGACTCCGACGATTCTTCTTACCCTACTGACTACGGCCTGAACATGGATCCCGCTCCCGCTTCTCATGATAACCCCAGCACGAACTTGGATTCCACTGATAATGATGACCCCAGCGTAAACACCGGCCAGAGTTCTTCCCAACCCTCAGTAACTCATTCAACAGGACATTTACGCTGTGTCAATTGTGGTTTAAATGTCACGAGATTACGAAGACATTTGTTGGAAATTGCTGAGGTGCGAAATCTTATACAACAATGGATTCGATCACAACAGGTAAATATCTGATCCATGTACCCATGTGTCACTGTCACATCTTCTGAGAAATGCTATTTAAATGAGTTGACTTAATTAATATCAATATCTAATGAATGTGGCTTCTTTATTAGGTACAAGTTACGAGTGACAGTGTAGTGTGCCATTCGTGTTGGACTGCAGCCTGGAATCAAATACGACTTCCAACTAATGAACAGCAAAATGCACCGATTGTTGGTCATGGACTTGTGTGTGTCAGCTGTGGCAGGTCACTTTTGAGAATAAGATCACACACACTACGGTCTGATTCTCCACGTGAAGAACTCATAAGGAATGCAATTGCCCATCAGTTAGCACCACGTGAGGTAAGCATTCAACGATTTTAACAACAACAATATTCAACATTCAACATTCAATATTTTTATTACCTTTGTTTTATTCACTGTATCTCCAGTGTTGGTTTTAATTATTGTTTCAGCTGCCACCATCATCTCGAGTGTGTCATAATTGCTGGCGAAGAACTGATAGAGCAGTATCACGTTCAACTGCAGAACGAGAACCATCTGAACCAGCTAGTCCTTCCTCGTTGCAATCTGAAGTAGCTAGCAATATATTGCATCCGGATCAACAAAGATTAGATTCATCAAATAGTATACTGCTGCCTAATTATATAAGAGCCCCAATAACTCAAAACCAATGCTTTTTTCCTGGTTGTAACAATTCCAATCGACTCACTGTTCCCTCCGCATTGAGGGTAAGTCTTTTTTGTGAATATAATTATTATATACCTCCAGAATGTAGAATCTGTAACTATCATTTAAATAGTAACTCTTGGGATTTACTTTTAGAATCAATATATAATCCTATTAAAACATTTAGTGCAGTACACATTGAAGATTTTGCTACATTATTGAAAGATAATATGCACAATCATATAGACTTTGAAAATGTTCACAGTATGCCTGAGCATACTGTTCATTATTATCTAGGCTTAACAAAGGCACAATTTCAACAAATTCTGTCTGAAGTTCCGACACTGTCGAGAAAACATAGGGGTTCTTTTGCACTTGCTGCATATTTGATGAAGTTAAGAACAGGAGATAGTGACGAACGCATGTCGGCATTATTGCAAGTGCCAAGAAGCACATTAGAGCGGCTCATGAATATGCCCCGCGACATATTAAATACGGATTTTGTTCCCAGACATGTAGGCATAAATCATATATCACGAGCAGAAATAGCTCAAAGAAATCTCCTTATTCCAAATGGACTGTATGCTAGGGTGGACCGATTTTTTTATTTTTATAATATTTATTTGGAATAGTTGTATTAAGTTGCCAATTGCCATCAATTACCTCCATTAAAAATATAAATATTATCAGACAACGGTAAAAGCCCCCGCCAGGACATCGAACATTTACAAAAACGGCAATTTAAAGGCTATTTGCGCAGCTTACGAAATAGTACAGAATTTATTAAAATAGGTTTCATTTATTCAAAAAAATGTTCAAATATAGTTAACTAGCTTTTACAATCAAATATTTCATTATTTTAATATACTTCAAGGAGAAAAGTGCGGGACGAAGCGGGGGGTGGCATGCGCCGATCTACGAACTGCAGTGTTATGTTTCAACTAGTGCCGATAGTTATCTCAAGGTGGAAGGTCGCGCGTCAACTATTTTCACGAGTACTTGTTGATTTACGTTTTATAAGTTTACTAACATGACTTCTACGAGACAAAAGTTAAAATGTCCTATATTTGGTGAAAGTGCAGAGTTGAAAGAGAATATCCTACCTACGTATGAAAATGTGATGAAATTCTATGAATGGGTTCGACAAGACTTAAAAGTAAGGAATAACACAATAAAAGAACCTACGTTTTTGCAAATTGCCGAAATAGTTGCAACGAAAATTGAAGAATTGTGGATAAAATCTTCAATTCCAATTGTCACACACAAACGAGTCTTACAGTTACTAAAAAGTTATCACTCAAAATGTTATAATTTGAAAAAGTCTTTGAAGAAACTTAAAGAAGAAAAGTTAGAAGAGTTCAGAGTAGAAAGCTTTTTGACATAGCTGCATGTAAATGTAAAGAATTTGTAAACTGTTCTTGTTTGAGAGAAAAAAAAGTGCCAAAAGAGGAACAAATATTTTTAGAAGACCAACGCACTAACAGGCTAATGACTTTAGGAAGAATGGATTTTATCCAGAGTAAAAAATTGAAGAATAGAAGATTACGTGCTCTAAAACAAGAAATCAGGCAAAATTCAAATACACGAATTGAAGAAATTCCCTCTACTTCGTATCGGCTAAATAGATCTGAAGTTAGTTCTAACGTCGACCTTCCGTCTTGTTCGTCAGCCGTAGATGGTCTTGACGCCGCTGACACAGTGGATCAAAAGCCTATAAAGCTCACGGATGCCAGTCTTCATAGTTTGACGACTGTATGCGATAGATACGGAGTATCAGACCGAGCTGCGGCGGCTGTCGTATCATCTGTTCTGTGTTCTGCTTCTGATGCCGACTCTGAGGCGCAGACAACTAACGTCGTAGATAGGATGAAACTAAGAAGAATAAGAGAGAAAGTACGCAAGCAAATTTTAACAGAAGAAAGAGTAACAGAAATTCCTGCATTATATTTCGATGGAAGGAAAGACAAGACGGCTAAAACTGTATTAAAAGGATCGAAGAGGTTTAGAGTGATTGTACAAGAGGAACATATTTCGATAATAAAAGAACCAGGTTCTGTTTATGTTGGGTATGTGGTTCCAACATCGGGCAGTGCAAGAAATATTGAAAGATCTATCCACAGCTTTTTGATGACTGAAAAGATACCTCCAGAGAGTTTAATGGCTGTTGGCTGTGATGGAACAAACACAAATACAGGGAAAGTGGGAGGCGTGATTCGTCTTTTGGAAAATAGACTATCTCGACCATTGCAATGGATAATTTGCCTCTTACACGCAAATGAGTTGCCATTAAGGCATTTGTTTACCTATTTGGATGGCCCTACTGCAGGACCTAAATCATTTGTAGGTCAAATAGGTAAAGCATTAGAGACATGCGAGATGCTCCCGTTGGCCCACTTTGAGAAGATAGAAGGAGAACTACCTCCACAAATATCAACAGACCTCAGTACAGACCAGAAATATTTACAAGAAATTACTACTGTTGTCATAAATGGATCCTGCCCTCCTGATTTATTACACAGAAGCCCAGGTAAGCTATCCCATGCCCGCTGGTTGACAAGAGCTAATCGCATACTGCGTCTGTATATTTCCACTGAAAATCCACCGCAAAATCTTGTGACTTTAGCAACGTTTGTCGTAAAAACATACGCCCCTGTCTGGTTTAGCATCAAAACACATTCATCCTGCAAAGATGGTTCAAAACATTTATGGAAGCTCATTAACAGCACTAGATATTTATCCAACGAGTTGTTAGCGATAGTAGACCCTGTTTTAATTAGAAACAGTTACTTTGCTCATCCAGAAAACTTGTTGTTGAGTATGATAACAGATTCAAGTAAGCATATTAGAGAACTCGCTGCAAGACGCATTTTAAAGGCTCGTCAAGTGAATAAAAAGTCTGTTTCGCGCATGTTTGAGGTGCCAAAAGTGAACTTAAATGCAAGTTCTTACATAGATTTGATTGACTGGCAACAAAATATATACGAACCCCCAATACTCATGAATATTTCCGATGAGCAATTACAAGATCTAATTAAAATGGAAAAAATTCTGTTTTGGAGGTTATGAGACTGCCTTGCCACACTCAGGCTGTGGAAAGATCAGTAAAAGTTGTGACAGAAGCAGCTCTAAGTGTATGCGACAAGACAAGAAGAGAGGGATTTATAAAGTCTAAATTAGCATCTCGAAAGCTCATGCCAAAGTTTGAGACGAAAAAGCATTTTGCTATGAAAAATGACGTGATTCATACCGACATAACTTTCTGAACATGTGTTTACTTTTTAAATAAATGTTTCTATTAATTAAAATACACCTATTTTAACATTTACATGTATAACATATTATATTTTACCTATTTTTTTTTTTCTAAGGTGTACTATACAAACGTCTATAAAAATATAAAAAATTAAATTTCAAGTCTATGGCGGGAGCTCAAGCTGTTGAGCTAGAACTTCCAAATTAAGGGGTGTTATTTACAATGATATAAAGCAACTTTTATCTGGTATTCCAATTCGATATTCGAAAAAAAAAAAAGTCATATTAAAGTGTTCCACCCTACTGTATGCGGGAGAAGATAGGAAGCCAATTATAATTGCCGATGGTACCTATATATATATAGAAAAAAGTTCCAATTGTTTATACCAGAAAAAAACTTACTCATTACACAAATATCGCAACCTTATAAAGCCTTTCCTTTTTGTTTGTTGTGATGGTTATATAATAGATATCCTAGGCCCTTATCCTGCAACAACCTGAGATGCGGATATCATAAATAATGAATTTGGTGATGAATCCAGTACATTAAGACAATACTTTCAATCTGGAGATGTGTTCATCCTAGACAGAGGCTTTAGAGACTCATTGCCTCTTTTAGAAGATTGTGGCTATCAAGTCCATGTACCTTTGTCTCCACAAGATGGAGAATCTCAATTAGCTACTAGAGATACTAATAAGTCCAGAGCCGTGACTATGTGTCGATGGGTAGTAGAGGTGGTAAATGGCATTTTTAAAACTGCATTTTATTATTATTATTTTTACATTTATTTTATTTTTTATATTTACAAAATTATTTGAACAGGGCTTCTAAAAATGTGATGATAGACTTTTCTGTGGCTGCTGCACTTATTAATAAATTCCACACAAAAATAAGGGACAGGGATGATGCTGCTCAAATACTAGAAATAGTTAATCAAAATATGGAAATTAATAATGATTTATCTGAGTATGTTAGGGAACGCAATCTAAATAGAGCTAGGGCTGATTTTAGAAACATAAATGTAGACTCTGAAAATGTTTGGGAATTTCCTGTTCTAAGTTACAGTGACTTAATATTGATTGCCTGTGGCACGTACCAATTAAAGCAAGCTCGGTCCTATTATGGTGAGCATATAAGATTCAATGGTTGCTACCAGATAGAATTATGTAATGACCATAGGAGCAGCATTATGGAAGGAGTAAACGTGAGTCCTAACTGCTCTTTACTTAGGGCTAGAATCGCAAGTCGACACATCAGTCGTAAAGTATATTTCGTATATATTTTAATTAATAGTAATGATTCTGGTAGAAGTGCAATTAAAAAGTATTGTTGCAATTGTATTGTCGGCCGTCGAACGGTAGGATGCTGTGCCCATGTTATGACGGTAATATGGTATTTGGGCTGGGCACGGCATCAGACTAATATTTTCCCTCCAGCTCAGTTCCTGGATGATGTACTGATTGTATATGATACAAATGATATGAATGTATAAAATATCTTATCAAAACTTGATTATATATGTATGTATAACAGCAAAATGATAGTTAAGAAACTGTATTTGTGAAAATAAAAATCATTTTATATCTTAACAATCCGGACTTTTTACTAAATCAATTTCTTTTCCATTTTGTTCCTTAAAATGCTTATTACCATATCCATAAGCTTTTATATGTGTGCACCCAGGGCCGAAGTGTCTATGGTCAGTGGGCATTCCCCTTTGATTAAGTGGCTAAACAAAAAGAAACGTTCATTACTTTTTGGTGTGCCAGTGATGTGGAGGGAATCTACCAATTATGCGAATGACTGTTACTTTTGCTTGACTCCACCCATCCAGCATGGTATACCAAGGAAAAAGGACCAAAGCGTGATATACCCTGATGTAGAGTCTGTGTTACGACCTGTACCACAAGGAATCGATTTCAAAACGGTTCAGTTTTACAGGGCTTTGAAAAAGAAGCATGGGAATATTTTAGAACAGTCGTTCATGGTTTTTTGGGCAATAAGAGAAATGAAAATTGTGTTGAACTTGTGAACAATCTCCTTCAAAAGTATCAACTGTTGGATTGCAATATGTCCCTAAAAAATAATTTTCTTCATTCTCATCTTGATTTTTTCTCTTCTAACTGCGGTGATGTAAGTGACGAACATGGTGAACGATTCTACCAAGATATACAATGGAAAAGAGATACCAGGGCCAATGAATGCGTTAATGTTAGCGGACTACTGCTGGAATTTGAAAAGAGATACCACTGACAGCGTTTCCAAAAGACAATCGAAAAAGAAGAGAAAATCCTAAAACACGTTTAAATATTTTGTTAATATTTCGATATTCTCAATTTTATATAAAAAGTAAAAAATAATAACATAGAAATAAAGATTTATTTTTTAATAAATTGTTTTGTACTTAAACATGTTACTAAAAGTCTACAAAATCAAATTTCTCGATGATACAAAAAGATATTCACGCAAACTCAACGCCATTTGAAAGAGCAATGCTTATACTTTAAAGCATTGTGTGTATTTTTTCGATAGCTTAATTTGTCGCGATGCTACATAACCGTGAAAACACGCTAAAATCGTGTTTTTTGCACTTTTAGGTTAGGATATCTAAAAAATGTGATGTGATGGAGCAATTCCGAGGCCGAATTTGAATTCAGTGCCCAAAATCTACGGGGAACGACTACTCTCATTCAAGGAGCAAGAGTCACGTCGGGCTGTGTTATAAACGATCGGCTATGGAATACAAACCTCTCTGCAACACAGTACGCAGGTTATCAACTCACAAGGTGTGAGTCTGTTAAATATCTCGGAGTTTATGTAGATAGTTCTTTGAGCTGGAAACCTCACCTGAGCAATCTCATATCGCGAGTCCGCAAATGTATATTTATTTTCAAAAAACTCAGGCACTCCGCGGACTACCGCACCATTAAAACTGTATATTATGCCCTATGTCAAAGCATAATAAGCTACTGCATTACAGTCTGGGGTGGAACTCACAAGACAACCCTGCTCCCTCTTGAACGAGCACAGAGAGCTGTCCTCAAAGTCATGACTTTGAAGCCATTCCGATATCCCACCTCGGTTCTTTACACCGAATGTCAGGTCCTCACTGTGAGACAGCTCTTTGTGCTCGGTACTATTCTGCGTAAACATCCCACGGTAATATACGAGCCGAATGCTGTTAAAAAACGTAGATTCTACGAGGCATGCACAACTGGCGGATGTAGAACGGCCTTTGCTCAACGTCATTATGGTATACTGTCTAACCATTTATATAATAAAATAAATAAAATATGCACAATTGCTCCCAGGTGCCTCAATGACTGTAAGACCAAGGTCTCAAAGTGGTTATTAACGCTGAGTTATGATGAGACTGAAGCATTACTACATATTTCAATCGTTTAAATAAACTTAATGTAGCTAGAGACATGTATTTATAATTTGATTAACACAGACTTATATAAACACAAGTTTACACTATATGTATCCCACTCTCAACACATACACATACCCATAGGTACATTAATCAACCAGATCATAGTTGCATTTATTGTTAGTGAATAGTAGTCTAATATTAATATTTATGTTGTGCTTGTCTTACAACTACTGATATGTGTTCATTTTTTAGGCGAGGACGCTGGCACCCTGAACACAAGTTAAATCTTACATTGGGTGCCAGAGTTCATCGAAAACACTCACTCTCTTAGTTGTAATGCTGCATAGTATTTATAAGTGTTTTTGTACAACCAAAGGTAATAAAAATCTTTTTATTTTTTATGATTGCCATTGTAGATATTCAAGATTTTCGAACAGAAACAAATGAATTTATATTAAAAGAAATCGCTATATTTTATAATGAAAAAATTCAATTGTTTTTAATAAAACCACATTTCCATTTTAGAATTTGACAAAATCAGAAAGAAAGCAAGTTAGTTGGATCGAGCGTAACAGAAAGATATGCGTGAAAGATTTATACCATATTCCAATTACCAGAGTTTTATTGTTGATATTTTAAGAGATAAATGTGTCTACGTTAAAGGTTCAGAAAAAGTGTTATGGTTAAAGAACATATTAGAAAACAGTAACATATTTAATTTAGAAGACAAAGGTTGTTCTAGTTTATTAAGTCTGCACAATCATTATAAATATTCTTAAGATTTGTTTAGTTGTATTTACCATGACACTGTATGTGCTTTAAAAATGTATTGTGTTTAAATAAATGGTGCTATGATAATACAATTTTAAAATAAACCTTGTCTTGTTTAATTTCTGTACTTATTCCTATCCCTCCCAATCTCGTCAACATCATCAAATCATTATAAGCTGCTGACTTTAACTAGACGGTGTCATTAAGTCACCTCAATATGACATGTATATTACTTATAAAATGCGTCAATTTTCATTTAACTATTACTGGGCAACGGCTGATTCAAAGAAAAGACTAGTGATGGAAATGGCTGACGCTGGCTTCTTTTACTGTGGAAATAGTATAAATGACAAAGCAGCATGTTTTTCATGTGGCACCTCCACCTCCTCCTTAGAGAAGATTGGGAGATTTGTGACGATCCTTGGATGCAGCATGCTATACATTTTCCTTATTGTTTTTATTTGATCGCTGTTAAAAGAAGAGAGTATATATTTAATACTTTTAAGCGATGGAGCGCTTAACGTAACTTATTTTCAAGTAGTGAGATAATATTAGGTTGGGGAAAAAGTCTTTTCGCATTATAGTATGTATGAACTTGTAATAAAATCTCTTTGGCTATACTATTTGTATCTGGCTGGCTTTGGTATCATTGAAAGTATAAATTTTAAAGAACATAATTCCAAATTCAAATTAGGAAAATGTGTGATTTTCATTTGTTTTTCGTACCGTCAAGATGAGTGAATCTAATGAAGAAATTCGATACATTTTAAAATTTTACTACAAAAAAGGTAAAACCCCAACGTAAGCCGCGAAAAAAATTTGCGATGTTTATGGACCTAGTGTAGTGTCTGTGAGAGTAGCACACATTTGGTTTAAGCGTTTTCAATCCGGAAATTTTGATGCCAAAGATGCACGTCGCTCTGGTCGCCCCATTACGGATAAAATGAATGCCAGTTTTGAAAAAGTGGAGCAAGAACGGCATACCAGTAGTTACGACGTAGCTGAAGAACTGGAAATTGACCACAAAACAGTTTTGGCGCATTTGAAAAAAACTGGGTACACAAAAAAGCTCGACATTTGGGTACCTCACGAGCTCACTGAAAGAAACCTAATGAACCGTGTACTCTTTTGTGATTCTTTATTACGACGTAATGAAACCGAACCATTTTTGAATAAGCTGATAACTGGTGATGAAAAGTGGATCACGTATGACAAGAACGTGCGAAAAAGGTCGTGGTCAAAGGCCGGTCAGGCTTCACAGACTGTGGCGAAACCCGGGTTAACTCGCAACAAGGTGATGCTGTGTGTGTGGTGGGATTGGAAGGGCATTATTCATTACGAGCTGTTACCACCAGGCAGAATCATCGATTCTGAACTCTACTGCGAACAACTGATGAGATTAAAGCAAGAAGTTGAGAGAAAGCGGCCGGAATTAATCAACAGAAGGGGTGTGGTTTTTCATCATGATAACGCTAGACCTCACACATCTTTAGCCACCCAACAAAAATTAAGAGAGTTTGGCTGGGAGGTGTTAATGCATCCACCGTATAGTCCTGACCTTGCACCTTCAGATTTCCACCTGTTTCGGTCTCTTCAGAATTCTTTAGGCAGTGTCAGGTTAACATCACGAGAGGACTGCCAAAACCACTTGTCGCGGTATTTTGACCAGAAGTCCCAAAATTTCTATAGCAATGGGATCATGTCCCTACCTACAAGATGGCAAAAAGTTATCGAACAAAATGGTACCTACATACTTTAGTTAAACGTAAATAAACTTTATTAAAAAATGTTTTGAATTTTCTTAAAAAATGCGAAGAAACTTTTTCCCCAACCTATTATATTTATATTCAAGACATATACCCTGGAAAAAAGAATCGAATACAGGTGAATTAAAACGTCAGGGTAATGATATAATCTAATCTCTCGCCATCTAATCTCTTCACCACCCTTGGTTGACTGGTAGAGAATGCCTAAAGCATTAAGTCCGCCTTTGTACCTTTTTTGTGTGCGAGAAGTTTAAATAAATAAATAAATATAACGCAAAGATAATATTTATTTTACCAGAAGTTGGAAGATCCATTCAAACCTAACTTGAAAAAAAAAACTCACCACCTAATACTCAAAAGCGAACCTGGTGAGGATCTTCACACTTTCGTTGAAGTTAGCAACCACAAGCTACTTAGCAACAGGCTGAACCCTGCATTGTTCTTCGTTAATTGGGGCGTTCTGCATAACGCGCTCGAGCGAAGCGAGAGCAAGTGATACAGAACCCCCAATAATACACTACTTACTACTTTGGCATACCCGTCTCAGCACCACTCGTTCTTATAAAGCAAACCACCAGATTGATGAATTACTTGTTGTCTTGTTGATGATTGAATACTTACGAAGGAATTGTAGAGTTGAGGAATCCATTTTGTTTTGAGTAATTTTAAAATGTTCACCAGTAGGTCTTATTACTATCACATTCACGATTATATCACACTAATAATAGTCACTGAGGTACTAAATTCAAACTTTCATTTGTTTTTGCTAATTTTGTATAAAAAAAGTGTTTTTTGTGGCGGCACGTCTGTCACTCATTATGATGGTAATGAATGACAGTGGCAAATGAGATGATAATGTTCATTTTCATTTAATCTATAAATGTATTAATGACACTAAAAACTTATTTAACTGCTATATTAATTACAATTATAATGTCGATGTATCTGCGTAAAACCGATAAAATAAATAAATAAAAATAGACTTGAAAGCAAGCACAGAATTAAAAATAATTTAAAACCTTTATGCAAAAACACAGCGCGCTAAATTCAAATGTTCTGTAAACATGTTTATATGCTTAGACAAGACGCGGGATTCGCGCGGTTTAGACAATTACGAAGAAAATCTTGCGCAGATCGTTGCAGTGAACATAAATTCGTTTTTTTTATGTAGTTCTGTAGAAATGAGGTAAGTACCGGCACATATTACAATGTTAACCCTTTAGTTCGTAAAAAAAAGTTATGATCAAAATTCATAATTTTTTTTTTAGTCATTCTGTTTTGTTATCAAATGATATACCTAAAAAAAATATAAAGAAAAATCTGTAATAATTAGATTTTTAGGAATGATATGTTAAAAATACGTAACATTGCGAAGTAGACAATGTTGAAGTGTAAAAGAGACATGTTATGTATTTTTAACGTTGCAAAATGTGCAGTTAATTAATAATAAAACTAAACACTGTTTAATAATAATATAAATTTATTAAAATCCAAGCAAATGTTTAAAGAAATTACAGATAAAATATTAAAACATTTATTGTTCATGGAATTGTTTAAAACAATTACGATTTTTTTGAAAACACAATCTTAATTTGCATTTAATACAAATGACAGTGGTCTTCCTTTCTTACAAAACTTACACGTACCCTGAGCAGTTGTATAGTCCGCAGTGGCGTGCGTTCCATAAAGACAGAAAGGCACTGCCTACCCTAGTTATGATAATAGATCTAATATTATTTTATCAATAAATAAAACAACTTAAATCAGCTTCACCTATCGAGTGCCGGTGGTATCATTAAGATCGATACAGTTCAAAGGGTCGTTCACGTAATTTTGCATCATCGATTCGCGCTGCACTAGCGCCGCCTCGCCTTTGCCATGGCAAGACACAAACTATTCGTCTCTGAATGTTTTATATGTGTGCTCTCGCGGTAAGTCGTGGTCATGCGGATTTAATATGTGTGCGTTCCTATAGCTACGTGGGCTTTGTTGACACACAATGACAAAAATCACGCACACAACTGCATGAAAAGCCAGTGTCTTTTTGTAGTTTATCTATGCAGCTACACGAAAAATTACGACTAGTACCGAAAATTTCCGAAGGGAAGTTTGCTATGCAATGCAAATATTTTAAGAAGTAACATTTTTTATTGAATTTTATACATTTAGATGACCATATTTTTTTTGTCGTATTATGTTTCCCTTTTTACTACTTATTTTCAAATGTCAATAGTCGCCATATTGTTTGATGTGTGTTGTGTTTGTGACTACGCTATCAGATATTTAGAATTTTAATATTGATAATACAGTGTAAAATGGATAATATTGTGTGTGAAATTTGTTCAGATGGTGTGTGTATTGAGAAAATAAAACATGATGCGTTTTCAAAGCTATCTTTCGGAGAAAAAAAACAAGTTATCGAGATAGGTCGTGATACACCGGATTTGCAATTAATACAAACTAAAGGTAAAGTCAATCGTAAATTCAATAAAAAACAATATGATTCATATCAGTGGCTGACAGGTTGCTTATACAGTAATCGGTTATTTTGTTTCGTTTGTCTTCTATTTTCAAATAATAAAACCGTCTGGAACGACACCGGTTACGCGGATATTCATAATTTTCCTACCGCCGCGAGAAAACATGAACAATCTGAAAAACACTTAGAAGCTTCCCTTAAATATCACACACCTTTGGAAAAAATCGTATAGAGACGCGTTTAAACTCTCAGATACAAATCAACATTGATAGACATAATGCGAAAGTCGATCGGAACCGAAATATTTTTCAGCGACTTATTGACATTGTTTGCTTTTTGGGGAAACAAGAGCTCGCTTTTCGTGGACATGACGAATCTGCTTCGTCAGTGAATAAGGGAAATTATTTAGAAATAGTCGACTTGCTCGCGAAATACGACGGAGTGTTGGAAAACCATTTACAAAATTGCACTAGCTCATTTACGGGTTTATCAAATCGTATTCAAAATGACTTAATCTCTAGTGTAGCGTCTGTAATGACCGAAACAATAAAACAACAAATCGCTTCCACTGATTTTGTAGCTGTGATGGTCGATGAAACACCAGACGTAAGTGGCAAAGAGCAACTAGTACTGGTTTTAAGATATTTTCATAAGTCAGAAGTGTTTGATCGATTTATAAAATATATTGACGTAAGTTCCGACCGCACCGCGAAAACTTTAAGTACCATCATACTGCAGATTTTATCAGAATTTAACTGTTTATCGAAATTAGTAGCTCAGACATATGACGGTGCAGCTGTCCTGTCATCTGAACGTAAGTAGTTGTGATTCGCGGATTCAAGCGCCAGAGCCTGCGCTTGCGCCAGATCCCGCGAATCTGTTGCACCCATCGTAAAAAAAAAGGTTTTGGCGTGCTCTGATCTCAAATCTGCGGTCCATTTTAGCGTAGGATGCGTGGTTCTGGAGTTATGCAAATCAATTAACTGTTATCTCATTGATTTCCGGTGGTCCTGCACCCTCATTAGCATTCCATTGTTCGCCTAATCCTTTTATCTATTATACTTCGAACACCTCATTACGTTGCGCCAGAACCCGCGAATCTGTTGCCCTACGGTTGATTTGGCGTTCTTATCTATTACTCATTGTATGTCTGCTTTTCTATGTCATCAATAAAACACATTCATTTTTATTTCAATATTTTATTACTTTTTTCTACAAAATATGAGCGGAAGATTTCATCCACAAAAATATCATTGTACAGTGTGTTCCCTGTAAATATGTTCGTAAAACTATGCATTGAACATCCCTGAAACTTAAATAGCAAATACATTAAGCAATATTCACCACAAACTGAAGTCCAATCATTCTGAATCCTATCAACATTCCAGTCCCATCTCTTACAATTCCTTTTCAAAAACTGGAGATGATATCGCTCAGGTGTTCGTCCATATGAATCAAAATATTGACCGATACCATTCGTATCGATATGTACAGCTACCCAGTGTGAACCTGGTTTATCATCCGCATCCAAATTGCATATTATATACGTTGGTACATGTGTATACATAGGTAGTCTATTAGCAGCATAAACATTATTTTCTA
Organism: Aporophyla nigra; assembly: GCA_947507805.1. Taxonomy (NCBI): domain Eukaryota; kingdom Metazoa; phylum Arthropoda; class Insecta; order Lepidoptera; family Noctuidae; genus Aporophyla; species Aporophyla nigra. The sequence goes on along the minus strand of OX382292.1, from coordinate 20,161,301 downwards.
GACTGGGATGAATCTTTTTCATATGTTTTTGTAATTCTAGTGTATCCATGATATTACTGTTATTAGCAGATTATTACAGTACCAATCTATTCAATGGTTGTCATAGGAATGTTCAATTATAGTGATTTGTAAATATTAAATCGCATTCTTTGTGGGAGTCACAAAGCAGGTTGATGCCTGTTGCGAAGGAACGTGAGATAAGTTTGTTGACTCATAGAGTTACAATCAGTTTCGTTGTACTTAGTAATTTGCTTTAGATAAGAATGGTGCTATATAAGATCGAACAGTTGCAGTCATGCAGTCAGTCTATGGTCGTTTGACCACAGTGGATTGTATACGTCTACCAATACTACGTTTGTGTTACTTCAACGCATCAATGGCCATGGAGGTAAGTGTTTATTCTATTGACAAACTTACTTGTATTTCTGTTGTTGTTTCCTAACGTGTGTGATTAAGTGTAAACAAATTGATATTAACGTGATAACTCTGTTGTTGCAGAGATCATTCAGCTTCGCAGACGATAATGAAAATACCTATAAACAGTATTACTACTCGCCACTCTCTCCTCAACACGAAGAAGAGAGTGATGACATCGTCCAGGGCCAGTTGTGGATGTGAGAGTAGAAATTGAAAGTGATTCGGAGATACCAGATCAAACTTCAGCATATTGTCTCATTCTGAACGATTGCATTGTTGAATACAAACCATTAAGTAACATTGTTAAGAAGATATCATGAAGTCGGACACCCTTATAGTGGAACTCCAAGGATTTAAAGATTCTTTAAATCATTTTATTGTCAAAGAATTGGCCGTTGCGAGTCATGATCATACACAGACGTTCTTGGTGAAACCACCATATTCATTCCATTACCTAACACTAGAAGAAAAAAAGCAGGTGAGATGGTTAGAAAGAAATCGAGGAATTTACTGGAGTGAAGGCTACATAGACTACAAAGAGTTTAAACGCGTTATTTTACCATATTTAGAAAATAAAAAAATTATGACAAAGGGTTTGGAAAAGATTACGTGGATTAAAGAGTTATGTGCAAACTGTGAAGTGATTGACATAGGTGAGAAAGGATTTTGCGACAATTTTGCGACATTAAAAAAAAAGTTCTGTAAAAATAAAACTGACTTTAATTGTGTGAACCATAAAATGAATTGTGCATTGAATAATGCTGTGTGTATTAGAAAATGGTATTTTGACAATAATATGTCTGTATTTAATTTATTTATTTAATAGGGGAGGTTTATAAAGAAATAAAAAATAGTATATTGCATACAATTTGTTTTATTTAATTTTATAATGTTACCTTTAGTTACACACACACAAAATGCATTAAGCATAACACATATATCTAAAACACAACACACATTATAATCCTAACTACTATAGTCTATAGTAACATTTCTATTTTTATCTATTTCAATAATATTATCAAACTCAGCATAAACAATACAGTTAATTGTTTGTATTAGTGAGGATTCAAATCGTACTTCTAATCTTACACTACCATGCTTTATGAGATTCCAATGGGCTGATGAGTTAGCTGATAAATCAGGAGTTAAATCAAATGCTAAAAGACAGTAACCTTTGGCATACTGTTCACGAGAGATTGCATTTCCTTCATTAAGAAAGTGAATACCAGTCCCCGAGAATAGAGTATGATATGCTGATGTAAATATATTATTATTAAAAGATGGTTGCAAAGCTTTGGAAGGTATTTGTTGACCATCAATATATAAGCTGAAAGAGTTAATACCATAGTTTTCAAAGTTAAATGGATTTTTAGTAAGTGAACCATTAAATGCAGAATTATTCACAAAACCAATAATACATCTTTTGGGTACCTGTCCTAAGAATATATTATCAAGAGTTTTTCCTTGAACACCCGATGCAATTGTTAAAACTTTAACTTCAGCACGAGTAATAGGATATTTAGCAGAGGTAGAAGCTAAAACTTTCTGATGTGCGAGTAATACACTTGGATTAATTCGTGCTCTTCGAACAATAAGAGTTGCATCCGTAATGCAAACTTTAAACTTTACATCATTTGACCCAGCAATTAAATTAAAACTCTCTCTTGACCGAACTAATTTTACACTCATTTCAACGCCATTAATTAAAAATTTATCTTGATTGAAAATGTCACCATGAAGATGACCAATCATTTCTATTTCCCTGCTTTCATTAACTAATTCCTGTCTTTTAACAAATCCTATGTTTTTACCATCTGTGGAATCCATTTTTCCTGCTGTATCATCATACCAAAGACTACAAGTAAGATGAGATTGTTTAGCAGCAGGAGCATAGTTCAAAAAGGGTTTAAAAGGGTTTCCATGTATGCTCGATAGGCATAGGTATTATTAGGTGGTGATACAAGTTTTTGGTTTAAATAAACATCGAGTTGACTAAAAAGTGAATGCAACCAATTATTTACAGGTGCTACTGCTGTAGCTGATATCAAGTTTGTTGAATCTTGATTTAATACTTTTGCCTTTATGTGGAGTAATTGTATGAGACAAATCTATGTAGTCATCGCCTGTTCCAGGAACTTGAAACTCGATAGGTCCATCATCAGCAAGAGATGAAATTGGTTTATAGTGAATCCACAATCCATTTTCAATGCTTGTTTGTGTAGACGGTAATGCAAACAAATCTAATTCTGACTTAACGCACTCACAAGAATGATTATGAAGGAAAGACATACTTAATTTGAAAATATATCTTTGATGTTTTTTGGTTTTAGACCAAGTTTTTTCGTAGCTTTCACTTTAGCTGTTAGTGGTGGAATGAACGAGGCCAATCGTTTTCTTTTACTTATATACCCAGATCCTGTCATGTTAAATCGATCAATTTTGTCATCAGCCTTTCGTTTTAAGTTTGTACTAACTTGCTTTAGACGATCTTTTATTGAGGCTTCCATAGGACGGGCTTGAACCATATCCGATAAAAGTCCTACTCCAGCGTTTAATGCCTCCTTACCAACCACTCGAGCACCACTTGAAAGTAAAGGTAAAACTGATCTAAATAACCCTCCTAAGAAGCTCCCAATACCATGACCGCGTTGGTATGGTGAACCCTTATAAATTACTCCAACTCCTGATCCAGCTTGATGTGAATAATAATTTTCATATGGACATTTATGATGATCATGAGGAGAATACATTATTATAATTTGCGGAAATGTAGTTTAACACACACGGTTCCAAACTGGAATGGTATTTTTTGTCCTGTGCTTGATCTTATATCTATTTCCAACGTATCGAACTCTCTTCGCATAACAGGTAAGTAGTGAGGTGGAGAGAAAATGAACATTTTATTCGCACCATAAATGTATTTTGAAGGATCTAATGAAATGACTCTTAATAGTGGAGTCATAACATCACCCACAATCTGAGGATCGATAATGTCGCAATATAGAAATAGTTGAGATGGTAACCCTAAGTGTAAATTAGCAGGACACTTCCCAAAATTTCTGTCTAGGAGATTTGTATTTGGTTCATAACCTAGTTGTAAACTTAATTTGGGTGATAATGTTACGGATGTTATATTTTTATCCAAAACAGAAACAGACACAAATTTTGTTATTTCATCATAACGAAATTTCAAGCTCTCTCTGATACCATTTAACGCTCTTAAAATATGTTCAACGTTATCGTAGTTGGTAGCGGGAATATGTTTTTTGTAGTACACTGTTGATGGTTTATCTTCATTAGGCATTAACATGGTTTTTGTGATGTATACAACATTTTCATGATCTTGAACAGTAAACATGGTGCATGGATATTGAAACTCGACAACTCCAACCGACCATTCACCTTCTAATTTCATAGCTTTTGGTAATTTTGTTGAAAAATTTGTGGTCTTGTTATCAGGAAAGTATTCCATTGAACTATTGCTGAGCAAAGTTAAATAAAAACTTTCTTTATTCATATTTCTTTTAAACTAGAAGCTAAAATCCAACTGTTAAATTTATCTGGATAACCTTTCCACTTCACTAATACTTCTTTTCTGTTACCCGAATAACGAGTGCCAATTATTTTATCTATTTTATATTGTGAGGTGGGGTTGTAAGTGACCTTCTGTAATTCTCTTTCATAAAAAGTACCAACTATTGGTTCATTTTGTAAATCTGTTATTGTATAAACAACCCATGGAGATCTATCAATTATTGAAGATATAATAAATATTTCATCACTCCAATTTGATTCATATCCTTTTTGGAAAACATGTTTATATTTAGTTATTCGAACATAATCACCCACGTTGAAATTTGGTTTTGGATTTTCTAAAGAAAGTTTGTTTGACCCTCTATCATAAAGATTAGTCCAAACTGTCATAATATTGTTGGAACTTACATCACATGGGCACATCTTAATACTCGAGTGAATGCTGTGATTATAAGAGTATATTAAATCTTGTAAAACATCTATATATCTATAAGTATTATTATGAGTGAAATAACGCCACATTTTCATTTTTAGAGTTCTTTGAAATCGTTCAACAATACTAGCCTTAATATCAGGATTGTTAGTGGTATAGTAATTTATCTTTTTGGATTTAAAGTATTTTTGTACATCTTTTGAAACAAATTCTGTACCTTTATCAGATTGTATGTGAGTAGGTGTTGTATTACTTTCAGTAAATATACTTTCAAAACATTCTTTAGTTGTTTCTGAGTTTTTCTTTTTCATTGGTCTTGCAAAAGCATATTTACTAAATACATCAATAACACAAAGTATGTAGTTGAATCCATCATTATATTGAGAATAAGTTCGCATATCACTTAAATCAGCTTGCCACAGCTCATTAATATTTGATAGAATGTACTTATTACGCGGGAATTTTTTCCGAATGGGTTTATGTAATGTATATGTTTCTTGTGATTGTAACCATTCCTTTGCTTGCTTTTTATCCATTTTACCCTTCATAGCTTTTGATAATTTATCAATACTACCAAAACCAGCGGGGTTAGATGGATCATAATAAATCCTGTTAATTTCTTCTAGTACGGGGTCCATTTTTCCCAATCGATCTTTTTACGTATTTTAGTTATAGATCTTTTATCTCCACTGCTCGGTGTAGAAAACTCTTGAACTTCAATCTCAGAGGTTTTGTTCAGATCTTTTACTTGAAGTTGGTTAATAAACTCACATCTCTTTGGATTTCCAATATAAGTAAGTGGTACTTTAATATCTTTTAATGCTTTAGCAAATCTATCCCACCCTATCGGATCACTTTTTTTTAAGGGTCTAAGTGAATCATTTATTAAATCAACAATATTACTTCCTGGAATTTTTTCATTATCAATTATGACTGTGCCTTCATTATCCCAACGTATTTTACTTTTACTTGTTCCAATTAAGTTTAATAATGACTCACCTTTTTTATTATAAGTTTTTGGTATTAAACTGAGTATTTGTGTTGGTGAATACAGTGGATTTGCCTCACTTTCTATACTTTTAATAGATCCTTTCTCCTCCAACAAAGATTAAGCATCAACTGAACTTTTTAGATCTCTATCTTTATTTTTAAAACCAATTTTAGACCCATTTGAATCTTCATTAGATGTATCAGAATAAATTGGTAATCTGAGTGGTTGACGATCCTCTTCGGTAAAGTGAAGGTATCTTTGTAGTGTTTGTAAATATAACATCCACTTCTTTCGGTCTTCCGTCTTACTATTCATAATATTTTGCATTTCAATATCTAATCGAGACAAATTACTAGTAACCTTATTTTCTTGTTTTAATTTTTCAATCAATCCCGGTTCAATAAGTATCATTTTCTTAGCATTTTCCATGTTAACTGGCTAGTCCACTTACTAATCCACTCAATATTGCACCTAATATTATTGGTAAGAAAGCCCCTCCTTTTTGTATAATAATATTTTTTCTTAGTTTATGTTTACACTTATGCCAGTTTACGGAGTATATTTTTGTGTTTATTCAATTTTTGTTTATCTTGATCTTTAAGAGGTATCTTTCCTTGTAAAACGTTATGAATACATTCACAAATACAATTTATTTCTTCTTCATCACACGTTTTAAGTAACGCTCTTTGATATTTTGGTTTAAGCGTATGCAAAGCGTTTAGCAAATGTTTATGCGTTGTGAGTCGACGATGCATCATTTAGAAATGATTTGAATTGTTTGATTCTTGGTGTATTTAAACTGCAAAGCGTTTAGCAAATGTTTATGCGTTGTGAGTCGATGATGTATCATTTAGAAATGATTTGAATTGTTTGATTCTTGGTGTATTTAAACTCTTTCGTGGGGACGTAGACTGTGCAGTAACCATTAAATGGGAATACATTTGTCTTGATACGACAAAAATCATTTGTATTCTGTTTTAAATCTACCATTAAATATCCATGCGCTTCTAAAGTTGCATCCCTGTAGGCGTCTTCAATGAATTTTGGGTTATCTGGTGACACTTGTCGTGCTAAATATCTTATTTGAGTTTTATCGCGAGGGTTTTTAAAATAAATTACATAACTTGAGTTTAAAGAAATGTCTCTTTGACCTTTACCTTGATGAAATAAATTTTGTGTTAAATAAAATACACTAAGATTCCTGTGATGACTACCTTTTGTAAATATATCCACAATTCTTCCATCAGACTCTCTCATTAGATCATCAATAATAATAAGGTGTGGGTTTTCACCATCAAACATATTAAGATTTGGAATTCCTTGATGATAGTTAACATTTGGTAAATTATTTAAAGCCTGCATTTCATCAAAGCACCATGTGATCTGATTAAAATCACAATTACATATTTCTTTAACTGATTTTATGAAATTTGTTACAAAATTTGACTTCCCACATCCACTTGGTCCTGCCACAATAGCAGTAAACGGATGGATAAAGTGAAACATTTCACACGTCTAGAGTTTTAAAGGGATGAAATAAAAATGAAAATTTTGGTGTAAAAATTAAATATATATATATATATTGCTAAATGATCTGTATACTATTTCTAACACAATTAGTACTTATCAGAATTTCACAATCACCTCAACGTCAAATTTACGCACACAAATAAAAACTACAATTATTTAACATTATTTACAATCAAACAATAAATTTTAAATATGTAATAAACTATTATATAACATTACAGTAATATCATAATTTTACAATCAGTACAAAATTTGTATATACACACAGAAATAAAAGTAAAAAGTATTACACTTAGCGTAATTTATAATGTCCCCAAGCCAATGTATCAATGTTGTTGTTCATAATACATCGTTTGGTATCATTATATGATAAAGATGTTTTATTTATTTTTTGTGTAAAAATAGTGTGTTTGATTGACTTAAATCGAAGCATACTACAATATAATACATTTTTATTAAACAAACACGATTTGTAATTTTCCATATTCATTTTTTTGGTAACACTTTTGTTAACCCCTTTTGCCTTTGCTATAAATTTATCTTCTATTTCTAAGGCATACATTTTTGATCGCAACCCTACAAATTCCTTCAATACTTTACCATTATTCTCATCTTTAAAAAAACCTAACTTTTTTTTATTTATTTTTGGATATCCGTAAATATTATTTTCCGGGTAATCTGATGTATCGAAATAGTGAAGTAGATCTGGTTTTATATCCTCATAAAAATTGTCTGTAAAAATTTGATATATCAAACTATCGGTATCGGTGTACAATAACTTAATTTTATTATGAAACTTTTTAATCATGTAGTTATAATGAAATTCATACATAAGGGTCTTAGATATATCTAAAATACAAAATCCTAAATAAATCGGCTTATCATAAATTAATTTTGTTTTGTGTAATTGTATTGCAACTAAATGTTCTGAAAATATTGATAAACTATGGAATTCTGGTTTTGCATTCCAATCCTGAGCACCTAAAACTTTACCACGATTATCCCAGTGAGTTAGTAGTTTAACGTTTACTCTTTTTTCAATATTTTCCATAGTCTTACCGAAGACAGAATTGTTCATTAATTTAAAAAAGTCTTTTTCAAAGTTTGATGTAGCTAACGTTCTCAAACTAGTATTTAAGTCTATGTATTTCTTTAACCAAGAACTCTGTTTAAATTTTAAAATTCTATGTACTTTAATTAATTTAATCCCCATTTCAATGCATTGTTTTAAATTCCTGTAGTGAATGATGTATTTATTTTTATTATTTAAATTAGGAACTAATTTAGTTTCTTTAGTATTACCCACACATATGTTTTCAGGACATAACGGAAAGTCAGAATGCAAATTATGAAGTTCATCAGGATATTCCAAATCAACTTCTAAAACATAACCGAAATCAGAGTTATCCGACACATTATAATCTGTATTAGAATCTATCCATTCGAAACCACCAACAGGAAGAGATTGAGACATTGCCCAACCATATAAATTATTCGCATCAAAATATGTTAGATATGAATTAGGTTTTTCACTATCATAATCTTCCATGAATTTATTATTTGCTCTAGCAAAACGATTGCTACACTGAGATACACCCCCTCTAATACCAGCTTTAAAAAAAGCAATTTTGTCATAGTCCGTTAACAATTCTAATTCTATTTTGGTAAATTTTAACATTGCATCCCAACTTAAACCTGGGGCAGTATAGTAATGAGCAGGATCTAATCCATAAGTTTTATTACAAAGCTTTCTAAAGTTTTCGAATACATCAGTCAAAAGTAAAACATCAGTTTTTAAATATAAATTGGAATAATCAGACATACTACTACACTTAAAATGTTGCCAAATATCTTTTGCGTGATTATAATCATCATTTGAAATATTTGAATCTGTGAGTGAACTATAAAATTGGTGTTGATCAGGAAGTGATGGATGTTTCAAGCAATCACTATTACACATAAATTCATAAGGATAAATACCTTTCCGTCTTAAACGTGAAAAATCTTCATTATTAGGATAGTTCCTTTTTAGTTCTGTAAACTGATCATCATTAAGATTTTTAGCTAGTTGATCTAAACTACACGATAAAAATTTCAATGAATCTATGAATCTTAAACTTACTGGTTGATTATTTATTGTTAACTGTTTTGAAAATGATATGTATCGTTCTTTATTTTGTGGAATAACTTCAACTTTGTCATCATCGAGGTTTAATGCATGGACAATGAAATGAGCATCGTAATGACTGAGGTTATGTAAAAATATTGGAATATGACGAGGGGTTCTGTACTTAGAACTACACACTTGATGTGCAACACCCCTAAAACTGCCAGTGTGCCAATCAAAATCGTAAAAAAGATCTTCATTTAACTCAGTTTCACAAATATGACATATGTTTGAATTTGAAATTTTAATTTTATCTTCATCTGATAATGGAACGAGACATTTTTGGAAACTATTTTTTTTTAATATTGTTTTCACATCTTCACAAAGGCGATTCATAAACACTTGTGCACAGTTTGACCCACTATACGTCTCATATTTTGATAATCTGTTATCATATGAACATTTAATGTAATATCCAAAACTATACACTTCATGTTTTTGAATATTAATTGTACTAGGCTTGGATGGATCGTTACTACATGATTCTATTGGATTCAAAAATGCCTCAAAGTCTGCATAAACCACAAAGGGCATTTTCAACTTTTTCGCGAATTTATCAAATTTTAATTTATTATTTGAGGTTGCTTTACCAAACCAATCCTTTTTGGAATCCTCACCGTTTGGTAATTCCGTACAAATGTGAGCGCAATCATATTGTTGATGGTTATTAAGTCTTTCCTCTGATGGGAAATGAAGTAAACATGAATCACATATATAAACTGCACAATGATGTCTTGATATTTGTGAACTAACTAATCGCGATAAGTTTTTAATATAACAGTAATGATTGTTAGTACCATTCGATATATATAGTAGGTTAATATGATTAGGTGTACGACATTTTGTTAAATATAAAGGACCTACAACAGAATTACACTTTTTTTCTTTATTATACTCTAAGCCAAAAACATTAATACTAATATTGTTTAATTTCTCTACTTTTGATATATCTGCAATTTTAACCGGAAAAGAAATACCAGTAAATTTTAGTTTATTTCCATGAATTGCGTAAGATGCTACCCGTTCTACACTTTTACATACAGGATATAAACCAGAGAGTAATGCCCATTTGAAACACATATTATCATTATTTTTAACATTGATTACAGCTTTTTTTGATTTAATATCTTGAGGAAGGTCGATATATGAACTACCACGTAGGGGGTTGAATTTGTTAACATTCATATCTATGTATTTAATTTGATTAAGACTCCAACCACTATCTTTTTTTTCAAATTGACAAATTTTACCGACTACAGTGTCTATTAATGATGAATAAAAAATATTTAAGTCATCTCCCTGACAAATTATGTAATTAAACGTTTGAAAATCAAACGTATTTTTAATATCTTTAGTTTGTTGTATGAAATCAGCATGCAATATGAAGTTTATTTTAAAAATTGTATGTTGTTGAATACATTCATTTATCAAAAATAAGATATCAATTTTTAGCGAATTTAAAAACGATTCCGGTGTTTCAAAATATTGCCCCGATTGAAGTGTTTTACTATTAATTCTATATGTTAAAATTCGATTGCCAAAAGCGGTTCCAACAACTGTAACATTTGTTAATGAATTATGTGATTTTAAAAGATTATTTTTATGTGAATTGCTTTTTAAATGGTTGTTTAGATACCTTTTATTAATATAAACATGACATGTATCACATTCCACCTTATTGTTGTCCACGTCATTGGTTTCAATTGATGATGTAGAAGCTCCTTCATCAAATTTTGCTTTCTTGGTAACCTTATTTTCATCAGTAGTGATACCTCGTTTGATACCTCTTCCAACTTGTTGTTGACTGTAACAAAAAGAAAATTATTAGACAAATCTTAAAATAAAACATTACTACAATAATATTTCTTATTGAGTTTGTACTTCTAATACTTACATCAACTTTGTTTCAACCATCAAACATTGATTATACAACTCATCATCATACGATGAATCGAACAGTTCATGCTTCTCTATTTCATCACAAACTTTAGACAGCTCCTGATTGAATTCGCTGTTGGATTGTTCTATATTCTCTTCAATGGGCGCGGAAAAGAAAGCACTGGTGCACATTTCACTGAAGTTTTCCATCTTTATAATAAAGAAGAAAGTATGTAGCACAGTAAGTAACAGTTAAGTGTTGGTAGAGCAACTGATACCCAATTTCAAATAATGTCCAATATTTATAGTCTAGTAAAGGATTAGGAAAGTCATGTAAAATCTAATGAGTACACAGAAGTACTTTAAGTAAACAGAATCACATTCACTAATCCACTAATGAGTGTCATTGTTAAAAAAGTATTTTTTAACTTTTTCACTTTCTGCTATTGTCTTTGTAATATTGTATACGAGGCCGTTTGTGTTGTCGTAGATGCTATCCTTATTATTCTTTACGTAATATTTAATCCTCGTGGTAGCGTGCTTCCAGTGATCACTAGTTGGAATCTTGGATAGTTTCTTCATATCATACATTTCAATTTTTATGAGATGCGTCGCTTGGTCTCCGTCGTCAGAATTTGTAGAGATGTATGATACGCCATCTCTAGCAGCTCGTGTCACAGTCGAGGATAGCAGCTTCTTCCTTTTTATTTTTGGTACCACTTCAAAAAATTGATCAATCGGTTGCAATTTCCTTTTTCCACCATCGTCTGTGTTATTAACGACGATGTCATCACTCTCTTCTTCGTGTTGAGGAGAGAGTGGCGAGTAGTAATACTGTTTATAGGTATTTTCATTATCGTCTGCGAAGCTGAATGATCTCTGCAACAACAGAGTTATCACGTTAATATCAATTTGTTTACACTTAATCACACACGTTAGGAAACAACAACAGAAATACAAGTAAGTTTGTCAATAGAATAAACACTTACCTCCATGGCCATTGATGCGTTGAAGTAACACAAACGTAGTATTGGTAGACGTATACAATCCACTGTGGTCAAACGACCATAGACTGACTGCATGACTGCAACTGTTCGATCTTATATAGCACCATTCTTATCTAAAGCAAATTACTAAGTACAACGAAACTGATTGTAACTCTATGAGTCAACAAACTTATCTCACGTTCCTTCGCAACAGGCATCAACCTGCTTTGTGACTCCCACAAAGAATGCGATTTAATATTTACAAATCACTATAATTGAACATTCCTATGACAACCATTGAATAGATTGGTACTGTAATAATCTGCTAATAACAGTAATATCATGGATACACTAGAATTACAAAAACATATGAAAAAGATTCATCCCAGTCTAGAAAATAATGTTTATGCTGCTAATAGACTACCTATGTATACACATGTACCAACGTATATAATATGCAATTTGGATGCGGATGATAAACCAGGTTCACACTGGGTAGCTGTACATATCGATACGAATGGTATCGGTCAATATTTTGATTCATATGGACGAACACCTGAGCGATATCATCTCCAGTTTTTGAAAAGGAATTGTAAGAGATGGGACTGGAAATCACAACTACTAACGTAACGGCGTTCAGTCGCTGGTTCGGCAGCAATGTCCTCTTGCTGAATACGTTTGGTGTTCCGCCCATGTCCTTAATTTGATACTTTCCAAATCGTGCGAACGTATTCCGGAAACTAAACGTTTTTTCAATCTCATAAAAACATTAGCAAATTTCTTTAATAATAGTACCAAAAGGCAAAACCACTATAATAAAATGGCTGATATGAAAAAATTGCCTCGCGTTGCTGACACTCGATGGACTTACAATTCGCGTACTGTAAATGTAATTTTCAATTCTTCTTTAAATTTAATTGATTTATTTGAGAATATGGCCGAAAACGAAGACTCTTGGGATGGCGAGACATTAAGTCAAGTTTCATATTTGTTAGACAATTTAAAAGACTTTCAATTCCAGTTTTTACTCCATGTGTTTAACGAAATATTCGCAGAAACTGATGTGCTTTACGAAATTATGCAAAAAAAGACGTCAGATGTGACTTATTGTATTAAAAAAATTAAGGAGTTTGAATCGTTTTTGGAATCATTCAGATCTAGGTTTGAATTCATTTTTGAAAGCGTAAAAATAATCACAGGGCCTCCAAAACGAAAGCGTAATGTTGTGGACGCAAAAATCAATTTAAGCGGATTTTTATTGAAATTATAGACAATATATCCAACGAATGTCGCGACCGGTATAAAAATCTGAAAGAGTTAAAAATTTTTGGACTACTTTCATGCGAAAATTTCAATAAATATAATGACAATTTTCCGGTTGAACTAGTATCGCAATTCGTAAATGTTTATAAATTATACGACTTTAATTTAGACTGCCTTATCAATGAGCTCAAATGTATTTATAAATCTGCCGAATTCAAAAACCTTAGTATTTACAAAATTATAGAACATTTTTACGAAAATAACATAAATACAGTTTTTCCCGAAGTGCTGCGTTTGGCAAAATTAATTGTTACAGTTCCCGCGAGCAGTGCTTCAACCGAAAGGTCATTCTCGTCGCTAAAACGTATACACACCTACTTAAGAAATACACAAGGCCAGCAACGACTTACAGATCTTTCCATGATTTCAATAGAAAAAAACCTTCTTACGGAAATAAAACGCCTTCCCAACTTTTACGATTCCATATTGCAGACATTCTTACAGAAAGATAGGCGTATAGATTTAATATACAAATAAAACAATCCTATATAGTATACTCACACCACCATCCTTTCACTGCTTTTATTTAAATTTTGCAAATCACACAAACATTACAAAACATCAGACAAACGCGCCGAAAGGCCACTTTGAATATCCGTAACTTGATATGTATATAAAATCAGTCAATCTATGGATATTTGAGCTGGCATTTGGCAATTACCTACATCATCAATCGACAAGACGACGAACCAAAACCAACGTGCAGTATTTTTGGTGAGTAAAATTTTCTGCCTACCCTGTCTTAAAACTGTGTGCACGCCACTGAGTCCGGCCGTTATATGACCAACATTGTCACGGCGGATAGCGTCAGTAGGCCTTGGCCCAGCGGGCTTTTGAATTTTTTCAAAAGCCTGTTGAACATTTTCTAAGGATGTACTCGTAGGAGCTGGTGTTTGCTGTTTCGAGAGCAATTCGAAGTAAATCATAATTCTGAATATTTTTAGTGAGTTAGAAACTTTATTATGGATTATGTATACATAATCCATGCATTATTTACGCAAATATCCAATAATTGAGAGAAAAAGTCATGTACCATCTCTTGGTTTTATAATTAGTGCGATAAAGAGAAATCAGCATGTCACACAAGTCCACACCTCCCATGTGGGAGTTATAATGTTTCACTATTTGAGGACAATGAACATCAATCCTGGACTTGGTTTCTTTAGAAAATCGCTTTATGTTGTCCATAGGAAACGAATCTACATAAGAACTTGCTACTATAACAGATTTGTTGTCGTGCCATTTTACGACGCTCAACTTATTTTCATTGCAAACTATTTGTTTACTGGAGCCTCTACCTTTTATTAACAAGTCTTTATCGCTAGGCAGTTTTTTCTGACACCTCCTTAAACGATTAGCTCTAATTGTGCCCAAGGAAAAGATGCCATACTCACTGCGTAACAAATGTATCAGTTCTAAAGATGAAAAGAAGTTGTCATAAGGAATAAAGTCGTTGACACAGCCAGATACCCCAGCTCTGACAAACTTTTTAAAACCCCACTTCTTAGGTTTCTTTCCCAAATATTTATTTATTTATTCACTCAAAACATAGAATTATGGTACACGTTAAAAAAACAGTTTTACAAAATAAGTACTATTTCTACAAACGTGTGGGTGAGCACTGCTTTCCTAGCTAGGTTATGAAAACCTGTGTTAAGTAGAAGCAGTCCGGTCCCCTAAGGTACAATGTCGTAATAGTTCTTCTGATGTTATTGGTACAATTTCGGAGAATTGAGTTCGGGTTAAAAATTTAAGTTTACAAAAATTTTACTAACGTTTTATGATTAAAAAATAAATAAAATAAAAATGGAATAAAAACAATTTAAGATAAATATGTATGTGTGTGTGGTGTGTGAGTGTATGTGATGTATGTGTATGTGGGGGTATGTGTGTGTGTGTGTGTGTGGATATTGGCGCCTGTTGCCAGCTCTTTTGCCCTTATATGGCACCATCATTTCGTCGATACTGTAGCGATGTTCCTCTTCTATTTTAAGGCAGTTTCTACGTACTGCTTCCAAAATCGGACGGATTTTGAAGTAACGATCTCCATTTTGCTGAGAATTATCAACGAAATGCAAAAACTGGCGAATTTGTTCATAACGCTTCAAACTCATAATATCGGCAATACGATTATATCTAAGGTCCTTCTTCCAGTAGTCGCGGTAGGACGGCATCTTCACAATACCCATTAGCAAATTTATAGCTATAAAATCCAACAACTCGTCATGAGTAAGATTTACGGGCTTGAGATTTCGTTGCACTGCGTATAAATTTGTATTTTGAATAATTATTTCCATAACATCTTTACTAAAAAAATCGGTGAAATATTCTGATGGAGACTTCGATTCCGAACCAAATTGAGTGAAGTTCATTTCTACCAACGTCGCACCATTTTTGAATTTACCGCCTTCCCATTTAAATTTGAGAGGCTTTCTTACGAACTTTTTATGTATTTTTTGTCAATAAATAAGGTGAATGAGTTTTCTTTTTTTTTGATCGAGTTTCTTTCACTATAGCTGTAGAAGCAATAGGGCTTGGCGACATGGATAAAACTGAAGAAATAGACTGCAGTGTAAGCAAATGTTGTGGGGGGTTGTGTGTGGCGAGTACTGCGGTAATAGTGGGTGTGGATGGTATTGGTGTAATTCCGGCAAAAACTCGTCATTTTCTAGAATATGAAGTCGCTCAAACGAAGAATCTAATGAACGTGGTTCGGAACTGTATTCGGTATCATCAGTTAGTACATTAACCTCATTTTCATCTCCTAGTGTGCTACTATCGCTGGAAGAAGCATCTCGTGGTGGGACAAGTGCTAGTATTTTCCTCACACGCTCTAATCGCAGGTTACGCTAAAAAGAAATAAAGCAAATTATGCATACAAACACCCTCAAACACCAATAAAAGCATAAATGTATATCCTCCACCATTCCGCAATGTTAACAATTTTTTACACTCTCAACTATATGGCAATCACCGTTATATTCGCAATGTTAACTATAGCTAACATTCAACTTCAACAAGTTATAGAGCACACTCACTTGCATTATTTGTAACAAAGTTATTGATAATTCATAGAATGCAACCATACAAACATAAATAATATGTTATTTATACATGAAATAGGAGCCTTGATTAAAAAAGTAAATATTTCTTACCTTTTGCGCGAGAGCTGCTCGTGATCGGAACGCCATTTTACAACTGTCAAAATGATACTGTCAAAATTGACATTAGAATGACATCTTATATTTTGCTATGGACGCATAGGGATGTCCTTTACTTACGAAAAGGATAAAATCGTTAAATAAACCGAAAATATTCTCCGAGGATTTTTAGAATGATGAATGTGCGTTAATATAAATATGATGCCCTACGTTGAATAAGCAACTAATATGGAAGTAATTGCAGTGCCAAAGGGCACTGCTAGGTAAACACCTAATATCTAATTTGTAGCTCATCCCGCTCCCGCCAAGGTACCGAGGCTCAATTAGGAGCATTAATTGATATTTTGAAGCAGAAGCACGTGGGCACATCAAAACGGCATGTGCCCGAAAAAATATCCAGCAGTTCTGGGAAAGGGTGGCTCGCGGTCTGAACAATTACGGGGGGGGGGGGGGGGCACCAACACAAAAAAAACAGTGGATGAAGGTAAATTTAAAAACATTTTACTAGCTTGAAAACTATAGCAGTCTCTCACTATTATATTTAGGCGGCGAAGGCTATGATGTTGGTGACCGACACCTTCAGTATGATCTAATCCAAGTCAGTTTTGTAATTCAGTTTTTGTGTAAAAACTTTAAGGCTACTATAGAAATCACCTCCCTTCGTTATCATAATATTTTCAAGTAATATATTTTTACAGCACTCTTCTGGAAATATAGCCGTGAGAGCATCAGCTAGCAGCCCTTCGATCCTGCCCCATATTGTTCGGGTTTAATTTGTTCTGTAAATTTAAATGTTTTATTATCTTAATTGCAAAGTCATCATGATACACCAGCTCTTGATACACCAGCTCTTGATACGCCAGCTCATGATACACCAGCACAAGATCCGCACACGTCCGCGTTTTACGGATTTGTATGTACCTATAATTATTCTTAATTTATCTATCAGTCTCTACTCTATTATTATAAAGATAATGATAGTGTTAGGTAGATCTTCAAACCAATTTTTTTTTTCTTTAAATTTATTTCAACTTCAATTTAATTATTTAATTTTAAGGAACCTGTTAGTGCTCATTCTCCTATCGTCGTGTTCAGTGAGGAAGGAGAAAATAGAAGGGATACAACTATACAAGTATGTTTCGTTTAAAATAACAATCTAAGCCTTTATTTGAAGTGAAATGTTGTAGGTATTAATAAAATTACATATCTTTTTTTTTCTTTAGAACTCACAGTCTCGTCATCAACCCGGACCTGAATTGGCCCCGTCTCCCCTTTCTGCCAGTGAGTGCCCACAATATTTGCTGTTTATTTATTGTTGTTGTCACCATGATATCTTAATTGTATTCAAATTATGTTTATTATGGTATACATTCATTTACTTCTTTTTAGATGTAATGCAAGAAGAACCGAGACGTCAGCCGCCATCTCAAAGGAGGTCTCAGATGACCTTTCTTTCGGAGAGGTTTTTGAGGATCGAGGAGAGGCGGTTGACTCTAGAAGAAAAACAATCAGAAATTAACCTGATAGCTGCTCAGGCGCAAAGAGACATGGCGGCTCAGGTGGTTGGGGGACGGCAACCACGCCGTGGCGGCCGCGATCCGGGACGGAGTCAGCGCCGTGCAGGCCATGGACGAAAAATATTTTTCCTAATATTATTCCTATTTTTACTAACTTCATACTTATGCTTTTTTTAAATAAAACTCATATAACCCAAATAAAAGTTTCATGAAGCTCATATGCCATACCGTCATAGGTACTTATAGCTGTGGAACCCTCCAAGAGGGTCACTGGCAGTAAATTTGCACTAAAGTTAACCCTCCAGGAGTGTTCCACATTAGGTTTGAAGCCGTGACATTTTTGTAAAACTTAGTATAACTAGGGGTATTTTCATGTAGTCAGCTGATTTAATTTAAAAAAAAATGAATTGAATTTTACGACTTAATATTGTTTTTATCTTGTAGAAATGAACACGTCGTCTATCATTTGTAAGGGCACGCTATTTGCATACGATGCATTTTGCATCGGTAGCCGACTAGTAGGCTCTGTACCGCGGTTCGGAACAGTACCCCTTTAGTTGTATCACATTTGCAATAAACTATATTGCAGTGAATCGTCGTTTCATTATCTCCACAACAGAGTCTACTCCACAGTGGTGACCCCGAGAACCGTTGTGAACTTTTGCGGTGTTATAAAGTATACCGTTTCGCGATCGTAATAATATAAAATGTATCCAGCACAATTTGCAACACCTGCGGCGCAGCCGGAGCCATCACACAGTAAGGAAGTAGCAGCTATAGCACTCGGCAACCGATTATCTGAATTCTGGTGCGATAAACCGTTGCTATGGTTTTCTCAGACAGAGGCAATACTTGCACCACAAAAACTCAGCGATGAGGCAAAATTCTATATGGTTATCGGCAGACTTAACAAAGACGTCCTTGACCAAGTGAGCGATTTTGGGAGCCGATTTTTAGGGATATTTTAATTTGTTAGAAGACATAAAGGCTCGAAAACTTATTGATAAATCAACTAATTTATGTACGATAGCAACCGTTGTAAACTTTGAAGAAAGACACATAGTAAAAACAGTAGAAGTCAATCATCAGATGTACGAGCTGTTATCTCGTTTTCCAGATATCACTAAGCCTAGTTGTTACAAAGATAACATTACTCATACAATTTACCACCATGTAGAGATCGAGGATCCTCCTGTTCACGCACGTGCACGGAGACTGCCGCCTGAACGATACAAAAAGGTCAAGGAGGAATTCAGAGTCATGCAGGAGTTGGGTAATTGTCGACCATCTACCGTTACGTGACTTACGTGTTCGTTGAATCCAAGTTCGTCCAGAGACCAATGCGTTCAGAAGAATCAACTAGGTCGTCCAGTATCTGCTGCAAGTTCTGCAGCGATTCAGCCAGTATGACGATGTCGTCTGCAAATCTCAAGAAGTGAGATGAACTCGCCGTATACGTTAATACCGCATCCACTCTAGTTTAGCGTCTTCAACACATCATCCAATGAGTTAGAGAAAAATTTTGGGGAAAATACGTCCACTTGTCTCGCTCCTCGCCGCAGGGGGATGTGTTTAGTTCGGTGGTCCTGAGTTTGGACGGTCATTGTCGCGTTTTCGAAAGACATCTCAGCATTTGCCATGTATCGCCAGACTTGGCATCGCTGCAAAGACTCCAAAACAGACCAGGTCTCGATAGAGTCAAACGCTTTCTCATAGTCCACAAACGCAAGACACAGCGGCCGATAATACTCTTCGGACTTCTGTATAATTTGCCACACTGTGTGGATGTGGTCTATGGTACTGTATCCTCCTCGAAACCCGGCCTGCTCCGGTGGCTGAAACGGTTTGTTCCCAACGAGTAACACCCTCAAATGTCACACTGTTACTCGATGGGAATGTTTTTAAGAAAAAATTCCCAACCAGTCACACTGTTACTCGATGGGAATGTTTTTAAGAAAAAATTCCCAACCAGTCACACTGTTACTCGATGGGAACTTTTTATTACTAATTTCCCAACCAGTCACACTGTTACTCGATGGGAACACACTGTTACAGAACTTAATGAAAATAAGAATTAAATCGGTTTTTACTTTAAAAACATTTATTCGTCATATTGCTGGTGATTCTCTTTTGAACGTTTTATTCTTAAATAATTAAATAAAATTACAATACCTAAATACATACATACATACATAGACTCACGCCTGTATCCCCGAAGGGGTAGGCAGAGGTGTAATATTACACCCACATCTCGCCATCTATATTTAAGTCCCACGTAATAAGGGGGGGGGGGAGGTACCTAAATACAATCAGCTTTATATAATATATCAGAGTAAATCATCACATTTTACAACAATTATCAGTTCTAATTTCTAATGTTAATTTGAACTTTAAACAATTTTCCAAATACATATAATTAGCCATAAGTATGTTGTGACAATTAAAATTATGTATAGCAAAATAAAGTTATGATAAGCCGGCAACATCAGTTATCGCGAGTGTGTAATGGCGGTTATTTTCCATGCACATTTAATGTAAAAATACTTTTGCATCCCTCTTCCCGCGGCCCCGGCGGCGGCGGCCACGTGTCGTAAGTGGGGGAGAGGGACGCAAAATGAATTAGTCAGAGCAGTGCAACGAAGCAAAGTGCACGTTGTCGACAATGTCAGAGCCCACCGCATCTAGTTCGTCCGGTCAAGTGCCATTAAATTTAATTAAAAGGAATGGTGGGACAATTTTGCTACGAAGTGGACATCAATTTTATGCTAGACGAAAGCATAGTAGCGGATTAATAGTGTGGGCGTGCACAAAACGAAACATTTGCAAAGGAATCTTGAGAATAAAAGTAAGTACCTATATAATAAAGTTTACTGATAAACCTATGGTTTGTTTGTTAATCAATACGTTTATTTGTGAATGAATGCTTTGCATTATTTTCATAAAACTATAGATTTGTTTTATTTCAAGCTACTTAAAGTCCTAAATACTTATTCGTTTTCATTTCTTCCAAGCATACGCTATTATTAAAAGCGGCTTAAAACATTTTTTCTTAAGGCTTTTAAAATTGCTTAAAACTTGTTTCAAAATGTATTATTAATAAAGCCGAGTTTACACTATAAGACAACATTAGGCGCGCGACAAGTGACGTTCAACATGTATGCTAAGTAGTAGTAGATGCGTCATACACAAACGCGGCATAAACACTTAATCGATTTATTTGGAACTGTTATAAACACGTGTTTTAAAACAACTTGTTTTAATCATACGCAGGGTTAAACAATATGACGAATATTACTAATACGACAGCTTTGACTCCTGTTATTATTGTTGCTATTTTCTATTTATAGGATCAACGAATACTAGACGAGACTGCTCATAGCCATGCTCCAGACTTTGCGAAGAACGAAATTGATGAATCAATCCATAAATTAAAGACTGAATTGTACAAACCGGACTTTCCTAACATTCCACAAAAATACAATTCCATGATAGGCAACCTAAAAGATGCCGGTATAAATATTGTATCCAACATACCAAAATTTACTAGCGTTAAAAGTACACTGTATAGACAACGGAACAAAGAAGCTGGAGTTTCAAAGATGTTATTTAAAAACGCTCTTGAAGTCGAAGTGCCACCAAGATATAATAACTTTTTGTTAGCAGACTACTCAAATAAAACTAATAATACACGAATAATAGTATTTTCCTCGGTGGAAGCAAGGCAAATTACATGTGAATCAAAAGAATTTTATGGCGATGGCACATTCAGAAGCTGCCCTTCTCCATTCGTGCAATTGTATACAATTCATGTAGATACTGGTAGTACAATAAACCACACAAATATAACCCCTGTGATATATGCTTTAATGACCAACAAAACAATGCAGAGCTACTTAATTCTGTTTCAAATGATTAAGTCGCAGTTGCCGGATTGGAATCCAACAAAATTTAAACTTGATTATGAAAAGGCTGCAATGAATGCCATTATCAAAGTCTTTCCAACAGTCATAATAAAAGGTTGTTATTATCATTACAACAAAGCCATTTTTAAAAAAGGAAAAAGCCTGAATATGACCTCACGAACGTCACAAGATTTGAAGGAGGTGCGAATAATTGAACTTAGTGCGATTCTTCCATTATTGCCCGAAAACGAGATAATTAATGGATGGGTTTACATAATTGCTAGATACGGAGATAGTGAAGGTACAGGCACAAAAAAATTCATTAACTACATGGAAAAACAGTGGCTCCGTGAGGAATATTTAAAAGTGTGGTGCGTTTTTGGTGACGCCCATCGCACAACAAATGCACTCGAATCTTGGCATAATAAACTAAATAAGACCATTGGAACAAAACACCCGAATATTATGCATTTCTTGCACACAATTGAAGAAGATTCTTCTCAGAATACTGTCAGAAATGTTCTGAAACAACAAGGCAAACCGTCAAAAAGAAAACGGGGTAAGAAATCTATATCAAGAGACGAGTTTATTCAGGAAGTGCAGCTGGAATTAACACAAGGTCTTATTTCAGTTGGCCATGCTTTGGAGATTTTACGACACTAGAATTAAGAACTGATACTTATTGTAAAATGTGGTGATTTACTGTGATACATACATATAGGTACAAACATAAGGTTGATTATATTTAGAAAATTGTTCTTTAAAGTTCAAATTAACATTAGAATTAATAACTGTTAATTGTTGTAAAATGTGATGATTTACTGTGATACATGCATATAGGTACAAACATAAGGCTGATTATATTTAGAAAATTCTTCTTTAAAGGTTCAAATTAATATTAGAAATAAGGACTGTTAATTATTGTAAAATGTGATGATTTACTCTGTTATATTATATAAGGCCGATTGTGTTTAGATATTGTTACTATGACTAAAACATTAAAATGAGAATTACTAGCAATATGACGAATGTTAACGTTTAACGTCCGTAATTAAGTAACTGTATTTACCAATGTTGTTATTTTGTTGATTTTAATAAAAATTTAAAAAACCGATTTAATTCTTATTTTCATTAAGTTCTGTAACAGTGTGTTCCCATCGAGTAACAGTGTGACTGGTTGGGATTTTTTTCTGAAGAAATTCCCATCGAGTAACAGTGTGACTGGTAGTGTGACCGGTTGGGAATTTTTTCAGAAAAAAATCCCATCGAGTAACAGTGTGACATTTGAGGGTGTTACTCGTTGGGAACAAATGGCTGAAACTCGTCGAGTCTCCGCGCTAGACCATTCGTGACGACTCTTGAAAACAACTTATATACGTGACTTAGGAGCGAAATGGGTCTGTCGCAGCACGTAACCGCTGTCAAGATGCTAAGAGGCGCTATTTCCACGATCAACTCAAAAACCGCAATTCTTCCGATGTTTGGAAATTCCTCAAATCTGTAGGCATAGGCAAGTCACCTGCTAACCAGTGTAAGGATGTGAACCTTAATGATCGTAACAAACATTTCTCTCTCCTTCCCTTTTCTCTAGATCCGTCTGTCAAAGCTACGACACTACAGAGTCTTGCTAGTTTGCCGTTACCTCAATGTTCTCACTTTGAGCTTAGCAATGTTACTGAGGATGACGTTAAGAAATCTGTTCTTGCGATTACTTCTTCAGCAGTCGGTAATGACAAGCTGTGTTCAAGAATGATAACTCTTATCCTTTCCTCTTTACTTCCTGTTCTCACTCACATATTCAATCACTCATTTACCTCTTGCTCCTTTCCGTCAGTCTGGAAACAGGCTCATATTATACCTTTACCTAAAACTAATAACCCTACTTTATTAACCCACTTTAGACCTATTTCTATTCTTCCATTTGTCTCTAAAGTTCTTGAGCACATAGTTCATAGACAAGTATCATTTTTCTTGGCGTCAAACTCGTTAATTTCTCCTTTCCAATCCGGCTTTCGCTCAGGTCACAGTACTGTAACCGCGCTTCTTAAGGTAACTGACGACATCCGCTGGGCAATGGAGAATAAGTCCCTGACTGTTCTCGTATTGCTTGATTTTAGTAGCGCCTTTAACTCTGTGGATTTTGACATTTTACTAGGTATCCTCCAATCTATAAATTTCTCTTCTCCTTCCTTAGCCTGGTTCAGTTCTTATCTCCGAGGACGCTCTAAGTGTTCGCCTGGAGGACTCCTTCTCTGATTGGTGTTGTCTCACTGAGGGTGTTCCCCAGGGTAGTGTTCTCTCTTCTTTTTTCTATTTTCATAAACCTTGTTACCACGGTTATTTCCTCTAGTTTTCATCTTTACGCGGATGACTTGCAGCTTTACTGGCATTTTACTGTAACTGATGCGGACTCTGCACTTGCTGCAATGAATCGTGACCTGGCTTGCATCAGTGTTTGGGCTAAGTCATTTGGTTTGCAAATTAACCCATCTAAATCTCAGGCCATGATCATAGGCAGTAGATTTGTTCGCAATGCGGCTGATGTTGCATCTCTGATGCCTTTGTATCTAGATGGTGTTCGTATTGACTACACAGAAACCGCTAAAGATCTGGGTGTAGTTATTGACTGCAATCTTTCGAGGCGTGCTCAGGTGAATGAGGTCAGTCGAAAGGTACATTTCTCCTTTCATTCGCTGAAATGCCTCCAAAGTCTCTTGCCCTTGAAAACTAAAATTTCTTTGGCACAAACACTTATTCAGCCGATTATAGATTATGCTGACGCGTGCTACTTGGATGCTACTGAGGAGCTATTAAACAAGCTTGAGCGCCTGCAAAACCTGTGCATTCGCTTTGTTTTCGGTCTTCGAAAGTATGACCATGTTTCTCACCTTCGCAAGGAACTCAAGTGGCTCCCAATCCGCCTTCGCAGGAACACTCGGATTTTATGTCTCCTCTTCAACCTCCTACACAACCCGTCTTACCCTTCCTATCTGCGTGAACGTTTTTCTTACGCTCGCCCTAGCGATGCACTGTGCAGATCACACCTTAGATCCCTCCTTAAATCCCAACCCCATAAAACCAGTTATTATTCCTATTCCTTCTCTGTTCATGCTGTTAGATTGTGGAACTCACTTCCGCCTAGCATTCGAGATCTAAAAACTATTTCCCTTTTCAAATGTCGAGTAAAAGAGCATTACCTTTCCTCATAATTGTGTGTATTTATGTATATATTTACGTTTATTTTTATATTTTAGCTTTATGTATTTATTTAAGTATATGTTAATTTCTTGCATTATATATCGCTCGTTTGCGAGAATAACGTCATATTTCAAAATTCTGTCAAATTGAATATCTACTGTATGCCAAACGATCATAAAGCTTTGATTCAATTTGACAGAATTTTGAATTATATCGTTATTCTCGCAAACGAGCGATATGTATAAGTATATTTTAGTTTAAGACTTCACATATTGATATCTCTCTTCTTGTTTTCACACACTATTGTCTACATTTCTTTTTCATTTCTCCTTTCGCAGGTCTGCTGGAAGAAATTTCTTAAGAAATAAGCAGTACCTTTGTACTCAATTGTTTTAATATGCCTTATCACTCTGTTTTTTTACTGTGTGTACATAAATAATAAAATAAATAAATAAAATAAACAAGAAACTAGAAATGCAAAAGAAAAAATTGCGGCACTTATAAAAAAATGTTATCGACAGAATGATTCAATACCTGGAAACGAGACTATCACTGAACTAACACCGAATACCAAAGCTAATTCATTTATGCAAGAATTGACTAGCGTTTCTGTTAAAGTATTCTAATAACATTGTTGTAATTTCTTATTTTAAAATTGTGTACACCCCGCCTGATATGGTCTGTCAGTCTAACACTGTCATTGCCTAATATTATTACTGTGTGTGTGGCAACACTGGTGTCACCGCTCTTCCAGTTCTCTCTGCTGCTGGATGTACGAACTGTGCTAAAACTCTTCTTCCACATTACAATATCAATGAAACTAGTTTGTTTTATTTAAAAATCTCAACAGGTTATGGGCCCAGATGCCTCCTGCTTACACAGTTCGTACAAATAAAATAAAAATCGAAAAGTCCTTGTGATTCGATCCGATAAAACAGTCGTCGTGTTTACAGTGTTTTTTCATAAGTCAAAATGGCTTCGTCTACGACTGAGAAACTTAAAAACATAGAAAAGCTCAGCGATATCGAGACGTATCAGCTGTGGCATTTTCAAATTGATATAATTTTAATTATTTTTTTTTCAGGCTGTCGGATATAAAAAAGGACGACATAAAAATTGATGATTCGGACAAGCCCGAACTCAAGGCCGATTTCAGCAAAAAGGACGCGTTAGCCAAGTACATAATAATACAGACGGTGGACAAAAGGTTAGTTACTATGTTATTCTAATGCAAATCAGCAAGTGCCATGTACAAAAAACTTTGTGAAATGTTCGGCGGTACAGAAGAACGCCTATAAAATAAATAAGTACGACAAGAACAAAGACATGATACAAAACTTATCTCAGTTGGACAATCTCGTTTTTAGACTGCAACAGCAAATAATCTCCATGGATGACAGCTTAATTGAATCAAAAATACTAACGTTTCTATTTGCAGAATATGATAACAGCATGGGAATCAACCTCTAAAGAAGAAAAAACTTTAACCAACTTAAAACTTAGATTAATTAAAGAACATGAGAAACGTAGCAGTACATCACATGAGAACGAGGTGGTATTTCAAGCATCTAAATCATTAAGGAAAATGGAGAAACAGGAATCACAATCTAAAAGTAAAGTCGGTAACGATTCTAACTCTAGTTCTAAAAATAAAATACGTTGTTTTGGTTGCAATAAAATAGGTCATGTAAAAAAGGATTGGAAGAAAGTATGTTCTATTTGTAAGAAAAATAATCATAAAGAGAGTAACTGTTTCTTTAGAAATAATAAAGTTCTGTGTCATTTTTGAGCTATAAAAATAAACAAACAAATAATTCCCAGGACTTTATAATGGATTCAGGTTGTACATCACACATGGTAAATAATATAAACTTGTTAAGTAATGTGGAGTGTAATGAGACCTCTATATGTTTGGCAAAGAAAAATGAAAAAATGTCTGTACAAAGTGGCACCTTTGAAGGTGAAAATTGTGTCTTAAACAATACTTTGTGTGTTCAAGTTGATTTGATAAAGTAGTTACTGTTAAGTGCTATTATTGTTTAAAAAGTCTACAGTCAGACGTTATTCTGTTTAAAGTATGCTTGTTCTAATAAGTTGATTATACATCCAAACTTAAAATAAAAAAGGGTATAATAGAACCTGATGTAAGCATACAAATGTTGCCAGATTGTGTTAGCTTATAAGGAATGTGTTACAGATTGTACATAACTAGAATGTATCGGAGCTTATTTTTTGTTTTAACGATTGTTTAATGACTTAAAAATATATTTGTTTTAAAATTGATACCTTATTTAATATAAAGCCTTCTGTTTAAAAAAAAATTGCAAGATGTAGTGTTTGTAAAATGAAGAAATTAAGGGAGGGTGTTAAAGTATTCTAATAATATTGTTGTAATTTCTTATTTTAAAATTATGTACACCCTGCCTGATATGGCTGTATAACACTATATCATTGCTTAATATTATTACTGTGTGTGTGGCAACACTGGTGTCACCGCTCTTTCGGTTCTCTCTGCTGCTAGATGTACGAACTGTGCTAAAACTCTGCTTCCACATTACAATATCAAATGAAACTAGTTTGTTTTATTTAAAAATCTCAACAGTTTCTACACAGGATAAAGAAATAATCAAAAAGAGTTTTACTTCAAAATATTGTTTTAACTGAATCTTTGGCGAAACAATACGCACACATGAAAAGTAATACTGAAAGAAACGTAATAAAAAGACTTTATAGTTCAGAGTTAGCTCACCGTTACAAAGTGCGTACCAGATTAGGTCGTAGCACGGGATTAATAGGCAGAATCAGGTTCTGTAGCAAACATAATGTGGGCAAGCGTAGTAGAACAGCAAATAAAATCGAAAATTCTTTATTCAAGATGATGTCAGCCGTCCCAGTGCTGGAAGAAAAGAAACTAAGACCCACAAAAAAAAACAGAAAAAGCAGAACCGTTACCTTCTTGATACTATGGAAAAGTTGCACAATAAATTTAAACGTGATATGATCTACCATATGTTATGCTACTTGTTAAACCCTGACTGGCGGATAGAGATACCTGCGTATGTAAAGTGCATGCCAATATGGAATTGAAATTTATAGCACTAAAACAAAATATTGAAATTCTGAATTCTTACGGAAAACTAAATGATATAGTACTAACTACTGTATGCGACAAATGTATGTACTCGGAATGCGAAATATGCAATGGAACACCAATAGACTACAATTTTACTGCAACAAACCAAGAAGCAATTGTTTCTTGGCTTGAGTGGTCATCCACAAATGTTGAGTATAAGAAAAAAGATTAAATAAAGATGTCTGTTGTAACATCACTATTTAGTATGATATTAGTGTGTACACCACTAGATGTAATCTATGGTTCCGGTTCATACCTGTCACTCCGGCACTGCTATGTCTGATCCCGTCTGGAATACCACGACCTAAATGTCTCTGTGTAAACTGTGATCCTAGTCTCAATAAACCCAGTTTATAAACGTTATCTTTCATTTATTAACAACACAACATGGTGTCAGAAGTCGTGTAACAAAAATAAAGAAGATCGGTCAAGAAAATGCCAAACCAAGCCACGCGTGACGACGAAAAAAATGGCCGACAAGAAGCCCTACGTACGAACTTGAAACAATCGTTTAATTCAGATAACAGTAGTCAAGAATATTTTGTTGGCATGTTGAACAGTCAATTAAAGTCGAGTAAAAGTCATTCAGATAATTATGTGGATCATACTACACATAGTAGTCAGTCAAATAGTCAACACACAGTGACACATAGTCAGTCTCACTCACACAGTCAGAACAGTAGACATGGACACGGACACAGAGACACAGCAGTAGTGGTATTTCAGATGGGACAGTCACAGTCACCGTATCCCAATGATGAGAACAGTGACAAGTCGGAGAGATCCAACGTCAAGTCAAATAGTCAACGTCCCCATTTCTATCATCTCTGTGATGAAAGTGGTGATGTATCTGAGAGATGTACTGAAAGTAATCTACATCTCAATGATGAAAATAGTCACATATCTGAGAGATCCATTGTCCAGTCAAATAGTCAAAAGAGAAAAGGTCAAAGTCCATATTTACATCTCAATGATGAAAATAGTCACAAGTCTGAGGGATTACACAATACACAATGTCATCGACTTAGAAACAGTCGTCAGTATTCACAGTTTACTCAGACACACAACGAAGCATTAGTCAGTCACTCAGATATAAGTCATACAGTAAAGAATGTCAACACTGTAGAAAGTAATCATGCAAAACAGTCATGGGAAATTAACTTGTTAATAGGAAATAAACAAATTAAATGCATCATAGACTCTGGTGCAGATGTCAACATAATGTCAAAGCAGACATTTTATAACCTGTCAAAAGTGTCACTTGTCAAATGTCAAATAAATGTCACAGGATTTGGTGGAAAATCCATTCCGATTTTAGGCAAAGTGAACATAAATTGTAAATTGTGCATCAATAATGATGACGTCGTCGAATCTATAATGTTCATAGTAGCAGATTTAGATTGTCCAAATGTTCTTGGTCTACCAACATGTGAAAGGTTAGGAATAATAAAACGTGTATTTTCAGTATCAAAACAAGATTTTTGTAAACAAATTCTTACACAATATAATGATGTTTTTCAGGGACTTGGATGTCTACCTCCAGTCTGTCATCTTAAACTCAAGCCGGATGCAGTACCATGTGTTGATCCGCCCAGGAACGTTCCATTTGCGTTACAAGGGAGATTACACGAGGAGTTGGATCGCTTGATGGAGATGCAAGTTATTGAGAAGGTTACAAAACCAACAGAGTGGGTTAACTCGGTCGTCATAACCTTAAAAAGTTCAGGTCAGTTAAGAATTTGTCTAGACCCTAGAAATTTGAATAAAAACATCATGAGAGAATTTTATCCACTTAAGTCAATTGATGAGATTAGGTCTCAGCTCGAAGGGGCTGTATGTTTTTCTCATTTAGATGCATTCTCGGGTTTTTGGATGCTACGTCTGGATGAATATAGTTCTGAATTATGTACCTTTCAAACACCATTTGGTAGATATAAGTATTAAAGATTACCATATGGCATAAATGCCTCGTCGGAAATCTTTCAAAGAGTCATGATGAATCTATTCGGTGATATCGAAGGAGTCTTAATATTCATAGATGATATTTTAGTTTATGGTCCAAATGAGTCGGTTCATAATGAAAGATTACATAAAGTCATGCAAAGAGCTCGTCAAGTCAATTTAAAATTTAACAAGTCAAAATGTAAATTTTTAGTCACAGAAGTATGTTTTTTGGGTTATGTCTTCAGTAAAGATGGTGCCAGGGAAGATCAAGAAAAAGTCAAAGCCATTGTCAATATGCCCACACCAAAAAATGTCAAAGAGTTACAGAGAATATTAGGTATGATTAATTATTTAGGACCTTTTATTAGTAACTTGTCAGAAAAAACACAAGCATTAAGAAATCTTTTGAAAAAAGATTCAGTCTGGACTTGGGATGAGAATCAGAGTCAATGTCTCAAAAAACTGAAAGATGAGATTACAAACTCACCAGTTTTAGCTCATTACAATCCTAAGATTCCATTAGTCTTGTCAGTCGATTCGTCAAAATCAGCATTAGGTGCAGTCATTTTACAGAAAAACAAACCTATTGCATATAGTTCAAAAACTTTAACTGAAACCAAGGAAAGATACGCGCAGATAGAAAAAGAGCTACTAGCAATTCAATTTGGTTGTGAAAAATTTCATCAATATGTATATGGTAATAGAGTCACAGTACATACTGATCACAAGCCATTAGTCTATTTATTCAAAAAGCCATTACAGCGTATGATGTTAACTGTACAAAAGTATGATTTAGAAGTCATACATGTACCAGGTAAAGAAATGTATATATCAGACACTTTGTCAAGGGCAGCTTTGAAAGACCATTACACACCTGAAAATGAGTCAGAAATGTCTTGTCATGTCAATTTAATGTATGCCAATTTAGCAATAACAAAAGAATACAGCTCAAAATTGGCACAGGAAACCAAAAATGATGAATCCTTACAATTATTAAAAAAATATTATAATGAAGGATGGCCTAAAAATAAGAACAATGTCAGTTCAATAGTCAAACCATATTGGAATATTCAAGGTGAAATACATGTAATTAAAGATTTAGTTTTCAAAGGTTCAAACTTAATAGTACCACAGTCAATGTATAAAGAAATGTTAGAAAAAATACATCAAGGTCACCAAGGTATAAATAAATGTCAGAAATTAGCAAGAGAATCTTTGTACTGGCCAAATATGTCAAGTGAAATTAAGAATTTAGTCGAACAATGTCTTGTATGTGCAAAATACAAACCTTGTAATCAAAAGGAACCACTACAAAATTTTGAAATATGTAAATATCCATGGCAACAAGTCGGTATTGATTTAATGCATTTTGAAAGTTTAGTTTATTTAATTGTCACAGATTATTACTCAAAATACATAGAGATAGCATTATTAAATAAAAACAGTACTGCTCAAAATGTAATTACTCATTTAAAATCTATTTTTGCTCGTCATGGAATACCATTGTCACTGGTGTCAGATGGTGGACCTCCTTTTCAGTCAATTGATTTCAAAAATTTCTTACAAGAATGGGACATAGAACATGTTGTTACTAGCCCATATCATTCACAGTCAAATGGTCAAGCTGAAAGTTCAGTAAAAATAATAAAAAACATGTTAAGGAAACGTAAAGAAAACAAAACAGATCCATACATAGCTTTATTACAGTATAGAAATACACCAAAAAATAATTTGTCATCACCAGCTCAATTGTTAATATCAAGAAACTTGAGAGATAATATTCCAGTATCATATAAGAGATTAAAGCCAAAAGTAGTAACATTTCAGGATTATAAAGTGTCAGTCAAGAAAAATGATGAAAACAAGTCTAGGTATTATGATAAAAATACTAAGTCAATGTCAATGTTACATTACAATGACCATGTCTATTTTAAAAGAAATCCTAAAAGTAACTGGGAACAAGCTATTGTCAAACAAAGATTGATGAACAATAGGTCGTACGTAGTTGAGGATGTCAATGGTGTACAGTATAGGAGAAATAGAATACACTTAAGACATAAGTATTCACATAACTATGCAAACCCTCCTATGCAATCCAACTCGTCGCAGGGGAGAGAGGAAGGTGACAGACAGGAGTCAAGACTTCAAGAATCCTCATCTCATAAATCCTCAAGCGTAACAACCAGGTCAGGTCGAATTGTAAAACCACCAAGAAGGTTAATAGACGAAATAGATTAACCATGTAACTATTAAGTAAGTAGTATTAAGAAGGTTGTCTAGTTTTAATATAACTATAAGTATCATAGAGCATGTTGTCTGGTAGATAAAGTCGCTTGTCATTGTATAACTTATTAATTGTTTGTCAGGGGTTTAATTTGAACTCAACAAGGGGGATGTTGTAACATCACTATTTAGTATGATATTAGTGTGTACACCACTAGATGTAATCTATGGTTCCGGTTCATACCTGTCACTCCGGCACTGCTATGTCTGATCCCGTCTGGAATACCACGACCTAAATGTCTCTGTGTAAACTGTGATCCTAGTCTCAATAAACCCAGTTTATAAACGTTATCTTTCATTTATTAACAACACAACAGTCGAAAAGAGTTTTGCCAGTACTTAAACCTGATAAGCAAAACAACCTCATATCATTTACTGCACAGTTGAAAAAGTTAAAAGAACATCTTTTTAATATAAGTCATCAGTACAAATCCTATAAAAGTGTTAAAGACAACCTTGAGGACGATGAATTAGTGATTCATTGCGATTTTTCCGAAAACTACACGTGTAAAATGCACGAAGAGATTCAAGCCGTTCATTTCGGTGCTTCGCAATATCAGATCTCTATGCTCACTAGTGTTGTGTATAAGAAATATGAAAGACCCAAAAGCTATTGCACTCTATCAGATTCCACAAACCATTCTCTGCAAGGCATTTGGGCACACCTGAAACCGGTTTTGATTGACTTGAAACAAATGTACCCACAAGTTGAAATCTTGCATGTATATTCAGATGGTCCAACAGTGCAATATAAACAAAAGAAAAACTTTTTTTATTCAAAATATATATCGACGAGTTGGAGTTCGAAACGGGAACATGGAACTTTTTGGAATCATACCATGGTAAGGGTCCTGCTGCTGGTGTTGGCGCAAATATTAAACGACTCTTAGATTAGAAAGTGTCACATGGAAAAGATGTCCGAAACGTTTTGGGTGCATTTCATCTTTTGGATGGTG
The DNA here is from genome assembly GCA_947507805.1 of Aporophyla nigra. Lineage (NCBI taxonomy): Eukaryota > Metazoa > Arthropoda > Insecta > Lepidoptera > Noctuidae > Aporophyla > Aporophyla nigra. The sequence goes on along the minus strand of OX382292.1, from coordinate 20,127,945 downwards.
AACTAAAGTGAAACATTTTTGCATCGATGATCATGATATTCGTGAAATTGAATCGAAAAATGAGAATCTATTCAATTCTCTGTTAGCTGTACCCAACACCTTGAAGATACACCAAGTACAGGTTGTCAGCGAGCGACGATTCGTTTGACATATATTATAGAAATTTAAGTTGTTTCTGCAAAATTTCAATTATGAGAGGGTTTTGTGAATGCTTTTCCTTAAAAAAACATTGTCTGTTAAAGCGAAATACACCGAAAAGACGATTGAGACGTATTTCTTCCTCTAACACAGATATTGAAAATTTTGTTTTACAATGACGGGCCACAACACTATTTAAGTTCATTACGAGGGTCGAACAATAAGTACCCGTCTTTGAAAATAGATGGCGTTGGTGAGTGAAATTGACATACCTATCGTGTACTGTAGTCTGTTAGATGTCATCGTGCTTCATTTGAGGTTATTTCATTGGCTAGTTTTTTTTTAGAGCTGTTCGTATCTTTCTTGTCGCGTTCTTCTCAATAAAATGGAAAAAGAGCAATACCGATCCGTAATTCGTTTTTTTTTTATTTTGGATGGAAAAACATGCGATGAAATAAAAGTGAAGTTGGATGCTGTCTATGGGGACCCTTCACCGTCCATGACAACCGTGAGGTATTGGTTTAACGAGTTTAAGCGTGGTCGTACAACGGTTTTCGATGAGGAGCGACCAGGACGCCCATCAGACGTGGTTACGGAGGAAATCGTCGAAAAGGTCCATGATATCATTCTCGCTGATCGCCGAACGAAAGTGCGCGAAGTAGCTGAGGCTGTAGGCGTCTCGTACGGAACGGCAATCAGAATTTTGAATGATAAAATAGGTGTGAGAAAGGTTTCGGCGCGATGGGTGCCGCGATTGCTAACACTCGACAACAAACGGGTACGGGTAACAATGTCAAAGCAGTGTTTAGACCGTTTTAACCAAAATCCGCAGGAGTTTTTACGTTGAATTGTTACCGTTGATGAAACCTGGATACATTACTATACACCAAAGACGAAAAGACAATCCAAGCAATGGATTTTTTCCGGTGAATCTGCACCCAAGAAGGCAAAGACAATTCCCTCAGCCGGAAAAGTTTGTTGCGATACTGGTGCCTTTAAACAAGTAAAATCGTAACTGTACGTTTGCGTATTTTTATATAAATTAAATATCTCTTTTTTTTTCACATTTTCCATGAGAGAAATAGAAATATGTACATTCTTGAAAGTCAATATTTTATGGATTTTTATTTGATTTTTCCATTGATCGGATTTTCCCAAATAAATAGACTTTTTAGCAAAACATGATAGTATATCTTTTCTTAAAGCCTTATGTGTCCTTTTTGAAATTCCGTTGGAAATTTGAAGGTCGGTTGTTTAGAAAAATAGTTGTAAATTTTTGTTTGTTAAATGATAATTGGACTGGTTTTCAGTACTTATAGCTACCCAAATTAATTTTTTACCAACAAAATCTTGATAAAATTGGATTTGCTCTTCATCATTCTCTTGGACATAAAAAAACGAAAAAGTTTGAGTATTCGTAGTCAAGATTACTGCTTTCAGGACGATTTTAGAGCAAAAATCCCGTGGGGTAAACATTTACCCTAGTTTGTAATTTACGGGTGGAAAAAATGGTTTTGTATTGCTTAGGTTAAAAACACATCTGTCAGTGTGTTAACTCTGAATGTTTTTTCATTGACACCACTTACCATAACAATCGAAAATCAATTAGAACATTTGCAGCAAAATAGAGACACATCATACATCTTCAACAACAATTGTCAATAATTTAACTGTCACCAGCCCCAAGATCTGCATACATCTATTATCGTGCCACAATCGCCATAAGAAAATAATGATAACATGGAAGAAGACTTAATAGACCTACGATTACAGCAAAATTATAATGCACAAACGAGATATATTTTCACAACTAGTATGCTTAGGAATATAGATGAAAGAGTACCTAATTTGGACAATGTTGTTACCATACACAAGCCCAACCCAGAGGATGAAGTAAGACTACAAGAAGTTAAAAGAAAAACAGCACCGCCCCAAAATTATGAACATAAAAAAAGAATGGAAGAGTTGGGCTGAAACTTGTTATTCCCTGACGGAAAAAATTGATTCGATGAAGAGAGTTTCCGATTAACCGATTAGACTACTTCCAGGTACCTTCTCGTGTAATGAGTAATGATAAAAGGTTCCAGAGAAATGATTATTTATTTTTCACACTGTCCATAGTCGAGTAACTTCGAGCTAAAGCTAGTGTGCCACTATCATGCAGAATCCGTCAAGGGCTCGCCAATTGTTTGCGGTCTCTATGTGAATACTCTCGCATCGATTTATAAGTGTTCCCGAAAGTGCATTTCGTCTTTGCCACTTGCCGCTTAAATCGAGTTCTCGTAAAACAATATTTGTGAATAGCTTCATGCCAAATCAACACTTTCGTTTATTTCGATTTGAAGGGGATGAAACTTCAATACACAACAACATATTTGACCGTTACGTGTTTTGGCCTGATGAGCTAGAAAATATAAGTCTAGCAGAATTTGCTGTGCTTTATGAGAAGATTTCAAATATTATGTGGAGTGAGGAAGATGGTGATATCGAACCGAGAGAACTTCTTGATGAACCTATAACATATATACGATATAGGGACGGTTCACGCATGCGAGTAAGAAATAAGTTAGCTGTGTTACATACACGTTACTACACACTTAATAGTGACAAAGAAGGATATTATTACAGCTTAATTGTTTGCCATATTCCATTTCGCGATGAAAACCAACTAATGTTGGAAAACGAAACTCCAGTGTCTTGTTTCCTTAGACGAAAAGACGAATTAAGGTCACTGTTCACTAACGTTAATACCGAAGATTTCGCTCATTCAGAACAAGTTATTCAACAGGCACTTTCCCATGAAACCGCTTTAACCCTTTCACGCTCAAGGGAAATATTCTTCCCTTCTACAAAAATCGTTATCGATTGTTCAATTATTATTGAATCGATATTTTTTTTTACTGAATGTCAAAATAAAATGTGTGTCCAAGGCGGCAAATGTGTTTCTGAACGAATAAGAAAAAAAGAACTGTCAAACTTTATTGCGCCAAAACCAAAATATTCGCGGGCTGAACTAATAACATCTTGAAAGTGTTTTGGACTTGAGAAAATAAAATAACTGTATTTTGTCACGTGTTTTATATTATTTGGTAAGTATAATTTTATATAATAATACAGTAATCTGCAGAATATTAGCACAAGTACCTAAAAATTGCAAATCACCTAAAGGGAAAAAAACCCTCTGGTCCATATCTGGTGTATTCGTTATATTATATTTAGTGCTTTATGATAATGTATGGTTTTCTTGTATTTTTATATAATTTACCTTCATGTTTTTTTACAGAAATGGCTAAAAGAGGGTGCAGAGAATTTCATATTCAAAATGAAGAAATATTGCAGTTACTTATGGCAGATAATAGTGATGGAGAAGATGACTTACAGTTAGACGAAGAAGACCAGCAGCTCATAGCTCAAGATGTAGAAAATCGAACCGATGTTGTTGAAATTGAAGATTCTGTTCAAGAACCGACAAATCAAAGCTCATTACCCACCTGTTCAGATACTTCAGAGACCATTTCTATTTTCAAGTGGAGAAATAACTCATACGCTCCTCACACGTTCAATGAAAGTGAGTATGATTTTGGGCGCATAAATACATTATCTGACCGGCATAGCATGTTGTTGGCAATGGACATTTTCATGGAGGTGACACAAATGGATCAGTTAGTGTCTAATATCATAATAAAAGAAAGTGTCAAATACGCACAACAAAATGGAAGACCTTTTACAGTCAGCTTGGATGAAATGAAGCATTTTTGGGCATGAATTTTGTAATGAGTTATCATGTTTTACCAACTCTTAGGAATTACTGGTCGACTGATGAAGACATGGGTGTGCCTTTCATTGCTAATATTATGCCAAGAACTAGATTTGAGCAGATTCGGCTAAATTTACACTTCTCTGATAATTACAATCACTCACAATCGAGTGACCGAGCATACAAAATAAGATCTGTTATGCAACATTTCAATTTGTGTTTTCAAGCAGCAATGAATAACTCACTAAGGCAATCCATTGATGAACTCATGATAAAATTCAAAGGGCACAACATTATGAAGCAGTACATCAAAAATAAACCTACGAAATGGGGGTTCAAGATGTGGTTTAGATGTGAGTCTTCAACAGGATACTTATACCAGTTTGATTTACATACAGGAAAGAAAACTAATACAGAAATTGGTTTAGGTGAATCAGTAGTACTCTGTCTGACGGAACAACTAAAGGGTCTTGGTTGTGAAGTATACTTTGACAATTTTTTCAACTCGCCTGCTTTGCAACATAAACTTATGATGCAGAACACCAAAGCCTGCGGCACTGTTCGTACGAATAGAAAAAATGTGCCAAAGTCATTACCATCAGATCAAAGCATGAAAAGAGGCGACATCCATGCCGTAAGTACAAACGGCATAACATTCGTAAAATGGAGGGATACTAAAGCAGTCCATATGTTGACCAATTTCATATCTCCGGTGCCAACTAGCACAGTAAAGAGGAGGCAGGCAGGAACTGCTCAAAAAATAAATGTAACATGTCCGGAAGTAGTGATGCGCTATAATAAATATATGGGTGGTGTGGACCTTATGGACCAGCGCAAAGCATGTTACGAGGTTGATCGCAAGGCAAAAATCAAATATTACCTGCGCCTATTTTTTGACATCTTAGATATCGCTATGAATAACTCGTATATAATGTACGTAAAGTTGCACGAAAAACACCGAGTAAGAAGGTACAGCAGCCTCGAGTATCGCCAACATGTAGCACGAGGTCTAATAAATAATTTTACATGTAGACAGCGATCAAGACCCACTTTAGTCTCCTCTGAAAAGCTCCGCAATTTGCCAGCGCACAACATGGAAAAAGCAGAAAAACTGAAGCGATGCGTAAATTGTGCAAAACGACGTATGGAAAATAGGACACATAATAAATGTGTTATGTGCAATGTCCAATTGTGCTTTACGAGTAAACGAAATTGTTTCGTCGAATACCATAACTAACTATTTATTTTACTTTTCTGATAATTATTATGTTTTTTTTTGTATTACAAAGCAATAAATAAAATACCGATATAATAAACCTAACTCTTCGTTTATTTACTTTTATGGGGAAAAATATTTCCCATGCAATTATAGAAAAACCTATACACCCTGCTATGTTTTTCTGGTGATATTTTCTTACTTTACACCCACAATAGCTAAAATATTGTGTTGTATTGGTATATCTAAGGGTTAAATGTTGCCCGTGAAACGGGTCTACCGGGTCGGAAAATATCAGGGACAAACAAATTTTAAACGCCGATGAACAAATTAATCAATAAAATAAAGAAAGGGACATAGGATGTTGCAGGTTCACAACAAAGTGTTGCCACTACAATATTTCGATTTATTATTAAAACCCCCACTATCAAAATATTACACAGTCTCAACGCCCGTTAACATATTCATGAACTTATAATGTTTAGATGAATATAAACTTTTTGTCAAAATGTCAGCTGGTATGTCAGCAGTCAGCAAATACTTGAAATTTATCTAAAGTCTTATTTAAGGCTTTAGATAAAGTTATGTGTGTTAAGAATTAAGTGCTATCATTTTATTAAAGTATAAATGGGCGACTCTCTATAAGCTCGTAATCGGCTGCCCCGACCGATTTTTTCAAAAGTAATTGAATTATTCAAAAAAGAACCACTCCTTATAAAACTTTAACCACAAAACTTTGCGGGCCCTTTGTTTTTAGTGATGGATTATGGGCGGAAATGCAAACACTATTGAGATTTACAGAGATATAATTATTAAACTTAGACGAGCACATACAGTCATGAATCACAGTTCACAGGAAAAAGGATAGAGCGAATTGACAGCTAGGTCATTATCGGTGACCCAATAACAAAGTATGCGTTTACAAAGTAAGTTCTATTGTTCATTATGCGAGACCTATTCCATGCATAATACCATCACTTTATTCTATGATGTTTCGTTGACATTGTGTTTACAAAGACAGCTCTAATACTACCCCTTAAACCAATGTCACAAGTAATAACTAGAAATAATTACTGAACAGAATTACAAAACAAAATTTACCTATTAATGTCTATAAAACTTGAATACAAATCATAAAGAATGCGAGATACCAAGTAAAGCGAGAGATACATATAAACCAAAAAAAAACTTCTTCACAAATTATGTAAACATAATCCTTTTACAAATTGATCATGTTTTTGTCAACACATCTGCAATCATTAAATCTGTTGACAAATACTTAACAATAACAATGTTTTTCTTTATATTTTCTCTAATGAAGTGATGCTTCACATCAATGTGCTTAGTTCTATTATGATACATACAATTAGTAGTTAACTTTTGAGCAGACTGGTTATCATTATACAATGTTACTTTACAATCAATATTCAACAATTCATTTAGAAAACTTCTTACAAAAAGAGCTTCCTTACAACCATCCGAAAGTGCCATATATTCAGCCTCTGTGCTGGAGAGAGCAACAGTTTTTTGTTTGCGACTTTCCCAAGAAATCAATGAATTACCGAGCTTAAAAATAAAACCTGTGTAAGACTTACGATCAAGTTCATTTCCACCCCAGTCAGCATCCACATAAGCAGTTACATCCATACCACTCTTCTGAAAAACTAATCCATAGTTTACAGTACCTTTAAGATAGCGAAGAACACGCTTCAAAGCTTTCCAATGATGTTCAGTATAACACTCATTAAATTGACTGAGCACACTCACAGCATGAGCGATATCTGGACGGGTGCAGACTGCTATGTACATGAGACAGCCAAGCAAATTCCTGTAATGAGAATTTGTATTTTTATTATCACCTTTTGATAATTTGATTCCTTTTTCTAGTGGAGTTTTTGCCGGTTTGCAATCCATCATGTTGAACTTCTCCAGTACCCTTTTAATGTATCCAGTTTGATCAAGTGTAACTTTATTTTTACTTTTATTTACTTTCATTCCAAGAATGTGGTGTGCAGTAGCGATGGGCGTTGATACAACGAACTAGTTGAATCAACGTTGATGTCTCTTCAACGGAATTAACGTTGACCGTGTACAAATCAACTCGTTGAATTCGTCAACGAGTTACGAGACAACGACGTTTATGAATTCAACTCGTTTCATCGTTTGACGAATTCAACGAGTTGATTTGTACACGGTCAACGTTTTGTTATTTTCAACGTACGTAAATTGTATTTCTTTAAGAATAAAACTCCCGCTACGACGCGATAGTCATGACGAGAATTTGAACTCTAAATAATGAATACAAGATTTTATATTTATTTAGTCATTTGATCAATGTCATTATTTTTTAAAGAAAGTAAACAATGGCATTATTAATTCTTAAAATGATCATATTCGTGCGCGGAACGAAACGTTTCGGCTCCGGCGGGCCTGTGACTGGTTAAAGCGGCTGATTGGCCGGACACCTCGTTCGACTCGCGCGCCCTGCCCGTGATAAACAGGTTTATACTGGTTTGTTTGTTTACAAATACGAATAAAATATAGTTTGTGTTGTGACAAGTCGCGTGAAAGGTCACAGGTAACTTTGCGGATTGTCGAAATTAATATCACTGTTTGTATTTAATTACGTATTAGTTTTTACTGTATTAGTGTCAATAGTTTTTGTAAATATAATTAAGTGTAAATAGTTAAATAGGTTTTATATTTAGTGTACAGTTAAATAGGATAAAAATGCCGGGACGTAGCGGTAACAGTGAATTGTGGTTACATTTTGAGAAAGATGATAGTGGGAAAGCTAGTTGTAATATATGTAAAGAAAACATTTCTTATAAATCTACTACGGCCAATTTGAAAAGCCATTTGAAGCGGAAACATGTATCAATCTTTAGTTCAGCCTTTTCGTCTCAAACTCCGCCTCCGCCTATATTACTTCAAACAAATCCATCCTTGCCAGGACCAAGCAATATACCTGCTACTGTACCTTCTAGTCAAGGCCCAGTTGAGAGCACCGATGAGAGTGGAACCGGCAGAACTAAACGTCAGCGTTTGATGGCTGAATTTACTAATAAAAAAATTAGCGCCGAGCAAAAAAAACAAATAAACCTGGATTTATTAGATCTGTGCACTGACTCTTTCCATCCATTTTCTATAGTGGAAGAAAGGGCGTTCAAAAAATACAGCCGCTGGATCCCGGGATATGAACTTCCAACCAGGAAAACTTTATCGAACTCAATAATGCAACAGGCCTACACTAAGACCTTTGATTTTATACAAAATCAAATGAAGAATGATGTCAGGTCGATTTGTTTAACTGCAGATTATGTGGACCTCTTTAAAAACTGAAAGTTATATAGCCCTCACAGGTCATTATTTAACAGATAATTTAGAATTTAAAACCGTATTGCTAGGATGTTGTAATTTTTCCGGACACCATACATCTGAAAATATCGCCGCAGAAATCAGGACACTGGTAGAGAAATTTGGATTGAAGGAAAAAGTAAACTTTATGGTTACTGATAATGCCTCAAACATAGTCAGAGCCGTAAAAGACATTTTAAACTGGAAGAATTTTGGGTGTTACGCACACACACTGAATTTAATTGTTGATAATGCTCTAAAACTTGTCGAAGATGATATCGCCAAAGTAAAAAGGATTGTGGCACATGTTAAAAAAAGCACGCTTTCATCAGAGAGGTTGCAGAAATATCAAATTCAACAAGGAAATGAACCAAAACGTCTTAGCCAAGCCGTAGATACAAGATGGAATTCAACATATTATATGCTAAAAAGGTTTGTTGAGCTTGAAGAAGCTATTCGTGCTACCTTAGCTTTCACAGATAGTCGTTTACCCATAATCACTACCGAAGATTGGACATTATACTCACAATTGTGTCAAATATTAAGACCATTTGAGGAGATCACTAAATCTATGAGCGGGGAGAAATATGTATCTGGAAGTTCCGTAATCGTTGTCACACGATGCCTTAAAGAAGCATGTGAAAAAATTACATGCAGAACGGATTTGCTATCTGCCGTTACAGACGTTGCCTTGATATTAAGGTCCGGATTAATAGACCGTTTCGGAATAATTGAACAAAGTGGCACCTTTTCATTGTGCACTTTCATGGACCCCCGCTTCAAAACACAAGGTTTTTGTGATCAAAATGAAGCAAATAAAACAAAAGAAAGAGTTAGGAAAATGGTTGCTGCATTGATCGCAAAAACAACAGACACCACACCATCTACAGTTTTGACAGTAACTGACGACTTAAACAAAAGTAATGACGATTTAAACCCGTGGAATATTTTTGACCAAATGATTGCGAGTACTACAACACAAGGAACGCCACTGTCAAAGGCAATAAAGGAGGTAGATATGTACCTAGCGGACGAACTATTACCTCGCAAAGACCAACTAGGAAATTTAAACTGCCCTCTCGAATGGTGGAAAAATCATCAATTTGTATATCCCCACCTAAAACAAATATTTGTTACCCACTGTAACATAGTGGCTACATCTGTTCCTTGCGAACGGATGTTCTCGAAAACTGGTCTTATTATAAACCAAAGACGAACAAGGCTGACCACAAGCAAAGTAGAACAAATCATGTTCCTGAACGTAAATTCGCCTGAAGACCGGTTCAAGGGCTATGAATAAAATGTAAAATAAAATAAAAATCCGAATGTACCTAAAATTATTAAAAACAAGATTAAAAGTAAAAAAAAAGTATAATAAGCCAAAATAATTTAAATAAAAATTATAAATAATAATTGATTTATGTACATAAAAATCAGATGATCTTCTAAATACGCCTGAAATTTGTGTTTTATAGCAAATTAATCAGTCAGTCCTAAGCCTGAAAAAAGTATGAAGGGAAGATCATCTAGAACCCTAGGTAGGTAGTAGGTAAAGTCATCATAAAATGTTGTCCAATTTCATTAGGTAAACTGCATCAAATTGTTCGTAAATTAACATTACCACAGCATACGTTAATAAAAGCGTTTAGGCGTTTATCGTTCATGCAAGTTGACGTTCGTAACACGTTAACTCGTTGACGAAATTAACTAGTTGACAAACGCAATTCAACGTTAACGTTTCGTTGACGGAAAAACCTTCAACGACCCATCGCTAGTGTGCAGATCCAAAATCCTTCATTTCAAATGTGCTCATAAGTTCACGTTTCACCTTTTCTTTCAAAGTTGAACTGTTAGAAAACAATAAAATGTCATCGACATAGAGTGCAACTATTACTAATTCACTATTAGTTCTCATGTAAAATGCACATGGTTCTGACATCACCCTTTTGAAATGCATTTTCTGTAATAATACTTCGTTTATTCTCTCATACCACATTTTTGAAGCTTGCTTCAAGCCATAAATAGCTTTGTGTAGTTTGTACACAAATTTTTCTTTACCTTTTACTATGAAACCTTCTGGTTGTTCCATATATACGTTTTCATTTAGATTGCCATTCAAAAAAGCAGTTTTAACATCTAGATGATCAATGTCCATGTTAAATTCAGCAGCTATAGCAAGTAAAGTTCTAATAGTTGAGTGTCTTACCACCGGAGAGAAAGTCTCTTCATAATCAACTCCATATTTCTGTGAGTAACCTTTAGCCACCAGTCGTGCTTTGTATCTCAAGAGTTCATCATTGAGACCTTTCTTCTTTTTAAAAATCCATCTGCACTTAATTGGTTTCTGATTCTTTGGTTTCTCTACTAGAGTCCAACATTTGTTGTCATTAAAAGATTTATACTCATCTGTCATGGCTGCTGTCCACTCACTTGATTCCGTGCCTGCTAAAGCTTCTTGCACCGTTCCTGGTACATCATCGTCGTTGCATAGTTCTTTAACCAATAGGACTGACATTCCACTCTCATCGAGATCTTCATAAAGTGATGAATCGGATGTCATCTCATCCTCACCTGGAACGTATGTGGGATCCGCAGAGAAATTTGATTCTAAAGTAATTTCAACCTCACTGTCTGAATCATACACTGTAACTGTGCTCGATCTTGTTCTTCTTTGGTCATCAGAAGACTCTGGTCTTACGGTGGATGGTTCAGACTGGCTGGGCTCAGGTCGTTCAATATACTGTGAGCACTGGTCACTATCCAGGGTGAATTCTGGGTCATGAACAGTATTCACAGATTTCCCCATAGTATCATTTTGAGAAAAATCAACGAACGCAGAGTCAAAATTATCATCATGTGACCATTTATTGAAAAATTTATTCTCCAAGAAAATCACATCTCTTGCTTTGACACACTTGTATGATTTATCAGGATCCAACAGACGATAACCTTTAGTACTTTCACAGTACCCAACAAAAATATGTTTCTTGGATTTCGAATCCAATTTATTTCTAATCGGGGTAACAGCATAGGCAATGCAGCCAAAAATAGGTAAATGACTAACATCTACCTTTTTATACCTCCATTTTTCTTCAGGTCCAATTAGAGCCTTAGTCGGTGTCCAGTTCTTGAGATACACAGCGGTATTAACAGCTTCTGCCCAGAATTTGCTGTCCAGGCCAGCATCCCTTAGCATACACCTGGCTTACTCAACAATGGTCCTGTTTGCTCTCTCTGCCACACCATTTTGTTGTGGAGAGTACGGAACCGTTGTGTGATGTTTGATTCCATTCTCTTTCAGATAAGCCTGCAAGTTACAGTTAATGAATTCACCACCATTGTCACTACGTATCACTTTAATCTTGTGGTTAGTTTCATTTTCCACTAAGACTTTAAAATTCTTAAAATGTTCAAAAACTTCATCTTTGTTATGCAAAAAATAAACAAATGTTTTCCTACTGAAATCATCTATGAATAACAAAAAATATCTTGCACCACCAATAGACTTCGTTGGCATAGGTCCACACAAGTCAGTGTGTATCAATCCTAGTAACTGAGTTGCTCGTGTGTATGACTTTTTAGGAAAAGGAGCACGAGTTTGTTTACTTTCAATACAAGCAACACAAGGATTAAAGATATCAGAATTATATTTAATACCTGTGACCATACCTTTATTCATCAGTGCCATACTCCTTGAGTTCAAATGGCCAAGTCTACGATGCCACATTTCCTGTGTATCCTCTTTCACTGTACCTTTTGATGAGCTTGATGAAGAAAACATAACAGTCTCATCATTCGACTGTTTTTCTTTGGTAACTGTACTGTAAAAAGCAAAAATAGTATTACCTCCTCCCCCACACAAAGGCTGATCAATGGCATCAAGTTGATATATACCATTCCTATGAGTGGCTGTTGCCAAAACTTCATCCTCATCAGATATAATACATTTCTGTTTGTTAAAAATTACAGTATAACCTTTCTTAACTAAGGAACTAACAGAAAGTAAATTTGCTGAAAGATTAGGCACATAATAAACATCTCTTATTGTTCTGACACAGTCTTGCACTTTGACAAGCACATTACCTTGTCCCGCTGTTGGCAAAACTTCATGCTCATCAGATATAATACATTTCTGTTTGTTAAAATTACAGTATAACCTTTCTTAACTAAGGAACTAACAGAAAGTAAATTTGCTGAAAGATTAGGCACATAATAAACATCTCTTATTGTTCTGACACAGTCTTGCACTTTGACAAGCACATTACCTTGTCCCGCTGTTGGCAATTTATCACCGTTTGCTACACTCACTTGTGACACACTTATTTCACTAAAATCACAAAAAAGTTCTCGGTTGTTGCACATAGGTTATACCCTAGTTTTCGGTGGTGCAGCGGTGTCTTGGCAGTCTTTAAAACAGCGTTGTGTTGCGTTAAGTACTGCTGAAGCTGAGTACATCGCAATCTGTGAGGTTGCTAAGGAAGTGATATCAGTTAATGGTTTATATTCTGAACTGACTGGCTATAACACTACTGTAACTATTTTTAGTGATAGCCAAAGTGCCAGTAAACTAGTTTATACTCCTGCTATTGGAAAACGTTCCAAACACATTAATATAAGATATCATTTCGTTAGGGAGTTAGCAGTGCAAAGGGTAATTTGTGTTGAATATTGTGAGACTGCCCTTATGCCGGCTGATATGATGACTAAGGGAGTTGGTAAGCAGAAACATGTGTTCTGTACACAACATAGTGGATTAACTAGGGGTGTTGTACCATGAAGGTTATACCTAATGCACTATGTTCTGGGAATAGCCTTCTTTTGTTGTTGCTTAGCAACTGTTATATTCTGTATGTCATCTTATGTGTTCAGAAGAAGTTAATTTTATGTTCATAAAATGTATATAACTTTATTAAACCACTGTATTAAAATGATATTCTATTTTCATTAAAAGCAAGCTCAGCGAACACTATTTATACATTATAACAAAGGATGTAGCGTTGAACATTGTAGAAACGATAACAATTCATTCTATCAATTGAACGATGTGAACTTGGCTACGAATTTTCTATTCGTTTGTTCTAACCACGTGACTTAACGTTGAGATGATTTTATTCCCATACATTTGATTAGTTTTCGACTAGCGTTAACGATAACAGATTATCAACTTGGCTAGGGGTGCTGGTAAGTGATAATATGTATGTTACTTAGTTCAAATATACTACTGTTAGATGACAACACCGGACAGTCCCCTCCAGCGCGGCCACGTGTATAAAATAAAGAAGCCTGTGTGAACTCGTCCGCTTACAATCTAACACGTCGACTCACTTAGATTCCATTCCCGATCAGTTCGACTCTGTCGCCGACACAACGGCTGCGATCGACTCACTCACAGAGCACGTACAATCGATCGTAAACGATTGTTCACGGGAGGTTCCAGAGACGGTTGACCGCCTCTGGAAACTGCCAGACGATGTACGTGCTCTGATGACTGAGAAGAACGCAGCCGTACGTGCCTACAGCAACTTTCCCTGTGACGCGAACAAAGCTCACATGCGTTACTTACAGAGTGCTGTAACGTCGCGCGTGTCCGAGCTGCGTAACGCTAACTGGGATAAGATGTTGGGCGATCTCGAGCCGACTCACCAAGCATTCTGGGAACTTCAAAGGAAACTCAAATCCTCTGAGATTTCCAAAATTGCCCCCCTGACCCGCCCCGATGCGACCATTGCATTCGACGATATCGACAGGGTAGAATGCCTAGCCGATAGCCTCGAAGCCCAATGCACACCAAGTTCGCAGCCAGTAGACCAAGCGTTCGTCGATGAGGTGAACGCGGAAGTCGAACGCAAAGCCTCTCTCCCGCCCGTCGAAGACCCTGAGGATCCCCTGCCCCCCGTCACTCCAGACGAGGTGCACGAGATCATCAAGGTTCTGAAACCACGCAAAACCCCCGGATCAGACGGCATCACCAGTAGAGTGATCAAGCTGTTCCCCGCTCACCTGATTATGCTCATGATCACCATCTTCAATGATGCACTGAGTAATAACATTTTCCCCCAAACGTGGAAAGAAGCCACCGTCATTGGCATCCCTAAGCCCGGTAAGCCCAAAACCGAGCCCACGAGCTCAAAGTCCTCGGCAAAATCTATGAGAAACTTATTAATAAGCGACTCAGGGATTATGCCGAGACGAAGGGCCTCATCCCCAACGAGCAGTTCGGTTTTCGAACCGAACACTCGTGTGTCCATCAAGTGCTCTGTATTGTCGAGCATATCAATGCTGGCTTTCAGCGTGGTATGTTCACGGGTGCCGTTTTCTTCGATATAGCGAAAGCGTTCGACAAAGTCTGGCACAACGGCTTGTTATACAAGCTGTACCAACTCGGAGTGCCTGACCGTCTCGTGCTCATCTTACGAGACTTTTTCGCGAACCGCACCTTTCGCTACCGCATCGAAGGGGCACTATCCTCCCCTATGGGAAAGCACTGTTAAGTCAGTGAAACATCATCTTAAAAGAGTACTTGGGATGGCACACCTCACATATGAGGAAATGTACACATTACTAGTCCAAATAGAAGGTATTCTTAATTCAAGGCCTCTCACACCTCTTTCATCCGATCCATCTGATCTCTCAGCTCTCACTCCCTTTCATTTTCTAATTGGTCGTACTCTAACTGTTCTACCTCATCCACATATGTCCGACTGCGACTCGGCACGGCTGCCGCGTCATCAACAAGTCGAACTTCTACGTCAACATTTTTGGAGACGCTTTAATAAGGAATATATTTCCCAGTTGCACCAAAGAACGCGTTGGCAGTGCTCACACGGCGCGCTCACATAGGGCTCATTGGTCATCGTGAAGGACGAGGCGCTGCCGGTGGCTCAGTGGCCATTGGGACGTATCGTGAAGCTGTATCCGGGACATGACGGAGAAGCTCGGGTAGCGGACATCAAAACAAAGACCGGGACAATCAGACGGGCCTTTCATAAAATATGCCCATTACTGGATGGACCATCGGACTGATCACGAAGCATTCTTCATACATCATCATCATCAGCAGCTAGGCTGGCCTTTCCATTGTGACCCGGGAATATGTTAACGCACACGTTAACACCTCCCACACACATGCATCATCAAGCAGAAGGGAACGGGCGGCGTGGTATCGCAGCGGCTCGACGACGGCTCGCGCGCCCTCCACCGACACTCGTTTTAACAACGCGACCACGATCGCATTATTGGTATTTAATTTAATTTTGACCGATGCAAAGACTTAAATATAACCTAGAAATACAGTCTACTTTTTATTCCACCTGGGCCTATCAAATGGCGAAGTCAATATTAATGATGATGAAAACAATGATGACGATAATAATGCAATTAATGAAAACGAAGTTGATGTAAATGAAGATGCAAATAAAGATCACGAAAATAATACAATTAATGAAAACGAACCTATAATTGAAGAGGATGAATAGAGGTCTTTTGATTTTTTTATTATTATTACTTTTTAGTATTTTTAAGGAAGATGAAGAGGATTTTTTGGTTTCGAGATTTGTTGATTTCTTTATTAGGATTTTGATTTTTGTTGCTATAATTGTAATAAGTGTTCTGTCAAGCAGAATCCCGAGTAACACACTTGCGTTTACTCAATAACTATAACTTGTATCTTTTTTCATACTTTGTTTAGTTTAATCGTTTGATAGGTAGAGATTTATCAGGAAATTATGCTCAAGTAGTTTTTGAACTGCAAATAAAAGAAAGACTGATTGACTAACATAATTGTTTTATTACAATTCACTTAAATATTATACAATTTAGTCAAACATCCAACATTTTTTATAAATAGCATGTGATCAAGAAGGGCACGCTATTTAGACCATGACCCGATTGGAACATAGTTGTTAGCCATGCAAATATAAAAATCACACAATGTAAAGGGAGCGCGCGGGGTCTGAGAGGGTGTGAGGGGGAGACCCGAAACGCCATTTTATTTTGCGATGACGCAGTGCCATTTCTAACTTATGAGACTGCGCGCGCTTTCTAACGTAAAGTTTTGTTGTCTAACCCTACATTTTTCATAATAAATAGTTTGCTCATTACGCATTGTTTTACCTCGATCCACAACTTTAACAGTGGTCTTCGAGCCAGATCGCGAATGTTTAATACTCCGCCGCCGAGGAGAAACATGGTAAACACCCGCAGCACCACTAGCAAGCTGAGGGAGAAGGAGGAGTTGGCGGCAAAATCACAATCGATAACAGCGCAGGAAATGCCACCGCCTACACCAGCTAAAAGAAAAGAAGATGAACTTAAAGTGAAAAGTTCTTGTGCCGCGAGTGTAGTGAAATCGGAACGAACCGGAAAACAAACTCCGCCTTCACATACATCACGACAGTCAGTCAAGTCCAAGAAACCATCATCATCACAATCGATTCAAGCTCAGAAAAAGAAACTGGAACTAGAGGCAGCCCAAGCGAAGGCGCGTATTGAAATGGAACTCATTGATAGAAAGTTAGCGGCGGACCTAGCAGAACTCGAAGAAGAATACAGTCCACCATCAGAAACATCGGAGCAAAATAACGGCGCGGGTGATATTGAAAAGTGGTTAGAGCGTAGTCAACTAGAACTACAGCAACTTGACACTGAGAAACACAAGTCGCACACGAACCCGGCCGACACAGACGGAGCAGTTCAACAGCTTGCAAGCGCAATAAAAGAACTCGTGACGTCCTCCGCTATTCAGCAAAATACCAAACTAATAAGTAGTCTCAGCACACCGAAAGAGCTTCCTAGTTTCAGCGGCGACCCAAAAGAGTGGCTCCATTTCGAGCAAGCTTATGTGGAATCCACAGAAATATGTAATTTCACCGATAAAGAAAACATGTGGCGGTTACGTAAGTATTTGCGCGGCGCCGCTCAAGAAGCTGTAGCCGGCCTGCTTATCAGTGGTGCTTCATCTGCAGACGTCATCTCCACTTTGAAATTGCAATTCGGAAACGTTGACGTCATTCTTTCTCGCATCGTGTCAGATATAAAAAGGATGAACAACCTGTCAACAGATTACCAGCGAGAAATAGTACCGTTTTCTGTCAAAATAAAGAACTACGTGGCAGCTGTACGAGCCCTTGGCCGCCATGAATATTTACAAGGCATGGAAGTAGCTAACATTATTTTATTCAAGCTACCCACTACCCTGCTCGCGAAGTGGACAGACTATAGTTACCCGCTTATCACTGCCGAAACACCAAAACCAAGACTAGGTATGCTGTCAGATTTCCTCACCGAAGAAGCTGTGAAAATATTGACCTGTAGTGCTACGTTATTGCAACCTAGAACGGACACTTACAAACGTAAACAAAGTGATAAAGTGAACAATATACAAACGGTTCTAGTGCAAGATGGACAAACTGAAGAAAAGTGTCGTTATTGTCGTACTGCTACTCACAAATTAACGGAGTGTAAAAAGTTTAAAAAATCACTACGAAAGGACAGATGGTTGCACGTAAAGCGTAACGGTATTTGTTATAAGTGTTTACTAGAACATCATCGTAAGGACACGTGCACGGCTCCCAGCTGTGACGTAAACAATTGTGGACAATCTCATCACCGGTTACGGTTACTACATTATGTGCCGCGTCAGGACAGCGGCGAGTCCGCGCCAGCGGTACAACCCGAAGTGCCTGCACTCAATACTGAAGTTTCATCCGAAACAATAACAAATATTTATGTCAGCTGTTCTGTAATGTTGAAAATTGTACCTATAAATATTCACGGACCAAACGGAAATGTGAGTACGACCGCCCTGCTAGACGACGGCTCGACTGTGTCGCTGGTTAGCGCTTCGCTGGCTGAGAAAGTGGGGCTGCGCGGCCGCCGGGAATGTCTTCGTGTATGTGGCGCGTGGAACGATACCGAACTAGTGTGCAACGCACAGCGCGCAAAGGTGACTTTGTGTGGCGTTGATAACAAGATGTTTACAATCGACGCACGAATTGTTGAAGAATTAAATCTACCACAAAGTTTGTCTACAGTAAATAGCAAAAACTACGCGCACCTATGTGACGTCAGCCATAATTTATGCACAGAAACACAACTACAACCACAAGTCTTAACCGGACAAGATAATTGCCACCTTCTCTTACCTTTGGAAATGAGGGTGGGTAGACCCGATGAACCCTGTGCCACCCGTACTCCCCTGGGTTGGTGCCTGCATGGAAGGGTACCTAATGTTTACGTATCTGATTCCGCAGTACGTCACTCCTCATTCTTTGTTTCTAGTGACGTCATAGAAACAGAATGTATCTTGCGAGAGATTCAGGAGGAGGTACGAAGGTCGTTCTCAATCGAATCCATGGGTGTGTCTGGCAAACCAAGACAGAACTCGGAAGATTTACGCGCTGAAGAAAGTTTAGAACGAACTTCTGTACTCATGAATGGTCACTGGCATGTTGGCTTACCGTGGCGAGACGAGAAGTGTGTAATGCCGGACTCCTATCCGACGGCTCTGTGCAGACTGAAAAGAGTTGAACTCAAATTAAAAAGAAGCAAGGAATATGCAAGTAGATACGAAGACCGCATACGACATCTATTTGATAATACCTATGCAAAAAGATGCAACAACTTAAATGTCGCACCGCTGAGAACTTGGTACTTACCTCACTTTGGTGTCGATAATCCCAACAAAAAGAAATTACGTTTAGTGTTTGACGCGGCAGCTAAAACAAATGGGTCATCACTGAACGATTACTTACTAAAAGGCCCTGATCTACTTATGTCGTTATTCGGCATTATGTTGCGATTTAGAGAAAATCGAGTAGCCGTGTCCGGAGATATTAAAGATATGTTCCTCAGAGTGAAAATTCGACCAGAAGACCAGGACGCCTTACGATTTCTGTATAGAGAAGAACCAGAGGGACCCATAAACACCTACGTTATGACATCTCTAATTTTTGGTGCAAATTGCTTGCCCTTTATTGCTCAATTTGTAAAAAACAAAAACGCAAAGCAACATGAGTCATCAATGCCCGCTGCGGCTGCTGCTATATATAAAAGTCACTACATGGATGATTATATAGACAGCCTACCTAACGAAGAGACCGCGATACAACTGATACATGACGTCATGTCCATTCACCAGAAAGGTGGGTTCGAAATGCGTAATTGGACGAGTAATAGTAAACAAGTACTTGCGAGCCTACCTAAACATTTACTAGGCGATGCAGCGGTCAAATTCAAAATAGGACAACAGTATGAAGGCGAACGCACGCTTGGATTGATTTGGCATCCAAGTGATGACACCTTGAGATTCGACGTATCTTTCAAGCGGATACCCGAGAGTATTATAAATGGGACACAAAAGCCTACCAAAAGGGAAATGTTACGTGTGGTAATGTCTATTTTTGACGTATATGGCATTCTAGCACCGTACACCATAAATGGAAAGATTATATTACAAGAAACTTGGAAATTACAGATCAGTTGGGATGATTATATACACGAAACAATGTTCGAGAAATGGACCAAATGGATTGGTTTATTGAAAACATTACAAGATGTTAGCTTGCCAAGGCACTATCCGGCTGCTACCACAGGAGTGAGCGAGAAGGAGAATAAAGATTCCCCGCCATCCAACTCGAGCGCTACGTCTACGACTGCTACGAATATTGCTACGGACGTAGCTGACGCGACATCGGCTACGAGTGCTACGACGCACAGCTGTTGCGACATCAATAATCGAAAGATTGTTACTCAATGTAGTTATAGACAGCTACAGCTGCATGTATTTTGTGATGCGTCTAGCAAGGCTTATTGCGCCGTCGCATACTGGAGATGGAGTAAATGTCGCGTTGTAGGAAACAAGCCGATAACTATTCCACGATTGGAACTTCAAGCTGCTGTCCTAGCGTCTAGATTAGCAGACACAATAGCTAGAGAACATACTATAATGCCTGAACAACGATTATTTTGGAGCGATTCGACAACGGTGCTACACTGGATCAGAAATGATGCTCGTGATTATAAAGTATACGTAGCAAACCGGTTAGGGGAAATTGATGAGCTAACGCAGATGAATGAATGGCGATATGTGCCTACAAAACTAAACGTAGCTGATATTGCTACGAGAGAAAACTACATCTGTCCCGTTCTACAAGATGAATGGATGTACGGGCCTGCGTTCTTACGCTGCAAAGAAGACGAGTGGCCGCATGACGTCATATCTGTGGAAAGAAATGAAACACAATTAGAGTGTATTAATTTAATTAGAATTGATCTACAAGAGATTAACTTACCTGTACCTGATGCTACTCGCTTTAGTACCTGGCTTCGCTTACTTCGATCAGCTTCTTTGGTACTCAAGTTTATAAATAAATGCAAGAAACTTACTTGTGAGTTCGACGACACCATGAAGAAAGCTGAAATACTATTACTGAGAAAATCGCAAGCTGAATCGTTTAGCAAGGAGCTAACTGAAATAAAAAGCAAAAGATGTGTACCAACAACAAGTAACATACTCACCTTATCTCCTTACCTGGACGAACACGGAGTCATACACGTCGGTGGCCGCATCGGTGCTGCTGCTGGTATTCAACCTGAAACTAAAAACCCTGTAATATTAGATGGAAGAAGTCACGTTGCGAGATTGATCGTTAAGTATTATCATTACTACTACGCACACGGAAATCAAGAAACAGTAGTTAGTGAAGTCAAACAAAGATACTGGATCTCCCGACTTAGACCTACCGTTAAACACGTAACATCTAAATGCTCAACTTGCAGAATAAGAAAATCCAAACCAGAAGTACCAAGGATGGGAGACTTACCTGGTGCTCGAATGACCCATCATGAGCGGCCGTTTACTTACTGCGGTGTGGATTTATTTGGTCCCATGGAAGTCACGGTGGGAAGGCGCCGCGAGAAAAGATACGGTGTCTTATTCACTTGCTTGACAGTACGAGCAATCCATCTGGAAGTAGTGACTAACCTTACAACCGACTCCTTTATAATGGCTTTGCGAAGGATGGCTGCGAGACGTGGATGGCCACAATATATGTACTCCGACAATGGAACAAATCTTCGTGGAGCGGATACGGAGCTGAAGAAGGCTATAAAAGAGCTAGACGAAGAAGTACTTAAAGATGAGGCCTTAAACCGAGGAACACAATGGACTTTCATACCGCCCGCGAGTCCCCACTGGGGTGGGGCATGGGAAAGGCTCATCAGAAGCGTGAAGACCAGCCTGAAAATAATTTTAAAAGAACGTGCTCCCAGAGATGAAACATTAAACACTTTGTTGACAGAAGTGGAGAATATGGTGAACAGCCGGCCATTGACTCATGTGTCTGTGAACCCAAATGATCCTGAAACGTTAACCCCTAATCATTTCTTGTTGGGATCGTCATCTGGCTTACCCCACATCGGAAAATTTGATGAATCAGACGTTTATCTGCGAAAACAGTGGCGAAATTCACAAAGGTTAGCTGACATGTACTGGCGAAGATGGGTCAAGGAAATACTGCCAGACTTGCTTCCCCGCAAAAAATGGCAAGAGGAACATCAAAATTTACAAGTGGGTGACTTCGTACTTATAGTGGACCCTGAAAGTCCCCGCAACTGTTGGCCCAAGGGAATAATTCAGGAAGTTATCCCTGGAAGAGACGACCGAGTCACAATGATTCGAATAAAGACCAAATCAGGAATGTTGACTAGATCAGTCACGCGCGTCGCTCGAATACCAGTGGATAGTGAGTGCTGCTGAGGCAGCACTGGGGTGGGGCGTGTTAGCCATGCAAATATAAAAATCACACAATGTAAAGGGAGCGCGCGGGGTCTGAGAGGGTGTGAGGGGGAGACCCGAACCGCCATTTTATTTTGCGATGACGCAGTGCCATTTCTAACTTATGAGACTGCGCGCGCTTCCTAACGTAAAGTTTTGTTGTCTAACCCTACATTTTTAATAATAAATAGTTTGCTCATTACGCATTGTTTTACCTCGATCCACAACTTTAACAATAGTGTTAACAGTTTAAATTGTTAATGTATGTAATAGAGGAATGAAATAAAGCTCATTCTTGTATGTAGTTACTACAAACTTATAGCTAATGCTATTGAAACTTATGTTTTCTGTTGTACGGTTATCATTCTGTACACCTGTTTTAAACATATTAAGATATGATGATGGGTAATTCGAAGATGTTAGATAAATTTTCAATTCTGTACCCTTTGCTATGGTCATCGGTTATTTCTGCCACTTCTATAATTTCTTCTTGTATAGTCATAAAATACTTATCCTGTCTTTTGTTAGAAATTATGAACTCACCAAAATCAATTATTTTTCTGTATTTGGAATTTGTTTTTATGACAGGATATTGGTTTGTAGTTTCATTTTTCGCTTTATTTAATTTAGAATGAACATTCCAATCACTCTCCGTAAGCTTTTTAGCTATTTGTGACAATGGCTTGTTGCCAGCTCTAAGCATTGGTTCTCAAAAGGGTAAGAATTAAAGGTGTTTAGTGGTCCGAATTTACGAACTTCATCAGTTATATGTACCAAATTATGAATGTTGCTAGTAATGCAGTTACCATAATATGTTTAAAGTTTTCTATAAAATATAATAATAATTCGTGAGAAAGCTCCAATATTGAGCTGTACTTTAGGCTAGAGCAAATTGTTACCCCACAGATAAGCGTCAAAAAATGTTCATAACCTTTTGACATAAAGTCAGGTAGAATAACAATACTCAATAATAGAAAAATGATCGAAATTCAGATGCTTTCCAATGATGAAGCTCATCTAGACCTCGCATGGATCTATGAATTTCGGAGGGTAGTTTACAGGTGAGTAAAAACTCTGTTACTTTCAGCGTATCGTCAGCTCGCCATTTTGTAGTATTCTTAAAATTTCCATCACGCCTCCCACGAGTAATCGTTTCATAACTCCCAAGTCAATCAGATGTAAAGAATTAGAAATAGGAAAATCTTCGATCATATCGATAGTTAATTTTAAAAAGAACAAATGAAGAATTCAGAAATAACAAATATAGAGATCATCTAAAATCTGATACACCACTATCAGATTTTAGATGATCTCTATATTTGTTATTTCTGAATTCTTCATTTGTTCTTTTAGGACATCTTGAGTTTGGGAACACGACAGTATGATACTGATGCGAGTATTCTCCTACAGGCATACATTTTAAACATCCATGCCTAGAGTTGAAGTTGCAAACACCTGAAAATGTAAAATATTTTGAATTAAGGATCGTCATTATAGTCCGACCTAAAATACCTCTTTTATTTATAAATTAATAGTTTCATGATCTACTTTCACCATAAAATATAGAACAGATTACGGTGGCCACTCCAAAATAATATTAGTGCTAAAAAGAGGACACATAACGTCTGTAATGTAACACGTTTAATCATCATACTTTTTATAAATGCTCTCGCTGGAGAGTCGCAGATGAAGCACCTTATTTTCACATTTACCGTAGAATGGGGTTACTTTAAATCGCGGGGCGACATTGATCGAAACTTCTTTTAGAAACTTAAGTGCAAATATTGAGAAAACAGAACGCACTAGCCCACTTTTTTTTTCGTATTTATAACACTGATTGTCAGCCATCTTTCCCTTAGAAGCATAGGCGAGTGCGGCGGCTCGTTTTGTATAAAACTATTGAAAAGGTGAGTAACTACATATTAATATCTTTTTTTAGCCTGCAAAACTTTGTCCGAAACTAATTCGCTTTGTGTATAGGCATAATGCAATTTATATTCGGTTACTTAATTTTTAATTTGTGAACTATAAAAAAATATTGTGATTTCCTAACCTCAAAATTTGCTTGTGTTATTGGCAAAAAATTAACGCGGGGTGACATTGATCAACAGGCTGGGTGAGATTGATCGGTGATCAAAGTAACCCTACGTTTTAAATTAAGGGTGTGGTTAACTACTTTTATCCGATTCTTATGATTCTTTATATATTATTATTAATCTATTGCTTCAGAAACATCATGCCGCGAGATTACAAAAACTAAACCCGGAACGTGAAGATATATAAACTACAGTGACAAATTATTAAATGAAGCTTTGTCAAGAGTAGTGACAGGAGCTATGTCTTTACGGGCTGCATCCAGAGAATATGATATTCCCTTTGGAAGTCTGTACAACAAATATAAAGGAAACTTTACTAGAACTCCTGGTGCACAACCTATTTTTAGCCATACCGAAGAAAAATCTCTGTTGAAGGCGGCAGCAAAATGTTCTGATTAGGTAACGTTATCCTTTAACCGCACTTGATTTGAGGTTTTTAGCAAAAGCTTATTAAGACAGACAAGGCCGACATGTTGCTAGATTCCAAAATAATCTCCAAGGCCCCGATTGGGCATATTCTATATTAAAAAGGCACAAGGACGAATATTCGACTAGAGTCGCCGCAAATATAAAAAGATCCAGGGCAGGTGTTTCAAGGGAAAGTTGAAATGTATTTTTTGGTAATTTAAAGCCAGTTATCAAAGATCTTCCGGGATCTAATATTTTTAATTACGACGAATCAAATTTGAGCGACGACCCAGGTAAAAGCAAGGTATCTTCAAGCGGGGTGTTAAATACCCTGAGCGAGTGACCAATTTTTCCAAAAGTGCTACGTCCATTATGATTTGCGGATCAGCAGATAGTGTGATGTTGCCACCATATGTTATTTACAAGAGCCAACACTTATATGATACATGGAAAGAAGGAGCGCCATCTGGACCGCCTTGCTGTGATAAACGTTGTTGTGCGGGAGGAACAAGATTTAATAGAACCAGCAGTGGGTGGTTTGACTCTGAGACATTTCGAGATTGGTTTATTAAATGCTTTCTACCTCATGCTAAAAATTTACCAGGGCGCAAGGTAATGATTGGCGACAATTTATCGTCCCATTTAGACACAGATGTTGTGAGACTTTGTGCAGAAAATGAAATTGATTTCGTCTGCTTGGTGCCACATTCCACCCACTTGTGTCAACCATTGGACGAAGCATTCTTCCGCCCTATGAAGGCTGCCTGGCGTGCAATCCTAGCAGAGTGGAAAGCTCAAAATATGCGAATCACAAGTGTCCCTAAGAACACTTTCCCCCGACTGCTTACTAAGGCTCTGCTTAAAATGAACTCAGCACAAACAAAGCCAAATACACCATTTTGCACTGAGTCTTCAGGAATAAAACGTAATCTGAGAAGTGATTTCAAAGCCACTGGATTTTTTCCATTTAACAAAGAGCAAGTCTTGAAACGCTTGCCAGATAACAATGCACTTGAAAAGTCAGATGCGCCGGTAGAGTCGGTTTTAACTGATTATTTACGCACAAAAAGATTTGGTGACTCTTCTTCATCAGCTTTACGCAGAAGAACGCGCTTAAACTTAGCTCCAGGTGCTAGCGCTTCCAGAACAATTCCTGAAGCAAATGAAGAATTACTTGGCCCTTCATCTCCTGAAGCTAATGAAGAATTACCTGGCCCTTCGTCTTCTGAAGCAAATGAAGAATTACCTGGCCTTTCGTCTACATCAGCTGATTTTGAAACAAACGAAAATAAAATTTGTGTTGGCAGATACGTACTTGCAAAATTTTTTACTACTCGTGGGAAAAAAAACATTTAAATATGTTTGTCGGATCATTGATACATCGCCGCACATTGTGGTAATAGGATATGTCATTAGAAAATAAAAAGGTGTTTGAATTAGTTAAAAGTGACATTTCGGATATAGAAAAATGTGATATAATTTCATTTCTTCCAGAACCAAAGTCTTTAAATGAGGAAGAGCCAACCTCTAAAGTAGAATTCCCGTTTGATGTAGACATTCTAGAGTTAAAGTGTCATAGTAGTATCATATTGGTTTATTGTTTTTTATAAATTTATCATGTTCAACGTTTAATAGTTCTTTAATTTGTTACTCAGAGGTTATACAGGGTGTTTGGTGCATCGTGTGCCAAATTGAAATGGTCGACTGAAGGGGTCATCCGCTAGCCTTTCAGACCCCTTAACACCCCTCATGCTCTGTGGATTTTTTTTTTGACTTTTATTGTTTTCCAAAAAAAAAGACCCAAATTTTACATTCAAATACAGATTTTTAAAAAAAATATAAGGCGTAGACTCTGAATTTTAATTTTATTTCGATGTGTATTGTTTAAGAATACTTTTAAATTCAAAATTAGTGATATTAGTCACTTAGTTTTTTTTTAAATTCACTCGCAAAGGTAAAACTTAAATTAAAGCTAAAAAAAAAAAAAAAAAAACAACTTTATTTGCCAAATAAAAAACAACCTAGCACAATTTCAATGAGCATCTCATAAGTAGTACAGGTAGGTAAAAATCTTGTCTGAAGTATCTCTGTAAGTACATATTGTGGTTGTTAGCACAGAACTGATTCACTCTGTTCCCCGTACTAGTATAAACTGTATTACGGTGGAACAGACCTCCTCTTACTCTGTAATTGTACAGTTTATAGCAGACTTGTGACAAAATCAATCTTCCTAGAATCTTACTTAGTTTACTATTAACAAAGCAAAGTAGGTGCAACATAATTTGAAATAGAGGTAAATAAACAAAAAAACATGACATTATCACACAGTAAACTTAATTTTTGTAAAAAACTTGTAGGTAGATGTTAAAGTTGACATAGTATATGCAAAATATTCAGATGCAAAATTTGTTTACAAAGTGTATGGCTGAACCG
Organism: Aporophyla nigra; assembly: GCA_947507805.1. NCBI lineage: Eukaryota > Metazoa > Arthropoda > Insecta > Lepidoptera > Noctuidae > Aporophyla > Aporophyla nigra. Next base: position 20,100,766 of record OX382292.1, on the reverse strand, counting down.
AATTAGATTAAAATTAAATTAAAATTCAAAATTAGATTCAAATTTAAATCAGATTCAAATTTAAAATCGGATTAAAATTCAAAATTAGATTAAAATTCAAAATAAGATTAAAATTCGAAATTAGATTAAAAGTTAAAATAAGGTCTTAATTATGCAATTCATCTTCCTAAAATCTGTAATAATTGATCAGTGTGTGTGTAGTGACGTGAAATGTGTAATGTTAATGTGTTATGTATTTTGGTGATTTATTTTATTAACGAGTAATTTGGAGCATTTTTTCTGTATCATCATAATTTAGTGAATTAAGAAACTTAATAATTTCCGTTTTACAAGCGTGGCTGTTAAAATTACGAATACGGACGTGCTTCGATATTTTATTATACATGAATGGTCCTAGAAAATTTGAAAATCTGTTTGCAAATGATGTTTTACAATAAGGCACGGAGTAAACAATATCTTGCCTTCTTTTTGTCGTATAGTCTGGTGTTTTTTTGTGTTGAATTAATATTATGTCTTTAATGAATAATTGCCTAACTGTAAGAACAGATAATTCTGAGTATAACAAATAGGTGGGGTATCTAAATCTTCTATAACTCATTACCTTAAGAACGGCACGTTGCGCTCGTTCTAAACCTATAAGAACGGTCTTGGAAGCACCTCCCCATGCCGCAATAGCGTATGTTGTGATGGACTGGCACAACGAAAGATACACCAATAATATCAGTTTTGGCGGACAAAAGCAACGTATATTTTTAAATATATATATAAGTTTCCTGACTCTCGAGGTAAGGGTTGAGACATGTTCTTGCCAGTTTAAATGTTGGTCAATGATTAATCCAAGGTATCTTAGTGAGGAAGTTTTTGAAAGATCATGGCAAGAACATTTCCCCGGCACATTACATGTATGAGCATTTATGTGAATAATGCCTGGAGGTGGCTGACCACTCTTTCTAATGCTAAAAGCTATGTATTTCGTCTTAAGTGTGTTTAAGGTAAGAAGATTTGACTGTAGCCATTCCGAAACCTGTCTAAATCCTGCATTAGCCAGTTCATTTGCCTCGTCCCATGTTTTCCCACTAAATAAAAGGGCTGTATCATCTGCATATGCTATGACACGGCCTTGGGTCAGATGTAAATCACACAGTTCATTTACATATATAAGAAAAAGTGTGGGACCCATAACACTTCCTTGTGGTACACCGAAAGTCACACATTCTAGGTCACTCATGAAACCGTTTATTCTGATACATTGCATCCTATTAGACATATAGTCAGTAAGTAATTTTAGAGCTGTTCCACGTACTCCTAAAAGTTCAAGTTTTTTAAGAAGCAGAGGAACAGAGACTGTGTCGAATGCCTTTGCTAGATCCAGAAACACGCCTATTGTTTTCCTTCCTCTGTCTAGATTATCGACAATGGTAGAAGTAAGATTTGTTATAGCGTCATTAGTTGATTTATCCTTCCTAAAACCAAATTGATTGCATGAGAGCAGGTTCTGAGATTCAAGGTAACAAGTTAGTCTTTTGTTGATGACCTTCTCAAGTACCTTAGATAAAGAGGGCAGTATCGATATTGGCCTATAGTTAGAGACACAGTCTTTATCCCCCGCTTTGTGTATAGGGACTATCAAAGCCTTCTTGAGAGCTTCAGGAAAGACACCCATTGCCATGCTCTGATTACAAATCATAGTTATGGGCCAAACCAAAGTATCTACGCCTAGCTTTAACACTGAAGTAGGAATTCCGTCACAACCAGTAGCACTAGATTGTTTTAAATTTAGTATTATGCTTTTAACTTCATCAGTATCCGTGGGAAGAAGGACGAGAGAGTTGATACTGGAGCGTCCAGTGAAGGGAGTGTTACGTATCCTCTGGCTTTTAGTCTGTATTTCATTAGCTAAATGGTAGCCCACATTTGCGAAGTACCTGTTTACATAATTGACTGAGCTCTTTGGATCAGGTTTGATTTTCAACAGTTCTTCGTTGTTATGAGTATTGTCAGAGAAATTGCAAACATCTTTAATTAATGACCACTGTTTCTTTAGATTGGTTTTGTGCTTATTGATTTCCGACCTTAGATAGTTGTTTTTAAGTTTTTTTAATAAACTATTGCATGTGTTCCGGTACCTTCTATAAGTTACACATAGAATGACATTTTCTGGATCATTGCGCAGCTTTTTATGGAGTTGATCTCTATTTCTAATACAACGGCATAAACCAGGTGTTATCCAAGGTTTTATGGCACGCTTCCTTCGAGACAGCTTATATACCGTGGTATGGCTATCCATTGTTTCTGTTAACGCTGTCAGAAACACATTTGTCATTGTATTGCAGTCATCAGTTGTTAGAATAGATGGCCAGTTAATCTGTTTTAGATCTTCAATTACGGCTTGATAATCAATTTTTTTATAAGTTTTAGGTTTGCTAGTGTAAAGTTTGGATTTTTTTGACAGAGAGATCATAACAGATGAATGATCCGTTACAGTGGACTTGCAGATGACAGTAGTAGATAAAGCCGAGGTTTTAAGAAAGCAATGATCCAGGCAATTTTCATTTCTGGTTGGGAGTGTATGAGATGGCAGTAATCCATGTGAGGCAAGTAAGTCCATGTATCTTGAAGAGTTAGTGTTGCTATTATCTTTGATATTAATATTAATGTCGCCTATTAAAAGTATATTTCTAAACTTCTTTAAATTATTTAAAATACGATCCAAAGCTGTGAGAAAATAATCAATATTTTTGAATGCAGGCGATCTATAAATTGATATTATTGCGAGCTCATTTTTAATAGTAGAAAGTAGGCAGTTCATTTCATCAGTATTGCTTATAGGTTCAACGATTTTAGTTTCTAGATACTCTTTAAAGTAGATCACAATCCCACCATTTTTGTTAATTGTTTCAGCAGTAGCGAAAGTTTTATATGAGGGTATTTTGGGTAGTGCCTCAAGTTTATTTAACCAACATTCAGTTAAAATAACAAAATCAAATTCTATATCCAGTCGATTTAGTAAGACCTGAAAGTCATCGAAATTATGTTTCAAGCTTCTTATATTTTGAGTCAATATTTTGTATTTATTAGATACACCAAATACTTTTTTACAATTTTCAGGAATATCCACACTGTGTGCAGTGCCGACAGTTATAGTTTTTTCTATATCTTCCGAAATATCTGTTAAATTAGCCATACTGTTTGTAGTAATTAATTATAAAGAAGATTAAGTCAGCAGCACAAAGTAGGTATTCCCTATCACCGTGTAAATGTAGTGTCATATATTTAAACAAATTGTGTGTGTGATTTGTATGTAATGAGTAAATATTGTGAGTATAACATGCTTGTAGGGATAATTTTACAGATTTTTTGCAGATCACAAAAATTACGACCCCTGTAGAGTCAAAAATTGAAAAAATTGATAAAATTATTAAACGGAAAATGGAAAAGCAATACAAAATCAGACATGAAGGCAACTTAGTCTCAACTACGAGTCAAAGTTCCAAAAAGGGGGCATTAATATCGTTAATAATACCTTGGATTTGTTCAGTGGATTTAATCAAAATTGCTGGCTTATCTTCCGATTTCTTCAAGAATATCCGTCCATTGGAAACCCAGCAGAACTTGAAATCGTACTTCTTTTTTAACTCTCTAGATTGGTAGAAGAGTTTCCTGGCAGTTGGGGTAAGTGCTTCTGAGATATACACTGGCTGAGTGTCTCCAGATATGTTGAGTGCTTTAGTGCTATATTTATCTTGTTTGTTGTTCAAATTGTAAGATTTGATTGCTTTCAATGTTTTGGCACGCATTTTAACATTACAGTACTCAACAATAATTGTTTTATTTTGCCCTGATTTTTTTCGGTAGACTTGCCTTACTTGATCTGGGGTGATTTGTATGTTTAAGGAGCTATGTAGCTGGTTCACCACCTCAGTCAAATTTTCATGGTCAGTCACAGGAACATTTTTGATTTCTATAACAGTTTCTAGTCGTTTGCGTTGTAACTCTTCTACTTGGTCCTCGAGGTATTCAACTTTGGTGAGCACAGCATTATTTTCTAGCAACAAAGTGTCATATTTTAACTTTAAATCCTTGTACAAACCTGCATTTTCTTCCAGAGCTTTCTTCAGAGTATCGTTTGAAGTAATGTTTTCCTTATTTTGATCTTTAAGCTCACTTATCATTTTGTTTAGAGTAAAAAATTTTGAATCCTGATCTTCCTTGAGATTTTTGAACATTTTCTGCATATCTGTGCGAAGTTGAAGTATTTCCTCCATATCAGGGTGCGCCTTCCTTTTTCTCGACGAAACAGGATCTATGTCTTCTGCTCGTGAGAGTTCAGGTTCTGAACCAGACACCTTAGTGGTTGGTGAGCGCAACATAATTAGTTCTGACAATCTTGCATATACTGTAGCACAATTACGCGTAGTTGGTTACTCGGTGCTTGACCACTCCAGCCACAGTCCAATTTAAACCTTAAAACTTTCTCGATAGGGTCCAGTTTCTTTCAACTTTGTATAATAAATAGATTAAAAATATTTGTGCTCGATAAGTTACGTCCGTTCGCGACGAGTGCGAGCGAAGAAGTTTAACAAACAAATTTTACATTCAAATACAGATTTTTTAAAAAAATATAAGGCGTAGACTCTGAATTTTAATTTTATTTCGATGTGTATTGTTTAAGAATACTTTTAAATTCAAAATTAGTGATATTAGTCACTTAGTTTTTTTTTAAATTCACTCGCAAAGGTAAAACTTAAATTAAAGCTGTACATGTTACAGCTATTTATAAGGCTACAAAAAAAAAACCAAAAGCGACCGGGATCTTCCAACTCCCTCATTAATTCTCCAGTCTATCCTCTTTCTAATGATGTGCCACATGTCATTAAAGTATTTTAACAACTTTGTGAATTCGCTAGAATTGTGAATCAAGTCACATAAAACTACATTCCAAATTCTAATGAAAAAATATTTATTGCGGAACTGTTACTTGAGAAAGAGGTAAAATTTGTTTTCTCACTCTTTCACAGTAAAATCTATCTTCTATCTCTTTCTTGCATACCTTAAATCGGTTTGAACAAATCGCGCCGCCCGACCCGCCATTTTTTTAGTCGAGACATCACTGCCTCTGCTACCTAACGTGTGTGCTAGTTCACCATACTCCGCCATTTATTTCTTACTTTGTTATCGTTAAGTTTTGTTGGTTCTTGTTACATTTGTTTAATTTTTGTTGTTATTGTTAAACTTTGAGTTTTTTGTTATTGCAATGGCGACATTCTCTAACGAAGAATATGCGGACATCATGATGGCTTACGGAGCCACTAATGGCGTCGCTCGTGCAGCGCAACGACTTTACCAGGAACGCTTTCCTGGTAGACGATTACCTGGCCGCAGAGTCTTCCAAGACACATACCGACGCATACGCGAGACTGGCAGTGTTACTTTTAATGAACCAAGGGGCCATATTGTGCGACATAATGTTGAAGTAGACGAGAGAATACTGGCACTTTTTGAGGAAGACCCTACAAGAAGCATTAGAAATGTGGCATCACATCTTGATATTTCAATATGGAAAGTGTGGAAAGTACTTCGTCAAAACAAAAAGCATCCATTCCACTACACTCCGGTGCAAGGTACGTAATTTTAAACTAACTTTAAACCCGTGCAAGCTTTGTTTGACCTTGCCTTTGTTTTTGTTTGACCTTGCCTTTGTTTAGCAGGTAATGGGTATGGTATGGCGTCACTTCCAGGTAGTGAATCTATTAGCACGAATAGCGGGTCCTTTCTTGTGCAATTACTTATTGCCCAAGAGAAATTTAAAAGAGTTTTTTGTTTGTTGCAGGTCTTGAGGGTGGTGACTTTGAGAGACGAGTGGCTTTTTGTCGGTTTCTTTTACACACGGATGTGGATGATCCTGATTTTTTAAAAAGAATACTGTGGACGGATGAATCCAAATTTACCAAAGATGGGATCCTCAATTTACACAATTTGCACCACTGGACAACGAAAACGCAAAACCCACGTGTTAAAAGACAGAAATCTTCTCAAAGAAGGTTTAGTGTAAACGTTTGGGCAGGAGTAATTGGGAATCAGGTAATTGGACCGCATTACCTGCCCGATAATCTCAATGGCGAAGACTACCTGGAATTCCTACAAAAGGACCTGCCCGAATTAGTGACCGATGTGCCCGTATTTAATGAACGTGTACCCATTGTATTTCAAAATGACGGCTGTCCCGCGCATTGGCGATTGACTGTGAGGGAATATCTCGACAATGTGTTCCCCAATGCATGGATTGGACGCGATGGCCCTATTCCATGGCCGCCACGTTCCCCAGATCTAACTCCGTTACACATTTACGCCTGGGGACGTGCCAAAGAGTTGGTATATGCCACGGAGGTTCCAACTAGGGAGGTATTAGTCCAACGCATAGAAGCGGCATTCAATACTATTAAGGAGGAAATACGACTTCGTACAACAACTGTTGAAATACGAAACAGGTGTCGGGCCTGCATTCGCAACAGAGGCCAACAATTTGAGCAAGATTTGTAACAATGATTAAATAAATGTTAAAAATGCAATTTTGTTTTTTTATTTCAAGTAAATCCCACGAAAGATACAGATATGAGACACGAATTTACCTAACCATAAGAATAAGATAGCAGATTTATAGGTTTGACAGGTATCATTTAAGAGATTTTTTTTTAAATCATAATTTTGAATATTAGCATTAGGTGACTCGATTCACAATTCTAGCAAATTCACAAAGTTGTTAAAATACTTTTATGGCATGTGGCACATCATTAGAAAGAGGATAGACTGAAGAATTAATGAGGGAGTTGGAAGATCCCGGACGCTTTTGTTTTTTTTTTTGTAGCCATATAAACAGCTGTAACATGTACAGCTTTAATTTAAGTTTTACCTTTGCGAGTGAATTAAAAAAGAACTAGGTGACTAATATCACTATTTTTGTATTTAAAAGTATTCTTAAACAATACACATCGAAATAAAATTAAAATTCAGAGTCTACGCCTTATATTTTTTTTTAAATCTGTATTTGAATGTAAAATTTGGGTCTTTTTTTTGGAAAACAATAAAAAGTCGATAAAAAAAAACCATAGAGCATGAGGGGTGTTAAAGGGTCTGAAAGGCTAGCGGATGACTCCTTCAGTCGACCATTTCAATTTGGCACACGATGCACCAAACACCCTGTATATTTTTACACGCTTTATATTAGCTTCACTTGTATGTTTGTATGTTAGTATGTTTGAATGTTTGTTTGTAACCGACTCCTTATAGCGCGATTTTGACCCACTTTAAACGACCAGATTTCATTCAAACTTTGCACTCCCGTCAAAGACCGATGACAATGCAATAATTTCATAAATTTGTGTCATTATCCTTGCCAGGGTTACCAGGACAGCAAAAAAACTGTCTTCAGACACTACGCTTACATACGTCACAAACTAATTCGTGCCATTATCCTTGCCAGGGTTACCAGGACAGCAAAAAAAACTGTCTTCGAAAACTACGCTGACATACGTCACAAATTACGCTGACATACGTCTCAAAATTCGAAAAACCCTAAAAAATAGAAAATAAATAATAGTTTAAAAAAACTAAAAAACACGCTTCCATTGAAAACCAAAGTAAAAAGTACAAAATAATGGAAAAAAAGCGTGGGGTGCCTGATATCAATAAAAAAATACCTTAAAAAGCACCCCATGCTTTTTTTCCATTATTTTGTACTTTTTACTTTGGTTTTCAATGGAAGCGTGTTGTTTAGTTTTTTTAAACTATTATTTATTTTAGACAAGTTTCATAATAAGCGCCAATCAGGTGTCGAAATCCTGCCCAATTAATAGGGTGATTGTTGTTTATGCAGTAGACAGAGTAAAAATAAGAAAAGAACTGATTAGAATACAATTTTCGGTGATAGTTAAACTATTGCTTATTTCTATGTAAAAACAAATTATGTTCCTAAGTCGTAAAATAAAGACTGATTAGAGTAAAATCTGTTTTATTTATATGATCAAAGTTTTAAAAGCAGCATTAAAGCATTAATATGCTTATAAAATAAAAAAATACCGGTCGATTTTTTAGAGGCTCTATTTTTGGTTTTTCGTATATGTTGCAAAGAATTGGCCAAAATTCTTTTTTCGAGCTATTGAAAATTGGTAAACCATCAAAATTCAAATTTAATTGTATAGATTCAGGGATTTCTAGCCATACAAAATTAATAATATCTTTTAAAGGTTCAATAAGTCCTTTGTGCAAGTATTCTCCACCTTCAATTTTTTTAATTACAATATTTCTCTTAGTCTGTAATAATGTTCTCGGATCTACTGGCAAAACTCCTGGCAATCTTTGATTGACTACAGCTAATAATTCTTTTAAGGCTTCTAGAGAAATATTTTTATTTATGACCCATTGTTTTAAGTTATTACGAAATATTAAATTCTTTTCATATTCCGTTTCACTTTTTACAAAATTATTGGAACTCTCATCACTATCTTCAGACGCCTGAATTGATTTATAATCTTCAAACAAAGTAGATTCATAGTCATTTCTTACGGAACCCGTTTCTATCGATTGTGGTCGCACTAGATTTGTACTTGGATCAAATGAACTGGAAGAACTTATTGTCTCAGCCGTTTGTTTGGCACAAATAGAGTTTTTTATGTTTTCATACCCCCGCAAGCACTTTCTTCGTATGCCTCCTGTTCTTTTTCTATTTTTCCATGAACTGCAGTAGTTTTTAGCAATTTTTTTTAAAGGGAGCATGTTTTCACAATCCCTCAATTGCAGCGCCGAACTCAGTCATATGTCAACTACTAGCCGGTAAATGCTTACTAATGTTGCAGAATAGTTCTTCTAGCTTTAAAAACGTCTTCTTTTCGTGAATACCCAGCAAACTTCTGCATAAAAATCTGTTACTATTGCTTTTACCACAATTAGCTGCACATGACGGTAATTTCGTACTTAAAGCGGTATAAATTAGTTATAACAGCTATCATAATTTCTGTAAGTTACTATAACATAAACAACACCAACTTTATACTGCAGCTGAATAACTGTCAAAATGTGATGTGTAATACAGCTAAAAGAGAACAGAACCAAATTATCCAGTATCATGCTTGATAATGGAATTTTATACCAGTGTTATACAAAAGGTTACACACACTCTTGAGTAACAGGTCTGTTTATGATGACTATTTAAGAAATAAAATCGGCATATTACATAACTAACTCATCTAAAAGCATTATTATAACAAAAAAAAAAAAACTTTAATACAGAACTTGGCAATACACTCAGCTTGTATACATTTATAATAAAGCTTAAGCCTGCATAAGGTTAAATTGTTGGCCAATTATCTGACTTGTGTGCTGCCTGGGTAATAACGAAAATGAATGGCCGAACGTTTTGTGGAAATAACAGCTCATATTAAACATTACCAAAGATAAGACGACACAATATTCTGCGCTACATCTATTGGTCGGCACGGAGTCCACTACGCCAGTAATTAATTCTTTAATTAAGGATGTTACATTTGAAGGCTCGAATCCTAATCACGAAGCAATCCGCGAGCTACGTAGGCAACGGGCGGATGAACTACTAAATAAAAATAAATCCAAACAAGACGGGTATGTCAATAAAAATAGAAGCCCTCCAAAGAAGTTCAATGTCAATGACAGAGTCTTTGTCATTAAGAGCAGGGATGTTGCGGATGCCGATTTTTTCACATCTGCGGATGCGGATGCGGATGCGGATATTTGCAGGCTCACATCCACGGATGCGGATGCGGATGCAGATGCGGATCTTAAGATTTATTATAAGAAACTACGTGAGTGGAGAAATAAAATAATAAGAGAGTAATTATTAATATTATCTTATCTTATTTTAATCAAATATTTATTATAGTACCTAATTAAAGTTGAAAATGAGCGCATTATATTTAATAAATATCAAAATTGCCGCCTTTTCGGGGTCTATTCTGTTACGCAGAGGTTCATAAATTGAACGGCCTGTTAGTCGAGTGGTTAGTGACCCTGACTGCTAAGACTGAGGTCGTGGGTTCGATTCCCACCCAGTACAAATGTTTCTGTGATGAGCTCAATCATTTGTTCTGTGGCTGGGTGTAGTTTAACTATAGTATGTATGTATTTAGAAATATATAAGTATATTTATCAGTTTTCTGGTTACCATAGTACAGGTTCTGCCTAGTTTGGGATCAGATAACAGTGTGTTGGTTGTCCTAAGATATTAGATTAGATAAATTAAACCCGCACTACTAAACAATTGTTCGCTAGGAACACTGGCTGGTGGTGTCGATAAAATCTACGTGCTATTTATTGGTGATAATAGTTTAAATTCTCCTCGATGTACGGCTCCACCATTTAAGAGCACAATGCTGTGTATATTCACAATTTTATAATACACTCGAAACCTTAAATGTTTATACGATAAGCGCAACTAATCAACACCATACGACTGATTTACTTACCAAAAACAAATGATGCACATTACACAATAACAATCTCGTCGGATCTTGTCATCGAGCGAAATCTTCGCTCCTATTGGCCAATGATCACGTGTGTACGGAAGCGCCAGTCGCCGGCTACGTCTATTTTGTTTCTTGTCGCGACCTGTGCAACATCTGCATCCGCATGAACATCCGCAATGATTATTACGGATGCGGATGCGGATGTCCAAATCAAGGCGGAAGCTCCGCAATTTGCGGATGCGGATGCGGATATTCGCAACATCCCTGATTAAGAGATCACAAAGTACTGGCAAGTTGGATTCTGGCATGCGAGGTCCATATAGGGTTGTGAGTGTTCTACCTAACGATAGGTACGAATTAAAATTGCTAGCTGGTTCCTATGGCAAAACAAGTCAAGCAGCTGCTGGGTAACATGGTGTTGTGGCGCAGAGAATGGACTCCTGACACATGCTCTGGTTTCTTTGAAAGTTAGTTGAGAACTTTCATTGGTTTATTTCTGTTGTATGCACCCAGCTTTTGCTTTCACTATATAGACTATATGTATCAAACAATCACTGGTTGCATTTGTTTAGTGTTGTTGGGTGCCGAAGCTCATGTAAATCCTGAGTGCACGTGGTTTTGGGTGCCACAGACTATGGACTGTACAATTGAGAGTGCACTCCATGGTGAAGGTATCGAGGTTGATGTCGGTGGGGCCCATGCTGACTATAGACCGAGTGTAATTCCTGAAGTAGGTCTCATGGTTGACCTGCTGTAACCAATGTAAATCCTAATGCGCGTATGGTATTTGGTGTGGGAATATGACCTAATTAAATCCTACTTGTGATATGAAAAGTCGTTGCGTACGACTTTCGATTTTGTGCAGTGTTTGTGTTGTTCGGTACATAAAGTCGCTGCTATTCGATTCATTAGAACTCTTTTGCTGTCTTGTGTCGTAACTTTTAGTATGTGATCTTAACGTACATATGTGCATTATAGTTAAAGGTTACGATGAACATCAAACAGTCAACCATGACGACGATGGTGCTGGTCAGTCATCAAGAACTGGCGAAGGCTGCGAGGACGCTGCCATGTCAGGAGAGGCCGTGTTAGATGACAACACCGGACAGTCCCCTCCAGCGCGGCCACGTGTATAAAATGAAGAAGCCTGCGTGGACTCGTCCCCCAGATCCAGCATGTCCCTTGCTGACCTCCCCCAGTGATCGCCTAAACCGAGGTGCGAACCCCCCTCGGGGTTACCCTTAGGACTTTCGCTTTAGTTTTAATTTTACTATGGCCCGGCTGGAGGTCTAAAAAGAACAATGGCGGCTAATTATTTGATCAATTAAAGCTTGTTACATATATAAAAAATATTGTAAAATGTTCGTTACTAATTCCTAAATATATTATAGAAAAGATATTTTTCTTAAAACTCCGTGATTAACAAATATTGATAGTTTCATTCTTTGGTTTTTTAGCGGTAAATATGAATTTTAAAACAACTACTATGGGTAATCATAACAATGTTGCCAACTGAATGCTTTTCGCGTCAGATCTAGAACTTTTTTTTGCTGTACAGCGCAGTTAAATGTCTGAGAAAGACCAACCAGGTGGTAGTGGTGGTTTGTTAAATACTTAATTAAATTGACATAAACAAAATACCTATTTATTTTTAATATTTGGTCGTTTGAAAGATGTACCATTTTTTCTAACTTTAATTGGTCCGAAATAATGATATAAATGGCGACTCAGACCGCGTTGTTAGCAACACTGTCAGTGACAGATGCTCTCAGGGTATTTATGTTCTGTGGATGAATTCGAGCCGGTGTTGTTGTCGTTGTGTTTGAGTTTCGTGTGTTCTAGATTGCTTATTATTCGTTTTTATTTGACCCGGACTGTTTTATGGACTCTCGATCGATTCTTCCTCTTTGCGACCTGTGCGTGCTTTTCGACTGTGATTATACTCCTTGCGTGGTGACATTGTGCTATTCTTAACTGGACTCTGATTTTGCTTCACAACTTGTTCGGTCTGACTGGTGTTGGATCTTTACTTCACCATCACAATGGGAGACAACAAGAGACCTCGTCGTCCGCGGATTCTATGCATTAACTGCAACATCTGCGTTAATTATCTACGTCGATATCGAGCATTGGAACTTGATACGAGAGTAACAGCATTACTCTGTAGCTGGGTATATCCAACAATCGTGAGTACCTACAAAGCTAGCCTACTACTAATTAACTCCGCCCCTAAGACAACCCACTGACTCTAAGGTCTAGTAGACCTAGTAGACTAATGTCAAATTCTGATGATGTATACATTATTGACGATTGTGGAGTAATAATGCAGTCAGTGGGTCGTCTTGGGCAAATAATTACGTACATTTGAATAAATCTCTGGTATTATAAGAACATAAAGCTTCATAATCAGTAAGATTATGCAGCATAGTGTGCAGCAAGTTAACTTCTCAATTAAATGCAATGATACTTTTACAGATCACTGCAGATGACTTTATCTGTGAAGCTTGCCGAGATCTTGTGATGTCAAGCTTAAATCAGAGACTACAGCAACAAGTTTCGAATAGTGATGAACAAGCTGGATCGAGTCAGCAAGGCCACAGTAATGTGTGCCATTTGTGTGGTCGTTCTATTTTACGAAGGCGAAGTAACAGAATATTGACACAAAATCCTAATGAACAGCGTTTATCTATGATCAATATTATACAGAACAGGATAGCACCAAGACAGGTTTGTAAAAGTTCATAATAAATAATAATGATTTTATAACACTAATTGTTGTGAAAGAAAACATTGTGCGGGTGCAAGAAACAATAAGGTTAGAAGTTATTTTCGCCAATTCAGGGCAGTCTCATGCGGTGCAGTAGTATGACTTTAAATGTTCATTTTAACACTCCGTTAATTTGAAGTTTAAAAATAGCCTAAATGAAAATAATACTATTCTGCAAAAGTTTTGTATCCAAATATTACATCATTTTATTATGAATATTATAATTCTTAAGTTTGTGTTTTATTTTCAGATAACACCATCTGATTGTGTGTGCCAATCATGTTGGATAAGTGTGCAAAGAGAAGTCAGCCGAATGAATACTCTCGATGATGCCAGATCTTCAGATGATCTGGCATCATCGAGAGTATTCATTCGGCTGACTTCTCTTTCGACATTCGAACAAGTAGAAGCACCAGAAGAAACACATCAACCTACTGGTGCACAACCTCAGATTGAAAGTACTCGCAGTACAAACACAAATCAGATAATATTGCCTGACTACCGAAGAGCAGCAAATACAAGCAACCATTGTGTTTTTGTGAACTGCAGTAGTACCACTCTGCGTACAATATCAGACAAATTGCGAGCTATTGTGCTGAAAAATCACAAATATTACATACCAAGTTTAGCTCGAGTATGTGATGAGCATTTAATGAGCAATTCCTGGGAATCTCTAAGTGAACAAAACAGTATTAATTTGTTTACCGCTGAACAAATACAACATGTATTTACATTTGTAAATGCCTTCATTCCATCATTAGATTTTGAAAATATAGATGAAATGGATGAATTGATTTTCGAATATTGGATGGGATTAAGTAAAGAAAAGTTCAACAATTTAGTTGAAGACATACCACAAATTGTCCAAATAAAAAGAGGGAAGCTAGGCCTAGCAGCATTGCTATTAAAATTGAGGACAGGCGATTCTGACGAAAGAATTTCATCACTAGTACAAGTACCAAGAAGAACCTTGGAAACTTTAATGGACAAAATAAGGGCAATACTAATCGAACATTTTGTACCACGATTTCTGGGAATCAACCATTTATCAAGAGAAAATCTCTTACAACATAATTTATTGATTCCTGTAGGGCTATACCAAAACAATCCAAATAATGTAATTGTTATATGTGATGGCACATACATTTACATACATAAGAGTGCCAATTATTTATTTCAAAAACAAAGCTATTCCTTGCATAAGTACAGAAACTTACTAAAACCTTTTTTAATTGTTGCCTGCGATGGCTATATTTTGGATTGTTTTGGTCCTTATAAAGCCACTACCTCAGATGCCGACATTATGAATAGCCTATTCGAAGAAGGGTCTGCTCTAAGATCATATTTTCAAGGCGATGACGTATTCATTCTGGACAGAGGTTTTAGGGATAGTATAAGTTTGTTAGAAGGATGTGGATATAAAACATGTATGCCTGAAAGTCTCTTAGAAGGCGAGCACCAACTCACAACAGCTCAAGCTAACCGAAGCCGCTGTGTAACAATTTGTAGATGGGTGGTAGAGGCCGTAAATGGACACTTTAAGAGAGATTATAAAATATTCAGACAAGAATACTTTCATCGGGCTCTACCACATATGTTTGAAAACTTTAAAATAGCGGCAGCTTTGTTAAATAAGTTTGGTGTTCGCTTTCATGATAATATTTATGCGAGTGAGATTTTAGAAATAATAAGACAAAGAATGTTTATTCACAACGAACTGGCAGACATGGTAGAAGCAATTAATATGAATAGGAGAACATCCTTCTTCACAAATATAACTGCAGATGCAGAGAATTTATTATACTTCCCTACCCTGGAATACAGAGACCTCATTTTATTCGCCCTGGGAACATACCAAATACGTCAAGCTCGCTCGTATTATGGCGAGCATGTACGTTCCCATGGCGGATATACTATTGAGGTATGTAGTGAACCCATCAACACTCAGCAATATAATCTTAGAGGCAGTGGTAATATGACATTAATAAGGGGTAGAATTAAGTCGCGACATATAACCAGGCGAACTTACTTTGTTTATATAATTATTGAAAATAATATTCCTAGTCGTACTGGTATAACTGAATACTGCTGTAATTGTCTGGTGGGTCGGCGAACAGTCGGGTGTTGCGCTCATGTCATGACGCTTGTATGGTATCTGGGGTGGGCTAGGCATGAAGAACGTATTTTAGCCCCAGCGCAGTTTTTAGATGATGTTATTGTTAGAAAAGATGATGAAGAATAAATGTTTGTATTAAAAATTACTTGTTTAATTTCTTTCTTTAGTCAATAATTCATTATTTTTCATTTATTACAACAAACAAAAATTCACACGATAGTCAAAAACCTTAAAAGTTTTTTCAAATTCAAAGTTCCCGCCAAAAAGACTAAAGTCTCAATATTCATTAATAACGTAGTTTTTTGTTGAAAATCTTTTCTAATCTATGTCTAGGACCTTATTACGAACATTTTACGGTAGTTTCCATTAATGTAACAAGCTTTTTTACTTCAAATAAAATGATGTATGGGCACCTGCCATTGTTCTTTAACTTTTTAGAAATCGCCGGGCGAAAATCCGTTTAAGTTGTAAGAAACTTAGATTAACACGAGATGTCCAACAAAAAAAAAAAATTGACTCGTGCATTTTCTCTGCGGTCTTAGACCCACCTACATTGTCCCTCTGCCCATTTTGTGTTTGATTTAATTTCGTGCATTTTAAATTATCGTGTAATTTTTCCAATTTGTGATTAAAATTATTATAGAATAGAATAGAATAGAATAGAATATTTTTATTTCAGACCGGAGTCCATAGGGTTAGTAACAATTTTTCTTAACGTCTAGTGTTAGTAGATTACATACACAGGTACAAACATATAAATTAAAATTCAGCATGGAGCCGCATCCATCTCCGCAGCATCGGGGAATCCCACCGATCTGCGAATACACTGAGAATACTGTTGGTGCTGCCGGGAACACGAGTCATCAGGGATGCACACCTTTTTCTAATAATGGCGGCAAAACCATCAATATTATTATCTGCAAACATCCCTGACGCACTACTACGCCACGGCAGCCGCAGCAGCACTCTCAGTGCATTGTTATATTGAACGCGTAGGTCACTGTATGTCCGCTGAGTGTAGTTGACCCACAGGCTGCACGTGTAGAAACACTGACAGTAAGCTTTGAACAGCGTTACTTTCACTGGTTTCGTACAACGCGCAAACCTGCGGGCCAGCATGTTACAACGGACAGCCAGCGACCTACGTTCCCTTTCAATGTCACAATTATCTTTTAGATCTTCAGTGACCCAGTGGCCCAAATATTTAAACTTGTCCACCCTTCGCAGTGGTTCTCCACAAAGTGCGACAGTTGGAATATTCGCATATGTGACACTGCCAGCTTTAAAAACCATTAGTTCGCTCTTCGTGACGTTATATTTGAGCCCCTGATTCACCGCATAATTTTCGCATATAGCGATCAGTCGCCTCAGAGCCGCCGTTATCATTTTTAATGTTTTATTTATAAGACTACTATATATAGCGTTTATTTTTATATTATTTATGTCTAAATTGATCGGTAGTTTCTTAAAAAACTATTTTACATCAGTTTTGAAAATATTGTGAAATTTTACCGAAATACTAGGGAACTGTACCCTGTAAACAGTCCTCTGCCTGAAAATGCTGTTCATTTGCTTTGCATAATTTTCCTTCATAAACTTGAATTATTTCACACAAGCTGATCGAACACGTTATCCTGAGAGGAATTACTACAGAAAAAGAGAGAAGCAGAACGACTATTATACCAAAAAAAGTTAAATTACCCTCATTAGACTGAAGAAATGAGAGAAAAAGAGAAGATGAAGTACCAAAAGAAGAAAGATAAAGGTTTGCGGAAGTTAGTAATGGAGGTGCTCACGGGGTGTCATAACACCCCGTTCGCACAGAGCTGCCTTATAGAAGTAGAAAGAACATTGTGCCATATTCCGAGCCAAAAGAATAAGACTGAAAAGCGTCACTAATACTTCTGTTAGAGAAAATACGGCGTTATCAGATCCAGAAGCAAATACTCCGCCTTCAAGCCCAAGCCCAGCAGTTTCTAGTGGTAGTGAGCAAAGAAAAAGAGAAACTATAAAGATTTGCGAGATTTGAAAGAAAAACAAAAAAAGCGTCAAAGAAATTGTTAGTGTAATGGAACGCAACCAAAATAATTAGTTTTTAGCACCGATAGCGCTGTTGAAGCGTTGAGCTGTCACCCTCCCGACCCTTGCATGAGCCAGCCCGCGATGCTGCGCCTGTAGCTTTAAATTAGCCCCTAAATAATTTAACCCAGATCCAGCATGTCCCTTGCTGCCCTCCCCCAGTGATTGCCTAAGCCGAGGTGCGAACCCCCCTCGGGGTTACCCTTAGGACTTTCGCTTTAGTTTGTAATTTTACTATGGCCCGGCTGGAGGTCTAAAAAGTTTAACTTTTTAGAAATCGCCGGGCGAAAATCCTTTTAAGTAGTCAGAATCTTTTTCAGATTAACTACGAGATGTCCTACAAAAAAAAAACAAAAAAATGTAATAAAATAACCACGTTTTCTCATTTTCAATAAACTATTTTATAATTAAATTACGTTTAATTACCATAACCACGCAATATTCAATATTCCTTTATGGTAACAGAGCATGGTTGCGAAGTGGTACAATAGGATTATTGAGAAAAATGCAATAACCGCAAGCAGGAAAAATTGTCAGTGCGATTTGAATTTAAGGTTAAGGAATTTTGCAATTACATACATATTTCTGGTAAAACATCGCAAGATGGGTGAAAATATGTTCAATTTGGAAAAATTGGTCAGAAGAGAAAACTTTGCAACGTGGAAATTCAGTATGAAGACATATTTAGAACATGAAGACTTGTGGTGCTGCGTACCAGTAGATGCAAGTGAAGACGTGAAAGCACAAAGCTGATATTGTTATTGGACCCACAGAATTACGTACATGTTAAGGAATGCAAAACTGCAAAAAAAGTATGGGGCAGTTTACAAAAGGCTTTTGATAACAATGGTTTAACTAGAAGAGTAGGTCTACTTAAAGGCCTGATAAACACTGCACTGGAGTCGAGCAATAGTGTTGAGGACTATGTGAGAAAGATAATGAACACTGCTCACAAACTGCTGAATATTGGATTTGATGTAAATGGTAAGTGGCTCGGTACTTTGATATTGGCTGGTCTACCGGACGAATACAGTCCTATGATCATGGGACTAGAGAGTTCTGGGATTCAAATCAGTGCCGATTCAGTTAAGTCTAAACTCATACAAGAGGTAAACACATCAAAGTTATCACCATTCCACACAAATATGAAATCTAAGGGACCGAGGTGTTTCAACTGTAATAAGAATAGTCATTTTGCCAAATATTGTAAGCTGCCAAAGAAACTATCAGCAAACAAAGAAGCGAGTACCAGTTTTGTAGCAGCATTCTCAGCGTCGGTCAAAGAAAACAAGTATTAATGATAAATGGTTATTGGACTCAGGTGGTGCCAAGGTCACGGTATCTTTTTTGAACACTCTCGCGACCCTGGCAGGCATCGGCCCTGGCAGACCCCTTTAGTTCTGCTGACATCTCTTTGAGGCGCGCGTGGAACACTACGCGCCGTCGACCCGAGCCTGGTCCTTACCGGGCGGCGAGCTATCCAGTGCTCACCGCCCGCAAGCTCGCGCCTACGGTGGCCGCTATCGATCTTTTCCACCTTAATACTGTTTAGTGCTAACCATAATACGTACTTACAGATACTTCAGAGAAGAGTTTTCTTTTCAACTTTAAATGTTAAGTTTTAACTTTTCACATTATTAGTGTTCGATTCAGTTATTTTTTATATATTTCGTTAGTTCACAGTTGAAAAAGACCACGTGGTTTTTATGTCCTTTAAATATCTTGATGTGACGATATGGCAATATCAGTTTGTTCTTAAAGATTCGCTTATTAAATCATTAAGGCGAGGTGATTCAACACTCATACAGATTTGAGGGGGTGAGGTGCGGGGATATCCGCGAGGCGCCTCCCGCGCGTCCTTCTTGTCGAACACGTTAGCGCGCCATAAGGGCCAGGCCACAACAGTGCGTTGCGGCGTCGCATCGCAAAAATCAACGACGCCGCACAACGCATCGTGCAAATTTCCGATGCGCTGCCGCAGCGTACAAATCTGCGATGCGACAACGCTTTGCCGTTTAGTCGGTGTCCATACTTTGAACGACCTGCACGTGTTTTTTAAGCGATATGGCGCAGTACGATGTCGACCACCTGATATCTTTAATTTACGAACGGCCCGTCCTTTGGGACAAAACTATATCACAATTCAAAGACAAATTTTTAAAAACAGAAGCATGGAGGGAAGTGTGTACAAGTTTATATTCAAATTTTGAGGAGTTAAATAGTGTTGAAGAAACAAAACTCGGTAAGTACTTATAAACATTTATATTTTTGTTAACTGCCAACTAAGACCTCCAATGTTACTATTAAAATAATTACAAAATTCGTTTCTGATTATGTTAGCTCCTGTTCTACTTTCATGTGTTGTTTCGTGTAAAATTTGCAAAGAATCGTCAATAATCATTTCTTCAAACGTTTGTGCGCCATCTCGATTCAATACAAAGTTGTGTAATACACAGCATGCTTTTATAATGTCTATTGTGAAATCGTAAGAAACATTAATGGTTCGATGAAATATGCGCCATTTATTTGCGAGTATGCCAAAAGCGCTCTCAACATATCGTCTGGCTCGGCTCAAACGATAATTAAAAACTTGTTTTTCTATCGATAAAAACTTCCCAGAATATGGGCGCATTATATTATTTGTCAGTGGTAATCCTTCATCCGCCACGAAGACAAAAGGAATTTCTTTTTGAAAGCCAGGTAACGGTTTTGGCGGAGGTATAGATAATTGACCTTTTTTTAATAAGTCGTATAGATTTGAGTTCTGAAAAACAGTGGAGTCACATTCCTTACCACATGCACCTATATCGACATATATAAATTTGTAATTCGTATCAACAAGTGCTAATAGAACAATGGAATTATAATTTTTATAATTGAAAAATAGGGATCCACTGTGATCCGGGCTCAATATACGAATGTGTTTTCCATCTAGCGCTCCTATACAATTAGGAAAGTTGGTCTTTTTTTCATACTCTTGAGCAATTTGTTCCATCAGCTCTGTTGTAATTTTTGGTAATTCCAACCTTTTAAGAATGTTCCATACAATACGACAAACAAATTTTATTATTCCTGTTATTGTAGATTTTCCACGATAATATGTGAAATGCATATCTTTAAAAGTATTTCCCGTCGCCAGGTACCTGAAAGAAAACAAAATAAATCATTATTCGTCATATTTTTTTAGGTAACGATGTCATAAAGAAATGGAGAGGAATCAAGGATAATTTTACAAAATACGAAAAAAAATTAAACGAGCAATGTAAATCCGGAGCTGGGGCCAAAAAAATTAAACAATATCATCTATACGACCAGCTCCTATTTCTGAAAAAGAATTCTCAAAATAAAACAACATCAAGTCTTGACGATGAAGAAATAAGACCAAGCACCTCAACCCAACAAAGCCAGCAACCTGTCATGCCACGTTACCAGCCTGCATCGCGTAAAAGAAAAATTGACGAAGACGAATTTGAGAAGAATATTATAGCTGCTTTAAAAACACCTGAAAGTAGACATTTATCTTTTTTTAAAGGAATTTTGCCATCATTGGAAAAATTGAATGATAATCAAACAATAATTTTCCAAAGTCGTGTCCTACAGATATTAAGTGATTTACACCAACCATCATACTATCCCAGCCACTATCAAACTTCACAAACATCCGTCCAAGCAAACTATCAAACATCTCAAACAACTGTTCAGACTGGCTATCAAACAGCTCAAATGTCTATGCAGAGTGGCTACCAATCAGCTCAAATGCCTATGCAGAGTGGCTATCAAACATCCATTCAACGCAGTGCCTTCCAAAGCGGATGCGAAACATCACCGGCACCTATGCAATCGTCTCCACAAACGCCAAGGAATGATGATGTAAATGAGCCAGAACAAATTCATTTCGATGAGGAACTAACAAATTTGACGAATGACACACAATCGGAATACGAGTTTTGAATAACACTAAATTATGAAAATGATTAAACAGTATGATTATAGTAAAAATAGTTTATTTTTTTCTTACCTTACAGTTAATCCCAGCATCTCCAGAGGTTCGATGGGTTTTCTAAATATGTATTTCTTTTGTAAATGAGGCTTTATCAAACTAAGAAGTTCTTCAAAACTTACTACACTCATCCTAAAGTAATCGAAAAATTTAACCTCGTCCACTTTTAGCGCCTCATATTTCCTTTTGAAGTGGTTTCCATCTTTATTCATAATTGTCAGTAATGGGTGCACCCAGTACTTTCTTTTCTGTTTCTTTTTCTTAATACGCCTTAACGCAAGCAGAAGTAGAACACGCGCAGTGCGGTCCATGTCTCACTAGAAACTGAACTGACGGTTAGCGTCTTGTCGTACGATGTCGTATCCGATGAAATTTTTGCGTTGCGACATCGCATCGCATAGCTGTGCAATGTTGTTTTTGCGATGCGACGCCGCAACGCACTGTTGTGGCCTGGCCCTAAGTTCGGGCGGCGCGGCGCGGCGGCGGCGGCGGCGGGCGTAGCGCAGACAGGTCATAGTGTAGCGACATCAGTATGTCCACAGTATTAGAAACCACAGAAGAAAAGATAATAGAAGAACAAATATATTGATTTATTTATTTCTAAAACTATTTTACAAAGTTCTTGATTGAATTCTCGTTGGAACATTTGTATACAGCTGCTAATTCTATCTAGTGTATCCCACTAATATTATTAATGCGAAACTTCGTGAGTATGGATGTATGGATGGATGTTTGTTCTCTTTCACGTAAAAATACTGAACGAATTTGGATGAAATTTGGCACGCAGATAGTTTATAACCTGGACTAATATTATAAATGCGAGTTTGTGAGTATGGATGTATGCAAGTATGGATGGATCTTTGGGTTTTTTTTTCTATCGAGCAAAGTTAATTTAATCGTGTTTCTGAAAGTAACTACACATCCGTCAGATCCTTAAATACGACATATATTTTTTTTTTTCACAATTGTATAACACTATTTTCCATGTTTTTCCATTGATTCAAAAACTAGTGAGCGCGGTCTCTGTTGGGTTATGGCGTCTTAAATGCTAAAGAAATCTGTACCATTTTTAGATAGAGTCGCGAATCTCACATTAAATCAATAGAATAGGCGTGACGACAGTATGAAATAACCAATGGTTTTTTGATATTAGGGTACAATTCATATTAAAAGATAACTTTAATAAAAAATGTGAGATTAATAAGATTTTCAACAAAATAAAAGTATTAAATACTGCAATCGGCCATTTAAAATGAAAGACCAATCACAGCGCAATGACGTCACGTCTATGTAAATGTCACAGAATGTCACTGCGATGCTTACGCTTTTGTTGTGTTTTCGCATTTAATGATAAATCGTCTAGAGTCCTGCTAGCAGGACTTTCGGTCTTGCCGGTAGGACGCAACTTAATTGGTTTATTTTAACCAAACGTGCCTGCCAGCAGGACCTGGTTTGATACAAGTAGATAGTTTGTCAAATGTGTGTGTGTGTGTGTGTGTGTGTTGTGACATATTGTTTTTTTTTTAAATTATGTTTTCATGTTATTTTATATTGTGTTTTGCGAACTGTGTCAAATAAACGGTATTCTCTTCTCTCTTCTCTCTCTCTCTTTCTTTTTCTAGGCGTGTTTATTGCATCATCGTATGATTAGTGTGAGCGAGATGGCTGCGATGTTTAGACGTGGCGACCGCGTGCGCTCGCTACCGTCCCACTATGACGCGCCGGGTTCGGATAACGCCTGGAGTCGACAACATTTTGGTGATTCTTTTGCAACGACGTATTGTTATGGGAGTGTAACGTCAGTTTTGAAAAATAATAAACTAAAAGTAGTGTGGAAACTGGTCGGATCTACAAGTTGTGTTCACAAAAGTTTTTTAGAATCCGCAAATTCATTTAGTGATGAACCCACAACCTCCCGCGAACTACAGACACACCGCACACCATAGACACAGTCTCCAGTATCTAGGTACGTCGTCAAGTTCTTCGAACACTGATGATGATTCTGAAGAAGAATTAGAAGAGGATATTGAAGAAACAACAAACAACAACAGTGTGCTTGTAGGAGAAGTTGAGTGGCAGTTTAATAAAGAAATCCTGACAGACGTATTTTAAGACGGTGTGTATAAGCCCATGTTATTAAACTCGTCCAAAAAGCTAAGTGAATTAGAAACTTGGTTGTTATTTTTTCCTGAGGAAAAGATTTCCTATATTTTGTTCTGTACAAACTCACGCCTAAACAATATATCCAGCGCAATTTCTGAAAATGAGTTGTATAAGTTTTTTGGTCTTATGTATGCTATGTGCACTAACCACTGACCTCTATAAAATACGCTGGACTGGCTATCCCATACAAAATGACAACTATTTGCTGTGCCGATTCAAAGTGCCCCCAGTCAGAGTTCTGAGAACTAATAAGATTGCAAATGGCCGTTGTTTGTTGTATTTGAGCTAAGCGTCTCTGCGGAATAAAAAGGTTTCTAAAGTATTTACTGTGATTGTGATATAAATTAAAGTGTTATAATAATGACAGTGAGTATAACATAGCTGGTATTGTTCGTCCACACGGATATCGAGGGATATGCCTTGGGGGCGTGGCACGTGCCGCCTCGATGCTACCAATTGATAGTATGTTGGAACGGCGGCTGTACGCTTCATTCAGTCGCTTTGCAACTGCGTACATTGCACTATTGATGCGTAAAAAACCAAAATGCCGAGTTGTGCAGTAATTATTTGTAAAAATAGACCAAATACCATCAACCTGAAGACAAATGGGACGCCATTTGTAAAAAAATATGTAATGTAAAAAATATGTATGTAATTGTTTATTTACCGGTGGTAGGACACGTCCTACCACCGGTAAATAAACAATTAAGTCACTGTTTCATATTTTAAATAAATTTTTAAATGATTTACTAACTTACGTGCGGAGCGACACGAACTAACCCGAACTAGCCCGAATCTTCTCGAACGAAACGAACGTTTTCGACTTAGAGAGGTGCAATCGTTTGCGTGCGGCTGATTTTATCGATATGCGTATTATTGCAGTTGAATATTTTTTTACAGAACTCAATGGATATCCTCGTATTACTTGTATAGTAAAGCAGTTAAATAACTTATTAATTTAATGTTGTTTGAACCAAATTAAAACATTATAATTCCAATACAGTTACTCGTGAAGTGTGTTACTGTGTACTTAAAGTAATATTATGCCTAAAGATTTTCACAAATTAACAGTTTTTAATTTATTGTACAATATGATAAATAAATATTATATTTCATCCAGTTATTTATATTTGGTTAAAAAAAAAATACAATAATTTGTTTTCGATTTACAAAAACATTCAATTTTTTTTTAAATTTGCTTCCACCTTACGAAACCACCAAATAGCAAATTAAAAACTATTAATAATATTGCGCAATATTATTGACCGAGTAAGATTAATATTGAAGATCATCATCATCAGCCTATATTGTTCCCACTGCTGGGACACATGCCTCCTCTCGATGAGAGGAAGTGAGCCATGATCCACCACGAGGGCCCAGTGCGGGTTGGCAAATGTCACATGTCTTCGAATTTTTGGTTCTAAGACATGCCGGTTTCTTCACGATGTTTTCCTTCACCGTTATTGAGAGCAGTGGTAATGAAATTATTTACACAAAGTAAAGCGCCTGCCTGAGTTCGAACCCACGATCTACAGCTTGTAAGTCGAGGTTGATACCACTAGGCCACCACTGCTCTGCAAAAATAATAATAAATATTGAAGATTGCGATGGTAAAATATTGTTGAAAAGAAAAATATATTTTGCGCAACATTATTGTATTGATCACTAAATCGCAAGCTCATCTTAGTCAATCATGAGGCCGACCATCTAAGGTTCGAAGTTTAAATTAGAAAATTCGCGGTCCGTCACTATTTTGTCAAATCTTTGTCTATAATACTGAGGGTTTCACATTTTATTTTATTTCTATACAAATGTGTTAAAAATGTCGTATAACTTGCGTGAACATTGTATTATTACGCTCTCGGCTCCAATCCGGCCTCAGACGTAGTAACAAACTTAGGCCACATAGGTATAAAATAACGTATTATATTAAACTATTCTTAGTACCTAATAATATTTTTTTTTAAGATTAAGTAATATATTATTTATTTATACAGCATGATATGTAACAGGGAGCGTTCTCTTTAACCGATAATACAAAATTTTAAAAACATATTCCCATTTTATTTTAATAAAAGTAAACTATATTTTGATAGATATATAAAAAAAAAATATTTAAATAAAATTAAACGAAGTTATTATAATACAATAATGTGCTAAAATTAAATATCGATAAAAATAATCGACCATCGCTTTCGACTCCCTAATTGCATGCGTGTGCATTGGATGTTCGCAAATAGCAAGTGTTTACAAGTGAATGCCCCGCCCATTTTATGTATGTGTGCTATTAGAAATTGATTTAGTGTGGCTGCTTTCTTTTTGGTGTGCGTGTTTAAATTTTAAGTGTGTGTCGTCAGTACACTATTTGTTAATGTTGTAATTTTTTGGGTGGGAGATAAGCGGCGACTCTAGGATTCCTTACTATTCCGCAATGAAGGCATATCTCTGGATATCTATGGTTCGTCCAACATGAAATCGTGCGTATATTGTAAAAAACGATACGAAAAAGGCAGTGGTATCACTTTTCACAAGACAGTGTATCTAAAACATAAATACTTATTAGAAAACCGCTTAAAGCAGTGTATTTTTACACGCTTTATATTAGCTTCACTTGTATGTTTGTATGTTTGTATATTTGTATGTTTGTTTGTAACCGACTCCTTATAGTGCGATTTTGACCCACTTTAAACGACCAGATTTCATTCAAACTTTGCACACCTTTCAAGGACTGATGACAATGCAATAATTTCATAAATTTGTGCCATTATCCTTGCCAGGGTTACCAGGACAGCAAAAAAACTGTCACAAACTACGCTGAAATACGTCTCAAAATTCGAAATACCCCAAAAAATAGAAAATAAATAATAGTTTAAAATAAATAATAGTTTAAAAAAACTAAAAAACACGCTTCCATTGAAAACCAAACTAAAAAGTACAAAATAATGGAAAAAAAGCGTGTGGTGCTTTTTAAGGTATTTTTTTATTGATATCAGCACCCCACGCTTTTTTTCCATTATTTTGTACTTTTTAGTTTGGTTTTCAATGGAAGCGTGTTTTTTAGTTTTTTTAAACTATTATTTATTTTCTATTTTTTAGGGTATTTCGAATTTTGAGACGTATGTCAGCGTAGTTTGTGACAGTTTTTTTGCTGTCCTGGTAACCCTGGCAAGGATAATGGCACACATTTATGAAATTATTGCATTGTCATCGGTCCTTGACAGGTGTGCAAAGTTTGAATAAAATCTGGTCGTTTAAAGTGGGTCAAAATCGCGCTATAAGGAGTCGGTTACAAACAAACATACAAATATACAAACATACAAACATACAAATATACAAACATACAAACATACAAGTGAAGCTAATATAAAGCGTGTAAAAACTAAAAAACACGCTTCCATGGAAAACCAAACTAAAAAGTACAAAATAATGGAAAAAAAGCGTGGGGTGCCTGATATCAATAAAAAATACCTTAAAAGCACCCCACGCTTTTTTTCCATTATTTTGTACTTTTTAGTTTGGTTTTCCATGGAAGCGTGTTTTTTAGTTTTTTTAAACTATTATTACAATAGAAAACGTAAACTGTTCGAGTTTACGGGATTTTACGAACATTTTGATACTTAACCAATAACTTTTGTTAGGAATGTCAAAATTCATATCGATACTTTCGTAACATTATATTAAGATGTAAAACAAAAATCATGCTAAACAATAATGTTTATCATCATTGTTAAAATAATAATACGCACATTATTATGATCTGTAATAATAGCAAAACACTTCAAGGTTTATTATTATTAGAGTCAATAACAAATAATTTAACACCTACGATTCATAATTCTCATTAAGTGTTCTATATAATTATAGATATAGTATATTATTTTAATTTTTTACCCATACCTACTATAATGTTTCTTTTAATTATAGGTTCCCCTCCGATTACACTCTCAAACTTTGGTTAAAAAATATGAAGGCTGTCAACTGGAATCCAACAGTATATCATTATCTCTGTTCTAAACACTTCACCGATGGATGTTTCACAAAACATCAGTCACGGACTACATTAAAAAAATTCATTATCCCCACAATATTTCTTGGTGAGTGTACATTCATAATACCTAAGTAAATACTTTGTCGGTATCTAAGAAATATTATTGATTATCTAAATAAAATAAAACTAATGTTTTTCTCAGAAACTAATTCGTCCTTGTTACAAACTGAGATGTTTAAAGACGCTGACCAACGGGATACCAATGCCGGAGCGATATTGAAATGAACTTGGATAACTTTAATTCACCTTTAGTACCTGCGCAAGTCGGGTTACCAAATTATGATTGCAAATATATTGAAGTTGATCCAAAAGAAATATTGCCATGTGAAGCCCTTGCAGGTAAGTTATTTAAAAAATAAAAACAAAATTTGTAAAATACTGAACATGGTTTACTGATGTACTAAGTTGGCGACTAACAGTGGGTAAATACTAAACAATGTTTAATTTTGTGCCCTTGTGTAATTTTTTTTTTTTAATATACGCGTTCATATCGCATGTTCTTTGCGTATCGGAAAACGTAGAGGTGGACCGATGACCTGGTGAGAGTCACTAGAATCCGATGTGGCGACGCACTATGGAACTGTTGTGTATTTATGATGAACGCAGCCATAACTGCGTGACAACTGTCAGGCTGACATAAGCCTGCCCTTTTGTAATTGCCATTTGTCCAATAAAGCGTCAGTGCGTAAACCACCTCCACTTGTGTTACTTGCTTCCCACTTACGTAACCCAACAGTGGCGACGATGTTCCCGCGTTTTTTTTTTATTGGGTAGAAAAAAAAGTTTGGACGATCTATCACTAAATTGAGTATTACCTCGATTTATTAGCAACAGTGTAATTTGTCGATTCCCTAGTTATGGAAACAGGCTTTATAAAGGCAACAAGCTCTTATTTACCCAGTATTGACTTACTGATGTTAGGAGATTTCCTTGCATCAAATAAAGATTTTTGCTCATATGGGTTCAGGTTTTTGCTCATAGGTTTGCAAATGTCAAATCCTCCTTGTAAGTAAAGAACAAAGGCCGCTCGCCCACGGCGACTTTTTGTAGCGATGCTGTCGCGCGTTTCGTAAACGCGCAACAGCATCGCTACTAACGCCTGTTAGTCGCATTTGCAACGCGCTACAGAAGCGATGCCAGCGCGCTACTTACGCGCTGCAGCATCGCGACTGTATCGATACAAACGCGCGACCGTGTCGGACGACATCGGGGAGAGAACGGAGGGAGGGTGACGCGTGAGTGGAGAACCGAGCATCAGTGCAACACAGACAGGTCGAGAGTGCTGTTGTCCGTCACATGCAAAATGGAGTCGTTCGACACAGAAACATTTATTATGGCAATTCAGAATCGTCCTGTTATATGGGACATGGGACTCGCGTCTTCCTGAGTATTCGAATAAAATTGCAAAAAGAAAGGCATGGGAAGAGATAAATGAAATATTTGATTCAGGATTTGGAGAAAAAACAAATAAAGAAAAGAATGCTTGTGGTAAGTTATTTAATTGCATTAAATGAAAATATTTTATCATGTTAAATGTAGATGAGTGGTGAAAATAATGAGATGTTCTAGAATGAGTGAATCAAGTTACGTTTACAGCTCTTTCTAGTTACTTATAGCTATTTTAGGTTACATTATTTCAAATTTTTGAATCTTGCCACGGTACAGATCTACACCGGTGAAATAGTCAGTATATATATTTCGGATTGCAGTACCACTTAGTTCTGATCTTCGTCTTCCAATTAAATGTAAATTATCTCTGGCAGGTGAATCTTGGAATCCGACTATACTCAAAGTGTGATCAAAGTTATACCCATCTCGCTTATGTATAAAATTGTGCAATACGCAACACGCTTTAACAATATTCGTAGCAAAATCAACATTAACGTTTATTGGCCGGTTGAAAATTTTAAATTTGTTACTCAATATACCAAACGTACATTCAATATAACGCCTTGCGCGCGTCAAGCGGTAATTGTATATTCTCTTATTTCGTGGTAAATGTTTTCCAGCGTATGGTCTTTGCAAGTGTTGTGATAAGGCAAATCCTTCATCGCCAATAAACGAAAACGGTATAGGTATTCCATTGTTAGATATAGGTCTTGGTTGAGGTATATTATAATTTCCTTGTCGTACCTTTTTTACCCATTCGCTGCTGTCATGTATTGTTGAATCTGAGCTCTTTCCATAGCATCCGACATCTATATCTATGAAATTGTAATTAGCGTCACATATTGCTAGCAACACGATGGAAAAAAATGTTTATAATTGTAATATTCTGAGCCGGTATGACATGGTTTTATAATTCTTATATGTTTTCCATCTATTGCTCCAATTAAGTTAGGAAAATTAGCATGTTTCATAAATCCTTCTGCGGTTTCTAAATGTGATTCTTCTGTTGGTTCTGGCATGGAGATGTCTTTTAATTTTTTCCATATTACTTCCACAGTTTCCTTCACAATCGTACGTGCAGTAGTATGTCCACATTTAAAATCCAAATGAAGATCTGTCAAATTACATCCAGTTGCTAAGTACCTGTAAAAAAAGGAAAAAAGAAAATAAATTATTATAAAATACATACATATACCGGATGACTATTTTTACCGTCTTAAAAAAAATAGGGTATAATAGGTGAACGGAGTAGAAGCCACAGCATTGAATTTTTTTCTGTTTTTTTTTTACAATATCATTCAAAGAAATTGATCTATCAATAAATACTACACATTTGAAGTAAACTTTTCATACTAGAACAACATTTTCTTTCTCTCCAGTCATGTCACATTGTTTATGTTTCCGCGTGTACATCGGGCGCCCGGTGATAGTTATTTATTTATAGATCAATTTCTTTGTAAGTTATTGAAAATCAAAAAATACTATGCCATATTAGCTGCACTCGCATTAATTTTTCAATTGCATAAAAATAATAAACTTGTATATCTTTTTCCAGCTATTGAACTCCAGAAAAAATGGAAAAGTTTAAAAGATTCCTTTAACAGAGAACGGCTAAAAGAAAAAAACTGTCCCAGTGGGTCCGGGGCTAAACCCAGAAAACAATATGTTTACTATAAATTATTGACATTTTTACAACCTTTGACCGAAATCAGACCGCCAAGTCAACCTACAGTTACTGAGGAAAACGACTCCGAAGGCTGTTTGGAATCTTTTGTTATTCCAAAATCAAAGAAGCTTAAAAAAAAGTGATGGCGTTGATGATGCACAAAACAAATTATACGAAATTCTAACTGAGAAATTGAACAAAGTCACGCCCACCATTCAACATCCAGATCAACATTTTTTACTTTCGCTTTTTCCACATTTTAGTTCCATAAAGGAAGAATATAAACTTGATGCGAAAGCTGAAATGATAAATTTACTTCGCAAATATAACAATATGGCACAAACGTCTGCATACACCACTCACTATGGATATCAGTCTGGATACCAAGGCTACGACACTCGTACAAGTACTGAAAGTAGCGTGTCGCAACTAATAAATAGCTACCATTCGTCGCCAACGCCTGCTGGTGCCAATGTCAATACTGCAGGTAGTTCATTGCAACATAATGATAATGAATATAATTTGAGTAATGATGATTCTACACAAGATTCTATTATAACAAACCTATATTCGCCGTAAAATAAAAAGTAAGAAATTACAAACCTGTTTATGATTAATATTGAATTATTAATAAGTATTATTTTTAGTTGTGATTAAAGCTGTGATTAAAAATGTGCAAAAACTATTAAAAGATAATTAGCATGATATTTGGTTTTTCTTACCTTAAAGTTATTGTTAGTCGTTCTTCAGCTGATATACATTGTCTCATCACTGTATTTCTGCGTGTCAACTCTGGTTTTACAATGGAAAGCAATTCACAAAACGTCGAATATGACATTCTATAACAACTTCGGAATTTGAGATCATAGTTTTTTAGTATTTTAAACGTTGTTACATGATGTCCACAAAGTAATCTCTCTTTATTAAATGGGTGCACCCAATATTGACGCTGCTTTCGTCGCCTACGCTTCGGCTGCTTACGTAAAAGCAGCACCAAAGACAACGTGACTAATGTTGCCTCAACGGAGTCCATCTTGCAACTGTAGCGATCGCAGGTATTTTTATGCCGTTACTGAATCGCGTTTGCATCGCGACAGAAGCGCGACAGTATCGCGTTTGCATCGCGACTGAATCTGGGCTCGTGGGCGTGGGCACACAGCTAGCGACCGCTTCGCGACTGTATCGATGCGGACGCGCGACAGCATCGCTACTGCATCGCTACAAAAAGTCGCCGTGGGCGAGCAGCCAAAGGGCGTCCTGGCCCATTAGCGGCCATTAATAAAACTAGTGTCATTTGAAAGGTGAATGCTTGTAGAACAAATATTGTTCAAGCAGTATGATTAAATATCATTTGAGAAAAAAGATATGAGTTAAATACTATTTTAATGAATTGTCATATTTTTATCATCCAGCATTTTTTGTTTTTCATCACAAAACATACGAAAAACCTTTGCGTTTTGCTTATTTTACAAACGTATGCATTAATAAATAAAGTAATGAAACTATTGGGCTTCCATGTAAATGTAAAATATTTGTCACAATATTCAATACCTTTGTTATCATGCCTTTTATCCGCTAATATGCACTGGGCCGATCGTAAACCATACCAGGATTGCACCGCTTTCAAAGAAAAATGGCGGCAATAAAGTGCGGGGCGACCTGACCACTCAACAGCTGCTTTTGTTAACGTATTCGTTGAATGTGCCACTTCAAGTTGGTTTTTGTTTTCAATTCTAGGAACCATTGTTAAAATCAGACCAACCAATTCTACCTGCTTCGTGTGACCAATCAGCGACGAGTGCGGCTCCTACACAACACCCGAGGATTTACGTCAGGTCCGCGAACACAGTGCAGTCCATCGTTGACATTTGTTTCGTTGAGTACTGTGCGATTATTTTTGTTTGACCATCTCTTTCGACTCTGGCTTGTATCTCGGACTTGTTGATATCTAACTTGGTGACTTGTGCTTGTTTTACTGGACTTTGTGAATTGTATTCCTATAACTATGGCTGATAACCGTCAAATGTGTGTTTTGTGTAATCGATCTGTGATAAACAGAAGAAGATACGAGATAACACACGCTCGGTTTGAAGACAATCCCGCTGTAGCCCAATATATTATTGAAGCTGTTACTCCTGAACGTCAGGTAAGCCAAACTAAATCATTATGTCTTATTTGTCATGTCAGGAACTGGTAGTTTCTCACTTTAAAAAGTATCGTAATGAAACGTTTTTACTGGTATTATATTATATACGTATTTAGAAAAAGAATAGTGTTTATTTTTATCGGTTTTTTTTTTATTTAGAAAAGTAACTAAGTATTTCATATCGACAGTTTTGTGAAACCATTTAAGCTATGCAGTTTAACTAATTGTAATATTCTCATCTTCAGCTAGAATACAACGGCCAGGAGTATATTTGTCGACCATGCTGGCAACGGGCAGAAAGAGCTGCGCAACCTAATGAAAATACGCAACCACATGAATGTGCATTACAAATCGAAGAATATTCAAGACTCCCTAATACAGCGACGCGTTGTATGTTTGAAAACTGCAGACGAACGTCGAAGAATTCCGGATAATCTGAAATTAACATTTTTAATTCATTTTAACTTTTATATTCCCAATAGCGCAAGAGTTTGCGTTCAACATTTGGAATCCAACAATTGGGATCAAATAATTGACAGCCCTAACTTGCTCCACGATTTCAATGCCACACATTTTTTACATATCATGAGCCTCATGAAAATAGCAGTGCTTCGAGGATCTATATTGGATTTTGATCATATAGATGACATGGACATAAATAAAATATACATTCGATTGGGTGTCAGTCGAGAACAATTTATGAATATTTTGGAACAAACCCCGTCGTTGTCGAACGTCTCAACTCGGCCGAACACAACATTAGCCTGTTACCTAATGAAGCTGCGAAGTGGTGCAGCAAACGAAAGGCTGGCATCACTTTTCAACATGAGCCGGCGAACCCTTGAAAGACATCTTAAGTTAGCCAGGGATTCCCTTTTTTTGGACTTCGTTCCTCGACATCTGGGTTACGACCATATTGACAGAAGGGACAAAGCTAATCGAAATCTTCAAGTGCCAAATGCTGTTTTTGGAAATCCAAATGCAGAACCCTCAGATAGAAAGGCAATTGTGTGTACATTCAGAAGTCCACAAACCATTTATTCCAAAGGCGATCATATAGTCTACACAAATTCACGAATTTATTGAAACCATTTTTAATAGTATGCTGCGATGGTCATATAATAGATGCATTTGGGCCATATGCAGCTACAGAGTCGGATGCACAAATCCTAAAAAATATGATCGAAGATGAAGAATGCAGTATTTCTTGTTTTTTTAGACAAGGGGATGTGTTCATCTTAGACCGTGGATTTCGCGACGTAATCGACGATTTATATGCCTGTGGATATGAAGCGCACTTGCCAAAAACAAAAAATCGCAACGAAGATCAATAGGGAAGATGCAAATATAATATTTATGAAAATTTTATGATTTAAATGTTAAAAAAGTATAAAAGAAGGGCCACTGCAATGTTTTTATTTTACATAATGTTGATTTTTAACAATAATTACGTATTAAAAATGACTTGAAACGAAACGTATTTCAAAACACCAATCAGCGTTTGGTGACGTCACTCCTGTTACGACGACTTGTTGTGGTTATGGTTGTAAAAGGGAATATTATTTTATGGGAATATTAATTGCGTTTTTTAAATAAAAATGGTAGTTGGGATTATCAAAGCAGACTCCAGGAATTCACCAAGAGTTAGTGTTGATATGAGATCTTTTTTCAGAAAAAGGTTTCCTCTACACATTTTAAACTTTTACCAATTATCGACGTCGATGTCAAACTGTAAAATTAAAAATCTACTATAAACAAGTTTTGTAAGTATTAGGTAGGTAACTAACGTGTTTTTACGTACAAGCAGATTAACTAAGCATACTCGTATAACAAGTATATTCGCCTTATGACGTAAAACACACACGACATGTAACAAGTATATTCGCCTTATTACTTACGTCGAAGTGTTCTTCACAGCATCGAATAATGGTCTTTGGAGAATAATTGTCATTTCTTTTTGCAGCTTGATATCACTTTTTCCTCAATTTTGGGTCAGAACGTCTAGTCAAAAACAATTTATTTGGAAACTTTGTTTAAGTAGTCACGGACTCATTGGCACAAAACATGAATAAACGCGGCTTTTTTCGGATTATTAGTGGTATTGTTATGATCACCTGATGTTGATGGATAGTCCATTTTAAATTTTTACAAAATATATCTCGAAAGTCGAAAAAATATGCAAAAGTATGAAAGCCGACGAACAAATACGGCCAGTGACAGAAAGGAATGACGTCATTGGAACTCTAGGTCCGTTTTCGCGGGAAAATTTAAACTGTCAATTTGAAACCGCATTTTTTCCGATAAATTACAATGTTTTAATTTTTTAATATTATTTGTGGTCTATTCTACATGGGATTCTTTAAAGTGAAAACAAAAATAAAAATATTGCATGTTCCATATTAACGACAGAGCAAGCTAATAAGTCTAGGTTGGTAACTATATGCCGCTGGGTTATCGAAGTTATAAATGGTTGGTTTAAACGCGACTTCAAGTTATTTCGGCAAGATTTTTTTAATCGTGCCTTGCCCCATATGATGAAGGATTTTAAAATAGCCGCTGCGTTATTGAATGCATGCAGAGAACCATTACGTGATAGTGTACACGCAGAAACATGTATAACAATAACCAACGATAACCAACGATTGAACCAACCAAATCACCTAGCAGAGTATGTCTTAGGCAACAACTTAAATCGTCGACGGGCTAGCTTTGATAGTATTACTGGTAACCAACCTAACTTAAGTGATTTTCCGTCGCTGACCGAGGACGATTTAATTATTTTTGCACTTGGCACATATCAAGTAAAGTTAGCTCGCAGCTATTATGCGGAGCATGTGCGACAAGGCCTATATAATATAGAAGTGTACAGAGATACCCGATGTAACAAGTCTAGTCGAGTACGGCATTACAGCTACAAATGTTTGGCTTCTCCGCTGCCGAATACAATCGCGACATGCGCGGTCTAGAATTTATTATTCTTATAGACAGGCAGAAAAATGGTAGGGAAGCTATAGAAAACTATTATTGCAGTTGCCTTAGCGGTAAACGCACTCTGGGTTGCTGCGCCCACATAATGTGTATAGTTTGGTACTTAGGGTGGGCGAGAAACCAAGAGGAAGACATTCTTTTGTAATATTGTAGTTATTAAGTAATATTGTAGTTATTAAGTAATATTGTATTATTGTAATCTGGCATAATGTTTTTATTTTAATAAATCAACGTATTTAACAAACCTTTAGTTTTATTTAAGCTATCATTATCTTATATTTGTATATTAAGTATATAATAACATAGTCATATCATTATAATGTACTTAAAATTCATTATTATATCAATGTGACATCATCACGAGGTGTACAAAATATTGTATTTAAGATACAAACTGTAATCATTTCTTTTAAATGATTTAATTAGTTTTTTTTTATATAATCCACCTATGATAACTTTTTATCCAAGGAACTTACAGAAACAGTCTTTTGTTGTCTTATTGTATACATAATTGGCTACTAGAAAAGAAATAGTACAGATGTGGCCGCCGATGGGACAGGCTCCATACAATTTTGCCCATTGTCCTTTGTATTTATCTTTATGTCTAGATAAGATATAATCGAACCTGTCGTGAAGTCGTTGAAACTTTAGTAAATATTATTTTCATAGGTTATTTTTACAATAAACTAGTCACAGTTTATCTTTGAGGTTACCTACCTCACTTGCAGCTTTAAAGTTGCAACAAGATCATATTACTCTCGTCCATGATTCTAAAGCAAAGAGTAAATTTACTACCTACAAATAGTTTGCCTCATAGTAAACACCTACATAATATCATCGAAATATTATGTATTGTTTTATATTTTTATTAAGATAAATAGCAAGTCAGTATGTATATATTTGTTCTAATTAATGTCACTTATTTCAGGTCTTCAAAACCATCCTATGGGGATGATGCAATCAGTTATGTGCAACTCAAATGTGAAGCAAACATTTGCACAGTAAAATGCAAGATTTGCCCGGAGCATAAAGTATTTTTTTTTTTAAATATTAAAAATGTTTTTTTCAATTACATACATTTTTTTAACATAAATGATTTGGAGATCACCTTTTAAGCATTTATATGCTTGTGTTAGGTGACTCCGCACTTCCACTTAACGTAACACAGAGTATGCAATTAAAAAATAAAATAAAAGAAAACAGAATACTAAAATAAAATACAAAAAAAAAAAACAAAAGGGAAGGAGCGCACTTGTGTGATGTATGCGAGTGGGTTTGAGTGTGTGTGTGTGTGTGTTTGTGTTCGAGAGCGTGTGAAAAAAGTGTAGATGTGTGCGAATTTATATTGTGTATGAGTGAAATTCGTTTACCTGTATATATGTAGATATAAGTTTAGATATCGGTTAAATTTAGATCTACGTTCAGGTTAGCCCTGCGACAATGTCATGGGATCGGAGGTAACCAGGAACAGTGTCCTCCACTAACGTTAATGTGAAATTTCGTTTCAGTCAGCTTTCGTCTTGGACAAATTATGGAAGCGATGTTACCATGGCCTCAATGTCATCGTAGGTTTTCGTTTTAAGCCATTCAGTCACAGCTAGTTTACAGTCACGGAGTTTCAGAGGATAAATGTTAAGTTCTTTATTCAGTAGATTATATAAGTGAGAAGATTGTCTTGCATACTGCCTCTTAGCATAAATAAAGTCTATGCAAAGTTATATGCAGTTACATTGATAGTTAATGAAGATGAAGAAACAGTTACATCAGTTGAATGCCATGATTGTGTTGCAGCCCATGGTGGCTGTAAACATGCCATAGCCCTACTTATGTGGGTACATCGCAGAAGTGAGGAACCTTCATGTACTGAAGTACAATGTTATTGGTTGAAGTCAAAGTTATCAAGAGTTGGCACTACCTTAAACTTTATATCCGCAAAAGACTTAGCTAAAGGTAGCCCTGTATTGCCGTCTAGTCCCAGACTTTAGATGTTTTTTTAAAGAAAGCAAAAGAAGAAAAACCTCCAACTGTGAGATATTAAAATATCAACCGGACTATATTTTTGATGTTCTACTTAATGCCTCAATGCACCAACTTGTGCTAAAATATAAAGAAGAGTGCTGATTAAATTATGTATGTCAAGATTTTTAAGTAAAGTCAACTTGATAGTTGAAGTTATAAACAAAATTGAAACTTAAACGAGGGAGCAGTCCAAAAATAACCTTTGGCATGAACTGAGATACGGTAGGATAACTGCTTCCAGAGCTTTTGAAGTAAGTCGGTGCCAGACTGGTGATGGGACGCTTATTTCAACTATCATGGGGGAAAAGATAATAGATACACCAGCCATGAAGCGTGGAAGATATTTAGAAACTCAAGTAAGAGAAGTTGTAAGCAAGAAACTAGGGAAAGAAAATCAAGAATAGTGGATTGTTTATATCAAAAATGTATCCAATCTTAGCAGGTTCCCCTGATGGAATATATGACGATAGCATTACAGTATGTCCTATAAGTGATAAGACATATCTAAATTATATAAAAAATGGGAAATCTAGCAAGAAATGCTTTGCCCAGATGCAAATACAAATGTTTGTAAGTGGTCTAAAAAAGTGTTTCTTTAGTGCAGCCGACCCAAATTTTTCTACTAATAAAAAGTTGAAATTTTATGTATAACATTTGATGAAAGACATATGGCAGAGTTTAATGAAAGTGCTGTTACATTTTGGAAATCCC
The DNA here is from genome assembly GCA_947507805.1 of Aporophyla nigra. Lineage (NCBI taxonomy): Eukaryota > Metazoa > Arthropoda > Insecta > Lepidoptera > Noctuidae > Aporophyla > Aporophyla nigra. The sequence goes on along the minus strand of OX382292.1, from coordinate 20,062,181 downwards.
ATGTTTATCCATTATTATATAAAAGTATAGAATAGGAAATAAAAAAAACATAAATTTATTTATGTGTTATATTTAATAAGTGAATCTTGTGCATTTATCAAACCACAAGCTATAGTATAGTTATGACATCATCAAGCAGTTTGACCAAACTTAAGTTAAGACAGGCATGTGGTTTTAACACATTGAATTCACGTAACCGTCTAATCACCCTCTCAACATAAATTTTCAAACTAGCAATTTGTTTGGTTTCTTTTGCTTCAGCTTTAGTTAGCTTAGCTCCAGATACGACACTTGGAGGCCGTGCTAATAGCACACCCATCTTTCGCAAATGCACTTCCACATGTTTGAATCCCCTGTCTGCCATGACCCACATATCGGGTTGTAAACATTTCGAAAAGCCATAAGTTTCAACAATGGATATGTCTGTTATTCGGCCTCCACAGCCATTTGACATAGAATATATCAACCCATTTGAAGTACAAAATACAAGATACTTAATGGTATTGGCTTTCTTGTAGTCTAACCCAGAGAGTGCTTGATTTAGGGCCTTTGATGTCTTTTGTACTTCAATTTCCAAGCAGTCTATTATACAAGTTACCTTACTATATTCGTACCTAAAAGCAATAGGTAAATTTATGTTACAATGAAAGGACGCATTACGCTAGTTATAATAGGTATATTTAAAAAAAAATATTTTTCTTGGATAAGATTTATCAATGCCAAAATCAGCAAAGTCATGGAATGTTTTTTTTTTTAAACAATGAAATATGATTAAATAGTATATTTGTCTCTTCTTGAATCAAATTAACTAAATAATAACAGTTTAAAAGAATGCTAATATAAGAACGGGGATGGTTTTTAATTTTCTTCTACGTACAATTTAAAGTGTTGTGCAGACTAGCACGACGCGACGGTCGCGCGCGATTCGGCGTTTTATATCCGTAGAATAATTTCTATGAAAACGCGCGCGACACTTCACACAGGGGCGACCATAGAAATCTAAATAATAAGGCACTAGAAGTCGTAAGGGCGCATGACCTTGTCGCCGCAAATGTGACTCGTACACCACAATCGCGCGTGGAGCATATTTTTCAGTCATCAGTGTTGTTTCGGACGCAGACACGTAAACATGGTTTTTTGCAGCATATCCAGCTGTGTAAATTCGTCCACGAAGTGTAACTTTGTAAATAAAGGGATAACATTTCATAAGTAAGTAGGTAGTATTTTTTTAAATAATGTTGATTTTTAAATGAAATATATTAAAATAAAATTATTCACCACCAGTATTACGAATAATTACGATTGTCGTAGAAAATAAAATTTGTATCTCATTTCAATAATCATTGATGCATTAGCGTGTTCATGTTTACGATACAACTATTAAAAGCAGCAATGGAATTATAGCCATGCGTAATATACAATATCGCCCCGTACGTAAATTTCCAGGAACACGCTGCAAGAGTTGAGCGCGAATTAGTGACGTACTACTACTATTTTGTATCGATAATTTTATTATGTTTAGCTTACCACATAGGAACATAGGACATAGGAATGAAATGTAATTTTTCGTTAAATATTTATTTAGTTATCTACTATAGTTTTTCTTTTTTCTATATAATTGATAATAAAATCGTTTATCAGCGATTATCTGTTTATTAGTATTATTAAAATACTTGAAAGATTTTATTCAGTTTTCCCCATCATTTAGAAAATTTATTGAAGTACAGTCAATCTGGGTGAATAGGAATGTTGGGATGAATCGGTTTATTGTCAAAAAGGACTGTAGTCTGTAATGCTTTTACTGAATTATAATTTACGATTTTATTGACTTGCTGGCAACAAACTATCTTATTTTAACGTTAAAACCCTTTTTAAAGTTTTGTCCGAATTCACCCCTGCATTCCTATTCACCCCGTTTGTCGTTAGGTTAATTATTTTTTTGTGTCAGCATAATTAGCTATTTTGTAAGGATAGTAGACTTAATTCGATCTGTGGGAAGCCGGGGTACATACTGCCGTTGCTAAATAAAACAAAAAGTCAATTGCAGATCTTTAAAATTAAAAAAAATAATTAAATATGTCACCCGTATTTATATTCATTTGTTTGCTGTGCGTATAATATTCTATTTATTATTTGTGCATCGGTTTATTTTATGTTTGAGTACGTAATTTATTATTTTAGGTTTCCGAAAGATCCCGAAATTAAGTATAAATGGATTTCAGCTGCTGGAAAAAGAAATTGGTTCCCAACAAATAACAGTAGAATTTGTTCTGTTAATTTCAATAATGAACAGTTCAACTCGTCAACTAAAAAGCGGACTTTGATTAAATCAGCTGTACCTACAGTCGATATATTATGGAGACTGATTACCAGTGATAGGAATAGGTAGTGCCTATTTGCTTAAACTTCGAAGAACAGAGACGAGACTTCCTTAGGACTAAATTTTTTCCGGGACATCTGTTCCGAAATTCGGGACAACACTTTATATAATACATTAAAAAAATATGTTACTTGGAATAAGTAATTCGTCTATATTTACCTAAAGTTTGCGACTGGACATAACATAATAAATAATATTCACAGTCGTTACAACCATAAAATTTAAAACGGTAATTTTTATAATTTTAGCATTCTCTATAGTAGCACGAATTTATCATTTCAAAAACAAACCGTATTTTGATTTTATCTTAATGAAATATATTTCTAAAGTATATTTAAAAATGTGCAGAGTTATATATAATATCATACACATTTTTTAATGTATTTAAAAGTGTTGTCCCGAATTTCGGGACAGATGTCCCGGAAAAAATTTAGTCCTAAGGAAGTCTCGTCTCTGTTCTTCGAAGTTTAGGCAAATAGGCACTACCTATTCCTATCACTGCTGATTACGGTGAAAATGAAAATGTTTTAGATACCTACCTATGTCTTATTAATTTTTGCCGAAATTATTTCAAATATAATAATTCTGACTTTTATGTGTGTTGTTGGTAAATTTTGTTTGATAGGGGCTTTAGTTGTATTTTACAATAACTGAAATAGGATTTACTAATAAACAAAAGTTTCAATCAACAGATGACTTGCAGTTGGCGGTAACACCATCAACATCTTCACGTAAACGTGAATTTCAAGAAATAGTTGATGTGAGTATAAAAATGGGTATTAATATTTTATAAATAATTGTTTTTGATATATTACAAATGGTATAATGGTCTTTCTGGTCCACAGTTGAGCAGCAGTCGACAGCCCCAATAAGTGAACCTATGGAAACTGATACACCGAGGAAAAAAAAATTACGCTCCGAAATAATGAAAAGTCGCGTCGTCATTGCTGACTAGCGTTTAAAAATAAAACGTTTACAATGTAAAGCCGCGGTATAGAAAAAAAGTAATGAAAACGAAAGATCTCATCAAAAACTTAGAAGATGAACGATTAATCACGGGACACCAAGGATGGTGCTTAGAAAATATGAACATCACTACTCAAGATTTGTCAGGCAGGTACAAACAAAAATTAAAGTCCGGTAAAAATGTGCGTACCAAATATTCCGCAAGTTTAAGAAGTTTCGCTATGACCTTACATTTCTATTCGCCAAAAGCCTACGAGTTTGTACGTCATAAATTTAATACATGTTTGCCTCATGTTAGAACATTAAAAAATGGTATCAGTCTATTAATGCCGAATCCGGTTTTACTACAGAATCTCTCGGCAGTCAAAGCTAAGGTTCAAGCTAGTAAATATGGTCTAATTGGAAATTTCGTATTAGACGAGATGGCCATTCGGCAACGTGTCGAATGGGATGGTAATCGCATGCACGGATACGTGGATATAGGCAATACTAACAACAATAATGAGAGCATGACGATTGCCAAAGAGGCGCTTGTATTCTTATTAACAGCCATTAATGGAGCATGGAAAATCCCCGTTGGTTATTTTCTTATGGACGGATTATCCGGAGAGCAAAAATCTAATTGAGTTTTGCAGTGTCTAGACCTAGAGCTACTTCACGATACAGGAATGGAGGTCATATCTTTGACGTTTGATGGCTGTCCAGCTCACATTGCCATGGCCATAAAGCTAGGCTGTTAATTTGATTTGGACCAACTGGTTACACACTTTCCGCATCCGATAACAAAAATACCAGTATTTATTTTCCTAGACTTTTGCCACATGATGAAGCTAGTTAGAAATTCATTTAAGTCTAGTAAGCTATTCATAGACGATAAGAAAAATTTAGTCAAGTGGTAAAAACTCGGTAGTAGTGGTCAAATTTAGTAAAACTTAATAAATTGCAAGAAAAGGAACACTTGCATTTGGCAAACAAATTAAGGCGTATGCATATTTTTTTCCAAAACCAAAAAATGAAAGTACGTTTAGCGACGCAACTTATGAGTGATAGTGTTGCTTCCGCATTAGACTTTTGCTCCCAATTAAAGCATCCAGTCTTTACCGACGTTAATGGCACATCAACCTTTTTAAGAAATTTCAATAAACTATTTGACATTTTAAACTCACGAAACATGAAATAATTGTATTTTAAAAAGCCTATTTATTTTAGAAATAAAGATTTAACCTCCTCGGACCTGGCGTCCCCTATACAAGACCTTTTTTCTAGTGCTGTCCTCTAGTGTTTGTCATGATAAAACTTTGTATATTTTTAGTACTCTTTCGAGAATGAAGATGTCGCTAACTTAAAAATTGGATTATTGTGTTTGGCGCTAAAATTCGTGAACTTTTGAAAGAACAAAGTTACTGGTTAGAAAATTCTGCAAAAAAATGGCTGCCAATGGTAAGTTTATAGTTGATTTTGTTGAAATTAATGCATTTTAATATCAAAACAAATGTTTTTCTTCATTTTTAGAATGTGTAAGAAAAAATTAGCATATTTCATTCAAAGGACATTGCCCGCCAATGGGCCCCTTATTTTTGGTGCCGGGCAGAGACTATTTACTTCTCAAAAATTAAGTCGTAATTTTATAAGTCCAATTTTATTTTATCAACATTTCTTTCACCCTAGCATTAGAAAACGTAATTAATAATTATTTTATTGAATCAAAGGAAGTTCTGCCATTAAAACTTAACCTGAATGTTGCCAAGATAGACCACAGATTATGTCAATTAAATGGTAATCGATTGAAAATATCGATATATTTCTATTCAGCCGACTAAAAGTATCGGAGATGTTTACAATAACTTTCCTCCGGTCATAATCTAGGTCTCATGTAACTGATTAGACGTATATTCAAATCGCGTTTTAAAACAGGCAGCGGGCGCGCTAAAATAAAATAAAAAATAGAAATCGGTATTAAATAAACTAAAACACGAAAGAATTATAATCTGAGAATATATATGTCGTGGTCAGATCGTAGAATTGATCACTTTATAATGTGACTAGCCATTTCATGAATTAGTTGTATTTCATGATATGGCCATCTAAAACTGGCTAGATCGTATAAAAATTAACGTTTGGTGATATAATCGATAATCGACGTTTGCCCATTTAAATTAATGTACACTTTCTATGATAATAAAAGGTCTAAATAAAGTAGGAACTTACGCATTGCTCTGTAAGAACAAACATAAGCTAACAATTAAAACTCAAATAAAAAAAACTAAAACTCTCCATTCAAATCAAAAGCTAATTGCAATTAAAAGAGATATTTTAAACTGTGTATCAAACTTAAAATACTAAATAATAGACTTTTACAATTATTGAGGGAGTTGGGGCATCCCGACTCGGATAGGTTACGTTAGAAGGGGATGATGGGGTCTAGTGAACATTTCTTATGAGGTAATTTTATTTAAAAAATTCGTTAAAGCATATTTTAGTGCACAATCAGTTTTTTTATGGAGCAAAGGCATGTTTTGTAGTAGAAACAGTAATAAATTGATGAACAGTTAAATAGTACTCCAACTCAAATCGTATTTACTGTTGTCGGTGGCAAAACTGCACCATAGCTGCATTAAGTTATTTACATCAAACATCGCAGCTTTGTATCGTAATTATATTTCACTACACTTCTATCTTCGATTTGAAATTATTCACTTTTATTAAAGAATATAAATCATTTGCAAAAGTATCTCTTTAATTATGTAAATAGAAAGCATTAAAAAAAGAAAGAGAAACTGTTTACAACTGTTGCACAAACAAAACGGTCACACCACAATTCTTAAATGATATTACCTACTTTTATCAAATCGATTAGGTAAATCGATCAACAAATTATTTCACATGGCCACACCTACCCCGCGTTCCGAATCACAATAAATAACATCGCTGTTAGCGCGTCAAGAAATCGCCACGCTTTGCGGAAGGATTGTTTGGCGCGCTTATATTATAGATTTTGCATAACTCGGAACGCAAGGCAGACAGATTAACCTGTCAAATCAATACATCATTCAAATTCAATTCTAATTTTATTGTTTTTTTAGTGATATGTGAGCAAAATATTGACTCTATTTAGTTTAAGTGAGCTTTGGACTCTTGTTTTAGTGATAAGTGAGCAAATTGACTCGTTTTCTATATTTTTGCTTTACTCCTGAAAAATGTCTGCACCTGGTAGAGATCGGGTAAACTACTCTTTATCTCGCCGCTGCACCCTGTGGCTGCAGCCACAGGGTGCAGCGGTGTGTCATTGCTCTTTATGTCTGGCACCTAATCTTCGTAGACGTCAAATCGAAGAATTAGATGAACCAATGCTTATCCTTTTGAGATCCTGGGTAACATCTACATTGGTAAGTTTATATGTCATTTACAATATATATATATATATGAATACTTACGATGCCTACCTGGTCAATCAAGGAGTCATCGTCTGACAAAACAGGTAAATATTCAGGCAGCTAACTTCCAATTCGTTTTAAGCAATGTTAGAAGTGTGCTTTCTATGAAAAGACAGCAGCTTTCTGTGTCCTAAGGTTATTATGCCATTGTGCACACAATAGTAATAGATATAGTGTAAAAAGTAAGATTTATGTCTGCATACTTGAACTTTTTATGTTATCATACATACAGTATGTTAACTAACAGAGGGCGTTCCCGTTAACCCGCAACAGTATTGCATCCATACATGCTAAAAAAAATATTACCATTCGAAAACAAAATGTTTTTATTTTTTTTAATATTAAAATATTCACTAAAAATGTTAAATTGATACGTAAAAGAAACACTCTGTACACGCGTACTTGAAGGACGGCAACTTCGCAATTTACCTATTTATGAATGACGGGCCGCGCCAGCGGCGATCTATTTGATGTGCGTAGCCCCGCCCCCTGCCCCCGGATGTCCACCTAATTTTAGTCGGAACTAATATCACGCGCTGAGCGGATGTGCATTATTTTCGCATTGAAACATCTTGCGTCATTCTTGTGTGAAAAATGCCGCGTTATCAGTTCAGTGCTCAGGAGTATGCGAACATGGTGCTCATTTATGCTGAGTGTAATTATGATGGTGCACGTGCTCTGAGGATGTATGCTGAGAGGTACCCCAATGCACATCATCCGCGGAATTCTCGTGTTATTGTGAGTGCCCTGGTGCGTATTCGTAACAATGAACCGGTAGTGCCGCGTCGTTCTGGTGGCCCCCGACCCGTGATCTCTGTGCGGCAGGAAGAGAACGTGCTAAGGCATTTTGAGGAGGAGCCCGGTTCAAGCACTAGAAGAGCCGGCCGCCTGTTAAACATGAGTCACGTCGCAGTCTTTAAAATTTTAAAGAAAAACAAGCAGCATGCGTACTCACTTCAAAAAGTACAAGGTCTGCTTGGTCCAGCTGACTTCGAGCGCCGGTTAACTTATTGCCAGTGGGCACTGCAGCGATGCGCGGAGGACACCCACTTCATCGAAAACGTCATATGGTCAGATGAAAGCCTATTTACGCGCAATGGCATGTGGAATCGACGTGTATGCCATCACTGGGCAGAAAGAGGCCATAATCCGCGTGCCACTCGGCCGTTAGCACATCAAATACGGTGGTCACTGAATGTGTGGGCTGGGATAAACGGAAATAAAATAATAGGACCTGTCTTCATCCCAGGGACTCTAAACCGTGTGAGGTATATGGCTCTTCTTAACGACACCGTCGCGCGCTACCTCGACAGATTGCCGCTAGCCGAGCTCCGAAATGTGTGGTTTCAACACGATGGAGCACCCCCTCACATTTCAACAGAAGTGCGGTCGCGGTTAAACGAGATGTTTGATAGCCGCTGGATCGGGAGGTACGGTCCCGAGGCGTGGCCACCACGGTCACCTGACTTAACGCCACTTGACTTCTTTTTTTGGGGTTGGGTCAAACAACTCGTTTATAAAAAAGAAAGCCACTCGCGGGAGGAGATGGAAATGCGAATCCGCACAGCATTCCGGGTTATCAGGAACCGCATACGCGAGGACCCGCTTTTAATGCGACGAGTGCACCAAAATAACCGTCGGCGATTGCAACAATGTGTAGACAGAGGAGGTCAGCATATTGAGCAGTTCAAAATCTAAGTAAGTTTTTAACATTATTTAAATGTATCATAATAGCTAAAACATTTCGAAAACATTAAAATAAAAAATAACACTAAACGCCTGTGCTACAAAATTAATAAGTTCAGAAGGCCCACTCTTTCCTAAAACTGCTTTTATACTCAGGGAGTACCCCGTTCAACGAACGTGTTACTACTACTGTGACGTTACACGATTGCTATGAATAAACGCAAGTATTACGAAGGCAACTGCTTAAAATAAAATTTTTAAATTTCTGTATTGGAGAAAAAATTCACTTGCTAATGTGTAATACCGTCATTATCATTTAAATCCTAGCTAAACTGTGGTTTAAATAAATGAAACTTTCTCCAAACTTAACCGCACACTATTTATTAGCGGTACATCATTTTTTAGATAAAATTAATTTTTAAAAGCTTTTTTCAAATTAACACTGTAAGCCTGTCGTACCACCGGTCTGAGTGGCTAGATAAAACAAATTTGTGTACTTGTTCCGTGAGTGGACCTTCTGTACTCGTATCTGTTTATTTTGTGGCCACGAGCCCGCGACGAAGCGCGACGTGTCGGCAGAAGCGCTGCTACCACCCCGCGTTCATTATGCGGCCGCTGCGTGCAGAATAACTGTCTAATACTCTGTATTTTAATTTTAATGTTATTGAAACGTGGCTTAGATAGGTAGATACATGAATTTATGTTTTTTTTTTATTTACCTACTAGGTTCTTCCAAATCCAAGGTGCCTCAGTGACGCATTCCTTTGTCAGCTGGGCATTGAGACGAGTTGTTAAATGTTTTTGCTAAACCTACACATACTTACATAAATGTTTAATTTTACTGATAACAACCCGATGACGACGTGTCTTTCTAATTCATTATACCGCTAAAGTGCCCGTGGGAACTCTAGTTCCCAGACGTTTTATGCCGCCATTATAAAAGTCGCCGCTCGCCACTCAGCGCGGCGCGGCGCGCGGCAGCCGGTTCGCTCTGCTTCGTGAGTATTCGTGAGACGCTCGGCGTCGTGCGTATTGCAACGTTGCCGGTTTGTGCAATGCTACTACGCTAGGTACTATTCCGCGCTACTATTTTGATTTTAAACAGGTGGTTTCGAATTTAATGCAAATTATTATTATTTTTTAATTCGGATTATTTTATGCTTATTTTTCTATGCTGATATTTTTATTTTAATCTATTAATAATATAGATTAACGAGTTTAGGGGAACGCCCTCTGTTATTTAACATACTGTATAATTTCATTTATAAACAAAATGTCATTCATTATCATGTATTCGTCTCAGACCTATCCTCTAGATATACGGCTTAACTATTCCCTTGTTATAATTAAAGATTTACAATATAATCTATCATTTGTGGTAAAACTATTTTGTAATTAATTTTAAGCTCATGAATTAATATACTTAGGAATTCACAGTTTTTTTTTTTTTTTTTGTTTTTTTTTTCAGATATCTTCTGATGACATCCTGTGTGCAGAAGGTTTTGTATTATTAGTAAACTGGACATCATCTAATACAAGTCTATCCCTTGTATACCCTGCTCTTGGACACCTAAACATATGTTTTGCATGTGGCTTGTCAATTGCAAGTCGCAGAACTCACAGTTAGTCAAGATTGTCCTCTAAGGAATGTTATACTAAGATGGACATGTAAGTGTTTAATCTTATTTATTTATATAAACTTAATGTTCATAGTAATTGAATAACAATTTATAGTATAAATATAATATTTTTGTTTTTAGGTCTTGCATTTGGAATGAGTTTGTCATCCTTGTTGGGAAGCTGCATCAAGAGTAGCACAGAGGCCACCCATTGCTGGCAGTAAGCAACCCACTGTGGAGTCTGCACCAGTGTCTGATAACATAGACAGTAACATCATTGCAGATGTTGTGATTCCTATACCAATTATAGCCCCAGTGCAATTTCTAGATGATGCATTCCTTGAAGAATAAATGTCTATTGTTGTTATTGATTATTTTACTAATTGAACAGCTGTATAGCAGCACACTGTATTTTAACCTCCTCTATAATTAAACAGCTGTATAGCAGCATACTGCATCTTAACCTCCTCTATATTGAACAGTTGTATAGCAGCTTACTGTATTTCATCCCCCATAATTAAGCCCCTCCTACATAAACTACAGCTAATCATGAATGGCACTGTGAACTCAATAGGAAGCGGGATAGTGATTTTACTATGTTGCTATCGCTCACAGAAGATGCTGTGTAGCTTTAGTCATCATCAACCTAGCATTTTTTCAACTATGTTGGGGTTGGCTTCTAGTCTAACCGATGCAGCTGCATACAGTATTGCTCAAAGAATGACTGCACATCTGACCTCCACAGCCGATACACAAGTTTATAACATAATTACTTCTTGGTAAGAGATTATCACACTTGCGGAATTGGCTACTCATAATGAGTATTTAAGGTTTAAATATAGCATGCAGAACCAACAGCTTGAATGTATTAAACAGCCACTCAGGAGGAATTTATATGTAATGGATGGTCACCCATTCGCAGTCTGACCAAGCATTGCTTAACTTGAGATAGATCTGTGCGGTTATTGTAACAGCCACGAGCTCCTCTAACCGAAGGTTTTAGCCGTTGGTAAGTATTTATTTTTAATAAGTGGTTAAGGCACAGCCCAGTTAATGCTGACTGCCGGGTGGTCAGTCCAACATAATATCTAGCAACAGAAGATGCTATGTAGGTAATATGTAGAACGGGCTGGTGTCTGCAATTCCACGACTGAGCGCGTATTTTGCGTACGGAAGATGCTATGTAATGTTTTTATTTAATTCTGGAATCAATATTAATACATAAACAATATTATTATTTTAATTTCAAATATTTTTATAAAAAATATTGTTTTATAACCTCAATTTCATCATCTTTAAAAAAATGAATTTCTCTGAAACTAGGGTGAAAATCTGAAAATTGTTTTCAGGATCTGAAAAGGTGAAATTGTTGTTCTTCAAAACCAAGTTTAAACCACCGTTGCCCGCGTTGTTTTTCTAGGGGCCCAAATCTCCTAACAAAACGGGCATTGTCCTTTCCACAAATATTTTGGCGAATAACTCACCCGGTAGATGTTTGTCCCATAGAGGGGACACTAGGTCTCAGACTTAATATTTTATAGGTATTTTAATCGTTTTTATCTGATAGTACATGTTTTGTTTTGCAGTGCGTATGAGTAATAGAGACATAGAAAGAATTCTAGAGGTTGATGCGATGATTCCTCTGTTGAGGGCCTGTCTGATGTTGACTTCGAAGTCAGCCAAGATCTTGAACCTCGTCTGCAAGAACCGGAGGATGAAGGATCAAATGATGACTCAAACGACGATGATGACGACGAACCACTGGCTGCTGTTGCTGCTCGTCAGACTTCAAATCGTCGGTTATATTTCAAGCATGAAGATAATTTCACTCCATATCCACCAGGCATGTACTGTCAACCTTTAGCTGCAAGTCGCGTTAATTTATTACAAGAACCAATAGAATATTTTTCGAGATACATTCCTGAGACAATGTTTGAAATAATAAGTACCAATACAAACCAGACTTACTTTTTAAGGAAAAGTCAATATCTAAACACAACTAAGGAAGAAGTTAAATTGTTTTTTGGCATATCTATAGCTATGAGTTATTTGAGATTGTCAAGGATTAGAATGTATTGGGTAAATAGGACGAGGGTTGCAATGATAGCAGACCGCATGACTAGAGACCGTTATTTTAAAATTAGGTCAAATTTGAAACTAGTTAATGATCTTGACGTAGATGAAGCATCCAAGCAAAATAAATTTTGGAAATTAACCCTATAATTGAAACTGTGAGAAGCTTGCTTAGAAACTCCAAGATCTCAACATATTAGTGTAGATACACAGATCTACACTAATATGTTGTCCCTTTTGGGGTCAAGTGTCGATGCGTCAGTTTATTAGAGGAAAACCAAACCCCTGTGGTTTCAAAAACTTTGTATGCACCACTTCAGATGGTGTGCCTCTAGACTTCTTTATGTACGAGGGCAAAGGAGACACAATAACCACAATCGATGAAGCTGAAGGTCTTGATATTGGCGGAAAAGTTGTGTTGAAGTTATCCGAAAGTTTGCCTGAAGGAGTAAAGTTATACATGGACAGATATTTCACCTCGATAAATTTACTTGACAAGTTACGTGCAAAGAAGATGCAAGCAACAGGTACTCTTCGAAAGTCTAACATACCCAAAAACTGTAATTTCAAAACTGACAATAAGTTGAGAAAAGAAGGACGTGGTTCTTCAGACCAACTCGTTCGGAGTGATGGAAATGTGGCATGTCTGAAATGGTTTGATAATAAACCAGTAATAATGGCATCATCGGTTGATTCAAATAAACCCATCAACAAATGCAGACGTTGGTGCAAAAAAACAAGACAATATATCGAAATTAACAGACCATTTGCAATTGAACAATATAATACAATGATGGGAGGGGTAGATATGTTGGACAGGGTCATCAGTTTTTACAGAATTAAAGCACGTTCGAAAAAATGGACAGTTCGGATGATTTTCCATTTCTTTAATTTTGCTGCAGCTGCGGGATGGCTCGTTTACAGAAACGAAGCAAAAATATTAGAACGCCCAAAAAAAACATTCTGGACTATTTAGATTTCAAGGTGGAAATAGCAAATTCTTTGCTTTTCTTCATACCAGCGAGGGAACAGATACAAATATTTCAAGAAGTCGATTCAGACGACCCGTCAACATAAGCACAACCTGTCAGCCGTAAAAGAAAATATGTGCCTCAACCTCCAGTTCAACTGAGGACATCTATGGCTGGTCATTTGCCAATGACTGACGAACAAAATGATAACCACAGATGCCGAATGCCAGGCTGTAAAAGCAAGAAAGCTAGAGTGTATTGCTCTACATGTAACATGCATTTATGTCTTGTAGTAGGAAGAAATTGCTACAAACGATATCATGAATCCATTTAAGTAACTGTTGCTTTCTTGTTTGAATAAATGTCTTAATTAATATTCTTTTAGTTTTTTTGATACACTATAAAAATCGGCATGTTAAAACCCAAAGTCTTGTATAGGAGACACGCAATTTAAAAAAAACAAAATACCCAAAAAAAATTTTTCACATTTTTTTTTCGTTACTTTATGACCTATAATTTTACCTATAAAAATTCATTTCATTAGCAAACACAAAGTGATCTTGGGTCTGAGGAGATTAATATTTACATTTCTCGACACAGTAGCAATTTATATAAAAAACTTAAAACTTATTGACGGACAATAAGTGGTGAAATCAATTAAAAAAACAGGATTTGTCGGGTTTCTAGTATGCATCGAAAGTTTTAAACGAATTTATATTAAGCTTGTAGAAAATGAAAAAAAACTAAAGTTTTTGCCTTCATATAAGTTTTCACAGGACCACTTAGAGCTCACTTTTGGCCACATAAGAGCACACGGTGGATGTAATAATAACCCTACAGCTCGCCAGTTTATGTCCATTTATAAAAATCTTATTGCACACATTGAACTTAAAGATTTTGATAGTGGTAATTGTATGGCCCTTGAAAACATTTTCATTCTAAGTTCACGTCAGCCGTTGACAAAATAAATATGACAACATTCTCGCTATTTCATGACAGTGAAGATAGCGACGACATTATTGACGATGAAACTGAACATTGCGATATCAGTAATATGTCTGATTTTGCATCAGAAATCGTAACATATATAGCAGGATCAGTGGTTCATTAGTTAATAAAAAATATAAAAAATGTTATACTTGTGTTGCCGCACTGATGAAGCCTGATGAAGATAGTTCCATTGAAAATGCACAATTTATCAAACTTAAAGACAATGGAGGTCTTCTTATACCGAGAAAAGACGTGATTACAATTGCAAAAAGACTAATAGCAAATAAAAACTTTGAAATTGAATTTATAACAAAGGTTATGCGCCATTTTGTTGGACTTAATTTATTTGAAGACATTAATTTTCACCAATATGACCACTAATCAATAATCACGTCATTCAATTAATTAAATGTGTTTTGGAAAAATATATGGACATTCGCCTTAATCATTTTTCAAAAAATTCTATACAATTAATCCCAAAAATACAACTTTTCAATAAACTTTTACATTTAACAGGGCAATAAATTTTAAATATAATACAATATAATAATAATATTATAAAGAGGAAAATTGTATATTTTTGTAACGAATAAGCTCAAAAACTACAGGACTGATTTCAAAAATTCTTTCACCGCTGCATCATCCCTGAGTAGTAAAGGCTATATTTATTACTAGAAAAAAATAGGGTTCCCTACTAAAACTTCAATAATTACCCAGTATCGTATTACCCAGTTTCCGGGTTGTGGAGGTCAGATAGGCAGTCGCTCCATGTAAAATACTGGTATTCAGTTGCATCCGGTTAGACTAGAAGCCGACCCCAACATAGTTGGGAAAAGGCTAAGCAGATGATCGTGATTCCAATTTTATTACTTACGTTTATTATTAACTACATATTTATATTAAGTTATGATAGCTATAAAAACAAATATTGCAAAACTAGCAATACTTTTCAAGAAAAAAAAGCCATTGTTTCTAAGTATGCATTCGTTACTTACAATTATTTTATTTATTAAAACCTTTATTCTCACCCTTAACGTTTTATTGTATTCCCTTTTCACATAATAACATTTTCTAAAATTAATGAGACACTCTGGATTAATTATGTATCTATTGCTGCGATGCGGTACTCCTGCGGGATCAACGACGCTCAACAGAAAGTTATCGATACGAGCGTTGCGCTGCACTATTCCTAAGTGAGAGTGACCGCGCAATGTCATTCTTTACTTTTCGCACACGTTTATTATTGGTCCAAGTGGCCACGCCTACTGAGATTTTGAGTTTTTTAAAAATATTGCGTAATGACATAATTTAAAGTTTATTTTATTTGCTTCAATGCAAAAAATACGTGTGTGCGTAATTGTGTATTTATTGTATGTGTATGTGATGGTAGCTGTGACCCGGCGACACGCGTTACGGTATTAAAGGACGGGAGATATCATTTCTATTGCCTTATTATTTAGATTTCTCACGATCATAGACATTATCTACGGATATAAATCGCCGATTCGCGTACGACGTCGCGTCGCGCTAGTCTGAACGAGCCTTAAAGCATTTAAATCTTCTCTCTTACATTATCTACGGATATAAATCGCCGATTCGCGTACGACGTCGCGTCGCGCTAGTCTGAACGAGCCTTAAAGCATTTAAATCTTCTCTCTTTTTGTCATCGTCTATCATCTCGCTACAGTCAGATGTCGACTCTATTTGAAGAGATTTTGTAGAAATTGATGGTGATGAGTCTGGGTGAGTTACAGAGGGAGTATAAGAGGTATCGCTATCTGATTGTTACATTTTTTTTACTATTTTTCTCAATACAGTTACAAATCAAATCAAATCAAAAGTCATTTATTCAAACTAGGTTGAGAGTCAGCACTTTTTGAACGTCAAAGTTACATAAGACAGTCCCCCAAAACGCCCGCCTTTCACCACTTCCTAGTGCTTTAGCTGGGAAGAAGAAATGGCGCAACAAACTCCTCAGCAGCACAGCTGTCTGTTAAGTTAGAACTTGATTCTGTACAATAATACGTAAATAATTACTATTATGAAAACACAACACATTTAGATTATTTGCCATATGTCAGCAAGCACACTCCAATACACCAACAAAACATTGAAAACTAAACTCAAGCTGAAATAATACTAGAACTAGATAATACTAATAATAGAACTTAAAACCTAAATAAGAGCCTCCAGGCATAAAGGGCGTGCCCGCTAATCTCTCTAAAGGAGCATGACGAACTTGCTGCAGGTTGCTCAGGAAAGAATATTATGAACAGTTGTCGAGGTCGGTAGCTAACTACATGTTGCAATACAACTCATTTAAAATCATGATAATGAGTAGATTATGTCCACATTTACACAATTACAACTAAGAGATAACTAAGTCACAGAAAACTTCTATATGGTTTTAAGTGAACTGACAATGTATTTTGCTACTTTAACTAAAATAAACTTACATACATACTATCTTTTTATTAATATTGATTCGGTCATTTCAAAAACTTCTTCAAAAACCTCTAAAACATATAGACGGAATGAACTTCCGAAATTCATGCTGGGTGAGCTTTCGGTGCCGCGTTCAAATGCCGAATACGAGCGCATTTTCAGCCAAGTCAGTGATATAAAAACAAAAAAAGAAACAAACTTAAACACACACATCCAGTAAAAATCAAACTCACAACCATGTTGTGCTTTGGCGAGTTGTTATCTGTTTACCCACATAATTTCATTTTTTCTTTTTTGCTATTCTTGTTTTGTTTTGTTATTTTATATAATTACTGTGCGCTCTAATTTTAAACTTAGTTTTAAATAATTTTTCTCAGTAAGTGATTTGTTTTGCAATTCTTATGAGAAATAAAGTTGTTCTAAACCGAACCAAAAACATAAAAGGAAATATTTTCACTCAGCAATCAATTAAAAGAAATGGCAGAAACTGCGTGAATTTTAAGCCAACTAACGAGATGTTGTCAAAAATGAATAAATCCATAAACAAAAAAGACACTGTTGTGCAAGGAGAGTCTGATTCAGAATAATATTATGTTTAAAACTTGCTTGTTTGATGTTTTACATGTTATTTCCCCCCGGATCGCCCTCTCCCCCCGGATCGCCGATGTGCTCGGTCGTGTCTACAATTACGATTGCTCTCTGTTATTCTTTAAAATTAATAAAGTAATATAATTAAAATCAAAATTAAAATTCACGAGTGAAACAAAAGTACCAGACGCACAGACCCAGTGGGAAGTACAAACTACGTGAGTAGCGTAGCAAGCACACACAGATAGCGCTTCTCAACAGCAAATCACCACACTTGCAAGGAAGTTGGCCCCGCCCAGCTGTGTAGACGTCAACGCTCACAACGCACTACAAACACACAGTTGACTGTCCGCTAATATGGCAACGCAACGCACGACGCCACCAACAACACCGGTGCCGGCGGCACACATGCATTATTCGTCGTCAGATCCCAATTTGGCTAAGGCAGATTTGGGTGGTTTTGATCTCCAAACTGAAATTTCTTCTATTTTTCGTGAAAAATCTGAAGGTTCAGGGAACATTACGCAGAGGTTTAAGAGAAAATTCGACGAAACACTTGATTTCCAAACATCTGTAACTGAAATTAAGGCTTTGTTCGAAAGTTTCCAACAACAGCAAAATCACAAGCTAGACCAACTCCACTCAGCAATGCACACCATTCAAAAATGCACCGATGATATTAAAAAAGACCTACAGTTTGTCTCTGATAAATATGACTCTTTCTTGGAGCGAATGAGCGGTTTAGAACAAGAAAATGCGATAAATAAAAAAACGATTACTTATTTAGAGTCAAAAATTGAGCTAATGGAACGGAATTCCCGAGCTGCCTCTATAGAAATTCATAATATCCCTAAAGACCGTAATGAAAACAAGGAAACCCTGCGCACCATTGTGTAAAACATTGGAAAAATTATTGACCAGCCTACTAATGAGTCTGATGCTGCACTTGCTCCACGGCACCCCAGCCTCAACTTGATACACCCACGCCCTCAGCAACTCAGCCAGTAAATAGCTGTATTACTGATGTTAATAGCAATATTAACACAGCTTATATTTTTTCTGACTTTGGTCAAGGTTATGGTAGCATATTTAATCAGTGTTCACAACAGTATGCAATTAATAATTGTTCACCCGGTGCCAGTATTAGCCAATTATTAAGTAAAATTAAATTGTCAAAAACAAACCCTGGTTCAACTGTAATATTATTATACGGGGATAGTTTAAATGTTAGAAAAAAAGAAATAATTCAATGTGTCCATTTGATGTTACATCTCAAAGAGACCAACAATTGTAAATTCATTTTCTGCGCCTTGCCGTATTCACGATACTTGTCTGATGAGCAAAACAGGCACATTTATTATTTAAATATGCTAATTTATAATAGGACTAGTTGTCACAGTGACAATATTTCATTTTTTGATTGTAATCAATTTATTACTGATTACAAATTAACGAATTATACTTTGTATTTGCCACGTAGTTGTAGGAGACAAATTGTTAATCTTTTAGCATACAATTTACACCGTAACAATGATACCTGTAGCATACCATCGATTACTGTTAGTAGTGGTACTAACGCCACTTTTGATACACCTAGTAATTTAAACTATTAGGTGCGATACAACAGGTAAGCCGCATGTGTTGAATGTTGTACATCAAAATATGCAGGGTTTGTCTGGCAAAGAGCTAGAGTTAAATTTATTTATTGAAAACTATGATGTTCAGGTATTATGTTTGACTGAACACTGGTTGAAGGAACATGAAGTAGTGTTTATGAATAATGATTTTTTTACTGTGCAAAGTGCATTTGTGAGGAAAAGTGCTATTCGCGGAGGATCATTAGTTTTTGTTTCGAACAAGTTGAAATGTAAACAACGGTTAGATCTGGTTAATCTTTCCATTGAGCGCATTATTGAGTTGTCTTGCGTTGAGTTGGAGCGTTATGTCATAATATGCGTTTATCGTCCCTCCTCTGGGGATTTTATTCGTTTCGAATCAGTAATGGAGGATTCACTCAATAAATTAAAATCAATTAATAAATGTATAATTTTATGTGGAGATTTCAATATTAATATTTTAGATGTTACTCCATTAAGTATTAGACTGCTCAATCTGTTTAGGTCTTTTAATTTAATAAACTTGTTCCTTGAACCAACTAGGGTCACGGCTTCTTCGTCGACTTGTCTTGATAATATATTTAGTGATTGTGATGCCAAAAATAAGTTTGTTTTAAGTGACTTAACGTCTGACCACTGTGGATTATTAGCCAGCTTCCCTTTGCCACTACTTAAAAAGCCGCATAAAATAATATGCAGGCCTTATACAGCTAGTCGTTGCAATAAATTTAAAAATAATATAGCTCATACGATTACACCATCTATAGTCATCATTTCAGCCGTAATACGTCCACTGCTGGACATAGGCCTCCCCCAATTTGGGGGGCGTTGCCATAATCGCCACGCTTGGCAGGCGGATTGGCGATCGCAGAATGGTGGCAAGATGTATAGAGAACGCTGCTGCCCATTCTCTACTAAGTCCCATAGTCGCCTTTTACGACACCCACGGGAAGAAATGGGGTGATACTATTCTTTACGTCCGGCACCACACGGTCACGGCCATCTATAGTAGAACGCGAGAATCCTAATGAAATCTATGGAGCCCTTTTTGATATTGTGCAAAAAGAATACGAATCTACTTTCAAGATCAAAACTATTGATATTGATAGCACTTCCGTTAGCTTCAACCAATGGGCTACTCCAGGAATTTATAAAAGTAGAGCAAGACTATACGAGTTATATGGTTTGAAAAAATACAGATTTGATACTCCTTTTTTAGAGTATGTCAGTAATTATTCAAAATTGTTTAAAAAAATCTGCGCTTTAGCTAAATCAAAATTTTTAAGCGATACCATAAAAAAATCCAATAATAAAATAAAAACCACTTGGAAAATTATTAACAATGAAACGGGTAAACCGGTTAAACAGGAAAAACAACTAGAGATTATGATTAACAACAAATTGGTTAATAAAGCTGCCGTCATAGCTGAGGCATTTAATGAGTTTTTTGCCAACATACCTATAACTACGACTTGCTCCTTAAATTCGTCCTCGTCTAAAGCTGAAAACCTTTTGCATAGTTGTGTGCCCGGATGTAGTCGCTTATTTAGTTTCGAACATGTAACACCTCGTGATGTGGTTAATATTTTTAACACACTTAAGTCTAAAAACACTGGTGATTACTGGGGCATCTCCATTAAACTGTTAAGTAATATAATAGACATCGTAGCCCCCTATCTAGCTGTTACTTTTAATAAATGTGTTGATTTAGGATCTTTTCCTGACCTCATGAAGAGTAGTAAAGTCATACCATTATTTAAAACAGGTAATAAAAATAACGTTGGTAATTTCAGACCCATTTCTATCTTACCTGCATTTAGTAAAATATTTGAAAAGTTAATACTCAAGCAATTGCTAAGACATTTTAATTTAAATAGCCTCCTTCATAATGAGCAATATGGCTTTACAAAGGGTCGTTCGACAACAGATGCGAGTGTTGCTCTGCTGAAACACATTTTCAATGCTTGGGAGAACTCGCAAAATGCTATTGGAGTTTTCTGTGATCTCTCCAAAGCTTTTGATTGCGTTCACCATGACACACTTTTGCGTAAACTACGTCATTACGGTGTTCAAAACGAAGCTCTCAATGTCATAAGTTCTTATTTGCAAAATAGGCACCAATGTGTAGATGTCAATGGTATAAAATCTTCCGGGCTACTAGTTCAGTTAGGTGTACCTCAAGGCTCAATACTGGGTCCATTCTTATTCTTAGTGTATATAAACGACTTACCATTCTATTTAAAGAATATCTGTGACATTGTACTATTTGCTGATGATACCTCACTTATCTTTAAAGTAGACAGGAATAGAAAAGATTTTGATGACGTGAATAGTGCGCTCTCAATGGTTACGGATTGGTTTACCACAAATAACCTAGTTCTTAATGCTAAGAAAACAAAATGTATAAAGTTCGCTTTACCGAATGTTAGGCATCTGGGACCCAACGTCGTCTTAGATAATGAGGTGCTTGAAACTGTAGACTCGGCAGTTTTTCTAGGCATAACAGTAGACGCGAAACTACAGTGGGGCCCACATATTTCAAGCCTAGCCGGGAGGCTCAGTTCGGCTGCCTACGCCGTCAGGAAAGTTAGACAATACACGGACGTTGATACAGCTCGATTAGTCTATTTTAGTTATTTTCATAGCGTTATGTCCTACGGCATTCTGCTGTGGGGCAAAGCCGCGGACATTCGAAATATTTTTGTTCTTCAAAAACGAGCTGTTCGAGCTATATACCAACTAGGTACTAGAGTTTCTCTGAGAGAGTTGTTTAAAGATATTGGTATTCTTACGATGGCATCACAATTCATCTTCGCCAACATCTTATATATTAAGCAAAATATACATCTGTACACTAAGAACAGTGATATTCATAATATTAATACTAGAAATAAGGACAAGCTACGTGCTCCCTTTCACCGGCTTCATAAGGTTCATAATTCATTTGTTGGTCTTGGTATTACCTTTTTCAACAAGTTTCCCTCTGCTTTCATAGATTTGCAGTTTAATGAGTTTAAAGCTAAAGTAAAATCCAACCTTTGTTCAAAGGCATACTATTCTATCAACTACTTCTTAAACGATAAGAATGGTTGGTCGCTGTAATTAACTCAATGTTTATGTTCTTTCAACCAGAATCAGAATTAGCTTTCCTCATCGTTGTGTATGTAAGCGGGCACGCCCTTTATACCCGGAGGCTCTTATTTAGGTTTTAAGTTCTATTTACGATTTTGTTATTTCAGCTTGAGTTTAGTTTTTTTAATGTTTTGTTCGTATATTGGCGTGTGCTAGCTGACATATGACGCATAATTTATGTATGTTTTGTTTTGTTTTGTTTTATACTATTAATTACTTACATAATACTGTATAGAATCAAGTTCTTCTAACTTAACAGACAGCTGTGCTGCTGGGGAGTTTGTTCCGCCACTTCTTCTTCCCAGCTAAAGCACTAGGAAGTGTCGAAGGGTGGGCGTTTTTGGGGGACTGTCTCATGTAACTTTGACGTTCAAAAAGTGCTGACTCTCAGCCTAGTTTGAATAAATGACTTTTGATTTTGATTTTGATGTTTACGACGCTTACTCAAGACTAAAGTCGAAAATAAAAACCCTATAATAATTCAATTCACCACTACGTTCATGAAAAACAATTTGATAAAAAAATGTAGAACATTCAATAAGGAACTTCACATATTCAAATGGCCACAGCGTCTCAGTCTCAGCATATTTATATTGACGAATTTTTAACTCCTGCTGCCAAAAAACTACGCTATATTGTGAAGAACTTCAAAAATGAGAATAAGTTTCACAGTTTCTGGAATTCATACGGCAAAATTTATTTAAAAGAAAATGAATCATCTCGACCAATTCGAATTGACAGCGAGGAAGACCTTCATAAGTTAAAGTCTCAATGACTTACCGTCTATATGTGTCATCTCCAATTTTATGTTGTACCTAACAACGTCATTATAAACAATAATTGTACTATACACCTCACAAATAAACACTTCAACACTTACATCACACGAATTATACTAATCATAACACGAAACTTATTATATTATCTATACAGGTTTATAGTCAAAACTACACTTATAACTCATAATAAATGCAAAACGAATGAGAATAGAACTTTAGTCTTCGAGCCTATTTATCTTTGTTTACAACATCAACGATATTCCGATTCACGAACTGTACTAGTACAGCCAAACTACGAGGTTTTTACACCAATATTTTCTCTGCATACCTCACAATTAAGATTTTTTTATACCAATTTTTTCCGTACCGACAAAGACAAACGATTTACTACTTTATTACATACTACGTTATTATACTTTTTCAAAGCGCCCCACGAGCGTATACCCTCAATGCACAACCCAATTACGTTTTTTATTGTTTTGATAAATAACGGCATTCCGTTTAATAAAGTCTTATTTGCACTATTATTTACAAGTTATCTATGCAGCATCAACATAAATATGACGTTACTATTCCTTAAAACTAAAATTCAATAGTACCAAAGATATAATCTCTGACCTTGACCGTATTTCCATTGCACGTTCGTCCATCTGTAGTATTGACAATTGCTTAAATATAGTAACTGATTCTCAGGTTTCTCTTAAAATTATTCACCAAAATATCAGAAGCATTACCCGCAATACTCCAGGTTTACTAACTTTATTACAAAGATCACAAATAGATTGGGACTTCATCATTTTGTCGGAATGCTGGTTATCATGTGCTCACCGAATTCCACTTCTTGAAGGTTACAATTATTATAAAACAAACAACAACCTTACCCAAAATGAGGGGGTTGTTATCAATTGCAAAAATAACCTTGACGTGCGCATAGAGGAACCTACTATATCTGATTGTAACTGTCTAATGATCAAAATTGATCAAAACACGGCAATGCTAGCAGTTTACAGACCTGCTGGTTACAAAAACCTTAATAATTTTCTTACCGCTCTTGACATCTTTTTAAGTACTACTTCCAATTTTAAAAACTTCATCCTATAGCTGGGTATCCATTTGAGGCAGCCTCGGGCCGAGCGGTTGCCTCGACCCGAGGCAGATCTAGTGGAGACCGTGCCGCGAGTCGAGGCTTGCCGCGACTTGAACCAAACGAGGCGGCCGCGCAGCGAGCCAAATCGTGTCGGTAAATGGCCATGCTCAAAGACGCCTCAGTGTGAGGCGTGCGTTCAGTGGAGACGGACGTACGTGTGCTCGGCACGCAGCAAAATGGATAATGAGAAATGTATCGAATAAATTAAGTTATATGAAAACCACCGACATTTGTGGGATCCAACTTCACCGCATCATTATAATAAACAATTGAAAGAAGATTCTTGGAAAATAATAAGCAAGGAAATGAAACTACCCATTTCCGAAGTAAAAAAAAAATAACTTCGCTTTGTGGATCTTTTCGGAGGGAAAAATCTCGGCATAAAAAAAGTCTCGTCACGGGATCAGGTAAAAATTCATTGGTTTTTGAAAATTAGTTGTACCTATATTGCTTGTCATTTATTTTATACTCATTTTACTCACGTGTGTAGTGTAGTGTACCTCTAAAAAATATTTTTATTCTAGGTCGTAATGAGGTGCATATATCGAAATGGTTCGCTTATGAGCACTTTTACTTTTTGGCTGACAAGTTCTCTCCCCGTGAGACTCAATGTCTATCGACACATCGTCGCCTTCTGCAGCAAGAGACACAACAAATTCAGAACCGTCGTCGCCTTCTGTAAGTATCTGGGGTCAGTAAGCTTTGGGCTAAAGGCGGAAACATATTTACGGAATTATATTTTATATTTAATATCTATGCTGCCATGTTATTTGTCCATTTGTAACGAAGTGTGTAGCCAAGTGTGACCGAATTGCTTTTGCGTCATTTGCAGACTTTCGAGGAATTGCACGTAAAGGCACAAAAGAAGTCGAATCTGGTTCATTCCTCCACGACCCTTGTACGAAATTTCCATCGATTTCAGAGTCCAAACTTCCTGGTGGTGTATAAATATTTGCCCTTGTTTTTCGTAAAAAGTTATGCAAATAAACAGTAGCCAGTACCACTTTCGTAGCAATTTCTGGTTCCAATAACATTGGTTTTCTTAACACTCTAAATACAGAACTCATGATGCCAAAAGCATTTTCTACTACCCTTCGTGCTCTAGATAGACGGTAATTGAATATTCTTTCCGGAGAACCATTGTCTGGGGTTCCTTCAAACGGTTTCATAGTATAATTGTTTAAAGCAAATGCCTTGTCAGCTAATATAACATAGGGCACTTTAATCAAATATGGTGTCTGTAATATACAGGGTGCTGGTAACTTTAATTCATTATTTTCCAATGATTTATACAATGCACTGTTTTTAAAGACTCCACCATCGGATATTCGTCCTTGACATCCAACGTCTACATACATAAAATTATAATTAGCATCCACCAAGCCAAGCAATACGATGCTGGGATTTTTTTTATAATTTATGTATTCTCCGTGACTATTAATTGGTGATTGAAGAATAATATGTTTGCCATCGAGGGCCCCCACACAATGAGGAAAATGCCACTGGTTTTCAAAATCTTGTGCTACTTTTAACCATTCTTCTTCTGATGATGGTATCTGAAAATTATGTCACATATTTTACTATTAGGCTATCGTACTGCTAAAACATTATTTGATGATTTTATCTACTTTAATTTACAGAATGAAGAATTATTCGAAGAAAATGAATCGATGCGTGAAACTGCTTCTTCCGAGCGATCATCTTTGCCCCGCGATGATCAACAACAGACGCAGCCCGAAACTTCAAGATCAAATAAAAGAAAAATGCCTGATGCTTGTGAAGATAATATAGATCTAGATAAAGCTATGGAAGTGTTAAATTATACAGATGATAGTTATGATACGTTTGGTAAACATATTACTGCAGAACTTAGAAAATATGATCCAATTACTTTAGCACACGTTAAAAGAGCTATGTTGGATATCTTATTTCAAGCTGATACCGGGATGTTACCAGGTACACGACAACAGGGATACTACACGCAACAATACGGCCAAACTTCTGCGAACGCACAAAATTCCCAACAATATGGGCAAACTTCTGTGAACTCACAAGATTCTACTGGAAATACTGAACAATTTACTACTCTGTCATTATTGTAACTTTGTACTTTACTAAAATGTTGATTAATAAAGCATTTTTAACATACCTGAACATATTCTTTGAGCACTTTTACCAAGGCATCACATGTTTCGCGAACAATTTTTGAAATAGATTGCTTTGACACTCTAAAAAGGTATTGCAAACTAACATACGAATCACCACTTGCTAAAAACCTCAGCGTAATGGCCAGTCGTTCTTTTGTTGTGATTGCTTTGCGAAACGATGTATCTTTTTTTCCAATTATTGGTTCAAGCTTGATACATAGATCTTCAAAGGTTTCAGAGTTCATTCTGGTAAAATTTTTAATAGTTTCTTCTACGCCTTCAAAGGTCATATCTGACAACAATTTTATTGCATGAACATTTCGCTGACGATATATTTCCTTAGTCCACCATCGATGTTTCCGTTTCTTATGTTGCTTCCTTTTGTAGTGACTAATTATTACTAATGCTGCAGCGACTTTACGTGCGTCAACCATGGTGGTTAATGAGGAATTGAGAAAATCGTGGCTCGGGTTGAGGCTTGCCGCTCGATACGATATTATGTGTGCTCTAGTGGAGACGCATGTACTTTCCGCAGCCCGCGGCACGCTCAGGATGAGGCAGCTCGTCACGAGGCTGCGCAAATGGATACCCAGCTTAATAGGGGACCTCAATGTGGACATAACGGAGATTAACACAGACTCAAATTCTGCTCATTACCTTAACCTTTTAGCATCCCATGGCATGTTGCCGGCTTTCACTTTCCCTACACATAAAAAAACATGCTTGGATCATATTATATTAAAAACGCGACAGTCAGCTTCTTGTTACGTAGCTGAAACCTCTATTACTGACCACGATGCCATAATGCTTATATTGGATTTAAGTAAACCTCAGAATAAAACCGTTAGAGTGATTAAACGCCTCAATTACGAAAAGATGGACGAAGGAATGATTAAGCTAAACTTTCATGACTTGTATTTATTGACTGATGTTGATCTTGCTGTTCAGTACTTCGTTAACTCAATCAACAGAATCATAAAATCTAACACTCAAATTATAAAAACGTCGAATCGTAAGAAAATTATTAAACCTTGGATAACGACAGGATTATTGCGGTGTATGAGGAATCGTGACAAACTGCACCAAAAATAAAAAATAAATCCTAACAACCAAACCATAACAACAACATATAAAAGATACAGAAATTTTTGCAACGAACTTTTAATAAAGATAAAAAGGGAGCATGACAGATTGGCACTGCAGACTGCGGCTAAAACGAATAACAAAGCATTATGGAACACAATAAAGGACATTGCCTACACACAAAAATCTAAAAACGAATCCAGACAGCTAATTAATAACTTTGATCCTATTACTTCTACTAATAAAATCAATGAATTATTTGTTAACATCGGCAAAACTATCGCTGACCGCTGCGGTTCAGGTAACAATATCCCCGCACTACCACACAATGTTCATTCCGATTCGATGGTGTTTTTCCCCACGGACCCGGAAGAGATTGAAAATATTATTCATAGTCTAAAGTCTGATTGCGCAGTGGGCTATGACAACATCTCTACAGGCATTGTAAAGAGATATAGACAGACCCTAATTTCTCCAATCGTTTTTATCTGCAACCTTGCCATTGAATCTGGCAAATTCCCAAACGCCTGGAAAATAGCGAAGATTCGACCCATCTTCAAAACTGGCGACGGCGCCTGTGTCGACAACTATACACCAATCTCCATCCTCCCAGCTTTGTCTAAGGTATTGGAGAGGATCATGAAGAAGCGCCTCGTCGACTACCTTGAAGTTAACTCACTGTTATCACCTTCACAGTACGGTTTTCAATCGGGCTTGTCGACCAGCGATGCCATTCACACCTTAACTAAGTTTGTTTATAAAAGGTAATAGTAATCTTCATGGACCTTGCCAAGGCCTTTGACACAGTCTCCGACCCTCTGTTGGTGAAGAAATTGGAGAACTTTGGTGTAAGGGATGCACAATTAAAGCTTTTCACTGACTACCTAACCAACAGGTTTCAGAGAGTTAAAATAGACGAGTGGACTAGTAGTGATCTTCCTGTCGTGCACGGCGTCCCACAGGGCAGTATCCTTGATTCCCCTTTATTTCTAACTTTCATCAACGACCTCTGTGAACTCAAGATGCCCAGCGGAAAAATCGTAACTTTTGCTGATGACACAGCGCTTTTGTTTGAAGCCGACACCTGGCCCGAAGTTTACAGTTGCGCGCAGATGGGGTTCAGCTTGGTGTTATCATGGCTAGCTAATAATAAGCTCGCTCTCAATGTTGATAAGACAAAGTATTTTACTTTCTATATTAAAAATCCACCTAGTTCTCTTGATAATTTCAAAATTACAGCTCATTCATCCCCATGCACTCAGTCTCATAGTGCCCAATGTTTATGTCCCCACCTTCTTAAAACAGAGTCAATAAAATATTTGGGCGTCATGCTAGATAGCAAACTAAATTTTCACGCGCACATAGATGCTCTGTCCACAAGAATTCGGAAGCTAATATTTGTGTTCAAACATCTTCGTCATGTGGCGGACTCTGGTGTATTAAGATCAGTGTATTTTGCGTTATGCCAATCGCTAATCTCGTACTGCATAACTATTTGGGGAGGTGCGACGAAAACATCAATGCTTAGGATCGAGCGTGCACAAAGGGCTGTCCTAAAGGTTAGTAATATCCTGCCTTTCTTATTTCCTACCAGGGAACTGTATGAGCGAACTGGAGTGTTAACTGTACGTCAACTTTTTATTTTAAATACGATCTTGCGCAAGCATTCTCTTCTTACCTATAATCCTGCTCTATTTGAAGGTAAACGACGTAAAGACGCAGTTTGTCCAACAGCTCGATTCCAAACTGTTTTCTCCCGTTGACACTTTGATTTTCTTGGAAGTTACTTATATAACAAAATTAACGGAATTTTGTCAATTTATGCCCTACCCAAGCAACGTTGCAAAACAACACTGTCAACCTGGCTACAAAAATTAGACTATGATAGCACGGAACAGCTACTCATTATTCCCTCGTGATATTTAATGTCTTTGACTGTAACAACACCACACCATCATTCTATCTCTCCACACACAACCTACACACTCACACCATCATTCTATCTCTCCTTACACTTAACTCACACACTACTCACGCTTAACACTACACCTTTTTTATTATTCAGTTTTTTTTTCTCGGTTAGTAAATTTAAACATGTATGTTTTTTTTTAAATCCTTCATCAGTAAATATGTTGATAGAGTTTTAAAATTGACCACTGTACTGTTAATTAGATTAAGTTCGGGGTGAGAGCCTGGTGATCCGTCACACAGGGTATCCTAGTATGGACGCCAGTCTCTCACAAAGGATCATGTTTGTGAACTTTTGTGAAAACCATATCATTCCTGTCTCTATGCTATGTACATATATGAACCTTTGTGGAGAGAGAAAAATAAAGATATTATTATATTATATTATTATTTAAATTTTCTTGGTTAATAATTAAAAAAGCAAATATTTTCAAGAATTGATTTGGTTCACAATGTTGTTTTTACACGCTTTATTTTAGCTTCACTTGTATGTTTGTTTGTAACCGACTCCTTATAGCGCGATTTTGACCCACTTTAAACGACCAGATTTCATTTAAACTCTGTAGACTTATCGAGGACCGATGACAATATTATAATTTCATAAATTAGTGCCATTATCCTTGCCAGGGTTACCAGGACAGCAAAAAAACTGTTTTTAGAAAACTACGCTGACATACGTCACAAACTACGCTGACATACGTCTCAAAATTCGAAACGCCATAAAAAATTGAAAATAAATAATAGTTTAAAAAGCGTGAGGTGCCTGATATCAATAAAAAAATATCTTAAAAAGCACCCCACGCTTTTTTTTCCATTATTTTCTACTTTTTAGTTTGGTTTTCTATGGAAGCATGTTTTTTAGTTTTTTTAAACTATTAGTTTTTCCTTTGAAAAATTACACGGTACTATTTTAGCAGATTCACCGTAATTTTGTCTAGAAACACCGTATTTTTACACTTGCAACACAGTAACTCTCGATTTACATATGCAGACACTGGTGGCAACCGACTGGCGGAGTGGCCACGGCGCACGGTGGGTCGAAACTGCTATATGAGGGACATAGGTTTTTTTTTTACAAATGCCATTAAGAATGTATCGACCATAAACCAGAAAAAGGACAGTTACGGTTAAGTTGATATTAACGAAAATAGTTTATTTACACAATGAAAATTGGCATAATTATATAACCACGGATGTGTTTACAATGTTTATGAGGCAAACAAATGAAATATTGCATAGTTTTTTTTATTGAATCATATGAAGTTGAGCAAAAATCTACATATAGGCGTTCTAGCATTAAGGAGATTTCGTATATTTTAACACATAATATTCTGTAGATATTAATTCAACCAAATCTATAATATATACACTTAAGATTTTGCGTCTCATAATTTCATAATATTGTCTAGAAAATTTAATATATTTTTATTAAAAATGCGCTCGAAATTCGCCATACAAAATTACTATGAACGCGTTGTGCCGCCCAAACTAGTGCCGCGCGCCACCAACGATTCAGTCGTCCTCGAGAGCTCAGAGCGTCGTCACGTCAGTTTACGGAGCGATCGCATCGATCGCGAATTACCGTGTAAGAATACTCTGCTGCATAGAAAAATAAGGTACGTGACATTTTCAACATCTTGAATTCAATTTTCGTAGATCATGAATTTTATCATGTATGCAATTCCGTTAGTCAAATTAGTTTTAATTTTGTATATTAACACAAGTTTTATAACATCAACTATTGTTTTAAGAAATATTAAACTATTATTTTAGGAAAAATGGGAAAGCGAAAGGAAAGGTATTGTAATACCTTTTCTGTAGAAAGAAAAGAAACCAATTCAAGAAAACAGCCGTTCTTCAGAATCAGTACGTATCATCTCCTAGTTTAAGATTGATTTTCTGTCCCTTACAGTTAGATTTACAAACTCTTTAAATATTATTATTTATTTATAAACTTAGGTAGGTACACTTATGTTTCGCATAAATACCTTACGTAAAGATCGTTTTCAATTTTACTAGTTGGAAAACACATGGCCGACTGGCGCGGCCATTTGACTGTTTGAAGCGGTTTTATTGTTTTTATTCTTATATTATAGCAATATGGCACTAACGATTATTAAGTGTATATTGTTTCTGCACATCTATTTTACTGACAATCTCTTCTTGTTTTATATTAGGTCAATAGTTTATGGTGAAGAGGAAGATACAGAGAATTTTATACTCAACTCAAAAAATAATAATATGAAAACGAAGAACAGTCAGACGTAAATGTACAAGTATCGCGACGCGAAAAACATTTCAATGTAAGTTTATGATCCAAATTAACTTTATATGGGACCTACCAGATGCATTTGTAGTTTTTGACAATGGGTGAAATAAATTGTGAGTTATGGTAAATTAATTTTTAAATTATATCGTCACTGGAAAGGCAAAATTACTTAACCGCCAAATTGGGTATATTGAGTTACATACATACATACATGCTTCAGTAATTGGAAAAAAATACGGGTTACTGAAACGCCATAAATGTGCTTCGATTGTATTGCTACCTAAACAGATCGATGCAGAAAAAAATCTCAATGTATGTAACTCAATATGCCCAATTTGGCGGTTGAGTAATTTTGCCTTTCCAGTGACGATATGATTGTTTTTCACAATTTATTATTATTTTATTTCAGAAATCTCTAGAAGACAATGATAATAATTCTGAAATAATTATAGAGAAAGAAATCGACAATCAAGAAGTTTTTGTGGCAAATGGTAACAGAATTGTCGATTTTGCGTATATTTTTGAACAGTTTCAAAATATTGCAAATCACAACTCGGCCTTCGGTTGTAATTTGAACTGTTTAAAATTGACTAAAGAGATAAGAAAAGGGTTTACATTTAATTTCACTTGTCAAATGTGCAATATAAAACTTGAAGTCAAAAATTGTAAAGTTCCAGAAAATTCCGCAGACCTTAATCGCAATGACCACGCAGTAAGCAGTTTTATGTCTATAGGTGCGGGATTTTCTTGTCTGGAACAGGTTGCAGCTTCTCTTGATATTCCTAGTATGAGTGATAAATTGTATGCAAAGTGCCATGGTAAGGTTTGTGGGCTATGGGAATTGGCCAAGGAACAAAGCATGGCAGACGCAGCTAAAGAGGAATATGATATAGCTGTGCGCGATGGTAACGTTGATTTACGTGGAGTACCCATGATAACTGTGGTAGCTGACACATGCTGGTCGAAGAGATCTTATAGGAACAATTATAACGCACTATCAGGCGCGGCGTTTATTATAGGCTACAGGACGAAAAAAGTTTTATATATGGCGGTGAAAAATAAATACTGCATGGTTTGTGCTAGAGCAGAAAATAATAAAAAACGGTCGATACCTGAGCACGTTTGCTTTAAAAATTATGAAGGCTCCTCTAGTGGTATGGAAGCTGCAGCACTCGTTGAAGGATTTAAATCTTCAGAGCAAACTCACGGACTAATTTATTCTAGACTGATAGCTGACGGTGATTCAAGCACTCATCGAAATACAGAAAAAGCAAAACCGTATGGGAACTTACTTGTGGAGAAAATTGAGTGCACTAATCAGTTGTTACGAAATTATTGCACAAAATTGGATGAATTGACTAGAAATACTAGCTACCCATTAAAATATAGAAAAGCTGGTGAAAGTAACTTAATGAGATTAAGACGTGCTGTTACTGGGGCTGTTAAGCACATTAATGCTCAAGAAAATAAAAATTTCGAACAAAAAGTTTTAGACCTGAAAGAAGATTTGTTGAATTCTCCACATCACGTGTTTAACAGTCATGCTTGTTGCAAACAATACTGCTGCAAAAATTCTAATGAAACTCCTTCAAAAGAAAAATTAGTAGCAGCAATGAAAAGTAAAGTGGGTGGCTTCATTTTTACCGCTATAATTAAATTTCTTTCTAGATTAGTTAATAACGTAAAAAGTTTGATACACAACGTAAATTGTAACATAGCTGAGATTTTCAGTAGTGTGATTGCAAAGTTTATTGGCGGCAAACGCATAAATTACTCAGGGAGGCAATCTTATTCAGGACGCTGTGCTGCATCAGTAGTCAGTTTCAACACTAAATATCCATGTACGTACCTCAGTGAAAAGATTTTCCTGAGAAGCCCGAACAAGATGATAAAACATCTCGAAAACAAAAGAAATGCGAGACGATTAGCATCCGCAAAACGTATAATACATCGATCGCCAACTTTTACTAACTTGGAGCGTAGAAAGACTGTATCCAAACAGACCGATAAGAACTATGGTGAATTTTGTCAAAAGGCCGACCTTAGTAAAGAGGATTATGATTTTGCTGTAAATGAGCATATGAAACGTTTAACATTGTCCGCCGAAGATCGGAATGCACTAGAGAGGCGAACCCTGTTACAAGCGGAAGCGATGGAATGGCGTCAGGAGCGAAAACTTCGGCTTACGGCATCAGTATTTGGAAAAGTATGCAAGCGAAGGTTGATCAAATGCGGGCCATTAGTAAAAAATTTAGTGGAGGAAAAAATTTTAGACCATGTTAAGTCAATTCAACATGGCCAGAGCCACGAACATCTTGTACGTGAGCAACTGGAATTACATTTAAAAGTTCCTATTAATAGATGCGATATATTTATCGATAAAGTTAACATAGATCTAAAGACATGCGACAACATCAGAGAATACTACGTAAGTAGCATGTCCGAGTGTGGTCTAACGAGCGCGATATCTGACTACACAAGAATTGAAACACGCGGAAACAACATTACACGTAGCTGTATAGATCACATATTTGCAAGAACGCGCTCGTTAGATCTGTTCTCGGCCGCACTCGGAACTGTAATGGCCGATCACCGCATGTTAATACTGTCGTGCGTAGGACTTGACCCAACACAAATACAGGTTGATACAAAATTAATACAACAGATTGATAATACTAAAATTAAAACTTTACTTAACAGCGTATAATGGAGCGAAGTAGATGATATGGAGTGTCCAATCACAATTTACGATTACATACAAAATCAATTTCACAAATGCTACGAGGAATCAAAATATGTCAGAAAAATAAATAAAAATAGTAAAAGAAACAAACAACCTTGGATAAATAAAAGAATTAATAACATGTGTAAAAAAGGGACCAATTATTTTTAAAGTGGAAAAACGATTCAACGAATAAAATACTGCGACTAGAATATAATACTTTAAGAAACAGAACTCATAAACTCAACGAAAACTTTAGAAATAAACATTTTTTGGAAGAAATTAATAATAATAAAATGAACCCCAGAAAGCTGTGGCAAATATTAAATAGGTTGTCTGGTCGCAACAAAAAGTCGGTGGATGAAGTCATCCTGACAGCCTTCAAAAACAATAATATAGAAATAAAATCGATAGCTGACAGGTTTGCTACGGAATTTAGAAATAGTGTTAGAAAGATCTTGCCCAGGTGTGATCGTCGCCTACTGAACGAATCAGAGTATACATTTCCCCTAAACACATCTATGTACTTTAAGAAAGCAACAAATAACCCCGTGGGTAAGCTAATTGGAAAACTCCATACAAATAAAGCTCCAGGTGTAGATAACATTAGGTGTATTGCCATAAAATCTCTCTGTGACAAAATGTCAGGCGTTATTGCTAAGTTGATAAATGCTAGTGTCAAACAAGGAAAATACCCAGAAGTACTAAAAACCGGTGTGGTGCGCCCAATACATAAAAAAGGCAGTCTGGCCGACTATGAAAATTATAGACCGATCACTGTCCTACCTGTTATCGACAAAATAGTAGAAAAGTATATTTGTAACCAGATTCAAGATTTCTTCGCAAATAATGACGTTCTGTCCATCACACAATACGGTTTTCAACCTAATAAGTCCACCTCACAGCTGTTATTTAAATTCACGGATGAAGTCAACGAATCTCTTAATGATAAAAATAATGTTATATTATTATTTATCGACCTCAGCAAGGCGTTCGATACACTTAGACACGACACCTTGCTGTCAAAATTAAATAATTCTGGAATTCGAGGATCAATACTCAAATGGTGTGAAGACTACCTTAATAACCGCAGATACAATGTCAAAATATGTAATGATTTTAGTGACGCCATTGAAGTCACTGAAGGGGCAGCCCAAGGTTCAGTACTTGGACCCTTACACTATTTGACATATGTTAACGACATGGAGCATGTGGTCAATCACTGTTCTGTTTACCAATATGCAGATGACACATGTCTTGTAGCAACCCACAAAGACGTAAAAGTGGCAGCTCAATGGATGCAGGACGATTTCACTCGAGTCTCCAAATGGGCACACGATGCTGGACTGGTTCTCAACGCAAGTAAGACCAAAATCGTACATATCTATCACTCTAGTCATCTAAAGCAGATTACGTCTTTTAAGATAATCGCACACAGTCACAGTTGTCTCCACTCCACTCTGTCGGGTACGTGTCGATGTGAGGTAATTGATCAGGTAACGGACCACACCCACCTTGGATTAGTCGTGGATAATCGCTTTAGCTGGAGTTACCACGTGGACTCAGTCTGTGATAAGTTGCTAGCTGTACTGGCGAAATTTTACATCCTAAAACCTAAAGTTCCGTTCAAAGTGCTGCTCAACATGTACATTGCTTTAGCAGAATCGATTGTAGCATACGAACTTACAAGCTATGGGCGAACATTTAAAACTTATATTGAAAAAAATTCTAACCTGCAAGTAAGACTACTAAAACTCATCGTACCAAGAAAAATAAAAGACAAATATAAAGATAACGTTATCGAACTATATAAATATTGTAAAATTTTGCCAGTGCAGACTAGACTCAAAATAGCCCTCGTGATCGAGCAATTTGAAAACAAAAGCATCCAGATACCTATATCACATAAAATAATCACGAGAAGTATCAGCCAAAATAAATTAACAGTACCTCAGGCTAGAAATTATTATGGCAGGCGAACGGTAAAATTTTTGATTCCCACCATAATGAATGAAATACCAAAATACATAAAAAAAGAAATAAACTTGAAAAACTATAAACAAAGATACAAAAAATACTATTACCACTGCATATTAAATACTTAGTTAATCAAAATAAAAATTTAAAAACCCTAATAAAAATAATTAAAAAGTGAAGCAACCTGAATCAAAATATTGACGTTGACTAGGATCGGTCTTCTAATGAGTGGTAATACTGGTAATGAGCCACCCCACATAGGTTAGGTACTTACCTACTTGCTAATAGATGTTTACGACTACATTGCTTACATATATTACCTATTAGTGATTAAGCAGTGTTGTTAATGTTATGCGAATGTGAGTATCAATACAAACCATTTCTGGTTTAATGGTACTAAACAAAAACGAACCTGTGTTAAAACTATATGTATAAATAAATTTAAAAAAATAAAAAAAACATTTGTTTTTAATTAAATGCACAATGGTTATTGTCGCAATCAAATAGGTTTCTAATTTTACTTTTGATAAAAAATAAATATAATGCCTTATTTTCTGATGCACACGTCTACTCGATAATATATTTATTATTTACAGAATATATTTTAATAAGGAAGATAATTTTATAAGGCGTACGGCAGCCAAAATATGCTGCAAACTCTACACTGAAAAATTCACCAACAAGTTCCAGCCCCTACAGCTCGGCCTTGGATCCAAAGGGGGCTGCGAAGCTGCCGTACACGCCTTTTCTAGTTTTTTATATGCCAGGAAAGGTGAGGTTATTCTCAAGGTTGACGTTAAGAACGCCTTCAACTCCGTTAACAGGGACACTTTGTTGGCTGAAGTAAAAAAGGAGTTGCCTGAAATTTATCGTTTTATGTGGCAGTGCTACAGGCACCCTTCAAAATTATTATATAAAGACAACGTCATAGAATCGGCAGTCGGATGCCAATAAAGTGACCCTCTCGGGCCAGTCATTTTCAGTTTGGCTATCCACCCCATAATACAACAATTAGATTCAAAATTCAATGTGTGGTATTTAGATGATGGAACACTAGGAGGTGACGAAGACACTGTTCTAAAAGATTTTCAATTCCTAAAGCAGCAGTTCCAATCCATCGGCCTTGATCTTAATTACTCAAAATGCGAATAATACCTTTGTGACAATACCGACAGACAATCAACTATACAGAAATTTAATTCAATAGCCCCAGACATCTAACTTTCAAAAATCACTGCAACTCCTAGGTTCCCCAATTCTCGAAGACAGTTTTTCACCTTTCGTTGACGAAAAAATTCATCATTTTAACGATATTTCGGATAGACTTTCTAAAATTAATTTACATTCGGCATGCACCCTTATCAGATACTGCTGTTTCGGTCCAAATTTCATGTATTATCTACGCTCTTCCTCTTTATGGAAGCACCCAAACCTTTTACACAAAGTCGATCTAATTATTAAAAGCACTCTCATCCATTTTAAATGTGGCATTGGACGACCGCTCGTGGTTGCAAGCCACACTACTTATTCGTTTTGGTGGGCTCGGCGTCCGCAAAATTTCTAGTGTAAGCTTACCGGCGTTCTATTCGTCGGTCAACGGCATTGAAAAGTTAATCACGAAAATCTTAGCTCCGTCGCAGGTTCACTCGGAAGTGCCGTGCTTGACCGATGCCATGAATGCCTGGAAGGTGGCTTGTCCGGATACGGTTCAGCCCGAGAACCTGTCTTCCCAGAGACAGTGGGATGAGCCGCTCTGCAGGTTGGTACGGAATAATCTCATTAATACGTCAACCAATACTGCTGAGCGTGCTCGCCTGCCGGCTGTGGGAGAATGGGAGTCGGGCTTATGGCTTCAGGCGCTACCGTCACCTAATATAGGCACTATGTTAGGTGAGAGACCTTCCACCTCGCTACAAGTCTGCGTCTGGGTGCTCCTTGCATCGGTGTCAGTGCGGTGAAGCAGTTGACCGCCTCGGACACCATGGCCTTGCTTGCAGCAAGAGCGTTGGTCAGCTGGCACGGCACGCCAGCATTAATGACATCATCCGTCGGGCTCTTGTCACCACCGGGGTGCCAGCAGTCTTAGAACCCAATGGCTTGGCACGCGACGATGGGAAGAGGCCAGACGGAATGACCATAATTCCTTGGAAGTTGGGTAGGCCTTTGGTGTGGGATGCCACCTGTGTCGATACCCTCGCGCCATCCCATCTACTTAGCACGGCAGGCTGTGCTGGGGCGGCTGCTGCAAGTGCAGAAAACCTCAAACGGCGCAAATATAAGAACCTTATTGGGAGTTATATGTTTGAACCGTTTCGGGTTGAAACACTAGGGCCGTAGGGTCCGAGTGCTCATCGAGTATTCCGGGATATCGCCATGCGGTTGGCCGAATCTTCACGTGACCAGAGGGCTGCCCTATTTTTAGGTCAAAGAATCAGCATTGCCATCCAACGTGGCAACGTTGCCAGCCTTCTGGGCACTTTTCCCACCGACAGCGATGCGGACGAATTTTTTGAGCTCTTCCCCTATTTTTTACCTTTTATTAAATTGTACATAATATATTTATTTAGTGTTAGTTTGTATATTGTATTAAAGTGATATTCAATTTTGAAAAAAAAAAATAAGGAAGATGAGTAACCAGGTCGAAAAAATTCTGGCACTGGCGAATGGCCCAAAAAATAATACACCACCTGGTAGAAATAATTCCTTTAAATTAAAAAATTCAAATAAACTATTTTTCACCACGCGGGCACTGGATCTGATATATTCTTAAAATTTCTGCGGAGAGCGAAGGGAGGTTCACAAAGTAGGAGGCCAGGAGAAATAATTCAGTTTCATGCAAACTGTTTGCACATACTAACGTAACACCTTCAGCGGGACTCCCACAATCTGGTACGACCTCGGGATGGCGTGTCACAACTGTCCGTGTCCAGGTATCACCAAATCACACAAGTACGCAACGTTCAGAGGTCTATCCCCTACTCTTATAGGGTGCGCGCGTGATATATACATGTAGTTATTATGTGTTTAATATTTAATTATTGAATTTACTAAATAATTTTTATAACAAACGTATTTTTCTATTAGTCAAACACTGATTTGACTCAACCGTCAGTTTTGAATCATAGTTGTTTGTTAACGGGTATAAAAAGCCGGAGCCACAGTAAAACAGTCAGTTGCTTGACAGATGTTCAATTGGTTAGTTCTAGTGCTGTTGTTGTGTGGAAAGGATCGATCCTAATTATTGCCTATTATGACAATGTTGTTGTACTGGTTAGTGTTGCCATATTGCTAATGTTAAAACATTCATCATAGAAATGGAATATTCATATTCTTTTCAAAATATTGTTGCCAACAATGGACAATGGTCCAAGAGATAGTATTAATGTATTTAAGATAATGATAATGTATGGCAATGTAAGAAATGTGTTGATTTAATATTTCAGTACTGTTTTCATGGAGTTTCTTGTCCTTCTTCTCCATGAAGACCTAGTTTTGGAACGGACGACTAGCTTTCTAATTAATACTGACAAGCCTAATTAAAATATATGTGCAGTCTTGTCTTTACAGAAAGCACAGGCTTTACTTATTGAAACCCTTTCCTATACACAGTAAATAGGCCGTTATCATTCTGACATTCAAAGCTTGATAATTGCTATATATATACAGTTATATACTGCTTAATATAACACGCGCGCAATAGTTAGATTGATTTTGCGAATAATTGTGAAGGTGAAGGACGTGCGTCTATTGCCCTTCATGTGCGGCGTAGAACTGACGGAGCGGCCCATTCAAGGGCACGTTGAGGTCGCGCACGCAGCGTCGCAGGAGCGGTCGCCAGCGCGTCGTGCGTACATCGATATACACATACCAATTTACACAAAAAAGAACCACCACCTGTTATAATAACACGTAACGATACAAAAAATAAGTAACAAGATAAAGAAAATTACAACCAGCACATGATTTAAAAAAAAAATTGATGATAAAGGAATTTGGTCTTATTATCTAACGTTGGAAGATATGAAAGAAATTAGGAATGGGAAATTTGAATATAGTAATTCATATGAATACATCAAACAAATCAAATTATCCCAACTCACCCAAGCTTTACTTAACAAGCCGCTCGTCCAACCACTACCAGAAATTGCTATGACTCCAAATCCTTTGCCACTAACTTTGGAATATCCAGCTGGGCCACGACCAGCATCGCCACAACTAGCCTGGACACAACCAGCTTCGACACTACCAGCTCCGTCACAAATATGTAGCTTCAACACAGATACTATCAATACAATCAGCTTTTATAGAAATGGCTTTGTCACCCCCAAATCTGACCCAGCTTGTTCCAGTACAACTGTCTCAAGAAGATCAAACATCTGCTTTATCGATTCTCCCTCAGTCTGGTCTAGCGGATTTAGCTACGACAGAAATAGCTTCTGAACATTCATTCAATGATCTTGTGACATTAGAAGATTTATTATATTTTGAGGTTTTGCCAACATTAACAGATATTTTTCAGACCGCGACACCATTAGCAAAAACACCAGTTTTTCAAGATTCTGACGACTCGGTGGCAGATAAAAACTATATTCCTTCATCATTAGAAAGCTGTCGGAAAAGGAACCACCAATAAACGAAAAAGTAAAATAAGAAAAACCAGAACTATACAAAAATCTAGTAAAAAGTTAAAAAAGAACCTTGACAAATATTATATTAGACCATCGTGTTACAATCTCTGCAAAAAACTGTGTTCTTTAAGTTTTAGTGAGGATAAAACGCAATTTATCCATGCTGATTACTGGTCTATGGGCTGGGAATCCAGAGGACTTTTTCTTAAGGGTGTAGTTCATACCAATGAATGTGCCAAGACAAATATTAATACCAAAAAGAAACACTACGTAACTCACAAATACCATTTCTTTAATAATGGAGTAAAAATTGAAGTGTGCAAAACGTTCTTATTGTTTAAGCTATGATAAAAAAAATGTTTTGTCTTCTATAGGAAAGGAAATAGGGGACCAAAAGATAAGAGAGATGGAAGAAATTTGAAAATATGTTATTATTATTATT
The DNA here is from genome assembly GCA_947507805.1 of Aporophyla nigra. NCBI lineage: Eukaryota > Metazoa > Arthropoda > Insecta > Lepidoptera > Noctuidae > Aporophyla > Aporophyla nigra. The sequence continues at coordinate 20,021,119 of OX382292.1, read as the reverse complement.
ATATTTTTTTTATTTTTTTTTATTTTTATATTATTATATATATTTTATTTATTATTTATTTATATATATTTTTAAATTATTTTTTTGGGTTTTTTAAAATTCCATTCCTAAGAGGGTGAAATGGAGGGTTGAAATGGTGAATTTTTCGACATCCACGCGGGCGAAGCCGTGGGCAAAAGCTAGTCTTTATACAAAACATAAAGAAAAATACATAAAAGCGCGGAAGCATTATGAGGCTGATACCAAGAGAGTCTGTAAAGAAGAAGACGTGTATGTCTCTGTAGATCTCCAGAAAGTCATCATGCTACCGAGATTAGATTCTTTTAAAACTGCTATATTTTTCCCCAGAATAGTGGTTTATAATGAAACGTTTGTGCCTCTTGGGAAGTATAAAAGCACTAATCCCGTATATGCTGTGACTTGGCATGAAGCTATTTCCGGACGGAAACAAGAAGACTTAGTAAGTGCTTTTAGGGCGTTTTTTGTAAGCCAAAGAAATGCTGCGACAATAACAATATGGCTTGATAATTGTTCAGCTCAGAACATAAGTACACAGTTCTTGTTCTGAATTAGTTGTTGGAGGACGTGTTTTTAGTTTAAACATTCTAACGTTGTCTCGGGACTCTGATTGTATTTAATTTGCTTCTTTAATTTATCGGTGCCTCCGTACTATCTTGTGTGAAGTGTCATATACGTTCGGCGCCATTTTGGTTTTTGTAGTGCGCTGTCCCTTTCACCTGGTGTTCGCTAGAAATACTTTTACAAATTTTGTAAATTGGAAAAAGTTTCGCGCTTTGCGGGTCGCGAACCGGCGGTCGTGTGGTGCAGCGTGCGCAGGTGGCGGCCTCGACCACTGAGCCAACTGAACGTGGAATTCACTGCGCGAATACTTATACTGGTATCTACTAGTATCGCTCTTCGGGTAATTTTATTAAAAACAACAACATTTATTATCCTTGTATAACTACGCCAACATGTTACGTTCACCTGACCATAAAATAAGCAAATCTAACCCTGATCTGTGCACAAATAATGAACCTGGTGCGAATGTTACCCAGAGAAAACGGAAGCAACCCGACTGTGAGCTAACAGTGGCTATCACCCAACTGTCTGCAGAGCTGAAGCAAAACTTGTGTGATTTCCGGGCTGATATGAATAACCAGTTTGTGAATATTAATGCATGTATTAATAACCTCAGAGATGAGTTTAATACTTTATCCCTTACTTCTACCCAAATTCAAACTGATGTAAAGGAACTGCGTGCAGAATACTCCGTTATCAAAAGATATATCAGACTTAAATATGAAACACATCGAAATATTAGGTTGGGGAAAAAGTCTTTTCGCATTATAGTATGTATGAACTTGTAATAAAATCTCTTTGGCTATACTATTTGTATCTGGCTGGTTTTGGTATCATTGAAAGTTTAAATTTTAAAGAACATAATTCCAAATTCAAATTAGGAAAATGTGTGATTTTCATTTGCTTATCGTACCGTCAAGATGAGTGAATCTAATGAAGAAATTCGATACATTTTAAAATTTTACTACAAAAAATGTAAAAATGCAACGCAAGCCGCGAAAAAAATTTGCGATATTTATGGACCTAGTGTAGTGTCTGTGAGAGTAGCACAAATTTGGTTTAAGCGTTTTCAATCCGGAAATTTTGATGTCAAAGATGCACGTCGCTCTGGTCGCCCTATTACGGATAAAATGGATGCCATTTTTGAAAAAGTAAAGCAAGATTGGCATACCAGTAGTTACGACGTAGCTGAAGAACTGGAAATTGACCACAAAACAGTTTTGGCGCATTTGAAAAAAACTGGGTACACAAAAAAGCTCGCCAAATGTCGAGCTTTTTTGTGTACCTCACGAGCTCACTGAAAGAAACCTAATGAACCGTGTACTCATTTGTGATTCTTTATTACGACGTAAGGAAACTGAACCATTTTTGAAAAAGCTGATAACTGGTGATGAAAAGTGGATCACGTATGACAAGAACATGCGAAAAACGTCGTGGTCAAAGGCCGGTCAGGCTTCACAGACTGTGGCGAAACCCGGGTTAACTCGCAACAAGGTGATGCTGTGTGTGTGGTGGGATTGGAAGGGCATTATTCATTATGAGCTGTTACCACCAGGCAGGATCATCGATTCTGAACTCTACTGCGAACAACTGATGAGATTAAAGCAAGAAGTTGAGAGAAAGCGGCCGGAATTAATCAACAGAAGGGGTGTGGTTTTTCATCATGATAACGCTACACCTCACACATCTTTAGCCACCCAACAAAAATTAAGAGAGTTTGGCTGGGAGGTGTTAATGCATCCGCCGTATAGTCCTGACCTTGCACCTTCAGATTTCCACCTGTTTCGGTCTCTTCAGAATTCTTTAGGCAGTGTCAGGTTAAAATCACGAGAGGACTGCCAAAACCACTTGTCGCGGTATTTTGACCAGAAGTCCCAAAATTTCTATAGCAATGGGATCATGTCCCTACCTACAAGATGGCAACAAGTTATCGAACAAAATGGTACCTACATACTTTAGTTAAATGTAAATAAACTTTATTAAAAAATGTTTTGAATTTTCTTAAAAAATGCGAAGAAACTTTTTCCTCAACCTATTATCCCAGACTATAACAGAGCTGAAGTCGACAGTTAACTTTAACTCTAATAACTATGTTGACTGTGAGAAGCGTCTGAATGTGTTGGAATCGAAAATTAACAGTTCTGCAGCATTAACTGTCGGTATGTTGGAGAGAAAAATAGATTCATTGGAGCAGCAGGCAAGGCAATGCAACATTGAAATTGGGAATATGTCAGAAAGACGCGGTGAAAACTTAATTACTATCCTAGTCTATTGGTTCCGCACTCAAAATGTCTTTAACATCGAAGGACATTATTTCCATTCACCGCGTTCCGCACGCACATTCGCAGAATAACCTGCCTAAAAATGTCATAGTCAAATTTACATCTAAACTAAAGGACTGACGTCAGACCGCATAGGACTCTGGTACTCCATGTCGCATATACATGAACGAGAACTTGACGCTGCACATACGGGTATTTGATACAAAAAACTGGCCAAAAGTCATTTTTACAATAGTAACCGCGCAGCTATCCTTTGTTATGTTTTAACAATGGGACACTCTATTCATTAAGAAACCGGTACCCAGAAGGGGCTAGAGCGCTCCATGCGCCCTCAACGTCAGTCGGAACTCATCTGTTGTGCTAGTGACACGTTTGTTTTCTCGGCGCTCGCAAATTTCAATTGCTGTTTAAGACTAATCATACTGTTGTGTTTAGTGCAAACCCCAAAAACCATCATGGAATCTTCAGGCACAGGTATGTACTTTATTTTGAATCTATTGTGCTACTGTTAGGATCACTTTTTCATTCTTTAATTGTACCATAAAGTCATGAGTATTTTTATGCAAAAAAAAAAAAAAAAAAAACACGTAAAATAGGTTTCCTTCGTCAAATTAAGTATCAGATAAACATAGTTAACCTAAAGTTTATACATAATCGTGTTCTTTGAACCTTCTAGATTTCATATCAAGAGAAAAACCTTCCGCCTCTTTCCGCCCCTATGAATTATAGCCTCTGAACAAAAATAGGTTTTTTTTCGAAAAAAAAAAACAACACTTTGTGTTTCTTTGATTTTAACATACATTTTTTTCTTGTTGGCAGGTCCTTATGATGAGTCATCGATGACAATAACAAGAGAGGATATGTTTAACGTAATAAAACAGTGCGACTACAAAAATTTAGATAAAAAACTGGACTTTCTTGAGCATAAACTAATTGAAATGACCAAATGCCCCGAGGACAAAACTAAAGTACTCCGCGATTGCTTAAAATCATTTAAACATCATTACAAGCTAAAATGGACCTCAGCAAGCTACAAAGAATGTCGTTTCCGAAAAACGAATGAACAATGGCTTAAAGAAAAAATTTCTCTAGGTACCTGTTTGGCGACACAATAAACCCGGCCGACCTCTTAAGGAATTCCAAGAATGTAGTGAAAGAAGCAAAAGGCGCAAAACAGAGAACGTGAGATCAGAAATATCGCATGAAGAGTTGACGTATGCTGCTGTGATGAGTGAACGAGCCGCAGGCAACAATGATTCGTCTCAAATAATAAAACAGGCTTCAGCGACTCCGACACGAGCCACTAGATTCCGCAAAATCATAAGTTCAGCCGACAAAAGTTCAAAAAGCGGCAAGTTAACGATAACACAAGCACTGATTAAATACGTGGAAGCCGACCTAACGCGCAAACAATATAATGTGATAAGAGATGGGCAGGAGGATATATACCCCTGTTATTCTCTCCTACAGAGAGCGAAAAAGGAGTGCTATCCTAAATCTATTGTCTCCGAATCGATAGCAGAAATTACTTTACAAGATCTTCTTGACCACACCACTCAACGCCTTTGCCTGTACCTCCAGAAAGTGTTAATGACAGCAACAGAAATTGAAGGGCAGAATATGGAACTCATTTGCAAATGGGGATGTGATGGCTCGAAAGCACAAGAATTTAAACAAAAATTCCAAGATGAGTCAGGCTCCGATGCCCATGTTTTTATAAGCTCATTAGTACCCCTACGACTGACAAGTAATGTGAATGGCCAACTGAAGATTTGGTGGCAGAATCCAGCTCCTTCATCTTGCCGATTTTGCCGTCCTATAAGGATTCAGTTTGTGCATGAAAATAATGAAGTGACTCGATCCGAAATAGCACACATTGAAAACCAGGCACAAAACATAAACCCCACTGAAGTTGAGGCTGACAATAAAGTCATAAAGGTGTCGCACACACTTGTGCTTACAATGGTAGATGGTGAAGTGTGCAATGCCGCAACTAATACCACGTCAACAATGAAGTGCTACATATGCAAGCAGACCAGCAAAGATTTCAACAATCTTAAAACCGACGAAAGTTTGATAGATTCGAACTCGCTCAAATTTGGACTATCAATATTGCACGCTCGGATTAGATTTCTCGAAACATGTCTCCATATAGCCTACAAACTACCTATAAAAAAATGGAGGCTTAACAAGGAGGAAAAGCAGCTTTCGGCAGATAAAAAGAAAGAGATTCAAGAGGCCTTTCGAGAGCAAATGGGCTTGCTTGTAGACGTGCCGAAAGCTGGCTTTGGAAATACTAACGATGGAAATACTTCTAGGAGGTTCTTTGCCGATCCTGTAACAACTGCCTCAATAACAGGGATTGATATAAACTTCCTTAAGAACCTCAAGTTGATTCTAGAAGTTATTTCGAGTGGGTTCTCTATTGACACGGAAAAATTTTCGGTGTTTCTGAAGTCAACAGCCGAACTATATGTGCAGTTATACAACTGGCACCCCATGACGCCAACTTTGCATAAAGTTTTGTGTCATGGGGCTTTGGTAATCAAACATGCTCTTTTGCCGATTGGACAATTATCAGAGGAGGCAGCTGAGTCGCGGAATAAACATTTCCGCCTATACAGGCAAAACTTTGCAAGAAAGTTTTCGCGAAAGGATTGCCTCCAAGATGTCATGAACCGCCTTCTTCTGACCTCTGATATCTTTCTTAGTAGCAGCAGCAGAATGCAATTCAAAAGGAACAGGAAACCACTATCGAAAGAAATTCTACAATTTCTTAAAATTGAATACGAGTGTCCCGCGGACACTGACACTGATAATGCTGACCCGGTGTCTAATATTGAATATGGACAAAAGTTTACCTGACGCCGCTCTAGATGGCGTTAGGATAGAATTAGATCGAGCTATGGTTTCGTTACCGAGCTGAGTATATATAGTTTTGGATTAAGTTTGCTAAAATGAGGATCGGCTCGTCGGCCGAACTGAATGGTGCTTGCTATCCCTGACGCAACCACCACCAGTATACCGCGCGGACCGCTCCCGCTCATACTCGCGAGTGTAGTAGTTGAGTGAAGTGTTTTAACCTCTTCCGTGTGTGTCGTCCCAGGGACCAGTCGGCACCTGGGGTGACACGGACGGGAGCACGCTGCCCGGTGGCAAGCCACCGCAGCGGTCGCGGAGGCCTTCGCCCCCGGGATGTCTAAGCCCGGCAAGCGCGGCTCTTTGGGCCGCGATGCCGGGCCTACGGAAGAAGAAGAGGATCGTCCGACGTTGGACCGGGCGACGTCGATGCCTAATATAGGCGTTGCGTCGTCCGGTGCGCCGCCGGCCGCACCCAGAAGAGGGGGGGAAGACCCCCGAAGTAAGAAGAAAGGAAGTGGTACGGGAGTGGCTGCGTCGAGCGTCGCTGCGACTACGGGCACGTCGACGACGCTGGCGCCTGCGCGCGTTGCGCCGGCACCGTCGTCGAGCCGGCAGCACGCTGTGGCCATCCGCCCCGCGGCGTTTCGTCCGGTGCCAATACAGGCCCCGGGCCCTGCCGCGAGTACGGGCCGTGACCCAGTGCGCTCCGTGGCGCCGCCCGCTCGCGTACCCGCTCCTGTGCGCTCCGCTGCGCCGGGTGGGCGCTCCGCCGCGCCGTCCGTGCGCCCGGCCGCGCCGACCGCGCGCCCCGCGCCCACCGGGCGCTCCGCCGCGTCGCCCACGCACCCTGCGCCTATGGCGCACCCAACCGCGCCTACCGCGCGCACCAGCGCGCCACCAGCGCAGCCCGCGCCCGGTGCCCGCGCCGCTGTGCCACCGGCGCACCCGGTGACACCTGCGCGCCACCGCGCGCCACCCACGCGCTCCGCTGCACCGCCGCCACGCTTCGCGTCGCCGCCGGCGTGCACCGGAGCCCCGCCAGCACCCGCACCGACGCCGTCCCGTGCTGGCCCAGCTCCACGCACCTCCGCGTTGGATCCCCGCTTCTTGCCAGCGGGTCCAAGCGCGTTGAGGGAGCAGGAGCGCCCGGCTAGCACGGGGCCACACCGCCGCCCGGCGAGAGCGGTGCAAATAGCACCAGCCTCGCCCGCACCCCCGCGCGCCTCCGCGTACGACTCACCCGCGGTGATGTCGGTGTGCTCGTCCCGTGAGGGATCGAGCATGTCGATCGCATCCGCGGGCTCGGCCGGGTCTGGTCGCGAGGACGTCTATTATGAGACGACCCCGCGATCCGGACGTCGGCCCGCTGGGACGGACGCGGAGGCCGATGCGGCTCACCCAGCCTTCTCACCGACACCATCGCTGGGGTTCGGCTTTGAGTTTGAGCTTGAGCCTCAGCCCCAGCGACACCGACATCGGAGAAGAAGGAGCTCGGAGGACACAACGGAGGAGGCGAAGCGCTACTGCCTCGACCCGCCGCGGCCACAGCGCGACAGCGCGCCGCGGGGTCGGGGTACGCCGACGTCGCCGACGTTTGCGGAGGCGGCGCGCCACACGCCTTCTCCGGCGGACTCCACCCGGAGCAGAGGAGGAGCTGGGTCCAGCGCTGCTGTGCGGCCCCCCCCTGCCACCCCTGCCGCAACACCTGCTGCTGCCACTGCTGCCCCCGGGAACAAGACGACCATACCGGGTAAGCAGCAAACCAAAACTAAGAAGTTACGTTACCCTCCGCTGGTGGTTGAGAAACTGCCTAACTGGGCCACGCACTTCCGGGCCATCGCCGCGAAGCTGGGCCGGCCTCCGAACGCTCGTCCTTTCGGTGGGGGTGTTCGATTCACCCCCGACAGCGAGGAGGAGTACAGGCTGGTCCAGCGTTACCTAACCGGCCTGGAAAAGGATAGTGGCGTCGCCTGGTTCGCATACTCCCTTCCAGCGGAGCGGAACCTTAAGGTGGCCATAAGGGGGCTGCCAGCGGACACACCTCCCCAGGAGATAGAGGAGGAACTGCGCGTGCTGGGATACCAGCCGGAGTACGTGCGCCACATCAAAGGCGCACAAGGACGACCCGGCTGCGTATTCCACGCAATTCTAAAGAAGACCCCGGACGTCCGGGCCATATTCGACACGACCGTGTTCATGTACATGCGCGGCGTGAAGATAGAGGCCTGGCGCGGGAAACGTGGGCCCGCTCAGTGTCACCGGTGCCAAAAGTTTAGACACAGCTCGCACCAGTGTCACCGCCCGCTCGCCTGTGTGCGATGCGGGGGCGAGCACACGGCTCGTGATTGCCCACGCCCGCGGGAGGAGCCGGCCACCTGCATCAACTGCGGTGGCCCGCACCCCGCGTGCAATATTAAGTGCCCCGCCTTTCAATCCGAAATTCGGAACAGGCGGGCGGGGACCGCCGCCACATTCGCCCTTTCACGCCGGCCTACAGCGGCCACCGAAAGGCACATAGATGTGGAGCCAGAAGGGCCCCAGGGCGCGACGCTGATGGCGGCGGCCAACGGGCCCACTCAACGGAACGCGCAGACCTCCTCCGGTCGGAGGAAGAAGAGGCGCGGGGGAAAAGGGAAAGGCAAGAAGCCCAAACCCCCCGCGGCGACCGTGGCGACTACTACCACAACACCAGCTGTCCCGAGGGCAGGCCCTGCTACCAGCGGGGCGCAGGCCGCAGAGGTGGCACCAACCACCAGCGCCGGCACAGCGCCGCGGCCGGTGAAACAAAAGAAAGTTAAATACCCCGAGCCCAAACAGAGTGGCGGCGCTGCCGGCGCCCCCACTAAGACGCCTACAACCGAAAAACAAAAGAAAGACTTTACGGCCTGCGCCATTCAATTATTGATGGACCTAATCAAGGCCATCAGGCAGGGCCAGGAAGTAGAAACGGTTATCCTCGACGGCCTGGCCAAGCTACTAACCTTGTACCATGGCTAGGCCGTTGAGGGTAATCCACTGGAATGCCCGCGGCCTTCGGGACAAGGTCGCCCCCCTCCGACATCTCCTGAGGGAACAGGACGTCGACGTGGCGTTGATAAGCGAGACGCTGCTGGGCCCCGGGGATAGGATAAGATTCCCGGGGTATCTCGTTTACAGACAGGACGAGCGGTCGGCGCACGTGAGGTACCGTGGTCTGGCGGTACTGGTAAGGCGACGAGTCGTCCACCAAGAACTCCCCTCGCCGTCACTTGGCACGTTTTACGCGCTGGGTGTGCAGCTACATGTAGCTGGCGAGGATATAGATATGTACGCTTGTTATAAGCCGCCCGCAACACACTTAGACACATCTGAGTTGCGGGCCCTTATATCCAGCTCTTCGCGTCCTACTCTCCTCGCCGGTGACTTGAACTGCAAGCACCCGGCGTGGAACTCGTGCCACACGAATACCGGGGGACGGCGGCTCTTAGCTGATGCCGAAGCCTTCGGTTACACAGTGTCCGGCCCAGAGACGCCCACCCACTACCCAGATGCAGTCTCCTACATGCCGGACGTGCTGGACATTGTGGTCCACCGAGGGCTACACTGTCAGATCACGCAGCATGTGATTGACGACGAGTTACAGTCAGATCATCATCCTGTACTCGTCGTCCTCTCGGGTGTGCCGACCCGTTTGAAACCCCTGGCGCCACGTCGACGTATAGACTGGACCCAGTTCCAAAGGGAAGTAGAGACCACCGTGCCGACTCGGCCTATCACTACTTCCGCGGACGTTGACAAGACAGCCCGCGATGTCACTGCCTGCATACAGGGCGCCCTGAATTCGGCGACCACCGAACAGACGCGGGGGGGGGGGGGCTATTACCGCCTCTACCTCCGCGACTGACTAGGTTGATCGCTGAAAAACGGCGCCTCCGCAAGCAGTGGCAGCAGCTGAGGTGTCCTACAATGAAGACGCAGCTCAACCGTCTCGCGGAAAAGGTCAAGGCCGAGTTACAGGCCATGACCGCCGCGGGCTGGGAAGATCGAATAGACGAGGCGACGGACAGCTGGCCGTCGTTACACAGATTGTGCGGCCAGCTTACGAATACCCCAGCCCCGGTGCGTCCTTTGCTTAACAGCGACGGGGCGCTCAAGTACGTAGCGGAGGACCGGGCGGAGGTCTTCGCCGAACACCTGGAGCGTCAGTTCCGCCCCAACCCGACTCACGACACAGACCATGTCGCAGCAGTCGAGAAACACCTGGGAGACTATTTCGCAGCGCCGATAGCTCCCGATGAAGAGCCCATCTTCTTCTCGCCCAACGCAGTACGACGCGCCATCCTGAGGACGAAGCCCAGGAAGGCCCCCGGTGCGGACGGTATCACAAACACAGTGCTGCGCCACCTGCCGTACCGAATGGTAGCGGCGTTGGCGCGCCTGTTTACTGCGATACTGCGCACCGGCGCCTTCCCCGACTCGTGGAAGGAAGGGCGCGTCATAATGCTGCCGAAGGCGGGAAAGAACGTTCTGAAGCCGGAGAGCTATCGGCCGATCACTTTGCTGCCGACGGTCTCCAAGGTGTTCGAAGCACTCCTGCTGCGACACCTACTCCCACACCTGACGCCGCGCCCAGAGCAGTTCGGGTTCCGGGCGGAGCATAGCACGACGCTTCAGCTGTCGAGGGTACTGCACCACCTCGCAGCAGCGATGAACAAGAAGGAATACTCGGTCGCAGTACTCCTCGACATGGAGAAGGCCTTCGACCGTGTGTGGCATGAAGGCCTCGTATACAAGATGGCCACCACGGACGCGCCCCGTCGCGTAGTAAGAGTGGTCTCTACTTTCCTTTCCCACAGGACTTTCAGGGTGGTGGTCGATGGGGCGCTTTCCAGCGCCAGGCCGGTGCTCGCGGGCGTACCGCAGGGCAGCTGCGTCTCGCCGGCGTGTTACTCACGTTACACCGACGACATCCCCACCACTCCGGACGTGATGCGGACGACGCCGCGTACATCTCTACTTCGCTTAATGCGAAGTACGCGGCCGTCAAAATGCAGCGAGCGCTTGAGCTCCTTCCCGAGTGGCTCGCCAAATGGCGGCTGTCGGTGAACGTGGGTAAGACGCAGGCGATGGTCACCGGCCATGTGCCTCTCCCACCACCCTTGAAACTACAAGGAGCCGACGTCGAGTGGTCGCCCCGGGTCAAGTACCTGGGGGTCACCATTGACCGTCGGCTCACAATGAATCAGCACGTCCGTCAGGTCGCGGCCAAGGGGAGGGTAGCCCGCTACCTCCTCCGGCCCGTGCTCTCGTCCCGATTGCCGGCGCGCGTCAAGCTGGGCGTGTACAAAACGTACATTCGCCCGGTACTGACGTACGCCGCACCCGCTTGGTTCGCCCTCACGAGCGAGTCGAGCCGGAAGCTGCTCCGCACGCAACAGAATCAGGCGTTGCGGACCATTGTTGACGCTCCTCGCTACGTGAGGAACGATGTCATCCAGCGGGATCTCGGGATCGAGAGCCTGGATGACCACGTGCGGCGTCTCGCGAAGGGGATGTTCGCGCGTGCCGGCGCGTCTGATTGGCCTCACGTCAAACAGATCGCGCCCTGGCATACGCGGCCCCCTGACGCGAGATCACTGCCCCGCGACCTGGTAAGGGACGACGCTGATTCCACACCGGACTGACTCCCGGGTAAGCCGCAACCAGGTTACACGCGGCTTACCTGAACAAGTGAACTCTACATTCACAACATACATCCGCTGCGTGGCGTGTTCTAAGTTAATATAGGCATGTCACGTAACGTAAAACAGACAACCACCTCTGCACAAGCACTAGGACTCACACGTGCGCACGCGGGCGGGCCTGCGTTGTCACGTATTCATGGGCGGTGTTACACAGTACACTACCGCCCACACGCACATACTGCCCCTTAGCTTAGACCGCTACCGGCTCGCTCTGGAAAACGGGATAAGCGGGGGCGCGCACCCTACTCTGTGGGAGCGTCGAGTCAGCGTCTTGTCGCTGGTCGTCTCTCGCCGGGCCTCCCCCGGGCAACCGGGGGTCTCACCTGGCGGGGACTGACCGCCAAGGCGTTGTGAAGAAAGCGGCGTTGATATAATTCAACGCCGCGGCGCGCTCACAGAGACACAAACAGCAACCACACACAGGGACGCGTCAACTAACGCGTCCCATATATTACAACGCCCAACGGGCCACACAATGAGGGGTCCGTATTAACGGACCACCGCATCCAATCCGCGGACTGGGAGCCAAGCTCCGGCGCCGCTCGCCACGCCCCCTTACGGGGACGTCGCGAATTCATACGAATTGCTAAAATGAGATTCCTCAAGAATTAAACTGTCCTAATTGAAACCGTTTGTGTTTGATTGCATATTCTCGCCTTCGGATCTTGAAATCCTGTTCATGGTCCTTCGAAGCCGGATTGGCGTGAAGGTGTTTTTGGTTAGTCATCAGCGGTGGTGGTGATTATCACCCCGCAACGTTAGTACTGGGCAGTGGATTGCTGCTCAGAGCATCCCTACAGCGAGGCGTCAACGGTGTCGTCATCGAAGCAGTGGATCCGGCTGGGTGCCGGAGGAGTGACGTTGCGTGGAGGAGCCAGGCAGAGGAGTTTGCAGAGCGGCCGCCAGAGGGCGCCACAAGTAGCGTGTGAATCGTCGAGTATCAGTGTCAGTGAGTGCATAGTGAAAAAACCGTGAGTACATTTTCGACCTTATTAACAGGAAGAATTTAACTTTAACAGTTCAAGAAAAGTGCATTGAAATTTGAATCATAATTTCACTAGATAATTAACTTAGTCGTTTTTAATATAACTTTGGACTTGTACTAATTTTAAGCAAAAGTGGTTCAGACGGGGAACCTATGCCCGATTTTACTCAGAAATACAAGTTAGTTTAAAACACTTGTAAAATTTTAATCGTTATTTGGAACTTAGAAAAATATCGAAGAAACTCGGAACATTTGTGCGGTGTAATTGAATGTGTTTAATGGACAATAAGTTTATTTATAGGGTTATGTTATAAGTTAAGTTCTAGTTGCAAAATTGTGTATTTTTATATTTGTAACTACCCACTTGTGTTATTTTAAAATTAAGCATGGATTCGCTTAACGACATTCAGGAAGACATTCAAGCTAAAATGTTCAAGTCTAAAAGTAACTTTAAAAAATCTCCAAAAGAACGTTTAACTGTTTGTTACATAGAAACAAGGATTGAAACCTTAGAACAACAATGGCAATTGTTCTATAAAACTCATGTAAAAATAATTAGTGAGATAAAAAAGTCCGATTTATTTAATTCAAACTATCATAAGAATAGCTTATATGATGAGGTGGAAGAGTTTTATATTCAGTTTAAAAGCGAGCTGAAACAAATATTAAACAATATGACAATGTCGAGTGATACATGTAATGTAAATCCTGGGGCTAGCTGTAGTACAGGATTTAGAAACTTTAAGTTACCTGAGGTCAAGATACCTGTGTTTTCCGGAAATTACAGTGAATGGCAGACGTTTAGGGATTTATTTTTAGGATTAATACACAATAACAAAACACTAGACGATGCACAAAAATTATATTACCTTAAAGGGTATTTAACTGGAGATGCAGAGAACCTATTAAGAAACATTAATGTAACATCTGATAGTTATGCAGCTAGTTGGGCAAAATTAGAAGCAATGTACAACAACAAACGATTTTTAGCAAATGGAATTTTAAAACGTTTGTTAAATCAAAAGGGTTTAACAATAGAATCAGCCAATGAAATAAAAAGATTACTCAGCACCACATCTGATTGTTTAGGTTCTATTAAAAATTTAGGGATAGATGTCACTTCTTGGGACATCCTAATAATACACATTGTTAGTGCCAAGTTAGATAAGGACACCAGGAAAGCCTGGGAATTAAAGGTAGCTTCAGATACAACGGATGATTTGCCTACCTTTACTCAATTTTCTGATTTTTTAACTGGCCGGTTCCGAGGTTTAGAAAACTTAGAAAATAAACCTCATATTCAGAAGAGTTCACAATCATTCCATGTGGTAGGGAAAGGAAAATCTGAGTTTTCTTGCCCCTTTTGTTCTGGTGCTCATAAGGTGACTGCTTGCAAAGGTTTTGCTAAAGAAACTAAAGATACTCGACGTGATTTCGTACAGAAAAATGGGTTATGTTTCATTTGTTTGGGTAGTAACCACTCTGCCAAATTTTGTAGAAACACCGTCAAATGCCATGTGTGTAAAAGACGCCACCATACATTACTCCACCCTAGCGGTGGTTCTGGGTCTGTTGGTGAGGACACGGGCGCTGTTCAGAAGGAATCAGCGTCAGCTGCTCCTAGGAATAGTGCCTCAATGGAGGAAACTCAAAAGGCCGCTGTACAAGCGGAGGGATCTACTAATCCAATAGTTTCATGCCTTTCGACAGGAAATTGTAAGGATACGGTTTTAATACCAACGGCTTTAGTAAAAGCCAAGTCAAAGGATGGAACCTATCGGGTGGTTCGCGCATTAGTAGATCAAGGGTCGCAAGGATCCTTTATCACTGAGTCAATGGCTCAATATTTAGGGTTAAAGAAAACTTTAACAAAACACCGTATTACAGGTGTAGGTGGTAATAAAACAACTATGTCTAACTCTTCGGTAGTTGTTGATATACGTTCTCGGGTGAATCCAGATTACAGCGTTCAAGTAAATGCATACGTTTTGAAGTCCATCACATCGCTTCTCCCAGTTGCAACAGCAACCAGGGTAGAATGGGTACAGTTGATGGAAGACGATTTGGCAGATCCTGACTATCACAGGCCTAATAAAATTGACGTTTTATTAGGTGCTGAGATATTCAGCCAAATCATTCAAGATGGAATCAAAAGGAGTACCAGTGGATCGCTCGTAGCACAACAAACAGAATTCGGATGGATTCTTTCGGGTGTTGTCGGTACAGAAAATTCGTCCGACATCAATGCATATCCTTGTATCACCGTCATGCATTCCAATGTTCAGGATGATGACTTCTTACGTAAATTCTGGGAGCTAGAAGCGGAGCCATCGGGAGCTGAAAAAATACCTAGTAAAGAAGAAGAGGAATGTGAAAACATTTTCAAAAATACCACAAAGCGAGACGAAACTGGACGTTATATTGTAAGGTTGCCGTTTCGGGATAGTAACCAAAGTTGTAAGGATGGTGAATCTCGGTTTATATCTGAAAAAAGGTTAAAGAGTTTAGAATATAAACTTTCAAAGAATCACAAATTAAAGGCGGATTACGCTGCGGTGATGCAGGAGTATATAGAACTTAATCATATGGTAAAGGTATCTCCAGAAGAAAAGAATAAAGGGTTGTACTTACCTCATCACGCAATACTCCGAGAAGATAAGCAGACAACTAAGGTGCGCGTGGTATTTGACGCTTCCTGCAAGGGAATAAACGGGGTATCGTTGAACGATGACTTGATGGTTGGCCCGACATTGCAAGCAGAATTACGACATACGGTTATGCGTTGGAGAACTCATCCAATTTGCATTGGTGCTGACATAATTAAAATGTATAGACAAGTTCTTGTCAATAGAGAGGATACAATGTTTCAGAGAATTCTTTGGAGGGAAAGTCCTGAAAAAGAAATTGAAGAATTTGAATTAGTAACGGTTACATTTGGTACTTCATCAGCGCCATTTCTAGCAGTGCGTGCTTTACATCAGGTTGCTTATGATGAAGGGAAGGATCATCCATTAGCAGCAAAAATAATTCTGAATGAGTTCTACATGGATGACTTAATGACAGGGGCAGAAAGTGTAGAGGAAGGATATAAAATTTATACAGAAATAAAAAATATTCTAGCTAAAGGGGGATTTCCATTGCAAAAATGGATAAGTAACAGCGAAGAATTACTACATAAGATGAGAGAAAGCAAAAAGGATAAGGCTGACGAAGTAAAAATAAAAATAGATAATGTTACGAAAATACTCGGACTTACCTGGGATCCTCGCGCTGATGTTTTCCAGTACTCTGTAGAACTGCCTCTCCCGACGGAACCTGTAAGTAAAAGGAAAATTATATCGGATATTTCAAGGCTTTTCGACCCGTTAGGTTGGTTGTCACCTAGTATCATTTTGGCAAAAATATTGATACAAAAGCTATGGTTAGCAGGTATAGGGTGGGACGAAGAAGTGCCCAGTAGTTTATTAAAGGAATGGATTACTTACCGTAAGGACTTATCTTCTTTAGTGAATGTAAAAATCCCGCGTTGGCTTAACACTAAATCCAACAATGTAAAAACGGAACTACACGGTTTTTCGGATGCCTCAAAAATGGCTTACGCTGCAGTGGTGTACGTCAGAGTTATAGATGCAGAGGGTAACATAAATGTTACGTTAGTCACATCCAAAACCAAGGTGGCACCCATTAAACAGGTGTCCATCCCGAGGTTGGAATTATGTGGGGCGGTTCTCACAGCAAGGTTGATGGCGGAAGTAGGTGAGGTATTGAACCATACCAAAGACTGATTGGCATGCATGGACAGACAGTGAGGTGGTGTTAGCTTGGTTGAATTGCCACCCAAGTCGGTGGAAAACTTTTGTTGCCAACAGGGTTTCCGAAATTTTGACCACCTTGGATACTCATCACTGGGCGCATGTAGCATCCAAGCAAAATCCAGCCGATTGTGCTTCACGCGGAGTTTCTCCTTCAGATCTTAAGGAGGTTTCGCTTTGGTGGGAAGGTCCAAATTTCCTAAGGGAACCGGTAGTAGAGTACAAAAGACCGAAACATCTGATTACACGTCTAGAAGAAGTTAAGGTACATACAGGCATTTTGGATGTTTCATTTTGGAACAAATACTCATCGTTATCAAGACTGATTCGAGTTATGGCTTATTGCCGTAGGTTTTTAAATTTAATTAAAAAGGAAGCGATAGGTGTTGGTGCTAGGTCACGACAGTTATCTAAGACGGAACTGCAAGATGCAACAGAAATGTGTATAAGGAGGTGTCAAGAAGAAGGATTTACCAATGAATTGGAGGATTTAAAAAATAATAAGCTAGGGAGAAAAAACGCACAATTAGAATCATTGAACATGTTTCTAGATTCTAAAGGAATAATTCGAGTTGGTGGACGGCTTGAATTGTCTCAACTGACGTATGAAAGAGTGCATCCTATATTAATACCAAAGGAATCATTTTTAACAATTCTTTTGATAGCGGACGCACATGAGAAAACTATACACGGTGGTCCGCAATTAATGATTACGTACTTACGCTCCAAGTATTGGATCATAGGTATAAAGACTTTGGTAAAGAAGTATGTAAGAAGCTGTGTGAGGTGTACCCGATATACAGCTAAAGTAAGGACTCAACTTATGGGGCAGTTACCTTCCTCTCGTGTAATCCCGAACAAACCCTTTTTGTGTAGCGGAGTAGATTACGCTGGCCCGTTAAGTATTCGAGTATCAAAAGGTCGTGGTAACAAGGCCTACAAGGGCTATATTGCTTTATTTATATGTATGGCCACCAGGGCTGTGCATTTAGAAGCAGTTAGTGATTTAAGCACTAAAGGTTTTTTGGCTGCTTTTAAGCGGTTTGTCTCTAGACGTGGTCGATGTGCGGAACTACATAGCGACAATGGCACTAACTTTGTAGGGGCAGCGCGCGAATTACTATATTTATTCAACAAAGAAAGGTCCGCCTGCAACCCTGAATTAGCAACCGAATTAGGGAATAATGGTACAGAGTGGCACTTCATCCCCCCTCATTCACCAAATTTCGGAGGTCTGTGGGAAGCCGGGATTAAGTCCACCAAGCATCACCTTAAGAGAGTGATAGGGAATTCGACACTTACCTTTGAAGAGATGATAACAGTATTGGCTCAAATTGAGGCATGTCTCAATTCGAGGCCTTTGTCGTATGTGGAGGATCAGGACAAATTAACCATTTTAACTCCTGGGCATTTTCTGGTTGGAGAACCATTAGTTCTACCTCCCGATTCTAATTACGAAAGGGAAAACGTTGGTACTTTAAAGCGATGGCAACTTCATCAGAGAATGATGCAAGATTTCTGGCGACGTTGGTCGCACGACTACCTTCACCAATTTTTGCAAAGACACAAGTGGCAATATAAGATTCCGGAACCATCTGTTGGTGAAGTAGTGTTAGTAAAAGAGGATGATTTACCTCCTGGTAAGTGGTTGCTGGGAAAGATTGAGTTGAAACATCCTGGCCCCGACGGAATCACTCGAGTCGTTACTGTTAGAACTAAAAATTCCCTGATAAAGAGACCTATTAGTAAATTGGCTATTCTTCCTGTGGCAACTTAAACTTTGTGTTTATAAAGTCTAATTTAAGAATGTTTTGTTCATAACTGTATGCATCTAGTTTGTAAGAATTACGAAATAGTCGCTTTTTTTTTAATATAATCTTACCTCATGTTTACTCTTGTTGTTATAATATTAAAATTATGTGTTTGTGCACTCCATATTGTAAGACATGTTGCATGGTGGGCGGTGTAGATTAAGAGAAGGACATTCTGCAATATGTCCTTGGTGGGCGGTATGTCTAATATTGAATATGGACAAAAGTTTACCTGACGCCGCTCTAGATGGCGTTAGGATAGAATTAGATCGAGCTATGGTTTCGTTACCGAGCTGAGTATATATAGTTTTGGATTAAGTTTGTTAAAAAAAAAAAAAAAAAAAAAAAAAAAAAAAAAAAAAAAAAAAAAAAAAAAAAAAAAAAAAAAAAAATGACTTCTGACTCCCGGGTAAGCCGCAACCAGGTTACACGCGGCTTACCTGAACAAGTGAACTCTACATTCACAACACACATCCGCTGCGTGGCGTGTTCTAAGTTAATATAGGCATGTCACGTAACGTAAAACAGACAACCACCTCTGCACAAGCACTAGGACTCACACGTGCGCACGCGGGCGGGCCTGCGTTGTCACGTATTCATGGGCGGTGTTACACAGTACACTGCCGCCCACACGCACATACTGCCCCTTAGCTTAGACCGCTACCGGCTCGCTCTGGAAAACGGGATAAGCGGGGGCGCGCACCCTACTCTGTGGGAGCGTCGAGTCAGCGTCTTGTCGCTGGTCGTCTCTCGCCGGGCCTCCCCCGGGCAACCGGGGGTCTCACCTGGCGGGGACTGACCGCCAAGGCGTTGTGAAGAAAGCGGCGTTGATATCATTCAACGCCGCGGCGCGCCTGCAGAGACACAATAGCAATCACACACAGGGACGCGTTAATTATTAACGCGTCCCACATATTGTTCGCCCAATGGGCAACCAAAGGAGGGGCCCGTATTAACGGGTCACCGCATATCATCCGCGGCCGGGGGGCTATGCCCCGTCGCCGCTCGCCGCGCCCCCATACGGGGACGTCGCGAATTCAAACGGATTGTTAAAATGAGATTCCTCAAGAATTAAACTGTCCTAATTGAAACCGTTTGTGTTTGATTGCATATTCTCGCCTTCGGATCTTGAAATCCTGTTCACCCGGGCACTAGTACTGATCAAGCAGATAGCGATAGCTAGTCTGACGAATATTAGCTGTATAAGTTTTTCTGTAAATATTACAAGAAAATGTATATTTAACTTTTATTTCGATGTAAATTACAGTTTGTACATAGCTTTTCATTTATGTATTTTGTAAGGTTATGTAAAAAGTAAGCGTTATTTTTAAATCATTGTGTATTTTTAAATGCTTTTTTATTAGTTACTGTACAAATAAATCACCATAATGCTTGAAATAGAAAATAATGTTTTATTTTATTTCACACGTAAGTCCCTTTGGAGAAAAGGGTATAGAAATGATTGGGTTATACTAAAATTAATATGAAAAATAATTAGGAGGCACAATTGACCCAAAATTACCAAAAAAAGGTTTTGGCCAGTTTTTTGTATCAAATACCCGTATGTGCGCTGCGCAATAAGGATTTGTTTCGTAAATGTCGTGCAGCTGCCAAATCTAACAAGTTTAAGTTTGTTTGGATCAGAAATGCAACCATCCTGGTCAAGGAATCTGAAGACTCCTCTACCTATGCCATACGTACGGAAGATGACATATTTAATAAGATTAAACCGACCTCTCAGCCGGTCGCCCAAACGGTCTCCCCGTAATTCATGTTTGCTTGCACTGCCTTTTCTAACTTGTAGGGTTTTTCTTTATATGTTTATATGGACTTTTCATTGTTTGATCACACTATTTTACTGTGCACACATAAGATGCTATTTAGCTTTAATTCTGCTCATAGTATTAAGTAGTTTATGGTGTTTATTTTTTCTCAATTTATCGTATTGTCTAATCTCTTTAATAAGAGTCTTTGTAATTTTGACTATGCATACTTTTTGGAAACGGTCTATCTTAATTTTTACTAATTTATGAAATAAACCCACCATTATACCACGTAAAATTAATACTAGTATTTTTTCTCAATATTGCGATGTTAGATAATGATTTGTCAATTTATTATCAAAATTGTCGAGGGATCAGGACCAAACTTAACACGTTATTCATGAATATATTATCACATTCTTACGACATTGTTATTTTAACAGAAACCTGGTTGACTCCAGAGATCTCCGATAACGAATTCATTGATTCCCGTTATATAGTTTTCAGACACGATCGTGATAGAGCTGTTTCTAATAAAAAAGATGGTGGAGGCGTACTGATAGCGGTCTACAAAAATCTAAAACCAACTAATCTCACCCTGTCACCCCCATTTCGGAGTTTCAGACTTCCGGAGTTCCTCAAGGCTCAATTTTAGGTCCCCTCTTGTTCATTTTATTTAATGATGTAAAAGATTGTTTTAAAAATTCCAAGTTCCTCCTGTATGCAGATGATTTGAAGATCTATAAAAATATCAGCCATCTTTCCGACTGCTTAGAATTTCAGGAGGACCTGGACCGTTTTCTGGACTACTGCTCTACTAACAAACTCTTCCTAAGTATATCTAAATGCCATAGTATTACGTTTACAAAGAAGAAAAATGTGACGAAATTCAATTATTCTTTTAGAAACACGCCACTGAGCAAAGTTCATTCTCTTCGCGATCTAGGCATACAGTTAGACTCAAAGCTTCACCTTGATGCTCATATAGAAAACATTGTCAATAAAGCATTTTAAATGTTTGGATTTGTGATGAGAGCATCAAGGAAATTTCACCGTCCCTCCACCTACTTATATAAGTCAATAATACGACCACAAGTGGAATACGCAGTACCTATTTGGAACCCTTACTATAAAAGGTATATTGACATTATTGAACTGGTCCAACGCAAAGAATCATGTCCAATCTTGACCTGATTTTTATTTAACGCGTCTAGTGATGTAAAATATCTTAAAAAATTGCTAATTTTTTGCTTATTTCGTATCACATAATTGATTTTTCAAATAAAGCCAGGAAAAAAAGAAATTCTAAAAAATGTTTATCATTCTCAATAGACTTTTTGAAACGTAACGTGTTTTACACACGTTTCGTTTCACATAATACGAAAAAACTTGTTCGTTCATGTGGTTAATTAATGTTCAAAATAACGAAGTGGTATTTTTTTTACTTCACTTTTTAATTTATGAATAGCTATGATTTTTTATAGTTTTTTATAAGGGTGTGGAAAGAAAAATAAACGTACAGTTGATAGGGCGCGTAAAACGAACTTCTTTACGTGAATGACAGGCTGTCACTTGTTTGACGTTTTGCAGTCGTTCGTTTGCTGTCACTACGTATTGTACTGAGCGATTATGGATTTTCTGATACCCTAACAAGTTTTGCATTTTCCACGGACTCCGATACCTACCACATACGATTACTTTGGCCTGTGTTACACGGATACCGATTTAGTCCTTTTTGTTGGGATCTAGACGTTATCGCTTTTGTTGGAAAGAGCTATGGACATGAGCCTTCTACGAGATGGCTTTGTATAACCTGCAACATAAGTGTTAATACGCTTCGGCGTTATGGCGCCCTTCAGCTTCATAGCAAAGTCATCTCGCTAGTTAGCAGTTGGATATCTTCAGTAATAGTAAGTATTATAACAATCAATTACCTATTTAGTATCCAGTCAACAGATGCTAGTGGAATGATTGTTTTATAAAAAAGGATTGATATTTAGCAGTGCTAATGTATATTTTTCAAGTTTTATGAAATATAGAACTAGTACTACTAGACATAGGTGACGCCCCTAAGACGAACCGCTGACCGAATGTGTTAGTTGCATGTAGCTTTCCCCATGTTTAGCTAAAGTGTTCTTTTAGGCAGCTGTTTAAAGTGAAACATATAAAAATACAAATTAAATATACTTATTTCCATTGCAGGCTTTAAAATCTCATAATTGATTTGTTATTCAGATAATGGAAGAAGATTACAATTATAAAGATTGTTTTGATGTATCCATGCAGACTGTTAATGCTCAGATTTATAGAAACAATGAGTGTAACCCATCTGCTGGTTCATCTCGCCGTGGTTATACTTAAGTATGCCTCGTTTGTCGTCGATCATTGCTCAATCGTCAAAGTTACCACATTCTCAAAGAAAACTTGCACTGTAGGTTGTTGTGCGTATGTTATGACTTTGGTGTGGTACTTAGGTTGGGCTAGGTATGAAACTAACATTGTGGCTCCAGCGGCATTTTTAGATGAAGTGGTTGTACGAGAAGACATTGAATAAATAATAATAAATCAAATCCTGTTTTTTTATTTAATTTTCCCGACCTCTCCAAAAACATGCAGCACTTAGTTATATATTTATGTCGTGATGGCCCAGAGGTTAGCACCTCACGTCATGCACGAGGCGTGAGGTCAATACCGAGCCAATGTGTTTTTTTTTCAATACCTACGTAGGAACTACAGCGAATGAAAACATCACGAGAAAACCTGGACTTGTATAATAATTAATCAATGAAAGTCAGAAATCGCCACCTCATCTTGACCAAACGTGGTGATTACTGCTCGTGCCTTCTCTGCATGAGAAAAGACCTTTGCCCAGCAGTGGGACAGTATAAGGGCTGGTATTATTATTTACTTTATTCGGACAGACAAGGTGAATCAGCCTCTTAGAGTTCGATGGCTAAAAGCATCGTCCTCCTGGAGTCTGGTCCACTTCGACGACAGATTTTGACCGATATTTCAATGAACTATACCTAAATTGTTCTAACTTGCTGTAGGTAGTGTAGAAAACAAGGATGGCTTAACATCACACGTGAAGTGTTTAAAACTCAGCATCGTCGGGCTATTACGAGAATATAACTGCTGTTTGCCACTGCGCGCCGATTTGATGATGATATTAAATTGAAGACGGATTTATTTCTGAGTGAGTGCAACTCTCTCAGTGATTAACAAATAATTTCATTTTAATAATCATCTAGTTTTTGAGGTTACAACAGTTGTCAAACCTGATCTGAAAGCTGTAAATCTGTTATAACCTCAAAAACTTATTTACGTAATAGCATTTTTCCCTGGCCTCTAAATAAGAAGATGATAACTTATTGTGTTATTATAAACAATATCTGATTTTATACAACACTATTTGTAGGTAGACGCGACCTGTAAAACGAATCAAGTGACAGGTCATTCAATGTATGGAAAGTGGGCTTGATTCTTTCTACGTGCATTGCACTATAGATGTTTTAAAAAGAAAATTTCTTATCAATTACTACTACAAAAATATGACCTTATTACTCTAGAATTCAGACGCACCCTACTTGAGATGATGACCCTTTTTAGTATATGTCGTAATAAAGTCGATTGTACCGATCTAGTGAACAGTTTGTGCTACCTGATCCCTCGTACCGTACGTGGTCGAGCAGTTCGCTCGAGACCTTTGTTCGCAACTACTTTTTGTAGAACCAACTCTGGGGTGCGTTCGCCGCTGCATCGATTAGTTGACACCCACAATAGGCAATTTGGCTCAACTGATATTATGTTTCTCAGTAAGGCTATAAAAAGGATATTGTTACTATTTTAAGTGATCAGAACCCTAATAGTTAAGTAATGTTTAGTTTTATTCTGTTTCTATTTTTTATTTGTATCGTTCTTTCGAACAACTAGTAGTTCTGTATATTAATATGTGGATAACGTTGTGTGTGGTGTATTTGTTACCTCTATTGTTAAGTTCTAACCTATGTCTACTTTTCGGTACACTGTTGTTTGTTGTCCCTAAGTAAATAAATAAATAAACTGGTGCCTGATAACTTATTTGATCAGAATTATTAATAGTAGTGACATAGCCGCTTCAAAAATTATATTGAAGTATTTCGAGCCGGGACATACTTTTATGTCTGCCGACTCGTTCCACCACAACGTGGAACAATCTTTAAACAAAAAGAAAAAGGTTTTCGATTTCGACGATTTTTGCCATGCTATTGAAATTGCTAATTCCGGTAAAATATATGTTAAAAAGATGGAAATAAGTGATTTTTTCATTTTCAAATCTCATGTGTCATTAAACAAACTAAAAGACGGTACTGGAAACAGAGTATATTTAAAAGATATAGTGGAATTAAAGGTAAATAGAGGAAGCTACTGCCTATATTATAAAAAGACTTTGATGATGAACAATATAGTCAATTAAATTGCTTAAAATCAAGAAAACTTCCCAGACCTGATAAAAGATGCACCTCCAAAGGTATCACTTCTACCAGGAAGCCAAATATAATAAAAAACTTGGGGCCATTATCTACAAACAAACCAGACGGCAATGCAATATGGTGTCCAGCATAGCATGCGCACCACGAAAAAAATTTGGCGATACTTTTCTCTCGTTATAAACTCGACGACAATACAATAATAATGGTGACAGCAACCAGCGGGGTAATTGCGTAACACTATCAGTAGCAGTCGGTTTTATTTTGACTGTTCAACAACATTTATTGCGTAACGTAAAGAACGTTGTGGAACAGACATATTTTTCGACCATATGAAGCAATGGATTATAATATACTTTAAAATCATTCAGATTTTGTTACCCAATTAGGTGCTGGTGCTACAACGACGGTCCGTACGCTTAAATTTTGATAATTCTGTAGAATAGCTACTATGGAAACTTATCAATAAACAAGCTGTATTTGTTACGGAGACATCACGCTAGAAATTTGTTACGATATTTTTTACGCAACACCGTATTGAGTATGACAGAATTTAAGCTAGGACTTTTTCTGACATTGATGTAAACCCCCCTACCGAACATAGTAGAGTTCTTGAATGCTGCATAAATTTAGTAGCAATTCACGGCAGGCCGCTATCTTTATTAGAAGACAAGGCATTCCAAAAGTTAATTACCATGATACCAAATTGCGGCTTAAAACCTAATATTAGAAACATAAGAACATGTATTGAAAATAAAGCCTACAATGTCCGAAAGAAGATCCACGAGGAATTAAAAAGTATGGTATGTCTGAAAATTGATGTGGCTTCCGTAAAATCACAATGATTTCTTGGAATAAATTTGCAGTTTATTTCAAAGATAAGCTTCAGTTGCGTAACTTGTGCGATATTGAGCTACACGTACGAAATTTCGGCGTAGACTAGCGACTTCACATATCCCCACAGAAAATAATCCAGCGGCGTTAAATCGCACGATCTTGGAGGCCAATTCACGGGTCCGAAACGTGAAACTATGCGGTTACCAAACGTTTCCTTCAATAAATGAATTGTGGCACGAACTGTGTGACATGTTGCGCCGTCTTGTTGGAACCACAGCTCATTCACAACATAGTTATTCAATTGATTAACGAAAAAGTCACTAATCATGGCTCTATAGCGGTCACCATGGACTGTAACGTCTTCCTCTACGCTACGCTCTACAGCAGCAATGACTTCTTCTGTACGCACTGTACGACGTCTGCGTATTATCATTTAGAGTAAACGTGGTGCGAAAACGATCCACAGTTAACCGAATTAATTGCTCTGATGGACGGTTATGTTGACCATAAATTGGACGTAGTGCGCAATGCGTATTTCGAACAGATCCATGATTTTCAAAATAAATTTGCACAATTTGGATGCGTTGTTCAGATGTCAATCTATTCGTGTTGAAATGCCACACCAAACTGAACAAAAATCACTTGACAGCTGACAAAATGGCCGCCAGTAAAAAAAGTGTTGCCAACTAAAAGTTCTAAAAAAAAAACACCTGTTACTTTCAAATATAAAATTTAATTTGAAAAAAATACTCACGTAATAGGTCGCGTGGATTACATATATGTAGACCACAGGCTTAAACAGCCTCTCCAGGCACAACCACGCGTCGGCAATGCGCGAGCGCAACTGAGTGGGGGCGGGGACTATCGAACTTAAAATACATGGAGTCCCGGCTAACACACTTGAATTGATTTTGAAATATTTCATTTTTTACTACAATTGTAATCCGCGCGACCACTGCAGGGTTAAACAACTTGATACGTTGAAATCAAGCAAAAATAATAAACAATTACAAAAAATAATCTAATGTATATATGTAATTGAAGTACTAAAATACGTAGGCGGTTCAAATATAAACAGGAATTTTCATGTTCCGCGTTTCCTATAGGCAGGAACTACGCATTTATTATTGGGAAGGAGAGGTGCATGTCTGAACTTGTCATCGGCAGTGTTGTTTGTTTTTTACCTCATCTGCGTCATTCGAAATCATCATGTCTGAACAAATGGTACATAGTAACGTTGCACAGCGAATAAGCATCAAATTTCTATTAAAAGAAGGAGTTATTCCGTCTGCTATTTTTGTAAGACTTAAAAAACAGTTTGAAGATGAGTGCCTTTCTCAGTCCAGAGTGTATAAATGGTGCAAGTTGTTTAGAAAGGGTCGGGAAACCATTGAAAATGAACATCACGCCCGTCGGCCAAGAACTTCGGTGAATAAAGAGAACACAATGCAAGTTGAAGCACATATTCTAGAAAATCGACGAATAACAGTGAAAGAAATAGCTGAAAATGTCAGAATAAGCATCGGGAGTGTAGAAAAAATCATAAAAAAATGTCTTAAATTTAAAAAAGTGTGTGCTAGTTGGATTCCTCATGTTTTGAAACCTGAAAACAAAGAATCAAGATTAGTCGCTGTAACACAACTTTTACAACGATTTGAAAGGGATGGAGATAAGCTTTTGAATTGTATAATAACCTGTGATGAAACATGGGTACATTATTTTATTCCTGAATCCAAACGAAAGAGTAAGGAGTGGCGTCGGTCTGGATCACCTCCGCCTCGAAAACCGAAAAAATCAATCTCAGTAGGCAAAATCTTAGCAACATTTTTCTGGGATTATAAAGGAATATTGACCATCGACTTCCTCACAGAAAAAAGACATATAACCGCTGAATATTATGCAAAAATTTTGGAACAAAAAGTGAAGCCGGCTATTCGTTCGAAGAGAAGAATCGCACAGTCCTCTGTTTGTTTTCTCCAAGACAATGCTCGTCCTCACACCGCCGCTTTGACGCTGGAAACACAACGTAAGCTCAAGTGGGAAGTGCTAGGTACCACACCCTCCATATAGTCCTGATTTAGCACCATCGGACTTTCATATCTTTGGGCCACTTAAAGAATTTATAGGAGGAAAAAAACTCGAATCAAATGATGGCGAAATTCGAATCATTGAAGCTGTGCAAGAGTGGATTAACATTCAACCTAAAGAATTTTTTTCTTCCGGTATAAAAAAGCTTCCCGAACGATGGAATAAGTGCATTGAATTAGCAGGAGACTACATTGAAAAATAGTGTATTTTTTAATTTGTAATAATCATGTATTAAAAAATATATATATAAATTCCTGTTTATATTTGAACCGCCTACGTACTTAGTAAAAGCTTGTAAATCTTTGTTAATTTTGGTTCAAATTATAATGATCACCTAAAAGACTAAACAAACAAATATAAAACAAATATCTCCAAAAATCTTATTATAATAAATAGTAAGAACTTACTGTAAATTAAATTTACCGATATGCGACTGAAGGATATTTGGCCACGACGTGTTATTGTGGGTTTCGGCAAAACTGACATGATCTGCAACGTGTTGCAACTCACATAAATGTCGTCCACATTAGGATAGACAAAAAGCAAACCTCTTTGTTTGAGTTTTTCGTACGTATTTTATCATTGGAATGTCATCATTAATATTAATAATTTACCCTACATAATGTTTTACACTTTTTTTTGCCGAAAACTTGACTAGAACCCAATCATCTTTCTTTAATTTGTTTGATGTCTTTTCATAATACTCTATATCGGCGAGCCCAAAATCCGTATATACATAATAGCTTGTTGAAAAACCAACACACGACTATAGATTCATTAGTGGTTTCATTAGAAAATTGTGTACCAATTTCCAGGTATCATGATATATCATTGATAAGCAAACCAGAGACTGCACCAACCACAAGTTTACATACAACTTGTAGTGGCACACGTAATTCAAGAGTTCAAATTCTTGATGACCGCATATAGACATGTGAAGTTTCATTTGAAGATCTGCTTCTGAAATCTGTAAAAGGTGGGACTTCAACCAAAAGAAAAAGGACGAAGATAGCTACAGGTGCAGAATTAATTACACACGACGAAGTATACAAAAGGTGTAAAATCATAGAGGCTGAAAAAAAGCAAAAAGTAAGGATAAAAGAAAAAAAGCAAAAGAAAAGAAAGAAAAAAGAAAAGCCATTGAACAGTTAAATAATTTCAAGAAAGACAAGAACAATGTTATTAATATTAAAAATGCAAAAAAAAAAACATATAAATCAAAATGTCAAAAAGGCACGGAAACTATCTACATCTAGTGAGAGCGAAATATAAATCAATCTGGATGATGAAAGTGATGTAGATTATTGAAACGGGTGGGAGTAATTAAAATAAAAAAAACTCACCAACGTTTACAAAAAAAATAAATTTATTATGGGATCGTGGACTACAAGGCCGTCACTTGTTACTTAATTGTTCTGTAGAAGTAGGCGCACTAGGTACTGCCCTGGCTTATCGCGTAGCTGGAGTGACGCGACGCCGAGGAGTTGACCACGAGGTGAAGGTGGCCGCAGGGACGAGATGGTAAGGCGCCAACAGGTCAGGTGGGTGCCGCTTGATAGTGTGTGCGCAGGTCTCGAACGTTCGGTAGGGTGAGTCAGCCGAACTCAACGAACGTCGAGGAGTGGAATATTAATCCCAATCTTGTTCCCTGGAATCAACGTCCAGCGGTAAATAAATATGTCCTCTGTAACCCCTCTCTGATGATGACCTCACCGAGTAAGCGAAAGCCTAGGACGTAAAGCGCTAAGGCGTTTGTGTGTATTGGTCCTCATCAGAGCGGAGTTTACATGGTAAGTACACATAGTTAAATTAGCGAGAAGAATCCTCACCTAAAAACATCGATTGGCACTGCGAGCGTATGACACACTCGAGGCTTAAAAAAAAGAATAAAACCAACAGACAATAAAAATCTGAACACAAAATAAATTATGTCTGTAGGTGCCTATTAAGTAAAGAAAACAATACATGAGCTAGCAGTTATAATAATTTTGGTTTGGCAAACTTACCCTTCACGGGGATAAACACTACACTTGTGAAATATATATTTGATTATTAAATCTTAAATCAATGCAAACTTAATAAAAATAAAAGTCTGGACACGGGAAAATGTCGCAAGAGTCTAATACAGAAAGAAACTATTTTGCGAACGTGTTACCAGAGTAAGTTTTGGCAATCAAATGAATGTATGGTCTCCAGTGCGAGCCTATTTATACTCGTGCGCGCTTTACTCCGCTTAACTTCGTTGTCGGTGGAACTAAAACATCACGTCGTCGTTTGCAAGTTTTTACAACACCAAAAACTGGTGTATTGATGCAGACTACCCGCATAAACGTGACTTTTCGTCACTGCACGATTAAAGACTGTTCGCTGATACCCACAAATGGCACCATTTTATGACGTCACAAAAAACATCACGTCGTCAGCTTACCCACGGAGGAATGTGTAGGGATTCCTCGCATTCCATACGCTAATATTTTTATAAGTTAAGAATTAACGTTGATTATGAATTAATTGAATATGTGGATATTCATACAACGTTACAATACCCCCTCGCGCAGTCAAGGATTTTGTCTTCTAACAACGACAAAATCCGCATGAAGAATTAGAGCTAAACTATTGTTTTACCTATCAAAATCATCTTTCATACGTCTCACAATCATAGCTAGCGGCAGCTATTGTATTTAGAGATACGAGAGATAGCTGTCGCACGATAATAAAAAAATTAGGTATCCTGTTTTCGTTAACCTGATGCCTTACGAATAGTTTTCTTCATAGATAAGGTGTACTTAGCGAGAGTATAATGTTAATATTGTATTGAGTTCAATAAAATATTATTATTAAATTAATAACCATTTACGAAGCAATACTGATCTGCTTCCAAATTTTTTTTTTTTTTAATGTAATTTGAATCTAAATTTTGATGATAAAATTCTGTTATTTGGTTTAAGGCTTATTTATGGAGTTACCAACCGCTCCTGCAAAGGGCTTATTTAAAGAGTTGCGACCGCTCTAAGGAAACAACACTAATGGTGTAGACCATTAGTATTAGGTGAATAAGTTTTGTTCTTTGATTTATGGTTTATTTATGGAGTAATCGACCGCTCCTGCAAAGGGCTTATTTAAAGAGTTGCTACCGCTCTAAAGAACAACACGATTTTGTTTTATGATTTATGGTTTATTTATGGAGTAATCGACCGCTCCTGCAAAGGGCTTATTTAAAGAGTTGCTACCGCTCTATAGACACAGTTGTGTTTTATGATTTTGTTTTGATTTATGGTTTATTTATGGAGTAATCGACCGCTCCTGCAAAGGGCTTATTTAAAGAGTTGCTACCGCTCTATAGAAACAACACAATTTTGTTTTAATGATTTATGGTTTATTTATGGAGTAATCGACCGCTCCTGCAAAGGGCTTATTTAAAGAGTTGCTACCGCTCTATAGAAACAACACAATTTTGTTTTAATGATTTATGGTTTATTTATGGAGTAATCGACCGCTCCTGCAAGGGCTTATTTAAAGAGTTGCTACCGCTCTATAGAAACAAAGTGATAGGTATGATGAAATGATAACTTTAAATTAAGGTAACATTTATTGGTATTATAATGTTCCTTTTAATTATTTTTACCTACTAATTTTAAATCTTTAATGTGCCAAGAGCCTAAATTCTTTCCAAAACGTCTACTACACCCATTAAGTCCTCCGCTGGGTCAAAGGGACTAACTAGAATGTCTTCCGATGGAAATAATGGTCCACATTTAGCTATCTGTTTACGTAAGTCCTGTACCGTGGCAGCAGGTGATTCGCCTCTAATGGCCACTTCGTACTCGAGTTCTGACTTTTGAAGCGACATAAACTTTACTGGATAAGCCATGATTTAAAAACGAAAAAATTCAAAAGAAAAAAAAAAAATCACAAGTGTAGGGTAAGTGCCAAAACCAAAAAAAAAAAAATCGGTTATATGTACTAAGACTCCGTCTGTTACAATTTAAATTATAAATTACCACTAACGTTTTGGTTGAGAACAATCTAGAAATCAAGCACAAAAACAATTGCACCAGAATAAAATTAAATAAACACACAAAAGGAATTATTGCAACCAATGTGTACGCTTTACAAAAGTTATGTTGCTTAATAAGTTACAATTGAAAAATGAATTGCAAAATGAATTGATAAATGAATTGAAAAATGAATTGATATTGACAGAATGATTTAGTCTGCAATAATGTGTACGCTTAACAAAAGAAAAGTTGTTTAAAAAAATTACAATTGTAAAATGGATTGCAAAATGAATTGAAAAAAAATATTGGTATTGACAAAATAATATAGTCAGCAATAACCAATAAAAAAAACAATTTACCTATATAAAAGAAAAGAAAGTAAAAATTCTTTTATAGGCAGACGAACCCAGGTGATGAGGTTGTATATATGTGCCTGTAATGAGATCCCGGCACCCACACCCTACAACCGAATAATGTTGCAATAAGTGTGGTGGTAGTACTTCCCCGGACGGGCCGTCACAAAGGGCCCTACTACTACGTATTTACGTAAAAAAAATCGTTACTTCCCTTCTTGCGAATAGGAAAAAAAATTGTAGGGTAGGGTACACCTTGGTTGCGTTTAACCATAAAAACGTTTACACAAATTAAAAAAACACAAAACACACAAAACACCAAAATAAAACACTACCACCACAGAACAAAAAGAACAAGTGACCTTCAAGAAAAAAACCACGTTTTGGGCGCCATTGAAACGGGTGGGAGTAATTAAAATAAAAAAAACTCACCAACGTTTACAAAAAAAATAAATTTATTATGGGATCGTGGACTACAAGGCCGTCACTTGTTACTTAATTGTTCTGTAGAAGTAGGCGCACTAGGTACTGCCCTGGCTTATCGCGTAGCTGGAGTGACGCGACGCCGAGGAGTTGACCACGAGGTGAAGGTGGCCGCAGGGACGAGATGGTAAGGCGCCAACAGGTCAGGTGGGTGCCGCTTGATAGTGTGTGCGCAGGTCTCGAACGTTCGGTAGGGTGAGTCAGCCGAACTCAACGAACGTCGAGGAGTGGAATATTAATCCCAATCTTGTTCCCTGGAATCAACGTCCAGCGGTAAATAAATATGTCCTCTGTAACCCCTCTCTGATGATGACCTCACCGCGTAAGCGAAAGCCTAGGACGTAAAGCGCTAAGGCGTTTGTGTGTATTGGTCCTCATCAGAGCGGAGTTTACATGGTAAGTACACATAGTTAAATTAGCGAGAAGAATCCTCACCTAAAAACATCGATTGGCACTGCGAGCGTATGACACACTCGAGGCTTAAAAAAAAGAATAAAACCAACAGACAATAAAAATCTGAACACAAAATAAATTATGTCTGTAGGTGCCTATTAAGTAAAGAAAACAATACATGAGCTAGCAGTTATAATAATTTTGGTTTGGCAAACTTACCCTTCACGGGGATAAACACTACACTTGTGAAATATATATTTGATTATTAAATCTTAAATCAATGCAAACTTAATAAAAATAAAAGTCTGGACACGGGAAAATGTCGCAAGAGTCTAATACAGAAAGAAACTATTTTGCGAACGTGTTACCAGAGTAAGTTTTGGCAATCAAATGAATGTATGGTCTCCAGTGCGAGCCTATTTATACTCGTGCGCGCTTTACTCCGCTTAACTTCGTTGTCGGTGGAACTAAAACATCACGTCGTCGTTTGCAAGTTTTTACAACACCAAAAACTGGTGTATTGATGCAGACTACCCGCATAAACGTGACTTTTCGTCACTGCACGATTAAAGACTGTTCGCTGATACCCACAAATGGCACCATTTTATGACGTCACAAAAAACATCACGTCGTCAGCTTACCCACGGAGGAATGTGTAGGGATTCCTCGCATTCCATACGCTAATATTTTTATAAGTTAAGAATTAACGTTGATTATGAATTAATTGAATATGTGGATATTCATACAACGTTACATTATGCAGAATATTGTAAGGACCTTTTAGATAAAGAAAATAAAAATTATACAGAAAATGAAGACATGGCCCTGGATAAAATTATTGAGGCTGAAAAAGAACAAAAAGAAAAAAAAAAGGAACAACAAAGCTAAGGAAAAAGTAGAAAATAGAAAAACGTATGAATAGTTAAAAATATCCAAGGAAGGCAAGAACAGTGATGCTAAAAATAAAAATGCAACAAAAAATATTAAGAAAAACATCAAAAAGGTACGGAAACTATCTATATCCAGTGAGAGCGAAATTGAAATTAATCTGGACGATGAAAGTGTTGCAGTTTACGGAGAATATTGCAAGGATCTTTTAGATGATAAAGAAAACGAAAATTATATAGAAAATGAAATCTTAACCCTAGATAATGGACATTGGGTTTTAGTAAAATTTGCAACTAAAAAGTCGGTGAAGCACTTTGTTGGCGTAGTACTACATAGGAACGGTAACGGTTATCCAGTAATAAAATATCTGATAAAAACGGTGTCGAATATAGAAGGGCAAACAGTATTTACTTTCCAAACCATTGATGACATATCTGAAATTCGTCATACAGAGGATATTGTTGAAAGACTTCAGAAGCCCATTATAGGACGAAGAGGACAAATTATATTTAAAATCTTATTCAAAACATAATATAATATTCAATAGCCTTAATTAGGGAGCTTAGAAATGGCTCAGAATACTAACAATGTTGTTTTACATTAGAATTCAATTTTTAGTTTTTTAACTGCATATTATTATAACATAGGGCTACAATTACCAAAGAGCAATGCTATGATTAAATCTGTAACCAAAAAGTTGTGCTCGATACAAACATTTCGATATAATTTATGATGTCATTTTTTTTTAATGTAAGGTTTTTTTTTTACTTAGGCTTAGATTGAGGCTGAACTTAGAAAGAAGAGTATTTTTAATAGACTTAGAATGAGACTGAACATAGAAAAATAATATTTTTATCTTTACGTTAGTTTAATTGTTGATCTATTTTTGGCGATAGACTACAATTTTTTTTAAATATTTCCGACTGATTATTTTTAATGTCATTTGAGTTTAAAATTGTTGATTTATTTTAGATTTGATCATTTGTAAACTATGTACCTAAATAAAGGCATTAATTTGTTTGATAATATTTTCGCAATTTTATTTTATCAATCATTGAGAAATTAAAAATCTTGTTCGATTTTTGCACTTGTTATGTACCCCTGACCACCGCGACTATGTTTCACTTACCCCAAATACTATTTTCTTAATGTGTTTCCTAAATTAAACCTAGTACCGACGAAATACGACTCATATTAGATTAAAGCATTTTGACATGTAATTTTAGTCTTTTTAATAGTTCCGCAGACTCAATAATATAGATATTCTGGCGACAGTTTCAGTTACCCCATATATGGGGGAAGTGAAACAAAACCATAGTCAGCTTAAATTTGATGATTTTATCGATGAATGCACGACTATAGAGCTTGGAACTCGAATCATAGACGGCTGATTAAAGGAAGAGTACATCGCATCAATCGTTATTATAAATTCGAGTCATATTACTGTACTAGAGCTGTTTACATAAAATTAAAAGTAAAGTATGTTTCACTTACCCCACCAGCTGTGTGATTCTGTAAGACCTCATTCTAAACATCGCATCTGAATCCGCTGTGAGTTTCATAATTGGCATTCTAAAAACTCGGTTGATGATTCGAATGTACACTAGCGCCACCCTTCGCAGGCGTGTCAGCGAGTTGAACTAAATTGACCGTGAGATTTTGACAGATTCTGTCAAAATCTCACGGTCAATTTATGGTGCTCCCACATTGCCGTTAGAAAATGTTTAATAACGTTAGTAAACATTTGTTAGCAAACATTTAATCACAAATAAATTTTCATGTTAGAAAATGTTTAGTAATGTTAGTAAACATTTTATAACAAAACAAATTATAACAAAATAAAACATGTGTTATCTTTTGTTTGTAAACATTTGATAAGGGTGATGGCGGGATAGGCGGTGCGGTGCGGTGGGGGTTAGAGTACGCAGGTCGCTGCGCGTGGTGTCTCGCTTGTCAGTCCCTTTGTGTCAGCGTGCATCGCTGTGCGTGTGTATTAGTGGTTGCGCGTGCGCCAAGCAATAAAATATGTCCGGTAATGGGAATAACGATGATGTTTACAAACTGATTGAAATGTTTCAAGCAAGAGAAGTACTATGGAACACGATGTCAGAGAGCTACAAAGACCGAAATAAAAAACACGATGCTTGGATGGAAATTGCCAGTGAATTTAATATGGATAAAAAAGTAATTGAAAAAAAGATTCGATCACTCGTAGGTCAATTTAACCGAGAATGTAAATCTAATAAATCTGGTGCAGGAGCTAATGAGTCAAGTAAATGGTTTGCATTTAAAAAACTCATGTTCCTTAAAGGCAAAAATATTCCAAGTTTAACTGTCGATGGAGGGTTGCAGGTGAGTTTTATTTTAACGTCTTTTAATAATATTTAGATGCCCAGTCCAAAAACCCTTCATTTGAAAAATATTCTGCGAATTCTTTTCTTATTTCTTTCCCATCATCTGTCAGGGATTCACATGCTTCAAGTGGTGTTAATTGCTGCTGTTCTAATCTCCATTGTCCATCGATACGTGTACCAGTTACTATGTCATCTCCATCATAGTATTGAGATGGAGCGTAAATCATGCTCGATTCAGTTTTTCTTATAAAATTATGCAGTAGCACGCATGTCATAATTAAAGTAGTAGTTTTTTCTGGATCTAATAATATTGTAGTTCGTAAAACTCTAAATCTGGCTGACAAAATCCCAAATGCGTTCTCTACTGTTCTCCTCGCATGACTCAGTCTATAACTGAAGATTCTTTCCTTAGAATTGCTATCCTGTGGTCCTGGAAAAGGTTTTAATAAGTGTTTTTCTAAAGGGAACGCATCATCTGTTACGAACACATAAGGAACAGGTTTGTTTCTGCCTGGTAGTGAGCTGTCACTGGGTATTTTCAAACTATTGTCGTTAATTTTATTTCGAAATTTTGTGTTTGCGAAAACTCCGCCATCACTTATGCGTCCTTGGCAGCCAATATTCACGTACAGAAAGTTGTATTCTGCGTCCACTATCGCTAAAAGTACAACGCTGTAAAATCCTTTATAGTTGTAATATTCACTGCCGCTATCAATTGGCTTTTGTATGGCTACGTGCTTTCCATCGATACTTCCTAAGCAATTTGGGAAATTCCATTTTTCTTCAAATGAATTTGCCACGTGTAGCCACTCTTGAGGTGTTGTTGGTATCTGGAACAAAAATAGAAGATTAAGAAATAGGCGCGAAAAATAAATTTATAACTCGTTATTCTAACAAATTTTATTGGATATTTTTATTAAGTATGAAATATTAATAGAATACACTATAAAAAAATATGATTTCAGTTAAGGGTTGTTAAGTAATAGAAAAAGAAAATCGCGGTTATAGATTTTTTTACAATTTTAGCTAATTTGACGCGCCTATAACTTGAAATTATCGTTTAATTCTATTCTTTCAGGGTAACGAAGAAAACAGAATTGCTTCAGAAAAAACACTCTCAGTTTGAACGAAACAGGAAATACTGTCACTGATGAAACTACGGGCACGCCTTTCGCCACCCCAAAACCTTTTCGGAAAAGAAGACGGCCTGAAGTAGAACAAGATCCAACACAACAAGAAGCTGTAAATATTTTACAAAGAATGTACGAATCTAGAAAAAGCAGGGATGAAAATGACGCATTTGGAGAGTATGTCTCGATGAAACTGAAACAATTAAAAAACAGTCATGCTAAGAATACTGCTCAACATCACATTAACAATATTTTGTACAATGCGACAATGGGACAATATGATTTTCCAACAACCTTTACAGACCCAACCGCTAGTAGTTCCTGGGGATACAACTCTGAACCAAATCTATCCACTTTTTCGGAAAATAATGCTGACTGTAGCTCGAGAGGATACTACACCGCACCGAGTCCCTCGGCTTCATTTGAAACCAGTTCTTCGGATAACTCCAGGACACATACTCGTACCAGCGCAAGAACACAGAGTCCGTCTAATTTATCGGAATCAAGCCAAGATTCGACCCAATCATTAAACGATTTGTTGGAATCAATCAAAAATTAAAAAATACATGTTTGGTTTGTTAATTATTAAAAAAATTATTAGTAAGGTAAGGTAGGTACCTACCTAAAGTATGATTAGATTAGATCATATTAAAAGTAAATAAAAAAATAATTAAAAATGTTGTTTGACTTACCTGTATGTATTCCTTTAAAACCTCATTGAGAGCCTCGCACACTTCTGGTACGATAATAGATATCACTTGGTCTGACAACTTGAACACATTTCCAAGACTTTTATAACTGCTACCAGTTGCCAAAAATCTTAACGTTACCGCAAGTCTTTCCGTCACACTTACAGATTTTCTAAATGTAGTGTCTCGTTTGCCTATTTTTGCCCCAATTAAATTTTGTAGATATTCAAATTCGGAACTGTTCATTCTTATAAAATCTTTTAAGCAACCGTCAATACCCAAATCCTTGAGATAGTCTGTGGCACTATATTTTCCTCTAGCTTTTAGCGTTTGGCGCATCCAATAAGAGCGCTTTTTCTTCTTTTTTAAACAAAAAATAAAAGCTATTCCAATGAGCAAATCTTCTTCCATTTTCGTGTAGACGTCCTCGGCCCTCAGAAGGCGAAACCAAACTGCGAGCCAATACTAGATGTTATAAAATGTTTAAACATTTTCCATCAATGTAGGAGCACTTATAACATGTAACAGTTTCTAACAAAGTGCAACAATAAATTGTTAACATTTGTTAGTAAATGTTTTGGTGTTATAAAATGTTTACAAACATTTTATAACGGCAATGTGGGAGCACCCTTCGAATGCCACTTATTACGTCATCTCATACTTTATCTGATAAAGTATGAGATGACGTAATAAGTGGCATTCTGTAAGGTAATTCCCCCGTCACTACGACGCTCACTTCGCACTCGAACCCGATTCAAAGTGTCAAATAAAAAGCATCTATTTTACGAGTGAAAATAGAAGAAATCCTATTTATATAGTGTTAAAATAATATTTTGAGTCACAGTGTTAAAAATTAGTACATAACTATATTATTTGATATGTGAAAACGATTAATGTGAAAATGTGTATAAGTTTTTAACAAGAAATAACTTATATTGTAATGGCAACCAGTCCCTTCAGCCGGGGCGGCAGATGTGCTCGGAGCCCACCTCCTACACCCGTGCCCGTGCCCGTGCCCGCACCTGTACCTGCACCCGAGCCCGCACCCGCTTCTCCCCCTAAACCGCCCAGCCAAAGAGTCGATGACGGGATTGAAGTGATAGCTACGCCAGAAATCCAGAACTGGATGTCGTCCATTGAGCAATGCCTCAATGAAGTATGCTCTATTACATCAGAGGGTAAATTGAACATGGAGCAAAAACTGCGGATAAGTACCCTATGCCGAAAAGTTAGTCACGGCACATCGCAGATGGCAGTCCAGTATCAGTCCCTCAAAATGAGAGCCGTCCGGGCCCACTCCACCGTCCAAACACTCGAGGACCAAATTGATCTGTCTCAACAACTACAAGACCTGAAGCAGAAAATCGGAGCCTCAATTAAACCAGTTACGGAATCTTCCTTTGCCGACATGGTTAAAAAAGGTACCAACAATTTTATACAGCCGATAAATTTAAGCTCAGTGGCTATATATCCTAATGATAAACTGAAGTCTAGTGAAGAGACCAAAACCCTTGTCCAAAAAATTATTTGCCCCGAGCAAATGAAACTCCAAATAAGAGGACTACGTAAGACAAAAAATGGCGGTGTTATTATCAGCACAGAATCAAAAGACGACATTGAGAAGGTGAAAAAAACGATGGAATTAGCAAATTCAGGCCTTACAGTAGACGAGCCCCCAAAAAGGAAGCCAAGAGTAGTGGTAATCGGAGTGCCCTCATCTATGCAAGAGAATGAAGTTTTTACTTGTTTATTCCACCAAAATCTAGCCGAGAACCTTCACAACTGCAGCCTCGAGACATTTCTGACCTCCATTAAGTTAAGCCATAAGTCAGGTAAAAAGGACGCTGAAACCTGCAATTATATAATTGAAGTATCTGCAGAGATACGTAAAGCCCTGATAAATAAAGGCAGAGTGTTTGTGAATTGGTCATCATGCCCCGTCAGAGACTTTACACTTGTTACACGCTGTTATAACTGCCAGCAGTACGGACATGCGGCCAAATCATGTCGGGAGACCACCAATACCTGTGGCCATTGTGGTGATCAGGGTCACTCAATCAAAGATTGCACAAAGCAGGCTGAGACACCTAAATGCGCTACTTGCTTAAAATTCAAAAAGCCGAGCAACCACAAGACCAGTGCTGATGATTGTCCAGCGAAAATAATGGCAGAAAAGAGGTACATAAATTCTATCGATTATGTTGGCGCCTAAGAGCGCCGTTAATTAAGTATTTATCTAGCCCTTGTTATTGGTATTTTATAATTATGATTAGTAATTTAATTAATGACATAGATAAATTCTCTGTAGCTGAATCCCATACTTGTGACGTTGAACATTGTAAACAATATCTCTCCTCCTACTCTAGTCCGCTAACCATACTAACCCAAAATATTCGGAGTATTTCTAAGAATTACGACAATTTTTGCATTTTCCTACAACGTCTAGACATAAACTGTGACGTTATTGTCTTAACCGAATGTTGGCTTTCAAAACAATATAACATACCACAAATTCCGGGATATAATATGTACAAAAGTAACATAACCTATAATCAGAACGATGGAGTGATAGTTTATGTCAGAAACCATCTCAATGTGTCTGTCGAGGAACCGAATATGTACGACTGTAGCAGATTGTTAATTAAAATTGGTTCAGAATTCGCGATACTAGCCTTATATCGATCCCCCTCTTTTAAAAATATAAGCAATTTCACTGTCTCTTTAAATGAAGCCTTTCAGAATCTATCATCTTTCAAAAATACCATTTTGATTGGAGATATTAATATCAACATTCGTCCCGAAAGTGCTGACGCATCCGCTGAGGAATACCTTAACCTGTGCGCTTTCCATGGTTTGCTTCCCACTCACACGCTTCCTACCCATCAAAGTGGCTTCTGCTTGGACCATATATTACTCAAATCAAATTTCCCTGCTCTTGCCCTTGTAATTAATTCAACAATAACCGATCACAGTGCTTCCCTATTCATTTTAAATTGTAAATTGCCTAAAGTACTCACTCGCACGATTACTAGATTAAACGTAAATAAACTTGAAGAAGACTTACACAATATCGACTTTGACCCGGTCTACGCTTCCGCTGATCCGCAGTTTTGTACAATGTACCTAATAAAAAATGTGCAACATGCAATTCAGAAAAACACTGTCAAAACTCGGCTAAATAGCAAAAACTACAATATAAAACCATGGGTCACGGCAGGACTCATACGTTGTATGAAACATAGAGATAAATTGCATATGAAAGCTAAAACTAACCCAGATAATTTAATTTTACAACAGTCGTATAAACGATATCGTAACTTTTGTAATGATCTCCTAAAAAAAGTAAAATGCACCTACGATAAAACTGCACTTGAAAAGGCTGGTACGAGTAGCAAAAAAATCTGGAATTTTATTAAAAGTGTAACATACAATTCAAAACAAAATCAGTCATCTTCAAGTTTGTTACAAGCACACTCATCACAGTTAACATCTGCCAACATTGCAAATAATTTCTTTGTAAATGTTGGAAAGTGTTTAGCTGAAAAAGTTCAGGGCCAATCACAATATCTAACCAGCACTCCATTTCCATGTAGCACTATTTTATCATCCTTTGCGTTGTTAGACACTGACGAGGCTGAGGTAGAAACTATAATTATGAGTTTGAAAGATGACTCTGCAGTAGGCTGGGATAACATACCAAATAAGATTATTAAACAGTTTAGACACATTTTGATACCACCACTTACATATATCTTCCAAAAATGTTTATCTACAGGCATTTTTCCTGAGTGCCTAAAAAAAGCTGTTGTTGTCCCTGTTTATAAATCAGGCAATAAAGAACAAGTGACAAATTATAGACCTATTTCCTTACTGCCTTCTATGTCTAAAATATTAGAAAAAATTCTAAATAAAAGGCTTTACAAATACTTGGAGGATAAATTAATTTTATCGAAACGACAGTTTGGATTTAGGCCAAAAATGTCAACAGACGATGCCGTACATCATCTGACTGACTATTTATCCAAAGAACTTGATAATGGTAACCATACAGTAGGAATCTTCCTGGACCTCGCGAAAGCATT
Organism: Aporophyla nigra; assembly: GCA_947507805.1. Lineage (NCBI taxonomy): Eukaryota > Metazoa > Arthropoda > Insecta > Lepidoptera > Noctuidae > Aporophyla > Aporophyla nigra. The sequence continues at coordinate 19,979,535 of OX382292.1, read as the reverse complement.
TGACACGGTTTCTATTTCTATTCTGTTGCGCAAGCTTGAAGCCATAGGTATAAGAGGGACCCAGCTGAAATTATTTAAGAGCTATTTAGAAGACCGTACCCAATGTGTAAGGATTGGTAATGTTCTCAGTGATGATCAAAAAAACACGTCTTTCGGAATTCCCCAAGGAAGTATTTTGGGACCTACACTTTTTTTTGATTTATATAAACGATCTTTGTAATCTAAACTTAGAGCACGGCCAAATTATTTCTTATGCTGACGATACTGCCATACTATTTTCAGCTAACTCAGAAAACAATGTCTACAAATTTGCGCAACACGGTTTTAATGTTGTTAATAAATGGCTTCAATATAATTCACTCACACTAAATGCAGACAAAACAAATTACATTAAGTTTTCGATGCGCAAGCAAACATCAACTTGCCCTACCTCGACAATTTATGCTCATTATTGCGCTATGCCTACAGATAACCAATGTGTTTGTCCTGTCATCAAAATGACAAATACAACGAAATACCTTGGTGTTATAATGGATGAATCACTTTCGTTCAAAAAACACATAGAAGCCTTAAATAGCAGAATTCGCAAATTGATATTTGTTTTTAAAAAGTTACGCCATATTGCTGACCCAAAAATAATTAGACAAGTTTACTTTGCTCTATGCCAATCGATATTAACTTACTGTATTACCACATGGGGTGGAGCGGGTAAAACATTGTTATTAACTATCGAGAGAGCTCAGAGAGCGATACTCAAAGTCTCTACTTCCCGCCCTTTCCTTTTCCCTACTAACCTACTATACAAATCTTGTGAAGTATTAACAGTTCGACAGCTATTTATAATGGGCATTGTATTAAAACAACACGCAGCTCTACCCTACAGCACTGAATTTACTAATAAAAGACGTAAAGATATAGTCTGTCCACAAAATAGAACAAAACATGCTTTTATATCCAAATTTTATCTGTACCTCGGCCCTCTCCTCTATAATAGATTAAACTCCATAGCAAAAATTTTTTCACTAAACTATGCAAATTGTAAGAGAACTCTCAATGACGCTCTCCAAAGTATGTCTTACGAAGAAACAGAGAATTTACTAACTGTGTTAAAGTAAGTATTCACCTACGTTAAGTATTTAATTCTATAAAATTTTAGAAACTATTTTATAAGCTACTCAACATTTATACAATAATTTGTCTATTCACAACTTTTGGTTATTTATTTATTTTATAAGACTATTTAGGCTCTTCTTGCCTGAAACACAGGATAACCTAGTTCAGGCACGTAAATATTAGAATATAATTTACATATAAGCAAACTATACATATTTTTAAGCCTTTTATTTTTTGAATTATGTTATGTTATGTTATTTGTGGTTAAAAACTACTTTTTGGGCGTTTGTGTAGACTACATAAGCTATAACGATGGCGAGAATGTTTTTGTTAAAATCTTTATTAGAAGAGGCTCACGCTTTGGATAAACTAGAAAAGCGTCGACAATCTAACCAAATTCGAAGCTTATCTTTATTAACCCGAGATGACGACTACGCTCACATAGCGTATATAGATTGTCAAAGGAACTAATTGACCAATTAGAATATGAGTTACTGCCTCTGATAAAGCCCACAAAACGTCGAGGCAAAGGACTTTCAACTCCTATAAAAGTAAGTGCTTCATTTTACTAAGTATAAAGTTACTTTTGTCAGTATGTACACAGTTTATATACAGCTGATTTGTAACCAAACACACCAACATAATTTATCGCTTAGAACTCATGAAAATACTTCATAATAAGGAGTATTCCCATTTAGTTTTCCCTGCTAGCTATGTTTTCTTGTTAGTTTAAGGACCCTATAGGTATGTTTAGTTATAATACTACTGGTACTTTGTATTATTTTATGCATGTAAATAACCAAATTGGTCCCTATTTTGTTTTGACTAAATCTAGATAACTTAATTTTTTATTGATTTATTGTTTCAGTTATTATGCACCTTGTCATTCTTGGCTAGTGGCAGTTATCAGAAAATAATAAAAGAAATTATTAGAACATATTTATCGCAACCATCAGCATCTCGTTGCATAAATGAAGTAGTGGAAGCTCTCAATAACCCGGAAATAGTAAAAAAATATATAGGTTCCCTCAAAATATACAAGAAAGACAAATGTTACAAGAAAAGTTAGTTATTATAAATAAAGTGACCCATCTTTGATTTTTACATTTTTGTGATGTTATTCATGTTAGTGGTTATTTTAAATTACAAATTCTACAAAAAGTTTGGCTTTCTAGCAGCTCTTGGGTGTGTTGATGGCACTCTGGTGGCATTGAAAAAACCAGTAGAGAATGAAGAACGTTTCTACTGCCGCAAAGGTTACCATGCAAGAAATGTGCAATTGGTAAAATGAATTTCAATGTTGTAATCTGTTACTATTAGGTATTCAATTAGGCTTCTTAATATTTCTTTTTTATATTTTTTTTTTCAGATAACAGATGCTGATTTAAATATTTTAAATGTGGCTCCAACATATGGTGGAGCTACTCATGATAGCTTCATTTTTAACTATGGTGTGATAAAAACTCACTTAGAGGCATTAACAAATGCTGGTGAAGAAGTTGTTTTGCTCGGTTAGTTGATCCCTCCCTACCCCTACTTCAGAATATAAGCAAAATTTGGTATAAAAACTACATAATTATTTTTTTCAGGTGATTCAGGATATGCTCAGCGTGCTTACCTTATGACGCCAATTAGCGGTGCTGAAGATAATTCCCCAGAAGCTTTTTACAATGACCGCCACTTAACTGCTCGGAATTCAGTAGAGAGAACAATTGGTCTCCTAAAAGGACGATTTAGGTGTTTGTTAGTGTTGACGATAGTACGTCGACTGCTCAATTATGGGAGCGAATAAATGAAAAACGTGGACTGAGTTAATTTGGTTATAATGAACACGTTGAAGATAGACGCAGTGTCTTTGTCGTAGTAAGATTTGAAGTGAGGCGGCGCTCGGAGCGGGAGGCCTGCGAGCGCCCGCGCCGTCCGCGCCGCCCCTGCACCCCGCAGCTCCGCTGACGCCCGATGATGATGCCGCCGCCGGCGCGCCCTCTCAGCCACCGCGTGCCTCCTACGACTCGAGGTCATGCCGAGCATAGACATGCTCCCCGGGTTGAAGAGTACTTCAAAGACGAAGCGAGCAGATATTGTTGAAGCCGCGCCGAATCGTCCCTTTCTTCGTCTTCAGATCCGCGACCCTCGTGACGCCATCGTTGCCGGGGTACACCTGCACGACGCGCCCCAGCAACCAGCAGAGTGGCGGGAGCGCCTTGTCCTTGACAAGGACAAGCGATCCCAACGCTATGTCAGCATGAGAAGAAGCCGGCCATCTCGGTTTCTGCTGTAGCTTTGAAATGTATTCAAGATTAAACCTTTTCCTAAAATGTTGCTTGATGCATTCAACACGTTGGTAGCGCTGCAAACGATTGATGTTGGCTTCGGTGATCTGTGGATTTGGAACCGACATTAGTGAGCGTCCAATAAGGAAATGAGATGGAGTAAGGGCACAAAGGTCGAGAGGATTAGTGGAAAGAGGAGTAAGGGGTCTTGAATTTAAAATTGCCTCTATTTGAGTTAAGCACGTAGCCATTTCCTCATAAGTGAAATGAGTAAGCTGTAAGAGTCTTTTTAAATGATATTTGGTTGAACGAACTGCGGCCTCAACGAGGCCGTTAAAGTGCGGAGAATACGCCGGTGCAAACCTGAATTCTATTCCCTCCTGAGCTATTTCATGTGCAATATCAGAGCCCTGCAAAAATTTATACAATTCATTACATGCTCCGACAAAGTTTGTACCATTATCGGATAAGATAGTACGAGGCCTGCCGCGACGAGCGACAAAACGATTTAAAGCAGCCCTGTAGGCCTCTTTAGAGAGGTCCGTGACAAGCTCGAGATGCACGGCTTTGGTAGCCATGCATACAAAAATGCACAGGTAGGACTTTATCAGTTTAGATCCCCGACCTTTCCGGTCAGATATCAGTATGGGCCCAGTATAATCGACACTACTATTGAGAAACGGAAACTCTAAAGTGCTTCTAATGTTGGGTAATTGTCCCATGATAGGCTGCACATTTCGAACTTTGAATCTAAAAAATTTCAGGCATTTATTAACGGTTAACTTAGCAAGATTTCTGCCCCCCAAGGGCCAATAAGTTTGGCGTATAGTCGATAAAAGCAGTTGTGGACCTGCATGTAATAGTTTTTGATGTTGCATCTGAAATAATAATTTAGTAAAATGATGCTTGCTACAGAGTAGAGTTGGATGCTTTACATCGTATTCATACGGGGAGTTATCTAGTCTGCCCTCTACATGAATAATTTTATCACAGTCTAAAAAGGGAGTCAAAGAAATTAACCTATTTTTTTTTTTTTGACAATGACTTCCCGGATTTAATGCCAGCGTACTCATCTGGGAACATTTCAAGTTGAGCTACACGTATTATAAGAGACGAGGCCTTTTTAAGTTCATCAGTGGGAAGGAAACCTGTTAATTTAGAATTATTCTTTACTAAATTGTGAATAAATCTTAGAATGTAAGCTACGACGCGTTGTAAATAACGGAAGTTAGAATGTTTGTGAGTTAACTGTTGTATGATTGAACTACATGTGAGGTTAGAACTAGAATTACTAATATTATGACTATCTACTGAGTTACAAATTACTTCAGGTAGATCTTGATCTTAAATATTATAATTGAGTTGCAACAATGCGAATTAAACATTCTTGCAACAGTCTGTGACCAAGGCACAACAAATGTCAGTGCCATAAACGCATTAATAGAAGAAACTCGGGTTAATTATATAAGAAGTAATCAAAATTACAAACAAAACATATTTGAAATTAATGGAAAGGAAATTATACCCCTATTTGATCCCCCACATCTAATTAAAGGTATTAGGAATAATTTAATCACGAAGGATATGAAATGCGTTATAGAAAACGAAGTAAAAGTTGCAAAATGGGAACATATAATAAAACTTCATGAAGAGAATCCCTCTTATAAAGGAATAAGATTAATGAAAAATCTGACAGATCATATTGATCCTAAGAAAATTCCTAAAATGAAGGTTAAGATGGCAACCCAAATATTCAGCAGAACTATTGCAACCAGTATGGGATACCTAGCTGGTGAGTAGAAATAAATTATAATCAGAAAATCAGATACATATTCCTGATTGTATAGTATTTGCCTACAATCTAATTTCTTATATTTATAATGGAAGGTTATCTATCATAAATTCATCTCACTCAAATAAATAGTTGATCGAAACTTCGAAAGTAAGCTAACTACAATAAGGTTACGTGCTTATAAGCTTACTTTTGAAGTTATTTTAAAGCACCGATTATCTGATCAGTATTAATTAATTTTGATTTGTTGTTGATTGAACATCTTAAACTCATATTTCTACAATTAATTTTATTTCTAATTTTTCAGACAAAAATATACTTCCAGTGGAGTGCAAAGATACCGCTGACGTCTTGATGTTTTTCGACAAACTCTTTGACTCAATGAATGGTAGATGACAACTCAAAAAAAAGAGGGGAAAATTACTTTTAAGAGCAGTCACACCAAATTCTGAACACAGTAAAATATGGGCAATGGCAAAAGAATATTAAAATCGATTAAATTCGTGACTAAAGAAGGAAGGGAAGGTAGTGTGTCATCGGTAACTAACTGGTTACGTACGCTGGAAGGTATTGAAGTTCTGAGAGATAAATTATTCCAAGATTATAAAGTTAAATCATTCTGGATGCGACACTTAAACCAAGATCCATTAGAGATTTTTTTTGGATGTATACGTTCTCATGGTTGTAAAAATGTATCTCCAACACCATCAGGCTTTGAATCAGCAATTGCTAGTTTGTTGATAAATAATTAATCAAGTAATCATTCAGTAGGGTCAAACTGCGAAGAAGATGATTGTAAAAATTTTCAGTCTATGCACTGCTTACTAAATAAAGATTTAAATGTAGTAACAGAAATCAATGAAATAGATTTCGATGACATTAATTGTGAAATTACAGATATTAATGACAAAAGGAGGAATCCAAGAATCATTAGCCAACTTAGCTACGTAACCGGATATGTATTGAGAAAGGCAAATCAAAAAGTATTTAAAAGTTGCAAGAAATGTAAAGAAATTTTATTTAATCACGATGCAACAGATCTAAACGAATATATAAGAATTAGAGAGTTTTCTTCATTCAAATCACTCACTTACCCTTCCATAAATAGTTTAAAGCTATTTTCTGCCATACAAGATGTGCTTACTTCTATTTAAAAAAAATAAGAGTGACTTGCCTTTCATAAAAAGTTACACAAAAACAGTTTTGTACACGGTAGTCGTTTTTAACTTTTTGACTTGCCCAGACCACCGAGAAGAATTGATTGAATTTTTATTTGAATTCTGTTCTAGATTTTTTATTAATATCAGGTGTCGTGATGTAAATTTATTATTAAATGGCACCAGGACAGAAAATGCAGACAATGATACTATCAAAGAATTAGCTGTCGAATATTATAAGAAAAGACATAAATAAAATACGTAAGTTTACCTATACATGCAATGAGTTTTATTTTTATCCCCATAAACTCTGAATTATTGTATTTATCTACGTTTTCTCTGCACTGTTAATTTCCCTGTCCTTTCATAATCATCAGTTCAGAGGAAACAGTAGATGAATTCAGCATAATATAATTATTATGATGTTCTGCAAAGGAACCAACTGTAGAAGCGGTATATTCTCGATGTAGCTATAGTTATATACACAGCCATTTGTAGTTCCTAAAATTATCAATAGATGGCGCCTTACTGCTATAGCGACTGACTACTCTATTCTCATATATAATAATGTACTCTGTGTTCGCCGAACTCTTCCAGGAGGCGTTCGGGTCCGGCGAGTAAGTACTTCTTTTTTCGAGATATTACGATAGTGCTCGTCGTTTCGACGAATTGTTAGGGTTTGTGTATTCTTTCGCAACTAATGTTTTTATGTTTTCTTGCAGTTTTTATCATGACTTCAAGACAATTGCTACCTGATGAACATATAGCGCGTTTGTTATTGGAAGAGGAAGAGGTCAGTGCTTCGTAGGAATTATCTGATAGCGAAACTGAAGATAATCTGGAGGTGGATGTGGTTGAAAGTGATAATCAGACAGAAGAATCTTCCGGTTTTTCCGACGATGAAGTTATTCAAGAGCGTGTTTCTCCTGCTTTGATGGAAGATGTGCTGGAACCACAAACACCTCTTCCACCTCCAGAGGTGAGCTCGGGTAATGATCCAAGTATATTGTCATTCTCAACAAGCACGATCGCTGTCGGTCCCGCCATGTTCGGGCAACTAGCAAGGGGCGTTCTGTTGAAAAATTGGCAACAATTATTTTTAGAACTTATACTCTATGGTTTTTGCTCTGGCAATAGTGTGTGTCTATGTTTAAAAAGAAAAGGGTTGCTACGTCCGGCGCATAAAATCGTATTACAGTTATTTAATAAACCAAAACCCCGATAATTTCATCTGGTTATGGGCCCAGGACGCTGTAACCGCTGAGATAATTATTGGTTTTGGATTTCCAAAGCGAAAAACGCGGTAAATAGCGTTGAAATCGAAAATTATTCGGCGGCCATTTCGGTCAGGCGGGCTTTTTCTTGGTAAGAATAAGAAAAAAAGGGAGCATCGTAGCGTCTCAGGCGTGTGCAGGCGTGGTCGGTGAGGTCAAATCGTCATCAAAATCAGCGAGGTACCGGCGAGGTCAAATCGTCATCGCAACGAAAAACAGTGAGAATAACAAGATGGACACATCAATAAATTTTAATAATATCGACGTGCAAACGGCAAATAATAAATGATGAAACAGGTAGGAAAAAACAGCGTAATACTGAATTTAATTTAGAGACTGCACATGGCCCCATTAACTCAGATATAGAAATAGCTCAGGAATTTCAAAATTTTTTCGTTAATATTCCCGTTAAAACTACTGAAGCTTTAAATTCGTCACCCGCGCTTTCCGCTGCCTTACTCAAAAAGAATGTAGGGGCATGCCCTTTAGAGTTTAGGTTTCAGCATATAGGCTATAGGCATATAGGCATATAGGCCCCCAGGCTATTATAGAAGCTTTTAAAGATCTTAAAATTAAATCAACAGAAGATCTTTGGGGAATGTCTGTCAAATTTTGTAGTTCTATTATTGAAACCATTGCACCCTATTTAGCTTTCATATTTAACACCAGTGAAGACCAAGGAGTCTTTCCGGATCTGATGAAACACAGCAAAGTAGTTCCTTTGTTTAAATCCGGTGATAGTAAAGAACCAAACAATTATAGGCCCGTGTCAGTTCTGCCAGTTCTCAGTAAGGTGTTTGAAAAGTTAATGCTCAATCAAATGTTACCTCACTTTAATAAAAACTCCAATCTTTCATGAACACCAGTTCGGTTACACCAAAGGGCGTTGTACCACCGAGGCTGGTGTTACCCTAAAAAAGGACATTTTTAACGCCTGGGAAGAAGCACAAGATGCCATTGGAATCTTTTGTGACCTTTCCAAGGCGTTCGATTGCGTAAACCATGAGACACTTTTGCTGAAACTAGAGCACTATGGAATTAGAAATACAGCTCTTGACTTAATAAGATCATACCTGAAGGATAGAACGGTCAAAGTCCAAGTAAACGGCGTAAACTCATTGGGGTCTGAAATGGCAATGGGCGTTCCTCAAGGCTCGATATTGGGTCCATTCCTCATTTTAGTATACATTAATGATCTACCCCATCTACTTCCAAACCAACCGAAGATGGTGTTATTTGCAGATGACACATCATTGATATTTAAAATCGACAGACGGTCTCAAAATCTTGACGACGTCAATAACTCCATTCTTCAGGTCCAAGACTGGTTTACGGTAAATAATTTGGTACTTAATAAAAAAAAACCAAGTGCATTAGATTTCAATTGCCTAATGTCAGAGGTAGCGAATGTGACATCTTATTGAATGGGGAAAAACTGGAATTTATTGATCAAACGGTTTTCAAAAGCGCAGGCCAGACAGAAGAAACGTAAGACGCAGACGGGGCGCGGACATTTGGCTCTACCGCGTCCCTTTCATACAAAATGTATAGAAGCGTCGCGACGCAAAACATACAAAAGAGACGGGGCGCGGGCGCAACGTTTTTACGTCTGCGCCTTTTGTTCAAAACATACAGGAGAGACAGGGCACGGACGGGGCGGGGGCGACGACGGGGCGCGGGGTGGCATGCGGGTCTCGCTCGCTCGCACAGTTACGTGTACCGTCTTGAGGTTGAATGGTTGCGTCATGTTTTGAGTTGTTATAATTTTTTTCTTAAAAATGCGTGACGACCTAGCATTTAATATTCAGTTTTGTGAATTAATTGAGAATCATTCTGTTATTTATGATTACAATAGGTCTGACTATTGTAACAGAAACGTTCAAGACCAAGCTTGGGAATCAATTGCCAGGACAATAAACGAAAACGGTAAGTAAGTAGTATTCTTTATTTAAAAAAAAAAACACATCAACTTATCCTCGTGCGTACAGCTGTTCTTTACGTAGTACATTAGAATAATAAAAAAAACTGTACTCTTTGTTTTTAATGGTAAAACAGAAATATTTTAACAGCGTCTTTGATTGGGTTATAGGACTATGGCATACAATAAAAACGTCAAATATCATCTGTCATTGTTTTTAAAATGGCGTTAGTAGACGTCGTCTACTAGACGAACATGTGAGTTTGAGCCCGCGCAAAGACACTTAAGGTGAATCCGCAGTTGCAGCCGCGAAATTCAAATTTTCTTACGTTTTTTCTAATTTGCAGGTCAGTCTCACGTTGTATCTTGATCAAAATATGATTCGCGACTATAACAGGTACGTATTTACAGAATTATAATCATTAGAATCATTAATACATTATTCTAAGTTATATTTGTTACATGTGAACTTTTCCACAAGAAATTTGTTCTTATGGAACAAATCTGACTTAGAAAGATGTATCAATGATTCCAATGATTATAATTCTGTAAATACATATCTTTTATAGCCGCGAATCATATTTTGATGAAGATACAACCTGACACTGACCTGCAAATTGGAAAAAACGTAAGATGTAAATAATTGTTTTGCAATTAGGTATTTTTCATGGTAAAGAACAAGTTACTAGTATAAACTAATAGATTAATGTAATATTTTCTTAATCTCTCTATGCGTGTTGTGTGTGTGTGGGGGTGTGTGTATGCGTGAGTGTTTGAGTGTGCGAGGGTGCGCATTTCGTGCGTGCGTGTGTGTGTGTGTTTATACATTGTGTCTATTTTGATACGGAATAGGTGCCCGATTTACAAAATAGTCGGTGAGGTATTCCCTGATACCGTCTGCAGTTTCTCTGTATATTGAATCAATTCTTGTTCCAACCAACGTATTTTGGATGTATGGCTCTGTAAATTTTCCATCGCATCTTCGAATAACATTGTGCAATATACACATTGCTTGTATAATTACATCAGCTTTAGCAGGTTCACAGCACATGGGCATGCTCAGTCCTTGAAATTTAGTTCTTGCCATTCCAAAGGCACATTCTACTGATTTCCGTCCTCTGCTTAGTCTGTTATTGAATATTCTTCTATCATTTGTTAATTGATTCCGCGAGTAAGGTTTCATCATGTTTTTTTTTTTCAGAGAGAAAGCTTCATCTGCCACAAAATAATATGGCATAGGTTGTACTTCTCCGGGCAATGGAGTGTGGTCCGGTAAATTAGATCTTCACGCTGCATTGCTTGTCCGAGAGCACTGGCTTGAAATGCACGCCCGTCACTATTTCTTCCGTATTCCCCAACATCTATCGTTACAAATAACCCGTCAGTCGAACAATCGAAAAGTATCCTTTGTAATTTATGTACGCTGATCCCGTGTTAGATGGAGCTTTTATTCTAATATGTTTGCCATCCAGACTTCCCACACAATTCGGTAAATTCCAAAGAGTATTGAAACGCGCAGCTATCTCTAGCCATTTTTCTACATTGGGTGTAGGCATATATTCGGGTTGTAATGTTTGCCATAGAACTTGGCAGGTATTATGTACTATTTCTCGAATTGTAGATTTTCCTCGTAGAAAGTAAACTGACAATGATTTAAATGAACACCCATCTGCGAAATACCTGTAAATAAATATACGAATATAAATTAGGTATATTACAATACTGTGCGCCGTGATTTTTTGTTCGCGAAGGCTATTGAGCCAGCAAGTAACATTCTTAATTCTATACATAAGTACTCGTAATAGTGATATAGGCTCAATGATTTCAGCGAATAAAAACTCACAGTAAGTAATTCACTTCATTACATTTATTTGATGATTTGATTGTTTCAGTACAAGCTTGCAAAGACCGTTGGAAAAACATAAGAAACAGATATGCAAAATACAAAAAACTTCTATCACTTCCATCTGGCTCTGCAGCCAAGAAGGTAAAAGAATATTACCTTGCCCAGCACTTGAATTTTTTGGATAGATATTTGAAATCAAGACCTTCCAAATCTAATCTACAACCGCAATGCAGGTCAGATACTCATACGGACGAAAGTGACCTTGATGAGGAGGATTCAATGTCGCCGTTTCGGCCTCCGTCCCATTCACCCCCTCCAAAGGCTCAAAATCATCCTTCGCCGTTATCATCGGACTCGAGTAAAAAAAGTAAAATGCCTACTTTGAAAGACGTCAATCAATCTGCTTTTGATTATTTTAACAACAGAAAACGACAAAATAGCGCGAAACAAATGCAACCTCTTGATACAGATCTTGCCTTCCTTCAAAGCATGTTGTCTGATATGAAGGCCATGAATCTTGTTCAAAAACGAAGGTTTAAGATGGGAGTAGTGCAGTTGGCGGCGGAAATCTTAGATGGAAACGAGGCAACATCGACATCAGAATCAGCATATTCTACCCGCATTTCTCAAAACAATATAGCCACAGTATCTTCAATACAACAGCCGTTTCATAATGTTGCACCTCCATCGACAATAGAGCAAAATCATAATGTTGCAACTCTATCGACAATAGAGCAAAATCAAAAAGTTGCATCTCCATCAATATCTGGGCAAGATGAGAATACCCCAACGTTCTTCACTCTATCACCCTATTCAACAATTAGTTCAGTTTCGGCTGCACACGTCACCAATCCATCTGTTTTGAATGAAGAATCACCTCTGAACTACACTTATAGTTTTTCTTCACCAAAGTAATCGGATGTTTGAGCGTGCACATTTTTCAAAAGTTAAACCTTATTATGTAACACAATTTTCAGTTAATATTAAAGTAATTAATAAAGATAATGTTTTTCACTTACCTTAACGTTATAAGTAATCTTTCTTCGGCACTAATAGATGCTCTCCAATTTGTGTGCTTTCTCTGTAAAGCATTTCTCACTTTGGACATGATAATATTAAAACACTGTGGAGTCATTTTATACACTGTGACAAAACGATCTGGGTAATTGTGTAGGTCCTCCATTATTTTAAAAAATCGATTGTCTTCATTGCTTAGCCATACCGGATGTACCCAGTAACGTCTAACCCTCTGTATATTAGCGAGATGCACCAATGCTAGTACATCTTCATCATCAGAAGAAGACATGTCGTCGTGTCAAAATCAGACTGTTGAATGCCGAAAATAGTACTGACTGCGCGACTGCGTCGCGTCCGCGCCCCGTCTCTTCTATATAATTTCAAAAGTCGCGTCCGTGGCTCGTCTCCGCCCTGTCCGCGACGCGTCCTCGTCTTGCGTCTCTTCTGTCTGGCCTGCGCCCTAGGAATCACGCTAGACGAGAAATTACAATGGGGACCTCATATAACATCTCTTGCGGGGCAGTTAAGCTCGGCCGCTTATGCTGTTAGAACGATAAGACAGTTAACAGATGTAGAAACCGCGCGTTTGGTGTATTTTAGCTACTTCCACAGCATTATGTCGTATGGCATTTTACTGTGGGGTAGGGCTGCTGACATTGAATCCATTTTTATTTTGCAAAAGCGAGCTGTGAGAGCCATTTATAACCTACGTCGCGGCGAATCCCTCAGGGAACTATTTAAAAGGATTAATATTATAACGGTACCTTGCCAATTCATTTACGAAAATATTATGTATGTAAGAAAAAATCTACATCTTTTTAATAAAATAAGCGATAGACATAATTTTAATACTAGAAATAAAGACAAGATAGATCAACCATTTTTCAGATTAGCAAAAGTACATACATCTTTTATGGGGTACTGTGTTAAATGTTACAACAAAATACCTTCTGATATATTGCAATTAAATGAAAGGAGGTTTAAAAGTCATATTAAAAGTACACTTTGTAAACGAGCTTATTACAAATTAGAGGACTACATCCAAGATAAGAACGCTTGGAAACATGCTGGTCTCGCTCCATAGGACAGTCTTAGAGTTTATCAAACTACATAGTTGCTAACTTAATTGTGTAGATAATATTTATTTTTTCTTCTATACACTGTTTTACATTCTGCAATTACTGTAACTCACACACTGACAGTTTATATGGGTAGTTCATATAATTGTTTTTTTATTTTTTTATTTAACTGCTTTTGTTAATTTATTTTTATTTTCTTTTAATTTCATTTATTGTGTATATGTATAATTTGCATCGTTGTATATGTAAGCGGGCACGCCCTTTATGCCTGGAGGCTTTAGTAAGGTTTTAAGTTCTGTTTACGATTTTGTTTCATTATTCATTTCAGCTTGAGTTTAGTTTTCAATGTTTTGTTGGTATAATGGCACGTGCTAGCTGACATATGGCGAATAATGTATGTTTTGTTTTATTATATTAATAACTTATACAATATTGTATAGAATCAAGTTCTTCTAACTTAACAGACAGCAGTGCTGCTGGGGAGTTTGTTCCGCTACTTCTTCTTCCCAGCTAAAGCACTAGGAAGTGTCGAAGGGCGGGCGTTTTGGGGGGACTGTCTTATGTAACTTTGACGTTCAAAAAGTGCTGACTCTCAGCCTAGTTTGAATAAATGACTTTTGATTTTGATCTCCTGGAAAAAATCCTCGGAAGTACGTATATTTTGATCGCCTTAAGTTTTTGTCTAATCTTTATGATTCAAAACTAAGATTTTAAAACTTCTTGCTGAAAGAATGCAAAACAAAAATAATGCAAATGTTGACAAGTTTGAAGACGACGATAGATATTTCTTGTAGTCATTATTTAATTATTATTTTTTTAATCCGGAATATCGCAAAATGGATGCTAAATACGAGATAATTGGAATCATAAGAAAATACGTCGGGTCAAGTTCATATGCCGCTGATTATTATGAACAACATAGTTACTACACAAGTCAGTCTTCCGAATATCGTAGTCAGGCTCACGCTCCGACAACTAAGTTACAACAACAATCACGTATGTCTAATACATCAACGAGTTCTGATTTTACTTTATATGAAGATCTTTTTAGCGATGGTGACACAGTATAAAATGCGTGCGTATATGCATCAACGAAAAAAAACATTAATCATCAAAATCTTTAATGGGTCTGTAACAGAGTAGCAATAAATACTTATTAAAATACTAAAAGTGTTTATGTTACTTACTTTAACGTTATCACAAGTCTCTCTTCGGCGGATATAGTATTTCTATATTTAGTTTCTTGACGTTGAATTCGATTTTTAACTAAGTCATATAATTCATAGAAACATTTTCTAGACATTCTAAAATAGTTCAAAGAATCAGCTGAGTTTTCTTTTAATCTTGGGTAAAGTGTATAAAAATCACCAGTTTTATATGTTAAAGAAAACATTGACGACGCTCTAGTACGGCATCGTTTATGTTTCTTCCGAAGCAAGAGAACTAACAATAACACTTTCTCGTCAGAGTCCATGGCACCGACTGAAGTCTGGTTTCGATGGAAAGCACTAAAATTCGATCGGACTGTAGCTGTATATCTCTTCAAATAAGACGATTTTCGTCGTACTGCTGTCGTCCGGCAGCAGTACGGCTCACGGTCGTAAATTCTGCAACAACCGTGCGGTAGCAGTCCGGCACCAACCGTCTAAATTGAAAGCGCCCTAAATGTATCAAACTGCAGGAACGAATTAAAACGGAGCAAATTGAAAATAATAAAACTCAGCTTCTGATAGATAAAAGGATACATAAATTAAAATCTCAAGCTTTTTTTTAAATTACTTCGAGAGAAAAGAGAGGACTTGGCGACATTCTCGTTTGATTGCCAGAAAAACTTGGTATTGCCCAAAGTCCCACACCCAGAGCTGTTATTACAGCCGACAGCTATATTTGTATAATTTCACAATAGTTCATGGATCATCCAAAGACCCTTTAAATAAAACTACAACGTTTGCCTACGTGTGGACAGAAGACCAATATGCAAAGGGGGCAAATCAAAATAGCTTCCGCCGTTTACGACCGCCTAAACAAAACTGACTTAGCAGATATTACACACGTTCGTTTAATGGCAGACGGCTGTGCAGGCCAAAATAAAAATGTAATGATGCTGGCCATGTGCTCCAGGTGGATTTTGAATAATCCACAAGTGAAAAAAGTCGAAATAATCTTCCCTGTGACTGGTCACTCTTTTATGCCTCCAGACCGAGTGTTCAGCAATATAGAGAAAGCCATTCGTAAAGTGGAGGTAATAACGTCTCCTTCAACTTTGATTCTATACCCCTCATTTAATTAATGTCTTGTTCAAGTCTTGGCTGTGCCGCGTTCCATTGCGGACGTGTTTGCATATTTAGTGTATCGACTAGCGCGGCGCAAGTTGTCGCTCGTAATTTTTTCGCCATGAGTAGTGCACTAGTGGCGAATGAGCTGCTGGCGTTCCTGCAGCAGAAGCTGGATTTGATGAACGAGGTGTCTGCTGTCCAAATCTGCGCAACGAACTTCAGCGATGAGGATATAGCTGCTGCTAAGCTGTTGTTGTTCAACGTGCTAAACAAGCGCGACCAGATGGTGTCCCGCCGCACTGTGGATCGAAAATCGCCTCTAGAAGACTTAGGGATTTAAATTTGCAAGTGCCGGATTTTTTGCCGGTTATCGCTTATATTAGTTATTACTTTATTCAAAAATGACACCCGAGTTAATTCTGCACAAAAACGAAGGAATTATAATGTTTTTACGAAAAATTTGTATGAAGCTAGTATGAAAAAGTTAATTATCTCGTAAACAGCCAGGAAAACCGTAATATCCTCACAGGTGGTTATAGTACTAATTATTTATGATTTTTTGAATATGACATATAACGGTTATCGCAGCTGATTTTTTTTTTTAAATCGTCAAAATCTTTTTATTTATTTTTACATATGCAACGGTTCCTTTTAGTGTTTAAGTTGAGGAACACACACTTTTAACAACACGCAACATAAAATAGCATCACCCCTATATTCCCGAAACAGTAGACAGAGGTTTATAAAGGGTCTTTCAAATAGGGCGGGTCTATGTTGACAGTTTGTGGCGGTCATGTTGTTTTGGCGGCATCTGTCAAATGTGTTGCTATTTCTTCAGTTACTGATGCCAAATCACCATGACAAGTTACACGATTAAGCAGCACGTCAAAATGATAAAACTTTATTATCAAAATGAGTGTTCGTTAGTGCAAACGTTGCGCGCATTACGTCCATTTTACGGCAGACGCGGTGGCCCTTCAAAGTCGACTCTCCAACGTTTGGTCACCAAATTCGAGACGACTGGTTCGGTAAACAACCAACCAACACCTTTACGTCAAAGGAACGCCAGATCGGCCGAAAACATCGCTGCTGTCCGTGAGAGTGTGCAGGAGACTCTGAGGCAGTCGATTTTTCGCCGTGCACAAGAACTCGGCCTTTCGCAGACTTCAACTTAGCGAATTTTGCGTCGGGACTTGGGCCTACACCCGTACAAGATCCAACTGACCCAGGAGCTCAAAGTGAATGACGATAGGCAACGCCGTTTGTTCGCTGACTGGGCTACAGAACGTTTGGAAGGGGACCCCGATTTTGGCCGAAAAATCATCTTTAGCGACGAGGCGCAAATTTGGATGACTGGTTTTGTTAATAAGCAAAATTGCCGTATATGGGACGATCACAACCCACATGAGGTTCACCAGGTGGTAATGCATCCACAAAAAGTTACTGTTTGGTGCGGATTTTGGTCCGGCGGCGTCATTGGTCCGTACTTCTTCGAAAACGATGATGGCGAGGCCGTTACTGTCAACGGCGAGCGCTACAGATCAATGATTAACAATTTCTTTTGGCCTGAATTGAACGATATGGACGTGGACAACATGTGGTTCCAACAAGACGGCGCTACGTGCCACACAGCGAGCGACACAATGTACATTCTGCATGAACGGTTCGAGGGTAGGGTTATCTCTCGCAGAGGTGACGTAAATTGGCCACCAAGGTCATGCGACTTTACCCCGCTAGACTTTTTCTTGTGGGGTTTTCACAAGGCGCAGGTCTATGCCAATAATCCGAAATCAACCGATGCCCTGAAAGTCAACATAACGCAGGCCATCGCTCAGATTCAGCCGGATCTATGCAGTAGAGTAATTGAAAATTGGACTTCTCGGATCCGTGCCACCGTTCGAAGCCGCGGTGGACATTTAAACGATGTCATATTCCATTAATAATGGCATAAATGGGCCTTTCAAATTAAAAAATAATTTCTTTAATATCTCACATACAGCTTGTTTTATTTAATTTCAACATCGACCCGTCCTTGTTGAAAGACCCTTTACTTGGTTAGAAGGTTTTTCGTTTAACAATATAATAACAGAAAATGTCACAAACATTTCATTGGATGGACCTAGTAGCCGACCCGGAAGACCACAAAAAGACTTCGACAGTTCCAGCCATAAAACCCAAATGCGACGCATACAACATCTTCTAGATTCATCGAGTGAGGGAGAGTTGTCTTTGGCGACCGAAGTGCAGCTTCGCAAGAAGGGTAAAAGAGATTCAGCGGCCATAGTGAAAGAGCTGTGTGAGTTTTCACCCAGAAGAGGCACTACACTAAAGAGAGCGCGAGTATGTTTCTCAAATAAAAAAAAAAGAATTTTCCGCGGACCAAGCTGTGGCGTTGATTGTCGACGCCAATCTGTCGACCCATCAATATGATGTAATACGACAGCAAGCAAAACTAATAAATACCAATATATATCCAGCATATTGTAAAGTTAAATTGGCAAAAAAACTTTGCTACCCCAATGACATAGATGTTACAGAAACATATGCAGAAATCAAACTACAATCTTTAATCGATCATACGATCACAAGATTATGCAAGGCGCAAGAAGAGGTTTTAAAAACTATAAAAAATATACGAAACCTAGAGATAATAGTGAAGTGGGGTTGTGATGGTGCGGAACAACATAAATATAAGCAAAAATTTTTTGAGGAACAGTGTAGTGATGAAAGTCTTTTTAGTATATCTATGGTACCTCAGCAAATGTATGTGGAAATTAACAAAATTATTATATGGCAAAATCTTTCGCCATCTTCGACCAGATATTGTCGACCAATAAAGATTATGTTTGCAAAAGAAAATGCAAATTTGATAACTACAGAAGTTGATAAAATCAAGAGTCAAATTGAAACTCTAACACACACAAAAATTTCAGTTAATGGCGTGGAGATGTTAGTAAAGGCTAAAATGATATTTTGCATGTTGTTGCTTCTTGTGCATCTACACAAACTTGTTATTTGTGTGGTGCAAAACCAAAAGAAATGAACAATAGAGATCTGATTATAGCCAAGACCGTCAAACAAGATTTTCTGTTATTCGGTTTATCACCGCTACACGCATGGATACGTTTTTTTGAATGTATTTTAATTATTTCATATCGCCTCGGTATTAAATCATGGCAGGCCAGAGGAGATGAAAACAAAAAGATCGTGGCAGAAAAAAAGAAAGATGTTCAAGAAAAGTTTAGGAGTGAGTTGGGATTGTTGGTTGATATGCCTAAACAAAATACTGGCAATACTAATGACGGTAACACGGCACGAAATTTTTTTAGAAATGCTTAATAGTCTGCAGACATAACTGGCGTCAGCGTTGCACTTACTAAACGCTTTTATGTTATTTTAGAGTGCATAAATAGTGGTTCTCCGGTCAATTGCGACAAGTTTGACGAATACAGTAAAGCAACTAGGGATTTATATATTAAGAAATACTCCGGTACCCAATGCCTGTAACCGTGCACAAAATTCTCTTCCACGGAAAAGATTGTGTCGTGTGTTGTCCCAATTGGTCAGTTATCAGAGGAGGCACAAGAATCTAGAAATAAACATAATAAGAAGTTTAGAGAGCTGTTTACGAGAAAGACTTCACGAGTCGATACTAATAGTGATTTAATCAATAGGTTGCTTATAACGTCCGATCCATATATAGCAAGTTTACGTCGTTTGCCGAAAACCAAGCCTGGGCAAATTACTCCAGAAGTACAAGAGTTG
Organism: Aporophyla nigra; assembly: GCA_947507805.1. Lineage (NCBI taxonomy): Eukaryota > Metazoa > Arthropoda > Insecta > Lepidoptera > Noctuidae > Aporophyla > Aporophyla nigra. The sequence goes on along the minus strand of OX382292.1, from coordinate 19,960,025 downwards.
CTAGAAATTAGAACTCCACTAATGGAAATTGGTGAAGGTCAATCAGACGAATTTGGTCAAGATTCTAACAGAGATACAGATGAATCTGATAGTGACTCTGATTAATTTGTCCGCTTAATGCAAGTGAAGCAATATAAAGCATTAAGTTAATATTATTAAGTATACATATTATATTATTTAAAAAAAACTGTATTATATTATTATTGCTTTATTAATCATCCATTGTAATACTATACACACGTAAATGTTTTAAGTATTACGTTTCAATCTGTTCTGTTCTTGAATATATCGTAAATCAATTGTATGTTTTTGATTTTTCATTTATTATATAAAATATAAGTCATTGATGTTTCATTTCAATATTTCACTACTTATATTATTTTTTTATTGCGTGAAATAAATGTTATTACTCATTTAAAGCATACAATAATATTGTCCACCTAGATTTTAAAAATATCGCACTGTGGGTCGGCGGAAAAGAAAAATACGGGTACTACAGGTACAAACCGATGGTTTTTTTTTTTTTTTCCTGGATGGGAAATCATCAAATGACTTCTCCCGCTTTGGGCGGAGCGGGAGGGTGTGTCAGACTTTTACTGACTAAAACCCACCCGTGTTCCTTCAGTTGCCCATGTGCCAGGGTCACGGTATCTCTTTCGATCAATCTCGCGACCCTGGAGGAAACCGATGGTCGTACTGGATTACAATCTGTCTATGGGAGGCGTCGACAAAAAGGACCAGTTCGTAATCCAGTCTGGTACAAAAAGCTTTTCCGCCGACTTCTCAACGTGTCCATCCACAACGCGTTTGTCATGTTCGCGGCAGGCAAAGGCAACATGGCACAGCGACAGTTTCGTGTGATAGGCGGACGAAATCATAAAAAGATTTCGTCCACCAGCAACACAAAGACCGACTGAGCGTGCCCTCCACTTCCCGGACAAAAGTGAAAAAAAAGGGCACGTTGCAAGTGGTGCGCCTTGCACAAAGTGGAAGCGTCCACTCTGTATAAATGCATCGCTTGCAATGTGAACCTGTGCATTGTTGGTTGCTTTAAAGATTATCACGTAAACCTGGGCCTGGTTTAGTTATAATCTCTAAATCAACCAACTTTTTTTTCTTTTTTTTCGTCCAGTGAATGATTGAGTAAATGAATGAATGAATGATCATACAGGGATTGGGACCCAGTATTTTTTATTTTTTTATTCACACAAAAACATGTACCTACTTTAAACCCGAAAGAACCGAACCCGTGCGTCTTGTGTAACCCCGCCTTTAGTACACGGGTTTTCTGTCCATTCTCCCGGATTGTGATATTTCTTATCTTGTTTTTTTTTTTTTGTATGTCTATTGAATACGAAGTGTGATACATCATTGGAAAGGTAATTTCTTGTAGAAAATAGTTACGTATGATGTATTTGCTTTACTCTTACTTCACTGAACAAAAACAAACAAGAAATGTAAACTGCGTTTTTACGTAAATGGGGATTACTTCAATCAATGTCATATTTTTCGGTACTAGATAAACTTATCAACGTAATTTTTACACAGTAGTTACAATATGAACTTAGCTTTCAGATGATAACAATATTTTGAATCTTTGTGAAAAGGTATAGTTGTACTAAATTATTTAATTTCTGTGAAAAATTGTTAACCGTGAACAAATTTTTCGAGGTAGTTGTACGCCTGTAAATATATATTTTTGTACTGGGAAGTATGTTGTTTTTTATTTTATCGTATGTAGATATAACCCGCCCACCAATAAAAGTCGTAACATATACGTTATCGATTTACTTTTTGAAATAATCCTGTTTAAAGTTCACATGATGTGTTTTTCAACAGTAGTCAATGTTTACAGCTACATTTTAAAATAGAGAAACTAATCAACAAACACTCCTAAATGAATGGACTATTCTTAATCTATTCATAAAAACAACACTCGAATGCTCCTTTGTACGCCGAGCGACGGCAAAACTTGTTAATCTTATCGGCACGACCGGCCCCCGGCTTCTCGCCCTTTATTTTTCGATGAGCGCGCACTTGACGTCACCGACGTGAATTTTATTGCGCGTCCAAGCGGTTATTCTTAACAACTAAGACCCGAGTTCACCAACTACAACATAACCATTGGTTACGTAACGGTTCTGTTACCATTAAACATATGTTTATACAAACAGCGTTTTCACCGTTCTATTCTAACCAACGGTTAAATAACCGAACGTTTTTGAACGAGTGAGTCGAAAATGACCGAATGATCGAATGGTTTAACATATTCTATGCATATTGAACGTCAACGTCAATCAATTTTCATTCATTGTCAAACTTTGTGATCAAACAAAATTCCTAAGTTTATCGTCGTGTCGTGTTATTTTTCTTTGAAATAATTTGTGATTAGTGATTATGGAAGATAAACGCAAACGTACTGTAAATTTTACCTGTGACGAGAAATCAGTACTTACGGAACTCGTCATAAAGTACAGAGACTTAATAGAGAATAAAAAATCAGACGCCACAACAAATATAGAAAAAGCTCGTGGTTGGAAGTGTCTGGCTGACCAATTTAATGCTCTTAGCACGCACTGCAAACGTACTCCCGAAAGCTTAAAGACATGCTGGGAGAATATCAAACGCCAAACAAAAAAACAATCAGCAAGTCGGAAACGGGAGCTATTTATGACTGGTAAGCAAACGTGGTCATTAAATAACCAGTTATTTTGTTGTTCCGGATTTTCGTGATATTTATAACATAACACATTATTTTTAGGTGGCGGAAGACCATCTCCACCTCCTCGTACTGGAGTGGACCGCCTGATCGAATCAATTCTGGGGCCTGCCTTGGAAGGGCTAGAAAATCCATATGATGGTGATGCTCTACCAAATGTAAGTTCTGAGAAAACCGCAACGACTTTTTAACTAATAATTAAATTAACCTAGTTTGGGATCAGACAACATTGTGTTGGTTGTCCTAAGATATATTATTTTATTATAATAGGTTGGGGAAAAAGTTTCTTCGCATTTTTTAAGAAAATTCAAAACATTTTTTAATAAAGTTTATTTACATTTAACTAAAGTATGTAGGTACCATTTTGTTCGATAACTTTTTGCCATCTTGAAGGTAGGGACATGATCCCATTGCTATAGAAATTTTGGGACTTCTGGTCAAAATACCGCGACAAGTGGTTTTGGCAGTCCTCTCGTGATGTTAACCTGACACTGCCTAAAGAATTCTGAAGAGACCGAAACAGGTGGAAATCTGAAGGTGCAAGGTCAGGACTATACGGCGGATGCATTAACACCTCCCAGCCAAATTCTCTTAATTTTTGTTGGGTGGCTAAAGATGTGTGAGATCTAGCGTTATCATGATGAAAAACCACACCCCTTCTGTTGATTGATTCCGGCCGCTTTCTCTCAACTTCTTGCTTTAATCTCATCAGTTGTTCGCAGTAGAGTTCAGAATCGATGGTCCTGCCTGGTGGTAACAGCTCATAATGAATAATGCCCTTCCAATCCCACCACACACACAACATCACCTTGTTGCGAGTTAACCCGGGTTTCGCCACAGTCTGTGAAGCCTGACCGGCCTTTGACCACGACCTTTTTCACACGTTCTTGTCATACGTGATCCACTTTTCATCACCAGTTATCAGCTTCTTCAAAAATGGTTCGGTTTCATTACGTCGTAATAAAGAATCACAAATGAGTACACGGTTCATTAGGTTTCTTTCAGTGAGCTCGTGAGGTACCCAAATGTTGAGCTTTTTTTGTGTACCCAGTTTTTTTCAAATGCGCCAAAACTGTTTTGTGGTCAATTTCCAGTTCTTCAGCTACGTCGTAACTACTGGTATGCCGATCTTGCTCCACTTTTTCAAAAATGGCATCCATTTTATCCGTAATAGGGCGACCAGAGCGACGTGCATCTTTGACATCAAAATTTCCGGATTGAAAACGCTTAAACCAAATTTGTGCTACTCTCACAGACACTACACTAGGTCCATAAACATCGCAAATGTTTTTCGCGGCTTGCGTTGCATTTTTACTTTTTTTGTAGTAAAATTTTAAAATGTATCGAATTTCTTCATTAGTTTCACTCATCTTGACGGTACGAAAAACAAATGAAAATCACACATTTTCCTAATTTGAATTTGGAATTATGTTCTTTAAAATTTAAACTTTCAATGATACCAAAACCAGCCAGATACAAATAGTATAGCCAAAGAGATTTTATTACAAGTTCATACATACTATAATGCGAAAAGACTTTTTCCCCAACCTAATATATTACATTATTAGCTTTAAAGTGAAACTACAATATCTTTAAATACCCTTAATTTATTTTCAGGGCACTGACAAAGGTGCATCACAATCAACTACTGAGGATTACACCCAGATAGATTCCAACACTGAGGTTTGTTTATTGATTGATATACACTAACTTTTAAGTCAATCTGTATTCTCTAATTAATATTCTTCAACTTTATTTTTAGGGTAATGAAAAAAACATACAATCAACCATTGGTACTGATGATTACATCATGATGGACTCCAACAAACAGGTTAGTTAATGTATACCTATGTATGTATATGTTATATTCCATCGTCACATTATTTTTCCATCCGGGCATGGCGGCTAATCATAGGAAATGTCCTGCAAAGCCGTAGTAATGTTATGTTACTAAGCAGTTGTTTATTATATTTTTTTGTTTACATCTAAGATGCCTAGATGAAAGTGTGGTATTTATGCACATAATGTATTTCTGTTTCAGTATCTTCACAGGGAAAACGAAGTGGTCCATGTACTTGAATTAGATAATGAACCTTCATGCTCATTTACCCAGAGCCCTATAGCTGGAACAAGTTCGGACACAAAACACGGAGCTATAAACACAAATTGGGATAAGGTACACAAGCACTTCAAGTTTTAATTGATTGTAAAGAAATATGTAACTGTATTATGTGTATTAAAAGTGGTTATTGCAATGAATTACTTTTCATATTTGTTTAATACATAATTATTTTGCTGAAGTCTCATGAAAGGGAAAACAATCTATTAGTACTCTTTTCTTTTTTACTTGTCACAGTAGGTCGAAATGATTAAATAACATAATTGTTTACAGGAAAATCATTTGAAGTGGGAGGGTTGGACACCAAACTCACTGAAGCAGCCACTATCAGATGTTCTAAAACCAGCAAGTAAAGAAAATAGTTGGTTGAAAAGAAGGAGACCCAATCAGCAAAGTATGAGTGACCAGCTCATACAAGAAAAGATTAATTTGGTCAAAACATTGATCAAAAATTCAAAGGAAGAGTCTCAACTTAGAATTTCAATTCTCGAAGAGCAATTAAAACAAGAAAAAATTAAAACAAAATTTATTATAAAAATATATTTTATTTGTGCTTAGTAATAATAACTTGCCAGTAAAGAATGTTGTTATGAAACTTGTTTTTATTATCTAATACATATAATATCTATTAGTAAATATAAATATAGGATGCTATGAATGCTGTAGCGTTTTAAAATAGTTGTTAATTAGTTTTCTCCTCTCTGGATTAATGTCTCTCGGTTCCGTACCAATTTCAAGATGCCTCTGCTGCCTTATCCTGCCTCGTTCAATTATAGATTCCCAAGGAACAGGTAGTTCCAAATCAGGGTCATCAGGAGGGAATTCTTCTCGCTTTAATTGAAGGATATTATGAAGGACAGCAGTGGCAACGATTATAGGAAGGCAGTTTTTTAAATGCACATGCATTCCCAATGCAAGTACTGGAAACCGTCTCTTCCATATCCCAAACAACCTTTCTATGGGATTTCGAGTCCTTATTTGTGATTCATTATATAATGATTCTTCAGCTCTCTGAACCCTATCAAGAGGCATCATCAAGTAACTTCTATTCATATAGCCACTGGTGCCGATTCTGTTGTACACCGAACTAAACTAACTAAACTATCTCTAAAATTCCTTACTTTTGGCTATGAGAATTTTAACGCTATTCTGCAAGGAAAAATCTCTAAATTTAAAAATTATTTTGACATGACTAAAAACGAATTTGACAATCAACATGTTTTTTTTTTTTTTTGGTTTCGGAACGTGGTACTTGTGTGATTGTGTGCGCTACGCAATGAATTTTTTAGAGACGAAGGCGTGCGCAAGGGGGCAGCCTGGACGTGTTTTATTTGGAATTTTTCACTTTTTGAATGAAAAAAAAAAAAAAATTACCCACGTGTTGAGATTTAAATGTTCCGGGGTTTCATAAAGGGGGTCGAAAATTTCATTATTTTTGCGATAGGACACGCCATTTTCGAGATATAAGCAAAAGAAAAAATAAAAAATACACCACTGTTATTGCACGTGAAGGCGAGGCGTTGGTGTGAATTTTTGTTCATGCCACTAGTTTTATTCCACACCTTTTTAATCGCGATTAAAAATAGTCAGATTTAGTCATAATAAATTATTATAGTCTAAATTTTTGGTGAAAACCGGCAAACTCAGAATAGCAAAATTGACATTTTCACTAAACTAATAACTCAGTGCAATTTTAGTGCTGTCAAACTAAAATATAGTTAAGTTGGGTCACTTTAGTCTATTCCAGAATAGGAAATCGTCGTTTGACAGGAATGAACCAAATTTTAGTGATTTTTAGTTTTCAAATTAATGTGTAAGTATTATACCTTTTTAAAAAGAGGAATAAACGCGTCAAAATTTGACGTCACTTGCCATACTATTTTGGTACATTTTTTTTACACTACAGTCGGTCAAAGTTGCGAAATTCAATAGTTTTCCATATCACCTTTAGTTAAAATAATATTTTATTTTAAAATGGTACAATAAGTACATTATTTTTACATTCTATTTAGACACAGCAATACCCTAGATTACAAAACCTCCAAGAAATATCGAAATTATCAGCATTAGCAGTCACAGCATTCAAAAGTATGTCACAGGGTGCTCATTTCCCCTTTTTTTTTTGAAATCAGTATAATTCTGTAAGTACATGGGGTGGATTTTTTAAAATATTTTTCTGAGTACTGTTAGAACTTGGGGCATCGTGGGAATCCAGTTGGACGCCAGGTTCTTGGACACCCTGTATATGATTTTTAAATTTTTTGTTTGTAGTTTCAAGTGTATGAAAATTAGAAGAATACAATTGCATGGCAATATAAAACATTAAATTTTGAATTAATTATCTTGTTTTGAGCAGAACTACATTACAAGTTTCTTTTTTATTAATGTTCAAAAAAAACTATCCCATAATGGGGCCCGCTCCCTTATTTAGTCCATCTGAACGAATTACAGAGTAATGAAGTTACCAATAAATTAACGACTAGACATATTGCTTTCAAAAATCAAATAATGAAAGTGCAAAAGTGAAAGAGTAAGATTTAAGACCTTAAACTGCCTATCTTCGAATACTCTCAACCCACGGAAAATTTTGTAAATATGGCAAATAACTTCTTTGATATCTTCAATACTCAAGGAATGAATCAATTCGGGTTAAAAATAATAATTTTCCAAGGAAACAAAGACCAGATGTATGAATTTTTTGAAGAGAGATGAAAAGATACATTACTGAATTAAAACTCAAAACCCAAACAAAGAGGAAGATAACGAAAGATGGTATGAAATCTTTCGTCATCACGCGATATTATAAGCCCGTTGTCAAAGCAAAGTGTAAATCGGGATTTCTAAGCGTTCTGATGAACATAGTAAAGTTTAAAGTATTTATACGACACCATACTGCAAAAAGAACATCAACTGGCATATTTACCAACATTTAAATTTAGCCAAGACCATATCGAGATATTGTTTCGTTCAATTAGGATGCACTGGGGTCATAATAATAACCCAAATGTCAAACAATTTAAAACTATTTATAAGAAACTACTAACGCATTTCGAATTTAAATGTTTGGCTTCTAGTAATTGCATACCTTTGGAAAATATTGCGATTTTAAACTGCTCATCAGCAATGCACTTGCATTGCAAAATTGAAATTGAAGTCGTGTTAATTAAGTAATTAACACGACTTCAATTTCGTATCGCCATGATGAAGATTGTAAAAGATGCTTTTGATTTTATTGAACCACTGCAAGGTGATATACAGGCTGTATCAAAAACCCTGTTGTTCCTTTTAGGGACGTATAAATTTACCTATAAGCACAACATTTATGAAATTAGAATTTAAAAAAATTAAATATTTTCTAGTCCGTTTGTCAAAATCAAATAACTATTAAAATCGAAAAATTCAAAAAAAATGTTTACAGTATCTGACTTTACAAGTACATCTTTATTGCTAAATAGCCGACGAGCTCAGCGGCTTTCTTTGACATCGACAAAAAATGCCGACAACCGCTACCGCGGGCGGCGCACGAGCCTACCTAACCCTTTACCCCACCCGCCCTCCGCCCCGCGAATCACTTCCTAGTTACTTACTTCCTTAGTCTCCCGCGCAACTTCCTATCGAACGGATGTGGTTGTTGACCCGCGTAGTGAGTGACTTGTGTTTTTCTAACGAAGAATATTTTAATATGTTGATGTGTCTTGGGAAATGTGATTGCAATTATGCAGCAGCACGCAGGCTTTACCAACAACGGTTTGCGAGTTTACCATTACCGTCGGCGATGACATTCCAACGTTTGCACATGCGTCAGTACAATACCAGCAGTGTCCACGGACGAGACCAACATCGAGCTGACGCAGGCAGACCGAGGACTCAAAACGATATTGAAGAGCAAGTCTTGGATTTGTTTGAGGACGATCCAACGCGAAGTACGCGATCAGTGGCACGTGAACTCGCAGTAAACCATATGCGCGTGTGGAGAGTACTCAAGGAAGATGGCCAGCACCCATTCCACTATCATCGCGTCCAATCATTACTTCCCTCCGACTATGAGCCAAGATTACAATACAGTAGATGGGTACTAAACAAGTTTGCAGAAGATAATGATTTCCTGAACTTTGTACTGTTCACCGACGAGTGCTCATTTGTTCGAACAGGTGTGTTCAATTCACACAATGAACACGTATGGTCGATCACAAACCCGCATGCTATTAAACCCAGTCATTTTCAACATCGGTGGCGGATTAATGTTTGGGCTGAAATAATTGGTGACAAAATTATTGGACCTTTTTTTTTAGATCAATCAATGAGCGGTGCCAACTATCTTCGTTTCCTTCAAGAACAGCTGAGTGATGTGATGAACTGGACGAATTAGGCCTCCATATCGTGCGACGTATGTGGTTCCAACATGACGGCGCGCCGCCACACTTCTCCCGCGCTGTGAGAAGCTACTTGGATACCGAGTTCGGAGACAGATGGATTGGTCGCGCCGGACCCATCATTTGGCCTGCAAGATCACCTGATCTAACGCCATTAGACTTTTTCCTCTGGGATGCTGTAAAACAACAGGTATTGAAAACGGTGTTCGATACGGAGGTCGAAATGCGTGCACGCATAGTAGCAGCATTTGACCACATCAAGTCTGATACCTCCGTTCTGCGAAGCGTGCGCGAAAACAATATTAGACGTTGTCACAAATGTGTAGAGGCAGAAGGTGGTCATATCGAACAGCATCTCCGTGGCCGTCAAGTTGATATAATAATAAATTAATACATACGTACATTAAGTTTTATGTGACAGAGGCGGCGACATTTTTAGTGTAGTGAAATGTTAAATGTAATTTTAAAAATTAATCAATTGTGCATAAAAATACCGCCTACTAAACCAACATTTTCTAAGACTCGTTCGTAAAAGTGATAATAAACAACAACTTGTGTAGAAACATACCGGTCAAAAACATAACCCTCCTTTTGGCTTTGCCGTAGTCGGGTAAAAATAGTTGGATATTTGCGCCAGACATCAAACGGCATCGATCAAAGAGAGTGGCGGTAGCGTTTTATCTCTTTGTTGTTTCGCGACATCGCTTCATGCAGTATTGCAGCAGAGGTAAGAAACCAGTTAAATATTACAAACATTAATAATTAAATATCTATTTTAATTAATTTTATTAATAGTTTTTCATAAATGACTGACTTTATTACGTATGTATACCAATTCTTAAAACGTAGGTAGAAGGAACAACAGGGTTTTTGGTACAGCCTGTATAACTTTCCGATACGCGTTGCTCCAAAAATTAACTTGCGTTAAGGTTTATGGACAATCACAACTTTCGTAATTTTTTTGCTCGAATTTTTTAAATTGATTTAGGCTCAGAGTGCAACTTTATGTTTTATTTTTTGAAGAAGTTTTTTTTTTTTACTTTGTTTAAAGTTTGTTCCTTTTGTGATAGTTATTTGAAGGTAAAACCTTCAAAAACCTAGTAAAAAGTTATTTCGTTTTTTTACTTACTTTTGAAAAGCTGTTACTTATTTTTATTATTAAAATATGATAAGAATTAGACTGAAAAGGTTCTCACAGAACCTTTTCAGACAAAAACTTCAACATAAAACTAAGACTCTCAGTTTAAATGCATAAAATTTAAAGTGATTTTAATAAATATAAGGCTGATTTTTATTATTACTGTTTTTTATTATTATTACAAAGTATTTGTCAATTAACATAACAACATAACATAATATTTATTCAAAAAATAAAAGGCTTAAAAAATAGGTACAGTTTGCTTATATGTAAATTATATTCTAATATTTACGTGCCTGAACTAGGTAAGCCTGTGTTTCAGGCAAGAAAATAGAATTAAATAGAACTGGAAGACATAGAAAATAAGGTGGCTCAATGTGGACTATAACCCGGTTAAATGTGTACCACCTGAAGGACACAATGAACCAAAAATCATTTTTCATAAAAACCTGTTTCACACTGAAACTAAAAGGAATATGAGAAATTATAGTTTAACAAAACTGAAGCTAAATAAATATGCTAACTATACACAAAAAATTAAAGGCATTGATTGAAAATCCAGCCCACTGTGAGACTTTGAAATTTACCTGGTTCAATGTGAGACAACTTACCCTATGTAATGTAGAAAACTGCAAGAGTCAATCGTGAATGAGGTGTTTTCGATGAAAATTCTCGTAAAACATTGTTTGATGCTTTCTGGGCGTTAGGAAGTCTACAATCTCAAAAAGAATAGGGAAGATGCAAATATAATATTTATGAAAATTTTATGATTTAAATGTTAAAAAAGTATAAAAGAAGGGCCAATGCAATGTTTTTATTCTACATAATGTTGATTTTTAACAATAATTACGTATTAAAAATGACTTGAAACGAAACGTATTTCAAAACACCAATCAGCGTTTAGTGACGTCACTCCTGTTATGACGACTTGTTGAGGTTATGGTTGTAGAAGTGAATATTATTTTATGGGAACATTAATTGCGTTTTTAAATAAAAATGGTAGTTGGGATTATCAAAGCAGACTCCAGGAATTTACCAAGAGTTATTTTTTCAGAAAAAGGTTTCCTCCACACATGTTAAACTATTACCAATTATCGACGTCGATCTCTATCTGTAAAATTAAAAATCTACTATAGACAAGTTTTGTAAGTATTAGGTAGGTAACTAACGTGTTTTACGTACAAGCAGATTAACTAAGCATACTCGTATATTCGCAACAAGTAACAAGTATATTCGCCTTATGACGTACACACACGACATATAACAGGTATATTCGCCTTATGACGTATAACACACACGACATATAACAGGTATATTCGCCATATGACTTACGTCAAAGTGTTCTTCACACACAGAACAAAGAATACAGAGAAGTGCCCCTACACTGGCTAAGCACGGGAACCAGTGTCGCCAAACTCACACATTTGCATATCAAATTGTCCATTACACACATAAAAAAACAGTGATATGATAGGCTACAAATTACACACGCAACTTTTACAAATCATCTTCGTATTGCTTTCAAAAATTAAGTCGTATTACAACGCATGAAAGTTGTTATTATTTGACATGACACACACAATAAAGACGTTTTTCGTTTAAAAACTTTAGATAGACAAATTTACAACGAGTTCAGCAACTCAATGCTAGATGGCGCTGTAACCAATTCATTCGATTCAGAACGCTAGCTCCTTTGAAATAGATGTCATATTCACATGCACTTATAATCGCTTTTAGTAAGTACCAAAAAAAAATTTTGAGATGTAGACATATATCGATATTTTAATATTGACGTTACGTAATTTATTCGGGTGAGCAATGTAATAATTTGTTAACATCATACAAATGTTTAATTACGGAAAAGGTTGATTATCGTTAAAATATCATTGTTAAAGAGGTATTTGTATGTTTGTATATAGAGGGGTAATGTTATTTACATAAAATCAGGTACGCGGGCGAAACCGCTGACAGAAGCTAACCATAAATGAAATGATAACAGATAGTACTAAAAATATTTACTGACCTTGAAATAACACATATTTATTTAATTACCGTTTTGATAATTTTATGTTTAATTTTAATAGGTGATGAAATCGTATATTAATATATTTTGCCGTGATAGCTTTCATTAAGTCAGTAATATGATTAGACGTAAGAAATTCCCCTAATTGATGGTAGCTTATGTTTTGGAATATCGATGACCCAATAAACTGGCGCATTATTTTAGCCATGATATAATTTTTATTGAATATGTGACCATCTTTAAAAAATATTTCGGACATCTGACATATCTTAATCACAGATTCTGATGGGTATAATAATCCCCCTCTACCCTTAGCTATAATAAATCTATGTAATGATTGTTTTTTTTCTGTTACTAAAGCACTAACGCAAATATCACACTTAATTTTTTTAATCAACTGTCTTTTTATATAACCAGCCATGTGAGCTATTGATTCCTTACTAAAATCAGACAAAATTATCGATACCGACCTACTTTACGGATGTGTCCCATCCCTAATCGAGTAGCGTCGAAGTTACTAGAATTTTGGTTATGATTTTCCAGATGACGACTACGTGCATTAAGACTTTGTGTCAATGAATATAAGGTTGTTTATAGTTTGCATTGAAGTCATAACATGTGGTATTGCAATTAAAATCAATTATATTAAAAATTAACAAAGTTTAGTGCTTACTGATGATAGGATACACCTCCACAAGATACATTTTTTTTCTGCTTTCGTTTTTGCAGGTCAAAACCGCACAACAAGACATAATTTGTAATATTTCGCGTATTTCTGCGACAACCAATCGCGACAAGTATCTGACGGCGAATAAGCTAAATCTGCGCATCTGCGCTAAATGTTGACACGCGCGCGATATCTGAGGGGCACTTCCTCTAGTTTTCTTTATTCCGTGTCTTCACAGCATCGAATAGTGGTCTTTGGAGAATAATTGTCATTTCTTTTTGCAGCTTGATATCACTTTTTTCTCAATTTTGGGTCAGAACGTCTAGTCAAAAACAATTTATTTGGAAACTGTGTTGAAGTAGACACGGACACATTGGCACAAAAGATGAGTCAAAACGGTTTTTTTCGGATAGTCCATTTTAATTTTTTATAAAAAATATTTCGAAAGTCGGAAAAATATGCAAAAGTATGAAAGCCAGCGACGAACAAGTACGACCAGTGACAGGAATGACGTCATCGGTACTATAGGCCCGTTTTCGCGCGAAAATTTAAACTGTCAATTTAAAACCGCATTTTTCCCGATAAATTACAATGTTTTAATTTTTTAATATATTTGTGGTCTATTCTACATGGAATTATTTAAAGTGAAAACAAAAATAAAAATATTGCATGTTCCCTATTCATTGCACGACACATTGAAAAGATGAACACAAAACAAAAAACAGCTGGACCTGAATCTAAAAGAAAGAATACTATAATGTACCTACTATTTACATAATGATGGCGAGAGGAAGAAAGTCTGTAGAACTTTCTTTTTTAATACCTTGGCGGTTGGAGAGAGAACAGTTAAAACAGCTATAGACAAGTTGTTGCCCACTGGGATACAGGAGAAAGACAGACGTGGAGGACGCAAAATAGCTAATATACAAAAAGATGATCGTGCCAAAGCTCTAGTTGAAGAACACTTAAAGCGCTTCCCAAGACTAGAGTCTCATTACTGTCGAGCCAATTCTACTCGTGAATATTTGCACCCAGATTTAACCATTAGAAAAATGCATCAAATGATTGTCGAAGACTTGCAAGAAGAACCGAAACCCAGCCTTTCTCTTTACAGAAAACTATTTAAATGTAAAAATCTATCTTATCATCGTCCTAAGAAAGACCAGTGCAGTTTATGCTCAACATATCGTGAGGGAGAACTGACGACATCAAAGCCAATTTGCACGAAACATATACCACCCATATACTACAAAAGAAATCATTCCGTGCAAAACGATCAGAACGAAAAAAAGAAGCTAAAAAAGATGCATTAACAATAGCTTGTCCTACTTTTGAACTCCAGCAAGTTAATAACTTATCCATTAGTAATGAAAGCGCTGTGTTTTACAAAAGAAGGTTATCGGTGTATAATTTCACCATTTACGAGATGGTATCACATGATTGTTTCTGCTATACGTGGCATGAAGGACAAAGTAAGAGAGGGGCTTCAGAAATTTCTACTGCTTTATACCTTTTCCTTAAAAGTTTGGACAAAAAGGAATTTAGAAAGTCTATTTATTTGCCGATGGCTGCAGCGGCCAAAGTAAAACTTCAATTGTAGCAGCTACCCTTTTTTACGTTATAAACAATTCCCTTTCTATTCAAGAAATTGTTTTAAGCGTCTCTGTCCCATGCCACTCTGCTCATAGTGCCATTGACTACGCAATTAAAAAAAGTGGTGACATTTTCCTTCCTTCTCAGTTAATTCCCATTATAAAATTGGCACGAAGACGACAACCGTATATAGTAACAGCTCTAAGCTACTCGGACTTTTTAGATTTTAAGGCACTCTCACAAAATTTGCGGCTACTTTCTGTTCGAAAAGATGACACTGGTGAAATGGTAGATTGGAGACAAATGATGGAATTATCTTTTATGAAGACTGATCCCAACAATTTTTTTTTCAAAACTTATCACACTGCTGTAAATTCTCGTTCATTGACATTAAAGGTCGATTCACACATATCAGTGAGCCCACAGTTTCGGCACAGTACCGCATCAGTGATAATTATTCTTTCAAACATTCTCTATGGATGTATTCACACTTGTCAGTGTCAGTGTCGTCTCAGTACCGTCAGTGTCAGTGCCGGCACCGGCCATCACGGACGTGATCGGCGACGACGATATTTTATCACGGATCACTGACGCCGCTGCATCGAAAACAAAATGGAGGACGAGGTGTTGATTGAATTAGTTAATACTGAAATATAGAATACTGTTTTGTATGATTTATCTCATGCAAAGTATATGGATACAAAATACAAAAACAATTTGTGGAACAAAATAGGAACACAAATGAATGTAGACGGTAAGTCAAAATTTACTTATCTACAGTGCTATTGTAAAGAGGAACGATTAGATTTTTGTCTATGTGTTTGAACCTACAAACTACTGGACCGATTTTAAAAGATAGTAGATTTTATAGTAATCCGACGCAAAAAGATTAAATTGTTGTTGCATTTGAAATACAACATGTGAGAAGTCGAGATGGGCCGCTAATTTTAAAATAAAATAATACAGTGTAAGTAAGTTGCTTTATTTTAATAGACAAAGTACAAATCATATTTTATCTTCTTGCCAGGGTACTGATCCTGCCTCAGAAATAAAATAATTTTTGAATACTTCTCTAACGTGAAATGCGCCTGCTGTGGCGTTTCCGCCTTGAGGTTGCACAGTTTCCAGTAAACTGCTTGTATGAGGTTGATTACCCTCATAATCTGATGCATGTGTTGTATTTGGATTGAAATATTTGATGAAGTTATGTAAAATACAAGTAGCGAGTACTATATTATCTACATTTTCTGGGTTAGCTTGGATCCGTCTATTGTATATTCTAAACTTTTGTGTTAATATACCGAAAGTATTTTCAACAATTCATCTAGCTCTTGATAAACGATAATTAAAAATGCGCTTGTCGTCATTCAAATTTTGCCCTGGATAAGGTCGCATTAAATATGTTTTGAGAGGAAATGCTTCATCTCCCACAATCACGTGTGGTGTTTCTATTGATGTTCCTGGCAACGGAGAATTTCCAGGTATACCTAAAGTTCCTTGCTGTAGTCTTTTTCCTAGGTTGGAATTTGCAAAAATGCCACCATCACTGTTTTTGCCATAAGATCCAACATCAACGGCAATAAAGTTATAGTTCGCGTCCACAAGGGCCATCAAAACAATTGAAAATGTTTTCTTGTAATTAAAATATAGAGATCCACTGTTCGAGGGAGCCTGAATTGTTATGTGCTTACCATCCAGTGCTCCGACACAGTTAGGGAAATTCCACAACAATTTAAAGTCATTGGCAACAATTTTCCATTTATCTTCTGTAGGCAAAGGTAGCATTTCACTCATCAGAGTTTCCTTTATTATCTTGCATGTTTCCATAACTATGGAATATGCTGTGCTGTGGCCCAAGCGGTAACTAAATGAAATTGTCTTCAGAGAATCCCCTGTTGTTAGATACCTGGAACAAATAAATCTATGTATAATATTATTTTCATTGCAGGTTCAACATGCAAAACACGGTGGAATAACATAAGAGACAACTATCGAAAATCGTTGAAGAAAACGGAAACTAAAAGTGGACAAAAGAAGACCAATGTTAAATTATACAAGTACTATGAACAATTACATTTTTTGAAAAAATATTTCAATGAACGACCGACAGTACAAAGTGTAGAACCAGAAAAAGAAAATTCTGACTCCGAAACCAACGAGCCTCGAAATACCGTATCCATTTCACCTGATATACCCATTGTCGCTAGTAACGAAGCATCCATTCCATCACCAAGCTACGTATCCACTCCATCACCACAGTGCGTCCGCACTCCCACACCATCACCAAGCCATGTGTCTACTGCATCACCACTGTACGTCCGCACACCCACACCATCACCAAGCCATGTATCCACTCCATCACCACCATCACTGTCGTCTCCATCTACTACATCTACTTTAAGAAAGAGAAAAGGTTCGACAAAATGCACACCAAAACCATCCTCAGCATCTTCATTAATGGAATATGTTCTTCAAAAACATCAAGAAAAAGCTGAACGCGTCGAGCACCCAGTTGATGCTTTTTTAAATGGTATTGCACCCACACTGAAGAATTTGAATCAATATTACTTAAATTTGGCTAAGACTGAAATATTTACTACTGTGCAAAAATATGAGATGAAGATGATGACAGAGCAAAATGTACCATTATATCCAAGAATATTGCAACTCAACCAACAAATACAAATCTCACATCGCAATCTATTCTTGACTCTACTGGATTGGCTAATATAGTAGATCCCACACAATCATACCTTCAACATAGTGATGTGCAGCAATTTGTTATGAACTATACAGTTAACGAATGATAATGCTCTAGAACTTAACAAAGTGTTAAAAGTATAATGTGTTTATGTGCCACATACGAAGTAATAAAACTGATTTAAATACATATTTTCAGAATTTTAATTAAAAAGTTATCCTTAACATACCTGTCAGCGGATGGATACATCTGCACTGCAAAAAATGTGTTCACTGATATGTTGTCGACTGTTCCTACCTCCAAAAAGGTAAAAATAAAGTTAATAAAATCTGGTTTACCTACCTTAGACAAATTGCTAGCCTCTCTCTAGGAGATATAGCCTTCCTCCAACGAGTATCTTTCTTTACTAATTTATTTCCTAGCTTCTGAAGGAGAATATTAAAACAGCTTTCCGACATTTTAAAATATTCAAAATACTTTCCGTCGTCTTTAATTAATTCTTTGTATAATGTCACGAATTCTCCTTCAGATTCTCTTAATTTCCATGCTTCATGTACCCATTTTCTTTTTTTCCTCGATTCTCTTCTTCTTCTTCGTCTAAAGCAATGGCTTAGCTAATTCTGTGTTATTGAAGAGTGCCATCAAAACAATCGACGTCAACGCTAGTCTGAAGGGAACGTCGTGCACGAAGACCCGCAGAGAACTGTACTGTGCCTGATATGTGTGAATTGAAGCACTGACGCACCACTGTAGCACGGATACGGAACTGTAACGGTACTGTGCCGGAACTGTGGGTTCACTGATATGTGTGAATCGACCTTAAGAAGGCAAGTTTCTGGAGAATTGCACTCGCAAATTTTACCACTCAATGTTACA
Source organism: Aporophyla nigra (assembly GCA_947507805.1). Lineage (NCBI taxonomy): Eukaryota > Metazoa > Arthropoda > Insecta > Lepidoptera > Noctuidae > Aporophyla > Aporophyla nigra. The sequence continues at coordinate 19,941,816 of OX382292.1, read as the reverse complement.
TAACCAAAGATTTCTCAAGAAAAGTACAACGATCTAATGGCTTTGACTGCGGGTGACACACCAGTCATAAGGTTACCCGAATTCGTTTCGTTTTATCGTTCACTGCATCATTAAGATAGCACCTATAATTCAAACTGCAAACCACCTGTTTTCTAAAAGTAATTACAATTTACTGTTAAGATTTGATAAACAGACTGATTTTAAAATGGATAGGTACTCAATTACTTGCTTCATGTGGTCTCACAATATGACTGAATGAATAGGTTTATAAATTGTTATTTAATTGTTTATTTATTCTGTTTGCTAATAATTTGATTATACTTTTATGTCGTTTTTTTTAACATTTTTCTGTCTTTTTAAATTGTGATTCTTAAAAAATAATATTAAGATTTTTTTAAACATGTTAGGTTCCTCTTATGTTAAACTCTTTTCTTAATATAAATTTAAAAGCTTAATGTTTTGCTTGTTTTATTTCCAAACTTAATCAAAACCGTAAAGTCGTAAGTAGAAAAAAACGGTTCAGATTGATAATAATTAAAAATAAATACTAATATTGAAAATAAATAAGTAGCTATATCGTAAAGTTAAATGACTATAAATACTCTTTACGAATAAATATAATTAAATATTCAGAATTGCCGATAGATTATACTTTTATCATAGTTAGAAATGTCGTAACCGCAAAACGCTTTTCCTGAACAAATGACAATACGGATAGGATAGGATAGGACAGTTAGTCATGCGAGCGACGCGATAGACCTAACGTGGTGGGAGAATACAACCGCCACATGGGTGGTGTCGATCTCATTGATAGTATAATGGGTAGATATCAAATAAAACTACGAACCAAGAGCTGGCAGGTTCGAATGTTTTACCATTTCCTGGAGCTTGCCATGTCCAATGCCTGGTTACTGTACAAAAGGGTTTATAAGACCAAGAATACGAATAGACCACTGGTGCCATCTGCTGATTTTCGTGATGACATTGGTACGGTGCTCTGTAAGATGGGGATTAAAAGCACACGTACAACGCCGAAGCATTGAACCAGACATCCAAGCGAAAAAACGCAAGGGCCCAGCTCAATTCGTGCCTCCAGCAGTTGTGCGTCAAGATCAAGTAGGTCACTGGCCAGTATGGGTCGAAAAACGTATCCGTTGCAAGCTACCTAAATGCTCTAGCAAATCACAGACCATTTCTGAAAAGTGTGGAGTTGCATTATGCAACAACAAACAAAACAATTGTTTTAAAATGTTCCATACTTCGTAGTGGCACACATTGCAGCAATGTACCCGTAATACACTCCCTTTATTTTTATTTTGTAATTATTTTTTTTTAAATCAAAATGAAAAAAAAACGTGTTTTTTTTATTTTTCAAATGCTACCTAAACAGCTACTTTTTATTAAATAATATTTTATTGAGTTATAAAGGGTTAAAACACGAAATAGCCAAACAAAAAATACTGCATTTCTAATCAGTCGAACAACAAAACCGTATAAAATTACCTATATGAAAACAAAAAAAAAAACCAAATCAAAAGATTTGCACTGTTGAAGATTTCTTATTTATATATTTAACCACTTCTTGGGTAATTCCATGGAAAACGCTACCGCAACATATTTTTTTTAAATGCTGTTTTTAAATTAAAATGAGGATACTCTTAAAACCCCATATTTTAATAAAACATCATAAATTTTTTAATTAGTTTTTGATTTAATTATTTTTTTACATGTTAAAGTTAGGTTGCTATGTATGATTGATGGTGGTTTATTTTAATCATAACTGGCAACACCGAAAAAAAGAAAACTACTGTCAGATTGACATTACGCGTCCCGCCATTAGAAAAGGTTTCTAACAGCTGGTGTGTGAAATATTATTTGGTAAGTTTAATAATTCTTTCGATTTATTTAACTTTTAAATGATGCCTCATAACCGCCGAAAATTTAACATAATTACGTGATTTATTAGCGGGCCCCTAAAAAATATCTGGCGCTTAATGCGGTACGGTTTGCTTTGCTTAGGTTGTGTTTGCTATTGTTTTAGATTAACGATGCCTTCAGCGAAAGATAGAATGAAGAAATATAGACAAAGACTGAAAGAAAATCCCGAAAAACATGCGGAACACCTGCAAAAAGAAAAGGAGAGGGACAGAAAAGAAGAGAAGCTGAAAAAGAAAAAATTGCACAAGATCCAAACTTAAAAGCTATAACTAGACAAAAACTAGAGACCGTGTTAGAGCTTTCAGAGAGAAACTGAAAGCTGCAAAAAATATAGATTCGATTTCGTCTTCTTCTATGGGCAGTTATAAATGTTTGCAGACTTTTGGGAAAGCTGTTAGAAAATTAAAAAAGAATCTTCCAGACTCTCCACTCAAAAAAGTAGCTATTGTGAATAAACTTGCATCAGAAATACTGGGTTGTGATTTAGGTAAACATCAAAAGAAAGAGAAAACAAAAGACGAGAGCGCTGAAAAAGCTGTACGGATATAAGTCGGCAGGCTCCGGGTATAAAAGATTGCAAAACTGTGAAGGATCACGTAACTGGCAAAAAAACTAAAAAACAGAAGAGGCATTATGGTCGTCACAATTCGAGAAGCTTACGAATGCTTCAAAGACCAAAATCCCGAGATTAATATTGGCAAGTCCGTTTTTTACAGCTTGCGGCCGGCCGAAGTGCTGCCAGTTGCGTACACATCTCATGTTGTGTGCGTCTGTGCTCAGCACTCCAACATTATTAACAAAGTGGAAAGTCTTGGAAAATGTTTGAGAGAATTCCCTAAAACTCACAAAGAATTGATTAACTCCATCACTTGCAGTCCTGAAAATGAAACATGCATGCTTAGCTTATGCAAAGACTGCCCAAAAGATTTCTGGGACAAATTTAAAGTTAATGAAGATTTAAACGAAACCATATCTTGGAAAGAATGGGCCAATTTAGGAGGTCGTCCGAAAGTTGAAACTAGGACTATGTCTTGCAAAGCAGTTCTTAAACAGTTAAAAGACAATATGGAAAAGTTCAAGACACATTGCTATGTCAAGAAAGTACAATCGATTTCTTTTGAAGAGTCAAAACAAAGTTTGCAAGACTATGAAGCAGTAGTTCAACTCGATTTCGCCGAAAATTACGCTCTTGTTTGCCAGGATGAGATCCAGAGTGCTCATTGGAGCCATGATCAAGTAACAATATTTACTTGCTGTATCTGGCTGTCTGGTCAGGAAATAAAGCCTATTGTCATAGTGAGTGACGATACATCTCACACCAAATACGCAGTGTGGACATTTTTAAAACACATATTTGACTATTTGAAAGAGGTCAAGAATTCCATAAAGACTGTTAGAATTTTTAGTGACAATTGCGCGGCACAATTTAAAAACCGTTTTTGTGCTGGCTCTTCTTAGTAATTTTTAAAAGAGTATGCTAACCTTGACCAACTACAATGGGAATTTTTTGCTGCGTCTCATGGAAAAGGAGCAGTTGATGGGCTGGGCGGGATTGTAAAGAGAGTAGCATGGACAGGTGTAAAGGGCAGAAAAGTTATTCTAAACTCTGCAGAAGACTTCTATCTGTTTGTGAAAAGAGAAGTGAAAGGCATACACATCTCATATGTGTAAAAATTGATATCGATGACGAAAAAAATCTACTAGATACCCTTTGGAAAGATGTCCTTCCTATCAAAGGAATTCAAGCCCAACATCATTTTAAAGTGATAGATGACGTTTCTATTGCAATAGCGCGGACATCGAAATCGGATTCATCAGTTGTCAGGATAAAAGGAGGCACTGGAGGACAAGATTCTGATTACGACAGTGAGGATTTACAACCACTTGCTACTCTAATGGCTGGAATCGAAAAAGAAAATTTTGACAAAGAAGAGCAATGTATATGGAACTCGGAAAAGTAGACATAGAGGCTGAAAGGGTGTTAGAGAAGGAAGCTGAAAAGGAAATAGCCGCAGATGTCATGTCTAATATTGCAGAAAAGAAAAAAAACAATGAAAAAGTTATTTGTTGCATTCCTCTTAATGACTTGCCAGCGAGATTTTCAGGTGGCATGCTGGAATCAGTTCGTAGTATTAAAAGAAAACTTCGTTATAGTGAGGTATACTCGGACTCTGAAGATGAGTGCGATTCACATAGTTGGGTACATGCCAAAGATATTAAGGTGTCTTCGTTTTGGTCAGAATACTCGCTGAGGGTAAAAAGAAAAAAGAGTATAGGTATGCAGGTATATGCCAAAGTTCTCCATGCGAGGGAGATGTACGGGTGATGTTCCTAAAGAAGGTCACAGCTAATACATTCATAAGCAATGAAAATGATATTTCAGACGTTCTTTTTACGAACATCATATGCATATTGCCTAGCCCTGAGTTACAAATAAAAGGGGACCGAACCTATTACAGTTTTTCCAAAAGTATTGATGTTAGTGAGCAGTAGGCATAATAGAAGTTCCTTTATTGTTTAAATGCCAAAAATTTGATTAAATAAACATTTATTACTACAAAAATTGGTTTAATTTTGTACTCGTAACACCCGTTACATTCAGCTGTAACACACGTTACAGTTTTATATTTCTACGAAAAATCCTGTTTGTATTTTTGTTTTAATATGAGTAGTCTATGAAATTCAGAATCTATTTAGCTTTGTGTTCACATTTTTTTTACCAATGTAAAGTAAAACATTTCGCAGACTTTTGCTTTTGTTGCGATTAAGCCGAAAGTATGAGACAAAATCTTGTAACGCCCGTTACGCACATATCTTGCTCTTAATTTCTTTACTGCTGCCTGTAACTGTTAATTTCAATACAGATGACGAAAAATAATCCTAGGTGGAGGGTGTTATGCTAATAAAATGTAAATGTTTTCTTCTTGCATCATTAATTAATCGTCAAGTAGAAGTGTACGACCTGTAACACCCGTTACATGGAATGAGCCTCTTATTATTATTTATTTTAGTATGTGTTGGGAATCGAACCCAACACCTTACCTTGCGCGCGGTCCGCACGCGCAGGCAGCGTGATCACCGCGTCATCCCCGGCACGCCGCACAGTGGATCGTCCCCATACAAGAGGTCGGACATAGAATTAAAAATTGAAAAAGTATTTAATTGAATAAATGAAATATACAGTTGCATTACTCTATTAAGGAACTACAAAAAATGTTACTACAATTTTTTTATTTGACCAGTACTTTATGAGCAATTCGATGAAAACTGTTATTTTTCTATGGAAATGGTTACAAAAATGTCTGTATCTCATGATTCCCTCCTTGTTTCGATTTGCGGTTTTCACTACTGTTATTTACCCATTTTATGCCACATTTTCTTCAAGGACACATGGTGCCCCCAGCGACCCCCTTCCGAGATATTTTGCTTTTAGTAACTATACTTTTTATTGTATAACTGATGAAATGGAGGTACATTAAGTATATTCATTACTGAGAATAAGTCATCCCTAAGTAGTTCCTTAAATAACAAGTGCATTTGCAATTACTTTAATGACTTATGAACGCTTCTGTTGCCATACAACAAAAGCGTTAATGAGTCCTTAAGTAAAGATTACCAGTACTTGCTTAATCTAATTAGTTATTGTAATTACTATGTTAACAGCCCTTAATCTCTGCATTGTGATTGTCTAATGTCATCATTAGCTTATCAAATTCATTGCTAGTTGCCTACTTGCTGCCCTATATATTTGAGTGTGTTTAGCATATGTAATTCAGTTGTAATTATAACTTCTACCTAGTGTTGTCATTATGGCTTTCCGTGGGTTTTCTACTTATCTAGATCTTTACGTTGCTCTTCGTAATCATAAAGATCTTCGTGACTATGACAATTTATTTAACACATTGAAGTCGAGTACTAACGTCCAGTTAAGTGAAAGTGATGTGACGGATCTCAAGAACTGGTGTCGACGATTTTGCTATAGGGTTTACACCAAATGGGTGCAATCAAGAAGGACAGTCGACAGGTTCATTAACAAGAACGGAGAGTGGTTAAATTCCGATATCGTTTGGCCAGATTGCTTTAAAGAAAATGTTGTTGACACTGAAGAAGCAAATGAAAATGAGGCAGAAGAGGTAGTCAGTCCATCAAAATCAGATGCATCAACTTCAACATATACATCTCCTCGCAAACGCTTTGAAGATTTATCGACTAGACACAAAAGAAGACGTGTTAATGAAAATGTTGCTAGTTGCAGTCGTCCGGATGAGCTTTTGCATACTGTTGAAAGTATACTTAAGTCTGCCGGAAAAAATGATATGGCCAGAATAATGAAAAATTTGCTGGAAAATCCTGAACACGTCTCAACAGTTTTAAATGTCCTGGAAACTAAGCAGAATCTTTCGCTTCGTGAAGTTCCTACTCACAAAGCACTTGCTCTTTACGTTTACTTGCAGTTATCCAAGTGGCGTTACATCACACTTCGGGACTTTAGTTTAAAAGAAGGTCATGCGAAATACCCAAGCTACTACTTGTTAGTTAAAGAAAAGCTTAAATGCTATCCGGCAAAAGAAGACATAACTGTGACTGAAACTTCCGCAAAGATACGGATCCAAGCCCTCCTTGATCTCACAGTTAGGAGGCTGATCGATTCACTTGAATCAAATTTTGATGCTGGTGAACAACTTGTGCTTCACAGTAAATGGGGTTTTGATGGAGCTTCAAGTCAAAGCATTTACCATCAAACGACAACAACAAGTGAACAAGACTTATCCAGTGTATTTATGGCAAGTCTTGTACCGCTTAAGTTAGTGACATCTAGTGGAAGACTAGTGTGGCAGAATGATCGGCCATCGTCAACCACATATCGCACATTGATAAGAAGACCGTCACTATACGAAAAATGATGTTTTTCCGTAAGCAGTGCCATCTCTTAGTGAGCGAGAAATACTACATATTTGTAAAAACACCTGTCTTTGTAACTCCAATATTTATCGGTACATGGCGTAGTGTTGAATAACTTTTATCGACATTTTGATACGATCTGTTACGACAGACAGTCATTTTTTCATTAATGACTGTGACGCTAACAAAAACGGTTTCATCTGGTGTATTCCACAGTGACATTATATCTGTTTGAAGGCTATTTGGATTGATAATATTTAGTTAATCTTCAACATGTCTAATGTTTTGGTTAATACTATTTTTGTGTTATCATTTTATCACCTAAGTGTTTTAAATTTTTGTAATTTTATATAAAAGTCTGAAAATATTAATAAGGAAGTGATTTAGCTAGCTGTTGCCATAGCAAACAAGTTAATGTTTAAGTATTTTGTATTAAACGTTTCAATAAAAAAGATTTTCTAAATAAAAACTGATTTTTCTTTGCGTAGTTTCATTTTATATTGTTATTGTGTCGGTAAATTGTCTTGAAGTAGGAAATGTTGAACATATTGATTAATGAAATAACGTCACAAAATAAAGTTTTTGGAAAAATCTGTTATTTAAAAACAAGATTTGATAAACAAAAAATACAGTTCAGTCGTGTTTTAATGCGCTCTGTTATAAAAACCATAACGCGATATCATTTTTTTATTCTTTCTGGTGCAAAACCAGTAATTACTGTTTGGTAAAACTTTGAATGCTTCTACTGAAAAAAACAGCTATTTTGGTTAGTGTCACTCTTCTTATCAATGTGCGATATTGTCGCCCGATTTCATTTACATTTATGAAAGAAACGGAAGCGAATGTTAAGGCTGAAATGGAAATATTTGAGACCGAGATTCGTGAACTGAACCCGACTGATTGCAGCAATGCTACTGTTACTCACAATCTATGGCTAACCATGATTGATGGTAAGGTACATTCAATCATATCTGGTACATCGGCAGCAGTGTGTGATTTGTGCAAAGCTCGCCCAAGCGAAATGAATAACTTGGAAGAAGTGAGAGCTAAACCCGTGAATACAGATTTATACAAGCATGGATTTAGTTCATTGCATGCTTGGATTCGGTCTATGGAGTGTTTATTACACATTGCTTACAGAATGGACATAAAATCATGGCAACCAAAAGGTGACGAAAATAAAAAAAAAGTTAAAGATAAGAAAGAAACCATTCAAGAAGCTTTCCGAAGAAGCACAGGCTTACTTCTAGACGTTGTTAAGCAGGGTAGTGGCAATACAAACACTGGAAATGCTGCAAGAAGGTTTTTTGCAAACCCAGAAACGACTGCGGAAATTACTAAATTAGACGTTAATTTAATTAGAAGACTCGCCGTTATTTTGCAATGCATTTCCTCAGGCGAAAAAATTCAAGTCCAAAAATTCAAATTATATTGTGATGAAACAGCAAATTTATTCGTGGAATTATATCCATGCCAGCAAGTTTACACAAATTGCTGATTCATGGACCAAAGCCTATAGGTTTTTTGTCTGAAGAAGCATCTGAAGCAAGAAACAAGGATTTTCGTAAATTTAGATAATGTCATACACGAAAGCATAGTAGCATCGCCACTAATGAAGACATTCTTCATAATCTACTATTATCTTCCGATCCTCTTCTCACCAGCTTACGACCGAAGATGACAAATAAAGCCAACAAGTCTTCATTTAGAGAACTAGACGATTTACTCATAATTGATCAGAGTGAATTGGAGTTCATTGACGTTTCAACTGATACACTTGCTGCATGTAGTGACGTTGAAGAAGATGATGACGATAATAATGATCATGATGTCGTTATTGATGAAGATGAAGAAAATATAGTTTAAGTCTTATAGTACCTAATATTATTATTAACAAGCAGTTTCTTTGTTAATTTCTTGTTTTTGTGTATTTTTTTTTTATTCTGTTCTTTTTTGTTTTGTGTTATGCCACCCATCGGCCAATAAATGTTTTTTTTTTCTTTCTTTTCTATTGTTGTTAGTAACTAAATGGTCGTGTTTATTAATTAATTAATTTCCTATTATAATTTAGTTCTTAGTAGTTGTTTAATTTTTTAGTTTGTTTTAGGGTACCTACATAGTTGTTTTATTTTTAAATTATTTTTACAGTGTTATATTATATAAATAAAAAATATTTTTATACCTACATATTTTCTTATTGATCATAAAACTCTATTTCTTTTCGATGTGTTATTGTAAATTCGACTCAGTCATTACTAAGCTAATGATGACATTAGACAATCACAATGCATCTCTGCATTCTTTATTCTCACGAAGATCTTTATGATTACGAAGAGCAACGTAAAGATCTAGGTAAGTAGAAAACCCACGGAAAGCCATAATGACAACACTAGGTAGAAGTTATAATTACAACTGAATTACATATGCTAAACACACTCAAATATATAGGGCAGCAAGTAGGCAACTAGCAATGAATTTGATAAGCTAATGATGACATTAGACAATCACAATGCAGAGATTAAGGGCTGTTAACATATTAATTACAATACCTAACTAATTAGATTAATTATTTGCAGACGTTAAAGTCCATAGAATTAGTAGAAATATTGACATCAAAACATAAGCATTCATTAATTACAAAGGCATCTAACAAAAATAACATAATCGGAAACAACAACAACATAATAATGTCATAATAAAAAATAACACAATACACACACAAGAATCACAAATAGGCATAATAATAATAATAACATAATAGAAATATAATAAAATGCACGTACAGCTATGTAGTCGAGCCGATCTGTGTGTGCAGTCTCACCCATCGACCAAGCATCGGGCAGTCCCACCGGTCACTCAATGCTCTCAACATGCCGTGGGTGCTGGTATCTGTTCTGTGCCGGAGAGAAGCGCATCGTTTTCGAATAATGGCATAAAAATCATCCACTCTCGCATCGGCAAACATACCCGAAGCGCTACAATACCGCGGCAGCCCCACAAGCATCCTGAAAGCATTGTTATACTGTACACGCAGAGCGCTGTATGCCTTCTGCGTATACTTGACCCAAAGGCTGCAGGTGTAAAAAGTCTGACAGTAGGCTCGAAAAAGCGTCATTTTAACGTCGTAAGAACACCCTGCAAACCTACGGGCCAGCATATTACTTCGAACAGACAGCGCCCTACGCTCTCTCTCTATATCCAAATCGTCGCACAGGTCCTCAGTGACCCAGTGGCCCAGATATTTAAATTTTGAGACTTGCTTCAAGGGTGTACCTGCTAATGAGATGCAAGGAACATTTAAGTATCTTTTGGCACCACCATTGAAAACAAGTAACTCACTCTTAGTGACATTATACCTAAGCCCCTGAGTCACCGCATAGTTCTCACAGACCTTCAGCAAACGTCTTAATGCACTGATTGATGGGCTCAGCAAGACCATATCGTCTGCATAGCTGATGTTGTTCATAGCAACTCCGTCAAGATTAAGCAAGTACTGGTAATCTTTACTTAAGGACTCATTAACGCTTTTGTTGTATGGCAACAGAAGCGTTCATAAGTCATTAAAGTAATCGCAAATGCACTTGTTATTTAAGGAACTACTTAGGGATGACTTATTCTCAGTAATGAATATACTTAATGTACCTCCATTTCATCAGTTATACAATAAAAAGTATAGTTACTAAAGGCAAAATATCTCGGAAGGGGGTCGCTGGGGGCACCATGTGTCCTTGAAGAAAATGTGGCATAAAATGGGTAAATAACAGTAGTGAAAACCGCAAATCGAAACAAGGAGGGAATCATGAGATACAGACATTTTTGTAACCATTTCCATAGAAAAATAACAGTTTTCATCGAATTGCTCATAAAGTACTGGTCAAATAAAAAAATTGTAGTAACATTTTTTGTAGTTCCTTAATAGAGTAATGCAACTGTATATTTCATTTATTCAATTAAATACCTACTTTTTCAATTTTTAATTCTATGTCCGACCTCTTGTATGGGGACGATCCACTGTGCGCCGAGGCGCAGCGCGGCGGCGACACGGCTCGGCCCAATGGCCACTCGCTTCCACGGACTCCACCGCGACGGACGATCCTCCTCTTTAACCTCATTTATTGTTTGTCCGGGAAAGTTAATATTGTACAAAACGGCATTAAACCATTGCCCCTAAAATACAGTCCACTCTTTTATTTGCTCCCCGCGCTAACAGTATGTCTACCTAATTGTCACTTAACATACAAAAATCCCTAGCACCCTAGACAGTGTCACACCTCAGTTTGCAACAAGACAAATATGACGATTAAAAACGTTGGAAAAAAGCCTTCACAACACTTTACTAACTGATGCCGCAATTACCATAGCCTCCTATTGATAGGGATGCCAGATGTCCGGTTTTCGACCGGACAATCCGGTTTTTTTATGCTTGTCCGGTTACAAAAATCTTGGTAAACCGGACAACAGATTGTCCGGTAAGATAAAAATCGTTTATTATTTCTAGCGAACAGCGCGAGCGTGTCGTAGGACCGCGACACGCCGCCGCTTGTCGCCGCCCGCGCCCCACTCCGCTTCGCCTCGCGTCCTGTCCCTGCCACTCCGCCCCGCCCGTGTCCTCCGCGTACAGCGTACCTATCTCACTCAGTCACTATTTAGTTTAAAGTGAGAAAAGCTGCACTCGCTCCCAATAAAATATCGAGGCTTTTGTAACAACAAATATTTCCTGTTTTGCTGTTTTAATTGTGTTGTGTGTAGTTGGTTTTATAATAATATGGATGACGAGGAAGCATCGACCAGTGCTGTAACTCCACCGAAGAAAGTGAGAAGAACTTGCTATTATAATGTTGACTGGGAATCGCGATTTTCTTGGTTAAATAAATATGACGAAGACAACACAAAGGCCTACTGCAAATTGTGTAAAACTACGTTCACAGTGGCTTATGATGGCGTAAAAGCATTAACACAGCACGCCACGTCGAAGAAGCACAAAGATTCAGTAAGTGCAGCAGCCATGTCTCAGCGAATGAATTCTTTCTTTACTCCAAAAGGCAGCGCGCAAAATGAAAAAGTTAGCATTGCCGAATTGGCTGAAGTTTATCATAGTATCAAGCACCACATTTCTTATGTTGCTCAAGATTGCTCATTAAAAGTATTAAAGCAAGTTATTACGGATTCAGAAATCGTGAAACAAATGACTGGAGGACGCACTAAATGTACTGCTTTGATAAACCAAGTTTTATATCCTTATTCAATGGAACTTGTGCAAGAGGATTTAAAGAATGAAGTTCCGTTCTCCATCGCTACCGATGCTTCTAATAAAGGAAACAGAAAATTCTTTCCAATTGCGATTCAATATTTTTCACCAAAAGACGGTATTTGTCATAAAATTTTGGACTTTTACGAGGACTCATTCGAAGATTCAAGATCTATTAAAGAAAAATTATGTCAAGTGTTGGAAAATTCACAGCTACCATGGAGTAGAGTAACAGCATATGGAGCGGACAATGCCTCTGTTAATTTCGGAGTTAATAATTCCGTTTTTCAAAGGTAATATCTGAAGAAAATTATGAAATAATAGCCGCTCACTGTAATGATCACATATTTCATAACTGCGCAAAAAATGCTTTGAAAGTAATGCCTGTTGATGTCGAAAATATAGTAATGAAAGTATTTGCAGAATTTTCTTGTTCTGCAAAGAAACGAGAAGAGTTGAAGGAGTGCTTTGATTTCTTCGAGAGCCAATACAAAGATGTAATACGTCACGTACCTACAAGGTGGCTCAGCTTGTTTAAAGCTCTCGATAGGATGCTTTCGTCATGGGGACCATTGAAAAAATACTTCTTAGAGCAAGGTTCCGACAACTGCCCAAGGGCTCTTTGGGCTATCTTATCAGATCAAGAAGACCAAATTACAAGTGAGACCAACCCCTCTTACAGTGAATTATATTTGTATTTCACTCATAATTTTACGGCTTCTTTTCAAGAAATTTTGCTGCTGTTAGAAAAACATACCACAGCAGCATATAATCTGCATAACATAATGGTGAAATTCCGCGACACTATTACAAAGAAAATAAATGACAACCATTTCGGAATGAAAGTACATATGGCATTAAGAAAAGGCTATCTTTCAGATGATCAAATAAAAGAATTTACAACAAATGCTCTAAGTGTTTACCAAAGAGCACTAGCTTATATAGAGAATTGGTATCCCTTCGAGAATAACAATTATAAGGCTTTTAGTTGTTTAGATATCGAAGCCGGAAGACTGCCTACGCTGGATCAATTAATTGAGTTGTGGTCAATATCTCCATGGAAGCAGCAAACTCCTCCTGAAGGCATTTACGAAGAACTAGCTGCACTCCAAAGTGTTTTCTCTTCACTGGAAGGGAATTCGCTTAATATGTGGTGCAATTTTTTTAACAACGAAACAGCGCCAAATTTGTTAAAAATCGTACAGTATGTATGTAGTATTCCCATATCTAATGCTTTTGTGGAACGAATCTTCAGCGTCATGGGAAATGTATGGACCGATGAAAGAAACCGTCTCGCCGTACATACTGTAAAAAGTGAATTGTGCGTTTTCTTTAATATAAATGTTAGTTGCACTGAATTTAAAGATGCCATCTCAGGCAATAAGACTTTATTAAAAGCAGTCAGGTCGAGTTCTAAATATATAAAAAAGTAGAAAGGCGTTTAGTAAGTAAGTTTCCAGTACACAAAGTACATTTATCTATTAAGAAATAAAAAAAATTAAAACTTGTCCGGTTTTTTCTTTGAACACATCTGGCAACCCTACCTATTGAGCCCGAGTTATTTGCCAAGATGTGCCATTGATACGAAATAACAAGCTGCTGAAACCTTGGTGATGATGTTGTGTATATAACTCTTCTTTTATTCAGGGTTTGGAGTTTCTTAGCAGGTAGGGAATTTAAAATACGTCTTCACTATTTCGTACTTTTATTGGATCTACAGACTGCATTCAATGTTGCCAGATTAATTCTTTTAACGTTCGGATACTTTAATATTCGTAACATCACTCCCGGGGCACAATGAAATGGGTACATAAACGCTAAGTAATCACAAACATTGTATCTATCTAAATTTAAATTACAACTTAATGCACAAATTACATAACTAAGATCAATTCTTAACACTAAGAAAAACACTTTATTTATTTCAATTTAAAACAACTTATAGAGATTACACAGTAAGTATATATAATATATACTCTTCAATGTAGATCAGAGATGTCTAACGTTTAGACTAAAGAAACCGAAACTCAATCATGAATAATTATGAAATAAATCAGTCCAAGAATCTGAATGGTAGTTTTATTGTACGACCCGACCTAGTCGATGTAGGAGGAATAGACACAGGGGGACCCTGAGTACTATCATCAGCATGTGATGACTGCATATTATGCTGTTGTTGTGGACCGAAGCTGACACCACTGCACTCAGGTAGGTTGTTCAGCCATTCTGTAGATGCTGTCGAGACTTCTAAAGGATATAACTTTTGATAAGCTCTTACCTTTTCACCTGAAGATGTCTGCACTCTAGCTGATCTCGTGTAACCGTCTTTGCCTGTAAAAACCTCTTTTATTATACCAATAGGCCAATGCAATCTTTTAGAATCTGTCTCTATCAAAACTACTTCTCCAACCTTGGGTTCTTTTCTGGTTTCCTTCCCTTTACTTATTAATAGTCCTAAATATTCACTTTTAAATCTCTTCCTGAAGTCTTCTCGTAACTGTTGTAGGTATCTGAATCGAATATTTAGATTCTTGTGATCAATTTGATCTAAGTCTGGTGTCTCATTGGTAGATAAACCTTGTAGGAACATCATAGGTGTTAAAGGTCTTATGTCTCCCATTTCCACATAAGTTATAGGTCTGTTGTTGATTGTTGTTTCACAGTCACACAATATGGTTGAAAGCTCTATCCAGTCAACTGAGGCTTTCCCCAATATCCTACGTAACATGTCCTTCACCACTCTAACAAGCCTTTCCCACCATCCTCCCCACCAAGGAGCTGCTGGTACGGAGAATTTCCATTGAATATTGTAGCAGTTAGTAACATTTTCTACTTCTTGCCAATCTATATCTTGTAGTAGGTTGGCCGTGCCTACGAAATTCGTCCCATTATCTGTGTAAATAATTCTTGGTCTTCCTCTCCTGCTTATGAATCTTCTTAATGACATCATGAAGCTGGCAGTTGACACAGAGTCAGTAAGTTCTAGATGTATTGCTCTGTAAACAGCACATGTAAATAAAACAATCCAACACTTATTATTGTTTTTCAGAAGTAGTGGTCCTGCTAAATCTATTCCTGTTACTTCAAATGCTGTAGTATTGCAAATACGATCTTTTGGTAGAGGTGGTTCTGGAACTTCATAATGTTTTGCTTTAAACCTCTTGCATGTTACGCACTGTGAAACTACTTTGCTTGATAGTCTTCTAATCCCTGTAATCCAATATTTATTTCTTAAACTAGTCATCAAAGTTAATGATCCTGCATGATTCATCTGTTCATGATTTTGTTGAACCATCCGTTTTATAATTTCATTTTTTCCTGGTAATAATATTGGATATATAAAGTCTCTGTTTTCATTACTGTAATCTAACCTTGTTTTTATTTTCAGAATACCTCCTTCTTCAGTAGTTTTCAGCTTTTTGTTAATTATCTTATCAGTGTATGTTTCTTTTTGTATTAACTTTATTAGTGTTTCTTCAGCATTCTTGTATTCTTCATATCCTATATGAGTAGAAGTAATGTTATATTCCTTTCTGATTCTAGGGTTCATTCTTAGTAGTCTTGCTACTAGTCTTACTATCTTTGTATATTTGCTGAAATATAATAATTTATTACTGAAATCTTCTGTATTTAACTCTACATATACTGATGTGCTTTTAACTTGTTCGCTTGTTAAAATCTCTTTGTCAATTTCCGTTATTGAACTACAAGTCTTTGGCCATTCTGATTCTTCTAGGTACAACCATTGAGGGCCTGTCCACCATTGGGTTTCCAACAGTTTCTTCGTGTTGCAGCCGCGGGACGGTAAGTCTGCAGGATTGTGAATACCAGGTATGTGATTCCAAGAGTCTTTATCTGTGTTCATACATATTTCTTTTACTCTATTTGTAACAAAAGCTTTCCATGTTTCTTGTCTTTTCAGCCACGCCAGTACGACAGCAGAGTCTGTCCAACAGTACACCTTGTAATCTTTGCAGTGGTGAAGAAGGCCTGATTTTACGACTTCCTGATATTGCCTAGAGGCTATTAGTGCACCCATTAGCTCCAGTCTTGGCAATGTCATTTGCCTCTTGATAGGTGCAACTCTACTTTTGGCTATAACAAGTCTAACTGTTACCTTTCTTCTCCATTCAGTGCGTAGGAAAATACAGCTGGCATATGCGTCCTTGCTCGCGTCACAGAACACGTGTATCTGTACTTTGCAGTCTTGTAGTGGAGCTTCTGCGAGGTGTCTGGGTATTCTGCATCTATTGATACAGTCAATAGTTCTTATCCAATCTTTGTATTCATTCTCCAGCTCTAGAGGTATCTTCTCATCCCAACCAGTTTTCAACATCCATGCCTTTTGAATTATTAATTTTGGAACTAATGTGGTAGGTGACAAGAATCCTATTGGATCAAATATCTGTTGTGTAATAGAGAGTAGATCTCTCTTTGTGATATCATTAGGTACCGTTTTTACATTTACAGTACAACATAGATCATCTTTCCGTCTGTTCCACTGTACTCCTAATACTGAAACTGATTCATCATCTTTCAGTATTTCAACCTGGTCTTGATAATTTGTCATCCAGCCTCTTAATTCAAATTTTCCTTTTTCCATTAGCTCTGTGGCTTCTCTTCTGAATCTGTTAACTTCTTTTTCAGAATCAAAACTTGTCACACAGTTGTCTACATAGAAGGATTCTTTCAGCTGTGTTGCTGTTTTAGGATAAGTATTTTCATTTTTTTCCAGATGATGGTTGATTGTAGCCGCCAATATGAAGGGACTGCACGCGACGCCAAAGGGGACCCTGGCATGTTGGTAAGTAATTATTTCTTCTCTGGTCTTTGACTCTTTCCACCATAGTAATTTTAAATATTTTCGGTCAGGTTCTTTAACAGCTATTTGTAAGAATGCCTTTTTTATATCAGATATGACTCCATAGGTACCTGTTCTAAACATGGTCAGCAATTTCGGTATAACTTCTATAAGGTTTGTTCCTTTCTCTATACAGGCATTTAAGGAATTTTTATTCTTGTCCTTACAGGAAGCGTCAAATACTGGCCTGATCTTTGTTGTGGTACTCTCCAGTTTGATCACTGCATGATGAGGTAAGTAGTGGCCTTCATTTCTGTTATCTTCTTGTACCACTTCGATAATACCTTCTTCTTTCCATTGTTCCAAAACTTCGCTGTATTCTTCGAGTTTTTCTATGTTTTCTAACTTCTTAGTTGTAGACACCAGTCTTCTGAATGCTTGATCATAGTTAGACTCTAGCTCTGGTCCTTCTTTCCACAGTAATCCAACTTCATAACGTCCATCCTTGTTCACTGAAATATTATTATTGAAATCTTTTAATATTTCATTCTGAGATAGTTCTTCCTTTTTATACGGATCTTTTATACCTAATGTTTCTATATTCCACATAAATTCTAGGCTATCTTCTTGAATGGATGATACAAAGTTAGAACTGACTGTTGTGTTATAAACACCTTGAATGGGTCCTTGTAATGTCCAGCCAAGCTTTGTGGGAATAGCAACAAGACTGTCTGTTACGTGGACAAAATTAGGTTTCAAAATGGAACCTAAATAATCAGAACCTATTAATAAACTTATTTCTGATGGCTGCTCCTTAGGATCAGTCAAACTGATTTTCAGTTTCTGTAAACTATTTACCAGGTTGGGGTCTTGTACTTTCGGTAGTACCCCACAAAGTACGTCTTGTTCCAACGCTGTCATTGTGGTCTGGTATGTATTTTCTAGGTTACTTACTTGGAGTTCAATAAGTCGGTGTGGTTGTGCTGTTTTCTTTACACCTCCAAACAGTGAGTGTCCAATACTTTCACTGCCAGTTACCTTTAGTCCTAGTTCATTTGTTAGCTCAGCTTTTACATATGTTCTCTGTGAACCTGAGTCTAGAAGCGCCCTCACCTTCCTCTCTTGATTGTTCCCGGAAACTTTGACAACCAAGGTCTGTAATAAAGTTGTTTTATTATTACTTGTATAATTACTAACTACTTCTGTTTTTTCAGGTTTCTCTTCAAGTGCTTCAACATTCTGTTTCTTTTTCTGTTCACAGGTTTTTTGCTGCATTTCTGTATTAGGACAAAGAATAACAAAGTGCCGTTTACTACAGGATATACATTTCACATATGCTTTACATCTTTTTGCTATGTGCCCTCTTTTAAGACAGATATAGCACCCACCCTTCTTTTTGATAGCCTCCTTTCTCTCTTCTAGACTAAAGCTACCTATTTTTCCACATTCTAAAGGATTATGAGATCTTTCACAAAAATAACAAAGTTCCTTACCTTCCTTTTGTTTGTTCTGGTCGTTGGACTTTCCAGTTCTTACCTCTTTTGATACTAAGCATGATGCAGTTGGTACTGTGTCCGTGTTGCTTATGACACGTGCCAGCTTGCATCTTTCTTCTGCTTCTACCTCTTTACGGATAAATTCTAATAACTGATTGAGTTTAGGTTCCTTATTAAGAGGTACTTTAGCCCACTCCATTAACAATTTATCAGGAAGTGCAGACTCAATTAATGGTACTAGCATACACTCATATTTACCTTTTGCTATACCTAACGACTCAAGTATTTGTAAATTTACACTAATTTTATCATATAAAACCTGTACATTGACATTATTCTTTGTTAAAACTAAATTTAATAGTTCTCTTACATAAATTTCTATTAGAATTTCTTCTCTGCCGTATCGCCTCTGTAGTGTGTTGATCACAATGTGGTAATTTTCTTCACTAGCAGGATAGCTGGACACTAATGTTTGAGCCTGTGATCCTTCGGCCATCGCCTGTACTAGGTACTGGAGCTTGTCTTGTACTTTTAAATTATCATTTTCGTGAATTTTACTGAATTGGCTCCAAAACGCTAGCCAATTTTTCGGGTCATCGTCGAATTTTCTAATTTCCAACTTTGGCAATTTCAGGTACGGTTTGTTGTATTTGTTGTCAAGTCCGTCGATTACCTGTCTTTCATTAATTGCACTTTCTTTTTCGGGCTTCGTTTTCGGCCATTTTGTTTTGAGTTCGAGCCATTTTCTTTTGTATGAGTCGCTTATATCGCACTCCGCTTCGTAACCGCTTTGGTCAAACTCTTCCGACTCCAGCATTTTCTCGGCAATCGCTGCGTCCAGTAACTCAATTTTTTGTATTTTTTCCATAAGGAATTCGAAATCTGTTACAGAGTTTGAGTTCGCCGTTGATTCATGATGCCGGTTGAATACGCGTCGGAGTTGATCGCGTTCCCTATGTAGCTTCTTGAGATCCATCTTTATTTCGTCCTGTCACGGTCGCCAGTTGTTGTGTATATAACTCTTCTTTTATTCAGGGTTTGGAGTTTCTTAGCAGGTAGGGAATTTAAAATACGTCTTCACTATTTCGTACTTTTATTGGATCTACAGACTGCATTCAATGTTGCCAGATTAATTCTTTTAACGTTCGGATACTTTAATATTCGTAACAGATGACTTACAAATCTTCTGTATTTTTGATATCATCGAATCATATGGATTCGTCAAAATAAAACAAAAGTTTCAGTATCTTCTAAATTGTTTTTTAAACTTTTCATAATGATAATAACAATCAGTAGCCCTTTCATCTTTGGCTTTCTTAACTATTTTGTCCACACTACCTATAACACTAATTTCAGTTTTTATCACTTCTGGCTTTTCCACTTTCCTTTTCTTAGCCACATCACTGTCCTCAAGTACAACTAATTAGAGCCCCACAACAAAAAAAATGACAACTGTCCCAAGATACAAACAGCAATCACTTTTAAGAACAATAAAATAGACACAAAACATTCAATATTTTAAAAGAAAAGCCATTAGGGTGTTGAATGAAGCTGGAAAAAAAAATCATCTTTATGGCTTCCGACTGTATCTTCATATTTCATTGTCGAGAATAGAAGGAAAACGACATAATTATATCCAATAGCGTGTTTTAAAACACGAAATAGCCAAACATAAAATACTGCATTTCTAATTAGTCAAACAACAAAACCATATAAAAATTACCCATATGAAAACAAAAACACCAAATCAAAAGATTTGCACTGCTGAAGATTTCTTTTTAACCATTTCTTATTATTATATAGTTTGCAACAATACAAGACAAAAATGACCATTAAAAACGTTGGAAAAAGGCCTTTACAACACTTTACTGACTGATGCCGCAATTAACGTGGCCTCCTACTGGGATCCAGTTATTTGCCAAGATGTGCCATTGATCCGAAATAACAAGCTGCTGAAACCTTGGTGATGACTCACAAATCTTCTGGATGTTTGATATCATTGAATCACATAGATTCAACAAAATAAAACAAAAGCTTCAGTATCTTCAAATATTTTTTTAAACTTTTCATAACACTAATCATCAGTAGCCCTTTCCTTTCGTAACTATTTTGTCCACACTTATCATCTATAACACTAATTCCAGTTTTTATCAATTCTGGCTTTTCTACTTTCCTTTTCTTGTCCACATCACTGTCCTCAAGTACAACCAATTTGAGCCACACAAAAAAAACTGACGATTGTCCCAAAATACCAACAGCAAACTCTATTAAGAACAATAAAATAGACCCAAAAATATGCTATGTTTAAAAAAAAAACCTTAAGGTGCTGAATGGCCCTAACTGAAAAAAAACTTTTTTTTTCATTCATCCTCATAGCTTCCGACTGTATCTTATTTCTTTGGCGACAATAGAAGGAAAACGACATAATTATATACAATAGCGTGTTTTAAAACACGAAATAGCCAAACACAAAATACTGCACTTCTAATCACAGTCAAACAACAAAACTATATAAAATATTACCCATTTGAAACAAAAAAAAAAAACATATCAAATGATTTACACTGCTGAAGATTTCTTATTTATTTATTTAACCGTTTCTCATCTGAAGCGAGCACCAATGATTTTTTTGTGATCATAAGGAAGAGGAATGCTTCACTATTAAGTTCCCTGCGAAACAGTTTGAATAATCTCCTGAGGGTATTGTCCAAGCGGTGGGACCTATCCCTGATGCAGAGGTGTATGCAGCTTCATGTTAGCGCTTCTCCTCATATTATTAGACATGCGTTTCTGATTGTATTGTATATGTCTAATTTTGTTATTGTTTTTTAATGTGTAATATTTTAATTTATATATTTAATTTAATTGTAACCAATAACAAATTTTATGTAATTTTTATGTGTATGTGAAATTTGATTTATTGTTGATTATTATATTGGATTTTAATTATTATGTAATGTATGGAGTATGTCTAAAATAAATGTATTTTTTTTTTAATTACCACAAGTCATAGTTTGTAACAATACAAGACAAAACTGACCATTAAAAACATTGACAAAAGGCCTTTACAACACCATACTGACTGATGCCGCAATTAACGTGGCCTCCTACTGGGATCCAGTAATTTGCCAAGATGTGCCATTGATAAGAAATAAGAAGCTGCTGAAACCTTGGTGATGACTTACAAATCTTCTAGATGTTTGATAATATGGATTCATCAAAATAAAACAAAAGTATCAGTATCTTCTGAATTGTTTTTTAAACTTTTCATAATGATAATCATCAGTAGCCCTTTCACCTTTGGCTTTCTTAACTATTTTGTCCACACTATCATCTATAACACTAATTTCAGTTTTTGTCACTTCTGGCTTTTCTACTTTCCTTTTCTTGGCCACATCACTGTCCATATTAAAACGGTTATGTTGTACAAAATTCACTGCCATGTTAGTTGGCACAAATTGTGAAGGACAATCCTTTTTGTTTTGTCTCTCCCACAGTACTTTCATTTTTGCCTCTTCAGTAGCTTCAATGTTTTTAATTTTAGCATCAATGCCCAGATCTACTTCAGGTATGCCACTAAGCATTTGATTTGACAGCATCTCCTCGGAACGATGTGCTGATGAAACCCTCAGATGTTCAGGCAGAGATAACAATGCAGCTTCTTCTGGTGATAAATATTTTAATGTGTCATTATGCTCAGATTCCTTCATTTCTTCATTATGTCTTTCTGTAAAGAGGAAATAGATATTATTATTAAAACTATTATTTAAAACTACATATTTATGTCATTCGCCATTCATTCCATAAATCAAAACGAATAGCAATTTTGTTTTCAATATACTATAGATGTAAAAATCTAATCTTCTTTACATAGTATTAAAGGAAGTCCTTCCGGCTGTCTGTTAGCTTAGATCGTTTAAACTACTCAACGGACTTTAACCCTAGATTACTAAACTATCCTACAAGTGACGTTGCTACTAAAAATTCGTAAAAAATACGACTGGAAAATAAAATAATAAATCTACCAATTATAAATTTTAATTATTTTAGAAATTACAATGACTTATTCTTTGGGTTTAAGTGATCATATAATAATGAAAATAGTTTTTTTTTTTTACTCTACACAGTTTTAACGGGACGCGGGAACGACGCAAACTTTGTTTTTTTTCCAGGAATCATGATTTTGCCGTCGTAAATTTTACGATAGTTTAGTAATCTAGGGTTAATACAATTATCAGCAATAGATAGAGTGATTCAAGAGGAAGGTTTATATGTATAATACGCAGGCGAAGCCACTGGCACAAGCTAGTTATAGCATAAAACAAGTCACTTCCCATGTATGTACGCTTAGATCTTTTAAAGTATTTAGATATTTTAAATTGATTTTAATGCGGTTTTCGTTACACAGTGTGATTCAAGAGGAAGGTCTATAAGCATAATATGCAGACAAAGCCGCCAGTTTTGTGGTATAATAGTGACATGGAAGCATGCTATACTACTCCCTATAAAATTTGACCTTCAATTTGATCTTGTTTTAAATTCAAGCAATTTCATGATTATATTTAATTTGTCTTATTACATTAAACTTTTAGAGAAGCATTGTGAGAATCATAATGATAATACACTATACTAATTGCAGTACAAGATGACCTTCGAGCATATTTTGATTTCCTAAGTACTGCCTAGCCTATGTCGTACGACAAAATTTATGAAACGACGAGTGATGAACGAAAATAGGTTAAGACAGGGTAATAAAACAAACCTTTTCGTTTAGCCAATTGTTCTTCGATATACTTCATCATTTCTTCGTCTTCATCGCGTTTGTTTGTTTCGGCTGAAAACTGTGTACCAATGCCAGTATCATACGCATCGTCAACTTGTTTCACTTTGCCACTCTTCAACGCCTGCATGTTCACCATACCACCTGATTTCACCTTAAACGGATCCTTACAAGTAATCTCCTCTTCTAACGTGGTCTTTTGACCCGTAGCCAAAGCGACCACACTAACTCCGTTCGGCCTTTCTCGGAGTTTCTGTAACACTTTTGTCTCTTGAAGTTTGGCTAAAATGTGTTGGTCATCTTCTGAATCATCATCTTCTTTTATACGTTGGCGAAGGTTCTTTTTCTTCTTTGGTTTAAATTTTATTTCCTCGACAATTGTATCTTGGACAGTTGAATCCTCCATATTTAATCGATCAGCCACACAGTGTTGCCAGGTCCTTTTTTTGTTTTACCCCAAGTCTGATCTCATTTTACCCCAGATTTACAGTTAAATGAAAAAAATTACCCTAAATTTTTTAATTCGCGTTCCTTCACTGTCGAAAACATTTACGCCATTTTACTCAGTAATCACAGTATCGTGCGTACACGCCAAGCGAGCAGGATACAAAGTACTTTGCGATAGTCTTGTGTAGTTAGCGAACGAACTAGGTCGTGAGAGCGCTCTCATAGATGAACTACGCGAATTAGTTCCCTCATTTCCCGATCCGCAGTTCGTTAGTTCGTCAGTTCGTGACCGAATGAGCGAGGATGGCGTCAACCGAACTAATACACGAAACAAAATACAAAAAGTTTTTTATATTCACTAAACTAGTTATTTATTGCAACAATAAACTTTGGTATTATTTACAATCATGATCATTTTATAAATTATCATTCAGAGGTTTTTGCTGTTTTTAAAGTCCAAAAATTGTAGTTAAAAGTAGAACATTCCATAATCTTGTCGCATGCAGTAGGAGCAAAATCAAAACGAGCGAACGATCGAACGATCTGCCTCTCTTTGATTTGAGCTGGGAGCTGACGAACTAGAAGAGCGAACTAGTTCGGTAAGGAGCGGTGATCTAAACTGAGCGATCTCAGTCGCGAACTACTATGCCCAAGACTACTTTGCGAACAATGCGAGCGGGCAGCGGGGCAGGGTTGGTATGTAGTAATTTAAATGTGTGTTCATAAAATCTGTGAAGTGAATCATGTTTAAATTTACCCTAAAATTACCCTCACCGAGTTTTTACCCTAAACATTACCCTGCTGATTAAACTTAACCCTAAATCTAGGGTAAATTACCCTAAGTTGGCACCACTGCAGCCACAACACAAAGCCTCGCAATCAGTACAATGAACGAACGTGACCAGTTGAAAACAGCAACGAATTGAAAATTAGGACTAATTTCAGTTTTCCAGGTTTTTAGAAACAAATAAGGCAACTTGCTTGTGTGACGAAATGAAAGAGCAATCTATGGATTACTATGGAAAGCAGTGTGACCATCTTAAAATTATTGATCCTGCCTTAGTTTTGTTTGAAATCTGCCAAATCCTACCAAAGACTCGAGTAAAAAATGCCAAAAAATTGCCAAGTTTGTTTAGCGTTGTAATTGTAGTAGTAAAAAAGATAAAACACTTTGTTTCACGTAGCATCTTAAATTTCACCAAAATAACTACCGATCGCCGTAAAACAGAACCGAAACGAAAGTATCTACGTCTATGATTGATTGAATTAAGTATCATAACAACCATAAACTTACGTATAGAGAACACTCGTTTTACGATTATCAACTGTTGTACTAATGTTCTTAGTTGAATGAGATAAAACATAACACGAGAAGTACAGGGGAATCCCTTACATGACTACATATTGAATATCCCTTATGATCTGTTTTTAGGGTTGCCATTTTCGAAAATTTGAGATGTCAGTATGGATTTATTTTCTACATTGCAATACTGCCAAAAACTGCCAGTTTTAAAAAACGTTAACTAAACATGCCAGAGGCTAAAATAGGAGGCCAATCCTGCCAAAAAAGCCGGAAGCTGCCACATATGGTCACACTGATGGAAAGATCGAACACACAAACACGGTACAATAATTATTATTTTTGGCACTCTCTCTGTTGTCTTACTTGTCTCGGTTGTGCGTGGGCATAGACTACATACTTTATGTTTATATTTTATACTAGCTTTTGCCCGCGGCTTCGCCCGCGTGGATGTCGGAAATTAATGCAAGAGGACGTACTACCGCGATAAGAATGTGTTATTCCAGGTTATATAGGTAATAAAGACTCTGTGTGCTATTTTCGATCCAGATCCATTCAGCCATTTTTGCGTGATTGAGAAACAAACACCCAATCATACATATTTTCACATATATAATATTTTTAGCAGTAGGATTATAACTCATATTACTTAGGAATCATAGTTTATGAGAACATCATGTGTGTCGGTGTTTTTAAAATAAAAATAATAAGGTCGACTCGGGGAAGACCGTCGGGCGGATAGGACCGTACATTAAGCAATACGACGAATTCTGAATAGCTACAACAAAGCCAACTAACAAGATTAAAGCTTAATAATAATAATAATAATATTTTATTTATCGAAAAATACAGATAGTAACACTAACAATCAGTGGGTAGAGAAATATACAATTTAAATTGTTGTAAAATCTGTAAAAAAAATTAAAACCCTGCCTCTCAAACTAGGTTATAACCTGTATTTTGAGAAACAGTATACAGCCACCATTTTCTTATACGCTTATAGCTTAAGACTACTAACTACCAGTTTAAAGTTTTTCTATCTTGGGTTGGCTTTGTTGTAGCTATTCAGAATTCGTCGTATTGCTTAATGTACGGTCCTATCCGCCCGACGGTCTTCCCTGAGTCGACCTTAGTATTCAGAGTAAGAAGACTGTGACATAGGGCTTGGTTTAGTTGAATATAAGTCTTCCTGGTTTTTCTTAACGCTCCTATTTTACATATACAGACACTCAATCATTTACCAGACACCGAACATAATTATAGGAATAGTACTTTTGCCAGTGGTACCGATTCCCTTGTTCACAAACTAAACTAAATTTAAGTTCAGTGCATCTTTTTCTTTGTATTTAATTAAGAAGAGGACAAAAGAAAAAAATTAGTTTAGTCCTGTCAAATTAATCAGCGCCTGCCAAGTTTAGACGTGATTAAAAACTTGCCTACTAAAATTACGTCAATTTACGTCAACCGCTGATTAATTTGACAGGACTAAACTAAAATTTATCTTCTATCCTTTCTTTAATGAAATAGAAAGAAAAAGATGCACTGAACTTAAATTTAGTTTAGTTTGTGAATAAGGGAATCGGCACAATTGGCTTGGCCCGTATAGCTGTCGGAAAATATCACCCGGGAAGCTACTACCGGGATGAAGTAGGTATCCTATCTGTTACGTATCCATGATATAATATATCTTTGTGCCAAATTCGATCTAAATCCGTTTGGCCGTCTTTGCATCATTGAGAAACAAACATCCAAAAATCTAAACATCTAAGCCATTTCGCGGTCTCTTACTTACTTGGAATAATACTATTAGGTTTATTTTGAGTATAATGAACACACATGATATTCGCAATTACTATGAAGCCAAAGTAATATGAATTACCATCCTACTTATCCTGTACTACCGGGCCGCTGCCAACGCGCTCTGCGCCCGCTTTTTAAATCTCTAATATCTTCTAAGATATTCATTTAAATTACATACTGTAAAGGGCCATATTGATCTATATTAAATGCACAATGTATTTAAGGTACTTAATTGGATAAGGATTAATGCTGTATTGCTTAAAATCGCTTCGTAAATAAGCCCTTATTTCTCGTAAAAAGTAAAAGATAAAAAATGGTTATTGTGGATTATCCCTAAGAGATAGACATACCTATACCATTGAGGACATTTTTGTAGGCCTTTTTAAGGTGTACAATACTGTAGTACATTATTTTGATCAATTTCGTAGGATTCAGCCAGGGTTTTTCGAATTTTGAGACGTATGTCAGCGTAGTTTTCGAAGACAGTTATTTTTTTCTAAAATAAAATAATCTTTCTAAAATAAAAGTAGCCTAAGCTACTCCTTGTTACATCAGCTATCTGCCAGTGAAAGTCCCGTCAAAATCGGTCCAGCCATTTCAGAGATTAGCGGGAACAAACAGACAGACAGACAAAAATTGTAAAAAATGTTGTTTTGGTATATATATCGTGTATACATTCATATACACTTAGCAAAAAGTGGTTATCTTAATATTAAAAACAGACACTCCAATTTTATTTATTTGTATAAATGTATAGATAGTAGACTCCTAGCCTACATAG
This sequence comes from Aporophyla nigra, assembly GCA_947507805.1. NCBI lineage: Eukaryota > Metazoa > Arthropoda > Insecta > Lepidoptera > Noctuidae > Aporophyla > Aporophyla nigra. Next base: position 19,914,323 of record OX382292.1, on the reverse strand, counting down.
TCTATGGTTGAAAAACATATTTGTCATAAATATAATTTAAAAGTTCGGTTGAATTGTTGTACTAGTATATACTAATTCCATGCGTTTATGACAACAATGTATGAGATCTGTAGACCGTACTACTAAGGCCGTAGACGGACTATGATACTCTATCTACGATTAAGGCCCACTGGCCCCACTGCATGTTTTTACTGAGCACGTCTTTCATTTACGTGAATTTGTATTCATAAAGAATTCTTTTTTTTTTTTTCAAATTCTATCCATAGACTTACTTCGGCTATATAATGGGCTATATGCGGTACAAAAGGTCACGCCTGGATGACCATGTGCGGCGTCTCGCGAAGGGGATGTTCGCGCGTGCCGGCGCGTCTGATTGGCCTCACGTCAAACAGATCGCGCCCTGGCATACGCGCCCCCCTGACGCGAGACCACTGCCCCGCGACCTGGTAAGGGACGACTGACCCCACCACCGGACTGACTCCCGGGTAAGTCGCAACCAGGTTACACGCGGCTTACCTGAATCAAGTGAACTCTACATTCACAACACACATCCGCTGCGTGGCGTGTTCTAAGTTAATATAGGCATGTCACGTAACGTAAAACAGACAACCACTTCTATACAGGCACAAGAACTCACACGTGTACACGCGGGCGGGCCTGCGTTGTCACGTATTCATGGGCGGTGTTACACAGTACACTACCGCCCACACGCACATACTGCCCCTTAGCTTAGACCGCTACCGGCTTGCTCTGGAAAACGGGATAAGCGGGGGCGCGCACCCTACTCTGTGGGAGCGTCGAGTCAGCGTCTTGTCGCTGGTCGTCTCTCGCCGGGCCTCCCCCGGGTAACCGGGGGTCTCACCTGGCGGGGACTGACCGCCAAGGCGTTGTGAAGAAAGCGGCGTTGATATAATTCAACGCCGCGGCGCGCCCACAGAGACACAAACAGCAACCACACACAGGGACGCGTCAACTAACGCGTCCCACTATGTTGTTAGCCCAACGGGCAACATATTGAGGGGCCCGTTTTAGCGGGCCACCGCAGACCATCCGCGGCCAGGGAGCATAGCTCCGACGCCGCCCGCCACGCCCCCTTACGGGGACGTCGCGAGTTCCCACAAAGTCAAAAGGTCACTGTGGGTAAGACGCAGGCGATGGTCACCGGCTTCGCGCGCCTCCCACCACCCCTGAAGCTACAGGGAGCCGACGTCGAGTGGTCGTCCCGGGTCAAGTACCTGGGGGTCACCATTGACCGTCGGCTCACAATGAGTCAGCACGTCCGCGAGGTCGCGGCCAAGGGGAGGGTAGCCCGCTACCTTCTCCGGCCCGTGCTCTCGTCCCGAATGCCTGCGCGCGTCAAGCTGGGCGTGTACAAAACGTAAATCCGCCCGGTACTGACGTACGCCGCACCCGCTTGGTTCGCCCTCACGAGCGAGTCGAGCCGGAGGCTGCTCCGCGCCCAGCAAAGTCTGGCGCTGCGGACCATCGTTGACGCTCCTCGCTACGTGAGGAACGATGTCATCCAGCGGGATCTCGGGATCGAGAGCCTGGATGACCACGTGCGGCGTCTCGCGAAGGGAATGTTCGCGCGTGCCAGCGCGTCTGATTGGCCGCATGTCAAACAGATCGCGCCCTGGCATACGCGGCCCCCCGACGCGAGACCTCTGCCCCGCGACCTGGTAAGGGACGACTGACTCCATTACCGGACTTGACTCCCGGGCAAGCCGCAACCAGGTTACACGCGGCTTGCCTGAACAACACGACTCTACATACACAACATACACTCGCTGCGTGATGTGTTCTAAGTTAATATAGGCATGTCACGTAACGGAAATCAGACACCCACCTCTCAACAGGCACCCAGACTCACACGCGTACGCGAGCGGGCTCGCGCGGTCGCGTATACATGGGCGTTGTTACACAACACACTACCGCCCACACGCACATACTGCCCCTTAGCTTAGACCGCTACCGGCTCGCTCTGGAAAACGGGATAAGCGGGGGCGCGCACCCTACTCTGTGGGAGCGTCGAGTCGGCGTCTTGTCGCTGGTCGTCTCTCGCCGGGCCTCCCCCGGGTAACCGGGGGTCTCACCTGGCGGGGACTGACCGCCAAGGCGTCGTTAAGAAAGCGGCGTTGATATATAATTCAACGCCGCGGCGCGCCTACAGAGACACAAACAGCAACCATACACAGGGACGCGTTAAACTAACGCGTCCCATAATATCTCGGCCTACAAGGCAATACACTGAGGGGCCCGTATTAGCGGGCCACCGTGAATCATCCGCGGCCGGGGAGCTGAGCTCCGACGCCGCCCGCCGCGCCCCCTTACGGGGTCGTCGCGACATCCTCACATGTCAAAAGGTCACACTATTATGTCCTGAAAAGGAATACGTCGAAATTAAAGTACTTCTGTCTTTAATATAGTTCTAAATGAATGGACAGTGCGGCGCGGCGTACTCTCTTTATTTTTGATACAATTCGTCGTATAAAGCAATGTATAAACGTATGTCGAATAAACGTAGGTATGCTTGGAAAATCATTTTCCAAGCATACGTTGTCAGAGTGACAAGTGACAGCGTTCTCAAGATGTCAACGACTCAACGTCAATCGCTCGCTGCGCTCACAAACCAACGTACCTTATCAATTGAGTATTGATAAGAAAGTGATAAGGTTAATGACAAGACAACAAGTTCAGTCGAATCGAGCGGCGATGATTCGGAACCACTCACTAGTACGTTAGCTGTACAAGAGATGAAACATTCACATTTATCCGCTGTACCTGATTTAAAAATGACCAAAGTATTATTTTTACAATCGGCGCCGCCAAAATTTGAAGATATACAGAAAACAATATTTGATGAAGGCGCTGTGGAGTTTTTGTTTCATATACACAAAACATTTGAGAAACAGATCGGACAGCTATATAAAGATAGGTTGCGGCGCACTGTGACAACACAAGCACTTTCGACTTTGGACTTCAAAAAGTCACCAGAAAGGAATGATAAGTCTTGGACAGTAGCTCCCTTACCTCCACGATTACTGTGAGTATCACTAAATCTAAAAATATAATCTTGATATACTTGCAGAAACCTGACCAACCCTCTGATAGTTGTTTGTGGTTCCTCTGTGATATAAAACTTTAAATCCTAGACTTAATTCAAATATATTAGGCACCTTTACTAAGTTTAATAAGTAGGACTACAATTAAATAGCTACTCATTCATAGAACATCATAAAAGAAAATGTGCTTGAAAATAAGTTATTTAAATCTCATCAGGAAAAATCCTTCCACACCAAACATTCCAATACAAAAAACACAACACACCGAAAGTTATAGTGTGAGGATCAGTGTTTGAATTAAGTACTTTTAAGGAGTTTTTAAACAATAAGCTTCACTTGATAAAAATGTTTAACTTCCATTGTAGAAACCGTCACCTGGACCTTGGTGACGTCTCAGCATCAAACACAGCTCACTTTGTATCCTCCCTCAATGAAGATGTGCAAGGCATCCAAGTAGACTTTGACGATGGTCACTGCCCCACTTGGAAGAACCAGTTGCAGGCATACCAAAACATAAGACTGGCTGTGGATGGGAAACTCCTTGGTGCTCCTGTCACTATCACTACCAGCCCAGTACTCATGTTGCGACCCAGAGCTTGGAATATGATTGAACATAATATATTGGTGAGGAAACTGTTTTACTACCAATCCACTGATTTGATACTGTTTTTTGTTAATATTTTGCAAACTTTATCACCCTTATTGTAGTGCTTAATTATTCGCCATTTATTTGCAATATTACTTACTTATCTATATAGCTAGTCCACAAGTTTTCTGTCCCTTCTTAAGGCATAAGCTCTAGAGTAGTTCACAAAATGCAAATTTTCTTATGTTTCTTTGCAACTTACAGGTCAGTGCGAGCTTATATGTCAATTAAAATATGATTCATGACTGTAACAAATATGTTATGTGTTACAGTCATGAATTCATATTGTACAGAATTGTAGTCATTAAAATCATCAATACAACCCTGTAAATTCATTGAATTTATCAACTTTTTCATGAAAATGTGTAAGTTAGAGTTAAATTGCTTATTAGCCTTTTTGGCTAGATCGTAATTAATTACTAAGAATTTTGTTCTTATTAATAAAGGATAAAAAAAAAAAAAAAAATGAAAATGTCAGCCACATTATAATGGTCGCATATGTACAGCACACAGCTTGACACTAAACTGCAAGTTGCAATAAACGTAAGAAGATTTTAAATTTTCCACCTCTAAGTAACACAACAATAACACTTATTTCTAAATTAAAATATCTTTTAGATTGATGGCAAAGAAGCTGTTGGACCTTTAGTAGACTTTGCAATTTTGATGTACCACAATGCAAAGACACTATATGGGGCCAACAGTGGTCCATACTTCTATCTGTCAAAGTTGGAGGGTGCCTCTGAAGCTCAGCTGTGGAACGAAATATTTATTTGGGCTCAAAATGAACTTGAGCTACCCCACGGCACCATAAAAGCATGTGTTCTAATAGAGAATATAGTCTCGAGTTTTGAACTTGAAGAAATTTTATATGCACTTAGAGACCACTCTTTGGGCCTCAATTGTGGGATATGGGATTACTGTGCCTCTATCATATCGAAGTTTGGTGAATATTTATTTTTCTATTTATGAATGCCTCACAATTTTCTTTCAACCTCATCATCACTGTCTTGCCTAAATGCCAATGTGTTTAATATTTATTACAACCTCCAACTTTTCAATTTGTTTTATTTTAACATTTCATTACCTACTGTTTATTACATAACAATAATTAAATAAACCATGCATTAATGCAACATTTTTATTAGCCGTTACAAATAAGTTCCTTTTCGGACAAGGGCAAATAAAAGCCAAGGTTAATTTAAAAATAATTTTAATGTTTCTACTAAAACATTTTGTCATCAATTTTTTTTTTAAATTCAATAACTTTTTTATATTTTTTTTTACTAGCCAAAGGCCTTCCTCAATTTGTTCCAGAAGCTTTTCATTCGTATATTTATATTGATAATATTGGTTCAGGTGGATCCAAAAGTAATAGGTCTATTTTGCAGGTGATCGTGAGGAGTTTCTTCTGCCAGACAGGAATAAGTATGTGAACATGGACCGTCACTTCCTGAATAGTTACTTGAAGCTTGTTGTGAGTACATGCCATGCTAGAGGTGCCCCGGCTACTGGTGGAATGGCCGCTGCTATGCTGAAACCTGGATCTTACATCGCTGATAAGGAGTAAGTAACAAACAACTACGACAACACAACAATGAACAACACCAACATACAGAAAACACAACATCTTTTTGTTATTTGTAAGTTCTTCTGGTCGACGAGTCAGCAGCGCATGTGCTACTAAACTGCCCGGCGATCGCCACATACAGGGCCAAGTACTTCGGTAACCCAGGTACCCTACGTGAGATAGTAACACCAAGGTGTTGCTGGCCTTTCTCAAGGAGCTGGGGTGGATCAAATAACCGATTTCCCACCCGTACGCAAAATACGCGCTAAGACGTGGAGTTGCGAACACCAGCCCGTTCTACCTATTACTGGTCTCAACTCTAGGATGAGTTAATTATTATCAGTCAAAACCTACCAGTTCTGCTTCTTCTCTTGTATTTTCACGAAATATGAGAATTTAATAGCTCGAACCTATGTAGGCTATTTTACGGCGGACATTTCTGGGCCCATAACCCAAGGATATCGTAAGCGGCGAGAAAACTTTACCACCAGTTGCGGATGCGGCGGCGAGATTGGCGTTCAACAAAGAGGACTTGAAGGCAAGGGCTGAAATCCTACTTTTGTTATCACCGTCGGAATTAAAACAAATTAAAGTCTGCGCGACATCTAAAGCTGTATGGGACAAGTTAAAGGCTACTTATCAAAGCACTGGGCCTGCGAGGAAAGCTACCTTATTAAAACAATTGGTTCTAAAGCGAATGACCACAGGAGAAGATATACGTGACCACATAAATAACTTTATGGACATCGTGGACAAACTCGCAGATATGGATATAAAGGTACCTCCAGAACTGCTTAGCATAATGCTCCTCTACAGTTTGCCGACAACTTTTGAGAACTTTAGAATAGCCATAGAATCTCGAGACACCCTGCCTAATCCTGAAGATCTAAAAGTAAAGATTCTGGAAGAATACCAATTTGTGTCAAATAAAAAACAATGTCTATGAATATACCTACGTATATTTTAATAAATAATTCCCTCACAACATTAAGGAGACTATTTCAATCCTCTCCCATCCAATTTTCACCTGAGGCACTGAAGAATTAATACAAGAACAATTTCAGATCCAAGGCGATAATAACAAAGATACTGGCTGCAAAACAGAAAGAGATAGAACATGGTGTTGATGGCTTCATGGTGTACGATGCGAGAGTAGTGCCACATGTCAATGAGGTTTGTTAACATTTTTCTATAGAGGTTCCTGCTTTATCACAATCAAAGGTCATTTGTTCAAACTAGGCTGAGAGTCGGCACTTTTTGAACGTCAGACTTACATAAGACAGTCCCCCAAAACGCTGCCTTGCCTGCCCTTCACTACGTCCTAGTGTTTTTGTATCAGGTCATTCATGTGCAAAAAACTGATGTCGCTATATGTTATGTAAATAAAACTTAATCTATTCTCGAACATTGCCCTGTACCTATAGCCCATCGGCAATATCTGTATGACTCTTTCCAGCTATCTCTGTCAAAGATTGATAGCTAAGTAGGTAAACTTGATAGAGCTATTAGCAATAGTTAACTACTGAAACGCGTACAAAAACTTGAATGCAAATATTTTTTATACGCAACCGTAATAATTGGAAACTACGGAAACGCCTTGTCAAGTAAATTGAGTTTTTACTTAATGAAACATTCGTTGAAAATTTCCATCGCTTTACAAAGATCGTATTTTTAGAGTTCCGTTGGCAAATGGCAAAAAACGGAACACTTATGGATTCGCCATGTCTGTCTGTCTGTCCGTCCGTATGTCACAGCCACTTTTTCCGAAACTATAAGAGCTATGCTGTTGAAACTTGGTAAGTAGATGTATTGCACCGCATTAAGATTTTCACACAAAAGTAGAAAAATAACAATAAATTTTGGGGTTTTGTTTTTTTAAGTTTGGGTAAAAAAAACATTTTGAGTGTCAGTTCTAAGTATGGGGTACTTAGAACTGACACTCAAAATGTTTTTTTTTTTTTCCATCAAACCTATACGTGTGGTGCATCTACGGATAGGTCTTCAAAAATGATATTGAGGTTTCTAATATCATTATTTTCTAAACTGAATGGTTTGCGCGAGAGATACTTCGAAAGTGGTAAAATGTGTCCCGTCCCCCCCCCCCCCCCCCGTAACTTCTAAAATAAGAGAATGATAAGATAAAAAAAATATATGATGTACATTACTATGTAAACTTCCACTGAAAATTGGTTTGAACGAGATCTAGGAAGTAGTTTTTTTTTTAGTACGTCATAGATCGTAAACCGCAATTTACCTTGCATTCAATGAACTCAAATAGAAAAATTTAAAAAAAAATCATAAACATAAACCTTATGCATAAACTGTGAATACCTACAGGTTTGTACGGAACCCTCGGTGCGCGAGTCCGACTCGCACTTGGCCGGTTTTTTCATAAGTTATGTACCGTGATAGTCGCGTCTAGTGAATTCTATGTAATTGTTTTAAGGTATAAATTGCAATGATGGATGCAATGTTCGTGAAATGTACAACGCGATACCATGGCAGTTTTGTAATCGGATTGATTAAATAACAAAGTGTTACTAACTTAGGTAATGAGATAGGTACTAGATACGGTTGTCTTTTTGTCTAATTAGATAGATAGGTAATTTATCGTTATCCTAACCGACTACAGCTAAACTACTTATATTTAATGTCATTGAACGTGACTAAACGGAATAAACATTTTTTTCTTTTGTGGTTTGGAAATCATCAAATGACGTCCCTCGCTCTGGGCGGAGCGGAAGGGCGGAACCCACCCGTGTTCCTTCAGTTCCCTCCCAACTAGCAAAAACGTTGTATAAGATTAGAACTATACAACTAACAGACATGTAAGGGCTTTTCAACAGTTTTGCAGCAACTAAACAGTTGTAAAGTAGTATTCAATTCGACACATTAGTTATATATAATTTAAGTCATATTAACGTGTCTGGTAAACGTCATCTCAATATTTTTTTATGACGGTCATATAACGTTAAGACGAGTAAACGTTTCAGTCACAAAATAGTGATGAGTCGCCATGTTTTGTAAATCAAGAACCTTTAATTCAACACTTATATAACAAACAGTTACGTAATGATTTTGTAGTTAACTATTATAAAATCGTCTTACTAGTTCGTATAATTCTACCTTTAAGTAACTTTTAGGGTGAAACGTTATTCTTATATAACTTGTATAAGTCAATTGATTATTTAAACAATGATTAGGATCTTTTATATAACTCGTTCGCCATTTTTCATTAAGTATCTTAATTTTAATTATGGATTTCAAAAAGTGGAAAAGAATAAAACGAAGTGGTGGTTTTAGAAGAAAAGTAAATAAAAATTATCAATTATTATTGTTAAATAGATCAACGATACCTACATTTTATCTGGAAGAAACTGTACCCGGCCAAGCAGAAAGTGGTAAAAATGAAAGTGGTTCCGTACATTTTTCAACATTTAATGCGGTAAATGCTGGATCCAGTCAGGACAGGTGTTCTACAAATCTTTGTTCTGCTCATGTTCTTTTACCAGAAGGCATACATGATAGCGAAAGTAAGTTATTGTATAAAAAGCACCTTTATCAGATTTATTCGTAAGTTTATATTAACCAAATCTTATTTTTTTTGTAGACGATTTAAATAATTCCCATTTCTCTGAAGAAGACAACTGCAGTGACGACAGTTGTGAAGAACTTGATAAAGATAATCAATTCCGGCAAGATTTTAAAAATGGGCAATCAGTGAAATAATTAATAGAAGATTACCTCATATTCTTCCCAAAGATCCAAGAACGCTTCTTCAAACTAAAACAGTATCATTAATTCCATTGGATAAAGGCTACTATTGGCACAATGGTGTAACTGAACCACTTAAGAAATATTTAGAACATCTTACCCTCGTACCAGAAAGTATATCGTTAAATATAAACATTGATGGATTGCCAATATATAAGAGTTCCAGAGAACAAGTGTGGCCTATACTATGCAACATATTTGAAATACCATACCTGTCACCATTTGTAGTAGGCATATATTCAGGAAAAGGAAAACCTGCAGATTTAGAAGCTTACTTCAGACCTTTTGTCGCAGAAATGAAGGATCTTTTGCATAACAGCTTGAAAATTACAACAAAAAATGGAAAAGAGTTATTGGTTAAGATTACAATTAGAGCTTTTATCTGCGATTCTCCTGCAAGAGCACTAATTAAAGGTAAGGTTTTTATTACTTCTGTTATAAGATTGTAGAGTCGAGGACTTATTGATAAGCCATTTTCACTATTTTCCAATTTTGCACTTTTATAGATTCACGAGTACGAATATGACCGACTAAACCCGATTTACCCGCATTACATGGCTAATACGAATAGGTAGTGGCAACTGGCTCATCAATTAAAGTCCTCAACTGTACTATTAAGCATATATACTCGTACTATATCACTGCCTACTAACGAAAAGGCGGCCCTTTGTAAATTTTATATGAGATGATTAATGTTTCTTCATATTTATTTTTATTGTTGTACAAATAAAAAAATATCTTCCAATCTACATCTTTTGGAAATTTATTTTCAGGAGTGTGTAATTTCAATGGAAAACATGGATGTTTAAAGTGCACTGTGGTTGGCGAGTATTCACACCAGTCTAATACAGTCATATTTCCTGAGACCGATTGCCCCAGACGCAATAACGACGACTTTCGCTCCAAAATGTATGGCCAGCACCATAAGTACGATTCTCCCTTACTTGAACTGCCCATTGATATGATAGAAGATTTTCCTGTGGGCGATTCTCTCCACCTCATAGATTTAGGAATAATTAAAAGGTTGGAGGGACGGTAATTTTGGTAAAAAAGTTACGAAATGGTGTGCAAGAGATATTGCAAAATTCTCCCAGTTTATGACGAGTTGTCGCTTGCCAAAGGAAATACATAGGTCGGTTAAAACTATTGATGTTTTAGCTCATTGGAAGGCGTCAGAATTTCGTACATTTTTGTATTACCTAAGTTTTATAATATTAAAAGATTTGCTGTGTCCTGATCCCTCATCATTTCTTGTTATTTTTTTGTGCAATTACTATTTTCTCCAATGATAAACATTTTAAATTTCTTCGACTGGCTGAAACTTTACTTAAGTCTTTTGTTGAAAATTATGGTGGATATTACGGTAAACAGTATATAACCAGTAATGTTCACAATTTGACACATGTCATCGATGAAGTAAAGAGATTTGGTATATTGCAAAGCTTTAATGCATACCCGTTGGAAAATGAACTTTATTGCATCAAAAGAATGGTCAGACATGGATATCAGACACTTAGTCAAATTGCCAGAAGACTTATAGAGAAGAATAATATTGAATTAGAAATTTACGATGACAATGATAAAAAAATACCATTCATCCGCAAATGCAGAAGTAAAAATGGATTCATCACAAACTTGTATCTAGAAAATTATGTTTTGTCAACGCAGAGCGAAAACAAAGGAAACATAGAAATTCGTGGCAATTCCTTCAACAATTTATCTGATGTGTTTGAAACTCCAATAAAATCTTCATTTTTGAACATTTACAAAATATGTAATTTAGTTAGACAAGATCATTTTGAATGTTTATATACTGTCAATGATATTAAATGTAAATTAATTAGCGTTACGTATAACAATACTATTGTTTTTATACCCCTACTACATACTCTTTAATTGTAAATAAAAAACGCAAATACTTAAATGGGTTTTTTAATTGGCATCATTCAGACTTTTATTTATTTTTTTACATATCTTAAGTAGGTAATTATACAGTTGTTAATCATTTTTAATTTTACTTGAAAGTTAATACACAATTTTTTTTTAATGAATAAATGACATAAAACGTAGTATGTACGGTCGACCAAGCTATTTGGTTTACACTTTAACATGCAAATTACATTGTAAAATGTAAACCAAATAGCTTGGTCGACCGTACAGTGTACATATTAAGTACGTACTTTCGTACGTTTTTAAATAACAGACGCACACAATTTTTTAAGTCCTCTTCTGTGATTAAATACTCTTAATTCTAATTACTTAGGTTGATGGATATATTAAAGCTATTTGAGTATTTGGTTTACATTTTACAATGTAATTTGCATGATAAAATGTAAACCAAATAGCTTGGTCGACGTACGGCCGAGCAAGCTATTTGGTTTACATTTTAACATGCAAATTACATTGTAAAATGTAATCCAACTAACTTGGTCGACCGTACAACCAGTACAACGCACCACAGAAATTTAAATTCAGGAAGCAAACTATTTTAAACCCGTATCCGACAAAGAAGGAGAGAACTTAAAAATGTGTTACACAACAAAAGAAAAACATGATCATCAACAACAATATTAACATTATTAGGATTCATTAAGGACGCTATAACATTTTTGAATCGCTCAAGTTTAGGTATCTGAGTCGCCACACAATAACATTACGCGCACGCACACATTGAAACCATTGTCTGCTCGATTTTAAACATTAGTTAACTAATCTTGATACTCGAAGGTATTATTTATTTTATTTTACTAGCACTGTTGAGTAAAATTTGTAGTAAAGTAACTTTACTATCTGAATTTAGTTATAGTAAATAACTTTTACTACCATGATCATCAATATTTTTGGGGTAACGTATAATTTGACAATTAAAAAAAACGAGGTGTAACAATAAAATACTTTAACAATATTTTTGGATAATAAACAAATATAACTGATGGTGATCGTAGAATATCGTTGTAATCGTTGAAAATATACAGGATATTCCTTAAAGAAAACTAAGCAAAAATTGTGTGACGCGCGACCCTCACCTTTGAGATTGCAGCGCGTATTCAGAATTTTTTATTTATGTAAATAATTAAAGTTACGTTAAACATTTTGACTACATACTAGCAAAACCTCCAAAATTGATACCCATGTCGACATTTCATCATAACAGTACATCCGCCATTTTAAATTAAAAAATCGAAGATTTTATAATCCCTACCCCCAATATGGATAAAGATCTTTTTATAAAAAAACAATACCCGCCGTATTTGGATCAAATTTGGATGAATCATTCGTAATAACTATCCTAAAATTATCCAAATTTGATAGCTATGCCCACTTTTTATTTAAAAAGTTAAAATATTCGTCGTTTTGAATGAAAAACTTGTGGGGTCGCCTTTTTTTGGCTCCAAATGTAATTTGTATGGAGTTTTCGGCTTCAGCACCTTCGAAAATCTTGAAAACGACACCCATGATGAAAATTTTGAAAATTTTCGTAACCACCATTTTTGATTTTGAATCAGATTCAGCACCCTTGTTTACCCCTACCGCAAGCTACATTAAAGAATTTCGTTCCAAAAATGGACGACACTTGCATAATTTAATTACCACGTTGAAAATATAACTTTTTATTGAATAATTATCCGCCATTTTGAATTCTTGAAAATGAATACATAGTCATAATTACCCTACCTCAATAATCCCAACAGAATTTGATATTGAATTTGTTATTTATTTCTAAATCAAGTTCTGATAATAAGTTTGGTACTCATAGTTTTGGTCCGAAAAGTATCAACATTTTTCAACCACAGTATACAGCACGGCACTCACTTTATTATTATTTTGATCGTATTTATTTTGTACAAAAAAGTGATACGCCCGTGCTTCCTAGGGCGCGTCTGAGCGCGGAATGAGAAGCCGCGAGCTTAAAATGTATGAAGAAAGTTGAGAACGTTCTTTATTTTTCTCATAAATAAAAAAGTTATGTATTTAATTACAAAATATTTAGGCAAAACGTAGGAGATTATACTAGCCACAATTTGTTGTCATTTTGAAGTTAAAATATGCAGTTGATCTCACTATACAGGTACCTTTCCAGACCCTATTATTTTTCATTTTCTTCGATTATTGCGGTGGGGAAAACGTATTTTTGTGAAAATATTGTATGGGACTATATAATTTTTATAGTACCATAATGGAGATGAATAAATTATCTTTAATTAAAGACCATAATTGACTTCGCAGTTGTGATTCCTCTTGATGTAATTGGTACTGGAAAACCACCGATATTTGTAGAAAAATGTTATAGCGTCCTTAACAGAGTACTGTAAAACGGGATGTATAGAAACGCAGGGGTGAATCGAGACAAAACTTTGAATAGGATTATAACGTTGAAATAATAGTACCTATGCTGCCAACGTTGTCTGAAAATAATAAAGCAAAATTAGGCAAATAAATAGTACTTTTTGGTAACATATCATATCAATTTAATGTTAAAATCCCTTTCAAAGTTTTGTCTCTATTCACCCTTGGTTTTCTATACACCCTGTTTTACCCGGTAGCGTTCAGAAAAATCATTAAAAAAGATTCATCAATTCAGAGAAATTATTCATTTGGTTAAAAACATAGATATAAATGGTTAAAAACAAATATTACCTTCTTTTAAGTTGTTGCCTTAACAGTATTATTGATACTATGTATGTAATTATTGCATCCTTAAATAACAACTGATAAAACTATAACAAAATCAACATACCTAGTACCTATTTTCAATAACGGCAGTCGAACGGAAACTACCGAACCGCGTTTTTGAGACAAACTGTAGTCTGGAATTAACAAATCAACATATGGGTAATACTTATGGTCAAAATTTCTTTAAAATATTATCGTTATATCAACCTTAATCTAAACATCTAATTATATTCTAAATACCCTGGTTGCATAAGTAACTGTTAGCACTTATAACTTATTGACTACTAAAAATACTCAAAAATTGTTCGACACACCAATTCCTAAGAACGTAATTCGACTATTTCTTGTAAATCAAGATCATTATTGAGTATAACTGAATTTTGATCGAGGGACTGCCCATTTTGTTGAATTTCTTGAAGTACCTGTATTTCGGTAACTTTATTCTTAGGCATACTACGTTTGGGTCTAGATTTGCTAGATGAAGCACGCAACAACTTTATTTTATTTCTGGTTTCTGGCATTCTATCTTAGTATAGGTTATGTCCGATTCATGTTCAAGTTCAAAAAATAAATTGAACGTTCGAGTGTAGACTTTGAAACAAATTTTCGACGTTAACTTTTTAGAGCCTCCAGCCCAAGAGCATGTTGTCATAAATTTTCTTGTGAACATTATATCCACTAATGCGTAAGCGTTGTTGCTTCCTCGTCCTTTTCATTATATATTTTTTATAAATTCCACTTCTTTTTACGACACATTGAATTGATGACCAAGATGATTCGGGATATGAACAGGGATTCTTTAATAAATCCTCCACTTTTCTTCTTGGCCAATACAGGATACCATTTTCTTCCCATTTTTCAGGCACCGCTGATAAAACTAAATTTCCCCTTTCTAAAGTTTGTACAATTTTGTAGGTCATATCTGAAACAAAACATTGTTATGGTTAAATATTGCTATTATTAACACTCAAAAAACTCAAATTACAATAACAATAAATACTAAACATAAACACTACGTACTCGACTACTCGTATTAATTATTAATGTCTATTTGAAAAGTAAATTTGAAAATGGCTTCCTACACCGAGTATCAATCTATGACTAAACTAAAATTTAACGTAATGATTCGAGACATTCGCTTACGAAATGCGTAGAGCGAGATGGAAGAAAGGGGTATTCCACGACAACAAACATTTTTATTAGGCGTTTACTGTCGATACGCGGCTCGCCTTTGACAAATTTTATACACCTACATGTATTTAGGTACAACTGGCGCAGTGACAACGATTGGTGGTTATGTAGGTAAATATAATTTAGGAAACTAACCTTACAAAATAGTGATGAATATATATTATTTTTAAAAACAAATTAAAGTTTAATAGTTGCAGTAACATTCGTCCTCAGGAAAATGATCGTATATGGCATACTTATTACAGTTTTGGCACCAAAAGAAATCGTAGTTTAATAGTTTAGTTATGCTTCTATTATTATGGATGATAAAGTGTTTTAAGGTCGAGTCGGTAGGGTGATTACATCCATAGCACTTCTGTGATAACTGAAAATGCGTGTTATCCCATGGCCATCTTATTTGTTTTATCAACTTGAAGTCTTTTTTGGTCAAAAACTTATCAATGTCATAATATATCACCATGATGTCCCTGTAAAAAATAAAGAAGTATTCTCATGACTACACACAAAGGTTTTTCTATTTTCCAACAGAACTCTAATTGCAACCGTCATGGAGGACGCCATAAATCTTACAAAAACATGTATAAGACCAATTAGTTAGATAAAGGTCTAAATGTAGTCGCCCAATGTCTATTGGAAATATGGCGGAAACATTGATGCCAATTAATGTATTTTATTTTTATAAACAATACTGAAACACCAACATTATGAAGGCCCATTAAAATAATAAAGAAATAACCATACATATCATCGAAAATTTTAAATTCCCAGGTATAAGTCACCGCTCTTTATCTTCCACCACAGTCAACTTTCTTAACATTAAATTAATAAATAATAATGATTATCAAAACATATTGACTTACCTTTTTATAAATTTTATCACAACACGATAAATTGTTGTCACACAAGTTGTCTAGCTTCATAGCTTGCACCACTGACCGACCACCAGCATAACAAAACATCTATACGATGATTTAGTTCTGTAAGAGTATTACTGAAACTATTACAAAACTTATTAGTTAAACTTACAACGTCTACGTGATTTTTACTCAACTTTATTGTCGCTGACGCGACTTCAAAACGACCCTTACGCGATTTAAATGTTATATAATCTGCGCCCAAACCCGCGTTTTATTTACGTATAAAAAACTACTATAAAACCATTTTCATATGGCTAAAAGTTGTATGAAAAACGTTATTGTACCATTTATATGACATTATTTTGCTACTTGGGCTATGCCACGGCAACTCGTTCGAACAAATCTCACGACCCTGGCAGAACCAAATAGACCTAGCGCCTCACTACTTATAGTATTTAGGCCTGAAAAGGGTAGGTAGGTTACTATAACTAGATAGTGTTACGAGCTGGGGTTCGGGATAAATTAATTTAAACCAATATTATCGAAACACTCAAAACAGTTTAATTAAATAAACACAAATATCGCAGTAATTAAAACGTCAAACAGAATCACTTGTTTCGCTTGTACTGTATCGCTTGATTCGTATTCGCTCGCTTCCGAAATCGAACTGCCCGTCAGTTTTTTTTTTTTTTTTTTTTTTTGTAGGACATCTCGTAGTTAATCTGAAAAAGATTCTGACTACTTAAACGGATTTTTGCCCGGCGATTTCTAAAAAGTAAACTTTTTAGACCTCCAGCCGGGCCATAGTAAATTACAAACTAAAGCGAAAGTCCTAAGGGTAACCCCGAGGGGGGTTCGCACCTCGGCTTAGGCAATCACTGGGGGAGGGCAGCAAGGGACATGCTGGATCTGGGTTAAATTATTTAGGGGACTGCCCGTCAGCTCGACAATCCGCTATTTATATCCCGAGCAGAACATTCGCGAACATTCAACACTTTTCCACAGTTTACACGTAGCGTAGAAACTTCCAGTAATTTCCACAGACATCTATTTACTGTTTAATCCTGCTATTCGACAATAGATAGCGGTGGCGTCTACGTACAATTGTTCGTAGTACTTGCTACTTGATAACAGATGGCGTTAGCGTGTCGTTTCCAGTACTTTCGAACAGTGCCCCATCCATAGATGGAATTAGCGTGACGTTTCTAGACTTTTCGATCTACGTAACAATAGTATTGTTCACAAAATGATTTTCAAAGTTAAATTTTTAGACAGTTTCCTATTTTATGAAGTACCGGGCGTGTTACTTGTTGACAGTCCTAATCCTACAATGTCCTGCCATACCAAACAATGTAAAAACCAATTATTTTTAAAATAGTAACCATGAAGTTTCTTGTCGGCTCTTCTCCATAGAAAACAACCAATTGGAACCGTCCACTTAGCTTCTGACGTTTCATAAATACGTAACGCACGTTAACTATGACATGTAGGTTTATCTATACAAATAAATAAAATTGTAGTGTCTGTTTGTAATTTCAAATACAGCTTTTCAATAAATGCATATGAAAGTATATACGGTACTTACATCAAAAAAACATTTTTTATTTTTTTTGTCTGTCTGTCTGTTTGTTCCGGCTAATCTTCGAAACGGCTGGACCGATTTCGACTGGAAATGCACTGGCAGATTGCTGATATTATAAGGAGTAACGTAGGCTATAGTAATATATATTTTGTCTGGGTAGTACGTCTCCGTGTGATAATTTCCGAACCTCACGCGGGTGAAGCCGCGGGCACAGCTAATGTGAAATAATATACATATTTCAATGAACGGTGTTCTATGAGAAAAGGGTGTCCAAGTATTGTTAACTTGTTTACCTACTTTTTAGGGTTCTGTACCTAAAGGGTAAAACGGGACCCTCTTACTAAGACTCCGCTGTCCGTCCGTCCGTTTGTCACCAGGCTATACTTATCTCATGAACCGTGGCAGTTATAGAGTTGGAATTTTCACAGATGATGTATTTCTGTTGCCGCTATAACAACAAATACTAAAAAACAGAATTAAATAAATATTTAAGGGGGCTCCATACAACAAACGTGATTTTTTTGCCGATAATGGTACGGAACCCTTCGTGGGCGAGTCCTACTCGCACTTGGCCGGTTTTTTAAAATTCCGGAGCCAAATGGCAAATAATTATGTCACGTCCGCCTGTGCGTACGCCCGTCCGGACGTCACAGCCGTTTTACTCGGGGACTATTTATTATATCGATGAAAATTGGGCAGATGTTGCATTTTGTGCACTGCTAATATATAGTGTGTTGAAATGACGAAAAAGGAATTAGGACTCTCCAGGCACAGACGAATTTGAAAAAAAAAAACAGTGCAAATAAGCATAGGGTATCGTTGGACCATATATAAGATGTGTCCCAAAGTGACTTTTTATCTAGGTTACACCAAATACTAAAAAAGAGAATAAAATAAATATTAATTATAAAGGGTAAACGGCAAAAAAAATCCGTTTGGCCGTTTTTAATAGATAATGGTACGGAACCTTTCGTGCGCGAGTCCGACTCGCACTTGATCAGATTTTTTTTTTTTTTAATAAAGAACACTGGTAGTCACCTAAGGCATTAAGTCCGCCTATTGCACATTCGCGGACAGTAGCGGTGGATCACTTTTCATCCTTATGCCTTAACCAATAAGGTAGAAATATGTTCGACCGCCAGTGTCTATCTTATATAGTTTATAAATACACTATCTATCAAATTTCTACCTTACAGCTTTGGAAGAAAAGTGGCGCAACACCAAATCAGATCTGCAAGAAGTTCGAAGTGAACATAACGCCGCAGGACTTATTGTCTATACCCCGCGATGGAGTAACGTTGCAAGGACTGAAGCATAACGTGGCTATTTCTATACTCTTCATATACTACTGGCTGGCTGGCATCGGGCACTTCTTTTATAGCGGCAGTGTTGAAGACTCTGCTACTGCCGAAATATCAAGATTTCAAATCTGGCAGTGGATTCGATTTTCTGTAAGTATTTTTTATTTCGAAATTTCTCAATCCCTTGACCCGTCGCGTCACATCGCCCGCCCGCGCTATTACTTCATTTTCGCTTAGCGTTCTCTGTGACTTTTTTCTTTTTGCTATAATAATATACCCTTCCTCTAGAATTAGGCAAAGAATTTTTTTACAAATCGGATTGTGTGGATTCAGAGATTAACGCGTTCAAACAATATAACAAATTCTTAAGTTTATTATTATTGTAGATAGATTAGACGTAACATATGATTTATCCCGCCTCAATAAAAACCAATCTTTCTAACCTTTTCCCAAATATATTGGGATCGGCTTCCAATCTAACTAGATGCAGCTGAATACTAGTACTTTACATAGATGACTGCGTATGTGACTTCCACAACCAAGTTACAGGGAAACACGGTAACCCTTGGTAAGACTGGTTGTCAAACTTGACCTCTCTATATCTCAGACATCATTCATCATCATCATTTTAGCTGAAAGATGTCCACTGCTGGACATAAGCCTCCCCAAAGGGGGTTCGCCATAATCCTTACGCTTGGCTGGCGGGTTGGCGATCGCAGTATGGTGGTAAAATGAATAGAGAACGCTGCTGCCCATTCTCTAGTAATTCCCTTAGTAGCCTTTTACTACACCCAGGCGAAGAAATGGGATGGCGATATTCTTTACGCCCGGCATCACACGGAATAAAAGTACAAACTTATTACTGACACACTTCTGAGGCCCGTAAAGTCTCTAATAGAAGACTACAAGAGCATTGATCACCACTTTTGTGTTCCGATTCCAAACTCATGTTTTGTGATGTTCTTTATCGTGTCTGAGATGTCAAAATAATATCATTTCATTATCTTCAAAAGACTGCCTTGTTAGTCTAATGGTCAGAAGCGCTACTGCTTATCATGAGGTCCTGGTTTCGATTCCCAGGTTGTATATCTTTGGCAGTCGTTACGGGTAAGTCGGAAGCGCAAAGGCCTGACAACCAGTTAGTCCAGTTATTTGGTAACACGATACTCTTTAGTAAGCCAAGGGGTATTGTGTTTTGTTGAAGCGATCGGCGGCGGCGACTTCTCTCGTCCGGCCCTGGTGCAAGCCATGGTACGGAGCGAGAAGGCATGGGAAGCCGTCACCTCCTTCTGCGAAGCAGTAATTCTCGCAAAGAGGAGGCTTGCGGGAGAGGCAGTCTCTGCGCCCTTATGCCCCTAGCCGCCGCAGGAAGAGACGTCCCGGGCGTCGGCAGTCAATCGCGGACTCCCGGCCACCGCAGGCGCCGGCTCGCGGGTGGCTCAAATAGATGTCAGCATAACTGAAGGAGTCTGTTAGGACCGACGGCTGCCAGGGTCGCGAGATTTGTTCGAAGAGTTATCGTTACCCTGGCATATAGTCAACTGAAGGAACACGGGTGGGTTGTTGTCAGTAAAAGTCGGACACGGCCTCCCGTCCAGAGCGGGAAACGCTATTTCATGAATTTAACAAAAAAAAAGGTTGGGCATTTAGCAGCAGTCCGAACACTATATTCATGCCAGTTTGATGGTATTAGGCTGCCCCCTGCTTAAGTCTCATTTAATACATGTACTATCTATGTGAGATCTATAGGTACTCCTCTGCCTTAACCCCCGAGGATTAATGGGCATGATGTTATGTAATGTTATTTTAATTCCAGCCACAATTAGAGGACGATCCAAAGGTACGTGTCACAGCCAAGCAAGTGGAGAAGGCAGCTGCAAGCTTCGCGGCTCACGCGCATAAAAACCTTTGTCGTTCGAACGCAGAACGAAAACGCTTGAACGCCGCTCGGTACATGAGCATGGAATTATTCCTCAGTAGAAACCCTCCGGAATTTATAACTAGCTATCTGAATGACAATCATAAATTCAGGACTTTGCACAACAAAGCGCTCATGAGTAACTTATAAAGCAATAAGAGCAGTATAACAAACAGTCCTTTTTAGAGATATCTTTTACCTCTGATTTTGCAGCACCGTCAAAGTCTCTGTGACCTTTATTTTCGTTGGAATAAGGTTGGTGTTCGGTTGCTGGCATTAGCAAGTCTGTCGAAATCACAATGATCTTTATTCTTTTTACGATAAGGTTGCGCCTGTCAAAAGTATAATAACAGTGAAGGAATATAGAATAGAATAGGTCTTTATTTGCTTAGCATGTAGGTACATATATATAAATTGTTGAATTAAGTATACTGGAATTCGTATAATAAGCGAAAAAATACACGTTATATAATAATTATTGACTGTAATTTTATACTAAACTCTGTGATAATCATTGTTTTGACGTTTAAAATAAGTGTTAAAGTGTTTTCTATCATTCCTGTTATTATATGTTATGGGTTAAGTTTTGTTTTATTTTTTAAACACGCCTGGATATCCCCAAGATTTAGTGACAATAAGTGATGGTACACATACTCTATTTCCGACAGAACGAAAGAGACCATAGTCTTTCTCCGCACATATTAATGGCTAAGTGATTGAAAACTTATTCTTTTTGATGTTCTAAATAAAAAGCAAAAGTTAGCAATGACAATGTCACAAACGTCATCCAACACCAGTGTCTACCGGTGTCCGTATTTTTAATATTTTATATTTTTACCCATTAAGTACCTTTACATCGTTTTTTTAATGTTGCTTACGAAACTCTGAAGAAAAAATAATAAGGAAAATGAGTACAATTAATTCTCATACTGCTAGACTTCTAGGTGGTAATTTGCTGACGGTGAGACCTCTTTCTTCGCGATTATGTAGTGCGTAGACAGCTTAGATCTTGGACTCAACATTTATATTTCTCGAGCCAATGTGTGGAACTCCTTGGCATCTTGTACCTTTGTGTTCCTTTATGGTGGCTCTGAAGTGCGCTATCGCCGCACACCTGTCACCTACAGGTTTTGTTACTATTCAGTGACTTCAGATTTTCCGCCATAAAGTCGAGTTGACATCAGCAGCAGGTGAATTGAGATACCAAGCGCAGTTTGTTGTGGAGCGATGAAGGCAGAGACCACACGGTGAGATGAGTTGCTAACGGCCGCGTTTGAAAGCGATCGTCTCAGGAGTATATGAACGTTGCGTTCATACATAAATTTTTGTTCGAAAACGCGTGGTCGCATCGATAAAAGAAACCTTCCGGTTTTCCGAAGAAATTTGTGACACGCGACGAATTCATACTCTCGCGATGATCACTATTGGTAAGGACATGGCTTTCGACGTCGTCGACCGCGACGGCGGTAGAGGGACTCGATCGACAGACCATTGTCACGCGTGGTAGCGGACGCTTCGAATTTGCGTCGTTATATTGATTACATATTACTTTCAGGAAGCTGAAAAACAATCCTCTTAGTGCATATAATAATTTGGTTATAGTATGTACCTAATGGCTTTTTTTGGCTATCTCGCCATCGCGCGTGTACAATACAATCTAACGAAGAATATTTCCTAGAATGAAAATTTATTAAAGAGTATCCGTTTTGGAAGGATTTTTAAATAATTATGTATATTTGAGAGGGGGGTTAGATGTGGTGATCAAGTTTACGAATTGCTCAACACTTATTTTTGATACGTAGTCGCGGGCCCCTATTCCAACGGGCTCCAATTTCTGTCCGCAGGGTTTAAAGGAACCTAACACGAAGATGATTGGGACTCGGTAGCTCGCTTTGATCTATTACTTGGGCCCCGTCACCCCCTTCGAACTTAACTTGTGCGGCACAGGATGCCACAAGTTCCGAGCTCGCTTCGCTAGCTCATGCATCCTAAGTTCTCATTGCCTTTTTATTGTTTCTAAATCGGGAAGTGTCTTTCCGTCAAACTTATGATCGCTTAAATATATTGTTTTGATAGGGTAGGTGGCATACCTACACGTTCCCACCTCCACTCTCCCTACCATTCAGTGTCACAACTGTTGGTCGTGTAGAATCCATTTGTCATGTAGATTTGGTCATGTAGAATCCATTTGTCGTTCCAAACCCCGCTGCAAGAAGTGTGGCAATGATCACCCCGGTGATGGTTGTAGCATTGCATAGCGAAGCTTTCTGCGTGTTTTGCTCTGGAAGTCACTTTGCTAATAGCAGGGCCTGCCCGGAGTACCGGTAGAAGACTATTAAAACAATCATGGCTGAGAAAGTGATTTCCTATTCCGAAGCAAGCAAAACTGTTCCCGTATCTTCTCGCAGCTATGCAGATATTGCTAAATCACAGACTCAGTCATATCGCTAAACCGTGTTTCTTAAGCCAAAGACCCATGCTCCCCTTTCCCCCTCCTATGACAAAGTAGCTCATCAGCAGCTCACTAACACTCCCCAATCCTCTCAGCATAATGGTTGTCTGGTTGTGGTCTCAATAAACAAACAGTATCTCTTGAAAACCTAACTTCAGTTATTGAAACTCTTAGTAAACACCTATTAACTTTAATGTCTTCAACAAATAAAAATCTATTACCGTCCAACGTTGCTTCTCCACTTGAAAATTTACTTTCATCCCATAATTATGGCTCGGTTGGTGTTCCTTCAATGGAATGTGAGTCGCGTGTGGCATAAAAAGCACGACTTCACATTCCTTCTGAACAAACACAAACCTTTAGCTTGTTCTCTCGCCGAGACTTGGCTGGTTCCAAGTCTTAATTTCCGCTTACCTTCGTTTAATATTCTCAGAAGTGACCGATCTGATAGCTATGGCGGGTCGGCTCTCTGCATGAACAATCGTGTTCCACTTTTTATTGTAACTTTGCCTTCTCTAGGCGATGATTTTAGCATTGTGGCTGGTAGGATAACCCTCTTATCTGTCTATATTGCTCATCCTCATCAAAGTTTCCTTCCAATTTTAAAACATATATTGCAATGGCCCTGTACTTGTTATGGGGGACTTCAACTGCCCTCGTTTTAGGTGGGGTTCTAATCGTTGCGACTCTTTTGGGGAAGGCTTAGTCGAAGTCTTAGATGACCTTAACCTATGTATCCTGAAAAATGGCTGCCCAACCCGTAGGTCGCTTCGTGGACAGAATAAAAGCTGTGTTGACCTTACGTTTTGTACTCTGGATATCGCTGCGTCATATCATTGGGAGTGTACCCGTTTGTCACATGGTAGTGACCACTATCCAATTATAATAACTTTAGCTGACAAAACTTACTTAGAAAAAATCGAACCCTCCACTCTTGATGTATAATTTCTCCAATCCTGATTGGGCGGGATATTCCTCTTTATTGGACGACAAAATAGACTCGCTTCAAAATTTAGATACTTGTGATTTCGATTCTCTAGGCCCCCTAGGTATCAAATTGTTTCAAAAACTTCATTTCTGCAATAATAGCTATAAAAAACTCAGCACGGGAACTGATCCCTCCTCCACCATGGTGGGATCAAGAATGCCCAGCAGCCATAAGGAAAAGGAATGATGCTGAAAATGTTTAAGTTTTTCTCTTTTATCTCTTATATTCATACGCTACTCTAATGCATACCTGTTATTTGCATGGTTAACTGAAGTGCCAATTTTGCATTTTATATTATTGAATAGTAACTACGTGACTGTGCTGTTGGTGTGCTTACCTATTATAAATAAATAATTTAAAATTTATTTATTTGTTTTAGACATACTTTTACGTAGTCCATAGTAACATGAATAAATTTTAAAATTATGAACTATTTAAAAATATTCAAAATTCAATACAGATAAAAATCTAAAATAAAAATTGTGATAAGTTGAATTGAAATAAATAAATAAATAAGTTAATGAATGAATGGATGGTGTTTGTTTGAATGAATTTTGATTTGAAATAAATACGACCACGACTTTCAGATGAGAATAATCTCTTATTTCATAATTTTTCAAATTTTTAGAGCGTGATTTTTTAGTAGTTGTGTTTCGAACTTACCTACTTTTTAATTATTTTGTTGTTAGCTACAAATTATTCATTAAAAAAAAGAGCTATTTAAGCCGTTTCATTTTATACCCAACAATTCATTGTTCGTAACTTTGTCCTCTATAGGGCGCCATATTCAGAGTAGCGGGATCAAGACGCTTCCAACGATACCTTTTGTCAAATTAATGATTTTAAGGAAAAAGATGAACATACGTACACTGCCACATATATAATAAATAACGGATACGCATCATTGCACCCGCATAATTGATATATTCAATTCAATACAATCTTTGATATTATAGAAAACAATATGCTCCCGGTTTCGCGGTGGTGTACCGACAACGCCGATGACGACATCAAACGTCCGAAACAATGCTTCTGAGGCTACGTTTGACATCCAGGTAGCTATCTATTTATAAATTACTTCGACCTTAATTGTATTTTTTTATAAAACTTAAGGTGAATGCTCCAAACCAGCCCGCGAGATTCAAAATTTCTTACGTTTTTTGCAATTTGCAGGCCAGTGCTAGGTTGTATGTTGATTAAAATATTATTCGCGCCTGTAAGACATATGTAGTTACAGAATTATAATCATC
Source organism: Aporophyla nigra (assembly GCA_947507805.1). NCBI lineage: Eukaryota > Metazoa > Arthropoda > Insecta > Lepidoptera > Noctuidae > Aporophyla > Aporophyla nigra. The sequence goes on along the minus strand of OX382292.1, from coordinate 19,889,058 downwards.
AAAATCACCAATACAACCCTCCAAGTTCATAAAGGCCTAAGAACAAAAGAAAAGAGAAAAAGTCATTCCTACAGCTTTATGAACTTAGAGCGTTGTATTGATGATTTTGATGATTATAATTCTGTAACTACATATGTCTTACAGGCGCGAACAATATTTTAATCAACATACAACCTAGCACTGGCCTGCAAATTGCAAAAAACGTAAGAAAATTTGAATTTCGCGGGCTGGTTGAAGCATTCACCTTAATAAAAGGCCTTTTAATTCTGCCAGAGCATTTGAAAAAACATCCCAGAATAAAAGTGGGTGCGATTCATGTTTTGCCGACAACAGAAACTACAATTCAATGGAATCAAACCGCAATTCATGGATTGCATTACTTCATGCCTCATTATTACTTAGGTCTCGTGAAAAATTGTCCACGCTAAGAATAGAGAGTTCACAGCTCACACATCTCGAGTAAACGCTGAATACGATTTCTAGTATGAGTGAGCGAGACAATAGGAATACGTTGTTGACGTCGAAAGATGTCACGTGGCGTGTGCGTTACGCCAGCGAAATGTTGTCGCTAAAAAAAGAACTTGTTTTTGAAAAACAAGTTCTTATTTTCCAATGGTGTCGATTATATAGAAAAAATAAAATTGCACAGCATAAGCACAAATTAAGAGCCACCGTAGTAAAAAAAAAACATAATTGTATCACGCCGTTTGAGAGGTACCTACAGCAATTCGCTAAACGTTACCCCAGCGGCATCTTGAATAACTCTGAAACCTCAAGACGCACAAATTTAATTTTTTGGGCACACACAAAACATGCCGCTGGGGTAACGTTACTCCAGCGGAATCTGTTTTTCGTGAATATCTTTGGATCGGCTGGACGCACAATTCTAAATTTCGGGCACATTTACAGGAGATGGGGTACTAATTATCTGTCAAGCCGAAATCCTGAAAAGCGACAACATTCCGCTGGCGGAACGCACACTCACGTGGCTATTTCCTTCGACGCGGTCTAGCGAATCTTACGACAAAATCATTGCCTAAACCAAAGTTTTACTGTCTCTGAAGTAAGCTTTTTGTTTGATACTAGCCTTACAAACTCCACAAATTGGATAAGGCCCCATCTCAAAAATCGACCATAAAAGCTGCAGATGCCATCAAATTATACACCGAGATGCTGGTTTGCCGACGAATGGAAGCGGCTTGTGCGAACTTGTACAAAGAGAAGGCAATCCGCGGTTTTTGTCACTTATATTCAGGTGTGACTTTGTTATTTGTAGGTGCTTACATAATTTATTAATTGAAGGGATACTCTTGACTACGTACTGCCTGCGTTTTTCTAGTAGTCAAGCCGTAGTTGACGGCTTAGTGTGGGGTTCTGGGCACTCGTGGGTTCGATCCCCACGAATGGTAAAGCGTTTTTGGGTGTTTTCTGATGAATTTCTGAGTGGTGATTCCGGTCCACCCAGATGCGATTCTACTGCCACTAACAGTGACACTGGCATTGCCGTGTTCATTAAGAGTAAAAATAAAGGGCCGGACAAACGTTTCAAATTATCACACAGAACTTCTAAACCCATATTTCATTAATAGTATGTAGACGCTAAAGTAAACCTTGTTTCTTTTTTACGCCTTTACGGATTTAGCATGAAATTTGTCGCAAGGATAAACCAGGAGCCCGGGTTAGGACATAGGATAATTTTATCTCGGTAGTAAGGTCCCGTGGGATAATTTCCGAACTCAACGCGGGTAGATCTGCGGGCAAAAGCTAGTAAACTAATTTCAATGAATAGGAATAGATGTTTCAGAATACACGATACCGACAATCATACCTACACGACTACTTTAAGGTAATTCTGTAAAGAATTTTATCCAATTCACATAAAATTTAATTTGAACAGTTCGTTCGCCCGCTTTATTTTGAAACTAATTTTATTCAACACTGCAAAACTGCAAACCCATTTGAGGAATACGTGCAGAGGCGGGGCGCGTCAGGGAGAGGCAAGCTATGCGCCCTCACGCCACTAGCCGCCGCAGGAGGAGACGTCCCGGGCATCGGGAGTCGATTGCGGACTCCCGACCACCGAAGGCGCGGGCTTGCGGGCGGCGAGCAATGGATAGCTCACCGCCCGGTAAGGACACCTTATCTCCTTACCAGGTCCTTATCTCGACGCCTCAAACAGATGTCAGCAAACTGAAGGGGTCTGCTAGTATCGATGCCTGCCAGGGTCGCGAGATTTGTTCGAAAGAGATACCGTGGCCGTGGCATATGGGCAACTGAAGAAACACGGATGGGTTTAGATTAGTAAAAGTCTGACACGCCCTTCCGCTCCACCCTAGAGCGGGAGACATGATTTGATGATTTCCCACCCACAAAAAAAAAAACGAAAAAAGAATACGTGCACGAAAGGTATTATTAGTATAATTACGTACTGTTATGCAGCAGCGGCCTAATAAATAAATATATACTAGGTCAAGAGGCAGTAGCCGTGGGTATGAAAGCGGTGATGCGTCCCCAGGACACAGCGATAACTGCGTACCGTTGCCACGCCTGGACGTATCTGATGGACGTTCCTCCGGTGGGTGTGATCGCTGAGCTGACCGGCCGCAAGTCAGGGAACGCGCGAGGCAAGGGAGGCTCCATGCATATGTACGGCAGAAATTTCTATGGTGGCAATGGTATTGTGGGCGGTCAGGTAAGTTACGTTATTATTTATTTTAACAGGTATGAACGGCAGACATGACGCTTTGTAACAAGCACCCCAGGAACAAAGCACCCTAATAAAAATTGCCTATTTTCAATTTGTTTTTTTATTAAATTAATAAGATTTATATATTCATCATCCGATGGCTTCTGCTTCAGCTTCGTGCAGTAAGAGTGCTGGCTGAATGGCTCGGCACACCATAATTAATGACATCATCCGTCGTGCTCTCGTCATCGCCAGGGTGCAAGTTCTTTTAGAACCCAACGACTTGGTTCGCGATGATGGGAACATATCAGACGAAATGACCATAATACCCTGGAAGTTAGGCAGGCATTTAGTGTGCGACGCAACATATGGCGACACCCTTGCGCCATTCCATCGTTTTAGTAGTAGCTGCGCTGGAGAGGCTACTGCAGGTGCGGAAAACCTCAAACAGCGAAAATTTTCCAAACTTATTAGGAGTTATACAATGTGTCCCAGAATTCAACGTCAAGCCGAAAACGGGCAATAGGCCAAGTCGTGACAGTTATTAGAAAAATATTTAAAAAAGTCTTGGTCATGTACTTTTCAAATTTTATGGATTCAAAAATAAATCTCAAAAAGTGATACCCTGTGATGATCTTTCAAGTCCTGTGACTACAAATATTAACTTTTCGTCAGTTTTTTTTCTGTAACGTAACCATGAATAACCCTTCTGTAAATTACAGTTAAAACATAACTACCTCAGTCATAACCGCATGTAGTGTAAAAAAATGTACTACACTATTTTGGCAAGTAACTTTAAAAGATGACGCGTTTAGTCTGGATTCCAAAATGGTATGCCACTTACTAATTGCTACTTCTTAATTGAGGAAAAACATCTTTTTTTTATGAAGCTGGATTTCATACAAGTTTGATTGAGACGAAGAGTAACGTTATTTGACTAGTGCGAGCGAGACAAATGGTGACGCTACTTTGTTAAGTGTGTGTGAAACAGATAGAGACGCCACTCTGACGAAACAGGGATGCGTTAGGTAAATTGTGTTTACTACGCATCTTTCTGTATTTGTATTGACTTCGTATTTACAACTATGGCTTTGTTTATTGGAATTGATTTGCATTGTGATTTGGTTTTAATCGTAATCAGAGGGTCAATTCCCTAGTCAAATGGTTAGCGAGGGAAGACCCATAATGCCCTACGAGGCCGAAGTCCTGCAAGCAGTTGAAGACCCAAGTATCTCAGTACGTGGAATTCAACAGAGCATAGGAGTCCCCAAAAGTACTGCACAACGTATTAAAAAAAAAAAAAAAACGAGTTTCACCCATACCATGTACGACGAGTAAAAAGTCTGCTACCCCGAGACTACCCAGAGAGAGTGCAATTTTGTCAAACGATGTTGCAGAGGCACCGAGAGGATCTGCGATTCTTAGAAAAAAATCTATGGTCAGATGAATCAACATTTAAAAAGGACGGTTACATGAACCTCCACAATTTGCACGAATAGCACGTGGAAAATCCAAATTTGATGCGGGAAGACAGATTGTAGTACCAGTTTAAAGTAAATATGTGGACGGGAATTTTGAATAGTAAAGTTATTGGTCCAATCGAGCTGCCGGAGAACTTAAATGCCCAGAGGTAGGTATTTGAACTTTTTACAAAACCAATTACCAGAATTTTGGAAGAAGTGCCACTGAACATTTACGCCAGCATGTGGTACCAACAAGATTGCTGCCCAGCGCATTATGCTCTAAAGGTACGTGAGTTTCTCAATCGTGAATACCCAGATAGGTGGATAGGACGGGGTGGTACAATTTCGCGCCAAAGAATTGCAGAAGCCGCTGAATACATCAACTCGAGACGATACGCCCGTCTTCTTACGCGATTTTTAAAGAGATGTAGAGCTTGCATTGCAGCTTAAGGCAAACAATTCGAACATTCAATATAAACTTGGTAAATCTGATTTAATAAAAATTATAACTAAAGAAATCCAACAACTGAATTTTATTTCAAACGCACCTAAATAATAATTAACAATCTTACAAGTTATAATTCATCTTATCTCTATACTTATTACTACTAGGGATGTTTAGATATATCTATTTGTTTTTTTCTTATTTGACACCGGTTCCTCGATTGTCTTGCTTTCCAGCATAGGCCTCCCCAAGTGATCTCCACAAGCAACGATCTCTTGCTTTCCTCATCCAATTCGTACCTGCCAACTTTTGAATATCATCTTCCCATCTACGATACTGTCTGCCTTTTCTTCTAATTTTATATTTCGGACACAATTCTGTCACTTCTTTGGCCCATTTCCCCATCTGACTTTTTATTAAATAGCCTGCCCATTTTCACTTCAATTGTTTTATTTTGTATTGTAATATACATCTATAATTTTGGTTTGTTTCCTTATTGTTGTTAATCTTATTGTCTTCTAATTTTATGTTGATTATACTTCTTTCCATTCTATGTTGGCAAGTTTCAAGCGCTTTCATATTTTTGTTTGTGCAACTCCATGTCTGACACCCATATGTGATACTCGGCAGAATACATGTATTAAATACTTTCTTTTTTGCTCTTAGTGGTATATCTGAGTTTTTCATTTTTTAAAGCTCAGTATTTCTTCCATCCTAAGGTTATTCTATTGTTAATTTCTTTTGTTGTAAGATCTGTTGGAGATATTATTTGGCCAAGATAAGTATACTCTTTTACATACTGCAGATCACTAACGTTGCGCGGTTTTATTGGGATGTCCGTGTGGTTTGTCATCAACTTGGATTTGCTTGTATTTATTGATAATCCCACCTTTTCGCTTTTGTATACTAGTTCCGCAATCATGATCTGTAATATCGCTGGGTCTTCACATATCAAGATAAGGTCATCCGCGAATCTTAAATGGTTTAGTTCAACTCCATTCTAGTTGTCGAAATATATGTTCTAAGGTTGCAGAGAACAGTTTTGGTGATAAGGGGTCTCCCTGTCTAACTCGATGTCTGATGGAATAACATTCTCCTTTCCTTTCTGTGCGTATTTTTGTCATATTTTCGTATATGTTTTGGATTATACGTATATATAGTATGGACTCCTTGTTTGGTAAGGGTCTCCCATATTTTCGCGTGGAGTCGAAAGCATTGTTGTAATCTATAAACGCCAAGTAGGTAGTAGTTTATTTGATATTCGCTGCATTTCTGAATTAACTGTTTTCTAGTATGAATGTGGTCCATGGTTGAGAAGCCACTTCTAAAACCTGCTTGTTCTTTTGGTTGGTTCTCGTCCAAAGTAGAATTATAGTTGATGTCGTCCATTGATGCGGTATACCGGATGACATTGTTTACCGTCTCGACCTTCATATGTAGTATTGAGTAACTAGAATAGAAGGCAGGAAGGCCTTCAGATTCATCGCAGGTGACTAAAGGAGCGCGGGAGGCGGGTGGACGGGGATGCGTATGCGACTCGTGTGCCTACGAAAGATCAATGAAGCAGCCTATCGGCCGGCTTCAAAGGGTAGGACCGCGCTACGAAATCATTGATATATGCCACGCATTGAGTAGGGTGCGTGTGATTTGAGTTTCGATAGATTTTAATTGTTTATTTTTTTCTTTTTTTTCCAAATTTCTGTTTTTGTTGTTCTAGTATGAAAATGTTACTTTAAATGTGTAGTATTTATTGCTAGATCAATTTCATTACATATTATTCGAAAATAAAAATTTCTATGCCATAGGCTTCTACCCCGTTCACTTATTACACCCATTTTTTTTCAAGACGTTATAAAATGTTACCCGGTATATTCAGTCGTAAGAATTTCGCTAAACAAAATTGTTAATGTATTCAGAATAATCTGTGATGTTCCTATCAAGATTTCGTTTGAAATGCCATCTTCACCTGGTGCTTTCCCTCTCTTTTGCGATTTAATGGCTTTCGTAACTTCATCTTTTAGTATGTTTGGGATTGGTTCTTCAGTGTCCATATAGACGTTTGTTTGAGGTCTTGTTCTCTCTGCATTGTAAAGCTCACGGTAGAAACGCACCTAAAACTAACAAATAACTTTTTTCCTCAATTAAGAAGTAGCAATTAGTAAGTGGCATACAATTCAGACTAAACGCGCCATCTTTTAAAGTTATTTGCCAAAATAGTGTAGTACATTTTTTTACACTACACGCGGTTAAAGTTGGGTGATGTAATAATTTTTAATTCAATGGTGGGCAAAAATCTAACATTTTATTTAAAACTGAGGTAGTTATGGTTTTAACTGTAATTTACAGAAGGGTTATTCATGGTTATGTCACAGAAAAAAACTGACGAAAAGTTAAAATTAAATTTGTAGTCACAGGACTTGAAAGATCATCACAGGGTGTCACTTTTTGAGATTTATTTTTGATCCATAAAATTTTAAAAGCCTACATGGCCAAGATTTTTTTAAATATTTTTCTAATAACTGTCACGACTTGCGTATTGCCCGTTTTCGGCTTGACGTTGATTTCTGGGACACGTTGTATATTCGAGCCGTTTGGGGTTGAAACACTAGGGAATGGGGTTCGAGTAATTGATTTTTCGAGACATCGCCAAGCGGTTTGTCAATTTGTGGTCGTTTACGTGACCAGAGGTTTATTTTTTCGCCAAAGAATCAGCATTGCCATGTAACGTGGCAATGCTACTAGCCTTTTGGGCACTTTTCCTATTGACAGCGAAGCGGACGAATTTTTTATGCCTTTTCTCGCTTTTTTTAAACATTATATATGTAGGTACACGTACATATTATTATTAAAATGAAACATGGTTTTTTATTCCTGTACTGTATTTACTAAGGCGAAAGCGACGACTTTTGCTCCGAATGCTACAATTCATCTGAGGTTCCGTTGAACGTCGTCTCGGTTCTAGTAGAGACATAATGTACTAATTTTTTAGCGGATTTTTTAAGAGGTTGTCCATCATTATTTACTCGGCGGAGGTATGCAGATGTCCTTAATGTTCGTCTATAGCACAGTACACTCCCTAGCTCCCCCTGTTTCACTCCCACACACGCACACCGCACCGCACCTAATACCTTAATAATAACCCCTAATACCTTACACCGCAGATAATCATAGGTATTACGCGCTACACTGCAATGCATTGTCCGTCATCCTGGCCACACATATGTGGATGGTGTCATGTCATCAGGCCACACATATGTGGATGTGGTGTCATCAGACCATACATCTTCTTGTGAAATTCAGCCTGACGGCAGACTACACCGATGTCGTATTTATAGGAGAATCTAGTCTTACCTCCAATCCAAGCTTCAGCAACCAAACTTGTTGCTCTCAACACAAAATTATGAATAAAGTCTTTTTTTCAGGTCCCATTAGGTACGGGAATAGCCTTCGCGCATAAATACAAAGGTGATGGTGGAATGTGCTTCGTATTGTATGGTGATGGCGCCGCCAACCAAGGTCAATTATTCGAAGCATTCAACATTGCCAAACTATGGGTATTGCCTGCCGTATTTGTCTGCGAAAACAATAGATATGGTGAGATTTTTGTATGCTATCATTGGTGAAACCACGAGCGGACCCGATTCACCCCAATATTAGCCGAGCGTCATCTGATATTGCCGAGCTTTACGAAGTAGGTCGAATGACGTGCGATAATTCACGAACTTTCTTCGAAGTTTTGACTGGATTATGGCCCAAACATGATTTTTTGACGTCCGTGTACACGTCGACTTATCTCCGCACTGCCGGCATGCATTGCGTCAAACCTGAACATACCAACGCTGCTTGGCGGTAGGAGTACGACTTTAGTAGCTACGTATGCTTGTAGTAGGTCTTTCACCAGACGGACTCTGGCAAAGAGTTCTTCTGTGTATTGAATAATTAGTAAAATATTATTCAATTCGGTTCCTTCCTTTATCTACCAGAAGAACTAGAAAATGGAGGCAGGTACATTGGGCAAAATTATATAAAAAGTCGTAATTAACAACCACAGCAAAGGACTTCATCCTTGATTATAACTTATAAATGGTCAACTAAGTAGTAGTTATAGATTCAGTTCACTATTTGACGTGTGTCTTGCATCATCAGGTTTGGGAACGGCCGCAGCTCGTTCGTCAGCCTCCACAGACTATTACACGCGCGGTGACTACATCCCCGGCATCTGGATCGATGGCATGGATGTACTTGGGTGTATGGAGGCAACCAAGTTTGCCATCGAATGGGTCAATAGTGGAAAAGGTTTGGACTCGAAACACTCGACATCATCATCAATCTCGTGCCCCTATCCCGATTTATTTGGCATTGATGAAGATGTCTTTGGCCGTCATCTCAGTAGCCACTTTCAAGCCATTTTAATTTTCACCCTGCCCATCTAGGTTTCGGGGTACCTAAGATGGTACAGGTCAAATACCATTTACCCCGCTATCCACGAGAGGTATTTTTTACACTTCGCCCAAAGATTGTCTATTAATGAAATTGACCACAGCTGCCAACTATAAAAACAAAACTTAACATAGGCCCATTTCTACTCGTCAGGTCCGATTGTGCTAGAGATGGAAACGTACCGCTACTTCGGCCACTCATTGTCGGACCCGGGCACGTCGTACCGTACGCGCGAGGAAGTGCAGAAAGTCCGTAAAACCAGGGACCCCATCACCAACTTCAGGGAAAGGATCGTCAGCAAGAATCTCGTCACAGCCGACAAAATTAAGGTGATAATAACAACATCACACCTGTTTCTCCACAAAGCAGAAGTTTACATCACATTTCGACAGTTGTTTAGTTCTATGCAATATGGAATCCTATTGCCACCAACCGGGCACACATTCTCATCCTGATGAAAAAACGACATCGAACCCAGGACCAAGCTCAGCCTAACGAAGCAATCCGATTAATAAGGTGGATTACGATGCAATGCTAGAGCGGTAGTAGCCCAGTGGTAAAAGCCACGATTTACCAGTAGTACGTCGTGGGTTCGAACCCTGACAGATGCTTTACTTTGTGTGAGGATGTAAATTACGAAATGCTACTTTAAACTTCTGCAATGTACCATTGATTACCTACGGGGAGCCTGGAGATCCGTAACAGAGGGTTTCCCTAGTACGGACTCCAGTCTCTCGCAAAGGAGCTTTTGATCACATTTACTGATTATGACTAGTCCTAAGATGTTAATTCTAAGCCAACCTTTGTAGAGAGAGAAATAAATTTATATTGTATTGTATTGTATCACCACTATTCTCAAAACGGTGAAGGAAAATATCGTGAGAAAACCGGCATGTCTTAGAACCAAAAAGTCGAAGACATGTGACATCTGCCAACTCGCACTGAGCCCGCGTGGTGAATTAGGTACGGGGCACTCAATCTCACAGAGAGGTGGCCTGTGTTCCTGCAGTGGGAACATTATAAATTCAAAATTCAAATTTAAGCCTAATTATGCTTATGCTACGCTGTAAAATCCAGGTCCCATCCCTGCACCCTAATTGCGAAACGAACTATTTATCAGAATCTGAATGGTATTGAAGATTATATCTAAACCATTGCGTCATTTGTTCGAATAAATTGTCGGCTCAGCAACGTAAATAACGCAAGGAATGTTGTTTAACTATCAATATGGAACCAATTCCTACCGATAAAAAGTTACGGAATTATCCCTCTGATTTATGTGACGGCAGGACCTCCCACCAATTTTATTTTCTTTCTTACACTACGTGGTCAAGACCACGTGTTTGGATACATTTGCGGGGTAATTGCGGAACATAATATTATCAGTTGTCCGTTCAATAGTCATTGCATTATTTACCGGGTTGAGAAGACAAATTTTCATACATGAGTAATGTATTAGCAATATAAGTATGTACTTCAACATTATTTAGTTTCCGATTGACTAGCTTCTGTCCGCGGTTTCGTCAGCGTTGATATCGGAAATTATTCCACGGGAACGTGCTACCGGGATAAATATTACTCTATTATCATTCAAATTCATTTATCCATTAAAGCTTGACAGACAGAAAATAATGCAATTTTTTTTTAATTAGGTGTAAAGGTTCTTAACCTTATCCTGATCCTAACATAGTATAAAACAAAGTCGTATTTTGTGTTAGTACGCACGGCGACGAATCAAGCTATACATTTCTAGCTCATTTCTCATTCTACGGAAAGCCCATCCTCCTATTCCTCTAGAATCACGCTATTACTGAAAACCGCACTAAAATCCGTAGCGTAGTTTAAAAGATCTAAGCGTACAAACACAAAATGCGATATGTTTTAAACTATGTGAGGAAGGATGATAATTTCAAAATCATCCCCTATTTTTTAACCTCCCAGTGATTTTACAAAAATGTTCAAGCAATTACTTTTTTGTTTCTTACCCAAAGTGTTATGGGATATGAAAATTGAAATGTATGATTTCAATTTTCATATACCGTAAGAAATGCTAAGTTTCCCATACAAACTGTCATACCCTATGATTCATTTACAAAAAAGGAAGAATTAAAGACTATAAAACATCACCAATTCATCCGACGCCATTCCAATAAAGTCAAAGCAATGTGTTTCGGTGAACATACTTAGAAAATATTTGCTTAATTACAGGAAATCGACGCAACTGTACGTAAACAAATTGACGCGGCCGCGGCGCAATCCAGGACAGATCCCGAAATAGGTGTGGAAGAACTGTACGCCGATGTTTACGTCGAAAGCATCATCACCCACCTCCGAGGCATACTCCCCAACAAACCGATGCCCCATTTGTCTCTTGCTAAGCGCGCTTAGAACGCTTTATCAGAGCGCTTATTAGTCTTATTACTCAAGAGATAAGGTTTTTTTTAGACTCAATTTGTTTGATCCACAATTAACTTCCGTAAAGACGTAGAGATTTAAAGACAATTTTAATGACTGAAAATCACATGCAACAGAAAAGTTTCAGCGGTGATAGAAATTAACTGAAATTCTAGTCAACAATATCACTATGCTTGGTAAATCCACCAAAATCAAGATATTCTTCCAGGGAAAGGTAAAAATTACTTACATACTACATCATTATCATTTCAGCCTCCCCCAAGCACCACCACTTCGACCTATTCCGTGCTTCTTGCATCGAGTAATCGGTCGGATTTATGGGAAGCCCTCTATGTCTTCTGGTACACGGTCGCTACTCCAGAACCTTTCGGCCCCCTAGGCCATCTGTTCTGCGAATAATGTGCCCTGCCCATTACCACTTAAGTATGGCAATTCTTCGGGCTATATCGGTTACCTTGTTTCTCCGTCACATCTCCTCATTCGATTACGTCGGGTAACTCCTAGCATAGCATAGGCCTTTGGCTGACTTTTAGCTTTCTAATAGGGCCCATGGTGAGCAACTACGGGGCCCATTATGAGCGACCAGGATACTTGTAATGTTTGAACCATCCCATATTATCAGGAAGTGTTCGATACATGCTCTCTACGTTTGATAAAATTATCTACGGAACGAGGCCATCCGTCTACGTGACATTTGTACAGGTCATCTGCGTTGTGAAGTATAGAATGTCTGTTGTATTCTTTCTGATAAAGGTAGTTAGGGATGTCCCGTAAACGGTTTGAGATAAATCAAGCAGTACATTTTTTTTATTTATACATTTTTTTATAAAAACTGAGCCGGCTGATATGAAATGAAATAAAAGAAATCATGAGTGTTTGTAAATTATTTATTTTCTTAACATTTATCTCAAAAATATTGAATATATTAAACTTAATATTTCACATAACGGCAGCGGTACACTGTACAAGCAAATATGCTATTACAATTGTTGATAGTGAACATTATGTGCGTTTAAGCATCTTAATCTGTGGATCGACCCACAATCTGCAAGGATTCGCATGTCCCCGCGACTCTATCCCTGTCTCTCGCTTATAAACTTCCTTCACTAGAGCGAGAAAGAATACATGTAAAATATTAAAGCACAATTATGCTAACGGCTAAACTTGAGACAGTGTTAACAGATTGGATAGCCCTTAAAATAAGGATATCTAATCTGGTAACAAAACTTTGCCGTGCTGTCAACTATGATGTTCATTTAACACATTAGTGTGTATGTATTTTAATTAAAAGTTCATCACTAGGTTCATTTCCGTATCCCGTAATTATAAAATAACATTTCAGAATAAAACATATGTCATACAATTTTAAAAGTCATGAACCTAGTGCAAAAAGCCTTGACAAGAATAAACCTTTTAATAATTCGTAAATAACCGAAATACGTTTTCAATATTATTTACTTCCTTTGATAAAAGTATACATAGGTTATCATAGATGATTATTATCAAATATAATCCTTTCTACTACTAGTTCATCGAAAACATTTGCCTTTTTTAAAGAACTAAGAAGTAAAGGTGCCCTTAATAGTGCAAGTAAATTACATTCCGCCGAGAAAATCGTTCCTGACACCTTATAAGTCAACAAACTTAGTAACTATTAAAGATTAAATTCGTAAGACAAGCGTAAAGGAACGCACTCATCGTTAGCATTCGCTTTCCGAATGTGTTGCAAACATTCGTTCACGTGCTTTTGTTACGCACCGAACATTCATTCGTTCGCGAGCAGCTTCTAGAGAAATTATTTTTCGTGCGTACCAAATTACACCCGAATAACGCAACTCACTGTAACCATAATCTGAATCATTTTGAAGCATATTGATAATCCATTGCTTTATATGTTTGAAAAATTTGACAGCTCCACAACGTAAATAACGCAATGAATGTTGTTGAGCTGTCAAAATGACATCCATTCCGAATGTTAGTGTGTTACACAATTACCTCTGTTTACGTAACAAAAGCTCTCAGAAAGAATATTTACAAATCAAAATCCTGAAGCGAATGCTCGCGATGATCACCATAAACATTTCCGTTGTTTACACTACAAGGACTTTTTGGCGCGGTGTTGGTAAACATTGCCCATTTTGTTGTGAAATTCCATTGAAATATATTAAAAAAACTAGACTGCGGTGTTAGTACCGATTTTGGCCACCAGCCAACATGTGTTTGTAGCGCTATAGACAATGAACTCTGGTCCCGGACTATACGAGACTGTTCTATGTGAAATTATTATGAGGTTATTTTGTCATAATACCCATTTATTTACTCGAATCAGTCTTAACCAGTCAACTTTGAATATAGATACTATTATGGTGTCAAATAAAGAACTTCTTAATAGATTATATAAAGGTCCTAGGCTGAACTGGCCAAATTAAAAAAGTTATTGGTATGGTAAAAGTCCAATAAGTTTTTTTTTTATATCATCATCTACATACATAATGAATTTCAGCTTACTATAAATTATATTCAAATCTTATTTATTAATTAGTCTTTTTATGCTTTATTGATAAGTTCCGTTGAATGCGAATAGATCCAATATAATTTTAAGAATAGTGCTGATTGAATTGAAATTGAAATTGTTATTCCTTTTACTGAAACAAAAACTGTAATGGTGTTCAGTCATATTCGTCATCAGTATAATTATAGAAGCATTGGACTGATTTAAGCAAAAATGTTCCAACCCACAACGTTGACAATTTCGAGTTTTTGTGACCTATGTAGTCCAAATAAGGTATATTTTAACATATCAAAGACTTATAAGGTTTGTATGGTTTGGAACGTTTTTGCTTCAATCAATCAAATCAGCCTATCGCAGTCCACTGCTGGACATAGGCCTCTCCCATGCTGTGCAATCATTTTTGCTTAAATCGGTCCAATTAAGAAAGACGAAAAGCCTGCCTGTGTAAATACACAAGCTGCTCATCCATATCCTACCGATAAGATAAAAAGCGAACTTGATGCGTGTTATAATAGTGTAGTATTGTGTCATAAATGTTATTGACCCCGCACGAGTACGCAGTACAATTAAATGGTCAAAACAAACTACCACGTCAAGCCTAGAGGGCGCCACTTACATGTAAAGAATCTAGTGTCATAAATCGACTTCATGCCCTTTCATTTGATACCCTACACCGCATCATATAAAAACATAGTTCTTAAGTTTTTTTTTCCTCTTGAGGGCGCCATATTCAATTTAATGAGACGTCACATAGAGGACGATCACGACTCTTCCAAATACCTCATTTGTCAAATGATGAAAAGTAGTTTAGAAGTTAGGAACAGATATAACAGAACATACATACAAACTGGTCAAAATCATAAGCCTCTTTTTTGCTTTGCAATAGTCCGGTAAAAATATAGAATATCCATTCGATAAATTCTAGTTCCAGCGATACATGATTACTGCAGTAAACAGCGTCGTCTTTTTTCTTAGCCGTCAATATTAACAAATTCATAAACATGTTCAAATGTCTGAAGCGTCATAGTGTTACAATTAAAATATACTTTACACGGCAGTGGCAGCATCTAGACTAGAATTATTCTTCTGGTCTCAACTTCTTTCTCTTTGCTACATATTAAAGCAACATTTTTCGAAGATATGATGTGGTTGTTAGGATACAGAACACCGTGAGTTCTGTTCGCCGCCAACGCGTTGTCGTGTTAGAGCGCGAGCGAATGCGTTGTCCCGGGAATGTAGGCTACCGTTCTGATCTTCAAGGGACATAGCCAAGGCGTGTGCTAACGCCTCGTCTTCAGTCTGAAAATAGAAACATTGAAAATATATTTAAAAAAAAATACATATTAGAAAAATCTAGCGACCCGCTCCTGCCTCGCACTGATTTTACTACTATAAAGAACATCGAGATTTCCTTATTACAAGTAAATTTAATATTAATACATAATCCATAATACATAATCTAACGCCTTTTTCCCATGGGAGCAGGCAGAAACCACTGAACGCTACCTGCTACGATCCTTACATACTCTTTTTGCTTCATTTAGGTTCATACATATGGCCATACACGCACGCCGGTTGCCAGTACTATGCACATGACTTTTCTGAAGAACATCACTAATAAGGTCACTACTTCTTATAATTATAAGGTCACTGTCTTCCTAAGGCGTCCCCTCCCGGCGTTTCCATTCACATCTGCCTTGTAAATACGTTTTGTAAGCCGCCCTTCATTCATCGTCTCAACATTACCAAACCCTCTAAGCATCCTCTATTCAATTTATGTCCCTACCCCTTTCAAACTGCACCAGTCTTATCACATCATTCCTCAGCTTATCATTCACAGTCACACCAGACTTGCTTCACAAGGAACACATTTCCACAGCATTTTTCTAATTTCATGCTTTTTTGACACACCCAACATTCACTTCCCTACATAAGTGTAGCCAGTAGAGCTTTATCGGACATCAACTGGTTGGTCACAATCGCACAATATGTGCTGTGCTTAATTTACTTTTAAAAAAATGAATGTATTATACACAAAAACCTTCCGAACTAAATTCTCTGAATGATTGTGATACCCGCATCAAAATCTGTTGCGTAGTATAAAAGAACAACGCGGTCGCACATTCACGACACGAAAAGTGACTTCAATTTATAATATCTACTAGAAGTTATAAGGTGTTAAAGGTAAGAGTGAATTTTCTAGTAATCAAAGTTGAACATGCTATATCTTTAATATCTTCAAGCATATTTCTTTCTTTCTTAAACCCCGGTTAAGAATGAACTTTGCTTGGGATAAATTAGTAGAATCAAACGAGTAATGTATGAAGGTTCTCTGAGGACGTCGGAAATTTTTTCATACTAGTTCTAAGTAGTATTCTTCTGGGCACATTTCCAGATGACAGTGATGCGGTCGAGTACTTCGACGCCTAAGGGTCCTTTGTTTTTGTATTTATTTGTATAGTTATTTATTTATTTTAGTGTACCTGTATTTTAGTCTTTAGCCTTCTATAATAAGATCCTAGTAATAAACATACATATACGTTCTAAGTCCTCGATATTCTTTACAAAATGCATTTAAACACTCAAAAGAAATACGAACCATGTTTCCTTGTACTTCTGAGAATGTAGTAACAGGTATGTTGTTCAGATTCACTCTGTCCTCGGCTGCTTTCATACGCGCCATCGCCGCTTCACTGAATAACGAAATAAAAAAGTTAATGATTGCCATTCAAAAGAAATAAAAAAGTAGGTATGATGAAATAAGAAAATGTTCTCATCAGAAAGCCGTGTTCGTACGCCACAAGGATTAGATCACTTTTAAATCTAGTCTTGAAGATCTAAGAGTCACGAAGAGTGACTTTGTTTTATAGTACACTAACTTAGCGGCTTCACCAGCGTAAAGGTAGAAAATTATGCAGGTACATACTACCGGGATAAAAGGTATTGTTACTAAAGATGCCAAATAATATCTCTGATTTGGCATCTTTAGTATCACCATCAGTTCCTGTAACAAGCAGTCAGCAGGACACACTGGACACAATATTGAATGCCCCATTATTTGTGGAACAGCACCACTGATACACTCCACTCGATAGTATAAATACTTACGCTGCTTGCCTTCTCTTGGCTGCCAGCCTACCCTCGCAAGCGTGGTCGCTGGTGTGTCGATGACGAAGACAGAAGTTCAGAGTACACTCACTACACACTAGCGGTACCATCTCCTTGTTCTTACAGCCCTTGAAGGTACAACGGTTTGTAAATACCTATAATAAAAGATTTTTTAAATAAAATTCTTTGTACTGTATTGGTAGCAGAAGTACAAAGCAAGAAGATAATGGTGCCGATTCTGTTGTACAAAATTCTCAAATTAAATTAAAAATCACTAAAATTTGGTTTATTCCTGTCAAACGACGATTTCCTATCCACTTGACAGTCCGGACTACTGAGAGTAGTTTCACTTTGGCAACTACGGTTGCCAAGGACTGTCAAGTGGCTATTCTGAATTAGACTAAAGTGACACAACTTAAGTATATTATAGTTTGACAGCACTAAGATTGCACTGAGTTATTAGTTTAGTGAAAATGACAATTTTGCTATTCTGAGTTTGCCGGCTTTCACCAAAAATTTTGTCTATAATAATTTATTTTAACTAAATCTGACTATTTTTCATCGCGATTAAAAAGGTGTGGAATAAAACTAGTGCTCATGAACAAAAATTCACAGCAACGCCTCACCTTCACGTGCAAAAACAGTACTGTAATTTTTTTCTTTTGCTTGCACCCCCTGCACATACTATAAACCTCAACACGTGGGTAATCTTTTTTTTTCCGACAAAAAATGAAAAATTCCATATAAAACACGTCCAAGCTGCCCCCTTGCGCGCGCCTTCGTCTCTCAACAAGTTGAGTCGCGATTGTCAAATTTGATTTTAGTTGTGTCAAAATAATTTTTAAATTTAGAGATTATTTCTTACAGAATAGCGTAACAATTCTCTAAGATAAAAGGAAGGAATTTTAGAGATAGTTTAGTTACTTAGTGTACAACAGAATCGGCACCAATATGTCATTATTATTATGATATAACTAACGTGACCATTTATTCTTTGACTCGAAACGGGACATTGATTTATTTAGGTCAATTAATACGTATTCATAAATAAAATATAAACACTTTTATATTTTGTTTATGAATACAAACATAAATAAAAACACTTTTTTAAAGTCATTTATTCAGATAAAGCCAGTTAGCTTAAAAGTTATAAATTGAAAAATATATATACTCAAAACATTTAGTTACATTTATATTTATCAGAGGAACAGCTGGTGCGGCGGCCGTCCGGCCGGCTCGACTACTCAAGTTTTCAGGCGGTTTCACAAAACGGGACAATTTTGCGTCCCGGAGTTCATTTCGGGGACACCGGGACTCGTATTTATAAAAAGGGACAGTCCCGTTCAAAACGGGACGTCTGGTCACGTTAGATATAACATAACATTACCATTGTCTTCATGAAGGGTTGGGCAGAGGTGTACCTAAAGTATACCCACAGTTTGCCAGTTATGTGTATGTCCCATGTAATAAGGGGGTGAGCCCCAACCCGGCAAAAATACAGACTACGGGTTGCTACTCGAAATTCCAGATGGAGAAACCTAATAACACTATCTGACCTGGGAAGCGGACTCAGGACCTCAATCTCAGCAGTAATACTCGCGACTAATGAGGCAGTCCTTATGTATAGTATTATTATGACGTTCCTGACAAAATGTTGAATTTTATTCAAAATTATAATAAATGAATCTCTAATTTTTACATTTATTTTATGCATTATGTATTTTCTGAAGAATAAGTCAACTTAGTGGTCTTTTTATATACATGGAGCAAGGTTTATTGATTGCAAACAAAATGTATTAAAACAGCTGCTTAAAAATTGTAAAAAACATGTTTTTTTCAGACTGTGTCATTGAAACTACTCGTATTTCACACATGATTTTATTTCACACATGGTTTTATAGACTAGTTACTAGTCTAACTAGTCTATAAAACCATGTGTGAAATAGTTTCTAAACTAGTCACTAGTTTGTCAATTCTTTTAGGCCCTTAGCCAGTCTAGTTTAAAAATTAATTCTGTCATAAAACAAAATTGAACATTGATCAATAAGTTTTACTTACTTTTTTCCGCCTCTCCTTAGCTGGGTCAGAGGTGCATAGGTTATCAATGTGGGCTCCTACAGCCACATCTGGAGGTTCGCCTCGTTTGCCTGGTACCGGCTTCCCGCACAGAGGACACTCTGGAACCTGGACATTACGAGTGTTGGGTGCTGGACACTCATGCTTTGCATATGCAAAGTGGTCAGAACTGTAATAGATAGTATTTTGACGTCAGTTTACGTTGGAGAGTAATTCAATTGTATATTATTATTGTAAATAATGTGTGGAGAACCCTTCATCCGATTGCAGGTACAGTTGCAAGCTTGCAAAGGCGCCCGTCAAAGACAGCAGTCTTCATAGTTCTAATGTGCAATAAAACAATATTAATTAACTAGATCATTCATTGTTAAACCAGGCAGTTTAGTAAAAGAATAACTTTAGGAAGTTTTCATTCTGAAGAAATTAAAACAAGCATATTTCTGATGACACAAACTTCTTAGTTTCATCATCCCTTGTTCTATAATTAAATAAACGTAGCTAACAGGTCAGAAAAATAATAGTGTTCCAACTTCCCTTGGGGGAATATAAACACATTATTTGACATAACTACATACCTAGTCACCTTTTAAAATTATGGAAACTATGTGTTTCTATAAAGTTTTCTGTATTGGTGTCTCCTGACTGTAAACTCTCTGTATGAGCAGTCATTAAAGAACACACTAAAATGTAAGTAATTAGACTCTACATTCTGACAATACACTAAAAATTACTATGACCTCAAGATCACTCACCAGAACACTTCTTTACAAGCGCCACATTTGTATGGCAGGAAGTCTGAAAGAGAGGAAATATTATATAAATTAAAACGTTGGAAATAAAATACTTACTCGTAATTTAACAAGTCACTACCTACCCTATAAATTGCAAATTTTGCCAACAAACTATGTTTGTAATTCAGAGGACAGAGAATTCTTGTTTTAATTACGTCGACACCTTACCGTCTGTACCTTATTTACGCAAATAAATGATATTTGATTTATTTGATATTTGACAGACATAGAATTGGAGTATCACCCAAGCATATTTTGATGAACAGAACAAAAGAAACCTCATTCCAAATTCCAAATCGTAGTGTTAAAGCAGTAAAAGTTGAAACTTCTTAGCAGCAACATTGAAAATATTACAGAATACACCCATAAAATGATTTACATGAAAAATAAGGAAATGACGACGAAAGTATCGTAGTTTTATAAAAAATTTAAACCAACTCACCTAATTTGTTGCATGATGTGTATGAACAATTCTTTCCAATATGTGGGAACTCCATCGTTTTTAAATTATTGTAATGATATTCTGGCAAACAGTGGTCTTCCACAAGTTTAGGGTAGAACAAACAATGATGACGACAAAAATTTGTTAACACTTTTAAAACAAGTTGTTGCAAAAGTATTACTCGAGATATTCGTCATCCACTGACATGACAGTGACAGCAGAACGATGAAACGACATTTTTTTATTTGTCATCATGCATTTACGAATAACGAATTTTTTACAGGTTGTTTTCCAGAATATTCCAATTTTGTCCAAACGGTCAAAAGAAAGAAAAAATGGTCCAAATATATTTTAGACAATTAATAAGACAAAGGTTTAAATATTTTATACAAAAAATTAAATGAGTCATTAACACAGCATACAAAAAAATAAACACTTATTAGCGTCTCCTTTCTGTTTCTATCTTTACAAACACTTACGTGATGTCATCTCAAAATTTAAAACGTTCCATTTCTTGTAATAACTTTATATGTTCCTGTCCATGGGGTTAGCAATATAAATCCCATAGACAGGAACATACAAAGTTATTTAAACTATTTTCTCGTGTGATTTTAAACTAGAATAATCTTTTTATTCTAAGCTTTGGGCGAGCTATTTTAATGCGAGTTTGGGTGTCAGTCGTGTCACACGTAATTGTAGGAAGCACGGTCAAGTGTGTGTCAGACCATGCACAGTGTGCGATTCCGTAGTTATGGTGAATATACGCATGGACAATGCACAGTATCGATCTTATCATCCGCAAAAATAAGTTTGTATTTCATAATATTTGTCGAAAAACTATGGAAAACAATCGGAAAGACCCCATATCCGAAAACGATTGACTTATAATATTTATAAACGAAACACTTCAAAACATCATTATCTTTTTAATTATTTGATTCAACAATTCGTCCCTACGTAACATAGAAACATATCAGCCTATGTCGTTTCCACTACTGGGTCACAAGCCTCCTCTCCGCGAGAGGGAGTGGGCTGTAATCGACCAAGCGGGCCCAGTGCGGGTTGGCAGATGGATGGTATTTTCCTTCATCATTCTGAGAGTAACGGTGATGAAATAATTTACACAAAGTAAAACGCCAGTCGAGAGGCAAACCTACGACCTACTCGTAAATCGTGGACGTTACCACTTGACCACCAATGACCACCACTACTATTTAAGCATCCCTAGGTTACATGTATTTATCACCGTAACATTATAAACATCATTAGTTTATAATTCATCTCGAGAGATTATAAATTATCGAATAATTTTGAACTAAAAAACAATTTACAATTTAGCGCATTATTTTTCGATAGTTTATCATCTGGCCATTACAAACCTAGAAATTGTGAACGGATCTGCATTTACCGACAGGATTCAGAATCTGTCCGATTTTTTAACTCGATCGATACACGTGATTATAAACAATCGAATATTAAAAGATAATATTGTAAGTAGTATGGTTTCTATGTATGTATCGTTACAATTTATAGACAGTTCATAATCTTGCAAGATAGATTATAAAGTAACGTTGTTTGTTTACGATTATACTGTGACAAATACGTTACGAGGGCAGTGGCGGGGCAAGACCTAAATTTGATGTGGGCAAAATACATTTTGCGAGGCCCCCTGATGGATGGCGCAAGAGGACGGATTTTGTAAAACCTATTTTTTTTTAATTTATATAATTTTTATTCATAAAAATGCAAGCTTCTTTATTGTAATTATTTAACATTATTAATTCTACCTCGACTATCACTAATTAAAGATACAGAAATTTTCTGCTTTTAGCCTTCCTGAACTCCTTAATAAATGTGTCGTAA
This sequence comes from Aporophyla nigra, assembly GCA_947507805.1. Classification (NCBI taxonomy): domain Eukaryota; kingdom Metazoa; phylum Arthropoda; class Insecta; order Lepidoptera; family Noctuidae; genus Aporophyla; species Aporophyla nigra. The sequence continues at coordinate 19,866,817 of OX382292.1, read as the reverse complement.
GGGGGCGTCCATTAATTACGTGAAGCATTAAGGAGAGAAAACCAGGATAAGTTTAGTAAAACATGTTTTTCCGCTAAAATATGGCCCTAATCCTACAAAATATTACTTTTTAGTGGTCATGCGAACGCCACAAGGTAGCAAAGTTGCGCCTCGGTTGTTAAACCGGCACAGGATAGCCAAGCCAGCTAAACGCAGCGCATTAATCCAACGCAAATAAGCACAGATTAATGTATTGACATTAAAAATTAGCATTTCATTGGCCTAATTTGTTAACCTGCTAAGTCCATTATTGAGCAAAATGTACTTTTTATACCAGACAATAGGTTCAGAATATTTTGTACCGTATTAAATACCCCATACATTTTGATTCCTTTGATAGTGTCGAAATATACTTTTTTTGCGGCATAAATGGCCGTATCTTTTTTTCACATTTCACTGCTTCAAGAGACTATAGATCTGAGTATATATTTTTTAATTCCAACTCGATATCTTGACGCGTTCGTGAGATAAAGGTCTTGAAAGAAAGACGGACGGACAACAAAGTGATCCAATAAGGATTTCGTTTTCCTTTTGAGGTATGGAATCCTAAAAACGCAAGAAACGCACGCATGAAAAATTCCTTTCTGACCACCAGCCAATCTCCGTAACGAAATACTGCTAAATCCTAGTGGGGCTTTTGTTTGTTTTTTTTTTTTTTGGATGGGAAATCATCAAATGACTTCTCCCGCTCTGGGTGGAGCGGGAGGGCGTGTCAGACTTTTACTGACTAAAACCCACCCGTGTTCCTTCAGTTGCCCATGTGCCAGGGTCACGGTATCTCTTTCGAACAATCTCGCGACCCTGGCAGGCGTCGGTCCTACCAGACCCCTTCATTGCTGCTGACATCTCTTTGAGGCGCGCGTGGAACACTACGCGCCGTCGACCCGAGCCTGGTCCTTACCGGGCGGCGAGCTACCCATTGCTCGCCGCCCACAAGCTCGCGCCTACGGTGGCCGGGAGTCCGCTATAGACTCCCGACGCCCGGGGCGTCTCCTCCTGCGGCGGCTAGGGACGTGAGGGCGCAGAGACTGCCACTCCCTCACACGCCCCGCCTCCTCCTTCGCGAGCATTACTGCTTCGCAGAAGGAGGTGACGGCTTCCCATGCCCTCTCGCTCCGTACCATGGCTCGCACCAGGGTCGGACGCGAGAGGTCGCCGCCGCCGATCGCCTCCACGAGGACACGGCGGTGCTCCGCCTAGGCAGGGCACACCTCCACCGTATGCTCTACCGTGTCCTCCAGACGATCCTCGCAATGGAAACACCCGGGCGTTTCCTCCCGCTTTATCCTGAACAGGAACCCACCGAAGCACCCATGCCCGGTGAGAACCTGCTTCAGGCGGAAGGTGAGGGCGCCGTGGCGCCTCTCTATCCACTATCCTAGTGGGGCTCAGGTTTGCACTGCAATGTGACCAAACACACGTTGACACGTACCGGCTGCGAAGCGTCAAATTTTGTTCTATTGGAAGATATAAATGTCGTCCCTGCAGATACTCATTTTATTTTATTTTATCGTCGGCTTTCATTAAAAACGAAAATTTAATGATAGTACGAACACAAACTGAAATATAATCACATGAAATATTCATTGCTGTGTCGTTCATTTCTTTTTTTTTCTAAAACTGTTACAATCGCCTGTTGCCTCACGTAATTAATGGACGCCCCCTAATCCAGAGTAGATGCTGTATTTGCCTCTATAGATAAAACTGAAAGCTAAAAGTCTGTCCTGACCCATTGTACTTCTTAAATATTTTTTGATTAGTTTTAATTTTGTAAAACTCCTTAGGCGAGGCTGTGCTTACTAGTACTGTTAACAGAATTCGAATGACAATATATATATATTCGGTTAAATTTAATAAAAGGGAACATTGTTTGTAATTCTTCATATAATTTGTAAAGCTGAAAGTCACGGTTATCACCCACTCGCAGGACTGTCTGTAAATCATGAAATCTCTTTATATACATACATTTTTTAATCCAGTCACAAAAAGTGCGCAAGTGGTCAAGAGCAATGCTTAAATGGACTTGTACATTGTTAATTTGCGAATACTATGAACACACGATAATATTTCATACCATATACGTATTTATATGGTAAAGATATGATATATTCTAAACGAAACATTTCGTTCAAAACAATATTGCCAGAACAGATTTCTTAAAACGAATGCGGTAGGTTAGTATTGTCAGATAGTTGTTAACCGGTGTGTTTATTATTTATTGCTAAATGATTATTTAATTATATCTATATTTGCGTTCACGGGCCTTCGAGGCGCGAGGCCCCTAGGACCGCGAGACCGTAGGCGGTCGCCCACGTCGTCGCCCACGCCTTACGCCGCCTCTGACGAGGGCCAATAGTTTCATTGAAATTATACTGCACCATTGTATAGCGGTACACAGAATAGGTACGCTTTCTTTGCAATTTTCATCAATGTAGTGCAATTAGTGTAAGGGGTTCGTGACTTATATTAATCGACGGTTAAGTTTTGCTTTCTGCGGTCTGTTCGTGAAAGGGTCCATCCATGTCGATATTACTCCGTGCCCATAGCTGGGCACCGTTAATCAAATAGTTAACTTCGTTAATCGTTAATCCGCTACAAAAAAAGTTAGCTTCGTTAAACGTTAAAGCGTTACATTTCGGAAGAATTAACGCAAGTTAACGTTAATCGTTAATCCGTTAATATGTGTAAAATTGCATTTTTATATCGTTGCGTTAGTGAACTAATAAAACCTGTTGGTTTATGGTCTGGAAGTTAACAGGTAAGGAACAAAACAAAATACTTGTATAATTCAAATGTGAGAATAACACCACCCCATTTCTTCCCGTGGGTGTCGTAAAAGGCGACTAAGGGACTTACTGGAGAATGGGCAGCAGCGTTCTCTATGCATTTTACCACCAAACTGCGATCGCCAACCCGCCTGCCAAGCGTGGCGATTATGGCAAAGCCCCCCAAATTGGGGGAGGCCTAAGTCCAGCAGTGGACGTCTTACGGCTGAAATGATGATGATGATGAATTCAAATGTGTGATTTAATCGTCGGGCATTAAGGTGCATATTCCCCTTCATGAACATTAACATGTTGAAGTTTCGTCTGAAAGCGAAGCTCGTTTTGCCGTTAAAATATCTTTGTCGTTTCATACTTGTCTGAACCTGATTTTCGCGCCGCGCCGCGGTGCTGTGCGGTAAATAGTAGGCATTGGATTAACGATTAACGGACTTCTGCATATTAACGGAAGTTAACGTGTCCGTTAACATTTTTAAAAGTTAACTTAAAAGTTAATCCGTTAATCAAAATGTTAACTTCGTTAATTAACGATTAACGGATTAACGAGTTAATGCCCAGCTATGTCCGTGCCTCGGGAAGCATGTTAAGCCGTTTGTCATCCGGCTGGCATTCGTAGATCTTGATAGCCAGTACGGGTGGTGAGAAACTCAAAAGTCTGACGAGTGACGGCTAATCTTACGAAGGCGTGTTGTTTTACCCAGTAAACAACCCAGTTGTCGTAGAGAACGAATAGGTAGTTGGGAAAAGGCTAGGTAAATTGTCTTATAATGTAAACAGTCTCCGACTAAAATGGTAAAATTAGTGTAACATCCGGATGGACGTACAGACAGCCAAGTCGAAATTATAAGGTTTCCGCTTTTGCCAGTTTGCAACGGAACCCTAAAAAGCAAATGTCAAATTGTCAATGTCACAAACGTCATTTTCGACCTGTGCGACGTCTGGGACGACCCGTGTATTTTAGTTAAAAACCGATAAAAATTGAAAAAAAGTGGTCCTTCTTGAGGATCACGAAATACACTGGGCTTTTTAGAAGAACTGATAACGAAAATGAGTAAACTCGTTCCTTCTGTTGCTAAACTTCTAGCCGGTAATGCGGTTACGGTGGGTTCTCTTGCTGAAGACACTCGGCGATTATCTGTATAAAATTTAAAATGTGCTTCCAAAGTAAGCGAAGGAAAGAGGAGTAACAGTATATGCTCAATGCAATTTTTGATTTTAGAAAGTGGGCGCCCCAGTTGCTACGACGTCTAACGCGAAATACAGTACGAAGAGCCAAGCTTCATTTGAAATCAAGGTAGCTCCAATTTACGATCTATTTAGGTTCTAATTATGTTCTATTAGTTGATAGTAGTGCATACAATGTTTGCCTTGTAAATGCCGCCTATTATTTCTGTGTAAATTGGTTAGACAGTTTTATAATTATGTAACCTAACCTTCATTGTGTCAAACGTAACAGTGTTTTGTTGTCAGTAATCTGACGTAGGTAAGCTACCTGATACAATGATAACAAATCGAGTATAGTTAACATACACAATTGATAGGTTTGGTTAAATTAAGTGGTGTGCGTAAAAATTACTACAATCTGCGGTGAAGACAAATATTCCAAAATAATGTTTATTGCCATTATTTAAGTTTTTGTTGTAAAAAAGAAGAATCAGGTTCAAATTGGTGTTAGTGCCATGTCAACTGCAGTGTCAAATATTGGTATTTATTTCTTTCTGAAAATCTATTCACTGTCTCATATCGTAAGTTTTTTATTTTACTAGCCTTACAAACTCCACAAATTGGATAAAGGCCCAGCAACCACAGCAATCCTAACCAGTGAAGATGCTCTCAAACTGTATGAACAGTTGGCTGTTATCCGACGTATTGAAACTGCATCCGGTAACTTGTACAGGGAGAAGATCATCCGTGGATTCTGTCATTTATACTCAGGTGTGTAGTTGAAGATGTTTACTTTGTTTTACATCTTAAGGCTCCCCAAAACGATCAATTCATTATTCATCCGAAATACGGCCACTGCTGGACCTAGGTCTCCCCCAAAGGGGTGACCAATTACAAATGATCAATTGTAATTATAGTAATATTATCAATCACTTCAATTGCATTTGATAGACAATCAATTTGTGTATCAATCATGTAAAATTTTACAGTTGCAATTGATAATTTCGGGGACCCTTTATGATGGAATTTTTATTCCTGTGTTACATCAACAAGTTTGTTTTGACTTAATATGTCTAATAAAGATTTTCACAGTTTTATACCTTCTGTTTAATGACAATATTTCAACCAAGTTACATATATCACACACAGCACTAGACTAATAGATAAATAAATACAAATAGGTCAAGAAGCTGTAGCAGTGGGTATGCGCGCTGCTATGCGTGATGCTGACTCAGTGATCACTGCGTACCGTTGCCACGGCTGGACACATCTTATGGGTGCTTCTGTTGCTAGTGTACTGTGTGAGCTCACAGGGCGCAAGTCAGGAGTTTCACGAGGCAAGGGAGGCTCTATGCATTTGTACGCGAAGAACTTCTATGGTGGCAATGGTATTGTTGGTGCTCAAGTAAGTTTATTTATTTGTCTTAATAAACTTTTATAAATAAATCTCTTAGGACAACCAACACACCGTTATCTGATCCCAAACTAGGCAGAGCCTGTACTATGGTAACCAGACGACTGATAAATATACTTATATATTTCTAAATACATACATATTATAGATAAATTACACCCAGACACAGAACAAATGATTGTGCTCATCACTCAAAGATTTGTCCTGGGTGGGAATCAAACCCATGACCTCAGCGTTTGCAGTCAGGGTCACTAACCACTAGACTAACAGGCCAGTCAAATTCAAATCAGTTTTAATAGGTATATGTACACAAAAACTATAATCATTAAGAACATTTATGAAGATTGAGCACTTAAGTAGTTTTCTGTGAACAGTTCCATGCAACTCGTATTAGTTTAGCCAATAACAGAAAATTTCAAGTTCCATGTCTATATTTGTGGGATAATGCTTCCCACCATTTCTTCTCAGTGTGTGCTTTTCACCAAATCTGGAGGAATCTACATGCGCATTGTCTTCGCCATGGTCTACCAAAGCCCTAGTCTACTGTGATTTTTTTGTCGGTATCTTGCAGACATGGCCTGCCCAGTCCCATTAAGTCTTGTAGACTATTGAGCTAAATCAACAAATTGCATTCTATGTCACAAATTAAACATTAAAAAAAAAAACGAAAATAACTGGAATTAATTCCTCAGTGCCCATTAGGCGCTGGAATAGCCTTCAAGCACAAATACACTGGCGATGGTGGAGTGAACTTCGCACTGTATGGTGACGGTGCCGCCAACCAGGGACAGCTGTTCGAAGCGTACAACATGGCTAAACTATGGGACTTGCCATGCGTGTTCGTCTGCGAAAACAACGGATACGGTGAGTGTTTTGGCTTATATATTAGTTTGATTCTTTTCCTTTCCTGAGTTAAACAGTCCAGTCAAGTTAGTCAGTTAGTCAGTGCATTGACCCAGACAGAACACTTTTTTTTAGCCTTTTTTGTGACCCACAGCTGGGCAAAGGGCTCCTCTTTTCCTTTTCTAACCTCTCTGTCGTGTGTGTTCTCGGTCCATGTTGGCCCTGCATACCTTATCAGATCGTCACATCACCTTCGTCAAACTAAATATTACTAGACGAAAAAATATTTTATGTTAAGAGCAATAAACATTATTGAACCCGATTTTTACAGTTAAATTATTTGATATATTGGTAAACACAAGAATAGGCTCAATAAATTGTAAGATGTTTTACAGTGAAGTCTCTTCTTAAATAGACTGCTTACACAACACCAAAGTCCAAGTACATTATAGATCTGGTTGTGGTTAGAAATAGGCTTGTGGCTAAGCAATAATAGCCGCACAGGTCGATTGATCGGGTTAAGCTACGCTTGCCGCGGTTGATCCGTGGATGGGTAACCATATTTAAATACTAAGACCCTTCGTACCTTGGAAAGCACGTTATACCGTTGGTCTCGGCTGTCATTCGTAGATCTTGGCCAGTCGTTACGGGTCGTCAAAAGCCCGAAATTCTGTAACCAGTCTTACCAAGGAGTATCGCATTACCCAGTAACTGGGTCGTGGACGTCAGATAGGCAGTCGCTCCATGTCAAATATGATATGCGGCTGCAACCGGTAAGGCTAGAAGCCAACCCCAACATATTTGGGAAAAGGCTAAGCAGATGATGATGATGATTATAGATTTGATTCAGGGTAAATATAGGTTTTTTGACACCTGCCAACCTTTTTTTTTTGTAGGTGAGAAATCATCAAATGACGTCTCCCGCTCTAGGCGGAGCGGAAGGGCGTGTCAAACTTTTACTGACTTAAACCCACCCGTGTTCCTTCAGTTGCCCATATGCCAGGGCCGCGTTACCTCTTTCGAACAAATCTTGCGACCCTGGCAGGCATCGGTCCTAGCAGACTCCTTCAGTACTGCTGACATCTCTTTGACGGCGCGCGTGGAACACTACGCGCTGTCGACCTGAGCCTTGTCCTTACCGGGCGCCTAGCTACAAACCTTCCAACCTGACCCTTGCAATTCTAAACCAAATCATTTAAAATAATCATTTTTACACTATTATTAAAACTCACAAGATTCATGTAACATATTTACTCAGCCGACCTCTATTTGATCTTCACGATGCGATGTATAAATGATAATTAATTGACTGATAACATTCAGCTTCATCAGTGTTCATTTAAGATCATAACATTTTGTACTTTGTTAAGTTATATGCAATATTCTCGTTGCAAGATTTCCCATTGGCAAAAATTACCAACTTTCGTCCTCTATTAAACTCCATTAGGGGATGACTTTACAAATAACATTCTTTATTGATCAGCTTTCGTTATATAAGGAGTCTTGTGCAAGATCTCTTACATTTATTTAGGGCTAGCGGATGAGGCTGGGCATCTGGGCTGGGTTGTGTGTCAATGAATTTAAGATTTCTATTTAATAGATAACTCCGTGAGGTTTGATAGAGATGAGACTAATAAATTGCCATTATACGTCATTATGCGTATCGGCAAACATAAGGTAAGACGCCTCCAGGATAGGTGGAGCGACGATGTTCGCAGGGTGGCTGGTAGCAGCTGTATGAGAGTAGCCGAGAATCGAGCTGTATTTGGAGAGGCCTATGGCCAGCAGTGGACTGCTATAGGCTGATGATGATACGTCATCAAAATGCAATTTTTGGAATGCGTATTATTTTCCTACCACACTACGCTTTGGTGGATTAAGTATTAAAAATTTATGGCCGGAGGGGCATTTCTTGTCATTATTAGAACGTTGACAGTCTGATCATAGTATCATAATAATTATCCTGCCTGCCTTTATCCCAATTTATTTGGGGTCGGCGCATCATGTGTAATTCTCTTTTAGTAGTCATCTCGGTAGTCACCCATATTATCGGTAGGTTCTATCCATATCATCAGTTACTCAATCCATCCATCGTTTCTTTGGTCTCTCCCTACTGTTACACTACTCTTACATTTTTGACATTTGATTGTCGCCGAGGTTAGACTGTGACTAGGTTTTGAACGTTTTAAATACGTTAATTGGCCTTCTGATCATAATATAAAGTAGAGATTACCATGATACAGTCGTTTTCAACAATTGGTGTCTTATCTCTTCTTTTTTTGTTATCTTAAGAAATGTTTGTCTAGACATATTTATCTCAATTTCATTTTTTTCTGATAATCTTAAAATGTTTTACATTATAAGTTGGGCTTTTAGTTTTTGTACTAGATAATGACGGTGAGGTTATAGAGATCCTGATGGTGAATCCTTGCTTACTACAAAACGCAAGTCTCGTGCTATCTGCCGTTAAGCCCTCGTGTATGTTCATATTGTTCATGGCGATTGTGAACTTTATTCACTAGGCAGCAATGTCTAAACCCCTCTGTTGCACAATTTTCTTCGAGCAAAATAAACCCACCTTTTAACTCAACAATCACTTCTTCCATTAAAATCATACACATTTTTTATTTTATGGTACTTGTAGTATTTCGAACTTCTGACTATCCGTAACGACTGTCAAAGATCTATGACAGCTGTTTGTCGTGGTTTCCGTCCATCACCATCCACGGACTGTGCTAGCGAAGCGTTGCTTAACCTTGAAGTTCGATCTGTGCGGCTGTAATTATTTAGCCATGCACCTGTAAGACTTTATCTTTATTTTATCTTCTTCCAGGTATGGGAACCAGCATGGACCGTTCGTCAGCCAGCACGGACTACTACACCCGCGGCGACTACATTCCCGGCCTCTGGGTCGATGGCATGGATGTGCTCGCTACCAGGGAGGCTACCCGCTTCTGTATCGAATACTGCACCAGTGGAAAAGGTATGTATAATGATAAAATTGTCCCTAAATAATTTTTTTTTTTTTTTTTGATTATCAAACTAACCCCGTAAATTTGTTTTTTTTCGATTGTTAAAAAAAATTAGCATAGCTCTGCCATACATTTTGCCTGCGTAGGTATTACACTTTTCTATGAAGAAGCAAATTTGTTTTTGATGAGCGACCAAAAATGTAAACGGTAGTCTAGAAACATGTGCTAAATTAATGGTTACAGTTTGCGTGTCGATGTCTTTGGCACTCTTTATAACCTCAAAACTAATAAATGAAATTTCCCTCCCTCGCAGGACCATTGGTAATGGAGATGGAGACGTACCGTTACTCGGGGCACTCCATGTCTGACCCCGGCACGTCGTACCGCACGCGCGACGAGATCCAAGAGGTCCGTCAGACCAGGGACCCCATCACCTCCTACAAGGAGAAGATCCTCAGCAACGAGCTGGCCACGCCTGATCAACTGAAGGTGAATACTTCTTAGCGTTCAATTACAAGCTGTGTATCGATGGTATCTTCTATTATACTATAGTATTCTTTTACGGAGAATTTTCTACGACCGAAGTAATTTTATTCTGGGTGAAAATTTTACCAGAAATAGTTATTCCATAGTGCATAAGAGATTTAGATGGCGTGACTAACTTGACGCTTAAATGAGGGATTAGTCCATATTGGCTCAGGCTAAAGTCGAGCTGTGTGGGACATTACAGGCTGATTATTATAAGAGATCTAAGCGTCAGTTGGTCCGCTAGTGGGAGAATCCAAACCTGGAGCATGTCATAGGTGTAAAAAAAAAACCTATATCAAGGTCATTTCCTACAGCACCAAAACTTTATGGGACGGTTTTTAGGATATTTTTTTTTTTTGGGTTGAACCCAAAATAAAATACGTGCATGGAAGTGCGGGAATATTATGTATGTTAATCGCGTGACATAAATGTTCCGATGGCACGTCATGCTAAATTGGATGGAAGTAATGTTTGTCCGCACATTATTGAGAGATGCACCATGTTTATCTCTCAATAATATCAGTGGAGAACAATTCTCAGTACTTTCTCATACATTTTCTTAAATCACTAATCATTCTAAAAAATTACAACCGAGTTCCTAAAAAAAAAAATGGAAAATAACTTTAATTTCGGAAGTCGGTCTTTTAGGATCTATAATTAAGGTTTTTTTGCCACCGACTTCCGAAATTAAAGTTATTTTACACGTTGTAGTGTTTTTTTTTTTAGGAAGCTGGTTGTTATTTTTTTGTAAAAAGTTTTTATCTTTACCTTTTTAGTTATGGTAGATACCCCGCACTAATCTAATCGCGTTATTCGTTCATTTGTCGCTCAAATACTTAATGCAAATTTTAGACATATGGTTTTCACATGGCTCTCATTGTCCAAATGGAACCATTCAGGAAGCACCAGCTTTCAAATAAAAAAAGAATCATTAAAATCGGTTCACCCAATCAAAAGTTATGAGGTAACAAACATTTAAAAAAAATTACAGTCGAATTGATAAACTCCTCCATTTTTTGAAGTCGGTTAAAAAAAATCAAATCCATATTTGAGTCTCTCTCCACAAGCCATCGAATCATAAATGCGAATCTTTCTTTTTATTTTCATTTTGCCCTCAAAAGTAACGTTACGCGTCCGTGTTTGGGCCACAGAAATACATGTATGTCAAATTTCAACTTAATCGGTGCTGTAGATATGTAGCAAATTTGCTGTGGCAAGCGGACATACAGACAAATGAGTGATCGGTTTTCATTCGGACGTACGGAACCCTGAAAATAACAAGTATGTTCTTAATTACAGGAAATCGACTCCAAGGTTCGTGAAGTGGTCGACGAGGCAACCAAATTGGCGAAGAGCGAGGCTGAGATCGGTATCGAAGAGCTTTCCGGAGACATCTACGCCGACTGTCAAGAACCAACCATCCGCGGCATACTGCCCTCCACGCCGCTTACACATATCGCCGTCGCTAACCGCAATTAGAGCAATTATTAGTAAGGATATTAGGTCTGTTTTCCAATACAATATGCTCCACTATACCCAGTGAGATTAGCCAATTTAAGTGTATCTTGTTTTTTAAACGTTTTTTTGTATATATTTATTAAATCCGTTTTTATTAGACGTAAGAGAAACAGTTTTGATTGGAATCTTTACTAAATTAGATTTGTATATTTTTAATGTTTTTTTGTGGAACATATTGTAAAGGATTGAGGCTGTTTTATAGTTTGACTGAAAATGAACACTAAAACTAGAATCATAACTCATATGCAACAAATTCTCGAGATCGCGCTGGTTTTTTTATGTATGTTTTTGGCTTGTGGTGCTATATTTAAAAAATATTTTAAACAAATCAATGAACCACAGACTCGGATGTTGAGCATTTTATGTTTCTAGTGTATTGTTTTTGTTTTTATTTCAGTCAGTTATTTTTATCTGAAGGCCTCACGTAGTGAAATATATTATTTTATAAAAATAAATAAATTATGTAGATTGGTATAACGACATTATTGAATGAGGGTAAAATACACTGTCGAAAAATTTTAAATAATTTTGCGAACTATTTCCGTTATGCACAAGTATGAGAGTTTTATATTGTTATTTATTTTGTGTATCATGTAAGGGAAAGTGATATACTGCCGATAATATACCACCATGTATTATTTTCAATTCAATTTGTTTATTTATAAGGGCAGATGATTATTAAAAATATAAATTATATTTGGTATTTCCTTTATTTACTATCCACAAGTTAAGGAGTCCGGAAAAGGGTCAGCTGGTTGGCATCCATTTTCGCAGTGTAGATGAAGACAATAAATAACAACGGCCTTATATCTATTTGCATAAAGTTGAGAATTACCAACGGAAGTTTAAATCTGCATCCATACTACATTTTTTGCAACAACGTTTACAAGTGTTGGAAGGCAACAACAGATAAAAAATAAGTTATAGCAAAACCCGCAAAATTTATATTAAATGACTTAAAGTTATCCTATTTTGTAAGTTATTGTTTATTGTCTAACTTACAAAATCACACTGAACTTGCAGTCATTACGTCATTACGTCTCGTAACTCCTATGGGGGTATACAGAAGCTACAGAACGCCACTCCATCCGACAAAAGTCAGTAATACGATAGGATTGCGAAATTAAACCACAAAAGAAAGTTCACAGTTTATTTCAATGTTTACCTGTACAACTACATCATACATATACTTTAATTAGCAAAACACCAATTATTATTAATCGTAATATGGTATAAAAATATCATTTTGATCACAACAAGTTACACCATTACACTTGAGCACAATTTATTTGATGATTTGTTACAGTATCTAGTCTAGAAATGCTAATTAAAGATGCTTTACAATATTGAAGCAATAATTAGTAACGTTTGTTTTGTTAAAGTTGTAAGCACTTGTATTTGATTGAAAAATAAAAGTTCTTTGGTTAAATTACAGCCGAACTTAGCTGCTACCTATATTATTAATATAATTTGTTTCGAAGGCACCGTTTTAGGCAAACCTTGTTTAATTCGTATTTACAGTAAAATAATAAAAATAAAAGATATAAAATATGAGTATAATAGTGTTATGTTGAAGCGCATAATCTAGAAGTGTCACTATTCACTTTTGTTAGCTAAGACGTTCATGGTATGTAGACTAGAAAACATTCTAAAAATAATTACAAAATATATTTTTACAAAGAGGTGTAATGTAAAAAAAACTTTTAGTGAAGTTTATATGTTAGATCTGTTCAAAGCAAATTTAAGCAGGTTAGATATCTACATTATTTGAAATGAAACAACAGCCTGTCTTTTATCAAGAGAACGTAAAGGGGTGGGTAGGGAATGTCAAGGAATATGGGAGGAATGTTTCTGAGCAAAATATCGGATTGTAAGTTGCGGGCAGCAACAAAGGTCGATTAACACTGCTACTTTTACACAACATCAAGATTCTCACAAAATTAGTCAGTACATTGTTTTTCAACATTTTTATATATTACCTAGGAGTTAAACGGTAGGTATTCTTCGGTTCTGATTTTAGTTAAAAATTTAATCAATAAATATTATAAAAAAATCAAAAGTTAATTACTTTTGTCGCTGACTGCACCGACAGGGTTTGGTATGACATGGGGTAGCTAATAACGGGTAAAACCTTCCAATTTAATCAAAATTTTGGTCAACGCAATTTTTTTCCAATCAGCTTCGGATGTTCTTACAAAAGCTGAAAATGTCTTCATACTTAAAGCTGTTTGGAAAAACGAGTACTTTAATAAATTCGAGGTCTAAGTTTAAGTACATAAAAGTCTCGATTTAGAATATAAATAAGACTTCCGTGACCGAATAGGCTCATAACAGAACTATGTGTTCGGCAAACATGTTTGATGATCTTTGCTCTTCTACCGCAAAATTCGGTTGGAGCAAACCAAATCAGTTTGACCGAGAGAGATTCTGCGGGCTAACTTTGGTAGATTGGATTTCTACAGGCTCGACTAAAATGTTATAAAAACACCTATACGAGATTACTCTTCGCCCTCTTCTGCGAATCCACACTGTAACTCATACAGTTTCGCGTATATGCCCCTTTTCTCTATGAGTTCTCTGTGTGTCCCTTTTTCGGCGACCACACCTTTGGAGATGACTACGATGACATCTGCATTTTGTATTGTTGATAGCCGATGCGCTATGATGAGACTTGTTCGACCTTCACTTGCTCTGTCCAAGGCTTCTTGCACCACCTGCGAAAGATCAAAATAATTATGATAACGGACTTAGCCAGTCTGTCGAATTATAAATAGGGTTTTGGTCATATGAACGTAGAGAATGGTATTGATGATTTTAATAACTACTGTAAAAACATATTTCATAAACGTTACGATATAGGTAGCCTAGCTTTCCTCTTAACTTGATGAACATTGGCTTGTTTGCCATCCAATAAAGTAGAATTAATGTGACGATTGTACCTTTTCGCTATGTGTATCGAGAGCTGACGTTGCCTCGTCAAGCAGTAGAACACGCGGGTTACGGACCAACGCACGCGCAATTGCAATGCGCTGCTTCTGACCTCCGGATAGCTGAGATGCGCGGGCGCCGATACGTGTGTCGTATGCCTGATGACAACATAGGTACATAAAATGAAAATATAAAAATAAGCGAATCATAATACTACAGAAAGAACGCAGATCAGATAAGGTAGTAATGAAAAGGTAGTATAGCCGTATAGTCGGCCCTATAAGCGAATAAAATCATTCACCTTCGTGGCTATCGGAAAATGTCCCCACGGGAACATCCCACTACTTACAATTTTTTTCATCTAACTCTAATGGTTTATGCACTGCGGTTAAGCTCCCAGTCGGCATGATTTTTTTAAAAATCTTCAAGAAACGTCGTCAAATGGTACACCTCTCATGTGTCACGCCGTCCATTGATGACCTAATAAAAATCCTTTCGGTAGTTCCTGAGTTTATCGCGTTCAGACAGGTCTGTCTGTCTCTGACGTGGCGGGGGTGACTTTGTTTCACAATATGTAGTGATTGAAGCACAAGATCGTTGACCACAGAAGACAGGTCTCTCTTAAATTTCACATAAAGACCAGGATCTAATTATTTTCACGTGGTTTTATTCAGCTACTAGGTACTTACGTTAGGCAAAGCGGCAATAAAGCTGTGTACGTTGGCTTGCTTGGCCGCGGTGACAATCTCTTCAATGCTGACCTTCCGCTTGTTGTCACCATACGCAATGTTCTCCGCAATGGTGCGATCGAAGAGCACCGGCTCTTGGGAAACAAGGCCGATGTTCCCACGCAAAGTAGTTAGGCGCATGTCCGATACTATGTTGTAGTCGTCCATTAACTGTGCAAACATAAGAATGTGAAAATAAGGGTGCTAAACTTCACGGTAAATAAAAAGCTAGGAGTTCTCGTAGCCTGCAAGAATAATATTTTTTTCAGCACTTGGCGCCCAGCATGAGACATTGATTTTTTTTATTTTATTGTTCCCTCTTACAACACTATAAATCATGAATTTAATATAATTACATACATAGAATCATGCCTTTTTCCCATGGGGGTAGGCAGAAACCCCGGAACGCCAACTGCTACGATCTCTACACACTCCTTTTGTCTCGTTTAGGTTCATACAATTGGTCATACACACACGCCGGTTACGAGTACTACACCCCTGACCTTATAATTGTGAATATCCTATTCACAATTATAAGGTCAGGGATGTAGTATATCAGAGTTCACGTTTATGCGTCATTATATGTCAGATAAGCGTTCTAACAGACAGACTTTCTGAATGGGGCGTTGGGCGCCAAATGTTTTGAGCTATAAAATTGCACCGATAAAGTGAAGATATCTTATAATTAATTCATGTGAGGATATGTAGATAAACGAAAATCAAAGCTAAAGGATCGTTAAGCTTTAAAATCTTAGTTGGGCGCCATTATAGATCCTTCATTAGCAAATGACAGATTTGTGGCCTGCCAAGTTCAGACGATAATTTATGAAGAGAAATGTAATGAAAAAATTTTGAAGCCGTGTGCATAGATGGTTTCCTCATGTGGAAAGAATGAATGAAAAGCGATTTGCAAAAGGTATGTACAGGGAAGCAATAAGTGAAAACGCCGTAAAGGGACGCCTAACAAGGACAAGTGCTGGTGTTATTGGTGATGTTCAGCAGAAAAGTCATGTGCGTGTGTATGACCAGATGTATGAACGTAATCGAAGAAAAAGGAGCAGATGTGTAAGGATGGCGATCTGTAGTTTCTGTGGGAAAAAGGCGTCAGTTTATGAATGTTTGTTTGTATGTATGTACTTACCACATTGCCATCATCAGGATCATAGAGTCGCTGAAGCAGTTGTATGAGAGTGGACTTGCCGCAGCCGCTGGGCCCCACCAAGGCGACCCGTTTGCCGAAGGGGATCATTAGCGATAGATTACGCAACACCTCTACCTCACGCCGCGTTGGGTAACGGAACTTTATGTTCTTGTACTCAATCTTGCCTTTTGCAACCTGCGAATTAGATGACATTGAGTATCTATCAACACCTAAGAGCCTGATCTTCGTTTTTGGGCCAAAGTAAATGATAAATAATTTTATTACGGTAAGTAGGTTTCTACAAACACTTTACACGACAATCATATTTTAAAACTAGACGAGGTTGACGTTTTCTAGCCCACTGCTCTGAAAAGAAACACCGAGACAAACTCAGAGGTCACAGTCACTTTTAAAGTCCGTCTTGGTCAGAGTAGTAATTACGTAACACACTAAAAATAGGAATAGATTTCAAATTTGACAGTTCAACCACATTCATTACGTTATTTGCCTACGTTATTGAGCCGACCGTTTCTTCGGACTTATGAAACAATGCATAAGGAATATCCTTAAAACTTCTGATTGATAATGTGTTATGCAATAAGGGTGCAGATCATGTTGTAATTGAGTTCTCTGATTTTCGAGAACGAATAAAAAATGTCCTAAAATGTTTTTGAATAAAAACACGTACGTAATCTTCCGGCACGCAAGGCGAGGTTGTGCTGACAACGAGCGGTTTCCGTTGCAGTAGTGACATGACACGACCGGCTGCGCTAACAGCTGCACCAAAGTTAGGGGCGAACGCTAAAGCCTGCCCCATCATCCACGCGCCGAATATCAGCGCTTCCGATACCCTGTACAATGAATTAAAATTCAATAATCTTTACTCTTTAGGCCTCTTAGGAGTCCCGAAACTCACATGTTATTATTTTTTAAATAATTCCTATTGCCAGTCTTCGAAATGCTTATGTTAGTAATATATAGGGTGGGCCAAAAATTTTTGCAAATAGCAACACTAGATTTTTTTGAAAACCGTTCGAGGGAGGGGCGCGCGGGTGGCGGCTAACTATGCGTCACTTCATGCAATTTTAGTCACGATGGAGCGCTTCACGGGAGAACAGCGTGCTTTTTGTGTAAACAAAACCAATGATTCCTACGTTACTGTACGACGCCTGTTTAGAATTGAATACGGATTACGCCGTGTAAATGACACCATGCGATTTTTTCTTGTGGGGATACCTGAAAAGTCGAGTGTACCGACGACAAATACTTATGACTAAAAATTGTCAAGATTCATTGAAAGGTTGAGCTGGCAAAGATGCTTAAACAAATATTGTAAAACGTGGCCTTGAAAGATAGGTTCTGTAGATATCTGTCTATATAATATTACATATACAAAAGGAGAAACTGACTGAATGACTGACGATTGACTGACAAATCAGCACACAGCCGGAATAACTGGGACTAGGAACGTGAAATTTTGGACCACATTGCACATTATTATGTAGGGGCGCACTCTTGCGTGCGGCCTGATTTTTGAGAATTCGACCTTTAAGAGGATGAAAGGCGGGTTTTCATTTTAACAAAAAAATCTTAGTTCTTCAGTGTAATAAACTTATAACTTTTCTGTAAGTAAATATAAAGTGTGACATTTTTCGAGTGTATTCCATAGACAGTTGGTCACACAGTGTTAATACTGCTATAAGAACTAAAACGTTAATCTTAAACTATATAGATCTTAAAGGCCGTAATTCCTGTAAGGTTGAGTCAAAGTTTGTATGGAAAAAACTTAAAGTGCGGCCCAGTTACCTCGAATTTCATTATTAATTCTTTGCGTGGAAAATAAAGACTGCAAAAATTGACCCCTAATAGCGCAAAAGGGGGCTCTTATAGTTTTTAGGGAAGATTTTACTGCGTGACTGTATTAACTGAATAATAATTATATTTTAAAATAAATTATATGTCGAATGAATTTTGAAATCTTCAAGATTTAAACATTTTCTTACATCATCCCCTTTCGGGGTGAATAGGATAGAGTTTTATGAAAATTATTTTTGACATGAGATTTGCCCCGAATAGTTTTCCAAGTAAAAACAAATAGAAAGTAATCAGAAATTTTTGAGAACTACGTTTTAAAACGAGAGGTTTTCAAGTGAGAAAATACAAAATCTACAGATACGAAAGTTCTTAGTTGAATTAGACTTACTTGATAACGCTCTTGTAGGGTATCTCCTCATTGGCGACCAGTACACCACCGTACCACAGTGACAGTGCGTAGCCAGCGACGGGCGCGGTCTGTCCAAAAGAGAAGACACATCCGCGCCAACGCAAGCTCTTGCGCGCTGCTAGACGACCACCAATGAACGCGTCGTGATAACGCGTCATCACACCTTCTTCGCCACCTGAACATAGCGGAGTGATCCATTCATTTTCAAAATACGAATATTATGCTTTAAAAAAAGCCGACTGTCACTAAAAGTTGTAAATAAGATCATTTTCCTTAAGTTATTGAGATTTTGTTTTGATGCTGACAACGGTATCAGACTCGAGAAAAGTGATTTTGTAATGAACTAGAACCTTGCCGAAGTTTAAAAAAAAACCCTTTTAGTGAGTTTTATTTTTGAACTCGTCCCCTCAATCCCTTTATTTCGATACCCCATGAACTCATGATACAATTTGCCTGTAAAAACCTAACAATGTCTTCTTTGTCGCACCATTCGGGTAAAAGGGTAGCACCAGACGCATAAACAAATAGATCTCGCAGCTTAGAGAGGAAAGTAGGTACCTAGTGTTATTCTCGCGTATCTATTTAGCTGGCTACTTGTTCACGTAAACGCTTTTCCAGTCTACTGGACGTGGTGGAGGTGATGGTAGGTAAGTATCGCACTAAAATGCTACACAGATATTTTTATTAAGTTTAGTTTATTCACGATCGCGCCTGGTACTTTTCAAAAGCAGCTACTATTTATGACTGAGAATCGAACCCAAGACTTGACCTCTTTCCTGCTTTTAAAATTACATAGTGCTGTGAAAATTAGATTATAAAGGTCCTGGAGTGGAGACCGCGTATCGGAAGACGTAACGTTGGAAGGCTTCTCACACTGACTGATGACCTTGTGGAGCCGCACGAATACGCTGGTTTATCCAGCGGATTCCTGCGGAAGCATTGAGAGTCGAAATGAATGAATGAATGACATGGACGATGCCTATGTCCAGCTGTGGACGTCTTTCGGCTGAATTAGGGTGGCAATGAATACCAAGATTTTTGTTATACTTACAGAACGCGCAAACAGTTTTGATATTAGTAATAGCTTCCGTAGCAATCGTTGTGGCTTTGTAGGAGGCTTCCCTGACGAGTGCAAGACCGACAGATAGGACCCTGCCTTCGAGGACCACGGCGCCGATGACCATAGGCACAGAGATCAGGGAGACCAGGGTCATCTTCCACGTGAAGTACATAGACAGGATGATGCCAATCAGTATGGTGGCTGTGGCTTGCATTAAAGCGCCGATGCGGGTTCCTGTAGCCTGGTTATCAGAATAAAAGCATTATAAAAAATGTAACGTGATTTATGTAACACCATACTCGCTTGTAATCCCCGAAAATATTAGAAACACCCAAGTATTATGTGCTAGACCTGGGGTTCCAACTTAGGATTCCCTTTATACGCCTGCCGCACTTCCTCTTTTACATCAGCATTACAGCCTTGCGACATTTATTTTTAAATGTCGCAATAGCAAGCTGGGGTAGAAAACTTATGGTTTCGTACAGGACTTTATGTTTTAAATTTGAAGTTAAATATGGTTTCTGACACACGACACCCTACGTACGACAACATCCTCGTGTCACAAAGACTGAAAGCCGCAACAGCTTTCTGAAGTGTGTTCTCCCACTTACTGGCGAACAGTCTAAGGAAAGACTAGATCTGTGGCGACAAGACGTTTCACTACTACACCCATTCGTTCCACCTCCTGAAAATCTCGCAACTGGACACGAATTGCCTTGGCTTTCATGGAAGTCTTCAAATAAACTCCGGACTCAGGTAGGCCCGAGTAAAGAAAACCTGAACAGGTGGAAATTCATAGACGACTCAGCCCTGGAGTGTAAATGTGGTGCTGTCCCACAAACGATGAGGCACTTGATATCTTGTCCAGCATGTCCTGTTGTTTGCAGGCCACAGTTGATGGACGCTACTGAAAATGCTAAGCTCGTAGCCAAATTATGGGCTAACTCTATTTAGATTGCTATCGACACGCTAAGAAGAAGATTTGAATTTAATGCACTGCTCTTTATTTATATATTTTAAAATTGAGTTTGAATACTTCTAGAGATTTAATCTTGTATCTCAATAAATACTTTACTTTCTTCTGTTGAAACTTTGAAAGCTATAAGCTATAGACACATGAGAGCTCACCCCTTGTACTGCAGCTGCATCAGAAGCCAGTCGGGCTGATAAGGCACCGACTCCGTTTGCGGGGTCGTCAAACCAACCAATCTCTTGATTCAACATAGATTCGAATGCAGCCACTCTATAAAACAAATTGTATGCGGTTACGGAACACATCCGGAACGACCGGGTAAAACCGATGTCAGAGCCCTTATTTACTGTGGACTTCTAAGTTCCAACGGTGATGAACACAATTAATAGACATTTAGTTTAAATCAAGAGGTCAATCATACAATACAGGAGGCCACAACATGCTTTCAATAATAGACTTAAGTAACTTAAAACTAAAATACAAATGATGTACTTAATCAGTATGTACTAGATAAGAAAAATAAAAGAGACAAATGTGAAATACAAACACAATAGATATAAAATTATGACAAAGAGACCTCTTGCAATTTACAAAAAAGTCGGCTTCGCTGACCGTGGTGTCGTTCCTACTAAACTCTGATTTTAAATGTGGTAGAACAAAATCACAGCTGCGATAAGAAAATCCACTAGACACTCGTCTGATCGGAAAACCCACCCTTTTCTATAGAGATAAGTGGACTTTACACTCTGTTTCATTCCTCATACCTTTAAAACATTATTAATCGCAGCTGTCATTTCGGTCTAGCAAATAAAAAATCTGAGTAGGTGCTTATAGTCATACACCGTATGTGACCATTTCCGTACCTCAACCACTAATAACTATAACCGGACAGGCATCATCATCATTCTACTGCCCTTATTCCAATTTATTTGGATTCGGCGCAACATGTCTTTTTCTTCCACACCTCTCCATCAGTCGCCATCTCAGCAGTCAACCCCTTTCTATCCATATCATAATTCACACAATCCATTCATCGTTTCTTTGGTCTTCCTCTACTCTTATAGCCATCGATAATCACACTAAATAAATATTTTAGGACAACCATTACACCGTCATCTGATCCCAAACTAGGCAGAGCCTGTGCTATGGTAACTGATAAACATAGTTAAATATTTCTAAATACATACATATTATAGACAAATTACACCCAGACACAGAACAAATAATTGAGCTCATCACACAAAGATGTGTCCTGGGTGGGATTCGAACCCACAACCTCCGTCTTAGCAGTCAAGGTCACTAACAACTAGACTAACACTCGATACTTTCCTCACGACCGTATCATGATAACCGATTCCCACACAACTTTTCGGTTATCGGTGACTCTCTCAGACTTCCTCTTATGTACTCATTTCTTATTCTATCCATTCGTGCAACACCACACATCCCTCTTAACATTCTCTTAACCATAACTGGACATATGCCCTCTTAATGGTCGCGTAATGTCAGTGTACCTATTGTAAAAAGTTGAATGAATACCTTAGTCTAGCCGTCAGCCGAACTCCAGTCAAGTTGAATATAAATAGTTGGAAGAAGATGCCGATACCAGTGTAGACCCCTACACCAAGGAACAGAACTGCGATTACATTCGTTTGGCCACGCACCCAGTCATCGTCTGGACTTTCCAAGTACTAAAAATATAAAAGTTGATTTAATTACCACATAGAAAGTACTTATATTTGTTAGACTTTTATTCTATCAGTTGCTGACAATATGTCAATTTCCATGAAAAACTAACGCAAACAAACTTGTAAACTTATACATAAACCTATACCTATACTTTGTAAGCTATACATTTTCAGTTTAAGCTGACCTCTCATTATACGGAAATCCCATACAATGTGAGATCAGTTTATACGGGAAATGTATAGCTTAATATGTAGCTGTATGTACACACCCAGCATTAATTACGTGGAAAAGGGACCAGTATCTTATATTTCTCAGGAAAATATTTGGCAGTCGTTACGAGTAGATCCGGGACCCGGGTAGCCCGAAAATCTGAGAATAAGTCTCACCAAGGGGTATCGTCGTTAACGCAGTAGCAGTATCTCCATATTATATATGGAGGTCAAATAGGCAGTCATTTCATGAAAATTATACTGGCATTCAGCTATCAAATCAAATATTTTATTTTGCATGAACCTACATGAGCACTTATGCTAAGTCAGAAGCTAAGTGCACGGTCTCTGTTTGTTTTCTATGGAGAAGGACCGACAAGAAACTCTATAGTTAATCTTTTAAAAATAATTGCTTTTATAAAAGTTTCAAATTGCAGTGTTAATAGGTATGGGTGGACAGTAGCTATATTCGGATAGATACGCAGCATATCTCAAAATAGTCGGTAAAAGGAAAAGGCTAGGCAGATGATGATGATTATATCATTGAATATAGGAGTTCTGAAGCTGGTCCCCTTTTATGGACTGAAGGCGATTACGGGATGATTTGGTCACCTAGACATCTAAGTCTCACAGCGTAGTCAAAAATACATACCCCGTAAGTCTCTCCGAAGAGAATAGCGAAAGTCGGGAAGGAGGAGCCGACAGCTATTGCAGCTAGAACGCCGGCTACCATAAGCCACTTCTCCGGTTCACACAACTTCATAATCTGCCAGGTCGTAGGGCTTAACTCCTCCTCCTCTTTATCAACTCGCAAAGTACCAGCTGACGACGCCGAGACTGAGCTTGCTACCGATTCTACAGATTCTATAGATTGCATCCTCGACAATTTTTGTTTTACCTCTGTAATTAAGAAAATGCTAAATTTATTATATTGTATATCAAGAATGATACAAGGATAGTGAGTATAGTGATGTGCAAAATGTGCAAGTCCTTGTTTGATCTGTTCGATGTGAGGCATCACAATTCACAATTGCGGCGGTAAGTCTCCTCTTTGAGGTGTGGATAGACAGGTGCCACGGCGTCCTCACCTTTCGCCTAATGCAGGTCCTCACTGGGCATGGGTGCTTTGGGGGTTCCTGTTCAGGTTAAAGCGGGAGGAAACGCCCGAGTGTTTCCATTGCGAGGATCGTCTGGAGGACACGGTGGAGCATACGATGGACGTGTGCCCTGCCTGGGCGGAGCACCGCCGTGTCCTCGTGGAGGCGATCGGCGGCGGCAACCTCTCGCATCCGGCCCTGGTGCGAGCCATGGTACGGAGTGAGAGGGCATGGGAGGCCGTCACCTCCTTCTGCGAAGCAGTAATGCCCGTAAAGAAGGAGGCGGGGCGCGTGAGGACGTGGTAGTCTCTGCGCTCTCACGTCTCTAGCCGCCGCAGGAGGAGACGCCTCAGGCGTCGGGAGTCGATCGCGGCCTTCCGACCACCGTAGGCACGGGCTTGCGGGCGGCGAGCAATGGCTAGCTCGCCGCCCGGTAAGGACCAGGCCCGTGTCGACGACGCGTAGTGTTCCACGCGCGCCTTAAAGAGATCTCAGCAGTACTGAAGGGGTCTGCTAGGACCGATGCCTGCCAGGGTCGCGAGATTTGTTCGAAAGAGATACCGTAGCCCTGGCACATGGGTAACTGAAGTAACACGAGTGGGTTTTAGTCAGTAAAAGTCTGACACGCCCTGCCGCTCCGCCCAAGAGCGGGAGATGTCATTGGATGATTTCCCACCAAACGAAAAAGGCATCTCAATTCTAATATCAAAGGAGTGCAGGGAATGGCCGAATTTCATGACTACCGTTTAAAAGGATCCTCGCTTGCAGATGACGATGGTGTGTCAGTCTTTTATAGTCTGCCCGCACTATACTAGATCTTTATGCACCTGCATTTGTTTAATAACATTCGTCTGTCTAGTAAAATCTTTTGTTAATGGCCTTTCATTTGAATCCTCTCTTGTCCTAAAAATTCCTGTACCTACTGCAAGGAGCCAGAAGCGATCGACATGAAGTGGTGAAAGTTAAATCAGAAAGACTTACCTTTTGGTTCCCCTTTAGTTTTGGGTTCTAGATCGCCAGTGACATCACCAGTCTCTACTTGATTCTCCTGATGGAGGTGATAAAACCGTCCTTTCTTAGCCATTAATTCTGCGTGCGTGCCCTCTTCAATCACCTCGCCTTTGTCCATAAATACTATGCGGTTCGCATTCAGCACCGTTGCTAACCTATATGATTGAGTATAGAGTTCTAATAAATAAGGTCTGTTACACCCAGCCAGAGTAACTGATAAGAACTGAATGAATTTAATAGCTCTGACGAAGTCATACTTTTGAGTGACTCAGCCTATACATAGAAGTCCATTGTTGGAAATACCACAATAGCCCCAATGTTCCTACTGCTGGGACACAGCCAAGTTGGAAATAGGCCTCTTTCTAATTTCGCCACGACATCTTTTTACATTAAATCAAGAATAATCGCACGCCAACTTCTGACTTGATCGGGCACTAGATCACAAAAGTTATTCAATTTATTTTTTCGAAGTGAAGGCCCATTACTTTCATATGTACCTGTGGCTCACCATAACGGTGGTCCTTCCAGCCGCCGCCGAGTCCAACGCCTTCTGCACCTTGGCCTCGCTTGAAGAATCAAGAGCCGAAGTGGCCTCATCAAGGAGCAGGATCTTAGGCTTCCTTACCAATGCCCTGGCTATAGCAATCCGTTGCTTTTGCCCTCCGGATAGCTGGGCCCCTCTCTCGCCGATCAAGGTGTCGTACCCCTGTATAAAGGAATTAACGAATAACTGCCATAACTGGCCACAGGGAAACACATTTCGATAAAAAAGAAGTGTTGCCTGGCCAAACCGTAGTGTGCGATTGCTCTTAAAAAAAATACGCAAGTGAGGTAGGTGGATATTACAATACGTCACGGCGCGCCTATACATGGTGACTGGATATCGGCGCGAAAACTGTGATCATGAAAGTATCAGCACTTGATTCGAGATCCCCAAATATTTCGTCGGTTATCAAAAAATAAACAACTGTTTCATAGAAACGTCCAATACCTACGCGGTCAAATTCTATGGAACTGCGTTTTCTTCTATAGCCAACGAAAAATTTCCTCGCAAGGGGGTTTCAGAATCATTGTCCTACCGAGTCCATGGGTAATTTAGAACGTCGATGTTCCTGCCATCCTGTATTGTGTCCTCTAAAATTTAGTCTTTGGGGTATTACATTCACTTATGGATACCTACTTTTGGTGGTGCGAATAGCCACACAGAATAATTAAGCATGGTGGCTGATAAAAAAAAAATGGAGGAATCGAAGCTCAGAAGGAGGAGAACTGGTGTATAGGAGCTTTTTCTTATTTCATCATCATCATTTCAACCAAAAGATGTCCACTGCTGGACTGGGGGAGGCCTATCCCCCCATGGGGGTTTGCCATAATCGCCATGCTTGGCAGGCGGGTTGGCGATCGTAGTATGGTGGTAAAATGCATAGAAAACGCTGCTGCCCACTCTCTAGTAAGTCCCTTAGTCACCTTTTACGACGCCCACGGAAAGGTTATTGCTATTGTTTACGTCCGGCTCTACTCCACGGAACTTTAAATATACCGGATGGAACAGGGTTTTGAAACTCTTATGCAGGGCCGGATTTGGGGGAGGGGAACCGGGGCTACATCCCCGGGGCTTCCACAAGTGAGGGGCCGCCACAATGAGAATAAAATAAAAAAGGAAACATGTTACCACTAACTATTCCCCCTCCTATTACCCTTAATATTCAATTATATTGTTGTTAGCACTAGAAGTGCGGGCGTCACAAATTTGACCCATTTCGATGTTCTTCCTGCTCTAATTAATATTTTATTATGCATATAATCGTAACTTTTTATGACTTTTCATGAAATATGATGATGATTATTATTTATACGAGACTTCAACCACGTAATTAACAACCAAATATTTTTTTATCCAAATTACCTCAGTCGGTATGTTCAGAGCTTCTAGTGTTAAATATTAAAAAAACTTTTTTACAAAAAAAAAACAACCGACTTCCTTAAAAAACACTACAAAGTGAAAAATAACTTTAATTTCGGAAGTCGGGTGTCTTAGAATCTGTATTTATGTTTTTTTTTGCCACCGACTTCCGAAATTAAAGTTATTTTTTCACTTTGTAGTGTTTTTTAAGGAAGTCGGTTGTTTTTTTTTGTAAAAAAGTTTTTATTTTTAAATTTTTAGTTGTGGTATTTACCCCGCACTAATTCCAAACAAACAATGCATATTTATGCGATAGCAGAAATCGCGGTTGATTTGCAGTCATTTTTTAACCGACTTCAAAAAGGAGGAGGTTCTCAATTCGGATGTTTATATTTTTTTTTATGTATGTTCGGCCATAACTCCGTCATATATAGGCGGATTTGCAAAATTCTTTTTTTGTTTGGAAGGAGTTTATTCCGAAATGGTCCCATATAAATTTCATATAGATCTGATGATGAGTTCCAGAGATAGACACCGGAACTCTTTAAAAAATGACAGCAAATCAACCGCGATTTCTGCAATCGCATAAATATGCGTTGTTTGTTTGGAATTAGTGCGGGGTGGATACCACAACTAAAAATTTAAAAATAAAAACTTTTTTACAAAAAAAACAACCGACTTCCTTAAAAACACTACAAAGTGAAAAATAACTTTAATTTCGGAAGTCGGCGGCAAAAAAACCATAAATACAGATCCTAAGACACCGACTTCCGAAATTAAAGTTATTTTTCACTTTGTAGTGTTTTTAAGGAAGTCGGTTGTTTTTTTTTGTAAAAAAGTTTTTATTAAAGAGTTCCGGTGTCTGTGTCCCGAAATCATCATCAGATCTATATGAAATTTACATGGGACCATTTCGGAATAAACCCCTTTCGAACAAAAAAAGAATTTTGCAAATCCGTCTATATATGACGGAGTTATGGCCGAACATACATTAAAAAAAAAACATATAAACATCCGAATTGAGAACCTCCTCCTTTTTGAAGTCGGTTAAAAAACAATGTAACCATATTCGTTCACTTCAATCTATCATACACCAACATATCACACAGCCCTGATAAATGTGTACCATTTTCCATAATTATTCGGTTAAGTACGCCCGTGACGGAATGGGGTACTGCTTATTTATTTATTTAACCATTTATGTACACACATATATAAACAGACAAGAAGAATATAACAGAAAAATTGGTACAGAGGTGATGCTTATTTCTATAGAAATCTCAAAGGTTCAGTGTTGGATTCCTCGTCGTAGCATTTTTTTTATTTTTTATAAAACGGTCATGTTGAATATAAATTAATAATTACATATGAATAATTGATATTCTCTGATTTTTCAACAAATCAATAGTTTTTCATATTTCTTTTATGTAGTGCGGTATGTAGTTTGGAACGCAAATTCGCAAATAACTTAACGTAATTTAGTTTCATATAATTCTTGTACTTTACTATACCCACAAATGTTTTTAAAAAAAATTTAATTTGTCTTTTAATAAATTATTGAAACACTACAATTCAAAAAATTTGATTCATCAATATGGAAAATTATTAGGGGCCTCCGCTTCTTTGTTGCCCCAGGGCCTCCAGACCTCTAAATCCGGCACTGCTCTTATGTTATCTAGTGCTGCTATATTATTTTAAAAAACCAAGCTGTTACGTACATCAGGAAGTTTTTTGATGAAGTCATGACAATAGCCCGCCCTTGCCGCTGCGATGACTTCTGCATCCGTAGCGGCTGGGTTACTCATTCTAGAAAAGAAAGAAAGATAAAATTAAAGAGAAAACCATTTATTTAGCACCGACTAAAAGGCACACAATATACAGCAAATCAAAATAAATAATAAGTACGATGTCAGGAACTAGCATTAAAGTGTGCCTCATGGCTATGCCAAAAAGGCCCAGTTCAGTAACAATGCCAGAGGTTTTCAACTGGATCTGAAGTGTGAGGATGTAGAAGAGTATGAATGTAAATTCATCAACATATCATCATTTCAGCCGAAAGACGTCAAGAATCACCACTTTGACCAGTTTATTTTTTAGGGTGGGTTGTCATAATCGCCACGCTTGGCAGGCAGGTTGGTGTGCGCAGTATGATGATAAAATGCATAGAGAACGCTGCTGCCAGTTCTCTAGTAAGTCCCATACTCGCCTTTTACGACACCCACGGGAAGAAATGGGATGTAAATTGCTTTTTACCTATACCGCAACCGGCGGCGGCGTGTGTATATGACCAATTGTATGAACCTAAACGAGGCAAAAGGAGTGTGTAGAGATCGTAGCAGGTGGCGTTCCGTGGTTTCTGCCTACCCCCATGGGAAAATGGCGTGATCGTATGTATAACTTATGTAGATTCATGTTGATATTGATATAGTTAGTCATTTAATTTAGTACCAAGAATAAATAGATAAAAGATAAGTAAGTAAACAAAGTATTGTTACGTAGATCGTAAAGTCTAGAAACATCGCGCTAAATCCATCTCAGAAAGAGACAGCGTTACGTAGATCGAAAAGTCTAGAAACGTCACGCTAATTCCATCTAAGGATGGGGCTGTGTTCGAAACTACTCGAAACGACACGCTAACGCCATCTGTTATCAGGTAGCAAGTACTACGAACAATTGTACGTAGACGCCACCGCCATCTATTGTCGAATAGCGGGATTAAACAGTAAATAGATGTCTGTGGAAGGTTCTCGAAATTTCTAATCTACTTGTAAACTGTGGAAAAGTGTTGACTGTTCGCGAATGTTCTGCTCGGGATATAAATAGCGGATTGTCGGCCCGACGGGCAGTTCGATTTCGGAAGCGAGCGAATACGAATCAAGCGATACAGTACAAGCGAAACAAGTGATTCTGTTTGACTATTGCGATATTGTGATTGTTTAATTAAACTGTGGTGTGTTTCGATAATTTTGGCTTAAATTAATTTATCCCGAAACCCAGCACGTAACAGTATGTTTTATGATTAAAAAGTACCTTTTATGATTCATAAAAGGTACTTTTTAACCGACGAAAAAAAACGGAGGAGGTTATCAATTCGACGCGTACTTTTTTTTTTTAGATCTACTATTTAATGTGGAGGAACTCTGTGATATGTTATGTCCCAAGCGTGTAGAAAGTATTCCTTTTAAAGTGTTTGGTTGTAAGTATTTATTGACAGCTAACATTCGCGCTTTATCAGCAGATTCAGAGGTTGATTTGTTACAAACAATTACGAAACTTATTGACATCTAAAGCAAACGATATATTCAAATATTCGACCTTACCTAATATTCTCTTTGATAGTTCCAGCAAAAAGAACGGGTTCTTGTCCAACGACCGCGATATGGTTCCTGTAGTGCCTGACATTCATGTTCCTCAAGTCGTTGCCAGACGCCGTCACCTTCCCCGAGTCAGGGTCGTACATCCTCTGGATGAGTTGCAGCACGGTTGACTTGCCGCAACCACTCGAACCCACCAGCGCTACCGTCTCATTGGCGTTTATCTTCAAGTTTAGCCCATTTAACACCTAAGATTGTATAGAATTTTGGTCAGAAAATTTTGGTGTTCAATATTTATCGAACTATTCATGCATTATTTAGTAACTGGCAATGATGCAGATGTTGCCGCTACACCATGAAAATATTCATCAAACCTAGTCATTTTCCAACTATGTTGGGGTCGACTTCCAGTCTAACCGAACGCAGCAAAATATCAGTATTTTACAGGGAGCGACTGCCTACAATATTTATTTATATATGCTTTATTGTACACCAGAAAATACATAATAACAAGAACATTTAACACAAAAAAAAAAACATACAATGGGCGGCCTTATCGCTTTCTGCGATCTCTTCCAGGCAACCCCTTACCCCAATACCCCTTGGTAAGACTGGTTGTCAGACTTTCGGGCTTCTGACGACCCGTAATAAATATCAAAGATCCACGAATGTCAACTAGGACCAAAGGCTTTACGTGGTATCAGAGGTTCGGAGGTGTGTTGGTATTTAGGCACGGTCACCCATCCAAGAACCAACCACAGTGTGTGTAGCTTAACCTGATTTATCGAACTGTGCCGCTGTTATTACCTAGCCACAAACCAAATCAAATAGGTCCATTAAAAAACCGGCCAAGTGTGAGTCCGACTCGCGCACGAAGGGTTTCGTACCATTATCGGCAAAAAAATCATGTTTGTTGTATGGGAGCTCCCCTTAAATATTTGGTTTATTTTAATTTAATTATTTATTTTTAAGGTGAATATATAACTAAATATACTGTGAATATTTCAAGCGTTTACCTGTTGCAGTTATCAATATCGAGCAAAAACGAGCAAAAAATCACGTTTCTTGTATGGGAGCCCCCTTAAATATTTATGTTATTCTATTATTTAGTATTTGTTGTTATAGTGGCAACAGAAATACATCATCTGTGAAACTTCAACTCTCTAACTATCACGGTTCGGACGAACAGCGGAGTCTTAGTAACGGTCCCGTTTTACCCTTTGGGTACGGAACCTTAAAAAGTATGATCACAATGTGAAGTTTTACCTGTACGTCATTACGAGCTGGGTATTTAAAATACACATCCCTAAGCTCAATGTTCCCAGTGAGTGTAGGTGTTTGGCCCTCAGTGGAAAATACATCTATGACTGGCTTGCGGTCAATGACCGCATACACTGAAGCAGCAGATGCTCGGGCTGTCGAAATGGCTTCCATGTGAGGAGCTGTAAGACCCACGTTTTGAGCTCCTTGTAAAACACTGAAGAATACCTGAAATCAAGGTTCTTTAAATTATTTTAGCACTAACTTTTGCCAGCAGCTTTACCCTTGTGGAGGTCGGAAATTATCTCTAGGGAACGCCAGCTAACGTGTGCTTTACATCAAAATGCGTTCCGCCGTTTTTGCGTGATTGAGTTACAAACATCCAGACATACAAACTTTCAAATTTTTATATAAGTAGTATGGATTTTTATAATTACTCGATCCGAAATACGATATTTATGAAGGTATACACAGAGATCTATATGAATGAGAAGATTGGTAGTGGAGTTATCGCCATCCAGACCTACTAGTTCTGGATTGTTTAATACTAGCTAATTAGCAATTTGATAACAATTAATCCGACTTTTTTATAAATGTGAAATTATGAGGGGATGTATGGATGATTGTAACTCTTTCACGCTAATACGACAGAACGGATCTGGATGAAATTTGGCACACAGATATTTCATTACCTGGATTAACACTTTTTATCCCGTTATAGTTCGTTTTCGCGAGACAATATCCGACCTCCGCGTGGTGGAAGCCGCTGGCAAAAAAAAGCCAGTTATTAATAAGACAGTAAAATTAAATGTAAATAGACTTACAATCATGAGTACAGCTGGCGTATATAAAGGTTGTTCTTCGCGTCTGCTTTCTATGATGAGAGCGACTCCATACCAAAACGCTAGCGAATAAGTAGCGTAAATGATGAACCACATAACCCCGCTCCCTATGCCTGCGAACACACCTTTCTTCATGCCCATCTTCTTAGCTGGTTCTAAGCGACGTGCATATCTGGAAAATATAATTAAAGGCTGTAGCATTATATTTTCAGTATCGTCAACCGACGATTTTAGCGTCGATTAACAATATCTAAAGAACTAACTAAAAGAAAAAAAAAACTGTGAAGATTTTCAAGAAATCTCTGGTGCAGCCGTGACCCACTTCGTCGTAGATAGTTTCCTATTTTTTATATTTTTATGATCGTTACGGAAGAGTGGTTGTTGTTATTAAACAAAATACCATGGCAATACCTGTCAATTTCTTTCTTCTGTCCACCAAAGGCCACCACTGTTCTTATCGCAGACAGTACTTCTTCTGCGACAACGCCTGCTATGCTGTACGCTTTTAATTCTTGAGATGTCAACGACGATTGCACCTAGAACAAACGGTTTGTTATCTCAGTGTAAGAGTTTTCATTTCATTTCCTGAATAACTAAGTAGAAAACTTAATCTTAAAAAATGTGGCCACCAACACCCACTGGACCTATACATTACCTAAGGAATAAAAAATTCAAAAATCGGCTGAAATTTATTTATTTATCTAAACTTCTCGCACATAAAAAGGTACAAAGGCGGACTTAATGGTGAAGAGAATAGATAGCAGGTGCTTTGGTTGAGAGGAACAATTATTTAAATACTATTAAAACTATAATCATCATATTGAATTATAAATAATATGCGAACAGTAGTATATAAATAGATAATAAACTAATAATACACATACACACATACATATATACTTTTAATATAAATTTTTGATAGTTTCTGTAAAAAGTTAACTCATATACTTAGTTTGTAGTATAGTAGGTAGTTTTCACAGCTTGGAGTAAGACTGCGATCCTTGGCAGTGAGGGAACTATGACGATGCAGCAGATAATTTATTATAGACACTTTACTAACCTTAGCAACAATAGCCGTGGTGGCTATCACAACCGGTGTACACGATAGGATCACGAGAGTGAGCTCCCAGCCGTAAACGAAGGAGATGATCACTGACGTGACGAATGACATCACCAGGTAAATAAAGATGGGCACTTTCTCCGCGATCCCTTCGCGAAACTTCTCGATGTCACTTAACAAAAAATGGAGTTTGATTAACACTATAATATTTTCCCGAAGGAGTACTCAAAGAAAAGGGGTGGAGAAAATGTTGAAAATGTCTTACGTAAAAGGGGCGGAGTTTATTCTCATAGCTGGACACAAATTCTGACCCTAGACTACTTTTTAAGAATTATATTTAAATGGGAATACTAATTACACTTTATTCGATCAGGAGAATGGACCTGAGGAAATTGAGCAATCGAATCACCTTACAGTAGTCGTGCTTACAAAGGTATTTGTTTTCCGTACCACATCTAAACAATCTAATTATACATGTACTCTACAAAATTCAGCAGTAAAACGATTTCTGTACTAAACGTTCTTCGCCCCATCCTATTGGATAGCATAATATGTGTAGGTACATAGTAGGAAGATCGTGGGTGGAAAGTTTTCGAGGAGCGACTTTCAAGGGAGTCGATAAATTTGACTGGGAAATTAATCAGAAACTCAGAATACTAAGGAAAAAATACGATACTTACTCGGAGACTTTGGTTGCAAAGTTCATGGTGGTATTCAAGTCATACCACGAGATGTCTTGACGAAGTACAGCTCGCAGAAACAATGCCTTTAGCCTGTCGACCTGGAATCATTCGGAACATTGTAAATAAAATTGTATGGAAAAGTAACTTTCACAGGCATTCCAATGATACTTTTTATCCTTGATTAGTCAATCTACGAGCATATTGATTAGTCAATCACAAAGTACCAAATATCTGTCATCGGTAATTATTCGATTGCAGACCTTCAGGGCAGTATTTGTAGTTTTATTTACATAAATAGAGAAGTATAATATATTAATAATAGAAAACTATGGAAGAAAAAGAGATGTTGCGCCGACCCCAAATAAATAGGAATAAAAACAAGAGAACGATGTTGATATACCAACGTAGCTTTATCTACCTAAAATGAATTTGTTGTGTGTGCTTTAAACCGGTGTTTGATGTATCTATCCATTATGTTCGATAATATCCCTTTTTTGAATTTCACTCACCTGTTTAAGTGCCACATGATTAAAAATATCCACACTGATTGCGCCGACGATGAACTGGCCAATCGAGAACACTGTGCAGCCGATGCCGAAAGCCTGAGAGTCTTGAATCAACGCCTCCCTGTTCTCTGCTCTCGATGCGTTTGTACTGTTACATATTAAATAGTTCATTATAATCATCGTATCGGACCATAAACGTGCATTCCTATATAGCAGTGGCTGAATAAGAACTGCTATATGTGTTTAGCAGGTCTTTTACAGGAACTAGAGCAAAATATGGTTTGAAGGATCGTGTAGTTGGAAAAACCACCGGTATTAGTCGAAATTCGATCACAGATCTAGTGATATGCCTTTACTAGCGCAGCTTCATAAATAAATCTATCTGGAAGTTGAAATATAACAGTCGTTCCAAGTTTGGTACAAAATCAGTCGATTTTATCCGCAGCAAATTGTCGGTTAGAAGTTGATCACAACCCAGGAAGCAATCCATTGCGAGGATCGTCTGGAGGACACGGTGGAGCATACGGTTGAGGTGTGCCCTGCCTGGGCGGAGCACCGCCGTGTCCTCGTGGAGGCGATCGGCGGAGGCGACCTCTCGCGTCCGGTCCTGGTGCGAGCCATGGTACGGAGCGAGAGGGCATGGGAAGCCGTCACCTCCTTCTGCGAAGCAGTAATGCTCGCGAAGGAGGAGGCGGGGCGCGTGAAAGAGTGGCAGTCTCTGCACCCTCACGTCTCTAGCCGCCGCAGGAGGAGACGCCCCGGGCGTCGGGAGTCGATAGCGGACTCCCGGCCACCGTAGGCGCGCAATGGGTAGCTCGCCGCCCGGTAAGGACCAGGCTCGGGTCGACGGCACGTAGTGTTCCACGCGCGCCTCAATGAGATGTCAGCAGCACTGATGGGGTCTGCTAGGACCGATGCCTGCCAGGGTCGCAAGATTGTTCGAAAGAGATACCGTGATCCTGGCTCATGGGCAACTGAAGGAATACGGGTGGGTTTTAGTCAGTAAAAATCTGAAATGCCCTCCTGCTCTGCCCAGAGCGGGAGAAGTCATTTGATGATTTCCCATCCAAAAAAAAAATAATACCCAGGAAGCAAAAGCTAAGTGGTAGACGCAGGATGCTGGCGGAAGTCGCACTTGATCCCGTAATCCCCGACGTAGGTGTGGAATGGAACAACGTGTGGTTTTAGTAAGTAAGAGCCTGACAGGCCCTTAATCCAACCGCAGGGCGAAGGACATCCATGAGGATTTGTCCACCACGAGATTTAAAAAAAAAGAATGCTGGCTTCTTGACATTCTTTAGTTAGCTATTATAACGTTCACAGGATCCAATAACGAGGGGCTTTATTTGATTGGTGTAATGATCATTGAAGCAAACTAGTAGATAACTTACAGTATTTTGCCTCCACCGAATAACGAAATAGTGTATGTCTCGGTTGAAGTTCCGACCATAACCGTGCGGTCGATGAGGAGTGATGTGAATTCGCCATAGATGATGACGCCCAGAGGCACGAAGAAACCATTGATGCAGGAGAGGAATATTCCAAAAAGCAGGAATAATATCTCGCACGGCTTAGCGTACCTGTACTGTGGAATGAAATGTATTATAGTTATATGAAGTTGATTTCGTCAAGAGCTTTAGAATCCCCGTGTCATTACAATAATTTTGTGAATACATTTTCTGGTTTACATAATTTACTGAAAATATTAAATGCTCAAAATCATATATTTTGAACTACATCTGCTGCAAGCAGGGAATTTGTTTCCTATTCAGCCTGTTCCCACTGCTAGGACCCTCGTCTTGGTGAGAGGGAGTAGGTTCTAATAACGGATATCGGCTCTAATACACCATTCGGGTTGATAGATGTCACATGTCTTCGAATTTTTAGTTTTAGGACATGCCGGTTTCGTCACGATGTTTTCCTTCAAAGTTTTGAGAGCAGTGGTGATGAAATAATTTACACAAAGTAAAACTTGATTGGGTTCGAACCTACGACTTACAATTCGAAAGTCGCGGCCGTTTCCTTTGCGCCATCACTGTCATTTCGATTGAAAATATATATGCTTCTGTTACTTTTTAAACTTCGCAATGAGATCAGAGGTGCTTATATAATTTGCACAAAAGGTTGCTTCGGAGAAAACTTCTTTATTACTAAAAAGTAATAAAGTTTTAGTTGTTATATACTTACTAATTTCAACCAAGAAACTGGTTCAGATTGCGCTCTTTCTTCTTTTTCTCTAAAAACAAAACATCAACTTAATTACAGGGGTTTACGAACGAGGGTAAATAAAGGCGTTACAAGTCACTTATAATCCGTGATTGAAATAGGTAGAAAAAACTAAAGTTCAAAGAACGGTGACAAAAAATCTTGTCGTAAGGAAGTTTCCATTTGTTGTCCCTGTTCTTTGAAATTTAGGTACATAAGCTCCACCTATTCCGATCACTACTTATGACACTTGAAATAATTTTGTGAAAGATTATATAGCTAGAATGGACCTCTATACTATCCATATCATCTTTTCAACATAATTTTGGTGCCAGTAGTAGTCACCTGCCTACTTAGGTATGTGCTTAATTAATAGGGATGTATAAATGAAGGGAGGGATGTATAAATAAGGGCAAGACGATGATGAGTCGTTTCTTGTAATCAGCATAAATTATACTCACAGTTCTGCGTTTGCGAGTTTCTCAGCAAGATAGGCAGAATTCTGTGCTACTGAGGTTATAGTCAAGGAGTTGTGCCGCCAGCCGCCGAGGGCGAAGGACGCTCCTTGTCCACTCACGCGTCGCTGCGCGTATTTTGAGAAGCTTTTGGTTGAGTCATCGCGTTTCATTATTGGGCTAGCCGCTCTGAAATAGATAGCGAAAATAGATTTTGAGTGTCTCAAACCAACACTACAGGCCTCCAGAAACAAAAAGGAGTCGATCAAATTAACTATGTTTTTTCGCCCTAAAAGCGACCTACAATAATTTTGGTACCCTGCTCGAAAGATTACTAAAAAATATACAACTAAATTAACCTACATGTAAAGAGAAACAGAATTCTAAGTAGGTATCAAATTCCACGTTCTTACTTTAAAGTAAGAACGTGGAATTTGATACCTACTTTGGAGAAAAATGTCGAACTTTCGTTACGTTTCTTGAATTGAATTATGAATTTACAAACATCGACTTGGTTCTTACTTTCGATATAAATTTAAGAAATGCAAATTCGATGCAAATTTTCATGCATCTAGCTAGGCTAAGCGGTTTAGGCTTTGCGTTCTCTGCCCGTAACTGAATTTCAGATTTTTGTAGGGAGAGTATTTTGGTTTAGTAATTTGTATAAGTCCAGCCATCGTCAGTGGTAGCCTTAGGAGGTGGCAAGCAGGGCAACTAGGCCTCGCTTTACCTCGCATGAGCCTTTCGCAAACACCCGAGTCGAAAAAGTTGACATTTAAAACTTTATTTTATTCTCATGAAATAACAACAATAAAATAAGTTTCATACAAAAAGCGACCTACAAATATCTCTAATACTAAGAGAAACATCTGATATTGATGGACATTAACTGTATGAATAATTTAATAAGTTTTTGTAATTGAACGCCTAATTTTTAAGGAAGGTTATTGGCTATTTAATTACACACCTAATTATACTAGGACATTAGACACACCTACTACATTAGATGCTGAGCAAATCTAAAAAAACAGAAATAACGCACAGCAAAAACGAATTAATGGCGCGGGCAGTCAATACGCTGCGATGAGGTGGAATTGTTAACCGACGAAAAAAAACGGAGGAGGTTATCAATTCGACGCGTATATATTTTTTTTTTTTATGAATGACCACGCATAACTTTTTACATAGTAGTCCGATTGTGATAATTCTTTTTTTATTGGAAAGGGTATACTCCGAGGGTGGTCCCATATAAATTTGGAAAACAAAATCGAACCCTAAGGGTCGGAAAACAGGGGATGAGTGATTGTTCACTCATAGATTGTAATGTATAACCACGCATAACTTTGTACAGAGTAGTCCGATTTTGATAATTCTTTTTTTATTGGATAGGGTATACCTTGCCAAGTATTATTAGTACATTAAAGTCACAAAAAATTACAAAATAAAAACTTTTTAACAAAAAATTAAACCGCCGAAAAAACAGAAATTTAATTTTTTTAATTAACAGGTTTAATTTTTTGTGAAAAAGTTTTTTAGAACAAGAATTCATATATAAAATTCGTTTCTCATCAGTCATCAGAAATATCTAATTTAATTGACATCCTTACGCAAAGGACAAGGTCCTCGCTGTGCTCTACCATCTGAGGCCTCGCAATGGTTAAGGGGCTGGGCATCGTTGTGAGTAGGTACGAATAAAAACAAGTGATACCGGTAAACATTGTATCTATAAGCATAGCAGGACCATAGCTGGGCACCGTTAATCAAATAGTTAACTTCGTTAATCGTTAATCCGCTACAAAAAAAGTTAGCTTCGTTAAACGTTAAAGCGTTACAATTCTGAAGAATTAACGCAAGTTAACGTTAATCGTTAATCCGTTAATATGTGTAAAATTGCATTTTTAGGGTTCCGTTGCCAAATGGCAAAAACGGAACCCTTATAGATTCGTCATGTCTGTCTGTCTGTCCGTGTATGTCACAGCCACTTTTTTCCGAAACTATAAGAGCTATGCTGTTGAAACTTGGTAAATAGATGTATTCTGTGAACCGCATTAAGATTTTCACACAAAAATAGAAAAAAAACATAATATTTGGGGTTCCCGATACATAGAACTGAAACTCAAAAAAAAATTTTTCATCAAACCCATACGTGTGGGGTGTCTATGGATAGGTCTTCAAAAATGATATTGAGGTTTCTAATCATTTTTTTCTAAACTGAATAGTTTGCGCGAGAGACACTTCCAAAGTGGTAAAATGTGTGTCCCCCCCCCCCCCCCCCGTAACTTCTAAAATAAGGGAATGATAAAACTAAAAAAAAAATATGATGTACATTACCATGTAAACTTCCACCGAAAATTGGTTTGAACGAAATCTAGTAAGTAGTTTTTTTAATACGTCATAAATCGTAAACCACAATTTACCTTTCATTCAGTCAACTCAAACATAAAAATTAAAAAAAAAAAAAAAACATAAACATAAACCTTATGCATAAACCGTGAATACCTGCAGGTTTGTACGGAACCCTCGGCGCGCGAGTCCGACTGGCACTTGGCCGGTTTTTTATATCGTTGCGTTAGTGAACTAATAAAACCTGTTGGTTCAGGTTCTGGAAGTTAACAGGTTAGGAACAAAACAAAATACTTGTTTAATTCAAATGTGTGATTTAATCGTCGGGCATAAGGTGCATATTCCCCTTCATGAACATTAACATGTTGTAGTTCTCGTCTGAAAGCGAGGCTCGTTTTGGTGTTAAAATATCTTTTCCCGTGGAAAACAGATGTTCAACTGCAGCGCTTGAGGGTATAGCAGTATTGTATTTAATGAATAGATTTATGAATACTTGTTCCCCTGCACAGTACACTTTTTCTACCTAAATAAATTACACTGCACTCTTCTTGATGTGCGGTAAATAGTAGGCATTAGATTAACGATTAACGGACTTCTGCATATTAACGGAAGTTAACGTGTCCGTTAACATTTTTAAAAGTTAACTTAAAAGTTAATCCGTTAATCAAAATGTTAACTTCGTTAATTAACGATTAACGGATTAACGAGTTAATGCCCAGCTATGAGCAGGACATATGAAGATTGCATCGCTCGGTTCTATTATCTATTTATTTTTCCTCAAACTCAAAGGATTTATTTCATTTACACCATTAACAGGCACTTTTGAACTGTTTAAGAATCGGTCAGTTAGTCAGAAAGTTGTCGCTAGTCGCCCATTCTCAAACGAAAATCTCAATGAAGGTGAACGGGCGAGAAACTCTAAGGATACTCTTTGAAATATTGTGACTTCTAATGTGAGAACAATGTACAAAAAAACCAACAATTCATAATATAAGATTAAAAATAAGCCCTGGCCCTGGCCCTGGCCCAATGACGATCAACGGACAGCGCCTATTTACGAACATGCCGCGTGGATTACCTGGAGCTAATCTATGCGACATGCTTGTAAATGGGTTGAGCTGGATGTGTTCAGCTCAACCATTTTTTAGGGAACCGAATGATCCAACGTGCACAACACGCACCACCATCAGTGAGACATTTAACGTGACGAAAAACTAGAAAAATAAATCAACCCGTTAAAAAAATCCTTCATCTGCTGATTTTCGTCTATTCTGTGCGTGGGTCCACCATAGATCCAACAGAATCCAACAGAATTCTCATCATCGGATCCCATAATTTTATTGCACACAGATTCAATATTGTCATGCATAATTATGTTTTACATAACACGAAGTCTTATCAACTAGTTGGTACCGCAATTGTTTTTGGTGTTTCATGTTACAATTTCTTCGGTCAGGGGAATTATGTCCAGGTGGATGCGCTAAGGTTTAATTAATCATTTATTACGCTTTTTGCAATTTGCAGGTCGGTGTCAGGCTGTATGCTGAATAAAATATGATTCGCGACGGTAACTCGTAAGTATTTGAAGAATTATAATCGTTAAAATCATCAATTTAACCCTCTAAATTAATTCAATCCCATATTTCATGAAAAAGTATTTAATGGGAATGATTTGCTAATTACAAAAACCGTTACAAAATTTGAATTTCGCGGGCTAGCCTATTGCTTCAACCTTAAGAGCGGTGTACTACCATCAGCGAACTATCTTGTTCTTGTTTTTTTGTGAAGTTTTACTTACCCTCACAGGAGCCACAACAATTTTTCCAGCATAAACAAAGTTACAAAAAATCCACATAAATCAGAGCAAGCAGCTGTTGATTCTTTCATTTCTCCTGACGGTCTTAGTAAAAAACGTATGCTATTCAATTGTGGTTTATCTCACATCCCATAATTTTAATAACATTGCAAATCTTTGCAAAATAAAATAGGTCCACTGATAACTGATGTTTTGAGTGCTATTTTGTGATAACGATGGCGCAGTCAATTTGACATTCTTGCTTTTTCTAGAGGTTTAAGTTTTACGCTGTTTTAAGGTCCTGATGATAAACTGGGGCTGTCTATGGTCAGTAAGTTCTTCGAGCTGTAAAAGCAACCTTATGGTAACGAGAACAAAGATAACTTTGTTTTGACAGTGACGCAAAATAAAAGGTAAATTATGTACAAACGGACTGTACAGTCAGCGTCAAAAATATCGGGACGAACAAACTGTTCAAAATGATCAAGAAACGCCGTTCAACATTTTTAGGCTTCAACTCGTATGGCACCTAAACAATCCTTGCTTCTGGATCATTCCCAGATTGTTTAGGCATTTTGAAAATGCTTGTTGGCTCACTTGTAATGATCTTGCCA
This sequence comes from Aporophyla nigra, assembly GCA_947507805.1. Classification (NCBI taxonomy): domain Eukaryota; kingdom Metazoa; phylum Arthropoda; class Insecta; order Lepidoptera; family Noctuidae; genus Aporophyla; species Aporophyla nigra. The sequence continues at coordinate 19,825,516 of OX382292.1, read as the reverse complement.
ACTCCTCTTGACTTTGACACGACACTCTTGTCTTCATCTTCAAAAACTTTCGATTTTCCACCACTATGCCAGCTTTTCTGTGCAAAAATCACTCACGACTTATAAGTTTCACTCGTTGCAGCACCATAAGACTCACAGCTTCAGCCGCAGATTTATTAATATTTAAAAAAAATTAACACTAGAATCCCAGAAATGACGAGAATCCGGCTCATTAGTTGACATTTTTATTCGAGAATAACTATATGATATACATGTACACAAATCATCCACTGGCGTTATCAGGTTATGTTCACAAGATACTAAAGAGTATTGGAAGTCATCTATAATGTTTGTACTCGACGTCTATTTGTCGCTAATGACATATAAAAACGGCGGGAGCAAAATTGTATACCTAATATTTAATTTTCATACATTTTTATCTATCATTTTGAACAGTCTGTTCGTCCCGATATTATTGACGCTGACTGTAATCACCTTCCTCCCGCCTTTATGTTAGATTTGAGTAGTGGTCGTCTCACCACGTGGATTTCTTCCATATACCTCTATTAATCGACATCATACAGATCATTTTGTTCCTAGCAGAATTATTTATTACGCTTTATTTATTCTTGTAAACGAAAGCAGACATGCCAATACAGAGACGCCAGAGACGTATTGATTTGAAGTTCAGTGTTCCGCAATGCGGAGTCTCGTTAAAAGCTAAGTTACGACGAATAATAACAATGAGTAAAGACAAACTCTGCTTACATCATAAGATAAATATAGCTACTAGGTTATGCCCGTTGTTTCCCTCGAATAAAGGTATAAGTAATATATAAATCATCCCACGGAAACGTACTACAGGGGTAAAAAGTACCCTATGTCCTAAGCGTTAATCATCACCCTAGCCTTTTGCCAACTATTTTGGAATTGGTTAATAGCATTTCTCTTTTCTGATCTGACCACCCGTAACGATTGTCAAAGATCCGCCAGGACCAACAGCTTTGCATGGTTTCCAAGGCGTGGTATGTAATGGTAGTCACTTATCCACGGACTAGGAAGCCAAAGCACTAGGAAGTGTCGAAGGGCGGGCGTTTTGGGGGGACTGTCTCATGTAACTTTGACGTTCAAAAAGTGCTGACTCTCAGCCTAGTTTGAATAAATGACTTTTGATTTTGATTTTGACTAACTGCGGCAAGTGTAGCTTACCTTATCAATCGACTGATCCTTACCCTTATATCACTGAAATCTGTTCATCAAGTGATAAGGTATTAGACAGACAGAGTTAATTTCTACGACAATCTGGAAGGCGGAAAAATCCATTTCTAGTGTGTGCAGGATGAGATAATGTATTAGTATTGGCTACTACTACTGTATTTACTGACCTATCACTACTTTTAGCATGTATAGACGCCAGCTCATCAAGCAACCAAAAAGTGTAAAATTTTCCCAATCAATCTTTAACCTAAAACTTTAGCGATAAAGTTGAAAATCTATTAAAGAAATTTGACAGATCTGTCTGTACCTCACTTACCTTAAAATTTTCGTACAAAACCTCCTGAATTGTGCCCAGACCGATGACGTTGACGATACAGGAGGTCTACTCCTTGCCTGACATTATGGTGAGCTGAAGCACTTTTGGCATTATTATCATTGTTTTCTGTTTTTTATAGTTTTAAGGTTTTTTTCGTGATATAATACCAGTAAATGCACTATTCTTTCATTCTTCTTTCTTTCTTAAGCTCAAAGTTCATAAGCCTGAAGTAACGCTCGTTTCCTATTCACGTCACTCGTATCACGAACGGAAATAAGATTAGTACGAGGCCCGAAGACTTAAGAGTTATTAACAACACGATTTGACAGCTGGCCCTACTCTCGATGTATCTTTGCCTTTGCAGTTTTTTTTTATTTGACACTTGCTTTGACGGAACACCTACTCGTACTTTCTGAAGGGCCGTATCTTCGTTGACTGACAAGAGTAGACACCATGATCTAGAAATTGAAAGTCACATGGTCAACATTAGTGCATCAACGATAAAGATTTTGAAGTATCATATCGTCTAAATAAATCTTTAATCCTTTAAATATTGATCTTTTATTAATACGTCGTATTTATTGTCCGTTATCTGTCGAGTTACATTGAAGTAAACATGCTTACGAACGCGTGATTCCGTGGGATAGGCCTGTCATTTATTTACTCTTAATAGGTATACATTTATACTAATATTATAAAGCTGAAGAGTTTGTTTGTTTGATTGAACGCGCTAATCTCAGGAACTACTGGTCCGAATTGAAAAAATATTTTTGTGTTGGGTTGGGTATCCTATTTATTGAGGAAGGCTATAGGCTATACAACATCACGCTACGACCAAAAGGAGCGGAGCAGCAACTAAAAATGGTCGAAAACTGGCAGGCAATTCGATGCGACGGGAAGAGTCAGGGGAGCAAAAATTTGATGCGGACGAAGTCGCGGGCCGAAGCTAGTTATACCTAATCGCGTAAAAAATAATGAATCAGAGTCGGAATCATTTTACGGTTATTACTAATCCACTGCTTCATATGTTCGAAACAATTTGTTAAACTGTTAAAATACAAGCGATGACTACTAATAGGCTGTTACCAAAGACATAAATCTCTTTGGCTGTTACGCAATTACTCCACGGGTGAAATATATGGGCAGTTGATGTCATAAAGTAACTCAATTTTACAATGTGTTAAAATTGATGGATTTTTAAAACGTGAAACAGTCCTAATATGGGAAACATTAGGGTTTTCCCTAAGTACTTTTATAAACAAAAATGACATGTATACACGACTTCACCAAACATCTGACGCCCAAACAAACATTATTTAGTTTTTTAGTCTAACCCGCGACTATCGTATACGACGATCTCTGAGCCAAACCGCCAACTGTAGGTATGTACGTATAAAAGTAAAAATTTCATATTTCAAACGTTTTCTTTATAGACAACAATGAGTGTTAGATAGAGAGGAGTGGGGACGCTTTTACCCTGCAGTGGGTTATCAAAATACCCAGCCTTATCTCAACTACGTTGGGCTCGAATTCCAGTATTTCATATGGAGCGACTGCCTATCTGTCCTCCAACAAGCAGTTACTTGGTAAGGGGCCATCCATAAATTACGTCACACGTTAAGGGGGGGAGGGGGTCGAAGAATTGTGACATTGTGTGATAAGGGGGTAGGAGGGGCCCTAAATTTTGTGACGTCACATTTCTAATTGAATATACATATTTAAAGTGCTATTAAACCACGAAATATGAACTATGAAAGAAAATTAAAAAAAAGCAATGTCTAGATGTAAAATTGCAAAATATGTGACGTCTCACTAGGGAGGTCAGCAAATGTGGGGGTCTCACAAATGTGACCAGCTGTGACAAGGACGGGGGGGGGGGGGGGTAAAAAAAATCATGAAATTTGTGTGACGTAATTTATGGATGGCCCCTAACACTGCTTGGTAAGACTGGTTGTCAGACTTTTGCGCTTCCGACTACCACTAAAGACTGTCAAAGATCTACGTATGACAGTTGAGACTCACGGCCTAACGTGCTTTAGGATCTCAATCCGGGTCTCGGCATGTAATAGATGGTCACCCATCCACGTACCAACCGCGGCGAGCGCAGCTTAACTTACCTTTACCTTCGATCGATGAGTATGGCTGTTATCACTTAGCCATGAGCCCCTCTACAGTGGGATATACAAAATTATAGACTCAAAATAAAACTAAATTCATTCAACAAGGCGATATATTTATCAGACAGTTTTCGACCTAAAAACAGACTAGACACGCGATGCTAACTCAAATTAGATCAAGGGCTGCCAGACTATAGTTAAATTAGAATATTGTTACAAAGCCAAGTACACCTGGCAGGAACACTACGCTATTATTATAATCAATTTTTGGTTACAGAAATGTGAACCTTGTTGGGTTATGATAAGTGCTCCGTCGCACTAGACTTGAATGTCATTCATATCATATCATCATATGATTTCATTCAGTCATAGTCTAGGGAATTTTAAATTGCAACGGGATATATTTCGTAAGAATGTTTGACGTAAGTACCTGTTACGTAAGATATCGCTGGATTCGTGACGTCAGAAGTAAGTACTTCGCGCCATACTTTCTCTTTGATGGAAAGTTCCGAGTACAGATTTAGAGGTAACTTTTCTCTGGGCAGTGAGGTGTGAAGGAAAGCTTTTACTGAAATTGTGGAGATTCTAAAAATAGAAGCTAGTTAAGCAGAAATGATAGATGTCCTAATATGTGCTTGGTTCCAAACTAATATTGGTAAGAAGAGTCAAAGGCTGGTAGATGCTCATAAAATCACGCCTGATTTCCCGAGAAGGGACGGGCAGCGGTGTAAAGTACCTATATAAAGTACGTATAGAAAAATGCTATTACAGACTTGATGAGTCTCTCGGTGATGTACATAACTAAACTTTTAAAATTAATAACTTTTTATTTTTGACATGAATTAACTAATTTTTATTTTTTCTCTTGATATTTGTGTGGGTGTAAATTTACCTAAATTGTATTGTTTCTTTTTTTTTTTTAATTCTTGATTTAACCGCAGTGGATATTCAAATTGGTAAAATTTTGTTTTTTGGGCTACGAATACTGTTTTTAAAAACCACTCATCTATTATATAAATAAAAATGAATGTTGCTAAGCGCATGACTCGAGAAGGGCTCGACCAATTCGGCAATTATTATTTTGAGGTTGAGTTTCATAAGGCTCACGAAAGGTTTTAATAAAAAAAATATAAAAAAATTGCGTGGAGAGAAAAAGTCACGAATACGAAGACCTCGCACGGGCAGGTGATTCGATGCGACGGGGTGGTCGGTGCAGCAAAAATTTTACGCGGACGAAGTCGAGGGCAGAAGCTAGTTCATAATATAAATTCAATTGTCCCTTTTTAGGGTTCCGTTGCCAAATGGCAAAAAAAGGAACCCTTATAGATTCGTCATGCCTGTCTGTCTGTCTGTCTGTCCGTCTGTCTGTCTGTCTGTCTGTCTGTCTGTCTGTCTGTCCGAGTATGTCACAGCCACTTTTTGCCGAAACTATAAGAGCTATGATGTTGAAACTTGGTAAGTAGATGTATTCTGTAAACCGCATTAAGATTTTCACACAAAAATAGAAAAAAAAAAACAATAATATTTGGGGTTCCCCATACATAGAACCGAAACTAAAAAAAAAATTTTTCATCAAACTCATACGTGTGGGGTATCTCTGGACAGGTCTTCAAAAATGATATTGAGGTTTCTAATATCATTTTTTTCTAAACTGAATAGTTTGCGCGAGAGACACTTCCAAAGTGGTAAAATGTGTCCCCCCCCCCGTAACTTCTAAAATAAGGGAATGATAAAACTAAAAAAAATATATGATGTACATTACCATGTAAACTTCCACCGAAAATTGGTTTGAACGAAATCTAGTGAGTAGTTTTTTTTAATACGTCATAAATCGTAAACCACAATTTACCTTTCATTCAGTCAACTCAAATACCTATAAAAATTAAAAAAAAAAACATTTAGTTTCATAAACATAAACCTTATGCATAAACCGTGAATATCTGCAGGTTTGTACGGAACCCTTGGTGCGCGAGTCCGACTCGCACTTGGCCAGTTTTTTTAAGTTTCGTATGCATGTTGTCTTATTTTTACTGTAACACATTTCGACACAATGTAAAAATTGTTAATTAAATAAATAAATAATAATATAGTACTCCCACATTTCGTACACGAAATTTTGTCAATTTCATTGAATGACTTGATTTTACAGACGTACTTTTTTAGTCAGAATATGACATTCCCATATGTTTTGATATAGAACATGAAAGATCGTTTCAGTCATTATCTTGCGCTCCTTTTTATTTTTGTCGAGTATTTTAATGCGAGATTTAGATTATTTTGAAGAAAGAATTAGTCGTACTTAAATGATTATTTCATTACGATTTTTTTAAATTATTTTATTATTATTTCATTTACGACTAATCTTTTTTAATTTGTTGCATTTTTCTTGAGAAATGGATTGATCTTTATCTGAAGTTTATTATATTTTATAAATCGGGTGCCGGTTTAAGGTCCATTAATAAAATTAAATGATAAAAATTTAAAAGAGTCGAATTAATTTGATAAAAATTAAAGTGATCTGTCAAAAGGTGCATGCACTTACAGAAATACAGTATTTTGTAAAAATACGTCTATAAAGTCACATGAATCAGCAAAATCCGAAAAAAAAAAACTTATAGGGCCTGCTATGGCCCAGGTAATAGGGGCGAGCCTATTGCCTTAGTGCTTGTAAACCAGGGGTGGGCAAGGCAGTTCAGTCATTTTTCAGTGGACAAAGAATATTATAAATATAAGTTGATAGTCATCATCATCATCATCATTTCAGCCGTAAGACGTCCACTGCTGGACTTAGGCCTCCCCCAATTTGGGGGGCTTTGCCTTAATCGCCACGCTTGGCAGGCGGGTTGGTGATCGCAGTATGGTGGTAAAATGCATAGAGAACGCTGCTGCCCATTCTCCAGTAAGTCCCTTAGTCGCCTTTTACGACACCCACGGGAAGAAATGGGGTGGTGTGTTATTCTTTACGTCCGGCACCACACGGTACAAGTTGATAGTGTCTGTTATCAAATTAGTATTCTGAATTGTTAATAAATAAAGTATCTTTCTTTTACCGACTGTAGACTAGATTATTTTATTGAATTGAAATTAAAAGAGTCATCCTTAATCAGTGGCGTCAGGTCTGATCATACTGGTCAGCTTGTATCGTTTGACTTAGACACAAAGTTGCATTTAGCTAAAACCATTGAACTGCGACCCCTTAATAAAAATAAATTGAAAATGTTTAATAATAATGTTCTTAGGAATCTCTCAACAGAAAGTTTTGATTCACGAGAGCAAAGTTTTTTGCATCTCGTGCCTTTGAATCCCTCGCCATACTCAGGATTCAAAATCAGCACTCGCAGCAAAAAACGACTTTGCTCTCTTGTTGCACAAATAACTATTTTGTCGTGAGGAAGATAAGGACCCGTTCACCCCGGACATAGAATAAAAGTGCAGATGCGAATATCGTAGGCAGTAGAGTCATCGTTACCCCACAGTTCTGTTTTCTTACGTAGTTATTAATATTAATATACAATACTTTTTTTTTAAATAAAATTATTGACATACTTAATTAGAAATTGAAAGAACAGCGTGAAAACAGAAACAAAAAATATTTTGAATCTTTTCGAAGGTGTATGATTGTTTTTATTACAAAATAAAGATTTTAGTTTTATTTCTTACCTAGGTAGGTGAGAAATAGCCTTTAGTCCTGTTTATTTGTTGTTAAAGGTACAAACAGCGTGCTAAAATTTATACGTGCGGTTTGTACCTTGTCTCGTTAAATTTGTAGTCTATGAGCCAACATGCGGTGTTTGGTCGCCAGAATATTGTTTGTTTACATTCAAGCGCAATTGACAACACTGTCTCTTTTTTCTTGTTGGTTTTATCAAGCCATCCTTTTCCATCATTTTGACTAGTAATGAATTGTAAAATGAATGAAAAGTGTGTATTAGTGCTGCCGCTGCTGCGCGGAACGCTTTTTACACGCTTTATATTAGCTTCACTTGTATGTTTGTTTGTAACCGACTCCTTATAGCGCGATTTTGACCCACTTTAAACGACCAGATTTAATTCAAACTTTGCACACCTGTTAAGGACCGATGCGCGATGACAATGCAATAATTTCATAAATTTGTGCCATTATCCTTGCCAGGGTTACTAGGACAGCAAAAAAAACTGTCTTCGAAAACTACGCTGACATACGTCACAAACTACGCTGCATACGACACAAACTACGCTGACATACGTGACAAACTACGCTGACATACGTCACAAACTACGCTGACATACGTCTCAAAATTCGAAACACCCTAAAAAATAGAAAATAAATAATAGTTTAAAAAGACTATAAAATACGCTTCCATTGAAAACCAAATTATAAAGTACAAAATAATGGAAAAAAAGCGTGGGGTGCCTGATATCAATAAAAAAATACCTTAAAAAGCACCCCACGCTTTTTTTCCATTATTTTGTACTTTTTAGTTTGGTTTTTAATGGAAGCGTGTTTTTTAGTTTTTTTAAACTATTATTTATTTTTCGGTTGTTTTGTACGTGTATGACATATTATCTGTTTATTAGAATATCATTGGTTATTATGTAATATTTATGAAATACTATCATTTAAGTAGATTCTTTTATATTTTGTGAACTTGAGAATGTTGTACGCCTTGTAGACTGTAGACAATTTTCTATTTTATTATGTATCTGGTACTTGTTGACAGTCCTACACTGTTCTCGCATACCTATTAACACTGTAATTTGAAACCAGTGTAAAAGCCAATTTTTTTTTTAAAGAGTAACCGTGGAGTTTCTTGCCGGCTCTTCTTCATAGGAATCAACAATTTGGAACCGTGCACCTAGCTTCTGACGTTTCATAAGTGCCCTTGAAGGCTTATGTGAAATAAAAATATTTTGATTTGAATGTGAATTTAAAGTTTTATGTTTGTGTCATTAAGTTTGAGGGGAATACTTAGGTACTGGAATGTTAGAATTAAACGAAGGAATCTGCAACTCCATGATCAGTAAGTGGCTAATACAGGGTCAAATTCAAATTAGCTGGCAATACCTACTTTACCCACGTGTTGGGTATCAATATCGGAAACTAACCACATAAAAAAGAAAACAAAAAACATTTTTTCATCATTCATCTTTTGATCCGTAAACGTAAATACTTAAAACTTTCACACAGTATGAACTACTATGGCGGCTGTAGCAACCAACAATTAAAATTGCCATGCAAGAAGCAAGTTAATATCATGCCATCATCATCATCCTGTCAGCCGAAAGATGACCTGGACATAGGCCTTACCCAAGCATTCAGCAGATTCCTGCGGCCTTTACCAGGTCATCGGTCCATCTTGTAGGAGGCCTTCCAACGCTACGTCTTCCAGTACGCAGTCGTCACTCCAGAACCTTCCGGCCCCATCGGCCATCTGTTCTGCGAGCAATGTGGCCTGCCCACTGCCACTTGCGTTTGACACTTCTTCGGGCTATGTCCGTTACCTTGGTTCTCCTACGGACCTCTTCATTTTTGATTCGATCACGTAGGGACACTCCAAGCTCTGCTATATTGGCTTTTGGATGACTTTCAGTCTTTTTATGAGGCCCACTGTGAGCGACCACGTTTTAGACGACGTCTCCACCTGTGGTTTTCTTAATATATTTATATAGTACGGTGGTACGGAATCCGTTGTATACGAGTCCGATTCGCGTTTGGCCACTTTTTTGTTACCCACCCTGACGGTGGAGCATTCAATAATTAGTTCCCATTTACAGTTCCAAGTACCTACTCTTCCTGTCTAGGTCTGTGTCATGCTATTTTCTCTGAACTCTCTACGTCATGTTTTAAAGGGCATTGCATCCACTTGCGTCACGTGCCACACTCGGGAACGGGCCAACAATACATACACGTGTTTCTAACATCGTTTATCAAAATCGCGAGTTTCACAACTTTCCTATTAGGTTTACTTATGATAGGTACACTGACTTATGTAAACTGACCTATTGGAATTGTTTTAATTAGTTGGTTTTAGTCCGAGTAGTTCTAATGCATTATCCATTCGTCATCATTTCAGCCGTAAGACGTCCGCTGCTGGACATAGATCTCCACCAATTTGGGTGGCTTTGACACAATCGCCATGCTTGGCAGGCGGGTTTGCGATCGCAGTATGTTGATATAGTGCATAGAGAACGCAGTTGCATGTTGTCTCTTACGACAGCCACGGATAGAAATGGGATGATGCTATTCTTTACGTCCGACACCACACTGATAATTGCATTATTATATAAAACTAGCTTTTGCCCGCGACTTCGCCCGCGTGGATGTCGGAAATTATCGCAAGAGGACGTACTACCGCGGTTAATCTATTAATCCAGGATCCAATTAAGAATGAATTAATCCAGGTTAAACAGGTAATAAGAGAGCAGTCTCACACAAATTTCCATCCCCTACTCAATTTTTTTTTGCTCCATACAAACTTCCACCCTCCATTTTAGGGAAGTGGGGGGTTAGAAAGAGACAAAAAGTAGCCTATGTCACTCTCCATCCCTTCAACTATCCCTACTTAAATCACGTCAATTCCTCGCTCCGTTTTGCCGTGAAAGACGGACAAACAGACAAACACACTTTCCCATTTATAATATTAGTATGGATGAGATTTAACTGTGCCAAATTTCATACTCCTCCGTCCGCGTAATTTTCGTAAAAAGGGGTATGTATAAAGTTTTTGCTTCACGTATAATATATGTGGAATACTAGGCTTTACCAGCACCGTATCATAAATATAAATCTTCTTCTTGAATCACTCTGTCTATTGTTGAAAACCACATTATAATCCGTCGCGTATTTTAAAAGATCTAATCGTACGCGGAAAGCGACTTTGTTTTGTACTATGTCTATGTGTAAGAAGATGGTCCAAATTTGGGTAAGTACCAATATGACTTTTAAATTCATATGTACGTTCCGAATTTATCTTAGACATTATTTTTTTCTTGTGGGTGGGAAACGCTCTGGGTGGGGCGGGAGTGCGTGTCAGACTTTTCCTGACTAAAACCCACCCGTGTTCCTTCAGTTGGCTATATGCCAGGGTCACGGTAACTCTTTAACCCTAAGCCCTAATTTCGTAACACACAATTAATCAGAATTTAAACAATTTTGAAGGTTACCATTGCTACATATGTTGGAAAAAATGTCTGCGCAACAACGTAAATAACGCAATGAATATTGTTGAACTGTCAAAATGAAAGCCATTAGGTACTACTGTTAGTGTGTTACGCAATTACCCCGCAGGACATTGTCGAGCCGTAATGAGCAACGCTGGTGATCAATGCTCGTGTCTTCTCTGTTCTAGAAGATGGCTTTACCCTGCAGTGGGACCAACGGCTGAACGGATTTTTGTGACTCATAGCTATACAATCTAGGTCTATCTACTCTTAAGTCACCTTTCCAACAACAAAATGGGTTCAGCCGTTTCGGAGGTACGATGGCGCAGACAAACATACATATACACCGCTCCCCTTGAAACAAAACGTTCATATTGATGGGTCAGTAGCTAGTAGGTAAAGATATCTTAGTAGTCAAGTAGGAACGAAGGTAGGTATAGTATTAGTATAATTCTTCGATCTCTCTATAATTAGAACATGTTTCATTAACAGGCGTTTGGCAAGGTGAGTAGTTGTCTGGCACAAGATGAGACGGAAGCGGCTAGCCTCCGTCTGTCTACCAAAGAGGAATTTTGTCAGATCTTTTGCACCCTGACTGAAAATCAGCGAACCAATATACAAAATAATCATATAAACAACTAGCTTTTGCCATCGGCTTCCTTATTCTTGAATCAATCTAACTATTAAAAAAAACCGCATCAAAATTCGTTGCGTAGTTTAAAAAATCTAAGCATACATAGGGACAGACAGAAGGAAGTGACTTGGTTTTGTAATATGTAGTGTAGTGATGTATAAAAACATCTGGCCAATCTGAAAGGGGCACATACGACATTGCAAGTCTTATTATTCTTGATTATGATAATGAACAAAATAATGGCATTTAAAATTCACTATTAAAGTACCAAAATTCCCCCAGTTTCAAAATCAAAATCAAAAATCATTTATTTGCGTAAATAAGGTACAGAAGGTTGGTAAAATATATGAATTTGTTCTCTTATTTTGCCCTTAATTTCGGCGTGCAAATATAAGCTAAAGTTACACATTTCATATTAATTTAAATTAATTTATAATCACAATCATGCAGTCATTAAGCAGATAATCCCATTAAAATTGTATTACTGAATTAAATAAATGTCAAAATAATAATAAAAGAATGATAAAAGTAATAATCATACATGTCCATCATAATTATTTCAATAATGGGAGAGATTTGCCACCCAATAACATAACAAAAATAATTTAAAATGACCGTGCAGTTTATAAAACTTACAATTTATAACCTAAAAGCTCATGTACACTGTATTTTTATTTAAATTATTTTATTGATCATAATCCTGCAGTCATTAAACAGATAATCCCATTAAAATTGCATTATAGAATTAAATAAATGACTATATAATAATGAAAAACTTATAAGCATAAATGTCAATAATGGGAGAGATTCGCCAAAATAATTATTTGAAATGACCGTGCAATTAACAAAACTTACAATTTATAATCCAAAAACTCATGTACCTACACTGTAAAAGAATTTTTCAATTAAAGACCTCGTCAAACTATTTTTAAATCTAGAAAATGGTAGCGCTTTTATGGAATTCGGTATTTTGCTATACAATTTTATGCACATAATATAGCTGTTGTTACCTGTAAGTGAGAGATTCGTCCTCAGTTTAAATAACTTATTAGTATACATAGATCGTGGGGCATAGTAGTTTGTTGCCTGCTGGAAAAGTCTCTCATGTTTGAAAACAAATATACAGCATTCTAATATATAAATACATGGTAGCGTTAGTATTTTATATTTCCTAAAGAATGGAGGACATGACTCTACTTGCTTCAACCCAAATATAGCTCTTAGACACTTTTTTTGCATTACGAATGCTTGATCTATCTCCACCAAACGACCCCACAGGATAACACCATACCTTAGAGTGGAGGTTATATAGCCATGGAAAGTCGTTATTGCGGCATTTCTGGATACCTCGCAGCTCGTCTCAGAGGATATATAAATTTATTTGTTTTAACACAGATGTCATTTATATGATTTTTCCATGAACAAAATTTATCTAAATTGATTCCAAGAAACTTAACAGAGTCAGTTTCTGCCAGGGCGACCCCTTTATAAGATATATTTAGGGCCAGCGGTTTTGATCGATAGGTATGAAATTGCAGGAATTTAGTTTTATTAATATTAACTTTTAAATTATTAGCTTCTAGCCACTCTATAGTTCTTTGAAGAACGATGTTTATTTCTTGTTCGTACGAATTTCTATCTCGTCCTTTAATTATAATTGTAGTATCGTCGGCGAACAGTACACATTTATGATTTAACAGAATAAAGTTAGGTAAGAAACTCGGGTAACTTCTCAGGTTATAACTTCACAGACAGAGAATTTTCACTAAAATACAAGAGAGGAACTTACGAAATGAGCAATGAAGTGATCCATTGTGTATATTGATTCCAGAAATAATAATTACTTTGTACAGTATTATATTGTTTACAATACTATTTCTTCCTGTGGGTGTCGTAAGAGGCGACTAAGGGACTTGCTGTTGCTAGAAATGGACAGCAGCGTTCTCTATGCATTTTACCACCATATAGCGATCGCCAACCCGCCTGCCAAGCGTGGCGATTATGGCAAACCGCCCCAAATTGGGGGAGGCCTATGTTCAGCAGTGGACGTCTTTCGGCTCAAATGATGATGATGATGATGATATTGTTTTAATTATTGTGAATGTGAAGACTAAGTAGGTGTTTTTTCTTTTTTGTTTTTTTTTTTCATTTAGTTTTAATTAGGGTCTGGCAGTTTGAATAACTTATGCGGCCTTCACCAATGTCATTTCATTGGTATTGTTGAGGTCCTTAAGTTCTGAGTTGAGCTGCCTGGTTACTGATAAATGCGTGCACTGATTGGACAGGTCCATTCAATCTGTGTGGTTCTTTCCTTAAAATACCATTTCAGACACCAATCCACATGTTCACATGATCTGACCAAGATTATGTCTGGACTTTAAAAGAGACTGCGACCTCTGAGTTTGTTTCAGCCTTTCTTCTCAGAGTAGTCAAGTAGGAAACGCTGACCTCATCTAGTTTCAAAACTATGATTGACGTGTAAAAGTGTTTGCACAAACCTACTTGCAAAACTAAAATCATTTATACTGTCTATAAAAATACCCAAAACAGGCAGATTTGGATATCTACGTAGCAGAAAATATTTCAGGTGTGCTTATGAAGGAACCGAAAAATGGATATGCTTGAAATACATTGACGAATAAAGGCTAAGGAAACATTGACCCTCGACTGTTGAGATACTGGAACGTAAATACTCGACTGATAAGATAAACTTTCATGAGTTTCCGATACAACTCTATTTTATTGTGCCTATTCATATCCCGTATGCCTATTGAGTTAATGGTCACCAAAAAGTTACCCCCCCTTATACAGGTACAATTTTTCACCAGTATGCAAACTGTAACTATGAATTCAGAACAGAATTCTAGAAACTCTAGCGTAAAAAACTGTTAAAAAAATCTGCTGTTCCATAGAAAGATGCAATACCAACGCGGTCAAAATGTGTGGAATAGCTCATTTCTTTTTATAGGTCGCGAAAATTTCTTCTTTAAGCACTCTAGAATCATATTCTGAAATACACCGAAATTTTAAGTAGTCTGCAAACTGTAACCGTTTGGGTTATAGTTTGCGGACAAGTTAAAATTTCGACGTGATTAAAAACGTTGCTTACAATTTAGAAACAATATAACGTCAAAAATATATGGTTTTAAGCAACTTTTATACATAAACCCATATCCAATAGCCATCGTGATCAACCCCTTTTCTACAAAACCCGTGACTTCAGGTCGTTTCTTGACTTGGATTTCAATAAAATGTTATAATGGACCAATCAATTATACCTCATGCATTTTAAGCGTTAACTCAAAATTAAAACCTATCAAAACAGAGGGGTAGGTTACACATATATATAAAATACACATTATGTACACAGATAAAAAACAATGCGGGTGGAAAATATTTTTTAAATTTATTTATTTTATACCTATTGAAAAACTGCAACAACTAAAACTCTAAAGCATGCACTTTTTTAACATGAGTTAGACAGAAAGATGAAGCTAGTTGCCTATTCCTATTGAACCAATGGAGAAGAACAGGCAAGAAACGCCATGGACAAGTCTTTACATAAAAATATAGTTAACTATAAATACGAACCAGGATTCATCATTTCATTTACCACGCTAATCACCAAATCTCCGGTGGACGTAAGATTAACATCGCATTCATTCGGTCCTGAACTAGTTTTTCGGTTTCCGCGAATTTCGTCTTTTTTCGTAGCTCGCTCGTAGCCGTAGCCAAAGTCTACGCGTGCTACGAATTCCGTAGGCGAAGTTTCACAAAATTCCAATGTTTACGCTACGAATGATTCGTAGTGTGGACATTATTTTATGAATGTTTTTATATGGACCATGCTGGATTATGGTACGTACTTAGTATAGATAAATAGTGTGGCGTAAAACTCCGTTGTTTTGACTGTGGGTGTTTATTTCCTTTATCGTCTCGAAACACTCAATTTGGCAGGCATAAAAATGCTACTGAATAAATCATTGTATTTTTTTTTTGTCAGATAATAACACCTGGTGGTACTATTTAAATAGACTTTTAAAGTTTGAAAATGAAAGAGAAATCCTTCGATGGTACTGTAGTTTAAAATATTTATTGTCAGCTCACTTCCTCGCCGTGGTTCACAATATAAATTATTCCACGAAGCAATAATAAAAAATCCATGAACTGCATAATAATATACGGATCAATGTTTTACAGGTCATAAGTTCATAGGGTTATAGTCCTAGGCAAGGGGTTATAAACGCCAAGGATAGGCGGAGTTCCGACAGGCGTCGAGTTGGCGAGACAAGTTGCCATTTACGAGATAATTATACTCTTAAGACGGATCCCTTTTGATATCCGTCCTTCATTATGGGATATGGTTCGTTGATTTAGAAATTATGACCTTGCTCAGTTCTATCAGCTGAAAGTTATGAGAACTTATGTCGTGTGTACTAGTAACCAGCAAAAATGATAATTTTTGGTTTTCGATTTAGATTTACATTCTATTGAAGAAAACTATTTGTTGATAAAATACTGAAATACTAAACTTCAGTTACCTACCTACTTAGTTATATATAACTGAAGTATAACAATAATTTGACAAAACTCTATTGGAGCCTGATTAATTTTGTGAGTTAATTCTATTTTATATCTACCTACATAGTTTTACAGAAGAACCTACAACAAAAATTGGTCTCTGCAATTGAAATAACTTTTACACACGTAAAGCATAATTCATAATCACGGCCCAATAGAAGTCACACTCCATAAATAATACAGTTGATAAAACGGATTATGCTCATCTGTCTCGATCACTGAAAGTTATTACACCCTGAAACGCAGCCGACATTGAGTGGGCGAAACTGGCACAGCGCCAGTTGCCAAGTCTCCCCCTAGACAACATAGGCCACAAAACACTGCAAAGCTATGACCTAACTTCCACAAAAGTAACTAAGTCACCCCATGTTTTAGGCTAAGTCAAGTAATTGCCAAAATTTGACTGAAAGATAGGAAAGTAAGCTAGAAAATAAGTTGTTTGTAGATAGGTAGATATTGAAAAATATTACATAATTACTTACTTATATTCTGTAGAAATTATTGTCTTTTAAACACGATAAAGTTGTAACGAAGTCCCAAGGAAAACTCGCGTAATTTTCTTCCTTCATAAGGACTCAGTGAGCTTTTATAGACGTGTTTTGCCAAAAAGGCGCGGGAAAATTATGAAATGGAGCGATGAAGTAGTTATGACGCGCTTCGTCAACCCTCCGCGGCGGTTGGCATGGCACTGGGTAGTTTTTGGCACTAAACCGACTTATCAAGCCAATGGTTTTGCAGTTATAACACAGCTGCATTGTGATCATATTTGTCAATAGGATTTCTATATCGAGAGTGTGTGATATAGAAAATGGGAAGTTGGCCGTTATTTTACTGACGTCATTGATGGTTACCGATAGACAACCTGCCCTCGTATAATTTTAGTGTTATTTTAGTTCCATAGTTGACCAGTACGTGGTCGAAAATCTGTCGAAAAATAATAGTTGGTAATAGAGTACAGAGAGTCAGCAGCTACTCTACCCACGCTAGTCATAGGGGCTAACTAACGTGCCTATCGGATTTAACACGGTTTTATTAGCTTGGCGTATGCCTCTTCTGTGAATTGTCATTGTCAAGTGGTCATTGGCAAGCACTAAAACAATATCTACTACACGATCTTTTTGTTTTCTGAGTAGGTTTTATTGAATCTGGGCCACTGCTGGGCAGAAGTCTTCTCGACATCCTCTGCTGGACCAACAATGTATTTCTAGCAAATAAACATAGGTTCTTCATAAAAGTCATGAGTGTAGTAAGTACCACACACTAGTACGTCAGGCGCGGTCCGAGAGGGGGGGTTCTAGGGGTCATGACCCCCCCGCAAAGACAGTCATGCTGTCGAAACCCTGAACGATTTGCCTGTCTTACTATCTTAAAATTGTTTTCACTTGAGCCACGGAGACTCCGATGGACATTTGCAAAAAGATTATAACCCGGGACATCATTCTGATCAGCAGCGCTTGCGACTACTAGACCAAAGAGGATTTACCTTCCTAAAAATATTCTTCAGTACTCATCATTCCCCCCCCAAAATGTTAGGCTGCGACCGTGCCTGCTAGTAACTGGCATGCGTGTATGAATATAAGCAAAGCAAACAGAGTATGTAAGGATCGTAACAGGTGTCGTTCTGTAGTTTCTGCCTACCGCCATGGGAAAAAAGCGTGAGATCTTGTATGTATGTAAACATTTGATTTGATTTAGACATATCGTCGTTGCAAATTTAAAATCTCCTATGTAACAATTTTCACAAATACGAGCTATGCATATATTTTAAAAGCGATTTTGTATACCTACCTATTGCAAAAACTCATATGTGAATATCTTAATGTATCGTTAAAATATTCGCTAATTTAATAAAATCTCATGTTTATACCATCGAAAACTCCTATGTGCCTGATGTTATAAACTGTAAAACCACTTATATGACAAAAAGTTGCAACTTAAATCTCCTATGTGCAGAAAAATAATTAAATTTATATAAATATACGCTGAACGACACATTGATATAAGACAAATTCTATCTGAATACATTATAAGTCCTTTACACTTTACATCTAAAAAAAATAAGAATG
This sequence comes from Aporophyla nigra, assembly GCA_947507805.1. Lineage (NCBI taxonomy): Eukaryota > Metazoa > Arthropoda > Insecta > Lepidoptera > Noctuidae > Aporophyla > Aporophyla nigra. The sequence goes on along the minus strand of OX382292.1, from coordinate 19,807,465 downwards.
TTTCCTCAGTTTCTTTTTCAGGAAACAGTTTTTTTCGTTTTTCTCGAAAAGTTACTTTTTACACATAGGAGATTTTAAATTTGCAACGACGATATATGCCTCCTTTTAGCATCGCCACTTTGATTGGTTCTGTGCTTCCCGTATCAAACGGATTCGTGAAAGGTCTTCTCATACTTCCATTTAATTTTATCTGTTGCCTTCTCCAGCCATTCAGACAAGAAGGCAACCACGTCGTCTCGCCAGCGTACCATAGGCCTGCTTTGGGAATATAACCCATCTTCAGGCAACCACATAGCAACCTTGTGTTTTTTTTTTTGTGGGTGGGATATCATCAAATGACTTTTCCCGCTCTCGGTGGAGCGGAAGGGCGTGTCAGACTCCACCGTGTTCTCCAGATGATCCTCGCAATTGAAACACCCGGGCGTTTCCTCCCGCTTTACCCTGAACAGGAACCCCCCAAAGTACCCATACCCGGTGAGGATCTGCGTTAGGCGGAAGTTGAGGTTGTCTCATCCGTACACTTTAATTTTTCAGAATCTGTCTAATAGCCCGAATTTGCAGTTTCAACAAGAAAAGAAAGATTTTAATTTTATTTCGCACATACAAACGCACGTTACGAGAGAGAAAAAGAGATACATAAATGCACACATACAACCGAGCCGTACAGTTCAGATAACCCTTTTTTTTCTGGGTGGGATATTATCAAATGACGTCTCCCGCTCTGGGTGGAGTGGAAGCGCTTGTCAGACTTTTACCGACTAAAACCCATCCGTGTTCCTTCAGTTGCCCATATGCCAGTGCCACGGTATCTCATACGATACCCCTTGGTAAGACTTTTGGGTTTCTGAATACCCGTAAGTACTGTCAAAGATCTACGCATGACAGCCGGGACCAACAGCGTAACTTACTTTCTGAGACACGGAAGGATTTCGTTAAATCTATAATAGATGGTAAACCATCCATTATGTAACGAACCGGACGATGGGGCCAAAAGTTTCTGGAGTGGCGACCACGTAGGTATTGGAAGACGTAGCGTTGGAAGGCCTCCCACAGATAGACCGATGTCCTGGTGAAGGCCGCAGGAATCCGCTGGATGCGAGAAGCACAGAACCGATAGAAGTGGCAGACCTAGGGAGAGATCTGTTTTTACATTTCTGGCTTTTAACTGAGTTGGTCTCAATAAGTCTGGATATGTACCCGGTTGGTGGAAATAGATTCTCCCCCTTTTGCATGGGACTTAAATATAACTGACGAAACGTGCATGTCATGTACTATAAGGACTTACACTTCTGCCTCCCCCTTCAGGGAATACGGGAGTGGTTTTATGGTATGGTCGCAAGTAACTAAGGTTCACAACTATTTATAATATTACAGTGCTCAATAATACTTTTAGCAAAGCATAATGAAAGTTATTTAATTTTTGATAATACCCATGCCTTTCTTATTATACATGGTGTGCCTTTTGATATCCCATAACTCTAGGGTCGTAAGAGGCGACTAAGGGACTTACTAGAGAATGGACAGCAGCGTTCTCTGTGTATTTTACTACCATACTGCGATCGCCATTGTGGCAAACCTCTCCATATTGGGGGAGGTCTACGTCCAGCTGTCGACGTCAATCGCCTGAAATGATGATGATGATTAATTAAAAAAGAACATGCTAGTTGATTCACTGACATGGTCTTATTAGTACCCTAGAGAATGGGATTATCAATAGGAACACGTTGTATGAACGTTTGTTTTTACTGAAAAATTATGCAGTAACTTGATTCATGCCTGTGTGTTGTACATGTGCGTCCAAATAAATAAAAAATCAATCTGAATGTCGAGACAGTTTTCCTATCCTTAAGCAGCAGCCTTGGCACGGTGGCAGTTGTCAATCGCAGATATTTTAATCTTCTTAATGGGTATAAAGTAAGAAGGTCTCCTGGTTACAAAATAACAGCCGGAGAGGTCGGTCGAAAGTTACCGTGGCCCAAGCAGCTGGAGAAACACGGGACAAGTGGTGTACCAAAATAAATTATTATTAGGTAGTTGAAACTGAAACGTTAAGAAACTGTTAAGATTTCCATCACCCGCTGTTGATTTTTATGGGTACTAAATCAGGTATCAAATACTGGTTGGATTAGAATGATGTAATTCGTGTTAGCTTTGGAGTACATCCATGGTCTCGTAATTATAACGCATCATAATATGGCGGACCAATGTTATCGTGAAATACCGTTTATTCCGTGTGAGGTACAAACATTTTATGATAGGTACAAAATAGTACTAAATCGGTACTAAATATACGTGGTAGAATCTTTTAATTACAAGAGTTGGTCCCACCATTATGAAGTTTATGATTCAATTAGTTGATGAGTAACAAAGTCATAAGAAAGTCTTTGAAAGTTTGGGTAAATTGAGAGCCAATTTTTTCAAGTATCTTCAACAATAGATCAGCCTTTCACTATGGTTTATTTGCATCTTCATTAATAGTAATATTACAATGTTACATGATTCTGTCATGTTATAGGTATTAATTATTTAGATTTTAAGGTAGGTAATTTGTAACTAGATTAAGTATTGCTATTTTTCTGTAACCTATTTTTATGCTTGCGGAGTTTGCCTGTAAGTGATTGTTGCACTATTGTTATACATTCTTGGATGTTTAGTTTAAAATAAAAACCTGTGTAAATAATTGTTGGTAACCTAAAATAAATAAATAAGGAAAGGTTTTAAAATAAAAGTAAACAGTAATTATAACGTATTTATTTCCACTAGAAACTCTGAACTAGACATTATTGCACTAAAACATTATATTAAAAATAAAGTTATCTAATCACGAAACTTCCATTGACATTTAATTTTTGGTGCGAAATAGAAAAAAGTCGCGGCCTTAGTAAATGGTGAGAATATTACTAATTCAAGTAATTACTAACAATAAACACTTACATTCTGAGGAAGTTCATTCAAACAGTCATGATCCATGAAGCATTTATGAAATGTTATTACTTAGAATATTTAAAAAAACGAGCGAGTCTTACAGTAGTCGTTTATGATGTGTAACATCTGACCTCTCACCTTCGTAATAAGCAACATTATACACACGGCTACTTAACAAGCTATAAATTTCCAGATTTAACAGACCTCGCATTGTATAAGCTTTCCGCAGAATGAGAAGTCAGGTTATACTGGACATGTATACATAACTTGATTTGTCGCCGTGCGTACCAGCCTCTTGGAAAAGTTTAAATTAAAATTTTAAAAACCCCCGACCAATACAAAAACCTCTAAAAGTAAAAAAATATATGTATTGGCCCTGTAAGTTTAATAAGAAGTTGTTGGTAATATTTTGATCAAAGTATCATCGTGTCGAAACGGCTGAAATGATTTTGATAAAACATGTCTAAGAACAACCGCTAGAAAGCCTTTTTTTAGATAAGAAAACCGCACCCAAATCAGATCACCCGTTTATGAGCTACGGTGGTCAAAATGGCAGCCAATTTAACTACAGCGTGTGCTCATTGGCTCAACCAAATAGCGCTTCCCCGGCTTCTTTTTACACACAAGCGTCTCTTTTCTCGATATCACTCCCACAGATTGCAGAATAGCGAGAAGAAAGATGTTAGACATTTAAAAAATCATTTCTATCCGTACTAATTACCGATCCTCTAGGTTAGCTTAGTTTTTCAAATAAAACTAAATGTCTGTTCATCGGTTTAGGATGTCATATGCTCCGAACGAATTTGTAATAATGCCTTTGGCATTAAGGCGTGTGATATGTCTTATTGCAATTCTATAATATGATTTTTATATTATTTAATTGTCTATGGTAGGGGTTCCTATACTTTCAGATCGCGGAAGACTTACCAAGTATCTTCTAATTTATGGAAACCCATATCAAATTATTATAAATCAAAGACACTGTAATTTAAATCAAAACAAAAACTTTTATAAGAAATATTATAAAAGTGAAACACTTTCATCCTTTACTTTAACTTTTAATGTGAAGAATTAAAAAGTTTCACTGTTTTATCAATAATTGCTTTATAGTTTGCCAAAATTAAATAATTTGGCGGAACCCCGATAACTTTTTCTAGGGACACTTTGGTAATCGCAGGTCTATGGCACTATCTCTCTCTCCACGCTAGATTCACCAGTAACCCAGAAGCCAAAGTCCCATCGCAAAGCCCGCATCATATAAAAAGGATCGGTAATCAGTACGCACGTCTACAGGTAAAACTATACATTTCCAGTATAAGCTGACTTCTCAGCGCACGAAATATCTACACAATGCGAGGTCAGCTAAAACTGGAAATATATAGCTTGATGTGTACATTAGGATAATATTCACCAAGATGATTGAAATACGGACTAGTAGTTTTAATATCTTGGCCTCATAAGTCACCACTAAGATAATTCTATCAACTCGCCGTCGTTGATTAAATGGATGAATTTAAAATGAACTGTATTTTTACTGATTTAAAGTGCAAAATGCAACACTAGCTGTTTGATGTCAGCATCTACGTTGTGCAACTTTGCACTTTATCACACAATTCATAAAGTGTATTTGATTAAATCGTACGTTTCTATCGCCTAGCTTAAAGAAAAGTACGATTTAGTTTTTTGACATTTAATAATCAACTTTATTTTCACTGCCTTAAAGTGCAAAACACAATACTAGCAGTTTGATGTCTGCCCCTAAGGTGTACGATTTTTCACTTTATCACACAATTTATGAAGTGTATTATTGACTGATATTAGACAAACCTTTGCTCGCTCCTCTCGCTTCAATTAATGTATTTGTTCATTAAGAATGCATTCCAGCTGCACATATAGTTATATAGCATAATATTTACACATATGTAAATGCTTGAATACATTACTTCTAACATTTGCAAAGCGTCTTGATATTTTCAAACACAGGTATTGCAAGTATTCTTCAAATCATCTTATCTGTTCTGTGAAAGACACAGTTTTTGACCTACTCCAAAAGGAGGTTATTGAAAAATTTTGACATATTTTTTACTCTTCCATTAACTTTTTCCAACGACGGCGCGACTATTAGCTTACAAATATAACGATATAATAATCTACACTTAATTAATGCCACTTTAGATGACCCAAGGAATGATTTCACGCAATCGAAAAAAAATATAATTCGAGTTTACATTTAATATTAAACTTAATAACAAAACTGTCCAATAAAAACGTCTTATTTTACCCATTAATAGTGCTATGTTACAAAATAAGTACCCGATAATTATTATTACCAAATAGTAAAAATTTCACATCGGTGAGGGTTCAAACTTGCGTATATAAAAATATCAGCTCAAATATAAAACTAAAGCTGAGCTACTTAGAATAATAAATTAAAAATATATCTAGGAAATATTAGCTTATCATGTCTTTGAAACACAACTCTGTGATGCGTACAACGACTCGTACAGAACACCGTTGACTCAGTATCAAATAATCATTGCTTATTTGTGTGATAACACGGATTTTGAACTAAATTACCTCTACATCCGCACGCACTACTGACGCTCTATACAGTAATATAATATCTGCCAAGTATCAAGAAGTCTGATATTATAGAACCGTACCAAAGAAACCCTTAGCGTAAAGGACGAGACACATCTTCCCAATTAAGAAGTCCACCGTATAATGATTACTTCTAATTTAATTTGATATCAGAAGGTGTGTTACTTTTTTAAGCTTGACTAACGACATTATCATCTAAACGAGCAACATATGTCCATCCTTGTCGCACCATGCTTAAGAGATGCAGGTGTGAGTGAAACAGCAAGCTGGTGCAGATTAGTAGAAGAAAAGCAGTCGCTCCTGGGCCGTGCCGGAGAGAAGACGCCAGCCGCGTTTGATGTTCAGGTACTGGATGATGGCGCGCACGCAGATTAAGATACCTGGAAATTTAAAAATTAAATAAATTACTTAAAACATCTTTAATTATTTGCGACCAAAGAGGCATTTATTGGTCTAGGGGTAGCAACTGCTGAGCATGAGGTCTAGGATTCGATTCCGACGTCAGGCAAAGTGTTGATTGAGTTTTGCTATCAGGAATTACTCAGTAGTAACCTTGACCCTGGATCTGTGTCCAATTGAAGGCAACAGACTCGACTCCTGTTATATAGAACTTAACATAGCTGCCGAAATGTGGGTATACGACTGGCCTGTTAGTCTAATGGTTAGTGACCCTGACTGCTAAGACTGAGGTCGTGGGTTCGATTCCCACCCAGGACAAATCTTTTTGTGATGAGTACGATCATTTTTTCTGTGTCTGGGTGTAATTTATCTATAAGATGTATGTATTTAGTAATATACAACATGTAACGTAATTAACGCACACCCTCTTAAGGGGTCATTGTACTCATCATTATGAACAACTTTTACTATGGGACCAAACCTGAAATCGCGAAAAAAAAATCAGCTGTTTCATTCAAAAGTTCAATACCTACTCGACCAAAATTTCACACTTATCTTCGCTTCTGGATTACATCGCATAAAAGTAAAGTATTTTGCAACCCTCGCCTATCACTTAATTTCTCTCCAAACAGTAAATATACGTCACCTCTGTTTGTGAAGACCAACATCTATAACTAAAAATCGCTTACTCCCTTTTGGGGCAAACAGTCTAATTTAACCACTTACCTGAGAGTTACAAAAAAGGCTGCGTAAATAATAAACTTCTGTACCTATCTAAATTGTTCGAGAAGTCAAAAAGTGAACTGAGGGAGTTTCATATTAAACTGGCTGTCTGGATTATTGAAAAGTGGTTTGTTATGTGACCCTAGTGGTTGCTTGAAAGAAGTTAAAGCAAGGGGACAAAAAAAAAAACAATATGGCTGTAATAATTTGACCCACTGCCAACAATGTCTCTGAGCGTTACAAAAAAGGCTATGAATATTAAACCTCTGTACTTGGAATTCTCGATACATTAAATAGTTCTATTAATAAGTTCCCGAAGTGGTTTCTTGAACGTAGTACTCACTTTTAACATTACGTTTTGTTCGTAGTAAAAGTAAACGATGGAGTATTTCAAGAGATGTGGCAACACCTGTGATTCTAGGTAAGTATAGTAAATATTACCACAGATGTTGTCTGTGACAGGTCACTGCACTTATGTCTATGAGGACACATGTGAAGTAGAGGGCAATTACAGGTTGGTATTATTATAAATAGATACAACAGCAAAATCAGCCTATAACGTTCCCACTGCTGGGACACTGGCCTCCTCTCTGTGAGAGGGAGTGGGCTGTAATCCACCACGCCAGGCCTGTGCGGTTTGGTGGAAGTCACACGTTATGTCTTCGAATTTTTGGTTCTAAGACGTTACTGTTGTAACATCACTATTTAGTATGTTATTAATGTGTACACCACTAGATGTAATCTATGGTTCCGGTTGATACCTGGCACTCCGGCACTGCTATGTCTGGTCCCGTCTGAAATACCACGACCTAAATGTCTCTGTGTAAACTGTGATCCTAGTCTCAATAAACCAAGTGTATTAAACAGTATCTTTCATTTATTAACAACACAACATGGTGTCAGAAGTCGTGTAATAAAAATAAAGAAGATCGGTCAAGAAAATGCCAAACCAAGCCACGCGTGACGCCGAAAATGGCGGACAAGAAGCTTTACGTACGAACTTAAAACAACTCCACATTTCGTCGGATCCAGCGAATAATAATGCGGAGGCGTGGAAGAGATGGTGGCAGCAGCTGGAATTATATTTGCTAGCCACAGGCCTAGACAAGTCAACTGAAAAACGTAAAATTGCCATTCTACTACATTTAATTGGAGAACGTGGTCTTAATATATTTAATACTTTCAACCTAAAGATAGATGAAAGCACACTCCACGAAGTCAAGTCCAAATTCGACAGATTTTTTGAGCCAAGAAGAAATGTGACGATGTGTAGATACCTATTCTTCACACGTAGACAGGAAAAATCCGAAAACATCGACGAATTCCTCACGGATTTGGAGAATAAAAGCAGAGAATGCGAGTTTGGCACGCTCAGGGAGTCATTAATTAAAGATATTTTTATAGCAAACCTCAACATAGATTTGTCACATGTACGTCAGAGGTTACTGCAAGAACCTGATTTATCATATCAGAGAATGCAAGAGCTGGCAAGGACACTTATAATCGCTCAGCAGGATGCTGAAAAAATCGTCAAAGGTACCAGTGTCGCCAGTGAAAACGTCATGCATCTCAGTCGGAGGAGCCGCGGTCGACAAGACGGTCAACAGCGAGCTTCCAGTCGCAGGTCGAGCAGTCGCCAGTCAGCTTCGAGCAGTCGCAAGTTAGCATCAGCTTCAAACAGCGACCACACCAGCAACTCGAAGAAATGCAGCCGCTGTGGGCAGTCTCATCGCTACAAATGCCCAGCGAAAGGCGCTCAATGCAGGTCATGTAAATCTTTTGGTCATTTTGCTAAATATTGTCTTAAGAATAAAAAAGTAAGTCAGTTGCAATCGTTTAATTCAGATAACAGTAGTCAAGAATATTTTGTTGGCATGTTGAACAGTCAATTAAAGTCGAGTAAAAGTCATTCAGATAATTATGTGGATCATACTAAACATAGTAGTCAGTCAAACAGTCAACACACAGTGACACATAGTCAGTCTCACTCACACAGTCAGAACAGTAGACATGGACACGGACACAGAGACACAGCAGTAGTGGTATTTCAGAGGGGACAGTCACAGTCACCGTATCCCAATGATGAGAACAGTGACAAGTCGGAGAGATCCAACGTCCAGTCAAATAGTCAACGTCCCCATTCCTATTATCTCAGTTATGAAAATAGTCACATATCTGAGACGTCCATTGTCCAGTCAAACAGTCAAAATAGGAAATGTCAGAGTCCATATTTTCATCACAATGATGAAAATAGTCACATATCTGAGAGATCCATTGTCCAGTCAAATAGTCAAAAGAGAAAAGGTCAAAGTCCATATTCACATCTCAATGATGAAAAAAGTCACAAGTCTGAGGGATTACACAATACACAATGTCATCAACTTAGAAACAGTCGTCAGTATTCACAGTTTACACAGACACACAACGGATCATTAGTCAGTCACTCAGATATAAGTCGTACAGTAAAGAATGTCAACACTGTAGAAAGTAATCATACAAAACAGTCATGGGAAATTAACTTGTTAATAGGAAATAAACAAGTTAAATGCATCATAGACTCTGGTGCAGATGTCAACATAATGTCAAAGCAGACATTTCATAACCTGTCAAAAGTGTCACTTGCCAAATGTCAAATAAATGTCACAGGATTTGGTGGAAAATCCATTCCGATTTTAGGCAAGGTGAACATAAATTGTAAATTGTGCATCAATAATGATGACGTCGTCGAATCTATAATGTTTATAATAGCAGATTTAGATTGTCCAAATGTTCTTGGTCTACCAACATGTGAAAGGTTAGGAATAATAAAACGTGTCTTTTCAGTATCAAAACAAGATTTTAGTAAACAAATTCTTACACAATATAATGATGTTTTTCAGGGACTTGGATGTCTACCTCCAGTCTGTCATCTTAAACTCAAGCCTGATGCAGTACCATGTGTGGATCCGCCCAGGAAAGTTCCATTTGCATTACAAGGGAGATTACACGAGGAGTTGGATCGCATGATGGAGATGCAAGTTATTGAAAAGGTTACAAAACCAACAGAGTGGGTTAACTCAGTCGTCATAACCTTAAAAAGTTCAGGTCAGTTAAGAATTTGTCTAGACCCTAGAAATTTGAATAAAAACATAATGAGAGAATTTTATCCACTTAAGTCAATTGATGAGATTAGGTCTCAGCTCGAAGGGGCTGTATGTTTTTCTCATTTAGATGCATTCTCAGGTTTTTGGATGCTACGTCTGGATGAATATAGTTCTGAATTATGTACCTTTCAAACACCATTTGGTAGATATAAGTATTTAAGATTACCATATGGCATAAATGCCTCGTCTGAAATCTTTCAAAGAGTCATGATGAATCTATTCGGTGATATCGAAGGAGTCTTAATATTCATAGATGATATTTTAGTTTATGGTCCAAATGAGTCGGTTCATAATGAAAGATTACACAAAGTCATGCAAAGAGCTCGTCAAGTCAATTTAAAATTTAACAAGTCAAAATGTAAATTTTTAGTCACAGAAGTATGTTTTTTGGGTTATGTCTTCAGTAAAGATGGTGCCAGGGCAGATCAAGAAAAAGTCAAAGCCATTGTCAATATGCCCACACCAAAAAATGTCAAAGAGTTACAGAGAATATTAGGTATGATTAATTATCTAGGACCTTTTATTAGTAACTTGTCAGAAAAAACACAAGTATTAAGAAATCTTTTGAAAAAAGATTCAGTCTGGACTTGGGATGAGAATCAGAGTCAATGTCTCAAAAAATTAAAAGATGAGATTACAAACTCACCAGTTTTAGCACATTACAATCCTAAGATTCCATTAGTCTTGTCAGTTGATTCGTCAAAATCAGCATTAGGTGCAGTCATTTTACAGAAAAACAAACCAATTGCATATAGTTCAAAAACTTTAACTGAAACCCAGGAAAGATACGCGCAGATAGAAAAAGAGCTACTAGCAATTCAATTTGGTTGTGAAAAATTTCACCAATATGTATATGGTCATAGAGTCACAGTACATACTGATCACAAGCCATTAGTCTATTTATTCAAAAAGCCATTGCATGATGTCCCCGCTAGATTACAGCGTATGATGTTAACAGTACAAAAGTATGATTTAGAAGTCATACATGTACCAGGTAAAGAAATGTATATATCAGACACTTTGTCAAGGGCAGCTTTGAAAGACCATTACACACCTGAAAATGAGTCAGAAATGTCTTGTCATGTCAATTTAATGTATGCCAATTTAGCCATAACAAAAGAATACAGCACAAAATTGGCACAGGAAACCAAAAATGATGAATCCTTACAATTATTAAAAAAATATTATAAGGAAGGATGGCCCAAAAATAAGAACAATGTCAGTTCAATAGTCAAACCATATTGGAATATTCAAGGTGAAATACATGTAATTAAAGATTTAGTTTTCAAAGGTTCAAAATTAATAGTACCACAGTCAATGTATAAAGAAATGCTAGAAAAAATACATCAAGGTCACCAAGGTATAAATAAATGTCAGAAATTAGCAAGAGAATCTTTGTATTGGCCAAATATGTCAAGTGAAATTAAGAATTTAGTCGAACAATGTCTTGTATGTGCAAAATACAAACCATGTAATCAAAAGGAACCACTACAAAATTTTGAAATATGTAAATATCCATGGCAACAAGTCGGTATCGATTTAATGCATTTTGAAAGTTTAGTTTATTTAATTGTCACAGATTATTACTCAAAATACATAGAGATAGCATTATTAAATAAAAACAGTACTGCTCAAAATGTAATTACTCATTTAAAATCTATTTTTGCTCGTCATGGAATACCATTGTCATTGGTGTCAGATGGTGGACCTCCTTTTCAGTCAATTGATTTCAAAAATTTCATACAAGAATGGGACATAGAACATGTTGTTACTAGCCCATATCATTCACAGTCAAATGGTCAAGCTGAAAGTTCAGTAAAAATAATAAAAAACATGTTAAGGAAATGTAAAGAAAACAAAACAGATCCATACATAGCTTTATTACAGTATAGAAATACACCAAAAAATAATTTGTCATCACCAGCTCAATTGTTAATGTCAAGAAACTTGAGAGATAATATTCCAGTATCATATAAGAGATTAAAGCCAAAAGTAGTAACATTTCAGGATTACAAAGTGTCAGTCAAGAAAAATGATGACAATAAGTCAAGGTATTATGATAAAAATACTAAGTCAATGTCAATGTTACATTACAATGACCATGTCTATTTTAAAAGAAATCCCAAAAGTAACTGGGAACAAGCTATTGTCAAACAAAGATTGATGAACAATAGGTCGTACGTAGTTGAGGATGTCAATGGTGTACAGTATAGGAGAAATAGAATACACTTAAGACATAAGTATTCACATAACTATGCAAACCCTCCTATGCAATCCAACTCGTCGCAGGGGAGAGAGGAAGGTGACAGACAGGAGTCAAGACTTCAAGAATCCTCATCTCATAAATCCTCAAGCGTAGCAACCAGGTCAGGTCGTATTGTAAAACCACCAAGAAGGTTAATAGACGAAATAGATTAACCATGTAACTATTAAGTAAGTAGTAATAAGAAGGTTGTCTAGATTAAATGTAACAAAGTAAATTAATAAGAATGTTGTCTAGTTTTAATATAACTATAAGTAACATAGAGCATGTTGTCTGGTAGATAAAGTCGCTTGTCATTGTATAACTTATTAATTGTTTGTCAGGGGTTTAATTTGAACTCAACAAGGGGGATGTTGTAACATCACTATTTAGTATGTTATTAATGTGTACACCACTAGATGTAATCTATGGTTCCGGTTGATACCTGGCACTCCGGCACTGCTATGTCGGGTCCCGTCTGAAATACCACGACCTAAATGTCTCTGTGTAAACTGTGATCCTAGTCTCAATAAACCAAGTGTATTAAACAGTATCTTTCATTTATTAACAACACAACAGTTACCTCACGATGTTTTCCTTGACCGTTGTGCGAACAGTGATGATGAAATAAATTACACAAAGAAATGTGCCTGCTCCCCAATTTAAATCTATACTCCTATTATAACTGCGAAAGTAACTCTGTCTGTCTGTTACGCTTTCACAACTAAACCACTGAACCGATTTTGATGAAATTTGGTACGGGATAAATTTGAACCCCAAAAAAGGACATAGGCCTATTTATATTCCGCGACTTCGTCTCTGTCCGCGATATCCGACGTTTACGCGGACGAAGGCGCGGGCAAAAGCTTGATATAAGTAAGATTACACACAGACATTAAACCTGGATTCCCCGAACGGATCGTCAGAGGTATACCTAAACTACATTCACATCTCGCCAGTTATGTTAAAGTCAAATGTCAAAAGAGTCGAGCTTATGGCTATCAATCGAGTACAAATCTGGGCTGCTACTGAGAAATTCCAGATGGCAAAACCCAGGAACACTTTTCCCGATCCGCTCTTGCGAGCACTAGACCAACGGGGCGATATGATTACGATATAACTATCGTAAACTAGATAATAAGATATCGATAACATCGCGACAATATAAAAAGCATTACGACGTCATCCAAATATAATCTATACTTAATATCGTCACATCCACGGCAAACTTACGAATCTGCAGTTTTGGTAAAATCGATATTATGATGAAAATCTGTTCGTAATGTCTAAAATATTGACAATCCGTTATTCATTATATAAAAAAGTACCATTTTAAAAACCAAAATGTACCATGGTACCTATATACCCGTTAACAAAAAAAAGAAATCGTTGATATTTACTTTCAAAACGATCCCCTGTAAAATACATTTTCTGCAGATTCGTAAGTTTGCCGTAGATGTGACGATATTATAAAGCTAAAGAGTTTGTTTGTTTGGTTGAACGCGGTAACCTCAGGAACTGCCGGTCCGAATTGAAAAAATCTTTTTGTGTTGGGTGGCCTATTTATTGAGGAAAGCTATAGGCTATATAACATCACGCTACAATGAAAAGGAGCGGTGCAGCAACGAAAACCGGACGAAAAATGGTAGGCAATTCGATGCGATGGGAAGGGTCTGGGGAGCAAAAATTTGACGCGGACGAAGTCGCGGGCAGAAGCTAGTTTGTTCATAATAATAAAAGCCTTGCTTGATCAAGTATGATAAATAAACGTAATGAATATCACACCAAGGTGCTAAAAAGCAGGTTGGTAGTTTTATTAAAAAATAAAAGGTATTTGTGTTCAGTGAAGCCAAAAAAGGACAAAAATAAAATTAGGTATTCGAAAATTAAATACAAATATTGGGTCAATGTCTGCTACTCTAAAACAAAATTGTGAACGCGGCAATAAGTCAAAGGTTAGGGCGTCGCTGTGATGGTAAGTGAAAGGTCAAAAGACAGAAAGTATTTCTCGCACTGGGAAGTAGGAAAGCTAAAATAAATTGAATGCCGGCTAATACGTATCTGGAATTCATATTTATCATGAAACTCAATAATTGATTATACTCGTTAATGCGTAACTTTGAGTAAAACGCGCGTGAAATAAATAATATACCAAACACTAGAATAAACATTTCATAATAGTCTGTAATGAAAATACTGCCCGGTTAATCCTGATAAGCGATCAATTAGGGCCAAGTATAGACACTGATCAATGAACAACAATATTAATAAAATATGTACAGTCACCATAAGAGATAAGTAATGAGGGTCGGAGCAGCGGTGGCCCAGTGGTGTTCGCCCTGATTAACGAGTTGTAGGTTGTGGGTTCGAACCAAAGCAGGCGCTTTACTTTGTGTAAATAATTTCATCACCACTCTCAAAACGGTGAAAAGAAACATCGTGAGGAAACCGGCATGTCCTAGAACCAATAATTCGAAGACACGTGACATCTATCAAGTCGCACTGGGCCCGCTAATTTTTATTTGAAAACATCGATCGGATTCTTACTAAGCTTCAACTATATGCGACGACCCTGGTTACTTATCTCTTTGGTACCGTACACAATGTATAGCAATCATAAAACAACCGACTTCTTTGTTTATATATATATTTTTTTTATGTATGTTCGGCCATAACTCCGTCATATATAGACGGATTTGCAAAATTCTTTTTTGTTCGAAACGGGTTTATGCCGAAATGGTCCCATATAAATTTCATATTATTATAGATCTGATGATGAGTTCCGGAGACAGACACCGGAACTCTTTAAAAAATGACAGCAAATCAACCGCGATTTCTGCTATCGCATAAATACGAGTATGCATTGTTTGTTTGGAATTAGTGCGGGGATACCATAACTAAAAATTTAAAAATAAAACCTTTTTAAAAAAAAAAAAAAACAACCGACTTCCTTAAAAACACTACAAAGTGAAAAATAACTTTAATTTCGGAAGTCGGTGCCTTAGGATCTGTATTTAAGGTTTTTTTGCCACCGACTTCCGAAATTAAAGTTATTTACTAATAATATATATAATAATTTACTAATTCCAAACAAACAATGCATACTCGTATTTATGCGATAGCAGAAATCGCGGTTGATTTGCTGTCATTTTTTAAAGAGTTCCGGTGTCTGTCTCCGGAACTCATCATCAGATCTATAATAATATGAAATTTATATGGGACCATTTCGGCATAAACCCGTTTCGAACAAAAAAGAATTTTGCAAATCCGTCTATATATGACGGAGTTATGGCCGAACATCCGAATTGAGAACCTCCTTTTTGAAGTCGGTTAAAAAATCTGATAGTTTGAGAAAAATAAAAAAAACAATTAAGAAAATAGTAATATCACTTTCCCAGTGCGAGATATATACTGGTCTAAGTATTTGGGCGATAGCACACCAACACTTTTTGCCCAACTGCAGCGAGGCCAAAAAAAAAGGTTACTAGTGTTTTTCGCAACAGAATCATAATGTGGTCCCTGCTTCTCTACACATCTTTCTGTAAAAACGTGTCTTATAAAATGAAAAAAAAAAAAGAGTGTGACAGCCTCCTTTAAATGAACTTATTCGGCATTTCCTTTACCAAACCCGTATAAAGTTCCAAGGTGTACTAGCCCTCTTATTCGTGTGCGTATTGCCCATGAATATTTAATGCGTTTTCCCTTTCCGATAGCTGTGATATGAAACAATACGGAGCAATGAACCGCCTCGCGCGTTATCTCAATGAGTTGTAGCCATGAATGCGAACAGCCATTGTCCGACGAAACGTCGCATATATTGACCGACGGGGACGGTTACAGGAAAACATATTTATTATCTACCGGATCAAAACTTTAAATGAGTGTCATTTAAAGTTTTGGCCAAAGTCGGAATGATAGAAGAAGTATTTTTTTTTTGTTTCATTAGGCTTCGATATTGATACCCAACACGTGGTTAAAGTATAGACATGTACAGACGCTAGCATATCAAGCTACCCGAAACTGACAAATTCTCCCAATCAACCTTGAACCCAATGCTTTAGCTATAAAGTTGAAAATCTATTAAAGAAATTTGACAGATTGTAGTAGCTTGATGTGCTGGTGTCTGTATGTTAAAGGAAACCAAACGACTATTATGTTTTGGTATCTGGAAATTCGAAAAAAATTACAAAAACAGATTGATGAAAAAGTCTTTATTTGTTTGTTTTTTTTTTTGTCCGATTCATTTTTGATATTGATACCCTAACTGGTTTGTCGATTAAAAGCCTTTGTCTTTGTTGGGTTTAAGTATGCCCATACCAAATTTCATCAAACTCGGTCCTACCGTTCCGGATATTACCCCCCAAACATACTAACGAATTTTACCACTTTATAATATTATTCTAGATTATAGTACGGTTGGTAACCCTAGTAGCCATACCAATGACACTGAAATGTCGCACCGGCAACAACACTGCTTGGCAACCGAAACGGATTTAGGGATAGCACTTTCCTTCGGTTTGGTTATACTTTTCTTAGTAGTAGCGCTCTATTCTTACTGCTATAAACTTTGCGAAATTTAGACGGATCTCTCCAAAATAAACAAAATACTTAATACAATATTTCGTTAAGGATTTTTTGCGGTTTCGTTATAGTAATCAAACCACCGCAACAGCAGCTATTTAAACAAACAATGTTGTATAAAGCTACCTTTAAACCATCTTTAGAGATAGTAGTTTTATAACAAGGACAAATTCGGCAGGATTTGTAATGTCAAATAAAAACACGCACAAGTACTGACGTAATAGTTTTGCATAACAACTGCCATTTACTACCGACACGTCAATAGTGACTGCAAATAAATCACGCGACGCTGTCGTGTTATTGGCTAATGTCATCAGTGGTAGCACAGGTGGCCAAGGTAACATCGGCAAGCAAAACGGTTCCATGAACCATGAAACATTAATTGACATGACGTCGATTTTCTTTAACCTACACATAAATAATATAAACGTATCGATTTGTTTAAAGTGAATACTACTTTAACACAATTTCGAATACAGGAGACTTCAACCAACCAGCATTGGGCCCGCGTAGTAGATTATGGCCCACTCCCTCTCACCTAGAGGAGGCCTGTGTCCCAGCAATGAGAATATTATAGGCTATATATAGATTATACTCTTTTTTTTAATAAAAATGTCTTCGTCGTTACGGATTATTTACTTCAGATGATTTCAATTAATATACTGGTTTAACTGTATGCATAAGTATTAAATTAATATTCTGCAATTATCTACGCAAATGTCACGACTGATACTTGTTATGCTACAATCACATTTCGCACGTTCTATATTTCGTTTTATTTCTTTTATAAAAAAACTTTGCTCCGAGCTAAAATCGACTGCTATAACAGTCCCCTCTAACCTTAGCGTATTCTCCCTACAGACTAACAGGAGTGAATTTTGATTTTTTTATAAAACTTTCAAAAATCTAAATTACAGTAACTATCTGTTTCAGATTTGAAGAAACTAAAGACAACAAAAAACCAGCTAAGAATTTCTAACAATTCGATTATGTTGTCCTATTTCATATAGAAGCGTAGGTCGCCTCTCGGTTAGTACTCATTGACTAAGTGGCGGAGCCACTATTGAGCGGACACCGGACGTTGACACAGATTGTTAATATTAGGACTGGCAGCCTTGATTGAATGACATATTTCTATAATTCAGCTATGAAGGTCCATGACCTTTGTATTTTTATACAAGATTTGCTTCAGCCCGCGACTTCGTTCGCGTGAAATTTTAAGATGCGCCGCGACGCATCACATCACCTGCTCGCGTTATTACTTTGTTTTCACTTAGCGTACTTTCCGTTTATTATTATTTTTGCTCCGCTCTTAAAGGTCGTAGCGTGATTTTAAATACCTCCGCCTACACCTAGCCTACAGTACACCTTCACCTTCCGCAAGAATTGGCCTATGAAAATCAAAAACTTTTTTTTTTATTCCGACTTTTAGTTCCAGTTATTACTTCCTACAAACAAACTTTACTTCTTTATGTATAATGTTAATATAAATATTAATTTATTATGCACATAAACCTTCCGAAATACATTTATAAATGATAGTGAAAACCGCATCAGAATCTGTTGTGTGGTTTGAAGAACAGCGGAACGCGGAACGCGGTCACACAGCCAGACACGTAAAGTAACTTTATTTTATAATACGTATAGATACGAAGCTTTTTTGACATGAATTAATATCTTGTTTGATTCATTTATTTCATTAAGGTGATGAATATGAGACCGACTTTCTAAACAGTTTAATTGTCTATATGAATTCATATTTCAATTGAAATGCTGTTTCGCTCGTCTAACCACTTGACAAAGGCGGGACCGTAATGGCTATTTTTTGTTTAAAATGTTCGTAATAGTCTGAATAAGGGTTTTAAGGTAAGCAAGGTAGGAAACGTTTTCATATTCTGGAGACATTTTCAATGACTTCTCGCATGAATTACTGATATTCGCATGGAACGCAACGTCTGTCGGTTTAGCTAATCCTACTAATGTTATAAATGCGAAAGTTTGTGAGGAAGCATCAATGTTTGTTACTCTTTCACGCAAAAAAGACTGAACGGATTTGGATTAAATTTGGCATACATATAGTTTATAACCTGGATTAACACTTAGGGTACTTTTATCACCGGTAGTACATTCCGCGGTATAAATTCAGAGCTCCACGCGGGCGAAGCTTCTGGCAAAAGCTAGTGTTTAATATTTTTAAGGTGACATATTGAGAAAACCGTGCTTTTTCTTTTAAGTGTACCTCTCTTACCGCACGATAGCCGAACTTAATATTAAAGTGTATGATTTTTGACTATATGATCTAGTATCCTGTAAAAGGAATACACGATACGATAAAATTTTCTCGATACAAAAAAATCGCAAAGTTCTATCCATGTTTATGATTTTTTTAGCCTCAAGGCACAATGCGTTAGATTTATTAAACATAGTTTACTTTAAAACATTGATAATAATCTTATCTAAGTTTTTGTAAAACAGTTTTCGTTTTAATAACACTTTTCATTCATAAAAGACGGCGATTGGTTTTGGCATATACGTTATTTTATTCCAGGCGCATACACATTATCGCCATCTCTTTTTTTGCCTATAATAAGTAGTCTCATCACTCTCGTTCGTTCATAAATCAGTCGCCCAGTAGGGCTCATCGACGACGGATCTATGTCACTTTTTTACAAATCGGTGCGATCAAAATTACGTTTTTATGTCCTCAGAAAAAGGTAGTAGTGAAGTATTTTGCTGTAAATATTTAATATAATAAATGTTGGCTTTCCAAAACCTTTATATTTACACTGTATACTCGTATGTGTCTATTTTTGTGACTGTGAATAATATAACATTCTTTTTCTATTACTATTTAGTGACGACCTTGATTATGTATGAAAATGGGAAGAACCAAAAACTAAAATTGAACAGTACCTTCAAGGTTAGGAGTACCTGCACAGGGCAATTAATTAATTCATTTTGCAGGAATTAAATACCAATAAGATGATGATAACAAGAGGAATTCACCACCTTCACTAAAGCATTACAGCAACAATCTATTCTCACTTTGTAAAGTAATATTGAGTTAACACCCTATTTTTTTAGAGAAGAACGTCTGTTTTATCCCAAAAACTTATAATAATCGTTCATTTAGAAATAAATTAAAATATATGATTAGTTTTTAGGTTTGAAGTACGTCAACAATATATCTATATGTCAAGTACTGACACTATAAATACAAGAGCACAACGAAGGAATAGAGTAGCATTACAAGTGTGAAAAAGGTGAGGTTTTATAACTGACTGCGGCTCAAAGGAGGGTAATTATTTTATCACGCAAATGTATGGTGATCGGTGAAACGAAGTTGGAGTTTATCAATCTCTTATATACCAACATCCATTTTATTTATATACCTCTAGAAGATTAGTTCGATATTTTTAATTTCATGTCGTAAATAACAAAGGTATGCAAAATTTACCTTTTTGAAACAAAACTACTACTTACACGTTTCGATTTTCATGACGTTTAGCATTAACCTGACTCACAAAATAAACTGTTATAAATCCTTGTAATACCTTATTTGCTTGTCACTGAAGCTTCTTTGTCATATTTGACATTAAACATTTTCATTAGCCCGTTTATATCTTTACAGTAAAACTGAATCACCGTCTTGAGCAAAAATTGGGACAAAAGCTTTTTCGTTACATCTATTTCTCTATATAATATAGAAAAGTAGTGCCCGTAGCCAATTTTTTTTTCTTTCAGTCGAGATCCTAAAAGTTCTGCGGCAATTTTAGAAAGATCTAATTTACGCACTTATTTGTTTAATTCTGGTTCTATAAATAGCTGTGGCTCGGTTTTGTCGATAGAGAAATCAATCAGTCGACGGTCAATCACATTTACTAAATATTTTTTTAAACTACCAACAAGTAAAATAACAGTCGAAATTTTGTTTTTCATTGTTCATCATCTGCCTAGCCTTTTCCCAACTATTTTGGGGTCGGCTTCCAGTCTAACTGGATGTAGTTGAGTACCGGTATTTTACATGGAGCGACTGCCTATCTGACTTCCACAACCTTGTTACTGGGTAATACGATACCCCTTGGTAAGACTGGTTGTCAGACTTTTGACGACCCGTAACGACTGTCTAAGATCTACGAAAGACAGTCGGGCCGAACTGCTTTTTTTTTGGATGGTAGATCATCAAATGACGTCTCCCGCTGTGGATGCAGCGGAAGGGCGTGTCAGACTTTTACTGACTAAAACCCACCCGTGTTCCTTCAGTTGCCCATATGCCAGGGCCACGGTACCTCTTTCGAACTAATCTCGCGACCCTGGTAGGCGGACCAACGGCTTAACGTGGTTTGTAAACATAGTCACCCATCCACGGACCAACCGCGGCAAGCGTAGCTTAACCTGAATGACCGACTCGTGCAGCTGTTTTAAATTAGCCACAAGCCCTTCCGAAAATAATAATTGTTATCCTATCATATCTGTACTATGGTAGCATTTATGAAGATTTCTTCAAAACCTTACGTGATGGAATTTTTTGTTTATTTTTCTGTTAATCAGGACCTCTAATTCTATAAGAAACCATTATTCGATTTCAATTAATTTTACCCATGCATATCATTAATCAAAATTTAAGTTTCAGGTTTTTAAATATTTTGTATTAGTTGTCTACTCCATAGTTTACTATGCGCAAAAATTTCAAAGACCGAGAAAAATTAACGTCACTTGGCATGCTCATTTTTTTTAAATATGTTGCCGTCTTTATCTTGCATTGTTATTTAAACAGTTGTGCGACGGTGACAAGAATAATTCTTAGCGAAAGGCCATGCTAAGTAACGTTTTTAAATTTCGGTCAGTGATAATTCCTTCGTTCCACTTTTGGCCACTGGTAAAATAAGTCATTAAAGTTTGTGACGATGACGTGTCGGCCGACCAATGAAGATAGGTCCGCCACTCCCCGCGTGCGGGGGAAACAATCCAACTATCATCTATTTTCGAGGTGGGGTCTTAAGGCAGTTATTTAGGGATTTGAACTATTAAACATAATATCTCAGTTTTATTAAAATCTAAACTACCTAATAAACGCATAAACAGCTGTATATTGACGCACTCCTAGTTTTTATTGGAGCGAATAAAACTTGTTGTATCCTATTAGCACTGGATGAACAATAAGCAGTTCTCGGTACGAATCTGCGGTACCACGTGACTTTGAAACTCGATTGATTTGAATCCAGCTTTTATTCGCTGAATAAAAGAGCTTAAGTGATTAAATTGAAGTTTTTTTCCTGTACTGTGAGTCTGTGAATACACACCACAAATGATTTATGGCGATTGTGAAGTCGACACTCATTCACGTACTGGATTATCAACTCTCGGCGTTGAACCGAGAATTGAGAATAAAACAGAGTGCAGCGTGAGTCACAGGGTGTTGAAAAAACACACCGAGTTCGATTTTCAACTCTCGGCGCTGAGCAGTACAGTGAAGATCGATTGCGCGAAAAAATCCCACCGTGATTTTATTACGTCCGTGGGGTTAACTGTTGATTCCGTTTTCAAACAGAGGTGTCGTTCCAATTGGAGTAAAATAAACAAATGCCTAAACGTATGATGACAATCAACTCAGTCCATAGCAGTCCACAGCTGGACATACGCCGCTTTCAATTTGCGTACCTGCGGGGTGATTACGTAACACACAATGGATCGCTATGCCATTAATTTGGGCAGGTCAACCACGTTCATTGGCATAGGTATTTCCTTCAAAAGCTGAGATTATGATTGAAAGTGTTTCCTTTTGCCTTCCATCTCTGAAGATTTTATTTTCTGAATTTTGATTGACCTTCTTAATATCTACTAATAAATATGATCGTCCACTTACCAAAAGCCATGATAAGCCACCAGAGCCAAGAGTTCTCATGCGATGCGAGCTCAGTGGAATGCTTGACGATGAGCGTCCATTTAGCGAGGGACAGACCAAAGCCGGCCAGAGCTCCGTAGCGACTTGCCACCGTGTGACAGAAGCACATGAGGAGCAGGAAACCGATCCAGTTGAATAGGAATGCCACTGGAAATGTTCATATATATTTAAATGTAAGTAAGTGTAACTAAGTACTTAACAGAATCAAAATGTCGCAGAAACCATCCGCGCCAAGAATTGCGTAATTAAAGCCACGGGGCGTATGATGCGCCCAATTTTGGATTTGTAACATTTTATGTTTTGTGCTCGATTGTATAGGATTCGGTATTTTCGCCATCTACTTGAGCAGGGCTAAATAGCCAAAGTGGGGGATCCAGAAGTGCAGCATTTTATAGTTGCATCGACGAAAAACAAGCTTCAGTCCATCTTAGATGATCAGCAGTTATGCTGCCTGAATTGTTACGTGCTAAAACCTTAAATCTATTCAGGAACTAAACATTTTCGGGACGGGTCACCACAATAAAAAGTCTTCATACTAATAGTAATACACTACTTCATATACTAATATACGCAGACTCGTGACAGTCGAGGTCTTAAAACTTGCGATGCATGTCGCTCCCACGTTTTAAGACCGTGGTTAGGACGTAAGTCGAGTATACGCCAAATTACGCCAACAGATCAAATAACTATGAAAGTTAACTAAAACATATAACAAAACATCTCGCCTGGAATCCTCGACGGATTCTGCAGAGGTGTCATAAAATTTTCTTACCAAAAAATGATGTCAAGAACATGATATCCGTGCCAAGTAAACTGTTCTCTGGATCCAGTTGTTCACCTGTCCCTTCTGTGGGCTCCACTGTTACGAATGCAGCGAACGTTGGGTGGTTCGGAGGGGGACCCTGCATCTGAGTGGACAAACATACAAGTCAGGCAATTAAGTAAATTTTATCATTTGAGTTGAACTAGTTAACCAAATGAAGGGGTGGTACCAAAAAGCATATTCAAGCACAATTCTTATCATAAGCAGCTACTGCTATTTGGCTTTAAACATCATTTAAAAGCCATAGTAGAGAGACGGTCTCATAGCTAAGTAATATCAGCCACTCGGGTCAATCGATCAGGTTAAGCTACGCTCACCACGACGGTCCTTAGATGGCTGACCACCTTTACATAATGAGAATCTTCCGTGCCTCGGAAAGCATGTAAAGCCGTTGGTCACGGCTGGCCTTCGTGTATCTTTGACAGTCATTATGTGTCGTCACAAGCCCGAAAGTAAGACAATCAGTCTCACCAAGGGGTATCGTGTTACCCAGAAACTGGTATATGAAGGTCAGATAGGCAACTGCCTATCTGCCTGGTCCATACCGATATTCAGCTGCAACCAGTTAGAATGGAAGCCAACCCCAAAAACTGTAGGGAAAACGGTAGACACATGATAAGTTTTTATTTTAAAGTTTTTCTCAACTCTTATATCAACGACGTGGATCTGGTTGAGTGCTTGTAAAGTTTTTCTCAACTCTTATATCAACAACGTGGATCTGGTTGAGTGCTTGTAAAGTTTTTCTCAACTCTTGTATCAACAACGTGGATCTGGTTGAGTGCTTGTAAAGTTTTTCTCAACTCTTGTATCAACAACGTGGATCTGGTTGAGTGCATGTAAAGTTTTTCTCAACTCTTATATCAACAACGTGGATCTGGTTGAGTGCTTGTAAAGTTTTTCTCAACTCTTGTATCAACAACGTGGAACTGGTTGAGTGCTTGTAAAGTTTTTCTCAACTCTTATATCAACAACGTGGATCTGGTTGGGTGCTTGTAAAGTTTTTCTCAACTCTTGTATCAACAACGTGGATCTGGTTGAGTGCTTGTAAAGTTTTTCTCAACTCTTGTATCAACAACGTGGATCTGGTTGAGTGCATGTAAAGTTTTTCTCAACTCTTATATCAACGACGTGGATCTGGCTGAGTGCACGTAAAGTTTTTCTCAACTCTTGTATCAACAACGTGGATCTGGTTGAGTGCTTGTAAAGTTTTTCTCAACTCTTATATCAACGACGTGGATCTGGTTGAGTGCTTGTAAAGTTTTTCTCAACTCTTATATCAACGACGTGGATCTGGTTGAGTGCTTGTAAAGTTTTTCTCAACTCTTATATCAACAACGTGGATCTGGTTGAGTGCTTGTAAAGTTTTTCTCAACTCTTATATCAACAACGTGGATCTGGTTGAGTGCTCATCATCATCATCATTTCAACCGAAAGGCTTCCATTGCTGGACATTAGCCTCACCGCCACTTCGATCAGTTCTGTTCCTTTTGCATACAGCAGATTCCTGTGCCTTTCACAAGGTCATAGGTCCACCTTATGAGAGGCCTTCCAACGTTAAGTGTTCTGGTACATAGTCGCCACCTTAGAACCATTCGGCCCCATCGGCCATCTGTTCTGCGAACAATGTGCCGTGCCCACTGCCACAGCGACACATTTACAATTGTCAAACTTAAGTGGCACTGCCACTGCAATTCTTCGGGCTTTGTTGGTTACTTTGATTCTCCTATGAATCTCTTCATTTCTGATTTGATCATGTGTTGAAACTCCAACATAGCCCTTTCCATTGCCCTGACTAATTACTAATCCACTTAAATGAGTCACTTGATATTCTAAATGATTATATAAGTATTAAAATAACTTCTTATCTACATATAACATGATAGACAGAAAGACCCCATATCTATGGTAAGTAGGTATTATTTATGATATAATGTATAATGATAAAAATGATTCACTAACAAAAACGTTGTGTGTCATAGTGATAAGTGAGTGCTATTAATGTTTTTTACTTGTAAACAATGTCCAATAACTAATGAATGAATATGGTTGTTTTAGTTGACAAGCAGGGCTATCAGTCAAATCTTTACAGCTTAGTAGATCAGATAAAGATAAGGTAGGAATTTTGATGGTAAAGTAAGCTATAATGAGAAAGAGATGAATCTCTTGCTGGGTATCTATTAAATATACCATGAATGAAATCATTCGATTTGGCATCACTGTGCATCATCTTCTTTTTGAGTCAATGGTAAATACATGTGTTATGTTAAATTTGTTGGGCCAAGTAGGTGGCCACATCAATCGCCATCAGAAGCATTTTAGGTCCTCGGAAGTGCATATGTATTGACACTTTCAACACTTCAGCATATAGGACATTGTATGGTCAAGAGTACCACATTCACACGAAACATTGGTGGGATCTATGATCCTCCATTTTGCTAGTCTGTGCTTAGGTCATCCTGAGAAGAGTGTGCTCGCACATCATTCATGGAACAAAAGATATGATTTTCAGTCTGAGTGAGCGAGAGAATACTATTTAAATATCATTGTCAACATTGTCACGCCCTTTTTTTTTTTTTTTTGGATGGGAAATCATCAAATGACTTCTCCCGCTCTGGGCGGAGCGGGAGGGCGTGTCAGACTTTTACTGACTAAAACCCACCCGTGTTCCTTCAGTTGCCCATGTGCCAGGGTCACGGTATCTCTTTCGAATTGTCATGCCCTATGGTTTGTTTTCAATATTCTGGTTTATGTTCTTTATTTTTTTCTGTGCTGCATACATTATATAAACAAATAAATAAAAGTGTCCATTTGTAATGTCAAAATAACAAATTTTTACTAATTGCATATTATAAAAGTATATATGAAAAAAAAAAAAAAGAAAAGCTTTGAAATGTATTTTGTTTGTTTCAGCAAATCTCCATACCAGGTGAACCAATTTTAACGGGATCTTCACTAGCAGATAGCTGATGTTATAGAGAGTATCATAGGCTACTTTTTGTTCTGGTAGCACATTCCCGTAGGATAATTTTCAATACCACATAGTGAAGTGAAGCCGTGAAAGAGGAAAGTGAATTAAAAATACCCAGTATGTTGCTTGGTATTTCCAGTTCACAACAGAATGACAAATATTGTTGTAGGTACTACCAAACTTTGATCTTCGTTATGACTCAATCTACCAACTAGGGATATCATAAATTATCATCAATGAGACAGATATAAAGGTGCGGACACCATTAAACAGATCATAACTTGGGCCCAAAACAGTACTGTTTAATGGTAATATATTACTTAAGATTTCCTTCCATAAGGTTAGTTTCTTGTTAAATTACACACAAATGGCTGAACAAATTTTAATATTTTTTCAATCTTACCTGATTGAATACCTGCGGTAGATCTTCCCCCTCCATCTGTTTTTCCCTTTGAACCTCCTCATATGTGGGTAGTTTAGAGTTAGCAGCCACATCGTAAGGAGGTGGTGCGGAAAAATCAGCCTGTGGTGGTGGTATATCATGCAGATTATCTATAAAGGAAAATCAATACTATCTTTACTGAGCATTCATGTATATAATGATGTCATTGTTTATGTTAATCATATAATTATGATTGAATCACTTCTCTTCAGAGTATTTTCTTGCCATTGTTTTGATACAAGTGAAATACAACATTTCTATTGATTGGATTTACGATTTATGATGTAGATAATTAGATACAGCAGTTCAGTCAAGCTTATAATACAAAACAAAATAACTATTTCTAACGCGGTTGTATATGTGGCTGATAAAATGGCATTTTTTTTCTGAACCTGTCAGTATTGTTGGATGAGATTGTTTTATTTACAGACAGCAATCTAAAGTCAAGCTTTCAATTGTATATGAAATTCTGCCATTCAAACAGAGTCAATATTTATAAAACATATGAGGTATGAGTCAACACAATACAGGTAAATCTTGTAGGACCCATATTGTTATCGCGTACAATATGTAAATTAACAATGCGTGTGTCGTTGCAATTAATTACTCACTTATATCGATAAATGGTGGAGGCATACTGTGGTCCATGGATGTCGGTAACATCACTCTCAACTGCGCCGCTGTGCATATGTTCACTTCACTTCTAGGGTGGCTCTGCTGCAACAATAGAACGACTTTCACATTATCACATATTCTACGCAAGTAGTTACATAAATAAACAATTGGAAAAAAAAAACATTGATGTCACCAGCCCTACCATGTCCACTGTTTTATAACGCACGATTGAACTAGCCCACTGTTTTCACAAAAACGCGTGTTAGATACAATATTACAATTCAAGCACAATTTATTAATGATCTTCGCATCGTTCAAGGTTTTTCCAACAATTTACCAATGCAAGCAAGAGCAGGCGCACCTCTGTTCATTCACTTGAATGACGTTTAATAATGACGTTCAATTATCAGTTAAAATTTAATGTTTCATAGTTCATTAGGTATTTTTAATAAGCTGAATAAAGTTATTGCGTACCCAAAATGACTACGTTTAATTTTTAATTAGTTACAGAAACCATAATACATTAAAATTATAGTTATTAAAGTTATGTTAAGATAATTCAGAATGAAATCAATCATTTAGGTTTCCAGAACAAGTTTTAGAACGCTCCCTGCAAAATTCAATAACAGTGGTGTTGCCACTTTCCAACATATCAACATTTTATTATTCCTGATTGGCACGTTACATACCGTGACATTCTTACAAGTTTCTGCAACGTTCAAGAGCAATAATAATTTGTATCTACCATGAAGCATGTTGAAATAAACATTTAAGGCGAAATTCAAATTTTCTTACGTTTTTTGCAATTTGCAGGCCAGTGTTAGGTTGTATGTTGATTAAAATATTATTCGCGCCTGTAAGACATATGTAGTTACAGAATTATAATCATCAAAATCATCAACACAACCCTCCAAGTTCATAAAGGCCTAAGAACAAAAAAAAAAGAGAAAAAGTCATTCCTACAGCTTTATGAACTTAGAGCGTCGTATTGATGATTTTGATGATTATAATTCTGTAACTACATATGTCTTACAGGCGCGAATAATATTTTAATCAACATACAACCTAACACTGGCCTGCAAATTGCAAAAAACGTAAAAATTTTTGAATTTCGCGGGCTGGTTTGGAGCATTCACCTTAAGAATCGTATGGAAGTGCAAGTGTCATTTTTAAAATAATTTTAAAATAGTTTTTATAATCATTAAAAAACATATTTCTTAAATGACGGCAGCAATGACATTCATGTTCTTAGGCCTTTATGAACTTGGAGGGTTGTATTGGTGATTTTGATGATTATAATTCTGTAACTACATACGTCTTACAGGCGCGAATAATATTTTAATCAACATACAACCTAGCACTGGCCTGCAAATTGCAAAAAACGCAAGAAATTTTGAATTTCGCGGGCTGGTTTGGAGCATTCGCCTTAAGTACTTATGTGTTCACTATTTTTTGTTATCAAGACAAATTAAACGAAATCGTAGTAAAAATAAAAGTGTCTTAGAGCGTAGTATTATACAGCTTGGCAAAAAAGAGTCTGTCGTGGTGACTATTGGAACTAAAATCTATTTTTTATGGTAACACTGCTTTGTTTATCAACTACAAGTAGCTTCTCTGTCATTGTGTTATGTTCCCAGTTGTATTTCACTTATTTCTAATTAACTATCAATTATTATTGCTTTTGTCCATATACAAAATGAATAAAACAATAAGGAGTAGTAGTATGAGCTGTGATATGTCAAGTTTTCGTAAGATATTTGGCGGAATCGGAAGCGGAACAAATTTTGTCTCCGATTGCCAATGTTTTCGAAAGAACTCCCGATATGACAGGTATTTATGCAAGAAATTTATCTTTCAGTCAATGTCAGTCATTGTTTATCCTTTTTAATGCTTAGTTTTATCGGTACTATTAAGTTTCACCGTTTCACTTATTAAGTGTAGGTACCGTGTGGTGCCGGACGTAAAGAATAGCACTACCCCATTTCTTCCTGTGGGTGTCGTAAAAGGCGACTAACGGGACTTACTAGAGAATGGGCAGCAGCGTTTTCTATGCATTTTACCATCATACTGCGATCGCCAACCCGCCTGCCAAGCGTGGTGATTATGGCAAAGCCCCCCAAATTTGGGGAGGCCTAAGTCCAGCAGTGGACGTCTTACGGCTGAAATGATTAAGTTTCAACCCATTTTATTGTTTTATTTACTAATTGATTATTGACGTTATGTTTTCTAAATTGACAAATCGCGTGTACGTTGACTCTTCATGGTTGATACTTGAATTTGAAAAATGTACATAGAAGTAATATGATTGTCTTTATAAATTCTTTAAGGTAACTTTGTCAATACAATTTGAAAAATTGTTGAAGAAGGAAAATATGGATTTTTTTCTACACCTGGAAAACACCTAAAATGTCATCTGAAGGAAGACTTGAATGATTTGTTTGCAATGAGATAAAAAGTTAACTTTTCTACACTGTAAAGAAACAGGCATGTATTTTTAGGGTTCCGTTGCCAAATGGCAAAAAACGGAACCCATATAGATTCGTCATGTCTGTCTGTCCGTGTATATCACAGCCACTTTTTTCCGAAACTATAAGAGCTATGCTGTTGAAACTTGGTAAGTAGATGTATTCTGTGAACCGCATTAAGATTTTCACACAAAAATAGAAAAAAAAACAATAATATTTCGCCATACATAGAACTGAAACTAAAAAAAATTCTTCAAACCCATACGTGTGGGGTATTTATGGATAGGTTTTCAAAAATGATATTGAGGTTTCTAATATCATTTTTTTTTAAACTGATATATCAACGCACAGCCTACACCACTGGTCCTAGAGACATGAAATTTGGAGGGTGTATTCTTTGTGAAGAGTAGGTATCCACTAAGAAAGGGTTTTTTGAAATTCCATCCCTAAGAGGGTGAATTGGGGGGTTGAATTTTCACGCGGGCGAAGCCGCTGGCGGATGCTAGCCAAATATATATATTTTTTTTAAAACAAGTAATTTCATAAACATAAACCTTATGCACAAACCATGAATACCTGCAGGTTTGTACAGGACCCTCGGTGCGCGAGTCCGACTCGCACTTGGCCAGTTTTTTGGCCCACAGTGACACAATTGTATAATTAACACTTTTTCAGGTGTCTACGTAATTTATTACCTATAGTTTGAGACGACGGGTTATTATGGGAGCCGTGAATCTCTAAAAAGGATTTTACACTCTTTAAGTTTCATAAATAAGAAATATAAAACTGACCAGATCAGTGTTAATGGAACAATCTATTAGAGCAGAAAAAAGGAATACACGAATGATTTATGTCACACGTTTCTTTTTAAATAAAACCTACATTTTAGCGTGTTCTTTCATTTTCATTGTCATGTAGATAGTGATACTGGGATGTACCCCACATAGACATGCCTGACGACTTCATTATTCATCTGTTCAAGTTTATTTGATATGGCCCGTACTTTTCGAATGCGACATGATATAGGTAGTCTCCGATATCCGATTAGTTTCCGACAGTAAGTAGCTGTTAGTAGCCTTCTTGTCGACTATAAACTGTCAGCATTAACAGGATTCATTCATTATTATTCTTTCTAGATGGTGGCTGCAAGTGCGATTGTTGAACATTATTTCTTGGGTGTCGGGTTCAGTGGACATTCCCTGAGTATGAATTAATTTATTTTTTATTCTGAATAAGTTTTCATTATGTTATCATGGCACTCGCATTTCTTAGATAAAAGGTTATTCTATCGAAATAATGCGCAATCTACTAAATACAATAAAAGTAAAAGCCTGTGTGTCTATCAAGTCTTGAAATTTTGACTGTTGAGAATTCCAGGGATCTCGTGTGTGTTGATTAAAAAAAACTTTTTTACAAAAAAAAAAAAACAACCGACTTCCTTAAAAACACTACAAAGTGAAAAATAACTTTAAGTTCGGAAGTCTGTGTCTTAGGATCTGTATTTAAGGTTTTTTGCCACCGAATTCCGAACTTTAAAGTTATTTTTTCCGAACAAACAATGCATATTTATGCGATACCAGAAATCGCGATTGATCTATATGAAATTTATATGGGACCATTTCGGAATAAACCCCTGTCGAATAAAAAAGAA
This sequence comes from Aporophyla nigra, assembly GCA_947507805.1. Lineage (NCBI taxonomy): Eukaryota > Metazoa > Arthropoda > Insecta > Lepidoptera > Noctuidae > Aporophyla > Aporophyla nigra. The sequence goes on along the minus strand of OX382292.1, from coordinate 19,775,982 downwards.
TTTCGTAAATCCGTCTATATGTGAAGGAGTTATGGCCGAAAATATATTTAAAAAAATACATCTGAATTGAGAACCTCCTCCTTTTTGAAGTCGGTTAAAAATCAAGTATCTTATCACTTTTAGTCCTAGTATACAGGGTTGCCATACCTGCTAAACAGGCGCCCTCATTTTTTCCTTGTACGTACGGCGACAAATCAGGCTACACATTTCCAGTATAAGCTGACTTCTCATTGTACGGAAAGCCTGCGAGGTCTGTTAAAACTGGAAATGTATAGCTTGAAATGTAGCCGTGTGTTCAGCTAAAAGGCAATCTAAAGATAAGGGGACTGTCTATCAACCACTGAGTGGCGGATACTGGCATAGGAGCTGAAGCGCCCTCCCAAAAGCATCTGAATTCTTGCGTGACAAATCTTAAATTTACCTTGATATTATTCTAATACCAACCTGCACTGGGCCCCTGTGGTGGATTATGGCCCAATTCCTCTCACCGAGAGGAGGCCTGTGTCCCAGCAGTGGGAACATTATAGGCTGATGATGATGATGATGATTATTCTAATTAAACTCTTTAGCAAGCGCATCACTATCTTAGGTACAAGCATCACCAATTAACCTTAATTTAATAAGTAATAGGTTCTAGTTTCTGCTTGCGGTTTCGCCAGTGTGGCTGTCGGAAGTTATCTGATGGGAACTTGCTACCGGGACAAACTTCTTATAACATCAGCTGTCTGTCTGGCTGACTGTTTGTTGTCTATAAATCTAATTATTTCATTTTTATCAATTTTGCATTTTCTTAAAGCTTGTTCTTGAATGAAAACATACGAAGAGAAAAGCGAAGTAGAAAAAAAACAATTGCCTTCTAATAATGGCAATATTTTGTAATGGAAAAACTAACCTGTGGCAAAGTTGACACTTTGTTGACAGAACCTATTGTCAATTTTTTTGACATTTCATTTCGGTGTTCAGGATATACACGGTCGTAAATCGTGGATGAAAATTTATGAAAGTATTTTCATGATAGGCCTGTCATTTGGTTCAACCCAAATAAGATGAAGACGGCTTTGATGGTGGCTGAAAAGCCATCGTTAGCTCAGAATGTCGCTAATTTACTCAGTAATGGCAAATGCACCACCGCTAAAGGTTTGTTCCATAACCAATTTGAAATTATTGTAATATTATTTTGTTTTCATTATTTTTTATGATGAAATTAACTATACATTCTTGTGTCGACAGCATCCAACAACGCTTGTAACATACACGAATGGAATGGAACGTTTAAAAACGAACCCGTTCATTTCAAAATGACTTCCGTATGTGGTCACGTTATGAGTTTGGATTTTACCGGTAAATACAATAACTGGGATAAAGTTGACCCTGTGGAGTTGTTCAGTTGTCCAACGGAAAAGAAGGAAGCTATGCCCAGGTTGAGAATACCTGCACTGTTGGCGCAGGAGTCGAAGTCTTGCGACTATCTCATATTGTGGCTGGATTGCGATAAAGAAGGCGAGAATATTTGTTTTGAAGTAAGTTGAGAACTAAAAGCAATTGATTGAGTAAGCAAGCTGAATTGGCAGTGGGCTGGCCATGTCTGTAGAAGGACCGATGGCTGATGGAGCAGACGAGTCCTTGAATGGAGACCGCTTATCGGCAAGCGTAGTGTTGGATGCCCCCCAGCTAGATGGACCGACAACCTCAGGAAAGTGGCTGGGGTAGACTGGGTGTGGAGGACAGGGTGTTGTGGTGCAACATGGGAGAGGCCTATGTCCAGCAGTGGACTGCGATAGGCTGAGTTGATGAAGATGAGAACACTTAGACCATGTCCACATGGACTCAAAAATATCGCAACGGGAAATTGTCGCGCACTTTGCAACTCTCGGCACCAAGCCATGCTTTTAAGTTCCAATTTGCGAGAAATTCTCCTGCAATACTTTTTTGTAATTGCAATGAAGGAGTTATAGAATTCATACCATACAGTACAATCTGTTTTAATTCTGTGCTCTTGCTTACATAGATAAAAACTTTACGATACAGTCTCAGCTTACGCCATAAAGGGTATTAGAATATTTGTGGTGTTCTGCGCATAAAGGTACCAGACGTCGGCATTTACTTTCCGAGTTATTTGCGTTTTTGTAAAATCGATTATTGTTCTACAACAAATTTGCTACAATTTGATACAATTAACATCTACAGACAACATTTCTAAGCACATTTTTTTAAAAGGAAATGTTTTATAAAAAGGTACCAGATGTCGGTAGGTCTAAAAAAATGTCAATATTTTCATTATTATTATGTTGAGTTTTTGAATTTTAATACTATTTGTACATTGACAGTACACTATTGGTTACGTTAGTGATACATTGATGCATATAATGTGTTGGGCGTCAGCCAGGAATTGCCGAGAGTAGAATATTGTTTTATTGTAACCTTAACTTTCTGACTTCATTTTCTCTAAAGTAGTTTTTTCAGAATTTCAACTTTGGATGATTTTTTTTTTGTAATTAGCATAATAAAGGGACTCTTTTAGATTATACATCCGGCCTTAACTCAATACCTCCCTTCTGGTCCCTTTATGCGCAGAATGCCACATTTAAGTGTTTAATCTAAGGGTATGTGTGTGATGAATATGGCTTTTCTCTACATATTCAATAAAAATCTGTTTTCAGGTAATGTCTTGTGTACAACAATACATGAAAGGCGACATTTTATCACCCTTAGTGACTTACCGGGCAAAGTTCTCGGCTATCACAGAGAAGGATATCAAGGCAGCCATGTTGAATCTTGGTCGACCCAATGAGAATGAGTCCCGGAGTGTTGATGCTAGACAGGAACTTGATTTACGTATTGGTTGTGCATTTACTCGGTTCCAGACTAAATATTTCCAAGGTTGGTTGAAAATAACATCCAAATTTTATTTGTTTGTTATTTTTCATTCTTGTTGTTTCTAAGTAGAATTGTCTCGTTGCTCTGTTTAAAATCTAATTGAACTGAGATATTTCCTTCATGCTATAGTCTGTTCAATAAGCTTGAATATACTTATAAAACTACCCAAACCACACAATACACTATTGACACAAAATTGTTTAAGGTGAATGCCTAGATAGCCCTCGCCATACATTTTTCAGGTGTGGAAATCTTGGTAAATAAACAGTTTCTGCAGAATAAAAGCAACTGTAATGAGACTTTATAATGTATTATGTTCGCGTATAGCCCAAATTTTATAAAAAAAACAGTATTTCTAGGAGAATTAGACCGAATAAAAAACGAAAAATCTTTACATGTGTGAGTGACCTGAATCGCGCCATCTGACAGAAATTTATAGAACCACTGAGAAAGTTGGTTGCTGTTGTGTTACGAGTTTACGATTAGTAAACATTCATAATAGATGGCGCTGTTTGATATTCGAACATTTTAAAAGAATTTATCTTTTAAATTCGATAATGCGACGTTGCCATTCTAGAGGCAGCGCGCGCACACCGCGTTGTTGCCATACCGTCAATGCGTGATTACTTGAGTCTTGAAAACTTGCGAATCGTTTCCAGAATATTGTGTTTCTAGCAAGTTAGCGCCGGGCGCGCGGGTTTGCCCGCGGAGTTAACATTTTATGATTGATAAAATGTTTTTTATTATGGAATGAGAAAGAATGCTTTACATAAAGTGAAAAAAATATCTCTGCGATCTGCCCTTGGTTCACACAGATACAATACTAATGTAATTATTGTATTATCTAGTTTAAATATGTAGTAAGTAGTTACTAGTACACGACTTTCCAGATTTAAAAATCTTTTTAATGTATGTAAGTAGGTACTGATAACATTCTGATACGCTTAGGTACTAATCCATTGGTTTGGGTTGAATAAAATCAGAGAATAGAATTTGATGTATAAGTAAGTTATAACTAAATCAGGCGATCAGCGAAGCTACCTACACAATGGTGAAACGTAGGTACTACGTACATCTATTGATTGAATCATATTTATTCTTCTATTCTTTTATAATTCATGTGAAACCAGCAAGATTAGTGAATACACAGACAAACCACTTTGATTTTTCATAATTGCTTATTTTACTAGTATTATTAGCACACACAAAATGCGTCAAGCAGGGTTGCCAACTTTATTTTTTAGAAGATCGTACCATACATTTTAAAAGATCGTACTTTGCTAAGAATTCAAAAATAAAAATAGTACGCATTGAAATTTCAATAAAATAAATGGTAAACAAATGTGGTGGGTGTTACTATAACTTCAACGCAAAATTTAACATTTTGGTATAATATTTAAGAATCTGGACACCAATTTAGCAACTAAACTTTACGACGAGGTTTTTTTATTAAAGAAAAGGGGCTCGGAAGAGACTTTGTCATGAAATCCACACGAAACAATAAACACCAGTATCATTAGAACTTAAAACGAGATATTTACCATGTTTATTATTACTTAAAAAAAAACTGTGCTACCTACTACTGAGAACCATTCAAATGAGTGCCATCCGTGAAACAGTTTTCATCAGGGCTTGTTAACGTTACCAAATTCACACTATAAGTATCGTTAAGTAACGTTATTTTCATAAAGTTAATATTTTAACGGTAAAACGGGTAACGATACTTTGGTATCGAATCTATAAAATAACGTTACCAATTAACGTTACTAGTATCGATACTTTTACATACATACATACATAGAATCACGCCTTTTTCCCATGGGGGTAGGCAGAAACCACGGAACGCCACCTGCTACGATCTCTACACACTTCTTTTGCCTCGTTTAGGTTCATAAAATTGGTCATACACACACGCCGGTTGCGAGTACTACGCACCTGACCTTTCTGAAGAATATCACTAATAAGGTCCCTATATGTCCTCCTAGGGCGTCCCCTCCCGGTGTTTCCACTCACATCTGCCGTGTAAATACCTTTTGTGAGCCGACCTTCATTCATCCTCTCAACATGACCAAACCATCTAAGCATACTTTTTTCAATTTTTGTCACTACATCTTCTTTTACACCACACCGTTCTCTTATCACATCGTTACCTAATGCGTTGTTGTCAACCTGCGCAACCTAAGCGGCACGCCATGGGCGGCGGCGCTCTACGGCAACATCGCCAATCAAACGGTGCAAATGCAACTTCAATAATGTAGACGAAAGAAAGAGATGAAAGAAAATAAATAAAAAATTAACGGTACTCAGTTACCGGTAAAACGTATGCCAAGTATCGTTACCAAGCATTACGTAACCTCTACTAATAACGTTATCTTCGTCCGATGAAAGTAACGATACCAAATTTTTAACGTTATTCAAAGCCCTGGTTTTTATTCAAAAGTGAAGCGTTTTTGTGTTTTATTGACGGTAAGTGTTATTTTTATGTGCAATGAATGATTTTCAAGGTGATATAGAGTATTATTATAATGGTAATTAATTACCCTTAAAACTTTACAAAAGTGTAAGATTTAGAAGATGAAATACAAAATCAAACGTTAGCAACACTCGTTGATTGTCGTCACATGACATACTACAAATTTCAGATATTCTCTCTGAAAACAACAGCTTGATGGTGGTGTTATTTCTGTTTCTTGAAACATTTCATAAATAAGATACATTTGCTGTTGTTTGTAATTATTCTTTTTGATTTCAGATTGAATTGCAACTGAACTGCCTAAGATGAACCCGACTAATAAACTTGCATAAATGTATACGACATGTGTATTCAGGACCGCGAAAATCACGGAAAAAAGTGCAAGCTGTATTGAAAAGACATCATGGAAGTTCTTTTAGTGATCTATAGTGAGTAAATTAGATTCCCATAAGATTTCGAATCAGATTTACGTGAGTGGAGGTTATTTGATACTCGTTGGTTCGTGTTGTAGTCTTCGTTTACAGCCATTTTTCCTTGCAGCCGAAAGCAAGCGAAGGAACAACAAGCATGCAAGCATGGCGTAACAAGAAACAGAAGGTAGTGGAAGAAACCGCGGTTTGCCCTGTTGTATTTAGGTACCTACAGACCTATCAATATTTTTCTGTCTCTCAACACTGTTTTTTTAACATATCTTTTATTTCAGTCCACATTCAACTCAAGATCGTCATCAGCTGTCCAACCTTTCGACAGCTTAAGATACGCCCTAAACCTATTCGCGTGGTATACCAGAAATTCGATACGAAGCCATAGCCTGCAGCTCTAGCTTCAATACAGTTGAATCTGTTACAGAGCAAGTAGAGACTGTTGATTTTGATTGGCCACAACCCGATTCAGAGACTGAAGCTTATCAACTAACTGTGGAAAGAACATCAAGTGACAACTTATCAGGTTTGGTAGGGTACCGTATTGTTGACTTGAAGAAGGTCATATGGTCACAACTTTGATTCTTCATCTGGAATGGTAAGTCCCAACTTGATACCATATTTTTGTGTTCATTACATTAGTACGCTTTTGCTTGTTTGTTGTGATGAAGTTTATGTTTGACAATACCAAAGTACAACATATTTTACACAATGTTCAGTGTAACAAATATCATTATTTCTTGGTATGTATGTATAAAAATAATGTATTTCTTGGATTGTTTCTTTTTAACAGCTATTATTATTTTGATTCTAGGTCCAGGGTCAATTGCGAATTACCAAAATGAATAAATGTTACTTCATTTGCTTTATATCTGTCACCCAACCATTGACTGTCATAGAAGTTAACCGGGATGAGGAAGTTATCAACGCTATGATGCCAAAGTTGGTAACATTTTTTAAAACGTGTACTGCCAGAAATTATATTGAGAAGAGTTGAGAAAAATGCTAAATGTCTAGACATCAAGGAATTAAAAGGTATAAAAATATAAGTCTTACTCATTTCCTAACTTATTCCGCAGGTCTCTGAGGTGTGGGTTCAGTAAGAATAGTCTAACAAAACTGTGTAAATTCATTTGTTGCAGCGAAAACTGCGTCTTCCAGCATTTGATTCAGATCGCACGGAAATTATATAAATGGAAGTAAAAAGTGACAAGCAGAAGACTGATACGGCGCGGCGGCGGCGGCGACTGCAAAAAGTAGCGCGTAGAAAAGAAGATATTTTATTATAATATTTATAAGTATCTTTGTATGGTGGTACGAGTCGATGGTTCGAATCCAAGCCGGCACTTTGCTGAGTGTAAATTATTTCATCACCACAGTTCAGAGGAGGCCTGAGTCTCAGCAGTGGGAACATTATAGAATAATTAATAAGCTATTTTTGCACGTAGCGATGTATAGTTTGTGTTATTTTGTTAGTTCATAAGATTTTTCTGTGTAGATAAGTTTCACTCATGTATTTAGGTACCAGCCTAACAATTCAATTGTAAAAGAATATTTATTGCAGTTCAAAATTGTATCATAAGTAGGTATTCTTGAAACATTAATAAATGTTATGGTTAGCTAGCAACCCCTTTGTGTTGTTATGTAAGATACATGTGCCGTTATATATAGTTACGTATGATGTTATTTATATTGTAATCTACATACATAATTCTTTCTAATACTAAATTCAAAATCATAATTGTAAATATCAAAATATTTAAAAAAGTATGTTATCTTTGTATGGTGGTATGACTCGATGGTTTGAATCCAAACGGAAACTATCTAAGTAAATGTAGTGAGAGTAAATAAAACATTATTTTTATGAAAATATTAACCCCTTTTTACTAAATAAATATTATTAATTTATAGTAGGGTACAATAAAAAGCTTTACAATGTAATAAATAGTCTTTTATTTATTTAGTACACGTCACTATTTACACTTCCATTCCTTCTTCTGCCTTACATTTCTTCCCGTGGGTGTCGTAAAAGGCGACTAAGGGATTTACTAGAGAATGGGCAGCAGCGTTCTCTATGCATTTTACCATCACACTGCGATCGCCAACCCGCTTGCCAAGCGTGGTGATTATGGCAAAGCCCCCCAAATAGGGGGAGGCCTATATCCAGCAGTGGACGTCTTGCGGCTGAGATGATGACTATTTACACATTACAATTTAGGTTCAGTCACATTACTACAACTTATAGGGACAGTGTACCTATATTAATTTCATTTTAAACTGTTTGAATAAAACGACATCTAGTGGTGTCGAAAGTTACTACTATTTACTTTGCATGTGTGTGTAAAGAGTAAAGTCAAGCGGCTAAATCTTTAGAATGTACAAATCTTTGTATGAGACCAGTTAACAAGCACAGTGACTATCTAAAAAAATCAAGTTAATGCCCTAGGTTTCGCATATAATAAAGTTATCTATTAAAGATTTCTAAGTTAGGCGTAAAAATTGAAAATGTTCCAAATTGTGGATCTAGCGCCATCTAGCGACAAAATGGCATCTGAGATAATCATCCATCCACCTTAAGTTCAACCAAGTGTAAAAATAATTTGCTTGCATTAATAAAGTGGAAAGCAGCTACAACAATGTCCACATATAACTATCCAGTTATCCATTGCTTCATTACTTTCTGAGGCCTGGTGACCTGTTACACAAGTTTTTTTCTAAACACCAATATCAGGCACCAGTCTCTCACTAAGGTGGAAAACAGCTGAGTCCTTATTTTTGTTCACACTAACTTTAAGTCAGCTTTGTGAAGAGAGAATAAATAATTTCTAATTAATTAACTAATTACTGATTTTTTCTACAAAACTTAAACATATATTTACAGGTAGATATGGTGATCTGGATGCCTCACTTATATCATATGGGCCATGTCAAACTCCAACACTAGGCTTCTGTGTCCAACGTCACGATGAAATACAGACGTTCAAGCCAGAGACTTTCTGGGTGTTACGCGTCACTGCTAGTACTTCTGAAGGCAGAGAATTACCCCTGGAGTGGAAGAGAATGCGGAGTTTTGAGAAGGATATAGCTAATATGTTTCTTGCTGGGATCAAAGAGATTAAGGAGGCAATGTAAGTGTTCTATGACATATGCAATTATTGTCCTTTTAAACACAATGCAGTCCTAAATCCAATAAATTATGGGAGTTTTGTCGAGTTCTGAAGGCTATGTTAGTTGAAATCAAACCAAGAATGTTCTGCCTGGGTTGCGAGATTGTTCGAAAGAGATACCGTGACCCTGGCACATGGGCAACTGAAGGAACACGGGTGGGTTTTAGTCAGTAAAAGTCTGACACGCCCTCCCGCTCCGCCTAGAGCGGGAGAAGTCATTTGATGATTTCCCATCCAAAAAAAAAAAAAAAAACCAAGAATCCTGTTTTTAGTATGCATGGTGCACCATAATTTAATATACATCGCCTCAAATATTTTTTTGGACAAAATAAACCATTTTTCATAATACTTAATTCTAAACATTCAAATTTTGAATAAATTGAATAAAAAAGAAAAGAAAGAAAATACGTTTATTTGCGGTAAATATGACGCAAAGACAAACTAAACACAACAAAAATACCTATAAAAAATAACTGGGGAAAATATGCGTCAAATCCACGCAAAACGGCCATCGCTCAGCATAATACTGCGACTCTGTGCGAGACAGAGCCCCAGCGCTGGTTTTCAGTTTTCAATTGCAATAAATTAGTCACAAATCTGGTTAACATTTCTGCCGAATGCATTTCTTTAAGTTAAAACGAAGGAAACTTTGATCAACAGAGTGGTGAACATCCAAGCTAAGGAGAAAGTGAAGCCGCGTCCTGCTGCGCTGAACACGGTGGAGCTGATGCGAGTGGCTAGTGCAGGCCTCGGCATGGGACCACATCACGCGATGCAGGTGTGTATATTATTTACTTCTTACTCTGCACAAACAAACTTTTAAGAGCGCTCATACCACACGGGCTGGCAACGTCGCATTTCTAGTGGTATTTCTTGATTATTTTTTAAATATAAACCAAATTACATTTATTTTCAGCCAAGTGCTAGATCGTTGGTATTTATATTATAAACTGGCTTCTACCCGCGACTTCGTCCGCGTAAAATTTATTGTTTCCCCGACCCTTCCCGTCGCGTCGAATCGCCTACCCGTGCGATTTTCGATGTTATATAGCCTTTCTCGATAAATAGGCTACCCAACACAAAAAAGATTTTTCGATTCGGACCAGCAGTTCCTGAGATTAGCGCGTTCAATCAAACAAACAAACTATAATATTAGTATAGATTATTTTTGGAATAAAAACATTTATTCATATTAAGTACTGCTTTGTCTTCCTTACTTTCTTTTTTCTTGGTGTTTTTTGGCACTTTGTACCTATTTAGCTAATTTGTAATCACGTTAAATTATTATTTAATCGTGCTTTGTATGTTGATGTCTTTTGTATACACCAAATAAACGATTCATCTATCTATCTAAACAGAAAATAATTGACAACAATATGTCGATTTGTATCTGTAAATACTGATAATCACGAAACATCACAAAAAATGCGACATTGCCAGCCTGCGGATCGAACGCTCTTAATGAAGGGAACTTGGTGATTGTAAGTTGTAAGCCAAATTGAATGATCAACTATAGGTTAAAATTACAGTTGATTGTCTTCAGGTCTTCTGTACAGTAACGACAAAATAATGTCGCGGACCGGCATTGACAAATGCATGCAATTTTTCCACAGTGAAATCATACTGGCCTGTTAGTCTAGTGGTTAGTGACCCTGACTGCGAAAACTGAGGTCGTGGGTTTCGATTCCCACCCAGGACAAATCTTTGTGTGATGACCACGATCATTTGTTCTGTGTCTGGGTGTAATTTATCTATAATATGTATGTATTTAGAAATATATAAGTATGTTTATCAGTTGTCTGGTACCATAGTACAGGCTCTGCCTAGTTTGGGATCAGATAACGTTGTATTGGTTGTACTAAGAATTATTATTATGTTAAATTTTACCGTCAGCACATTGGTGCTTATATATACTTAAACTCACGCCTTCCCACGCGGGTAGACAGGAACTGCAGAACGCCACCTGCTGCGATTCTTACATACTTAATGGTATTTATTTTAACATCAAAAAATTATCTCCTTTCAGATAGCCGAACGATTGTATACACAGGGTTATATCTCATACCCGCGCACTGAAACCACCAGCTACCCAGAAAATTATGACTTGATGTAAGTGGAATAATCATTTGAAGTCGTGTTTACACGCCGAGAGTATCACCACGTTGATGCTCATAGGAAGCATTGCCAAGTGATATTCGCCTACAAATCTTGGATGGACATTTTAGCACTCGCGTCTTGAATGTCGAAATTCTCCTCGTGTAAATGCGCCCATAGTTTCGGTCATTGATCTCGTAATAATTGGCTTTATACACCGTGACATTTTAGTCGTCTTACAAAGGTTGTACACTCAATGTATCCGACATAGTATACCTCTAGGCGTGATTAAAAATTGTTACCATTAATTAAGATAATAGATATTAAGAAAAATAAATAATGGATTAGAGTTATGAAACATCCTGTTAATAATGTTTACGTATCATACGGTAGAGAACATACCTACCCAGTCGGCTAGATCATTCCATCTCCATTTTCCACGAGACAAAATATCAAATTGAAACCACGTCACGCGTCATCATAATCTATACTTAATATTATAAAGCTGAAGAGTTTGTTTGTTTGATTGAACGCGCTAATCTCAGGAACTACTGGTTCGAATTGCAAAATTCTTTTTGTGTTGGGTAGCCTATTTATCGAGGAAGGCTATAGGCTATATAACACCACGCTACAACTAAGAGGAGCTGAGCAGTAATGAAAAATGTTGCAAAAGCGGGGAAAATCTCACGGGTACGCGATTCGACGCGACGGGAAGGGTCGGGGGAACAAGAAATTTAACGCGGACGAAGTCGCGGGCAGAAGCTAGTGAATAGTAGTTGACTGGCCTGTTAGTCTAGTGGTTAGTGACCCTGACTGCAAAGACTGAGGTCGTGGGTTCGATTCCCACCCAGGACAAATCTTTGTGTGATGAGCACAATCATTTGTTCTGTGTCTGGGTGTAATTTATCTATAATAAGTATGTATTTAGAAATATATAAGTATATTTATCAGTTGTCTGGTCACCATAGTACAGGCTCTGCCTAGTTTGGGATCAGATAACAGTGTGTTGGTTGTCCTAAGATATTTATTTAATAATATTTTTATTTTTTAGTTATTTAAATGTTCATCTTTTTCTTATGGATGTGTAGTAGTCATTGGTTACATGAAGTAGGCTGCCGTTGTAAGACGACTAAAATGTCACGGTGTATACATGAAATAGCAGTAGCGGTGTCCCAGTAGTAATGGCCCCATCTTTAGAGTGTAGTTCATGGGCTAAAACCTAAGCAGGTGCTTTAATTTCTTCAATTTGTTCCGTCATTACTGTCAAATGGTGAAGGAAAACGTGAGGAAACTGGCATGTCCTAGAACCAAAAATTCGAAGACATGTGATATCTACCGGATCGCAACTGCACCAGGCATGCGTGCTGGATTATGGCCCATTGCCTCTCACAGAGATGAGGCCTGTCTCCAGCAGTGGGAACATGCTAAGAATTTATAGTTTTCTATCTTCAAGAGATATCAAACCCAGAAAAGTCAGTAAATTTAATTGACCAATATCACTACCCTGTCTAGTTTTGGGATAAGAGGTAGTTCTAGCTAGTTTTTAGTTTAGGTATTATGTCCTCTCTACAGGCGCGGTCGCAGCCTAACATTTGGGGGGGAGGGGGGTCACCATGAGTACTGAAGAATATTTTTAGGAAGGTAAATCCTCTTTGGTCTAGTAGTCGCAAGCGCTGCTGTTCAGAATGATGTCCCGGGTTATAATCTTTTTGCAAATGTCCATCGGAGTCTCTGTAGCTCAAGTGAGAACAATTTTAAGATAGTAAGACAGGCAAGTCGTTCAGGGTTTCGACAGCATGACTGTCTTTGGGGGGGGGGGGGGTCATGACCCCTAGAACCCCCCCTCTCGGACCGCGCCTGCATCTCTATGACATTTGGCACAATATAATCATGTTTCTTTGCTTCCAAGGGGCACACTACGTCAACAACAGAACTCTAGCAAGTGGGGCGCGGAAGTTCGCGCGATCATCGCCAACGGTATCAACAAACCGAAGAAAGGACACGACGCGGGTGACCATCCGCCTATCACACCTATGAAGTCCGCTGGTTAGTAATCCATACTTATACTTACTTACTTATGTTATAAACGGGATGTGTGTGTCTGTTTGTCCGTCTTTCAAGGAAAAAAGGAGCGACGAAATGACGTGATTCTTTTTCTTTTTTACGTGGCTGGGGTGAACTTAGAAAAGCCGTGCTTTACCCATGGACAATTGTATGTAGCATGTTCGCGTGTGTCCAATGCCCAGAATCTTTACATTCTATCCCCTAATGGAAAGACATATAATATCGTCTACAGTAGCGTATTAAAATAACATTCTGTTCCGAGTTCCGCGAGCGAAGCCGCGGGCAAAAGCTAGTTTATAATATTGTTATTTTAGTAATCGATTCCATCAGTAAAATGTCGCTCTTGCATACAAAATTTCAAGCCAGTAGGGGACAAATTATAAAAAAAAAACATCCTCCTGTGCTCACCTTTGTTACAAAAGGAACTCTGCAAACTTTCAACATTTTATACCCAGTTGCGGGGTGAGCACGGCGTACTGTGATAGGCTTGAATCACTCATTTTTGTCACAGTTGGGGAGAAAAATCGTGATAAAACTCGTGACTCAAGCCTATCACAGAAGTCGTGCTCGCTCCGTAGTACAATAAATGCATTGTTTGTCACTAAATGAATAATTTAAGATTTTTATTAAGTGGAAGATAGGATCTGGTATTTCGAAGGACTGGTGATCTATATGCGAACATGAATAGCATCTCTGATGCGGCGAATGCGCGACAGCTCCAACAGCTTGGTGCCTATCGAGGCCGACAGAATGGACAGTCAGATGATGTGGCACTGGATGACCACTCGTCGTCATTTTCGTACATCAAATAAGAGCTTTTGCGTTGCTCTTTTTGCGTTGTGTATCTTTTTGTTTTGTGTATGTAAAATGTAATGTTTTTAAATCCGGACTTGAAATAAATTTTATTTATTTATTTAAAACTAGTTATTGGTTTGAATTAAAAACTATTTGAAATTTAATCTGCTGTTTCATAAAAAAACTACTTTCCCTATTTCGGAGTTAGTTCTCATTTTTGGCTGAGAAGATGAACATCAATATGCCTGTAGATGGAGTTTAGGGTACAGTTTTAAATAATGAAAATATAACCTGATGCTTTTGTCCAATAGAGGGACAGTAATATCCAAAAATGCAATTTGTATTTTTATTAACTAGATGTAGTTTTCAAATGATTTTTAAGTACAAGTATTTCAATCTCTGGTCAGTTAATAAAACCTGTTGGTAACTAAATATCCTTGGCCATCTCGCTTCAGTGGAGTCGGAGCTAGAAGGCGACGCGTGGCGCATCTACGACTACGTGACGCGGCACTTCATCGCCACATTGTCGCGCGACTGCAAGTACCTGTCTACGATCATCACGTTCCAGATCGGCACAGAGACCTTCAAGTATACCGGCAACACGCTCGTTGATGCCGGCTACACCGAGATCATGCATTGGCAGGTATGGACTCATTATCCTACTAAGAAGAAAGAAAGTTTGTTAGCGTAGATGGATGGATGTTTGTTTGTTACACTTTCACGCAAAAAGTACTGAACGGATTTTGATGAAATATGGCACGCCTAGATTAACACATATGGGTACGTTCAACCCCGAAAATACGCCGTGGGAAAATTTTCTACCTCCACGCGGACAAAGCCGCTGACAAAAGCTAGTCATTCATATTTTCAGGTCATCAGACACAGGTCGATTTCCTCACTATGTTTTCCGCCACCGTTTTGAAAGCAGTGGCCATGAAATTTCCACAAAGTAAACTGCCAGCCTGGGTTCCCCCTACGACATACAACTAAGTCGCCTACGTTATCACTGGGCCCCCACTGCTCATAGCGCACCGCACCGCTGTTAATAGTAGTCACTAAAAATCGAAAGTTCAACAGTGGCTATCTAGCCACTGCTCCAATCTTCTACTCATTAGGGTAGAAAATTCCAAAACTAAGATTCATCATCATCATCAATTCAGCCGAAAGACGTCCACTGCTGGACATTAGCCTCCCCCAAGCACCACCACTTTTTTTTTTTTTTTTTTTGGATGGGAAATCATCAAATGACTTCTCCCGCTCTGGGCGGAGCGGGAGGGCGTGTCAGACTTTTACTGACTAAAACCCACCCGTGTTCCTTCAGTTGCCCATGTGCCAGGGTCACGGTATCTCTTTCGAACAATCACGCGACCCCGGCAGGCATCGGTCCTAGCAGACCTCTTCAGTACTGCTGACATCTCTTTGAGGCGCGCGTGGAACACTACGCGCCGTCGACCCGAGCTTGGTCCTTACCGGGCGGCGAGCTACCCATTGCTCGCCACCCGCAAGCTCAAGCACCGCCACTTGGACGGGTTCTGTGCTTCACGCATACAACGGATTCCTGCAGCCTTCACCAGGTCCTCGGTCTTGTGGGAGGTCTTCCAACACTACGTCTTCCAGTACGCACGTAAACTGAGAATATCCCATTAATTTTGAACCCTTTTGATTTTAACAGGCATTCGGCAAAGACGAATTCGTGCCGCTATTGAACGTGGATGACGTACTGCGAGCTCACGACCACAGACTAGTGGAGTGCCAGACATCGCCGCCTGAATACCTTACTGAGTCCGAGGTAAGAAAATACAATATTTATTGTTCATCTTCTTTACATAGTATAAAAAACGTTTTCCGCGACTGTACGCTTAGATCTTTTAAGCTACGCTACGGATTTTAATGCGATTTTCATGAATTGACAGAGTGATTCAAGAGGAAGGTTTATTTGTATATTACGCGGGCGAACACGCTGGCAAAAGCTAATCTAATATATAAAATTCTCGTGTCACAGTTTTCGTTGCCATACTCCTCCGAAACGGCTTGACCGATTTTGATGAAATTTTTTGTGCTTATCCGGTATCTATGAGAATCGGCCAACATCTATTTTTCATCCCCCTAAATGTTAGGGGTAGTCCACCCCTAAATTTTTATTTTTATTTTTTAGACAAAATTTTTAATTTCTATTTTTTTATGATACAACATACAAAAATACATATAATCCTCAATTTTTTTATATGGCAAAACAACGTTTGCCGGGTCAGCTAGTTATGTATAAAATTCTTGGCTGCTACTGAGAAAATCCAGATGTTAACAATCCTATAATTTATTATACACGCACGCAGTGCGTTCGATATTAGACCAACGAGACGAGAATTGATGTCAATAGGCGCACCTGCAGCTGCCCCCTATTTGATGGGATGTTAATATTCAAATTCCAAGCCACATAGAACCATGATTATTCATTTCCGAAAATAGTAATGTAAAAGTCTTTATTTAGCTTACTTTTTTAAATAAAATAAAATTGTCTTTTGTAAATAGGATATCGGAATCGAAAATTTGTATTTACCGGAGTAATTTGTATTAACCGGATAGTTTGTTTTTCGCGGGTACCTAAGGTACCCGCGAAATACAAATTTTCTTTCGTTTTCGGTACCTTAGATTATCCCCCTTAAATGGTGTAAAGTTCTTCTCTTCTCGGAATTTTGCTGTTATTTCTCTGAACTGAACACTGGCACTATCATTCGGGTGTTCAGTTTAATCATCTATGTTGTACGTACTGAAATGCACTAATATAATGTTCTCAGGTTATCACCCTGATGGAGAAACATGGCATCGGTACGGACGCGTCCATTCCCGTTCACATCAACAACATCTGTCAACGTAACTACGTCACAGTGGGCAGTGGGCGACGACTGGTGCCCACTAACTTGGGCATCGTGCTGGTGCATGGATACCAGAAGGTAAGAGATGAATACCTCTAGGCATCTTTCATATCGGTACGAAATATACAGGATGGCAGAATCGCGCAACCTTAACAGGTTAACACCGTACATAATTCTAAACCCATCTGCGTTCACATTTTTCGTTGGTTATTAAAAGAAAACCCCTGTACTGCAGTGCTTCCGCAATGTCTGCGGATGCTTCCATCGATGATTTCTTCTCCATAGTTAGACAACTGCATTGATGATAGGCTGGGTCCGTGGTAGCACCAACACTTTCCTCAGAATGTTATCATGCAAAATTAACAGTCCGTTTACAGTGTGCTGGGCAAGTATACACCTGCTCAGAAATAGGAAATAGATTTAGCTATTATAACATTGTATTACTTGTTTTGTTTACTAACAAATTACTAACACCTTTTTACTTGTGGGTACTAATAACAACCCTACTTACGCTATTCTTATAAAAATGTATGGACGTATGTCTGAAATAAAGGTAAATTATTATTATTAATTATTAAAAATATTAGCTGTTCTGTACATTTTGACCGCGAAGATATTGCACCTTTCTAAAGTAGGTATTATCCAAAGCTCAAAGCGTACCAGCCCGTACCCGGGCGTAAATATGACAATTCTCTAAGAGATCTGACTGATGCAAGGCTCTACAATGCAGAACTTTTTTTTCAATCTACATTTGTGCTGTCTATGCTTATATTTGTTTCATTTCTATGATATAAGTGTAAATAGCACAAATAGTTTGTGTAGAGAAAATAAATGTATAGCTGCAATTTATTTGATCATCGTCATTTTCCTGTCCTTATCCCAATTTATTTGGGGTCGGCGCAACATGTCTCTTTCTTCCACACCTCTTTATTAGTCGTCATCTCAGTAGTCACCCCCTTTCTATCCATATCATAATTTATTTGATGTACATATAAAAGACTTTTCCATCTATCTTTTCAGATCGACCCCGAACTAGTCCTACCCACAATGCGCTCAGCTTTAGAAGAGCAACTGAATCTCATAGCGGTTGGTCGCGCGGACTTCCACGCGGTCCTCACCCACACTACGGAGATATTTAGAAGAAAGTTCCAGTACTTCGTGCGGTCTATCGAGGCGATGGATCAGCTGTTCGAGGTCAACTTCTCTTCGTTAAAGACGAGCGGTAAAGCGTTGTCGAGATGTGGAAAGTGTAGGCGGTACATGAGGTATATTCAGGTAAGTTTTGGAGAATGTTGTTTTTTTTTTCATTTATTCATAACATGGGTTTTGCCCTACATTTCGTTTGCGTGGTCTGCGTATTCTCCAGAGTTACGTTTCACATAGAAATCGAAACATTATTTGTATATTTATTCAATTCAGCCACAGTGATCCATATTTTTGTTAGTCTACTTAAAAACTATGATTTAAATAGAAGTATGCTACAATAATACTATCTATACTAATATTATAAAGCTGAAGAGTTTGTTTGTTTGATTGAACGCGGTAATCTCAGGAACTACTGGTCCTTCCTAAAAATTATTTTTGTGTTAGGTAGTCTATTTATCCAGAAAGGCTAAAGGCTATATAACATCACGCTATAACCAAGAGGAGCGGAGCAGTAGTGAAAAATGTCGCAAAAACGGGAAAATCGCACGGGTAGGCGATTCGACGCGACGGGAAGAGTCGGGGAAGCAAGAAATTTAACGCGGACGAAGTCGCGGGCAGAAGCTAGTTATTATATAAATAAAATGAAATTGTAAAATAAATTCTTAAGTTAAATAGCAATTATCCTTAAAATCGATCATATTATATTTAAAATAGTCGAAACCTTAGCATTTTGGAATGGTCGGAATTATCGGCACATAACGTCCAATGTTGTTTTATCGGTATACCGAAGAATATATCTCTTTTCTTCTTCCCAGGGATTATAAAATAAAATAACAAAAAAATAAATATTAATTGGGTTTCTACGTTACTTCCAGGCAAAGCCCGCCCGTCTCCATTGCTCGCACTGTGACGACACATACGGTCTGCCGCAGAACGGCACGGTCCGCATCTACCGCGAGCTCAAGTGTCCGCTGGATGACTTCGAACTGCTCTCGTGGTCTTCGGGCAACAAAGGCAAGAGCTTCCCATTATGTCCATACTGCTACAATCATCCACCTTTCAGGTATGTACAGACATAGTTAAATAATATAATATGTTAATTTCAATAATAATTTAAAATTTTACAGACATCTTATAGGGTATATTTTCTTTCAACAAATGAATTAAACATGTGTAGCTAAACTAGGTGAAAGCCTGTATTATGGTTATCAACGCCAAACCTTCAAATAAATTAAACTTAAATAATAAAAAAGCGTGGGGTGCATTTTAAGGTATTTTTTTATTGATATCAGGCACCCCACGCTTTTTTTTCCATTATTTTGTACTTTTTAGTTTGGTTTTCAATGGAAGCGTGTTTTTTAGTTTTTTTTTAAACTATTATTTATTTTCTATTTTTTAAGGTGTTTCGAATTTTGAGACGTATGTCAGCGTAGTTTGTGACGTATGTCAGCATAGTTTTCGAAGACAGTTTTTTTGCTGTCCTGGTAACCCTGGCAAGGATAATGGCACAAATTTATGAAATTATTGCATTGTCATCGGTCCTCGACAGGTGTGCAAAGTTTGAATGAAATCTGGTCGTTTAAAGTGGGTCAAAATCGCGCTATAAGGAGTCGGTTACAAACAAACATACAAGTGAAGCTAATATAAAGCGTGTAAAATAGCCATCAAGTAGAGATGTTAACATTTATTCAGGAAAAAAATTAAAAAGGATAAAATAATAATTTGAAACAATAGTATAATCAACCTATAATGTTCCCAATGCTGGGACACAGGCCTCCTCTCCGTGAGTGGGAAAGGGCTGTAATTCACCACGCGGGCTCAATGTGGGTTGGTAGATGTCACATGTCTTCGAATTTTTGGTTCTAGGACATGCCACACGATCCTCACTATGTTTACGTTCACCGTTTTGAGAGCAGTGGTGATTAAATTATTTAAACAACTTAAAATGCCTAAGTTCGAACCTATAACATACAATACGTAACTCGGGGCCACCACTGCTCTACGTACGGTCACGAGCATAAATGTCTGAACAGCTGGGCAAAAATGTCTGACTTCATGATTCATCAATTACGAGGCCGTTTAAGAAATTTTGCTGATTTCGTTGATTGAATTGATTTTACAGACGTATTTTTATTATCAAAATATTTTATTTTCATAAATTTTATTTACACAACATGAAATATCGTGTCAATTTTTATCTAGTGAATTATTATTAACAATTAATTTTGCGTTGCTGCGCGAAGGACTCTCTTTTCACGTCTCTTTGTCCAGAGCTGCCAAGGAATGTGCTTTTTATTTTTGACCAGAATTATGCTGTGAGATTCAGGTTGTTTCAAAACATTATTTACTGCCAATACTTTTTTCTCAGGTATGGTTTTAGTTTGAACTGAAGTTAATTTCCGTTATTTTCTTTTTCGTAATCGAAATCAGAAAGATGACCTTTACAATGTATGACAAACTTTTAATCACTTTTGTATTTGTATTTAAAAATATAAATGAGTAAATAAATAAGTTAGTCTAATTTCACAACAATACATAGTATTTTATTGTAAACCGCGTAAATATGTAAACGATTCCTAAATATGTGATATTCTAAACCTCTTACAGCAAAGTTCACAAAACAATCTGAGATGGATTAATAAATTAAATAAATAATAGTTAAAAAAAAACTAAAAAACACGCTTCCATTGAAACCAAACTAAAAAGTACAAAATAATGGAAAAAAGCGGGGGGTGCTTTTTAAGGTATTTTTTTATTGATATCAGGCACCCCACGCTTTTTTTCCATTATTTTGTACTTTTTAGTTTGGTTTCAATGGAAGCGTGTTTTTTAGTTTTTTTTAGACTATTATTTATTTTCTATTTTTTAGGGTGTTTCGAATTTTGAGACGTATGTCAGCGTAGTTTGTGACGTATGTCAGCCTATTTTTCGAAGACAGTTTTTTTGCTGTCCTGGTAACCCTGGCAAGGATAATGGCACAAATTAGTTTGTGACGTTTGTCAGCGTAGTTTTTGAAGACAGTTTTTTTGCTGTCCTGGTAACCCTGGCAATCATAATGGCACAAATTTATGAAATTATTGCATTGTCATCGGTCCTTGACAGGTGTGCAAAGTTTGAATGAAATCTGGTCGTTTAAAGTGGGTCAAAATTGCGCTATAAGGAGTCGGTTACAAACAAACATACAAACATACTAACATACAAACATACAAGTGAAGCTAATATAAAGCGTGTAAAAAGTAGGTCATTCAAAGTAAATCATAATTGAAATGATCTTCCATAAAAACTTATAGAAATGAAGCATTTTAACTGTAAAATCTCGAAAATCAGCGAAATCGGAAACACGTAAACGGCTTCTTAATATCTGTCGACTAGGATAGAAAAAATGTGTGAAAATGTGTGGAAAACATATACAATGTGCAGCAAAAATATGTGACATCGAAGGTCGATAGTCACTCAGCGACAGTGAGGTTACAGTTCAATTCGTGATCCAGCCGTTCAAAACTAGTCACAAACATGAAACCTATAATATAATGACGATAGTGACTTTACTTACAGTCCCTAGTAAAATACTATTTCTATTTGATAGTTATTTAACGTGTTGAATTGTGGATTTTTTTCTTAATAAATTATTTATTTATTCACATCAAAAATATTATTATTACAACAACAGTTTTGCTTAAAAAAATTGTAGGCTATAATGAAAATAATTTAACATGGAGCATCTGTAGCCGAACTAGGTGAAAAACCTATATCTACAGCGCTATTTCATTCCATTTCGCGATTTTTAGCCAACATTTCCAATTTCGTTAAAACGAATACTGTTTACTGTTAAACTGTGTGGTGAAGGAAAACATCGTGAGGAAACCGGCATGTCGAAGAAACAAAAATTGGGCCCGCGTGGTAGATTACGGTCTCCTCAATCTCATCCAGAGGAGGCCTGTGTCCCAGCAGTGGGAACAAAATAGGCTGTTTATGTTACTGTTAATGTTATACTTTCATTTCCAGGGACATGAAGAAAGGTTTCGGCTGCAACTCGTGCACGCACCCGACGTGTCCTTACGGCGTGAACTCGACCGGCGTGTCGGGCTGCGTGGAGTGCGAGTCGGGAGTACTCGTGTTGGACCCCTCCGCACCCAAATGGAAGCTGGCTTGCAACCGGTATGTATGATGTAACTATACAACATAGAAATATAAATAACAAAAGAAGGGTCAAGGGGGCGGTTATCCTACCAGGGTTGCGGATTTGTTCGAAAGATTTACCGTGGTCCTGCACAGCCGCTGAAGGAACACGGGTGGGTTTTAGTCAGTAAAAGTCTGACAAGCCCTCCCACTCCGTCCAGAGCGGGAGACCTAATTTGACGATTTCCTATGCTTTTTTTAAAACTATTATTTATTTGGTCATGGTCAAAATGTTCCTTTCGTAGGGAAATGGCCATCTCCGCGAGCTAGTGCGCATTCGACAATGATCATGCGTGAGAAATGCCGTGTTCTACAGTGACTTTTTGAAAAACTGAAACTAAATGAAAAAACTTGGTAAATCATGGAATCTTACAGCGGCGGTATAAGCAAAACAAAAAAGATATTTCACAGACCTATTAAAAAAAAAAAAAAAACAAACATAAAACACTAGTCGTGCAATTGTTGTTGAAAAGTTGAAATTCCAGCTTTTGCTGTGTTGCCAGATCTACGCAGTCATTGAACTCAATCATTCATAGGTATCGAATTATCTCTCCCTTTGCCTAGCCTTATCCCATTTCATTAGGGGTTGGCTCTGGTCGTTATTCGTCGCCAAATGTTTCGGTTCTGGGTCGTCGTTCGACTTTCTCATTAGATGACCATACCAATTCTGGTGCGCTACAGAGAGTATTTTTTCTAATGGGTCGATCTTAAAACCTCTTCGTATATATGCTCGTTTCTTAATCTGTCCGATCGTGTCATTGTGAGAGATCACAGAGTCATATTTAAAATGGTCGACGTCCTTTAGCTGGTGGCAGCGACGTGCAGTCCATATAGGCAAAAAGACACCGCAGAACCTAGACCCTAGATCAGGACTAGTTACTAATATTTCAAAAGTAAAAGAATTATACTAACAGTAAGTAATAAAACTATTCAAAAAGTTTAAACGCCTAATGTAAATACAATAGCAACATTCATACCGTTCTATTTACTACGGCAACGCATTCATAACAGATCGCAACGCAAGCAAGCAGCGAACGATAATGTCTTTATTTCATTCATAAATGTACGCATGTAGTGGTAATTTCTTCTACATTTTCGTGTCTATACATCGCACACATAAAGCGAAGTCCTGCCGCAGGCTAACCAATCACAGGCGTCCCTGCGCCATTATTGGCGCGCTGTGAGTATTATGCGCTCAAGTTGAATATGTACGTAGCCTCAGGAACATTACGATTCGCAATGATGCATTTTATTTGTCAACGTTTTAGTTATCAAAATTTAGAAATTGTTTGTTTACGAAAGGATCCATATTGATTTCTTACATGTGAAGCGCGCTGTTTTATGTTTTAATTTTGATTGAGTTTTCTTGTGATTAATTCATTTACAAACGTTAATATTTAGGTAGATTTGTTGCTTATTTCAATTAGGTTTTTGAACTGTTTTAATTTTTACTTACTACGCTTTTTGTTTGTTTTTTTCAAAATGTTGTTCGATTGTGAGGTTTGTGTTGAAAATGTGTGTTTGTTAAAAAGTGTATCTAAAGGGAAATGTGTACCTGAGTAACGAGAATTAACCCAGCAAAGAGGTAATGCAACTCGTAAGTTTCATAGTAATAGTTAAGAAACATAAAAACGGCTGTGTTGTTGTTTACACACATTTAAATTATTTTGTTTTCCTTGCTAGTATAGTAGTTCGAGTACAGTGTGGAATTGTTCGGGATTTGCGGTTTACATGATTTCTATCCCGCGGCTTGCTCAAAGATAAATACATTTGGTAATTATCGTATTGAGAGAAGTATTACGAAGAAGTTTTACGTTTAGCGAAGTTTATTGTTATTACCCCAGCAAGCAGCGCATCGACAGAACGTTCATTTTCATTAAAACGTATTCTCACGTTGGTACCTATTTAAGAAACACACAAAGTCAACAACGAGTACATATCTTTCTGTGCTTTCGACGGAAAAAGAATTATTGGTCGAATAAAGACGCATACCAACTTTTTATGACGATGATTTTAAATCATATTTGAAAAAAGATAGGCGCGTAGATGTCATTTATAAACGAGTTTGTTTACTTTATTATTTTTGCTGTTACCCGTACTTAATTTACTTATTAAATATATTTACATATACGAATCACATGAAGGGCCTTTTTCAACTATCACTCACTTGGATTAGATATTTGAGGTGGCCGAAATCATTTATTAGCATCATCAGGAAATCGCCATTTCAACCTTTTAAACCACCTAGTGAGTTTTTCTTCACTAACTTGAGCAATTACGAAAGACGTCTTTTTTTTTGGAACTGCCTACCCGGTCATAAAACCCTGTGCACGCCACTGGCTGGTGGCTTTGAAGTTTTATACTGGGTAGCTGGTGAGTTGTCGTATAGCAACACCGCATGTATTATGTCTTTTGCTGACTGATTCTTAGTCCAGCAGTCTCCAATGCGCATCTCCAGTTCTCGAGTGCTTCTTCGACCTGCACCAGGCTGTCTGTAATGAGAACAATATCATCGGCATGTAGTCGATGCCAGGGTAGCTCTTTCTGTATATTTGCAGTAAGGTGTTCCATAACAAGGTTGAAAAGTAGAGGGCTTAAGGCCGATCCCTGGTGTACATCTACTCCTAACTTGAATTCATCACTTAGTCCTGCCGGACTTCTTACTTAAGTAGAGACGTTGAAGTACATGTTGGCAACAGCGTTGACGTAGAGTACTTATTATAAAACCTTTGCGCCTTCAAAGACTGGTAGATTAGCTGTTGTGTAACCCTGTCGAATGCGTTTTCAAGATCGATGAGGGCAAGGTGGACATCATTTTTCACGTCTTTCCGTACTTCCAGAAGTATTCTCAAGCAAAGCAGTGCGTCAATTGTTGATTTGTCCGCTGCGAAACCACATTGGTTTTCGGACAGACTTGTTAATCGCACCATTCGCTTGTTGATTATCTTTTCCACATTTTCAAAGTAAGGGCATCCGTTTTACGGCGTGATCGTTTTCACACAGTCTGATGTCGCCGTTCGTATTGTCAAAATCGTTTAGTGTTGGATCTATATAACATCACACGAGAGTCCTACTCTTAGGAGACGAGGAAAAGGAAAAAAAGTTACGAATACGAAGACCTTGCACGGGCAGGCGCTTCGATGCTACGCGGTCGGTCGGCACTTCAGCACCTCGATGTAGTATATATGATAGTCGATCTGGCACTGTGGAAGAGACTGCAGTATAGCCCAGAGGGGTAATTGCGGAACTTTTTATCGGTAGGAATTGGTTTAATATTCATAGTTAAACAACATTCATTGCGTTATTTACGTTGCTGAGCCGACAATTTATTCGAACAAATGACGCAATGGTTTAGAAATAATCTTCAATCCCATTCAGATTCTGATAAATTGTGCGTTTCGCAATTAGGGTGCAGGGTCTCGACCGAATCGAAATCTTTTTCGTAGTCCGCAAACTCTAAACAGATAGGCAGGTTATACTCTCGTAGTCCACAAACTCACTTAGACATCATGGGCGTGGCGTCTCACTCATTTACTTACATAGATATCTAGAATATTAATTTTTGCACATGATAAATGATGTTTATTTTTGTAAATAGGTTTGTACAAACACTTTTACACGTCTATAATATTGTAGAATGCCAATTGAACTTTTTAGTGTCACTTAAAGTGCCACCATGCGGTCCTAAAAGACACGTTTCTTTTTGTTCCAGCTGCGACGTAATAATAAACGTATTTGAAGACGCGACCCGCGTGACAGTATGCGAGCAGGCGTGCAGCGCGTGCGGAGCGCAACAAGTCACCGTGGAGTACCGCGCCGAGCGCACGCGCCTGCCCGCCGCCATCACCGAGATGACGGCCTGTCTGTACTGCGAGCCCACCTTTAGTGCACTGGTTAGTGTTGTTGTAGTATTCTGTGGCGGCAGTGACGATTTCTACAATTTTCGCTTCGTGTCAATTTCAACAAGATTGCTACTAAGTACTACCGCAATCAGTGATAAAGCGTTTTGTTCCAAAAATAAATTTTCGATACGTGTTAAAAATAACTCCTTTGATAGCTATAAGTAGATAAATCTGAGGCTGGAAATTAATGCAATATTCGTCGAGAAGTTAAGGGGGAAGCGTCAGGGTCACTGTCCGGTTTTAAAATAAGATTCGCAACCATAACCAATATAGCTTTAAAGAATTATTATCATTTCAAAAGACGTAAGGATATTTGAATTATGCGGCAGACCTTTCAACTTCCTTCTTAAGTTAGTTTTTTCCATTGTGGACTTGAACTGTATCAGTTTGAAATGGGACTTGAACTTTAGCAGTTTGTAAATGGTATGGCTGTCTCCCAGGTGGAGAAGCACCGCGCGGTGGCTTCCCGCGCGCCGCTGCCCCGGTCCCGCGGCGGTCGCACTCGCGGGCCCAAGCACCGCAACAAGCAGCCCAAGGACAAGATGGCGCAGCTCGCCGCCTACTTCGTGTAGCCGCGCGCCGCCTCCCTCTCGCGCCACGACTACTAACTGCGTCACTGACACTAGGCCTGACAATCTCGCGTTTGTAGCTGGTGGTTTTTCGTGATTATTGTTTTGTCAATACACCGTGACATTTTAGTCGTCTTACAAAGGTAAAGCGGGGGGGGGGGGGGGTAATATATCTCTAGGCGTGATTAAAAATTGTTACTTACCATTAATTAAGATAATATAAGTACTAAGAAAAATAAATAATGCATTGGAATTATGAAACATCCTGTTAATAATGTTTACGTATCATACGGTAGAGAACATACCTACCCAGTGCACGAGTCGGCTAGATCATTCCATCTCCATTTTCCATGAGACAAAATATCAAATTTCAAACTAGGTCATGCGTCATCATATTTTTATTTTTTCATATGCTTTTTTTTTTCTTATGATGTGTTGTAGTCATTGGTTACATGAATGGAGCTGCCGTTGTAAGACGATTAAAATTTCACGGTGTTTAAATCAAAGTATAGACGCTAGGACATCAAGCTACCCGAAACTGACAGATTCTGCCAATCATCTTGAACCTAATGCCTTAGCGATAACGTTGAAAATCTATTAAAGAAAATTGACAGATTTTAGTAGCTTGATGTGCTTGCTTGCTTGTCTGTACATTTGTTTTTCAGTCAAGCACTTGATCGGTAATATTTATGTTTTTTTTTTTAAATTTACTTTCAAATCATAATCAGCTTATATTGTTCCCAATGCAGGGACACAGGCCTTCTCTCGGTGAGAGGGAGTGGGCCGTAATCTACCGCGCGGACCCAGTACGGGTTGGTAGATAGTCACATGTCTTCGAATTTTTGTTTCTAGTTCATACCGGTTTCCTCACGATGTTTTCCATCACCGTTTAGAGAGCAGTGGTGATGAAATTATTTACACAAAGTAAAGAGCCTGCCTGGATCCGTACCTACGACCTACAACTCGTTAGGCGGCGTCGGTACCACTGGGCGACCACTGCTCGTTCTCAATACTCTCAAATGTAAACATTTAATCGTTATAAGTACTGCAAATAGAAAATAATTAACAATATATCGATTTTTATTATTAATTACCAAAATAATTGTAAAAAAGTACATACACTCTTATAAATTCTAACCTATCTAGTGCTTGGCTGAAAAAAATAGTAAGCACTTTGATTTAAATTTAATAAAATAATCACCAAAAACCTCTCGAAATGCGACGTTGCCAGCCCGCGATGGCTAAACGCTCTTAACGAGTATTCTGAACTGGCTATCCGTCGCGCGTACCACAATACGCCTTAGTCTCGGCCCTGCGTTTGTTCCTGCGACGGATTGGCTGCTCAGAACTGTTGTAACAGACGAGAGGGGAGGAGATTCTGCAAAGTGAACGTACTGGACACTTACCCCCATTTTCAGAAAGTTTATCATAATCATATTATCTGTATCACATTTCCATTGTACTAAATTAAATTCTCTGAGCGGTCAACGTGTTTGTCGTGGACTATAAATACTGATTGTAAAAGGTACTCTTACGAAGCCAACCGCAAACTGCAGCGACGATACCGCCCGATAACTAATGACCGTAACGACATCACTGGGTGCTTACTCTCGAATATAATTCCAATAGATCGACATTGGTCAAACGTCAGTTGGTTGAGTTAAACGTCAGGGATTGGCTAGACTTAGTGAGTTCAGCCAATCACTGACGTTTGACTGACAATTCCAATGTCGATCTATTGGAATTATATTCGAGAGTAAGCACCCAGGTCTCTATGTCATTCTAAAAGGTATAACAGAATAAACACAAGACCCGAAAGTAGTTTGTTCCTAATTTACTGTTGAATCGATTTCAGTAACTTTTAATATGGGATTTAAAACAAAAATGTAATTTGTCTTATCTTCTGCCGATTGAGCTAAAGAAAATTCAATCTTATCTCAACGAGATAAGATCCAATTTTAAATGCATTGAGTAATGCTAGGATCAAGACGTTTTGGTCATTGTATCATGTTTTTAACTTAATACTCTGGGGTGTATGAGGTGTTGCGTTAATTATGATACATGTTGTATAAAAAAACGGCAACAGGCGGCCATATTGCCATTTATCTATTAACGGCAGGTTTTCACACCCGCTGGGGTTTGCAGTTTTAGAAGAGTACCTTTATAATGCCGCTAGTCTATAGAATCTTGCCTCTCATCAGCTAATCATAGAGATTATAAGAAATCTAAACCAATGGTAGTATTGTAATTTTACGATCTGAGTTGCATTTTCTACTTTTCTTGATACTTGATAGAAATAAGAATAAAATATTCCTACATAATAATAATGTTACATTTAAAGTCTAAACGATTTTATAAGATTTAGTCATAACTCTCTAATTAATACTTTTGTATTAAACTAAACTAATATGTTTTAAGGATATTATATATTTGATGTATTCTCCTTAATTAAGCAAAGTTTATTGTTCTAGATCTCTCAATTTTTCCGGCACTCTAAACATCTTTAGGCTGCGTCGGAACGTGTGAAAAGAGCCTTATGTGCAGATTTTTGGATATTCCATAATAAGCTCGAGATTTCCTGCTTTTTTTTCCTTTTAAGTGTATCTATCTCTTTTCGTTTGAAACATAGCTTAAGCGTGTATTTATTTGGTTTATATTTATTTGTAACATATTAAATAAATCATTTTTTATTTAACCAAGTTTGATGTTTTTGTATTTTCCAATATATTCCTGTATGTACATTATTCATGGTCGTAACAATAAATCGACATAATAAAGACCTCCGGCTCCCCGGAGGAGGCCCATGCGGGGTAACTTAATAAACGTTTCAATGACGTCATTCGCTATAAATTTCACCCGCTATGTGACTGCCACCGCTATTCTAGGAACCCGTAGCTTAAAGGTATCAATCATTAAAAATAAAACGAACGAAATATTGAAGTCTTCATTTTATTGTGAAGGTTGTCACCTAGTATAATGTATAGATACAGTACGACATAAGCTTACAATGTATTACTGTATTTTTCATTACATTTAATATAACACTGCTCGTATTCGTAAGAGGGCGAACAGTATCAATGATTCGTATTAAAAACTGGGACTTAACTGTCTACGTAATCGTGTACTTAGAGCGACGAAATAAACAACTCGAACAATAAAAAAGTTTTAAATGATGGCAATACAAGCAAAGTATTGCTATTGGAAACAAATATTTCTACTATTTGGGATTAAATTATATAATATTGGCGGTATGTATATATTTGTGGCTGAGAGTAGATATCTATTATTTTTATGTTAAAATGAAATCAAATTATATTATTTAAAAAGATCCACCATGAAACATGGCCACATCTCTACCGCGAGTTGCTAGGTATAAAATAAAACGTTAAATTAAATATTTGGATATTTCGCAGCTCCATGTACACAGTACATGATTGATATGAAAATATCAGCATGAGCATTATACTATTGATAATATTTTACGAGTGCAGCGTAGTGTAGCGAGGTTAGGTACGATAAAAAAATCTATGAAGACAACGACATCGACCAACGTTGGTACCAGTCGCGCTGTTCCGAATATCAGATATTATGATGGCACTTTAGTTGGCGTAATTGACCAAATGTTCGCTTAGTAGGCCAATACAAAATACAACTTATTTGAATGGGAATAAAGTTTAATTTGTATTAGATATTTTAAGCAGTTCGTTGGAACTCATTTGAATATAAAGTTTTTTCTGAACAGTGCGTCCCTTACTTTCGTAAATCGATGCCGATGTATAAACAACACTGTTCTATGTGCTATCCATATATTTTAAGTAAATATTAACAATATGCGTTGTTTATTTTGTAATATAAATACTTAATACTTCTTGCCAATGATAAAAATCAGACGAATATTTCTCCACCGAATATCATGCGGTCATAAAATTAATATCACATATAACGGTCAAACGAAATGTTAAAATTCAACAGCAAAATATGTCTCCTTAGTATTACGTGTACTTAATTTCCTCGTTTTGTAAATAATTTTCAAGTAATGTAGGTTTGTGCCAATTTCTATTATA
This sequence comes from Aporophyla nigra, assembly GCA_947507805.1. NCBI lineage: Eukaryota > Metazoa > Arthropoda > Insecta > Lepidoptera > Noctuidae > Aporophyla > Aporophyla nigra. The sequence continues at coordinate 19,745,357 of OX382292.1, read as the reverse complement.
TATCACAGATTAAGCCAATATGAAATACACTTTACATGAACATGTATGTACACAAGATAGAATTCGGAATATAAGGAATGAAAAGGAATAGGTACATACACTTACTATATATTAGGTACGCATAATGCAGATTTATTGTTATTTATTACTCCATAAAGATATAACTGAAGGGTCGTTTAAAGTAACAAATACGGTTATATTTGTTCGGTGTCAGTTTTGGTCACATGGAGAATAAAGTACCTACATTATAACTCTATAATTGTCTACGTGCAACTGCTTTAAATAATTGTTAGACATCTCATTTTTGTGACAGCGACACCCTGCATAATTTACGAAATAATTGTATCAAGCAATTTAATTTACAAAAATAGGAAAAAAAATATACCTCCCTTACATACTTAAACAGCACTGATATGCGTCAAAAACCTCACAACTTCGAATAAAATCAATTTAATGTCCATCGGACAGACTTAATGGTCGAAATTATTTTACACAAGTAATAAAAAATTGTATTTTTATAATCGATTACTTTAAATGGAATGTGCTTATTGGTTTTGTGAAGTGACCGTTGCAATTTAGTCAGTACCTATTGGTCAGACTAACTGATTCAGAATGTATTTACTAGTTTACTTTGACTTTGAACGTCTGATGTATTTGTAGAAAGTTGTATTTATATAAAATGGTGTATTTCTCCAGATATTTTGCGAGATAGTCAAACTATTATCTGTGTTGTAGTTTTCACTTAAATAAATTGCAAGTGTCACTTGCGTGGTCGACAGTCGCTGACTTATAATGAAGACTTACATAAAGATATTAAATTAATAGGTACAGTAACGGTTGTGCATTTTATATATAGGTATATCTCCTAACCGCTACAGTCCAGTATTTATCTAATGCGTACATTTCTAGTTACAATGGGACATTTCCTGTACATTTAATATTTTCCCAAAAAGTCCGTTTGAGATTCATTTAATTATAGAAAATATTAAATACTCAGCCGTGTGTTCATTGTTTTATATTTACTATAACTATAATATTAATTTTAATCTCACTTTGATTCCTTGATAACATAATTAATTTCTAATAGCTTTATATACTTATAGCGATTATTTACAGTACATTACCGAATACTTTCCAATTTTAATATTACCGTGTAAGCAATGCCGCCATATCTTTTGTTCCATATTTGAAATATTTGTACAAATAAAAGGATTCCAGTTGGTTCCGTGGCCATTGCTAGTTCCTTTCACATAAAAATGGGTTCCTTCAAAAAGTTTAGCCATATGATGATGATACTTCATGGGCAATTTGTTTCTGGCTTCAATTCAGAAAAAAGGAACCACATTTTCATGAGCAGTCTATCCCTTAGGTATATCCTGATGAGAAAATGTTGGTGGTTATATAATGTTCTAGTGGGTTATAATTATGTGATGAATGATCCTGTAGTTGCACGGTACATATATTTTTATAAACTTATCTAAGTCAATACTTATTAACTAATACGTTGATAAAATGAAATTTAAAATTCGATATTTTCACCTATAATAAAACTTGAGATTTTAAAAGAAGAATCAGGAAGTTTTGAACCAGCCAATAAAAATTGAGGTGTAACTAAGTTTGTAAAGAATACATATTAAGCGTAATGTTAGATTGCACAAAATTCGATTATGTTTTATTTTCTTATCAATGTTGATAAACTAAAAGTGTTCGTATATGCAACCTAAGATAATTGTTCAGCTAATAAGAGCTCAAGCTAGAAATTTAATATAAAAATAAACTGTCAATTAATTAAAGTAAAAACCCGGAAATGTATAATAAGAGTAAGGAATGTATAAAAAAGAACCAAGCCGCCAGCACCTACCTGCTCATAGACAACGCACGAAAATTAAAATGTCTTTACATTAATATTTTTTCCGATTGGTTACAATTAAATTAACGCATTAAATACAAATTCCGGATACCATAGAGAAGCGTAGACTCTGAAAGGTACACTAACGGTAGGTTCTGAGTATTGAACAAATAATTTATGTAAGTATTTGTACTCTCAAATATTGTACAAATAGGCAAGGGAACTTCCACCATGCTACTACCACGACTAAAACCTCTAAAGTTACTAAATGGTCCAAATTTAGTATGAAATGTATAAACGCTGCGATATAAGTGGCAAGATGGTACGGTGGACCCATACAAGAAATTATACAATTTATATGAGAGGCCAGCTCGATATTGATAATCAGAAAAATAAACAAAGTACATTTTCATAACACCAGACTATTTATAAGATAATATTTAAATAAAAAAGACAACCATATTCCAAAACCGAAATATTAGTGGTAATAAAAATGTATGATTGATGTATCGGAGAACTAAATACAATATTTTATGACGTCATTGCTACGGCTCTGTTATTGTCATAGAACGATTATAATTAATCTGAATATTTTCATTGTACCTAATTATTTTGGTCTTGGAGTATGGTCTAATTCATTATACCTATAAGTATGTGAGAATAACGTTACAATTTTCTGTAGGTATACATAAACGTCAGAGTAAATAAGCTATGAATAGCTTATATAATATTGAGCCACTGAAGTATATAATATATTATATTTAATTTTTTCACTATTTAAAGCTCTTAGTTTTCATTCATGCGAATTCTATTATCGCATCGAATACTAATGCCCGTTGTGCCAAACGTAGTTTTAACCGAGAGTTATTCAAATGGACACTGGTTACTTAGATATGGATACGTTACCAATATGTCCGTGCACACAGACATACGGGTAATGTAACCCTAGTACCTGATAGATCAATAACTCCCGTTAAGCCACGTTCCGCGATGGGCAACAAAATTGTTAAGATTATATTAGAAATAACAACTAGTAAACTTTTATAGAGTGACTAGAATATATTATTAAAAAACAAAAGCTTTGCTTTTGGCATTTTCGCATAGGGTTAACACACATTTTATAAGAACCGCATTCCACGTGTAAATGTCCTTAACACTCACTTACGAGTTTGTATGAAGGTCACTTGAATGTAAACACTGCACTTATTAGTGTCCTATGTTCATTATTTAATGGTCATAATCTTCACTATTTCATAAGATTATCGATTATGTACCAGAATAATAATTATCATCAGCCCCTAAATATACCAGCAACGAAACCTTGTATCAGCCATTAGACAAAGAGTGGGTACACTATAAGTCCATTAAATGGTCCATACTTGAACTTTTTCTGCTATAACACACCAGCTGGCCTGGTCGTAGTACGAGGACACGACGTGTAGACTCTCCACGTACTTCTCGATCAGCTGATCGAGTTCCCCTCGCTTGAAGACGTGGTAGTACCGGTGGTACGTGACCGCTCCGCCCTCCGAAGGTAGACTGTCCGATCCGTCACTCAATGAAGGTAACAGCGGGGCATGCGGGAAAGCACGAGGTGGCGGGATAACCGGGGCAGGGGCCGTATCCTCCGACGATGAGCGTGTCTCCAATAGTTTCCTATCTTTGGAGCATTCGCTGTAAGACGGCAAGGACGCTAGGCTGGCGCAGCCGAGCGATGCCGTGCTACCAGTCTTGTCGCGCCGGCTCCAGTCACTACCAGCCGATGTATCACTCGACTCGATCGAAAAACCAGACTTTAATGGAGCTGTGCTGGCACTAGAACGGGAAGTTAAGGATTCAGGACTTATTTCCATTTTGTCCAAATCACTCGAATCCGTTGATTGTCCAACTTTTAGAGAGGATCTCTTGTCGGTACTCGTACATAATGAATCTACACTAATTTCTGACTCTAAAGAGTATCCAGTTTCCAGCGATTGGCTCGTATCGTATGAAGCACCAGAGTCGATGGTAATTTCGGGATTACCATTACTTACCGAAATTGCACTGTCGTCATCTGGGTTTTTGGCGTCAATGTCCGGTAATTTTTCAGCTGTAGTAACTGGTTTTGCTGTATATTGGATATTGGCACAATTATTGAGGTATATATCCTCTTCACTTGAAACTTTCATTGATTTCTTCAGTTCTCTATATTTGTTAATAATTGGATCGACGTCCTTTGATCTTTTCTTGCTTTTCGTCTTTGACATACATTTAGGGAACAGCTTGCTTATATCAGTTTCTTGTACTTCGTTCAAAGATGCTATGTATTTGTGTCTTTCTTGGAGTTCTGCACTTAGTTTATTAAGGCCTTGCATTTCTGTGCTTATTTTATGAATATAGGGATCCTCCAAGTGTTGTAAACTATCTGATAACTCATCTAATATTTTCTGTGTGTTTCTGTCTTCTTCTTCTCGCTTAAGCCTCAATGATATACTCTTTTCACTACTGCTGCTACTTGGCAAGTCGAAATCTTCTTCATTGATTCGCTTTGAGTATTGATCAATTTCTTGCAGTAATTTTTCGCTAAGTTTTTCTGCGAATTCAGTCAAATGTTGACTTCGATCTTGTTGATCCGGCCATTCTTGTTCAGTACCTATCATATCTGACTTGCACGTCACAAGTGGCTCGTTAGCTTGTATTCTGTTAAAGCTTTCCGATTTTGAAATAGATTTATCTGATTCAGTGCTGGATATTGAAATCGAATCGTACGGTAACCTAGTTGGGCTCCTGTGGGTTTTACTGAGATTTTCGTCCAGTGACCGACCTTCGGGCCTATTAGGAGATAGCCTATTTAAGCTCCAAGTAGAATTACTGGTACTTCCTAGCTTCGGCGAGCGGTCCTTGGATCTTCTTCCAGGCGAAAGTCGTTCCAAACTGGAAGAACTGCCACTGGAGCTGGTGTGCGATTGGGATCTTGATTCTAATATCCTTAAATCTCCAGGTGATAGTTTATTTAGACTCCAGTTACTGCTACTGCTACTGCTAGAAGTTCCCTGTACGATGGCCATAGCTTCAGCGCTTTCTAGTTTTTCAAGATGTTTTCTTTTTGATCTAGGACTACTTTGAATGACAGTTTCACAGGTTTCATCTAGAGAATGTGCAACTTCAGCTGCGGCCTCGATCAGACTTTGAGGCACAATTGTTGGCAGAAGAGGAGTTTTTTCTGACGTCGATTCATCCTTTTCTTCAATTTCTTTTTTGTCAGCTTCCTTTTTCCCTTTCTTCACCTCTGATGTCGGATTTGGTAGATCTGCAACAATTACATAGAAAATAAGTACCAACATACTTGTCTTTATTACCACTTCATCCTCATATTATACTAAGAGGTCAAACCAAAAAATATCAATGTCTATTCCACATGTAACATGAACTATGAGAATAGGTAAGGTAAAACTGTATTTTAAAAGTTCTTTTATGATATGCGTACTAGACACGTACCTTTTTCAGCAGCTGTTTTTCGTAGTTCGTCTGGCACGACGCTTATGACGCTATCAACTGAATCTGGTGACGAAACACCGCTGGAGTCACTGTCCATATCATCTGTAGCAGGATTGAACAATTCCAAAGATACGAGTGTTGGCCGACTCTTTGCTATTGGTTCGGCATTTCTTGTTCCTCGAACTATCGGGAAGGGAGGTCTTCTACTTATACTGCCAGATGGTATACCCTTGTTCAACATTTCTTTAATCTGTCGTATCCTTTCTTTTCGCTTCCGATCAGCCGATCTAGAATCTAATGTGTCTGTTGTTGGTTTATTTGATAATTCTTTTGGCTTGAACTGCGGTATTTCAGGTAGCTCTGCCACAGTTTGCAATGTAATTTTTGGATAGGGCTTTACATCTTGCAATACAACACGGGGTTGGTATTGGTTAGTTTCAGCTGTTAATTTGTGTATTTCTTCAATGTCTTTGTTTATTTCCGCGAGTAATTCTTTAGTAACGTCGCTTGTTGAAGGTTCTTCTTCTTCTTCTTTTATAGGTGGTATAGGATCCACCTCTTCGAAAACATCAATAGATATATTGCTATTTAGCATTGGTAGAGGTTCAGGTTTAATAATAATTGTTGTTGTGTCATCTGATTCAGATTTAGGCGGAGAGTTTGGTTGACTTTTAGATTGTGGCTTTAACGAGACTGTGGCTACTGAAGTGGTGGTCGTGTAGTTTTTCAAGCTATATTGAGCTACTAAAATCTTATTCACTGTTGTAGGTGCTGTAACCGAGTTTGGCGAGGCTGGTGGTCTTATCAAAGGAAAAGCTTGCTTGATCCTTGGAGACGGCAATCCTGGTGAACTCTTCATTCTAGGTGACGTGGGAACGGAAGATACTTTTAGTCTGGGTGAAGTAGGTCCGGGAGATAAAGGTGTTGGCGAAAGAGGATCGCTCGACCCGTCAGCTTTTGGAACGAATATCACAGATGCGAAACTGTCTTCTGAGTCAACACTAGTATCACTTTGAAGGCTACTATCTTTTGAAGAATCTGATCCATCCTCCTTGGAATGTCTTCTTTCAACACAACTTTTTTCACTTCCGGTATTATTGTCGCTCGGCGTAGTAGGAACTTCTGGCGCCGGTACGTGACTCTTCCAGCCTTGGAGCATTCTCACGAACACGGTTACTTTATCTATATTCGTTGTAGACGTTTTGAACTTACTAGTGAGGCCGTTTTTCAGTGATTGGAACTTTTTGCCAGTGGTTGCGGAGGTGGAAAATATTGAGTCACGAATAGAGTCTAAAACTCCTGGTCTGCGATAAAGGTACTCTTCGTTTAGTGAAGCTTGTTTCTGTATATTTTTTCTTAACCTTTCTTTTTCCCTTAACCGATCATCGGACATTAATTCCTCGTTTAGAGAAGTTTGCTTAAATACGCCAGGTTTTTTACTTGACTGTAACCTAGGGGTGTGTATTTTGAAATTAGGCATTTCTTCAACCATGCTCTTCATATCCGTGTGTTTATCTAGATCCTCTTCTGCGTCATCCTCGTTGATCGATTTTTTTTGTTTAACAAGCCGGGGCTTTTTTCGAGGCTCATTAATTTCTGGTATTGGAGCTGCTGGTGGCGGTGGTTCAGTCTCTTCGCCACCCAGACTGGGTAGACTAGATCGTGATCGAACTAATGCACGCCTTTCAATGTCAGCAATGTCTGTTAAGCTTCGTGACTTTATGGTTGAAGCGTCAGAAGCTTGTGTTATTAATCTCGGAGGCAGTGCTTCATCTAGTCGTCTTAGCTCTATGGGTAGATCAGCTGCGGGTGGTTCAGGGCGTAGACAGGGTCGTTGTGGCACTCGTGCACCGATACTCCACGACGGAAGGAACGACCGTCTCCCCGCTAGCCGCTGTAGAGCTCTCCTCACAAAGGAGTAGCAGGTTTCGTTGGGTGATGAAAGGGATGATGATCCTGGAGAACCATCTCGGCTTTTCCAGTGTTCAGCATTTCTGTAAAAGGCAAACAATTCTTAGATACTCACAACATAAATATGTAAACAGTTAATATTGTTGGAGTCATTGTAACACTTACTGGTCATGGTCGACTGAAAGGAATCTTGGAGCTGGCGTTGGTGGGCAAAGTGTGACTGGTCGATGCCAAGGGATCAATACATCCTGAAAAATAAAAACAACCATAAAATCACTACCATAAGATTAACAAATGAACTAGCAAATTGTTCTAATCATGTAGCTTTTTTTCAGAAAATGTAGTCTTTAGCCGTTTACCTGAGAATGAAAGTTGCGTCCCTCATGCTCCATGGCCCATACTGTGAGGAGTAGCCTGCCACCTATCCTGGTGACTCGCGCCAGTTCCCGCAACGCCATCGCCCTCCGCTCCACCGTGGCGAAGTGGTGGACCACGGCGATCGACAGCACTGCGTCGAACGATTCATCGCGGAACGGCAGGCATAGGTTGTCGCACGCTACCACCTGAAGGGTTGAAAAGAAATTTGTGAAGTTTTGTTTTGATTGGCCTAAGATTCGCCTCACTTAACCCTAGTTTAACTAGCCCAGTTTGCAGGCTCGTATGAAACTGCATAAGATTGGCAAGCGTGGATCTTCTCGATAGAGCCAGTATTTTCTGGGTAAATTTTACTAGTTTCAGCCTAAAACCTAACCAATCTCGGCTGGATTAGGCCGAAACGAGTAATATTGGATGACATTCATAACTACTGCCATGAAAGAGACTTTAGAGAACATCCGGGAGCTAAATTGTGAATGATTTTGGTGGGTTGTTCAACTGTACAATGATTCGAGTCTGGTCTGCTGGTGATGGAAAAGGATGCTTTAAAGCAACATGGCTATGAGTTATTTGACACTGCAACTGACCTCATTATTGTGATGCCGCGCCTGCGCCGTGAGCCGGGTACACCGGTCTCCTCCTACTGTGTACACGGACGGATTTACGCTCAGGTATTTGCCGTTCCCGCAACCTGGAGAAAAAACATTATAGCTATTATTAATTATTTTTTTTACATTGAGCGTAGTAGCGTAAGGGTCTTATACCGACGTATATTGACCATCGTAACTGCATAAATAGAATAGAGGAAACTGTTGCTTTGGGTATTCATTGGCTTTGATTCCACCAAACGTGATGAAAGGGATATTTCAAATTTATTATTTTGTACTCGTAATCAGTAAAGCAGCAGTGGCCCTGGTATCGGCCCCGACTAACGAGAGGTAGGTTGTGACTTCGAGCCGATGCAGGTACTTTGCTGTGTGTATTTAATTTCATCACCACTGCTTCCCAAACGGTAAAGAAAAACTTCGTGAAAAACGAAGAATTCGAAGTCATGTGACATTTACCAAACCGCACTTGGCTCACATTTTTGTTTATATTATGTAGCCCACTCTCTCTTACAGAGAGGAGGCCGCAGTGGGAACATGGTTGATTATGCTATGCTCGTAGTTTCTTGTAAGTTAGGTTAAACATTTATTATTAGGTTTTCACATAAAAATGTTGGAGTCGAAGACATGATTCGGATAATCAACTCAGGTAGGTTAAGTATTACCTTAACCTACCTGAGTTGATTATCCGAATCAGGTAGATAGGTACATTCACAGAGTAATACTACCTACAGCTGGAAGTATTTTTGGTAATAATATTCCAATTGATTCTTCGAAGCATGTAAGATGTTTATAATGCATAGAAAATCACTTTCCCCGTTCTACGTGGGTTTTATATTAATACACTTTTATAAGTAAGCATAAGAATATTTTTATGAATATTTCAATTCGTGAAATCGGTTTGCAAGACTTTATTTCAGTTGTAAAGGTTAAAACAACGCATGGATTTTCTTTCCTACGCGATACACCTACGTACCTAGGTGGGAATATTAGCTAAACAGAAAATATTTCAATGCTTTAGGGGAATTCTAGGTATCTGCCTATTTTCGTGAGTTGAAATGTAGAGCAAAAACGAATCGTTGAAACTAGAATTTCGAATCATCAAGTTTACTGAAAAAAAAATATTGTACATATTATTGCACTTCATTGTTTTGTGTGAATCTTAATAAAAATACCCTTGTTGAACCTACCTCGCGTTGATGTTGGAATATATCTCACGGGAACGTACTACGATCAAACAGTATATATTATGTGTCAATCCAGGTTATACCTAATCGATACAGTTTTTATCCAGTGCGCAAACTGTAACCATGAATTCAGCATATCATTCTATGCACCCCAGTGTACAAAATGTTCGTCGGTTATACAAAAAAAATCAGCTGTTCCATACATTTTGACCCCGTAGGTATTGCACAGGTATAAAACAGATGAAATTTTCTGCACAAGGGGTCTAGAATGATATGCTGAATTCATGGTTACAATTTACGCACTGGATAAAAACTTACCCTGTATTTGTATGTGTGCCAAAGTTCTTCCAAATCTGTTCAACAGTTTTGTGTGAACAAACAACCAAACAAACAAACTTTCACAGAATATTATGTAGAAGCTGCGCCCCGCGGTTTTACCCGCATAAGTCTCGATGCCGTGGGAACATCGAGATAAAGTAGCATATGTCCTTACCAGTCCTTACTCAGGTCATGGTCTATACATGTGCTAAATTTCATCTAAATTCGTTTAACCGTTTTAGCGTGAAAGCGTGATAAACAAACATATAAAAAACACACATTTTTTCCTTTACAATACTAGTTCAGTTATAGTAGAATTTATTGGCACCTGTTTGTAAACTCAGCAGGTATAATCACGCCGACCACATCTATGCATAGATACATCAACTGTAAGTTCACCCCGTGACATTTTCTTCCGATTAGTTATTTATTTTAGGTGACTTCTGGAATGATCTAATCTAACTAAAGCGAATAGACTGATTGATTAGCTGAGGCCCTTTCGGCATTATTATCATTGTTTTCTGTTTTTTTTTTAACCGTCTTCAAAAAAACGGATGAGGTTATCAGTTCGACAGTATTTTTTTAAATTAAAAAATATATATATTTCGTAGCTTATAACTTTTGACTGGGTGAATCGATTTTGATGATTCTTGTTTTATTTGAAAGCTGGTGCTTCCCGTGTGGTCCCATTTTAATTTGGTTCCATTCTGACAATGGAATCCATGTGAAAACCATATAAGTCTTAAATTTGCATTAAGTATTTGCGCGACAAATGAACGAATAGAAAGAAAGAGAGAAAGAAAATACATTTATTTAGCACAGTTTATAAGGCACACAATAGGTACAGCAGGAAAGAGTAAAATAAAAATAAATTTAAAAAGTATAAGGTGTAAAGTCAGAAACTAGTGGTATAGTGTGCCTCGCGGCTGCGCCAAAAAGGCCCAGTTCAGCAAAATGCCAGACTACTAGTACCTGACGCTGGTTTTCAACTGGACCTGAATAACGCGATTAGATTAGTGCGGGGTACATACTATAACTAAAAAGTCAAAAATAGTCGGTGCCGAAAAAACCTTAAATACCGACTTCCGAAATTAAAGTTCTTTTTCACTTTGTAGTGTTTTTTTAAAAGAAGTCGGTTGTTAATTTATGTAAAAAGTTTTTTATAGTTACAAAGGTTTTTTTAATGATTAATATCAATAAAAGCATTAGCATGTAAATAGTTTTAGTTAATTTAGGTTATATTTTTTTTCTTTATTAATTTAAATCTGTAATCCATATAATATACTTAATAATATAAACGCATTTTTATTTTTTTCTATATAAAATTCTACGCCTTGGTCACCTCTAGCATGATTATTAAAATCTACGTCACTTTATAACTTATACCGGATGACATTTTTTACCGTCTCGACCTTCATATGGTGTGTTGTGTAACTAGAATAGAAGGCAGGAGTGCCTTCAGATTCATCGTAGGTGACTAAAGGAGCGCGGGACGCTGGTGGACAGGGATGCGTGTGCGGCTCGTGCGCCTACGAAAGATCAATGAGGCCGCCTATCGGCCGGCTTCAAAGGGTAGGACCACGCTCCGAAATCAATGATACATGCCGCGCATTGAGTAGGTTTCGCGCATTGGGCGTATGATTTGAGTTTCGATAGATTTTAATTATTTTTTTCTGTTTTTTTTTTCCAAATTTCTGTTTTTGTTGTTCTAGTATGAAAATGTTACTTTAAATGTGTAGTATTTATTACTAGATCAATTTAATTACATGTTATTCAAAAATAAAAATAATAAATATTTCTATGCCAAAAGCTTCTATTCCGTTCACCTATTACCACCATTTTTTTTCAAGACGCTAAAAAAAGTCACCCAGTATATCTAAAGATTTTCCCGCTAACTCCAATTTCTACTTACATATTGTTATGTCAATATTTGTTTAAATATGTTTTAATATAGGGTCAAATTACATTATCTGGCGAAACTTCTCAGAGATGATGAGTATCGATATTTAAATATCCTATTAATACTATAGACGTCGTAAATCTAACAATATGTTTAATTGTTAGCTTTTCAACTCTCCACAGTAAGCAGTGCCTCAAAAACTTAGTGCGCTAAAAAAATCCCGCTGCATTTTTATTATATCCGTGGGAACGTCAGCTAGGTCTTATCTACAGAATGTTGTCCATCACGCCTACATCATGACATTTACGTATATTATTTGCATTAAGGCAAGTTTACCTGAGGCAATATGACTAATTTTGATATGCTGATATTAAACTCACAAAAACAGTGTAGGCTGACTGAGTGTCTCACGATGTTTTCCTTCTCCGTTTTGAGAGCAGTGATGATAAAATAGTTTACGCAAAGTAAACGACCTGGGTTCGAACCCACGATATACAACTCGTCAGTCGGGACCATTGGCGTCAGTGGTAGCTCCTACTCACAATGTTGAAAATCAATTGTTTGTCATAAAATTTGATGTTTCGAGATGTTCTTTTGTTTAACTTGGATACGCAGTATTACCAATATGTTTACATGTTACCCAGCTGAAATAGAAATGTACTGTGTGGTCAGCAACATTGTTTTTGTAACACATAAACAAGTTTTTGGGACAATTTTGGGCAACTTTGTTTCTGGATCTGTGTCGACTAGCTTGAGTCTTCTGCTCATATCCATACTATATTATGCATAAATACGAAAGCAACTCGTGTCTGTTTGTCCATCCATGACACACTTTTAAGGCGCCTGCAGATAGGCACAACGCAACTGTAACAGAACAATTTCTACGAATATTTTATGGAAATTGTTCTACCGGAATAGCGTCGCACCGTTGCTTGTCTACGGAAGCCTTAACTGCTGAAGGGTGATCACCTGGGTATTAGGATATTTTTTAACCAGTAAGTACATTCCCATGTGCGCGGGTTGATCGTTCAGGTTAAGCTACGCTTGCCGCGGTTGGTCCATGGATGGGAGACCATCTTTACAAACAAAGACGCTTCCGTGCCTCGGAAAGCACGTTAAGCCGTTGGTCCCTGCTGTCTTTCGTAGATCTTAGACAGTCGTTACGGGTCGTCAGAAGCCCAAAAGTCTGACAACCAGTCTTACCAAGGGGTATCGTATTACCCAGTAACTGGGTTGTGGAGGTCAGATAGGAAGTCGCTCTATGTAAAATACTGGTACTTAGCTGCATCTGGTTAGGCTGGAAGCCGACCCCAACTGTGTTGGGAAAAGGCCAGGTAGATGATGATGATGACATTCCCATGTGATATCCGACCTCAGTGTGTGAGAAGTTGCGGGCCAGTGTTGAAGGTAATAAATTAGATATACTGACCGACATCACACACGAGGGCGCCGGGCTCGAGCTCCGAGAGGAAGGCCTGCACCCCAGGCGCGGGCGCTCGCGAGCTCTCGTCGCAGTCATCGCCCGCCTGCTCGTACACATCGTGCACATACGCGCGCTCGAGCGCAGCGCCCCGCGCCGCGGACTCGCCCGCCCCCTCCGCGACCGCGCCCGCGCCCCCATCCGCCATCACCGCACCGCCATTGCACCACGCTGGAAAGTTAGGAATATCTGGTTAGTATTTTTAATAAAATTATAGGAACCCTAATCAAAAGTAAGTAGTAAGAACTATTACTTATATGATACCAACTTCTGTTAATGACGTACTAAAAAACACACAAGACAATCGGAAATAACAGGCAGTAATTATACAAGACTTGGATTCTCTTTGAAATAGGGTAGGATAAATAACTAAATAGTTACCTACTTAGATTGTGAACAAAAGTGTCCATACAAACCTATTGAGGTGTTCGTGATGATTCCGTTTATATATACTTTTATTCCGTCATTAACAAAAAAAAAAACAAATAAACGAGGTAAGCAATTAATAGAATCCGCCACAGGTCATCAACAGTGAGGGCGACAAAGGGGTAGTTAGAGTAGACAAGATGGAGGTAGGAATAAACCTGGAGATGGTCCGAGGGTTGAGAAAATTAAACATCTCGGCTATTCAATCATCTTCCCAGAATCGGTTGAGAGTCAGCCGGCACAGAAGGTAGGTAGTCGTAAAATGATAATTCGGAAAACCGTTATTTTTAAATAATAATCTCGTGAAGATTGAGCAACATAAAGTAAATCAAGTATCTTGACTTAGCACACGATGTTGTCGGCATGTGGGACGCGGACTCTGCAATCATATTACCGATAATCGTTTCAGTAAATGGCCTAATAGCGAGGAAACCGACACCTCAGGATGCTCTCATTGCGCGCCTTACCATTGACTCGGCTTGATTCAGAAAGCAGAATTCCTGGACCTGACAGACATAGTCTTCTCTAGAGCCCTGACCACCGGCAGTTTGGACCGTACTCGTGATGTCGATGGGTCACAATATTTTATATTTTCAAATAATTTCGTAAGATTTTTGTAAAAATATTTAAAAATATACTCAATATGTAACAAAATCAAAACGATTTTTTTACTCACTATACAAAGATTCACGTAGGTATGAACACAGAGACAAGAAATAAATAAATAAGAAATAGCGTTTTGACAAAATATAGTCCTTAATGAGAGCCATACTAGAATACCCCAGATTTAGTCTAACTAACATTACAATGACTGAATTCAAAACTCAAGAGTAGTGGTAAGCATTCACTTTTATGATATCATGCTTTTCCGCATACAGATTTATGTTGAACATTCTTTAATTATACTATCATATAAAGCACAAACTAATCATCTTACACCGTTTACCAATTCGTTAATCTCAGTATCCAAAATCTCACCTTTCAAAAGCGACAAAACACAGAATCTTTTTATGACAATAACAAAGAATATCTATGACGATACTGCTGCAGTTTATATCGGTGGCACTAACTTTTTATATTGATCCTTCATTCTAAATTTAAACGACATAGTTCGCGTGGGTTCGTCGCGACTGTCGTCATTTGTTCATGATTTTTTAATGGAATCAATATATTAGTGTTGCATGGGCCCATCGGCCCCGATCGATAGCGCCACGAGGACGTTTTGCCTGTACCTTATAATAGAAATAATGACATAATTGTCGTGGCAATAGAACATAGACGTCATTGTGACGCAGTGCCTATTGCAGCTGTCTTTCGCATAGTAGTTTTGTTTCTTGAATAATGTAGTTTTAAGTTTATCAAAATGAATTGTGAAATAATGGAATTAGGTTTATGCGAAATTTCCACATTGTTATATAGTGTCTTGTTACGCCTTAACAATTTAGTAGCTGGTTGGAGATATTGAGATAGCAAAGAACTAAAATCAATCTGCCAAGCGTTTTCTGAACTATGTTTGGATCTCCTTTCAGTCTAACCGTATGTAGCTGGATACCAGTATTTCATATGGGGCGACTGCCTATCTGACCTCCACAATACAGTAACTGGATAATACGATACCCCTCGGAATGGCTGGGTTGTCAGACTTTCGGGCTTCTAACTATCCGTAACGACTGCTGAAAGATGTACAAATATCATCCGGGACTACCGGCTTAACGTGCTTTCCGAGGTACGGAGGACTCTCGATATGTTATGGAAGGGCATCCACTAACCGACAACGGCAGCTGTAGCTTAATCTTCGACATTGATCCGTACGGCTGTATAATAATAATAAGCTACTAGCTCCAAGCCAAGTCAAGTCTCCGATAGCCAAGAATAACACAAAGAGAGAGTAAAGTGGGAGAGTTGGAAAAGTCGATTCTAGGCATATTGATGTAATTTAAAAAATATGGGCACCTATCCTATAGGAAAATAACGATGTTATCAGTCAACTTGAGATAGATGGAGCAAATGAATGGAACCGTACCATTTTTAACTAGTACCTCTAGGCTCTAGCCTCTTCAAAACGGCCAATCGATCCGAGTAAACACCACAAATCGAGTTATAATAAACTCGATAAAATTTCAAGTACTTTTCCCCGCACCTCCCCAACGCCCCTATGAGTGAGCGAGCGGAGTTAATTACACCGCCATTATAAACAAAAGCTATGTGTAATTGTGTTTATCACGTGTACCGCGACCCGCTGACCCGAGTCTCTCCTCCCACTGTATCCCGGGATAGGGCTGCCATTCCACCTCCCATTGCACAGATGTTTGTCGGTTAACGATTTTCCGGGAACACACTACTTAAGTATAGGTTTACCTGGAACTTGATTTATTTTGGTCGGTTCGTCTAGTGACTACTTAATAATTCATGACTATTCCGTATTTTGTTTGATAGCAGTGATAGCTGACACGTGTCTGATGTTTCATTGACGCAGTAGGTTCTGTTATTCTATTGATACTTCAACATCATCATAATATCAAGATGTGACGTCAACTGCTGAATATTATTTAAGTTTATTTTTATAGTTTAGAATTGGAATTCCACATATTTAACACGCTTTAATTAGCTTCACTTGTATGTTTGTTTGTAGCCATCTCCTTTGGACTCGATTTTGACCCACTTTAAACGGTCAGATTTCATTTAAACTTTGTAGACTTATCGCGGGCCGATAACAATACAATTATTTCATTTTGTGCCATTATCCTTGGCAGGGTTACCAGGATAGCAAAAAAAACTTTCTTCGAAAACTACGCTGACATACGTCCCAAAAATCGAAACACCTTAAAAAATTTTAAATAAATAATAGTTTAGAAAAAACTAAAAAAACAATCCCATGGAAAATCAGCGTTTAGTTTTTTTAAACTATTTTTTTGTTATTTTCTTTACTTTTCTGTTGCGTTTCGTGTCTGTCTGAGTGACCGTGTTGTTCTCCTAAACTGCGCAACGGTTTTTGATGCACGTGTCACAAACATTTACATAATTATATTTGTTCGTCAATCATATTTTGATCTAGCTGGGAGATGCTCTAAGTTAGTCCGCGAAATTCACCTTTTGTTAAGTTTATTTATAATTTGCAGGCTAGATAAAAGTTGATAAAAGTATGATTCTGATTAAATATGATATAAATTTTGACCTAATATGTCATGTAATAGGTAAATAAATATCACCCAATTTAATGTTATGAAATAGATATTAAATTGGGTAATTTTTATAATTTTTTTAATAATTGATTGCTTCACTTCTGTAAACACCAAAGCGCGCAGCAAGCCAACAACAAAGATACATTTACAATTATGCACAAATATGGCAACATCCCGCCTCTGAACAATCAGGGCGTTCAGCAGATTGATCACCTGGGAACTTATACAGCAGTATGGAAACACACTGGCAGAGCCGCGAACAGGCCCCGCGAGGCACAGGCGCGTAACCTCCTAACGCGAATATGAACTTAGAGAGAAATAATGAATATTTGTTACGTGTTCAAAACATATTTAGATGAACAAACAAGCTGATATTGATAAGCAAATTGTAAAAAAAATTAAGAATATTTTAATTTCCCTGACGCTTTCGCCTTAACCTCATAAATCTGAACGGTTCACAGACGGGACTACGCTCCTTCCGTGTTCCCTTAAATTGAACTCCGCGCCACTTTTTGCCCCCAACACTTCGCGTTCTAGTAAATTCTCCCCGAGAATTTCCCAATGGCAATTTCGCGTATTCGATATTGCCATTGTATAAATTGTTATCACCGAATGCAGACGTTTTATTTTCTTATTGTTTTTTATTTTAACAGCGTTGTAGATTTTCTTGGAATTTTAATGTAACTCGCTGAATCAGTTAAAGTATATTTAAAATAGTTCGCAAATGTTCATCCATAGATTTTTAAAATGCCGAATATTGTTTAATAGTAGGCACAAATACGCTACGGAAAATTTTCAAATCGTGTAGCTAGATGATCGTAGCCCAGCTACGGCGTAGCTCACGCATAGCTACGAGCTACGATGCGTCGTAGCGCGCACCGACATCGCGACAGGGTAAATGCAGATGTTCCTCAAAGATCCTTACTTACGGTTCCTCGCAGAAATGACTTTACAAGTATACAATAGGTCGTGAATGCTGTGTCCCGCAAAAGGTATTTGAATAATCGATCAAAGAACTTTGAAGACCAACCAACATTTGCGACCATATAAATACAGAAATAGAAGCCAATTTTAAATCCTTTTCCCTGGACCCAAAGTCTCGTTCAACAAAATCTATATTACATCCAAGTGTTATATATATTTTATTGGTTGTAACATCAGATCTGGTCGTTAGTAAACAAAGAATCAAATAAAATATGTGACGCATGTGTGCCGCGGGTGCTTGCCCAAACATTTTATTAACAAAGTTTAGGAATCAGCTAAACGTTCCCCGGACTCCCAGCGCCTTCCCCTTATTGTGGGATCCTTTAAAATATAAGGACAGCTATTTATAGGATACACGAGGAAATGTAACCGTTGCGTCGCGGAAACTCCACATTGTTTTTGGAAAGGTTTTCAGTAAATCGATGTTGTTTTATTTAAAGAATCTTTCTAAATGACTAGCCAAGCTATTTCAATATGTCACAGTTAGCATAGAAATAAAAACGAATCCTTTAAAGACAGATCTTACGGGAACTGGGTATAAGACTTTTCATTTAGAAACCACATGCATGTCGGACCACGCACAATGAAAGGTTCCGTACTTAGGATAAATTTATCCCAAGAATTTGTTCTTGGGATAAATTTATCCTACGTTAACGAACGTTGTGGTTGAAAAACATGTTCTGCCATAAATTCCAACTGAAAATGTAAGTTGATCGACTATTAGACTTAGTCACACACATCTTCCCACTTAACATGTAGGGAAGGTACCATAACATTTCTTCAAAAGTTTATTTTACCACTTTATCGGCGTGATTAATATGACAAATTACTCGTGCTAAATTACAGCTTTCCAGTATGAAGTCTTAAGTCTTTTTGTAGTAAGCCGCAGACAGACAGGCATACAGACGGACGGACATAACGAAAGTAT
The DNA here is from genome assembly GCA_947507805.1 of Aporophyla nigra. Lineage (NCBI taxonomy): Eukaryota > Metazoa > Arthropoda > Insecta > Lepidoptera > Noctuidae > Aporophyla > Aporophyla nigra. Next base: position 19,726,735 of record OX382292.1, on the reverse strand, counting down.
AAACTAGTGTTCCTTGTTGAGTACGGAACTTTAAAGACACGACCCTAATATTGATTTTATCGGCACTACAACATTCTTAACACCATTTTCCATAAACAACACTTTATCCAATATCTAAATCCCATTAAACAAATACCAGTCTCGCAGGACAAATTTAACATAGTTTTCTATCATAACACGTTTATAAAGTAATCGAATAGCCGAGGAGGGCGCGTGCCGGTTGCTTAGCAACGCATCTGGGACATAAACCGGGTCGCCGGGAAACCTTCAACCCTCTCGGAGAGGCCGCCTGAATGCACCCGTACGGTTTACGGACGGTCATATCGATGTACTCGCGAACTGTGCTAGGATTTGAAATTTAAAACGGTGGATGGTGATTTTTGAAGTTATGGAGATTTTCTTGTGGAGTCTTATGTAGTTTTTAGGTGTAAACTGAACTAATCCATTCTTGGATGGTGTTTTAAGAGGCTTAGAATATTTGCGTAGCTATATGGAAAGTAGTCGTCAACGAAAGGGTTGCGAAACAAAAGCCTGTTATTTTGATAAGTTTTAATTTCCATGGCTATTTTGTAGTTACGTCTTGCACTCTAATTGCGGAACACACTATTAATCAGAGTTTGAATCATTTTGAAGCTTATTTGTCCTCCATTCTTTCATGTGTTCGAAAAAATTGTTTGCTTAGCAACGTAAACAGTGCCATGAATGTTGCGGAACTGTCAAAATGAAACCAATTCCTACTGATAGTGTAGTACGCAATTACGCAGAGGGGTCTGCACGAGCTAGCGTGAAAGCAATAACGTAAACGCATTGGATTCGACTCGGTTTTTAAATCTATACTAATATTATAAATCTGAAAAGTTTGTTTGGTTGAACGCGGTAATCTCAGGAAGTACGGGTCCGAATTGAGAAATTATTTTTGCGTTGGGTAGCCTATTCATTAAGAAAGGCTATATAACAACACGCTAAAGTCAAAAGTACCGGAGCAGCAGCGAAAAATGGACGAAAACTGGCAGGCAATTCGATGCGACGGGAAGGGTCAGGGGAGCAAAAATTTGAGGCGGACGAAGTCGGGGCAGAAGCTAGTTTAATATACAACTAGAATAAGTCTACTATAAGCTGAATGAGTATTTTAGTATTTTCAATAAAAACCGTTCTATTGAACGTTACGTTTAGGAACTACGCGAATTCGTGCGAGGCCCATTCTATCATCCTTATCATCGAAATCCACTGCTGGACACCATCTTTCTATACTACATATAATATCTATAATAATAATAATATCTTTGGACAACCAACACAACGTTATCTGATCCCAAACTAGGCAGAGTCTGTACTATGTCAACCAGACAACTGATAAATATACTTATATAATTCTAAATAAATAAATATCTTAGGACAACCAACACAACGTTATCTGATCCCAAACTAGGCAGAGTCTGTACTATGTCAACCAGACAACTGATAAATATACTTATATATTTCTAAATACATACATATTATAGATAAATTACACCCAGACACAGAATAAATGATTGTGCTCATCACACTAAGATTTGTCCTGGGTGGGAATCGAACCCACGACCTCAGTCTTAGCAGTCAGGCTCACTAACCACTAGACTAACAGGCCAGTCCATATATCAGTGATCATCATCTGTCTAGCCTTTTCCCAACTATGTTGGGGTCGGCTTAAAGTCTAACCGCATGCAGCTGAGTACCAATATTTTACATGTAGCGACTGCCTATCTGACCTCCACAACCCAGTTACTGGGTAATACGATACCCCTTGGTAAGTTTGGCTGTCAGACTTTCGGGCTTCTGACGACCCGTAACGACTGTCTAAGATCTACGAAAGACAGCCAGGATCAACGGCTTAACGTGCTTTCCGAGGCATGAAAGTGTCTTGGTATGTAAATATCAAATCAAAAAAGGACAAATCTTTGTGTGATGAGCACAATCATTTGTTCTGTGTCTGGGTGTAATTTATCTACAATATGTATGTATTTAGAAATATATAAGTATATTTATCAGTCGTCTGGTTGCCATAGTACAGGATCTGCCTAGTTTGGGATCAGATAACAGTGTGTTGGTTGTCCTAAAATATTATTAGATGGTCACCTATCCACAGACTAACCGCGGCAAGCGTAGCTTAACCTGAACGATCGATCCGTGCCGCTGTTGTAACTTAGCCTCAAGCCCCTCCTACTATATCAGTGATGTCATCATCATTACGTCCCTGCCCAATCAAACTCAAAGCTTTAATTGAAATGTAACTGACAATCAGTTACTGTAATTCAATTACAGGCATTTTTGAAATGTCATAGAGTCATCCAGTGAGAAAGACGTCATATTTGCCCATTGCAAAGTTCTTCTCTATACTAACATACTACGGTTCGTATAAAGAAGAACGGGCAAGAAACTCCATGGACACTATTTTACTAATGTCTTCTCCAATAATAATTGTGTGAATTTATCCGAATCATCTGCTTTCAAAAGGTTTATCAATATTTTACACAAAATATGTTATGTACAGACACCAGTGCTTCAAGGTAACCGAAACTGACAAATTCTCCCAACCAAACTTGAACCTAATGCTTTGGCGATAAAGTTGAAATCTATTAAAGAAATTTGACAGATTGTAGTAGCTTGATGTGCTGGCGTCTGTAAAATTTATACTATCTATTCGTTGAAAGGCGGGTATTAGTGTGGGTCGCATTGCGCTGCGGGTTGCCCATCTGATAACTATTTGTGGTCCTCTCGCCTTTCCATCAACATCATTCCAAACGGATTAGTCTTCAAAAGGCATTTATTGATTTCTGTTGCAGCTTCAGCCATCGGTACTAATGGATTGACAGCTCGTTTGACTAGTGGGATTTGAAAATTGTATAGTGGTATAGTTTTTTTTGATTTTTATTTTATCGTTTTGTGGCTTTCTATACCAGGGCCTAAAGAGGCGTGTGCGCTATTCTGGTATGACGGGTATAAAAGTATATATATATATCTTAAGACTACTAACACAACGTTATCTGATCCCAAACTAGACAGAGCCTGTACTATGGCAACCAGACAACTGATAAACATACTTATATATTTCTAAATACATATATATTATAGATAAATTACACCCAGACACGGAACAAATGAGTGTGCTCATCATACAAAGATTTGTCCTGGGCGGGAATCGAACCCACGACCTCAGTCTTAGCAGGCAGGGTCACTAACCACTAGACTAACAGGCCAGTCTATATAAGTCCATATAAGTCTTACAGAACACAGAAGTTGTACGTGATAGTATGAGACTATCATTACAATGTTAATTAAAGTGACACGTATACGATATACTTGTATTAAATACTATAGAGGCTCCTGGAAAAGATGATGCTACAAATCTAAAAATCCAATATACTTTTCAGTCGATTTTTTCACCTTAAGAGCTAACTTAGAACAAACTCGGGCTCCATTTGAGAGCGATAAATGTACAAGGTGTAATCGAATATACTCCGGTCACACTTACATATCTTGTATTTAAGTTGAGACTTTTATTTTACTAAAATTTTATTGAATATCACCAAAAATAAACCTACTTATACCTGTAACAAAACAAAGCTTGCATGCGGCTTAAATACACAAAAGCTGTGGTCTCCATACAAATTACCTACGCTAAGCCGAATGCTTTGTCATTTTATAGTAATGAATGGTTTATATACATAGTCGGTAATCGATCGTTGGAACTTAGTAGCTGCTGACGTATTTACGGTATATAGATCAAAACTATATAGTGAGAGGTTTCAACGTATATTTCCATCAAATAAAAGTACTTTGGTTTGTGAAATGTGACTTCAAGTTTAGTGTGATTATGGGAAATTGTAATCTGCCAAGCCTTTTCTCAACTTTGTTTGGGTCGACTTCTAGTCTTACTGGATGCAGTTGAATACCAGTATTTTACATGGAGTGACTGCCTGTCTGACCTTCACAACTCAGTAACTGGGTAAAACGATGTACATTGGTAAGACTGGTTGTCAGACTTTCGGACTTCTAACTACCCGTAAAGACTCTCAAAGATCTACAAATACAGATTAATAATTGTAGGGAAGGAAAACGGAATGCGTTTACTTAAAAGAAAAAGATGAATTACATACACATTCAAGTGTTACTAGTTACTACAACTGGCATGTCGTTGGTCGTATAAAGGAGGTGTAAACGCTGAAATGTATACCTGAGTAGCATCAAATGGTTTGTAACAGTTCTTTGTTTCTTTTACATGTGGAACCTCTAACTCCTGTTGTATTGTGCCTATGTATACCTACAATACCTACTTATTATCCGTGATATTGATTCGTGCCATGATTCTCATTCGTCATATTTGATTTGCATCACGGGCGGGTAGTCGGTGTATCCAATTGACTTTAGCTTTTATCTTCGTCTCTGTGTATTTTTGCTGCACGCATAGCACCAGATTCGATTTACTTTACGTTTCGCCAAATTTCATGTTAGGAATATATTTTTAAACTTACAGGCTTGTTGATTTACTTTTCAAACATTCCTTCCTATATGCTAAACGTAAATGTAGTATTGTCTAGTTTTAGTTTATGGGAAACCAATATTAATGTACTTGGGGCGGAGACCTGGTGACCTAAAATACAATCTTCGGGTTAGCTGAAGCACCAGTTTCTTACAATATTTTTTACATATGAGCCTATGAGTGGACAATATTCGATATAATTATACATATATTATTGTTTACTGGCTATTGTGGTGAGAAATAAATAAATAAATATTATTTGCAAAAGATCCGCTTGAAACTTCAACAATGTTTTCTGCTGCATGTTGACGCATAGAATTATCTTTCTTATGTAACAAACGAAAAACTAAAGCGAAAAACCGAATAGTAGTTTCTTAAGTGCAAGATCCGCCAGATACCAGGCGCGCAGAAAACAGTAGGAGATATAAATATTAAAATGTAGAATTAAATGCTCGTTTGTGTGCATCGTTCGGTGGGGCGGGTCGACGGCCGCGCGACCTACTTGCAGCTGAAGCCGCGTGCTGCAGACATCCACCATGAAATATGGACGGAATCTGATACTGTTACAACGTTTCCATTTGAATAATATGGAAATAGTTCTCCTATTTTCCTAACGGCCCAGTAAGTATCATTCAGGGAGTATATTTTTCGATTGTGTAGAGACCCACAGCATTATTATGTTGCCAGTGATTTTACCAGTAAGATTATGTTATCTGCCTAAAATCTGACCATAATATCCATTCTTAACGGCTTTGCCCCCAGCTAAGCTGAGGGCATATCAGTAGGTCATTTTAGTGATTAGGTATCCTTAATAATGGCCCAGTTAGGATCATTAAAAAAATTTTTTTTGCTTGCATCTACCTGAGACTGTCGCGTGAAATTTTGGCTTCCAACCCGTAGCTTCGTATTCCTTCACCCAGTTGCGATATTAATTAGTTTACCATTAGCGTTCTTTCCGATATATTATTTTGCTCAGCTCCTAAGGGTTGTAGCGTGATGTTAAATGACCTATAACGTTCCTTAAAACCTTTTTCAAATCCGGCCGGTAGTTCCAGAGATTACTTCCAACAAACAAACTCACAAATTTTACCTCTTTATAATATTAGTCTGGATTAATGTAATTTGTTACCATTTAAATACCTAATTGTGTCAATATCAAACACAAAATCAAAACTGCGACAGTCCAATCCCCCAAAACACCCGCCCTTCACCACTTCTTAGTGCTTTAGTAGCTGGGAAGAAGTGGAGCAACAAACTCCCCAGCAGCACAGTGTTCTGCTATGTCTTTTGTGTGCACTGAATAAATGTTTTATTATCAATGTGGTTATTTTGTAAAATATTAACAATAGCATTGGCTTTCATTTTGATAGTTCAAAAATAAATAATAAGTAGTATTTAAAAAAAATGAGTTGGATTGTGATTGAAAGTAGTATCGCAATTAGGACCTCAACTAAGCGAAACGTGCAGCGAGCAATTGATTCAAACATTCTGCTCAAGAACATAATACTGGACAGAAAGACAAAAGACGCTCTATATATCTTTTTTAATTAAGCAACGTTTGTTTTGGTTCTACAGATACATACGGTGTATCCAGATACACCGCTTGTATCTCCCCTACGAGCAAGTTGTGTGCAATAAGGTGCAGTTATTGTACACACACACTTTACATACATATAGCGTGGTGTCTGTAAAGTCATTCAAACTTTGCCCATGACGATATTTCTGCTGGCTTTTCTAAGCAGTATGTTACTTGAATACTGTAAGAGAAGTGCTGCCACAAAATCGGTAATTAATATCTCTTTGCGTCATTAGTCTGACCGAGATATTCAGGTGTTTGACTTAATACACTTTAGTATATGCATACATTTCTGGGACACAGGTCTCCTGAATCTGTGAGAAGGATCGGGCCATAATACACTACGCGGGTTCAGTCGTGTCTTCGATTTTTTTGGTTTTATGACATGTAGGTACACTGGTGTCCTTTTTTTTGGATGGGAAATCATCAAATGACTTCTCCCGCTCTGGGCGGAGCGGGAGACTTTCATCAGACTTTTACTGACTAAAACCCACCCGCGTTCCTTCAGTTATCCATATGCCAGGGCCACGGTATCTCGTTTGAACAATCTCGCGACCCTGGCAGGCATCGGTCCTAGCAGACCCCTTCAGTGCTGCTGACATTTCTTTGAGACGCGCGTGGTACACTACGCGCCGTCGACACGGGCCTGGTCCTTACCGGGCGGCAAGTTACCCATTACTCGCCGCCCGCAAGCCCGCGCCTACGGTGGCCGGGAGTCTATGATCGACTCCCGACGCCCGGGGCGTCTCTTGCGGCGGCTAGGGACGAGAGGGCGCAGAGACTGCCACTCCCTCACGCGCCCCGCCTCCTCCTTCGCGAGCATTACTGCTTCGCAGAAGGAGGTGACGGCTTCCCATGCCCTCTCGCTTCGTACCATGGCTCGCGGCAGGGCCGGATGCGAGAGGTCGCCGCCGCCGATCGCCTCCACGAGGACACGGCAGTGCTCCGCCCAGGCAGGGCACACCTCAACCGTATGCTCCACCGTGTCCCCCACACTGGTGTCCTTACAATGTGTTTGAGAGCAGTGGTTATGAAATAATTTATACAAAGTGAAAAAACCTTAAACAAGAATATTAATATCTTCTTTGCCTCCTTCGACATTAATAAGTTAGTGTGATGGATAGAAAACATGATCTCCAGATATTTGTTCATTTAAAATAGTATTTTCTTTTTGCGTGAGCAGGAGTTTTTAAACTGTTCGAAGACCGCTAGGTTAAAAAACCAAACGCAGTTTAAAAAAAATGTTTCATCTTGGTATTGAAGATCTACCTTTTCTATCTCTATCGAACGGCGTGATTATTTGCTTGAACAAGTTCAGTCAGAAATAAACTTGTAACCCAAAAAATCTACGAAATCTGCAGAAAATGCAATTATGATTAGACTATCAGGTGTCCCTTAATCTAGATTGAGTAAAGAGCATTTGTAGATAATAATTGAATCTGTACTGACCGATTATGGACACCTAGATTCTAAAGAGTAACCAAAACTGCATTACTTTCATGATACACAATTTATAAAAATACCTTCAAAGATGCGGACACAGAAATAGCATTTCCATTTCAGAGAATACAATCTATAAGAGCATGATATCGTCTTGACATGACACGAAGATTTGGCAAGGGCGAGTCTTGGCGAGTCTTCTTTAGATTCATCCAGTATATATCCAACAACAAAACCTACCATGTTGTAGATAAGTAAGTTCTGATGACCAATCATTTCTCGTAAATAAAAACTTCAAAATCTAGTTCCAATCTTATCTCAGCGACGGTCAATGTCAAAAATGTAACAAATTAGTGGTATAATGAGGCTTAGTTTAGAATGCAAATGTTTAAAAAATATGGGCATTGCTCCTCTGCTATTACTTTATGACGAATTTAAATTCAAAAGTATAATAACAACAACGTCATCAAAATACTTTCGTGCTATAAAACTAAAATTTTTCTTCCACGCCATAATTTTTACAAGGACCTGTAAATTGTTCTGAGGTGGTAAACGTCGCTATTACGGCTGGAACTTTATAAGTTTACCATCAATCCATCACCGTGTAAGTGCACAGCAATTTTAATAATGCTCTTTTATAGCGTACAAAATACTAAACGGTGTTTGAGGAAAAATAAATTTAATCGTATTGGCGCCCAGCATGGGACCATTTCCAGAACTGGTAGATTGCGAAAATTAGAAAATGCTATATTTTAACCAAAACGTGGCTTTATTAAACGTACCAAGTTAAAACAGTAAACCCTGTATTTCGCTTCATGCTGAAGCTTTTATACGATTCCAATACTTACGAGCAACACGGTTCTGTTGCAAAAACTAAACAATAAAATGATTTTTCTTGGCAACTCCTGCAGCGTTTTGCAGATTCAAAGTTGAACGAACTGAGCTTGTCCCGGCCGACCAATAGGGCGCTCGTACGCGCAATGCGACGACCTCATTGGACGGCAGTGCATTCAAAAGAGCTGCACATGTGACGTTTTTGGAACAACACCACATTATTTATTGTCTCACGTGTTTTGAATACCGTTCTTTTTGCTACATTTTTAACCATTTCCAGACTATTTATGAGTGTCTGAAAGGCTGTATGGTTATCGTGATAGTGCATGTTTAACTGGCATGAAGACTTTGCCACAGATATATCTTTAAATTTACAATGGTGAAATATGTAACAAAATTCCTACTGGATATTGTAAGAACTTTAAATGGAATTAAAAATGTCTCTATAACAAAGAAAGAACAATAAGAAAGGACATAACAAACTGCTTGATGAAACCTCAAAGTATCACAAATTTCTGTTTATTTTTTATAATCAAACTAAGAGAAGTTTTTATGTTTATATCGTGTCTGTGCAGCAGACACAGCAGATTGTCATTAAATAGTTGTTTTGCAGTACATGTAAATTACTCGGCGTCGCCTATTTGGATGCGGCCCAGAAATCTGAATAGCTTAAGTTTATGCAAGCCATACCTTACTATATTTAGGTCAAATTAACTTTGTTCTATTTGTTGTTTATGCGCAAAACGGTCTTATCGTTTTTTTGGCAAGATTTCGGAACCAAATATTTTTACGTAGACATAGTACGTTGAATTTTGTATGTGAGTGAGATAAAACCGTTTAAGTTACTTGCGTCATCATATAAAGAAGATATATGTATCTTTTATTTTTGGTAACACAATTCGAATTTCACCCATGGCGGGCTATCTCAACGGAGACTAGCCATCGACGCAAGAGATGATAAATGATTGTATTCCTATACAAACACTTTTACAAGTCATTAACATTTTTTTAAGCTTGATGAGGTCGGCGTTTCCTATCTGACCACTCTGAGAATAAAGGCCGAAACAAACTCAGAGGTCCCAGTATCTTTTTAAGTCCAAACATAATCTTGGTCACATGATATTAAAGCATACTAGTGTATGAGCAGACACAAGTGCATTCTCTCTTCCTTCACGTCTGGAGAGAGAAATGGGGCAGGACCAACGGCTTAGTGTGCTTTCCGAAGCACGAGGTTTCACCATTTCCTAACTACAGGCCGTTACTGAGAAATCTTAATGGAAAAATCCAATAACACTGCGCCCGACATGAAATCGAAACCAGGACCCCACACTCCGCAGACGTGCTTACAAACACGACACCAACAGGGTAGTAACACAATTATTACCAAAGCCATAGGCAAAAATAGCGTTGGTATGTATATAAGACATATAATGTAATATACTCCACCTTATGAAGTAAATCAAACCCCTAATAGAAGGCGCGTCCCGTTAATAAATTGGATTCATGGTGATAAAGGGGGAATCTTTGAGTTTGAATACAATTGTAGCTTCCCTATACGTTTTGATTTTCCACAGTGTTAGGAGTTTATTTTCTCAGTTACGATAAAAATAAGATCGGATTGGATCTTGTTTTATTTGATGGATGGAGAATGAAGCGAAGGTCAAAGAATAGATCGTTGCATTGTGTGAGGAATCATCATCGTCATCATTACAGCCGAAAGACGTCTACTACTGCACATGACCTACCCCAAGCACCGTAACTTGGACTAGTTCTGTACCTCTTGCATCCAGCGTTTTCCTGCGGCCTTCATCAGGTTATTGGTCCACCTTTAGGCAAACTTTCCATAGCAACGTCTTCCGATACGCGGTCGCCACTCCTGAACTTTTCGGCCCCATTGGCCATCTGTTCTGCGAGCAATGTGCTCCATGTGTGTTAGGTATTTCATGAAAGAAAAGGCAGTGGAAGATTGCGTGGTGGTTGGCAAAGGAGAATGGCAGAAATAACGTGTTTTGCTAACCCTAAGAAACGTGGAAAGATGATGATGGACTGTTCTTCATCTCTTTTATGGCCTCAAGCGGTATGATTAAGCTCATATCGTATTAATAATGCTAATTCTAACAAAACCAACAAAGAAAGGAGCGGAAACGGTTCATAGTGACCACACGCACCGGGGATGGATTCTATTTTTTTACAACTTCCAAAAAATTTGGAGATTATTTTTAATGTATTTGTCCGTTTTCTCAGTGATTATCAGTGCGTATTTGGCAATATTATATAAGCAGTACCTACCGTCCGAAATTAAAACAATGTTTCACTTTGTTGCTCACTTTTTTACTCGATCGTTTTTTTATAAGACTCTGTTGTTAGACTATCCACTGGGATAATCACCATCATCATCATCATTTCAGCAGAAAAGCGTCCACTGCTGGACTGCTGGCCTCCCCAACTTGGGGGAGTTTGCCCTAACCGCCACGCTTGGTTTGGGTTGGCGATCGCAGTATGGTGATAAAATGCATTAAAGACGCTGCTGCCCATTCTCTAATGGGATAATGTGTCATTGAAAGTATTACTGAAGGGGCTGAGCTATAAAGAATCATTTGATCAATTAAACAGAAGTTATAACCTACCTAGTGGTCATAAAATGTACCAGTTAGTTCACTGGGGCGAAGAACAAATTCTCCAAGGGCACAACAACATGAATGCAGCCGCGTTTGAAGACGTTCAATCCATTTAGCGGCTGACAAGATTAGCTTCTCTCATACTCCCGCGACTTAGCCTTATTTATGCAGACAACTCGGTTTTAACTTTATTCGTTTACATTCGGTTCTTATATTAACCGACTGTTAGGAGAATCTTGGTTCTATTTTCTAAACGAGACAATTAAAAACTATCAGTAAATGTTATTAAAATATAAAAATGTGTACTTCACTACTACTACTATTAATAAGAAGTAATTTTATGGTTCTGTACCCAAATGGTTCTAACAGGACCCTTATACTAAGCCTCCACCGTCCTTTGTCCATTAGTCCGTCTGTCACAGGGCTGTGTCTATTGATAGGTAGCCTTTTTTCGAAATTTTTACAGAGTTTGTTCGAGTATGGCCTCTAAAACAACAAGTAATAAAAATAAAATAAATATAAAAATTCAAACGAGTACCCAGGAACGTACGCTTTTTTGGTCGATCTTAGTAATTAAATTAAATTAAATATCATTATTTCAGGCAATTATTAAACCCATGCAGACACATAATGTAATGGCAACACATACATACTTCTATAGTTAAATATTAGGCGGTGGTACGGAATCCTTCGCAAACGAGCCCGGCTCCTACATGGTCGCATTTTAACAAAAAAATATGTATAATTCGTTATTATTTTCTATAACCATTTTATTTCCTGTCTAGATTTAGGAATCCAGCTATAAATGAACTTGAAATACCTTTTATATGAATGTTGTTCTTTGGTCGTATTCGCAAAATCACTTTGGAAGCAATCTTGCTGACACATGAATAATACAGTAGTCGACTCATTTGTATTGGTGGTCATCACTTATGAAGAATCTGATGAATCATCAGCATGCAACTGGTATAATTACCTCCGTTAGAGACTATATACCACCTACTACTACTAATACATAAATAGGTACCTTTTTACCAACTTTAATAAATATTTGACTGGCTCGTAAAGGCGGGTACTCACTAGCGAACCGTAACTGTAACCGTTGCATGTACTGTAACCAAAAAACATAGTGTGTACGTGGTTCGCAAACCTGCTGCGAGCGGTACGCGTGCGGCTTGCAGCGACCCGACGTTTACAACGTACTCATTTCTAAACCCGTAACGTTGCACGTAACTGTAACCGTTACTGTTACCAAAAACATAATGTGTACGTGGTTCGCGAGCCTGGGACGAACGCTACACGAGCGACTCGCAGCGAGCCGACGATTGTCGGTTTTTACCGCGAGGTCTCCCCGTTCGTTACTCCCCGTACACACTAGAACCTCGTTACTGTATCTGTTTGGTTACAATTGCAGCTCGCAAAATGAATACGCTCGGTGAAAACGTTCCGGCGACGTCGTGAGCCGTAATTGTAAAACGCGTACACACTAGAACCTCGTTACTGTATCACATAAGTTACGGTTATAGCTCGCTAATGAGTACCCGGCTTAAGTGTAGTGGTCGCAAGAGCTACTGCTAAACATGAGGTCTTGCGTTCAATTCCCAGGTCGGGCAGTGTTATTGGGTTTTTCTATCTGGAATTTTTCAGTACTGACCTGAAGTCTGGATTTTTGCCTAGTTTTTGGCAAAAGGCTTACCCTCTATTATATGGGATATAAACATAACTAGTGAAATGTGGGTGTACTACAGGTACAACTCTGCTCAACCCTTCGAGGTAACAAGGCGTGATGTATGTTAAATGCCCAGTAAATATGTTTTATAAGTAACAGTCGTTTTTCATTTGTTTTGGAAAGTTTAATGGCCACATACACAATGGTCATAATTTTAAACAAACATTTTGAATCAAACCGTAATATTTCTTTTTAACTGTAGAACTATTATGAATTCCAAAGATTTTTTTCTATGGTTATCACGCAATCAGCTTTCATGGGGCTAATTTTAATGTGTTTAACCATTATAATTTACAATCAGAGTTAAAACTAACAACACAATATTTACTGCCGTGAAAACGTTCTGAATAAAAAAAACCGGCCAAGTGCGAGTCGGACTCGCGCACCGAGGGTTCCTTACAAACCTGTAGGTATTCACGGTTTATGCATAAGGTTTATGTTTATGAAATTAAATGTTTTATTTTTAATTTTTATATTTCAGTTGATTGAATGAAAGGTAAATTGTGGTTTACGATTTATGACGTATAAAAAAAAAAACTACTTACTAGATCTCGTTCAAACCAATTTTCTTTAAATGGTAATGTACATCATATTTTTTTTTCAGTTTTATCATTCTCTTATTTTAGAAGTTACAGGGGGACACACACATTTTACCACTTTGGAAGTGTCTCTCGCGCAAACCATTCAGTTTAGAAAAAAATGATATTAGAAACCTCAATATCATTTTTGAAGACCTATCCATAAATACCCCACACGTATGGGTTTGATGAAAAAAATTTATTGAGTTTCAGTTCTATGTATGGCGAACCCCAAATATTATTGTTTTTTTTTTCTATTTTTGTGTGAAAATCTTAATGCGGTTCACAGAATACATCTACTTACCAAGTTTCAATAGCATAGCTCTTATAGTTTCGGAAAAAAATGGCTGTGACATACGGACGGACAGACAGACAGACAGACATGACGAATCTATAAGGGTTCCGTTTTTTGCCATTTGGCAACGGAACCCTAAAAAAAACATCAGAATTGAGTCAAAGCAGACCTTAAGTCCACTATTTTTTGCGCCGATCCCAACAAAGTTTTCAGGAACCGTAAATAGTGTTCAGTTAGTGTTAACATGAAAACGCGGAGGCTTGCATCATAAAATGCAGGGAAGCAAGCCTGGACGGGCGCTATCTTGAAAGTAACGTCAAGATAAAAGGACGTTAAGACTCTTTGTGAGGCACCTCCGCATTTGACATTGAGCTTTTAAAATTTCGCACACTTCAAAGGGAACATTTTAAAAGGTTTTATGTTGGTGCATAGCGTCATTGTTTACCGGGAAAGATATAGAGGGATGTGAACCTGTATTTTTTTTAAAATGCTATTTTGTACAGACGCGCATTTGCGCTCAGAGGAGCGATTTTTACTGTTAATAGTTTGCATATTTTGTTTTGAATTCTTCAGATCATAATTAAATTAACATCATTATTTCTTCATAATAAGGATAATAAATCCATTTGCTAAAAAAAAAAAGAATCAAAATTCGAATGGCAGATTTAACATCGTCAGTCCCACATTGGGCACCAATAGATATTTATATACGATCATTTCTTTGGAATTTAGAGTAACAATTGACAAAGCGATCCCAAAATGTAAATATGTTGGTATCCACAATCAATTTTTGAAGCAAAAACATTGATGAATGGGATACAAGCGACAGTTTAGGCCACAGAACTGTGCTTTCTATCGGTCCCCTAGTTATTCTACTAAAGTACTCGATTCGGTGCTCAATTTTAATGATTACAATAAGTAAGACAGAAAAGAAAAACGATTATTTGTGGTAAACATAACGCAGAAAAAGAACTCTTTCTTTCTTTCTTTCCTTTGCCTATCCTTTTTCCAACTATCTTACGGTTGGCGTCCAGTGTAATCGGATGCAATGGAATAGCAGTATTTTCCCTACAGCGACTACCAATCTGAGCTATAAAACCCAGTTACTGGGTAGTACAATACCTCTTGGTGAGACTGGTTATTAGACTTTCGGGCTTCTGACGACACGTAACGACTGTTAAAGATCCACAAATGACTTGCGGGACCGATAGTTTAACGTGCTTTCACGCACGGAGGGATCTCGTTATGTAAAGATGGTTTCCCATTCACGGACCAAGCGACAAACACAAAAAAGAACAACCAAGAGGAAGAAAGAAGCAGAAGATCTTGTGATCTTGTTTGCAAAAGCTCCAACAGTTCTTCGACTCCACACTAAAGCACGAATAGAAAGGATTAAGTAGTTGAATAAGTCCAAGTGTTGGCTGTAATTGTCTGTGTATCTAATTATTGGATAAAGAAAGATAACTATAAAACGAATGTATCACAGAGCAATTCAATTTCATCGGTCATTTGCTTGTGGCGGGTATGAGTGGCGATTGTCAAAGTTCCAACTGTGCGCGGAACTGGAACGCATTTGGCAACTAGACCGCGAAACTCGGACGCGGATCGAAATTATATCTCGCGTTCGTAGATTATATTTAATTGTAGTACGGTTTCGTGGAAACTTTCGTGTTTCCGAGGTTTCTTATGAATTTTACACTGAAAATTGAAATCTATTCCTATATTAAAGCAGTCGGTTTTACAAATGAATAAAGGACTCGGGAGTGTGGTTTTAACATGGAACATTCACTATCAAGTAGATATCACAATCATATTGTTTCTAATGAACGGATTTGTAACTTCACACAGACTAATAAGTAACACATTTGAATTGTTTGTACTTTCGCTAACGAAGATCTTGAAAGACTTCGAATGCCGCGTTTTGCGGCATGGGGTCTCACTTTCATTGCGTAGAAGCCATAAATAATTATAGGTAGTACATGTAATAATATGTACTACCTATTGTGTTGTGGGGATTTTGTTGCGCCACTTCTTCTTCCCAGCTATAGCACTAGGAAGTGGTGTAGGGCGGGCGTTTTTGGGGGACTGTCTATTGTAATTTTGACGTTCGAAAACGGCTCATTCTCAGCCTAATTTGAACAAATTACTTTTGATTTTGCTTCTATTGCTGAAAAGTAATATTGATAATATCGATTAAAAAATAGATTTTCTCTAGTCAAAAATAAACTGAAGTTGCGATTTCACAACCCCTAAAAACATAAATATTTACTCAAAACTAAAAACTCCAACCAATTTCAATCTTTCAATTACATCCAGTAACATGTACATACTATGCACTTGTACATACAATATTTACAAGGGGCGAGTTCGAACCGCATCTGGCCTGGCAGCGTGGTTGGCCAACCGCCCAACGATCGCCGACCCAATTACTATGTGGAGTTACGAGCCCCTACTTAGTCAGTTGTGGTGTACCTGATTATTTACTGGCATTGGTACTTGTGGCAGCTGTACTTTGTTTACGCACGGTCTATTTGTGGAGGGTGAAGTATCAAGATTAGGTAGTGCAACTACCATTGCCTAATCTTGATACTTTACCCACTTTAAGGTGCAGGGAAGTTTATAAGTTATGCATAATTTTTATTTTAGCTGTTACGGTTAGTATGGAAATAGTATAGAAAGGTAAAAGATAAAGAAAAGCGATCCAAATTGCCCTTAACTAAAATTTTCGAAATGTTATTTTTACTACCTTTAAATTTAGGGTGTTGGTCCATTGGTCAACCGCTGACAATTGACAATTTATTTAAGAAAAAAATATTTTAATTTTACTAATTGTGACAAGCTTATTTATCAAAGTGGACCACTTTCAGATGTATGAATGCAAATGAAGCAAAAATAGAATTAAGGATCATAGCTCAGGTAGCGTACTTTAGTTTCTTCCTACACCCATGGGAAGACAGCGTGAGTTTATGAATGTATGTAAGTACGTAGTTCCCATTTCCAACATTAAAACCAATTCATACCATTCATATTCTACATATAAATTGTCGTAGACATAAAACATCAATTTATTCATATCACGACTAACAAAAACCCCAATCGAGACATAATAGAGTATTGGAATAACATTTGTTTTGGCAGTCGGTCCACAGACAGAATAATTAGCAGCCGATGCTTTCATTGAAGGCTGTCATCATTCTGTGACGTCATGTACTCACCCCGCCCCCTATATACAAAGGTCAAATAACGTTGGTACCTAAGTAACGACGCGTTTGAGCAAAACAACTGATGCTTTGATGGCACCAGTTAAATATTGAGTTATTATCATTCTAAATAGATTTAAATGAACATATATTTTGTAATATATTTATAATGTAAGATTAATTTACAGCAATTATCAAAAACAACTGGGCGTCATTAAGGTTTTTAATTGCTACTAAATGAAGGTAACACGGCAATTGGATTCCACAGTCAATAATATAGAATAGGTAAATTGTGGGGGCAGAGTCAATGTGGCGAGTCGGCGACATCGCGTATCATACGATGAATAACTGCAGAAATCAACCAAGGTCAGCTAAAATAAGGTTTTATTGCTAAATCTACACGACTATTTTCGGTTTGTGTTCGTCGGCGAAATGGAATTTGGAATATTTCTTAAATACTTTGACTGTAGAATGTTTATGCATAGAGATATGAAGGGTTTTTGTGATTTTACGCGTTGGTTGTCTTTAGTAACGAATCTTTGTGAAACATTGTTGTTTGTTACTTATTGATTTGTTATAGATGTCCTTAATTAGAGAAATACCAATTAAAGTCTACAATAAATTGCTTATCCAACCATTACTGCATAAACAAACTTAGTAACTGAATTACACTTTTATCAAAAATATATTCCTGATATCATCATTATCATTCATTTCAGCTGAAAGACCTCCACTGCTGGACATAGGCCTACCCCACCTTGCAGAGGTTTGCCGTAATCGCCACGCTTGGCAGGCGGGTTGGCGATCCCAGAATGGTGGTATAATGCATAGAGCACGCTGCAGCTCATTCTAGTAACTCTTTTGTCGTCTTTTTCGACACGGAAGAACCACAGGAAGAAATGGGATCCTTTTATTATGTAAATGTACTTAATTTGAGAAACTACACGAAAAGTCTGTAGGTAATTAATTGTTTAGCCAACATTGCATTTAATGAACGAACTAACCAAATTACCTTTTCGTTAAAAATTTATTCCCACACTTCCCAAAGTTCTCAAGGCCGCAAAATAAATAAAAGCATCCAACAAGCACCCCTATTACAACACATATTATCACACTAGTAAGTGACGATAATATATTATGTTGGCTTGCCTAAATATACTTATCTGTTGGTTGTGCAGTCATTAATCAAAGTGAGCCAGTTGAGGGTTCATTCACAAGTGCTCCGTAAGAGCCGGCGGTGTTGGCACTACTCCCAGACTCCATGTCTACCCTCCAACTTTCCTCATTTGCACTACAGATATAGCTCGGAATATATCACAAATACTAGGATTTTGGCTTGAACTACATGGAGGGTAGTACGCTGTTTTGGATTTGAAGTCGATACATATTGAAAGAAGACGAAAATTTACTGTGGGAAGTGAGGTTGTCAAATATTTTTTATGATCTTCAATTAATGCCTATTTTGGGGTCCTAAAAATATGTAATAGTTTAGTAACTACAACCAACTTGAATGAAGCGGTTTGTCGCAGTTCTAACCTAACCTAACCCATTAGGCAACCCAGAAGGTCAAAAATAAGCTCTATCATTAAAATGTGCACATTAGGGACGCAGAATTTTTTAGAGTTTCATATGTTTTAGAAGATCAGTTAAATATTTCCCATTATTTAAACTAAGACCATCGTTGGTGCCGACAAATAAGCGCATTAGAGATTTACTAGCTGTCGCCCAGTGGTCGAAATACGACCATAATTAATTTAAAACTTTACGTATTTATAATGCATTATTATGTAAAAATATTAGCTTTCTGCACTCCTTCTCCATATAAACTTAGTTAAAGTTTATTTAGATAGTGTATAAGTGCCAAATCTCATACTCCTCCGTTGGCGAAATTTTTGTAAAAAGGGGTACAAAGTTCCTTCACGTTTTTTCTTTTTTTTGGATGGGAAATCATCAAATGACTTCTCCCGCTGAGCGGAGCGGGAGGGCGTGTCAGACTTTTACTGACTAAAACCCACCCGTGTTTCTTCAGTTGCCCATGTGCCAGGGTCACGGTATCTCTTTCGAACAATCACGCGACCCCGGCAGGCATCGGTCCTAGCAGACCCCTTCAGTGTGGCTGACATCTCTTTGAGGCGCGCGTGGAACACTACGCGCCGTCGACCCGAGCTTGGTCCTTACCGGGCGGCGAGCTACCCATTGCTCGCCACCCGCAAGCTTGCGCCTACGGTGGCCGGGAGTCCGCAATCGACTCCTGGCGCCCGGGGCGTCTCCTCCTGCGGTGGCTAGGGACGTGAGGGCGCAGAGACTGCCACTCCCTCACGTGCCCCGCCTCCTCCTTCGCGAGC
The DNA here is from genome assembly GCA_947507805.1 of Aporophyla nigra. NCBI lineage: Eukaryota > Metazoa > Arthropoda > Insecta > Lepidoptera > Noctuidae > Aporophyla > Aporophyla nigra. Next base: position 19,707,601 of record OX382292.1, on the reverse strand, counting down.
ATTACTGCTTCGCAGAAGGAGGTGACGGCTTCCCATGCCCTCTCGCTCCGTACCATGGCTCGCACCAGGACCGGACGCGAGAGGTCGCCGCCGCCGATCGCCTCCACGAGTTCCTTCACGTATTGATATATAGATAATATCAAGCGAATCGAACTAAGCATCAAATGACTCAAGTATTTGGTGCTTTATATCCTATTTCATGGCAAGAATGTAAAAAAACCAAGGGTAAGTATCAGCTATGCTAATTATTGGTCGTAAGGTCTTATTGACCAATATTGAATTTTAATTACGAATTTTACTTGTTAGCAATGCTTAATGGCTCCTGTATGAGCATTTAAGTGAGTAGAGTCAGTCTTTTTGAATTTCAAATAGTAAAATCAAAAAGTATCAAGTTACATTCAAATTACATTTAAAATTCTTTTTTTTTCCCAAAAATGCCTTTGTTTTCAAACCAGGCCCTTGCCAGTACGATTTTATTTTTGCCTATAATTTAGACGCTATTGTAATTCTATACCAAACACATGTCGAACACTAAAATGGAATCGGTGCAATAAAATTACTTGTACTGATAAAAAGTTGTATAGCCTCTATCTATGTGGGTCGATGAGACTAGATAACGGTTGGTTAGGTCAGTTTTAAATCATACTAATGTTGTAATGATTTTATAATTTCCCGATATTGTTTCTTGGATGTTATGTTAATCCCACCAAATTCATTTTCATGTACAATGTTACCAAGACGAGATCATATTGCTCGCACTGTAAAAAGTTATCAGTTATCATCTAGAGCCAAGCTTCCAACTCTTCACGCCCTAACTTCACGACCGATTTTCGATTTTATAAATTTCCGTTATTATTTCATGAGTGTTATGTTAAAAATAAACTGAGTTAATTTCAGATCGTTATTGATCGGTTTGGTAGAGAGCTTTTCTACTGACTTCAACTCAAAAACTTGATTAAAAATCATTTTAAAAGTTGATGTAAGCATCATATAAGAATAATTTCTAAATAGCAGGTGGTTTAAGTACTATTACGAGCTTTAAAAGTCTTAGGACGCTTGCTTCGACAAAAATCGTACCTATCGCATCATAAGTATGCAAGGTACTTGTCAAAGTATTAAGTTACCCGCCGATGGATCTAAAAGTAGAGCTGTGTTTGACCTACATACAGGTGCTATAATATCGTGTGTATAGTAAAAAGATAAAACCTTTATGAAGATAAAAATAATCACGTAAAAATAGCTTCTTTGTCATCTTCGAACGAGAATAGATTCCAAAGACTACACGTATAAGCATATTTAACATCTAATATTAGACAAAGCATTTTATTCTGAAAGGATACTGGGCAAAGTTGTATGGGAAGAGAGATAGGACCGTAGGAGACGTGGTTATTTTTATATTTTTTAAACCGTTACCATCAGAAGGAAGGAAGAAGGAAGAGGGGGGGGGGGGCGAACCCATGATTCGCTATTGTGTAGCGTGTGATATCATTATTTATCATTGTAACCTGTTTTGTATGGCAATAAAATATCTTTATATTTCTTATGAAGGCGTCATTGCAATTTTTTATTTTCAGAATTGCAAGAAAAGAAGTAAAATTGAAAGTGTTTTTAGGTTGTCCAGTTTTTTTTTCCATTTCAGACATTAATAAAAAAAGAAACTAAAATGCTAAGTGTATTTTTTTTTCTAAACAAAAACCTTCATTTTGCTATAATTTGTGGTTGGCTTAAATGACATGTAAGAGCTGCGTTACTGTAAGAAGAATGATCATAGTGGCATCTTCCTGAATCCTAATAACGACATACAGCCATTTGATAACTGTGATGTAATTGCACCATTCGATCATTCAATTTAGCAGTCAAAGGAGAAAGGGCAAAGAAGAAGTAAGTTTATAATAAAAAAACATACCTTTATCATATTCTGTAGACAGGTTGCAAATTGTTTGAGACTCCAGTCATAGCTGGCGGCGCGTGCGTCGAAATTCTCCGGTCATTTTGAAATGCGGGTCGCTATTGGCTGATACAAATCTCCCGCACTTAACTTCGACCAATCACGGATCTCTTGGATTTACATTGTTCAGTTAATTTTGAATAAGGAATGGTTTTAAATGTCACTTGGATAATCCAGTAAAGAAATTGGGTCACGATATAGGGAGTTTGTAGGATTTCTTTCACATTTCTGCTTACAGTGGTGAATACCTGAAACGAAAGACAAATAAACGTTAAGCAGTTGTTTTAACCACATTTGTTTTAGTTTCGATAATTTGAAAAGTATCAAAGTTTTCTCTTTGCAACCATTGTGCAAGAGCAGCTGACCGTAAGCGTCTTGAGTTCGATTCTCCGGGGTTATTGGATTTTTCTCTCAAACACTTCTAATTAGCATAAAAGCCCCTAATTTTGTCTTGTACTCGAATATAAACATGACTGTAGGTGTCGTAAAAGGCGACTAAGGGAATTACTGGACAATGGGCAGCAGCGTTCTTTATGCATTTTACCACCATATTGCGATCGTCAACACGCTTACCAAGCGTGGCGATTATGGCAAATTGCCCCCAATTGTAGGAGGCTTATGACCAGCAGTGGACGTTTTTCGGTTGAAAAAAAGATAATGAAACATTACTAATGACATGTGGATGATGTTCAACCTCCTCTGTTTCTCACATTTATTCAATGTTATGTAACAGTTAGAAATAACAATAATGTGTGTGGGTATTATTACAAAGCAACGGCAACGGACGTAAAGAATAACACCACCCCATTTCTTCCCGTGGGTGTCGTAAAAGGCGACTAAGGGACTTACTAGAGAATGGGCAGCAGCGTTCTCTATGCATTTTACCACCATACTGCGATCGCCAACCCGCCTGCCAAGCGTGGCGATTATGGCAAAGCCCCCCAAATTGGGGGAGGCCTAAGTCCAGCAGTGGACGTCTTACGGCTGAAATGATGATGATGATGACGATGAACGGCAACGGTACTCAAAGGGCGTAGGTCAGATTAGACAGTTCATAGATACATGCGGCAAATTGTCTATTGTATGAGTTTTATAAAGAGTTCGGCAGAATAGTATGGTCGGAAATTCAAATTATTCCATTAACTCACGCATTCTTCCCGTGGGGGTAGGCAGAAACTACAGAATATCACCTGCTTCGATCTTTACATACATACGTCTTTTGCTTTGTTTACTTTCATACATGTACGCTGGTTTCAAGTACTACACACATTACTTTTCTGAAGAACATAACTAAAATAAGTGTTTGCAATAAAAAAAGGCATTATTAGACCAATTGTTGGCGTTCGTCCCTGACAAGCAGTAATGGCCCAGTGGTTACGGCTGCGACTTACGAATCGTAGGTCGTCGGTTCGAAACCAAGCAGGTACATTGTTTTGTGTGTTTATTGCAACACCACTGTTCGTTCAAAACGGTGAAGAAACACGTCGTGAAGGAAGCGGCATGTTATAGAATCAACATTTTGAAGACAGCGTGGTAGTTTAAGGCCCACTCCCTCACTCAGAGAGGCGATGTGTGTCCCAGCAGTGGGAAAATTAAAAGCTAATAATTAAATTCCGTTTTTACAATAAGCGTGTGATTCAGGGAGAATGTCGTGAGGGAAGTTTTGTACAAGAATGTATGGGATTATGAGGTATACCAAAAAACGATGGGCAAAAAGCTAAACCTAGATATTATGTATGTTGTTTACCCTTTTACGCCGTCCTACACACGGTGTCTACATCTCATCCAACCTATCGCAGGTATGCTGAAAAAGATTTCCTTAGAAATAAGCATCACCTTTGTACATTCTGTTCTCTTTTTCTTACATGTTTATAATGGGCTAAATAATAAAATTTGTATACCTCGATGACGTCATATAGAGGTGGACGTATAGTAGATGAAAAGTACTCAAAAAAAAATAATGAGAGAAGGGTCCATGGTGACTTGCAGTTTCTCAATATTTGAATTCAAATCCAGTTTTTGCAGATCTGTTGGGAAAGCGTTAAATTTAGAAACCGTTTCTATAGGAAACTTGAAGTTTCCGATACAAAACTATTAATTTTAACTAGGTAATAGTTAATTCTATTGGAACATTTTAAATGAAATTGAGAATAATATAACACCACGCCTTGTTCTCCTGAAGGGTTCGACAGAGGTGCACCTATAGTACCTCCACATTTTGCCTGTTATGTTAAGTCCCATGTAATAGGGGGCGAGCCGATTGCCATCAACCGGACACAAACTGAGACTCCGGGCTACTACTGAGAAATTTCTGATAAAAAACCAAAAAACAGTTTACCCGACCTAGGGACCGAACCCAGGACGATGTTCAGCAGTAGCGCTTGCATCCACTAGGCCGACAGGGTAGTCAGAAATGATAAATAGTTTTAATAATAGTTACATGTTTACCAAATGGGAACCGATCCTAGAACCTTAGGCTTGGCATCGATCTAACAACATCGGTGCTAATGTAGCGCGTGTGTACTCTTTTTAACATCGTCTCGCTTATTTTTTCTGTGGTAAGCAGAGTTCCTAACAATCACAAAACAAAAAAAAATACAAAAACACTAGTAACCCATCCATGTTTTACGACATTATTTTTATTAATTTTCTTATTACTGTTCACCTTGTAGACTTATTGTAGAGGGATTTTTTTAATAATCACCAGTTAAATTGGAGAATTAACCGAACAATAACTAATATTCTATTCTATTCTTAACATGCTGAGAAGATCCATTAAAAAGATTGCACATTAAGTTATGCTTAATCCAGCTTACCTATAAACATAAGTTTAAGTGTACTTGTTTTGAAAATCAAAAACAAGAATTACTTAAATAAACAAAGATTGAAAAATTATAAAAACTACAATAACCTCGTAATCCAAATACATAATTCGACATTGCGATACTGTTGCAAGTAATTTCACACAAGGTTGCAATATCGATTCAAGAATGGCCTGTTACTTACTTCCAAGCCTTAATAAAATAACCTCCAACGCAAACCCTTCAACTATTTCGCAAACAAAATATAATAACTAAATTGCACCGAATAATATATTTCTCGAATCCACGCTGAAAATAGCTCCCATTCAACAATCGATACCTAAAAATACTCCGAAATTAACGTCACTGTTGTTCTCAAGACGAATGTTTTACACGGAGACGCTACAATTAAGTCTCGTTTCTTATCCACCGAAATATCGAAGTAAATATTGAATTCTCTATACTCGGTCAGATCTAAAAATAATAGTTGACAAGGAGGGCCCGAGCTGTTATTGGATAGATAGTGGTGTGGAACGTTATCAAACAGACATTAGCCGCGGTCCTCCCACGTCATCGTCATTCATCCGCTTCGATCGCACGCACACACGCGCGCCCACGCGGCCACCACACCCGCGCCACCGCTGGCCACCACTCGCCACCACACGTCACCACTCGCTCGCATCACCAGCCACCACCGCCACTCACCATACATCACCAACAAACCTAAGCACGACGTCGCTCGACACTCTCACATAGCCGTCCACCATCTTAAATTCATTCACAAAAATCGCTATGCCACAGCGCCTATTTGTTTACCGTTTTACGCCTATCTGAGCACACTGTAACACTAAAATTGAACACAGCTACCTTCTCCAGGCGAGGATGTTCCGTTTCACACTCGTTTTCTTGTTGTGAATGCGATTTTAGCTCGTTTTTTGTTGGCAATACGGTCGTTTGGTTATGCACGGGGACATAACGTCGGTACGTCGCGGCGGACTGTGTGCAACTGAAGAATGGTGGCAGGACTGCGGACGGCCGCGGGACGCGCCTGCGCGCTACTACGCGCCAAAATACACCTACGCGCATGTATGGGTTATGTCGGCTGTGTGACTCTAAAGTTGCACAGATAAGATTACATCTTTGATTGTCACATAAATACAAATATATCTTACATTTTAATAAAACTTCATACAAACGAACGACCCTAAATTACCGTAGCAAGCTAAACCATGCTACGCAAAATAAAGTCCGCGTGGATTCGTAGCGGCTTCGCGCTACGAGCAGCTACGGCGTAGGACTATTTGGCGAATTAACTGTAAACTTTTAATGCTTTACGACATACATAGATAGTGCCGTATTTTTTTCTATGCACTTGTATATAGCTTTAAACTTTCAGGACATGAAAAAACGCAAGATATTTAATATTTTATAAGGCTTTTTCACTTTATTAACTACATTTCGTATACATATAAAGTGTGAAAAACATACAAAGTGTCTGATCGCGTTTCGGTAGCATACTTTTTAAATGCATTACATTAAAACCTTAAATCGGTTGCTCTGCAGGCTTATACTAAACAGACTAATATACTAAATCACAAGCTTAGATGGAGCGGGAAAAAATTAATAACGTGCAGCGTGCAGTTTGGTAATATTTACTTCTTTCATGTATTTCCTTTTAAAATATAAAACCAACTCTGAGTAAATACGACGCGTCAGCTTATTGTTTTGTACTCAAAACAAAGCAATGTTTTCCTTTCTATTTTTAGATCTGTCACGGTTCGCAGGTACTTTCTCTAGCTGGAATCCTTGCGTGAACGTTGGCTGTGTTTGTAAGAGATGTGTTTGATCAACTTTATAAGGGCTCATGATGATTTGAAGAAAAACATCGTGAGGAATGTTATATAGTGAGTAAGAGTGCTGATGAATACGCGGTCCTAATCTGTTAATAAAAGATGAGATCCTTTCCTGCATTTATATGTTTATTTTTGTTAGATGTAAACATTTACACACTTACCCAAGATGGCAATTTCACCTGTGATCTGAATCAGTTAAAGGGTGATTTTATATGTCATTCTTAACAACTTCCGCATTGGAACTCATACATGAATTTAAAAAAAAACATACATTTTATTCCATGTTGTATCGGACGTAAAGAATTGCACCATCCCATTTCTTCCCGTGGGTGTCGTAAAAGGCGACTAAGGGACTTACTAGAGAATGGGCAGCAGCGTTCTCTGTGCATTTTACCACCATACTGCGATCGCCTACCCGCCTGCCAAGCGTGGCGATTATGACCCGCCTAAATGTGGGGTGGCCTATGTCCAGTAGTGGACGTCTTTCAGCTGAAATGATAAAGATGACCCAAAACTCGAAACTCAAAGCATTTATTTCAAATAAATGAAAAGTGCCCTTTTCAACTGTCAGAGGGTCGGTCGTCGTCTTTCTGACTAGAAACATGAAGTTTATTACCCATTTTAAAGCGTAGTAGGTACTATGGAGAAGAATGTGCAAGAAACTCCATGGCAAAACAAAATTTGGTACAAAAATTGGTTACCAACCGGCCGATTAGTTGGGTTTGGTTGGTTGGTTACCCCCCAGTGGGTTCCCGCATTAACGAGGCGGGGGGCTCAGTAGCCGTGGCTTGGACACCCACGGTGAAGCTAAGAGGAACCCGAGGAGGGGCCGCTAGTCAGGGCTTTTGCCGTCAAGCCGACGACGTAGCGGCCAACACGTAGGTTGCGGTGTCGCTTGGGTGACATCGCAACTGAGGCGGGCTGCGATGTCGTAGTATCTGAGGCGTCGCGGCTGAGGGTGAGGGGAGGCCGTGTCGGAAGAGGAGTGCCGATATTGAGGTGCGCCGATCTCCCTACCTTCCGCGGCCTGAATGGGGTCGCCACCGTCCGATGGCGGACGCCGTGAGGCCGCAGGGGAAGAGGAGTGTTGGTATAGCGTTGGCCACTCTCACTATGTCCTGCGGCCGAAAAGTGGTAGGCGGCGGGGCCACAGTCCTGACCCGACGCAGGGGGACCAAGGGTGCCATTCACGGGGTCGTCTGGCGCCCATGTGCTAATTGGTCCCCGGGGTGGTTACGGCGTGTTATGTGTTTATGCGCGCCGTGAATGGGGGTATCCCCCAGGTGAGTGCGGTAACGGACAGCCGCGGCGGGTTCGCGGAAGAGTTCTTTCGTGCCCGTGTTCCCGCTATTAGCGGTGTAGCGCTACACACACCGTGGACACCGACATTTAACGCGTCCGTAATTAAAAGAAAAATAAAATAACCTTAATATTGTGGCTTTATTTTAATTATATTTATTTTATCAGAAGCCGTCCAATGGCATACAGAAGAAGGATGGAATGATCGGATTGGTTCATTTTAGCTAGAAAAGTAAGACCTTCGTACCTACGGCTACACACCAAGCTATACATTTCTACTATAAACTGACTTCTCATTGAACGGCATATGTATACAATGCGAGCTCAGCTAGAACTGGAAATGTATAGTTTGATCTATGTGTACTGTGTTGGACAACAAACTGACCGAAAATAAAATAAATCAATTTCAATTACAAGTCTACCTGAATATTATTTCGGAAGGTAATTTTTAATTGTCCGGTGGTTTATTTTAGCTTCTGTTAACAAACCTTAATGTCGGTCCGGTGTTCCGACCTTTACAGCATTTATATAAAGGTCACCCTTCAGAATGTCCATCCAGGTATATTAGGAGACAATTTTAATGTCATTAAAGATTCAGCTCTGTCATCGGTAAAAGCATATTTTTAAAGAAAAATAAGCGACCATTTTTATTGTGATTCCTGGATTCTTTTTTTACTTTAACTTTAATAACTTTATTTCCAACTAGCTTCTGCCCGCGACTTCGTCCGCGTCAAATTTTTACTCCCCTGACCTTTCCCGTCGCATCTAATTGCTTGCCAGTTTTCGACCATTTTTCGTTGCTGCTCCGCTCCTTTTGATTGTAACGTGATGTTATATAGCCTATAGCCTTTCTCAATAAATAGGCTACCCAACACAAAAACCAAACAAACAAACAAAAAAACTCTTCAGCATGTTACGTGCCCTGCCTGCACCAAATCATCCGAATAGCGAAATGATAACCTAATTACGTCAATCGGATATTTGCACATAAAATCGCAGTTTATCATTTTACTGAATCAACGAATCGGCGCCTCGTGTCGCCGAATCGCCGAACGCTCACCTACTTTAAAATCTGCTGATCCACGTTTAGGAATCGGTAGCATTGTAATTTTTAAGATAATTAATTTTAGACACTTCGGTACTAGCATCGTCCGAATCTAGACTTAGGAATTAACTTAAGTTTATATTGTAATTTTTACCTTAATTAAACCCTTATTAAAATAACTTCCGTTGTCTTTAAGTCCTCCGGCTGTCACCTTCATAATTAGCAAGTATGGATTTAAAAATAAACATAAATGCGGTAGGTTAGCACAATAACATTAATCACCATCATCACCATCATCACCATCATCATCATCATCATCATTTCAGCCGTTAGACATCCACTGCTGGACATGGGCCTCCCCAAATTTGGGGGGTTTGCCTTAATCGCCGCGCTTGGCAGGCGGGTTAACGATCGCAGTATAATGGTAAAGTAAATAGAAAACGCTGCTGCCCATTCTCTAGTAATACCCGTAGTCGCCTTTTACGACACCCACGGGGAGAAATGGGGTGATGCAATTCTTTACGTCAGACACCACACGAACAACTCTAACACAGTAATTCTAGATATCACTGAGTATCTCCACTGGCACATGACGTTGAGATTATTTTATTTTATTTTTTGAGGGATAATAAACAACTACAACATAATATAATAATACATGAGTTTAACAAAATTTTAACAGGTAATGTTGAAATCAACTGCATTATGCGCAGATAAGATATATTTAAAGATCTGTGGTTGCCACTAGACGAGCATAACAAATATTTTGAAATAAATAAATAAGTTACTATAAAGCTAGCTATAGCTAAAAAGTAAATCGGATCAGAAACAGTTTTAGTTCAGATTAAACTTGTGTTATGGGTGCCAGGGCTCTCTCTGTGTATAAATGTAACTATAATTGAAGATGTGGAGTATGAGTGTGGATGGCTATAAAAGTAAGATGAAGACCAAAGAAATTATGAATGGACTGTGTGAAAGAAGATATTGCTAGAATTGGGGTGACTACCGAGATGACGACTCATTGAGAAGTATGGAAGAAAATACATGTTGCGCTGTCCAAGTCAGTAAGTATAAGGGTAGGAAAATGATGACCTAGAATTGTAGATGTATCTAGATACGAAGTACCTAATAGGCATATAAAACTATATCTAATGACAAATTACCTGTCATTTACATTTACCTTTTGTCCTCTTCCGCATAAGTTCCGGTTAACTTTCCTGTTAATTTCTAGTAGTCGGCTTTTATTACAACAGGATGCAGCTGATTACCAGTGTTTTACAAATATGTGTCAGCAAACTGAAGGGATCTGCTAGGACCGATCCTTGCCAGGGTCGCAAGATTTGATCGAAAGAGACAGCGTGGCCCTGGCACATGGGCAACTGAAGGAACACGGGTGGGTTTTAGTCAGTAAATGCTGACACGCCCTTACGCTCTGCCTAAGAGCGGGAGACATCATTTGATGATTTTCCACCCACAAAAAAAAGCGACTGCTTTCTGGGTAGATTACGATACCCTTTAATAAAACTGGTTGTCCGACCTTCGGACTTCCCAGTTTAGTTACAAACCGATGGATGTTTTCGGAAGAAGAAAAAAACCTTCTTACTAAACTTTAACCGTTGACCCTGGTTACTTATCCTTTTGGTGACCGTACTTACGTAGAATCTTTCGCAATACAATGTCGTCAGAATGCATGGCACCCACGCGCCTCGCCGGCTCAATGAGATGACGCTGCCTCTTGCATAGTCTCATGTCTGGTCGTATTGAAGAATTGTCCAGAACGCTGAGAGTCGAAATGGGTATATTAACCGGCTGCAAATAGAGGAGTATGAAAGGCTTTGTTGGGTTGTGCATTCGTCGCGCTGAAGTGAGATTCCAATGCAGTTTTAGTCTATATTTGATGTACTATGTAACGCGGCGTTTGGTCCCAGCTGTCATTCGTGGATCTTTCAGATTTGTGGTCGTCAGAAGCCCGAAAGTTTGACAACCAGTCTTAACAAGAGGTATCGTACTACCCAGTTACTCGGTTTTGGACGTCAGATTGGCAGTCGTTCCATGTAAAATACTGGTTTCCAGTTGCATCCGATTTTACTTGAAGCTAACCCCATCATAGTTGTATACTAGACAAAAGATGATGATTTCAAGAAATATTTATATCACCGAACTCAAAATTATCAGCTCATATAAATAAACAGAATATGAATGTTAATCAAATAAAAAAGTTTCGAATATTACACAGGATTGTTAAATCTGCTTTCGGTTTACTTCTGCGTTGGTGTCGTTTTTGAGATCTGATTTTAATTAGTATACCCAAAAATATTGTTTTTTTTTAAAGGACTTATCAGTAATAATAATAAGTATTTATAAATCCAACAACATCTTTCCACGCCAGGTGGGGGACGCCCTAAGAGGACATATATAGTAACCTTATCTATTAGCGATGATGTTTCCGTGTAGAAAGTTTTGTACTGTCTTAGCATGGCGATTACAAATTCAAATGTAAACGTTGCAGACAACGTCAAGCATGACTGCATGACGTACAATTTTTCGCCGATCTCGACAGTTTGGGATAGAAAACTTTCTTCCGAAATAGTCCACATAAAAAAAGATCTGATGTATGAATGTTAACGGAGCAAAGGAGGAATGTAATGATCGTACCAGGTGGCGTTCTGTAATTTTAACCTACACCCATGGGAAGAAGGCGATTTTAAATGTTTATTAATACACAATCAATTGAACCGTCTTTTTTTTAAAGTGATAATTATAAGAAGGTTATGTAATGTCTGTATATTCTTTACTTCTGTTACTGATAAGTAAACAACTTAATAAACATGTGACTTTTCTACTGCGAACGTTCAAAGATAGCAACTATACGTAACTGCATTTGTACCGCTCTGTGACGTCATACAGTCTTGTGATGAAGTCAAGTGCGGTGTCCATAGCTCTACGTCAGAAGCCATATTTCAGCGTCCATTGACAAAATCTATAAAAATAAATATATTTGAAGTGTCTGTTTGTAATTTCAAATTAAAAGGTTTTCACTAAATGCATTTGAAAGTATATACGGTACGTAAATTAAAAAAAACATTTAAAAAATAACTGTCTATTTGTTCCGGCTAATCTTTGAAACGGCTGGACCGTCTGGGCTGTCACTGGCAGATAGCTGATGTTATAAGGAGTAACATTAGCTTTTTATTTGAGTAGCACGTCCCTGTGTGATAATTTGCGAACACCACGCGGGTGAAGCCGCGGGCACAGCTAGTACTTTAATAACTTTATTGTTATACTGTTGTTATGTGTTGACAGTACCGTGTGTTGCCGGACGTAAAGAATAACACCACCCCATTTCTTCCCGTGGGTGTCGTAAAAGGCGACTAAGGGACTTACTAGAGAATGGGCAGCAGCGTTCTCTATGCATTTTACCACCATACTGCGATCGCCAACCCGCCTGCCAAGCGTGGCGATTATGGCAAAGCCCCCCAAATTGGGGGAGGCCTAAGTCCAGCAGTGGACGTCTTACGGCTGAAATGATGATGATGATGATGATGATGTGTTGACATGTTGGAAAAATGGACGCTGTGTTAAAACTCTACCTCATCATGCTCAAGCAATCTGCCTAGCCTTTTCCCAACTATGTATGGGATGGCTTCCAGTCTAACCCGATGCAGCTGAATTCCACTATTTTACATGGAACAACTGTCTTACTATCTGACCTCCACAATTTAGTTACTAAGCAACACGATGTCTCTTAGTGAAACTGTTTAGACTTTCAGGCTTCTGATAACTCGTAACGACTGACATTGATCCTTGACAACTGGGACCAACTACTCTACGTGCTTACCGAGGCTGAGTATACAAATATGGTCGACCATCATCGAATCGACCACGACCAGCATTGCTAACCCGTGCGGATGTTGTAACTTAGCCACGAGTACCCTTGAAAATCCATCATGCTCATACTCAAGGCCATTATATCAATCACCACCCTTAACTGACGAATTTTTGATAGAAATGCCTATGTATATTGTTACAAACAAAAGATGGATACCTACGTACCATTGAAAAAATCAAAACCCTAATTGCGTACCACATTATTTACCATAATCAAAATCATTTTGAAAGTTATTGCTAATCCAATCTTTCATATGTTCGAAATAATTATTTGCTTAGTAATGTAAACAACGCTATGAATGTTGTGGAACTGTCAAAGTGTAAGCGATTCCTACTGATACGCAATTACCCCTCTGGCTTTTGTGTAAAGTGTGATTTCTGTCATTTTACCAGATTTTGGATCCATTATGACTGTGCCTTATCCTTATTGCATAAACCAGCGTATGCAACCGCATTACCCTATTTAAATTTGATCATTTCGATTGGTTAATTTCGTTCTAATGCGGCAGTTTTTTAATGCATCTTTCATACAGTAAAAGTTTTAAAACAAATGAAGAACCATTAAACTCTCATTGTTATCATCAAATATGGTTACTTCAAGAACTTGAACATTGCTAACACTATAGAAATCAAACAAACACCAAACTTCAAGTCCTGCCCCAGATCAATACCTTCATCCATTCAGTTTCATCCGCAGGATCCCAGTCTTCGCTACTATGACGCACGAAGATTAGGGCGTTCTGACCACGCCGAGACACTCAGGCGCCGATATGGCTAGACCGAGGTCAGACGAGCCTGTTCCAGCCAAAAAATAAATTCTTCTAACATTCATTTATCTTCTCTTTCAATAACATTATTGCGTAATATGTATTCGTTGCCAAAAATATAGGTTTTATGGGAGCGTTGTATAAATTGTCTAGGTTATGTAATGGTCTTGAAATCTTGGTGCATTGGTTTAGCCTGTGTGTTATGTTTCTGCTGGACCTCAAATATGGCACCTAAATAATGAAGAAGCACCTAAAAAATGATGATGTACTCCATAGATTTTCGATCGTATTTGTGATGTTCTTCAGAAAGATCAGGTGCGTAGTACTCGCAACCGGCGTGCGTGTATGACCAGAAGTATGAACGTAAACGATGATCCTTACGTACTCATTTTGCATTTTACATGGCGTTCTGTAGTTTCTGCCTACTCCATGGGAAACAAGCGTGAGTTTATGTATGTATTTTTAGTCCTGTTTTACCGTAAATAAACGAACTTTCTTTCTTTATAAATGAAAGTAATTCGACATAGTCACCTCACGCTTACGTGATAAGATTTTGACCACTGCAGACGACGTCATATAAAATAGTAATTAATGAACCTCTCTCAAATAATGAAAGGACTATATAACTGCTTATAAAAATATCAATTGAGCGTAGAACTTCAGATCTTTACTAATAGGAATTGGGATTTCCAGGGTAGCAATGAATAATAGTTAGCTAGAGTTAACTTTATAAAATAGAACTCAAAGTACCTATCCATAATTCTTAGAATATTGACGTAGTGTCTATTTATATCATCAATGGCTTGTATACTATAACGCCCCTCTCTAATACTTCTAGATTAAAAATAAACCTTCATTCCATAAATTAACATAGAAAAACAAACTAGTTAGACTTGCAAAAAGCCTATAAAATTGATATTTCATAAAAAAAATATTATTGCAATACAGAAGTTTGTCATGGCACAATGACGTCACTGGTAAAAGGTCTAACAGTTCCTAGACACAGCAAAGGTCTATAAATAACCCTGTTTATAAAGTTAACTCATTAAGCCATGAAGACATATAGCTAGACGATCATGCGAATATAATGTGATATTTCTTATGTGACATTTTCGTCCGGACAAAGTTATTTACCAACAAAACAAAACTCTAAAATATACCAATAACGTAAATATCCGTCGCACTACCTCGCTACAGCGGCCGGCTACGCACGATCCGCCTACGGTTTTGAGTTTCAAAGCATTCATACATGCGAGAACGAGATGGCAATCACCCAACCAATACTGCAATGCCTGAGTTCGAATAGGACGGAGATAGTTATCGATCAGCTTGCGTCACAGAGAAAGCGTGGGCGCGATGACGTCACGCCGCACCCGCCAATCACCACTAAAGGAAAAGGCGCCACGAATTAGCGAAGTGTTGGAATATATTCATGAAGAGTTTTTCCTTAGTCTCATATCAGTTCTGGGTAGCATCAATGAAGTTCAAATCCTTTGGAATTTGCTTACAACTCAACATTTCTTTTAGATATTCCTAAATGACATAATAACGTCTAAGAATAACCATGACATTATCTTCTTTTGCTTCATCCATAAAAACTATAATGATAACGTGCCAGGTATTTTTGTTGCTTTATGTAGCTGATTTAAATACTGATAAGGATTCAGTCTACAATTAAATAAGTTTTAAGATAAGTAATAAAAATATAATATGTAAGTAGGTTTATTCAACCTTTATGAATTGGGTCATTAGGATGCAGTCTACAATTAAATTTTAATATATTATATTTTAGTTATTGATGTACCTAAAGAATTTGTCTCGCTTTAAAAAAAATATTTAGTAGAAAACAGCTACAGAAACGGAATAAACCTACAAACATTCGTAGGCCCTACGGCTGGGCTACGAAGCTCTACGCGTGGGAGCTTCCTAGTATTTTTCGTAGCGTTATCATTTTGTTGCTACGAGCGCTACGAGAATGGAAGCATACGACATCTAGTTGTATTTTGTGTAAACTTTTTTTGCTTACCTTAGCATTTTATTGTCTCAAAAGATGGTGTCACTATTTTTATGAAGATGCGACATCTAGTGGTATCTACTGAAACTAACAGACAATGCACATTTTCGTAAGTAGTTTCACAAATGTGCAATAGATGGCAGTAAAACGAATCTTAAAGAATCATTTTTATTATTTAGTAAAATTATATTTTTCATCTCAATTCTATTAAAAAAAAAAAATGTTAATAGATGAACGTGAAAATTAATAGATTTTTAATTCAGAGTTAATGAAATGTATCCGGTTCGAGTAATCTTTAGTTGCAGCATCACGACTCAAGTATTCCACAGAGCTATAGGCAGAAGATTTTTCTCACCTTGAAACATAAATTACTAACTAAAATACCCTTGCTCCGCCTTCCATGAATACAGGGCTCATCACTGTTCCTTGTGATATGTCGTATTTGTATTTATTACGCAAACAACAATAATATTCAATCCCTTGTAAATTGGCTAGCCTGATCAGCCGTTCACGCTTACAACTGGTTTTGTGTCACTGTCAAAGTCAAAGTGATCTTTGTTGTTGTTAAAATAAGATTGCTTTTGGATTGTTGGCTCTAACAAGTCTGTCAACATTATCACAGTGATCTTTGTCCCAACTATGTTGAGTTGGGAGTTTCTAACCTCCACAGTCCAGTTACTGGGCACCCGATACCCCTTGGTAAGACTGGTGTTCAGACATTTGGACTGAGAGTCTGAGCTTACAACTCATCATCATCATTTCAGCCGAAAGACGTCCACTGCTGGATATAAGCCTCCTCCTATTTGGGGGGTTCGCCATAAACGCCACGCTTGGCAGGCGGGTTGGCGATCGCAGTATAATGGTAAAATGCATAGAGAACGCCGCTGCCCATTCTCTAATAAGATAAGACCCTTAGTCGTTTCTTACCACACCCACGGGATGAAATGGGGTGGTGCTTTTATTACGTCCGCACCACACGGAACTTACAACAATGAAAGCATCATTCTTCAGAGCGGACGAAATATCATAAAAACATACCTAAATAATTATTTTGATGAGCAATTTAGGGTTCAATGTTCTTGACATTAATTTTTATTAGTCAGCCATACTTCAGATAGTGATGACAGCTCAAATGTCAATATTTCTAGTTACTGATTTATTTGTACTGGTTCTTGAGTGGATTTCATGTCCTTCATGTTTTTTGCTACTTTATGCTCTTAATCATAATAGCCACATTGATCACTGTTGGAGATCCGTTAACTTAATTATAATTTATGGTAAAGTGTAAAAAAATATATCACATATACAATTTAAGGTTACGTAAGAGAAAAATCAAAAGGCGCACTTCCGCACATTTTATTTAAATGACATAGAAAACGAATAGAATTCAATTTAATTTAGGTACATTATTATTGTTCACGAGAGTCGATACACAGCCGGTATATTCTGTGAAGATGTCAACGTGAAATTAAAAAAAAAAAAACAAAATCAAGAGTCATTTGTTCAAAAAAGGCGAAAAGTCAGCACTTTTTGAACGTCAAAGTTAAATAACACCCCCAAAACGCCCACCCTTCACCACTTCCTGGTGCATTCAATAAACTCAGCCTATCGCAGTCCAGTGCTGGACATAGGCGTCTCCCATGCTGCGCCACAACATCCTGTCCTCCGCCTTCCGCATGCAGTCTGTCCCAGCCACCTTTTTGAGGTCGTCGGTCCATCTAGCTGGGGGGTGTCCCACACTACGCTTGCCGATACGCGGTCTCCACTCCAGGACTCGTGTGCTCCATCGGCCATTGATCCTTCGACAGACATGGCCAGCCCACTGCCACTTCAGCCTGCTTACTCTGCAAGCTATGTCGGTAACTTCAGTTCTTTTCCGGATAACTTCATTCCTGATTTTATCCTTCAAAGAAACTAGTGCATTACTGGGAAGATAAAAGAAAGGTAGTGTGACGTAAACCGAAAACTTAGGGAAAGTAAATTTGAAATAAGCTGTCATTTCACTTGATGTGTTCACAATTTTGACCTCACTTAAAGGTAACCTACGTTTTCATGGTGAGATATTAGAAGAATGCATCAGCTGGTATTAATTCTATCTAACCTAATCTAACTGGCCTGTATTGTCCTACTGCAGGACAAAGGCCTCCCTCTCCCGATTGGGTCCCACTAAACGCACTACGACATCGCGGCAGGCCGGGACAAGGATGGCGATACAAACTTGACTCCTACCGAAAGGACTGGCCAGGACTAGCAAAAGACAGAATTGTGTGGAAAAGTATTAACGCTAGTTCGTTATTAAATCTCATTAGTCATTCTGTTCAAGGCAGTTGGATATTGACACGTTTTTGCTCTTCACTTGGGTTTTTCATAGGAAATGACTTCTAAAATTTACTTAAAAAACGTTAGTCTCTTAAGTGGGTGGGTACTGTAAATAAATAAATCTATTGTTCATTTGGTTAAACACTTTATACCATACGATTTAATTAAGTACAGTCCGCTGCAAACAGTTGTGTACATAGACAAGAATTAAATGTCTACAATCTTTGTTCCATACCAGTTTTAAAATGGGGTATCGTATTACCCAGTTTTTAAAAGTAGCATACGATTACGACTACTAGCCTATAACCAGCGGACGATCAAGACGCTTTCAACGATACCTCATTTGTCAAGTAGTTTAGAAGTTATGAGGGAAAAGATGACACATACATATATACCGCTCAAAATCATAACCTTCCTTTTTGCTTCGCCGTAGTCGGGTAAAAAGGCAGGCAGATGATGATGATGATGTTGAATCTCTGTTCCATAATATTGTATCAATGTCAACCATAAAACATTTTACAGATTCATGGGTTTGTTACCGCTGTGATAAGTGAAAACGTAGGCGTAGACCGTGGCAAATTTTATTTACTACGCACGGCACAAATTAAGCTATTCATTTCCAGCATAAGCTGACTTCTCATTGTCAAAAAAATGTATACAATGCGAGCTCACCTAAAACTGGAAATGTTGATATGTAGCCTAGGTACGTTTAACTTCATACTATCCATTAACTGACCTACTGCAGAATAAAGGCCTCTTCTAAGAAGGAACGTAGTTATTAGAAACACATCTCTTGGAAGGTAATGTTCGTAAAATACGATTAGACCACATTCGGATTGACGTACAAATATTACGGCAGGATAATATCGCGCACTGGAATATCTACTCTCGGCGTTGAACCGAGCATTAAGAATTGAACACAGTGCATCCCAGTGCGAAGAAGAAACCCAATGATTGATTTTCAACTCTTAAACGGTAAGTAGTGCGTTTAAGATCCAGTACGCAATAAAATGGCCCACAGTGTTTTTAGGGTTCCGTACCCTGAAGGTAAAACGGGACCTTATTACTAAGACTTCGCTGTCCGTCCGTCCGTCTGTCACCAGGCTGTATCTCATGGACCGTGACAGTTAGAGAGTTGAAATTTTCATAGATGATGTATTTTTGTTGCCGCTATAATAACAAATACTAAAAACAGAATAAAATAAATATTTAAGGGGGCTTCCATTTAGTAAAAGTCTGACACGCCCTCCCGCTCCGCCCAAGAGCGGCGGGCGGCGTGTCAGACTGGGTTATTTGATGATTTCCCAACCACAAAAAAAAAGGGAGGCTCCCATACAACAAACGTGATTTTTTGCTCTTTTTGCGTGATATTGATAACGGCAACAGACGCTAAAAATATACACAGAATATTGAGTTATACGATATATTCAATGTAAAAATAAATAAATAAAAATGAAACAAATATTTAAGGGAAAAAATCACGTTTGTTGTATGGGAGCCCCCCATACAACAAACGTGATTTTTTGCCGATAATGGTACGGAACCCTTTGTGCGCGAGTCTGACTCGCACTTGGCCGGTTTTTTTTTTTAAATTTGTGCGTAACTACGGCCACAGGTTTTCCAGTTTAATCTGACATCTCACTGTACGAAAAGCCTATATAGTGCGAGGTAAGCTAAAACTGGAAATGTATAGCTTGATGTGTAGCCGTGTTTACGTGGACTTATAATGGTTTCTATAATATATGTAATTTATGTTCACATTTCCCTATACTATTTTTTTGTTCGCATACGGCACGCCTAACCAATAATTTGCTAAATAATTTCCTACATTATCTTAAGATTGAAATACAATAAAATTTGTTTCGTACTAACCTAAAAAAAACTATAGGTAATAACGGTAAAATTTGAACCAATGAACCATGATTATTTTTGATATCTCTTACCTAGATAGAGGTACGAAATCGACTGGTGAACTTGACATCTTGGCTTCGATTACCAGACCGGGCAGAATGGGTTATTGGGTTTTCCACTATACCTATATATAGAAATTTCTCTATAGCAGCCCATATTCTGCATTTGTGCCTGGTTTATGGCAAAAGGCTGACCTCTCATCATCATCATTTCAGCCGTAAGACGTCCACTGCTGGACTTAGGCCTCACTCAATTTGGGGGGCTTTGCCATAATCGCCACGCTTGGCAGGCGGGTTGGCAATCGCAATATGATGGTAAAATGCATCGAGAACGCTGCTGCCCATTCTCTAGTAAGTCCCTTAGTCGCTTTTTACGACACCCACGGGAAGAAATGGGGTGGTGTTATTCTTTACGTCCGGCACCACACAGTACAACAAAGGCAAACCTACTATCATATAAGACTTGAATATAATTAGCGAAAAGTTGTTGTAGGAATATATAACGTGTAACATAATTAACGCAAAACCTCATATACTAGAATATTTAGGTAAAATCGAACTTTTTTTACAAACATTTTTATTTAGAAAATAGCGTTGATCCCAGCATTACTTTACGCATTTAAAATAGAGTCTTATTGCCTTCACATAAAATTTAATTTTCTTTAGTTCAAAATACGTAAATACCTATAGTAAAATTCCCTGAACTCTATTCAGTAATCAATTATGAACAAATTACTTTCAGGACTCGCGCTTATTCTGTTTCTCATTTTGCACATAAAGGTTTATTTATTTATTAGGTTATCACCTTATCACAATAATTATAACCACTTGTTATATATTACATATTAAACACACACAGTTAAAATAAATAAGAACAATTAATGTTCTAACCGTGGGACCTTCATTTTCATTTTAATATTAAACAACACTAAACTTAATTTGATGATTATTTGGTAATAATACCGAAAAGTGTGTGTTAAATCGTTGATAATAATAATATATTAATCATTTATTTTGACCAAACTAGTGTTACATTTCATAAACCTGCCAAACTGCGTAACAGTTTGTCGGCAGGATTAGTGCTCGACCGTCGCCCTGCACGTGTTTAGTCTTTAGCCTATCAAGGCTGGTTGGTTTATTTTATGCCAATTTTGGTGCTATTTTTTTTTTAAGAATTCAGTTTCTTTTTAAAATAAAATTATTCATTTTATTATTTTAACAGGCTGATAACAAATTGTAATAACAGCTGCACTATTTAATGTGATAACGTAATCGCTACCCTTTTTTGGGTGAGAAATCATCAAATGACTTCTCCCGCTCTGGGCGGAGCGGGAGGGCGTGTCAGACTTTTACTGACTAAAACCCACCCGTGTTCTTTCAGTTGGCTATGCCAGGGCCACGGTAACTGTTTCGAACAAATACGCGTCCTTTTTAGGGTTCCGTTGCCAAATGGCAAAAAACGGAACCCTTATAGATTCGTCATGTCTGTCTGTCTGTCTGTCTGTCTGTCCGAGTACGTCACAGCCATTTTTTTCCGAAACTATAAGAGCTATGCTGTTGAAACTTGGTAAGTAGATGTATTCTGTAAACCGCATTAAGATTTTCACACAAAAATAGAAAAAAAACAATAATATTTGGGGTTCCCCATACAGCGTTATAGAACTGAAACTCAATTTTTTTTTTATCTATGGATAGGTCTTCAAAAATGATATTGAGGTTTCTAATATCTTTTTTTTTAAAACAAAAATATTTGGGGTTCCCCATACATAGAACTGAAACTCAAAATTTTTTTTTTCATCAAACCCATACGTGTGGGGTATTTATGGATAGGTCTTCAAAAATGATATTGAAGTTTCTAACATCATTTTTTTCTAAACTGAATAGTTTACGCGAGAGACACTTCCAAAGTGGTAAAATGTGTGTCCCCCCCCCCCCCCCGAAACTTCTAAAATAAGGGAATGATAAAACTAAAAAAATATATGATGTACATTACCATGTAAACTTTCACCGAAAATTGGTTTGAACAAGATCTAGTAAGTAGTTTTTTTTTAATACGTCATAAATCGTAAACCACAATTTACCTTTCATTCAGTCAACTCAAATATAAAAATTAAAAAAAAAAAAAACATTTAGTTTCATAAACGTAAACCTTATGCATAAACCGTGAATGCCTGCAGGTTTGTACGGAACCCTCGGTGCGCGAGTCCAACTCGCACTTGGCCGGTTTTTTTTTTGTTTTTGTGGGTTGGAAATCATCAGATGCGTCTCACGCTCTGGGCGGAGCGGGAGGGCGTGTCAGACTTTTACTGACTAAAACCCACCCGTGTTCCTTTAGTTGCCCATGTGCCAGGGCCACGGTGTCTCTTTCGAACAAATCTTGCGACCCTGGCAGGGTAATCGCTACCCTGTATATCTCTGCCCAGCCCTTCAGGGCATACAGGCGAAATATTATGTTTCCTATCGGTCTCGGCAGGTAAGTGAAATCAACGTAACATAAAACAGACAGGCATTCCGCTTTGTGTACGTAATTCGGTAATGCTACACCTCAATGAGTTCTGTTACAAAATGATTCACAGAATAGAAAATGATCACAACGGGCTGTTAATTCAATTAACGTTTTCGACTACTTATTAACAGCGTTTTCTGATAGCTAAGCACATCTAGTCATGCTATGTTTGTACGGTAGGTAAATAATTCTATCACCAAGAGGCTGGAGAACTCGCTGAATAGGATGCACATTGCTCAATTATTAGTTCACTAGCTTCTGCTCGGGACTTTGTCCGTTTTAAATTTTTTCTTCCCCCGAGCACCCCCGTCGTATCGAATCGCCTGCCATTGCGGGGTCTTCGTATTCGTGACTTTTTCCTTTTTGCTCGGCTCCTAAGAGTTCTAGCGTGATGTTATATTACTTATAGCCTTCCTAGATAAATGGGCTACCCAACACAAACAGGATTCTTCCAATTTCAACCAGTAGTTCCTGAGATTAGCGCGTTCAACCAAACAAACAAACAAACTTTTCAGCTTTATAACATTATATAATATAGATTGTAACGAATCAAAGCAACACCACTGATCTCACTTTGCCCACTTGCAGGAATAGCCCTC
Source organism: Aporophyla nigra (assembly GCA_947507805.1). NCBI lineage: Eukaryota > Metazoa > Arthropoda > Insecta > Lepidoptera > Noctuidae > Aporophyla > Aporophyla nigra. The sequence goes on along the minus strand of OX382292.1, from coordinate 19,684,652 downwards.
CTAGAGTTTGAAGGTATATTGCTTGTGCCACTGAAAAGCTAAAGTAGAAGAAAGAGAAACAGCATTTACTTTACAATGTCATCATTCAGTCGTAAAACGTCCACTGCTGGGCATAAGCCTGCCTCAAGTATGGATTTGCCATAATCACCATGCTTGGCAGGCAGGTTGGCGATTGCAGTATGGTGGTAAAATGCATAGAGAACGCTGCTGCCCAACCTCTAGTGAGTCCCTTAGTCGCCTCTTACGACACCCACGGGAAGAAATGGATAGTGCTATTCTTTACGTCCGAAACCATACGGAACCTTTACAATGTAACGCCGAGCAATGGTGGCCCAGTGGTATCGGCCCCGTCATACGAGTTGTAGGTCGTGAGTTCCAACTCAGGCAGGCGCTTTACTTTGTGTAAATAATTTCATCACTACTACTCTCTTAAAGGTGAAGGAAATCATCGTGAGGAAACCGGCATGTCATAGAACAATTCGAAGACTTGTGACATCTACCAACTCTATTGGACCCGCGTGGTAGATTACGACCCACTTCCTCTCCTCGCGAGGAGGCCTGTGTCCCGGTAGTGGGAACAATATAGGCTGATATGAGTAACGAAGCCGAGGGGCAAACTGAAGAGCCGTAACAGCTTTTTCAAGTTAACCATCCCTTTAGACGATGGTAGATCTAGTGCTGTACGATTGAAACTGTGGCTTTTCAAACATCCATAAACGATTGTATCGACTTTGACAAGACTTTCGCTGAAGTTATAATATATCGGTCTGAAATAAAAGATTTTTATTTTTTATTTATTTTATTTATAGACATAGGCTATCCCGTTCCGGTAGCTTGTTCCCGTGGAATGTTTTCCGAAATCCACGCGGGCGAATTCATAGGTACGGCTAGTGTGAAATAATAATGATTACCTGTACTACTCTAAGTAAATATATGACACCCAAAATTAGTGCCTGATATTAATCATGTATTACTTTTAGGTAGACTTCCATTGTTAAGAGTTTTTAGAGTGAGATCACTTCCTTTACAAAAATTACATTACAATAAATAGGTGCCTATTTTGCACTTTAGATAAGTAGGTAATTATTAGTTATGTACTTCATTATTTATAATGTTTTTTTAAATAATTGAAGTGGCCTTTATTACACTAATTAATGAATAATCTTCTTAATTACTGAAATAATTACAAACACGATAATGTTTATCTTCCTGTAAGTTATCTACCTATAAATAGGTAATTTTACATTGTAATAATAAACACACACACATTGTACAAATAATATACACACGGCTACACATCAACCTATATTTTACCAGTTTTAGCTGAGCTCGCATTGTATACATGTTTCGTATAATAAGGAATCAGCTTGTACTGGAAATGTGTAGTTTGATCTGTGGCCGTACATACAATGTCAGTTTATTGTTTTCTGTGCCTATAAAATTATGGCAAATAGCAGATTCATTTGTATGGAGCTTGGATTCTTGAATCACCCTAAACTTGGCAGTAAACCTTCACTTATTTTCAAACTGTTCCCTTGACAAAATTGTCTCAAGAAGACGTAAACAAATATTAAGTATGTGAAGGCGTTTTAGCAACATTGGAAAGTTGTTTAACATATACCAAATCAAATCAATCAAATAAAAATATTTTTATTTCACGTAAACCTACATGGGCACTTATGAAACGGCAGAAGTTAGGTGCACGGTTCCAGTTTGTAGATTCCTATGGAGAAGAGCCGGCAAGAAACTCCACGGTTACTCTTTAAAAATAATTGGCTTTACAATGGTTTCAAATTACAGTGTTAATAGGAATGGGAGAACAGTATAGGCCTGCCTTATTTGTAATCTTCAAAGTCAATTTATGGATCACAGGTCATCAACAATATTATTTACTTATCTATACATCTATACAAATAAATAAAATTGGAGTGTCTGTTTTTAATATTAAGATAACCACTTTTTACTAAGTGTATATGGATGTATACACGGTACATATACCAAAACATTTTTTTTACAATTTTTGTCCGTCTGTCTGTTTGTTCCGGATAATCTCTGAAATGGCTGGACCGATTTTGACGGAACTTTCACTGGCAGATAGCTGATGTAACAAGGACTAACTTAGGCTACTTTTATTTTAGAAAAAATAAATAATAGTTTTAAAAAACGAAAAAAAGGTGAATTTTGAGACGTATGTCAGCGTAGTTTGTGACGTATGACAGCGTAGTTTTCAAAGATAGTTTTTATGAAAAACTTTTTGTTAAATACCACACGTACGAAGTCGCGGGTAACAGCTATTACCTATAATATAACTTGAATTAACACATCTTACCGCGGTAGTACGTCCTATTGCGTTAATTTCCGACATCCACGCGGGCGAAGCCGCGGGCAAAAGCTAGTTAATAATAAAGCTATACTCGAGTTAGTTTGATTTTTGTTTGTTTGTTTTTATGTAACGCGCTAATCTTTGGAACTATTAATCATTTTCGAAAAAAAATTATTATATTTAACATCACGCTACGAACCTTGGCCAAACAAAAAGACAAAAAAAGTCAGAAAGAACGCTAAGCGAAAACGAAGTAATAGCGCTGGCGAGTGATGCGATGCGACGCGGTCATCATCATCACCATTTCAACCGTAAGACGTCCACTGCTGGACTTAGGCTTCCCCCAATTTGGGGGGCTTTGCCATAATCGCCACGCTTGGCAGGCGGGTTGGTGATTGCAGTATGGTGGTCAAATGCATAGAGAACGCTGCTGCCCATTCTCTAGTAAGTCCCTTAGTCGCCTTTTACGACACCCACGGGAAGAAATGGGGTGGTGTTATTCTTTACGTCCGGCACCACACGTGTAATTAATTATATTTTATTAACAAGCAGCGTAGAAACGCTGCTTACGTTTTTTGCAATCAGGCTGCAGGATGCTGAATAAAACAATATTCTCGACCGTGACACGTGTATATTTACAGAATTAAAATAATCAATACAACCCTTTAAATCCGTTTAATTCCATTGCATGACTGTTGCATTGATTTTAATGATTATAATTCCGTAATGCCAAAATCTTTACGGTCGTGAATATTATTTTTATCAACATAGGTACAACCTGACACTGACTTGCAATTTAAAAAAATCGTATAATTATTTTAAAACCGCGGGTTTCCTTGCTTGATTCGAAAGAGGATAGATAATGCATGAGCCTTCTTTGAAATAATTACTGGCAACATCTAAACAAGACAAGAGAGTAAAAAATAATTATAATTATAAATATAAAAGATAACTATAATTACAACGACAGTCATAAAAATAATAAAAGCTAATATCTTTTTCTAAAATTATAGATAATAGAGGTCCATACCATATTGCAAAAGTTATATTTCTATAACCTTGCCAATATCAAATGCGTGAGGCTTTTTTTTCAATACCACAATTTTGTCGGAACAATAGATTGCTAAACTATTTCATTCAATATCTATGAGAAATGTTATTAGCCCCTGGCTATTGTCTTGGCCAATCACGTAATGACTTGTAACATTAGGTTACAACCATTGTGGACCGCCCCATGATTTGTTACTGGTTGTATACAAATCAATTTGGTTTTTTTTGTCTATCTGTGTCATTGGCACTAGCAAAAGGCTCCTAAGTATTGGGTTTGTGGTTGGTACAAACGAGCTGTTATTTGGCTTAAAGAAAATGTAGTAAGCCTTTGAATTAAATTGGCATAATAAAAAGCCTATAATGTTCCCTTTGCCGAGACATGAGCCTCCAGTTTGTGAGAGAGTGGGTCATTATCCATCACGCTGGCCTAGTACACGTTGGTGGATGTCAAGCGGTTCTAGGACATGTCAGTTTCCTCACGATGTTTCCTCCACCATTTTGAGAGCAGTTGTCATGAAATAATTTACATAAAGTGCTTGTCTGGGTTCAAATTCACGACTTACACCACTGCTGTCAGAATTAGAATAAGCGTGAGCATTTATAATTTTCTCTTGCTGGGAGTAAAGATTATTCTTTACTCCCAGCATCACACGGAACAACGGGATGAAATGGGATGGTGTTATCGCTATCCCGTTTCATCCCGTGGGTGTCGTAAGAGGCGACTACGGGACTTACCAGGGCGGCAGCGTTCTCTATGCATTTTACCACCATATTGCGATCGCGAACCCGCCTGCCAAGCGTGGCGATTATGGCAAATTTGGGGATGTCCAGCAGTGGACGCCTTTTGACTAAAATGACGATGATGAATTACATGGTATGAGCTCTCTTGACCTCGATTCGTTGCTAGAATGGGCATTCTAGCGACGCATCGAGGTAGACCATAACAATAAATAAGTAGATCCTCATAAGCCATGTAACAACAGCGGGTTTCAGGAATTGATATAACATACTGTGTTTTAATTTTCTCGTTATTTTACATTGGCCAAGTATACCTAGAAATGGAATAGCCTACTAAATTGCAAAACCCGTGGTCCAATCAAGATATACCGGACTCGCAGTAGGAAGTGAACGGAATACCTGAATCGATAGCGATAGAATATAATTGGTCTGTCTGTCCCAGTTTGGCGTGCCCTACGGAAAGGTGAAGGCGATGCAAAGGTTACAAGATTAAACAAATAGGTAACCTTTGTACCTACCGCATAATTGTATTACAAAAAGGTGTGTCTCTTTAGAGTTCCGAGGTTGAATAGCGATATTAATAGAACCCTGAGGGTTTCTGTAGAATAACTTAGACCCTTGCACGTGTGAACCGTATCTCATGAACTCCTACGTTCACACCGACGTAAAAATATCGCGATCGAAAGAGCTAGAAGTCATGGCTTTGTCCAGCAGTGGGATGATGTGGGCTAACAGTAACCGGGACGAGCTGGACAAAACACACAACCGGTGGCCCACTTTAACCCTGGATCGAAAGAGCTAGATGTCATGGCGTTGACCACCAGTGGGATGATGTGGGCTAACAGTAACCGGGACGAGCTGTACAAAACACACCCAGTGGCTCACTTTAGCTCTGGATCGAAAGAAGCCCAGCAGTGGGATGATGTGGGGTAGTAATAAAAATAACTAGTATTAAATATGCATTAGATACTATGAATATTCAAGACAACTTACCACACACAAGAATTTTAATTGACGGTACTAGATCATGTTTGTCACTACAACGGAACTCGTATAGTGAGATGTACAGATGCCAGCACAAAAAGCTAATATAATCTGTCAAATTTCTTTAATAGATTTTCAACTCTATCGCTACAGTATTAGGTTCAAGATTGATCGGGAAATTTTGACAGTTTTGGGTAGCTCGATGTGCTGGCGTCTGTACTTGTGTATGAAGGTAGGTAGGCCTAACCATCGTGTCGTAGTTGAACTTGTCCAAGAAAAAAGAAAACACAAGAAGACAAGAATTTTAAATTACCGTACTAGATCGTGTTTGTCACTGTACTACAGAACTCTACATTGAGATGTATGTATGAAGCTAGGTCTAACCATCTTAACAATGATGTTTACCATTTTAGAATGCAAAACGTATGTAGCAGGAATAATCGAGTGTACGACTAAACGCCGACAGACACTACGCCGGCAGACTGAACACCGACAAGACTTCACTTCGACGGGACTCTTCGCCGACAGGACACTTCGCCGACACTGGGAATAATCAATTGGCTGATCTGATATTGTAATGCATTATTAAGGACCTTAACTTAATTGATTTGTATGCGAACAGTGATACGGATTCCGTCGATTGCAATACGGTCCACAAGTTCAAAGTTATCAAAAGAAATGTTTGACCATCGGATTACCTAAATGAAAACACGCAAAAAAAAATGCTTCTTTGAAAAACAAATGACATAAAATACAGGGCACTTATGAAACGTTAGAAGCTAGGTACACGGTTCCAATTGGTTGATTCCTATGGAGAAGAGCCGGCAAGAAACTCCACGGTTACTCTTTTAAAAATAATTAGCTTTTACAATGGTTTCAAATTACAGTGTTAATAAGTATAATAATAATAATAATAATCTGTGGCCCGACTGTCAAGTTGACGGTCAAAAAAATTTTTTGTCCGTGCATTTATTTTCTAGAATTTTTAAACGTAAATGATTTAACAATGTTTTGATAAGTATACCACCATAATATCATTCAAAAACACAAATGGCAACATATAACAACAATATGCAAAAGAATCATGCGAAAATTACGACTAGAAAACAATTGAAAGTGCGATGCTGACGCGAAGTCGGGCCCGACTTGCTAAAACCACACAACCAACATCTTCGGGTTCGTCGCTCAGCTCCGCCTCGCAGTTGCCGGATCCTGCTCCAGACGTGAGTCCAGTGATACCGGCTGCTGCAGTTGCGTCGAGCTCGAGCGACGAATACTTCTCGCCGCCGACGACACCACCACCACTACGTCGGCGTGGAAGAGGCCGACCACCGGCCAGCTTGGGACTACGAGGCCCACCGGCCTCTGATAGGGTCCCCGCTCCCGGTGGAAGTGTGCAGCGCATGAAGTGGACACAAGCTGTCAATGAAAATGTCATGCGCGCATACTATGGGGCTACAGAGGGGGGAACTAACTTGACTGCGTACCGTGGTCGGATGCTCTCTCTGTTCCAGGTGCTTGAGCCCGCTGTCAACGTATCATCGCAACGACTGTCGGATCAGGTACGGGTCATCCAGCGTAACCATATGCTGGATGCCACCATACTTGATCGACTTTGCATCGAATCACGGAATAGCCATGTTACGCCTGCTTCGCCACTGGTCGCGGTACAACTGCAAAATTTACCCAGTGTTTCACCGCGACCCAACTGCGTTGGTGAAGAGGATGATGACGGGGCTATGTCCGTGAGTACCCAATGCAATGCACGATTGAGGAGCGCTTTGGATGATGCTTTCCGGGAGTATCGTTCTACTCCGCCTGAACTTAGACCACGTTTACCTCGTTTGCCCATGCACAAGAAAAACAAGGCGCTGGTGTGTGCTCTAGACTCACAGTTGTCAACATGTTTTGACAGCAGCAAAGACCTCGCAGATACCCACTCAATCTTGTACTGTGCAGCTGTAGCGGCTTGTCGTGTAGCTCGTGTTAAGTTTCCTAATAGTGACAAAGCTACACGACCAAAACCAGCCGTACCAGCTTGGCAGTGCAGGATTGAGCGTCGTATCGGTGAGGCTAGAGCACTCATCGGTAAGCTAATCTGCTTCAGGGAGGGCAATACTCGCCCTCGAGTGATGCGCTTTGTGAAGCGGGCGTTCTCCGGGACGGATGTTAGTCCTAGAGATTATGTGTCCCGCGTCACAGAGCGCATCGACTTCCTGAAGCAGAAGATCAGTGCATGGGCAAACCGTATTCGTCGGTACCGGCGGAGGGTGGAGCGGTACACCCAGAATCACACATTCCAAAGCGATGAAAGGTGGGTTTACCGAGCTTGGGAGCGACCGGACCAAGGTGTGGCTGACACGCCCCTTCCGGATGATGACGCCATGTCTTCGTTCTGGCAAAACATCTGGTCGGTGCCTGTCAACCACACCGAAGGTGACTGGACTAGGGAGATCGAGCGGGCGTGCGGGCAAATATCAGAAATGGGGGCAATTACCATCAGCCCCCAAGATGTTGCTTGTGCAGTCCGTCCGTTGCCTAACTGGAAATCTCCAGGGCCGGATGGACTGCACAACTTTTGGATCAAGTGGTTCCAAAAGTCGCACGCTCGCTTGGCATCTCAGTTCCAGTCAGCTTTAGAGTCAGGGTCGCTGCCCCAGTTCTTAACAACAGGGATAACCCACCTGCTCCATAAATCAGGTAGTACCGCGGAACCCAAAAATTATAGACCGATCACTTGTCTACCGACGGTCTATAAAGTTCTTACATCCATTTTGAGAGCCAAAATTTACAAACATATAGACACAAACTCTATCTTGTCTGTCTCTCAAAATGGATGTAGAAACGGGTCCCGCGGTACTAAGGAGCTGCTCCTAATCGATATGACCATTAGTCAACAGGTTCGTCGTTCCCGAAGGGATCTGTCGACATGCTGGATAGACTATAAGAAGGCCTATGACTCGGTGCCACATACCTGGCTCAAGAGGGTGCTGGAGTTGTACAAAGTAGATACAACGCTGCGCACCTTCTTGATATCATGTATGGGGCAGTGGAGGACAGTCCTTCGCTATCCAGGATGTCGACATATCCAGAGGAATAGCGAACCGATAAGGATTGAGCGAGGTATATTCCAGGGCGATAGTTTGAGTCCACTTTGGTTCTGCCTAGCTATGAATCCTCTTAGCACACTGCTGGAGGATTCAGGTATAGGTTATCGATTGAGGAGAGGTGGTCAGGTTATATCTCACCTCCTCTACATGGATGACCTAAAACTCTTTGCCCCCAATAATTTGCAACTGATGGAGCTACTGAAAGTAACTGAAACCTTCAGTAGCGCCATCAGGATGGAATTTGGTGTGGACAAATGTGCGGTCATGCATGTAAAGCGAGGGGAGATTGTGGAATCCGTGGGAACCCAACTCTCGGATTCCATACACCTAAGATCCCTTTCCCCAATCGACACATACAAGTATTTGGGTATGTCGGAAGCGTTAGGCATCAACACTGCTGACATGAAACAATCGTTGAGGGAGCGCTTCTTTGGCCGCCTGAATAAAGTATTAAAAAGTCTTTTATCAGGCGGAAACAAGGTGCGCGCCTTCAACGGTTGGGTCATGCCGGTTTTGATGTACTCTTTCGGCATACTCAAATGGACTCAGACGGAACTTGACGCCCTGGATAGACGGGTCCGCACACTGCTGACCGCAAATCGAATGCATCACCCACGGTCATCGGTGATGAGACTGTATATCCCGCGGAAGTGCGGAGGTCGAGGTTTTTTGAATGCTAAGACCCTGCACAACCGTGAGGTATGCAGTCTCAGGGAATACTTCCTAGAAGCCGACGTGGGGATGCACCGAGATGTGGTCTCAGTGGACAAGAGCCTCACCCCGCTCTCCTTGGCTATCGAGAACTGGCGCAAACCTAAAGTATTAGATACTAATGACCGCATGGAGGTATGGAAAAGCAAGGAGCTTCACGGGCGCTTTTACCGGGTCCTACATGGATCCGATGTAGACCTCTTAGCGTCCGTATCCTGGTTACGTTTCGGAGACCTATTTGGAGAAACCGAAGGTTTTGTCTTTGCGATTATGGACGAAGTTATGATGACAAATAACTACCGGAAATATATTGTGAAGGATGGCACGGTTGACATCTGTCGGGCATGCCACCGTCCGGGTGAATCAATCCGACACATTATTTCTGGCTGTTCTTGTTTGGCTAACGGAGACTACTTGCATAGACACAACCTTGTAGCCAGGATTATCCACCAGCAACTTGCTCTGAAATACGGCCTTGTGGAATCAGAAGTACCATATTATAGGTATGTGCCCGACCCAGTTCTTGAAAATGGCAATATCACGTTGTATTGGGATCGATCTATCATCACTGATAGGACTATTGTTGCCAATAAGCCGGATATAGTGGTGATAGATCGATTAGAGCGTCGCACAATGATTGTTGATATAGCAGTCCCGCATGACGAGAACCTCGTGAAAGCTGAAAAAGATAAGCAGATGAAGTATCTTGACTTGGCTCGCGAGGTTGTCGACATGTGGGATGTGGATACGGCAGTCATTGTGCCGATAGTCGTTACGGCCAATGGCATAATAGCCAAGAGCCTCGATCAACATCTCAGGAGGCTCTCGTTAGGCAGCTGGATCAAGGGCCTGATCCAGAAAGCAGTAATTCTGGACACGGCGCGTATTGTTAGGAGGTTCCTCTCTCAGCAGCCCTGACCACCGGTAGCTTGGACCCTGTTCCCGATACCGGTGGGCTACTATTTTTTATATTTTTAAATGTTTTCTTATATCTTTTTTATATTTTAATATTTAAAAATGTAATTAATATGTATTTAAATGAAATAAAGGAAATAATAATAAACCGCAGGGCAGCTTGTGGCGAGCTGTTGGGCAGTAGCGACCCCACGGACCCTATCTCCTGGGAGAATTCTTGTTCCTCATCTCTGGCTTGCCTTTATTGGCCGGCTGGAGTGAACACTGATGAGGTTCAGAGCTCCCGCCTCATTCTTGCCTTTATTGGCTGGCTTGAGTGGAGATTCGCAAGAGCAAACGTGCTCGGGGAAAGGAAGTATTCCAGTAAGTGCTCGTAGGGATCTTGACCATCTTCCGGGCTCTGGGATTGTTTTGAAAGCCGTGGAATACCTCTCCACTTCTCAAGCACCTCAGGAAGTGTTGCCCCCTTGTCGCTACGTCACTATGTGCTAGCAACGTTTCCCGGGGGCCCATTATTGAGTGTGCAAGTCACCCCCTGCCATTTTATCCGTGTATACAAAACATTGATCAGGCAGGGGCCATAGTCCCTCCATAGTTGCGGTTACCAATCCACTATAGCCATTCAAACCTATAGCCTAATTTGCTTTGTTTCCATATTCTGTAATAGTTCTGCTCCAACCGGGGATTGTCTTTGGATGCACTTGCATAGTGCATACAGGGATAATCGTCGGTTGGTGCCCCCTCATCATTTAAAATTGTCTAAGGGGCCTCTGCGAGTTGGCTTCGGCCCCTCGTACGCCTTCCAAAAGACCGGGATCCTAGGGTCCCGAGATATGTTAACATAAATAAAAATATAATAATAATAATAATATTCCACAACTATCACACAACGCCATCTAGTCCCAAGCTAAGCAGAGCTTGTGTTATGGGTACTAGACAGCTGATAAACATACTTATATATTTCTAAATACATACATATTATAGATAAATTACACCCAGACACAGAACAAATGATCGTGCTCATCACACAAACATTTGTCCTGGGTGGGAATCGAACCCACGACCTCCGGCATAGCAGTCAGGGTCGCTAACCACTAGACCAACAGGCCTGTCAAGTATGGGAGGATAGTGCTGGCTTGTCAACAAGTACCAGGTACTAACTATAATAGAAAATGGTCTACAAATCTACAGCCTAAAAGGAATCAATTTATGTTATACCAGAGGGGTAATTGCGTAACTTTTTATCGGTAGGAATTGGTTTCATATTGATAGTTAAACAACATTCATTGCGTTATTTACGTTGCTGAGCCGAAAATTTATTCGAACAAATGACGCAATGGTTTAGAAATAATTTTCAATCCCATTCAGATTCTGATAAATAGTGCGTTTCGCCATAAGGGTGCAGATATGTAGGTTCATTGGTATTTATTTAACTGGATCTTTTAAATATTTGAGAATTTGATATTCTAAAATAGTCATCATTTCGTCAGCCTCATAAGATCTAAAACTGGTGGGGCCATAAATTGAATTCAATGATGTATTAGGTTTTCAATTATATAAAAGGGGCTTGTGGCGAGATAATTACAGCCTCATGGGACGTGCATGCCTACTAGGTAATAAGTATTTAACATGTTAGTAAATAAATAAATAAACGTTCGAAGGTGAAGCTACGCTTGCCGCGGTCTTTAGTACTTAATCTATCAGATATGACTTGAACAAGTAAACAACCAATTTCTGACTTACATAATGCACTTTTCAGCTTTCTCTACATTAGCAATCTGAACCACATCAAGTATTTATCGGGCCTTGGTTTACACATTCCCAACTGAATGAAAGCAATGTTAAGTACTGTATTCCATTATTAGTCTTTTCACTTACGGCCGTTTTCATAAACGCTGAGAGGCACCTAAATGGATTCCTAAATAAAAGCACACTGCTCGTTCTGTTGTCTTGTAAAAAAGTGGAGCTTGTGGCTAAGTAACAGGTAATAGCCGCATGGATCGATCGATCTGGTAAAGCTACGCTTGCCGCAGTTGGTTCGTGGATGGGTGACCATCTTTACCTGGCAATAATTTAACCACTTTTTTTACCAACAAAAAAACATTAAAAGATCTTTCGTCATTCCTACTTTGTTGAAAACATTAAATGACACTGACATGTACATAAGGCAACCATAAGATTGTTATGTTTTTGGAAAATGTACCAAAAATTACAAAAATAGGTGATCGATTACGTGCATTGACCGTCGCACATCTAATGATGAAAAATATTTGTTTTGGTTGTTTTTTCTTTGTTCTATTAGCTTTCCTGATCGATACCCAACACGTGGGTTAACTATTCCCGATAATTTAATTAGTCCCTGTATACGGCTGCCAGTAACACTCCCCGTTGTATTATAGGAGCCATAAATACGTAAGGTGATCTGTTCTACTTCATCATTTCCGCCGTAAGGCGTCCACTGCGGGACATAGGCCGTAGGAGGCGGAAGGGCGTTGCCATAGTCGCCAAGTTTGGCAGACAGTTTGGCGATAGCAGTATGGTGGTAGAATGCATAGAGAACGCTGCTGCCAATTTTCTAGTTAGTCCCTTAGTCACCTTTTACGACCCAAATGGTAAATAGGGTGATGCTATTCTTTACTTTTGGCACCACATGCACTAGTTCTACTTAGTTACTCTTAGTAATTGAAAACTGAAGGCAAGTTTACATTCTCTTTATTAGTAGTATTTCTAGTTATTATGTCTTTATCATGTCCAGTGTAGCCCCGGAGTCGTAGGTCGTGAAATGTCAATGCGAATGTTTAAACCGTAACAATTTCTAACGTGTATTTGTCATGTACTACCTACTGCCCTTTTATTATCTGTACTTTGTAGTTCGTAATTAGTAATTATAATTTTGTTTTGTTGCCAAAAGTTATGAAATTAGATTTGTGAGTTATTCATTACCTACAATACTTTGGCATTTGATTGTGTATGAGAAAGAGAAGCATATAATTTTTTATTTCAAAAGTATGTAATTTGACTAAGTATACACTCTTTCTTAGGAACACGTACTACCCTTGGAAAAATTGTACCAATAACTTTTAAAAACATAAAAAATAAAACATCGAGGGAAAACGTCTCTGGAAATCCCCTAAAAGATGATTTTGTTACAACGACCAATGTTCTATGTGTGGGGTACCTCAGGGCAGTTTGATATAGTGAAACATACTTGCTTATACGTCTATATTTCATCAACTTATTTGAATTAGAAATTTCATAGAAAAGACCATCCGCCTCCGTGGCGCAATTGGCTAGCGCGTTCGGCTGTTAACCGAAAGGTTGGTGGTTCGAGCCCACCCGGGGGCGTTTCTTTTTCTACTTTTAACAATTTTTCGGTATTGTTTTTAACATTATATTCAGGTAGTTTTTAAAGGATTTTACAAAATATTAGCACTTTTATTTTAACTATTCACTTCTTACTGTTTTCTGTTATTTTATTTGAGTTTTTATATATATTTAACACAGATTTGCTATTAAAATATTAAACAAAAAACAAATTAGTATTTTATAAATAAACGTAAACAGATTCTTGTTTGTATTTGTTTATAGAAGTTATTATTAGTAATAGGTAGTTATATTATTTTGCTATCGGATTTAACGTGGATTTAACCATAAAATAATGACGATATTACAAAACATATGAATAATAAACGAATAATTATGTATTCACAAGAAGCGTTCGGAAATTTCGACTTACTTTCCAAGCCTTCGATAGCTCAGTTGGTAGAGCGGTGGACTGTAGTTGTAAGAAATAAAGCTGATATCCATAGGTCGCTGGTTCAAATCCGGCTCGAAGGAATTATTTTTGTAATATTTATAATTTAGAGAACCTTTTTTTTTCGCTTATATAGTACGTAAATAAAGTTAATCGCGTGATAGCGATGATGTGTTGTGAGTTACCGTTACTTTATCGTTTTTTTTTTCAACTTATCATTTTCAAAACAACTAAATGTACCAGTAGTTCGGGTAAATAACTAAAATTCATTATTGGACAGTTACAAAATATGAAAAAAAATCTCATTTCATTTTACTTAAATTACATTTAAAATTAAATGTAATCAATTATAATATTTATTTTAGCTGTCACGTCCTTTATGCCGAGGCTTTTATTTAGGTTTAAGTTTTGTTTACATTTTTAATTATAATATTTGGCTTGATAGTTTTCATTGTATTTGTAGGTATATTGGCGTGGCTAGCTGACATAATTATGGCAAATAATTAATATATTATATATCGTTCTATGTCTCGTAATGTAAATTATATTTGTATAGTTAGTTACTTTGGAATAAAATCAAGTTTTAATCAAGTTTATTGCGTCACTTCTTCTTCCCAGCTAAAGCATTATGAAGTGGTGAAGCGCGGGTGCTTTAGGGGAATGTCTTATGTAATTTTGACGTTCGAAAGGTGCTGATTAGCAGACTAATTTGTATAAATGAGTTTTGATTTTCGAATGCACAATATTTGGTAGCAAGGTCAATGTTTTTAAGGCTAGGCTATACAGATAATTTTTTGCAGATATAGATTATATATTTTTGTACTAGTTACCCTCGACACAGACTGATATCCGCTTATATTTTGCGTGATTTCATATGATTGACCTTTGTTTGACGGTCGAATGACGTCACTATTGTTTCAGCTGGACTTTATAGAGATTATTCGGCAGTGTTTTGTTTTTGATGGTGTGAACATTATTTTGATACAGTTATCAACATGTGATTGCTGTGTTGGTCTGGTGGTCGCAAGCACTACTGCTGAGGCAGAGGTCCTAGGTTTGATTCTCGATCGTTTTTCTATTTTTAAAACCTTTATTATTAAAGAATCACGTTCTTAATATTTGATTACAATCTAGCCTCTAAGACTAAAGTCACTTGTAGCACTTTCCCGGATAAGCAATTTTATTACGCAATATTTTGTTAAGTAACAATTATTTTAAAACTTAGAATAGTGATGATTTTACTTTACATTAAGGCGAGGTTGCAGTACTTTTTAACTTTTTTAAACCTTTGTAAATCTAGCAATATGACTAATTTCCGTAAAAAAAAATATAATTTAGGAAAATTGAACATACTGTTAAGCGCTGTGTGAAGATAGAAACGTGAATTAAAACAATTGGCTCGATAAAAAAGAATCATAAAGATGACACTAAATTGCTATTTAAAACGTGTACCTTGAAGAGATTTCATCATTAAACCATATAAAACTCATACCAAAAGATAGGTTTTATTGTTTTTTAGGGCATGCTGAGAAAATATTTTATAATTTCCGTATCATTTTTTTTCCACGAAACAATTATACACAAAATCTAGCAGCTCAAGCGCTCGCAACGACCGGCTAGTGTTCGCCGAAACGTCTTCAACTACAAGATGGCCTTAAGTCCATTCCACTTTCTTCGAGTCTTATATCAAATTCCCGATCGTGAAAATTGTTATAAGGTTTTTACCATCTGAAACGTCTTAGTAACAGTCTGGGTCTGGATTTGTGCTCGGTTAATGCGAATAGCCTTGCCTTCTATTTACACAGGTTAGGTACATCTCTGCCTACCCCTTAGCGGAATGCAGGCGTTATGTTATGTTAACTACTATCAGTTATATGAGCGGATCTACTTGATTCTTGGGTGAATGGTAATAGCAGTACCCAGGCATTATGAACTTTTCTTTTCTATTGAATTTCAGCTAATTTCGTTAAGATGTAACGATGTGATTGAGAATGTAACATAACTCTTAGGTACTTATGTAAGCCCAGGCAGTCATTCTTGGATCTTTTAACAGTCGTTACGGCTCGTCAGAAGCCTGAAAGTCAGACCACCAGTCCTACCAAAGGTTATTGTATTACCTGGGTTATTAGTAGTTACTAGTAACTGAGTTGTTGCGGTCAGATAGGGATTCACTCCATGTAGGATGCTGCCAGTCAGCTGCATCCGGTTAGACCAGAAGCCGACTCCAACATAGTTGCCACCAAATGTTGCCACTTTTGAATACTGTTTTTTACTATTTAATATTTAGTATTTGTACTTCTTTTTTTTAAATCATTGTTTGCTGCATCATTGGACGTAACACGTCATCTCAGGCTGTCACTGAAAACCAGCGCTGGGGCCCTGTCTCGCATAGGGTCACAGCATTATGCTGAGCGATGGGCGTTTTGCGTGGATATGGCGTATATTTTCCCAAGCTTTTTTTTTATATTTTTGTTGTGTTCAATTTTCTTTGCGTCATATTTACCACTAATAAACGCATTTTCTTTCTTTCTTCTTTCTAACCCAAAATAATGTATTAGCTATAGCTCTAATGACATCATCATCATCATTTCAGCCGAAAGACGTCCACTGCTGGACATAGGCCTCCCCAAGCACCGCCACTTCGACCTATTCTGTGCTTCTCGCATCCAACGTATTCCTGCGGCCTTCACAGGTCATCGGTCCATCTTGTGGGAGGCCTTCCAACGCTCCGTCTTCCAGTACGTGGTCGCCACTCCAGAACCTTCCGACCCCATCGGCCATACGTTCTGCGAGCAATGTGCCCTGCCCACTGCCACTTAAGTTTGGCAATTCTTCGGGCTATATCGGTTACCTTGGTTTTCCTACGGATCTCTTTATTTCTGATTCGATCGCGTAGGGAAACTCCAAGCATAGCCCTCTCCATTGCTCTTTGGGTGACTTTGAGCCTTCTTATGAGGCCCATTGTGAGCGACATAAACGGTTTATACTCCTTTCGGTAATATTTGTAGTGATCGATAAGTTACTTAGTAGAGCAGTGGTGGCCGGTAACGGCCGCTTACAAGTTCTAGGTCATAGGTTCGAACCAAGGCTGGCGCTGTATGTTGTGTTTTATTTATTTCATCATCATCATTCTCCTGCCCTTATCCCAATTTATTTGGGGTCGGCGCAACATATCTTTTTCTTCCACACTTCTCTATTAGTCGTCATCTCAGCATGCGTAGCATGACCACCGTAGAAAGGGGTTTTGGCGATGGAAGAATAGACAAAGTGAAAGTTCATATAATATGAAAATTAACAACAATAAACTACATTTATCCAAAGTTTCTTTTATATTTACTTACGGTTGCTGTTTTGTTTTCAATCTAAATCAACACGATTAGTGATGGCGATTACAAAATCAAATTGTCTTCACTACCTTAGACAAATAACAGTTGTCAGTACGATTTTGACCGTTTGGATAGAAAACTTTCTTCTGAAATAGTATGAACGTAGTCAAAGATCGTGAGAAACGAATGACAAGATGACAGATTGTAGAAAGATTTCTACGGTACGATGTCAAAATTAGAGAAACGAACTGTTACTTTATTTCGAAAGAGCTTTGTCTATTCTTCGTAGAAATGAAAGCGCCATGCTAAGTAAAACGGTAGTAATCTTTCTACAATCTGTAATTTTGTCTATTCTTCCATCAACAAAACCCGTTTCGATGCTGGCGTTCTATCTCGATTCTACAAAGAATAGACAAAGTTCTTTCTTCCCCTTTCTATACATATCATAATTCACACAGTCCATCCATCGTTTCTTTGGTCTCCCTCTACTCTTAAAACATCGACATTCATACTCAATACTTCCCTAACGACATTTTCCTCATACCTCCGTATCACGTGACCATACCATGACAACCGATTCCCACACAACTTTTCAGTTATTGGTGCCACTTTCAGACTTCCTCTTATTTCACCGAAAACATCGTTAAGGAATCGGCGTGCACTGGTACCAAAAATTCGAACACATGTGACATCTACCAACCCAGACAGGGCCCGTGTGGTTGATTACGGCCCACTCGCTCTCACAGAGACGAGGTCTGTCTCCCAGCAGTGGAGAGATTACAGGCTATATACCTACATGGACTAACATTAATTGGACACTTAGTTTTAATGGTTTTTATCGTTTTCTATTTAGGACAGAGTCTGCATGAAACTGCATTGTCGGAACAAGATATACAAGCATAGGCAGACTTTTTCTATTAACTTGCAGTAGCAATCTACGTCTAAATGATTAACGACGTAGTGTTAGCCAGGACATTCATATCAATATTTCGTAACTTCGTCTCAAAACCTAACACCGAACACTTTAGGTTAACTGGACCACCTTGAAATCAATCTTATTCCTTTCTAAATATACTTTGCATACGACGCGTGAGAAAAATATGCTGCAAAACTTATGCATAGATAGTGAGTTTTTCTTTGCTTGTCGTATTTGGTAAACAAACATGGCTGACTGACGTTTGGATTTTGGCAAAAAAAAAAACAACCGACTTAAAAAAAAAACACTACAAAGTTAAAAATAAGTTTAATTTCGGAAGTTGGTAGCAAAAAACTAAAATACAAAGACACCTACTTCCGAAATTAAAGTAACCTTTCACTTTTTATTTTTGGTATCTCATCATCATCATTTCAGCCACAAGATGTCCACTGCTGAACACAGGCCTCCCCCAATTTGGGGGGCTTTGCCATAATCGCCACGTTGGCAGGCGGGTTGGCGAACGCAGTATGGTGGTAAAATGTATAGAGAACGCTGCTGCCCATTCTCTAGTAAGTCTCTTAGTCGCCTATTTCGACATCCACGGAAAGAAATGGGAATGACATGATTTTGGTATCTACCCCGAACGAATTCGTGTCCCATTATTGGCCAGGTCAATAGCAGTGATAGGAAGTATTAGAATATCGTTACGATAAACAAAGTGGATTAAATACATATATATTATCGAAGCTAACGCAAAAATACCAAAGCAAAGTCAATAAAACGTATATGGGACCACCCCTGAAGCATAACCTATTCATTAAAAACATTCTTGAAATCGGTCTACAGTCGGCGAAGAAATCGGTGAACGTACATAAAAAACAGGGGAATATAGGACCTTCATGTAAATCCGAAGTGTTTGTTTAAAAAATAGTATAAGTATGGAAACTTACACTATACTTCTGTATACCGATCTAATGTTTAATTGATCAATACTGACTATCTAATGATCTTCGGGCGGATGTCCTTTATTGTTGCTTTTATGTGATTTGACATAATTACTATGCCACGTCAGACTATGAGTGATAGACGAGGTTGTGAGTCATGAATCCAAGAAATTAATAATTACATATAGAGGACAGTAATTGCTTATTGTTCGAGTAATCCTATGTACGGTCACCAAAAGAAAAAGTAGCCAAGGTCATCAGATAAAGTTGTAGTTTAGCAAGAAACCAATGGATGATTTCGAATAAAAAATAATTGTATTAATAGAAAATAAGCAGCTAATTTATCTATTTTCTCATTCGAAGCATGACTGAATCTTTTAGCTACTATACCTTCTATATCGGCTATATCTATAGCGCGTGACACTGACTTTAACTGCCCCGTTGGTCTCGTGGTCGCAAGCGCGACCGCTGAGCGTGGGGTCCTGGGTTCGATTCCCGGGTCGGGCAAAGTGTTACTGGGTTTTTCCATTAGGAATTTCTTAGTAGCAGCCCGGAGTTTGGAAGTTGGCGGTGTGATACCCTCGTGCCTCGGAAAGCACGTTAAGCAGTTGGTCCTACGCCTGATCTCTCTCCGGTCGTGTCGGATTGCCGTCCCATCGGACTATGAAAGTGAGGGAAGGGTGAGTGCTCCTGTGTCTGCGCATACACTTGAGCACTATAATATCTCCCGCGCCGATGGCTAGTCTCCGTTGAGATTGGCCGCCGTGGCCGAAATTCGGTGTGGAGGACTATATAGCGCGTATTGAATTAAGTAACGATTTTGTTTCAAAATGCACACTTCAGTTGTGAGTGTAACATTATAAATTAACCACAAAATAAGCATTTTTTTCATTTTGAGCTTGCATGAGACCACACCGTTGCCGCGTTGTCCTGGAGTCTTAGAGACCGCTAATCGGCAAACGTAGCGTTGGACGCCCTCTACGTAGGTAGACGACCTGAAAAAGGTGGCTGGGACAGACTGGATGCGGAAGGCGGAGAACAGGGTGTTGTGGTGTAGCCTGGGCGAGGTCTATGTCCAGCAGTGGACTGCGATAGGCTGAGTTGATTGATCGATAAGACTACACATTATTCAATGGGGTCAAGTCAATCTTGATTAAATGTATCTCCTATACATCAATAACAATGAATAAATATCTGATCTAATACATTAGGTATACGATATAGTAGGCATATCACAGCATGGCGCTTGCCTGCAAACATTCCAGACATAAGGGCAGTGGGTCCCTGATCTTAGAACAGTCGTTTTAGAAAGTAATAGACGTGTCTTTAATGCTTATTGAACAAAACAATACTAAGTACTCGTATTGTACTAACAATCGACCACCCCTTTTTTTGGGTGGGAAATCATCAAATAACTTTGAGCGGGAGGGCGTGTCAGATTTTCAACTACTGACTAAAACCCACCCGTGTTACTTCAGTTGCCTGTGCCAGGGCCACGGTAACCTGGCAGAAATAGAACACGTACTAATACGATCAGCAATTTAAAATAGAATTTACAGCATCCAAGGTACGGTAAGTTTGTCAACTTTTCACCATCTGTCCACCATAGGCCCTTCAATTTTTGCTGGCACAATCGACCAACCTAAGGTGATAAATTTTGGGCAGTTTTTATGTCGAGAAATCAGCATTGCCATTTTTAACGTGACAATGCTGCCAGCCTTATAGGTAGCTACTTTTCCTATGATAAACAGACGTGGACGAATTTTTTGATGCTCCATGATTCCTTCCTAAGCTTTTTTTATACATGTACTTACTACTACTTTTTTTTGCTGACATATTTGGGACCCCGGGACCGCAGACCTTTGGAAGGCGCTCGGGGGCCCGATAAAATGATACGAATTATGCAACTGCACCTCTCGACAAGACTATTTTCAGGCTTGCGTTTATGCTGTTACACCTTGTATCTACCGACCGTACGTCAATAATGATCTCCAACCGAGCCATGATGACCTATGATGTGTACCTGACGTAACAACAAGGGGGCTATTATGTCCTGAGGTGCTTGAGGAGTGGTTTTTGTCTACAAGAGAGAGTCGATCCTCATTATTGATATTACCTACTTATGGATTGGTGACTTTACAGGTTGTTATTAGAATAAAAATAATAGTTTAAAAAAAACTAAAAAACACGTTCCATTGAAAATCAAACTAAAAAGTACAAAATAAGGGAAAAAAGCGTGGGGTGCTTTTTAAGGTATTTTTTAATTGATATCAGGCACCCCACGCTTTTTTCCCTTATTTTGTACTTTTTAGTTTGGTTTTCAATGGAAGCGTGTTTTTTAGTTTTTTTTAAACTAATATTTATTTTCTATTTTTTAGGGTGTTTCGAATTTTGAGACGTATGTCAGCGTAGTTTGTGACGTATGTCAGTGTAGTTTGTGACGTATGTCAGCGTAGTTTTCGAAGACAGTTTTTTTGCTGTCCTGGTAACCCTGGCAAGGATAATGGCACAAATTAGTTTGTGCCGTATGTCAGCGTAGTTTTCGAAGACAGTTTTTTTGCTGTCCTGGTAACCCTGGCAAGGATAATGACACAAATTTATGAAATTATTGCAGTGTCATCGGTCCTTGACAGGTGTGCAAAGTTTGAATGAAATCTGGTCGTTTAAAGTGGGTCAAAATCGCGCTATAAGGAGTCGGTTACAAACAAACATACAAACATACAAGTGAAGCTAATATAAAGCGTGTAAAAATAATTGTTTTTAATAATAATTCTAATTAAAACCTTGTCTTTGGTCTTCATCATCATCATTTCACCCGAAAGACGTCCACTGCTGGACATAGGCCTGCTCCAATTTGGGGAGGCTTGCCATAATCGCCACGCCTGGCAGGCGGGTTGGCAATTGCAGTATGGTGGTAAAATGCAAAGAAAACGCTACTGCCCATTCTCTAGTAATCCCCTTAGTCTCCACTTACGCCACCCATGGGAAGAAATGGGTCTGGTCATGGGAATGGGTGGGAATAATCTTTGGTCACCAATCTATTATTGATACACATTTCGGTTTTATTCCATGAATTAGGAGTTGGTTTCGTTAAGAATCTGGTTTTGTTTACCTAACGTTTAATAACAAAGCCAGCTGTTTAAATTAAAAATCTCGACCAAATGTCAAATCTTCAGGGTTGAAAAATAAATATTCAACTTTAGCTAACAAGTTTCCTAATAATCTTCTAAAAAGTTATTAGTTTTTTTCTTCGAACAAACAAGTTCTAAGGTATGGCATCCGGATGATCTCGTTCGTCTTCGTGTTTTAACAAATTAACGTTCCTAATTTATTAAAATCACAGTGTCATTTAGGTATACCAGAATATTGTAATCCACACTATCCACATCCACACTAATCCACACTAATATTATAAATGCAAAAGTAACTCTGTCTATCTGTCTGTCTCGCTTTCCTGCTAAAACTACTGAACCGATTTAAATGAAATTTGGTACACAGATAGTTTAGAGCCTGAGAAAGGACATAGGCTACTTTTTATCCCGGTAGTACGTTCCCGCGGGATATTTTCCGACCTCCCCGCGGGCGAAGCCGCTGGCAAAAGCTAGTTATTAATATAATGAGAGTTTGAATAGAAATAATGGTTTAAAAATAAAATAAAACATAATCTTACACAGGGTGACTGGAACATCGATGCGTAAACTGGTGTTCAGCGTCATGATTGTAGAACCCCTTTTTGTTTTTGGGTGGGATATCATCAAATGACTTGAGCTCCTAATGAGGAGCTAAAAAACTAAGGTTTTGTTTTACCGTTTTCTGGCCCTTTCCATACTATGTAATTAAGGATGTTATAAAGACTGAATGCGTATTTTAAGGTTAAGTACCTAAAGGATGCGAAAGCCCCGCTGTCTGTCAGTGGGCGGTAGATATCTCATGAACCATAATAGGTAGAAATTTGACGTTCCACAGACTGTTTATTCCTATTGCCGCTATAACCAAACATTTAAAAAAATCTTAGAAATTGTAGGCCATACAAGACACGTGTTCTATTTTTTACACGCTTTATATTAGCTTCACTTGTATGTTTGTATGTTTGTTTGTAACCGACTCCTTATAGCGCGATTTTGACCCACTTTAAACGACCAGATTTCATTCAAACTTTGCACACGAGTCAAGGACCGATGACAATGCAATAATTTCATAAATTTGTGCCACTATCCTTGCCAGGGTTACCAGGACAGCAAAAAAACTGTCACATACTACGCTGACATACGTCTCAAAATTCAAAACACCCTAAAAAATAGAAAATAAATAATAGTTTAAAAAAACTAAAAAACACGCTTCCATTGAAAACCAAACTAAAAAGTACAAAATAATGGGAAAAAAGCGTGGGGTGCCTGATATCAATAAAAAAATACCTTAAAAAGCACCCCACGCTTGTTTTCCATTATTTTGTACTTTTTAGTTTGGTTTTTAATGGAAGCGTGTTTTTTAAAACTATTATTTATAGTGTTAGGTAAAGATAATACGGCGATACGAAATCCTTCATGTGCAAGTCTGACTCTCACTTGGACAGTTTTTTTTAAATGATTTTTATACCTTATCATTCCATTTGCTAAATGTCAAATCGTTTATTATTAACTGGCAAAGTATTGCAAGTATTAAACTGGTTGCAGAGTATGATGTTAATATTTAAATATTATACACTTATTTTAAAATGTTAAATTACATTTTGACATGAATACATCAAATAAATGGCACGGTTTGATATATTAGGTGTTAAAATTAAATTAGTAATGGTATGGTTTCACTGGTCATATATTTTTGGATCATCTTACTGTTTTGTAATATTTCGAAACTGCCCGATAAGTTGTTTAACAATTATTGAAAACATACGCGGCAGAAATGCTACCGTTTCGACCGTAGATACACTGGTTTATATCTTTATATATTCGCACACCTAGATCTAAAGTAAGACAACTAAAAAATTGAGAATTTTGAGTCATCATTGTATTCATTTGCTTAGGCGGGAGGGGGGTGACATGCGTGATTCAATAAAAGAAGATTAATACCTTCTAGCGACGATTCTTTCAAGTTTTTATTGAACCTGTTAAGTTGGATAGCTGCGTAGGGTTATCGAGCATATGAATACAATGATAACTCAAAACTCACATTTTTTGAGTTGTCTTACTTTAGATCTAGGTGTGTGATATATAATTCTACTGTACGTGTGAATGTCACTGAACTCCTCCTAAACGGCTGGACCGATTTGAATGATTTTTTTTTGTATGCGTTTGGGTGGCACCTTGGATGGTTTAGATTCACTATTGGACCCGATAGGTGGCGCTGCTATTGAGTTCTAGGAAACAGGACAACGTCTGTAAGGTCAGCTAGTATTTCTAGAGATTTAATTAAAGAAAAGGAAACCTGCGGTTAACCAGCGTGGTAATTGCGTAACTCATTTACAATGGCAATATCTTTCATTTAGACAGTTCCACAACCTTAACCTTCATTGCGTTATTTACGTTGTAGAGCAAACGAATTTTTCGGGCATTATGAAGGATTAGGAATATCTTTCAACATGATTCAGATTGTGATTCTTCTTCTTAGCATGTCGATAGCAACCCATACAGCCAGCCCAGAATTGGCTACGAGCTTGCCACTGTTAGCAGCGTCTATCGTCAACTCCTGTAGCATGTAGACAACTAACGCTCTTTTTTTTTGTTTTTTGGTTGGGAAATCTATTTACTGACTAAAACCCACCTGTGTTTCTACTCTTTCGAACATTTTCGCGGCCCTGGCAGGCATCGGTCTTCGCGGACCCCTTCAATGTGTACTGTCATCTCTTTGAAGCGCGCGTGGAACAATGAACCGTCGACCCGGGCTTGATCCTTACCGGGTGGCGAGCTACCCATTGCACAACTGGACATGCTGGATACCACATTAAGTGCCCCAGTGTTTTTTGGGACAGCACCACATTTACACTCCAGGGTGGAATCATTTTGCCCTGCCTGGGCGCCGCATCGGCGGAGACATCATTTGAAGAATTCCCACCAAGAAAGAAAAAAAAGGGCAGAATCATCAGTGAATCTCCACATTGATATTAACCCTAAACTGATAAGGGTGCTGCTCCGAAGTTCCGTCATGTGGCTAAGTGAAAATATTAAGAAAATTAATCATATGTATTAGAAAATGCTTGGCAAATAGCTGTAAAGCTAAAACTGTCTGTGATTTTTAGCCGTATGTTTTTAAATAAAGAAGAAGATTAAATTACGGTCGATGATGCAAATCTAAATAATCTGTATCAAGGACAAGCTCGCTGGAATCGCGTCCGGAGTGACTCTCATTTAGATTTTATTGCCCATCTTTTAAATTAATTAATGGTGTTTTAACTTTACATTATGTACATTCATTAAAATCGTTTTATACAACGTGTAACATAATTAACGCAAAACCTCATACACCCCAATTAGAGTATTGAGTTAAAAGCGTAATAAAATGAAAAAATTCTTTATTTTTGATACTAACAGTTCATATTAAGATAATAATGTTGACTTTAACATTACTTTGTGCATTTAAAATTGAGACTTATTGGCTTGAAATAAGTTTTAAATTTTCTTTTGGTGTAAAATACAGAATGTTTTGAAAACTTATCTATTATTAAAAATAACTGAAATTGATTCAGTAGACAATTATTATGAACAAACTACTTTCAGGACTTGCGTCTATTCTGTTACACTTTGTATAAAAACTAGCAACCTGTTTCGCACGGTTTTTACGACTTGTCCAAACATTTATTTATTTATTTAATTCTTCACGTACATACATGTACAGGAGCGGACTTAAAACCGTAAGCAATTTATTTATTTATTTATATATGCTTTATTGTACACCAGAAATACCTGGAATACCTGTTAACCTTTGGGTGATTCAGAAACGAACAGTGGGCAGTGCAATTACGAAAATCCAATGATAAATATTTAATTAAAATATAAAAATACACAAATACCTAACTATAACTGTAAATCTTTACATAGTATAAAACAAAGTCGCTTCCCGTATCTTTTCGCTTACGGATTTTATCAAATGTCACTTAACGGCCTTTTAGTAATAGGACGGCAACAAAGGGAAAAATAAACGTTGTGAATATACTGCCATCTTCTTAAAAATGTGCTCGCGAACTTTTACTTTATTTTTGTTGTGTCGTGTGGTTGGTTGCCATCCTGAGCTTAGAAATTTAATTATTATAAGTTTAACATGATTTGACACGACTATCTATTTACTCTAGGCACTAAATAAAATGACTAACCTTATATAGTTATAACGTATAAAAAAAAATAAAAAACGTGTAAAAATAAATACAAACACAAAAGGACACTCAGGTGGCTAAGTACTCGTCTGCTTCACTGTCATCCGGAAGAGTCCGTAGAAGTCTGGCAGCATAGCCACGTAGAATGTTTAATGTTAGTTTAATATTTATGTTATAAACTAAATATTAAACTAAAAATCCTATCCAAATCCACTCCGTTATCATCATCATCATTTCAGCCGAAAGACCTCCCACAACTTGGTGAGCTTGTCAATCATAATCGCCACGCTTGGCAGGCGGATTGGCGATCGCAGTATGGTGGTAAAATGCATAGAGAACGCTGCTGTTCATTCTCTAGTGAATCCTTTAGTCGCCTCTTACGACACCCACGGGAAGAAATGGGTTGGTGCTATTCTTTATGTTCGGCACCACACCATTGCGTAGTTAAGAAGAACAACACGGTCACACAGACAGACTCGAAAAGGGATTTTAATTTCATATAATATATGTACATACATATAGTTTTTAGTAATGATGGGTGTTTAAAAGGCTATAACCTTTTATTATTGGTTCTCATACCGAAGCTTAGGTACCCATTAAAATTAAAAGCAGCTCGTTGAATATTTTATTTTATTTTAATTGATTCAAAAGGGACGGATCGTTCTAAGATTGAAATGTTAACCGATTTATTTTATGGTCCCTATTTGATATTTATGATTCTTTTATTATGCAAAATGATTGACATTTCAAACGTTAACTTGACGAGCCACTTTTGGAGTGAAGTGATTTATTTTCGATAAAAATGCTGTTTCGGGTTAATTAATATTTTAATTATTATTGACAGTAGGATCTCAAGCATGGATTTTTGACAGTAGATTTCATGAGCTGATTACCTTGAGAAACAAAACTTAACTATCGAATAATCCTAACTAATATTATAAATGCTAAAATGAGTTTCAAATTTCTTGCTTTCGCGACCCGTACCCATCGCATCGAATCGCTTGCTCGTGCGAGGTCTTCGTATTTATGACTTTTTCTTTATAATCGGCACCTAAGGATATCAGCCTGAAGTTATATAGCCTATAGTTTATCTTGATAAATGGGCTATACAACACAAAAGAATTTTTCAATTCAAACTAGTAGTTCCTGAGAGTACTGATTACTTTTGAAACACAAAAAGTTAGATAATTTGAATTTCACGGGCTACTTTAACGCAAGAAAAACAATCACCAACATTGGAGTTTTTAGTTTCTTCCATTGAAATAGCTACCACACAAGTACCTACATGTTGTTAAAACATCAGTACCTATAAGTATGACGGCGCCATCGATATATTTCTGTTCGCAGATGTATTTAGTGTGTTCTATTTTCATTGCATAACATACAAATGTATGGCAAATCTCTTATACATGACCTTGTCCGCCCGTCTGACTGTTTACACAACGTTAAACGTATACTAATAAATCTTGTTATTTCGATATTTTTATATCCTAAATTATATTTAGCTCCTGCAAGTGCATCATGTAGTCATCTGATTGAGTAAGTGAAGTTGCCACATATTAAAGAAAGAAGATACATTTAATTGAAAAGTATACGACGATAAGTGAGTTTGAATGGTGAATTAATTAATTGATTGATATCTTTTATTAGTAGAACTAGCTTGTGCCAGCGGCTTCGCCCGCGTGGATATCGGAAAATTCACTATTTCAACTCCCAATTTCACCCTCTTAGGAATTAAATTTCAAAAAACTCTTTCTTAGTGGATATTTACTCTTCACAAAGAACTCACCCTCCAAATTTCATGTCTCTAGGACCAGCGGTTTAGGCTGTTTGTTGATATATCAGTCAATCAGTCAGTCACTCAGGACTTTGAATTTTATATATATAGATAAATATGGTGTAACATATTTTCTGTATCAAAGCTGTTTATTTATTTGTTCCTCTATTAGAAGATTGAAAAATAATTCTATATCGATTTTACTTGTGTGGAAAGCAGAACATTCTTTCTTATTTTGTCTTTCATGGATAAAGTAGGAAAGCTTTTTAAGTAAATGAGATTAGATTGCATTATCGGCTTAAATGTGCTCACGCATTATATTTGGCTGATTGGCTGCCTTTTATTAGTTGACTGCTCTTAATTAGTGGTTGTCATGACAATCATGTCATTTGGTTTAAATATTTTATTTATCTAATATTTCATTCAAGATTCTTCTATATCTGTGAATGCGAGAACTTTGTATGCCTTATAGACTGTAGATTTGTTAACATTACTTTATTAAGTTCGTGGTATTGGTTGACAGGCCTACATTGTCCACCCATACATATTAACACTGTAATTAGAAACCATTGTAAAAGCCAATTATTTTTAAAACAGTAACCGTGTAGTTTCTTGCCGGCTCTTCTCCATAGGAATCAACGAATTGGAACCGTGCACCTAGCTTCTGACGTTTCATAAAGGCCTATGTAGGTTTACCTATATGAAATAAAATATTTTCATTTCATTTGTCGGGGCACAGGCCTCAGGAGTAAGCTATATATAATCTACCATGCGGTTCCAATGTGGGTTGGTAGATATTACAATTATTCGAATTTTTGGTTCCAAGGACATGCCGGTTTCCTCACGATGTTGTTGATTGACACAAAGTAACCACCGTACAACTACTGTACTTACTCGTTTAAGAGTAAAAACGTTTCTATTAGATAAACCTAAAATTTTCTTAAATAGTGGTCCAGGTAAACAATGAATTCCATATACCTAAAATAACTTGCACCCATAACTCATCTATAAGTGGATATAAAATAAACTTCATTGGGATCGGATGTAGCCCATTAGAGTAATACAAGTTTCATACATTTTGCGTAACTTGTGAAGAAATGCGACTCAAATTACTTCTCGTTGGCAACTGACAGCGTATGGGTTCGAGAGAATATGCCGTAATCTCTAATTCATAAATAATTATTTTCGGTAGACATAATTTGTATCATTATTTAAAATAAATATGTGGGAAATTAGATAGAAATTATATCTTATTGTACGATATTCGTTTGTAATTATATATTTTTCATAATTGTGATTATTGCATTAACATTTTGAGTTAGATAGGTACTATTTATTGTCGTCTGTATTTCTCTGAGTTAATAAATTCTTGATATAGCCAGAAGTTGCGGAAGACTTCATTTGATGATTTCCCACCAAAAAAAAGAGTCCGCATTATTTCACATTCTTTCAGTCTTTAATACCAAGCATTGACCCACTCATTGTAAGTGACTTTTTTATGAAAATCAAATTTCTGCAAAAATTCTATATTTCTAAATGGAGGTACAATTTTTTTTTTTATCGATCACTATACATGGGTGGCACTTACAATGTGTAAAACTAAAAAAAAAAACTAAAAATTAACAAAATCAATCAATCATTTAATAGGTGAAATTATATAATATTTCAGAGGAGACACATTCTCTATTATTCATGTTCAGAAGTTCGCCCATAACTACCGACCGCTATAGACGCGCGTACATTCTGATTGAGTACCTACATTGTAATACGTTTCGTGATTAAAGAAACATCTGAATAAATTCCAACGTTAAATTTCTCTCCATACCTAGAACATCACTTCATGCAACTACGTACAAAAGACACAATTATCTCAATTGGTCAAAATCGCAAAAATTGTCTTAATCTCAAAGCTGTCATGCGCTATCTAAAAGTTGATAATGCGCTGTGACGCAATCTTTCACTAGTGGCACCTGCGCTCTACCCACTACAGAATCGTGGGCAAATGCTCACGACAAATTATTACATGGGATTACAGAGTATTTCAAAGAATTTCGTTTTAAAGATAAATTACTCTTCGTAATGGAAGTACCTATTATGTGAGAACTGAGAACATTACCTTGTAAGTTTTTGTTAGTTTTACTGGCTTTTGCCAGCGGATTCGCTCGAGACACGGTCGGAAATTATCCCACAGGAACGTACTACGGGGTTAAAAGTATCCTATGTGTTAATCCAGGTTATACACTATTTGTATGCCATATTTCAGGCAAATTCGTTCAGCCGTTTTTGCGTGATTGCGCAACAAACATCCAAACACCTAAACATCCAACCATAAAAACTTTGACGTTTATAATATTAATAGAAACTAGGATAGTACGATATCATACCCTTTACTGTAGGTAAATGACATATCATTTTAACTCTTTGTAGATACCAAATCTTATTAACCGACGAAAAAAAACGGAGGAGGTTATCAATTCGACGCGTATATATAAATATTTTTTTTGTTTTTTTTTTAACCGACGAAAAAAAACGGAGGAGGTTATCAATTCGACGCGTATATTATTTTTTTTTGTTTTTTTTTTTTTATGAATGACCACGCATAACTTTATACATAGTAGTCCGATTGTAATAATTCTTTTTTTATTGGAAAGTGTATACTCCGAGGGTGGTCCCATATAAATTTGGAAAACAAAATCGAACCCTAAGGGTCGGAAAAGAGGGGATGATTGATTGTTCACTCACTGATTGTAATGTATAACCACGCATAACTTTATACAGAGTAGTCCGATTTTGATAATTATTTCATTGGATAGGGTATACCTTGCCAAGTATTATTAGTACATAAAAGCTACAAAAAATCGTAAAATAAAAAAAAAATTAAAGTAAAAACTTTCTCAATGCTTGCTACTCCATGATTTTTTTAATTAATACGATTCGGTATGAGCGATGTTTCCCAAAAATTCCAATGCTAGTCATAGTACCAAGTCTTCCAACAGAATTGCCGATATCGCCTCTTAAAGCGTAAGCTTAACAGCAAGCTGCCAACGCAAAGGTCGCGATAATGGATGGGTTTCCAGCAGCTGTCTTCAAATGTCAGGATAACACGTTTTCCACAGTTCACTTGTTTTGTCTTGGTGAACTTTCGCGGGATCAAAAGACGCAGGTATGGTGTTTTAAACTACGGATTTTAATTTGACAATAAAAATAAGTTCAAACAAACTTAAGCCCGTCTACTAAAAATCACGCTCTAAAAAGAATGAAAGACAAAAATATGCTCATCTGAAAGCATTAGTCGTATGCCACTCTGCCCTGTCACTTAGAATGTACGGTTTGGTGGTGGTGATGTTATTGGTGGTGAAGGTGACGTGACATAGCCTATAGGTACGTAATATGCTTTAGAAGTTATGCGGAAACTGATGAACATCCAAACCCACATATATACACACCGGTCAAAACCATAAACTGCCGACTATGGTCGGGAAAACCGGCACTTAACCTAAGAGTTTTCACTGAATGAAGCTTTAACATGGAGATTTCTTTATTAAGATAGTTTTAATCTATATCTGTAGTCTATATCTATATACTTACTTATTATAAATAGGTATTATAAAACTGACGTATATAATATTATTAAGGCGTCAGATTCGTGTGTTGTACATCAGGTACTTGTACTAGGTTCCAAAAGTTCTAATATGTATATAGTAAGCAGGTGGTATTGTTTCTAAATCTGGCCTCTAGATACGAGGGATTTTTTCAAAAATTCAGTAATTCTTAGCATTCAGTGCAGATTTACTTAAATTCGAAGTATAAAATCCGAGAAATTCCGAAACTTTTCTAAATTTGTTGAAATGAAATGTCTTGACACGAGACGCCCCGGAGTTGAAAACCCAGTTGCTAGGACTACATTTTCCCATTTATAATAGCCGAATATCAAAAATAATTCTAAAATAGATTTTATGAATTGTGAGTGTACATACCTACCCGTACAGTATACATTAGCTATTTTCACGTCTAGACAATGAAATAACACAATCTAATGAATAAACCAATGTATGCAAATTACCGTGTGAATCCATTTCTTCAGTTACAATTAACAATAACTAAAAATTTTGCATAAAAAGTCTTCATCTCAACTCATCAGAAGACATTACAAGGATCGTTGAACACACAAAGTGAATTAAATCCACAAATTCTTGTTTCCTAAAAACCGCTTAAATTAATCGTTTATTCACTGTGAACGTATGAATCGGTAGCACTCATTCTTTGTTTCGCGGTTACGCAAAGTTGGCTGAAACTATAACGATTACATTGACTGTTACAATTGTAAGTTGAGAAAAACTTTCTATTATGAGAAGCACTGTATGTTGCATGTAAGTTTCAGTCGCTAGAAGATTGCGATACGATTGTCAACCTGCGTTGACCGATGCGCGGGGGAACGAACGCGTTCGACTCTGTTAGCGTTCGCAGTAGTTCGCAGTCATCGTCTCGGACGGAGCGAAGCTACTCGCCCGTTCCCGCACAGTTTTCAAATTTCGAACTACGATTCGAAAAAGAACGCGTGCGGACTTTTTCCCCGAGAAAGTGACTCGTGAAATAAAAATAATAATAAAACCGGTGTTGCATCAATAAAAATTCGAAAGTTGAAAGGATATTTTTTGGTAAAAGTTTTGTGTTAAAAGTTACGTCGTCTCCCTTACGGTGAGTGTTATTTTTTTTTGTAATTAAAAGTAAGAAGAATTTTATTTTAATTAAAAATTGATAAGTAGCTAATTATTACGTGATAGCGTGCGTTTGTAACGATACAAGAAGAGATTCGTTTTCTTTTGCTTGTGAAGTTACAATGACATTTAAAATTACAAATCTTGAGTGAATAACTGCGCTAACGTGAGTCTTACGTCTACGTATAATTAACCATAATCACGTAAACTACGAAAATTCTCTACATAGTATCAGTTATAGTGAAAAAAACATCATCATTGACAATGTAGAATGATAGAAGCGAAATAAGCGCGAAATAAAATAGTTCGCGAAAAGAGCGCACTTTGAAAATGCAAAGCTGACTTTACGCTAGCGTTTGTCCCTCAGATAAAATAATTTAAGGTTTTCTATGCAGTTCAAATAATAGAATTCAGCAATTATTTTTGTCTTTTATCACAAAGGAGCTTTTCTTTGTCACATTATACTAAGTTTTTTTTCCAGTATTTGGTATTTTCATATAATCCATTATAAATAAAATACACATTCATTCCAAAAAACACAAACATAAAAATAACGTTTTAAAAAAAAAAAAAAACTAGAAGCTAATATAATAAACGATCTTAGCAAAAGACTTCAACGAACGCGCACATTTAATCTAGCTTACATAAGTTGGAGAAGAATTACGTAAAAAAGATTTATACCTACCTAGAACGACAGGTGCACTGTCCGCATATTTCAATTATACATGCGCAGCGCTTATATATTATGCTTGTAAACTGGTCTATTACTAACTTGATACATAGTTTATGTTACGTAATTGAAAATTATTTAGATTGCAAAAGTTTGGCGTACGTTCTCTAACAGTAAAGGTGGAAATACAAACTTCTTAACACTTCTTCTTCTTCTACTAACTTCTTTTCTTTCCTTCTTCAATGAGATGACAACACTTGTAATGTTTAGATTAAGTTACAAACCAAGAAAGTTAAAAAATAAACATTTTCTTTATCGTTTTTCGGATAGATAATTTCACTAACGATATCTAAGATTATGAAGCATTCTACCTCCATATAGTTTTCTTTTAAAATTTACTTTACCTTCAATGGGAATGCAACTAACTAAGTACATAGGGAATGTCGAAATGTATGGTGGATTTGTAAGAGCAGGAATCAAACGAATGGCTGAATTGTGATGAAAGATCTAAGTTATTAACAGTGTCTTAAAGAGCATAGGTTATAAATGCGATTAGTTCAGACAAGATTAGCCAATGAGCAAGTATTATGTAGACTATGAGAATAACTTAAGTTACAGTCAGTAAAGTACGATGAATCATTTCAGTCGAAAGACGTCCTACCTACCTATTATTACCTTGCCATAATCGCCACTCTTGGCAGGCGGGTTGGCGATCGCAGTATGGTGGTAAAATGCATAGAGAACGCTGCTGCCCATTCTCTAGTAAGTCCCTTAGTCGCCTCTTACGACACCCATGGGAAGAAATGGGGTGGTGCTATTCTCCACGTCTAGCACCACACGGAACGAACGAAAAATTTATCGATGAATAAAAAATAAAAAATAATATTTTGTGTTACACAAAACCGACATGGGACCTTATGAAACGACAGACGCTAGGTGCACGGTTCCAACTGGTAGTTTATTTTGGGGAAGAAGGCAAGACTCTGCACGGTTGAAGAATAAAATAATAGATGATTTTAAAGATAAAATATTTAATATTATTCGAAACAAAACTTCCGTTTAAAATATTGCCAGTTTCAATATCTTTATCTAAATCTGGTCTAGATTTTAAAATATATTTGAATTTTATACAAATAAAATAAATAAACTAAATATTTAGTTACGTTTGTTAATTATTCCTTTCTCAATTCGATAAAAATGCTAGTTTTAATAAACACAAATTTGTATACTATCAAGGAAATGAACTTTAAAAGATACATAAATCTGAAATCACTTATCTTGTATTTTATATAAAAACCGTAATATATAATATTATACAGTAAATTATATAATAATTATAAAACTCTGTAATCATTTTTAAATCCGGTTCAACCAAAAATTAAAACGTGAAAATGGTTACAAAAACCTGTAATAACCCCAATAAAGCCGTATGTGCATTTTTTGCTCAACATGCGTAATTTTATTATCAAAATTGCATCATGGTCCCACAGTTATCTAGTTCACAAGAAAAACTGCGAGTGTATGAAAAACTATTGTTACGTACCTGTTGTGATGAATTCTCGTTTTCTTTGAACACAATTATTTTTCTATGAGTTGTTAATGGCATTTGTGAATAATGAATGTAGACATGAGGTT
Source organism: Aporophyla nigra (assembly GCA_947507805.1). Taxonomy (NCBI): domain Eukaryota; kingdom Metazoa; phylum Arthropoda; class Insecta; order Lepidoptera; family Noctuidae; genus Aporophyla; species Aporophyla nigra. Next base: position 19,649,775 of record OX382292.1, on the reverse strand, counting down.
CTTACAAAATAATTTGTGTTATTCAGAGATGAATGTTGATTATAGAACTCAGTTTTTTAATAATAATAATTAAAACATTTTCAATTAAGAAACATTATTAAATAATAATTTAGACATACAACCCATAAAATATTAACAATGAAGGAAAGTTGATACAAAATTAAAAATAACCACAATAAAAATCTTATGTAATATGGACATTATTAATAGAACATTTATAATATTAAACCATGGAACTTAATTCAGTAAGTCAAAGAGTGAAGTTTGTTGGGGTGAGTATTTTTTTCAAAGATTAAATAATTTTCTGCTTCTTGTTTATTGTGTATTTTTTTCGCCGTATTATTTTGTGTGCCTTCGAGTTTGTGCTAAATAAATGTATTTTCTTTCTTTATTTCTTTCTGCTTCCAAAAGTTATTCAACGTAGGTTGAAATTCAACCTACAACAATACAACAACAATTAATATAAAAAAATAAATCTTATCTATACTAATATTATAAAGCTGAAGGGTTTGTTTGTTTGTTTGGTTGAACGCGTTAATCTCAGCAACTGCTGGTCTGAATTGAAAAAATATTTTGTGTTGGGTAGCCTATTTATTGAGTATATATAACATCACGTTACGATAAAAGGAGCTGAGCAGAAACGAAAAATGGACGAAAACTGGCAGGCAATGCGATGCGACAGGAAGGGTCGGGGAGAAAAATTTGACGCGGTCGAAGTCGCGGGTAGAAGCTAGTTCTTCTATAAAGAGAGTGATGAGGCTATAATTACTTTATTACGCCACTGTGACTAACTTCATTATTATATTAAATCCGTTTCTGAGACAAACGTCATTTAAAAAATAAAAGTAACGGTCTTTTCAGATTTAAAAAATGAATTACTTATGCAAAAACTGCAGGAGTACCGTTTTCCTAATGAAGTAGCAACAGAGTGTGAGGTTCAAAGATCGTCATAAATTCTCGGTTCACGGTTTCGTTTTATTTTGATAGCAGCCATAAACCCGTCTTAATGTTTTAACAGGTTTTACTTTTTAATTAACATTGATTTAGGTGCATGTTGACCTTTTATTGTAAAAGGTTTTTTTTTTGTCAAAATCTGTAGAGTTGTCGATCAGTATTTTACTAATTGATTAACTTTTGTACCTACAATTTTTATTGATATTTATCAAGATATCATTCGGCTGTGCAAATGTTTAATAAGTAGGTATTATATATTTTGTGAAACGGTGACGGAAAATATCGTGCGGAAACCGGCATGTCCAAGACACTAAAAATTCAAAGACATGTCATCATCGGATCAGATCAATTATGTCGTTACATGTTATTATGCTTACTTAAGAACCATTGGATCTGATCTGATCAGATTATGTCAAAGCAGTGGGAACATTATAGGCTGATAAATTGAATGATAATGTATTTTGTTAAATTTACATGAAAATATGTCTCATGACGTAATAGAAACTGTAATAGTCCCGACCAGAGGGGTAATTGCGGAACTTTTTATCGGTAGGAATTGGTTTAATATTCATAGTTAAACAACATTCATTGCGTTATTTACGTTGCTGAGCCGACAATTTATTCGAACAAATGACGCAATGGTTTAGGAATAATCTTCAATCCCATTCAGATTCTGATAAATTGTGCGTTTCGCAATTAGGGTGCAGTATTTCAAAAGCAGTGGTATGTATACATATACGTAACAGCTTCTTCCCGTGACGTCAGCGTGTTGCTTGTTCGCATCACCTGTCCATGCCATTATGTCATTTTGGCTTTGCGTTCTTTCGGACTTTATTTGTTTTTGCTCAGCTCCTAAGGGCCAGAGCATGATGATAAGTAGCTTATATAATTTCTCATAAATATGGCTATCATGTAGGTATACAAATAAATTTTTATTCTGACTGGTAGTTCGAAAGATTAGCGCGTTCAAACAAACAAGCTGTTTAGCTTTACTACATTAACTATTAATAATTAAAAGTATAGATGCTTGGAAGTTAGGCTCATCATAGCGCTATGAAAATGTTAGAATTTGTAAAGAATGTCGTTGAGTTAGTAAGTGGGTGGCCTAACCGAAATGACACAAATTATGATTAATGCAAGAAGCCTGATAAATAGCTCAATATATCACTTTAAATCTCAATAATCTACTCACGTTCTACGGGCATTAGTGTGATGAAAAAATATGACTACATTTTTAACTTCGGCCTAGTGAATCTTAGCCAAGAAACAATGCATACATCAGCATTTCACCAGGAAGCCGTCCACTGCTGCACATAGGCCTCCCCAAAATGGTTGCCTTAATCGCCGCGCTTGGCAGGCGGATTGACGATCGCAGTATGGTGGTAAAATGCATAGAGAACGCTGCTGCCACATCCCTTAGTCTCCTTCTACGACACCCACGGGAAGAAATGGGGTGGTGCTATTCTTTACGTCCGACACCACACGAAAGGCATACATGACACATTTTAATTACTTCTATCCGCATATGGCAATAAATTTTCATAAACAAACCATCGACAATGTTGATTTACAATTTATTCATGCTAAGTATTCATTGAAGTGCTAATGTGGTCCAAAGAATTCTTCACGCGACCGTACCATGCAACTATACTTATATACACTGACCACGTAAAATATGTATTGTTTGTAAACCAACGGTGAGTCAGCTCGCGAAGTTTGGAGGGTGGCCCATTATTATGCGTAAATGTACAGCGCACAATATTTTCGAGTGCGGTGTTAAATGTTTTATGTGTAGACTTTCTAAAGGAGTTACGGAAGCGGACGCGCGGAATGGACGCGTATCGTAATGTATGAATCGAAGTGTGTAGCGAATGTTGGTGGTAACCGGTATTGTGCATTTAGGTGATGAGAAACAAGTAAAAATGTAATGTTATAAGTACTTATGAATAAAATCGAAGCTTACGAGAATACACTCATAAAATGACACTAAAGCAAAAAAACAAACTACCTTTTGGAAGGGGCGACTAGAATCAATTCTATTTTCATGTAAACTGTTGACGTTCAAAAGTGCCTTTTGTAGGCCTATTTGACTTTGACACTTTTGACTACAAAAAGAAATCTTGAGTACATACATAAAATACACAATAACAGGAGCATTTTTAAAAAGGTTAATTAATTATATTATTAATAAAATGATGTTTTATAAGCGGATCTTGAATTAAGTATTTACGTGAGCACATTAATTTTTACCCGACAACGTTGAAGCAAAAAGGAGGGTAATGATTTTAGCCGGTATGTATGTATATTCATCTGTTCTCTCCTAACTAGTAAACTTCTGTCTTATAAACTTGCAACCGACACTATTAAAATAATATTATATTTTCTATAGGCAACTCGCATCAAGTTAATTTATTTGTGGGCGAATCTACAACTCTAGAAATACGTATTAGGCAATTGTCACATGTTGTATTGTATGGTATGGCCTTTATTGCATATATTATACAGTGACCCTATTTTAGAAAATATAAAAAAAAAAATATTTTAAAGAGTCGATCTGCCCGATTCAGGCGAGCAAATTTGTGCAAATCCGTAAAAATGCCAACATTTTGCGTGTATCCGAAAATGTTCACGTGAGTTACATCTATAAACATGCATGTCACTCATTCACTCAATGTGTTACACAACATAGTGTTTACGGTCATTTACGGTTTAACTCACGCGCGTTTTATGCATTCGATATTCGATGGATCACATTCACCATTGAATGTTTATTGACTCATAACATGACATATTCGAGATGCTTGAGTAGTTCAAGCCTACTACTTAGAGATAGAAATTCATAAGAGCCCTTTTATGAATTAACTAGCTTCTGCCCGCGACTTCGTTCGCGCCAAATTTTTGCTCCCCTGACCCTTCCCGTCACATTGAATTGCCTGCCAGTTTTCGTCCATTTTTCGTTGCTGCTCCGCTCCTTTTAATCATAGCATTTTATATAGCCTATAGCCTTCCTCAATAAATAGGCTACCCAACACAAAACTATTCGCGCGTTCAACGAAACAAACAAACTCTTCAGCTTTATAATATTATAGTATTGATGAGATTTCGACGCACAAGGTCGTGAGAACTTGTTACTTATCTCCAAATTGTGGGCTTAGTAGGTTACGGTAATATTTGTGTTGTAGGTTACCAGGTTCTCAATCTTGGCACACCCAAAATGTTGGTCTATGACCCCACACGTTTTAGATGTAGTTTTGGAAGAACGTGGTTTGCTACGAGTTACTTATTTTTGTTCGTTAGTATGTAAAGTTTTGTACAGTTCAAAGTTGGTTAGGAAATATGGTATTCGGCAAATAATTTATTTGTAATTAATCTTCAGCCTCTTAGCTTATGGAAAAAAGAGCAGTGTATACCTATTAACTTTGTCCAAACTACGTCGCATTATAAAGAGGTAAAGTTTGCTTGTAAGCTAGTATGAAAAGGGTAGTCTCTGAAACTACCGGTCAGATTTGAGAAATTAGTTTTGAATTTAGGTATATAGGCTATTTAACATCACGCTACGACCATAAGGAACCAAGTAAAGGAGAAAAAATCGGACAGCTTTCAGCTTTCCAAAAAGAACCGTATTTCGATTTTTGTTAGGCTTTTTATGTAAAAAACAGGCTCGAAGGTTTAAACCAAACTTAAAAAAACCTCGTAAGTAATAAACCTTGTCAAAACACTGGGTAAGTTTTTGACAGAAGATTTCTTCAGGTTATATTAAAGCCAATAAATACCTCAAAACAGCTAAATATTAGCGGTTATTATATCTCCTTCATAATTATTTCCAGCAGATTTCGGAACATATTCTCATACTCTTGTAATTTTTTTCCTGCAAAGCTTCTAACGTTTCGTGATCATGTCTTATCTGTATCACGGAATCTGAAATTTTGCCAAAATTAGAATACAACATTAGTTAGCATGGCCTTGACTTCTGCTTATAACATTAAAATATAATAAGGATGTAGATAAAATGAAGCCTTGAATTAACTCATGATACAGGATTTTCGTTTATAATAACGTATAATCATGAACTTTTAAAAACAAATTTTGAAAACAATTTTTTTTTTTTTTTTGTTGTCTATACACAAAACCTTTTATGAAATGTTGCCGACACGCATCGTTGAAATAACAGAATTCGATTACTGTATTTTGTTTTGAACAATGTAGTCGTATGTTTTCTAACACTGTTTTGTTACGAGGAATGGAACGGAGTATTCTGGGTATTAAACTTGTAGATCAGGTTCAGAAGACATATTCTTCATTAAAATAACTGATGTCATTCGGTAAGCTGCACGGCTTAAATGGAATTGGGTTGGATATTATTTTTTTATTGATCTCGAGGTGGCAGTCCTCCTGGATGTCAGATTCTTACTGACAAAAACTCATCCGATGTTCCGCCCCACACCTACACCTACGTAGGGGATCACGGGATATAGTGCCGCATCCCAGACGATCAATGGGCCAAATTTACGACCCAGCGGACCCGGCGGTTAGTGTCAAACGACATTACGGCAGACCCAGACGAAGTTAGCGGGATGAACTGGACTCCTTTAATAAAGATCGGTCCTTGGCAGCGCTGGGCAGAGAGAGATGGAAAGAGACCAGGGAGATCTTCGCCTGAAAGTGGAACGCATTAATGGCTCATCATTTCAGCCGAAAGACGTCCACTGCTGGACATAGGCCTCCCCCAAGCACCGCCACTTCGACCTATTCTGTGCTTCTCGCATCCAACGTATTCCTGCGGCCTTTATTTTACTCTTTCCTGCTGTATACCTATTGTGTGCCTTTTAAACTGTGCTAAATAAATGTATTTTCTTTCTTTCTTTCTTTCTTTTCTTTCACCAGGTCATCGGTCCATCTTGTGGGAGGCCTTCCAACGCTCCGTCTTCCAGTACGCGGTCGCCACTCCAGAACCTTCCGACCCCATCGGCCATCCGTTCTGCGAGCAATGTGCCCTGCCCACTGCCACTTAAGTTTGGCAATTCTTCGGGCTATATCGGTTACCTTGGTTTTCCTACGGATCTCTTCATTTCTGATTCGATCGCGTAGGGAAACTCCAAGCATAGCCCTCTCCATTGCTCTTTGGGTGACTTTGAGCCTTCTTATGAGGCCCATTGTGAGCGACCACGTCTCAGTGCCATATGTCATCACTGGCAACACACACTGGTCAAAGACTTTTGTCTTGAGACACTGCGGTATTTGGGACGAGAAGATATTGCGTAGCTTCCCGAACGCTGCCCAGCCGAGTCGGATTCGACGATTAACCTCTTTCTCGAAGTTGGATCTACCTAACTGGACAGTCTGTCCTAGGTACACGTATTCGTCCACAACTTCGAGTGTAGCGCCTCCGATCTTCATTGGAGTGGGTATCACACGAGCATTGGACATGACCTTTGTCTTGTCCATGTTCATCCTAAGACCCACTCTTTCGGAAGCTCTACTGAGGTCATCGAGCATTGTACTGAGGTCCTCCATAGTCTCAGCCATGACTACTATATCGTCGGCAAATCGAAGGTGAGTGATGTACTCGCCATTGATGTTGATGCCAGCCCCTTTCCAGTCCAGAACCTTGAAGACATCCTCCAGTGCAGCGGTGAACAGTTTCGGAGAGATTACGTCTCCCTGTCTCACCCCTCGCTGCAGAAGGATAGGTTTCGAGGCTTTGTCCTGGAGCCGGACTGACATAGTGGCGTTTTCATACAAACACTTCAGCACCTCGATGTACCGATAGTCAATCTGGCACCGTTGAAGAGACTGCAGTACAGCCCAGGTCTCGATCGAATCGAAGGCTTTTTCGTAGTCCACAAACGCTAAGCAGAGAGGCAGGTTATACTCTTCGGTCTTCTGTATAACCTGCCGCAGCGTATGTATGTGGTCTACGGTGCTAAAGCCTTTACGGAATCCGGCTTGTTCGGGAGGCTGGAAGTCGTCAAACCTGCGCGCGAGACGATTCGTGATGACTCTTGAAAACAGCTTGTAGACATGGCTCAGAAGTGAGATGGGCCTATAATTCTTAAGCAGGGTATTGTCACCCTTCTTAAAGAAAAGTACCACCACACCTCTGTTCCATGCCTGTGGCGTTTTGCCCTCGAGTATGACGGAATCAAACAGCTTCTGAAGGGCCTTTAGAACGGGTTTTCCGCCGGCCTTCAGGAGTTCGGCTGTAATTCCGTCATCACCCGGCGCCTTGTTGTTTTTGAGCTGCTTCAGAGCCTTCCTAATCTCGTACAAGCTGACGTCCGGGATATCTTCAGTGTAGTGTCGAGTCAACCTAGCTCTCGGGTCGTTAGCTAGATTCATAACGGGGTTTCTGGTGGACGTGTATAACTGTCCGTAGAACCTCTCAATCTCCTTAAACAGCTCAGGTTTGGCGGACACGATTCTGCCATCGTCGGTCTTCAGTTTCGTAAGCTGACTCTGCCCAATAGACAGATCTCTTGCAAAGACTTTGGAGCCCTTGTTTCGCTCTATCGCGTCCTTAATACGTTCCGTATTAAAGAGGCGAAGGTCGCTTTTCAAGGACTTAGAGATCCGTCTATTGAGTTGCCGGTACTCGAGTGCAGCTTCTGAAGACTGCAGGATCATTCCGCGCCTCTGTTCCATGAGCTGTAATGTTGGATCTGAGAGTTTCTTTTTTCTATTTGTACGGCGGGTCTTGAAGAACTTAGACCCGACCGTATGGACAGTTTCTACAAACCCATCGTTATAATCGTCCACGGAGTCCATTAATGGCTAATAATGATTATTTGTAATGAATTCACTCTGTGTCATTCAAGCGTTACGTTTTAACATAACATGTCACAGTTTTCTTATTTTACACCTTTACTTTTGGCAATTTTTCACTGTTGACTGCAACTTGCGTTTGGCTTTGAGGAAGTAATCTATATATATAAAAATGAATCCCTATTTCCCTTAGTCACGACATCACGCGTGAACGGCTGGACCGATTTCACTTTTTTTGTTGTTGTTGTGTTTGTAATTGTCAGGAGAAGGTTCTTATGAAAGAAAAAAATAAAAAAATTGCGCGGTAAATTAGAAAATTTAAGAACACTTATTTAAGAATACTTAACAAATAGGACAATATAAACTTTTTAATGTAACATTATGACATTTGACATAGAATTGACAGAATGCGTGCTCAAATATCATCAAAGAGACAGGACAACGTCTGTCGGGTCAGCTAGTGTTTCATAATTATACATTAAAAAAATAACAACAGGCCAAGACTGTAGAACCTCTTTATACGCGTATTTGGATTGCATCCATTGGCCTGCAGATTCAGAAATTAACATGCGAACTCAGTGCTCGTCCTGATGTTTTGCGAGTGCAAGTTAAAGGTTCTTGCTGACTAACTACCGATCAGCTAACATATTGATGGAAACAAGATAATGATGGTTAAACACTTATAGATTAGGCTTTTTCTATACCTTGCGGGGTAACCCGCGTATAGAACTTAACGGTTTCCTTACACACTAATAGAGTAGGAATGGCTTCCTTTTTGTCAGTTCAACAACATTCTTTGCGTTATTTACGTTGTTAAGCATACCAACTTTTTGAACATGAAGTAATGGATTGGCAATGTCCTTCAAAATTATTCAGATTGTGATTGAAAATGTGTCGAGCAATTATAGTGCAGAATAATTAGTTCATGCAAAGAAAGATTTTTCCATTATTTTTCGTTGTTCTAATTAACATGGTCATGTTTGATACTTCACTTTATACGTGTGCTGCCGGACGTAAAGAATAGCATCATTTATCGCCCCATTTCTTTCCGTGGGTGTCGTAAAAGGCAACTTAGGGATTTACTAGAAAATGGGCAGCTTCCTTTCCTATGCATTTTACCACTATACTGAAATCGCCAACCTGGTTGCCAAGCGTGGCGATGATGGTAAAGCCCCCTCAAATTGAGGCAGGCCTATTTCCAGCAGTGCACGTCTTACGGCTGAAATGATTGATACTTATCCAGTAAGTGCTCCCTTGTAACTTTCAAGATAAATCCATTTGTCATAATAATGGATTGGTTGGTTACAAAGCAAACATAATAATTGTTATTTCTGTGTTTTTTGTTGGTAATAGTTACGAGGTTTTTATTGAACTTCAAGTTTGTTGCGAGTATTTTTCTCGTCATGAATGCACCTCGCAATAAGGAAGTATTTATGACATAATTGAGTGGAGTTATTGTAATTTTTTATATATTTTAATTTGTATAGAGCTACTATGTCGTCGTATCCATTACGTATTGACGAAATATGAACGTAACGTTCTAGCTAAGTGAATAAAGCTAATAAATTTTAAATTTTATCTGTGGCGTGTCTGCCCTGGATACACGCTTTTCCATTATAGCTCCACTTTATTATTTAAATCTTTCACTTACTTAAGTTGGTAATTGAATATTCAGGCGAGCACGGCCTCTGTGATAGATTTGAGTCACGCATTTTATCGCGGTTTTTGTTCCCAAAATGTGATAAAATGTGTGACTCAAGCCGACCGAGAGATTTTGTATGGACAAAAAAAAACATAAGTTGATTCTTTGAAATAGTGTCATTAATACCCTAGATTTATGGGATTACAAAAGGAACACCTTGTATATTTCTCTTACCTATCTAGAACATTAGGGTGCTCGGCACGATAAGTCAATACAATACTGCCTAATCCTTCGAGAATTACAGGTATGATGTTATGTTATACTATCCTCGAAGCAGTATGCCGTTGTCTATTTGGTTAGCAAACTTGTCACCAGTCAGGGGCATTAGCGTATATCTAGCAGACTCAACTAAATCAATGATTAAACACAAAGGAAGTCCATTCCACATGAATTATTAATTTTAAACACATGCCGAGCACATTTTCCTGATCGTCGACACATTGTAAGTGACTGATTTATACTTAGTTTCCTTGTTACTGGTAAATGTAGTGTCAGAAGTGGTTTATTGAAGGAATCTTACACCCGAATCATCATTTCAGTGGAAAAACGTGCACTACTGGACAGGCCTCCCCCAATTTAGGGGGATTTTCCATAATCGCCGCACCTGGCAGGCGGGTTAGCGATTGCAGCATAGTGGTGAAATGCATAGAGAACGCTGCTACCATTCTCTAGTAAGTCACTTAGTCGCCTTTTACGACACTTACGGGAAAAAATGAATTGGTCTTATTCTTTACATCCGGCACCACACGGAGCTACGATTTAATTGTATTTATGATATTCAATTCAATCTCTCTTAAACCTATTTATTAATTACCTTCAAAGAGATATCCTGTAATGTCAATCATTGCTATCGACACTCAGCTCTGATATGCTGATTGGTTTATTTTGAAAGGCTCTCACTCAGGCCAGTGATCGCGTCAACCACTCCTCAATAACCGGGTTGATATCAGGGCTACCACAACTACTAACAAACTCTTTAATATTTTACGATATGCATTAAAAATACAGGATGGCAGGGGAGCAGGGACACCGACGCGCAAATTGTTATCATAAATACCGTACATCATTCTGAGACCCCGTTGAGATTTTTAGTTTTCTTTTCGAGTTATGTACTGAATCCATTACAGTATGCGCGTCGATGTCCCTGCCACCTTGTTTTTTTTACAGAATCGTTTCTGAGCAAAAAATACCAGATTAAGTTTAGACATTAAGTACACACACACACACACACACACGCACACAAACCTTTCACCATAACGCAAATTCATCTTGGTCTTATAGAAAATCATTCATTGCGCTTTCGAAATTGAACAATACTTAACGTTAGCATAAACCACAAAGATACCTAGCCATCCACTTAAAAAAAAAAACACAAGTCACTATATCCGGTCACCATTCACCAGATCCAAATATGAGACTGCCTGCGTACTTAGAAACCAAAGAATTCTACTACTCTCATGAAATGAAGCTGTTGTGCAACTCTATGGGTTAAAGTTTGTGCTTCTCAGATTCTCTAACCAATCACTTAAAAAAAAAAAAACACAAGCCACTTATTTTCGGTCACCACTCACCACATCCAAATGTTATACTGCCCGCCTATTTAAGCAGAGAACAGTAGACCTAAAGGAACTTAGAACAAAAATTCTAGATGCTTGAAATGTAACTTTTGTGCAATTCTATGGGTAAATGTTTGCACTTCTTCACAGAGAACAGCCCTAAAGCCAAAGCAAAAAAATAAATTAAAAAAATGTCAAAGCAAAAAAGTGTGCGTTGCAGCTGAAAATCAGCGTCAGGCAGCACACCTTGTGTTGTCATCTGACATTATGCTGAGCTGAGGCACTTTTGGCACTATTATCATTGTTTTATGCTTTATTTTTATTAGTTTTAAGGTTTTATTTTAAAATTATATAATGCCAATAAACGCATTTATCTTTCTTTCTTTCAAAGCTAAGTGGTAGGTTCAACACAAGTTAAGGTTAAAACCAACATTATAGAATTAACCGCAACATCTTATATTGTAACCGCAATCCTGTGGTTGCGACTCACTGCTCAATTTCCGCATTCTTCTTCATAATTGTTTTGCATTGTTCTTTTTGTTACTGTGTGCGCAATATTGTTTTAAATCTATTATACTTTTGTGTGGTTAAAATCAAGATTTTGGGCGAATGAATTTTTAGTGAAAGCCCATTGTATATTTAGACTACGATTAAGTCTTAGTATTATTTTAAAGTAATTAATATCTGTAATTTTACTTTATGATCTAACTGCATTATGCCAACCATTTTCTCTTTGGTTTTTGCCTTGTGTCAACCATTTTCCACCTTCCTAATATTAAGGAAAATTAGATACTAATTTCCTATATTTCCTCATTTTCACAAGGAGGCAGTCTAGTTCCAAGTCGACTGTATGACCATTCGTAACATATTCAGCAGACTCGACCTTATCTGTACCTTCAATAGGTCATCTACAGTTTAAATCAAAGCCTTGTTCTGTAAGGCATACAATTTGCTTCACTTGTTATACCTAATTACAGGTAACTGGTAGCCCTGAGTGCAGTATTGCCAATGTCCGCTGCACGCATCATTGCAGCGTGTAATGAAAGTCGTCGCGCCGGATTCCGAGCTCACTGCTCTTTTGGACGCAATAACAAGCCCGTTGGTGCTTTAAACTCAGTTTATAGACCTTTCTCTTTAAATCCCATAACTTTTTGCAAGCAAATGTGAGTACGAACATTTTAAATGAGACGTTAGTGACAACGGCACAATCCCAGAAAAGAAAAACAAGCTCGAAAATATTTTTTGTTTCTACATTTATTCCATCATATTAATCTTGACAGATAAAGATGCTTATGACTAGCCATATGATTAAATAAATAAATAATCTACCTGTACTATAATTACGATCAATAACATCAGCAGTTTAACTAATAAATCAATGAAGGTAACCTCTCTCGCGGCAATTCACGTATCTATTAATTACTAGGTACTGCTCGCGACTTTATCCGCGTCAAATTTTTGCTACCCTGACCCTTCCCGTCGCATCGAATTGCCTGGCAGTTTTCGACCATTTTTCATTGCTGCTTCGCTTCTTTTGATCTTAGCGTAATTTTATATAGCCTATAGCCTTCCTCAATAAATAAGTTACCCAAAACAAAAAAAAAAATCAATTCGGACCAGTAGTTCTTGAGATTACGCGTTCAACCAAACAAACAAACTCTTCAGCTTTATAATATTAGTATAGATTTCAAGAGTATTAATTCGGAAATTACATACAAAATACGTACACACATAAATTCACGCCTTATTTCAATGGGCAGAGGCAGATACTACAAAATGCCACCTGCTACGATCCTTACATATGTATATACGTACTCCTTTCGCTTCGTTTACGTTCATACATCCAGTCATACACGCACGCAGGTTACGAGTATTACGCATCTGACCTTTCTGCAGAACATCACCAAAAAAAGTTCAAATTTACGAATTATAATGAATTAAAATCGATTGTACGAAACAAGTCCTCAACGAGGTAAGGTCCGTACGTCTCTTCGTCCCTACGTCGTCGTACCTTGGACTTTGAAGTCGCCTTTTAATATTTTCAACACCACTTTCACGGGCACGGCCAAAGCACCGAATTTCCGGAAACAAGCACTTATTCAAGATCAAATTTACTTTTTACATTTAATTGGCAGTTCAACTTTGACTCTTGGTTTGTCTTTTGTTTATTACAGTTAAAAATAAACTTTATGTCTTCTAAAATAAAATTTGAAAGTAGAAAGAAATGAACTAGATAGGTATAGTCAAAACTGGAAGGAGGACGCCACGGCCTTCCTAAAAGATGACAATAATTTTGAAGTGGATCCCTAAATATGAAAATACCTTTCAAATTATTCAGATCGTTTATTGATAGTGTGATCAAAAACGATCTGAATAATTTGAAAGGTATTTTTAATCCACTGCTTTATATCTACGAGTAATTATATATAAAAACTTCAAAGTCCTGACTGACTGAATGACTGATATATCAACGCACAGTCGCTGGTCCTAGAGACATGAAATTCGGAGGCTGTGTTCTTTGTGAAGAGTAGAAAGAAAGGGTTTCTTGAAATTCCATCCTTAAGAGGGTGAAATGGGGGGTTGAATTTTCTGTGAAACTTATTATTCTCTGGGTCGGATAAGACAAAACAAGCAGTGCGATAAGACATTGCTTACCTGGATTAACACATAGGGTACTTTTGGTCCCGGTAGTACGTTCCTGTGGGATTTTTTTCGACATCCACGCGGGCGAAGCCGCTGGCAGAATCTAGTGTTCGATAAAATTGTCAACGCAATGAATGTGGCTGTGCTGTCAAAATGTAAGCCATTCCTATCAATAGTGGGTTACGCAATCATCCTTTGGAATAGTAAAAAAACGTTAGTAAAAAACAAGAAGATAATTTGAGCAATACATGAAATTTCATAACTGATTGTGGTATCAAGAATGTTTCCCAGGAGGCTATATTTAGCACTAGTTCTAAGAAGTTTATACTAGTTAATAAGGTTGATAATAGCATCACATCTTCATATTACCTAATTGTCATTGAAACAGCTTCACATATTGTGTAATACTACTTCTAGCCTATTTATTACATAATACATTGCTCGAGATAGCTAGTAAACTCATAACAGCTGTGACAAGATTATAAACAGGGCCGACCTTGGAATAAAAACCATTCGTAATTTGAGAATGAACACTGTCAGGTTTCTGACAGGAGTATCTTTGCAATATCTTGTGTGATATCGTGTTACAACCTTCTCGGTAGAATAGATTGCAAATGCAATGGTAGAAAGTGTTATTTTAGGTTCCATTTTGTGGTTAAGCAGTAGTTAGTAGTGCAATTTAGTTGGTAATATCCCCAAAGAACGAGAGAAAAAAAACGTGTTTTTTCTTAATTTAAATGCAGGTCAACTAACCTGCCTGTATATAACAAGGGTTTAGGTAAGTAAACGGTGATCATTCCGATTCAGCCCGTCTATTGTTGTCCTCTATCAGCGATACCCTAAACCGTTGCCCATACTCCACACTCCGTTAGCGAGTAGTCGCGCTAGTTTATTTTTTAAGCTCTGGCTGGAGGCGTTTATTTATTAAGGTAGCCACAGGCAAATCCGGTTAAGCAGCTGATAACCTCATAGCTTGACCTGCGAGATGTCATATCAAAGAAAAAGGTAAACTATGAGAGCTTTTAAAATGATTAAGGTACAATCTCTTCCGTTTTTTTAGACCAAAAACTTGGATGTTATCAATCAAGGACAAATTGACTTCTATAAAGATAAAAAACTTTAGAGGTGTCAAGGGACACCCGGATGGAACGAAGTTCCTTTCCAGGATTCATAATTTTTGTATTTTTAGGGTTCCGCACCTCAAAAGGAAAAAGCGGAACCCTTATAGGATCACTTTGTTGTCCGTCCGTCCGTCCGTCCGTCCGTCCGTCCGTCCGTCCGTCTGTCAAGACCCTTTTTCTCAGGAACGCATGGAGGTATCAAGCTGAAATTTATAACAAATACTCAAGTCTATTGTCCCTTGGAGCTGTGAAAAATCAAACTTCTAAACTAACGCAATCAAAAGATATAGCCGTTTATACCGCAAATTTCCTCAAATTTTCGAAACGCGCAAGGGAATCAAAACCTAAAGGGTACTTCCAGTCGATCTAGAAATTTGGTACGAAGCAAAGTCTTATAGCACAGATAAAGGAAAAATTTCGAAAACCGTAAATTTTTAGTTACATCATACAATAAACAGAACAAAACACAGACATAAATAAAACCAAGCTAAGAAACAGAACAGAACTACGACTCGATTGTCGTGATGGGTGTACTTTTACTTATATACCTACAGGTTTGTACGGAACCCTCGGTGCGCGAGTCCGACTCGCACTTGGCCGGTTTTTTTTTAATTATTTATTATGTACAAAAGACCTGTATACACTCAACAAAAATATTCTCTCTCTCTCTCTCCCTCTCTCTCTCTCCCTCTCTCTCGCCCTCTCTCTCCCTCTCTCTCTCCCTATCTCCCTGTCTCTCTCCCTCTCTCTCTATCTCTCTCTCTATCTCTCTCTCTCCCTCTCTCCCTCTCTCCCTGTCTCTCTCTCTCTCTACTCACAACAAAAAAAACAACAATATACAAACAAATACAAACAACAAAATATATACAGTCGAATTGAGAAACCTCGTCCTTTTTTTGAAGTTGGTTAAAAAGTGTCGTGACAACTTTTCGTAAGATTTTTTTCCATCTAGCCCCCTTTCACAAGCGCGATAAGGAACTTCGTTCCAAAAAACACAGACAGTCCACCTTCAGAAGTACAAAAATAAACACTAGTCTAGTGCATCATTAAAATTAGCAAATTATTCCAGCCTTGCTGTTTATCAAAGCCATATCATGCTACTCGATACACTGCATACAAAACGATTGCATCTACTTCAAAGATCAGGGATCAGTTCCTGAACAGGGTCAATTGAAACGTCAAGAGCAATTAATTGCCTTCTATTGCCCGCTATTGCCCAGTGTCCTAGACATTGCGACAGGTCGAATTAATGATGTGAAGGAAAAACTGTTTGCATGTTGTGTTCTTCTTATTGCGTAGTTTCTTTAGATCACTTTTAATTGTTCCAATGTCTCTGCCATATTAAGGGGATTAAGTGTGATTAGTGTGGTATTTGATGTTTATCTGACATAGCGGAGTTTTTACACCTTTTTGTAGTAAATATTTTTATCGTGGATTTTACTAAGACATGCCAATTTAATGCAAAATATATGATACTACTGCTTCTTCAGCATATTGGAAATTACTCAACGGGAATATGTTCCCGGAACAAAAAGTAGCCTATGTTACTCCTTATAACATCAGCTATCTGCCAGTGAATGTCCCGTCATAATCTGTTCAGCCATTTCAGAGAATAGCCGGAAAAAACAGACTGACAGACGGACAAAAAAAATAAAAAATAAAGGTTTTTGACCGTATATACTTTCATATGCATTTAGTAAAAAGTTGCAAACAGACAGTTCAATTTTATTTATTTGTATATGTTACGGCTAAAGGTGGGTGTGAACATAAACTTAAGATTAGCCGGCTAAACTTAGGTTTATCTTCGAGAAGCAGCTAAAGTTCGATATCATGTTAGTTTGCGTCGTGATATTCCATCTTTAGCCGGCTAGTGTGCACATTAACCGAAATGAAACGGCTAAAAATTTCCGCAAAATCAGTTTACAGTTTGTGAACAAAAATTCGTAGAATTGGAAAAAGTGTCGTCAGTGAAAATGACTGTTCGCTAGCTTGCTAATGAACAGTCAACATCAGGTGGACAAGGCTTTCAAAGATGTAATTGCAAGACAATATGTGGTACATTGCGTGTACATGCCGCTGCCGAATAAATAATTTCCTTTGTAATTCGATATGCCATTCTAGTTTATCATGTTCCAACAAATACCTCCATATTAAACATTATAAATAGTAAACATTATTACATTGTTTCCTTTTTCATTTCCTTCTACATTTTAGCCAAGGGCCTCCAGTTACACTTAAGTTTAGCCGGCTAAAGATAGAAGAAACTAACATTAACACCTCCTCGAAGATAAACCTAAGTTTAGCCGGCTAATCTTAAGTTTATGTTCACACCCACCTTTAGCCGTAACATATAGATTATAAATAATTAAGTTGCAATATTAATTAGACTGAAGTCACATCGCTGTGAAGAATTTATAGCGTCTGATAATTACATAGGTCTGAGATAAATACCACCTGGTGTAACTGATGCAATTTAATTGTTTTAAGATTATATAACGTTAAATAATATAAAGCAATTATTTGCTTCTAATTAAGTAGATTGTATAAAGTATGGTAGAATCTTCGCTTGCATAAAAAATCGGTGTGTACGTATGACCAGACGATAAAAGTGCAAACCTATGAATGAAGTGGAGTATACGCGATTCAGCGTCACCGATCGACTAGAGCAAGTATACGCGATTCAGCGTCACCGACCGACTGAAGCAAGTATACGCGATTCAGCGTCACCGACCGACTGAAGCAAGTATACATGCTTTAAAGTCACTGATTCGAGTGAGACTATTTATTTTATATTTAAACTTATCGCACACCGAAAAGATAGAAAGACGGACTTCATGCCTCAGGAATTCTCTACCAATCTCCCAAGGATGGTAAAGAGATTAGCTGGTAGGTGTGCTGGTTGAGATGAAAAGTGACCAAAACACTATTTAAAAAAAAAAAAACTTTATTTTCGTTGAATATTCAGATAACCCGCAACGTGCGCTTAAAAAAGGTTTCACTTCAAAAAGTTTGACATTATTGTGGCTCAAGAAAGATGTCTAGTAGATACCTATGAAAGAATATGGAAGAAACTTAAAATTATTCAGCAGAACATGGATGGGCACTATCCAATATGCCCATGCATGTTCTCAAAAATCCTGATCATAACTAAAAGGTAGAGGTTTTTATACTAAACTTTTTTCTTAATGATTTTCGAAGAGATTGAGATTCAATTCAATCGTTTAACTCAGCGCTGATATACACATTGCCATATATTCTACAAGGGTGACCTTTTACGTCTAGGTGTATACCTGCTCTGCCTAACGATAGGCGCGCCTGACTAAGCATGCAAACCAGCACCTTTACCAAGTACAGATAAGGCAAGGAACAGATGTCGACCTTTTGGACACTGTAATGTCGTGGTCTGACATATAAATGATTGATAGTCGAGAAAATACAGTGATACTGGCGAAATGGCAATTTGGCCGAGTTTCCATTTCGTAAGTAGGTTGTATTGTTACGAATAACATAGATAAAATGGAATAACTGGAAACATATGAACGAAGCAAGGTAGTTAGGTGGTGGCCCAGTGGTATCGGCCCCATCTTACGAGTTATAGATCGTGGGTTTGAACACAGGCCGACGCTTTATTTTGTGTAAATACTTTCATCACCTCTGCTCACCAAACGGTGAAGGAAAATATTTTAAGGAAGCCGGCATGTCCTAGAACCAAAAATTCGAAGACATGTGACATCTACCAACCCGCACTGGGCCCGCGTGGTGAATTATTGCCTACTCCCTCTCACTCAGAGGAGGCCTCTGTCTCAGCAATTGGAACAATAAAAGTTGATAATGAAGATAATAAAAATCCAACCACTTTTAAGAAGCTTTTAAAATAGAGATGACTGGAAGACATATGCTGCGTCGAATTCAAATACATTGGGATAAGGTCATAATTGAAAAATGAGAATACTACAATCAATAAACATTACTATATGAGTAAAAAACAATCGAAAATATATATGTGTGTGAACAGACCGTTAACGTTTAACTAATTTGACATTTTAATTACACAATTGCAGTTTTATTGTAGGCACTAGCTATTAAATTGTTAGGTAGTCCACTTTTTCTAAGTCATAATTAGATTCGCCTACATTCTCGTGTTGGATCTTTTTATTGAACTCCTCTGCAATGCTGTTATCTAACCAACTTAATCTTAAGTAGACTGTGACTTTCTTAGACACGTGTTATGACTTTATGAGTAATTAAGACTTTATTACTAATTAGTTTAAGACGTTCACGGTTTTTAATTTTTTCTAAATTGTTGGAAGAGTTATGGAAGAAGAGTCATTTGCTACAATTGAAAGATAATTTGATTTGATTGCGCGAATAAATCGTAATTGGCCAAAGAATCAGCATTGCCATACACCGTAGCAATGCTGCCAGCCTTTTAGGCACCTTTCCTGTTAAAAACGATGCAGAAGAATTTTATGATTTGTTTTTTATATATACAAGTTAATAGATATTTTTTTCTTTAAGACGTGAGACTTTTAAATAAGACACGATTTAGGTTCAAACTTGAGTATTGATATATATTTTTTTAATGTACATTTTTTGATGTTGTTAAAGTTTCAGTAAAAATGGCCCATCATATTATTGAAATGTATATATTTATCAAATACCTAGCGAACGCTATACTATAATATTCCTGTAAAATAACAGGAAAAGATAACAAAAATAATTTTTAATAGTATTTTCCTTCCTTCACCGAACCGCACTGGGTCCGGTGGTGGATTACAGCCCACTCTCTCTCACCGAGAGGAGGCCTGTGTCCCAGCAGTGGGAATATTGCAGGCTGATGATGATGATGTATTTTCCTTCGCGTGTTTAAAATTAATGATACTGATTTGGGCAATAAAACGTCCTACCAAGAGAATCCTAATAAGTTGTTTTTGAGAATCTACTAAAACGTTATTCTTAAACACATTTCTGTGGGGTATTAGCTAGAGTTTAGTATCTCGTTGACTACTTGGAAATAGTTGTTGTGTTGCATAAAAGAGACCCTATTCTTTGGTTTCAAGGCACACACTGCCATCAATTTTGGTTATAAAACTAAAAGTCTGTCGTATACTTTTGCAACATTTCCTGTATTTTAGTACATTAAGTTGCAATATATTCCGCTTTATAAACCGAGAGGCAAACCTTGAGACGATAAGTCCATACAGCGCTCGAATTCACATACAAGTGGCGATGTTCATAGATACTGAACGTCAAATTAGTTCACGCAATAATAAGCACTAAAACTGTGTTTGATAAGAACTGCATTGCCGTGAAATATTGTGGGCAAAGTTCCAGATATGTTGCGATTTATAGTCCCAAAGTGACCAGTATTCACGATTGCAATATAATGAGGCAGTCGAGTACTTTAATTTAAATAATGACTCTTTATTATAGTTTAAATGCTTGGCTTTTTACCGTTTAAAACTAAATTGAGGATGTAGCGTATTTTGTACGAAATAATAATAGCATTTAATTAGATTCCAAAAAGACTAGGTACAAAATTATGTTTCTAAAAATATATGCAATAAAAAAAACAGAAGAGCATCGTCTCTTGAGTTCTTTTTTTAAATCCTGCTTTGGTCATTGCCAATCAAGGCTTGTTTTTCTTGATGGTAGCAAACAGACGTACCTCCAAAGATGGGTATAAATCTTATCAGCGAAACGTTACGTGGAATGTGATGATAAGAATCTTAAACCTGACAGTTTTACAGACACCGACAGAGTCGTTAATCACAGCTACACGTATGGTGAATGGACAGTAAGCGTTTATGCATGTTGCAGTTTTTTTAGCTTCAATTTGAAATGATGAAGAAAACGTTTAAGAGAGATTAAGGAGTCAAAGAACTGATTAAATATCGTCGTTGCAAATTTAAAATCTCCTATGTAACAATTTTCACAAATACGAGCTATGCATATATTTTAAAAGCGATTTGGTATATCTACTTATTGCAAAAACTCATATGTGAATATCTTAATCTATCGTTAAAATATTCGCTAATTTAAAAAAATCTCATGTCTATTGCCCATCGAAAATTCCTATGTGCCTGATGTAATAAACTGTAAATCCACTTATGTGACAAAAAGTTGAAACTTAAATCTCCTATGTGCAGAAAAATAATTAAATTTATTTAAATATACGCTGAACGACACATTTATAAAAGACAAATTCTATCTCAATACATTATAAGTCCTTTACACTTTACATCTAAAAAAAATAAGAATGTTTCCTCAGTTTCTTTTTCAGGAAACTGTTTTTTTCGTTTTTCTCGAAAAGTTACCTTGTACACATAGGAGATTTTAAATTTGCAACGACGATATGTAGATATAATCCAGATGTTCTAATTTGTAAAAAATAAATAATAATAATATAATTGGTAAGACTTGTTGCCAGCCTTCCAGGCTTCGGACTACCAGTAACACTAACGATTGTCAAAAATCCATGAGTGACAGCTGGGACCAACAGCTCAACGTGCTTTCCGAGGCATAGCTACTTTTCGGAATACATTCTCTAAATAATACCGAAAAGTGCGTTAAAATTCTTTATTTAATTAAGAACAACAACGTGGTCTCTCAGACGGACACGAAAATCGGCTTTAATGTATTATTTTATGTATATTATATAGATTATGCCGACGTCTGCTATATCCTGCATTTAGGGAGACATAAAACGCACAATTCAAGTTGTCTAGCTGATTTGTGTGCTACTTACCTTGAAAGCGAAGGATATCCTGCGTTTTAATTAATTTAGTGGCTGCTAGTTAGTATTTATTTAATAAACGCTTTTAATTACAATATGTTGCTTGTTTATGTTGTACAGACGAACTCAATAGCCGTCAAAGAGAATCTGTATACTTAGCGAATTAGATCATAATGTAAATAAATCTGATACTATTACTTAAAGCGTGTTATAGTTTTCAAATGAAATTTTCTTTTTCTTATAAGGAGTTAATAAATAATGTTTTTTTTCGTCCCCCATTTCATGATCATGAAACATTGTCGGATTTTCATCATTATCATCATTCTAGCCGAAAAACGTCCACTGCCACTGGACAAAGGTCTCCCCCAAGAACCGCCACTTTGCCCGGTTCATTTTTGAGCAGGTTCGGCATATTCGCCACTCTTGGCAGGGCCTGGCTTTACGATCGCAGTATGGTGGTGAAATGCATAGAGAACGCTGCTTGTCGAATTCTAAATTTACCAAATTTATGTACTTGTGAAAATTAAAAATAATAAAAATAAAATAAAACATTTAATGTCTAGTATAAGTCTACATTCTCACGGACGTAAAAATATTTTTAGCGCACTGGATCTTCAACACCCTGCTTAGCGCCGAGTGTTAAAAATCGAAAAATGTGTTTTTTTCAACGCAACTGAATGCACTTTGTTGGATTCTCAATGCTCGGTTCACCTTCTAGAGTTGAAAATCATTTACATTAGTAGGTATTCGTATTCGAGTGGTTTTAGATCATAATTTTCACCAAACTTTAGATTCGATACCTAATGTCATACCTACCATAACAGATCCGTTTCGTAACATGTTCCTAAAACAGTGAGCAAGGTCGCAGTTTATTTTATACATTTTTTGCTACCTTCCTTTTCCCGTCGCGTCGAATTGCCTGCCAGTTTTCATCCATTTTTCGTTGCTGTTCCGCTCCTTTTAATTGTAGCTTGATGTTTTATAGCCTATAGCTTTTCTCAATAAATAGGCTACCCAACACAATAAGAATGTCTCAATCCGGACCAGTAGTTCCTGAGCTTAGCGCGTTCAATCAAACAAACAAACTCTTCAGCTTTATAATATTAGTATAGATTAATTTAGGTACCTACTATATCCAAAAAATTTATGAAGTGTAACGTATCGTAAATGATTGCGAGATTCACACCCACATTATTATTTAATTCGTTAAGTCATCATAACAGTAACTGTGACGAAACTGACGTCGATTGTGCGAAATTTGTCACACTTTGACATTATTCGCACGTTTCATACGTTTTGGTAACGTTTGGAATTTGGACGAGATTTACGTAAGACTTTTGGAGGTTCATTGAATGTGGTAATTTCAATTAGGGAGCCATGGAATAGTATTTCAATGGAATTAAATTAACTTAGAGTGACAACCCTCTACGTTTCATTGATGATTTTATCGTTTATAATTCTATAAATATCCGGTAATGCCTAGTGGTGCCATTTTTTCCCGTAGGTGTCGTTAGAGGCGACTAAGGGACTTACTAGAGAACGGGCAGCAGCTTTCTCTATGCATTTTACCACCATACTGCGATCGACGACCCGCCTGCCAAGCGTGGAGATTATGGCTAACCCCTGAAATTGGCGGAGGCCTATGTCCAGCAGAGGACGTCTTTCAGCTGAAATGACGATGACGATGAAATACATACATGTTTACGATCGCGAATCATATTTTAATCAACACGCAACCTAGTACTGACCTACAAATTGCAAAAAACGCACGTAAGTTTGAATTTCGCGGGCTAAATTGGAGCTCCCATATAAAGCAAAAAATAATTTTAAAAGTGATAAATAAACGCCTTACTACTTTAAGCGTAAAGGCATAATATTTCATAAAAGATTTCGTCTAAACTTTGATTCGTTCAGCTAAATTACTATACGTTGTCTGACTGACACTTCCGCATCTCCTGACAGTCAAAACCACACCTATCGTAACGAAGATAGCAATTATTACGAAATCGTCGGATCAAAAATAATTATACTTGGACGTACACATCGTTAGCGATTTCAGATCAAATGTGGGTCGTTAAGTTGATTCCATTCATGTCCAATTATAGAACTTACTTGCGAAGCGGTAATGTTGGTAACTTTTACAGGATATTAACTTAGCATGTCTATTTGAAGGCACCGTTTGATAAATGAGTTTGTACAGAAAGATCGATACGATATTTATTCTCATAATTGAAAATGTTCATAATCTAGTCGCAGTCGCAGCAGCATCTCGACGACAATCAAATGTCAAAAACTTGTCAAAAATGTATGGAAACTCAAGGTATTTCTGATAGATTGGTACTCAGAAGAGAATGTGAGCGTTCTTAAAATTACGAGGATTGTCGCTCTGTTATCATGGATTCAGTACATGATTCTGCTTTTTTTTTAAACAGCTTTTCCATACATTTCATGATTTCAGTTTGCGCGTCGATGTCACAGAACCCCTGTATGTTATTGGGAAAGAAAACAATTTAGTTGTGACAAGTGATAGCCGCAGTGTTGGCACAACCGGTCATCACCCGGCACACAAAAATAATTTGAGTATTATACTTAATTTAGATTTATTTATTAACAGAAAACCGCAAATGTCCATCACTAGTCCGACAAATTCAATGCTAGTTGACATTTATACGGACGTAATAAAATAGCAGTGGGATTTTTTCACACACTCGAATTTGAACTCTCGGTGTTGAACCGAGGATTGAGAATCTAAAAGAGCGCATATCAGCGCTTCGAAAATCGAACAGTGTGTTGAACTGAACTGATTGAACTGCAGGTCAATTCTCGTAATTAAAAACGTTTAAAATCTAGTCGGCGACAATCAAATGTCAAAAATATATAAAAACTTGAGGTTTTTTGACAGATTTAGACTGTGATCAGACTGTGAACATTCTTCAAGTTACGAGAATTGCCTCTCTATTTGATTTTCAACTTTCGATGCCAAGCAGAGCCTTGAAGATCCTGGGCTTGAAAACATTATAGCTTATGGGTTCCACGTATTCGGGGGCCACCGTGTTGCCATTGTCTGAACGAAATAGTGCCTCTAGGTAGTTTAATCATACCACAGTACAGCCATCATCAATCTCTGCGCCTTCACGCCCCGGGCGTCGGGAGTCCAGAGCGGACTCCCGGCCATCGTAGGCACGGCTTTGCGGGCGGCGAGCAATGGGTAGCTCGCTGCCCAGTAAGGACCAGGCCCGGGTCGATGACGCGTAGTGTTCCACGCGCGCCTCAAAGAGATGTCATTACATATTGTACGGGTTGGCGAGGACCGATGCCTGCCAGGTTTGCGGAGTTGTTCGAAAGAGTTACCGTGGCCCTGGCACGGACCCTGACGGAACACGGGTGGGTTTTAGTTAGTAAAATTCTGACACGCCCTTGCGCTCCACCCAGATCGGGAGACGTCATTTGATGAATTTAAACCCAAAAAATGTGCGGCCATCTTTCAGTCAACGCACACGCATACATTAGCTTCGTGTCGTAGTCTAATATATTTTACCTCTAATTCAGACAAGACGAGAATCAAATCGTGTTTAAGATGGCATGAATGATAAATATGTGTATCATTGCAAGATTTTCATTTCTAACGATAAATTATGTGTAGTGACTGTACTTGCATATTTCCCACAGACAGCACATCTCTTTGTTAGCTCAGCACGTGAAGTAGATAATTATGGCGGGGTTATTCTGTTTAAATACAAGGTAATGTGATATAATTTGTTAATAATTGTGGAGAAATATTTAACTGATTCTCTAAAAGTTTATCGACATTATCATCATCAACATCAGCAGCCTATAATGTTTCCGCTGCTGGAACACAGAACTCCTCTCGGTGAGAGGGAGTGGGCAATAATTCACCACGCAAGCCCAGTGCGGGTTGGTAGATATTACATGTCTTCGAATTTTTGGTTCTAGGACATGCCGGTTTCCTCGCGATGTTTTCCTTCACCGTTTTGAGAGCAGTGGTGATGAAATAACTTACACAAAGTAAAGTGCCTGCTATGGTGCGAACCCACGACCTACAGCTGGTAAGGTGCGGCCGTTACCACTGGGCCATCACTGCTCACATTTGGCATTATAAAGATACATATTAAAAAAAAACCGGCCAAGTGCGAGTCGGACTCGCGCACCGAGGGTTCCGTACAAACCTGTAGGTATAAAGTTTAAAATTTAAATCAATATTTTTATTATATGAAAATTTACGGTTTTCGCAATTTTTCCTTTATCTGTGCTATAAGACGTTGCTTTGTACCAAATTTCAAAATTCTAGATCGACTGGAAGTACCTTTTTGGTTTTGATTCCCTTGCGAGTTTCGAAAATTTGCGGAAATTTGCGCCATAAACGGCTATATCTTTTGATTGCGTTAGCTTAGAAGTTTGATTTTTTCACAGCTCCAAGGAACAGTAGACTTGAGTATTTGATATAAATTTCAGCTTGATACCTCCACGCGTTTCTGAGAAAAAGGGTCTTGACAGACGGACGGACGGACGGACGGACGGATGGACGGACGGACAACAAAGTGATCCTATAAGGGTTCCGCTTTTACCTTTTGAGGTGCGGAACCCTAAAAAAGAAAACAAGTTCACAAAAAAGGCGCATTCATTAATAATAATAATATAATATAAATTTATTCACCAAAAAAAAAAAATAAGAACACGTATTACAAAAAGGAAAATGGCAATATACACTAAGTAATGGCTTAAATTTAGTAATACATAAAGTTTGGGACTATCTGCATCCGAACTAGGTAGTAAACCTGTATCTCGGATTGCATTTGATCTCTCATCTATTAAAGCGTTGAATAATATCTTTAGAAATACGGAGTAAATACAAAGTTTAGAAATCAGTATGGGAATTATTTGGGATAAACGCCTTAATTAAACTAACATAAACTATATTTTCGAACGGTACGGAACGGTACCTACGGTTTCAAACTTTGAAATTTCAGATCAGAAAATCAGGTTAGACAGTAATTTTGCACCGGGGAAGTTCGGCGTAGCAGCGCGCCGTAGCAAAAGTAGTAATTAACCTAGACAATTTAGTACCGATCTATTAAAATTTAAATTCGATTAATTTTTTAAACCAGATTAAACTTTGACCTCCAAAATGACCTGCAGAAAAGATCGAATACGACCCAACTTATTTAAAGTATATAATAATTATTTATTAAACACAACATTTGTTATATTTAAACGAATATATAGGACAATTTATAGTTTTCTTAATTTTATATTGAAGGCATCTATGTCTGAACTAGATAAAATATCTTATATCTGTATCTCAGACATCAGCGCTTCTTCCTCATGATGACCACACACACATCAGCAGCTTATAACGTTCCCACTGCTGCATGATGACCATTACATGAGTAATGTGTTAGTAAAATAGTATAGCTCATCGTTGCTTGTTCCTTAAGAGAAAGGTATGTTTAGTCATTTTTTTGTACCATCTTACAATGCTGCCGTACTAAGCCTAAATACCATACATTGTCGACGGACAGTCCCTATCACAACTTTACATAACTCTTCCATAACCACACCAATTATCGACTTGACAATCTACAATCAACTTTCTTCAACTCACTTATCCCTATAACACTGACCTACGGCGTACAATTTAGATACACGTTACAGAATAAGCAAGTAGAGTAGAGCGATTACGTCACTACACTGCGAGAGGTTTTGTTTTCTCCGCACTTTCGATTTTATTCGCGACGCGGGCGCACGGCATCTTGTCACAGACTAAAAGAATGTAGAAGAGCCATGGCTAAGAACGCACGTACACACGGTGACAAATCAGGCTATACATTTCCAGTATAAGCTGACTTCTCATATACGAAAAGCCTATATCTCAGGATTCATTTGACTCAACAATGGGCTAAAGTGTATGTATACTATTAGGTACACAAATGTCTAACCCTCAGGGAATACTGGGGTTACGGGCCAAAATCACAATCCATTAAGTCCATTTACATAGCAGGCGAAATCACGGCAGGCCTGCAGTTGGATGAGTTGGTCTCTTTGGATAAGGACTGGTCCTGATCAGCCCTAGACAGAGAAAACTGGAAGTAAGCTAGAGAGGCGTTAATCTTGCAGCTGAAATGTATATATATTACTCAAGCTTGCTTATAGTTATATTAATAGTGCTCAGGGTTAATCGTCTTATTATAGAAGAGACCTAACTATAGTAGTTCCTTGAAAGCCAATTTTGCATTTGCAACTTTATTTCGATTTGGTTAAAGTTCTTAATAGTATACAATGTCATTTTTATATTAAGAACTTTGTAAATATAACTCTGTCTAGTTTTTTGTCAGGTTATTATTTCAAAAACAGGCTCGATGATTTAAACCATATAGAAAATCTTTTTTTTTATAATAAGACCTTTCGACTTTTAAGAAAACAACTGTCTCACAGTAATGAGTTAATTAATGATCGGGCAATTGCATATTACATGTTTTTTTAAATAAAGCAGTCTTGTTATACTGTAGTACGCGATAGCCTTTGGTTTGACGCCCGCGCGTGCGTGAACTTTTTATCATATGAAGTAAGCCTTTTGTTAATCTTTCTCGCGATTGGATGGCGTCTGGTGGAAATAAACGTTCTCTTAATACAGATAACACGGCATTAATCATGCCATTGAACTGATGGTCACAATGCAGTGGAAGGTATATTAATTAGAAAGTTGCGATTTAGATCGAGACACGGTCCGTTAAAAAAGAACTTGTTTCTTTTACTGATGTTTTGCTGTGGAAATTCGACATTTGAATCATTGGCAGTTCGAGTAATTTATGCGGACTACCCAAATATCTTTCCTTTGGTAATGTTCGTCGAATCGTTGCGTCTTAAGTTCTGAGTTGAGCTGCGCAATTAGTGACAAATACGTGCACTGACTGGACAGGTCCACTCAATCTGTGTGGTTTTTCCTCAACATATCATATTTCAGACACCAATCTACATGGTATTCACATGATCGATAAACGAACGAATCTCAGGAACATTTCAAGATGAAATAAATAAATTATAGAAGAAATAAATTAAAACAAGCTTTTAATAGTTTAATAGATTATTTAAAAAAATACCAAAACAAAACATATGAGCCCAAACTCGATCGGTCTTCTCGTTTAGGTAAGAAGTTCCTAGGGTCATCTTCCAACTCCACCGTAAGAAAAAAATTTAATGGTACCATATTATTGAATTGTCACCGAAAATACGCACGCACACCAAATTTGAGCCCAATTGGACATCAGGAAGTGGTTTTCATTTAGCTTCAAAGTTTCATGCCGAACACATATATACATACAAACATCGCTATTTAAATAAAAGCTTGTAAAATAGCCAATTCGAGCCAGCCGTTCTCAAGTGATGCGCTTACCCACGGAGCAGCATTTTATTTTGTGTTTAACGTTGTGTTGGTTGTCCTAAGATATTATTATTATTTTAATTAATTTAGAAGATAGATATCATCATCATCATGAGTAGCCTATAATGTTCCCACTGCTGGGAAACAGGCCTCCTCTCGGTGAGAGAGAGAGTTTCCTCGCGATGTTTTCCTTCACCACTTTGAGTGCAGTGGTGATGAAATAATTTACACAAAGTGCCTGCTTAGGTTTGAACCCGAAGATAGATTTACTGATATACATGTATATGTATCTTCTACATAAATATAAATAGAACGTAAATGAAATAAGATATTGTTTATGTTCATCATACTTAACCTTAAAGTAACAATTGCGGTAAGTGTAAGTACGACATCGCATTGCGAAAATAAACTGCTTTGAATGTAAATCACCTATTTCTATGCATAAAACTGCTATTTAGCTAACTGCTAGTTAGTTTAATATGCATTACACTTAGTATATAAGGTCAATGATTATTGTTTTGCTAACTTCTAACTTGGTGCAATATTTGTAAAATATGCATGTACGTTTTTATGTCAAGAGCAAATATTGTAGCGTCACAATCGTAGACTGTGAAATAAATTTCCTTTATATCATTTAAAAAGCCACTTGGTTTTTCGAGACATCACCAAGCGGTTGGTCAATTCTTCACATGACCTGAGGGCTGTCCTATTTTTTGGCCAAAGAATCAGCATTGCCATATAACGTGGCAATGCTGCCAGCCTTCTGGGCACTTTTCCTATTGACAGCTATGCGCACGAGTTTTTTATACTCTGTGATTCGGCAATTAATTCTTTTAATGTTTAATTTTGTAGTTATTTTAGAAATCAATACCTTGGTAATATCTCGTCACAGAAACTGAATAATTGACAGCCGTGACATACAGGGTGTTTGGCAGAACGTTGAACGTACGAAAATGGTAGACAGGTTGGATGGTGGATTTGGCCCTGGCCCCCTGGATATTTTAAAGTGTAATTTTTATTAAAAATTATGATGTAAGTATTTTTACATCTTTCTGTAAGTTTGAGGACTCATTACTTTTTTTCTAGCTAACATCTGAATAAAGCAATAATTTTACAAGAATCTGCCAACATTAAAGATTAAAAAAAAAAAAAAAAATTGCCTGTTTCACCCATTTTTAATAAAAATTAGACTTTAAATTTAAGAAAGTGGTGAAACTAGAAGAAAGCAAATAAAAATTTAAAAAAATATCGACGGGGCCAGAGCCAAATAAAGTAGGGCTAAGTAAGTAGCAGATGACCCCACCTCCCCACCATTTTCGTATGTTCAACGTTCTGCCAAACACCCTGTATAGTTAAAAATCCAATAGTCTGACGAGTCTTACCAAAGGATATCGTGCTACCCAGCAACTGGGCTGTAGAAGTCAGACAGGCAGTCGCTTTTCCATCTTACAATGTTGCTTGCTGTTGTATGTAAATTACTGGTATTTACCTGCATTCGGTTAGACTGGGATCCGACCCCAACAAAGTCGGAAAAAGCTAAACAGATTGATTGAGGAATTAGATAATTATTCCTTATGTTTAATTACATGATAATTTCATTCCTTCTTACTTCAGAAAAAAAAACACGCAACAAAATAATAACCTCAATCATCAAGATAAGATCATACACCAGTAGGATTGTTATAAGAAATCAGTACAAATACCAAACAGCCTTACCTGTCAATAACAATTACTAGATTACTCCTTATCTGCTGCAACTTAATTACTAATATAGCTAAAGCCTGGTTGACACGAGACTAGTATTTCAAGCGAGGATAGTAAGGAGTTTCTTGGTCATTCTTCACCATACGAATCTATCTTTTAAGGAAAGAAAGGGCGACTAGAATCAATTCTATTTTAATGTAAATGTTGACGTTCAGAAGTGCCTTTTATGTGCTTGACTGACTGACCTGACTTTGAGTCGATCTGGCTACATGTAGACAGAACTAGATTCCGTGTTTGGACTAGTAAGCTAGTGACAGAGCGACGGAGCTCTGCACTTTTTATTAGCAACTTCCAACTCCTTGTTGTTACTATTCAAGCACGATACAGTATGTTACATTTCACTGACTCTGAATTTTGTGTATCGTGTAAACTGCTCTAGCAAAGGCAAGTCAGTATGCCAAGGTAGGACACCGAGATATTCATTTGCTAGTTTTTAGGCTAGGACAGAAATAAAATGGTAGTAAGCCATCAAGCTAATCTCCCTGGCCTTGTGTTCCTATACAAAACTATCCTCTTTTTAGGCTAGTAAGAGAAAGATGGTATCAAATCATCAAATGACGTCTCCCACTCTGGGCGGAGCGGGAGGGCGTGTCAGACTTTTATTGACTAAAACCCACCCGTGTTCCTTCAGTTACCTATGCCAGCGCCACGGTAACTCTTTCGAACAAATTAGGGACCCTAGCAGGGATATTATTAACCCTGGTTCTAGTCTCTAAGAACGAAATCCGTAGTTTTTTCGCGCGGTTACTTACTCAGTCAGTGTGATGTGTAGGTCACTTGTAGCTGTGTAGATGCAAGACTATAACAATGCTTGTCTGCTAGTTTTCACTAGCTTGATAAACTCGTGTCACCTAGGCCTTAGTGATTGCGTGTTGACATCGCATAACAATAAAAGATGAGTATCAGATACTTAGCTACTGCAGTTAAGTATCTTAGTTTCATGTTCTCCTCTAGATTTAGGATAATTTACTGATTAGGTATGTGTTTAATGATTTATCATTCGCATTCCATTTTCGAAATCATCAGTTAATCTTGTTAGGTTGTCAGTATCATAGCCATAGTAATTGGTGTTATTTAGTGATTTAGAAATGTGATGACGGCTTGTATGTCGAGGTGGTATATGTTGGAATATGTGATGTTGCTTCCAACGATGACGATTTTAGTGGTTTCAAATGTTGATAAAATTATGTCAATTGAAACTCTAATAATTGTGTTTCGCACTACTAAAAATATTATTGAACACTCTAATATTGCTTGTAATGATTACACTTCTTTTTGTGATTTTCCTATTTGGGGTCCAAAAATACTAAATAGCTGGGTAACGGCAACCGACTGGGATGTGGTGCTCGCTCCGCTCGCGCGCACGCAAGAGCTGAGCGACCGAGCGTAGGAACCGACTAATTACCCTAGCTTCGTTAACTAACTAAGTGTGTGAGAAGGGCAGATTGTTAAAAGAGGATCTTTTTTTATTAAAAAATGTGAATTATTAGAAGCTCAATAAGTTTTTAAAAGATAAGTTAGATATTTCTCAAAAAAATATCTTGGTTGGTTGTGTAATAATTATGTGCCATTTCATTGCTGCCTGATTGAAACTGTCAGATTGAATCACGTCCATGATATTGTTTGAAATACTCACTTAAGATTTTGGACTAGTCTAATTGACCTAAGATAAGAGCTAAGAGCACCTATGTCAGTTTCACCTTTTTGAACTCAACAGCTTTTATGAATAGTAAGATTGCAAAATCTAAATAGTGATTCTAGTATGATATGAACGTTACGGTACAGTGCACATACCGGTTCACGTTGACCCATTTATAACAATATCGAGAAACCAGCTCAAATATACGCGACTTTTATTAGTTATAGAACTATTATATTGTACAGTCGGTGAGACAAATGTCCTCTAAAGTAGTCACTCGAGGTAGAATGGTTTCTGTTTTTTTAGGGTTCCGTTGCCAAATGGCAAAAAAAGGAACCCGTCTGTCTGTGTGTCCGTGTATGTCACAGCCACTTTTTTCCGAAACTATAAGAGCTATGCTGTTGAAACTTGGTAAGTAGATGTATTCTGTGAACCGCATTAAGATTCTCACACAAAAATAGAAAAAAAAAACAATAAATTTTGGGGTTCCCCATACTTAGAACCTCAAAAAAAAAATTTTCATCAAACCTATACGTGTGGGGTATCTATGGATAGGTCTTCAAAAATGATATTGAGGTTTCTAATATCACATAAACTGAACAAAATTTTGTTGACTCCGTCGTCATTGCCGGTGCCATATCTATTCCGATTTCATAAGCAGCATATCGTCTACGAATAGCAATGTTTTGATTGAAAATGTAGATACATGCAAGTTAATCCAAGTGTAGTGTTGGCAAATAAAATGTGAGCGGATTTGTGAACGTGTCGCGGAAATCAAGATCCGTTTGGTCGCGTCCGCCTCCGCGTTCGATCGGTGCATACGCACCGAATGTAATGCATATCAATGCATAGAAAGCGGTGTTGCAGGAAGTAAAGACGATTATCTAAAGAAAAAAAATCTGGCACATCATGGTTATTTGTTCGGATTTGAAGTATTTTGTAAGAAATATGCAAATAAAGTGAAAAAAATGCTTTGGATTTTGCATAATGAATTGATATGTTCACGTAGCTATCATAAGAAATACAAAAACACGAATGTTTGGAAAAAATATAAATGTACCTATTATTAGATGCTTACATAACATGAATCTAGAGAAATCTAGACCATATTCGTACAACAAATTCTTTATAATGCCGTTACATAAAGATTCAAATTCCTATGTTGTAAAAAATAATTTAAAGTAGGTATATCACTTCTATTGTTCTCAATTTAAGTTTAAAAAAAACAAAAGAACGTAAGGGACGCAGACTTTCTTACATTCTTTTCTTTATTGAATAACTTACGCTGAAACGTATTACCTACTTAGGTAAGTGAGTAAATAATTGTTTCTTCATGTAATTTGTTAATTGCATTACTATTTAATTAAATAAAAAATACAGTTATCAGAGCGCAATAATTCGATACGAATTATCAATAAATGTTATATTTAGCCCGTTAATTCCTTGAGTATTTCTTTTTGTATCGTGTTAGTTTCAAGATTACAAAAAATAAATAAGGAAGGAGGTACTAGTCGAGTTATTTCACAATATATTATTTTTGTAAGTTCAATTACACATTTCCTTCTTGTATTATTTTTAATTCTTATAAAAACGGTAAATACGTAGATCTCTTTTTCATGTACCTGTTCAGTTTTAGTACCTAATGATCTAATTATAAAGACGGTTATATCTACACTTCTAATATTTTCGGATTTATGTATAATCATAACATTTTGAAGTTTAATCATACAATTATGACGTTTAAATGCATAGCTGGGCATTAACTCGTTAATCCGTTAATCGTTAATTAACGAAGTTAACATTTTGATTAACGGATTAACTTTTAAGTTAACTTTTAAAAATGTTAACGGACATGTTAACTTCCGTTAATATGCAGAAGTCCGTTAATCGTTAATCTAATGCCTACTATTTACCACACAGCACCGCGACGCGGCGCGAAAAACTGGCTTAGACAAGTATGCAACGACAAAGATATTTTAACACCAAAACGAGCCTCGCTTTCAGACGAGAACTTCAACATGTTAATGTTCATGAAGGGGAATATGCACCTTATGCCTGACGATTAAATCACACATTTGAATTATACAAGTACTTTGTTTTGTTCCTAACCTGCACCCTAATTGCAAAACGCACAATTTATCAGAATCTGAATGGGATTGAAGATTATTTCTAAACCATTGCGCCATTTGTTCGAATAAATTGTCGGCTCAGCAACGTAAATAACGCAATGAATGTTGTTTAACTATGAATTTTAAACCAATTCCTACCGACAAAAAGTTCCGTAATTACCCCGCTATTAACTTCCAGACCCTAAACCAACAGGTTATATTAGTCCATTAACGCAACGATATAAAAATGCAATTTTACACATATTAACGGATTAACGATTAACGTTAACTTGCGTTAATTCTTCCGAAATGTAACGCTTTAACGTTTAACGAAGCTAACTTTTTTTGTAGCGGATTAACGATTAACGAAGTTAACTATTTGATTAACGGTGCCCAGCTATGTTTAAATGTCTCTTAACTTTAAGTAACATTTATAAATTAACCTCAAAATGTTGCTAATGAATAACTGTAGCTATAGATGAGTAGGTATAAGTATGAGTATGTTCTTTCGCTGGAGTGATAAAGCCATCGTAGATCAGCAAGTAGGCTTTATAATATCTTATAGTATTTTTATCATTAAGGACGAGTGACGCGTGCTGTTCTTGTGGTAACCAAGTGTACAAACACACTGTAAATATGTGTGTAAATTGAAAAGAGTATGCTTAGATGGTTTGGTCACGTTGAGAGGATGAATGATGGGCGGCTAACAAAAGGTATTTACAAGGCAGACGTGACTGGACACGCCGGAAGGGGACGCCCTACAAGAACATATAGTGACTTTATTGGTGATGTTCTTCAGGAGAGTCAGGTGCATAGTACTAGTAAACGGCATGCGTGTATAACCAGATTTATGAACATAAAAGAGGCAAAAAGCGTATGTAAGGATCGTAGCAGGTGGCTTTTTGTAGTTTCTGCCTACCCCCACAGTAAAAAGGCGTGAGTTTATTTATGTACATATGTATAACCACAAGTAAAGCAGGCGTTGCTTCGTGAGATAAAATTACTGTACTATGTATATCTAAATTAGAATCGACAGTAATGACTAAACATGCCTTTTTTTTTGTGGAAGGGTAATCATCAAATGACGTTTCCCGCTCTGGGCGGAGCGGGAGGGCGTGTCTGACATTTACTGACTAAAACCCACCCGTGTTTCTTCAGTTGCCTAAATGCCAAGGCCACAGTAACTCTTTCCAACAAATCTCGCGACCCTGGCAGGCATGACTGATCTTGCCTGAGGTAGACCCCCGTTTTTTTCTCACGAAAAAAAAAAACCGTATGTATCTGTGTTGCACTGACGTACAAAATTCTCATAATACGCAAGTAAATTGAACATTGATTAATGAAATGACAGTGATAATCGTTTTCTCATCGCCAGTACTTGCTAAGTTACTAATAAGTTAGTCGTAACAGCCGGCCGTGTTACACTTCGGTCCGGTTTCTTACATAAAACTTACGTAAAGCTTGGACACACGAGCGGTCGGACGCGTGCGCACGTTTTTCATTCATTTATGTTAACACGTGACCATGTCTTGTGCTATTCATTTAGAAGATATCTTTATCACGAATATATCGGTTAAATATCGAAATAAAAGCTTTCAATAGTTTATATTAATTTAATCATCTGCCTAGCCTTTTCCCCAGTATGTTAGAGGGGGCTTGTCTTACCGGATGCAGCTGAGTATCAGTATTTTACATGAATCGACTGCCTATCTGACTTCACAACCCAGTAACTGGGTAATACGATACCCCTTGGTAAGACTGGTTGTCAGATTGGGCTTCCGTAACGACTATCAAATATCTACAAATCACAGCCGGGACCAACGGCTTAACGTGCTTTCCGGGTCTTGGTATGTGAAGATGGTCACCCATCCACAGACCAACCGCGGCAAGCGTAGCTTAACGCAACCGATCGACCCATCCAGCTGTCATTAATTAGTTTAATACCACATGATTATTGGAAGCTGTAAAATTTCGATCTTAAACATTGGTTATTATTATTAAATCTTAGTATCGTAATTTATTTTAATCGTTTTCAATATTCGTAGAGTTCAAAAGCAAGGTTAGGTATGAAAGTATATAGTTACGAAACTTTCTAAAAAATCTGTATGATTGTGTGTGGGTGTTGGATGTTTGTGTGCGAGTTGTAAATATAAATAAATGAATAATTACCTATATACACATACAGGCTGTGGATTTAGCCACCTGCATCCTGCATCCGTTAAAGTGGTTTTCCTACTCTGATCGACCTTCTACATATTATGTTCGTAGACTTTATTCTACTTCTGTTTGATAATAGTACCGTGTTTCCGACCTCAGGAAAAAGCTATCCATAACTTCTAAGTATAATTTAATGCCAATTATAACCTAAATTAACTAAAATTATTTACAAATTAAAATATAGGGTCGAATAATTCATACGCATCGCTGTCGACTGGTAATGTACCAAAGAGACTGGTGGCATTACCACGTTGTATGGCAATGCTTAGCCTCTGGCCAAGGGACCAGCCGTTGGGTCACGGGAAGTGTCAACCAGCCGTTTAGAGATTTGCTTTAATATCTAATTTGTAAATAGTTTAAGTTAGGTTATAATTTGGTTTTTTATTAATTTAAATCTAAGGTTTTTTATATTATTATAATAAAGACGCATGCCAATTTCACTTATAAAACTGAACGCGATCAGCACGTCTAAACCGCGTTCTAGAGCTGTCAGTCCCAACATTTTTGTGGAATATTGACACTGGCCGTCTGCCAGGGTCGCGAGATTTGTTCGAAAGAGTTACCGTGGCCCTGGCATATGGGCAACTGAAGGAACACGGGTGGGTTTTAGTCAGTATAAGTCTGACACGCCCTTCTGCTCCACCTAGAGCGGGAAACGTCATTTGATGATTTCCAACCGAAAAAAAAAAAAGTTCTAGAGCGCAGTTTATTTTCTGCCCCTAGATTGCATAGTAAGATGTTACAAAGCCTACCTAACAGCTGATCTATGATGACTTTATCACTTCTGCGAAACCACATAATCGTCACGACTATGATCCTTGTACGGTTAGACCGGTAATATTGAGTATATACCCAGCCACATTGCGCTTATACCATAATCACTTCTTACGACACCTACGGATACTGACGGTTTATCAATATTACGAAGAAAATATGCGTGGGTAATGACAGCTGCATTTATGACACACATCTATATAATATATAAAAATGAATCCCTTTTTCCCTTGGTCACTCCATCACGCGTGAACGGCTGGACCAATTTCACTTTTTTTTGTTGTTGTAGTGTTTGTAATTGTCAGGAGAAGGTTCTTATGGAAGAAAAAAATTAAAAAATTGCGCGGAAAATTAGAAAATTTAAGAACACTTATTTAAGAATACTTAACAACCATATAATAGGACAATGTAAACTTTTTTAATGAAACATTATGACATTTGACATAGAATTGACAGAATGCGTGCTCAAATATCATCAAAGAGACAGGACAACGTCTGTCGGGTCAGCTAGTACATAATAAAGTCACGGCTTTTTCCCATAGGGGTAGACAGAATCATCACCATCCAGTTGAAAACTAGCGCCAGGAACTAATTTTCTGGCGTTTTTGCTAAACTGGGCCTTTTTGGTGCAGCCATTAGGCGCAGTTTTCTGCAAATTTTCTGCATCGCCCTTAACACTTTTTATTTGTTCATTTATTTTATTTTCTGTAATTGTGCTAATTAATCTATATTTCAAGCTAGCAAGAACCCACCTGCTACGTTCCTTACATACTCAATTTGCTTCTGGCTCGTTCATACTTCTGTCATACATGCACACCTGTTGCGTACTGCGTTGTGCGTACCTGATTACACTAAATAAAACAATAATTTTCAGATGTCTGTACATATCGTTTATATCAAGTTCTGTATTTATATCTATGTATATGTATTTCAGTTAGACCTCTGCAGGGTAGTTTTTAGTCAATCTGTTGGTCAGAAAGTGAACACACCCAGACGGACGATGTCCAAGATATTGACCACTCACCACCAGCTTTCATGGGTAATATTTATTTATTTATTTTGGCCAATCAACAACTGTATATACCCAAACAATATAAAAATGTTTTTTTCTATTAACTAAGGTATAAAGCAAGGTAAGGGTTAAGGTATCTGCCAGGGTCGCGAGATTGTTCGAAAGAGATACCGTGACCTTGGCACATGGGCAGCGGAAGGAACACGGGTGGGCTAAAGTCAGTAAAAGTCTGACACGCCCTCCCGCTCCGCCCAGAGCGCGAGAAGTCATTTGGTGATTACCCATCAAAAAAAAAAAAAGGGTCAAGGTATAAAGCTGTAGTGAGCTAGCTGCTCGCGTAGTTGTTTCTTTTATTGCCAGTTCTATGACTCAAAAGTGTTCCATAAAAGAATGTCTAGAATATACGGTGGAAGGTTAGCTAAATTTTAATCTAGTGTGACCTAGATTGTCCAGTAATAGTCTGCAATACGAGTGTATAGAACATAAATTGCTATTGTGCCCCAATCAACGGTAATACACCAGCTATTAGTCGTTTTCTGTGCATTTCCCATGATGCACGACATAATGCACGACTATTATGCATAGTGGAATTTATGGAAATATCCAATTGGTCATATAGTGGTCATTTATGAGATAATTGAAGCGATTTGAATTTAATTTTGCATTCGTGTATCGCGAATGATTGAACTGAGTTGTAAATAATGAGTCTGGGAAATGAAATGATCATTTATTTATGCCATTTTTTTTATTGCATGACTACTGTAAAATCTGTATACATTGAAAAATCGATAAACTAGACGCGTAGTAACCAAAAAGGTAAGCAACCAGAGTCCCTGCCAAGAGGTGTATAAACTTCTTTTAGAAAATGGCAAAATCTATCGTGAACAATTCCTACAAAATTTAATTTGGTGACGTCGGTGTGTATACTACAAATAAATACAATTGAAGTGTCTGTTTGTAATATCAAAATAGCAGATTTTTACGAAATTCGATTCTGTGAACGTCAACATTTTCCAATTACTTAAATTTTTGGTCCCAGTCGCTTTGCCGTGGTATAACCTCCGGCATCCACGCGGGAGAAGCCGCAGGCACAACTAGTTACTAAATAACTGATGTCTGTCTGACCTATCAACCTTAGCGGATGTGAAACTCGCTTATTTCTACATACAGCGGAACTGACTATGAGTATTGTATTAATTAAGTATTAATAAATGTGTGAAAATAGCCTATAAATACTATTTTCCATCTTTGGCCACAAGTTATAAGGTAACCAAAATACTAGGTAGACAGATTTTATCTAAACTATGGCAAAATAAATGGCATCAAATCACTTGCTTAGCCAGAGAAGACGTCCAGTGCTAGACAAAGGTCTCTCCCAAGCACCGTCAATTCGAACGGTTCGGTGCTACTCGCGTCCAGCGGATCCCTTCACCAGGAAATCGGTCTACCTTGTGGTAGGCCTTCCAGTACGCGGTCGCCACTCCAGAACCTATCGGCCCCATCGCCCATATGTTTTGCGAGCAATATTCCCTGCCCACTGCCACATAAGTTTGGCAATACTTCGGACTATGTCGGTTACCCAAAAGATTGACAAAATAGAATCAGAAAAGAAATCACAGCATTATGTCTAGAAGAAGCTTACTTACCTAGTAGGAGCCTTGTGAATGAGGAGTGAAAAAGAGGATTTCTTCTCCTCCTAAAACGTTTTAAAAATGAATAATTAAGCCTTTTCTGTTCCTACGGTTGCCGTTTTTGAGAAATCATCACCCGCTCTGGGTGGAGCGGAAGGTCGTGTCAGACTTTTACTGACTAAAACCCACCTTATATCCTTCGGTTGCCTATACTAGGGCCACGGTAACTCTATCAAATAAGTCCGTGATCCTGGCAGGTCGTACGGTTGCCTAACAATTCAACAACGAGATACAACATGTTGAATCATCATCATTAGTCAATTGTCAACACCTCTTGACAACACTGTTAAAGTGTGTATTTAATACATAAATTAACATGCTGAGCCGTCGGAAGCTTCGTTCGAATGTAAAAGCAACTATTAAAACGTTTTGCAACGGCCCGCCTGCGCCCCCGCAACTGCAATTATTCCACAGCTGTTGCAAGTTCGTTGCACACTGCAAAATAGAGCAATTATCTATCCGATCGAACATTCTGTTGCGAAATTCATATCAGATTTGCATATTTTTGAATATTACGTTTAAGGAATGTGCATTATTGGTGTTTCAAGGTGACTGACTGTATCAGCAGACGATAGAAGATGGAATAGTCGTCGATAATTGATTAAATCGCTTGACTTTGAACGATTTTTTTTTTAAAATACACCTTTTGTTCAAAACTTACAAAGCATATTTTCAGGTCCAAAAATATCGACGCTTTTTTCTATCTTTTCCAAGGCCTGAGGGATAATTGCGTAATACACTATCCATAAGAATCATTTTTATTTTGCCAGTCCCACAACATTCACCGTGTTGTATACGTTGCTAAGCAGCTTTTGTTTCGAACTTAAGAAAGAATGGATTTAGAAGAAGGCCATAGGATGCTGGTTACCTTATATTAGCGAGCTTAACATGTCTGTTATCGTGACAATGCCACATAAGCGATACTATAGAAATATTACAATTAGCAAAACCAGACAATATAGTTCCTAACATTATAAATGGCTTCAGGCTATCAGCTTTCAATCATGGACCAGAAGTAAAATTCCACACAAAATTGCTTCTTTCCTTTGCAAACAATAACACCATACGCACCTACATACTTATATACAAAGAAAACATTGAAATCAAAAGTAAATCACCTTTCTAACACGCCGGTGTCTCGTACAATACGCCGTAATGACGATAATTGCGCAAGACAAGAGTATGATAACGTAAAACAGCGCAGTTGGAACAATGGCGCTAGATAAATATGTCTAACGTGGAATACAATGACATTGTTTGTCACGTGAGCCAGTGAACGTGAGCCTTATTAATTTTTGTAGAAACTGGATCTGAATTCAACAAGCAGATTATTGGAAGAAGTTCTATGACGCAGCCTACGGTAGGAGTAAAATTGTAGAAATCATCACGTAACGAAATAAAGCGGTACGTAACGAAAAATCGTCAAGAGGCTCTGTACGATATTTTATTACATAGGTAGGTATAACTAGCTTTTGTCCACGGATTCGCCCACGTGGATGTCGGAAACTATCGCAAGAGGACGTACTACAGGTAATATAGGTCATATAGGTAATTACCCGCGACTTCGTCCGCGTGGTATTTTTAACAAAAAAGTTTTTCGTTTGTTTTTTTTTCGTGAGATTCTTTTTTTTTTTCTAAAATAAAAGTAACCAAGTTACTCCTTGTTACATCAGCTATCTGCCAGTGAAAGTCCCGTCAAAATCAGTCCAGCCATTTCAGAGATTAGCCGGACCAAACAAAAAGACAGACAGACAGACAAAAATTGTAAAAAATGTTGTTTTGGTATATGAACCGTGTATACACTTAGTAAAAGGCGGTTATTTTAATATTACAAACAGACACTCCAATTTTATTTATTTGTCTAAATGTCTAGATAGAAAGCGATATTGAAAGAATGAGATAGTTTTCATGGTTTTCGAGGGCGCTAAAGCCAACAGTGAAGTCAAAATCAAAATACAAGATGGCGGCTGCAAAATTTTTCGTCATGTGTGTCGTTTTCATGGTTTTCGAGGGATTTTTGAGTATTATAAAGATAGAGAAACGAGTGTATGTAATTCAGAGTCAGAGTCGATTACGAAGTTGAAGAAAAAGAAGAAATTCGAATGAAGAAATTATTTTTTATTTAATTAATTTTCGATATCGACTCACAACACGTGAATGATGTATTGCTAGCTAAGTTATTTCATCCTGTATATATCATTGGCGTTCCCGTCCACATAAAATATAAGGAAATGCGTGCACATTATAACGTTTTCGTTGATGATAATTTAAAAGCGCCTTCATATACTTCCATCCATTGAAGGTCGAAAAGAAACGCAACAGTCAATATGGTAGAGCATGGTATGGTGGCGCTTTGCTACAGGTCTATAGAAACTCTGTCATCTATAAATGTGCATTCCTATGTTCTAAAGTTTAATTTAGCAGTAACTTTCCTAATATTTTACTTGCCAAACAAAAGTAATTTGCATTAAGATGTAATCGCAAACAAAACATAATTCATTAACAATTTCATGGCGCTAATTTCTGTGTAGCGAATTAGGGATCGAATTTAATTACAGCACTTGATTGGCTTTAATTAAAATAAGACTAAATAAAAGTGTAAAACAACAAAATTTAAAACGGTGCATAATTGAAACTAAAGTATAAAATAATGTTCTTGTGCACCATAATATCTCCGGCGTAGAGCCATCTTAATGAAGATGGCTCCCACTGCCGATATTCAGTCTGGAAGACTATATTTATTGTTATAAAATATTGTTCAGACGATCTTGTAATAATATAAAGTAAACAAAACTCTGGATTTTGGAGATAAATCTGAATGGAAACAAAATATAAACCACTAGCTTTTGCCCGTGACTTCGTCCGCGTAAATGTCGGTTATCGCGGACGTATACGAAGTCGCGGATTAAAAAGTAGCCGACGACAGACATAGTTACTTTCGCATTTATTATATTAAATCCATACTAATATTATAAATGGGAAAGTGTGTGTGTCTGTTTGTCCGTCTTTCACGGCAAAACGGAGCGACGAATTGACGTGATTTTTTAATTCGAGATAGTTGAAGGGATGGAGAGTGACATAGGCTATTTTTTGTCTCTTTCTAACCCCCCACTTCCCTAAAATGGGTGGAATTTAATGCGAGCGAAGCCGCGGGCAAAAGCTAGTAATAATATAATTTTGTACCTACAAATAATAACTAGTAGACTGTGTAGTTGATGTTAATGTTGTCCAAACGGTATTCTTTCTTTCTTGTGTGGTTGCAACTTGCACGTGTTACCATTGAGTATAAGGTTTCCCAGATCGAGGAAAGTGTTTTGGGTTTTTCTATCAGAAATTTATCAGTAGCAGCCCACAATCTGGATGTTTACCCGGTTGATGGGAAAAGCCTTGCTCCCTATTACATGGGCCGTAACCATAATTGGCAAAATGTGTGTAAACTTTAGGGGCACCTCTCTATCAATAATTTACAAATTTGTAGTACCAAGGTGACAGCCAATACTGCCAAACGATTAATCTTCAATACATGACAGAAGAATACCTCCCAGTATCTCGCTTACAAAACCGCCCACAACTACCATATCTGCTGAGTGTAGGCCTTTCCTCATAATGATTACATCATAATATTTCAAAACTCACTCTAAACAAAGCTAATGTATCAATCAAACAATGATTAACAAACTTCCTGTCCGTCACTATATATCGAAACCGCCCGTGCCTCGGAAAGCACATTACGCCACAGGTCACACTGGTAATCAGAAGCCCAAAGTGTGACAAGCAGTATTTACAAGACATATCGTGTTACACAGTAACTGGGTTGTCGAAGTCAGATAATCAGTCGCTCCATGTAAAATGTTTTGTTTCTTTTTTTTGTGGGTGGGAAATCATCAAATGACGTCTCCCGCTCTTGGGCGGAGTGGGAGGGCGTGACAGACTTTACTGACTAAAACCCACCCGTGTTCCTTCAGTTGTCCATGTGCCAGGGCTACGGTGTCTCTTTCGAACAAATCTCGCGACCCTGGCAGAGCTGCATCT
Organism: Aporophyla nigra; assembly: GCA_947507805.1. Classification (NCBI taxonomy): domain Eukaryota; kingdom Metazoa; phylum Arthropoda; class Insecta; order Lepidoptera; family Noctuidae; genus Aporophyla; species Aporophyla nigra. The sequence continues at coordinate 19,605,665 of OX382292.1, read as the reverse complement.
GGTTAGACTGAAAGCCGACCCCAATATACTCGTAGCTGGAAAAAGGATAAGTAGTCTGACTATTTGAAAACTTTAGCCAACTGAAAACTTTTTCAGGTAGTGTTACAGTCAATAATTTAAGTGTGTTAGTTATTGATTACTTTGATAACTTCACTTGTAACAAACACTCCAGGTCTCCGAGTAAATCAAAAGTGTGGGAGCAGTGAGGGTCCTGTCCTGTCACTTCTTAGTGACAGAACTATTTGCTCAGCCATATGTGGTCTTCAGAATTCCGGTTAGCAGTAGGTTTTCCTCTGTAGTAATAAACGTAATAATTAGCATCTCTTGTGTACTGACAAGCACTGGAACCTATTACTAAAAGAACAGCTACAACAAAATCATCTACGAAACAAAATGTACCTAAAAAACCTGGACAAAAAAAATCAATCTCAGTGGTTTATACACGCGCTCTTGAAACCAGATTGTACATGATACTGCAAAAAAAAAATGACTCACAAACACTGTCAATTTTTCTCATCATGTCCTCTTTCATTGTTATTGCCACCATTTTATTATCCTGTAATTACTAATTACTGACTCATCTATTGATACAAGATTAAGCAGACTTAGAATTCCATTTTGTCATGATATGCGTTACTACTCAACAGCGACATTTATAATGTATATCGATCAATAATCAATGAACTCAGCCTATCGCAGTCCACTGCTATATCTAATTTTTTTATTTTTATCTCGGCTGCTAATAATCATAGTGTGATATTAAGTAGCCTTTCTCTAGAATTGGGCATTAGTAGATTTTTAACCAACGGGATAAAGCAGTGCCTTCTGTCGCGGGTGACGATTTAAATCGCGAGCGTAACGAAGGACTCGAGGTTTACTCCCGAGCGTAGCGAGGGTGTTAAAAACTTAAATCACGAGCAAAGCGAGGGCGTCTTAAATAGACGAGTCCTGAGTGTAGCGAGGGATTTAAGTTCACCCAAGACTAAGACAGGTTTATCACCGAGGAAAATACTCTACTTTTCGTACAATTTGCGAAAAAAATAACACAATAATAATATGAGATAAGCATTTATTAAAAATAATGACAATTAAAAATAAATTAAAATAAACTTAACGTTTATGTATTTGAAGAAAACAAAAACGTGGCAAATTCCTAGACTAATATTTTTTTGTCGGAAAAGCAAAGGCATCAAGCTCATACGGCCTCGTCGGTTTTCGTAATTTTATTTAATAATCTTAACTGCATAATAAATGCGTATTCCTTTTTCAAAACGATGTATAATATATAGTCCTCCAGACCGAATTTCGGCCACGGCGGCCAATCTCAACGGAGACTAGCCATCGGCGCGGGAGATATTATAGTGCTCAAGTGTGTGCGCAGACATAGGAGCACTCACTCTTCCCTCACTCTCATAGTCCGATGGGACGGCAATCCGACACGACCGGAGAGAGATCAGGCGTAGGACCAACGGCTTAACGTGCTTTCCGAGGCACGGGGGTTTCACACCGCCAACTTCCAAACTCCGGGCTGCTACTAAGAAATTCCTAATGGAAAAACCCAGAAACACTTTGCCCGACCCGGGAATCGAACCCAGGACCCCACGCTCAGCAGTCGCGCTTGCGACCACGTGACCAACGGGGAATGCTTTATATACAAACTCAATGGTGTAAACACAGATGTAGTATAACGCTTCGATTCAGTATTTACTTTGGATTCACTTTCATTTACTTAGAGAAGTTCAACTAAATAACACTTCATTTTTGTAATCGAAATGAATTCATTACTATTGTGAAATGAAATAAAAATTTTCCTTTTCAAATATAAAACAAAAAAAAAATTTCTTCTTCTTTTAATCACCAAACGAAATGTTACATAAAACGAAGCCATCTGGTGGCGAAACGGAGTTCGCCGGGTTTGCTAGTTCAGTAAATATTCCAAATTTAAATCACATTCTCCCCCTAGAGGGTGAATGAAATTCAGAACAATTTTCTTTCCCTGTTTTTAACAGATTAAAAATGACTATTGTTATGTTCGCTTTTTGTGGCATAGAATGTCACTTTTTTGAGCAAGTGGTACGAAAAATATTTTTTTAACTTTTAAAGAAAAAATATTTTTTTCAAAGCCGACCCGTAGTTCTAAAGATTAGTGCGTTTAAAAACAAACTCTTCAGCTTTATTATTAGGACTAGCTTCTGCCCCCGACTACGTCCGCGTGTAATTTCTTCTTCCTCCAAACCCACCCGTCGCATCGCATCGCATCGCGTGCCCTCGCTATAATTCCCTTTCACTTAGCGTTCTTTATTACCTTTTTTCCTTCTCTTCTAAAAGTCCTCGAGTGATGTTTAATGGCCTACAGCCTACCTCAAGAATTGAGCCAGGAAATGAAAATAGTTATTTTTAATTCCGACGGGTAGTTTCAAAGATTAATGCGTTCAAACAAACTCCTCGGCTTTATTATTAGACAAGATAATAATAAAATGGCAACGCTCTTAAAGTAATACGTTGGTATCTACGTAAAGCCGTAAATACTGCCTTTTCCTAACGCATTACAAGACCTCTACTTTTCACATTAGCCATATAATATGTTTATAAAGGTTACATTATAAGTTTATTGCCGCAAAGATCGCGTGTTTTTCATAGATAATAACCATCGTTAATTTGTTCTGGTTATTCTTTCATTTAATTACACTTTTTACAGCAATTTTCCTCTTTTATCTTTTTTTCTACGTGTTTATATTAATCCTTTGATCTGAGGCTCTTTGCCATTCACGTGACAATGGTTTTAGTACGGGGACGCTTGTAATCAACATTTGGACAGTGTACGAAAACACAAAAAAGAAACGGATAAAGTAATGTAACGCTAAAATAGTAATAATAGTATTATATAATAATAATAATAATAATAAACCCGCAGGGCAGCATGTGGCGTGCTGTTGGGCAGTAGCGACCCCACGGACCCTATCTCCCGGGAGAATTCTTGTTCCTCATCTCTGGCTTGCCTTTATTGGCCGGCTGGAGTGAACAATGAAGAGGTTCAGAGCTCCCACCTCATTCTTGCCTTTATTGGCCGGCTTGAGTGGAGATTCGCAAGAGCAAACGTGCTCGGGGAAAGGAAGTATTCCAGTAAGTGCTCGTAGGGATATTGACCATCTTCCGGGCTCTGGGATTGTTCTGAAAGCCGTGGAATACCTCTCCACTTCTCAAGCACCTCAGGAAGTGTTGCCCCCTTGTCGCTGCGTCACTATGTGCCAGCGACGGTTTCCGGGGGCCCATTATTGAGTGTGCAAGTCACCCCCTGCCATTTAATCCGTGTAAATACAAACATTGATGCGGCAGGGATCATAGACCTTCCATAGTTCTTGGTAACCAGTCCATTTTAGCCAGTCAAATACATAGTCCAACATCTTGGTTTTCATATCTTGGTTGCAATAGTCCAACACCAACCGGAGGTTGTCCTTGGGTGCACTTGCACAGTGCATACGGGGATAACCGTCGGTTAGTGCCTCACCTCATTTAAATTTTCTAAGGGGCCTCTGCAAGTTGGCTTCGGCCCCTCGTACGCCTTCTAAAAGACCGGGATCCTAGGATCCCGAGATATATAAATATATATATGAAAATAATAATAATAATAATAGTAATAGTATTTTCCCCAAAAAAAAAGCTCCTTTCCGCTTTTTTTTTCTTTCATTTAAAATCGATTGCATGTTTGAATGATTGTTTTGAATCCAATAAGTCATACAGGAAAAATCTAGAGACTTAAAAATAAATATCATTAAAAGATTTCTTATATCATACCTAATGGTGCGCTAAAATCAACATTTTATCATCTTATGTGGCAAAATAACGGTACGCCATGGTTCAAAAACCTTATGAAAATAATTTCGATCTTACCGGATAATACATTTTTGTTCATAAACAGCGAATAAATTAAATTGATTTAAATATAAACGGGTTTCTAGTTCAGTGAACTAATGATCAGGCAATATTTTCGCAATATTTAGACATCATCTTCTCAGTAATCGTTGTGAGTTTGATGTGATAACACCTGTTTTTCTACAACGGTATGTAGCTTTTTATTTATCTTGTGTCTTTTTATTCCATCAGATAGAATAGATACATGAAACAAGTCGGTCTAGTAGTCGCTAGCGCTAATGTTGAGCATGATGTCTTAGGTTCAATTTCCAGGCTCGGCTTTGTGTTATTGGTTTTTTAAATCAGGAATTTGTCAGTTGCAACACGGAGTCTAGATTTGTGCCACGTTGATGGCAATAGGCTCGCTCCCTATTAGGTACATATGACTTTAACATAACTGTGTGTATTAGGAACAACTCTTTTTAACCCTCCGAGGAATTCAGGCGTAATCGCTAATCGCCGCTCGCACAACGAGTGACTTTCGAACTTATGACCTCTCACTGGCCATTCCGGACCTTATTTGCACCAACCACCTTGCCTGTCCCGCACATTAATAAAACGGTTTAGATGGTGAAACTTCTATTGTTGGGTCCATTAATTGTATACAACAGGTAATGAAATCGCAACGTGTAAAAGAGCACCCTTACCCTCCCACAATATCTATCTCAATAATTTTGAAAGATACCATTGCTTCGTATGTTCGAAAATATCCCTACTCAATAACGTAAATAACGCAATGCATGTTGCTGAACTGTCAAAATGAAAGCAATTGCTACTGATAATTTTATCCAATTACCCTGTAAGATTTATTTACATAAATATTCCTTGACCTGACTTTGCTGCCATTTTAAATATCCACCTCAGTATTTCTACTAATTTTATAATCATCACCTGCACACCGTAATAAATTCTATAATGACGGATCTGTGTCGACCCCTAGATGCTAGATATGACATAATGGTACACGTAATGTTGCTAAGTACTACTTGTCTTGTGATGACATGATAAGCGCTGGTGTTGCACCTGTAATCTTGTGGGTCATGTGTGGGAATTATAGGTGTCGATTTACAAGGAGACTGCAAAGGTGTGGGGTTCTTAAATCGAACGGAGATTTCGCGTTGTTCGTATCAGGGTAAATTTCTGACAACAGTAATTGTAGGTTATGTTTGCAAAATTATTTTGCACTACGTAAATAGTTGAGGTTTGGTATACTGGACTGTCACTAAATAGGTACTCTAGTCAATAACAATATTTTCTTAATCGGTACACTTCAATCCGTCAACAACTGCTACATTCATACCATAAACTGTGGCTACGCTAGCGCCATTTTGGCGGATTTTGAAACTGTTATTTACAGCTCACAGCTGGACACTTTTTCAACTTTACTCCCATGTGAAATGATTCTCCTTACCTCAGCCCTCCATAGAAGTGAGAAGCCCGAAAATTTGACAACCAGTCTTACCAAGTGGTATCGTTTACCCAATAACTGGGTTATGGCGATCAGATAGTTAAAATAATGGTATTCAGTTGCATGCAGTTTGTCAGGAAGCCAACTCTAACAACATAGTTTGGAAATTAATGGAAATCAATGTATTCTACGCGAGATTCTAAAGTTTCTCGAGCTCACTTCGCTCTCTTTTGCGGAATAGTCAATAAAATTTAGAACTCCTATTTCAGAAAACTGAGCTTGCTTCGCTCGCTCTTGAATCCTACTATATCATAAGCTTCACCGAAGCTTCTTTATATATGTCATACATTTTTTTATAGATTTTTTTTTTTGTTGCTCTAATGTAAACTGATTCAGAATTTTCAACTTTAGTTGTTAATTTATTATTTTGATTCGGAACAACTTGTCATAAAATCTGATCAGGTTCAAATGTTGCTAATGGCGAGATGACCATTAATATTGCTCCTAAATAGCTAAATTATTCAAAACCGGAAAAAATTAGCATAAAACGAAACGTTCAAGAGAAAGATATTTTGTAACTATTTTTAAAACGAATAAAAACACACAATTACCTACTGCACTTCGTTAAATAAATATGTCTAGTAATTGACTCATAAAGTCATAATATAATTGTTGTTGATATCTAAAACAGCCCACATTATATTGCATATTATAAAACGTAATAATAATAAATAAATAATGTAATTTGAGATCAGATGCATATTGTATAACTAAATAAGGAGATTTCCTATGTACGCAGTGTGCATCAGATTAGAACTTAAAGCTGAGTTTCCACTATCTATTTGTGCAAAGAAAACAGATGCGCAGGAGTACAGTTAGCCCTGCCAGGGTAGCGACATTTGTTCAAAAGAGGTAGCGTGGCCCTGGCATATACTCGTAGGTAACTGAAGGAACACGGGTGGGTTTTAGTCAGTAAAAGTCTGACACGCCTTCCCGCTCCACTCAGAGCGGGAGAAGTCATTTGATGATTTCCCACTCACAAAAAAAGGAGTACAGGTGGTGCGCGAACATAGTGGGTTCATCAGAAGCCCACGATCAAGCTACTTTACCTCGCTTTGTATGACAATGTAGGCGGAATAGTTCACTGAGATCCAAAATAGATTTGAAACGATTGAAGCCATTTGGTTTTAAACCGTATTTTTGGTTTAAAATGATTTAAAACCACATTTAGTGGATTAATAATGTTTAAAATTTAATTAGAATGTCAGTGTATTCTGTCTCACAAGACTGAATATAGACCACACCTACTTCGATAGGATATATCAAAGGCTATTAAAATATAAAAAAATACATATTAAATATAGTGGCTGAGTATAAACCGAATCAATTGTTTTATTTTTATTTATAACTATATATTAAGCTTATTTCTTTATAACTATATATATACTAAGCTTCTGCCCGCGACTTCGTTCGCGTTAAACTTTTTGTTCCCCGACCTTTGCCGTCATGTCGAATCGCCTACCCGTGCGATTTTTCCCGTTTTTGCAACATTTTTCATTCTCTTTTCATTTCTGCTCCGCTCCTCTTGGTTGTAACGTGATGTTATATAGCCTATAGCCTTCCTTGATAAATAGGCTACCCAACACAAAAATAATTTTTCGATTCGGACTAGTAGTTCCTGAGATTAGCGCGTTCAATCAAACAAACATACAAACAAACAAACTCTTTAGCTTTATAATATTAGTATAGATAAGCTGAAATATATTTTTAAATGTAAATTTTAATAAATACGCAAATAATAATAGTTTTCATTCCGTATATTCCTGAAAAAAAAAAGTTAAATTTACAGTAAGTTGACTTTACATATGACCTACATTAATAAAAATGGTAAATTATATCAGTTAGCCGTTTTACTAAATTTATATAGTAGATTATTAACCAAGGGGATAAAGCAGTGTCTTCTGTCGCGGGTGATGATTTAAATCGCGAGCGTAACGAAGGACTCGAGGTTTACTCCCGAGCGTAGCGAGGGTGTTAAAAATTTAAATCATCACGAGCGAAGCAAGGGATTTAAGACGAGTCCTGAGTGTAGCGAGGGATTTAGTTTACCCAAGACTAAGACAGCTTTATCACCGAGGAAATACTCTACTTTTCGTACCATTTGCAAAAAAAAATAACACAATAATAATATGAGATAAGCATTTATTAAAAACTAGCTTTTGCCAGCGGCTTCGCCCGCGCGGAGGTCGGAAAATATCCCGCGGGAACGTACTACCGGGATAAAGAGTAGCCTATGTACTTTCTCAGGCTCTAAACTATCTGTGTACCAAATTTCATTTAAATCGGTTCAGTAGTTTTAGCAGGAAAGCGAGACAGACAGACAGACAGATAAACAGAGTTACTTTTGCATTTATAATATTAGTGTGGATGTGGATAATGACAATTAAAAATACATTAAAATAAACTTAACGTTTATGTATTTGAAGAAAACAAAAACGCGGCAAATTCCTAGACTAATATTTTTTTGTCGGAAAAGCAAAGGCATCAAGCTCATACGGCCTCGTCGGTTTTCGTAATTTTATTTAATAATTCAAATAATATAACTGCTTAATAAATGCGTATTCTTTTTTCAAAAAGATGTATAATGCTTTATATACAAACTCAATGGTGTAAACATAGATGTAGTTCAGTATAAATTTCGGTAAGTATTCCAAATTTAAATCACATTCTCCCCCTAGAGGATGAATGAAATTCAGTACAATTTTCTTTCCCTGTTTTTAACAGATTAAAAATTACTATTGTTATGTTCGCTTTTTGTGGCATAGAATGTCACTTTTTTGAGCAAGTGGTACGAAAAAGTAAATTACGTAATCAATGAACGGCCCCCGTGATCGTGGTTTTAAACAAATTTGAAACGGGTTTTTAAGTACGGATTTTGGTTAAAAACGGTTTATGGACAACTATATCTGCGATCTACGATTACGCTACGCTCGAATGCGTGGCTGGAAAAGAAATGAATCACCTAGCTAACGTGACGAAGCTACTCGCACTTCTTAGGTAGTAGTGGACGATCGGCTTAAGATATGCAAGAATAAACATAAACATTGTATTAAAAACCTATTTGTTTTGTTGCAGATAACTCACGCTGCAAGGACAGAAGAGGACCTTCATCGCACCGACCTTCTTTCCGTGATAACCTAGATACGGATGAAATGTCACTTACTAACTGACATTTAAACGGACCACTCGTTTATTTATTTACGGCATTTTTTGTTCGTACAAAATCGGACAGTGAAAAACTATGAGGATAAGTTCCGAAAGTAGATAGTACTTGTTTCTAAAGGTTTGTTTGGCTGGTGTGATGGCGTCGTGGAAGTCTGTGGGTTTGTGGACAGTGTGTGTGGTGTTATGCCTCCTGGGCAAGATCTCGGGACTGGACAATGGGCTAGCGTTGACGCCGCCCATGGGGTGGCTCGCGTGGGAGCGGTTTCGATGCAACACCGACTGTAAAAATGATCCCGATAATTGTATTAGGTGAGTGTTTTTATGTCATTTATTTTGTAACCTATCAAATAGTGTAACTTTTAACAGCTCATGATCAATTAAATAAATTTTACATAGTCCTTAGAAAAGTATTAGAAAAGAGCCCTATTAGAAAAGTAAACATTGAGACATTAACTGAATTTCACAGACTATCAGAGTCAGTAAAATATCAGTCTGAGTAGAGCTAGAAACAATCTATGGCCCTAGCGTGAGTTTCTTTTAACCATCTCGATCAAACGCATCGAGTGAATTCTACCTTCTGATTGGCCCTGGTTTGGCGAAGGAGCAATCGGAGTGCCGAACGCGGTCGATGCGTTAAATCGAGATAGTAAAATGAAACTCACGCTAGGGCCACTGGTGTCGCTAGTCGATGCCATTGGGTAAAATTACCGCTAGCAGTTTCACTGGAAAAAAATGGCAGGCTTACAGAAGTTTTATTATGAAGAGAAGTTCGAAGCAAAAACTTTCGGTATCCGCAAGCCAAAATTTAGTTAAATTTCGTTGTTAGTTTTCTGTATCCAAATATCTCCTGTTTGTTACTTGGACTCTATTTAGTGTACGTTATATTATTGCATTTCTGAATATAATACAATTTTTTATTACGCAAGGGCAAAAGTTATCAGCTGCAATTAATTCCTAGTTGCAGCTGATAAGCTTGAACCTTTCCGGAAATAATTTCTAAGTTTACAGACAGATAGATAAATAATAAACAACATGATTGTTTACATACTTCACATAATCATCATCATCATCATTTAGCCGAAAGACGTCCACTGCTGGACATAGGCCTCCCCCAATATGGGGGGGTTTGCCATAATCGCTACACTTGACAGGCGGGTTAGCGATCGCAGTATGGTGGTAAAATGCTTAGAGAACACTGCTGCCCATTCTCTAGTAAGTCCCATTGTTTCCTCTTATGACACCCACGGGAAGAAATGTGATGGTGCTATTCTTTACGGCCGGCACCACATGGAATAACATAATATATTAACTTAATAAAATTCTGGGATCTAACTTCTCGTTGTTGAATTGTAGTAAAGTTGTTAATAGTTTCCTTTTGAAACGGATACAACATTGTTGTTGACGTATGTTTTCCTCCAGTGGTTTATTGATATAGTTTCTTGTAGCTTTAGAGAGTTGACTATTTAATTTATGCTGCCCATACAAATTTGTAAAGGATGTAAAGAAGATGTAAAAGTGTGGAAAAGGTAACTTCCACGTCTTTGCCACTGGAATCATCCCAATATACAAGTCCCATTCACAAACGTTATTGTAGAAATACCTAATTGATAACGAATGATTGAATGAAAGCTATAAGAGTAGAGGGAGACAAAAGAAACAATAGATGGACTGTGTGAATTATGATATGACTAAAAAGGGTGACTACTGAGATGACGAATAATAGAGAAGTGTGGAAGAAAAAGACATGTTGCGTAGATCCCAAATAAATTGGGAGAAGGGAGGAAAATGATGATGAATGATTGAATGAAAGCACACAACAGGATTTGTCGGATATTTTGTTTTTAACCGCAACACATATGTACATGTTTAGGGTTCCGTACCAAAAGAGTACCAACGCGACCCGTTTCTTGGGTCTACCCAAGAATAGTGTTTTACAGAACTGCATTTCTTCTTGTCTTTTATAACAGCCGTTATTTATCCACAGTGATCGTCTTTTTCGGACGATGACGGACATCCTGGTGAACGAAGGGTACGCGTCCGTCGGTTATGAGTACATCAATGTGGATGACTGCTGGCCCGAACGGGAACGTGACGCGCGCGGCCGGCTCGTGCCCGACAGGGAACGGTTTCCGTACGGCATGAAGAGCTTAGCTGATTATGTAAGTATTACCTGTTTCTTTTTTGTTGAGGAGATGGAAGCTTTTATTGTATTTTATACTCAATCATTTTAATGCTTTCCATATGTAGGTATTCTTAGGTAAACTTATAATTAGATCATATGGACCCCTGTCGAGCATTGTAAAATAAGTGAGTTAGAAGAGAGGAAGCATTTGTTATGGATATAAGATTGCTTAGCAACTAATATTATTACAATAATATTATGATGTAGGACATATCTGAGATAAATTTATAGCTATAATACATAATATAAGCAGGTATTTGTTGTAGATGTAATAGTAGTTCATAAATCAAATAAAAATTTTAGGTTCAAGTGCTTAAATGATGACTTTATAAGTCTATCACTTATACTTAGCAAGCACGCTTTTATTTAGCAAAAATAATGGCGGGATATTAAAATGCATAACGGGCTCGTTGTCCACAACTTCACGGCTAAGCACGTATTGTTTCGTACGAGTGGGAAAATTTATCACTCGATCATACGCACCTTTAGATAACCCACTTGTCTTAAAAGTGGTACTCGTATATCAATTTATTATTTAAATTATTTCGTTCTTGTATCCGACAACTTGGTTTTACCCAACTGATAACAGTTGAAGGGGAAAGTTGGCAAGATATATTGTTTCAAAGCACCTTTATGTCGTGCCAATTACTTTCCTTTGCATTTAGTTGCCTTTATAACCATTTTGGTTGGTTGCCGGCTATTTTAAGACATCAGTTATATAAGATGTTATCACGTTTATACGCTTTTCTTAAAACCTGATCTGCACCAAAAATGGCTTTAAATGTCATAGAGATAGGTAGGGTATATAGTTCTAAGCTTAGTGTAAGGTACCTGCCACAGAAAGTGGAGTGACTATTTCGTGAAAAAGTCATTCAATGGGATTAAATGTTTTAAGAGGGTTGTATTGATGATTTTAATGATTATTACTCTGTAAATCATATTTGTGATGGTTGCGGTTCAAATTTTAATCAATATATATACATGCAACCTGACATTGAGCGGCAAATTGCAAAAATATACGAAGAATTGGACTTACCAAACTACTCTGGGGCTTCCGCACCCTAATTGCGTAACGCATTATAGTCAGAAACTGAATCATTTTGAAGATTATTTCGAATCCATTTCGTAATTTGTTGGAAATAATTGTCGGCTCAACAACGTAAATAACGTAATGAATGTTGTTGAACTGTCAAAAGCGATAACTACTGATGGTAAGTTACGCAATTACCCCTGTGGAATATCTAAATGTGCCACCATGCGTATACGCAGTGCTTGTTAGTAAGCATGGTCATCAAGGGTTAGATCCTGGGTATTTTTTTTGTGGTTGGGTAATCATGATATGACGTCTCCCCTCTCTGGGCGGAGCGGGAACGCGTGTCAGACTTTTACTGACTAAAACCCTTCCATGTTCCTATATGCCAGGGCCAACTCTTTCGAAAAAATTTCGCGACCCGTGCAGGCATCGGTGCTAGCAGACCCCTTCAATACTGCAGACATCTCTTTGAGGCGCGCGTGGAATACAACGCGCCGTCGACCCGAGCCTGGTCCTTACTGGGTGGCGAGCTCCTGGGTTTCCTCCTAGTTTAGATCCTGGGTATGAAGAAGTAGAATCTCCAGTTAGTACACTTGTTTCAAATGGTAATAAGAAGCATTTATTAAAAGTTGCTTCCAATACACTGCTTCTGCATGTCTGTGATGATTCAATTTTAAACTATTGCAGCAATAAATGCGGAAACTCGCGAAAATTACCATTTTATGTATTAACGTTTTATTAATTATGTTAATTCGTGGCTATTGCATGAGCGCAGTGGATTTATAACCGATTAATCACCTGTTTTAATAGATTGTGACCGACTGAATATAATAACTTGAGTGTGATTCGTAATGGGTATCAATTACATCTGTATTTCATATCATTTTTATGTAGAGGTATTCACTGGAAGTACCAGTTGGATAGACCAACTCTTGAGGAAGGCTATCGAACATCACGGTTCCTAAGGGACCAAGAAAAAAAAAAGTCGTAAAGAACTCTAACTGAAAATGAAGTATAAACGCGGGTGGGCGATGACAGGACTTGATGGGCGCTGCTAAAAGTGCCACGCGCGGAGCCAAATTTTGGGCTGACTGTATATACACAGATTGCTATCGACACGCTAAGAGGAAAAATGTACTGAAACGGTAAAAACTGCCGATCGGTCGAATATGTGTCTCACAAATATTTTATAAATTTTTAAGTACATTGAACATTACACACCTTCAGAATTATAGATATTATTAGAAATTTTAGGATTTCAACTTTGTCTCATAAAATTATTAAAATATTATAAAACAGTGGCCTATTATTGTGATATAAAACTCGTATTAAAATAGAGGCCTATTATTGTGATATAGGTCTCTATTTGATAAAAGTTTTATCATTTTATGAGTCAAAGTTGAAATCTTAAAATTTCTTAACAAGTCTCTATAACTCTGAAGGTGCGATTATAACCTATTCATTTGGGAGTCCTTCATCACTATCTCATAGAAACTTGGAGCTCTTATTAAGAAAACCTTTAAAAACGGGCATTAGTGCATAAGACACTACATATATAAGAACTGGTAGCTTTTTCCTAACATTTGCATAACATGCTGTCTGCTTGGTTTTCGTAACATGAACGAGATTTGTGTTAGCCAACCAGCAGTAACTGTTGTATACTAGTATCCATAATATCTGGCGTCGTAATCAAGGCTTATGTATCACTGTTTGCTAATTTTATTCAATATTTGGCAGTTGAAATTAACACTAATGAAACAGTAGGTGGAGTTTTGTAAAGGAAGATGTTTCTGTACAATTTGATTAATGTTATTTATCTAGGAATTTGTCTGTGTCATCGCTATCTATTTTGTCCCGAGTGAACTTGCAAAGGAAAGAGGCAATTTTCAATTCCGCTTTTCCGCGAAGCGTGACCACTTTGTGCCTTTCCGAACTGTCATTTTAAAGGACGAAGATAAAATCCAGTTCATTTTGTCTTCATTCCACGGCTGTAGATGGTGACAAATGGATAAGCATTCCCTAGCTTGGATGCTTTAAATTATTTATCTCTTTATTATCTTAATACACTCACTTAAAAACCAGCGATTATAAATCCAATGTTTAACCGATAATCGAATCAAATTATACCGAGAATTTAAAGTAGCTATGAGCCCTAATCTTTCCTAGAACGGGGACCACGGCTGAGCGTTTTTTGTACATTGGCTACGCACGCGCATTGATGCAGTCCGAAGATTCGTTGAACCGATACGATTACTTAACGTAGAGTTATTATGTTCACGTATGATTTATCGACGACCAATGTAATCACGAATGATGTTAAAAGAATAAAAAATTAAGGAACAATTTTAGTCTCTGATCAGTAAATTAACTGTCAAAATCTTAGCTCTTGATTGGTGTATACAAATCAGCAAGCGACCATTATGTGCCATGTGAGCCAACTATATATTTAATTACTAGCTTCTGCCCGCGACTTCGTCCGCGTCAAATATTTGCTCCCCTGACCTTTCCCGTCGCATCGCAGCCTGCCAGTTTTCGTACATTTTTTTGTTGTTGCTCCGCTCCTTTTGATCGTAGCGTGATGTTATATAGCCTTCCTCAATAAATAGGCTACCCGACTCAAAAATATTTTTTCAATTCGAACCAGTCGTTCCTGAGATTAGCGCGTTCCACCCCCCATTTTAGAGAAGTGGGGGGTAGAAAGAGACAAAAAGTTTCAACTATCTCGACTTAAAAAATCACGTCAATTCGTCGCTCCGTTTTACCGTGAATTATATGTATGGATGAACGTCTTTTTTTTTAATTGTAATCAGAAGTTTAACTTTTTTGCATTGCTGAAGAAAATTCTTGCGTTTGCGCATGTTTCGAACACAGCTTGCGATTATATTAAAAATCAGAAAAAAAAAATGAATGGGTAAAGAAAGTAATTCCAAAGGTATTATGGTTCCTGCCTTGATAATAGAAAGAATTAAAATACTGATGATATGATATATCTAAAAGATTTGATTATACAAAGTTAGGAGATCACTAGGTGAATCGATGACATAGTGAAGGCCACAGGAATCCACTGAATGCGGTGGTGTTTGGGGTAGGCCTATGTCCAGCAGTGGACATCTTTCGGCTGTAATGATGATGATGATTAGCTGGAGGAATACAAAATCTATCATTGTTTCTCTCATAGTTTTAGAAGAGCCAATCCTCTGTCGTACAAGAAGCTGTACACATACGTACAATTGACCAACTATCGAAAGTGGTCATTTAGTAGAATGTAAACGCCACATTAGCAGCCAGGCCCTTCATTACTCGTAAAACAAAACACGCGCTCTAAATTTCGTCAAGAACACAAAAGCGTTACTCCACGATTACCTAACAACTTCAAATAGTACGAGCTCCGTTTTTATACTAGCTGTTTAGACAAGCAACCATTGTGTTGTTAGTTACTCTGTGGCTGCGAAATTTTCAAGTGTTTGTTTATTGTTCGGGCTTTCTCACGGCGATCGTAATAGAAAACGAAGATGCACGATTAACAAGGTATTGACTGATTTTAAATAGTTATTGGAAAAGCTGTTATATAATCGCGTTAATAGTTTGAATAAGAACAAAGTTAAATGAGATAAAACAAGTTTTTTTATTTAAACTTTATTTTGCAAAAAGTGTTTAGTGTTTGGAGCCTCCTTTTAAGCGAATGGACTCCAGTCTTCCTTAGTATTTTGGAGAGTTTAGAACAGGGTGTAATGTACACTCAACCTCGATAGAAAAGGGACGGTCCTCCGACCAGGGTGCTTACTCTTGATTTTAATTCCGATCGATTGACATTGGAATTTTGACGTTTCGTATTCTGGATTTCGACGCTAGCGCCAAAGTGTGTTTAAATTGGGTGTCCATTTTGGAGAACTAAGTAGAATCGAGATCGGGCGTTGTTGTTGTGCCAATGTTGACACTATTGTTTTCAAGAGGACCGTATCACGTGGATGCAAAACTAACATTGAAATCGTATTGGCTTTAGATTAGAATTAAAATTACGTTGAAGATTAAGCCCCCAGACGGGTGTCGTTTCTGGTGGGCAAATGCTCGATGACTGCTGTCGTCGTAGTTGCCCGGTAAACTCTGCTTGCGCGGTGTAAATGGCACTACCAGTATAGCATAGTTATTCAATGTAGTAACAAAACCGTGAGTACTTAAAATAAAAATAAGGATTTTAGTGTGACTATGATGATGTGAGAGTCTGGCGACAGTGTATGTATGAGTGTATTTGATTTTGTAAGTTAGTACCTACACATATGTGTGTTACTTTCAAGTGAGAGTAATCAATTGTCATTTTTCGTGTGCACATAATTATGTGAACGTGATATTCTAATTCCATTGTTATTTTTAATATTGAATAATCTTTGATCCCAAATGGTACCGTAGGTGTCGCAACGGCTACGAGACTTATTATAAAATGGGCAGCAGCGTTCTCTATGCATTTTAACACAATGCGATAGCCGACTCGCCTGCCAAGCGTGGTGATTATGGTATTCCCTAGAAATTCAGGGAGCCCAATGTCCAACAGTGGACGTTTTTCGGCTGAAATGATATTAAATGATGATGATGAAGAAGCTCTGATAGTGTTCTTCCTGCACTGTTCCATTTATCTTTCTTTGGAAACAAAATTTAGGTGCTATTGTAATTTTCGGTCTAATATTTAAATTCTTCATGTTATGTAAAGCTATTGTAAGGTACCATATGATGTAATTTGTCATATTACCCTCGGAGTCACCTTTCATTACCTACATATGAGACAGGGTGATCTTACTATGTATTATTTTATTTTATTGTTGTCTACTAGCACCTAATTGAAAAATAATTAGATTTTTTTAAGTACCTACTTAGGTACGGTCAACAAAAGAGATAAGTAGCCAGTGTCATGGGATATGGTTGAAGTTTAGTTAGAAACCAATGGATATTTTCGAATAAAACGTATCGGGTATAGTTGTAGTTAGAAACCAATGAATATTTCTGAATAAAACTTAATTTAATTAATATACAACAAATAGTTAATTTATTAAATTAAATTTCATTAGAAAACATCCATCGATTTCTTACTAAACTCCAGCTATATCTGACGACTCATCATTCATCATGTCAGCCGAAAGACAACCACTGCTGGATTTAGGCCTCCCCCAATTTGAGAGGGTTTTCCATAATTGCCACGCTTGGTAGGTGGATTGGCGATCGTAGTATGGTGGTAAAATGCATGGAAAACGCTGCTGCCCATTCTCTAGTAAGTCCCTTAGTCGCCTCTTACGACACCCACGGGAAGAAATAGGATGGCACTTTTCTTGACGTCCACATGTAGGTAATTGACTGTCTGACGACCCTAGTTACTTATAATATATTTTGGTGATTATATTTAACAAATTACGAGCTTTTTACTTTAGCGTAAAAACCCGTGACCACAAAGTAATTGAAACTTGTAAAAAGGTTTGCGTATTAAAATTATCGTTATTTTATAGTGTCATTGACTGCTACTAGAACGAAGAAACCTCAATGTCAGAAGTCAAAACATCATTATCGTAATTGACATTTTGTATTATGATATATCATTCAATTTGAAGATATGAATCGACAGTTTGTTTTTATTTTCTTGTCTGAATAATTTGATGCAACTGGCGTGACTTCCAGCGGTAATATTATGAACAAAATTAAGTTTTATTCTACTAATAAATTTTATTTATAATACAGGGTCAAATTAAACTAATTGGCAATACTTTACTTGCGTGTTGAGTATTTGTATAGAAAACTAAGGCAAGAAAAGAAAAAAAAACATCAATCGAATTTTATTCCAAAAATTTTAAATGATTACATTAAGGCAACCAAACTTCTGTTATGTAATGGATTTTGAAAATACATAAAAAAATATTTCATTTTCACAAAACTTACGAAAACAGCTTTTTTCGTTTCCCATATCGATACCAAAAGCCTGAGTTAAGTTATCCAGTCAATGTTATTTCATCCTGTATAAGTTTGAGTTACATAATATAGACATTTTTCCTTCTAATCAAGTTCCTACCATGACCTGCATTCGATACCAAACCCACTTAATTCCCCTAGGTATCATGTACGACGATTATATAAATAGGTACCACTTATAACAATGGAACATACTATTAAAAATTCTTCATCTGTAGTATGTAAGTTATTGAAACCTCGAGGCACGGTATGATGCGTGTTATTTAGAGAAGCCTCGGGGGCTTCTGTCAAAGTCATTTCAAACACTAGAGGAATATAAATGAGTATGATTATAGCCTGGAAAATGTGCTAGAATAAATTAAAATAAATAAAAAAAATTAAAATAAATTAAATTTCAGATGTAGTAGGCAGTTTCCGGCATGCTGGGACCTTTATTTTGTCGACATATTTGCGAGTTGAGACAAGCCTTGCAATGATATTGAAACACTGGAAGGGTGTCCATCTATTATGTGACCTAGATTTTGTCTGGACTTCAAAAGAGACTGTGACCCTTGAATTTGTTTCAGGCTTCCTTATAGTAGTCGGACAGGAAACGACAAGCACATCTAGCTTTAAAAACATAATTGATGTGTAAAAGTGTTTGTACACACGGCGACACATCAAACTATGCATTTCCAGTTTAAGCTGACCTCTCGATATACGGAAATCCCATACATTGTGAGATCAGTTTATACTGGAAATGCATAGCTTGATGTGTAGCGGTGAGTACAAGCTTACTTAAAGAAATTTAATCATTTATCATCATTACATAACAAGACCCTCCGTGTGGCGGAAAGCACATTAAGCAGTTTGTACCGGCGCGCGGCGGCGTCATTCGTAGATCTGACAGTCGTTTCGGGTAGAAGCCTGGAAGTCTGAAACCCAGTCTTTCCAAGGGGTTTGGTGTTTGTTACACAGTAACTGGGTTGTGGAGGTCAGAGCTTTCATGTAAAATTCTGGTATTCACCTGCATCCAGTTAAGCTGGGAGCCGTTCTCAACTTGACTGAAAAGGCTAATTGGTTATTAAAATTAAGAGTTACGTAATAACGCCGATAAGTGGAAACATTATCTACGCGATAATAAGCGCAAAAAAACAGGATAATCTGTAATTTTATTTCACAACACACCATTGTTTTAATTTACTTATGGTAGTTATAATTACATTACGCCTACTACTAAGTTTTAATTGGTATGTTTGTACAAGAAACAATGATCGTCAAAAAGTTCTGCCTACGGCCAAAAAATACGCATTCTATTAATTTTAACTTTTAACCTTGACAAGAACTATTTGGAAATCATTCCAGAGTCATTCTTTAAATATTTTGCGGTTATATTTCTTCATGTTATTTTTAATTTGACATGTGTCATGCAAGTTAAAAGTAAGTAATCTCTGTCAGTCATTTGAATAAACGGAACAGTATATTCTATACTTAAATGGACATAAATCATTTACTTAATCATTTTAAATTTAAACTTTTGGATGAATGAACTGACAGCATAAGATGACTTAACAATAACATTGATTTATTAACACATATATAATATATAATCATTCTGTATTCAATCAGTCTGTATTGTTCTACTGCAGGGCAAAGGCCTATTTCCCTTTTCCACTCAACTCTATCCTGAGCCAATAAGGACCAATCCCTCATTTAGGCGTCGAGTTCGTCCCGCCATCTACGCCTGGGTATTCCGCGATGCCGTATGACGTTTTCGGGGACCCATGTTGTGGTGGTCTTAGCCCATGAACACATGTGCATCATAATTTATCCGGGGTCAGTTTCCTAAAATAAGTAATGAGCGATAACAACCATACCCTCAGTGAATACCAAGCCATAGAAAACGATTACTAGGCCCAGAAGAAGATGGAAAAAGATTATTCCAAAAGACAGTTCATTCCACAACTAGATGACTCTAGATATTCACATATACAGAAGTAGAAGGAGGGAGGTCCTTGCTTAATTGTGGGAAGGTTTTAAATAAATAAAGTAATATTTGAAATAGTGTATATATTTACAGAATAATATGAACGTCAAACGATTTTTAGATACTCTCAAAACTTGTTGATTCGAATAAACCTTTTTCAAACTCTATATAAAGACGTAAAAGGTGACGTTTTGTAGTTTCTACACACCTCATGGGAAGAAGGCGCGAGTTCATTTAAGTATGTGTAAATAAATATTCATAAACATGCTGTCAGATCATTTACAAGCTGGATGTACAAACATGATCGTAACTGATATTATCTTAGATTATAAATGATGTGGTCTGGTAGGCGTCGATAGGTTCTCATGGAAACTATAATGGTTGTCTAGTCCTTGATCCACGCCCACTTCTTCATATCCTCATTCGTGATTGTACATAATGGAATAGATTAATGTATTGCTATTATTAAATTATACAGGCTTGTTAGATTTTGCAATATAAGCATGGGTATCAGTTAAACCTGTCAATGATCTTCTACTATCTATAACAGTTCTGTTTCAGATCTGGTATACGACAGTAGACTGATAGGCTTCAGGACTCTCTACCATTGACAGGAGAATAAAGTATTTTTAGTTAAATACTTCCACCGTCGGCCATATTCACCGTGACTGGTGTCCAGTCAAAATTCCACCAATCCAGTACTCTGTGCGACCCAGTGCATTCATTTGTAACAACTCTCATGTCCTTAAGTGTTTTTGTTTTCTAGGCTCAACTACATTAATATTTCTAAATATAACATTTATAGAGTCAAAAAAATGCTATTTATATTTGATTTAGTCATGTTTATGACCTTCGTGCTTTTGATCTAGGCATAGTCACTTTCAGATGTTAACTGATATTAGTTTCCCTTCTCCATGAGTCATGGACTTATTTTTTTTTTTACCAACTGTCATATTATGTGTCATGACGAACTTAATATCATACTTACCTACTTATGATCAATGACAACTTATACAACATTGTGTTAACCACTACTTAAGAGCTTTTGCGTTATTTGACAAAGTGGATTTAAAGTTCCTACTTAAAATTATGTATTATTTACTTTCTGTCTATCAGCTACATTAAGTATAATATGTTTCATAATATTAAGTTGACTCGGTAGCAATAATTTCCGTCACAGCTTTTGATTGCTTGTTTCAACTTTAATTTTATTTATGTGATGATTCTTAATGAATCTTTGGAAACTATCAATTTATATGCTGTAAGTTACAGCATAACAGTAAAATACACTTTCACATATTATTTTGTAATGTTATTAAGGATAGTCTTACAAAGTGTTAGGATTAGAGCTTAATCATCATCTTAAGTAACGTCGGCTACCAAACATGGGCCTCCTACCAACTACTTCATTACACTGTCGGTGAAGTAGCACAGTAGATTAGGCCTCATCAGCACTAAAATGACCCACAGTCGTGTAACGAATTGCGCAACACTCTTATTGTCTGACCATTCACAGCTTTTTACCGTTTGTCGTAAAACACTTAGTTCACAGTGACAGACTTTACCGTGTTTCTACGATGAGGACACCTGATCACTTCCCGTGGATGTCGTAAGAGATGACTAAGCGTTAATACATTAAAAGCAAGCAATATCGAAGCCTCTATGATAGTCAAATGATCTTACTTGGGAATTGGGACTTTTGGTCCCAGGAGCGTCCCTTGTGGCATCCTTTGGACTTCGCGACTTACACAATGTCTTACTTCGGACAGTCCAATTAAGCGGGATAACAGGGACTATTGGCCCTAGTATCGTTCCATGTGGCACCCAGGCAGCAGATGCAGAAGTGTAGGTTAATTTTCACGCCGTTACACAATTCTTTTCCAATAAAAGCGTTGACACGTAAAACAGTAATTTTGATGAAGTAACAACTATTATTCGTGACAAATCTAATGTCACAATCGTCACCTATCATATCACGCTACCAGGAAATCATGATTCTGAGGGATTAACTCGTCTTCAACTATTGCCGCAGCAAAGTGTTTTGGTAAATTGATTCTTACCGCAGTCTGCCCGCGGTTGCCGCGCGTGCCTAGAAAGTGGTGGTAGATCAATTACATGACATAATAGACATTCGTGAGATTTTATTGTACTTATGTGTATAGACGTTTTTTTATGACTGTATTACGTATTGAATAGAAATAATAGTTAAGTTGAATTTTGAATGAAAGTGTTTCTTGTAGTTATTTTTTGCAGTCTAGTGTTATAGTTTGCTAGACTTTCAAGAGAAGAAACTTTATGTTAGACTTGTATAATATAAGTATTTTCCTTAATTCTCGACACTTGCCTCAAGTATTAATCACAGACTAAAAAGGCGCTTCCATATAAAATCGGTATGTTCTTCTTCATAAAAAAAGGTTCGTGTCTATCCTAAATTCCCAACACTTCAATTATCACACAAATATGTATAACGGGCTAAACTCAGACAACACAATGCCAATTAATAGAACTAATGCTAGAAAGTATATTTGTTTTGATAAAAGCCCGTGATAGATTGCTAGCAGCATCACCGTTAATTCAATGTATTCAGCACTTCGTGTGTCTGTATCCAGGTAATCAAATATATGTCTGAGGATAAGTGCTTAGATTAAGATGTATTTACTTTAGACATTTGCACTTACTACTGCTAATAAGTTAGCACTATGCGACACCAGAGGTCTTGTTTGAACTGAGAAAATAAAACCGCAAATCAACGGAGTCTTTAGCAGCTGTAAATAGTTTGCATAAATTGTTAACATACCGTACCGAGTCATCAGACAAGTCGGAACTTACACGTATTTTACTTCTTGAAGAGAGCTTCTTTAATGTAACTTAAGATTGTGAATCCATGTAGAGTTATTTATTTCTCATTGCTGCTTTTAAGTAAGACGAGTGAGCCATATCCAGCAAAATAATATCTTCTAACAAGTCCAAACGAATACTACTTCTGTTTTTAAAACCAGTTAGATTATCTTCCCTAACTCCAGCTACTTTTTTTTTTTTTGATCACGAGGTTGAAATCCTCATGGATGTCCTCCACCCTGGGGTGGGCGGAGGGGTCTGTCAGACTCTTACTGACTAAAACCACCCCGGTGTTCCGTCCCACACCTACGTCGGGTACCTCGGGAACCAATATGTCTTCTGCGATCCCCGACTGGTGCCGGCTCGCCTTTGCGGGCTTCCTCACGTTGGGAGGGAGTGAGGTGTTAAACTCCCCCCCATACATCACAGAGAGGCGCGCGTGGAACACTACGCGCCACCATCTCGGGTCCGTAGCAATAAGGGGCGACGGATGTCCCCAGATCCGTCGCACCTGGACCCATTTAGGGGAGCTGGAAGAAGGCGTTGTCCACCCTCCGCCGACGCCCGGTGCGCCTGCTGCGGGCTGGGTGAGCGGAAGATATCTCCCGCTCCCTTTCCGCAGCCTCCTTCTGCGACATGACAGTTTCGCAGAAGGATACCACCGCGTCCCAGGTCTCCTCGCTGCCGACCATCGACGCGACCACGGCTGGCAGCGATAGGTCGCTGCCTACTTCTGAGACGAGGACACGACGCGGCTCCTCCCAAGCAGCACATTCTGCCAGCGTATGCCGCGACGTATCCTCCCGGCAGTCGACGCAGTGGTGACACCGGGCGTCCGGCTCCCTGTTTATGCAACACAGGTACTTCCCGGAGCAACCATGCCCCGAGAGCACCTGCGTCGCCCGAAACGACAGGGAGCCGTGCCTCCTCCCGAGCCAATGCCCGAGCACTGGCCGGACCGCCTCGATGGTGGCGAGGCCGGCGGTGAGGCGTGAAAGCCTGTCCTGCCAGCTCGCCACCAGGGCTGCGCGGAGCTGCGATCGCCGAAGCTCCATGTGTAGCTCCGTCAGTCGCTCGCCTCGCTCCCGCGCTTCCTCGCGCCACCGATACAGTGTCGCGAGTACTTTCGCCTCGAGGTCCCACGGTGGGGATCCAGCCAGTACACAGGCCAACTCCAGCTACTTAGTCCAACTACCAAGTCATTGTCCTTTACCTGCTGAATGTTCTGTAAGTCCATAGCCATACTACCGTGTAATTCAGTGGATGTCGAGTCTTTAAGACGCTAATTGTCGGCACGAGTATATAAATCACTCTCATTTAGTATTATGTCTGCTGGGATCACGCGTATATGAGTTATGAGACGATTGATTCGTGTATCTTTGAATAAGTGGATGTTTTTTAAATCTTACGCTGAGTTGAACAGTATAGCAAATTTTTCGACGGTATGTATGTACTTAGTCAAATATTTTAATATAGGTCGTTGTTCAGTGCCCTGGAGTTAATATATATTGGCTTTTAAGAAGCGACTGTCACAAAGAGGGACAACAAAGTTGAAGTTAATAAATTTGCCATATAAATGGCTGCATACTGTTGGTGAATTATAAAAGATTACTATCAATAACGTACTCTAATTCATGATCATGTGTTTTTAATTTGACACTTGTCCAAACACTACCTAGTGAAAGTGTTTCTATTAAAATTTATATAACAAAAAAATTAAGCTAAGGCACTCATTTTTTCATTTACTTTCAATCATTCACTTTATTTTACTCGCAATTACTTTATTCTACTCACATTAACTTTCGTCAATTCGTCCATTGTAGTTTTAATCGAATCGTAATCCGGTACATTATCGTATTTAGAGAAAGTTACGCAGACTTCGGAGAGAGGACAAAAAGAGCTGACATTCCTTACCTCTATACAGCTGCGTTGCTAATCTTAGCTTCGTAGCTTCGTTAAAAGTCCTTACATTATTTACAACTAAATAAGGATTAGAAGTTTGGCTTACATGAACCATGCATCATGCTATGGTCATTGCATACCTTTTCAAGAGGACTCTAGGTCCTGTCAAAGAATGTCTTGATAAATTCCATTAGTAAAATGAAATAACAAATTTTTTGATTAATTTAAATATGTCTATTGTTTTTCCTTCATCATCTTTTTTTTCTTTCTTTCCTTTGTCTTACATGGAGTAAACCCATCTGACCTCCACAACCCAGTTACTGAGTAACACGATGCTCAATAACTTTTATCCTTCATCATTCTATAACACGTCTAGAGTTTGAATAATGGCCAGTGTAATGTTAATAAGATTAAATTTAGGGTGAGAGCCAGGTCATCCCTCACACAGGCTATCCTAGTATGGATGCCAGACATTTATTTTATTTTTTTAGATGGAAAATCATCAAATGACTTCTCCCGCTCTGGGCGAAGCGGGAGGGCGTGTCAGATTTTCAGATTTACTGACTAAAACCCACCCGTGTTCCTTCAGTTGCCCATGTTATTATTATTATACAAGCTTTTGCCCGCGGCTTCGCCCGCGTGGATGTCGGAAATTAATGCAAGAGGACGTACCACCGCGATAAGATTGTGTTATCCCAGGTTATATAGATAATAATATTATCTATCAGAACCTACTACCGGGATAAAGTAGGTATCCTATCTGTTACGTATCCATGTGATATAATATATCTTTGTGCCAAATTCGATCTAAATCTATTTGTCCGTCTTGGCATCATTGAGAAACAAACATCCAAAAATCTAAACATCTAATCCATTTCGCGGTCTCTTACTTGGAATAATACTATTAGGTTTATTTTGAGTAAAATGAACACACATGATATTCGCAATTACTATGAAGCCAAAGTAATATGAATTACAATCCTACTTATCTTGTACTACCCGGCCGCTGCCTACGGATGGACGGGACGGACGTACGACCCGCCAGCTGCTCTGTGCCCGCTTTTTAAATCTCTGATATATTCTAAGATATTCATTTAAATTACATGCTGTAAAGGGCCATATTGATCCGTATTAAATGCACAATGTATTTAAGGGACTTAATTGGATAAGGATTAATGCTGTATTGCTTAAAAGCGCTTCGTAAATAAGCCCTTATTTCTCGTAAAAAGTAAAAGATAAAAAATGGTTATTGTGGGTTATCCCTAAGAGATAGACATATACCATTGCAACATTTTTGTAGGTCTTTTTAAGGTGTACAATACTATAGTACATTATTCTAATCTATTTCGTAGGATTCAGCCAGGGTTTTTCGAATTTTGAAACGTATTTCATCGTAGTTTATGACGTATGTCACCGTAGTTTTCGAAGACAGTTATTTTTTTCTAAAATAAAACAATCTTTCTAAAATAAAAGTAGCCTAAGTTACTCCTTGTTACATCAGCTATCTGCCAGTGAAAGTCCTGTCAAAATCGGTCCAGCCATTTCAGAGATGAGCCGGAACAAACGGACAGACAGACAGATAGACAAAAATTGTAAAATGTGGTTTTGGTATATGTACCATGTATACATCCATATACACTTAGTAAAAAGTGGTTATCTTAATATTAAAAACAGACACTCCAATTTTATTTATTTGTATGTATAGATGTATAGATGTGCCGGGGTCACGGTATCTCTTTCGAACAAGCACATGACCCCACAAAGATTCATATTTAATTCATTCTTGTCAAAATGCTATATTTATATTGGTGCTATAATTATGCTGTGAAGGAAGAGACAACGTAAATTTATTGTATATTACTATCCCAACAAGACAATGTGAACCGCATAGGTATTTAGTAGTTTTGAGTTTTTCAGTTTTCTAAGCTCTTACAGCAATATCTCCACCTAACGGTTTATTTACGATATCGTATAAAATTTGCATTCCAAATATATTCTCTTCCACATTTGGTATTGTTGCATCGACTATTCATAGCTTTCTTAATGTGTTTATTGTCTCTAATGTGCAATAAACAGACAAGATATTCACAATTGTTTTAATTTAGATGCGTTTGATTGAAGTGTTTAGATTGTAGTCTGCTAATTGCGTTGTGATCTCTCTTAAGTGATGCCTTTCATCTTAATCTGAAGATGAATGGATGGCTTTGTTGGATCCCAAAGAGTTGTTGCCATATTATTAACGCAACTTGACTGTTACTTCACTTATAAATTGATTGCCACCGAGCTCTCAATGTCGCAATACAAGCTTGGTGTATTTTTTTTAAATTCGTTGACTTACTCTCATTATGTTATTGGGCACTTCACTTTCATCATTATTCAATATAATAACTTTATCTTACAATTATTGATTTATAGCAATATCTCCTTCTTCTTCACCATCATAATCCAAAACATTGAAATCAATGTGATATGTTATTAAAACCAATATGCCAAATTTCAATATGTCATTTTAACATAAAACAAAAGTTAATATCGATGAAGCCAAACAAAAATGTCCTCTTTATTTATAAAGCAAATATCTTTCACCTTAAACTTCACATAAAACCAAAGGTGAATAAACTTAGTTTGTTTATTTACGACATGATGGCAAATAATGTTATATTTAAACAATCTCTTAGCAGATATCTGCCTATAGTGCATTGACCAAGTAATAACGCACATAAGTTATTGGTGGTGTTCTTCAGAATGGTCAGGTGCGTAGTTTGTTACTCGTAACCGGCATGCGTGTATGAGTTGTCATGTTGAACATGTTGATGTTTGAATATAAACGTGGCAAAAGGAGTATGTAAGCATCGTAACAGGTGGCGTTCTCTAGTTACCGCCTCAACTACATGGAATTCCAATTTTAAATTTCGTTTTGCTTTAGGGATCGATGTCCCTTTAGTAGTATGTAGTATAAATGACAAGAAATAGTTTCAGGAAATGCATTTTGTAACCAGTTACAATATCTTAATAATCTTTATTAAATACATATTGTAACACTTACTTTAATTACTAACAACGTTTTACTTACACGAGTACTTTCATTAAGTAGGTACTAATTATAACACTTAGATACTCTAATTACTTCTCCGTTTTAACATTAAATGTCGTTAAAAGTTTTTAGAACTCATCGTTTCCCGCGGCTATAAACGGTTTATCGTTTTTTAAACAGCTTCCTTGTTTCGGTATATATTCCAAGACGTTGACGTTCGATACACAATAGCTTTTAACACTAAAATATGTGCGAATTCATTGGTTTCTGTCGAACCGATTCCCATAGTTTGAGCTATACAATTTTGTACCTCTAGTTCTGTAGTAATTGTAAAATATAATAATCGACGATTTTAAAGATGACTACTATACAGATGCTGCTTGTTGGGTGCTTCTTATACTGTATGAGGATTTGTTGGAAAATAAGTGATTTAAAAACATGGATCCTTTAAAATCTTTAATTTTTATCTTTCAACAATACTCACATGTCCAGAGATAGCCTTTCCTTAAAAAAAGTTATACCTGTCTCTAGTAGATACAATCAGTTTTACATAATACTATAATATATCAACATATTTAATACTTTCGTTGCATAAAATTTAATTATTATTAAACATCACACGCGTAACATAGATGCAACAAAACTGAGCTTTCTCTTAGCATTTAACATTTGCTTGCATTTCCTCAGCATCATTCATCTCTTCCTTAATAGCTTCCTATCATCCATAACGTTACACAATTAACCCTCTTATGTGGAGACAATACAGCATAAAACGCTATACACTCTTAAATTTACAATCGTCATATCACGGATTCTGCCCACAAAACGCCATGCAGATTGTATCCAAGAGTAAGATCTAGGCCTCTTAACCTGCTTTCCTTCAACCAAATCGTCCGTGATGCCATCAAATCGTTTTCTCGACGAGACTTACAAAGTTACGGATGGTGGGTTACAAATTGTGTTGCGGCTTCAACTTTCTTTGTGATTCTGACAAACTAGGTGAGGTTAGGTCTGGAAATTTAATAACCTAATTGTGCTGGCGGATTCTTGAAAATGGAAAAATGAACTTTACTGGCAGTGTGTTCTCGTTAATACGATTTGTAAACTTCTTTCCTCAATTCTTAAATATTACGCCGAAAACAATCTTTTAGATGGTGAAAATATATTGTTTTCTTTACCATCACCTTAACAAGATTAAACAAATGCTTCAATAGCATATATTATGAACATTTTGCTACATTAACTTACGTTTTCTTCTGCTTTAACAAGTATTTTGACGTAAATGATGTTCATAAAATTAAAAACATTTTCTACTTCAAATTATGTATACTAATTATTTCTGGCTTTCTTCTTTATGCTTTTAGTATAGATGATAGTATGAGTGCTTGTTTTTGCTAGAGGTCGTTAAATTTTAGAATAGATTTGTGCAAAATTGTAATATCAGATGTTAGCAACAAACTGCAGCTTTCCTGCCTCAACAACGGTACTGGGTCTACATATAGATCTAGGTCTTCGTTATCAAATTCAATCAATTGAAACATTTTGTGTTTATTCTACTTAGGTATTCCTACAGGCACGTCTTTTTCGTGTTCCACTCCTGTTACGTTTGCTGTATTTTCTTTATCACTGGTCATTGCTTGTCTTCAGACTTACTCATCTTTTCTGCAATATATTCTTTATGCCTTTTGCAATAATGAATTCGAGAACACCCGTAAAGGCAAATAGTATTTATATAAACAATATAAACAATGTTTATTGAATTCACCCTGACTTTTAGCTACAGTTTACTCCAAAAGTTGCGTCACGTTCACAACAATTTACAAACAACTGATGATCGGTAAAACCACAAGTAATTCTCATAGCCTTGCTCCAGTTTACCCGATTTGAGCGTTGATCACATTGATCTTGGTCAGTGGGCAAAAATAGCCTGCCTTGAGCTGCCGAAATAACCTGATATTGCCCATGAGCTGTCCAAAATAGGCGCCGTATTTACACTGTACACTACACATATTTAATGTTTGGTTTTGAGGTGGGTGTGCATTTTGAATGTACTGAATTGTCTATGCAAATTGTCTGTGGTTGTATGCGCTACTTACCTGATTGACATTAGCAAAAGCAAAAATGTGGCACAAAGAAATACATGATATTTTAATTTGTCCACCAAAAAATTAGACTCACCTATAAAAATTGTCTACACGCAAAACTAAAGTATATAAATCATATAATTTTGTATGAGAGCGCGTTACAGATTCGGTTCAATGTCGTTGCATCGCTCACCGTGAGAAAAACCACCGAATGTCTGCCCTGAAGGTCGCGGTAAAAGTGTAAAAAACGGCCAACGCCCAACACGCCAATATCTGGGCCAAGTGCACGCCAATTAATAGCCAATTGCACGGTGTGCGTAAACACGGAAACAGACTCGCTTTTCAATAGTTTTTACCATTGCGGAATCTTCACGCTTTCATTGGATAGGAAATTATTCGATTTGGATGAAAGACGATCTCTGTGAGATTGAATAAGTTTTTATTTCTTTGGCGGCATTTCTTGATATCTTTCTTTTATATAAGTAGAACTGACCCCAAAGACTTTTTGTTCTTTAGTGAGATGTAATAGCATTTTTCGTTCCTTGTATTCTGGCTCTAAAATCGATCTCCACATTATGCGTACAATACGAAGCGTGCACGCATCTATAATTATGTCATAAATATACCACTTCAACACTGTAATCCTTACCACTTCATAATCAATTAATGTCCAAATGAATTATATTCTCACTGGCGAACAAAGCCTCACCTCGTTGAGAACACATTACCCTTTAGTGAAACGAATTCGTTCACCACACTGTCATTTTGTATGAAATCGTGTCATGGATCACTCGTTTGTTTCGGCCATTCCGCGTCATGGAGGTATCATTGACAGAGTCGCATTTTACCGTATTAGTTGAGATCAGCATCATTTACTAAAATTATTATTAAAATGGGTATTATGCTTGGCAATAGGACGATACTGACGGCACAGAACAGCAGTACTTAGATAGATATAAAATTCACCGAATAAATATATATTATGTATACTAGCTTTTGCCAGCGGCTTCGCTCGCGTGGAGGTCGAAAATTATCCCACAGGGACGTAATATCGGCATGAAAGTTATTATTTATCTGGGTACCGAATTTCATCCAAACCCGTTCAGACGTTTTTGCGTGATTGAGTAACATAAACCCAAAATTCCAAACTTTCACATTTATAATATTAGTAGAATACGTTTTGAAGACAAATTGTGCAGCCTTTATAAAATTCCTGAAACCCAGATAAATTGCAGAGTAGTTAACATTGTACTGTCGCTCATGCGTCAACGTTTCACGGGTGATGTACTCGTGACCTTGACACTGCGGCAAGCGCAGGCGCATCCGACACGCAGTCTTGACTGACAGCTGTCATTTGTATGAAAAATACGTGGCCTTTTGACATTTCTTTGTTGTTTATTGGAACATTGTTTTTGATTGGTTATAATTATTTTTGCTTAATGTAAAAGTACGACTAATCTAGAACTTAAATGCTCCAGTTCTCTTGGGTACAGCAAAAAATCTAATTCTTCTTTTATTTCGTGTCGCTTGCACGAAAGTTATTGGCGACAGTGAAGGGCGGGCGTTTTGGGAGACTGTCTTATGTAATTCTGATGTTCGAAAAGTGCTGATTCGCAGCCTAATTTCAATAAATGACTTTTGATTTTGATTTAGGTTTAATAACTTATAACTTTTTAGCCCGAATCTTCGCCACTTCCCCTGCGATATCGGTGATAGCGCAGAGGTCACCTTAACGTAGACTAACCGTTCTCTATAATAGAGTATTATACTCTGTTTCTTATGGGTGTACTTTATAATCTATAACACTAATAGAGAACGCTAAAATACCCTTTTTACATGAACTGACTTTTTGAGGCAACTGATTTCATTTCTGCAATTTTTCCATATTTTCCACTGTGAAACTTGATTATTACTTGTCAGATATGCATTTGAAATGGCGAAAAGAGAGGCCACAAGGGCGTTTTACGAATTGAAATGAGCTTCTAATCTTATATTAACGTAGAATTAGGATGTTTGGAGTCTTACAATTCTTGTAAAATTAATAAAAAAGTTATATATCGCAAAAAGTGCAAGAAAATAATGAATAAATGGTACTCCTATTTATTAATCTATACTCTTTATTTACTCTCTTTGAATTCAGAAATACTCTACTACTTCTAGAAAAAGTTGGCATCTACCTTCGCTGCATGTTTTGAGGCACGCCAAAATTCCACTTTATTGTTTTACTACTAGAATAAAGTGAAAGTAAAGTATATCAAGCACATAATGCGCCATGATTTTTAAATGTTCAGTAATCAATTAAGTCAAAGTCAGTACCTATGCGCACTTGAGCGAGCTTTGAGCAGTGAACTCTTTATTATTAAACCCTTTAACATCATAATTAATTAATTGTCACGTAAAAGCTTATATAGATATACGTACTGACGCCAGCGCATACAATCTTTCAAACTTCTTTAATAGGTTTTCAACTTTATCGCTTAAATATAAGGTTCAAAATTGATTGGGAAAACTTAACAGTTTCGGGTAGCTGTACTGTACAAAAGCTTAGTCAACAATATCAGCAGCCTACCTACGCTTTTTGTGGCTAACAAGTAGCCCACGTCGTAATACTTTAACCTTTTCAAACTGAGTCAATTACTTTTTAATAGTATGCATAGAGAGGTCACGGTAATTATCTTGTCACAACAATTAGACAATACATAACATGCAGTGTCTACCTACATAATGTATGCTGAATGCTATTGGTATTACCGAATACTGTTAATTAAGTAATGATTTTGATCTTTTGTTCTGAATTCTGTGTTACGAAACAATGTTTTATTTAACCCCCGACGCAAAATTAAGGGTCTTATAAGTTTGGCTGTCTATATATTTGTCTGTGGGACCATAGCTCCTTAACGGATGAACCAATTTCGGTGCGGTTTTTTTATTTAAGAGTAGGCATTCTAGCCGTGAGTGGTTCTTAGACTTTTTTATTCGACACGACGATTTTTTGATCAAAATATTACCTACAACTTATTAGTAAACTTCAGGGCCAATAGGTATATAAATATATTATATTTTTTTTAAAACCTCATAAAAATACATACATATTCTTTTTGCCGGGGTTTTGTTTAATCGATCAATAATTTATCTATAATATATCGATCAATAATTTATCTATAGTATTTAGGAATATTTAAGTATATTTTTCAGTTGTCTGGTTACCATAGTACAGGTTCTGCCTAGTTTGGGATCAGATAACGGTGTGTTGGTTGTCCTAAGATATTATTAATTACCGGAGACACGCGAACAAATGTTTCCAAAAAAAAAACAGAGGAATAGAGACCTCCTCCTTTTTGAAGTCAATTAAAAGCTGCTTGAAAATTTCTACTCAGTCAGTTTCCATAGTTATGGATAGAATAGGCTACTTTTGACGGTAACTCTCCAGTCTTCTTACAACATCTACATGAAGAGATGGAGCAACCATTATCAGTCAAAAATAAACATATTACTGCCCCAAATACGTCACATGACTTTATTACCACACACCATAAATGGAATCCCTTTTACGGCAACATATCTTCATAATTTCGGGTTTCGTCAACCAACAGGTCATACCAATTTGGACAGAAGAAACCGGAGTACCGACCACGTACCGACCAACAAGAGATATAAGGTCAATCGTAACAATAAAACTGAGGTATCTTAAACATTTGACTGCAACTTTTTACTGCATTCGCAATCTCGTTATTACAATAGTGTTGTAAGAAAGGCCCTTACATTTATGTGAACTGGCCAACAATACAGACAGACAATAACTGACACATTAGATACACATACCTGTATTATCTTACGACTTATCTTAAGACCTTCGTCGTAGGATCAGATGGTTCCCACGCCTTCGCTCCGTGTCAGATCCGAAACAAAAGAGTTTGCAATAAGACAATGCTGTGACCTTTTTAAATTGGATTAAAAGTTTTCGAGACAGATTCCTTTGGAATGGGAGTACATTCAAGTTGTTTGTTTAATGACCGGATGTTGAGAATGGTCGACAGTATAGTTGCCCATAAAGTTTATTTTATTCAAATCTTATCTGATTAATTATTGTTTTTAGGCTCGCGCAAACAGACGCAACGGGGCTTTAATAAAACAATTTCTATAAAAACTTTACGGAAATGTATCTACTTAAGTCACCTAGCACCGGTCTGAAGGAATCTTTAATTATGATTATTATAGTCCAAAGTTGATGCCCGGGCCGTAAAAAAAAATCAATACCTTTGACTATATACAGCAATATTTAGACTCATTATTTTCTATGACTAAAATTACTTAGTGCTTACAAAAAGCATTTTTATTTTTTACTGACTCTAATAAATTATACATGTAGCACACACAATGCAGTCTATTTTTTGGTCGTTATAATAATTATTTTGGATACTTTAGATGACTTTTGTGAGTCACTAGACTAGATCTTTTTGAACTACCTATATTAGGTAGACATAAATTGTAGCATTTTTTTTTTTTGGATTGGAAATCATCAAATGACTGCTCCCGCTCTGAGCGGAGCGGGACTTTTACTGAGTAAAACCCACCCGTGTTCCTTCAGTTGTCCATGTGCCAGGGTCACGGTATCTCTTTCGAACAATCTCGCGACCCTGACAGGTATCGGGCCTAGCAGACCCCTTCAGTGCTGCTGACATCTCTTTGAGGCGCGCGTGGAACACTACACGCCGTCGACCCGAGCCTGGCTTACCGGGCGGCGAGCTACCCATTGCTCGCCACCCGCAAGCATAAATTATAGCATTACAACGCCTGTTATCCTGCGAAGGGTTAAGCAGAAGTATACCTAGTACATCCATCTTATGCTATGTTTAAGTCCGTGAAATTGGGGGCGAGCCTATTACCATCAACCCGTTTTCTACTGAAATATTCCTGATGATAAACCTCATAACACTTTGCCCGATCTTTTTTTTCTAAGTGGGAAATCATCAAATGACCTCTCCCGCTCTGGGCGGAGCGGCAAGGCGTGTCAGACTTTTACTGACTAAAACCTACCCGTGTTCCTTCAGTTGCCCATGTGCCAGGGCCACGGTAATTCTTTGGAACAAATCCAGGACCCTAGCAGGCATTGGTCCTAGCGGACCCCTTAAATTTTTGCTGACATCTCTTTGAGACGCGCGTGGAACTCAACGCGCCGTCGACCCGGACCCGGTCCTTACCAGGCGGCGAACTACCCACTTTGACCGATCTGGGAATTGAACGTAGGACCTCGTGCTCAGTAAGAAAGTTCGCAGACTCTAAATCAACGACTCAAATTAATAAGAAGAAGAAGAGGACACCTTGTATAATGCAGTTAGATTTGTTGCATGCAAATGAGATCGAACTTTTGCCTCCAAACCAAGATGTATTGCAAATAAACAGGTTGTTTGCTCAGAGGAAGCAATAAATAATGTTAGCGATTATCGGTCGAGGCCTAACCGCCTAACGAGCCTAGCAGCCTACCGACCTGTCCCAATCTCCCACTCGGCTTTATATTGTCACTACGAGACCTCGATTTGGCTATTCAATCGAGTTGTGAGTATCGAGATGTTGACGTCAACTCTCTATATTACATTATTGAGTTGAGATGGATAGATTATTCTATTACAGATAATTTTGACATCAAAATAATTGCAATGCTTGAGCTGATAGTAATTTTATTTTACTTTGAATTTATATGTATTTAAATGACTATCTGTTAACACAAAATATCCTATCCTACTAATATTATATTAAAAATGTGAAAGTTTGTATGCTTAGATGTTTGTATGTATAACTTATTTACACAAAAACAGCTGGACGGAATTAGATGAAACTTGGCTCACAGACAAACTAAAGCCTGGATTAGCACATATAATATTTATTATCCCAGTAGTACGTTCTCGTAGGATAATTTTCGATCACCACGCGAGCGAAGCCGCTGGCAAAAGCTAGTAGGTAATATAAAATAATAATTACTCATAAACATCGAAGGATTACCATGTTTAATACAGATACAATACAACATTTCATAATTCATTATTATCAAAATCATAAAGCCGGATCACGACACTCCATGACATAAGCCTCCCCAACCATCGCCAAAAGAAAGGCGTCGATTCATCATTATTAACAGAGGTCTCTAGGTTGTCTTTCCTAGAATCAATAGTAGTGGTATTCTGCGAAATCTAGGCGGGGAAGATAAAGGAAGCTGTTATAGGTTCTCTACAGTGGCACATCGTATGTTTCGAAACGGAGTCACTGGAGGCTTTTCCCACGGGTTTGCGCAATAGGCCTGCAAGCACGACGCGACATACTCAACTAACTACCTTACATGTCATCTTTGTAATAAGTACATGTTGAGCTGTGATCCCAAAGCCGTTCGTTGTGAAGCTTCGTCGTGCATAAAAACCTGTGATTTATGATGATGATGCCTACATAGGTACTTTGCTGTCTGAATGAAATTTTAGTAGCAGTTTTATAATATAGAAATGAATGTGTTTACCTAGGTTTTTTGACTGCTAGATGTCGCCCTGTGGTCGAAAATCGATTTGAAAGTTATTAAGGTTCATAAAAGTTTAAAAAATATATATATATTGTGCCGAATTGCATACTCCCTCGATCGCATAATTTTCGTAAAAAGGGGTACAAAGTTTTGATTCACGTTTCCTATATAGTTACTTGCAAATTAAAGTTTCTTTACATTTGGAATGAAACTTTAATTTGCAAATAAAAATAATAATATAATAAAGTTAATAAAAATAATATAATAATGTTATAATTTTAAGTATTTACTTATTAGCAGTACATCTTCATTGAGTACAAAGTGACTATTTTGTAGTAAAAGTAGATAATTTATTGTTTTTGTAGTATATTTACTTTTGCAAATTGTTCTAGCCTAACACACACTAAAAGTATGGTATTTCAATTATATTCTTTGCAATTCCAACGTTACCCATTTACTTTAGTAAATTTCGTCATTCGAAAAGGAATAAGAATAGTAGTAGAATAAGAATAATATAAGCAAGCATTACAAAGCTGTTATATGGCTTTAGATTTGCCCTATATCACTGGAAACTAGATCATATCTTTAGTAGGTATCACGGATCTTTCTAACGACTATTATAATTGGCACTTATATTTCGTGAGAAGAAACGTAAATCTACATGAATTGGTATACGTTATGCATATAAGGAAAGTGAATATCGTAGCCAGCAAAGCAGTTTCGCTAGAAAGTTTTTGTGCGTAGATTTTCTTTATGATAGAGTATTGCTGTGTTTATGTATGTAATTGTACGTTTGTATTGTTTACTTTCTTTTTGCATTAGCATTATCAAAATCAGCCTACAATATTTCCACTGAAAACAGAGGTGTCACAGTGGAATCGGTCGCAACTTCGAATAGGCGTTCTACTTTGTGTAAATTATTTCATCACCACGCCCTCAAAACGGTGAAGGAAAACATCGTGAGGAATCCGGCATCTCCTAGAAACATACGTTCGAAGACTTGTGACATCTACCAACCCGCACAGGGCCCGTTCGGTGGATTACGGTCCATTGCCTCTAATGGAGAGGAGGCCTTAGTCTCTAATGAAGAGGAGGCCTTAGTCCCTAATGAAGAGGAGGCCTTAGTCCCAGCAGTAGGAACATTAGAGGCTGCTGAAGTAATGTTCTCACTTCTGGGACGCACGCCTCTCCTATAAGAGGGAATGGACCATACCATAAGCCACCACTCTGGCCCGGTGCGAGTAGGTGCCAGTTCAAGGACATTTTGCATTACCTACATAAATGTAGCTCTTTTCACGTTTCTCTTTAGGAATACAAATGTAATTCCTGAAAAACGTTGTGTGGTTTACATCTGAGTTTCGTGACGTGGTTAAAAACCACAATAAATGGCATTTTTTTGCACAGTGCAATAAATATAATATTATGAAGTAATTGACAACCACAGGACAGGGCAAAACAGTGAGTGACTGAGTTGAGCTGCGTGAGTAGTGATAAATACGTGCACTTACTGGACAGATCCACTCAATTTGTGTGGTTCTTTCCTCAAAAGACCATTTCAGACACCATTCCACATTTTCTTCACATGATTTTACCAAGATTATGTCTGGACTGACTGGACCGAAAGAGACCGATCTCTGAATTTGTTTCGGCCTTTCTTCTCAGTATAGTCAGATACGAAACGCCGACCTCATCTAGTTTTAATAAAAAAATATAGTTGACGTATAAAAGTTTGTTACAGACCTATGTACAGAAAATAAAATCATTTATTATTTATTTATCATATAGTTTGAAAAAGTACCGTGTCCCATGAGGAAAGATCTTAACTTATTATTCTACAAATTAACGCAAATAACCCTTCTTTACAGTCGTATAAAATGTCTGTATAGGTATTTACATTTTGTATATTGTACTTACCGCAGAGGTATCTAGCAAATGTAACTTATAACTATGAAGCGTTTATCTAATTACGATAATATTTAGAGGACACGACTTAATAACACTTCCTTTGTAAAAAGTTCAAGGTGCACCCTTCTTTTGTTTTTGTTTAATACATAGTTATTAGATAAAACTTAAACATTTTACTTTGTAAATGCATTCACATTTAAATGGCAACATTACTGACCCATGAACTGGTAGTTATTAATGAAACAAACCGGCTTTGTTTGAACGGTAGTCTTCTTTACATAGTTTTAATCAAAGTATAATACGCAGACGAAGACACTGGCAAAAGCTAGTAGTGTATAATTCAGTAGGCTTACGATTTTTACAAGTAGCTTGTGTTAGATCTGTGAACCAATGATACTAAATATAATTGCTATATTTACATTTTACAACATACAGAGCATATATCTGTGAGAAGTAAATACCTATAACTATTAGAAGGAGCATTTCGTAGCTAGTAGAACCGTAACCGTTCAAATCATTATTTGCTTTCCGTAATGTTTTAAGATCTTACAGTGGCTTAAAGCTAAGGTATAAACTAATTTAATTAGGTATTTTACTTTATTGTTATTATTCAAAATAGTGATGGTCGTACATATTAAATACATAAAATCACGCCTTTTTCCAAAGGATGTAGGTAGAAACTACGGCACGCATACTCCTTTTCCCTGGTTTAAGTTCATATATCTGGTCATACACGCACGCCGGTTGCAAGTAGGTATTACACACCTGCACCCTAATTGCGAAACGCACAATTTATCAGAATCTGAATGGGATTGAAGATTATTTCTAAACCATTGCGTCATTTGTTCGAATAAATTATCGGCTCAGCAACGTAAATAACGCAATGAATGTTGTTTAACTATGAATATTAAACCAATTAAATTTCGTTGAAGACAAGGAAGTTTGGCAATAATTCCTTCTGCACATGTGGCTTCCCTGGTAGCTCATTACAGGATGACCTGTGTCTATTAACTGCTCCCGAGACACGATGTACATTTTGTATTCAAGTTTTTCAGTTTTTACATTCTTTCACATTTACTCATTTTTGAAATTGTATACCTACAATTGTATATTGTACTCTTTAATATTAGTTGTCATGGCAATAATGACATTTGGTTTAAATAGTGTATTATGTCTTATTTATGAAATAATATTATATATGTAGATTATTTTATACTTTGTGAATGTGAGAACGTTGTAGGCCTTGTAGACTGTAGACAATTTTCTATCTTATTCAGTACCTGATACTTGTTGACAGGCCTACACTGTCCTCCCATACTATTAACACTGTAATTTGAAACAATTGTAAAAACGAATTATTTTTAAAAGAGTAACCGTGGAGTTTCGTGCCGGCTCTTCTCCATAGGAACCAACTATTTGGAACCGTGCACCTAGCTTCTGACGTTTCATAAGTGCCCATGTAGGTTTATATGAAATAAAAATATTTTGATTTGATTTGATTTGAATTCCTACCGATAAAAAGTTCCGCAACTACCCCTCTGGCCTTTTTGAAGAACATCACCAATAAGGTCACTATATGTCTTCCTAGGGCGTACCTTTCCGGCGTTTGGACTCACATCTGTCTTGTAAATACCTTTTGTAAGTCGTCCTTCATTCATCTTCTCAACATGATGAAACCATATTTTCGCTTTTCAATTTTTGTCACTATATCTTCTTTTAAAAGGATGATCGTATTTGACAAAATCTTCATCAAATGTAGCACTATTTGCCAATCAAATTCTTTTAGCAGCGTTCCGGTTAATTCGCTTTGATTCTTTAATAGTTGTTAACAAAGAATGGCTTTTCCAAAGCTATCAGAAATTTTGAAAGTTTGCTTTATACGCAAGGCTCTATTACGCAATAGATACAATCGCCATAGAAGAATGCACGTAGGATAAAAACTGTATCATAGCTTTATATTTTGCCCTTGAACTGCCAAAACGTTCTATAGAATCGATCAATCTCCCACGAAAATAATCGTTAACTATATCGAATAAAACGTTATAGAGACTAAACCTTGTAATCTAGGAGTGAATGACTCGTTATAAAACCCGTGATCTCCTACAATCAAAATAATGATAATAGTTTTTACAAGAGATTTCGTAACAATGAAACACATTATCTAACAATGTAAGAATTAAGGTCTATGCTCGCTCTGCTAAAGTTTTTTGCTCCAAGCAAAAAGTTAAGGTTTTATTGCAAGCATCTTTTTGCAGTCATCTGTTTTAAAGTTGTATGAGCTCATTGATGTGATGAAATAAGAAACAAAAGAATCTTACAGTTGATCTAAGAGGTCTTTTAGTAAAAAGTTTAGATGATCAAGTTCCGTGCTATTATTGTCTACAAAAAGAAATGCAGAACGTCATTGGCTTACCATCCCGTGATTTTGTAAAGGTCAACTTAGGAAAATTGTGCATTCTAACAATCTGTTGGTTGGTTATGACCTTTGTTGCACTGTGAACTTCTGCCCTCATGCATGGCTTGTAAATAGCTTGGTATAGTGAGAACCTATAGTATATCAAAGATAGTAAAAGGAATATTATTTATTCACACGCTGAGAAATTAGACACATTGTAGTGTTGACGTATCTTCAATCGGATTGCTATCCTCTATTATCAACTCTATTATTACGATATCATATAACTGGTAGGTATAATGAATCCATGAATCATAGACGTGTGACATTGTTATAATATAGACATATAATTAATTTGTTAGCATCGGTATAATCAACTTTTTTTATTTTTTATTTCATGGAATTAAATTATTTTTATTTCATGGACTCAAGATATAATGATAGAAAATTAAATTATAACTCAATGACACAAGGAATGTTTCAGAATGAAGACAATACACTACAACTGTCATTCTGATAAG
Organism: Aporophyla nigra; assembly: GCA_947507805.1. Taxonomy (NCBI): domain Eukaryota; kingdom Metazoa; phylum Arthropoda; class Insecta; order Lepidoptera; family Noctuidae; genus Aporophyla; species Aporophyla nigra. The sequence goes on along the minus strand of OX382292.1, from coordinate 19,564,806 downwards.
AACTTTATCCAATTGAGATAAAGTTAACTTTTCTTACTGGTTGAGATCATTTTGAAAAGTCTGGTCTTCCCGATATTATTGACGCTGGATGTACACACATAATATAAACAGACAAGTAGAAAGGAACAGAAAAAGCCATACAAAGGATGACCTTAGAGAATAACCATCAGCTTATATCTAAAGAAATCTCTTCCTACATTCCTATGGTACCGTTAAATATCCCCTTTAGGAACTTAGAAAGTGTCTATAAAGATACCTATAAATTGATGTCATTGTTTTGTTCTCAGGTACATAGCAAGGGTCTAAAATTCGGTATCTACGAGGACTACGGCAACTTCACATGTGCGGGATACCCTGGAGTGGTCGGCCATCTTGCTGGAGGTAAATATTGGTTTAATATTATTACGCAAAAAGAAGGGTGTTATAAGTTTGACCGCTATGTGTGTCTGTCTGTATGTGGCACCGTAGCTCTTAAATGTGTGATCTGATTTGGGTGCGGTTTTTTAGTTTTAAAGTAGACTTTTTAGCGTGGTTCTTAGAAATGTATAATCAAAATGGGTTCAGTTATTTCGACACGACGATTCTTTGATCAAAATATTACCTTATTAAACTTAAAGGGCCAATACGTATTTTTGTTTTACTTTATAGAGGTTATAGTTTTAGTCGGGGATCTTTTAATTTGTTCTTTATATTTTATGCTTCGAACTTTCTCATTCACCACTGTCATTCAATGATGAGTTTTGAACTAAAATAATCCTACTAATATTATAAATGTGAAAGTTGGTAAGTGTGCTTATTTGTTACTCTATCACGCAAAAACGACGGAATGGTTTTTGATGAAATTTGGCACACACTGTATAACCTGAACCCTTTTATAGGATGCTTCTATCTTGGTAATACATTCGCGTCGGATAATTCCCCCAAAATTTAGTAAATGATACTTAGGTACTTATTTCTGTAAATTGGTTTAAAAAAAATTACACGTAAAAAAATGATTACGTTTTATGAGGTCGATGTTTCTTATATGCTTAACCTGCCTTAATGTTGCCTCCATTGACACCTTTTTACCGGACTACGGAGAAAAAAAGGCAGGGTTATGATTTTGACCGGAATGTATGTATGTTCATGTGCTCTCACAACTTCTAAACCCTTATCATAATATGACAAATGATTGAGGTATCGTTGGAAGCATCTTGGTCGTCCGCTGAATATTGTCTTGTTTTATACATTTTAGAGCGTGATTTTTTAGTAGTCGTGTTTTAGTTTTTGAGCGTATTTTTCTCAGTCAATCATTAACATGTTTGAATTGGAATCTAGTAAGAAATTACCGGATTTACTAGTTGAATATTCATGATCAGACGAATAGGTTTTACCGAGTAATGAAAGATTTATTACCGAGAGCATATTCTTAATGATGATTAAATAAAATTAACCAGGAGTAAAATGTTCGGGAGCAATCGCCAAAGCGGTCTTAAATCTAATTAAACTGTGTATTAGATGAACAATTTCACAGTCCGACTAAAATGCTTAATTCCTTCGTAAATGCCAGGAGATTGCTTTGGAGAGCCAGTCATCAAATGTCATTTGAACGCAGTAGAAACCTACTAAAGTTTATACGAGTCAAAACTTTCAAGTCTAGAAACATAAAATGTAGTACGTGAAACACCGCATTTGTAATCAGACTACTTAAAAATACATATACGATAACTTACGACATAACAATAGACCTATGTCTCAACTTAGCCTACATATCGAAATTAGCTATTCGATGTACCAACGCGAATGACCTAATACAACTTTTAATACCGATATAAATTCATAGGATGTTAGGAAAAGTATTTGAACGTCGAATACATTTTGAATATCGAAAATCGTCGTTGCTGTCATAAGAATTGCATAACGTCGTGTGTATTGCAATATAAGAAATTTACAAAAAACAGATTGTAATCGTTTTTGTGACGAAGAAGTTGTATTTTTGAACACAAATTTGGTCTCCTGACCGTCTGTGTTCTAGCTCTTTGTTAGAATCGCCAGATCTGCGACAAAATCAGCCTATAATGTTCCCGCAGCTAGGACACAAGCCTTCTCTCTGTGAGAGGGAGTGGGCCGTATTCCACCACGCAGGCCCAGTGCGGGTTGATAGATATCACATATTTTTCAATTATAGGTTCAAGGATACGCTGGTTTCGTCACGATGTTTTGTTCACCGTATGAGAAATAGTCGACACCGTCAATTTTTTAAATTTCAATGTTGTACCGTGTGGTGCCGGACGTAAAGAATAACACCACCCCATTTCTTCCCGTGGGTGTCGTAAAAGGCGACTAAGGGACTTACTAGAGAATGGGCAGCAGCGTTCTCTATGCATTTTACCACCATACTGCGATCGCCAACCCGCCTGCCAAGCGTGATGATTTTGGCAAAGCCCCCCAAGGGGGAGGCCTAAGTCCAGCAGTGGACGTTTTATGGCTGAAATGATGATGAGAAATAATGTATGTATGTATGTACGTATGTTATGAAATAATTTACACAAAGTGCCTGTCTCGGTTCGATCCCACGACCACCACTGATGTGCGGGATCCTAAAGTGGACATGTAGAAAATGTATTATGTCCGCGGGAAATACAAGATACTTATACAAGGTGTTCCTTTTGATATTCCATAACTCTAGCTAGGGTATTAATAAGACCGTGTCAATAAATCAACTGGCATATGAATATATATTTTTGCATACGAAAAATTCGACGTCACGATTGTTTATGTAAACTACTATTACGTGAAATATGATAACGTCGCATTTCTTAATTTTACATTTGAATTATTTTGGTTTGAATGAAAATATTGACTTGTATTTATTAATGACACCTACACCCGTATTCAACAAATAAAAAATACATTAGGTGAAAAATAAACTTTTTTTAAATCCTATACCAGTTATGGGAATAAATTAATAGGAAGCCGTTGCATAAGAAGCGAAATAATGGAAACTATGTAGGTACATTGAGTGATTATTTCATGAACAAGGATGAAACATGCCTCAAGAAAGGGTACTCAGGGTGGGGGGAGTGTATCAGATCCTACTTAGATTTTAGACTTTGAATAAATGCTAATTGCAATAAGCCTACGTAGTGTTGTTACGAAAAAGAAAGTTAAGATGAAGATAATTGCTTTACGCGCAATTTTTGAAGTCATCTTTGTGAAATGATGTGAACAATGACACTGTGGGTAGTGTCTGATTTTAAATATGAGATAGTATTATAAGTTTTTGTAACTAACGATTATGCTAATTCATCAAATTTTCTTACGATTTTTGTAATATGCAGGTACAAAGACAAAACACATATACATATCTGTTTGTTTTATATTTCATTGGTTGAATTGACCATCATCTAAATTCGTTTTAATATATAACATCAATAAAAAATAATGAAAAATTGAATTTCGCTCGTATTTTTTTTGTGGTTGGGAAATCATCGAATGACGTCTCCCGCTCGATGGGTTTTAGTCAGTAAAAGTCTGACACGCCCACCCGCTCCACCCAGAGCGGAAGACGTCAATTTATGATTTCCCACCCACAAAAAAAAACACCTGCATTCGATTAAACTGGAAGTCGTCTCAAAATATTTGGGAAAAAGGTAGGGAAGTTGATTGACATTCGGCAGTTCCATTATTTGTTCTTTTATTAATTCAAGACTTACTTTTGTAAGCTCACGTCTTCACGGACGTAAAAAAATCGTGGCGGGATATTTTCGGACAATGCATCTTCAGTGCACTGAATATGGCCGAGAGTAGAAAATTGAACACTGTATTTTTGCGACGCGCTGAGAGTGCTGAGACTCCTTCACGCTGCACTCTGTTGCATTCTGAATGCTCGGTTCAACACCGAAAGTTGAAAATCCCGAATCGATTTTATTACGCTGGTTTGAATGTCAACTAAGTATATTGGCTTCTTAGATACAGGTACATACACCTAGTTTAAAAATCAGGGTATTTTACTCCAAAACATTAATATTAAGCCATTTTATAGATGTAAACAGTGTAAATTCATTTATGGAGAAATAAAGATTAATTATTAAAACTATCTTTTGCCCGCGTGGAGTTCGGATCCCACAGGAACGTATTAATGGGATTAAAAGTACCCTATGTGTTAATCCAGGTTATAAACTATCTTTATGCCAAATTTCATATAAATCCGATCAGTAGTTTTTGTGTGAAAGACGAACAAACATCCATACTCACAAACTTTCACATTTATAATATTAGTAGGATTATTATATGTGACTTCCTTTGACGTCGTACGTTAGTACCTTTTTAAATAATAGTGCAGTATCACGTGTATATTTCGCGTGCTTATTGGGTGGAAGTAGATAGGATAGGAACACCGGCTATACATGAATAAATGTAAGGTGAAGTAATCATTTGTACGGTATGTTCACACTAGTGTTCCTACGGATAGGTATATTGTACTCGGATGTTACTAAAAAAACACGCTTTAATAGAAATCCAAACTAAAAAGTTTTCTAGTTTTTAGTTTAGCTTGGCAAAAAAAACGCGACTTTTTGTTTTTGTATTATTTCCGGATTTATGAAATTATTGTATTGTCACCGGTCCTTAATAAGTGTACAAAATTTCAAGTTAATTTGATGTCTTGAAGTTGGTGAAAATCACGCTCAAAAATTCAGTAACATACTAACATAAAAACACTAGCCTCTGCCCGCGACTTTGTCCACGTCAAATTTTTGCTCCTCTGACCCTTCCCGTCGAATTGAATTGCCTGCCAGTTTTCGTCCATTTTTCGTTGCTGCTCCACTCCTTTTGATCGTAGCGTGTTTTTGTATAGCCTATAGCCTTCCTCAATAAATAGCCTAGCCAACACAAAAATATTTTTTCAATCCGGACCAGTCGTTCGTGAGATTGCCACGTTCAACCAAACAAACAAACTCTTCAGCTTTATAATGTTAGTATTGATACATACCTAAAGCGTGATAAAATATGCAAGTCCAATCCAGTTTTCCACGAATGCAAAAGGAAAGTATCCTGATTAAATTCATTTTAACAGGCATGGGGAAAGCGTTGCATTAAAAGTATTGAATGATTGCAAGTTTTTACGTTTGTTTTCCATGACTGACAAATTAAATATAAAGTAGTCATGCTATGCATGCCATGATAATTTCTACCCTGATTTATCCCAAGAGCGGGTCATGAACATCGATACTGAGGCATACCTAATACGAGTGAATTTTAGCGAGATTGTCGATCATGTCGACAAAAAAAACCGAAAACGGAATAACATCCTAAAACTTGAACCCAAAAACACTCAATCAAACTTACATACATAAAATACTTGCACGCCGATTACCAGTATTACGCACCTGCCCCTTCTGAAGAACATCACCAATAGAGTCACTATAATATGTTCACCTAGGGCCCTTCCGGCGTGACCAGACACTTACATCATCAACTAACGGTTCATTGAACTCTAACCGTCAAACTTAAGAGTTCTATGATTGAAATGCGCACACGCATGCGTAAGACGCGCATGAACAAATCCAAAATGACGCGCAAAGTTACGTTATTTTACTGTCAGTTGTGTTTCTAACTTCGTAACTGGCTGTCCATAATTGGAATTATAAAGGCATGCAAGAACCTGCGTGAGAGCATGTTCGTAATATTGTAATGTAACGCCATCTGTCGCTGGATTTGATAAATGTTCTTGGCAATTTTTCTTTGGATATTTGCTTCATTGTTAGAACAGTGAATCGTATATCATTATTGTATTCTTCACTGAAGAAAGAAAATAATAGGTTACACGGCTTCAGTTTAATTTTACGTAAAAAATTGTTATGTTTTCCACAGGACGGTCGGTGATCTAACATTCAAAATCAAAACTAATTCTGTTTTTGAAATTGTATTTTTATTATTTATTGCAATAGAAGATAGACACTCCCCCAGATATTGCAGGATGCAACATAATAATTATAAATTAACCATTTATCCTTGAAACCTAGTAATAGTTGCAAGACAACAGTTGCTTAAATACTGCCGTTTGCAACTATAAATTGACTTGTGAATTCTATATGGAATTGCAAAATGTAGCAAATCCGGTTCTAAATACCTTTATAGTCAAATTATTATTATGTTGTATCCCTATGTACTTTACTGTATGTACATAAATAAATCATCATGTGCCTAGTCTTTTCTCAACTATGTTGGGGTCGGCTTCCAGTCTAACCGGATGCAGCTGAGTAACAGTATTTTACATGGAGCGATTGCCTAACTGACCTCCACAACCCAGTTACTGGGTAATACGATACCCCTTGGTAAGACTGATTGTCAGACTTTCGGGCTTCTGACGACCCGTAACGATTGTCTAAGATCTACGAAAGACAGCCGGGACCATCAGCGTAACTTGGTCTTGGTATGTAAAGGTGGTCACCCATCCATGGACCAACCGCGGCAAGTGTAGCTTAACCTGAACGATCAACCCGTGCGGCTGTTATTACTTAGCCACAAGCCCTTAAATTATTAGCCAATAATTTTATTAGCCACATAAATAAATAACAATAAAAACAAATTGCAATATTAAGCGAAAGCTTCATAACGACGTATTTTTATCGAATGCATATCTTCTGATGATTATCGGTATAAGACGGAAACTAAAATACGAAATAATCGGCCCTTTTAACATTAAGCCTTTCACTGATTTTATTGTTCAAGTTATACATGTTCTTAAAAGCATAATATGAAGTAAAGAGGAGCCGAACATTTTGTAGGCTCAAAAGATAAGTAATTAAATAAACAGCGGAGAGAAACAAGGAGATTTCTTTCCTGTAAAATTGGTACTTTAAGTTGGCAACACTGTTTTAACTGGCGGCTATTTTGTCAGCTGTCAAGTGATTTGTGTATAGTTTGGTTTGGCATTTCAACATGAATAGACTGACGCCTGAACAACGCTTCCAAATTGTGCAAATTTATTTTGAAAATAATGGTTCTGTTCGAAATACGTATCGCGCGCTACGTCCATTTTACGATCAACATAATCGTCCATCAGAGCAATTAATTCGACTAACTATGGACCGTTTTCGCACTACGTTTACTCTAAATGATAATACGCATCCACAGAGACGTCGTACAGTGCGTATAGAAGAAGCCATTGCTGCTGTAGAGCGTAGCGTAGAGGAAGACCCGAATCAGTCTATCCGCCATCGTGCACAGGAATTGGATATGTGTCCATCCACTTTATGGAAGATTTTGCGGAAAGATCTTGGTTTGCGTGCTTACAAAATCCAACTCGTGCAAGAGTTGAAGCCTCACGATCACCTAACAAGGCGTAGATTCGGTGAATGGGCCCAAAACAAGATTGCCGTTGATCCCGATTTTCATAAGAGAATTTTGTTTAGCGATGAAGCTCACTTTTGGATGAATGGCTACGTCAACAAACAAAACTGCCGTATTTGGAGTGAAGATAATCCTCAAGTGTATGTTGAGACACCGTTACATCCAGAAAAACTGACTGTTTGGTGTGCTTTATGGGCTGGTGGAATCATTGGACCGTACTTCTTTAAAAATGATGCTGGCCAGAACGTTACAGTCAATGGTGACCGCTATAGAGCCCTGATTACTGACTTTTTCGTTCCTCAATTGAACACCCATGATGTGCAGGAGCTGTGGTTTCAACAAGACGGCGCAACATGTCACACAGCTCGGGCCACAATTGACTTACTGAAGGAAACGTTTGGTAACCGCATTGTTTCACGTTCTGGACCCGTGAATTGGCCCCCAAGATCGTGCGATTTAACGCCGCTAGACTATTTTCTGTGGGGATATGTAAAGTCGCTAGTCTACGCCGATAAGCCCGAAACGATCGACCACTTGGAGGACAACATTCGCCAAGTTATTGCCGATATACGGCCACAAATGTTGGAAAAAGTGATTGAAAATTGGACCTCCAGATTAGATTACGTCCGATCCAGCCGTGGCGGTCATATGCCAGAAATCATATTTAAATTATAATGCCATAAGATTATCTTTTGAATAAAGTCAAATTCATGTCAATTTTACAAATTTATCCTTGTTTTATTCCATTTCAAAGTTCTATACCTCTAAAAAAAACACCCTTTATATTCAGGAAAACTGTGGAGCAATTCTTGTAATTTTCAGAACGTTTACAGTCTGATCTCAGGGTCAAACTGTCAAAAATACCTCGAGTTTTCATGCAATTTTGACAAGATTTTGACATTGAGTTGTCGCCGAGATGAGACTGTGACTAGATTATAAACGTTTTTATGAGAATGGGCCTTCTGGAATGACAGTAGGTATGTGACAATACGCTAAGTTAGTCCAGGAAGTTAAACTTTTCTTACTTACCCTGGGTACCCTGAAGCATCCCCTTAAGGAAACGAAGCTAAAAAAACAAAGTTGAATAGAGCTGCAACGCAAATTATTCATACAAATTCTAACAGTCAAACAGCATCCACCGTAGAAAGGGGTTTTGTCGACGGAAGAATAGACAAAATTACAGATTATAGAAAGATTAAAGACAGAATTAAAGATTGTAGAAAGATTTGCACCGTTTTATGCTGGCGTAGCATGACAGTTCTATCTCTATGCTACCAAGAATAGACAAAGTTCTTTCTATGGTTCTCATGGTACGCGTGCTGTACGTACATATATCGAAAGCAGACAGTGGGCTCTATACAGTGTTCATCATTATTCGTCTGTCCTTATCCCAATTTATTTGGGGTCGCCGCAACGTCTTTTTTTCTTCCACACGTTTCTATTAGTCGTCATCTCAGTAGTCACCCCCTTTCCATCCATATCATCATTCGCACAGTCCATTCATCGTTTCTTTGGTCTCCCTCTACTCTTATAACCATCGACATTTATACTCAAAACTTTCCTCATGACATTTTCCTCTTTCCTTCGACCATACCATGACAAACGTTTAACATTCAGTCAGGATATTTACCTTTTTTTTTTGCTTATCAGTCTTTATTACAAATTACAAATAGTTTATTTTTCTTTAACAAGATTTGTACAACAAAGCTAGTGGTAAGAGTGTCCTTTTAAGCAAACAATTGCCTGTGTTAGGACTCTCCACTCTTCCGCAACTTAGATTAAAGTAATGTACATACAAAATCCGTTATTTACTATATATATATAAATTCGACATGGTAAATTACAAAATTAAAATTAAAAGAAATACCATTAATAATGTTCATCTTTCCCTGATCCTTTTCATCACTAATGAACCAAAATGTTCTACTCCAGATGCGGCAACCTTTTCGGCGTGGGGCGTGGACTACGTGAAACTGGATGGGTGCTACGCCCTGCCTGTTGACATGGACTACGGATACCCTGAGTTCGGAAGACAGCTCAATCTCACCGGCAAACAGATGGTCTACTCCTGCAGTTGGCCCGTCTATCAAATATATGCTGGTATCCAGGTTAGGATCTATTTGGCTTCTAAAATTTTTGGGGATGGGATTCTGCAGAATTTAATTATGTATACCACCTACACTATGTTTTATAAGGAAGAAAGATTTATTTGTTAGTAAAATTGTTTGTAATGGATAAACTCCAAAACTACTTAACCGATTTTATAAACTCTTTCTTGTTTGGAACGCCACATAATTCCTGAGTAACATGAGATAATCAGCTTAGCTTTCACACAATTTGTACTGGTTATAGAATAGATGCCATGCTAAGGGACAACGGCATTCGTCATTCATTAAATTGCTGTAGATGTCATGCGTACGAAGTCTTAGACGAAGTGCTATGTAAGCTAGTGTATTTTTATAAAGTGGAAACAACCATATTATAATCAATATATTATTAAATTTCACAGAAACGATGTTGTGACAATAAAATATAAATTGATTGTCCATTTCCATGTTTTCGTGAAAAATACAAAAACGATGTTTCACATCATTATTCACTTGCTCATCGAACTAATATTATAAATGTGAAAGTTTGTGAGGATGCAAGGATGTTTCTTACTCTTTCACGCAAAAACTACCACGTAGGGTACTTTTTATCCCGGTATCCTCTACGCGGGCGAAGCTGCTGGCAACAGCTAGTTTTGTATAATTTTGCGACGACTATAGAAATTATGTCTCAACTTACCATATTATAATGTCAACGTCTCCCCATAAGCAAGGCCGTCTATTGTCTATTAGTTCCGCTTACCATCCACTGCTCAAGTAAACACGCGCGCCACGAATGCAAATAGAGAAATATTCAGCGCAAGCGCAAATTTGCCTCTTTTGAATATGAAGGCGCCTGCTGTGGCAACTGACTCAAGGCAAAAACTTGATACAACGTTCATAATATGTGTGAAGGATGTAACAATGCGTTCATTCTGTCCATTCATGCGGTACAATTAGCAATAGCGAAGCGAAATTATGCAAGCGATCTTAATATTCTAAAAATTATATAAGCCTCTCTATTGAGTGGAAAAGTGAAGTAGGAGCATTCTTTAAGAAATATTTTATAAATGCTTAAATAGCTTTGAGTTTATATCAGGTGGATACTCTTATATTTCAGTCTTCATCTTTGATCTTCACCTTAATGTTACCTTTCTAACGTGTATCTCAAACTAGAACACTAGGGCTGTTTTACTTTGAATATTAAGACTAAGTAGCACAGGCCTTGTGTCCTAGACATTTTAGAGAAACCATACAATTTCCCAAGAATCTCCGTTTTCTTCTTTGTAATTGCTAAATTATAATCACCCATGTTAATGTTTCCAGCCTAACTTCTCGTCGATCATCGAACATTGCAATCTATGGCGTAACTTCGACGACATACAAGACTCGTGGGCGTCCGTCGAGTCTATCATAGACTACTACGGAAACCATCAGGACGTCATCGTGCCTAACGCCGGACCTGGACATTGGAATGACCCTGACATGGTATGGAAACTTTATCAAATATAATCTCGCATCAGCTTAACCTTCACATAATTTGTACTGGATATAGAATAGATGCCATGCCAAGGGACAACGGTATTCGTCATTCATTAAATTGCTGTAGATGTTATTATTTCTGCTAATCAGCTCCATGTTTTTGACTTACCTTCTCTCATATTCTAATGAAACTTACAGTCTAATACAAAATATACGCCTAGGCATAGGTTTTTTTTTACACGCTTTATATTAGCTTCACTTGTATGTTTGTATGTTTGTATATTTGTATGTTTGTATGTTTGTTTGTAACCGACTCCTTATAGCGCGATTTTGACCCACTTTAAACGACCAGATTTCATTCAAACTTTGCACACCTGTCAAGGACCGATGACAATAATTTCATAAATTTGTGCCATTATCCTTGCCAGGGTTACCAGGACAGCAAAAAAACTGTCACAAACTACGCTGACATTCGTCTCAAAATTCGAAACACCCTAAAAAATAGAAAATAAATAATAGTTTAAAAAAAAAACTAAAAAACACGCTTCCATTGAAAACTAAACTAAAAAGTACAAAATAATGGAAAAAAAGCGTGGGGTGCCTGATATCAATAAAAAAAAATACCTTAAAAAGCACCCCACGCTTTTTTTCCATTATTTTGTACTTTTTAGTTTAGTTTTCAATGTAAGCGTGTTTTTTAGTTTTTTTTAAACTATTATTTTTCAAATATTACTTATCTGTCATATATAATATATGCTTAGGTACACAGAAACTTTTCGCCAATCGATCTAACTTGCCTATTTTACAATTTTCAGCTGATTATCGGCAACTTTGGCCTATCATACGAACAGAGTAAGACGCAGTTCGCGATCTGGGCGATCCTTGCAGCACCGCTACTCATGAGTGTGGACCTGAGGACTATACGGCCAGAGTACAAGGCAATCCTGCAGAACAGGAAGATTATCGAAGTCGACCAAGATCCACTGGGAATTCAGGGCAGGAGGATATACAAGGTAGGAAAAGCTTGATGGAAATGACTGTTATTGAATTGTCATTTGTTTTTGGTTTGGATTTGGAGGTATCTGGATCCTTGACAAACAAGAGCTCTGCTGCTTTATCTCTTGACATAACTAGATAAAACGCTGGCTCAGTCACAAAAAAAAAGTGTGAGTGTAGAGATACTAAAAGTTAGGTAGCCAGTATGCCGCATGTTTTGCAAAGTCCAAACCAGTTAGTCAGAGATGATCATCTTTTCAGTCGAAAGACGTCCACTGCTGGACATAAGCCTCCCCCAATTTGGGAGGATTTGCCATAATCGCCACACTTGGTAGGCGAGTTGGCGATCGCAGTATGGTGGTAAATGCATAGAGAACGCTGCTGTCTATTCTCTATTAAGTCCCTTAGTCGCCCTTTACGATACCTACGGGAAGAAATGGAATGAATGGGAGAAAGATGATTTGCTATGATAACAGGAAGGTGTTTGCAGCAACTAGGCATCAGATAGATGCACAATTTCCCCTAAGTGTCCCCGTAATAACCTGCTCTGCTTCTGCATTCACAGCACCGAGGCATCGAGATCTGGTCACGGCCGATCCTGCCGATCCAGGGCCAGTACTACTCGTATGCGGTGGCGTTCGTCAACCGCCGAACGGACGGCACTCCTTCGGACGTCGCCGTCACGTTGAGAGAGCTCGGCCTCAACAACCCTGCTGGATACATGGTTGAGGTATGTTCTCCTGACAATGCTAACGATAAATTTAAAGAATGACGTCCTTTCTTAGTTAATAGAAGTATTTTTACTGAACTGAACTGACTGAATAATGTTAACGGTATTTAGTTCCTTCAAGTTGGAAGAGTCAATAAAAGAGAACATTACCAAACGAAAATTAATTTACAGAGCTTTTCCGTGTGTTGAACATTCGAAAGTAGATCAAACAAATATACAACGTGACATGGTAATCTTCTTACAACGGCAGTCCACTTCATGTATCCAATGACTACTACACACATCCTTAAAAAAAAATAACATTTGAATAACTAAAAAATAATAAGGAACTTCGTTCCAAAAATATTATTCATTATAATCACGCATAACGTAGTTTGTAATTGATATTTTGTGTCCTGGAAAATGGAATGATCTTGTAGACTCGTGCGGTGGGTAGTTATGTTCTCTACCATCTGATACATAAACATTATTAACAGGATGTTTCATAATTCTAATGCATTATTTATTTTTCTTATCTTAATTTTATTAATGGTAACATTTTTTTAATCACGCCCAGAGGTATATTACGTCGGATACATTGAGTGGACAATCTTTGTAAGACGACTTAAAAGTCACGGTATATATACATAAACAATTTTATTCTTTACCAAGAAAATTACCCAAGAGAGTATTTATCTTTGAACAATGTCTCAAGCTTATAAGCTTGAGACATTGTTCAAAGATAAATACTCTGCTTCCACTACAATTATAAAAACTTTTTAACAAAAAATTAAACCGCCGAAAAAACAGAATAGCATAAAATAATAAACCTTAAAATTATGAGTCGGCGCTTTGAGTGATTTTGTTCATTTGTTTTTCGGCGGTTTAATTTTTTGTCAAAAAGTTTTTATTTTGTAATTTTTTGTGGCTTTAATGTACCAATAATACTTGGCAAGGTATACCCTATCAAATGAAAAAAGAATTATCAAAATCGGACTACTCTGTACAAAGTTATGCGTGGTTATACATTACAATCAATGAGTGAACAATCAATCATCCCCTGTTTTCCGACCCTTAGGGTTCGATTTTTTTTTCTAAATTTAAATGGGACCACCCTCGGAGTATACCCTTTCCATTAAAAAAAGAATTATCACAATCGGACTACTATGTAAAAAGTCATACATAAAAAAATAAAAAGTAAATATATACGCGTCGAATTGATAACCTCCTCCGTTTTTTTCGTCGGTTAAAAAACGAGAGTAAAACTATTAACATCGACATACCCACTCTTACTTTCTTGTTACTTTATTGACGCCATAAAATCTCCTCAAACAGGATTTGTACGAAGACGTCGACTACGGTGTGCTATCGCCGCAGACCAAGATCAAAGTGAAAGTGAACCCCTCAGGTAGAAAGTGTCTCACTTGTTCGCTTTGCAAGGGCTCGGTATCACGCTGTTGCTTCACGCTGCGTTTGGTAAAGTATGCATGAGGTCCGATCGAATCTGATAGAGTTGTGGTTGAATCTTCTGTTACAGTCACAATTTAAACAGTGGTCACTGAGTTGTTAGAAGTAATTTTCTTGACATCAAGTTAATTTTATTCCTTGATATAATTCAACTTTTAAATGGCGTTGAACTTGACATATGGTTCTGAGAGACCAGTATTAATGGCAGCAATATTCAAACTTACGTTAACAGCATATATGCCTTCGATAACGACTTCGGTTTAACAGCATAATTTTATTAAAATGATGCCAGATGAAACAAATCTCCTGTATTGGCTAAAAAATGTAAACGTAACAGAACTCGAGGTTCCGGTTCCAATTAACGTTTTTACTGAAAATAAAGACGCGCCACTCGCCAGTAGTAATTCATGATTCGGTCGGACGATACGTTAAGGAGAATTCATCGAGAACTTGGACAGATATGTATGTTTGACATTTTCTGGTATTGTACAGCAGTCACCTTAGTTCTTAGCACCATATTAATCATAGTCACCATACACATAGCCACCATAATGCACCATAATGTAAGTATTGCATAACCAAGTAATTTTTTATTTGGAAGCTGTAACTGATACTACTCTCAGGCGCCACGATACCCAGATCTCCGCCTTTATTTAACACAGACGGTTTTCTGAATAATATTTCTTTAAGCTTGATATTTCTTGTTCATTCGTTAGTAAAGCAGTAAAACATTGCTAATGATCATGATTAAATTAATTTTAGGACATTTAAAGGTTCTATTGTAAGTGCTTCTACTAATTATGACATTGTTTCCGCATGTTCATTTAATCTTTCATCGTTACTTAATTGGTGATCTTTATCATTTATAGTTACAACTAATCGCTTTTCCATTGATTCATATCTTTCTTTTGTAATACTTTTTTCTATGTATTACATCATCATAGTGATAATCAAATAGTTTAAGATAATTTGTTACACTTTTATCCTTTTGTTCGTATTTGTGGTCGCCCAGTGGTCAAAATTCGACTATCATTAATTTAAAACTTAATGTATTTCTAATGCATTATTATGTTAAAATACTATCTTTCTGCACTCTTCCAAATTAACTTTAAATGCAGCAAATTTCACACTCCTTCGTCCGCGTGATTTTGGTAAAAATAATACTTAGTTTTTTATTCACGTATTAACGTAAAGATTATGTAATCGACTGAATTTGCACTATTTGGATATCCAATAGATAATATTATTTAAGTTTCTAATGTTCGTTATGAAATTGGAAATCTACGTCTTTATACATTTTTCGATTCAATTGATTGAAAACAGAAATAAGAGTCATCGTCACTGTTAAAAGTTAAATTCTTGAACCGTTCTGTATTACTTTTACGTTTCTAATTATTTCATTGTCACTTATGCATATAGACGATGTGTTAAATCTTAACTGATGCTTCTAAATATTAGTAAATTACTAAACTAGTGTTTTTTGTGCAGGTGTGGTAATCCTCCGCGCAGACGCACAAGCATCATTTGCGTTTAACGCAATTCCGACGCGGACACCGTATGCGCCGCTAAATGACGTATTCAGACTCAGCAGGAAATAGCGCCATCTATTGACAGCGCACCCGAACTAAAAGTCAGCCTCGACACGATCTACAAGTACAATAAATAAATGATTTCGTCTATTCTATGTAATTCTACGTCGTTTACTCGCTACGGATTTTGGATTTTATTCCGAATGCTCGCTTTGCTAAAATTAGGTAGGTATTATAATAGATTATAATCTAATTTTGTGTGGTTGTATTTGTTCTGATTCTGACTCTTGTTTCGTTAAATGTGTTTATTAAATATTCAAGTAACTCGTTGGTCTCTTTGACTGTTTGTGTGTTTTGCCTTAAAACTGTAAGCTTAAGCGAGTGCAATTAGAATCGTAGCGTGTAAACGATCAGTATTTGTATGTGTACATTAGCTTTGGTGTGAAAGATAGTTACCAGCCGGTTTGTCTCTGTCTTGCCCTTAGGTTACATTTTATTTATGTTTCGTTCTCACTAGTGTGATCATTGAGATGTTATTGTGTAACAAAAACACGTGGAGAATTGATTATTTGCCATTACGTTGTACCTAGGATAAGGATGTACATTTTAGGTGCCTATAAATGTAAGTTTTTTCGTAGTGAACGTCAATAAATAATTATACTTTTTATGTAATCGTTTTATTTCTTTTACTTAAATACAGTCGTTATGAAGGACATTGAGTGCTTACAGAATAGTAACATGATAAAACGACTGATAATATTATCAATCATAAAAATGTGATCGGAAACAACTCACAAATTCAGTTAATATGGATATTATCTAAAATGCCTATTATCATCATTTCAAAATTCTACGGATTTTTCGCCATATTACAACGTGAAATCGTATTCAAATCCGGTACGACGAATTATATTTCAATGACCTGAATAATACAGTTCATGTTTTATTCATGAATGAATATTTTTGAAAGCCACATCATTGTTCAGTCTCGTATCTTTCCAGGTGTATTTATATCCTGCTACTGTGGAGGCAAGATTTTCCTCTTCAATCACGTTACTACCCCTGAAAATAACGTAAAGATCAGCAAATAAAACCAAATGAAAACTTCTTTTCCCTTAAAAATGGGTACACCGTAATATTTTCTGAAAACCCATTTTTAATGTCTCATTTCTGACTTATATTCTTATGACATAATTACAACATCTACGAGTTCGAATTACAGAAAGATAAACGACATTTCGTCGGTAAAAAGAGTGACAAACTAAGAACCTTGGTTCGGTACGTGACTTCCTCACAAACAAGGTACAAAATCAGCATATTAATAAAACAGAACTATTACCTTTTTTGCCGAACGATTTCTGGTTCTTCATAAAATTCTGTGGTAACATATTCGTCTGGTTCTTCACTACTCATCTTGTCACGCTCCGTTGTTTGTGCTGGATCTATGAAGATGAATTCCGACCAATCTGGCTTTTCAAGGTCTTCAGATTTTTTGTTGCTCCCAGAAACATCTGAAAAAGCTTTGATTTTTTTGTTTTCTGCGATAACTTCAATAGGCTTTGCTATGGGTGGGTATATAAGAACTTTTAAATTAGGAGATTCCTTATTTACAGGATCGGCCCTTGCTGTTTGTAAATCACTGGAATCATTTTGTTGTTTATCCTCATCATCGCTATTATCAGTTTCTTTTTCATTGCTTTCTTCAGATTTGTTTCCGACAACATCGATATTTATGTCTTCATTGACCACAACAGTATCTTTTTCAGGAGTTTCAGCAACATATTTTTCTGTCATCTGTTCTGTACTTGTTAGTTCAGTTTCATTTTCAATAATTTTATTATTATTATCGTGCAGGTTGAGTTTCTTCATCAATGGTTTTTTCGTTCCATGTACTATTGATTTTTGAGTTGCAATTTTGTAAATAGGTTCAGATGATATCACGTATTTCATGTAGCTCTTTGGAAACAATGATAGTTTACGTCTTTCTTCTGGTGATTTATGTTTTAGCATTTCCGGACTTTGTAAATGTTGTGAATGCTTCAAATTTAGCTTTGGTTTAGGAATTCTTGTAACCAAAGCCGCTTGAGCTATTGATATAAGAACCAAACAAATTAGAATCTGAAAAAAGAAAATATAGGAAAATTAATTATCAAGGACAATCAATTATCCAAGAATATTTATCTTTAAATAGATAGAATACTCTTTATTATGTACACTAACCCGCACTGGGCCGGCTTGGTGGATTACGAGCCACTCCTTCTCACAGAGAGTAGGTCTGTGCCCCAGCAGTGGGAATAATATAGGTTGATTATGCTTATGCTATATACACCATAAAAATAACAGATACAATAAATTGATTAAAATTTACAAGGGGTGATAATCATGAACAAGTGGAAAGACCAAAAATAATCATGTTAAAGGAGTGAGA
The DNA here is from genome assembly GCA_947507805.1 of Aporophyla nigra. Taxonomy (NCBI): domain Eukaryota; kingdom Metazoa; phylum Arthropoda; class Insecta; order Lepidoptera; family Noctuidae; genus Aporophyla; species Aporophyla nigra. The sequence continues at coordinate 19,546,773 of OX382292.1, read as the reverse complement.
TAGTGTTATATTTTTTTATAGACGAACAAAGAGTTGAGATCGAGAGCTTCGTTACAAACGAGAACAAAATAATTGATTACATTATTGAGAAGTTGGTATCTACATTCGGGTTGTCTATTGTTTACCCGAAGATTATATACCATAATCATCATATTCCCGAATTTCATTTACCCGAATTTCATTTGCCTGAATGTTTTGTTTGTTCTAAAAGACATATGACATACTTTTAATTGCCCGAAACTTAGATACCTTAAGATACGAGTGCCATACGTATTGTTTTTCACATTTTTCATTACCATAATAATGATTAGACATAATATTTAAACGCTATAATGATTATTAGACATAATATTTAAATTCCATAATAATAATTTATTTATTCTTCTCTTTTAAGTTTAATGGTCACAGTTCTAACCTAACTGAAATGGCACCTAACCAAAACCTTAAAATATTCTATACATGGTCGAGGGTGGGCTTGGTCGACGGAGCCCCGCTATGCGGGGCTCCTACTTCTGGATGGTTTATAAAAAAATAACCACGAAGGGGATGGCGGGGTCTATTCGCTCGCTTCGCTCGCTCAAACGACCCCGCCATCCCCTTCTAACCTAACCTATCCGAGTTGGGGTGCCTTAAAGTCCCGATTGCATCCCGTTTCTCCTAATATAACAACCGTTACATACCCAATGTCGATGGCAAATGATGTTATGGCATATGATAATTATGGCATGTGATAATTAGGGCATGTGATAATTAGGGCACGTGATAATTAGGGCTTACAATGATTATGACAAATGATGTTATGGTAAGTGATTTCATGGGAAACAAAGCTTGTAGCACGTGACTAATATAGCAAATAAGAATAGGGCAATTGAATATTACGTCATAATATATAATATTATGACTGTTGACTATTATAGCAAATGATATTAGGACAAATAAAATTCGGGCAAACGGCGGTATACCCTACATTCGTGATATGTCACCCCCTTAAGCAAAATCAGAAAGGTATCCATTTATGAGTATCTAGTTCTACATAATACCTAATTATTTATTGTTATTTTTAACTTGGTCTTAAATTCAAAACCAAATCGTGAGGACATAAGTATCGCTAAAGTTCTAAACATCATCATTTCAACCGAAAGACGTCCACTGCTAGACATAGGCTTTCCACAATTTGGGGGGGTTTGCCATAATCGCCACGCCTGGCAGGCTGGTTGGCGATCGCAGTATGGTGGTAAAATGTAAGGAGAACGCTGCTGCCCATTCTCTAGTGGAAGTTCTTTACGTCCGTCACCACACGGATAAAAGTTCAAATAATATAAAAATACTCTAATAATAAAGACAACGAGATGAATAAAAAACTTACCGGTGTAACCTGCATTTTGTTCAATCAATAGAGAACTCACAACTCACAAACTGGCCCTTCCAAGGGTCTACAAGGGACTGGTCAAGTGTAACTATAATTAAACTTTAAATAGGGACGCAAGGAGAAAGCTACGCATCACATTCGTTCATAATTAGTTATTATTATATCGATCATTATGTCTACCTTAATGATAGACATGAAGTTGAGTCACTTTTGACTCACTTTTTTTCTACAAGCATGATTAAACTAACTAATGCCCGCTGCTTCGTCTGCTATCCAGGATAAGAATAAGCTTATGACTATACCCAGCCCATAGTCTATGATCCAGAACCATTCAGCCATTTTTGTTTGTTGATTGTGAAATCTTAATGAAATTACTTTTACATCTATATATATAAAATTCAAAGTCCTGAGTGACTGACTGACTGACTGATATATCAACGCACAGTCTAAACCGCTGGTCCTAGAGACATGAAATTTGGAGGGTGAATTCTTTGTGAAGAGTTGGTATCCACTAAGAAAGAGTTTTTTGAAATTACATCCCTAAGAGGGTGAATTGGGGGGTTGAATTTTCACGAGGGCGAAGCCGCTGGCGGAAGCTAGTTTATAATATTAGTTAAGATTATGCATAATTAATGATTCCCTCTTAGAGATTAGGGTTGCACCTGTGACTCAACAGTGGGAAGTTTATATTTATGCTTTTACTTATTCATGAGGCAGACAGACAAGGTCATATGTTCTGTCAGCAGTCAGGTGCAGGTGAGATTCACATTAAGGAGAACTAGATAATTAATTTAGTTGATATCTTAAGTACCCTTAACAGTGTACAGAATTATGGTTCAATTCATCTTCCTGACTTAATTCTCACATTTCGCAAACATTTACAACGACTGTCGTGTTTTGTGTCGGGAACCAGCGCAGCTTCATATAAATAATACCTGTAATCGAAACCTAGAAATCTAGAGGAATATGCGCGTATAGAGGACTTGTATACAATAATATCATTTATGCAGTCATATTACTTATGTTGGTAAATGTAAGACCCTGAGGTCATACTCTGTCATTTCATCGGCAAAGCTGATAACATGTTACCGTATTCATACATATAAGTCAAGCCAATGACCCCTTCCAATGTATCTATTCATACATAACAAACGAGCATTTTTCGAAAACTAATAACGTCTAATAACATGTCATAACTCCGGTTTAGAAAAAAAATGTATTTTAATAGTCGTTTAGCCTAAGAGACTGCCTCGTCGGTCTAGTGGTCGCAAGCGTTACTGCTGATCATGAGTCCTGGGTTGGTTTCCCAGGTCAGGCAAAGTAATTACTGGGATATTCTATCTGGAATTTCTCAGTAGCAGCCCTGAGTCTGGACTTGTGCCCGGTTGATGGCTATAGGCTCGCCTGGTATTACATGGGACTTAAACATAACTGACGAAATATGGGAGTACTACAGGGGCGTAGCTACCGCCGTATCAGCCGTATCAATGATACGGAGCCCCCAAGCTAGAGCGCCATCTGGAGCCTCGATGTACCTATTATAACGCATTAAAGAAAAATAACACCTACATTACTTGTTGAAAATATGAAAGTGTACATAGTTAGTCCAACGAACTACAGGAACAGGATAATTCTCAATAAACTCTTGCATTAATTAAGTAAAGTCGAACGGAAAATTGTACGTGTCAGGATGTCTTCATTTTCGAGCCCAATTCGCACATCTATGCATTCTATTAGTAGGGCCACTAAGGCCAGTTTAACATCCCGAGTCAGGATGCAATTTTCATCATTTTGTAAAAAAAAAATATCCTGATTTTGAGCTTGGCTGCAGTTGGTTAAAAAGGGCCCATTTTAATTTTGATACAGGGCCCCTCAAGTACTGGCTACGCCACAGGTATACTATAGGTACACCTCTGCCCAACCCACAAGGTGTGATGTTATGATATATAGCGTAAGAAGAAGAAAACATTTATTTGTTAAAATGATTTATTTGGGACTTACACATATATACGGTATACGACAGACAAGAAATATGTATTATTCGTTCACGTTAAAAGACCATCGACTTGAAATGGAGGTAAATGTGGGATAGTTCTTCTGAAGTCGTCTACAGAGCAACAGAACGTGTAACCTTCACTAGGATTATCAGGATGCCAAGATAACCACGAGAAATCATGGTTGCCTCTACACACGTCTTGACAAAAGAACATCTGGCGGGCTTCTTCTGGAGTATAGTATGGATTGTTGATACCCACAAAGGCCACACCTAATTTACCTGAAGATTCATATACAACCTTGTAGAAGAACTGAGGGACTGGGATCACTGGATTATTATTCGCATCAGTTTGTAAATAAATGTCTACTCGACGACCCATGTCATTGTTAAGCTGCGTCAATCCAAACGTGCCAGTATAAATGATAGTGTCATAGCCAGCAGCGTGAATATGGTTCCTCAGATCAACTTCTAAAGTATTCCAATTCCCACCATTGAAACCTGTCCACTGTGGAGCGCAGTTCACGTAGTGAAACGTAGCGCGCTCTCCAAATGCAAAAGGAAAGTCAGTTTTAGCAGCCAAGTGCCCCCTTGATAGGAGCTGTATCTTTGTAAAATAGTTATTGATAACAGACCCTACCAGCTGCTCCACAGCCGCTCTTTGACCTCCTGGTGAAAACAAGGAATTAACTGGAACGTTCCCATAATGATTATCCGCTATGAAATAAGGACGCTCTACTCTTGTTTGAAATAAAGAGTTATAAGGTTTCTGCGTATACTTTGAGTAGATAGGAGTCATACCAGCTTCGTTGAAACAAGACTCATAAACAGGATAGAATTGGGCGTCGATGTTGTAGCCAACTTCAATAATAGGGTTTCTATCGTAACACGTGCGTTCTGTTCGTCTGCTTCTATATTCTGGAGGGAAACTACATTTGAAAAGAGAAAATCGACCTGGTTCATTCAGCCATTCCGCGTTTTTGAACATGTCTCCCCCTTCACAACTTATTACAGCAACGGATAGTCCAAAGCGCGCGTTAGGATGTTGTATACTTCCTGCTCCTTCGCAACTCAAGGTAAGAGTATCGCCGTGATTCATTTCGATGTTGCCGAGGTTGTCTGTCGGCTCCAGAAGTCTTCCATTTCTTACAATAACTGGTAAAGGCTCTCCAAAGTGGATCCGAGTATTGAGTCTACACTTCTGACCATGTTGTATGTTTACAGCGCAGAGGATTAAGAAGAAAGCTCGCTGGAACAGACTCATTTAAGGACAACTGCGATCCTGTTCTGTTCTGATTCTTAAAAAATATTTTAGTGTAAACTAAATTTAAAACCACCGGATAATTTTGACTTGAAACTGACACAATGACAATGTCGATACAACGTCAAAACAAATATAGATTAACAAAATACAGGATAACAATGTACGCAATAAAATGATAATAAGGAAGTCGCAATCATAGGTAAATTCGAACTTAAACTCTCGTGTTCCGAACATAGACATTGGGTGTTCCCGAATAGCTCGTCGCCCGGTAAAGACCAGGCCCGTTTCGACGGCGCGTTGTGTTCCACGCGCGCATCACAGAGATGTCAGCAGGACTGAAGGGGTCTGCTAGGACCGATGCTTGCCAGGGTCGCGAGATTTGTTCGAAAGAGTTACCGTGGTTCTGGCATGGAGGCAAATGAAGGAACACGGCTAGGTTTTAGTCAGTATTATTCTGATAAGCCCTTCAATCATCAAACGACGTCTCCCGAAGAGACGTCATTTGATGATTACTTACCCACAAAAAAAGGGTGTTCCCGAATAACGGGGAAACTTCGCCTCCTTACTTTATAAATCTCGTACACATCTTCACATAACATCACTCATGTATTCGTGTATGTTGTGTAGTACATACAGTACACCCACATAATAATAGGGGGCTAGCATATTGTCACAAACCTAAACTGGCGGCTGCTCCTGAGAAATTCAAGATGGAAAATCCCAATTTTGGCAACGCTTCACGCTTAGCCGTAGCTCTTAGGGCAACTTGGGACCAACTATAGCTCGTACATTCTTTAGCCCCAGATTCACTATCTAAGTAGGTATATATGCAGCGATGGTAGTAAGATAAGACCGTAGGATGAAGCCATCTTAATAAACGTTTTTCACCGCTTCGTTCTTTTTCTTAGCGCATCGAGGGCAATATGTTCCAACATGTTTGGCCCCAAATACATTTGCGCAATCTCCGCTCTCACCGACATAGCTTGCAGAGTAAGCAGATTGAAGAAGCAGTGGGCTGGGCATGTTTGTCGAAGGACTGATGGCTGATGGAGCAGACGAGTCCTGGAGTGGAGACCGCGTATCGGCAAGCGTAGTGTGGGACGCCCCCCAGCTAGATGGACCGACGACCTCAAAAAGGTGGCTGGGACAGACTGCATGCGGAAGGCGGAGAACAGGGTGTTGTGCGCAGTATGGGAGAGGCCTATGTCCAGCAGTGGACGGCGATAGGCTGAGTGATTGATTGTTGAAGGAGAAGTAAAACCATTTTAAGCTGTTACGTGCCTGCTAGGGTCGCGAGATTGTTTGAAAGAGATACCGTGACCCTGGCACATCGGCAACTGAAGGAACACGGGTAGGTTTTGTTCAGTAAAAGTCTGACATGCCCTTCCGCTCCGCCCAGAGCGGGAGAAGTCATTTGATGATTTCCCATCCAAAAAAAAAAAAAAAAAAAGTTACAACTATCGAGATTGCCTTCGGTGTCTAGATTCAATTTTACGAGGAAATATTTCTGACAAAATGAATAGCTCTACATACTTTCCTTACTAGTATTCAGCTGTATCTGCACCCCTAGCCAAGTTGATAATCTGCAATCGTTAACGCTAGTCGCTTAACGTTAAGTCACGTGGTTAGAACAAACGAATAGAAAATTCGTAGCCAAGTGCACATCGTTCAAAATGATAGAATGTTTTTTTATCGTTTCTACAATGTTCAACGCTACATCCTTTGTTATAATGTGTTGTTTTTCTAACGATATTGTAGAACGAGCGGCCGACTTGGGCGCGTCAACATGGCTACCAACTTATCGTTTTCTACAATTGCTGACACCGAGGCGTTACCGATTGGAGAACGAAATTCGACACGAAACGGTTGTAACTTGGCTAGGGGGGCTGGTTAGACAAAAAACCCACCCCAAATATAGTTGTGAAGGTGAATGATGATAGTTAGGTATAAGTAATCAAGAATTTTCCTACGGTTTAGTTTGTTTTTGTAAGTTTGTTTTTTGTCAAGTGATAAATGAATTACTGGTTCCAGTTGGAGGTACGTTTTTATGTTAAACTACGTATTAAAGTTAAGTTACAACATCGATCACGTGTGTGAGCACATTGATAAACACGGTCATGTGGTTACAATAATTAGCATATATACTGAGTTTTATGTAGCATTTCAAATTAGTTTATTTCTAGTTCAGAGATTATTTACATTGCTTATAGATTATCTACTCTGCAAGTCGGTAACTCTGGTGTTTCTTAAAACAAACATGGACGAAATATGCAAATCTCACAAAGCATTGTGAAAAGTCATCACCCTCAAAACCACTACGAATGGATAAAAACTATATCTATTTAATTCTAATGTACCAACAAGAGGTCTTCGCCAAAAACCTGTTCAAGGTTGATGACCTGTCTGCCCCATGATCCGGCTACGAAATCATACATCACTAAATATACATTTATCTGTGTATTTATAGATACTTAAGTATACAAATCTAAAATAAATAAAATAGTATAAACTCTAAGTCATTGAGTCTCACTGCCTTTTATCATACACGGAAGATTTTATTGATCAATGATTACCGAGTCTGGGCCGCAACCATAATTGTTTGCAGGGAGTGTAGTGAGAGTGCAAGACAATTCAAAGTGACAGTTAAAAAGTAGCACGTATCTAGCTAGAGTTTTCAATAATTATTTGTCTTCGCCTTGATTTTTTAGAGATTGGTGAATGGTGGAGTTGCTGGAGCACTGGTGGCCCAGTGGTAACGACCGCTTCTTACGAGTTGAAGGTTTAGATTCAGACATAGACAGGCGCTTTAATTTGTGTAAATTATTTTACCACCACTGCTCTCAAAACCCGATACGAAACCGGCATGTCCTAGAATACATATTTAGAAGATATGTGACATCTACCAACCCGCACTGGGCCCGCGTGATGAATAACGGCCTCTCATCGAGAGGACGCCTCTGTGTCTCTGGTGGAAAATTATAGGCTGATTAAATATGTGCTATTGTAGAAAATCAAAACATTTGTCGAAAATAAAAATAAAAATATTTTTTTAACTCTCTTTTGGCTTACCAAAATATAATAAAACACATCAACTACGTGTCTTCCGTAACCGCAAACATGGTCTAAGTGTCCGAACAAACATCAAGTTTAATAGTGTACTAAACGTTTTACATCTATCAATTGACTCGTTTGATTCGCCTGACGCATGACAACATGCGCACACGCGTTCATGTTGAACTCTGCACGTAGGTCGCACGTGACATGTTCCGCTATGTACCCAGTAGTTGCTGCCTGCGACTTTGTTCGCATACCAACTTTAATAAACCGTTAGTTCCAAAAATAAGATTTTTAAATTAAGCCTGAGTTTCGAACTTCCTTAGTACACTTCCAGGGTAAATTTTACCTTGTACCTACTTCACTTTTAAGAAGATAAGGCATTCACTATTAAGGAGTTAGGGTCCTATAGCTACCAGTGGTTGGGACTCATCATCATCATCATCATTTCAGCCTAAAGACGTCCACCCCCAAAGGAGGGTGGGGGGTTGCCATAATCGCCACGTTTGGCAGGTGATTTGGCGATTGCAGTATGGTGGTAAAATGCATAGAGAACGCTGCTGCCCATTCTCCAGTAGGTCCCTTAGTCGCCTTCTACGCCACCCACGGGAAGAAATGGGATGGTGCTATTCTTTATGTCCGGCATTATACCAGACGTTTTACGGTCAGACGTATAATAGTGGCCGTTGAGGTAGACTTGTTCTTGAGAGGAGACTGCAAATCAGCCAACGTAAGGTAGAACGCCCTCAGGCTAGGTGGAGCGACGGTCTTCGCAGAGTGGCTGGTAGCAGCTGGATGGGACTTGCCGAGAATCGAGCTGAATGGTGTGCAATTGCAGATGCCCACAGATCTGAACCGCTGTAGCCTAATGATGATCGTGTGGTCCTTCAGTTTGTTTGCTAAACTAGCTCATAATTATAAAAATTAAAAAATAGCCATATAAAACCGTATAATTATTTCATAATTTATATCGATTTCTTTCTACTCGTAGATTCGGTGTGCTTGAGAGACTTCCATATTTTCACGTCTCGAATCTGTTAATCGTTCTACTTACGTACGTTAGCATTAATCATCACGTTTGAGTCCTTTATTACGTTATGCCTATTACGTTCATTAAGAGAAAATAATTATGGAACGAATATCTGAAAAATTGCATAAGAGTGCCAGCGTACAGATAACTTCGGTACATTTTTAACCGACGAAAAAAAACGGAGGAGGTTATCAATTCGACGCGTATATTTTTTTTTTTTTTTTTTTTTTATGTATGACCACTCATAACTTTTTACATAGTAGTCCGATTGTGATAATTCTTTTTTCATTGGAAAGGGTATACTTCGAGGGTGGTCCCATATAAATTTGAAAAACAAAATCAAACCCTAAGGGTCAGAAAACAGGGGATGATTGATTGTTCACTCACTGATTGTAATGTTTAACCACGCATAACTTTATACAGAGGAGTCCGATTTTGATAATTCTTTATTCATAGGATAGGGTATATCTTGCCAAGTATTATAAGTATATTAAAGCCACAAAAAAATTATAAAATAAAAACTTTTTACCAAAAAATTTAACCGCCGAAAAAACTGAAAAGCAAAAAATAATAAACCTTAAAATTATGAGTCGGCGCTGGAAAATCCATGAACAAAGATCACTCAAAGCGCTGACTATTTTTTGCTTATCAGTTTTTTCGGCGGTTAAATTTTTTTTATGGTTCACACAACTTACCCAATAAGCCTATAATGTTCCTCCTGGGAAACAGGTCTCCTCTCTATGCGGACCCAGTACGGATCGATAAATGTCACATGTCTTCGAATTTTTGGTTCTAGGATATGCCGCCATCCTCATGATGTTTTCCTTCATCGTTTTTAGAGCAGTGGTGACAAAATTAAATACACAAGCACCCGCTTTCAAATAATAAAAGAAACATCAAAATCGGTTCCCCTAGTCAAAATTTATGAGCTAACAAACGTTAAAAAAAATACAATCGAATTAAAAACCTCCTCCTTTTTACGAAGTCGGTTAAAAATAAGTGCCTGCCTGAATTGGAACTCATGACCTACAACTCGCAAGTCAGGGCAAATGCCACTGGGCCACCACTGTTCTCCATATTTTGGTCTGTTTTGGCTCCTTTAAACTGAATTATTTGCAAAAAATAAACAATTAGCAAACTAGTGTAAACTAGTGAAATGGGGAAATTATTGACCCAACTGACACCCAGTGCGAATGTGGTGCTCCTGACCAAACCATTCTCCATAGGTGTCCGTGTACATAACGCACATACAACAGTAGGACTTATTAGTAGGACCCTAAACGCCCGGGCTCTACTCGTTAACAATTTACCATCGACTCAAAAATAAGAAGGCAAAAAGTATACAGGATGACACTTTTCGGCGAGCAAACTGTAACCATGAATTTAGCACATGATTCGGGAATCCCTGAGTAATATTATTTTCGTCGGCTATATAAAAAAATCAGCTGTTTTATATACAAGTGCAATACGAACGCGGTCAACATTTATAGAACAGAGTTTTTTTTTTTAAGTACCCATATTAACCATGCCTAATAATTATAGTAAAATTTAAATAGTTATATTAGTTGTTATATTATATTTGAGTGTATATTAGTTTCTCTATTTATTATCCTTTTGTTAACTAAATACTATAGGTAGGAGACAACATTTGCATGCTAATTGTGTTACTGGAAATAAAAGGCTTTTTTATTTTTATTTATTTTATTTTATTTATTATTAACCATGATATATGGAATCCATGGTAACAGATTGTCCATCAATATCTTGCCACCCTGTGTAATCATGGACTACTGTGTCTACCTAAATTGTATGTTACAGACGATTTTCTCGAATACTTTTCTTTTTTACACGCTTTATATTAGCTTCACTTGTATGTTTGTATGTTTGTATATTTGTATATTTGTATGTTTGTATATTTGTATGTTTGTATGTTTGTTTGTAACCGAGTCCTTATAGCGCGATTTTGACCCACTTTAAACGACCAGATTTCATTCAAACTTTGCACACCTGTCAAGGACCGATGACAATGCAATAATTTCATAAATTTGTGCCATTATCCTTGCCAGGGTTAACAGGACAGCAAAAAAACTGTCACAAACTACGCTGACATACGTCTCAAAATTCGAAACACCCTAAAAAATAGAAAATAAATAATAGTTTAAAAAAACTAAAAAACACGCTTCCATTGAAAACCAAACTAAAAAGTACAAAATAATGGAAAAAAAGCGTGGGGTGTCTGATATCAATAAAAAAATACCTTAAAAAGCACCCCACGCTTTTTTTCCATTATTTTGTACTTTTTAGTTTGGTTTTCAATGGAAGCGTGTTTTTTAGTTTTTTTAAACTATTATTTATTTTTCAATACCTACAGATTACCTGTTCCGTGTGGTGTCGGACGTATAGAATAGCACCGTCCCATTTCAACCCGTGAGTGCCGTAAAAGGCGACGAAGGGACTTACTAGAGAATGGGCACAAGAGTTCTCTACATTTAACCATCATACTGCGATCGCCAACCCACCTGCCAATCACGGCAATTATGACAAATCCCCCTTTTGTCCATCTTTTGTCTTCTGGCTGAAATGATGATGATGATGAATATTGATGATGACCTACAGATATAAAACTAGGCTAGACCATCTCTCTTATTTTTCTCTCTTATGTCTCGTGTTAAAGTTTTAATGAAACCTCTAAAATTAAATCAAAGACGAAAAAAAAGTTCGAGACGTTGCGACCTAAATTATTGCAATCGTGTGAACAGGAGGTTATCTGCATAAGCATCTTCCTACTTAATATTTAAACAAAATGACGCAATAATTTAGTAAGTTATTAGAAGAATAACATAAATAATAAAAATCGATCAAACTACTATTGTTTAATTCTTCAGTTACGCAGAAATAATGCAACTAGAGCGGGAAACATTAAGTTACATCCCAAGAAAAGTTGATTTACGAAATAATATCTGAATCAAATCATGTTTTATTCGTAGAATATAGGTAAACGAGTTCTGAAAGTAGTTGGTTAATAATTAAAAACAACCGACTTCCAAAAAAACAACCAACTTCCTAAGAAACAGTACTAAGTGAAGAATAACTTTAATTTTCGAAGTCGGTGGCAAAAAACTAAAATACAGATCCAAAGACGCCAACAGAAAGTTTAAGTATTAAGTATTTTTCACTGTTTAGTTATGGTATCTACCCCGCACTAGTTCATATACCACTAGCGTAGCATGACTGCCATAGAAACGGAATTTGTCGACGGAAGAGAAGACAAAATGATAGATTGTATCGTAGAAAAATTGTGTAAAACTGAAGGGAAGAAATGTTTCTATTCTTCAGGCGACAAGAGTACGATGTCAAATATGATGACTATATCTCTCTACTATTGATGAGATAGAAACGTTTTTACAGAATTAAAATACATAAGGAACTTTTTTTGTTCTTAGTAGAGTAGAGATAGAATTGGTCATGCTACGCCGGCTGGTCAGGTCAATAACAGAGACAGGTAGTATCAGAATATCATCACTATAAACAAAGTGAATTAAATACGTTACATCAAAGCTAACTCTAAAACTACCAAAGGAAAGTCAATAAAATTTATATGGATCCACCCCTGCACCATAACCTATCCATAAAAAAGAGTTTTTAAAATCGGTCCACAGTTGGCGGAGAAATAAATGAACATACATTAAAAAATAATCCAGTGGAACATAGAACCTTTTTATAAGTCGGTTAATAAATTAAATAATTAATCTATTATAAGAATACCAGTAAGAATATTGAAAATAGTTAGAATGAGAAACAAAGATCATGCGCAGACGACTATAATAAGTAATAATAACCACAGAGGACACACCCGTCCGCATCCCAAAAATATTAATTAAAAGTACGATAATATGACATCCGTATTTAGGGCAGCAAAGAATGCACATGGCTCATTCCCGTATCAACGACCATTGGTGACAGACGTGTGAATTGTACATAGTGAATATAAACACGTCATATTATTGTTGTGAAGATTGATAAACAATAACATTTGAATGTGTTGTGCTGTGACTGAGGATCGGTAATCATCTGGATAATTGGATGCTGATGCTGATGCTAAATACAATATGACTCGGGCAACGGTGAGTGGTTTTTTTTTAATTTTAATTTTAAGTGTGAAAGTTAATAAATAATGGTCCAGCTATGTTTTTTTTTTGTGGGTAGGAATTCATCAAATGACGTCTACCTCTGGGTGGAGCAGAAGAGCGTGTCAGACTTTAAGTGACTAAAACCCACCCGTGTTCTTTCAGTTGCCCATATGCCAGGGCCACGGTATCTCTTTCGAACAAATCTCGCGACTCTGGCAGGTCTAGCTATGTGAGAGTGTAATTTTGTTTCAAACTCAAAGCTTTTATTTCAAATAAACCAATAACATACATTTTTGAATTATTGGTGAATCAAAAAATTAAGCTAGTTGCCCATGATTCCAAAGCGTAGGTACTTATGGAAAAGAACGGGCAAGAAACTCCATGGACACTATTCATTCAATCATTTTGTTAATAAAAACTTTTTACAAAAAAATAACAACACCGACTTCTTTAAAAAATACACTACAAAGTCAAAAATAACTTTAATTTTGGAATTCGGTGTCTTAGGATCTATATTTAAGGTTTTTTTTGCCACCGACTTCCGAAATTAAATTTATTTTTGACTGTGTAGTGTTTTTTTTTTTTAAGGAAGTCGGTTGTTATTTTTTTGTAAAAAGTTTTTATTTTTAACTTTTTAGTAATGGTAGATAGCCCGCACTAATCTAATCGCGTTATTCGTTCATTTGTCGCGCAAATACTAAATTTAAAACTTATATGGTTTTCATATGGATCCCATTGTCCGAATAGAACCAAATTAAAATGTGACCATTCGGGAAGCACCAGCCTTCAAATAAAAAAAAATCAAAATCGGTTCACCCAGTCAAAATTTATGAAGTAACAAACATTAAAAAAAAATACAGTCGAATTGATAACCTCCTCCTTTTTTGAAGTCGGTTAAAAAAACTTAGTTACATCTTTTGTTGAAATTATCACTGTGAGTACGATGTTAAAATACGTGCTCATTAAAAGCGTTTGATTTATTATATAACATAACATACCAACGACGTTTCCTCGGGGTAGGCAGAGGTGGACCCATTGAGGTATACCCACATTTTACCAGGTATGTTTTAGTCCCATGTAATATTGGGCGAGCCTATTGTCAGCAACAAATCTGTACTGAGAAATTCCTAATGGAAAAAATCTATTACACTGCCCGTACTGGGAATCGAACACAGTACCAGTTACTACTAAACCAACGAAGCAGTCAAAAATTTCAAAATTCTAGTAGAATTTTTTTTTTTTTTTTTTTAACGATTAGGTATTGCTACCTGTGATCAACTGATCATACTAAAACCGATAGTTTATGATTTTTAACCTTCACACGTGTCATTCTATTTATGTCTATACATATCTTAGAGTTTAGACAGTCGTTACGGGTCGTCAGAAGCCCGAAAGTCTGACAAACAGTCTTACCACGGGGTAAAGTATCACCCAGTAACTGGGTTGTGGAGTCAGATAGGTAGTCGCTCCATGTAAAATACTGGTAATCAGCTGCATTCTGGTATACTGGAAGCCGACCTCAGCATAGTTGGGAGAAGGCTAGGGAGATGATGATGTACGCTCAAGCCCGAATTTGACAAGTAATTAGTTAACTCATTTGTTTTATTGTTCTTTTAAATGAAAATGAAAATCTGCGTTCTTATTACACTATACGCCCTAGGTTTATAAATAAATAAGTATTAAATTCTGTCTGGATTTGTGCCTGGTTGATAGCAATAGGCTCGCCCCCTATTACATGGGACTTAATCATAACTGGCGGGATGTGAGTGTCCCATAGGAACTCCCGTGCTTAACCCCTACGGGGTTAACAGGCGTGATTTTATCTTTTCTAGATATCTAGACAAATAAATAAATATGCAGTGTCTTTTTTTTTTAATGTCAAAGTAAAAGCTTTTTAATAAATGTTTATGAAAGTCTATAACGGGACTAAGGAAGAAAAACTTATTTTGAAAAATGATTGTCTGTCTCTCTGTTTGTTCCGGCTAATCTCTAAAACGGTTGGACCGATTTTGACGGCACTTTTACTGGTAGATAGCTGATGGTATAGGGTAACTTGAGCTACTTTTTGTCCGGGTAGCCCATGACGTAATTTCCGACTTCCACGTGGGCGAAGCCGCGGGCGCAGCTAGTTACTAAATAAAGATTCATTTAAAACGTCTTATAAAGTTCCTGTATTGTTATATAAAAATGTTACAGCTAACAAATCACGGCAAGGAATTTTTTATCTCATTCTTAATATGAGACTAATAAAATTGCATAACAAAATGATGTATTAGAGACTATTGTTAGTTATAACAATAAGTCATAAACATATATGGAACATACTTGTAGAATTATGAAAAATATTTCATTGACTGCACCAGCGGACTTGCAACCCCAAGTGTGTTCGTCTGTTCGGGTTCGTTCCCCGAACCGGAAAAAATCAAATTTTACCGGTTTGGGGATCGAACTATAGTGTTTTCCATATGACGAGATAACTTTATTTATGGTCATCATCCTCCTAAATTACTTAATATCACGCAATAATAGTAGCTAATATCATCATATTAGATAGGTACTATCTTCTGCCCGCGACTTTGTCCACGTCAAATTTCTTGCTCCCTCGACTCACCTCGTCGTATCGAATCGCGTGCCCGTGTAGATACTTCGTATTCGTGACTTTTAACGTGACTGCTCGGCTCCTAAGAGTCCTAGCAAGATGTTATATAGCCATAACCTTCTTCGATGAATGGGGTATCCAACACTAAAAGAATTGTTCAGTTCGTAGTTCCTGAGATTAGCGAGTTCAACCAAACAAACTCTCCAGTTTTATAATCTTAATATATAAGGTGTATCTATTCATACACGAAATATTTTAAGAGGCACACCTGTAGGTGGTAAAGAAGCTATAGAAGCAAAAAGATTTTTTTTTATCTAAGCGTTTTTTGAATTTTCGTAATTATTATAATTTTAAAACTGCTCGAGACGTTTTGCATAAAACCTTTACTCCAAATTCTATAAATGGCCTCCTGACGCTGCGAGGGTGGCGACCGGACAATTTTAATCAGATCAGGAGTATCTGTAACATGAGCACATCACGCTATCATAGAAAATAATAACTCCAAATAACTCAAGGTTTTTTTATTACAATTATATTAGGAATTTATTTTACAATTCTCCGCGCGAGCGCGGCCTCTAAAGAAACTAGAGTAATGGGTGTCAAAAATACGAAGGAGCCAGTATTTGTTATGTGCGTCAAATAATTTATAAATATTACATTTTGAAAAAAATACATTTCGGATTTTTTTTTTCGTTGCTATAGCTTCTTTACCACCTACAGGTGTACCTCTTTAAATATTTCGTGTATGAATAGATACACCTTATAAATTACGCGTCACATTGTTTGTCTGAGATAGACCCCTAAACTACTTAACGATTTTAATAAAATTTTCACACCGTGTGCAGTTTGATCCAACTTAAAAGATAGGATAGTTTTTATCTCAATCACTGATCTCAATATTTGCAAATTAAATGTTGTTTATAGGACAATGTGTGTGTTCATTGGTTAGTTCTATGAATTCCTAATAGATGGCGTGGGTTTCAATTTCTAGATAATCTTCTTTACATGCTTAGATCTTTTAAACTACGCAAAGGATTTAACACGGATTTCACCAATAGACTGGGTGAATCAAGAGGGAGGTTTGTAAGTATAATACGTGGGCGAAGCCACTGGAATAAGCTAGTATTAAGTATAGATTATTTATTAATCACAAAGTGCCGACTGTCAAACTACTAGTACAGTCCATTCAGTTATTTTATCTCTGACAGCAGCAACGTAACAGCAACCTTATCGTAACGAGAATAAAGATCACTGTGATATTGACAGATGTGTGGAAACAACCCAAAAGCAACCTTACTATAAATGCCTAGTTTCTCTGCTGACTTTACGTCAATTCATAGACATTTATAGTCATTGTGTACACTGTACAAACACACACACACAGTGAATACACATAAGGTATAAGTGTGTATCCAACTATAAATTAGATAATATTCTTATAACTGTCAAAGTTTGTATGTTTGCATGCTTGTTACTCAATTACGCCATAACAGCAGAACGGATTCAGATGAAATTTTGAACACAGAGAGCTTATAACCTGGATTACAAATATGGAATACTGTATATATTCCGGTATAAGGTTGCTATGGGATAATTTCGGACCGCCTCGCGGGCGAGGCCGCTGGCAAAAAGTAGTACCTATATAAATATAATGTTTACCGATAGTTAAGATCTCCGTCACAAATATGTCAAGCACTTGATAATAGATTTGTCCTTGTTAAGGGTTCCTAAGTCATGACTTTATATAATTATCATATCGTGTGTCGTGTTGCGAGCCACTTTGACATCTTAACACAATAGAGCATAATTATCTTCTATGCATAGAAATTAGTTCCGTAACTGACGAACTGATTAAGTACTGACAAACAACAAACACCCAACATATTCTTATCTATGCATTCAACGAATAGAAACAAGAAATTTTAAAGATCATGTAGTCATTAGAAAGGTTTACTATGAAGTTTCACACGTGTGTTGCGTGGCGTAAAGAATAGCAGCATCCCATTTCTTCCCGTAGGTGTAGTAGAAGGCGGCTAAGAGACTAGAGAACGGGCAGCAGCGTTCTCTATGCATTTTACCACCATACTGCGATTGCTAACCCGCCTGCCAAGCGTGGCGATTACAGCAACCTCTCCTCCCCCCCATTCAGGGGAGGCCTATGTTCAGCAGTGGACGTCTTATAGCCGAAATGATGATTATGAAGTTATTTTGCTGAATTCAACTCGAAGTCTTGTCCAACATTTTCAAAAGACTTGTGAAGTCTGAAAACTATCAGCCTTGCCGAGGGTTATCGCTTTACCCAGTTACTTGGTTGTAGAGATCAGATAGTGGTTCCATGTAAAGTACTGGTCTTCAGCCGCATCGGGATAGACTGGTAGCCGACCCCAACATAGTTGGGAAAAGATAGGGCGATTGATAATAATAATAAATATCTTAGGACAACCAACACACCGTTATCTGATCCCAAACTAGGCAGAGCCTGTACTATGGTAACTAGACAACTGATAAATATACTTTTATATTTCTAAATACATACATATTATAGATAAATTACATCCAGACACAGAACAAATTATTGTGCTCATCATACAACATTTGTCCTGGGTGGGAATCGAACCCACGACCTCAGTCTTAGCAGTCAGAGTCACTAACCACTAGACTAACAGGCCAGTCAATTGATTTTAAGGAAAGTTCCAAAGCGAGAGATTTGGGATCATATTTCCAATGCAAATAAAAAATCTGGTACTAACGCATAAAGTAATATTTATTTATTTATTGATTTACCATCTCCAACAAAATATGTTCACAATACATGATAACATGACACATAAATAAAGGGCAACATCAGACGCTTAATTGCGTAAATTGCTATCAGTAGGAATCGGTTTCATTTTGATAGTTAAACAACATTCATTGCGTTATTTACGTTGTTGAGCCGGCAATTTATTCGAACAAATGATTCAATGGACTAGAAATAATCTTCAAGACGATTCAGATTCTTACAGATAATGCGTTACCAGGTATTAAGTAGGTGTACTCCTTCACTTATAAAATACCACAGCATGCACAGTAGAGTTAACAAATAAGCTAACAAAGTAAAAAATTAATTATAGATGGAAACAAAAACATGCTTATTATGAAAGGTTAAATAATATAGAATTCGTAAATGTTAGTCACCCATTAAAATTAGCAACCACCTTTTTCCTCGCTTGTGTACGAAATATAATATAATTTATAAAACCATACACAATGTGTATATGACAATAATGGGATATAACAGTGATATTTTTTTACTTTTGTTTTTTGCCATTTTTAGCTCCCCGTCTGGAAGGGGTTAGGTTTTCCCTAATAACCCATATAAAAATAGATTTAAGTACTTTGTCAACCTCTGTAGAAATGTCTGAGAATCAGAATATGTATGTATAAAGGTGCTAAAATTTTCGAACTCGCTTCATTATAGAGTTCGAAAATTATAGCACCTCGCTTGGTATACTTTTGACAGCCCCTAGTTACAACCCTATCAAAGTTGGAACTAAAAGGCCCCATAGATAGCGTGAGTCTGGAATCTGTCCCTGGCTGAAGAAACTCTCAGTGAATACTGTGAAGTGTCAGGAATTCATGCAAATCTATTTAAAGTTAGTGTCAATAATAATAGAGTATTTTAGCGTACTCTTGCTTTTGTATATATATATATTTTTTATATCTTAGGACAACCAACACACCGTTATCTGATCCCAAACTAGGCAGAGCCTGTACTATGACAACCAGACAACTGATAAACATACTTATATATTTCTAAATACATACATTTAATAGATAAATTACACCCAGACACAGAACAAATGATTGTGATCATCACACAAACATTTGTCCTGGGTGGGAATCGAACCCACGACCTCAGTCTTAGCGGTCAGGATCACTAACCACTAGACTAACAGGCCAGTCAAATATTATAAACTACCTACGCCCACGCGAAATACAGTACAATATTCTATATTAAATCGACTAGTCGTCACGTCGTATCCCCTTGCGCCACTATTACGAGTACTTCGTTTACAGTTAGCGTACTTTCTGCCTTTTTTCATTATGCTCAGCTCCTAAGGGTTACTGCATGATGTTAAATAGCCTATCACCTTCCTCAAGAATTGAGCTATCAAATGAAAAACACTTTTCATATCTGACTGGTAATTAGAGATTACTTCCTACAAACAAACTTAGAAAGTTTACCTCTTTAAAATTAGTGTAGATGTAAGGCTGTTGAGATTTATTGCCAATTCTGAACAATACAAAGATCAGAGTCTTAACTTTGGATTGTGGCAACTAACATCCTCTTGACTGGCCTGTTAGTCTAGTGGTTAGTGACCCTGACTGCTAAGACTGAGGTCTTAGGTTCTATTCCCACCCAGGACAAATGATTTTGTGATGAGCACAATCATTTGTTCTGTGTCTATTATAATGATATTGTGTGTGTTTATTATAGAAATATATAAGTATATTTATCAGTTGTCTGGTTGCCATAGTACAGGCTCTGCCTAGTTTGGGATCAGATAACTGTGTGTTGGTTGTCCTAAGATATTTATATTTATTTAACAAGTAGATATCTGCAATTAAAAGACTTATCGAGCTATAATTAAAAATGATGGGTACTAACATTAACGACACTATGGCTACTACCTAATGGCTTTTAGCAGTTACCTATTATTTATCTCTGTAGAACACACCGTTTTCACACGATTTTCGACGCGCTGAGATCCACTCTATTGAATTCTCTATGCTCAGTTTAACACCGAGAGTTAAAAATACAGTCCACTAAAAATTCCCGTTGCGATATTTTTACGTCGATACAAACGTGGAGAAACACTTCTTCTTATCGAGGCTTCCTAAGCCCAGAATTTGGCAGTGAATTTGACGCCTTCAGTAACGTCCATCAGTTCCTGTAAGTGACGTGCAGAAAACAGGACAGTTCAGATTTATTCCACTAATCCCCACTGATAATCTCCATCAATAGAAATTTGAGAACTTCTTCAACACGCTTTTATTAAGTTGATATCGACGCTTGAAAGGCAAAATTGACAAAGCGCCATTATGGCCCTATGGCGCTTAGTCAATTTTGCCTTTCAAGCGTCGATATGTATGTATGTATCGATGTAACGGAATCTTTGATTGTGATTTTCACTCGCTTCAAAACGTCAGATTAATTTGAAAATTTGTACACCTATCAAGGACCAATGTTACATAATAGCAAAAAAAAACCCGTTTTTGTAGCTAACCTAACTAAAAAATTGAAAATAATTAAAAGTTTAAAATACTAAAAAACATACTTTCATAGAAAAAACAAAATAAAAAGTAGAAAATAATGTAAAAAAGCGTGGGGAGCTTGATATCAATAAAAAATACCTCAAAAACCACCCCACACGTTTCTCACAAATCTCCATTATGTCCACTAGCTATTTGAAACGTAGATAGAGTTTTGTATAAGAAAATACCCCCCACCGCTGGATACGATATCAAGTGACCAATTGTATGTAGAACAACACTACACATTCATGTTTGGCACTGACATGACGACTCTCAATTAGTTATAGAGCAATGAGCACATGGGAATTTGGGGCCTACTGGGGATCTAATAAAGTCATTGTCATTTAGCTAGCTACATTTAATAGCTGGAAATTCACTACCAACAGAATCAGCTTGTTAGTTGACTCGAACGAATTGAGGCGCCCGAATCGGGTGAATTATAATATTTTCTATAGGCGACTCGCACGAAATTATTTTATTGGTAAGCGAATCGACAATTCCAAAAATGAGTATGAGGCAACTGGTACGTTTTGTGTTTTATGTTATAAAGTTAGGGATCCTTTTCCTTAACTTTTCATTGTTTCCCTGACGATTTTTATTTCAAGACCTCTGCCTAACCCATTGTGGATTACTGGTGATGATATGTCAAGCTAGAAAGAAAGAAAGAAAAAAATACGTTGATTTGCGGCAAACATGACGCACAGAAAGACCAGAAGTATACAAAAATAAAAATAAGTTGTGGGAAAACATGCGTCACGTCCACGCAAAACGGCCATTACTCAGCATAATGCTGTGACCCTATGCGAGACAGAGAGTTAAGTTCACTGTCAAGAAAATCGAAGCAAATACCTTCTTTATTTTCATAGGCATAATTATGTTGTTTTGTCTTGGGCAAAACGGACGTTATAATACCACGGTGGGTTTTTTTAGCGCACTGCATCATCAACGCACTGCTAACCGCCGAGAGTTCAAAATCGAACAGTGTTTTTTTGACACGCTGAAATGCACTCTGAGGGATTCTCAATGCTCGGTTCAAAGCCGACAGTTGATAATCCAGTGCGCGATCAAATCCCACCTGGATATTTTTCGCCGGGTTTTACATCGACTTAAGGACACAGAAAATCCACAAATATGTTTTTTTTGCAATATCAGTTGCTCCTAAATAATATAGTTTTTTTTTTTCTGGGTGGGAAATCATCACATGACGTCTCCCTCTCTGGGTGGAGCGGAAGGGCATGTCAGACTTTTACTGACTAAAACCCACCCGTGTTCCTTCTGTTACCCATGTGCCAGGTCCACGGTATCTCTTTCGAACAAATCTCGCGACCCTGGCAGGCATCAGTCCTAGGGGACCCCTTTAGTTTACTGACATCTCTTTGAGGCGCTCGTGGAACACTATGCGCCGTCGACACGGGCCTGGTCCTAAATTTGATAGTATTATGAATTTATGCTGTAGGAAAAAGCTAAATGTTATTTATAAACGCTCATTTAAGATAATAATTATAATCAATATTAATATGTCATTTGACACGAACAATGACTGAACGATTGATTTCCAGCCAATGGCTCGTGGGATCACGTTCGTCTCCATAGGAACCTAATATGAATTGGATTGGGTAACTAGCTTCATGTAGTTCTGATAATCCGACTCCATGACAATTCCAAAGTGCCTGTAATTGGTTTATATGACACTAGCTTTTGCCGGCAGCTTCTACCACGTATTATACAGATAAACCTTACTCTAGAATCATTGTGTCTATTGATAAAAACCATAATAAAATCCGTTGCGTAGTTTAAAACATCTAAGCGCATGGACACAGGAAGCGACTTTGTTTTTAACCATTGACGCAAAAAGAGGGGTGTTATTAGTTTGACCGCTATGTGTGTCTTCCTGTGTGTTTGTCTGGGGCACCCCGTAGCTCTTAGACGGCTGAACCGATTTCGGTGCGGTTTTTTATTTATTTAAGAGTTGGCTTCCTAGCCGTGTTTCTTAGACATGTTTTATTTGACACGACGATTCTTTGATCAAAATATTACGTACAACTTCTTAGTAACCTAAAAGGGCCAATACGAATATATTTTTACTTTTAAAAGGATTTTGTTTCCGTCGGGTTTTTTTTATTATTTTAAACTTAACTTTTTATTCTATGTACAAAAGATAAATGCTTTGTATTTGAGTTTAAGAGTTTAATTAAAAAAATGTACAAGACGTGAGCAGACCTATGAGAAGAGACATTGATTCTTTACCCATGTGTCGAAACGTAGTTGTATCCAAACAATTAACAGTAATCTTTTGATTTCAGGTACTTATTCTGGTGCTGTGTGCTACTATCCTAGTAAATGAAGTCACTAGCTACGTAATACTGCCTTCATTTAGCAAAACTAACCAAAATGCCCTCGAAGTGGGTGCAGAGAAAAACGTCACATCGAAAAACGGAAAGTCGGAAGATTATAATAAATACAGCTATATCATAACTACCTATTTATAGTATTAGTAGAATATTAGTATTTTTTAAAATAATGTATATTTTAATTATAAATCTCAAGTATTTTTGTAAGAAATTAATTTAATTATCTCTTTTCTTCTCCACAAATATTAGATGTTTTTAAAGATTCTCAAAAAACGGTCTTTACCGTTTTATTCTACATAATATACGACTCTACTACTAAATACATTTTAAACATTTGATTTGAATGTATTCATGAATACTTTATTTTGATCAATGTACACTGTACCACTGAATATGTTTATAAATAATATAATTTAATAGAATAATTTCCTTCTGATAATGCATTGACTCACTATTCCTCACATGTGATATATTCATAGTTTATATGTAAAAATCAGTGATAATAAAACTTAGTAAAATAGGGCATCTTTTTTTATTAAATAGTCATAATAACCAAAATAACTTGTAGTAGGTACCTACATATATGATAACGACCTGAAAATTGTAAGCAAAATTAAGAACATTTGAAATTCGCGGGCTGCCTTGGAGTTTGCACCCTAATTATGTAAATGTATTAAAATTATTTGACTGTATTAATTTACACCTTTTTTGCAAATACAGCATTTACATAAAAAGCATAATAACTATCAAGTAGGCTCTCCATTATTTATAGCAGTCATAAGTTAGTGACATATTTTAATACAATCACAGGTTTGTCAAGCTTCCATTCCGGAAACAAGTGTGTCGCAGATTAACGAGGGCTGTTATCAGTATTGCAGAAAAAAAAACTCACAACTGTGAATAAATTATGTTCTACAGAGAAAAGTAGGGTAAGGTTGCTACTATTGGACCACTTAACTTTGAACGGACATAAAAATCTTAACTAATACCATTAGGGAATATAGTAATTGGTTAGATGAATAGAGCTTTTATTGAAGTATCCGCAACTTTTTTTTTTTTTTTTTTGGATGTGAAATCATCAAATGACTTCTCCCGCTCTGGGCGGAGCGGGAGGGCGTGTCAGACTTTTACTGACTAAAACCCACCCGTGTTCCTTCAGTTGCCCATGTGCCAGGGTCACGGTATCTGTTTCGAACAATCACGCGACCCCGGCATCCGCAACGATTGTTTCAGATTTTCTAAATAAAGATTATAGCGTCAAAAGTGCAAAAAGTAAATTTAATATGGCCGCCTTATTTGGACCACTGCACTGTAACTTGCATTGGA
This sequence comes from Aporophyla nigra, assembly GCA_947507805.1. Taxonomy (NCBI): domain Eukaryota; kingdom Metazoa; phylum Arthropoda; class Insecta; order Lepidoptera; family Noctuidae; genus Aporophyla; species Aporophyla nigra. The sequence goes on along the minus strand of OX382292.1, from coordinate 19,522,359 downwards.
CCACCAAGTTGCTATCCTATCATCGGCCCTAGGCAATTTTGGCCTACTGGTCCATTCAAGGTGCTTACAAAAACATATTATTTTTGGAACGCACAAAAATAAAACTATTTTTCACAATCACATTTTTATTCAACATTTTAAAAATAGGAACAGTTAAATCTAATTCTTTATTTAAATGACAAATCACTATTTTGACTCATAATTTTCGAGGTTTTCAAAAATACATGGTACCATTTTTTGCCAGCCATTTCTTTTTCTTTATTAAACCTGTGCTTTACACAACTTTCTGCTATTTTTAAGGCAAAACTTCCTACGTCTGTTTGTGTTACACCATATAAACACTGTTCCAATTCTCCAATATGTTCGACAAGCTTTTTCTCCACTTTTGGAGTCAGATATCCTCAACAACTCTCATCAACAATTTGTTTGCAACCTTTGGCTTTCGTGTTTTTGTCGTCGTATCGACTTTTCGGATTATTCCGATCTGTCACCCCGCTTTGTCCTCTTAGGGGGACAGATCGGAAAAAAAAGTTTGATCTGTCCCCCTGTTAGGAATGAGGGGACAGTTCGAACTTTATTCACTCCTTAACGGTTTCATCTGTCCCCCTATCACTGATAGGGGGATAGATAAAACTTTTTATTCCTGTTTGTCCCCCATAGAATTTAAGTTAATTCTTGAAAGTAATTCTACACGTTATAAGATTACTTTCAAGAATTAAATAAAAGATTAGTGGTTTGGATTATTATAACGACCTGTATTTAAATAAATTATAAATATTTCTTTTGTTTCTGTATCGATCAGTCACAGTCCCATAAATCACGTAGTAGGTATTCCAGGTATAATAAGTATAATAACAATCAATCCTCTGATTTGACTTCATATTACAAATGTTAATTTTTACTAACAATATGTTAACTTTTAAATGAGGAAATGTTCGTAATAAGAAAATTTTACGTGTTTAGATAAAATTGCAGCTTCTATTAAGGTAATTAATTCTGTATTATTCAGGAATGAAGTAAATAAATTCAAGTTTTGACGTTTTCATTCCTGTAAGAGTTATCAAACAAAAAAGTTAACATATTATTAGTAAAAATTAACATTTGTAATATGAAGTCAAATCAGAGGACTGATTATTATTATACTTATTATACCTGGAATACCTAATATGTGATTTATGGGACTGTGACTGATCAATACAGAAACAAAAGAAATATTTATAATTTATTTAAATACAGGTCGTTATAATAATCCAAACCACTAATCTTTTATTTAATTCTTGAAAGTAAGCTTATAACGTGTAGTGCGTAACTTTTAAGAATTAATTTAAAATCTATGGGGGACAAACAGGAATAAAAAGTTTTATCTATCCCCCTATCAGTGATAGGGGGACAGGTGAAACCGTTAAGGAGTGAATAAAGTTCGAACTGTCCCCTCATTGCTAACAGGGGGACAGATCAAACTTTTTTTTCCGATCTGTCCCCCTAAGGGGACAAATCGGGGTGACAGATCGGAATAATCCGACTTTTCTGTGTCACTTTAGGCACGGCGTACATCCTACTTGCTTCGTTTAAACCTACTTCTCCGTTACGTAAAATTTGCAACGATAAATCCATATTGGTCTCATTCTAAGTATAATCCTGCCATCTTTTCGCCATTCTAAAAGGAAAATAACGATAATGAAATCGACAATTTAAAACAGTCGCCATGATTGGACCGGTTCAATCAAAGAGCTATGCAGTGGTCCATTGATAGCAATTTGATAGTACCTCACTCAAAAAATAATTAAAAAAGAAATGAAGTGTTTGTAAAAAAATATTTTAATAGTTAGCTACGTCAATAAATGTGCAATCTTATATAAAAAAAAATGACGTGAAAGTACTTAATGGCACTATACTTACATGGTAATATATATCACAAGAATTTTATATTAACAGCGCGGAAAACACGACGACACGCATTTCTCCTGAACCAAACCTTCGCCGACATTGGCGGTACTAGGGCCAGGCGGGGGTCGTGAGCCGTTATAATTAACGATTTTTAAAACAATCGTTTTCGAGATATTGAAGTGGTCCAATCAAAGCACTGGCCCAACGATCGCGACCTTACCCTAATAACACAAACAATTCTTGGTGATCTATTCTGTAAAAATGTCGCCGTGAAAACTAAGGGGAAGCGAACTGTCAATGTGACACTATTGACAGCTCACTTCACATCAGTTGTCCCTACTATCCCTTGCATCAGGTGGAACGACAGTTCCCTTCTCTCTTCGCTTCTTACACCTAAGTTATCTCGATCTGATTTTACAGAATAGACCGGGCGTAGAAGTAACATTACTTTTACTTTTTATTAGGCCTTGTACCGTGTGGCATCGGACTAAAAGAATAGCACCACCCCATTTCTTCCCGTGGGTGTCGTAAGAGGCGACTAAAGGATATACTAGAGAATGGGCAGCAGCGTTCTCTATGCATTGCAGACTATCATACTGCGATCGCCAACCCGCCTGCCAAGCGTAGCGATTATGGCAACCCCCCCCCCCCTTTGGGGGAAGCCTATGTTCAGCAGTGGACGACTTTCAGCTGAAATGATGATGATGATGAGGCCTAACTTACTTAAAAGCTTCCTCTTTTATCAATTTATCATCTCCTAAGGTGCACATTCAAGTTCCCCCTGGAGCTTGTACGTAAAGAATAGCACCATCCCATTTCTTCCCGTGGGTGTCGTAAAAGGCGATTGAGGGACTAACTAGAGAATGGGCAGCAGCGTTCTCTATGCATTTTGTATTAGTGTTATGATAGTTTTTTAAGTTTCCTAAACGAAGTATTCGTATAATTTTAGTTGTTTTTTAAGTTTTCGTGTTTGTGTATTCTTTTGAGAAATAAATATCTTTAACCGTATTTTACCACCATACTGCGATCGCCAACCCGCCTGCCAAGCGTGGCGATTATGGGAACCCCCCTTCCGCTGAAATGATGAAGGTGCACAAGAGGTAGGTAGGTACATGAAATTACTTTAGACAGCACTATCATGTAAAGATAAAAAAATATGTCTTAGAGGATGGATGGAGGACCACCTTTAAAGCACATTTTTTTTTCAAAATTCTCACCCGGTAGTTTTCCACTCAACTTAATGTTGAAGCTAGTGTAGCTGTAGAGTATTTCTTCTATACAGCGTGGTGACTAAGTTAGTAAATGTAAGTAAATATCTTTTGTTTTACCTAGTCGTAATTTTTGCATCTTCCTCCTTATCTTTTTTATTAATATAATTCTTCCGTACGTGTGTATGTCACTGAACGCCTCTTAAACAGCTGGACCGAATTTGATAAATAAACTTGTGTATGTTTAAGCCGGTTCTAGTATGGCTAAGATTCATAATTGAACTTGGTAGGTGGCGCTGCTCGAGCAGGGCAACATCTGTCAATTCCACCAGTGTTAGTGTAAAAAATTGGCTACGTCAAATACTACAAAAATATACCTATTATTATGTAAATGAACATAACTTATTTATGATTAATTTAACACGGCGGTTATAAGATGCAAATATAATTATTATGACGTGAATACGGTATAATAATACCAGTAATTTTATGATATTTTTTTCGTCACGTTTACTATGTTAAAACGGCCAAACGATTGTGAAACTGACGTATTTATTCTTTGTATTTTTTGTCGATCATGAACACACAGCCAATAACGTTCCCACTGAAACACAGGTCTCTCTGTGAGCGAGAGTGGGCCGTAATCCACCACGCAGATTCAGTTCGGGATGGTAGAAGTCACGTGTCTTCGTATTTTTGGTTCTGGGACATGCCAGTTTTTGGTCAGTGGGTCGTCTTAGGGGCGGAGTTTTTCACAAAGTTTTCCTTCACCGTTTTGAGAGCAATGGTGATGAAAATAATTTAACCAAAGTAAATTGCCTGCTTGAGTTGGAAACGCGGCCCACAACGGCCACAACTCGTAAGTCACAGCCGTTGCCACTGGGCTATCACTGTTTCCTGACTAGTAGAATATTTTATTAGTAATGTCTTTTCAAACATCACCATCATCAGCTTACAGCAGTCCACTCAATGAAATGCCGTTAAGGCTACCAAAAAGTTTACACTTCGATCGCCGTTGGCAACTATGCCTACCAAAAAGATTGCTTTTCAATTTTCGTCTATATTTCCCTACCCATAACCACTGGGCGCCCGATGACGTTTTGTGTCAAGCATTTACCCGCGCTTGTGAGTGACGTAAGGCACTTGGGCATAGGATTCCGATTGTACGCCATTCAGTTCGATTCTCGGCAACTCTCATCCAGCTGCTACAAGCCAACCCTCAAAGATCGTCGCTCCACCTAGCCTGATGGCGTTCTACTGTACCTAAGTTTGCCGATTCGTAATCTCCATTCAAAAACACGTGTATCGCAACGGTTGTCCGTATGGCAACGCGACGGTTATTAAGATGCGTTTTCAGTCCAACTAATCCTTTAAAAGGAGCATAATTATGATAAATGACTTCGAAGATACAAACTAAAATGGTGACGGAATTCAATTCATCATCACCATCATTATTTCGTGTGGTGCCAGACCTAAAGAATAGCACCGTCCCATTTCTTCCGGTGGGTGTCGTAAGAGGTGACTATGGGACATACTAGAGAATAGACAGCAGCGTTCTTATGCATTTTACCACCATACTGCGATCGCCAACCCGCCTGCCAAGAGTGGCGATTATAGCAAGCCCTATCAAATCGTGGGAAGCCTATATCCAGTAGTGGACGGTTTCGGCTGTAACGAAGATGATGATGATATTATTTCAGCCAAAAGACGTCCACTGCTGGACATAGGCCTCCCCCAAATACCGCCATTTCAACCGGTTCTGTGCTTCTCGCAACGTGCTCGCTATCACTCGTGTTTCGCTTCTATGTGTTGTTCAATCTCAATTAGCATCTTTAAACACAATGTAAGGCCCACGTGGTTTTAAACCGTTTGAAACAAATTAAAAACAGGTTTCAAACATACATAACATAACGCCTTGTTTCTCAGAAGGATTTGGCAGAGGTGTACACCCACATTTCGCCTGTTATGTTTAAGTACCATGCAATAGGGGGCGAGCCTATTGCCATCAACCGGACAGAGAACCAGACTCCGGGCTGCTACTGAGAAATTCCAGATGGAAAACCCCATAACATTGCCCGACCTGGGAATCAAACCCAGGACCTCATGCTCAGCAGTAGCGCTTGCTACCACTAGACCAACGAGCCAGTCAAACAGGTTTCAATTCACAGATTTTGGTTGAAAACGGTATTTGCAACTATTGATATTAGGACAGTTTGATGATCCCACCATGAAAGTGTGAACCAAATCAAATGCCATACAATGATGGTACCAATTCTTCAGAATGCCAAGTGCGAAGTTAGGTGGGATCAACAAGCCCATTCTTCATACAAACAATAGCCTAAATAGTAACCCACTTTGTGTCCAATGTAAACATAAATATTTAAGTACATAGTCTCCCTTTGTTCGTTTCAATAGAAGTTGATATGCTATCAGACTACTGAGTAACGGAGGGCCTGCAGTTATTCATCATTTAAATTATTATGTCCATGTTTAAAAAATATACAAAGTAGGTGTTACCTACTTTAAAAAAGATGCAAGAAGTACCCAAAGTCTACCAACATCATGTGGACACCGGGTTATGAGACCCATCACGGACCTCATCAATCGCTTTCCATCAGGCGTGATCATGGTCAATAGCAGGCCCATTTAGTAATTGTGGAATATCTGTATATTCCACAATTACTAAATGGCGATAATTACTATAGCGTGATATCATATTCAATATCAATAAGAGTACTTACTCTATAAAAATCTCTCTGATCCTTTGATCTAGTACGCTCCATATTTAATTAATGTTAGTTTACAAAGTACCTATTGTAAAACGTTTTAAAAGAGTAACGGTGGAATTTCTTGCCCTTTCTTCTCCATACGAGACTACCTTTTGGTCTTCCAAAAGGCGAATACAGGCGTTCAAATAGAATAATAGATCCTTTGACTTTGACCTTGTCTTATACAACAACTAGCTGTTGCCAGCGGCTTTGCCCACGTATTATACATGTAAACCGTATTAAATTCAGTTGCGTAATTTAAAAGATCTCAGCATACAGGACACGAAATACGATTTTGTTTTATATTATATAAAGATAAAGATTTGGGCATCTTCTTTACACATGCTGGTAACTTCAGATAAGTATGCATAAGGAGTTCAGATTCATTATTATTAGTTGCTCTGGTTTTGGGCTGTTGAACCCTGCTACCACGGGTTATCTTAATAAATGTTGCTAGACATATACCGGTTACCTACTCAGTATCATGTGTTTTATGATAGTCATCGTTAGGTTAAATGCTGAACCATAAAAATATGTATTATCATATCATTTAGATACTAATGAATTCCTGCTTCGATGCGGGAATCTGATAGATATAATATAACTATTATATTTCATACTTCCGCGTGGATTTAAAAAAATAAAATCTATACTTCTATACTAATATTATAAATGCAAAAGTAACTCTGTCTGTTGCTTTCATGACTAAATCACTGAACCGATTTTGATGAAATTCGGTTCTACATCCAAACATTCAATCGGGTACCGCATAATAGCGAACGACATCGCGCTTACTTGATAACATTGCGGCTGCGCTGCGGAAAAACAAAGTAATTGCAGTCAAGCAAAATTATCAGGAAGAGCAAAAAACCGAAAATCACAAATTTAAAACGTACTGGCGACAACTTCAGTACTTTTGTTGTTTCATAATTTATAAAATAATTAGTTCTATCTGATTCAAAGCAATTTTTTGAGTAATTTTTGGTAACTTTCCTTTAAATTGAAAAAAATATTTTTCTATAGACATAAAATTAATATTAAATAAAAAGAACAATTCAGTAAGAAAGTAACTACAGTCACTTTGTTTTTTAAATAATTTAAAAAGAGATGGACAAGTTAAGTTTTAGTTTTAATAACAAAGCAAATGCATTTAATTGTTTTTAACAAAGACAATGAAGCCATTTAATACATTTATCATTTTACTTGCTTTATTTTTACGATGACAAATTTGCCATTTTGCCCATTTAAAAAAATTCAAAAACAAAGTAAAGTTGTTTGATTTTCTTATAGCTAGATAAAGGGGCTTAAATTTTTTTTTAATATCAAATGAAAAGCCAATTAAATCATTTCACAACGTAAAAACAATGTAATCGACGTGCAATTACTTTGTTTTTGCTTAGACATTGTGGTTTACTTTGTTTTACCGTAGATATGTTAGACAAGTACCTGCAGTTACTTTATTTTACAAACTTTTATCTCGAAAAATAAAGCCTTTTCGATGATTCTGTGAATGTTACAGTGTCCGCTATAGGCAAAATGTTCCAAATATGTAAAAAAACTGATTTTGAAAAATACGTTAGTTGCTTTGTTTTTCCGTAGCACAGCCGATTGGTGAATACATTGGTGTAGCCTTCGATGAGTGGAACAATTTTTGGAATTTGATTAGTAGTTCCGAAGATTATCCCCTACATACAAACTCACAAATATTAGATAGGTACACATCTTTATGTTAATATGGATTTGAAGTAAATACCTAATATATTGTATATATCGCTCTTGGTGGCTTTCAACAATATTTAAATATATGTCCAATTATAGAATTATCAGAACATTTGTTTCCGGCAAAACAGTAGTCCTCTCTATAATGACGAAAATTAACAAAATAATAACTAAGTTAGGTATTGTTGACTACTTTTTCCCGCGGCTTTACAACATGGATGAAGAAACTTATTCCATGGGAACGTACTACCGGGATTAAAACTAACCTATCAGTTAATACCCTTATTGCGTAACACACTTTTAATTAGAATCTGAATCATTTTTAAGCTTATTGCTAATCCATTCTTTCATATACAGGGTGTCCCAAAAATCAACGTCAAGCCGAAAACGGTTGATAGGCCAGGTGGTGACAGTTATCAGAATAAAATAATAAAAAAAATCTAAGTTAAGTTTAACTTTTCAAATTATTGACATTATTTTTCATATTTTTGTTTTGTGAGTTATGTAACCCTGAATAACCCTTCTGTAAACTACAGTCCAAAATTAAAACACAACTACCTCAGTTTTAAAGAAAACATCACTTTTTTGCTCCACCATGTACTAAAAATTATTATATCGCCCAACTCAAACTGACTGTACTGAAAAAAAAATGCTTAACTTAGATTTTTTTATTATTTTTCTGATAACTGTCACCACCTGGCCTATCAACTGTTTTCGGCTTGACGTTGATTTTTGGGACATCCTGTATACACCGTGACATTTTAGTCGTCTTACAAAGGTTGTCCTCTCAATGTATCCGATATAATATTCCTCTAGGCGTGATAAAAAAATTGTTACCAGTTAAGAAATACGTACTAAGAAAAATAAATAATGCATTAGAATTATGAAACACCCTGTTAATAATATTTACGTATCATATGGTAGAGAACATACATACCTACCCAGCGCACGAGTCGACTAGATCATTCCATCTCCATTTCCATGAGACAAAATATCAAACAAACTATGTTATGAGACATCATATTTTTATTTTTTAGTTATTCAAATGTTCATTTTTTTTTCTTAAGGATGTGTAGTAGTCATTGGATACATGAAGTGGGCCGTGTGCCGTTGTAAGACGATTAAAATGTCACGGTGTATCGAAAAAAATATCTGCTTAGCAACATGTGAAACGCCATGAACGTGTGCAACTTGTCAATATGAAAGTGATTCCTACTGATAGTGTTTAACGCAATTACCCCTCTGGCTATAAACAAGATGAGTGCCTTTAACCCATATTCGGTCAACGGTTATTGCTCAAATCCGGAACATATGTTCAGTCAAACAAACAGACAAAAAGACAAACTCTTTAAACTATATTTTCAGCATCAGACTTGTAGCAATGACCTACTTTTTTGTTCAAAAATATCAATGTACAGTATGTGTGTGTTGTATTTTATTAATTACTAGCTTTTGTCCGCGACTTCGTCCGCGTAAATGTCGGTTATCGTAGACGCAAAGGAAGTCGCGGAATAAAAATAGGCCTACATCCTTTCTTGGGGTTCAAAGTTCAAACTTACTCCGTACCAAATTTCATCAAAATCGGTTCAATGGTTTAGTCGTGAAAGCGTAACAGACAGACAGAGTCACTTTCGCATTTATAATATTAAGTATATTATGAATTATAATATTAATAGTAGGTATAGAATTAGTAAAGATTAGTATAGTTTTACGTGCCTCGGAAAGCACGTTAAGTTGTTGGTCCTGCGCCTGATCTCTCTGCGGTGTGAGAGAGTGAGTGTCCCTGTGTTTGCACAGGGACACTCACTCTCCATTTTGCACTATAAAACCTTCAGCGCCAATGGCTAGTCTCCGTAGCATATAAATTGTTGAATGCAATAAAGTATTGAGTATTGATATTGGCCGCCATAGTCGAAATACGGTCTGCAGGACTATATTAAGTACCTATTTGTAAAGATAATTAGATAATTAAATATGATTCAAATTAAACACTAAATATCTTCCCTTATTTTATTCTTGGTCTGTACATGAAACGGAATTAATTACACACACCAAACAAATATCCAACATAATGAATATCTCCTAGCTGCAGGTGTCATCAGCCCTTCTCCTCGTGGATGGCATGGGCTCCTTGAACCTCTGTATGGACCTCCAGCACGCCTTGGCAGTAGCACTATAAGTGTCCATGTACTCTGTTCTTCCTGGATACTCTGCAAACCAAGTCTGTATAGACTTTGGAGCTAGCCCCTTGTGGATTACACCTGGTAAATAATATTAAAATGCTTTTGATAACTGTAAAACCATCTAAAAAGGCATTGAAATAAAGCTTGATTTTGAACCGGTAGCATGTTTCCTGTCTTACAAAAACCTGGGTACCCTGGGGTTTTTTAGCAGCTCAACGACTGGACAGTCCACACACAGGACATCAATGTACACTTGGTATTATGTACCTACGGATCACTGAAAACTTTAACCACAATATTAAATACTGTGCTTAAGTCCTTATCCATACTTAGAACCTTGTCGCATCACACGACGAAAATGGCGACGTTGATTAGAAACAAACTTTTTCGTAGGCTAGGTAGGGGTCTCTTTAAAACGACAGACGCTACCGACAGCGTGCGGTTGCCAAAACGGTCGTTGCCACCGTGTGTTGTGTGTGTAGGCCACGGTCTCTTTAAAACGTCAGTAGATACCGACATTATGCGATGACGTTATGGTGAACGACCGATACGTCTCAGGTTGCCAAACCGTTCGTCGCCGCTGTGTGTTGTGTGTGTAGGCTACGGTCTCTTTAAAACGTCAGTAGGTACCGACGGCATACGGTGACGTACGAGAGACGACCGACATGTCGCTGGTTGCCAAAACGATCGTAGTCACCGTGTTGTGTGTGTTGGCTACGGTCTCTTTAAAACGTCAGTATATACCGACATTATGCGGTAACGTTATGGTGGACGAACGACGCGTCGCTGGTTTCTAAACCGTTCGTTGCCGCTGTGTGTTGTGTGTGTTGGCTACAGTCTCTTTAAAACGTCAGTAGATACCGACATTATGCGGTGACGTTATGGTGGACGGCCGACACGTCGCAGGTTGCCACACCGTTCCTCGCCGCTGTGTGTTGTGTGTGTAGGCAACGGTCTCTTTAAAACGTCAGTAGGAAGCGACAGCAGGGTAGTGACGTCACGAAAGGCGACCGACACGCCGTTAGTTGGCAAAATGGTCGGTACCTCCGTCACAACTGACGGTCGCAAGACCGCGCCCGTTTAGTTATGAACTCAGCATTCGGCCATCCTGCCAGGGTCGCGAGATTTGTTCGAAAGAGTTACCGTGGCTCTGGCATATAGGCAACTGAAGGAACACGGGTGGGTTTTAGTCAGTAAAAGTCTGATACGCCCTTCCGCCCCACGCAGAGCGGGGGACGTCGCCGTCATTTGATGATTCACCACCCACAAAAAAAAAAAAGAATAAAGAACAGCATTCGGCCATCGTCGGTAGCGGACGGCGGCAGAAAGATTGCAGTCTAAGAAAGGTGATGGGAGGTACCTGGAGGATGGATCGTCGGTCTGACAGTGGGAGGTTTGTCGGTAAAGTGGGTCGGGTCCTTATAACAACGTAACATGCCCAGACTGTGGGCCTCCATCGGTATAGGAGCGTTGGACTGGGATGCTGCTATTATTTGTCTGTAGTCCGACACTGGAAATGCTGCAAGGAAATATTAAGAGTTGAGGTCAGTAAGTATTAAGAAGAGAGTAGACAAAAAAAAACTGGTAAACGAGGTATTAAAGTAGAAATAGAATCCATTTCTTCATGAAACCCGAAACCGTTTCAGTTGACATAGCAAATGTTTGTGAGTTGGATTTAACAAGTACGATAGGTAACCGCTTGTGACTCGCGAGAAACTCTAGTACTACAAAAACCACCCGCGGTACCTGTTCGCACGTACGTCAAAATGTCGCGGTGGGATTTTATCGCGCACTGCATCTTCTACGCACTGCTCAACGCCGAGAGTTGAAAATCATAAAGTGTTATTGGACGCGCTGGGATGTACAGACACCAGCACATCGAGCTACTACAATCTGTCAAATTTCTTTAAAAGGTTTTCAACTTAACGCTAAAGCATTACGTTCAAGGTTGATTGGGAGAATTTGACAGTTTCGGGTACCTTGATGTACTGGCGTCTGTACATTGTCAGATTCTTAATGATCGGTTCAACACAGAGAGTCGATAATTCAGTGCACGATGAAATCCCTTCGCGATATTTGTGCGTCAGTGTACCTAACATTTATATCAATAAAGGTCATTCGATACTGATCAGCATCATCATTTCAGCCGAAAGACATCTACTGCATAGGGCTCCTCTAATTTGGGGGGTTTGCCATAATCGCCACGCTTGGCAGGCGGATTGGCGATCACAGTATGATGGTAAAATGCATAGAGAACGCTGCTGCCCATTATCTAGTAAGTCCTTTAGTCGCCTTCTACGACAACCACGAGAAGAAATGGGATGGTGCTATTCTTTTCGTCCGGCACCACACGGAACAGAGGGGTAATTGCGGAACTTTTTATCGGTAGGAATTGGTTTAATATTCATAGTTAAACAACATTCATTGCGTTATTTACGTTGCTGAGCCGACAAATTATTCGAACAAATGACGCAATGGTTTAGAAATAATCTTCAATCCCATTCAGATTCTGATAAATTGTGCGTTTCGCTATTAGTGTGCAGATCAGAGGGATAATTGCGTAACTTGCTATCAGTGGGAATCAGGCGCGGTCCGAGGGGGGGGGGGTCCTAGGGGCCATGACCCCCCCCCAAAGACAGTCATGCTGTCGAAACCCTGAACGATTTGCCTGTCTTACTATCTTAAAATTGTTCTCACTTGAGCCACAGAGACTCCGATGGACATTTGCAAAAAGATTATAACCCGGGACATCATGCTGATCAGTAGCGCTTGCGACTACTAGACCAAAGAGGATGTACCTTCCTAAAAATATTCTTCAGTACTCATGGTGACCCCCCCCCCCCCCCCCCCCCCAAAATGTTAGGCTGCGACCGCGCCTGGTGGGAATTGGTTTCATATTGATAGTTAAACAACATTCATTGCGTTATTTACGTTGCTGATCTTACAATCTATTCGAACAAATGACGCAATGGTTTAGAAATAATCCTCAATCCCATTCAGATTCTGATAAATAGTGCCTTTCGCAATTAGGATGCAGTTTATTAGAGTTATTATAACCAAATATAACTCAAATACAAACAACAAGTATCTTATTACAGGAATGGATGTAATATACACGAGTAAGTACTTTAAAATTTCACATTCCTAGTCCGTCTGAGTAATTTTAATTAGTTGACTCGACCCCGAGAGCTGACCCGCCATATTTATGAGTCAGACTTTAATAAGCGCATCGTTCCAGTTGTCCTAACAAATTTAATCAACCAAATGAGAACTTTCCTACCGTGGAAATTTATTGTAGTGACTTTAACTCATAATTTATTATTGGTACTAGTTGTCGACCAGTGGTCAAAATGCGAGAAATATTGAAAGTACTAATGGTCGACCAGTAGTCGAAATGCGAGCATCATTGAAAAATATTGAATTTCTGCACTCCTCCTATTTATAAACTTTGACTGAGCCAAACATATTCCTCCGTCCGCGTAACTTTCGTAAAAAGGATAGCTACAAAATGTTTGCTTTACCTATTATCTTTATACGTACGGGACACTCAGAAAGTTTTGCGAAAATAAAAAGAGGTGATCTATAGGTAAATATTTTTTTTATTAAATCTTTTCAAAATACTCTCCACTAGCCTCTATGCGAAGTTCCATACGTCTGAACCAGTTTTCGAAACACTTTTTCCAGTCCACCGCAGACACATCGTTTACAGCCTACTCGAACGCTGACAGCGCATCTTCCGGCGACGAAAATTGTATCCCTTTGAGCTGATTTTTAATTTTTGGGAATAAAAAGAAGTTACACGGTGCTAGGTCAGGGCTCTAAGGAGGGTGACCCAGAAGTTTGACCGGCGTGCTGTCCAAGAAGTCCCTCGTTTTGAGCGCGGTGTGCGTGTGCGCGTTGTCGTGGTGGGGCAGTAGCCCGCGGAGCCCTGTGTTTGGTCGCTTGTTGCTCACAACAGAGAAAACTTCTGCCAAGCATTTGGTAGTATACCATTCGGCGTTGATGCTTCTTTGGTTCCGTAAAGGGATTGACACCAAATAGCCAGTCAAATTGAAAAAGCTCGCAATCAAAATCTTCCCCCCGCTTCAAGATCGCTTTACTTTGGTAGGCGTTGATTCGTTTTGAAACACCCAAACCGTCAACTGGCGCTTCGTTTCTGGATCGTATTGATAAATCCAGGACTCATCACATGTAACAATGTCGTAAACACGCCGAGACGAGCCTGCTTCAAATTTGTTTATCATATCACGGCACCATTCCACCCGGGCCTACTTCTGAGCATCGGTGAGGTTGTGCGGCGCCCAGCGTGAAACTATCCTCCTCACACAAAGATGCACGTGTAGAATCTCGTGAAGGCTTCCCGATCCAATCTGCAGTATGTGTTTAATCTCCTGATACGTAATTCGACTATTGTTTTGGATTAAATTTTTCACTGCTAGCACGTTTTCCTCCGTAACAGCCGTCAAAGGGCGACCACTTCTTTCTTCATCCCCCAAAGTTAGTCGACCACGTTTGAATTCGTTATACCAACAATTCACAGTTGCCTTGGAAGGGCTTTCATCCATGAATGCAATTTGACGTCTATCGTATGATTCGTCCGGTTTCAGGCGACACTTGAAATCGTAAAAAATCATAGCGCGAAAATGTTCCCGGCGCAAATCCATTTTCCAATGAGACACGAAGACACGATAATTTAATTAGCTCGCAAAAAATGTGGAGGCAAAATTTTGAAATTGGAACGTACCTATTTTTACTTATAAATAATCATTATTTTTATAATAGTTTATAACTGGCCAGTCTCTCATACAAAAAAAAAACTTTTTTTCGCAATACTTTCTGAGTGGCCTGGTATATACCTATTATAATTCTACTGTACGTATGTATGTTACTGAACTCCTTCTAAACGCCTGGACCGATTTGAATGATTTTTTTTTGTATGCGTTTGGGTGGCACCCTGGATGGTTTAGATTCACAAATCAGTCCGACAGATGGCGCTGTTATCGAGTTCTAGGAAACAGGACAACGTCTGTACGGTCAGCTAGTTATATGTATAATATACAGTATTTCCGGACATGGAGTACACATCATGGACATCGCGGGAGTAAAACTTATCAGTCACATATTAGAATCCTGGGAGCAGTCCCAGGATGCAATTGGCATTTTCTGTGACCTCTCAAAAGCGTTCGACTGCGTTGACCACAATACACTGATCTGTAAATTACACCACTACGGAATTCGTGGACAAGCTGCCGATCTTGTTCTTTCCTATTTATCAAACAGACAGCAAAAAGTAAACGTTGGCGGGGCTACGTCCTTGGGGTCTCTTGTTAAGATGGGCGTGCCGCAAGGTTCAATTCTTGGCCCTTTCTTATTTTTAGTTTACATAAATGACCTTCCTTACATGATAGCTAAGTTCTCGGATATAATTTTGTTCGCTGATGACACTTCACTTATTTTTAAAATAGATAGAAAAGACAGGGATTTCTTACATGTTAACGATAGTCTAGCTATTCTTTCGAAATGGTTTGCAGCTAATAATCTCTTACTGAATGCGAACAAAACGAAATGTATTAGGTTCTCATTGCCAAATGTTCCCCAAGTAGATTTAAATTTAAAACTTGATGGCAAGAAACTAGATGCTATTTCGGAAACTGTATTTTTAGGAATTACTCTAGATTCGAAACTGCAGTGGGGTCCCCACATTAGAGCTATGTCAGGTAGATTAAGTTCAGCTGCATATGCAGTAAGAAAAATTAGGCAGTTGACCGATATAGGTACAGCTCGATTAGTATACTTTGCTTATTTCCACAGTATTATGTCTTATGGCGTTCTACTGTGGGGTTCTGCAGCTGACGTAGATTCAGTTTTCATTTTGCAAAAGAGGGCAATCCGCGCAATCTATAAAATGGGGCCTCGCGAGTCTCTTATAAACAAATTTACAGAAATTGATATACTGACTCTTCCCTCTCTTTATATCTTTGAATGTATTTTGTATGTTCGCAAAAATTTAGGCCTTTTCAAAATAAGAAGCGATTTCCATAACATAAATACGCGTAGTAAAAATGAAATTGTAATACCAAAATTTAGATTAACTAAAACTAGTAAATCATTTCTTATAAACAGTATCCGCTTCTATAACAAGTTGCCAAAGTCTGTTACTGAACTTAGCTATGGAAAGTTCAAATCACACATCAAACGTGTCCTTATCAAAAAAGCATATTATAAGATAAAAGACTACGTTGAAGACAAGGAAGTTTGGCAATAATTCCTTCTGCACATGTGGCTTCCCTGGTAGCTCAATACAGGATGAACTGCTCCCGAATGACGATGTACATTTTGTATTCAAGTTTTTCAGTTTTTACATTCTTTCACATTTACTCATTTTTGAAATTATACACCTACAATTGTACATTGTACTCTTTAATATTAGTTGTCATGGCAATAATGACATTTGGTTTAAATAATGTAATATGTCTTATTTAAGAAATAATATTATTTATGTAGATTATTTTATAGATTATTTTATACTTTGTGAATGTGAGAACGTTGTAGGCCTTGTAGACTGTAGACAATTTTCTATCTTATTCAGTACCTGGTACTTGTTGACAGGCCTACACTGTCCTCCCATACTATTAACACTGTAATTTGAAACAATTGTAAAAACGAATTATTTTTAAAAGAGTAACCGTGGAGTTTCTTGCCGGCTCTTCTCCATAGGAACCAACTATTTGGAACCGTGCACCTAGCTTCTGACGTTTCATAAGTGCCCATGTAGGTTTATATGAAATAAAAATATTTTGATTTGATTTGATGGACTAGCGATATTCTAAATACTTAAATATTTAAAACGATTGCCAGCGGCTTCGCCCGCGTGGAGGTCGGAAAATGTCCCGCGGGAACGTACTACTGGGATAAAAAGTAGCCTATGTCCTTTCTCAGGCTCTAAACTATCTGTGTACCAAATTTCATTTAAATTTGTTCAGTAGTTTTAGCAGGAAATCGAGACAGACAGACAGACAGACCGACAGACAGACTGAGTTACTTTTGCATTTATAATATTAGTGTGGATTTTAAAGTACAGTTCTAGAAAAATATCTACGACAATGAGCCATCTATAAAACACATTCGTGGGTACCTAGGATTAATCATATTTCTTTTGTTTAAAGATTAAAGGCATTGACGCAACATTTTTATATAGCTCTTAGCAACCTATACAAAAAAAAAAAAACATAAGTAGGTACCTACCTAAACTATAGTAATAAACCAACTATATTAAAGAATAAAGTTACTTTGGATTTTACTTTGAGCGAATCCTCAGCAAACCGAAACGTCAACTTTGTAGGTAGGTACGTATTTTGCTTTTTTTTTTCATGACAGCAAAGAAGTATGAAGTTCATGGGGATACTAACATCTTTTTTTGAATGTGGCTTGATACATCGTCAGCATTTTCCCGTCGAGGTCATCGCAGGGATGGTCCAGAATGTCATTGGTCACATTCACCATCTACAATTTAGTTATTAAAAAGTCAGATCCGAAGGTACCTATGATTCCAACTAATAAAGTCATCAACAAAGAAAAAGAAAATCTTTCATTCCATACTGAAATATACTTAGTACAAATACTCCAACATAGTCAAATTCCTGTTGACAAAGCTAGCTCTCGTAGCAAGTCGCAATGCTTGGCTGGGGTAAAGCTACACTGCTAAATCAGACTACGCCGCTACGCCACCTATACCGCTACACAAACTACGCAGTTACGTCATAATACGCTGCTACGTCAGTCTACGCAGCCATGTTGAACTGCGCCGTTATGTCATACTTCAACACTAATTTTGACTTCGCTGCTATGTCATTGCGTTGCTAGCTGCTACGTCCGACTAAGACCGCTACGCCAGCACAACGGACTATGCTGCTACAGCAGACTACCACGTAGATATTCCTAAAACAATCCTGTTAACCAGTTTGCCACGTTACCTGCTTCCGCAGCTGCTCATAGTCATGACATAGCTTCTGCTCTTTCTCTAAAAGCTGTTTGTATTGCTCCACTCTCGGTGAGTAGGAGTGAGCATCGCAGTGGCAGTATGGAGCCACTGGGGCAGGACGCTCGATTGGCTTCGCGTCCGGCAGGGGTGGCTCGCATGGCCTGGAGACCACCAGAAATTATAATGTCATCAGCTGCTTTTAACAGAATTTATTTGCCAAAAGTTGATGATTCGTAAGAATTGTTTATAGTGAAGAGACCTATGAAATCAGGGACCCTAATACCAGGTATTCAGGCTGGAAGACTCAATTATAATACTCATGTTTGAAAGGTAAAAGTTTATGTAGTAGCGTAAAAAAAAGAATAAGTACAAGGATTCACAAACTCCATGAAAACCAATTAAATTGGTACCACAGTTATATTTTATGGCATTTTATTGTTATGTTCCTTATACGTATCTAGAACAAGTCACGATTTCAAAGATAAGTGCACCAATACGCAATGCGACATGGTCAAGACTTGTCCCTATATCTAATGAGTGTGGGTTGTGGAAATCCATAAATGACGACCGTGGGAAATAAAGTCAGTTGCTACCGATTTACAAGGTTTAGTATCTCGAATGCGTTGATAGATAGTCACTTGTGGCAAGGGCGCCAAGTGAGTATACTACCCCACATAATTTGCACCGTAAATTTATGAGTCAACGTTAAAACAATTTTTAAAGGTTTGAGGTGTCTTCAATTTGTATGCATCGTAAATTCAGCGACACCCTTGCTCTTAGCTGCACCTACCTATTCCATAAATTATGATACTGCCGATGCCTACACTCAAGTGACATCTTAGAAGCAACCTTGGCGTCTCTAATTTAATTTCTACCCACAAAACTTAATACTCCAATATTATTTTACATTCGGTCGCGAACTCAATGTGGTTGAGAATGCAGTGAAGGCCACCCAGTAGGGACAATCGAATCTGACCACGCCATGGATAGTGGTGAATAGATCGGACACGCGGTAAAATAGGATTATGCAAACATAAACGCAATTGCAATATTGATACTGTACTTTTCCCTGATCAGCAAAAATAAGAGTAGACAACCCGAATGAATAACTAGCATTAATATAATAGCGCAAAGTGAGATAAAATAGTTTTCTTGCTATAACAATTCCGTCAGGCGCATTGTAATTTTAAAAGTTTACATACTTTCCAATAATGGGTTTCGGAAACGGCCACTGGTAATCGGTACTTTGAGTTGTGCTGAAATCCATGGTGTTTTAGAGTTTCTGAAAGTAATCAGTTTATCTTATTTTCTTTTCTAAACTTTATCCGTCAACAAAGTGTCATTCCTACCAAGCTCACTCACTTTAACTTATTACGTTAATATTTTTAAGATTTATTATTACTACTTTAGCTAATTGACACCCTACATAATTTAGAATTGCTTTTGAAGCCAAAAATTTTAGTTGTAAAAGAATTTCTTCAATGAGGGAAGATAAAAACATTTTTGAAGTTTTGCGTTTTTTTTCTTATTTTGTTGTCCTTATCATTAGACAGACAGTGTTTATTATCAATAGATGCAGTTTTACATTTTGCGTGAACCTCTTTAAATAAAACCAAAAAAAATTGCTATTCGTCACCCGATTAAATAAGAATGTGTATAGTAATCGTGCTTCTCCTCTTCCACAAATGTACTTCTTATACTAGCCGCCTAATACTATTATTGTCACTTAACAAAAAGGTTTCTTTTACTGGAAAATATTTCTTTTTGAGAACAAAAATACACATCTTAAATTTAGTACATTACGGAAACGTCACACTTTATTTACTTAAATATACTTTTCAGGATTTGTTTGTTTATTTTTTGCGTCTGTTTTTCTTTCATTATTTTTTTATTCAAGTTGTAGTTTGTTTAATGGGTACTTCATATTTCTACGTATGGCTACATTACAGCAAACTTCAAATATTTCAGCTGTCAACATCGTTGTTTTCCTGTCATCCGTCATCAAATCAGCTGTGTATCACACACAGAGAACATGTAACATAATAAATGTGCGTATTAAAATTATTGGTGTGAAAATGTCCACTGAGACATCTGATAAAAAATCAACTCAATGTTTATGATAAATTCACGGTGGAAGAGACATGGCGCGCCGGAGGAGCAGCGGCATCACGAGCCTGGGGTTTAACCAGGATCAAGGTTTGTGTTACTTCCTAGTTCGTCAACCTGAGTTCTTTGTTCTCAGGTGGTGTTAGTATTATTCATATTTGAGATGAGCTGCGTGGTTGGGAGGCGAGGTTGATGTCGGTGGAGAGCGCGTGCTGCGAGGTGCGACGCAGGCAGTGCGCGGAGCTTCCCTCGCCACGATCTCGCGTAGCTGCGTTCTCCACGTGTTGTTTATATTTTTAGTGCGCGCCCACGCGTAATTTCCATTCTTCGCAAGTCCGCTCGCTATTGTTTGGGCGTTGGTTTTGTTTGCCCTCGTACTGGCCGCATGTACTTGCAATTTAAAACGCAATTTTGTTAAATTTCCAAACGCACGTCATAGTGTTATGATCTTTCATTTTCTTATTGTTTTGATAAACAGCTGTTGTTTGTTTTGTATGTTTAGTATCTTAATACAGTTTTGTTTCTAATGGTGTAATTGCTGTCCGATGTACAATATACTTATATAGGCACAGTACAATAACAGTAATAAAATCACACCGCTATGAACAAATTTACATACATTATTATCTGTATAATAGTAAGTGTTTATTGTTGCAAAAACAAATCTATAATTAGTGTATTATCACAGCAGAATAACGCACTCATTGTAATTAATATTATTCAAAAAGTCTTATTAGATAAAGTAGTTCTTTGTTCCATATATTTCCTGGGTTACTCATAGACATAGTTATTCACTGAATGTAATGATTATGTTTCTTTGTAGGCTGCTTCACGTGCTGCCTTAAAACCGGCTTGCGCGTCTACAATGTGGAGCCACTTGTTGAGAAAGCTCACTACAGTAAGTATTTTTGTATATTATGTTACTTATTTCCTTACTGCTGTTAAGATAAGAAACAGATTCTCAATGTCCTTAGGATAACAGAAATACTTCAGTGGTTATACTAACTAGTAAAGTAAAACTATTGTATAAGTATTGTCTACACAATGAACAGTGGCAGTTAGGAATGGTCCATGTGAGGGAATTTTATAGTTTGGATTTTGGAATGTTATTTGTTAATTATATGGGCCTACAACAAAAGGCCCCCTCTAGGTTTTTATTAAAGCTAACCTATATTGTCCCATGTTGGGCATATTTTTCATATTGTTTCTCATAGATTCCCAGTACATCTATGTTAGTCAGAAGACCGAAAGTTTGATAACCATTCTTAAGGGTCCAAGGGGTATGGTATTGTATTCCTGTCAGGGTCGCGAGATTGTTCGAAAGAGATACCGTGACCCTGGCACATGGGCAACTGAAGGAACACAGGTGGGTTTTAGTCAGTAAAAGTTTGACACACCCTGCCGCTCCGCCCAGAGCGGGAGAAGTCATTTAATGATTTCCCATCCAAAAAAAAAAAAGAAAAAAAAAGGGGTATTGTATTACCTACTAACTGGGTTGCAGAGGTCAGATAGGCAGTTGCGGAATGTAAAATACTGGTATTCAGCTGTATCTGTTCAGACTGGAAGCCGACCCCAATATATTCGGGATAGGTTAGGCATATGGATGGATTCCCAGTTCTTTTTTAAAAGCTTTTATGTATCCAGCCCTGATTACTTAGTACCTTAGTAAACATATTGGTCAAATCTTGCACTCTAAATAAAAACCACTTCCTCTTACCCTACAGAGTTAACATTTTAAATGTTGATTGTTTTTCATAGACAATGCATTTTTTCCTTTTCTTCTTCTCCATTCAATTTGATTAATGAAATGAAATTGTTTATTCTGTAAATAGGATATTGGAATCACTTTCATTGTCATATAATAAACAACAAAATAAGCTAGATGAAGTCAACATCTGTGCAAAAATTGTGAAACATACTGAGGTGTCAAAGGTGTCTTGAAAGTCTAGACAATAAGTGAATTTGAATTAAGTGTATGATAATATAAATATGTATTTGTATGCCAATATGGTGCATGGCGATTATGGCAATCCCCCCAAATTGAGGGAGGGCTACGTCCTGCATTGGGCGTCTTTCGTCTGAAATGAGGGTGATGATGGTGAATCTTGGTCAGATCATGTGTGAATCATGTATATTTGGAAAAACTGATATCCTACTAAAATAATGAAAAATTATATAATAGTAAATCTGAAAATAGCGTTGACCTACAATATGTGTGCATATTGTAAACGGAATTCAATTTGTAGATGTAACTTGAGAGTACATAACTTTATTTTTAGACGCATACAAATTGTGTTTACTCATGCATATAAGTTTATTTATATTTTCGTGTTTCATAGAAAGGTCTGTGGTAAACAAATTTAGTACATAACATATCGTATTTGAACCTTGCTATAAAATCCTGTTACTTTAGGTGGAAACTTCAGGGTAGTCCGAATTTGCAACATCTATACTATACTAATATGCTGAAGCTGAATAGTTTGTTTGTTTGGTTGAACATACTAATCTCGGGAACTACGTTTATTGTTGGATAGCCTATTTATCAAGGAAGGCTATAGGGTATATAACATTACAGTAAAACCCTTAGGGGCCGAGTAAAAAGAAGACCTCGCACGGGCAGGCGATTCGATGCGACGGGGTGGGTCGTGGGAGCAAGACATGTAACGCAGACGAAGTCGCGGGCACAAGCTAGCGAATATAAGATAATAATTATCTTCAGGTAAATAAAAGCGTTTAAAACAGTAGCCCACCAGAATCGGTAACAGATACACAGATATATAATAATAAAATATACCTATTTGTACACATACCTATCATTATTATAAGCCCGAAAGTCTGACAACCAGTCTTACCAAGGGAGGTCAGATAGGCAGTCGGTCCATGTAAAATACTGGTACTCAGCTGCATTTGGTTAGACTGGAAGCCGACCCCTACATAGTTAGGAAAAGGCTAGGCAGATGATGAGGATGACCTATCATTCATATAAATTAAGTAGAGCCGTTTCATCTGATTATTTTGCTTATACTGAATACAGACGATTCTAATTAATTATGTACCATATACGCCGGGTGGAAAGTTGTTTCCGGCGGGAAGGGATTGTGTTTTGTTTTCGACGTGTGTGATGAGAGGGGTAGGCAATGAGGTGCGGGTGATACTTGATTTTTTTCTCGTTTTTTGCATCAGCTAAGTTCAAATTTTCTAACGTTTTTTTACAATTTGCATGTCAATGTTAGGTTGTAGGTTGATTTAAACATGATTCAAGACCGTAACACGTTGGTATTTATAGAATTATGATCATTAAAATCATCGATACAGCTCTCTAAATTCTTTCTTTTGAATTTCACGGGGTAATGTGGAGCTTTCAGCTTAAAAATCTATACTAATGCTGAGTTATATTTTTATTTTGTTTGAACGCGCTAATCGCTTGACCTATAAGACGGATTTCAAAAATCTTGCAGGCAGTAGCCCAACTTTTGGGAAGGTTAAACCCTTAGGACCCGAGCCAAAATAAAAAAGTCTGAAAAAATCCTAAGGGATACCAAAGTATTTCGTACCTAAATATTCTCATTTCTTTTAATTGAAACGAGAGATGAAATCGCGGGGCACAGCCAGTTAATAAATAAAAAACGTGTATGTAATTAATTAACATTGATTTTTTAACGTAATTTGCGTAATGGAATTGTACTACCCGCATATTTGAAATGTAATTATTTTATGCAAATGTTAACTTAACTGCTTTCCTTGAACATCTGTAGAATATGCTAATTATATTTGGAACTAGCTTCAGCCCGCGGCTTCGCCCGCGTGCAAGTTGGACATTGTACCATAGCAACGTGCTACTGCGACAGCCTATATTACTCATTGTAACTCAGCTATCTGCTCGTGAAAGTCCCGTCAAAACCGATCCAGCCGTTTCGGAGATTAGCCGGATCAAATAGAAAAATGTAATAAAAAATGTTTTGTTCTTTCTATGTACCTACATACCATATATATAATGCACTAGCTTCTGCCCGCGACTACGTCCGCGTTAAATTTCTTGTTCTTCCGACCTTTCCCGTCGCGTCGAATCGCCTACCCGTGCGATTTTTCCCGTTTTGGCAACGTTTTTCATTACTGCTCCGCTCCTCTTAGTTGTAGCGTGATCGTATATAGCCTATAGCCTTTCTCGATAAATAGGCTACCCAACACAAAAATAATTTTTCAATTCGAACCAGTAGTTCCTGAGATTAGCGCGCAACCAAACAAACATACAAACAAACTCTTCAGCTTTATAATATTAGTATAGATACGAAAGCGTATGCATTATGTAAAAAGCTGTTATTTTGACATTACAAATATAAACTACAATTTTATTTATTTGTACAGATGTTGGATTAGGTTTTCACAGTTATAAAATTGTGCTTTTTTTATATAAACTTCAATGTGTATGTCATTATCAGAGGTATGCAGAAGTGTCTACTAGAAGGTGCGAAATTGGTCGAAGTTGCGAAATTTTATAGTTGAACAAAAGTTCAGCTATAAAATTTCGCAATATTAGGTCTCAAATTAGTCAGTTTATTGTTATTTACTGTACAATTTCTACCCCGGGAATACCAGGGATGTAATTAAATAATCAATCTCTTTCCATTAGGCGTGGTCGAGGTCTAGAGCAGGGCAAATCAGCAATAAAAAATAAAATAAAAAATTATTTGTAGGTTTATATCGATCCAGCCCGTCCCTTGCTGCCCTCAACCAGCAATGTCCTAAGTCGCTCTAGTTTTAAGTGTTTAAACCCTGGCTGAAGGTCTTAATTTATTAAGGTAGTCACAGGGCAAGTCCGGTTAAGCAGCCGACAACTTCATAGGTTTGACTTGCGAGATGTCATTCCTAAAAAGACAAAATAAAAAAATGTTTTGCAAAAAAAAAAAAAAATTGGACCACTAATCGATATGTAAAGTATTTCTATTAACTAAATAATATTACTTCTATTGATAACTCAGCGCAGGTATTAATTCATGATCAACCGTAAAATCGCCATGACCAAGCTGATATAAACGGTACAAAAATTAAACAGATACCTACCTAGTTTGTACACAATACAAAATTAGCATTTTAAAACCGCACCATCATACGACGCAGTTTATTTACATGTATTGACTTTTGTGAACTTTTAAGATGCGTAGGCACCTAAGTTATTTATGCTATAACTTGTCAACATAAAGGGAGGGTAGTTAGGATGAATTTATCACAGAAAGAAACTTAACATTGTAGTTAAGAAAACCATATTTTTCCATACAACGATATACGTCACTGTCAGTTATCCAACCAAATTTTTGATTCAAGGTTACCGGGTAGCTTACCCGGTTTTGATTTATTTGCGAATTTCAAAAATAACGTTTCATGCAATTGTGATCGTTATTTCAATTCACGCATACTGTAAAAAACCGTGATATGACCGTATTTGGGATCAGATAACGTTGTGTTGGTTGTCCTAAGATATTATTATAAGATAAGATATTATTTTTGTATTGCGTTGACTTAAAGCTTGATTTTAGAGTGCCAAGGGAGCGTAGAGTTACGTGTTTGATATTAAATTTTACTGGATACTTCCACGGGTTCCTGTGACAAAAGGGGCTCTGACAGAATGACAGACGGACGGACAACGAAGTGATCCTTTAGGGGGTTACGTTTTTACCTTTTGAGGTACGGAACCCTAAAAACAACATGATTGTATGTGCGGAAGGTGGAATACCGGATGCCTACTATGACGCATTCAGGAACACTTATGCCCAACTGTGGACTCAGATAGTATTTTTTTTGAAATCAAGCTTACTTCGTTCGCGCTTGCATTCATCTCTATTTCTGTAGCTTTTTTTCTTGTTGACAAAACACGAAATAGTCATTCATCATCATCATCATCATCATCAGCCTATAGCAGTCCACTGCTGGACATAGGCCTCCCCAATTGCACGCCATTTAGCTCGATTTTCGTTATTATAGTTTTATTTCGTTATTATTTATTATTATTATTTATTTATTATTTCGTTATTAATAGTCATTCAATGGGATTAAATGAACTTTGAGGGTTGTGTTGATGATTTTAATAATTAAAAATTTGTTTCGGTCGCTAATCAGATTTTATTCAACATAGCTTCCGCCCGCGACTTCGTCCGCGTCAAATTTTTGCTCCCCTGGCCCTTCCCGTCGCATCGATGCCTGCCGGTTTTCGAACATGTTTCGTTGTTGCTCCGCTCCTTTTGATCTTAACGTGATGTTTAGCCTTCCTCAATAAATAGGCTACCCAACACAAAAAGAATTTTTCAATTCGGACCAGTAGTTCCTGAGATTAGTGTGTTCATCCAAACAAACAAACTCTTCAGCTTTATAATATTAAGTATCGATAACCTTTAAACTGCTAAAAACGCAAGAAATTTTAACACGCGTCAAATTTCTTGCTCCATCGACCCACCCGTCGGGCGTCGCGTCGCCTGTCCGTGCAAGTATTTAATATTAGTGACTTTTTTCTATTTGCTCGATTCCTACGGGTCCTAGTGTGACGTTCCTCGATAAATAGGCTACTCAACATTAAAATATTTTTTCAATTCCAACCATTACTTTTTCAGATTAGCGCGTTCAACAAAACCAAAAAAACTTTTCAGCTGTAAATATTATTACCTATACATAGTATGGGGGCGTCCATTAATTACGTGAGGCATTTTTGAGAATTTTTCGACCGCCCCTCCCCCCTTGGTGATATATCGTAAGATTTTGCTCAACTCCCTTCCCCCTCCCCTAATCTAACGCGAGATTCTTCAAAACTTCTATTTCGGCTGTAAGCGTGTTGGATTATTGAGAATGAAAAAAAAAACCAAAAACACAACCTGTCCTATTACTTTTATTGAAGACTAGCAAAGACTAGTATTTGTGAATATTACTGTAATTTAAAATCACAATCATAAAATTAAATAATGAATATCAAACAAAAAATAAGAAAAGATTTATTCTAATTCAGTCCATGAATTTAACTCAAGAATTTATTCTCTTGACTCAAGAAAATCATTTTCTTCAAAATGGTATTTTTGGTTCAAGATTTTGGCTCTTGAGTCAAGTTAATTTTTTTATCAGTGTACTATTGTCTAAGATTTGGCTATATTTTATTGTAGAAATAATTTTTCACGCAATTTTACACCGTTTTCTGCGAGAAAAATAATTACGTGATATTTGCCAAGATCCCTCCTCCCCCCTAAGTGAGATTTGGAAATATTTAGCTTGATCTCCCCCCCCCCCCCCTAGAACACCTCACGTAATTAATGGACGCCCCCTATGTATAAAGCTTAAACAAGCCTAGGATATCATTACAGTAACTGCCAGGGTCGCGAGATCAGTTTGAGAGAGGTACCGTGGCCCTGGCATATGGGCAACTGATGGAACACGGGTGGGTTTTAGTCAGTAAAAGTCTGACACGCCCTTCCGCTCCGCCCTAGAGTGGGACTAGAGACGTCATTTGATGATTTCCCACACACAAAAAGAGTAAAAAAACATTACAGTAAAGATGACATCATTTCATCAGCTAGGTAGTCGTCCACAAAGTGACGTGCTAATTCCGACAAAAACAAAATAAATCTACCGTATGAAAAATAATTAGTAATCATCCTGATGATACGAAAAAACACACGTATCATTCATCGATCGTAATTCGGTCCAATGGCTTTCGAACATGTCACAACGTTTGACCATTGGAACTCGAGACGGAGTGAATGAACTCCTATATTTAGATCGTTCTGGTGATCTTTGATTGAAATCCAATCCTAATCTGAACGCGGTCCAACAGTTTGCGAAGATTTATCGTTTTTTAATGACAATGCACTTTACTCTGGGTTTGTAGAACTAAATAGAAATGCATTAGTGAACATATTTCTCAGAAAAATCTGGTAATTACCTACTTATCTGTATTTTGAGCCAAAGATGTGAAAATACAATGGCTAAGTTTCAGTGTAGGCTTTGTTACATCAGCATAATCATCATCATTTCAGCCGTAAGACGTCCACTGCTGGAGCCTCCCCCAGGGGACTTTGCCATAATGGCCACGCTTGGCAGGCGGCTTGGCGATCGCAGTATGGTGGTAAAATGCATAGAGAATGCTGCTGCCCATTCTAGATTTTGCTACAAACATATATATTTCCATCTCAAAATACCTACTTACGTACCATGTTGGTTTAACCCATTTGCTGCAGAATACACTCTCCAATGCCAATAACAATGAAAAGAAACATTTCATAAATCTTAAAGACTAATTTAAAGAGAGCAAACATTATTTGCTCAAGTACCTACTTGTGCATATAATGTTTGCCGTCTTTAAATTCTCTAACTACATATTTATGTATATCAGCAGCATATATGTACCTAATCAATCTCGGGTAAGCCGCGTGAGTCATCGTCAACTAAAGAAAACCAGTTGTTTTTGTTATTTGATTTAACTTGAGATGTTCTTAAAAATACAGTCTTCACAATGAGTCAATGTACGCTTTAAAACATGCTAATTCAAACTTAAGACACAATTCCAATCTCGAAGCCTTCGAGACTGTAGTACAGGTCATTGGACATTTTCTAATGCGCAGGCCATTCACCACTTTCACAGCCCTTTGGACATTGAACCCATGTCCTAAAGTGTACGCTGACGAGAAATAAGTGAGCGATGCAAAACGAATAAGTAACAATTTGAATAGACGAAAACGTTAACAAAATTACACTACTGTAGTATTTGCCACTAGAATAAATTAAATATTTCTCTCTGACAACCCGGTAGTCTCGTGCAATGTATACAATATTAATGAGACTCCTAATTTGTGCAATTCTATGACCAACAACAGACTGGTGAATTCATAAGTACGTGCTCATTACGTATTCTTCGTTTGTACACTAAATTCTAAGGTCATGGCTGCGTATGATACCGTCGCCTTTGTTGACATAGCATGAGTAAATTGTTCCGTATAACTTGGGCAAATAGATCACGAATTACGAGCAGTGCGTAGGCGCAATCGGGGCGTGAGATATGTATATTAAATTTTCACGCCTAAACTATTGAACGGATTTAGATAAAATTTGGGAAGGAAATAGATGCCACCCTGGGGAAGGACATTAAAAAGCTATTTTTTGTCCCGGTAGCACGTCATCTCCGTGAGACAATTTTCGGCAACCATACCGGCGAAACCGCAAGCAGACCACAGAAGCTAGTGATAAATATTTTAGTAGTGTAAGCGTAACGTTTGCGACAATAATATTATGGCAATATGTACGTAAATGTGAATTATGTACGCAGCTGTGTATTAGGAACCAAAAACAACAGTGATGACAAAAGTTACTCATATCTAAGGTCAGCTCATATCTAACGGAAAAATGCCCGAGCAATTTACCTTAGGCATAATATCGACACAGTCGATTCGTGCATGCTCGCAACTCGGTTGCTCTTGAAATGCGGCCAGAGAAGCCTCGAGGCTGCCCGAGGAGTTTTCAAACTGACACTTATGCACCATTCTTTTTCATTACAGACAGACAGGATAAGCTCCAGACAGAGAGGAGTAAAAAGGAGAAAGGGAGGCCTTTGCCGTGCAGCCCACAGCAGGGCAAAGGCATCCCTTTTGTTCCCTCTTCTTGTTTCTCCTTTCGTTGTTGTTGTAACAACAACTTTGGTTAAAAATTAAGAACTTTACTAACAACATTTTGTTCCTAAACTTCCTGCTGCCTTTTCTAGAATTAAACTTAATAATAACGCGAGTGATGAAAGGATGAGCCTAGGCAACAGGCAAAGTTAAAAAGAGAGCCAAATCTCCTAAAGATATCAGAAAATGAGGCTGAGTTTTTGACAATAAAGTCTATGTCATACTTACTGGCTGGTTCACGATGGAAGAAGAATCTCACTGTCTCTCAAACCTAGTTAACTAACTACATTTCCCCAACTTCAGGCAAGGAGGAGCTCGGCGATGTGTCCCTCTGCGAAATGGTGTTCCGCACCAACTGGCTGCTGGTGGTGAAGGCGCGCCGCCCCTGCAGCCTCATGCTGCTAGACGATCAACAGCGCGCCTTCAAGGCAGAGGTGTTGTTCAAGTCGCCAATCAAAGCACTGAGAGCGAGGAAGGACAAGTAAGATAGTGTTTTTGGTACCTTAAAAGCTAGAGACTAAGGCTGTGTTGCGTTATTATGCGTGCAGTTGTGTCATTTGGGTCCCGTGGGTCACCTGAACTCCTGGGCTTGTGGCTTACAAATACCAGCCGTATAGGTCGGTCGGGCCTGTTAGTCTAGTGGTTAGTGACCCTGACTGCAAAGACTGAGGTCGTGGGTTCGATTCCCACCCAGGACAAATCTTTATGTGATGAGCACGATCATTTGTTCTGTGTCTGGGTGTAATTTATCTATAATATGTATGTATTTAGTAATATATAAGTATGTTTATCAGTTGTCTGGTTGCCATAGTACAGGCTCAGCCTAGTTTGGGATCAGATAACGGTGTGTTGGTTGTCCTAAGATATTTATTTTTTATTTTTTATCGATCAGGTTAAGCTACGCTTGTCTCGGTTAGTCCATGGATGTATGGCCATCTTTACATACCAAAAGCCGTACTATGTTACAAGTTAAGCCGTTGGTCCCTGCTGTCAAACGTGGATCTTTGGCAGCCATTTCGTAACGTCAGAAGGCCGAAAGTTTGTCAACCAAGTTTGAATCTTACCAAGTGGTATCGTGTTACCCAGTAACTGGGTTGTGGACGTCTGATAGGCAGTCGTTCCATGTAAATTACTGGTATTTAGATGAATTCTGTTAGATTCGAAGCTGACCCCAACAAAGTTAAGAAAAGACATGATGGATCAGGTAAACTCAGCGGGCCCTCAACGCCCTGTATAATATAACAACACTTTTAATATGCTGTTGGGACTGTCGAGATACAGTAATGCGTCTGGCATGTTTATAGAGGGTCGGATTGATGGCTCTCAGGCCATCATGAGAAAAACGCGCCTGCATATTGCACCGTATCCGAATAAGCTCCATTAGCATTTTGTGTACACCTAGTCAGCATCTTTTGAACGAAAGAGAAAAAGACACGTCAAGTTACGTTATACTAGTTACAGTGCAGTGGAGCCCACTCTACTCTCTCTCTTTTTTGTGGTGGTTAACATAGTTTTGACCCATATTGTATACTAAAACAAATATGGATTAACGTCTGCGAAGGACGAATGGTCCGAAAAAACCTCCCTGCCGCGTCTGTCTGTCTGAACGCGCTAATCCCTAGAACTACCTGTCGGATTTGAAAAATTCCTTTTGCATTCGATAGCCCAATTCTTGAGGACTGTAGTTAATCTATTATTATTTGACCAATGTGTCTAAATACCTCATCAAAATCCGTATCCGTATGTAGAGGCTGTCATGAGTATGGTCGGGAATCATATTTTGTTTAATATTCAGCCTGAAACTGACCTGCCCCAAATACGTTACAAAATTTGAATTTCGCGGGCTACCCTAACTTCCACCTTAAGATTTGAGCGCCTGAGACCACCCGAGGGAACACTTCCTGGAATACATTGTTTCATCAGATTAGATTGTTTCAATTGGTTATGTTCTGGAGCAGGTCTTTGTGCACAGATTGAGCTCTCTCTCTCTTATACTTATAGATAGCTAGACTTTAAATACGTACCGTATTTAAACTGTCTTAGTTTTATAACATGGGTCTTGCAGCTTACAGACAGACTTAAATCTCACGTTTACAATACCCCAGACAAATTGAACGCCAACACATTTGTCTAGACGAATAAAAATTAAACGCTTATAGCAAATTCGGAACAACGTCTATATTTACAGAAATCTGATGTAAGTAGCTATATTTTCGGTTTTAAGGATATTAGCGAAGCCCAATTTCGTTAGAAATTAGGAATAGTTTTGTGGATTTAAATCTGGATGCGAGCAATGATCCACGATCCGTAGTCACTAAGAACATTTAACAGGACCAAGCAAGGTCGAAGCTTAAACACTATTTGCAACCGAACTATGTCGTACAAATTGAGAATATGAAATCAAGAAACGTGACCAACCCAGCTGAGCCAGACATTAACAAACGTAGTATAATATATCGACTTTAGAACGATAAGATAAGGCCAACCTTCACCGAATAACCCAATAATAAATTGTAAAATATTAATGCCATTGATTTATAGTACTGAATATATCATTGACGTGTTTCTGTTTTGATTGATGTATATTTTAATTAATGTAAATAAA
The DNA here is from genome assembly GCA_947507805.1 of Aporophyla nigra. Taxonomy (NCBI): domain Eukaryota; kingdom Metazoa; phylum Arthropoda; class Insecta; order Lepidoptera; family Noctuidae; genus Aporophyla; species Aporophyla nigra. The sequence continues at coordinate 19,490,264 of OX382292.1, read as the reverse complement.
AACAACTTTCTTATCCTTGGGACTGAAATCTCGATTGAAGACGATATTAGCATTCATTCACCTCTTCGGAATGGCATTTTATGGTTCATTCTAGGGTTCTAAAAGGTAAAGAACAAGAATTGTGTATGTGTTATAATAAACGTCTTCGCAGGCAGTGTCTATAAAGACACGTAGTCGGTAATGAGAGGTGGTGTGTCTGACCTATCGTGCTGAAATATTTCGCAATAGAATAGCATTTGGTTGGCGGCTGCCCTTTCGCCTCACAAAATCAGTTAGGTATGAAACCAAAAACAAAAGCTCCTTATTCTATATAGCCATGGATGAACGTGGAACAAATCGTTCTTTTTTTAAACATTCAACACTGCGGATGGCAAGATTCTATTTTTAGCAAAACCAATGGAGTGTCGGGAGATCGTTAGGAAACATTAATAAATTTTGATACTTGAATCAGTTTCAATTAAAAGATTTACAACAATCGTGCGTGACTTTTGTTCGTTTTGCGCGGGATTTTCATTTGAATGACGCACTTGTATATCTAATAATATAGCCGTTTGTAATTAATTTATTTGCAGACTATTGGGTGATTCATGTGATTATTATTCAGCTATTTCAAGGAAAGTTAAGTTTTATGCAAAAGTGACATTGATCTTGCATCCATTGTTGTTAACTCGGTCTATTCGAATTATACCCGTAACAGCCATGTGAACATAATTCAGGATTGCATACTATATATAAGCTATCACGCCCTTTATGCTAGGAGACTTTTGTTTTGGTATTATGCTATGTTCACATTTTAGTCTTTCCTTAAGTATAGTTTTCATTTATTTGTTAGTATAATGGCATGGCTAGCTGACATATATGACAAATGATTTAATTTAATGTTCTGTGTCTCGTAATATTAAGTACTTTGCTACTATTATACCTATCGAATCAAGTTTATCTAACTAAACAGACAGCTGTCCTCCTGAGAAGATCGTTGCGTCACTTCTACCCAGCCAAAGCAATAGGCAGTGGTGAAGAGCGGGCGTTTTTGGGGGACTGTCACGTAACACAGTCCCCCAAAAACGCCAGCTCTTTTTTGATGTATTTTGTCGGACATTAGTGAAGAATCGGGTGTAAAGTTCACTTTACCACTATGGAAAAGGGAGGATCCTCTGACCAGACGAGTGTTGTGCTTAGTGGGCAATTGCCAGGGGACTTACTCTTCAACCTAATTTTAATTTCAATCTAAAGCCAAATACGATTCCAATGTTAATTTTGCATACACGTGATTCGGTACTCTTGAAAATTTCAATCTAAAGCGAAATACGATTCCAATGTTAATTTTGCATACACGTGATTCGGTACTCTTGAAAACTATAGTGTCAACATTGGAACAGCAACAACGCCCGATTCCACTTAGTTCTCCAGAATGGACACCCAATTTAAACACTTTTTGGCGCTAGCGTCAAACTCAAGAATACGAAACGTCAAAATTCCAATGTCAATCGATCGGAATTAAAATCAAGAGTAAGTACCCTTTTGGAACGAAGTTCATTATCGCGCGTTGTGAAAAGGGGCTAGACGGAAAAAATTCTTACGAAAAGTTGTCACGACATGCTTTAACCGACTTCAAAAAAAGGACGAGGTTTCTCAATTCGACCGTATATATTTTGTATGTTGTTGTTTTTTTTGTTGTGAGTAGAGAGGGAGAGATGGAGAGAGGGGGGAGGGGAAGAGAGAGAGAGAAGGAGATAGGGAGAGAGAGAGAATATTTTTGTTGAGTGTATACAGGTTTTTTGTACATAATAAATAATTAAAAAATTATAACTATTATGAATCCTGGAACGGAACTTCGTTCCATCCGGGTGTCCCTTGACACCTCTAAAGTTTTTTTTTTCTGGATGGGAAATCATCAAATGACTTCTCCCGCTCTGGGCGGAGCGGGAGAAGTCATTTGATGTACGTATCAGACTTTTACTGACTAAAACCCACCCGTGTTGCTTCAGTTGCCCATGTGCCAGGGTCACGGTATCTCTTTCGAACAATCTCGCGACCCTGGCAGGCATCGGTCCTAGCAGACCCCTTCAGTATTGCTGACATCTCTTTGAGGCGCGCGTGGAACACTACGCGCCGTCGACCCGAGCCTGGTCCTTACCGGGCGGCGAGCTACCCATTGCTCGCCGCCTCGCCGCCGCAAGCTCGCGCCTACGGTGGCCGGGAGTCCGCTATAGACTCCCGACGCCCGGGGCGTCTCCTCCTGCGGCGGCTAGGGACGTGAGGGCGCAGAGACTGCCACTCCCCGCCTCCTCCTTCGCGAGCATTACTGCTTCGCAGAAGGAGGTGACGGCTTCCCATGCCCTCTCGCTCCGCACCATGGCTCGCACCAGGGTCGGACGCGAGAGGTCGCCGCCGCCGATCGCCTCCACGAGGACACGGCGGTGCTCCGCCCAGGTAGGGCACACCTCCACTGTATGCTCTACCGTGTCCTCCAGACGATCCTCGCAATGGAAACACCCAGGCGTTTCCTCCCGCTTTATCCTGAAGAGTAAGTACCCTGACTATTCATGTTGGGACGTTGTTTTTAATGCTAGTTGCGCGGTAACCTTGGCTTGCGCGATGCAAGATCAGTATGATACGTAGGTTGGATTTGGCGTTGTAGATGCCGCCGCAGTAGTAAACCCATACTGCCTCGTTGGTTGGTTGCAAGCGCTACTGCTGAACATGCGCTCTTTGGGGTCGATTCCCGAATCGGTGGTATTGGTTTTTCCATAAGGAATTTCTCTGTAGCAGCCCGAACTCTGGATTTGTGTCCGGTTGGTGGCAATAGACTTGCCTTCAATAACATTGGACTTAGGGCCTGCGCGTGGTCTGCGCACTCCGTTGACGCGCGTTTGTAGCGATACAGACGCGATAAGCACGCGAGTCAGACGCAGCCTGATGACCTTTGCACACCTGTATAAATTCAAACACGCGTTTGAATCGATACAAACGGAATGCTAACGCGCGTGTGTATCGATACAAACGACAACAAACTGCTCTGTAGGATAAAAGCGCGCCGTCGGCGCACGTTAATAAAACGCGCGTCAACGGCGCGTTTAAAAAATGTTGTGTGCCCTTAAACATAATTGGCGAAATGTGGATCTACTATGTAAACCTCTGTTTTGATATGTTTTCAACCTATCTTCTCGTTCCAGGGTGGCGGTGGTGCTATCCTCTAGTATCCAAGTGTTGTCGCTGCCTTCTTTATCCCGCGTGGCGCTGGTCCGGACGCGGCTGGGTGCGCGGCCACTGTGCGCGCTCGCCACCGAGCCGTCTTCGCCGCATCTGTTAGCCGCGCCCGCGCATCGGAAGGGATCGCTGCAGTTGCTTGTGAGTATTATACGTATGTGTTAAGAGAAGACGTATTTATTTGCTCAAACATGTGAAGGTACACATACATGATAAAAACGTGCATAATATGAACAAATAAGATACTCAAACTCAGCCTATCGCAGTTTATTGGACATAGACCTCTCCAAGGCTGCACCACAACACCTAAGATATTATATCTAGCTAGATCAGCATCTAGCTAGATTGATCCCACACTACGCTTATCGATACGCGGCCTCTAGTCCAGGACTCGTTTATTCTACCGGCCATCCGTCCTTCGACAAACACGGCCAGCTCACTGCTTTTTCTTGCTTACTCTTCAGGCTTTGTCGCCAACTCCGGTTCATTCCCGTTTACGTATAATGGCGTACAAAAACGGTGAATAAGTAGAGTGCCATTGTGCCCTCTTCAAGGGTCCTGAAGACGACCACCGTGTTTTGGACGCTATAAGACCAATTTAACTGTTATTCCCCAGGAAAACCAAGAGAGAGGATTCATGAGTATTTTTTATCCACACAGTAAAAGGTGTTCCCGCTAGTTGCTGATGCTAGGTGGTTTCGCGGTGTAAGTAATAGCAAATAAAGACCAAAGAATTTTGGTCTATTTCGAGAAGGGTCGGGTAATGATGCTGGGATGGGCAAGCCAAGCCAGGAAATAAATTTCCATAGTATACCACCATAACAAATTTCACTTTCAGGACGTGACGCGTGCAGTAAAAGGCGCCCACTCTTCGTCTCCAGCCGTGATGGGCTGCCACCAAACCGAGCTGGTCTGCCTAAGTCTGTCCGCGAACGGCGCTCGACTAGCCACCGCGTCTGAACGAGGCACCATCATCCGCGTGTGGGACACCGCCACTAAACATATGCTGCATGAACTAAGGCGCGGCTCAGACTACGCTGATGTTTACTGGTGAGTGTTTCTGAATAAGCAACCGGTAATAGTTAGTAGCTGCCGCGTCTGAACGAGGCACCATGATTTTTATTTTTGTTGGAAACGAACGAAATGGAACGAAGTTATTTATTCTGTTAATAAGATTTTGGAATCACTTTTACACGTCATTTAGACTTCACAGGCCATGCCAAGACGTTTATAAACAAGTTGCACATTATATCCTTATGTCATATTACGACAGTTTATCAGTTGTTGAGGCACAATATCTGAGAGGCATTTACAATGTTCACAGTCTGATCTCAGTGGCAGTCTGTCAAAAATACCCCTGTTGAGGCACGATATCTGAGAGGCATTTACAATGTTCACAGTCTGATCTCAGTGGCAGTCTGTCAAAAATACCCCGAGTTTCCATACATTTTTGACATTTGACTGTCCCTAAGATGAGACTGCAACTAGATTTTCGAAGTTTTATTTACGAGATTTGGTATACCGCCGTTTGCCCGAATTTTATTTGCCCTAATATCATTTGCTATAATAGTCAACAGCCATAATATTATATGACGTAATATTCAATTGCCCTACTCTTATTTGCTATATTAGTCACGTGCTACAAGCTTTGTTTCCCATGAAATCACTTACCATAACATCATTTATCATTATCATTGTAAGCCCTAATTAACACATGCCCTAATTATCACATGCCATAATTATCATATGCCATAATTTGCCATCGACATTGGGTGTGTAACGGTTGTTATATTAGGAGAAACTGGAATCGGGACTTTAAGGCACCCCGACTCGGATAGGTTAGGTTAGAAGGGCCATCCGCCATCCCGTCGACCAAGCCCACCCTCGACCACGCATAGAATATTTTAAGGTTTTGGTTAGGTGCCATTTCAGTTAGGTTAGAACTTATTATGGCATTTAAATATTATGTCTAATAATCATTATGGCGTTTGAATATTATGTCTAATCATTATTATGGCAATTCAAAATATGAAAAACAATACGTATGGCACTCGTATCTTATGGTATCTAAGTTTCGAGCAATTAAAAGTATGTCATGTCTTTTAGGGCAAACAAAACATTCGGGCAAATGAAATTAGGGTAAATGGAATTCGGGAATATGATGATTATGGTATATAATCTTCGGGTAAACAATAGACAACCATGAGATTTACTCCTTTCTGAGCGGTTGGTTTATTTGCCCATTATCATTATCATCATTTCAACCGAAAGACGTCCAGCAGTGGACGTCTTCTGGACATCCCCCAAGCACCGCCACTTCGACCGGTTCTGTGCAGTACTTGAAAATCTAAATACTCTTTGTTTGTGGGTAGGAAATCATCAAATGTCGTCTCCCGCTCTTGGGCGGAGCGTGAGGCCGTGTCAGACTTTTACTGACTAAAACCCACCCGTGTTACTTTAGTTGCCCATGTGCCAGGGCCACGGTATCTCTTTCGAACAAATCTCGCGACTCTGGCAGATCAAAGTATCCTTGTGTCGATTTTCTAGATGCATTGCAATACTTAAAATGATAACATTTCTGGGACTTTTTTGTTATCCATAAAAATATTCATGTGTCTACTGACACTTTCGTTGAATGGTTTCCAGTATAAACTTCAACCAGTCCGGTTCGCTGGTGTGCTGCGTGTCAGATAAGGGCACGCTGCACGTGTGGACGGCGCGCGGCGCCTGGACTCACCTGGCGGCAGCACATGCGAACCCTGACGTGAAGGCTCTGTGCGCCTTTACCGACGATAACACCGCTGTCTGTAAGTACTTATTTATATATTTATTCATTCATAGGAGAACCAACAGCTATATTATATGAATAACAATTGTATATGAAACATAAAACCAAATCCAGGTTCGCACGGGTAAAAACAGAAAAAAGTAGTCGATTTTTTAAGATAAGTGACGAGCACGATAGAAAATATTTATAAATAAGGTACAATAAGCACTATGCACTTTTTAAAAAGTCGCCGTTCAGCCGAGAGCGTGCAGAAGAGGTTTTGGTGACAAATGGGTCAAATGAGAACTCTTTACAAAGAATATTAAAGCAGTTTGTGCATTATTTCTCAATAAACTTAATAGGCGTTTTTAGTAAAAACGTTAGTATTTTCAAGCACTTGTTTTCAACTGCCCCCTTTATTTCATCACCTTCACCCTGCAAACACATGTTGTGATACTAAAAATCGACGAGTCAAGTAGAAAATTTGTTAAAAAGATCATTATACGTGATAGGATCTTTTGGCGCGTGGCCAAAATCGGAACTAACGCCGCCGTCTTGTTTTTTAAATACATTTCACAAATAAAATGCATCAGTAGCGCCCCCTTGAAAATCCCATCTAACGCAAAAAGACCCTTGTAGTAGTATGTATATTGATGGTTTCAGACGTGTAAGTTTTGTTTTTTCAAGGTGTAACAGAATAAACGCAAGACCTGACAGTAGTTTGTTCCTATTTTTTTTTTTACTTTATAAAGTATCACATTAGGTGATACTTTATTCACATTACAATCTAGCCTATTAGCTAATAAGTAATTTAAATATAACTTAAACTGCTAAGCAACTATAAAACTAAGAAATCGTCCAATAACGTCTTTCTTACTCACTGACAGTTAAGGGGAAGACACTTGATTAACGTATTCTTTATAAAAGTTAGCACTTTCACTGCAGTTTGTGTTCACTTACACTGCACTACGCGTATTTCCCTTTCCGTGTTCAACTGGCGACACCAGTCTCGCGAAATCCACACGCTTTTGTTTTACTACGGAATCCTACGATCCCGTGTTCAATTTGCGTCAACTGAGCACGCCTTTGTGATCAAGTGGCGCTGGGTGAGGTTTAACAAAATCGTGTGCAGTTGAACTGAACACTTTTTTGACTTGACTCTTAGACTGTTTGAGTCTTCAAAAGCGTGTTGAATCAGCGACGGTATTATTCTATAGTAGACAGTAGGTTGTATTATTAACTCAATATGATTTCAATGAAATATTACATACAATACAATAAATGAAACATTTATTATCAGCACAAAAATAACAAAAAAAACACCGATAAGACAACTATTTTGCGGAACGTTCGTTTTGGTCTATGTTCACAGCGATATTGTGTGCACGTTTCTTTTTAACAGGACGGCCGGACTGAATTCTACCACTGCTGGGTAATTGTTTTTGATGTCGTCTCGAAATAGATGTAGGTTGGACCTTTATTTTTCGTGAACGTCGTATTTTCTTATCATGCATGTATGAAACAATAGAGGAAGGAGTCTGCAATCGAGATAGTTCAGATGAATATTTTTTCAGTATTTGTGTGTTTACTGGATTTGGTTCTTCTTTAAGTACTTTGATTATTCTAATAAACTCAGACTCAATTGCGTCTACAGTAATTATATAATTTTCTTGAATTGAAGACTCTGTGGAAATATTATTTTCTGTGTTATCAGGTTCATTAATCGGCAACGTAAACTGTTGCTGTGAGGTGCCTTGACTTTTTTCAGCCATCTCCACGTCATTTGAATCCAGTGTTATATTTTGGAAGAAATAGGGGTTATATTCGTCTCCCAATGCCAATTTGGCCAAATCTTGGCGACAATCTTCAGTCAAATTTAACGATGTAGTAATCGTTATGCCAAACTTTAGTTCCACAGCACATACATGCTTGCAGTAGCGTCCACCTTTCCCTGATAAACAGTCACACGTTCCCATTTCAGAATCAACTACATACACGTCTGTTTTTTCTTTTATTAAGTAAAACGTGTCATCAAGTGGTGATATTTGAGTTATCGACTTACTTTTCTGACAAAATTTTTCGTAGCTTACTGTTAACTTTCGCTCTCTCCCATTAGCAAATTGCAACAATCTTTTTTTGTGGTAATTTTCAAACGTGTCAGTGATAAAATCCAGCAGGGCACACATATTGAAAACTTTACATCTTTGCAATATAATATCTTTAAAAATTCTTATAGACGCCTCGCAAAAGTTGTTTGTGTTATGTCCTCTATTGATAATGTCATGCCTATATGACAAACACCATTGTTCTCGTCGGTCCCACATATTTGTTAAATAATTTTGCAATTTATAATTTGTCGCGACCTTTACATCTTCATTCAATATGGACATATTTAATTCGGCCTCTGCTATAGTATTTGAATACATAACTTTGCGGAACAGTTTCATTATGTATTGTTTGTCATCTTTATTAACATTATGCTCTGTTTGCCAAAGCCAACGCCATATTGCTTGATTAACGTGAAATATGCAAAGCAAAAGCCGGGTGTTAGGTAAAACTGACTTCAACGCATTTCTTTCAGCTCTGCTGTCATCGGTCATGGCTACACTTGGCTGAAATAATTTGTTGAATTTATTTTCGAGGAACTCTTTCAGAGTTTTGAACGCTAAACTGTATTGTTCTTCTGTCTGATTAGCGTGTAAAATTATTGCAACAGGCAACGCACCAATATTAGAAGCTGCAAAAATAAATGTCACACAGGTGTTTGATTGATCACATGATCCGCTGGTATCTATAAAAACTATTTCATCGGCTAATCCTTTAGTGAAAACTCGCTGCATTATTGGTGTAATGATTACACAAATAGTAGGATTCTCCAGTATGATCAAGTCTATACCCAACTTCCCTAACTCGTCTTGTTTTCTTTTCAAAATTTGTAACACAGTCTGTTCATTTCTATTTCCATAATTTTGTTTACGCCATTGTTCGTAAAGATACACAACTTGACGATCTAGAGGGTTATGCTGAGCGTTAGCTAAGATTTTGTAGGCATCGCTTTCATAAGTACTTATAATATTTAATTCATGGTACATCTTAGCGGCCGCGGCAGTCATACCTCTATCGAAATAAGATATAAATATTTGTTTCGTATCGTTCGAACATCGGAGCAAGGATAACGATTGAGCTACATTAACTCTGTGGGAATGATTGAAGTGGATGTCAACTATAACATTATATCCTTTTCTCAGCAGGGCTGAACTTCTCAGAGTACTTGGTGTAGTTTTCAAAAATTTTATATTAAGAGACGACTTGCAATTAAAGTTTCTGTTAACACCTTGCGTTTTATTTATCAATTTATTTCTTTCCGAAAGATGGCATACAAACAATTTTCTGAATTCATAACGTATGGGTTCTGCAAACCGTCTTTTCATAACCCAGTTAGAATTTGTTTGTTTTGAAAAACATTCCACAAATCTAGCACATTTTTCGTCGTATTCTCCGTCATAATGTAATAAGCACTGAACTTTACACTTATAACTGTCACTCGACTGTCCGTCAAAGTTGAGTATTTCAAAATCTTTAGTGATTTCACTGAAAACCCTTTTAAACTCTTCCATTATGCACTATGTAAACAAAACATAACCTTGAACGCACAGTAACAAACTGCAATGAGAAGCGCGCGAATCCAACTTCGGGTGCTCTCGCCTGCTTCGGCCCGCACGATTTATCCCGAACATTTACGAACGCGCTAAATCAGTACGGATTTGTTTCGAATAGACAGGTTAAAAAACCGTGTTCAATTCAATTACACACTGTTTTGTAAAACTTCTTTTAACGTTGCTTGATCGCAAAAGCGTGCTCAGTTGACGCGAATTGAACACGGAATCGTAGGATTCCGTAGTAAAACAAAAGCGTGTGGATTTCGCGAGACCGGTGTCGCCAGTTGAACACGGAAAGGGAAATACGCCTGCACTACACTAACTCAAAGGGTTTAACCCTTTTTAGTCTTCGCACTAATTCAGTGGTGTCAAGGAGTTGAATCGCCTCGACATTCACGTGTGATGTTCCTAATTGACTAGTAAATCAATTTCAATAACTTTTGATTTGGATATTTTTATTTAAATTATGTATTTTCGGCTGAAATGATGATGACGATGATGTATTTTGCCATACCTACCGCCGATTGAGCCAAAGTAAAATCAATATTATTTCAAGGCAATGAGACCCATTTTTAACCGACTTCAAAAAGGAGGAGGTTGTCAATTCGGATGTTTATAAGTTTTTTTTTTTTTTTATGTATTTTCGGCCATAACTCCGTCATATATAGACGGATTTGCAAAATTCTTTTTTTGTTCGAAAGGGGTTTATTCCGAAATGGTCCCATATAATTTTCATATAGATATGATGATGAGTTCGGGAGACAGACACCGGAACTCTTTAAAAAATGACAGGAAATCAACCGCGATTTCTGCTATCGCATAAATATGCATTGTTTGTTTGGAATTAGTGCAGGGTGAATACCACAACTAAAAATTTAAAAATAAAAACTTTTTTGCAAAAAAAAACAACCGACTTCCTTAAAAACACTACAAAGTGAAAAATAACTTTAATTTCGGAAGTCGGTGGCAAAAAAACCATAAATACAGATCCTAAGACACCGACTACCGAAATTAAAGTTATTTTTCACTTTGTAGTGTTTTTAAGGAAGTCGGTTGTTTTTTTTTTGCAAAAAAGTTTTTAAATGCCAACACGTTTTTATTAGTAATAACAGCTTTAAAAAGTATATTTTGGTCGCAATAGTATGCTTTCAACTCAATACTTAAATTGGGGTGTATGAGGTCTGGCGTTAATTATGTTACATGTTAGAATAGAATAGGTCTTTATTTGCTTAGAATGTAGGTACATATAAGTTGTTAAATTAAATAATAGGATCCATGTACATTCTGCCTTAATCTAGCATGCAAATGGAATACAAAGTGGAGAAACATAAAAATATTACAAAAAAATATCATTTAAGAAGTCCTGCATAGTATAATACCATTTGTCTACAAGTAATTCTGTGAAACGTTTTTTAAATTTTTACTTCGATAAATTTTTAATTTGGTCAGGTATTTTATTAAAGATTATAGGAGCCATACAAATCACATTTCTTTTAAGTAAGCTAGTTTTATATGCATGCGTGCTTAATAGGTTCTGGTATTGAGATCTAATAGCTGTACTTCATTTTCTAGTTTGTTGTGTGATCGCTTAATGTGAGTATTACTTCTGATGATCTTTTACTGTCGTATGACAAGTAAAAGTGTCCCATACAAAGATACATAACCGCGTGACGTTTATTATAAAAGGGTGTACTTGAAGTTAAGTCTCATAATTGAAAAATAAGATTCACCCCAAGTGTAGAAAAAATATCCTACATTTTAAAACGCATCCGCACCTTGAACAATAGTGTTGAGCAACTACAATATTCGGACTATATCAAAACTCGTGACTTTTTGAGTAAGGCTGTTAGCATTTACCAGGAATTATCGTCTCGAGAATATTTAATATGTTCTAGAGACTATCTTAATAGACCCTCCATATGACCTGTTTTGTGTTGCCCAATAACTTGGTCTCGAAATGAACGAAGTCTATGGCTAAAGGCATGAAAGTTTGTTATCATATCAGTTACAGAATTGTGCTTTGTAACTGGCCAGAAGTATATTTGCCATAATCATAATAGTTGATAACCATTTTAGTGATCGTGGTGAGTGTTTACTTTAGCAGTAGCTAAACAAAACATTATAATTGTCAATAACAATTAATAGCAATATAAAATTGTTTTAACGCTTCATTTTAAATTTCCAGTGATATGTGAGGACGGCACTTTCCACAAATTCACGTTTGCAGCCGAGGGCAACTGTCATCGCAACGACTTTGAATACTTTCTACAGGTATGCTATATTAAATACTAGCGACCCGCATTTAGCAGGACCGACGTAGGCCTCCTCCAATTTGGGGGGGTAATGTGCCATATTCGCGCTTGGCAGGCCGGTTGACGATCGCAGTATGGTGGTAAAATGCTTAGAGTATGCTGCTGCCCATTCACTAGTAAGTCCTTTAGTCGCCTTATACTACATCTGACTGCCCCGTTGGTCTCGTGGTCGCAAGCGTGACTGCTGAACGTAGGGTCCTGGGTTCGTTTCCGGGTCGGGCAAAACTGTTACTGAGTTTTTTCATTAGGAATTTCTTAGTAACAGCCCGGAGTTTGGAAGTTGGCGGTATGATACTACCCCCGTGCCTCGGAAAGCACGTTAAGCCGTTGGTCCTACGCCTAATCTCTCTCCGGTCGTGTCGGATTGCCGTCCCATCGGACTATGAGAGTGAGGGAAGAGTGAGTAGTGCCCCTGTGTCTGCGCACACACTTGAGCACTATAATATCTCCTGCGCCGATAGCTAGTCTCCGTTGAGATTGGCCGCCGTGGTCGAAATACGGTCTGGAGGACTATACTACATCTACAGTAAGAGATGGGGTGATTCTTTACGTCCGGCACCACACAAAGGCAACCCTTTTAATAACAAAATATTATTTTAAATCTGTATTCTTCTTTCTATTTCAGGTGGGCGACGACGACGAATTTCTGCAATGATGTTCTTTAATAATAAATTGACTATGGACGATATAGTTATACCTATAATAAGTGATAACACAGTGAAAAGTGATGTTATATATAGTAATATAATTATAAATAACACTCTAATGTTACAACGCTTACTTTGAAATTCGTGATAATTTCAGTAAATAATATATAAACATTTGAACTGTATGTGTGGCATGCACACTCTCGCGGCTTCTTATAGTAGTTCATATTATAGTTATTTTTCCATAAATTTTATGTAAATAAAAGCGCCGGTTTCATTACTAAAATTTCTAGTTAATTCATATACCTATGTTAAATATAAAAATATCTCTATTTTGTAATAGTAATTTTTCATGATATTGAAATGCAGTTGGTTCATCGAAATTCAAAAGTCATTAAATGGGCTCGAGTTAGTTAATTTCGGAGTTCCACTGTATTTCAAGAAAATTTATATTTTTCTTAGAAAAATAAGTGCAAAATTATAAAAAGACTAATTTAGTCTTAGTGCAATATCCGTTAACTAGACTGTTTAGTAGTGACATCGGCTTAGTTATAATAATATTATAAATCCTCCTGTAATATTTTTTTTACTAAGGGAGCGCCACTTATCTATAACCTGGCACAATATATTTTATTTTTATGTTACTAGGATAATGTTACAAGGTCAACGAAATATTATATTTGAAGTTCGTGAATTGACTCGAAAGAAACGCTAAAATATTTGGTCGCTTTTTTTTCTACTTAACATTTTTGATATTGGCAAGAAATTCTACTACCAAAGTTGCCATGTTTTATTAATAATAATAAGTATTTTAAGGCTTGAGAAACTTTAAAAGAAAACGTATTTTATAAAATTATGTTTTATCTGTTTCTTCAGATACATAGTTACAATTCACGAACTTTAAAATTTAGTTTTAATAATTATAATAAACTTAGTTTACCAGGGCTTTCATTCGTTAAATTTTAGTTTATTCGAACCACAATGGTAAAAGACAGAGGGCACTAAATTGCATTTTTATTTATAGGTTCAAAATGAGCGAGTTTATATGAATTTATTGTGCGAAACAATGCTTCGTCACGATTTGGATATACCATATCTATTTTTATTGTTTTAAAATGTCTTTTGTTTCAACCCATTCCAATTTATACATTCAACGAAAAGGTCACATTTCCGAAGAGTCGAAACTAGGCTTTATAAAGGAGTGAGTAGGTTGCGATCGCTCGATGACATTGACCATTCAGTTCGAAACAGTGCGGTGCATGGTAGCCAAAATATGTTAATCGATTTACCCACTAATGTTTTGAGGCGTTCAATATGAACTGGTCGACGTCGACCGACCGCAATTAAAAAATATCTTAACTTATAATTATATCAAACAGAACTTGACTTATAGTATGTTTTTATTGCCTTTCGTTATTGGGTAATATGAAAGAGGCTTGACTAATGATATATACGTACACTTGTGTTGGAAAGGACGTAGCGGAAGGTGTTTAATAAAAAATAGAAGTGCTTCTCGGGTTGAAATATTCTCCCGGACTCCTAAATCGAGCCATCACTTTTTATAGAAGTCATATAAGTTTTAAACAGTCGTGAATTCAAATTCGGAACAACGATGGCCAGTATAAAAACTTTTCCTTTGACTTCTCTTTAGTTTGATGTTTTATGCCTTCAATACCTTACATGGAATTTGCAAGATGGCTCTATTAAGGAGTCCGGGGAGGTATTATGAGCCCTTGATTCAGGCATATATTCTGAAGGCGGGTGAAAACTGGGGCGGGAGGGAATACTAAGGCCCACAAATATTTTCACCAAGCAGTAAATGCAATATTGACAATTCTAGCTATATTTGTGAAAAAAAAAAAAACTTGAATGTTTGTGATGTGTTCTTATTATTATAATGCAATAAAAATGTTGTTATTCAATAGCCATAGATGTAATAGTTACATAAAAAGCAATAATCAATATATTATCTTAGGTTCTTCCTGCAAATTAGTTAATTATATACACAGGGTGTTCCTAGCACGGAAATCTGTTTTATTGTGGGATTGGGTTCCACTTTAGCATAAATAATTGTGGTCTGATGATTTGTGTTCAAGGTTTTCTAAGAGACTCTGTTATATTAGCTGAATTTGTAATACATGTTTACTTGCATCCTATTTTATATAACCTATCATTAATCGTTGTTATATAAAATCATTTTATAACAATTTTATTTACTCAGTTCATCATTGTTCTTTGTGTTTTAATGTTATCGCTCAATTTTAAATTGTACCTTTTGCATTTGCTCATATTATTAGTGGAGTGGTCGGAAAAATTCATTCTTTTCTAGTTATAATTATCCAATATTCTGTAGCCATTAAAATTTTGCATCATTATTTTTAATATTAAATAGTCGTATTTGAACTGAGAGAATATTTAAAAGTTGAAATATTAATCAGCTTTTATTGAGTACATAATATGCGAGCCCTTGTGTAAAATTATAATGTAAAGATATTTTATGTATAATTATGTAAATATTTTTAATAGTCACACATTAGTTTTTGTACTTGACATTAGCGAAATAATGATACTTTGTCTCAGCTTAAAACTTATTTAATCACTTTAGTCATAATTATATAGGGCTACGAAAACGAGCACATTTGGACACTGTAAATACGGAGTTTCGGAATAATGATTTATTTTTTTATGAAATTGTAAAAACGACAGGGACTCCACTGTTTTGTATAAAAGCTTTAGGGGTAGATATGTACCCGAATAGGGTTATTTGGAATTTTAACATTAAAATTTTCTTTTATACAACTTGTTTTATTGAATTTATTCCTTGCTGAAAATTGGAACATTCCCAGTTGCCCCCACATGGATTATCACCAGGTGGCAAAATTCCCAGTTGCCACCGGGTGGCGACTGGAAGCTACTACCGACTGGGTGGCAATCCATGTGGGGGCGACTGGGAATATTCGTGGATTCTCTATTATCTCATCTACCTTTGAATAGACAAAAAAAAAAAACATTGGATGAGACTAAACTACAATGTCTACAATACCTCTCCCACCATTATACTCTCAGTGCCAGTATAATAAGCCCTGCACAGGAGTAGCACAATCACCCTTAGCTTAGACCGCTACCGGCTCGCTCTGGGAAACGGGATAAGCGGGGGCGCGCACCCTACTCTGTGGGAGCGTCGAGTCGGCGTCTTGTCGCTGGTCGTCTCTCGCCGGGCGTCCCCCGGGTAACCGGGGGTCTCACCTGGCGGGGACTGACCGCCAAGGCGTCGTGAAGAAAGCGGCGTTGATACATAATTCAACGCCGCGGCGCGCCCACAGAGACACAAACAGCAACCACACACAGGGACGCGTTAAACTAACGCGTCCCATAATATCCTAGCCTACAAAGGCAACAAAGAGAGGGGCCCGTATTAGCGGGCCACCGCGTACCATCCGCGGCCGGGGAGCTGAGCTCCGACGCCGCCCGCCACGCCCCCTTACGGGGACATCGCGAAATCCACACATGTTACAAGCACAATCACATTAGTTTGCAGAAGCTGGTTCTGTATAAATCTCTAATTACACACATTTCTAACCCCAACAATTATTATCTCCGGTTATTGGCGAACAGTTTGGTCGGCTATAGTGTTAGTAACCAAGTATCTTTTTAACTGGATTTTTAGCTTTCCTTATCAAATATCAAAAACCTCATTACATATTGTAGAGTTAAAAGCACGTCTTGTGGGACCTTCTCTTTCAGCCAATGATGGCATAAATAATTTCAAGCAATTCATATACTCGAGATTTGCAATTTTGGAGGAATAAAACTAAATATAACAATTCATTAACTTTGTTCTATTATTCATAAATTAATGTTTACAGTTTAAACTAATTATCTATGCTTAATCACTTTCTGGCTTCTTACGTCCAAATGGATCTGTCCATATCTTCATATCTAAAAAGTAAAATATTTTATAATTCATAGAAAATTAAGGTTTTAAGGACCTCTGGTTTATCATCTGTCCAAGTGGACAAGTCTTAATAATAGTCAAAATTGGCATGATTTTTTATTTTTCAGTTTGAGTGTAATAACCCAAATAAAAACTACATTAACCCTTTGTATGCATAGCATGGATTCATGTGACTCAATGGCCTTTTCATTATTTCTGTAAATGCAGTATTCTGGTACCGAGATATTCGAAAACTGGTAAATATTTTATATTTTAGTTTCAGTGATGTAATCTGTACAAATAAATAAAATTAAAGTGCACTGAATGCTGAAAGATTAAACGGTACTCATAAACACCAAATTTTTTGTTGGTCTTGGTGGCTGTATGTTGCAGCTAATCTACGGAACAGCTGGATGGATTTTGACAGGGGTATCACTGTCACATAGCTGATGACATAAGTAATAGGTTGTTCCTGGTGGTACATTTCTGTGGGATAATTTCGGACATGAACGCGGGCAGGAGCTAGTATATAATTTGACAGTAGAATAGGTACTTACTCCCGGGTTGAATGTCTTCCTGTTTAATATCTTTTCTTGCTACCTTCTGTATTTCCTCTGAAAGAATAAAAACAAATATTTTAGGTTAACAGAAGACAACAGAGGCAACGATTTGTTTTGATGAAAGATTTACAGTAAGCTTACTATAACCCGAAGGGTCTATCATCGGTGCTATGGCAATCGGATATAGTGCGAGTCCAATGAAACCTA
Organism: Aporophyla nigra; assembly: GCA_947507805.1. Lineage (NCBI taxonomy): Eukaryota > Metazoa > Arthropoda > Insecta > Lepidoptera > Noctuidae > Aporophyla > Aporophyla nigra. The sequence goes on along the minus strand of OX382292.1, from coordinate 19,472,968 downwards.
CGAATCCAGAAATAAAGGCGGCATATCGCCAGCCTTTGAAGAAAGCCATGTTTATGTAATTCGGATTTTAGGGCAATTTATTTTATCAACAATCCGTTCAACTCATTTTTTTGACATTACAGTGACACTTTGAGATTGACACAAAATAGTTTCAATGTCAAATATTTTGTTTTTTTTTTTTTTTTTTTTTCTTCTCTTTGCCCTACTAGGGCAGGCTAAGGTCTTAGACCATACCGCCTCGTCTTCAGTAATTATTGTCCTTCTTGATTAAAAGTAAGGCCAAAGCCTCGTCTTCAGTTTTATCCTTCTTGTCCAAAAGTAAGTAAGGCCACAGCCTCGTCCTTAGTAGTTTATATCTTGATTATGTTTATTTATTTTAGGCCAGAGCCACGTCTTCAGTATTCATTAGTCAAAATCTTAATATATAATGTGTCATATCCGTGTATTCGTCATAATCATGTGTTAAATAAGGTCATATCCGGGTCAAATCCTTCTAATATTATTATGTCGCCCCGATCGATCAGATTGTCCATCCAGTGCTATCAATAAATGTATACAGTGCTGTGTATGTACTGCAATTTTCCAGCAAACCTTGAGTGTCGCGCGGGATGCTTGCTGGCGTTTTATATATTTCCAGTAATTTATCAAATAGAGGAATTCTTTGCAGATCATATGCAGGGCATTCAAAAATTATATGATCTAGGGTCTGATCACTTCCTAAGTCACAATTGATACAAACAGGCGATGTTATAATTTTCATTCTGGCTAAATGTGCATTGAATCTTCCATGTCCAAATCTAAGACGGTTTATAGTAGTGTAAAATTTTCTGCTCTTAGGAAGAACAGATCGGGTGAACCAGGGCGCAGAACCAGTGATTTTATTTATATTCGCATACCATTTTCCTTTAGTTCTTAGTGTTTTTTGCCAGTTCTCATGCCAATTACGAGTGTTTTGTTCACGTAATTTGGTAAGCAGGTCCGAACTTGGTATGGCAACATTTCTTGCCTCTGGAATGTCAACGTCAACAATAACTCTTGCAAGATAATCTGCGCTTTCGTTTCCTGCTACTCCTATGTGGGAGGGTGTCCATATTAGGCTTATTGTAAATCCTCTAGAACAAAGATCAGCGTATAAAGTCCGAATCTCATATAAAATATTACCAGTATTGGCGTCCAGTTTCGGGTTTTGTAAAGCCATGAGAACACTCATGCAGTCGGTCGCTATAAGCCAAGTTGTGTGCCCAAGATTCTTTATCTGTATGTACTGCAGAGCTGATAAAATGGCTAGAGATTCTGCTGTAAATATAGTCATGGCTCCAGGTAATCGAACTCCATGTCCAACAGTAAGATGAGGTAAATATATGGCTAACGAAACATTTCTATTGTTTTTGGATCCATCAGTAAATATATGCCTGTACCCAGGGAACTCTGCAATTAACTGATAGACATCTTCTTTACTCCGAAGATCGCGATTAATGTAAATGTCCATGGGCCAGAATTTGCTGATGTAATTACCGGAGTAACATGGCCATCTGCCTTTACATTTCTCAATTTGATATTGATCATCTATACTGATTAGATTAGAAAAGTCATGAAATATATAAGGGACATTTACAAAATTAGAGGGACTGTATACTCTATGATAAAATAATATTTTCTTTAATAAAGGATGATTTTCGAAAGATAAAAGCTTGAGAATGTATTTGGACTTTAAAAACTGAAATCTTATATTCATAGGAGGAGTGTTACACTCAATTTGAAGTGAATTAATTGGAGTTGTCTTCATTGCACCAGTTATACATCTAAGATTGTGGTTTTGAAGAATCTCCAATTTGTGAACCAATCTCTGATCAGACCCAAAGCACAAAAATCCATATTCAAAATGACTGCGGACTAAAGATTTATATAACATAAGCAAAATTTTAGGATCAGCTGCAATCGACAGTGACTTTATAAAATTAAATGCTTTATTAGCTCTACCTAACAGAAAATCGATATACTTAGTCCATGAAAGGTTATTTGTAAAAATTATACCCAGAAACTTCACTTCATTCACTATTGGAAGAACACTATTATTGTAATAGATATGTAGGTCTGTATCACACTCTCCAAACACTATAACTTTAGATTTTTCTGGACTAATATCCAAGTTAAGATAATGAAAATAGTTCTTTAGCCGAGTTAAAGCTGTATTTAAAATACTCTCAACAGAGCTTATATCTGAACCTGAAGCATAGATAACCAAATCATCTGCAAACTGCAAATTTACCACTTCAAGACCAAGTACAATGTTTAGTCTATGTAAATAAAGAAGATAAATCAATGGACTGAGGATGCCACCTTGACATACACCTTTGTATGAAAAACGTGGCCCTATCAAACATTTATTCACCTTGACATATACCTCTCTACCATGTAAAAAGTTAAAGATCCATATTATAATTTTTTCAGGAATACCAAGGGCACGAAGTTCACCACACAAAATGTGCAGATTAATGTTGTTGAATGCACCCACTACATCAAAGAAGACACCAACAAAATGATTGTCCATTTTATTAGAATTGTATATATCTAATTGCAAATGAGAAATGCTATCTCGAGTAGAGAACCCACGTCGAAAGCCAAATTGGTTGGATGGTAATAGACTATTACTTTCTATATAAAATTCTACTCTTTGTTTAATTAGTTGTTCAAAGGTTTTTCCCATGCATGATGTTAATGCTACCGGCCTATACGATTCTGCTTTGTGTCTTACTTTGTTAGGTTTAAGTACTGGGATAAGACAATCTATTTTCCATTCATTAGGGATGGCCATTTCCTGCCAGAGTAAATTTAAAACACTTAATATGTCAGAAAGTGCCATAATTGATACTTTTTTCAACATTTTGTAAGGTATTCCGTCAAGGCCAAAAGCTGAATCCCGTCTAGATGATATTGCAGATTTTAATTCCTGAAGAGAAAATGGATAAATTAGATATTCATAATGTCCTGAAGCTTTTACTTCATGAGGAATTGATTGAAATGGCCCCTCAACTGTATCTGGAGTATATTTTTTAAGAAAATCGAATACCCAAGGAGCAATATTATTACTTGGAGGTGTAAATGTTTTATTAAATCTTTTTGACATTTGCCAAACTCTAGATAATGGAGTAGTTCTATTAAATGACTCACATAGAGAAATCCAACTTAAATATCTTTCTCTTTTTAACCAAGGGCGTAGCCAGGATTCTACATAGGGGGGGGCAGATAAAGAAAATTCTACACTATAGTGTTTTAATCGTGGTTACATGTGAGTATCTCACGTTAGTGATGGACGTGAGGCAAAAATTAAAAACAAAATGTAATCAAAAAATAACTTTATTTGAAGAGTAATCTGCGTGGTTCTTCACAAAATCTGTTTAAAACTTCTCTTTCAATTTCTTTTTTTTTTTCTTGGACTATTTTTCGGTGTACGCTCAACATACATAGCCCGTTTAAACGGTTTTCGGTCATCGTAGATCTGAGCCACGTTTTGACACGTCGCAGTGTAGAAAAAGACCTTTCTATATTACTAGTGGTACACGGTTGTGCCAACGAAATAAGTATGGCTTTTTTGGTTGCCGGGAAGAAAGCGTCCGCCTCCTTTAATATATCAGTAAAGTCTAAAATTTCTAAACTTTCTCTTTCCATACCTTTATCTTTCCATAGTTTATACCATAATTCCGCTTCATGCTCAAAAAGAGGAAGATCATAGTACTTGCAGAAATCTTGTGATTTTTCTTTAAAATCAATCAGCGACATATTTAACATCGAACTGGGATGTATCGACATTAAGCTAAAAGCTGGTAAATGTTCATTAGAAAAACGCTGTTCAAGTGCGGATATCAAAGAATCTAAATAAGGGATGATAATTGACCGCTTCCAATAATCGCATACACTTTCAGCTGGGTGATTAGACCGATGTTGTTGGCGACATGCTATGCGCGGTATTTGCAAATCAGTATCAATGGCATTTGCAGTTACATGTGAAATATCTAAAATATTCTGACTCTCTCTGTCTGCATTGCCACGATGATCTTTAATAAGAGAAACAATTCTCTCGATATGATTGACGCATGTGTACATATCAATAGCCTTCGATTGTAATGCAATCGCAACAGGTTCCAATATACCTGAATATTTGGCTATCATTGCAACGCATATAACGAATACTGGTTTAGTAGCAGCACAATGTAACTGATAAGCACTTTTTCTTGCAGCAGCATTTCCTTCTGTAGATAGAATTGCAAGTCCATTAATTATTTCTTTAAAATTTTTGTTAAAAATGGCAATACTTTTATATTTTTGCGACCAACGTGTCTCACACAAAGCCGGAATATTGGGAACGTATTTTCTTCTTAAAGAAGATTCTCGGAAAAAATTTATGATATCTTTTATCGTGCCGATTGTGTTCCGTATTTCTGGCACTTTATTCAAATCATTTATCACTAAATTAAGTCTGTGGCTAGCACAATGAAAATATAAGGCTTTTTTATATTTCTCTCTGAGTTTTTTTTGAACTCCGCCAATACTTCCAGCCATTGTAGAACACCCATCGTAACCTTGGCCAATGCACCTATCTGGTTCAAGTCCTACATTTTCTAAAAACTTATCAATTTCTGACACTATAGTATTAGCATCCATTGCAATCAATTCTACGAATCCTAGAAATTCTTCTCGGATCATATTTTTACCTTCGTCATAAAAACGGATTCCAATGGAAAGCTGCTCTCTTCCTGCTATGTCACAAGACTCATCTGCCATGACACTATAAGCAAAAGCTTTCTTTGCAACCTGAATAATTTCATTCTTTATGACCAAGCCACACAAATCATTAATTTCGTTTTGAATCTGTGGGGAAGTATACATAGCATTTTTTTTGCCACGTTCTAAATGTTGTTGTAAATCTTGATCGCCAGATTCAATTCTCAGATTTAAAAGGTCTTCAAGAATGCCTTCGTGATTCTCTTTACCCCTCAAAGGCAAGTCATGGGAGCCACAAAAAATAACCGAAGATATTATAGATGCCACTATGTTTTTATTTTTCTCTATTTCTTTCTGATGAGCCGTGTTCATCATTACATCCACAGGCATTTGCTCCGATAATTTTTTTGCATCATTGACCGCAGATTTATGATATTGTGATGAGACATGCTTAACGCAGTATTCATGGACATTTTTAAAACGACAAAACGATCGAGTTACAAATGAACCCAAAACTCCAGCTACTATTTTTGGTGGAAATAGTACGCAATATAAACACAGTGCACCTTTTAGACGTTTAGAATAAACCAGCCAGGGTGAATAAGTTTGCAACCAACTATGATTAAATTTTCGCTTCAGATGAGCAGTTTCAGCATCTTTGGCAAAGTCGTAATTCTCAGGGGGTACCCAACAACGTTTAAGCATGTTTAATTTTTGACTTGTAGTCATTAATGAAGTTCGCCCTACCCATTCTCCCAGATCATTATCGCAAACGACTTCATCTTCAAGTTTATTTTTGACTCTAGAAGGACCAGCTTGAGCCAGTGAACTCTGTGGTATACTTTCGACCTTTTTTTCTTCATCACTTTCACTACTACTTTCTTCTTTTTTCCTTTTCAAAGTCCCTGAAACAAAAATACTTATATTTATGTATACTTTTTTGTAAATAAATACATATTATACATAGAAAACTCATATACCAATACAAACATATATTTTCATGCTTACAAATGTTTGTATTGTGCGGGGATCGAATCCACGACCCTTGGTATCGAAGTCCGTTGCGCAAACCGAGTCGTAAAATTTATTTTATAATAAACAAATCTTTTCCTATAACATTGATAAAAATATTCGCATTGAAAAAAAAGACAACCCTTTTTTTGTAACTTCATATTTTTCGTAACTCGCACATGTGTGTGCCATTCAACCTAAGTGTTGTCTTTCTCTACCACACGAGCGTAACACACGGACACGAGAGAAAAACAATAGCACTATGGTGTGAGTGTGACTATGGGTTGGAAGGCGCGCGCGGTGGCCACCGCCCCGCTTGATGGGTTAAGACTCACGTAATCTCTCAAATAATTTTACTTTTCTTTGCTGCTATTAAATACATTATTGTTAACTAGCTTCCGCCCACGGCTTCGCCCGCGTGGTGTGTTAATAAAAAGCAGCCTATAGCAAAAATAACAAAATCGAAGTATAAATTAATTAATTATGTCTCATTTTTAAGGTTACGTCCCCAAACCCTATTACTAAATCTCCGCTGTCCGTCCGTCCATAGATGGTACCATAAAGTGCGTTTTCAAGAAATTGCTAGTGCTTTAACCCTTAAATGCATGATCTTTTATTTTAATATTTGAAAAAATGTATTTTATAGAATATTGTGCTTAGATTCGAGGAAAAATAATAAAAAAAATAGGTATTATGTATTTACGTATATTTTTACCAAAAATCAACATGTGCCGTTTTCGGCACTACATGCATTAGTTAGTTTATTATTTTTTGTGAAGGTCATTGAAGCAGTCTTTGCTTTTTTTAGCGCATAAATGAACTTTACATTTCGCACACATAATTACAGTCTTCAAATTGCAGGCTGGAAACATACATCTCATCCTATTAGGTGTCCTTATTTGTTCATGGCCCACGCCATCGAGTATAACGTCGTTTGGGGGTAAAACTTGACAAGGCTTTCCTTTCCGTATCTTGGGAGGCGAGCCAGCTGCTGTAGTTGATGTAGAACGTGGACGACCCCTCGGTATAGGTGTGGAATATTTGCAAAGTGTGTCTGCTAATTCAGAACGAAAGTCTGCAAGATTCATGATATCTTTGCTGGCTTTCTCTCTTTGACCCATAACTTTTCTGTAAAGAATCCAGGCATTGATGATGGTCAGGTCCAACAGATGATAAAATATTCTCATGTACCATTTTCTGCTTTTGATGCGAATCCTATACCTGCCAAGGTGAGAATCCATCAGGTCGACGCCTCCCATATGAGCGTTATACTCTTTTACGAGTTTGGGGCAAGCAATTTCGATTTTTCGTTTCAATTTTTTATCATACCTATGGATTGTTTCCACAGGTTCTGCACCGACGTAAGTGGATGCCAGGACAACTTGTTTATTGTCCTTCCACGAAACTGCAGATATGTCCACATTTTCAAAATTTGTGACATATTCTTCATATGTTCCTCGAGGTATAGAACTTTTCGTTACGTCTTGTTTATGAGGCAATTTACAAGTTTTGCCCAAACGATTTCGCTGTATGGTTCCTAAAGAATGGATTCCTTCAGTGGCCAAATGATACATTAGGGGCAAAGATGTATAATAATTATCGAAATATACGATATGATTTTTTTGCTTAGGAACCACTCTGAGCAACCTCATGACAGTTTGTCCAACAACTCCTATTTCAGGTTCACTTGGCAGTCTCTCGTCATCCTTGTCTTTACCCGCGTATATTATAAAATTATATGAATATCCGAGTAAGCTGCAAAGGGCAAATAATTTGAAACCCCATTTGTGAGGCTTATTCGGCATATATTGCTTCAAAAAGTGTCCGATTTTTGTTGCGCACATCTGTTCATCGATTGACAAGCGTTGGTCAATCGTAACACTAGAAAATTTTTCGTTCAAATGTATTATCACAGGCCGCAATTTGTGTAACTTGTCGTGGTCTGGATGGTCGACTGGGAGATGTTTTGAGTTATCGTTGAAATGCAATACCCTTCTAATTTTTTCAAATTTGTTCACGGGCATGGTATCTCGTATTGGGCCGAACCCAAATTTGCCCCAGTATGACCGAATATTGGGGTAGTGGTAAACAGACATGAAAGTGATAATCCCTAAATATTTTCGCAAGTCTTCTACTGTGTATGTTTCTAATCTATTAGGTTGTTGCTGAGTTGCATATAAGTTTGATTCCTGAACAATAGACTCTAAGAACTCATTAGTGAAAAAGTACGTAAAAAATTGATATGGTGTATCTAATTCCAAAATATTAGAAGATAATTCTTCAGAACCTGAAAATGCTATTTTATCTTCAGAATAGACCAGGTTTCGTTTTCTCCATAGTAGACTTCTACCTCCACTTGGCATATAATTAGCGCTTTCAGGAGTTGAAATATTACGTACTATTGGAGGGTCATTGTCAGTTTTTTTTTTTTTTTTTTTTTTTTTTTATTTATTTTTATAAAATACATGTTTCTTATGTTACACAAGGCATACAATTAGACCTCTGGGGTCTGTCTTAGCATGCCATGGCCTGAGATTTGATAAACGTGCTCTTGCCTGTTAAATTATAATTGAGTTAAGATAATGTTCTTTCAACTTACGCTTAATGTTTTTACTGTTCATTGAGTCTCTAATGTCTACAGGTACTTTGTTTAGTAAATTGGGTATTGTGAATGAAGCGGTACGCCTGCCATAAAAGTTATTTTTGCGTGGCACTTGAAATGACTTTAATTTAGCTTGTCGTGTATTCACATCATATTTAACGGGAATTTGGATATCAATGTTATCAAAACGTTCTATAAGGAACAGATACTCAGTGCGCGCTAGAACAGGTAATACTTTGCAATGTTTAAATAATCCTATGTAATTGTCTTGGTATTTATTTTTTACATAGTTTGGTACTACCATTTTCAGCAAACGTGTTTGCAAATTATGAATTTTGTCTAGGTAAGTTTTAAATGTGCGTCCGTAACTGGTGAGCCCATAAGAAATTATTGACTCAGCAAGAGCAGTGTACATTTGAAGGAGGGTTCTGTACGGTATATTGGGCTTTATGATGGAAAACTTGGTGAGTATCGCTCGTAACTTGTTGCAAACAGATTCCACCTGGTAACTCCAGTTAAATCGGTTGTCAATTATTAATCCCAGATAGGTATGATATGGGACTTGCTCTATAGGCGAGCAGTGGCAGTCTGGTACGTTCTTATGCAGACAATCATGACTATGAGCTATGATTTGAAAGGGATGGGAGGTACTTATGTGACTTGAATGTACATGTATAACCTTAGTTTTGTTTGGATTCAGAACAAGTCCCATATCATGGGCCCACTTAGCCATAGACGTAAAATCTTTTTGTAAGCATTCTGCGGCCAAACTAAGATTTTTGTTAGCAGAGACAATACAGGTGTCATCAGCGTATTGATAGAGGGAACAGTGTGTTATAATATTTTCTAGGTCGTTAACGTATGCCAGATAGTGAAGTGGACCCGACACTGAACCTTGGGCTGTGCCTTTCGTCACGTTTACAGGTCTGCTAAGGCTAGAACCAACCTTGACGCGATAACTTCGACTACTCAGGTATTCCTTACACCAGTCGAGCAATTTCCCTCTTATACCCGAGTTTTCAAGTGTTTTTAATAGTGTATTGTGCCCGAGTGTGTCAAATGCCTTGCTGAAATCAATGAATATGAGTATCACATGCTGCTTCTCATCTAGATAGTTGTTAACTTCATCAGTAAAATTAGAAAGTAGTTGAGCTGTAGATTTCTTACTCTGAAAGCCATATTGTGCTTTGGAAATTATTTCGTTGTCCCGATAAAAAGTGTGTATTTGATCGCATATAAATTTTTCAACTATTTTATTTATGGCAGGCAATATCGTTATGGGTCTGTAATTTGTGAAATCATTGAATTTACCTTTTTTATGAATGGGCCTAACTATACCTGTTTTTAATTCCGACGGATATTTGCCTTGTTGAATACTCGCATTAATTAACTTTACTATTGCATGCACAATTTTATCTCCTATCATTTTGATGTCCATGATTCTTATTGAGTCATAACCAGCAGATTTGTTGGTATTTAAGTTGTTAATGATTTTAATAATTTTGAGGGGTGTAGCTTTTTTAAAAAACATTGATTTATCTTGGGATTTCATAAATTCACGTTCATTCAACAACGGTCTGTCACACCTGGTCACAATATCAGACACGCTGGTTTCCAGTTCCATTGCAAAGTCATTAGCGATACTCACCTCATTATTCGAATCATTTAAAAAAGCGTTTCTTATTACCTCATCCACGGACTTTACTATTTTACCGGTAAGTTTATTTAATATTTCCCACAGTTTTTTAGGGTTATTTTTGCTTCTTTGTATTTCTTCTCTGTAATAATTATTTCTAGTGTTTAGTATTATTTTATTAACTTTATTTCTAGTTTTATTGTATTCTAACTTAAGAGTTTTATTTTCTGGGTCATTTTTCCATTTAATAAATAGCTTGTCTTTTTTAGTACAACTTATCCTTATCTTATTGTTAACCCATTTCTCACAATTTCTTTTGCTCGAATTATTTATAATTTTAGTGTATTTACATTCATTGTAGCACTTTATAAAGTTTTCTTTTATGTACTTATATATATCATTGGCACAGTTAAACTCATCTATCAATTCCCAGTCGTTGCAAGCTAAGAGTTTTTTTATTTTTCTATTATCAATAGACTCAATGAAATTTGTATCCCTACCTTTAGGTATAGACGAGAGCGTTACAATCGTCATGCGATGGTCCGCCAAGACAGTCCCCAGAGCAGCCGAGTAAAGGTCATCAAGGCGAGATCTCACGAAAATGTGGTCAATACAAGTTTTGGTTACTATATTACCTTTTGTTTCGACTCGCGTGAAGTCGGAGATCGCACATTCGAGCCCGAACTCAGCAAGTTTACTCAAATAATAACTGTTTACATTACTGGTAGTTTTAAGGTCTATATTAATATCTCCTAATAAAATAAGATCGCTTTTCTTTACATAATCCACATTAATCACACTGGACAGTTCATTAACAAACAGGTGCTTGCTTTCTTTTGGTGGTCTATACACTGCACAGATATAAATATTATGATTTTGCTGCGTTGTTAATTTACCTAGTATACATTCACAATGTTGAGTTTGAGTCGTTATTGGTTGAAACTTATGCTTATGATTTACATAGATAATAATCCCACCACCTTTTCTGCTTTTACGCAGGATACTATACAGTGTAAATCCATCCAATTGATACATAGATACAATTTGTTCTGATATCCCCACTTCCGTGAGAATTACAATGTCAATTTGTGATTTGACCGAGAATAGACTGTTCATAAGACTAGCGAAATTTTTTATCAACGAACGAATGTTAACATGCACTATATTTAATTTATTTGTGTTTTTTGGTAGCTTACTAACGTAGGTCGGTAAATCAATGCAATCAAAGATTTCCGTAATATTACTAAATACAGCCATGATACTTATTAGAATACATGAAAAAGATTTTGATCTTGGTTTTATTTTGAGATAATCTACTTATTTTTAAGAAGATTTTGTATGTCGTCTTCGCATCTAATGTTAATTATCTTGTCTTTTCCAGTGCTGTCGACCTCTCCTTTCTTCACCAGTACTTTTCCATTTTGGAACCATATATATTTGAACTCCTGTCGCAATTGTTGTTTAGCCATCCACATAAGTTTTCTGTTTACTTGTGATAACGCGAATCGCACGTATATTTTTGAAGGCGCTTCATTATTAGATATGTTGGACAATACATCAGCTGATGTCAAATCAAACTGCTTCGCGGAGCGTACCCAACATTCCACGTCCTTAGTATTCCCTAGTTCTAACTGTAAAACGCCTGGGTTCTGGTGCGTGTTCGCGCGTTTTACGCTTTTTATCACAGACTTATCTATGTTCATTTTTTCAGCAATGTTACTTGAGATTTGCAACAATTCTTCATTTTTTATATAAGGGATTCCGGTTATTTCAATAAAGCTATTCAACTTTTCTTGGTCTGACTCATTTAGGCGCTGTTCTAAAGAAGATATTTTGGTTTCGTAATGGGTGACTTTATTGCAGAGATAGTTGTTCTTATTTTCCATATCTTTCAGCTTTTGTTTCATCATTTTAATCGATTCCACAAAATCATCAATTTTTCCAGTGCAAAATTCAATAGAAGTCTGTAAGGGCTCCAGTTCTTTTTGGACTATTTTTTGAACCTCCTTGGAAATATTTAATAGCAATTGTTTCATATCTATCGGAAAGTTAGAAGATGCGGTCGTCATTGAAGTTGGTTCGTCAGCCTCATCATCGTCGTCTTCCTCTGGGACGATGAATGATTTCCTGACAGGAGTAATTCGATGACAGTCGCTGCAAGTCCATTCCAGAGTTACCGAGTTACGAATAGCTAGTATTTGTTTCTGTGGGAGTCCGGTGCATGTGGTATTTGCATGCACGATTTTCCCACACTTGCAACATTCTAATCCTGGCCGTGTAGAAGTAATTGTTTTGTTACAATTATCGCACTTCCGCATCGTAATATTGTAGTTTCAAATAAGTAGTTGGGTGAATAAGATTCGTACGTACCCACACCGTCGCTAATAACTTATCGTCTCAGTAGTGAACGTCGCGACCAAAAGGTCATAAGCGCCGGGCACTATCTGTCGCTTACGCGTTTCCACAAACACACACGATCAATGATCTCACAGAACGAAATTTTTATAATTGTTTCTTTTAAGTTCTTTAATCAGCACAATAAAATAAGATTAACAATTGATTTACGATTCCTGTTTATGCCATTTGTTGTGTACTATAGATTTTACACCAAAACTGTATCCAGAGACACGTAAAAACACTCGATTTCAATTAGGGATGCGCGTTGACTTTGCCGTGTACACGGTCGGCTGAGCACTGTAGTTACTGCGGGAGGATCAATAGCATCAATAGGATCAATAGCTGGATCGATATCTTTACCATTACCATTGAATGTTTCTAAAGGAGATTCTTCCAACTCATCTAAAAGATCTTGACGAGACGGATAATAATCTAGGTCTTCCCCGTCGGATTCCAGCTGATCGTCAGAAATTTCGCCACTTTCTAGCATGCGAAGCATCTCTTCTATATTTTTGTCATCCATAGCTGAAAAGCAACACAACAACATGCAATAACCAACCACCCAGCAAAGCAAAGTAACAAATAAAACATTTGAAACGTGTTAGAACAGGTAGGCACTTAGCGGGAAAAAAATGTACTAAATATGCATGAAGGGTCGTTTTCGGCACAAAGATATTTTTGCGTTTTTACGAGTGCATTATTGAAATTTGAAGTAAAATAATAATAAGCACATATATTTGATGAACTTACCTGATAAAATATTATTTTTACTTGAAAGAATATAATAAACGGACAGTTTATTTTTTTCGAAAAAACTTTCGTAACTTCGGTTGGCGCTAAATACTCTGACTTCTGTCATACTTTGACAGATAAAATTTGACAGGTAATACCAAGTAGAGGCTGATATTCTCGTATTTTTTTTTCATAGATAATAGATTAAAAATACAACAGCTAATAGTATGACAGTTTACTATTTGGCGGGCTATTTGAACTTAAAGTTGTTGTGCCGTTTTCGGCACAATATGCATTTAAGGGTTAAAAATTCACGTTACGGAGACAACCGTCAACGACGTCTGCGCACAGCGCGAGCGATGAGCGACTTGTTCCCCCACCCCGCCCGCGCGGGCCAGTCTAGTCACGGCGACATGAAATTAATTTTGTTGCGCGTTATTTTGATTTTGCTATATCTCCTAAAGTATTTATTTTATTTGCATGATGTTAAGGGAAAAAATAATCTTCATGAAATGCTCAAGCCAACCAACCTATTTAAAATGATAAGGATTAATACTGTATTTGTGTAAATAGCTTTCCAAGTCAGCACTTTATAATTGCCCATTTTTTAAAGTATTAAAATGAATATATTATGTTATCTTTAAGAGATAGACATATGGTATCGCGGACTTTTCTGTAGACCTATATAAGATACACAATTACACCATACATTATTTTGTTATATCTTAAAAGGTTAAGGCAGCGTTTTCGTTGAAAGCCCCCAGACAACTTATTTTTTCCCAACATTGTCAACAAATATTGTTACTTATACGCTTTCACCCCTGTTGACCGGGATGAAAAGGTAGCTTATGTGTTAATCCAGGGTATAACCAATCTGTATACCAAATTTCAGCCAAATCGTTCCAGCCGTTTTTGCGTGAAAGAATAACAAACATACATCCATACATCCATTCTCACAAACTTTCACATTTATAATATTATTAGGATAATTGTTTAACTACTTACCTTTAAAAAACTTCCTTATATCCATTATTAAAAACACACGCACAAAAATTACAAGTTGGCAATCTCGATTCACGATATGGACGGACGTAACTCACGTAACGTCCCGAGTAGTGCACTGAATCTCTCTGACTGATGCACGGCGCAACAACCGTGCTAGATTGGCTGATTAAGTTGCATCCCCTCTCACCCCGCGTTCCGCTCTTCTCTCCTCTGTGGAGCGTAGACCATGCGCGCCGAGCCGAGCCAAGTCGAATAGCAGAAATAATAACTAATAAATAATACGCTAATGGACGCACTTCTATTGTTAATGTATAGCATAATTTTAAAAAGCTTGGTAAACTGTAAGGGCCTCGTCGATTAGGTACCTACTGCTATACATTAACAATGGAAGTGCGTCCATTAGCGTTTTATTATTGTTATTTCTGCGATTGAACTCGGCTCGGATGTGTAGCGACATTATGATGTCACATAGGAACTAAAAATTTCTGCACTGGTAAATTTTACCAGTGACCGGCTGGTCTTCTAGGGGGGGGCAGCTGCCCCACCCTGCCCGTACCTCGCTACGCCCTTGTTTTTAACACTAATTTTTTAAGAGCTTGTAATTTTTTAAACTCAATATATTTTTCCAATGTGGGATGGTGCTTGAATACTTTATAGGCATTCCTAGAGTCTTCTACTGCTTTAGTGCAATTCAAATTCCACCATGGTAATGGAATGCGTTTTTTACGATTATTATTTACTGATGCTGTATCAAAAGAAGTAGCAGATCTTATAGTTGATGGTAATGACTTAATAACAGCTAAATTTAATAACTTTATCATGTCATTATATGATTTTAATGGGTTATCTTTATTAATTTTAAAGTCCTTTAACAAACTATCAACAGTCTTCTTGTATATTTCCCAATCAACCAAATTAAAATTAAAATGTTTTGGCAAATTTGAAGCTTCCATATCATGTGGGTTATTATAATTGTTATTATTAAGTAACTTTGTAATTACAGGCAAATGGTAACTACCTAAAGGATCATCATGAACAGACCAGTTACAAGATAATGAAATTGAAGTTGATACTACAGTTAAATCAACTGCATTTCTTTGCCACCTATCAGAGCCCACAGTTGTCATTTCTCCATCGTTCAATAAAACCAAATTACAGTCATTAATGATTTCAAGCACCTCTCGGCCGCGGATGTTCACACTGTTACATCCCCAAGCCGAATGATGTGCATTGAAATCTCCACCCACCAGAAGAGGACCAGGAATATTGCGAATTAAATTATCAAACTTATACTTAGTAAATGAAGCGTTTCCAGGACTATAAAAACTAACTAGTGAAATTTCTTTTTTATTGCCATATTTTAAACGAATCGCTATATTTTGTATGGAATCATCATATAAAGTATTTATTTTACTAAATTGTAAACTGTTATGTATTAAAATAGCTACACCATTGTGTATATTACCTGAGTCTAATCTTACTATATTATAACCTTTAATACTAAATCTCATGTGAGGCTTGAGCCAAGTCTCACACAATAAAGCTACATGTATGTTATACTCATGTAAAAAATACGAAAAAGCATGTTTATTACTATTGATGCTCTGAGCATTCCACTGTACAATATTTAGCTGATCCATAAAATTAAGGTTTATTTATATTATTCTGAATTTTTGATAATAGAACATCTTTTATGCTTTGAGTACAAATACTCTTTTCATTATTTTTATTTTGAGAAATTAATGTTACTATTGTCTGTATTAGAATATTTAAAATTGGTTCTGTTTCAATTAGTGATTGTAATTGTTTAGCAGGACTGGACTTTGAAAGGGATGGAAATGACTTTTCATTGAATAAATCTGCATAAGATTTCTTATTAATTTTGTGTTTGTTTTCTTCCACTTTTTGCTGTTTGACTGGGCACTGTGCCGAAATAGCTACATGATTACCTTGACAGTGACAACATGTAGCCTCAGTTGATGGTATTAGACATTCTTTATAATTATGGTCCTTTGTACATATGGAACATCTTTGGGAGTTCTTACAAAATTTGGCTATATGACCATACCTTAGACACTTTAGGCATTGTTTCACCGGCGGAATGTACGGACGTACTTCGAATCGCCAGCTGTTCAGGTCTACACTATCGGGTATTGTTGCACACGAGAATGTGATGGCCACCGTCTTCGTAGGCTGAAAGGACACCCCCCCTTCTTCTGAAATAGTACGACGCATAAATCTTCTGATAGAAATAATATTCTTTGTGCTAGTTATAGCGTTATAAATGTGTTCGTTGCTCAGATCAATTGGAACATGCATAATAACACCTGTATTTTCCGTAGCAGTTGCAGGAATACTGGCTTTCAATTTATAACTATCCAAAAACTTACGATTCATTAACGCTGCATTGGCTAAACCAGGACGTTCAAAAATAACACCAATTTTATAACGATTCATGCGCAATAATTGTTTTACTCCCTTGTTGTATTTTTTTATGCTGGTTGAAAGGGACATCATGTCTCTATCACCGATCGGGACTAAATCAATACTTTCAAAAAATACGACATATTCAAAATTGCCTCCGTTTTCGGGGTATGACCAAATGTAGTCAGGAATCCTGAATTCCCGATACTTATCCTTTTCAATTGGTACTGATTCCTCTGAAGAGCTTGAGGCTCCACCGTCGTCTTCAGAGGACTTCAATGGTGGAGCAGAAGACGAGCCTTCTTTTTTTCTTTTCTTTGGATGCCCTTTCTTCCCCATCATGAGAAAAGCAAGCAAATAAACTTGTGAAGGAATAAACTAATTATTTAAAAATTTGTTTTAAAAAAGGCGCCCTATCGATACGAATTTCCCGCGCTTTTTTTTTTCAATTCTCAAATATTTTGTCGTTTGATCATCTGACATTTTACAACAGTCATAAAACTTAACCAAAGATTGAGTAAAGGGCTTTTTAGTAAAATAATAGAATATAATTTGATCAGTGTAAAATAATAACAATAAATTTGATATATGAGTAATAGCTGGGAGGTACTGATTACATTGAATCAAACAATCCCAGCTCATAGACTTCATTCCGTTTTGCGGGACTCTTTCTCTCGTGCATAATGTAGAAAGACTATTGAGATACCTACTGAATTCGCGTCTCAAGTGCCACAGATACCAATAATCATAGAATCCGTTATATAATTTCGTATTATCATGACTGGTAATGTCCCTTTGGAAAATAAAGGTAGGTATGTACGTACCTATAAGTAGTTGCGGTATAGATAAATACTCAAGGCTATCGCCCTTATCCTTGACAAAGCACAATGGCAATTAGCTGAGTGTAGTCGGAATGAGAACCTCGAAAGATACATTTCGTGCAAGAATGTTAATGCCATTGAACCACATGTTAACAAAGATGGAAAATTCAAGTAGAGTAGTAGGTAAGTCACCTTCCTAACTATGAAGTGAATTAACTGCCCCGTTGGTCTCGTAGTCGTAAGCGCGACTATGAGCGTGGTGTCCCGGGTTCTATTCCCACGTCAGGCAAAGTGTTGGTGTGTTTTTTCAATTAAGGATTTCTTATTAGCACACAGCCCGAAGTGTGCAAATTGGCAGTGTGCCTCTGAAATCACGTCCTGCGTCTGATGTCTTTCCGATTGTGTCGGATTACTGTCTCATCGGACTATGAAAGCGCCTGTCCCTGTGTCTGCGCATAAACTTGTGCAGTATAATATCTCCCGCGCCGAAGGCTATTCTCCAATGAAATTGATCGCCATGGCCGATATACGGTCTGGAGGATTATATGTATGAAGTTTTTTAGAGTAGGTACGTCGTCGTACCAATAGGAACAAATTAATGAGATATCATTAGCAAGTTTTGTGCGAGGTGAGCTTTAAGTTTGTATAAAGGTAAGCATTCAGTTGGAAGGCCTCCCACAAGATGGACCGATGACCTGGTGAAGGCCGCAGGAATACGTTGGATGCGAGAAGCACAGAATAGGTCGAAGTGGCGGTGCTTGAGGGAGGCCTATGTCCAGCAGTGGACGTCTTTCGGCTGAAATGATGAAGCATTCAGTAGCATCAAGGTAGGTAGCTAGATCTGTTTACAATTACAACCGACCTAGTTAACTGGACAAGCATTAATATCATTTGCAAAATATTTTACGGCTTCCTTCCATTAAGTCGTCTGTTGACTTGGTCGGTCAGTAGATAATACTTTGATCCATATTATGCGTCTATTGCATGGAATCATTCAGTTAAATACTATTTATGATAGTGGAACGTGTATTGAGAAGGGCCGACTTTTCTATTAACCACGTTTCATGGGAGCCTCCCGGCTCTATTTCCTGCCAGCGTCATAGTTAATGGTTATCAGAGGCAGGATGCTATAAATTCCAGCTCACATTGCTCGCTATAGCATTATAGATTCTCCATAAGACCCCAATACGCTAAAGTGCTTAGAGCCCGCAATAGGTTTAAAACTAGGACAACAGCACCCTAATTGCGAAACGCACAATTTATCAGAATCTGAATGGGATTGAAGATTATTTCTAAACCATTGCGTCATTTGTTCGAATAAATTGTCGACTCAGCAACGTAAATAACGCAATGAATGTTGTTTAATTACAATTAAACGAATTTTAAACCAATTCCTACCGATAAAAAGTTCCGCAATTACCTTTCTGTTCTGTGTCTGTCTGTCTAACCTTTTCCAAACTACCTTGGGGTGTGCTTCCAGTCTAGCCATTACAGCTAGAAGTATTCTATATGAAGCGACTGCCTTCCTGACCTCCATAATCCAGTTACTGGGTAACAGGATACCCTTGGTAAGACTGATTGTCAGACTTTCTGGCTTCTGACGACACATAACAACTGTCCTATCCACAAATGATAGCCGGGACCAACTACTTTACGTGCTTTCCGAGGCACGGTTTCAATATGTAATGCGTGGTCACCTATCTACGACCCGGCCGCGGCAAGCGTAGCTTAACCTTCGCGCGACACAAGCGGCTGTTATCGTTTAGCCACGAGCTCATTCTCAAGATCGATGACTAATAATACCTATAATCTAATATTAACAGCGTAGTGGAAAGTTGTTGTCTCGCCTTTAGGTACCTAACTCTTTTGTTGATATAAACACTTGCGTAATAGTTTACTTAATTGACGCATCCCTGCAATGGGTCCATAGGTTTCAGAGGTCAAGTACCTATTTATCAATGAGTCATCCTACGCAGATTGTGTTCCGTCCATCACTCGGACCGAGTTTTATCAGTTATACAGTAGGAACAGTCAGCCTCAAACAGATGTATTGAAATCAATCCGAATCATGCCGATGACTCTTTTACATACGGGGGTCACACTGATTTTTTTTAGAATACGCCTGTAAGAAAAATACTGGTAGGTACTCGGCTGCATCCGGTTAGACTGAAAACCGACCCCAAAATAGTTGGCAAAAGGCTAGGCACATGATGATGATGAGGCCGGTAAGAAAATCATCCGATAAAAAAAAATGTTTAAATTTCTAATTAGGAGCTCGTTGAGAATCTGTAGATGTATAAATTCATGTTATTTGTCTTTACAAATTGGTCAATTGGTCTTAACTAACCACAATGTTACGATAGACTTCTATTAGTACTTCATACTCGCTGATGATTCGCAATAAGAGTCCTTCTACAGCGACTAGAAGATAGCGTGAGTATTGTGTGGCTAATGATAGAAGTTTTTTTTTTTTTTGGATTGGAAATCATCAAATGACTTCTCCCGCTCTAGGCGGAGCGGGAGGGCGTGTCAGACTTTTACTGACTTAAACCCACACGTGTTCCTTCAGTTGCCCATGTGCCAGGGTCACGGTATCTCTATCGAACAATCACGCGACCCCGGCAGGCAGCTGATAGAAGGGTGACATATCAATTCAACAGATTCGAGCAGCTTTTTCGAATGATTCAAGTATGTACAAAAAGTCTTACATTAAATTAAATTTATTTATTTTATTTTCTCATCACAAATGTTGCAGGTAGGTACATAAAATGCTTAAACTAATTAAAAATACATAATAACATTTGTGAGAGACTGGTGCCCGAAGAAGGCATTGAATACCTGTGTTACGGGTCACCAGGCCCCCCAATACTTACAGTTAGACTTTGTATATTATTAGACCAAGACAAGTATGAGTTAAATGTGTGATGGAGTTTTCACTGCTTAATTTGTGATATAAATCACAAAATAGGAATAAATGAAATAATAAAAAATAAAAATAAAACAATTAAAAAACGATTAAATAATGGATATGAATGAGATTTATGTGTGTGTACGAGTGTATGCCAGTGAGTAAGTGTAAGTGAGTGTATGTGGGTGAGTGTATGTGAGTGAGAGTATGTGGGTGAGTGTGAGTTTTGTGGGTAGGTAAAGGTATACGAGTGTTTGAGGATATAAAAAAGGGGGTTTATGTGGTGGAAGAGATGTAGGTTAACGGATTGGAATCAGCAGACTTTCAGTTTCATGATAATCAAGAGTTTTCAGCCATTGAGATAAGGTTTGTTTGCAGATTGATTTACGAAGAGGGTATATTGATAGCGTTGAATTAATTTTTTTATACAGGTACCCTCCAAGAAAACAGTAAAATCTTTGAGAGAGACTGGTATGAAAGAAGTTAGTTGGACATACATTACCTTTTCTACGTTTATTCTTCATGAGATTTGGGTCATATTTTATTTGTGTATGTTTTTTAATTAATATAGTTAGTATAAAGGTCTGCCTGACTGTAAGTACATCCCAGCGCTTATATAGATCAGACGTTGGAAAACGGAAAGGTAGTCCAGCGCCAACCTTGAGAATGGCTCTTTGTGCCCTTTCCACCTCTACAAGGTACACTTTTCCTGCCCCTCCCCAAGAGGTTATGCAGTAGTTGATAATTGACTGACAGAGAGCAAAGTACACCATTTTGGAAGTTTTAAGATTCGCTACATGCCTTAATGTCTTGAATATATATATAAGTTTACGAATCCTTGTAACGAGAATGTCGATGTGTGGCTTGAAAGTGAGTGTTTCATCTATGTAAACTCCAAGATATCTGATGATATTCGTTCTCTGAAGGGGTGGGCAGAGGCAAGGTGAAGGGGTCGAGTCGGTACAGGTGTGAGCAATAATGTTGAGAGTTGTTGGTGGAAGAAGATTTCTCCTAGACGCAAAAGCAATATATTTGGTTTTTGTTACATTTAGGGTCAAGACATTATTTTTCAGCCATAAGCAGACCTGATCAAATCCATGTTGAGCACTTTGAAAAACCTCATCCCAGGTTTTTCCACTACAGAAGAGCGCTGTGTCATCCGCAAAAGAGAATAGCTTCCCGTGTAGAAGTTGGAGTTGACATAAGTCATTAATGTAGACTAGGAAGAGACTAGGACCTAAGACACTGCCTTGAGGCACACCGTAGTGAAGAGAGAGTTCATCACTAATCCAGTTGTCAATTTTGACGCGTTGCTACCTATGCCTTAAGTAGTCTGTGAGCAATTGCAAAGGAATACCTCTGACACCTATTCTTTCCAGTTTGTGAACAAGCAAAGGTATAGGTACCGTGTCAAAGGCCTTTGCTAAGTCTAAGAAGACCGTAAGGCACTTATTTTTGCTGTCAAGATTAGTAACAATCTGGTTAGTGAGTTCATGTACAGCGTCATCGGTCGACCTGCCCGAACGAAAACCAAACTGGACTGGTGAGAGGAGGCTGTTTGTCTCAAGGAAGTTCATGAGGCGTTTATTAATTAGTCGTTCCAAGATCTTAGACATAGTAGGAAGGATCGAAATTGGCCTATAATTATTAATGGAGTCTTTATCTCCTCCCTTGTGGATAGGTTTAACAAGCGCTATCTTCAGCGCGAGTGGAAAGATTCCAGTAGAGAAAGACAAGTTACAGATATGCGTGAGTGGCAGAGTAAGTGTTTTAGCGTAGCGTTTAAATATTTTACCAGATATCTGATCCACTCCCACTGCTGCATCTTCTCTGAGGTCAAATATGAGTTGCTTCACCTCGTCTTCATCAGTAGGGAGTAAGACAAAGGAGTTGGGTGATGAAGGAATAGAGTTCTGGCTGTTATTAGGCTGATGGACGGTACCAAAATTTTTTTCGGCTAGCCTCTGACCCACACTAGTGAAATGTTTGTTAGCGTCATCAACACTGGTTTTGGGATTTTCAGGTTTGATAAGGGCTGAAGAATGGTCGGCTTTTTTATTAGAGCTACATACATTTTTTATCACTTCCCATAATTTTTTGTGTTATTTTTTGATTTTTCAATTTCCTGTTTCTCGTACAATCTCCTCTGTTTCTTTAATAAAGCATTGCAGAATATTTACATGATATATACATGAATATTTAGGCGCCAGAAAGCGTTGTATACTACATGGATATCTCATAATTTGACGAAAGATCAAAAACGCCGCGCGCCCTCACCGTCGTTGAGATTGGTGCCGTTCAATTCTTGAAAAATATGACGAAGGTGACTCGAATGTTGTATATGACATCGTCACAGGTCATGAAAGTTGGATATTTGATACGAACCCGGAACCAAAAGGCAATTTGCGCGAACCCTTCTGAAGATTTGCCGACAAAAGTAAAGAAGGGCAGAAGTCAAGGGAAAAAGATGATTGCCTTATTCTTTGGACAGACGGGTCATTTCGGAACAATTGTCCTTGAAGACAAAAGGACTGTTACTGTAGATTGGTATCTCCGTCATTGTTTACCAGTTGTCTTGGAAAATTTTAGACAGCAGCGCCCACGAATCAGGATCCTCCTCCATAACGACAACGCTCCAGCTCAGTCCGCCAGACGGACTATCGAATATTTGTCTATAGTAAGTGTCATCCATCCTCCTTGCAATCCCGACCTTGTGATTTTTATTTAATTCCTTAATAAAAGATAAACTTAGGGGAATTCGTTTCCTGCCAGGATCTGCAACTGAAGGAACACGGGTGGGTTTTAGTCAGTAAAAGTGTGACACGCCCTCCCGCTCCACGCGAGAAGTCATTTGATGATTTCCCATCCAAAAAATAAAAGAAGGGGAATTCGTTTTATGAATCCTGAAGATGTGGTTGCGTTTGAAAAAGGTGTGGCACATTCCAAAAGAAGAGTGAGCCCACTGCGTCAGTCAGTGGTTCCATCGCATGCGACGGTGCTTAGAAAGGAACGAAGACTACTTCGAAATCCTATAAAAATAGTAACAGGCTTCTACATCATTCTATTTTTTATTATCGACAAGAATTCATCTGACTGTCTACAATGTGTGTATTCAGTGTTTGTTTAATAGGGTTTCTTTTGTAGCTATACATTGATAAAATATTATGGAAAAAATGCTACCTATAGACAACTAAATTAACTCTTATAGATACATACATGAGGTTGAATGTAGGTACATAGCAATATATACTCACTAGGTTGCATGTGGTGTCGGATGTAAAGAAACCACCATCCCATTTCTTCCCGTGGGTGTTGTACTTACTAGAGAGTGGGCAGCAGCGGTCTCCATGCATTTTACCACCATACTGCGATCGCCAACCCGCCAACCATGGCGATTATGGCAACCTCCAAGGGAATATTCATCGGTGGATGTGCGTGGCGATTTTGGCAAACCCTCCCAAATTGAGGGAGGCTTATGTCGTGCAGTGGACGTCTTTCCGCTGAAATGATGTTACAGCAATGTTGTATGTTATGTTGTTGTTGTTTCCGCTGACTCGGCGACGTCACCAAGCTTGAACGCAGTTTTATATGACCTCGCATTGTACAGGCTTTTCGCACAATGAGAAGTCAGCTTATACTGGTAAATGGAATGGAATACCTATGATTGATTGAATCATCAATTAATATCATTTTGTATCCGAGCGTAGTATTGATATCATTGTACGGTTGGATGCTGTTGTCTATTAGCTGTTTGTTTGTTATTATTCGTTATACAAGCGCAAATGACAAATAGACTGTCGAGTGGGAATAGCTAGCGTATGACTTATGATTTTGTAGGTATCATAGTAGTAGTAGGTGCCATTTATAAATTAGTAGGCCCGCCTTTATCGTATGAAGGCACTGAGCACTTTGATCATTGACGCCCCTATGAAGGAAGAGCAAGCGAAGCGAGCTCGAAAATATATGCAATCCGCCAGGGATAACTTCTCTTTTGACAAACGGAGATCTACGACACTGACAAGAACATGGGCACTTCTCGGAATGCAGGGCATTTGCCCAGAGAAACCTATGGAAAACACAACCCTGATATTCTTGTGCCCTTTTCCCAATTTCTTTCACATTTTTATGTTAGTCACCCCTTTTCTATACATATCATAATTCACACAGTCCATCCATCATTTCTTTGGTCTCCCTCTACTCTTATAGCCATCAACATTCATACTCAATACCTTCCTCACGACATTTTCCTCATTCCTCCTTATCACGTGACCGTACCCACCGATTCCAACACCACTTTTCAGAAACTTCCTCTTATATACTCATTTCTTATTCTTTCCATTCCCTCTTAACCTTCTCATCTCAGCTGCATGCCTTTCATTCATCCCTTTTGTGGCCCAACATTCTGACCCTTACAAGACAGCAGGTCTGACCATGGTTTTATATATCTTTCCCTTAAGTGTAAGAGGAATGTGGGAATCGCAGATTGTTCCCATGACCTTCAGCCATTTCATCAATCCAGTGTTAATTATGTACTTAACCGTTCAATCTACTTCGCCATTACTTTGCACGAGTGAACCGAGATACCGAAAGTCGGAGCAGACCGGAAGAAGCGCACCATCAAGCGCTATAGCTCCACAGATCGCCGAAAACGCAGTACATATATTCGGTTTTGGTTCTGCTGACCCTGATAATTAAGAACCAAAACCGAATATATGTACCTGGATTTCTCACGAATGTTCTACATATTTCAAAATTGTCTGTAGCTATTATTAGCTATTGTTTTTGTCTTTAGCTTGTTATTTGAAATATTGGTAAAGAGAATAGGGAGGCAGGTGCCTACTTAATAAATATTAACATGAAGATATCGACTAGATATACCTAACTATCCAATAGTCAACTAGGATATTCTTAGGATTTTAATGACGTTTGTATGTTTTCTCGCTTTGGTGTTATTATTTAACTTTTCGTACTTAGCACAGGTGCATGGACAATCTAGCAATCTACTAGATAGGTAAATGCCAATAACTACTAGCCAACTGCGTAAAATAAAGAAAACTGGTTGTTAACAACATGAAATAAAACTAGGTGGACACCGTGGACATTCTGCCATGCTACGTAAAAATATTTACTTATAGGCAAAAAATGTATTATTATTCGTTTTTAAAAGTCAGCATTTTCTGGCATTCATTGAACACTATCTAGGTATCTACATATGGATATAGTGCTTTACAGAATAAAATAAAATATAATAACTATTTTCCTACATATAAATAGAAATCCTCCCTTCTGCCTCGTTAGTGTGGTGGTCGGAACGCTGGCCCCCTATAACATGGAACTTAAGCATACTTGTAACTGGCGAAATGTAGGAGTACTATAGGTAAACCTCTCTGTCTAACCTTTCGGAGGTTACAGGCGCGATATTATGTTATTTTATTAGAACCAATCTGTGTAAGTAATTTATTTATTTCCATTAATTAGATTCAACTGCGTTTCAGCTTAGGTATGTAATCTAATTAAAAACAAGGATAAAGTATATTTATATCATCCATTGTATTTCTGTAGGTATAAACAACAGGATTGCTTTAAATAACTCTTGTAAGTAATCATTATTATACCATACATACCATAGCTACTTATGTGGTTAGGTCCAAAGTCAACTTAGATAAGCAATTCAATACGTACGATGACTCCGCTTTGGAGTGTAAAAAATGTGGTGCTGTCTCCTACAAACAATGCGGCACTTGATATCTTGTCCAGCGTGTCGTTTGCACACTACAGGAGTGGATGGACGCTACTGAAAATGCTAAACTCGTAACCAAATTCTGCGCTATTTATATTGCTATCGACACGCTAAGAAGATCTACCTGCCTACCTACATAACGCAAAGGTCGTGAATGAGCAGGCGTGGTCCGAGGGGAGGGGTCCTAGGGGTCATGACCCCCCCCCAAAGCATCCAAGCTGTTGAGAGCCTGAATGATACACAACCGTTTTAAATATACTTGTAACTCTACTTACTTAAGCCATCTATACAATCTATACAAATAAATAAAATTGGAGTGTCTGTTTTTAATGTTAAAATAACTACTTTTTACTAAGTGTATATGGATGTATACACGGTACATATACCAAAAAAACATTTTTTACCATTTTTGTCTGTCTGTCTGTCTGTCTGTTCGTTCCGGCTAATCTCTGAAATGGCTGGACCGATTTTGACGGAACTTTCACTGGCAGATAGCTGATGTAACAAGGAGTAACTTAAGCTACTTTTATTTTAGAAAAAAAAATAGTTTAAAAAAAACTAAAAACACGCTGAATTTTGAGACGTATGTCAGCGTAGTTTTCAAAGACAGTTTTTATGAAAAACTTTTTGTTAAATACCACGCGGACGAAGTCGCGGGTAACAGCTATTACCTATAATATAACCTGAATTAACACATCTTACCGCGGTAGTACGTCCTCCTGCGTTAATTTCCGACATCCACGCGGGCGTAGCCGCGGGCAAAAGCTAGTAAAATATAAAACAAAACCTAGCCTGTACGAGGCGGGTTGTTAAAATTTTCGAGCTCGCTTGGCCCGCTAGGTATACCTTCCTAAAATATTCCTCGGCACTCATGGTGACCCCCCCCCAAAATCTTGGGCTGCGACCGCGCCTGTGAATGAGTCTATGCCTGTGAAGTTGAGACTTCATTCAGTCTGTCTAGCCTTTTTCCAATGTCAGTGTCAGCTTCCAGTCTAACCAGATGCAGCTGAAAACCAGTATTTTACATGGAGCGAAAGCCTATGTGGGTGACCCAGTGGTAGCGGCCGATACTTACGAGTTGTTTGTTGTTTTTGACAGCCGCTTTACCTAGTATTAGTTGTTTCATCACCACTTCTCTCAAAACAGTGAAAGAAAACATCGTGAGGAAGCCGACGTCTTAGAACTAAAAATTCGAAGACATGTGACATCTACCAACCCGCACTGGGCCCGCGCGGTTGATTATGGCTCTCTCCCTCCTCTCTTATCGAGAGGAGGCCTGTGTCCCAGCAGTGGGAACATTATAGTCTGCTCTCTCTCTCTGTATATGTATAACCGCCTATCTGGCCTCCACAAGCCCGACGGCTTCGATCAAAATTATTGATCGAAGCCCGACGGACACAACACAACTTAGACTTTCTGACTTTCGTCTAGTTCTGACTATTTGTAACAACTGTCAAAGATCTATAAATATGACAGCCGAGACGAAGCATGGAGGGGTCTTGATATGTAATGGATGGTCACCCATCCACGGATCGGCTCGTACGGCTGTAATTATTTAGCTACGAGCCTGAATTTGACACTTGTGTTGATCTAAAAACATATAACCTCCTCCTTTTTTGAAGTCGGATAATTACTGTCTTGTTGTTTACTAAGTGAGATGTATCGAGTTACACATGAAATACCTTCATATATACAGGGTGTCCAGTAAATAGCACGACATACTGCAGGGGGTGATAGCTTGGGTCACTACCTATCAATACAACACAATATATGTTCAGCAAAATCTTACGGATTTACAGTTTTACAAAAATTTCCGAAATACCGAAAAATCTCTACCTTGAAACAGATTTTTAAGCATCTCGTAATGAAAAAATCCTTTTCTAGTACTTTTTTTTACATCAAATTATTCGTGAATAGTTACTTTACTCATTGATAAGTCTTTTTTCTATCAAAGACAAGAATGTTTTCAAGAAATACTATTTTTTGTTTAAATTTGCACAGAACTATTTTCTTATCACTTAAGTTTAACCTACAGTGGTGAAAAAAAATCCGTAAGATTTTGCTGAACAATTATATTGTGTTGTATTGATAGGTAGTGACCCAAGCTATCACCCTCTGCAGTATGTCGTGCTATTTACTGGACACCCTGTATAGAACAAAAGTTACGTAGGTAGGTTCCTACCTACCTACCTTATCTTCAGCTAAAAACACAAATACTTAATATTCGCAATCGCAAATGTAATTCATTAAGTACCTACTTACCACCTACGTAGCTGTTTACTTTTTTTTAAAGCAAAACGAAATCATTGTTCTGTAAGTAGCCTAGGTAGTTACTTCGTTACATTGTTTTTGTAACCTACATTTCTGATAACCGTAATCAGTCAATATAATTCTATATTTGGAGCGATCTTTTACCTGAGATATCTACAAGCCGAACAGAAAAACACCAGTAGATAATAGTCAACACAGAAACAGCTGCGCAGTTTACATTTAAGCTAGAAAAAAGGACGTAAAATTTTTCCCTAACTCTTCTTTCCTACCATACAATCTTAGCACTAATAGTGAATATTCAGAACCAAACAAAAAGAAATAGCCAAATCAGTCCAGCCGTTCGCAAGTGATGTGCTTACTAACGAAAAGTATTTTGATTATTTTTTAAATGGGTTTAATGAAAGGCATTGTTAAACGTTTACTGATTATGTCTAATAATCTGTAATTTGCTAATGACTTAGGTACGTACTTTACTAAGTAGAAGCCATCGATCACTAATAAAGAACGTAGCTATTAGGTTTGTTTTTATGGCTCATTACTCGGCTAATGTAGTTAATCTGGACCTTCTACTTACACTAGTAAATCGTCGATACTTACGCGTGAGGAGGCTGCTCTGCGATCACCACCACTCCACCAGTTTTTGAGGAGCTATACACAAGTATTGTAACTGCTCTTTGTAGATTTCAATAGATACTTGGATTCTGGATCACTGAACTGTTACGTAGCATAATAGAATGTATCGTTGTTTGTTGTGTTTTGAAAAGAACCACCATTTCCTATTAATCTGTTGAGCATTGTTTTCTTTAAAGTTTTAAACACGGAATAAAATCACGAATTGTAAAAACATAATTATTTATTTTAATTGTTCATAAAGCCGTCTAACTTAACATCTGCGAGATTACTGTCTAAAATATCAGAAGCGTATGGCTTACTAACACCTTCTTCTAACAACTGTAACAACCTTGCATACACTAGAGTTGGCGCGTCAACAGCCCACAAAAAGTCAATATGATTAAATTCCTTCAATGGCACTATGTAGTGATCTATTGGATTCACTAGTTGTACATACAAGTGTGTCGCATCAACGTCACTGGACAACCAGTCGTTATCAGCACTGAACAGAGCGATAGGCAAAGTTATTTTGTATAGTGGATATGGAGGAGGAGATACGTTCCCATATTCCTTGAGGTTATCCGCCGGTCCGTAGTCAAACATTTGGAACTTGCCACTCTGCTTGATCTCTTGAGCGTAGTGAACTAACGTCTTCGTGGAAGCGCCCGCAGGAACGTGACCCAGAATTAATGGTAACAATGACCTATTGAATTGTTTCGCATCGTGCCCACACAAAACAAACATTGAATTCTCGCATATCGCCTCCTCATAATGATTTATCTCACAAGCATGTTTTGATAACCACCTCAGCACGGAGTTTTGAGGAAGAAACTCATGAGCCCCGAGCAGTTTCATAAGATATTCAATGTTATCGCTATACCTTGCTAGTAGACGTATTGGGCTCTTAATTTGTGACATGTAAGCGACTGGGGCCAAAGCAAATCCAGCTCTTAACACCTTGTTGTATTGAGTTTTCGTGGACAGCAGTGCAAACAGTACTGTAGTTCCCATAGAATGGCCAATATAATTAATTTTCACGTCCCATCCTTTGACCTCCATGATGTAATCTATGACCGCCGGGAGGTCGTGTTGGCCAACTTCGTGAAATGTGAAGTTCCAGAATTCAAAAGAATCTGCATTTCTTGAAACATGAGCTCTAGAGTATGTGTTTCCTCGCACGTTGGCTAACCACACGTCGTATCCGGCATCAGACAAGATATAGCCGAGACCTTTCTTAGGTCCCGGTATTATCCAATCCGCAGAGCTCCCGAGTAGGCCGTGATGCAACAGCACTGTCTTCCTGGGGCTAGCTTTATTTCCTGAGGTGTTTTTAGTATACGGTATCCTATGGACTGTCAATATGTATCCGTCTTCTGTCACAATTGTGTGCGACTCCGCTGGGTAGCCGTGCATCGCAATCAGCTGCGGCGTGGTCATGTGGACAGCCGGGTCTTCATCTGAACACTTGTACTCCATCTCTCCCTCTGGTACAATGGAATTAAATATCTGATTATCCGTTGACTCAGCTACGTCGACGAAATCTCTGAATTTTCTCTTGATTCTAAATTGTCTGTCTTCTGGTGTCTCTGGAATGTCTGGTTTGCTGCCGGTGGTATTCATACCCAAGTAATTAGTGATCTTTTTTCGCACATTTTCGACGTAATAGTTTTTCAATCTGCGTCCTCTTTCGCGCACATAGTTTGTGATTTGTGACGTTCGATTGGTGAAGCTGTCGAATACGTCGGGGAACCACGAGGTCTGCCGGCACTCACTATGACGTAATTGCAATACGATTATGAACGTAAACACAACAAGCAGCGGAAGCTTCATTTTAGTGCGGAGCGTGCGCGGCGCGACGTCCGTTCTTACAGTGACTGAACTGGAAAATGGAGCACGCGAGTAATTTATTCCCGCGCGAGAGGTCAAGGGGAAGATATGAGTAATACATAGAACACACTAATGCACATAACAAAGATCGCTGATAAACAAAGTTCATTCAGTGACTCATTCATTATCGGTCTCTTCGTATTTTGATTAAGCAATAACATAAGACAGTATTTGTTTACAATAATTTTACTATTTCTGGTCATTACTCATTATGTTTGTTTGAGATATTAATATCGGTTAGGTACTCATTATCGAAGCGGTCGTTCTCATGGACCTTCGTATGACCGAGTTATAATTAAATATCGTATTCCTTTTTACACGCTTTATATTAGCTTCACTTGTATGTTTGTTTGTAACCGACTCCTTATAGCGCGATTTAGACCCACTTTAAACGACCAGATTTCATTCAAACTTTGCACACATGTCAAGGACCGATGACAATGCAATAATTTCATCAATTTGTGCCATTATCCTTGCCAGGGTTACCAGGACAGCAAAAAAACTGTCTTCGAAAACTACGCTGACATACGTCACAAACTACGCTGACATACGTCTCAAAATTCGAAACACCCTAAAAATAAATAATAGTTTAAAAAATAATAGTTTAAAAAAACTAAAAAACACGCTTCCATTGAAAACCAAACTAAAAAGTACAAAATAATGGAAAAGGTGCCTGATATCAATAAAAAAATACCTTAAAAGGCAACCCACGCTTTTTTTTTCCATTATTTTGTACTTTTTAGTTTGGTTTTCAATGGAAGCGTGTTTTTTAGTTTTTTTAAACTATTATTTATTTCCATTATTTTGTACTTTTTAGTTTGGTTTTCCATGGAAGCGTGTTTTTTAGTTTTTTTAAACTATTATTTATTTTATATTTTTTAGGGTATTTCGAATTTTGAGACGTATGTCAGCGTAGTTTGTGACAGTTTTTTTGCTGTCCTGGTAACCCTGGCAAGGATAATGGCACAAATTTATGAAATTATTGCATTGTCATCAGTCCTTGACAGGTGTGCAAAGTTTGAATGAAATCTGGTCGTTTAAAGTGGGTCAAAATCGCACTATAAGGAGTCGGTTACAAACAAACATACAAACATACAAGTGAAGCTAATATAAAGCGTGTAAAAAACTAAAAAACACGCTTCCATTGAAAACCAAACTAAAAATGGGGTGCCTGATATCAATAAAAAATACCTTAAAAAGCACCCCACGCTTTTTTTCCATTATTTTGTACTTCTTAGTTTAGTTTTCAATGGAAGCGTGTGTTTTAGTTTTTTTTAAACTATTATTTTTTAATAACCTACTAGCACTTCGCCCGCGACTTCGCGTGATTCACATTTTTGTGAGTCACACGGAACTCTGCATATTTTCGGGATAAAAAGTAGCCTTTGTTACTTGGTGATAATGTAGCTTTGTATTGGTGATGGAATTTTTAAAATTGATTCATTCGTTTTCGAGTTTATCCATTACAAACATACATACAAAAAATCTAATATTTCCTCTTTATAATATTAGTTTAGTTAGACGTACTTATAACAACCTGAAATGGCAATACTACCTACTACTTAGTGACTTATGGTTTTTACACGCTTTATATTAGCCTCACTTGTATGTTTGTATGTTTGTATATTTGTATATTTGTATGTTTGTATATTTGTATGTTTGTTTGTAACCGACTCCTTATAGTGCGATTTTGACCCACTTTAAACGACCAGATTTCATTCAAACTTTGCACACCTGTCAAGGACTGATGACAATGCAATAATTTCATAAATTTGTGCCATTATCCTTGCCAGGGTTACCAGGATAGCAAAAAAACTGTCACAAACTACGCTGACATACGTCTCAAAATTCGAAATACCCTAAAAAATAGAAAATAAATAATAGTTTAAAAAAAACTAAAAAACACGCTTCCATGGAAAACCAAACTAAAAAGTACAAAATAATGGAAAAAAAGCGTGGGGTGCCTGATATCAATAAAAAAATACCTTAGAAGCACCCCACGGTTTTTTTCCATTATTTTGTACTTTTTAGTTTGGTTTTCCATGGAAGCGTGTTTTTTAGTTTTTTTAAACTATTATTTTTTAAAGCCACAACCTAAGTAAGTACCTAAGTTAACGACCTCGAGGTGATACTGTCCGATGTCTTCCATGCTTCCATGGTACATTTTCATCATTAATTTATTGATTACCTCTTGGATCAAATTACCAATTTGATGAAGTTCTAACTAAAAATACAAGCAAAACTGAAATTAAGTAGGTAATTTTAAATATAGTTTTCCTACCTTATTTATAATGTATTGTTTTGCTGCCTTATTTCGATCGCATGGACGCGAGCGAAATTAAGGCGTTCCTGCCACGAAAGCCGCCATCGCCATCTATTGTCCGCCCCTTGAAGCAAATTGTTTATGGTGGAAGCTCCAGGTACTAGGAGTATTTGTTGAAAAAGTCAATTAGTAAAATTAAATGAACCCATATTGATGATTTTAACGATTATATTTATGTAAAGCCATATTTGTGGCGATCGCGCAACATATTTTGTTGATCTGACAGCCCCTTTTTTGGGTTGGGAATCTTGAAATGACGTCTGCCGCTTTGGGTGGAGGTCCCGGACGTGTCAGACTTTGACTGATTAAAACAAACCCGTGTTCCTTCTGTTGTCTGTGCCAGGGCCACGGTAACTGTCTCGAACAAATCCGCAAACGTGGCAGGCATCGGTCCTGGCGGATCAACGTACAACCTGACACTGAGCTGCAATGCTGTATTGCAACAAAAATAAGAAAATTTTAATTACACGCGGTACACTGGAGCTTGATGTATGGTGAGGTCGTCTTGTTTGTCGATTCTTCATATATCTGACTAGCTTTTGCCAGCGGCTTCGCCCGCGTGGAGGTCGGAAAATATCCCGCGGGAACGTACTACCGGGATAAAAAGTACCCTATATGTTAATCCAGGTTATGAACTATCTGTGTGCTAAATTTCATCCAAATCCGTCCAGTAGTTTTTTCGTGAAAGGGTAACAAACATACACATACACATACATCCATCCTCACAAACTTTCGCATTTATAATATTAGTGGGATGTAAGTTCATCTACTCATATTGATGTTCTCGTATATGGGTAACCTTTTTTTTTGGAAAGACATCTCGGTTGTCGGCTACTAAACCGGACTTGCATTTTGCTACTTTGATAAATTAAGGCCTCCAGCCAGGGCTTAACAACTTAGAACTAGAGCGACTACTCGCTAAGGGCACTCCCTCCCTGTGGGGGTCGGACCTCGACTTAGGGCATCGCTGATAGAGGGCAGCAAGGGATTGTTCGAAAGAGATACCGTGACCCTGGCACATGGGCAACTGAAGAAGGAACACGGATGGGTTTTAGTCAGTAAAAGTCTGACATGCCCTCCCGCTCAGAGTGGGAGAAGTCATTTGATGATTTCCCAACCAAAAAAAAAAAGGGCAGCAAGGGACAGGCTAGATCGGAATATATGGGTAGCCTTAGTCAACTCGGGCCTTATATACAAACTACATCACTGACGTATGTATGGGGGTACTCCTCTCCCTAGCCCGTAGTTGATTAGGCACTTTAGAATGACGGTTATCATATCTATGTATGTCACGTCATGCATACCGATGCATAACCAAAACGAAACCAGACCATGCAATGGCGGTGCCTCCATATTCATAAATTTTGAATAATTTGATAGGTGATTGATTTGTATTATTTAACAAATAGGCCCGGCTTTGCACGGATGCAATTTATATGTGGTGTCATTTGTGTAAAAAATCACCCTTTTTTAACTTCAAATTAAGGTTTAATAGTTCATGATCAACGGAGATATTCCTTGGTAACATTTTAGCCAAAAGACGTCCACTGCTGAATATGCCTCTCCTGGAGGTTGCCATAATCGCCACGGTTGGCAGGCGGGTTGGCGATCGCAGTAAGGTAGTAAAATGCATAGAGAACGCTGCCGCCCATTCTCTGGTAAGATTCGCCTTTTACGAAACCCGAATTCGAATCTTTTTCAATAAGATGGATGAGCTTCCGCTCATCCATCTTATTGAAAAAGATTCGAATTGCTGGGTTACTCAATGCCAATGAAATCGTACTTCAGAATTGAAATAGGCTTTCCTTATTCTTCTATGTTGATAACATGTGTATATTGCGTAACAGTAGGATTGGCTTTATTTTTTGATAGTTCAACAACATTCATTGCCTTATTTACGTTGCTGAACAGACAAATTTTTCGAACATGTGAAGCAATAGATTAGCTATATT
This sequence comes from Aporophyla nigra, assembly GCA_947507805.1. NCBI lineage: Eukaryota > Metazoa > Arthropoda > Insecta > Lepidoptera > Noctuidae > Aporophyla > Aporophyla nigra. The sequence continues at coordinate 19,437,925 of OX382292.1, read as the reverse complement.
CTTAAAAAATAATTCAGATTCTAATTGTTAGTGGCGTAACACACTATCAATTAGAAATAATAAGGGTGCAGGTATTTACCTACTGGTACTAGGAGCCTTGAGAATGCGTATTCGCTAAGTGGGCTCTCATGTTTGTTCTTAAGACGATTAATAATATATTTAATTTGATAGTATAGGGCTCCATGAAGGCCTTTAAGCAGGCTTTTTCCTGTTCTAGACACCACAGGAAGAAATTGACGGAAATCAAGGGCAATCACGAAGTTAACGCTTCCCATATTTTTGTCTGAACTTCTTTTTAGGTCTTTTTGAGTTCAATTTACTTATAAGTATGTGATTGGCGGCTCATTGTACATTCGTCACATTGAGACAAACCTCTTGAAGCAGTTTACCAAACGGCCCGATTTTTGAACATAGGGATACTTTCTGAAGCGAGACATTCAAAGGCAGTTTAAATATGGAATTGGCAGTTTTTCCACCACAGAGTGAAGTCGCGCCAATTCTGGAAAAAGCCACCGCAAGAGTCAGTCTGTCTTTTGATCAAATTTTGGTCAGCATTATTTAGTACATTATTTGGGTTTCACCGGGTGCATCCATCGAAATAACTTGTCCTCATTGTTTTCAATACTATGGCGTCGCTGATCAGATACTAAATTCAGTTCGTGATCACAAACGTACTCATTCGGTTGGTTGCAATCATAAAATTCCATTGTGGAATCGGTTTCGGTCATTATCTGCAGTGTAGGTAAGCCAAAGTCTTCTAATGATTTTTCACTTCATAAATACATTTTGTCTAAGTACCTTAGATATAATTATACCTTGTTTTATGATATCATCTGAAAATGGTATATATTAGTCATTGTTGTTCTGGTGACGCATTCTGTGCATTAAGTCCTCACAGAGATCATTTTTTGAATGTTTATTGTTAACTAGTGGATCGGAAGAAAGAGTAAACATGGAGTTTCTTGCCGGCTTTTCTCCATAGGAGTCAACCAATTAGAACCGTGCATCGAGCTTCTGATGTTTCATCAGTGCCCACGTAGTTTTATGTGAAATAAAATATTTTTATTTTGGAAGGGTAACAAAATTGTCAAACTATTCTCTGAATTCAGAAACCGAACCCAAAAGCACAGCATCTGCTGAGGTACGCTTCGATCAAAAATGTACATCGCTTCTAATGTTTGTCGTACTTAATATGACCAAGTTTTTACAGGCTGCTTGATAGTTTGGCATGACCTGATCATTAACAGTTCAAAGACCGAAGAAGTTGAACCGCGAACATGTTACAAAAGAATCCTTAAATGAAAGCATTCAGATTGGCAATGCTGAATACTGTACATTCTACCAAGAATAGAGTCTTTCTTGATCCCGGGATAACTTCGACTTCTTGTTCTTGTTTTCTTCGCTAAACTGTATTATTTGGCCATGGGTAGTAAGTACTGAGGAACTTCGTGGTACAACAAAGTCTTCGCGAAAGTCTTCTATGATACTTAAATCAAAGACCGCCATAAGTTTCTTGCAGGAAGGCCTTTAATTCTTTGTTGGAAATTCAGATTGTTTTCTATGAAAAACACTCTCTAGCCAATTTCCAGGTGCACTGCTAAATGGTTTACTGTTGGATGTCGGTCATGAATGTGGAACTCGAGAATCCACCAAACAGCTTCTGAAGTGATAACATAACGGAACGACTTTTTGAATATATTTCGATCTCATTTTGTTTGTTTTCAACAAAGACAGTGGTTGGATCCTTTGTTGTTATATTTGATCGCTTTAGCTGATTAAGAATATTCAACATTGAAGCTATGCGAAGATGCAATTCTTAGAAGAATAACTCATAATAACCAATTTTATATTTTAGCTATATTGCTTATTCAGCGGAACGAGTACGGCGTTCTGTGATAAGCTTGGTCACGCATTTTTATCACAGTTTGGGAGCAAAAACCCTGATAAAATACGTGACTCAAGCCTGTCACAGAGGCCTTGATCGCCCCGCTGATGTCGATTTCTTAACATTATTGACACAATGAATCGATATTCTTGGGCTATTGTGCACCTTGACTTGCCATTGCTTCATCATCATCATTTCAGCCGTAAAACATCCACTGCTGAACACAGGCCTCCCCCTATTTGAGGGGCTTTGCCATAATCGCCACGCTTGGCAGGCAGGTTGGCGATCGCAGTGTAGTGGTAAAATAAATAGAGAACGCCGATGCCATTCTCTAGTAAGTCTTTTAGTCGCCTATTAGGACGCCCACGGGACGAAATGGGGTATTGCTTGCTATTCTTTACGTTCGGCACCACACGGAACCATTTCTTGGTCTTAGCTAAAGTTCAGTCTCTCTAAACATTCGAATACTTGTAGGATAGGACAACGTCTCACACCCATTATTGTGGTCTTTGGTTTCTGGAATCTCGTCAATTGCACCATAAGTAGTGATGGTCCTGTTATATTCCTCGGGTAAGAGAGGCATGACGATACTATTATTTACAAGGTAGGTACTAAGAGTGATTAGAAAAAGAAATGTGTGTATATAAATACATACTATATACCCTTGCTTATTATATTGCCATACTAATGTCCTATTTATGCAAAGCAAATGGTGAAGGGTTTTTTAAATAGGATTTGTGGTTATAGAAACACCAACTCACAAAATTCGTTCTCTCACTTTATAACATAGTATTGTTACTTGCAATAGTCTCATCACCTGATAAATAATTTTATTTTGAGAAAGTATAAAATATTTTGTACCTACAAACACTTTTACACGTCAATCATATTTTTTTGATTAAACTCGATGAGGTCGGTGTTTCCTAACTGACTCCTTTAAGAAGAAAGGCTAAAACAAACTCTGTGGTCAGTTTCTTTTAAAGTCTAGACATGAACATGATCTTGGCCAAATTATGTAGAGTGGTGTCTGCAATGGTCTTTTGAGGAAAGAACCACACAGTTTCTGTGGAAATTTACAGTTGGTGACGGGAGTGGGCTTCAAATATATTTACATCATGCATCATTCGTACAAACCTAAGTCGATTAGTTAGCTCAATGAATCAGTATCGACATATTTTGCGACTCGTTGACTGAAATTCGTAGGCATCTAACAAAAGTGAGTCTGCCCTAGGCATGTTTCTGGCTTATATAAATTTCTCTTTATGTTATTATTAATATGTATTTTTGTTATTGTTTTTTAAGCTCGTTTTTAGGGTTCCGTGCCAAAATGGTAAAAATGAACCCTTATGGTGAGACTCAGACTGTCTGTGCATCTGTTGGTCCCAGCTGGATATCTCAAGAACTACTAATGCTACCAACTTAAACTTTTGAATAGTTTTAGTTGACGTTTGCCCAACTATTTTGCAAGTAAGAAAGAAATAAAAAATATGTAGTTAGGTATATTTTCTTTGCAACAGAAAAATTCGAAATGGGGCTACTAGAGCATTTGGAGTATCATTTGGACATTCTCAAATAACTTTCTTGTTTTTTAGGCCGCATAGTTTTCGACTTTTCATGAAAAATGTAAAAAATAGCGTCCCCTCCAAAGCCCAAGTCCATGCCCTCCAAAGTTTGCACAGAGAAAAATCTGAAATTATTGTATGCGATAGATTGTGTAAAAATTACAGGAAAAATAAAACGATGTCTCTAAATAAGACACTTTTCAGAAATCATCGAAAAGAATTACAGTCAGCGCCATCTCTTGAACAGTACTGAAACAGTACCTATTATTCAAGAGATGGCAATGACTGCAATACTATTATGCGATAATATAATACTTTAAAATATTTATAACAGTATCAGTATACCTTTTCACTATGAGTAAGACATAGAGGAGAGTAATATGTACCTATATCTGAGTAAGATGTGTTGCGCTTGTTGTTGCTTGGAGTGTCGACAGATGTAATACCAGACTAATTATATTCATTTTAATTTACAAATTAGCATTTTTATTTATGATACTACAAATTAAGTTTTCAATTCTGTAGGCAGTTTCTTCCCAATGATTGCTTATATTCTTAATGTTTTTGTATAATGTCAATAGGGGTCTCTCCCTGGTTTAAGTACGAACAGTATTAAGTAAGTTAGACAGGCAAATCATTCAAGCTCTCGACAGCATGTCCTTGACGTCTCCCGCTCTAGGCGGAGCCTCCCGCACCGCCCAGAGCGGGTGTGTCAGACTTTTACTGACTAAAACCCACCCATGGTAACTCTTTCGAACAGAGCTCGCGACCCTGGCAGGCCGACAGCATGTCTGATTGGGGTTCATGACCCCTAGAATCCCTCGGACCGCGCCTGTACATGGTGAAATGTGGGAGTTCCCACTATACCTACAGAAGGTAAACAGCTCTCACCTAGCCGTTTGAGAAAACATGAAAATAGTGTTACGTGACGTTTGTTATAAACTGAAATCCTATAAGAAGCTTTAAAAAATAATAGTTTAAAAAAAACTAAAAAGTACAAAATAATGGAAAAAAAGCGTGGGCTGCCTGATATCAATAAAAAAATACCTTAAAAAGCACGCCACGCTTTTTTCCATTATTTTATACTTTTTAGTTTGGTTTTCAATGGAAGCATGTTTTTTAGTTTTTTTAAACTATTATTTATTTTCTATTTTTTAGGGTGTTTCGAATTTTGAGACGTATGTCAGCGTAGTTTGTGACGTATGTCAGCGTAGTTTGTGACGTATGTCAGCGTAGTTTTCGAAGACAGTTTTTTTGCTGTCCATCTACTGAATGGGATTGAAGATTATTTCTATACCATTGCGTCATTGTTTGAATAAATTGTCGGCTCAGCAACGTAAATAACGCAATGAATGTTGTTTAACTATGAATGTTAAACCAATTCCTACCGATAAAAAGTTCCGCAATTACCCCTGTGGTAACCCTGGCAAGGAAATTGGCACAAATTTATGAAATTATTGCATTGTCATCGGTCCTTGACAGGTGTGCAAAGTTTGAATGAAATCTGGTCGTTTAAAGTGGGTCAAAATCGCGCTACAAGGAGTCGGTTACAAACAAACATAGAAACATACAAGTGAAGCTAATATAAAGCGTGTAAAAATGCTGCTAGTTGGTACAAATTAATTTGGAAATCCATATATAGACATGGATTTCCAAATTAATTTGTACCAACTAGCAGCATTTTTACACGCTTTATATTAGCTAACTAATACTGCTAGACTAATATTATAATCTCTATTATATTCAATATTGCAAAGCTGAAGAGCTTGTTTGTTTGGTTGAACGCGCTTATCTCTGGAACTCCTGATTCGAATTAAAGAAGAAAAGAAAAGAAAGAAAGAAAAATAATAGTTTAAAAAATATAAAAAACACGCTTCCATTGAAAACGAAACTAAAAAGTACAAAATAATGGAAAAAAAGCGTGGGGTGCTTTTTAAGGTATTTTTTAAATGATATCAGGCACCCCACGCTTTTTTTACCATTATTTTGTACTTTTTAGTTTGGTTTTCAAAGGAAGCGTGTTTTTTAGTTTTTTTAAAAACTATTATTTATTTTCTATTTTTTAGGGTATTTCGAATTTTGAGACGTATGTCAGCGTAGTTTGTGACAGTTTTTTTGCTGTCCTAGTAACCCTGGCAAGGATAATAGCACAAATTTATGAAATTATTGCATTGTCATCGGTCCTTGACAGGTGTGCAAAGTTTGAATGAAATCTGGTCGTTTAAAGTGGGTCAAAATCGCGCTGTAAGGAGTCGGTTACAAACAAACATACAAATATACAAACATACAAATATACAAACATACAAGTGAAGCTAATAAAAAGCGTGTAAAAATCGTTTATTCTGCACAAACAAAACGCACAACATGAAATAAAAATTAGCTACAAAAAAGAAAAACCGGCCAAGTGCGAGTCGGACTCGCGCACCGAGGGTTCCGTACAAACCTGCAGGTATTCACGGTTTATGCATAAGGTTTATGTTTATGAAATTAAATGTTTTTTTAAGTGAAAACTTCTTTAGCGGCGTTGAGCACTTTTTCTGTAATGGGTATAAAATCTTAAACTCGCGTCAGGACACGTGACCTGATCGAAAAAGCGTAGGACGGATGGAGAGTAGACAGCTATCCCCTCTCTACGGCGCGGCGAAAATGTATGCCTGGGCCTACTGTTTCGTTTAGGCGGCGCAGGGCGCTTGCGCGAATGTTCGTCTATGTTACAGCGTGCCACGCGCATCCATGGATGGTGACAGCTGATGGCTCGACCGTCTGTGTAGTGATCACATTGTTGTGTATTCGTAAAATTCGTGAATATAAAGTGCTTAAAATATGGAAATTGAACAACAAATTATTCCCTAACCATTCCAAAATATCAAACATGCTCAACGTTAATAATCAAGTTTTCACTTCTGCCGGCACTCCCGGAGTGCAATTTTTTTTTTTAATTTTTATATTTGAGCTGTCTGAATGAAAGGTAAATTGTCGTTTACGATTTAGGACGTATTAAAAAAAACTACTTACTAAATCTCGTTCAAACCAATTTTCGGTGGAAGTTTATATGGTAATGTACATCATATATTTTTTTAGTTTTATCATTCCCTTATTTTAGAAGTTACGGGGGGGGTGACACATTTTACCACTTTGGAAGTGTCTCTCGCGCAAACTATTCAGTTTAGAAAAAACTGATATTAGAAACCTCAATATCATTTTTGAAGACCTATTCACAGATACCCCACGTATGGCTTTGATGTTTTTTTTTTTTTTGAGATTCATTTCTATGTATGGGGAACCCCAAATATTATTGTTTTTTTTTCTATTTTTGTGTGAAAATCGTAATGCAGTTCACAGAATACATCTACTTATCAAGTTTCAACAGCATAGATCTTATAGTTTCGAAAAAAAGTGGCTGTGACATACTCGGACAGACAGACATGACGAATCTATAAGGGTTCCGTTTTTTGCCATTTGGCAGCGCAACCCTAAAAATGCACACGTACAAGGTAGCCAAAAGCCCCGTATTCAAGATTGGTAATAAAAGTAAAGAAAAACGTCACGAACACGAAGACCTCGTACGGGCAGGCGATTCAATTCGAATTCGACGGGATGGGTCAAGGGAGCAAAAAATATAACGTGAACCAAGTCGCGGGCCTAGAAGCAAGTTATTCATAATTTTAATTAACATGTAATTGGATACTTAGGTACTAATCTAATGCAAGCTCGATAGCTTACTTTACCCATAATTGCTCAGTCTAAATAGCTTGCTGTCATCGTTGAAATGCCTTTCAGTTGCTGTCGATCTTAGAGCTATACCTACTCTACCTCATCTTCATCATCCGCCTAGCATTTTCCCAACCATATTGGCGTCGGATTCCAGTCTAACCGAATGCCCTATCAGACCTCCACAACCCAGTTACTGGGTAATGCGATACCCCTTGATAAACTGATTGTCAGACTTTCGTGATTTCGGCCACCCGTGACGACTGTCAATGGCACGGGGAGGTTTGAAATGTACAGATAGTCACCCATCCATGTACCAAACGCGGCAAGCGTTGCTTTAACCAGAACGGTCGACCAGTGCGGCTATTATGAATTAGCCATAAGCCACTCAAAGAGCTCTGTACCACTACCAAATTAATTGAATCCAAAGAATATTGTCCTTTAAGCTTCAAAAACATAATCATTACAAGTAAAACCATCAAATAAACAAACATCAATAACAAAGTACTTAAAAGACAAATTAAGATCCAATCACATATAAGTTGTTAGTCATAATATGGAGTCATTATCAATTGAACTAACGGTTACATTACAAGATACATGATTGTTTGTTTTGAAAAATTAATTTGTAGTAGAGTTCCAATCACTAAGTTAAGAAATATCGGTTATTATTTGACCGTATTACTATTACGAGGTGTATGACCAAACTGAAATATGTATCACTAGCTTCTGCCCGCGACTTCGTCCACGTTAAATTTCTTGTTCCCCCGACCCTTCCCGTTGCGTCGAATCACCTCCCGTGCGATTTTTCCCGTTTTTGCAACATTTTTCATTACTGCTCGGCTCCTCTTGGTTGTTGCGTGATGTTATATAGCCTATAGCCTTCCTCGATAAATAGGCTACCCAACACAAAAAGAATTTTTCAATTCGGACCAGTAGTTCCTGAGATTAGCGCGTTCAATCAAACAAACATACAAACAAACAAACCCTTCAGCTTTATAATATTACTAGCTTTTGCCAGCGGCTTCGCCCGCGTGGAGGTCGGAAATTATCCCGCGGGAACGTATTACCGGGGTAAAAAGTTTCCAGTTTTAACAGACCTCGCATTGTATAGACTTTCCGTACATTGAGAAGTCAGCTAATACTGGAACTGTACTCATCATCATCATCATTTCAGCCGTAAGACGTCCACTGCTGGACTTAGGCCTCCCCCAATTTTGGGGGGGCTTTGCCATAATCGCCACGCTTGGCAGGCGGGTTGGCGATCGCAGTATGGTGGTAAAATGCATAGAGAACGCTGCTGCCCATTCTCTACTAACTGAACTGTACTACTGGAAATGTATAGCTTGATTTGTCGCCGTGCGTACTTAGCCACGCTTAGGTACGTTTCCGTGTGGCGCCGGACGTACAGAATAGCCCCAACTCATTTGTTCACGTGGGTGTCGTAAGAGCCGACTAAGGGACTTACTAGAGAATGGGCAGCTGTGTTCCTTATGCACTTTACCATCATACTGCGATCGCCTAACCGCCTGCCAAGTGTGGTGATTATGGCAAACCCGCCCAAATTGGGGGACGCCTATGTCTAGCAGTGGACGTCACTCGGTTGAAATGATGAATGATTACTTGGCTACAAGCTGGCTTGAAGGAGGGCCTACTTCAAGCCATTTATCTATTAGAATTAGTGATCGCTCAGTGGTCGAAAATATACCATGTTTTTTTTTTAATGTAGGTACCGAATTTGTACTGCATTATTTTATAAAAATATTAGCTTTCTGCACTCCTCCATATAAACTTTGACTGTTTCAGTTTTCACACTCCTTCGTGGGCGTAGTTTACATAAAAAACTGGCCAAGTGCGAGTCGGACTCGTGCACCGAGGGTTCCGTACAAACCTGCAGGAATTCACGGTTTATGCATAAGGTTTATGTTTATGAAATTAAATATATATTTTTTTAATTTTTATATTTGAGTTGATTGAATGAAAGGTAAATTGTGGTTTACGATTTATGACGTATTAAAAAAAAAACTACTTACTAAATCTCGTTCAAACCCATTTTCGGTGGAAGTTTACGTGGTAATGTACATCATATATTTTTTTTAGTTTTATCATTCCCTTATTTTAGAAGTTACGGGGGGGGGGGGGGACACACATTTTACCACTTTGGAAGTGTCTCTCGCGCAAACTATTCAGTTTAGAAAAAAATGTTTTTAGAAACCTCAATATCATTTTTGAAGACCTATCCATAGATACCCCACACGTATGGGTTTCATGAATTTTTTTTTTTGAGTTTCAGTTCTATGTATGGGGAACTTCAAATATTATTGTTTTAAAAAAAAATGATATTAGAAACCTCAATATCATTTTTGAAGACCTATCCATAGATACCCCACACGTATGGGTTTGATGAAAAAAAAAAAATTGTGTTTCAGTTCAATGTATGGGGAACCCCAAATATTATTGTTTTTTTTCTATTTTTGTGTGAAAATCTTAATGCGGTTTACAGAATACATCTACTTACCAAGTTTCAACAGCATAGCTCTTATATTTTCGGAAAAAAATGGTTGTGACATACTCGGACAGACAGACAGACAGACATGACGAATCTATAAGGCTTCCGTTTTTTGCCATTTGGCAACGGAACCCTAAAAATGGGTACGTACCTACAAAAACTTTTGCTACATGTATTAATATCTGTTTAGATTATACGCAAAGCAGTGATAGGAACGCGAAAGTACAGAAGTAACATTCCATCAATAAAATAGCCACTGGCAATCCCAACATAACAATATCCGGACATAGAATTACTTAGGTAGTCTAGACAGTAACTATACTATATGTTGAAGAGTATAGTAGTCAAAGATTTGATGCATGACCAAAATTGAACCTTCTTACACACTACACTACGACTGTTTTTTTCAAAACATTTCCCAAAATAACTGCATTGTTTGCCAACAGCGACCTCTATAAAAGTATTGATCAGCCGCACCCCGCAGTTAGGGCATAAAGTTTTTACATCTCTGTTCCACCTGCAGCTTTCGTCTCGTTTGTTGCCGAGTTAATCTGTGATAGGACCACCCAATACCGCAGTGGTGCGGGGGTGTCGGGTGGTAGTGATGTGACCCTTCATGAATGTTCCTGTTACGTTACAGGAACAAGTATTTGTGTACTAGATACATTCTGAAAATGATGAACAGTTCGGTATTTTTGTACCAGAAATGGTGACAATGATGACCCTAGTAGCGCCCGTTCATTCATCTCCATGATCTGTACCCACTTTCAGCTTTACACTAACTGTTATTTTACGTATTATTATCATCTTAATGAACACAAAATAATTCACTCAGATACAAACATTTTGCATTCATGCACCTAATAGCTCAGAGTTGTTAATAAAAACTTTTCTCAAAAAAATCACAACCGACTTCCTTAAAAAACTTTTTGCAACCACTTCCTTAAAAACACTACAATGTGAAAAATAACTTTATTTGCCAAACTCGATGGCAAAAAACTTAAATTCAGATCCTAGGACACCGACTTCCGAAATTAAAGTTATTTTTCACTTTGTAGTGTTTTTAAGGAAGTGGTTGAAAAAAGTTTTTATTTTTAACTAGTCATGGCATCTACCCCGCACTATTTCGGTAAATAGGAATAGTTTTTAGTTTTCTCATGGATGCCATTGTCAGAACTAGACCAAATTGAAATGGGACCACACGGGAAGCACCAGCTCTCAAATAAAAAAACAATCATCAAAATCGGTTCACCCAGTCGAAAGTTCTGAGGTAACAAAAAAACAAAAAAAAAATACAGTCGAATTGGGAACCTCCTCTTTTTTTTTAAGTCGGTTAAAAAGGAGGAGGTTCTCAATTCAACTGTAATTTTTTAACCGACTTCAAAAAAAGGAGGAGGTTATATGTTCGACTGTATGTATTTTTTTTTTTTTTTTTTTTGTTTCTTACCTCATAACTTTTGACTGGGTGAACCGATTTTAATGATTCTTTTTTTATCTCACCTGGCCAGTACTTGTATAGGAATTAGTGCGGGGTAGATACCATAACTAAAAAGTTAAAAATAAAAACATTTACAAAAACCACCGACTTCCTTAAAAAAAAAAAACACTACAAAGTGAAAAATAACTTTTAATTTCGGAAGTCGGTGGCAAAAAAACTTAAATACAGATCGTAAGACACCGACTTCCGAAATTAAAGTTACTTTTCACTTGTAGTGTTTTTATTTTGAAGTCGGTTAAAAAATAGTTTAATAAGCATAAGCAAAATCAGCCTATAATGTTTACACTGCTGGTCTAGGCCTCCTCTCAGTAAAATGGATTGGGCCATGCGGGCCCTGTGCTGATTGGTAGAGTTCTCATGTCTTCGAATTTTTGGTTCTACGCCGGTTTCCTCACGAAGTTTCCCTTCCCCGTTTTGAGAGCAGTGGTGATGAAACCATTTATGCGAAGTAAAGCGCCTGTCTGGGTTCGAACCTATGACCTAGAACTAAGTTGATTAAAATAAATTAATTGGCGGTATACAGATAAAAAAATCATTACCTTCCGCGCTAGTCAGAGACTGTGTTACGGCAAGGTAAGGATTCTCGCTCCAGAAATACCAACTGTAAGTTAATTAATATAAGGATAGTTATCCACTGTTTATAAACTCGCAAATTGCTGTAAACACTGGGCCACCACTGCTCCTATTTATTTTTTCGCAATCATCATCATCATTTCAGCCGAAAGACGTCCACTGCTGGACATAGGCCTCCCCCAAGCTCCGCCACTTCAACCGGTTTTGTGCTTCCCGCATCCAGCGGGTTCCTGCGGCCTTCACAAGGTCATCGGTCCACCTTGTTGGAGGCTTTCCAACTCTACGTCTTCCGGTACGCGGTCGCCACTCCAGAACCTTTCGGCCCCACCGGCCATCTGTTCTGCGAGCAATGTGCCCTGCCCACTGCCACTTCAGTTTAGCAATTCTTCGGGCTATGTCGGTTACCTTGGTTCTCCTACGGATCTCTTCATTTCTGATTCGATCACGTAGGGAAACTCCAAGCATAGCCCTCTCCATCGCCCTTTGGGTGACTTTCAGCCTTCTAATAAGGCCCATTGTGAGCGACCACGTTTTGGTTCCATATGTCATCACTGGCAACACACAATAATTTATTTCAATAATTTTTTCGCAATATGTAATTGGAATTGAAAATCGAATGTTTTAATTGACATTGTTGGTGACCGCACCTTAGTTCCGTTGCTTACGTCATTTTCGAACTGAGTAATGATAGGTTATCAGCTGAAAACCTTTGAACTCCTGACTTTAGTACAACAGGCATGTGTGTCATTGAAGTGGTCATCCTTTTATGTACAGACGCCATATAGCAAACAAAGCTATTACAATCTATCAAATTTCTTTATTAGGTTTTCAACTTTATCGCTAAAATAATAGTTTAAAAAAACTAAAAAACACGCTTCCATTGAAAACCAAACTAAAAAGTACAAAATAATGGAAAAAAAGCGTGGGGTGCCTTTTAAGGTATTTTTTTTTTAAACTATTATTTATTTTCTATTTTTTAAGGTGTTTCGAATTTTGAGACGTATGTCAGCGTAGTTTGTGACGTATGTCAGCGTAGTTTTCGAAGACATTTTTTTTGCTGTCCTGGTAACTCTGGCAAGGATAATGGCACAAATTAGTTTGTGACGTATGTCAGCGTAGTTTTCGAAGACAAATTTTTTGCTGTCCTGGTAACCCTGGCAAGGATAATGGCACAAATTTATGAAATTATTGCATTGTCATCGGTCCTTGATAGGTGTGCAAAGTTTGAATGAAATCTGGTCGTTTAAAGTGGGTTAAAATCGCGCTATAAGGAGTCGGTTACAAACAAACATACAAATATACAAAAAGTGTTAGGTTCAAGATTGATTGAGAAATGAATTTGACAGTTGCGGGTAGTTTGATGTGCTGGCATCTGTACTAGGTACTACTGCGAAAAATACATTTAATGTTTAGCTTTGGGATTTTGCATTTCCTCCACACTCACACATACTCACAACTACTCACTCGACACGAACACTCCTATCTATAGGAAATCTATACTAACATTGTAAAGCTGAAGAGTTTGTTTCGTTGAACGCGGTTATCTCAGGAACTACTGGTCCGAATTGCAAAATTCTCTTTGTGCTGGGTAGCCTATTTATTGAGGAAAGCTATAGGCTATATAACATCACGCTAAGATCAAAAGGAGCGGAGCAGCAACGAAGAATGGACCAGCCGTAGTTCTGTTGACCCTCTTAGAGAGATAAGATAAAAAAATATATCTCAGAACAACCAGCATACCGTCACCTGATTTCAAACTAGGCAGAGCCTGTACTATGGCAATCAGACAACTGATAAATATGAATATATATTTCAAAATACGTACATATTATAGATAAATTACACCCAGACACAGAACAAATAATTGTGCTCATCACACAAAGATTTGTTCTTGGTGGGAATCGAACCCACGACCTCAGTCTTAGCAGTCAGGGTCACTAACCACTAGACTAACAGGTCAGTCAAGATGCATCTTATGAAGTTTAATAAGAGCGAGCAGAGAACTGCTTGTGAAATTCCTTTTTCCTGTCTCATGTTCTTATGCTACCCGCATACCGCTACATTGTGCGTTTTCTTGTGTTACCAAATATTTAAAAGACATTGTGTTCCATATTTGTATAACACTAGCTACGCTTCGCCGTTTCAGCCTCATAAGTCTCAATCCCAAAGAGAATATCGAAATAAAATGTATCCTATGTACTAATCCAGGTCATGATCTACCATGTGCCAAATTTCATCGAAATCCGTTCAGCCGTTTTATTGTGAATGTGTAACAAAAAAACATACATAAAATCAAATATTTTCTCTTTGTTGTAATATTAGTCGAGGTAGACGAAATTATTATAAATCTCTCTCAACCGACCGAGTATTAAGTATTTTGATAACAGTTACATGGTTATGTTGTAATGGACACGCATCACTTCTAGGCGGTACTAAGAATGATCTAGTACTACTTCGGGCTTGCTTCGGGACGCGCATAGATGCGCTGGCTGGTGAATTTTAGGTACGATTTCTGGCATTTCAGATATTTTTAATGTTTGTTGTTTATTTATTTACAAGTTCTGTTGTTTGCACGGTAGGTGCAGCAGGTGATGGACGCTACTGAAAGTGCCAAGCTGGGAGCCAAGTTCTGGGCTAGCTCTCTTTAGATTGCTATCGACACGCTAAGAAGTGGACCACTGTGGATGCCAGAGATTGAGGTGGCAGCCGGGAGACTTCGCTGGATTGTTCAGGACCTTGAGTAAATGTAGACATTCACACGGGCGTCATAAAATGGTGGCAGGATATTTTCGCGTACCGTGTTTTTTCGAAGCGCTGAGACTCACTCGCGCTACACTCTGTTCGATTCTCAATCCTCCTGATTTTATAACGTCGATGTGAATGATGACTAAGTGACCTTCATTTTCCCAAAATCATGGAAAAATGTTGGAAGCTTCGAGGCGCTTTTCCACTACTCGGATTGATCGAAAGGCCGATCGGAATAATAGAAAAGCCCCCGGATCTCACTGTAAAATTTAAAATATTTGCATTCATATTGCGTGTACTATCAGTAGGAATTAATTTTTCGAACATATGAAAGAATGGATTAGTCCTTCAAAATTATTCGGATTCTGATTGATAGTGTATCACGCAATTAGGGTGCAGGTATATACGCATGCGGCTGCGCGCAAAACATTCGCAAGCATACAGCAAACATAGTCGATTCATGGTAAACACTTTACTTACATTGTGAATTTCTTGAACATGAACTTACCTATAATAATAGGGTGAGGTGGGCCAATAAAGTGGACTAGGCCTATTGGGGACACCACTATAAAAAAAACGCACCTTTAGCCCAACCCCTTGGGTGGTGTGGAATAGGGCTCCAGAAAAAACAAATGTCATTCTAGAACGGTGCACGAGTAAACCTATTATCTATTTAAACATCTTTTAACGCGTGGCCCAGATCAGAATCACAGGAGCTCTGGTGGCTCAGGCATCAGGCGCTTAACTAAGTGTAAAAAAAATCATCATTACTGCTCTCAAAACGGTGAAGGATAACAGCTTGAGGAAACCGCCCTGACCTAGAACCAAAAATTCGATGACGTGTGACATCTACCAACCCGCAAAGGGCCCAGGTGGTAGATTATAGGGCCTGCATTCTAGCAGTGGGAATTTTATAGGCTGAATATGCTTATGACAAACCAGAATGAACGCCAATATCTTGATTTTAACAGAATTTCACGAAATAATCATCGTCATTCAAGCGCCAAAGATCCCTATAGCCATAGCTGGGCACCGTTAATCAAATAGTTAACTTCGTTAATCGTTAATCCGCTACAAAAAAAGTTAGCTTCATTAAACGTTAAAGCGTTACATTTCGGAAGAATTAACGCAAGTTAACGTTAATCGTTAATCCGTTAATATGTGAAAAATTACATTTTTATATCGTTGCGTTAGTGAACGAATAAAACCTGTTGGCTTAGGGTCTGGAAGTTAACAGGTTAGGAACAAAACAAAATACTTGTATAATTCAAATGTTTGATTTAATCGTCGGGCATAAGGTGCATAATCCCCTTCATGAACATTAACATGTTGAAGTTCTCGTCTGAAAGCGAGGCTCGTTTTGGTGTTAAAATATCTTTGTCGTTTCATACTTGTCTAAGCCAGTTTTTCGCGCCGCGCCTAGGTGCTGTGCGATAAATAGTAGGCATTGGATTAACGATTAACGGACTTCTGCATATTAATGGAAGTTAACGTGTCCGTTAACATTTTTAAAAGTTAACTTAAAAGTTAATCCGTTAATCAAAATGTTAACTTCGTTAATTAACGATTAACGGATTAACGAGTTAATGCCCAGCTATGCCTATAGCACGTTTTCATTAAATTTTTAGGGATGAAGCGGCAAGCAGTTTTAAACCTTAAAATATTTCCTGGTAGACACTTGTACACTGTTTTTTTTTAATCTCTAGGAATAGCTTTAAGCCACAATATTTTAATTTAGGGTCTTTCGGGTACCTACTGGTGGAATCCAATTTCGGAGTACAACGAACACAAAATTGCGTCATTTACGCAAAAACCACAGCAAATTTTCGTGCGACAGAGATGGACGTATCACGAATTCACGATTCACGACCTTATCTCTCACTGAATAGGATCTATTTTAATGAGCAATCGTTGTGTATATCCTTCGTCTCGGCAGAACGGAGGGTTTTGTGCGACCCCTACAGACCAAAACCCTCAGGTTTTGAAACAGGGTGCTATGTTCACTCATCCTCCATAGAAAAGGGACGATCCTGCGACCAGCATGCGTAACATGACCACCGTAGAAAGGGGTTTTGTCGACGGAAGAATAGACAAAATTACAGATTGTAAAAAGATTTGTACCGTTTTATGCTGGCGTAGCATGACAGTTCTATCTCTACTCTACCAAGAATAGACAAAGTTCTTTCTATGGTCGTCATGTTATGCGTGCTGACGGAGTGTAGATACTTGAGCTCGACAAATGAACGTGCGAATAACACTTATCCGACAAAACTGTACGGCGGCTCACCATAGTACGAATGCACGCTTGTGCGACACACTGAATCTAATCGTTTCTGGCGTAGTAGTAGTAGAGTAGAAGGTCACAGTTTAACCTAACCTAACCGAGTGTGCTACTTGAGTTCGAGTGTGTCGCACAAGCGTGCATTCGAACTATGGTGAGTTGCAGTACAGTTTTGTCGCACAAGTGTTATTCGCATTTCCATTTGTCGAGCTCGCGTAGTACACCCGAAACCTACCCAAAACGGTCTAAATCTTGATAAACTGTTTTCTATTTTTATTTTCACAGTTTATAATACTGTATCTGCTAAGGAAAACCTATATTTAAAATGGGCCCTCCACTAGGGCTCTCGGCATCCCCCCATATGCGACTTGGGTGAGCACTCCAGGACGGCTTCAGGAATTGAACGTGTTAAGCTATGCTGAGCTGTGCGCTATGTAACGAAACCGCTTTTCAAAGATGAGGAGTCAAATACTCGTGCTGTGTTGCGCCACCGACTCGTTCTCCATCGCATTATATGATACGCACCAGCGGAACAATTTGAGTATTTTAGTCAAACTGTATCCGACCACATTCCGCAGAACATTAAAAAAAACTTTTAAGCTTATACGTGACAAAGATATAAGTAATCTATTTATACAATGTGTAACAGAATTAATGCACATTATGAAAGTCTTTTGTTCAGAATAGTTTACTGAATCAATTTTAAATTTAAATAAAATTTTTTTGTCATTTTTAATAGAGTTATTTTTTATCCCATAAAATATCATTAAAACTACGGTAATTACAGTCACACTTCCGCTGTTAAACAAACCAACATGGACGAAGAACACGGCTACACATCAAGCTACACATAGCCAGTCTAAGCTGACCTCTCATTATACGGAAATCGCATACAATGTTAGATCAGTTTATACTGGCTGTTTAGCTTGATATGTAGCCGTACGAACGTAGGTTCGACCACGATAGACCCATAAACGTATGCGTGCGTGGATTAGTGATGTGACCACATTATTCTTCCTCAATCAGTGTAATTAATTTAATAAATAAACGATGTTTTGAGCATACATTTTTAATTCTATAAAAAAGGAACAACTTAAAAAAAAAAATACTTCTTTTAGATAAATATTACTACTCCGTATCCGCTTTTCTAAGTGATAAATTTTAGTTGTAAATATATCATGTTTGATGATAAACTGCATCAATGTTTGCATGCCAAAATGGTAGAATGTACTCATATTATGTAAACACCTTATTGTAAATACCTACATTCTGAGCAAATAAATTACATTACACATTAAATTAATACAATTAAAGATTCAGTGTTTGTATTATGATGTTAACATAATATTCTAGTTGGAGTGGTTGGTGGTGTTTGTAAAGTCGGGACATGTTGTATATCTATGTGTTACTATAGGCCAATTTCTTAAAAGAAAATTACTCTGTTGATAAAAATCATTGAACCAATGGTAGCAATTTAGGCACGCTTGACAAGTTGTCAATTTTCGTTCAAGCTGTCTTTTACATTGTTCTTTAATGTCTTATTCATCAGATTCAATTATTTATATACAGGATCAGTTTTTATCTAGTACGCAAACTGTAACCATGAATTCAGCATAATATCATTCTAGACCCCCCAGCGTAGAAAATTTTCGTCGGTTATGCAAAATTAAATCAGCTGTTTCATAGAAAAATGCAATACCTACGGGGTCAAAATGTATGGAACAGCTGATTTTTTTTTGTATAACCAACGAAAATTTTCTATGCTGGGGGGTCTAGAATGATATGCTGAATTCATGGTTACAGTTTGCGCACTGGATAAAAAATTATCCTGTATACTTATTTATGTAACAAAATTAAAAAAAAAAAACCTCGACCACAAGAAAAAGTTAAAAATATACGTATTGGCCCTTTAAGTTTAAAAGTTGTAGGTAATATTTCGGTCAACGGATTGTCGTATCAAAACGGTTAAACCGATATTCATAAAACAAGTCTAAGAACCAACGGTAGAAAGCCTACTTTTAAATTAAAAAAAAAAACGAATTCAAATCGGTTCACCCTGTTTAAGAGCTACGGTGCCACAGACAGACACACATGGCGGTCAAACTTTTGCCTTCCTTTTTGGTCCCTTTTTTGCGACGGGGGTTAAAATGAAAATTAAATGACTAATTTACACATATCATGGGAATTTTGTGAAGCCCTTCGTGAATTTGTAGTGATATAGCTATTTCAAACAAAGAATGACTGTTGAGATTTGGATACAAGGAAAACTTACAACAGTAGGCTATTACACTGCAAATTCACGTAGGGCGTCCATTTGTTTTACAATCCATGACATGTATAAAGTAAAAGGCACACGCAGACCTCGCTCAGCTGTTTTTTTTGTTTTTAACGCATAGCACAAGAAAGTTAGTTTAGCTAACCAAGCACAGCATAGCACAGCCTCCTATTAATTACTCACCTTGATAAATTTTCTGATACTCTAACATGAACAAAAAACCCCACAGACCAACCAACCACTCACCACCAACCAACCAATCAGTTAGAAGATGGTATACCTCGACGCACAATCGTTGATATTTCGCTGTTCCATACATTTGACCGCGTAGGTATTGCACTTTTATGTGAAACAGGAGATTTTTATTTTAGTTATCGACGAAAGTTTTCTACCCTAGAGTCAAGAGTCCCTCCCTGCCAACCTATATAAGAAATCAAAGCTCTATATATTTATTTATAATTTAGAAATAGAAATAATATTTATTTGCATAAACATGGTATATACAGGTGTAAGGTAACAAAATATAGAGCATACATGTTTAGCTTATATTATAGCATGCAAATATTATTGGTGACCTTTAAAAATGTTTCTGGTCAGTAAATTCATTGATACTGTAAAAATGTTTAGTTTTTAACCATTCAAGTAATGTTTTTTTAAATAATCTGAGATCCAAAGTTTTAAAATAACTTGGAATTTTATTATAAATTAGAATACACATTTAGCTAGCTGGGAATAGTAGAAAGAAAAACAGTGACCACAATGTCAAACAGCAAATGCTCAAAACTTTATTGTGAATCATTAACATCAATTCGGTGGTGAATGAGAGCATTAGCGCATAGGCGCTAGGCTAACTTGTAATATGCATAACAATAATATATTAATTCAATGATAATATTACACTAGTTATAGTTTTATAGACATTTTACTTCTTCACATATATTTTGAAAGTCTTCTCTGCTCCATTTCTGCAGCTCTGCCTCAAGGTCTTTGGCTTGAAGATTCTTGAATGCCTCTGCATCTGGAAAACGATATTAAACTATTATTTTATTTGTTTATCAATATACATTATAACGTGGCGTTGTGTAGTTTCTGCATTCTGCCTACTCCCCTGGGAAGAAGGCGGGATTTTATGTATGTGTGTATTATAAAGTATACTAGTTGGTCGACTCTTCACGTGACCCGAGGGCTGGCCTATTTTTTGGCCAAAGAAGCTGGCAGCATTGCCATACAACGTGGCAATGCTGCCAGCCTCTTGGGCACTTTTCCCATTGACAGCAATGCAGATGAGTTTATCGATGCCTTCTGATTCTTGTCTCTCTGTTTTTAAGTATACTATGAACAAATAAAATACCAATGGAAATAATCGTTTAAAACAGGATAAAAAAAAAACAAAATAGAAAGTAGAAAATAATTGATAGTAAAAATCGAATTAAGCAGAGTGATGAATAAATTAAATCATTATAATGTATAAAAGCGTAGTCTGCTTTTTGAGATATTTTTATAATGACTACTGTTATCAGTATCTGACGGAAAATATTTACATGAATTGATATGCAAAACCCGACGATTTTTTACATTATAATGATTTTATTTATTAATCACTCTATCCTCAAATTGTTTTTTTTAGAAATTATCATTTATTTTCTATTTTCAGTTCGGCTAACTATAAAAGCGTGTTTTTTTTTTGCTATCCTGGTGATCATGGCCAGGATAATGGCACAAATTATTGTTTTGTTATCAGTCCTTGTTAAGTGTGTAAATTTCAAAATAATTTGATGTCTTGAAGTGGAGGAATTTCAGTTCCAAGATTCCGTTACAAAGATAGATAGAGGCTAATAAAAGAGTGTCAAGAATGATTTTGGGAAGCTAAATCACGTTACTGCTTGCGGGCGGCGAGCTACCCATTGCTCGCCGCCCGCCGGTAAGGACCAGGCTCTGGTCGACGGCGCGTTGTGTTCCACGCGCGCCTCAAAGAGATGTCAACAGTACTTCAATACTGTCGACATCTCTTTGAGGCGCGCGTCCGCTAGGACCGATGCCTGCCAGGGTCGCGAGATTTGTTCGAAAGAGTTACCGTGGCCCTGGCATATAGGCAACTGAAGGAACACGGGTGGGTTTTAGTCAGTAAAAGTCTGACACGCCCTCCCACTCTGCCCAGCACGGGAGACGACATATGATGATCCCCCAACCATAAAAAAAACGTTACCCCAAGTAAAATGCGAATCCTTCTATCATCCTAAAATTATTAATGTCAGTTTTTCATGTTTGGATGTAATTAGGCACAGATAGTTTATACCCTGGGCTCTACACTACACATATAGAATACTTTTATGCCAACAGTAGGTTCTTGTGCGATAACATCCGTCATTTATACGGGCGAAGCCGCGGGCAAAAGTTTATTTCATATAAATCTGTTCAGTTTGGTTAATGTTTGAGTGTCTTTATAGGTAGAATACGAGCCTTAAGGAGATCCGGGAAGAACTATATTCAATCAAGCCCGATTTATTTTGGGTACATCAAACACATAATATGTTCACATACTATTAGGTTGGGGAAAAGTCTTCTCGCATTATAGTATGTATGAACTTGTAATAAAATCTCTTTGGCTATACTATTTGTATCTGGCTGGTTTTGGTATCATTGAAAGTTTAAATTTTAAAGAACATAATTCCAAATTCAAATTAGGAAAATGTGTGATTTTTATTTGTTTTTCGTACCGTCAAGATGAGTGAATCTAATAAAGAAATTCGATACATTTTAAAATTTTACTACAAAAAAGGTAAAAATGCAACGCAAGCCGCGAAAAAAATTAGCGATGTTTATGGACCTAGTGTAGTGTCTGTGAGAGTAGCACAAATTTGGTTTAAGCGTTTTCAATCCGGAAATTTTGATGTCAAAGATGCACGTCGCTCTGGTCGCCCTATTACGGATAAAATGGATGCCATTTTTGAAAAAGTGGAGCAAGATCGGCATACCAGTAGTTACGACGTAGCTGAAGAACTCGAAATTGACCACAAAACAGTTTTGGCGCATTTGAAAAAAACTGGGTACCCAAAAAAGGTCGACATTTGGGTACCTCACAAGCTCACTGAAAGAAACCTAATGAACCGTGTACTCATTTGTGATTCTTTATTACGACGTAATGAAACCGAACCATTTTTGAAGAAGCTGATAACTGGTGATGAAAAGTGGATCACGTATGACAAGAACGTGCGAAAAAGGTCGTGGTCAAAGGCCGGTCAGGCTTCACAGACTGTGGCGAAACCCGGGTTAACTCGCAACAAGGTGATGCTGTGTGTGTGGTGGGATTAGAAGGGCATTATTCATTATGAGCTGTTACCACCAGGCAGGACCATCGATTCTGAACTCTACTGTGAACAACTGATGAGATTAAAGCAAGAAGTTGAGAGAAAGAGGCCGGAATTAATCAACAGAAGGGGTGTGGTTTTTCATTATGATAACGCTAGACCTCACACATCTTTAGCCACCCAACAAAAATTAAGAGAGTTTGGCTGGGAGGTGTTAATGCATCCGCCGTATAGTCCTGACCTTGCATCTTCAGATTTCCACCTGTTTCGGTCTCTTCAGAATTCTTGAGGCAGTGTCAGGTTAACATCACGAGAGGACTGCCAAAACCACTTGTCGAGGTATTTTGACCAGAAGTCCCAAAATTTCTATAGCAATGGGATCATGTCCCTACCTACAAGATGGCAAAAAGTTATCGAACAAAATGGTACCTACATACTTTAGTTAAATGTAAATAAACTTTATTAAAAAATGTTTGGAATTTTCTTAAAAAATGCGAAGAAACTTTTTCCCCAACCTATTATTAAACTGAAGTAATATAAATTAAAATTTATAATTACACAACATACCAACATAAAATCGAGATAGTACTCATGGATGGACTGTATGAAGTATGATATGGATAGAAAAGGAGTGATTGCTGCGACGGTGACTGAAAGAGAGGTTTGAAAGAAAAAGACATGAGGCGCCGACCCCAAATAAATTGGGATAAGGGCAGGAGAATTATGACTCATTAGAATTGATATTATTGATATTATGATAGAATTGATAGCACCGTGTGGTGCCGGACGTTAAGAATAAAACCACCCCATTTCTTCCCGTGGGTGTCGTAAAAGGCGACTAAGGGATTTACTAGAGAATGGGCAGCAGCGTTCTCTATGCATTTTACCACCATACTGCGATCACCAACCCGCCTGCCAAGCGTGGCGATTATGGCAAAGCCCCCCAAATTGGGTGACGCCTAAGTCCAGCAGTGGACGTCTTACGGCTGAAATGATTATGAGAATTGATATTGCAAAGTCAATGCTTATTTGAATAAATAAATAAATTAAAGCTTAGCGTAGGTAGTATAGTCAGGGAAATCTAAATAACAGACAGGCAGAGTTACTTTCACATTTATATTATTAAAGTATGAATTATACGGCATCCCAGATCTTACACGGACGTTCTGAACAGACCAGATCAACTTCTGGAGGGAGGTGGGCTGGTTGGAATAATCACTGATGGCCGCCATGGCCCACACACAATGGATCACTTGAAGGAATAAGTGAGGACACCAAACCCACTTTCCGTATCATATACTAATATATTATAATAAATTTATAAACGAATAATATATATTCGAAAGTTACTCATTCTGCGCGTCTATTACGTTTTTACGCCTAAACCATTTAACGGATTCCAATAAATATTTGCAAGGAGCTAGATTGCATTCTGTGGACGGAATTTTTCTGTATCCATCTGTTTGTTCCGGATAATTTTCGAAACGGCTTTTTGTTAACCGACGAAAAAAAACGGAGGAGGTTATCAATTCGATGCGTATATTTTTTTTTTTTTTGTTTTATGTGTGACCACGCATAACTTTTTACATAGTAGTCCGATTATGATAATTCTTTTTTTATTGGAAAGGGTATACTCCGAGGGTGGTCCCATATAAATTTGAAAAACAAAATCAAACCCTAAGGGTCAGAAAACAGGGGATGATTGATTGTTCACTCACTGATTGTTATGTTTAACCACGCATAACTTTATACAGCGTAGTCCGATTTTGATAATTCTTTATTCATTGGATAGGGTATACCTTGCCAAGTATTATAAGTATATTAAAGCCACAAAAAATTATAAAATAAAAACTTTTTACCAAAAAATTTAACCGCCGAAAAAACTGAAAAGCAAAAAATAATAAACCTTAAAATTATGAGTCGGCGCTTTGAGTGATCTTTGTTCATTGATTTTCCAGCGCCGACTCATAATTTTAAGGTTTATTATTTTTTGCTTTTCAGTTTTTTCGGCGATTAAATTTTTTGGTAAAAAGTTTTTATTTCATATTTTTTTGGTAAAAAGTTTTTATTTTTTAATTTTTTTTTTTCCCAGGGTTCAAAGTATCCCAATACCTAATTTCAAAAAACTTTTTACCAAAAAATTTAACCGCCGAAAAAACTGAACAACTGACTGAAACTGAGTTTTTTGAAATTAGGTATGGGGATACTTCGAACCCTGGGAAAGAACATAGGATATTTTTTATCGGCTTACACGCGGGCGGAAGCTAGTCTTACAATACACAACTCTAAGTGCACGTTACTTTTCTATTTTGTTATTATAAACTTTACAATGGGTTTCAATGCGATCTTCACCGTGCTTTAACATTTAATTTACGTATAGTTAAACGCCTACATTTTCAACATGTCGCCACATCAGTAGGTTGCAGTATGCCTATCTACCAACCCACACTGGGCCCGCGTGGTGGGTTTTGGCTCACTCTTTCTCACTCAGAGGAGGCCTGTGTCCCAGCAGTGGGAACATTATAGGCTGATTATGCAAACCAGAGTGGTAATTGCGGAACTTTTTATCGGTAGGAATTGGTTTAATATTCATAGTTAAACAACATTCATTGCGTTATTTACGTTGCTGAGCCGACAATTTATTCGAACAAATGACACAATGGTTTAGAAATAATCTTCAATCCCATTAAGATTCTGATAAATTGTGCGTTTCGCAATTAGGGTGCAGGTGTAGATCGCTAGTAATATTATAAGCACACAGAACTAATCATGATCATCAGCCGTCTAGCCTTTTCCCAACTGTGTTGGGGTCGGCTTCCAATCCAACCGGATGGAGCTGTAACCCATTTATACTAATATTATAAAACTGAAGAGTTTGTTTGTTTGAACGCGCTAATCTCAGGAACTACTGGTCCGAATTGAAAAAATCTTTTTGTGTTGGGTAGCCTATTTATCGAGGAAAGCTATAGGCTATATAACATCACGCTACAACTAAGAGGAGCGGAGCAGTAATGAAAAATGTTGCAAAAACGTGGATAATCGCACGGGTAGGCGATTCAACGCGACGGGAAGGATCGGGGGAACGAGAAATTTAACGCGGACGACGTCGTGGACAGAAACTAGTATAATATATGGACCGACTGCCTACCTCCACAATCCCCCTTAGTAAGATTGGTTGCCATACTATCGGGCTACTGACGACCCGTAATCACTGTCAAAGATGTACGAATGACTGCCGGGACCAACGGGTCGCACAGGGAGGTCTCGGTATGTAAAGATGGTCACCCATCCACGGAACAACAGCGGCAACCTTAGCTTAACCTCAAGCCCCTAATATTTAAGCAAAATTATTTACCATATATCGGGAACCATCCACTGAGTTCCAAGACAGCCACATTGAATGCTGCCGTCTTCTTAACACCAGAAGTACTCCTCCTAGGCCATACTATTGCATTCACCACATCCTCCCGACCTCCCAACCTTCTTACTTTGGTCAGGAGAATGTTGTGGGCAATTGATTTCTTCAAGAAGTGTTCCAAAACCATCCAAAGTGTTGGGGCAGAAGAATGTCTTTCTATTTCAAAACAGAATGCTGGCATTGGATAGTTTTCATCCAAGCAATAGATGTCTCCTTTTATATGCTGCCATTTCTGAAATTAAGAAAATTCCCCTGTTATTACAAACATTCTATTTCTAATGTCATCATCTGACTGGCCTGTTAGTCTAGTGGTTAGTGACCCTGACTGCTAAGACTGAGGTCGTGGGTTCGATTCCCACCCAGGACAAATCTTTGTGTGATGAGCACAATTATTTGTTCTGTGCCTGGGTGTAATTTATCCATAACATGTATTGATTTAGAAAAAAAAAGTGTATGTTTATCAGTTGTTTGGTTGCCATAGTACAGGCTCTGCCTAGTTTGGGATCAGATAACGGTGTGTTGGTTGTCCTAAGACATTGGTGCCGATTCTGTTGTACAAAATTCTCTAAACTAAACTAAAAATCACTAAAATTTGGTTTATTCCTGTCAAACGATGATTTCCTATTCTGAAATAGACTAAAGTGACACAACTTAACTATATTTTAGTTTGACAGCACTAAGATTGCACTGAGTTATTAGTTTAGTGAAAATGACAATTTTGCTATTCTGAGTTTGCTGGTTTTCACCAAAAATTTTGACTATAATAATTTATTTTGACTAAATCTGAATATTTTTAATCGCGATTAAAAAGGTGTGGAATAAAACTAGTGGTCATGAACAAAAATTCACACTAACGCCTCGCCTTCACGTGCAAAAATAGTGCTGTATTTTTAATTTTTTCTTTTGTTTATATCTCGAAAATGGCGTGTCCTATCGCAAAAATAATGAAATTTTCGACCCCCTTTATAAAACCCCGGAACATTGAAATCTCAACACTTGGGTAATATTTTTTTTTATTTTTCCAACAAAAAGTGAAAAATTCCATATAAAACATGTCCAGGCTGCCCCCTTGCGCGCGCCTTCGTCTCTAAAAAATTAATTGCGTAGCGCACACCAAAAGAAAGAAAAAACCACGTTGATTGTCAAATTCGTTTTTAGTCATGTCAAAATAATTTTTAAATTTAGAGATTTTTTCTTGCAGAATAGCGTTAAAATTCTCATAGCCAAAAGTAAGGAATTTTAGAGATAGTTTAGTTCGGTGTACAACAGAATCGGCACCATTATTATTATTATCATCGTCATCATCTTTTAGCGGCATCTACACCGCCACAAGCGAACTAAGCATCACATTGACGTCACGCAAAGTCCTGCATCGCGCAAGCAAAGTTTACTGCGCAAGTAGCATTTACAGAACATCCCGACTTCCTTCGTCCGGCAGTTGCCCACCAGACATAGCACCCGTCTGGTTGGAGGATCCTCCCTTTTCTACGGAGGGTAAGTGAACTATACAACCTGTTCCTCATACCTACAAAATCTACAGCCCCACTATATATCCCATTGATGCAGATGCAGTGGGATATAATATTGGCTTGTGACATTGCTGCGGAGGGATACTGATCTCTAAGATACAGGGACCCCCTAGTTTGGAGATCAGGGATTTAATGTATTGCGCATAGCATAAGCCATTTAGTTTTTAATACCACTGTTCTTAGTATGTAGGCTTTATTAAACAAAAATAAAAAAATGCCTCTCTTGTCTTTTGCCAATTCCAATGCTCCTACAGCTTTATCCAAGTTTTGCCAGTCGGCCTGATGGCAACAATGTCGTCTGCCCAGCTCCAGCCTTGGACGCCATTATGCCACTGTCTTATTCCACCTGTCATTACTGCGCCTTGCTAGGTATCCCGCCCAGATGGGCCAAAATGGAGATCGATTTGAGTTCTATAATGCTCTTACTGATATCGAAGAGGCTAATGCGGTCTACCTTTATTGGTAAACGAAGATTAACTATTACTTGATTGTAATTATAACCCACTTATTATCACACAAGTGATGAAATAGGTTAATTAATAGAATGTAAGTTGGCGGAGTAATAGGGGATGCTCTTACCTGCTAGGGTGAGTGTCTTGCTTTATAGTGTTGGTTCCTAAATTGGTAATCAATATTATCTTTTTTTTTTTAGCTTGGATGCTCGCTTTTTTTTTTCTAACTGGTTCACAGCATCATCCAACAGCCTATACCGTTCCCACTGCTGGGACCCAGGCCTCCTCTCGGTGAGAGAGAGTGGGCCGTAAACTACCATGAGGACCCAGTGCAGGTTGGTAGATGTCACATGTCTTCGGATTTTTTGTTCTAGGTCAACCGGTTTCATCACGACGTTTTCCTTCACCGTTTTGAGAGTAGCGGTGATGAAATTATTTACATAAAGCAAAGCGCCTGCATGGGTCGACTTACAATTTGAATCTCGGGGCCGATACCACTGGGCCACCACTGCTGTCATCGCAGCATTATCAGCCTATAATATGCCCACTGCTGGGACTAAGGCCTCGCCTCGGTGAGAGACAGTGGGCCGTAATCTGCTCTGCTGCTGGGAAGATTGTTTTGTTGCACCACTTCTCCTTCTCAACTAAAGCACTAGGAAGTGGTGATGGGCGGGCGTTTTTGGGGGACTGTTTTATGTAATTTTGACTTTCAAAAAGTGCTGACTTTCAGCCTAGTTAGTTTGAATGAATGACTTTTGATTTTCAATCTAACATGGGGCCCAGTGTGGGTAGGTAGATATCACATCTTCAAATTATTGGGACAGTTTCCTCACAATGTTTTCCTTCAACGTCTATCTGGGATCGAACCTACGACATATAACTCGTAAGTCGCGGCCGCTACAACTGGGCTACCACTGCTGTCATTATTCTATTTTTACACGCTTTATATTAGCTTCACTTGTATGTTTGTATGTTAGTATGTTTGTATGTTAGTATGTTTGTTTGTAACCGACTCCTTATAGCGCGATTTTGACCCACTTTAAACGAACAGATTTCATTCAAACTTTGCACACCTGTCAAGGACCGATGACAATGCAATAATTTTATAAATTTGTGCCATTATCCTGACCAGGATTACCAGGACAGGCTTAACTTGCCTGAGCGTCTTTTGTATGCTGTCCGCTAGAGGGCGCTAGTTAGTTGACGTACATCCAAGGTTACCAACTTAGGGGTTTTTCCCCCAAATTTAGGGGGTAAATAAGAGGGATGGGATTTTTTTAGGGGCGTTCTATTTTTAGGGGTATTCTTAGGGGTTTATTGCCATCTTATATTTCTCATTATGTTTATGATTACAATAAAAGTATTAGCGACATCTAGTACGGTAGTTCGATACTAAGAATGCAGAGTGGATGATAATTAAATGTCGCGTAATAAATTAGATAAATATTACTACTCTGTGCCGGTCTATGATTACTGAACATTCGTTGGTTGTTAGTTTTTAGGGGATTTTTTTAGTAATTGAGGCAATTTTAGGGATTTTAACGTAAGTTTTAGGGGTAAATATTTTTGGGTGTTGGTAACACTGCGTACATCTGTGACGCGTTCGAGCGGTAACTGCTCGCGCTTAATATAAAAATCTAGCTAATAAGTGAGTTTGTCAAGACTTTTTTTGTGTTAAACTTGTTTTTATTGAACAATAAACTGTTATTGTAATAAGTGAGTCCTAATTTGCTCCCCACCGACGCTATAAGGGGCTGCCCAACGTGTGTAGGTATTTCGTGTAGTGTATTACGGAGTGCAGATCGCGAAATAACTTGCAACGATCACAAAAAATAACCGTAGGGGACTATTATCAAACCTAGGAGTGTGTTCTTCTTGTTTATCCTGTGTCTTCAGTGACCAAAATGCCAAGAACACGGTCAGAAGAAAACTCGGACTCGAATGGGACGCGGCCGCCGTGAACATTACAATGTCTCAAGAAACTCTCGCTAGCTTTATAGCATCGAATGCTCTCCGCAGTTTTTCGATGTTACTTGAAGGACCTGCTGCAGTTTGGTGACAAGGTGTGAAGCAGTCAACCAGCACGTGGTCGGAAGCCGTCACCAGAATAAAATGCGCCTTCGGTGAACATGACCCGCCACATCGCCTATACCGTAAACTCTTTAATATTAATCATCAAGAAGATGAAAACACTGACTTGTTTATTGCTAAGGTACGTACAATATTAGCCAAGTTCCCAAAGGATGACCTCACAGAGAAGGTTCAATTGGATATGGCATACGGTCTACTTAACACGCGCATTAGAAAACGCGTGACGAGAGAATGCGTTAATAACTTCGACGAGCTGCTCTACAAGTCTCAACAGGTCGAAGATTTGGTAAAAGAAGTTGCCTAGTTTTTACGATTGTCATGGTTACAATAGTTAAAAGATCAGCTACATGTTCTCAATAAAATGTTATTTAATGGCAACAACATAGTTATTCCTAGCATGCATGATTACATTTTAAAATTGGTCCATGAAGGACATCAAGGTATAAACAGTTGCATACGCCATGCAAAGACAACTGTGTACTGGCCTAGCA
Source organism: Aporophyla nigra (assembly GCA_947507805.1). Classification (NCBI taxonomy): domain Eukaryota; kingdom Metazoa; phylum Arthropoda; class Insecta; order Lepidoptera; family Noctuidae; genus Aporophyla; species Aporophyla nigra. The sequence goes on along the minus strand of OX382292.1, from coordinate 19,407,597 downwards.
TAGATGATGACATCACTAAATTCATATCACAGTGTCCTACATGTCTTACCGTCATAACAATGCTAAACAGCCAATAATACACCATGAGTACAAGATGCTACCATGGTCGAAAGTTGGTGTTGATATCTTTGAATTTAACAAAAGTAAATATCTTATTGTTATAGATTATTATTCAAAATATGTAGAGATAGCTTATTTAAAATCAGATTCAACAGCTAAAACTTTAATAATACATTTAAAAACTAATTTGCACGTCATGGCATACCAGAAACCATGAATTCAGATAATGGTCCACCTTTCAATAGTAAAGAATTTAAAGATTTTACTACTGAATGGGGTAGTCACCACACTACTTCAAGCCCGTACATGAGTCGATCAAATGGAATGGTGGAACGAGAGGTTGGTTCAATTTAATCCATGTTTTCAAAATGTAAAGCTGACAACTCAGACCCATACATTGCTCTACTGATGTATAGGAACACTGCTAAACACACAGGTTATTCACCTGCACAACTGTGCATGTCACGCAACTACGCACTAAATTACCTACCTCGGACACCACATTAACACCAAATACAGTTGACACCAGTAAGGTAGAGAAGAAAATTAAAAAACAACAGTTAAAAACAGCATTTTATTACAATAGAAACACAAAAACACTTCCAACACTAGACATAGGTGACAAAATCTATTTTAAACACAAACCACTTGGGTTCCTGGTATAATATCAGAAAAGGATAGTCTTCCTCATAGCTATATTATCACTTCTCCTCAAGGATCTTTCCATAGAAATCGCGAACACATATTGAAACCAACTTCAACCACTCCTCCGTTGACTGTAGCAGTACCTAAAAAGAAAACAAAATTAGGACAGAGAATAATATCCCCAACCAGTCAGCACCATATGTGACACTATCAGGGCGTACAGTTAAGAAACCAATTAGATATGATGATGAATATAATTAAGTTTCTATGTACAATGATAAATAACAGACTTGTATTTATTTTTTACCTTGAATTGTCAAACGTCACAAGTGTCAACGTCAACCATCAGTTGCGTTCCGTTTCAAACTTTTGTAAAAGTTTTCATGGTTTGACTACTTGCGATTGTACTAAAAAAAAAAGAACGATTGAATACTTACTTTGTTTTATAAACCAGTTGCTGGCCATGGAATCTTGTCAGGATAATTTCCTAAAACTTAAGTAGTGTTAACACTTTGAACGCCGCGCGTTTTTGAACTAGTCTAATACCGTATGCCGGCGATTTTTGCATTATTTTGAAAATTTGTAAATAATAGTCTATTACAGATACCTACATAATATTTTTTTATACATTGTAAATTTAGGTTTATATTTGTTATTCATTATGAAATAAAATTATTAAATATATATAATGAAATGTATGTGGGGTGTAAGGGGGCACACCTACAATCTCAGTGCCCCAAGTCAACCTCACCTGCTCGTGGTGCACCCTGCTGATTAACAAACGAGGCTCTGACAACCGACAGATGGCGGGATAACCATTTTTTATCAAACGTCGCAGCTAAATGGCGCAGACTAGTGACGGGCAGCAGCGTCATTAGTGCGAAAAGCAGCGATCTGCGATCGCCAACCCGCATGCCCAGCGTGGCGATTATGGGCATATCCTACAATGGCAAGCCAAATTCAACCACGGCCCCCAGTTCCCGGCCGCCTTGCTATTCCTGATTATGGCGGCGATCACGGTAACGGCAAGGTAGGGGGTGCGAAGAATCCCCGGGTTACGGATAGCCGCCAAACCCAACTGACCTTGGCGACGTATAACGGACGCACGTTACGGCTCGACGACCACCTAGTGCAGCTCGAAGAAGAACTCGGAAAAATAAGGTGGCACATTCTTGGGTTGAGTGAAGTCCGAAGAGAGGGGGAGGACACAATAACCCTTGAATCAGGCCAACTTTTATATTTTCGAGAGGGAGACCAGCTATCCCAAGGCGGAGTCGGGTTCCTGGTAAATAAATCCCTTAGTGACAACGTGGTGGAAGTCTCCAGTGTCTCGAACAGGGTAGCGTACCTCGTAGTTCAGCTAACCAAGAGGTATAGCCTCAAGGTTGTCCAGGTATACGCACCAACCTCGGCACACTCGGATGTCGAAGTGGAGCAAATGTACGAAGACATTTCCAAGGCTTTGCATTCCACCACTAAGGCCCACTACAACGTTGTCATGGGGGATTTTAACGCTAAAGTGGGAGTACAGAATTGCAGTGAATCGGTAGTAGGATCCTACGGGTTTGGCAGCAGAAATCATAGGGGGCAAATGCTTGTGAACTTCCTTGAGAAGGAGGGACTTTTCTTGATGAATTCTTTCTTTAAGAAACAGCCCCAAAGGAAGTGGACGTGGCGGAGCCCCGACACTATGACAAAAAATGAGATAGACTTCATCATAACGGATAGAAAGCATATATTCAGAGATGTCTCGGTGATCAACAGGTTCAATACCGGTAGTGATCACAGACTTGTCCGAGGGTCTCTGAATATCAATTTCAAGCTGGAGCGAATTCGTTTGATGAAGTCTAGGCTCCGTCCAAGTATGCTCCAAACTATGTTAGGATCTGAAGCGTTCCAGTTAGACCTGGAGAACCGATTCGCTGCCGTGGAAACCACAAATGACGTCGACCAGGCCCTCGACCAAATGGTGGGAATCCTCGGGGAAGAAGGCTCGAGATTTTGCAAAATGCGGCGTACGGGCAAGAAGTCCAAACTTTCGGAAGAAACTCTGAAGCTAATGACGGAACGACGTGAAAACCCACCTGTCACTTCGTCAGAACAACGGGCGCTCAACAATAATATTAGAACATTGGTACGACGCGACCTCCGACGCTCTAATACACGCTCCATAGAGGAAGCGATCGAGCAGAATCGGGGGTCGAAAGTGTTCGTCCAATCACTTGGGAGGAGCCACCTGACGAAGTTGACTAAATCTAGTGGGGATATCGTCGTTTCGAAGCCGGAGATCCTTTCGGAAGTCGAAAACTTCTATGGCCAATTGTACGCATCGCATGCATCTCGACCTGATCCCGAAAATGAGGATTCCAGAGCCACCTTAACCCGCCACTACACAGAAGACCTGCCCGAAATCAGCCAAAACGAAATCGAGGCGGCTCTTAAACAGCTTAAAAATGGAAAAGCCCCTGGTGAGGACGGGATTACGACCGAACTCCTGAAAGCGGGAGGAGGTCCAGTCCTGACAGAGCTTCGAGAGCTCTTCAATTCGGTCCTGTTCTCTGGGAGAACTCCAGAAGCGTGGCGAAGGAGCGTAGTCGTACTTTTCTTTAAAAAGGGGGATAAAACCCTTTTAAAGAACTACAGACCCATTTCGCTCCTAAGCCACGTATATAAGCTGTTTTCAAGAGTCGTCACGAATCGTCTAGCGCGGAGACTCGACGAGTTTCAGCCACCGGAGCAGGCCGGGTTTCGAGGAGGATACAGTACCATAGATCACATCCACACAGTGCGGCAGATTATACAGAAGTCCGAAGAGTATAATCGGCCGCTGTGTTTTGCGTTTGTGGACTATGAGAAGGCTTTTGACTCTATCGAGACCTGGTCTGTTTTGGAGTCTTTGCAGCGATGCCAAGTTGACTGGCGATACATCCAAGTGCTGAGATGTCTTTACGAAAACGCGACAATGACCGTCCAAACTCAGGACCAGCGAACTGAACACATCCCCCTGCGTCGAGGAGTGAGACAAGGGGACGTAATTTCCCCTAAATTGTTCTCTAACGCATTGGAGGATGTGTTCAAGACGCTGAACTGGAGTGGACGCGGTATTAACGTCAACGGCGAGTACATCTCACACTTGAGATTTGCTGACGACATCGTCATATTGGCTGAATCGCTGCAGGACTTGCAGCAGATGCTGGACGACCTAGTTGATTCTTCTAAAAGCATTGGTCTCCGGATGAACTTGGACAAAACCCAAGTTATGTTCAACGAACACGTAACTCCGGGACCGATTTCTGTTAATGGCGGTACCCTCAGGGTTGTTCAAGAATACGTTTACCTCGGGCAAACTCTGCAGTTTGGTAAGAACAACCTTGAGAAGGAGGCTAACAGAAGAATTCAGCTGGGTTGGGCAGCGTTTGGGAAACTTCGTCGAGTCTTCTCGTCGCGTATTCCGCAGAGCCTAAAGACGAAAGTCTTCAATCAGTGCGTCCTGCCTGTTATGACCTACGGAGCCGAAACGTGGACACTCACGGTACGACTGGTCCATCAATTCAAAGTTGCTCAGCGAGCTATGGAACGAGCTATGCTTGGAGTATCTCTGAGGGACAGAATCCGGAATGAGGTGATCCGGCAGAGAACCAAAGTTATCGACATAGCTCAAAGAATTAGCAAGCTGAAGTGGCAATGGGCCGGCCACATTAGCCGTAGAACCGATGACCGTTGGGGTAGACGTGTTCTTGAGTGGAGACCGCGAATCGGCAGACGTAAGGTAGGACGCCCTCAGGCTAGGTGGAGCGACGATCTTCGCAGGGTGGCTGGTAGCAACTGGATGAGAGTTGCCGAGAATCGGGCTGAATGGCGTGCAATGGGAGAGGCCTATGTCCAGCAGTGGACTGCTATAGGCTGATGATGAATGAAATGTATTTATTCGACAGTTTTGAATAGTGCACTGAACAACTCGAAACGAAGCGGGACGGAGGCGTACTGAGCGACAGGAACGAACGCACTCCGCGTTCGTTCCTGTCGACTTGACACACACATAAAAAGAGCTACGTGTCTATAATTTTGAACATGTGTGCATTATGGATGTAGCTAATGACCAATAACAGCCAACAGTTACTTATAGTTATCATGGAATTGAAAGTAGATTAATAAGTTAAAAAAACACAGTTTTATAAATAAACCAAACTAAAAATTAGAAAATAAATAATAGTTTTAAAAAAAACTAAAAAACACGCTTTATATAGAAAACCAAACTAAAAAATAAAAAATAAATTTTAATAAATTTGAAGTAAGAATAGTATAAAAAATCGAATAAATGTAAATGAATAATAGTGTAAGAAAGAAAAAAATGTTTTATTTAAAAAAAAGCGTTGTACTTTGGTTTTCTATATAAAGCGCGTTTTTAGTTTTTTTTTAAACTATTATTTTTTATTCGTGATTACTTCTGATAGGCTGACAGCACCACACTTACTTTATTCTAATCATTTTATATTCTATTTTGTGTAGGTGTCTTTAAAAAAATAATCTGATAGTTTTTTACCATACCCATAATAAGGAAAAGGCGTTATTTCTTTTATTCTATATTTCTGCTACCAGATTTTGTAAAGAAGTATATACTGACCATTTTCTCCACATATAAAGTGTTCTTTTCCACAAACAGATGGTAGTGCAAATGGTTGACTGAAGCAAAACCACACATACTGTTGAATCCAATTCTTACGTCCCTGAAATACATCACATTATACATGTTAATACCGTTTAATTGAAAATATACGTACATGATACAGTCTTGATGCGTACTGGTTGTTTGTTGTTATCAGTGACTAGCTTTTACCTGCAACTTTGTCTGTGTTCCAGGATGAAAAACAGCCTTCTTTACCCAGATCATGGTTTATCTGTGTGCCAAATTTCATTCACATCCGGAACTAGATGCAGCTGGACACCAGTATTTACATGGACCCAACTGCCTATCGGTTAGATAAAAACCCAGTAATTTGATAACATTGAACCCCTTAGCAAGACTGGTTGTCAGACATTCCATCTTCCCTTTTGACTGACTGTACATCATCATCATCATTTCAGCCGCAAGAAGTCCTCTGTTGGACATAGGCCTCCCCCAATTTGGGAGGGTTTGCAATAATCTCCACACTTGGCAGGCGGGTTGGCGAGCGCAGTATGGTGGTAAAATGCATAGAGAATGCTGCTGCCTCTTTCTAGTAAGTCCCTTAGTTGCCCTCTACAGCCCCAACGTGAAGAAATGGGATGTTGCTATTCTTTACATCCGGCACCACACTGCACTATTCTGATTGTTTTTATAACAGGCACTATTTGTCTGGCCTGTTAGTCTAGTGGTTAGTGACCCTGACTGCAAAGACTGAGGTTATGGGTTCGATTCCTATCTAGGACAAATCTTTGTGTGATGAGCACAATCATTTGTTCTGTGTCTGGGTGTAATTTATTTATAATATGTATGCATTTAGAAATATATAAGTATATTTATCAGTTGTCTTGTTACCATAGTACAGGCTCTGCCTAGTTTGGGATCAGATAACAGTGTGTTGGTTGTCCTAAGATATTTATTTATTTATTATTATTTACTATTGACGTACAAGACATGTTGTGTGTACTTGCCTACACTCACCGGTCCTCAATCAGGAACATTATCTGTACTGCTAAGTCCAGGCTCTGAGGTGTCACCACTTGCGGCAGACATTTTTTCACAGATGGGCACAACAATGAATGGTATATGGATATCGGACTCACATTCACTAAAACTGTGTGTATGTCTGCATCTGAAAAACATAGATAAGAGATATTAGATTAATTTGTAAATAGATATAGAAATGTATATCCAAGTAAAAACATACTTACTTGTTGAAATTCTGTTTTGTTATCTATTTCTACCAGGACATTATGATATTTTAAAATATTAGGCTAGAAATGGTTATGAGTTTTTTGTATACTGGGGAAAAATCATAAATGCATTAAAGCAAATACTGTTTAAAAATTGCAACTGATCCATATCGGTCTTAACACTTCATTAGTCTAAAGCAGTCCACTGCTGTATATAGCTCTTCAAACAAAAACTATTAATCTACCACTTAACTTCCATTACGGATAAGAATTCAATTTGTTTTTCAGTGAGAAAAAGTATTTGGTGAACATTACCTTCGCCTTCAATAGAAAGTAATATTTCTTTTGGAGAAACTTTATTGAAATTAAACTTTTTTTCATCAAACGGTTGGCAGATATTGTTCATCTCCTCCGGTGTTCGTCTTTTAGACTGGCGGTCTGGATTTAGCTAAAAAATTAGGTGATTCAATGAACCACTATAAAAATGGTTACGACTTCTTGTTGCAAATTTTAGGTTAAATAATATATGTTACCTGAAGCAAATATTTCCCGTCTACAAGTCTTTCTTCTAATTTATCGATTTTATACCGAAATATGTCCGTATCCTTGTGAATTTCGTCCCATTTTGATGTTAATAAACTCACAAAGTTTGAGGGACCATCACCGGTTAAATTCTTCAACTTATACATATTTCTTATTCGATTTTATTACAATTTCGTGTGAATATACATGTTCTTCATGAATAGCTTTTTATTGATTACTCAATACATTTTATAAATGTTTAGAAACTTTGAAAACAAGTAGGTATGCATAATTCGTTTTGTTTATTTCGTAACCTTCAAAAACTCACGCTATTTCTGATCAATGTCAAGGTTGTCAAATGTCATCAAGAATGGCAACGTCACATCAGTATTGCCATCTTTTCGAGATACATCGAGTTTTAAAAGTGGATCGCAAGGCACATTTTTTAAAATATAGCTAATCTGCTAAACTCGTGTTTCCCAAACATTGTTCTGCCATGGCCCGGTAATTTTCACACTGTCCCTTCGTGACCCACTTAACACTTTTAAACTCAAGCTGGTTCCATTAGGTAAAATAATACACATTTCAATCAACCAATCAGCTCAACCTATCGCAGTCCACTGCTAGACATAGGCATCTCCCATGACGCGCCACAACATCCGCTTCCGTCTTCCGCATCCAGTCTATCCCAGCCACCTTTCTGAAGTCGTCGGTCCATCTAGCTGGGAGGCGTCCCACATTACGCGTGCCGATACGCGATCGCCACTCCAGTCCAGTCAGTCTGTCTGTCACAGGCGTCACAGCTGGATATCTCAAGCACTACTAATGTTTTCAACTTGAAATAGATTTAGATCACGTTTATCCCACTATTTTACAATTAAGAAAGTAATACAAATATGTACTTTTATTGCAATAGGGACTGAGCGGATTTAAAAAAATCGAAATGGGACTATTAGCGCATAGGGGTATCATAAGAAAAAGCGCTGTTTGCACATTTTCTAACATTTTTTTATGCGTATAATTTGAAAAAAAAAGCCGTTCCCCCCATTATCTCCAAAGGTTTCATAGAGAATAATCTGAAATTATTTTGTGTGTTAGAAGTTTATGTAAAGATTACAGGTAAAATAAAACGACATCTCCAAGTACCACACTTTTTCAGATATTTTCAACTAAAATTACATTAGTTCCAATATCGGTCAAGAGATGGCGATGAACTAAACTGCAATACTATATGCAATATAATATTAATACTTATACAATGATGGTACGGAGCCCTCGGTGTGCGAGTACGACTCGCTCTTAAATGGTTTTTTAGGGTTCCGTGCCCAAAGGGTAAAACGGGACGCTATTACTAAGGCTCCGCTGTCCGTCCGTCCGTCTGTCACTATGCTGTATCTCATGAACCGTGATAGTAAGACAGTTGAAATTTTCACAGATGATGTATTCTTGTTGCCGCTATAACAAAAAATAGAATAAAATAAATAATTAAGGGGCTCCCATACCCAACCAACAAACGTCATTATTTTGTCGTTTTTATAGACAATGGTACGGAACCCTTCGTGCGCGAGTACGACTCGCACTTGGCCGGTTTCTTTTTTTATGAGAAAGTGTCAGAGTAGCCCCCGAAATTATTTTTTTCTTAGTTCTTTGCAATCTGCAGGTCAGTGTCAGAAGTATGAAATAAAAGAAAGTTTTGAGTTTCTTTGCTTAGAAACTTCCAGCTCCAAGTTTGGGGCGAAATCATACAATAACTGGGTTCTTAGTATTTAAGTACATTTTACTTATAATAGCGTCTCTAACTTAACATTATTTGGATTTAATGGACTATTTTCATGATATATTAATAATACATCCATTATTTTGCTTGACATTTGTGCTGCATCATAAGAACTCATTTGTGACAGTTTCCTGGCTACCAGCTGGCCTATTTGTCCATGTTTGGTGTTTTCTATACCAAATACATCATTTTGAACGCCTCGAAATACATTAAGTATTCCATTTGCTACATTTTGGCATGTGGTATCGATGTTGTTTGATGATTTCTCTGAACTTTCTTCACTAACTTCATTTTCTTCATCTAATATGTCAGTCTGCAAATAGAAAATTGATTATGGTTTATTTTTATGTCATTAACTGAGTTTGCTCAGTACTGGTATCCTATAATTAACCCCTTCAAATAAGGTAATCCTGCTTTTGCTAGGCAATAGTGCAATTAAGTGGGAGAACACAACTTTCCTCACTTGCACCCTAATCCCATACACAGTCAATGCGAATCTGACTTATTTTGAAAGAAAGTGCTACTTTACTCCATCCTCTATCCATTGCTTCAGATCTTCAAAAAATATGTATGTCTGCTCACCACCATAAATAACACTATTAAAGCTTATTTATTTATTTAGGATCTCCAACAAACGATACACACAATACATTGACACATAAATAAAGAGCAACATCAGGTATTAATAAGGGGTACTCCTTCACTTATAGGAGACCACAGCATGCACAATAGAGTTAACAACTAAGCTAAAATAAAAATAAAAAATATAATTAAATTAATTTAATAAAACATTTAAGGACGCTATAACATTTTTGAATCGCTCAACTTTAGGTATCTGAGTCGCCACACAACAACATTACGCGCACGCACACATTGAAACCATTGTCTGCTCGATTTTAAACATTAGTTAACTAATCTTGATACTCGAAGGTATTATTTATTTTATTTTACTAGTACTGTTGAGTAAAATTTGTAGTAAAGTAACTTTACTATCTGCATTTAGTGACAGTAAATAACTTTTACTACCATGATCATCAATATTTTTGGGGTAACGTATAATTTAACAATTAAAAAAAAAAACGAGGTGTAACAATAAAATACTTTAACAATATTTTTGGATAATAAACAAATATAACTGATGGTGATCGTAGAATATCGTTGTAATCGTTGAAAATATACAGGATATTCCTTAAAGAAAACTAAGCAAAAATTGTGTGACGCGCGACCCTCACCTTTGAGATTGCAGCGCGTATTCAGAATTTTTAATACACAATAGGAAAATGTATACATTTTTGTATGAAGGCTGTTTTTGTACTCTTCTATTACCTATTTATAATTCTAAATGACTTTAACATTTTTGTGATTAACTACATGATTTTCAATTTATGTAAATAATTAAAGTTACGTTAAATATTGTGACTACATACTAGCAAAACCCCCAAAATTGATACCCATGTCGACATTTCATCATAACAGTACATCCGCCATTTTAAATTAAAAATCGAAGATTTTATAATCCCTACCCCCAATATGGATAAAGATCTTTTTATAAAAAAACAATACCCGCCGTATTTGGATCAAATTTGGATGAATCATTCGTAATAACTATCCTAAAATTATCCAAATTTGATAGCTATGCCCACTTTTTATTTAAAAAATTAAAATATTCGTCGTTTTGAATGAAAAACTTGTGGGGTCGCCTTTTTTTGGCTCCAAATGTAATTTGTATGGAGTTTTCGGCTTCAGCACCTTCAAAAATCTTGAAAACGACACCCATGATGAAAATTTTGAAAATTTTCGTAACCACCATTTTTGATTTTGAATCAGATTCAGCACCCTTGTTTTCCCCTACCGCAAGCTACATTAAAGAATTTCGTTCCAAAAGTGGACGACACTTGCATAATTTAATTACCACGTTCAAAATATAACTTTTTATTGAATAATTATCCGCCATTTTGAATTCATGAAAATAAATACATAGTCATAATTACCCTACCACAATAATCCCAATAGAATTTGAGTTATTTATTTCTAAATCAAGTTCTGATAATAAGTTTGGAACTCATAGTTTTGGTCCGAAAAGTATCAACATTTTTCAACCACAGTATACAGCACCGCACTCACTTTATTATTATTTTGATCGTATTTATTTTGTACAAAAAAGCGATACGCCCGTGCTTCCTAGGGCGCGTCTGAGCGCGGAATGAGAAGCCGCGAGTTGAAAATGTATGAAGAAAGTTGAGAACGTTCTTTATTTTTCTCATAAATAAAAAATTTATGTATTTAATTACAAAATATTTAGGCAAAACGTAGAAGATTATACTAGCCGCAATTTGTTGTCATTTTGAAGTTAAAATATGCAGTTGATCTCACTATACAGGTACCTTTCCAGACCCCATTATTTTTCATTTTCTTCGATTATTGCGGTGGGGAAAACGTATTTTTGTGAAAATATTGTATGGGACTATACAATTTTTATGGTACCATAATGGAGATGAATAAATTATCTTTAATTAAAGACCATAATTGACCTAGCAGTTGTGATTCCTCTTGATGTAATTGGTACCGGAAAACCACCGATATTTGTAGAAAAATGTTATAGCGTCCTTAACAAAGTTAAAATTTTAACCATAGGTAAAATTTGGAAATATTTTATAAATTTTTAAAAGACATATATGTTGTTGGACTTTCAAAATGAAAGCCATTGCTACTGTTAGTGTGTTACGAACTTGTAACACACACAGTACCTTCACTAAGAAAAGAATTATGACCTAGATAAGCATTACTTACTTTAAAATCTTCAGTACTATCATCCGTGGGGTCCAATTGGATGTTTTTGTTAACCTTGAGTAAGAATTTGCAGGCATCCCATAAGTGCCATGTTATCTTACATCCCTAGAACCAAAAATTAAGCAACTGTTAAGGTTTTAGTTTTATTTAAAATCACAAAGATTTCAGAAGTATGTTTTGCAATGTCCCTATTTCATTTATGACAATGGTTTTCAACTTGAATAATGTTATCACTTTAATCAGTGTTTCACGGAGTGCAAGAGTATATAAATGTTAATTTATTTAATAACTAGCTGCTGCCCGCGGCTTTACCCGCATGGATATTGGAAATTATCCCATGGAATCATGCTCCCGGAACAAAAAGTAGCTGATGTCACTTCTTATAATATCAGCTATCTGCCAGTGAAAGTCCCGTCAAAATCGGTCCAGCCGTTTCTGAGATAAATATCTTAGGACAACCAACACACCGTTATCTGATCCCAAACTAGGGAGAGCCTGTACTACTATGGTAACCAGACAACTGATAAATATTATACTTATATATTTCTAAATACATACATATTATAGATAAATTACACCCAGACACAGAACAAACGATTGTGCTCATCACACAAAGATTTGTCCTGGGTGGGAATCGAACCCACAACCTCAGTCTTTGCAGTCAGGGTCACTAACCACTAGACTAACAGGCCAGTCAACGATTAGCCGGAACAAACAGACAGACATACAAAAACTTAAAAATGGATTTTTTGATGTAAGTTACTGGTATACAAATTTTTTTTTTTATTTTTTTTATAATATACTTATGTTATATACTTTCATATGCAATTAGTGAAAGACTGTTAATTTGAAATTACAAACAGACACTTCAATTTTATTTATTTGTACAGATATGCACAAAGATTTCAGAGGTTTCTAACTTGTATAATGTTATAGCTTTAATCAACCTCTCACGAAGTACGACAGTATAAATATTAATTTATTTAATAATAAAGAACCTATATTAAGTAATTACTTACTTCGCCAGTGCCCTTGGCTTGACTTGCTTTAAGTTTCCTCAAGTAATTGGCAAAAGTAGACCTAATATTCGTCCAGCGGTCTTTAACAGCTTGTCCTGTGAACTCATTGCCGTATTGAGATGCAAATTCCGCGTACGTTTTATCTCTATATTTCACTGAAGTGTATTTCGGATGTTTGGGATTCCAAATATTCGGTCTGCTCTCCATAAATTTCACCAATTTCAAATTCATCTTCCTTGTCCAGAACACTTTTTCTTTTTCGAATTCAGAAATCATTTTGCCACTGTTGATAACAAACACAAATTAGTGTAAACAGATTTTCTTCAGGTTTGTTTGTATAATTTTTGACAATTAAATTCTGATGTCAAAACACAAACTGTCAAACTGAAACTTACAGTTACCAAAGTAAAAAATGTGTTAGCACACTCATAAAAGTTATCTTGCAATTGTTCAACAGATGGCGTGCATTCTAAGCGGTGGATTTACCAATAGGCTAAGTAGGCTGGAGCCTAGGGCGGCAGATTTAGAGGGGCGGCAAAAGCCCAAATAATAAAAAAAAACTTATAATTATATGTATACACATTACGTTCGTAATCCGTATATAAAAGATTAATAAATGCACTGTAAAATATAGGTACTTATGCGATCATGAATTTAAAAAATATTCCAATAGCGTTTCAATATTAATTTTAATTTAGTAACTTTTACCCTAATTATAAAAATGAAATTTAACGTGTAATATGTTTCAACATTTAAATTTTTATTTTCTACTAGGTACATAATGTATTTGCGTAGTAGTTTTTGGGTTGCGGCACGGGAAGGGAACGAAAATTGTAGGTGAAAGAAGCTTTATCTCTTTTGTGCATAGCGTCAGAACTAATGAACAAGATTTCATACGATGATATAATTAATGATTTTGCGAATTTAAAATCTCGCAAAAAGATAATGTAAAACTTATTTTTTCTTTTTTTACTCCCGAACAAGCCGGATTCCGTAAAGGCTTTAGCACCGTGGACCACATACATACGCTGCGGCAGGTTATACAGAAGACCGAAGAGTATAACCTGCCTCTTTGTTTAGCGTTTGTGGACTACGAAAAAGCCTTCGATTCAGTCGAAACCTGGGCTGTACTGCAGTCTCTTCAACGGTGCCAGATCGACTATCGGTACATCGAGTGCTGAAGTGTCTGTACGAAAACGCCATTATGTCAGTCCGACTTCAGGACCAGACCTCGAAACATTCCTTCTGCAGCGAGGGGTGAGACAGGGAGACGTTATTTCTCCGAAACTGTTCACCGCTGCACTGGAGGATGTCTTCAAGATTCTGGACTGGAAAGGGGCTGGCATCAACATCAATGGCGAGTACATCACTCACCTTCGGTTTGCCGATGATATAGTTGTCATGGCTGAGACTATGGAGGGCCTCAGTACAATGCTCGACGACCTTAGTAGAGCTTCCGATAGAGTGGGTCTCAGGATGAACATGGACAAGACAAAGGTCATGTCCAATGGTCGTGTGATACCCACTCCAGTGAAGATCAGAGGCGCTACACTCGGAAGTTGTGCGCGAATATGTGTACCTAGGACAGACTGTCCAGTTAGGTAGGTCCAACTTCGAGAAAGAGGTCAATCGTCGAATCCGACTCGGCTGGGCAGCGTTTGGGAAGCTACGCAATATCTTCTCGTCCCACATACCGCAGTGTCTCAAGACGAAAGTCTTTGACCAGTGTGTTGCCAGTGATGACATATGGAACCGAAACGTGGTCGCTCACAATGGGCTTTATTAGAAGGCTGAAAGTCACCCAAAGGGCGATGGAGAGGGCTATGCTTGGAGTTTCCCTACGCGATCGAATCAGAAATGAAGAGATCCGTAGGAGAACCAAGGTAACCGACATAGCCCGAAGAATTGCTAAACTGAAGTGGCAGTGGGCAGGGCACATTGCTCGCAGAACAGATGGCCGATGGAACCGAAAGGTTCTGGAATGGCGACCGCGTACCGGAAGACGTAGAGTTGGAAGGCCTCCAACAAGGTGAACCGATGACCTTGTGAAGGCCGCAGGAATCCGCTGGATGCGGGAAGCACAAAACCGGTCGAAGTGGCGGAGCTTGGGGGAGGCCTATGTCCAGCAGTGGACGTCTTTCGGCTGAAATGATGATGATGATGATGAAAACTTATTTGATCTCATTGTTACCATTTGTTACCTGAAGGAACACGGGTGGGTTTTAGTCAGTAAAAGTCTGACACGCCCTCCCGCTCCTCCCAGAGCGGGAGAAGTCATTTGATGATTTCCCATCCAAAAAAAAAAAAACCATTAACCGGATTGTTAACATGTTATTTAATAGAAATTGTTCTTATTATTTTAAACTGTAAATGCAATAAAAAATATTTAACAAAAACAACGTTTACCGACTACACATTATTTTGTGTAAGCTGTGTTCATATGTAGGTATTTTTAAGGCATGCCTTTCCCCACTTTATGATTACCTAGTACATGCTGCTGTTTTTAGGTCAACAGTACTCTCGTCACTACCTAGCGGGTTGCAAAAATAATCTATACTCCATTTGTTTAGGTGGTTAACTAAAGGTAAACAATCTTGATATGTCTTTTTATATAAAATAAATCGTATAAAAGACCAACAAATATTATTTAAATTAAGTTACTTACCTAACATCGGTTTAAGTAAATACCTAATTGTAAACATTTTTAGATTCAATTTTTAGACAGTTTTTTAGATAAAAGACATGTTAAGATTGTTTACATTTAGTTAACTACCTAAACAAATGGAGTATAGTAACTGACAGAAATATCACCTAGTTCACAATCATACTAATGACGGGAAAAAGCCGATATAATGAGGACGATAGAACACAAATCATAAAGTTGCAATTTCTGAATAAATGTAATTAATATGAATGTGAACTAAACTAACGTATTGAATTTCAAAAGCAGTAGGGGCGGCAAAAACTGAATAGCCTTCTAGCGGCAAATTTGTAAATCCGCCACTAATTCTAATAAAGACTTTAAAATATTTATAATCTTAGAATAATAACTAAAGCATTATTCTAAGTTTATAATAGCGTGTTTTTGGAGGATGGGCAGAAACGTTAATTTGGAATTCGTAACTATTCAAAAACCCGCTCAATATCTATGCTAGTATCTATGCTGAGGATACCATGAAAAAACATTTAAATGGACAACTGACGAAAGATGTCGAGTCTAATGCAGGCGCGTCTGACTAACGCCGAGGCCAGTGATTTTTATTGCAGTATGAAGCCGCTTCATACATTTTTTCGTAGTAGTTATAAGGTAGATTCATAACCGACACCTTATCACAGTTTTGTATTCGTCGCGTGATCACGAAATTATGATACTTGCAACTCCTTATTAATACGCATGAAATACACGACGCTGTTCTGTTTTTAGCTTGATATGAATAATACCTATCACATAATTCACTTTCTCTTCCTAATGTGTTTTAAAACTATATTTCGCTACTTAGCCAACAGTCTATACTTGATTGTTTCAATGCTTTCTTGTGTGAGCCAATGGTTGATTGTTTTAAAAAACTGCACTGTGAATGTGAAAGGTACTGAAGTTGGCATGAATGCCGAATATTGAATGGTTGGCATACTGTTTTTATCTACTGATAGTATAGAAATACAGGATAAGTTTTTAATCAGTGCCCAAATTTTAACAAATTAAACTTAAACGAGTTATAATAACCATGCAATTTTTATTTTGATATATCTTAGTACAAAAAAAATTAAGTTATCGTTAACAAAAGATGTTTTTTTGAAACTGGTTTTTACGGTAACTTGCGCGCGGCGCCGGCGCGGCGGCGAAATTTAACGACCGAGCGTAGCTACTAGTACCTACCAGCTGTTCGATCGGTCAAAATTCTAAGAAGTTCGAAGTACCTACGCTGGCACGCGGTTACTGACCTATTACTATATCAATATTATATTACGAAATATTTAGGGTGTCCACAGTTTACTGATTTAAGGTCGGATAAAAATGAAAAAAAGTATGGAAAAAATAATTGAAATGTGTTCTATTGCTGATACTGAACCACCAAAAAAAATTTGCACACTGGTCAGTAAATTTTCCTGTACATTCGCTCGATCCTCTCCGCCAGCCCGCAACAAAGTGACGCTTACCCGCTAACAAGAATGACCACTCGCAAACGGGTCCCTGAATCGAAACATTTTCTCATACCTACCACTTCCAATATTTTGAAAAACTAATAATAAATTCAAAATCAAAATGATTCAGATTCTGATTAATAGGGTGTTACGCAATTAAGGTGCAGAATACATTTAGTTTAATGAGAAAAATACGATGCACTGTTTGATATTATTTTTCTTAAATTTGAATGTGTTGGAAAACACTCTATTGAAGTAAATCGCATGTTATGTTGTGAGATTTAGTAATCAAACACAGTGCGGTGACATTAGTTAAGGCAATTCTGCAAAAATGGCGATATCAGTAATTTGAAATGTAGGTACGAACTTGGAGATGCGCAGATACGAATCAAATTTAAAAAAAAGAAAAGCTTGCTGTAAAAATGAGCTCGAGGCACTTGCAAGTCATCATCATCATCATTTCAGCCGAAAGACGTCCACTACTGGACATAGGCCTCCCCCAATTTCGACATTTTAGTGCTTGTCATTTTTTGGGAGGGTTTGCCACAAACGCCACGCTTGGCAGGCGGGTTAGCGATCGCAGTATGGTGGTAACATGCATGCAATGCAATGTTGTATGACTTTTATGTTTCTTTTCATCATAATTCCAGCCAATGATGTCCACTGCTGGACATAGGCCTCTCCCAATTTGGCAGGGTTTGCAATAATCACCACGCATGGCAGACTTCCCAAAAACAATGAAAAACTTAAACTCAAGAGAGAATTATATCAAATAAATAAAAAAAGAACATTGAAATACCAAAACGTGGTTCTAAGAGAACTTGGGTAGGTATGCCGGAGGCCCAGGCTGTGGTGGCATGAAGAATGCACAGCACAAGTAAATGCTGCTGATTTGTGTGTAGTGATCGGTGTCAAAAATAGACTTAATTGTCCACTGCGTACTCTTACAATATCCTCGCATTCTAATCGAACTCACTGCGCAATCTAACACAATCGGGATTGTGTTGTATTTTTAGGGTTCCGTTGCCAAATGGCAAAAAACGGAACCCTTATAGATTCGTCATGTCTGTCTGTCTGTCTGTCCGAGTATGTCACAGCCATTTTTTTTCGAAACTATAAGAGCTATGCTGTTGAAACTTGGTAAGTAGGTGTATTCTGTGAACTGCATTAAGATTTTCACACAAAAATAGAAAAAAAAACAATAATATTTGGGGTTCCCCATACATAGAACTGAAACTCAAAAAAAAAAAATTCATCAAACCCATACGTGTGGGGTCTCTATGGATAGGTCTTTAAAAATGATATTGAGGTTTCTAATATCATTTTTTTCTAAACTGAATAGTTTGCGCGGGAGACACTTCCAAAGTGGTAAAATGTGTGTCCCCCCCCCCGTAACTTCTAAAATAAGGGAATGATAAAACTAAAAAAAATAAATGATGTACATTACCATATAAACTTCCACCGAAAATTGGTTTGAACGAAATCTAGTGAGCAGTTTTTTTTAATACGTCATAAATCGTAAACCGCAATTTACCTTTCATTTAATCAACTCAAATATGAAAATTAAAAAAAAAACATTTAATTTCATAAACATAAACCTTATGCATAAACCGTGAATACCTACAGGTTTGTACGGAACCCTCAGTGCGCGAGTCCGACTCGCACTTGGCCGGTTTTTTTTTTAGCTTTAATTGCTCTAAATCTGTTGATTCAGCTCAAAGAGTTTTTTAAATACTTCTAAGACAAATAAATAAAATTAATTTACGTAATGCTATTAGTTTTGATTCTCAATCATAAACACTTCTTACATATTTTTATAACAGTCAAAATATTATCGAAGTTTGTGGGTGGGAAATCATCCATTGACGTCTCATGCTCTGAGTGAAGCGGAAGGGCGTGTCAGATTTTTACTGACTAAAACCCACCTGTGTTCCTTCAGTTGCCTATGGCAGGGCCATGGTAACTATTTCCAACACATCCGTGACCATGGTAGGCATCAGTCCTCGCGGACCCCTTCAATTTGTGCTTTTCATTACACCTGACATCATAAAGTAGTTTGTGTTTGTTTCAAACGACATTTTGGAAATTAATGATTTTGACTTGTACTGTAAGCATTGTCAGTTAGTCTATGACATTCAATACTTATTAAACGGATTAAAGATTCTATTTCCTCTAAAAAGTTAAGTGTCCTATCCTTCATGGCTAAATGATCTCTTACGCCAAGAGTAACGGGTTCAATTCCTGCTTGAAAAGGATGGTGGGTTGCAACTTTTATGGGTTTGCGAGTTGAAATGAGGAACCAACTACGTCTGCAAAATAAAACCAAAATACTTACAGGAAAAATATAGCAGTGTACACAAAAAAAAAAAAAACATGTTACTCAGACAGAAAGAGAATGGACGTTAATTGTCGCCTATGACTGCAATGTCAGAAACAACGTCGACTCCCGCGCAACGGTATACCCTGGGAATTCGATCGCGGCGCGCGCGCAGTCGTCGTTGCGGCCTTAACCGCCATGGGTCGTTCTCTCCGCACGTTCGCCGTCTACACACAGCCGTTCTTAGTGAAAAATGCCCGATACGCAACTACGGGGTGCCCGTTCTCAAAACGGGAGCGGTCCCAAATCGCCCCAACCGCGGAATTAACCGAGGAAGTTTTCTCAAATGCTAAACCCTACTCCGAAGTCCCTGGACCTAAACCGATTCCGATACTAGGGAATACGTGGCGGATGGTGCCGATAATCGGGCAGTTCGACATTTCTGAATTCGCGAAAGTGACAAAACTTTTTCTGGAGAGGTACGGGAGGATCGTTCGTTTGGGAGGATTGATCGGAAGGCCAGATCTGTTGTTTGTTTACGATGCGGATGAAATAGAGCGGATATACAGACGAGAAGGGCCGACTCCGTTCCGGCCCTCGATGCCCTGCCTCGTCAAGTATAAGTCGGAAGTGAGGAAGGATTTCTTCGGGGAACTGCCTGGAGTTGTTGGAGTGTAAGTGGATACATTTTATTTACTGTTAAAAGCTTCGTAGTCTTAATCGTCTGGCTTTGTGATCTTGACCTCCTTTTTAATTCGGCAAACTTTTATTTTCTTTTTATTTTGAAACCGGTTCGTGCGTCTAGTTAGGGTTCCGTTGCCAAATGGCAAAAAACGGAACCCTTATAGATTCGCCATGTCTGTCTGTCTGTCTGTCTGTCTGTCCGAGTATGTCACAGCCACTTTTCTCCGAAACTATAAGAGCTGTGCTATTGAAACTTGGTAAGTGGATGTATTCAGTGAACCGCATTAAGATTTTCACACAAAAATAGAAAAAAAGCAATAATATTTGGGGTTCCCCATACATAGAATTGAAACTCAAAAATTTTTTTTTCATCAAACCCATACGTGTGGGGTATCTATGGATAGGTCTTCAAAAATGATATTGAGGTTTCTAATATCATTTTTTTTTTAAACAATAATATTTGGGGTTCCCCATACATAGAACTGAAACACAAAAAAAAAAAAAAAATCAAACCCTTACGTGTGGGGTATCTATGGATAGGTCTTTAAAAATGAAATTGAGGTTTCTAATATCATTTTTTTCTAAACTGAATAGTTTGCGCGAGAGACACTTCCAAAGTGGTAAAATGTGTGTCCCCCCCCCCGTAACTTCTAAAATAAGGGAATGATAAAACTAAAAAAAATATATGATGTACATTACCATGAAAACTACCAACGAAAATTGGTTTGAACGAGATCTAGTAAGTAGTTTTTTTTTAATACGTCATAAATCGTAAATCACAATTTACCTTTCATTCAGTCAACTCAAATATAAAAATTAAAAAAAAAAAACATTTAATTTCATAAACGATGATGACGAATGATGATGATGATGACCTGCAGGTTTGTACGGAACCCTCGGTGCGCGAGTCCGACTCGCACTTGGCCGGTTTTTTTTGATTTAGTGTCATATTCATTTTATTTCTGTAGGGAATAGAAATAAATGATGTGTGACTTTGCACATAATGAAGTGAACTAAAACTGGCTAAACTCAAAAGAAACTTGGATAAACAAAACAAGAGCCGGGCCGGAGTTCCGTTAACCACCGGAATGTCAGGAACTTTCACTTTCGCAAAAACTAAGCGACATATAAATGGTCATTAACGATTTTAAGCATAACCTCATTACTACATAGACACCATTTAACTCAGAATTTTATTTAAAAGTCAATCAGAAATTCATTAATTTTAAATTATGAAGCAACGAATAAGTTTCGAAATTCTATGACAAGGTAAGCTTAGTGTAATATAACCGTATTTTAAAGTCAAGGTATATCTTCGTTTTGCAACTATAATCATCTGCTCCGTCTGTTTCCAGTCTTTTGTAATATTTTATTATTCAAGAATACAGATTGTGTCACAATTTCGTGTGTAGGTTAACATTTCAAGCCTTTGTGAGCCATTATCAATAGCAAGATGCGATCTTTTGGGAAACAATTTTAAAGTACCGGAACAGTGAAGCATTTAGATCATCATCATCATCATCATTTCAGCCGTAAGACGTCCACTGCTGGACTTAGGCCTCCCCCAATTTGGGGGGCTTTGCCATACGCCACGCTTAGCAGGCGGGTTGGCGATCGCAGTATGGTGGTAAAATGCATAGAGAACGCTGCTGCCCTTCTCTAGTAAATCCCTTAGTCGCCTTTTACGACACCCACAGGAAGAAATGGGGTGGTGTTATTCTTTACGTCCGGCACCACACGGTACAAGCACGGTACAAGCACGGTACAAGCATTTAGATATTATTTACAATTTATAAGAGTTAAGTACAAAAAATATTTTTTACTATTTACGCATCCGAAAATCCCATCATCATCGTCATCTCAAGCTCAGCTTCACAACTGTCTCATATCAATTTCAATCATAGGTTTTACTTGTCAACGATTATTTGAAGAAGCGGAAAGAGCCCCCTACAAACCTGCACTCATTGTAGGTGTATTCAGAAAAATAGCCAGTTTTTAACTGGATCGGCAAGTACCCCACAGTTGAATAAATCTAGGACGTGAGGTCTCGGTAAAAACCAACGGAAACGTTAGGTTGTGCTCGTAGGTAGGTACTTGGAGGGGAAAGGCAATCATTGAAAAATATTTCAAAACTACCGCGTAATAAAAATAAAATTCAATGACAACCTTTGCATATTTATTTAAGCTATTAATACTAAACCTCTTCTATTCATTGTATCTACATCTGAAGGAGCGATCAGTATTTAATTATATATATACATATGAATATATGTATCTATCTACTGAAGTTCATCTTGCATAACTTACAACGTTTATGATCAGCAATAATTGCGATCCTTGGACTCGTTTAGACAACGATTTAAATATTGAACTCACGAGACCATAGTGTTCGGTTATTGAATTTATCGAGAACAAGTGGCGTGCACTGCTTTTTAGAATAGATAGGCACTAGGCCGTCTACTCTTGTCTAGGCTGATAGAGTTTAGAGAGATAGAGATAAAAAACCAGTACGCGAAAAAATCGCGATTCGCGATCCGTGGGAATGTGTGTTTCTTAATAATAGCGGGGCACACACACACTAAAATAGAGGCTAAATGAGAGGCTTATGGTGATTTTTTGAGATAGACACTGTTTATTTGTCTTTCTGCATTGTACGCCGCTGCGCTGTTGAGAACCAATGTAGGTTAAAAAAAACCTGTCTTAAAAATCATTCGGTAATGAAAATATTGGAGTCATCTATTCATCATCCTCCCGTTACTTTTTGACTGACCTGTTAGTCTATTGGTTAGTGACTCTGACTGCTAAGACGGAGGTCGTGGGTTCGATTCTCTCCCAGGACAAATCTTTGTGTGATGAGCACGATTCTTTGTTCTGGATCTGGATGTAATTTATCTATGATATGTATGTATTTTGAAATATGTATATAAGTATATTTATCAGTTGTCTGGTTGCCATCGTACAGGCTATGCCTAGTATGGGATCAGATAACGGTCTGTTGGCTGTCCTAAGATATTAGATTATTAACTCATTTTATATGGGATAGGTCACAGCAGCATTCGTATCTAATAATAACCACACCAGTCAAACGAAAGTTAAGCTAATTTTGAGACGATCTATTTCGAGACCCTTCCGTGCTTCGGAAAGCACGTTAACCCGCTGCTCTTTTTTTTTTGATGGAAAATCATCAAATGACTTTTCCCGCTCTGGGCGGAGGGCGTGTCAGACTTTTACTGACTAAAACCCTCCCTTGTTCGGTTGTCCACATGCCAGGGCAACGGTAACTC
The DNA here is from genome assembly GCA_947507805.1 of Aporophyla nigra. Classification (NCBI taxonomy): domain Eukaryota; kingdom Metazoa; phylum Arthropoda; class Insecta; order Lepidoptera; family Noctuidae; genus Aporophyla; species Aporophyla nigra. Next base: position 19,384,500 of record OX382292.1, on the reverse strand, counting down.
TTTCGAACGAATCTCGCGACCCTGGCAGGCATCGGCCCTAGCAGACTCCTTCAGTATTTCTGACATCTCTTTGAGGCGCGCGTGGAACACTATGCGCCGTCGTCCCGAGCCTGGTTCTTACCGGGAGGCGAGCTACACATTGCTCGCCGCCCGCAAGCTCGTGCCTACAGTGGCCGGGAGTCCGCTATCGACTCCCGACGCCCGGGGCGTCTCCTCTTGCGGCGGCTAGGGACGTGACAGCGCAGAGACTGCCACTGCCTCACGCGCCCCGCCTCCTCCTTCGCGAGCATTATTGCTTCGCAGAAGGAGGTGACGGCTTCCCATGCCCTCCCGCTCCGTACCATGGCTCGCACCAGGGCCGGACGCGAGAGGTCGCCGCCGCCGATCGCCTCCACGAGGACACGGCGGTGCTCCGCCCAGGCAGGGCACACCTCCACTGTATGCTCCACCGTGTCCTCCAGAAACCCGTTGCTCTGAGGTGTCATAGTTGGAAGGCGAGGCAAATTGGTTTCTTGCCGCACTCCGATATTTAACCTATTTCTAAATTAATCGTAGGTCTAAAGTGATCGTAACCACCTTGCGTATACGACCGGTCCTTGTGTCATTATGGCATAATTTCTAATGAGCAAATTTACTAATTACGTAACCTTGGTGAAAGAGCTTTGTATAAACTCAACACACCACACACACACACACACGCGCGCGCATACCGTTTGTGTAAACCAATGGGATTCTAATTTGAACTATTTATAATTGGTTGTCATGGCAATAATAACATTTGGTATAAATAGGTTGTTATATTTTGTTTTTCTAATGTTTCATTTATTGATGGCGTGAAGAAAACACCTATTTGTTTTAATAATTTCAAGTTGTCATGCATATACTTCTGATTTTCCTTTGCTCTAAGTCATTCCTTCGACTAACTTTTTGTAACAAAATTTTTGATGGAAAAGTTTGCCCATGGAGTTTCTTGCCCGTTCTTGTCCATAGAGACCTACGCTTTGGATTGGGCAACTAGCTTCATCTTTCTGATTCACCGCCACTTGACAATTCAAAAGTGCCTGTAATTGGTTTATTTGAAATAAATGTTTTCAGTTTGATTGGAAATACTCGCAGCATCTCTACCTTATCTCTGTATGGTTTACCGTGGCTTCCGTAGGATAAGAATTTTCATATAAACATTTAGAACAACCTTTCACGTTTTAAAAGCACGACTTTTTGCCTTCAGGATTTTGAAAGATCCAAAATTTACTTTACTAGCGACCTACCCTCGCTTCGTTCGGTATTTACGACTTGACAAAACACTTTTATTTATTTATTTTATTTAGGTTAGAACTTCCGCAATAAATTATTTAAATGATAGTGTAAATGGTGCATCAAAATTCGTTGTTTAGTTTAGAAGAACAACTCGGTCATACAGACGGACACAAAAAGCCACTTTAATATATTACTAGCTTCTGCCCACGACTTCGTCCGCGTTAAATTTCTTGTTCCCCCGACCCTTCCCGTCGCGTCGAATCGCCTACCTGTGCGATTTTCCCCGTTTTAGCAAAAATTTTCGTTACTGCTCCGCTCCTCTTGGTTGTAGCGTGATGTTATGTAGCCTATAGCTTTCCTCGGTAAATAGACTACCTAACAAAAAAAGATTTTTTCAATTCGGACCAGTAGTTCCTGAGATTACCGCATTCAATCAAACAAACAAACAAACTCTTCAGCTTTATAATATTAGTATTGATAATCACGTAATGATGAGAGCAGTGGAGGCCCAGGGAGCGCAGTGGTGGCCCAGTGGTATCGGCCTCAACTTACGTCGTGGATTCTTTGCTATACTTTGAGTAAATAATTTCATCACCACTGCTCTTAAAACGGTGAACAAAAACATCTTAAGGAATTCGTCCATATCCTAGAAGCAAAAATTTGAAGACATGTGTCACTACCAACTCGCACTGGGCCCGCGTGATAGATTACGGCCCACGTCCTCTCACCGAGAGGCGGTCATCGTCCCAGCATTGGGAACAATATAGGCTGATTATGATGATGATAATGAAAGATTAGAATGAGCTACTAGAAGTAAGAAGAACCAGTCGTTTTATTGAGACAGAAACTTCACTAAACAATTCTAAGAAAGGTGTGAATAAGATATAAATCATATGAAGTTCTTTGTTCGCCAACCAAGTATCCTAGACCCACAAAGTATTGCACAAGTTCATTAGCTCTACGTTCGATTTGTTTAGCATGCGTACGCGCTGAATGCGTGACTCTAAGGGCGTCACGAATGCGGCGCGTATCTTTGCACTTGTGTGATTTAGGTTTAATTTAGGTGTTAGTTGATATCCTTGGCTATAAATGAAATAAGTTATAGAAGGTGGAAATATCTAGTAACAGTATATTTTATTGAACATTCGAGCCTATTATCAAGATTAATAAACGTTGGGCTTTCAAACCTATTTTCAAGGTTTGGTATCATTTTTAACCAGAGATTGGACAGTCTGAAGACTTCTATAACTGATAAAGAACGTAGTTAAACGTAAGTGCTAAGTTTATGTGGGCTTTCATAATTTCTATTTCTAACGTGAAGATATGATCGTGGACGTCCAAGGTATCACGATAACACAGGGAAGTAAAAAAAAAATAGAAAATAAATAATAGTTTAAAAAAAACTAAAAAAACACGCTTCCATAGAAACCCAAACTAAAAAGTGGAAAAAAAAAGCATGGGGTGCTTTTTAAGATATCTTTTTATTGATATCAGGCACCCAAAGTTAATTTTTTTAACTATTATTTATTTTCTGTTTTTTAGGGTGTTTCGAATTTTGAGACGTATGTCAGCGTAGTTTGTGACGTATGTCAGCGTAGTTTTTGAAGACAGTTTTTTGCTGTCTTAGTAACCCTGGCAAGGATAATGGCACAAATTTATGTAATTATAGTATTGTCCTCGGTCCTCGATAAGTCTACAGAGTTTAAATGAAATCTGGTCGCTTAAAGTGGGTCAAAATTGCGCTATAAGGAGTCGGTTACAAACAAACATACAAGTCAAGCTAATATACAGCGTGTATATTTATTAAATAGGAATATGTGAAGACGCTTTTATCCGTCCACGTCCACGTCATATAACGTGCACGTATTTCCATATATAGGGTGTGAGAATATGGTACGGAGCGAGAGGACATGGGAAGCCGTCACCTCCTTCTGCGAAGCAGTAATGCTCGCGAAGGAGGAGGCGGGGCGCGTGAGGGAGTGGCAGTCTCTGCGCCCTCACGTCCCTAGCCGCCGCAGGAGGAGACGCCCCGGGCGCGGGGAGTCGATAGCTGACTCCCGGCCACCGTAGGCGCGAGCTTGCGGGCGGCGAGCAATGGGTAGCTCGCCGCCCGGTCAGGACCAGGCTCGGGTCGACGGCGCGTAGTGTTCCACGCGCGCCTCAAAGAGATGTCAGCAGCACTGTAGGGGTCTGCTAGGACCGATGCCTGCCAGGGTCGCGAGATTGTTCGAAAGAGATACCGTGACTCTGGCACATGGGCAACTGAAGGAACACGGGTGGGTTTTAGTCAGTAAAAGTCTGACACGCCCTCCCGCTCCGCCCAGAGCGGGAGAAGTCATTTGATGATTTCTCATACAAAAAAAAAAAGGGTGTGAGAATATATAGGATGGCAATTTCTGAAATTTTGCACAGTCATTTTTCTTCATTCAAATATGTTGTACAAGGATTTTATGAAGGTCAGCAGTTTGAAAGGCTGTTATCATATGGTTATTGATCTTGAAGTGGTTTACGATATGAATCACCGTTTTCTGCCCAGCATTTTCCCAACTATGTTGAGGTTGGCGTCCAGTACCTATAACCTAATGCAGCTGAATACCAGTTTACGTGGGATGAATGTCTATCTTACCTCCACCACAAAAGTACCGGGTAAAATGACAGTCCTTGGTAAGACTGGTTGCCAAACTGTCGGGCTTCTGATGACCCGTAGTGACCGTCAATGATTAACGACTGACAGCCGGGACCAACGGCTTAACGTGCTCTCCGTTTTACGATCATAATCAGCATCCTATATTCTTCCCACTGCTGGGATACAGGCCTCCTTTTGGTGCGAGGGAGTGGGCCATAATCCACCACGCGGGCCCAGTTAGTAGATGTCACATTGTATTCGAATGCCCACCGTTACCGTTTTACGATACCAATAAAAAACCACTTACATTGTCACTAGTGTGCCTATATGCGTATTTCCAATATGTACAAGGCTAGAACGCAAGGGTATGAAACTAGTCGCGTATAGATTGGAAATCACTTTTTAATCAAGGTCTTCCAATCTATACAAGAGTAGTACGCAAATACTCGTGTATACTTTGTAGTGGCCAAAGTAACTAAATTGTTCCATAATATACAGTGCTACTCCGCATGCAAACTAAACCTGTAGGTATAGACGAGCGGCCGGCGAGTGTCAGAAACGACATGGTTTGGGGAGTTTAGGTTAGGTTAGGTTAAAACTGCGACCTCCTACGCACGAGCCGAGCGAGCGAAGCGAGCGGTGCCGCGGTAGCGGCAGGCGAGTGCCAGAAACGACATGGTTTGGGGAGGTTAGGTTAAGGTAAAACTGTGACCTCCTATGGAAACGCCTTGATTCTGTTGACGAGCCCTGTCAGCGAAGTATCCTGTCGAGCTTTGCTACTTCCCCTTCATTTTATTCGTCAACCCCACAGAATATTAACAAACACATTTCTCGAAAATGGGGGGGGGGGGGGGGTTCGAAACTTTTCCTTCACAGGAGAGGCTCTACACCTCCCCCCTCCTCCCGTAACACCCCTTAAATCGAAGCCAGAAGTCCTACCAAATTCCTATGGTGGCATTCTGGCCTTGTATAAATTGGAAAGATGCACGTGCGCGTCTACGTTACAAACTATATACAAGTAGTACGCAAAATTCGTGTATACATTGTAATCACAAGTTTAAAAAATGTTTTACAAAATATACGCGAGCAGATTCCTATGGTTGCGTTTTGGCCTTGTACAGAATGGAAATACGCTGCCTATATTCGTAATAAGATTCTACGTCATTGTGCAGACTATTAAGTCTAGCATCAGCCATCAGTCAGACATTAGCCTTATATAACATTGTCATGCATTATTATCAATGAGTTTTCAGTATTTTTTCTAAGTAGGAATTATTGCTTTTTGTCAGAACTTTCGTTCATTTTCATAAAATAACACGAATAAAATCGTATAGTAAGTAGGTATTTGTTTCAATAACTTCCGGCACAAGATCTATTACAGTTGTAAAATGCAAATACAAACATTAGTAGTAATATTGTTTTTAACATAAAATTAAAATAATAATCTGTTGTATATTTATCGAAGGTACTTCTATAAAACTTTATTTCCACACTAGCTTTTGCTCGTGACTTTGTCTGCGTAAATTCCGGTTATCGCGGACGCAGACGAAGTCGCGAAATAAAAGTAGCCTATCTCCTTTCTTGGGGTTTAAACTTACCCCGTAAGTACCAAATTTCATCAAGATCCGTTCAGTGGTTTAGTTGTAAAAGCGTAACAGACAGACAGAGTTACGTTCTAAGATGCAACTAACTACTTCGTTAGCGGATTGATATAAGACAGTCCTTGTTGAAACCCCCTCTTACTATTACTAGAATAAAATTGTAACTATGGCCTGAAATGTGACAGCTCAAGAACGTAAACAAAACTCTGATATAAATAAAAGTACTATTTTCTTATGACAGTTACCAATCATTCAAAAACGTGAGAATAAAACGCGGAATTAAGTCTGTAATTTTATTTTTACGAACTCTTAAATAAAAGTGCGTTATTTGTTATAGATATTTCGTCTATTCACACCTTGACCATTTGGTGCGTTTTGAGGAATAACATTATAGTATTTTAATTTGATTTGTAAGCGCATCAGAATGGTGCGTTTTGAGGAAAACTTTTGGTGCGCTTCAAAGGTATCGCGCTTTGAGGAATACCCCAACCTGAAGCCGCGAATTTTAAAATGATTTAGGCTATGTGGAGCGTTTCTTCTACCTGGGGAACTCGCCTAGTTTTCCATTACCCACGCCTCACACATCCTGGAAAGTTATAGCCATGTTATCCACCTGCAGAGTTGCAAATCCTTACCATGGCACGGTTGTATCTCCTCACTGTCATGGCATATCTCCCTTAGCTTGTGCTAAACCAGACACGAAGAAGATTAAGCGTAGTTAAGACAAAAGTTTTCCTTCCCATTCAGGAAACACCAACCAAAATGGGTATTTCTGGCTCTATTATTATGTTTACATGATCAAAAGTTTCAATGTCACCTACGTTACTATTTCTACAAATAGACAAACAACACAATTTACAGCTACTTCACACATTCGCTGATGCTATAACTGTGAACAATGCTAGTTTAGCACAATCATGCGTGTCACTTCAGTTATTAGCACATTTGTCATAGAGGTCAGAGCATGAGATAACAGCTGACATTGAATAATATGCGTTGTCATTCTGAGATTGAAGATACTATGATGTTGCAAATGTCGACCCTGAAACGTCCCTTGAGGTTCTTAACAATTCACGTCTGTATTCCCTATAGGGTTATGTAAAGGTGTGAAGTACATCCAAGGATTGTTCGCAAGTTATGTTTAAGTCCCATGCAAAAGTGGGTGAGCTATCCACTTTACTTGAGCTACCCACGTGACTTAAACATAATTGTCATGAACCGGGCACGAATTTATTCTCCGGGAAACTCCTAAATAATGCAAACTCAATAGCACATAGCTCGAACTTTTTTTTTTGTGGGATGGAAACCATCAAATGACGTCTCCCGTTCTGGGCGGAGCGGGAGGGCATGTCCCCACCCGTGTTCCTTTAGTTGCCTATATGCCTGGGCCACGGTAACTCTTTCGAACAAATCTCGCGACCCTGGCAACTTGAAAATAATCAAAAATCATTTCTTTGTAGGACACACAGGAACCCACTTTTTTTTTTGGATGACATGATCGCGTATTTCCATTCTGTACAAGGCCATAACGCAACCATAGGAATCTGCTCGCGTATATTTTGTAATGCATTTTTTAAATTTGTGATTACAATGTATACACGAATTTTGCGTACTACTCGTATATAGTTTGTAACGTAGACGCGCACGTGCATCTTTCCAATTTATACAAGGCCAGAATGCCACCATAGGAATTTGGTAGGACTTCTGATTGCCGGGCTTCGATTTAAGGGGTGTTACGGGAGGACGGGGGAGGTGTATAGCCTCTCCTGTGAAGGAAAAGTTTCGAAACCCCCCCCCCCCCCCTATTTTTGAGAAATATGTTTGTTAATATTCTAACCTAACTTTCGAATTTTCGTGTATTGATATCGATTTAAAGGCCGGAAGAGGTGTGAGGTTGACGAATAAAATGAAGGGGAAGTAGCAACGCTCGACAGGACACTTCGCTGACAGGGCTCGTCAACAGAATCAAGGCGTTTCCATAGGAGGTCACAGTTTTAACTTAACCTAACCTCCCCAAACCATGTCGTTTCTGGCACTCGCCGGCCGCTGCCGCGGCACCGCTCGCTTCGCTCGCTCGGCTCGTGCGTAGGAGGTCGCAGTTTTAACCTAACCTAACCTACACTCCCCAAACCATGTCGTTTCTGACACTCGCCGGCCGCTCGTCTATACCTACAGGTTTAGTTTGCATGTGGAGTAGCGCTGTATATTATGGAACAATTTAGTAACTTTGGCCACTACAAAGTATACACGAGTATTTGCGTACTACTCTTGTATAGATTGGAAGACCTTGATTAAAAAGTGATTTCCAATCTATACGCGACTAGTTTCACACCCTTGCGTTCTAGCCTTGTACAGATTGGAAATACGCGACATGATCCCACTTAGATGCTAACATTCTATTATAGGTAATGTTGAGACGTCAAGTTGCACAAACCGGTTCGGGTTCGAAAGCTGTTCTGCCGTAAACTTCTAAGTATGGTTTTTTATAGGAGCTGCTTTACCGGTCCGGTACGGTTCGCACGCATAGTGGTATGTAGCGTATCCATAGTTTGAATGAATCAGTACCATTGTCTTTTTTGTGATGTCAATTTTAGATGTGGTCCCGCGGCATTCGAAAGTTCTACCGTGAACAATTATATCCCGTTATTTGATTGATTTTTATTTGATCCGATATCGCTTGTTTTTACTTCTACCTGTTATTTGCTCAATCACATCTGCGTTAGTTTAGCACTCGGCCGTAAATATGGCACAACGTGATATGGGAAAAGCTGGACAGTCTCTTTCTTATGCTATAGGAATGCCACATATAAAGCAGCTATGGGGTACAAATCAAAAGATTTGTGGCTATAGAGAACGAATTGAACTGTCTTCTTATCTCATCCTTAAACAAAGATCAGGATATCAATAACGTTCATGATTTCTATGAGAATGTTGGCAGGAAGCTTACGGGGCATACTACAATTTAATATAAAATATTCCGATGTCATATGACAATGTAACACCCTTAAATTCTTTTGTTATGACTTAAAGAGAAATGTGGAAGACTAGCTTCTGCCCGCAGCTTTGCCCGATTGGATGTCGGTAAACAATGTCTTATCGCACTGCTTGCTTTGTCTTATTCGACCTAGGGAGTAAAAAGTTTCACAGATAATTCATCCACCATCACACCTTCTTAGGGATGGAATTGCAAAAACCCTTTTTTAGTGGATACTAACTCTTCACAAAGAACACACCCTCCAAATTTCACGTCTCTACGATCAGCGATTTAGCCTGTGCGTTGATATATCAGTCAGTCAGTCACTCAGGACTTCGAATTTTATATATATAGAAGATAGATGATAATGACCCCCACCTAACCTATCTTTATCTTTCTGTCGTTGAATAATTAATCGGAGGTTTTGTGTCAAGCCAAGTATTTGCCATACCATTCATGAATGGATATTCATCTACTTGCTAATAAGCGCACGAGTTAACTAAGTAAAGAAGACACGTAATAGGCCCGTCGACGCTAAGTAGAATCCTAAATAACACTGTCTTTCATTCATTTGGAAGGTAGAACAACGTTATATTTATTTAATCGGACAATCAAATTTATATCCCACGACACAGGGGATCCTAGTGTGGGGTCTAGGGAAAAATAACTGTAAATAACTTTTCGAGACAATAAATACTATACTTTTAAACGTTGTCTGTGCGATAAATTCTTATGTTGAAATACCTAGAAAGAGAGTTCGAAATGGCCAGCAGATTTAAAATTCGAGCAATATTTAATTTATGGGTGTACTACTATTTCTATTGATTCTATTAGTCTTCTATTTCTTCTTCAATAGTTAGTTTTTAATATGTCTAAAATTGTATGCTATAATTGTAGTGATGCTGTAGAAATTACTTCGTTGAAATCATCATCAATGCTGTAACGCAGAAAGCATCGCAGAATACTGACATGGCCTATAGTTACTCCATTGCCTTCTTTCTGTCATCTATTTACGTCATATTAGCCTTCCATATTCAAACTTTACCAGCGCCTTTCAACTCGTGTCACCATTTTATTTTTTATTCTGGTTGTTCTATTCACCAGCCAGACAAATACAAGATCATAAAACATCATCATGATTGTTGAACTCACACACAGTGATACTTGGCCCACTTGGGAAGCAGGGCGAGGCGAAAGCCGCATGCGCAGCATGACGTGACGAGCACCGATAATGACACATGCCCAAAACGGACGGAGAAATTATCTCTGTAGTTGTTGATGTTGAAATTGGTAGCTAGTACTGAAGGTTGAAAAATAATAAGTGAAATTATAGAGTTGGTTAGTCATCATCATCATCCTAGCGTTATCCCGGTTGCATCCTTTCGGAGCCCGGGGTCCGCTTTCCTGCTTTTAACTCTTCACTTCGGACGGTCTTGTGCATCCCTTATGGTGAGTTTGTTGGTACGCATGTCATCCGCTACGACGTCAAGCCAGCACTTTTTGGGTCTGCCCCTTCTACAGGGACCCGGCGGAGGCGGCATGGCCAGACATTTGTTCCCCACATAGCTAGCCGGTTTCCGTAATACGTGCCCGTACCAACGTAGGCGACACTCCTGCAATTTGTCTGCTATGTCACGGATATGAAGGCTGCCGCGAATGCGTGAGTTCTTGACGCGGTCTCTCCGCGTAACTCCGTAGCGTAGGAATATTATTCTGTAGGTACCATTCAAATGTTGTCCTAATCTTAAAACAATGCGGTGTAATGCATCGGTTACTTATAATCTATCATACTCATCATCTGCCTAGCTGAATTGGGGTTGGCTTCCAGTCAAACTGTAGCTGAATACCAGCATTTTACATGGAGCAACTGCCTAGCTGACGTTCACAACCCAGTTACTTGCTTACCAGTATACCAATTAGAAAGACTGGTTGTCAGGCTTTTGGGCTTCTGAGGACTCGTAATGACGGTCAAAGATCCACAAATGATAAACAAACGGCTTAACGTGCTTTCTGTGGCACGGAGTGGTTTTGGTATGTAAAGATGGTCCCCATCCATGGACCAACCGAGACAAGCGCAGCTTAACCTGATCGATTGATTCCTGCGGTGGTTATTACTTAGCCATAAAACCCCAATCTAATCTATTAATTTGTTATACTGAAGAACATTATTTTAGGACTCAACTAGGCACATTGTATTTATCTCATCCTGTAATGAATGACTTATCTACAAAATATGTATACTACATTAATTAATATGCTATATTTTCTTTTTATAAAATCTCTTTTTTTAATTACAGTTTATACACTATACATACTAAACCAATACACAACAAACTCAACTAATACTTGTTAAGTAATCAAGCATAAAGATGTAAGTTGTGGCAGATTCATTTAAACTTGCCAAGGAAGTCTCCATCAAGAAGAAACAACAGGTTTTAGCTTCGGCCTTGTAAAAAAACATCGCCTTCCATATGGTTGAGCGCATTTTTAGCATTTTCAAAATCTGACGTAGGCCAAATTCCAGTCGCAAGAAAGTCTTGCGCTTAAATAATAAGTACTGAGCAATTTTTCAGTATAGTTGGTACATTAGTGCAATAAATTTAAACGATTTTATTTCTGCAAGTAGTTTTGTACAAACACTTTCACACTTCACTCACACACACGAAAATCACATTTTTGAAAACTATATGAGGTCGGCGTATCCTATCTGACTACTCTGAGAAAAAAGGCCGGAACAAACTTAAAGGTCACAGTCTCTTTTAAGGACTTTCCAGACATAATCTTGGTCAGATCATGTGAAGACCAAGTAGATTGGTATCTGAAATGGGCTTAAAAGTCAGAAAAAATCAAAGTTTTAAGAATGCATCATTGTATTGACTCAATTGTAATGACTCATTGTATTCCTTTTGTTTTAAACGTTTACTTATTGTATGCTGGGATAACCTACATTGATCCAACTACCGATAAAAGCAACATTTTATGTTGTTGTGTATCAAATTTTATAGTATCTTTGCGGTCAAACAAACTCCTACAAACTAAACATAAAATAATTACATGTCTCGCAATAGACTATGATTTATCTACACTTAATGCAACGGCTGACAAAATAATTGCACAATTTTCGACACAGTGCGCGGCCTTCTATGGTCTGATCGTCATCAAGATGCGCCTGTTAATTGCGGATCCGAAGCTAATCTCAAATCATTTGCAGATGCACGATCATGCTTAGGTAACTGTAATTATTTTATAAAAGATAGCGTGTCTATTTGACATACATACTTAGCTAATGAATAGTTTAAGTTGTTATCTTAAGACTTGCAGTTCTGTTTCTGTCAATCAATTTGCCTGGTAAGGTTATTCAGGCAATATTTATTCATTGAGTTCATGAAATATCTACATCTAGTAGTCGACCATAAATCATTTTAATTTTAAGCATAAAAAATATAAGCTTTCTGCACATTTACTATATATAAACCTAAAACAGTGCCAAATTTCATAGCCCTCTAGCCACGTAATTTTTGCAAAAAAGGGTACAAAGTTTTTTCTACAAATTTTAATAATAATAATAATAATAATATTCCACAACTATCACACAACGCCATCTAGTCCCAAGCTAAGCAGAGCTTGTGTTATGGGTACTAGACAACTGATAAACATACTTATATATTTCTAAATACATACATATTATAGATAAATTACACCCAGACACAGAACAAATGATCGTGCTCATCACACAAACATTTGTCCTGGGTGGGAATCGAACCCACGACCTCCGGCATAGCAGTCAGGGTCGCTAACCACTAGACCAACAGGCCTGTGTGTGTATATATAAATAATACGTAAATCTTCCGGAATTATTTATCTAAATGGTGTTAAAAACTGCAACAAAATTAATTGTGTAGTTTAGAAGAACAAAATGGACACAGAAAATGCAATAATTTGATTTGAAATAGACATACTCGTTCTTATTAAATCGCTTTGTACTTCTTTCATTAAGTACCACATCCATTTCGTAAAAAAAAAACAGGATCATAAAGTATATTACTTTTCGGTAGGAAATACGAACAGGGAGAGGGAAGGATCAGTACTAACTGACCTAAACAGTAAATGCAACGTTGTATTTAAAGTAGGTTTAACAGATTGATATATGAAGAAACAAACAAGATATAATTACTCAGCTCAAAACAGAATGCTGAATTTCTAGCTACAAACAAAAGCGTTCACTTGGAATGGAAATAAAACGCCTTAAAGGTTAACCATAAAGGCCTTAAAGGTTAAGGGCTGTGAAGGCCAATGTTTGCGCTTCGCCGTCATTACTTTCTTATGACATTTTCCTACCTGTTTGTGACCAAACTGGTTGTCTCTGAAGTTGAACAAAGCGGTAAACAGCAAGGAAAACCCCAAGTTAAAGGACAACATTAAGTATGCAGTACATAGGTATAACTATTAAGAGAACAACGTATACTAACTGAGGTGATCACACACCTGGTTATGCATTTTGATTGTACTAACATCATCGTAGATTGCAGTTACTGTGGTTGTGACATTGATGCTATATAAAAGATCGATACAGTGATTGTCGATACGGAGGCTCATCATTTCTCAAGTTATCATCTATCTAGGTATCAATAAGTATCACTTTGTACCCGTTTTTACAAAAATATGCAGACGGAATTTGGCAAATGGAATTTGGTACAGTTGGAAGTTTATTTGGAGAAGGAATGCAAATATTTAATGAAAGCAAATCTTTAATATATATAATTCTACTGTACGTGTGCATGTCACTGAACTCCTCCTAAACGGCTGGACCGATTTGAATGAATTTTTTTGTATGCGTTTGGGTGGCACCCTGGATGGTCAGCCCGACAGATGGCGCTGCTATCGAGTTCTAGGAAACAGGACAACGTCTGTACGGTCAGCTAGTATTTTTATATTATAATGAATTAGAAATATATTAAATGAATAAAAACAACATTACACACTCTACCATGCTTTTAATATACATTCACACATAAATAAACACATATCTTCTCTACTTATCTCTTGATTATGGTATATTATGGTCGGAAATTATCCCGCAGGAACGAACTACCGGGATAAAAAGGGTAATTATGTATTAATTCAGTTTATAAACTATCTGTGTGCCAAATTTAATCTAAATCCGTTCCGTAGTTTTTGCGTTAAAGTGAAACAAACATCAATATATCCAAAACTAGCTTCTGCCCGCGACTTCGTCTGCGTCAAATTTTTGGTCCCCTGACCCTTCCCGTCGCATCGAATTGCCTGCCACTTTTCGTCCATTTTAAGTTGCTGCTCCGCTCCTTTTGATAATAGCGTTATGTTATATCCTATAGGCTTCCTCAATAAATAGGCTACCCAACACACATTTTTTTTTCAATTCCGACTGGTTGTTTCTGAGATTACCGAGTTCAACCAAACAAACAAACTCTTCAGCTTTATAATATTAGTATAGATGTGAAAGTTTTCGAGGATGCGTCAAAAACTTTCACATTCACAATATTAGTAGGATTATTTAAGTATCATAGTTACAATCCCATTCGACTTTCATCCCAACTAGCAAAGTAATCCTATAAAGAAAGATTATAAGTCTGTCACTACTAATAACGTTCTTATAAAGGCATTGCGGTAGACAATTTAACTTATAACAGAATTTGCCAAGCCTTAACATACTCAAGCGCATTAGTTTTTATATCTCGGTCTTATAGTTTGCTACAAGACTGACCTATAAAACATGTATAGAACACTTTTACTAGTAATAGCATTTGACAAGCTTAGATATTCTCAAGAGCATTTGCTTTTATATCTCTGTCTTATAGTTAGCTACCAGATTATCTTTTAAGACACTTTTAAGAATAAGTCTCTTATAATTGTTTACAGTAAAACTAAATAATCCTGAATAACATTTTGATCCTATAGTAGCATTTTGTGAGAGAACAAGATATTATAACATACTTGGCTGAGATCACTATAAGTTTACGCCGTTATAGTTTTGCTCGAGACTCTTTTAAATGTACTAGTATCTACTTGATAAGAGTGCTATATAATCAAAAAAGCTTATAAGCTACTAGATTAGAACTTTATTAGTAAACCTCACCCATTTTGTTGAGATTCAGTTGTTCCCCTTCGTTTTGAGGAAATTAGTTGAACATGAATTTAACCCATTAGGAACGATCGAAAAGGAGTGGTGGTTACAGGAGAAAAGTGACAAATAGGTATAAAGAATTAATGAAGTCAAGTTCTTCAGGAATAAAATCAACAGGATTAGGAAATAAATAAACGCGTCAAGTGCAAACGCAGGTGAAGTAAATGAGGGTTCTGTGACCAAAAATATATTTTCTAACATTCTAATATTCACTAACTATGAAAAAAATCATGAATTGCTTAAAGATATGCAAAGCTGGGCTATAAAATTTAATATACCTCACCTAGCCCTGAACGAACTATTTACTATTTTGAACAAAAGATTAAGTAATGTTTTACCTAAAGATTCACGGACTTTACCAACAAAGAAAAATTGCATATTACAATCTAGGATCCAGGACAGTATTGGCACAACGGATTGATTAAATGTCTAAAAAATACGCTACAGGGGCTGGATTTGAATAGTTTAACAAATACGATTTCATTAAATATAAACATAGATGGTTTGCCAGTATACAAAAGTTCAAGATATAAACCCTGGCCTATTTTGTGTAACATTTTTGAAATATCTCACATCCCTCCCTTTGTGATGGGTAAATATACACTATTTCAATATCGTAGGTGCTTAGTTAAGTTGTATACATATATTACTAAACAAAAACTTTTTTTAAGGGATTTATGCGGGTGAAAGAAAGCCATCTGATCTGAATGCTTTTTTCCATCTCATATTTGTCAGTAAAATCAATGAATATTTGGTCAAAAAACAGTCGACATCAAGAAATACAACCATCTTGTTAATTAAACCCTAAAAAAATAAATTAAAAGATTAGCACGCATATTTCAAGGGAACCCTAATTTGTTTTAAAATGGAGCTGAGTTATCTGGACTGAAGCTGCTACAAGTACTTATTTACCTACAATGGTTCTACAAAGTACTTAATGAAGAGCAATTTCAAAACATGGCGAATATTCATAAGAATTGATGAAATATGTTATTTACAACAATATACTAATGTGCTATTTTTCGGAGGGGATTGTGAAACTAACTAAATTGCGGTACACATTTACAGTAAAAATGACTTCCCCGCTAGTTCATACACTATATTTACAATATATATTTAGTAATTAATGATCTAGAATAATACAAAATAATAGTAATAGAAACTGACGTTTTTATTAAGTATTTACCACAAAACAACCGGAATCACCAGCCGCGCAACAGCAATGAAAACCTCTATTAAAATATACTTATAACTAATAACTAAGTACGTTACTAGTGCATTATAAACAAGATTGCTTTAGTAAGATACTTATGTCAGATACTAACAAGAGCGTTTGTGCTTGTAATTGTGTAGTATCATATCATTATAGAAGCTATTGCGCTTCGTCAAGTATATTATAGGGCTTAGTAACATTTAATAAGTTGATTATAAGATACTTATAGAAATAAACTCTCCAATAACTGCGCCCAAATCCAGCTTTGTAGCATAATACAAGTTTTTTATAAGTGAAAATAAAAGTAGTCTTGAGATCGTTTTAAGTACTGATTTTGCTAGTTGGGATAGACTCTACTCAATGTTCCTGATATTTTATCCAAATAAGTATCATTGTATCATTTAAAGCAGAGTAGAAAACTACACAGATTGCATTGACTTAACATTGAGCGCTAAATTTCTTACGTTCTAATTAGAAATCAGATGTCAGTAATAAAATCTTTTTTAATGGATACAATTTACTCTAGTCGTTGTGAAACTGTATATGTCGGTTAGTGCCAGAGACGCGGACCGGTTGTGAAACAAGAAGGCGTCTGGCTCTAGAACCACTTAGCTTTAGACTTTAAGAGGAACGAATAGTTTGCGTAAATGTTATTGCATAGTATTTTCATATAAAGACCTGTATTACTTAAGCTTTAGATGCCTTACATGGTTGACGTTCTCTATAACCCTTATAGTCTAGTCGACAAGTTGAAAATGGTACAAAATAGAGATACTGCTCTTAAAATTATGTGCGATAGCTCATTGGATGCGGAATGACGCCTAGAAAAATGTGCCAAAAGCGTGTATTAGCACATAAAAAATTGCAAAAGTTATAAACAATTAAAGATGAAAAAAAAAATGGCATTTCCTTTTTTGCCAATATTTCATAAACTATTAACATTTCAGAAATTTCAAAAAAGATTTTAAAAGAGGAGGAAATTTCCAATAAAAAACTCTTAACTCCCGGAACTCTATCTCCATTATTTATAATTTTAACTAGCTGACCCGACAAACGTTGTTTTGCCGGGTGAAAAAGAGTGAAAATTGAGGATTGTATGTATTTTTGTATGTTGTATCATAATTTTAATTTAACGCTGAAAATAGGTCTGCGCGCGATAACCCTAAAGCATAAAGAAGTTATTTAGGAATTTACTCGTAGATGTTTAGAAAATGATTGGTGTTGTGAAGTATTTGATATATTTTTGTTTTCACTGGGCTACCACTGCTTTTTTTTTTTCTGGTTGGGAAATCCTCAAATGACTTCTCCCGCTCTGGGCGGAACGGGAGGGCGTGTCAGACTTTTACTGACTAAAACCCACCCATGTTCCTTCAGTTGCCCATGTGCCAGGGTCACGGTATCTCTTTCGTACTATCTCGCGACCCTGGCAGGCATCGGTCCTAGCAGACCCCTTCAGTGCTGCTGACATCTCTTTGAGGCGCGCGTGGAACACTACGCGCCGTCGACCCGAGCCTGGTCCTTACCGGACGGCGAGCTACCCATTGCTCGCCCTCCGCAAGCTCACGCCTACGGTGGCCGGGAGTCCGCTATAGACTCCTCCTGCGGCGGCTAGGGACGTGAGGGTGCAGAGACTGCCACTCCCTCACGCGCCCCACCTCCTCCTTTGCGAGCATTACTGCTTCGCAGAAGGAGGTGACGGCTTCCCATGCCCTCTCGCTCCGTACCATGGCTCGCACCAGGGTCGGACGCGAGAGGTCGCCGCCGCCGATCGCCTCCACGAGGACACGGCGGTGCTCCGCCCAGGCAGGGCACTCCTCCACCGTATGCTCTACCGTGTCCTCCAGACGATCCTCGCAATGGAAACACCCGGGCCTTTTCCTCCTGCTTTATCCTGAACAGGAACCCACCGAAGCACCCATGCCCGGTGAGAGCCTGCGTCAGGCGGAAGGTGAGGACGCCGTGGCGCCTCTCTATCCGCTCCTCAAAGAGGGGACTTACCGCCGCAATTGTGGCGTGCCCGGGCTACCACTGCTCTTCTGAGTAGTAGGTCGTGGGTTCGAACCTAAGCAGGCATTTTGTTTTGTGTAAATTGTTCTATCTCCAATGCTCAAAACAGTCAATGAATGGATGCAGCATATGGCAACCGGCATGTTCTAGAACAACAAAATCGAATATGTGATATCCGACAATCCGCACCATCGCATGAAGGATTAAGGCCCGTTCCCTCTCACGGGTAAGAGTTTTGTGTCCTAGCAGTACATTATAGGCTGATTATTCTTAAGACATCCACTCTTGGACAAAGGCCTCCCTCGATTTGAGGGCTTTGCCATAATCGCTACGCTTGCTTATCAAGCGGTAAGTGGTCGCAATATGGTGGTAAAATGCCTGAAGAACGCTGCTGTCCATTCTCTAGTAAGTCCCTTAGTCGCCTCTTACGACACCCACGGGAAGAAATGGGATGGTACTATTCTTTATGTCCTACACTACAAGGAATGGTATGGTTATACTTATTATGTGTATTTTCGTGGTGTATAATAATATAGTACGTGTTACACTTTCTTAAAAAAAATGTAAGCTAACAAGAGGGGTAATTGCGGAACTTTTTATCGGTAGGAATTGGTTTAATATTCATAGTTAAACAACATTCATTGCGTTATTTATGTTGCTGAGCCGACAATTTATTCGAACAAATGACGCAATGGTTTAGAAATAATCTTCAATCCCATTCAGATTCTGACAAATTGTGCGTTTCGCAATTGGGCTGCAGATGATCTTCAATAACTCTAACGCCGAATATCGAAAACAAATTCATAAGAATCATCGCAAATTTTACCCATTAAAAGTAAAGCTATTTGTTTAAGCCTCCTTCGGTAAAGTCCAAAATACACTCAAGCATTTGTTTGCTCTCGAAATATTTCACTAATTGGAAATAAAGAATTTGCAAATCGTGGCTTGCGAAGACAGTCGTAACTCGTAGTTTATCTAAGCGGATCTTAGAACGTAAGTGTCAATAGTTATCTGAGCCGATGTGCAAACAGACAAACAGCTTTGAATACATAATGCTGTGGACACACCATGTCTCAATGATATAGTGCCTGTTGTACATTACTTACGTTTTATGATTCATTGTAGCGGAGGAAAATGTTGTATTTGCGAACTTGTTGACACTTCGTTCGGGAATCTTGTAAGATGATTCAGATATTATTTAACGAATCAAGAAAGTAGAAACTATACTTATTGGTGTTATTGATGATGTCCTCAAACAGGCCAGGTGAGTATCACTCGCAACCACCCTGCTATTTTTCTTTTGATTATAAAACACGTGAGTCGGTTTCCGTCTTGTCTATTCGTATGTCTTCTTTGTTCGCCGTAGTCTTTTGATCAGGTTATTTATAATTTACTTACCTTACGGAAGGCGACGTCCTCAGTCATATCGTTTACTGATCTTATTGGTGACGTTCTTGAGAAAGGTCACGTGCGTAGCACTCTCAACTGGCGTGTGTGTATGATCAGAGGCCTTAGTGTGACTTTTTTAACCATATCTACTTTATGCACCGACCGCGTTCGGCGTTCCGATTGGCCCTGTATTGGTGAAGGGCCAATTGGAGTACCGAATGCGGTCAATAGATTAAGTCGAGATGGTGAAAACACTAACAGTGTGGCAACAACGTAAACGAGACAAAATGAATATGTAAGGGTCGTAGAAGGTGACGTACTGTAGTTTCTGTCTACACCCATGGGAAGAAGGCATGAGTTTATGCAGATATATATACATAATTGTAGTTAGTATCATTTGGTAGGCTTATATATATACTAGGTAGGTATGTTGCACTTGCAGGATATTAGTCAGCTTAGTTGGGTTGGATTTTACGGCAAGGTTAAAAAGTAGTCCGTTCTCTACATACTTACACAGCATAATTACTACCATTTTGGATTCTGATTCTGCAGATATCTAACAAACTTTATACGGCGGTTCGTGGTGGTATTTTCTCATGTGCCTATTTTTTACCGCTCCACAAAAGTAGTACAGTTAACCGGGGCAATGTTTTATGGTTTATGGTTCGATATTTTACTTTGCAGATAAATGCTCATGAAAAACGTTTTAGTAATGTAGATTGATTTCTAAACTTCGTAAATAATATACAAAGTAAGCTAATGGTGCCGATTCCCTTATTCACAAACTAAACTAAATTTAAGTTCAGTGCATCTTTTTCTTTCTATTTCATTAAGAAAAGGACAGAAGATAAATTTTAGTTCAGTCCTGTCAAATTAATCAGCGCTTGACGTAAATTGACGTAATTTTAGTAGGCAAGTTTTTAATCACGTCTAAACTTGTATGGAGCGCTGATTAATTTGACAGGACTGAACTAAAATTTATCTTCTGTCCTTTTCTTAATGAAATAGAAAGAAAAAGATGCACTGAACTTAAGTTTAGTTTAGTTTGTGAATAAGGGAATCGGCACCATTGCCTTGAATAGATCCATATTTTTATTTTAAATGCTAAAGTAGCTCTGTCCTTGATTTGTGCCCGGTTGATGACAATAAGGTCGCCCCCTATTATATGTCACTTAAACATATCTGGCGAAATGTGGGCACATGCTAAAGTTTCATCTCTGCCTAATCCTTCGAGAAACAACGGGCGTGACGTTATGTGAAACTCTGTTTGCCTTTTAACTACCTACCTTTTACAGATTTCAGTGTAATTTTTTGGGGTTTAGGACAAAGGATGCCTGTTTAACTTTTAATACTCCCTGTATGTACAATCCCGTGGAACAATTTCCGAACTTGACGCAGGAGAAGTTCCGGGCAAAAGGTGTACCTACATTTTGTGATTATTATTATGGCTAGACTTAGCTATACAGGGTTATTTGTAAAACACCGGCAACCTCTCAGGTCTATGTTACTAACATCATAATCAACAACTTTTGTTCTGTGACTTTTAAAAATTCATCATATTTTAGTTCATCAGATTTTCAAACAAAAATAAAAATATTTACATTAAACGCTCTAAATGTTACGGAGTCTATGCGAAGCAAAAGAAAGCGATAGTATATTAGCAAGGGGAGCGGGGTTAGGGCGGCGGGGGCGCTTGAACTTGACCTATTTACAGGCAGCCGATTTTTGTATGAAAATCTGATGCACTAAAATATGATGAATTTTTAAAAGTCATAGAACAAAAGTTGTTGATTATGATGTTAGTAACATAGACCTGAGAGGTTGCCGGTGTTTTACAAATAACCCTGTATAGACAGACAAAAAAAAAACAAATTTCTCTGATTCAGCTGCATTGAAGCGGTTAAGTGTGGAGGCATTGAACTCGGAAATATAGCTCACAAGATCACTGCAATAAAGTATTATTTACTACTTTACGACTTCAGAGAAAACTGC
Source organism: Aporophyla nigra (assembly GCA_947507805.1). NCBI lineage: Eukaryota > Metazoa > Arthropoda > Insecta > Lepidoptera > Noctuidae > Aporophyla > Aporophyla nigra. The sequence goes on along the minus strand of OX382292.1, from coordinate 19,363,278 downwards.
TAGATAAAATGGCAGGTGGTTCCCTGATGTATTCCGAGAACAAGAGAAAGTTAACACTGCTTGGTTTTTGTAAAGTTCAATAACCTTGTTTTGTGTTGATTCATTTGTCTGTGTTTGCACAGCGCACTTCTTTCGATTCGGATTCACACTTAAGCTCGTGCGATTTGCGATCAAGGCCAACAGTAGTCAAAGTCTAACCGTTTGATTGAGTACAGATCTTTCTATTTATTTAGGATAACCAAAAATCATATATGTACACATCACAAATAACGGGAAAATTTTCTTTTATGGGATTACAGTACTTCAATCTTACTACCTACGATTTTCCATATGAATCAACGATGCTTCCGGTGACTGGGACCGCAATTAACTAGGACCGCGGTCCCAGTCGCCGGATCCATAAAAATTAAATAATTTTCTTCCGGCGACTGGGACCACTCATAAATGATAACTGAAATCAAATAATGTACAGTCAAACGACGATGTAATAATTGAATAAAAATCCTTTTTGATTTAAAAACATCATTTATTGATATAAAAAACAGCCTTTGATTACAGTTCTGTTATTTAAAAATTTCTTAATAAAAACATACACGAAAATCATGCTAATAATAATAAAAAAAACAATAATCAACAATTTTCAAACAATTAACAATCAGAAAGTAATTATTTATCACAAAATCTATATATCTAAATAAAATCGCCAGAGTTTTGAGCCATCTTTTTTTATTCTTTTAAGAATATATATTCATAGCCAACTCTTCGCAAAAGTTCACGTCCTCTTTGTGTGACATCAATTTAAAACGACTGTTCACCACGTGAAAGTGAAGGACTTTTTTCATCCATTTGGATAATTCTAAAATCGATTTTTTTTTATTAATTATCAGGTACAAAGTTCATAAGGGTTTTTTTTTCATTTATGTGTATATATGTAGTTTTAAGGTTACTTTATTATTTGATTCTAATTTATTATATGATTAAACTAAGAATACTATCAGATAATCTTAATAGATGACATTTTTTTTGTGATATTAAAAAGTCTCATCAAAGATGAGAAGCAATTTAAAGTAAAAATATTTGTAAGCACGTTGTTTAACCCTCGTATTAGCTTGTTTTGTTTATAAATAAGTTAGTAAAAAATTGTTTTACATACCTGAAGACTATTAAATGAAGTCACTACACTACCACTCACATCATACAATTTGCAACAAATATTCAGCGCAGTGTCTTACATACAATTATCTAATACAAAACTGTCTGATGCAAAACTTGACTTTCTTAAACTGATAAACTTCTTGTTAGTGATTGACCGAGTCAGTCATCGGGCGATGCAAAATTTCCCGTTTATAATAAAAGGGCTACCTGACCTTGAAATCGACAGGCAAAACGGACTCGAGTTAGAAAGGGATAGTAATATACAATCATACAATGCTATTGCCTTTGTGTGTGTTACCTGCATGTGTGAATTATGTAAAAACGGGCTAGCTTAATCTATTACTAAGCGCATAGGATAAAATCATGTCTAGAACGAGTCAATGATATTCATATAAATAATTTAGAAATTTTTTCGTTTGACTGTGTCGATTTTGGCTTGTATAGTAGATTTTTTTAAGTTACCTATGAGTGGTCCCAGTCGCCGGAAGAGAATTATTTAATTTTTATGGATCCGGCGACTGGGACCGCGGTCCTAGTTAACCCCTTATTGCATGAATTATGAAGGAGATGATGAAAAAAATTTTCTTTACTAAAAACATCTTTTATTTTGAATATATAAACAGTTTGAATAGGAAAAAAAATATTTGTGTACTTATTTTAGAAATTACTAGACGAGAGTTCAAGCTGAGTCTTTGACACAGCCGGACGTGTTTGCGCGCGCGCAACAGATGTGGTATTTTACCCGCCTGACTTCGAAATCGAACTGTGCTATTGTGTGTGTGCTCCTGTGTCGTAATTTGAAATCGGTTATCTATGCAACGTGTAACATAATTAACGCAAGGGCCTCATACACCCTAATTAAAGTTTTGAGTGAATTAGAGTATTGAGGAAAAAAAATCGTGTGTGTAAAATAGCATTGTTTTATGCATTTGAATTTGAGCCCTACTGCCTTGAGATAGGAGTGAATTCCTTCTGGATCATTCGGCAGACTTGCGTCCATTCAGTTACGTTACACCTTGTATAAAACAAGCAAGCAAAAGTGTCATTGGTGCGATCCAGACCGCAGTTCAGCCTGCCTGGCAGAAAAGAGTGACCCCTGATGAACCCGGTGAGCCCGTTCCTAATATTTCAGGGATTTTTGTTTACTAAACTACGTAAGACAGGCTCTGTTTTGCCGCGCGCGGGAACCCGAGCGTTGGTGAAGGATTGCGTTCACACTAACTACAAAAGAGCTGAATAGGCCTATTCTCGCTATCATCCGGGAACAGAATTTGATACCTATTATGACACCACAACTAAAGATGCTATTATTGTAGCAAAGTAACGAATTTTTAAGTTGCTAAAATGCTGTTAAGTGGTCCACAACCACTCCGATTTGAATCGGTTACACGTGAGGCGAAAAGTTAAAAAAAAATATCTAAAAAAAAGGGTGCCCGATCCCTTAAGTTTTAATTTAAGTGCACATTTTGTTATACAGATAAACAAAAGAAACCTAAAAAAAAGGTTAAACCCGTAAATTGACTCACTACAAGTGTAGTCAGCTTGAGCGCCCGACTTGCACGTGTCTTTGACTTGGCCCAAAAACAAAAGAATTTACAATGGTTTTAATTGTACCCATGTCAAAAGACGGGAATTGTCTGTTTAGTGCAATCGCCCACCAAATTAATTACCTAATGGGCCTAACATTTGATCATAGGAATGTTCGTCAAGATCTCGCCGCATACGTCTTGGAACATCGACATGATGATAGAATTCACCTAGCACTTCTAAATAATATACAGGAAGTTCTCCCCAACAGTATTCTTTCCCAGGAACAAAGGATTACTAAATACATAACTGCGCAATTTAACGAAACATTCTGGGGTGGCGAAGATATAATTATCGCCGCGTCCGAATACTACCTCGTGAACGTGCATGTGCATATAAACAATAGAAACACACAGGTATATTCACCAACCGGCGATCCAGCTCCCGCTAACATACACATCCTCTTCATGAACCAGCACTATGATAGCTGGGTCCTGACCAACGACAAACAGTGCAATAACCACCGGATAATCCTAACGCAAGGTCTTACCAGCGTCAAAGCACAACAACATACCAAACCGTTTAGTAGCAGGTACGACACACGCGAAGAGCAAGAAAAACCCACGAAACCCCAGCTTCAAACGGGGTTGCTCGTAAAAAGCCAAGAAGGTAACTCATCCACACCATGCGAACAACAAGAATCAACACCACTTACACCGCTATCAGATCAGTAATCGCGGACGACACGGGATACAGAATATTGAGAAACCCCACCTCTACCGCAATTAAGTACACTTGCACAGACTTGCGCATAGCAACTCGGAACGTTTGCGGTGCCTCGAAACCAGGAAAAAAAAAAACAAATTGACGCCGAACTGTCACGCAGGGGCATTCACATAGCTAACCTACAGGAAACAGGGATGAACGCAGGAACATTCAGCTCCGCACACTACGACTGGTACCTCTCAGGAACTGCGGGCAACGCACACCGGGGTCTTGCAATTTTATTAAGAAAAAATGCCCAAATTGAATTAGTCAACAGTAAAAAGGACACCGACGTAATGTCAGCTACCCTTGAGGTCGGCATGGGAAATGACAAACCAACTCCTCTGTACATAATCAACTCACACATCAACAGCTGTTCCGGGAAAGCAACCAGATCATTCACAGGCTTATTAAACTTGATTAGACAAAAACCAAGGAAATGTACTCTCTTAATACTCGGCGACTTCAACGCCCATATAGGTCGACAAGATACATTAACCTTCCAACGCAAAGGGTTGATACAACAAAACCTTCACCATGAATTTTCCAACTACAACGGCGAACTATTAATGGATCTAGCCAACAGGGAAAAATTTCAAATAGAAACAACAAAAGCTAGAGCATCATGCAGAATAACATGGTCGAAGGGTACTCAAAAATCGCAATTGGATCACATCATCACGCCACAGGCAGCAGAAAAACTTTTTCACTTTATTAAAGGCGAATGGGTCACCGGTCGCATCTCCGACCATAAAATAATCTGGGGACTACTAAAATCAAACTTAATTGTAAATAAAAACAAAACTAAAACACTAAAGCAAGACAAAAGTACCGAGGAAACAACAAAGGAGGCCAATTATTTCGACTACAAACAATGCAACTACGCCGCTCTCAACAGAGCAGCCATCAAAACAAAATATCAAGATTGCATCACAAAAAATCTAGCAAATATGGGATTCTCCCCAACAAATGAAAACACCGAAATACCCTGGAATACCATAACGGATGTACTAAAAGCTGCTGCTCAGGAAACTTTGAGGCTTCAGCCAATTTACTCAAGGGACCATAGAATAGCCCTCGCTAACGTACAAAAGGCTAAATTCCTACAAAGCAGGCAACCGGATAATCCCAATAGGCATAAGCGCGTCAAAGAAAGTCAGACAACACTTCAAAAGGTTACATATCTGGAGGAACAAAAAGCATGCAGAGCCTGCGACTGGGTAAAAGGCACCCCGCAAAACGCATGCAAATTCTCTATTCGTTCTACAGGAAAAACAAACAGCAAACAAAACGCCGAAAAAGAACTGCGTTCATACCGATGTCCAAATGGGAGAAAATACTAAAAAACTCCGAGGGCCTTCACATACCAATGGTAAACATTACAAAACCGACAATAGAAGAACAAGGCGAAGAACCGACGGTGGCCGAAATAATAGGAATCATCAACAAAATGCGAAACGGGACGGCCCCCGGAACGGATCAAGTAGTAATTGAGCTTTACAAAGCGATGCCCCAAACATTACAGGAAGCCGTAACTAAACACATAATTAAAGCCTGGTCAGAGAACAGAGTACCGGACACGTGGCTCGAGACCGTACAGGTATCAATTCCAAAAAAAAAAACCTAAAGATGTGAACGAGTATCGTCGCATAACGATTTGCAACACGGGCTATAGAATTTACGCTACATACTTACTTAAAAAACTTGACTACATAATAACGGAACTAGGCAGTTACCAAGCGGCTTTTTTAAACAATAGATCAACAGATGACCACATTTTTACGCTCAAAAGGGTTCTAGAAGAGGAATGGCGTGCAGGTAAACGAACGTACGTTCTCGCCCTCGACATAGAAAAAGCATTTGACAATGTTGACCTCAAGGCATTAAGAGACATATTATTAGAACGAACCAACAAATCGATGACCAACAGGATAATCACAGCATGCTTGAATGAAAGAACATGCATCAAATGGTGCGGCCAGCAAAGCAGTTGGATTATCAAAGGAAAGGGAGTTAAACAAGGTTGCCCCCTGTCCCCCCGCCTTTTTACATTGGTCATCGACGAAGTTCTGACAACCCTCGAAGAGGAAACTCATTTAATCAAACTAGATCAGGACCGCGAAATCTCCCTCCCCCTAGTATTATCATTTGCAGACGACCTTATTCTCATTACAGATGAGCTAGAAGGACTAGAACGCATCTTATACCACATAAAACCCTTACTCAATAGTGTAGGCCTTCAAATAAACGAAACAAAAACAAAAATTGTAATTAGGGACCCCGTAAAAACACAGAAAACGACTCACGTGACCCTCAACGGAATAAATATACCAACATCGGATGAAATCAAATACCTAGGCACCTACATAACGTCCGCATTAAGCAGAAAAAACTCAATTAGAAAACGATGCCAACAGGCCACGAGAAACGCTAAATCTTTACTACCATTCATATTGAACTCAAAAATGGACTGGAAACTAGCTACACTTATGTATCGAATGATTATCGTACCTTGTATGATATATGGCTTAAAAGTATCAGCACTCACAAAGGCAAACCGTTCAAGACTGAGAAGATATGAAAGAGTTATCATGAGAGACTTGATCAACCACGCTAGGAACAAACCGTTACAGAAGAAAATGCATCAAATCTTAGACGGTAAAACCATAACAAAACGCATCAAGAACCACAGGATGTGCTACCTGGCACACATTTTCAGACGCTCTGAACCACACCTGTTACATGCAGCAATGCAGTACAGAGCCAAATCTAAGAAGGTCGGACGACCTATTTACACATGGAATGACAACCTAAAACAGGACATGAAATACTTTGACAAGGAAATCCAGTTTTGGAGGGACACGGCTGGAGACAGAAATAAGATCAAGAAAGCGGCTAGTGAAATCTACAAAAAACCAGAAACTGATAGCAGTGAGAACTCAGAAGACGACCAAGAAAACAACAACACGGAACATAGCGTAGCCTGGATCAACATGCCGGCGACGACGTGAAAAGATGCCCTCCTATAGACAAATATCACCCTTCTCTCCACTAGTCCAATGCTTACTTAAGGCTGCATAGTCGGTAGGCTCGTAATCCTTTCCTATCCTATGGGCACGTCCTCCCTACCATTACAGCGCCCCCCGGTCTACTTCTTGATAGGCAATGGCCTATGTAGCACCATGAAACATGAGGCTTCAAAGGCTAGTGCAAATCTTGGGGTTCATTCGATTAATCGAGTCTGGTCAAACCACGCTGGGATCGGTGCAATTCATTTCATTTCATTTCATTATTTTAGAAATTACTAGACGAAGCCATATATGGCTTCGTATTCAGTAATAAAAAAATGAATTGATGTTTTATGGAAATTTTTGAAACAATTTATTTTATCATTGTAACATAAATTAACTTTATATTTCCCACATATGGTAAAAGAACGGAATTTCGAACAGTTCTGACAAATTTGTCGACTTGATTTCATCCACTCGGGGAAATGGTCCACGTTATTTGAACATACAGAATCTAGTGGTAGGTCTTGATGCCTGGATGGAGTTATTCGTGCTTTTTTATTGGGTACGGGCGAGTCCGGCAAGCCGGTTAGAGTGGCGCCTCGGCTTGTTGGGGTACCAACTTGGATACGACGAGCACAGAGTGAGTATGGTTCATAGCCAGGATCAGAGTCAGTAGCCAGATCGTCGTCACTCAAGAAACCATCGCCCGGAATAAGATTTACATGCTTAGAAGTACCATAGAAGCGAGAAGGGTTCATTGCTGCAAAGGAAAGAAAAAGCATCTGAATGCATGCGAAGCCATATATGACCCATAATGTTTTGACAAAAATGCATACGAAGCCAAATATGGCAATATCAAAAGAAAGCTCAAAAACAAACCAAAAACACGAAACGAGAACTATTTCTTATTAAAGTATATGTAAACATTGTATTTTGAAATTCTAAGGATTTTTTGCTTACCGTTTTATTGCTATTTTCCCATTAATAAAACGAACACTAATTAATTGCACTCTAACGTTCGGACACGCTGCACATATCCTCCAATATTTTGACTGATTTCACTAACCATAGATAATAAAAAATATCTTCCGTTAAACAAAGATATTATGTATACGGATTCAACGTTGGTTGCGAAAAAACAATATTTTAATAAATTGAAAAAAAAAATTAACTTTTAAAGCCATATATGGCGTTGTATTCGGTAAGGGGTTAATTGCGGTCTCAGTCGCCGGAAGCCTCAATCAACTAAGTATGTAGGTCAATTTAAGATATACCCCAAAAAGTTATGGCTATGGGAATTTAGATAAAATTTTGAAACGCACCAATTTGGAGAAGATAATATTTTGGAAACCGATTACAATACCCAACTAGTTAAGCGATATCAAAGTTGGTATGCATCCCAAGGATGAGAGCTAACAAATATAAAGTCGCTTGCCGCGTCTGAACTTACGTGCTTTAAAATACGTAACAAATTTGAATGCGATTTTCATAAAAAGAAAGAGTGATTCAAGAGAAAGGTTTATACGTATAATAATGTGCGAAGACGATGGCAAACCAATTTTTTAAATATTTAATCAGAAAGAGAAAATAAAACTCATATTGATACACATAGTAGTTCAGAACCTAATCGTTTCACTGATCACGTACTAGTTGCTTTTACAATAAGAAGGAAAAAAACAAAGCCTAAACATATCCATTATCACACCACACACGCAACGTAAACGCGCTATGCATTGAAATAGGTGCAAAATCCATTGCCGGGACACTAAAAACTAAAGCGGGTATTATGTATGCAAATGGAGCGATGGACATAAAGGTGCTGTTCCACGATAGCCCACGGCTATGCTACGTCCGTGTTTCGCTTTGCAGCGAAATGTACGTGGGACATAAACTGTGACCTACGAAGCAACCTACGCACAGATGCGTGGCAAACAAACACAGGTAACGTGGCTAAACTCTCCGTGCACTTCAAAATATATTAGTGTCTAACCGAAAATGGATTTTCAGCCGAAAACGAAAAAGAAGCTTCGGCTTTAGACTTATTTTCGGCCGAAAACGAAAATGATTTAGACATTAAAACAATATTTTTGCTGTATGCGTATATGCGCGTAAAGAAAAATATAACAAAGCCTCACTTTACAACTTCAAAGCAAAAGCACATTTGTTTAAGTCAGCCGAGTGAAACCATAAGCGGTCTTGATGCCACTGAAATGAGACGAATGTTCCAGACCTGATATTTCCGAGCTTTACGAAGTAGGCCGAATGACACGTGACATTTAACAACCATCTGATTTTCGCCTTGGCTGTTGCTTTGGCAGGCTTATGACCGTGAAAGAAAATTTGGTCGAATCTTGTTTTTTAGACCAAAAATGGCCCAAAACGATGTTTCGGTCAGTCACTAAATATATACAATGTAGCGGTGGATGGTTAACTTGCTCCATGCGCAAACGTTGGCTGTTCTATGAAAAGATGGCGTGCGATGATCGGTGCGTTTGAGTCCGTCACATATTCTCACGCATGCTACAAACACATTTTTATTCCTAAGACGATTTCTTCGAAGTTATGCTGTCATTTCCTCGTCATCGTTTGCGAATACTTCGCTAAGAATTCCTACGTTCGTTTTATAGTTTACATTCGAATCTTTACATAGGATGTTTGATTTGTTTTATGACTGGTATATTTGATGGATGGATCTCTTTATCTTCTTTAATTAGCAAAGTAGACTTCGACTGCTATTATCCTTGCTACTAACGCGTCAGATGGTTTATGTCTTGGAATGTTTTCTTTGTTCTCAGTAGCCTCTTGATCGGGTTATAACTTTCTATCATTGTCCCTCGGTTTGTTTATTGGGTATTTTCTTTTTGGGTTTCATAATGTTGGATAGATAGATGGATAGGATACTTTCTACTTCCAAGGGAATTTCTAGGTATGTTTACTCTCGATAATGTTGCTCTCGATAACTGCCAATTAAATTTTCTGAGCAGAAATGTAGTTATAATAAACTGTGGGTGTGCGATACCACTTTTTGAGAAAGAATATAGTATATAAAAGTAGTGAAGTGACCTCTGCTGGCTCATAGTGTTGAATGTCTAAAATCTCTTCGATGCTGTTATAAACAAATTAATTGAGATCAGCATAATCAGCCTATAATGCTCCTACTGCTGTGACACAGGCTTCTTCTTTGGCAGAGGGAATGGGCTATAATGGTCTTCTAATTTTTGTTTCTAGGACATGCCGGTATCCTAACGATCTTTTCTTTCACTGTTTCGAGAGCAGAAGTGTTGAAATTATTTTTGACTTATGAGTTGTAGGCCGTAGGTTAGAACCCTCTGCGGCCTAAAACTCGTAAGTCACGGCCGTTTCCACTGGTTCATCCCGAGAATAAGCAATTGAGCTTGTATACCCTATTTTTTTAAGTGGGAAATCATCAAATGACTTCTCCCGCTCTGACTGAAGCGAGAGGGCGTGCCATACTTTTATTGGCTAAAACCCACCCGTGTTCCTTCAGTTGCCTGCACCAGGGAAACGGTAACTCTATTGAACAAATTCGCTCTCCAGGCAGGAGCTTATATACGCTGAAAAATAAATTTGGATTCAAAATTGCAGTATCGCATAAAGAGTGGCAGGTAGTTAGTCCATCAGTATTAGCATTTTCCTTTAACTTGCAAGACAGTTCTACTGACTTGCAACACGTAATATCTATACTAGTTGCGCACAAGTTAGCGCCAGTTTAGCATTAAGTTTGAAATGAAACGAAACGCGTGAAAACACTGTATCGAGAAAGTTATCATCGATTCACAATAATATTTTTTTAAGAAATTCGCCGTTTACTTGGATAGGTATTCGAGGAGTTTTCTAGATCAAGAAATAAGGAATTTTCATAAGCTTTTAAGTTGATACATTTCCTAAAAAAATCTTATAAACAAATTGCGTGTGCAGTACCAAATACGTGACAGACAGAAGTGAAACTTGTTAAAACATTAATATTATGAGTGATTAAGTGTGACGACCGACAGAGACAGTTATAACTTTTTTTGCTCTCATGTAACGAAATGTGCCTAAACGTGACGTGTCCTTGCAATTTGCCTTTCAATTTTCGACCTGTCAATTTATTTATTAAAAATTTCACTTCAAAAACTATCATCAATTTCCCTAAAAACATAGTTATTTCAAGGAATAAAGAATGAAGATAGTTTCTTTATAGAATCGTAGGCAATTCACAGTCAATTGTGAAATCTGTTGACCACCCAGGAAGCTTTCATTTTGCATTTAAACGTCTTCACGTCTCATGGGATAATTAAACGACTCGCTACTTCGTTTATGTATATTTTCTATTGTGATACGAGTTTAACAGCTTTACTTTATAGGCTCTACTGTACTACCTGTTGGTTGGTTTAGGAACAACATACAGAATTGCGTACAGAATCGTTTTCCATTGAAATTGGTTATTTTGATTTATTATGATTGCTATGTTTGATAGCTCTATCGTTTCTGACTGTTAGGGGCTCAACTTGATTCTATGGCAGTAGTGAAAGCGTATCAGTGGGTCTATAAAGACCGTTTTGTCGTCGTCATAATATAATGAAATTTATGAAAATTGTAAATAAATTTAATAACTTAAATTACGGTCTTTATTTATTTCCTGCGGGTATATTAACACCAAATACGATTCTGAGATGAATTGAATTGTGTATAATTCTGCTAATAGGTGTCTCTGTTTTGCTAAAACTAGAGGAATTGGTTATAATTTTCAGAGAATTTCGGAAATTAATCGCTTTCAAAGGTATAAGGTTGATGTGAGTTTTGGTCCCCAGATCTTTTATTGCTTTTTACTTATTCCTATGCTACCTATTCGTTGACTTTTGACTACGATGTGAGCTATATTAAAATAAAAACTAGTAAGTTTAGATAGGCAGTCATCGTAACAAAATACTTTTTAAAAACAATATAGGTATTTACCTTTTTGATTTAGGTACTTTGAGACGTGAAGACATAACGACAATTCCATAATTTCTCGAAGTGTCAGCTATTAAAAAACGTAATGCCAAAATTGAAACAGCACATATTTGCCTAAGTTTCCGAAGATAAATTGCGACAGCCATTACACCCAAAATGGCCATTTATTTATTTCTCATTTCATATTTCAACTAATGATTGTATTATGTTATTATTATAGACACGGTGAGCAATGGCGTCGGTTTCGCTCGAAAGTCCAGCGGCCGATCCTGCAGCCGCAGACGGTGAAGAAGTACGTGGCTCCCATAGAGATGGTCACGGAAGACTTCATCAAGTACATGGAGAACGCAAGAGATGAGCATGGAGACCTGCCTCACGAGTTCGATAATGACATCCATCGTTGGTCGCTCGAGTGTAAGTATTGGGGTAGTTAGCGAATTCTCACCGATAAATTCACGTATATAGAAGGTCCAAATTTTAAAAAGGGAGCATCGCTGATCGAGATTTATTCAGTTATTTCAATGACCTCCACCTTGTATAACTGACTTCATAAATTCACTTTTTATCGGGAAACAATTTGCCTATCGTCGCTTTTATTGTCTGTCTGTTTGACTGCATTGTTATTCTAAGCTAAACAACGGATATTAAAGCGGTTTTTCCAGAGGATTTATGTATATAAATCAATATAAAATTAATCTTACTTTAACTAAAGAAATCGCGATGTTCTGTAAAGTCGTAAAAATCGTGCGAAGCAGGGGCAGGACACTAGAAAATATAAATGATTCTGACAACACAAACGTAGGTTCTGGATAAATAACCGGGACGAATAAAAAATAATATTTCTAATAGATAATTTTTACTCAACATCTGGAAATTTAACCGGTTAATTTTTACGATAGGGTAAACTCTTTGTTTGTTCAATAAATGAATCAATTCATCTTAGATCATCAATAGGTATGATGTATGATACAATACTGTAGATGAATCAAGGCCGTTCTGAACACGGCTCCTCGAACGTTCGCCCATGTCCTCTCACTCACACTGGCCTCATAGTACCACTTGGTTGCAAAAAAATGTTGTTGCGTAACCTTCTCCACGAAGTTCGGATCGGCCATAGTTCATCGACGTTATTATAACAGTGTATCATTGATTTGTGTTCTAGATGTAATAAAATCTTAGCAGCTTTTAATCAATCATGCTCTACTAACAGATTGGCCGTTCGACCGTAACATAGGTGCTACTTATTATGTTTAGCAGTAATTTATTATCTGTTATTAGTTCATTAGATGTGAGTACAAGACCAACACTACAGACTCTTTACAAGTTAGGATGGTCTTACTGTTTAGCCACGTGGAGCGTATGATAATATGTTCTATTTATCGATTGTCTTCTACATTCCATCCAGGATACGCTGTTTTAGAAGAAATGTTCGGACATGTTTCACTCCGATAGAGTGCACATGGTGTCATGCACATATTTGTTTCTGTACGTCCATTATCAGCAAGGGACAACACGTCTAAGTGCTGCCATCTATTGCAGTTCCAAGCAATCTATTCCTAATCGATAGGTAAAAACTAACAGCGCCATCTATTACCATTTCCCAGGTATCGGTCGTGTTGCTCTTGACACGCGGCTAGGTTGTCTCTCATCGGATCTGACCAGCGACTCGGAACCACAGCGTATCATTGATGCCGCAAAGTATGCGCTCAGAAACGTTGCTGTGCTGGAACTTAAGGCGCCTTACTGGAGATATATACCGACTCCACTGTGGACCAAATACGTGAACAATATGAATTTCTTCGTTGAGTGAGTATTAAATATGGCTAACTAACAGCTGCTCTTGATGACTTTATCTGTAAAAGGTAGGAAAGTTAGAGCTTAGAGCTCTATTAACAACATTTTGGTGTTCTAAAATAACATGAAAAGTCTTTATAAAAAGATATAACTGCGTATATCTATATATGTAAAATTCAAAGTCCTGAGTGACTGACTGACTGATATATCAACGCACAGCCTAAACCGCTGGTCCTAGAGACATGAAATTTGGAGGGTGTGTTCTTTGTGAGGAGTAGGTATCCACTAAGAAAGGGTTTTTTGAAATTCCATTCCTAAGAGGGTGAAATGGGGGGTTGAAATGGTGATTTTTTGACATCCACGCGGGCGAAACCGCGGGCAGAAGCTAGTTACATACAAAGTAAAACTCCAAAGTAGTTTGTAACTGTCCCTTTTCCATAGAGCTTCACAGAAACTAATTCAAATATAAAGACTCCCACTTTCTAATTATTCGTAGCTTTCATTTTTTCAGTAGCTTTCATTATTTATTTGAGATTCCTTTGGTTAATAATATTATCTGATACCTAATTAGAACCCAACTGTGAACCACTAGGTACGTGCAAATATATTTGTCATCAACCACGATACCAGATACTATGTCCCGCGACACAGGGTATCTAAGTGTGGGTCTAGGATTTTTCCATTGCACACCCAGATTGGATTGTGTAACACAAACGTACGTGTACGTACTAACATAGATTTTAAGAAAATTCTTACTAACACTTATATGGATTCTGTCCGAAATAAATGAATAATATGTAAATAAATTATTACTGTAAACTTGTTCTTGTTAAATTTCTTTCCTATTTCTTTCAATTTAATATGCTCGTAAAATTCCAGGCTTTGCAGCAAATACATAAACGAGGCTCTAGAACGGCTAAAGACCAAAAAAGTGACATCAGAGGATGATCTTTCTCTACTTGAGCGTGTCCTCAGGAGTGAAGGAGATCCAAAGATCGCTACTGTCATGGCGCTGGATCTTATCTTAGTTGGAATTGATACGGTAAGTGAAGATAGTATTAAATTCAATTGATCACGCTTTTTAGAAAGTTATAATTATACTTAACCAATTTTCAAATGATTGTTGGTTTTGCTGGAAGATTTTGTTTTACCCATGTCCCAAGTGGAACTTGAAAACTGAAAAAAAAAAGAAAACATTTTGTTTGATAAATAGCATCTATGAAATAGCACGCAACATTGTAGAGACACTACTAAGGGACTGTGGTACAATCGGCCGCTAGTCGGTGACCTTTAGTGTAGTACGGAGTTTTTGGATACAATAAGAAGCCAGCTCATATTGGTTTTGTTAGCGCAGTTATCTAACAAACATACATACATACATACACGCCTTCTTCCCATGGTAGTTTTTATCGAGAATAGAACATCACCTGCTACGATCCTTACATACTCTTTTAGCATCGTTTACGTACTCATATCTGGTCAAACACGCACGCCGGTTCCGAGTACTACGCACCTGACCTTTATGAAGAAAATCACCAATAAGGTCCCAATACGTCTTCCTAGGGCGTCCACTCCCGGCGTTTCCACTAACATCTCTGCCTTGTAAATACCTTTTGTTATTCGCCTTCATTCATTCTCTCAATATGACCAAACCTTCTAAGCCTGCTCTTTTCCAAAATTTATCTTGAAATGATATTTTATCTTTCCCTCTAGATATCAATGGCAGTTTGCTCGATCCTGTACCAGGCGGCGACCAGACTGAAGCAACAAGAAAAGATGGCAGAAGAGATCAGAAGAGTGCTGCCGGATCCCAGCAAACCGCTGAATTATTCCGATTTGGACAAACTACACTACACCAAGGCCTTTGTTAGAGAAGTATTTAGGTAAATGTTTAAAAAAATATATAATTTAACGGATTAATTGTATATCAATTAGATTACTGATCTTTGAATCCATTTCCTTTTCCCAACTTTGTATGGTTGAGTCGGCCTCCAGTTTAACTGGATGCAGCGAAATACCAGTATTTTAGAAACAGCGACTGCTTATCTGATCTCCACAAGTCAGTTATTGGGTAATACGATAAGACTGATCGTCAGACTTTCGGGTCTCTGTCGACCCGTAACGACTGCCAAGATTTGCGAATAACAGACTGGACCAATGGATTTACGAGCTTATTGAGGCACGGCGGGATCTTGGTATGTTAAGATGGTCTGCCCTCCACGGACCAACCGCGGCAAGAAAAACTTAACCTAACCGATAGACCCGTACCTTTGATTATATACCTGTAAATAATCAAAGACCCGTACGGTAGTTTTTACTTAGAAAGAAGCCAGAAGCCTCTTAGTTAGATTAATTATTGTCGCTAAAAGGTGGCTCTTCAATGTTGAACTTTAATGGTTTTTCCGAATCACTGTTTTCTAGATAATTAATGCAATCTACAATCGGCATTTTGTTTTTGTTTTGATTGTGTGATGCAATTGCCAATGTCGTAACATATTCAGTTTTGTATTTGGTCACTTGTCCTGACATCACAAGCAATGTCAATATTGCTAAACTGTTTTTTATTGACTTAAATACGGGGCTTTTTATGTATCTTTTTTAGGGTTCCGCACCTCAAAAGGAAAAAGCGGAACCCTTATAGGATCACTTTGTTGTCCGTCCGTCCGTCCGTCTGTCAAGACCCTTTTTCTCAGGAACGCGTGGAGGTATCAAGCTGAAATTTATACCAAATACTCAAGTCTACTGTCCCTTGGAGCTGTGAAAAAATCAAACTTCTAACGCTAAAGCTAACGCAATCAAAAGATATAGCCGTTTATACCGCAAATTTCCACAAATTTTCGAAACTCGCAAGGGAATCAAAACCTAAAGGGTACTTCCAGTCGATCTAGAATTTTGAAATTTGGTACGAAGCAACGTCTTATAGCACAGATAAAGGAAAAATTGCGAAAACCGTAAATTTTTTGTTACATCATATAATAAACAGAACAAAACACAGACAGAAATAAAACCAAGCCAAGAAACAGAACAGAACTACGACTCGATTGTCGTGATGGGTGAACTTTTACTTATATACCTACAGGTTTGTACGGAACCCTCGGTGCGCGAGTCCGACTCGCACTTGGCCGGTTTTTTTATTTTTATCTTGTAATGTGCGTTTTGTTTGTGCACAATAAACAAACCTCTCTTTTTTTCTAGATTCTGACCTTTCTCGATGTAAGGAAATTAAACTTAAGTTCATTTAATTTTGTTTCAGAATGTATTCTACAGTTATTGGTAACGGTAGAACACTTCAAGAAGATGACGTTATCTGTGGCTATCACATCCCCAAAGGTGTAAGTAAATATTTTAGTGCCTATGCTCAAGATGTTCCAACATGTCAAGCTATACATTTCCAGTTTTACCTGCTGTCGCATTGTATAAGCTTTTAGTGCCTTGAGAAATAAGCTTATATTGGTAATGTATAGCTTGATATGTTGCCGTGTGTACATGACCTATGACAGTATTAGCAGTTTTCTTTTTTTGATTCGGCTATCCAAAAATGAACTCTACTATATATGGCATTACTTCCAAAGTATTACTATAAATGCGAAAGTAGCTTTATCTGTCTGTTACCTTTTCACACCTAAACTGTTAAAATTTGACACACGGATAGACCATAACCCTAATTGTTTGAAGGATATTGCTAAACCATTACTCTCTTTGTTCGAAAAATTTGTCCGTTCAACAACATTAATAACGCAATGGATATTGTTGAACTTTCAATATGAAAGTCATTCCTACTGTTGTTTTATGCAATTACTCCTCTCAGTTGATACGTGGGATACTTTTTACTCCGGTGATACGTTCTAATGGGCTTCATGCGGGCACTAGTTAGTTGAGGAATATACAAATTGTACTCTTCTGTGTTTTCAGGTTCAAGTGGTATTCCCCACAATCGTGACGGGCAACATGGCGCAGTTCGTCTCCGACCCTGACGAGTTCAAGCCGGAACGTTGGCTGGAGAGCGATGGTCGGCTGCATCCCTTCGCCTCCTTGCCTTATGGGTTCGGAGCCAGGATCTGTCTGGGGCGGAGATTCGCTGATTTGGAAATTCAAATTCTTTTAGCGAAGGTACGCATATAATTGATATTAATAAAATAAAGAGATTTATTTTTAAAACATCGTCTTTTTTGGGTCTTTATTTAGTAGAGCAAATGTTAATTTTGTTTGCATTATAAAATGGTTCTTAATCTCTTTCCTTGCTAAGTTGACAAGGTGAAAATAACAAAATTTATTTCTAGTTTGAAAATGCTCGTTTTATTGTAAACTAAATAACAAAGAAGTCAACACGAACGAATAGGAAATATTATAAGTTTGTATATAGATTTCGAAATAAGTAACAGTTTAAGGACGCTATAACATTTTTCTACAAATATCGGTGGTTTTCCGGTACCAATTATATCAAGAGGAATCACAACTGCGAGGTCAATTATGGTCTTTAATTATAGATAATTTAATCATCTCCATAATGGTACCATAAAAATTGTATAGTCCCATACAATATTTTCACAAAAATACGTTTTCCCCACCGCAATAATCGAAGAAAATGAAAAAAATGGGGTCTGGAAATGTACCTGTATAGTGAGATCAACTGCATATTTTAACTTCAAAATGACCACAAATTGTGGCTAGTATAATCTTCTACGTTTTGCCTAAATAATTTGTAATTAAATATATAACTTTTCTATTTATGAGAAAAATAAAGAACGCTCTCAAATTTCTTCATACATTTTCAACTCGCGGCTTGCCATTCCGCGCTCAGACGCGCCATAGGAAGCACGGGCGTATCGCTTTTTTGTACAAAATAAATACGATCAAAATAATAAAGTGAGTGCCGTGCTGTATACTGTGGTTGAAAAATGTTGATACTTTTCGGACCAAAAGTATGAGTACCAAACTTATTACCAGAACTTGATTTAGATATAAATAACTCAAATTCTATTGGAAATTATGGAGGTAGGGTAATTATGATTATGTATTCATTTTCAAGAATTCAAAATGGCGGATAATCTATACTTAATATTATAAAGCTGAAGAGTTTGTTTGTTTGATTGAACGCGCTAATCTCAGGAACTACTGGTCCGAATTGATTTTTTTTTTTGTGTTGGTTAGCCTATTTATCGAGGAAGGCTATATGCTATATAAAATCACGTTACAACTAAGAGGAGCGGAGCAGTAATGAAAAATGTTGCAAAAATTTCCCCGTTTTTGCAACATTTTTCATTACTGCTCCGGGTAGGCGATTCGACGCGACGGGAAGGGTCGGGGGACAAGAAATTTTACGCGGACGAAGTCGCGAGCAGAAGATAGTAATTCAATAAAAAGTTATATGAACAGGTATTTTCAATGTGGTAATTAAATTATGCAAGTGTCGTCCATTTTTGGAACGAAATTCTTTAATGTAGCTTCTGGTAGAGGTAAACAACGGTGCTGAATCCGATTCAAAATCAAAAATGGTGGTTACGAAAATTTTCAAAATTTTCATCATGGGTGTCGTTTTCAAGATTTTCGAAGGTGCTGAAGCCGAAAATTCCATACAAATTACATTTGGAGTAAAAAAAAGGCGACCCCACAAGTTTTTCATTCAAAACGACGAATATTTTAATTTTTTAAATAAAAAGTGGGCATAGCTATCAACTTTGGGTAATTTTAGGATAGTTATTACAAATGATTCATCCAAATTTGATCCAAATACGGCGGGTATTGTTTTTTATAAAAAGATCTTTATCCATATTGGGAGTAGGGATTATAAAATCTTCGATCTTTAATTTAAAATGGCGGATGTACTGTTATGATGAACTGTCGACATGAGTATCAATTTTGGGGGTTTTGCTAGTATGTAGTCAAAATAGTTTAACGTAACTTTAATTATTTACATATAATAAATTGAAAATCATGTAGTTAATCATCATCTCTCAAAAATGTTAAAGTCATTTAGAATTATAAATAGGTACATAGGAGAGTACAAAAACAGCCTTCATACAAAAATGTGTAAATTTTCCTATTGTGTATTAAAAATTCTGAATACGCGCTGCAATCTCAAAGGTGAGGTTCGCGCGTCAGACAATTTTTGCTTAGTTGATTTTAGGGAATATCCTTTATATTTTCAACGATTACAACGATATTCTACGATCACCAGCAGTTATATTTGTTCATAATTATTATCCAAAAATATTGTCAAAGTATTTTATTGTTACACTTCGTTTTTTTTTAATGTCAAATTATACGTTATTCCAAAAATATTGATGATCATGGTAGTAAAAGTTATTTACTGTCACTAAATGCAGATAGTAAATTTACTTTACTACTAATTTTACTCAACAGTGCCAGTAAAATAAAATAAATAATACCTTCGAGTATCAAGATTAGGTAACTAATGTTTAAAATCGAGCAGACAATGGTTTCAATGTGTGCGTGCGCGTAATGTTGTTGTGTGGCGACTCAGATACCTAAACTTGAGCGCTTCAAAAATTTAGTAAAATAATGTGAAATCGGAGTTTAAACGCAAGTAGTCCGAAAAAGGGCGTAGCCTAATCAAGGTCAAACTTTCTAATTTCGCCATTTTATCGGTTGCCAGATGAAAGGTTATGAGATTGCTTCGAGTAATTTCGAGATTTAGTTCCAACTTCTTCGAAAACTGCGGCATCAGAATGATTAATAATAACCTTACTTCTTTTTTACAGTTAATACGCCGATATCGTCTGGAATACCATCACGAGCCACTCGACTACGCTGTCACATTCATGTACGCACCAGACGGCCCCCTTCGTCTGCGCATGATTGAGCGATAGATCAACAACACCCGAGCGTTATTATGACACTTCGAGCAAAAGAAAGAGAATCTCACGCTAGCATGTGTGAAAGCGACGACAATCTATAACGCCTTACTTTTTCTAAAACTCCATGTCTTACTGTACAATGAATATTATATTAGAAAATAAATCGGATTTATTTAATATTATAATATATATACATAGCTATGAAGCTATGAAGCCTTTTATGAAAAGGTGGAGAGGTTAAAATAGTTAGTACTTACCTAAACTGATTTATGAGGTGTTTTCGGTAGAATGATAATAATTGTAAATTAGGTATTTTTTATGAATGACAATATGTTATTAAGATGTAAATAAATGTTTGATTTTTGTTATTAATTTTTATTTTTAACTCAAGATGAAAAGGTGGTTAATCTATCTATAAAGCTGAAGAGTTTGTTTGAACGCGCTAATCTTTGGAACTGCTAGTTCGAATTGCAAAACTCTTTAAGTGTTGAGTAGCCCATTTATTGAGTGATGCTATAGGCTATATAACATTACGCCTAAACACGTCTGGAGTGTACTCCTTACGAAAGAAAGAGAGAAGAAAGAAAATAAGTTTATTTGCGGCAAACATGACACACAGAAACACCAGAAGTACACAAAAATAACGTGTGTGTGTTTGTGGGAAAACATGCGTCACATCCACTTAAAACGGCCATCCGCCATAGATTAGTAAACATAACTTAACGCATAACGTAATGTAACGGAGAAAGTTTGATTTTACTCCCCATAAATTTTCATACGGGCTTATATATGAAAAAAATAGGTAATAGTTTAAAAAACTAAAAAACGCGCTACCATAGAAAACCTAAAAAGTAAAAAATAATGGAAAAAAAGCGTGGGGTGCTTTCTAAGGTATTTTTTATTGATATCGAAGCGTGTTTTTTAGTTTTTTTAAACTATTATTTATTTCCTATTTTTTAGGGTGTTTCGAATTTTGAGACGTATGTCAGTGTAGTTTGTGACGTATTTCAGCGTAGTTTTCGAAGACAGTTTTTTTGCTGTCCTGGTAACCCTGGCAAGGATAATGGCACAAATTTATGAAATTATAGTATTGTCATCGGTCCTCGATAAGTCTACAGAGTTTCAATGAAATCTAGTCGTTTAAAGATGGTCAAAATCGCGCCAATAAGGAGTCGGTTACAAACAAACATACAAACATACAAGTGAAGCTAATATAAAGCGTGTAATGAGTAAACTCCCAAAAATGGAAAGATCGCTATGTGTAAACGAAGGAATGGAGGAAAGGACGCTATGAGTCGGGACCCAAAATTTCACGCAAAAAAGGCACGGGCAGAAGTACTACATAATTTTGGGATCACATGGCAGTTTCATAATGCATTTGTTTTTAAACGTATGAACAATGAAAGGTTGACGTGTGATCCCAACTGCTTTACCGTAAAATAAGCTAGGACCGATGCCTGCCAGGGTCGCGACATTCGTTCGAAAGAGTTACCGTAGCCCTGGCATATGGGCAACTGAAGAACACGGGTGGGTGTTAGTCAGTAAAAGTCTGACACCCCCTTTCGCTCCGCCCTAGAGCGGGAGACATCATTTGATGATTTCCAAGCCAAAAAAAAACCCAACTGCTTTACCGTAAAATACGACGTGAGTTGGAGCGCATAACTGACATGTATAGCTCGTGACGTCTTGTCAGGAAAACGACGTCAACGGATCCAGGAAATCGTATTTTGAACTGATGATGACTTTACTGAATAGTCCGATTGTGTAAGCCGACAGGCAGAATGTATGTATGGAATATATCCGAAAGTAAAACCATTATTGTAACACCTGCATTCTATACAAATAAAGAACTGATTTGATTTCTCTTTTTTTTTTAATACCCCGCTAAACGAAGTTTTCCCTTAGCTTCGTTTATCGGGGTATTTAAACAAATATTTAAACGTGTAGTTTGAAATACATAATACGTTTAAGTGTATACAAGTAGAATAAACAATTGATACCAAACCTGAAGATTATCAGCCGCCAATTAAAGAAGTATCCCGCTTGCTGAGGACAAAATTAGAAGCATTTACTGGAAGAAATAAAGCGGAACTAATTCCCTGTGACTTACAGCTCGTAGGTACGAACCTAGACAAGCTAATTTCATCACCACTGATCTCAAAACTGTGAAGGAAATCATCGATCAAGATAACGGCATGTCCTACAATAAAAAAAACGTAGACACGTGACATCTACCGACCCACACTGGGTCTGCGTGGTGGATTGCGGCCCACTGCCTCTCACACAGAGGAGGCCTATGTGCCAGTGGAAACATAGATTGAGTATGCTAATAAACTTTGTAGGCTTTCGTTCATGTAGTGCTAACTAAATGAACGAAAGCCTACAAGGTGTATCTCTAATCAGTATTTTCTTTAAGGTAAAACTTTCTAATGGAACAAAACAATGTTATTATATAAAGAAAGTTATGCGGTTACCTTACCGCACTTTAGTTTTACTGCAGATAAATTATGTTTTACACCTTTTGTTTGTTCCAACGCCTACTGTTATTTGCTCTTTGCACCCAATTGGTAAACAATGGAGTGTCGTATTTTACATAATATTGTTTGTAGGCGTTTATAAGTTTTGTTTAGATGGTTAAGTATCTACCATAGACAAGACCACAGGCTGGGTCATTATTTGGCCAAAGAATTAGCATTGCCATTCAACGTGGCGATGCTGTCTTGGTCTTCTGGACACGTTTCAGGATGACAGTGATGCGGATGAATCAAATAAAAAACACTGTAGTTGTCTATGTAAAAAAAAAAGTGTTACAACATATACATTTTGTTGGAATGATCCAAATGAATATGGATGGTCAGAGTTTCAAAGAATACTTAATTTAGAAAGAAAGCATAGTAGTCAACTACGTGTATATGAAAACTTTATTCAATCATAATATTATCATCGACAGCCTTGTTCTAAACGGTTTATTGTACCTCCTTTTGTGTCTTGCTGCCTTGGTCTGCGCGAGACAAAACGTTTGTTTTGCAATCCCTGCATACCACACTTATTCTATGTCCGGGATGATCGGTCCAGTTTTGTGATTTTTTTAGTTTTAACCCTTAATTGACTATCATATCTTTAAGGGCGCACCGACCTTCCGTTTCTAGTTGAACCATGGGGTCTCTGAAATGTTTTTTTTATTATTATAAATAAAACTGATGACCGTCCGTGAAGTATTTACGCCGTAGTAAGGGTTTTTTTAGAGGTTACTTCTGATTTTTTCTATCGAGTAAACTACAAGTAGGTAATCGTATTTCTAAAGTCTATGATGTATAGAGTGCACTCAGTGCACCTTTAAGAGATTTAAAGAAATAGCAGGTACACAAATACCTATACTTAAATGAAGGTCTTCTATAATGTTGGCAGGTAATTTGTTACATTCAAACGGAAACTCTATTGTGCAACAACTATCATAATTTAGATAAATGGCTGCCACAAAGTTCCACAAATGACACATTCATTACTCACATGCAATTTGGCACATTTTGTGGTTATGCCTTATTAAACTAAACCACTTTTCTATGTGCCACCGTGCAATATTAGGTAACTACTTTAGTAAATCGGTACTGCATAGCCGGGGACAGGGCACTGCGCCTCAAGTGGAGTTGGCCAGGACAACTAGTAAAAAGAAGAGATGACCGATGGTATAATGTAGTGCCCGAAGATTAGGTCAAAGAACCCAAGGTTGTGCAAAAGCGCGTTGGGGTAACGATATCGTCAAGGTCGCAGGAAACGCATGGATGAGAGACGCACAGAACCGTGATGTATGGCGGAAAAAGGGGAGTTTTATACCCAACAATGGGTGATTCTGGGCTGCGATGATGATGATGATGAATAATATCTATAATAATATAATATCTTAGTACAACCAACACAACGTTATCTGATCCCAAACTAGGCAGAGCCTGTACTATGGCAACCAGATAACTGATAAATATACTTATATAGTTCTAAATACATACATATTATAGATAAATTACACCCAGACACAGAACAAATGATTGTGCTCATCACACAAAGATTTGTTCTGGGTGGGGATCGAACCCACGACCTCAGTCTTAGCAGTCAGAGTCACTAACCACTAGACTAACAGGCCAGTCGAATGCATAGCCATTCACCATCATTCCATATGCTTTCGTACAGAATCGAACATAAATTGTTGTTATCCTAAGACCCCTAACGTTGTTCACAAATCCAAAACTCAAAAATGTTGTCAGTTTTCAATTAAATAAACGACCGCTATTCTTCCGACTGCTGTTTGCTGTTAGCGGCAAGGCAAATCACGATATCGAAATGTGTAATTTTTAACCCCCGACGCAAAAAAAGGGGTGTTATAAGTTTGACCGCTATGTGTGTCTGTCTTTATGTCTGTCTGTGGCATCGTATCTTTTAAACGGGTGAACCTATTTGGTTGCAGTTTTATTTAATTAAAATTTAACTTTCCAGCTATGGTTCTTAGATATGGTCTATCAAAATCGGTTCAGCCGTTTCGATATGACGATCCTTTGATCAAAATATTACCTCAACATAATTTAGAGGTTTTTGTTTTGGTCCGCAGTTTTTAACCCCCGACGTAAAAAGAGGGGTGTTATAAGTTTGACGTGTCTGTCTGTGTGTGTGTCTGTCTGTCTGTGGCATCATAGCTCCCGAACGGATGAAGCGATTTCAATTATTATTTTTTTGTATTAAAGGTGACTTATTCGATACTATAGCCAGCCGAATGCTTGTGAGTGTAGTTACCCTGCTTTGCCTATTACATTTGAAATGTGGTATAATTATCTAACCTGAGAGGACAGAACCGTCATTAAGTACAGAGGTGTTCCGAAAGTTTTCCAGCGGCCGGATGAATAGAAATCAGGTAGTTTAGGAGTAGTGAATCCTAGGCGTTACTTATGAATTTGCCTGCCTTTCAATTTTACAAAGTTTAAATAAATCTATTTACTGCCACATGTGAGCCACATTTCACTATAAGCAACTGAACGTGAACAAAACAATTAAATCGCATCGCTTTGTGTTAATATTGAATGCCGTTAGGATATGCTGTACCAGCAGAGTTAAAAATAAAAGTGTTAGAAGACTGGTTTCTAAAATATTTTAATTAACAAAGCTTAAGAACTATAATATTTGCTCATTTTTAATAGAAGCATTGATTAACCCCCAACGAAAAAGGGGGCGTTATAAGTTTGACGTTTGTATCTGTTTGTCTGTCTGTGTAATCGTTGTTCCCAAATGGCTGAATCGGATTTTTTTTTGTTTTCTTTTGAACTTCACTTATTTTTGACATAGATTTTATGCATTAGATAGTATTATTATTTACTATTGATATTTATAATTAATTATCGTTGGTTAATTCAATTAAAATAACCGTTTTTAATCATAGTATTTGCACATAATACTATGTGGCAAACATGTCCCATGCTTTATTTATGTTTTACTGCGTACATTTTATTCTTTTATAATACACATGTTTAAGCAAATAAATATGTCTTATCTTATTTATCGGTTTTGTTAAGGCTTCGGTTATAGGTATCGAATCTAGCTTTTAGAAGTGGCGACTAGAATCAATTCTATTTTTAATCGACGAAAAAAAAAACGGAGGAGGTTATCAATTCGACGCGTATATTTTTTTTTGTGTTTTTTTTATGTATGACCACGCATAGCTTTTTACATAGTAGTCCGATTGTGATAATTCTTTTTTTATTGGAAAGGGTATACTCCGAGAGTGGTCCCATATAAATTTGGAAAACAAAATCAAACCCTAAGGGTCAGAAAACAGGGGATGTTTGATTGTTCACTCACTGATTGTAATGTTTAACCACGCATAACTTTATACAGAAAAGTCCGATTTTGATAATTCTTTATTCATTGGATAGGGTATACCTTGCCAAGTATTATAAGTACATTAAAGCCACAAAAATATAAAATAAAAACTTTTTACCAAAAAATTTAACCGCCGAAAAAACTGAAAAGCAAAAAATAACAAACCTTAAAATTATGAGTGAAACCTTAAAATTTAAGGTTTGTTATTTTTTGCTTTTCAGTTTTTTCGGCGGTTAAATTTTTTGGTAAAAAGTTTTTATTTTATTATTTTTAATGTCAATGTTGACGTGACCATTTAGCATTTGAAATAAATGCTTTGACTTTACGACATACTTTCCTTTTCTCCACACAAAAATTTCGAGGTCGTCCTTCCAAGTTGAACCGACCTAAACATGCCTAAACTACAGTCACGTTCTGTTTGTCTGTCAATATGTGTCCGGAGCTTGTTTTAGGAACATATCTTTGTTTTACGACCACGCCTAGCCTGTGTCAACGTTTCTTTCGCTGTGTTATGTAATCTGAGTACCTACGTTTAATGATGTGTAAATACTCATTATGGGGTATGGCTATGGCATAAGTGTTTTTTTTTTTTGTACAGGTTGCTCTGTTTGATGATTTGGCTCGTGTCAAAGGCTGTGAAATCGTATAATTAGAAGCATCCACGTGTACTTGGGTAATGATTTAAATGAATGAAATACCATTTTATTTACATTTGTTCATAATGTGCGTTTTGTTTGTGCCGAATAAACAATTTTTCTTTCTTTTTTTCTTCTTTATATAATGTTGATCGAATACTTGTCCGAATCAGCACATTTGTCAAAAATGCCGACCCGAATTTACTGTGCGTTTACCACCTATGACTTTAATTGCTGACCGGCAATCATCGTCATCTACTCCCGTTGAATCATGTTTGAATTGTTATTCGAGCTAGCTCAGAGCCTTTATTCCACATATATTGTCATGAAGGACAGAAAACGTACTGTCGAGTAAAGGAACACTAGAGCGATGAGACATAAATCGCCACGTTACCGCCATCTGTTACTGGGTGTCGGAACTGCACGAATATTCTCTAACTATCTAGAAACGCCACCGCGATCTTAGATTAAGTGGCAGTGCTTTTTTTTGTGGGTGGGAAATCATCTAATGACGTCTCCCGCTGTGGGAGCGGAAGGGCTTGTCATACTTTTACTAACTAAAACCCACCCGCGTTCCTTCAGTTGCCTATATGCCAAGGCCACGATAACTCTTTCGAACAAATCTCGCGACCCTGGCAGGCATCGATCCAAGCGGACCCCTTTAGTTTTGCTGACATCTCTTTGAGGCGCGCGTGGAACACTACGCCCCGTCGAAACGGGCCTGGTCCTTACCTAGTGACGACCTACCCATTGCTCGCCGCCCGCAAACCCGCGCCTACGTTTGCCGGGCGTCCGCAAACGACTCCCGACGCCCGGGACGTCTCCTCTTGCGGCGGCTAGGGGCACTAGGGCGCATAGATTGCCCCTCCCTCACGCGTTTCGCCGTCTCCTTCGCGAGCATTACTGCTTCGCAGATGGTGGTGACGGCTTCCCATGCGTCCCCGGTCCGTACCATGGCCTGCACCAAGGCCGGACGCGAGAGGTCGCTGCCTCCGATTGCCTACACGAGGACATGGCGGTGCTCCGCCCAGGCAGGGCACACCTCCACCGTACGCTCCACCGTGTCCTCCAGACAATTCACGCGATGGAAACACCCGGACTTTCCTCCCGCCTTATTTGGAACAGGAACCTCCCAAAACAGCCATGTCCGGTGACTGGACCTGCTTAAGGCGGAAGGTGAGAGTAGTGTTTAACGAATATTTCCGGGAGCGCACACAATGAAACACCAAGTTAACGAACCAACTGTTTATTATCGGCTTACCCGCAACTTATAATTATTACACAGATACCACACGTCCCCTCTTAAAAAAAAACGATTACATATCAAGTAAGTACTTCTAAATATTAAAAAAAAAAAATAACGAGAAAAAAAAACAATCAAACAGACAGAGTACTTACATAGTTAATATTGAAATGAA
Organism: Aporophyla nigra; assembly: GCA_947507805.1. Taxonomy (NCBI): domain Eukaryota; kingdom Metazoa; phylum Arthropoda; class Insecta; order Lepidoptera; family Noctuidae; genus Aporophyla; species Aporophyla nigra. The sequence continues at coordinate 19,335,337 of OX382292.1, read as the reverse complement.
AATATAAGATAGAAAAAAAAAACATGGCTTAAAAAAAATCAGCAAAATCCATTGATAGCTTAAGGGTTTAACAACTAGATGAAAAATATGTATAAATACGTATTAATATTTGTACTTCTTTTTAATTAATGTACAAGCGCGCTGAGGGCGCTTACTTGATTTCTCAGGAGTCTCGCTGTTGCCTAACAGCTGACCTGGTTTCGGTATTTCTATTTCTTGATTTGAAGCTTGAGAGGCATCAGAAATGTCTTTTTGAGATATTGTGAGTTCCGTTGAACTACTATCCTGACCATTAGTATCATCAATGTTCGCGTCCCTTAACTTATCCTCATTATCAACACGGTCTGAAACATCAGGCGTAAACACGGAATGCCGTTTAGTGGTGCGAGACGTCCTTATGGGTAACAATTGATCAATGTGTCTTTTCCACTCTTTTCCGTCAGCATTACGCACTCGATAGGTAAGCGGTGCCTCTCTCGCGGTGACCACGGCCGGCGCCCACTTGTCAGCTCGCGCGCGGTAATCTCGCGCCAGCACGTGGTCGCCGGGCGCGGCGTGGCGCTCGGTGCCCGGGCTGTGGCGCGCGGCGCGGGCCGCCGCCTGCTCGCTGGCGCGCTCGGCGCTCGGCCGCAGCACGTCCAACCTACCGCGGAGCCGTCTCCCTAGCAACGCGACAGCAGGCGCGACGCCTGTTGTCGTGTGTTCACAATTGCGATATTGGAATAAAAATTTTGTGACTGCTGTATCAACATCGACCTTGTCGTGCACGGCTTTCTTCATTGCGCGCTTTACTAGTTTCACCGCGTTCTCGGCCGCTCCGTTACCCGCCGGTCTATAGGGACTAGTAATCGTGTGGGTCACAAAATTTCTTGTAAAAAAATTTGCTAGTTCTGCCGATCCATAAGGCGGGCCGCCATCGCTCACAACCTGTGAGGGTAGACCGAAACGAGCAAATAATTCCCTAAGTTTACCTATCGTCGCCGTGGCGGTAGTGCCTGACATTTTCTGCACTTCGATCCACTTACTATGAGCGTCCACGGTGACGAGATAATGTTTTCCCTGAAATTCACCGAAATCGATATGTAGTCTTTGCCAGGGTCGGGCAGGGAACTCCCACGGATGTAGTAGGGACCGTGGAGGTGCATCACGCTGCTTGCGACAAGCACTACAATCTCTCGCGAGAGTCTCAATTTCCACATCTAGTGTTGGCCAATAAACATAACTTCTTGCTATATTTTTCATTTTAACTACCCCTAAATGCCCTTCATGTAATTCGGATAGAACTGGTTTTCTCAATGGTTCCGGCACGATTACCCGGTGATTATATAAAATACAACCACGATCCAACACTAAACTATCTTTTCGGTTGAAATAAGGCTTTTCAAGCTCGGCAGTTATTTTTGTTGGCCAGCCAGTGATAAGATATTTTTGTATTTTATTTAAAACGTTGTCTTTTTGTGTCCATGAAGCCACCTCTTTTGCACTGATCGGGATTGATTCCTCGACATAATTTACATATGATACCGAACCCAGGTCATCACAATATTTCCGTTCATATGGCAGTGGCAGTCGCGACAGTGCATCTACATTGCAGTTATCACTTGATTTAACAAACTCAATCTCAAAATCATAAGACGCCAGCCTGGTGGCATATCTTTGCAGCCTACTGGCTGCTGTTTGCGGCAAACCAAATTTCGATCCAAAAATAAAAGTTAAAGGTTTATGATCCGTTTTAATAATAAAATGACGACCATAAATATACTGGTGGTGCTTGATCACACCAGCGATTATCGCGAGGGCCTCCTTGTCCAGCTGACTATACGACCGTTCGGCTGCATTTAACGTCCGTGACGCGAAACAAATTGGCCGCTCGTCGCCGTTAGGAAACCGATGTGACAGGACACTGCCGATACCATATGAACTGCTATCCACGGCTAATACTAACGGTAGTTTTGGATCATAGTGTACCAACACCTTGCTGCTAAGAATAGCCGCTTTTATATCTTGGAATGCCTTGACACAATCTGCTGACCAGACCCAGACACTTTCTTTACGCAATAACCTATGTAAAGGATGTAAAATTGTACTCAGATGCGGTATGAACTTGGCATAATAATTTATCATACCTAGGAATGATCTGAGCTGAGTCAAATCTTCTGGAGGTGGTGCATCCACAATCGCTTTTATTTTGTTTGAATCTGGATGCAAACCCTGCTTATCGATAATAAAACCTAAATAAGTTATGCTTTTTTTCATAAAACTACACTTATTTAGTTTAATTCGCAAACCGACCTCACGTAAGCGTGACAACACAGCCCTTAAATTAGCAATATGTTCTGACCTGGAGGCGCCTGTGATCGCCACGTCATCCAAAAATACTGCAGTTCCCTTCAAGCCCCTTAGTGTTTCTTCCATAAACTTTTGGAATTTTTCTGGAATACACGTCAAACCAAAAGGAGTACGAAGGTAAATAAAAGTACCTACATGCGTTGTTACCGCAGTACAAGCCCGCGAATTCTCATCCAAATATAATTGTTGGTACGCGTTGGTTAGGTCGATTTTTGAATACAGTTCGCCACCACTTAGCGCAGCAAATAACTCCTCGATTCGAGGCATAGGGTATGGGTCGCGAATCAACTTTGGATTAATGGTGACCTTATAATCACCGCAGATACGTATTTCACCAGATTTCTTTATAACTGGTACAATGGGTGTACCATAATCGGAGTAATCCACCTTACGAATAGTACCCTCAGCCTCGAGTCGTTGTAACTCAAGTTCAACAGGTTTACGTAAAGCTAGCGGCAATGATCTCGCTTTGATAAAAACGGGAGTCATGTCGCCCAATCTTAGTGTTAGTTGCTTGGTACATGTGCCAAGACCTGGGGCAAACACGGTGGGAAATTCTTTTTGCAACGTATCAACAAATTTGTCATCTGATAAGTTCATCATCAATTCTTTAATTTGAATTCGATCGATATTTAATTTAGTCAACCAAGATCTACCCATTAAAGGTGGTCCACCATTCTTAATAACAAATAATTTTAAATTTCCCGCTGAGTGTGTCCCGATCTCCACATTTACCACAATATAACCGATCACTTCAATGCGAGTACCGTTATAAGAATGTAAACAAATATCCTGTTTGATAAGCGGCAACGCCTTGAAGTGTTCATCAAATGAATGAGTACTAATTGCAGACAACTTACTGCCAGTGTCCAGTTCAAATGTCATCGCCTTACCATTCACTTTTACGCTCACATTGTATGGCCGATCACTATTATTGCACACATTTAGATTATACACATCTGAGTCCAAATCGCTATCACTATTATCCATATAATTTTGACCTCCCCTCGACGACCGCACCTCGCCCTGACGGGGATTTCGTTTGCACATCACTTTGAGATGGCCTTTTTGTCCACACACGTCACATGAATAATTTTTAAAACGACACATGACTGCTCGATGACCCTTTCCGCACCGCCAACAAGGCTGTTGCGGCGCGCGCTGTGCCTCGCTCGCTGGCGCGGCTGAGGCGCGCGTGCCTTCGATGCTGCTGCTGCTGCTGCCGGTGTGCGCGCGCGCCGTACCTCGTTCGGTCGCGAGCCGGTGCATCGGCTCCGCCGCCCCGGAACTCGTCGACAGCGCAGACGCTGCTCCGCTGCACGTGCCGCTCGCTTGAGCGTGCCGGTCAGCCGCTTCGAGTGCGAAGGCCAACTCCACTGCCCTCTTGTACGTCAGTGTCGGCTCGGCGAACAGTCGCGATCTCATGTCATCGCTCACAAGACCAGACACAAATTGGTCTCGCAGGTTTTCTTCGAGACCACTTTTAAAATTGCACGTGCTGGCTAGATGTTTGAGGACTTGCAAATAATCGCTCAGACTTTCGCCGCCATTTTGACGTCTCATTCTAAATATATGTCGCTCAGCTATCTCTGAGCGCTTCGGTTCGAGATGGTCGCCAACTATGTTCACTAGCTCCTGAAAACTTTTGGTCTCTGGATTCTCTGGCGCACAAAGATCACACATCAGATCATAAGTAGCTTCACCCACTAACGTGACTAATGTAGCCACTTGTAATGTCGGTTTGATTTCGTTGAGCGCCATAAACTGTTCCACGCGTCGTATGTATGCCAACCATTTTTTGCTCGATAAATCGAATTGTTCGATTTTTCCGATCGGCATTTTATTGTCTCTTCACAATATCACTTTACACTAACTATTAGTGGTAATTTAAGTTAGTTTATCTCGTCGCCAGTAGTGTTTAACGAATATTTCCGGGAGTGCACACAATGAAACACCAAGTTAACGAACCAACTGTTTATTATCGGCTTACCCGCAACTTATAATTATTACACAGATACCACAGTGAGGACGCCGTGGCGCATCCCTAGCCACTCCTCAAAGAGGGCACTTACCGCCGCAATTGTGGCGTGCCCAGCGCTGGGATGCGTCAATCGTACCCGCCATGTCGCCGAAAGAGCGAAGTGGCAGGGCTACTCGAATGTTCGCGAATATTATACTCAATACTTTATTGCATTCCACAATGTATATGCTTAGGTGGTAAAACATTTTATTAAGAAACAATCGTGGACCCTGTCGGGCACAGCAAAAGAAAATACAGTAGGTAGAGATGAGGACCTATTATCTTATAATGTAACTTATTCTAAAATAGTAATTAAAAATAAATTAAATACATGCTTTGGAGTTTTCTAAGCTAGTTTAAGGGATTTATCATTTAAATATTCGTAGACACTATAGTAGCATTTACTTAATAAAAGCTTTCTTAATTTGCTAGTGAATAGATGGCTTTTTTTCTCTGTTCTTATGGATTCTGGTAACTTATTGTATATTTTTATCGACATAACCAGAGGGTTTGATGAGTGTATTTTTAGGCGGGATGTTGGTATGTTTAACCGTGTTTTGTATCTAAGTGTGTATCGTGTTTATATGTCTTCTCGTTTAGTGTCTTTGCGTCTTGGTGTTTATGAGCAAATTTGCAAATTTTATGGAAGTTATGCTCGTCATATAAATTCCGAATTGTTAGACTTTCTTTTCGACCTCGCTGCCGAGGTCCCGACGACGACTCCTCCTCGACTCTTGCTCAATCGTTAATAGTTTCGGTAAAATTGGTTTAAATTTATTTATCTCGAACCCCAGCTCGTACATTGCTCGTAACAATATTTATCTATTTTCTACAAACAAGACTTACCTAATTAATTTTGCTGCTTGGCTGTGCCGATTCAAGCCGACTTTTAACGTATGTCTCAATACGTCACTTTAAAAATGGAATTTGGATCAACAATCTAAAGCCCGATGTTCCTATTTTGAAAATTTAAAGCATAGGAGCAGATGTGGCCCCGACTTACGAGTTTTAGGGCGTGGGTTTGAACCCAGGGAGGTGCTTTACTTGGTATAAATTATTTCATCACGACTGCTCTCAAAACGGTGAAGAAAAACATCGTGAGGAAACCGCCATGTCCTAAAACAAAAAAGTCAAAGACATGTGACATCTGCCAACCCGCACTGGGCCTGCATGGTAGATTACGGCCCACTCCCTTTCACCAAGCGGAGGCCTGTTTCCCAGCAGTGGGAACAATATCTGATTATGCTTATGATGAAAGCATAAGTGGCCATTTTCACTGGAACCTCCAAATATGCCGTGACTATCAGTTAGCGAGAATAGTTGTGTAGTTTGCGAGTAATTGCCCGTTGCTTTATGTTTTGTGGATGTTATGCAATTTTGCAAATTACCCGTGTAAAGCGCTGTGTAAAGGTTATTTTGTCCGCGTAATTGCTGCATCTAAACTAACAGCCAGCTTTCTAGTCGTTTGTATGTAAATTTTGAAATTGTTAATGTCTGTGATAATTACGAAGCGATGAATATATGTAAATTAGTTGCCAAACTTGAGTTAAGAGCAGTGGTGGCCCAGTGGGAGAGCAGTCGTAGGTCGTCGGGTCGAACTCAGGCAGGCGCTTTACTTTATGGAAATAATTTCATCACCACTGTTGTCAAAATGGTGATGGAAAACATCGTGATGTCCTAGAACTCAAACTGGGCCTGCGTGGTAGATTACGGTCCGCTCCCTCTCGAAAAAATGAGGCCTGTGTCCCAGCAGTGGGAACAATATTGGCTGATTATTTATGTATGTAGTTGCCAAACTGTCTGCCTTGTTGGTCTAGTGAGCGCAAGCGCTACTGTTGAGCATGAGATCCTGAGTTTGATACCCAAGTCAGGCAGTGTTATTGGGTTTTTCTATCAGGTTTTTTCAGTAGCAGCCCGGAGTTTCGATCTGTGCGCGGTTGATGGCAATAAACTTGCCCACAGACATATGAATAAAAAAAATAAAATCAGTCATAAAAACCCATATTAGAAAAATTTAGTTAAAATGTGACAATGCTGTAGCAGAAAAAAATGAAATGTCATCAACAAAATAGAAATAAGTGACAGAGTTAAGATAAAATACAATGTCAAATTACAGGTCACAGAGTTGGAATTTAAACAAAATGTCAAATTTAACTTTAACAAATCTGGCGAAATGTGGATTAACTTGAGGTACACCTCTATCTAAACCTTAGAGGATGTATAGTTATTCGTCTGTCTAACTCTCCGACGAAAACAGGCGAGATGTTATGTTAATTAGTTGCTAAAATAACATTATTTATTCAATTGATTTTGCATATTTCAAACGGCTTTATCTATGTTTAAATTTTATTTCGACCTGGCCATATACGTGTGCGTTCAAAAATTAGAGAGTTGAGTTCTCTTTTCTTAAATTCGAGGTGTGATCTCACTAGCTCAAATTACTGAATCTTCATTAGATGCAGTAAAACAGTTCCATCATCGATGAAATTATAAGTTTCTTGCGCGGAGTCATTTTGCTTTTATCTTCCGGTGTAAATAGATTTTAACTTTTTATTGGAACTGGAAATCCGGTGAAAATATATAACGTTTACTCTTTGTTTTTAATCTGTTTTCTTTTGTTTGTTTTAAATAAAACTGGAAGATAATTTTCTGTATAGTCTTGCTTACATTCCAACTCTAGATACTTACTGATGCCACATAACCAACATTGACTTAGTTTATAAGGAGTGAACGATAATTAAGTACTCATATGAAAACAAAGATTTTAAAGATTTTTAGAACAACTGAAGTTGGTTTTTTTATGTTTAACAATACTATTAGTAAGCTTAGCTAGCACCTAGATACATATTTACATACAAATGTGAGAGTTTCAAATGAAGGTTAGATTTTGATTTTATTTGAAAGCAATCGATGTGCTGGACAGGTCAGATTTTAATTGATTATACTTGCAAAATTATAAATAATATCCTGTTCCAGATTCTTGTGAAGTTTCTCTCAATTTAGTGGGGTTTAGGTATATAACATAGAAAATACAGCGTACCAGGATGTATTCGGTATTTAGACGGAATCCTTATCGTCGGTTTAGATAATATATATTGTTATTATTATGACCGCGTACACATTTCACTTTTCAATGAAAGAGCAGATTTTTTTTAGTAACCTACAAAAAAAATCTTTTCTACGGGGTCTAAAATCATTTGCTGAATTAATGTTTACAGTGTGCGCGTCGATCTCCCTGTTACTCAGAATAATACTTATCGTTACCAACATACACGGAGTTTATTAATAAACGTTGCTTAAAGGGATTTTTTAACCGACTTCAAAAAGGATGTTATTATATATATTTTTTTATGTATGTTCGGCCATAACTCCGTCATATATAGACGAATTTTCAAAATTCTTTTTTTGTTTGCAAGGGCAAAAAAAACCATAAATACAGATCCAAAGACACCGACTTCCGAAATTAAAGTTATTTTTCACTTTGTAGTGTTTTTAAGGAAGTCGGTTGTTTTTTTTGTAAAAAAGATTTTATTTTTAAATTTTTAGTTGTGGTATCCACCCCGCACTAATTCCAAACAAACAATGCATATTTATGCGATAACAGAAATCGCGGTTGATTTGCTGTCATTTTTTAAAGAGTTCCGGTGTCTGTCTCTGGAACTCATCATCAGATCTATATGAAATTTATATGGGAAAATTTTGGAATAAACCCCTTTCGAACAAAAAAAGAATTTTGCAAATCCGTCTATATATGACGGAGTTATGGCCGAACATATATTAAAAAAACCGGCCAAGTGCGAGTCGGACTCGCGCACCGAGGGTTCCGTACAAACCTGTAGGTATATAAGTAAAAGTTCACCCATCACGACAATCGAGTCGTAGTTCTGTTCTGTTTCTTGGCTTGGTTTTATTTCTGTCTGTGTTCTGTTGTGTTTATTATATGATGTAACTAAAAATTTACGGATTTCGCAATTTTTCCTTTATCTGTGCTATAAGACGTTGCGTCGTACCAAATTTCAAAATTCTAGATCGACTGGAAGTACCCTTTAGGTTTTGATTCCCTTGCGAGTTTCGAAAATTTGAGGAACTTTGCGGTATAAACGGCTATATCTTTTGATTGCGTTAGCTAAAAGTTTGATTTTTTCACAGCTCCAAGGAACAGTAGACTTGAGTATTTGTTATAAATTTCAGCTTGATACCTCCACGCGTTCGTGAGAAAAAGGGTCTTGACAGACGGACGGACGGACGGACGGACGGACAACAAAGTGATCCTATAAGGATTCCGTTTTTTCCTTTTGAGGTGCGGATCCCTAAAAATATATATAAACATCCGAATTGAGAACCTCGTCCGTTTTGAAGTCGGTTATATCGTATAATATACTAAATAACGGTGTTATTTTTTTTTTTAAAAACGTCCAAAGCTATTTATCCGTTTTTGCACTATTCCAGTACATAAAATTGAAATTGATATCCAACCTGGGACTGAATATAGTTCGGAAAGCATACAATTTGCAGCATTAACCCTTTTTTGTTATTTTTAATGTATAGTTTTAACTTAATTTGCTATTTTGTTTATCAACAGTATGCATAGAAAAGTATATTTATTGAAATCTCATGGAGGTGTGAATTAATTAAAATGTAGGATATTACGGATGAGTAGGTCATGATCGAAAAGTTTTTTTATTACATCTGGTCCTGTCAGATATCTTAAAACCAACGGTACTTGAAACTAACAGTAAAGGCTCGTGCAGACTAGCGCAACGCGACGGTCAAGTATTCAAGTCAACAATTTCTATGAAAACGCGCGCGACCGTTCACACAGGGGCGACCTGTCGCGCCGCGACACGGTTATAGAAATTGTTTTACGGATATAAATCGCCGATTCGAGCGCGACGGTCGCGGCGCGCTAGTCTGAACGAGCCATAATACTGTTGAATATTTAAAAAAATTTACGTTCGATTTCTGGCCTTTTGGATAGATTGTAGTTAAGGTGACATATTGAGAAAACCGTGCTTTTTCTTTTAAGTGTACCTTTCTTACCGTACGATAGCCGAACTTAATATTAAAGTGTATGATTTTTGACTATATGATCTAGTATCCTGTAAAAGGAATACACGATACGATAAAATTTTCTCGATACAAAAAAATCGCAAAGTTCTATCCATGTTTATGATTTTTTTAGCCTCAAGGCGCAATGCGTTAGATTTATTAAACATAGTTTACTTTAAAACATTGATAATAATCTTATCTAAGTTTTTGTAAAACAGTTTTCGTTTTAATAACACTTTTCATTCATAAAAGACGGCGATTCATTTTGGCACATACGTTATTTTATTCCAGGCTCATACACATTATCGCCATCTCTTTTTTTGCCTATAATAAGTAGTCTCATCACTCTCGTTCGTTCATAAATCAGTCGCCCAGTAGGGCTCATCGACGACGGATCTATGTCACTTTTTTACAAATCGGTGCGATCAAAATTACGTTTTTTAAATATTAATGTCCTCAGAAAAAGGTAGTAGTGAAGTATTTTGCTGTAAATATTTAATATAATAAATGTTGGCTTTCCAAAAACTTTATATTTACACTGTATACTCGTATGTGTCTATTTTTGTGACTGTGAATAATATAACATTCTTTTTCTATTACTATTTAGTGACGACCTTGATTATGTATGAAAATGGGAAGAACCAAAAACTAAAATTGAACAGTACCTTCAAGGTTAGGAGTACCTGCACAGGGCAATTAATTAATTCATTTTGCAGGAATTCAATACCAATAAGATGATGATAACAAGAGGAATTCACCACCTTCACTAAAGCATTACAGCAACAATCTATTCTCACTTTGTAAAGTAATATTGAGTTAACACCCTATTTTTTTAGAGAAGAACGTCTGTTTTATCCCAAAAACTTATAATAATCGTTCATTTAGAAATAAATTAAAATATATGATTAGTTTTTAGGTTTGAAGTACGTCAACAATATTATCTTTATGTCAAGTACTGACACTATAAATACAAGAGCACAACGAAGGAATAGAGTAGCATTACAAGTGTGAAAAAGGTGAGGTTTTATAACTGACTGCGGCTCAAAGGAGGGTAATTATTTTACCACGCAAATGTATGGTGATCGGTGAAACGACGACGTTGGAGTTTATAATCTCTTATATACCAACATCCATTTTATTTATATACCTCTAGAAGATTAGTTCGATATTTTTAATTTCATGTCGTAAATAACAAAGGTATGCAAAATTTACCTTTTTGAAACAAAACTACTACTTACACGTTTCGATTTTCATGACGTTTAGCATTAACCTGACTCACAAAATAAACTGTTATAAATCCTTGTAATACCTTATTTGCTTGTCACTGAAGCTTCTTTGTCATATTTGACATTAAATATTTTCATTAGCCCGTTTATATCTTTACAGTAAAACAGAATCACCGTCTTGAGCAAAAATTGGGACAAAAGCTTTTTCTCTACATCTATTTCGCTATATAATGATACGTAGATCGTAAAGTCTAGAAACATCGTGCTAACTCCATCTCAGAAAGGGACAACATTACGTAGATCGAAAAGTCTAGAAACGTCACGCTAGTTCCATCTAAGGATGGGGCAGTGTTGAAACTTCTAGATACGATACGCTAACGCCATCTGTTATCAAGTAGCAAGTACTACGAACAATTGTACGTAGACGCCACCGCCATCTATTGTTGAGTAGCGGGATTAAACAGTAAATAGATGTCTGTGGAAGGTGCTCGAAGTTTCGAATCTACTTGTAAACTGTGGAAAAGTGTTGAATGTTCGCGAATGTTCTGCTCGGGATATAAATAGCGGATTGTCGGCCCGATGGGCAGTTCGATTTCGGAAGCGAGCGAATACGAATCAAGCGATACATTACAAGCGAAACAAGTGACTCTGTTTGACTATTGCGATATTGTGATTGTTTAATTAAACTGTGGTGTGTTTCGATAATTTTGGCTTAAATTAATTTATCCCGAACCCCAGCTCGTAACAATAATATAGAAAAGTAGTGCCCGTAGCCAATTTTTTTTTCTTTGAGCCGAGATCCTAAAAGTTCTGCGGCAATTTTAGAAAGATCTAATTTACGCACTTATTTGTTTAATTCTGGTTTTGTAAATAGCTGTGGCTCGGTTTTGTCGATAGAGAAATCAATCAGTCGACGGTCAATCACATTTACTAAATATTTTTTTAAACTACCAACAAGTAAAATAACAGTCGAAAATTATAATTGTTCATTATCTGCCTAGCCTTTTCCCAACTATTTTGGGGTCGGCTTCCAGTCTCACCGGATGTAGTTGAGTACCGGTATTTTACATGGAGCGACTGCCTATCTGACTTCCACAACCTTGTTACTGGGTAATACGATACCCCTTGGTAAGACTGGTTGTCAGACTTTTGACGACCCGTAACAACTGTCTAAGATCTACGAAAGACAGTCGGGCCGAACTGCTTTTTTTTTGGATGGTAGATCATCAAATGACGTCTCCCGCTGTGGATGCAGCGGAAGGGCGTGTCAGATTTTTACTGACTAAAACCCACCCGTGTTCCTTCAGTTGCCCATATGCCAGGGCCACGGTACCTCTTTCGAACTAATCTCGCGACCCTGGTAGGCGGACCAACGGCTTAACGTGGTTTGTAAACATAGTCACCCATCCACGGACCAACCGCGGCAAGCGTAGCTTAACCTGAATGACCGACTCGTGCAGCTGTTTTAAATTAGCCACAAGCCCTTCCGAAAATAATAATTGTTATCCTATCATATCTGTACTATGGTAGCATTTATGAAGATTTCTACAAAACCTTACGTGATGGAATTTTTTGTTTATTTTTCTGTTAATCAGGACCTCTAATTCTATAAGAAACCATTATTCGATTTCAATTAATTTTACCCCTGCATATCATTAATCAAAATTTAAGTTTCAGGTTTTTAAATATTTTGTATTAGTTGTCTACTCCATAGTTTACTATGCGCAAAAATTTCAAAGACCGAGACAAATTAACGTCACTTGGCATGCTCATTTTTTTTTAATATGTTGCCGTCTTTATCTTGCATTGTTATTTAAACAGTTGTGCGACGGTGACAAGAATAATTCTTAGCGAAAGGCCATGCTAAGTAACGTTTTTAAATTTCGGTCAGTGATAATTCCTTCGTTCCACTTTTGGCCACTGGTAAAATAAGTCATTAAAGTTTGTGGCGCTGACGTGTCGGCCGACCAATGAAGATAGGTCCGCCACTCCCCGCGTGCGGGGGAAACAATCCAACTATCATCTATTTTCGAGGTGGGGTCTTAACATTGGCCTCTAAACCTTGCAAAAAATTAATAAAACCTGTTTTATGTAGCTTAGTATATTGTAACTGTATTGGATATAATATATTTAGTCTGTTAATGTTGTAAATAACTGTCCCTCATAAATATTTATCAAGAATTTGCGATCAACGAAGATGGATTGTGTGTCATGTGGTCAAGTTATAAAAGGATTTGCCTTTATAGATAAATATATCTGTCATTGGAAAGCTAGCTACCTACGTTAAATAAAATGAGTAGGTAGTTATTATTTATCAATCACTGTGTTGAAAAACCCTTTATGAGTGTAGAAAGTAAAAATAACTAATTTCGAAAGTCGCTGTGCTTTAGATTTTTGCCTCTGACTTCCGAAATATAAGTTATTTTTGAATTTGTAGTGTGCCTTTAGAAGTAGGTAGGTTGTATATTTTAGCAAAACACTTTTTATTTTTCCCTTTTAATTACCTACCTCGCACTAATTCGTCTACCACCATTGTTCACGTCAACAGCAGTGACAGAAAGTTTTAGAACATCATCACGAAGTCGATGAGATACGTAATATTGAAGCTAACGTAAAAACGACCCAAGCAAAGTTAATAAAATGTATGCCCCTGAAGTATAACATACTAATTAAAAATAGAATTTTCGAAATGAACCAACAATTGGCGGAGATATCGCGGAACATACAGAAAAAAAAAAAAAAAAACTAATGAATTGAAAACCTCCACCTTTTTGAAGTCCGTTAAAAATATCATTAATTTAGATTCGTTTACGGGACAGGCCCGAGCAATGGATAGTTATGAGGTAGACCTTTGCCCAACGTGGGATAATCATTCTTCTTTACATAGTATTAAAAAATAATAGTTTAAAAAAACTAAAAAACACGCTTCCATTGAAAACCAAACTAAAAAGTACAAAATAATGGAAAAAAGCGTGGGGTGCCTGATATCAATAAAAAAAAATAACTTAAAAAGCACCCCACGCTTTTTTTAAACTATTATTTATTTTCTATTTTTTAGGGTGTTTCGAATTTTGAGACGTATGTCAGCGTAGTTTGTGACGTATGTCAGCGTAGTTTTCGAAGACAGTTTTCTTTTTCTGTCCTGGTTACCCTGGCAAGAATAATGACACAAATTAGTTTGTGACGTATGTCAGCGTAGTTTTCGAAGACAGTTTTTTTGCTGTCCTGGTAACCCTGGCAAGGATAATGACACAAAATTATTGCATTGTCATCGGTCCTTGACAGGTGTGCAAAGTTTGAATGAAATCTGGTCGTTTAAAGTGGGTCAAAATCGCGCTATAAGGAGTCGGTTACAAACAAACATACTAACATACAAACATACAAGTGAAGCTAATATAAAGCGCGTAAAAAAAGTCGATTCCCGCGTCTCTAGGGTTAGATCTTTTATACTACGTAATAGATTTTAATACGGTATTCATCAATAGACAGAGTGATTGAAGAGAAAGATTTAAATGTGTTATACGCAGGCGAAGCTGTGAAAAGTTAGTTTATTATAAAACGGTGTTTTTTTAACTTGCTTCGTTCACAAAGACACTAAATTAATTACTTATTTTATAAACCTCTTTGTTCGTTCATATTCCGATTTTCTGTTCGTCATTAATGTTCCAAACACTTCGAGGCATCTCATTGAATTGGAATTTTCTTTCCCTGGCATTGGTATGCTTGTTTCCTGCCAGGGCCGCGGAATTGTACGAAAGAGCTACCGTGGTCCTGGCATAGGCAATTGAAAGAACACTGGTGGGTTTTATTCAGTAAAATTCTGACACGCCCTTCCGCTCCAACCAGAGCGAAAGACGTCATTTGATGATTTCCCAGCCACAAAAAAAAATAAATGGTATGCTTGTTTAACTATGTCAATAAGTCAGACAGTATATCGGTGGGTACTTGTAAATATACCCACCGATGTACTGCGAAACTTCCAAATATAACATTCGGTTGATAATGAAAGGTTCATTCACACGTTTTCATTCATCCGCGCGTACGTTCGCACTTGGCCGTCAAATGAAAGAGAAAGTGTAGTACTACGGAAGCGAAGTGTTTGTTTAAATAATACGAGAGATGATTTCAAGGTGAAATGAGGAACAATGTGAGGCTTCTATTATTGTAAGTGATCTGTAAATGAAACTCTTTTGTTGTTCGAATTTGTATCTGTTTCTTTTTGTTGCGAGCAGAGCATGCGCCGCAATTGATTGCGTCATATTTTGGTTTTGATATCAGTTCTCATTGATGTAATTCAACTCGTTAGGTGTAGCTACCTATTAGGTTACATTTAGGACTTGTAACTTTACTTATTTAACTTTATGGTTTATTAATTATTAGGGTCACATTGGACGTTAGGTCTTGTGACCCACAAAGTAAAATAGAATGTTCGTTCGTGTGGTAGGTAATAAATGGAAAGATAATTTTGCTCTGTAATATAACAGCTAAGCGTATTCACGATCAAAATTTGAATGACGTAAAAACCTTTAGAACAAAATCTGCCTATAATGTAGCCCACTGCTGGAACATAGGCCTCTTTTTGGTGAGAGGGAGTGGGACGTAATTCACCACGCGGGCCCGGTGCGGGTTGGTAGATGTCACATGTCATTCAGTTAGTGTTTCTAAGACATGCCGGTTTCCTCACGATGTTCTCCTCCACCGTTTTGAGAGCAGTGGTGATGAAATAATTTACACACAGTAAAGCGCCTGTCAGGGTTCAAACGTTAGACCTACAACTCGTAAGCCGCGGACGTTATCACTGCGCTACCACTGTCTCTCTAATTAGTAATTCATTGCAATGTAACTCTTATAACCAGAGGTCGGAGTAGGTAGATTGATTTTACGTACTCGCATCATGAATAGTCATAGAAATCATAACAAGGATAAGCCTTTTTTCCAGAATTTCATTTTGGTACTTACGGGATTGAATCAAATATTGTGAAAGTAAGGATTTTTAAACTAGGTACTACATTAGAAATTTATAGAATGCGATAGATAAACTTTAAAATTGTTTTTTTTTTTTTACTGTAGAAGGCCGGTCTCCTATATAGTACTATTAAAAAGACAGCAAAAGGATACACAATTCTTATCCATATTGATGTATTCTTTACTCTACACATTACAATATTTGAAATTAGTTTCAAAATACCGGAATCCCCAGAGGCTTATCCGTACTAATATATACGTGCCAGTTCATTGATCCCATTTCAATCTACCTACTCCGACCTCTGCTTATAACACTCTTACCGAGATAAGAGTTATAAAATCATGTTCATCATTTCAGCCAAAAGACGTCCGATGTTGGACATAGGCCTCCCCAAGCCAAATGCCTACAGAACGCTGCTGCCCATTCTCTAGCAAGCCCCTTAGTCGCCTTTTATGACACCCACGAGAAAAATTGGGGTGAAGAACGGTTATACTGGTTTTTAAGTCGATCGAGAATGTTTTACCTTACACTTTAATACTTGTATGATATATAACTGTATTCTCACTGTAATTAATTACTGATCGTAGGTTATACCAAAAAAACAATCTAACAATATAACATCTTTAAGGCATGTAAATTAAGTGTAATCGAAAATATTACGGAACAGAACCTCTCAAAATGACATTCCATTTCTGCATGTTGTAGACCAATTGACTGAAAAGGCGATAATTTGTACTTAACACTTACTTACGCCTGAATTATTGGCTTAACGCGAACATAACAAATATCAGATATATTTTATGTTATGTGTTGTTTGTGTCATAATCACAAATCTCTATACTAGAAATAAGAAATTCATTTCACAGTTTTTTCAATTAATTACTCCGTTGCTAATGACAACATTTGATAAATAATGAATTCACATCACATGAGTCCAAATCCATGTAATATGAATTTGTCTTGTAGGGTATTCTGGATACTTCTCCACTCGTTTATTTATTATATTTTTGAGGCTTTTTTCACAGTGCCCGAGTGGCTTCTAACAACGTGAATTTACCTGAAGTTGATGAGAAAAGTGCTTCGTAGTTATTTCCTTTCAATTTTATTTCTCTAGGTGCACGTATTAAACAGATGATACCCATAAATACACACACGGAGACATCCCATCAATCATTTGGATCACGTTGACAACCTTTACTCCAGCCTTTACGTATATCATATAAGTACGTAATGGAGGGGCTGGAGATCTAATTTACAAGCCTAGGCTTGGTTGAGCCTCTAGATCCCCCATATATTAACAAAAACCGAAATTTGACAAAATACATGTCAACTTAATATAACTAGTATAAGAATGTTTGTGGAGATAATTATACATTTCTTTATATTTTTTTAAATTAATTAGGTACCAATGATAACCTAAAAAAGTTACTATATTACCTGGCACATACTTTGGTGGCTATTACGGTTCAATCAAGCAATACAAATGACAAATATCATGTATTTCGTTATTCCCAAATTTACCTCACAGCAGATGGTTTTCAACTCACGCATGCACTTGTTTCGTGTGACGTAAGAGATGGCCCTTCGAATCATCTGCCCGTGTCAATGCAATGTCTACAGAATTCGGGATGCGATTACGAAACAAAATGGCCGCTCCGCTATTTTTTATACGCACGTCTTCGTAGTGATTGAGTCATTGCACGCGATGCGAAGTAAGAGGAGAAATTTTGGGTGACTACGATTAAAATTACATTGTTTCATGTAAGAGTTATTGTAGCTTCACGGGTCGATCGATCAGGTTAAGCTACGCTTGCCGCGGTTGTTCTGTGGATGGGTGACCATCTTTACATACCAAGACTTCTCCGTGCCTCGGAAAGCATGGCTATCATTCGTGGAATTTTGAAAGTTGTTACGGGTTGGCAGAACCCCGAAAATCTGACAATCAGTCTTACCAAGGAGAATTATATTCCCCAGTACTTGGGCTGTAAAGGTCAGGCCGATCTGTATCCTGTTTTCGTATGAAAATACAATGGCTTACTAATTTATTTTATAGGTATAGGTTGCAGATTAAGCAAGCTGAAGAGGCAGTGGAGTTGCCATGTTTGTCAGGACCGATGGTCGGTGGAGCTAACGAGTTCTGGAGTGCAGACCACATATTGGCAAGCGTAATCTGGCACCTAGCTAGATAGACCAACGATCGGAAAAACGTGAATGGGTTAGACTGGATGCGTAGGGCCAAGGACAGGGTGTTGTGATGGCTTAGGCTGAGTTGTTTGATTTGATTTTTTAAACTATGATATTTGTGCAAAAGCAAATTAAGACGGACGTCACAGATCAAAAAGCAGGTTCGCCCACTCCAAAACCTCGTTCAAAATAAATTGTCTAGCCTCTATATGCGATGACAAGGCCTTAGGTTGCGTTCCAAACGACTGTTTGCCCACGTTCCCGAGGACGTAATAACATCGTGGCGTATTTTTGTACCGCAATGGATCTTTAACGCTTTTGCTTAGCAGCGAGAGTAGAAAATCGAACACTGTGATTTTTCGAGGCTCTGGGACTCCCTCGTGCTGCACTCTATTGGATTCTCAATTCTCGGTTTAACACTTAGAGTTGAAAATTCAGTACACGATAAACCAAATGCGACTTTAATAGGTCCGTGTAAATGTCTCATTTCTTCCTGGAGATGTCGTAGAAGGCGACTAAGGGACTTACTAGAGAATGGGTAACATCGTTCTCTATGCATTTACCACCATACTGCGATCGCCAACCCGCCTGCCAAGCGTGGCGATTATGGCAAACCCCCTCCTTTGGGCGAGGCTTATGTCCAATAGTGGACATCTTTCAGGTGGAACGATGAAATGTCGATTAAGGCAGTTCTGTTTTTCTACTTCTAGCTCTAAATATTTCTGACGAAAGATTAATAAAATAATAACAGAATAAGGTTGCAACTTAGATTTTCTAGTTCATGTTTTTTTGACATCTTATAAGTAAGTAAGTCATTATGTATGTTTCGTAATGATATAACATTTTGAACGTGATGATCTGCAATAACGTGATGAGATTTTAGAACGTCTGGTCAGCATTCAAAATTATGAAATTGTCAAGGTTATCGATTATAAATATAAAATTAAGCTTTAGAGATGAAAATAATTTGGCGTTAAATATTTACTTCAGGAGGTCATTGCATTAACTTGGCTAATGGATGATGGTTTTATTAATTTAGACCGTAAATATAAATTATCAGGTATATCCCCGAGATGGCAAGTACGTGAAAATTTGTAAATATTTAAGTGGAACGTTAGTTCCCTCAATCTAATCCAGTCCATCCCTTGCTGTCCTTTACCAGCCACGCCCTAAGCCGAGGTCCGTACCCCACAGTGGGTGCTCTTAGCGTGTAGTCCGTTTAGTTTTAAGTTATTAAGCCCTAGCTGGAGTATTAAGGCAGCCACAGGCAAGTCCGGATAAGCAGCAGATAACCTCCTAGATTGACCTCATAGGTATCATAAAAAAAAACTATTCCTACTGTTGGGAAACAAGCCTCTTCTCTATAAGAGGGAGTGAGTCGTAATTCACTACGTGGGCCCAATGCGGGTTGGAAGAACCAATAATTCGAATTAGTTCTGTCAAAATATTTCCCCTTACATAAGTTTGTTAGTAAACATTTAGGAATGTCCCTGAAAAATAGACTCTTACACTAGAGACTCAGAGTTCAGTTTACCCTAAACAGTACCTACTATAAGTAAAACTAGTACGTATTGTAGTGATTAACGCATCATCAATGTAGGTAAATTCATCGAAATGATGACGTAAAGTGCAGTCATGCAAATCTTCAGTTCCGTTCACTAATTATTGCAAACAAATAATCGAGTTAGGAATGTGTGTAACACTTTCGAATCGAAACTTTATAAAAATCGAGTTCTCGTCTAGTCAAACTAGTGCCAAAATATTTATATAAAACCGCCGAAGCGCGTGTTGGACCACGCACGGTGAAGGGTTCCGTAGTTGTGACGGATATCCGAGATAACTACTAATAGAAAAGTATAGAAAAATAAAACACGCTTCAAGTCGCTACCTATGGAGATCCCCTTTTAAAATAACTTTATTTAGACATATCGACAGAAAAAAGAATATAACAGGAAGGACGCTTATTTCTACAGAAATCTCTTCCAGCATACCAGCGATAGCAGAGAATATTAGAAGAGATGTAGCTAACGTATATAATAGTAGAATGGAAAACATAGAATCAAAAATGTTGCTCTTGTTTAAATATAAAAATAAAATATGAAAATATATACCATACAAACAAATAAAGATACTTCTACAATAAATGTCACTAAAATATATATAATTATAATGTAATTGATATAAAAATATATAATACTTGCTAATAAGTATAGCGGTCATGGTAGTACATACTCTGTGACAATTTCAATTATGTTTGTATGTTTATGATATAAAAGATACAACCCTGTGACAGGATAGCGGAGCCTTAGTAATAGAGGCCCGTTAGCACCACTTGGGTGAGGAACTCAGAAAAAAATGGTACGAACGTGTAATTAATATATTATGTTCCTAAATCAATATGGCGTTAAATATACTGTGTTTGAATCCTTTCACGACGCCATCGCGCCAACAATTGATATTAAATAGTAGAACGGGTTTCGAGTAACCTGCTACAAATGAGTACCTACCTCAATCGTTTCGTACTTCTGCATGAACGCACGGCGAAATCTAGCTATAAATTTCCAGTATAAGCTGACATCTCATAGTTCATAATGCCTATACAATGCGAGGCCAGCTAAAACTGGGAATGACTAGATTGACCTGTAGCCGTACGTGTTTTGCTTGCGATTTTGACAGCTCATGATCGCATATAAATATTAGGACAGCCTACAATTTTTTTTTAATTTTTTTTTTGTATGGGAAATCATCAAATGACTACTAATCTTAATCGGAGCGGGACGTCGCGGGTGTCAGACTTTTACTGACTAAAACCCACCCGTGTTCCTTCAGTTGCCCATGTGCCGGGGCCACGGTATCTCTTTCGAACAATCACGCGACCCCGGCAGAATTTATGAATCTTTACATGGTAAAAAAAAACCAAGTCGCTCCATCTTTTAAACTACGCAACGGATTTTAATGCGGTTTTCATCGAAGGACAGAGTGATTCAAGAGGAAGGTTTATATGTAGGTATAATACGCGGGAAAAACCTAGTATATTTATAAACTAGTGGTCGTTCAGTGAACGAGACCATAATTTATTTAAATAGATCATACATTATTGTTTCTGTATTCTTTCGCTATATGAACTTTAACTGTGCCTCCTTTATCCGCGTTCCTTTCGTAAAAAAGGGCACAAACTTTTTGCTTCATTTATTAAAATAATATGAATGCTGTGTATAAATGCTGTTCGTTGGTAAACGTATCACTTAAGGGGGATGCTCCGACCAGCCCGCGAAATTCAAAATTTCTTACGTTTTTTTAAGGCCTAAGAACAAAAAAAAAGAGAAAAAGTCATTCCTACAGCTTTATGAACTTGGAGGGTTGTATTGGTGATTTTGATGATTATAATTCTGTAACTACATACGTCTTACAGTCGTGAATAATATTTTAATCAACATACAACCTAGCACTGGCCTGCAAATTGCAAAAAACGTAAGAAATTTTGAATTTCGCGGACTGGTTTGGAGCATTCACCTTAAGAACAACTGGACCGAGATGGATTTTTTTTGTTTTAATTTTTTTGTAATAGTATAAAATTTTAAAAAATCCCAAATAATTTGGAAAAATTGGAAAATTTGAAAGTCCATTTTTATATGAGATTTTTGTTAGAACAACGTTGTCAGGTCAGCAAGTCTTCTAAAGGACTATCTATTCAATCCTCCTCTGTTATATTCAAACTCCATGGTTCAACCCTTTCTTAGTAGATGTCGTCGCCATTTAAGGAACTCACTTGTCAACCAAGTCGCTACGATTTAAAGTTCCAAAGATGCGTGTAGATAGTAAGATTACCTACGACAAGTAACAAACGGTAACAACATCTGTGGGCGCAAAGTCGTGGGTAAAAGCTAGTTAATCCTGGAACTAGAAAGATACTTTCGATCTCGTTCGGTACATCGCGTACCGTAGTCGGTCGGTCGTGCGTTGTCGCTACGTGCCCGGTGTGCGTGTCCGTTGCTACACGGCTTTTTGGAACCCCGTTCCTTATCGTGTTATACTCTGCATATATGGTTGATGAGAAATTATAACAGTTTGACCGTCACGTCACATTTTTTTTCATTTCGTTGTTCTCAAACGTTATTAATTTCTTTCATTGTGCCTGTTATTTAATACATTATAAACGTCTCACGACATAGCTCCACGTTTAGTTATGAAGTTCCTATATGCTGAATTAATCTCACTCTTATACATGCTGCGTCATCCCAATTTATTTATAGGTCAGCACCAGTAAATAAATTGGGATAACAATAGTATAAAACATTTATTTCTGGCTACAATGCCCATAGACTCCATACCTTACAAACGAGAATACAAAAGTATTTAACGAAACTTGTGTTAATAATTGCTTAAACTATGTCACTACTTACTTCACTTTAGCTTGCCTGTGTACGGATACGGACAAGATATTTGAATTGCATGAAACAGTGATTCAGGAATTAACATATAGGCAGTAACGGGTTGAAATTTCATTAGTGCATAATGCACTTGAACCATTTGAATTTAAAGCGAATTATTTGTTAATCAGCTTGTATAAAGATGACAAAAGGGTCTGTTGGACCCACATCTCACACACAAATGTATCAATAAAACGGAAAATTGTAACAGAAAATAAATTCAACTCTCTTTCTAACGAGAAAGAGAGTTGTATTTATGTTCTGTTAGATATAAGAATGAGAATGAGATAGAAGAATACATATCAAGTACAGGTATGCTGATATTCGCCGTAATCTTTGTTGATTTTCGTTTTGGTTAGGCTTAAAGGAGTAGCTCCTTAAAGCCATAAAGGAAGAAAATTCGTTACATCTATAAAAAAATAATTCAAGTAGACATCATGCTTTCACCATGTAAAAATTTACAAGCCACCAGCAATACTAGTCGCTGTTCGTAGTGCAAAAGGTTAAAGGTACAATGGAAACTCGCGCAGACAGCAAGCACCTAACCCATGTTCAAGGAAGCTCAGTCGATGTTCGGCTTGCTAGTGGCACACAGGGGGTCGGCAGAGATAGTGATTGTGGTATACGTATACGTTTCGTAGTGCTGTGTGATAAGAGTGAAAGTGATAAGGAATACACGATATTATTTTTTAGAAAGGTTCGTATTTTTTTTTAGTTTTGGTTTGGTAATCTAGAGTGGGAATTTTTTTTTTCCTTTTGTTTTGAGTGTTGTGTAAACAGTGAGTCAGGAAATTTTCCGTTTGTTACAATTTTTAAAACGGATAATTACGTAGTAAAGATTGTCCCTGGAACATCAAATCAGAGCAGGATTTTCACGGATCTTTTAGTGAATTTTTTTATTGGATCCTATTTATTACTCTAATTCTAACAGATAACAATTCTTTGATAATAAACTACTTTAATAAGTTCAATAAAATGGTTTATCAACAAATAAACTCTAGGGTAGAGAATAATATAACTACTAGTATTATTTCATAACGAGCTTAACAGTCTACTAAGCTCTCCATGTGATAAGAAGTACAGAAGCACAAGGAAGTTTGAGCTTAGATAGATGTAAGATGTATCTTCGTCCTTCGTTGGGCTTAGCGTATATAAATAATTAATTCAATTTAACGATCGGTCAATCAACTCAGCCTATCGTAGTCCACTGCTGGACTTAGGCTCCTTCCAAACTGCACCACATCACTCTGTCCTCCACTTTTCTTCTCCGTCAACCCATCTATTTGGGGGCGTCCCACGCGACAAAAGAAAAACTGAATTCTAACATCTATCTATACAGGATAAGTTTTTATCCAGTGCGAAAATTGTAACCATGAATTCAGCATATCATTCTAGATCCCCCAGCGTAGACAATTTTCGTCGGTTATACAAAAAAAAATCAGCTGTTCCATACATTTTGACCCCGTAGGTATTGCATTTTTCTATGAAACAGCTGATATTTTTTTGTAAAACCGACGAAAAATTTCTGCGCAACGGGGTCTAGAATGATATGCTGAATTCATGGTTACAATTTACGCAAAGGATTAAAATTTATCCTGTATAAATAAAAGTCAAAGTCCTGAGTGACTGACTGACTGACTATCAACGCACAGCCTAAACCGCTGGTCGTAGAGGCGTGAAATTAGGAGGGTGTGTTCTTAGTGAAGAGTAGGTATCCACTAAGAAAGGGTTTTTTGAAATTCCATCCCTAAGAGTGAGGGTGAAATGGAGGTGAATTTTCTGTGAAACTTTTTATTCTCTGGGTCGACTGACACGCGGACGAAGTCGCGGGCAGAAGCTAGTTAAAATATATAACGTCAAATTTTGGCAACAGCAAAACGAAATGTTCTGTAAATTTCCAATTTAGATCGGATTTCTTTTGAAAGATAGTCGTCTTTAATTATCTACTTATGCCATACCTAAGTTTATTCAGAATTAAAATGAAACATACATTTGAAAAAACAACTTTTACTTACCTAATTAATGAATAAAAGATAACTATAATATAATATGGTGCCGTGCGATGCCAGACGTAGAGCACCATCTCATTTCTTCCCGTTTGTGTCGTAAAAGGCAACTAAGGGACTTACTAGAGAACGGACAGCAGCTATCTCTTTGCATTTTACCAGCATACTGCAATCGCCCACCCGCCTGCCAAACGCGGTGATTATGGCAAACCCCCCAAATTGGGGGAAGCCTATGTCCGGTAGGGGAGGTCTTTCGGCTGAAATGATGATAACATAATATCTTAACATGATAATGATGACGATAACAAAATATCCTAACTTAACTGAAACTTTCATCAAATTAAAATATGGCATCGAAAAATCTATTCGCATCGGTGACTGATAATGTACTCAAGCAATAATCTTTTGGTTGCTTGTCAAAAATAAGGCCAATCTAATTGCTTAGCCTTGCTTAACAAAGGTCAAATTTCACATGTTGTTTAGCTTCTAAAAAGGATTACAATTTGGTTGCAGTTATTGGTAATCTTAGACCAATTAAAATATTTTTTCAATGCTTTATTGCACACGATTTTCGCTGTTATTACATACCCCCTCTATTACGATGTGTACGTACATAATAATATTATACATGTGCATACAGCTAAGTGCTATAATTCAGAGAAAGAGTTTTGAATGTGTAATTCTGCTGTCTGCACGTCAAACACCGGTTTATAGCCAAAGTAAAAGTTTGATACACGGTTAGGAGCAAATTGTATAAGTGCTTGTATTTTATATCATACATTGATAGAATTGATAGACCATAATAATACATATCGATAACCCTCCGCGACTGATGTGCCGCGGTTAGTTTCTTGGATGGGTGAGCATTTTTACATACCAAGACCCCTCCGTGCATCGGAAAGCACGTTAAGCTGTTGGTCCCGGCTCTCGTACGTTGATCTTTGACAGTCGTTACGGGTCGTCAGAAACCTAAGAGTCTGACAACCAGCCTTACCAAAGGGTATCGTGATACTGGCCTGTGGAGTTCAGATAGGCAGTCACTCCATATAAAATCATCATCATCATAATCAGACTATATTGTTCCCACTGCTGGGATACAGGCCTCCTCTCGGTGAGAGGTAGTGGGCCGTAATCCACCACGCGGGCCTATTGCGGGTTGGTAGATGTCAAATGTCTTCATTTTTTTGGTTATAGGACATGCTGGTTTCCTCACGATGTTTTCCTTCACCGTTCTGAGAGCAGGGGTGATGAAATTATTTACACAAAGTAAAGCTCTTGCCTGGGTACGAACCCACGACCTACACCTTGTAAGTTGGGGCTGATACCACTGGGCTACCACTGCTCCCATATTAAATACTGGTTTCCAACTACATTCGGTTAGGTTGGATGTCGATCCCAATATAGTTGAGAAAAGGCTATCAATCAACTCAGCCTATCGCAGTCCACTGCTGGACATAGGCCTCTCCAATGTTGCCACAACACCCTGTCCTCCACCTTCCGCATCCAGTCTGCCCCAGCCACTTTCTTTAGGTCGTCGGTCCACCTAGCTGGGGGGCATCTAACGCTACGCTTGCTGATACGCGCTCTCAACTCCAAGAAAAAAGAATCAGAAAAAGCTAGGCATTGATTAATTGATAAATTATAGTGAAGATATACCTATCTACTACGGCAAATGCAATGACCACCTGAGCGGTTTAGTGACTGGTTAAAAAGGATATTGCTTTAATCACCTTCGCAAATAGGAAGTCGCATGTTGCCTATATCCTCTTGACATAATCCAATTATGTGCCGCTTAATCTATTAATTTTAGACAGCAGTTAAGTAGCAAATCTTATAAGAGAACACTGCTTGGATTGAATTTTGAACATTCCGAATTCTGTTTGAACTCGAAATTTGAATTCGGATTTGGATTATATGCAGTTCACACACTGAACTGCATTTAATTCAAATTCCGAGGTCAAACCGAATTGGATATGTTCTAAATTCGGACAGACAGAGTTCGGACCTAGTGCGAACTCCCATTCAAATAGTACTATGACTACTTCGGAACGACATTTCTCAAATTCCTTTCGAATGTGCTGCGCGACGCCATTAGGACTGAATTTTTCAAATATTTTCCAGCCAGTCCTAAGTTACCATAAGTACCTAGGGGATTAAACTATACTTTAAACAATCAAAAAGTCTAACTACAGAGCATTTCACGTTCTAAGATCGCATAACCTGCTAAAGTAAACGAATACTGACGCCGTTGTTCATAACTTTCTTTGCATTATTGCTCTTTATTGCCTCCCTATTGATAATAATCTCAGCTAACTTTTCCGGATATGAAAAGAGCAGTAAAAATATCATTAAATACAGATTAGGTACACACTGCAACGTTACTACAGTACACTTCTTTTAGAAAACATTACGTGAGTGACGGTAATCGTGAAGAGTTAGGAAGGTTGTGACTTTAGTGTTTGAAGATAATAATCACCTTTCAAATTGTGTGCCGTGTGAAGCTCTCGCCTTTTGGAGGATTTCGTTTTCATTGTTGTTGTAGAAACAAACGTAGGGTAGAGAATCCTTCAGTTGTGTTCGGTTTAAAGAATTTCAATTTCAAGAAAACCAACAGAGGGAAATTCCCGTAATTTTAAGAATGGTCTGTCTGATATCAGTCTCTATCTGAATATTTCGAGAATCCTTCAAATTTCTTAACATTTTTCATAAGTTTTTGATATTGATTTACGACCAGATGAGATTCTGAATAGATTTTGAACGTTTTTAATAATGAGAATTGTTCTTCAGTTGACGTAGCATTATTATGAGACAAACTAACATATCCTGCAGTTATCAGATAGAAAATGACTATGTGAATCGATACAAATAAATAAGGATATTTCAAACTTTCGAATCAATCTCAAGTCTGAATTCAATGGATAGTTTGGAAACAATAGAAAATTGGTCGGGGCTTGTACAATGTCAACTTAATTTGTTAGAGATTGTAGACGTTAGTAAACACTCAGCAATGTAGAAAAGATTTTTCGAAATTGGATCAGTACTTCAAGACATTACCTCCTACATCCAAACGTAATATTTTTTAATATTAGTGTAGAACTGAAAATTGTGTAGATTCAATCAATCAAACCGGCAGTAAGCTTTAGTTGTAAAGAGATAATAAATATAATATATTAAGTTCCGTGTGGTGACGGACGTAAAGAATAGCAACATCCCATTTCTTCCTGTGGGTGTCGTAAGAGGCGACTAAGGGACTTACTAGAGAATGGGCAGCAGCGTTCTCTGTGCATTTAACCAGTATGCTGCGATCGCCAATCCACCTGTCAAGTGGATTGTGGCAAACCCCCCAAATTGGGGAAGGTTTATGTCCACCAGTGGACGTCTTTCGGTTGAAATGATGATGAACGATGAATGTAGACTGAATCAATCAAACTTGCAGTCAGACGTAGTTAAAAGGAGATAATAATAATTATAATCAGTAATCTTCTCTTTTCAGGAACAAAAACCAGCAAAATGCGGAGTCGAGTCAGCGTAGTAAAATGGCCTCTTCGCAACATCTGCGGCCCTGGTCGCCAGATATCCACCACAGCGCGATGTAGCCAGGCATCCGACGGTGGATTAGAAATCAGTGCGTAGTATTTATGATTTCTTTTACTTGAATAATGCCAATTAACCGTTTAGTCTTGTTCTGAGCTGGTTGGTACCTACATGAGGAATCATGTGTTCGTGTAGGAACTAATAAAAATAAATTATGGTATCTAGTTAGGTAAATAAAATTACTAAGTGTGAAAATGCAAAAATTTACTGACAGGTGGGGCATAAGACGTAAATTACAAAAAATATTTAAAGACTAGCTTTTGCCCGCGGCTTCGCCCGCGTGGATGTCGGAAATTAACGCAGGAGGACGTACTACCGCGGTATGATGTGTTAATTCAGGTTATATTATAGGTAATAGCTGTTACCCGCGACTTCTTCCGCGTGGTATTTAACTAAAAGGTTTTCGTAAAAACTGTCTTTGAAAACTACGCTGACATACGTTTCAAAATTCAGCGTGTTTATAGTTTTTTTAAACTATTGTTTATTTTTTCTAAAATAAAAGTAGCTTAAGTTACTCCTTGTTACATCAGCTATCTGTCAGTGAAAGTTCCGTTAAAATCGGTCCAGCCATTTCAGAGATTAGCCGGAACAAACAGACAGACTGACAGACAGACAAAAATTGTAAAAAATGTTGTGTTGGTATATGTACCGTGTATACATCCATATACACTTAGTAAAAAGTGGTTATCTTAATATTAAAAACAGACACTCCAATTTTATTTGTTTGTATAGATTACCTCTTAAAACGCTATCAGCGTTAAAATTGATGAACTCATAAGCAGTGACTTACCTGTCACTGCTTATGAGTTCCCGGGCCCGAGTATGTTCCTTGTATATTTAAATGACCTCTGTGAACTTGTCTCTATCGGTGGAAAGATTATTTCTTACACAGATGATTATTTCTTACGCTTATTTCTTCTGTTCTTGGGTGATATGTGGGAACAAGCCTTTAACGACGCCTGAAACATATAGGTATTGCCTACCTCCGCCAAACTGGAAAGTAGCTTTTTGGCAAACTTAACTTTAGTGCATAATTATTTTTAAATTACACTGTTTGCATCAAATATTTTGGAATCTTAGAGAATATGCTTCATAGATTATAGTGAAAACAAAAATTGGCGATCTTATCCCAAGTTGTTGGTTTTTCTGGCTAGGCGATTATTACGAAACGCTTGCGTTTAGTTTTTAAATAATCCTAATCTGTTTCCAGATAAGTACAATAGATGAATAGACAAAAAAGAAGCATGACTTTTTAAAACAGACAGACACAAAGACAGTTTAGTTTTGTGCCATTCTTCAAGACTTCGCGCTGTCTGAGCATGTGACAGTATGCAGTAATTAAATCTAAATCTGTCAGGTTACCTAACAACGCAAACATACTAAAAATAATTAATAATAATTGTTATAAAATCTAGTTTGTTCTCAATATGTAGGAGAGGGAGGTGGGGAGTGGCAGTATTCATCATCATCACTTCTGCCGAAAGATGTTGTGTGGTGCCGGATGTAAAGCAATAGCACCATCCCATTTCCTCCTGTGGGTGTCGTTAAAGGCGACTAAGGGACTTACTAGAGAATGGGCAGCAGCGTTCTCTATGCATTTTACCACCGTACTGAGATCGCCAACCCGCCTGCCAAGGGTGGCGATTATGGTCAACCCCCCTTTCAGGGGAGGCCTATGTCCAACAGTGGATGTCTTTCGGCTGAAATGATGTGTATGATGACTACGCGTTTTACCAATCTATCGAGTAGCTATGAATGAATTGAATTGATCCAACTCCAGCGTGGATTGACCAGACTCGAATAAATAGATGTGCACTAGCTCCTGAAGGCTCATGTTGTTATGACGACTCATCAGCATCATCATCATCATCACATCATAAGCCTATAATGTTCCCACTGCTGGGACACAGGCCTCGTCTCATTTAGAGGGAATGGGCCATAATCTACCACGCGTGCCCAGTGCGGGTTGGTAGATGTCACAGGTCTTCGAATTTTTGATTCTAAGACATGTCGGTTTCCTCACGATGTTTTTCTTCTATGACAACTAAATTGATACTATTTACTTGATTGGTTTTAAAGCTGCATACGTGGATTTTAATTCATCGTCATATTGACGAAGTCTTCTTAAGTCCAGCGAAATCAACTTCAAAGGCGCTAAAAAATTAGTGTCCTAAGAAAGCGATGAACGGTCACACAATAACGGCTGTCCAAATGCTGTGAGCATTTTTGAGGTTTGAGATAATTTATTCTCATAAGAATTACATTCACTTAACATGAGAATAATTAAAACTAGACATGTCATTAAAATAAACTAGATGTTGGAAGTATTACAAATAACAGGGCGTCCAATAAAATGTTTTGAAGGTAGTTTAAAAAAAAAAAAAAACAAGTGTTAGTTCGATACACGGGCACAACCACAGAGTACGTTATAATATACTGTAAGGCACAACTGTCAACTCAAAATAAGTAAACAAAACAAGTTTCCGTGAAACACAGATCAGCGGTAGCTGGATGTGGCTCGTCACTAGTGTAGGGAAGATGTTTTTTTTAATATAAAGTGTTTTAGTAGTTTTTTAAAAGTGGTTATGGATTTAGATTCTATGAGATCTCTTGGGAATTTGTTGAATATTTTGGATCCTTCATACAAAATAGTTTTTCTTCCGTAGTTTGTGCGGGTTGGGTGTAGTTTTAAAAAGTCGTGTTCGCGTCTCAGCTTCATTTTGTGTTTTTTTATATTTTTGGTGAAGGTTATGTTTGTGTGTATATTTTTATGAAGTATTTTTCGAATTAGTATGCATGTATTATATATGTATGTTTGTGTTATATTCATTACTTTAATTTCTTTTTATACAGTTTCTGTTGGAGTTAGGTAGTCATAATTAAATAATGTTTTTAAAAGTTTGTTTTGAGCAGTTTGTAGTAGGTTAGTGTGTGTTTTGGCAGCGGTACCCCATATTTCCACTAGGTAGTCAATATATGGCTTAACAAGGGAAATGTAGATTGTATAACGAATTTTTAACACTTTAATCTGAAATACTGGTGAAAATGACAAATTTTCATGACGGTTGCTCTTCTAGGAAATCCTAGATTAAGATGTATCTCACTCGTACAATTTTGAGTGGACAACTTTTGCCTCTTATACACTACTAAAGTATGAACTCCATTTTTACTACGAAAGTAGGTCAGCCAAGATCATACTATAAAGCGACACAATTGATGGGAATTAGATCTTGTCATTATTTTAACATAATAGTCACACTACGCAATCGTCCTAGAGTACAATAGCAAACGTTATCATACATAAAATGGTTCTTGAAATCACAAACAATTAGAGTACCTTACTGACTTCTAGATAGACAAAGCCCATGACAGGTCACGATTAACTAAAGCCCTTTTGTACCGTAACGAAACTTTCCTCACAATAAATTTCACGGCTTTTTTTCTCCTAACAAACAAAGGCATTAGACACATTTTATTCCCTTCATTCATTTCTGAACAACAATAAAAGGTACACCGTCTATTTTAACAGGTCCAAAACCGGTACAATCGTGTCCGGTACAAGGGATTCGTGCGAGATCGACTCACGCGGCGATTGACACGTCTGTGTTTGACATGGCGCCGTCTGTCAAATCGTGGGATGAAGTGCCTGGACCTCGGCCTCTGCCGCTGTTAGGAAACACGTGGCGGTTCACTCCTTATATCGGTAAGTGCTTCTAAAATAGTCGGTAACTTCTAAAGGTTGGAGGTTAAATGGTTAAGGGCGAGGATAAGTCCATGTTGCTTGCAGGCAACCCATATTTTCCGATGGAAATTTGGTAGTGTACCTGGTAAATAAAAAACAAATGTACCACAACTGATAAGATATGAACTGATGCAACTCCCAATAGTTTGGTCGTGTTGGAAGAATTAATAAAAGGCAACTAACAAAAGGCGTACATTGCAGATGTAAGTGGAAACTCCGATATAATATAATGATCTTATTGATGTTCTTAAGAAAGATCAGGTGCGTAGTACTCGTTACCGGTGTGCATGTATGACTGTAAGCCAAGCAAAAAAAGTGTGTACGGACCGAAGCAGGTGTTCTGTAGCCAATGTCTATCCTCATCTAGCCCTAGGGATTGAACTTGTAGCTTCTGTCCTTAATCAGAAGACAGCGTCAGGTTATTTATATCTGTGTGTATGTTATGAGAGTAAATAGAGAAATCTCTATCCTAGGGATTTAAATTCCGGATAAATTCAATAAAAAGTGTAATTTCATAGTATGTTTCTTTACTTCCTAGTAGATAGAATAAAGAATAAAGGAAGTTCATTACACTTTGTTCGCTGGTAACCAGTGAAAACCGACACATTAGCGTTATAATAAAAAGTAAAACTTTCATGTTTTTCTAAAGAATGAAGAAGATTTCTAGTGTCTGTGTTTTTAAAACGCTTTTGTTAGCTTCACCTGTATGAATGTTTGTTAGTAAGTATGTAACTATGTTTGTAACCGGCTCCTTTGGACTTGATATTGACCCACTTCAAACGGTCAGATTTAATTTAAACTTTGTAGACCTTATCGAGGACCGATGACAATACCTACAATAATTTCATAAATTTGTGAGAAAAAAAAAACTAGAACACACTCTTTTGAAGCTAGCCAAGCTAAAAATAAAAAATAAATAAGAGTTTAAAAACTAAAAAAACACGCTTCTTATTTGTTTTATAACTAAGATTAGAAATGATTAGATTACAAAACATGCACGTGTGTCTGATATTTATATCCAGGTATGTTTTGCTCGAGGTCAAAGACTTCTAATTAAGGCCTTACAACTTAATAGCTTTTATAGATCAAAGACACGCGAATATAACAAAATGGCTGTGATATTGCAAAATGTTTATGATGATTATTTTTGAAAATATAAACAGCTGGATTAAATATAAAATATGAGTTTAAATGAAATTAATTGAAAGATAAAATAAATGAATTAAAAATATAAAGATGTCTACATTAACTTACAAAAATTGATACCTACTATTTAATAAAGCTTAATGGGAATAAATAAATAAGGAGTTTGCGTCACTTCTTCCCAGCTAAAGCACTAGGAAGTGATGAAGGGCGGGCGTTTTGCGAGACTTTCTGACGTTATTTTGACGTTCGAAAATTTGTGATTCGCAGCCTAATTTGAATAAATGACTTAAGATTTTGATTTCAAAACACACAATGTTGTGGTAAATGGCAATTTCAAGTAGAAAGAAACATTTTAAGAGTGCAGTTGTACACTCCATTTAAAATTCCTTCAATGTACACTAAAATTTATCTCTTGTGTCAGTACTTGCGTGTTAACTATCGCATTTACAAACAGAACACATAAGGAACCGTTCTACAAAATTAGTGTTTGTAGGTACCTTCAAAAGTACCGTTTGTTATAAGTATTGCAATGGTTCGCCATTCATCAGAAAAGAGAAAAACAATGCAGAAAAAACAAGAATAAAAAGTAACGCGTCAAACTAAATTTATTTAAGTTTTCCGTAAGTGGAGGAAAATCAGTGTTGGTGATTTTTAACTCTCACTACTTGAATTCATTAATATGATATCAACTCAATCAATCGAAGTCTACTGCTGAACTTAAACCTCTTCTAGACTGCGCCAGAACACCCTGTCCTCCGCCTTCCGCATCCAGTCAGTCCTTGCCAACTCTTTAGGTCGTCAATCCATCTATCTGGGGGCGTCCCAAACGCTGACCGATACACGGTCTCTAATTCTGGATTTGTCGGCTCCACCGGCCAACGGTCCTTCGACAAACATGGCCAGCCCATTCCAAATTTGACATAGGATGACCTCAAGTTTTACTTCTTCCACTCAAACTATATTATTAAAACAAAGATGAATCTTAACGTGACGTACCCTGGAGGCGATTATCTACAGCAATAATAAAATAGTTAAGTTACGAAATCTGGTCATTACAAAATAATTAACATATTACGTAGATGAACGTGGCCTACGTATTGATGACCCACAAGACCTTGACTGCAGGTATGTGTGTTAATAGCCTAGTGGCCGTGAACTGGTCAACTTGAAGCTAAGGGTAACAACGCTTAGCTCATCTCTAGCTTAGCTGTTGTGCCTCTTGTAGGATATATGGAATGGTTTTACATAGAGAGAACTAGACCTGGTCAAGGTAGTAGGAAATCGGAAAGATTGACGTTACATGACATTAGAATAGAGAAGCTAGCTGGTTGAAGAAGAGAGAAAGAATCGTAGAACTTGCTGCTCTCTTTCGAATTGTTAATGATCGAACAACGAACATCAAGGCTGGACTTCTAACCTCAGATCTAAGTTTATTTACATAAATGTTATTTAAAAAATACGCCTATTTGTACAAAAATAACAAAAATATTTTATACAACATGCATTATTTATTTAAACTTCTCGCAAACAAATAAAGAGGTACGATGGCGGACTTAAAGCCTTAAGCATTCTCTACCAGTCAACCAAGGGTGGTGAAGAGATTAGATGGCAGGTGCTTTGGTTGAGAAGTACAATTATTATTAAGAAGACTATCATAATATTTAATAATGAATTATAAATAATATAGGTTAAAAAGTTACTAGTATAGGCTATATAAACTAATATAAATAGGTTATAGACTTATAATATACAAACATGTATACTTACTATAATATACACTTGTATATTTATACACATGTATATTTACTATAATATACACTTATGTACCTAAACAATTGCGAATGAAGTATTTGAATAAGTGTGACACTTGTAAATCGTAAAAATCTTTAGAACAGTTCAAATTGTTTGATGTTTGCCTTAAAAACACATAATTATCATAATCCCATAACTTGAGCATTGAGTGTATTTAAATAGCAAACAAGTGGGCGAATAATGGCTCTTCAACGAACTCAAGACACCGGTTTTGTTAGGAAAGATATTTATAAGCCTAACAAATTATTGCTCCATCCATTCCTCCTGGAAACTATGCATATGTCATTTGATTATATCGATGGATGTCGTAAATATAGTTATACAAAAATATGCTGAAGCTCATGAATACAGACTTCATCATCACGTGAATGTCGAGGCGATTCAACTCCTTGACAACACTGAATTAGTGCGAAGACTAAAAAGGGTTAAACCCTTTGAGTTAGTGTAGTGCAGTGTAAGTGAACATGAACTACAGTGAAAGTGCTAACTTTTATAAAGAACACGTTAATCAAGTGTCTTCCCCTTAGTTGTCAGTAAATAAGAAAGACTTTATTGGACGATTTCTTAGTTTTATAGTTGCTTAGCAGTTTCAGTTATATTTAAATTACTTATTAGCCCATAGGCGAGATTGTAATGTGAATAAAGTATCATCTAATGTGATACGTTATTTAGCAAAAAAAAATAAAATGATTATATGGTTAAGTTATATGGATATATTATCTTCTTTATAAAATGCCAGTGTTGACTGGTTAAGTATTTTTAATCGACGAAAAAAAACGGAGGAGGTTATCAATTCGACGCGTATATTTTTTTTTTGTTTTTTTTTAATGTATGACCACGCATAACTTTTTACATAGTAGTCCGATTGTGATAATTCTTTTTTTATTGGAAAGGGTATACTCCGAGGGTGGTTTCATATAAATTTGAAAAACAAAATCGAACCCTAAGGGTCGGAAAACAGGGGATGATTGATTGTTCACTCACTGATTGTAATGTTTAACCACGCATAACTTTATACAGAGTAGTCCGATTTTGATAATTCTTTATTCATTGGATAGGGTATATCTTGCCAAGTATTATAAGTACATTAAAGCCACAAAAATATAAAATAAAAACTTTTTACCAAAAAATGTAACCGCCGAAAAAACTGAAAAGCAAAAAATAATAAACCTTAAAATTATGAGTCGGCGCTGAAAAATCAATGAACAAAGATCACTCAAAGCGCCGACTCATAATTTTAAGGTTTATTATTTTTTGCTTTTCAGTTTTTTCGGCGGTTACATTTTTTGGTAAAAAGTTTTGTAATGAAAACTCTCGGAAACTTATATGTGAACACATCTTGTCCAGTAACGCAAAAAAGTCAGTGTGCCTGTCTGAAATTGCACGCAAATTCAATCGATAAAAATTACCTGACGTGATTCAAATAAAATAAATAGATAAGGGACAGAATGGGACGGAATTGGCTAAGAAAGAACGGTAGGTAATTTCGTACCTAATTAATTCTATGTACATACAGGGGCGAATTTCACCAAAAGAACCTGAAAAAAACAGGATATTAAGGTCTGTCAGTGTCCTTATTTTCTGTGGAATATTGGCACTTTGATGACTGATTATGCAAATCCAAGTATGTTTACCTATGTTCTTCGTTAAACATTGCGTTATTTATTCAACATCTAAAAAAAACAATGGTAATAACAGTTTTATTATTTTGTATACATATTTAAAAGTTAACGACTCCTATGTCATCATTACGAACACCATGTAAAACCATTAGGTACGATGCGAGTGATAGCAGGCAATCTTCAATAATTACGTTGTAATGAGCCATCAGACCATTGTTGTTGGTTTCGTAAC
This sequence comes from Aporophyla nigra, assembly GCA_947507805.1. Taxonomy (NCBI): domain Eukaryota; kingdom Metazoa; phylum Arthropoda; class Insecta; order Lepidoptera; family Noctuidae; genus Aporophyla; species Aporophyla nigra. The sequence continues at coordinate 19,298,959 of OX382292.1, read as the reverse complement.
AGCCTGTAGGCGCAGACAGCATAACAATTTTCTTTAATATCGCCTCCGTTACGAAATTTAACTAGGACAAGGTCGATATTTTGAATCTTTATGCATGTTAACAATGAATTTATATCTCATCTTCATTTTACCTTGATGATACTTTCGTCATCGTTAAGAAATGGTTGATTGAATTATTCTCATAAATTCGGATGATATTGAAATTCAAAGTTGATATATGCAATCAATTAAATATTCACTTACCAACTTCCAGCAAATTTTCAGATTAAGAAATGACTACTTTTTGCCTGCATCTTCGCTCACGTGAAGGTCCCACGAGAACGTACTACCGGGACAAAATGTATCCCACGTGTTAATCCAAGTTATAAACAACGTGTGTACCAAATTACATACAAATCCATTGTACTCCAACTATTTCCCACGGCAGTTGACTGCAAAAGATGCTATAAAAATAATGGGGAGAATCAGAACAGCTAGTACAAAATAAAATAAACAAATTATGGGTGCTGGTAATAGGGGCAGGTTCCGGAATTACGCGTTACACGCAACGGTTTCCTTCCTTGTGCAACCGTTGCACAGTTGGCGGTGCGCGGTGACCATCTGTAAGCCTCATAATATCAACTTCTCAAAATGAAAACCAGACACAAAATGTCCACTTCTCAGAATGTCAACTTCTTAGAATGCTAATTCGCATAATGACAATTTCTCAAAATGTCAAATTCTCACAATAACAACTTCTGAAACTGACAAATTCCCTTGAGGACATCTCCACGTAGTTTCTAATTTTACAAGGTCGATATATTATTTATAGTTTTCTCAGATAGAAATAAGAATCAAAAGTAATCCGTACTAAAACTGCATGTATTCTATAACGTATCTAAACATTTTCCATTTTCAAAATGTTTTTCTATTTTAATCATCATTTCGTCCACAATATAGGCCTCCCCGAATTTGGGAGGGTTAGCCAAAATTGCCACGCTTGGAAGGCGGGTCGGCGATCGCAATATGGTGGTAAAATACATAGAGAACGCTGTTGCCCATTTTCTTGTAAGTCTCTTAGTCGCCTTTTACGACACTCTCGGGAAGAAATGTGATGGTGCTATTCTTTATACCTCTGTTTTAGTAATACGAAGGAAATACCTCAATTAGCGCCCGAACCACCCATTGTAGCCTTAGCCACCATGCTTCAATTAACACCAGAAGTTCGGTGCGCTCTTTAAAATAGTGAAGATATCAGCCGTATTTTCTATGATTTATTAGGTAGTAAAATATCGTGAAACCTTCTCAAGAGCCAATTAGAGGCAGGTGCAATACCGTCCATAAAACAGGTAATGTGGCAGAACTAATTAGAAAGTAGACCTGGCAACCTGATGTGAGGGTGAGGTTGTTCTAAACCTTGACTTGAAACACTGATCGGGTATCTATTAGAGATTTCTAAACGGGTTGGGAATACTTGTGGTAGACCGCTTACTTAGATTAAAGTTATTGCGCATTACAAGACCATCAAGCGTAGTAATGCCGACAGCCTTTTGGGTACTTTTCCCATTGATAGCAATGTAGACGATTTTTAACCGACGAAAAAAAACGGAGGAGGTTATCAATTCGACGCGTATATTTTTTTTTTGTTTGTTTTTTTTTATGTATGACCACGCATAACTTTTTATATAGTAGTCCGATTGTGATAATTCTTTTTTTAATTGGAAAGGGTATACTCCGAGGGTGGTCCCATATAAATTTGGAAAACAAAATCGAACCCTAAGGGTCAGAAAACAGGGGATGATTGATTGTTCACTCAGTGATTGTAATGTATTACCACGCGTATCTTTATACAGAGTAGTCCGATTTTGATCATTCTTTTTTCATTGGATAGGGTATACCTTGCCAAGTATTATTAGTACATTAAAACCACAAAAAATTGTAAAATAAAAACTTTTTAACAAAAAATTAAACCGCCGAAAAAACTGAAAAGCAAAAAATAATAAACCTTAAAATTTTGAGTCGGCGCTGAAAAATCAATGAACAAAGATCACTCAAAGCGCCGACTCATAATTTTAAGGTTTATTATTTTTTGCTTTTCAGTTTTTTCGGCGGTTTAATTTTTTGTTAAAAAGTTTTTTTTAAATTCCTTTTGAAGTGATAATATTTCTTATGGGAGGGTAAACCGCTTAGTTACGTAACGCGGAATGGCGCCAGTCTGTCTGGCTTCTTTTGTGCCTCGTAGTTGATTGCTAGGTTTAGCTACACTTCCGAAGATCAGCCTTTGGGAGGGGGACAATTATGTTTTTGTTTTACTTTGTCTCAGGTTCACTAAGTTAAGCTGCACTTCTCAAGATCAGCCTTTGGATGGGTGGCCATTTAGTTTTTGTTTTGCCTTGTGTCGCAGGTTCACTAAGTTAAGCTGCAATTCTCATGGTCAGCCTTTGGATGGGTGACCATTTAGTTTTGGTTTTGCCTTTTTTTATTTACATCATTATCATCAATCATCATTTCAGTCTAAAGACTTCCACTGCTAAACATAGGCCTACCATAAACGCCACGTTTAGCAGGCGGGTTGACGATCACAGTATGGTGGTAAAATTCATAGAGAATGCTGCTGGCCACTTAATAATAATGGAACTTGTCAACGCATATTCAAACCGAGCTATCAAATCAATGTATGAACTTAAACGAAGCTCAAGGAAGAGTCATGTAAGGATCGTAGCAAGTGGCGTTCTGTAGTTTCTGCCTGCTCCCATGGGAAGAAGGCGTGAGGTTATTTATGTTAACAAATATATAAAAACACAAAGGAACAATAACTATCAAAAACACAGTGCCAACACTATTTTATTACGAATTCAAGTAAAATGCCGATTATGTAAAGCCGTAGGATTGTCCCGTTGAAGTGAGAACAATGGTCACTTTAACGGTAATCACCAACAAGCATTGTGGAGGCCTATTCTGACGGATGCATGGAGAATCGTACAATTTTGGTAATGATTGATTTCCTTTGAATGATTTGGTAACTAAACGTTATTTAATTACGATGTTTTATTTGTATAGTATTATTTACATTACTGTTCCGCGTGTCGCCTGAAGTAAGGAATGGCATCATCCCATTTCCTCCCGTGGGTGTCGTAGAAGGCGACTAGGGGACTTACCAGAGAATGGGCAGCAGCGTTCTCTATGCCTCTTACCACCATACTACGATCGCCAATCCGCCTGCCAAGCGTGGCGATTATGGTACGTCAGTGGACATCTTTCGTCTGAAATCGTGATTTACATTACCATCGGAGCAAGAAGGAAGGTAAAAGCCTTACCATACAAAGCATAATATATGCCAGTATTCTCCCGAAGGGTTAGTCAAAGGTGTACCCTATGATGGGCTACACAAAAAAAAGAGGAGTGAGTTATACACACCTAATTATTATCCACCACGAATGCTCAGTGCGGGTTGGTACTAAACTAGCCTACGATTTTCTAATGCTACTTTGTTTTTGGTAGCTTTGTTTGGGTTCCTATGAAAAGACGTGAAATAGTATTTATTTATTTTTTATACGAAATAGAAGAGTACTTATCTTACCTAAAATGTAGGTATGTACCTGCCCAGACACTGAGAAAATTGAATAAATCAATTTAATGAAAGGAAACGGAAATATGTATATATCGACAAAGGTATGTCCAGAACCTGTAATAAAAATACTTTTTTAGGAGAAGCAATTTTAAAGCTGAAAAACGGCTGTATGTCCATGTAAATACAGCGAGCTATAATTTACAGTTAATCACACTACTTGTACACTATCTGCATTTATTTCTTGAACTAACAAAACGAATAGCATAATCATTATAATGAGTCTCTAATGTCCCTACTGCTGTATTTTGTAAAATAAAGTTAGTTTACTTTTCGTTACTTCAATAACGGTGTATACAAAACGTGCCAATTGAAAAACTATAATTGTTGGTTCGCCCACAAATAAATTAACTTTGTGCGAGTTTGCACGATTCGGCGAGTAATTTCGTACGAGTCGCCTAATTAGCCGTTTCATTACGATATTTTACAAAACTAATTATAGCTACTATGTAATTTTCATTATAATTGCATTTCTCAAACATTATAACGTTGATGACTGTGAAAGTTAATGTTACAATAAACAATACAGTCACTGTATATTTAAAAATATTAATGTATTTAATGTGCATACAAATGCAACTTTTGTTCTGATAGCTCAACATGAGTGAATGAAAGTTCCAATTAATAATTCTATGTACATCTTTATGTATTTAGGTTGTATGTGATGATTTTAATATTTTTGATCGTGATGCGTGTTATATGTGTCACGTAAAAATCCTAATTGCGCAACGCACTATTTATCAGAATCTGAATGGGATTGAAGATTATTTTTAAAACCATTGCGTCATTTGTTCGAATAAATTGTAAGCTCAGCAACGTAAATAACGCAATGAATGTTGTTTAACTATCAAAATGAAACCGATTCCTACTGATAGCAAGTTACGCAATTACCCCTCTGGTCGTTCTTAATACAAGCTAGGCAAAGTCAGCAAAATTAATTGTACAGTCAGCGTCAAAAATATATGGACGAATAGATTCAAAATGATCTCAACGACTAAGAAAATTAAACTTCATCTCAATTGGTTAAAGTTCTTGTCAGAATGACAGTTGTCGTGTATTGTTTTCTTTCTGGAACATTATTTGTGTCATTGGGTTCATATTTAGATCATTTTGAATAGTCTGTTCGTCTCACTATTATTGACGCTGACTGTAAAACAAATTGACACCCTATGAATGTCAACTTGTCGTGTTAGAGCCATTTCATACTAGCTGTATGATATGGCTCTAAAACGAGAAGTTGAAAAATTACAGTTGTGGTTTAAATACACAGATAATTTAAGTTAGTATTCAATTTGCTTGGAAATTGATTTACCTGACTATTCGTAGTTATAACGATGTAGTTAATTGCAAAATGCTTGCGTCGTAATTCTAGTACAAGTAGTTTTATTTAGAATACCAAACATGGATAACTTGACTTGAAAAATCTAGTCCATTACGTGTTGTAAGAATTGATTCTCAGGATTTAGTAAATTGGATATGTAAAGATTGAGCACACAAAACTACTACAATCTGTAAAAATTCTTTAATAAGTTTTCAACTTTATCGCTAAAGTATTAGGTTCAAAATTCGGGTAGCTTGATGTGCTGGCGTCTGTACGAAGATTACAGATCGATTTCTCATTCAATTACTGCCGATTGAAGCTAATGTCTAAGTACATAATTCTTTCATTGCAAATAAAACGCTAACATGTGCAGTAACTAAACTTAGTAAGTAAAGTTAAATAATGTTATGAAAGACAGTACTTACCTGCTCAGCTACAACTTTACTGGGGATATTACCATGTCTTTTTATCCTCTATGAAATATTTATATGAAAAGTACTAAATAGGTGTTGTAAATTCACAAAGAGATGTGTTGTCCGTGATATGCTGGGTGGCAGGGACATCGACGCACAAAATGGAAACCATGAATTCAGCAAATGGTTCTAGTCCCCCTGGCGCAGAAATATTTCACCGGTTAGTAGAAAAAACCTGTTGCTTCATAGAAAAGTCGAATACCTACGCGGTCCAAATGCACGAAAGAGCAAATTTATTTTTTAATAACCGACGATAATTTTCAACACAGTGGGGTTCAGAATTTATATAGAGGTCCCTGCCACTGTATATGATAGTCTTAGGCCCATACGATAGAGTTATAGATTCAGGGAGCTGTAATACAGATTCTAGTTTCTACATAGTACCTACTTAAGATTCTTTAGCTACAGTACGTACGGCGACAAATCAAGCCATACTTTTCCAGTATAACCTGACTTCTCATTGTACGGAAAGCTTATACGTATGCGAGGTCTATTAAAACTGGAAATGTAAAGCTTGATTTGTAGCTGTGTGTACCTAATCTTGTGTAGGGTACATAAAGTCGACTAGGCACTTTACTAGAAACCAGTTCTTTTGAATCCAATAATTTTCAAAGCTGTAACTGACACCATCACATACCCAAAAACCTACAAAAAAAAAAAGTAAAGAAAATGTCTTCGAAAAAAAATTACGATATAAAATTGTTCGTAGCAACTAAACCGAAATTATTAGTGTAACGATTAATTATATCGATAACGAGAAACGATGAGTCCAATCGAACTCTCACTTTCTTAGGGAGAGGTGACTACTGAGCGAGTATTTGAAAGTGAAACAGAAGGGAACAGGAATGTACCGGTGTATAGTTTCTACTCGGATCAGATTACGCTACATCTCTTGTTTGGCCGGTAAACGTCTAGGTGCGTAGGTAAAAGTACGGACCTACGTCACTTTCGTTTGGGCTCCTTATGGCTAGAAACGGAGTGACTCCCAATATGACGAATAATAGAGAAGTACGGAATAGAATAGATTTATTATCTTACCACAAATTACAGTTTAGAGTTAAATTAGTCTACAGATACAATTTTGTACTTAATTTGTGGAAGACTGGTGCCTAAAGTAAACTTTTTTCAAAACCTGTAATTCAGGTCACCAAGCCCCTTAACAATGTATATATTTCATGTATTGTACTGTAACTCATTTATTTTTGGAAGAAAAATACATGTTACACCGACCCCAAATAAATTAGGATTAGGGTAGGAGAGTGACAGATCCCAGTAGGTATATTTGGCCAGTTTTGTTAACACGTTCAGTGCTGAGAGCTCTCCTGGAGGTTTCAATTTAGCGCAAACGTAATGCAGGTGACCCTTCTGGAGGGTCTACTTGCAATATGAATAGCAGGATGACATTTACCTACCTATGAATAGTGGGTGGAGTCAAAAGTGAAAGAAAAGAAAGAGAAAGAAAGAAGGTACGTTTATTTGCGGCAAACGTGACGCAAAACAAGAGCAACAATAAAAAATAAATTGTGTTATAATTTCCATGTAATAAGGTTACGTGGAGCTACATAACATGATATCTGATAAATGCTTGCAATGATTGGTCTGGTCCACTCAAATAAATGTCGTTATTTCTTCAAAATAATATTTCAGTCATTAATCTACGTTGTCTTGATATTATTTAACCAAGATTGTGTCTAAACTTTAAAAGAAACTTTTATCCTTGAATTTGTTTTGCCATTTCTTCACAAGGGTAGTCAGATAGGAAATTAATATCGATTCGATCTTGTAATTTTTTTTTTATTATATGACGTGAAAAGGTGATTCCGGTATACAATTTACAGAATAAACATTTTCATTTCATTTGTTTAACCCAGACTGTTGTAAGGTCAGGCCAAAATTTTGTTTCCTGAAAATGGTTGCGATCTGTTCATGCGAGGCAGTGATGTCACTGAAATTACACAGTCAAACAGAAATCACGTTTATGAGTAAAACAGAGAACTATCATTATATAAACTTTATGTACTAATAGATCTATCTAGTTTTTTTCCAAACGGTGGGGTTGATTTGGGACATCACAGTAATTGGGTATCACGATTTGTCTTGGTAGGACTGGTTGCCAGACTTTTGGGCTTCAACTGACCCGTACCTTTTGCTAAAGATCTACGAAAGACGGCCAGGATTAAAGGGTTAGCGTGCTTTCTGAGGCACGGTGGCGTGCCATACGCGAGCCAACTGCGGTAAGCGTGGTTTAACCTAAGCTCAACCCGGGCAGCTGTTATCATTTCGCCACTTGAACCTCATATAAACACTATGTAATGTGTTACCAGGTGGAAATAAATGGCAAGTCATTCTAACCTAATCTGTCTGAGTTTGTTTCGGTCTTTCTTCTTAGAGTAGTCAGATAGGAAACACCGATCTCATCTAGTTTTAAAATATGATTGACGTGTAAAACCTATTTGCAGAAATAAAACCATTTATCATTTATATTTGTTGATATCAAACGTTGTTTTTTTTTAATCCGTAATAGGTATATTTTCTTGCTACTTTACAAACCAATGCGGTAAAAAGAAAAGGCAATAAGCATTAACTCTTGTGGATAAGTACCATTTATAATACCAACACACAGTGTTGTTAGTAGTTTTACACTGTAGATAATAAATGTTGCGTGAAAGAACGAGCAGTTTGTTTAAATTGGTTTAATGATATGTTAATTGTTCCTTGTAAGGTACAAGACAACTTAGAGAACTTGTTATCTTTTCTGTTTTTAATGACTTAGTTTTTAAATGCTGGTACTAAGGTCATAATTGTTTTGGGAAGAAGATAACTGTCGTCACTGCGATACCCCTCAGAATTCACATAGAATAGTAGATTATTAACCAAGGGGGTAATACCCGTACCCGAGCTTGGTCCTTACCGAGCAATGGGTAGCTCGCCGCCCGGTAAGGACCAAGCTCGGGTCGACGGCGCGTAGTGTTCCACGCGCGCCTCAAAGAGATGTCAGCAGTACTGAAGGGGTCTGCTAGGACCGATGCCTGCCAGGGTCGCGTGATTGTTCGAAAGAGATACCGTGACCCTGACACATAGGCAACTGAAGGAACACGGGTGGGTTTTAGTCAGTAAAAGTCTGACACGCCCTCCCGCTCCGCCCAGAGCGGGAGAAGTCATTTGATGAATTCCCATCCAAAAAAAAAAAAAAAAAGGGGGTAAAGCAGTGTCTTCTGTCGCGGGTGATGATTTAAATCGCGAGCGTAACGAAGGACTCGACGTTAAAAACTTAAATCACGAGCGAAGCGAGAGATTTAAGACGAGTCCTGAGTGTAGCGAGGGATTTAAGTTCACCCAAGACTAAGACAGCTTTATCACCGAGGAAAATACTTTTCGTACCATTTGCGAAAAAATTAACACAATAATAATATGAGATAAGCATTTATTAAAAATAATGACAATTAAAAATAAATTAAAATAAACTTAACGTTTATGTATTTGAAGAAAATAAAAACGCGGTAAATTCCTAGACTAATATTTTTTTGTCGAAAAAGCAAAGGCATCAAGCTCATACGGCCTCGTCGGTTTTTGTAATTTTATTTAATAAATCATAACTGCAGCTGCATAATAAATGCGTATTCCTTTTTCAAAAAGATGTATAATGCTTTATATACAAACTCAATGGTGTAAACATAGATGTACTTCAGTATAAATTTCGGTAAGTATTCCAAATTTAAATCACATTCTCCCCCTAGAGCGTGAATAAAATTCAGTACAATTTTCTTTCCCTGTTTTTAACAGATTAAAAATGACTATTGTTATGTTCGCTTTTTGTGGCATAGAATGTCACTTTTTTGAGCAAGTGGTACGAAAAATAGATTACGGTGTTAGTGTGCTTTTGTGGAAGCGATGGCGTTTCTCGGCTGTAGGTAGATACTATATTGTATTTTGATAGATTGTGAGGCTAGATCAGACTGGTAAAGTTATTAAAATTACTGCTGAGAATGATTGGTAATCATTCACAGAAATTTTACCTCTGATTTTGGATCACAGTCAAAATCAACGTCATCTTTGTTCTTGTAATAATAAAGTCGCTTTAAGGTTGCTGCTACTAACAAGTCTATCAATATCACAGTGATCTTTATTTTCATTAAAATAAGGTTGCTGTTAGGTTGCTGCTGTTAGAAGAAACATAACTAAGAACGGACTTTACTGCGTTTCAAATTGGTTATAATATTTTGTTTCCTGATATTCAAATTCAAATGTGTAACTGGGCTCTATTCTATCATTTCAGGTAACTATTCCGTGGAGCACATAGACAAAGTGTGTCTGTCTCTACGTGCTGACTTCGGCAACTGTGTCAAGGTGACTGGTCTGCTGGGGAGACCTGACATGCTGTTCGTCTTCGATGCCAGTGAGGTGGAACGAGTGTTTAGGGGCGAAGATGCGGCGCCGCATAGGTGAGAGTAGTTTAGAATACAATCGACTACGCTCGTTAGTCGGTTTGATTACTGGAGCTATGCTTATGATCGAACCGAGCAATGAACGAAGGTCAAACATAAACCTCGAATCGAAACTTGACAGATTTCATCTAATGATTGAGAATCTTTATAAAATAATTGTAAAGTGAAATTTTGGACATATTCTTAGTTAAACATATTCAGAAATTACGTATCTACCAATCGATTCCACTTAGTTCTTTCATAAAATAAACTTTCAAGAATTAAGTGGAATGATAGATCCTTATTTACAACATAGGAAAAATTCAAGTTTAGCAAATTATATGAAGATTTATGACTTTGGAGAAGATTGTGTTACGATAAATTATTTTATAAAGGCAAAAGAAGATATGAAAGGAAAAAGAAATAATCAATAAAATTATTAAAGTAAATCAGAAGTAGTAGATGATTTTAATCTGGTAACAGAAATTTAGGACATAAAGATGGAGCAAGCTCGCAAGAGAAGGCAGTTTCGACTGAAATTGCTATCACATTTATAACTAATCCACCACTGACCACTTAGGTCATCCAGTGGAGGAAGTGGAGCTCTCTGGAAACCTTCTCCATATAATGTTTACCGGTGCCAAATTTCATACTCCTCAGACCGCGTACCTAATTTTTGTAAAAAGGTGTACAAAGTTTTTTATTTACTTATTAATATATGTATACATAGATTAGATAAAAAATGTAATAGCTGCTAAATGTAGTAGGTAAATCAGATTCTTCTTGTGTAAAAATTTGGTTATTATTTACAGGCCTTCAATGCCCTCTTTGAACTATTACAAACATACGTTGAGAAAAGACTTCTTCGGTGCCGAGGAGAACTGTGCTGGTGTTATTGCCGTGTAAGTACTTATTACTAATTGTATGTCTTGATTAATATTCCTCTAATTGCACGATAGTACGGTCAAGGAGAGACCCTGTTTAGCAAGTTTAAAACTTTCCTACATAGCGTGCGTATGTCACTTTTTCGGACTGTCAATTTGATTCAAAATTTTAGTAATAACATAATGGGAAAAATAATGAGGTGCAAGTAAAAGTGAACCTTAAGGTGCATATTTAAACGTTTTAATTATTAGGCAGTATTCTTATGTGATCAAAGTCACTAATGGACAATTATTGTAATTGCAGTTCTCATGATATAAAATAAGCAACACTTGAAGCCGTACCCGTAGTTGTATCTAATCTATTGAAAGTTATTCATTTTCAATGCTTACAAAAATTGCTCCTGTTTTAGTATTTACAAGAGGTCTGTGTTTCAGGCACGGTGAACAATGGTCAGCCTTTAGAACCAAAGTGTCCCGAGTAGCGCTGAGTGCTGGAGCTGCAGCTCAGTACACGGTGCCCGTCTCTGAAGTAGCAGATGCTTTCATTCAAAGGTAATCAAAAGCTTCAAAGTATCTGTGAGGCCTCGAGTGAAGCGACTTGCGTCAAGCGACATGCGTGCACGTCATTTCTTTCCATCTGTGCGTCACGGTGGTTTGAGCTCTAGACAACTTGGTCCATTTGTTTTCTCCGCTTGTCGTTGTCGCAAGATGTGACGTGCTTGAGCGTGTAGGTTGTGGCCAAAGGGCCAGAAGTTTATCTCATCACTACACAGTTATCCTTTTAAATTCCTTTTAAACTTTTGCAGAATACGTAAAATAAGGGATGAAAATTCGGAAACACCTGGCGACTTTTTGAATGAAGTGCACAAATGGTCTTTAGAATGTAAGTATACCTGTTTTCTACCTAACTATCAATATTAGTATTAATTTTAAGGGCTCTGAACCCGGCTTAATAGCGATATGATGCACTTGTTTGGGCGCATTCGATTCGGTAGTTTTTGTAGAACAACAAAACGGACCCGAAGCAATTAACCACCAACATACTCGGATTTCATTCGGGTCTTTGTGATTGGAAAACTCCGCTTGGTATCTACTTTCGCTGAATCATGTTCGGGTCGAGTCAACGGCATTTTCCCGAACACATTTTTTCTTATATTATTTTTTTTACGCCCGGCTGCACCGAATCATGCTGACAAGAAGAAATGTGTGACAGCCGCCACAGCACATAAAAAAATATTGCCCATCTATCACTGTTTCAGTGCTAGCTGAAATAGAACAAATAACTCGGAGGTTCTGTCAAAAACCTAACAAGCATATCTTTGTAATTCTATTGAATAACCTTTTGCCGGGTACATTATAATATATGAAATGGTATACATATTAGTGTTATATACACAAACGCCGTGTGGTGCCGGACGTAAAGAATAGCACCATCGCATTTCTTCCTGTGGGTGTAGAAGGCGACTAAGGGACTTAGTAGAGAATGGGCAGTGCCGTTCTCTGTGCATCTTACCACCATTCTGCGACTGCCAATCCGCCTGCCAAGCGTGGTGTTTATGGCAAACCTTTGGGGGAGGTTTTTGTCCAGCAGTGGACGTCTTGTGGCTGAAAAGATGATGGTGACACAAGCGCCACGCGCCAATGGCAACTACAGCCACCGACGTGACGCCGGGTCAGCCGTCCTAATTTATGCAACATGCTTTGTATTACAAGTTGTCGTATTTTTTTCAAAAAGTATTATGCCGGGTACAAATTGGCAAAACTTAATATGAAGTGTAACCATGAGCTGTCTAAATCTATGCAATGTAACATGAATTGAAATACACGTACAACTTGGTGAGTTTTTTCACCGCAAATTACATTTCGCGTTAGGTTTCAGCAATCTGAACCCAAAATTACATTTCATGTTACGTGGAATGTTCTTTAACACCACAATCTATAACGGAGATCATATTTTTTTATAACCTTGATTTAACATTTCAGCCCTCGGCTTAATAGCCCTAGACACCCGTCTCAACTGTTTCGAGGCTCCTGAGGACTCGGAGAGCATGCGTCTGATCCATGCAGTACAAACATTCTTCTTGAGCGTGGGGGAACTGGAGCTGCGAGCCCCCTGGTGGAGGCTGTACCCAACTAAGATGTTCAGGCAATATGTGGCCGCTTTAGATACTATCCTTAGGTGAGGAAATTGCATATGGCCCAAACATTTTATTTTATAATACTTACATTCTGGATTGAGTATATGATTCAGAACCTCCAAGGAAGTTATAAATTAAAAAATAGTCGTTTATTAAAAAAAGAAACTGGCTTTTTCATAGAAAAGTGCAATACTGTGTGAAAGAAAGAAAGAAAGAAAGAAAGAAAGCATTTATTTGTCAGAATATTGTACAAAGTTGTTATGTGGATTATTACGTTCCAAATATTCTGCCGTTTCCGGCGTACAAATATGGTTTTGGAATTATGGGTAATCATTACATTGAAATTTAGTTATTAATCATTAAAATTATGGGTCATCATTACATTAAGATTTAGTTATTAATCATTAGAATTTATTTAAATTACGAAACATTTTTTATGTAAAAGATATTAATTATATGTCAAATTTGCATGAATTCAATGAGATAAAATATGATTTTTACAGAATAATGTCAAATCTTTAGGTAAATTTTTCATTCATAAAATCTTCAGTCGAGTAATAACATTTGCTTAAGAGAAAGTTAAATAATTTACATTTAAATGTTCTGAGACTGAGAGTTTTAAAGCCATCAGGTAATTTGTTATAAACAGTAATGGACATGCAGTACACATTATTAGAAAATAATTTAATCTCGCCTAGGAACATGAAGCATATGCACTTTGCGGCTGGGTCTGGATACAACATCATTATACAAATCAAATTCATGTCTATTTCGGTGTATAAAGATACAGATTTCAAAAATGTATAGTGCTGGAATTGGCAGTATTTTAAGTTTCTTAAATAGTGGAACACAACTGTCCAGTGGGTGCGCTCCACAAATTGAGCGTACGCATTTTTTCTGAGCTCGAAAAACTCTTGTAAGTTCAACTGAATTACCCCATATTATAATGCCATAGCGCAGAATTGATGACACATAGCCATGGTATGCACATAGTGCCGCGTTAACACTAGCCACACGTGTTAGTCTATATAAAACAAATACAAATCTATCTTTCTTCTTACATAGATTGTCAATATGAGATTTCCAATTACAGTTTTTGTCAATAATTATACCCAAGAATTTTGCGTAATCGACCTCTTCAACTGTCTCATTTCCATATTGTATTTTAAGTCGTGGACGCGTACTGTTATATGTCTGGAATTGTATCATTTGTGTTTTCTTAATGTTAATATGTAGATTATTGTGTTCTAGCCATGTAATAATTTTATTTAATGTCATGTTTATTTCATTTTGGTACTCAATAATGTCGTGATTTTCTTTTATAATACTAAGGGTCGTATCATCCGCATATAGGATACATTTGTGGGAAGTTACACTAGGCAAGTCGTTAGCATATAGCAGGAATAAAAGCGGCCCTATTATGGTCCCTTGTGGAACACCACAGTTATTTTCACGATACTGTGACCTATATGTGAGCTTTTGATTTCCTGTTTGTCCTGAAATCTCAACACATTGCTGTCGATGTGTAAGATAGCTTTCGAGCCATTTCAAAGCGTTACCCCTTATGCCATATCGTTCTAATTTATAAATTAAAAGTCTGTGGTTCACGAAATCAAAAGCCTTGGACATATCCAGAAAAATAGAGACAATTGGTAGTTTATCATTAAGGCTTTTCGTTATTAATTTTAATAGAGCAAAACAAGCTGTTGTGGTCGATTTATTTTTTCTGAAACCAAATTGATCTTCACTTAGAATTTCGTATTTGGATAAAAAACCGGAGAGCTTCTCATGCATGACCTTTTCAAGTATCTTGGATAATATTGGTATGAGTGTTATAGGGCGGTAATTATTCATATCACTTCTGTCACCTTTCTTATGGATTGGTTTAACAATTGAGAATTTTAACCGTGAAGGGAATAGACCTTGCATAAATGACAAATTAATAATATGACTGATATGAGTAGATAAAAAAGTAGAGCATAATTTAAGAATTTTTGTGTTAATGTCATCGTAGCCTGTAGAGTTGGTTGATTTTAAAGAGTTTATTATTTTATATACATTGGTGTCATCAGTTGGAGTCAAATACATAGTATTTGGTTGATAAGGTATGGGTGGTATGTAGTTAATGGATGGGTTAGAGGTGTCATTTGTTATATCAATAAAATAATTGTTAAAAATGTCAGCAATTTTTTCAGGTTTAGTGTAAGTTTGATTGTCTAATTGAATTTTATTTATGTCATGAGAATTTTGTGTTTCGCTGGTATTACTTTTTATTACTTTCCAAGCAGCCTTACATTTGTTACTGGATTGAGCCAAATAACGCGTGTTCTCGCCTTTTTGTGCCTGCAACATGCATTTTTTTAGTATAGCAGTATATTTACAGTAGGTGTTTTTATGACATTTTTTATTTGCTGTTGAGAGACGATATTTCAGATATAAACGTCGTTTGTTTATACAACACTTTTTTATGCCTTTTGTCATCCAATTATGTTTTAAGGGCTTCATAGTTATTTTAAACTTGATTTTTGGGAGACATAAATTATAAAATAATAGTAGAATGTCATGAAAATAATTAAATGCAATGTCAGTATCTTCACTCTCGTAAATATCTGAGAAAGACAATGAGGATAAACAGTTTACAAACTAATCTATATTATCCTGATTAAAATCGCGTCTTTGTTCAAAATAAAATGGTCTTTTAATATTTGTGGTTTCTACTGTAACGTCAAAACATATCGATTGATCTTTTGCAAAACAATTAAAAAAAATTATATATAACGATGTTTTTTACGTTTGGTATTAAAGATCAATATGCTGGCTCCACATCCCACTTAAACTTAAGGGGAAGATAAATATATAAAACCTTGGTCAGACCTGCTATCTTGTATGGGTCAGAATGTTAGGCCACAAAAGGAATGAATGAAAGGCATTTGCATGCAGCTGAGATGAGAATGTTAAGAGGGATGTGTGGTGTTACACGAATGGATAGAATAAGAAATGAGTACCTACATAAGAAGAAGTCTGAAAGGAGCACCAATAACTGAAAAGTTGTGTCGGAATCGGTTGTCATGGTATGGTCACGTGATACGGAGTAATGAGGAAAATGTGGGGAAAGTATTGAGTATGAATGTCGATGGCTTTAAGAGTAGAGGGATACCAAAGAAACGATGGATGAACTGTGTGAATTATAATATGGATAGAAAGGGAGTGACTACTGACATGACGACTAATAGAGAAGTGTGGAAGAAAAAGACATGATGCGCCGACCCCAAATAAATTGAGATCAGGGAAGGAGAATGATGAATGATGATGATGCAGACTCCATGGTTTCAGTTAGCTCATGGATGTCCCTGTCCCTGTATGGAAACCCTTATTTCACCAGTTATTGTAACTTACCGACTTATGTCTTGTCTAACCCATCGCGGGAAACTAACAGAAGGCCAAGTTTTGTAATTAAAAACGTTTAAAATCTAGTCGCAATCTCATCTCGGCGACAGTCAAATGTCAACAACTTGTCAAAAATGTATGGAATTTACTCGAGGTATTTTTGACAGACTGAGACTGATCAGACTTTGAATGTTCTTAAAATTACAAGAATTGTCCCCAAGGTGTGATGTTGTGTATGTTATAATAATATGGTACGAGGTTAGTTGGTACCTGTTGCGAGGAAAAAATCCAGTTGTGCCATTAAGCTTTTGGAGCCTCCTTTTAACCAAAAAATGCATGTATAATAGGACTCGTCTCTTCCATAGTTAAGCAAAATGACAACTTACTACGGACACCGTAGGTATTTAAAATATTATATGACTGAAAAGACAGCTGTGCTGCTGGGGAGTTTATTACTCCACTCCTTCCCAGCACTAGAAAATGGTGAAGAGCGGTTTTGGGGGACTGTGTTATGTAATTTTGAAAGTTCAAAAAGAACTGATTCTCAGCCTTGTTTCAATACATTCAAAAACTTACCATTTTAGTTACAGTAAACTAATTTCTTTCATGGTCGACTTTTACTTCTACCAAGTACTGTATTGTTTACTACATGAACTACTACACCGTATCAGCATTAGGAGGATCTCGTAGACCCTTTATTGCAAAAACATAACCAGTTGTAAATTTCATTTCAGCGTAACTCTCAGACACGTGGAGAAGGCGCTAAAGGAATGTGAAGCTAGCGGCAGCAGTAAGTCTCTTCTTCAAGACCTGGTGACAGCTGCAGGTCCTAGAGTAGCAGCAGTGGCAGCTCTGGACCTGTTCTTAGTAGGAATAGATACGGTGAGAACCAATCAAGTAATAAATCTAATAAATTCTAATAGAATTATGAATGGTTCAAGAGAAGTTGCCTGATAAAATCTTTTAGCAATACTTTACAAAATGCGGTCTTTCCTCATGAGAAACTAATAGCAATGTTTTGCATAACGCCATAAGAACTCTATACAAGATTGCAGGGAAATGGACACGCACATTGTAACCATAAATTCCGCAAATAAATTCTAGATCCCTTAGACTTAGGGTAGAAACTATTAGTTGATTATAAGAAAAACTTCAGTTTCAAAATAGAAATGGTATACCTTTGCGGTAGATGTTTTATCTAAATAAAATGTTGTGAACACGATGGAAATCTTTAAAAAACTCTGTTTTGTACATTTTTAATTATTATATTTCATTTTCCAGACATCAAACGCAGTAGCTTCAATTCTGTATCAGTTATCATTAAGACCCTCAGTCCAAGAGCGATTGTACGAAGAAATCCACAAAGTTCTACAGGACAGACCTATGAAACCTGGGGATGTCAACCAAATGCCGTACCTGAAAGCGTGTGTCAAGGAAGTTATGAGGTGACTAACCTTACTATTATTTATTTACACTTAACGGGACAGTACACGTAATGGCAATAAAACTTCTATGGTGTTTCGTTCAGTATACTTCAACAGTTTAATTTAATTGATAAAAATCTTAACTTGGTTAATAAGTACACTGACAGATAGCGCACAAACAACTTTATTCGGTATATATATAACGTGTTAAAAAATTAACTGCAAGAATTTCGTCCACTTACTCGACATCGAAAAACGAACACATAATTTTTTTTTAAATTTTTTTTAAGCATTTTAATATTTTCACATAAATAAAACAATTTATTTAAATACTTTTTTGTGCGCTGTACGCGGGGCTGCGCTTGCGGCATGGACCGTCATTGTACCGCGCGCGAGCGACTCGCTAGCGGTTTCCCCGCCGCCCGCTACTCTTCCCGCAGCTCTCGCTACCCTTTCCCGACCCGATTAGTCGATCGATATTCGTCGCGCGATACGGGTGTGATTCCCTGTGTAATTCCGGCAAATACATGCGTTCGCGCAGTTTCGCGAATACTTTTAATAATGCCGTTTACGTATTCCAATCGAGAGTACTTAGATATGATAGTGTGCTACATTATGAGTGGTGAAAGTTTAGCTGCGGCACGTAACCGTTACCGTGAACTGTATGGTGAGCAACGACGAGTACCTGCTGTCCAAAACATCCTAGGAGTTTACCAGCGCTTATTAGATTATGGTCAGTTTCGTCCTCATCAAGCAGATGCCGGTAGGCCACGGCTCTCCGGTTACATTGAAGATCGAGTGGTGGCCTACTTCAACGACAATCCACATGCGAGCACACGTGACGCATTGCATGGCCGCCTCGGTCGCCCGACCTAACGCCTCTAGATTTTGACGTGACAACGTCTTATAAATTGGTTTGCCGGGTGACACTTCAAGAAACTGCGTTACGCTCCGCTCACGTTATGCGCTCACAATGAGAGCGAGTGAGAGGCACGCGTCCCTTCCACTCGGGCATGGTTAGCCCGCCTAAGAGCGAGAGAGACAGACATATTACCACTCAAAGTCGTTGTCACGTAAAACTTTCGCCCGTATACCGACTTTACAGGCAACCAATTTTTATCTTTGGGGTCGAGTGAAAGACTTAGTATATGGACATAGTGGCAACAACATTCGAAACGTGGACGAATTAAAAACTCGTATAATTAGTACATTTGATTTAATTCAAAGTGACTGAGACACATTAATCGCAGTGCAAGGAAACGTAATACGTCGCGCTAACATATGCATTAGACAAAACGGTGAACATTTCCAGCACCTTTTGTAAATAAGGTAAAAATTAATACCTCTTTTAAATAGTTTTTTAAATTATTGTAAATAGGTTGATTCAAATTTTTTAAACATACCAACTTATCGAGCTAACTTAATTTAAACAGTTAAAATATGTATTTGTAAGTAATACGATAATTTGCCAGTCCAAAGTCTGAGAAATGTGATGGGAAAATTAGAATCAGCTGTTTACGAATTTGCGCCGTCGCGTCGTGTCGCAGGGGTGAACGACTCACGCGTGCGGCGCGGCCGCGGCGTCCTAGGCCGCCGGCGCCGGTGCGCATGCGGTGTACAGTGCGCATATTCAATAATTTTGTGCGAAGTGAAAATATTGAAAATCTCTGAAACGGGTTGTTATTTTGAAATCTTTTTTTGCCAATATTTTTTATTTGTAATTCTAAACAAGTTCTTACTTTTCTTGCAGTTAATTTCTTAACATCTTATATATTCGGTTCCTGTGGACTTAGGAACTAGATGGAATTTGTCGTTAGGCTAATAAGCGAGGCAGATATCATGTTTTTTTTTTATCTTGAATTAAAGGAAGTAAAATGCCTTGAAATACTTAAGTACCTATTGTATTTATTTTTCAGAATGTATCCAGTTGTTATCGGCAATGGTCGACAGCTAACTAAGGATACAGTTATTTGTGGCTACAACATACCTAAAGGAGTAAGTATAACCAAAACCAGTCATTATACATACATAATAGGTACTTGCAATAACTCTCTGTTAAACCGTAGCTGCGTAGCGGAGAACAAAAAAAAATTCAGTAGTATTATGTAGAATTATAAAAAAACGAAACGGTGAGGGAAAACATTGTGCAGAAACAGATGACGGACGGATGTTCTACAGTAAAAAACCGGCCAAGTGCGAGTCGGACTCGCGCACCGAGGGTTCCGTACAAACCTGCAGGTATTCATGGTTTATGCATAAGGCTTATGTTAATGTTTTTTTTTTTTTTTAATTTTTATATTTGAGTTGACTGAATGAAAGGTAAATTGTGGTTTACGATTTATGACGTATTAAAAAAAAAAACTACTTGCTAGATCTCGTTCAAACCAATTTTCGGTGGAAGTTTACATGGTAATGTACATCTATATTTTTTTTAGTTTTATCATTCCCTTATTTTAGAAGTTACGGGGGGGGGGGGGGGGTGGGGGGACACATTTTACCACTTTGGAAGTGTCTCTCGCCCAAACTATTCAGTTTAGAAAAAAATGATTTTAGAAACCTCAATATCATTTTTGACGACCTATCCATAGATACCACACACGTGTGGGTTTGATGTTTTTTTTTTTTGAGTTTCAGTTCTATGTATGGGGAACCCCAAATATTATTGTTTTTTTTTTGTGTAAAAATGTTAATGCGGTTCTCAGAATACATCTACAAACCAAGTTTCAACAGCATAGCTCTTATAGTTTCGGAAATAAGTGGCTGTGACATACACGGACAGACAGACAGACAGACATGATGAATCTATAAGGGTTCCGTTTTTTGCCATTTGGCAATGGAACCCTAAAAATCAAAGATGTACCAACCCGAACCCACACTGGACTCGCGTACACTGGATTTTGGTCTGTTCCCTCTCGAAGAGAGAATGTCTGTGTTCCAGCAGCGATAACGATATAGGTTGATTATACTGAGAAGAATTATGGCCATCCTCTTAAACCATACGAAAGACTGTAGTTATGGAAGAAACCAAAATAAAATTGTAATTAAAATTGTTTTTTTTTTCAGACCCAAGTTATATTCCAGCACTATGTAATGGGCAACTGTGACGATTATTTCACTAACGCGTCAGACTTTCGACCAGAGAGATGGATGATCAGGTCTCCTTCACAAAAACACCATGCTTTCGCATCTTTACCGTTTGGCTATGGAAAGAGAATGTGCCTTGGGAGAAGATTTGCTGAACTTGAAATACATACGGTGATTTGCAAGGTATGGAAAAATACTTTTACATTATTTGGACTAGGTGCTCATCCCAAACAAATTCAAAGTTATTAATCTAAAATAATAAGTAAAAAAGAGTTAAATACTTCATTGTATGGCCAAGAGGTCAAAAAAAAAAACAAAAGAAATGTGCAAACATCAAATCTTTTTACATTCTTGCGCATTCTCGTTCGTTTTTTTTAACATTTTATTTGGATAACCCAAATAAAATGTTAAAAAAAAACGAACACCTTTAAATTTTTCTTAGTACCTAATGAAAAATTATAATTTAGAAAAAAAAAAATTGAATTACGAATGTGTAATGACCATGTAATTTTGTTTTGTAGTTTTGTTTATGAATTTGAACACAACTGACGAATAGTATACTAAGTGTCCTTCGCACAAATATCCATTTGCGCATAAGTTCATTTACTGAAATGTTTATCACGCAAGTGTTCTAGTTCTGTAAGAATCTCAGCATTGTGAAGTAATACCATTAATTTATGATTAGGTTCTTATCCTACTCTTGAAATAAAACAATAAGTTGAAGGAAAACAATTCATTTCCAGATGGTGCAAGCTTTCAAAATGGAATATCATCATGAACCAATGGACTACCACATACATCCTATGTATACGCCAAATGGACCCATTAGATTGAAGCTTACTGACCGGTAGATTTTTCTAACAATTAATATTTTTGTACAGACTCCAGCACACAAAGCTACAATAATCTGTCAAATTCCTTTAATAGGTTTTCAACTTTATTGCTGAACTCTTAAGGTTTGAGATTGATTGGGAAAATTTGACAGTTTCGGATAGGTTGATGTACGGGCAGTACCCAAGCCAAGTTACAACCATTTCGTGTCGAATTCCGTTCTCCAATCGGTAACGCCTCGGTGTCAGCAATTGTAGAAAACAATAAGTTGGTAGCCATGTCAACGCGCCTGAGTCGGCCGCTCGTTCTACAATGTCTTTAGAAAAACGACATTATAACATTATATTATTTTTGAAGAACAATTATTATATTATTTTTAAAGTCGGTTAAAAAATAACGTTGTTCAGAGCATACTGTCAATCCTTCTACACGTGCAGCCTGTGGATTGACTATCAGAGGGCGTATAGTGACCTGAGAGTGCAGTACAACAATGCATTCAGGGTGCTGTAGACAGCTTTGCTGCAGTTATGCGCAAGCGTTGCACCTCCGTCTTAACACGCATGCGTGCTAGTAACAACAGCATCCTGTGTGTATTGTCAGACCGGTGGGATTGTCCGATGCTCGAGCACTGGATACGACTGCACGCAGTCAAGTAAACACGTGCCCATGTATCGGATTATCCCATGATGTTTTTGTATTATTTTAATTTTTTGTATGTAGTTCTTAGTGTCTTGTCTCATTACTAACATTAGTTTCTCATTAGCATTTCTGTGTAACTAACAATTTTATGGATGTAAATCTGAAATAAATGAATATAATAATAATAAAATATAATAACAAAGGATGTAGCGTTGAACATTGTAGAAACGATAATAATTCATTCTATCATTTTGAACGATGTGAACTTGGCTACGAATTTTCTATTCGTTTGTTCTAACCACGTGACTTAACGTTGAGATGATTTCATTCCCATACATTTGATTAGTTTTCGACTAGCGTTAACGATATCAGATTATAAACTGGGCTAGGGGTGCTGTTGTCTGTGCTTAGGAAAATATTGTATTGTATACGTAAGTTTGAAAGAGACACAGAAAATCAGAAGGATAATCTTGATCAAAGCCGAGATCTGTACACTTTACATAGCCCAAAGTTTGGCTAAGTGTTATACTATCTGTAACTGTCGCACCTTTGTCAAATAAATAGTGCAACATAGAGACGACATGTCTAAGTCAAGACGCTTGCTAAGTTTACAGATTTCGGCCTTAATCTGAGTTAAGTTTTGAACTTGCAAGGGCTGATTGATAGACTTCTTCAAACTATAATAATATTTATTCTTCACCGCCTATTTATGGTGAATCGAAAACAAAACAAAGCCATTTTTATGCAAAAGATGTTTGTCTTAGTTGTTTTTATTTTGTTTGGTTGCATCAACGGCACGATTGTGCCTATGTTCAGACCAGTCAGGATGCATCGGCCATATTGTATCTAAACAGACTGTCCAAATACATAGGGTGATTCCGCGGCGTTGAATTTTTTCTCGGTTATTATAAAACACAACTTGAGTTAGTTACTATACTTACGCGCCTCAGCTATTGCGCAGCATACCCTGTATAAATCAGCTGTTTACAGGTATACGCATACATGATTTCAAAATGAAAGGTGCGCAACCTACGTTGTGCTGCAAAGCATAGCTTATATATATATATAGCTTTTGATTTAACGCTTGTATTAATTTCACTCCTCATAAAATTTCCACACCGGCCTTGAAAATCGATTCCAAAAGAGCAAACTCCAAAAATAAACCGTTGCATATATTTTGACTGTGTAGCTAATGAAGTTTTGTAAGAAACAGTAGATTTAAAAAAATAACTAACAAGATTAATCTACTAGGGGTCTAGAATCATGAAATTTATTATGTTAAAGTGAGGTATTCCACTAACAGCACTGATTTGAACAGCACTTGCCCGAACCGCACTTGAGACCTTCCACTAACAGCACTGAAACAAAATTCTGTAACGAGTTCGGTGGAACAATTTATCGTTATTGTATAAAGTGTCCGAACCGCACCTGGTTACAGTTATGTTAAGGTTTTAATTTCTGCGTCCAAGTCCTTGCCACCGTGTATAATTAATGTGTCTATTCATGTAAGATGATATTTTATTAGTTACCATTTAATGATATTGATAGCTTTATAGGTATGTAATAGATTTTGTAGAATGTAAATATATTACTGTAATCATCGTATTTTGTGTGTTTCGTATATTAAATTTCCAGTATTTGTTATGACGTTTGTTTATTGTACCCGTCTTGTATTCCTTTGATCCGATCCTGCCCATCTGTCCTACAGCAGATGAGGAAGCGACGAGCTATTAAATATTTTGTATTCTTCGACAATACATATCTTGACATCGACATACGCGCATTTGGCTCGCGTATCCGACTCCATCTCGAAGGGAGGAGGCCTGTGTTCTAGCAGTGGGAACATTTTAGGTTGAAATTGACATAGTAATTATTGATCGCTGACTGTTTAGGGTCACAGCACACATATCAACTCGGAAAGGGATCGTCACCGTAACGCCTTTCGCCTCGCCGTCAAACAGTCGTCAACCTATTGTAAGCACGGAACCAAAGCGGACCAGCAGCTCCGATACGTCAACTCGGCTACAGCTAGGCGACGCCGCGCTTACGGCTCGCCGACCGCTGGTTGACGTGGCTGGCACCAGATCAGTTTGAATCGACTTTGAAGTAGCCTTGAAAGGGGCAAGGGTGGACGAAGATTCGCAAGCGCGGCGACGGAGAGGCGTAAGCGCAGGGACGACGATCCGTAAGCGCGGGGACCGCTGGTTGCCACGCGCCAGATCGCTGTTCGTGAGCTTGTCCCAAGGCGAATCGTTTACGTTACGATTCCGATTAGTGTGCCTTTCAGTAGGGAGTTTCATACAAATCATATTAAACGACTCGAGTTGACACGGTTACGATCCGTTTCCGAGTTGATATGTGTGCTGTGACCCTTATTCTGGCAGTAATATTTCTCTTCATTCGTTTAGCGACAAGAGCTATTATAGAAAATACCTGTTACATGGCGTTTGGCGGGCAGAACTCTAAAAATCAAAAAAATCAAAAGTCATTTATTCAAACTAGGCTGAGAGTCAGCACTTTTTGAACGTCAAAGTTACATGAGACAGTCCCCCCAAAACGGCGCCCTTCGACACTTCCTAGTGCTTTAGCTGGGAAGAAGAAGTGGCGGAACAAACTCCCCAGCAGCACAGCTGTCTGTTAAGTTAGAATAACTTGATTATATACAGTATTGTGTAAGTTATTAATATTATAAAACAAAACATACATTATTCGCCATATGTCAGCTAGCACACGCCAATACACCAACAAAACATTGAAAACTAAATTCAAGCTGAAATAAATAATAAAACA
This sequence comes from Aporophyla nigra, assembly GCA_947507805.1. Taxonomy (NCBI): domain Eukaryota; kingdom Metazoa; phylum Arthropoda; class Insecta; order Lepidoptera; family Noctuidae; genus Aporophyla; species Aporophyla nigra. The sequence continues at coordinate 19,273,957 of OX382292.1, read as the reverse complement.
AAATCGTAAACACAACTTCAAACCTTAATAAAGCCTCCAGGCATAAAGGGCGTGCCCGCTTACATATACGATGCAAATGATACATATACAAAATAAATGAAATGAAAAGAAAATAAAAATAAACTAACAAAAGCAGTTAAATAAAAAAATAAATAAAAAAAAACAATTATATGAACTACCCATATAAACTGTCAGTAGGAAGACTAATTCTGGATTGAAAGAACATAAACATTGTCTTGAGTTGATCACAGCGACCAACTATTCTTATCGTTTAAGTTCACTCGTTGAGCGACTCTCATTTATTACGTACTATGCGAGTGACTGGGCAGGCATTCATTCTACTGGCCACAATGGCACACTCGCTCGTGGCCTAGTAACAAAACTATCCAAACAACGAGCAGCAAGGGTATCTGTATGTGACGTAGCGTTGGAAGGCCTCCCACAAGAAGGACCGATGACCTGGTGAAGGCCGCTGGAATCCGTTGGATGCGAGAAGCACAGAACCGGGCGAGGTGGCCGTGCTTAGGGGAGGCCTATGTCCAGCATTGGACGTCTTTCGGCTGTAATGATGATGATGATGAAGGATGTAGCTCGCTGGTATGCGACGCTTACACCTACGCAAAGTCGAATTGCGGTCTGTGAATCTGGATCTTTTCGTATCGTCAGTATATTTTAATTGTATTAAATATGAGTTTTATTGATGGCTTTTTGATGTAGGTGTTCTTCTGTAGAGGACTTGGAAAGGCAGTAGACTCATGCGGGTAGGAATGGTTTCTGGATTTAATAAAATAAAACGAGTGTTTTGACATTCATAGAATGTTTTACTCAGATTGACTTGACAAGCAATCTTAGGTACTAACATTACAAAATCATTGAAAATAAGATTCCATGACGTTAGGTACACTCTGTAATAATAAAATATTCATTTTCAAAATGTTCAAATTATTTGAACAGTGCACTCGTGTCAAGCAGAGTATACTTAAGTCATCTTAGATTAACATTATATACGTACACTATACATTCAATGGCCACATCAGCGTACTGGTAAATATATTATGTATTTACACAAAAATATCACAAATGAGTATATTTTAAACAATGAGTAATTTTGATTTTATACATCATGAATTCAGAACATATTATACATAGGTAATACATAGAAAATATTGACTAGGGATAAAAATATACATTATAAATTGTGAGGATGCATCAAAGAAGACACGATATAATATTAGATATTATTATGGCACTATTTTATATAGTGATAAAATAGGCATGCAAAAGCGCCCGAAATTATATTAGATAAAGCTTAAAAGGCAGTGAAAGTTACTTTAAAAGTTAATCAATCCATATAACGCAGCCATTAATATTTTGTAAAAAATTGCAAATTGGAATGCATCAAGTAGTAACATTAAAAATTAAAATATCACAATATTTAATTTTAACACATTATTAGTTATTCACAATTTCAACAAGGGTTCTGCGTTTTAACTGTTGCTTCTGCGTAAACAGTTCTTAATTTAAGCTTTCTGCTATTTTTGTACAAATAAATGGCAAGTGTAATTGACAAAGTCATTAATATAGCAGAGCCCATGGCAATGTAAATGATGGCAGTTCCGCTAGTAGCGAAGGCGGCAGTTTCACTGTTGCCGCTGATATCACGCACTTTTCTCGACCTCGGCAGTGTACGAGTAAATTCAAAGGAATCTGTAAAAAAAAAAAAATGCTTGGTTTAACACGCAGTAACATAACAGAAAATGAGTTAAGAAAAAATATTTTCTCTTGAAATCAACTTGTCAAAGTCAAAGCATTTATTTCAAATAGGCACAAAAAAGGCACTTTTAAACGTCAACTTTTAAATGAATATAGAATTGATTGTATGCCCAAGCTTAATACTTGAAAGGGAATTCGTATCCAATTACATAATTAATGTTGGGTACTACCGAAATATGACAATAAGTTTTAGAACATTTTATGCAATATAGCAAGCTAATCACCCTGTTTATTATTAATTATAAATAATAGTTTAAAAAAACTAAAAAACACGCTTCCATTGAAAACCAAACTAAAAATATAAAATAATGGAAAAAAAGCGTGGGGTGCTTTTTAAGGTATTTTTTTTTATATCAGGCACCCCACGCTTTTTTCCCATTATTTTGTACTTTTTAGTTTTTTTAAACTATAATTTATTTCCAATTTTCAGGGTTTTTCGAATTTTGAGACGTATGTCAGCGTAGTTTGTGACGTATGTCAGCGTAGTTTGTGTCGTATGTCAGCGTAGTTTGTGACGTATGTCAGCGTAGTTTTAGAAGACAGTTTTTTTGCAGTCCTGGTAACCCTGGCAAGGACAATGGCACACATTTATGAAATTATTGCATTGTCATCGGTCCTTGACAGGTGTGCAAAGTTTGAATGAAATCTGGTCGTTTAAAGTGGGTGGTGCGATGTATAAACCGTGGAAATGCTTACCTATTTCTGATTGCGTATCTGCGTAAGATTTCTCATCATCATAGTCCTTAGGAGCTAATCTGCTGACCCTTGATGATTTGATTTCATTTTCTTCCGGGAATGGCGGCAAATATGTTGAAGGCGGGTTTGTGCTGCTGGGAGCAAACGGTTGTGGGCACTTGGGATCCCTAGATCCTGGATAACATGAGCTTGGCGTTGGGGGTTGAGGCTTGGGGCATCTAGGATCTTTCGATCCAGGGAAGCAACGTGGTGCCTCAGGAGTGGTAGGCTTGGGACATCTAGGATCGTTTGAACCAGGGTAACAACGTGGTGCCTCTGGAGTCGTAGGCTGGGGACATCTAGGATCATTTGAACCTGGGTAACAACGTGGAGCTTCTGGAGTGGTAGGCTTGGGACATCTAGGATCGTTTGAACCAGGGTAACAACGTGGTGCCTCAGGAGTGGTAGGCTTGGGACATCTAGGATCGTTTGAACCAGGGTAACAACGTGGTGCCTCTGGAGTCGTAGGCTTGGGACATCTAGGATCATTTGAACCTGGGTAACAACGTGGTGCTTCTGGAGTGGTAGGCTTGGGACATCTAGGATCGTTTGAACCAGGGTAACAGCGTGGTGCCTCAGGAGTGGTAGGCTTGGGACATCTAGGATCGTTTGAACCAGGGTAACAACGTGGTGCTTCTGGAGTGGTAGGCTTGGGACATCTAGGATCATTTGAACCAGGGTAGCAACGTGGTGCCTCTGGAGTGGTGGGCTTGGGACATCTAGGATCATTTGAACCAGGGTAGCAACGTGGTGCCTCAGGAGTGGTTGGCTTGGGACATCTAGGATCGTTTGAACCAGGGTAGCAACGTGGTGCCTCAGGAGTGGTTGGCTTGGGACATCTAGGATCGTTTGAACCAGGGTAGCAACGTGGTGCCTCAGGAGTGGTAGGCTTGGGACATCTAGGGTCATTTGAACCTGGGAAACAACGTGGCGATTCAGGTGTTTGTGTCGTCGGCGGCAAATATGTAGGAGGATTTAATGTTGTAGGTCGTGGGGGTTGTGGACATTTTGGATCAGGGGAACCAGGGTAACAAACTGGCTTAGGAGTGGTTGGCTTAGGGCAACGCGGGTCTTGGCTACCGGGGTAGCAATTAGGAGGTGCAGGGGTGGTCGGCTTTGGACAACGCCGGTCTTGGCTACCGGGGTAGCAGTTAGGAGGTGCGGGTGTGGTTGGCTTTGGACAACGTGGGTCTTGGTTTCCTGGGAAACAATTAGGAGGGGCAGGTGTCGTGGGCTTAGGGCAACGCGGGTCTTGGCTACCGGGGTAGCAGTTAGGAGGTGCGGGTGTGGTCGGCTTTGGACAACGTGGATCTTGGCTACCGGGATAGCAGTTGGGAGGTGCGGGTGTGGTCGGCTTCGGACAACGTGGGTCTTGGTTTCCTGGGAAACAATTAGGAGGGGCAGGTGTCGTGGGCTTAGGGCAACGCGGGTCTTGGCTACCGGGGTAGCAGTTAGGAGGTGCGGGTGTGGTAGGCTTTGGACAACGTGGGTCTTGGTTTCCTGGGAAACAGTTAGGAGGGGCAGGTGTTGTGGGCTTAGGGCAACGCGGGTCTTGGCTACCGGGATAGCAGTTAGGAGGTGCAGGCGTTGTCGGCTTTGGACAACGTGGATCTTGGCTTCCAGGGTAGCAATTTGGTGGAGCTGGCGTCGTTGGTTTGGGGCATCTAGAGTCTGTTGAACCAGGGTAACATTTGGGTCCAGGGGTTACTGGTGGCAAATATGTAGGCGGATTTAATGTTGTCGGTCGCGGAGGTTGCGGGCAGCTCGGATCAGGTGAACCGGGGTAGCAAACTGGCTTAGGTGTTGTTGGTTTGGGACACCTAGGGTCATTGCTACCGGGGAAGCATCTAGGTGGTGCGGGCGTAGTTGGCTTTGGACAACGAGGGTCTGTACTGCCTGGGAAACAATTAGGAGGGGCAGGTGTGGTCGGCTTTGGACAGCGAGGATCTTGGCTACCGGGATAACAGTTGGGTGGAGCAGGTGTGGTGGGCTTAGGACATCTTGAATCTGTGCTTCCTGGGAAGCATCGTGGTGGTGCAGGTGTAGTTGGCTTGGGGCAACGAGGGTCTTGGTTACCAGGGTAGCAATTAGGAGGAGCAGGTGTTGTGGGTTTAGGGCAACGCGGGTCTTGGTTGCCGGGATAGCAATTAGGAGGAGCAGGTGTTGTGGGTTTAGGGCATCGTGGGTCTTGGTTGCCGGGGTAGCAATTAGGAGGAGCTGGTGTTGTGGGTTTAGGGCAACGTTGGTCTTGGTTGCCGGGGTAGCAATTAGGAGGAGCTGGTGTTGTGGGTTTAGGGCAACGTTGGTCTTGGTTGCCGGGGTAGCAATTAGGAGGAGCAGGTGTTGTGGGCTTAGGGCAACGAGGGTCTTGGTTGCCGGGGTAGCAATTAGGGGGTGCGGGGGTGGTCGGTTTAGGGCAACGTGGGTCTTGACTACCGGGGTAGCAATTAGGAGGTGCAGGCGTTGTCGGCTTTGGACAACGTGGATCTTGGCTACCAGGGTAGCATTTTGGTGGAGCTGGCGTCGTTGGTTTGGGGCATCTAGAGTCTGTTGAACCGGGGTAACATTTGGGTCCAGGGGTAACTGGCGGTAAATATGTGGGAGGATTTAATGTTGTCGGTCGTGGAGGTTGCGGGCAGCTCGGATCAGGTGAACCAGGATAGCAAACTGGCTTAGGAGTTGTTGGTTTGGGACACCTAGGGTCAGTGCTTCCAGGGAAGCATCTAGGCGGTGCGGGTGTAGTGGGCTTTGGACAGCGAGAGTCTTGGCTACCGGGATAACAGTTAGGTGGAGCAGGTGTAGTGGGCTTAGGACATCTAGGATCTGTGCTACCTGGGAAGCATCTCGGCGGTGCGGGTGTAGTCGGCTTTGGACATCTGGGGTCTGTGCTACCTGGGAAGCACCTTGGTGGTGTAGGTGTGGTAGGCTTTGGACAGCGAAGGTCTTGGCTACCGGGATAACAGTTAGGTGGAGCAGGTGTTGTGGGCTTAGGACATCTAGGATCTGTGCTACCTGGGAAGCATCTCGGCGGTGCGGGTGTAGTGGGCTTTGGACAGCGAGAGTCTTGGTTACCGGGATAACAGTTAGGTGGAGCAGGTGTAGTGGGCTTAGGACATCTAGGATCTGTGCTACCTGGGAAGCATCTCGGCGGTGCGGGTGTAGTGGGCTTTGGACAGCGAGAGTCTTGGTTACCGGGATAACAGTTAGGTGGAGCAGGTGTAGTGGGCTTAGGACATCTAGGATCTGTGCTACCTGGGAAGCATCTCGGCGGTGCGGGTGTGGTAGGCTTCGGACATCTAGGGTCTGCACTGCCTGGGAAACACCTAGGTGGGGCAGGTGTGGTAGGCTTAGGACAACGAGGGTCTTGACTACCGGGATAGCAGTTAGGTGGAGCAGGTGTCGTGGGTTTGGGGCATCTGGAATCAGTAGAACCAGGATAACATTTGGGTCCGGGTGTTACTGGTGGCAAATACGTTGGGGGATTTAATGTCGTAGGTCGCGGAGGTTGCGGGCACTTAGGATCAGGTGAGCCTGGATAGCAAACTGGCTTAGGAGTTGTTGGTTTCGGGCACCTAGCATCAGTGCTGCCTGGGTAGCAACGAGGGGGTGCGGGTGTGGTAGGTTTTGGACAACGCGCATCCTGGCTGCCTGGGAAGCAGTTAGGAGGAGCGGGAGTTGTTGGCCTTGGACAACGAGGGTCTTGGTTACCTGAGAAACAATTGGGAGGTGCAGGAGTCGTTGGTTTTGGGCATCTGGGATCTGTACTACCTGGGAAGCACCTTGGTGGTGCTGGTGTAGTAGGCTTTGGACAACGGGGGTCTTCGCTACCGGGATAACAGTTAGGAGGAGCAGGAGTTGTAGGCTTAGGGCAACGAGGGTCTTGGTTACCTGGGTAACAGTTCGGAGGTGCAGGGGTCGTTGCTTTTGGACATCTGGGATCTGTGCTTCCTGGGAAGCACCTGGGTGGTGCTGGTGTGGTAGGTTTTGGACAACGGGAGTCCTGATTACCGGGATAACAGTTAGGTGGAGCAGGTGTTGTGGGTTTTGGGCATCTGGCATCTGTGCTCCCTGGGAAGCACCTTGGTGGTGCTGGTGTGGTAGGCTTTGGACAACGGGGGTCCTGGCTACCAGGATAGCAATTAGGTGGAGCAGGAGTAGTCGGCTTTGGACAACGAGGGTCTTGGTTACCGGGATAACAGTTAGGTGGAGCAGGTGTTGTGGGTTTCGGGCATCTGGAATCAGTGGAGCCAGGATAACATTTAGGACCAGGTGTAACTGGTGGCAAATACGTTGGGGGATTAAATGTTGTAGGTCGTGGTGGTTGCGGACACTTGGGATCTGGTGAGCCTGGATAACAAACTGGCTTAGGAGTTGTTGGTTTAGGGCATCTAGCATCGGTACTGCCTGGGTAGCAACGAGGTGGTGCGGGTGTGGTAGGTTTGGGGCAGCGAGGGTCTTGGCTGCCGGGGTAGCAATTAGGTGGCGACGGTGTGGTCGGTTTCGGACATCTTGGATCTGTGCTACCTGGGAAGCACCTTGGTGGTGCAGGTGTAGTAGGTTTTGGACAACGCGGGTCCTGGCTACCTGGGAAGCAGTTAGGAGGCGCAGGAGTTGTTGGTTTTGGACATCTGGGATCTGTGGTACCTGGGTAGCACCTTGGTGGTGCAGGTGTAGTAGGTTTTGGACAACGCGGGTCCTGGCTACCTGGGAAGCAGTTAGGAGGCGCAGGAGTTGTTGGTTTTGGACATCTGGGATCTGTGCTACCTGGGTAGCACCTTGGTGGTGCTGGTGTAGTTGGCTTTGGACAACGCGGGTCCTCGCTACCGGGGTAGCAGTTAGGAGGAGCAGGAGTTGTTGGCTTTGGACAGCGAGAGTCTTGGTTGCCTGGGAAACAATTTGGAGGGGCAGGAGTCGTTGGTTTTGGACATCTGGGATCTGTGCTACCTGGGAAGCACCTTGGTGGTGCAGGTGTAGTAGGTTTTGGACAACGCGGGTCCTGGCTACCTGGGAAGCAGTTAGGAGGCGCAGGAGTTGTTGGTTTTGGACATCTGGGATCTGTGCTACCTGGGTAGCACCTTGGTGGTGCAGGTGTAGTAGGTTTTGGACAACGCGGGTCCTGGCTACCTGGGAAGCAGTTAGGAGGCGCAGGAGTTGTTGGTTTTGGACATCTGGGATCTGTGCTACCTGGGTAGCACCTTGGTGGTGCTGGTGTAGTTGGCTTTGGACAACGCGGGTCCTCGCTACCAGGATAGCAGTTAGGTGGAGAAGCAGTTGTTGGCTTTGGACAACGAGGGTCTTGGCTACCTGGGAAACAGTTTGGAGGTGCTGGCGTCGTGGGTTTTGGACATCTTGAATCTGTGCTACCAGGGAAGCATCTCGGTGGGGCGGGCGTGGTAGGCTGCGGACATCTTGAATCTGTTGAACCAGGGTAACACTTGGGTCCGGGCGTTACAGGTGGTAAATATGTGGGAGGAGTCAATGTCGTTGGACGAGGGGGCTGGGGACATTTGGGATCTGGGGAACCAGGGTAACAAACTGGCTTGGGTGTTGGTGTGGTTGGTTTTGGGCATCTGGGGTCTGTACTGCCGGGGAAACACCTTGGTGGTGTAGGTGTGGTGGGTTTGGGACAGCGGGGGTCTTGGCTACCAGGGTAGCAATTAGGAGGAGCTGGTGTTGTCGGTTTTGGACAACGTAGGTCTGTGCTACCAGGATAACAGTTTGGCGGGGCAGGTGTTGTTGGTTTAGGACACCTAGGGTCTGTGCTTCCTGGGAAGCATCTTGGTGGTGCAGGTGTGGTGGGCTTGGGACAGCGGGGGTCTTGGCTACCAGGGTAACAATTAGGAGGAGCTGGTGTTGTTGGTTTTGGACAACGTAGGTCTGTGCTACCAGGATAACAGTTTGGCGGGGCAGGTGTTGTTGGTTTAGGACACCTAGGGTCTGTGCTTCCTGGGAAGCATCTTGGTGGTGCAGGTGTGGTGGGCTTGGGACAGCGCGGGTCTTGGCTACCAGGGTAACAATTAGGAGGAGCAGGCGTTGTCGGTTTTGGACAACGTAGGTCTGTGCTACCAGGATAACAGTTTGGCGGGGCAGGTGTTGTTGGTTTAGGACACCTAGGGTCTGTGCTTCCTGGGAAGCATCTTGGTGGTGCAGGTGTGGTGGGCTTGGGACAGCGCGGGTCTTGGCTACCAGGGTAACAATTAGGAGGAGCAGGCGTTGTCGGTTTTGGACAACGTAGGTCTGTGCTACCAGGATAACAGTTTGGCGGGGCAGGTGTTGTTGGTTTAGGACACCTAGGGTCTGTGCTTCCTGGGAAGCATCTTGGTGGTGCAGGTGTGGTGGGCTTGGGACAGCGCGGGTCTTGGCTACCAGGGTAACAATTAGGAGGAGCAGGCGTTGTTGGTTTGGGACATCTAGAATCTGTGCTGCCGGGGAAGCATCTTGGCGGTTCAGGTGTAGTAGGTCTTGGGCAACGAGCGTCCTGGCTACCGGGATAACAGTTAGGTGGAGCAGGAGTAGTTGGCTTTGGACAACGAGGGTCTTGGCTGCCTGGGAAACAATTCGGTGGTGCAGGGGTCGTTGGTTTTGGACATCTGGGATCCGTGCTGCCAGGGAAGCAACGAGGTGGTGCGGGCGTAGTGGACTGAGGACATCTTGAATCTGTTGAACCAGGATAACATTTAGGTCCAGGTGTTACTGGTGGCAAATATGTGGGAGGATTCAATGTTGTCGGACGCGGAGGTTGTGGACATTTTGGATCAGGAGATCCAGGGTAACAAACTGGCTTCGGAGCTGTTGTTGTTGTTGTTGGTTTGGGACATCTATAATCTGTGCTACCGGGGAAGCACCTCGGTGGAGTAGGCGTGGTTGGTTTTGGACATCTAGGATCTGTGCTGCCTGGGAAGCATCTTGGAGGTTCAGGAGTTGTAGGCTTGGGACAGCGAGGGTCTTGGTTACCAGGGTAGCAGTTAGGAGGTGCAGGCGTTGTTGGTTTAGGACAACGCGTGTCAGTGCTACCGGGATAACAGTTAGGTGGGGCTGGTGTTGTTGGTTTGGGACATCTAGGATCTGTGCTACCGGGGAAGCATCTTGGCGGTTCTGGAGTGGTAGGTTTGGGACAGCGAGGGTCTTGGTTACCAGGGTAGCAGTTAGGAGGTGCAGGCGTTGTTGGTTTAGGACAACGCGGGTCAGTGCTACCGGGATAACAGTTAGGTGGGGCTGGTGTTGTTGGTTTGGGACATCTAGGATCTGTGCTACCGGGGAAGCATCTTGGCGGTTCTGGAGTGGTAGGTTTGGGACAGCGAGGGTCTTGGTTACCAGGGTAGCAGTTAGGAGGTGCAGGCGTTGTTGGTTTAGGACAACGCGGGTCAGTGCTACCAGGATAACAGTTAGGTGGGGCTGGTGTTGTTGGTTTGGGACATCTAGGATCTGTGCTACCGGGGAAGCATCTTGGCGGTTCTGGAGTGGTAGGTTTGGGACAGCGAGGGTCTTGGTTACCAGGGTAGCAGTTAGGAGGTGCAGGTGTTGTTGGTTTAGGACAACGTGGGTCAGTGCTACCGGAATAACAGTTAGGTGGGGCTGGTGTTGTTGGTTTGGGACATCTAGAATCTGTGCTACCAGGGAAGCATTTTGGAGGTTCAGGAGTGGTAGGCTTGGGACAGCGAGAGTCTTGGTTGCCAGGGTAGCAGTTAGGAGGTGCAGGCGTGGTTGGTTTAGGACATCTAGAATCTGTGCTGCCGGGGAAGCATCTTGGAGGTTCAGGAGTCGTAGGCTTGGGACAGCGAGGGTCTTGGTTACCAGGGTAGCAGTTAGGTTGTGCAGGTGTTGTTGGTTTAGGACAGCGTGGGTCGGTGCTACCAGGATAACAGTTAGGTGGGGCTGGTGTTGTTGGTTTGGGACATCTAGGATCTGTGCTACCGGGGAAGCATTTTGGAGGACTAGGAGTAGTTGGCTCTGGTGGTAAATAAGTGGGAGGATTTAATGTTGTTGGTCGCGGAGGCTGAGGACAGTTTGGGTTAGGAGAACCAGGATAGCAAACAGGCTTAGGAGGGCTTGTCGGCTTTGGGCATCTTGTGTCAGTGCTGCCTGGGTAGCATCGCAGTGGCTCAGGGGTCGAAGGTTTAGGACATCTAGGATCATTCGACCCTGGGAAGCATCGCGCTGGCTCTGGTGTCGTAGGTTTAGGGCATCTAGGATCGCTTGATCCTGGGTAGCATCGCGGTGGCTCCGGAGTTGTAGGTTTCGGGCATCTAGGATCACTTGATCCAGGGAAGCATCGCGCTGGCTCTGGTGTCGTAGGTTTAGGGCATCTAGGATCGCTTGATCCTGGGTAGCATCGCGGTGGCTCCGGAGTTGTAGGTTTCGGGCATCTAGGATCACTTGATCCAGGGAAGCATCGCGCTGGCTCTGGAGTCGTAGGTTTAGGGCATCTAGGGTCGCTTGATCCTGGGTAGCATCGCGGTGGCTCCGGAGTTGTAGGTTTTGGGCATCTAGGATCACTTGATCCAGGGAAGCATCGCGCTGGCTCTGGTGTCGTAGGTTTAGGGCATCTAGGATCGCTTGATCCTGGGTAGCATCGCGGTGGCTCCGGAGTTGTAGGTTTCGGGCATCTAGGATCACTTGATCCAGGGAAGCATCGCGCTGGCTCTGGAGTCGTAGGTTTAGGGCATCTAGGGTCGTTTGATCCTGGGTAGCATCGTGGTGGCTCCGGAGTTGTAGGTTTTGGGCATCTAGGATCACTTGATCCAGGGAAGCATTGCGCTGGCTCTGGAGTCGTAGGTTTAGGGCATCTAGGGTCGCTTGATCCTGGGAAGCAACGTGGTGGTTCCGGAGTCGTAGGTTTAGGACATCTAGGATCATTCGACCCTGGGAAGCATCGCGCTGGCTCTGGAGTCGTAGGTTTAGGGCATCTAGGATCGCTTGATCCTGGGAAGCATCGCGGCGGCTCCGGCGTTGTAGGTTTCGGGCATCTAGGATCGCTTGATCCTGGAAAGCAACGAGGTGGTTCCGGAGTCGTAGGTCTAGGGCATCTAGGATCACTTGATCCTGGGTAGCATCTCGGTGGCTCAGGTGTGGTCGGCCTGGGGCATCTAGGGTCAGGGGAACCAGGGTAGCACGAAGGTGCAGGTGATGTTGGCGGTAAGTATGTTGGCGGGTTAAGTGTCGTCGGTTGTGGTGGTTGCGGACATCTTCGGTCGGGTGAGCCCGGGTAGCAGACAGGTTTTGCAGTTGTAGGTGATGGGCATCGTGGGTCTGTACTTCCTGGATAGCAGTTTGGAGTAGTAGGTGTAGGTTGGGGACACCGGGGATCGGAAGAACCGGGATAACACTTCGTTTGTGGTTCAACGGTTATTCGCTGACATGCAGGATCTCGCGATCCTGGGTAACATTGTGATGGTCTTATTGTGGTGGAAACCTCTTTAATGAATCCATCACAGCTTGCATCGCAGTTGTTTGTGCATAACTGTAATAAAGAATACAAAGAATATAAAATCATTCACAACAGGTAAATTGGTAGAGAAACAGAATCAAGTTCTTATAAATATTTACCTCAACATTACAAGTTAGGTAGACTTGGTCGGTTTCTGGGAAACGGAAAGCGCTCACTTTGCTGTAAGCTATCAAAGTCGCACCACTTCTGCCCGTATTTGTTGTTTTCTGCCACAAGTCAATGAGTTTCTTCTTCCTGTTGACAAAACTTACATTTTTATGGCAATTCATAACAAAGAAAATGCTGGGACATCAATTCTTCATCGTTGTTTCATCTTAACAAAATAAAACTGTCCTTTTGGATGATTAAGGACATAATTATATACCCTTGTACTAACCATTTTGCTATTATTTTGATACATTTACTTTAATTAAATTGGATTTACAGGGTGAAGTTATCGCTCCTTGCAAAATTCCGGCAATCTTATTTAGCTTCATCTATTTAGACTGTAGCCCGACCCTATTTAGGACAAGTCTGGGAAAATGATAACGTGGTTAAGACATAAATGAAAATAATCAGTTTTCTTACTTGGGGCAACCGTTCTTGTCGGTAAGTTGAATCTTGCTGGTCTTAGGATTATCATAACTTTCGCTGTCATAGGCCCAACAATCATGGATCTTAAGGTTGAACTGGTTTCTGATATCCTTGAGGTACACGAGGATCGTTAGATATTCGCCAATTTTGATGGAGTCTTTCAATGGAGTCGTCTGAAAACATTTACAAAGTTAATGAGAATGCTATACTAGCACAGCCGTAAGACACATGTGCCTGCTCTTTTTAAAGTATGGAATTCGTTCTTTTTAATTTGCTGAATATTAATGTTCTTCTAGTCTGAGCTTAATTAATGTATTTTCTTTTCTCTCTTTAAAGGTATCCTTTAAAATACCTACTTTATTTATTTTGGAGTCGAAAAACTAATCACAATAGTGTGATTCGTTTTTACTAAGTACTTGTACTAAATATCAGTAACATTTAGTCATCAATCATTTCAACATGGACTTCTAGATCGAAAAATATGATAGATTCAAATACTTACATTAGGGAAAACTCCCTTCTGTATATCCATCCAGCATTCAACTCCTCCGGCTGGTCCTTCAACAGCGACCACATCGAGCATGTCAACCATGAATGGTTTCAGTTTGAGCGTGTGTTCTTCCCTGGAGGTGACCACTCCGGTCGACACTTCGAATGAAGTGCGAGCGCATGATACCTGGAACATAAGGTAGGAAACTGTGAGTCATCGATTGGAAGGCGAATAAACAAGTCATTTAGTACGAGGTGCTTTTTTGTCAAAAAAGGAACCCTGGCCACGTAAACTTAAGAATATCTTAGAAATCTTAAAAATTTGCTTGAAATGTCAGAAAACGAAAATGCTCGGTAACGTATTTTGAAATGTCGCATTCTTTTGGAAGTTACTATCTTATATCAGGATATTGCTTTTTTTCTGTCCCATGCTTTTTTTACTGTAATTACCTTATATATATATATTAAAATTACCTGTTTTTCGCCCCTCCAAAGTTTAAATTAAACCATATTAAATCGTATCTTTTCTTTACACAGTAGAAAAAAAAAGTTGCAATTCGTGTTTGTACGCTTAGATCTTTTAAACTACCCAACGAATTTGAATGCGGTTTTCATCAGGAGACAGAATGATTAAAGAGGAAGGTTTACATGTATGATACATGGTCGAAAAGCAAAAGCTAGTCAAATTTATAAAGGAAACAGAAAAATTCTGGCAAGTGAAGATTAAGAGGACATTACTAGATACTAACGACAACCAAGTTTGAATCGAAGCTGTTGTTTTGTATAACCAATGATATCTAAAGTTTTTGGTACCTTTCGGGCGAAGTCCTGTGATCCTTGCAGCAAGTCATCAGCTTGGAACACGAGCACGTTGTCGATGGTTCCGCACGCGTTACAAAGTGGCCGGGATCCACAGCCATTCAGAGGCACTCGGAATGAGTACCTTGACTGACTGCCGCCCAGTGACACATATCTGAAATTACAGCAGGTATTGAAATAATCATCATCATCATCATTTCAGCCGTAAGACGTCCACTGCTGGACTTAGGCCTCCCCCAATTTGGGGGGCTTTGCCATAATCGCCACGCTTGGCAGGCGGGTTGACGATCGCAGTATGGTGGTAAAAGGCATAGAGAACGCTGCTGCCTATTCTCTAGTAAGTCCCTTAGTCGCCTTTTACGACACCCACGGGAAGAAATGGGGTGGTGTTATTCTTTACGTCCGGCACCACAGGGTACAGGAAATAATGCTTGTCTGTAATCTGGCCCGACATCAAGAATCATTTAAAAAAATATTTTTTTCCATAATATTTACTTGGTCGTTACTTAGCTTTGTAGCCTATCAGAGGACAAGACGTTTGTTCTTTTTTTACAAATTCAAATTAATAACGACAAATTAGGAAAAAGCATGGCTTTTTTATACACTTTCGATTTTATTTGCCAAGTTTGCCAAGGATTTAACACGCGAACTCAAAAATCTTTGGCCGATCCTCGTGGTTTTCATTTTCGATTGTTTTAGCATTTTTACCAATAGTCAAAATCGGTGCTTACACTGTTGGTTAGCAAGGACCGTAAAGAAGAAGATTTTTAAAACGCCCCACATCGATCATTGTGTATCTCACCAATAAAGTATTGTACTTACTTGCACTTCGGATCATTTAGAAATCCCTTACTGTAAATGATACCATCGAATATGTCTGCGAACTCAACGCTGACGTCGATAAAGTCGCCGGAGCATTGCACGTCGATGTCGGGGGATAACGGCGAGTCGACAGCTCTCGAGCCTCTGAAGAAGACGACCCCAGCATCTTCATTGCTTTCGTAGAAAGGTGAGAGTTCATTGTTGCCGGATAGCTCGCGGTTCAGCTCAACCGCGGTGAGCGTTTGTGAGTCATCTGAAACAGCTGTAGCGAGCGACAGCTACAGCAACATTTGATTAATATCTATGGACTAAACTAAAGGCTCCAAATAGGCGCGACGCGACTCTCGTAACTATTTCTATGAAAACTTCGTCGAAATTGTTCTACAAATGTCTCGTCGTGCCGTTGCGTCGGGCCTGTTTGTGGACGGGGGAGTATCAAATTTTGCGCAGTTAATGCATTAGAAATACATTAAAATTAATTTAAAAAATATCGAAATTTGCCCACTAGGCGACCACTAGTTTTATTAATTTATTAATTACACACACATACAACCTGCAACTGACCTTCAAATTGCAAAAAAAAAAACGAAAATTTGAATTTTACGGGTACCCCTTTAAATAGCACTATAGTCTGTACCAGATGTGAAAAAAATAAAAGTCGTTGACACCCACGTTCCAATGTATTCAAATATTTCAAAACGATACGAAAAAAATGTAAAGAAAGTGTCGCTAGCACGGTCAAAACGGTAATTTGAATACATTGGCAGGCAGGTGTCAACAACTCGATGGTCCCTATTAACAATGTCTGTTATGCATTTTTACCAATATTCAGTTTTTTACATAAATAGAATCACAATAAAAAGATCTATCGCACGCTACTTTTTTTTTTGAAAGTCATGATTTCTAGCCAGTTTTAAAGATAATATTGTCGGTTGTCCGCGCAACAGTGTTAGTAGTAAAACAAACTTTGAACTGCTCTACTGAACAGTAGTCTTTTTGCAGAACCGACATTGTTAATAGGGACCATCGAACTTTTATTTTTCTCACATCTGGCACAGACTATAACTACGACTACATCTATGAAATGCGAGAAAGGCACAAAAAAAAAACTGTCGGATTGCTACGTGCGGGACGAGCACCCTACTGTGGTAGGCTCGAGTCACACATTTGTATTACAGTTTAGGAACAAAAACCGTGATTAAATGCGTGACTCAGGCCTATGAAAGAGGCCGTGCTCGCCCGCTGGCGCTAGTCTGTTTTATTAAATAGTGGTAGTCTGAACATGATTTCAGGTAATTTAGAAAATTAAATACCTACAAAGTAGGTAAATATATCTGTAGTGGCTAAGGATCTAATAGCAGCCGCACGGGTCAATTAGGTTAAGCTACGCTTGCCGCGGTTAGTCCGTGGATGTGTGACCATCTTTACAGACCCCTCTGTGCATTAAAAAGCACGTTAAGCCGTTGGTCCCGGCTGTCATTCGTGAATCTTTGACAGTCCTTACGGATCTTTTCTTTTAGCAACCAGTTGAGCGACTAAGTAACCAACGGTTATCGTATTACCCAGTAACTAGGTTGTGTAGGTCAGACAGGCAATCTATACTGAATATACTATAATTTTATAAAGCTGAAGAGTTTGTTTGTTTGTTTGATTGAACGCGGTAATCTCAAGAACTACTGGTCCGAATTGAAAAAATCTTTTTGTGTTGTGTAGCCTATATATTGAGGGGTTTTATAACATCACGCTACAATCAAAAGGAGCGGAGCAGCAATGAAAAATAATCGAAAACTGGCAGGCAATTCGATGCGACGGGAAGGGTCAGGGGAGCAAAAATTTGACGCGGACAAAGTCGCGGGCAGAAGCTAGTATAGAATAATGATATTTTAGATGCATAATAGAAGAGGCTAGGCAGATGTTAAGCTACGTATATTTCTCAATATTTGAGTAGGCAGGCATCTAAAAACAGTTCGAATAGATTGAATGTTAAAATGGTAAAGTGATGAATAATACACTAAGTAAGACTTCGTCAAATATCCAAGGATCTATGTGTGAGATGACGGCACTTATTATTACTATCATAAAATCTGTAATTTATTGTTCGCGGCGGCACAATGAGCACTAACTCTCACGTACTTAATTTGGTGTCACAAACCGCTGCACAATATGAAAACTAAAACACGCTCTATATCATAAAGAATACCTAGTTATTGTGGATTAAAACAATACTTTTACTCAAAATTGTTAGGGACAAGTTAACTGAGTAATTAGCCAATAAAATAGATTATTATTTTGTGTACTTTTTGAACGCCATTACTCAAGAGTTCCATAAAGCCGACCGCTTAATTCTTTTATTTACGCAACAAATTCTCAACTCCTTAAAAAAACAATAAACCTACAGCTATTTGTGGTCGTAATGCTCATGTGCAATGCTCATTTACCTAAGCTATTACGATTCTTATATATACAGACTGGCAGGAACATTGACGCGCAAACTGAAGCCATGAATGAATTTAGCACATGATTCCAAATTCTTTTTTTTTGTGGTTGGGAAATCATCAAATGACGTCTCCCGCTCTAAGCGGAGCGGGAGGGCGTGTCAGACTTTTACTGACTAAAACTCACCCGTGTTCCTTCAGTTGGCTATATGTTAGGTCTACGGTAATTCTAAATCCCCTAAAATAGAAAATTTTCGTCGCTTATAAGAAAACTGCACTGCAAAAATTTCAACGCATAGGGGTTGTCCTACTAGTCCTACTAGCAGTATCATACATTTTAAAGTTTTTATGTTTGGATGTGTGTTACTTAATCACGCAACTAATGTCTGAACGGATTTCGATGAAATTTTGCAAACATCGCTTATAATCGGGATTAACACCTTAGTAGGATACTTTTTACAATTTCCGTAGCACGTAGGTGAAGCCACTGACAAAAGCTAGTAAGTAAATAAATCCATGGCTTTTGCGGTAGATAATTTTCATCACCAAATAAGCTTTAAGTTGTAGAAATAATATTAAGAAATTCAACAAACCATGGTTCCAATTCAAAAGTTAAGAAACAATACTTACGAAGCCGCATACTAAATACATTGAAAGTTCAGAATTTCTATCAAAACATAATAAATTGTATTTGTTTATTACTTAATATGACTGTTGCGTTGTTTAGGTAGCTAAAGGGAAATTGTTACGAAATTATTTAGTTGAGAGAATGTGTGAACCATTGACCTTAAGGTTGTGTTATTGTTGGGTCAGAGAAGCAATCGGTGTTAATGATAAATTACTCGTTAACCTGGTTATGAAAGTTTAGGTTTGTCTCGTGATGAAAAAATGGGCACCCATGAGAAAGGTACTAGATCAACACACAAAGAGAGGATCAAACCACTATTACAAAACATTTTATAAGAATACATAATACTCAATGGTAATGAAAAATACCGTTTAAGAAACCTTAACAAATATTAAAACCTTAACAACGAGGGGGTTGGTCCTGCAAACCGAAATTCAGGTTCTTCCTAGTTCGGCTCTAGTCGGTAAACCTTTTTATGTATGTACATAATACTGTTCATAGCATTTATCTATAAATTAAAATAAGTACGTTTGGTGAACGAACAAAATAAACGATTAATAACCTAGTCGTATAGTGGGAGTTTCTGAGGTAGCCTATTTTGGTCCTCTATATTATGTTAATGAATTTGTCAGTATGCCCCACCGCCGACAAGAAAGCGACTAATTATCAAGATTTTTTCCGGTCAAGGAACATAGAAAGGTTGTTAGTCCCGTATAATTAAAAAAGATACACCGTCGGCAAGTAGGCAATCGTTTGTCGCTGCAACAAGAATCATCGAAGACTTGTTTAGCGACGCTCGCTTGGTGGATAGAACACTCGCTGAGGGGCACACGTTTGGTACAGATGCATACCAGCAAGTTATGGCTCGTCGCCATGCTGCACTCGCTGCTCGTTGCTTGTCAACTAGTTGTTAGCTTTGATTGTTTCTCGTTAAACGCCGACGCGCGGCGGTAGGACAATTGCCTTTATTGTTGGTTTTCTGTGTTGGCTGATTTTTAATCCTATTGTTTCTAAGTTAGGTTGTAATGTTACGTGTTAATGCATGTAACAATATAACACAATACGCAAATCCCTAAGAGATATATCACAGTATTATACAGGGTGGCAGGGACGTCGACACGCAAACTGTAACCATGGATTTAGTTCATGATTTTGGACTCCCCTTGCATGCGTCAAAATTATTCGCAGGCATTAAAAAAAAAAAAAAAAAAATTGCTGTTTCACATTTTAACCGTGTATGTACTGCACTTTTCTATGAAACCGCACTTTTTTTTACTTTTGAAATCATTCTACTCTGGGGGTCTAGAATGATTAAGCTGAATTAATAGTAACAGTTTGGGCATCGATGTCTCTGCCACTCCGTGCATATGAGTGTCATATCCTCCGGAAACATGGCGTGTTTCATGAAGTAAGGAAATATATTAAATAATTGTTTAGCAGAATAATAATTATTAATGCAGATAGTATTCTGACTGGGACATACCTGCACGAGTGCAATCAGTGCCGCTATGCGCATGACAGCCGCTTCATGGGGCCTGAAATAAAGAAAACACAACATTCAATCCAAAAAAAAATATGAGAAGAATTGGTTTATTTGTCAATATATTTTTTGAAGAGAGCAAATTATCCTAATGATTTCACTATTTGTGATTGATGGACTCTGGAATGAGTTATTTTCATATAATTATTTTTTTATAATAAAAGATGTAAAAATATAAATAAGTACCGGTTTTCTTTTATAAGCCACATTATATTCCTATACAACAAATGACAATAGGACAGTCGATCAATAAGACAACATGTAAAGATTTTCAATAAAAAACCGTTGAATATAATTCACGACTTAATCGGAAGGTCAATTCTCAAATTAAAAACGTTCAAAACTTTGTCGCTGTCTCATCTTGGCGACATTCAAATGTCAAAAACTTGTCAAAAATGTTTGGTATCTTTGACAGATTGTGACGATCAGACTGTGTACGTTCTTAAAATTACGAGCATTGATATCAGAAATGTAACAATTTTCGACAAAACTAAGCCTTGAACTCCTATCTCTAAAATGCATCTTCTATACACTTATTATTTTTGCCGTAAAATCATATTACACACAAAAATAAGCTCATCAAATTATGATGTGGATACGAAATATATGTTACGCAAAACTATAATCAATTACAATTTATACTAAATGTGAAGAGTTTCTCAATTATAATAGACGGCGTCTATCATAAAGACAGAGTTAATGGGCTTTTGAACAGTTTTGAAAGATATTTCGTGAAGCAGTGAAATGTTTTGTACTATCAGCATCTACTTTTGTTGAGATATATTAGTATTTACGAAATGATTAACTTAGTAAGTAACCATTGCTTCCAAATAACTTGTAAGACTGAAACGTTTCAAAATTCTAGGTGTTAAATTGAAACGTACTTTGGGAATTATTATTTCATATTTTTTTTCTTCATAGGTCAATTATTAACAGTAACGTCAATTTAGCTCTTATAAAAATACAACATTACAAATATTAATCTTCGTGAGTCCTACACAAATGTAGAAATTCCAGAGAAATACTAGTAAATTGTGGGACATGAATGAACTTATTTGAACGGCTTGTGGCTAAGTTACAACAGCCGCAAGGGTCAATCGTTCAGGTTAAACTACGCTTGCCGCGGTTGGTCCGTGGATGGGTTACCATCTTTACATACTAAGACCCTTTCATGCCTCGGGCTGTTGGTCCCGGTTGTCTTTCATAGATCTTAGACAGTCGTTACAGCTCGTCAGAAGCCCGAGAGACTGACAACCAGTCTTACCAAGGGGTATATCGTATTACCCAGTAACTCGGTTGCGGAGGTCAGATAGGCAGTCGCTGCTTGTAAAATAATGGTACTCAGCTGCATCCGGTTAGACTGGAAGCCGACTCCAACTATGTTGGGAAAAAGCTAGGCAGATGATGGTGAGTGAACTTATTTCACGTTTAGTACCCAAATGTCAGAAAATACATCATTTTCGTAACTAAGAAAATAATGCTCGATAAGAAGACTTTCAGTCGGAAACACGTTAAACTGTTGGTCCCGGCTATCATTAGTGAATCTTTGGCAATAGTTACAGGTCGTCAGATGCTCGAAAGTCTGACAACCAGTCTACTAAGGGGTATCGTATAATCCAGTAACTGGGTTGTGGCGGTCAGAAAATACCGGTAGTTAGCTGCATCCGGTAAGACTTGAAACCGATCTCAACCCACCCGCTTGGCAGGCGGGTATGGCGATCGAAGTATGTTGGTAAAATGCTTAGAGAACGCTGCAGTCCATTTTCTAGTAAGTCCTTGAGTCGCCTTTTTCGACACCCTTGGGAAGAAATGGGATGGTGCTATTCTTTACGTCCGGCGACACGGAATATGAGAAAGAAAATACCTAGTCTTGCCATAAATACTGTCACAAAGAAAAAGTTGTGTTAGTTTAATACATAAATATAAAACAATTTAAAATATAAAAAGCTTATTCGAAGTGGTCTCCATTGGCTGCAATACAGTCCTTTAAACGTTGAGGCCAGTTATCAATAGAAGCACGCACTCTTTTCATGGGAAAATTCTTCACTGCCAATCGTATGGATTGTTTTAGGGACTCCACATTATCATGGCGTTTAGAGCAAGCCATACTCTCTAAAACTGACCATAAATCATAATCCAGCGGATTAAGATCGGGACTAGACTAGGAACTAGGGACTACTAGGGACTAGGGACTAGGGAGTCTTCAGCTCTGATGAAGTCCGAAACGTTCACTTCCAACCAAGACTGCGTGGACCGAGCTTTATGACCCGGCGCCGAGTCTTGTTGGAAGGACCATACTTGGTTATTGAACATGGTCTTGTTAAGGGGCTTAACTACCTTCTCAAGAATGGTATCTTGATACACTTGTGCCGATGTTTTGATACCTTTTTCACAAAAATACGGCTCAGTCACTCCTTCATAGCAAACACCCCACCAAACCATCACTGAAGTCGGATAATGCCCACGTTGCACTCTGTCGACTAATTGGGAAGCTTCCTTAGAGCTTTGAGCATAAATACGGTCATTCTGTTTGTTAAAATGTTGCTCAATTGTAAAGATTTTCTCATCCGTAAACAAAACTTTTCTGTGAGCTCCCTTTGCGTACCGTTTCAGTAGTTGTTTCGATTTCACCACCCTATTCTTTTTTAAATTATCAGTTAAAAAATTACCAGTGCGTCTCTTATAGGCTGCAAGTCTTAAGTCATCTTTTAAAATACGCGACATGGTTTAAAAATTGCATTTGGCTCCATACCAACTTTGTGTAATGCAATCACAGCGATTCGGTTGTCTTTATCACCCCACTCCATTTTAATGTCGCAGAATATTGTATAATGTATTGGCGCCAAAATTAGAAAACTCAATGAACAATCATATAAAAATGACAGATTCCAAATTCAAATGTAGTATCTTTTTTATTTTTAACTGTAACAGTATTTATGGCCAGACTAAGTACATAATTTTCTTAATTAAAAAAATAATTGCATACTTAGAAGCCCTTCTGCAGAATTTACAATCATGTAAATTGCCCAGCTTAAGTATTATTAAACAATTACAGTACAAGAAAGTTAATCAAATTCTATGAAGAAGAGCAGGAATTTCATTCACGATTACATAAAGCAACTCATCATAATATGTAGTAATCAAATTAGTGTATCTACTTTGTATTCATAAAATAATAACATTATTTATGGAACTTCACAATAATCATGATTTATAGGCAAATCATTAAATAGAACAGCCATAACAAATTTATAATGAAACATCAAGGGATATTTAATTACAATCAAATTATAAACCGATTTATATTCACGATTGACAATATTTTAAACGCTTCAATCGATTAAAGACTTCCTATTATATTATTCTATCTGAATTCATCTCATCTGCCTAGCCTTTTCCAAAGTATGTTGGGGTCGGCTTCCAGTCTTACCGGATGCAGATGAGTATCAGTATTTTACATGAAGCGACTGCCTATCTTACCTCCACAACCCAGGAACTGGATAATATGATACACCTTGGTAAATTTGGTCTTCAGACTTTCGGACTGCTGACGAACGGTAACAAAGATCTACCAATAACAGCCGGGATACGGCTAAACGTGCTTTCCAAGGAACGGAGGGGTCTTGTTATGTAAAGATGGTCACCCATCCATGGACCAACCGCGGCAAGCGTAGCTTAACCTGAACGACTGACCCGTCCGGCTGTTATTACTTAGCCACAAGCCCATAGATTATTAAACATGAATTCTAAGTATTTATTATTTCTAATTATAACATACCATCACGGCGGGAATACCCAAAGGGATAGACACAGGTGTAACTGTTGTTCAATCAAAATTCGCCAGTTATGTTTAAGAACCATGTCCATGTCAAGAACCATGTCTGCGAACCTTTTGTACTCAATGTGGTAGAAAATCCAGATTTAGGGTTGCTACGAAGCGGGCGGTGAGCAATTTGTTCGAAAGAGTTACCGTGGCCCTGGCATATAGGCAACTGAAGGAACATGGCTTGGTTTTAGTCAGTAAAAGTCTGACACGCCCTCCCGCTCCGCCCAGAGCAGGAGACGTCATTTGATGATTTCCCAACCACATAGAAAAATGGGCTGCTACGGAGAAATGTGATGGAAAAACCCAAAAACACTTTGCCAAAACAAGGAATCGAACTCAGCTGTGGCGCTTCCCAGCACAAAACTAACAAGCAGTCATGCATATTTAAACAGCATCAAATTATAAACCAATTAATATTACGAGTGACAACATTTTTAACGCCTCAATCGATCAAAGGCATCCTGTTATTAAATTTGAATTGTAAACATACATAGAGTCTATTATAGTAATATTGCTAGGCCTGTTGGTCTAGTGGTTAGTGGCCCTGACTGCTATGCCGGAGGTCGTGGGTTCGATTCCCACACAGGACAAATGTTTGTGTGATGAGCACGATCATTTGTTCTGTGTCTGGGTGTAATTTATCTATAATATGTATGTATTTAGAAATATATAAGTATGTTTATCAGTTGTCTAGTACCCATAACACAAGCTCTGCTTAGCTTGGGACTAGATGGCGTTGTGTGATAGTTGTGGAATATTATTATATTATTTATTATTATTAATAGTTTAAGTGGCAGCTCACGAATAGGATTTAATTGTAAGGTTGCATCTTGGATTCGTGAGGTCACTCTCGTGAACCGCGGGGTACGCCTGAAGTGTTTCCGTGTGTGATTTCGTCATAGGCTCCTCAATTAAACGTTCCTGGACGGTTTCGACACTTCTATCTTGAAGTTTCTTAAGCACTATTCATTGATAAATATTACCTACTATGAACATCTTGATCACGTTTAAAAATTTTCAACGCCAGTCAAATATGTTATGTAAGGATGTTTTCACACTGGCGTGATAATAGAAGACAATGTATGCGGTGTGTGTTACCATACCGTAAAGCAATTGACAGAGAGTTGTAGGTCATACATCCCACTCCTTATCACAGAGAGGTGGTTTGTTTTCCAGCGGTGGGAACACTATAGGCTGATTATATTATGCTAAGCTATATTTTACCAGTTCATTAATCATTTTTCAAGGTATCCTTAAATATTGGATAATATCAATTGGGTTCCTTGAGGCTGTGATAAAGTTCAAATTTCACTGCCATTACGATTTGTCAATATAGTATACGTAGAAGTAGCCAGGTGTTGATTTCAGAATATTACAACGAAAAAGATTCTTCAAGTTTTCTAGCTCACTGTAAATTGGTTGCGTACGAAATACCTATTGGTTTTATCTCAGTAATTAATACTAATCTGCCTTAACAATAGCTCCCAAGTATTTCCCAAGTTTTTTGTGTGTTCGCATTGAAGAAACACTCATTTGTATTGTTCCCCGAACATTGGTGATCGATTACACAGCAATCAATTATGAAGTAACCTATCTTTTGATTTACCTACGACAAATTGTTTGTGGTGTGAATTAATTACCTGTTTTTATAAACTTATCTATCATACATCAGTTTCGTAAATAATTTAATGTATGAGAACGTATTAAACTTTTGATTTTTTATTGTGCCTTATGTCATTAAAATGTATTCGTATTTAAGATGATGTCAAAACACATTATTAATTTGCTTTATGTATTAGGCCGTAAAGGTCAAGTGGATGCTTAGAGATAATTTGTTAGAAATGAAATCTTTTGAATAAATATCATACATATTTCGTATGGCTGGCCTTCGAATGAGGAAAGCTTTTACGGAAGATACAAAAAGTTTACAACCTCTTCATGTCTAGGTGTTTAACGAGCTCAAATGGTTAATTAGTTAATTTATTTGTAAGCGAATCAAAAACTCTAGAAATAAGTTTTACTTAAATAATTGGCAAGTTTTAATTTTTATGTTATACTTAAAGTAATAATATTAGTTCTATTTTCTACTATTATCTAGTAAGAAAAATACACAATATTTCTTAACTCGCTAAAACTATTTGTTGAAGTAATAAGTGGCCAACAGGAGTTTAAATACAGACATTGATTTAATGAAGACGAATTAAGATAATTGCGTAATCGCTCTAATGACCCACAAATGTCCCAAGGTCAGAGTTCGTCTAACAAGCCTTTACGTAAATTACACTTAATCCACACATAAATTCGGTAAAGTTCATCAGGTCACGTATTTAAGTAATCCATGTTTTTGCAGTAATTACTTGAATACTCCTAGTCGCCTGGGCTATTTGTGTTCTTGCTTCTAAACTTTATAAGGCAAACAATTTCTATGATTCAACGTTAGCTTAGACTATGTGCAGTCTGATAGTGTTTATCGTATTCGGAGAGCACTTAATATCTTCATTATTTGCACTGTGCTCAAACATACAATATTTTATTTACATATGTCGCGGATCAATAAAATTAGATTTTTATTGATGTTCAGTGCCGGTGTCATCGAATTATTTCAATGTTTAGTGTGTCATGGCCGCCGTGACTTCATCGTATCATAAACCCTGTGCCCTAGACCGGTTCGACTGGTCGATGTGCATCGCAATATATTGGTGATACGCCCAGAATTGCGGTAAAGCATTCGTATATCTGTTCAATAAAGACCGTGGGCTTGTTTGATTGTTATCGACACAACCCATACAAGCGAAGTTCGGAACGTGCTTTAATGGTGCTGTTACGTGTTTACAATGTGATTATGTGACACGCAATCTTTACCAGATTAAACTATTTTTTTATTTAGAAGAGTCTTGATGGAGTTTTTGCGGCTACCTATATTAAGTTCGAAAAATACTTGACCGAATTTCATTTCGGCTAAAACTTTTCAACTTTTATCGTTTGGTTTTTCTATAGTTCGGTAAAATAATACCTATGACACATGATACTTCGATGATCTAAAAATATGTCAAATAATGCATATAGCAGAAAAGACGTCGGTCAATAGTTTTTGGCCAAATGTAATACGAACAAAAATAAAAATCGGAAAAGTGATTGGTTCCCAGTTTTTGCCTGTTCTTCTCCATAGGAACGTAGCTACTGCGCTTCGGCACCTAGTTTTATCTTTATGACTGACTGCGTCTGACAATTCAGAAGTGCTTCAAATTGGTTGAAGTGGGCATACGTATGAATGAAAAATATCGCAGCGGGATTTTCTCGTGCATTGAATTTTCAACTTTCGGTGTTGAACCGAGCATTGAGAATCCAATAGTGAGTGCATCTCAGCGCGTCAAAAAAGATACTATTCGCTTTTCAAATCTCGACGTAAAGCAGTACGTTGAAGATTCAGTGCGAAAAAATAGCTTATAAGTTAATTCGCAAAAAATCTACGCGGGCAAGTAAATTAGTGCAAATCTAGTAATTAGCCGAAAAAAACTTCGATTTTCGTTTGAGTTTGACACTGCTGATTATATACAATATAGATAGGTATCAATATGAAATTTTAGGCTAAACATTCTTCATTTAAATATTTTGTAAAGGATCCAAAGATGTCTCATACAGATGAGAATATTCCTATCGTCACGAGGTACTTGAATGTCAGCTGCTCGTGAAGGGCCTGATATTTGGCATTCCTGTATCTAATGGTGTCGTTTTATTTCATGCTTATTCAAAATTCAATCAGATAAGTAATCTATTATAACGTGAAATAATTGTTGAGAAAAATAAAAGCGGAATTGCTGTGTGAAATCGAAAGTTTAAATATATTTTAATAAAAAATACGTGTGATTTGGCAATAACAATAGTAAATAACTTTGATAGCATTCGCACGGGCGTAAAATTCTCGCTGCGGTATTTCATAGCGCACTGAATTTTTGACTCTCGTTGTGGAACCGAACACTGAGAATGCCTCAGAATGCGTCGTCGTAAAAATAACCTGCTCGATTTTCAACTCTCTAAGGTTTTGGCATTGCGCTGAAGATCAATCTGTACGCGAAAAATCGAAAAATCCCGACGCGAAATTTTTACGTTTGTGCGAAAGTGAACTCTGTGAAGTATTTATTAGCATAACTATAACTCATTAAAAAGAAAACGGTCCTAAATGGCCAAAACTTTGAAATGAATGGAGTTGAAGCGTACGCGCATAACACACAAGTCAACAGAACATTTAAAAAGATTTTGAAATTCAAATTCCGAACATGTGAAGAATCCGTAACGAATAGTCAGTCACAATGTTTCCAGCAATTTGTTATTGTTTACAAGTAGCTTTTGTTGTACAGACGCACAGTTGCGTAAATTATCATGTTCACGGTATAACGATTACATTATTAATTACTGACAAAGTTCTACAATAGTAATTAAATTTTATTCTAAATTAAACGTGGGAATATTGCGAGCCAGACTAAGTTCGTGTTCATTATTGTCAATGGGCTGCATAAGACTAGGAAGCGATGCTTTGACATGACCCCATCGTAGACTAATAGGTTCCTCTTAACTCTTGAAGATGGGAATCTGTGACGTGGGGTAGCGTAAATGTCTTTATACGGGATGCGATGGTATCGGTTGAAAATAAATACTGCTTGTATACCGACTTATTTTCAACCAGTGTTTCCGTGATTTTGCGATGTTTTCTTTCTAACCGACTTTATAAAATACATTCTCAGTTTTATGTTCGACTGTCACGTTTTTTTTTAAATGTATTTTTATCGATTTTGCGTGATTATTGGGCCGATTTTCGTGATTTCTAATTTCGGAAATCGTTGTGTTTGGTATGGTATTTTCGATATTTGCTAAAAATTTCCGAAACTAAAGTAATTTTTCACGTTATAGTAATTTTTTTTGGGAAGTTGTTTTTTTTTGTAATAAGTTTTTTTGTTTGCTAAATAACTTATTAATCATCTTTGTACCAAGATGTCAAGCCCTTTCTTAATCTCCCATAAATTTCATTAATGTTACCACCGGTACTGTGAATGCTAAAAACCATTTGAAAGAAATGCAAATGTCCGTTCCTAAGTGCGAGAAGCAAGTAACAGTTACATAAGTACATTAGCATAGGTATTGGACGTTACGTAAGTGCTTTTATCTTACGAAGGGGAAATGAGTTTCCAATGGAGGAGTTTTCATGTTCAAATGTAGCCCAGTATTTAGATATTCTCTAAGTATTCGTCCATACTCTTTTTATCAATCAATCAATCAACCAACTCAGCTTATGGCAGACTACTGCTTGGTAGAGGCCTCTCCCATGTCCAATTTTTACTATACTCACTTAATATTATAAATGCGGATTAAGTCTGTCTGTCTGTTACCTTTTAGATACACCTTACCGATTGAGCGGATTTTGATGAAATTCAGAAAGAAAGATTGAAAAAGAAAGAAAAATTACCACGAACGAACGAACGACGAACGAACGATGATACGAACGACCGACGACGATACCACGATTGAACGTTCCTATAGGATAATTTCAGATAAAAATATGCGGTAAAATTAATTCTACCCTGTGATAAACTGAAATGACCGCTGTCAACGTGACAGCTAAACAATACTAGTTATTTTGCTGTCACTTTGGTCTAGCAAATAAAAAATCAGAGTTTAGTTTCATTTCATTTTGTAACTCGAAGAACACTCCCACTTTTAGTTTAAATAACCACAATTTACGTCACAAAGTCCTATATCAATCGTTTTCAAGGCAAACCTCACGAACTTTGACCATTTAAAACATTTATAAGAATCGTGGGACAGTTTTCCTTAATAATATAATTTCATAACGCTGTTATGCAATATTCCAAGGCGGTCAAGCAATGCATCTTCAGTGTACCTACCCCTTAATTACACCTCTTCACTTTGAACCTTAATTCGTGGTCGGCAATTTGTGCGGGTACCAATATTGCAACACTTTGCGGGCCATGATGGAGATTCTTATAATTTTGTGCTTAACTGGGGAAATCACTTAGCTTGTGGGTAATTTATATTGGGAAGCAGTTAAGAGAATTATCGATTATTTCATGATGTATGGATATGGTTATGCTCAGCTATAACGCCTTGTTTATCACGTTGCGATCCATCCATATGTTGATTGTAGAATCTTGCCATGTTTCTGAAGTTAATTTGAATACATCTCTTAACTTCTGCCACACGAACACCAAGCTTAGTCGTGTTGACCTACCTCAGTTTTTAACCTTTTACTACCATTTCTCGTTACTGACATATGACATTAGTGACGACAGCTATCTCACTCTTTTGCGAATGAAACAGTGTTTACACAACTATTAATATCTATATCAGCAGCCTAAAATGTTCCTACTGGACACAGGCCTCTTCTTGGTGAGAGGGAGTGGGCTATAATTAGGGTTTCCACCCGTACTTTATAATAAAGTATTGTACGTTATTTCACATAAATGTACTCTATACTTTATGAGAAAAATAAAGTACACGAAAATACTTTATTTTGGAAGATTTGATTTCTTTGGGGTTTTGAAAAAATTAGTCGTAAATACTTTTTCGTTAAACGAAATTTATTTGATGCAAACTACAAAAAGCAATAAAAATATGTTTTGAAATATAATAATAAAGAAAAATAAACCGTACTTTATTTTTATACCATGTACTTTTTTTTACACGCTTTATATTAGCTTCACTTGTATGTTTGTATATTTGTATGTTTGTATATTTGTATGTTTGTTTGTAACCGACTCCTTATAGTGCGATTTTGACCCACTTTAAACGACCAGGGTGCTTACTCTCGAATATAATTCCAATAGATCGACATTGGTCAAACGTCAGTTGGTTGAGTTAAACGTCAGGGATTGGCTAGACTCAGTGAGTCCAGCCAATCCCTGACGTTTGACTGACAAATCCAATGTCGATCTATTGGAATTATATTCGAGAGTAAGCACCCAGATTTCATTCAAACTTTGCACACCTGTCAAGGACTGATGACAATGCAATAATTTCATAAATTTGTGCCATTATCCTTGCCAGGGTTACCAGGACAGCAAAAAAACTGTCACAAACTACGCTGACATACGTCTCAAAATTCGAAATACCCTAAAAAATAGAAAATAAATAATAGTTTAAAAAAACTAAAAAACACGCTTCCATGGAAAACCAAACTAAAAAGTACAAAATAATGGAAAAAAAGCGTGGGGTGCCTGATATCAATAAAAAAATACCTTAAAAGCACCCCACGCTTTTTTTCCATTATTTTGTACTTTTTAGTTTGGTTTTCCATGGAAGCGTGTTTTTTAGTTATTTTAAACTATTATTTTCTTACTTATAATAACCAAAGTACTTTAACTGCATGAAAAAAAGGTGGCAACCCTAGCTATAATCCACCACGCAGGACCAGTGCGGTTGGTAGATATCACATGTCATTGAATTGTTGGTTCTAAGACATGCCGGTTTCCTCAATGTTTTCCTTTACCGTATTGAGAGTAGTGGTGTTAAAAAAAATTACCCAAAGTATGGTGCCTACCTGGGTTTTAACCCCCAACCTACAACTCGTAAGTTGGCTCCGATACCGCTGCACTACTCACATTGCCATCAACATCATTGGCATAAATCCAGACTCCATGCTACAAAGGACTTTTACATAACTGGCCTAGTTTATCACTGGGCCATTACTGCTCCTCCACTATAGTTAGACTAAATTGATAATAGTTGTTATATATAAAGATCTGGAAATCCTATGTAATAAGCTAGAAAAAACTAAATTCAGCTTACATACACCATCATTTAAGTTACATCTATCATCGTGAAACAAAAACATCATATTTTATTGTTCGAAAATTACACATCTTGGCAAAATAAATTAACACATAGTACCCAGTTCGTGAACTTCTGACCAGTACTTATAATATGATTTAAGCAATAATATTGCGTGTACAGAACATTACTGAGATTACTTTCAACGCAAAGTTTGATGACTATTTAGTAAATATTTTAAGTGGAATGACTATTTAAACACTGAACATAAAACGACTTAATTGTATTCCAATTAAGGCAAGCCTTAACAACTTCTTACAATGATATACAAAATACTCCGTCTGATGTAGTCAATGATGAAATTGGCGAATTACCTGAAACAACAAACAAATAATTATTAGTAGACAATCACACGAGATTTTTACACAAGAAGCAGACTTTCGTGTCTTGGAAAGCACGTTAAGCCGTTGATATCGGATACCATTCGTACAACTGTGACAGTAGTCACGGGTATTCAGAAGCCCAAAAGTCTGGCAACCAGCCTTACCGAGGATATCGTGTTACCTAGTAACTGTGTTATGGAGGTAAGATAGACAGTAGCTCCATGTAAACTACAGCTAAATTTGGTTAGACTGGAACCCGACCCCAATATAGTTGGAAAAAGACAACGCAGATTAAATCACAAGAGTTTTAATTGTTTTAAATAAATAAAGAGGTACATCATAATATCAATGAAATCAATAGTTACAGTAATTGAAACACATTCAAAGGTTATAGAAGGGACATCGGAGTCACGTCGGTAGTTATTGAACATCACGATGTTTCTAATAATATGCCATTGAGAGACAAACTCAATCTTTGCTGCAATGTGTAATGTGGAATATCTTACGACTCTATGAGTAACCGAACGCAAGACCGTGCCTCTCTCATCATAGCATTACGCCCACTTCAAATTAGCATATTATAATAATGCACTTTATTATTTTAACTACGCACGAATAATTGGAATCTAAACATGTACAAAACTGGTGCAAATCGATGAGAACGCATGAAACTTTGCCCACTTATCGACCCCGGTATTGGGTCAATTGATTAGTTGCGGTTTTCTATTTCAATATATAATTTACACACGCCTTTTAAATGTAATTAATCGCTGCAATAAACTATATGATTACAAACATGTGTTTTATTATAGCATAAATTTTAAAGGACGAGTATAATTGGGGCCACCACGAAGTCCTTGAATAGAAGGAAAGAGAAGAACCACATAAGACATGGAATAACATAGAGTTAAAATATTGGATAAGCTACCATGAAGTTTTAAATCATTTACAGCCATGCATCGTCAGTATTTTAGAACGGTCTGTGTAACCTTTACCGCGGCGTGTCAGGTCAGACATGACGGCGCGGGCGCAGAACCAGACGGTCGCTGGTAAAGATCATCCAATAAATACGCGCATCCGTTCACCTGTGTGGATGTACACATGTTCTTCATTGAGTGGTTACATGAAACTTTAGATTGCACGATTAAATATTGACTTAGTTGGGACGATATCTAAACTGGTTACTGAAATTATAGTAAAACATCTTTAAACTTGTGTAGAGAGAAGTATGTGAATGAATATTATTATAATTTGAATGAAAAGCTACAAGTTCTTATCTCTAATTGACTCTTAACAGGATCCATAACAATTATGCTAACGAAGGAAAAAGGATTCGACAACGGTAGTATGTTCTAAATTTATCTTTAACTGTATCCAACTCCATTCAAGGGGATCTGTTCTACTTTAAAATATTGACCTTTTGTCGCAACACGTAAGTTTACGCTGATATTCTCTGCGATGCTCACAAACGATGTGGCTTGCTCAAGTAGGGTACCGTTCTCACGATTACGTTCATTAGCTTTATCTTTTGATATATTTTTAGCCGCCTCATATTGGCTGATATTATTAACGAAGTCTTGGCCTTTATACTCATGTGCTTTAGAATTTATTTCACTATTAGCAGTGAGTGCTTCTTTATTAACTTTATTTGCATTCATGCTTTTATACTTGTGTTACCTAATCGTCTTTCGTTGCTTATGTTATTACTTCTATGATGAAATCATTTTCATATTACATCTGCATTGGAAACCATGCTTCAAATCTAGCATAAAATTATCATGGGCGTGTAACTTTATGTTCGTACCGTGAAAACATGAAGCAATCTAATTACCTACATCGTTACCCTTTGTAAATAAAGATGATACATCGTAACTCGGCTGAGCAATAAAGCTTTACGAAGTCGGTCGTCGATCAAGTAAAGGTTAAATTTTGTATATGTATTGAGTACCTACATATATGGAAGGTTTGCACCATCCACAGTAGGTTGAAGATAAACGTGCAAGGTTCGATATTCAACACGGATAATAAAAATTCCCACAGTATTGATGTTCATACCAAAATATCGCTCGATTTTAATTACAATGTTTTTAGATATATTCAAGGGCGTGCCTATTTATTGCCGTGTAAAGTTAAAACAATGGCGGAGTCAGTTGGGAAATCTGGTAGGTGTCATTTCATAAAGCCTTGGACAATGGAAGGTGCCACTGGTTTCTCACAGACTCGCTAAAAAAGTAAAAACGCAAATCTAAATTACGAAATATGGTCAAACGGATGCGGTTAGAATATCGTAATTATTTGTCTTTAAATGGACAGACAGTACAGTTTTCCATGTTTGGGAAGGCTATCGTTGGTTGGAAGCGATCGAATACTCCTCTTAAATTGAGTACTTTAGAAAAGGGACTTTATATAAACTAAAGCAGATTCTAGTTACCAACAAAAGCTATTTGTCCGAATATTGCCTCAAATAGGAAATGTATGAAATCAAGAAGTCTTGATTTTTTAATGAGGAACACAAGTGGTTTATTGTCATTAGTAAACCGCAATAAAAAGGTCAAAATATTGCATAAACGTGTCACAAGATGACCATTAAACAATATTTAAGTGCCTTAAATTATCTGCGGTTGGCATTTGGAGGACATTTTCAATCCTATTTGCAGACAAAGTTATTTTAATTTGTACGGCTTCAAATGAATTGAATTGAATGATTAAAAATACCCTTTTGACTATATTATGTTCGTATTCTATACGTTAAATTTCCTAATAACATAGTGCTCACGTGACTTGGAATCTAATAGAGTCGTTCGATGAATACATTAATATTTAACACGATATGGGAGGTCTATGCAAAGACGGTATCATACCTATTTAGGCTGTTACTAAAATCTTTGATGACTTTTTCCACTTTTTAGGGAATCTCTAGGTCAAAAACGGAAACCTTTTGGTGTGAACTCCATGGACATCTGTCTGTAGATTGGATAGTTGTCTGTAGATATCCTGCTGTTCTATTTGTGTTCCGTGTGGTGTCGGGAGTAAAGAATAGCACTGTCCCATTTCGTTAGTGCGTGTAGTAAGAGGCGATTATGGGACTTACTACAGAATGGACAGTAGCGACCTCTATGCATTTTATCTCCATACTGCCTTCTCCAACCCGCCTAGCGTGACGATTATGGCAATAGGATGGGAGAGGCCTATGTCCAGCAGTGGACGTCTTTCGACTGAAATGATGATGATGATTTGTGTTCTACGGCAAGAAACGCATATTTCGTTCTTTCTTTAAATATCGTGGCGGTTTACCGACTTCTTTCTATTTTCGTTATCAAATAGATATCAATAGTAGGTATAGATTTTACAACCGTTGAAACGGAGAATATATTTACAAACGTGTAGGTATTTTGCTGACAAATTGAATTCATCCAAATCTGTCCATTTACTTAAATTAGTATTCATAATTGTCTTCCTGTATTGTGCACTTTGACATAGACTAAAGTTCGAAGTTCAAGCGCTTTATAGATGAATTGAGATAATCTCCTCGGGGCCTCACTTTTATGTGAAATGTTAAAGGAATGTAAAATTATAGAGGAAGGCTGTATTTTAGGCTAATGTGATATACTTGCAGGTAAATAATAAACTGCTGAATATGCTTACGAAAAAACCCTTACTCTCTTGTTTTACATAAGGTAAAATAATTATAAGCACTAGGAAAACAGCCGGTCTCTTAGCTATGTAATAACAGCAACAAGGGTCAATTGATTAAGTTCTTGGATGGTTGGCCCCTTCGACATACCGATACCCCTTTTTGTTTATGGGAAATTATCAAATGACGTCTCCCGCTCTTGGGCGGAGCGGGAGGGCGTGTCAGACTATTACTGACTAAAACCCACCCGTGTTGCTTCAGTTGCCAACATGCCAGGGCCACGGTATCTCTTTCGAACTAATCTCGCGATCCTGGCAGGTTGGTAGATTGGTGTCACTTCGGCATACTACATACTGCCCTGCGTGACTCGGAAACCTCGTTAAGCTCTTGGTTCCAACTGTTGTTCGTTGATCTTTGAGAGTTGTT
Source organism: Aporophyla nigra (assembly GCA_947507805.1). Lineage (NCBI taxonomy): Eukaryota > Metazoa > Arthropoda > Insecta > Lepidoptera > Noctuidae > Aporophyla > Aporophyla nigra. Next base: position 19,238,644 of record OX382292.1, on the reverse strand, counting down.
ACGACTCGTCACAAGCACGAAAACTGACAACTAGTCTTATCAAGGGGTATCGTACTATCCAGTAACTGGGTTGTGGAGGTCAGACAGGCAGTCGTTTTATGTAAAATACTCTAATAACATTCAGATGCATCTGGAGGCAGCTGTGCTGCTGGGGAGTTTGTTCCGCCACTTCTTCTTCCCAGCTAAAGCTCTAGGAAGTGTCGAAGGGCGGGCGTTTTGGGGGGACTGTCTTATGTAACTTTCACGTTCAAAAAGTGCTGAGTCTCAGCCTAGTTTGAATAAATGACTTTTGTTTTTTTTTTTTTGATTTTGATAGACGACAAGCTGAATACCAAATACTTAGGTACAAGCTCGGCAGATGATGGATCAAAAACTATTCGCTGTTGGTGAGTTATTTTAATTGCTTACGTTGGTAACATAGGTATCGTACCTGGAAAGTACATAGTTGATATCAGTGGGTAATATAGAAAACAGTTTCACATTTACGGTTATTCTCCAAATTTAGGACCAGTAGAAACTTTTCTTGTCAACCTTTGCTGTCCCACCGCTAGGTAAACGTCTACTCCACAGCAGGGGCGTAAGGGGTTCCTAACACAAGCTTAAGAACTCAAGCCAACCTCATCTGCTCGTGGAACACCATTCTTTCAATCAATGAGACTCTGGCGAACCGCAAACACTTACTGGACCAGCGCGGCGGGATATGGTCCAAACCCGCCACAAATAGAAGGCACAATAGAATTACCTATTATTAAAATGGCTATAGTTAAAATGTCCTCTCTATGTATGATTTTCGTTCTTGAAACGTCAGTTTGTGTTTTGTTCTTCGCGCGTTCAGAAAACAATCAATCCTAATGACACTGGATAATGTGAATTATCTTCTTTGTTAATTGTAAAATAATAATGTGAGATATTATTGTTAATGTAGACAGCGGCATGACTGGCCTTGACATTTCACTTATAGATAATCATTTCGAATTGTTAATTTTATTTGATTCCAGATCATAAAGACGATATCCGATGAGGTCCGTGGCAAATGGCAACAAAAATAATTTTGTTAGCTTTTTCGCAATTAAAATACAAGTTTGTCCACTTTTTGACGGCTATCCGGTTTTGTTTTTTATTCAAGTTTTGACTTTCATCTGTAATAATGTCTAAAGTTTGTGTAGCCTTGACACTGAATTATTTATACACCTCATAAAAGGCAATAAAAAGGAGGAATTTGTCCATATCCTTAAAGCGATTTTTTTTTAAGATTCGTGTTTTTAATCACTGTATTTTTTTTATTGTCACATGTTTGTCTACTTTTTAGTCGGTTGTCCGGTTTAATTTTTTATTCAAGTTTTGGGTTTCATCGATAGTCATGGCAAAACTTTATGTAGCCTTGACAATGACTTATTATGCTTAAGCAATAAAAAGGGGGGAAATTTCCATATCTGTTAGAGCCAGTTCTTTTTAAGATTCATGTTTTTAATCACACAAATTGTATGTTTTTCTCCTTTACATACCATTCAGAAGAATCATTTCTATAAAAAGGTTAAAAACATATGGGTATCTGTTGCTAAGACAATATCCATGTGGATTAATTAATTATTTGAAAGGTTTTTTGTTTATGTTTTCGGAAGTGGAGGTCGTAAAACGCAATCGTAAAGTTCTATTCTTAAAATTGATGGACTCATTAATTACTAAGGAAACTAATAAATAACAGAAAACAATTTATCTGTTTTAAAGTAGATTAAAATAACCAAGACAACTAACTAAATGATCGTAAACTTTTATTATTTAATATTACTTATTTTAAGATATTTAGCTTCCTGCCACGGTCGCGAGATTTTTTCGAAAGAGTTACCGTGGCCCTGGCATATGGGCAACTGAAGGAACACGGGTGGGTTGTAGCCAGCAAAAATCAGACACGCCTCCCCGCTCCGACCAAAATCGGTGAAGTCATTTGATGAATTCCCACCTAAAATAAACTTTGCATTATGCATAATCTGCCTTTAGTTTTCCCTCTGCTAGGACACCGGCCTTCTCTCTTTGAGAGGTCCTGGGTTGTTATCCACAATATAGCCCAGTATAGGTTGCTCTCAAGAGCAGTGGTGATGAAAATAATTTACACAAAATAATGCACCTATCTGGGCCGGGAGACATCATTTGATGATTTCCCACCCACAAAAAAAAGATACTTAGCTTATATAGATTTTATTAGTTCCGTCAATCATGTCAACAGTAGTAATCGTCTAAAAGGCAATTCCCACACTCATCATTTAACAGTTACAAAGTATGACCACATAAGGTAACATTATCAGTCAAATGTTAAGTTCTTCAAGCAGATTGCATGTTCAGTGGTTCGACAGTAAAAACTCGTAAATGCCATTTCTGTCAGACAAGAGGTCGAATCTCGAGAACTCGAGATGAATCACGAAGCAATGCAGATGGACCATCATTGCCGTGATTAAAGTTGGTTCACGATTTCATTAACATGGATTTAAATCTGTTTTGTAATAGGTCTACGTTTTTGTTCCGGTGTAATTTTAACGTTTCCGGGCAATAATGCCTATGTTTTTAATTATTGAGGTCGCTGTGGTATGCACGATTAGGCTGCTGTTCGATGTGTTTATTATTTACTAGCTTTTGCTCGCGGCTTCGCTCTCGTTAAATTCGGGGTAACACGGCTCCCCTTTCCTGATTTAGAACACAGAAGAGAACTCGGAACAGAATGTTATTAATACGCTACTTTAGACGATATTATATGTATTTCCATTTGGGGATAGAATGTAAAGATTCTAGGCATTGGACACACGCGAAAATGCTACATACAATTGCCCATGGGAAAAGCACGGCTTTTCTAAGTTCACCACAGAGACCTAAAAAGAAAAAAAAAGTAGCCTATCACTCTCCATCCCTTCAACTATCTCCATTAAAAAAATCACGTCAATTCGTCGCTCCGTTTTGCCGTGAAAGACGGATAAACAGACACACACACTTTTCCATTTATAATATTAGTATGGATTTTTCCATTATTATTATTAAAGGTTATTAAAGTCGCCCGCAGACCAGTCTGCAGAGTAGTGGTGGGCCAATGATAACGGTCGCGACTCAGACAGGTGCTTCTTTGGAGTAATATATCATTATAACATCACGCCTGTCTACCTCCAAGGTATAGGCACAGGTGTTACATTAGTACATCCACATTTCGCCAGTTATGTAAAAGTCTTGTAGCGAGGAGTCTGGATTTATGTCAGTGATGTTGATGGCAATAAGAGCAGTGGTAGCCCTTCCTTGAAGAGCCGGGGTGGACCAAAACAATCTCTTCTTCGTCATTCCTCCAATGTTGAGGATCGCGACCACTAGGATGCGTCTCCACGTTACGCAGTCGTTTACACAGTGGATAACTCTATAGATGCTGCCTCCAACAGCCCTCTTGATCGAGTCTGTTCGTCTTATCGGTGCTCTGCCTTGAGCGAGTTTTCCTTCCACCCGGCTTAGTATCGTAAGACTTTCCAGACCGTGTTTAAAATCAACTATCAGTACTAATACAATATTGAGGTAAAGGTTGAAGATTTATTAAAGAAAAATACCCAAGTTTTTTTTTTAATTTATAGCCTCTTAATTTTTATTGTAAACTAATGTTATGTCACAGGCAAAAAATAACATAACATTATAATATTTTTACAAAGTTTTCTACTTGTTTGGTGAAAAACTATTAACTGCCTGTTTAAATACAGACGCCAGCACATAAATCTACTATAGTCTTTTCGCCATAAGATGACAGTTCTTGTCTGACAATTGTAGTGACGTGGCTTAACGAAATATAATCGATTTTTTTATAATATCGATTCAGTTGGCAAAGAAAATGGAATCGGATTATCGATTTTAGATTTTCAAAATATTTTTTTAATAAACTGGTTATCCTACTTCCGACTAATATTATAAATGTGAAAGTTAGTATGTGTGCGTGTGTGGATGTTTCTTACTCTTTCACGCATAAAGTACTGTACGGATTTTGATGAAACTTTACAGTAATATAGCTTATACATCAGAATAAGACATAGGCTACATAACGTCACGGGAGTAGAGCATAAACCTGACATAACGCACTCGTACTGACGCGACGCGATCGCGATTACAAAATGGCCGCTCCAATTCATCTATTTTTTTGTCGATTAGTGTATTGAGTAGTGGCAATTTCTATTGGCCGACGTTCCGTTCAACGCATTAGACATTTTTAAGATTTATACTTTTTTATTTTACTTACTTAATTTATTAACAGTTAATTATAACTACAATAATTTACTTAGTAATTTACGAAAGGGAATATTTTTTTTATCATTTCTTTTTTAATTTTTTTGCCGGTTTATTTTTTATTCGTCTAAAGTAGAATCCGCGCCACGGAAAAAAATGAACTGTCAGGGAACTCATCTTATGGCGAAAAGACTATACAATCTGTCAAATTTATTTAATAGGTTTTCAACTTTATCGCTTAAGTATAAGTTTCAGGATTGATTGGGAAAACTTGACCGTTTCGGGTAGCTTGATGCGCTGGCGTCTGTTAATCGTGTAAATAATGTTAACGAACAAGTTTATCGCATCATTACGTTTAATTAATGTAATTAAGAGGTCTCTGATATCTGCAAAAGTTTATATTATTAACACAGTATTTCACCATTCATCTTACAGCGATGCTTACTTACGTCGGTTAGTGTAAATCTGTCAAATTTCTTTAAAAGGTTTTCAACTTTATCGCTATAATGTAAGGTTCAAGACTGATTGGAAAAATTTGGGTAGTTTGATGTAATGGCGTCTATACTATCTAATAATCTAATGATTACTCACTGATTTATAGCCGGGTTTCCATTACCTACACCTAACATTATAGGCTGGTTGCATAAACATGCGGTTACCCGGTAAAGACGTCACCCCCGGGTAATTGCGCAACACGTTAAAAGTAGGAATAGTTTTCAGTTTTACAGTTCCACAACATTCATGAGTGTGTGAGAGTCTGGTGATTCATCACACGGGGTATCCTAGTATGGACACTAGTCTCTGACAATGGATCATATTTTTATTTTTTTGTAAATTACTTTAATTCTTGTCTCTATGTTTAGGCTTGTGAAGAGAGAAATAAAGATCTGTTACCATTTATTACTATTCATTGCGTTATTTACGCGTATCCATTGAAATGACCTAAAAACAACCATTGAAAGAAAAATGAAAAGTTTATCGTAATTCCATATTGCAGTACTCTATAAATATCTGTGTGTGTTAACAGTTTAGGTTCAATTTCAACAAAACTATTATTGTTCTTATTAAGTATTTCAATTACTTAACTTTTAATAATGAAGCTGTACTATTCCAATTACGTGTATGACATATAAAACAATGGATGAATGCCACTTGATCATCGATTGTCATTTCTAACTTGATCATCTATCATTTATCTTGAAGAAGATCCGACGTGAGTTTATTGCGTATTTGATCAAAATGTCAGAATGGAAAGCTGACATCTTTTATACGGTAACTTGGTCCCATTGTCCACTTCAATAATACAATGTTATGTAATCATAATAATTTGTAGTTATGATAACACTGTATAGGATTTAATTGCAAGCTATTCCGCACACTATGGGACATCTCTATTTAATTCACGATAAGGTCGTTGACCCTACATTACGTAGGTACGGTTGCCAGTAAAACTGACTGAACTTTCTAGACTTACAAAGTACTGTTTGTCTTGAAAGGGTTATTGAAGGGTTATTGGGTTACTGAAGATTGCTAATCAGTGATTGGACCTGATCTGTAAACATGGTTATCTAAAGGTAGTCTTAGTCAGAAATGTAATTAATCGTAAAAATATTGTGTTACAAGTTATGTTGGCAACTGTACTGTATTAATAAATATTTTGGTGTGATCATTTACTAATTAATGGTTATTCGACTGAGATTTAACCGGCTTATACAATTTGTCTTACATACATACATACATAGAATCACGCCTTTTTTCCATGGGGGTAGGCAGAAACCACGGAACGCCACCTGCTACGATCTCTACACACTTCTTTTGCCTCGTTTAGGTTCATACAATTGGTCACACACACACGCCGGTTGCGAGTACTACGCACCTGACCTTTCTGAAAAACATCACCAATAAGGTCCCTATATGTCCTCCTAGGGCGTCCCCTTCTTACTATTGTAATATTATAAATGTGAACTTCTGTGAGGATGTATGGTTGTTGTTACTATTTCACACAAATACTACTGAACGTGTTTCGGTGAATTTTGGCACGCAGATACTTTAAAACACATTACTTTTGATCCTGGTAGTACTTTCCCGTGGGATAATTTTCGACCTCCACGCGGGGAAGCCGCTGGTAAAAGCTAGTTCCAAATAATTGTTCTGGTTTTGGAACAAAGTCTGAGTATAAGGTTACTAGAAACTGTAAACAGGTAGAACGTAACTTTGAAATATCCCATTGACAAGTAGGTATATTATTAAAACGTTGGATATAATAGTATGGCCATCCAACAATTATTTTGTAACATCCATTGCGTAACATTTAAATACGATAGTCATTCTCATATACCTAGTTTATATTTACATAACACACTAGCATAGCCTAAGGCGTTTTTTAAGAATTCATTGGAAATAATAATTTGATACCTGCCTTTCTGTTTTACCTTGCCTAGCCTGTTTAAGTAAAATATATTTTTCGTTGACTATCTATTTATTCATGTAGGACTTCCAACAAAAGATGAACGCAATACGTGACACATAAACACATTTTCTGATCCACCACCTCGATTGCAGCCGAAAGATGTCCTCTGCTGGACATATGTCTACCCGAATTTAGGGGGGTTTGTCATAATCTCAAGGTTTGACAGGCGGGTTGGTTGATGCTCATTCTTTAGTACTGACTAAAGAAGGGGCGACTAAGGGTCGCCATTTACGACATCCACGGGAAGAACTGGGATATTTTCTAATCACTAACAGTAGATCATCATCTGCCGAGCCTTTTCCTAATCATGTTGGGGTCGGCTCCTAGTTTCACCAGTTGTATGGGTATTTACCAGTATTTTGCATGGAGCGACTGCCTATCTTGCCTCCACAACCCATTTATTATACAGGGTGTTTGGCAGAACGTTGAACATACGAAAATGGTGGATAGGTGGGGTCATCTGCCACTTACTCAGCCCTAATATATTTAGCCCTGGCCCGCTGGATTTTTTTTATTTTATTTTTTGCTTTCTTCTAGTTTCACCACTTTCTTAACTTTAAAGTGTAATTTTTATTAAAAATGGGTACAATAGGCAATATTTTTATATTGCTTTATTCAGATGTTAGCTAGAAAAATAGTTATGAGTCCTCAAACTTCTAAGAATTATAAGAATTTGCCAACATTAAAGATAAAAAAAAAAATATTGCCTGTTTTACCCATTTTTAATAAAGATTGCTCTTTAAAGTTAAAAAAGTGGTGAAACTAGAAGAAAGCAAATTTTTTTTTTTTTATATATTCAGGGGGCCAGGGCCACATAAATTAGGGCTGAGTAAGTAGCAGATGCCCCACCTATCCACCATTTTCGTATGTTCAACGTTCTGCCTAACACCCGGTATTATACGATAAGGTCAGACTGGTAGTCAGATTTTCGAGCCTTAGACGACCCGTAACGACTGTTAAAGATTCACGAATGACAGCAAGAGGGGTAATTGCGGAACTTTTTATCGGTAGGAATTGGTTTAATATTCATAGTTAAACAACATTCATTGCGTTATTTACGTTGCTGAGCCGACAATTTATTCGAACAAATGACGCAATGGTTTAGAAATAATCTTCAATCCCATTCAGATTCTGATAAATTGTGCGTTTCGCAATTAGGGAGCAGGACGACGTAAAGATGGTCACCCATTCACGGACCAACCCAAACCACAACCTCATTTTCTTTATCTTTATTATTATCTTAATGGATACCTACTATCGTCTTTGTTCACATTATTTCATATTTAATAAGTAAAAAAAATATTTAAATTCTAACTGGTTTTTTGTTGAAATATTTCTGCAATTAATAGACATTTATTGTAGAAAGACACGTTCACACATGAGTGAAAACATTCCGGTTTTAATTCGATATTCTATACAAGGGGCTATTAAATATGTTAATTTATAAATCCTTATTAGATAATAATTATATATGTGTGAAGATAGAAAACCATAAATGAAGGTTTGGCAATATATACCTACGTGCTTATGTGTACATTGAACAACCTAAGTAATTAATATATATATTGCACTCTAGGGCTTTATTTTAAGGGCATAAATGTTATCACTAATAATTGCCATTTTTGCAGAGATGGCCCAGCCGTAACAGTCCCAACTTACGAGTGGTCGTAGGTTTGAACTCAGGCAGGCGCTTGCACACTGCTCTCAAAACGGTAACGGAAATTTCTCAGTAGCTGTTCTGAGTCTGGATGATATATATGTGCCCAATTGATGGCAATTAAATAGCCCCCTATTACTTTGGACTTAAACATAACTCGCGAAATGTGTGTGTGCTATAGGGACACCTCTGCCCAACCTTTTGGAGAATCAAGGCGTAATGTTATACGAGTGTTCATTCCAAGAGGCTTCCATTATTAAAACGTCAATGACTTTTTAGAAGATTCGTTAAATATTGCCCCATTTTGAGTTCGACAGTACCCCGACAGTATCTTTTGTTTTATGATCTGTGAAGTATCATAAATAATTAGCAATCAAAACATATTTCACAAAACATCAATCGATTTCCACACAAATATATTTCTCACAAAAGTAACTCTCCATAAATTGTCTGCATGCAAATGAACATTGCAGTGAAAATGAGCCGACAGCTGGTGGGAATACACGTAAACTAGACGATGTGTGAACTCAATTATACAACCTAGTATATGAGTTACATTATTTATGTGTTACTGTGCCTTTATGGGGACAAGAGAATAATAGAAAGGTACTGCATTAGTAGCAGCTAGTTAGTAAGGCATCAGGGCACGGATATATATATATCTTATATCTTAGGACAACCAACACACTGTTATCTGATCCCAAACTAGGCAGAGCCTGTACTATGGTAACCAGACAACTGATAAATGTACTTATATATTTCTAAATACATACATATTATAGATAAATTACACCCAGATACAGAACAAATGATTGTACTCATCACACAAAGATTTGTCCTGGGTGGGAATCGAACCCACGACCTCAGTCTTTGCAGTCAGGGTCATTAACCACTAGACTAACAGGACAGTCAAACACGGACGGATGTGCCGGACGTAAAGAATAGTACCTACCAACCCATTTCTTCCCGTGGGTGTCGTGAAAGGCGACTAAGGGACTTACTTGTGAATGGGCAGAAGCATTTTCTATGCATTTTAGCAACATATTACGATCACCAACCCGCCTGCCAAGCGGGGCGATTAAAGCAAAGCTCCCCAAATTGGGGAATGCCTGGGTTGGGAGTTGTTTGATGTTAAATATACACATGAACATACGTTGTATGTTTATGTTTCTGTTCCTTTCTTCTTGTCTGATCATATTGTATGTGTGTGCATAAATTGTAAAATATTATAAATAATAAACCCATATAAACCTTTCGGAATAAATTCTCTATGATGTTAAAACCCACATCAATCTGTTGCGTAGTTTAGAAGAACAAAGCGTCGCACAGACAGACACGTAAACCACTATAATTTAGGCTATGTATAGATATAGAAGATAAACAACCACTACAAAAGAGTAAAACAATACAAAACCAATAAATATTTCGCAATAATATGTAACCGACAAACAATAGGACATCGTGCCTATTCCCCAGCTAACTTTCTCTGTCGTGATCGATCGTTTCAGAGCTGCGCGCGCGCTCATCTCCGGACAGCTTTTACCGATGGATGCGTTTGATCATTTCGTGTGTCATTTCCGTTCGTGATTTCACATTTTGCCTTTTATCCCTGATGTTAAGTCGTGCCATGGTTTATTAGAAATCCTATATATATTATGTACCTACCTATGTTTGTGTGTCCTGTGTTACTATTTTGCGTGAAGGGTAATTATGTTTAAGTCCCATGTAATTGGGGGCGAGTATATTCCCATACCTTGTGAAGGCCGCAGGAATCCGATAGACGCACAAAACTGTCGAATTGGCGGATCTTGGGGGAGGCACGTTGATGAATGAATATTACTCAATATAAATTTTACGAAAAAGCGAAAATACAATGTCAGTAGGTGTGGCGTAGTAATAAAACACCATTTAAATATACATTTACATAATAATTATGTAAATTCTGAGTTGTCAACTATAATATTTAGAGTTATGGCAGCCGATCGACGAATCTAAGGTTTTTTTTACCGATAGGTTAAAGTTGAATGGTCAAAACTACAATAGTCGGAAAGACGTAATCTCGTATTTTGCGAAAAACCAAATTACGGAACTCGTCTTCATTAATGTCAATCATATCGTCGCACGATATTTCGCAGCTACAATAAATTATCTACAGGTTGATGTTTTTATTACAATCACCTTTAAAGCATCACATGTCAAGGCTTTTGCTGAACGTGAATATTTTTTTAGTGTGTTTTCAACACGTGTATAAAAAAACATTTAGTTTTGATGATTGTGATTTCATCAAAATATTACACATGAAAGAGAGTTCATGATTGAACATAATCAATTTGGACGTGCGTTTGCAAACTAATGAGAATTTTATTTATTGTTGGTAATTGAGTTTTAGCTGTCAACATTGAATATAAATTAATTGCATTAACTTTGTGCGCGTGTCAGTTCTTTACAATGTCTTTTTCATTGAAAATGTTGCAAGATTCCCATCTAAATAATTTATGAAATAATTCTTATAAATCAGAACATTTGTATGAAGCAACATCGTTAACTTTATATCTAGGAATTGGGTGTGGAAACAGGTCCAATAATATATTCATTAATTGAAAAAAAAAATCGAAGATGGTAAATTTTTTTTTAAGTATCTCTCTGTCTATAGTTTTGATTCACATTATTTTTTAAAACAGTGTGTTGGTATTAGTTACATTGTGGCCTGTCACATCGACTGACCTTGGGTCGCGGAACTACTCGACCGTGGTCATTTTAATGCACTTAACACTTATATGTATATTTTTAAGACACCAATCGACTCATCTCTAAGTCAGGGTTACTTTTTTTAAGTATCTTGCCTTGTTAGTGTCAAATAAAAATATATACATCATTTAAAAAATGACAATCTTAAATTAATAACATGTTGTATATCTCTACATAGTATAAAAACGAAGTCGCTTTCCGCGTCTGTACGCTTAGATCTTTTAAACCATACAACGGATTTTAATGTGGTAATAATTTTCATCAATAGACAGTGATTCTAGAGGAGGGGATTTTTTTGTATATTAAGCGGGGAAGTTGTTGGCAATAGATAGTAAAAAATAAAAGAATCATAGAGCATCAAAAAATTCGTCCGTATCATTGTCAACAGGAGAAGTATCCAAAAGGCTGGCAGAATTGCCAAGTTTTATCGTAATGCTAATTCTTTGGCCAAAAAAGAGTTTACGTGAAGTGTCGACCAACCACTTGGTAATCTCTCTTCTTGTTAGTTAGAATTGGTTGGTCAAATCTTGCAAACTGAATTAAAACTACTTCCTCTAATCCTACGGAGTTGAAATTTTATATGTTGATTCTGTTTCAATAGAATCAGCTTTACATCCACAGCATTTGTCGGTCGAATCGTAAAACATGCATAGACAATGCAGTTTTTACGATAAGACTGACAAAACTTACGGATGTGGAGCTGTTTATGAATAGCTCAAAGGTCAAATATTTAAAGGTTAAGATGACATTTTTAATCATTATTCACACATTGACGCGACCCGGTCGCGGTGACGATCATAACACACAAATTATTAATGTATCTGTCGTAGATCTTAATGGATATGAATATTCATTAAAACGCAGCAAACTATTCAAAACGTGGAAGATGTTATATGATTAGGTGCATGCTTGAATAATATCTGCAGACTCGAAATACTAATGCAGTGTTCAAATATCTAATTTATAAAGTTCACTAAATGACCTTGAGTTTAAAAATAAGTGGAATATATGTATTTGGGCTAGACTGGAGATGTTTGATCAAACATCAAAAGGTGTTATTTCTTTTATTTATCATGCACTGCCATATAATTTATTGATTGACCTTTTTAAATTGGAGATACCTATTCGACTGTTGGTAGGTTTAGGCAAATTAATCATTATTACTGGTGTTTCTTTTTAACACATAATGAATGGACTGGTTATGGATATGGATAAGAAAAAGTTCCTCCCGAGATGATGACTTATAAAGAAGTCATCATTTCATCCGAAATACGCTCTCTGGTGAACATAAGTCTATCCCAAGAGGGGGGTTTGCCATAATCGTCACGTTGGCAGGCGGGTTGGCGATAGCAGTATGGTGATAAAATGCATAGAGAACGCTGCTGCCCATTCTTTAGTAAGTCCCTTAGTCACCTCTTACGACACCCAAGGGAAGAAATTGGATATAGAGAAGTATGTAAGGACAATACATTTTGGGGTAAGGAGTAGAAGAATTCTGATGTTTTTTCTTATCACAAAGCGAAATCATAACCCAGAAACATCCTATTTTCTTAAAAGCTTCGTCTGCATAGGTAATAGAGAAAGGTACTGGTAATAAGTTTGTTTCCCGAACGATAATTAAATAAAACAACAAGAAGTAAAGTCCATTTACCAAATTGTATAATGATGTGGAAACACGGATACCCTATTGCTGAATCACAGATCGTATCTTAAAACAACGGACAATAGACCTTACGTAAAAAGTTCAAGTAAGCACATAAACAAAAGCATATCTATGACATATTCATTAATTTCTTGTGTCAACGTTCTGCGTAATCCTACGACAATCGTCCTCGGTAGCTGATTGCTATGGACACCGAGTGTTTACTTATGTTATTTGCTATCGCTCAGAAGCAATACAGATGAATTTTGTAAGAGTGTCTAGTACCTTCTTGCGAGATGACCCACTGCTGATGCGTTAAACAAATTAATTTATGTAAATATTGCGTAAAACTGACAAATTTAGACAGAGATTCTACACGCGTGTATTATATACTCTTCTAATACGTGACAGCTATGCTGTTATTTTATAATTATGGCATCACAATTAAATATTACAAAAACTGCCAGTAACCGAAAAGGTCGTATAGATTGAAAAGTACTTTTAAAATAAGAATGTTAATTTGAAATGCTTAGGGCACTCCTTGTTTTTTAAACGAAGAAGGTTGAGACCGTTCAAGGATTTAATGGACTGGACATTGACATATAAGTAAAGATAGACAAACATTGGGTCATATGACTGTTGCATTTCTTCAACAATGTTGACGAAGTAAGATGAGATAGTTATCACTACTACGACAAACAGTTTAGCATCCATGTCAACATATTATGTTAAAACTATACGTGATTTATCTGCCAATACATTGCGGAACACTTAAGGCAAAAGCGCTACGGCCACTAGCCCGCGTAATTCAAATTTCTATACGTTTTATTTGCAATTTGCTGGTAATTTGGTCAACAACAGTTTTAAGAACAATTTTAAGAATGTTCACAGTCTGAATTTGTCAAAAATGCCTCTATTTTCCATACATATTTGATAGAGACAGACATTTTAGACATTTTTTACTTTGTAGTGTTATTGAGGAAAAAAAAGTTTTTGGCATCTGATTGTCGCCGAGATGAGACTGCGGCTGGACTTTATACGTTTTTAATCATGATTAGCGACCATAACAAGTGTGCCACCTCATACAACTCTTTACAATTTTGACCAAAAACGTTGGAAAATATGAATTTCATGGACTAACTTAGCGCCATAAGAGGGATATACTAAGGTAGCTCGCGAGATTCAAATTGTATAACATTTTTTTCAATTTGCACTTCAATGTCAGGTGGTATGCTGTTCAAATATGATAACTGTAGTGTATTTATTCCATAGATATATAACACTATCTCATGCACATAAGCGGGTGCAGCTCCTGCCACTAATGTCATCTGTCAGTCAGTAGCAATGGCGGGTAACAGAGATTGTAAAGCGAGTCTGCATGTGGGCGCTTGATGTGGTGATGAGCCAGTGAAGTGATATTATCCAACTTAAATACGGAATCAACAGGATTCTACAATAACAAATATGGTTTTATAGAATTATAATAATTAAAATCTATACTAATATTATAAAACTGAAGAGTTTGTTTGTTTGTTTGATTGAACGCGCTAATCTCAGGAACCACTGATCCGAATTGAAAAATTATTTTTGTGTTGGGTAGCCCATCTATCGAGAAAGGCTATAGGCTATATAACATCACGCTACAACTAAGAGGAGCGGAGCAGTAATAAACAATGTTGCAAAAACGGGGAAAATCGCACGGGTAGGCGATTCGACGCGACGGGAAGGGTCGGGGAAACAAGATATTTAACGCAGACGAAGTCGCGGGCAGAAGTTAGTCATTAATACAAACCTCTAATTTCATTGAATCCCATTCAATGACGTGATCATGAAACTTGTCAAACAACTTGACAATGACTTGACAAGCCAATTCTCGTAATAAAAAATGTTCAAAATCTAGTAGCAGATTAAGTTCCTGTCACAGTGACAGTTGTCCTGTACTGCCTTCATTCTGAAACATTCCTTGTGTCATTGAGATAATATTAATATTCATAGAGATAATTTTGAATAGTCTGTTGGTCCCGATATTATTGACGCTGACTGTTCAATGAGCACATTTGGTACTGTAACTCAAAAAGGTCACAGATGATGCGCTTCTGTTATTACAAAAGCAAAACAATGTTGCACTCTTTGCCACCAAGTTTATTGCTCTTTCACAATAAAGGTATCATTCATAAGTCCATTCAAGTGTTTTATGAGCTGCTTCTGAGGTTTCTGCTTTGATTATAAACGCTTGTAATTTATAATTCAACATCATCCTACTGTATTATTTGTCTGTACCTGGGTGCGCCTTGTGGTTTTAGACTGTTCAAAGTTTCAAGGCAGAATACCAATTAGTATTTTTTTTTAGTTTTAAAATTCATAGTTTTAAATTGTCTGCTTAAGCTTATATGTTAATAATGTCGTCTGTTTTAGCCATAATTTTTGTTTTTAAAACCTGTTTAATGAGTAGGTATTTTGCATCATCTTTTGGAGCTTACGATTACTTCTAAACGTGCAATAAGGTTGCTTCTCGTTATGGTAAATAGAAACCAAATAAATACTTAAAAATAAGATGTTCGTTATGCCTATTCCTGATGACGCAACAACTCTCTTCCAGGAGAACAGCAAGTTCACCAGCATGCTCAAAATACATAGACCGCTGTCCTTCTGTCCTCGCCACCGAGGCTTGTCGTGACGTCCCAATCCAGGTCCGTCCTGAACCTAGCTCGAACCAGCCCGCGCCGCTGAGCCTGTACCGCCTTCAATAGATAGTAATAATGTCCCTCCAGTGGCGCCCTAAGCCGAGGTCCGTATCCTACAGGGGGTGCCTTTAGCGTGTAGTCGGGTTTATAGGCCCTATCTGGAGGCCTTAATTTATTGAAGCAACCACCTGTAAATCCAGTTAAGCAGCCGACAACCTCCTTGGTTGACCTGCAAGGTGGGAATTCAAATAAAAAATGCTCGTTATGGCAAATAGCACCACATAAATACTTTAAAATAAGATTTTACAAAAAAGCTGCTGCATATTAATTTGTGTTATTGAATCAATTCTAGAATTTTTCGACTGCATCTAAAAAATCATTGACAGATGGAATTTATGATGTTAAAACCAAAATAGAAGAATGCAGAATGCAAATAAACACAATATTATTTTTTGCAGATTTATGATTACAGCCACCGAATAATTTATTTTATTGTTGAAATTAAGTTACATTTTTTAAGTTTATATATAGCGTGTTTTCAAACATTTTTTTTTCCAGTCAATCTGCGTGGACTTTTTCCAACTATGTTGAGGTCGGCTTCCAGTCTAACTAGATGCAGATGGATGCCAGTATTTTCCATGAACCAACTGCCTATCTGACCTCTACAATCCATCTATTATTATCAAAGGCATCTGAGTCAAATATTTTAGTGAAGGTTTAACAGAAACTTATCGATTCGTTCCGAATTATCTTCTTGCAAATACAACGAGCGTCCGTGTACCTACAAACCTAGATATTTCCAGTGTACATGGAGAAATAATTAAAATTAATTGAGCATGCTTTGTTTATCTAAACATTGAAGTTAATTCATGAACACTTCTTGTCTTTACAAATTATGAATAATGTTTCAGTTATATTTCTGTTTACGTTTTCTTAATAACTTAACACTGGCTTACGTTGACAATGAGTAAATTAACGATATGTCTTACTTAGCGTAACATTGTATATGCTAATATGAGGATATTATAATCCATTAAAAATATACAGGAAACTGATGAATGCTGGTTATCCTAAAGCTCAGTTTAAAGGTTAATAAGCGGTCGCACCACGTCTTGAGCGAAGTTTTACATAAGGTATATAATTAATTAGCATTAGGCGGACAACCTAATGTTTCCAATTTGTTGATACCCACAGGTATCAATATATGTGAGTAGATATTTTTGTTCACTATAAAGTCTGTTCAACATCATCTGGGAGCAAGTCATCGACCTTGCTAAGTTAGGTATATTTTTTTGTGTCCTAGGATATTTACTACAATTGATCTCATGTGCTGCTTACCTTCCTTGTAATTTTGAAGCTGTGTCTTATTTATCTTTGTATATTCTCTATTAAGCCTGATGTCTTACCGGTTATATCGGATTATATGCCGCACCATCGGACTGTCAGAGTGTGAGCAGAGAGTGTACACCTGTGTCTACGTACATACATGTTGTGCACTATAGTGTGTCACGCGGCCGTAATATAGTCAAAAGTTACTAGTCTGAAGCCTTAACAATGTTCAGCTATGCTACTATTATTTTGACATACAATAAAGTGACTTTTGTGGTTATCTACGTAGCTGAAGAATCACTAAGTTCCTCCTAAATTTCATAATGACCGAGCAACCAATAAACAACTAGGTAAGTAAACCGTTGAAAATCAGCTATCAAAAGTTGATCCTTACGATCTCGCACTCTAGGCACGTAGAGTTGCGAAAACTTCCTATGTTCGTCAAGTTATTGTTAATAACAATGAACATTGTGGCAGCATGCCACAGCCGCAGAACTATGAAATTTGCAATGCTTGGAATAACTGTTTTTAGTATAAACCACGGTGCTTTGCGACAATCCACCTAATAATAGTATTGCACGGAGTTTATTGCTTGACGTCGTCAATGTTCTATTGAAAGTTGCTTATCAATAATTGTTTTGTGTCAGTCATTTCGTTGGTTGATAACTTTTGTATTTGGAATCCTTGGTCTGTTCCTTTAAATGCTGGCTGCTAAGAATTATCTGCGAAATATCTGCAGCTTTTTTGAAACAATATTTCGATTTCTATGAGTGTTTGTGGAGTATCTTGCCGATTTTTCTCCAGAAGAATATACGCTTTGGAGCTGACAACTAGTTTCACGTTTGTGACTATACGACCCTTTGTCAATTCAAAAATGTCTGTTATTCGTTTAATTGAAATAAATGCTTTGAGTTTCAGTTAAAATGTTTAAAAAAAAAACAAGATATTTCAGTGTTTTATAAATCCATTATTTATACAATGTTTTATCTTTTTTAAATGTAAAAATATTTAAAAGATTTTATTAGATAGAATAGGGTTTAAAAGCTGACGATCTTAAAATAATAATTAGAACAAGTCTATAAAAAATAATGAATCATAATAGGCATTAAAAAAAAAACATCCACATCGTTGTTAGCAGGAAATTTACCCAAAAGGCTGGCAGCATTGCCACGATATAAGTACCTACAGCAATACTGATTCTTTGGCCAAATTAAATTTGTTTACAAGATTCTCATGATTGTAACAAAAGCATTTATACGCGCAAGTATCACAAAACTGTTGTAGCTCGTTACAAAATAATGTGTACCAATCAGATAAAAATGGTTAATAAAGGCATGATTTTTGTGTGAAAATTTTAGTTTTTTTCACATCGGAATTCATCTTAAATTAGGCCAAGTGCAAGTGCTTCATAATAAAACATTGTGGTTCTTATGACTGAGATTTAAAACCATTTTAAACTGAGAAGATTTCGTTTCAGGATATCAGTAGATATCATCATCATCATTTCAGCTGAAAGACGTCCACTGCTGGACACAGGCCTCCCCCAATTTGGGGGGGATTTACCATAATCGCGACGCTTGGTAGCCGGGTTGGCGATCGCAGTATGGTGGTAAAATGCATAGAGAACGCTGCTGTCCATTCTCTAGTAAATAACTTAGCCGCCTCTAACGACACCCACGGGAAGAAATGAGATGGTGTTATTGTTTACGTCCAGTACCACACGGAACCGTTCGGCACCTCAACGAATGGTCAGATGACCAGTGATTTTAGTTCAAGTTATTCCGTGGTCTTTTACAATCTGCTGTTTTGCCTAAGAAGCCTAAAACTAGGATATTTCATAAATAGGAACTATACATAGATCTTGATTAAGTTGTGTGAGAGCCACTGTAATTATAATTAAGTGAACACAATTCTTACGTTCATAATTAAATGATAACTATACAGTTACATCATAGGTTACACTTTATATTTCATAATTACTTTAAACAAAAAAGCCAGTTTCAAAAGTTTACGAAGGAAAAGCATTTTTAGTTGTTCTGGACGTAATTTTATAGTAGTAAAAAACTGTTTGTTTGATTGTTTCATATTATGGTAACTGGCCGAAAATATATGCTTTTAGAATATGATTTAAATATTTTACAATTTCATATTTAACACTAATATATTATGTACAAGTATATAAAGTTTATAAAAACAGAAAAAAGAATCGGAGGGCTTCAAAAAACTCGTCTGCATCGCTGTCAATGGGAACAGTTCCCAAAAGGCTGGCAGCATTGCCACGTTGATATGCTTTTTGATCATAGAAACTCATCGACCTTTGACCAAAAACAGAGAAACTCATAAAAAAAAACTTCGTCATCTGCCTAGCCTTTTCCCAACTATGTTGGAGTGGCTTCTGGTCTAACGGGATGCAGCTACCAGTATTTTACATGGAGCGACTGCGTATCTGACCTCCACAACCCAGTTTCTGGGTAATACGACACCCCTTGGTAACGACTGTCTAAGATCTACGAAAGACAGCCGGGACCAACGGCTTAACTTTCTTTCCGAACCACGGAGGGGTCTTGGTTAATAAAGATGGTCACCCATCCGCGAATCAACCGCGGTAAGCGTAGCTTAACCTGAACGATCAACTCGTGCGGCTGCTATTACTTAGCCCTTCTTTAAAAAAAACCGTCTGTGCCAATTTTCGCACGACACACTTGACAAACTTGTGCCAAATCATGACATCTTAACACAAGTAAATACTACACACATAATATAACACTTTCGCTTTCCAGGTGTGACGAATCCATTGACAGATGGCGTTTGTTTAGACAGCGCGTGCGCACTCGTCGGGTAGTGCAAACATAATTGTACTTTCGTTGACCCAGACCGGAAAATAATGGATAAAATTACTATGTAAATTTAATTTAATGCGTGAAACGTTTTAATGTAACTTTCGAGATTTTTGACCTTGAATATAAAGATGTATGTTTTTTATTGCTTTATATTGTCAACGATTTTTGTGTTGTGACTAGGATGTGTTTTATTGTTTATTCTAATAATTAATCCAAATTAGTGATACACAAATCTTCTGCTGAACTGTTAGCCGTGGTGGCCCAGTGCTAACCGCGACTGGTAAATAAAATCATCGCCACTGCTCTCAAAGCGGTGAAGAAAAATATTGTGATCAACGAACCGACAGTGACACCGAACCGATTGTGATATCGTAGAACCTTTGTATGTGCTCCGTGCGTAGAACCAAAAATTCAAAGCCACGTGACATCCGTCATCCTGCGTTGAGCCCGCATGGTGCATTGCAGCCCAGTCCTTTACCGAGAGGACTCTTCTGAGGAGGAGGTTCTTTAGCAGTAGGAATATTATAGGCTGAATATGACGCATGTACAAAGTGAAGAGATCATTCAATACTTCTAGAATTAGAAATATTTCTCGGACTAACTCCATTATTAATGAGGTTTTAATCAATTATCTTCTCAGGTAGGTACTTCACTAATAAGTTATGTTGAACCTTGTACCCACGACTACAGGTCAGGCTATATGTTTCCAGTTTTAGCTGAACTCGCATTATATAGGCGTTTTGTACAATGAGATATCAGCTTATACTGGAAATATATAGTTTGTCGTGTAGCCGTGCGTACCACAGGTTACCTAACAGCTATTTGCGGCCATGTGTGTACGGGTTAGGGTTTATTATGCAAATACAGCTGGTCAAACAGGACCCATCATGCTGCAAGGCTATGAATATCCTACCCGATGAACCAATTTAACGTGTTTGTCCCTGTGACTATCTCAGGAAGCTTTTTGCATAGTGATTAAAAGGTACGATAAAACTCTAGAGGTTTCTATAAATGGCTGAGTTCATTGACTACTATATTAAACCGGTATACTTATTCTCTCCTACGTGTGGGACCGGACGTAGACAATAGCACCATCCCATTTCGTCCCGTGGGTGTCGTAAAAGGCGACTACGGAACTTACTAGAGAATGGGCACCAGCGTTCTCTATACATTTTAGCACCATATTGCTGTGGCCATCTCGCCTGCCAAGCGTGGTGATCATGGCAAACTGCCTCAAATTTGGGGAGGCTTATGACCACCAGTGGACGTATTTTAGCTGAAATTATGATGATGATAGTTCTGCAAGAATGCCTGCATGAAATCGAAAGTGAAGTGTGTTTGTAGTAAGATATCATTCCACCAGCGCGGTAAATGTTTGTGGTTCTGTCCCACAAACTATGCGGCACTCGATATTTTGTCCAGCGTGTCCTGTTGTTTGCACGCTACAGGAGTTGATTGACGCTACAAAAAATACTAAGCTCGTATTCAAATTCTGGACTAACTCTATTTAGATTGCTATCGACACGCTAAGAAGAAGAAGAAGCGGGGTAAATACGTATCACACTAACAGTAGGAATGGTATTCATTATGATAGATCAACCACATTCATTGCGTTATTTATGTTAGTGAACAAACAATTTTTTCGGACATCCGAAGCAATGGTTTCGCAATATTCTTCAAAATTATTCATGTGATTGACAGCTAATTTTTGCTAAGCGTTAACAGTGAGTTCTTTTTCAGAAAAGATCTGTTGGTGTAGCGTTTCTATTAGAGTATTCATCAACGAGTCACTGAAATTCTCTTCCAATTTGAGTATACTTGGTAGACTGGTCATGGCTATTTTAGGATAAGCTTCTAAAATTCTTGTAATAAACAAACTAAGTATAGACAACTGACGTATTGCTAAATACTTTATAGATATTTAACACATTTATGATGCATCAGACAAACATTTTATGACTGTGGTACCTAGGGTAATGTATGCGTCGTATAAGTAGACGCTATGTGTGCGATCAGTCGGTAAAGCCTAGTATATAATTAAGTATCTATATAGCATACGGGTTATTTAGTGTTGGAATACACAACTTCTTTAGTTTTTTTTTTTTGTGGTTGTGAAATTATCAAATGACGTCTTCCGTTCTGGGTGGAGCGGGAGGGCGTGTCAGACTTATACTGTCCACCCGTGTTCCTTCAGTTGCCCATATGCCAGAGCCACGGTATCTCTTTCAAACAAATCTCACGACCCTAGCAGGGTGCAAGACATCTAACGACAAATGTACTTTTAATTTAACTTATTACTAATTGGCTCGATTGTATGCAGTCAAATCACAATAATATAAATTATAAGGATAAAATTCATTAGAATACAGTGAAACAAAGCATTCATGGTTTACTTTTCCATGACAATAGTAGGACCACCGCCAAATGGTTTTGGCGGCATGCCATCCAAATGCATCAGAAAATTTACGTGTGGCAGGCGGGTTGGCGATCGCAGTATGGTGGTAGGTAAAATGCATAGACAAATCTGTTGCCCATTCTCTTGTAAGTCCCTTAGTCGCCTGTTACGACTCCCATGGAAAGAAATGGGATGGTAGCACCATGGTTCTTTACTTGGCACTACACGGAATCAATAAATTGAGTTCTTTGGTTTGATTATCTGAATACAGACAATCTTGAAATGCAGTTTGATCTTCAATTACAGATCACAGTTTAGGTATTTAATCAATATTTGAGCATCTATCTTATTACAGAACGGTAATTAATCCATGCTTAGCTGAATTGAGAAGCAAATGGAGCCTCAAGTCAAAACTATTTTTAAATCAAGACATCTAACCTCCGTAGTACGGACCTTACATCACCTTAGAGATGTTTTTCATTTAAAAATTGAGTTCAGTTTTATAACCTCAAATTTCATCGACATTTTTTCAATTACCATTTAATATTCAAACAATAATATAATAATTGGAAATAGTGGCGAGACCTAAATTTGAAGCTTACGAAATACTGAACGTGTTATTAATTCTCTTTAACCTAAACATGATTTGTTTACACTTTCGTCAGATGCTTTAGGAATAGATCATAGTTAAAGTGTCTTTTTCAATGAATGTCGCAAGACTTAGAGAATTATTTCGAGAAGATGAACAGTAAAGATCTACGAGTAGTTATTGCACAAGTATTTTCCTATTACGAAACGTAACTTTTGAAGAGTACAGTGGACAGATAGTGTTATAACATTGGACAAACACTCGCCGAGGTGTCTGCCCGCGTTAACGACCCGTTATAAATGTGTTACTGACGGTAGAAACTTATGTTTTTAAATTGTTCACGTTTATATACGTAACTTTATTGTAACTGAGTAAAAAATATGAATTTGTAATTTGATAATATTTAGTGGTAAAATAGGTTTGACTCTATCAGACTTGGTAGGATTTGCGAATAACTAGACGAGATAGTCCGCGATTTTCAAAATGTTCTTTTGTTTCTTGCAATTTGTAGGCCAGTACCAGACCGTAGGTTGACTAAAATATGTTACGCGACTGTAACAAATATGGCTTTATAGAATAGTAATAATTAAAATCATTAATACTAACCTCAAGTTCATATAATTCCATTAAATGATTGTTTCATGAAAACTGTCATTTAATGGGATTTAGACGTTTTAGAAGTTGTAATTATCATTCAAATGAATATTATTCAGTAAATACAAACGTGTCAGTCTCGAATCATATCTGGTTCAATTTTCAGTCTGAAATTGACCTGTAAATTGATAAAAATGTAAAAAATTTGCATCCTGCCACTGTTTGTTTGTCTCTGCATCCCCAATGGTTGACTGGTAGAAAATGCCTATGACAATAAGTCTCCCCTGTGCATTTGTGTGCATAAAGTATTAAATAAATAAATATATAAAATTTGAATTTCGAAGCCTACACAGCATCTCTTAACACATTACAGACGTTAACTACCCTTTACACAGTACATTGTGAACTTTTGAACTACAGATTTATTTAATTGGTTTTGTTGATATTAAAATTTGGGTCGCTTGTCTAGTCTAGACAGAATTGATGCGATCCATTAGGGGCAAAAAACTTACCTTTTAAAATATCACACTAATTAATTTACTAGCTGCAGCATTAATTACAATAGATTTGAAAAGTCAAGGTCCATCACTGTATGCGAAAAAACCGAAATCTTTCTCACGAATCATCTCGGCCCCAACGGACAATTTCACAATGTTGTAACATATTCGAAAACGGACGATTAACAAATTATAGGCTTCAGGTGTGTTTCGATAGTTCGTTCAAACTTTGTTATTAGCTGTAAACACTTGTGTTAATCTCACATCAACAGTTTACCAATGTATCGTATTACCTTCACATTTTGTTATAATGTGTTATTACCTACTTAGATTTAATTTGTGTCTAGATTCCTCGAAAATCTATCAAATTAATGTACCTTGTGTTGTAATATTTACTTGGAGATGTGTAGGTAAATTCAGTCAAAATATTAATAATGTTTGAGCTGCACAATGCCCAATGGCAAGATTGACAGATCGCTCTTTGGCTTTACAATACTATAGTCTATTCGCGTTAAGAAAATAGAGACTCATCGTTGTCACTCAGCTTAGCTACGCCCTTGACCAATTAGATCACAGTAAATTGACAAAAGATGCATACGTACTGATTGAAAGGCTAATTTACTATAATCTAATTGGTCAAGGGGCGTGGCTAAGCTGACTGACAACGATGAGTCACTATTTTCTTAACGCGAATAAACGATAAACCAAGTTAGTATTTCATACGAATATACTAATACGAAATAGACATGTTGCACCAACCTCTAACAAATTGGTATAAGGGAAGAAGAATGATGCTGATGATTGATAATGTACCTTACTTCCGACTACCAATGGAGTGCGGTATGCTAGGCGTTAAATTAACGAAACATGTTCGAACACAATACTCTGCTCCAAAACAGAGATGGCTGACGTGGCTCTATAGGCTGCCCAACTTAATGGGACTGGGAGAACATGTCTGACGCCAACTGACAAATTGTGTGCCCAAATAGTACAGAATTGGTGACCTTTGACAGTCAGACAGGGTCGCGGCAGACCACGAAGAAGATAGCGGGACAAGCTGAATAGGTTCCATCAAAACTGGAAGGATGACGCCCGGGGTCGTGCAAGACGGATCTTACGAAAGGCCTTTGCCCAGGAGTGGCACGGCGTAGGCGAGTAAACAAAAAAACGAATTCTTACACGAAAGGGTTCATGTTCTTTGCTTACATTAGTCTAAAGGAATTTGAGCATTTTCTTTATTTTTAACACAACTTCCCCTAATTCTGAAAACCGATCAGATCTGTCAGTCAGCTGTGTAGCAGCTATAATAAAATAAGTATAGGTACATGAAATTTTGTCTCTGTGGAGTAGACTTCAAGCTATTTAATTAATTTAGCGTGATTTATACAATTTAGTTACACCAATTTCCGAATCATATACAGAACCTTATTATTTTCTTAAAAATAACTGTATGCTTTCTAAATTTTTATAGACCGATTATGTGAATAATTTCTTTCTCTTAATTTGAATTTTTCTCTTTTAGAAATGGGTAATAGACAATTAAAAGCGTAATAATACGAATTTAGATTAGGACCACGGTGAGTTATTGTTCCTCATGCATATTTTGCTAATGAAGAGCCTTGCATAATTTAAATAGAATTGTAAACATGTAAAGTAAACAAACGTGTTGTTAACTAACTGTTCAACCTATATCGTGAAGATTTTGTTATGCCTAAATACAATTTTATATCATATGCTAATTTCAACTACCATTATTTACCAATTGGATAATTACTTAATTATTTGATTGGAGCTTCTATCCAATTATTTAAAACCACAAGGCACGAGGAAAAAATCAAACCTATTTTTAAATTTGTTCATCACTAGTTAAATGCCTTTAATTAAAAGATATTTTAAGCATTTTGAGGTTGACGTTGTCAATGTTTTTGTCAAGGACGCTGTTGATGATACCGAATTTAATTAAAATATAAATTATTTATAAATTCCGTGATCTTCGACATCAATTTGATTAGATACCGCACATTTTATTTCAAGTTTTACAAATTATTGATAATAACTCTCGGTTGTTACAGATTTGAATATTAATGATGATTTAAATAAGATTAGTTTGGACTTTTATTAATTTTATTTGCATTTATGTCCTTAGAAACAAAACCATCTTGTTTTTCATCCGTGACATTGTCTCGAACCAGGATTCTACGAATTAGTTTTGCTTGTTTATAAATTATTGTGTTGACAACAGAATAAATCACGAAAATATTACTTTAATTAAAATAAAGGAGAATGCTTGTTTTTTAATTTATCATAATGTCTATATCAGCACAAAACATCCGACAATTATGCATAAAAGACGTTTACATCCGAATGATTCATTCCAAAATACTCCTAAAAAGGTTGCAATAGACTGTCTGCATTTGTAACGAGTCCAACCAAGGTAATTTAGCCCCAAGCGTGGGAGCAACGTGTTAATTCTTTAATAATAGCCGTTACTTCATCCATATTGTTATTTGTAGTGAAAAATAACGTTTCTTAACAACTGGCGACTTTGTTTGACGTATAATTAGGTACCTTCAATACGTGCTTTATGGTTGTAACGTTTAGTTTTGTTTTTTGCACATTTTAGAATGGATGTTGACCTCTAAAGTTAATGTGGATTCACACAATATGAATTCTACATTATTATTTTATGATCAAGTCGATATTTATTTTTATAGGGTAGGAATTAATGGCAAAAATTATAATAATAATATGAGATGACTACTGGGTATAAAGGGAACTATTAATGATTATGATTATTACATTGGAATTATCTACTTAATAGTAACGGGAGATCATAAAAGTAAACTATAAGGCACGGATCTATTCATCTATTTGTAATAAAACATATTTGTAGAATTAACATTATTATAAAGCCATCAAGTTTCAGTTTACGAGTAAAATAATCTTAAACAAGTATTTAAGGTTAGATATTCAATAAGGATCCTTATAGTAATTGTCATGTTTTTTAATGGTTTTTCATTCGCTTTTTTGACCTCGAGCTTTAAATGAATGCCTGTATCGATACAGTTTCCGGGTCTATTCTTCAAAAATCGAGTGTTTAGATAAAATTTACAAATGGGCATAACCTTGTATAATTTTATATTGACAGCTTTTTTATTTTAAATTGCTACATCTTGTCATCGATTACTTCCTAAGATGAATTGATCGAATGCAAATATTATTCTTACAGTCAATTCCACATTTAAAAGAGTACTTGTCTATTCGTATAAAATGTCTATAATGTATTTGATTTAAACGGCATAAGTAGACTTATCACCACTGATATGTTGACCAAAAATTTTTCTGACTTGCAAAAACATCCTTTTGCGATAGATATATTTTAAAAAAACCAGTATAAAATACAGGTCAACGAAGAATTCTATGAAACGATGAAATAACGTTACGTATTGCAGACTATGACGGGTTTCTTGACTGACAGCTTGTGGTCATATTCATTAAAATCTTCCTCATAGACATTAAAGTCTCAATAGCTTTACATTTCTACGTAATTACCAAGATAATCAAGATAATTATGTATTTATCATTATATATTACATTCATCGATGAATATGTAAGTATGCTTTATAATGCCAATAAGGGATCGCACTAATTACGGAAATGAACATACAAACACTGCTCAATGAACTTAACGAGATAGTCTTAAATGTGCAGTTTTTTTCTTAAATGTGCCAGATTTTGACTTAAATGTGCAGCATATTTTGACTTAAATGTGCAACATATTTTGACTTAAATGTGCAACATATTTTGACTTAAATGTGCAACAAAACAACAATTTATGTTAAATTGGATTAATTGTGGGTTTTGTATTTAGTAACTTAATAAATAGGCTCACAATCAACTGATTTACTTACAATTGGTCGGGTCGGCCGAATTTTATGTGTCATTGTTGTTCTCGGGCGGTTCTCACGGAAGGTGCGTTCTTCTCCCGTCACACTTACCTACATTGTGTAGTTACGTAGGAAATGTAGTAAAATTTTAGTGTACTTGGATTATGTTATTTGCAGAATTTACAATGGAAGACGGTGTTTCTTCATACAAACGACCATTCTTAAACGTTTACTGTGATTAGGTACCTACATATGTTATTACAGAGGCTTAAAATATCAGTAACCGTTGGCTGGCTTAGTTGATTTTACATTCTAACCTATAGATAATTACCTACCTACGTAATTGTTTGCCAAATATAGATTCAAAAGTTTAATTATAGTATGTTGAATTGCAGGATATTCTTAAGAAGTATGCCTCGAACATCTTAATACTTAAATCGCAACCATGCATTGTGGAAACAAATACTCTTGACATATTAGGTAATTATCGCCAATCATGCATTCCATTCAGCAAACAAATGCAATTACGATGTCATTGTTTGTCTTTGGCGCGGCGGGGTAAGTGTATATTAGCACGGTGTTAGCACGTTACCCAGTAACCCGCCTATCGCTTTGTAATCAATGTAGCCTCATGTCAGCGTGCGATAACGTTGCATAAGCGACACGTAACATCTTCGCTTTCGCTAAGACTCGACCTCTGACATTACCCGATGACTGGACCGCTTAGAACATTCTTTTTACGTGATTTATGGTGCGACAGACGGAATTGGGTCATTGAAATTTTACCGGACAGCGTGACAAGGATGTTTTTTACAGATTGATTGTTCTGGAACGTGTCCTTGCGATGATCATTTCTTAACTTAAAGTTATCGAGGTTTCGATTCAATTCGGCTGCATGCTGAGATTAATTTGTCATTTTCTTGAATATAATTTTGGGTGTTAAGTTGAAATTAATAAATTCCATAATAAATGGAGACCTTCATTTGGCCGTAGGTGGCATTGGTTTGGTTTGGAGGAGACAAACTTTGTATATAATGTTGTGTAATAAATTATTTTGTTTTGGTAAATACTTTTACTTACGTTACAAATGATACAAATACGGAAATATGTAACAGACATTATAAAAATGGCGTGTCTAAATGTCAAACGACGAACCCAACGCATCACACTACATATTTACGTCTCAACAATATTAATGTAAATATTATACTGCCAAAAGTTGCTTCTGCTACCAAAACTATTCGTTGCAAGACCGCCTTGGGGGTTCTTATCTCACAACCAGCGTTAGGGATCTCTGTCCATCAGCAGCAATAGGAAGTTACAATGAATACGTACAATACAAAAATGACGCGCATAATATTAACATTTAATGAGAAGAGGTTTGTATGAATTCAATATCAAAGGAAGTAATTAATTTTAGAGTTATGTCGACAAATGGCGAATAGTATTCGTTTTGTTTGGAACTTTGGAAGTCGTATAAATGCATAAAGCATTAGAGCACGTAAAAACAATAGCAAAACAGACAGTTGACGTAGCGTCATCGACAAAATTATTTGGCATACGAATTGTCACAGCTCGATGTAAACCTATTTGGAATTAAACAAGTACTGAGATCAAGGTCAATAAACTTAAAGAATGTGAATTTAAGATTATTCTTGTTACTACACAAAAGTTAAACAGCAGATAAATGTTTTTCTTATTTGTTTAAATCTACATTACATTTATTATTATCAAGAGCATGTTGAATTAAGTAATACGAATTAAATGAAAATGCAAGTTGTTCAACAGGTTTCATCCAAACATTGTGAAGTCATAAACACGAAGATATAACAGTTACTTTATTATTCACTACGTTTTGCTAACGGCTTCGCTTGCGTCGTTGTTGAAAAATCTCCCACGTGAACGAACTACCAGGAATGAAAGTAATCTAGAGGGATAATTGTTTAAAATATTGTTTTCATTTAACTCTGTTGGTTAAGGTGGATCACGCCAGTAAAGTACCAAGTAGTCATGATTTTTTTCAACATCTTCAAAAATTATCGTCTTATTTCAACCCTTTTACACTAAACCTTCATGACATTGCTCCTGAAGCTTCCTCATGAATTACTTCGGCTATTGGAGAAAAAGGTATGAAAATCCGTTTGGTCGTTTTAAAGTTTATCGCACACAGACAGACGGAGAGACGCGGCGGGGGATTTTGATATGATTGAATGGTGTTATTTCTTTGCACTGCACTCT
Organism: Aporophyla nigra; assembly: GCA_947507805.1. NCBI lineage: Eukaryota > Metazoa > Arthropoda > Insecta > Lepidoptera > Noctuidae > Aporophyla > Aporophyla nigra. Next base: position 19,208,835 of record OX382292.1, on the reverse strand, counting down.
AACTCTCCTTCTAAAATGAAAGTAAATACTATAACTACTCAAAAACTTCTCATAACATCAGCTATCTACCAGTAAAAGTCCCGTCAAAATCTGTCTAGCCGTGTCGGAGATTAGCGGGAATAAACAGACAGGAAGACAGACAAAAGTTTTTAAATCATTTTTTCTTTGTACCGTATACAACTCCATATGCATTTAATAATAAGCGTATCACTTCAAGTTTATTTATTTTCATGTATTTTCTGTATGTATTGTATATATGTAAAGATATTAGTGATATGCCAAAATGAAACTTAATTTTGTTTTAATTGCTTTGTTTGTACAAGTTTAAAGGTCAATGAATGTATTTATAACCATTGCACGGTGGGTACTAGTGCATCTCAGCTCTACAAACTTAATAAAGTAGGTAGATATTAACCGGCATCATTTGCACACAAATGACCAATAGATTATGCATCTGCTGGGTCAAGTGTAAAATATACTATGTTCTGTACGTATGTTTGAAATATAATTAAGAAATATGCTGCATTATTTATAGTATGAAGTAGCTACTGCCCGGGACTTCGTCAGTATGTTCCTGTTACCCCCACATCCCACCGCGTCGCATCGCATTTCTCACCCGTGCTATTAGTTCAATTTCACTTGGCGTTCTTACTGAGTTTTTTGCTTGGTCCCTAAGAAGAGCCTTCTTCAAGAATTGGTTTATCAAAAGCTAAAATCATTTTTAAATCCGCCTAATAGTTCCATACAGTATCACGTCTAAGCAAATAGACAGATTGTTCAGTTTTATTATTAAAAGTTATAATTTATTAAAAACGATTTGAGAAACTGTCTGTGTGACCGCGTTGATCTTTTAAACTACGCAACGGATTTTGATGCGGTTTCCAGTATTGATTTAGGAAGGTTTATATATATAATACATTAATATGAAACTTAAAAATAACAAAAAATATCTCTACGGTTTAAGTCGTTAAGCTGTGCAATACGGGACGGTTCACTAATATTTTATAAATAACAGAAAGACTAAACACAGATCCACTTAAAAACGTCTTAATGACTAAGAAAAACCTTGGTAGGGGATTTTAGATAATCCAGACTTGCACATTATTATTGTTTATTTGAAGCATTCCTCTACCGGATTAAAAATAATAAAGCTGCGCATTCATCTAAACTAGACTTTGAATGTACTTACATATATGTATACCTATATTTAGTATTATAAATGCGAAAATATATGTCTGTCTGTTACTTTTAGACGCCAAAATTTACTGCATCGTCACATAGCCGACCAGTGGACCAACAAGATGCTTACAATGATACCTCAGTTATCAAAATACGATAAGTAATTATGATAAATACTTTAGAATTTACGGAAGAGCAGAAGCATATATAATATATACATACGTACATGTCGGTCAATATCATAATCCTTGGTGCTTAGGAGTTGCATAAAAAAGTACACACTGTTAGTCTAGTGGTTAGTGACCCTGACTGCTAAGACTGAGGTCGTGGGTTCGATTTCCACCCAGGACAAATGTTTGTGTGATGAGCACAATCATTTATTCTGTGTCTGGGCGTCATTTATATATAATATGTATGTATTTAGAAATATATAAGTATATTTATCAGTTGTCTGGTTACCATAGTACAGGCTCTGCTTAGTTTGGGATCAGATAACGATGTGTTGGTTGTCCTAAGATATTATTATTATTATTTATTAACTAAGTCGTGGGCAACTGCAGCTGGTAAAATACATAGTGAATACTGCTGCCCATTCTCTAGTAAGTCCCTTAGTTGCCTTTTACGACATCCACGGCAAGAAATCGGTGATGTTGATGATGTTTTTTACGTCTGACACCACACAAATGTATATTAAATCTAGTAATCTTTTTCAATATGAAGGTTTACTATTTCAATGCTAGCTAAAAACAACATTGCTAAACATAATTTGAATTGCCTTTTATATAACATTAATGAATATTCAATAGGTTTGTTTAATCAAGTTTCACATGACCCAATGCACTAGTAATTAGCAAAGTGTCTGTTATACCATCCTTCAACTTTAAGAATGCGCAAAAACTTGTACAACTTTTACAGTAAATCTTGCATAGGGACCTCCTTTTAAGTGAAAGATTTATCTGTGCTAGGAGGTCCCTATCTCCAATGACAATGACTTTGCTCGTGCAGAAACATTATTTAAGGAAAGATGGACATCTTTCATTGTGGTGAATGCTTGAGACATCGTGTTGATCTAAATCTGAATGTGAAGAGAAGACATGTCGAGTTAACTTGCATGTGACACTAAGCACAGTATCGTTATCCAAATTAAGTGCAGTGAATAATGCGCATAGACTTGTACCGTGTCGAGAGTATAAAGGCGTCGATCCGTTTTGTTTGTCCCCGGATGCAGTCTTAGACATCAATCCTAGACGGCATTTATCTGGATTTTGAACATACGTAAATACATAAACTCAAGCCTTTTAGGCTTTTAGGCAGGTGGCGTTACGCTACGATCCTTACATACCTACTTCTTGGTTCTGGTCATACACATATGCGCGTTCCGATTACTACGCACCCGACCTTTCTGAATAACACCACCAATAAGGTCACTATATGTCCTCCTAGGGCGTTTCCACTCACATTTGCCTTGTAAATACCGTCTGTAAGACGTCCTTTATTTATCCTCTCAAAATGGCCAAACCATCTAAGCACTTTTTTGAATATTTTAAATAGATTTTCAAATGTTTAAATTTTTTTTTCAAATCTATTTATGCCTTTCCCAACAATGTTGAGGTTTGTTTCCAGCCTATCTGGTTGCAGTTTACCTATAAAAATATTTAACGCATCATCTGGAATTAATTCACAAGTGAACAAGCTTCCTCGCATTACCTCATTCTTCCTCGTTGTAGGCAATTATTTTCTATATATATAAAAGAAAGTCGTGTTAGTTACTTCACTTATAACTCAAGAACGGCTGAACCGATTTAGTTGAAAATTGGCAGGGAGGTAGTTTAGAGCCAGGAGAAGGACATAGGATACTTTTTTTTTTTTTTTTTTTTTGCTTTTGGCAAAGGATACTTTTTATCCCCTTCGACCGCGTTCTCGTGTGATGTGACATAAAACGTCAAAGAGAATACATTTCACTATAAAACGTGGTATGACAAAAACTTTGCCTTCGAGGTACCAGGCGGTCATAACTTGGTATGAGCTTATTAAACAGCAGTGTCAGCCAGAAAACGCTTTATGCCTTCGAAGTAACAGGTTATCATAACCGAGTAGGAGCTACCCGAACATATGAGTATCAGCTAGAAAACGCTTACCAGATCACCACCGCGTACCAGGTTGTCAAACTTGGAAGGTTTATTACAACATTTTGAATCTTAGGCGATACGAAGTTCGCTGGGTCAGCTAGTTTATTTATATTTAAACTATTAATTATTTATGAAGATGAATAGATGGCTACAAAAAGCTGTGATAAAAAACAATAAGCCGCGTAGGCGTAGTCCGGTTCGCGACGATCTTCGAGAACTTAAAGTTACCATCTTTTTGTGTCTGTCCTCTCAAATTGTGCAATGGAGTCTAGAGGTCATCTCGGACACTCCAAGTTTCAGACAAGTCTGGGCCGTGTGAAAATAGCTTTATGACTTATTGCGAGTACCTAGTGTTTATTTTTATCTCTAAATGAACAAAATTACCCAGTCAAGCAGTACGTACTTATAAAATAACAATGAGTTTGTTAATTGATAATTAGATATGAACTTTACGATGTCTATACGTTATTTAATTGGCGTCGGAATTTTATTCAAACAAAGCTTTCGATTTCATTCCGTTTAAAATAATTTTAGCCTTTTAGAAATAAATTCCTTGAATAGAAGAATTTATTTCTTGATTGACATACGTCAATATTAAATAACTGTGTAAATATAAGCTTCCGTTGATTGCATTATTATTTTATTACATCATAAACAGCTGTGAGAGTCATATTTAAATACCATACATAAACGGTATTCATCAACAGGTTTGTACCTACGGCAAGAATTTTTTGATGCGTCAATGGATACTGTTAAAAGTATAAGTGGCCTAAAGAGCGAAAGTGTACGTTATAAATAGCTCAATTACATCCACTTTACTGTGGAGTAAAAAAATGCTGTTTACAATTGCTAATTGTCGTAAGTAAATTGCTTTGTTGGTGCGGTATCCTATTCGCCGGGTGTATTTATCGTTCACGCAAACTTAGCCATATTTCCTGTTCAGATTAAAGTTTAGAGATTGTATGAATACCGACCATCTCGTCGTACACATAACACATTACTTTTTTGTATGATGTGAGCTTAACGTTTCGTTAAAATAACGGAAATGTTTTTGCTCATCCAACTTTCTTTCAAACGGTTACAAAACTTGCGGTAGGTAAAGTTTAGATAACATAACTAGAGGTATAGATAGGTATTGCTAGATACGAAGTCATTATTCTCCTGTCATTATTAGACATGTGTTTTCTCCACACTTGTCTATTAGTCGTTTTCTCAGTAGTCATCATTATCAGCCTATACTGTTCCCACTGGTGGGACACAGGCCTCCTCTCGGTGGGAGGGAATGGGCCGTAATCTACCACCCGGGCCCAGTGCGGGTTGGTAGATGTCTCATGTCTTCTAATTTTTGGTTCTAGGACATGCCGGGTTCCTCGCGATGTTTTCGTTCACCGTTTTGAGATCTCAGTAGTCACACATTCCATTCCATAGTTTCTTTGGTCTCCCTCTGCTCTTATAGCTATCAATATTCATAATAAAAACTGTTTTATACAAAGTATTTAAAAAAAAAAAAACATGGCTAGATCCTGTACGAAAATGCCCAGACTGTGATTTAGCGAGCATTTTTATTGAGAAAATTTTAGTTTGACGAAAATGTAGGATATTTTTTATTTAAGATAGAATTTAACGATAATTTATGGTTAACTTATAAAACCAACCTCTGACATTATTGTCACATTATTAGACAAGTAACAAATCACGTTGAAATGCCCTTTGAGCGACAAATGAGCCACTGTAATGTCATCATTATGTCAAGCGGCCGCGGGCGGTTGCCGACCACACTGTGCCGTGTAGTTTGTGAGGTACAATGCATTGATCTATTGTTATATGCCAGGCCAGGTATCAACAATTTACGTTAGATGAAAGATAGGCGTCGACAAATTAGAAGTTCAATGTGTAGTACATATTTGCATTTTTGTCTACTTTTCTCATTAACTTGGCATATTCTTTAAATAAAACTTACGAATTTCGTGCCCTATAAATAAATAAACAGGTACTTTCCTATCCTGACTTTTGTTTTCACTCCGCGGTAATTTGATTGAGTATAAAAGCACACACACAAACACATACACAGTCACAATCACACACAACATACATGCATACGTAAATATACTAAGTTATCTATTTATTTTCTCTGTGTATAAGTAATAGTTTTCTTTGTGTATTAGTTTTAGATTAGAAATTAAGAAATTTATTTTAACCTAAACCTATATTGTTCCACGTGCGCCTCAAAGAGATGTCAGCAGCACTGAAGGGGTCTGCTAGGACCGATGCCTGCCGAGGTCGCGTGATTGTTAGAAAGAGATACTGTGGCCCCGGCACATGGGCAACTGAAGGAACACGGGTGGGTTTTAGTCAGTAAAAGTCTGACACGCCCTCCCGCTCCGCCCAGAGCGGGAGAAGTCATTTGATGATTTACCATCCAAAAAAAAAAACCTATAAAGCAACAAATGTAAATGGAACGAAGGAGCCTGTAACTCACGACACAGGAAATCCTAGTGTGAGTTCCAGGAATAAATCGCAAACAAATGTAGTTTCTTGAACAATAAATTATTCTATTCTAAAAGCAAAATTGTCTTTGAAAAGTGTAAGGTTTTCTTTAAAATATTACTCTTTACTCGTTGTTAGTAAATGGGTCAATCCATCAGGCTATGCTTGCTGCGGTTGGCCCGTGGATGGGTGGCCATCTTTACATAACAAGACCCCTCAGTGCTTCGAAAGTATGTTAAACCGTTGGTCCTGGCTTTAATAAGTCGATCTATGACAGTCGTTACGGATCATCCGAAGCTCGAAAGTCTGACAAACCAGTCTTACCAAAGGGTAGTTATTGTATTACCCAGTTGGGAACTGGTTTGTGGCGGTCAGATAGGCCGTTGCTCTATGTTAAATACTGGTATTCAACTACATCCGGTAAGATTGGAAGCCGACCTCAAATCAGTCTAATTTGATTTTATCCGTAGTTGGTATCAATAAGGTCTAAATTAATAAAACTGTGTTTGCAAGTAAACTAGGCTATATAATTCTCCCTAACAAGATATCAAAAGTAATGGACCATTCAGACGGATACAAATAATCTTGTAACCCGTTAACAGGCAAGTAATAATTCTCATGTAATCAAAACGTATGATGTACGGTCAACGCTACCGGACGGCGGACGCTATACCGCGCGCCCGACGCAACCCATTGTTGCGTGGCTCCAGGCATATCTTCCATCTTCACTTAATGAACTCCGCCATACGAATAGCTAACAAGCTAGATCCAGGTCACTAGTGTCATCTCATTTAGATATTCTGGCTGTTTATAATGCGATCTTGGCCTCCTTGGAGTTATGCCCAAAAAAAAAGAATTCTAGCTTTTATACCTAGGTGTTGCAATGTCATTATCTTTTTAACTTATATCCTTGTATGGACGATGGTAATTCTAGTTTTTGGGTAGGCAATATCTATAGAGCAGCCTATTTTGTATTAATATAGAAATTTTTCCTTGTTTTATTCATTTAAATCAAGGTAATTTTATGTAAATGATCTTGAGTAACATCTAGCATAAATTAACGCATCTTTAAATATTAGCTTAGATTAGACAATATGTTGAGTGACAAAATATAATCATATATTTGTTTGAAAGGCTATTGTTTGTGTAATATTTATAGTGCGGTAAGATGACTACAGAAGTGACTGGTAAATTACGATAACCAGACAGAATGTCAGTAACTGAAAGTGGAAACTATGCTAGTTTGTGCATCTTAAACAGGCTCTCCGCCTTGTCAAAGGTCAAACAAGTGGGTCTAGCCTTCATACTTTCTTTTACTATAAACAACTACATATTACTTAGAATGTGTTCTTATGTAAGGTAAATGACATGTCGCATAGTCCGGATGACTTAATAATGTGATAATATTACGCACAATATATCAAGTTTTTGTACCATGAGGTGCATACTAAATAATTATGTATATTTATGTAACGCATTCTTCAAACGTTTTCCGTTTTACGAAGGAAATATTTTTTAATTTCAATCTGATTATTCTAAATTTTATTTCCGGAATAAGCTAATTTTGTGCGTAATAATAAAAAAATGTTGTTAAGTATAATTGGAATTAATTGTGTGCGTGTTGATTACAACAGTTTTTACGGGAATTAACTTTAAGTTAGTGTTACTTTTTACATCACTAACGAGGCAAGATAAGTAAAGTGTGTCAGTTACTTAGTTCCCACGTAGAATCTGGATGGCTCAATAGATTTTGATAAAACAGTTGTCAAAAGATACATCTTAATCCCACGTGAAAAACACGAATTTAGTCGTTGTGTTTATAGATTTAAATTTGTTAATTAAAATGGTTGACCCCGAGATTTTAATACTCCCTAGGAATTTAGCTTATTGTCAGTTTGTCTGTGCTAAGGTAGGTATTTCTATATCGGAATCTAGTATCTGGTATTTGAAAGAGTCCGCTGGGACCGATACCTGCCAGGGTCACGGAATTGTTCGAAAAAGTTACCGTGGCCCTGGAATAGACAACTGAAGGAACATGGGTAGGTTTTAGTCAGTACAAGTCTGACACGCCCTTCTGCCACCCAGAGTAGGAGACGTCATTTGATGATTTCCACTACACAAAAAAAAGATACCGCTGATATGATGAAGTAAATGTGAAGTTTCCATTGTTTTCACCAAACAGCAGATTTATGATCAATGTTCAATTCTTTAAAAAACCTATGCTCTGAAGTGGAACAAAGTACAAACGGATATCATCATCCGTTAGCTATCGGAATAGATCATCGCCTCACTCAAATGTTAAACCATTTAGGTCGATTTTCCGACTAAGTACAAACTGTTATATGGGCTTGGCATTTAACATGTAAACTCGCACTGTGACCTCCTACATTTTCCATCAGATTGAATACTTCGAAGGCGTAGACGCGATGTGTCGTAGTCATAACAAATTGCATAGTAATGACATCCAAAGTACTCATATGTATAAAATCAAATAACCCTAATGCTATTTTGATGCATAGACGTTTTACGAGTAAATATTTAATAGCTATGTCGCAATAGTCTCTTTAGACTGTATCCAATTCCTTTTAATATTCATCACGGTACATCTTCGATTCGTAACTAAAGGTCGCATGCGGTGTATGAGACAATAGCTTGTGTATATATTCACGTGCACGAAATAAAGCTCGGTTTTTGATGTTTATATGAAGGGTTAATTATGTAACAGGAGTTGATGGTATATGTTATAATTAAAGGTTTATACAGAAGTGTACCTAGATTCAAGGGTCCTCTACTGAGAAATTTAGAATTATTTGTAAGATCAGCTTGATTTTAAAAAGACTAACGATTGTAAAGTATTTATACAAAACTACTCACAAAAATTAGTTAAATGCAGATTGTACGGATAAGTATTTTATTTGTGTTAAGTGATTTGACCTTTTTAGAAGAACTCAAAACTATAATCACGTTTTACATTATTACTAAAACTTTTGAAAGTAAATCATCAAATGACCTATTTCAGAAATATCTACCACTATGCTAAATATCACCATTTGTTATTTTTCAAATAGGTCATCTTAAGAAAACATTTCGTAACATCAATTTCTATCAAACATTGAGTAATCAAAATGAAAATGCTAAACGATTTTCTTCACGCAAATATAATAAGTGTGGATTTAACCTAGTTTCTTGGGTCACCTGCGATCATGCACGCGATAAAGGGCTCCAAATGTTGATATGAGTACGTATGCTTAGAAAATGTATATGTATAATGAATAAACAGTTTAGTCAAAAATAAACTTAGTTCTTAAATGTAGGTTACCTAAAAAGTACTATTTTTTATTTTCATTTTTTTAAACATGTTCATTTTTATCTTGTAGGTTTGATTTATTCCATTCTAATACCAAAAACTAATACCACTGGTATTTGTTTCAACTCATATTTTTTTTCTATTCCGAACCGATACCATTGTTTAAACTAATACCAAAACAAGTTCAAAGATATAAGGTACAGTCAGTAAAAATGCTTTGTATGTAAATATAAGACCTTTAATTGAAAAAAAAAACAGATAACTCCAAAAAAATCAAATTTTGTTAGCAAACGTCTTGTTCAATGATAAAATATCACTTAAATAATCAACTTTAATGTAATTTTAGTTCCTCTCTATACCTGTATAATATTTTTTTTTGCAAAAACATCAAACAGGAAGAATTTCACACTTGACTCTGATTGGTTGTTTCGAATTTTGGAACAATAGAGCAAACTCACCCTTTCTCGCAGGTAAAAAAAATAGCAAGATGATTCACTAAAACTACTCTTACCTATGCTAACCTTTGTAAAAATATTGGAGTGAAGTGAATTTGGAAAGTTTTAAGCATTATATTACGATTACATAAAAATATTGAAAAACAAATTTACTTTGATTAGGTTTGACTGCGCTGACTGTACCAAATTCAAGTTGTTGGTATTCGTTCGTACATTAAATTAAATTATTTAAAAAGTGGTATCCGTTCGGAATAGAAAAAAAATATGAGTTGAAACAAATACCAGTGGTATTAGTTTTTGGTATTAGAATGGAATAAATCGTAGGTTTGTACTTTAGCTATTATACATACTAGAAAATTGAACTATAACTTGCAGTAACGATGCAAGCACTACTCTTCCTTTCATAGTTGTTCCGGTCACTATTACGGACGTAAGTAGGCAGCGCGGGAGTGTTCCATCGTAATCGCATGTCAATGCGCCGATTGCGCGTTGATGTCTTTTTGATGCGCGTACCGTGCTTCCATAAATTATTTCCGAATTTTAAGGAACTAAGCTGATAATTTAATTGTTTTATTATCTATTATTATGATGCCTTTTAAACTCTGCTGTGGCTAGATTATTATTTTAAAAATAAATCGTCTGACCAAAAATATTTTTGTTAAAGATTTTTTATTTATTATTATGAAAAACATGTATTTAACATGTAGACAATAACGTATATTTTATTTTCAAATAAAGCATTTAAATTTATCTAGACCTAAATCAAAAATAAAGTTATCAAAATCAAATCAAAAGAACTCACCTTGCACACAAGAAAATACACGACACTACGTCACTCACACAAAAAATATATCAAAATTCAAATATGGAATGTCCGTTAGGCGCGCTAGCTGGGGTCAGAGTGCGCATGCGTGTATCCGCGGTGTCATCCCGCGACTCACGCGCTCGCACAGTGAAAGTGCTTATATAGCCTTTTAGTTGCAAGCGTGCACGTAGTGACGTCATACATCGCCTGCAATGGATTTATGGGCGGCCGAAACAATGAGATGAACTTTGGGCGAAGCTTCGGCGTTTTTTTTTAAATTACTTATAAAAGCTCCTCCAGAGCGGCAATGACATAGTTTTGTATGATGATATTTATTTTGTTCAAAATTGTAATTACGTGGTTGGTTTTAGTACATTATATATTCAGTGTTACTACTTTATGATCGTTAGTGTATAGGGATTTTTGTATTGACTGTTTAGTTTATTACTTTACATAATTGAATAATAATTCCAACCTATGGGCTATATGTACTAGGACTTCTGGTATGTTAAGTCGTAAAAAAATTATTTAAAAATAACATAAAATTACAATCAACTTTGAAGACCTTCGCCAGAGTCATAATTCATATATTCCATCAGTGTTATGTTTTTGACATATTGCTAAGTTATTAAACTTAGCTACTTAAAATATAATTATTAAACATAATGCTATGTGATTCTAAAAGGGCACGGTTTTTAGAGATCTCTTTCAACACGGTCAAGAATACCATGTTGAAAGATATCTCTAAAAACCGTGCCCTTTTAGGATCATATAGCATTATGTTAGCATTATGTTAGCATTATGTTATATGAAGAGAAATAATACCTAAGTTCAGATTAAACTACACTTTTGTTTTTGTGAATGCATGCCACTGTGAAAGGTAAAATAATAGTACCAGTCCATTTCTTCCCGTCGATGTCATAAGCAGCGTCCTCTATGTAGTTTCCCTAATGATATTTCATCATCATCATCATCATCATTTCAGCCGTAAGACGTCCACTGCTGGACTTAGGCCTCCCCCAATTTGGGGGGCTTTGCCATAATTGCCACGCTTGGCAGGCGGGTTGGCAATCGCAGTATGGTAGTAAAATGCATAGAGAACGCTGCTGCCCATCCTCTAGTAAGTCCCTTAGTCGCCTTTTACGACACCCACGGGAAGGAATGGGATGGTGTTATTCTTTACGTCCGGCAACATTAATTTTTTTTTTTTTTTTTCGTGAATTATAAAAGGTATGCCATTGTAAAAGGTAAAAGAGTTGTACCATCCCATTTCTTCTCGTAGGTGTCATAAGGCAGCAGCGTCCTCTATGTAGTTTACCAAATGATATTTTATCAGCATACTGCGATCGCTAACCCGCCTGCTAATCATGACGATTATGCAAAACCTCCCCAAACTGGCCATTTGGTTTATGCCCAGCCGTGGATGTTTTTCGGCTATAACGATGATGATGATGATGATTGTAAAAGAACGATGATGTACTTAGCGCTTGCTCGTCTTCATAATTTTTTTTTTTCAGAACAAGTCCTACATGAGGTACATTGTTTTATATGTCACAAGCTTCTGTCCGCGACTTCGTCCGCGTCAAATTTTTGCTCCCGTAACCCTTCCCGTCACATCGAATTGCCTGCCAGTTTTCGTCCATTTTTCGTTGCTGCTCCGCTCCTTTTGACTGTAGCGTGATGTTATATAGCCTTTTTCAATAAATAGGCTACCCAACACAAAAATATTTTTTCAATTCGGACCAGTAGTTTCGGATCTTATTCAATATAAACAAACTATCAAATCTTTCCTCTTTATAATATTATATTATTGCGACTATAAATTGAGATGTAAGCTATCCTATCTTTCAAGTTGTATCAAACTGCACACGGTGTGCAAATTTTATTAAAATCGGTTAAGTAGTTTAGGAGTCCATCTCGGACAAACAATGTGACGGGTAATTTATATATTTTAAGATAAGTAACCGTAAGAAAGATAATTTTATAGTATAGTATGCAATATTTCCAGTGCACAAAAAGAAGCATGTTTTCATTAAATAGAAAAAAAAAATCGAAATCAGTATATTTAAGACGACAAAACTCCAGGTGTCCTCCAGATGTTAACGTGATTATGATCAGTAAGGAGATGTTGTATATAAACCAATCTAAACCAAAATTCGTGGTTTGAAACCTGTTTTAAATTTGTTTCAAACGATTTAAAACTTGTTGAATTTTGCCCTTGTTATTTCCTAAATCAGGGAATGGGTGTGGTCTAGATCACTTCGCGTGTGGGATTTTTTAAAAATTAATATTAAAGTGGTTGTAAATCGTTTAAAACATAAACACAAAAATGGATAAAAAGGTTTAATGGTTAAATCCGTTTTTCATCCAAAGATCACTCACAGTTAGAGGATTCGAGCCCGGTCGATTTTTCTAATCCCGGGATTTCGGGATTATCTACAGTTAATCTCGGGATCCCGGGATAGTCCCGGGATTGTATACGTATTAGAAAATGGTAACAAAAAGACAGTAAAACAAATCAAAATATTTTTTTAAATATTATTTTTAGTTTTGTGAGGACATAGAATATCTAAGTTTTGAATTTTCAAAAAGGTGGTTAAACAAAATAATACTTAACACTGACGAAACATCTTCATCTTTTTTATGTTTGACATAAAAACTTTCTTTGGATAGTGACATTGTTTACTTCTTAAACCTAAACGACAGTGAAAAGAACATTTATGTCTATATACGACGTTAACATAACCTGTTAGAGCTACAGAAAATAACACTTGTTGTTTTCATCGAAATTTACTGAGAAATATTAATGCATTGGTGCTTTTTAATAATTTCATTGATTATCACCAATTAACAAAAATGAAATCAGCTGTGTAAGTGCGTTTCGTTTCACGCACATTTTTATTGACTTATTTAAAAATTTATCAATCCCGAAAATCCCGGGATTAAGGAAATTTGATCCCGAAAATTTCGGGACTTAAATATGACCCCTCTACTCACAGTGGTACATAGCTTGGGCCAACTTCGTGCTTGAGAATGAAGTCCTCAAACCGAATGGTTGGATGTGATGTGGTCATCACTATAATCAAGGCGATCACGACCATAAAACACGTGGAAATGAAACGCGGAAGGAAGAAGAATCTAAATCCTATAAAAATGCCAGAGTCACAGATTTCGTCATGTTTGAGATCAGGGCCATGTTATTAAAGGTACACGGTACATGGACGACCACATACTCGACCAATTGTAAAAAAGTATTTCTACAATATTATTCTGGTGCCGGACGTAAAGAATAACAGCATCCCATTTTTTCCCGTGGGTGTCGAAAGAGGCGACTAAAGGACTTACTAGAGAATGGACAGCAGCGTTCTCTTTGCATTTTACCACCATACTGCGATCGCCAACCCGCCAGCTAAACTTGGCGATTATGGCAAAGCCCCCCAAATTGAGAGAGGCCTATGTCCAGCAGTGGACGTCTTTCGGCTGATAAACATTTTGACCACGTATTTCACTTTTCTGGAACAACATTTTTTTCTTACATTAATACCCGACGAAATATTTCAATATTTCTTCGGTTTGGTTAGAGTGATAAATGATTTTCGTCGTGGTCATTAACCCGGAAAATTGACAGTCAAAACCAAATTGAAACATTAAGACAAAGGGTTCCATTGATTCAACCCTACAATGCTCAGATGAAGATGAATGCTGATACCATCTGATATATTCCGAAGTGCGTATTTCAAAAGATCATATTACACATGCCAATGATTAATCGCTGTATTGTGCTACCGACTGACATACAAAACAGTTGTATAATAAGTTCGTGGATGTAATAAGATAGACAATAGCTGAAAGTGCGAAGTGCGTTTGGTCATTGGCCGTATTAGTAGTCGGGTCGATAAGGTCAAACTATTAGTGATTTGGTCATGTCATGGCAAATGAACCTTATGGCGCAGTTACTCGTGTTGTAGGTACCTATGTCATCATCTACCTAGCCCTTTCCCAACTATGCTGGGATTTTTTTTGTGATGGGAAATCATCAAATGACTTCTCCCGCTCTGAGCGGAGCGGGAATGCGTATCAGACTTTTACTGACTAAAGCCCACCCGTGTTCCTTCAGTTGCCCATGTGCAAGGCTCACGGTATCTCTTTCGAACAATCTTGCGACCCTGGCAGGCATCGGACCTAGCAGACCCCTTCAGTTCTGCTGACATCTCTTTGAGGCGCGCGTGGAACACTACGCGCCGCGACCCGAGCCTGGTCCTTACCGGGCGGCAAGCTACCCATTGCTCGGCGCCCGCAAGCCCGCGCCTATGGTGGCCGGGAGTCTGCTATCGACTTCCCAACCATGCTGGGGTCGGCTTCGAATTAAACTGGATGCAGCAGAATATCATTATTTTACATAGAGCGATCGCCTATGTGACCTTCACAACCTGGTTACTGGGTTATATGATACGCCTTGGTAAAACTGGGTGTCAGACTTCTGAGCTTCTGACGACCCGTAACGACTGTCACTAGTAAGTACTAGTAAGCCGTTGGTCCCGGCTGTTATCACGAATAACAGCCGGGACCAACGGCTTACTAGTACTTTCCAAGTCACGGTGGGATCTTGGTATGTATTGGTCACCGATCTACAGACCAACCGCGTCAAGCGTGATTTAACGTGATCGATCGTCTCGTGCGGCTGCTATTACTTAACCATAAGTTTTACTTTTCCGGTCCTGATACAACTGTATTGTAAAGCAATGGTCTAAAATAAAGGTTTGTATAAACCTGGATCGGGTCGCTACCTAAAGTTGTAATTCCGAAACCTAATTATTTGCTCCTGCAACTTAATTTTTAGGTAATACAATTGTATGGGAAATATTACTACTGTTGGAGAAATGTACATTTTTTGGAAACGTTTTATTAAATTTAGATCCCGGAATTTGAGACAGAGTTGAACTACTTCAACAAGAACTGGTCCTTAGCAGCTTTAGACATAGAGAAGTAGAAAGAGAGAAGGCCCTTGCCCAGTAGTGGGATGTGACAGGATTTTAATAATAAATCAAAATATTAATATTCAATTAAAAAAATAAAGAAGTTCTTTCATGAAGGTAGGTTTGTTAAACCGTTTGTAGAAGGTTTCATGTATAGGAAATTATTTGAACCGCCTAGAAGTTTAAAAGTGGGACGCGTTATGTGGTTAGTTTATAATTGGTTAGGTCAGTCAGAGAGATGATAAAGATGCTATCATAAGCATTTAAATTCAGTTTTGCAACTTATTTTAGGCAACCCAGCGTCGTGTACATCTTCATAAGTAAGAAATTAAGCTTGATAGCAATGGTGGCCTGGTTGTAGGTTCGAACCAAGACAAGCGCTTTTTTTTGTGCAAATTATATAATTACAACTGCTCTCAAAACGGTGAATGAAAACCTTGTGGGGAAACTGAAATGTCCTAGAATGAAAAATTCACAGGCGTGTAATATCTACCAAACCGCATTGCGCTCGGGTGGGATATTTCGGTCCTTCTTTATAGGCCTATGTCCCAGCTGTGGGAATTTTCATCATTTCACCCGAAAGAGGTCCACTGCTGGACATAGGCCTCCCTCAATTTGGGGGGTTTGCCATAATCGCCACGCTTGACAGGCGGGTTAGCAAACGCAGTATGGTGGTAAAATGTATAGAGAACATTGCTGCCCATTCTCTAGTAAGTCTCTTAGTCGCTTTTTACGACACCCATTAAATGGAAATTTTAATTTTAATTATTATAAATGCTTTATTATTACGAAATAATTAAATAGTGTACCGTGTGGTGCCGGACGTAAAGAATAACACCACCCCATTCTTCCCGTGGGTGTCATAAAAGGCGACTAAAGGACTTACTAGAGAATGGGCAGCAGCGTTCTCTATGCATTTTACCACCATACTGCGATCGCCAACCTCCTGCCTAGCGTGGCGATTATGGCAAAACCCCCCAAATTGGGGGAGGCCTAAGTCCAGCAGTGGGCGTCTTACGGCTGAAATGATGATGATGACGATGATGAATTAAATAGTAGTTTTTCCAATAACATTAGTAGTAATGAAAATATGAAGCCTGCCTGAGCCTTCCGGATTCATATTAACGAAACAGGAAAATGATTCAAAATTATAATATGTATTGTTAAATGACTGAAGTAATGGTTATTGTTAAATCAAAACGATGTTCTTAATTTTTCATGGCGATAACATTCGACCTTCTGCGGTCAGACAGTTTTGGCCAAATGCTCTAATGCAGCACGACGCTTTGACCTTGAGATCCTAAAGACGGTCATAAAATTTTACTTGAAATTTTTGAGCTGTTTTATACGTAGTAACCACAGTTTATATGTAAATAGGAAATTAATTTTCGAGAAGTTAGTGATGACATTTACAAGAGCAATTAATAATTTAATTAACCTTCAATGTTTAATTAAATTAATTACAACAGCTGGGATATATGTTGTTTGCGAAGAAATACAGTCACACAGTTTCACCAATAGTTCTATCATTATTTTAATTACTTAGTGTGTACAAATTAATACGTAATCTTCAATTACAGCTATCCTACATCTAAACAAATAAATAAAATTTGAAATGTCTGCAAAGCCATATTAATAGCTTATTACTAAATTCATATGAAAGTATACACGGCACTTATATTAAGAAACCTATTTTTTTTCTCTTTGTCTGTTTGTTCCGGCTTATCTACGAAACGACTGTACTGATTTTGACGGGATTTTGGCATATAAGCTGGTGTTCCGTGTGGTGCCGGGCGTAAAGAATAGCACTATCCCATTTCTTCCGCCGGGTTTCGTTAAAGGCGACTTAGGGACTTACTAGAGAATGGGCAGCAGCGTTCGCTATGCATTTTATTGCCAACCCGCCTGCCAAGCGTGGCGATAATGGCAAACCTCTCTTATCTCTAAAAAAAACCGGCCAAGTGCGAGTCGGACTCGCGCACCGAGGGTTCCGTACAAACCTGCAGGTCATCATCATCATCATTCGTCATCATCGTTTATGAAATTAAATGTTTTTTTTTTAATTTTTATATTTGAGTTGACTGAATGAAAGGTAAATTGTGGTTTACGATTTATGACGTATTAAAAAAAAAACTACTTACTAGATCTCGTTCAAACCAATTTTCGTTGGTAGTTTTCATGGTAATGTACATCATATATTTTTTTTAGTTTTATCATTCCCTTATTTTAGAAGTTACGGGGGGGGGGGGGGGGGACACACATTTTACCACTTTGGAAGTGTCTCTCGCGCAAACTATTCAGTTTAGAAAAAAATGATATTAGAAACCTCAATTTCATTTTTAAAGACCTATCCATAGATACCCCACACGTAAGGGTTTGATTAATTTTTTTTTTTGTGTTTCAGTTCTATGTATGGGGAACCCCAAATATTATTGTTTAAAAAAAAAATGATATTAGAAACCTCAATATCATTTTTGAAGACCTATCCATAGATACCCCACACGTATGGGTTTGATGAAAAAAAAATTTATGAGTTTCAATTCTATGTATGGGGAACCCCAAATATTATTGCTTTTTTTCTATTTTTGTGTGAAAATCTTAATGCGGTTCTCTGAATACATCCACTTACCAAGTTTCAATAGCACAGCTCTTATAGTTTCGGAGAAAAGTGGCTGTGACATACTCGGACAGACAGACAGACAGACAGACAGACATGGCGAATCTATAAGGGTTCCGTTTTTTGCCATTTGGCAACGGAACCCTAAAAATGAACTGGTCAAAGTGGCGGTTTTTGAGGGAGCCCTATGTCCATTAGAGGACGTTTTTTTCGACTGAAATGATGATCATGATGATGATAGCTCGTATGATAAGAAGTCACATAGACAAATACGGGGGCGAGGCCAGGGGAGCGAGATTGTTCGAAAGAGATACCATGACCCTGGCACATGGGCAACTGACGGAACGCGGGTGGGTTTTAGTCAGTAAAAGTCTGACACGCCCTCCCGCTCCGCCCAAGAGCGGTGACGTCATTTGATGATTTCTAATCCAAAAAAGGCCGCGGGTAGCAGCTACTTTGTGATAAAAATATACAAATAATGAGATAAAGTTGAAATAGTAACGTAACTGGTAACACGCAATATTCATAAATTATTTATCTCACTATTTTGATAATCTCTCTGTACTTAATAATACGCAAGCCATTAGTTACACGACTGTTAAATAAACACGAAATGTTAATGTTGAACAAAGCGATTCTCGTGTTGGTTTAAAACGGCACGAATCAGTTTTATATCTTATCGATATTGAAATACATCTCGTTCCGCTTAACAATCGAACGAAAAATGTTTTACCAAAAGAAGGCAGGCCCGACCTGTTATGTTCTAAGCACGTGTACTGTGTGGGGTCTTTGGTAAAGTCTCCAGGTTATTTAGTTCTTGGGAGCGAATGTGATGGTATATCTATTTACGTAACCCTAATTTGGTTTCAGAGTCATTGTTGTAAAGTTACTTCAATGTAAAGTAGATGTTAATTCTCGGTTGCATCCTCTATAAAAGCCTGGCCATAAAAAACAAAAGGAAGACACCAGAAAACATTTGCCCTACGGTCTGCAATATAGCTACAGTATTCCATATCGTCAAATTGACTTCTGTTCTACTATTTGGTTATAGTAATTTATGAATTGGAATCAAGCATTGACTTTTTCATAAATTACTTAACTTGTGGGATAATTGCGTAACACACTAACAGTATCAATGGATTTCATGTTGACAGTTCAACTACATTCATTGCGTTGCTTATATTGCTGAGCAGACAAACTTTTCGAATATGTGGAGCAATGGAATTAGTAATATTAATAATATTCTCAAAAATTAAGCAAATATGGATGAAAATGAAGTATGCTTCGTTATTAAGGTGCTGTTCATTGTGAAGGTTCATTTTTAAACCAAGGTTTAGTAAATGTATCAGTAGACGCAAAATATTTTAAGTGCAAACAGTTCTCGCAAAATCAAGCCGTGGAGGAAAGAATGACACTTTAAATATCAAGACTAAGCCGTGAAAAAATCTTAAATTCAGCCTCATCTGATTAGGCTGCGACCTGACCCCAACACAGTTCGGAAAAGGCTCGGCCTACCTGATTACATAGTAATGCGTAGGCGCATTCAGATTGTGTCGATAAAAGCTTTGGTAACACCAAAGATTCGGAATAAACAGGATTTTTGACGGATACTTTGACCCGCAATTTACCATGGATTCAGTGATTTAGTACATGATTCTGATATTTTGTCGAAATTTTTCGTCGATAATAAAAAAAGAAAAAATGTCCGTTCCATACATATTGCCCGTTTAGGTACTGCATTGGTCTATGAAACGGCAGATCATTTTGATAAGCGACCAAAAAATGGAGGGTGTTCAGAGTCATGTACTGAATTCATGGTTACATTAATTTACACCCTGTATAGAAATCCTACGCTACATTTTTAAACGGTCACTATTGTCTATTCAGTCGATTTATTAATGTCTGAGATTTATGAATGACTGTGACATTTACCACCTACATAATATGGGTGGAGTCTTGTGGTGAGACTTAACACGTTTTACGATACTCTGGGCACGCATCGATGATGAAACACACTACAATATATCCTCAATACGATTGGCAACATACTTCGTTCACTAAAGTTTCAACCATTTATTCAAGATGTTAACACTATCGGTTTTAGCGTACGACTTGCCAAAACATCCGGTTTTATATTGATTTTAGTTTCATAGTTATGCATTTATTATATCGAAGGTTTACGGGCTATTTGTATTTAGCGCCATCCTGGCCGATATTGAATCAATCAATTAATCATTTATTTTGTTAAACATAGGTATAATTACAGATAGTACATGTCAAAAATATGTGCACTAAGTTTTGCCAATAAATGGCGTATGAAATTAAAACAGACAAACAATTTAATTAGGGTGGCATGCAAACAGATTACATTATAAAAAATAAATACTGTTCAGTTTAAAAAATAATAGTTTAAAAAAACTAAAAAACACGCTTCCATTGCTAAACTATTATTTATTTTCTATTTTTTAAGATGTTTTGAATTTTGAGACGTATGTCAGCGTAGTTTGTGACGTATGTCCGCGTAGTTTGTGACGTATGTCAGCGTAGTTTGTGACGTATGTCAGCGTAGTTTGTGACGTATGTCAGCGTACTTTGTGTCGTATATCAGCGTAATTTGTGACGTATGTCAGCATAGTTTTCGAAGACAGTTTTTTTGCTGTCCTGGTAACCCTGGCAAGGATAATGGCACAAATTTATGAAATTATTGCATTGTCATCGGTCCTTGACAGGTGTGCAAAGTTTGAATGAAATCTGGCCGTCTAAAGTGGGTCAAAATCGCGCTATAAGGAGTGGGTTACAAACAAACATACAAATATACAAACATACAAACATACAAGTGAAGCTAATATAAAGCGTGTAAAAAGGACAGTTAGGTAAGGAGTTACTTACAATTTATGATAACTAAACACACTTGAGTATTAAGTATATGTATATAATTTATGCACGGAATTACCAAATTTTTGACGATCTGAGTTCTTCTTTGCCGCTTGCAACATCAGTAAAGAACAATGGCGAAATTTTATTTAAAATAAATTTGAACGTCTAAAAGTGACACATATACGAAAGAAATTCAATTATTAATCTACGTTTTTTAAAACTATACTAATAGCGAGTTAAAGCCGAGGAAAAAAGTAATATTTAATGAAAAGTAATTTGACTATTTCGTTTTTATGAGTATGACATTGTTGGTAGTAATAGTTTAATAGTGCCATTTTATTTTAATAATTGTGGTGTTATTATCATTTTTCATTTGTAATCTATATATATAAAATTCAAAGTCCTGAGTGACTGACTGACTGACTGACTGACTGATATATCAACGCACAGCCTAAACCGCAGGTCCTAGAGACACGAAATTTGGAGGGTGTGTTCTTTGTGAAGAGTAGGTATCCACTAAGAAAGGGTTTAAAAAAATTCCATTCCTAAGAGGGTGAATTGGGGGGTTGAATTTTCACGCGGGCGAAGCCGCTGGCGGAAGCTAATATATTATATTTAAATGGATTAAATGAGTAAATATCATATTTTTTGCTGTAAATCTAAGTTTATTTCGTGTTCTTCATTTTCTAAGAACATTGCCGTAAATTAATAATCACATGTTATAGCAGTCCTGAACTAAAAAGACTAGTATTCAAAGTCTTAAAAGATATAGCATTGACAGATTTGACAGATAACCAGACCACCAGAAGCTTGCGTTTTGACCTATGTTGTTTTGCTATCCATATTTTTAGGGTTCCGCACCTCAAAAGGAAAAGCGGAACCCTTATAGGATCACTTTGTTGTCCGTCCGTCCGTCTGTCCGTCTGTCAAGACCCTTTTTCTCAGGAACGCGTAAAGGTATCAAGCTGAAATTTAAATCAAATACTCAAATCTACTGTCCCTTGGAGCTGTGAAAAAATAAAACTTCTAAGCTAACGCAATCAAAAGATATAGCCGTTTATACCGCAAATTTCAGCAAATTTTCGAAACTCGCAAGGGAATCAAAACCTAAAGGGTACTTCCAGTCGATCTAGAATTTTGAAATTTGGTACGAAGCAACGTCTTATAGCACAGTTAAGGAAAAATTGCGAAAACCGTAAATTTATAGTTACATCATATAATAAAAATATTTAAAAAAAAATTAAAATTTATACCTACAGGTTTGTACGGAACCCTCGGTGCGCGAGTCCGACTCGCACTTGGCCGGTTTTTTTCCGTTTTCTTTTGAATGTTTGCTTGACGAACGAAAGACGTCCACTACTAGACATAAGCCTCTCAAGTGGGGTGGTTTGCCATAACCGCCACGCTTGGCAGGCGTGTTGACGATCGCAGTATGGTGGTAAGAGTCTTAGAGAACGCTGTTGCCATTTCTCTAGTAAGTCCCTTAGTCGCCTCTAAGACAGCTATGGGAAGAAATGGAATGGTGCTCTTCTTTACGTCTGGCAACAAATTCAACTATATATACAGGGTGTCCCAAAAGGTTACGTAGCTGGGAAAGGGGATGATAGGGGTGGCCACAAGCGTCACCAGAAAAATAAAAAAATGAATCCCCTCTGGGTATTAAAAAAAAATGGCATTTTTTTAAACTTTGGTTGGGGAAAAAGTCTTTTCGCATTATAGTATGTATGAACTTGTAATAAAATCTCTTTGGCTATACTATTTGTATCTGGCTGGTTTTGGTATCATTGAAAGTTTAAATTTTAAAGAACATAATTCCAAATTCAAATTAGGAAAATGTGTGATTTTCATTTGTTTTTCGTACCGTCAAGATGAGTGAATCTAATGAAGAAATTCGATACATTTTAAAATTTTACTACAAAAAAAACTTTTTTGCAAAAAAAAACAACCGACTTCCTTAAAAACACTACAAAGTGAAAAATAACTTTAATTTCGGTAGTCGGTGTCTTAGGATCTGTATTTATGGTTTTTTTGCCACCGACTTCCGAAATTAAAGTTATTTTTCACTTTGTAGTGTTTTTAAGGAAGTCGGTTGCTTTTTTTTGCAAAAAAGTTTTTATTTTTAAATTTTTAGTTGTGGTATTCACCCTGCACTAATTCCAAACAAACAATGCATATTTATGCGATAGCAGAAATCGCGGTTGATTTCCTGTCATTTTTTAAAGAGTTCCGGTGTCTGTCTCCCGAACTCATCATCAGATCTATATGAAAATTATATGGGACCATTTCGGAATAAACCCCTTTCGAACAAAAAAAGAATTTTGCAAATCCGTCTATATATGACGGAGTTATGGCCGAACATACATAAAAAAAAAAAAAAAAAAAAAAAACATATAATCATCCGAATTGATAACCTCCTCCTTTTTGAAGTCGGTTAAAAAGGTAAAAATGCAACGCAAGCCGCGAAAAAAATTTGCGATGTTTATTTATATTATTTAGTTACGACGTAGCTGAAGAACTGGAAAATGACCACAAAACAGTTTTGGCGCATTTGAAAAAAACTGGGTACACAAAAAAGCTCGACATTTGGGTACCTCACGAGCTCACTGAAAGAAACCTAATGAACCGTGTACTCATTTGTGATTCTTTATTACGACGTAATGAAACCGAACCATTTTTGAAGAAGCTGATAACTGGTGATGAAAAGTGGATCACGTATGACAAGAACGTGCGAAAAAGGTCGTGGTCAAAGGCCGGTCAGGCTTCACAGACTGTGGCGAAACCCGGGTTAACTCGCAACAAGGTGATGCTGTGTGTGTGGTGGGATTGGAAGGGCATTATTCATTATGAGCTGTTACCACCAGGCAGGACCATCGATTCTGAACTCTACTGCGAACAACTGATGAGATTAAAGCAAGAAGTTGAGAGAAAGCGGCCGGAATTAATCAACAGAAGGGGTGTGGTTTTTCATCATGATAACGCTAGACCTCACACATCTTTAGCCACCCAACTAAAATTAAGAGAGTTTGGCTGGGAGGTGTTAATGCATCCGCCGTATAGTCCTGACCTTGTACCTTCAGATTTCCACCTGTTTCGGTCTCTTCAGAATTCTTTAGGCAGTGTCAGGTTAACATCACGAGAGGACTGCCAAAACCACTTGTCGCGGTATTTTGACCAGAAGTCCCAAAATTTCTATAGCAATGAGATCATGTCCCTACCTACAAGATGGCAAAAAGTTATCGAACAAAATGGTACCTACGTACTTTAGTTAAATGTAAATAAACTTTATTAAAAAATGTTTTGAATTTTCTTAAAAAATGCGAAGAAACTTTTCCCCCAACTTATTATATTGCTGTATTTTAAAAAAAATGCTGTTATGTAATCGTCAATAACCCTTTATCAAATTGAAATAAAAAAAAACAATACTTAACTAACCAAGATTTTAAAGAAAATTAAGTTCTTGTCCAGTCAAGGACTTAGTAATTATGATTTTACTCAACTTCCTCCAAGTGTACTGAAAAAAAAAATATTTTTTTTTTTTTTTTTTTTTGGAGACCCTTGTGACCACCCCTATCACCCCCCTTCCCAGCTACGTAACCTTTTGGGACACCCTGTATACATATATAAGCGATGTTAACTCATATTTCTAGTCAGACCAGACTTATTTAAAATTAACATCCACTATATTTAGCTATTCTACGATGAGCTTTAAATCTTAGCCAAGATAATATATTCAGATAGGTATATAAGATATCTAGCACTGTTTGAGTCACACCAATTTGTTTATTCATTCGATGCAGGTATGCTTTAAAATAACAATGATTTTATAGAACTGCAATTACTCTAGGCTTAAACGTTTTCACAAATCTATTAAAGTTAAATATGTATTATACAATGTATTAGAAGTTCGTTCATTTAGCGGTAAGCTTTGATCTGTATTAAATTGATGATCTAGTAATGAAAGATGTATCACGATTCTTGCATCATTTTTACTGTGAAATGATTTGTACCCTATTACGAGAATTAATGGCGAATTAAATTGCGGCGTTAATATAGTCGTACTGCGATACTAAACGCCCGGCGCACCCTGGGCAGCTAGCACTTGGTAACGCAGAGTCTAGCTGACTAATCCTTTCACCACGATGGTACACCGAAACGGCTTTCTTCTTCTATGAGAATTAACTAAACATTTTATACTAACTGCCTCGTTGGTCTAGCAGTTGGAAGCGCTACTACTGAGCATAGCATACTGGCCTGTTCGTCTAGTGGTTAGTGATCCTGACTGCTAACACTGAGGTCGTGGGTTCGATTCCCACCCAGGACAAATGTTTGTGTGATGAGCACAATCATTTGCTCTGTGTCTGGGTGTAATTTATCTATAATATGTATGTATTTAGAAATATATAAGTATATTTATCGGTTGTCTGGTCACCATAGTACGGGCTCTGCCTAGTTTGGAATCAGATAACGGTGTGTTGGTTGTCCTAAGATATTATTATTATATGGTCCCAATTCATATAATGTGACCAATTGATGAAAATAGGCTCACCCATCATTTCTAGGAGACTGAAGGATAACTGATAAAATTTGGATTTACTATATGTACTCCTCTGCCCAACCTATAAGGGAAAGAAAGTGTGATGTTATGGTATATTTTAACATATCATAACATTCAGCTTAGCAGCAATGTTTTTTTTTCTATCTTTTGTTAATGGTCTAGAATGGAGATGTATCTCGATTCTTACCATAATTATTTTAAGTATGCAATTATTTGTAGGTACCATTACAAACAGTAACTAAACATTTTAATGTTGCTACTTAATAGTGGTAAAATTGTTGCGGTGCTTCAGCATCATGAACTGAATCCATGATAACAGAATGCGCGTCATCCTGTATGATCATCTTCATTGAGTCATTTCAGCTGAAAGACGTCCACTGCTGTATATAGACCTTCCCTAAGCACCATTATTTCGACCGTTTCTGTGTTTCGCCCATCCAGCGGATTCCTGTAGCCTTCACTAGGTCATCGGTTTCCCTTGTGAGAGGCCTTCCAACTCGATGTGTTTCGGTACAAAACCAGTTCTGCAAGCATTGTGGCCTTCCCTCTGCCACATAAGTTTGTCAATTCTTCGGGCTATGTCGGTTGTCGTAGTTTTCCCGCGGATCTCTTCATTCCTGATTCGACGACGTAGGGTAACTCCAAGCATATCTTTTCCATTGCCATTTGGGTGACTTTCATCCTTCTAATAAGGCCCACCCTTTATACTCAAAAAATATAAACAGGCCATATTATTTATCAGTCTGAAAACCAGAAAATATCCAAAGACAAAGCCAGGGGCACTGCTAGTAGTATCAATCCGCCATAGATGTTAAAAGGCCTCAAAAAAAGATATAAATTCGATGCACATTTTAATTCTTACAATGTAGTTCATGTGAGAAATATTGTTGTTTAACTCAAGCGTTTACGATGTACTAACATAAAGACCTTGTGTTTTATGAGCATAAGAAGACGAATCCAATGCGTGTTGGCTATTTTGAGAAAATGTCAGACAATTATATATCTCAGTGTTAGCCAATGAAAGGTGAATCGTGTGTTAAATATCAGTGTGTGATGTCCGAATGATATTTCAGTCAGACACCTCGTTATAGTATTTTGGTCAAACAATAACCAATATTTCTTAACTTCGTGATTTGAGGTCTATTACACATTGATTTTGCAAAACAAATAATCATGTACCTTGTAATGTAACCGTTAGTTCAACTGGTAATGACTTCATATTATGACTAGCAACATATGTATGGTTGAATCTTCATTTGCTTTTTACTTTGTTCATTATATTTCTATGGTTGATGGTCTTTCTTGTAATGATTATATATTTATTAAAGCTTAGAATACAAAATGTAATTATGCTTTCTCAAGTAAGTCTCTTAGTTACCTTCTACAAAATCTTCGGGAAGAAATGATATGGTGATATACTTTACGTCCAGCACCACACGGTATAGGGGTCGCAGGTACTCGTATTTTTTTATTTTATAGCAAGTGGTGACTTTCACTACTTCCTTGTTTGTATGGAGCTGATGTTTTTGCACAATTAAAATAAAAGTTTTGCTATCTCTTACTGACAGACAGCGCAAGAAAAAACAAAAGTGACGCTTTAGAATTGTCATTGACAGTCTCAATCGTCTTGAATTTGGCGTGATTTAAGTTGACGAATTTAATTCGCCAACGACGAGCTAGGTCCATTTTAAGAGATTTCTTTGTGTTGAAGAAAATCTTATTTCTTAAATTAGACAGCTCTTATTTATTTCCGTCTCTTTCTTATTTTATTAAAAGAAAAAAGATAGCAATAGCCTAAATGAGTTTATTTGGTACACAAAAAAATCAATACCATTACCTTTTCGATTTAAAAACCTGTCAATTACGACTCTTAGTATTTTTCTGTCAGTACCTACGTTGCGCAAAGTAATCAATCAAGCCCTGTTTCATCACACACGTTCGTTTCCGTTATCAGAAGACCATCGATCACGCATCCGGATCTAAAACACCCTGATGTGTTCGTGTGATGACGTAGTGTGCTTGCACAGTGTTTGTTAATAAATCAAATAAATCTGTTAATTATATAGTAGCTTTTACAGATTACGATTATTTTTGTCCGCAGAGTATGGCAGAGTGTAATAAAACCTCATTTCACCAATTTTAAATTTAAGGTCGCTCAGCGCGCTATACAGCGGGCTATGCTCGGAGTTTCCTTGAAGGATAAAATCAGGAACGAAGTTATCCGGAAAAGAACTGGAGCTACCGACATAGCTTGCAGAGTAAGCAGGCTGAAGTGGCAGTGGGCTGGCCATGTCTGTCGAAGGACCGATGGCCGATGGAGAAGACGAGTCCTGGAGTGGAGACCGCGTATCGGCAAGCGTAGTGTGGGACGCCCCCCAGCTAGATGGACCGACGACCTCAAAAAGGTGGCTGGGACAGACTGGATGCGGAAGGCGGAGGACGGGATGTTGTGGCGCAGCATCATCATTTCAGCCGTAAGAAGTCCACTGCTGCACATGAGCCTCCTCCATGCACCGCCAATTTGACCGGTACATTTTTTGGGGGGCAGCATGGGAAAGGCTTATGTTCAGCTGTGGACTGCGATAGGCTGAGTTGATTGATTGATTATGTTTCCATGTCATAGACTGGCCTGTTAGTCTAGTGGTTAGTGACCCTGACTGCTAAGACTGAGGTCGTGGGTTCGATTCCCACCCAGGACAAATCTTTGTGTGATGAGCACAATCATTTGTTCTGTGTCTGGGTGTAATTTATCTATAATATGTATGTATTTAGAAATATATAAGTATGTTTATCAGTTGTCTGGTTACCATAGTACAGGCTCTGCCTAGTTTGGGATCAGATAACGATGTGTTGGTTGTCCTAAGATATTTAAAAAAAATAAAAAAATAGAGGCGAGTTTATTACTATCAACCGGTCACAAATGTAGCTTCCGGGCTGTTATTGAGAAATTTCTGGCTGTAAAACCCATTAACCTTTTGCCCGACATGTGAAACGAACCGAGGACTAAGGTAGCCCATTTGGCCATTTTGGCCATTTGGTGGCTCATTTTTAGGTTCATTTCGGTTGTCAGATAAGCAGTTACATGAAATACATAATCCGCCTATGATGTTCCCACTGCTGGGATACAGTCCTCCTCTCTGTGAGACAGAGCGGGCCATAATCTACCACGCGGGCCCAGTGCGGGTTTGTAGATGTCACATGTCTTCGAATTTTCGGTTCTAGATCATGCCGGTTTCCTCACGATGTTTTCCTTCACCATTTTGAAAGCAGTGGTGATTATATTATTTATACTAAGTAAAGCGCCCGTGCAAACTCGTAAGTCGGGGTTATTGCCACTGGCGAACCACTGCTCCATTAGGCAGTCGTCGCTCCATGTAAAACAATTGTTTCAGCTGCATCCAGGTAGACTAAAAGCCGACAGTAATGTAGTTGGAGTAAAGCTAGCTTATAGCTGTTTAGATCACATGAACTCATCTGGTTTTTTGTTAATGGATGACAAACAAACTAAAGGCTCGTTCAGACTAGCGCGAAACGACGGTCGGTTGCGCGCGAATTGGCGATTTGTATCCGCAGAACAATTTGTACGACCGTGTCGCGGCGCGACAGGTCGCCCCTGTGTGAACAGTCGTGCGCGTTTTCATAGAAATTGTTTTACGGATATGAATCGCCGAATCGCGCGCGACCATCGCGTCGCACTAGTCTGCACGTGCCTTAACGCAGCGACGGCCCACCTGATGTTAATTGCCGTCCGTTACGGACAGCTGCAATATCGGAATCTGTCATCAGTGAAGCGTTGCCATCACAAAGACAAAGTTAGAATTTCTTAAGAGCGTTTATCCAACGCGGGTTGACAACGTCGCATTTCAAGTGGTTTTCTGTGATTTCCTTACTAAATTTAAATTGACTTTTTACTGTTTTTTTCATTAAAATTATCTATAATAGACTTTATATGAAATAGACATTCAATGGGATTAAATTAACTTAAAGGTAGTGTTGATGATTTTAATGATTATCATTCTGAAAATATTTACGTGTTACGATAGCAAATCATATTTTGTTCACACAATCGCAATCAAATTTTGCACAGGCTGACACTAACCTGTAAATTCCAAATAAACCTTAGAAAATAACGTTTTCGCGGGTTTCCCTAGCTAGTGGTTTTCTCTTCAGTCATATTGGCCACTCTATGTATGACCAGATGAAGTATGAAAACAAAACGTAGCAAAGAGATTACGAAAGGATCGCGTCGGGTGGCTTTAGTTTCTATCTATGGGAAAAATACATGCGTTTATGTATGTGTATATACTGGGCCTTTTCTCCAGTTTTTCCCATAATGACTTTACCCAGCTCTGAAGTACGTTTAAATGATCATTTTCCACCAGTGTAGGTCTAGGATTCCAGTGTCCCAGAAGGCTGAATATAATTTACCCATGCATAAAAAAGTAAGGTGAACTTTTTTACCTAAGCTCTTGACATTTCAAGTTTCTTCACGCGTTGTTATATGGAGTACAGGTTTAATTACTGCCTGAGGCTTGTAATGTTTTGTTTTTACCGCCACTTAACCGAAGAAGCACGCAGATGACGCCTCTTAATGTAATAATAAAAAACAATTATTTTTATTTTATATACAGTTTCATAAGATGCATGAAACGTTAATGATATAATGTAGTAATTATTGTCATATGTGTACGCAATTAGCATTCTTGTCGCAACATGTTGTTAAGCTTGTAATAACGATAATATGATAATGATTATAATTATTTCTAAACAAATATACTTAGTTAAGTTGTGGTCAGCGCTACTGGTTATAACTATTACCTACAGATTACAGTTGGGTCGTTCTACTTTTTTACCGACAACGGTCTGTCCTTCGTCTTGTTATGGCATCTCGTTGGAGTATTGATATTTACGGTTTTTTTATTTGGTTCAAATAAACGTCCATATTTTTCATATCTATTAATTTTATGTCATTTAATTTTCTCTAACCAGCATATTTAATACGTCTTTTTCCCGTAGCAATGGCAAAGCCCCCCAAATTGGGGGAGGCCTAAGTCCAGCATTGGACGTCTTACGGCTGAAATGATGATGACTATTGTTATTATATGCATTATTAACTTCTGCCCGCGACTTCGTTCGCGTTAAATTTTTGCTCCCCTGACCCTTCCCGTCGCATCGAATTGCCTGCCAGTTTTCGGTCATTTTTCGTTTGTGATCCGCTCACTTTAATTGTAGCGTAATGTTTTATAGCCCATAGCCTTCCTCAATTAATAGGCTACCCAATACAAAAATATTATTTCAATTTGGATCAGTAGTTCTTAAGATTACCGCGTTCAACCAAACAAATGAACTCTTCAGCTTTATAATATTATAGAATAGATATTTAAAATTCATTTAAATAAAACGCAGTTTAAAGTAGATAATAAAAATTTGGTCTTGTGCAATAAGTCAACCACTGCTAATTTATCTATGCATAACTTCTTATCCTTTGAACTTAGCAAACAGCGCTTTAGCAGGTTTTCTATTCTCGTTCTAATTAATAATAACAGAGTTAATTATCAGTCCCATCTATCTGAGATTAAAATAAATGTTGTTTCTAAGAAACAGTCTTGCAACTTGTCACCATTTATATTATCAGCTACCTAATTTTAATATGTAAAGGAAATGTTGTTTAAATAATAATGAAATTATATTTCTTGGTTAGTATAATATATAACTTGAGAACGGCTGGACTGATTTGTCTGGTTTTGATTTACAGTATAGAAAAAAAATTTAAGATAAAAAAAAGAACAATTCGAGTTATACTGGAAATATTTTTGGTACCAAGTTCTTTAACGTAGCTTGTGGTAAAGGTAAACTAGTACAAATGACCACGTAACTCAAGAAAATCTAAAACGCTTTTTTTTCATTCAAGCGTGCTATTTTCATAGTTTTAGAGGGTGCGAGCATCACCAAAAACCGAAATCGGTAACCGTAAACCATAACCAAAGAAATGCCGTAAGGAACTTCGTTCATAACGCGATAAAAATAAGTTGAGATGAGAACATAATATTATCTGTTAATACAGGTGAAGCAAAAACTTTTTACCCCTTTTTTTGTGGTTGGGAAATCATCAAATGGCGTCTCCCGCTCTGCGTGGAGCGGGAGAAGGCGTGTCAGACTTTTAATTTTTAAAATTACGCGGTCACAGGAATATCAAATTTGGAACAGTTAAAGTTTATTATGAAGAAGGAGTATAGAAATTTAAAAAAAATATGATAATGCATTGTATAAACTTAAAATTTAAATGAATTATTATTGAATTTTGATCACTGGGCAACCACTAGATGTTATTAATTATGTATACAGGATGTATCTTGAACTTTCGGAAAAATCAAGGAGGATCGATCGAGAATTACTGATGAAATGATGTAATTAAAATTAATTATATACCTACTTGATTGCGCAAACATAATAAAATTGTAGACACCGGAAAAATTCACTAAAGATGATATAGATTACGCATACAAACAACATACAAAGTAGCAAAGATAACGGAAACATGTTATTTTCACACGATTTTTTATGCCAACCTGCTACATCTCTGTCAGCTAAATAGAAAACTACATATCTGAAAATTAATAGAGTTTAGTGAATTATTTTTAACTTGCATTTGACGTAACGAACGTTACGTTCTTCATCATCATCATAATCAGCCTATATTATTCCCACTGTTGGGACACAGTCCTCTCGGTGAGAGGGAGTGGGCCATAATCCACCAGGCGGGCCCAGTGCGGGTTGGTAGATGTCACATTTCTTTGAATTTTTGGTTCTAGGACATGCAGGTTTCCTCACGATGTTTTCTTTCACCGTTTTGAGAGCAGTCGTGATGAAATAATTTACACAAAATAAGGCGCCTGCCTGAACCCAAGACCTATAAACTCGTAAGTCGGGGCCGATTGCGTTCTTGCGAACGTTCAAATACAAATAATCAGTGTTGGTTCCTACCTCTTAGATACACAGTTGCAGCTATGTATGTATACCTAGGTCTGTTTGCTTCGACAATCGTTTTTTAGCATTAAAAACGTAGACTATATTTATTGGATTTCTTTATTGGTCTGCGTTTAAAAATCAAAGCAGTTTTCCCTACGTAGCTCGCGAGGTAATTGCGTCATACACTAACAGTAGGATTGGCTTTCATTTTGACAGTTCAACAGCATTCATTGCGTTATTTACGTTGTTGAACATACAAACTTTTCGAACATATGAAGCAATGAATTAACATCATCATCATCATCAGCAACCTATAATATATGAATTAACAGTATCTTTCAAAATGATTGAAATACTGATTAATAGTGCATATTTGGAGTCGAATATTGGAAATACTTTTGAATCTGGTTTATTGGTCGATAGGTATTGAAATGACAGACTCGAAGGTGTGCATAATTCAAAAATTAAGAATTTTGAGTTAGTTCCCTTTAGATCTAGGGGTGCGATATATAATATTATTAGTAGTAGGATTATAACTCATATTACTTAGGATTCATAGTTTATGAGAACATCATGTGTGTTGGTGTTTTTAAAATAAAACTAATAGTATTCAGAGTAAGAAGACTGTGACATAGGGCTTGGTTTAGTTGAATATAAGTAAAGTAAGTAAAGTATGAGTTGAGTATAAGTCTTCCTGGTTTTTCTTAACGCTCCTATTTTACCTATACAGACACTCAATCATTTACTAGACACCGGACATAATTATAGGATAAGTACTTTTGCCAGTGGCTTGGCCCGTATAGCGGTCGGAAAATATCACCCGGGAACCTACTACCGGGATAAAGTAGGTATCCTATCTGTTACGTATCCATGATATAATATATCTTTATGCCAAATTCGACCTAAATCCGTTTGGCCGTCTTTGCATCATTGAGAAACAAACATCTAAGCAATTTCGCGGTCTCTTACTTGGAATAATACTATTAGGTTTATTTTGAGTATAATGAACACACATGATATTCGCAATTACTATGAAGCCAAAGTAATATGAATTACAATCCTACTTATCCTGTACTACCCGGGCGCTGCCAACGGATGGACGGGACGGACGTACGACCCGCCCGCTTTTTAAGGCCCTCTTGTAGTTGAAGAAGTTTCGGCGAACATTGGCCGGTCGTTGCTGCTAGATTTTGTGTATAATTGTTTCGTGGAGACAAAATGATAAGGAAATTATAAAATATTTTCTCAGCATGCCCTAAAAAACAATAAAACCTATCTTTTGGCATGAGTTTTACATGGTTTAATGATGGAATCTCTTCAAGGTACACGTTTTAAATGGCGATTTAGTGTCAACTTTATGATTATTTTTTATCGAGCCAATTGTTTTAATTCACGTTTCTATCTTCACACAGCGCTTAACAGTATGTTCAATTTTCGTAAATATTTTTTTTTTTACGGAAACTAGCCATTTTGCTAGATTTACAGAGGTTTAAAAAAGTTAAAAAGTACTGCAACCTCGCCTTAAATCTCTAATATCTTCTAAGATATTCATTTAAATTACATGCTGTAAAGGGCCATATTGATCTATATTAAATGCACAATGTATTTAAGGTACTTAATTGGATAAGGATTAATGCTGTATTGCTTAAAATTGCTTCGTAAATAAGCCCTTATTTCTCGTAAAAAGTAAAAGATAAAAAATGGTTATTGTGGGTTATCCCTAAGAGATAGACATATACCATTGAGGACATTTTTGTAGGCCTTTTTAAGGTGTACAATACTGTAGTACATTATTTTGATCTATTTCGTAGGATTCAGCCAGGGTTTTTCGAATTTTGAGACGTATGTCAGCGTAGTTTTCGAAGATAGTTATTTTTTTCTGTAATAAAAGAATCTTTCTAAAATAAAAATAGCTTAAGTTACTCCTTGTTACATCAGCTATCTGCCAGTGAAAGTCCCGTTAAAATCGGTCCAGCCATTTCAGAGATTAGCGGGAACAAACAGACAGACAGACAGACAAAAATTGTAAAAAATGTTGTTTTGGTATATGTATCGTGTATACATCCATATACACTTAGTAAAAAGTGGTTATCTTAATATTAAAAACAGACACTCCAATTTTATTTATTTGTATAGATTAGCAGCATTCTCTATGCATTTTACCACCATACTGCGATCGCCAACCCGCCTGCCAAGCGTGGCGATTATGGCAAAGCCCCCCAAATTGGGCGAGGCCTATGTTCAGCAGTGGACGTCTTATGGCTGAAATGATGATGATGATGATTTGATAGCCCATCAATGTACAAGCCAAGGATTTGTGTAGTTTCAGTCAACATCAAACGTAAAGGTACCGTTTAGTGCCGGACGTAAAGAATATCACCATCCCATCTCTTCTCGTGGGTGTGTGTATGTATATGCGCAGCAGCGTTCTCTGTGTATTTTACCACCATACTGCGATAGCCAACCCGCCAAGCGTGACGATGATTCGTGACTTCCCTGCCATGGTCACGAGATTGTTCAAACGAGATACCGTGGCCCTGGCATATGGGTAACTGAAGGAACACGGGTGGGTTTTAGTCAGTAAAAGCCTGACATGCCCTACCGCTCCGCCCAGAGCGGGAGAAGTCATATGAGGATTTCCCATCCAAAAAAATATAATTAATTGACTTCTCTTGGGGAGGACTATTTCCAGCAATGGATGTCTTTCGGCAGAAGTGATGGGTCAAAAACAGAAGTAGATCAAAATTGTAACTATACCAAAACGTCTAAATTGCTTTACTACTATGCGATACACTGTTCAGCTATGAGAGTCGTTTGCTACATTTATTTTCTCAGCTAAAGCATGAAGACGTAAAGGGCAGGCGTTTTAGGGCACTGACTTCGATGAAATGGTGACTCTCAGTCTAGGTAGAATAAATTCTTTTTGATTTTTTAAACTGTTCACGTAATAAGTAAAAGAATACCTACGAAATTTTATAAGAGCTCAAATTTTTTAGAATAGTTTGCTCCACAATGAAGAATTACAGTTATGGCAGACCATACCCACATAAATAAATTTCACTGACCTGTAAATAACAGGTAACATTATAAAGTCATTCATATTTCAAAAAGAATGAGCTTCCAACAATAAGATCAGATGAAACAATAAAATTACAATGCGATAAGGTGGGTAATACAGAAATTGGGCAACATTACCTACACTTGATAAAATCTGTACATCTCAATGTGTTTTCAATTATCGTCTGCCCGCTAACATGAATGGTTTCTAAACAATATAGCGAACGGGCTTGACGCTTTCGACATTACTCTAACTGTGACAAAAATTTACTTATTTACATTGAAAAGTACGAAACGTATTTTGAGTCGCCATTTTATATTTTGGTTGTTACTCTTCAAATGGAATTTCTAATCTATATAGAACAAAAGGGTAATATAATAAACGCAAGACCTGAAAGTATTTTGTTAAGAATTGACTGTTGTATAGATTTCAGTAGTTTTGAATATAGATTTTTTTTTTCATGAATTTGGGCATACTGACGAGCGGTTGAGCCAAAGTAAATAAAATCTTATTTTAAAGCTATAAAACTCAATGTTAAAAGCAATAATAGAGAGCTTTAAAAAAATAAAGTAATTTTTATGTTGAATTCTAGTCTGTATTAATACGAACAAACTACAACTAGATGATTGTAATGATTTTAACTATTTTGGCCAATATCTAACAGTTTTCCAATTAACCTTTCGTAACATTAAGCATAAGTAAATCTTCCAGTATTTATTTATTTTCTTTATTTGACATTCATTTCATTCTATGCAAAAAGGGTATCGTCACGCTCCGATTCATTTTAAAACCGGTTCGACTCAGAAAAATGGGATTCCTACTGTCGATACAATCTAATTATGCTTTTGTGAGCAAAACAAAGGTGGATTCCACCACATTCAATGTGGACTGTATCGTGTGTTCCAAAAATATCTCTAGTAAATGTAAACAAACCTTATTTAGTACAATTTTTACGCAATCACTCCATGAAGGGAAATAGTAACAGATTCATCAGTATGTAGGTTTTCTGAAAAATTATGGATGAAAATTGAGGTTATAAAATTAACCGCCATTTTTTTATGAAAATCATGGTTATGAGTGAT
The DNA here is from genome assembly GCA_947507805.1 of Aporophyla nigra. Taxonomy (NCBI): domain Eukaryota; kingdom Metazoa; phylum Arthropoda; class Insecta; order Lepidoptera; family Noctuidae; genus Aporophyla; species Aporophyla nigra. The sequence continues at coordinate 19,172,339 of OX382292.1, read as the reverse complement.
TTAAATTAAATTAAATATCTGTTTATTTATGACAACTAGGCCCAATTATTAGTAACATTGTTATTAAAAACTATTGTTAGTGAACAAACACAGAAACAAAGACAAATGTAAGGTTAGTAACTGGGCAGGTCTTCTGAACAGCACCTCCACAGCGTGCGACAACCAAGGTGCGTCGCATTTTTCCATAAACATACTTCATTCTCCTTCTTCATTCGTTTTTTGCGTATTATGGCATAAAAAAACATCGGTATGCGCTAAAATGTAATTATTATGGTCAAAGATGTAGACATTTTTTAGTTCCCACAATTTTTAATAGCCTTCCAGATGATGTTAACAGCTGTAATTTAAAAACTGTTTTTAAGAGTAAAATGAATAAGTACCTATTAGATATGTTTCTCCAAAGCCTCACTTTAAAGAATAGTTAAAAAACTTGTGTTGTATGTCTCTGTTTATTTTTTATATGTTTAAGAGAAAAGGTGTTAAATTAATATTATTTTTAAAAAATATTGGAAAAAAGGAGCTACATCTGCCAATAAACTGCCTTGCAGTTTGGCAGAAGTAATATATTTTGTAAAAATTCAAAACATTGTGAATAAACACTTTTTCATTATTTTTTTTTCATTTTATCAGACGCACTACATTATCGCGGCTGTTCCTACAGCATCTTGAAACAGCAGATCGAGTCGGCTGTCGAGCCCAGTAGTACTATAAGTACAATTAGATCAGGTTTAGCAAACAATCAAATGAATAAAAATACTCAATTAGTAAATGGCACTACAAATTGGGAACCAGCGGGTTATTCATTTGTATATATTTTCATTTGATCGTTTTTAAATAGACTATAGGTGTACTGTACAGTTAACATACAAAATATAGATATGGACTTAGTGTTTCACTCGTTTTAATAAAGGTAATACTCAAAAATACCTGTTTCTCATCCGATAAGTCAATTAATTTTATATTCTAGATTATGTAAATTTTAATCATAACATAACTAGATTTTTTAGCTGGCTACAGCATAATTTATGACGTATGTTTGCTTAAAATTAAAAATCCTAATTTAGACAAAACCAATACAAGACTCGGTCCTGTTTCATTGTAAATAAGATCTGTATTTTTTTACTTATGGTAAAAAATAAATAAACTGAACTGAACTTGTTCTTATTCTGAAACAATTTGTGTTTTAGACGATTCTAGTGATGTGTATGATTTGTAGTTGAGTTTTTTTTTCTAAAGCCAAAGGCAAAGGCTTCCTTCCACTCCTTCTATCTTTTGCGAGCCAGCGCGTCCTCCTTCCAGTTTTCACGAAATCTATCCAGCTCGTCTCCCCCATCTCCTACGTGGTCTGCCGCGACCCCGCCGAGTTGCCTATGGCACTAAAACGCAGGCTCATGGACATGTGAATTCTTCCCGTCTTAAAATATGGTGCACAGACTTGGTATTTGACTAACGTCCAGAAGTCCAAATTCAAGGTCTGCCAAAGAGCAATATTATGGAGCGCAGTGAACTAAGCAATCGTGTCTGAAACACAACACTGGGCTCCAAAACAAAGATAGCTGACGTGGCTCAAAAGGGTGTCCAACTTAAATGGGACTGGGCAGGACATGTTTGCCGCACATATGTATAAACTAAACTGTGGGCCCAAGTAGCACAGAACTGGTGCCCTGAGACAGTGAGTTAATTTTATCTTTAATAAATAATATTAATATTTGCATCGTAACAGAAGATAGTCACGTCGTGAAACAAAGCAACAAATCATCCATTAATATTATAAAGTTCAATGATTTAAAATATCCTTGACCTTAATTATGTGTTCCGTCTATTTATAATAAGGCAATTGAAGTTACAGTAAAAAGTATCTTCCTAGCTCATTTTAATTAAGTTAGTTAACTTGTTACGATATAGCTGTAAAAAATCCTTTTTTTAAGTGATGATCTAAGTAGTTAGTGGATTATCCTAATGTAAATAACAAAGAACAAAATGTACTGACAGATGCAGCAGTAACAACGATTAGAAAAGTATTAATAAATCGAAAATATCTACCTATTGAAAACAAATTATATGTTACCAGGACATACCTACCAACCATTGAACGATTAACTACAGTTTTCAGTATGTTTAAACCGATGATTACGTTTGAAACAAAAAATAAAACAATTTAGGGGACTTTACTAGAGAATGGGCAGCAGCATTCTGTATGCATTTTATCACCATACTCGTATTGCGATTGCAAACCCGCCTACCCTCCAAATTCGTGTAGGCCTATGGCCAGAAGTGGGCGTCTTTCGGCTGAAATCAGTCATTCGGAATTTAGATTTATTATTACAGCATAGTAGTAGACACTCCACTCTTGTTAGTGTCTGTACCAACACATCAATTGAATCTATTCGTGATTGATACTGTACTTATTACAATCGTGAGTGTTTGTTTTTTATTTAATATATTTTATTAAGAAATATTTTAGTCAATTAATTAATTGAAACGATTGGCATCAACGTTTACATAGAATTGCATTTTGTGTTAATAGGAAGCATACCACACCTAAAGCTTTTTTTAATTAAAGTTTTTCTCATTTTTAACTGACGAAATAAGGAAGGAGGTTCTCAAGTCGAGGCGTATTTATAGCGGTTTTTTATCGGAAAATTAATCAACAATCTATCAAAATCCTCCTTGATGACCTAAATATGTTATTATTTAGGCTTCCTGATCTATAAATTACTGTTATGAATAGTTTTTTAACATGATAGTTAGGTAGAATAGTTTTATAAACCCGTCAGGTAACCACACCTTATCCATTCTGAATCGTCTAGTCCCATTTTTCTACTAGGCATTCACACAACCTTGTCAAAGTTATTAGCACTGTAGCTAGCTTTGTAAATGAGCTCTATAACAAGAAATATAATTGACAGGCAATTAGGAATATGGAATTCTTCAGTCTTCTTATGAGGCCCATTGTGAGTGACCATGTTTCAGTGCTATAAGTCATCACTGGCAACACGTACTGGTCAAAGAAGTTCATCTTGAGCCACTGTGGTATGTATGTGGGACGAAAAGATATTGCGTAGCTTCTCGAAAGCTACCCAGCCGAGTCAGATTCGACGATTGACCTCTTTCTCGAAGTTGGACTTAACTGTACAGTTTGTCCTAGGTAAACACTATCGTCCACTACTTCGAGTTTGGAGTCTCCGATCTTCATGAGAGTGGGTGTGGCATGGGCATTAGATATCACCTTCGTTCTGTTCATGTTCCTTTTAAGACTCACTCTTTCGGAAGCTCTACTGAAACTTAAGTAGCAGTGGGCAGCGCACATTGCTCGCAGAACAGATGGCCGGTGGGGCCGAAAGGTTCTGGAGTGGCGACCGCGTACCGGAAGACGTAGACTTGGAAGGCCTCCAACAAGGTGGACCGATGACCTGGTGAAGGCCGCAAGAAATGGCAAGAATCCGCTGGATGAGTTTTTTTTTTTACAAACTGTATTACTTCTGAACTATGCCTGCATCAATATTTCGATTAAAAATTCGTTTTGAGCATGAAATTAAAGTTTAAATGGTGCAATAAAACAGCGGGAAATTCAAATTTTTGAAAAGTGGCGCCAATGGTCCTAACAAATCTAAATTAAAAGTCTATGCCAAAATTATGTATCAATCTGTTATAAAGGAGTGTTTGCGATTTAGTTCATTATCAATGATGTCACACCATGCGCGTCAAAATGGAGGGCGTTGAAGGTGCCCGTGTCGGTTAGCAATTTTTATAGTACTTTTCTTTTCTTTTTTGGCGTTAAATATTTTTACTATTATACAGTGATTTATATTATCTGCATAAAATATTAAATGTATATTACCTCCTCACCATCATCATTTCAGCCATAAGTCGTCCACTGCTGTACATAGGCTTCCCCCAAACGACGAGGTTTACCATAACCGCCACACTTAACAGGTGGGTTGGCGATCGCAGTATGGTGGTAAAATGCATAGAGAACGCTGTTGCCCATTGTCTAGTAAGTCCCTTAGTCGCCTTGTGCGACACCCACGGGAAGGAAAAGGATGGAGCTATTTTTGACGTTCGGCAACACACGGGCTAGAGATCAACAGCTGCCAAATATTGTAATACCGAATAGGTATGTTGAATACCGCTCAGTAATTTATTCGTCAATCAAGTCTCATCTTTTAATAATTCAATAAAGTTTAATAAAACCGTATCGCAGGTTTATTAATATGTAGAATATTAAAAATGCATATAAATAACTCATCAGTGATGAATGTCGTTCATTGTGTCATTTCGAATGCTCCAAAGGCAATGCCAACTAGTCTATTTATTATTAAATGGTCCATATATCACAGAGAAGGTAATAAAATGGGTTAATTTAAAAAAAAAAACAACTGAATTATTTAATTTTTGCGTTGGTCATTATAACGTAGCTTTAGTAAAGGTACAAGGCTGAAATGAGCGATGATAAACTGTGCTAATTTTACCCACTCGTAGAATAGAATCTAAACTAATATTATAAAGCTGAAGAGTTTGTTTCGTTTGTTTAGTTGAACGCGCTAATCTCAGAAAGTACTGGCAAAATGTTTGTGTTGTGTAGCCTATTTATTGAGGAAGGCTATAGCCTATATAACATCACGCTACGATCAAAAGGAGCGGAGCAGCAACGAAAAATGTACGAAAACTGGCAGTCAATTTGATGCGACGGGAATGGTCACAGGAGCGATAATTTGACGCGGACGAAGAAGCTAGTTGATTTATAATTTCCTAAATCGCATGGACGGGACCCAGAACACCCAAACGTTTTCTGGCTAGCAAACGAGATGGCTGGAAAATTCGAGGGCAGCTCAAGCTCACATGATTGGATGGCGTAGACAAAGATTTAAGAACTGTTGGAGTAAAACATTGGAGAAAATCAGCCGGAAATAGGTAACGTTACTGAAATACATTGGACCAGGTTGAGGCCCACCCGCGGCAGTAAAGCCATAAATGATGATTATTTACAATTAATGTAACTAAGTACAAAATTCAGTTGTTCCGTTGTTGAGTGTTGTTGGTGTTGTTTCAGTTGAATTGAGTGTTTTGTTGTTGTTTTTCAGTTTTTTTGTTGTTGTTATTGTTTGTTGGTGTTGTTGTTGTTCGCATGGAATCTTTGTACCTACATCCTACCTCAGTATAACATACAAACGTACATATTATCGTTGCTTATCTTTCTAACAGACGTATCTGTATTTTCGTCAAAAATGAGTTATTCATACTAGTTAAAACAATTTAGAAGACGAAACGATCGGTCTAATAAACGTATCTGTATCTTCAAGCGTTACCGTTTTATTTTGATCAGTCGCTTATTATCAGAGTTACAATTCAACAAACATAGTGCGAAACCGCAAAAAGCTTGTCCTGAAAAAAATCACCTCAAAGTTAGTTCCGTCAGTTAGTAAGATAAGCGACGATATAAAGTAACCCTTATAAGTCGCAATCCTTAATAATTTACCTGATGTTAATATCTCAGTCTCTATTCTTATTATTTCTATACACTGTTTTGAACCGTGAAATAAACTTGTACGCAATGCCGTACAAGTTTATTTTGCGACTCCAAATTTTCACCATTATAGAATACAAGAACCAGCTATTTTTTTTAAGCCTCGTACGTCATTTAATGTATTTTTATTTATAATGAAATATATTATACAACAGCAATTACAGCAACAGTTTTCCTAGGAATCACGCTAGACGAGAAACTACAATAGGGGGGGGCTTATAACGTGATGTATTTAATTCACTTTGTTAATCATGATGTTTAATACTTCTCACCACTGCTATTAGTGATATACGAATTAGTGCGGGGTAAATACCATAACTATAAAGTGGAAAATAATCTCAAGAAAAAATAATTCAACTTTATTTAGGTTAACTACGAGATGTCCGTCAAAAAAAAAAAAAATCTAAAGACAAGACTTCCGAAATTAAAGTTATTTTTCACTTTTAATGGTTTTTTGGAAGTCGGTTGATTTTCTTTTTGCAAAGAGTTTTAGGTACTGTGGAAATAGCTATAACTCTTTAGCATTATGTTGTCAAGTATGACATTTTACTGTAGGGTCGGGCTGCTGACATTGAATCATCATCATCATCATCATTTCAGCCGAAAGACGTCCACTGCTGGACATAGGCCTCCCCCAAGCACCGCCACTTCGACCTATTCTGTGCTTCTCGCATCCAACTTATTCCTGCGGCCTTCACCAGGTCATCGGTCCATCTTGTGGGAGGCCTTCCAACGCTTCGTCTTCCAGTACGCGGTCGCCACTCCAGAACCTTCCGACCCCATCGGCCATCCGTTCTGCGAGCAATGTGCCCTGCCCACTGCCACTTAAGTTTGGCAATTCTTCGGGCTATATCGGTTACCTTGGTTTTCCTACGGATCTCTTCATTTCTGATTCGATCGCGTAGGGAAACTCCAAGCATAGCCCTCTCCATTGCTCTTTGAGTAACTTTGAGCCTTCTTATGAGGCCCATTGTGAGCGACCACGTCTCAGTGCCATATGTCATCACTGGCAACACACACTGGTCAAAGACTTTTGTCTTGAGACACTGCGGTATTTGGGACGAGAAGATATTGCGTAGCTTCCCGAACGCTGCCCAGCCGAGTCGGATTCGACGATTGACCTCTTTCTCGAAGTTGGATCTACCTAACTGGACAGTCTGTCCTAGGTACACGTATTCGTCCACAACTTCGAGTGCAGCGCCTCCGATCTTCATTGGAGTGGGTATCACACGAGCATTGGACATGACCTTTGTCTTGTCCATGTTCATCCTAAGACCCACTCTTTCGGAAGCTCTACTGAGGTCATCGAGCATTGTACTGAGGTCCTCCATAGTCTCAGCCATGACTACTATATCGTCAGCAAATCGAAGGTGAGTGATGTACTCGCCATTGATGTTGATGCCAGCCCCTTTCCAGTCCAGAACCCTGAAGACATCCTCCAGTGCAGCGGTGAACAGTTTCGGAGAGATTACGTCTCCCTGTCTCACCCCTCGCTGCAGAAGGATAGGTTTCGAGGCTTTGTCCTGGAGCCGGACTGACATAGTGGCGTTTTCATACAAACACTTCAGCACCTCGATGTACCGATAGTCAATCTGGCACCGTTGAAGAGACTGCAGTACAGCTCAGGTCTCGATCGAATCGAAGGCTTTTTCGTAGTCCACAAACGCTAAGCAGAGAGGCAGGTTATACTCTTCGGTCTTCTGTATAACCTGCCGCAGCGTATGTATGTGGTCTACGGTGCTAAAGCCTTTACGGAATCCAGCTTGTTCGGGAGGCTGGAAGTCGTCAAACCTGCGCGCGAGACGATTCGTGATGACTCTTGAAAACAGCTTGTAGACATGGCTCAGAAGTGAGATGGGCCTATAATTCTTAAGCAGGGTATTGTCACCCTTCTTAAAGAAAAGTACCACCACACCTCTGTTCCATGCCTGTGGCGTTTTGCCCTCGAGTATGACGGAATCAAACAGCTTCTGAAGGGCCTTTAGAACGGGTTTTCCGCCGGCCTTCAAGAGCTCGGCTGTAATTCCGTCATCACCCGGCGCCTTGTTGTTTTTGAGCTGCTTCAGAGCCATCCTAATCTCGTACAAGCTGACGTCCGGGATATCTTCAGTGTAGTGTCGAGTCAACCTAGCTCTCGGGTCGTTAGCTAGATTCATAACGGGGTTTTTTGGGGTCGTGTATAACTGTCCGTAGAACCTCTCAATCTCCTTAAACAGCTCAGGTTTGGCGGACACGATTCTGCCATCGTCGGTCTTCAGTTTTGCAAGCTGACTCTGCCCAATAGACAGATCTCTTGCAAATACTTTGGAGCCCTTGTTTCGCTCTATCGCGTCTTTAATACGTTCCGTATTAAAGAGGCGAAGGTCGCTTTTCAAGGACTTAGAGATCCGTCTATTGAGTTGCCGGTACTCGAGTGCAGCTTCTGAAGACTGCAGGATCATTCCGCGCCTCTGTTCCATGAGCTGTAATGTTGGATCTGAGAGTTTCTTTTTTCTATTTGTACGGCGGGTCTTGAAGAACTTAGACCCGACCGTATGGACAGTTTCCACAAACCCATCGTTATAATCGTCCACGGAGCTCCCTAGGCACTCAAAACGATTCTGGAGTTCGAGCTGAAAGCTCTCGGGGTTCTGAAGTTGAATCGGTGCTGGTCGGAGCGTTGACTTCATCAGCCGAGATCTTTCCAGCTTGATATTGATATTCAATGTGCCTCTTACCATGCGGTGATCACTCCCGGTTTTCACCGCGTTGATCACAGAGACATCATTGAATATTTGCTTCTTCGTCGACATAATGCCGACATTGAATACATCAGATATATTTTGCAGAAGAGAGCTGTCTGAGCCATATCTACGTCGTCGCCGCGAATCTCTCAGGGAACTAGTTGAAAAGACTAATAATATGGCAGTACCCTGGCAATTTATTTATGAAAATATTTTGTTTGAAAGAATAAATCAACATATATAAAATGAAATACGGGATAGACATAAGTTTGATGTTAGATATAAAGACGAAAATAAATCAAACATTTTGACCACAGAATACCTTGTGATATACTCGTATTGCTATTAACACTAGAAGTGTGGGCGTCCCAAATTTTACCCATTTCGATGTTCTTCCTGCTCTAATTAATATTTTATTATGCATATAATCGTAACTTTTTATGACTTTTCATGAAATATGATAATTATTATTATTTATTATTATTATTAAAAAAGCGTGGGGTGCTTTTTAAGGTATTTTTTATTGATATCAGGCACCACACGCTTTTTTACACGCTTTATATTAGCTTCACTTGTATGTTTGTATATTTGTATGTTTGTATATTTGTATGTTTGTTTGTAACCGACTCCTTATAGTGCGATTTTGACCCACTTTAAACGACCAGATTTCATTCAAACTTTGCACACCTGTCAAGGACTGATGACAATGCAATAATTTCATAAATTTGTGCCATTATCCTTGCCAGGGTTACCAGGACAGCAAAAAAACTGTCACAAACTACGCTGACATACGTCTCAAAATTCGAAATACCCTAAAAAATAGAAAATAAATAATAGTTTAAAAAAACTAATTTCCATTATTTTGTACTTTTTAGTTTGGTTATCAATGGAAGCGTGTTTTTTAGTTTTTTTTTAACTATTATTTATTTTCTATTTTTTAGGGTGTTTCGAATTTTGAGACGTATGTCAGCGTAGTTTGTGACAATTTTTTGCTGTCCTGGTAACCCTTGCAAGGATAATGGCACAAATTAGTTTGTGACGTATGTCAGTGTAGTTTTCGAAGACAGTTTTTTTTGCTGTCCTGGTAACCCTGGCAAGGATAATGGCACAAATTTATGAAATTATTGCATTGTCATCGGTCCTTGACAGGTGTGCCAAGTTTGAATGAAATCTGGTCGTTTAAAGTGGGTCAAAATCGCGCTATAAGGAGTCGGTTACAAACAAACATACAAGTGAAGCTTATATAAATCGTGTAAAAATTAGGTCATTATACAGAGGATAAAATGCTTAGAAACATGTTGGTCCTGCTCCATAGGACTATCATCTATAATCTAGACTATAAACAAAATGAAATTGGTTGCTAATTAACATGCATAATTATTATATTTTAAGAAATAGATATTTGTGATTACTACACTGACTTATTGATGCGTGTTAAAGTTTTAGGAAATCGTATTCTTTCTTTTAAAATGTGTGTAAATATGTGAGCTCCGTGTATCTTATGCTTCATTATTCCTAATTTTATTCTTGTTGGATCGTTTATCATAACATATAATAATTTCTTTAATATATGTAAATATTGGAAAACATTTGAAAGGAGTAACGGTGGAGTTTCTTGTTAATTCTTACGCTTAAGGTATCTTTTGGAAGGGGTGACTAGAATCAATTCTATTCCAATGTAAATGTTGACGTTCAAAAGTGAATTTTATTGAAATAAATGCTTTAACTTTAATGCTACGGATACATCGACGGGTAGCCGTAGCATTCATTTAATTTAGTATCAATAAAAAACCAAAACGGTACATATAATTTTCAAGGATCTGGCTAACAGCAGTGTAAGTCATTCCGCTTGTGTGGTAGCGCCTTGAATGATCGTGTTGCTCCGGTGATCGCGCACAACCTCTGACACATCTGCCCGCTCAGTTGAAAGGGCACGTCTGGTGAAGGTCGCGCTCTGACCGCATCCGCTTCGAGCCTAGAGCATGTGCTAATGTTTAAAGTAATTGATGTTTTGTACATCAAACGATTATAACCTATTTTACTCTGTTTGAGCATCTCTAAAGTCGAGTAAAAAGTAAGTCTTATAGGTTGGAATTTGATGTGTGACTTTACTTTTTGTAAGACTTATTCATCTTAATTGTTGTTGAAAGTTGCTGCACCTACTTCAGAAAAAGAGCTTCGTTCGAGACCGCAACTATTCTCATGTAAGTAGTAGTATATCTTGAAATTAACGCGTGAATAAACGAGTACTTACATATTTCTTAAATTCAAGAAATGTCTCATAAGTATTTTCATACTCCATACTTGGTATATGTCCTTGAATTCGTAAGTCTTTTCTGTGGATTGGTACCTATGAGGAGTTTTCAAACAGCAACCTTATTACGTAACACACTAACAATCTACATCATTTCGATATTGCTAATCCATCGCTTCCTATGGTTGAAAACATTGTCTGCTCACCAACGATAATAACGCAACGAATGAAACTTTCTTTATAGGCTTATAATGCTAAGGTAGTAAGTAGTCCCGACGACGTACAGAATGCGTGGAGCTCTATTAGGTAACCCGGTCATTCCATTATATTTATAGATCTAACAATTGATTCAATCGTCACTAGTTGACAATGTTACCAAGATCAAGATGACAAATACTAGTAATTATATAACATGATGCGACATAATCTTCTCGACATATTTATGTAATGGGCTTAGGCATACGGGAAATATTTCATCGAATGTGTCACTTGACTATATAATAAATTTCAATTAGTTGTTATTTATCTCCAGTGAGAAGAATGTAAGGGTTATGAGTCAAATGGCAAAGTTGAGGACATTGTCATGTCAGACCAATATTTAAAAAATGATCTACAGTGTCGGTGGGCTTCTTGTGATGACAAATCAGATGTTGAAGCAATTTTATTTTGATTGATTATTTTAACGAAAGACATAACAATGGTACCTATTTACAATGAATTGTAACTGTTTAATAATTTTGGTAATGTGTTCATGTTGCAAGCATTGGATGTTTCAGTTTATGAACAAAGATCGAAATAACAATAAATTGTAGGTAACAATTCTTCATTAATGAAATGTTGGTATTACTGTACCTCTTCCGTTAAACCCTTCATGAAATAGGCACCTAGGGAGGTGTTTATTTGAATTTTGCACAATATTGTAACGTTTGACTAGGTCTGCCATTAATTGAATAACTAGACTTTTATCTCAACGACGCAGACGCATGACATTTGTCTTCAATAGGTAGATCTTAGTTCAACAAATGAACGGTAACCTGTGATCTGTTTTCGTTACTTATGAAATAGCAGCAGATACTAAATTCGACGACAAAGCCAATTTTATACTCTTTACAATCTTTATTATCACGAAAGAGCACCTTATGACCTTAGCTCAAATAAGGAAATCCTACTAAAATGGGAGGCGGATCGTATCTCAATCATACAAAGCGGTCAAGTGTATTGTAAGTCCATATAGTTCATGATAGCTGTTGTAATATCTTGGTGATGTAATTGAGAATCTTTGGAATTTTTAAATAGTTAGATAGGTTTCGTTATTTCCAGTGTAGATTGGAAATCGGTCCTCGAACTGTTATCTACTTTATTTTCTTGATGTATTGTCCGTTGGTTATGGGTTAGGAGATGATAAGAAAAATAAATTAAACAGATATCATAAACCATTTAAGGCCACTAAATAAGTGACTAGAAAAATAACAACACAACAACATACAATCAATCACGCCTTTTCCCATGGGGGTAGGCAGAAACCACGCAACGCCACCTGCTACGATCTCTACACACTTCTTTTGCCTCGTTTAGGTTCATACAATTGGTCCATACACACACGCTGGTTGCGAGTACTACCTACCTGACCTTTCTGAAGAATATCACCAATAAGATCCCTATATGTCCTCCTAGGGCGTCCCCTCCCGGTGTTTCCACTCACATCTGCCTTGTAAATACCTTTTGTGAGCCGACCTTCACTCATCCTCTCAACATGACCAAACCATCTAAGCATATTTTTTTCAATTTTTGTCACTACATCTTCTTTTAAACCACACTGTTCTCTTATCACATCATTCCTCAGCCTATCATTCATAGTCACACCACACACGCTTCGCAAAGAACGCATTTCCACAGCATTTATTCTACTTTCATGCCTGGAAATCTGGAAGTAATATAAAAAGTACGGCAAACCGAGTCAGATAATGGTACTTACTTACTGTATCAACTTTTCATTTTAGTCTTATTAAAAAAAAACCCATATTATTATTATTTTCCATTCGCCATATCCAACCAAAAGGGATATGGCCTAATGAACGCGACATTATGTATAAATAAAATGATACCATTAAAATGACAACAAAGCTGCAATTCAACACTATTTAACAATAGTGCATCACAGCTACAAATTAGGTCCAAAATAGCGATGCATTTGATGTTAGTTGCATTAAAAGATCACCAAACTAAAAGTAGGTCTTAGGTATTTCTTTAGTTGTTTGAGTTCCCTTTATTATCATTACATAATGTATGATAATTTACGCACAGAACGTTGACGCAAAAATATTTTATCAACTCTGTTTTACGATTGTTATATCATGATATATTATATTTGTTTTTTTTAGTTTGAACAATTACAATACATTGTTTTCTGACTTCTAATATTTATCAGTAGGTTCGTCTTACTGTGCGATTAAAAATTGAGAGCTTTAACCGTAAAGGCTCCCACAGACACCCGCGACGTCAAAATTTTTCTACCAAAAGCTCATCGCACAGTCGCGTCGAACCTATCTGTGGTCTTTACAGTGTTCTCTACGTTTGAACATTGCCTTAAGTGACCTTTCTTTCATTGCAGCGTACGCAAATAATAAAAGCTAGTCGCTTAGATCACAGAAATAATGACCGAAGAATTAATTCGTTTAGTAATATTTAATTTTGCGTTTCATTGTCCTCTGAAGATGGTCTTGCGTCCATTCCGCAGTACGTGTTGCAGCGGGGGTCAAAAGTTCAATAATTGACAGTAGGTACCAAGGTTCGGTGCTAATGTGTCGTGATTCTTTCATGTTGTTTATCACGATCTAATACTGTTAGCCTTTACGGGCGGAGTTTCATAATGGACTAGATGCAATCTTTGGTACACTATTTCGCTGGTCTAGACGGGATGACCTAGGGTTACCTTGGGACGTATTGCATGCAGGGATTAAGCGAGAGATGGTAGAAAGAGTGTCAATCCAACAGCTAGATGAGTGCATGCCAATAGCGGGAGTACCTAGTGGAGCTATTCAGCATTAATAATAATAATACATTTTTATTCCATAAGTCTAATGCAGTAGAAGAGAAAAGCGTTAACAAAAGCGTTCCTTAAAAAAAATCTTAAATTAATAGGCTTAGCACTAGGTCGTTCTGTGAAACTCCTGACATTTAAACTAGGACAAATCCTGTATCTAAGGTGTCAGCGTTCCGCCCTGGCAGTCACATTTGTAAAACCTAAATTTCGCTAAGTGCGTGTGCTTCTTTTCTCAGTCATGCTGAAAAGCACACAAATAAAAAAATTAAATTATTAAATTACAATCAAAGAGTAACTAGTTTCACAAACAGTCTAAAAGATTGGATTGGTTGAACATTGGATAGAACAAAGCTGCCGATGAATGAATGAAGCGATTATTCAACAGCTATTCTCCAAAATTTCGTTTCAATTTGACAATATCGTAGAAGAGCTTTCAGAATAAGTGTTCCCTTAACGTGAAGCGTAGTTAAATCTTCAAATATCATGAAAAAATTAAATTTTTGTCAAAGATCAACCCTGAAAGTCAGTTGTAGACACAAGAAGATATTGAAGATTAGTGCTAGACTGTTTCACAAGCACTAACATTCCTGTAGCACTCACAGTGAACAACCTTTGACACAAGCAAGCGATACGCCTGCCTTAATGCATACGACAATAATCACGCTCGAGAGATAATTGTCATTTAATGTCTTCAATAAGGCTTTTATTTATTAAGAAATAAACGAAATAATTACTTATACGTACTAGAGAATCGACCACAGCGTTCTCTATGCCAATTTACCACCGTACTGCGATTGCAACCCGCCTGCCAAGCGTGGCGATTATGGCAAATTCTCCTAAATTGTGGGAGGCCTATGTGCAGCAGTTAAAGCCTTTCGGCTGAAATGATGATGATGAATGAAACGAAAGCTATTTAATCGTTTTTATCAATTGTATTGGTTTGTTTTTGTTAGCTAGCGTTGGTGATCAGAAAGGTTGTTCACCAAAATCGAGGATTTTGTTACTTTCCCTAGCAACAGCTCTTCGTAGTGAACTTATAAAGGTTCGTTGTCAGCAATGGATGTTATCGGGCTTATTAAAACGTGATAATCTCCTTCTTTCCTACTTATTGTTAGTTTTTCAACGTTTTCATCAGAACAAAATTAGTCATTGAATTCACAACGTCAGTATCCTTAAATGTATCTCTTGCACCTGATTTACCTACGACGATTATATTTTTTTACAGGTTTATTTTTGATTGTGTCTTTCTGAATGATAGAATTAAAAATGTTTACATAAGAGGAAGTCTGAAAGATAAATAAAAAGTTGTGTGGTATTCGGTTGTCATGGTATGAGTACGTGATACGGAGGAATGAGGAAAACGTCGTGGGGAAAGTTTTGGGTATGAATGTCGATGGCTATAGTAGTATGGGGAGACCAAAGACAACATGGATCAGCGGTACTGTGTGAGTGATGATATGTATAGAAAGCGGGTGATTATCAAGATGACGACTAATAGAGTAGTGTGGAAGAAGAAGACATTTTGCACCGACCCCAAATAAATTGGAATATGGGCAGGAGAATAATGAAGATAAGTGTCTTTCTGAATGAAGCACTATCCCAATTAACAGCAAGATATCTATAAGACAAAGAAGAGGAGCCGTCCAACACAGCCGTATGATACACAATTCTGCTTTATTTTTTTTTGTGTGTGAATATTATGTGCCTTAATCTGGGACAAATAAAACTTAATTTCTTTCACAGGTGCAAAGCAAAACCTATTTTGAAGATTATTTCCTGACCTAGGAACAAGGCTGGCTGACTAAAGTGTCTCAGCATTATATTAAGGTGTTGCCCAGAGGCATATAAATGGATCCGAATAGCAAAGCAATAAAATATTAAATTAGCATTCATAATGTTCTAATGTTACTTCATCGCGATGAATTTCTATTGTGAAATAAATTAAATCATACGGGACCTTGACCTAAGTATCAAATTATTATTGTGAGTTCGAAAATTGTTTATTATCTATTATTGACGCTGATTACAATTGGCATTTTGAAGTAAGTACTTTATTATATCAATGTTTTGAAGAATGTACGAACGAACATCAATCAGTAGGTACTTCTTGAATAGGATTTGTTTTTTATGTTATTTCTTTGTATTTTGACAGCTGCGTGTTGAATAATAATTTGTTGTATCAATTTATGTTGTTGGGCTCACCTTTGACATGTGCGTGGGATGGTGCGAACACATTAGATAGATACTTAATATGAAGTAGTAATAAATATAAATTTGTTTAGATTTTCAATCGAATTCCACAGACGTTAAAATATCACGGCGGTTATTAATCGTGCACGGAAATTTCAACTCTCAGTGTTGAACCGAGCATTGGTAATCAAACAGAGTACATCTCAGCAGTTCGAAAATACACACTGTTCGATTTTGAACTCTCGGCGCTAAGAAGTGCGTTCAAGATCCAGTGAGCGCAAAAAACTATTAACCTGATCGATCAATCCTCGCAGCTTGGATTACTTAGCCACAAGCCCCTCTAAATCAATACAACCGTAAGTTCATTTAATCCGATTTAATGATTTTTACTTAAATGAAATAGTTATTAGATTGTTTAAATGAATTGGGTTGTATTGATTATTTTAAATATTACTATTCTGAGATACCTGGCATATGGGCAACTGAAGGAACACGGGTGGATTTTAGTCAGTAAAAGTCTAACACGCCCTTCCGATCCACCCAAACCGGGAGACGTCATTTGAAGATTTCCCAACCAAAAAAAAAGATTACAATTCTATAAAGCTTTATTTTTTGCGCTCGCAATATTTTTTATACACTTGAGCGGGCGCCAATTTTCCGCATTTTCCGGCCGACCGCAAATATTAATTCTGACCTGCAAATAACAAAAAGACGGAAAAAAACATGAATTCCTTAAATAAAATGACCATAGATTTCATAAGGTTCAAACAACTGCCATTGGACATATATATCGATGGCCATTGGCAATTCCATGATCAGAATCAGTTCTTCTATTATTGATGTAGAACACAAGTAAGTAAATAAAAGATGTATGTTAATATGACCATTAAGAATGTAAAATCCTGCTAAATTCTTTTCTGATGACGTCATGGTTAATATAAACTTAAGTATTTGTAATGTAATATTAAACAGCAAATTATGTCTTTATACCAAAAATCTCTACATAGAAGAAGAAATTAACCATCATATCAACGCACAGCCGAAAGTAATGGGACGTAACGTTGACGTGAAATAATAAACTTTAAACTTGGGACAAATCCGTATTATCATCATTTCAGCCGAAAGACCCCCACTGCTGGACACAGGCCCCCCAAATTGGTTTGCCATAATCGCCACGCTTGACAGGCGGGTTGGCGAGAATAGCGTGTCGCAGAGAATAGGCAGCAGCGTTCTCTATGTATTTTACCACATAGAGAACGCTACTGCCTATTCTCTAGTTAATCCCCTAGTCGCCTTTTACGACACCGGCAGAAATGGAATGATGCTATGCCTTACGTCCACACGGATGATTAAAAAACGAATACTTATCTAAATAAATCATAAAATAAGTATTACTATTTGTTTTAAATTACCCCGTAAAGGGAGATGAGGGAGTGTTAAAGATTGTAAAATACGATTTACACGGACGAAGAAGCTGGAGAAGTGCTAGTTTAAATAAACATGTTTATGTATAATAAAATTAACTGAAGTTGATAAGTCAACGACATCATTTAGGTAGAGGACACTATCAGGCCGGATTTGATTAGTTTCAAATGATGTTGTAACAATTCGTGCAAATCAAAATCGGATGCCAAATATTTACATTCAAATACTTATCATATCGATATTATTTGTCGCAAGTCAAATATTCTGCAACAATTTGTCGGCATTTTTATAAAGTGTTTTGAAATGAGGTCATTGTTATTTGACATTACTTAGTACATGAATGCATTAGAATGCTTGTCGGCAAGTGTCAATAGTTTAAATACTTGGATATCCGTTACTGTAAGTTACGAAATGATGAATTTGATTTGATACAAAGTTAAGAGCGATGATACGGTTCCTTACAAAATGGTTGAGCTGGATGATTCTGATTCACGCGTCAAATTCGTGAACAGACTTCGTCGATGAAACTTTTTAATCTGATATTAAGATTTTTTTTCATCTTATTTCTTATTTTATATTATTCTGACATACAGGAAATATTTTTAACCAGTGAGCTTTTTTTTGGTGGTTCAGTATCAGTATTCATCATTTCAACTATCTTTTCAATACATTTTTTAAATTTTTATCCGACCTTAAATCAGTAACCTGTGGACACCCTACATATTTCGTAATATGATATCGACAATAGAAATAGGTCAGTAACCACGTGCCGTACCGTAGGTACTTCGAACTTCTTAGAATTTTGATCGATCGAACAGGTGGTAGGTACTTGTAGGTACTCTCGGGCGTTCACTTTCGCCGCCGCGCTGGCGGCGACGCGTGCAAGTTACTATAAAAACCAGTTTCAAAATAAACATGTTTCGTTAACGATAACTTAATTTTTTTTTGTACTGAGATATATCAAAATAAAAATGCATGGTTGTTATAACTCGTTTAAGTTTAATTTGTTAAAATTTGCGCACTGGTTAAAACCTTATCCTGTATAGGAGCAACAAGAATATTGTACCCAGGATTTTGTAATATCTTGATCTAGAAGAGTGTCCTTGGAGTTTCTTGCCCGGTCTTGTACATAGAGACCTACGTTTTGGAATGGACAACTAGTTTCAACTTTCCGACTAACTGATCGACTTTTTGACAGTTCACAAGTGCCTGTGAATGATTTAGTTTTAGTTGAAATAAATGTTTTGAGTTTGAGATATAAAATTCGATCAAATCAAATCAAAATATTTTTATTTCACATAAACATACAAGGGCACTTAAGAAACGTCAGAAGCTAGGTACACGGTTCCAACTTGTTGATTCCTATGGAGAAGAGCCAGCAAGAAACTCCACGGTTACTCTTTTAAAAATAATTGTTTTTTTTTACAATGGTTTCAAAGAACAGTGTAGGACTGTCAACAAGTACCAGGAACTTAATAAAATAGAAAATCGTCCACAGTCAACAAGGCCTACAATGTCATCACATTCACAAAATATAAAAGAATCTACTTAAATGATAGTATTTCTTAAAACATAATAACCTATTTATACCAAATGTTATTGTTGCCATGACAACCAATAATAAAGAGTTCAAATTAGAATTTTATTTATAATGTCAAATAATGGGTAGAGTATGTCTAAGAAGAATGGAAAAAAATTCTTAAATAAAAATGTACATCGTCATTTGGGAGCTGTTAATAGACAAAATTCATTTAGGTCCGATGAGTAACATTAAATGTAACTTTTTTAATACATATCTGCGTAGTTTTAAAGTAGAGTAATAATTAGGTATATAGGTACCTATATCGTGGTTAACATTTTTGTTTTAACAAAACTAGCACGCAGTTCAAAGTTCGACGACTCATTTTGCTGTGCTGCCATCACTACATGCAAGACGCTGGCAGAATAGTCTATATCAGCAGAGTTGACAAAAAAAAAAAACATGAAAACATAGGTATGTATATTGATTTTATTTAATCCGTTTTTACACGCTTAATATAAGATTCACTTGTATGTTTGTTTGTAACCGACTCCTTATAGCGCGATTTTGACCCACTTTAAACGACCAGATTTCATTTAAACTCTGTAGACTTATGGAGGACCGATGACAATACTATAATTTCATCAATTTGTGCCATTATTCTTGCCAGGGTTACAGGGACAGCAAAAAAACTGTCTTCGAAAACTACGCTGACATACGTCTCAAAATTCGAAACACCCTAAAAATAGAAAATAAATAATAGTTTAAAAAAACTAAAAAACACGCTTCCATAGAAAACGTAGAAAAATTAGAAAATAATGGAAAAAAGGGTGGGGTGCTTTTTAAGGCATTTTTTTATTGATATCAGGCACCCTATTTTTTTAATATCAGGCACATTATTTACTACCTACTTTTTAGTTTGGTTTTCTATGGAAGCGTGTTTTTTAGTTTTTTAAACTATTATTTTTTAAAGATATATTCTGTCTGTATGACTGTTACAGACGTTTATCCCGAAATCTTTGGGTTATTGCCCTGAACAATTAGTCGACATGAACACGGACGTAATAAAAATGCATCAAAAAATTATGTTCGATTAACAATTAGTACCTACTAAGCAATACGCAAAAGATCCAGTGCGCAAAAAAAGTCCCGAAACGATTTTGTTGCGTCCGTAATTCCAAACTTCAAGTTGGCTTGTCTTAGGGGCGATTACACCAGTTGCTATATAAACTAAGTTCAACAAAACTAAGTTTAGTGTAATCTAGTTTAAAGATCGGTGTTGATCTCGTTTTACGTCAAACCGATTTCACCAGCACCATTTTAATCACGTTTACCAAAACCAAGTTTGAATGGGAGAGGTCCTAAGATGTCGCAACCGCGTTTTGTATCTACAACATGTATCACTTGTATCAGCGACCTATTGCGATTTCAAATGTATTTTAAAGAAGCAATAACGAAACGTGCTTTGTTTCGTTTACAGTGTTACAAGCTCAAAAAATATTATCTTAAAAATGGGTAATATAATACGAAATAATTTGAACAAAATTTAATAAAGTCCAATCATGTAGTAATTATATTACAATATATTGTTAAAGTCATAATTTATTATATCCCATTTACAAAAAAATAAATGTTAAATGGTGCTACAATACAGTAAATTAAGAAACATTATTATTTTTGAGGACTTTTTTTTTACACTGTTGGCAATTTTGTTTTTGTTCGCAAACTTTCAAAATTTCAAATCACTAGTTAACTTTTCTGTTCTATGAGTGCGTAATTTTCTTTCTTTTGTTATTTCTGTGACCCCGCTATTCTTTTTGGACTATTGTGTGTGATATCTTACTACGACGACCATTGCTTGCCTTTTCGGACTGGATTCTTACCTATAAGTGACCACAGCTACGAACCTACGGACTTGGATTTCGTTTTTTTTTGTTTTTAGTTTGATCTAAGTATCTTGCTACCATGTCCACCAACAGTACGATCGGACTGAAACGGAAGAGAGATCCGATATTTGTAGCGAGTGAAAAAATGGCTCTAGTTGAGTTAGTAGACCAACACTTCACCAATGTGGAATGCAAGAAAACCGATGCCGCTACCATTAAACAAAAGACTATGGAATGGCAAAAGATTGCTGAAGAGTTTAACGCAGCTTCCTCAATCCATCACACAGACTGGTGCGTTTTAAAAAACTGCTGGGAAAATATGAAGAAGAAAGCTAAAAGTGACAAACAGTGTGTAATCAACACTATGGGAACAGGTACTACATAATACTATCGTAAGTTTCTATTTAATAGTTTGTTCACTATAATACCCATATTTAACCACAATGTCTCTTTCATATTAAAGGAGGAGGGACACCCCGAAAAAAAAAAAAAAACTCAGATCCCATTATTGAATGAGTCCTGGAACTCGTACACTCCAGGGTGTCAGGATATGTCAATCCGTATGACTCTGATGGCATCAATGTTTTAGGTAAGATTCTTTAAATCCAAGTAAAGTGGTCACAGTGGTTCTTTATGTCTTTATTGTTGTCCCTGCGCAGTTGCTATTTATGTGTCAAAGATAGCATTCTATAACTGCCACATTCATTTGCTTACCTTTGTTGCATCATCCTATCTTGCTTACTCTATTCAGTATACCCAATGACAATCTGTTTCTTGTGCAATGGTTTGCAGAACCAACTTCAAAGACACGGATCCGCTGTGACTATTATACTTACTGTTATAAATATATAAATTACTATTGGCATAATATATGTTATACGGCCCAGACCCTCCCACACAGAGGCCTGTGCTCCAGCAGTGGTGTGGGGACATTAAAAGGCTGATGATGATGATGATATGTTATCAAAATACAGAATTAATTTACCACCAGTTTCAGGTTTTTGCATGATCATAAATATTAATAGAGATTTTATTTTTCAGCATCTGGTAGTAATGCGTCAGATGCAATAACACAGCAGGCAACTCAAGATTTTTTATTGTGTTCAAATGGTATGTATTTTAATTTACTATATAATCTTTTGCTTGTCATTTTTTGGTAATAATATTCTAGTAAAAAAGAGCGTTGGTGTTAAGACCACTGAATGGATAATACTTTGTTCTTATCGTTTTTTGCTATCAAGTGACACATAAATTGAAAAAAGTTAACGAAGCTGTTATTAGGTATTTATAAAACATTTTGTTTTAGATGCCGGGACCAATGAGTCGCAGGTGCAAGACACCAATGGGGAGATTACTGAGGCCACTGAGCCGGCTGCAACAATTGCAGCTGTAAGTATTTTGAAATTCATTTGAATAATAAATCTATACTAATAATACTATAAAGAGGAAAGATTTGTATATTGGTATGTAATGAATAAACTTAAAAACTACTGGACCGATTTCAAAAAATCTTTCACCGTTGTGACATAAGCTACTTTTTATCCCTGTATTCCCACGGGAACGGGAACTATGCGACTGAAACCGCGAGGCATCTGCTAGTTATATATGTTTTTGTTTGTAATTTATTTATTATTTTATGCAGGACTGGTCTCAGTACACACCTAGTATGCTTAGAGAACCAATAAGCTCAGTACTCATACTGTCTAGAAGCCCATCACCTGAGGCAAGTGAGAGTCAAATGGAACCACCACCACAGCACCAACGAGAATCAACCACTCCATCTAGGTTAGTTGTGTTATAAACTATTTATATCTAATCATAAAATTGCCTGTTACGGTACAGCCAATACCTATTTAATTTGGTATTTCAGGTTTTTCAAAGAAGTCAAGGCAGTAGCGTGCATTACATATAGGCAAGTAGATAGTGCCCACCCTAAAATATTTTTTAACTGTCTTAAATTATCACTACAACAATAAAATATTAACAGTTATTATACCTACATAATACAGATACAATGATTGTTATTATTTTTTACATGTCTATTTACTGCCCACTTGCCTACATGCCATGAATACCACAGAGGTAAGAACTATGGCCATACCATAATTGTCCGTATTTAAGCAAAAAGGAACCACCCAGTAAAAACGCACTTCTGAGATATCAAAGGATTTACAAAAACATGTGCAGCTCTGTTAAATGAAGTATAATTACTATTTATTTTATTTAAATTTATTGATAAATTACTTATTTAAGTATGCGTATATAAATTTGCTCTGAATACTCTTAAACATACTAGATAATTAAGAAAATGTGCATGTGATTCCTTTAACATTTACTAATTAATAGGTTTTGTCATACAAAAAAAAAGAACCACAACCCAGGGGTTTGATCAATCAAACTATGTAACTTGGTTCCATTTGCTGTATTCAAAATAATTGTTAATAATAGAAATATGTGTAATATATAATGGTACCAAGTATGTGTGGATCTGTTTTTGTATAAAATGACATAGTAGTAATATCGTTTATTTGTTTGAACAATCGAGTCCCGTTGTGCTGTGGTTCGGTTTTGCTTTATATGTAATATTTATTGTTGCTGTTGGTTCCATTCTGCTTTTAGTATACCTTGTTTCCAAGGGAAAAATCATGTTTTTTTTTTTTGTATAAGAATTTAGACCACATTTAAATTAGTATTCTTCAAAAAAAGTTAGAAACT
Source organism: Aporophyla nigra (assembly GCA_947507805.1). Lineage (NCBI taxonomy): Eukaryota > Metazoa > Arthropoda > Insecta > Lepidoptera > Noctuidae > Aporophyla > Aporophyla nigra. The sequence goes on along the minus strand of OX382292.1, from coordinate 19,149,057 downwards.
AAAGGAGACGGATACGCTTTCATACAATCTTGGGCCTGGATGTAAAAAGATGAAATTGGTGTCTATTGATAGGTACTATATTATTAAACAATCACTGAACATTTTGCAAGTTTTGGCAATCTGAGAACCGAGTTAAATAAGATTTAGGAAAAGTGAGGTTACGTAACAATCTACACTTAACAGCTGATTTTTGAAGTGCGATTCTCATTCTTTAAAATACAGTTGGGGTGTTAAATATAAAGAATATTATTATAATTCATCATCATCATTTTAGCCGAAAGACGTTTACTGCTGGTCATAAGTCTTCCCCGATTCGGGGGGGTTTGCCATAATCGCAACGCTTAGCAGGCGGGTTGGCGATCACAGTGTGGTCGCAAAATGCATAAAGAACGCTGTTGCCAATTCTAAGTCCCTTAGTCGCCTCTTACGACATCCACAGGAAGAAATAGGGTGGTGCTATTCTTTACTATTCTCTCTATTCTTAATCATTATATAAGTATTTATAGAAGGGCTGGTGGCTAAGTAATAACAGCCGCACGGGTTAACCGATCAGGTTAAGCTACGCTTGCCGCGGTTGGTCCGTGGATGGGTGACCATCTTTACATACCAAAACCCTTCCGTGCCTCGGAAAGCATGTTAAGCCGTTGGTCCCAGCTATCTTTCGTAGATCTTAGACAGTCGTTACAGGTCATCAGAAGCCCAGTCTGACAACCAGTCTTACCAAGGGATATCATATTACCCAGTAATAACCCAGTAACTGGATTATGGAACTCAGATAGGCAGTCACTCCGTGTAAAATACTGGTACCCAGCTGCATCCGGTTAGACAGTACGCCGACCTCAACATAATTGGGGAAAGGCTAAGCAGATGATAATTTATATAGGTATTTCTAAAGTGTGGGAGAGAAAATAAAAATGTTCTTTAGTAATATTTTTTATTTATCTTCAATTATTATTAAATTGTCATCTAGAAACTGTGCAGGTGGTACTATATTATCTTGGTACCTAGCCCAACTAAGGTACCATATTATTTTCATAACAAGAGGTGGTCTTTGATCCAACTACCAGCAAGCTTGGCAAACATGGTCACTGCATTTTACCTGAAAGATGTAAAAAGTGGTTAATAACAGATAACATGATTAAGTACTTTTAAAAAATCTTGGTCCGATAGTTACTTAGTTCTATATAATGTATCTACATGGGCGTTTTACATGTTTACCTATACTTTATTATATTAATTAATACCGAACTGCCTGCTAAATATTACAAATATTATGTTCACTGATAACATATGTGATTATTGGAGAGCGAGGAATACTGTCCTACCGTGATGCGTATTTCCCTTTCCGTGTTCAACTGGCGACACCGGTCTCGCGAAATCCACACGCTTTTGTTTTACTACGGAATCCTACGATCCCGTGTTCAATTCGCGTCAACTGAGCACGCTTTTGCGATCAAGCAACGTTAAAAGAAGTTTTACAAAACAGTGTGTAATTGAATTGAACACGGTTTTTTAACCTGTCTATTCGAAACAAATCCGTACTGATTTAGCGCGTTCGTAAATGTTCGGGATAAATCGTGCGGGCCGAAGCAGGCGAGAGCGCCCGAAGTTGGATTCGCGCGCTTCTCATTGCAGTTTGTTACTGTGCGTTCAAGGTTATGTTTTGTTTACATAGTGCATAATGGAAGAGTTTAAAAGGGTTTTCAGTGAAATCACTCAAGATTTTGAAATACTCAACTTTGACGGACAGTCGAGTGACAGTTATAAGTGTAAAGTTCAGTGCTTATTACATTATGACGGAGAATACGACGAAAAATGTGCTAGATTTGTGGAATGTTTTTCAAAACAAACAAATTCTAACTGGGTTATGAAAAGACGGTTTGCAGAACCCATACGTTATGAATTTAGAAAATTGTTTGTATGCCATCTTTCGGAAAGAAATAAATTGATAAATAAAACGCAAGGTGTTAACAGAAACTTTAATTGCAAGTCGTCTCTTAATATAAAATTTTTGAAAACTACACCAAGTACTCTGAGAAGTTCAGCCCTGCTGAGAAAAGGATATAATGTTATAGTTGACATCCACTTCAATCATTCCCACAGAGTTAATTGTAGCTCAGTCGTTATCCTTGCTCCGATGTTCGAACGATACGAAACAAATATTTATATCTTATTTCGATAGAGGTATGACTGCCGCGGCCGCTAAGATGTACCATGAATTAAATATTATAAGTACTTATGAAAGCGATGCCTACAAAATCTTAGCTAACGCTCAGCATAACCCTCTAGATCGTCAAGTTGTGTATCTTTACGAACAATGGCGTAAACAAAATTATGGAAATAGAAATGAACAGACTGTGTTACAAATTTTGAAAAGAAAACAAGACGAGTAGGGAAGTTGGGTATAGACTTGATCATACTGGAGAATCCTACTATTTGTGTAATTATTACACCAATAATGCAGCGAGTTTTCACTAAAGGATTAGCCGATGAAATAGTTTTTATAGATACCAGCGGATCATGTGATCAATCAAACACCTGTGTGACATTTATTTTTGCAACTTCTAATATTGGTGCATTGCCTGTTGCAATAATTTTACACGCTAATCAGACAGAAGAACAATACAGTTTAGCGTTCAAAACTCTGAAAGAGTTCCTCGAAAATAAATTCAACAAATTATTTCAGCCAAGTGTAGCCATGACCGATGACAGCAGAGCTGAAAGAAATGCGTTGAAGTCAGTTTTACCTAACACCCGGCTTTTGCTTTGCATATTTCACGTTAATCAAGCAATATGGCGTTGGCTTTGGCAAACAGAGCATAATGTTAATAAAGATGACAAACAATACATAATGAAACTGTTCCGCAAAGTTATGTATTCAAATACTATAGCAGAGGCCGAATTAAATATGTCCATATTGAATGAAGATGTAAAAGTCGCGACAAATTATAAATTGCAAAATTATTTAACAAATATGTGGGCCCGACGAGAAGAATGGTGTTTGTCATATAGGCATGACATTATCAATAGAGGACATAACACAAACAACTTTTGCGAGGCGTCTATAAGAATTTTTAAAGATATTATATTGCAAAGATGTAAAGTTTTCAATATGTGTGCCCTGCTGGATTTTATCACTGACACGTTTGAAAATTACCACAAAAAAAGATTGTTGCAATTTGCTAGTGGGAGAGAGCGAAAGTTAACAGTAAGCTACGAAAAATTTTGTCAGAAAAGTAAGTCGATAACTCAAATATCACCACTTGATGACACGTCTTACTTAATAAAAGAAAAAACAGACGTGTATGTAGTTGATTCTGAAATGGGAACGTGTGACTGTTTATCAGGGAAAGGTGGACGCTACTGCAAGCATGTATGTGCTGTGGAACTAAAGTTTGGCATAACGATTACTACATCGTTAAATTTGACTGAAGATTGTCGCCAAGATTTGGCCAAATTGGCATTGGGAGACGAATATAACCCCTATTTCTTCCAAAATATAACACTGGATTCAAATGACGTGGAGATGGCTGAAAAAAGTCAAGGCACCTCACAGCAACAGTTTACGTTGCCGATTAATGAACCTGATAACACAGAAAATAATATTTCCACAGAGTCTTCAATTCAAGAAAATTATATGATTACTGTAGACGCAATTGAGTCTGAGTTTATTAGAATAATCAAAGTACTTAAAGAAGAACCAAATCCAGTAAACACACAAATACTGAAAAAATTATTCATCTGAACTATCTCGATTGCAGACTCCTTCCTCTATTGTTTCATACATGCATGATAAGAAAATACGACGTTCACGAAAAATAAAGGTCCAACCTACATCTATTTCGAGACGACATCAAAAACAATTACCCAGCAGTGGTAGAATTCAGTCCGGCCGGCCGTCCTGTTAAAAAGAAACGTGCACACAATATCGCTGTGAACATGGACCAAAACAAACGTTCCGGTTCGTGTGCGTTACCCAGGCCAGATGTTGTCGAAAATGGTCATTTGAATCTAATAGATAATTAGTTTTGCGGCTTCTGTAATTGTTGCGCACATTTTTAAATTTGTTGCGCTTATAGTTTTTTAATTATTTCACAAAAACATTTCCTGCTGGGGTAACGTTATCCCAGCCAGACCTTTTTCTTTCTAATGGGAATATTTAAATAAATACTAGCTATAAAATTAGTTGTCTAGATGAAGTAAATGTTGTGCCTTATTTTGTATTTGTTCTTTCATCGGTTGCGAAGTTATTCGAGATTTTGCTGGGGTAACGTTTTTGGTTTTGCTAGATCTTTGAAACGGTTAAGCGGATTCTTATCATATTTTGTACATGACTTCTTAGGAATTAGTTTAAATTTGTTCTGCAATAAAAAAACCAAAATAATGCATAGTTTAAAGGTTATTTCATTAAATAGAAAAACACTTCAATTGGTTCCAGCACTCTCAATAAGAGGTCTAAAGACTTACTTTAAACGTTATTTTAAAGCTTGTAAATGCCTTCAAATGTATGTGAAGTTTCATTAGTATCCTGTAAGTATTTAACAAGTTATGATGATATTCAGTTCTTCACGAGCACGGTCTTGATGCGCGCGGTGTTATTTGGCCACTGGATTGGATATATGAACTGAATGTTATGTCAATTATTAGTTGTTTAGTTCAGTTGTATATCAGTAAAATTTCAGCGTAGTACATTGGATAATTAATGAGATAATACGATTAAAGTCATTAGGAAGTGAATGACCGAGGTAACCCGACCAAGTTTAGGTGGTTACGAAAAAGCGAAATCGCAGAACATTATGGTACCTAGGCCATAATTTTCACACGCCAACGTACCACCCCAAAGAGAAAATTAAACATTTCTGGGCAACTGATTCCATGGAGTACAGAAGTTCGCTATCTTGGAGTTACTTTAGACAAAAAGCTCAACTGGACCAAGCATGTTAAAACATTGTGTTAAAGGAGCTCAAGCACTCGGTTCTCTCAGTCCTATACTTAACCGAAAAAGTAAACTCAGCGCTCACACCAAGCTTAGGTTATACACCACTCTAATAAGACCCTGCATCACTTATTCGTGTCCAGTATGGAGTAGCACTTGTCAATCTAATTACAACCTGCTACAGATAATTCAAAATAAAGCAGTTAAAATTGCCTATAATACTCCGTTTAAAACAAATCTTAAAACACTTCACACTAACATTAAATTACTGAGCATTACAAGATTCATCTTAAAATTAACTCGTAAATTTTACAATAAAAATAAATGTCATCAAAATACATTGATTGCTAACATTGGTCAAACCACATTGAAGGACTTACGTGAAAGAAAAACTCACTTATACTGCGATAAAACCTTTTAATCAATAGCACTTATACAATCACAACAATTTACACCAAGTCTGTCCTGTACAGCTCGACAGTCCAAAATATAATGCCCTAGCAAACAGTATTCCATTTACTTAACAGCTCTGCATCCACTTTACAAAGTGGGGGCAAAGCGCGCGAATTTTTAGTCAATAGATGAACGTTAAACTTATTTAAAATTGTAACTGTTTATTATATAAATAACTAATGCTTTGTATTTGAATTAAAGTAAATTTACATGTATTTAATCATAACATAATATTTAAACGCAATATCATAATTTATCGAACCAAATTGCTGTTACTAGTCATGTTGCGTACTAATAAAGTATAAATTCACATTACAATATCTTGATTAATTTTATGATTGCTTACATTCGTCCATCCTGATCTATGAGTCGCGTCCTCGCGAAATATATAAAAATAATATGCACTTACAATAAACATAAATGGAATTTGTTAAACAATAAAGATTTCTTTACTAAACAAGTAGTATACAAAACAATCAAAAAACAAATAAAAAAATAAAAAATAATACAATAACTATACATTTTCCATTCATTTATCTGAATTAATTTTAATATTCGGCATCAACATTTTAATAATCGTGATTTATCAAAAATCCATTTGAAACCAATCTGTCGGCAACAATCAACTAAGTACATTAATAATGTTTTCAGAAAAATAGAACCATATTGAATCCCTTTCCGACAGTCTTTAGTCACAATTCACACTCGTTCCATTTCATGACTGGAACCATATTACCATATCACAATACATAATATCACCTACCATACTAATCAGTCGAATCTCGCCAACTAGTGGTGTTTCACCATACTACCATTCTACCATACTACCATTCTACCATACTACCATACTAGCCTTAAAATCATATTCCAGCCTTTTGGAGGCGTTATCCACTACTACCATACTATCTGATTACGAACTTATGCTGTCGCAAATACTAATAACGAAACTGCCTTTCTACTCATTTATGGAAGTCATATAAATTCATAAAGTGTTCAACATAACCAATTCATTACAATACTGCCACAATTTAGTGGTCTGTATCCATATCCGAATTATTACTATTCTCGTCTTCATTGCTCTCGTCCACCGACTGATACATAAGCCAAGGGTAAATTTTATCCACTGAAAAAATTCCTACATATTTTTGTTTACCTTTCTTTTTAGTGATAGGCGTATCTTCTACTTCATATCTGTCGTTTTGTAACACTTTGGTAACGCGATAGGGGCCTAGACATTTCGGAACTAATTTCTTACTTTTCCCTTTCTGACCTACTTCTCTTTCTACCCTAACCAGCTGTCCTACTTCAAACTGACGTGGTGGAATTCTAGCCTTATCAAAGTTTTGTTTTTGTTTTTCCTGAGTACGTACTATCTTGTCTAGGGCTTCGTTTCTAATATCTTCTATGTTACCGAGATTAGTATCATCATTTTCCTGAACTGGTAAAACCAATTCACTTTCTGTCAACCCTTTCAGTCGCAACCCGAATAACAATTGAGCTGGGGTTTTACCTACCGCTTTATTGGTGGTGTTATTTAAACCCCATTGTACTTGTAACAAATACTCATCCCATAGTTTTTCGTCTTTTCCGACGGTCATAGCCGTTAATGAATTTAATATCGTCCTATTGTATCGCTCTACCTGCCCGTTTGCACGAGGAGTAGCAACCGCATTTAAAATGTGCTTCACACTTTTTTCTGATAAGAACTGTCTAAACTTTGAGCTCGTGAAAGTAGTACCTCGGTCTGTTATTACTCGAGAAGATACACCGAACAAACTAAAATATTCTTTAAAAACTAAAATAGTCGTGTGAGTTTTCGTATTCTTAACAGGCTTTAGGATAATAAATTTTGTAAACGCGTCAATGATGGCTAATATATATTTATTCTTTCTTTTGCTCTCGTTGAACGGACCTAAGTGGTCCGCATGTATGGTGTGAAAAGGCTCAGGTACCTTTGGTATTGGATGTAAAAACCCAGACCTTTTCCCAGCCGGTATCTTTCCGTGAGCGCATTGAATACACGCTTGACAATACTTTTTAACAATTTTGTTTATTTTAGGGAACCAATAAGTTGCTCTAATTTTATCTAAGGTCTTCTCATAAGAAAAATGACCTATGTCATCATGACAAGCACGTAACACTTGCCATCTGACCCCTTTCGGCACATACCATCTAAGTCCATCGTCTGTTATTTTGTAAACTACTCCACGTTTTAAAATAAAATTTTGTTTTGTATAATTAATTATATTTGAATCTGAATCATCCAAGGTTCGTTTAATTCTTTGTGTTTCATCATCATTCATTTGAACTGTGGCTAACCAATCTACAGTAATATGGAAAACTTGCAAATCAATGGGGTCGGTACTGGCAGTATTCTCTTGCAAAGGGTTCCTACTTAATGCATCTACGTGTGTCATAGAAGTCCCTGGTTTATAAATTATATTAAAATCAAATTCCTGGATCATACTCCACCAGCGAGCAACACGCGGAATCATATCCCTTTTAGTAAAAGTAGCACGTAAAGAGTTACAATCGGTAACAATAGTGAATTCTATCCCTATCAAGTAGCATCGAAATTTAGTCAAGCTATTAACAACCGCCAAGGTCTCTAATTCATATGATGAGAAGTGTTGCTCTTCTGGTGAGGTACGTCTACTAAAATAAGCAACTGGTTTCATAACTTGATCATCTTGTTTCTGCAAAAGCATACCACCTACACCGTGCTTACTGGCATCCGTATGCAATTCCGTAGCAGCATTAGGGTTATATAAGGTTAAGATTGGTCGGGACACTAATTTTGCTTTCAACTGGGTGAATGCGGTCGCTTCGTCTTTGCCCCAAGTCCATGAAACATTCTTTTTTAGCAGTTGGGTCAATGGTCGAGCAATTATCGCAAAGTTTTTAATAAAACGCCTAAAAAAACTAGCTAAGCCTAAGAATTGCCTTACATTATGGACATCTTTAGGGGTAGGAAAATTATCAACTGCGTCTATTTTACACTTTCCCGGTTTAATACCGTTTCCCGAGACTTCAAAACCAAGAAATTCAATTTTTGAATGGAAGAAGTTGCATTTCGAGAGTTTTAATGTAAGCCCTGCATTTCTAATTTTATTAAATACAGTTTCTAGTTTTTTAAGCCCATCATCAAACGAAACTGAAGGCACAAGGACGTCGTCCATGTATACGACAACCGTGTCAAACCTTAAGTTATCAAGAACTTTATTGATAGTTCTTTGAAATACCGCTGGTGCATTTGTCAGACCAAAGGGCATCCTATTAAATTCAAATTGCCCGTCTGGTGTGACAAAAGCCGTTTTCTGTTTGTCGTTTTCAGCCAATTCTATTTGGTAGTACCCTGACGCTAGGTCTAAAGTGGTATACAGACTATACCCTGCTAACCTATCCATCTGATCCTCTATCCTAGGTAAAGGGTAGTGTTGTTTTACAGTTTTCCGATTTAAAGCTCTGTAATCTATACAAAGGCGTTTCTCGCCGTTCTTTTTTTTAACTAAAATTATTGGACTTGCAAACGGCGAACAAGATTCTCTTATAACACCACATTGTAGTAATTCATCAGTCATATCTCTAACTTCTTGTTTTTCTTTATGAGACAACCTATATGGCCTGTAAACTACAGGTTGAGGGTCCAATAAATCAATATTCATTGTCTCTACATTAGTGCAGCCTAACTCAGTTAACTTAGTAGCAAAACAAGTTCGGTAACGATTTACAACATCCAATAGTTGCAATTTCTGATCCCGGTTTAAGCTATCACCCAAAGACAAGTTATTTAACTGAAAAGGCTCTAAAGGGCTTGTAAGATCAATTTTATTTATAGTAGGGCAATTTATAATTTTTATCTGTAAAAATTGCCCGCGAGCTATTAGCTGGTCTTTTTTAAAAGTTAAAACGTTTGAAGAAATATTATCCACTAATAGTACACCTTTCCCATTTTCAATTGAGTAAACACCCTCTTCTATATGATGTTCTAAATTAGGGATGGATCTATAACTTCCGAATACTAATATGGAACCTGTTATGTTCGGAGACGAGTCAACCTCTACATAGGAACATCCAGGTAGAATTGAGCAACATTCTTTTGAAAAAAGTTTAACTACGCTTATAGTCTCTGGAAATTCACGGGAGATTATTAATTCATAATCAGTTTTTAAGATTTTAACCCCTAATGCTTCGGTAAATGACTGACCAACCAACAATTGATATTTCAGAAAATGATCAGGCACAACAATAACATCTAATTCGACGATTACTCCTTGAATTTCCAAAACTACTGAACACCGACCTATAGAATGAACTACGGCTCCACCAAAACCAGTCATGGCCACTGAATAAGTTGTATCCCATTTACCAAATACTTCTATAGCATCGGAGTTTCTAATGAGCGTACAGTCGCTACCTGAATCTAAATAACCTATTTTTTTGTGACCATTGATCAAAACGGTTTGTACATATTTATCATTAGTTTTAGGTTTGATGGTTGAAATTTCTAAAACAGATTTTGAGTCTTCCTTCTTACGATAACATTCATTAGAGTTGTGACCAATTATTGAACAATTTGTACATTTCTTTATTGGTTTTGTGCACTTACTAATAATATGTCCTTCTTCCTTGCAATTAAAGCACCTGATCGTATTTGATTTATTATTAACAAGTGGTTTATCTTTAGACGGAAATTTCTTATTGGAAGATCTTTGAAGACTATCATTTCTTTTGCCTATACTTTTTGCATTTCGTAAGTATGCCAAAAGTTTGTCAGGGTTATCGAATTGAGCTGCTTCCGCCCCTATCCTAATCGCCCTATCGTCTATACCGAAGATCACGCATTCTACTGCTCTTTTGCCTTTAATTTCGCACCGATTTAGTAAAGCCATTTTATCGTAATAATAATCCTCTAAAGATTCCCCAAACTTCGCCCTTTTATCCAACATGTCGGAAAGCATTTGACCATAATTTTCATCGCACGGAAAAGCTGCTTTGAGCTTTACTTGCCACTCAATCCAGCTATAATTAACGGTTGTAAGACCTTCATACCACCGCTTTGCATTGCCAGTAAGTTTAGGTATTGTATTATGTATGATTTGTCGGTCTGTCCAACTATATATGCTTGCTATTTCATTTACTTTGTGTAACCAATTATTTATGTTCTGGTTTTTTGAAGAAGGGTCGAACTCAGGAACTACATTAAAATTACTTATTCTTTCACTACCCCTACTCGAGATTTTATCAAGAAAATCGGTAAATTTAGAAAACACATCAGCTGTAGGAAATGACTCACGTGTACTGGTTATTTTGCTTGGAGACCGGGTGTCTCGTTTATGACGTGGATACCCGGTTTGCTTGTGATTTCGGGTGTTGGTCCTGCTGCGCCTCTTCCCCTGGGAACCTGGGTTCACCCTGGTTGGGCTGCGACTCCGATGTGTTGAAATCCTTCCCGGCGATGGCGTCTCGAGCCGCCGAATTCGGCGACCAGGACTCCACACACGACTGCGCTTGCTGCTATGGCTGTCGCTCTGCCTGCGGCTGTGGCTGCGGCCCTGCCTGCTGCACTGGCTGCGGCTGTGCTCCCGGCTCCGCTTTCGGCTCGGCTTCCGGTTCCCCTTGCGGGTCGGCTCCTGGCTCCGCTTGCGCCTTGGCTCCCGGCTCCACCTGTGGCTCTGCTTGTCCAACACTGGTGATGCTTCTAGCGGCGATTGAGCCAAACTTCCATCACTATCGTCGTTCATTTGTAGACCTGGTCAGTAAAAAGAATATACGGACACGGCTATTCTTTCAAACCATTTGAATGGCTATTTGCATACGTTAAAATAAGATTACGGCAAAACAAGAATCACAGATTATTAAGGTAGGTAGTTCTATATTCTCAGAATTCTATTCAATATAACTTCGTAACGATTTATATTTCAAAACACAACGACCGTTGATATCATAAAAACACAAACTAAAATCGCAATAAACCTAACCTATTTACGACGAAAAGTCGAAAGTACGATATATCTAGTACGATTCCAACTTCCAGGTTGCCAAGACTTACATCAGCGATCACTTGTTCAAATATAAATAACATTTCCGATTCGTGATACTACACTGACAAAATTATCCGGCTATATTATCTAACATTCAAGTTTGCACCACATAAAGATGAGTTTCACTACCTATGTTATTTGAAAACTACAGAATACAAGGCAATAGCACTTACGTGAACGATCCCACTTCTGAACTGAAAGAAAAACTCACTTATACTGCGATAAAACCTTTTAATCAATAGCACTTATACAATCACAACAATTTACACCAAGTCTGTCCTGTACAGCTCGACAGTCCAAAATATAATGCCCTAGCAAACAGTATTCCATTTACTTAACAGCTCTGCATCCACTTTACAAAGTGGGGGCAAAGCGCGCGAATTTTTAGTCAATAGATGAACGTTAAACTTATTTAAAATTGTAACTGTTTATTATATAAATAACTAATGCTTTGTATTTGAATTAAAGTAAATTTACATGTATTTAATCATAACATAATATTTAAACGCAATATCATAATTTATCGAACCAAATTGCTGTTACTAGTCATGTTGCGTACTAATAAAGTATAAATTCACATTACAATATCTTGATTAATTTTATGATTGCTTACATACGACATATCGATAGATACGGTACATACAAGCTTCCCCATCACTACGTATTGTTCGAGCACAATGCTGATAACGCGTCGTAGCTGGGCCCGTACGATGCGCCAGCGCTTCCCCGCTCTCAGCGTACATAGGTGAGCGCGCGGGAGGCGCGGTAGCTCGTACGCCGCCGCACAGTGGGTCGAAACTATGATTTTAGTGACTTAGGGCTCAACTTTGCTTTTTTTACTTTTTTCTTCATGTGGATGGATAGAGCTCATTAACCTCAACAATAATTGTTCTGATGTATTTTTTCCTAAACTTTATACTTTGGGTAGAAAAATGTGTTTTGGTTTTTTTTTGTATGGAGCGCATCAAATAACCTTAAATTCCTGCTAAGTAGCGTGTGATCCCGCGTTGAAACTTTATTTTTCATATACCTTGTCTAGTCTATTATCATTTGATGCTATTAACGTGTGCATAAAGTTGCAACTCTGCCAAATAAATGGATCGAAAAAAATGAAAAAATATATCGAATAAAAAGCTACATTTTTTACTTTCGTAAGTTCTTTTAAGTTAAATTTGATATGGAATAGTAAGTAAAAGCACGTAATAATACACATAGTTACTTAACAACTAACAACAATACATTTAAAAGGTCCCTAATTAGCTTAAATTTACTAATATATGTAGTATTAGTAAATTTGTAAATTTAAGCTAATCACACTAATCATAATACATTTAAAAGGTCCCTAATTAGCTCAAATTTACTAATATATGTAGTATTAGTAAATTTAAAGCTAATCACACTAATCATAATACATTTAAAAGGTCCCTAATTAGCTTAAATTTACTAATATATGTAGTATTAGTAAATTTAAAGCTAATCACACTAATCATAATACATTTAAAAGGTCCCTAATTAGCTTAAATTTACTAATATATGTAGTAGTAGTAAATTTAAGCTAATTAGGGATCTATGAATTTCAATTTCTTTGTTTTAATGACTTTAACATGTTTATGAAATGTTATTTTAAGTTAGATTTAATACTGAATAGTAAGTAAAGATAGGTACATAATAATACAAATTAGTAAAGGTAAACTAACATTACTACAACTAACACAAGCAAACTAAAAACTAACTATAAACAACATCAAACATTACTATTTCCTTTCAATTATGAGTTTGACATTTATAAACTAATAAAAAAAACAAGAAACTTACAAACTACCAAAAAATCTTATTCACTATCGCTATGACTATCTTGTAAATTATCTACATCAATAAAATCTATATCGGATTCTGTGGGAAAAATCAGCAGAAGCTCTTTGACTTTTGGAGAGAGAACCATTATATTTTGTTTCACCATTCGAGGTCTTAGACTTGTGATCTTTGGATCAGAAGACAAAAGAAGATTGTGTATAATATCCTCATTTGTCGCCGTTCTACTTACCTTTCTAGAATGACTCTCTCTATATTTCCGGAAATCTTTATTACGAGCTTCCGCTGCCTCTTCCGACAGTTTACCTATAGGTATGGCACCAAAGTGCTTAATTATATCACTCCCATGTACTAACAATTTATGTATACTGGAAGGCATATAATACCAGGGATATAAGTGAACGTACAATTGTGCAGTATCTCTACAAAATTCGGAAAACTTAGAAAGATCCACGCTCTCTCCAGATGCAACCGTCTGAAGAATCACATGAAACCTTTCTATTAAATCTTTATCTATTCCTGTTATGCGAGCTGTTGTTTCTGCATCCCTAAAAAATCTTCTGGCAGTATTGCCATCATTGGTTGTGCCTACTCCTTGCTTGACTACGTCAATAAGTAAACCGCATTCTTTCTTAAACGCTTGCTGTATAGCGCTCTTTCTGAGTGACATTTTTTCTTTGTCATCGCCCCTGCAACTCCATTTTTTGAAGTCCAAACGATAAGCTGCAAACAAAAAGAAATATCACTTAAATAAAAATCTCACAAGTAACTATATAACGTGAAAAAAATTATGAACTAATAAAATTATATTTACCGATATGAAGTAAGCACTCCATGCTTCTTATCCAGGCATGTAAAGATGACATTCCATACTGGAACACTTCTTCGTTGTTCTCTTTTTGAGCAAGTGACTCTAAATTGTTCATCTCTGACGGTTTTGCTTTGCAGATATCACAGACAGCTGAAGATGTGTCTGACAAATATGACGATATTTTGCCGTCTATCATCGTCAAGTGCAATTGATGCTTAACTTCAACTTGATTGAACTTGATTGGCTGAAGTCTTTCTATTTCTTCGGTTATGCTAGCTTTTATAGTTACCACTGTTGACTGCGTTTCTTTGGTAAATTTGAACATTATCGGACGGCAATAGAAAGTTGATGAGGGTCGATCGTTTTCCCAAACAATTGTTCCATCACATTGTTGAAGCCTTATAGGAACTAGACTGGCCATGAAGATAGTTGAGTCATCAAACTCTGCTTCAGTCTTTTGTTTATAATTACTTTGACCTGAGGCTCCATCAAAACCCCATTTGCTTATTAGCAGTAACTCAGTTGGCGAATCCAAATCTAAAGTAATCACTTCTAAAAGCCTAGATACCGTCAAGTTGAGTAAAGCTTGCAGTTTAATAGCAGCTCCTTCTTCAGTTATAATTATGTCTTCTTTCCCTGGATAACATTTTGCCTTCGCTTGTTTTATTTTATAATAAGAAGGGTATAAATCAGACCTATTTTCACTTGCTGCTTCTCTTAGGCTTATATACTGCCACTTACTTAATTTAAGTGAAACTAATAAAGACAGTGCCTTATCGGGTGAATATGTACTACTTTTCGGTTTACTTGTACTTAAACACTCTTTAACTTTTTCTAGATCTTCGGGGTGATTTAGTAAATGGTTCATAATTTTTCCTACATCCTCATTTCCGGTGTTTCTTAAACTAGCAATTGTAGTAGCTTTAAGTTCATCCGGGGATAACGAAAGCGATTGGTTAATTTGATCAACGCGTCTTCGTTTTTGCCTGGAGCCCAATTCCTCGAAAGGTTTTCGAGGTGTAAATGTAGATGTCGAAGCTTCTGTAGTAGATGGTGGTAGATTTTCGACATCTTCAGTATTACAAATCTCGAGCCTTTCCTGTTCAGTGTTCACAGCTTCAGGTATCATTCCTTCGGGCCAGTTTATTGCACGTTCCAACCAATCACCATTTTTTCTTACAAACTGTGCTAACGTGCGACTACTTCGTTCCCATCTTGCACTTATATTTGAACAAAAGCGCGTACAGAATTTTTGGAGCTCAACACTGTTCTCTTCGGTCACGTTTATTTTATGTTGTAGGAATTGAAAGAATTTTTGACTATCCGACAGTGACTTGACCTGCTCTCTTAAAATCATAAATAAATCTAAATTGTTAACTAAATTATCCATTATAACGAAAAAGGGACGATCAGAATCACGAGATGTTAGTAGTAGTACGAATAAACGAACACTAGTTAGTATATAATAAATTATGGTCATTTTATACTTCCAGAATCCAGTGACAAACAATGTTTACTAATTTTTCTACTACCCTCATTAACTAATTATCCTAATTAATATTACAGTAATGACTAAAAGTGAAAAACATTGTTTTTTTATAAGGTAAAAGGTTAAGCTAATTACAGTAATTAAACACACAAATAGAAATTAATTGATTTCATATCCACATTTTTAAATAAAGGTCCCTAATTAGCTTAAATTTACTAATATATGTAGTATTAGTAAATTTAAGCTAATTAGGGACCTTTTAAATGTATTGTTGTTAGTTGCTAAGTAATTATGTGTATTATTACGTGCTTTTACTTACTATTCCATATCAAATTTAACTTAAAATAACTTACGAAAGTAAAAAATGAAGCTTTTTATTCTATGTATTTTTTCATTTTTTTCGATCCATTTATTTGGCAGAGTTGCAACTTTATGCATTTGTTTATAGCATCAAATGATAATAGACCAGACAAGGTATATGAAAAATAAAGTTTCAACGCGGGATCACACGCTACTTAGCAGGAATTTAAGTTTATTTGAGCCGCTCCATACAAAAAAATAACAAAACACATTTTTCTACCCAAAGTATAAAGTTTAGGAAAAAATACATCAGAACAATTATTATTGAGGTTAATGAGCTCTACCCATCCGCATAAAAAAAAAAGTGAAAAAGCAAAGTTGAGCCCTAAGTCACTAAAATCATAGTTTCGACCCACTGTGCGCCGGGGTGGCCGCGCGCGATCACCTGAGCTGCCGCTAATACCGGTCGCACTTACGCTGCGCGCGTAGTTAAATATTTGTTGCTACCCCCTAATTTTATAAATGAAATTATAACAATAATTTCGTATATTAATGTTAAAGGTTTAATCAAACAAGTTCATTATGTTGTAATAAGTTTTAACCGTTATTATTGTATACTTATAAAGGTGACCATAGCCTGTAAAAGTGTTTTTATTATTTAAGTGTAACTGTTACTTACTTTTAAGTGCTACAGCTGTATATTTTATGTTAATAAAGAATTTTTCTAAACTAACTAAAAAAACCCCAGCAGGAAATGTTTTTGTGAAATAATTAAAAAACTATAAGCGCAACAAATTTAAAAATGTGCGCAACAATTACAGAAGCCGCAAAACTAATTATCTATTAGATTCAAATGACCATTTTCGACAACATCTGGCCTGGGTAACGCACACTTCCGGTTCCGCAAAATAGTTGCCTTGTCGGTGTTTTTTTTTGTTATTTTTGTGCTGATAATAAATGTTTCATTAATTGTATTGTATGTAATATTTCATTGAAATCATATTGAGTTAATAATACAACCTACTGTCTACTATAGAATAATACCGTCGCTGATTCAACACGCTTTTGAAGACTCAAACAGTCTAAGAGTCAAGTCAAAAAAGTGTTCAGTTCAACTGCACACGATTTTGTTAAACCTTACCCAGCGCCACTTGATCACAAAGGCGTGCTCAGTTGACGCAAATTGAACACGGGATCGTAGGATTTCGTAGTAAAACAAAAGCGTGTGGATTTCGCGAGACTGGTGTCGCCAGTTGAACACGGAAAGGGAAATACGCTACCGTGATACAGTTTATACTATGATGTAGTACAGAGGTCAGTGTGAATTACTCTCTAAAAACCAAACAACCATTTAGGTTTGATATGAGATCTTATTTGTTTGTTTTTTATTCGTACATACCTAAGGTTGTTATTATGCTACTAGAAATAAGAATGTTGCCCCTAAAACGACCCACTGACTTTTTATTTTTTATTATTATTTTGTTAGTATAATGGTGAAGGAAAAGATATTGTAAAGATTGCAAGCCAGCGTGGTAGACGTTGGTGAGGTAAATAAGAAGTGAGTAAGTACTTACAGATTGTGGTGTACGCCATTGACGAATTACTGCTAATATCATTTCGTCATCCAAATCTCGACGATCTGTTGTATTACAGCGATTAGTCGCTATGCGACAATTTACACAACGATCCATGGTGTCGCTTTCCAATCGGTAGGCTGTTCGTAGAATCCAAAATGACAAGTCCAAGTCCAACGTTTAAGCGGGGTTCTCCGTGTTGGGTATGGTGGCAAGGCAAGGGTCATACAAGAAAGTAGCTCCGAAGTCCGTAGAATGAAAGCAGGGGTTGAGGAAACATCAATAAAACTATGGGTGGAAACACGATACGCACACGCAATAAACAATATGAAACGAGTGAGTGTCAGCGTTATGTCATGCATGTCATGTCAGAGTTAGCACAGACTAAACATACATTAATCGATTAACAAACGTGGATCAATTTATGTTAATTATATAAATATTTAATTAGTTTAAGCTGTGCTGTATGTTATTTCTAATAGATTTAATTATTTTAATTGAATTAATCATCTGGTGAAGGCATCTTCTTAAATAGTATGAACGTTAATCGATTATAATTTAATCGATATTCCATTTACTTGGGAACCTTAACTTAATTTTAGGATTTCTCATTTTCCAGATTGTAAATTGAGTTGATTTTTCAGATTTTGATATAGAAAAATATAAGCTTTTTTTTAAACCATTTCTCCACTTATTACATTTTGGCCCAGAAATGCCCGTCTCCAAATGTCGTGTGGTTCCATTTTGCATAAATACGGACAATTATGGATATATTACGATACCTATGACAATGGTCCTTGACTTTTTTGAAAATGTTATTTTTGTCAAAGTTGTTCTTATTATGTGTGCAATTCCCCTAAATTATGTCGTAGTAGATTTTGTTTTAAATTCATTGAAAATACATATTTTGAATTTATTACAGGGCCATCTTCTGACGCCATACCAGCCGCAAGTCAGTCATCTACAAGTCGCAGGAGGCCAACTTTGAGCCGCAACAGAGAAGCAAGTGTCAACGCTCAACGCATCAGCTCTCTATTAAAAGCTGCACATGCTGAAGAGGAGCATGCTTTTAATATTAATATTTTGAAAGAAATTTATAAAAAGCGAAATTAAAAGCAGCACAAGAAGAAATCAAATTAGAAATTTTGAAAATGGAATTAAATAAATTGCAAAATTAATTTATATTCTTTATTGGTTATTTCGTTTTACACAAAAACATTATAGTAGCACAGATTTTTCTCACTATTCCATTACTTTCAATTATTTAGATTAAATATCTATCAGTAGTATATTTCCTTCAGTAGGTATCAAGATTAATGTAAAAAATAAATCAATTTCATTGGTGCAGGAATTAATGAGGACTATTTTCTTTCTATTAACTTGTTAAAGTCTGAAAAGATAAAGAAAAAGGATATTATTATTTCTAATTTATTATAATTGGTAGACATTCATGACACAAATAGTATACAGGATAATTTTTTATCCAGTGCGCAAACTGTAACCATGAATTCAGCATATCATTCTAGACCCCCCAGCGTAGAAAATTTTCGTTGGTTATACAAAAAAAAAAATCAGCTGTTCCATACATTTTGACCCCGTAGGTATTGCATTTTTCTATGAAACAGCTGATTTTTTTTTGAATAACCGACGAAAATTTTCTACGCTGGCGGGTCTAGAATGATATGCTGAATTCATGGTTACATTTTGCGCACTGGATAAAAAAATATCCTGTATATATCGCACCCCTACATCTAAAGGGAACTAACTCAAAATTCTTAATTTTACAGTTATGCACACCTTGGAGTCTGTCATTTCAATACCTAGCGACCAATAAACCAGATTCAAAACTATTTCCTACATTCGACTCCAAATATTGGAAATAGTTTTGAATCTGGTTTATTGGTCGATAAGTATTGAAATGACAGACTCGAAGGTGTGCATAACTGAAAAATTAAGAATTTTGAGTTAGTTCCCTTTAGATCTAGGGTTGCGATATGGTACATAGAACTGTGTAAACTCACCTTAAATAAAATAAAAAATAAATAAATATCTTAGGACAACCAACACAACGTTATCTGATCCCAAACTAGGCAGAGCCTGTACTATGGCAACCAGACAACTGATAAACATACTTATATATTTCTAAATACATACATATTATAGATAAATTACACCCAGACACAGAACAAATGATCGTGCTCAACACACAAAGATTTGTCCTGGGTGGAAATCGAACCCACGACCTCAGTCTTAGCAGTCAGGGTCACTAACCACTAGACTAACAGGCCAGTCGAAGTAGTTTGTCCTTAAAAAGTAGTTTGTCACAAGTTCACTACGCCTTCTGGAATTTGGATTTCTCCTGTGTGATCTTCCTGTATCCACATTTTCGTTACTAATATTACCCTGAGCTATTAAAGCATTCCAAGAATCTGGATTTATAACTTGGTTATCATTAGGTTATTATAGGTTATCACCACTTCTTGCAATATTGTGTAACACAGCTGTGGCAATAATGATTGGAAAGGAATTCTGTAAGGTAACTCCCAAGCCAATAGCCATAGCTGGGAAACGCCTTTTCCAGTCTCCAAACAATCTTTCAATACAATTCCTGGTTCTAATATGAGACTCATTATTTAAGTTTTCAGGATCATTATTGCATTGTTCTAATGAAGTCATCATATAACTATTACATGCATAGCTTGCATCTCCTACAAGAACAGCACTTCCATATTGTCCCTGTTCAAACATTGCTCTTCTATAACAGTTGTTGAAAATATATGAGTCATGTGTAGGTACTTCCTGGCCAACGAGCAACCACGTCAGTAAATTCCAGTTTAGCGTTGCAGATGGCTTAAATATTTAGAGAAAATTATTTTTTCCGGTTACGAAAAATCTCTGGGTTCTCACCACCTAAAAATATATTTAAGTGTTATAATTATATTGTGTATAGGTATTACATATACCTAGTAAGAAATCTGTATATATAGGAACTTAAGATTTATTAATTATGCCTCACCTGGTGATTTGATAAACTTCACATGTGTGCAATCTCCCCTATGTTGTTTCGAACGCCGCTGTTGCGACACACGCTGTTGCGAATTATTTTTCGACTGCCTTACAGGTTCGAAAGCTCATGGACTCGAATGAAGTAGTCGCGAAAGACGCTGTTTCGGAAAACATTTTCACTGCCTCATACGCTCGAATGCTTGTGATTTCGATTTATATATTTAAGTACTCGAATATACTAACTAATACTAACACATGTGCAATTGATTAATTTCTGAAAAATACCACATAAATAAAAATACACCATAGGGGTCCCGTGCAATCTATAGCCCCTATAACATATGGAAATTTAGCTCTTTTAGAAAATTCAATTTGTGTCTGGCGTACTTCATCGTATGTACCGTGTGGTGCCGGACGTAAAGAATAACACCACCCCATTTCTTCCCGTGGGTGTCGTAAAAAGCGACTAAGGGACATACTAGAGAATGGGCAGCAGCGTTCTCTGTGCATTTTGCCACCATACTGCGATCGCCAACCCGCCTGCCAAGCGTGGCGATTATGGCAAAGCCCCCCAAATTGGGGGAGGCCTAAGTCCAGCAGTGGACGTCATACGGCTGAAATGATGATGTACTTCATCTGGTAATTCAGGAAAGTAAATGTAGCATGGTCGAAGCGAGGCCATAGCAGCACTGACCCTGTGCACAATTCTATGTGCAGTAGATGTGCTAAGACCACATAAATCAGCAGCAGTCATTTGATAGCACCCAGTCTCATAGAACCGCAGAGCACATAGTAACTGATTAATGTGGGACACACTGTTATTCTTAAAAAAAGAAATGATTAGTTATACTATTAAGATAATATAGCTATTAAGATAAAGTGTGATATTCTCATTCTGAGTGTTGGCTCAAAAAAGCCACATCCATCCTAGTGCGTTTAGAACTAAATGCGCTTAACTGAGTTTAGTTTGAACTAATCGTGATTAGTTTCATTGGTGAAAATGGCCCTAAAATCTGGCCTTTAAGGATTGTTCTGCATAAACTGAGTCGTTTTATAATTTTATTGTCAGTACTACATTATGTCAGATTGTTAGATAACAGATTTTTTCAATACATAACTTAATGGGCACTCACAAAATAATTGTTCATACTCATAGTAATAGATGAGTTAGAGTTGAATGCCAGGTCGTCCTGAACCGTAATGTCATTGCCACAGCCTTCACGTGTTTTATTGAAAGTCGATTGTTGATCGTAGTACTAATTCATGTGGTTCGCTATGAGTTTTTCTTAACTATAGGTTTGGTACACACGGCTACATATCAAGCCACTTAACATATCATTTGACTGGCCTGTTAGTCTAGTTGTTAGTGACCCTGACTGCTAAGACGGAGGTCGTGGGTTCGATTCCCACCCAGGACCAATCTTTGTTTGTTGAGCACAATGATTTGTTCTGTGTCTGGGTGTAATTTATCTATAATATGTAAGTATTTAGAAATATATAAGTATCAGTTGTCTGGTTGTCATAGTACGGGCTCTACTTAGTTTGGGATCACATAACGGTGTGTTAGTTGTCCTACATATATTAAAAAGCTATTCATCTCCAGTATAAACTGACCTCACATTGTATGGGATTTTCGTATAATGAGAGGTCAGCTTAAACTAGAAATGTATAGCTGGATATGTAGTACATCGTGTTAGGGTTGCAGTCTTGTGAACATGCTTGAATGAATAATTTGTCGATATGAACGTGTGATTGTGTTAGGCCACGTTGACGGTATGCGAGCTATGGTCCGCCTGTTCGTCTCTCGCTCTAAACTAACATATATTGTTTAACTTTATAGTTGACTAGCTTTTGCCAGCGTTTTGGTCGCAATTTATCCCACGGGAACGTACCGGGACAAAAAGTATCCTATTTGTTCATTTAATTTATGTGTAGGCAAAAATTCATTTAAATCCGTTTAGACGTTTTAATTTTCACATTTATTTTATAATATTAGTAGAAGCCGGAGGTATTTGCGTAATGATATTTGTCTTTGTAAATGCCACCAGGATACATGAGAAATCTAACAGCTAAATACGGTTAATGTTTGTGTATATTTTATATAATATCGTAGTCGACCTCGTAATCGCTTTACCGCTGTTGAAAAAAGTTCCCGATTTTTTTTTAAATTGTTTAGCATATTATTATTTTTTTACTAGCTTCTACCCGCGACTTCGTCCGCGTCAAATTTCTTGCTCCCGCGACCCACCCCGTCGCATCGAATCCGTCCGTACGTAGTGTTGAGCAATCAGGTTGTTATATCTCGTAAGATATTCATTAATCTCAAATAATGTAAGGGCAACTTTGTTCAAAATTAAACACTTCTGATGGATAAGGATTATATCCATGTTTATGAAAACACCATCGCAAATAATGCATTTTTTATAACGAATTTGAAAAAAAAACTTAGTGCGCCAACTCTAAAAGATGGACATATGCTGACGCGGACTTTTTTTTAGAACTTTTTAAGAGGAACAATTCTGGCTTACATCATTGTTACGTTATATTAACCGTTTACGTAGCGCACGTAACGAAAGCTCTTGAAATTTATAATTACCCCGTTTTTGCAACACTTTGCTCCTTTTGATTGTAGCGTGATGTTTGCGCCTATAACCTTCCTCGATAAATAGGCTGTCCAACATCGTTTAACCAAACAACCTCTTCATTATTAATAATATTAGTTTAGAGATAGTAGAGTATTTAGATTTGATTACAATTAAAAGAGTTATAGTGAGCTAACCTTAAAAGATAGACATATGCTCTCGCGGACTTTTTGTTACAACTTTTTCATCATTTTCAGCCGAAAGACGTCCACTGCTGGACATAGGCCTCCCCCAAGCACCGCCACTTCGACCTATTCTGTGCTTCTCGCATCCAACGTATTCCTGCGGCCTTCACCAGGTCATCGGTCCATCTTGTGGGAGGCCTTCCAACGCTCCGTCTTCCAGTACGCGGTTGACACAACTTTTTAAGAGAAACAATTCCGTCCTACATGATTGTTGCGTTACTTTAACTGTTTACGCAGCGCACGCAACGGAAACTCTCAAAAGGAATAAATTTTCCCCGTTAATGCAACATTTTTCATTAATGCTCCGCTCCTTATGACTGTAGCGTGATGGCATATAGCCTATAGCCTTTCTCGATAAATGGGCTACTCAACACAAAAATCATTTTTCAATTCGAATCAGTAGTTTCTGAGATTAGCGCGTTCAATCAAACAAACTCTTCAGCTTTATAATATTATTTATTTATTTAATACTTCAAGCACATAAATGTACAGAGGCGGACTTAATGCCATAGGCATTTTCTACCCGTCAGTATAGATGTTCCCACTGAAACACAGGCTTTCCCTCTTTTTTGATGAAGTAGGCTGTAATCATCTAGGGACCCAGTGTGGGTTGGTAGATGCCACATGTTTTCGAATTTTTGGTTCTAGGACACTCAGGGTTTCCTTCACCGTTTTGAGAGTAGTGATGATGAAATTATTTACAGGAAGTAAAGCCTGCCTGAGTTCGAGCCCATGACCAATAACTAATATAAGTTGGGGCCGTTACAACCACTGTTGTTCATCAAGGTTGAAACTATTTAACTGTTACATGGAAAAATAGACCTTATTGTTCAGTGACGAGTGAGTGACATTAGTCTTAGAACCTATGGTTGATACTGGCAATACGAGGTAGACTATACAAAAAAAAAAACTTGTTACCATGAAATCCTGTATTCAGCACGAGAAAACTTTTAAATCCAAATAAAACACAATAATTAAAGTAATACATCTGTTAATTTATTATTTAAGTAAAACAGTGACTATTTTAGTCAAATTAAATAAATTAGAATACACAAGTGTCCTTAAATAAAATAGAATAATATTTTTTTTTTATTAAAAGTAATACTATTTGATATAATACTATTTCTTAGTCATATAAGACTCAGGAACTAAAGCTCCGTCGAAAAGAACATAGATCATGTCTGAACCGAAGCGTCCGCTGTAACCGAAAGCTTTTTCGAACTCGGTGATGCCGCAACAATACGTGTAACCGTCTTCCACATTGTGCCAATTAGATGGATGTATCCAGGTGATATCATCCTTACAGATGTCTGGACACAGAACATACTTCGAAGCATCTTCAGGAGACAATTCAGGAATGTTGATTTGAATTATCGCTAGAGATGCTGACTGAGCAGGATCTTGCACCACCTGGAAATAAAACAATATGAACAGTAAGTAAAGTGAGGTAAAACATTGAAAAATAAATTATACCGGCTGCAACAAAATAAATCAGAATAAGCTAACTTTTCAAGGTGGCAATTATTTTAGTTCAATCTAAATCAAAATCAAAAGTCAAATTAGGCTGAGGGTCAGCACTTTACGAACGTCCAAATTACATAAGTCCGCCATTCACCACTTCCAAGTGCTTAAGCTGGAAAGAAGAAGTGGTGCTACAAACTCCCCAGTAGCACAGATGTCTGTTTAGTTAGATAAACTTGATTGTATGCAATAGTACATAGGTAGACAAAGTAATTTTAATTAAGAGATACAGAATTTAAAATTATGCCAACTGAAAGGGTTAAGTCAATTTACTAACCCAATATACCAACAAAGATACAAGATTTTATGCCTCCTACTGATTCTTTCGAAGGAGCCAAGAATAGTTGAACTGACTTTACTTTCACGCAGTCAAGTTCAGGGCAAAATAACATAAAGAAGCGACACTCACACCCAGCAGTAAGCCAGGCCGTGCTGCGCCATGATTGGCTTAGCTCAGCCCCGACAAACTTTACCCACACATAGTTAAAACGTGAGCAGACAGCCAGTGATCAGTAGAGATCAGATAGTACTTGGCACAAGTAGACGACCGTTTGTATGGAGTATCGGAGATGTGGCAAAAGTGAATTATTAAAAGCCTGAGTCTCATAAAATCATCACATACCTTGACAGGACCGAATAACGTCTGAGGGCGATGCAACCTATGTACTTTTAAACAATACTATAATAAACTATTAATATTCAGATGAGCGATATCAAAGGTTTATTAGATATAGACTTGGTACACGCATAGCATTGGCAGCAAGAATCAATGTCTGCCAAACTTATCTCCCATATGGCCTACACCAACTATTGTTCGATTTTTTTTTCCACACAGTGAATTGCTTTTATAAAATAAAATAAAAGTTGTCCTACCTTCCATAAGTACGTTGCTACTGTTTGCTTTCCTCCACGACCGTCGTTTAGGGTTATGTCAGTCGATGGTCCACCGTGATGTGTTCCAGTCGTCACGACTATATCACGGCCAGCTGATGTTGCAATTTTTCTCACACTTTGTTCTACCTGTTCCCAATTCTGAGGACAAAATGAAAGTTTTTTATTCAAACTGGGTCCATAATGCCACTGAATAAAAATATCGCGGTAGGATTTTTTTGCGGATTGCATTTTGAACGCACTGCACAGCGCCAAAAGTTGATATTCGAATGGTGTATTTTTTCCAGGCACTTGGATCCACTCTATTGGATTCTCAGTTCTGGTTCAATACCGAGAGCGGAAAATTCAGTTCGCGATAAAATATCTCTGCGATATTTTTATGTGTGTGCAAACGTGATGTAACTCCTCCTATTATAGGAGGAGTTACATCTTGTCATATACCACACCTAAGACAAAAGAGTATCAATAACAAAATATTCAGACATTTTCGGAGAAAAAAAGTGAGGATACGCATATGCCTATTTATATTTTTACAAAAGAATTGTATGTTACATACCTTCGAGTTACAGGTACTCCAGTGAGGGATAACATTCAAGTAAGTATACGCCGCTGAAGTAGGTACACCAGGCAGCAAGTTATGAGAGTTCACCAGCTGTCTCTTACCGAAGCAGCAAGATTCGTGAGTACGCAACCCTCTTCCCAAAGCTGTGCTGATGTCATACATTTGTCTGCTACAATCGTACAACGTACCGAAGTCTTGAGGCAAGAGATTGTTGGACCACTCAGCTACTGTCGATCTGTCAGTGTGATCCGGAGACACCATGTGTTTCGTGAACAAAGGCACGTTGTTCTCCTTGTCCAGACAAACATCGTATACTCCAAGGAATACGGAATGTACTCTGTATCCGACCTTTATATATTCTGTGTTGCCAGGGAGACACGCAATTCCCGTCTTAGAAACTTCAGGCTTGACTTCTTCGTTACATTGTATGTCAGCGAAATTGTATGTTTTTCCATAGATTTTGATTGTGCTGTCTCTTTCACAGAAAGCCATGAGTTTGGTTGTAGCCGGGAGTTTGGGGTTGGAGAATAATGAGGGGCAGTTGAAAAAGAAGTAGTCTTGATGTGGTATGATCATGTACCCTTTGTCCACTGGAAATACTGGCCATCCTAGCGATGGTGAGAACATTATAGGCTGCTTTTCTGGGAAATCTTCCTTGATGTTCAATATGCAATCTGTAAAACACACACAAAACATTGATTAGACTACTCTATTTATTAACTTACCTATATTGTATATGAGTATATCCATAGATAAAATTTACTCGAAATATTTTTCATTAATTTATTATAACTTAATCATTAATTAATCAAAATAACGCTTTAAAAAAATAAGGCTAAGAAGTCAAAAAAATATACACGTAAAGGGACTTTATTTTATAATACGTAACTGATAAAGAATATTAAATTTGACAGTTATAGGTATTTAATTATATAAACATATTTTTAGTACTAAGTCTTAAAATAACATTAACATTAATTAATTGTTTTGTATATACTCTACCTCTAGATGTAACTTTGAAAGTTCGGTGGATGGTGCCGAAGTCATTGCTGACCTCACACTCATAAGTTCCTGTTGCACCGTATACCATTCCCAATGGATGTGACATGGCAGTTGTGCTCAGAACTTTGCCATTGTGTTTCCAAATCGCTGACTGTGGATGAAAATGTTTGAAATTCAAATAAGACTCATTACAACATACATACATATTCAGCCTATAATATGACGTTTCCACTGCTGGGACACACACAGGCCTCCTAATGGTAAGTGGGAGTGGGCCGTAATCCACCACGCGGGCCCTGTGGGGTTTAGTAGATGTCACATGTCTTCGAATTTTTGGTTCTAGGATATGCCGGTTTCCTCACAATGTTTTCCTTCACCGTTTATAAATAAATGATAAATATAATAGTGTGAAGTGTTTACGTTCATACATCTGATCATCTGGTTCCATAACTCCACGGTTTTCGTGCTTTTTTCCCATGGGAGTTAGCAGAAACTACAGAATGCCACTTGCGATCAACGATCCAAGAATATTTCGTTGCATCGGTTACGTTCATTCATCTGATGATCCGATTCCTTGCATATCTAAGTAACAAATTCATGATGTCTTACCACCGGCCTCGGTTGCCCATCAGCTTCACAAGAAAGGATTTCTGAATCTGCTCCATGGACAAATTGAACGGTTTCTTCTTCCTCTGTGACGAATACTGGTTTGAACCCGATGACCACTTTGGTGGTGACTGACCGAGACTTGGTTGGGTTGCTGACTCGGCACGTGTATAGACCATCGTCGCTTCGTGTAACGCTATACAAGGTTAGCTCCTCACTCGCTATTGCAACGCCATCCTTAAAAAAAATATTTACAACGTAAGAAATCTTTACTTAAACTGAACAAATTTTTACTGCTAACCCAACAGACGTTGTCTTGTCTAAATTTCAATTATATTTACAAAAATCTCATACATTAGCTCTTTCAGTGTTAGCCGGGCAATTTTCTGGGCAATTCCTTCAAATTTTCTTCCCATGAAAAGCTTATACGGAACATAAAATAGAAGATTACAAAAAACAACAACAACACCTTTCTCAAGTAATGCGCTTTGCAACGATTCGCATTTCGTTTATATTTATATACTTGACAAGCTTCTTGTTCCCCTGACCCATCCCGACGCGTCGCGTTGCCTGTCCGCCCTATTATTTCAAATCTTTGTGGTGGTTCTAGAGATAAGCTCGTTCAAACAAACAAAAATCAAACTAACTTTCTAGCTTTATTATCTATATATTAATTAATAGGTAAACCAAAAATTTTGTACCTTTTATTAAGAAAATGAAGCAGACGGAGGAGTATGAAATTTGGTACAGTTACAGTTTTTATGGGGAAGGAGCGCAGGAAACTAATATTTTTATACAACACATTAGTTCACACTTATAATTCAGTGAAATAAGGTCGAATTTAGACCACTGGGCGATCACTTGGTGTTATTATTTATGTTAGGGCGCGTACACATAGAACGTCCGTTTTACAGGTCCGTTTAAACGTATATGTTATTAGCGTATGTAGTTGCATGAGCGAGTTCACACAGAATACAGTACTCCGGATCCAGTTAAAAATACCGATCCGACAAAATAACCAGCAATCCGTTTTACAGGTCCGTTTAAACGTAAATATTATTAGCGTATGTAGTTGTATGAGCCAGTTCACAGACATGACAGTATTCCGGATCCAGTAAAAAATCTCACGCACAACGGAAATAAAATCTTTGCCTTAAAAATGGTTGTATCAAATAACGCCGGGGCTTATTACGACGCACACCAAAAAACACGACAATGTCCATCTTCGTAGAAAGTAGGCGATACACTGAAGAACGAAAGTCCACTATCGTCGGATCTGTTAAAATCGGTCCTGTAAATGCTGTGTGAATATTACTTCCAGTAGCGACGGATCGGTTAAAAAGGATCCTGTAAAATCGGCCGTTCTATGTGTACGCCCCCTTACTAGTAAGTATCATTGATAGATTTCAGTTTGTCTTGGGATGACACTACTAAAATTGTTATTATATGTCATTGCTTTCTCAATAGAACTGTGATGGTCTTGGATATTTTCCGAAAATTATGCCGCGTAACTTCTGCCAGCATTACAGCAGATAATTTAAAAGACGCAAACAGACCGAGTATTGGGCTCAGAATTATATTTCTAACAGATGTTTTCTGAATACTTAATATCTATATTGCTTTAACGTAATGTGTACTTAGGTGGTAACTATATAAGTTAGACCATTATGGACCCTGTAGGGCACAGCAAAAGGATAGGTTTTGAAAAAGAAAGCTTATAGATGTTTTCAACATACCTTATACCAACGCATTAGATCCGTGCTCGTATGTGGTATGTCACATTTGATATCAATTGTCTTGCCTTCCTCTACGTATACCGTGTGTGTAGGTATCTCTGGTATTAATTTATCTGAAACAACATTGCTTAGAATTAAAACCGCGCATGACTGGTATTCGGGAGCATTAAGGTAAGGTCTACCACTGCTGTCAGTTACCAATACTAAGATGCATAACTACTATAAATTGTTTCCACCAGGGAACATACTACTACCAATTCCTTCTTCCGAGGTTCATAACTACTATCAATTGCATTTTCAAGATACATATCTATCTAGATTACCAGAATAACCTCCTACACACAAAAGTCTATTAAATCTAAATGCAAGTACATGCAAAATAATATAAGATACCCCCTCACCTCTGACGACAACTTCGTATACTTCGGTGTCTTTTCCCAATGTGTTTTCTGCTTGGCATACGTACATCCCTTGTGACTCACGGCCGATGTTCTTGATGATTAAAGTACCGTCGTCTTCCATTTCGTACCATTCAGACCCTGAGGAAAGGAGGTTTGCTAGAAAATCATTTAATTATTTTTGCCTATACACAAACTAGGCGTCCGTTGAGTAGAATCAAGTTCTTCTAACTTAACAGACAGCTGTGCTGCTGGGGTGTTTGTTGCGCCACATCTTCTTGCCAGCTAAAGCACTAGGAAGTGGTGAAGAGCAGGTGTTTTGAAGGACTGTCTTATGTAATTTTGACGTTCGAAAAGTGCTGAATCTTAGCCTAGTTTGAATAAACCACTTTTAATTTTGATTATATTATTATAAATTTGAGAAAATTACCAAGAGCCAAGTTGAGTCCGTCTTTAATCCAGACTATCGTAGGTTTCGGACTGCCCGTAGCTTTGCACTGAATCCGGAGCGCCACATCTCCTTCCACCGCTTCGAAACTTTTCGTCAGATACATGTTCTCGATAACAGGTGGAGCTGCAAATAAAATTATATAATAAAGTATATTTTATTGTTTTGATTGGCAAAAGGCAATTTGGTAAAAAAAAAACGCTGTCCCTGTCTCGTCTTTCGACACGATAAGCGACACCATTATTGAACTGTTAAAATAAAGGTGTCGCTCTATACTTCTATTAAACACATTAGAGACTTAATATTATAAAGATATAAAGTTTGTAAGTTTGTTTGTAGGAAGCAATCTCTGGAACTAATAGTTGGATTCGATTTTTTTCTTTGCATTTGATACCTCAATTCTTGAGAAAGGTATAGACTATTAAACATCAATTTTATTGTGCAGTTTAGTGTAGTACTACGGATAAGTAACAGGCACATCAAATTATTTTTAATTTTGAAGGTTGACATTAAGTTTAGCAACGAATCGACTGTTCGTGTACAAATAACAACTTTTCATCAGGCGGATCAGTGAGGCTACGGCTATATTTGTATTTAGAATCTCACACAGAAAGCATAATAAACTTTTGGGCACACAATCAACATACCAATTCAAATTCGACCGAATTTTTATACAACTTTTTTTATGAAAAGCCGTATATTAAAATCAAATTTGATTAATGAAAGTTCAGTGTCTGCAGTTGAGATGACAATGCTAAGAGGATTTTGTGGTGTTACAGACATGGATAGAATAAATAAATAATAGTTTAAAAAAACACGCTTCCATGGAAAACCAAACTAAAAAGTACAAAATAATGGAAAAAAAGCGTAGTTTGGTTTTCCATGGAAGCGTGTTTTTTAGTTTTTTTAAACTATTATTTATTTTCTATTTTTTAGGGTATTTCGAATTTTGAGACGTATGGCAGCGTAGTTTGTGACAGTTTTTTTGCTGTCCTGGTAACCCTGGCAAGGATAATGGCACAAATTTATGAAATTATTGCATTGTCATCAGTCCTTGACAGGTGTGCAAAGTTTGAATGAAATCTGGTCGTTTAAAGTGGGTCAAAATCGCACTATAAGGAGTCGGTTACAAACAAACATACAAATATACAAACATACAAATATACAAACATACAAATATACAAACATACAAATATACAAACATACAAATATACAAACATACAAGTGAAGCTAATATAAAGCGTGTAAAAATGAATACTTATAAGAGGAAGTATAAGAGTGACACCGGTGACTGAAGAATTGTGTAGGAATATGTTGTCATGGTATAGGCAAGTGATGCGGAGTGATGAGGAAAGTGTTGTGAGGAAAGTCTTGAGTACGAATGTAGATGGATGGCTTTAAAAGTAGAGAGAGACTAAAGAAACAATGGATTGGACTGTTGGAATGATAATATGGCTTAAAAGAAACGACTGATATAGAAGTATGAAAGAAAAAGCCATGATGCACGGACCCCGAATAAATTAGGATAAGAGCAGTAAAGTAGTGACGGTCAATTTAAAATCAGCTTAACCTAAATGATCTAAGATTGGAAATTCAAGAATAATATTATGTAGAATACATACCATAAACTTTAACGTCGTATGTGAGACTATCTGATCCACCGATGCCATTCTCAGCATCGCAGGTATACAGGCCTTGTTGGTCCAACTGCATATTTAAAAGGGTTACGGACCCTACACCACGCTTCGGACTAAAACAAGACAGTAAATTAGTTATTATTAGGACCTCTGCTTCCCACGATTTTTGTGACTTGACGAAACATCAAGTTTTCTGTATTAAAGGTTATTTTAATATTAATGTATTTGAGACTAAAATCTTCCGGAATACATTTTCTAAATGACGTGACGATAGGAACCCCATGCGAAGTAGTTTAAAACACAACGCAGTCAGACAAACACAAACGAAATGCGACAAGATAATGAGGATATGGATGAAAAAAATACACTTATAGTAAACCAAACTTAAAAGTAGTTTATCATACAAAAGCGTGGGGTGCTTTTTACGATGTTTATAAAATGACTAACTACTTATATCAATATCTGTCAACAAAATATTTATAACAATTGACACCAAGCACCCCAAGTATTTAATATTTAAACGTACGGCACCGAATACAAATAAATTAGAAAAAGGTAAAAGAAGAATATGATAAAAGAACTCACGTTATGTCTTTGGCTGGTATTTTGGGATCTGCGCTTTTGAAAGTCCATTTAATGTTAGGTTTAGGGTGTCCGTCAGCTCGGCAATACAAAATCTGACTTTTACCCACCATGGTTTCTATTGTAGTCTTTTTTGGAGTTTCAATCTTTACCGGGACTGAAAAGCAAAAAAAATAATATTAAGAATTAATTACTCCTCCTGTAAAGGAAGCAATGCAATACTATCATCTAAGAAGATATTGTTTAAAGGCGAAAAACTGCAATCTTCCAATCCTGTAATTGTCGAAGGGAAGGCAGCTGTATACTTGTAGAACACACACATTTCACCTTTGATTACGTCCCATGTAGTCGAGGGTAGAATGATGTAAATATACGTGTATTAGTACTAGTGTTCGCCCAGTGATTGAAATTTTACCACGATTTTTTTTATTAATGTAATTTATTTGCAATGAATTATTACAATATATACAAATACTAGCTATCTGCACTCCTCCTTAAAAACTTTAACTTGCCAAATTTCATACTTCTACGTCCGCGTAATTTTCGTAAAAAGAGGTACAAAATTTTTACTTCACGTATATAGATAAATTATATAAACACTTACCGAAAACATTCAGAACAGCGGTTTTCTTAGCAGGTCCGAGTTTGTTTACTGCCTCACACTTGTAAGATCCAGAGTCGGCTAGTCTTGCTTTGAATCTGTAATTTGACAATTTTGTTCAGTATATGTAGCTTATGTCACCTAAGTCATGGTCTATCTGTATGCCAAATTTCATCCAAAATCCGTTCAAAAGCGTTACAAACTTACTCTATCAAGATGAGTAGATTATTACTACATTTTCAAACTATTGACAGAATCAGAACGATGTTTTAATTTTAAACTAGAGCCTTAATTTCCTAAGAACTTGCCTGAGACTGTTGTCGCTGGACATGTGGATCTTTGAAGTACTGTCAAGTTTGGCCCCATTGAAGAACCATCTCACAGCTGGTTTAGGTTCACCAGTAACGTCACATGATATCCTTACTTCATCGTCGTCTTTGATTTGTATTAGTTTCACATCTTCTTTTATTTTTGGTGGGTCTGAAAACGTATTAAGGTGCGGTGAGAAGCAATTTTTTTTTTGGTATTTAACTATAGCGCATCGCGAAAATAAATAAGGTTCACAAATTGTGGAATCGCTGTTTTGAACCTTATTTAACAACAGTAACAGTGGCGTGCATTGCATTACCTTTTTTCATCTACTTTTATCTACTTTTGTATAATACTTTACTTTCACCAAATGTTATCCAATTATACAAATCTATGATTGTATGTGTAATAACTAGTATTGACCAATAACTTGTATGTGTGGTGCTAACTGTTAGTATAAGTTGGTTATTAATAATAAATAAATTGGATATAGGCAAATAAGCAGTGTCTACCTTTAAAAATCACCATAAGTCTGTCAATTATATTTTAGTGTGTCCCGAAAATATGAATTAATTAACGAAATTATCATACCTAAAAGAAACCCGCGTTTGTCTAGACAAGAACAGGCGGTCTAGTGCCTACCTATACAGAATAGCAATATCCACAAAACAAGAAATTTTGCAATTATACGGTTCAGTGGAATTATTTTAGGTCATTTTTTAATTTACTGAATTCCCTTTATTATCATTACATAAAATATGATAGTTTATGGTCACAATTTTGAGATTTATTATGCGATAATTTTTTACGACTGCTGTATCAGGATATTATTTTTGAATAAGTCTTTTGTTTGAAAATTTGAAATAACATTATTTTTCCTATCTTATAATATGTACCAATACTTATATGTGCGCAACAAAAAACTGAGCGTTTTATGGTATCGTACATTTGAGCAGAAAGAAGAATGATTTATTGAGCTTTGCAACGTAATTCCTTACTCAAGGTGTAATAAAATAAAATGTATAATAGGTTTTTGTTCTCTTGAACTCAAAACCGCTTACTAAGTGTATTCCCCGAATATCGTGACAAATTACATACTTATCATCAATATATAATGTATATTTCGTGACAAAAATAGCTAAAATATTCAGATTTGTATATTTTATAACTAAAACATGTGTACATGAAGTAGGTTGTGCTCTATGTGGTGACGGACGTAAAGAATAGGATCATCCCATTTCTTCCCGTGGGTGTCGTAAAAGGTGACTAATAGATATACTAGAGAAAGGGCAGCAGCCTTTTCAATGCGTTTTGCTACCATAGTGCGATCGCCAACCCGCCTGCCGAACGTTTATGGCAAATCCCCCCAAACTGAAGGTTTATGTCCAGCAGTGGACGTTATTTGGCTGAAATGATGATGATGAAGTAGGTAAGCTGCAGATTACATGAGGTTATTTTGTTTAAGTGAAAATAACTACTTACATTCCACAATTAGTTCTATCGTAAACTGATCTGATCCCAAAGCGTTTTCCGCGATACATTTGTAAGATCCAGTTTGGTCCTTGCCCACATTGTTCAAGTGTACAGTCTCTGTGGTGTCCTTCATTTCTCTAAACGTATCAGTACCTGCAGGCCGGAATGACCAACTGACGGTTGGCTTTGGTATACCTTCAAGAATTCTGAAAAATGTAGAATTTATTGATCATTAACTTGGTCTTCTTGGTCTAGTGGAGCTGGCTGGTTAAAGAGCTGTGCGTGGAGTTGGGTCCCAAGATCGGGCATAATATTGTCAGATTTTTCTAATACAAAATTCTTTATTTAATTTGTATACACGTCCGGTATTAGCTGGTGATATGTTAAGCCCTATCTGCTTAAGCAATTTGAGAAAAGAACTAGCTTAATTTTATGTTGGAAGGTTTGTTTCTAGGCTCAAAGTAGGTAATCGCGGATTCAATACCATTGCTTTGAGCGTCTTCGTTCTTCGTGTTTCCTATGCCGTGATGCGAGTTATATAAAATTCTAGTTCATCACTGATATTGGGTATTACGCATGTATTACGTAACAACATAATAATCATACTACTATTACTCTTAGTCTAATCATATTTTTTTGATTCATCTTAGTCTCTAAAGCCGTTTGCCCACCGCCAACGTCAACGGGACGTCAACGAGACACATGATTATTCAAACTGAACGTGACGTCTCGGTGACGGTAATATTTGTCGACCACGACCAAACTCGGCAATTCAGCATGTTATGATAGACAAAACAAGAGCCAGGCAAATGGCATCGCGGTTCGGTATGTCAGCAGTGTGTATATTCAAAGTTTTGCTTTATATTACGAACATAAATTAACCTTATCTTTCGTTTATTTTAAGTAAATAAGGTTATCGACTTACCTACAAGATAATGCAGCATTTTTTTTCTCTGTAATACGTATTTCATCGTGTGATTTGTCAATGACTGGTGTCTCTGAAATTTAAAAACAATTTTGAGATGTGTGATGAAATGATGATGTTTGATGAAGTGTTCAATATATTCATTTTGACTTTGTGAATGTTGTATTAGCCGGAATTTAAAGCAGTACTATTCCAGAATCAGAAGTATTCTTGACTTATAACAGCGTTGTCATTACATCGGGGAAGCATAACTGTGTTTACCGCGGTCTGTCTATACATGGATTGTCATCAAAGATAAATTGAGAACCCTCTATGTTTTCGAAAACCCTTTATGGTGTTAGCTTTGGATGTTTTATAAATAAATATGACCGGCATTTTATATCGTATAAAAATCATCGGCATAGTTCTTTGCCAACAAACAATTTCCAGTCTAACCGTGCAGCAGAATAAGTATCAGAATTTTACATGGAGCTACTGCCTGTCTGACCTCAACAAACCAATAGCTCGGTAACACGATACCTCTTGGTAAGACTGGTTGTCAGACTTTTGAGCTTCTGAGTATAAGTAGCGACTGTTAAAGATCTATGAATGACAGCGGGGAAGCTTAACGTGCTTTCCAAGGCACGGAGGGGCCAAAGCCTCTATATGTAATGAACCCATCCGTGGATCAACTGCGGCAAGCTTTCCTTCGATAGACCGCGCCATGCCATTGTTGTTGTTTAGCCACGAACCCATCTACGGTTTGGATACAAATGATGTTATCGATAGCGCTTTTTTTTTAGGGTGGGAAATCATCAAATAACGTCTCCCGCTCTGGGTGGAGCAGGAGGGCGTATGAGACTTTTACTGACTAAAACCCACCCGTGTTCCTTCAGTTGCACATATGCCAGGGCCACGGTACCTCTTTCAAACTGATCTCGCAACCCTGGCAGGATCGACAGCGCATACTACTAAAAGGTCATTATAATTGTTTACTTACCCACACCAAATATGACAACTTTAGCTATAAAAACGTGACGATCCAAGTCATTTCTTGCTTCACAAGTGTACTTGCCCTGCGACTCTGGTTGCATGTGTTTTATTTTTAGAATCGACTTGTCACCGGAGATGTCAATGTTACTGTCTCCGGAGAACAGTACTCCATCTTTATACCAATGTATAGATGCTGGTGGGTAGGCATCTACCTTGCAAACGAGAGTTCCTTCTTTGTTATATTCCACACTAATATCTGAAAACAAAAATAAAACGTTTTTTTTTCCCGACCGAATCATCTCTTGAATATTGGTAGGCAGTCCATTGCTGTTCCAGAATGTAATTCGTACAGATGTCAATTCTGTTGTTTATTCGGTAATGACGGTAGTCAGTGAGCCCATTAGGGTTCTGATTTGTTCTTGGAGTTGCTAAAGTTTTTCATAAGAAAGTTACAGTTGCTTGCCGGTTGGAATATTTCTTAGGTAATTTAGACAACCTTTGTAATTGGCAGGATCGCAGGAGCAAAGAGCGCATTTAAGGGGCATATATTCTGGGGCATTCTGATGTTTTGTCGCATTTGACACATCCATCTGAGCGGCCTCACGTAGTTGTCACTGTCCGCATTTTGGCATCTTTGACAAAGTACGCCGTGTTCGTTTTGCGTGGATCTTCAATTTTGATTGGACTTTTTAGATAGTTTAAAGTTTGTTTTCGTCAAAAAAGTTAACAGTGTATAAAAGCCTAAACAAGCCTACGCATAAAGACTTAACATTCTAGCTCTAAGAGAACTGTGAGATGTAATATGTATTTTATATGAGTTAAGAAGGACACTTCAAATGATATGATGAACAAAGTCTAGGAGGAAAATTATTAGGTTTTATCGTCCAAACTATGATAAAATTTGTGACTAAAGCCGAGCGAAAATGACGTCAAATAGAAAACCAAACATGATAAGGTTAAATATGGTGTTACTATCGAGTCACTCCCTATTTACCCATATTAAGTTTGTGTACCATTCATGTGATTTTTAATGTTGTTTTTTGTTTTAATTACAGACCTGCGTGTTCCTTTATTTTTCTACTTTTACTAATTACTAATTGGTATAAAAATAATTACCTTTCGGAGTCTCGATAACATCAAAATATGTTTTCCTTACAGTTTCAACTTCTATATATTTGCTAGTTTTATCAACAGTATTGCTCGCTTTACATTGGTAAGTAACATTTTTGTTCACCTTATCAATATTCAGAATACCAATATAGTCGTAGGGATGTTCAAATACTGCCACCTGCAAAGAATATTGAATTATAAATATCCACTCAATAGCAAAACATTCATGCAATGTGTATTACATTTCGCCAGTTTCCAAGTAATCGGAGCGTTCATATTGAAATCAAGCTGGTAAACATCTTACTCCAGAGTACAGCCCAGTTTATTATGCTCTTATGTATAATTGCTCCTTAGTTGTCTATGTTTATTTTTTGTTGATGCTAGCCTCCAGTGAGTAGCGCTACTAACCTATACATGTGCCATACGCACCCTGGGTCTGTCAAACTCGCTATCATCTTTCTAATTGGCATATACGTATTTTCACCAAAATATGCACTATCAAATAGTGCCATCGTGTGAAAGAAACGCACTAAATGTTAGTGTTCTTTTTTTCAAGACCATTGTTTCTGAACGTTCGTTGGCAATGCAAACGAAACTTTAAGTCCAACGGTTAAAGTGTGTTTCTATTTATATTTTGAAAGACAGAAAGCACTATAGATCTAATAAAGCTCTTTGGTAAAATGTTACAATTTGACTGTCCCGTTGGTTGATTAAATGAAACTTGGTTCAATGGTAGTAGATGTTTTTTTTTTTCACCACACAGTATCCATACGACAGCGGAAGAAATATATAGAATACACGATTGCCAAATACAAAATACGAAACTTGTAGTCAATTACACTGTGGATCGTAAATATGTTACTAATCTTTACCTTCCAATTTAAAATCTCAGTCCCCTTGTTTCTTTATTGTGAACCATCGACCTCCGATCTAGCAACAAAAAATGTTGCCCCTTTTATCTAAGAGTAGGAACTATAGATATTTCGTATGGTTTGCTACAAGATTAATAAGTAAAGTAAATAAAAGATTGTTATACCTCAACGGGAATCTTGATTCCAGTATCTTTTTCCTCCCAAATGATATCAGGTTTGGGATAGGCGTGCACTTTACATTTCAGCTTTAACGGAACATCGTACTCCGCGATTATTTTCGGTTGTCCATCAATATTTATCACAGGTGCTGTATTTACTTTCTTTTCTGTAATTAAAATATTTTAATATTAGCTAGCAATTACTGTTCTGCACGCGTAGCATGACCACCATAGAAAGAACTTTGTTTATTCTTGGTAGAATAGAGATAGAACTGTCATGCTACGCCAGCATAAAACGGTACAAATCTTTCTACAATTTTTAATTCTGTCTTTAATCTTTCTACATCTGTAATTTTGTCTATTCTTCCATCGACAAAACCCTTTTCTACGGTGGTTATGCTACGCATGCTGATAATCGTTACTCTGAACCGATACTGCTCCATATCATGGTTCTTCGTAGCTATATACAGGGTGTCCAAGAACCTGGCGTCCAACTGGATTCCCACGATGCCCCAAGTTCTAACAGTACTCAGAAAAATATTTAAAAAAATCCACCCCATGTACTTACAGAATTATACTGATTTCAAAAAAAAAGGGGAAATGAGCACCCTGTGACATACTTTTGAATGCTGTGACTGCTAATGCTGATAATTTCGATATTTCTTGGAGGTTTTGTAATCTAGGGTATTGCTGTGTCTAAATAGAATGTAAAAATAATGTACTTATTGTACCATTTTAAAATAAAATATTATTTTAACTAAAGGTGATATGGAAAACTATTGAATTTCGCAACTTTGACCGACTGTAGTGTAAAAAAAATGTACCAAAATAGTATGGCAAGTGACGTCAAATTTTGACGCGTTTATTCCTCTTTTTAAAAAGGTATAATACTTACACATTAATTTGAAAAAAAAAAATTTTGATAATATTTTTACTCAACAACCCAATTTTTACGAAGTGCCTACCTACTAACGGTAACTGTCGGACCCTTTCTTATCTTAGAAACTGTTATGTTACTACTATTATTTACTTCGGTTCCAAGAGTGAGCAAGAAGGAAATACACACAGGTAGATGGGTTCCCAGTAGAATAAAAGCAAAGAATGTTAGTTTAAAGATATTTTATTACAATAAATGTTCAAAATGTTGACCACCCGCGGCAATACAAGCTCTCACTCTCCTTAAAAAGGACCGCTTTATGTTTCGCGAGTAACTTTTTTGACGTATCACCTGCACTGCTTGTGTTATCTTCTCACGAAGGTCAGCGATGTCATTAATGGGCTTCGCATAAACGAGCTCCTTCATAGTTCCCCAGAAAAAAAATTCCAGCGGATTTAAGTCAGGTGAGCGGGCTGGCCACGGGATTGTTCCTGATCGCCCAATCCACCTGTTCGGGTATTGCTCGTCCAAAAACTCTCTAACGGATACGCGAAAATGTGCTGGACAGCCGTCGTGTTGGAACCACATATCTGGTGGGGTCTCTTCTAGTAAGTTTGGCAAATCATTTTGAAGAAAATTTAAATATGATTCGCCAGTCAAATTCTCGGGCATCTCAAATGGACCAATAATATTCCCACAGAGAATACCGGTCCAC
This sequence comes from Aporophyla nigra, assembly GCA_947507805.1. Lineage (NCBI taxonomy): Eukaryota > Metazoa > Arthropoda > Insecta > Lepidoptera > Noctuidae > Aporophyla > Aporophyla nigra. The sequence continues at coordinate 19,108,410 of OX382292.1, read as the reverse complement.
ATGTTCACTTTGAACCGGTACTGGGATCTATCTTCTCGCATCAAGTGCGGATTTTCCACATGCCACTCGTGCAAGTTGTGTAGGTTCATGTAGCCATCCTTCTTAAATGTTGATTCATCTGACCACAAAATTTTGTCGATAAAGTTTTCGTCTTCTCGATGTTTTTGCAGGATTGTTTCACAAAACGCGACTCGGCTCGGATAGTCTCGAGGTAAAAGACTTTGCACTCGCTGTACGTGGTACGGATGATATTCTTCTTTTTGGAGAATACTGTGTGCTGTGCTCTTCGGTATCCCCGTATCAGCTTCTATTCCTCGCACAGAGATGCTTGGATTTGCCGACACCGCCTCTAAAACTTCATCGCGTATGAAGTCATTTACGGGTCGTCCTTCACCAGCTACTTGATTGGGGAACCGCCCGTCACATAGTGATCTGTGCACATTAATGAAAACTCGATGGTCGGGATATCGCGTAGCCCTCGGATACCTTTCTCTGTAAAGTCTCGCTGCAGCTCGTCCATTACCTCTACATTCTCCATAAATGTAGTGCATATTTGCGTATTCTTGCGGAGTGTAGGTCGCCATGGTAGCACACACAAAACACAAACTGTCCAAACACAGGCAAAGGTCGTCGTAAAGAGTTCGTTTCAAAGTCCAGAGCACAAAGAGTAATCGAGTCCAATAAACAAAGCTTTAAATCGTAGTACGTGATCAATGGTAACAATAAGAGAGAGGTGCGTAGTAACGGCAGGAGGCAGTGACGCGTACTGACCGTACTGTTATCCTAAATAGCACGATCCCAGATAGCGTCACTATCTATCTCACTCGCACCTCTAACCTTTTTCTCCCTCACTCTTACCTGAATAATGGGGTACCATAAAGAAGAACCAGCAAATCGCAAAGATAGTTTCTGTCTTGCTCCCTCCTGTTGTAATAACGAATCACTATGGTGAGATGCATGCACATACCGTCCCTTACGGTCTAACCTGTTTTTTGAGAGGCCTGTTGTTATTTTTATGAGCATACAATAGTAATTCTTTAGAGGTTAGATTCAATTCGTCGTAAATTTTTCTTTCTAAGAATTCTGTAAGACATCGTAAAAATTGGGTTGTTGAGTAAAAATATTATCAAAAATTTTTTTTTTCAAATTAATGTGTAAGTATTATACCTTTTTAAAAAGTGGAATAAACGCGTCAAAATTTGACGTCACTTGCCATACTATTTTGGTACATTTTTTTTACACTACAGTCGGTCAAAGTTGCGAAATTCAATAGTTTTCCATATCACCTTTAGTTAAAATAATATTTTATTTTAAAATGGTACAATAAGTACATTATTTTTACATTCTATTTAGACACAGCAATACCCTAGATTACAAAACCTCCAAGAAATATCGAAATTATCAGCATTAGCAGTCACAGCATTCAAAAGTATGTCACAGGGTGCTCATTTCCCCTTTTTTTTTGAAATCAGTATAATTCTGTAAGTACATGGGGTGGATTTTTTAAAATATTTTTCTGAGTACTGTTAGAACTTGGGGCATCGTGGGAATCCAGTTGGACGCCAGGTTCTTGGACACCCTGTATATATTATAATTATAACTGACGATATACATCGTGACACTTTTGTCGTCTTACAAAGGTTATCCACTCAATGTATCCGAAATAAGATACCTCTAGGCGTGATTAAAAAATCGTTACCAATTAACAAAATACATACTAAGAAAAATAAATAATGCATTAGAATTATGAAACATCCTGTTAATAATGTTTACGTATCATATGGTAGAGAACATACATACCTACCCAGCGCACGAGTCGACTAGATCATTCCATCTCCATTTTCCATGAGACAAAATATAAAAAAAATCTACGTCATGCGCCATCATAATGAATAATATTTTTTAGTTATTTAAATGTTCATTTTTTTCTTATGGATGTGTAGTAGTCATTGGATACATGAAGTGGGCTGCCGTTGGAAGACGATTAAAATGTCACGGTGTATAGATATCTGCTATAATTTTAGTAAACCTTCTTTATTTCTGGCGGAGTATTTTCCTCCTTCCTTTATTTCTAGGCTCATTTATTTGAAGAGTTTCACAGAGTGAGTCAATGTTTCCTGAATTCCAATCGCGAGTAGAATTTATTTGTTGACTAACTAGCAGGCGGTCCACGAGATGCTAACGGTTATCGCCGCGAGTGAAGTTCTGCAATAAGTACCAGTCTACGGAATACAAAAGAGTTTACCCATAGTCTACTACGGATCCTAACTGTCCCAATAGTCTATTTTGTAAGACAATGTGCATTTCTTCCTACTAATATACCGGATGACATTTTTTACCGTCTCGACCTTCATATGGTGTGTTGTGTAACTAGAATAGAAGGCAGGAAGGCCTTCAGATTCATCGTAGGTGACTAAAGGAGCGCGGGACGCGGGTGGACAGGGATGCGTGTGCGGCTCGTGCGCCTGCGAAAGATCAATGAGGCCGCCTGTCAGCCGGCTTCAAAGGGTAGGACCGCGCTCCGAAATCAATGATACATACCGCGCATTGAGTAGGGTGCGTATGATTTAAGTTTCGATAGATTTAAATAAAAAAAAAATGTTTTTTTTTTCAAATTTCTGTTTTTGTTGTTCTAGTATGAAAATGTTACTTTAAATGTGTAGTATTTATTGCGAGATCAATTTAATTACATGTTATTCAAAAATAAAAATAATAAAAATTTCTATGCCAAAAGCTTCTACTCAGTTCACCTATTACCCCCATTTTTTTTCAAGACGCTAAAAAAAGTCACCCAGTTTATGTAGTTAGAAGTTTACTTTATAACCTGGATTAACACAGGATTCTTATTATCCTGGTTACGATCCCGTGGGATAATTTTCGACCCTCACTTGGGCGAAGCTGCCGCTGGCAAAATATAGTATTTTAAACAAATAACTAATATCTGAACTTACCCGCTGATGGATCCTGTCGTGCTATAGGTGTGGGACCTGTTCTTTCTAATGGTGTATAAGATTTCAAATCCGTTCCAATTACCTAGAAAGAAAATTCTTAGCTTAGCCAATATTTTCTATGAAACATAATATTTCAATTGAAAATCTAAAAGTGTAATAAAAAGCTGTACTTTAAGAAAAATACACTGGTAGGTACTGAAATGTATTTTAATCGATGATCTATAGATAAGAGACGGTAGCTGTCGCGTTTTAGCATGGCAATAGTGGGCATTAACCCTTTCCCTAATATCTCTCAACAGGTACCCAAACAACGAACTACGTATGGATTTTGGTAACTGGTTTTTTTCTTTTAATTATAGGTTACGTAGGTGAATCAATGACGCTCTTGCTATGCTAATACGTGAACTATTTGTATTTCTCAACACGTTTAAGGCAGTCTAACTAGATTAATTATTGTATATCTAAAAAAATACTCACAGATACTTTGAACATAGTGTAGGGTGGATTAAAAGATGGTGTAACGTAGAACTGTGATTTGCCGTCTACTAGTTTTAGAGGCAGCTCATTTACTACAGTGCCACTCAAATCGAGGATCTTCGCTGTAGTGAGTTTGACTCCGTTCCCAAGTAGCCTGACACCCAAGAACGCTGTGCCTTCTAAAAGATGATAACACAAAAGTTAATAAATAATTGTGTTTTCAATGTAGCATAGAAATAACTGAGAATCCCTTCATCCCTTCCCGTCATTGTATGGGAAACCGGTGCCGATTTTCAAGAAACAGGTAATAATACCGTTACAACACGATCAAATCTCCAAGACTTCTGACTATGTAGAGGCAGCTGGTATGATTATTGTACAGTGTTCAATGATGCATTTACGTTTAGTGCTACCTCTTTATTCGTGCCGCAACAACTCACCCCCGGAACTTTACACCCCAGCCTTCCTTACCCATCTATATGAAAAACTTTGATAAAAGAACACTGAAATCACTGTTTGCTATTGTCGATTGCTTACTTGCGTTGTTAGGATGCCGCAATCTAGATATACAACATTGCAATAACGCATGTTCTATACTCTAGCTTGTGTTCAACAAGGCATTGTACTGATTCAAACAAAATATACAATATCGTACCTGGTGCAGGTCTTGTGACAGTATCTTTCATGGAAGTGGGTGTTTCAATAGAAAATCCAAGCTGAAAGTTAAGGTCACTCTTGGCGGTAATAATGATGTGTGTATCAGAACTGCTTCCAAATTTGACCTCATAATCTCCGGGATTTGGGCTTTTAATCTTCACGACCTGTCGACATAAATATTGATTAACAATGTGATCCAAAATACATACATAGGTACGTCGAATCTCATGTGAACCTAGCACTATTGATTCAGGTTATCGTGCAAGTAATAATTATTGGAGTTAACTCACCACCACTGTCAGAACTTAACCAAATTTATGTAAGATCAACCTATAATAGTACACCTATTCAACTGAATTGAGAATTTCCTCTTTTTTAACTTAATTACAAAGATCAGCCAATCAATAAAGTAATAAGGGTTATATCAATGACGACTGCAGGTAGGTTTAAGTAGGTACTTACCAACATTTCACGTTTACCGGAGACAATAGTTTCTATCGTTGGCTTGCTTCCTCCTGGACCTGTTATTTTATCAATCCTTGGTGTCTCTCCAGTTATAGAAATTATTATGTCTCCAGTGTGAGAATCGACAGCAAACTGAAGATGAAAAGAAATACATTAGTTTTTCAGAATGGCAGAATTTAAAAGATAGAAAGTAGAATAAAAGTAGTTTTGCACGTTTTACACATGCACACCACATGGGTAAAATATTTTTTTAAGAACTAGACGACGTCAGCGTTTACTATTTGATGACTCTAAGGAGAAAGGCCAAAGCAAGCTCATAGGCCAGAGTCTCCTTTAACTACATTGACGCGTAATTTGTAACAATGAATTTAGCACTTCTTTCCAGACTCCTAGCGTAGAATGTTTTCATGTGTTGGTTACCAAAAATCGGGGTTCAGAATCCAAAGTACCAGGCTGCACGTCGTTATACTTGCGGCCTTTTATTGTTCCAAGAGAAAATCTATACTAATATTATAAAGCTGAAGAGTTTGTTTGTTTGATTGAACGCGCTAATCTCATGAACTACTGGTCCGAATTGAAAAAATATTTTTGTGTTGGGTAGCCTATTTATCGAGGAAGGCTATAGGTTATATAACATTACGCTACAACTAAGAGGAGCGGAGCATTAATGAAAAATGTTGCAAAAACGGGGAAAATCGCACGGGTAGGTGATTCGACGCGACGGGAAGGGTCGGGGAACAAGAAATCTAACGCGGACGTAGTCGCGGGCAGAAGCTAGTAATTATTATAAGCTTGTAAAAGATTGAAGGGTTCTCTGTAAGGTATAAAAAGATATACTCACTGTTATTTTATTTCCATAACCGGGTGGTTCTTTTTCAGTGGCGACCACGACTCCTCTGCCAGTAATTGACTCCTCAATATATTTCAATATCTGTGGAAAAAGCGAACACAAGTAGATTTGATTTAGAAGTTACTTGTCAGGTAAAATAAAATCGATCCAATTATTTATAGAATAAGGCATCTTACGTCTTTGACATCATCTTTCATCATATGAAAAACTTGTCCACCCGTAGCTTCTGCTACTTGGTGATACACTTGATACTGAGCACTGCTCCTCGAACCACATGTCCCAGTCAGCATAAAAACTACCTGAAAACAGAAGATACGAAATCCATTAAAAACTTTAATTCACTTCATTACCAAGCTTGAAGCCCGCCAAATTAAAATTGTCATATGTGCAGAGCGTACATTCATAATGCATATACACCCATCAAATAGCCATTATCTATGCAGTTTGCACATCAAACTAAGTAACTTTGCGTAAATATGATAGCTGAGCAACGAATTTTATTTTTGGGATGAAAAATTGCTGTTTATACACTGTGACAAGTCATCTTACAAAGGTTGTCCACTCAATATACCCGACATAATATATCTCTAGGCGTGATTAAAAATTTGTTACCATTAATTAAGATAATAAGAACTAAGAAAAATAAATAATGCATTAGAATTATGAAACATCATTTTAATAATGTTTAGGCATCAAACGGTAGTGAACATAACTATCCAGCGCACGAGTCGACTAAATCATTCAATCTCCATTTTCCATGACACAAAATATCAATTTAATATTACGTCCTGCGTCATCATAATTAATAATATTTTAATTTTTTAGTTATTCAAATGTTCTTTTTCTCTTATGGATGTGTAGTAGTCATTGGATACATGAAGTGGGCTGCCGTTGTAAGACGAATAAAATGTCACGGTGTATATTGCATTTAAAATATGTTTTCTTAAAAAAAGAAGAGTTAGAACCTTCCATGTTTCGAGACCAGATTTGGTCGAATACAAAAAAAAAAAAAAACTCATAATGAGGAGTAGCATAAGTGGCTCGAAGCTTTGTTAGACATCTTTTATACGTCAAATGCACGTGGGACGTAATAAGGTCCAATGGTGTCTCATTAGTTAAGACTTAGCAGCTTAGAAGATTTTTGTCACAAAATACATAGACAGTCTTCGGGGCACTACTACTAAGTAGCTGCGCAAAACCAAAAATCGAAATAAAACAGTAACAGTTATAGCATTGCAATTAAGGGACTCGTGAAAGGATGTCGTTTTTAAACTTACTACTACTAGAACCATGTTCAATATTCCACCACACATTAGCAATTTTTACTTTTTGGGTTCCGCGCCTCAAAAGGGAAAAGCGGAACCCTTATAGGATCACTTTGTTGTCCGTCCGTCCGTCCGTCCGTCTGTCAAGACTCTTTTTCTCAAGAACGCGTTAATGTATCAAGCTGAAATTTATATTAAATACTCAAGTCTACTGTCCCTTGGAGCTGTGAAAAAAATCAAACTTCTAAGCTAACGCAATCAAGAGGTATAGCCGTTTATGCCGCAAATTTCAGCAAATTTTCAAAACTTGCAAGGGAATCAAAACCTAAAGGGTACTTCCAGTCAATCTAGAACTTTGAAATTTGGTACGAAGCAACGTTTTATAGCACAGATAAAGGAAAAATTGCGAAAACCGTAAATGTTTAGTTACATCATATAATAAAAATATTTTTTTAATTTTAAACTTTATTCCTACGAACGAGGGGTGTAAGGGGGCACACCTACAATCTCAGTGCCCCAAGTCAACCTCACCTGCTCGTGGTGCACCCTGCTGATTAACAAACGAGGCTCTGACAACCGACAGTTGGCGGGATAACCATTTTTTATCAAACGTCGCAGCTAAATGGCGCAGACTAGTGACGGGCAGCAGCGTCATTAGTGCGAAAAGCAGCGATCTGCGATCGCCAACCCGCATGCCCAGCGTGGCGATTATGGGCATATCCTACAATGGCAAGCCAAATTCAACCACGGCCCCCAGTTCCCGGCCGCCTTGCTATTCCTGATTATGGCGGCGATCACGGTAACGGCAAGGTAGGGGGTGCGAAGAATCCCCGGGTTACGGATAGCCGCCAAACCCAACTGACCTTGGCGACGTATAACGGACGCACGTTACGGCTCGACGACCACCTAGTGCAGCTCGAAGAAGAACTCGGAAAAATAAGGTGGCACATTCTTGGGTTGAGTGAAGTCCGAAGAGAGGGGGAGGACACAATAACCCTTGAATCAGGCCACCTTTTATATTTCCGAGAGGAAAACCAGCTATCCCAAGGCGGAGTCGGGTTCCTGGTAAACAAATCCCTTAGTGACAACGTTGTGGAAGTCTCCAGTGTCTCGAACAGGGTAGCGTACCTCGTAGTTCAGCTAACCAAGAGGTATAGCCTCAAGGTTGTCCAGGTATACGCACCAACCTCGGCACACTCGGATGACGAAGTGGAGCAAATGTACGAAGACATTTCCAAGGCCTTGCATTCCACCACTAAGGCCCACTACAACGTTGTCATGGGGGATTTTAACGCTAAAGTGGGAGTACAGAATTGCAGTGAATCGGTAGTAGGATCCTACGGGTTTGGCAGCAGAAATCATAGGGGGCAAATGCTTGTGAACTTCCTTGAGAAGGAGGGACTTTTCTTGATGAATTCTTTCTTTAAGAAACAGCCCCAAAGGAAGTGGACGTGGCGGAGCCCCGACACTATGACAAAAAATGAGATAGACTTCATCATAACGGATAGAAAGCATTTATTCAGAGATGTCTCGGTGATCAACAGGTTCAATACCGGTAGTGATCACAGACTTGTCCGAGGCTCTCTGAATATCAATTTCAAGCTGGAGCGAATTCGTTTGATGAAGTCTAGGCTCCGTCCAAGTATGCTCCAAACTATGTTAGGATCTGAAGCGTTCCAGTTAGACCTGGAGAACCGATTCATCATCATCATCATTTCAGCCGTAAGACGTCCACTTCTGGACTTAGGCCTCTCCCAATTTGGGGGGCTTTGCCATAATCGCCACGCTTGGCAGGCGGGTTGGCGATCGCAGTATGGTGGTAAAATGCATAGAGAACGCTGCTGCCCATTCTCCAGTAAATCCCTTAGTCGCCTGTTACGACACCCATGGGAAGAATTGGGGTGGTGTTATTCTTTACGTCCGGCACCACACGGTCCTTTACGTCCGGCACCACACGAGAACCGATTCGCTGCCGTGGAAACCACTAATGACGTCGACCAGGCCCTCGACCAAATGGTGGGAATCCTCAGGGAAGAAGGTTCGAGATTTTGCAAAATGCGGCGTACGGGCAAGAAGTCCAAACTTTCGGAAGAAACTCTGAAGCTAATGACGGAACGACGTGAAAACCCACCTGTCACTTCGTCAGAACAACGGGCGCTCAACAATAATATTAGAACATTGGTACGACGCGACCTCCGACGCTCTAATACACGCTCCATAGAGGAAGCGATCGAGCAGAATCGGGGGTCGAAATTGTTCGTCCAATCACTTGGGAGGAGCCACCTGACGAAGTTGACTAAATCTAGTGGGGATATCGTCGTTTCGAAGCCGGAGATCCTTTCGGAAGTCGAAAACTTCTATGGCCAATTGTACGCATCGCATGCATCTCGACCTGATCCCGAAAATGAGGATTCCAGAGCCACCTTAACCCACCACTACACAGAAGACCTGCCCGAAATCAGCCAAAATGAAATCGAGACGGCTCTTAAACAGCTTAAAAATGGAAAAGCCCCTGGTGAGGACGGGATTACGACCAAACTCCTGAAAGCGAGAGGAGGTCCAGTCCTGAAAGAGCTTCGAGAGCTCTTCAATTCGGTCCTGTTCTCTGGGAGAACTCCAGCAGCGTGGCGAAGGAGCGTAGTCGTACTTTTCTTTAAAAAGGGGGATAAAACCCTTTTAAAGAACTACAGACCCATTTCGCTCCTAAGCCACGTATATAAGCTGTTTTCAAGAGTCGTCACGAATCGTCTAGCGCGGAGACTCGACGAGTTTCAGCCACCGGAGCAGACCGGGTTTCGAGGAGGATACAGTACCATAGATCACATCCACACAGTGCGGCAGATTATACAGAAGTCCGAAGAGTATAATCGGCCGCTGTGTTTTGCGTTTGTGGACTATGAGAAGGCTTTTGACTCTATCGAGACCTGGTCTGTTTTGGAGTATTTGCAGCGATGCCAAGTTGACTGGCGATACATCCAAGTGCTGAGATGTCTTTACGAAAACGCGACAATGACCGTCCAAACTCAGGACCAGCGAACTGAACACATCCCCCTGCGTCGAGGAGTGAGACAAGGGGACGTAATTTCCCCTAAATTGTTCTCTAACGCATTGGAGGATGTGTTCATGACGCTGAACTGGAGTGGACGCGGTATTAACGTCAACGGCGAGTACATCTCACACTTGAGATTTGCAGACGACATCGTCATATTGGCTGAATCGCTGCAGGACTTGCAGCAGATGCTGGACGACCTAGTTGATTCTTCTAAAAGCATTGGTCTCCGGATGAACTTGGACAAAACCCAAGTTATGTTCAACGAACACGTAACTCCGGGACCGATTTCTGTTAATGGCGGTACCCTCAGGGTTATTCAAGAATACGTTTACCTCGGGCAAACTCTGCAGTTTGGTAAGAACAACCTTGAGAAGGAGGCTAACAGAAGAATTCAGCTGGGTTGGGCAGCGTTTGGGAAACTTCGTCGAGTCTTCTCGTCGCGTATTCCGCAGAGCCTAAAGACGAAAGTCTTCAATCAGTGCGTCCTGCCTGTTATGACCTACGGAGCCGAAACGTGGACACTCACGGTACGACTGGTCCATCAATTCAAAGTTGCTCAGCGAGCTATGGAACGAGCTATGCTTGGAGTATCTCTGAGGGACAGAATCCGGAATGAGGTGATCCGGCAGAGAACCAAAGTTATCGACATAGCTCAAAGAATTAGCAAGCTGAAGTGGCAATGGGCCGGCCAGATTAGCCGTAGAACCGATGACCGTTGGGGTAGACGTGTTCTTGAGTGGAGACCGCGAATCGGCAGACGTAAGGTAGGACGCCCTCAGGCTAGGTGGAGCGACGATCTTCGCAGGGTGGCTGGTAGCAACTGGATGAGAGTTGCCGAGAATCGGGCTGAATGGCGTGCAATTGGAGAGGCCTATGTCCAGCAGTGGACTGCTATAGGCTGATGATGATGATGATGAACGTTTTATAGCACAGATAAAGGAAAAATTGCGAAAACCGTAAATTTTTAGTTACATCATATAATAAAAATATTTTTTTTTAATTTTAAAACAACAGGTTTGTACGAAACCCTCGGTATGCGAGTCCGACTCGCACTTTTTTTTCTAAAACCAACCCGTGTTCCTTCAGTTGCCCATGTGCCGGGGCCACGGTATCTCTTTCAAACAATCACACGACCCCGGCAGGGTAAACCTAGACTTCAATAGCGAACTGTGAACGAAGAAATTGATTGAAACTGCAAGAAATATCAAGTCAGATTGGTTCAAAATATACACAAGCTAGCTGCCCAATTGCAGTGACGCCGTCTAAGATTCTTTGGCCTTAAGAAGAATAGTATAGCATAACTATCATCAAGATTCGCTTCGTAAAGATGAGAATTGCACCGCTTGGTGCACATCTCTGGTGAAGATACATTTGCTGATAAAATATGACAGCATGTATTAGATTACTGTTTGGAACAAACAGATGGCTAAATAGCATAATGTATTAAAAAAATATTAAGCCTACTACTTTCAAATCCTTTTTCAGGTATATCCATATAATTACTTATCGATGTTTACGCTAATAAAAAAATTTTTATAAAAAAAAAACAACCGACTTCCTTAAAAACACTACAAAGTGATAAATAACTTTAATTTCGGAAGTCGGTGTCTTAGGATCTGTATTTATGGTTTTTTTGCCACCGACTTCCGAAATTAAAGTTATTTTTCATTTTGTAGTTTTTAAGGAAGTCGGTTGTTTTTTTATAAAAAAGTTTTTATTTTTAAATTTTTAGTTGTGGTATCCACCCCGCACTAATTCCAAACAAACAATGCATATTTATGCGATAGCAGAAATCGCGGTTGATTTGCTGTCATTTCTTAAAGAGTTCCGGTGTCTATCTCTGGAACTCATCATCAGATCTATATGAAATTTATATGGGACCATTTCGGAATAAACCCCTTTCGAACAAAAAAAGAATTTTGTAAATCCGTCTGTATATGCCAGAGTTATGGCCTCCTCCTTTTTGAAGTCGGTTAAAAAGAAAACAAAAGTATAATGACCTGGCTCTGTTTCCTCTGCGAAATGCTCTTGATTGCTGCAAAGCTGCCGTGGTCCTTAGCTGAGGCATCAGTGAACACATACAAGTAAGAAAGCGGTAAGCTGTTTGTGAGACCTAGTTCGATGCCTTTCATGGCATATTCGGGACAATCATCGCCACCGTCAACATCTATGCTAGCTAAAGCTCTTTTAAACTCATTTCGATCTTTAGTTATGGTTCGCACTTGGGCAGCTGAAACAAAGACATTAATATCATGATTATTGGCGTTCAAAATCCAAATTTATTCATTTAAATTAGTATGGCAATAACAACATGATAGCCCGCAGGTTTGCGCGTTGTTCTGTTGGTGTAAAGGTCACGCTTTTTAAAGCGTACTGCACGTCCCTTTACACTTGCAGCCTGTGGGTTGACTACACTGGCAGGGCATACAGCGCCCTCCGTATCCAGTACAACAATGCGTTCCGGGCGGTGTTGGGGCTGCCCCGTTTCTGTAGCGCATCAGGGATGTTCGCGATGGCGCGCACTGATTGCTTCCACGCTGTTATGCGCAAGCGGTGTGCGTCCCTGGTGCGCCGGGTACGGGACAGCCCCAATGCTATCTTGGCAATGATCGCTGACCGGTTAGACTGCCCTTATATCCGGAATGGATGTGGCAGGCATGTTGCTGTTCCAATGCCGGTTAGAAAATTTTAATTATTGTATTGTATGTGTTTTTATTTATTTTATTTTTATTTTATTTGGTAATTTTATTTAATATTTTAATCGGTTAAATTTAAATTGTTAGTTTTTAAATGTTAATTCTGGTTTTGATTTTAATTTTCATGCGTATTGTTTTTATAATTGTGTGCCTAATGATGAGTCTAATGTTACTTGATTATGAATAAATAATAATAAATAAAAAAAACAATAAGCAATTTGGACCCCAAAACTCCCACCTTTCACCTACGACTTCTTCTACGACGATTTTCGTAGAAGAAAACTCTTACAGTTTTCTATAGCAGAGACAACTTTCTGTTGGGAAATCATCAAATGTCGTCTTCCGCTCTGGGTGGAGCGAGAGGGCGTGTCAGACTTTTACTGACTAAAACGCACCCGTATTCTTTCAGTTGCCTGTGCCAAGGCCTCTGTAACTCTTTCTAATAATTCTGCGACTCTGGCAGGAAGCTGGGATATGTTATTAAAATGCTTAGGATAAATAAAGCATGTAACATGAGTTCCAAATAAAATGTTGTCACCATGCGTGGGTTCCAAATCTGTCAGGAGTCAGGAGTATGTCAGGAATATTTTTGACGTAGATTTTTCCAGAATCGAAGGTTATAATTCGCCCAAAAATTGAGTGGAGTTTTCTCAAAAGGGTTGGCATAGAAATCAACAGGTCTTTTCGTAGCAGATTAACGCTACACTATCTTCGCTACAGACTTCCTCAGAAATAATTAATAAACTACTTTAATTTATGTTTGTTGTCGCACAAGTACATACGTGCAAATAGTCTGTGTGCAACCTCACCATCGCAAAAATTATATATTAGTGATAAGCAGAGGTCGGAATTAGGTAGAGTTATTTATGTATACTAACACTGATTTCATACAACGAAAGAATAAAGTGGATATGCCCCAAATCCCGGGATTAATTTTGAAGAGCAGAAAAATCCCGTGATCTATTTATAAAAAAGGCGAAGTATAAGTATGAGAATTTGCTTAAGACTGTTAATTTTTTTTATTGTAAATTAAATACTAATAAAAATTGTATGTTAATTATCTTTGTTTTATTTGTCTTATCTGTCTCTGAGGTTTTTATTATTATTTATTTGTAGTATTATTGGTCACACGAGATTGTCTATTAAAAATCTCGGGAAGATCCATATTAATATCAACATTTGATGCAAGTACATACATAACTCTACCTAGTTCCGACCTCTGGTGATAAGTGAGTAGTTACCAGCACATAATAATAACAAAGCTTACGGTAAAACCCAAAGATAAGAACGTGAAGCTATCTTAAGTTTGTTTTTTAATCCCAGAGTACTTAACTGACGTTTCAAGTTAAGTATTTTTGTATAGTTTTTTTGTACAGGAGTTTGATATTACACCTGTCAAATGAGTACCTATCTGGCTTTTAAAAACGAACTTGAATTTGGTTCATAAAAATATATTGTTGGCTGTTTTATAAGACACTTAAAAATGAAGAGAAGATAAAAACATTTTTTAACCGACGAAAAAAAACGGAGGAGGTTATCAATTAGACGCGTATTTTTTTTTTTTTTTATGTATGGCCACGCATAACTTTTTACATAGTAGTCCGATTGTGATAATTCTTTTTTATTGGAATGGGTATACTCCGAGAGTAGTCCCATATAAATTTGAAAAACAAAATCGAACCCTAAGGGTCGGAAAACAGGGGATGATTGATTGTTCACTCACTGATTGTAATGTTTAACCACGCATAACTTTGTACAGAGTAGTCCGATTTTGATATTTTTTTATTCATTGGTTAGGGTATACCTTGCCAAGTATTATAAGTGCATTAAAGCCACAAAAAATATAAAATAAAAATTTTTTACCAAAAAATTTTACCGCCGAAAAAACTGAAAAGCAAAAAATAATAAACCTTAAAATTATGAGTCGGCGCTGAAAAATCAATGAACAAAGATCACTCAAAGCGCTGACTCATAATTTTAAGGTTTATTATTTTATGCTTTTCAGTTTTTTCGGCGGTTAAATTTTTTGGTATAAAGTTTTTTTTTACTTATTACAGCAGGAATCTAGGGTTATAAATATCTAGCACACACAACAAAAATGCAGACGGTCACTATGGTAGATAAGTATGTCCCATCCATAACACAATTCAATGAAACCGTCAGCCAAAGAAATCATCCTTTCATCATCATTTCAGCCGAAAGACGTCCACTGCTGGACATAGGCCTCCCCTAATTTTGGGGGTTTGCCATAATCTCCACGGTTGGCAGGCAGGTGGCAATCGCAGTATGGTAGTACAATGCATAGAGAACGCTGCTGTCCATTCTCTAGTAGATCCCTTAGTCGCCTTTTACGACATCTATGGGAAGAAATGGGATGGTTCTATTCTTATGTCTGGTTCTTTACGGCACATAGCGCTAAATTAGATATGTATATAAAGTATCTATTGTTATTTACAGGCTTGCATCATTTGATCATATCACAGCTTCGTTTACAGTTTAAATGGAGTTGTACTCAAAAAGAAGCATTTAAAATTGATGCCTATTTATTAATATCAGCCAGGTGGTAAAATTAGCTACGACAATCAAAAAAGAAAAAACCTTAATTTTTGTTTGTAGTTTTAGTTATATGAAAGCCCAATATTAAAGGTGTTCGGTTGCACTTAATAAATGGCAATGAAGCAGCTAGTAGGTGATCTGTCTGATGCTAAATCAAAGTATTGTATTTTATTTCACATAAACCTACATGAGCACTTAAGAACCATCAGAAGGTAGGGGCACGGTTTCAATGATCGTTTCCAATTGTGAAGAGGCAGCAAGAAACTATACGGCTACTATTTTAAAAATAATTTACTTTTGAAATATTTCCAAATAACACAATTAACAGGAGGACAGTGTAGACCTGTCAACAAGCACCAGGTACTTAACAAAAAGTAAAATGGTCAATAAATCTACAAGGCCAGCAATGTTCTTACATTCTCGAAATAACAAAGAATATATGTATGTATTTAATAGATAAATGGAATAACTAATGAAAAATAAAGCCTTAACCTGGAGGGTTTTATTGTGTCCTATGGAACCGCTTCGCGATATAATACAAACTATATATAAACACACTTTAGTACTTACTCGGATCATTGAAAGTCACCAAAACGAAATTTTCTATCTGCGATGCATTCGAACTCAACACTTTCTCAAATATTATATTGACTTCTTCTTTCACTTGACGTATTTCATTGGACATTGATCCCGTATCGTCGATAACAAATGTTAAACTGCTTTTTATAATATCTTCTTGTCCATAAACTGTACATGTTTGTACAATTAGTACAAAAAGAGCACCACACAATACGTAAGAAGCCATGGTCTTCACTGATGCTACTGTTTCAGTCGACTACTATTTATAAGCTAAAGTAATGCGAAACTTTAATAAATAGGCATGTACCATTGATATGAGTGACCCGATGATATGAGAGATCAGCAAATTCTTTATTAGTTTAATAGTGCGGGATTCCCTGATATAATGTGTGGCGCAATCATTTTTATTAATACCCGACTACGGCGAAGCAAAAGAGGAGGGTTATGATTTTGACCTGTATGTATGTATGTGGGTATGTTTCTTCATCTATTCTCTCATACTTATAAAACGCTTATCAAAATTTGAGGATTGAAAGTGTCTTGATCGTCGGTTAGCTGTGACGTCACAATAACTGAAGATAGCGCCCTTTAGAGGCAATAAGGTCATGGACAATAACAAAACGTAATCAACAAAAATTAAAACCCTACTACTGAAAAATTAAGCTCTAAAAAGTAGGAAACGACAAAATATTCTCATCTGAAAGCTGTGGTCATATGCCATCAACCCTTTTTTTATTGGGTGGGAAATCATCAAATGACGTCTGCCACTCTGGGTCGAACGGAAGGGCATGTCAGACTTTTACTGACTCGCCCGTGTTCCTATAGTTGCCTTTGTTAGGGCCACGGTAACTCTTCCGAAGAAATTTGCGACCCGTTTTGCTTCCTCCCTTCAAGACATCTCTTTGAGGCGCGCGTGGAACAACAAAACAGTACATTCAAACAGTAGTAAGTACCGCATTCGTTTAAAAAAATCTATTCTGGCAATATTGTTTTGAACGAAATGTTTCGTTTAGAATATACCATATCTTTACCATATAAATACGTATATGTTATGAAATATTATCGTGTGTTCATATTATTCGCAAATTATGGCAATCTGTACAAGTCCATTTAAGCATTGCTCTTGACCACTTGCGCACTTTTTGTGACTGGATTAAAAAATGTATGTATATAAAGACATTTCATGATTTACAGACAGTCCTGCGAGTGGGTGATAACCGTGACTTCCAACTTTACGAATTATATGAAGAATTACAAACAATGTTCCCTTTACCCGACTTCATTAAACTGCTGAATCAATATATATAACTGAAAATAATTTAAAATAAATTTAACAGAATATTATTGTCATTCGAATTCTGTTAACAGTACTAGTAAGCACAGCCTCATCTAAGGAGTTTTACAAAATTAAAACTAATCAAAAAATATTTAAGTAAGAAGTACAATGGGCAGGACAGACTTTCAGCTTTCAGTTTTATCTATAGAGGCAAATACAGCATCTACTCTGGATTAGGGGGCGTCCATTAATTACGTGAGGCAACAGGCATTTGTAACAGTTTTAGAAAAAAAAAAATTAACGACGCAGCAATGAATATTTCATGTGATTCTATTTCAGTTTGTGTTAGTACCATCATTAAATTGTCGTTTATAATGAAAGACGAGGATAAAATAAAAAAAATTGAGTATCTGCAGGGACGACATTTATATCTTTCAATAGAACAAAATTTGACGCATGGCAGTCGGTACGTGTCAACGTGTGTTTGGTCACATTGCAGTGCAAATGAGCCACACTAGGATTTAGCTGTATTTCGTTACGGAGATTAGCTGGTGGTCAGAAAGGGTTTTTTCGTGCGTGCGTTTCTTGCGTTTTTAGGATTCCATACCTCAAAAGGAAAACGAAACCCTTATTGGATCACTTTGTTGTCCGTCCGTCTGTCTGTCAAGACCCTTTATCTCACGAACGCGTCAAGGTATCGAGTTGGAATTAAATAAAAAATATATATTCAAATCTATAGTCTCTTGAAGCTGTGAAATGTGAAAAAAAGATACGGCCGTTTATGTCGCAAAAAAAGTATATTTCGACACTATCAAAGGAATCAAAATGTATGGGGTATTTAATACGGTATAAAATCTTCTAAACCTTTTGTCTGGTATAAAAAGTACATTTTGCTCAAAAATTAGCCCAATGAAATGTTAATGGTTAATGTCAATACATTAATCTGTGCTTATTTGCGTTGGATTTATGCGCTGCGTTTAGCTGGCTTGGCTTTCCTGTGCCGGTTTGACTACCGAGGCGCTACTGTGCTACCTTGTGGCGTTCGCATGACCACTAAAAAGTAATATTTTGTAGGATTTGGCCATATTTTAGCGGAAAAACATGTTTTACTTAACTTATCCTGGTTTTCTCTCCTTAATGCTTTACGTAATTAATGGACGCCCCCTTACGACACATTTATTAAGGAGTTCAGAGGGGTAATTGCGAAACTTTTTATCGGTAGGAATTGGTTTAATATTCATAGTTAAACAACATTCATTGCGTTATTTACGTTGCTGAGCCGACAATTTATTCGAACAAAAGACGCAATGGTTTAGAAATAATCTTCAATCCCATTCAGATTCTGATAAATTGTGCGTTTCGCAATTAGGGTGCAGGAAGGCTAAAAGCAGAAAATTTCTGGATCTTTAATTATTTAGTGATAGTTGAGGTAGAATTAATAATGTTAAATAATTACAATAAAGAAGCTTGCATTTTTATGAATAAAAATTATAATAGGTTGGGGAAAAAGTTTCTTCGCATTTTTTAAGAAAATTCAAAACATTTTTTAATAATGTTTACTTACATTTAACTAAAGTATGTAGGTACCATTTTGTTCGATAACTTTTTGCCATCTTGTAGGTAGGGACATGATCCCATTGCTATAGAAATTTTGGGACTTCTGGTCAAAATACCGCGACAAGTGGTTTTGGCAGTCCTCTCGTGATGTTAACCTGACACTGCCTAAAGAATTCTGAAGAGACCGAAACAGGTGGAAATCTGAAGGTGCAAGGTCAGGACTATACGGCGGATGCATGAACACCTCCCAGCCAAACTCTCTTAATTTTTGTTGGGTGGCTAAAGATGTGTGAGGTCTAGCGTTATCATGATGAAAAGCCACACCCCTTCTGTTGATTAATTCCGGCCGCTTTCTCTCAACTTCTTGCTTTAATCTCATCAGTTGTTCGCAGTAGAGTTCAGAATCGATGGTCCTGCCTGGTGGTAACAGCTCATAATGAATAATGCCCTTCCAATCCCACCACACGCACAGCATCACCTTGTTGCGAGTTAACCCGGGTTTCGCCACAGTCTGTGAAGCCTGACCGGCCTTTGACCACGACCTTTTTCGCACGTCCTTGTCATACGTGATCTACTTTTCATCACCAGTTATCAGATTCTTCAAAAATGGTTCGGTTTCATTACGTCGTAATAAAGAATCACAAATGAGTACACGGTTCATTAGGTTTCTTTCAGTGAGCTCGTGAGGTACCCAAATGTCGAGCTTTTTTGTGTACCCAGTTTTTTTCAAATGCGCCAAAACTGTTTTGTGGTCAATTTCCAGTTCTTCAGCTACGTCGTAACTACTGGTATGCCGATCTTGCTCCACTTTTTCAAAAATGGCATCCATTTTATCCGTAATAGGGCGACCAGAGCGACGTGCATCTTTGACATCAAAATTTCCGGATTGAAAACGCTTAAACCAAATTTGTGCTACTCTCACAGACACTACACTAGGTCCAGAAACATCGCAAATTTTTTTCGCGGCTTGCGTTGCATTTTTACCTTTTTTGTAGTAAAATTTTAAAATGTATCGAATTTCTTCATTAGATTCACTCATCTTGACGGTACGAAAAACAAATAAAATCACACATTTTCCTAATTTGAATTTGGACTTATGTTCTATAAAATTTAAACTTTCAATGATACCAAAACCAGCCAAGATACAAATAGTATAGCCAAAGAGATTTTATTACAAGTTCATACATACTATAATGCGAAAAGACTTTTTCCCCAACCTAATATAAATAAAAACAAAAAATAGGTTTAACAAAATCCGTCCTCCTGCGCCGTCCATTAGGGGGCCCCGCAAAATGTATTTTGCCCACATCAAATTTAGGTCTTGCCTCGCCACTGTTTCGGTGATTAATCTCGGAAATGGTTGGACCGATTTGGACGACCGATTTTGATCGACCGATTGGGACCGGTTAGAAGCAGACAAACATTTTGAATATTTTTTTTTTGTTAACGGTACCGTATATACTTTCACTAACTTTTGCTGCCAACTTCGTCCGCGTTAAATTTCTTGCTCCCCGACCCTCCCCATCGCGTCGAATCGCCTGCCCATGCGAGGTCGTCGTATTCGCGACTTTTCTTTTTGCCCGGCTTCTAAGAGTCCTAGCGAGATGTTATATAGTCTACAGCCTTCCATGATAAATGAGCTATCCAACACTAAACGTAGTTCCTGAAATGAGTACGTTCAACTAAACCAACTCTCAAGCTTTATAATATTTAGATTTGGTTACAATCAAAAACGTTATAGTGAGCCAACCTTACAAGAAAGACATATGCTATTGTAGCTTTATTTATAAACTTTTTAAGATGAACAATTCCGCCAATCACGTTTGTTGCGTTACTTTAACCGTTTACGCAGCGCACGCAACAGAAGTTCTGAAAAGGAATAATTTTCCCCGTTTTTACAACATTTTTCATTGATTCTCCGCTCCTATTGGTCATAACGCGATGTTACATAACCTAGCCTTTCTCGAAAAATGAGCTACCAAGGACTAAAATATTTTTATAATTCGAAGTAGTCGTTCTTGAGATTAGCGCGTTCAACTAACCAACCAAACAAACAAACAAATTCTTCAGCTTTATAATAGTAGTATAGATAAATAAGCATTTAATGAAATGCTGTTATTTTGTCGTTACAAACATACACTTAAATTTTATTTATTCGTGTAGATGTCGGGATTTCCACTGTCCAGATAATGAAGACAGTTAACGACGAGATAATAGGGTAAGTCAGGAAGAGATGCGTATAGTTTTTAAAAATAACATTTTTTAATTATATATGTAAGATACTAAATAAAATATGCGTAGTCCATTTGAATCACTGTTTATTTTTACAAACATCTGAAATAATGAATAAATAATAATCTTCCAAACGATTCAGATTCTGATGGATTACGCAATTAGGGTGCAGATTCCTCAGCATATGCTGAGGAATTTTCTTCAATTTTTCAAAAAGTGTATTAATTAGATCATGAAGTGTAACTAAAGAAGGAATTCGATTTCTAACAAGTCTGTCAAGCTCGCCCCAGTCTTGTTTGATAGAGTTTTAGTCGGAGTTTCACCTTCAATCCATCAAATTCCTGTCAGGGTCGCGAGATTCGTTCGAAAGAGTTACCGTGGCCCTGGCATATGGGTAACTGAAGGAACACGGGTGGGTTTTTAGTCAGTAAAAGTCTGACACGCTCTCGCCGCCAACAACGGGAGAAGTTTGATGACTTCCAGTTTTTTGAAAAAAAACCAACACATTGAGTGCCATTTAATGGATGCAGGTAGTCGTTCGCCACATGAGCTGCGTGGGGTCAAACATTATCATGCCCATATATTCAATTATCTTTAATTTCAGGGAAACCCGACGACGATTAGAAATGGGCGACTAGCTTCATTTTTCTGACCGTATGACCCCTTGATAATTCAAGACAATTGAAAAACAGCCGCGCTGATAAATAAAGTTATGTTCCCAAACATTCGCAACAATTGCTATTTCGGGTTTTCCTAAAATTAAACCTAATTGAAAGTTCTGAAATTCCCGTTGAATCAATTCTATTTCGGTACAAAACAAAATCTTCTTACGGTAAATTTTTAGGCTGCGTAATTTGTGTGCACTTGATTCGCAAAGACATGATGGTCACTAACGTAGTGGGGATCTAAGGTATGATTCACTCTTGTTCGGCACCTTAATTGCTTTCCATCACAATTTGAATAATATTGAAGAATATTTATAATCCATTATAAAAACTAAAAACTTGACGTTCTGTTGACATGGTGCTGTGGTTCTATCCATTGCTTTATATGTTCGTAAAATTTGACTGCTAAGCAGCGTAAATATTGCAATGAATGGTGGTGAACTATAAAAATGAAAGCTTTTGCTTCT
The DNA here is from genome assembly GCA_947507805.1 of Aporophyla nigra. Lineage (NCBI taxonomy): Eukaryota > Metazoa > Arthropoda > Insecta > Lepidoptera > Noctuidae > Aporophyla > Aporophyla nigra. The sequence continues at coordinate 19,086,665 of OX382292.1, read as the reverse complement.
AATAGTGTGTTTGTTTTCATTAAAGTTAGAAGCATTTGTGGAACAACAAAGCTGACATGAAACCACCTGAACAACTGTGTTACACGCCTTGCTTTATCAGGTGGTTGACATCATAACAAAATAAAAACTTTTTTATTGTTAAATTTTTAGTTGTGGTATCCACCCCGCACTAATTCCAAACAAACAATGCATATTTATGCGATAGCAGAAATCGCGGTCGATTTGCTGTCATTTTTTAAAGAGTTCCGGTGTCTATCTCTGGAACTCATCATCAGATCTATATGAAATTATAGTATTGTAATCGGTCCTCAATAAGTCTACAGAGTTTACATGAAATTTGATCGTCTAAAGAGGGTCAAAATCGCGCTATAAAGAGTCGGTTACAAACAAACATACAAACATATAAGTGAAGCTAATATTAAGCGTGTAAAAATAGAAAAATTTCTCTTAAAACAATTAACTAATTTCATATTGTCCCTTCCGACCCCATCGGCTATCTGTTCTGCAAGCAATGTGCCCTGCCCACTGCCACTTAAGTTTAGCATTGCTTCGGGATATGTCAGTAACCTTGGTTCTCCTACGGATCTCATCATTTCTGATTCGATCACGTAAGGAAACTCCAAGCATAGCCCTTGTTGGGGCTTCAGTGGACTTCAGTGAAACTCCCTTATCAAGGTAATGGTTGTTTATTAAGGTTTTACTAGTTTTTAACAATAAAAGATGCGGAGCGTACAAGTTCGCGTGATGGTGAAAATTTTTGACAGTGAATATATCATTTATGGAGGTATTTCTAAAATAAAATAGGTACGGCGCCTGACCCTATTCAGATTGCACAATGTAACACACACAAAACACAAAGTCTTCGTAATTATAGTGCAGGCGTAAACAGCCCTCTCCATTGCTCTTTGGGTGCTTTCTTATGAGGCCCATTCTGAGCGACCACGTCTCAGTACGTTGACTACGTTGGATGCGAGAAGCACAGCACAGGTCGAAGTGGCGGTGCTTGGGGAGGCCTATGTCCAGCAGTGGACGTCTTTCGGCTGAAATGATGATTATGATATTGTCCCTGTTGTAAGACTTTAATGTTAAACATTGTTTGTATTGTCTTACAATTTCCATAACACAGTATCATTTACATGAATCATCAGCGATATAATTACGTCACACATTAATAGTACCTACGAATGGATTTCATTTTGATAGTTCAACAAGATTCATTTCGATAATTACGTTGTTGAGCAGATGAATTTTCAGCAGTATCCTTTAAAGTAATTCAGACTATAATTGATAGTGTGTTACGCCATAAGGATGCCGGAATCGATCCACCTAATGATGAAAACAATAAAAATCTGTAACAAAGTTTAATTAAAGAACAAGAGGTCACTTTAGGGCACGCCACAATTGCGACGGTAAGTCCCCTCTTCGAGGAATGGATAGAGAGGCGCCACGGCGTCCTCACCTTCCGCCTTACGCAGGTCCTCGCCGGGCATGGGTGCTATGGAGGGTTCCTGTTCAGGATAAGGCGGGAGGAAATGTCCAGGTGTTTCTATTGCATGGATCGTCTGGAGGACACGGTGAAGCATACGGTGGAGGTGTGCCCTGCCTGGGTGGAGCACCGCCGTGTTCTCGTGGAGGCGATCGGCGGCGGTGAACTCTCGCGTCCAGCCCTGGTGCAAGCCATGGTACGGAGCGAGAGGGCTTGGGAAACCATCACCTCCTTCTGCGAACTGGTAATGGTCGCGCAGGAGGAGGCGGGGCGCGTGAGGGAGAGGCAGTCTCCGCGCTCTCATGCCCCTAGACGCCGCAGGAGGGGATGCGTCGGGAGTCCATTGCAAAGTCCCGGCTACCGTAGGCGCGAGCTTGCGAGCGGCGAGCAATTGGTAGCTCATTGCCCGGTAAGGACCAGGCTTGGGTCGACGGTGCGGTGTGTTCCACACGCGCCTCAAAGAGATATCAGCAGTACTGAAGGGGTCTGCTAAGACCAATGCCTGCCAGGGTTGCGAGATTTGTTCTAAAGAGATCCCGTGGCCCTGGAATATATGCAACTGAAGGAACACGGGTGGGTTTTAGTCAGTAAAAGTCTGACACGTCCTCCGAGAGACGTCATTTGAAGATTTCCCACTCACAATAAAAAAAGCGGTCACTTTTTTATTTCTTTATTTTTAATTAGAACGGCCGAAGCCAATAATTACACTGTTTAAACATAGAATAAAACTATAAAATTGTTTTTTTATATGTTAAAGTTTATTATTTAATTACTACAGTCATGCATTCTTCTCACAAAAATTCAAACACTCTGACAGTATCATCTTCCATTAATTCGCAAACATATCATGTTCTGCGGCTAATGTCCGAGGAATAGGTACCTTGGAGTGCACACACAGAGTGACACGAAATGCGTACTTTAATTTATAATGTGTAAAGATTTTAAGCTGCCATATTATTAACTCATTTTAGACATTAACTGGGTACCTTCTACGACGAACTTACCAGTGTATTTGTAGCTACCCCAGAATTACACATGAAACAGGAGAGTACTGATGATAAACGTGCCTGCCTCATAGGAGAATGCCCTAGAAATAGACGTCTAATATTCTCAGGTCAAAAGTTATCAAGTGCAACATTGTAGTTACTTTATTGCTTAGTTAAGGCTAGGTTTGCAGTGTAATACTATTTGCATATTTTACCATTTATCTATTTATTAAAACAGATTCAATTTTTTTTTCTCTGGTGGTGCACATGGCGACATATCGAGTTATTTTGTACATTTCCAGTATCTGGCTCTTGTAATACAGGAACTCCTGGTACAAAAGCCAGGACTACACTGATGTTTGTAACTTGAAGTGAAAAATAAATAATAATAAAAACAAAGATTATGCTGACTTCTCATTGTACGAAAAGCCTATTCAATGCAAGGTCAGCTAAAACTGGAAGTGTAGCTTGCTATGTTGCCGTATGTATATGTCCACTTCGCTTCCACAAAAAGAGATTGCCGACGCATCAGCTCAATATTTCCTTTTGTCTCAGAATCCTCCTTTTGTTTCGACAGATGTGCGTTTGGTGGTCCTTTGGCCTGTAATCTGTACCCGTGTATCTTTCTAATAGGTTGGGGAAAAAGTTTCTTCGCATTTTTTAAGAAAATTCAAAACATTTTTTAATAAAGTTTATTTACATTTAACTAAAGTATGTAGGTACCATTTTGTTCAATAACTTTTTGCCATCTTGTAGGTAGGGACATGATCCCATTGCTATAGAAATTTTGGGACTTCTGGTCAAAATACCGCGACAAGTGGTTTTGGCAGTCCTCTCGTGATGTTAACCTGACACTGCCTAAAGAATTCTGAAGAGACCGAAACAGGTGGAAATCTGAAGGTGCAAGGTCAGGACTATACGGCGGATGCATTAACACCTCCCAGCCAAACTCTCTTAATTTTTGTTGGGTGGCTAAAGATGTGTGAGGTCTAGCGTTATCATGATGAAAAACCACACCCCTTCTGTTGATTAATTCCGGCCGCTTTCTCTCAATTTCTTGCTTTAATCTCATCAGTTGTTCGCAGTAGAGTTCAGAATCGATGGTCCTGCCTGGTGGTAACATCTCATAATGAATAATGCCCTTCCAATCCCACCACACACACAGCATCACCTTGTTGCGAGTTAACCCGGGTTTCGCCACAGTCTGTGAAGCCTGACCGGCCTTTGACCACGACTTTTTTCGCACGTTCTTGTCATACGTGATCCACTTTTCATCACCAGTTATCAGCTTCTTCAAAAATGGTTCGGTTTCATTACGTCGTAATAAAGAATCACAAATGAGTACACGGTTCATTAGGTTTCTTTCAGTGAGCTCGTGAGGTACCCAAATGTCGAGCTTTTTTGTGTACCCAGTTTTTTTCAAATGCGCCAAAACTGTTTTGTGGTCAATTTCCAGTTCTTCAGCTACGTCGTAACTAATGGTATGCCGATCTTGCTCCACTTTTTCAAAAATGGCATCCGTTTTATCCGTAATAGGGCGACCAGAGCGACGTGCATCTTGGACACCAACATTTCCGGATTGAAAACGCTTAAACCAAATTTGTGCTACTCTCACAGACACTACACTAGGTCCATAAACATCGCAAATTTTTTTCGCGGCTTGCGTTGCATTTTTACCTTTTTTGTAGTAAAATTTCAAAATGTATCGAACTTCTTCATTAGATTCACTCATCTTGACGGTACGAAAAACAAATGAAAATCACACATTTTCCTAATTTGATTTTGAAATTATGTTCTTTAAAATTTAAACTTTCAATGATACCAAAACCAGCCAGATATAAATAGTATAGCCAAAGAGATTTTATTACAAGTTCATACATACTATAATGCGAAAAGACTTTTTCCCCAACCTAATATTTCAAGATAATGTAACCCTAAAAATGAAAAAATTGGTCTTTAACAGACACTTCACAGTAAATTTTGTTTCTACCAACGGCTGTGTTTTTACTACTGGGTGCAGCTAACGTTGACAGGCGTCCGGGTAAACCCAAACACAGTCACGCTTTTTGGTTGCATGTGCGTCTAAATTAGACGGTGTACGGCCTGTCCTGTGCAAATACTGAATGCTTAATAATAAAAAATACTGTTTTTTTTTTTTAATTGTCGTGACTACAAAATTAAGGGTGCCCAGCCTTTTTACCCAAAAGTACCGATCTGTCCGGTATGAAGACCTAGCAACCATTGACGCTTCACATAAAATAATTAAAAACAATTAATCTAGCTCAGATAAACTGGTACAACAGAATATTTTTCGTGGGGGTTTCCGAGGTTACATTAATTAACACTGGGTATGTAGATAATTGTCCACATTGTTTGTCTATCTAAACAGACGTAAGAATAGGTATGAGCGTGGCGACTGTTTTAAAATCCAATTCATATTTGTTCTGTTGAAATTATCAGTAGCAGAAAGCTATCATTAATAAATAATATTTTTTGTTCAACCTATGTCACAATGATTAACTTCTAATTAGCTTGATCTCCATTCTGATCTATGGTCCCCAAACTAGTATAACTAAAATTTCTGTTTTAATTTCGAATATACAACATAAAATAAAAGATTTATAAAAGGAATATGTCAGGAGGCCATTTTATGTGACACATTCACTTCGTCTGTAAAGCATTCAGGCAGTTCATATTACCACATGACTTTGCTAGAACTGTTTAAAAAAAAAAACTTAAATGGATAAATTGATGAAATTTGGCATGATCTCCTTGTCTAGTCGAAAAGAATTTCCGATTTGTTTATCCTTGTAAAACATTTTGAATAATATCATAGTCCTAAGTTCTTGAGTGTTCCGTGTGGGACCAGACGTAAAGAATAGCACCATCTCATTTCTTCCCGTGGGTGTCGTAAAAGGCGACAAAGATATTTACTAGAGAATGGGTAGCAGCGTTCTCAATGCATTTTACCACCATACTGCAATCACCAACCCGCCTGCCAAGCGTGGCGATCACGGCAAACCCTCCCAAATTGGGGGAGGTCTATGTCCAGCAGTGGACGTCTTTCGGCTGAAATGATGATGATGATGAAGCTCTTGAGTAGGATTAATTACCGGGATCCTTGCTAGATATCCCTTCATTCGTATGATCCTTTTCTGTCCACCGCGCCGAAGAACCGTGTATGGAGCAAATTCTCCACTGCCAAGAATGTGCAGGTTCACAAACGAATGCAGTGATCTAATAAATCTACGATCTTCGGATATGGATGAAGTTCAGTAAGAAATTGATCGAATGTTTTCGAATGAAAAATCTAATTAATATGAAACAAACATTCCTTTTATCTCACATAATTTCATTCTTAAACATCTATCGGTTTCTAACTTAATTTCAAGTATATCCGATGACCTTGATTACTTATCTATTTTGATGACAATACTTATGGACTCACTTACTCGGTTCCGATCATGACTTATTGTTCTTTTTGCCTCTCAGGGGGCCAACCACCAGCTCTTAAAACAGTATTATTATAATCTTACTTTGACTTTTCGTTATGTATATATTACATAACCTCCTGGTTATGGTACGAAAAGTCAAAGTAAGATTATAATAATACTGTTTTAAGAGCTGGTGGTTGGCCCCCTGGCTGTAATAATTTTTGTGCACTCATTTTGATTTCTCTACTTTTTGTTAATTGTTCGTATGTGCGAGAGCTGAATCCCTGCTTGTTAATATGAATAATTTAACTACTCTAGTTTAAGAATGTTCAAGTATTAGGTAACAATAATAAAAATGCTGTAATTTACCGTATTTTGTTATTTAGTTCTATTGCTTATTGTAGTGCCTGTTGTGTATACGGACGTCGAAAATATTTGATTAGCATAAATAAATAAATACCTAAAAATCTTAGATTAATAGTGGTATAGGTAAGAGTAGTAATAGATGCACTACTAAGCCTCTCGATTATCTTTCGAGGAAAACTGCGTCTTGTAAGATAATAGTACCAAGATGGGTTTAATTTCTTCATTGCTCGTAAGTTCTAAGTTTACTGTAAATTGCAAGCTTCCCCTTAACAGTTGACTAACAGTGACTCTGGGTACCACTGTCTTGATATCCATCAGTTCATCGTCTCCGAACAACTTAGCACGATGTGGTGCAAGTGTTTTTTGTTCCATTTCTGTTTGTTCAGATTTATCTTTGGTGACAAAAGTTTTACAATCGTACTGGACACAACTGCATCCATGCAAGAAGAATTAGATGTAATAAAAGCGAATTTACCACCAGCTATAATTACTTCTAATAACACGGGTATTACTAATTATATTTTGGTTCCTTTTAATGATCCAGGTAAGCATTGTTCCATTTTAGTTTAACTCTTCATTTTAAACAACCAGTGATAAATCAAAAATAGCATTGAAGTTAAATCGCAAAAGGGTTATCAGTGGACTGTGGACCAAGGGTTTGTCCAGTTAGGCTTTGAAGAAATTCTGTTACAGGATTGCACGGACGTTTCTCAATCGTCAGCCACGACCCTTCTTCCTTTCCTAGATATTAATAACATGATCCTAATAATGAGCGGTTTTGCCAGGAATTCCTTGCAAAACCGCTCATTATTCTTGCTTATTTCGTTGAATCACTGTCCAACGTTTATGTCTAGTGATTAAAAGTAACCTAAGAAAATAAAAGGGTGACAACAAGGCAACGCAGTCGCTGTGATTGAATTGTCCTGACAGAGCCCGATTTCTTCTCTGCAACATATGACGTAGAATAAACGCATAAAATGTAAGCGTGCATTTACTCGTGTAGTTGTAGCAGACATATTCCATTTAGATTGATACCTTACAATTATAATTTGTGATATCATATCTCGCAAAACTACAATGTAACAGTTTAGGTTTAAAGAATCTTTCCTTCTCAAAAGAACATGATACAGCTCACTTAAATGAGATTTAACATTTAAAATTAATAATCGTCGTCTAATGACGAAGCATGCAGGTGTAGAATAAGTAGGTAAAACTATAACAACGAATGAGATCAACAGCAAACATAGCAAAAATGTAGGTACTTAAATATAAAAAGTTAATACAGCTGGCCAATTTGACACCAAGGTACCCTCATACGTACTGATTTTTAGGGTTCCGTTGCCAAATGGCAAAAAACGGAACCCTTATAGATTCGCCATGTCTGTCTGTCTGTCTGTCTGTCTGTCTGTCTGTCTGTCTGTCTGTCTGTCTGTCTGTCTGTCTGTCCGAGTATGTCACAGCCACTTTTCTCCGAAACTATAAGAGCTGTGCTATTGAAACTTGGTAAGTGGATGTATTCAGTGAACCGCATTAAGATTTTTACACAAAAATAGAAAAAAAGCAATAATATTTGGGGTTCCCCATACATAGAATTGAAACTCAAAATTTTTTTTTTCATCAAACCCATACGTGTGGGGTATCTATGGATAGGTCTTCAAAAATGATATTGAGGTTTCTAATATCATTTTTTTTTTAAACAATAATATTTGGGGTTCCCCATACATAGAACTGAAACACAAAAAAAAAAAATAATCAAACCCTTACGTGTGGGGTATCTATGGATAGGTCTTTAAAAATGAAATTGAGGTTTCTAATATAATTTTTTTCTAAACTGAATAGTTTGCGCGAGAGACACTTCCAAAGTGGTAAAATGTGTGTCCCCCCCCCCCCGTAACTTCTAAAATAAGGGAATGATAAAACTAAAAAAAATATATGATGTACATTACCATGAAAACTACCAACGAAAATTGGTTTGAACGAGATCTAGTAAGTAGTTTTTTTTTAATACGTCATAAATCGTAAACCACAATTTACCTTTCATTCAGTCAACTCAAATATAAAAATTAAAAAAAAACATTTAATTTCATAAACGATGATGACGAATGATGATGATGATGACCTGCAGGTTTGTATGGAACCCTCGGTGCGCGAGTCCGACTCGCACTTGGCCGGTTTTTTCATTTTGTGAGGAGCGCAAACAACGATTACGAAGCGAGCTACTTGTGTGAATGTGTTTGTGAGTGCTAGTATATATTTATAGTTTACGACTCCGGATAATACTTCGCATTGCATTTGGCTAGGTAACAATAAGTCGTAAGTACCTTGTAGCAAAAAACAAAATATATCAATTAGCTTGGACAGAAAAGGGAAATCCGTGAACGAATAAAGTGTCTAAATTACTTATAGGTTCCTTTTTTCAATTTAGTTTTTATTATATTTCAATTGTGAAATACTCACACGGCCACCTTGTAATGTTTTTAAATAATGGTAATACAGAGAGAAAAAAAACATATGTGGTCGAAGCTAAGTTCTCACTGTCATTTTATTTTGTCACTGTTCCAATTTTGAAATCGGAATAATACAAAAAAAAAACATTTTAATTACAATAGGTCGCCGTTTCCCATAAAACAGGGGCAACATTACCGTAGAGATTTTTAAGCAAGCAATAGTTTACCTAAATTAAGTAACCTGTTGTCACCTCCAAGAGCATTTACAACTGCTGTCATGCGGTTCGGCATGAGATTATAATTTATGCCACTACAAAGTGTTGTGAAATGTTTTTCCATGCTATAAAGATGATAGTTTTCAGGTCGTGCAAAGTTTCTAGAGCTGGTTAGTTAATTCGAATAGCCTCTTCAGCTCAACTAATAAACGCTCTATTCAGCCATTCCATTACTGCCATACTAACATTTTACTTTTTCACTATGCATTTTACCACCATTCTGCGATCGCCAACCTGCCTGCCAAGCGTGGTGCTTATCCATTTTTTCTCGTGGCTGTCGTATAAGGCAAGACTAAGGGACTGACAAGAGAATGGGCAGCAGCGTTCTCTATGCATTTTACCACCATACTGCGATCGCCAACCCGCCTGCCAAGCGTGGCGATTATGGCAAAGCCCCTCAAATTTGGGAGGCCTATGTCCAGCAGTGGACATCTTATGGCTGTAATGATGAACGGTAATGTGGCCCAGGTACTTAAAAGTGGTTAACCCTATTCAGACTAGCACCGCAAAGAGTGATCAGAGGTATACAAGAGAAAAATTTGCTTTAAAAATCGCTCTTCTTAGGGTCGTACCTAAGCCCATGAGTCCCAACATATATCTCACAAATGCACAAAAGTTGTCGCAACCCCCAAACTGACGGCCTCAGCAGCACCATATCATAGTCCTTGGCGGCGCACGAAGCCGCGAGTCTCCAAGGATTATTGCGATGGTTAATTCTTTAACGGCAGAACTACATGCATGAAGTTGTGCACCTAAATTTCGCTGACTAAGTCCAGATTGTAGAAGTGGTTCAGTTTGCGTGGCTACTTCAGGTGCAGTGGTTTCTTTTTTCTTCTCATTAGTTCTCTTTCGTTTTTATCATGGTCTGACAGTTTGTGTAATTTATGCGGCCTACATAAATGCGCTTTCTTTGGCATTGTTCGTCCTAAAGTCCTGCGTTGAGCTGCATGATCATGCCGGGGTCGCGTGATTGTTCGAATGCCGGGGTCGCGTGATTGTTCGAAAGAGATACCGTGACCCTGGCACATGGGCAACTGAAGGAACACGGGTGGGTTTTAGTCAGTAAAAGTCTGACACGCCCTCCCGCTCCGCCCAGAGCGGGAGAAGTTATTTGATGATTTCCCATCCAAAAAAAAAAAAATGCTGCATGATTATTGATAAATGGGTGCACTTATTTGACAGGTCCACTTAATCTGTGTGGTTCTTTCTTTAAAAGACCAACCAACCCACATGGCCTTCACATGACCTGACCAAGGTTGTCTGGACTTTAACAGAGACTGTGACCTCTGAGTTTGTTTCTACCTTACTTCTCTGAGTAGTCAGATCGGAAACGCCGATATGATTGACGTGTAAAAATGTTTGTAAAAACCTACTTGCAGAACTTTAGTTTAGAATTGTATGGTTGTATTGTATTGTATTACATACAATTCTCTCGATACTCTTTGCAAGCAAACAAACCATAAAATTACGACTGACTGCGATATTTTATCAATGCTTGTTGCTTCAGTAAGATTCACCAAACTCAGATTTTCTTTTGCTTTATCAAATTCGTGATTCTGAAATTAGAACCAGTAAGTAGGAGTAAGTTTCAAAACAGCATATAAACTTTTCTCTGTCATAAAACTATTTTGATGTTTTAGGCTTTTAAACAAAAAAATCACGGTGACTCGTTTAGGAGTCCGAGAGTACACCCAGGTGATGGTGTGTCGGGTGATGTATTTATTTCCAAATGATCTTTTATCGAGCTTGAACTTGCGTAGTAAAAAAAGTTGCAAAATATTTGTACTCTGGCCGACATTTTTTTTATTTGATCCATCGAATGAAACTTCATTCGATAATGGAGGATAAAATAAAAAAGTCGCAACTGCACTGTCATTAGCCATTCTCTAAATAAGTAATGAACTCAAATTTAATTGTTTATTAATTTCGTCTTTCAGATATAGGAGAGCCTACGGTAGTCCCCACACCAACACAGCTCTTATCTTCACTAAATGCTGTCACAGTCAGTGGTGGACGCAAATGTCCTGAAAACTCACTTGCAGGCATAGAGAAAGCACTACAAATAAGCAAGCACAAATCTAACATCTTTCTGTTCACTGACGCCTACTCTAAAGATGTTAGCAAATTTGGTTCAGTGGAAAACTTGTGCCGAAGTACTGGGAGTCAGGTAATGTATTCTTCTTTTTTGGAGTTTTGTCTAGTATCCACACCTTCCGTATCCACGATTTGTTACCAAAGAAAGAAAGAAGAAAGAAAGAAAGAAGAAAGAAAGAAAGAAGAAAGAAAGAAAGAAGAAAGAAAGAAAGAAGATAGAAAGAAGAAAGAAATAAATACATTTATTTAGCACAAACTCAAAGGCACATAAAATAATAGAACAAAAAATACATAAATTAACAAAAAACAAATATTAAAAAGAAAATCAACAAAAAGTGTAAAGTGCGATGCAAAGTATTCTCGGTTACTTTGGTCACATTCGGAACCAGATAATCTTGAAAATTTGGTGGTGATGGGCAAGGATGGGAAAGATCTCGCAGCCGGTCACCTAACCGCTGGTCCGTCCAACTCACTGGACTCGTTGTTACGACGGCCATGAGAGAAGCCGAGAACCGAAAGAAGTGGAAGAACATGGTAAATAAAGCCACGAAAGACTTTCAGGGACACGACCTTCATTAATGAAGTACGCGACAAAGAAGAAGTTGAGATCCGCACCTTTGATATCGTCAGTGATTAAAGTATTGCTCCAGTAACACTGTATTCAGGGCAGATTTTAGAACCTATATAGTAGTGTGCTAATATTCCGAAATTGGTGACTTACGCGACTTACGTGAGTCATTTATTATTACATAAATTATTTCATCACCACTGCTCTCAAAACGGTGAAGGAAAACATCGTGAAGAAACCGGCATTTCTAAGAACCAAAAAATCGAAGACATGTGACATCTACCAACCCGCACTGGGCCTGCGTGGTGGATTATGGCCCACTCCCTCTCACCCAGAGGAGGCCTGTGTTCCAGCAGTCGGAACATTATACGCTGCTGTCGGTGATGATTCCGAAATTGGATTGCAACGTTCAATGTATTCTCGATGAAAGCGTTCAGTACCAAACACGTTGTTCAGTAATACTGGGTGTAAGGGACAGCCCTCCACAAACTGATGGGATGGATTCAGAGATGACCAGCACAAGAAATAATTTCAGGACCGTTATGGGAATCTAATAAACCTGATTTGTTTTATTTTCTCACACGCAATGTATCTCGGATCAGTGCAGAAAGCCGCCTTTGTGTAATCGCCGACGACGAGTTCGATGAACTCTGTAGTTAGACGGGAATCACTTCCCGTCTAACTACAGAGTTCCGTCAGCTGATTTTAAACGTCGTTCGTTAGATTATTTCAACATCCATTGCTGTTTTTTTTATTGTAGCCGAATTGTTTACATAAATGGAGTGCTGCTTTCAGAGAATGTAATTTTACATTGAAATAAAACTGAAAAAGATGAAAAAAATCAAATAAAATCCGGAGAAAAATTCCGGTGCAATATGGTTCAAAATAAGGAGCTGAATGCACTCTGTCAGTTTGTGGAGGGCTGTCCCTTACACCCGGTATAAAACAAGCGAAATCTCTACGCTTATCAGTGTAGTAATTATTCAGTCAGCGTAATTTGTACTGTAACCCGAGACAGCAGGTAAGGATATCTGTGGCATAGGTTAGTTATATTCTTTGGAAATCCCAACTCGCAAAATGCTACTGATAAAAATAACCTTCTTATCATTTTAAAAACATTTGCTTGCTCCTTGCACTTTGCTATCTTTTTATGTATTGTATACGGAGTTGATATGACAGAGGGGCATTAAATTACACTACGTATACTATACGTGTTTAGTATTAATTCGATACGGTATAAAAATAAAAAGCACCAAAAATTAGTTTTTTTTTTTTCAAACAAACTAAATAGCTTACAAATCAGAGTAAAACGCAACCACCCTTTATAAATAAATTTAACTGACCTTAGATACCTAGGTAAGAACGACAACGCCGCGCGCGCGCGTTTGGCGTCACGGCGTGTGTTATCTCGTATCAAAGAGGGCGGCCGCGCGGCTGACGCGCTGGGTTTATGTTAGGTTTTGAAATACGCGCACAACAGTCACAACAAAAACACTAAATTTTTAAATTCTCGATGTGTCCTCCATTCACGTTAATGCACAAATTATACCGACGGAGAATATTGTTATTTATTTTTCTAATTACATCACTGTCCGTCGCTAAGCACTTTAATTTTGTAAAATGCTAAAATAATCCTATTTTTTAGTTCAACAATTGTATTTACCTCAGAGGCATACACTTCACCCTTAATGTACCCCCACAAAAAGAAATCCATGGGAGTGAGGTCTGGAGATCATGATCGTGGAACAGTCGTGTCGTTTCACAAAAAAAACTAACACTGAATAATAATAATCCCAAGTTGTGTTGACAGTGTCCTGTAACGTAACGTACGTTACAGGACACTGTCACAATAATAAAAAAGAAATACTGTCTGTCTTAAACTAAAAATCACAATAGGGAAGATGCAAATATAATATTTATGAAAATTTTATGATTAAAATGTTAAAAGAGTATAAAAGAAGGGCCACTGCAATGTTTTTATGTTACATAATGTTCATTTTTAACAATAATTACGAGTTAAAAATGACTTGAAACAAAACGTATTTCAAAACACCAATCAGCGTTTATAACAAGAGTGACGTCACCTCACTCCTGTTATGACAACTTATTGAGGCTATGGATGTAAAAGTTAATATTATTTTATGGGAATATTAATTGCATTTTTATTGTAAAAATGGAAGGTAGGTTTATAAAAGCAGATTCCAGGAATTTACTAAAGAGTTATTTTTCAGAAAAAGTTTTCCTCCACGCATTTTAAACTTTAATCCAATTTTTGACGTCATTCTCCAACTATAAATGTAATACATGTTATAGACAAGTTTGTAAGTATTAGGTAGGTTACTAACGTGTTTTCACGTACAAGCAGATTTACTAAACATATAACAAGTATATTCGCTGACTTATTACGTCAAAGTGATCTTCACAGTTCACAGCATCGAATAATGCAAAAAGGAAAGAAAGCTATGCAATGAAGAATGAATGATGCATGATGATGATGTGATGTATTGTGGATTGCAATAAAGTTTTGAGTATTGAAATGGTGTTTGGAGAAAACTGAAATTTCTTTTCACAGCTTGAAACCAACTTTTTCTCAGTTTTGGGTCTCAAGGTCCAGTCAAAAACAATTTATTTGGAAACTTTGTTTAAGTATACACGGACTCACTGGCTGGATTATTAGTGGTATTGTTATGATCACCTGATGTTGACGGATAGTCCATTTTTTTTTTTTTTTTTTAATATCTCAACAGTCGAAAAAATATGCAAAAGTATGAAAGCCGACCAACAAATACAACCAGTGACAGACAAGAATGACGTCATCGGAACTATAGGTCCGTTTTCGCGGGAAATTTAAACTGTCAATTTAAAACCTCATTTTTTCCGATAAATTACAATATTTTAATTTTTTTATATATTTGTGGTCTATTCTACATGGAATTCTTTAAAGTGAAAACAAAAATAAAAATATTGCATGTTGCCTATTGTCAGCGCACGAGTTCCAAAAAACAAAATCTGCGCGGAAGCGTGTTACGCAACGCACATTCTCGAAGGATCGCGCCGGCGAACTGAATAAACAAGTTTTTTAGGCCGATCGCAAGGATCTTAGATGCAGTAGCAAAACAGTGACGTACTTATTTCTCTTTCTTTTATGCACGGGTATTTTTTGTATAACTGTCACTCTCGTAATAAAAGTGTAAGTGTGTGTATTCATTGCTTCCTTGTTTGCATTGCCATCTTTTAGCGAAAATATTTGGTTTTACTTGTGACTTGGATCAGAGCGGCAACAGTGCATTTCAGATTTATCATTTTAAGGTGCATGACCTATGCGTATAGGCATAATCAGCTGTTAGAAAAGATACATCGTGTTCAAAAAGGGCAAAATCTTAAAAAATCATTTGCGAGTAAACTACTGCTCCTATTTAATTGATTTTTGGTACAGGGCTTGAACATGGTGCCTAGTATAGGCAGTTTAAACGAAAGCCCCTCTGTCGTATCAAGTTTGTATATAAACGCGCCCGAATGGATGTTGTAGCACGCACAATGGATGGTCCCGTATTTGGGATGAATTTCTCCCAAGAAAAAACTTAACATTGTTGTCTAAAAATATGTTCTACCAGAGATTCCAACTGCAAATTTAAGTTTGTACGCATAATATTGAGACATTTACCATTTCATTAAACACCGTAGACTTGAAAGTTTTCTTAGAATCTATTAGTATAGATCTTTTTCCTATTTGTTTTCAAAATCTTAGGTTTAGTCAGTACGGAAATCAAGGGAGTGCAATTTTTTCTTCTAAAATAACTTTAAAACGACACAACTATAAAATAATGTAAAGCTAAAAATTTTGCCTGGTTGAACGCGCTAAGATTAAATATTCAAAATAGTAACAGATGGGTAAAGAGACTGACACACGACTGAAACTATAAGGGTTCCGTTTTTTCATTCGGACGTAGGAACCCAAATTAAATGTTATTCAGAGATAACTAGAAAAAAAAAATTCGTTAAGAATAGGGAATTCCGATGTTGATATCAGCAATGTACACTTTGCCACGTTAATCATAATATTTAGATTCTCAAAATACTTAGGTGGACAAGGAATGGCAATGGTTAGGTCAGAGTGCTTACTCTCGAATATAATTCCAATAGATCGACATTGGTCAAACGTCAGTTGGTTGAGTTAAACGTCAGGGATTGGCTAGACTCAGTGAGTCCAGCCAATCCCTGACGTTTGACTGACAATTCCAATGTCGATCTATTGGAATTATATTCGAGAGTAAGCACCCAGGTGCGTGGTACTCGCAACTGGCGTGCGTGTATAACCAGATGTATAAACATAACCAAAGCAAAAAGAGTATGAAATTATGATAGCAGGTAGGGTTCCCACCTTTTTTTTTTGCAATTAAAGTGCTTTGTTTATTATAGGTAAGAAAAAAAAAGTACATGGTATAAAAATAAAGTACGATTTATTTTTCTTTATTATAATATTTAAAGACATATTTTTGCTTTTTGCAGTTTGCATCGAATAAATTTCGTTTAAAGAAAAAGTACTTACCTACGACTAATCTTTTCAAAACCCCAAAGAAATTAAATCTTGCAAAATAAAGTATTTTCGTGTACTTTATTTTTCTCATAAAGTATAGAGTACAATTATGTGAAATAACGTACAATACTTTATTATAAAGTACGGGTGGCAACCCTAATAGCAGGTGGCGTTCTGTAGTTTCTACAAACCCGTATGTGAAGCAGGTATGAGTTTATGTATGTATGTGGATATGTAGGGGGGTAAAAAGTTTACACTTGGTTTACAGGTCGTCATATTTTTGACTGGCTTCTGTTTGCCAGGGTCATCCCCGACTGTGAATGAGCAAGTTTATTATGATGTCGCTAAAGCTTGCTCCGGCGCAGTCCTCCATTTTGATCCTGCGACATTGAGACAGGTACAGGACTTACACATTTTTCTTTGATAGATAGTTATTACTCTGTCATACGCTGCTGTAAAGTAAAATATAGTTGCACATAGATCTAAATTGGGTTCGTTTTTAACCGACTTCAAAAAGGAGGAGGTTATCAATTCGGATGTTTATATGTTTTTTTTTTTTTTTTTATGTATGTTCGGCCATAACTCCGTCATATATAGACGGATTTGCAAAATTCTTTTTTTGTTCGAAAGGGGTTTATTCCGAAATGGTCCCATATCATTTTCATATAGATCTGATGATGAGTTCGGGAGACAGACACCGGAACTCTTTAAAAAATGACAGGAAATCAACCGCGATTTCTGCTATCGCATAAATATGCATTGTTTGTTTGGAATTAGTGCAGGGTGAATACCACAACTAAAAATTTTAAAATAAAAACTTTTTTGCAAAAAAAAACAACCGACTTCCTTAAAAACACTACAAAGTGAAAAATAACTTTAATTTCGGAAGTCGGTGGCAAAAAAACCATAAATACAGATCCTAAGACACCGACTACCGAAATTAAAGTTATTTTTCACTTTGTAGTGTTTTTAAGGAAGTCGGTTGTTTTTTTTTGCAAAAAAGTTTTTTTTTCATTCGTGATTCAAGTAATATTTATTTTATTTACCAAAGAATACACGATTACCCTAAGCAAGATCCCATTTCCTCCCGTAGGTGTCGTAAGACGCAACTAAGGGACTAACTAGAGAAAGGGCAGCAGCTTTCTCTATGCATTGTATCAGCACTATACTGCGATTGCCAACCCGCCTGCCAAGCGTGGCGATTATGGCAACCCCCCCACCCCCTTTTGGGGGAGGCCTATGTCCAGCAGTGGACGTCTTTCGGCTGAAATGATGATGACTCTAAGCAAATGTGGTGTTGATTATTTAGATTTTTTTTAAATCCTCGAATATCTCCTCGAAATCCTATAAAATCTCGAAAATTTGCCGATAATTGCCGGACGAGATCTCGAACGGCCAATCTCGACAAACGAATATAGCATGCAACGTCTCGAGTTGCCAGTCACGACTTGAATTGTGTCTTGCGGGCTGTGTACGATCTTAAAGATGAGGATAACGTGACCCAACAGAAGTATGTAAACGTTAACATCAACATTTTATAAAATGTTTCAGGCTTTCAACTACATAAAAGAAGTAATAAACGTAGAATGGACTGATGTGATCAACTACGATACTTTTACAGAATACAAAGAATTGTCTGTAAGTATTTTCTATTTAGCAACCTGCACTCGGCCAAATCAGAAATAAAACTATCCGCAAAAAAGCTGGGGTTACTGACATAGCTCGTAGAGTAGGCAAACTGAAGTGACAGTGGGATGGTCATGTCTGTCGAAGGACCGATGGCCGGTGCAGCAGACGCGACATAAAGTGGAGACCACGTATTGGAAAGCGTAGCATGGGACGCCCCCCAGCTAGGTGGACCGACGATCTAAAGAAAGTGGTTGGGGCAAACTGGATTCGATTGGCGGAGGACAGGGTGTTGTGGTGAAACATGGGAGAGGCCTATGTCCAGCAGTGGACTGCGAGAGGCTGAGTTGATTGGTTGATTAACTCACTCTCACAAAGAGGACGCCTGGGCCCCAGTGAGGACGTTGGTAAGTTTGAGTAACCTGGATTAACCTGATACCAGGAAATGAACTACTATATCATTACCAAGCCAATACCCCAGAAGGGACAAGAAGACTAAAAGAACTGGCTCTGTTGTTTTTCACAAAACGGGGAAGTGAACTGAATGTATAAAAATCACAAATATTCCTAGTATCATTATTATAGATCTCTGCTACTATTGACCAAAGCTACAACTAAAATATAAATTACAATTGACAAATATTAGTTTAAGGTGGACTCATTCACGAAGACTGTGTTGCTGGTAGTTTCCGGAGATTACCCTAGACTGGAAATGTCAACTCCGGATAACTCAGTGAGTGCAGTCGAAAAGATTTTGGACACCAGACACACGCAGGTATTTCATCATCCTAATAAAACTTAGGACTAATGACTTCGTGTGTCGAACGTAAAGAATAGCATCATCCCATATCTTCCAGTGGGTGTCATAAAAGGCAACTAAGGAAATCACTGGAGAATGGAAGCAGCGTGGACTACTCATTTTACCAGCATACTGCGATCGCCAACCCACCAACCAAGCATGGCAATTATGGCAATCCCCCCCATAATTGGTTGAGACCTATGTTCAGCAGTGGACGACTTTTGGCTGAGATGATGAATAATCCTTATAATTAAATACCGTAACTTCTTGAGAGAAGGTTTAAACAACCAGTATGTTTAGCTGAACTCTGTGTGTACTGTATGTTTAGTGATATTAGTCTGAGTCTGTCGAATAAACCAGGTGTTTCCTTCTTCATCATATAAGCCCTTAATCTCCTTTTATGACTGCATTAAAACACTCCTTCCGAGTGTTCTTATCATGCGACCGATACATTAAAACTTAACACTTTCGTTGTTATTATTAATTAAATCGGTTACGATATATACACACGACTGTTTATAGGGACGATGGTCCCGTTAAAATTGTTGTAAAGTGACAAATTTTTCTTGCAGGTTGTCCGCTTGACAAAGCCGTCTATCGGTGACTACAAGGCCACAATCAGATGTCGAAACAAAACATCCGTCGTACTATACAAAAAGTATGAGCTACCGTTGCGGTTTGGATTCTCTACGAAGCAGCCTAGAAGTATGCGCGAAACTAGCAGAAGACCAATGTCAGGTAAAAGGTTTTCATTTCTTTTCCTTTTCACAAAATCAAGATAACTGCCGTCGTTATCGCATTGAGAAGATATCGAAAAAGCACAACCAAAAACGATGGTACAATTTTGTTGATAAGTCTAAAACCTACACCCCTAGCCAAGTTGATAATCTGCAATCGTTAACGCTAGTCGCTCAACGTTAAGTCACGTGGTTAGAACAAACGAATAGAAAATTTGTAGTCAAGTTCACATCGTTCAAAATGATAGAACGATTTTTTATCGTTTCTACAATGTTCAACGCCATCCTTTGTTATAATGTGTCATTTTTCTATAGACATTGTAGAACGAGCGGCCGACTCAGGCGTGTCAACATGGCTACCAATTTATCGTTTTCTACAATTACTGACACCGAGGCGTTACCGATTGGAGAACGGAATTCGACACGAAACGGTTGTAACTTGGCTAGGGGGGCAGAATAGGTTTAACGATCGCTGTAGTTTCAATAATTTTGTTACAGGTAGAACAAACAAAATCCTAATAGATGCAACGCAAAGTAAAATGAAACTGGAAACAATAGAAATACAAGTGGCTAACGAAAAAGAGAAAAAATCATTGGTGTTCGAAGAAAATTCTAGTACAGGCATGTACTTGACAGAAACTTTCATTGAACCGGGCAAGACTTTTTGTATTTGGGTGAATATGATTTATTTAACTGTTTGATATTATCCTTAGATCTATCAGTCAGATTTTCATAAGATGAGTAACTTGGAAAACAATTGGAATATTCATTAGCTTTCACAACAAAATTGAAATGCTGGCTTGGGACAAAAATAAATTTAAAATTAATATCTTCGCTGCAAAACCTACTTATCGTTTCAGGTGAAGGGCTATGACACCTCCACAAATCAAGAGATTCAGGGTTCATCGGAATATTTCATCCACCAAACAAGTAATTGTTTTATTTTCAACTACCCCTTATGTTTGTCATTTGCCTTTAATTTTGCTTGCAAATTTTACCGCAAAGATTTCGCTCAAGATCATCAATAAATGTTCCCTTTAAATACAAATTGTTGATCTTCTGTATTTAGGTGCCGAGATAAATTCAAGATGGATAAAACCACAGTCAGAAATATTAGATACTGAACAACTGATTGACTTTGGAACAAACGCAACATTTGCATGTAAAGTTACTGGTTACCCCGAACCCAACATATCGTGGGAAGATGACGCCGGAGTAACTTTGCCGTCAGAGGTAAGATTGCGAAAATGTTCATAAGTACATCTCAAAGATGTCATAAAGCAATATGAAGTTATTTTTATTTTGATTCTATTATGGCAAACCGTACTAGAATCAAAATCATCACATACAATGTTTGATTATCGCTTTCCGCGATCTCTCTCTTTCTTTCTTAGATATGTTTAAGAATAATCCTTAGCTGACGGCTTCTCTAAAAAATCTTGTTTACTGAGTCCAACAGTAGCTCTATGAGTTTGAGAGACATAGGTGTGTACGAGTATGGTACCTACATATACTTACCGATTCTCTTTTTGTTCCAGAGTGTGTTACTAGAAATACCATCACTGTACATAAGTTACGTCAGCATAGAAAATGTTACAAAAAATTCTACGATCTACTGCAAATCTAAAAACTCCGAAGGTGAAGCCTCTCATAGTTTAAATCTGTATGTTTACAGACCGTACATATTTGACGTTATTCAGACACCAGCAGGTATTATAACTATTGTCGCTTTTGTGCTTTAAAAATATTATAGAGTAAGTAACTGGTACACAGTAGGTTAAAAAAGGAAACATTTCTGTCCGAGACCTACTAAACCGATGAAGGGCTAAACTCGTGGGTAGTAGTTGTTTTTTTACCTTTTTTTATTTGTTTTTTTTTTTAAACTAGCACTAATGGATTATTGTTTATAAGTGTGTCCTACTTTTATATGCTCATCACTTTGAAGGGGCACCGGCTTCTAAGATACAGGCACATAAACCTAGTTTAGAAATCACAGTTTTTCACACTATAACACTAAACTTAAGGCATTTTTTATATTTTAAAATGTAAATTAATTTATGGAAAAATAAAGATTCATTTATTTATATTTCATTTATTTATTTATATATGCATTGTACGGAATCCTCTCTGAGTGAGTTCAAATCACACTTGTTCGGTTGGTCTATGATAAATATAATATTTATTTACAAACCACGATACATGTGAATCATCTACCGTAAGGCAAAGTATAATGCAAAAAATTAAGGTAATAGAGTACTTATTATTCCAGATCAGACAATAGAATATGGCAGTGAGGGTAAGTTATACTGCAAAGTGATAGCATACCCTGCGGCGGAGACAAAGTGGTACCACAACGACACTGCAGTGATCTCGTCTGATGACCTGCAGATTGACCCAGAGACCAACACCTTGTGGATCAAGAACATGACTGTGAGCAACATCGGCGAGTACAAGTGCGAATTGATGAACGAAGCCAACATTAAAACTTATAGCGCTACTGTTACAATTTCAGGGATAGGTAAGCTACTTGAAAATTTACTGCTAAATAGAGATCAATGCTCGTCTATGACAAGACCCAACCCTGCAGTGGGAAAGTAACAGACTGGTGCTATTTATAAATATAGATATTGAATAAATTGAATTACATATAGCTGCATAAATGCTTGATAACTTATCTAGCATATAATTTCATATACGTTTAAATATAATAAATAAATAAAACTTTTCCATACAACAGAAACATTTTTAATGTACATTACAATTTATTACAAGTTGCAAAATCTGTACTTAATACTTTACTTTTAAAAATCAAAATCTGTACTTTTTACTTTATATATAACGCTGTCATTTAAAGTAGGATAATCTATACTTTGAGAAACAGTTCTGTATCAGTTATAATTTGTCTAGTAGATAATTCCAGACACTGAAGAACAGGTAACGTAAGTCTTTAAAGCCGGTTTATATATTGATGTATTTTGCAGAGGCACCGCAAGTGGAAGTAGATAAAACAAATATGATGCTGAAGCTGGGAGATTGGAGTAACCTTGAATGCAGGTAAAATTCATGATTCTATGATTATCTTTAAAAAAAAGTTTATTTGCTATACAGGTTTTCGTAGGAACAATAACACAGGCATATCTTGCTTAAAAGGAGGCTACAATCATATATTATGTGATTGTAGCCTCCTTTTAAGCATATACGCCTGTGTTAGGAGATGTATATATGTATATGTATATGCCTGTGTTAGGAGACTCTACTCCTCCACAACAAGACGAACGCAATAATAATCTGTTAACGCAAATATAACTTAACCTAGGACATGCAATATATAATTAAAATAGTAAATATAACTAGGTACTAAGTATTCAAAGAACAATCATTACAATATTCGGCGTGTGTGGGTGGGGAGGGGTTGTGTCATGTGTTTCAGTGGGTTTGGGTGTGTGGGTGTGGTGGTGTATATGTGTGTGAGAGTGATGTTTGTGTGTACGTTTTGCAGATGTGTTCTTGTTTTGCTTTTATTACTCTCTTTCTCTCTTTAGCCTTTTGCCATCTCTTAACTTTAGTGTCAGTTTTTTATACAAAGTTTTTTTCGACTCCCATTCTGTTTCGTAGAATCCGTCATCAGACCTTGCTCGGATCCTACGGGTCCTTTAGGAATGAATGAAACCATTCTTCTTTATTGTTATTTATATTATCAATTTATGTGCCTAGTTTTTTTACCAACTACGTCGAACTTGACTTTCTTTACATGTAAAATATTCGTATTTATTTGCAACCGCTTATGCAGCTGAGTGTTATAGGTGATTTATATTATCAAGGAAGTAAATTGTTTGTATAATTTCAGGATAATTAAAGGCAAACCTTCACCATCCATTACATGGACGTTTAAACCTGAGAATGGGTTTGAGTTCGGCTCATTGCCGGATGGCGTGGTGGCAGACGGCGAGAAACTGAAGATATCTTCTGCACAGCCAGACCACAAGGGCACCTACAGATGTGATACCGCTAACATAGAAGGACAACATTCTGCTGATATCACTGTCCAACTGCAATGTAAGACTATTATTTCCAACAGGCTTCCACGAATCACAACTAATTTCTAAGCAAGAATGGTTGATTCTAGCAAGACAGTTGATTGTCGTTAGTAATGGTCCTAGGACACCTCCCAGGAACATTACTAACGACGGTGAGTGACTCTCCGTATCGGCATAAACTATGACGGACTTCTCCTGCACTATTGCCAGTCATCTGATATGTTTTGTCCTGCTGAATGGTTATTTCTCTGCTTGTCGACCATCGGCCGCTGGAACTGCACCAGCTGGACTTCCAAGTGTGTAGAAGAGGTTAATAATAGTAAAACCTTAATGTGTTTGCCTTTGACCCGGAACGGTTTTGTATGGTTTTAGTTATTCGTGTTTTTTATCTCCGAAAAGCTGATAGTGAGAAGTTGTTGAACTGATCTAATGCCAATCTGTTTTCGGCTCGTCTCAAGGCAGTGGCAAATGATCTGACCAACGAGGAGGTAAACAGAGGCGTCTTGACTATGTAACACGTTACATCACGCCTGTTTCATTCGAAGAGATTAGTAAGAGTACACACACACACGTTTCGACAGTTATGTTTAAATGCTATGTAACGGGAGGTGAGACTAATTCCATCAACCAGGTACAAATCAAGGCCCCGGTTGCAAATGAGACATTTTCCATAGAAAAGCCCACTGCCAGACGAAGGAATCAATTTCTCTTACCAAGCAGAAACACTTGCGAATACTAGAGCAACGAGGCAGTCGATTAAATAATCTAACTTATATTTCATAGATCCACCATCGATATCAAAAGATGCTGAAACCAGTACCGTGACTGTTAAGGAAGAGGATGATGTCGTGCTACCGTGTGAGGTGGACGCGTCACCCGTAGCCAGCGTGCATTGGGAAATAACACAAGATGACGTCAGCATGGCGCTGGACGACCGACACCACACTGATCAACGACACACACATAGGTATATGGTTTTCAGCTCCAGCATATAGCAGCACTGGTTTTTATTGGTAGGCTCCGGCGCGGCAACTGCTTCATTATTTCCAATACTGCAGTAAATTGACTCCGTACACAAAATTCACGTTTGGACGTTGAGTTGTCGTGCCGAGTGTGAATAATTAGTTGTAAAGTAATTTATTATTGTTTATTAACACAAGATTTCTTTTAAAAATTCAATGTATTTGATAAGATATACATTTTAATCATTTTTAACAGATTCAAAGCGCTGTGGAAGGACTCTGGCAAATACCACTGTGTCGCAGAGAACGATATCGGTAGGGCGGAAAAAACAATTATAGTTAGAGTCCTAGGTGAGTCTACCTTCAACACCATATTCTTCTACTTCAGGCTGCCAGTCCACCGGAGCGGAGCGAGGCAGCGGAGCGGAGAAACAGAGAAATATTAACCAATAGGATTGCACGAAATCTCCGCTCCTCTTTAGTGGAGCAATCCTATTGGTTAATATTTATCCGTTTCTCCGCTCCGCTGCCTAGCTCCACTTCGGTGGACAGGCAGCCTTAAGCCTTTCATTTCCCGTTAATTAAGAGCTAACTTTTTGTTTACGTCTTCTTCTTTTTGCCGAGTTTTGATCGGCAATGTAGAATCGATTTGTAGTCATCGCCAACTGACATCACCTTGACTATTGGTCCTACTTCTGACCTGAACATGTTTATTAAATTTGCCCCAGAACTGTTGAAATATCTTTTTTTTACTTTAATTATTATATTTTTTTGCAGTTGCACCCTACATAGAAGCTCCTAAACTTAAAAATGTGGTAGTGAGAACTGGTGACAGTGTTGTGCTGTCTTGCAACGTGCTGTTTGGCAATCCTATACCTTCTTCAAAATGGGAATTTATAGCCCCAGACTCCACCACTAAGGTTTTGCAAAGGTAATCTATTTTTGCTTTTGTGTCCGTTGATTGTAAGGATCGTAGTAATAGTTTCTAATATTTTACATTTATGTTTTAGGAGTAATTCTTCTAGTTGGCTACATTTAAAGAATGTGAATTACACCAACGAAGGATCGTATCTGTGTATTGCTGATAACGACGTCGGCACCGACAGTATCAATATTTATGTGAAGATACAATAAAGTAATAATCATTATTTATGTCCGATGTGTTTAATTAAAAAAACAACCGACTTCCAAATAAAAAACACTTCAAAGTGAAACATAACTTTTATTTCTGAAGTTGGTCTCTTTGGTTTTGTATTTTTGCCACCGACTTCTAACATAAAAGTTATAGTATTCTTTTTTTTTTTTGGAAATCGGTTTTTTCCGTCGCGACGTCGATGAAAAACGCGTCCGTCATCGCATTATGCTGGAAGCCAGCGCTTATGTGGGTTTGTTAGACGCACGAGGGTTGGGTTCAGAAACTTAATTGCTTGTTGAAGATAAGGTAAGGCTCGGGAAGATGCTGTTGCTTAGGGCGCCATTGAAAATGGCGGACAGAATGACATGAGAGGGGCGGGGAGGAGATTAACACTGTATTGGTGATATCATCCAAACTAGCTTGGACGGGAGCTTTCCTAGCTTGGAGCTCTTTAATGATGTCTTGCACGTGGTCTGGAGTGACGGGAGGCAAAGGATCATTAGGGTCTTCAACGTGAGAGAGGGAGACCCTACGTTCGACCTCAGCGTCAATCTTAGCTAGGCGCGCAGGTCAACCTGTTGAGCACTGGGAGTGCATTGGGACTCGATGCTGCTTGACATTTTAATGTCAGCGTCAGCGATGGCTGAGCGGCATGTCCTAGAACCAAAATAGGAAGATATGTAGACATGTGGTACCAACCCTCACAGGGTTATGGACTCATCGAGAGCAAGCTTGTGTCTCAGTATTGGACACATATTGGATGATTATGTATTGTATGATAATGAGTGAATATAGAATCGCAGCAGCCCTCGTCAATGCTCATAAAGAACCTACCCAGACAGTGCAGCATGCATACAAGAACCCTTACCAGCTCGCCGGCTAAGAGGATGAACATAATTGAAGCAGAAAAGGGTAGGTAACACGATTAGGCTAGCTAATCTCTTGATTTTAGAAGCTTGCTGACTGACTGATAAAATGAAACTGCGATCCACAGACGGCAACTCATTAAACTACCCGAAACTGTAAAATTTTACCGATCAATCTAAACCCTAATATTTTAACGATAAAATTGAAAACCTTTTAAAGAAATTTTACAGATGGAAGTAGCTTTGTGTGCTGGCGTCTGTACTTGTAATTAACGCTTTATTACACGTGTCTTTATCTGTATACCTTCTTTTACAGATATTGCTTAACAACTTAATGTACAGGAAAAAAGTAAGATAATAATTTTTAAACAGTTAAAAAAAAATTATTTACAATTATTGTTCTTTGCCCCACATAGAATTTTTTGATAGACTCTTGATTTTATTTTTGGGCAGTATCCTGTGTTTTATTTTGTATGAGGGATTTGAAAGTAGCGCTAGTGGCTCGGTATGAGAATGTGATTAGGAGGGATAAAAATAAATTATACATGGCGAGGTAGAGGTAGAGAAGGACTAAAGGAAAAGATGGATGGATTCTTTAGTATAAGATATGAAAGAGAAAAGATAAAGTGATGGTGTAACAGCTGACAGGGGTAAATGGAAGAAATAAACGTGCTGCAGCGACGGAAGGAAAAAGAAGAAATTATAGAAGACTAGCTTTTGCCAGCGGCTTCGCCCGTGTGGAGGTCGGAAAATATCCCGCGGGAACGTACTGCCGGGATAAAAAGTACCCAATATGTTAATCCAGGTTATGAACTATCTGTGTGCCAAATTTCATCCAAATCCGTCCAGTAGTTTTTTCGTGAAAGGGTAAAAAACATACACATACATCCATCCTCACAAACTTTCGCATTTATAATATTAGTAGGATGCATGAAATATTGATGTAATTAAAAAAGAGATTTCTAAGTTCAGATATCTTTTTGTAAACCTAAACTTCAATCACAATTATCTTTAATCATCATCTGCCTAGCCTTTTACCAACTACGTTAAGGTCGGCTTCCAGTCTAACCCTAATAATGGAAACACTACTGGTCAGAAATAAATATTCTTACCATACATACTCAATTAACTGGAAAGAGATAGCGCTACTTGAATGTCTGAAACACATTTATAATAAGGGGCACTCAATCATTACACAATCGAACATTATATGAATCTAATTTTTGCTAGCGGTTTCATCCGCGTGGAGGTTGAAAATAATTCCATGGGATCGTACTATCGGGATAAAATGTGACATACACTATTTGTGTGCCAAACTTTATCTAAATCTGTTTGGCGTTTTTGCGTGAAAGACTTACAAGCATCCATCTATTAATCTATCTATTCATTCTCATATACTTACATATTTATAACATTAGTAGAATAGTAGGACAAAAGAGTAGTAATGTCATCGAGAGACATTCAATCATTTACCATATCGGACATACTTATACGAATCTAGCGTGGGGGTCATAAATTATCCCGCGGGAACGTGCTATCGGGGTAAAAAGTACCCACTCTCGGTGTTAATCGAGGTTATAACTAACGTAAAGTGCCAAATTTCATCTAAATCCATTCTGGATTAATACAATTTTGCCGTAGTGAAGAATAAGAGTAAGAAAAATATTTAGGAAATAAATAACGAAGAGAATTAATACAGAAGAACATTTTATTAAATGAAATGAACCAAAACTGATGTTTACAAAAATAATACAATAGCAAAATATACAAAAAAGAGAATCTATGGAAATGGAATAAGTACTGCGTCTAGTTTGTTAGCTTTCATTAAAGTTACCAATTTTTGGATATTGGGAGGTAGTTCATAGATGTTCCAGATTACAACTCGTACAGGTGTCCGTTATCGTGTTTGTTTGCCAGTATATAGTCAGCAAACTGAAAATGATTCTGACTTGTTCCTGGATTTGATTGAGTTTTTCATTTTGTTTGTTTAAGAGTTGTTGTATCTACAAGTTTTCTTGAGCGATTTCTATGTGGCTAGATGTAACGACGTTGTGTCGTGAAGACATAAAGGGACATGTGTTGGTAATATCTGAGTTGCTTTCTGCCGGGCTGGGGTAAAACTTCATTTGGGGTAGTGCGGAACTTCCTGAAATATATAATAATAATTTAAGTTACTCTTTGACTAACAAGCAGGCGGTCCTCAAAATGCTACGGGTCACCGCCGACTGTGAAGTTCTGCAACAGGTAGGCACTAGTATACTGATTTAAAAGGACTCTACTCATAAACTACTACGGATCCGGATATTTGTAAGACAACTATTAAATATAGCTAATGCAAGTGCAAGTGTTATGACGGATAAGTGTTTGTCCTTTTTAAATATTTTAATAAAATAATTTGCTCATGTTTATTTCTTACCCGCTTATGAACTCTGTCGTGCTATAGGTGTGGGACCAGTTCTTTCTATTGATGTACCAGTATTCAAATCCTTTCCAATAACCTAGAAAGAAAATTCTTAGCTTCAGTATTGTTTCCTGGGATACTTAATATTTTAATTCAAAACCTATTAGTGTAATAAAGAACAGTATGTTAAGAAAAGTACATTATTAGGTATTCAAGTGTATTTTTTTTTTGATGACTTATAGACTAGAGACGGTACTTGTCGCGTTTTAGCACGGCAAATGCTGTCATTTTTATTTTTTACAATATGTCTTCGTAGAAAACAAAAGCGCAAACTATGTAGGGTTTTTCATAACTGAAACATGTTATAAAACAGAAACATGTGTAAGACCACAATAAATATAGATTCAGGATGTTAACGGACAATATTTCACTTTTCTTAATACTAGGTAATGTAGTTGAGTCAATGACGATATAGCCATGCTAATACGCAACAGCTATTCGTACTTTTAACGTATCGCCAGCAATCATCATCATCATTTCAGCCGATAGACGTCCACTGCTGGACATAGGCCTCCCCCAAGCTCCGCCACTTCGACTAAGTTTCATTTGTCAGGACTCGAGAAACCTCAAGAGGCGTTATTTCGATTAAAGGCTAGGCAGATGATGTTTAAAGAAAATACAAAAAAATATTTCACACAGCTACTACGTAAACTCAACAATCATCGCATCTATTCTAGTCTAGACTAAGTTTTATTTGTCAGGACTAAAGAAACCTCAAGAGGCGTTATTTCGATTATAGGCTAGGCAGATGATGTTTAAAAAAACACACAAAATATTATTCCCACAGCTACTAGGTCAATAATCACTGCATCTACTCTCGTCTAGACTCACTTTTATTTGTGGTAGAGGTCAAACAAGCAGTCGCTACATGAAAATATTCATAGTATCATTTTGGCCATGAGACGTCCACCACTGAACATAGGTCTTCTCCAATTTGGGGGGATTTGCCATAATCGCAACGCTTGTCAGGCGGGTTGGCGATCACAGTACGATGGTAAAATGCATAGAGAACACTGCTGCCCATTCTCTAGTAAGTCTCTTAGTCGCCGACGCCCACGGGATGAAATGGGATGATGCAATTCTTTGCGTCCGACAGCACACGGATCGATTACACTACTCAATAGTTATTAAATATAAAAACTACTCACAGAGACTCGGAACATAGTAGAGGGCGGATTAAAAGATGATGTAACGTAGAACTTTGAATTGTCGTCTACTAATTCTAGAGGCAGCTCTGATACTACGGTGCCACTCAAATCGAGGATCTTCGCTGTAGTGAGTTTGACTCCGTTCCCAAGTAGTTTGATACCCAAGAACGTGGTTCCTTCTAAAATAGGATAACATAAAATTGAATAAAGTTTTATAAAATCGTTGTATTTCTTTTGTGTTTTCAAGGTGTCATTGAAATAATTGAAAATCCCTTAGGGTGGACATTGTACCCGTGTTTATGAACAACTTTGATTACGGTATTCACACTGAAATCACTGTTCTCTTCATTTTGCCGAGTTAGGCGAACATATTTATATATGCATGGAACTTAGAGTTTTTCAATTATTTCATTTACACCTTGTTTACAATTTTGTCAATTGCTTTATACATATGCTGTTGTCTAGATAATATACAGCATTTCATTAACGTGTTTTATTTTCGAGCTTTTGTCGAAAGAGGCATTCTACTGATTCAAACAAAGCATAAAATAATCGTACCTGGTGCAGGAGTTGTGACGGTGTCTTTCAAAGAATTGGGTCTGCTATTAGAGAATCCAAGCTCAAAGTTAATATCACTCTTGGCGGTAATGACGGTGTGCGTATCGGAACTGCTTCCAACTTCAACCTCATAGTCTCCAGGCGTTGCGTTTTTAACCATCATGATCTGTCGATACAAATATTATTTGGTTTATTATTTCGTAAGCGAATACAAACAGTCGTTTATTAAAAGTAAACTTAAATAAGTTAATATTTCACTTAACAAATATATTACCTACCCACTACATTTTCAAACAGATTGCAATTTACTGACTGATGGCAAACGGTAACTATAGTCAGAACGATATCAATTAATTCATCACCAGAAATTTAGAATGATTAAACAAACTCTCATAACTAATAATAATAAGAATTTGCTTAAGCATACGGAATCATATGCTGATCCCTTAAAAATTCAACTATATTATTTTTTTAAAGTGTTACGACTAAGAAATAGTATGTCCATTTCGTTAAATCGCCCCTATACATAGGTACGTGTTGTCTAAGCGGTGTAGCAGTGAGCACACACCAGCCTTGGATTTACAGAAGCTGGTAGGGAATAGTACGCATCTCTGTCCATGAACAGTTTGAGGAACCAGACAACATATTGTTTAAATTAGGTCTTAAATACAACTGTCTAAGCTCATGCTAACGTAGAAGGATTGGATCAAGTTACTGTGCACGTAACTTTACAATTTACATTCAATCATAATAGCGCATATATAAGGTTCGTTAAAGTTGGTTTTCGAACTCGGCTGTCAAAAATCTAGCTCGAGTCTTGTTTCAGCTAACAGTATGTCCTAAGAATTTCTCATTTTTGTCGTAGTTTCGTAGTTAGAAGCACTAAAACATACCCACCTACCTTTAGCCTAGGTAGGATTCCGGATACTATAGGCTGATGGATTTCTCGTGTATTATTCAAAGCCGCGAAGCATGGCGCAAAAGTAATCGATCGGCAATATCGCCAAATATATTGTGGCTTTAACAGTGTTTTTGACATAGAAGGCAAAACTATATTGATAAAAAATAGTTAAATTTCGGAAGTCCGTGACTTCAGTTTTATATTTCCGTTTTTTGCCACCTTGTTCCGAAATTAAAGTAATTTTCAAGGAAAAATACCATTTTTTTTTTTTGAAGATGCGAGACTGTTCTATACTTCATGCAGTTAGCAAAGTAATAAGGGCAGTACCGTCAATACCGTCTGCAGGCTGATTTAGGTAGGTACGTACCGCCAATTCACGTTTACCGGAGACAACAGTTTCTGTAGTTAGCTTGCTTCCACCTGGACCTGTTACTTCTTCGATTCTAGGTTCCTTTCCAGTTACCGCTATCAAAATGTCTCCAATGTGGGAGTCGACAGAAAACTGAAAAGGAAATGAAATATATTATTTGTACAGAATGGCAACTGACTTCGATATCCTTGGCACCCTGTATTGTACCAATATTATTTTTAAATTATAAGCTTACAAAAATGAAAAAGTATTATATGATAAAGAAACGTTATACCCACTGTAATTTTCTTTCCATAACCGGGTGGATTTTTTTTGTCGACGATCATAACTCCTCTGCTTGTAATAGTCTCCTCAATATAATTTAATATCTATGGACAAAGTTAACACAAGTAGATTAGATTTAGAAGTTACTTATCAAACTAAAAACGGTCCAATTATTTAGAAAATAAGGTATCTTACGTCTTTGACATCATCTTTCATCAAATGAAAAACTTGTCCACTCGTAGCTTCTACTACTTGGTGATACACTTGATACTGAGGACTGCTCTCCAAACCACACGTCCCAGTCAGTATAAAAACTACCTGAAAACAGAAGAATCGAAATCAAAACTATACGTAAATTCACTTTATTATCAAGCTTGAGTAGCCGGCGAACTTAAATTTTTCCTTCGATCAGCGTGTATAATTACAGTTTATCAATCCACCATCAAATAGTTATTTTTTACTCACTCTGCATATCAAAGTAAGTAGCATCAAGCAAATATGATTATTGGCTAACGACTTATATTTTTGGTATGATTTTTTTTTGTTAACGGCAGCGCGCCTTGTAACGCACGCATTTTGCTGTAAGATGCATGCAGTAGTACAGGATTTTTTATAACTTTACTTTAAATACCCCCTGGGTACACATGTTTTCTTGAAAAAAAAAAAAAAATGTTAAAACTTTGACCTCAATGTCTCCGTAACCGGAGAGAAGGTTCTCATTTACGGTCCAGTACAAAAAAAATGCTCAAAATGAGGGGTAGCAAATCAAATTAAAAGTCATCAATTCAAACTAGGCTGAGGGTAAAAGTAAAACCAACATTCGAAATAAACCAGAAGCAGTAAAAGCATTAAAATTTAAGGAGACGAGAAAATTTACGGCAAATCTTGTTTGCTTTAAACGTGTAACTTCCATTGGGTCCATATTCATGTATATCCATATATTTAGCAATGCTTGTGAAACGAGTAAAATAAAAGTGAATAATGACCTGGCTCTGTTTCTTCTGCGCGATGCTCTTAATTGTTTCAAAGCTGGCGTAGTCCTTAGCTGAGGCATCAGTGAACACATACAAGTAAGAACGCGGCAAGCTGTTTGTGAGACCTAGCTCGATCCCTTTCATGGCATATTCGGGACAATCGCCGCCGCCATCGACTTCTATGTCTGCCAACGCTCTTTTTAACACATTTCGATCTTTAGTTATGACTCGTACTTGGGCAGCTGAAACAAAGACATTCAAATCATGGTTATTGGCTTTCAAAAACAAAATTAATTAATCAAAATTGAGGCTGAGGATCAGCGGTTTTTGGAAATAAAGATTACATATGATGCCAGCCCTTCACTTCCAAATGCTTTATTTTTTCGATAACACACAAGAACACAATGAATTATGTGCCATAGTCTGTCAGTAACCAACCCTACGTAAAATCACATGTAGGTAAGTAATATTTGATAAGTGACTAGTACAAACATTTATTAACTAAACTTGGGCCAAATCCCAAAGAGAAGAACGCTGCTATCTCAAACATAAGACATATTATTAAGTGTTTCTGTGTCCTACACACATCATATTGTATTGAGATAATATTGAAATATTGAGACACTTTAGGATGAGTACCACAGTAGGTAATCGCTGAAAAAATATTATAGTGTGATGTTACAAGTTTATTTTAAAGATCAGGTAATCGTAAATTCAATGAAAATATTCATTACTTTAGTGAAAATTATCCTACTATAAAGGCACTATGTAGGTACATAATTCTAAAAATCAAAATTGTAGCATGTTTTCTAATGTATTTATTAATTTTGAGAAGCCCGATTGGGTTCCGTACCCAATCATGTGCCAACTTAATCTGGAAGGCGCTTTACTTTGTGTAAATAATTTCATCACCACTGCTCTGAAAACGGTAAAAGAAAACATCGTAAGGAAACTGGCATGTCCTAGAACCAAAAATTCCAGATCATGTGACATCTACTAACGCGCACCGAGCCCGCGTGGTGGATTATGGCCCACTCCCTCTCACCGAGAGGACTGTGTCCCAACAGTGGGAACAATATAGGCTGATGATGATGAATTGAGAATTTCTCATGAATACCCATGACACGGCCTGAAATGCAAAGTATATGATGGAATGGTACTTACTTGGATCATTAAATGTGACCAGAACGAAATTTTCTATCTGCGACGCATTCGAACTCAATACTTTCTCAAATAATGTATCAACTTCTTCTTTCACTTGACGTATTTCTTCGGACATTGATCCCGTATCGTCGATAACAAATGTTAAACTGCTTTTTATAATTTCTTCTTTTCCATAAACTGTACATGTTTGTACAATTAGTACAACAAGAGCACCACACAATACATAAGAAGCCATGGTCTTCACTGATACCAATGATTCAGTTGACTACTATTTATATGCTACAGTAGTGCCAAGTTTTAATAAATAGGTATGTCCCTAACATTGATAGGAGTGACCTGATGATATGAGAGATCAGCAAATTCCCAATTATTATCATAGTGCGAATCCCTCAAATAATATTATTATATTCTTTATTATCGGACAACAATGATCCACTGTATTAGAAAACATTCATACAATTTATTACTAGTGTTAGTAGGTAAAATAAAATCGAAAATGACATAGAATAAATAAATAGTATTGTGAAAAGGACATCCTCAAATTAATGTTTCGTGATTGTCCTTCTCACAAAACTTTTAATAGTTGGTGAGTCAATACTCTCCGCCATAGTTTTTAAAATGCTGTTGCCACTCGCCCGCAATCTTGACAACAGCGACGCGGTTTTCTTGCGAAGGACAGCGTGGAAGCCGTCAGTTCGGTATTGCGCAAACATCGTGGAAGCGCTGCACCATCGTGACAGTCCCAACAGCATCCTAAAAATATTATTATACTGGACGCGAAGGTCATCCAGCGGCCTTTTGGTATAGTTGACCCAAAGATTCCCCGTGTAAAAGCACTGGCAATATGTTTTAATATGTGGCGCAATAATTTTTATCTATTTTATATGTCGCGATGTCTACGGTCCAGCTAATTGAGCCATTTAGCGAGAAAGTAATCACCATTCTCCTGCCCTATCCCAATTTATTTGGGGTCGGCGCATCATGTCTTTTTCTTCCACACATCTCTATTAGTCATCATCTTAGTAGTCACCCCCTTTCTATCCATATCATAATTCACACAATCCATCCATCGTTTCTTTGGTCTCCCTCTATTTTTAAAGCCACCGACATACTCGATACTTTCCTCACGACATTTGCCTCATTCCTCCGTATCACGTAAACATACCATGACAACAAAGCGAGAAAATAATGTTATCACTTATAGTAAAGTCACCAAGGGTCGTTAGACTGGAAGACTATCCCATCATCATTTGGTAAGACCTCGGCAGATGATGATTGTTAAGACAGTAAGCTACGCATTCTACATCAATAATTATAAAGTAGTTGGACAGAGAAGATAGTGATTGAGATCGTGCCGACTGACAGAGTAGAATGGAAGAAAACACGTGTTTCGCCGACCCCAAGTAACATGAGACAAGGAATATGATGACTTAGGAACTTATACGAGGGGATCCCATATTTATAAACTAGCAGGTTTTGGCTTGTGCCTGTGCCCATCAACTATTAGCTTCTGATAGAAACTTTGTAGGCTCTGCATATTCATCAGCTGCCTTGTAAACGGGAATGGTATGGCCTCCTGTTCATAAATCAATTAGAGCGCTATGCAATACATCTTTAAAGTGACAGGCATAGGTAAGTCACTAGTGACCTATGCGATACTTAGAGCATTTAACATATGCTCTAAGATGCGATAAGAGCGATATAGAGTATAAGTAATGTTTAGTTTTATTCTGTTTCTATTTTTTTTTAATTTGTATCGTTATTTTGAACAACTAGTAGTTCTGTATATTAATATGTGGATAACGTTGTGAGTAGTGTATTTGTTACCTCTATTATTAAGTTCTAATCTATGTCTACTTTTTAGTACACTGTTGTTTGTTGTCCCTAAGTAAATAAATAAATAAATAGAGAGGGAGCGCATGGTGTTGGCGGTGAGGAGTAATATGCCCTAAGTCCCTTATAACTCCCTTAGTCGCCTCGTACGACACCCACGGGAAGAAATGGGATGGTGCTATTTTTAACCGAAATAGTAGTTAAGGATAACTGTGGCATAACTACATTCTTTGGAAAACCCTGATTGCTGAATATTACTGACATAAAATAACCTTACCTATGACTTTAAAAACATTTGCTTGCGCATTGCCCTTTGTTATCTTTTAAATTATTGCATTAAAAACCCAGCCAATTGCGTGTTTGTTCACGCATAATTAATGGTTCCGTAGATAAGAAGATTTTTTGTCAAAACAAACTTTATATTGTGGTTGAATAACATGTTCTCATATATATAATACCTCCATTCCAATGGCAAATGAATTTTTTTACGCATAAGTTTGAGAGATTTACCATGTTACGAGTATTTTAAAATCATAAACTTCATAGAGTCCTCCTATAATCTTTAAGTAAGTATCGAACTATTTTCTTTATTTTTTTTTTCTAAATTAGTCGCGTTTCTAATTAGTCTCAGTAGTTAGCTTAGTCGTTTCGGAAATAAAGGCAGTGGTCAATTTTCTGTGGTTTAATTTTTTACTAACAAAAGTTATAGTTGAGAACTTCATAGTTGAGCCCTTTCATTTGATATGTCACGGTAAACTTTGGCAAAACAATTTTCTACTTGTTTGCCTCCCAAGAGAGAACACCATATTCAATGTGCATTTATTTACGTTACTCGTTTGTGTTTCGGTGACAAAAAATCGTATGTACCAAATCTCAACTATATCGGTAGGTATATAACTATTTAGTTTCGAAACAGTACCAGACGAACTCATGAGTGAACCGATGAAGGTTTTATTTCTTCACTCGGACGGACAGAACCCAAATTAATTTTTATTCCGAGACGACCAGATAAAAGAAATCTTAAGTATAGGGAATTCCGATTTTGATATCAGCAACATTTTTGCATATTGTCACGTTAAACATAATATGACATAGACAATGGACAAAGAAATAGCGATTGATTATTGTCGATGACTTGACTCACAGACTCATTGTCTACAACCTGAAAACACCAATTCTACCGCACAAGTTTATATATTATTATTTTCATATGTTAACATATCTCGGGACCCTAGGATCCCAGTCTTTTGGAAGGCGTACGTGGGGCCGAAGCCAACTCGCAGAGGCCCCTTAGAAAGTTTAGATGAAGTGAGGCACTAACCGACGATTATCCCCGTATGCACTGTGCAAGTGCACCCAAGGACAACCCCCGGTTGGTGTTGGACTATTGCAGGATATGGAAACAAAGATATTGGACTATGTATTTGGGTGGCTAAAATGGACTGGTTACCAATAACATTAGTTACCAATAACGGTTTGTATATACACGGATTAAATGGCAGGGGGTGACTTGCACACTCAATAATGGGCCCCGGAAACCGTCGCTGGCACATAGTGACGCAGTGACAAGGGGGCAATACTTCCTGAGGTGCTTGAGAAGTGAAGAGGTATTCCACGGCTTTTAGAACCATTCCAGAGCCCAGAAGATGGTCAAGATCCCTACGAGCACTTACTGGAATACTTTCTTTTCCCGAGTACGTTTGCTTTTGCGAATCTCCACTCAAGCCGGCAAATAAAGGCAAGAATGAGGTGGGAGCTCTGAACCTTCTCAGTGTTCACTCCAGCCGGTCAATAAAGGCAAGCCAGAGATGAGGAACAAGAATTCTCCCGGGGTCCGTGGGGTCGCTACTGCCCAACAGCACGCCACCTGCTGCCCTGCGGTTTTATTATTATTATTATTAAATCATTTAATTAATACCAGCAACAATGTTAATTCCAGCAACAAAACTCTTAGTGTTAGTAATAATGTGCTTACAAACTATGTTAGTTACACACTTATAAAGACAAAAACAGAAACAGATTGTGACATCACTGCTGCAAGGTGACAGGCCCAGCTGAAACTTTGCAGCAGTGGTTTTATATTTATAACTAGCTTCTGCCTGCGGCCCCGCCCGCGTGGATGTAGAAAAATTCCCCTTTTCAACCCCACATTTCACCCTCATAGGGGTGGAACTTCAAAAAACCCTTTCTTAGTGGGTACATACTCTTTGCAAAGAATACACTCTCCAAATTTAAGGCGCGCTGTTACCTCAATATTCACAAAACACTGGTGTCTTTGACAATCGAGTATGACGTAACGCAATGAAAATATACGACACAAAAAATACAATGGACAGAGAAGGGTTTAAAGAAAAATTCTAACCGAATAGAATAGTGAAAAATTGTTTGATATTCCCAATAAAAATTGTTTCACAAAAAAAACTTTGACGTCGAACATCTCTGTATTTTCAGCGATAACAACATTTTTTTTTTAAAGAGTTCAATAGAATAAACATTACTTTAAAACTTTAACCAGACAATTATTTAATTTAATGTGTGTAGTCCGAATAATCTAAATAAAACCCGTAAAATAAATGCCAATTCGCAGCTTAGTCACATCGTCAATCCAAATATTTATTCAATTTTCAACCTTATTTGTTGGAGCTGTAGCATGTAGTTGTAGCATTTAAAATCGTAGTCAGTCCGCGCCTTAATGTCTCTAGGACCAGCGGTTTAGGCTGTGCGTTGATATATCAGTCAGTCAGTCAGTCACTCAGGACTTTGAATTTTATTTACATAGATAGATATTATTGCAGATATTATTGCCGTTTTAGGTCAGCGCCATCTCTTGACCGATAGTGGAACTAATTTAATTTTTGTTGATGATTTCTGAAAATATGTGCTATTTAGAATAATCATTTTATTTTTTTCTGTAATCTTTACAAAAAGATCTATCACATAATAGTTTCTGAATTTTCTCCATATAAACTTCTGAGATAAGCGGGGAAAAGAATTTGCCAAAGATCACCAATTAATGTTTCCTACAAATACAAACAAAAGGAGAGAGCGCCACCGTTGTGCCGATAGCAGCAGTTTTTTTAATTGCTCCGTAAAATAAATTCATAAAAAGTGACAAAAATATCAATTTAAATGGCAATTTAAGAGTGTCTATCTTCTATGAAAGTATTTATGCTTTTATAGAAAAGATACACTCTTAAATCGACGCACAGTGTAAAACGAGTGAAGTGGTTTATTATAGCAAAAAGTCAATAAAAACTGGGTGAAAAGCCTAAGTGAATAAAAACATTGACAACGTTAGAAACAAAAATCGTCAACTGGAAAACTTTTACATGAATATTTTTAAATACTCACAAGGCATTAAAACCAAAAACAGTAAATCAAAATAAGCATAAAATTGAAAATAAACGAAACAAAGAAAAAATTATAAAGTAAAAACATAAATTATTACAATGACTTTTAGCGACATCTGATAAGGAGTAGCTCATACGCCATCTATGGTGAAGTGGTACGATCATCGCAATCTGTGGCGCTATTCTATAAAAGTCTCACCGTGATAACTTGGGTGAAGTGAGTTTACAGTGACCCGTCATTAGTGTTAATTCCTATATCGTAGGCATAGCACGATGGTTCTTTAACTGGCAATACAAGTAGCGCTAGCTATTGTCCAATAGTCACAACTTTATTACTAGCGGACAAACACGGGTACTTTTTTGTCTTCACTTCATAGTATTAAACAAAGTCGCTTTCTTCTGTTTGTCCCTACGTATGCTTAAATCTTTAAAACTACGCAACGGATTTAGATGCGGTTTTTTTTAATAGATAGATTGATTCAAGAGGACGGTTTATATGTGTAATATGTGGGTGAAACCGCTGGCAAAAGCTAGTTAAATATAGATAAATAAGGATGATATAAATTAAAGAAATGCAACAGGAAATAATAAACGCAACAAATATATAAGATTGGAAAGTATCGAAATAAAACATTCTATTTTGGTAGAGACAAAGGAAGAGTATAAAAGGAAAATAGACAATTCTGAAAAATACACAAGGATGAACTTAGTTTTCTTAGGCATCTCAGAAGAAATAGAAGCTGCAAAAGTGTATAATCAAAATATTGTTGAAAATATCAGCAAAGATTTTAATATCATATGTGTAAAACGGCCTGAAGTCGTAGACCAAATTCTCCAAGGAAGAAAAGTAACCCTCCAAGTAATATAGTTAGTAAAAATAAAGAAAACAATGTACAACAATACATAGCAATATACAGCGTGCGAACTTTATCGACTTTAGCCGTCTGATAGAGCTAATGGAATCATTGAAAATCATAAATAACGGAGACGTAGAAAGTCAATTGAAAACACAACGACTTCATCATGTACAACATAGGGGAAACCCCGGAAAAAATATAATGAATATTTCCTAGATCTATCTGCGAGAGTAGGTCTTCTAAATATAAAAAATCATTAACTTCGAAACAAGTATAACTCAAGTTTCCTCTCCCAATGTAAAGCAAATGCAAGTGATGAAGAATTACAACTTTTTACAACGGTTGAGAGAGCTATACAATTTAGAGCTTTATTGTGTATGTGACTGGTTACCTAGGTCCCAATATATTGTGGGAAGATAACACTGGAGTAACTTTGTCGTCAGAGGCAAGATTGCAAAAATGTTCATAAATACATCACAAACATTTTACAAAGCAATATGTAGTTAAACAACATGGCTATAAATGCGAGCCAAGACGTTTAAAGTGACAATTTTGTGACCTCTCTTGGTTTTTCCGAATGCTGTCACAGAATCTCTATTTCACTACTCTACACGAGTCCTATGGAGTATTATGTTACAATTAGTTTAAGATAAATTTTTGGAAAATGTTTTCCCTAAAAACCTCTCGTCGTGGCCTTCAAAGCCAAAAATGTCAACCTCAGCTAGTTTTTTGTGTTCAGTAGTAACTTGGTGGCCGTGAGACATAGGTGGGTATGTACCTACACATACTTACTGATTCTCTTTTTATTCCAGTGTCTTATTAGAAATACCATCGCTGTACATATGTTACATCAGTATAGATAATGTCACAGCAAATTCCACGATCAACTGCAAATCTAAAAACTCTGAATGTGAAGCCTCTCATAGTTTAAATCTGGACGTTTACAGACCGTACACATTTGACGTCATTAAAACACCAGCAGGTATTATAACTTTGTCGCTTTTGTGGTTAAAAATATTATAGGGGAAATAATAGTGGAGAATAATAAATAAGGGAAAACATTTCTGTCGGGTACCTACTAAACCAATAAATGGTTGAACCCGTAGGTTAAAGTAAGTGCAAATATACCTTCTTTTATAGCACGTGTGGGTATATACATTTGGTCTTTACTATTCCATTTGGCTCCTGCAAAAAGATATTTACTGGTTGACACTGAGCAGTCTGTCGAATGTTTGCTTGCCTTCCACTATAATTGTATTTTGCGAAAGTAATACACCTACGATAACCACTTATCTAAACCTACGCCTAAATGACTCAGTGCTACGGGGAAAAATAAACTAAAATTCAGCTAACAAACAATTTGTATTTGATGAACAGTGTCACAAACCGCTGCTATTTTCATATACTGGGTGACTTTTTTTAGCGTCTTGAAAAAAAATGGGGGTAATAGGTGAACGGAGTAGAAGCTAAGGGAATAGAATTTTTATATTATTTTTTGAATAACATGTAATTAAATTGATCTAGCAATAAATACTACACATTTAAAGTAACATTTTCATACTAGAACAACAAAAAGAGAAATTTGGAAAAAAAAAACAAAAAAATATATTTAAATCTATCGAAACTCAAATCATACGCACCCTACTCAATGCGCGGCATGTATCATTGATTTCGTAGCGCGGTCCTACCCTTTGAAGCCGGTCGATAGGCGGCCTCATTGATCTTTCGCAGGCGCACGAGCCGCACACGCATCCCTGTCCACCCGCGTCCCGCGCTCCTTTAGTCACCTTCGATGAATCTGAAGGCCCTCCTGCCTTCTATTCTAGTTACACAACACACCATATGAAGGTTGAGACGGTAAAAAATGTCATCCGGTATTTATGTAAAAGCGAAAGGTCACTCATTTGTACATTCATTCACTCACTGATTAATCACGTTATCTCAAAAACTACTATACCAAAGAAAATGAAATTTGGCACAGCGGTGAAAAGTGTGTGTGTTCCACTTCTGATTTCACTCGTATAGGTTGAGGTGGAAGTTTGTATGAAAGTCCGATAGTTTCGAAGCATTAATATTAATTTATAGATATCTCAGCGATTTTGATAATTCTACCCCGAAGAGCTGGAAAGGGGATGAAGTTGTGTGTAGAAAATCCGTAATTTTCGAAGTAAATATTTTTAAATTTAAAATTTACGCACATGGTTGGAAACTAACGCAACAAAATTTCCAACATCCACGCGGGCCAAGCCGCGGGCAAAGATAGTTATATTAGAACAAAACGAAACGTGACAAGAATGCTAATCGCGTGCAATAATGAATTACTTAAGTCTATCGTATATTATTTTATAACACGTGTCACCTAATAAACCAGCACATAGTCACGCTTTTCTGTGTAAAATGGCCTACTTACGGTGAATGCTTCAACCAGCCCGCGAAATTCAAATTTTCTTACGTTTTTTGCAATTTGCAGGCCAGTGCTAGGTTGTATGTTGATTAAAATATTATTCGCGCCTGTAAGACATATGTAGTTACAGAATTATAAAAATCAAAATCATCAATACAACGCTCTAAGTTCATAAAGCTGTAGG
The DNA here is from genome assembly GCA_947507805.1 of Aporophyla nigra. Lineage (NCBI taxonomy): Eukaryota > Metazoa > Arthropoda > Insecta > Lepidoptera > Noctuidae > Aporophyla > Aporophyla nigra. The sequence continues at coordinate 19,043,842 of OX382292.1, read as the reverse complement.
AATGACTTTGTCTCTTTTTTTTTGTTCTTAGGCCTTTATGAACTTGGAGGGACAACCCTTGATGAATTCTAATCATCAAAATCACCAATACAAATAGGTGATTTTGATGATTAGAATTCTGTAACTACATACGTCTTACAGTCGCGAATAATATTTTAATCAACATACAACCTAGCACTGGCCTGCAAATTTGCAAAAAACGTAAGAAATTTTGAATTTCGCGGGCTGGTTTGGAGCATTCACCTTAAGTCACGCTGACTTAAGTGCTGGTATAGGTGGCACAGTGCTGTAAATAGTTATATTCAAATCAAAATGTTTGCAAAAAACTAAACCATTTCAAAAATATATTTTTGGAATCATTAAATAATGTTTTTACAAGGGGGAAGCGAAGAGGACGCTCGCGAAAAGAAATTTTTAAATTTCGCGACCTATTCTGGAGCTTCGACCTCAAATAGTTCGAGCCGTTCTGATCCCTGAATCCTTTGACTCTGATCTGTGTGCATATAACCGAGACCTTAAGATTATACATTATACCTACCAAAATTCAAATTCCTACGATGTATAAAGCTCAAGAAAAAGTAATTTAATCATGGTTCCGTTTTTCTTTTTAAGTCCGTATCATAAAAAAACTGTATTTTATTCCATTGTACTTCTAACGTGGTCGTCCACCAAGATATAATTTTATTTAATTTATGTATTCATTTCAGACATAGTTGTGGTGGGTATTCCATAGTTTTATATGAATATATTTTAAAATTGTTAACTATTTTAAAATTCAAAACAGATAAAAACCTAAAACAAAAATTGCGATATGTTGAACCTATAAATATCACCTGATATATTCGAAATCGGTTCAATCAATCAACTCAGCCTATCGCAGTCCACTGCTGAACATAGGCTTCTCCCTTGATTCTGCCTTCCGCATCAAGTCTGTCCCAGCCACCTTTTTGAAGTCATTGGTCCATCTAGCTGGGGGTGTCCCACAATACGCTTGCCGATACGCGGTCTCCACTCCAGGACTCGTCTGCTCCATCAGCCATCGGTTCTTCGACAGACATGGCCAGCCCACTGCCACTTCAACGTGCTTACTCTGACAGCTATGTCGGTAACTCCAGTTCTTTTCTGGATTACTTCGTTTCTGATTTTATCCTTCAAAGATACTCCGAGCATAGTCCGGTCCATAGAGCTCTGACCAACCACGTTTCGGCACCGTATATAATAACGGGCAGGACGCACCGGTTGAAGACCTTAGTCCTCCAAACATTGCGGTATGGGGGACGAGAAGACTTGATGAAATTTTCCAAACGTTGCCCAATCCAACTAGATCCTCCTGTCGGCTTCTTTCTCGAAGTTGTGTCTACCAAGCTGGATGACTTGCCCTAGGGAGACAAACTCCTTCTCAACCTCGAGAAGCGACCCTTTGAAAAAATAAAACCCTTCCAAAATTGGTTATGGCTGAGTAAACAGCCACACGGCTCAATCGATCAGGTTAAACTATGCTTGCCGCGGTTGGTCCGTGGATGGGTTATCATCTTTACATACCAAGGCTCCTCATGCCTCGGAAAGCACGTTAAGCCGTTGGTCCCGGCTGTCATTTGGGGATCTTTGACAGTCGTTTTGAGACGCCCAAAAGTTTGAAAACCAGTTTTACCAAGGGGTACCGTATTACCCAGTAACTGGGATGTGGAGGTCAGATAGGCAGTCGCTCCATGTAAAATATTGGTATTCAGCTGCATCGGTTAACATGGAGGCAGACTCCAACATAGTTGGGAAAAGGTTAGGCTGGTGATGATGATATTCAAAATCGGTATTTGTTAGGCACTAGCGTACCTATTTACTATAACATTCACGTTACAATAAAACCACAATATTGCTACGTAAGAGCCACTTAGGTATTACCTAACTGATTAATGAACTATTAATAACTTAATCTCACTAACTAACATACATATATGAATCCCTATCTAAACCTAAAACATAAATAAAGATTCCGTTTCCTGTTAACTCAAGGAAAACTGTGTTTTATTATGTATACTATAGTTATCCGAAGTGCACATAATGTCGAGAGTATATTTATTTATTTAATTAACCATTTATGTACACACATAAAACAGACAAGAAGAAAAGAACAGAAAAATTTGTACATAGGTGCTGCTTACTTTTAAAGAAATCTCTTCCAGCACCCCTGCAATAGGAAAGAAGATAAAGAGATGTAGACAGCGTGTGTAAAACTATGAGAAAATAAAATATATAGAATCAAAACTATTAACTTAATAAAATTAAGCAAATAATATGAAAATATACTTACATACATACAGACAAACATATATACATAGATACATACATACAGACTACTAAAATAAATATCATTATAATGTAATTAAAATAATAAATACAAACACAACAACGACAATACTGAAAAATTGTGTTCTTTCACTCTTTTAAAATCTGCAACTGTTTAGCAGTCCCTAATGTCTAGCGGAAGTGCAACCCACAACCGCACCGCGTACACAGTGAAGGAGTAGGAGTAGAAGTCAGTGGAGTGGGAAACTCTCTTTTTCATCGTAAAATGAGTTGGAAAGGAGTTACAGTCAAAAAACTGGTTTTAGGCGTTATTTTTCCAATATGGCGGCGCGAGCAGCAAAGATACAAATAAGTGGCAAAGTCAAAATTCCAAAAGAGCAGGTAGAAATCTATTGAATCACCAATTTTCAAAACTCTCGGAAAATTTTCCAGGTAACAAAGCACCAAACTAACTGTTTGATTTTTGTATTTACTTTTTGAGGCAAATAATTAGAATCATAAATATGTTAGTTGATATTTATTTAAGGTAAATGAGGGCTAATCAAAAAACAATGAATATTATAATGAGTTCAAAATGTTATTCTCTTTAAAATATTTGTCCTTATTTTATCTTACGGTTCTTTTAAATCATGACATTAAATGCTGATAATAAATAAATAAATATCTTAGGACAACCAACACATCGTTATCTGATCCCAAACTAGGCAGAGCCTGTACTATGGTAACCAGACAACTGATAAATATACTTATATATTTCTAAATACATACATATTATAGATAAATTACACCCAGACACAGAACAAATGATTGTGCTCATCACACAAAGATTTGTCCTGGGTGGGAATCGAACCCACGACCTCAGTCTTTGCAGTCAGGGTCACTAACCACTAGACTAACAGGCCAGTCAATAGTGATATGGTTGGCATACCCGAATAATTTGCTTAATTTGCAAGCAATGTCTGCAACTCCGGTTCTTTTCTGGATAATTTCATTTTGTCTATAGCGTGCTGAGTAACCCTGAAGTTGTGGACCACCTCAGCTCTCAGCGTCCACTTTTAGGCAGCGTGTCATTATGGGTTGGGCTCACTGGTTGGGAGTAGTAGTAGGGTTGGGGTTGGGACTAGTATAGACCAATGTTCGTACTTTCTCTCTGCAGTGGGACAATGACAGGCTGGTACTATTTTTATTCATTCATCTATACTGTACTAATATTATAAAGGTGAAGGGCTGCTGGGGAGTTTGTTCCGCCACTTCTTCTTCCTAGCTAAAGCACTAGGAAGTGTCGAAGGGCGGGCGTTTTGGGGGGACTGTCTTATGTTACTTTGACGTTCAAAAAGTGCTGACTCTCAGCCTAGTTTGAATAAATGACTTTTGATTTTGATTTTGAAGAGTTTGTTTGTTTGGTCGAACGAGCTAATCTCAGGAACTCCTAATTCGAATTGAAAAGATATTTTTGTATTGAGTAGTCCATTTAACGAGGAAGGCATACTACTTATATACAATTCCGATATGGATATGAAGCGGGGCAGCAATGAAAACTGTTGCAAAAACGGGGGAATATTTTTTCCTTTTGAGAGTTTCCGTTGCGTGCGCTGCCTAAACGGTTAAAGTAACGCAACAATCATGTCTCACGGAAATGTTCCTCTTAAAAAGTTCTTCTTAAATAAAAGCCCGAAAAATGGATTACCAATAAACTTCAATATGATTCAGATTCTGATTAATACTGTGTTACGCAAGTAGGGTGCTGGGAAGCATCTCTAACAACCTGGAAAACACTTCTACGCATACAAAAATATTACTATACAGGTACCTGAACTTACGCATCTTACAGGCACGTGAACAGGCAAGACGAGTGACATCGTAGTTCGAATAGCACACAATTCTAAAAAAAATATATTACCTACCGTTCAGGAATACTTTTCAAGTCAAGGAAAGAGTCCTATAAAATTTTAAAAATCCATGTACGGGTAAAATCCCTAGCGTTAATTAGACCAAAATAGATTCTTATCTGAAGGATAATAAGTAAGTATAAAATGTGAGGAACTCCACAAAACATTGCAGTGTTTATTTTGAAGGATATGAGCATAAAAGGGTTATGAGGCAGACTGAGAAAACTTGAAGTATAAAAATGTGGATTCACGTGTTAATATTGACTTTTTTGACCATCTTCAAAGCATCAAGCAAAGGAACGAGCAATTTATCCATCGCCAATAATAACACCGTTTCTGTTATCGACCGTGTACTGCTAGACACAAATTCTGATTCAGGTACGACCATTTTTTTTATCTATATGACATTTATTGGACAAGAACGAAAACAGATCATGTTTAACTTACATGTTCAGGAAAATGAGGCTTATCTGCGAATAAAATCCTAGTGATGTTTTATGACCGTCATAATCTTTCGAAATACGGTGCGAAATAAAACAACCGTTGAAGGTCCTGAAAGATTTTTCCAAATGTTTCGTAAAATAAATATTTATATATTTGCTAAGATTTTAAACAGTAGGCATGCATTTGCGAGGATCGTCTGGAGGACACGGTGGAGAATACGGTGGCGGTGTGCCCTGCCTAGATGGAGCACCGCCGTGTCCTCGTGGAGGCGATCGGCGGCGGGGACCTCTCGCGTCCGGTCCTGGTGCGAGCCATGGTACGGAGCGAGAGGGCATGGGAAGCCGTCACCTCCTTCTGCGAAGCAGTAATGTTCGTGAAGAAGGAGGCGGGCCGCGTGAGGGAGTGGCAGTCTTTGCGCCCTCGCGTCCTTAGCCGCCACAGGAGGAGACGCCCCGGGCGTCGGGAGTCGATAGCTGACTCCCAGCCACCGTAGGCGCGAGCTTGCGGGCGGCGAGCAATGGGTAGCTCGCTGCCCGGTATGGACCAGGCTCGGGTCGACGACGTGTAGTGTTCCACGCACGCCTCAAAGAGATGTCAGCAGCACTGAAGGGGTCTGCTAGGACCGACACCTGCCAGGGTCGCGAGATCGTTCGAAAGAGATACCGTGACCCTGGCACATGGGCAACTGAAGGAACACGGGTGGGTTTTAATCAGTAAAAGTCTGACACAAATTTTTTAACACAAATTTATTGTGCATTAAATTTTCATGAAAAGTATATTAAATATCACGGTAAAACTAAATTTTCAAAAACTGTTGATATCAAGGTACAACACATGTGGCGTACGGTTCCGAAGGCATCATAACATGCGACATCAAGTCATCTGTGCCTATTAATATCCATTGGTACTATGCCGACGAGACTACAGGCGAGATCAACCAAATAGTACCATCGGACAAGTACGGGATATTAACTAATGGTACAGAACTAAGAATTAAAAACATGGATTTGGATATGGTTGGCAAATACATTTGCACAGCTGCCTACAGTCAAAAAGTTAGGATCGTTCTAAGTAAGTGCCTAAACATTTACAACGAAATGTTTGCTTGTCTGTTATAGGCACGTCAATTTTTATTATAGTATTTTTCAAATGAAATTATTCTCTTTTTAATCTGAAGCAAATTAGACCTGATTTTATTAAACTGACTGAATAAATTTTAGCGGCCCCTGAGATAACTGGAAAAACTGAAAGACGGGCCATCAAAGGATCAAATGTTGTTTTAGAATGCAAGTAAGTAATAGTTGCGACATACTTTACTGGTGGATCTTTGGCACTATTTCTCCTCTTATTCACGTAAATGGCAGGACAGTGTGTTACATTTTTTAGGGTTCCGCACCTCAAAAGGAAAAAGCGGAACCCTTATAGGATCACTTTGTTGTCCGTCCGTCCGTCCGTCCGTCCGTCCGTCTGTCAAGACCCTTTTTCTCAAGAACGCGTGGAGGTAAAAAGCTGAAATTTATATCAAATACTCAAGTCTACTGTCCCTTAGAGCTGTGAAAAAATCAAACTTCTAAGCTAACGCAATCAAAAGATATAGCCGTTTATACCGCAAATTTCCACAAATTTTCGAAACTCGCAAGGGAATCAAAACCTAAAGGGTACTTCCAGTCAATCTAGAATTTTGAAATTTGGTACGAAGCAACGTCTTATAGCACAGATAAAGGAAAAATTGCGAAAACCGTAAATTTTTAGTTACATCTTATAATAAACAGAACAAAACACAGACAGAAATAAAACCAAGCCAAGAAACAGAACAGAACTACGACTCGATTGTCGAGACGGGTGAACTTTTACTTATATACCTACAGGTTTGTACGGAACCCTCAGTCCGCGAGTCCGACTCGCACTTGGCCGGTTTTTTTGTTCCAAAACTTCACTAAATTCAGGCAGCGTCATTACTCGTAATATCGGGAGAAACAGATTTTTCAAAATGATCTCAACAATTACGAAAATCAAACTTTATATCAATAGGATAAGTTCTTGTAAATGTTTTTTTATTTTATTTAAGGATTATTAAAGGTTTACCGAAGCCAAAAATAACTTGGGAATATATGGACCAGAACGTTTCAAAGTTTACACATGTACCAAGTTCTGGCAACGTGCTGCGTCTAGCGAGTGTGGCAGATAAAAACGCAGGACGCTACAAGTGTGTGGCAGAGAACATGGCTGGCAAAGATGAGCACGTCACTACACTTGTTATTGAATGTAAGAACATTTTAACTTGTCTCTTTCGGTGCTCGCTGTAACATCTTGTCAGTACTATAGTGTTTATAGGTGCGCAAAAAACGGGCTCTGATGTAGAGTGGCGGAACGCATAGCGGACTGCATCCCCGTCTTACTTGTGTTTTTGTTTACTAATGTCATATGTTCCATTCCGATAACAAACAGCAATGAAAAGTGGCACTGATAACTGAAAAGTTGTGTAGAAATCATTTGTCATGGTATGGGCATGTGATACGGAGAAACGAGGAAAATATCGTGAAGAAAGTTTTGAGTATAAATGTCGATGTCTATAAGAGTAGGCGAAGACCAAAAACACGATGGATGGACTATGTCAATGATATATGGATAGAAAGGGGTGGCTACCAAGATGATGAGTAAAAGAGAATTTTTGAAGAATATTACATAATGCACCGACCCCAAATAAATTGGGATAAGAGCAGGAATTCTCCTGGACCTTTTTTTCTTCAATACCAACCAGCACCGAAATTATCATTTTTCCCAAATTTTTATGTTAACTTCAATCATTTATATTCTATAAACACGATACTAATTGTTAAACTTTACTCCCAGATAAGTATGATTGTATAAATTACTTGATAATCATTATTGAAATTTATCAACAGCACCGCCAAGAATCGTTTCAAAATCTTCTGACATATTTGAAGGTTTCGAAGGAGATAAATCATTAAAGATTCCTTGCGATGTGGTCGGTATTCCACTACCAGTCATTACTTGGATAAGACGCGGCAATGTTATAATAACACCCAGTAAGTAACATTTACATAATTAAAGGTATATTTTACTGCTGATATTACATTACATATTAGATATGAAAAAAGTTATATAAAACAAAATCAATGTAATAACAACAACATTTTCAACGAATTTACAAAAAGGTATGCTATGGTCAGCTGAGGACGCATCGGTAACGTAGTTGTTATTCCTTACAAACTTACCAGTTAGTTACCACATTACCTATTTATCTAATTTTTTCAATATAATAATTACTTTAGTGCGAAATGAAATAATGTTTATTAACCGAATGTTTTAGACGAGAAATACTCAATAGAGAAAGGAGCTCTGATCATAAATAATCTAACTGAAGAAGACGCTACGTTCTATACGTGTGAAGCTAAAAATTATATTGGTTCGGTCAACGCGTCATTTGAAGTAAGAGTTAAAAGTAAGTTATTCAGGACTTATATTTACAACGCCATTAAGATAACATCTTATTCTTTCCAGGTTATATCAGATGAGTACCTAGTTAGCTACCAGGAATTCTTCAATTATGCAATTTACTAGTCGAAAATATTCAAACTGATATTGGCATTTACTTTTTAGTGGCTCCGAGGATAACGGGAAAGACTGAAAAAAGATCCATCAGAGGTTCTGATGTGGCAATAGAGTGCAAGTAAGTATCTGCTCTACAATCAATATCATATTTTTGTAATGGATTTTGTTGCCTCTAAGTAATATCAGGCAACGGATTTACCTGACCTGATGAATTTTTCAAAATATTTGGGTCGTCAAATTACCTAAATACAGAAAACAAGTTTTTGAAGGTCAATATAAATAGTCGCATCATGTTCATAATTTGTTATTTCTTTCAGGATTATCAAAGGCTTTCCAAAACCTAAGATAACTTGGCAATATATGGACCAGACCGTTTCTAAGTTTACATATATACGAAGTTCTGGAAACGTTCTGCGTTTATCGAGTGTGGCGGAAAAAAATGCGGGACGCTATAAGTGTGTCGCAGAGAACATCGTAGGAAAAGATGAGCACGTCACTAAACTTGTTATTGAATGTAAGCATTTTATATTAATTAAATTTTATAATAAAATTGATATGCTCATACCTAATATGGTGGACTGCAAAATTATTCGAATAAAAAGCTGTAGCTGCCCTCGTTTATACTTTCCTTTAATAATTGCATGTGCCATAAGCTTCGGAGTCTCGTATGAAATGTTCTTCGTCGCAAATTTTTAATTGCTGGTCTTCAGTTAAATTAATCTGATTTGAATAAGTACACGTACCCAATTATTGATTAACACACGTGTAAAAATATTAATAATAATAATATCTTAGGACAACCAACACAACGTTATCTGATCCCAAAATAGGCAGAGCCTGTACTATGGTAACCAGACAACTGATAAATATACTTATATATTTCTAAATCCATATTTATTATAGATAAATTACACCCAGACACAGAACAAATGATTGTGCTCATCAAAAAAGATTTGTAAATGTACGATATGAAATCTTATATCGAAGAGATTAAGTATAATTATATTCCTAATTAATTATGTGATAGACTTCTTTATGTTCAACAATCTAAGTATAACTGTTTTGTTTATTATTAAATAAATAAATATTTAAGCAAGTTTTTCCACAGTTCAACCCAGGATGATTACAAAACCATCTACAATATACAAAGGACTAGTAGGAGATATGGCTTTGAGGATTCCTTGTAATGTGGTTGGTATACCAAAACCAGTCAACACTTGGAAAATAAATGGCAATCCAATAAAACCCAGTAAGTAGTACCTTGGTACCGTGTGGTGCCGGACGTAAAGAATAACACCACCCCATTTCTTCCCGTGGGTGTCGTAAAAAGCGACTAAGGGACTTACTACAGAATGCGCAGCAGCGTTCTCTATGCATTTTACCACCATACTGCGATCGCCAACCCGCCTACCAAGCGTGGCGATTATGGCAAAGCCCCCCAAATTGGGGGAGGCCTAAGTCCAGCAGTGGACGTCTTACGGCTGAAATGATGATGATGATGAAGTAGTACCTAACACATATTTTATTAAAGATACGGTCAAACGCACGTTATAACTTGTATTACAAAAATCACCCTTGCTGACAAGAAATAAAGATGCGTTTAAGGTCAAACTTTTACTATTGACACGCGTTCAGTCAGAACAATCTGCATATTAAAAAATATTTCACAGGAATGTACAGAGGTGGTATTAATTCCGTAGGCATTTTATACTCGTCAAGCTTTCAGGGTATTAGCATATGTGCAACCCACATCAGTACTAAATGAGACGATAGTACCATTAAATAGAACTGCAGGCAAGGTTGTACCACCTACCTTATTCAAACTCCGAAAACTACCGATGATGATCGCTTGATATTTATTAGGGTTTACTACTCCCCCAAATCTCATATCAAACCAGGTTTAAATGACTATAACACTTGATAGCCATAAAAACTACCACTACTGAAGTTCGAAACTTATAAGATAAAAAAGCGTCATAATAAAAAAAAGAAAACAGAAGTGGAGGACGAATATCACCTTGAGGAACTCCAGTTATCAAATCACTTCAGCATGGTGGAGAATCCCCATTAAAAACTGACTGCTGACTATTCTGAAAGTAAGAAAAGAACCAGCACAGTGTATTAAGACAGACCATAACAAAAGATCGAATGGCTAACAGGATATCGTGACTGATGGTATTACTTGCATTCGAGAAATTTACCAACACTAGGGCGGTAACATTGGTGCTTTCCTGCCCATTACGTTACCAGTTACTTCAAGGAGGGCGGAAATAGTACTGAGCTACCTCAACCCAGAAAGAAGAGGGCGAATGAGTATGAGTTGCTATGCACGAAATGGGAGAATTGTTTGTGGACGCAGGCTTCGAGCACTTTGGATATGAAAGCAAGGATATAAATAGGCTGTTAGTGGATAGAAAGAGAGGCATTAGAAAACTTAGGTACTGGACGGCTGTTTTCCACAAGGAAGGAAATAGTACGTTGAATAGGGTATACTTTACATTGTGAGTAATAGTGGTTAGGAGATGATCCACCATAGTTATGATCGTACAACCGGCCATATCTCACCGCTTTTGATTGAATGTAAAAAAATATCTGTTTGATCTTTTCGGTTTCGGTTTAAATGGAACAAAACTGAAAAGTTTGATATTATGACGCGTTAGACCAGAGTGGGCCAGAGCCCATTCCTTGATTAAGATGATCAATGGTAGAATTAGTGTAGAAAGGAAGGTTCAGATCATCCAATTTAAGAGGTTAGAGGAATTAGGAAGGTGTAAATGTCACGGTATGTCGATACCAAGACTTCCAAGAAATTTTCAAAAATTGGTACAAGGGGAAACATTTATAGTAAATAGAATATGGCAACGTTTAGCATTGTGTATCACCTGATTACATATATATTATTAATATTATATTATATTTCTTTGCAACCTTAAAAGTGTCAAATTATATACTAAATTCTTAAATTAGGTCATAATCCTAATTTGGATCACCATTTGTACAACTGGGGATCCCGTTGGGCACATGACCTTGTATGATGTTGTATTGTGGAATGTTTCAGACGACAAGTACTCCATAGAGGATGGTGCTCTGATAATAATGAACCCGGTTCAAAAGGACTCTGCATCGTATACGTGTGAAGCTAAGAACTATTTAGGTTCAGTCAACGCGACATTTCTAGCTGGAGTTGAAGGTAATACAAACAAGATATAAACTCAACGTCCAGCTTTTGGTCTTACGAACGATACTACAGATGGATTTTTCAACATCACATCAACTTGGTTATAAAAATATCAATCAACTGTTCAGACAATATTACCAAATATCGTCGAATCATAAGTTGTTTTTCATTTCAGAATTGATTAACAGCTTAAAAATAAAAAGCCGGTACGTGTACATATTGAAGGACGAAACTAGAAAACTGCAGTGTGAGGGGTATAATTCTACATCTCAGTCAGTTAGGTGGTTTATTGTAAGTGTGCACCATTTACATTATTTATTTGAAAAAAAAAAAAAATACATACTATAGGTACATGTGCACATTATAGCTACGAACCGGGAAGCCCTCGGAAGCCCGGGACGACTCGGCTATTTGAAAAAAAACTTATGTGCGTCCAATTTCTTTAATACCTTTTTAACCGACGAAAAAAACGGAGGAGGTTATCAATTCGACGCGTATATTTTTTTTTTATGTATGACCACGCATAACTTTTTACATAGTAGTCCAATTGTGATCATTTTTTTTAATTGGAAAGGGTATACTCCGAGAGTGGTCCCATATAAATTTGGAAAACAAAATCAAACTCTAAGGGTCAGAAAACAGGGGATGATTGATTGTTCACTCACTGATTGTAATGTTTAACCACGAATAACTTTATACAGAGTAGTCCGATTTTGATAATTCTTTTTTCTTTGGATAGGGTATACCTTGCGAAGTATTATTAGTACATAAAAGCCACAAAAAATTATAAAATAAAAACTTTTTAACAAAAAATTAAACCGCCGAAAAAACTTAAAAGCAAAAAATAATAAACCTTAAAATTTTGAGTCGGCGCTGAAAAATCAATGAACAAAGATCAATCAAAGCGCCGACTCATAATTTTAAGGTTTATTATTTTTTGCTTTTAAGTTTTTTCGGCGGTTTAATTTTTTACTAAATAATTTGTTTTAATAGAGCTCGCTTTCAGCGCATCACTTCCTTTTTAAATAAATTGACTCTTTTGCTGTCGCTATAAAGAGCTTATTGCTCACTTTTATTACTAATTTCAATGGGATTCACAGGAAGACGTGGAAGTTCATTCAGGTCAACCATATTTGGAAGTGGTTAAAGCCGCAGTTTTTGACGATGGCAACTACACGTGCCGCGTGAACGACAAGCATGGGAATACACACACATATACATACGTCGTGGACGTCGGCTACCCACCGCATCTTTATCAACAAATTTCTCTTACCGACTGGCGTGGTGATCCAGCAGATATCTTGTCAAACTGTGATAGTACCGCGAAACCGCAAGCTGATGTGAGTTCATATTTCACGAATTGTGTGACACTGATTGGTACTGCAGCAAAAGTATTATTTACACATAAAAATGAAATATTCTTCTTCATTTAAGAATTGTCAATATTTCACTGCACTAATAAAATATATGATTTAAACATGCAGTTACATCAGTGACATTCACGTCAACGCCAGCTCTTTAGATGCTAGAAATCATTTAATTTATAATTTAAATAAAGCTGCAACTTTCAGGTGTATTGGAAATTCGATAGCCAATCGTTGACCTTTCAAAACTTAACAGAAGTGGGCGATACTTTGAAATGGGGAAATTTTAAGTGTAACGTGACAAACGTACATGGCTCAGTACAAAGAAGCTTCGATGTTCAGTCTTCAGGCAAGTTCTTCGATATGACTTTTTCCAACATTTACTTACCGCTTTATAACTTCGTCATCATTATAATCAGCGACTGCTGGGACACAGGCCTCCTCTATTCAAAAGTGAGCTGTAATCCACAACGCGGGCCCGATGTGGGTTGGTAGATGTGTCTTCGATTTTTTTTTGTTCTGGACATACTCATTTCCTCATGAGGTTTTCTTCCACTGTTTTGCTAGCAGAGGTTATGAAATTATTTACAAAGAGTAAAGTGCTTGCCTGGGTTCGAAACCACGACCAACTCGTAAGTCGGGGCCGATGCCATTGGGCCACCACTGCTCCATAACATATGCTTCTTCTTCTAAAAATACATATGTGACAAACTGAGACTGACTTTAAAATTGTAATAAATTATTACCATTTGTTACAGCTTGTTTTGTAAATAGAAAATTTGAAAACATCAAAAATATGCCTCTCTTACTTTCCGATGAACTGACTTATCCTGATTGGGCTGCCACGAAATACGATTTAATAATAGAACAAGGAGATAAGATCACATTATATTGTCCTCGACAAAACGGAGAACCATTCAATACTTTCCAAAATTTTCCGAGACAAAGAGAATTAGAGGCATTCTGTCATAAACAAGACGAGTTCTTAGTGAGCGGTAAAAAGCATACACTATCAGACCTATTATGTAGTAATAATGTCCAACCCACTGTTGTAAGAGACAAAACCAAATGCTTAACGGAAACCTCTGAACTTATGAGGGTGGGATATAATGTGGCTGACTTTTTAGAGAATTACGAAGTCTGTTACGACCATTTTAAAAATATGCCTCTATTCACACGCGCATCATTGACAGAGACAGACGGAATTATAAGCATCGCCCACGATTGGTACACTTCCCTGGGTATTGGAAATGCTAAACTGAATACAGGATTTACATGTAAACACTCTAATTCAACCTGCTGTTATGATAAAACCCAGCTGGTAGATCCCAGAGACTTTCAATACGGTTCTGCAAAAAAGAGCACGTTCTTTGAGTTCCTGAATACAGTACCCTACTGGCGCCCTTGTGCAAATAGCAAAAAGGTAAGGACCTACCTTGTATAAATTAGGCGTGCGACAAATATGAAACTACATTTTTTAAGTAACTGAAATACATTTAATAATAATATGCATATTATTGTCAACAGACAACTTGGGAAGAAATTAATGAAATGGTGAGGTCCCGGCTACCCATCTACACTAAAATAGTTGCCTGGTCTGGAACGCATACATTTCAAGATAGAGATGGAGCTATTGTACCAAGATATTTATGGAAGGTATATTTTTGTTTGGCTAAAACTATGCCATGCTAAATATTAGGTTGGGGAAAAAGTCTTTTCGCATTATAGTATGTATGAACTTGTAATAAAATCTCTTTGGCTATACTATTTGTATCTGGCTGGTTTTGGTATCATTGAAAGTTTAAATTTTAAAGAACATAATTCCAAATTCAAATTAGGAAAATGTGTGATTTTCATTTTTTTTTCGTACCGTCAAGATGACTGAATCTAATGAAGAAATTCGATACATTTTAACATTTTACTACAAAAAAGGTAAAAATGCAACGCAAGCCGCGAAAAAAATTTGCGATGTTTATGGACCTAGTGTAGTGTCTGTGAGAGTAGTACAAATTTGGTTTAAGCGTTTTCAATCCGGAAATTTTGATGTCAAAGATGCACGTCGCTCTGGTCGCCCTATTACGGATAAAATGGATGCCATTTTTGAAAAACTGGAGCAAGATCGGTATACCAGTAGTTACGACGTAGCTGAAGAACTGGAAATTGACCACAACACAGTTTTGGCGCATTTGAAAAAAACTGGGTACACAAAAAAGCTCGACATTTGGGTACCTCACGAGCTCACTGAAAGAAACCGAATGAACCGTGTACTCATTTGTGATTCTTTATTACGACGTAATGAAACCGAACCATTTTTGAAGAAGCTGATAACTGGTGATGAAAAGTGGATCACGTATGACAAGAACGTGCGAAAAAGGTCGTGGTCAAAGGCCGGTCAGGCTTCACAGACTGTGGCGAAACCCGGGTTAACTCGCAACAAGGTGATGCTGTGTGTGTGGTGGGATTGGAAGGGCATTATTCATTATGAGCTGTTACCACCAGGCAGGACCATCGATTCTGAACTCTACTGCGAACAATTGATGAGATTAAAGCAAGAAGTTGAGAGAAAGCGGCCGGAATTAATCAACAGAAGGGGTGTGGTTTTTCATCATGATAACGCTAGACCTCACACATCTTTAGCCACCCAACAAAAATTAAGAGAGTTTGGCTGGGAGGTGTTAATGCATCCGCCGTATAGTCCTGACCTTGCACCTTCAGATTTCCACCTGTTTCGGTCTCTTCAGAATTCTTTAGGCAGTGTCAGGTTAACATCACGAGAGGACTGCCAAAACCACTTGTCGCGGTATTTTAACCAGAAGTCCCAAAATTTCTATAGCAATGGGATCATGTCCCTACCTACAAGATGGCAAAAAGTTATCGAACAAAATGGTACCTACATACTTTAGTTAAATGTAAATAAACTTTATTAAAAAATGTTTTGAATTTTCTTAAAAAATGCGAAGAAACTTTTTCCCCAACCTATTATATTGCATTCGTACAATACCTACGGTCAATGAATCATGGTCGATCCGAAGTTTCAGCAAAAGTTTTTTAAGAAACAAATGGAGTCGCAAGGCAAGTGTGAGTGAGAGATAATGCGCCAAATATTCAGACCGGCCATAATTCGTCAGCCGTGTTATAAAGATACTGATAAACCTGAGCGTTCTCTTTCTCTGCAATCCAGGTGCTGGTGTTCGACGAAGACGAGTCAGTTGCTATAATCCACGTGAACGATCCATCACCAACCTCTGAGGATATCAAATGCGAAAATATCAGCTCGCGTGACGATGATGATTGGTTTATATCCCGCGATGAGTTCACTTACTGTTGCACAGTGCCTAGCTTCGTTGAAGCGTTTGATATGCATGGGATCGACTTTAGTGGCAAGTTCCAAGAGTTTTTCTTTTCTTTTATCTTGCCATCCCCTTTAATAGTATGGCGAGCTGTGCTGGGGTAACTGCTATGGAGGAAAATCTCAAACGGCGAAAATATTCCAACCTTATAGAGTGTCGTATTATTTTCAAACCGTTTGGGGTTAAAACATTGGGGTTCAAGTGTTCACTTGGTTTTTAAAGATATCGCCAAGCGGCTGATCGACTCTTCACGTGACCAAAGAGTTAGCCTATTTTTTGGCCAAAGAATCAGCAGCGCCCCAATGCTGCCAACCATTTGAATGACAACTGATGTTTTTTTGTTTTGTTTAATTAGTTTTCGATATAATACGTGGGTAAATTATTGCCAGCTATTTTAATTTCACCAAAATAGTTTAGTTTGGATCAAAAAGAAAAGAATGACATAGAAAACAAAAAAAATCTCCATTTTTATAAACCGATTGCAGAATGTTTAATGTTCTTTACTTATGATTAAAAATACTCCTACCAAATGATTGTATTTGCACTAATTGAAGTTTTTTTTTTTAGCATAATCCGAAGAAATGCTGGGAAAACGAAGGTAGTAGGTACGACAAAATTGTTAAAGTGAAAGTACTCTGTCATAGAAGAATAGGTAGAAGATACCTATAACATTTTATAATAACTATTAACAATTTAATAAAGAAATTCCAATGACTCTAATTTAGACTACTTATGTTAATAACTTCTGAAAGATGATTGATGGTTTTCCGAATTCCTAGCGAAAGTCAGTTACATAACATTGTTAATGCTATCAAATTCGGCCGCCGCCGCGCTGGCCGTACGCGTGCGGCGCGGCGGCGGCGAATGGCGCAGCGTTGCCTTTCCGCGCGTCTCGCCTCCCCCGCGCTGGGTTTGGGTGCGTTCGAGCGTGATGTTCTCCTAGAGCGTCCCTTTCCGGCGTGACCTGTCTCATCTGCCTTGTAAATGATATTTGTTAGCCACTGGTGGTGATCGTGTTGAAACTTGTGGGTAATCGTGGCATCTGTCTTGCATTTGAGACGCAGTGCCTTGACTGGGCACCTACCCAATACAAATATTATTATCGTCACCCAATAAATGAATATCATAAAAATTGTTTTTGTTTTCTATTCGGTTCAAGAAACGATGGTTGGACTGTGTGAAAGATGATATAGCTGGGAAAGGAGTAGACTACCTAAATGACGACTATAAGAGAAGTATGAAAGAAAGAGACATGTTGCGCTGATTTTAAATAAATTGAGACGAACTGACTAGAGCAAAATAACGATGCGTTACTATCATACATTTTGACTGGCTTGTTAGTCTAGTGATTAGTGACCCTGACTGCTAAGACTGAGGTCGTGGGTTCGATTCCCACCCAGGACAAATCTTTGTGTGATGAGCACAATCATTTGTTCTGTGTTTGGGTGTAATTTATCTATAATATGTATGTATTTAGAAATATATAAGCAATGATATTATAAAGTAAAGATACGCCATATTCTTACTGATCGGCGATCAAAAATCGTTCCGTTGTTAGCACAAATGTACCTGTAACCTACAGACGTATAATAATTGTCAACAACGACTGCGATAGATAATACGGAACGTATGATACAGAAAGACATAGCTATCTCTAGTGTGCTGCGCTTGAAGTACACTAGTGAATCATAGAGTATGCAGATTTGCCACAGAAGAGACATTGATTTTAACTGGGAATATTACACTGATAATGATTTATTAAATAAAACAACAAACACAATTGTTATCTATTTACTCCCAAATTCTAAACAATTTTGGTCTGCAGACAGAATTTTCGATAATGTATGTACCTACTCAGCGAGTATATGATATTATACTTCTTTTTGTAGGAATCCAGTCATGTTGACTTCTTTCCACCTGAACTATGCTGACCCATTTACTTTTTGTATCATTACCACTCGGAAATCGGACAAATAATAAAAGATAATGAGAAAATAAATATTAGATATACATACATTTTAATTTTACTAATAAAACATCTAATAACCCGCTATCACTAATCAAATTCTCAATTATAAAACGTTGAAAGCTACAACTTATTATGATCATCATAATATTATTGTTAGAAAGACGCTCACTAACTAACAACAAAACTCACGTTGCACATTCAAGTGGCTAACGAATGATATGAATTGTGCCTACGCGAGTTCGCTTCTGGTTAATTTAATCTATGACACATGCTATTTGACCTTGTCGCGCTCCAGTTGCTATCATATTCTCTATCCTTTTCCAACCACCATGTTAATAAATCGAAATTCATTTCTAAATGTGAAATATAATCGTAAATATTCATTATTTTACTATACTTACCTATGGTATGAAATTCCTTCCCTTTTACTTATTTTGGAACCATAGTTTTTACATTTTCTTACAACACAATTTGGTATTTTAGATATAATACTTTACGCCATGGACACGCTTTGCTTCGCTCGCTGCTATTAGACGACTAAACGAAATGACACCAATTGGTGTGATTTGTCGGCAACAATTTTCGTACGCTAGTGCCCATCTACGTAATTTTGGATATAATATCATTGTATATAAGTATGTTTATCAGTTGTCTGGTTGCCATAGTACAGGCTCTGCCTAGTTTGGGATCAGATAACGTTGTGTTGGTTGTCCTAAGAAGATATTATCTCATTGTACGAAAAGCCTATACAATGCGAGGTCAGCTAAAACTGGAAATGTATAGCTTGCTTTTAAAATTTAGAATACATAATTCATTATTTCTGAAATGATGAATTATTCTCCCAAATTGGAACAGGCCTATGTATAGCAATGGACATTGCTAGACATAGGCCTTGTTGCCATAATCTTCACGCTTAGCAGGCGGGTTGGCGATCATAGTACGGTGGTAAAATGCATAGAGATCGCTGCTACCCAGTTTCTAGTAAGTCCCTTAGTCGCCTCTTACGACACCCATGGGAAAAAATCGGATGGTGCTTTACGTCCGACACCACACGTTATAAAAAAACTTTTTTACAAAAAAAAAAAACAACCGACTTCCTTAAAAACACTACAAAGTGAAAAATAACTTTAATTTCGGAAGTCGGTGTCTTAGGATCTGTTTTTATGGTTTTTTTGCCACCGACTTCCGAAATTAAAGTTATTTTTCACTTTGTAGTGTTTTTAAGGAAGTCAGTTGTTTTTTTTTTTTTGTAAAAAAGTTTTTATTTTTAAATTTTTAGTTGTGGTATCATCCACCCCGCACTAATTCCAAACAAACAATGCATATTTATGCGATTGCAGAAATCGCGGTTGATTTGCTGTCATTTTTTGAAGAGTTCCAGTGTCTATCTCTGGAATCCATCATCAGATCTATATGAAATTTATATGGGACTATTTCGGAATAAACCCCTTTCAAACAAAAAAAGAATTTTGCAAATCCGTTTATATATGACGGAGTTATGGCCGAACATACATAAAAAAAAAAAAAATATATACATCCGAATTGAGAACCTCCTCCTTTTTGAAGTCGGTTAAAAATTTTTGAATTTTTTTTTGGAAAAGCGTTACTATGTAACATAATAAATTTTTGGGGAGATCTACTGGCGACTCCTTATCCTGCTTGTTATACCGCATAACATTTTTTAAAGTCTCGACCGTCATATGGTGTGTTGTGAACCCATATACACTTATATTTGCCTGTTACTGTTTAATAATAGTTCAGAATATGGGAGCCAAAATAGGAGATAGTAAACAGCGTAGACTGCGATCACGCATTAAGGCGCGGACTGACTACGATTTTAAATGCTACAACTACATGCTACAGCTCCAACAAATAAGGTTGAAAATTGAATAAATATTTGGATTGACGATGTGACTAAGCTGCGAATTGGCATTTATTTTACGGGTTTTATTTAGATTATTCGGACTACACACATTAAATTAAATAATTGTCTGGTTAAAGTTTTAAAGTAATGTTTATTCTATTGAACTTTAAAAAAAAATGTTGTTATCGCTGAAAATACAGAGAAGTTCGACGTCAAAGTTTTTTTTGTGAAACAATTTTTATTGGGAATATCAAACAATTTTTCACTATTCTATTCGGTTAGAATTTTTCTTTAACCCTTCTCTGTCCACTGTATTTTTTGTGTCGTATATTTTCATTGCGTTACGTCAAACTCGATTGTCAAAGACACCAGTGTTTTGTGAATATTGAGGTAACAGCGCGCCTACGAAAGTAGGAGCGAGATGCTAGCATTAATTTCGCTCTGTACCGTCGCGGCTGGACTATACTTACAGACCTACAGACTCACGCACACAATTGCACGTGTATCATATACATACATATACATCACCTTGCTGTATGTTGTTATGGTAGGAAAATAAATTTTCTGAGAGTCCGTGTCACGTAAACAAATAAATAACGTATCGTAAAGTTGATAAAGCTATTGTTAGAAATGTAAAAAAACCTACACATTCAGCCGAAAGACGTCCACTGATGTACCTAAGCTTGTCCCGAGCGGCTTGCCAAATGTCGCAATTATGGTAAATCCACCATAATTGCGACGCTTGGTAGGCGGGTTCGCGGTCGCAGTATGGTGGTTAGATACGCAGTAAGATGCACAAAGAACGCTAGGGTCCTTTCTCTAATAAGCTCCTTAGTCGCCTTCTTGTACACCAACGTTAGGAATTGGGATGGTGCTGTTCTGTACGGCGGTAACAAGGTAACATATTTATTTAATCAAAATATTTACCCTCATTACCTATAACTTGCTACCATCTAATCGGAAGTTCGTTCTTGTCTTTGCGATAGAACTCTGGGAATCTAAATTCAACAAACTATGTGAAAGCATTTAGTACTGCCACCTACGATACAAAAAAATGTATTGCCTACTTGGTAGACAGTCGCCATTGTCAATATCTAATAAATTGTTGGTATATAAACAAGTTTTAAAGCCAGTATGGACCTACGGTATACAGCTGTGGGGCTGCACCAGCCAAAGTAATCGTCAAATCATACAACGATTTCAAAACAAAGTACTTAGGGATATAGTCAGCGCGCCCTGGTACATAAGAAACAGCGACCTTCATCGGGACCTCAAAATGGATGTCGTAAGCCAAGTAATACAAAAATATGCAGAAGCTCATGAACACAGACTTCATCATCACGTGAATGTCGAGGCGATTCAACTCCTTGACACCACTGAATTAGTGCGAAGACTAAAAAGGGTTAAACCCTTTGAGTTAGTGTAGTGCAGTGTAAGTGAACACAAACTGCAGTGAAAGTGCTAACTTTTATAAAGAACACGTTAATCAAGTGTCTTCCCCTTAACTGTCAGTGAGTAAGAAAGACGTTATTGGACGATTTCTTAGTTTTATAGTTGCTTAGCAGTTTAAGTTATATTAAAATTACTTATTAGCTAATAGGCTAGATTGTAATGTGAATAAAGTATCACCTAATGTGATACTTTATAAAGAAAAAACAAAAAAAAAAAACCTTGGAAGAAAACTTCTTATATAAAAAAAAAAATTGTGAGTCAATTGGAGTAAGGTCTAACGTATGGTTTCTAACTGTAGCTCCTGTAGAGTTATAACGGTTTGCCGTGCAGTGTGAGGTCTTGCGTTATCATGGAGCAATAATGGTGAAGATCGATTGCCTGAAGTCGAGTGCTTTGAAGTGGCCTGCCGGGGTCGCGAGATTGTTCGAAAGAGATACCGTGACCCTGGCACATGGGCAACTGAAGGAACACGGGTGGGTTTTAGTCAGTAAAAGTCTGACACGCCCTCCCACTCCGCCCAGAGCGGGAGAAGTCATTTGATGATTTCCCATCCAAAAAAAAGGCCTGTTTCACTGCTAGTTTCGCCATCATTGTTCGAAGTTTGGCACAGTATCGAATCGGTTTCCACCATTTCCTTCAATTCAGCGTTATTCATCTGTGTGTGCGGTTTTCCAGATGGTTTGTTCTTCAAGTCGAAGTTTCCATTCCGAAAGCGTTTAAATCAAAAATGCACGGTGCGTTCATTAGCAGTTTCCTCTCCAAACGCAACATTGATATTGTGAGTCGTTTCTGCCGCGTTAGTCCCACGTCGAAACTCGTATTCAATACTCTGATTTTTGAAGTATCTTTGCCGTCTAAGCTGAATAAAAAATAAAAAAAAACCGGCCAAGTGCGAGTCGGACTCGCGCACCGAGGGTTCCGTACAAACCTGTAGGTATAAAGTTAAAAATTTAAAAAAATATTTTTATTACATGATGTAACTAAAAATTTACGGTTTTCAAAATTTTTCCTTTATCTGTGCTATAAGACGTTGCTTCGTACCAAAATTCAAAATTCTAGATCGACTGGAAGTACCCTTTAGATTTTGATTCCTTTGCGAGTTTCGAAAATTTGTGGAAATTTGCGGTATAAACGGCTATATCTTTTTATTGCCTTGGCTTAGAAGTTTAATTTTTTCACAGCTCCAAGGGACAGTAGATTTGAGTATTTGATATAAATTTCAGCTTGATACCTCTACGCATTCTCGAGAAAAAGGGTCTTGACAGACGGACGGACGGACGGACGGACAACAAAGTGATCCTATAAGGGTTCCGCTTTTTCCTTTTGAGGTGCGGAACCCTAAAAACAATTAAAATTCGAATATCAATCATGTTGCACATTTTTTTAAAGAAAAATCTTATATGAATTTAAATGTAAAAAAAGTTTAACTCGAATATCTCACCTCATGAAGGTTGTATGACAATTCAAAGTATCTAGTACTATAAAACGGCAATTTCATACATTAACTCCTATTATTATCTCATCATTACATGTACTACGTTGCAGCATTCGTACTGTAGTGGCATCAACATCGCCACATATCGACACTGCTGTCACCCAAAATCGTGGATCGCGCAAGCAGAGTTTACCACGCAACTTGCATTAAACAACCTACTGACATCAATCGTCGGGACGTTACCCACCAGAAGCGACACCCATCTAGTTGGAGGATCCTCCTTTTTCTACAGTGGTTCAACTTTACACCCTGTTCCTCATACCTGCAAAGTACTCGCTATGACTAATCGTAAATGACTGGAGGACGGGGCGCAGTACACTACGGGTTAGGTGCGCAAACGGTGTCACCGTTTGCGTAGCTGACCCGTACCCGAGCTGCTGTCAAATGATACATGTGAAGTTATACCTATTATTATACACGTAAATAGTACTCAAAATAGGGCATAAAAAATGTGTATTGTGATATTTCTTCGATCGCGGGGATTGCGCGGGCACAGCGGACACAATTATTATACTTACTTCTTATTGCCATATATCATGAAACATGTCAGTTTCATTAGAACCTTTATCTAACATCATATTTAAATTATGAATGACTACCTCATCCTGCTCAACATTCATTAGTTTTAATAACGGACGGGCAGGTACAATTTTTATAAAAGATTTTCTAATGCATGTTGACTTTTACTTAGACTGATACTTTGATATTGAAACGTGATCTCATTTAATTTGTAAGATTGTTAAAAATATAAATTCGTAAAAGTGGCGTTACTTTATTAAAAACGTTGATTGAGACTGATTTTCAGTTAAATTCTATTTCAGTAATTATTTAAAAGTTATACTTTAAAAATGTACAACAATTTAAGGTCATTGATTAAATACGTGGGACACTCAGAAAGTTTTGCGAAAATAGAAAGAAGTGTTCTATTGGTAAATATTTTTTTATTAAATCTTTTCAAAATACTCTCCACTAGCCTCTATGCAAAGTTTCATGCGTCTGAACCAGTTTTCGAAACACTTTTTCCAGTCCGCCGCAGACACATCGTTTACAGCCTGCTCGAACGCTGACAGCGCATCTTCCGGCGACGAAAATTATATCCCTTTGAGCTGATTTTTAATTTTTGGGAATAAAATGAAGTCGCACGGTGCTAGGTCAGGGCTGTAAGGAGGGTGACCCAGAAGTTTGACCGGCGTGCTGTCCAAGAAGTCCCTCGTTTTGAGCGCGATGTGCGTGGGCGCGTTTTTGTGGTGCAGTAGCCCGCGGAGCCCTGTGTTTGGTCGCTTGTTGCTCACAACAGAGAAAACTTCTGTCAAGCATTTGGTAGTATACCATTCGGCGTTGATGCTTCTTTGGTTCCTTAAAGAGATTGACACCAAGTAGCCAGTCAAATTGAAAAAGCTCGCGATCAAAATCTTCCCCCCGCTTCTAGATCGCTTCACTTTGGTAGGCGTTGATTCGTTTTGAAACACCCAAACCGTCGAATGGCGCTTCGTTTCTGGATCGTATTGATAAATCCAGGACTCATCACCTGTAATAATGTCGTAAACACGCCGAGGCGAGCCTGCTTCAAATTGGTTTATCATATCACGGCACTATTCCACCCGGCCCTGCTTCTGAGCATCGGTGAGGTTGTGCGGCACCCAGCGTGAAACTATTCTCTTCACGCGAAGATGCACGTGTAGAATCTCGTGAAGGCTTCCCAATCCAATCTGCAGTATGTGTTGAATCTCTTGATACATAATTCGCCTATTGTCTTGGATTAAAATTTTCACTGCTAGCACGTTTTCCTCCGTAACAACCGTTAAAGGGCGACCACTTCTTTCTTCACCCCCCAAAGTTAGTCGACCACGTTTGAATTCGTTATACCAACGATACACAGTTGCCTTGGAAGGCCTCCATCCATGAATGCAATTTGAAGTCTATCGTATGATTCGTCCGGTTTCAGACGACACTTGAAATCGTAAAAAATCATAGCGCGAAAATGTTCCCGGCGCAAATCCATTTTCCAGTGAGACGCGATAATTTAATTAACTCGCAAAAAATGTGGAGGGGAATTTTGAAATTGGAACGTTCCTATTTTTAACCGACTTCAAAAAAAGGAGGAGGTTATATGTTCGACTGTATGTATTTTTTTTTTTTTTTTTTTTATGTATGTTCACCGATTTCTCCGCCAATTGTCAACCGATTTTGAAAATTCTTTTTTTATTCGTAAGGGTATACTCCTGAGGTGGTCCCATATTAATTTTGTGAAGATTTGATGTATACTTTGGGAGATAAACGAAGGAACTCCTCAAAAACAAACAGTACACGTAATGTGATTTGGATATTGTACTAAAGATCAAAAATAATTGCTGGTTCTATCTATCCATCCGTGGTGAACTAATTATAGTCTTCGAAGATACCGCATGGAACTCCTCATCGGTGAACAGTACATATAGGAACTTACAGTGAAAGGTTAGAAGGTTAGGGGATAATTCTTTGCATATTATAGGCACGTTTAGACCGTTACTTGTATTCTTATATTCCGTTGAGCTGATGATGGAAGGTACAACTCCTTATCGATCAGGAGTTAGAAGATATCTTGTCCTAGATAGACATACTCGTTGACATCGAGAATTGATTCCTCAGCAGACACTAGAGTGGGCTCTTACCCACTCTACTGTCTGCTTAATAAAAAAAAAAGCAGCCTTAATCATTTTGGCCTGGCCATTTATTATATTTTTATACAAATTTACAATTGCCTTAATCGTTGCATTTCACGCAATGCTCTTTCGTCATGCGGTTTCTTGAGCAATTTGTTTGCAATACCATCCAGAGTCTTTACACGACTTAGCGCAACATAAACTTGGCCTTTAGCAAAATCCAGTAAGACCTATCGCATAAATATGCATTGTTTGTTTGGAATTAGTGCAGGGTGAATACCACAACTAAAAATTTAAAAATAAAAACTTTTTTACAAAAAAAAAAACCACCGACTTCCTTGAAAACACTACAAAGTGAAAAATAACTTTAATTTCGGAAGTCGGTGGCAAAAAACAATAAATACAGATCCTAAGACACCGACTTCCGAAATTAAAGTTATTTTTCACTTTGTAGTGTTTTCAAGGAAGTCGGTGGTTTTTTTTTTTGTAAAAAAGTTTTTTACTTATAAATAATCATTATTCTTATAATAGTTTATAACTGGCCAGTCTCTCATACAAAAAAACTTTTTTCGCAATACTTTCTGAGTGGCCTGGTACTATTATGCTAATTAACAACAATAAATAAAATAATAACAACAATAAATAAAGGTAGTCCGCGAAAGTATAAATAAAAACTACGGACTTCTTCGACCGAGCCGCCACGAGTACGACAACGTGCGCGCGGAGACAAAGATCATCAAGACTGGAAGCCTTGCAGTGGAGGGACTACATCCAGCGTATGGTGGACTGTCGCCTGGACAGCAAAAGGAGCCAGGATTCGAGCAGCGGCGCAGCTAAAGCATCGCATCGAGCCGAGCGTCAAGGTCATCTCAAAGTTAAGTGCCGTTCCTTCGTTGAAAATCCATCCAATATCCAAAATATCCTAATATACCTTATTCAATATTAAGAATGGTAATCCATTTGTGTAAATTAAAGTTATTTCGTGCATATTATTGCCGAAGTTTCCCATAAATTGCGAATTGCATCAGATATTTCTCAATCTACCTCCATAAATTCGTTAACAATTCTATTCGAATAATTTTGCAATATTTCTTTTAATCGTTGTGTGAATCACAAATAAATAATAGTTTCCGTATTCTACTTTTAATTAAATACATTATGTTGATAGTTTAATAAGTTCATTGTGTAATAGAAAGTCCTCCGTTCTTCGTACCTCAGGTACTTATCAGACTCGTGCCATCTGGTAGCAGGTATTTAGTGTGGATTGCCGACTATTTCAGGTCAAAATATAATCGCCGTGCACACTACTCTGTTGGAGCGATACCTGCTGCTGCCAGTACCGAGCCACTTCCTGGCTGAGCGATTGGCGATCAGCTGATCGTGCGGACCCGGCTTCCTAACCGGCAGGTGACATCAAAACGAGGAACGTGAGCCCATCCATTTTATTATTGCCTTGGTTATTAAACTCATCCAAATCTTTAATTGCAAGTTAACTGTTATACGACTGTTGATTCACAATAGAAACAAATAAGCAGCGTTATAAGGAACTAATAACAAAAAGGGTGTCTGCTAAGGGACAGATCACTAAGTTTAAAAATTATTTAACTAATATTTCTAAAGTGGATGATTTAAGTAACATTCAATTAATAGAATTAAACTTGAGACTTACCAAGTTTGAGGCATTATCTGTCAGGGTTGATGAGTTGCAGAATGACATAGAGGTTCTGAGCCCTGACAACATTGCGGTTGAAATTGATGAGCGCGACAATATTGAGCGAGAGATAATTGTTAACATGGCTACTGCTAAGACTTTGTTGGAAATGTTTTCTCGTAAAAATGAGTCCGAACAAAGACGCAACTCCGCTCACAACGCTTCATGTTGTGCCGATGATCATCACAGTATAGGATTAAGACTCCCACAGATTCAAATAGCTAAATTTAACGGTGAATATTTCCATTGGTTAGAATTTAGAGACACATTTGAAAGTTTAATTCACAACAATGACCACATTTCCGCAATAAATAAATTTTATTACCTTAACTCTTATTTGGAAGGCAATGCGGCCAGAATCATTTCTAATCTCGAAGTTTCCACTAAAAATTACGCTGAAGCATGGAAGCTGCTGTGTCAACGTTATAATAACAACAAAATATTAATAAATCACCATCTTAACTCATTATTAAATGTAAAGCAGCTTCCACGCGATTCAGAAAAGTCCTTAAGGTACCTAGTGGACCATATTACCAAGAATTTACGTGCATTGGCCAGCCTAGGACAACCAACGGATAATTGGGTTGTTTGATGTTTTAATAATATTCCTGCTGTCAGCTAAGTTAGATCATCAAACTTTGTTAAAATGGGAGGAGCATCGCAATAGTATAGCCAGTGAGTCGCCAAGCTTAGAGCAATTCTGTAAATTTATCATAAACCGCGCAAACGTATTCGAGGCTACAAAACGTAGTAGTAACAATGCTGATATACTATATAATACGTCTTCAAAGACTCACGAACGTTCTGGCTCAAACAATAATCAGCAAAATAATAAAAAAACTTTAGAAGTGTCAAGGGACACCCGGATGGAACGAAATTCCTTTCCAGGATTCATAATTTTTTAAATTATTTATTATGTACAAAAAACCTGTATACACTGAACAAAAATACTCTCTCTCTTCCTCTCTCTCGCCCTCTCTCTCCCTCTCTCTCTCCCTATATTTGCGCCCGGCTTCGTAAACTTATTTATTTATTCAAAGAGCTCAGACATTCGGCCGACATTGAAACAGCTTCACTTGTATACCGTTCCCTTTGTGAGTCGATAATTACCTACTGCATTCCAGTGTGGGGGGGGACTTTCAAAACCGTGATGCTTAGGGTGGAACGAGCTCAGCGGGCTGTCCTCAAAGTCATGTATTTCCGCAAAAGGGACTACCCAACTGCCCAGTTGTACTCTGAAGCCCAAGTACTCACGGCAAGAAAACTCTATGTCCTCCGCACCATCTTACGTCGACATTCCACGATGCCACTTGATACAAATCTATCCAACCGGCGGACTGGTTTTCCTGTCTGTGGATATGTTCAGTGTCGTTCTGCGCTTGCCCGACGGCACTATCGTGTCCAAAGCTCGCAAATTTATAACAAAATCAACGGAAAACTATCAATCTATAAACTTACAATGCATAAGGTCAAGCAGAGTCTTAAGCCATGGTTACTTTCCCTCAACTACGACGAAACAGAGCAAATTCTCACGTCTGTTTCTTAATACCAATTGTCACCCTATGAGTAATGAGAGACACGTACACACGCACACCCACACCCACACACCTTCACACACACACACACACACACAAACACACACACACACACACACACACAAACACACACACACACATACACGCGCACACACATACAATCACCAGGCATTTTTAATTATTTATTATTATTTTCTTTTTTTTCCTTTGCAATATTGTCTTATTTTGGTCTTTTGTTGTTTTGTATTTTTAGTCTTTTTATTATTGCATAAGATTTTCAATAGTGTTTCCTCCCGGGAGAGGGCACTGGCACTTGTAACACAGGTTAATCACCTAGCACAAGTGTCAGGGACTTCACATAATTGTAACAATCCTTTTCTTATGTAATAAAGATTATTTTTATTTATTTTTAATTTCCATGCCTCTCTTCCTCTCTCTCTCTCTCTATCTCTCTCTGTCTCTCTCTCTCTCTCCCTCTCTCCCTGTCTCTCTCTCTCTCTCTCTCTCTACTCACAACAAAAAAAAAACAACAATATACAAACAAATACAAACAACAAAATATATACAGTCGAATTGAGAAACCTCGTCCTTTTTTTGAAGACGGTTAAAAAGTGTCGTAACGACTTTTCGTAAGATTTTTTTCCGTCTAGCCCCCTTTCACAACGCGCGATAAGGAACTTCGTTCCAATAAACATAGCCAAAGAAAGGGTGAAATTAACGTATTTAAATCATTCGCTAGTACGAATAATAATAACAAACATAAAGCACCGAAACGGTTTTCTTGTATAGTTTGCGACGAGCGTCATAGAATCTATGATTGCCCAATGTTCAAGTCTAAAAGTATCGATGAAAGAATGTCGGACGTGAAAAGATATAAGCTTTGCCTCAATTGTCTAAGACAGGGCCATTCCGTCAAGGACTGCCGCTTCAGATCATGCCAAGAGCCGGACTGCAATGAGAGGCACAATAGCTGGCTGCACCACCCGACTAAATCGGTAAACCAACTTGCGACGGTTCAAGAACCAGTCGATATAGTAACAAACTTTTGTAATAAAAATACAAATCAAATTTTATTGTCAACTGCCATAATTGAGGTATCGAATCCGTTTGACTAGCAAAAGGTCAAAGTTCGTGCACTATTAGACTGTGGGAGTCAGTCATCCTTTATTACTGAGTCCCTAAAGACCAGATTAAAGTTAACGTCGCATCCCGTTGACACTCTAAAGGTCATCGGCATAGGCAACAGAATCATCAACAAACAATGTTACTGAAAGTTGTAATATTAAATTACAATCAGTACACAACAAATTTTAAGATAACATGTTCCTGCCTTGTGCTTAAGGAATTAACGGGTCGATTGCCGAAAACCCCCATTAATATTGGTTTCTTTTTACCAAAAGATATTCAGTTGGCTGATCCCATGTTCTATCAACCGGCCGACATAGACGTTCTGATAGGTCAGCACCTATCAGAACGTCTATGTCCTAGCACCTATTCTGGGACATATTAGGTAACGACCAAATTTCATTAGGCTTCAATGAACCTAAGCTAAGAAGTTCACAACTAGGTTGGATAGTCTCCGGTCCCATTCAGTCAGTGGCGCAGCGGAAAGACGTACACTGCAATCATAACACTATTTCTAGTGACATTAACAGTGATGCTAACATAGAAAAAATGTTAACTAAATTTTGGGACCTGGAAGAATGAGTAACAGTGATTGTGAAACACACTTTCTCACTCATACAACTAGAACCAGTACAGGTAGATTTTGTGTAAAATTACCACTAAAGGATACTGTTGATTGCTTAGGCGATAGTTACAATTTAGCTAGGAGACGCTTTATTAACACAGAAAAACGATTAAAGCGAAATCGTACATTGAAGATAGAATATACAAAATTTATAAATGAATACGCAGAACTAGGTCATCTAACTATGCTAAAAACTGAAAATTATAGTTATGGATTAAGCCCAAATTATTACCTGTGTCATCACGCGGTCATAAAACAGAAAAGCGAATCTACCAAGCTTCGTTTAGTATTCGATGGTTCCGCGCCCTCCACTTCCGGTTGTTCACTGAATGACATATTAATGGTTGGCCCAACTGTACAGGATACACTTTTTTCTATTTTGATACGCTCTAGGCAATATAAGTACTTACTCACCGGAGTACTAAATCCCCCGAATTGGGGGAGGCCTTGGGCACAGCAGTGGACATCTTTTGGCTGAAATTATGAGGCATATGGTTGGAAACGAACGCTACAAAATTTCTGACATCCACGCGGGTGAAGCTGTGGGCAAAAGCTAGTTATAAATATCTATACAGCCAAGTAACTAGTCATACAGCCTATTCATCATCATTTAGACGTTACGTGACTATATAGGTAGACTATCTACCTAATTCATTTTATTTTGTTTTTATATTCTGTCACTACCTATGTCACACTTACAGTACCTACCTATTATAGGTAGGTACTGTAGGTGTTTAACAAATGTTGGTTGTGAGCAACTCCACCATGGCTGCTACTATGGGTTTGCTAAATCATCGTTCCCATCAGTAGGTACCTAGACAAGCAGGGTTTGTTATTCAACAACATGGTATGGCAAAGAGCCTGTTACACCACGCGGTATCAAGCACTTAGGAAACTTGGACTGGATGTAAGCGATCCAATAAGGCGGTAATAGTGATCCTTGTATTGTAGTTTTTATATTAGATATTTTTTACTAATTATTATCTTAATTATGTACACACGCGAAGTCTGAAACTGGCACAGATAGTTGAAAAGTTGTGTTAAAATCAGATATCATGATATGGGCACATACTGGCACGGCTGATATGGAGAAATGAGGACGATGTTGTGAGGAAGGTTTTGAGTATGAATGTCGATGGTTATAAGAGCAGAGGGGGACCAAAGAAACGATGTACGGAGTGTGTGAATATTGATATGGATAGAAAGGCGGTGACTACCGAAATGACGACTAATACCCGACGAAACACGTCTTTCTCTCCCATACTTCTCGTATGGGACGTGTTTCGCCCACACCAAATAAATTAGGATAGGGGCAGGAGAATATTGAATTATCTACACATGAAAATTTTGTATCATGGGTGTCGTTTTCATGGTACTCGTATTTGAGGGTGCTGAAAACGATAGTGAAGTCAAAATGAAAATCCAAGACACTTTACCGATATATCACTATCTGTATAGGGTGCACCCCTAGTTTTGATACTTAAAAATATACTGCTTGCATACTTTCATCAAAACTATTTAAATAAAAGTTATTATCAGTGTGGTACTATTATTTCCGTATGTTATACTTATAACACTTAAGGAAACAAGCAACCGTGTTAAAATAATTAGGTCATCAGAGTTTATAGAATAATAGGAAAAACAGAGAGGTACCGAACATGAGTACACTTTTTTTTACCGACATGATAGAGGCGACTATCTTATAAATTGACCAATAATTATAACATTTAACCAGTGAGTATTGTGCGTTAGTAGGGATCAGTACAGTATTATTACGGATTACTAAATAAATAATTATTAGCATCCAAAATGTGGGGGCGGATATACCCGCACGTGGTGTTACTTATATTCGCGAATATTATATTCAAGGTATCGTGTAAGGGGAATGGCAGTTTAACCTTTGTCATAGATGAAACGAAGTCTATGCGTCACGTTATAGACCAAGTTATAAAAAGTGTGCACAAGATTACTGATATTGTTAAGTATGAAAAGTCCAGTCTAATCGACAACATGGTGCTTGTAACGTTTAATGACCCAGGTAATGTTTCCGTAATTGTATAATATTCTCGTTCACTAGACCACATCATCCCCTTCTAACGTAACTTATCCGAGTCGGGATGCCCCAATTCTCTCAATAATTGTAAAAATCCATTATTTGATACACAATTAGTTAATAGTGGTTTTTTAGTTTGATGCACAGTTTAAAATATTTCTTATAATTGCAGTTAGCTATTGATTTGAATTGAGAGTTAATTGTTAATTTTAAGCTTATGTTTGTTCTTACAAGAGCAATGTGTGAGTTCCTACTTTATTTAGGCTTTTTATTATCATAGAAAGCCTACATTAATTATATGGCCAAACGTCCATTGAGATATCATCAAACGTAAATTTTTAAACGATCTAGCCAGTTTTAGTTGGCCATATCATGAAATGCAACTAATTCATGAAATGGCTAGTCACATCATAAAGTGATTAATTCTACGATCTGACCACGACATAATTATTTATCCTCAGATTATAATTCCTTCGTGTTTTAGTTTATTTACTACCTATTTCTATTTAGCCCGCCCACTGCCTATTTTAATCCGCGATTTTATTATACGATAATCAGTTACATGAGACCTAGATTATGATCGGAGAAAAGCTATTTTAAACATCTCCGGTACTTTTAGTCAGCGGAATAGTAATATATGATATTTTCAATCGATTACTACCATTTAATTGACATAATCTATCGTCTATCTTGGCCACATTCAGGTTAAGTTTTAATGGCAGAACTACGATTGATTCAATAAAATGATTATTAATTCCGGTTTCTAATGGGTGAAAGTGAAAAGTGAGGGTGAAAGAAAAGTTGATAAAATAAAATTGGACTTATAAAATTACGAGTTAATTTTGTCGGAAAACAGGGGATGATTGATTGTTCACTCACTGATTGTAATGTATAACCGAGCATAACTTTATACAGAGTGGGCTGATTTTGATAATTCTTTTTTTTGTAAACATGGTTGACCTAAATTACTAGTGTAGCGTCTCCCATCTTCATGAGAGTGAATGTGACATGGTCTTTTGACATGTTCTTTGTCTTGTCCATGTTTATTTTAAGACCCACTCTTTCAGAAGCTCTATTCAGGCCATCGAACATTGTACTAATGTCCTCAATATTTGCAGCCATAACAACTATATCATTACAAAACCAAAGGTGAGTGATGTATACGCCATTGACGTTGATGCCAACCCCTTTCCAATACAGTAAGTTCTGAACTGGAAAGGGGGTGGGTAGACATTTTCCAGTTGTTGACTTGGATAACTGGCCATAGGACCTCTCGATCTCTCTCAACAGCTCAGGTTTGGCGGATACGATCCTGCCATTATCGGTCTTTAGTTTCGTAAGCTGCTTCTGCCCAATAGACAATCGAATGTATGCATATGATAAAAAGTCGTGTGGAACGCTTTTTTCGTCACGTGACGGTTTCTACAATTTAACTCTTACTGCAAGCTTTAAAGCAATTCGTTCCAATAATGCTGTTCCAAACGATTCCACCGCATTGTGTTTGCACATTTCTATCAAACAACAGATTTATTTTTGGTAAGCAACCAAAAATTTCTTCGCTGGGGGCTTTAGAATCATGTACTGAATTCAAGGTTTCAGTTTGCCACCCTGCCACCCTATATAACGCAACACTACAATACTAGATACCAAATTAAAAGCAAAACTAGCTTACTTACTATGTCAATAAATACACTAACCAAAGGACACGTAGGCATCGTAGTACTCGTTCCTATCGCTGTCATTCTGTGCCCAAACGACTGGCAGTTTTGCACGTTTAATGGCAATGCTAATTCTTTGGACAAAGAATGAGCCAGCTTTGTGGTCAAGTGAAGCGCCCCATAACCCTAGCGCTTCAACCTCAACTGGTTTAAACCATGTAAAGTATTTGCGCCACTTGTCGGTCTCCGCACCACAACCGGCCATGATAGGAAGTTGAGATGGTGCTAGGTTGTCGACACTTTATTTATGTAATGAAGACATAGGGTTCTGTTAAGGTACACGTTAAAAATACAGATAAACAAAATAAGTACTATTTCTATAAACGTGTGGGTCCACTCCAACAAGGTGGACCGATGACCTTGTGAAGGCCGCAGGAATCCACTGGATGCGGGAAGCACAAAACCGGTCGAATTGGCGGAGCTTGGGGGAGGCCTATGTCCAGCAGTGGACGTCTTTCGGCTGAAATGATGATGATGATGATGAGCACTACTCTCCTAGCGCAAGGTTGAAGCATTCATCTTAACAATTTCCTAAAATAGCATTCTGGAATCAATATTGTTAATTACGTAATGCCTGCTAAGCGCCGCCATGATGTTTTTATTATTATGTAACCCACAGTCAAACTAAACAAACATTATGCATGGACTTTGTCAAGAATGGCACAGATAAATTAATAATATCGGTGGCGCGTGCGTCATATTGCTGGTGCAACGTAATGTTCCCACTTTATAATAATGTGTTTTTTATTGTTTAAGTTTTAAAATTGTATTTCTTTTTACTCTTTATTTGCCTTTTAATATTGTTTTATTTATTATTTATGATTTAGTATTGTATACTTCTTTTTACTCTGCACCGTCCGACGTCATACGTCAGCGCCGGCTGTCGATGAAAACCAGCGCTGGGGCTCTGTCTCGCATAGAGTCGCAGTATTATGCTGAGCGATATTTTCCCTAGCTATTTTTTTAAATATTTATGTTGTATATAGTTTGTCTTTGCGTCATATTTACCGCAAATAAACGTATTTTCTTTCTTTCTTTCTTCTTCTTTCTAGGTTATAAAAACCTGTTTTAAGGAGAAGCAATGCAATTTTGCATTTCTCCAAAGTGCAAAATCAGA
The DNA here is from genome assembly GCA_947507805.1 of Aporophyla nigra. NCBI lineage: Eukaryota > Metazoa > Arthropoda > Insecta > Lepidoptera > Noctuidae > Aporophyla > Aporophyla nigra. Next base: position 19,008,431 of record OX382292.1, on the reverse strand, counting down.
TTGCTTCTCCTTAAATAATTCTCCTCATCCTTCTAATAATTTTTAATTGGGGGTAATCGAAATTAGTTTGAAATGGCTACACGGCCTTAAATTAATTACAGCACGAAATGCTATTTCAGCAATACTAGCATGCTCTTTGTTAGCCATTTTTTTATTTTTCAGGTGTTTATGATAGAGTAGAGACTAGAGATCCTGAAGAATTTAAAAAAGCATTGAACCTAATTTACACACACAACGAGGCGAATCAAACTGATTGTTGGGAGCCGTCAATGAAAGGATTACTCCAAGCACTAAATATAAGTAAAAACGACTCTTACATCTTCTTATTCACTGATGCCCCGGCGAAGGACTACTTTGACAGCCATTATGTAATAGAAATGTGCCAAAAGAAACAGACTCAGGTAAACAGGGCTGACTGCCATCCACGCAGAGAACTTCGGGCGAAAATTGTTGTATCGCTATTCGTGAATGTTTAGCTTAATACGCTTTTTTTTCACAGATCGTGTTTGTGGTCACCGGCTTTTGTAAAAAAGATAATTATGTCCCTGAAGCACGCAGTGTTTACTTCGATATAGCAGTCGCATGCTCTGGACTTGCGATCATGATACCGAGGCATGAAGTAGAAAAGGTGAATAGTTCGTTTTTCGAGATTATTGATAGAAAATGTGAAGCAAATGTACCAAAACGATTATCTTGGTCATCTTCTTGTTTTAGGTATTCGAACCAATAAAAGAAATAATTAAGGGCAACAAAACTGTGATTGCGACGGCGACAGTACCAGCCGGCGTTTCTAAAAATATTCCGGTAAGTACCTACCTTTTTCATGAAGTAGTAAAACAGTCCGAAGTGACTTCATTACTTATTCGGTTAAATTTTACACGGTTTCTCCCATACCCCTTCCCATGATGTCTTTGCGGACCAGACTTCTAAAAGATTGGACATAAAAAGGGAAGAAGAGGTTACGCAGGGCGGGTGGTACCGGTTTCGGCTAAAGCCCGAAGTGCCTTCTGTTATAAGACTAGTTGTCTCATTTTGAGAAACTGATTAATCATTTCCTTGTGGTCTATAATATTAATATTTCATATACATTACCAAAATGTTCTTACAATCTTATATCGTCATTTTAATTATAAAATAATACTATAAGAGCGGGCGGAGTGCCGCCGTGTCCTCGTGGAGATGATCGGCAGCGGCAACCTCTCGCGTCCGGCACTGGTACAGGCCATGGTATGGAGCGAGAGGGCATGGGAAGCCATCACCTCTTTCTGCGAAGCAGTAATGCTTTTGAAGGAGGAAGCGGACGCATATGCAGCTGAACTTAATCTACCTGAAAGAGCTCTATTTTGGGCACCCCTCTGTTCTTTAGAATCTAAAACAATTCCTAGGAATACAGATCCCGAAATAGAATCTAGTATCTTACCATCAAGTTTAAATTTAGACCTGCTTGGGGTACGTTTCGTAATGAGAGAGAGAGAACTTAAGACATTTAGTATTGTTCGCATATAGTTAAAGATTACGTAGCTGCAAAACATTTCGAAAGAACAGCTAGACTATCGTTGGCATGTAAGACATCCGTATCTTTTCTACCCTTTTTGAAAATGAGAGAAGTGTCTTCAGCGAATCAAATTATTTCCGGATGTTAGCCATCACGTAAGGAAGGTCTTTAGTGTAAACTACGGCACAGCAACTTGAAGCACACCCATCTTAACTAGAGACCCCGAGGACGTTTAGTTGTCTGTTGCCTGTTTGATAGATAGAAAAGAATAATATCAGCAGCTTGTCTACGAATTCCGTAGTGGTAGTAATTTACACATCAGAGTATCAGTGTGTCAACGCAGTCAAACGCTTTTGAGAGGTCAAAGAAAATACCAATTGCATCCTGGGACTTCTCTCAGGATTCCAAAATGTAACTTCTATGTTTTACTCCCGTGCGTGCAAGTATCGCACAAAAAACTTCGTTCTTGTTGTTTTTAAATTAAGCTTTTAATGAAATTCTGTGCTGGCACATGGGCAACTGAAGGAACACGGGTGGGTTTTAGTCAGTAAAAGTCTGACACGCCCTCCCGCTCCGCCCAGAGCGGGAGAAGTCATTTATTGATTTCCCGTCCAGAAAAAAAAAGAAGCTTTTAATGAAATTCTGTGCTAGCTCTGCAACCATGGATTGAGTTTGACATTTTTGGCGGACAACAAAAAAATCTTTAAAAAAATGGCATTGAAATTTCAACAAGATTTATTATTTTATTTACAGTTTACAATAGATGACCACACTGACTATGTCATCGTCTCTGCATCCGGCCAAAAAGTTTCACTGGGAATAAACGAACCCTCATTAAATGTAACAGAAATAATGTCGACCTCTAATACAAAAGTAAGTCTTATAAATCTTGAAAATGTAAAATTGCACCCACAATTTTACAGACTACGACAGGCAGCAATCGGTGGTGCCAGCGCCAGCCAACTGCAATGGTTGATCGCATTAAAGTTTCTAGTTCATATGTACATATTTCTATGAAAAATTTTTCGTAGATGGCAACGGTACCACAGAAAGTTTTTTCATTGAAATAAGTCAGTCATCATTGTGGCGGGGCGTTACCGTCACCTGTAGAAAACTACCTAATGGCGTATAAGTCTGTTATTGACTTGTTCATATACTTTTTGCCATTAAAAGACTTGTGAGCAAGCTTATATAATACCTAATTTATACAAGACCGATGACAGTATCACAAATGGCCAACAAACCAAAAATGTTTACACCGTAAAAATGTGTCTGAACAAGAGGCCTTGGGGTGAGGTGTTTTATAAGCACTTCATACATCTTATTGCCAGGACAGCGCTGAGCATCAATGACACGGAAATACATAGAGCATCTTTGAAACGCTCATAACAGCTTAAAACAAAACTTATTCTCTGATTTTTACAGCGTCGCCAAATTGAATTAGTATGCATTATCAATACACCCATTGTAAGAGTGCTTTTCCGATAGACTGATCTACATTGAAATCTGCTGTGAAATCCCATTTTTAACTAAGTGACTAGCATGATATGTGACAAATACTATTCAATTGAAAACTTTACCACTACTCGAGCTCTTTGTGAAGGAATAGCTTTAACAGTCAACTGTGTCTCTGTAGCTAGTTTGAGATTAGGATTTAGGTAGGTACTTAATGCTGTTTAAAATTATAGGTAGTCAAATTAAGTAACACTAAGCCTGGCAATTACGTGGCTACTGTGAGGGGTAAGTCAGACACGTACGTCGTTATCCTCGGCAGGACAGATTTCTTCTTCACTCATGGCTTCTCCGAGTTAAAACCCAAGTCGCTGAGCGATACGTCGCCACAACCAAAATCTGGTGAGTTTATGAATAAACATACTTTAACATTTACAATATTTTCAATTGCTGACAGGAAAAAATACCTGTTAAATCCGGATTCCGAACGCCAACATACAATATTTTCTATACATATATTTTCAGATATGAAGAGCTACCTGTCTATATCCGTTACTGATGATCATCGCTCAGTCAGAATAGAAGCGGCGAAGATTTTAGATATGGATGGACAACCAATTATATCAAAATTGCTTCTAACAGAGATATCTCAAAATTTTTACATCACGGATCCATTTGTTGCACCATCGCAAAGGTTCAAAGTAGCCGTAAGTACAATATAATTATATTTTGTAAGGAGCAATGACTGACGAGTTGTTGATCGTAGGTTCGAACTTAGGCAGGCACTTTCAAACATGTTATCTGAAAGACGTCCACTGCTGGACATAGACCTCCCCCAAGCACCGCCACTTCGACCGGTTCTGTGCTTCACGCATCCAACGGATTCCTGAAAGATGTAGCGTTGGAAGGCCTCCCACAAGATGAATCGATATCCTGGTGAAGGCCGCAGGAATCCGTTGGCAGGCGCTTTATTTTGTCTTAATAATTTCACCACCACTGCTCCTCAAAATAGTGAAGGAAACATCGTGAGGAAACCGGCATGTCATAGAACCAATAATTCAAAGACATGTGACATCTATCAACCCGCACTGGGCTTATCTGGTGGATTACAACTCCGTGTCGAAGAGAGGACGCCTGTGTCCCAGTTATGGGAAAACTAGCTTCTACCCGCGACTTCCTCCGTGTTAAAGTTCTTGTTCCCCGAACTTTCCTGTCGCGTCGAATCACCTACCCGCGCGATTTTCCCCGTTTTTGCAACATTTTTCATTAGTGCTCCGCTCCTCTTAGTTGTAGCGTGATGTTATATAACCTATAGCCTTCCTCGATAAATAGGCTACCCAACACAAAAATAATGTTTCAATTCGGACCAGTAGTTCCTGAGATTAGCGCATTCAATCAAACAAACAAACTCTTCAGCTTTATAATATTAGTATAGATTAGTGGGTAAGCTCATCCTAATAGGACTGTAAACTATAAGAAATCTTACTGCACAATTAGAGCATTATAACATGAACAGAAAAGCCCCCCTAGCCAAGTTACAGCCGTTTCGTGTCGAATTCCGTTCTCCAATCGGTAACGCCTCGGTGTCAGCAATTGTAGAAAACAATAAGTTGGTAGCCAAGTTGACGTGTCTGAGTCGGCCGCTCGTTCTACAATGTCTTTAGAAAAACGACATTATTACAAAGGATGGAGCGTTGAACATTGTAGAAACGATAACAATTCATTCTATCATTTTGAACGATGTGAACTTGGCTACGAATTTTCTATTCGTTTGTTTTAGCCACGTGACTTAACGTTGAGATGATGTCATTCCCATACATTTGATTAGTTTTCGACTAGCGTTAACGATTGTAGATTATCAACTTGGCAACTATTTAATTCATGGAATCTGCACCCCTAGGTGCACATTCCATGAATTAAATAGTTTCCATTAACCTCTCAAACGTCCTTATGAGCCCCCGGGGGATCATAAGAAAAAATGCTCCAAATTTCCGCGTGTGTACCCGTTGGATCATAAGGAATCGGTTGCCATTGGATGTAATTTTTTGATTTTTATTCATGTAGCAACATCCTCACGACATTAACTTTTTTTTCTTTTTTTCTTCTATTTTTTTACTATTTATTTACTTTGAATCGAACGCGCGGAACCGAGCGGCGCGCGAGGCGTTAATAGACAAAGCGGTGTCTCGTTGTTTAGTCATTTTTGCATAAACTACATTTTTCTGAATTCTACACAGCTCAAACAATAAGATACACAAGCGATATCTATTTAAAAAAAGGTACAATGTAATAGTTACCGGATATTTTCTAACACTGTAACTTCGACCGTAAAATTGGTCTTATTCAAAAAAAGTGATCGAACAAGTCAAAGTTCTAGTTCTAAAAAAGTATTTTTGTGAGGTTTGAGATCATTTAGGGTTCCGCACCTCAAAAGGAAAAAGCGGAACCCTTATAGGATCACTTTGTTGTCCGTCCGTCCGTCCGTCCGTCTGTCAAGACCCTTTTTCTCAGGAACGCGTGAAGGTATCAAGCTGAAATTTATACCATTTACTCAAATCTACTGTCCCTTGGAGCTGTGAAAAAATCAAACTTCTAAACTAACGCAATCAAAAGATATAGCCGTTTATACCACAAATTACCACAAATTTTCGAAACTCGCAAGGGAATCAAAACCTAAAGGGTACTTCCAGTCGATCTAGAATTTTGAAATTTGGTACGAAGCAACGTCTTATAGTACAGATAAAGGAAAAATTGCGAAAACCGTAAATTTTTAGTTACATCATATAATAAACAGAACAAAACACAGACAGAAATAAAACCAAGCCAAGAAACAGAACAGAACTACGACTCGATTGTTGTGATGGGTGAACTTTTACTTATATACCTACAGGTTTGTACGGAACCGTCGGTGCGCGAGTCCGACTCGCACTTGGCCGGTTTTTCTCATAACAATTACATTCACTTAACATGAGAATAACTAAAACTAGACATATCATTAAATAAACTAGATGTTGGAAGTATTACAAATAACAGGGCGTCTAATAAAATGTTTTGAAGGTAGTGTAAAAAAAAATATGAACAAGTGCTAGTTCGATACACGGGCACAACTGTCAACTCAAAATAAGTAAACAAAACAAGTTTCCGTGAAACACAGATCAGCGGTAGCTGGATGTGGCTCGTCACTAATGTAGGGAAGATGAATTTTTTACTATAAAGTGTTTTAGTAGTTTTTTAAAAGTGGTTATGTATTTGGATTCTATGAGGTATCTTGGTAATTTATTAAATATTTGGATCCTTCATACACAATAGTTTTTCTTCCGTAGTTTGTGCGGGTTGAGTGTAGTTTAAAAAAGTCGTGTTTGCGTCTCAGCTTCATTTTGTGTTTTTTCATACTTTTGGTGAAGGTTATATCTGTGTGTATATTTTTATGAAGTATTTTTCGAGTTAGTATGCATGTATTATATGTATGTTTGTGTTATATTCATAACTTTAATTTCTTTGTATAGAGTTTCTGTTGAAGTTAGGTAGTCATAATTAAATAATGTTTTTAAAAGTTTGTTTTGAGCAGTTTGTAGTAGGTTAGTGTGTGTTTTGGCAGCGGTACCCCATATTTCCACTAGGTAGTCAATATGTGGCTTAACAAGGGAAAAGTAGATTGTATAACGAACTTGACGTGGTAAGCAACGAACGATACCTCGTAAAGAACCCGTGAGTGATTGTAATTTTGATTTAATTTTTTGAATATGTGGAAGCCACGTCAGTTAACTATCTAAAATTAGCCCTAAATATTTTCCTAAATTTACTTAAACGGTCTATAAACCTACTGTAAATATATAAATGTCTGAACTCTATTTTAGCAGTTTTATAAGAAAAGCTAAATGATATTTTAAGTACACATGTCGTGGGACAGCAAATATCAATTTGGTTTGACCTTTACAATTTCAAATCATGAAGATTTTCATTTCAAAATTTTAAATAACCATAGTTAAAATTTTAGTTAAGCTATAGGCTTATTTTACCCTTTAACTAATGTACATACATTAGTTAAAGTGTTAAATAAGCCATCCAATAGGACAATAGGACATCCTAAAGCTTCGATAAGCTCTTATGACTGTTAAATCTCACGATTGTAAAGTTTCGAAAAAATGTGCAATTTACAATACAGAAAGACAAAAGAACAGTTTATTTAAATATCAAAATCTTTTATAAAACTGGTAATAAATCGGCAACAAGTATTCATTTCCAAATTCTTGGTTACTGTACTGTTAGTTACTGTAGTTCGTTATGTACCACCGTTATCTACTTGTTGAGACACCGACATCTCTCTGTGAGAGCTGGGAGCGAGCCGTAGTCCATCACGCGGGTCCAGTGCTGCCAGTGCGGTTATTATCGGTGGCTTCTGTACAATCTTGGAATTTCTCAGTGTTGTTAAGAATTGCACTATTGAGCTGTTTAAATGCGGCATTACGAGGATCTATGTTTTATTGTTTTAGGTAGAGGGAATAATTAAAGCTACTAACAAACCTATAACCAGGACTGCTAAAATCCCTGTCACACCACCACCACGGCCAAAAAGTAAGTACTTAAGAATAGGCCTATTCTCAATTCCTCATAGTATCAAGGAAATTAATTGAATTCCATCGAAGTGCAAATAAAAAACGCTATCTGGAAGACGTTCTTTAAGAAGCTTTTAAGCTTAAGGAACTTACACTTAACGCGATCAACCCCTTGATCAACCATTGGGTAGATCAATCCTTCTCGGCCAATTGAAGGTATCGGCCAATTGAAGGTATTATTTGTTGAATGGAGTCAAAAACCTAATTATTTATGGAATTTTTACTTTTAGTTGCTCCCAAGGTACAAGGAGTAACTACCTTGTACGTGACTAAGGGTGAAACTGCTGTCTTTGAATGCAAGTAAGTAGCAATCACTCAGTATTTTGGTTACAGTAGCAAGCCTCATTAAAATATCTGTTCGGTTTACGTTTATTCAAGTGTTTCTCTTTCAACTGATTCTAACCCCCAAGTTACAGGCAAACAAATTCGCGACTATTGACAATGGTCGGTGAACTATGAACTATGAAAATATCGGTGATATTTTCATACATTAAATGGTTTTTTTTTTTTAACAAGGTATGTCCACCAGTTACGCTCATAAGAACAACATATTCTATCAATATGGGCTATGCACTATCTAATGATATATAAGCTACTTCGGGACGCGTCATGGCCCAGAACCCATACTATGCAGGACACGGTTCTTTCCACAAATAATGTAACCAACTTTTTGTAACAAAATTATTTATCGAAAAGAGTGACCATGGAGTTTCTTATCCGTTCTTCTCCATATTAACCTACGCTTTGGAAGGGGCAACTAGATTCATTTTTCTGACTCATCGCCACTTGACAATTCAAAGTTGCAAAAGCGCTGTAATTCGTTTATTTAAAACTAGCTTCTGCCCGCAACTTCGTCCGCGTCAAATTTTTGCACCCGTCGCATGGAATTGCCTGCCAGTTTTCAACCATTTTTCATTACTGCTCCGCTCCTTTTGATTATAGCATGGTGTTATATAGCTTATAGCCTTCCTCAATAAATAGGCTACCCAACACAAAAAGAACTTTTTAATTCGGATCAGTAGTTCCTGAGATTAGCGCGTTCAACCAAACAAACAAATAAACAAACAAACAATCTCTTCAGCTTTATAATATTAGTATATAATAGATACCTACATGATTTGAGTTGCATATTTAATTGTTTCAATTAAATTCTTGCAGAGTTGTGAGTGGTTTCCCAGCACCAGAAATAACATGGCTGTTTTGGGATGTATCTCGTTCAAAGTTTACATTTTTAGCCGGTTCTAAAAGTGTGCTAAGTATAACGAATGTAGAGGAACGACACAAGGGAAAATATAAGTGTGTAGTGGATAACGGAGCAGGCAAAGACGAGCTCGTCACAACGTTATTTGTTCAAGGTAAATTCAACGTAGTATAATACATATCAGTATTTTTTCAAAAGACTACTTGCCCATAGTTATATTTGCTTTATTATCTTATATTCGCAGATATTCCAAAAATACTATCAAGTGATTCTGTTATCTATGAAAGCACTGAGGGAGACGCTTTCCTGAGGATTCCTTGTGTCGTAGCTGGTCTGCCCAAGCCAAGCATCACTTGGCAGTTGAACGACGCTGTCATCTATCCAAGTAAGATACATACACACTAACACATCATCCCACTCAGCCATGTCTTTGAGAGAACTTAAAAACTTCTAAAACAGTAGCAGTAGTATATCAGGCTGATTCATTATACGCCTTGCAGCTAATTTCACACCAAACGCTGTGAACAAAACTAGAATAGGCCTGATTACAATAGGATTGTTTTTTCAATCATGATAATTATTTTCCATGCTGTTCTAGGCACGAGGTATTCCATAGAGAATGGAACGCTCATAATAAAAAATCCTATGGTGAACGACACTAACTCGTACACGTGTGTGGCGACGAATAAGGTCGGCGTAATCAATGCAACGTTCAGAACTGACATCAGACGTGAGTACTTACGATTATCATTTACTTAGAAGAATACAAAAAAAGCTGAAAGACACCTAGGTGTATCACAAAATAGCAACTTATGACATTTGGCATATGTACATTATTTACAGAGGCCCCGGAAGTATCAGGAGAAACTGAAAAGAAAGTGACAATAGGAACTTCAGATAGTATCAAGTGCAAGTAAGTGTTTTAAAACTTGACTATGATGTTTATGAAGAATATCGGATATCAAGTAATTCTCTTCACGAAAATCAACATTTCCATAACATGTCATTCTTCTCCATCGTATCGATGCTTCCATTTATTTGAAATAAGCTTCGACAAGAGTTGTTGAGTTGGCCTTGCAAAGCCCTTTCAAAGTACAGGTATGTACCTATTATTTCATAGCGTGCATGACAAGAGATGAGGCATTGTTTGCGCTATGGCTCCACAGTCTCACTGTGGCTCGTCAGAGTAGAGTCTTAAGTTGTACCTGCAGCGACCCACCTGGCTGCTTACATGATCTTAGACCACAGGGTTGCACCTGAAGGCTAAATTTCTTACTTACTGGTCCACTGAGTTCACCAGCTGGCTTAAGCAATAATGGTGAAGAAGATGAGACGAGTTTTCGAAAGAATTCACCTATAAATGTTCAATTGTACATTCTTCAACTGTTTCATTGTCTTTCAGGGTTGTCAAAGGTAAACCCATACCAACAATATCATGGCAATTTATGGAAAACTCCGATTCCGATTTTTCAACTGTCGGATCAGATCTGCATATTTCAAGGGTGGATAAGAAACACGCGGGCCGCTACAAGTGTGTAGCAAAGAATGAAGTTGGAAGCAGTGAACACATCACAACACTTGTGATTCAAGGTAGGGAGATGCTGCATACAGATTATGATTCTTCGTGATCGAATTACTTGGAGGGAATAAAAAGAAGTATTATAAACAATTGATTATAATATTACATTCAAAACCTATCTATTTACAGATCCTCCAAAAATACTATCAAGTGATTCTATCGTATATAAAAGCACTGAAGGAGACGCTTTGATGAGGATTCCTTGTGTCGCAGCTGGTTTTCCCAAGCCAAGCATCACTTGGAAGTTGAAAGACTTTGTCATCTATCCAAGTAAGATACCTACTAATACTAACATATCATCCCACTCAGTCAAGTCTTTGAGTGAACTTAAAAACTTCTAAAACATTAGTGGTAGTTATGTCAGGCTTCTATTTTTTTTTTTACTAACCTCCATTGTCCCAATCCGAGGCCAAGGCCTCCACTCCTTCCATCACTGAATCTATGCAGCTCGTCCCGCCATCTCCTACGTGGTCTGCCGCGAACCCACCTCACTGTCTCAGGGCACCAGTTCTGTATTACTCGGGCCCACAGTTTGTCCGGCGTAAGGCATACATATCCTACCTAGTTCCATTTAAGTTGGGTAGGCTTTGAGCCACGATTATAATAGAATATTTTTTTCAATCATAATAATTCCACGCTATTTCAGGCCCGAAGTATTCCATAATGAACGAAACACTCACAATAAAAAATCCCATGGTGAGCGACACTAACTCGTACACGTGCGTGGCGACGAATGAGGTCGGCGTAATCAGTGCGACGTTCAGAACGGACGTAAGACGTGAGTACTTACGGTTTATCATCTACTTTGATGACCACAAAAAAATCTGAAAGGCACCTAGGTGTATCATAAACTTGCAACTTATGAGATTCGGCGTGTACTTCATTATTTTCAGAGGCCCCGGAAGTATCAGGAGATACTGAAAAGACAGTGACCATAGGAACATCAGCTAGTATCAAATGCCAGTAAGTGTTCTAAAGCTTGAAATAAGTAGTTTACGAAAAATATCGGATATCAATTAACTATATGAGAATCAATATTTCCAAAACATGTCATTCTTCTCCGTTATATAGATGAATTCCCATTTATTTGAAACTAGCTTCTGCCCGCGACTTCACCCGCGTCCAATTTTTGCTCCCCTTCCCGTCGCATCGAATTGCCTGCCAGTTTTCGTCCATTTTTCGTTTGCAGCTCCGCTTCTTTTGATTGTAGCGTGATGTTATATAGCTTATAGCCTTCCTCAATAAATGGGATACCCAAAACAAAAATATTTTTCAATTCTGACCAGTGGTTCCTGAGATTAGCGCGTTCAATCAAACAAACAAACTCTTCAGCTTTATAATATTGGTATAGATAAGCTTCGACAAGAATTGTTGAAATGGCCTTGCAAAGGCCTTTCACAGTACAGGTACCTATTATTTCACAACGCACATGACAAGAGATGAGGCATCATTTGCGCTATGGCTCCTCAGTCCCACTGTGGTGAATCAGATTACCCCACCTGTATAAGCTGTACCTGTAGCAACCCATCCGGCTTATGACACGATCTCACCCCCACTGAAGGCTATATTTCTTACTTACTTGTCCAGTAAGTTCACAAGTAAAACTGGCTTAAGCAATAATGGTGAAGAAGATGATATGATTTTTCCAAAGTGTTCATCTATAATGTCCAATTGTACATTCTTCAACTGTGTCATTGTCTTTCAGGGTTGTCAAAGGTATACCCAAACCAACAATATCATGGCAATTTATGGACAACTCCGATTCCGATTTTTCAACTGTCGGATCAGATCTGTATATTTCAAGGGTGGATAACAAACACGCGGGGCGCTACAAGTGTGTAGCAAAGAATGAAGTCGGAAGCAGTGAACACATCACAACACTTGTGATTCAAGGTAGGGTAGGTTGCATACAGATTATGATTCTTCGTGATCGAATTTCTTGGAGAGATAAAGAGAAGCATTATAAACAATTAATAATATTGTTACATTCAAAACCTATCTATTTACAGATCCTCCAAAAATACTATCAAGTGATTCTATCATATATAAAAGCACTGAGGGAAACGCTTTCCTGAGGATTCCTTGTGTCGTAGCTGGTCAGCCCAAACCAAGCATCACATGGAAGTTGAAAGACGTTGTCATCTATCCAAGTAAGATAACTACTAATACTAACATATTATCCTACTCAGCCACGTCTTTGTCTGAACTTAAAAACTTCTAAAACGGTAGTGGTAGTTATGTCAGGCTTCTGATTTTTTTTTTACTAACCTCCATTGTCCCACTCCAAGGCAAAGGCCTCCCTCTACTCCACCCATCTTTCACGAGCCCGTGCGTCTTTCTTCCAGTTTTCACGGAATCTATCCAGCTCGTCCCACCATCTTTTACGCTGTCTACCGCGACCCCGCCTAACTGTCTCAGGGCACCAGTTCTGTGCTACTTGGGCCCACAGTTTGCCCGGCAGACTTTTGAGCCACGTCAGCTATGTTTGTTTTGGAGTGAAGTATTGTGTTTCGGATACGATCCGTTAATTTAACGCCTAGTATGCTACGCTCCATTGCTTTGTGGCAGACATTGAGATTGAACTTTTGGACATTAGTCGAAGACCAAGTTTGTACACCATAAACGTATTCTTGGACATGTTGTATGGTCTCTCCGGCTATTTTTACGATTCCATGTGTTTCGTTACAGATAACATTGGTCTTTGACATACTCATCTTTAGTCCAACCTCAAAGCTTGCGTAATTGAGTTCTTGGAGCATCCGTTCAAGATTAGTGGCTTTTTTTTTTTTGGATGGGAATTCGTCAAGTGACTTCTCCCGCTCTGGGCGGAGCGGGAGGGCGTGTCCGACTTTTACTGACTAAAACCCACCCGTGTTCCTTCAGTTGCCCATGTGCCAGGCTCACGGTATCTCTTTCGAACAATCACGCGACCCCGGCAGGCATCGGTCCTAGCAGACCCCTTCAGTGTTGCTGACATCTCTTTGAGGCGCGCGTGGAACACTACGCGCCGTCGACCCGAGCTTGGTCCTTACCGGGCGGCGAGCTATCCATTGCTCGCCACCCACAAGCTCGCGCCTACGGTGGCCGGGAGTCCGCAATCGACTCCCGGCGCCCGGGGCGTCTCCTCCTGCGGCGGCTAGGGACGTGAGGGCGCAGAGACTGCCACTCCCTCACGCGCCCCGCCTCCTCCTTCGCGAGCATTACTGCTTCGCAGAAGGAGGTGACGGCTTCCCATGCCCTCTCGCTCCGTACCATAGCTCGCACCAGGGCCGGACGCGAGAGGTCGCCGCCGCCGATCGCCTCCACGAGGACACGGCGGTGCTCCGCCCAGGCAGGGCACACTTCCACCGTATGCTCCACCGTGTCCTCTAGACGATCCTCACAATGGAAACACCCGGGCGTTTCCTCCCGCTTTATCCTGAACAGGAACCCACCGAAGCACCCATGCCCGGTGAGAACCTGCGTCAGGCGGAAGGTGAGGACGCCGTGGCGCCTCTCTATCCACTCCTCAAAGAGGGGACTTACCGCCGCAATTGTGGCGTGCCCTGCGCTGGGTTGCGACAATCGTACCCGCCATGTCGCCATGAGATCCTGCCGGAGCTCTGTCCGCCGTGCCGCGATTTGTCGCGGCAGCGGAGTAAGATTAGTGGCTGCGGGTGAAAAGAGAACAATGTCGTCGGTGAAACGTAGATTTGTCAGTCTCGCTTCGTCAAGGACAATACCTCTTTCCCCCGATTTGGCTGCCAATTTCCTGAAAATTTCTTCAAGGGTACTGGTTAATAGTTAAGGGAAAAGCGAGTTGCCCTGTTTGACTCTTTTCGCTATTTTAAATTTTAAACCTGTAGTTTCTTGTTTTATTGCGGCTGTACTATTTCTGTAAACGATACGTAGATAATATATTACTGATTATAATAGAATTTTTTTATTCAATCATAATTATTCCACGCTATTTCAGGCGCGAGGTATTCCATAAAGAACGGGACACTCATAATAAAAAATCCCATGGTGAGCGACACTAACTTGTACACGTGCGTGGCGATGAATGAGGTCGGCGTAATCAGTGCGACGTTCAGAACGGACATCAGACGTGAGTACTTACGGTTTATCATCTACTTTGATGAACACAAAATTATCTGAAAGATACCTAGTTGTATCATAAACTTGCAACTTATGAGATTTGGCGTGTACTTAATTATTTTCAGAGGCCCCGGAAGTATCAGGAGATACTGAAAAGACAGTGACCATAGGAACATCAGCTAGTATCAAATGCCAGTAAGTGTTCTAAAGCTTGAAATAAGTAGTTAACGAAAAATATCGGATATCAATTAACTATATGAGAATCAACATTACCAAAACATGTCATTCTTCTCCGTTATATAGATGATTCCCATTTATTTGAAGCTAGCTTCTGCCCGCGACTTCGTCCGCGTCCAATTTTTGCTACCCTTCCCGTCGCATCGAATTGCCTGCCAGTTTTCATCCATTTTTCGTTTGCAGCTCCGCTCCTTTTAATTGTAGCGTAATGTTATATAACCTATAGCCTTTCTCAATAAATGGGCTACCCAAAACAAAAATAATTTTTCAATTCCGACCAGTAGTTCCTGAGATTAGCGCGTTCAATCAAACAAACAAACATAGAAACAAACAAACTCTTCAGCTTTATAATATTGGTATAGATAAGCTTCGACAAGAATTGTTGAAATGGCCTTGCAAAGGCCTTTCATAGTACAGGTACCTATTATTTCACAACACACATGACAAGAGGTGAGGCATCGTTTGCGCTATGGCTCCTCAGTCCCACTGTGGTGCATCAGAGTACCCCACCTGTATAAGCTGTACCTGTAGCGACCCATCCGGCTTATGACACGATCTTAGACCACAGGGTGGCGGTTGAAGGCTATATTTCTTACTTACTTGTCCAGTAAGTTCACAAGTAAAACTGGCTTAAGCAATAATGGTGAAGAAGATGATATGATATTTCCAAAGAGTTCACCTATAATGTCCAATTGTACATTCTTCAACTGTGTCATTGTATTTCAGGGTTGTCAAAGGTATACCCATACCAACAATATCATGGCAATTTATGGAAAACTCCGATTCCTATTTTTCAACTGTCGGATCAGATCTGCATATTTCAAGGGTGAATAACAAACACGCTGGGCGCTACAAATGTGTAGCAAAGAATGAAGCTGGAAGCAGTGAACACATCACGACACTTGTGGTTCAAGGTAGGGAGATGTTGCATACAAATGTTACTCTCCTTGATCGAGTTTCTTCTAAATAATTAATTAATGAAATTATCGATGAACATACATTAAAGAAACAGACGGGCGTACATAAAACCGCCTCTTCGTTTAATCAATTAAATGCGAGTATGTAGCTCAGCGACCTTAAAACTCATAGACGCCTAATAACAGGCGACCGATGTCTGTCAACACATCAGACTTATAGATCTGATACAGGATACTGAGGATACCACTCAACAATTTCGTTTCAGTATTGACCACTTCTGTGAGCCGTAAACACTTCCGCGTTAGTAAATTAAAATTGGTGAAAATAAATATTACAATGGCCCCTTGCACAATACGTTGGTGTGGTAACAATAGCCAAACTTGAGTTTCCGTAAGGTTGGCATAACATTTCATCGGTAAGTCAATAGTTACATAATCATAATTACAATAATTTTTTTTCCTATTATTTATCGGAGTTCATCTTATACTGGTCAAACTTGTAGGTGAAAAAAGGTGCAAGGACTCTCGTTGATGTCTTTTATGGTTGCGTCTCTTTCTTCTGAATGTAATTTTTTAGCTATCTCTTTTCCTCTATTATTTGGCAGACATAACTAGTGATGCACCTAATCTTATGACACAAATAAAATTGTTCGATAAAGCAAAATCCTATACATACTATTTATACGAAGATCTTTTGAATCACTAATTACAATAGACATTAAATTAATTGTGAAACTATGATTGATTTTAGGTACCCACAAGATCCTGATGTAAAAAATAAATGGGTTATTGCAACCAAGCGAGAGAACTGGTTCCCATCAACACATAGTGTAATAGTATTAAGAAATATAAAAAATATATATTAAGAAATAGGAAGTTAGAAAGCCAATTCAATATAGGTATTAATAAACATTTTACTATTTACAATACAATTTTAACACAAACATCGAGACCTTCGTATTTTATTTAAACCTGTCCCATCTCTAGTGAAACGTAATGACCTTGGTAGGACCAATCAGAATGCAGTACCCCGCTTCCTCATACCTCAGCTAGTTGACAAAATTGTTTTGGTGCATTAGATCAAGCATTAGGCGTCTATGGGTTATATGGTCGCTGATGTAGCTACATAAATTTTCAGATAGGCCCTAGAATTTGTTTCAACTGTTTTACAATCTTTTATAAGACTAAGTGCCGATGAAAAATTAGAGCTTCAATAGTGGTGATTTATATACTAAACTTTTGCCAAACTGCATTAGCTTAAGGAGTTCAAATGGATGTGAACTGAAGTAATCTGCATTTACTCAAACCCAAAACAAATCATAATTAGATGAATACAAACAACACTGAAATATACCTAAGCGTATCACATACATGCAACTAATGACATTTGGCGTGAACTTAATTATTTACAGAGGTCCCAGAAGTATCAGGAGATACTGAAAAGAAAGTGATTATAGGATCTTCAGCTAGTATCGAGTGCAAGTAAGTGTTTTAAAACTGGAATAAAACTAGTATGTTCGGAAAAATAAACCAATCTACTACACTAGGATATTAATATCCTACTTTTGTGAAAAAATGTGCATCCAAAACTGTATTCTTCTCCGTCGTATCGATGATTCCATTTATTGATTTGAATAAGCTTCGACCCGAATGCGGCTACTTCGACAGCGATACCTTTGGCCTCGTAAAGGTTTTCCATAGTGCAGGTATTATTTCACAAAGTGCATGACAAGACTCACCACTTGTCATGCGCTCTAGTCGAATTCGGGTTGAAGTTTATTAAAATAGATTGCGAAATGACTCCACGGTCGCATTGTAGCTCATTACAAAGACCCTACCTGTCTAAGTTGTACCGGCAGCGACCCACCTGGCATCATACACGATTTTAAAGCACAGGTTTGGGATTGAAGGCCAAATTTCTTACTTAGGTAGTGGTCTAGAAAGTTCACAAGCATGGCGGGCTTAGCAATGATGGTGAAGAAAATGATACAACTTTCCGAAAGTGTTCACTAGTAAATATGCTATTGTACATTCTTCAAACGTTCCATTATCTTTCAGGGTCGTCAAAGGTAAACCCAAACCAACAATATCATGGCAATTTATGGACAACTCCGATTCCGATTTTTCAACTCTCGGATCTGACGAAGTACTACATATTTCAAAAGTGGAAAACAAACACGCGGGGCGCTACAAGTGCGTAGCAAAGAACGAAGTCGGAAGCAGTGAACACATCACAACACTTGTAGTTCAAGGTAGTGAGATGTTGCATACAAAAGTGATTCTCCTTGATCGAATTTCTAACAGGGACAAACAAACAGATTCTAAATATTTAAACAAGAGAACTTCAAAATTGGTCCTCATTAAATTAGTGAAAATATCGATGAATTTACATTAAAGAAACAGACGGACGGACATAAAACCTCTTTGTTTAATCGGTTAAATACGAGTACATAGAATTTCAGATAGGCTCTAAAATTTGTTTCAACTGTTTTAAAATCTTTTATAGCACTAAGTGTCGATGTAAGATTAGGGTTTCAATATGATGAATTATACACCAAACTTTTGCCAAACTGCATTAGCTTAAGGAGTCCAAATGCATGTGAACTGGAGCTATCTGCATTTACTCAAACCTAAAACAAATCATAATTAGATGAATACAAACAAAACTGAAAGATACCCTAGGCGTTTCACAAATATGCAACTTATGACATTTAGCGTGTACTTAATTGTTTACAGAGATCCCAGAAGTCTCAGGAGATACTGAAAAGAAAGTGATTATAGGATCTTCAGCTAGTATCGAGTGCAAGTAAGTGTTTTAAAACTGGAATAAAACTAGTATGTTTGGAAAAATAAACCAATCTACTACACTGGGATATTAATATACTACTTTTGTGAAAAAATGTGCATCCAAAACTGTATTCTTCTCCGTCGTATCGATGATTCCATTTTTTGATTTGAATAAGCTTCGAACTGGATGCGGCTACTTCGACAGCGATACCTTTGGCCTCGTAAAGGTTTTCCATAGTGCAGGTATTATTTCACAAAGTGCATGACAAGACTCACCACTTGTCATGCGCTCTAGTCGAATTCGGGTTGAAGTTTATTTAAAATAGATTGCGAAATGGCTCCACGGTCGCATTGTAGCTCATTACAAAGACCCTACCTGTCTAAGTTGTACCGGCAGCGACCCACCTGGCATCATACATGATTTTAAAGCACAGAGTTGCGCTTCAAGGCCAAATTTCTAACTTACTTGTCTAGAAAGTTCACAAGTAAGGCGGGCTTAGCAATGATGGTGAAAAGATAATACGACTTTCCGAAAGTGTTTACTAGTAAATATGCCATTGTACATTCTTCAAATGTTCCATTATCTTTCAGGGTCGTCAAAGGTAAACCTAAACCAACAATATCATGGCAATTTATGAACAACTCCGATTCCGATTTTTCAACTCCCGGATCTGATGAAGTGCTGCATATTTCAAGGGTGGAAAAGAAACACGCGGGGCGCTACAAGTGCATAGCAAAGAATGAAGTCGGAAGCAGTGAACACATCACAACACTTGTAGTTCAAGGTAGGGAGATGTTGTATACAAATGTGATTCTCCTTGATCGAATTTGTAGCAGGGACAAACAAACAGATTATAAATAATTAAACAAGAGAACTTGAAAATTGGTCCTTATTAAATTAATGAAAATATCGATGAATTTACTTTAAAGAAACAGACGGACGGACATAAAACCTCTTTGTTTAATCGGTTAAATACGAGTGTATAGAATTTCAGATAGGCCCTAAAATTTGTTTCAACTGTTTTACAGTCTTTTACAGGACTAAGTTCCGATGTCATATTAGGGCTTCAATATGGTAAATTATACACCAAACTTTAGCCAAACTTAATAAAGTTCAAATGCATGTGGACTGGAGTAATCTGCATTTACTCAAACCCAAAACAAATCATAATTAGATGCATACAAACAACACTGAAATATACCTAAGCGTATCATATACATGCAACTAATGACATTTGGCGTGAACTTAATTATTTACAGAGGTCCCAGAAGTATCAGGAGATACTGAAAAGAAAGTGATTATAGGATCTTCAGCCAGTATCGAGTGCAAGTAAGTGTTTTAAAACTGGAATAAAACTAGTATGTTTGGAAAAATAAACCAATCTACTACACTAGGATATTAATATCCTACTTTTGTGAAAAAATGTGCATCCAAAACTGTATTCTTCTTCGTCGTATCGATGATTCCATTTATTGATTTGAATAAGCTTCGACCCGAATGCGGCTACTTCGACAGCGATACCTTTGGCCTCGTAAAGGTTTTCCATAGTGCAGGCATTATTTCACAAAGTGCATGACAAGACTCACCACTTGTCATGCGCTCTAGTCGAATTAGGGTTGAAGTTTATTAAAATAGATTGCGAAATGACTCCACGGTCGCATTGTAGCTCATTACAAAGACCCTACCTGTCTAAGTTGTACCGGCAGCGACCCACCTGGCATCATGATACACGATTTTAAAGCACAGGTTTGGGATTGAAGGCCAAATTTCTTACTTAGATAGTGGTCTAGAAAGTTCACAAGCAAAGCGGGCTTAGCAATGATGGTGAAAAGATAATACGACTTTCCGAAAGTGTTTACTAGTAAATATGCCATTGTACAGTCTTCAAATGTTCCATTATCTTTCAGGGTCGTCAAAGGTAAACCTAAACCAACAATATCATGGCAATTTATGAACAACTCCGATTCCGATTTTTCAACTCCCGGATCTGATGAAGTGCTGCATATTTCAAGGGTGGAAAAGAAACACGCGGGGCGCTACAAGTGCATAGCAAAGAATGAAGTCGGAAGCAGTGAACACATCACAACACTTGTAGTTCAAGGTAGGGAGATGTTGCATACAAATGTGATTCTTCTTGATCGAATTTGTAGCAGGGACAAACAAACAGATTATAAATAATTAAACAAGAGAACTTGAAAATTGGTCCTTATTAAATTAATGAAAATATCGATGAATTTACTTTAAAGAAACAGACGGACGGACATAAAACCTTTTTGTTTAATCGGTTAAATACGAGTGCATAGAATTTCAGATAGGCCCTAAAATTTGTTTCAACTGTTTTCAGTCTTTTACAGGACTAAGTTCCGATGTAAGATTAGGGCTTCAATATGGTAAATTATACACCAAACTTTAGCCAAACTTACTAGAGTTCAAATGCATGTGGACTGGAGTAATCTGCATTTACTCAAACCCAAAACAAATCATAATTAGATGCATACAAACAACACTGAAATATACCTAAGCGTATCACATACATGCAACTAATGACTTTTGGCGTGAATTAATTATTTACAGAGGTCCCAGAAGTATCAGGAGACACTGAAAAGAAAGTAATTACAGGATCTTCAGCTAGTATCGAGTGCAAGTAAGTGTTTTAAAACTGGAATAAAACTAGTATGTTTAGAAAAATAAACCAATCTACTACACTGGGATAGTAAAGGTTTTCCATGGTGCAGGTATTATTTCACAAAGTGCATGACAAGACTCACCACTTGTCACGCGCTCTAGGCGAATTCGGGTTGAAGCTTATTTAAAATAGATTGCGAAATGGCTCCACGGTCGCATTGTAGCTCATTACAAAGACCCAACCTATCTAAGTTGTACCGGCAGCGGCCCACCCGGCATCATACACGATTTTAAAGCAAAGAGTTGCGTTTGTAGGCCAAATTTCTAACTTACTTGTCTAAAAAGTTCACAAGTAAGGCGGGCTTAGCAATGCTGGTGAAGAATTTGATACGACTTTTTGAAAGTGACCACCTGTAAATAGTCAATTGTATTCTTACATTGATTCATCATTTTTCAGGGTCGTCAAAGGTGATCCCAAACCAATAATATCATGGCAATTTATGGACAACTCCGATTCCAATTTTTCAACTCCCGGATCTGACGAAGTGCTGCATATTTCAAGGGTGGAAAAGAAACACGCAGGGCGCTACAAGTGCATAGCAAAGAATGAAGTCGGAAGCAGTGAACACATTACAACACTTGTAGTTCAAGGTAGGGAGATGTTGCATACAAATGTGATTTTCCTTAATCCAATTTCTAGCAGGGACAAACAAACAGATTATAAATAATTAAACAAGATTACTTCAAAAAAAAAATGGTCCTCATTAAATTAATGAAAATATCGATGAATTTACTTTAAAGAAACAGACGAATGGACATAAAACCTCTTTGTTTTATCGGTTAAATACGAGTGCATAGAATTTCAGATAGGCTCTAAAATATGTTTCGACTGTTTTACAGTCTTTTACAGGACTAAGTTCCGATGTAAGATTAGGGCTTCAATATGGTGAATTATACACCAAATTTTTGCCAAACTTACTAGAGTTCTAATGCATGTGGAGTGGAGTAATCTGCATTTACTCAAACCCAAAACAAATGATAATTAAATGAATACAAACAACACTGAAATATACCTAATCGTAACATACATGCAACTAATGACATTTGGCGTGAACTTAATTATTTACAGAGGTCCCAGAAGTATCAGGAGATACTGAAAAGAAAGTGATTATAGGATCTTCAGCTAGTATCGAGTGCAAGTAAGTATTTTAAAACTGGAATAAAACTAGTATGTTTGAAAAAATATACCAATCTACTACACTGGGATATCAATTTACTACTTTTGTGAAATTATGTGTATCCAAAACTGTATTCTTCTCCATCGTATCAATGATTCCATTTATTGATTTGAAATAAGCTTCCACCCGAATGCGACTGCTTGCCACGCACTCTAGTCGAATTCGGGTTGAAGCTTATTTAAAATTGATTGCGAAATGGCTCCACGGTCGCACTGTAGCTCATTACAAAGACCTTACCTGTCTAAGTTGTACCGGCAGCGGCCCACCTGGCATCATACATGAATTTAAAGCACAGAGTTGCGCTTGAAGGCCAAATTTCTAACTTACTTGTCTAGAAAGTTCACAAGTAAGGCGGGCTTAGCAATGCTGGTGAAGAATTTGATACGACTTTTCGAAAGTGACCACCTTCAAATAGTCAATTGTATTCTTACATTGATTCATCATTTTTCAGGGTCGTCAAAGGTGATCCCAAACCAATAATATCATGGCAATTTATGGACAACTCCGATTCCAATTTTTCAACTCCCGGATCTGACGAAGTGCTGCATATTTCAAGGGTGGAAAAGAAACACGCGGGGCGCTACAAGTGCATAGCAAAGAATGAAGTCGGAAGCAGTGAACACATCACAACACTTGTAGTTCAAGGTAGGGAGATGTTGCATACAGATTTGATTCTTTGTGATGTATTTTAGGTTTTTATTAATGAATATATCGAAGAACATACATTAAAGAAACAGATGGACGAACATACAACCTTCCCTTTTTTAATTCATCAGCACTAAATCTCATATGATCATCATCTTTGAAATCACTAAGTGCCGAAAATTAGGGCTATAATATGGTGGATTATACGGAAACTTTTAACGAAACTGCACTTGCTTGATGCATTAAAATGCGTGTGGTCTGGAATTATATTTATTTACTCAACGCAAAAGAAATACACTCAAAACATGTTTGGAAAATATAAATGCATGCATGACTACTTCCGTACCGTGCATGTTCGCAGGGCGTAGACCTTCTTCCAAATATCTTTCACTTGTTTAACGCCATCTAACGCTAGTCTTTTAGATATAAGTTCATTTCCTGATTGCATAAAGATTGCCAATATATGCCCGATATTTAAAAGTGGAGATCCAAAAATCCCTTCAAACTATCGCCCGATTTCGTTGCTAACGGCTCTCTCTAAAATCTTTGAGAAAGTTGTGAACAAACGACTACTCGCTTACCTAGAAAAGAATAGTTTACTGTCGGATAATCAATATGGTTTTCGCGTGGGTAGGTCCACAGAGGATGCAGTAACCAACTTAGCCGATTTAATAACCCTCAATCTAGGACAAGGACAGGCATGTACTGGCATCTTCTTGGACCTCGCCAAGGCATTCGATACAATTCTAAAAAAATCTTAATTAAAAATATGTCACTTTTGGGAGTTCGTGGCACTGCCCTGGACTGGTTTTCCTCGTAGCTCAACGACAGAACGCAAAAAGTAGTGATAGGGAAATATTCAAGTGACCTAAACACAGTACAATTTGGTGTGCCCCAAGGCAGCGTGCTGGGACCTACCCTATTTATCATATATATAAATGGACTATGCGAAATGAAAATCCCTCAAGCTAAAATTTTTACATACGCTGACGACACTGCAATCGTATTTTATGGGAAAACATGGGATAACGTTAAACTAGCGGTTGAAAGCGGGGTTAAAGCTATTGCGAACTGGCTGCAAAACAATCTGTTGACGCTTAATATTGATAAAACGAAGGCAATCAACTTTGCTATCTCTAAACGTTCCGCACCTAAGTCTGTAACGTGTATACAGCTGCACTCCTGCTCTAGCCCTGAAAACTGTACTTGCCCGTGCATTGAAGAAACAGACTCCATTAAATACCTTGGAGTCTTTGTAGATAACCGTTTGTCATGGTCTACACATCTGAGTGCTGTAAGAAGTAGGGTTCGAAAGATGCTCCGTATCTTTAAGCAACTCGGTAAAATTGCAGATGACTCAGTCCTAAAAATGATTTACTTCTATCTCTGTCAATCAGTTCTTAACTATTGTATAATAGCATGGGGCGCGGCTGGTAAAACCTCGTTTATTAAGGTTGAAAGAGTTCAACGAGCTCTGCTTAAAATTACTTACAGAAGACCATTTCGATACCCCACTAACACACTCTACACTGAAGTGGGAGTTCTTAGAGTAAGACAACTTTACATCCTCGCAGTTTCTTTAAGATTTCACAAAACATCCATGCGCACTTGTATCCGATCAAGTCGTAGAGTATATAGGAAAAAGTTCAATGCCGTAAAGCAATTGGTAGAAGGTCGTACGGTTTTATGGGACCCCATATTTACACAAAACTCAACAACCGACTCAAAATCCTACAACACACTCAAAGTAAATGTAAAATTATGATTACAAAATGGCTCTTTACTCTGGACTATGACATGACTGAGACCATATTAATCTAAATATTAAATTAGATAAAGAAATAAACAATTTGAATGGTACAAATACATATCTCTATTTATATATTTATCATACTATATCACAAGCTTCCACATATAACATACATCCACAGTATAACATCCAGACACACTCAACACCAACACGACTATCTTAATTAATAAACCCACACAAACACAATCACAATCACACACAACATATATGCGTACCTATACATACTAGGTTATCTTTTGTATTTTCTCTGTGTATTAGTATTAGTTTTCTTTAATGTATTAGTTCTAGATTAGATAAAATTAAGAAATTTACTGTAACATATTTTCACCAACAACCTACATATTGTATATACCAGCAAATGTTAATGGAACGAAGGAGCCTGGATCTCACGACACAGGGAATCCTAGTGTGAGTTCCAGGAATCAATCGCATATGACTGTAATTTCTTAACCAATAAATTATTCTTACTCTTATTCTTATTCCTGCCATCTGTTTCTGGACTTGCCGTGAATTCATTTGAATCTGCCCCATGAGACACACGTGATCAACTTACATATATTTTAACTTGGTAGCAGTCAGTATATAGCTAACATTGGTAAATTGTTTTTTTTTTTACATTTGGCGTATAATTATTCACAGTGGCACCACAAGTTGGAGGAGTAGCTGCCAAAAGTGTGAGGATAGGTTTGCCAACTATTATCGAGTGCACGTAAGTGTGGTTGCCTGTTTAACAGTCCTTCTTAAAAATCACTAATTTACTGAGTGCGAATGACCAATAACATCGTCAACTCAAGAATCGTATTGCGAAAATCATATTTTACAATATGAATAAGTTTTTAAAGCACAAAGTAGTGCTTTCTTAGGGTGGCATTCTGCGGTCCTTTTAAATTAAAACACTTTGGTTGCTACTTGCACACAAGCTTAAAACCCAAAATAAAATTTATTGATACACTGTCCCTGATTTAAAGAATAGAATCATCCCATTTCATCCTGTGGGTGGCGTAAAATTCGACTAAGGATCTTACTAGAGAATGAGCAGCTGCGTTCTGTTTGCATTTTACTACCATAGTGCGATCGCCAATCCGCCTACTAAGCATGGCGATTATGGCAAACCCCCCTTGAGGGAGGCCTTTGTCCAAAAGTGGACTTCTTTCGGCTGAAATGATGATGTTGACATTAATGAGTTACGTTACGCTAGAAAACATGTAGGTAGCTGCGCGTGCAGTCAACTGTTTAACCTCAAGCAGTGGTAAAATGGTGGAATGAGCCTTTAGGTAAATAATTGGACAGTTCATAAATCTCCAGTTTCCTAACCTTTTTGTTTTTTCGTGGGGATAAAGACCCCGCTTTTCCTTCTAGTACCGGGTATACCTTCCGGTACCTTCTGTGTCGGAGGCCGGGGAGATACTAGTATATTCTCCGCACCTCCGACTGATATCAGCCCGCCTAGCGAGCTCCATCTCCAAGTGCAGCCCATCCCATGACCGCATATCTCCGCATTAAGGCGCGCAAACTGCGTGCTACCTTCTTTAAGACACGAGCAGCGACATAGCCCCAAATTCGCCGCCCGCAGGCTCCTCCATAAGGAGGCCGGAGATCGTTAAGTGCCTTCGATGCCCGGCTGCTCTTCTGGTGCAGGTGGAATGAGAAGTGTGCTCTCTCTAGGCCGCCTTCTTTGCATGCAATACCTCTTCACAAAAAAGGCACACTTTTCGCTTCCAACCTTGACTGGAGCACGGCTGGAAGCGAAAGATCACCCGCACTAAGTGTCGCGACGAGAGCACTCCTCTAGCTTATGTTGCGCCGTGTCCTCGGGGTAGTCCACACATTGATGTTACGATTCTCACAAAATTGTTGTGATGGGTTTAAAAGCCCTTAAACCCATTCTTTCTAGCAAGGTAGAACGTTTCTAAATTTCGACTAAAGCTTTAAGTTAAATTATACTCGGTAACATTATGATGAAAAATTTGCACCAGAAGAGAATTATGGTTTGACTGTAACACTATGAATAGCGAGTAGTTTTATATGGCAATTTCATGTTACATCAATAATAACAACTGTTCAATGAAATCATATATTGTATAACAACCTGGAAATTGCCTGGAAGATGAAAATTTTAATATTTTTCGACAGAATTCATTTTTAACTGTTCAATTGTTTAATTTTACATTTTTTTATAATCATTTTTATTTCATAATCTTTCAGGGTCACAGGTGAACCAAAACCAACAATAAGATGGCAATTTATTGACAACTCTGGCTCAAAGATTTTACCAATTCCCGGATCCGATAACGTGTTGCATATTTCAAACGTAGGGAACAAACACGCGGGGCGCTACAAGTGTTTAGCAAATAATGAAATCGGAAGCGATGAACATGTGACAACACTTATTGTTGAATGTAAGTAACATTGCATAGACTTATCTTTACATAATTAACGTTTTTTTGCCCCGGGTGGACAGATAAGATTATTTATTTATTTTGTACATAAGAAGGGAGACAAAGTACATTACACATGTAGACAGTAGTTTGTACAATCGAGTCTAACTACGAGCTCCTATACTAGGTACGAAGATCTTAGGAGTCGGACATTTTGTTGGCTTCAATTTTATATGTTGATACAATACAAACGTGATATTTCAGTTACATAATTATACACTGTACATGTTAGTGAACTCAGCAGCAAGTGAAGTGAGTGTTTGTAATTGGGAGTCTAGAAAGTGAAGTATGAGTGAGGTGTGCGTTCGGGAGTGTGAATAGGTGAGTAAGGGTGAGTGCTGAGCATTAATTGAAAGAGTTTAAACTTATGAATGTATAGATAATAATAGATAATACTGGTCACCACGTTCTTTTAAGTATGATTTCAAAGATTTTTTTCCTTTTATATTATCTACTAGCTTTTGCCCGCGGCTTCGCCCGCGTGGATGTCGGAAATTAATGCAAGAGGACGTACTACCGCGATAAGAATGTGTTATTCCAGGTTATATAGGTAATATAGACTCTGTGTGCTATTTTCGATCCAGATCCATTCAGCCATTTTTGCGTGATTGAGAAACAAACACCCAATCATACATATTTTCACATTTATAATATTATTAGTAGTAGGATTATAACTCATATTACTTAGGATTCATAGTTTATGAGAACATCATGTGTGTTGGTGTTTTTAAAATAAAAGTAATAGTATTCAGAGTAAGAAGACTGTGACATAGGGCTTGGTTTAGTTGAATATAAGTCTTCCTGGTTTTTCTTAACGCTCCTATTTTACCTATACAGACACTCAATCATTTACCAGACACCGAACATAATTATAGGAATAGTACATTTGCCAGTGGCTTGGCCCGTATAGCTGTCGGAAAATATCACCCGGGAACCTACTACCGGGATAAAGTAGGTATCCTATCTGTTACGTATCCATGATATAATACCTATATCTTTGTGCCAAATTCGATCTAAATCCGTTTGGCCGTCTTTGCATCATTGAGAAACAAACATCCAAAAATCTAAACATCTAAGCCATTTCGCGGTCTCTTACTTGGAATAATATTATTAGGTTTATTTTGAGTATAATGAACACACATAATATTCGCAATTACTATGAAGCCAAAGTAATATGAATTACAATCCTACTTATCCTCTACTACCCGGCCCCTGCCAACGCGCTCTGCGCCCACTTTTTAAATCTCTAATATCTTCTAAGATATTCATTTAAATTACATGCTGTAAAGGGCCATATTGATCTATATTAAATGCACAATGTATTTAAGGTACTTAATTGGATAAGGATTAATGCTGTATTGCTTAAAATTGCTTCGTAAATAAGCCCTTATTTCTCGTAAAAAGTAAAAGATAAAATATGGTTATTGTGGGTTATCCCTAAGAGATAGACATATACCATTGAGGACATTTTTGTAGGCCTTTTTAAGGTGTACAATACTGTAGTACATTATTTTGATCTATTTCGTAGGATTCAGCCAGGGTTTTTCGAATTTTGAGACGTATGTCAGCGTAGTTTTCGAAGATAGTTATTTTTTTTCTAAAATAAAAGAATCTTCTAAAATAAAAATAGCCTAAGTTACTCCTTGTTACATCAGCTATCTGCCAGTGAAAGTCCCGTCAAAATCGGTTCAGCCATTTCAGAGATTAGCGGGAACGAACAGACAGACAGACAGACAGACAGACAAAAATTGTAAAAAATGTTGTTTTGGTATATGTATCGTGTATACATCCATTTACACTTAGTAAAAAGTGGTTATCTTAATATTAAAAACAGACACTCCAATTTTATTTATTTGTATAGATGTATAGATTACTACTGAACTAATTTTTCGTCTACAGCTCTGCCACGAATAACTACAAAATCAACAACAGTAACAGGGATTGAAGGAGATCTAGCTTTGAGGATCCCTTGTGATGTCGTCGGTATTCCACAACCAGTGGTTACTTGGAATATAAACGGAACTAAACTAAACCCCGGTGAGTAAACAATAAACAAAACTGATTCGTTTGTTTCTGAGAAAATCACAGACACAGTACGCAAATGCATGAGAGTCGGACCCAAGACACTTTAGTAGGCATTTGTGCTTGCGAACAGTTAAAATTTCATTAGGTACTCCAATATCCTTTTCTCAGCTATTCAGGGTGTCGGGAAATCGACGCATAGCGTGTTACTATAGATTGAGTATCTGATTCTGAACTTCCACTGGATTGAATTTTTACATGTACAGTTTTACCGCGTCAGCATTACACTTTTATATGAAACAGAAGATTTTTTTTTTCGAAACTGGCGAAAATCTTCTATTCTTGAATTCTGTGTTGAATTCATGGTGTCAGGATTTTATCGATGTCCCTCGTATATTATATATATAAGTGTTATCTACCACCCTGTATTTATTCTGCCAAATGCGAGTCGGACTCGCGCACCGACGGCGACGACGGTTCCGTACAAACCTGTAGGTATTCACGGTTTATGCATAAGGTTTATGTTTATGAAATTAAATGTTTTTTTTAAAATTTTTATATTTAAGTTGATTGAATGAAAGTTAAATTGCGGTTTACGATTTATGACGTATAAAAAAAAAAAAACTACTTACTAGATCTCGTTCAAACCAATTTTCGGAGGAAGTTTACATGATAATGTACATCATATATATTTTTTTTAGTTTTATCATTCTCTTATTTTAGAAGTTACAGGGGGAGGGGGGAAACATTTTACCACTTTGGTAGTGTCTCTCGCGCAAACTATTCAGTTTAGAAAAAATAAATACTAGAAATCTCAATATCATTTTTGAAGACCTATCCATAGATATCCCACACGTATGGGTTTGATGACAAAAAAAATTGAGTTTCAGTTCTAAGTATGGGGAACACCCAAACTTTACTGTTTTTTTTTTTTTTCATTTTTGTGTGAAAATCTAAATGCGGTTCACAGAATACCTCTACTTACCAAGTTTCAACAGCATAGCTCTTATAGTTTCGGAAAAAATGACTGTGACATTGTTACGTATCTGCTTATCCTATTGGAATGAGAGGATAAAGGCAGATCTGTTACAATTTATTAGAGAAATATTAACAGGAGATGGGAAGTAAAGCTAAGTATAAAATACCCTGCCTGGCACGCACTAGTTTGTTATACGGTTCTGTGGTCCAGCACTGAGGGACGGGAGCAGGCAGCAGAGCGGCAGGTCGATATCAGGGTTTCTTCGAGGGCTTCGTGTAGATCTTAGGATCCGCCGGGTGAGCTCCGTAGTAGGTCTCGAGGCCTGTAGACTGGCTTCAAGAGTACACTGGCTTCAAGAGTAGACCGGGTTGGTTCAAGAGTAGGCCGGGGTCAAGAGTAGCCCGGGGTAAGAGTAGAACGGCTTCAAGAGTGGACTGCTTCAAGAGTAGCCTGGTTTCCAAGAGTAGTGAGAGTTCAAGAGTAGTGAGAGTTTCCAAGAGTAGTCATTTCCAAGAGTAGTCGTTTCCAAGAGTAGTCGTTTTCCAAGAGTAGTCCCGTCAGCGGTTCGAACGCCCGTTTTTATATCAACGTCGTCTTCCTTTTCTAAACACTTCCAAATGTTAGCTTATGGCTATCATGTCATCTGACAGTGCAGTCGGCCAGGACATATTCACGAGTGCGTATAGCTGGCCACATGAGTGCGTGAAGAATTTTATAAATATAATTTTAAGTTAATTAGTAAACAAACGTAATAATTAATAAAATCAAATAGCTCTAGATATATTGATAAAAATAATTTAAAATTATATAAACCAAAAAGTAGTCATTCATAGACTAAGCAGAAAAGTAACTGACAGTTGACAATTTGGTATGTCATAACATGAAAATTGAGTTATTTTATTTCAGCTATTTTTAAGTTAATAAATGCTTGCTGAGTGTAGACATATAAACAAATAAAAAGGAAGATAATATATATTAAAGTATAGCATGAATAGTGTAAACATAGAACATAAAAAGGATGATAAGTATTAAGAATCATGAATTGAAGTAAGTATAGCATGATTACTATATTTCCCCAACAACCCCGAGAAAATTTTTGGTCTAGAACAAAAATTTTGCTAGGTTAAAGTATTACAGCATTCACAAAACTTACATAACTCATTCAAACACACCGACATCTTACGAAGTTAGGTCAGGTAGGATTCACATTCAATGATCACTACTCGACCTGATAAATCAATAACTTTAAGGCTTATTTTAGGAGTTGTAATCCGCTCGCGTCTAAAACCACTAATGAGATGAAATAGAAAGATTTTAACAAAGGCTTATTTTCGGAGTTGTCATCCGCTCCTAATCAACTTTTAGTTGATATCTGACTTTTAGAGTCATTAGTTAACATGGGCTTATTTTTATGGAGTTGTTATCCGCTCCAATCAACTTTTAGGAGTCGATAGGTTGACTTTTAGAGTCATAAGTTAACATGGGCTTATTTTTATGGAGTTGTCATCCGCTCCAATCAACTTTTAGGGAGTCGATAGAAAGAAACAAGTTAGACTAACTTGTAGAAAAGAAAAGAATAAATATAAAGAAAGATTAAAAATAATCTTTTAATGGTTTAAGAACCGATGAATGAATTTTAAAAAAAAATAGAGTTTTAATTACTCGAAAAGAACTCTATTATAGAGGAAGGATAGAAGAAAGGGATGAGTATAATGTAAGGAAAAAAAAATATTTTATAATTAAATCAATTATATTTTAAAATCCTTAACATGCCATTTAGCTTGGTTGCCTTGTTGATCTTCTAGTATATATACTAATGGGGATAGTTTTTGCAAAACAGTTGACTTCACATATTTCGGCGCTAGTTTTGCGCTGAAATAAGTACCAGCCTGACTATTTACATAGTTTTTACGCCAAACCGTATCTCCTACGTTATATTCTTTAAACGTATGACTTTCATTGTAACGAGAAGAGTTACGAGCATGAGCAATATGGAGGGCTATCTGAACCTTATCGAAAGTTGCAGACAATAAACCTATGTTAGTAGCATAGATGTCCCTAGGTAGGAAAACGATTTCATCAAGATTATTAATTGGTGTATAAAGTGAGCCAGAAGTGACTGTTTCTCGTCCGAAAAGCAAAAAATTAGGAGAAAAACCAGTGGTTACATTAGTTGTGCTGTTCATAGCATATTGGACTTTAGGAAGGTGGATGTCCCAAGATCTATGGTCATCACCAACCAAAGATGACAAAGCTGTGATTATAGTACGATTATATCTTTCAGTGGGATTAACTTGAGGGCAATAGTGAGGAGAAAAAAATATGTATGGTATGTTATATCTGCCCAGAAAGTTATGAAATTCATGGGATTGAAATTGTGATCCATTGTCCATAATAATGGTTTGAGGTACTCCATGAACTAGAAAAACAAAATTTTCTAAGTTAGAGATGATGTTAGCACTAGTAGCCCGTTTTAGTGGAAAGATCAGGGAATATTTAGTAAAACAACAATTAACCACTAGGATAAATTGATTTCTACGTCTTGTCATAGGTAGAGGACCCATTAGGTCCAAAGAAATTGTTTGAAAGGGCCTGGAACAAATTTTTGGTTTACCCATAAGGCCAAAGGGAGAGTGATTTGCGTGTTTGTAAGTTAAGCAATTATCACAGGTAGAAATTATTTTAGCGATATCTTTAAACATGGCTGGCCAGTAATATAGAAGTGATAGTTTTTTATAAGTTTTAAAGATTCCTAGATGAGGCTGACCTGGATACCCATGATTATCTTTAACAAGGGTTTCTCGTAGATTAGGATGAGGAACTTCTTTCCATGCGAAATCTTCAGTTAACGCGTGGGGGGATTGAGTATAGCGAAATAATTTATTTTCACGAATAGTATAATTGGGATATTGATCAGGATTGTTACGACATTCTAAAAGTAGTTTGTTATAGTGTTCTAATGTTGGAGATATAGGTTGGGACTCGAGTGAGACAGGATTAACGCCATGTGGATATGATGTAGAGTTACGAGAGAGTAAATCAGGGACTAAATTGTCTTTACCCCTTTTGTGTTTTAGGATAAAATTAAAAGATGACAACCTAAGAGCCCACCTCGCGAGTCTACCAGATGGATTGGATAATTTTAGAAACCATTTAAGTGCTGCGTGGTCTGTATAAACAGTGAATTGTTTACCATTATCGATATAACAACGCCAATGTTCTAAAGCTGAAATTACTGCAAGAGTTTCTCTTTCAGTAGTTGAGTAATTTCGTTCGTTTTTATTAAGAGATTTGCTCATATACGCTATGACTACTTCTTTGTCGTCTTTTATTTGTGTTAACATACCTCCAATGGCAAAGTTAGAAGCATCGCAATGTACAGAGAAAGGGAGATCGTAGTCAGGACAAGCTAGTATAGGAGTGGTAACAAGAGCTTCTTTTAGTTTATTAAATGCCAGAGTAGCATCTTTATCCCAAATGAATTTAGGGGCGTTTTTACCGGAAGAAGTTAATTTATTAAGTGGAGTTGCAATTGTGCTGAAGTTGGGAATAAAACGTCGAAACCAACTACAAGTTCCAATAAATTTTCTTACTTCTTTACGAGAAGTGGGAGTAGGGAATTCGAGTATTGCTTTAATTTTAGCTGGATCTGATCGTAAACCGTATTCATCTACAATGTACCCTAAGTATTTAAGTTCATTTTTAAAGAATTGACTTTTATCGAAGTTAATAGTTAATCCAGCAAACGTTAATTTCTCAAGAACTTTAACTAGATAAGAGATATGCTCTTCAAACGATTCAGAGATGATTATTATATCATCAAGGTAGCAAAAGACCTTATTGTCAAATTCAGGAGTAAAAAGCATGTCCATAAGTCTTTGCTGAGTAGCTGGAGCATTAGTTAAACCAAAGGGCATGATAACAAAGCGATACATGCCGCGACCAGGGACATAAAAAGCTGTTTTATCTTTATCCGATTCTTCTTTTAAAGGGATTTCCCAAAATGCTTTAGCAATATCGATGCTTGAAAGAAATTTAGCGTTTTTAAGGTTATCCAAAATTTCATTAACAAACGGAAGACTGTACGCGTCTTTACGAGTAACTGAATTTAGTTTACGGCTATCAACACAGAATCGCCATTCACCATTCTTTTTAGGTGTAATGATAACTGGAGAAAGCCAAGGACTTTCGCACTTTTCAATAACGCCCCATTTTAACATTTTATCGACTTCTATAATGAGAGCTTTTTGTTTTTCAGGAGAAAGACGATAACATCGTTGTTTAATTGGAAGAGTGTCACCTGTATCAATATGATGACTAATTAGATGAGTGCGACCCAGTGCTCCTTTACTTTCGAAAGATATAGCTTTAAATCGTTTAATCATATCATCAGCAATAGTTTTTTGCTCTAAAGAGAGATGATTATAAGGAAGTATTTGTTGAGTAGTTTCAGTAACTACTGAACATTTAGTATTTACTTTAAAAGCCGAAGAAAGTATGTGTGGAATAAGGTTAAACTTTTTCCAAAAGTCGACTCCTAAAATAATTGAAGGAGATATATTAGGGAATACGAAGGCTTGGATTAGATGAGTTTGATTATTGTATCTAATCGGAATATTAATTGAGCCAAGGGATTTACTTTTATGTTTACTGGCAGTAGTAATCGTCATTGAAAAAGACTTGGATAACGTGAAGCCTAATTTTAAAATTTCTAGGTGAGAGTTATTACCAAGTATTGTAATAGAACTACCGCTATCTAGTAAGCCGGAAAATAATTTGTCATTGATAGAAATATCAATAAAAGGACGATTAAAATCTTTTTCATTATCATAATAGTGAAGTTATTTTATAACAATGAAAGAAATTTTTTATAGTTTGTAACCAATCATGCCAGTCTGATTGATTAAAGTTTTTATTACCCAAGTCGTTGTTTAGTTTTTTGAATTCTTAGTTTTACAGTTAGGACAATCAGTAGATTTGGCATCTTTTAAACCACATCTAAAACAAATTAATGTACGAGGCTGAGAGCAATTAGTTAGTGTATGACCATTAGTGCGGCAGCGTACGCAAAAAGCATTATAATTAACTTTATTAATTGTATTAACTTTATTGTTAAAACGATTAAAATTTGTTCTAGGAGGGAACGCGTTAGAAGTTGAGGGCTTTGACGTTAGGTTACTAGATTTATAGTTAAATTCAACAGTTAAAGGATTATTAGTAGTTTGAGGTTCTTTAAAACGTTTTTCTTTGTCCAAGAATTCTTCATATTTTTGACAACATGATATAAGTGCCTGAATAGAATTAAATTATTATTATTCGCGATGTAAGGTGAATAGCAAGGTCGAATGTTACGAATAATAATTTGGAGTTTTTTAGTTTCCATTAGTTTTTCTGAAAGTCTGGAAAACATGCCAGATAATATGGAAACAAAAATAACTATAGGTTCATCTTTGCCTTGAGTTCGACTATTGATGGCTTCTAATAATTTATGGTCATAGTCAAAACCGCCAAAGTCTGTAATCAAAGCTTCGCAAAGTTCACTCCATGATGACAAAGAGTCACGTTTAAAACGATACCAATGTAAAGCGTTATCAGTTAATAATTCAAACGCATGATCTAATAATTTGTCCTGAGAGATATTCCTAGAAATACTAAATTCCTGAATTTTCTGGATAAAGGAACGCGGACACGAGTTTCCGTCGTATTTTATTCGTTTTAATTCGTTAAGGGAATTATTAGGAATAGAGTTAGGTTGAGACTGAATGTCGGGAAGCATAGTATGAAACATTGTCTCATTGGGGCTATTAGGAGTCGAAGAAGGGTGGTTAATTTGAGAGTTA
Source organism: Aporophyla nigra (assembly GCA_947507805.1). Taxonomy (NCBI): domain Eukaryota; kingdom Metazoa; phylum Arthropoda; class Insecta; order Lepidoptera; family Noctuidae; genus Aporophyla; species Aporophyla nigra. The sequence goes on along the minus strand of OX382292.1, from coordinate 18,972,472 downwards.
ATGTTGTTGAAAACCGTTGTTAAGGAATTAAATTTTGATTCTAAGGTGAGAAATCTTTCTTTAGTTTGAGATAAACGATTTACCTCTGAGGGATCGGAATCAATATCAATCCTCTCAAGTCGAAAGTAAAGATGGTTAAGAAAGGTTGTAATTTTTTTGTTTAATCTTTGGTTGCCCTGTTCCAATAATTGTATTTTAGATTCGGTATAATTTAGAGTTGTGGTAAGTTCGTCTAAATCAGTTTTAACCTCCAATATAGAGTCTAAAATATCTTCAGAAGGAGTACGAGGTGCAAGTTGAAGAATTTGTTTTTTGAGTTGTATTACCGTATCTTCTGGTTCTTCTAATCTTATTTTTATTTCGTATTCAAGCTCAGCTTTATTTAAAAGTTCAAAGAAAATAATTCTATCCATGGTTATGTTGAAAATTGCAGTGACTAAGAAAAGTGTTAGAGAAAACTAAAGGACTCAAGAGTTTTCGCACTCTTGCGTGTTAGGACTCGGAGAGGGTCCGATAATAAAAAAAAAGTAGACTACATAAGGAAAACTTTTGGTGGTAAAATTGGGGAACTAAAGCATACAGTTTATATTATATATATATAAATATAGAGGATAGTGAAGTAGAGTTATGTAGATGTGTAGGTCTGTATAAACGTCCACAGGATATTCTCCTGTTTCCGTCGTGGAGTGTCTCAGTCCCCTAACTTGGGAGTGACCACAAGGTGGTTTTAAGAACACGCCAAGCGGAGACTGAGTACGATTACCCGTAGGTAACCGCAGTGGTGTGCAAGTGTGTGGGGTGCAGTGTAATGATGTGTTTGTAGAGAGTATGTGTAGGAGAGCTGAGGGAAAAAAAGTGTGTAGTAGAGCTGAGGAAAAAAAATTAGTTTAAGTCGAATACGGAGTCCAAAAGGGAAAAACTAGTGTTAGTTTTTTTTAGAATTTTGAAAGGATCGTGGGTTCGAGTTTATTTGGGCGCCAAACTGTTACGTATCTGCTTATCCTATTGGAATGAGAGGATAAAGGCAGATCTGTTACAATTTATTAGAGAAATATTAACAGGAGATGGGAAGTAAAGCTAAGTATAAAATACCCTGCCTGGCACGCACTAGTTTGTTATACGGTTCTGTGGTCCAGCACTGAGGGACGGGAGCAGGCAGCAGAGCGGCAGGTCGATATCAGGGTTTCTTCGAGGGCTTCGTGTAGATCTTAGGATCCGCCGGGTGAGCTCCGTAGTAGGTCTCGAGGCCTGTAGACTGGCTTCAAGAGTACACTGGCTTCAAGAGTAGACCGGGTTGGTTCAAGAGTAGGCCGGGGTCAAGAGTAGCCCGGGGTAAGAGTAGAACGGCTTCAAGAGTGGACTGCTTCAAGAGTAGCCTGGTTTCCAAGAGTAGTGAGAGTTCAAGAGTAGTGAGAGTTTCCAAGAGTAGTCATTTCCAAGAGTAGTCGTTTCCAAGAGTAGTCGTTTTCCAAGAGTAGTCCCGTCAGCGGTTCGAACGCCCGTTTTTATATCAACGTCGTCTTCCTTTTCTAAACACTTCCAAATGTTAGCTTATGGCTATCATGTCATCTGACAGTGCAGTCGGCCAGGACATATTCACGAGTGCGTATAGCTGGCCACATGAGTGCGTGAAGAATTTTATAAATATAATTTTAAGTTAATTAGTAAACAAACGTAATAATTAATAAAATCAAATAGCTCTAGATATATTGATAAAAATAATTTAAAATTATATAAACCAAAAAGTAGTCATTCATAGACTAAGCAGAAAAGTAACTGACAGTTGACAATTTGGTATGTCATAACATGAAAATTGAGTTATTTTATTTCAGCTATTTTTAAGTTAATAAATGCTTGCTGAGTGTAGACATATAAACAAATAAAAAGGAAGATAATATATATTAAAGTATAGCATGAATAGTGTAAACATAGAACATAAAAAGGATGATAAGTATTAAGAATCATGAATTGAAGTAAGTATAGCATGATTACTATAACATACGGACGGACAGACATGACGAATCCGTTCCGTTTTTTGCCATTTGGCTACGGAACCCTAAAAACAGTAACGGGCTTGAAAGTTAAGCTACGTTTGCCTCGGTCGATTCGTGAGTGGGTGACCGTCTATTACATATCAAAACCCCTACGTGCGTCGAAAAGCATTTTAAGCCGTTGGTCCCGGCTGTTATTCGTAAATCTTGGACCAACAATGCGGGAAGTCAGAAGTCAAAAAGTCTGACAACTAGTCTTACCAAGTGATATCATGTGAACTCACGCATTCGCGGCAGCCTTCATATCCGTGACGTAGCAGACAAATTGCAGGAGTATCGCTTACGTTGGTACGGGCACGTATTACGGAAACCGGCAAGCTATGTGGAGAACAAATGTCTGGCCATGTCACCTCTGCCGGGCCCCAGTAGAAGGGGAAGGCACAAAAAGTGTTGGCTTGTCGTCGTAGCGGATGACATGCGTACTAACAGACTCACCATAAGGGATGCACAAGATATGATGATGCCTGATGATGATGATGATCATTTGACCCAAATACTGGGCTGTGGAGGTTAGATAGGCAGTTGCTGCATCTAAAATACAGGTATTCGGTGCATTCGGTAAGACTGGAAGCCAACACCAACATTGCAAGGAAAAAATTGATTATTATTTGCGATACATAAAGAAGAAACTATTTTTAATTTATACATATTTTTATTTTTACTGGCCTGTTAGTCTAGTGGTTAGAGACCCTGACTGCTAAGACTGAGGTCGTGGGTTCGATTCCCACCCAGAACAAATCTTTGTGTGATGAGTACAATCATTTGTCCTGTGTCTGGGTGTAACTTATCTATAATGTGTCTGGTTGCCATAGTACAAGCTCTGTCTAGTTTGGGATAATAATAATATCTATAATATCTTAGGACAACCAACACACCGTTATCTGATCCCAAACTAGGCAGAGCCTGTACTATGGCAACCAGACAACTGATAAATATACTTATATATTTCTAAATACATACTTATTATAGATAAATTACACCCAGACACAGAACAAATGATTGTGCTCATCACACAAAGATTTGTCCTGGGTGGGAATCGAACCCACGACCTCAGTCTTAGTAGTCAGGGTCACTAACTACTAGACTAACAGGCCAACGGCCAAGGATTAGATAACGTTGTGTTGGTTGTCCTAAGATATTATACATGATTTATTTTGAATGGTATAAATTGCAAAACAATATAGGACGATCCACGTATGCCGTTTATTTCGTTATATATGTCGCTTATTTCAGATGAAAAGTATTCCATGGAGGATGGAGCTCTAGTGATAGTGAAACCGACAAAAAATGATTCTTCATCTTACACATGTGAAGCTAATAACAGTGTTGGTTCCGTTAGCATGACGTTCCAAGCATCAGTTCACGGTAAGTTATTATGAAAATTCAGTATAAAATCTCATAATTATGCAAAACATCTATTTATGTACAAGATACACACGGCTACATATCAAGCTACACAGTTCCAGTTTTAGCTGACCTCCCATTGTAGAGGCTTTTCGTACAGTGTTCTCACTGTCAGCTTATACTGGAAATGTATAGCCTGATTTGTCGCCGCGCGTACAAGATACGTTTTAAACAATTAATAAGCTAAGTGTAAACCAGAGTGTGTGTGTGTGTGTGTGTATCCAGTGTGTACTTTGAGTAATTAAATATTTTATCTCGATTAAGTTTTATCTACACAGTTTTAAACCGACTTCAAAAAAAGGAGTAGGTTCTATGTTCGACTTGTTCTTGTGTAACTGTGAACCGATTTCAAAATTCGTTCTTTAACCTAGCCAAGGTTATGCTTCTGGAGTGGTCTTATACAGGATGTAAGGGTAAACACCGTTATCCTTGAAACCAGTGATTTGGTTTCGTTAATAGAACGTAAAATCAATGAAAAAAAACAACCCTTTTTTAAAGAAAATCTGCTTTTTTCCACAAGAACATTTCACCCTATGCGCGAGGGCAACAAACTTGCGTCTCAATACGCCGCGTTGCCCGACGTCGACGCACGGGTCACGACCCCAGTCAGTCAGCTGTCAGTCTCGCTAGCGAGCGCACGTAACGCCGCGTCGTAGCGGTTGCTCATTTCTCGCGCGTAAATTCATTCTAAACCTTTTTAGGAAAATATTTTTTTTTTTTAACTCGCTCTGTTATTTTATATTTAAGTCAAACTACCCATGGGTTAAGTGACATCGGTGTTTACCCTTATATCCTGTATAAAACTTATTGAATTCACTTGGATAGTTGTTGCGTTAGCTTCAGTAATACGTATTTAAACTACTTTGTGTATTGTGATGATGTTCTACTACTTTATGTCACTGTTGTTTATCTGGCATGAAGTAATTTACAAATTCGTGTGAGTAGGCACCATTAATAAAATGTAAAAAATTAAAACCTTTATTGCTAAAAAAAAACATCACAAAGTGAAAAATAACTTCAATTTTGTAAGACGGTAGCAAACAAAAAATACCGACTTCTGAAGTCCAAAAAAAACAAAATTTTCCCTTTGTAGAGCAAAGCGAAGTGAATGAAAACTTTGTAGAGTTTTTCGTAAAAAATGTTAATTTTAATTGTTTTTAAATCATGTATATATTTTTTTTGCAGAACACCCTAAGATCTTCGGCACAAAGCATTACGTATACTATTTACAAGGTGATACTAGAAAACTGAAATGTGAAGTGTATAGTTCTGAATCTCAATCAGTTAAATGGTATACAGTAAGTAACTATCTATATTCTCATTCTTTCCATCAAGAATATATTATTTATTTAAGATTTCCAACAAAATTTAAACAGTACATGAATCACACAATAATAATGGGCAACATCATTATTGAGTAGCTAAAGCTGTGGTCCTTCACAAAAAGGATTATAAGAAGAATTACTGAACTAATTTAAATAATTTTGGTAACATTTTAAAAGCGTTAGTCAATTTATTAAAGTATGAACAAAAAAATAGCGAGAGGGCATGGGAAGTCGTCACCTCCTTCTGCAAAGTAGTAATGCTTGCAAAGGAGGAGGCGAAGTGAAGGAGAGCAATCTATGCACCTTCACGCCCCTAGCCACGCGACGAGACGCCCCGGGCGTCGGGAGTCAATAGCGGACTTCCGGCCACGGTAGGCGCGGGCTTGCGGGTGGCGAGCAAAGGATAACTCGCCGCCCGGTAAGAACCAGGCTCGGGTTGCCGGCGCGATGTGTTCCACGTGCGGCTAAAAGAGATGTCAGCAGTATTGAAGAGGTCCGCCAGGACCGATGTCTGCCAGGGTCGCGTGATTTGTTCGAAAAAGTTACCGAAGCCCTGGCATATAGACAACTGAAGGAACACGGGTGGGTTTTAGTCAGTAAAAGTGTGGCATGCTTCCACTCCACCCAGAGCGGGAGACGTAATTTGATGATTTCCCACCCAAAAAATAGGGGGTGGCTGGTAGCAGCTGGATGAGAGTTGCCAAGAATTGAGCTGAATGGCGTGAAATTGGAGAGTCCTATGTCCAGCAGTGAACTGCTATAGGCTGATGATGATGATGACATAGGGAACGCTGCTGCCCATTCTCTGATGGAAGAAATGGGGCGGTGCTATTCTTTACGTTCGGCACCACACGGAACTAAGTACTTATTCTGATCAAAATTGTGTTTAGTGTATTTTCACAAGAAAGTTAGTAAAACGAATATGTCTCATAAGATAAATACTCAAATTAGTGATCACAATAATGATAATAACACACAAATCATACTTTTTTTATGTTTAAGACAAAAGTAAGCTCACGACACCCGTACATGTCGCTGAACACCACCACATCGCGGCCGCAACTCGAGAAAACGGAGACTACAACCCCGTCAAGCAAGGATCATTATTCCTCGAGGACGCCACCAACGATTGTAAGTAAACGGCAGAGACCAACCACCAAACGACATTAGGTTTAGGGGCAAATTGACGAGGAGACGCCTCGGGCATCGAGAGTCCATTGCGGACGCCTGATCACCACAGGCACGGGCTGACGGTAAATACCAGGCTCGAGTCGACGGCGCGTTGTGTTCCACGCGCGCCTCAAAGAGATGTCAGCATTACTGAAGGGATTGCTAGGACCGATGAGTTACCGTGGCCCTGGCATAGGCAAGTTAAGGAACACGGGTGGGTTGTAGGTAGCAAAAGTCTGACACGCCCTTTGGCCCCACCCAGAACCACAGGTAATTTGATGATTTCCCACTCAACAAAAAAAGGGGCAACTTGACTCCAAGTCGGACTACGATGCAACAGCAGTAGAAAAGAAACTTAGTAAATGAACGAGAACGTTTCGGGCATATTATGCATCTCCAGACAAGGTGACCTTATCGGGTACCGTGGCAGGATGCTGTAACTGTTCAGGAATTCAAACGAGCCGGATTTTCTCGTCTTCTAATCGGTGAGAGAAACTAGTACAGACAAGAGCCTAAGATTATCCACCAGAATCTTGCTTTGAAATGTGTACAATTATAGTCTCCTGGGTAACATTGAACTAGAATCGATATATTATTTGTACCGTTTTTTTTTATACCGTACATGTATACTGAGTAGTTCAGGTAATTAGCGACTTATATTTTGTTAAAATATAAATTAAAAGGTTTTCAATGATAGGCTATATGAATAGTGCCTAAAAAAAACAAAAGATAGACTTATCTATTGTGTGAAAGATGTTAATGACTTAGAATAAGGAGAATTCTGAGATAACGGCTAATAGAGTAGACAGAAAAAAAAAACCGTATTGCACCAACCAACATTTAAGTAACACAAGAATGATGTCTTATTGATTATCTTACCGCGCAGCCATTGTATGATAAATCGATTAGTTCAAAAATATATCTCGTAAATAAATAATAATAAATATCTTAGGACAACCAACACACCGTTATCTGATTCCCAAACTAGGCAGAGCCTGTACTATGGTAACCAGACAACTGATAAATATACTCATATATTTCTAAATACATACATATTATAGATAAATTACACCCAGACACAGAACAAATGATTGTGCTCATCACACAAAGATTTGTCCTGGGTGGGAATCGAACCCACGACCTCAGTCTTTGCAGTCAGGGTCACTAACCACTAGACTAACAGGCCAGTCGAAGTGCGAAAAAGGAAACATATTCATTAAATATCTTGACTTGACACACGAGGTTGTTATCATTTTAAATGACTCCTAAAAGGAGGAGGTTAGTTCTATGTTCGGCTGTTATATTTTATATATGTTTGTCAATATCTCATAAATTGTGGACCGATTTCGAAAAATCTTTTTTTCTTTTGGCAGATATGGTTTGCCTGGTACTTGCACATGAAGTTTACTTAGTATAATACTTTATGAGTTACCTTCAATAATGAAAGTTCATGCACATGTATGTTGATGAAATAAAACCTCCTGTCACTGGTGTTTGCATATATTATAGCAAGTTGTAAGTTTAACTGCTTACCTTGTTTAGTTTAAGTGAAAAATTAAAAACTTAAGAAAAATAACCGCTTCCAGAAACAATATTATGAAATATAAAAAAAATAAGTGACCTCTCATTTCGGAAGTCAGTGTCAAAAAAAAAAAACAAAATTGAAAACACTAACTTCTGAAATTGTGTTGATTGTTGAAAAGGCCGTTAGCTTGATGGTTAAAAGCAACAATCAAAATATCGTTAGGCATATTAGGCTCTCGGTAATTCTCTGTACATTCGGAATTTTTAAGAGGTTTATTTGTGCTGCCCTGACCCTGGTGGACCCCTATTTTTACACGCTTTTTAATAGGTTCACCTGTATCTAACTGTATGTAACTGACTCCTTTGGGCGCGATATTGACCCACTTTAAACGGCCATTTCGTTCAAACTTTGTAGATTTATTGAGGACCGATGACAATACAATAATTTTATAAATTTGTACCATTTTCTTGCCGGGGTTACCAGGATAGCAAAAAACTGTCTTCGAAAACTACGCTGACATTTTTTTTTTATAGCCTATACTGTCCCACTGCTGGGCGAAGGCCTCCCCCAATTTCTTCCAGGAACTCTTGTCCCGTGCCACCTCAAACCAGTCGTCGCGGTACGTATCTAGGTCGTCTCACCAGCGCTTTCTGGGCCGACCGCGGTGGCAACGTCCATCTTCAGGCACCCATTGTGTGCAGACCTTAGCCCAGAAGTCATCCTGCATACGACTAATGTGACGCTGACATACCTCTCTAAATTCGAAACAATAAAAAATTGAAAATAAATAATAGTTTAAAAAACTAAGAAACACGCTTCCATAGAAATTCAAACTAAAAAGTAGAAAATGATGGAAAAAGGCGTGCCTGATATCAATTAAAAGTACCTCAAAAAGCACTCCACGCTTTTTAGTTTTTTAAAGTGTATTCGTATTATAATATCTTATTTTTACGCTTTTATAAAAAAATGCAAGTTGGTATATTTTGTATTTTCTTACACTCCTCACCTTTTTTTTTTCTTCTTAAAATATTTTCTGCTAATACAGACGCTGGATGCTGGCATCAAAGAACCATACTTAGAAATAAAAAATGCTTCATACTCCGACGACGGCGTCTATATGTGTCGTGTAACAGACATGCATGGAAACACACGTACACAGACACACGTGGTGGACGTCGGTAGTGCGCCGAAGTTTCATTCCGAGTATTCCGCTGAATATCTTAGCGACTGGCGAGGAGATATATCACATATCAGACAAAACTGTGACATTCAAGAAAACGTACATCCGAAGCCTGTCGTAAGTTTGCATTGTACATAAATGGTTCTTTAAACCGTCTTTCGCTAAGCCATTGGTCCTACGCCTGATCTCTCTCCGGTCATGTCGGATTACCGTCCCATCGGACTATGAGAGTGAGAGAAGAGTGAGTTCCCTTGTGGCTGCGCACACACTTGTGTACTATGATATTTCCTGCACCGATGGCTAGTCTCCGTTGAGATTGGCCGCCATGGCCGAATACGGTCTGGAGGACTATATATAAATGATTCTTTAGACGCTATGGATTACAACTTTTTAAAAAGTTAAAAAGTTTTTATTTTGTAATTTTTTGCGGCTTTAATATACCAATAATACTTGGCAAGGTATACCCTATTCAATGGAAAAAGAATTATCAAAATCGAACTACTCTGTACAAAGTTATGCGTGGTTATACATTACAATCAATGAAACAATCAATCTTCCCCTGTTTTCCGACCCTTAGGGTTCGATTTTGTTTTCCAAATTTATATGGAGCCACCCTCAGAGTATACCCTTTCCATTAAAAAAATAATTATCACAATCGGACTATCAGGTAAAAAGTTATGCGTGGTCATACATAAAAAAAACAATAAAAAAAATATACGTGTCGAATTGATAACCTCCTCCGTTTTTTTCGGTTAAAAAATAATATCTACTGATTTTTTCGAACTAACTCGCACTTGACACAATAGTACCTAATGCTACTTTTACTTTCAGGTTAAATGGACATTTAATGGCAAAGTGTTAACCGATTTCAAGTCAGCAGGCGTAGGTCACTATACGTGCAACGTAAGCAACGTGCACGGATCAGTACAGAAGACATTTAACGTCACGTCTTCAGGCAAGTTTTAATAGGTCATCATCATCATTCATCATATCAGCCGAAAGACGTCCACTGCTGGACATAGGCCTTCCCCAATTTCGGAAGGTTTTCCATAATCGCCACGCTTGGTAGGCGGGTTGGTGATCGCAATATTGTGGTAAAATGCATAGAGAATGTTGCTGCGCATTCTCTAGTATGTCCCTTAATCACCTATTACGTCACCCATGGGCAGAAATATGATGGTGCTATTCTTTACACCCGGCACTATACCTAGGTTCCATAGGTTTTAGTGTTTATAAGCGGTTGAGACCCCACGCTGAATGATTTTTGTATACATATGAATAAGGGACATTATGTGAAAATATTTACTAATTGCATTCTTTTGTTACAGTATGTTTGATAACTAGGAACTTGAAAGATGCGCATTATATGCCGCTCATCCTAAATGACAACGGATTTTGGCACACATTGAAAACCACGACTGATTTTATAATAATGGAGCAAGAGGAAAAAATTACACTGTCTTGTCCAAGCCATAAAGAGACGTCAAATACATTCAAAAACTTCCCTAAAAATAAAACAATACAGGCACGTTGTACTGAAGATGACTATTTCATAGTAGAAGACAAAATTTACAAGCTTTCAGACTTACAGTGCACTAACAGTTTTCAACCTTCAGTTATCAGAAAGAAAGTGAAATGTTTGACGGGATCCTCCGAACTAATAAGAGTGGGCTACAACGTTTCTGGTTTCTTAGAAACTTACGAAGTCTGTTTCGACACTGAAAAAAATATGCCACTGTACACACGCATCATAATGACTGAAACAAACAACAAGGGTCTTACCAGCTATAACTGGCACTCATACCCAGGACTAGGCAATAAAAAATCTGGAAGAGGATTTAGTTGTAACGACACGATGTTGTCGTGTTGTTATAGTAAGTCACAGCTGGTGAATGCCATAGACTTTAATGCTGGCCCTGCTATGGAGAGCACGTTCATTGATCCTTTGAATGTTGTCCCGGTCTGGCTCCCTTGCAATTCTTCAAAGGTAAGCACAAACAATCATTAGGATTCATGATATTTCATAAAATTACTTACTTATTTACCTAATTATTTCTAAATGAAGTCAAAGAATAAAATTTTAAGCAATTCTCTTATTTAATCAACTCAACCTATCATCATAGTCTACTGCTGGACCTAAGCCTCTCCCATGGTGCGCCACAACATTCTATCCTCCACCTTCCGCATCCAGTCTGCCCCAGCCACTTTCCTTAGGTCGTCGGTCCATCTAACTGGGGGGCGTCCCACACTACGCTTGCCGATATTAATTACATATATTCTTTTAGCCGTCTTGGGAAACAGTTAATAAGAATGTAACAGCCCTGTTACCCACCTTCAGTGAAGTCATCACCTGGTCCGGCACGCACAGTCTTCAAGACAAGAATGGAGTTATAATACCACGATATTTATGGAAGGTACATAAACTTGATTCTGGTAACACAGTCACAATGGTTAACAATAATAACATCCCCATTGTATTTTTTTAAGAATCCTTTTTTTTTTTATTGCTAAATGGGTCTGCCCTTGACCTAGATCTTGCCTGATGGAAAGCGATGGATGATACATCGCGAAGTGTAAATGGCTCACTAACAACCATACGGATCGTTCCCGTTACTGCGGTTGTTTCATGGATGGATGGCCGTCCATTTAATACCGAGTCGAGCCGCCAATCATGGTTTATCGTTCATAGTATTGTCATATTTTTTGTCAGTCGCCGGGTAGTCAGAATTCTGAAAAACAATCTTACAATGGAGTACCGTGTCAAACTGGTAGTCGCCCAATGTATTCGGCTGCTTTCCATTAGAGTAGGAGTTTGACTCCAAAATATAACTAGTACAAGTTGACTAGCCACTCACGCGTCCGTGGTTATTATGCTCTCCAAAACACTACTTCAAAAAAAGCGAAACTGCGTTGAAATGCGGTATAAATTCACAAATCTCCATACACCAAGTTGTTCAATACATTCTAGTGCAATAGAAAAATCACAGATGGTATCACCGTTCTCGTCAATAGCGAGTGAAATGATTATTTATTTGACTTGCGCGGGGGTGGATAGTCAACCGGAATGTAGGTCCGCCACTCGGACGCGTGAGTGGCTAGACACCTAGCGCTGCGAAGTCATATCACAAATATGCTATCGCTACTGAACGCACAAGGCGAGCGTAGGCTTGAGAAATGGGAGAAGGAACACATTGCACCGTTGTTCTCCGGCTTGTAATTGGGAGAAAGACACAATATGATGATTTTCCTCACTAATTTAGGTCAGCTTTCATTATCAATTAAATTGAATTACAGTTGGTGTGGTTCGACGACGAGGAAGTAATAGCCATAGTCTATGTCATTACACTTTGTATTTGCCACCTAGTTGTAGGAGACAAATTGCTAATCTTTTAGCATACAATTTACACCGTCACACTGGTACCTGTAGTGTACCATCGATTGCTGTTAGTAGTGGTACTAACACCACTTTTGATACACCTGGTAGTTTAAACTGTTAGGTGCGACAACGGGTAAGCTGCATGTGTTGAACGTTGTTCATCAAAATATGCAGGGTTTGTCTGGCAAAGAACTAGAGTTAAGTTTATTTATCGAAAACCATGATGTTCAGGTATTATGTTTGACTGAACACTGGTTGAAAGAACATGAAGTAGTGTTTATGAATGATGATTTTTTTACTGTGCAAAGTGCATTTGTGAGAAAAAGTGCTATACGCGGTGGATCATTAGTTCTTGTTTCAAACAAGTTGAAATGTAAACAACGTTTAGATTTAGTTAATCTTTCCATCGAGCGCACTATTGAGTTGTCTTGTGTTGAACTAGAGCGTTACGTCATAATATGCGTTTATCGTCCTCCCTCTGGGGATTTTATTCGATTCGAGTCAGTCATGGAGGACTCACTCAATAAATTAAAATCAATTAATAAATGTATAATTTTATGTGGAGATTTTAATATTAATATTTTAGATGTTACTCCATTGAGTATTAGACTGCTCAGTCTGTTTAAGTCTTTTAATTTAATAAACTTGTTTTTCGAACCAACTAGGATCACAGCATCGTCTTCGACTTGTCTTGATAATATATTTAGTGATTGTGATGCCAATAATAAGTTAGTGTTAAGTGACTTAACGTCTGACCACTGTGGATTATTAGCCAGCTTCCCTTTGCCATTACTTAAAAAGCCGCATAAAATAGAATGCAGGCCTTATACAGTTAGTCGTTGCAACAAATTTAAAAATAATATTGCTCATAGGATTACACCATCTATAGTAGAACACGAGACCCCTAATGAAATCTATGGAGCCCTTTTTGATATTGTACAAAAAGAATACCAATCTACTTTCAAGACCAAAACTATTGACATTAATAGCACCTCTGTTAGCTTCAACCAATGGGCTACTCCAGGTATTTATAAAAGTAGAGCGAGACTATACGAGTTATATGGTTTAAAAAAATATATATTTGATACTCCTTTTCTAGAGTATGTCAGAAATTATTCAAAGTTATTTAAAAAAATCTGTGCTTTCGCTAAATCTAAATTTTTAAGCGATACCATAAAAAAATCCAGTAATAAAATAAAAACCACTTGGAAAATTATTAACAATGAAACGGGTAAATCGATTAAACAGGAAAAACAACTAGAGATTATGATTGACAACAAATTGGTTAATAAAGCTGCCGACGTAGCTGAGGCATTTAATGAGTTTTTTGCCAACATACCTATAACTACGACTTGCTCCTTAAATTCGTCCCCGTCTAAAGCTGAAAACCTTTTGCATAGTAGTGTGCCCAGATGTAGTCGCTTATTTAGTTTCGAACATGTGACGCCTCGTGACGTGGTTAATATTTTTAACACACTAAAATCAAAAAACACTGGAGATTTCTGGGGCATCTCCGTTAAACTGTTAAGTAATATAATAGACATCGTAGCCCCCTATCTAGCTATAACTTTTAATAAATGTGTTGATTCAGGATCTTTTCCTGACCTCATGAAGAGTAGTAAAGTCATACCATTATTTAAAACAGGTAATAAAAATAACGTTGGCAATTTTAGGCCCATTTCTATCTTACCTGCATTTAGTAAAATATTTGAAAAATTAATACTCAAGCAGTTGCTAAGACATTTTAATTTAAATAGCCTCCTTCATAATGAGCAATATGGCTTTACAAAAGGTCGTTCGACAACAGATGCGGGTGTTGCTCTGCTGAAACACATTTTCAACGCATGGGAGAACTCGCAAAATGCTATCGGGGTTTTCTGTGATCTCTCCAAAGCTTTTGATTGCGTTCACCATGACACACTTTTGCGTAAACTACGTCATTACGGTGTTCAAAACGAAGCTCTCAATGTCATAAGTTCTTATTTGCAAAATAGGCACCAATGTGTAGATGTCAATGGTGTAAAATCTTCCGGGCTACTAGTTCAGTTAGGTGTACCTCAAGGCTCAATACTGGGTCCATTCTTATTCTTAGTGTATATTAACGACTTACCATTCTATTTAAAGAATGTCTGTGACATTGTACTATTTGCTGATGATACCTCACTTATCTTTAAAGTAGACAGGAATAGAAAAGATTTTGATGACGTGAATAGTGCGCTCTCAATGGTTACGGATTGGTTTACCACAAATAACCTAGTTCTTAATGCTAAGAAAACGAAATGTATAAAGTTCGCCTTACCGAATGTTAGGAATCTGGGACCCAATGTCGTTTTAGATAATGAGGTGCTTGAAACTGTACACTCGGCAGTTTTTCTCGGTATAACAGTAGACGCCAAACTTCAGTGGGGATCACATATATCAAGCCTAGCGGGAAGGCTCAGTTCGGCCGCCTACGCCGTAAGGAAAGTTAGACAGTACACGGACGTTGATACAGCTCGATTAGTCTATTTTAGTTATTTTCATAGCATAATGTCCTACGGCATTCTGCTGTGGGGCAAAGCCGCGGATATTCAAAATATTTTTGTTCTTCAAAAACGAGCTGTTCGAGCGATTTACCAACTAGGTGCGAGAGTTTCTCTGAGAGATTTCTTTAAAGATATTGGTATTCTTACGGTGGCATCACAATTCATCTTCGCCAACATCTTATATATTAGGCAAAATATACACCTGTACACTAAAAACAGTGATATTCATAATATTAATACTAGAAGTAGGGATAAACTACGTGCTCCCTTTCACCGGCTTCATAAGGTTCATAATTCTTTTGTTGGTCTTGGTATTACCTTTTATATCAAGCTTCCCTCTACTTTGCTAGATTTGCAGTTTAATGAGTTTAAAGCTAAAGTAAAATCCAACCTTTGTTCAAAGGCATACTATTCTATCAACGACTACTTAAACGATAAGAATAGTTGGTCGCTGTGATCAACTCAAGACAATGTTTATGTTCTTTCAATCCAGAATTAGTCTTCCTACTAAAAGTTTATATGGGTAGTTCATATAATTGTTTTTTTTTTTTTTTGTTTTTATTTAACTGCTTTTGTTAGTTTATTTTTATTTTCTTTTCATTTCATTTATTGTGTATATGTATCATTTGCATCGTATATGTAAGCGGGCACGCCCTTTATGCCTGGAGGCTTTATTAAGGTTTTAAGTTCTGTTTTCGATTTTGTTTTATTATTTATTTCAGCTTGAGTTTAGTTTTCAATGTTTTGTTGGTATATTGGCGTGTGCTAGCTGACATATGGCGAATAATATATGTTTTGTTTTATAATATTAATAACTTACACAATACTGTATAGAATCAAGTTCTTCTAACTTAACAGACAGCTGTGCTGCTGGGGAGTTTGTTCCGCCACTTCTTCTTCCCAGCTAAAGCACTAGGAAGTGTCGAAGGGCGGGCGTTTTGGGGGGACTGTCTCATGTAACTTTGACGTTCAAAAAGTGCTGACTCTCAGCCTAGTTTGAATAAATGACTTTTGATTTTGATTTGATTTTATGTTAACGATCCTTACCCAACAGAGAAGGACATCAAATGTAAGAACTTTTGTATTGAAAATACAAAATATTCACAATGGATTCAATTCAACGACAAGTATACTTACTGCTGCTCGCAGTCAGACTTCTTTGAAGCGTTTGGTATTCACATCGATATTGGAGGTAAGTTTTAAATTGGCGGCGCCTTCACAATAGTTAATTAAACAATTTTTTTTACAAAAAATGTGTAACTTCTACAAGAAGCAACTACACAATTAAAAATAACTTAACTTTGAGTATTCGATGGCAATTTTATTGTATACAAAAGATAACTAAAACCAAGGCCTTGTCTGGTTGTTGTAAAATCGGTTAATAACAGGAAATTTGATGAAAAATATCGGTCTCGACTAACGAGTTTGTAGGCCGTGAGTTCACAACTGCTCTCAAAACGGTGAAGGAAAACATCGTAAAAAAACCAGCATGTCCAAACACAAAAAATTCGAAGACATGTGACATTTATTGTGTGATGGATTGCGGCCAATTCCCTGTCACAGAAAGAGGAGACCTGTGTGTATTTGCATCTACTAATCCGCACTGGTCCCGCGTGGTGAAGTTTGTCGCCTATAGGCAATTGATAGACCGGAACGTAATTTTTCCAGGTTCCTATGGCTAATTTATTTTGTACTAAGTTTTATTAGCAGCTTCGCCCGCGTAGATGTCGAATATTATTCTGTGGGAACATACTATTGGGATAAAAATATATCCTATGTATTATTCTGGGTTATAAACTCAGATTTGCCAACTCAGTTCAGCCGTGTTTGCGTTAAAGAGTAACAAACATGGATGTTGGTTACTCTTTCGTGGTTGATAATATTAATAAGATAGGATAGGAAAGTGAAGCAGACTTATGGCATGTTAAAAGTTTTTACCCAAAGTTTAATTTGTACTTTAAAGCTTTTATTAACAACATATTTTTTTCTAGTATCACTGGATGCAGCACTGAAGGAAATCAAAAACAAAAACTGAGTATTTAAATCAGTTCTTGGGTAGGTTATTTCCCAAGTTTCGAAGAGGATTAATTTATATACCCACCTACAGCCAGCATTTATAAAGCACAACATACTAATTTCATGTATCAAACATAAAATAACAATCATTTTTTTATTCGCCAAGTCGCTAAACTATTCCTAAGATTGGTACTTTAATATTAAATAAAATAAAATCAATGACAAGTTTGTTTTATTTTAAAGCCTCGTTATTCAACTAACAAGAAATGTTCGTGACCGTAGAGCGTCAAGTAACTCAATTCGTCAACTTTGACCTAATCTTCTTCTGAACCCCAGCCCACACTATGTATGTGGTGAAATAATTTGCTGTTGATGTAACATAATGTCGTTCCGATAACAGAAACTAAAATTTCTTGAAGACACGAAACTATCAGCTGGAGACTCAAATCAAAATATTTTTATTTTACATAAACCTACATGAGCACTTATGAAACGTCAGAAGCTAGTTGCACGGTTTCAAATTGTTGATTCCTATAGAGAAGAGCCGACAAGAAACTGCATGGTTACTCTTTGACGAATAATTGACTTTTACAATGATTTCAAATTACAGTGTTAATAAGTATGGGAGAAGAGTTTAGGCCTGTCAACAAGTACCAGGTACTTAATAAAATAGCAAAATTGTATACAGTCTACAAGGCCTGCAACGTTCTCACATTCACAAAATATAAAAGAATCTACAGACTACAGTTTTCTACGTCGTGACCGAAGCGAGCCTCAGTCATCTGTTGTGTTGTGACGACAAAATCAAAAGTAATTTATTCAAATTGGGCTGAGGACGTCAAACACTGTGGTGAAGATCTGTGGGCAAGTTTGACGTAGTGTGGTAGTATTATTTGTGTTTGTGGTATACATTAAACCAAGTGCTAAAGCTGATTTCGTTTTGTAATGTCGAAAGTTTTGTATCTAACATAAAAGGTACTGTTTTAATTTTCGGAGATTCAAATTTGAACTGTGCTTATTGGGTGGATCAGAATCACTGTAGGAATCTTTAAAAGTCGATAGCATATTAGAGGCAGAATCGATTCCAGTATTTGTTCGAAGTCACTTCACATGTTACCGTGTTTGGTTCCGATCGCGTGGTGATCACATTTGGAGCGCGAGTTCGTGTCCCCGGGCTAGGCTCTGCGTGCTACAAAAGTGCTCGCTGGCACTCGTAGTTTTATTCGCTCATTGTGGCCCGGTTATTTTAGCCGGGGTCTTATCCACGACGACCGGGCGCCCGAATCTTTTCACACGAAAAAAGATACATTAAAATAAGTAGGTCATATTATTTATTTATTTAATACAAAAAAGCTAGTAATAGCGTTATTTAACTTACAGTAAATGAGACACTGCTTGAACATATAAAGGTTTATATAAAGATGAGTTTTCTCCCAGTATACTTCTGAGTGATAAAGAGAGTTTACAACTAGAGAGTAAGATAGGAGGGTTTATCTCCTTTTGTCGATCGCCGATTGCTTCCAAAAAACTTTCATAGTGTAGTCAGTCATAATACGGTAGGTACACTATGAGAGTTTATGAAATACTACCAGTTAATACCTACCGCAAAATACGCGCATGGTTGTGGAGTTACGGACACCAGAACGTAATTATATACAGTATGCTAAGTTACTGCCGGTTTTTTATTAAACCGACTCAAAGAAAAGAGCAATTTATAAACATATCTTTGATTTGCAAAAATATCTTAATATTATGGCAACATTGATCGACTTTGGTGGAAAATAGGTTATTATATAGCAATACTGACTATCGTGTTTGTTGCTAATTCCACTTAGTAACTTGTTAGAACTCGTCAAATGAGGTGTGTGTTTTTGCGGGCCAATTTTAGTGCAAATTTGGAAGTGAACTCTGCGGGAAGGCGAAAACACAGGTTAGTTTACTTTATAACATGTTTTAGAAAATTATTTAGAGAGTTTATTAATGTAGTGTCATTGTTCAGGGTCTTTTTCAAACAAAAGTTATGATGATGGGCAAAGTTATCTACGAGTAGTAATGTTCCGACCTACGCCGCTATTGCCCGCCGCCAAAACACGCTTAGGGTTGGCACATTACGAAACCTTTTTTTTTTCATTTATGGCTACTGCTGAGCTTATTTATTTTTAATCATATTATGTACTTAAGTAATAAAATTCAAAGACGACAATACTTATTGGGTACTGTGATGAGCATTTGTGTTTGTCTTGTGTCTGGATGTTGTTTATCTTTAAAAGTATCTATTTATCTACATATATATGTATATCAGTTGTCTGGTGTGTGTGCTGTACCCACAAACCCACATATTTAAGTTTTTATTTTATAATTAATACTATTTTTTTATCAGAGTTGCATGGTTTGTTTCAGAAAAATAAACATAAATCTCGAATTCGGCAGAGAAAATTAAGATGAATCATTGGATCCAGGCTATATAAAAACTACACTAAAGAAATATTAAAACTTGCATGTGAGTCAGTAGAATCAGGTCAAATTTCTTCACGAGATGCTCAACGGTTACTTGGTATCCCAAGACGCACAATATTGAATAAAATAAAAAAACAAACATTTGAAGTCAGTGGGTCATCTTACTGTTTTATCAGCTGCAGAAGAAAATCAAATTGTAAGAGTATTACAAGCTTCTAGCGATTTTGGCTCTCCACTTACTAAAGTAGATCTTAAGCTTGTAGTCCATGAATATCTAAAGAAAAATTCAAAAGAACATGTGTTCAAGAATCAGATTCCCGGCGATTCATGGGTCCAGGACTTTTTGGCAAGAAATGCTGACAAATTGACGGTGCGTACCACTTAAAATATTTCAAAGGCGAGAGGTGAAAAGGGACCTCAAGAAGTAGCAGAATACTTAGTCAATTTAAGTACAACAATAAAAGGCAACGGAAAATATAGCCAACTTTGATTAAACCAATCTGTCGGACGATCCAGGTTCTTCAAAGTGCATTTTTCGGAGGGGAGTAAAGTATCCCGAAAGAATAGCCAATTCTACTGAAGGAAATATCTCTTATGTTTACAGCCACCTCAAGCGGTGAATGTCTCCCCTCATATGTTGTTTACAAATCAACAAATATGTACTCAGAATGGGTTAGCGGCGGACCACCAGATACCAGATATAAGTGCACTAAATCAGGGTGGTTTGACAGTGCCAGTAGTACCTAATTATCTACGTTACCAAACATTTGTGTTAATTGTAATTTTAAATTTTATTAAATATTAATAAGCGTGAAACATTTTTCTGCGTTTTGTTTTTATTTACCTGAACACATAATCTTTGGATAAAAGAAAAAAATCAGAACAATTTTTGCCATGTGCCAACCCTGGCACTTTTAAAAGGCGAAATGTGAAATGTATGAAAAAGTGAAATAATGTCTGGGTAACATTGCCCAGTCATTTTTACTAAGAAACGTTTCATAGTGTCGTTTATATCCCTAAAGTAAAAGCTTGCTTTTACCATAATTCTTTTACTGCTTTATATGGCATCTGCATATAAGCCCTACTTGCGCCAAAAATCAGTGTGGGCAAACTTGGCTAAAAGTCCAGATTACTTTGCCCGCCAACAAAATCGAACAAATATTGAATAATATTTAACTACACTAACACATGCATATGACCTTACAGTTGTAGTTGATGAAACAAATACTTACGTCCCCATAATAAAATCCTAAGAAAATTGTAAAAAACTGAAAAAAGTGGGCAATGTTGGCATGTTTCACGGTACACATTATATGACCCGTCACGTCCTATTTCAGCTTTGCAGATTTATCGTCAACTGCGGCGATGCCTGTTTTTCAGCGTAATACTGTGTTGCGAATTTATCCGCCGATTCGTTCTGCAGTTTCTGCCTAACTATGATTATAAATAGGTACTGCACGAGGAAAATTAATTAATTTAATAACCAGTGGGGTTTGCTACAATAATTAAATAATTTTCATTTAGCTTTGCTAAAATTAATATTGAACACTCTTGACTATCTTTGACACGATTGACTCCTTCGCTGGTCTCTGGGTTCGATTCCCGAGTCAGGCAAAGTGTTATTGGATTTTTTCAGGAGTTTTCCAATAGCATCTCTAGTTTGTGAGTTGGTGGTGGTTGGTGGTGTGAAGCCGCCGTGCCTGGGATAGCTCGTAAAGCCGTTGGTCCTGCGCCTGATCTCTTCCCGGTCATGTCGTATTGTCGTCCCATCGGACTATGCACGTAAAGCAAACGAGTGTGCACCTGTGTTTGTGCATATTTGGGCACTATATTATCACCTGCCTCTCTGTTCTGTCCTTCAAGATACAGGATTCTCCTAGTTTGAAGGACAGGGGTCTTACTGATCTGTAATAGCCATACGATACTCATTGATACAATACTGATTTTACTTAAGCTGTATCGTTGTAACTAGATAACTAATACTACTTACATACATACTTACTACTTACATGCGTACTTGGCTAATTTTCGTTGTGATTGGCCACCGTGGCTGACTTCGGTTGGAAATATTTTTCTCTTTGAACACTACACAATATGCAAAATACTCGCTAAGCCGAGTTGCGGACACCAGGCTATTCTACCTATTACCTATTGAATACTCTAACATTTTTAATGCGCATGCAAGTATTTCTGTGAACCTTGAATAATTAGCAATAAGAGATCCTAATAATACTAAATACGCCGCCCGATAAGAGCCAGGTTCTGGTCTACGGCGCGTTGTGTTCCACGCGCATCTCAAAGAGATGTCAGCAGTATTGAAGGGATCCGCTGATCACGATGCCTACCAGGGTCGCGAAATTTACACTCGTTGCATGACGAAATCGTCACGGCCGCTCGTCTCCTATGTAGCATAAAAATGGTGACAATATCCAGATTCCATAAGAATGCCTTTTGCAGCACGACAGCCTGAACCGAGAAATGGACAAGAGAATCGTAGGCACGCAGCTCAAAAATCCTCACTAGCAGAAGCGGTACCGTACTCTGAGAAGAAAGACCGAAACATAGTCAGAAGTGACAAACCCTTTTAAAATCATTAGTTTGGTTAGATTATATGAGGATCATGCAAATTAATGTCTGAGATGGTCTCCTGAGAAAGGAACAGCAGAGATTTGAAAGGACCTGTCCAGTCAGTGCACGCATTTGGTCAGTAATCGTGAAGAATTGAAGGAGACCAGAGAGAACGACTCAATGAACAATGCCAAAAAAAGGGCATTAGAGTAAGCCGCATCATAATCAGCGTATATTGTTCCCACTGCTGGGACACAAGCCTCCTGTAAGTGAGAGGTAGTGGGCTGTAATCTATCATACGGGCCCTGTGCAAGTTAGTCGCATAAACTACTCTAAATACAAGACAATCATAAAAAGTCACTGAAGAAAAGACCCGCATTTTCCTCACAATTCACAGAAAAAAAAGATGCATAAGTATAAAACTTCATGAAGAACCCACTTCGTATGATGCTAAACATGAAGAACAGTATCCTATTTCTTCCCGTGCGTGTTGTAAAAGGCGAACAAAGGAATAACTAAGGTGCTGTGAGTGTGAGTGCAGCGCGCGCGACAGAAGGTTTTGCCTTAGTTTCTGTTGTCTTTGTTTCGTTTTGTCTTGTGATTGTGAGTAAATTTATATGATTAACTAGCTTCTGCCCGCGACTTCGTCCGCGTTAAATTTCTTGTTCCCCCGACCCTTCCCGTCGTGCGTCGCGTCGAATTGCCTACCCGTGCGATTTTCCCCGTTTTAGCAACATTTTTCATTACTGCTCCGCTTTTTTTTATTGTAGCGTGATGTTATATAGCCTATAGCATTCCTCGATAGATAGGCTACTCAACACAAAACGAATTTTTCAATTCGGACCAGCCGTTCACGCGTGATGTCGTGACCAAGGGAAATAGGGATTCATTTTTATATATATATATATAGATAATAAATAGATGGCTAGTTTATTTATTTATAAGTATTAAATAATATATGTTAAAACTGTTTTGTACTCCTCGTTACTTGTCCCTATAGGTACATTAGAAAACCAACGTCAGGTAGCATCTGTCTGGCATTAATGCTGAAATGAACCTTTTTGGCGCAACCGTGAGGCACACACATGTTGTTTTTTTTTTAAATTAATCTTTTCATGTTATTTTATTTTGTGTTTTACGAACTGTGTTCAAATAAACGGTATTCTCTCTCTCCCTCTCTCTAGAGTATGGGCAGCAGCGTTCTCTATGCATTTTATACCATACTGCGATCGCCAATCTGCCTGCTAAGCGTGGCGATTATGGTAAACAGGGGGACGCCTTAGTCCAGCAGTGGACGTCTTTTGGCTGAAATAATGATGAAGTACCTATAGTCCCTGCAAATATAGATTAGGTAGTGTATTATTCTGAAATATAAATGAGAATTTATATCGGCATTTATATTAACAACAGGTCATTTATAGCATATAAATAGGTACGTGGTATTGTTGTCTACTTAATAATTGTTGTTAATTTCCTCGTTTAAGCTGGAATATCTAATTTTAAATAACAGTAAATATTATTTATAATTATGAAATCAATATTCTGCGCGCCGTGATTGTTATTTGTTTGTACCTTTCCTGTATGTACATAATTATGTTAACTAAGTACCTAAGTACCTAATAACAAAGATAGGTATATAATAAACTGCTTCGTTCGATTAGTGGTTGAAAGCGCTACTGAGCATGAGCTCCTGAGATCGACCTCATGCTCATGAAGGACATCTATACGGATTTCCAACACTGTAAGAAAAACAGGTTAGGTTCGCTTTGTGAAGTACCTTTAATTGAGTCATAATAACTTAGCGTCAACTACAAGCCTATTTCTAAGGTTCCCTGGAAGCATGGTCCTAGAAAGCTGAAATTTGATATGCAGGCTAGGATTTGCAAAGAAACATTAAACATATGGAATTTTGTAATTGTCATCCTCCAACTCCTTAAGGGGAGGTGCAAGACTATGCATATGATATATCTTACGGATCATAGATCGAATATGCATCGAATGCGCTTGGTACGTTGACCGGTACTGCATAAAGGTATAAAATATTTAAATTTACATTTTTAGGGATCCGTACCAAAATGGTTACAGGAACCCTTTTTTTTGGATAGGAAATCATTAAATGAGTTCTCCCGCTCTGGGCGGAGCGGGAGGGCGTGTCAGACTTTTACTGACTGAAACCCACCCGTGTTCCTTCAGTTGCCCATATGACAGGGTCACGGTAACACTTTCGAACGAATTTCGCGACCCTGGCAGGCATCGGTCCTAGCAGAAACCTTCAGTATTGCTGACATTTCTTTGAGGCGCGCGTGGAACACTACGCGCCGTCGACCCGAGCCTGGTCCTTACCGGGCGGCGAGCTACCCATTGCTCACCGCCCGCAAGCTCGCACCTATGGTGGCCGGGAGTCCGCTATCGACTACCGACGCCCGCGGCGTCTCCTCCTGCGGTGGCTAGGAACGTGAGGGCGCAGAGACTGCCACTCCCTCACGCGCCCCGCCTCCTCCTTCGCGAGCATTACTGCTTCGCAAAAGGAGGTGACGGCTTCCCATGCCCTCTTGCTCCGTACCATGGCTCGCACCAGGGCCGGACGCGAGAGGTCGCCGCCGCCGATCCCCTCCACGAGGACATGGTGGTGCTCCAACCAGGCAGGGCACACCTCCACTATATGCTCCACCGTGTCCTTCAGACGATCCTCGCAATGGAAACACCCGGGCGCTTCCTCTCGCTTTATCCTGAACAGGAACCCACCAAAGCACCCATGCCCGGAGAGGACCTATGTCAGGCGGAAGGTGAGGACGCCGTGGCACCTCTCTATCCACTCCTCAAAGAGGGGACTTACCAATGCAATTGTGGCGTGCCCAAAAAAGAACCCTTATGTTATGACTCAGTCTGTCAGTCCGTCTGACTGTCACAGCTGGATATCTCAAGAACAAGAACAAGAACAAGAACTTGAAATTTGGAATCGTTATGTATGTCATTCGTCCTACTATTTTTCAAAAAAGTAAGAAGTAAAATTGGTTTTTTTTTTTGCACCAAGTAACGGTATTTTAAAAACTGGAAGTGGGGCTACTAGAGCATGTGGGATATCACATAAAATAGCGCTATTTGCACAGGCTCAAACATTTTTCTTTAATTTAACGCGTTCAACCAAACAAACAAACAAACTCTTTAGCTTTATTATTTGTAATTTATAATATTAGTATAGATATTTCTGGTGGGTAATATATTCATTATACGTAATCCCTTCCTAGTGAGTTCAACCCGCACTTGTCCGGTTTTTTTTTTTCACAAGAAAACGTACAATATTTAATTATAATAATAATTTAAAAAAAAAAACTTTTTATTTCAATCAACAAAGGATCATAAACACAACAATTACAAAATTAAAAAGAAATGAAAATAATAATACAAAAAACACATACAATAAAAATAAAAATAAACCATACAAAACGTTCTATTGCATTCGGTTGCTCAGTATGTGAATCATGTAGCAATGGTTCAGGTACTGAAAAATTATGGTGCACTGATGACTCGATGTTTGTGGCTCAATTATTCATAAAGTGACGTAGCTATACACCTCAGACGATTTTTATAATTTATCTTAATGACGTTAAACTGATGACCCATCAAACGAGCATTTATAGTGATTCTTGTTCCTTGAATTGGAACTTTCAACCGCCTCTTGTCTCATGTTGTCATTTCATTATTGTTTGCAAAATCAGTTTTGGAAGCTTTTAATTATCGTGGTATTATGGAAATAGCCAATAATTAAATTATAATAATGATCAATCTGGAATTATAACAAATACAAGGAAAAATCTGTGTAGGTTTATTGAAGAGAACCAAAATAAATTTGTATCGCCGTGACAGTGTATAAATTGACTATCCCTGTTACATTCTGGCACAGTGTGGATGGCGCTTTATTAGGGGTCAGCAGAGTTATTTTTTACCGACTCGTATTAAAAACACATCCAAAATGTGGGGGCGGATATATCCGCTAGCGGTGTTGCTAATACTCGCGAATATTATTCTGAGAGTATCATCCAAGGGGAGTTTAACCTTTCTCATAGATGATACAAGCTCCATGACTGACGATATTGATCAAGTTAAAGATAGTGTCAACCGAATCAGTGATGTTGTATTCAATGAGAAATCCAGTATGATCGGCAACATGGTGCTCGTCACGTTCAATGATCCAGGTAACGTGCCTACTTTATTTTTAACCGACCTCAAAAACAGGAGGAGGTTCTCAATTAGACTGTAGTTTTTTATGTTTGTTAGCTCATAGCTTTTGACTGGGTGAACCGATTTGATGATTCTTTTTTATTAGAAAGCTTGTGCTTCCCGTGAATGGAATGGAACCAAATTAAAATGGGACCACCATTTTAATTTGGTTCCATTCTGACAATGGGATCTATGTGAAACCCATATAAGTCTTAAATTTGCATTAAGTATTTGCGCAACAAATGAACGAATAACACGATTAGATTAGTGCTTTTTTTATTTAACTTTTTAGTTATCGTATGTACCCCACATACGATAACTAAAAAGTTAAAAAAAAAAAAAAACTTTAAATACAGATCCTAAGACACCGACTTCCGAAATTAAAGTTATTTTTCATTTTGTAGTGTTTTTTTAAGGAAGTCGGTTGTTATTTTTTTGTAGAAAGTTTTTTTACTAATTTATCCACACCTACCATCATCGTCATCATCACCTACCAAGCCTTTTCTTATGTTGGGGTCGGCTTCGAGTCTAACAGGATGCAGCTGAATACCAGTATTTTACATGCACCGACCCTCAACCCAGTTACACTGTTTAACGTACTTTCCGAGGCACGGATGAGTCTTGCTCGGTATGGAAAGACAGTCTCCCATGCTCGGTCCAAATGCGACAAGCATAGTTTAACCCGCTCGATGCTCTTATTATTTTGCCACGAGTTCTAGCCGACTCCTCTCTACCAACATCTACTTAAATCCGATGTTATTCTATATCCCCCTAATAAATAAACGTGAGTAAATTTACAACCTGTGAAGTAATAAACTTCAGGTTTTCCATATGTGTGTAGTGTAAGTTGGGCATTACCTTTTTGGCATTTTTTTTTCTTCTTCTCTGTAAAACATATTACCAGAACAGCTAACATAAACAAAACACACAGCAAAACACACTTAAACAGCAGATTAATTAGTCATTTCGTAGTTTTAGTGTAGTAGTATTTTCCCTTACTTTCATTCGTCATCTCCTTTCTCAAAAACTTGTATGACTGCATGTATATGTTCTAAGGCAGAGTGTCCACATCTGAATCCTGCTTGCTCAATTAATTGATTCTCGTCCAATAGGTACTCTAGATATTCTGTTTAGGATTACTTTTGAAAACACCTTATACATGTTGGACATCAAGCTGATTAGTCTATATTTGTTGATATTGTATATATTACCTTTTTTGTGAAGAAGAATTGATTCCGTCCATTGTGTGGGAATATATTTTCTTACTAAAATCTCATTATATATATTTGCCAATAGTTTTATTATTTTATAGCAGTTTTGTGCTTAGTAAGGTCTCATTAGCAGGTATCGTAAAAGGTGACTAAGGGACTTACTAGAGAATAGGCAGTAGCATTCTCTTAGCATTTTACCACCATATTGCGATCGCCAACCCACCTGCCAAGCGTGGCGATTATGGCAAACCCCCCTTTTGAGGGAGGCCTTTGTCGAGCAGTGGACATCTTTTGGCTGAATGTTGATGATGATGATGAAGTCTTGGTAGCCCGCCAAGACTTACTTTCACTGTACAAAGTTATTGGATCCAAGGTGGAGCCAAGCTTCTTACTCTAAAAGGCTCAGTCTTGGTTTACAAGAAATATTTTGGTAGGATTAAACTAACAAAAGAGGTCTTTTAATTTCAGATGCTCAAGTGAGGACGGTGACCAAAAATCGCAACGTCTTTGCAAGAACATTGCGAGCAGTATATGCTCACAATATTTATAACCCCGACTGTTGGGAACCATCAATGAAAGGATTACTCTTAGCACTAGAAACAAGTAACAGTAACTCCTACATTTACGTCTTCACTGATGCTCCGGCTAGGGACTACCAAGACGGCCGATATGTAAAAGAATTGTGTCAAAAGAAACAGAGTCAGGTAAATATATTTAATAGGAATATTACTTTAATCTTATATATTCTCCGATTTTCCCATTGGTTTCCGTGGGTGTCGTAAAAGGCGACTATGGAACTTACTAGAGAATGGGCAGCAGTCTTCTCTGTGTATTTTTTTTCCCCCAATTTTTGGGGGAGGTCTATATCCAGTAGTGAACGACATTTAGCTGAAAATATATTATATAGGTATATATTCACAATAAAAAAAAACGGTTCCCCTAAGTCACATTGGTCATTTAGAGAGCCAAA
This sequence comes from Aporophyla nigra, assembly GCA_947507805.1. Taxonomy (NCBI): domain Eukaryota; kingdom Metazoa; phylum Arthropoda; class Insecta; order Lepidoptera; family Noctuidae; genus Aporophyla; species Aporophyla nigra. The sequence goes on along the minus strand of OX382292.1, from coordinate 18,944,473 downwards.
CCAAATTGTGCCTTATACATATCATCCTGGAGGTACTTGCTGGGGGGTTACCATGCACCAAGGTGCAAGGAAAAGTATTGGTTTGAGTTACCAAGGTAACTCAGACCAATACTTTTATTGTGTCGATGGGATAACAGGATATTAAATTTTGCTGGCGTAATACTCCGCCATTTCCACTAAAACAAAGGTCAGAAAAACGACCAGTCACAACAAGCAGCATCCCTTCTCGAGGATAACGCAAATATCAGCCATTACCCTCGCCATATTTGAGGGAAGGTGGCAACCAATATAACAATATTATCATATTTTGCTTATAGATAGTATTTGTGCTCACCGGTCGCTGTGGTGATTACTACAACCCTCAAGCTTTCGATGTTTACTTCGACATAGCACACGCATGTGGTGGGCTTGCGTTCGACGTCAGCAAGACTGATGTCAAACAGGTAAATCAGTTTATAATCATAAAAAGGACAAAAATAGACACTAAGTTTAAACAAATATATAATCAATCTTCTTTGTTATTCAATTTAGGTACTTGACACAATAGCAGACAGAATAAAAGGCAACCAAACTGTGCTTACAACGACGATAGTACCAGCTGGTGTTAAGAAAGATATTCCTGTAAGTATTGTTTCATTAAATTTTCTATGTTTTTTTCTCTCAAAACTATTCACACATAACATACAATCACGCCTTGTTTCCCCGAAAGGTTGGGCAGAAGTGTACCTAAAGAACATCCACATTTCGCCTGTTATGTTTAAGTCCCATGCAATAGGGGGCGAGCCTTTTGCCAGCAATTGGGCACAAATCCAAAATCAGAGCTGCTATTGAGACATTTCAGATAGGTAAACGCAATGACACATTGCCCGACCAGGGCATCGAACCCAGGACCTCATGTTAACCGGAAGCATTTGTGGCCGCTAGACCAACGAGGTAGTCTAACTAATCATAAATATCTATTAGCAATAAACAGAGGGGAAAGTCCTTGGACTTAGTGTTCTGTCCAATAAATTCCACCCCGAACAGTTTTACTGGTGGATAATATCTTGGAAGATATTCCAATGTATACCTCCAAGGTTGTATCGAGCAGAATCACCGTGTAACAAACCACTGATCACAAACTCTGTCATTTTGTAAATTTACCCATAACCATTGTGTTACTTTCTATTGCTGACGACAGGATTTTTTCATACGCAATACATTATGCAACCCCTTCAAAATGCCTTTGATTTTAGAGGGATTGCATAATCCATTGGGTAATTACATTATACACACTAATAACACACATTATACATAAAGAGGTAAATTTAGTAAGTTCATGAGTTTGTTTGTAGGAAGTAATCTCTGGAAGTACTTTGTTTACTCTGGATTTTAAAAATTGTTTTTGCATTTGGTAGCTCAATTACTGAGAAAGGTTTATAGGTTATTTAACATCAAGCTATTTAGCATAAGCTCTCTGCCAGGGTCGAGATTTGTTCGAAAGAGATACCGTGGCCCATATGGGCAACTGAAGGAACACGGGTGGGTTTTAGTCAGTAAAAGTCTGACTCGACCATCCGCTTCAGCGGGAGACGGCATTCGATGATTTCACACCCGGAAAAAAATCTATGCTCTCCAGCAAAATGAAACAAAATTGAAAAGAACGCTAAGTGTAAACAAAGTTATAGAGTGAGCGGGCGATGGGATATAACGTGACGGGTTGAGGGCAAACATTTCACGCGAACGAAGTCACAGACAGAAGCTAGAATGAACATAACTAGCGAAACGTGGATGTGTTATTATGTAAACCTCTGCCTAACCCTGATAGCCGTGATGTTAAATGTTTTCATTTTATTTTACAGTTCACTGTAGATGACCAAACTGACTATGCCATCGTCTCTGTGTCCGGCAGAAATGTATATCTGGATGTAAGAGGACCTTCAGCTAATTTAGACAAAATAATGTGGACCAATAATGGAAAAGTAAGTGAACATATCAGTGAAAAGATGGCAAGTTTTGTCTTTCATATTGCAGCATATTTACATGGCACAGATTAACGATATGAATGTCTAAAACACTAAAGTCAAAGCAAGTCAATAGGCATACAATTGGCACTTTCAAACGTCAACATTAAAATTGATTCTAGTCGCCCTTTCCAAAAGGTAGTTTCATATGGAAAATAATTGGCAAGAAACTCCACCGTTACTCATTTAAAAATGTTGTACAGTATTTAAGATATTCAAAATAATAGTTTAAACTATTATTTATTTCCTATTTTTTAGGGTGTTTCGAATTTTGAGGCGTATGTCAGTGTAGTTTGTGACGCATGTCAGCGTAGTTTTCGAAGACAGTTTTTTTGCTGTTCTGGTAACCCTGGCAAGGATAATGGCACAAATTTATGAAATTATAGTATTGTTATCGGTCCTCGATAAGTCTACAGAGTTTAAATGAAATCTGGTCGTTTAAAGTGGGTCAAAATCACGCTATAAGGAGTCGGTTACAAACAAACATACAAGTGAAGCTAATATAAACCGTGTAATAAATAACACTGGTCAACAAATTTGTAACTTTTTTGTTTGTCATATGAAAACTTATATCAAATTTTGAATATACTAGGGCAACCAAACAACAATATATCAATGAAAAAAAATGTACACATCAGTACAAAAATCAGCCACACTTACAGAATTATATCCTAATATCCAATAAATACTTATGATTTTCTTGAATATTTGGCTTTTGGTAGGTCCCTTGTAAGTCTCCAACAATAGTCTGCTAGCATTCCTGGACTCCATTTCCCTTGATAGCGCTTCTCCATTAAGGAAATGTCCGGATGGAACCTCTCACCTTGTTCGTCACTCACAGCACCCAAATTTTCCGGAAAGAAATGCAGATGAGAGTCCAGCACATGTATTTTTAGGACATATTACACCCCAAAGCTTTATATGATATTATAAGTTCATTTTTTAAATCTTGAGATACCTTATCGTGCTGACTAAGGACAAATTCCGGACTAGAATCCTCACTTTATGATCGATTTTGAGGCATCGGCACAGGCAGTTCGGCACTATGTAGGATGGGTCTGTGGGCCGAAAACAAGTTTGAATACTGGGTAGTGTGTTTGGATTTGGTAGTAATGCCTTTTGTTTGAGTCAAACAAAAATAACAATCAATTACATGATTGTTCGGTTCTGTCCAAATCATAGGTATAGCAAATGGCAAATGTCTAGGATCTTGTTTAGCTCAACCTAATAGGAGTCTCAAACACGTCTCACAACATTTATGTGGAACCCAGGGTTTGTCTTGATTCCTCACAGGAAAACCAAAATAGTCTAAATAGCACTGTTCAATTCGAGCACTGTTCGACGCTGTGATGTAAAAGTTCATTCTCCACACACATAACAAAAACTGTCCGGGTTGTTCAAACACTTTCGTGGCATATTTACGATCTAACTAACGTAAATAAATTGTAAATTAGCAAACCCAATAGTTATACAGTCGACTAAATGCAGTTATTTAAACAAAGACACGTATGTGAATTCAGAAATGAATATGCAGCTGTCACAAGAAAACTGGATGTGATAGAAACAAAACTATTATATATTTTTCATGAGGGTACACCATCATAAACAAATCATAACAAAGTTTGTGTGGCAAAAACAGTGTTTACCAGTCTGGTGTAATTATATGTGAATACGGTGCACCTAGAATAAAATTACTATAACACAGTAGGTAAAAAGAATTTAAAAAATGGAGCACAGGAAGATAAAATAATTATATGATAGATACATGGTGCTCACAAACATTGTTAAGTATTAACGAGTAATAAGTCAGTGTGAGAGTTTAAGTAATCACAGGGTGTAAATGAATGTCTAGAGTCTAGTTTGATTTTGTCTAGAGTTTCGATTTTCCTATGGAGCAGGACCAGCATGTTTTCAAGCATTCTTCTCTTCGCATCTTTTATGTAATCCTGTAATTTGTAATATCCCTGTATACTTTTACTAGCCGGTATCTCAAAGCCTGTAAAGTGAAAATGCTGTAAAATGCCACGTTTGACGGTGAGTTTGAAAAGTGGCGAAGCACGAGATTTCGGAATGGTTTCTCTATTCATTTTTTTTATATGGTTGATTGGAGCTGTTATTGAAAATTTACCCATTTCTCTCTATTATCATTTTGGGTTTGAACTGTAACTTGACGTGCCATATTCACCTGCCTACACTATCCAAATAATTTTATTGAAAAATATTTATATGTTAAATAGGCTTACAGCCATTAAATAATATTAGTAATATTTAGAAGTAGAATCACAGGGCATCAAAAACCTTATCCGCATCGCTATCAATGGGAAAAGTGCCCAAAAGGCTGGCAGCATTGCCACGTTGTATGGCGATGCTGATTCTTTGGCCAAAAAATAGGCCAGTCCTGAGCCCTCTGGTCACGTGAAGAGTCGACCAACAGCTTGGCTATGTCTCGAAAAACAAAGTGGGCACTCGGATACCATGACCCTAGTGTTTCAACTTCAAACAGCTCAAATATATAACTCCCAATAAGATTGTCTACATAATTATATTCCTTATTATTATCTTTTGTTTGAATATAAATCTCTTAAAATACATTGTTTTGATTCTATTTTTAAAAGTACATTCAATGATGGTTCTATAAATTCTACTGTTTGGGTCACTGTTACTTTAATGTACGTAATAATAAATTTTTACTACTAACTCCTCAAAAAATATTTGTGATATAAATTAAATGTTATTCTTAGGTAGTAAAATTGAGCAACGCTAAGGCTGGCACATACGTGGCCACTGTGATGGGCCAGACAAAGACCTCAGTCGTTATCGTCGGCAGAACTGACTTCTTCTTCACTCATGGTTTCTCAGAGCTCAAACCCAAATCGCTGGGCGACACTTCACTGCAACCGGTAGCTGGTGAGTACAATAATATTTTAATTAAAATATCTGTAAATAGTATAAATTATACAGTAATACTTTGTCTCTTATTCTTGTTTGATCGATTAGTTCTTCCAAACTCCTCAATGGATTTCTATGCGGTTTTCGCCATTTTATTGTGTTTGTTCCCGAAGTTTTATATGTGCATAAAACATTAATATTTTTACTTATATATAGCACAGACATCTCAATGTTATAACTAGAGATCGGATATTCAGATGCATATTCACCTAAAGTTGAAATGTTGGCTAATATGGAATGAGCGTTTTTACCGTATTTTGTGTGTTGTTTTAACTAACACATACCACCCTACACACATATGTATTTGCATCTGGGGTTAAACATTAATTTTAAATAAATTTGATGATCCAAGAAACCCGGCTTTAATAAAATACGAAGCCGCTTCCGTCCTTTCACAGCTAAATAGTAACATTACGTAAATACATCCGAATATCCGATCACTGAATAAAACACACCACATTAGTAGATCGCATCCGAAGGAAACAGGGACGCGGCAAGACCAGACGTAAACACCACAAAACTTCTATGAATATTATAATTTCAGATGCGAAAGTCCACCTGTCGATATCCGTCACTGATAAGCATCGCTCTGTGAAGATAGTGTCGGCGCAGATTTTAGACATGAATGAAAATCCAATGAAGAGCCCAGTCCTTCTAACAGAGATTTCTAAAGATTTTTATGTAACGGCTCCGTTTGTGGCACCATCGCAAAGGTTCAAAATCGCTGTAAGTACCAACAGTTTATTATTTTATAATAAAACCGTGTACTGCAATAAAGCATTATAGTTGCAGTATTCACGGTAAATAGAACCTAAAAAGGCAACAAAATTAAGGATGTTTCCTACTAATATCCTTTGCAACACACCGTTTATGGCTGAAAGCATCAGCACTATTATTATCGTTACGTTTGTATCGTTTGACTCACGTGTTTGTTTCGGGATTCCCGCTGTCGGAAAATTCTCAAACATATTAAACACATAATTGTAACATAATAGGAAAAATTTAAATTTGATTACAACAGGTACCTATACAGGATGGCTGGGATTTCGGCGACGGGAAACAATTATTATTATTATTTTGGTAGTAGAAATACGCGCAGCTGGTTCAGGTAGAAACCTGTCATAGCATAGCACTAGAGTGCTAGGACAGGCTTAATAATATAATAGGTAATAGTTAGAACAAGCTGCTGTCCGCAACTCCACGTCTGAGCGCATATGTTGCGTACGGGTGGGAAATCGGTTATTCGATCCACCCCAGCTCCTCGAGAAAGGCCAGCAACGCCTTGATGTTACTACCTCACGTAGGGTACCTGGGTTACTGAAGTACTTGGCCCTGTATATGGCGATCGCCGGGCAGTTTAAAAGCACGAGCGCTACTGTCTCGTCGTCCTCCATTGCTACAGTCTGCTATGCAGGGCCTGGCATAGCAGACTGTCTGTTACTCTTATGACAGGCTTGTACAAATCCTAAATGATACCTTTGTTTTATTTTACTTTAACCCATACTACGTAAGGGCTAGTTAACAGTGTTGTATGTGTTATATGGTATCACCCTACTCAAAATAGCGACATAATAATCACACGGGACCTAACCCGAAATGGCGAAATAAAGATCATTGAATAGCTTTGTTCACAAATTCATTGCAGCGTTGTAGCCGTACATAGACATGTTTCTACTATACGAATGGGGGCACCCATTCAAGTAAATATTAATTAATTCCTGGCCCGGGACTTTTTTTACCAAATCACCGAACAAAATGGGTGATGTCCTTTTAACAGTTGTAGAACTGTACAATGGTAGCATTACAATAGAAGGAAGCGATCGATCCCGAAAAATATAAATATAAAATTCAGTATAAACAAGATCATATTTTGTTTATTTTAGGTGCACGGAATAGTGAAAGCTACAGGTAAAGCAATAAAGAGGATTGTTAAAATCCCTATCACACCCGCAGAACCGCCGAAAAGTAAGTAGTTTTGATAAGTTTATCACGCAAAATATTATTCCTGGTGGTTCCGGACGTAAAGAATAGCACCATCCCATTTCTTCCCATGGGTATCGTAAAAGGCACTAAGGGATATACTAGAGAATAGGCCGCAGCGTTCTCTATGCATTTTAACACCATACTGCGATCGCCAACTCGGTAACCAAACGAGGCGATTATGGTAAACTACTGAAATAGCCCTAAATGTTTTCGTGGTACTTTCAACATTTTCTTTCTTGATTTTTGGTGGTGAATTTCGACTAAACTAATTTTAATTTAGATACCTCCTTGATGTTAATCTCCTGAGGTTCCGATTAAAAAACGAATAAATACATAAAATTTGTCACTGGCTCCTGGAATTGGTACAAGTACTCTTACCTACCTCTGGAATCAAGTTTTCACATTTGTATAGAGTAACTTTATATGTATATGTTAATAAAGAACTTATTTATTTGTAGTTTTGCCGACTAATACAAAGCCGACAGTCAAAATAGAAGAAGGCAAGGCGATAGAAATAGAGTACAATAGCACGGTGAAGTTAACATGCAAAGTGGTGGCGTTCCCAGAGCCAAAAATCGAGTGGTTTAACAACAATGGAGGTCGTATGCCCTCTAAGGTAACATAAATATTACATTGAATTTTATTTGTTACATAATATTGCATAATAAAAGACGTTTATTATTAAATATTATGTAATGCACGGTTTTACAAGCATTATTTGTACCTACAAAACGTGGGGAGGGCAAAACGACAACAATCTAAGCTTGGTATATCTACTGAAATCAGAGCAGTCATGACCCGGTAGAAACGGCCTTACGAATTATAGGTTCGAACCCAGTCAGGCGCTTAACTTTGTCTAAATTATTTCATCACCACTGCTCTCAAAACGGTGAATAAAAAGAGTGTCTGGAAACATGGCATGACATACAACCAATAATTCGAAGAGTGATGGATTACGACTAACTCCCTCTCACTGAGAGGAAGACTGTGTCCCAGCAGTGGGAACGGTATAGGCTGATTATGTTAACATCACTGGTGAAATGTGGGTGCACCCTACCCAACCCCTCAGACAAACAATGCATGTCATTATATTATGTGTATACGACCAATTTAAATCGTATGCCATTAACTTGCAGATGTCAGTTCAAGAATATCCATATAAATACATAAGTTATATGGATCTATCATACGCGTCGAAAGGAGATAGATACAAGTGTTATGCCGCGAACATTGTAAACAGGGATGAGGCTACTATAGACGTTGTTGTAAAAGAACCTTTTACTGTTAAATCTGTTCCTTCAGGTAAGCTAATTTTATTTTATTTTTCCATCCGAAGATTTCTGTAAGTATCCTACATAGTTAAAACATCCAGTAACGACGATCTTGCAGTGTTTCAAATCTAGTATGGTAACCACATATATGCAAAAAATTAAACCACAAATCATACTAGGCCACAGAAGTATAGCAAAATTAAATATTAACTTAATAACCGTTAATTGAAAAGTGGAATTTTTAAAGAGAATTAATATCAAAATAAACGCTGTAAAAGTAAACACTACCTTCGTACCTTGTGGTTTAAGTGTACTGATTAAACATTTTAAGGCAAATGATTAGAATATGTAACAGCGCCAGCGTTGTATTAGTTTACACTGCGTGGCAACGTCGCTTTTCATTATTAAATGAAAATTTTCAATTTACTGGACCGATTTCCTTTATTTTTGTGTATCGTCAGCAAAGGCGATAACAAGTTTGTGGTTTCATTTATTGCATACATGTGGTTTCCATACTGTATATTATGTTTTTTTTTTCTATACCTACTAATATTTGCTATTGTTGTTGATAGGAATAAAAAAAATTACCTACGGTACAGAAGGCACTATTATTTGTGACGTGACATCGCGACTTCCGATGGATATCCATTGGCGTTACGCCAACGAGATAACAGGACAATCGCGAGAGATAGAAACTTCTGACAAGTACGAGATATCTGCAAGTCGTACTCAGTTAAAAATTAAAAAAATGGATTTGGATTTAGCTGGCAGGTATACTTGCAAAGTTTCCTTGAAAAACAAGAAGGCTGTGGAGAAATCCTTCTCGACACGTGTCAGAATTGATGGACTAAGTAAGTTCCGATTCATATTTTTGTACATTACAGGCAACAAGTACAACAGTACATTCCCACTTCTGATCCAAGTAATATACATACAGTAAAACATGGATAAGTAGGATCTCAAGGGACCTATATTTTTGTATCACTTAAAAGAGGCTTTTTATTTACCCAGTTTCGAAATAGGCAGGTTAACATGACAGTTGCTCTTATTTATGGAGGGTCCCACTATGATATACTCTTAGAGAGTACTGATAAAAAAAGCAAGTATGGAAGAGATTAAATTGTTTGTAAATATACACGTCGTAACATGTCCAAAGCAGATAAATTAACCCAATCTTACGGACTGTCGAACTACAAAATCCCAATTTAAAACTTATTTTTTTTATGTTTGCGATGTTTACCTATAGAGGTAAACATCGCAAACATTAAAAAAAAATAAGTCTCAGTTACAAAGGTTTGAAAATTGCCCGTAAGAGAGGTATCTCAATGCACAAGTTTCGGGACTTTCTTTGTAATTATCAATAACAGAGGTTTCTCATATATCCAGGGCCCACTTATCCAAGTTTCACTAAATATTATAGCTCGATTGTTCCACAAAAAGGAATAAAATGTGTTTTCTTTTTACTTACAGTTGCTCCTAAAGTACAGGGACAAACTGAAATAAAAATCACCATGGGTAAATCTGCTGTCATTGAATGCAAGTAAGTAGCAATCACTTACATATGTCACTTGTACTCTGCATATAGTATTTTTATTTATTTATATTGCTGGCATCTCAACAATGAGTGCTCTGTTGTCCGATTGTACTTTTGCGTTGCAAGTAACACTCTAATATAAACTTTTGAAACACTTTGAATATACCTGTCTTTATAGATCGTGGGTACAAATAATAATTTTTATTAAATTTTTCAGAGTTGTAAGTGGCCTACCACCACCAAAAATAACATGGCTTTTTGGAGGCAAAACAGGTTCAACGTTTTCACCTTTAGATGGTTCTGAAAGTGTACTGCGTATAACGAACGTGGAGCACAAACACGAGGGAAAGTATAAGTGTGTGGCAGAAAACAAAGCAGGCAAAGATGAGCACACCACGACATTATTTGTTCTAGGTAATTTCAAAGTCATCCATACTAATATTAAAATGGGAAAGTGTGTGTGTCTGTTTGTCCGTCTTTCACGGCAAAACGGAGCGACGGATTGACATGATTTTTAAGTGGAGATAGTTGAAGGGATGGAAAGTGATATAGGCTACTTTTTGTCTCTTTCTAACCCTCCACTTCCCTAAAATGAGGGTGGAACGCGCTAATCTCAGGAACTACTGGTTCGAATTGAAAAATTATTTTGAGTCGGGTAGCCTATTTATTGAGGAAGGCTATAGGCTATATAACATCACGCTACGATCAAAAGGAGCGGAGCAGCAACAAGAAAATGAATGAAAACTGGCAGGCTGCGATGCTACGGGAAGGGTCAGGGGAGCAAATATTTGACGCGGACGAAGTCGCGAGCAGAAGCTAGTATTTCCATAAAAATGATATACCTACGACTACTACTCTTTGCTTCTTACGAACTTTTTGATATTTACAGATCTTCCGAAAATTACTACAAAAACCTCTGTGGTATATCAATCTACTGAAGGAGACGCTCTTCTGAAGATTCCATGCGTAGCAACAGGTGTCCCAAAACCTCTAATCGTTTGGAAGTTAAGCGGTCGTCCCATTACTCCAAGTAAGATGCGGAAACTGTGTGTTTTAAATAGTATCCCAATATATATTTTTATGAAAACAATTCACCATCTACGATACCGAGTTTCGTAAAAGAACTTTGACATTAATGAGACTGAAAGGAATGACGCTCTACAAAGCCGATGGTTTTTAAACTCGAAATTCCGTGTTCATACCCTTCATTCTACTCTATCTGCCTAGTCTTTTGCCCCATTATATCAGGATCGAGTTCCAGTATAAACAGTATTTTAAATACGTCACCAACTCAGTTACTGGTTAAACATAATACCCCTTGGTTAACCAAGAAGTACCGTCTTACCCAATAACTGATCTGACTGATTGTCAGGCTTTTGGGCTTCTGACTACCCGTATGGACAGCTAAATAGACCATATAAGAGCCGGAACCAACAGCTTAACCTGCTTTCCTAGGCACGAAGGAGTCATGATTGGTCACCCATTCACAAACTAATCGCTGCAAGCGTAGATAGAACCTTTAAACAACTCGTGCAGCTATTTTTATTCAGCTTCTCGTGGACCCTTTGTTCTTGTATACTTTGGTATGTAATTTGAATCACGATGGTCTCTAACGTTTCAGGTGCGAAGTATTCCATAGAAGACGGAACGCTCACAATACATAATCCGATGGTGAGCGACCCAAAATCGTACACGTGTGAGGCGCAGAACGAGGCCGGAGTAGTCAGTGCGACGTTCAAAACGTACATTCGTAGTAAGTACTTTTGGTTGTCATGTGCCATTATGAGCCAAGTACGTCCCTTATGCCTGCCAGGGTCGCGAGATTTGTTTGAAAGAGTTACCTTGGCCCTGGCCATTAGTCAGTAAAAGTCTGACACGCCCTTCCGATCCACCCAGAGCGGGAGACGTCATGTGATGATTTCCCACCAACAAAAAAAAGGTATGTCCCTCATGTGCATAGATTATGCAAAAGTAATGACCAAACAGAAGTTGCTTTAATTTATGAAGATGGCATTTTATCCCGTTGCAACATGCAGGGTAATGACAAAACATGGAGTGCTATAAGGATACCGCACTAACGTAAGATCGCCTGATTTCCCGTTACGGATATTTTTCCGTATGGGATTTTACCGAAGACACGCATTTAAAGTGAACCAAAGTGCCAAAGCCATTAGCGGCTCTTAAAGCTACCATAAAAAAAGGATTGTGGAAAATATTTCAATTCAGGCGGCTGCTAGTAAGATAATACTTTTTAAAACTGAACCAGAATTGACAGGTCCAAATGAATGTTGTTAACGTAACGAATCATTTTCCTTTAACAAAACATTGCTTCGGAAAAACAGGCCATTAGTTTTTATCATAACTCAACATAAAACTTACAATTTATGACATATGATGTGTAATTATTTACAGAGGCACCACGAGTATCAGGAGTTACTGCGAAGAAAGTGAGACTGGGAATGCCGGCTAGTATCGAGTGCACGTAAGTGTATTAATACTGTCAATGTTGAAAGATAAATACTGAACAACGTGTGAATCGGAACTTTCATCGACCACTCCAGCATCGTAAATGCGTAACTCATGAATCAGAATCTGAATATATTGAAGGGTGTTAATTAAGGATTAGCAATACACCCTTCAATATATCAGAATCTGAATATATTGAAGGGTGTATTGCTAATCCATTGCTTTAATGATCAAAAACTTTGTCAACTTAACAACGTAAATAACGTAATTAATGTTTTTGTATTATCGAAATAAAAGCCATTCCTGCTGCAAGTGAATTAAGCAACTAGCCCGCTGAATCTTGTTGAGAAAATCAGTCATCATCATCGTCTGCCTAGCCTTTTCCCAACTATGTTGGGGTCGGCTTCCAGTCTAACCGGAATGATTTTGCGAAAATCAGTATTCACTGTTTTTTTATTAATTTAAGCACGCAAATGCACGGGAGCAGACTGAATTACTCTTTATTTACCTATCTATATCCGTCTTCTACACTTATTATATGTTTAGGGTTGATACTTGAAAATCGAACAGTAGGCTGAATGGACGAGTTAAACTGTTTTGATTTGAACTGTAACTTCAAAATAAATGGAGACAATCGTCTCCATTTATTTTGCAATTTTTTTCTAGGGGACAGGTGGATTTTTGCAACTTTCACGGGAGAAACAGAAATCATAATTACACCTTTTTCAGTGTTCTGAAATAAGTGGAGGCCCAGTTGTAACGGTCGCAGCTTACTAGTTGTCATAAGTCATAGGTTCGAATCCAGACAGACGCTTTACTTAGTGTACATTATTTTATCACCACTGCTCTCAAAATAGTGAAGGAAAATAGCATAAGAAAACCGATTTAATATAGATCGAAAAATTCGAAGACATGTGACATCTGTCATTCCGCACAGTGACCGCATGGTGGATTACGGCTCACTACCTCTCATCGAGACGAGGCCTGTGTTCCACCGATGGTAACATTTAGGCTAATTATGCAATATTTTTAATCTTTCAGGGTTGAAGGTGAACCAAAGCCAACAATAACATGGAAATTTATAGACAGCTCCAGCTCAAAGGTTTCACCAATTCCTGGATCCAACCAAGTCCTAAATTTTCCAAGGGTGGAGAAAAAACACGCGGGGAGCTACAAATGTGTGGCAAAGAATGACCTTGGAAGCGATGAACACCTCACAAAGCTTATTGTTGAATGTAAGTAACATTAGTTTTATTAATACAAAAACTGAAATACCTTGCGTTAGAGGCCTCCAACAAAGTGTTCCGATGACCTTATGAAGTCCACTGGAATGTGCTGGATGCTAGAAGCATACAGCCGGCCGAAGTGGCGTTGCTTGAGAAAGGCCAATGTTCAGCAGTGGACGTCTGTCGGCTAAAATGCGAATGATGATGACACAATCATCATTAACGTCCACGATTGTACCTCTCTTTAACAAAATAAATAGGTCTAAAGCTTATCCTGTGGATGCCTTAATTAGTTAAGTCCAGTCAGGGCATAAAACGAATGAACTAAGTGACCTCGGGTTAAGGCGGCGCTGCAGGCGGGCAGCGAGGGACAGGCTGGATCTGATCATCTGCCACGTTTCCACTGAGATGACCCTCTAAATCTCATTTGATGGTTCCTATATTATGTTCAATGTGTCTAATCATCTCCAAAATTTTCGTCACAAATTCTTCGACTTTCAAAGGACATTTTTTCTTCTTTGTGTAGTACAATACTAAAGTAATCTTATTTTACAGTTGCACCAGAAATCATTACAAAATCATCAACAGTTGAAGGAATCGAAGGAGATCCTGCTTTAAGAATACCTTGTGATGTCGTCAGTAATCCAAAACCAGTTATAACATGGAAATTAAGAGGCTCTACAATTACACCCAGTAAGTAATTCATCTGTATACAACAAATCATTGAGATAGTATATACTGGGGTCCATCACTCGAACGCAAATTATCGTAAAAACATTGTGACAAATTGTCATGTACCCGAAAGTAGCTGGGATTAACAGAATATTTTATCAAAAGCTGCACGCATAGCATGAACACCGTAGAAATGGGTTTTGTCGACGGAAGAATAGATAAAATTACACACTGTAGAAAGATTAAAGATTGTAGAAAGATTTGTACCGTTTTATGCTGGCGTAGCATGGCAATTCTATCTCTATTCTACCAAGAATAGACAAACCCATATCTACGGTGGTCATGCTACGCGTACAGCTTAGCACGACAGTTTAGGTTTAGGTACCCATGATAATACGTCAGATAGATTGAAAAAAAATTGAAAATATTTACTTTAGACTACAATTGGTTGTTCAGCAAATATATAAGTATCAGCTTTCTATTGTGAAAACCTGAAAGTAGCTTGATCAGACTAATCAAAACCGATGTCGATGGTAGCGATTTGACAGCTTTTTACTACCCCGAAAATGAACATAAACAGACCGCAGCAAGCGTATTATCTTCGATCGAACCGTGCGTCTATTATTATTCAGACGCGAGTTCCTCATGGACCCTTCGTTGTAGTATACATATATACACTAATTTTAATCACGACGTTATCTTACGTTTCAGGTACGAAGTATTCCATAGAAGACGGAACGCTCATAATACGTAATCCGAAGGTGAGCGACACTAACTCGTACACGTGTGAGGCGAAGAACGACGTCGGCGTAGTCAGTGCGACGTTCAAAACGCACATTCGTAGTAAGTACTTTTGGCAACCATGTTCAATACTAGGGACATTTATGTCCCTCATGTGCATAGATTATGCAAAAGTAATGACCTAGACAGAAATCACTTTTATTTATGAAAATGTCAGTTTATCATGTTGCAAGTTTGAACATTTTACCGGTGACAATGTGAAATACATGCAGACAAACGGCAAACAATGGAGTACTCTATGGATTCCGCAGTTTATATTTTAAAACAACTCGGTGTATGTTACTGTTGCATTTATGTATTTATGCAGCAGTAACATAACATCACTCTTTGGAAATTTGCACTGACTTGCAAGATCACACAATAACCCGCTACAGATATTTTTCTATAAGGGTTTTGTCAAACACACGCATTTAAAGTGAACAAGCCAAATACATTGGCGGCTCCCATCTAGCAACCATCAAATAAAAAGTAGTCTGGTTCTGGTGGCTACATGCAAGATATTACTTTTTAGACTTAACCAGTATTTCAGATACAAGTGAGTCTTGATCACAAAATCGAAATGTTTTTCTAAAAAAAATGGCGTCGTAAAAATAGGGCATTACTTTTGATCGTAACGCAACATAAACTTGCAATATGTCGTATATTCATTTGGTATAATTATTTGCAGAGGCACCACGAGTATCAGGAGTAATTGCGAAGAAAGTAAGACTGGGAATGCCGGCTACTATCGAGTGCACGTAAGTGTTTTAATACTGTCAATGTTGAAAGATAAATACGGAACAACGTGTGAATTGGAACTTTCATCCATCACTCCAGCACCCTAAATGCGTAACACATGATCAATGAGAATCTGATTCATTTTGAAGGATGTTGCTTATTAATTGCTTTATATTTTCGAAAACTTTGTCTGCAACTGAACTAACTTGAACAACGTAAATAACGCAATGAATGTTGTTGAACTATCAAAAACTGTAAGTGAGGTAAGCTGTGTCTGAAGATATGGTGAGTTCTATCAATCCATACTGAGACTGCGAGGTGGATTACGGCTCACTTCTTATCAGGAGGAGGCTTGTGGTGCAGGCATGGGAACATTATAGGCAGATAATGCAATCGTTTTAATCTTTCAGGGTCGAAGGTGAACCAAAGCCAACAATAACATGGACATTTATGGACAGCTCCAGCTCAAAGACTACACCAATTCCCGGATCCGACAAAGTTCTAAATATTCCAAGGGTGGAGAAGAGACACGCGGGGAGCTACAAGTGTGTGGCAAAGAATGACCTCGGAAGCGATGAACACCTCACAAAACTTATTGTTGAATGTAAGTAACATTCGTTTTATTTCTACAAAAACCGAAAGACGTCATGAACGCCGAAGTGGCGTTGCTTGAGGAAGGCCAATATTCAGCAGTAGACATCTTTCGGCTGAAATAGTGATGATAATGACACAATCATCGTCTGCATCTACGTCAGTACTTCTTTATAACAATATGTCCTGTGGATGCCTTAATAAATTAAGTCCAGTCAGGGCATAAAACTAATGAACTATGCGACCTCGGCTTAGAGCGCCGCTGCGGGAGGGCAGCAAGGGACAAGCTGGATCTGATCATCTGCCGCACTTCCACTGAGACCCACCTATAAATTTCTTTTGATTGTTTATTTTTAAAACGTTTTCCAACCATATCATAAATTGTTACTACTTCTTCCTACTAATATTATAAATGCGAAAGTTTGTGAGGATGGATGTATGTGTATGTGTATGTTTGTTACCCTTTTACGAAAAAACTACTGAACGGATGTGGATGAAACTTTACAGTAATATAGGTTATTCATCAGAATAACACATAGGCTACAATATATAATGATTTTATGTAATTTTGGTCATAATATAACGAAACGTGTCAATTAAGTTGGAAAAAAATCTTCCATCTGAGAGCTATCTTGGCGTGCGCTGCCTAAACCAATGGAGTTACATAAAGATGATGTACCGCAGGATTTTTTGTCTTAAGTAGATCTAAATAAAAGTTGGCGACAGCATATATCTACCTTTTATGTGCAAGTCAGTACGACCAAAATTGTGAACCATAAATTTAATTAAATTTGGTACTATTTTACAATGCACATATTAGTATATAACAAAATGAATACATTTCTCGCATTAAGTATTTAATGTAGATCAACTTTGTCTTTCACACTAAGTAATTTGTCCGAATAGTTTAAAAGTTATCACGATAATATAATTGACTTGAACGGAGAGCCTAATGGCGGCGGCGGCAGCACGGGCGGAGCGCGATGCGGCGTCGCGGTCGCGGGGTAGGGGCGAACAATGCAATCCAAGGAATGGCGAGGCATCGCCGAGTGCGCGACCCGAACGCGGGTAGACGCGTGAGGGCAGACGTCATAGCCATGGTACGGAGCGAGAGGGCATGGGAAGCCGTCACCTCCTTCTGCGAAGCAGTAATGCTCGCGAAGGAGGAGGCGGGGCGCGTGAGGGAGTTGCAGTCTCTGCGCCCTCACGTCCCTAGCCGCCGCAGGAGGAGACGCCCCGGGCGCCGGGAGTCGATTGCGGACTCCCGGCCACCGTAGGCGCGAGCTTGCGGGTGGCGAGCAATGGGTAGCTCGCCGCCCGGTAAGGACCAAGCTCGGGTCGACGGCGCGTAGTGTTCCACGCGCGCCTCAAAGAGATGTCAGACACACTGAAGGGGTCTGCTAGAACCGATGCCTGCCGGGGTCGCGTGATTGTTCAAAAGAGATACCGTGACCGGCACATGGGCAACTGAAGGAACACGGGTGGGTTTTAGTCAGTAAAAGTCTGACACGCCCTCCCGCTCCGCCCACAGCGGGAGAAGTCATTTGATGATTTCCCATCAAAAAAAAAAAAAAACAAAAAGGGCAGACGTCATTGATGGTTGTGTTCTGTATGCATTTTTATTGTCATGTCATTTATTCTTCGTCATTTATCCTAGATAGCGATTAATTACTTTTTATTTTTAATTCAGTCGTATAAGAATTGAACTTCTTTATTGTTTGTTTAAATATAGGATCGTAGATTTCGTTATTTAGATATATCCTACTTCCTATCCTCCTAATATTATAAACGCGAAAGTTTGTATGTATGGATGTGTGGATGTTTGTTCCTCTTTCACGCAAAAACTACTGATCCCATTTAGATGAAATTTGGCACACGGATACTTTATAACCTGGAATAACACATAGGGTACTTTTTATCACGGTAGTATGTTCCGGCGGGATAATTTCCGACCTCCACGCGGGCGAAGCCGCTGGTAAAAGCTAGTTGACTTATAAGTTCTTTTGACTGGCCTGTTAGTCTAGTGGTTAGTGACCCTGACTGCTAAGACTGAGGGCGTGGGTTCGATTCCCACCCAGGACAAATCTTTGTTTGATGATCACAATCATTTGTTCTGTGTCTTGGTGTAATTTATCTATAATATGTATGTTTTTAGAAATATATAAGTATGTTTATCAGTTGTCTGGTTACCATAGTACAGGATCTGCCTAGTTTGGGATCAGATAACGTTGTGTTGGTTGTCCTAAGATATTATTATTATTATAAAGGCCTATTTTTTATTCTTGTAGTAAAATAGTGAACTTATCTTATTGTTACAGTTGCACCAGAAATCATTAAAAAATCATCAACAGTAGAAGGAATCGAAGGAGATCCAGCTTTAAGAATTCCTTGTGATGTCGTCAGTAATCCAAAACCAGTTATAACATGGAAATTAAGAGGCTCCACAATTACACCCGGTAAGTAATTTGAGAAATCAATGACAAATCAATGAGACAATATATACTGATGGCTAATTTCTTAGACGCAAATTATCGTAAAATTAATGTGACAAATTATTATACAGTAAGCTGCTGCGATTAGTCAAATATTTTGTAAAGAGCAGCTTAGCACGGCAGTTAAGGCCCGCTTGTAATTTGTCACATAGCCATTTTTATATGAGAAACTGGCCCTGAATAAAACGTAGAATTTTACTATTATTTTAAGTTAGACTATAAACCTAGCATCTATCTACGTACCAGCTTCCTATGGTGTATAGGTTAATCAGACTAATCAAAACCGAAGTCGACGGTACAGATTCAAATCTATACCGTCAATTTCGGTTTTCGGAACATCAATGTTCTGTGCGCTTTAGCTTTCCCCTATACTAAAACATCATCTGTCTTTTGCCTAGCCTTTTTTCTAACTATGTGGGAGTCGGCTCGCAATCTATCTGAATTCAGCTAAATTTTACATGTGATTGCCTATCTGACCTCCACAACCTAGATGCTGGGTCAACGCGATACCCCTTAGCTTACCAAGAACTATCGTGTTGCCCAATGTCTGTTCTGACTGGGTGTCAGGCTTTCGGGCTTCAAACTTCCCGTAACAACTGCCAAATATGTCCAAATAACAGCTGAGATCAACGGCTTAACGTGCTTTTCGAGGCACTTAGGAGTCTCCATATGTTAAGATGGTGACCCATTCACAAAACGATTGCAGCAAGCGTAGATTTCCTTCCGAGTATACAGAGGTATGTTATTTGAATCATGACGTTATCTTACGTTTCAGGTTCAAAATATTCCATAAAGGACGGAACGCTCACAATACTTAATCCGAAGGTGAGCGACACTAACTCGTACACGTGCGAGGCGAAGAACGACATCGGCGTAGTCAGTGCGACGTTCAAAACGTACATTCGTAGTAAGTACTTTTGGCAACAATGTTCAATAATAGGGACATTTATGTCCCTCATGTGCATAGATTATGCAAATTAATGACCTAGACAGAAGTTACTGTTATTTATGAAAATGGAAATTTATCATGTTGCAAGTTTGAATATTTTACCGGTGACAATGTGAAATACATGCAGGCAAATGGCAAACAATGCAGTGCTGTTCGGATACCGCAGTTTGGATTTTAAAACAACTCGGTGTATGTTACTGCTGCATTTATGCATTTATGCAGCAGTAACATAACATCACTCTTTGGAAATTTGCACTGACTTGCAAGATCGCACAATAACCCACTTCAGATATTTTTCTATAAGGGATTTGTCAAACACACGCATTTAAAGCGAACAAGCCAAAGACATTGGTGGCTCCCATCTAGCTACCATCAAATAAAAAAGTAGTCTGGTTCTGGTGGCTACATGCAAGATATTACTTTTTAGACTTAACCAGTATTTACAGGTCCAAGAGAGCCGTGATCACAAAAAGGAACATTTTTCTATAAAAAAAATTGGCTCCTCAAAATAGGTCATTCATTACTTTTGCTCGTAAAAAATAAACTGCAGCATAAACTTGCAATTTATGACATTTGGTGTATAATTACTTACAGAGGCACCACGAGTATCAGGAGTTACTGCGAAGAAAGTGAGACTGGGAATGCCGGCTACTATCGAGTGCACGTAAGTCTTTTAATACTGTCAATGTTGAAAGATTAAACAACGTGAGCAACGTCTGGATTGGCACTTTAATCGACCACACCAGCGACCTAAATGCGTACATAATACACTATCAATCATCATTTGAATCAGTTTGAAGGATATGATACGAATGGAAATAAAGATAGAACTTTTTGGTAATCGACCGACTGAAACGAATTCCCTCCAACTTATAATAAAGGGAACTAACAACAAATTTGGTATTTTTTCGCAAAGACCTGTCTATGGAATATAATAAAGATCGTTTGCATTTATATTTCCACAAAACCTCTAGGTAGGAAGGCGAGTCTTGAAGCGTTCACGGGAAAATGCTAAATCATAATTATACATTTTTTAATCGTTTGAGGGCAGTAGTGTCCTCCTAGTGGTAACGGTCGAATCTTATGAGATCACGTTTGTTGGTTCGATCCTAGACGGGCGCTTAACTTAGAGTAAATTATTTTGTCACCACTGCTCTCAAAACAGTGAAGGAAATCATCATGCGAAAACCCGCATGTTTTAGAATCAAAAATTCGAAGCTATGCTACATCTACCAACCCGCACTGAGATTGATTACGACCCACTCCCTGTCATCGTGAGAGGCCTGTGGTCCAGCTGTGGGAATACTATAGGCAGTTGCAGCATTCGTTTAAATTTTTCAGGGTTGAAGGTGAACCAAAGCCAACAATAACATGGAAATTTATAGACAGCTCCAGCTCAAAGATTTTACTAATTCCCGGATCCGACAAAGTCCTAAATATTCCAAGGGTGCAGAAAAATCACGCGGGGAGCTACAAGTGTGTGGCAAAGAACGAACTCGGAAGCGATGAACACCTCACAAAGCTTATTGTTGAATGTAAGTAATATTCGTTTTATTCGTACAAAAACCGAAGGACGTCGTGTTGGAGGCTTCCAACAATATAAATTGATTCTATAGCTTGTTTTATGGATGTCTTAATAAATTAAGTCCAGTCAGGGCATAAAACTAATTAACTAAGCGACCTCGGCTTAGAGCGCCGCTGCGGGATGGCGGCAAGGAACAGGCTGGATCTGATCATCTGCCGCACTTCCACTGAGACCCACCTTATTTTTTTTTTGATCACCTGTTTTTACAACGTTTTCTAACCATATTCAAAGATTGTTGTTACTACTTCTTTGACTTACAAAGGTCTAGTTTTTGTCTTGTAAGAAAGAATCTTATTTTTACAGTTGCACCAGAAATCACGAAAAATTCTACAACAGTAGAAGGAATCGAAGGAGATCTAGCTTTAAGGATCCCTTGTGTTGTCGACGGTAATCCAAAACCGGTGATAACATGGAAATTAAAAGGCTCCACAATTAAACCCGGTATGTAATTTATATATGGTCAAATTAGTGTGACAAATTTCCATGTGCCTGTAACCTGCTGCGATTAAATGAACACTTAATCAAGAGCATCTTAGAACAACAGTTAGTCGCACTTGACAATTTATCAGATAGTCAATTGTCAAACGAGAAACTGGTCTTGAATCACATATGGAACCACAGACTAACATTAATTGTTAGACTGTAAAGGCATCTAAAGAGGCAAAGTTTATCACACAACTAGTATAAATATTGTATTTCCGACCGTCCCGACAACTATTGTCCCGAGGATTCATGTCGGTTGGACGATTGGATTCTGGTGGCCAATCAGTCGGAGGGTGTTCTCTATTCTATGGAGGTTGAGTGAACTTCACACCCAGTTGCTCATGCCTCCGTAAGACCATAAAAGATTTTTCAGCACCTATGTATCTACGTACCACCTACCTATTGCAAAAATGGTCTAACTTTGACAATGTTTTATTTCTTTTAACATCGAGTTTTTCTTTTTTATGGAACATTATTTTTAGGGTATACTTTGGATTTTCTTTAGACCTACTAAAATATTATCTGCCATCTGCATAGCCTGTTTCCATTCGGAGTCGGTTTTCAGTCTAGTTGGATGCGGCTGGGAACCAGTAATTTACATGGAGCGCCTATCTGACCTCTGCAATCCAATTTCTGGGTAACACGATACCCCTTGTTAAGAATGGCTCTTTTGGCCTTCTGACGACCTGTAACGTCTTTCAACGATCCAAAAATAACAGCCAGGACCAACAGCTGAACGTGCTCTCCGAGGCACAGAAGGGTCTTGATATGTTTAAGATGTCCGCCTTGTCAACTATTCACGGACTAACCGCGGCAAGCGTAGCTTAACCTGATGGATTTACCCGCAGATAATTTATTATTTAGCCACATACTATAACCATGCTTTCTATTATTATTATGTCGCTAATTTCAGATTCAAAGTACATAATCGAGGATGGAGCTCTAGTAATTATGAAGCCAACAGAAAAAGACTCTTCAATGTACACGTGTGAGGCTAAGAACCACATTAGTACAGTTAGCACCACACTCGAAGCAACAGTTGAAAGTAAGTTTGTTATTGTAACATTATGTCTCTTACGGCTAGGCAGCCGTGTACCCATTTTGCCAGTTATGTTCGAGTCTAATGTGAATGGGGGACGGAGCTTATCAACCGGGCTTGAATCCAGACTATGGGCTGCCATTGAGAAATTCTTTAAAGAAAAACCTAACGAAACTTTGAAACTCTGACCTGCGTTTGATTCCAGGAACTCATGACGTTCAAAAGTGCCTTTTATGTGCCTATTTGAAATAAATGCTTTGAGTTTGAGTTCGATATGCTCAGCACTAACGAGACGGTTATGTTATTTGGTAACTATTTCATATAAGGTCCCTGATTGTAAATCGTGGACAGGTGGTAATAGTGCTACTTTGATGAGAAAATCTTATTAATAACCACAGCACGGATATTTTATTAACCTAGAATTTGGTTTTCGGTTGCCTCCACTTCAACGTTTAATGAAAGCAATTCATCCAACATTGACAATACGTGGTTACCTACTTGGCGCCTATAGCAATTAATATTTTATTACGACTGACTATCTTCTTGAACATATTTTTTTTTTTATATGTATTGTATTATTCTTCTGCAGAGCTACCCACGAACTTCGGCAAAGAACATTTCGTGTACTTACTACAGGGTGAAACGGAAAAAATAAAATGTGACGGGTATAATTCTGCGTCTCAATCCGTTAAATGGTTTATAGTAAGTATATTCTTATTTCCACAACATTTATTACTTCAGTTCTCGCTTGTTTGATATAGCAACAGTGGTCTTTGGCCTACTTACATTTTCTAGCATTTTAAATTTCTAAAACTGACATAGTCCGTTAATGCCCTGAAACAGTAGCTATCTCAATCTTTAATATGTTGTGGTAACGAAAAACCATAATTAATTTGTTGTTGTTTGTTGCATGGATATTAGGAAAAGAGCGATGACTGCTATTGCTACGCTAAAACGCTACAACTATAGTCAAAATGACTTTGATGTTAATTGAATAATTAACAGCAGTACCTACAATTTAATTTCCTTTGTATTGTTCTTGTTTGATCTATAGTCTTCGCGTTAAGAAAATTGTGACTTATCGTTGTTACTCAGCTTAGCAACACCCCTTGACCAATTAGATCATAGTAAATTGAGAAAGACGCGTCCGTAATGGTCAATATGAACAAGGCTTTCTAATTTACTATGATTTCATTGGTTTTCATTCAGAGCCGTGGTTACGTTGAGTGACAACTATGTTTCAACTTTCCCTTACAACGAATAGACTATAGTCACACTTCTTAAAATTGCTATCAGCGTGGTTTGTTTAAAAGTCTATTAAATACAATGGCAATGATAATAATTAATTAGGTAAATATTATTATTTAATAATAATAACAACAATTCATTAGAAGTGTCTAACGGGCCTCTGCGAGTTGGCTTCGGCCCCTCGTACACTTCAAAGGACCCCAAATACCGGAATATGCCAAAGGCATTTTAAAAATTATTAGAAATAATGTACCTAACATGCAAAATTAATAACTTTATAGACTAAAGTACGTCCACGAGCCCCGGACTCGTCGCTGAGCACCACCTCTTCGCCGCCGGAACTCGACTCATCGGAGACTACAACCGCGTCAAGCGAGTCTTATTCCTCGACGCCGCGGCCAGTTATTGTAAGTCACCAGGAGAAATGAGGGCCACAGACCGGCAAGATTTTAATGGCAAATCGGCTTCGAGACGAGTCCCCGCCATCGGTGTTTGCAGTGTTCAAACTTCGTACGGTTTCTACATGTTTTACACAACGGACCTGTTTTGTAAAACGGCTACCGATTATATGAAACAGTGAATTCGACAATCCATCTGCGACATGTGTAATATAATACACTCCTTTGCAAGAAACGGGTACCTTACAGTCATTGACTATTCTGTGGATAATATTAATATTTTTAGTTTGCCATTAGCATAAATGACTAGAAATTGAATGAGAATATAGTTTTTAACACTAAAATCTTTGAATCGGTGTTTAGTCAATGTAGACAGAGAGCCTTGTTAAAATTGACATTTTATGGGTATAATGAAATTAAGACTACGAGTATTTTTTATGGTATTTAAATAAAAAAAGACATTAAAAAATAATATCGAGGATGACCTCCCCTTGCAGCGATTACGTCATGTAAACGTCTTGGCATGCTTTCCACCAAGCTTTTGATGGTGTCCTGTGGAACGTGTTCCCACTCAGCCGAGATTACACGTTTAAGCTCCCTGATGTTTTGTGGGAGTGGTTAGACAGATCGTACTCACCTTTTTAGGAGGTCCCAGACGTGCTCAATAGTGTTAAGGTCGGGGCTCCGCGCTGGCCAGTCCAAATGAAAAATACCGACCTCTTGCAAATAAGCATCTACGTCGCCAGAACGGTGGGCCCGAGCATTATCGTCCATGTAAATGGCATCTTCACCAATTACAGTCAGTGCGCGTTGTGCATGTTGACAAATAATTTCTGTTGTGTACCTTTGCGCATCTAGTGAGCCATTTCCAATGAATACTGCTGCTGTAGCTGGAAGTTACGCCCGCCCAAAACATAACGGACCCTCCACCATAAGGGGTGATTTCTTCAAATTACACGTCAGCATAGCGTTCCCCAAGTCTTCGTAACACGTCGGCGAGACGTCGGTCCTCGCCATTCAAATAAATTTGAGCCTCATCGGAGAAGAGTACGCTACTATAGTTACCTACTGTCCAAGATAGGCAATTTCTAGCGAACCTCAATCGAGCAATCCGGTGCTCGCGGAGTAACTTGGGGGCCCGCGCTGGTCGTCGACTGCGTATATTAGCCGCTAAAAGCCTCCTCCACACTGTCCATAGGCTAACTTGTGCTCCTCGTACCTCTTCAGGGTTTCTCTTGAGGTCTATGTAACTGCATTTTCGGTTCCGCAGCGCCTGAGCCACTAAAAAGCGGTCGTCTCGTGGTTGTGTGCAACGTTTTCTCCATGAACTTTGCCTTCTCTGAATGGAATCTGTCTCTTGATATCGAGTCCAGGTTCTTTGGACGGTTGAACGACTCACGTTTAACCGCTGTGAGACGTAACATTGGCTACACCCCTCTTTCAGCAGCGCTATAACTTTACTAGCTCTTATTGCTTTTTTTTGCCATTACCATCGACACAAAGGTATCTGTTTTAAGTCACAATAAGGCAGGATTATGCGATAAACATAAATTATTCTACTAAAAATAACGAGAAGTTAGTTTTAGTTGCCTAATAACCTTTTAACCGCAAACCCGCGAAAAGTAACTAAAAATTCACAAACACAAAAGGGAATATTATTTTAAAACAAAAGTTTTGAATTCGGAATTAACTTTTTTAATTTCCAGACACTTTATTAAGTGCCAGTAACATAGTTTGGCTATTAAAACCTGTTTAGAACTAAATGATTACTTATAATGTAGAAAACCCAAAACCGCCGTTTTTTCTTTGCAAAGAAGTGTACATGAACATATTACTGAGACATTTTTCAAGTCACAAAATCGTACGAAGCAAATGAGGGTCGCTACATATTATGATGTGATTATTAAAGTCTTTATTATCTGTTTATGGTTTACTAAAATATGGTTCTGTTTCCACAGACGGAGGTCGCAGACATCACAGAACCATACATACAAATAGCTAATGCTTCATTCATCAAACACGACGGCAACTATACGTGTCGTGTGAGCGATAAGCATGGAAATACATATACACACACGTACGTGGTGGACGTCGGTAGTGCACCGGAGTTTCAGTCTGACGTTCATAATCTTAAGAACTGGCGAGGAGTTGTATCAGATATTACACAAAACTGTGACTTTAGAGACGGCGTGAAACCGAAGCCATCAGTAAGTTTGTAACGTACCTTTAAACATTTTAAATGAAAAAGATAAGTTATGAAAAAATAAATATGAATAACCTTAACTTTGTCATAATGACAATTATTGGACTTAAAGATCACTAATAGTCTCAATATACTATGCTAACAGAATAATGTTTAAACCAAGTGAAAATGCTATGAGGACACTGAATATATCGTACTACACACTACATATAAGCTTTGTAACTTTCAGGTTGAATGGATGTTGAATGGCAAAGTGTTAACCGATCTAAACTTAGCGGGTGTAGGTCACTATACCTGTAACGTTAGCAACGTGCACAAATCGATACAGAGGAGTTTTGACGTCACGTCTTCAGGCAAGTATTGAGTATACTAGCGAATAGAGGTTAAGTCCCCACGCAAGAGTGATCTTTGAGTTGCGTCCAGGTATAGCACTAAATAAAAATTGGCGATCCAAAAAAAAAAAATATGCCTGTAATCTGACAAGAATTGACATACAGTACTGGTCCGTGTGTCGTTCAAATATTGTTAAACCTGACCACGCATCACAAGCAGGCGGTGCCTAATACTCAGTCTGCAACTTATAATCCACAGTAAATCAATAAAATCAAAGATTAAAAGTGCACTATCTACCTACATCTTCTACCTCATACATCCATCTAATAATAATATTTTGTTACAGCATGTTTGATAAGTAGAAACTTGGGAAATGCAGACAAGCAATACATGCCGCTCGTACTAAATGACAAAGGATTTTGGCATACATTGGAAAATACAGAACATTATATATTAGTGGAACAAGAACAAAAAATCACATTGTCCTGTCCAAGCCAAAAAGAGACAAATTCATTTAAAAACTTCCCTAAAAAGAACAAGTTAGAGGCATATTGTTATAAAGAAGACTCTTTCGTAGTAGAAGGCAAAATTCACAAGCTTTCAGACCTGCAGTGCACCCAGAGCATTCAACCCTCCGTAATCAGAAAGAAAGGGAAATGCTTATCGGAAACCTCCGAATTATTGAGAGTGGGCTATAACGTCCCTGGCTTCTTAGAGGCTTACGAAGTCTGTTTCGACACTAAAAACAATATGCCCCTATACACACGCAACATAATGACTGAAACAAACAACAACGGTGTGAGCGTCGGCTACAACTGGCACACATACCCAGGAATAGGCACCAAAAAAACTGAGAGAGGATTTACTTGTAAGGACACGATGTCGTCGTGTTGTTATAGTAAGTCACAGCTTGTGAACGCCATAGACTTTAATGATGGCCCTGCTAAGAAGAGCTCGTTCATCGATCCTCTGAATGTTGTCCCGGTGTGGCTCCCTTGCGATTCTTCTAAGGTAAGGACTATTTTATTATAACTTTGAAATAATGGGGAATATACATGTTTCTTTTCTTAATTAATGTAGCACATCAATATAAAAGTAAGAAAAGTCAAATTTTAGTCCGGTTTGTTGCTCAATTTTTTTTTTTTAACAACTTTCTAATACAGTTCAATTTACAGTCTCGGCTACATTGTGACGTCACTTACTCCGATACTGCTTTGCTTACATCTCTGTTTTAGCCCAAATTCATGTTTTTTTATTTTTATTGCTTTTATGCAGTCGCACTTACTGAAGTAAGAAAGTGCGATTTCTGCTAGAATAGAGCACAAAACATCATTTAATTTACCTTTGTGAGAATTAAAGCAATTAGTTAAGAAAAGATCAATTTACTTGCCTTTTGAGGTCACCTTCGATATTTTCGAAAATGACGAGTTTCGAGCTTGCGTCTAGTTACAACCTAGCGACCTCATATTATTTTTGTTTTATAACTATAATAAGTCAAGCCAATAACATGAATTTACGGTAGGTTGTACTATATTTGATGTAGAGCTTAAGCATGTCTCAAAAGAATTGTATGATTTCAGCCGTCATGGGAAAAAATTAATAATATGGTGAGAGACGTGCTGCCTCGTTACACAGACCTCGTTACCTGGTCTGGGACGCACACACTGCAACCGAAAAATGGAGCTATTATACCACGATATTTATGGAAGGTAAATAAGAAAATACCATATGCTTATCACACCACTACCCTCTTCCCACCAATTTTATAAGAATATTCTCTTCTTTATTTTATTTTACAAGAATATTTTTTAATCAGCAATAGTTTAAATAAATAACATTAATTGTATGCTGACTGCCTTGTTGGTCTAGTGGTCACAAGCGCTACTACTAAGCATGAGGTTCTGGGTTCGATTCCCAGATTGGGCATAAGGCCGTAATCTGGATATGTGCATGGTTGATGGCAATATGCTCATCCCTATTCATCACCACCATCTACAGCCCTACTTCAACCAATTTCTAAGCATAGGCCTCTCTATTCATGTGCAATCCTCCACGCTCCTTTGTATGCCTCATCCAGGTTCTTCTCGCGATGATATCTATGTCTCTCTATGATATGGGACTTAAACATATCTGTCGAAATATGGGTATTCTAAGTACACCTCTGCCTTACCGTTTGGAGACTTAAGGCGGGATAGTGATGTTTATTAATAATATGTTTCTATCATAGATTTTTCACATGTTCAGACCGGCCAACATAATCAAACGAATTTAATTGCAGGTTGTACGGCTCGATGATGATGAAGCAGTGGCTATTGTCCATGTTAACGATCCTAAACCAATAGAAAAGGACATCAAATGCAAAAAAGACGCCATTTGTGACAAATCTGATGATTGGTTTACTAGCAGCGACAAGTATACATACTGTTGCTCACTGCCAGACTTCTTTGAATCGTTTGATATTCACGGTACCGACATTGGAGGTAAGTTAACTTGTGGTTGTATCTTACATTACTCATACAGGGAAACCATTTTCCTTGTCTGTTCATGCTCAATTTATTAAGAACCGAACGGTTTTTTTGTTCTGTACTAGGTAACAGTATTGGAATGTTAAACAGAACTATTGTAGGTACCTAATATAAACACAGAAATTTTATATTATTGATCAAAAATTTCCTTTACAGGAAAAAAAAATGTTTCTGCTGCAAATAATAATGTCAATTTTTTTTTTTAGAAACCATGGACGCGGTACTTGATAAAATAGAAACAACTACCTAGACAGTTTCTAGCTGTCCAGGTACTACATATAGAAGAAGTAATTTATATTTACACCCCACCATGATTACAAACAAATTCAGGACGATATAACAAAATATTACCCACATTACAATTTACCTTACATCAAAAAAAATGTCATGTAACTTCATCATTTGTAATACTTTGTACACCTTCAATTACTATGAATGGTACTTAAGTATTCAATAAAAAATATAAATTACAACTGTTCGTTTGATTTTAACATAAATTTAAAAGAATGTAAATGGAATTAGGTACTTTAACTATTTCATGAAAAGATGGCGTTAACTTATGATACCACTATGCCCCTTAAGAACTCAAAAATAAATAAACAACAAACATCTATCAGATGGTCATAATATGAACTAGAAATAACAAAGGGCCAAGAATTGAACCTTGAGCCATGCCAGTTCGAATCACTAGAGTCCCACTTACGTTTAATTTTTGTCGTCTAAATGATGATGAACGAGAGATAAGAAAAAAAACAAGATCACCAGCTTGTCCACAAATTTCAGAGTGGTGGAATTAACATATCAGTGTATCGTGGTTCACGTAGTCAAACGTTAATATGAAAGTAAATATGAAAGTACTATTAACAACATAAATGGTAAAAAATAAAAATAGTCACTACTGATAAAACTCAGGCTTTTAACCCTGGATTAGTCGCGTGGGCTATACAACATGTCCCGTAATTAACGCACACTCTCTTAAGGGGTCATTGTACTCATCATTATGAACAACTTTTACTATCGGAACAAACCTGAAATCGCAAAAAAAAACTCTGCTGTTTCATTCAAAAGTTCAATACCTACTCGACCAAAATATATGAAATAGCAGATTTTTTTTTGCGATTGCAGGTTTGGTAGAGTGTGTGCGTTAATTACGGGACATGTTGTATACAATATGTAACAAAAACCCTGTTCGATCCAATAAAGGCGTAATCCTGGTTTAACATACGTACTAGAAAAAATGGTATAAAAATGTATCTAAAAAAAAAAACAAAAGTTATTGATTTTTTTTATTTCTGTAATCGATGCGAAATTTAACTGTGAATATGGCAAATTTTCATAAGTTGACAACACTCCACCCGCCGGCAAAATCTTGTTATTTTTACCTATTTTTATTTCAAAGATCCACCGCCCTACACTATACCGCGTTGTAGGTACTCTTTCGACTAGTCGACGACTCTTTGATGTCGCCGACTAGTTGCCTATCGGCGCGCTACTTGTTGACCAATGGCCAGTCTTTCGTGGAGATAGCTTTTGATCGGACGTCCGTACGTTTCACGTGCCGCTATCGTTTCGCGAACAATGTCGTATTCCAATCAGTAATATTTTAATATGTTGATGTATTCAAGCAAGACCGACTGTAATTATTCAGCTGCGCGTAGAACTTATGAGGTGCGCTTCGCTATAGGCCTGATGTGACAGTACCGTCGGAGCGTACGTTCTAACGCCTGCATAACCGTGTGTACACCACAAGCAGTGTTCATGGGCAGGAGTCGCAGGCCGCTGATACTGGAAGACCACGAGAGCGTAACGTGGAAATCGAGGAACAAGTATTGGATATGTTGGCCGCCGACCCCAGCAAAGCACGCGCTCTGGTGCGCGACTATTAGAAACAAACCACATTCGGGTTTGGAGAGTGCTGAAGGAAGATGGTCAGCACCCTTACCGCTACCGGCGGGTTCAAACCCTTCTACCCACTGATTACGAACCAAGAATGGAGTTATGTAATTGAGTCTTAAAAGTCGAAGGAGATGAAGGTTTTTTGAATCGTGTGCTTTTCTCTGATGAATGCTCGTTTGAAAAAACAGGTGTATTCAACTGCCACAACGAACACGTGTGGGCGCTGGAAAACCCGCACGCTATGAAACCAAGTCATTTTTAACATCATTGGCGTGTTAACGTATGGGCTGGTATCCTCGGATTAGGTCTCCGGATCACTGTGCCTACAAAACAATATCAGCTGATAAGGTATGACGTAGCGTAGGTTTCTTTCGTTATAAGTTTGTTTGGCGGCACGCGATAAAGCAGTTTCATGACAAAGGATCAAAGAAACTGTCTCGCTCTGGCGGCTTCTTTGACACAAAACTTTACGTAGTAACACGTGATTTTTGCCGTGCGATCAGTGTTGCCTTTGATTATTTTTTTTTTTATTTAATTATATTCACTGGGGAAAAATAATAATCTCAAATCCATTAATTGGTTACATAATAATGGACTCAGTACGATGCCGAATAATACTCTTAAGGATCGCACAGGGTTTTTGTTACAATGTTGTATAAGGTGTATCTATTCATACACGAAATATTTTAAGAGGCAGACCTGTAGATGGTAAAGAAGCTATAGAAGCAAAAAGATTTTTTTTTTATGTAAGTGTTTTTGAATTTTCGTAATTATTATAATTTTAAAACTGGTACGTTTTGCACAAAACCTTTACTCCAAATTCTATAAATGGCCCGCCTGACGCTGCGAGGGCGGCGACCGGACAGCGCGAGCACGGCTACTATAGAAACTAGAGTAATGGATCGGATTATTAACCGCTATTATTATCGGGTTCGAACTAGACTTTTTTAAGTTTAGGCCGTTACCTGAAATTATTAGAAGAGTAATACCAATTTTTCCTTCGTACTTTCATGGGCGTAGGACCATAAAATGCAGAAAATTAATCATTATGATCAATGAAATTAAGATTACAGTAATGTTCAATAAAAAATAACCTATTCGTTAAAAAAATACATTAAAACGAATTGCTTACCCCTACATGTCACGAATCACTGTATTTTAATTGTTGTTGTTAATCTTATTGCGTGCTGGCTCTCATTCAAGCGACGTGCCGTTTCGTGGGAATTGAATGTCGCTCAAAGAAATCAAAAATGGTTTCTTCGACTTCGACCGCCAGTCGAGATCTGCCAGATCCTTGTGCATGATTCGGGGTCCTGAATGGCCCATGATCAAGCAGCCTATGAGTGGCTGCTAAAATGGGCCTTCCATTAGGGATGGCGGGGTTACGTATCCCATGAACTCGCATACGAGTTCTGCTCTCCCTCGCATACATCCTGCGCCCTGCTCGTAAATTTTCATCACTTAATAAGCACACTGGCACCGTCTCATAAAACTCACGGTTGGGGTAGTCTGACATTGCGACCTACGAGTTACGACACGTTCGGCGGGACGCTGCGCGGTAAGACTATCGCCGCAACACCGTTGCGTGAGTCACGTTGTGCCGCGCGCTATTGTCGAATCATATTACGATGTGTGTGTGATATGTAGGGTGTAAACATTTTACTGACTTAAGGTCAGATAAAATAAAAAAAGTATTGAAAAAATAATTGAAATGTGTTCTATTACTGATACTGAACCACCAAAACAAAATTACGTACTGGTAATTTTTTCCCTGTACAATAAAATTCTCCCTTTTAGGAACTGTGCAAAAAATACAAGCCTGTTTAAGCGGTAAGACCAAGGTGTCTTACAATAGACGCAGGTCTGACATTCCTCCTGCATTTCAAGGAAATTACCAAGAACCTGTCAACATTTATTAAATGGTAGCGACGGCTGCATGAGCATAATGAGGACTCGACGCTAATATCCTGAGGATCATCTATCTGGAATGATAGAACCAGTAAAAACCCATGCTGCGAGCTGTTGGGCGGATAGTAGCCGGGAAACTTTATGTGAGGAAAAAGCGGAACTCCAGCACCAGGATGTTGACCATGAAAATTTCAAGAACCCACAGCACCACCTCACCGCTGCTGCCATCCTTGCCAGAGTAACCGAGTAACAGTAGAGACCTAAAGGTATACACTAAACCTAAAGGTATTCACTGTTTTCATGACTAAAGTCATGAAAACATTGAATACCTCCAACTATATTAGGTAAACCTTTGGACAAACTTTCTGGCAGGAAGCTGCAGAGACGTGCGCACTGTTACGGGTCAGGTTTAAAGTCACTTTAAAAAAAAAGACTATTTTTAAACCTTGAACAAACTTTAATTGAAAATTTATATACCGGATGTCATTTTTTACCGCCTCGATCTTCATATGGTGTGTTGTGTAACTAGAATAGAAGGCAGGAAGGCCTTCAGATTCATCGCTGGTGACTGAAGGAGCGCGGGACGCGGGCGGACGAGGATACGTGTACGGCTCGTGCGCCTGCGAAAGATCAATGAGGCCGCCTATCAGCCGGCTTCAAAGGGTAGGACCGCACTACGAAATCATTGATTTTGTTGTTTCTGTTTTTGTTGTTTTAGAATGAAAATGTTACTTTAAATGTGTAGTAAGTATTTATTGCTAGCTCAATTTCATTACATGTTATTCAAGCATAAAAATTTCTATGCCAAAGGCCTCCGTTCACCTATTACACCCATTTTTTTTTCAAGACTTTAAAAAATGTCACCCGGTATATTTAACAATAATTCGATTTTAATGTGTCCACGACTATGACTGCTGGGAACCAAAAAATGCGACAACTGTGGGAAACGTTACATGATACCTACGTGTCACAAAGTGCGACCACTGTGGGACACATTACAAGACGCTTATGAGGAGTCTGCGTTTATATGCTTAGGGCTGTCTTACAATTTATAACACCCCCCCCCCTCCCCCCCCCCCCCCCGATAAGATTGATCATCACGGCTAAGAGTGATGAGAAACGGTCACGGCTTTACGGTCTAAGATGAAACGTTGAACTTCGTTTTGGTTACACACTAGGATTTATTTATTTAACCATTTATGTACACACATATATAAACAGGCAAGAAGAAAAGAACAGAAAAAATTGTACAAAGGTGATGCTTATTTCTAAAGAAATCTCTTCCAGCACACCTGCGATAGAAGATACAGAGATGTAGACAGCGTGTGTAAGAGTATGAGAAAATGAAATATATATAATCAAAAACTATTCAAGATAAAGAAGTATAAGAAATATCTTAAATGTATGTATAAAGGAGTTTATTATTAAACTTAGGATTAAAGTAGAATTAAGCATAAGAAATAGTATTAATACAATTATAATCATTTAAACGAGACGTTAACTATTTTATAAGAATAAGGATTACAATTGATAAGGTCGTTGCAAAACTAAGTCATAACATTACGTCTTAGTGGAGTTGGCAAGGATTTACATGATCCTTGAACATCTTCGTCAGAAGATTCAGTAAATCGATATTTACTGACTGAACAGACTGAACTGTTTGTTTTAGTTTAGTAAATAATCAGCCTATATTGTTCCCACTTCTGAGACACAGACCTCCTCTCGGTGAGAGGGAATGGGCCGTAATCTACCACGCAGGCCCAGTGCGGGTTGGTAGATGTCACATGTCTTCGAATTTTTGGTTCTAAGACATGCCGTTTTCCTCACGATGTTATCCTTCACCGTTTTGAGAGCAGTGTTAATGAAAATATTTACACAAAATAAAGCGCCTGCCTGGGTTCGAACCCATGACCAACAATTTTAGTATAACATTGATTAAACACTTGGATACAATATCGAGATTTAGTTGAACAAAATAACTTCTTAGATCTGAACAAAAGACAAATGAGGACAATGGTAATGATAATGTATGTCAACGAGAGGTAGTGCGTACAATATTATTATATGTAGATATTAATGGTGTAAAATCTGCCGGGCTACCGGTTCAGTTAGGTGTGCCTCAAGGCTTTTTACTCGGCCCATTCTTGTTCTTAGTGTATATCAATGACTTACCATTATTTTTAAAGGGTATTTGTGACGTTGTACTGTTTGCAGATGATACTTCTCTTATTTTTAAAGTAGACAGGAACAGACCAGATTTTGATGACGTGAACAATGCACTCTCAATGGTTACCGATTGGTTTACGGCAAATAACCTTGTTCTCAATGCCAAGAAAACGAAATGTGTAAAGTTCGCCTTACCGAATGTTAGAAATCTAGGTCCCAACATCGTCTTAGATAAAGAGGTGCTTAAAACTGTAGACTCGGCAGTTTTTCTGGGCATAACAGTGGATGGCAAACTTTAGTGGGGCCCTCATATTTCAAGCCTAGCGGGAAGGCTCAGTTCAGCTGCCTACGCCGTCAGAAAAGTAAGACAATATACTGACGTTGATGCAGCTCGGTTAGTCTATTTTAGTTATTTATTTCCACAGCGTTATGTCTTACGGTATTCTACTGTGGGGTACAGCAGCTGATATTCAAAATATTTTTGTCCTTCAGAAACGAGCTGTTCGAGCAATTTACCAGCTAGGTGCCAGAGTTTCCCTAAGGGACTTTTTTAAAGATATTGGTATTCTTACGGTGTCATCACAATTCATTTTCGCCAACATCTTATATATTAGGTAAAATGTACACTTGTACGGACAAAGAAGAAGAAGAAGTAAGGACAAACTACGTGTTCCCTTTTACCGGCTTCATAAGGTGCATAACTCATTTGTTGGGCTTGGTATAACATTTTACAACAAGCTACCACCTTCTTTACTAGAATTACCTTTTAATGCGTTTAAAGCTCAAGTAAAATCCAACCTTTGTCAAAAGGCGTACTATTCCATCAACGATTATTTAAATGATAAGAATAGTTGGTCGCTGTGATTAACTCAAGACAATGTTTATGTTCTTTCTCCAGTATTAGCGTACCTAGTGATAGGTTCAATATAATTGTTTCCATATTTTTTTATTTTTTTTACTGTTTTTGCCAATTTTATTTTATTTATTTTTTAGTATTTACATGATCTATGCTTTGATTTATTATAATGAGTAGTATTGCATAATGTGGTTAGCTAGCGACCTCGACAAGTAATCATTCAATTCTTGCTTGAGCAACCGGCAGCAAGTTTGTCTTGTGGTGCTTGCGGTAGCATCGGGGGTCGGGTTACCCCCTTCCCTCAAATATGGCGAGGGGGGTAATGGCTGATCTTTGCGTTATGCTCGTGAACGGGTGCTGCTTGTGGTGACTGGTCGTCTTGCTGACCTTGATGTTGATGTTAATATTACTTACCTGTTTAATTTATTTTACGTCGATGGTCCTAGTTTATCATTTGTGCCCTCGAGTTGTAAATCAGGTCGTAACAGCTTTGTGAACATTCAGCATTGCATATGGTTTACATTATACATATTTTTTTGCTTATGCTTGAGTATAGTTTTCATTTTATTTGTTGGTATATTGGGTTGGCTAGCTGGCATATAGCAAATCATTTAATTTAATTTGTGTCTCTTAATGTTTTACTCTATCCCATTGTATAGAATCAAGTTCTTCTAACAAGACAGACAGCTGTGCTGCTGGGGACTTTGTTGGCCACTTCTTCTTCCCAGCTAAAGCACTAGGAAGTGTGCGACGGGTGGGCGTTTTGGGGGGACTGTCTTTTGTGATTTTGACGTTCGAAAAGTGCTGATCCTCAGCCTAATTTGAATAAATGACTTTTGATTTTGATATATTTATGTAGATGAGATGGTTGTTCAATCTTATTTAGTTCTTTTTCACACTCATTTAAATGCACACTTGCTTGTAACAGTGAATCAATATCGTTATCATTAGATAACTTTACAAAAGGGAGATGTCGTACTGTTTTATTTATTCTCTGACTGTCGCAGCAATCGTCTTCAATAATATTAAAATTAGATATATGATTAATAACATTACACATAACATAGTCACTAGGAGTAAACTTTAGAGTTTTAAAGAGAGCTACACAAGATTTTGGCAAGGCCAACATGCCTGTGCCGAAGAAGATCTCATCATAATTGCTAGGATCATTTTCATGTAATATGAGCCTTTCCGGGCTCTGATTGCACAAACAACCATGTATTGTTGTTTAACTTGAAAAATACATCAATTGAGCCATGTAACAATTAGTATTACAAGAATCTGGCAATGAACTTATAGCTTCGGTTAAGATTATTGTTTCACAAGTTGGATTTGCAATTGTAGAGTACACATTTCCTAAAGAACACACAATAACACTCGTTATGAATCACTTGATACTTCTCCGCTGTCACTAAGAGTGAATAGAACATACGATCTATTGTTACGGCCTAATAAGGTTTATTTGGAGCAATGAGTATTATAAGTATCAGGTTTGGTAACATCGTAAGGAGCTGGAAGAGGAACATTGTGATAAAGGTTGTATATCTGTGGAACGACGAGCGGAATTTTTGTTATAATAATACTCTTATTAAGACGATAATAACAAATTAAATCAGATAAGTCAATAATTACATGTATGTTCTCTAAAGATAAACTTGTAGGGAGTTCGCAGTGTGGCAGCTTATCTTTATGTAGGTCTAGTTCTTAGAATAATTGATAGGGACTGAGAACAGCTGGATGAAGAATGTTGAGCTTGCTAAATAAGATAGCGTTGTTGACGTCATCAATGCCAAAAGATAAGGCTATAGTAATATTTTCCAGGGAGTTCAATAGCATTATTAAATGGTTTTTTATTTCTAACTTATCACTTGAATTCGATAACTGTTCAAATACTACACGAATAGTATTTAAATTTTGATTTAGTTGGTTTTGATTCTTGTTAACTTTTAATATCGTATTATTGAAGGTTAAAATAGTAGATTGAATAACGTGGATATTATTTTTCACTAAGCGAGTCAGCTGTTTTTCGTCTGTTTGTAGGTACTTTAGTGATAGCACCCGAGAACTTTAAGGCATCGTCAGAGTCTAAAGTTCCGAAGATTGTTTTTAAAAGAGAGCCGCCAGCGTCAACGAGGCCTCGTTTAAAACGGTTTGGTTTTTTATCTTGAACTAGGTAGGATATTGACAAGAACTTACGAACATTATTAAGATGTTGATTTTGTAACGGCGATAGTAGATTAGTACGTTCTAGTTGGACTTTACTAGAAAAGCTAGTAACACAGAAATTGCTAACTTCTTTGATTAGAGCTTCGACTTTATCTAAATGTGGCTTTATATGGCTAATGTCTAAGTAGATTACGACATTCCACTGATCGTTTGTGAACTTAACGTTCAATAATTGGTCCAAGTATAGGCCTGGACTACCTACGATTGGAGTAATGAATTTGTAGCTCGAAGACGGCTGAAGTAATAACCTGAAATAGAAAAAGATAAGGCTATGACTAGCCTTATCTTTTTCTATTTCAGGTTTCTGTTGCGATTTTTATTTCATCGTAATGATGACAAACATGTTTTCGATTAATTAAAAGTGTGACTGTATGGTGACCATTGATTTTGACTATTTTAAAAGGACCTTTCTATGTAGGTGACATCGCCTTGTTCTGTTTATGATGGCATCGTAAGTACACCATGTCACCTATTTTATAGGTCACGGGTTTAGCATGAACATCGAAACGTTGTTTGGGTTTTTCTTTGGATGATTCTATATTTTGCAAGGCTTTTTCTCTACTATAATCTATGATTAAGAGCAAGAATATAGTCTGTATAGGTGTTTAGGTCTATGGTGTCGGCACTTTGAGGCATGTAAGGCTTGAATCCGAACAATAATTCCATCGATTGAAAGCCGGTAGTTAAATGCACATTAGTGTTGTACGCTGTCATAGCAGTTTGTAAATATAAGCTCCAGGTATGTCGGTTATCTTCGATGTATGATCGCAAGTACTCTTTAAAGTCGCATGGTTTCTTTCGAGAACGCCACACGTTTGTGGATGATACGGAGAGGCGAAGATATGAAAAAAAAATGATAAGAAATGAAAAGCACGAAATTTTGAGCAGTTTCTTCAGCGGAACACGTTGACATTGCAAACGCTTGCGAATACTTAGTTAAGTCGCCTTGCAATGTAAGGATAAACTTATACCCATAATCGTAAGTTTCTGGTAATGGTTCTACTACGTCTAAGAATACTTTTTCTGTGGGTTTCGTGGCTGTAGATGTGATTATCATAAGAGCGCGATTTGTTTGACGTAGTGGTTTGTTTATTTGGCAGGACTTACAACTCTTGACATAGTTTTCTATGTCTTGACGCATTTTTTTCCACCAATAAAGTGTTTTTAACCTATCATACATGCCAGAAATACCCGGATGTCCTGCTGAAGGTGAGTCATGATTATCTTTTAATATACGGGGAACCTCTGCGGGAGTAGGAAATAGTATATTATTTTGATAGATATGAACTTTGACGCCCGTGTTATGAAATAGAAATCCTATAATCTACACTAATATTATAAAGAGGAAAATTTTGTATTTTTGTTTGTTTGTTTGTAATGGATAAACTCAAAAACTACTGGACCGATTTTAAAAATTCTTTCACCATTAGAAAGCTACATTATCTGCGAGTAACATAAGCTATATAACAACACGCTACAACCAAGAAGAGCGGAGCAGTAATGAAAAATGTTGCAAAAACGAAGGAAAATCGCACGGGTAGGCGATTCGACGCGACGACGGAAAGGGTCGGGGGAACACGAAATTTAACGCGGACGAAGTTGCGGGCAGAAGCTAGTATTGTATAATTTGGTAAACGATAACTTCGTGAATGGATCTTGGAAATCGGAATTAGCAAATTCCTTTTCTTTGGAATACCACGCGGTTATCATTTTTCGATAGTCTCTTAACATATTAAAAATATCTTTTCACTTCAGTAGCTCAAACGTAGGTATAGGTTTTGCTGCCTGAAATCAGTGAGCAAAATGCGATTTTGCTCACTGAGTGAGACAAAGTAACTTTTTAATTTTTGTTTTCAGAAAACCGCGAATATCTTATTCAGCCTTGGGTTAATCATACAATTCGAAACATTTACACTCTATCTCTTTCCCGCCATTAGAAAAAGAGAGAGACAAAGACCAGCCCTTTCGAAGTTCCGATTTTGAATTTGACCTCAAAGACAAACACGTTCGGAAAATTGTACTGACTAAAGAAATTTTGCAAAAAGATAATTATGTCTTTTAATGTAATTTATTGAATTTTAAACTTATTGTTGTATTTAAACGAAAATAAGTATTTACTGCAAATAAAACTAATATTTAACCTGTAAATATTTATTTCTAGTTTCAATAATGTTACGTAAATATTTTGAATAATAAAATATCATGGGTGCTATTTCCGAATACGCCTTAATTTAAATAAAAGAACGGGAATAAAATTTCGTAGCTGGCGTAAAGAGTTGAATAAGTTAAAAAATATTAAAATAATCGTAAAATATGAGTGAAACTAGCGTCGAGAACAGTATTTTATTACCGGAAGAGTTAAAACAACAAGTTATTAATGCAGAATTAAGTTTCCTACCTGAGGAGTCTCGCGAGAAATATCTGAAAGCATACCATGTCTTCAATGAATGGAGACTTACAAAGGGCGCAAGCAGTTTTTCGGAGACGGTGTTGCTATCTTATTTTTTAGATTTATCACAGACGAGGCGATCATCTACAATGTGGAGTATTTACTCAATGTTGAAAGCTACTTTAAAAACAAAACATAACGTGCATATTGAAACATACGCGAAACTCGTATCTTTTCAAAAAAGAATGTCAGTTGGGCATAAGGCTAAAAAGTCCAAAATTTTCACGGCCGTTAACGTAGGAAAATTTCTTAATGAAGCTCCGGACTGCAATTTTCTTGCCGCTAAAGTAAGTGGTACCTATGTTACAGTCTATACACAAATTTTAATAACTTAAAATTTGTGTATAGACTGTTTTGTATAAAGGTACTTAGGTACTGCCTACAACAAATTTTTAGAGGCGCAATGAATCCTAGTCTGGCTTAGCAATACTGTTAAAATATTTAATAAGATATGTAAAAGATGGTGTAAACGTTAAATTATGCATATTAATTACGTAATATTATCATTACAGGTTGTACTGATCATAGGAATTAGTGGAGCGTGTCGCAATAATGAGCTATTACATCTAACAGTTAATAATAACGAAAAGCATTCAGATAAATTACTGTTAGTAAAATTGAAAAATACGAAGACGAACCTTGACAGGTCTTTTGTCGTACGCGAAGAATATGTAACTATTGTAGAAAAATACCAAAATTTACGTCCAGCCAATATAAAAACCCCATTTCTTCCCGTGGGTGTCGTAAAAGGCGACTAAGGGACTTACTAGAGAATGGGCAGCAGCGTTCCTATGCATTTTACCACCATACTGCGATCGCCAACCCAACTGCCAAGCGTGGCGATTATGGCAAAGCCCCCCAAATTGGGGGAGGCCTAAGTCCAGCTGTGGACGTCTTACGGCTGAAATGATGAATATAAAAACCGACCGATTTTTCATACAATACCATAATAATAAATGCTCAAGAAAGCCTATGGGAGTAAATAAAATAGGTGCTATACCGAAAGGAATTGCCACTTTCTTAAAACTGGAGGAGCCTCAGTTATACAAAAAACACGATGATACAAAAACCAGGATCTTACCACACTGTGGGCTGGAGCGATAATTGAAAAACATTTGGTAAATTTTACTATAAAATTATTTCTGATGTAAGTAAATTTCTTTTGCGAGAAGCATTTTGTTAAATACTGATTGATCACAGGCCAACAAATAATGGGGTCATGTAAGTTGTTAAAAAGTGGAGGGTCATTTCCGAAGTAATTTTTTGCGTAGAATCCGAATCCGGAGTCAGAATTGGCCCATCACGTCAGGATTTTGAGATATTTGAGGTTATATACCCAAAAAGTAGCGTTTTTAGCTACTTTTGAGGCTATGTACAGAAGACACAGATTTTTTTGGGGTTTTTTCTTTAGTTGTATCATATAGTACTACTCTTCTTCTTCGATTAAAGAGTCGCAGAGTTTAATTACGATTTTTCTTCACCAAGTTACGCCAATTTCAAATTAAAAAAATATTTTCTCTTGAAAATTTGTATTCCGGGGGTGTTCGAGGTTACCAATTACGAATTTGAAGTCAAGATATTAAAGATTTAGGAAAAAACCAGTAGAAAAAGCCTGTTTCAAAGTTTTTAATGCAAATAAATACTCATGACATTAATGGGACAAATCTCGTCATTTGAAATTTGGCGTAACTTGGTGAAGAAAAATCGTAATTGAACCCTGCAACCCTCCAATTGAAGAAAAAGAGTAGTACTATATGATACAACTAAAAACAAAACCCCAAAAAATTCTGTGTCTTCTGTACATAACCTCAAAAGTAGCCAAAAGCGCAATTTTTTGGGTTTATAACCTCTAATATCTCAAAATCCTGACGTGATGGGCCAATTCTGACTCCGGATTCGGATTCTACGCAAAAAATTACTTCAGAAATG
This sequence comes from Aporophyla nigra, assembly GCA_947507805.1. Classification (NCBI taxonomy): domain Eukaryota; kingdom Metazoa; phylum Arthropoda; class Insecta; order Lepidoptera; family Noctuidae; genus Aporophyla; species Aporophyla nigra. The sequence goes on along the minus strand of OX382292.1, from coordinate 18,901,575 downwards.
ACCCTCCACTTTCCAACAACAAAACCATGTTGGCCTGTATTATCAACCTATATGATTATTATTATTTTTCATTATTATTATTATTTATTCATAATCAAGTAACAATGGACTCAATAGGTATACAATTATAAAACAATACACATACAAATTTAGAATTGAAATCAAAATTAACAATAAAAATTAATCTTTAAATTTATTCACCAAATTGTCATCAAAAAATAAAATAAATAAAAACACATACAATAATTATAATATTTTCTAACCGGCATCGACAGCGTGGAAACAATCAGTGCGCGCCATCGCAAACATCCCTGATGCGCTACCGAAACGAGGCAGCCCCAACACCGCCCGGAACGCATTGTTGTACTAGATATGGAGGGCGCTGTATGCCCTGCCAGTATAGTCAACCCACAGGCTGCAAGTGTAAAGGGCCGTGCAGTACGCTTTAAAAAGCGTGACCTTCACAGCAACAGAACAACGCGCAAACCTGCGGGCTATCATGTTGGCTCGCACAGACAGCACCCTCCGCTCTCGCTCCATGTCCGCATGGTCTTTAAGGTCCTCGGTGAGATGATGCCCCAGATATTTAAATTGGTCCACTCGGTCCATTGGGACACCCTCGAGATGAACAGGCGGTAAATTTATAGGACTCGACACACCGATGGCCTGAAAGACCATGAATTGGTTTTTCTTCCCATTATACCTTAGTCCATGTCCACGCGCGTATTCAGTACACGTACTGAGAAGTCTTCTCAGCCCACAAATCGACGCGCTCAGCAACGCCATGTCGTCGGCATAACTAATATTGTTGACAGAAACTCCGTCTACATAGCATCCGACATGTTAACTGCTGAGCGAGACCATCAGTTCGTTCATATAAATGTTGAACAATGTAGGCGAGGTCAGACCGCCTTGCCTTACGCCGCATTCGCTAACATAAGGGTCCAACATTGCCCCCGCCCATCGGACACTATTGACCTGGTGCCCGTACCAGTACCGGAGTATGCTGACGAGTTCCACTGGTAAGTCCGTACTCTCCAGCTTCCCCCACAGAACATCGTACGAGACGAGGTCAAAGGCCCTAGATAAATCGAGGAAGCACGCTTATACCGGGGTCTTTCTCATCGTGTAATATTTAACGGTGTGCTATAGACACAGTATTGCACTCTCTGTGGACAGTTTAGGTCGAAAACCTATTAATAAACGAAAAATTATTATTGATGAGCAAAAATTTATGAAATCTAGTATGGAAGGAAATATACAAATTATCTTGTTGTTTTTCAAAACTGTGTTTAATTTTGTTGACATTTTCATAACTCTCAACATCTACATGTAATCTCAATGCTAATCTCGAGGACAAAGCTGCGTATAATTAATGATTAAACGATAAGTTCGTATAATATTCTAAATAAATACACTGGGGTAATGGGAGGGTGGGATGCTAAACTCTTTGGACAAAGCCTTCGTATAATTATAATCGAACTTCACTTAAGGTAAGTTCGTGATGCAAAGGAGGAAGCACCGTTCGCGAACCAACAAGAACCGCTGCGGAAAAGCTACTCCGAAGCCTGAAGTCAGCTTGCGCGCTGCTAAACCGAACACTCCGATGTACATTTCCCGCCTACACTACACCACTAAGGCGGAAGACATTGTGGAGTACGTACGCCAGAAGACGAAGTACATGCCGAGGGTGCAGTTACTGGAGTCACACCGCAACGTCAACTTCAAGGCGTTTGTGGTGCGTGTACCGAATTGTTATCTGCCCGTCGTCATGGACGAAGACTTTTGGCCACAGGACGTGGTGTTCCGTCGCTTCCGCGGACAAGTGCCACAGGACAGCTCACGGAGAAGCTAACAAAGTGAAGTGTTACTAACATAGTTTAAGGTACTATTATTAACACAAGTTTTTGTATTACTTATATATGTTAGTTTGTAAGGTATATGTCTATGGGTCATAGTAACCTGAGAATAAAATGTTTATTATTATTAATCATTAATAAAGCTCACTTCTCGCTAATTTTACCTTAGTTTCCATGGTGAGATTTTTAAAGAACAGCAATGTTGATGTTCTTACATTCTTACTCAAATACTCAAAAGTGATTTTATACAGTCACCATTTTGGTCTCATGACGACTGACGCGGGTTTAAAACTCATCAGTCCCAGATCTCTCTTGAAGGTTTGACTATGTGAACCACAATACACTGATATGTTAATTCCACCACTGAAATTCGTGGACAAGCTGGTGATCTTGTTTTTTTTTCTTATCTCTCGTTCATCATCATTTAGACGGCAAAAATTAAACGTAAGTGGGACTCTAGTGATTCGAACCGGCATGGCTCAAGGTTCAATTCTTGGCCCTTTCTTATTTGTAGTTCATATTACGACCATCTGATAGATGTTTGTTGTTTATTCATTTTTGAGTTGTTAAGGGACATAGTGGTATCATAAGCTAACGCCATCTTTTCATGAAATAGTTAAAGTACCTCATTCCATTTACATTCTTTTAAATTTATGTTAAAATCAAACGAACAGTTGTAATTTATATTTTTTATTGAATACTTAAGTACCATTCATAGTACTTGAAGGTGTACAAAGTATTACAAATGATGAAGTTACTTGACAATTTTTTAATGTAAGGTAAATTGTAATGTGGGTAATATTTTGTTATATCGTCCTGAATTTGTTTGTAATCGTGGTGGGGTGTAAATATAAATTACTTCTTCTATATGTAGTACCTGGACAGCTAGAAACTGTCTAGGTAATTGTTTCTATTTTATCAAGTACCGCGTCCATGGTTTCTAAAAAAAAAAAAATTACGTTACTATTTTCAGCAGAAACACTTTTTTTTCCTGTAAAGGAAATTTTTGATCAATAATATTAAATTTCTGTGTTTATGTTAGGTACCTAAAATAGTTCTGTTTAACATTCCAATACTGTTACCTAGTACAGAACAAAAAAACCGTTCGGTTCTTAATAAATTGAGCATGAACAGACAAGGAAAATGATTTCTCTGTATGAGTAATGTAAGATACAACCACAAGTTAACTTACCTCCAATGTCGGTACCGTGAATATCAAACGATTCAAAGAAGTCTGGCAGTGAGCAACAGTATGTATACTTGTCGCTGCTAGTAAACCAATCATCATATTTGTCACAAATGGCTTGTGTCTTGCATTTGATATCCTTTGCCATTGGTTTAGGATCGTTAACATGGACAATAGCCACGGCTTCATCATCATCGAGCCGTACTACCTGCAATTAAATTCGTTTGATTATGTTGGCCGGTCAGCATGTGAACAATTTATGATAGAAACATAATTATTATGAATCTATACCTACTAATATTATAAAGAGGTAACATTTGTATGTAAGTTTGTATGTTTGTAAGTTTGTATGTAGGGAGTAATCTCCGGAACTACTGGTCCGAATTAAAAAAATCTTTCTGTGTTGGGTAGCCTATTTATGGAGGAAGGCTATAGGCTATATAACATCACGCTAAAACCAAGAGGAGCGGAGCAGTAATGAAAAATGTTGCTAAAACGGAGAAAATTGCACGGGTATGCGATTCAACGCGACGGGAAGGGTCGGGGGAACAAGAAATTTATCGCGGACGAAGTCGCGGCAGAAGCTGGTATTCAATAAAAACAAAACCCTTTACCGCCCAACGAAGTGGGCACAGGTCAGCTAGTTATGAATAAACATCACTATCCCGCCGATAATCCCCAAACGGTAAGGCAGAGGTGTACTTAGAATACCCACATTTCGACAGATATGTTTAAGTCCCATATCATAGAGAGAAATAGATATCATCGCGAGTAAAACTGGTTGAGGCAGACAAAGGAGCGTGGAGATTTGCACATGAATAGAGAGGCCTATGCTCAGAAGTTGGTTGAAGTAGGGCTGTAGATGGTGGTGATGAATAGGGACGAGCATATTGCCATCACCCATGCACATATCCAGATTACGGCCTGCTACTGAAAAATTCCTGATGGAAAAACTCAAAAAAACTTATGCCCAATCTGTGAATCGAACCCAGAACCTCATGCTTAGTACTAGCGCTTGTGACCACTAGACCAACAAGGCAGTCAGCATACAATTAATGTTATTTATTTAAACTATTGCTGATTAAAAAATATTCTTGTAAAATTGAAGAAAGAAGAGAATATTCTTATAAAATTGGTGGGAAGAGGGTAGTGGTGTAATAAGTATAAGGTATTTTTAACCGACTTCAAAAAGAGGAGAGGAGGTTCTCAATTCGGATGTTTTTTTTTTTTAATGTATGTTCGGCCATAACTCCGTCATATATAGACGGATTTGCAAAATTCTTTTTTTGTTTGAAAGAAGTTTATTCCGAAATGGTCCCATATAAATTTCATATAGATCCTGAGATAGACACCGGAACTCTTTAAGAAATGACAGCAAATCAACCGCGATTTCTGCTATCGCATAAATATGCATTGTTTGTTTGGAATTAGTGCGGGGTGGATACCACAACTAAAAATTTAAAAATAAAAACTTTTTTCCAAAAAAAAAACAACCGACTTCCTTAAAAACACTACAAAGTGAAAAATAACTTTAATTTCGGAAGTCGGTGGCAAAAAAAACATAAATACAGATCCTAAGACATCGACTTCCGAAATTAAAGTTATTTTTCACTTTGCAGTGTTTTTAAGGAAGTCGGTTGTTTTTATTTTGGAAAAAGTTTTCTTATTTACCTTCCATAAATATCGTGGTATAATAGCTCCATTTTTCTCTTGCAGTGTGTGCGTGCCAGACCAGGTAACGAGGTCTGTGTAACGAGGCAGCACGTCTCTCACCATATTATTAATTTTTTCCCATGACGGCTGAAATCATACAATTCGTTTTAGACATGCTCATGCTCATAGGCCCGATATCAATTTTGCCAATCGTAAAATGATATAATTGGCTAGAGTTATTATAGTTGTAAAATAGAACTAAAATGAATTAATAAGGTAAAAATAAAAAATATTATAGGTTGGTACGCAAGCTCAAAATGCGTGGTTTTCGAAAATGTGGAAAGTGACCTCAAAAGGCATGTGGATAGTTAACTGCTTGAATTCTTACCAAGGTATTCTTTTTGTGCTTTATTTAACAAGAAGTAGCACTTACTAACTTAAGTAGTTGCGATTTCTGCTTGAATAAAGCACAAAAACTCATATAATTTACATGATTTGGGGCTAAAACAGAGATGTAAACAAAGCATCGGATCGTATCGTGGCTGCGACTGTGGCAGTAACTTGAACTATAGAAATTTTAGACATATTTTTGAGCTACAAACCGTAGCAAAATTTGCCTTTTATTGCTTTTTTTAACCCCCGACGGAAAAAGAGGGGTGTTATAAGATTGACGTGTCTGTCTGTCTGTCTGTCTGTGTGTCTGTCTGACTGTGTGTCTGTCTGTCTGTGGCATCATAGCTCCCGAACGGATGAAGCGATTTCAATTATTATTTTTTTGTATTAAAGGTGACTTATGTGCGAGTGTTCTTAGATATGTTTGATGAAAATCGGTTGAGCCGTTTAAAAGTTGTGGGGGGTGAAAGTGGGGAAGAATAACCGAATGTCTACAAATATACTCGAGTGGGGTCTCAAATGAAAGCGCACGGAAAGAGAATATTGATGACTTAATTGAGAATGTTCTTAGCTTCGCTTGATGAGAAAATTGGTGGTGGGAAAATTGGGACATGGAAATCCGATTGTCACGTGAGAGTATCAATGACTACATCTCAGTCTTTGCAATTCTGCTAAAGATGATTTGTCATGTGGGTTATTAAATAGTTTTCTTTGGTCGAGCTCACAAATTGCTACACCATCCAAGGAAAAGGCCAAGCCTTAAGCAGAGTAAAAATACTCTACTTAAGGCTACATAGGCTTGGCCTTTTGTGAAAGTACTTTTACCTAAGTAAACCACAGCTTTTTCAACTGTCGTCCCTTGCAACTTATATGCCGTAATCGCCCAACATAAAATGATAGGAAACATTGTTCTTTCAATATTTCCAAATCCTCTAAGACCTTGAAAAGTTACATTATATGGCCTTATCAGAATCCACCCATTCTCGTCAACACAACTCCGGCCGATAGTGGCATCATCAAATTGAATTGATATTGTTTTTGGAAGCTTCCCATCTTCCTGTTGGCCACGGCGAAGTTCTATGTATTTACAACTTAACAAAATCTACATTATAATAAGTATACCTATAAAAAGTATAAAATAAAAATTAATTTAAAAAACCCCCGACACAAAAACCTAAAATCCCTTTAAAAAGTAAAAAATAATTTAAAAAAAAACTCAATCTTGAAGTACCTAAGTATGTATTAATAATTTAAAAAAAACATACGTCGCGTTGGGGGACCGCTCTGCGAGGGCAGACATCATTGACGGTCGTATCCTAAATGCAATATTTAGAAGTAATTTTATAAAAGTTTTCTTCAGTTAGGTAATAGACTATTTGTAATTAAATTGTTAGGTTTGGAGCGGTCCCCCAACGCGACGTATGTTTTTTTTTGAATTATTAATACATACTTAAGTACTTCAAGATTGAGTTTTTTTATTATTTTTTACTTTTTAAAGGGATTTTAGGTTTTTGTGTCGGGGGTTTTTAAAATTTTTAATTTTTATTAACGTGCTGCATTGACTTGCACAAAAAAATACATGCATATTCCCTATTATTTAAAAGTCATAAAATAGTGCTTAATAAAATAGTGCTTACCTTTGCAGCATCGCAAGGGAGCCAGACCGGGACAACATTCAGAGGATCGATGAATGAGCTCTTCTTAGCAGGGCCATCATTAAAGTCTATTGCATTCACAAGCTGTGACTTACTATAACAACACGACGACATCGTGTCCTTACAAGTAAATCCTCTCTCAGTTTTTTTGGTGCCTATTCCTGGGTATGTGTGCCAGTTGTAGCCGACGCTCACACCGTTGTTGTTTGTTTCAGTCATTATGTTGCGTGTGTATAGGGGCATATTGTTTTTAGTGTCGAAACAGACTTCGTAAGCCTCTAAGAAGCCAGGGACGTTATAGCCCACTCTCAATAATTCGGAGGTTTCCGATAAGCATTTCCCTTTCTTTCTGATTACGGAGGGTTGAATGCTCTGGGTGCACTGCAGTTCTGAAAGCTTGTGAATTTTGCCTTCTACTACGAAAGAGTCTTCTTTATAACAATATGCCTCTACCTTGTTCTTTTTAGAGAAGTTTTTAAATGTATTTGTCTCTTTTTGGCTTGGACAGGACAATGTGATTTTTTGTTCTTGTTCCACTAATATATAATGTTCTGTATTTTCCAATGTATGCCAAAATCCTTTGTCATTTAGTACGAGCGGCATGTATTGCTTGTCTGCATTTCCCAAGTTTCTACTTAACAAACATGCTGGAACAAAATAATATTATTAGATGGATGTATGAGGTTGAAGATGTAGGTAGATATTGCACTTTAAATCTTTGATTTTATTGATTTACTGTTGATTATAAGTTGTGGACTGAGTACTAGGCAGCGCCTGCTGGCGGTGCGTGGTCAGGTTTATCAATATTTGAATGACACACGGACCAGTACCGTATGTCAATTCTTGTCAGATTACGGGTACCTACATCATTTTTTATTGGCTCGCCAGTTTTGATTTGGTGCTATGGACGCAACCTGGACGCAACTCAAAGATCACTCTTGCGTGGAGACTTAACCTCTATTCGCTAGTATACTCAATACTTGCCTGAAGACGTGACGTCAAAACTCCTCTGTATCGATTTGTGCACGTTGCTAACGTTACAGGTATAGTGACCTACACCCGCTAAGTTTAGATCGGTTAACACTTTGCCATTCAACATCCATTCAACCTGAAAGGTACAAAGCATATATTATGTAGTGTGTAGTACGATATATTCAGTTTCCCCATAGTATTTTCACTTGGTCTAAACATTATTCTATTAGCACAGTATATTGAGACTGTTAGAGATCTTTAAGTCCAATAATTGTCATTACTACAAAGTTAAGGTTATTTATATTTATGTCTTTGTAATTTATCTTTTTCATTTAAAATATTTAAAGGTACATTACAAACTTACTGATGGCTTCGGTTTCGCGCCGTCTCGAATGTCACAGTTTTGTGTAATATGTGATACAACTCCTCGCCAGTTGTTAAGATTATGAACGTCGGATTGAAACTCCGGTGCACTACCGACGTCCACCACGTACGTGTGTGTATATGTATTTCCATGCTTATCGCTCACACGACACGTATAGTTGCCGTCGTGATCGGTGAATAAAGCATTAGTTATTTTTATGTATGGTTCTGTGATGTCCGCGACCTTCGTCTGTGGAAACAGATCCATATTTTAGTTAACCTTAAACAGATAATCAAGACATTAAAAAAACACATCATAATATTTAGCGACCCTCATCTACGTATTTTATGACTTGACAAAACATCGAGATTTTTTATTATATCTCAGTTACGAGATGCTAAATTATTTTACATGTCGCAGATGGATTCTCGAATTCTCTGTTTCACATAACCTATAGCCGTTTTACGAAACAGCTCTGTTATGTAAAACATGTAGATACCATATGAAGCGCCTGCTTCGCCAGTTAATTTAGATTAAGTATTCACCGTACCGTGTGGTGCCGGACATAAAGAATAACACCCCATTTCTTCCTGTGTGTGTCGTAAAAGGCGACTAAAGGACTTACTAGAGAATGGGCAGCAGCGTTCTCTATGCATTTTACCACCATACTGCGATCGCCAACCCGCCTGCCAAGCGTGGCAATTATGGCAAAGCCCCCCAAATTAGGGGAGGCCTAAGTCCAGCAGTGGACGTCTTACGGCTAAAATGATGATGAGATAATCAAGACATTAAAAAAACACATCATAATATTTAGCGACCCTCATCTACGTATCTTATGACTTGACAAAACATCGAGATTTTTTATTATATCTCAGTTATATGCTAAATTATTTTACATGTCGCAGATGGATTCTCGAATTCACTGTTTCACATAACCGATAGCCGTTTTACGAAACAGCTCTTTTATGTAAAACATGTAGATACCATATGAAGCGCCTGCTTCGCCAGTTAATTTAGATTAAGTATTCACCGTACCGTGTGGTGCCGGACATAAAGAATAACACCCCATTTCTTCCTGTGGGTGTCGTAAAAGGCGACTAAAGGACATACTAGAGAATGGGCAGCAGCGTTCTCTATGCATTTTACCACCATACTGCGATAGCCAACCCGCCTGCCAAGCGTGGCGATTATGGCAAAGCCCCCCAAATTGGGGGAGGCCTAAGTCCAGCAGTGGACGTCTTACGGCTGAAATGATGAATGATGATGATTCACCGTGCTCCGTGTGTGTTTACCGCATGCACCGGCGACATGGACTCAACTCGAAGCTGGCTTGCCCCTAAACCACTTGCCGGTCTACCTAACTAGACCTCCTCTTCCTTGCTGACTTACAATTTTTGGCCGCGGCGTCGAGGAATAAGACTTGTTTGACACAGTTGTAGTCTCCGATGAGTCGAGTTCCGGCGGCGAAGAGGTGGTGCTCAGCGACGAGTCCGGGGCTCGTGGACGTACTTTAGTCTATAAAGTTATTAATTTTGCATGTTAGGTTAGGTTAGTTATTTCTAATAATTTTTAAAATGCCTTTGACATATTACGGTATTTGGGGTCCTTTGAAAAGTGTAAGAGGCGCCGAAGCCAACTTGCAGAGGCCTGTTAGACACTTCTAATGAATTGTTGTTATTATTATTAAATAATAATATTTACCTAATTAATTATTATCATTGCCATTGTATTTAATAGACTTTTAAACAAACCACGCTGATAGCAATTTTAAGAAGTGTGACTATAGTCTATTCATTTTAAGGAAAAGTTGAAACATAGTTGTCACTCAACGTAACCACGCCTCTGAATGAAAACCAATGAAATCATAGTAAATTAGAAACCCTTGTTCATGTTGACCATTACGGACGCGTCTTTCTCAATTTACTATGATCTAATTGGTTAAGGGGGGTGTTGCTAAGCTGAGTAACAACGATTAGTCACTATTTTCTTAACGCGAAGACTATAGATCAAACAAGAACAATACAAAGGAAATTAACTTGTAGGTACGGCTGTTAATTACTCAATTAACATCAAAACTATTTTGACTATAGTTGTAGCGTTTTAGCATAGCAATAGCAGTCACTGCACTTTTCCTAATATCCATACAGTAAATCACGTATGGGTTTTCGTTACCACAACATATTAAAGACCGAGATAGCTATTATTCCAGGGCATTAACGGACTATTTCAGTTTTAGAAATTTAAAATGCTAGAAAATGTAAGTAGGCCAAAGACCACTGTTGCTATACCAAACAAGCGAGAACTGAAGTAATAAATGTTGTAGAAATGTGAATATACTTACTATAAACCATTTAACAGATTGGGATGCAGAATAATACCCGTCACATTTTATTTTGTCCGATTCACCCTGTAGTAAGTACACGAAATTTTCTTTGCCGAAGTTCGTGGGTAGCTCTGCAGAAGAATAATACAATACATATAACATTTTTTTAATGTTCAAGAAGACAGTCAGTCGTGATAAAATATTAATTGCTAAAGGCATCAAGTAGATAACATCTTATTGTCAACTAGCTTCTGTCCGCGACGTCGTCCGCGTTAAATTTCTTGCTCCCCCGACCCTTCCCGTTGCGTCGAATCGCCTACCCGTGCGATTTTCCCCGTTTTAGCAACATTTTTCATTACTGCTCCGCTCCTCTTAGTTGTAGCGTAATGTTATTTAGCCTCGATAAATAGGCTACCCAACACAAAAGATTTTTTCAATTCGGACCAGTAGTTCCTGAGATTAGCGCGTTCAAACAAACAAACTCTTCAGCTTTATAATATTAGTATAGGTAGATGTCAGATGCATTGCTTTCATTAAACGTTGAAGTGGAGGCAACCGAAAACCAAATTCTAGGTTAATAAAATATCCGTGCTGTGGTTATTAATAAGATTTTCTCATCAAAATAGCACTATTACCACCTGTCCACGATTTACAAGCAGGGACCTTATATGAAATAGTTACCAAATAACATAACTGTCTCGTTAGTGCTGAGCATATCGAACTCAAACTCAAAGCATTTATTTCAAATAGGCACATAAAAGGCACTTTTGAACGTCATGAGTTCCTGGAATCAAACGCAGGTCAGAGTTTCAAAGTTTTGTTAGGTTTTTCTTTAAGGAATTTCTCAATGGCAGCCCATAGTCTGGATTCAAGCCCGGTTGATGGGCTCCGTCCCCCATTCACATTAGATTCAAACATAACTGGCAAAATGGGTACACGGCTGCCTAGCCGTAACAGACATAATGTTACAATAACAAACTTACTTTCAACTGTTGCTTCGAGCGTGGTGCTAACTGTACTAATGTGGTTCTTAGCCTCACACGTGTACATTGAAGAGTCTTTTTCTGTCGGCTTCGTAATTACTAGAGCTCCGTCCTCGATTATGTACTTTGAATCTGAAATTAGCGATAATTATAATCATATTAGACAACGCTGTTTTACTACCTATCATCATCATCATTTCAGCCGTAAGACGTCCACTGCTGGACTTAGGCCTCCCCCAATTTGGGGGGCTTTGCCATAATGGCCACGCTTGGCAGGCAAGTTGGCGATCGCAGTATAGTGGTAAAATGCATAGAGAACGCTGCTGCCCATTCTCTAGTAAGTCCCTTAGTCGCCTTTTACGACACCCACGGGAAGAAATGGGGTGGTGTTATTCTTTACGTCCGGCACCACACCTACACACTACCTACACTACCTATGAGCCTAAATAATGAATTAAACCAGCACGGGTCGATCGATCAGCCGATCTATTCTGGTAAAATGTCACCGGAAAAACGTAAGTAAGTGTCAATAGTGTCAATCCCTATCAACAGCGGTGGAATGTAAGCCATCTAAATAACGACGGTGAATGTTTTGCAGAATAGACCTTGCCGCGTTTAGTCCGTGGATAGTTGAGAAGGCAGACATCTTAAACATATCAAGTTCCTTCTGAGCCTCGAAAAGCATGGTCAGCTGTTGGTCCTGGCTGTCATTCCCAGATATTTGACAGTTGTTACGGGTCGTCAGATGGCCAAAAGAGCCAATCTTAACAAGGAGTATCATGTTACCCAGATATTGGTTTGTGGAGGTCAGATAGGCAATCACTCCGTGTAAAATACTGGTTTCCAGTCGCATTCGGTTAGACTGAAAGCCGATGCCAACATAGTTGGAAACATGCAGATTGCAAATAATATTTTATTGTAGAGAAAAGCACCACTAGGTACTATACCATCGAGTATACTTAAATTGTTGTTTTAAAAACACGATGTAACAATCTAAGAAAAAATTAAAAGCTGTCAAAGCCATACAGTTCGCGTGTCGCAAACTACGTTTAACACTGATGACTGACTACAGACTCGCATATTCTATGGCTAATATTCTATGGGTGTATAAGGACCAATTTTTCATATGAAAATTGACTATGTGACAAATTTATCAAACGCGACTGACTGCTGTCCTCAGATGCTCTTTATAAAGTGTTAATTTAATCACAGTAGGTTACGAGCACATGACAATTTGTCACATTAACACGATAAGTATAGTTCCAGAAATTGGCCCTCAGTTTCTCAATGATTTGTTTTTTTAACACATAAATTACATACCGGGTTTAATTGTGGAGCCTTTTAATTTCCATGTTATAACTGGTTTTGGATTACCATCGACAACACAAGGGATCCTTAAAGCTAGATCTCCTTCGATTCCTTCTATTGTTGTAGAATTTTTCATAATTTCAGGCGCAACTGTAAAAATAAGATTAGTTCAGTAATACAAGACAAAAAGTAGGAATGAAGTAAGTAAGAAGTATCTAGTAACAAACAATTTTGAAGATGGTTAGAAAGCGTAAAAATAGTCAGTACTGAAGAGGTTCCCTAAGACCGATGCCTGACGGGTCGCGTGATTTGTTTGAAAGAGACACCGTGGCCCTGGCATATGGACATCTGAAGGAACAAGAGTGGATTTTAGTCAGTAAAAGTTTGACACGCCCTTCCGCTCTACCCAGAGCGGAAGACGTCATTTGATGATTTCCCACCCAGAAAAGAAAAAAAGGTGGGTCTCAGTGGAAGTGTGCCAGACGATCAGATCCAGCCTGTCACTTGATGCCCACCCGCAGCGGCGCCCTAAGGCAGGCCCCTTAGTTCATTCGTTTTATGCCCTGACTGGACTTAATTTATTGAGGCATCCACAGGATGGACCGTGTAAGCTGTAGAACCATTTTATATTGTTATAAAGAGGTACACTCGTAGATGAAGACGATGATTGTGTCAACATCATCATCATTTCAGCTACAAAACTTCCACAACACTGAACATTGTCCTTCCTCAAGCAACGCCACTTAAGCCTCTACTTTGTTGCGCCCTCACGTCTCTAGCCGCCGCAGAAGGAGACGTCCCAGCGTCGGGAGTCGATCGCGGACTCCCGGCCACCGTAGGCGCGAGCTTGCGGGCGGCGAGCAATGGGTAGCTCGCCGCCCGGTAAGGACCAGGCCCGGGTCGACGGCACGTAGTGTTCCACGCGCGCCTCTATGTCAGCAGTACTGAAGGGGTCTGCTAGGACCTTGCTTGCCAGGGTCGCGAGATTTGTTCGAAAGATATACCCAAGAGCGGAAGACGTCATTTGATGATTTCCCACGCACAAAAAAAGCCTCCACTTTGTTGGAGGCCTCGAACATGACGTCGTCTTTCGGTTTTTGTAGGAATAAAACGAATATTACTTACATTCAACAATAAGCTTCATGAGGTGTTCATCGCTTCCGAGTTCGTTCTTTGCCACACATTTGTAGCTCCCCGCGTGTTTTTTCTCAACCCTTGGAATATTTAGAAGTTTTTCGGATCCGGGAATTGGTAAAATCTTTGAGCTGTCTACAAATATCCATGTTATTGTTGGCTTTGGTTCACCTTCGACCCTGAAATATTGAGACGTTTGCTTTATCTGCCTATAGTGTTCCCACAGCTGAACCACAAGCCTCCTCACGATGAGGGGGATTGGACCGTAATCCACCACATGTTCCCAGTGCGGGTTGGTAGATGTCACATGTCTTCCAATGTTTGGTTCTAGAACATGCCGGTTTCCTAACGATGTTTTCCTTCACCGTTTTGAGAGCAGTATTGATAAAATAATTTACGCAAAGTAGAGCCTGTCTGTGTTCGAACCAACGACCTGCAACTCGTAAGTTGCAGTCGTTACCACTGGGACACTACTGCTCTCAAATGATTCAATAATTTATCATTATGATTTTGCTTTCTCCTGTGAACACTTCAAGACTAACCCTCCTCCCTGGAGGTATTGTGGACATATGAATGAAAACGATTTTAACCGTCGAAAAAAAATGGAGGAGGTTATCAATTCGACGCGTATAAATGTATTTTTTTTAATGTATGACCACTTATAACTTTTTACATAGTACTCCGATTGTGATAATTATTTTTTTATTGGAAAGGGTTTACTCCAAGGGTGGCCCCATATAAATTTGGAAAACAAAATAAAACTCTAAGGGTCGGAAAACAGGGGATGATTGATTGTTCACTCATTGATTGTAATGGATAACCACGCATAACTTTGTACAGAGTAGTCCGATTTTGATAATTCTTTTTTCATTGGATAGGGTATACCTTGCCAAGTATTATTAGTACATTAAAGCTACAAAAATTACATAATAAAACCTTTTTTTTATTATATCCCCAGAACGATACCTATTTGAAAAAAAAAAAAACAAAGTTTGTTGTTAGTTCCTTTTTAATAAATCTTGGAGGGAATTCGTTTCGGTCGGTCGATAATCACAAAGTTCTATCCTTATTTCCATTCTATCATATCGTTCAAATGAATTCAGACTCTGATGGATAGTATGTTACGCATTTAGGATGCTGGATTAGTCGATTAAAGTGCCAGTCCACACGTTGTTCAGTATTTATTTTGCACCATTCACTGTATTAAAACACTTACGTGCACTCGATAGTAGCCGGCAGTCCCAGTCTCACTTTCTTCACAGTAACTCCTGATACTCGTGGTGCCTCTGTAAATAATTACACACCATATGTAAGTTAGAAAGTAGTAAGTGTGGTGTGGTGTGGTGGTGGTGGGAGTAGTAGTTAGTGTTGTGTGTTGTATGTATGTGTGTGTGTTAGTTAGGTAGTTGGTGTTGTGTTGTGTGGTAGTTGCGATCAAAAGTAATGAGCTATTTTTACGAGCCAAATTTTTTTACAGAAAAACGTTTCCTTTTTGTGATCAAGGCTCACTTGTACCTGAAATACTGATTAAATCTAAAAAGTAATATCTTGCAAGCATCCAGCAGAATCAGAATACTTTTTATGTGATGGTATCTAGATGGAAGCCGCCAATGTCTTTGGCTTGTTCACTTTAAATGCATGTCTTTGAAAAATCCATTATAGAAAAAAGTCTGTAGCGGGTTATTGTGTGATCTTGCAAGTCAGTGCAAATTTCCAAAGAGTGATGTTATGTTACTGCTGCATAAATGCAGCAGTAACATACACCGAGTTGTTTTAAAATCCAAACTGCAGTATCCGAACAGCACTGCATTGTTTGCCATTTTCCTGCATATATTTTACATGGTCACCTGTACTGTACATTCAAATTTCTTAGTAGCAGCCCGGAGTTTGGAAGTTGGCGGTGTGATACCCCCGTGCCTCGGAAAGCACGTTAAGCAGTTGGTCCTACGCCTGATCTCTCTCCGGTCGTGTCGGATTGCCGTCCCATCGGACTATGAGAGTGAGGGAAGAGTGAGTGCTCCTGTGTCTGCGCATACACTTGAGCACTATAATATCTCCCGCGCCGATGGCTAGTCTCCGTTGAGATTGGCCGCCGTGGCCGAAATTCGGTCTGGAGGACTATATACATTCAAATTTGCAACGGGATAACACGACATCTTTATAAATTAAAGCAACTTCTGTGTGGTAATTATTTATGAAGGACATAACTAGCTCATAACTGAACATGGTTGCCAAAAGTACTTACTACGAATGTGCGTTTTAAACGTCGCACTGACTACGCCGACGTCGTTCTTCGCCTCACACGTGTACGAGTTAGTGTCGCTCACCCGTGGATTAAGTATTATGAGCGTTCCGTCTTCTATGGAATACTTCGCACCTGAAATGTAAGAAACTAAAATTATATACTTATATTTACTTAAACAAAGGCTTCACGAGGAGCTGGTGGCTGAATAATAATATCCGCACGGGTCAATCGAAGGTTAATCTACGCTTGCTGAGGTCTGTACGTGGGTATGTTACCAACCAAAACATATCGAGACTTCTCCGTACCTCGTAAAGCACTCTCTCTCTTTGCCTAGCCTTATCCCATTTCATTTGGGGTCGGCTCTCCTCGTCATTCTTCGCCAGATGTTTCGGTTCTGGGTCGTCGAGTCATTCACTTGGGCTTGCTTCAGGTCATTGTTGACTACAGACATCCAAGTGAGAAGGGGTCTACCTCGCTTCTTTGGGCCTGTGCTCATCTCGAGGACTTGCTTAGTCATGTGTTCCTTTGGTCTTCTCATGACACGGCCATACCATCTCAGGCGCGCTTCAGAGAGCTTTTGTTCCATTGGGCGCAGGGCCGGATTTGGGGGAGGGCAACCGGGGCTACAGCCCCGGGGCCTCCACAAGTGAGGGGCCCCCACAATGAGAATTAAAAAAAAACATGTTACCACTAACTACTAAGAGTAATACCTATATTCTTATTATTTAATTATTTGTCTTGTAATAAATTATTGAAACACTACAATTCAAAAATTTATTCATAAATTTGGAAAATTATTAGGGGCCTCCACTCCTTTCTTGCCCCAGGGCCTCCAGACCTCTAAATCCGGCCCTGATTGGGCGGATCTTAAAACTTCCTCTAATATGCTCGTTCCTTATTCTGTCCTTAAGAGTGACCCCTCCTGCCCATCTCAGCATCCTCATCTCGGTGGTGTGGGCTCTTTGTACCTCGTAAAGCACATTATGCCAATACCAACCAACCAATTCCAATTGGTTCCAACTGTTATTTGTACACCTATGGCAGTCGTTACGTGTAGTCAGAAGGCCAAAAGCCTGACAACCAGTCAGAACAGTCATTGGGGAACACAATAGTTCTTGGTAAGCCAAGGGGTATCGCGTTTACCCAGCATCTGGGTTGTGGAGGTCAGATAGGTAATCTGAAACTCAGCTGCATCCAGACAGACTGCGAGCCGACTCCCACATAGTTGGAAAAAAGGCTAGGCAAAAGACAGATGATGTTTTAGTATAGGGGAAAGCGAAAGCACATCAAAACATCAAATCTATACCGCCGACTTCGGTTTTGATTAGTCTGATTAAGTTACTTTCAGATTTCCACTATAGGAAGCTGGTACGTAGATAGATGCTAGGTTTATGGTCTAACTTAAAATAATATTAAACTTCTACGTTTTTTTCAGGGCTAGTTTCTCGTATAAAAACGGCTATGTGAAAAATTATCAAGCGCGCCTAAACTGCCGTGCTAAGCTGTTCTTTATAAAATATTTGATTAATCAGCAGCTTACCTACTGGATGACAATTTGCCACATTAATTTAACGATAGTCGAAAAATTTGCCCTCAGTCTATATTATTTCAATGATTTGTTGCATACACACAAATTACTTACCAGGTATAATTGTGGAGCCTTTTAATTTCCATGTTATCACCGCTTTTGGATTACTGACGACATCACAAGGAATTCTTAAAGATGGATCTCCTTCGATTCCTCCTACTGTTGACGATTTTGTTATGATTTCTGGTGCAACTGTAACAATAAGTTCACTATTTTACTCAGCTAAAAAAATAAAAAAATAGGCCTTTATAAGTCAAAGAAGTAGTAACATCAATAATTGATATGGTAGGAAAACGTTGTAAAAATAGACAATCAAAAAAAAATATAGGTGGGTCTCAGTGGAAGTGCGGCAGATGATCAGATCCAGCTTGTCCCTTGCTGCCCTCCCGCAGCGGCGCTCTAAGCCGAGGTCGCATAGTTCATTAGTTTTATGCCTTGACTGGACTTAATTTATTAAGTCATCCACAGGACAAGCTGTAGAACCATTTTATATTGTTATAAAGAAGTACTGACGTAGATGCAGACGATGATTGTGTCATCATCATCACTATTTTAGCCGAAAGATGTCTATTGCTGAACATTGGCCTTCCTCAAGCAACGCCACTTCGGCGTTCATGACGTCTCTCGGTTTTTGTAGAAATAAAACGAATATTACTTACATTCAACAATAAGCTTTGTGAGGTGTTCATCGCTTCCGAGTTCGTTCTTTGCCACACACTTGTAGCTCCCCGCATGTTTTTTCTCCACCCTCGGAATATTTAGAACTTTGTCGGATCCGGGAATTGGTAAAATCTTTGAGCTAGAGCTGTCGATAAATGTCCATGTTATTGTTGGCTTTGGTTCACCTTCGACCCTGAAAGATTAAAACGATTGCATTATCTGCCTATAATGTTCCCATGGCTGGACCACGAGCCTCGTCACGATGAGAAGGAGTGGGCCGTAATCCACCACGCAGTCTCAGTGCGGATTTTTAGAAGTTGTCATGTCTTCAAACACAGCTTAGCTCACTTACAGTTTTTGATAGTTCAACAACATTCATTGCGTTATTTACGTTGTTCAAGTTAGTTTAGTGGCAGACAAAGTTTTCGAAAATATAAAGCAATTAAAAAGCAACATCCTTCAAAGTGATTCAGATTCTCACTGATCATTATGTTACGCATTTAGGGTGCTGGAGTGGTGGATGAAAGTTCCAATTCACACATTTTTCGGTATTTATCTTTCAACATTGACAGTATTAAAACACTTACGTGCACTCGATAGTAGCCGGCAGTCCCAGTCTCACTTTCTTCACAGTGACTCCTGATACTCGCGGTGCCTCTGCAAATAATTACATATCATATGTCATAAGTTTATGTTGCGATACGATCAAAAGTAATGACCTATTTTCCCGAGGCAATATTTTTTGAAGAGAAATTTTCTTGCACTTGTAAATTCTGGTTAAGTCTAAAAAGTAATATCTTGCAAGCAGCCACCAGAATCAGAATACTTTTTATTTTATGGTAGCTAGATGGGAGCCACTAATGTCTTTAGCTTGTTTTCTTTAATTGCGTGCCTTCGAAAAATCCCTTAAAGAAAAATGTCCGTAACGGGAATGCAAATCCGTGCAAATTTCCAAAGCGTGATGTTTCAAACAGCGGATAATATTAATCAAATCAAAATATTTTTATTCCATATAAACCTACAAGGGCACTTATGAAACGTCAGAAACTAGGTGCACGGTTCCAAATTGTTGGTCCCTATGGAGAAGAGCCGGCAAGAAACTCCACGGTTACTCTTTTAAAAATAACCCATCAAAAACATAAATGTCAAATGAGAGCCAAGTTCAATATTATGATATATGCCTTGGTTGTTGATTTCAACGACAAAAGAAGTGAGATCTAAATGGGTGCCAAGTTATTAGTATTAGTATTGTAGCCTAAGGTCTGACTTGGCTAGTTCTCATACATGAATTATTATGTTCGATGGCTAGTTTCTACCAGCAAGCCAAATTTTCGGAATAATAAAATAAGAACCGACAAGTAACAGGTTTAGAACTTGCGAAGGGTATAACATAATTTTTTTATCATGTAAGGAAGGTCATTAATGTAAACTAAAAATAAGAAAGGGCCAAGAATTGAACCTTGCGGCACGCCCATCTTAACAAGGGATCCCAAGGACGTAGCCCCGCCAACGTTTACTTTTTGCTGCCTGTTTGATAAATAGGAAAGATCAAGATCAGCAGCTTGTCCACGAATTCCGTAGTGGTGTAATTTACAGATCAGTGTATTGTGGTCAACGCAGTCGAACGCCTTTGAGAGGTCACAGAAAATGCCAATTGCATCCTGGGTCTGCTCCCAGGATTCTAATATGTTACTGATAAGTTTTACTCCCGCGTCAGTCGTCGACTTACCTTTCATGAAACCAAACTGTCGACTATGTAAAATCCTATTTGAGTTGAAATGAGCAAACATCTGGTCCAGCATGATTTTTTCATAAATTTAACTCAATGCTGGTAACACAGATATTACTATCTATTATTCTATAATTAGAGGGATTAGTTTTACTACCCGATTTGAAAATTGGTACTACTTTACTATGTTTCATTAAATCAGGAAACGTACCGCGGCCTAAACATTGATTAAATATACCTGTCAAGACAGGAGAAATGGTGTCGATGATATTTTCAAGAACCTTAACCGAAATACCCCATAAGTTTTCTGTGTTTTTTATGTTAAGACTTGTAAATGTTGTTTTAATTGTGGCAATAGAAATGGGTTTGAATTCAAAACTAGTAATGTCCTTATTGAAGTTTTCTTTAAGAAGAGATTCAGCTAATATAGATGATGAGGGGAGTGATTTCGTAACTTCTATTGGAATGTTGGTAAAGCAACTTTTAACTTATCTGAAATAGTTTTATTACCAATTTTTAGAGACAACTCATTCTAATCTCGCTGTTTTGTGTTTCCAGTTTCTTTATTAATTACCTCCCAGACAGCTTTTATAAATTATTAGTTTAGATTTAGCTTGAGCGCAGACTCTTTTGAATATCTTAGAATAGTTTCTTACATAATTATACCGTGTTGTTTTACAAGCAAAACTGTGGTTACCGTATAGTACTCCATGGTTTGCCGTTTTCCTGCATGTATTTTACATTGTCACCTGTACTGTACATTCAAATTTGCAACGGGATAACACGCCATCTTTATAAATTAAAGCAACTTCTGTTTGGTAATTACTTATGAGGGACATAACTAGCTCATAATTAAACATGGTTGCCAAAAGTACTTACTATGAATGTGCGTTTTGAACGTCGCACTGACTACGCCGACGTCGTTCTTCGCCTCGCACGTGTACGAGTTAGTGTCGCGCACCGTTGGCTTACGTATTATGAGCGTTCCATCTTCTATGGAATACTTCGCATCTGAAACGTAAGAGAACGGCGTTACGTCTGAAATTATATACCTCTAGATAATACTAGAACGAAGGGTACACGAGAAGATTTAGGTTAAATAAAAACGCTGCCAGGATCGGTGCTAGGTGTAAGGTTGTTGGTGAAACTTAAAATAATAATAATAATAAACCCGCAGGGCAGCTTGTGGCTAGCTGTTGGGCAGTAGCGACCCCACGGACCCTATCTCCTGGGAGAATTCTTGTTCCTCATCTCTAGCTTGCCTTTATTGGCCGGCTGGAGTGAACACTGATGAGGTTCAGAGCTCCCGCCTCATTCTTGCCTTTATTGGCTGGCTTGAGTGGAGATTCGCAAGAGCAAACGTGCTCGGGGAAAGGACGTATTCCAGTAAGTGCTCGTAGGGATCTTGACCATCTTCCGGGCTCTGGGATTGTTCTGAAAGCCGTGGAATACCTCTCCACTTCTCAAGCACCTCAGGAAGTGTTGCCCCCTTGTCGCTACGTCACTATGTGCTAGCGACGTTTCCCGGGGGCCCATTATTGAGTGTGCAAGTCACCCCCTGCCATTTTATCCGTGTATACAAAACATTGATCATGCAGGGGCCATAGTCCCTCCATAGTTGCGGTTACCAATCCACTATAGCCATCCAAACCTATAGCCTAATTTGCTTTGTTTCCATATTCTGTAATAGTTCTGCTCCAACCGGGGATTGTCTTTGGATGCACTTGCATAGTGTATACAGGGATAATCGTCGGTTGGTGCCCCCTCATCATTTAAAATTGTCTAAGGGGCCTCTGCGAGTTGGCTCCGGTCCCTCGTACGCCTTCCAAAAGACCGGGATCCTAGGGTCCCGAGATATGTTAACATAAATAAAAATAATAATAATATTTATTGGTTCAATAACGTTTTACAGTATATAGATGTGACACTGGATCCCGCACTAGGATACCCTGTGTCGCAGGATCCAGTCTCTTTCGACATTAATATGGATTTTAGTAAACAAAAGCAACGGTTTAGTAAATTTACTAAAACTACAGACTAAAAGGTAACCAAAATGATATGTGCATATGATGAGCATATGTACGAGTATGTGATGAGTGCTAGTGTGGATGTGAAAAATGTGTGTATGTGAAGAGTGTGTGTATGTGAAGATTGTGTGTATGTGAAGAGTGTCAGTATGTGAAGTGTGTGTGTGTATGTGAAGAGTGTGTGTATGTGATAAGTGCATGTATGTGATAACTGTATGTATGATGTGACTGTAAGGAAGAGATGAGCAAGTGTATGTGTAGATGAATACTTTAACAGTTGAGAGATATAAGGTGTTCCGTTTCAGTATAGTCAAGCCCGAGCAGCCATTTTTGAACCCGTTTTTTGCACCCAAACTTCGTCAAGGAGTAGATGTTGAGCTTTTTGTTAACCTTTTCATACAGGTATGGTCCAATAAATGAGAAGGCCTTATTACCGAATTTAAGTTTGCAGAAGACTCTGTCCCATTTGGGTTTTCTACGTGTGCGGTGATCCGTTACGACTGTGGCTACTGCAGTTTTATGAAATTTAAGTAGCACTGACAAAATATAAAGTTGGCGCACAGTAAGCACTCTCGTTTCACGATACAACATGTCAGTGGGGTATCGGATTCCTAATCCATGAGAGACCTTAAGAATGGCTCTTTGTGCACGTTCAGCCACAATGAGATAACTTTTGCCAGCGAAACCCCAAGATACTATACAAAAGCTAAGCACAGATTGACATAAAGCCAGATAGGTCATCTTGAGAGTATCCTTGTCAGCTATAGAACGAAGTCTTTTAAATATGTACAAAAGCTTCCTTATGCGCGAAGCAAACGATTGTATTTGCTTTGTCCATGTCAGGTGTTTGTCTATGCTGACACCGAGGTATTTGATACTCTTAACTTGTTCAAAGACAGGGCAGCTGCAGCTATCCCCTTGACTATAGCTGCATTGGTGGGATTTGAGTACGAGTTGATTAGGAGCAGTTGTTTTTTTGCTTACTGAGAAATTCACCACCTTCGTTTTTTTTTAACATTAAGGGTAAGTAGATTATGATGCAGCCAGCTGATCACCCTCTTCATTCCGGCCTCTGCGGTACCATAGGTTTCCTTCCAAGAGTCGCCATGGAAAATTAATGCTGTGTCGTCAGCGTAAGCAAATATTTGCGCGTTGGCCAAATTGAGTGAGCAGAGACCATTAACGTATAAAAGAAACAAGGTCGGGCCAAGTACACTACCTTGGGGCACCCCATATCCTACGCTCGCAGAAGTACTCTGGAAATGTCCCAAACAAACCTTCTGTTTACGTTCAGAAAGATAGGAGGTAAACCATTCCAAAGCAATGCCCCTGATACCCAAACGTTCCATCTTCTTAAGCAGTATTGGTCTCGAGACGGTATCAAAAGCCTTGGCAAGGTCAATAAAGACTCCGACACACTTTTTGCCCCTGTCAAGGCTGTTAACAACATGATCTACCAACTTAGAAACTGCTTTCTCAGTTGATCTGCCATTGCGAAATCAGTACTGGTTGGCCGAAAGGAGTTGGTTCTTCTCTAAGTACGCTAATAGTCTCTTGTTCACCAGCTTCTCCAGTATTTTGGACAGAGACGTTAGAAGTGAAATAGGCCTGTAATTTGATGGGATTGATGCATCTCCAGCTTTGTAGATCGGGCAAATATTTGCTGTTTTTAACTGAGCTGGAACTATTCCTGACGACATGCTCAGATTACAAATTTAAGAGACGGGACAGGTTAGGTAGTGTTGAGCTAGTTTAAAAACACGATTCGGAATACCATCCCAGCCTGGAGCGGAGTCGTTTTTGAGGTTTGCTATGATAGAGCTAACTTCTGTTTCGTCAGTTGGAGTCATGAAAAAGGACTGAGATAGAGAAGGGTCAGAGTTGTAAGAAGAATTAAATTTATTCTACGTTTCATTCAGAGCCAGTTTCTCGTATGAAAATGTATGTAACAAATGATCAAGCGCGCCTAAATTGCCGTGCTAAGCTGCTCTTTATAAAATATTTCATTAATCAGCAGCTTACCTACTGGATGACAACTTGCCACATTATTATTTATTTATTTTATTATTTATGTACACAGAGTAAAAAAAAACAGAGTGATAAGGCATATTAATACAATAGAGTACAAAGGTAGTGCTTATTTCTTAACACATACATTAATTTAACGATAGTCGAAAAATTTGCCCTCAGTAAATATTATCTCAATGATTTGTTGCGTACACATAATTTACTTACCAGGTGTAATTGTGGAGCCTTTTAATTTCCATGTTATCACCGCTTTTGGATTACTGACGACATCACAAGGAATTCTTAAAACTGGATCTCCTTCGTTTCCTTCTACTTTTGATGATTTTTTAATGATTTCTGGTGCAACTGTAACAATAAGACACAGAGTACTACAATAAGAGAAAAAAGCCCTTTGACGAAATAGTGAGATGGTTGGAAAACATTTTAAGAAGAGACGATCAAATGAGATTTAAAGGTCGATTTTAGTAGAACCATGGCAGACGATCAGATCAAACATGACTCCTACTGCCCTCTCGTAGCGGTGCCCTAACGCAAGATCGCTTAGTTCATTAGTTTCAAGCCCTGACTGGACTTAATTTATTAAGGCCTCCACAGGATGGACCGTGTAAACTGTAGAACCATTTTATATTGATAAAAAGAGGTACACTCGTAGATGAAGACGATGATTGTTTCAACATTATCATCATGTCAGCCGCAAAATGTCCATAACGTTGAACTTTGTCCTTCCTCAAGCAACGCCACTTGGGCTTCTACTTTGTTGGAAGCCTCTAACATGACGTCTATCGGTTTTTGTAGGAATAAGACGAATGTTACTTACATTCAACAATAAGCTTTGTGAGGTGTTCATCGCTTCCGAGTTCGTTCTTCGCCACACACCTGTAGCTCCCCGCGTGTTTTTTCTCCACCCTTGGAATATTTAGGACTTTGTTGGATTCGGGAATTGATATAATCTTTGAGCTGGAGCTGTCCACAAATGTCCATGCTATTGTTGGCTTTGGTTCACCTTCGACCCTGAAAGATTAAAACGATTGCTTCATCTGCATATAATGTTCCCATGGCTGAACCAAAAGCCTTCTCACGATGAGAAGGAGTGGGCCGTAATCCACCACGCGGTCTCAGTGCGGGTTGGTAGATATCACATGTCTTCCAACGTTTGGTTCTAGAACATGCCGGTTTCCTCACGATATTTCCTTCAGCGTTTGGAGAGCAGTATTGATAAAATAATTAACACAATGTAAAGCGCCTCTCCTTGTCGAACCAAGGACCTTTCCATAATTACCACTGAAACACACTGCTCTCAAACGTTTCAAAAATTTATAATTAAGATTTCGCTTTCTCCCGTGAACGCTGTAAGACTTGCCCTCCTCCGTAGAAGTATTGTGGAAAAATAAATGGAAACGATATTTATTATATTCCCTAGAAAGTTGTTTGCAAAAAAATGCTAAGTTTGTTGTTAGTAGGCTTTATTACAGGTTAATTCGTTTCAGTCGGTCGATTATCACAAAGTTCTATCCCTAATTCCATTCTGTAATTTCCTTTAAACTGATTCAGATGCTGATTGATGGTATATTATGCACTTAGGTTGCTGGGGTGGTCGATTCAAATGCACACGTTGTTCAGTATTTATCTTGCAACATTGACAGTATTAAAACACTTACGTGCACTCGATGGTAGCCGGCATTCCCAGTCTCACTTTCTTCAAAGTAACTCCTGATACTCGTGGTGCCTCTGTAAATAATTACAAACCAAATTTCATGAATTGCAAGGTTTATGTTGCGTTACGAGCACAAGTAATGACCTGTTTTTCCGACAAAATACTTATATAAAAGAAAACCTTTCGTTTTTGTGACCAAAGTTCACTTGGACCTGTAAATATTGGTTCAGTCTAAAAAGTAATATCTTGCAAGCAGCCACCAGAATCAGAATACTTTTTATTTAATGGTAGCTATATGGTAGCCGCCAATATCTTAGGCTTGTTCACTTTAAATGCGTGTCTTTGAAAAATCCCTCATAGAAAAATATCTGTAGCGGGTTATTGTGTGATCTTGCAAGTCAGTGCAAATTTCCAAAGAGTGATGTTATGTTACTGCTGCAAAAATGCATAAATGCAGCAATAACATACACCGAGATTTTTTTATTCCAAACTGCGGTATCCATATAGCACTCCATTGTTTGCCATTTGCCTGCATGTATTTCACATTGTCACCGGTAAAATGTTCAAACTTGCAACATAATTAACTTCCAATTTCATAAATAAAAGTAACTTCTATATAGGTCATCACTTTTGCATGATCTATGCATATGAGGGACATAAATGTCCCTACTATTATTGAACATGGTTGCTAAAAGTACTTACTACGAATGTACGTTTTGAACGTCGCACTGACTACGCCAACGTCGTTCTTCGCCTCGCACGTGTACGAGTTAGTGTCGCTCACCTTCGGATTAAGTATTGTGAGCGTTCCGTCCTTTATCGAATACTTTGAACCTGAAACGTAAGATAACGTCGTGATTTAAATTAGATACCTCTGTATACTCGGAAGGAAATCTATGCTTGCTGTAATCGGTTCGTGGATGGGTCACCATCATCACATATTATGGAGACTCATATATGCCTCGAAAAGCACGTTAAGCCGTTGATTCCAGCTGTTATTTGTACATATTTGGCAGTTGTTACGGGAAGTTTGAAGCTCGAAAGCCTGACACCCAGTCAGAACAGTCACTGGGGAACACGATAGGTCTCGGTAAGCTAAGGGGTACCACGTTTACCCAGCATCTGGGTTGTTGAGGTCAGATAGGCAATCACATGTAAAATTCAGCTGCATCCAGATAGACTGCGAAGCGACTCCCATATAGTTTGAAAACAGGTTAGGCAAAAGACAGATGATGTTTTAGTAGAGGGGAAAGTGAAAGCACATCAAAACATCAAATCCATACCGTCGACTTCGGTTTTGATTAGTCTGATTAAGCTACTTTCAGGTTTCCACCATAGGAAGCTGGTACGTAGATAGATGCTTGGTTTATGGTCTAACTTAAAATAATATTAAAATTCTACGTTTTATTCAGAGCCAGTTTCTCGTATGAAAATAGCTAAGTGACAAATTATCAAGCGGGCCTTATCTGCCGTGCTAAGCTTCTCTTTACAAAATATTTGACTAATCGCAGCAGCTTACTGTATAATAATTTGTCACATTAATTTTACGATAATTTGCGTTTAAGAAATTAGCCATCAGTATATATTGTCTCATTGATTTGTTGTATACACACAAATTACTTACCGTGTGTAATTGTGGAGCCTTTTAATTTCCATGTTATCACCGCTCTTGGATTACTGACGACATCACAAGGAATTCTTAAAACTGGATCTCCTTCGTTTCCTTCTACTTTTGATGATTTTTTAATGATTTCTGGTGCAACTGTAACAATAAGATAAGTTTACTATTTTACTACAAGAATAGGCCTGTATAAGTCAAAGAAGTAGTAACGACAATTATTAATATGGTAGGAAATCGTTGTAAAAATAGACAATCAAAAGAAATTTATAGGTGGGTCTCAGTGGAAGTGCGGCAGATGATCAGATCCAGCCTGTCCCTTGCTGCCCTCCCGCAGTGGCGCTCTAAGCCGAGGTCGTATAGTTCATTAGTTTTATGCCCTGACTGGACTTAATTTATTAAGGCATCCACAGGACATATTGTTATAAAGAAGTACTGACGTAGATGCAGACGGTGATTGTGTCATCATAATCACTATTTCAGCCGAAAGATGTCTACTGCTGAACATTGGCCTTCCTCAAGCAACGCCACTTCGGCGTTCATAACGTGTTTCATATATGTGTGTTTATAACCGCGCGTTTGGTTTATTTTAGCTACTTCCACAGCATTATGTCGTATGGCATTTTACTGTGGGGTAGGGCTGCTGACATTGAATCCATTTTTATTTTGCAAAAGCGAGCTGTCAGAGCCATTTATAATCTACGTCGCGGCGAATCCCTCAGGGAACTATTTAAAAGGATTAATATTATGACGGTACCTTGCCAATTCATTTACGAAAATATTATGTATGTAAGAAAAAATCTACATCTTTTTAATAAAATAAGCGATAGACATTATTTTAATACTAGAAATAAAGACAAGGTAGATCAACCATTTTTCAGATTAGCAAAAGTACATACATCTTTTATGGGGTACTTTGTTAAATGTTACAACAAAATACCTTCTGATATATTGCAATTAAATGAAAGGAGGTTTAAAAGTCATATTAAAAGTACACTTTGTAAACGAGCTTATTCCAAATTAGAGGACTACATTCAAGATAAGAACGCTTGGAAACATGCTGGTCTCGCTCCATAGGACAGTCTTAGAGTTTATCAAACTAGTTGCTAACTTAATTGTGTAGATAATATTTATTTTTTCTTCTATGACACTGTTTTACATTCTGTAATTACTGTAACTCACACACTGACAGTTTATATGGGTAGTTCATATAATTGTTTTTTTTATTTTTTTTATTTAACTGCTTTTGTTAATTTATTTTTATTTTCTTTTAATTTCATTTGTTGTGTCTATGTATCATTTGCATCGTTGTATATGTAAGCGGGCACGCCCTTTATGCCTGGAGGCTTTAGTAAGGTTTTAAGTTCTGTTTACGATTTTTGTTTCATTATTCATTTCAGCTTGAGTTTAGTTTTCAATGTTTTGTTGGTATAATGGCGTGTGCTAGCTGACATATGGTGAAAAATGTATGTTTTGTTTTATTATATTAATAACTTATACAATATTGTATAGAATCAAGTTCTTCTAACTTAACAGACAGCAGTGCTGCTGGGGAGTTTGTTCCGCCACTTCTTCTTCCCAGCCAAAGCACTAGGAAGTGTGAAAGGGCGGGCGTTTTGGGGGGACTGTCTTATGTGACTTTGACGTTCAAAAAGTGCTGACTCTCAGCCTAGTTTGAATAAATGACTTTTGATTTTGATTTTTCGGTTTTTGTAGGAATAAAACCAATGTTACTTACATTCAACAATAAGCTTTATGAGGTGTTCATCGCTTCCGAATTCGTTCTTTGCCACACACTTGTAGCTCCCCGCATGTTTTTTCTCCACCCTTGGAATATTTAGAACTTTGTCGGATCCGGGAATTGGTGTAATCTTTGAGCTGGAGCTGTCCATAAATGTCCATGTTATTGTTGGCTTTGGTTCACCTTCGATCCTGAAAGATTAAAACGATTACATTATCTGCTTATAATGTTCCCATGGCTGGACCACAAGCCTCCTCATGATGAGGAGTGGGCCGTAATTCACCACGAAGTCTCAGTACGGATGGGTAGAAGTTGCCATGTCTTCAGACACAGCTTAGCTCACTACAGTTTTTGATAGTTCAACAACATTCATTGCGTTATTTACGTTGTTCAAGTTAGTTTAGTGGCAGACAAAGTTTCGAAAATATTATATAAAGCAATGAATAAGCACCATTCAAAGTGATTCAGATTCTCACTGATCATGTGTTACGCATTTAGGGTGCTGGAGTGGTGGATGAAAGTTCCAATTCACACGTTGTTCAGTATTTATCTTTCAACATTGACGGTATTAAAACACTTACGTGCACTCGATAGTAGCCGGCAGTCCCAGTCTCACTTTCTTCACAGTAACTCCAGATACTCGTGGTGCCTCTGTAAATAATTACATATCATATGTCATAAATTATAAGTTAATGTTGCGTTACGATCAAAAGTAATGACCTATTTTCCCGAGGCAATATTTTTTGAAGAGAAATTTTCTTGCACCTGTAGATTCTGGTTAAGTCTAAAAAGCAATATCTTGCAAGCAGCCACCAGAATCAGAATACTTTTTATTTTATGGAAGCTAGATGGGAGCCGCCAACGTCTTTGGCTTGTTTTCTTTAAATGCGTGTCTTCGAAAAATCCCTTAAAGAAAAATGTCAGTAACAGGAAATGGGGCGATCTTGCAAATCGGTGCAAATTTCCAAAGCGTGATGTTTCAAACAGCGGATACATACATATTGTAGGAACTACAGTAGCAATAATGCAAACGAGGCAATTTGCAATGAGCCCCGCGCATACAGGTCGAGCGAGCAGTCGTCCCCGCCGCGCCCTAGCGTTAACTTGTGTACTATCAGATATTGTAAGAAACGCCAATGTAACATAACTCCTGTTTTATTAATATACTTTATATTGGACTCCGGCATTTCATTTACACCCCTCGACAACCAGATACAAAGGTTCCAACATTGGTGACCCCGACGTGATCTCAAGGTCCTGGTTGTGGGGAAGTAAATCGCGGTAGTGATATTGTGCGGTTGCGCGGAAAGCGACTCCCCGTCGACTTGGAACCTATCGGCGGGAATTTCAAGGGTTCTCCAGCATGAGTCAACCACCACCACCACCGGTAGCTCAACTGGCCAGCATAAACGTAACGGACAGGATTCCGCAGTTTTGGACGGACATGCCTCGGTTGTGGTTTGCACAATTCGAGTCCGCCATGGAACCTCAGAAACAAGGGGACGCAGCAAAATTCCATTTGGTCATTTCAAGACTGACCAGAGACGCGTTACAGCAGGTTAGCGATTTAATTTTTAAGCCCCCTACCGATAACAAGTATGGTGCCGTGAAACAAAGGTTGTTAACGGCCTACGAAGAGAGCGCTGAGAGACAATTCCAAAAATTAGTCGGAGAAATGGATCTAGGATCACAACGGCCGTCACATCTACTACGGCGTATGTCGGAGTTGGCGTAAAACACAGAAGTACCAACAGAGGCCTTACAACGGCTGTGGATTTCGCGCCTGCCTGGACCATTGAAGGCCGTTCTGTCGGTGTGCCTAGACCAAAAAACGGAAAAGCTCGCGGAAATGGCAGATAAAATCATGGAAAATTTAAACAGTACAGAGGTGGCCACCATATCTTCAACAGCGACCACGGCAACAACGGACATGGCGACCGTAATGAATGGATTTACTACGGAATTGAAATTGTTTTTTTTTTTTTAATTGATTTTTTTTCTAACTACGGCGGGAAGTGAATGAAATACGCGGACGTAGCAGGGGACGCGGAAATCGCGGAAACTGGCGCAGACCACAGTCAAGATCGAGAGGTCCACGTCGCACTCCGGAGAGTCCAGAGTGGCTGTGCAGCTACCATTATGCATACGATAAGGAAGCAAGGAGATGCACAAAACCATGCAACTGGAAAGAGAATTCGAGTGCGGAAAACTGAGTGCAGTGCAATCGTGCTCCTTGGGCGACTGCGCTGCAAAAACGGGGAACCATCGTTTATGCGTAATAGACAGGAAGTCAAGAATCAACTTCCTCGTGGATACAGGTGCTAATGTATCGGTGTTACCAGTGAACAGTGTTAGAAATTATGTGCGTCACGTAAGCGGATACAAGCTGAACGCAGCAAATAACACAGAGATCAAGACATGTGGACTAAAAACTCTAGAACTTAATTTAGGCCTGCGCAGAGTTTTTAAATGGCCCTTTATTGTGAGCGATGTCAAGCAGGCAATTTTGGGCGCAGATTTCATTGAGGCGCACAAGTTAGTGGTAGATTTACATAATAAGAGACTAATAGACAGTGAAACTAATTTAAAGACCCTAAATTAGTTTCACTGTCTATTAGTCTAGTGGGTCGATCATACGGTATGATGAGGCGTCAGTTAAAAGTATACAGGAGTGTAATCCTTATCGTAAATTGTTGGAGGAATTCGCAGATATCACAAAACCGATGTCGTTTAAGTAACCGCCAGCGCACGCAGTGGAGCATCGCATCATAACAAACGGCACCCCAGTACACGCGCGTCCAAGGTCACTACCACCCGATCGCTACAATAAGGTAAGGGACGAATTTCATTTAATGCATGAGTTAGGAATATGTAGGCCATCACAAGGAGAGTGGTCTAGTCCATTGCACGTGGTACCAAAAAAGGATGGACAACTGAACCCATGCGGAGATTATAGAGCGTTAAACGCGATAACAAAGCCAGATCGTTATCCCATTCCAAGGGTAAGTGATTTCACATACATTTTAGCAGGTAAGGATTGGTTTTCGAGATGCGATTTAAATAGAGCCTACCATAATATCGCAGTATCCGCGGAGGATATAGAAAAAACTGCTATAGCAACCCCGTTCGGTCTCTGGGAATTCCCACGCATGGCGTTCGGATTAAAGAATGCGGCCCAAACGTTTCAGCGGTTCATGGACCAACAGTTACTCAGAGGTATAGAACGCATAGACAACACAAATGGCAAGTCAGCGCTGTTCTGTTACATAGATGACGTAATTGTAGCCTCAGACAACGAAACAATACACAAAGAGCATATTCGTTTGCTGTTTAAACGTTTTAGTGAAGTGGGCATAACGATAAATTTGAGTAAAAGCAAATTCGGGCAAGCAAAAATAGAATTTCTAGGATTCGAAGTAACGCAGACGGGAATCAAACCATTAACAGACAAAGTTAAAGCGATAACAGACTATCCGAGACCAGAGACAATAGAACAACTTCGTCGTTTATTGGGAATGGTTAATTTTTATAGGTCGCATTTACCACACGCAGTTGAACATCAAGCAGTACTTAATAAGTTTTTACACAATGCCAAGAAAAAGGACAAAACAAAAATACCATGGGATAGGAATAGTATAGAGGCGTTCGAACAATGTAACGCATCGGATACATGCGTAGGGGCAGTATTACAACAAAAACTAGGCGGCAAGTGGAGACCAGTAGGATTTTTCTCCAAACAGTTATCACAGGCACAAAAGAAGTATAGTACGTATGACAAGGAAATGTTTGATAGAGGGATGACAAATTACCATTTACGCAAACCATAAACCATTAACATATGCATTCACAAAAGTAGGTAACGATAAGGAAATACCAAGAAGCCAGACAATTATTGTATATTAGCGAGATTACCAGCGACATACAACATGTAAAGGGCCAAGATAATACAGTCGCAGACGCGTTATCACGGGTGGAGGCAATTGTTTGTCCAACGGTACTCAATTTCGACGAATTAGCTCAAGCGCAGGCGCGTGATCGGGTTACGGTAGGTAGTAACGTCAGCAAAAGGTTGGCATTCAGACACGTAGGGACGCCGGAAACTGATAAGCAAATATATTGCAAGGTATCAACCGGTACTGCCAGACCTTTTTTAACAGACGAATTTAAAAAAAAAGTGTTTGGAAACATACATAACATTAGTCATCCAGGTGTCCGCACTACACGTAAGATGATCGCACAGAGATACTTCTGGCCAGGCATGAATAAAGAAATTAACCAATGGACTAGAGCATGTATTCAGTGTCAGAAGGCAAAAGTTAATAGACATACAGTTTCAAATATAGGTAGTTTTCCGCCATGTAACAGGTTCGAACACATACACACAGACATCGTAGGCCCTTTGCCCACGTCAAAGCAGGGACAGCGTTATTGCATAACTATTAGAGACCGTTTCACGCGTTGGCCAGAGGCTATTCCAGTCTCAGACATTACAGCTGATACGGTCTCCAGGGTCATTTACGAGCACTGGATATGCAGGTTCGGTTGTCCAAGTAGAATAACGACCGACCAGGGCAGACAATTTGAAAGCGACCTTTTTAACAGTCTCATGAAATGGTTAGGCATTCAAAGAATTAGGACAACTCTGTATCACCCGCAGAGCAACGGGTTAGTAGAAAGGTGGCATCATTCATTAAAAAGCGCATTAACAGCACGTTTGACACAAAGCATGGATTGTGTTGACGAACTGCAAACGGTTATGCTAGGACTCCGTGCAGCCTGTAGAAGTGACTCGGGTTTCAGTGCTGCAGAGATGGTATATGGGGAAACAGTTAGGTTGCCGGGCGATTTCTTCCACGCGAAAAACCAACAAGACAACGACCCCAGCACATATGTAGGACAGCTACGCCAAGCAATAAACAAGCTAAGACCCACATCACGAGCGAATAGCGATTCACGAAAGGTTTTAAGTGTAAGTAAAGATTTAAAGTCGTGTACTCATGTATTCATAAGGAACGACTTAATGAAAAAATCACTTTGTCCTACCTATGACGGCCCATATAGAGTTATAAGTAGAAATGATAAGGTTTTTAGAGTTAAGTTACCTAATAGAGAAAGCGACTTATCAATAGATAGATTAAAACCAGCGTATATACTACAAGAAAACGAGCAGAATCATGACGCGGATTATTTGCACAAACAACCAGAAAACAATGATAATAATAAAGATGATGATAAATCGCTTCCGCCTATAGGTTTGACCACACGCAGTGGTCGGCGTGTAAAGCCAACGGTGCGATTTTTGCTGCCGTAGAACAAGTAATAGGGATAGAATACATTGTACCAAATAGTGCGGATAACATTTTCAGTCAAAGAAGCAACTGCACACCAAGCGTAGCAACAATTAAGTCACAATTAACTACAATGGGAAATTACAACACTAAAACCGAAGAAGTCGTTATAGCTCAGCAGGGAACTAATAACGCAAAGCAAGTCAGCGATATACAGAACAAATTAGAAAACTATGGTATAATTATAATGGTAATCGGTATTGCTTTGGTGACCATATGCATTTGCTTATGTGGAAAACAATGTTTTTCCAGCGCTAGGAAGTGGGTAAGAAAGGAACTGACATCATTGTGGTCAGAGTGACCCGCAACCACAGCGTCCCAGCAGGCTACCATACCGCAGGCTTCATACGCGTAATAACAAAGTGTATATAAATAAGTAAAACCACGGTATTTGTAAAGAAATCTTGTATTACAGGAAATGTCTTCGATACCAATAGTTCTCGGTAACATAATATAATATGTATGTATTAACAATGTAAGTGTATAAGTGTAAGTAGTGTGTAACAGTAGATTAGCAATAATGCAAATCGGATGACAGTGCCTGCGTGCAAAAAGTATTGTGTGAATGTGTTTCATTGTAGCGGGCGTCATAATGGCAAATACTGTCGTCTCAAATAGGGTGTACAGTTATTTTTATAGCAAGAGTACTTTGCCATGGTGACTACCCTTAACGTTTTAAATAAATAGTAAGTAAAGGCGCATTTTTGTTAATGGGGGGAGGTATGTAGGAACTACAGTAGCAACAATGCAAACGAAGCAATTTGCAATGAGCCCCGCGCATACAGGTCGAGCGGGCAGTCGTCCCCGCCGCGCCCTAGCGTTAACTTGTGTACTATCAGATATTGTATGAAACGCCAATGTAACATAACTCCTGTTTTATTAATATACTTTATATTGGACTCCGGCATTTCATTTACACCCCTCGACAACCAGATACAAAGGTTCCAACACATATTATATACCGTGTTGTTATACAATCCAACCTGTGGTTACCGTATAGTACTCCATGGTTTGCCGTTTTACCAAACTTTTGTTTGGTAATTACTTATGAAGAACATTACTAGCTCATAATTGAACATGGTTGCCAAAAGTACTTACTATGAATGTACGTTTTGAACGTCGCACTGACTACGCCGACGTCGTTCTTCGCCTCGCACGTGTACGAGTTAGTGTCGCGCACCGTTGGCTTACGTATTATGAGCGTTCCGTCTTCTATGGAATACTTCGCATCTGAAACGTAAGAGAACGGCGTTACGTCTGAAATTATATACATCTGGATATTAGAACGAAGGGTACACGAGGAGATTTAGGTTAAATTAAAAAAGCCGCCAGGATAGGTGCTAGGTGTAAGGGTGTTGGTCAAACTTAAAAAGAATTAAATTTATTCTACGTTTCATTCAGAGCCATTTTCTCGTATAAAAATGTATGTAACAAATTATCAAGCGCGCCTAAACTGCCGTGCTAAGCTGCTCTTTATAAAATATTTGATTAATCAGCAGCTTACCTACTGGATGACAATTTGCCACATTAATTTAACGATAGTCGAAAAATTTCCCCGCAGTATATATTATCTCAATGATTTGTTGCGTACACATAATTTACTTACCAGGTGTAATTGTGGAGCCTTTTAATTTCCATGTTATCACCGCTTTTGGATTACTGACGATATCACAAGGGATTCTTAAAACTTGATCTCCTTCGTTTCCTTCTACTTTTGATGATTTTTTAATGATTTCTGGTGCAACTGTAAAATAAGACACAGAGTACTACAATAAGAGAAAAAAGTCCTTTGACCAAATAATGAGATGGTTGGAAAACCTTTTAAGAATAGACGATCAAATGAAATTTAAAGGTCGATTTTAGTAGAACACACTTGGGCTTTTACTTTGTTGGAAGCCTCAAACATGACGTCTTTCGGTTATTGTAGGAATAAGACGAATGTTACTTACATTCAACAATAAGCTTTGTGAGGTGTTCATCGCTTCCAAGTTCATTCTTTGCCACACACTTGTAGCTTCCCGCGTGTTTTTTCTCCACCCTTGGAATATTTAGGACTTTGTCGGATCCGGGAATTGGTGTAATCTTTGGGCTGGAGCTGTCTACAAATGTCCATGTTATTTTTGGCTTTGGTTCACCTTCAACCCTGAAAGATTAAAACGATTGCTTCATCTGCCTATAATGTTCCCATGGCTGGACCAAAAGCCTCCTCACGATGAGAAGTGGGCCGTAATCAACCACGCGGTCTCAGTGCGGGTTGGTAGATATCACATGTGTTCCAATGTTTGGTTTTAGAACATGCCGGTTTCCTCACGATATATCCTTCACCGTTTGGAAAGCAGTATTGATTAAATAATTTACACAATGTAAAGCGCCTCTCCTTGTCGAACCAACGACCTACAACTCGTAACTTTCCATAATTACCACTGAAACACACTGCTCTCGAACGATTCAAAAATGTATAATTATGATTTCGCTTTCTCCCGTGAGCGCTTTAAGACTTGCCCTCCTCCGGAGACGTCTTGTGGAAAAATAAATGGAAACGATATTTATTATATTCCCTAGAAAGTTATTTGCAAAAAAAATTGAAGTTTGTTGTAAGTACCCTTTATTACAGGTTAATTCGTTTCAGTCGGTCGATTATCACAAAGTTGTATCCCTAATTCCATTCTGTCATTTCCTTTAAACTGATTCAGATGCTGATTGATGGTATATTATGCATTTAGGTTGCTGGAGTGGTCGATTAAAGTGCACGCGTTGTTCAGTATTTATCTTGCAACATTGACAGTATTAAAACACTTACGTGCACTCGATGGTAGCCGGCATTCCCAGTCTCACTTTCTTCACAGTAACTCCTGATACTCGTGGTGCCTCTGCAAATAATTACAAACCAAATTTCATGAATTGCAAGGTTTATGTTGCGTTAAGAGCAAAAGTAATGACCTGTTTTTCCGAGGAAATACTTATATAAAAGAAAACCTTTCGTTTTTGTGACCAAAGTTCACTTGGACCTGTAAATATTGGTTCAGTCTAAAAAGTAATATCTTGCAAGCAGCCACTAGAATCAGAATACTTTATATTTAATGGTAGCTATATGGTAGCCGCCAATATCTTTGGCTTGTTCACTTTAAATGCGTGTCTTTGAAAAATCACAAATAGAAAAATATCTGTAGCGGGTTATTGTGTGATCTTGCAAGTCAGTGCAAATTTCCAAAGAGTGATGTTATGTTACTGCTGCAAAAATGCATAAATGCAGCAGTAACATACACCGAGATTTTTTTATTCCAAACTGCAGTATCCATATAGCACTCCATTGTTTGCCATTTGTCTGCATGTATTTCACATTGTCACCGGTAAAATGTTCAAACTTGCAACATAATTAACTTCCATTTTCATAAATAATTAATAATTAATAATTTCTTTATTGCCATAAAAAACAGGTTACAAAAAACTTGAGACCCTGGCTCCAGAGCTAGGTTAAAGTACCTGTATTTCAGGAGCCAGTGACTTCTTCCATTTAGGTTGTTAATATTCATGTTTTATGCAGCAAATGGTGACAAATTTATATTACTTAAAATTACATTCAATACTAACAATCAAGCGCTAAGCGCCATTGAACGCGGTCGCGTAAATGTCGTTAGTCGGTGACTCACATGCGAAGTTTTTTAAAAAATGTCTTCGAATATAGTGAAGTGTGCGAACTGTAATGTCGTAATAAATGAACTCTTGGCGTTCCTAAGCAACGTTATGGATTTCATGGATGAAGAGAGTATACATCAGCTGTGTACCACGTCTTTCTCTGATGCCGAAATTGTGAAGGCCAAAACATTGCTCGCTGACTCGGTGCCGAATTTGAAAAAGATGCCCACTCGTCGAAAACAGGGGAAGAAGAAAATGTCTAGAGATCTTGAAGACATTATTTGCGTGATGAAAAGTGCTGATCCTGAGATTTTCCCGGTTTTTGTAGCAAAGGAACTGCATAAACTGCCACCGGTCACGTTTGACCATGTTGATGTGACACGGCTTCTGAGGGATATTCTGGGCCTTAAAAACCAGATGTGTGCGCTTGAGGAGAGAATAGTGTCGCCTGAGGAGTTTAATCAGCTCAAATCAGAGGTTGAGCATATGAAGAACGCATCGATCATCGATGATTTCGGATCAAGTGCAAATGTAAACAAAAAGCGAGGTGCACGCCTACAAAATAGCTTTGAGTTTGATAGTGGACCTATAGGACTTAATTATGTGCCACAATATGTACCTATTAAATCAGCTGATTCAAAGGTTAACGGACGGCCTTCACTTGCTAGGCATTCGTCACCTAAAGCGCGGACGCGTGGAGGCCCCAGCAAGCACTGCGGTTTCGCCGTTACCTGCGACGTTGAGGCAGCCGAGCTGCGCTGACGCATCGAACCGTTCCGCTACTAATGATATTCGCTCGTCGGTTTTAAAGGAAACAATCTCGAACGCGACTACTCAACAACTCAGTGCTCGCGATATTAGTGTACCAACGCCGCGAGTGAGTGAGAAAAATAAACAAGTGGTTAGGGACAGTGACTCAGAATGGCAGGTAGTAAGAAATAAAACGTCTAAACGTAATTATAAACTTATAGGGCAGAGAGGTTGTGCTGCTACGTCTGATGGCAAATTTAGAGCGGCAGATATAAAAGTCCCGCTGTTTATCTCGAATGTTTGTAAAGAAACGTGTGAAAATGACATTATTAACTATATAAAGGAAAAAACAAATGATGTTGTATCCCTAAAACAGATAAATATGAAGCAAACTAAACAGTATAATGCTTATAAAGTGTATGTCTCAAAATGTAATTTAGAATTATTCTTAGATGATAAGTTTTGGCCTAACGGAATAACGTTCAGGCGTTTTGTGCAGTTTATGTATAAAACAAAAGAGGACGCAAGTTAA
The DNA here is from genome assembly GCA_947507805.1 of Aporophyla nigra. Classification (NCBI taxonomy): domain Eukaryota; kingdom Metazoa; phylum Arthropoda; class Insecta; order Lepidoptera; family Noctuidae; genus Aporophyla; species Aporophyla nigra. Next base: position 18,862,189 of record OX382292.1, on the reverse strand, counting down.
TTATTGTTGGATTTAAATAAAAGGTTTGTTTGATAGTAAAAAGTCGGAAGTTTGGGTTATAGTTCTTAATAGTATTTTTAATTATGAACAGTATTCAAAACAATCGCTGCAAGTTAACCAGTTTTAATTGTAAATCAGTTAAACGCTCAATCGATAGTGTTAGGGATATTTGTGATATGTCTGACATAGTAGCCCTTCAAGAGACGTGGCTACTCCCCCATGATATTCCGTTCCTAGGTACCATCAGTGACAGATTTGATTATACGGGTAAGTCAGCTGTTGACACATCCGTGGGTCTGCTAGTAGGAAGACCATATGGGGGAGTGGCCATTCTTTGGAGAAGGGGCATTTTTGAAGATGTATCAATATTAACATGCACAAGCTCCCGTTTAGCTGCCATCAAAGCTACTATAGGTGATCGCTCGATAATTGTAATATCAGTTTATATGCCGACTGACTCGACCGAAAACTTGCCTATGTTTACAGAGGTTCTAGGTGAGATTAGTGCCATAGTTGCAAGCGTAGATATTGAGAGTGTATTTGTACTAGGCGATTTTAACGCGCACCCTCATGAGTTATTTTTTAGAGAATTAAATAATTTTTGTAATGACCAATCATGGATTTGTGCCGATGTAAAAAAACTGGGTTATGGGACAGATAACTACACTTTTGTAAGCGAAGCTCACGGGTGTAGAAGGTGGCTAGACCACTGTGTAGTGTCGTTGGCTGCTTGGCAAACAATTTGTAAGGTAGGCATTATGGAAGACGTATTTATGTCAGACCACTTGCCGTTATACATTGAGTGCGACTTGAATATAGTGAGGCCTAAATTAATAACACTAAATACACCGCGCTCTAAAGTTATTTGGGGGGAAAGGGATGAACATCAAATCAGACGGTATCATGACCATTGTAATAATGCATTGCGTGACGTTGATTTTCCCTCAGAGTTTGCAGAGTGTAGTTATGGGTCGTGTAACTCAGTAGCACACAAAAGCATACTAGACGGTCTGTATAATGATATTATAGGTATTTTATGTAACGCTGCAGAGCAGGCCAATATTGTGGAAGGGCGCAGGCCAAGGAGAGGCAAAGTGTTATGTGGGTGGAATGGTCATGTCCGGGACGCTCACCGTGAGGCCAGGCTTAAGTTTAAATTATGGGTATTGCATAAGAGGCCGACAAGTGGAGTAGTATTTGAAAAAATGAGTGAGTCTCGTAAAATATTTAAGGGTCGACTGAAATGGTGCCAAAAAAATAAAGAAAAAATCAAAATGGACATCATAGCAAAACAAAGAGCCTCATGTAATTTTAGTGAATTTTGGAAATCGACTCGTAAGTTGGATATTAGGCCTGGACTTCCGCAGAGCGTAGGAGGGATCAGTGACTCTGGGGGAATTGCGAATATGTTTATGGAACATTTTAGGGTGCAATCTCCTCTGGGTCCTTCTGTTTCAATGGGTGATGCTGAGTCTGGCCGTGAAGGGGTGAGACCACTAACACATTTCCCGGCTAAACAAGTCAAACTTGTCATTCAAAACATGAGCAGAGGTAAATCCCCCGGCCACGACGGACTCAGCATTGAGCATTTTAAATATGCTGGGGTTCACCTGCCGAGGGTCCTGTCTTGGTTTTATTCAATGTGCATTAGTCATTCTCATTTACCAGCCGAGATGATGCGAACGGTAGTTGTACCTATTGTTAAAAACAGGACAGGGGATATCTCGGACTGTGGAAACTACCGACCGATCTCTCTGGCGACCACCTTTGCTAAAATATTGGACAGTATGATTGACTCATGTTTGAAAAAATATCTGCCTTTGCACGACGCACAATTCGGATTTCAACCTGAATTATCGACAGAAAGTGCTATACTGAGCTTAAAGAATACTGTTCAATATTACACTGACCGCAAAACGCCGGTATATGCCTGTTTCCTGGATCTCTCCAGAGCCTTCGACCTTGTGTCATATGATGTGCTATGGAGAAAGCTGGGGGACAGGAATGTACCGGCGGAAGTTCTAAAAATCCTGCGGTATTGGTATGCAAACCAGACCAACCATGTCAAGTGGTCCGGAACGTTCTCTGAGTCGTATGGGTTGGAGTGTGGTGTGAGACAGGGTGGTTTGACGTCTCCCAGGCTCTTCAACCTGTACGTAGATGATCTCATAGCCGAGCTCAGCAGTATGCGTGTGGGCTGCCGGGTTGGTGGTGTTAGTGTTAACAACATTAGCTACGCGGACGACATGGTACTGCTGGGCCCGACTGAGGGGTCTATCAGAGATATGCTGAAGGTTTGTGAGAAGTACGCCAGTACGCATGGTCTGGTTTATAATGTCAGAAAATGCGAATACATGGTCTTTAAGGCCGCAGGCAAGTGCCCTAACCATACTCCTAATTTCACCCTAAATGGCATGAGCATTAACAAAGTGGAACAGTTTAAATACTTGGGGCACATGCTTGCCGACGACCTTAAGGACAGTGTAGACATTGAGAGGGAACGTAGGGCACTAGCGGTCCGAGGTAATATGTTGGCCCGTAGATTCTCCCGTTGTAGTGACCCAGTCAAAATCACCCTATTCAAGGCTTTCTGTCAGGGTTTGTACGCGGGGGGTCTATGGGTCAGCTACGCCAAAAGATCGCTAGATGCCTTACGCGTCCAATATAATAATGTTTTTAGGATGCTATTGGGACTGCCCCGTTTCTGTAGTGCATCGGAGATGTTTACGCAACACCGAACTGACGGGTTCCACGCCCTGATACGCAAAAAAGTTGCTTCACTGATGCATCGGACGCGGGTCAGTAACAATAGTATCCTGAAAACAGTGGCGGAGAGTCCTTACTCCCCTGTTCTGAGGCATTTTGTGGAGAGGATGGTCAACTAGGTAGCTGTTCTCTTGCTTGATCATTCTCTGCACAACCGGCCCTGAAACTTAATTCATTATGTGTTGCCAATATTGTTTGTGTGTTGTATTACTAACATTAGTTATAAGTTATTTTTTCACTAACAAGATGGATTTTATTGTTGTCCGAAACTGAATAAATAAATTAAATTAATTAATCATTTAAATAAATTACTAAAATAGAATCGTACAAGCAAATTAACATTAAAGAAAATTTGACAATCTCAATAAAATAAAATGAAAACAATTATATATTATTAGAATTATGACAAATATTGATAAAAAAATAATTTGAATTGAAAATTAAAAACAATATTAATAATAAAATCAAGATAAAAAAATAAAATTAGGGTAAAAACACAATTACAATAAAGAAAGATTAAATAGTAAAACAACACTGATTTTAATTTGGGTGTGCTGATATGAGTGTAAATGTGTGTTAGGGGGTGTGTGTACTTGTGTGTGAAAGTGTGTTGTGTGAGTGTGTGTATCTGTGGGTGTACGTGTGTGTGTGTTAATTGTGAATACCAATTATTTATGTTCTAATAATTTTATATCGATTGCAATAAATTTTCAGTTTCGCTGTAGTCCTGTGTCAGTAGCCAGATCTTTACCTTCTTTTGTGTTTCACGAATCGTAAGGGGATTGATGTCCAGAATTTTGTTCAATTTATTGTATAGAAAAGGTGCAAGATATATTCGCTGTCTCCTGGCTGACGCCGTATGACAACGCAACGGTTGGCAAACATTTGTTCTGGTGCGCTTCTTATTGTAATCTGTATTAAATGGTGTAATTCTATGCTGTTTGGTAACAACTTGCAGTATATAAATCTGTCTCACTGTCAGAACTTGACACTTCTCGTATAGGACGCTGGTGGGAAATCTGAAGGGTCTGAAAGTCATTACTTTAAGAAGTGATCTTTGGGCCCTTTCCAAGCGAATCGTGAAAGTCTTACATGCACCACCCCACACAGTAACACAATATCCCACGACTGATTGCACGAGCGCATAGTACACAGTACGAAGGAGTTGGAAGTCGGCCACGTGTCTAAGTTTTTTAAATGCCCAGACAAGCTTCCGTACACGTGCTGTGGTGAGATCCATGTGTTGTCGCCAGCCAAGCCTATCATCTATAGTCACACCAAGATATTTCACGTGTGGAGACTTAGTGATAGCTGTGCAATTACATGTAGTTGACGAGGAAGCCAAGTTGCAATCATGTAATCTAATATCTAAGTTGATGTTTTTAAGTTTCGAAAAGGAGAATTGGAGATATGAAGATTTAGAGAGGTTCAAGGTGAGGCGGTTAGACCTTAGCCAATAGCTTACTTTATGTAATCCCAATTCGGCGCTTCGTCGAACTTCGTCCCAAGTCCCCCCATGAAATACTAATACCGTATCGTCCGCGTAGGTAAATATCTTACCGTTTATAAGTGGCAGCTGACACAGGTCATTTATATAAATCAAGAAGAGACTCGGGCCAAGAATACTGCCTTGTGGGACGCCAAAGGTAACCCAAGCATCAGAGCTAATGTATTCTTTTATCTTAACCCTTTGCGTACGGTCACAGAGAAAATCCTTAAATATTTTTAGAGCATTTCCGCGAACGCCGATCTTATCCAACTTGTCCACAAGGAAAGGAATCATAACGGTATCGAATGCTTTGGCCAGGTCGAGGAATATGCCGACACATTTCTGTTTTTGATTTATTTTAGTTGTGACTAGGGCATGCAAAACCGGTTTTCCGGTTTTGCGCAAAACCGGAAATCGGCCAAAATTTAACGAGTTTTGAAAACCGGTTTTGAGAGCCAAAACCGGAGCTCAGCTCCGGTTTTCCCATTATTGAGTAACAATTAACATTTTGATTTTTATCAACATTTTTTCGAACACTCAAAAAATAATGAATTTTGAGGCATCAAATGTATCCGAACCGAACACAGCCTGCATCCACCCACTTACACGCCTCCCTCCACTACCCCCGCACCCCGCACCCGTAACCCGCCAGCCTGCGCCTGCGTTGTTGCAGTAATACCCTTACCGGGAGTGCAAGTGCGTGTCCGCCGCCCTCGCCTGCGACGCTAGGACAAAATGTGAGTATTTACTTAGTTATTAATTTATTATATTTTGTGTCTTTTAATGTACATTTATGTTGAGCTCGTGGATGAAACGACACGAAGGGCGCAATTACATCCAGTAGTTGCTGCGTTAGCCCGAATTATATTACATTATGGTTCACCACTTGTGACAGCAAGCAAGATTTAATTAAAACGTGTTTTATTATTCGTGTTATATAGATAATTTTATAACTGACAAAAGTCTTTGATTCGGTTCTGTTCTGAGCCGTTTGGATTGTCGTTCCTATCCTATCGAATCCCGTTCAAAGAATACGTGAATACCTATTTTGGGTAGGACTTATAGGACGACCGAACGACAATTAAACGTCAACGATATTTGTCTTGTTTGATTTACGTGAATCAAGGTACAGGTGTAATTGCGCCATAACGTAACAGTAGAATTCTTGTGCCAATTTTTCCAAGTCTTAGAGAAAATGATTTTTACAGATTTAATATATATAAAAATCAATTTCTCTAAAAATCTTAATTTGTTAATGTTTACGTTATTACTATTAATAATAATGTTTACGTTATTATAATATTTCCTTTATTAGTAATAAAGTAAAAACATTAACCAAAGTGACAGAAGATATTTTTTTACCATAGACTAGTCTAGTCACCTCTAGTGTTAACGCACCGAAATACGCGGAATTTTAGCTAGAACCACACTATTAAAATCCGACGGCACGACGACGACAGCGACACGCGTTTTCATTGGTTAGCGTTTAAAAAGACATAACTAGATGAACTGACGCCAATCAGCATGCCTTAAGCCAGAGCCACTTGGCCGACACACGATGCGACGACACGCGACAACACGTCAAATGATGCATGCACCATTAAGCTACAGTTCTCCTAGTAGTGTAATTTTAAAACGTTTAACCAATGAAAACGCGTGTTGTCGCGTCGGGTGGCGTTTTAATGGTGTGGTTCTAGCTTTATTTGACGTGTTGACGTGACGTGGCATCGTGGTCAGTGTGGTACTGGCTTTAAAAATGTCTAAACTGAATGCATGGAAAAAATGTACTACCTAATAACACACCAAAATGCACGGAATTTAAAAACATCCTAAACTAAATAAACTTCGCCCGATTCTAATTTTTTTTTTCTTTTAGGTCAACTGATCACATCCAGAATTGTACAGGGAAACAATCACAAAAGTTCGCAAACTGGTCAAATCTATAAGAAAATCCCCTCTAAAAGCTGACGCATTACGGGTCTATGTCTTGGAGGAACACAAAAAAGACATACAATTGCAACTAGATTGCCGCACACGATGGTCAAGTATGTCAAATATGATCGAAGTGTTTAAAAAAATTAAAAACTCAGTCCTCAAAGCACTGATAGATTGGAAGACTGAGATATCTTTTTCCGAAGAAGAAATTCGAACTCTGTCTGAAATTTACAACAGCTTGAATGTTGTCAAACTTGCTGTTCTGTCCTTGTGCCGACGTGATGCTACGCTGCACACAGCTGACACAACATTAAAATTTATGTTTAAGAAGCTTGACGAACAAAACAGCGTTTTGAGTCTCAAGCTAACGACTAATTTGAGAAGTCGCATAAAGCAAAGACGTCTCCTTCTAGCAGGTGTTTTACACTATTTACATGATTGGGAAGACTTCTCCGCCCAAGATGATGATGACACATTTCCCAAACCCAGTGGTGCTGAAATAACTGAAACTATTATCAACTTGTTGCAGCAGCTAAAATATAAACCCGAGGATACAGACACCATCACCGCAGTTCTCACCGAGCAGTCCATACCTTCGCAATCGTCATCATCTGACGCTGAAGAGCTAACTCTTCAAGAGCAGCTAGAGAAGGAATTACACAAATGCAAGAGAAAGAGAACCCCCAAAAATCGGTCAGATTTCGACCTGGCTGAAAGCGGAGGGCATCGGGGTGTGAATCTCACCGAAGCATATAATTATTTATTATGTGTTCTACCAACAAGTGTTGAGAGTGAAAGGGTGTTTTCGAGTGCTGGGTATTTCTGTAACAAAATAAGAAGTTCGCTGTCTGATCGAATGTTGGATGCACTTATATTCTTGAGATCACATTATCAAGAACAGCGATGTCTTGAAAACAAGTGATTTATGCTTTATTTAAATTAGTATACATAGTTGATTATTGATCTCTTTATTAGTGCAATATGAATCATATTATAATAATGTTATTTTGTAGTTCGTCTTCAAAGTTACAAAAATGTTGATTTTTTTGGTAATTGTGGGTGGCTGTGTTTAATATTTGAAGATGCTGATTGTATTTTCTATGTTTAAAATATATTATTTTTGATAGCAGACTTAATAGGTACCAAAGATACCAAAAACTTGTTGATTTGATCTCAGTTAATTAATCTTTATACTATTATAAGTTCATTGTTATCTGTACAATTATTATGGTTTGGATTAAAAAGAAATGTATCATACAATTTGTTTTATTTGTAGACTTAGTGGGTATTTAAAAAAAATGGTGTTTCTTTTTAAATTATACTACATTCGATTTTTTTTTGCTAAAACCGGACCTAGCTCCGGTTTTCGGTATTGGTCCCAAAAAAACGATGTTCAAAACCGGTTTTGATGACTTTCCGGTTTTGCATGCCCTAGTTGTGACGTGATCACATCATCTATGCATATGAGGGACATAAATGTCCCTACTATTATTGAACATGGTTGCTAAAAGTACTTACTACGAATGTACGTTTTGAACGTCGCACTGACTACGCCAACGTCGTTCTTCGCCTCGCACGTGTACGAGTTAGTGTCGCTCACCTTCGGATTAAGTATTGTGAGCGTTCCGTCCTTTATCGAATACTTTGAACCTGAAACGTAAGATAACGTCGTGATTTAAATTAGATACCTCTGTTTACTCGGAAGGAAATCTATGCTTGCTGTAATCGGTTCGTGGATGGGTCACCATCATCACATATTATGGAGACTCATATATGCCTCGAAAAGCACGTTAAGCCGTTGATTCCAGCTGTTATTTGTACATATTTGGCAGTTGTTACGGGAAGTTTGAAGCTCGAAAGCCTGACACCCAGTCAGAACAGTCACTGGGGAACACGATAGGTCTTGGTAAGCTAAGGGGTACCGCGTTTACCCAGCATCTGGGTTGTTGGGGTCAGATAGGCAATCACATATAAAATTCAGCTGCATCCAGATAGACTGCGAAGCGACTCCCATATAGTTTGAAAACAGGTTAGGCAAAAGACAGATGATGTTTTAGTAGAGGGGAAAGTGAAAGCACACCAAAACATCAAATCCATACCGTCGACTTCGGTTTTGATTAGTCTGATTAAGCTACTTTCAGGTTTCCACCATAGGAAGCTGGTACGTAGATAGATGCTTGGTTTATGGTCTAACTTAAAATAATATTAAAATTATACGTTTTATTCAGAGCCAGTTTCTCGTATAAAAGTTGCTCGGTTAGTCTATTTTAGTTATTTCCACAGCGTTATGTCTTACGGTATTCTACTGTGGGGTACTGCAGCTGATATTCAAAATATTTTTGTCCTTCAGAAACGAGCTGTTCGAGCAATTTACCAGCTAGGTGCCAGAGTTTCCCTAAGGGACTTTTTTAAAGATATTGGTATTCTTACGGTGTCATCACAATTCATTTTCGCCAACATCTTATATATTAGGCAAAATATACACTTATACGCTAAAAACAGTGATATTCACACTGTTAACACTAGAAGTAAGGACAAACTACGTGTTCCCTTTCACCGGCTTCATAAGGTGCATAACTCATTTGTTGGGCTTGGTATAACATTTTACAACAAGCTACCACCTTCTTTACTAGAATTACCTTTTAATGCGTTTAAAGCTCAAGTAAAATCCAACCTTTGTCAAAAGGCGTACTATTCCATCAACGATTATTTAAATGATAAGAATAGTTGGTCGCTGTGATTAACTCAAGACAATGTTTATGTTCTTTCTCCAGTATTAGCGTACCTAGTGATAGGTTCAATATAATTGTTTCCATATTTTTTTTCCTGTTTATGCCAATTTTATTTTATTAGTATTGCATAATGTGGTTAGCTAGCGACCTCGACAAGTAATCATTCAATTCTTGCTTGAGCAACCGGCAGCAAGTTCGTCATGCTCCCTTAGATGTCAATGCTTGCGGTAGCGTCGGGGGTCGGGTTGCCCCCTTCCCTCAAATATGGCGAGGGGGGCAATGGCTGATCTTTGCGTTATGCTCGTGAACGGGTGCTGCTTGTGGTGACTGGTCGTCTTGCTGACTTTGATGTTGATATTATTATTAATATTACTTACCTGTTTAATTTATTTTACGTCGATGGTCCTAGTTTATCATTTGTGGCCTCGAGTTGTAACTCAGGTCGTAACAGCTATGTGAACATTCAGCATTGCATATGTAAGCGGGCACGCCCTTTATACCCGGAGGCTCTTATTTAGGTTTTAAGCTCTATTTACGATTTTATTATTTCAGCTTGAGTTTAGTTTTTTTAAATGTTTTGTTCGTATATTGGCGTGTGCTAGCTGACATATGACGCATAATTTGATGTATGTTTTGTTTTGTTTTATACTATTAATTACTTACATAATACTGTATAGAATCAAGTTCTTCTAACTTAACAGACAGCTGTGCTGCTGGGGAGTTTGTTCCGCCACTTCTTCTTCCCAGCCAAAGCACTAGGAAGTGTCGAAGGGTGGGCGTTTTTGGGGGACTGTCTCATGTAACTTTGACGTTCAAAAAGTGCTGACTCTCAGCCTAGTTTGAATAAATGACTTTTGATTTTTGATTTTTGATTTTTAAAAATAGCTAAGTGACAAATTATCAAGCGGGCCTTTTCTGCCGTGCTAAGCTTCTCTTTACAAAATATTTGACTAATCGCAGCAGCTTACTGTATAATAATTTGTCACATTAATTTTACGATAATTTGCGTTTAAGAAATTAGCCATCACTATATATTGTCGCATTGATTTGTTGTATACACACAAATTACTTACCGTGTGTAATTGTGGAGCCTTTTAATTTCCATGTTATCACCGCTCTTGGATTACTGACGACATCACAAGGAATTCTTAAAACTGGATCTCCTTCGTTTCCTTCTACTTTTGATGATTTTTTAATGATTTCTGGTGCAACTGTAACAATAAGATAAGTTTACTATTTTACTACAAGAATAGGCCTGTATAAGTCAAAGAAGTAGTAACGACAATTATTAATATGGTAGGAAATCGTTGTAAAAATAGACAATCAAAAGAAATTTATAGGTGGGTCTCAGTGGAAGTGCGGCAGATGATCAAATCCAGCCTGTCCCTTGCTGCCCTCCCGCAGCGGCGCTCTAAGCCGAGGTCGCATAGTTCATTAGTTTTATGCCCTGACTGGACTTAATTTATTAAGGCATCCACAGGACATATTGTTATAAAGAAGTACTAACGTAGATGCAGACGGTGATTGTGTCATCATAATCACTATTTCAGCCGAAAGATGTCTACTGCTGAACATTGGCCTTCCTCAAGCAACGCCACTTCGGCGTTCATAACGTGTTTCGGTTTTTGTAGGAATAAAACCAATGTTACTTACATTCAACAATAAGCTTTATGAGGTGTTCATCGCTTCCGAATTCGTTCTTTGCCACACACTTGTAGCTCCCCGCATGTTTTTTCTCCACCCTTGGAATATTTAGAACTTTGTCGGATCCGGGAATTGGTGTAATCTTTGAGCTGGAGCTGTCCATAAATGTCCATGTTATTGTTGGCTTTGGTTCACCTTCGATCCTGAAAGATTAAAACGATTACATTATCTGCTTATAATGTTCCCATGGCTGGACCACAAGCCTCCTCATGATGAGGAGTGGGCCGTAATTCACCACGAAGTCTCAGTACGGATGGGTAGAAGTTGCCATGTCTTCAGACACAGCTTAGCTCACTACAGTTTTTGATAGTTCAACAACATTCATTGCGTTATTTACGTTGTTCAAGTTAGTTTAGTGGCAGACAAAGTTTCGAAAATATTATATAAAGCAATGAATAAGCACCATTCAAAGTGATTCAGATTCTCACTGATCATGTGTTACGCATTTAGGGTGCTGGAGTGGTGGATGAAAGTTCCAATTCACACGTTGTTCAGTATTTATCTTTCAACATTGATGGTATTAAAACACTTACGTGCACTCGATAGTAGCCGGCAGTCCCAGTCTCACTTTCTTCACAGTAACTCCTGATACTCGTGGTGCCTCTGTAAATAATTACATATCATATGTCATAAATTATAAGTTAATGTTGCGTTACGATCAAAAGTAATGACCTATTTTCCCGAGGCAATATTTTTTGAAGAGAAATTTTCTTGCACCTGTAGATTCTGGTTAAGTCTAAAAAGTAATATCTTGCAAGCAGCCACCAGAATCAGAATACTTTTTATTTTATGGTATCTAGATGGGAGCCACTAATGTCTTTAGCTTGTTTTCTTTAAATGCGTGTCTTCGAAAAATCCCTTAAAGAAAAATGTCCGTAACAGGAAATCGGGCGATCTCGCAAATCCGTGCAAACTTCCAAAGCGTGATGTTTCAAACAGCGGATAATATTGTATACAATCAAATCAATTCAAAATATTTTTATTTCATATAAACCTACAAGGGCACTTATGAAACGTCAGAAGCTAGGTGCACGGTTCCAAATTGTTGGTTCCTATGGAGAAGAGCCGGCAAGAAACTCCACGGTTACTCTTTTAAAAATAATTAGTTTTAACAATTGTACTATTGTATTGTACTGAATAAGATAGAAAATTGTCTACAGTCTACAAGGCCTACAACGTTCTCACATTCACAAAGTATAATAGTATAAAATAATCTACATAAATAATAGTATTTCATAAATAAGACATATTACACTATTTAAACCAAATGTCATTATGGCCATGACAACCAATATTAAAGAGTACAATGTAGAATTGTAGGTATATAATTTCAAAAATGAGTAAATATCAAAGAAGAATGTAAAAAAAAGCACTTTAATACAAAATGTACATCGTCATTTGGGAGCAGTTAATAGACACAGGTTATCCTGTAATGAGCTACCAGGGAAGCCACATGTGCAGAAGGAATGATTGCCATACTTCCTTGTCTTCAACGTAGTCTTTTATCTTATAATATGCTTTTTTGATAAGGACACGTTTGATGTGTGATTTGAACTTTCCATAGCTAAGTTCGGTAACAGACTTTGGCAACTTGTTATAGAAGCGGATACTGTTTATAAAAAATGATTTACTAGTTTTAGTTAATCTAAATTTTGTATCACAATTTCATTTTTACTACGCGTATTTATGTTATGGAAATCGCTTCTTATTTTGAAAAGTCCTCAATTTTTGCGAACATACAAAATACATTCAAAGATATAAAGAGAGGGAAGAGTCAGTATATCAATTTCTGTAAATTTGTTTCTAAGAGACTCGCGAGGCCCATTATATAGATTGCGCGGACTGCCCTCTTTTGCAAAATGAAAACTGAATCTACGTCGGCTGCAGAACCCCACAGCAGTTCTGCTGTGGGGTTCTGCAGCCGACGTATGTCTTATGGCGTTCGCCATAAGACATAATACCGTGGAAATAAGCAAAGTATACTAATCGAGCTGTAGCTATATCGGTCAACTGCCTAATTTTTCTTACTGCATATGCAGCTGAACTTAATTTACCTGAAATAGCTCTAATGTGGGGACCCCACTGCAGTTTAGAATTTAGAGTAATTTCTAAAAATAGAGTTTTCGAAATAGCATCTTGTTTCTTGCCATCAAGTTTTAAATTTAAATCTACTTGGGGAACATTTGGTAATGAGAACCTTATACATTTCGTTTTGTTCGCATTAAGTAAGAGATTATTAGCTGCAAACCATTTCGAAAGAATAGCTAGACTATCGTTAACATGTAAGAGATCCTTGTCTTTTCTATCTATTTTAAAAATAAGTGAAGTGTCATCAGCGAACAAAATTATATCCGAGAAATTAGCTATCATGTAAGGAAGGTCATCTTAACAAGAGACCCTAAGGACGTAGCCCCGCCAACGTTTACTTTTTGCTGCCTGTTTGATAAATAGGAAAGATCAAGATCAGCAGCTTGTCCACGAATTCCGTAGTGATGTAATTTACAGATCAGTGTATTGTGATCAACGCAGCGCCTTTGAGAGGTCACAGAAAATGCCAATTGCATCCTGGGACTGCTCCCAGGATTCTAATATGTGACTGATAAGTTTTACTCCTGCGTCAGTCGTCGACTTTCCTTTCGTGAAACCAAACTGTTGACTATGTACAATCCCATTTGAGTTGAAATGAGCCAACATCTGGTCCAGCATGATTTTTTCATAAATTTTACTCAATGCTGGTAACACAGATATTATATTCTATAATTAGAGGGATCAGTTTTACTACCCGATTTGAAAATTGGTACTGCTTTACTATGTTTCATTAAATCAGGAAACGTACCGCGGTCTAAACATTGATTAAATATACCTGTCAAGACAGGAGCAATGGTGTCGATGATATTTTCAAGAACCTTAACCGAAATACCCCATAAGTTTTCTGTGTTTTTTATGTTAAGACTTTTAAATGTTGTTTTAATTGTGGCAATAGAAATGGGTTTGAATTCAAAACTAGGAATGTCCTTATTGAAGTTTTCTTTAAGAAGAGATTCAGCTAATATAGATGATGAGGGGAGTGATTTCGTAACTTCTATTGGAATGTTGGTAAAGAAATTTTCAAGGGTCTCAGCAACTTTTAACTTATCTGAAATAGTTTTATTACCAATTTTTAGAGACAACTCATTCTAATCTCGCTGTTTTGTGTTTCCAGTTTCTTTATTAATTACCTCCCAGACAGCTTTTATTTTATTGTTTGAAATACTAATTTTGTTACTTATTAGTTTAGATTTAGCTTGAGCGCAGACTCTTTTGAATATCTTAGAATAGTTTCTTACATAATTATACCGTGTTGTTTTACAAGCAAAACTGTGGTTACCGTATAGTACTCCATGGTTTGCCGTTTTCCTGCATGTATTTTACATTGTCACCTGTACTGTACATTCAAATTTGCAACGGGATAACACGCCATCTTTATAAATTAAAGCAACTCCTGTTTGGTCATTACTTATGAGGGACATAACTAGCTCATAATTAAACATGGTTGCCAAAAGTACTTACTATGAATGTGCGTTTTGAACGTCGCACTGACTACGCCGACGTCGTTCTTCGCCTCGCACGTGTACGAGTTAGTGTCGCGCACCGTTGGCTTACGTATTATGAGCGTTCCATCTTCTATGGAATACTTCGCATCTGAAACGTAAGAGAACGGCGTTACGTCTGAAATTATATACCTCTAGATAATACTAGAACGAAGGGTACACGAGACGATTTAGGTTAAATAAAAACGCTGCCAGGATCGGTGCTAGGTGTAATGTTGTTGGTGAAACTTAAAAAGAATTAAATTTATTCTACGTTTCATTCAGAGCCAGTTTCTCGTATGAAAATGTATGTAACAAATTATCAAGCGCGCCTAATTGCCGTGCTAAGCTGCTCTTTATAAAATATTTCATTAATCGGCAGCTTACCTACTGGATGACAACTTGCCACATTATTATTTATTTATTTTATTATTTATGTACACACGGTAAAAAAAAAACAGAGTGATAAGGCATATTAACACGTTGACGGACAGTATTCCCTTACTGGTTAATCGTGTATAGACACTACAAAATTTCATTTTAATTAAAAAAAAAATAACGTACGATAAGACAGTAAAATACTCTATCCGTCGTGAAACTACAGAATGCCCTTTCTTTTATTAGTATAAAAATATAACGTCGCAAGGCGTACTGATTGCATGCAAGTCAAAAGGTTGACGTCGATAGGCGTACTGTCGTATTATTTTATCCAGAGAGAACGTCGAGAGGCGTTCTGTCCGTCAACGTGTTAATACAATTGAGAACAAAGGTAGTGCTTATTTCTTAACACATACATTAATTTAACGATAGTCGAAAAATTTGCCCTCAGTAAATAATATATTATCTCAATGATTTGTTGTGTACACATAATTTACTTACCAGGTATAATTGTGGAGCCTTTTAATTTCCATGTTATCACCGCTTTTGGATTACTGACGACATCACAAGGAATTCTTAAAACTGGATCTCCTTCGTTTCCTTCTACTTTTGATGATTTTTTAATGATTTCTGGTGCAACTGTAACAATAAGACACAGAGTACTATAATAAGAGAAAAAAGCCCTTTGACGAAATAGTGAGATGGTTGGAAAACCTTTTAAGAAGAGACAATCAAATGAGATTTAAAGGTCGATTTTAGTAGAACCATGGCAGACGATAAGATCAAACATGTCTCCTACTGCCTCTCTCGTAGCGGTGCCCTAACGCAAGATCGCTTAGTTCATTAGTTTCAAGCCCTGACTGGACTTAATTTATTAAGGCCTCCACAGGATGGACCGTGTAAACTGTAGAACCATTTTATATTGATAAAAAGAGGTACACTCGTAGATGAAGACGATGATTGTGTCAACATTATCATCATTTCAGCCGCAAAATGTCCATAACGTTGAACTTTGTCCTTCCTCAAGCAACGCCACTTGGGCTTCTACTTTGTTGGAAGCCTCAAACATGACGTCTATCGGTTTTTGTAGGAATAAGACGAATGTTACTTACATTCAACAATAAGCTTTGTGAGGTGTTCATCGCTTCCGAGTTCGTTCTTCGCCACACACTTGTAGCTCCCCGCGTGTTTTTTCTCCACCCTTGGAATATTTAGGACTTTGTTGGATTCGGGAATTGATATAATCTTTGAGCTGGAGCTGTCCACAAATGTCCATGCTATTGTTGGCTTTGGTTCACCTTCGACCCTGAAAGATTAAAACGATTGCTTCATCAGCATATTATGTTCCCATGGCTGGACCAAAAGCCTTCTCACGATGAGAAGGAGTGGGCCGTAATCCACCACGCGGTCTCAGTGCGGGTTGGTAGATATCACATGTCTTCCAACGTTTGGTTCTAGAACATGCCGGTTTCCTCACGATATTTCCTTCAGCGTTTGGGAAGCAGTATTGATAAAATAATTAACACAATGTAAAGCGCCTCTCCTTGTCGAACCAAGGACCTTTCCATAATTACCACTGAAACACACTGCTCTCAAACGTTTCAAAAATTTATAATTAAGATTTCGCTTTCTCCCGTGAACGCTGTAAGACTTGCCCTCCTCCGTAGAAGTATTGTGGAAAAATAAATGGAAACGATATTTATTATATTCCCTAGAAAGTTGTTTGCAAAAAAATGCTAAGTTTGTTGTTAGTAGACTTTATTACAGGTTAATTCGTTTCAGTCGGTCGATTATCACAAAGTTCTATCCCTAATTCCATTCTGTCATTTCCTTTAAACTGATTCAGATGCTGATTGATAGTATATTATGCATTTAGGTTGCTGGGGTGATCTATTAAAGTGCACACGTTGTTCAGTATTTATCTTGCAACATTGACAGTATTAAAACACTTACGTGCACTCGATGGTAGCCGGCATTCCCAGTCTCACTTTCTTCAAAGTAACTCCTGATACTCGTGGTGCCTCTGTAAATAATTTCAAACCAAATTTCATTAATTGCAAGGTTTATGTTGCGTTACGAGCAAAAGTAATGACCTGTTTTTCCGAGGAAATACTTATATAAAAGAAAACCTTTCGTTTTTGTAACCAAAGTTCACTTGGACCTGTAAATATTGGTTCAGTCTAAAAAGTAATATCTTGCAAGCAGCCACCAGAATCAGAATACTTTTTATTTAATGGTAGCTATATGGTAGCCGCCAATATCTTAGGCTTGTTCACTTTAAATGCGTGTCTTTGAAAAATCCCTCATAGAAAAATATCTGTAGCGGGTTATTGTGTGATCTTGCAAGTCAGTGCAAATTTCCAAAGAGTGATGTTATGTTACTGCTGCAAAAATGCATAAATGCAGCAATAACATACACCGAGATTTTTTTATTCCAAACTGCGGTATCCATATAGCACTCCATTGTTTGCCATTTGCCTGCATGTATTTCACATTGTCACCGGTAAAATGTTCAAACTTGCAACATAATTAACTTCCAATTTCATAAATAAAAGTAACTTCTATATAGGTCATCACTTTTGCATGATCTATGCATATGAGGGACATAAATGTCCCTACTATTATTGAACATGGTTGCTAAAAGTACTTACTACGAATGTACGTTTTGAACGTCGCACTGACTACGCCAACGTCGTTCTTCGCCTCGCACGTGTACGAGTTAGTGTCGCTCACCTTCGGATTAAGTATTGTGAGCGTTCCGTCCTTTATCGAATACTTTGAACCTGAAACGTAAGATAACGTCGTGATTTAAATTAGATACCTCTGTATACTCGGAAGGAAATCTATGCTTGCTGTAATCGGTTCGTGGATGGGTCACCATCATCACATATTATGGAGACTCATATATGCCTCGAAAAGCACGTTAAGCCGTTGATTCCAGCTGTTATTTGTACATATTTGGCAGTTGTTACGGGAAGTTTGAAGCTCGAAAGCCTGACACCCAGTCAGAACAGTCACTGGGGAACACGATAGGTCTCGGTAAGCTAAGGGGTACCACGTTTACCCAGCATCTGGGTTGTTGAGGTCAGATAGGCAATCACATGTAAAATTCAGCTGCATCCAGATAGACTGCGAAGCGACTCCCATATAGTTTGAAAACAGGTTAGGCAAAAGACAGATGATGTTTTAGTAGAGGGGAAAGTGAAAGCACATCAAAACATCAAATCCATACCGTCGACTTCGGTTTTGATTAGTCTGATTAAGCTACTTTCAGGTTTCCACCATAGGAAGCTGGTACGTAGATAGATGCTTGGTTTATGGTCTAACTTAAAATAATATTAAAATTCTACGTTTTATTCAGAGCCAGTTTCTCGTATAAAAATGGTTTGTGAAAAATTCAGCTGCATCCAGATAGACTGCGAAGCGACGCCCACATAGTTTGAAAAAAAAAAAAAATGTTTTATTATAGGGAAAAGCGAAAGCACACCAAAACTTCAAATCCATACCGTCGACTTCGGTTTTGATTAGTCTGATCAAGCTAGTTTCAGGTTTTCACCATAGGAAGCTGGTACGTAGATAGATGCTAGGTTAATGGTCTAACTTAAAATAATATTAAAATTCTACATTTATTCAGAGCCAGTTTCTCGTATAAAAATGGCTAAGTGATAAATTATCAAGCGCGCCTTATCTGCCGTGCTAAGCTGCTCTTTATAAAATATTTGACTAATCGCAGCAGCTTACTGGATAATAACACTAGTTAACAAAAAAAAAAAAATTTGTCCATGGCACGAAACATGTATTATTTATGTAGGCTATGGATAGTAATTAAAAACATAATATTTTTTTATTTTTCCTAGCACGTCACAATTCTGAGATACAGAGGTTTTTGTTTTTTATTTACCCGAAATTGTTTAGATACGTTTAACATTCTATTTTGTAAACAACTGTATGATTAAAAATTCTTATTTTTATATTAAAATGCCATCTAAAGGGTGTAAACTACATACAAATCGATTTTGTTGTGTTTGTGGAAACATTGTTCCGTTAAATCGTGGTTTTTCTATAACAAAACCATTGCGAGAAGCCTAATTATATTATTTTGGATTTCCGGTGTCAAATCAAGATAAAAATTAGGTTCCTTATGTGACTTGCAAACATTACAGAATGGTCCTCTGCTCCTAGTATTCAGGTAAAAATAAGTCACTGAAAGGTAAACCAATGATATGGAGAGAGCCAACCAACCACGTAACCGATTGTTAATTTTGTTTAACAAAAACTTTTGGTTTTAACTCAAAAAAACAAAGATAGTGTAAAATATGAATAAATGTTTTAGGTAAGATGAACGTAAAAAAAACATGTTTAGTTGACCCAAAAAATAATATTATCACCGCTTCACATTAAGTTGGGCTTGATGAAAAATTTAACCAAAGCTTTTGATAAGTCCAAACCTGCATGTCAATACCTCTGCTCTGTATTTACGAATCTTTCTGCGACTAAATTAAAGGAAGGAATATTTGTGGGTCTTCAAATCAGTAGAATATTGGACGATAAAAAATTCGAGAGACAGCTTTTTAACCGAGGTAGAAAAAGGAGCCTAGAACTCTTTCAAAAGTGTCGTGAATAAATTTTTTGGCAATAAAAACAAGTGATAATTACTAAGACATTGTTGAAAATCTACTGCAAAATTATGAGCGTATAGGTGTAAGTATGTCTTTAAAAATCCTTTTTTGCATTCCCATTTAGATTTTTTTCCAGAAAATCTTGGTAGTGTGAGTGATGACCACGGTGACCGATTTCACCAAGATTTAAAATCATTTGAGCAAAATTATCAAGTTTTGGAACCAAAATATGCTAGGTGACTATTCTTGGGCTTTTGTGAGGGACAAAAATGAAAATATTTATAACAAAAGAGCAAAAATTACCCATTTTTAACTGTCAATTATTTATTTAGATGTAGGTTTCTGTACAAATCTTCGTAATAAATATTTAAAAAAACTGACGTGCTGGATTTTTTAAAATATTTTTTCCGAGTTGAAGATACCCAAAGTAACGTAACCATATAATATTCCATTTCAAGGACGAAACTCATGTAAACTAGTGTAATTTGTCACTTTATTTTTCGATAATTTGCGTTTAAGGTATTGGCCCTCAGTATATAGTATTGTCTCATTGATTTGTTGTATACACACAAATTACTTACCGTGTGTAATTATGGAGCCTTTTAATTTCCATGTTATCACCGCTTTTGGATTACTGACGACATCACAAGGAATTCTTAAAACTGGATCTCCTTCGTTTCCTTCTACTTTTGATGATTTTTTAATGATTTCTGGTGCAACTGTAACAATAAGATAAGTTTACTATTTTACTACAAGAATAGGCCTGTATAAGTCAAAGAAGTAGTAACGACAATTATTAATATGGTAGGAAATCGTTGTAAAAATAGACAATCAAAAGAAATTTATAGGTGGGTCTCAGTGGAAGTGCGGCAGATGATCAGATCCAGCCTGTCCCTTGCTGCCCTCCCGCAGCGGCGCTCTAAGCCGAGGTCGTATAGTTCATTAGTTTTATGCCCTGACTGGACTTAATTTATTAAGGCATCCACAGGACATATTGTTATAAAGAAGTACTGACGTAGATGCAGACGGTGATTGTGTCATTATCATCACTATTTCAGCCGAAAGATGTCTATTGCTGAACATTGGCCTTCCTCAAGCAACGCCACTTCGGCGTTCATAACGTGATTCGGTTTTTGTAGGAATAAAACCAATGTTACTTACATTCAACAATAAGCTTTATGAGGTGTTCATCGCTTCCGAATTCGTTCTTTGCCACACACTTGTAGCTCCCCGCATGTTTTTTCTCCACCCTTGGAATATTTAGAACTTTGTCGGATCCGGGAATTGGTGTAATCTTTGAGCTGGAGCTGTCCATAAATGTCCATGTTATTGTTGGCTTTGGTTCACCTTCGATCCTGAAAGATTAAAACGATTACATTATCTGCTTATAATGTTCCCATGGCTGGACCACAAGCCTCCTCATGATGAGGAGTGGGCCGTAATTCACCACGAAGTCTCAGTACGGATGGGTAGAAGTTGCCATGTCTTCAGACACAGCTTAGCTCACTACAGTTTTTGATAGTTCAACAACATTCATTGCGTTATTTACGTTGTTCAAGTTAGTTTAGTGGCAGACAAAGTTTCGAAAATATTATATAAAGCAATGAATAAGCAACATCCTTCAAAGTGATTCAGATTCTCACTGATCATGTGTTACGCATTTAGGGTGCTGGAGTGGTGGATGAAAGTTCCAATTCACACGTTGTTCAGTATTTATCTTTCAACATTGATGGTATTAAAACACTTACGTGCACTCGACAGTAGCCGGCAGACCCAGTCTCACTTTCTTCACAGTAACTCCAGATACTCGTGGTGCCTCTGTAAATAATTACATATCATTTGTCATAAATTATAAGTTAATGTTGCGTTACGATCAAAAGTAATGACCTATTTTCCCGAGGCAATATTTTTTGAAGAGAAATTTTCTTGCACCTGTAGATTCTGGTTAAGTCTAAAAAGTAATATCTTGCAAGCAGCCACCAGAATCAGAATACTTTTTACACGCTTTATATTAGCTTCACTTGTATGTTTGTATATTTGTATGTTTGTATATTTGAATGTTTGTATATTTGTATGTTTGTTTGTAACCGACTCCTTATAGCGCGATTTTGACCCATTTTAAACGACCAGATTTCATTCAAACTTTGCACACCTGTCAAGGACCGATGACAATGCAATAATTTCATAAATTTGTGCCATTATCCTTGCCAGGGTTACCAGGACAGCAAAAAAACTGTCACAAACTACGCTGACATACGTCTCAAAATTCGAAATACCCTAAAAAATTGAAAATAAATAATAGTTTAAAAAAACTAAAAAACACGCTTCCATTGAAAACCAAACTAAAAAGTACAAAATAATGGAAAAAAGCGTGGGGTGCCTGATATCATTTAAAAAGTACCTTAAAAAGCACCCCACGCTTTTTTCCATTATTTTGTACTTTTTAGTTTGGTTTTCAATGGAAGCGTGTTTTTTAGTTTTTTTAAACTATTATTTTTATTTTATGGAAGCTAGATGGGAGCCGCCAACGTCTTTGGCTTGTTTTCTTTAAATGCGTGTCTTCGAAAAATCCCTTAAAGAAAAATGTCAGTAACAGGAAATGGGGCGATCTTGCAAATCGGTGCAAATTTCCAAAGCGTGATGTTTCAAACAGCGGATACATACATATTGTAGGAACTACAGTAGCAATAATGCAAACGAGGCAATTTGCAATGAGCCCCGCGCATACAGGTCGAGCGAGCAGTCGTCCCCGCCGCGCCCTAGCGTTAACTTGTGTACTATCAGATATTGTAAGAAACGCCAATGTAACATAACTCCTGTTTTATTAATATACTTTATATTGGACTCCGGCATTTCATTTACACCCCTCGACAACCAGATACAAAGGTTCCAACATTGGTGACCCCGACGTGATCTCAAGGTCCTGGTTGTGGGGAAGTAAATCGCGGTAGTGATATTGTGCGGTTGCGCGGAAAGCGACTCCCCGTCGACTTGGAACCTATCGGCGGGAATTTCAAGGGTTCTCCAGCATGAGTCAACCACCACCACCACCGGTAGCTCAACTGGCCAGCATAAACGTAACGGACAGGATTCCGCAGTTTTGGACGGACATGCCTCGGTTGTGGTTTGCACAATTCGAGTCCGCCATGGAACCTCAGAAACAAGGGGACGCAACAAAATTCCATTTGGTCATTTCAAGACTGACCAGAGACGCGTTACAGCAGGTTAGCGATTTAATTTTTAAGCCCCCTACCGATAACAAGTATGGTGCCGTGAAACAAAGGTTGTTAACGGCCTACGAAGAGAGCGCTGAGAGACAATTCCAAAAATTAGTCGGAGAAATGGATCTAGGATCACAACGGCCGTCACATCTACTACGGCGTATGTCGGAGTTGGCGTAAAACACAGAAGTACCAACAGAGGCCTTACAACGGCTGTGGATTTCGCGCCTGCCTGGACCATTGAAGGCCGTTCTGTCGGTGTGCCTAGACCAAAAAACGGAAAAGCTCGCGGAAATGGCAGATAAAATCATGGAAAATTTAAACAGTACAGAGGTGGCCACCATATCTTCAACAGCGACCACGGCAACAACGGACATGGCGACCGTAATGAATGGATTTACTACGGAATTGAAATTGTTTTTTTTTTTTTAATTGATTTTTTTTCTAACTACGGCGGGAAGTGAATGAAATACGCGGACGTAGCAGGGGACGCGGAAATCGCGGAAACTGGCGCAGACCACAGTCAAGATCGAGAGGTCCACGTCGCACTCCGGAGAGTCCAGAGTGGCTGTGCAGCTACCATTATGCATACGATAAGGAAGCAAGGAGATGCACAAAACCATGCAACTGGAAAGAGAATTCGAGTGCGGAAAACTGAGTGCAGTGCAATCGTGCTCCTTGGGCGACTGCGCTGCAAAAACGGGGAACCACCGTTTATGCGTAATAGACAGGAAGTCAAGAATCAACTTCCTCGTGGATACAGGTGCTAATGTATCGGTGTTACCAGTGAACAGTGTTAGAAATTATGTGCGTCACGTAAGCGGATACAAGCTGTACGCAGCAAATAACACAGAGATCAAGACATGTGGACTAAAAACTCTAGAACTTAATTTAGGCCTGCGCAGAGTTTTTAAATGGCCCTTTATTGTGAGCGATGTCAAGCAGGCAATTTTGGGCGCAGATTTCATTGAGGCGCACAAGTTAGTGGTAGATTTACATAATAAGAGACTAATAGACAGTGAAACTAATTTAAAGACCCTAAATTAGTTTCACTGTCTATTAGTCTAGTGGGTCGATCATACGGTATGATGAGGCGTCAGTTAAAAGTATACAGGAGTGTAATCCTTATCGTAAATTGTTGGAGGAATTCGCAGATATCACAAAACCGATGTCGTTTAAGTAACCGCCAGCGCACGCAGTGGAGCATCGCATCATAACAAACGGCACCCCAGTACACGCGCGTCCAAGGTCACTACCACCCGATCGCTACATTAAGGTAAGGGACGAATTTCATTTAATGCATGAGTTAGGAATATGTAGGCCATCACAAGGAGAGTGGTCTAGTCCATTGCACGTGGTACCAAAAAAGGATGGACAACTGAACCCATGCGGAGATTATAGAGCGTTAAACGCGATAACAAAGCCAGATCGTTATCCCATTCCAAGGGTAAGTGATTTCACATACATTTTAGCAGGTAAGGCTTGGTTTTCGAGATGCGATTTAAATAGAGCCTACCATAATATCGCAGTATCCGCGGAGGATATAGAAAAAACTGCTATAGCAACCCCGTTCGGTCTCTGGGAATTCCCACGCATGGCGTTCGGATTAAAGAATGCGGCCCAAACGTTTCAGCGGTTCATGGACTAACAGTTACTCAGAGGTATAGAACGCATAGACAACACAAATGGCAAGTCAGCGCTGTTCTGTTACATAGATGACGTAATAGGGTATTTTCCACTTTTTTAAAAACTATTTAATTTTGAAGACTGTGAAGGAATATTTAACAGAAAAATATTTTTTTTGTAATTAATCTCCATTTTCTGCATTAGAAGTGATTAAAATCTAATTTATTTTCAATGGTTTTAAATTTACCGCCAAAACGCTCCGTACGATAACGTGACGTCATCTTTGTGTAAACACGATGTAAGCAGTATTTCGATCAAGTAATTTCGTATCTCAAATGGATAGAAAATGTTATTACTGGTGTGTGGTGCCTCTGTGTACAAATACTTTTAAAAATGCGCCACATAAACTATTTATACCTACTCCGTAGCACAAAAATCGGGGTTGTTTGCAAAGAAATTTCCAACTATGAAAACATCTACTGTGGGCAGATTTGCACTATCGGCTTTTATAAAACCAGCTTCCATTGTATTTCCATTAATCCATTCCAAAAATCCTAAATATATCCTAAATTCACTCCGAGATTTACAGATCGAGCACAGATCACATACCTAAGTCAAAATTCAATACACACAAAAGTGACGTCACACGGTAAACGTCAGCGCACCGAGCGTTTTGGCGGTAAATTCAAAACCATTAAAACAAATTAGATTTTTTTCACTTCTAACGCGTAAAATGGACATTGATAAGATAAATTTTATTTTTCTGTTGAATATTTCTTCCCAGTCTTCAAAAAGAAACTGTTTTTAAAAAAACGGAAAATACCCTATTGTAGCCTGAGACAACGAAACAATACACAAAGAGCATATTCGTTTGCTGTTTAAACGTTTTAGTGAAGTGGGCATAACGATAAATTTGAGTAAAAGCAAATTCGGGCAAGCAAAAATAGAATTTCTAGGATTCGAAGTAACGCAGACGGGAATCAAACCATTAACAGACAAAGTTAAAGCGATAACAGACTATCCGAGACCAGAGACAATAGAACAACTTCGTCGTTTATTGGGAATGGTTAATTTTTATAGGTCGCATTTACCACACGCAGTTGAACATCAAGCAGTACTTAATAAGTTTTTACACAATGCCAAGAAAAAGGACAAAACAAAAATACCATGGGATAGGAATAGTATAGAGGCGTTCGAACAATGTAACGCATCGGATACATGCGTAGGGGCAGTATTACAACAAAAACTAGGCGGCAAGTGGAGACCAGTAGGATTTTTCTCCAAACAGTTATCACAGGCACAAAAGAAGTATAGTACGTATGACAAAGAGTTAGCAGCAATTTACATGGCCATGGTTCATTTCCGCAATTTGATAGAGGGATGACAAATTACCATTTACGCAAACCATAAACCATTAACATATGCATTCACAAAAGTAGGTAACGATAAGGAAATACCAAGAAGCCAGACAATTATTGTATATTAGCGAGATTACCAGCGACATACAATATGTAAAGGGCCAAGATAATACAGTCGCAGACGCGTTATCACGGGTGGAGGCAATTGTTTGTCCAACGGTACTCAATTTCGACGAATTAGCTCAAGCGCAGGCGCGTGATCGGGTTACGGTAGGTAGTAACGTCAGCAAAAGGTTGGCATTCAGACACGTAGGGACGCCGGAAACTGATAAGCAAATATATTGCGAGGTATCAACCGGTACTGCCAGACCTTTTTTAACAGACGAATTTAAAAAAAAAGTGTTTGGAAACATACATAACATTAGTCATCCAGGTGTCCGCACTACACGTAAGATGATCGCACAGAGATACTTCTGGCCAGGCATGAATAAAGAAATTAACCAATGGACTAGAGCATGTATTCAGTGTCAGAAGGCAAAAGTTAATAGACATACAGTTTCAAATATAGGTAGTTTTCCGCCATGTAACAGGTTCGAACACATACACACAGACATCGTAGGCCCTTTGCCCACGTCAAAGCAGGGACAGCGTTATTGCATAACTATTAGAGACCGTTTCACGCGTTGGCCAGAGGCTATTCCAGTCTCAGACATTACAGCTGATACGGTCTCCAGGGTCATTTACGAGCACTGGATATGCAGGTTCGGTTATCCAAGTAGAATAACGACCGACCAGGGCAGACAATTTGAAAGCGACCTTTTTAACAGTCTCATGAAATGGTTAGGCATTCAAAGAATTAGGACAACTCTGTATCACCCGCAGAGCAACGGGTTAGTAGAAAGGTGGCATCATTCATTAAAAAGCGCATTAACAGCACGTTTGACACAAAGCATGGATTGTGTTGACGAACTGCAAACGGTTATGCTAGGACTCCGTGCAGCCTGTAGAAGTGACTCGGGTTTCAGTGCTGCAGAGATGGTATATGGGGAAACAGTTAGGTTGCCGGGCGATTTCTTCCACGCGAAAAACCAACAAGACAACGACCCCAGCACATATGTAGGACAGCTACGCCAAGCAATAAACAAGCTAAGACCCACATCACGAGCGAATAGCGATTCACGAAAGGTTTTTGTAAGTAAAGATTTAAAGTCGTGTACTCATGTATTCATAAGGAACGACTTAATGAAAAAATCACTTTGTCCTACCTATGACGGCCCATATAGAGTTATAAGTAGAAATGATAAGGTTTTTAGAGTTAAGTTACCTAATAGAGAAAGCGACTTATCAATAGATAGATTAAAACCAGCGTATATACTACAAGAAAACGAGCAGAATCATGACGCGGATTATTTGCACAAACAACCAGAAAACAATGATAATAATAAAGATGATGATAAATCGCTTCCGCCTATAGGTTTGACCACACGCAGTGGTCGGCGTGTAAAGCCAACGCACATAGGGGTATTTTAACTATCTAGGCGGCCAAAAGTCAAAATAAACAAGTTTAAGGAATGCTAATTACATTGACTACCTGAGGCAGGGGACATTCCAACGAACAATAGACCGCCACCCCCACCCTTCTTCCGTTGCGCGTTATCAGGTAAATTCAGTCGAAAGTTGATCATTGAACCTTGTGTACGTGTCTCTTATCGGCTATTTACAAAAGCGTTAACTTTGTGTATTAAACTGAAGTTTTCTGTGTTTACCTGGTGTAAAATAGCAATGGATTCGGAAACTACAGGTATGTGACAATCAAAATGTAATATATTTGTTAAAATTTGTTTTATTTTAATATACTTTAAGTGGTCGAGAAATAACATCTGAAATAAGATGATTTTTTTAAGAAATTCATGTTTAGGAAGCTATTTGTTTTAGTATCCGGATAGATCCGGCAACTTTTGTAATTTATATAAAAAATATAAACCCTTAAGTAACTAATACTAAATAAATCAGCCGCGGAATAGCGCGGATGCGCAAAAACGTAGAACATTGAATTTCATGCTCAAAATAAGCTAAATTTATGAAAAAAAGTATTTATGTCTAAAAACAATATTTACTTGTTCCAGACATAGTGGGTACTTCCGGAGTGAGAATAGTGACTCGTAAATCTCTATTTGATATTATGAAAAATGAAAATTTACGCAATTTGGACGAAAAACTATGTTTTTTGAGAGACCACCTTTTCACTAGTGACGATCTTACTGAAGATCAGTTAAAAATACTAAAAAACAATTTTGCACATTTTAAATCGGAAATGAAGCAAAGGTGGATTAAATCTCACAAAAAAGAAGAGGTTTTTTTGAAAAACAACCAACTTTGGCTGGAAGGTACATTCGAAATTCCAGTTACAACGGCAAATCGTCCAGGTCGCCCTTGTAAATTGTTTGGGGAATCTAGCGAAAGAACCAAAAGAAGAAAAACGGAAGGGATCCGATCTAATGTAGAAGATGGTGTAATAGTTCATGCAGCTCAAGTTGAATTAAGTAAATCGGGAAAACGTGATGCTTCCCACGTGCTTAAAGATATTATGAGCTCTCCGACCCGTGCAACGAAATACAAAAAAGCTTATGATTCGTCTAAATTTGAAAAACCATCGCGTCTAACCCCCATGGAAGCATTAAAAATGTTTATAGATGCAGACTTAACAAGAGGGCAGTATGAAATTATAAGAAACACGAACAAAAAGTTCTTTCCATGTTATAGCTTAATTCAAGAAGCAAAAAAAGAGTGCTATCCTCCTCCAGAAACGTGCACGGTAACGAGTACCTGCGCCGAAATCCAACTGCAACCATTAATTGATATTACCATTAGGCGCTTATCGGTATTCTTAGAAGAGGTCTTATCAACAATAAAAGAGCAAGAGCGGAAAACTTTGAAGTTGATATGTAAATGGGGCTGCGATGGATCCCAGCAAGCACAATATAAACAAAAGCTTGAAAATGAGGCTGACTCTGATGCAAATATTTTTCAAAGCTGCTTTGTTCCCTTGCGACTAGTTTACGGCAAGGACAACGAAAAGGTGTTATGGGAAAATCCAACCCCTTCATCTCCCCGATTTTGTCGTCTAATACGATTTCGCTTCGTCAAAGAGACAACTGATATAACCAATGAAGAGATCAGTTATGTCAAAAATTCTGTTGATAATTTGGTTGCGACTGAGGTGGATATTGACGGTAATTTTTTTTTGATTCATTCCCAATTTGTAATGACAATAGTAGACGGGAAAGTTTGCAATGCAGCTACTGGAACAACATCCACGAGTCGCTGCTATATTTGCGGAAAAACTTCTAAAGAGTTTAATAATTTGGAGGATAAAAGGAAACTCTCAAAAGATGCTACTGAATTCGGACTGTCTATTTTACATGCGAGAATAAGATTTTTCGAAAGCATTCTGCATTTAGCGTACAAATTGCCCGTGAAAAAGTATCGGGAGAGAAAAACAGACGAGGAAAAAGAAATGGAAAAGAATAGGAAAATTGAGATACAGACCAGGTTTCGCAATGAAACTGGCTTATTAGTAGATATGCCAAAAACAAACTTCGGAAATACGAATGATGGGAACACCAGCAGGAGATTCTTTGAAGATCCGAAACTAGCTTCAGACATTACAGGGATAGATTATGAGTTAATATATAGATTAAAAGTTATTTTAGAAACGATTTCGAGCGGATATACTATAGATGTAGAAAAATATGAAAAATATGCGGAAGAAACTGCTTGTTTATACATAAAACTCTACCCATGGCACCCAATGACACCCACACTGCACAAAGTACTTGTACACGGATCAGATATAATAAAAAATGCATTGTTACCTATAGGACAACTGTCTGAGGAAGCAGCAGAGGCACGCAACAAACATTTTAGGACGTACAGACAGGATTACTCAAGGAAATTCTCTAGAGAATCCTGTAATAGAGATATTTTAAACAGGCTTCTTTTAAGCTCAGATCCATTTCTTAGTGCCTCAAGGACAATAAAAAAAAGGAAGATGTCCTCGTTTCTGCCTGAAACATTAAACATGTTTCTGTCTGCTACACCAAACCCAACAGAATCAGAAAGTGAGAACGAGGAGGTGAATTGATTTGAAAAAGTATGTATTTTTATTGGTAAATTAATTAAGTAATGTATGAATATGTAAATATATAGCGTGTGTATATAGGTGTATGTAAGATTATGTAAATATATAGTGTAATGTAGATAAGTGTACGTAAGAATAATTAAATATATGGCTTATTTTCAGCATTTTTATATATATTTTTTTTGTTGTATTTGTGTTTTATTGCTTTTTTTATGATTTTATAAAAGTTATTGTCCATATATATTTCGCTTGTATTATTTCCGTCATTTAAAACCAAAAAACCCCCACTAATATTTTTGGCCAGCTAGATTAATGAAATACCCCTATGTGCAACGGTGCGATTTTTGCTGCCGTAGAACAAGTAATAGGGATAGAATACATTGTACCAAATAGTGCGGATAACATTTTCAGTCAAAGAAGCAACTGCACACCAAGCGTAGCAACAATTAAGTCACAATTAACTACAATGGGAAATTACAACACTAAAACCGAAGAAGTCGTTATAGCTCAGCAGGGAACTAATAACGCAAAGCAAGTCAGCGATATACAGAACAAATTAGAAAACTATGGTATAATTATAATGGTAATCGGTATTGCTTTGGTGACCATATGCATTTGCTTATGTGGAAAACAATGTTTTTCCAGCGCTAGGAAGTGGGTAAGAAAGGAACTGACATCATTGTGGTCAGAGTGACCCGCAACCACAGCGTCCCAGCAGGCTACCATACCGCAGGCTTCATACGCGTAATAACAAAGTGTATATAAATAAGTAAAACCACGGTATTTGTAAAGAAATCTTGTATTACAGGAAATGTCTTCGATACCAATAGTTCTCGGTAACATAATATAATATGTATGTATTAACAATGTAAGTGTATAAGTGTAAGTAGTGTGTAACAGTAGATTAGCAATAATGCAAATCGGATGACAGTGCCTGCGTGCAAAAAGTATTGTGTGAATGTGTTTCATTGTAGCGGGCGTCATCATGGCAAATACTGTCGTCTCAAATAGTGTGTACAGTTATTTTTATAGCAAGAGTACTTTGCCATGGTGACTACCCTTAACGTTTTAAATAAATAGTAAGTAAAGGCGCATTTTTGTTAATGGGGGGAGGTATGTAGGAACTACAGTAGCAACAATGCAAACGAAGCAATTTGCAATGAGCCCCGCGCATACAGGTCGAGCGGGCAGTCGTCCCCGCCGCGCCCTAGCGTTAACTTGTGTACTATCAGATATTGTATGAAACGCCAATGTAACATAACTCCTGTTTTATTAATATACTTTATATTGGACTCCGGCATTTCATTTACACCCCTCGACAACCAGATACAAAGATTCCAACACATATTATATACCGTGTTGTTATACAATCCAACCTGTGGTTACCGTATAGTACTCCATGGTTTGCCGTTTTACCAAACTTTTGTTTGGTAATTACTTATGAAGGACATTACTAGCTCATAATTGAACATGGTTGCCAAAAGTACTTACTATGAATGTACGTTTTGAACGTCGCACTGACTACGCCGACGTCGTTCTTCGCCTCGCACGTGTACGAGTTAGTGTCGCGCACCGTTGGCTTACGTATTATGAGCGTTCCGTCTTCTATGGAATACTTCGCATCTGAAACGTAAGAGAACGGCGTTACGTCTGAAATTATATACATCTGGATATTAGAACGAAGGGTACACGAGGAGATTAAGGTTAAATTAAAAAAGCCGCCAGGATAGGTGCTAGGTGTAAGGGTGTTGGTCAAACTTAAAAAGAATTAAATTTATTCTACGTTTCATTCAGAGCCATTTTCTCGTATAAAAATGTATGTAACAAATTATCAAGCGCGCCTAAACTGCCGTGCTAAGCTGCTCTTTATAAAATATTTGATTAATCAGCAGCTTACCTACTGGATGACAATTTGCCACATTAATTTAACGATAGTCGAAAAATTTCCCCGCAGTATATATTATCTCAATGATTTGTTGCGTACACATAATTTACTTACCAGGTGTAATTGTGGAGCCTTTTAATTTCCATGTTATCACCGCTTTTGGATTACTGACGATATCACAAGGGATTCTTAAAACTTGATCTCCTTCGTTTCCTTCTACTTTTGATGATTTTTTAATGATTTCTGGTGCAACTGTAAAATAAGACACAGAGTACTACAATAAGAGAAAAAAGTCCTTTGACCAAATAATGAGATGGTTGGAAAACCTTTTAAGAATAGACGATCAAATGAGATTTAAAGGTCGATTTTAGTAGAACACACTTGGGCTTTTACTTTGTTGGAAGCCTCAAACATGACGTCTTTCGGTTATTGTAGGAATAAGACGAATGTTACTTACATTCAACAATAAGCTTTGTGAGGTGTTCATCGCTTCCAAGTTCATTCTTTGCCACACACTTGTAGCTTCCCGCGTGTTTTTTCTCCACCCTTGGAATATTTAGGACTTTGTCGGATCCGGGAATTGGTGTAATCTTTGGGCTGGAGCTGTCTACAAATGTCCATGTTATTGTTGGCTTTGGTTCACCTTCAACCCTGAAAGATTAAAACGATTGCTTCATCTGCCTATAATGTTCCCATGGCTGGACCAAAAGCCTCCTCACGATGAGAAGTGGGCCGTAATCAACCACGCGGTCTCAGTGCGGGTTGGTAGATATCACATGTGTTCCAATGTTTGGTTTTAGAACATGCCGGTTTCCTCACGATATATCCTTCACCGTTTGGAAAGCAGTATTGATAAAATAATTTACACAATGTAAAGCGCCTCTCCTTGTCGAAACAACGACCTACAACTCGTAACTTTCCATAATTACCACTGAAACACACTGCTCTCGAACGATTCAAAAATGTATAATTATGATTTCGCTTTCTCCCGTGAGCGCTTTAAGACTTGCCCTCCTCCGGAGACGTCTTGTGGAAAAATAAATGGAAACGATATTTATTATATTCCCTAGAAAGTTATTTGCAAAAAAAATTGAAGTTTGTTGTAAGTACCCTTTATTACAGGTTAATTCGTTTCAGTCGGTCGATTATCACAAAGTTGTATCCCTAATTCCATTCTGTCATTTCCTTTAAACTGCTTCAGATGCTGATTGATGGTATATTATGCATTTAGGTTGCTGGAGTGGTCGATTAAAGTGCACGCGTTGTTCAGTATTTATCTTGCAACATTGACAGTATTAAAACACTTACGTGCACTCGATGGTAGCCGGCATTCCCAGTCTCACTTTCTTCACAGTAACTCCTGATACTCGTGGTGCCTCTGCAAATAATTACAAACCAAATTTCATGAATTGCAAGGTTTATGTTGCGTTAAGAGCAAAAGTAATGACCTGTTTTTCCGAGGAAATACTTATATAAAAGAAAACCTTTCGTTTTTGTGACCAAAGTTCACTTGGACCTGTAAATATTGGTTCAGTCTAAAAAGTAATATCTTGCAAGCAGCCACCAGAATCAGAATACTTTATATTTAATGGTAGCTATATGGTAGCCGCCAATATCTTTGGCTTGTTCACTTTAAATGCGTGTCTTTGAAAAATCACAAATAGAAAAATATCTGTAGCGGGTTATTGTGTGATCTTGCAAGTCAGTGCAAATTTCCAAAGAGTGATGTTATGTTACTGCTGCAAAAATGCATAAATGCAGCAGTAACATACACCGAGATTTTTTTATTCCAAACTGCAGTATCCATATAGCACTCCATTGTTTGCCATTTGTCTGCATGTATTTCACATTGTCACCGGTAAAATGTTCAAACTTGCAACATAATTAACTTCCATTTTCATAAATAATTAATAATTAATAATTTCTTTATTGCCATAAAAAACAGGTTACAAAAAACTTGAGACCCTGGCTCCAGAGCTAGGTTAAAGTACCTGTATTTCAGGAGCCAGTGACTTCTTCCATTTAGGTTGTTAATATTCATGTTTTATGCAGCAAATGGTGACAAATTTATATTACTTAAAATTACATTCAATACTAATCATTTAAATAAATTACTAAAATAGAATCGTACAAGCAAATTAACATTAAAGAAAATTTGACAATCTCAATAAAATAAAATGAAAACAATTATATATTATTAGAATTATGACAAATATTGATAAAAAAATAATTTGAATTGAAAATTAAAAACAATATTAATAATAAAATCAAGATAAAAAAATAAAATTAGGGCAAAAACACAATTACAATAAAGAAAGATTAAATAGTAAAACAACACTGATTTTAATTTGGGTGTGCTGATATGAGTGTAAATGTGTGTTAGGGGGTGTGTGTACTTGTGTGTGAAAGTGTGTTGTGTGAGTGTGTGTATCTGTGGGTGTACGTGTGTGTGTGTTAATTGTGAATACCAATTATTTATGTTCTAATAATTTTATATCGATTGCAATAAATTTTCAGTTTCGCTGTAGTCCTGTGTCAGTAGCCAGATCTTTACCTTCTTTTGTGTTTCACGAATCGTAAGGGGATTGATGTCCAGAATTTTGTTCAATTTATTGTATAGAAAAGGTGCAAGATATATTCGCTGTCTCCTGGCTGACGCCGTATGACAACGCAACGGTTGGCAAACATTTGTTCTGGTGCGCTTCTTATTGTAATCTGTATTAAATGGTGTAATTCTATGCTGTTTGGTAACAACTTGCAGTATATAAATCTGTCTCACTGTCAGAACTTGACACTTCTCGTATAGGACGCTGGTGGGAAATCTGAAGGGTCTGAAAGTCATTACTTTAAGAAGTGATCTTTGGGCCCTTTCCAAGCGAATCGTGAAAGTCTTACATGCACCACCCCACACAGTAACACAATATCCCACGACTGATTGCACGAGCGCATAGTACACAGTACGAAGGAGTTGGAAGTCGGCCACGTGTCTAAGTTTTTTAAATGCCCAGACAAGCTTCCGTACACGTGCTGTGGTGAGATCCATGTGTTGTCGCCAGCCAAGCCTATCATCTATAGTCACACCAAGATATTTCACGTGTGGAGACTTAGTGATAGCTGTGCAATTACATGTAGTTGACGAGGAAGCCAAGTTGCAATCATGTAATCTAATATCTAAGTTGATGTTTTTAAGTTTCGAAAAGGAGAATTGGAGATATGAAGATTTAGAGAGGTTCAAGGTGAGGCGGTTAGACCTTAGCCAATAGCTTACTTTATGTAATCCCAATTCGGCGCTTCGTCGAACTTCGTCCCAAGTCCCCCCATGAAATACTAATACCGTATCGTCCGCGTAGGTAAATATCTTACCGTTTATAAGTGGCAGCTGACACAGGTCATTTATATAAATCAAGAAGAGACTCGGGCCAAGAATACTGCCTTGTGGGACGCCAAAGGTAACCCAAGCATCAGAGCTAATGTATTCTTTTATCTTAACCCTTTGCGTACGGTCACAGAGAAAATCCTTAAATATTTTTAGAGCATTTCCGCGAACGCCGATCTTATCCAACTTGTCCACAAGGAAAGGAATCATAACGGTATCGAATGCTTTGGCCAGGTCGAGGAATATGCCGACACATTTCTGTTTTTGATTTATTTTAGTTGTGACGTGATCACATCATCTATGCATATGAGGGACATAAATGTCCCTACTATTATTGAACATGGTTGCTAAAAGTACTTACTACGAATGTACGTTTTGAACGTCGCACTGACTACGCCAACGTCGTTCTTCGCCTCGCACGTGTACGAGTTAGTGTCGCTCACCTTCGGATTAAGTATTGTAAGCGTGCCGTCCTTTATCGAATACTTTGAACCTGAAACGTAAGATAACGTCGTGATTTAAATTAGATACCTCTGTTTACTCGGAAGGAAATCTATGCTTGCTGTAATCGGTTCATGGATGGGTCACCATCATCACATATTATGGAGACTCATATATGCCTCGAAAAGCACGTTAAGCCGTTGATTCCAGCTGTTATTTGTACATATTTGGCAGTTGTTACGGGAAGTTTGAAGCTCGAAAGCCTGACACCCAGTCAGAACAGTCACTGGGGAACACGATAGGTCTTGGTAAGCTAAGGGGTACCGCGTTTACCCAGCATCTGGGTTGTTGGGGTCAGATAGGCAATCACATATAAAATTCAGCTGCATCCAGATAGACTGCGAAGCGACTCCCATATAGTTTGAAAACAGGTTAGGCAAAAGACAGATGATGTTTTAGTAGAGGGGAAAGTGAAAGCACATCAAAACATCAAATCCATACCGTCGACTTCGGTTTTGATTAGTCTGATTAAGCTACTTTCAGGTTTCCACCATAGGAAGCTGGTACGTAGATAGATGCTTGGTTTATGGTCTAACTTAAAATAATATTAAAATTATACGTTTTATTCAGAGCCAGTTTCTCGTATAAAAATAGCTAAGTGACAAATTATCAAGCGGGCCTTTTCTGCCGTGCTAAGCTTCTCTTTACAAAATATTTGACTAATCGCAGCAGCTTACTGTATAATAATTTGTCACATTAATTTTACGATAATTTGCGTTTAAGAAATTAGCCATCAGTATATATTGTCTCATTGATTTGTTGTATACACACAAATTACTTACCGTGTGTAATTGTGGAACCTTTTAATTTCCATGTTATCACCGCTCTTGGATTACTGACGACATCACAAGGAATTCTTAAAACTGGATCTCCTTCGTTTCCTTCTACTTTTGATGATTTTTTAATGATTTCTGGTGCAACTGTAACAATAAGATAAGTTTACTATTTTACTACAAGAATAGGCCTGTATAAGTCAAAGAAGTAGTAACGACAATTATTAATATGGTAGGAAATCGTTGTAAAAATAGACAATCAAAAGAAATTTATAGGTGGGTCTCAGTGGAAGTGCGGCAGATGATCAGATCCAGCCTGTCCCTTGCTGCTCTCCCGCAGCGGCGCTCTAAGCCGAGGTCGCATAGTTCATTAGTTTTATGCCCTGACTGGACTTAATTTATTAAGGCATCCACAGGACATATTGTTATAAAGAAGTACTGACGTAGATGCAGACGGTGATTGTGTCATCATAATCACTATTTCAGCCGAAAGATGTCTATTGCTGAACATTGGCCTTCCTCAAGCAACGCCACTTCGGCGTTCATAACGTGTTTCGGTTTTTGTAGGAATAAAACCAATGTTACTTACATTCAACAATAAGCTTTATGAGGTGTTCATCGCTTCCGAATTCGTTCTTTGCCACACACTTGTAGCTCCCCGCATGTTTTTTCTCCACCCTTGGAATATTTAGAACTTTGTCGGATCCGGGAATTGGTGTAATCTTTGAGCTGGAGCTGTCCATAAATGTCCATGTTATTGTTGGCTTTGGTTCACCTTCGATCCTGAAAGATTAAAACGATTACATTATCTGCTTATAATGTTCCCATGGCTGGACCACAAGCCTCCTCATGATGAGGAGTGGACCGTAATTCACCACGAAGTCTCAGTACGGATGGGTAGAAGTTGCCATGTCTTCAGACACAGCTTAGCTCACTACAGTTTTTGATAGTTCAACAACATTCATTGCGTTATTTACGTTGTTCAAGTTAGTTTAGTGGCAGACAAAGTTTCGAAAATATTATATAAAGCAATGAATAAGCACCATTCAAAGTGATTCAGATTCTCACTGATCATGTGTTACGCATTTAGGGTGCTGGAGTGGTGGATGAAAGTTCCAATTCACACGTTGTTCAGTATTTATCTTTCAACATTGATGGTATTAAAACACTTACGTGCACTCGATAGTAGCCGGCAGTCCCAGTCTCACTTTCTTCACAGTAACTCCTGATACTCGTGGTGCCTCTGTAAATAATTACATATCATATGTCATAAATTATAAGTTAATGTTGCGTTACGATCAAAAGTAATGACCTATTTTCCCGAGGCAATATTTTTTGAAGAGAAATTTTCTTGCACCTGTAGATTCTGGTTAAGTCTAAAAAGTAATATCTTGCAAGCAGCCACCAGAATCAGAATACTTTTTATTTTATGGTAGCTAGATGGGAGCCACTAATGTCTTTAGCTTGTTTTCTTTAAATGCGTGTCTTCGAAAAATCCCTTAAAGAAAAATGTCCGTAACAGGAAATCGGGCGATCTCGCAAATCCGTGCAAACTTCCAAAGCGTGATGTTTCAAACAGCGGATAATATTGTATACAATCAAATCAATTCAAAATATTTTTATTTCATATAAACCTACAAGGGCACTTATGAAACGTCAGAAGCTAGGTGCACGGTTCCAAATTGTTGGTTCCTATGGAGAAGAGCCGGCAAGAAACTCCACGGTTACTCTTTTAAAAATAATTAGTTTTAACAATTGTACTATTGTATTGTACTGAATAAGATAGAAAATTGTCTACAGTCTACAAGGCCTACAACGTTCTCACATTCACAAAGTATAATAGTATAAAATAATCTACATAAATAATAGTATTTCATAAATAAGACATATTACACTATTTAAACCAAATGTCATTATGGCCATGACAACCAATATTAAAGAGTACAATGTAGAATTGTAGGTATATAATTTCAAAAATGAGTAAATATCAAAGAAGAATGTAAAAAAAAAGCACTTTAATACAAAATGTACATCGTCATTTGGGAGCAGTTAATAGACACAGGTTATCCTGTAATGAGCTACCAGGGAAGCCACATGTGCAGAAGGAATGATTGCCATACTTCCTTGTCTTCAACGTAGTCTTTTATCTTATAATATGCTTTTTTGATAAGGACACGTTTGATGTGTGATTTGAACTTTCCATAGCTAAGTTCGGTAACAGACTTTGGCAACTTGTTATAGAAGCGGATACTGTTTATAAAAAATGATTTACTAGTTTTAGTTAATCTAAATTTTGTATCACAATTTCATTTTTACTACGCGTATTTATGTTATGGAAATCGCTTCTTATTTTGAAAAGTCCTCAATTTTTGCGAACATACAAAATACATTCAAAGATATAAAGAGAGGGAAGAGTCAGTATATCAATTTCTGTAAATTTGTTTCTAAGAGACTCGCGAGGCCCATTATATAGATTGCGCGGACTGCCCTCTTTTGCAAAATGAAAACTGAATCTACGTCGGCT
This sequence comes from Aporophyla nigra, assembly GCA_947507805.1. NCBI lineage: Eukaryota > Metazoa > Arthropoda > Insecta > Lepidoptera > Noctuidae > Aporophyla > Aporophyla nigra. The sequence continues at coordinate 18,823,592 of OX382292.1, read as the reverse complement.
GCAGAACCCCACAGCAGTTCTGCTGTGGGGTTCTGCAGCCGACGTATGTCTTATGGCGTTCGCCATAAGACATAATACCGTGGAAATAAGCAAAGTATACTAATCGAGCTGTAGCTATATCGGTCAACTGCCTAATTTTTCTTACTGCATATGCAGCTGAACTTAATTTACCTGAAATAGCTCTAATGTGGGGACCCCACTGCAGTTTAGAATTTAGAGTAATTTCTAAAAATAGAGTTTTCGAAATAGCATCTTGTTTCTTGCCATCAAGTTTTAAATTTAAATCTACTTGGGGAACATTTGGTAATGAGAACCTTATACATTTCGTTTTGTTCGCATTAAGTAAGAGATTATTAGCTGCAAACCATTTCGAAAGAATAGCTAGACTATCGTTAACATGTAAGAGATCCTTGTCTTTTCTATCTATTTTAAAAATAAGTGAAGTGTCATCAGCGAACAAAATTATATCCGAGAAATTAGCTATCATGTAAGGAAGGTCATCTTAACAAGAGACCCTAAGGACGTAGCCCCGCCAACGTTTACTTTTTGCTGCCTGTTTGATAAATAGGAAAGATCAAGATCAGCAGCTTGTCCACGAATTCCGTAGTGATGTAATTTACAGATCAGTGTATTGTGATCAACGCAGCGCCTTTGAGAGGTCACAGAAAATGCCAATTGCATCCTGGGACTGCTCCCAGGATTCTAATATGTGACTGATAAGTTTTACTCCTGCGTCAGTCGTCTACTTTCCTTTCGTGAAACCAAACTGTTGACTATGTACAATCCCATTTGAGTTGAAATGAGCCAACATCTGGTCCAGCATGATTTTTTCATAAATTTTACTCAATGCTGGTAACACAGATATTATATTCTATAATTAGAGGGATCAGTTTTACTACCCGATTTGAAAATTGGTACTGCTTTACTATGTTTCATTAAATCAGGAAACGTACCGCGGTCTAAACATTGATTAAATATACCTGTCAAGACAGGAGCAATGGTGTCGATGATATTTTCAAGAACCTTAACCGAAATACCCCATAAGTTTTCTGTGTTTTTTATGTTAAGACTTTTAAATGTTGTTTTAATTGTGGCAATAGAAATGGGTTTGAATTCAAAACTAGGAATGTCCTTATTGAAGTTTTCTTTAAGAAGAGATTCAGCTAATATAGATGATGAGGGGAGTGATTTCGTAACTTCTATTGGAATGTTGGTAAAGAAATTTTCAAGGGTCTCAGCAACTTTTAACTTATCTGAAATAGTTTTATTACCAATTTTTAGAGACAACTCATTCTAATCTCGCTGTTTTGTGTTTCCAGTTTCTTTATTAATTACCTCCCAGACAGCTTTTATTTTATTGTTTGAAATACTAATTTTGTTACTTATTAGTTTAGATTTAGCTTGAGCGCAGACTCTTTTGAATATCTTAGAATAGTTTCTTACATAATTATACCGTGTTGTTTTACAAGCAAAACTGTGGTTACCGTATAGTACTCCATGGTTTGCCGTTTTCCTGCATGTATTTTACATTGTCACCTGTACTGTACATTCAAATTTGCAACGGGATAACACGCCATCTTTATAAATTAAAGCAACTCCTGTTTGGTCATTACTTATGAGGGACATAACTAGCTCATAATTAAACATGGTTGCCAAAAGTACTTACTATGAATGTGCGTTTTGAACGTCGCACTGACTACGCCGACGTCGTTCTTCGCCTCGCACGTGTACGAGTTAGTGTCGCGCACCGTTGGCTTACGTATTATGAGCGTTCCATCTTCTATGGAATACTTCGCATCTGAAACGTAAGAGAACGGCGTTACGTCTGAAATTATATACCTCTAGATAATACTAGAACGAAGGGTACACGAGACGATTTAGGTTAAATAAAAACGCTGCCAGGATCGGTGCTAGGTGTAATGTTGTTGGTGAAACTTAAAAAGAATTAAATTTATTCTACGTTTCATTCAGAGCCAGTTTCTCGTATGAAAATGTATGTAACAAATTATCAAGCGCGCCTAATTGCCGTGCTAAGCTGCTCTTTATAAAATATTTCATTAATCGGCAGCTTACCTACTGGATGACAACTTGCCACATTATTATTATTATTTATTTTATTATTTATGTACACACAGTAAAAAAAAACAGAGTGATAAGGCATATTAACACGTTGACGGACAGTATTCGGAATACTTATTATATACTAAGGGAATACTGTATTCCCTTACTGGTTAATCGTGTATAGACACTACAAAATATCATTTTAATTTAAAAAAAAATTAACGTACGATAAGACAGTAAAATACTCTATCCGTCGTGAAACTACAGAATGCCCTTTCTTTTATTAGTATAAAAATATAACGTCGCAAGGCGTACTGATTGCATGCAAGTCAAAAGGTTGACGTCGATAGGCGTACTGTCGTATTATTTTATCCAGAGAGAACGTCGAGAGGCGTTCTGTCCGTCAACGTGTTAATACAATTGAGAACAAAGGTAGTGCTTATTTCTTAACACATACATTAATTTAACGATAGTCGAAAAATTTGCCCTCAGTAAATAATATATTATCTCAATGATTTGTTGTGTACACATAATTTACTTACCAGGTATAATTGTGGAGCCTTTTAATTTCCATGTTATCACCGCTTTTGGATTACTGACGACATCACAAGGAATTCTTAAAACTGGATCCCCTTCGTTTCCTTCTACTTTTGATGATTTTTTAATGATTTCTGGTGCAACTGTAACAATAAGACACAGAGTACTACAATAAGAGAAAAAAGCCCTTTGACGAAATAGTGAGATGGTTGGAAAACCTTTTAAGAAGAGACAATCAAATGAGATTTAAAGGTCGATTTTAGTAGAACCATGGCAGACGATAAGATCAAACATGTCTCCTACTGCCTCTCTCGTAGCGGTGCCCTAACGCAAGATCGCTTAGTTCATTAGTTTCAAGCCCTGACTGGACTTAATTTATTAAGGCCTCCACAGGATGGACCGTGTAAACTGTAGAACCATTTTATATTGATAAAAAGAGGTACACTCGTAGATGAAGACGATGATTGTGTCAACATTATCATCATTTCAGCCGCAAAATGTCCATAACGTTGAACTTTGTCCTTCCTCAAGCAACGCCACTTGGGCTTCTACTTTGTTGGAAGCCTCAAACATGACGTCTATCGGTTTTTGTAGGAATAAGACGAATGTTACTTACATTCAACAATAAGCTTTGTGAGGTGTTCATCGCTTCCGAGTTCGTTCTTCGCCACACACTTGTAGCTCCCCGCGTGTTTTTTCTCCACCCTTGGAATATTTAGGACTTTGTTGGATTCGGGAATTGATATAATCTTTGAGCTGGAGCTGTCCACAAATGTCCATGCTATTGTTGGCTTTGGTTCAGCTTCGACCCTGAAAGATTAAAACGATTGCTTCATCTGCATATTATGTTCCCATGGCTGGACCAAAAGCCTTCTCACGATGAGAAGGAGTGGGCCGTAATCCACCACGCGGTCTCAGTGCGGGTTGGTAGATATCACATGTCTTCCAACGTTTGGTTCTAGAACATGCCGGTTTCCTCACGATATTTCCTTCAGCGTTTGGGAAGCAGTATTGATAAAATAATTAACACAATGTAAAGCGCCTCTCCTTGTCGAACCAAGGACCTTTCCATAATTACCACTGAAACACACTGCTCTCAAACGTTTCAAAAATTTATAATTAAGATTTCGCTTTCTCCCGTGAACGCTGTAAGACTTGCCCTCCTCCGTAGAAGTATTGTGGAAAAATAAATGGAAACGATATTTATTATATTCCCTAGAAAGTTGTTTGCAAAAAAATGCTAAGTTTGTTGTTAGTAGACTTTATTACAGGTTAATTCGTTTCAGTCGGTCGATTATCACAAAGTTCTATCCCTAATTCCATTCTGTCATTTCCTTTAAACTGATTCAGATGCTGATTGATAGTATATTATGCATTTAGGTTGCTGGGGTGATCGATTAAAGTTCACACGTTGTTCAGTATTTATCTTGCAACATTGACAGTATTAAAACACTTACGTGCACTCGATGGTAGCCGGCATTCCCAGTCTCACTTTCTTCAAAGTAACTCCTGATACTCGTGGTGCCTCTGTAAATAATTACAAACCAAATTTCATTAATTGCAAGGTTTATGTTGCGTTACGAGCAAAAGTAATGACCTGTTTTTCCGAGGAAATACTTATATAAAAGAAAACCTTTCGTTTTGTAACCAAAGTTCACTTGGACCTGTAAATATTGGTTCAGTCTAAAAAGTAATATCTTGCAAGCAGCCACCAGAATCAGAATACTTTTTATTTAATGGTAACTATATGGTAGCCGCCAATATCTTAGGCTTGTTCACTTTAAATGCGTGTCTTTGAAAAATCCCTCATAGAAAAATGTCTGAAGCGGGTTATTGTGTGATCTTGCAAGTCAGTGCAAATTTCCAAAGAGTGATGTTATGTTACTGCTGCAAAAATGCATAAATGCAGCAATAACATACACCGAGATTTTTTTATTCCAAACTGCGGTATCCATATAGCACTCCATTGTTTGCCATTTGCCTGCATGTATTTCACATTGTCACCGGTAAAATGTTCAAACTTGCAACAAAATTAACTTCCAATTTCATAAATAAAAGTAACTTCTATATAGGTCATCACTTTTGCATGATCTATGCATATGAGGGACATAAATGTCCCTACTATTATTGAACATGGTTGCTAAAAGTACTTACTACGAATGTACGTTTTGAACGTCGTACTGACTACGCCAACGTCGTTCTTCGCCTCGCACGTGTACGAGTTAGTGTCGCTCACCTTCGGATTAATTATTGTGAGCGTTCCGTCCTTTATCGAATACTTTGAACCTGAAACGTAAGATAACGTCGTGATTTAAATTAGATACCTCTGTTTACTCGGAAGGAAATCTATGCTTGCTGTAATCGGTTCGTGGATGGGTCACCATCATCACATATTATGGAGACTCATATATGCCTCGAAAAGCACGTTAAGCCGTTGATTCCAGCTGTTATTTGTACATATTTGGCAGTTGTTACGGGAAGTTTGAAGCTCGAAAGCCTGACACCCAGTCAGAACAGTCACTGGGGAACACGATAGGTCTTGGTAAGCTAAGGGGTACCACGTTTACCCAGCATCTGGGTTGTTGGGGTCAGATAGGCAATCACATATAAAATTCAGCTGCATCCAGATAGACTGCGAAGCGACTCCCATATAGTTTGAAAACAGGTTAGGCAAAAGACAGATGATTTTTTAGTAGAGGGGAAAGTGAAAGCACACCAAAACATCAAATCCATACCGTCGACTTCGGTTTTTAACCGACGAAAAAAAACGGAGGAGGTTATCGATTCGACGCGTATATTTTTTTTTTTTTTTTATGTATGACCACGCATAACTTTTTACATAGTAGTCCGATTGTGATAATTCTTTTTTTATTGGAAAGAATATACTCCGAAGATGGTCCCATATAAATTTGAAAACCAAAATCAAACCCTAAGGGTCAGAAAACAGGGGATGATTGATTGTTCACTCACTGATTGTTATGTTTAACCACGCATAACTTTATACAGAGTAGTCCAATTTTGATAATTCGTTATTCATTGGATAGGGTATACCTTGCCAAGTATTATAAGTATATTAAAGCCAAAAAATTATAAAATAAAAACATTTTACGAAAAAATTTAACCGCCGAAAAAACTGAAAAGCAAAAAATAATAAACCTTAAAATTATGAGTCGGCGCTGGAAAATCAATGAACAAAGATCACTCAAAGCGCCGACTCATAATTTTAAGGTTTATTATTTTTTGCTTTTCAGTTTTTTCGGCGGTTTAATTTTTTGTTAAAAAGTTTTGATTAGTCTGATTAAGCTACTTTCAGGTTTCCACCATAGGAAGCTGGTACGTAGATAGATGCTTGGTTTATGGTCTAACTTAAAATAATATTAAAATTCTACGTTTTATTCAGAGCCAGTTTCTCGTATAAAAATGGTTTGTGAAAAATTCAGCTGCATCCAGATAGACTGCGAAGCGACGCCCACATAGTTTGAAAAAAAAAAAAAAATGTTTTATTATAGGGAAAAGCGAAAGCACACCAAAACTTCAAATCCATACCGTCGACTTCGGTTTTGATTAGTCTGATTAAGCTACTTTCAGGTTTCCACCATAGGAAGCTGGTACGTAGATAGATGCTAGGTTAATGGTCTAACTTAAAATAATATTAAAATTCTACATTTATTCAGAGCCAGTTTCTCGTATAAAAATGGCTAAGTGATAAATTATCAAGCGCGCTTTATCTGCCGTGCTAAGCTGCTCTTTATAAAATATTTGACTAATCGCAGCAGCTTACTGGATAATAACACTAGTTAACAAAAAAAAAAAAAAAAATTGTCCATGGCACGAAACATGTATTATTTATGTAGGCTATGGATAGTAATTAAAAACATAATATTTTTTTATTTTTCCTAGCACGTCACAATTCTGAGATACAGAGGTTTTTGTTTTTTATTTACCCGAAATTGTTTAGATACGTTTAACATTCTATTTTGTAAACAACTGTATGATTAAAAATTCTTATTTTTATATTAAAATGCCATCTAAAGGGTGTAAACTACATACAAATCGATTTTGTTGTGTTTGTGGAAACATTGTTCCGTTAAATCGTGGTTTTTCTATAACAAAACCATTGCGAGAAGCCTAATTATATTATTTTGGATTTCCGGTGTCAAATCAAGATAAAAATTAGGTTCCTTATGTGACTTGCAAACATTACAGAATGGTCCTCTGCTCCTAGTATTCAGGTAAAAATAAGTCACTGAAAGGTAAACCAATGATATGGAGAGAGCCAACCAACCACGTAACCGATTGTTAATTTTGTTTAACAAAAACTTTTGGTTTTAACTCAAAAAAACAAAGATAGTGTAAAATATGAATAAATGTTTTAGGTAAGATGAACGTAAAAAAAACATGTTTAGTTGACCCAAAAAATAATATTATCACCGCTTCACATTAAGTTGGGCTTGATGAAAAATTTAACCAAAGCTTTTGATAAGTCCAAACCTGCATGTCAATACCTCTGCTCTGTATTTACGAATCTTTCTGCGACTAAATTAAAGGAAGGAATATTTGTGGGTCCTCAAATCAGTAGAATATTGGACGATAAAAATTCGAGAGACAGCTTTTTAACCGAGGTAGAAAAAGGAGCCTAGAACTCTTTCAAAAGTGTCGTGAATAAATTTTTTGGCAATAAAAACAAGTGATAATTACTAAGACATTGTTGAAAATCTACTGCAAAATTATGAGCGTATAGGTGTAAGTATGTCTCTAAAAATCCTTTTTTGCATTCCCATTTAGATTTTTTTCCAGAAAATCTTGGTAGTGTGAGTGATGACCACGGTGACCGATTTCACCAAGATTTAAAATCATTTGAGCAAAATTATCAAGTTTTGGAACCAAAATATGCTAGGTGACTATTCTTGGGCTTTTGTGAGGGACAAAAATGAAAATATTTATAACAAAAGAGCAAAAATTACCCATTTTTAACTGTCAATTATTTATTTAGATGTAGGTTTCTGTACAAATCTTCGTAATAAATATTTAAAAAAACTGACGTGCTGGATTTTTTAAAATATTTTTTCCGAGTTGAAGATACCCAAAGTAACGTAACCATATAATATTCCATTTCAAGGACGAAACTCATGTAAACTAGTGTAATTTGTCACTTTATTTTTCGATAATTTGCGTTTAAGGTATTGGCCCTCAGTATATAGTATTGTCTCATTGATTTGTTGTATACACACAAATTACTTACCGTGTGTAATTATGGAGCCTTTTAATTTCCATGTTATCACCGCTTTTGGATTACTGACGACATCACAAGGAATTCTTAAAACTGGATCTCCTTCGTTTCCTTCTACTTTTGATGATTTTTTAATGATTTCTGGTGCAACTGTAACAATAAGATAAGTTTACTATTTTACTACAAGAATAGGCCTGTATAAGTCAAAGAAGTAGTAACGACAATTATTAATATGGTAGGAAATCGTTGTAAAAATAGACAATCAAAAGAAATTTATAGGTGGGTCTCAGTGGAAGTGCGGCAGATGATCAGATCCAGCCTGTCCCTTGCTGCTCTCCCGCAGCGGCGCTCTAAGCCGAGGTCGCATAGTTCAATAGTTTTATGCGCTGACTGGACTTAATTTATTAAGGCATCCACAGGACATATTGTTATAAAGAAGTACTGACGTAGATGCAGACGGTGATTGTGTCATTATCATCACTATTTCAGCCGAAAGATGTCTATTGCTGAACATTGGCCTTCCTCAAGCAACGCCACTTCGGCGTTCATAACGTGATTCGGTTTTTGTAGGAATAAAACCAATGTTACTTACATTCAACAATAAGCTTTATGAGGTGTTCATCGCTTCCGAATTCGTTCTTTGCCACACACTTGTAGCTCCCCGCATGTTTTTTCTCCACCCTTGGAATATTTAGAACTTTGTCGGATCCGGGAATTGGTAAAATCTTTGAGCTGGAGCTGTCCATAAATGTCCATGTTATTGTTGGCTTTGGTTCACCTTCGATCCTGAAAGATTAAAACGATTACATTATCTGCTTATAATGTTCCCATGGCTGGACCACAAGCCTCCTCATGATGAGGAGTGGGCCGTAATTCACCACGCAGTCTCAGTACGGATTGGTAGAAGTTGCCATGTCTTCAGACACAGCTTAGCTCACTACAGTTTTTGATAGTTCAACAACATTCATTGCGTTATTTACGTTGTTCAAGTTAGTTTAGTGGCAGACAAAGTTTCGAAAATATTATATAAAGCAATGAATAAGCAACATCCTTCAAAGTGATTCAGATTCTCACTGATCATGTGTTACGCATTTAGGGGGCTGGAGTGGTGGATGAAAGTTCCAATTCACACGTTGTTCAGTATTTATCTTTCAACATTGATGGTATTAAAACACTTACGTGCACTCGACAGTAGCCGGCAGACCCAGTCTCACTTTCTTCACAGTAACTCCTGATACTCGTGGTGCCTCTGTAAATAATTACATATCATATGTCATAAATTATAAGTTAATGTTGCGTTACGATCAAAAGTAATGACCTATTTTCCCGAGGCAATATTTTTTGAAGAGAAATTTTCTTGTACCTGTAGATTCTGGTTAAGTCTAAAAAGTAATATCTTGCAAGCTGCCACCAGAATCAGAATACTTTTTATTTTATGGAAGCTAGATGGGAGCCGCCAACGTCTTTGGCTTGTTTTCTTTAAATGCGTGTCTTCGAAAAATCCCTTAAAGAAAAATGTCAGTAACAGGAAATCGGGCGATCTTGCAAATCCGTGCAAATTTCCAAAGCGTGATGTTTAAAACAGTGGATACATACATATTGTAGGAACTACAGTAGCAACAATGCAAACGAGGCAATTTGCAATGAGCCCCGCGCATACAGGTCGAGCGGGCGAAATCAAAATCAAAAGTCATTTATTCAAACTAGGCTGAGAGTCAGCACTTTTTGAACGTCAAAGTTACATGAGACAGTCCCCCCAAAACGCCCGCCCTTCGACACATCCTAGTGCTTTTGCTGGGAAGAAGAAGTGGCGGAACAAACTCCCCAGCAGCACAGCTGTCTGTTAAGTTAGAAGAACTTGATTCTATACAGTATTGTGTAAGTTATTAATATTATAAAACAAAACATACATTATTCGCCATATGTCAGCTAGCACACGCCAATATACCAACAAAACATTGAAAACTAAACTCAAGCTGAAATAAATAATAAAACAAAATCGTAAACAGAACTTAAAACCTTAATAAAGCCTCCAGGCATAAAGGTCGTGCCCGCTTACATATACGATGCAAATGATACATATACACAATAAATGAAATGAAAAGAAAATAAAAATAAACTAACAAAAGCAGTTAAATAAAAAGCAGTCGTCCCCGCCGCGCCCTAGCGTTAACTTGTGTACTATCAGATATTGTAAGAAACGCCGATGTAACATAACTCCTGTTTTATTAATATACTTTGCATTGGACTCCGGCATTTCATTTACACCCCTCGACAACCAGATACAAAGGTTCCAGCATTGGTGACCCCGACGTAATCTCAAGGTCCCGGTTGTGGGGAAGTAAATCGCGGTAGTGATATTGTGCGGCTGCGCGGAAGGCGACTCCCAGTTGACTTGGAACCTATCGGCGGGAATTTCAAGGGTTCTCCAGCATGAGTCAACCACCACCACCACCGGTAGCTCAACTGGCCAGCATAAACGTAACGGACAGGATTCCGCAGTTTTGGACGGACATGCCTCGGTTGTGGTTTGCACAATTCGAGTCCGCCATGGAACCTCAGAAACAAGGGGACGCAGCAAAATTCCATTTGGTCATTTCAAGACTGACCAGAGACGCGTTACAGCAGGTTAGCGATTTAATTTTTAAGCCCCCTACCGATAACAAGTATGGTGCCGTGAAACAAAGGTTGTTAACGGCCTACGAAGAGAGCGCTGAGAGACAATTCCAAAAATTAGTCGGAGAAATGGATCTAGGATCACAACGGCCGTCATATTATTATCTACTACAGCGTATGTCGGAGTTGGCGCAAAACACAGAAGTACCAACAGAGGCCTTACAACGGCAGTGGATTTCGCGCCTGCCTGGACCATTGAAGGCCGTTCTGTCGGTGTGCCAAGACCAAAAAACGGAAAAGCTCGTGGAAATGGCAGATAAAATCATGGAAAATTTAAACAGTACAGAGGTGGCCACCATATCTTCAACAGCGACCACGGCAACAACGGACATGGCGACCGTAATGAATGGATTTACTACGGAATTGCAGGAACTACGGCGGGAAGTGAATGAAATACGCGGATGTAGCATGGGACGCGGAAATCGCGGAAACTGGCGCAGACCACAGTCAAGATCGAGAGGTCCACGTCGCACTCCGGAGAGTCCAGAGTGGCTGTGCAGCTACCATTATGCATACGGTAAGGAAGCAAGGAGATGCACAAAACCATGCAACTGGAAAGAGAATTCGAGGGCAGAAAACTGAGTGCAGTGCAATCGTGCTCCCTGGGCGACTGCGCTGCAACAACGGGGAACCATCGGTTATGCGTAATAGACAGGAAGTCAACAATCAACTTCCTCGTGGATACAGGTGATAATGTATCGGTGTTACCAGTGAACAGTGTTAGAAATTATGTGCGTCACGTAAGCGGATACAAACTGTACGCAGCAAATAACACAGAGATAAAGACATATGGACTAAAAACTCTAGAACTTAATTTAGGCCTGCGCAGAGTTTTTAAATGGCCCTTTATTGTGAGCGATGTCAAGCAAGCAATTTTAGACGCAGATTTCATTGAGGCGCACAAGTTAGTGGTAGATTTACATAATAAGAGACTAATAGACAGTGAAACTAATTTAAGGTCAAGTGGCTCGATCATACGGTATGATGAGGCGTCAGTTAAAAGTATACAGGAGTGTAATCCTTATCGTGAATTGTTGGAGGAATTCGCAGATATCACAAAACCGATGTCGTTTAAGCAACCGCCAGCGCACGCAGTGGAGCATCGCATCATAACAAACGGCGCACCAGTACACGCGCGTCCAAGGCCACTACCGCCCGATCGCTACAATAAGGTAAGGGACGAATTTCATTTAATGCATGAGTTAGGAATATGTAGGCCATCACAAGGAGAGTGGTCTAGTCCATAACACGTGGTACCAAAAAAGGATGGACAACTGCGCCCATGCGGAGATTATAGAGCGTTAAACGCGATTACAAAGTCAGATCGTTATCCCATTCCAAGGGTAAGTGATTTCACATACATTTTAGCAGGTAAGGCTTGGTTTTCGAGATGCGATTTAAATAGAGCCTACCATAATATTGCAGTATCCGCGGAGGATATAGAAAAAACTGCTATAGCAACCCCGTTCGGTCTCTGGGAATTCCCACGCATGACGTTCGGATTAAGGAATGCGGCCCAAACGTTTCAGCGGTTCATGGACCAACAGGTACTCAGAGGTATAGAACGCATAGACAACGCAAATGGCAAATCAGCACTGTTCTGTTACATAGATGACGTAATTGTAGCCTCAGACAACGAAACAATACACAAAGAGCATATTCGTTTGCTGTTTATACGTTTTAGTGAAATGGGCATAACGATAAATTTGAGTAAAAGCGAATTCGGGCAAGCAAAAATAGAATTTCTAGGATTCGAAGTAACGCAGACGGGAATCAAACCATTAACAGACAAAGTTAAAGCGATAACAGACTATCCGAGACCAGAGACAGTAGAACAACTTCGTCGTTTTTTGGGAATGGTTAATTTTTATAGGTCGCATTTACCACACGCAGTTGAACATCAAGCAGTACTTTATAAGTTTTTACACAATGCCAAGAAAAAGGAAAAAACAAAAATACCCTGGGATAGGAATAGTATAGAGGCGTTCGAACAATGTAAAGTCAGCATTAAAGAAGCGACTACATTGTTTCACCCAAGTGCTGACGCGCCTTTGTCAATAATGACTGACGCATCGGATACATGCGTAGGGACAGTATTACAACAAAAACTAGGCGGCAAGTGGAGACCAGTAGGATTTTTCTCCAAACAGTTATCACAGGCACAAAAGAAGTATAGTACGTATGACAAAGAGTTAGCAGCAATTTACATGGCCATGGTTCATTTCCGCAATTTGATAGAGGGACGACAAATTACCATTTACACAGACCATAAACCATGAACATATGCATTCACAAAAGTAGGTAACGATAAGGAAATACCAAGAAGGGCCAGACAATTATTGTATATTAGCGAGATTACCAGCGACATACAATATGTAAAGGGCCAAGATAATACAGTCGCAGACGCGTTATCACGGGTGGAGGCAATTGTTTGTCCAACGGTACTCAATTTCGACGAATTAGCTCAAGCGCAGGCGCGTGATCGGGATACGGTAGGTAGTAACGTCAGCAAAAGGTTGGCATTCAGACACGTAGGGACGCCGGAAACTGATAAGCAAATATATTGCGAGGTATCAACCGGTACCGCCAGACCTTTTTTAACACACAATTTTTTTTTTAAAGTGTTTGGAAACATACATAACATTAGTCATCCAGGTGTCCGCACTACACGTAAGATGATCGCACAGAGATACTTCTGGCCAGGCAAAAATAAAGAAATTAACCAATGGACTAGAGCATGTATTCAGTGTCAGAAGGCAAAAGTTAATAGACATACAGTTTCAAATATAGGTAGTTTTCCGCCATGTAACAGGTTCGAACACATACACACAGACATCGTAGGCCCTTTGCCCACGTCAAAGCACGGACAGCGTTATTGCATAACTATTAGAGACCGTTTCACGCGTTGGCCAGAGGCTATTCCAGTCTCAGACATTACAGCTGATACGGTCTCCAGGGTCATTTACGAGCACTGGATATGCAGGTTCGGTTGTCCAAGTAGAATAACGACCGACCAGGGCAGACAATTTGAAAGCGAGCTTTTTAACAGTCTCATGAAATGGTTAGGCATTCAAAGAATTAGGACAACTCTGTTAACTCTGTATCACCCGCAGAGCAACGGGTTAGTAGAAAGGTGGCATCGTTCATTAAAAAGCGCATTAACAGCACGTTTGACACAAAGCATGGATTGGGTTGACGAACTGCAAACGGTTATGCTAGGACTCCGTGCAGCCTGTAGAAGTGACTCGGGTTTCAGTGCTGCAGAGATGGTATATGGGGAAACAGTTAGGTTGCAGGGCGATTTTTTCCACGCTAAAAACTAACAAGACAACGACCCCAGCACATATGTAGGACAGCTACGCCAAGCAATAAACAAGCTAAGACCCACATCACGAGCGAATAGCGATTCACGAAAGGTTTTTGTAAGTAAAGATTTAAAGTCGTGTACTCATGTATTCATAAGAAACGACTTAATGAAAAAATCACTTTGTCCTACCTATGACGGCCCATATAGAGAAATTACCCATTATAAGTAGAAATGATAAGGTTTCTAGAGTTAAGTTACCTAATAGAGAAAGCGACTTATCAATAGATAGATTAAAACCAGCATATATACTACAAGAAAACGAGCAGAATCATGACGCGGATTATTTGCACAAACAACCAGAAAACAATGATAATAATAAAGATGATGATAAATCGCTTCCGCCTATAGGTTTGACCACACGCCGACCACTGCGTGTGGTCACTAGAGGAATTAAGATTCTGATTAATAATAATTTATCCAATTAATAAGTTTAGATACTAAATTGCCCATTTCTTCAAGATTATTTAAGATAGTGATTTTAAACAGTCTGTGATTTTACATAAAACTAGAGTATTTTTATTATTAGTTAATGGTAGCTATAAAAAAACTTCAACATAGATCTCTATGGAAAACTATATTTACAATGTTTTTGATATTTTGTGTCCAAGTTTTTATTGTAATTATGAAACAATCTGTGATTTTTTATGTTAGAGTAGAAGATTTTTATTATTCACTAAACATGTAACTATAAGAAAACTTCAACATAGATCTCTATGGAAAACTATATTTACAATGTTTTTGATATTTGTCCAAGTTTTTATTGCATAAATATGAAACAATCTGTGATTTTATTAAGAGCACAAAAAAGGAAAATAATAGAAAAATAGTTAAAAAATAAATAATAATATTTTTTTTTTTTTGGAAAGATAATTATGAAACAATCTGTGATTTTAAATAGTAAGATTACAAAAAAAAAAAAAATTGAAATCGCTTCATCCGTTTGGGAGCTATGATGCCACAGACAGACAGACACACAGACAGACACACACACAGACAGACAGACACGTCAAACTTATAACACCCCTCTTTTTGCGTCGGGGGTTAAAAAATGACAAATATTGTGTCACATTATTATAATGAAACTGAATGATGTTAGAAATTTATGTTAGTCTTTTAAATAATAAATATTTTTTTCTGTCGACATTTTTATTTCTTAGTCCCCGCACTATGCGAGTGATTTTCGTAGGTGTGCTTCGTGGAATAGGAAATTAATTATTTTAAATTTTTATTTGAAGCCCACCTACGGGTGTGCTAAGTGAAATACTTTAGGTGTGCTTCGTCTGGGTGTGCTTCGTTTGGGTGTGCTTCATGGAATACCTCGTTAACTTGTGTACTATCAGATATTGTATGAAACGCCAATGTAACATAACTCCTGTTTTATTAATATACTTTATATTGGACTCCGGCATTTCATTTACACCCCTCGACAACCAGATACAAAGGTTCCAACACATATTATATACCGTGTTGTTATACAATCCAACCTGTGGTTACCGTATAGTACTCCATGGTTTGCCGTTTTACCAAACTTTTGTTTGGTAATTACTTATGAAGGACATTACTAGCTCATAATTGAACATGGTTGCCAAAAGTACTTACTATGAATGTACGTTTTGAACGTCGCACTGACTACGCCGACGTCGTTCTTCGCCTCGCACGTGTACGAGTTAGTGTCGCGCACCGTTGGCTTACGTATTATGAGCGTTCCGTCTTCTATGGAATACTTCGCATCTGAAACGTAAGAGAACGGCGTTACGTCTGAAATTATATACATCTGGATATTAGAACGAAGGGTACACGAGGAGATTTAGGTTAAATTAAAAAAGCCGCCAGGATAGGTGCTAGGTGTAAGGGTGTTGGTCAAACTTAAAAAGAATTAAATTTATTCTACGTTTCATTCAGAGCCATTTTCTCGTATAAAAATGTATGTAACAAATTATCAAGCGCGCCTAAACTGCCGTGCTAAGCTGCTCTTTATAAAATATTTGATTAATCAGCAGCTTACCTACTGGATGACAATTTGCCACATTAATTTAACGATAGTCGAAAAATTTCCCCGCAGTATATATTATCTCAATGATTTGTTGCGTACACATAATTTACTTACCAGGTGTAATTGTGGAGCCTTTTAATTTCCATGTTATCACCGCTTTTGGATTACTGACGATATCACAAGGGATTCTTAAAACTTGATCTCCTTCGTTTCCTTCTACTTTTGATGATTTTTTAATGATTTCTGGTGCAACTGTAAAATAAGACACAGAGTATTACAATAAGAGAAAAAAGTCCTTTGACCAAATAATGAGATGGTTGGAAAACCTTTTAAGAATAGACGATCAAATGAGATTTAAAGGTCGATTTTAGTAGAACACACTTGGGCTTTTACTTTTTTTTTTTTTTTTTTTTTTTTTTTTTTTTTTTTTTTTTTTTTTTTTTTTTTTTTTTTTGGATGGGAAATCATCAAATGACTTCTCCCGCTCTGGGCGGAGCGGGAGGGCGTGTCAGACTTTTACTGACCAAAACCCACCCGTGCTCCTTCAGTTGCCCATGTGCCAGGGTCACGGTATCTCTTTAGAACAATCACGTGACCCCGGCAGGCATCGGTCCTAGCAGACCCCTTCAGTACTGCTGACATCTCTTTGAGGCGCGCGTGGAACACTACGCGCCGTCGACCCGAGCCCGGTCCCCACCGGGCGGCGAGCCACCCATTGCTCGCCACCCGCAAGCTCGCGCCTACGGTGGCCGGGAGTCCGCAATCGACTCCCGGCGCCCGGGGCGTCTCCTCCTGCGGCGGCTAGGGACGTGAGGGCGCAGAGACTGCCACTCCCTCACGCGCCCCGCCTCCTCCTTCGCGAGCATTACTGCTTCGCAGAAGGAGGTGACGGCTTCCCATGCCCTCTCGCTCCGTACCATGGCTCGCACCAGGGCCGGACGCGAGAGGTCGCCGCCGCCGATCGTTATTGTAGGAATAAGACGAATGTTACTTACATTCAACAATAAGCTTTGTGAGGTGTTCATCGCTTCCAAGTTCATTCTTTGCCACACACTTGTAGCTTCCCGCGTGTTTTTTCTCCACCCTTGGAATATTTAGGACTTTGTCGGATCCGGCAATTGGTAAAATCTTTAAGCTGGAGCTATCCACAAATGTCCATGTTATTGTTGGCTTTGGTTCACCTTCAACCCTGAAAGATTAAAACGATTGCTTCATCTGCCTATAATGTTCCCATGGCTGGACCAAAAGCCTCCTCACGATGAGAAGTGGGCCGTAATCAACCACGCGGTCTCAGTGCGGGTTGGTAGATATCACATGTGTTCCAATGTTTGGTTTTAGAACATGCCGGTTTCCTCACGATATATCCTTCACCGTTTGGAGAGCAGTATTGATAAAATAATTTACACAATGTAAAGCGCCTCTCCTTGTCGAACCAACGACCTACAACTCGTAACTTTCCATAATTACCACTGAAACACACTGCTCTCGAACGATTCAAAAATGTATAATTATGATTTCGCTTTCTCCCGTGAGCGCTTTAAGACTTGCCCTCCTCCGGAGACGTCTTGTGGAAAAATAAATGGAAACGATATTTATTATATTCCCTAGAAAGTTATTTGCAAAAAAAATTGAAGTTTGTTGTAAGTACCCTTTATTACAGGTTAATTCGTTTCAGTCGGTCGATTATCACAAAGTTGTATCCCTAATTCCATTCTGTCATTTCCTTTAAACTGATTCAGATGCTGATTGATGGTATATTATGCATTTAGGTTGCTGGAGTGGTCGATTAAAGTGCACGCGTTGTTCAGTATTTATCTTGCAACATTGACAGTATTAAAACACTTACGTGCACTCGATGGTAGCCGGCACTCCCAGTCTCACTTTCTTCACAGTAACTCCTGATACTCGTGGTGCCTCTGCAAATAATTACAAACCAAAGTTCATGAATTGCAAGGTTTATGTTGCGTTACGAGAAAAAGTACCTATTTTTCCGAGGAAATATTTATTTAAAAGAAAATGTTTAGTTTTTCAGTCTAAAAAGTAATATCTTGCAAGCAGCCACAAGAACCAGAATACTTTTTATTTGATGGTATCTAGATGGAAGCTGCCAATGTCTTTGGCTTGTTCACTTTAAATGCGTGTCTTTGAAAAATCATTTTTTTTTTAATGTCTGAACCGGGTTATTGTGTGATCTTGCAAGTCAGTGCAAATTTCTAAAGGGTGATGTTATGTTACTGCTACAAAAATGCATAAATGCAGCAGTAACATACACCGAGTTTTTTTTAATTCCAAACTGCGGTATCCATATAGCACTCCATTGTTTGCCATTTGCCTGCATGTATTTCACATTGTCACCGGTAAAATGTTCGAACTTACAAGATGATTAACTTCAATTTTCGTAAATAAAAGTAACTTCTATCTAGGTCATCACTTTTGCATAATCTATGCATACAATGCCCCTACTATTATTGAACTTGGTTGCTAAAAGTACTTACTACGAATGTACGTTTTGAACGTCGCACTGACTACGCCGACGTCGTTCTTCGCCTCACACGTGTACGAGTTAGTGTCGCTCACCTTCGGATTAAGTATTGTGAGCGTTCCGTCCTTTATGGAATACTTTGAACCTGAAACGTAAGATAACGTCGTTATTTAAATTAAATACCTCTGTATACTTGGAAGGAAATCTATGCTTGCTGCAATCGGTTCTTGGGTGGGTCACCATCATCACATATAGAGACTCATAAGTGCCTCGAAAAGCACGTTAAGCCGTTGATTCCAGCTGTTATTTGGCAGTTGTTACGGGGAGTTTGAAGCTCGAAAGCCTGACACCCAGTCAGAACAGTCATTGGGGAACACGATAGGTCTTGGTAAGCTAAGGGGTACCGCGTTTACCGAGCATCTGAGTTGTGGAGGTCAGATAGGCAATCACATGTAAAATTCAGTTGCATCCAGATAGGCTGCGAAGCGACTCCCACATAGTTTGAAAACAGGTTAGGCAAAAGACAGATGATGTTTTAGTAGAGGGGAAAGTGAAAGCACACTAAAACATCAAATCCATACCGTCGACTTCGGTTTTCATTAGTCTCATTAAGCTACTTTCAGGTTTCCACCATAGGAAGCTGGTACGTAGATAGATGCTAAGTTTATGGTCTCATCATCATCATCATTTCAGCCGAAAGACGTCTACTGCTGGACATAGGCCTCCCCCAAGCACCACCACTTCGACCTGTTCTGTGCTTCTCGCATCCAACTTCTTCCTGCGGCCTTCACCAGGTCATCGGTCCATCTTGTGGGAAGCTTTCCAACGCTTCATCTTCCAGTACGCGGTCGCCACTCCAGAACCTTCCGACCCCATCGGCCATCCGTTCTGCGAGCAATGTGCAACTGGCAACACACACTGGTCAAAGACTTTTGTCTTGAGACACTGCGGTAAGTGGGACGAGAAGATATCGCATAGCTTCCCAAACGCTGCCCAGCCGATTCGGATTCGATGATTGACCTCTTTTTCGAAGATGGACCTACCTAACTGGACAGTCTATCCCAGGTACACATATTCGTCCACAACTTCGAGTGTAGCGCCTCCGATCTCCAGTGGAGTGGATATCACACGAGCATTGGACATGACCTTTGTCTTGTCCATGTTCATCCTAAGACCCACTCTTTCGGAAGCTCTACTGAGGTCATCGAGCATTGTACTGAGGTTTTCCATAGGTTTATGGTCTAACTTAAAATAATATTAAAATTCTACGTTTTATTCAGAGCCAGTTTCTCGTATAAAAATGGCTATGTGAAAAATTATCAAGCGCGCCTTATCTGCCGTGCTAAGCTTCTCTTTATAAAATATTTGACTTATCGCAGCAGCTTACTGGATAATAATTTGTCATATTAATTTTACGATAATTTGCGTTTAAGAAATTGGCCATCAGTATATTATATTGTCTCATTGATTTGTTGTATACACACAAATTACATACCGTGTGTAATTGTGGAGCCTTTTAATTTCCATGTTATCACCGCTTTTGGATTACTGACGACATCACAAGGAATTCTTAAAGCTGGATCTCCTTCGATTCCTCCTACTGTTGATGATTTTTTAATAATTTCTGGTGCAACTGTAACAATAAGATAAGTTTATTAAGGCGGACACAGGACAAGCTGTAGAACCATTTTATATTGTTATAAAGAAGTACTGACGTAGATGCAGACGATGATTGTGTCATCATCATCACTATTTCAGCCGAAAGATGTCTATTGCCGAACATTGGCCTTCCTCAAGCAACGCCACTTCGGCGTTCATGACGTCTTTCGGGGTTTGAAGAAATAAAACCAATGTTACTTACATTCAACAATAAGCTTTATGAGGTGTTCATCGCTTCCGAACTCGTTCTTTGCCACACACTTGTAGCTCCCCGCATGTTTTTTCTCCACCCTTGGAATATTTAGAACTTTGTCGGATCCGGGAATTGGTGTAATCTTTGAGCTGGAGCTGTCCATAAATGTCCATGTTATTGTTGGCTTTGGTTCACCTTCGATCCTGAAAGATTAAAACGATTGCATTATCTGCCTATAATGTTCCACAAGCCTCCTCACGATGAGAAGGAGTGGGCCGTAATTCACCACGCAGTCGCAGTGTGGATTGGTAGAAGTTGCCATGTCTTCAGACACAGCTTAGCTCACTTACAGTTTTTGATAGTTCAACAACGTTCATTGCGTTATTTACGTTGTTCAAGTTAGTTTAGTGGCAGACAAAGTTTTCGAAAATATAAAGCAATTAATAAGCAACATCCTTCAAAGTGATTCAGCTTCTCACTGATCATGTTTATGCATTTAGGGTGCTGGAGTGGTGGATGAAAGTTCCAATTCACACGTTGTTCAGTATTTATCTTTCAACATTAACGGTATTAAAACACTTACGTGCACTCGATAGTAGCCGGCAGTCCCAGTCTTACTTTCTTCACAGTTACTCCTGATACTCGTGGTGCCTCTGCAAATAATTACATATCACATGTCATAAATTATAAGTTTATGTTGCGTTACGATAAAAAGTAATGACCTATTTTCCCGAGGCAATATTTTTTGAAGAGAAATTTTCTTGCACCTGTAAATTCTGGTACAATCTAAAAAGTAATATCTTGCAAGCAGCCACCAGAATCAGAATACTTTTTATTTTATGGTAGCTAGATGGGAGCCACTAATGTCTTTGGCTTGTTTTCTTTAAATGCGTGTCTTCGAAAAATCCCTTAAAAAAATGTCAGTAACAAGAAATCGGGCGATCTTGCAAATCCGTGCAAATTTCCAAAGCGTGATGTTTCAAACAGCGGATACATACATAATAGGTTGGGGAAAAAGTTTCTTCGCATTTTTTAAGAAAATTCAAAACATTTTTTAATAAAGTTTATTTACATTTAACTAAAGTATGTAGGTACCATTTTGTTCGATAACTTTTTGCCATCTTGTAGGTAGGGACATGATCCCATTGCTATAGAAATTTTGGGACTTCTGGTCAAAATACCGCGACAAGTGGTTTTGGCAGTCGTGATGTTAACCTGACACTGCCTAAAGAATTCTGAAGAGACCGAAACAGGTGGAAATCTGAAGGTGCAAGGTCAGGACTATACGGCGGATGCATTAACACCTCCCAGCCAAACTCTCTTAATTTTTGTTGGGTGGCTAAAGATGTGTGAGGTCTAGCGTTATCATGATGAAAAACCACACCCCTTCTGTTGATTAATTCCGTTCGCTTTCTCTCAACTTCTTGCTTTAATCGTGCTTTAATCTCATCAGTTGTTTGCAGTAGAGTTCAGAATCGATGGTCTTGCCTGGTGGTAACAGCTCATAATGAATAATGCCCTTCCAATCCCACCACACACACAGCATCACCTTGTTGCGAGTTAACCCGGGTTTAGCCACAGTCTGTGAAGCCTGACCGGCCTTTGACCACGACCTTTTTCGCACGTTCTTGTCATACATGATCTACTTTTCATCACCAGTTATCAGCTTCTTCAAAAATGGTTCGGTTTCATTACGTCGTAATAAAGAATCACAAATGAGTACACGGTTCATTAGGTTTCTTTCAGTGAGCTCGTGAGGTACCCAAATGTCGAGCTTTTTTGTGTACCCAGTTTTTTTCAAATGCGCCAAAACTGTTTTGTGGTCAATTTCCAGTTCTTCAGCTACGTCGTAACTACTGGTATGCCGATCTTGCTCCACTTTTTCAAAAATGGCATCCATTTTATCCGTAATAGGGTGACCAGAGCGACGTGCATCTTTGACATCAAAATTTCCGGATTGAAAACGCTTAAACCAAATTTATGCTACTCTCACAGACACTACACTAGGTCCATAAACATCTCAATTTTTTTTCGCGGCTTGCGTTGCATTTTTACCTTTTTTGTAGTAAAATTTTAAAATGTATCGAATTTCTTCATTAGATTCACTCATCTTGACGGTACGAAAGACAAATGAAATCACACATTTTCCTAATTTGAATTTGGAATTATGTTCTTTAAAATTTAAACTTTCAATGATACCAAAACCAGCCAGATACAAGTAGTATAGCCACAGAGATTTTATTACAAGTTCATACATACTATAATGCGACTAGACTTTTTCCCCAACCTAATATTATATACCGTGTTGTTATACAATCCAACCTGTGGTTACCGTATAGTACTCCATGGTTTGCCGTTTTCCTGCATGTATTTTACGTTGTCACCTGTACTGTACATTCAAATTTGCAACGGGATAACTCGCCATCTTTATAAATTAAAGCAACTTTTGTTTGGTAATTACTTATGAAGGACATTACTAGCTCATAATTGAACATGGTTGCCAAAAGTACTTACTATGAATGTACGTTTTGAACATCGCACTGACTACGCCGACGTCGTTCTTCGCCTCACACGTGTACGAGTTAGTGTCGCGCACCGTTGGCTTACGTATTATGAGCATTCCGTCTTCTATGGAATACTTTGCATCTGAAACGTAAGAGAACGGCGTTACGTCTGAAATTATATACATCTGGATATTAGAACAAAGGGTACACGAGGAGATTTAGGTTAAATAAAAAAGCAGCCAGGATAGGTGCTAGGTGGAAGGTTGTTGGTCAAACTTAAAAATAATTAAATTTATTCTATCAAGCGCGCTTAAACTGCCGTGCTAAGCTGCTCTTTATAAAATATTTGATTAATCAGCAGCTTACCTACTGGATGACATTTTGCCACATTAATTTAACTATAGTCGAAAAATTTGTCCTCAGTATATATTATCTCAATGATTTGTTGCGTACACATAATTTACTTACCAGGTGTAATTGTGGAGCCTTTTAATTTCCATGTTATCACCGCTTTTGGATTACTGACGACATCACAAGGGATTCTTAAAACTGGATCTCCATCGTTTCCTTCCACTTTTGATGATTTTTTAATGATTTCTGGTGCAACTGTAAAATTAGACACAGAGTAGTGAGATGGTTGGAAAACATGTTAAGAATAGACGATCAAATGAGACTTAAAGGTCGATTTTAGTAGAACCATGGCAGACGATCAGATAAAACATATCCCCTACTGCCCTCCAGTAGCGGCGCTCTAAGGCAAGATCGCTTAGTTCATTAGTTTCAAGCCCTGACTGGACGTAATTTATTAAGGCATCCACAGGATGGACCGTGTAAGTTGTAGAAACATTTTATATTGTTATAAAGAGGTACACTCGTAGATGAAAACGATGATTGTGTCAACATCATCATCATTTCAGCCGCAAAATGTCCATAACGTTGAATTTTGTCCTTCCTCAAGCAACGACACTTGGGCTTCTACTTTGTTGGAAGCCTCAAACATGACGTCTTTCGGTTTTTGTTAGAATAAGACGAATGTTACTTACATTCAACAATAAGCTTTGTGAGGTGTTCATCGCTTCCGAGTTCGTTCTTTGCCACACACTTGTAGCTCCCCGCATGTATTTTCTCCACCCTTGGAATATTTAGTACTTTGTCGGATCCGGGAATTGGTAAAATCTTTAAGCTGGAGCTGTCCACAAATGTCCATGTTATTGTTGGCTTTGGTTCACCTTCGACCCTGAAAGATTAAAACGATTGCTTCATCTGCCTATAAAATGTTCCCATGGCTGGACCACAAGCCTCCTCACGATGAGAAGGAGTGGGCCGTAATCCACCACGCGGTCTCAGTGCGGGTTGGTAGATATCACATGTCTTCCAATGTTCGGTTCTGGAACATGCCGGTTTCCTCACGATATTTCCTTCACCGTTTGGAGAACAGTATTGATAAAATAATTTACAGAAAGTAAACCAGTTGTGTGGGTTCGATCCAACGACCTTAAACTCACTCACTCTCTGGGAAACTACAGTTCTCAAACGATTCAATTATTTATATTTATGATTTCGCTTTCTCTCGTAAACTGTTCAAGACTCGCTCTTCTCTCTAGAGGTATTATTGCAAAGTAAAGTCATTTATTCAAACTAGTCTCCCAAAACGCCCACGCTTCACCACTTCCTAGTGCTTTAGCTGGGAAAAAGAAATGGTGCATTAAACTCTCCAGCAGCACAGTTTTCTAACAGACAGCTCCGCTGCTGGGAAGTTTATTAGAAAAAAGACTGATTTTCGCAAACAAGATTCATCGGGGTAATTGCTTAACTCACAGTTTTTGATAGTTCAACCACATTCGTTGCGTTATTTACGTTGTTCAAGTTAGTTTAGTAGCAGACATAGTTTTCGAAAATATAAAGCAATGTAACATCCTTCAAAATGATTCAGATTCTGATTGATAGTGAGTTATGCATTTAGGTATATATGCTTCACCATGTGGTCGATGAAAGTTCCAATTCAGACGTTGTTCAGTATTTATCTTGCAACATTGACAGTATTAAAACACTCACGTGCACTCGATGGTAGCCGGCATTCCCAGTCTTACTTTCTTCGCAGTAACTCCTAATACTCGTGGTGCCTCTGTAAGTAATTACACACCAAATGTCGTAAATTGCATCGATTTTGTGATAAAGGCTCACTTGTATCTGAAATACTGGTTAAGTTTAAAAAGTAATATGTTGGAAGTAGCAACCAGAATCAGAATCCTTTTTATTTGATGGTAGCTAGAAGTGATAAGTATAATAAGGTAGTGGCTCCCATACCAATGTCTTTGGCTTGTTCATTTTAAATGCGTGTCTTTGAAAAATCCCTTATAGAAAAATGTCTGTAGCGTGTGATCTTGCAAATCAGTGCAAATTTCCAAAGAGGGATGTTATGTTACTGCTGCATAAATGCATAAATAAAAAAATAAAAAATAATAAAAAATATTTTATTTTCAGGCATCAGGGCCCATAGGGTGTTAGTGTTAGATCTTACTTTTAAAAAAACTATGTTAGTAACACGCAGGAGAAAAAAAGAAAATCACAATCACAGGATGGTTTAACAAGCTTTGTTACCAACATGTAGCTTTGTAAACCTTCCCAATGTAGGCCCATCCAGCCTCTCTGCAAACACCCCCAGAATGCTGTTGCTGCTTCCCCTCACTCGGCATAATACTGAGGCAACTTAATTCAGCATTATACCAAAGTAGTCGTCAATGTGCAAATCAGCGAACATAAGCCTCAACATCGCCCTAAATGCAGCAGTAACATACATCAAGTTGTTTTAAAATCCAAACTGCGGAATCCATATAGCACTCAATTGTTTGCCATTTGCCTGCATATATTTCACATTGTCATTGGTAAAATGTTCAAACTTTCAACATGATAAACTGCCATTTTCATTCATTAAAGCAACTTCCGTTTGGGCATTACTTTTACATAATCCGTGCACATGAGGGACATAACTAGCTCATAATTGAACGCAGTTGCCAAAAGTACTTACTATGAATGTACGTTTTGAACGTCGCACTGACTACGCCGACGTCGTTCTTCGCCTCGCACGTGTACGAATTAGTGTCGCGCACCGTTGGCTTACGTATTATGAGCGTTCCGTCCTTTATGGAATACTTCGTACCTGAAACGTAAGAGAACGTCGTTATTGAAATTATATACCTCTGTATACTATATAGAACGAAGGGTCCACGAAGAACACGCGGTTAAACAATAGAAGTAAATCTACGCTTGATGTGATCGGTTCGTGGATGGACGGCCATCATAACATATTGGGCTCCTACGTGTCGCGTAAAGCAAGTTGAGCCGTTGATCCCAGTAGATATTTATACGACTTTAGCAGTAGTTACGGGTATTCAGAAGTCCGAAAGCCTGACAGCCAGTCAGACCAGTTATTGAATAACACGATAGTTCTTGGTAAGTCATGGGGTATCGCGTTTACCATCATTACGTCAGATAGTCATCATGTAAAATTTTGCTGCATTGGGTTAGACTGCGAGCCGATTCTCACATAGTTGGGAAGAGGCTAGGCAATGACAGATGATGGTTTAGTATAAAGGAAAGATAAAGCACACCAAGACAGTCAACATCGCTTTGGATTTATCTGTTCAAGCTACTTTCAGGTTTGCACAATAGGTAGTTGGTGGTCTAATTTAAACAATATTAAATTAATGCAACGTTTTATTCAGGGCCAATTTATCTTATCAAAATAGCTATTTGACAAATTATCCAGTGCGCCTAAACTGCCGTGCTAAGCTGTTATTTATAAAATATTTGATAAATCGCAGCAGCTTACTGGATAACAATTTTTCACATAAATTTTACGATAATTTGCGTTCGAGAATTGGTCCCTCAGTATATTGTCTCAATGATTTGTTGTATACACGTAAATTACTTACCAGGTATAATTGTGGAGCCTTTTAACTTCCATGTTATAATTGATTTTGGATTACTGATGACATCACAAGGTATTCTTAAAGCTGGATCTCCTTCCTTTCCTCCTATTGTTGATGATTTTTTAATAATTTCTGGTGCAACTGTAAAAATAAGATTCGTTCAGTATTCTACTACAAGAAGAAAAAAATGCTCTTTGAAAGTCGAAGAAATAGTGACAAAAATTTTTGGTGGTGATTGGAAAACATTGTAAGAATAGATAATCAAATGATATTTAAAGGTCGTTCTCAGTGGGTATGTGGCAGAGAATCAGATCCAGCCTGTCCCTTGCTGCCTTCCCGCAGCCAAGTCCTAAGCCGAGGTTGCTTAGTTCATAATGTTTTGCCCTAATTGGACTTAATTCATTAAGGCATCCACAGGATAAGCTGTAAAACTATTTAATGATATAGAAGTACAGACTTAGACGTTGAGTGTGCAATCATCATTGTCATTTCAGCCAAAAGACATCCACTGCTGAACTTTGGCCGATTGTGTGCTTGTCACCTCCAGCGGATTCCTGCGGTCGTCATAAGATCATCGGTACACTTTCTTGGGGGCCACCAACGCGACGTCTTTCGGTTTTTGTAGGAATAAGACAAATGTTACTTACATTCAACAATAAGCTTTATGAGGTGTTCATCGCTTCCGAGTTCATTATTTGCCACACACTTGTAGCTTCCCGCGTGTTTTTTCTCCACCCTTGGAATATTTAGTTCTTTGTCGGATCCGGGAATTCGTAAAATCTTTGAGCTGGATCTGTCTACAAATTTCCATGTTATTGTTGGCTTTGGTTCTCCTTCGACCCTGAAAAATTAAAACGATTGCATAATCTGCCTTAAATGTTCTCACGCCTTAGGACTTAAGCCTCCTCTCGGAGAGAAGGAGTGGGCCGTAATCCACCACGCAGTCCCAGTGCGGGTTGGTTGATGTCACATGTTTTCCAATGTTCGATTCTAGAACATGCCGGTTTCCTCGCGATGTTTTCCTTCACCGTTTTAGAACAGTGTTAATTATAGTATATTATTAACCAAGGGGATAAAGCAGTGTCTTCTATCGCGGGTGACGATTTAAATCGCGAGCGTAACGAAGGACTCGAGGTTTTCTCCCGAGCGTAGCGAGGGTGTTAAAAACTTAAATCACGAGCAAAGCGAGGGATTTAAGACGAGTCCTGAGTGTAGCGAGGGATTTAAGTTCACCCAAGACTAAGACAGCTCTATCACTGAGGAAAATACTTTACGTACCATTTGCGAAAAAAATTTACACAATAATAATATGAGATAAGCATTTATTAAAAATAATAACAATTAAAAATAAATTAAAATAAAGTTAACGTTTATGTATTTGAAGAAAACAAAAACGCGGCAAATTCCTAGACTAATATTTTTTTGTCGGAAAAGCAAAGGCATCAAGCTCATACGGCCTCGTCGGTTTTCGTAATTTTATTTAATAATCATAACTGCATAATAAATGCGTATTCCATTTTCAAAAAGATGTACAATATAATGCTTTATATACAAACTCAATGGTGTAAACACAGATGTAGTTCAGTATAAATTTCGGTAAGTATTCCAAATTTAAATCACATTCTCCCCCTAGAGGATGGATGAAATTCAGTACAATTTTCTTTCCCTGTTTTTAACAGATTAAAAATGACTATTGTTATGTTCGCTTTTTGTGGCATAGAATGTCACTTTTTTGAGCAAGTGGTACGAAAAAATAATTTATACAAAGTAAAGCGCCTCTCTGTATTAGAACCAATGACTGTTGTTAGTTCCCTTTATTAAAGGTTGGAGGGAATTCGTTTCGGTCAGTCAATTATCATACAGTTCTATTCTTGTTTCCGTTCTATCGCATCCTTTAAACTGATTCTGATTGGTCATGTGTGAGTTAGGATGCGGGAATAGTCGAATTCACACGTTGTTCAGTATTTATCTTGCAACATTGACAGTATTAAAACACTTACGTGCACTCGATAGTAGCCGGCAGTCCTAGTCTTACTTTCTTCACAGTAACTCCTGATACTCGTGGTGCCTCTGCAAATAATTACATATCATATTATGTCATAAATGTTCAGTTTATGTTGCGTTACGATCAAAAGTAATGACTTGTTTTTCCAATGCAATACCTATTTTATAACAGAAAAACCGGCCAAGTGCGAGTCGGACTCGCGCACCGAGGGTTCCGTACAAACCTGTAGGTATAAAGTTTAAAATAAAAAAAAAATATTTTTATTATATGATGTAACCAAAAACTTACGGTTTTCGCAAGTTTTTCTTTATCTGTGCTATAAGACGTTGCTTTGTACCAAATTTCAAAATTCTAGATCGACTGGAATGATTCCCTTGCGAGTTTCGAAAATTTGCGGCATAAACGGCTATATCTTTTGATTGCGTTAGCTTATAAGCTTGATTTTTTCACAGCTTCAAGGGACAGTAGACTTGAGTATTTGATATAAATTTCAGCTTGATAACTCCACGCGTTCCTGAGAAAAAGGGTCTTGACAGACGGACGGACGGACGGACGGACGGACGGACGGACGGACAACAAAGTGATCCTATAAGGGTTCCGCTTTTTCCTTTTGAGGTGCGAGGAGAACCCTAAAAACGTTTCTTGCACCTGTAAATTCTGGTTAAGTCTAAAAAATAAGATCTTACAAGCAGCCACCAGAATCGGAATACTTTTTATTTGATGGTAGCTAGACGGGAGCAACATACCGGCACATATTTTACATGGAAACCGGTACATTCAAAGTTGCAACGGAATAAAATGCCAGTTTCATAAATTAAAGCAACTTCTGTTTGAGCATTACTTTTGCATAATGTATGCACATGAGGGACATAACTAGCTCATAATTGAACGTAGTTGCCAAAAGTACTTACTACGAATGTACGTTTTGAACGTCGCGCTGTCTACGCCGACGTCGTTCTTCGCCTCGCACGTGTACCAGTTAGTGTCGCTCGCCACAGGATGACGTATTATGAGCGTTCCGTCCTCTATGGAATACTTTGCACCTGAAACGTTAGAGATCGTCGCGTCTGAATTTTTTTTTTTTTTTTTTTTTTTTTTTTTTTTTTTTAATAATATAATATTTATTTCTCTCAAAAAAGGTACAAGTTAAGTACATGGTTTTAAGTGACTGGCTAAATTAAACCTTTGTGAGAGCTGGAGTCTGTACTGGGTTCAGGACCTGTATTACAGATCTCCAGGCTTCCACCCTTAAAATTAAAATAGAAAAATAACACTTACGTACAACAACATTTTAAAAGCATTAAGTACTGAGAGAGGTAGAGGATTAATATAAAAGCAAAAGGAGATGTGCTGTGTGTGTCTTTGTAGAGTGTTGTGTGTCCGTGAGTGCAGTATGTCCTTACGCCCAGCGCCCGGCACGGGCACTGGGCGTGGGCTGCCCGAGAGTGTGTGTGTGTGTGTGTGTGGTAAACAAGGTGTAGCGCGATTTGAGGTTAGAGATTAATTTGATAAGCGAGATTATTTTAGAATATTTAGTATATTTTCAGTCTGTGCATAGTCCAATTCAAGCAGCCATTTCGTAACAGTCCTTTTACATTTTGATCTGCACATAGGGTATATATTAAGAATTTTATTAACCTTATTATAAACGTAGCTACTGAGGAAAGGGAAACTACGCTGGGCCGAACGACAATATGTGCGGAAGGAGGGACAGACCGTATGTTTACGTCGTTGGGAGCCAAATTTGTCCGGAGCGAAAGGGGTTAGAGAGTGCGTGGTCAAAACAAGGTTAAGGATAAATAATTTGCGAACGGAGAGAACCGTACATGTTCTGTAAAGATCGACGGTAGGAAAGCGGTAAGGTAACCGCCATCCAACCTTTAGGATTGCCCTTTGAGTACGTTCCAATTTCAGCATGTGTGTTTTTGCTGATCCACCCCAAGTAATTATGCAATATTGTAAAAGCGATTGGCAGAGGGCGAGATATACACGTTTTAGCACTGTAGTGTCCGCAACGTGACGTAAGGACTTAAAAATGTAGATCAACCTGCGCAGTCGCGAGGAGAGTGTATTTATGTGTGTAGAAAATGAAAGGCAATCGTCAATTTGTACACCGAGATATTTTACACAATTGATGCGAGAAAGGCTGGGGCAGTTACACTTTGTGTGGTGAGATGAATTACAGGAGTGGGCAATCAAGGAAAAAGGAGAAGAAGGTTTCCCAGTGGCAGTGAAGGAAAAGGTTAAGTAATTCGTTTTGCCAACATTTAAGGTAAGCAGGTTTAGAGCCAACCAGTTGGTGACAAGGTTGAGGCCAGATTGCGCATGCCGGAACACCTGTTCCCAGGAGTCTCCGTGGAATATTAGGGCAGTATCATCAGCGTAGGTAAAGATGGATGCATTGGGCAGCAATAGCCGGCAGAGCTCATTTATATAAATGAGAAAAAGGGTTGGGCCAATAATACTGCCTTGGGGGACCCCGTATGATATGGGGAGCTCGTCGCTTGTCCAGTCACCGATCTTGACGCATTGTCGTCTACCCGTGAGGTAACTTTCGAAAAGAGCAAGCTGAATGCCTCTAATACCGATCCTTTCAAGTTTAGCAATAAGATTGGGGACAGAAATCGTATCGAAGGCTTTTGCCAGATCTAGGAAAATACCAATCACCTTCTGCTTTTTGTCCAGGTTGGTGAAGATGTTGGTGGTTAAGTCTAGCACAGCATTATTTGTGGAGACTCCGGAACGAAAGCCATATTGAGAAAAAGCGAGATGATGATTTTGCTCTAGGTACTTAACCAATCTAATATTCATGAGCCTCTCAACTAATTTTGAAAGTGTAGGCAAAATAGATATAGGTCTGTAGTTGTTTGGTCGATCTCTGTCCCCACCTTTATGCACAGGATGCACTACTGCCAACTTAAGTGCACTTGGAAAGACACCGGAGGTAAAAGCTAAATTACATATATGAACCAGAGGGCGGATGAGGAGATTTTTAAATTTCTTAAGGAACGCACCCGATATGCCATCAGAACCCACTGCACAGTCACTTCTCAACTTCCCGATCAAAATATCTAATTCAGATTCATCTGTTTCCATCATGACAAAGCTGTTAGGACACCGTGGGAGATCATCGGTTTGTGGAGTAAAGCATGTGGAGACGGGTGGTACGTTTTCAGCTAACGTACGTCCAATGTTAGCGAAATACGAGTTCACTTTATTTATAGAGCACTCTGGATCAGAGGGTGACAGTAGAGCGTTAGCATGTGTTTTAAGCTTTGATGTATAGGTGATAGATTTTATAGCATCCCAGAGTTTTTTATTATTATTTTGTGCGTCAGTTATGAGGGCTTTACCATAATTCGTTTTAATAGTTTTAAGTATCTTAGAGCAATAATTCCTATACCTTTTAAAAGTTGTTTGAAGGATTTCATTATCTGGATTTTTTTTTAATTTCATATGCATATTGTCTCGATTTTGTAGGCATCTAAGGAGCCCTGGAGTCATCCAGGGCTTACTTAACCTCTTACGGTTAGGCACAACTTTCAAAATAGAGTTTTGGACTATGATAAGGTTAAGGGTACTGATAAAAAAGTCAGTTGCTTCATTGACATTCAGGGTGCTATAAACGGGACTAAAATCGGTCTGTTGCAGGTCTAATTCAATCCTGCCAAAATCTAAAATCCGGGACTTTGTAGCTTTTTTCAGTGTCATATTGGAGGGGTTTATATGCTCCATAAATAATAAAACTGTATCATGGTCGGTGATCGAAGTGTTGGCGATGAAACAGAAAGCAGCTCTTCTCGTTTTTAAAATAAGATGGTCGAGACAGGTATTATTTTGTCGCGTAGGAAGAGTGTGTGCTGGAAGCATACCGTGATAGGCGAGCATTGTCAAATACTCAATTGCACGTGTGTCATTATTGGTATCGGAAATGTTGATGTTTATGTCACCGGTTATGATAATGTTTTTGTAGGAAGATACTGATTTTAGTACTACATCCAATGATTCCACGAACGCGCAGACATTCCGAACAGCAGGCGGGCGATAGATTGCTATTAATGCGGTGTCATTGTTGAGTATCAATAACAAACAGTTGGCATCCTGGACCTGGGGCTCCGAAACAGACACTTGAAGGTGGGAACGGTAGAACACCACTACACCCTCATTCTGTGAATTATGTTGATTAGTATTGACGCAGGTATAGTCATGGATTGAAGGTAGAGGGGGCGAGTTGAAAAGCCAACATTCCGTAAGAATTATAAAATCCCAGGATGTATTACTTCTTTCCAGAAGTATTGTCAGGCCATCGAAGTTCTTTGTTATGCTTCGAATATTTTGACAGAGAAGTGAGAGCGCATTTTTGTGCAAGTCGGCAATAACATCGCAGTCCTCTATCATGCACGTTGCAGATTCAGCTACTGAAATACTGTCCAAGTCCGTCTGTATGTCATTTATATGATCGAACATTGTAATAACAGAGATAATACCTCAAGCTAATACGGTAGTGTTTAAAAATGATCGCGTGAGCAATATCAGAAAAGTTTGACTTTTTTTTCAGATAACTTTGTGAATTATATGAGTGCTCAATAAATGGCAGGAAAGTGTAAAAACAGCGGGCGTCTATTACTGCAAGTTGGAAAACAAAAGTGAATGAGATTGAGTATAACCTTGAGTAGTGTTGTGTGGAGTGTGATATTACATACAAAAAAAAAAGAAAACAATAAAACAAAAACAAGTATAACTAAGAGGCAAAATAAAGGTAATTTTAAAGGAACTTAGTCAAATTACGGTATCCATAAGTTTATGTAGATCACCTTCGGAGTTTACGCAAAGGGGAATCGAACCTGCGGACTTTTTTATATAAATTTTCCCGTGGCTCGCCCAGCAGCTATCACATTTACCTTCTTTCTGGAGTCTGCGGCCCAAGTAGTAAAGGTGTTTACCGTATGAGGTTAGGGACTCGGATATATAAATAGGTTTCGACGGGCCAGGCAGCTCAATACTGGCAGTCGACAGTTTATTATTACCGTTCAGCTTATTATAGGTTTTGGTCGCCTTTAGTACATTTTCC
This sequence comes from Aporophyla nigra, assembly GCA_947507805.1. NCBI lineage: Eukaryota > Metazoa > Arthropoda > Insecta > Lepidoptera > Noctuidae > Aporophyla > Aporophyla nigra. The sequence continues at coordinate 18,789,882 of OX382292.1, read as the reverse complement.
TTCACGATTGATGACTTAAATTCCGCAATAACAGTACCTACGGTGTGCGAGTCTTTTTTTGGCTTCAATCTGTAAATATTATTGACCTCAGACGGTTTTATTTCTTCATGTATCACAGTCCCAATCTTACTAAGGTTTTGCATCAAAGATTCCTTACTTTCTGTGACCGTGGTAGGCAGGTTATTTATCTCAAGCAGAGCAGAGCGTGAACAGCGTTCCAGGTAATCAACTTTAGATTCCAACGAGGAAATCTGCTTTTTAAGGGTGGAGTTTTCTCGCTGAGTTGCATCCAAACGTTCGTTAAAATTCGTTTCGTTAAATTATGTTCCTCTGTATTCCAGAACGAAGGGTACATGAGGAGATTTAGGTTAAATACTAAAAGCCATCTAGATAGGGGCTAAGTGTAATGTTTTTGGTCTAACTTAAAAAGTATTAAATTTATTCTACGTTTCATTCAAAGCCAGTTTGTCGTATAAAAACTATGGCTATGTAATAAATTACCAAGCGTGCCTGAACTGCTTTGATAAGCTGCGCTTTATAAGATATTTGACTAACCGCAGCAGCTTACTGAATAACAATTTGTCACATTAATTTTACGATAGTTTGTGTTTGCGAAATTGGCCCTCAGTATACATTATCTCAATGATTTGTTGCATACACATAATTAACTTACCAGGTGTAATTGTGGAGCCTTTTAATTTCCATGTTATAACTGGTTTTGGATTACTGACGACATCACAAGGTATTCTTAAAGCTGGATCTCCTTCGATTCCTCCTATTGTTGATGATTTTTTAATAATTTCTGGTGCAACTGTAAAAATAAGATTCGTTCAGTATTCTACTACAAGAAGAAAAAAATGCTCTTTGAAAGTCGAAGAAATAGTGACAAAAAATTTTGGAGGTGATTGGAAAACATTGTAAGAAATCAAATAATATTTAAAGATCGTTCTCAATGGGTATTTGGCAGACAATCAGATCCAGCCTGTCTCTTGCTGCCTTCCCGCAGCGCCGTCCTAAGCCGAGGTTGCTTAGTTCATAACTTTATGCTCTGACTGAACTTAATTTATTAAGGAATTAATAGGATAGACCGTGTAAGCTGTAGAATCATTTTATATTGTTATACAGAGGCACAATCGTAGACATCAACGATGATTCTGTCATCATCATTGTCAATTCAGCCGGAAGACGTCCACGAACATTGGCTTTTCTTAAGCAACACCACTTCGGCCGGTTGTGTGCTTCTAGCATCCTGCGGATTCCAGCGGACTTCATAAGGTCATCGGAAGACTGTGTTGGAGGCCTCTAACGCGACGTATTTCAGTTTTTGTCGTAATAAGACTAATGTTACTTACATTCAACAATAAGCTTTGTGAGGTGTTCGTCGCTTCCAAGGTCATTCTGTGCCTCACACTTGTAGCTCCCCGCGTGTTTTTTCTCCACCCTTAGAAAATTTAGGACTTTGTCGGATCCAAGAATCGATGAAATCTTTGAGCTGGAGCTGTCTATAAATTTCCATGTTATTGTTGGCTTTGGTTCACCTTCGACCCTGAAACATTAAAAATATTGTATAATCTGCCTAAAATGTTACCATGGCGAGAGGAAGTGAGCCGTAATCCACCATGTCGTCTCCGTGCGGGATGAAATAATAGGTTGGGGAAAAAGTTTCTTCGCATTTTTTAAGAAAATTTAAAACATTTTTTAATAAAGTTTATTTATATTTAACTAAAGTATATAGGTACCATTTTGTTCGATAACTTTTTGCCATCTTGTAGGTAGGGACATGATCCCATTGCTATAGAAATTTTGGGACTTCTGGTCAAAATACCGCGACAAGTGGTTTTGGCAGTCCTCTCGTGATGTTAACCTGACACTGCCTAAAGAATTCTGAAGAGACCGAAACAGGTGGAAATCTGAAGGTGCAAGGTCAGGACTATACGGCGGATGCATTAACACCTCCCAGCCAAACTCTCTTAATTTTTGTTGGGTGGCTAAAGATGTGTGAGGTCTAGCGTTATCATGATGAAAAACCACACCCCTTCTGTTGATTAATTCCAGCCGCTTTCTCTCAACTTCTTGCTTTAATCTCATCAGTTGTTCGCAGTAGAGTTCAGAATCGATGGTCCTGCCTGGTGGTAACAGCTCATAATGAATAATGCCCTTCCCATCCCACCACACACACAGCATCACCTTGTTGCGAGTTAACCCGGGTTTCGCCACAGTCTGTGAAGCCTGACCGGCCTTTGATCACGACCTTTTTCGCACGTTCTTGTCATACGTGATCCACTTTTCATTACCAGTTATCAGCTTCTTCAAAAATGGTTCGGTTTCATTACGTCGTAATAAAGAATCACAAATGAGTACACGGTTCATTAGGTTTCTTTCAGAGAGCTCGTGAGGTACCCAAATGTCGAGCTTTTTTGTGTACCCAGTTTTTTTAAAATGCGCCAAAACTGTTTTGTGGTCAATTTCCAGTTCTTCAGCTACGTCGTAACTACTGGTATCCCGGTAGGCCGATCTTGCTCCACTTTTTCAAAAATGGCATCCATTATATCCGTAATAGGGCGACCAGAGCGACGTGCATCTTTGACATCAAAATTTCCGGATTGAAAACGCTTAAACCAAATTTGTGCTACTCTCACAGACACTACACTAGGTCCATAAACATCGCAAATTTTTTTCGCGGCTTGCGTTGCATTTTTACCTTTTTTGTAGTAAAATTTTAAAATGTATTGAATTTCTTCATTAGATTCACTCATCTTGACGGTACGAAAAACAAATGAAAATCACACATTTTCCTCATTTGAATTTGGAATTATGTTCTTTAAAATTTAAACTTTCAATGATACCAAAACCAGCCAGATACAAATAGTATAGCCAAAGAGATTTTATTACAAGTTCATACATACTATAATGCGAAAAGACTTTTTCCCCAACCTAATATGTCACATGTAATCGAATTTTTTTATCTAGAATATTATCGGTTTTTCTCATGATATTTCTCTGCACCGTTTTGAGAGCAGCGGTGATGAAACAATGTGCACTAAGTAAAGCGCCTATCTGGGTTTGAACCTATGACCTATGACAACTCGTAAGCTGCGGCCGTTACCAGTGGGCCTCCACTGATCTGTCTGAGATCGGTGGAGACCCGGTGGTAACGGCCGCACTGGAAAATCTATAATTATGATTTCGGTTTCTCCCGTGAAAGTTTCAAGACTCCCCCTCCTCACTAGAGGTACTGTTCCAAAATAAATGGAGACGATCTTTGTTAATGAACTAAAAAAGTATTTGCGAAAAAATTCATTTTCACAATGTTTTTAGTTGCTACTCGTTCTTGTTGAGAACTAATATTTCAAAATTCGGGCAAAATTCATCCATTCGGCCTACTGTTCGAATTTCAAGTACCTATCTACCCTAAGCACGTAATATGCATAGGAGACAGATATAGATTAGTAAATAAATAGTCATTAAGTCCGCTTCTGTGTATTTGCGTGCTTAAATAAAAATATTAAAAAAAAACAATGAATACCGATTTTAGCAACAACATTCAGCGGGCTAGTTGCTTAACTCACTTGCAGTAGGAATGGCTTTCATTTCGATAATACATCAACATTAATTACGTTGTTAATTTGACAAAGTTTTTTTTATTAAGCAATGGATTAAACATCATCCTTCAAAATAATTCAGATTCTAATTGATAGTGACACATTTAAGACGAACAACTACCACTAACTCGACCACTCTCAATCCACAGCCAAACATTGACAGTATTAATATACTTACAAGCACTCGATAGTAGCCGGCATTCCCAGTCTCACTTTCTTCACAGTAACTCCTGATACTCGTGGTGCCTCTGTATTTACAAATAAAATGTCATGAATTGCAAGTTTATGTGACGTTACGATAAAAAGTTTTCCGAGACTATGTTTTTTTTGTTAAAGGAAAATTATCCGTTACGTTAACAACATCGATCGAAACATTGATGTTTAACACCAAATCGAAGTAGTTTCCACAATCCTTTTTATTTGATGGTAGCTTTAAAGTCAACGCTTTAAAGAATTTAAAGGAAATATGCCGAAGCATATTTCCTTTAAATTCGTGTCTTTGAAAAATCCCTTAAAGAAAAATATCCGTAACGGGAAATCGGGCGATCTTGCAAGTCCGTGCAAATTTCCAAAGCGGAATATCTTATGTAGCATATACAAATACCGTGTCTATACAATCCAAACTGCGGTATCCTTATAGCACTCCATGTTTTGTCATTTGCTCGCATGTTGCAACGGGATAAAATGCCATTTTCACAAATTAACGCTACTTCTGTTTGGTCATTACTTTTGCATAATCTGTGCACATGAGAGACATACCTTTTTTTTATTGGTGGTAAATCATCACATGGCGTCTCCCGCTCTGGGTGGAGCGGGAGGGGGCGGGTCAGCCTTTTACTGACTAATATCCACCCATGTTCCTTCAGTTGCCTATATGCCAGGGCCACGGTAACTCTTTCGAACAAATCTCGTGACCCCTTTTTTTGGATGGAAAATCATCAAATGACTTCTCCCGCTCTGGGCGGACCAGGAGAGCGTGTCAGACTTTTACCGACTAAAACCACCCGTGTTCCTTCAGTTACCCATATACCAGGGCTACGGTATCTCGTTTGAACAATCTCGCGACCCTGGCAGGGTCTCGCGACCCTGGTAGGCATAAGGGACATACCTGGCTTATAATGGGACATGATAATCAAAAATACTTACTACGAATGTACGTTTTGAATATCGCACTGACTACGCCGGCCTCGTTCTGCGCCTCACACGTGTACGCTTTAGGGTCGCTCACCTTCGGCTCATGTATTATGAGCATTTCGTGCTCTATGGAATACTTCGCACCTGAAACGTAAGAGAACGTTGCGACTGAAATTATATACCACTAGAACGAAACTCGTGACTGAATAATAATAGACGCACGAGTTGATTGAAAGTTAATATATGTACGCTTGCAGCGCTTTGGTTGTGAATAGGTGACCAATCTTGATTCCTCCGTGCCTAGGAAAGAAGGTTAAGCTGTTGGTCCCAGCTGTTATTTTTATATCTTTGGCAATCGCGTACGCGTAAGCGTAGTCAGAAGCCCGACAGCCAGTCAGACAACTCCCAGTATCTGAGTTTGCGACGACCTATCTGACCTTAAAATAATGGTTAGACTGAAACCCAATCCTGGCATACTGGGGAAAAGACTAGGTAGAATGAATGGTATGAATACAGAATTTCCCCCTTTATTCATAAACGTTGATTAAAGTTAAGAGACGTTCAAACGTCAAAAATCATTACTTAACTTTAACTTAACGAGTTTAAAAACCATGGGCTTTGTAGAGCGACATTTCTTTCACTCTCATTAATGTCACAGTTCCTTTACAAAATTTGGTATCGAAGATGGTGAATTGTTTTCATTTCAAATATATTACGATACTATTTAAAACACACAGTTTCAGCATCTTACTTGGAGTAATGGCACGTCCGTTTAACTTCCAAACGATTAGAGGTTTTGGGACACCTGTTGCTACGCATGGAATCTTCAGAAGAGCGTCTCCTTCAGTAGCTTGATATACCACAGAGGTTTTTTTAGTAAATTCTGGAAGTTCTGTAAATGTCAAGATATTCATAAGTAAACAGTAGTAGCCGTAGGCATATAATTTTTATGAAAATATGTCGTTGAAATTACCTAGAACGAATAATGTCGTGGTGTGCTCATCTTTGCCTGCTTTGTTTTCTGCCACACATTTATACTTTCCCTCGTGTTTGTGCTCCACGTTCGTTATACGCAGTACACTTTCAGAACCAGCTAAAGGTGTAAACATTGAACCTGTTTTGCCTCCAAAAAGCCATGTTATTTTTGGGGGTGGTAGGCCACTTACAACTCTGAAAAATTTAATATAAATAATTATTTGGAGCCATGATCTTTAAAGACTACCTATAATCAAAGTATTTCAAAAGTTTATATTGGTGTGTTACTTGCAACTCAAAAGTACAATCGGACAATAGAGCACTCACTGTTGATAAGCTAAATAAATAAATAAAATTAAAATAGTGCAAGATTTACACAAAAATAAAACTTGTATTATAAAGCAGAGACGATGCACAGCATCTGTGAGAGGGCGTTGTATATCTTTTTAGACGTTGAGCCAATCACAGCTCTCGTGACGTCATATCCTCGACCAATCAGCGCCGAGTTCCGGTAGTCACGTGGTCCCAGGTGGCGTGTTCGCTTATGGCGGACCTTTACCTCATAGAAGTCTCTCACCAGGAGACCTTCACAGATGCTGTGCTTCGTCACATCCCAAATAATAAATATACTATATGCAGAGGACAACTGACATATGTAAGTGATTGCTACTTACTTGCATTCAATGACAGCAGATTTACCCTTGGTGATTTTTATTTCAGTTTGTCCCTGTACTTTAGGAGCAACTGTAAGTAAAAAGAAAACACATATTATTATATAACTTGAATAAGTGGGTCCTGGATATGTGAGAAATCTCTGTTGTTGATGATTACAATGAAATCCCGAACTTGTGCATTGAGATACCTCTCTTACGTCAATTTTCAAACCTTTGTAACTAAGACTTAATTTTTTCGATATTTGCGATGTTCATCTCTATAATTGGGATTTTGTAGCTTGACAGCCCGTAAGATAGGGTCAATTTATCATTTGGACATGTTATGACACTTATGAACTATTTTTTTTACAAACAATTTAATCTCTTCCATACTTGCTTTTTTGTCAGTACTCTCTAAAAGTATATCATAGTGAGACCCTCCATAAATAAGAGCAACTGTCATGTTAACCTGCCTATTTCGAAACTGGGTAAATGAAAAGCCTCTTTTGGTAAAAATATAGGTCCCTTGAGATCCTACTTATCCATGATTTGCTGTATATTACTTGTATCAAAAGTGACAATTCACTGTAATATTTGTTGGTTGAAATGTACGAAAATATTAATTGGTTCTTACTTAGTCCATCAATTCTGATACGTGTCGAGAAGGATTTCTTCACAGCCTTGTTGTATTTTAAGGAAACTTTACAAGTATATCTGCCAGCTAAATCCAAATCCATCTTTTTAATTTTTAATTGAGTACGACTTGCAGATACCTCGTACTTATCAGAAGTTTCTATCTCTCTCGTTTGTCCTGTTATCTCGTTGGCGTAACGCCAATGGATATCCATCGGAAGTCGCGATGTGACGTCGCAAGTAATGGTGTGTTCTGTACCGTAGGTAATTTTTTTTATTCCTATGAACAACAAAAGCAAATATTAGTAGGTATAGAAAAAAATATATAATATACAGTATGGGAACCACATGTATGCAATAAATGAAACCACAAATCGTTATCGCTTTTGCTGACGATACACAAAAATAAAGGGAATCGGTCCAGTAATAAGGATAAAAACTGAAAAGCAAAAAATAATAAACCTTAAAATTATGAGTCGGCGCTTTGAGTGATCTTTGTTCATTGATTTTTCAGCGCCGACTCAAATTTTAAGGTTTATTATTTTTGCTTTTCAGTTTTTTCGGCGGTTGAATTTTTTATTAAAAAGTTTTTATTTTATAATGTTTGTGGCTTTAATGTACTAATAATACTTGACAAGGTATACCCTATCCAATGTAAAAAGAATTATCAAAATCGGACTACTCTGTAGAAAGTTATGCGTGGTTATACGTTACAATCAGTGAGTGAACAATCAATTATCTCCTGTTTTCTGACCCTTAGGGTTTGATTTTGTTTTCCAAATTTATATGGAACCACCCTCGGAGTATACGCTTTCCAATAAAAAAATAATCATCACAATCAGACAACTATGTAAAAAGTTTGCGTGGTCATACATAAAAAAAAAAAAACAAAAAAATATATATACGCGTCAAATTGATAACCTCCTCCGTTTTTTTCATCGATTAAAAAATTAAGTTTTAATTGTGAGAAAATTTGAGTACCTACTGTAGAATTGGATCAGTCGGCCAATAATTCAATGAACTTGAATTCTTTAATATTGAAAAGCGACGTTACCACGCAGTGGAAACTAATACAACGCTGTTAAATCTTCTAGTCATTTGCCTTAAAAATTTAAAGCGGTACACATAAACCACAAGGTACGAAGGTAGTGTTTACTTTTACTGAATTTATTTTGAAAATAACCTTTTTTGAAAATTTCACTTTTACAATTAACGGTTATTCAGTTAATATGTATTTAATTTTGCTATACTTCTATGGCCTAGTATGATTTGTGGTTTAATTTTTGATGTAGTTTCCATACTGTATTTGAAACACTGCAAGATCGTCGCTACTGAATGTTTTAACTATGTAGGATACGTACAAAAATCTTCGGATGGAAGAATAAAATAAAATAAGCTTACCTGAAGGAACAGATTTAACAGTAAAAGGTTCTTTTACAACAACGTCTATAGTAGCCTCATCCCTGTTTACATTGTTCGCGGCATAACACTTGTATCTGTCTCCTTTCGACGCGTATGATAGATCCATATAACTTATGTATTTATATGGATATTCTTGAACTGACATCTGCAAGTTAATGGCATACGATTTAAATTGGTCGTATACACATAATATAATGACATGCATTGTTTGTCTGAAGGGTTGGGTAGGGTGCACCCACATTTCACCAGTGATGAGCCTATACCGTTCCCACTGCTGGGACACAGTCCTCCTCTCAGTGAGAGGGAGTGGGTCGTAATCCACCACTCTTCGAATTATTGGTTCTGGGACATGCCATGTTTCCCCACAATGTTTTTATTCACCGTTTTGAGAGCAGTGGTGATGAAATAATTTAGACAAAGATAAGCGCCTGACTGGGTTTGAACCTATAATTCGTAAGGCCGTTACTACCGGGTCATGACTGCTCTGATTTCATTAGATATACCAAGTTTAAATTGTTGTCGTTTTGCCCTCTCCACGTTGTGTAGGTACAAATAATCTGCCAGGGTCGAGAGATTGTTCGAAAGAGATACCGTGACCCTGGCACATGGGCAACTGAAGGAACACGGGTGGGTTTTAGTCAGTAAAACTCTGACACGCCCTCCCGCTCCGCCCAGAGGGGGAGAAGTCATCTGATGATTTCCCATCCAAAAAAAAAAGGTACAAATAATGCTTATTTGTTATTATATGCGTTGCGTAATAATAGGTTGGGGAAAAAGTTTCTTCGCATTTTTTAAGAAAATTCAAAACATTTTTTAATAAAGTTTGTTTACATTTAACTAAAGTATGTAGGTACCATTTTGTTCGATAACTTTTTGCCATCTTGTAGGTAGGGACATGATCCCATTGCTATAGAAATTTTGGGACTTCTGGTCAAAATACCGCGACAAGTGGTTTTGGCAGTCCTCTCGTGATGTTAACCTGACACTGCCTCAAGAATTCTGAAGAGACCGATACAGGTGGAAATCTGAAGGTGCAAGGTCAGGACTATACGGCGGATGCATTAACACCTCCCAGCCAAACTCTCTTAATTTTTGTTGGGTGGCTAAAGATGTGTGAGGTCTAGCGTTATCATGATGAAAAACCACACCCCTTCTGTTGATTAATTCCAGCCGCTTTCTCTCAACTTCTTGCTTTAATCTCATCAGTTGTTCGCAGTAGAGTTCAGAATCGACGGTCCTGCCTGGTGGTAACAGCTCATAATGAATAATGCCCTTCCAATCCCACCACACACACAGCATCACCTTGTTGCGAGTTAACCCGGGTTTCACCACAGTCTGTGAAGCCTGACCGGCCTTTGACCACGACCTTTTTCGCACGTTCTTGTCATACGTGATCCACTTTTCATCACCAGTTATCAGCTTCTTCAAAAATGGTTCGGTTTCATTACGTCGTAATAAAGAATCACAAATGAGTACACGGTTCATTAGGTTTTTTCAGTGAGCTCGTGAGGTACCCAAATGTCGAGCTTTTTTGTGTACCCAGTTTTTTTCAAATGCGCCAAAACTGTTTTGTGGTCAATTTCCAGTTCTTCAGCTACGTCGTAACTACTGGTATGCCGATCTTGCTCCACTTTTTCAAAAATGGCATCCATTTTATCCGTAATAGGGCGACCAGAGCGACGTGCATCTTTGACATCAAAATTTCCGGATTGAAAACGCTTAAACCAAATTTGTGCTACTCTCACAGACACTTCACTAGGTCCATAAACATCGCAAATTTTTTTCGCGGCTTGCGTTGCATTTTTACCTTCTTTTGTAGTAAAATTTTAAAATGTATCGAATTTCTTCATTAGATTCACTCATCTTGACGGTACGAAAAACAAATGAAAATCACACATTTTCCTAATTTGAATTTGGAATTATGTTCTTCAAAATTTAAACTTTCAATGATACCAAAACCAGCCAGAGAGCCAGATACAAATAGTATAGCCAAAGAGATTTTATTACAAGTTCATACATACTATAATGCGAAAAGACTTTTTCCCCAACCTAATATTTCATAATAAATGGCTTTTATAATAATGTGCGCTATTACAACACAAACAATGGCTTTTATTGTGAAATATTATGGAACAATTAATAAATAAAATCCAATGTAATATTTATGTTACCTTCGAGGACATTAGACCTCCATTGTTGTTAAACCACACGATTTTAGGCTCTGGGAACGCCATCACTTTGCAAGTTAGCTTCATCGTGCTATTGTACTCTATTTCTATAGCCTTGCCTTCTTCTATTTTAACTGTCGGCTTTGTATTAGTCGGTAAATCTACAAATAAATCAATTCTTTACTGACATATACATAAGTTACTTTATATGTAAAAAATGTGATATCTTTATTCCAGAGGTAGGTAAGAGTACTTGTACCAATTTCAGGAGCCAGTGACGATTTTTTTATGTTTATTCCTTTCTTTATATGATCCTCAAGAGATTAACTTTGAAACATCAAGGAGGAATTTGAACTAAAATTAGTACAGACAGAATTCATCACCACAAACCAGGAAACAAAATGTTGAAAGTACCACAAAAACCGAGTCAAGAACAGCCAGCCTATGTTGTGAAGATCTCACCGTGTAAACTTAGATGACATGAGATTAAAGTGAGCTGTCTTCCGATGCTAGGATTTATATTATTAACAATTAAAAAAAAAAAACAGAATAGGTTGGCTGTTTGTAATGAAAACTATAGCGGTATCTTTAGATTTTTGAAGAATCTCCTTTTGTGATATAAGAGAGGAATGTTATGGACACAATTGATCTATTAGCTTGCTTATGTGTCGAGTGTCGTACAGCGTGTTAATCCGATGTGATTCTCATCTTTTGTAAGTGTCGTATATTGTCATTATCATCATTCATAATTTCAGCAGAAAGATGTCCAATGTTGGACATAGGCCTCCCTCAATTTGGGGAATTTGGAGGGGTTTGCCATAATCACCACGCTTGGCAGGCGGATTGGCGATCGCAGTATCGTGGTAAAATGCATAGAGAACGCAGCTGCCCATTCTCTAGTATATCCCTTAGTCGCTTTTTACTACACCCAAGGGACGAAATGGTATGGTGCTATTCTTTACGTCCGACACCACACGAAATATTATTTTGCTTAATAAACTTATCAAAACTACTTACTTTTCGGCGGTTCTGCGGGTGTGATAGGAATACTAACAATCCTTTTGATTGCTTTGCCCGTAGCTTTCACTATTCCGTGCACCTAAAATAAACAAAATATGATCTTGGTTGTACTGAATTATACAGGATCAGGTTTTATCCAGTGCGCAAACTGTAAGGATGAATTCAGCATATCATTCTAGACCCCCCAGCGTAGAAAATTTTTTTTGGTTATACAAAAAAAATCAGCTGTTCCATACATTTTGACCCCGTAGGTATTGCATTTTTCTATGAAACAGCAGATTTTTATTTTGTAAAACCGACGAAAAATTTCTGCACAAGAGGGTCTAGAATGATATGCTGAATTCATAGTTACAATTTACGCACTGGATAAAAACTTATCCTGTATATTTATATTTTTTTGGAATCGATTGCTTCCTTCTATTGTAGAACTATTAAAAGAACATCACCCATTTTGTTCGGTGATTTGGTAAAAAAAAAAAACAAAGTCGGCGGCCAGGAATTAATTATTTTCGATTATTCCCGATGTCCACCACTTGTCTGGCCACCACTGGGGGACAGCGAGACAACTTTAAAACATTATTCTCGTTGTCCACCACTGGGGGACAGCGTCACAACTTTGTAAATTATTTCCATTCGCCACCACTGGTGGACAGCGACACGGATTTTTTAACATTCCCTATGGCCGCCATTGGGGGACAATGGCACAACTCTTTTGATCCGATTCCCACTGGCCATCAATTTAAATTGTTTAATCTAGAGACCGGTAAAGGATAGCTTAATATACTTACGCGTACTTATACTTTGCGTCTGTGCATAACGTTAAAAAGAGACAATGACTTGAATGGGTGCCCCCATTCGTATAGTAGAAACATGTCTATGTATGGCGACAACGCTGCAATGAATTTGTGAACAAAGCTATTCAATTATCTTTATTTCGCCATTTCGGGTAAGGTCCTGAGTGATTATTATGTCGCTATTTTGAGCAGCGTGATACCATATGACACGTACACCACAGTTAACACGTTAACTGCCATGACTTCTCCCGCTTTAGGCGGAGCGGGAGGGCGTGTCAGACTTTTACTGACTAAAACCCACCCGTGTTCCTTCAGTTGCCCATGTGCCAGGGTCACGGTATCTCTTTCGAACAATTTTGCGACCCTGGCAGGCATCGCTCCAAGCAGACCCTTTCACTGCTACTGACATCTCTTTGAGACGCGCGTGGAACACTACGCGCTGTCGACCCGACCCTGGTCTTTACTGGGCGGCGAGCTACCCATTGCTTGCCGCCCGCAAGCTCGCGCCTACGGTGGCCGGGAGTCCGCTATCGACTCCCAACGCCCGGGGCCTCTCCTCCTACGGCGGCTAGGGACGTGAGGGCGCAGAGACTGCCACTCCCTCACGCACCCCGCCTCCTCCTTCGCGAGCATTACTGCTTCGCAGAAGGAGGTGACGGCTTCCCATGCCCTCTCACTCCGTACCATGGCTCGCACCAGGGCCGGACGCGAGAGGGCACCGCCGCCGATCGCCTCCACGAGGACATGGCGGTGCTCCGCCCAGGCAGGGCACACCTCCACCATATGCTCCACCGTGCCCTCCAGACGATCCTCGCAATGGAAACATCCGGGCGTTTCCTCCCCCTTTATCCTGAACAGGAACCCGCCGAAGCACCCATGCCTGGTGAGAACCTGCGTCAGGCGGAAGGTGAGGACGCCGTGGCACCTCTCTATCCTCAAAGAGGGGGCTTACCGCCGCAATTGTGGCGTGCCCAGTATGGGTTAAAGTAAAATAACACAAAGGTATAATTTAGGATTTGTAAAAGCCTGTCATAAGAGTAACAGATAGTCCGCTGTGCAGGGCCTGCATGGAGGACGACGAGACAGCAGCGCATGTGCTACTAAACTGTTAAACTGTTACGTGTTTAATTTGTTTCAGAATTTTCCGACAGCGGAAATCCCGAAACAAATACGTGAGTCAAACGATACAAACGTAACGGTAATAATAGTGCTGATGCTTTCAGCCATAAACGGTGTGTTGCAAAGGATATTAGTAGGAAATATCCTTAATTTTGTTACCTTTTAAGGTACTATTTCCCGTGAATACTTTTACGCCTTACGAAACTTCATTATAAAATAATAAACTGTTGGTACTTACAGCGATTATGAACATTTGCGATGGTGCCACAAACGGAGCCGTTACATAAAAATCTTTAGAAATCTCTGTCAGAGGCATCGGGCTCTTCATTGGATTTTCATTCATGTCTAAAATCTGCGCCGATATTATTTTCACAGAGCGATGCTTATCAGTGACGGATATCGACAGGTGGACTTTCGCATCTGAAATTATAATATTCGTTAAAGTTTTGAGGTGTTTACGTCTGGTCTTGCCGCGACGGTGTCCTTCGGATACGATCTACTAATGTGGTGTGTCATATCATTGAGATGTCTGTGCTATATCTAAGTAAAATAAATTATTAACCAAGGGGATAAAGCAATGTCTTCTGTCGCGGGTGACGATTTAAATCGCGAGCGTAACGAAGGACTCGAGGTTTACTCCCGAGCGTAGCGAGGGTGTTAAAAACTTAAATCACGAGCGAAGCGAGGGATTTAAGACGAGTCCTGAGAGTAGCGAGGGATTTAAGTTCACCCTTAGACAGCTTTATCACCGAGGAAAATACTCTACTTCTCGTACCATTTGCAAAAAAATTAACACAATAATAATATGAGATAAGCATTTATTAAAAATAATGACAATTAAAAATATATTAAAATAAACTTAACGTTTATGTATTTGAAGAAAACCAAAACGCGGCAAATTCCTAGACTAAAATTTTTTTGTCGGAAAAGCAAAGGCATCAAGCTCATACGGCCTCGTCGGTTTTCGTAATTGTATTTAATAATCATAACTGCATAATAAATGCGTATTCCTTTTTCAAAAAGATGTATAATGCTTTATATACAAACTCAATGGTGTAAACACAGATGTAGCTCAGTATAAATTTCGGTAAGTATTCCAAATTTAAATCAAAACATATCCCCCTCCATATCCTCTAGAGGATGAATGAAATTCAGTACAATTTTCTTTCCCTGTTTTTAACAGATTAAAAATGACTATTGTTATGTTCGCTTTTTGTGGCATAGAATGTCACTTTTTTGAGCAAGTGGTACGAAAATATTATTTATTTATACACCAGAAAATACATAACGATAAGAACATTTAACACAAAAAGACATACGATGGGCGGCCTTATCGCTTTCTGCGATCTCTTCCAGGCAACCTTTGAATGGACAGTGATTGCGTAGACATAAAAATGGGGTTGCTACTGGTACAAAATATTGAGACAATTTATTATAATAAATACATAGATTTAATCATATATTCTGTATAATAGATACTTATAACATACATACTAAATATATAAGCTAAGAACAGACGACTACAGATGATCACAACAACAAGTTATGCTCCTTCACGAGTCAGACAGTAAATACAGGTAAAGTTTATTAATGTTTTATACACATGAAAGTTCCGGAATAAAATCTTAATACAAGATAATTTTTTAACCAGTGCGCAAATTTAAACAAATTATACTTGAACGAGTTATAATACCCTTGCAATTTTTATTTTGATATATCTTAGTACAAAAAAAAACTAAGTTGTCGTTAACGAAAGATGTTTACTTTAAAACTGGTGTTATGGTACCTAGCTCGGACGCGGCGTACGAACGCGCGTATACAGCTGTTCACGCCGGTCAGTGACCGTTAGTTTTATCAGGTTCGAAGTAGGCTTTTTGAAGTTTAGGTCGTGACCTAAAGTTATTTGAAGAGTAATCCAATTTTTTCTTCATACCTTCATGGGCTTAGGACCATTAAATACAGAAAATAAATCATTTTGACTAATTAAATTAAGATTACAGTAATGTTCAATCAAAAATAACCTAATCGTTAAAAAAGTCATTAAAAACGCATTGCTCACCCCTACATGTCACGCATCACTGCATTTTAACTGTTGTATTTGATCTTATTGCGTGCTGGATCACACCGAAGTGACGTGCCGTTTCGTGGAAATTGAATATGGCTACTAAAATGGTCCCATGAGCTCGCATACGAGGTCTACTCTCCCTCACATACATCCTGCGCCCTGCTCGTAAATTTTCACCACTTAATAAGCACACTCGCACCATCTCATAAAACTCACGGTTGGGGTAGTATGACATCGCGACCTACGAGTTACGAAACGATCGGCGCGGCGGCGGCGCTGCGCGGGAAAACGTTAGACACGACGTCTCAACAGCGCATGCGTGCGCTGACTGTCGCTACAACACCACCGCGTGAGTCATGCCGAACAGTATCGTCGATACCGTATTACGGAATAGATATGTAGGGTCAACACATTTTACTGATTAAGGTCGGATAATTTCTTTTTTAAAAGTATTGAAAAAATAATTGTAATGTGTTCTATAACTGATACTGTACCACCAAAAAAAATTTGCGCACTGGATACTAAATTTTCTTGTATAATGGCGAAAATCGCATAGAAATCCATTGAGTAATTTGGAAGAACAAATTGATCAAACACGAATAAGCGACAAATTATTACTATATAATTTATACTGTTTTACAGATGTTTTAATGAGAACATTATTGAACTCACCAGCTACTGGTTGCAGCGACGTATCGCCCAGTGATTTGGGTTCGAGTTCGGAGAAACCATGAGTGAAGAAGAAGTCAGTTCTGCCGACGATAACAACGGAGGTCTTTGTCTGGCCCATCACAGTGGCCACGTATGTGCCAGCCTTAGCGTTACTCAGTTTTACTACCTATGAACAACATTTATTTTATATCACAAATATTTTTTGAGGAGTTGGTAGTAAAAATGGATTAATTCGTTCATTAAAGTAGAATAGAACGGAACAGAACAGTAGAATTTATAGAACCATCATTGAATGTGTTTAAAAAAATAGAAGCAAAATAATGTATTTTAAGAGATTTCACCTTTTAAAAAAAAGGAATATAATTATGTAGATAATCTCATTGGGAGTCATATATTTTAGCCGTTTGTAGCCGCTGGCCATGGGGTCTGAGTGCCCGCTTGGTTTTTCGAGACATAGCCAACCGGTTGGACGACTCTTCACGTGACCAGAGGGCTGGCCTATTTTTTGGCCAAAGAATCAGCATCGCCATACAACGAGGCAATGCTGCCAGCCTTTTGGACACTTTTCCCATTGACAGCGATGCGGACGCGTTTTTTGATTCTACTTGTACATATTAATGATATTATTTTATGTCTGTAAGCCTATTTAACATGTAAATATTGTTCAATAAAACTATTTGGATAGTGTAGGTAGATGAATATGGCATGTCATGTTGCTGTTCAAACCCAAAATTATAATAGATAGAAATTGGTAAATTTCCAACAACAGCTGCAATCAAACATAAAGACAAACTAATTGTAAAGCGAAACTATTCCGAAATCTCGTGCCTTCGCCACTTTTTAAACTTATCGTCGAACGTGGGATTTTACAGCACTTTCACTAAACAGGCTTTGTTAAACCAGCTAGTACACTTTGTAAACAAACATATTACAAATTATATCCAAGATAAGAATGCTTGGAAATATTTTGGCCCTACTCTAGAGTCCAGACAAAACCAAACTGCACGCGTAGCATGACCACGATAGAAAGACCTTTGTCTATTCTTGGTAGAACAGAGATAGAACTGTCATGCTACGCCAGCATAAAACGGTACAAACCTTTCTACAATCATTAATTCTGTCTTTAATCTTTCTACAATCTGTAATTTTGTCTATTCTTTCGTCGACAAAACCCCTTTCTACGGCGGTAATGCTACGCGTGCTGGTTGCTAAATGAATTGCATATTTAATTATTTTTTATGACATGTTTTACGCTCCGTGATTACTATACTCCATTTGTTTAGGTAGTTAACTAAATGTAAACAATCTTAACATGTCTTTTATCTAAAAAACTGTCTAAAAATTGAATCTAAAAATGTTTACAATTAGGTATTTACTTAAACCGATGTTAGGTAAGTAACTTAATTTAAATAATATTTGTTGGTCTTTTATACGATTTATTTTATATAAAAAGACATATCAAGATTGTTTACCTTTAGTTAACTACCTAAACAAATGGAGTTTAGACTCAGACATTGACTTGTTGCTTGTTAACATTCTTGGAACATCGTATACTTACTTTTCAGATGTTTGTAAATATGGGAGTACCATATATCTATTATATTGTATAATTGATTTATCTGCCATTGCTCCATTTTAAAATATAATTATTTAATGAATGTATCTAAAATTCTGTTATAAATTTTTAGAAGAGTAACTTTGGAGTTTCTAGCACATTCTTCTCCATAGGAAACTACCTTTTGGAAGGGGCAACTAGAAGCAAATTCACTGTTGACGTTTGAAAGTATTTTTTATGTGCCTATTTGAAATAAATGCTTTGACTTTGACTTTACGGTTTTAAACATTCATATCGTTAATCTGTGCCATATTATTATGCTGCCATACGGAAGACAAAACTTGCTAACTTTTGACTGATATGTTCACTTACTTTTCCATTATTGGTCCACATAATTTTGTTTAAATTAGCGGAAGGTCCTCTTACATCCAAATAAACTTTTCTGCCGGACACAGAGACGATGGCATAGTCAGTTTGGTCGTCTACAGTGAACTGTAAAATAAAATGAAAACATTTAACATCACGGTTATTAGGGTTAGGCAGAGGTTTACATAATAACACACCCACATTTCGCTAGTTATGTTCATTCTAGCTTCTGTCCGTGACTTGAAATGTTTTGCCCTCAAACCGTCGCGTCGTATCACATCGCCCGCTCACGCTATAACTTTGTTTACACTTAGCGTTCTTTTCGACTTTGTTTCATCATGACATGTTAAATAACACAGCCCAGCGTGACTCTTGCACCTTGAATGAGAGTAGTCATTCCCCATAGATTTTGGGTCACTGAATTCAAATTCGGCCTCAGAATTGCTCCATCAAATCACATTTTTTAGATATCCTAACCTAAAAGTGCAAAAACACGATTTTAGCGTGTTTTCACGGTTATGTAGCATCGCGGGAAATTTAACTATCACGATGCTTTAAAGTATAAGCATTGTTCTTCCAAATGGCGTTGAGTTTGCGTGAATATCTTTTTTCACCATCGAGAAATTTGATTTTGAAAATTTTTATATACATGAATTGTTCAGAGCAATGCTTATACTTTAAAGCATTGTATGTATTTTTTCAATAGCTTTTTGCAATAGCAATTCCGAGGGTGAATCTGAATTCAGTGACCCAAAATCTACGGGGAATTACTACTCTCATTCAAGGTGCAAGAGTCACGTTGGGCTGTGCAATCTATAAACCTCTTCCAAGAATTGGGCTATGCAAACATTTTTTTTTAAATCCAGAGTAAACAAAGTACTTCCAGACATTACTTCCTACAAACAAACTTACTAACTTTACCTCTTTCTAATTAGTGTAGATAATAATGTAATGACGCAATAGATTATGCAACCCCTCTAAAATAGGCATTTTGAAGGGGTTGCATAATCAATTGCGTTTGAAAAAATCCTTGTCAGCAATAGAAAGTAACACAATGGTTGTGCGTGAATTTACAAAATGAAAGAAATTGTGATAAGTGGTTTGTTACACAATGATTCTGCTTGATACAACCTTGGAGGTATGCATTGGAATATCTTCCAAAATATTATCTACCAGTAAAACTATTCAGGGCGGAATTTATTGCACAGAGCATTAGGCCCAAGGACTGTCGCCCTGTCTGTTACTAATATAGGCATGATGAGTTAGACTACCTCGTTGGTCTAGTGGCCGCAAGCGTTAATGTTGGACATGAAGTCCTGGGTTCAATGCCCTGGTCAGGCAATGTATTATTGCGTTTATCTATCTGAAATGTCTCTATATCAGCTCTAATTTTGGATTTTTGCCCGATTGCTGGCAAAAAGATCCTTTAGGTACACTTCTGCCCAACCTTTTGGGGAAACAAGGCGTGATTGTATGTTATGTGTGAATCGTTTTCGGAGAAAACACATAGAAAATTTCATGAATTAATACTTACAGGAATATCTTTCTTAACACCAGCTGGTACTATCGTCCTTTTAAACACAGTTTGGTTGCCTTTTATTCTGTCTGCTATTGTGTCAAGTACCTAAATTAAATAACAAAGAAGATCGATTACATATTTGTTTAAACTTAATGTCTATTTTTGTCATTTTTTATGATTATAAACTGATTTACCTTTTTGACATCAGTCTTGCTAACGTCGAATGCAAGCCCACCACATGCGTGTGCTATATCGAAGTAAACATCGAAAGCTTGAGCGTCGTGGTAATCAAAACAGCGACCGGTGAGCACAAATACTATCTATAAGCAAAATATGATAATATTATTATTGGTTGCCACATTCCCTCAAATATGGTGAGGGTAATGGCTGATATTTGCGTTACGCTTGTGAAGGGTGCTACTTGTGGTGACGGTTGTCTTTCTGACCATAGTTTTTGATATTGCGAATGTCCTAGTTTAACATTTGTTACTTGAAATTTAAAGTTAGCTATATGAACATAATGCACCATTGTATTTGTAAGCGGGTACGCCTTTTATGCCTGGAGGCTTTTGTGTAGGTTTTAAGTTCTGTTTACGTTTTTGTTTATTATTATTTATTTCAGCTTGAGTACCTATTGTTTTCCACGTTTTGTTGGTATATTTACGTTTATTATTTAACTTAATGTTTTCTTTTTCGTAATGTTAATTACCTACATATTATTGTATAAAACAAGTTCTTCTAACTTAACAGAGAGCTGTGCTGTTGGGGAGTATGTTGCGTCACTTTTTCTTCCCAGTAAAAGCACTAAGAAGATGTAAAGGGCGGGCGTTTTAGGGGACTGTCTTATGTAATTTTGCGATCAAAAAGTGCTGGCCCTCAGCCTAGTTTGTATAAATGACTACTGATTTTGATTATGAGGATTATTAAAGAGAAGTAATTAAATGTTTAGCAATGATACAATTTGGTGAGCCACAAAAAAAAAACAGCATTTAAATAATTTGATCGCCATACAAAGATTTCGTTTGCAATTAAAAAAATCAGACAGCAATCCTTGTTGCGCAAATAATTTTGATAAAGGTCAAAAATTAAATTATAAATAGGCAGCTTACAATAACATGAGTTTGCATAATAAACATTCAGAATTACTACTTGATCAGCAAGATTTCATGATTGATCAGCAGAGAAAACATGTTGATAAGCAGTGCATTTGATGTGTATGTATATTTACAACATGGTGAGCAAAATAACTACTTGGAATGCGTTTTTGTTGAAAAATTTGCAATGTATGTTAAAAGTGGGCGGAGTAAGAGCAGGCGCATGACACGAGGAGCCAATCACGTGCGGGTATTGTCATTCGATGTTTATGCGGCGATTATTATCAGCAGTCAAATTGCAGCGGTAACAACGTGTTTTAAAGAGATTTGTGTGGTTTTTGTGATTTCGCGATTGTTTTACGAGTAAAATGGATAATAATTGTAATGAAGAAGGAATAAAAGTAGTTCCCAACTACAAATCGGATGGCGAATGCTGCATTGACAATGAAAAATCAGTGCCGTTGGCTAAGAAGAAACCGAAACTGTCTTGGGACTGGAAGTTAGTTCAAAAGTTTGATAACTTCGAACAAGCCAAAACATCCGTGAATGCTGAAGGCACTTGGTCCCAAAATTATTGTCATAAAACAGATGAAGGAAAAAGACATACTATAGGTGCAATAAGTTGCAACGTCACGGTCCACAATGCTCCTCAAGAATGTATTTGTTATTCGAAAGCACCTCAGATTCAATGTTAATGTTCAAAACGAATGCTGATCATGACTATGATGAAAAAAAGGAGTTTACCTCGTCGTACGGTTTGAGTGACACCGTGAAGAACGAAATTTATCGATTATTTGATTTAAAAATGAAACCAAAAGTTATAATGGAAAGTCTTTCAAAAATGAAAAATATCAAAGTTCCGAAAAAAATATCTGAGTGATCGTCGTCGTACTATATACGGCCAATCTATACAAATAAATAAAATTGGAGTGTCTGTTTTTAATATTAAGATAACCACTTTTTACTAAGTGTATATGGATGTATACACGATACATATACCAAAACAACATTTTTTACAATTTTTGTCTGTCTGTCTGTCTGTCTGTCTGTCTGTCTGTCTGTCTGTTCGTTCCCGCTAATCTCTGAAATGGCTGGACCGATTTTGACGGGACTTTCACTGGCAGATAGCTGATGTAACAAGGAGTAACTTAGGCTATTTTTATTTTAGAAAGATTCTTTTATTTTAGAAAAAAAATAACTATCTTCGAAAACTACGCTGACATACGTCTCAAAATTCGAAAAACCCTGGCTGAATCCTACGAAATAGATCAAAATAATGTACTACAGTATTGTACACCTTAAAAAGGCCTACAAAAATGTCCTCAATGGTATATGTCTATCTCATAGGGATAACCCACAATAACCATTTTTTATCTTTTACTTTTTACGAGAAATAAGGGCTTATTTACGAAGCGATTTTCAGCAATACAGCATTAATCCTTATCCAATTAAGTACCTTAAATACATTGTGCATTTAATATAGATCAATATGGCCCTTTACAGCATGTAATTTAAATAAATATCTTAGAAGATATTAGAGATTTAAAAAGTGGGCGCAGAGCGCGTTGGCAGGGGCCGGGTAGTACAGGATAAGAAGGATTGTAATTCATATTACTTTGGCTTCATAGTAATTGCAAATATCATGTGTGTTCATTATACTCAAAATAAACCTAATAGTATTATTCCAAGTAAGAGACCGCGAAATGGCTTAGATGTTTAGATTTTTGGATGTTTGTTTCTCAATGATGCAAAGACGGCCAAACGGATTTAGATCGAATTTGGCACAAAGATATAGGTATTATATCATGGATACGTAACAGATAGGATACCTACTTTATCCCGGTAGTAGGTTCCCGGGTGATATTTTCCGACAGCTATACGGGCCAAGCCACTGGCAAAAGTACTATTCCTATAATTATGTTCGGTGTCTGGTAAATGATTGAGTGTCTGTATAGGTAAAATAGGAGCGTTAAGAAAAACCAGGAAGACTTATATTCAACTAAACCAAGCCCTATGTCACAGTCTTCTTACTCTGAATACTATTACTTTTATTTTAAAAACACCAACACACGTGATGTTCTCATAAACTATGAATCCTAAGTAATATGAGTTATAATCCTACTACTAATAATATTATAAATGTGAAAATATGTATAATTGGGTGTTTGTTTCTCAATCACGCAAAAATGGCTGAATGGATCTGGATCGAAAATAGCACACAGAGTCTATATTACCTATATAACCTGGAATAACACATTCTTATCGCGGTAGTACGTCCTCTTGCATTAATTTCCGACATCCACGCGGGCGAAGCCGCGGGCAAAAGCTATCTACCATAAGAAAGGAGAGCTTGAAGCTTGGATTCATTCACACTCAAGTCTTCCTTTGGATCCGCATGAAGTTTTTATTCTTTGTTACCGAATTGATGACAGTGACGAACAAAAGCCCACTTTTCGGTTTATTATGTTTATTAAATATTTGATTGAAATTTCCAAAGATGCCAGCGTCGTTCATGCAGATGCCACGTACAAGCTCATCTGGCAGGGTTTTCCTGTATTGGTCTATGGAACCGCGGACCAAAACCGCAAATTGCACCCTCTATGTGTAACGATTACAAGTAATGAACAAAAAAAAAAGATTTCAAATTGATGTTCCAACAACTTAAGGATAAAATACAAGAATTTTTTGAAAGTTCTTGGAATCCAAAAGTATTGGTTTGTGATGCTGCTAAAAGCATACAGAATGCATTTCTAGAAATTCAAAAGAGCATAGAAAGGATTAAAAACAAAGTGCTGCGTGAGAATATCATAAATGATGTTGATTCATTGCATTCTATTATAGATGAGAATATATTTGACGCAGCTTCCGAAGCATTTCAGCAAAAATATAAAGATCACATCGAGTTTGTCTCTTATTTCAGAGCACATTGGTTAGTACAAAACCGCAATTGGTTCTTGGGAGCGGCTCTCAACTCTCCATCAACCAATAACGCTTTGGAGTCTTTTAACAGAGTAATAAAGGGTAGCAATACACTCCGAGAACGCTTCCCTTTGTCCAGGTTTTTGGCGGTTGCAAAAGAAATGGTAAACGAGTGATCTAATAAATATAATATTACTAACCCAGAAGTCTTGTTTTTTTAATTTCGATCTCGATTATAATTTTATTATAAGAATAAAGATATAGCTTAAGTACTTAGGTACCTACTTGTTTTATATTTTTTGATTTATGTCAATTATATTTATAAGAATAAAAAATTATAATAATTTACACTCCTATAAATAATACACACCCAAACAGAGTAAATAAATTAAATAATCTTCGTAAGGAATGCGCCCATTTTGCGCATGACAAGTATTTTTGCGACTTTTATATGCAACTCAAAATGAATTTGTTTGCTTACTCTCTGAGTACTTACCAAAATTTTATTAAACGGGAGCAGCTCATTGCAGCTTATATAATTAATATGCTGTACAAAAATAATTGCAGCCATCCAGAATGACATTAATTGCTGATTGATTTTGGAATGTTTGCTAGTCATGCGTTGCTGATCAATTAGCTATTTCTGCTCACAAAAATACGAATACTATAACCATTAATACGCGCAATACGCTAACCATTTAAATAACACCCATTATAAAATTGTAAATTCTGTAGTTTCTGCGCACCCCCATAGGAAGAAGGCGAATTTATGTATAATATGAATGTGTGTGTTATAATTTATTTACACATCCTATGATTTAACTTTGCAGCTATAGCGACGACTGACGATGCTGTGGAAAAGGTGGAGTTTTGGGCCAAAAAAATTGAGTCCCCTATCGCGCCATGGCTGCGATAAAAGTATTGGTCTGAGTTACCAAGGTGCATGACAACCCCCCAGCAAGTACCTCTAGGATGATAGGCAGTTCAGCTTTCTAGCTGACCAATGTGACTGAGATAGTTAGGGAAACCGTTTTTTTTACTCTATGAATATATATTATATATTTTCAGCCAAAAGTCCTTCACTACTGAATATAGACCTCCCCCAAAAATGGGGGGAAGGGGTTATGCCATAATGGCCGCGCTTGGCAGGCGGGTTGGCGATAGCAGTATGGCGGTAAAATGCATAGAGAACGCTGCTGCCCATTCGCCTTTTACGACACCCACGGGAACCAATGGGAAAATTGGAGAATATATAAGATTAAAGTAATATTCCTATTAAATATATTTACCTGACTTTGTTTCTTTTGACACAATTCTTTTACATATCGGCCGTCTTGGTAGTCCCTAGCCGGAGCATCAGTGAAGACGTAAATGTAGGAGTTACTGTTACTTGTTTCTAGTGCTAAGAGTAATCCTTTCATTGATGGTTCCCAACAGTCGGGGTTATAAACATTGTGAGCATATACTGCTCGCAATGTTCTTGCAAAGACGTTGCGATTTTCGGTCACCGTCCTCACTTGAGCATCTGAAATTAAAAGACCTCTTTTGTTAGTTTAATCCCACCAAAATATTTCATATAGAACAAGACTTAGCCTTTTAGAGTAAGGATCTTGGCTCTACCTTGGATCCGATAAGTTTTTAACAGTGAAAGCGCTACGTACGTCGTGGCGGGTTCATCGTCAAGACTCCATCATCATTTCAGCCGAAAGACGTCCGTTGCTGTACATAGGCCTCCCTCAAAAGGGGGGACTTGCCATAACCACCACGCTTGGCAGGTAGGTTGGCGATCGCAGTATGGTGGTAAAATGCTAAGAGAATGCTGCTGCTTACTCTTCAATAAGTCCTTTAGTCACCTTTTACGACGCCCACGTGAAATGACAACACTAACGTTATCCTAAATAAATATTATTATATAAAGTTAACTAGCTGACCCAGCGAACTTCGTATCGCCTAAGATTCAAAATGTTGTAATAAACCTTCCAAGTTTGACAACCTGGTACGCGGTGGTGATCTGGTAAGCGTTTTCTAGCTGATACTCATATGTTTGGGTAGCTCCTACTCGGTTATGATAACCTGTTACTTCGAAGGCATAAAGCGTTTTCTGGCTGACACTGCTGTTTAATAAGCTCATACCAAGTTATGACCGCCTGGTACCTCGAAGGCAAAGTTTTTGTCATACCACGTTTTATAGTGAAATGTATTCTCTTTGACGTTTTATGTCACATCACACGAGAACGCGGTCGAAGGGGATAAAAAGTATCCTTTGCCAAAAGCAAAAAAAAAAAAAAAAGTATCCTATGTCCTTCTCCTGGCTCTAAACTACCTCCCTGCCAATTTTCAGCTAAATCGGTTCAGCCGTTCTTGAGTTATAAGTGAAGTAACTAACACGACTTTCTTTTATATATATAGATAGATAGAAGATAGGGTGACAACCAGACATTATTTGGTGAAAAAGGAAAAAATAACTCGTCGAACTGTGTCAACTAGACATTATATTCAATAGGTCTTTAAAAAGCATTTTCTTAAATTACGCAATTTTGACCTTTTTTGCCTCCGGACTAGACGAGATCGCGTATAGTAACTAAGGTTCATATTCTAACTTTATTTTTAGTCTTGTTTAAAGGTAACTTTTTATATGTGTATTGATTGTTTAAATTAACTTTTTTTTAGTTACTCTGCTAACGTATTTGTCCCGTCTGCATAACTGTCAAAGATGTTATTTAGAAGCCAATTACAAAGTCAAAAATCTAAAGCGTACCCAGAATACTATATTTAAATGAGAGTTCGCATATGACACGGCTATCCCTCGAACCTTGCTCTACAAAGTGCCAGCTCGCGCCGTAGCTGAGCCTGTAGCTTTAAATTTCCCATTAAAAAACAATCTTGATCGGATCCAGCCTTCCCATCTTGCAGTCCTCCCCCCAGCGACGCTCTAAGCTGAGGTTCGTACCCCAAAGGGGATGCCCTTAGTGTGCAGTCGCTTACGAATGTTAGTAATTCGCTCCTGACACTACAGTTCACTTAAGGCAGCCACAGGATAACCCGGTTAAGAAGTTTCGACCTCTAAAAATTTACTGCAAAATATATATTATAAACTGGCTGACTGTAGGAAAGGATAGAATTAGAAATGAGTATATAAGAGAATGGAAAAATCTCCGGATCCGGACCATGTAACTAACGAGACATGTAAGAGAATTATCGAAAGTTGCGCGGATGACTAAGAAGTTGTTGGGAAATTGGCTGTCACGGTATGGACTAGTTATGTTTTCTTGAGGAAATATGTCACATGGATAGTTTTAAGTATGAATGAGGTTGGCTCTGTTAGTACAGCAAGAGCAAAAGCATGACGGATACTTTGTGAAATAGGAAACTGCTAGAAAGGAGATGACGAATGAAAGTAAGAAAAAATACTACTACACTAAAACTACGAAATGACTAATTAATCTGCAGTTTAAGTGTGTTTTGGTGTGTGTTTTGTTTATGTTAGCTGTTCTGGTAATATGTTTTACAGCGACTAAAAACGCCGAAAAGGTAATGCCAAACTTACACTATGAAATTTATATGGAAAATCTGATATTTTTTACTTCACTGGTTGTAAATTAAGTCGCGTTTATTAATTGAGGGGATAAAGAATAACATCGGATTTAACTGGTTTGGGTGTTGGTAGAGAGGAATCGGGTAGGGCTCGTGGCGAAATAATAAGAGCATCGAGCAGGTTAAACTATGCCTGCCGCGTTTGGACCGCGCATGGGAGACTATCTTTCCATACCAAGCAAGACTCTTCCGTGCTTCGGAAAATACGTTAAACAGTTGGTCCCGGCTGTCATTCGTGTCGTCATTCGTGTCATCTTGTGTTTCCAAGTAACTGGGTTGAGGGTCGGATAGAAAGGCGTTCTATGTAAAATACGGGTATTCAGCTGCATCCTATTAGACTCGGTGCCGACCCCAACGTAGGAAAAGGCTGGGCAGTTGATAATGATGACGATAGGTGTGGGTAGATTAATAAAAAATAAAGTAGGCACGTTACCTGGATCGTTGAACGTGACGAGCACCATGTTGCCGATCATACTGGATTTCTCATTGAATACAACATCACTGATTCGGTTGACACTATCTTTAACTTGATCTATATCGTTAGTCATGGAGCTTGTATCATCTATGAGAAAGGTCAAACTCCCCTTGGATGATACTCTCAGAATAAAATTCGCGAATATTAGCAACACCGCTAGCGGATATATCCGCCCCCACATTTTGGATGCGTTTTTACTACGAGCCGTTAAAAATAACTCTGCTGGCCCCTAATAAAGCGACTTCTACACTGTGCCAGAAGGTAACAGGGATGGTCAATTTATACACTGTCACGGCAATACAAATTTATTTTGGTTCTTTTAAAAAATCTACACAGATTTTTCCTTGTATTTGTTATAATTCCAGATTGACATCATTATTATAATTCAATTATTAGCTATTTCCATAACTTTGTTTAAATGGTTACCAAGAGCACTAAAAGTTTCAAAACCGATTTTGCAAACAATAATGAAATGACAAGATGAGACAAGAGGCGGCTGAAAGTTCCAATTGCCAAATGCTCGTTTTATGGGTCATCAGTTTAACGTCATTAAGTTAAATTATAAAAATCGTCTGAGGTGTATAGCTTTGTCACTTTCTTAATAATTGAGCCACAAACACCGAGTCATCAAAATCAAAAGAAACTAGGCTCAGCCTAGTCAGCACTTTTTGAACGTCAAAGTTACATAAGACAGTCCCCCCAAAACGCCCGCCCTTCGACACTTCCTAGTGCTTTAGCTGGGAAGAAGAAGTGGCGCAACAAACTTCCCAGCAGCACAGCTGTCTGTTAAGTTAGAAGAACTTGATTCTATACAATATTGCGTAAGTAAAGATTATAAAACAAAACATACATTATTCGCCATATGTCAGCTAGCACATGCCTATATACCAACAAAACATTGAAACCTAAACTCAAGCTGAAATAAATAATAAAACATAATCGTAAACAGAACTTAAAACCTAAATAAAGCCTCCAGGCATAAAGGGCAGCATAATTAAATATTCTTGAGAAAAAATACCGGACAAGTGCGGGTTGAACTCCCTAGGAAGGGATTACGTGTAATGAATATATTACCCACCAAAAAAAATTCTATACTAATATTTTAAAGCCGAAGAGTTTGTTTGTTTGTTTAGGTGAACGCGCTAAATTAAAGAAACATATTTGAGCATGTGCAAAAAGTACTCTTTTATGTGATATCCCACCGGCCCTAGTAACCCCACTTCTAATTTTTCAGATTCCGTTGCCTGGTGCAAAAAAAAAACTTATTTAATTTCTTACTTTTTTGAAAAATAGTAGGGCAAACGTCATATTTAACCATTCCAAATTTCGGGTTGATAGCATTAGTAGTTCTTGAGATATCCAGCTGTTGAACCCATTGGTATCTAAAACATCCTGGCAAATAATAAATAGTACAAAGTCTATATGTGAACCCATAACAAGAATAAAAAATAAAACAAATATTATTAACTGACCCTAATGAAATAGCTCAATCTTTCAACGATTTCTTTATTGAGTAGATCTCAGATAGGATTTCTAATAATGTTCAGGGGTCCCTGAACATAACTTGATATCCTATCCCATCTCATGCCCATGCCGATGACAGTATATCCTAATAGACTGTAAAGCAGTCTTACAAAGAGCTTGTTGAACATGAAATAAATAATTCTCTAAAATTTTTAATAAACTGTAATATAATATCTTATCTTATCATAAATCTCAGTAAAACAAATATAAGCATTTCTATCAAAAAATTCTTCCTTTGAACTTAAAAATTAATTATAAAGGACAAACTATTGATAGCGTTAACGTGGTTAAATTTTTGGTTATTTACAGTCAATTATCTTGAAAACCGAAGGCTGAAAAAGTTTGGAAAAGATTAAGCACGTCTGCGTATGCTGTCTACAGTCTTTGCAAGAAAGTTAACGTTGATACATTAACGGTTGCATATCACGGTTTAGTGGTCTCTGTCCTAAGGTTTTTTGCAGTATTCTGGGGTAATTGTTCCGAAAGGGCAGTCTATATTTAAAGCCCAAAAACGATGCATAAGATCCATTTTTAATCTCAAGGTTACAGATAGTTGCATTCCTTTTTAGAGTTCCGTTGCCAAATGGCAAAAAACGGAACCCTTATAGATTCGTCATGTCTGTCTGTCTGTTTGTGCGAGTATGTCACAGCCACTTTTTTCCGAAACTATAAGAGCTATGCTGTTGAAACTTGGTAAGTAGATGTATTCTGTAAACCACATTAAGATTTTCACACAAAAGTAGAAAAAAAAAAACAATTATATTTGGGGTTCCCCATACATAGAACTGAAACTCAAAAAAAAATTTTTCATCAAATCCATACGTGTGGGGTATCTATGGATAGGTCTTCAAAAATGATATTGAGGTTTTTAATATTATTTTTTTTCTAAACTGAATAGTTTGCGCGAGAGACACTTCCAAAGTGGTAAAATGTGTCCCCCCCCCCCCCCCGTAACTTCTAAAATAAGGGAATGATACAACTAAAAAAAATATATGATGTACATTACCATGTAAACTTCCACCGAAAATTGGTTTGAACGAGATCTAGTAAGCAGTTTTTTTTTTAATACGTCATAAATCGTAAACCACAATTTACCTTTCATTCAGTCAACTCAAATATAAAAATTAAAAAAAAAAACTTTTAATTTCATAAACATAAACCGTGAATACCTGAAGGTTTGCACGGAACCCTCGGTGCGCGAGTCCGACTCGCACTTGGCGGGTTTTTTTTTCAAGAAACAAAAGACAACACCAAGAACTTTCCTTAGTATATACATTCTCGAAGTAGCTATATTCATTAAAATTTACAAGTATCTATTTCCGGCGGAAATCGATAGTTTTTCGGCCATCATGCGCATGAGATGCGCATCTCTACTTCACCGTGTTCGCGACAGCCCCAACAGTATTCTTAGAGCGTTGGCTGATAGGTGGGACTCTCCGATCTTGGGGCGGTGGATATGACTGCACGCAGTCAAGTAGACATTCCCCAGGATCGGTGAGCCTCACAGCTTAGAATAAATGTTACTAACATTAGTTCATAAGTTTTCACTGTTACTAACACTTATGGAAGAAATTCTGAAATAAATGTTTTATTATTATTATTAAATGATACGAGAATGTAAACTACTGCCATGAGATCAAAATATCAGAGTCTGTTGTGTACTGGTAGATATAGCACTACTTTGCTTAAAAACATTATTGGTATAGCACCTATTATATTTAACAAATTTTTGTACTGAGGATCAGCCTATTATAAAATTCAAGAAACTCCTGACGTCGTTGCTGACAGATAAATGTTATTAATATGTTACCGATGTTATACATGATGAATTGTAATATTTTGCTTCACTAGATCTAATTTATTATGTACATCATTTTAGACTTAGCTGACACATAATCTCATTTTAAGTACCTAGTATCTAAATTATCTGGAAGTTAATCACTATATTTGTGTATGCCAACAGGCAGAAATACGTGGAACACTCAGAAAGTTAAGCGAAAATAAAAAGAAGTGTTCTATAGGTAAATATTTTTTATTAAATCTTTTCAAAATACTCTCCACTAGCCTTTATGCAAAGTTTCATGCGTCTGAACCAGTTTTTGAAACACTTTTTCCAGTCCGCCCCAAACACATCGTTTACAGCCTGCTCGAACGCTGACAGCGCATCTTCCGGCGACGAAAATTGTATCCCTTTAAGCTGATTTTTAATTTTTGAGAATAAAAAGAAGTCACACGGTGCTAGGTCAGGGCTGTAAGGAGGGTAAAGGCCCGTGACGGCGGCGCGCCGTGTTCCGCGCGCGCCTGTCTCTGAAGGAACTGCGGCCATTCGTGGCCGTTATGGTGACGGGGCCCGCATTTATTCATGCGGGCCAACACCTAGCCGGGGGAGCGTGACGAAATGCGCAAGCACTCCAGCACCCCGGCTAAAGGTAGTAGCAGAACACCGTGTGGTTTTAGTCAGTAGAAGTCTGACAGACCCCTCCACCCACCCCAGGGTGGAGGACATCCATGAGGATTTCCACACGAAAAAAAAAAAAGGGCTGTAAGGCGAGACCCAGAAGTTTGACTGGCGTGCTGTCCAAGAAGTCCCTTGTTTTGAGCGCGGTGTGCGTGGGCGCGTTGTCGTGGTGGAGCAGTAGCCTGCGGAGCCCTGTGTTTGGTCGCTTGTTGCTCAGAACAGAGAAAACTTCTGCCAAGCATTTGGTAGTATACCATTCGGCTTTTGATTTGATGCTTCTTTGGTTCCGTAAAGGGATTGACACCAAGTAGTTAGTCAAATTAAAAAAGCTCGCGATCAAAACCTTCTTCCCGCTTCTAGATCGCTTCACTTTGGTAGGCGTTGATTCGTTTTGGAACACCCAAACCGTCGACAGGCGCTTCGTTTCTGGATCGTATTGATAAATCCAGGACGCATCACCTGTACCACCATAATGTCGTAAACACGCCGAGACGAGCCTGCTTCAAATTTGTTTATCATATCACGGCACCATTCCACCCAGGCCTGCTTCTGAGCATCGGTGAGGTTGTGCGGCAGCCAGCGGGAAACTATCCTCCTCACGCGAAGATGCACGTGTAGAATCTCGTAAAGGCTTCCCGATCCAATCTGCATGTGTTGAATCTCCTGATACGTAATTCGCCTATTGTCTTGGATTAAATTTTTCACTGCTAGCACGTTTTCCTCCGTAACAGCCGTCAAAGGGCGACCACTTCTTTCTTCATCCCCCAAAGGCATCGGTCCTAGCAGACCCCTTCAGTGCTGCTGACATCTCTTTGAGGAGCGCGTGGAACACTACGCGCCGTCGACCCGAGCCTTGTCCTTACCGGGTGGCGAGCCCATTGCTCGCCACCCGCAAGCTCGCGCCTACGGTGGCCGGGAGTCAGCTATCAACTCCCGACGCCCGGGGCGTCTCCTCCTGCGGCTATGAACGTGAGGGTGCAGAGACTGCCACTTCCTCATGCGCCCCGTCCTCCTTCGCGAGCATTACTGCTTCGCAGAAGGAGGTGACGGCTTCCCATGCACTCTCGCTCCGTACCATGGCTCGCACCAGGGCCGGACGCGAGAGGTCGCCGTCGCCGATCGCCTCCATGAGGCCACGGTGGTGCTCCGCCCAGGCAGGGCACACCTCCACCGTATACTCCACCGTCAGACGATCCTCGCAATGGAAACACCCGGGCGTTTCCTCCCGCTTTATCCTGAACAGGAACCCACCGAAGCACCCATGCCCGGTGAGAACCTGCGTCAAGGTGAGGACGCCGTGGCGCCTCTCTATCCACTACTCTTACCGCCGCAATTGTGGCGTGCCCAAGGAGCTCATGCTCAGCATAGCTTTCGACAATTAAAGCAACGCAGCAGCTTATTATATACATATCTTTGTTGTTTGGTACTTAGCTTACATAATTAAGTACATACAGGAAAGGCACACACAAAAAATATGTAAAATATATAATCAATATATTGTTATTTAAAATTAGATATTCCAGCTTAAACGAGGAAGTTAACAACGATTGTTAAGTAGACAACAATACCACGTACCTATTTAGATACTATTGTTAAAACGCTTATGTAAAATAATATCTGGTTTCCTTTTAAAAACAAAAATATGAAGATTTGTATTCAGATTAAAGTAAATCGTAAATAGTAATTCAGGTCATAATATTTTCGTTTAAAAGGATCTTTTTAAATATCGATGCCATAAAGACTTTTTTCTGTACGTAGCCAGTATTTGCTAGAAGCAGATTTAAAAGCAATAAAAACAAAATGGAGGTATTCCCGCCTAAAAACAAAAAGGCGAGACTTGGCATTGTGTGTTAGTTATGTTGAGAGATAGTTAGATGCAAAGTGTGATTTACTATATTAAGCATTCAAATAAATTAGTTATCAGTTATACTTTGACTTATTTTAACCAGTGATCTAACATTATAGTACCTAAACACATCTATAAATACACATTTATAAATGACCTGTTATTAATTTAAATGCCGATATCAATTCGCATTTATTTTTCAGAATAATACAATACCTAATCTGTATTTGCAGGTACTATAGGTACTTCATCATCATTTCAGCAAAAAGACTTCCACTGCTAGACACAGGCATATCACAATTTGGGGGGTTTATCATAATCGCCACGCTTAGCAAGCGGATTATCAAAGCAAAAATCAAATCAAATCAAAATATTTTTATTACACATAAACCTACAAGGGCACTTATGAAACGTCATAATCTAGGTGCACGGTTCCGAATAGTTGATTCCTATGCCTATGGAGAAGGGCCGGCAAGAAACTCCACGGTTACTCTTTTAAAAATTATTGGATTTTGCAATGGTTTCAAATTACAAGGTTAATAGGTATGGGAGAACACTGTGGGACTGTCAACAAGTACTTAATAAAATTAAAAAAATGTCTGCAGTCTACAAGGCTTACAATGTTCTCACATTCATCAAATAAAAAGAATCTACTTATATGGTAGTATTTCATAAATAAAACACTATTTAAACTAAATGTCATCGTTGCCATGACAACCAATAATAAAGACATTTAGAATGTATGTTTATAATGTCAAATAATGAGTAGAGTACGTCAAAGAAGAATGTAAAAAAAATGTACATCGTCATTTGGGAGCAGTTAATAGACATATACATGGTCATCCTGTAATGAGCTACCAGGGAAGCCTTATATGCAGAAGGAATTATTGCCAAACTTCCTTGTCTTGAACGTACCTAATCTTTTATCTTAAAATATGCTTTTTTGATAAGGACACGTTTGATTTGTGATTTGAACTTTCCATAGCTAAGTTCAGTAACCGACTTTGGCAACTTGTTATAGAAGCCGATATCTACTGTTTATAAGAAATGACTTCCTAGTTTTAGTTAATCTAAATTTAGAAATCACAATTTCAATTTACTACGAGTATTTATATTATGGAAATCGCTTCTTAGTTTGAAAAGGCTTAAGTTTTTGCGAACGTATATAAGATACATTCTAAGATACAAAGAGAAGGTAGAGTCAGTATATCAATTTCTATAAATTTGTTTCTAAGAGACTCGCGAGGCTTCATTTTATAGATTGCGCGGATTGCCCTCTTTTGTGAAATAAAATCTGAATCTACGTCAACTGCCGAACCACACAACAGAACGCAATAAGACATAATACTGTGGAAATAAGCAAACTAATCTAGCTATATCGGTCAACTGCCTTATTTTTCTTACTGACAGAAATAGCTGTGCAAATAGCTGATTGGCGATCGCAGTATGGTGGTAAAATACATAGAGATCGCTGCTACCCATTCTCTATTAAGTCTTTATTCGCCTTTTACGACGCCCACGGGAAAAAATGGGATGGTACTATTCTTTAAGTCTGGCATCACACGAAGCGGGTGCTTCATGAAGTTTTATATTAATTAATTATTTTGTTAGTTTATATTTATGGTTTAATAAAAATAACAAAATTATGTATTAACTTAACCAAAACTACACAAACTAAAATAAATCGTCGAAAAATTCATCCTCATCGCTTTTTTTTTTTTTTTTTTTTTTTTGGATGGGAAATCATCAAATGACTTCTCCCGCTCTGGGCGGAGCGGGAGGGCGTGTCAGACTTTTACTGACTAAAACCCACCCGTGTTCCTTCAGTTGCCCATGTGCCAGGGTCACGGTATCTCTTTAGAACAATCACGTGACCCCGGCAGGCATCGGTCCTAGCAGACCCCTTCAGTACTGCTGACATCTCTTTGAGGCGCGCGTGGAACACTACGCGCCGTCGACCCGAGCTTGGTCCTTACCGGGCGGCGAGCTACCCATTGCTCGCCACCCGCAAGCTCGCGCCTACGGTGGCCGGGAGTCTGCAATCGACTCCCGGCGCCCGGGGCGTCTCCTCCTGCGGCGGCTAGGGACGTGAGGGCGCAGAGACTGCCACTCCCTCACGCGCCCCGCCTCCTCCTTCGCGAGCATTACTGCTTCGCAGAAGGAGGTGACGGCTTCCCATGCCCTCTCGCTCCGTACCATGGCTCGCACCAGGGCCGGACGCGAGAGGTCGCCGCCGCCGATCGCCTCCACGAGGACACGGCGGTGCTCCGCCCAGGCAGGGCACACTTCCACCGTATGCTCCACCGTGTCCTCTAGACGATCCTCACAATGGAAACACCCGGGCGTTTCCTCCCGCTTTATCCTGAACAGGAACCCACCGAAGCACCCATGCCCGGTGAGAACCTGTGTCAGGCGGAAGGTGAGGACGCCGTGGCGCCTCTCTATCCACTCCTCAAAGAGGGGACTTACCGCCGCAATTGTGGCGTGCCCTATCCTCATCGCTGTCGACCGGCAATGTACCCAAGAGACTGGCGCCATTACCACGTTTTATAGCAATGCTTAGCCGCTGGCCAAAATAAAAACCAGCCACGAGAAGTGTCAACTAGCCGTTTTGATATTTCTTTAAAGAGGCCATGAGCACTCTGACCCCACAAATCACCATTACAACCCTCCAAGTTCATAAAGGCCTAGGAACAAAAAAAAAACAGAAAAAGTCATTCCTACAGCTTTATGAACTTAGAACGTTGTATTGATGATTTTGATGATTATAATTCTGTAACTACATATGTCTTACAGTCGCGAATAATATTTT
This sequence comes from Aporophyla nigra, assembly GCA_947507805.1. Lineage (NCBI taxonomy): Eukaryota > Metazoa > Arthropoda > Insecta > Lepidoptera > Noctuidae > Aporophyla > Aporophyla nigra. The sequence goes on along the minus strand of OX382292.1, from coordinate 18,753,463 downwards.
AATCAACATACAACCTAGCACTGGCCTGCAAATTGCAAAAAACGTAAGAAAATTTGAATTTCGCGGGCTGGTTGGAGCATTCACCTTATATTATTTTACTCTTTGACCTTAACGCTCGTACTAAAATGATACCTTTTGAGTTAGTTTGAAATTGTGGCGTTGGTTAAAAAGTGCGCACAACGTTACGTTTCGGTGTGAAATAACAGGTAACTCGACAATAAGTACAAATACAAGTTTTTCAGTGTAAGTTACTAGAATAAAAACATTCCCTGTTGTCAATGTTTATTAAGTTGCAACATTGAATTAAAAAATATTTTGACAATTTGATATTTTGACTTTGACATTTGTTTGTATCGCTCGCTGTCTGTGTCTGGGGCCTGCTTATTCTGCTTCAAACGAAAGAGGCGATTAAAATAAAATAAATCTACGAAATTATAAGATGAACTATTGAACATGTCACGATCTAATTTGCCACCATTCCTACTACAAGAGCTTCCGGATATTACAGAGAGTATAAATTATCCAATACAAAATGTTCAACGCATAAAGGTTAGTCAAAATATTCCCTACTTATCGTTGGCCTTTGTTCAAAATATTTTGGCCAATTGCTTAAAATAGTCTATAGGATCTTTATTTATTAAACATGCCAGGTTATAATATATAACTCTTAAAATCTCAATCAATTGTTAAATGTGTAAACAGACTGAAATAGACACTGTTATTCATTATTCTTATGAAATCATTAAACTATTGTGTTTTTTAACTAATTTGTATAATTTTTGAGATTTTCCATTGAAAACATATGAATGTTATGATGATCTTAACAAACATATCAAAGTGACTAAGTAATTTAGGAAATCATATTAGTGGGTGGTAAATAGGCATGATCCTTCGTTTTGAACCCGATAATTTCATTCCTATACATGCCATGGGTGAAAAGATTAAATCTTCACATAAAATCAAAGCATGCCAATTAAAATTGCAATGAACTGGTTTGTCCTACTAATATTATACTTAAGTGAAAGTATGGATGTTTTTTTACTGTACCATGCAAAAACAGCTAATGGATTTGTATGATAGTTGGCACACATAATTTTTATCACCTCTCTTAACACAGGATATTTCTTATCGCAGCAGCAGTAGTATATTCCTGTGGTTTAATTTTACCTACACATCGCCAAAGCCGCTGGCAATAGCTATTCAAGTAATGTTTCCACACTTAGGTATAATTATTATTATTTATGGTTTTCTAGTCCCCAAAGGACTTAGTAAGACACACTGTAGAGTGAAGCGCTGCTTTTGTAGTTAGAGCTTTGAGTACTCTGTATGTAAAAGCTCCTATATCAGTTCCTACATTCAGACTTTGTGGAATTTAAGCTGGTCTCAGAATCATGTATAGATTTCTAAATGTCCACCAAACCTGTATTCTTCTCAATGTCTTTGTTTGTGGATGCTCTTTGTCAAAACAAGAATGGGTATCGGCAAGATAAGACATAGCGGTCAATCATCTCCAACATTTAATTTCATTTTTATTTGAAGACTAGCTTTTGCCCGCGGCTTCGTTGCGTGGATGTCGGAAATTAACGCAGGAGGACGTACTACCGCGGTAAGATGTGTTAATTCAGGTTATATTATAGGTTATAGCTGTTACCCGCGACTTCGTCCGCGTGGTATTTGACACAAAGTTTTTCATAAAACTGTCTTTGAAAACTACACTGACATACGACTCAAAATTCAGCGTGTTTTTAGTTTTTTTAAACTATTATTTATTTTTTCTAAAATAAAAGTAGCCTTAGTTACTCCTTGTTACATCAGCTATCTGCCAGTGAAAGTTCCGTCAATATCGGTCCAGCCATTTCAGAGATTAGCTGGAACAAACAGACAGACAGACAAAAATTGTAAAAATGTTGTTTTGGTATATGTACCGTGTCATACATATACACTTAGTAAAAAGTGGTTATCTTAATATTAAAAACAGACACTCCAATTTTATTTATTAGTTAAAAAAATTTTTTTTCGTATATATACCATGTATACATCCATATACACTTAGTAAAAAGTGGTTATCTTTATATTAAAAACAGACACTCCAATTTTATTTATTTGTATACATGTGTGTTATGTTATCTTCATCCTGGCCATGTTTAATTTAAATCCTACCTTAAAAGAGGCAATATTAAGGTTTTGAAGTAGGTATTTATAGGAGATCATCAAAATTTTTCAAAGAAAAGTAAAGTTGGGCAGGTAGGCTCTAATGATGTTAATACTGCAATAGTCCCAATTTAAATTTTTCATGATGTCTTCTAGGACGCCTGTTAAAAGTTTTGCGAGGCGCTGTTCAGTCCCCGCTTGATTGGGGAGTGAAAGTGGAAATTGATAAAATACTCTTCACTATGTAGTCAATAGTATTGTCGTTACCAGTAGTAACCAGGGTCATTGTATATGGTTAAACTTGAGTAACAAACCAATGAATGTTTTTAAATAACATAAATTTGACAAGTGAACTGCTCGTTTTCTATTATTGAGATTAAATTTTATTCAAAAACATACATTGTTTCTTTTGGTATCACCCTGATTCTATTGGTAACCATAGACCATATAAATTACAGATGTTGAATGTACTGGGAGTAGGCAGATGATGATGATAACAATGATTCCTTGTATAATTCCAGTACACCTGTTTCGACATATCAAAATCGTTGATAGCATTTGGTGCAACCAGTGGAGGAATTTATGTTTTCAACCGAACTCCATGTGAATTTGTACAACTTATACCCAACAAGGTATGTTACTTACATTATTTGATAAGTATTAGTTACATGATATTTAGATAGGGTCTAGGAGCAAAAAGATTGAGCAATTTTCAAAAAAAATCCATTCCACACAAGCTCATATCAGGAATTGTCATTTTTTTATTTTAAATTTTAGTTACAGTATAGGGAGAAAAACAATTTATTTATTCATCTTTGATTCAGACACATTACCCATACTTTTTTATTTATAGCCTATTTAATGCAGTGATAGTTGTATTACAATGCATGTAATGAAATTCCGAATCTCTGTGTGGCAAAGACCTACTTTGGAAAACCCAAAGAATTAAATCCCTCAAACCACCCCTTCCAATTCTTTCTGTTTCTTGCCTGTCGAGTCCATGTCTTCCAACCCATCCTCACCAGGTCATCCTGCCATCTTTTCAGGGGTTTGCCTTTCTCTTTTCTCTTCCCTGAGTACCATCTCACATATCATCCATAGCATCTCTATTTTGATCCACTTTTCTCACCCTCTGACAGTGCGGCCATCTCAATTCCATTTTAGTCTCCTCAGTTGTAGAACTACATCTTGTGTTCACGCAGTAATTGGGTTGTTCAATCTTTCTTTTACCCGTCATACTCCTCTCCATGCTATTTTGCATATTTTAAGTATTGTTATACATCTATATTTATTATAATATGTATATTTATTTATTCTATATACATATTTATTCCTTGACTTTAAATCTCTGCCCAACCCTTCGGGGAAAAGAGGCGTGGTGATATTTATTATAATAATGATATTATATTAAGCCGTACCGTGTGGTGCCGGATGTAAACAATAACACCACCTCATTTCTACCCGTGGGTGTCGTAAAAGGCGACTAAGGGACTTACTAGAGAAGGGGTAGCAGCGTTCTCTATGCATTTTACCACCATACTGCGATCGCCAACCCGCCTGCCAAGCGTGGCGATTATGGCAAAGCCCCCCAAATTGGGGGAGGCCTAAGTCCAGCAGTGGACATCTTACGGCTGAAATGATGATTATTTTAAATCCCATATAATAGGGGCGACCCTATTGCCAGGTTAATCCTACTGTCTGCCATGTGTTGTGGTATTAGTAATTCCGTTATTTTTATATGAATGTCCTTTAATGCACTGCTTTCAATTTCCAGGATGGCGCGATCACCCGCGTGGCCATATCGACAGATGAAAAACACATTGGTTTTGCCAACGGCAAAGGTTTGGCCACTGTTGCAGGATGCAACCAATCTCTTAGTAGTAGTCACTCTACCGTTATATCTAAAGAACACCAAGGGAATGAGATTACCGCCATGATCTGGAGCACCAGTCATATGCTGTTCATGGGAGACGATGTGGGGAAAATATCTGTGTTACAGCCGCAGAACTTTATTGTGAGTAGTTTTTTGTGTTTTGTTTACTAAGCCCTTCATCATCTGCCTAGTCTTTTCCCAAAATGTGTTGGGGTCGGCTTCCCATCTATCCGGATGCAGCTGAGCACCAGTATTTTACATAGACCGACTGGTTCTCTGACCTGGATCACTCAGTTACTGGTTTACACAATAACCCTTAGAAATACTAGTTGTCAAATTTACTAAGCCCCTATAATATCCAAACTACTGGTGTACAGGGTAATACAACAGAATAAAACTTAACAGACTAAGGACACAACAGCATAGGTATTCACAACCATTCGGTAGGCTTCCGTACCGAATGGAACATTAATCAATGTTTACATAAGAGTGTATTATAAACGTTAAAAAGTTCAAAATTCGAAAAACAATAAATTGGGTAAATCAAACAGACGACCGCTATTCTACCAATAGCTGTTTGCTGTCGGGTGAAAGGCTCTTCCACATTTAACCCATCGCTCTTGAAAACAAGATTGAACAGATATATTTTGGGCACGCTCGTTCCGTCATATCATAGACTTCATCAATCGCTTTCCATCAGGTGTTATCGATGTCAAGAGCAAGCCCAGGCAGTAACAATCTTTACATAGTATTGTTACGAAGATCGAAAAGTCTAGAAACGTCACGCTGACTCCATCTAAGGAGGGGGCAGTCTTACGTAAATTGTAAAGACTAGAAACGACACGCTAATGCCATCTGTTATCAAGTAGCAAGTACTATACGAACAATTGTACGTAGACGCCACCGCCATCTATTATCGAATAGCGGGATTAAACAGTAAACAGTTAGCCCTGGTAATATCTGCAAGCTTCTACGCTACCTGGAACTGTGGCAAAGTGTCGCGATTGTTCGCGAATGTTCTGCTCGGCTTATAAATAGCGGATTGTCGGGCTGAGGGGCAGTTCGATTTCGGATGCGATCGAATACGATTCAAGCGATACAGTACAAGCGAGACAAGTGATTTCTTTTGACGTTTCTTGTTGTTGCGATATTTGTGTTTATTTAATTAATCAGTTTTTTGCGTGTTTCGGTAATATTGGTTTTAATTAATTTATCCCCAGCTCGTAACAGTATAAAACAAAGTCGCATTTTGTGTCCGTACGCTTAGACCTTTTAAACTACACAACAGATTTTAATGCGGTTTTCATCAATAGAAATAGTGATTTAAGTGGAAGGTTTATGTGTCTTTTACGCGGGCGAAGCCGCTGCCTAGTAAAAAATAAAACAGATTATAGAAATTTTACGCTGGTGAAACCGCTGGCTAAAGTTAGTAAAAAAAAGGTTATAGAAATGTGTCATTTTCGAAACGAGAGCATGTCGAATGGTTGTGAATAACTGTGAAGATAAGGTTAAAGATAAACCGAATGTCTACAATGACAAGCAGGATGTCGGGTTTATATTAAAAGAATGTGTTTAGCGTATAAAGAAAATTAACTTAACAATGATACCACACTTGTGCAGACATTAAAACAATAAGATAATATTCCGGTTTGAAGAAGTGTAGTCAATATATATTTTGTTACGTTTTTTGTTTATACAAATGTCATCAAGGACGATAAAATTTCACTTTAGCTCACGGTATGATTGTGTCAAAGTAAGTAATGTTAATAAAATACTATTCGAAATTCACACGACGAAATAAAATCGTTTTTTCGTGCACTGAATTTTCTACCCTTGGTATTGAACCGAGCGTAGAGAATCCAGCGCGTCGAAAACCGAATAGTGTTAGCTGTTCGATTTTCCACTCTCGGTACTAAGCAGTGCTCTGAAGATCGAATTGTGCGAAAAATCTTGTTTAAAATTTGCTGTTCAAATACAGTACTACCTGCTAACCTGCAATCTTTGAGTATTACTGTAATACTTTTTGCGCTTGTGTTACTTCTGATGACAAATGATTGATGATTTTATTTCTGGAGTAGGTTTATACAAACACTTTTACACGTCAATTATATATATTTTTAAACTAATTGATGTCGGCGTTTCCTATCGTAACCCTTTTTGAGAATAAAAGCCGTAACAAACTCAGAGGTCTCTATTAATATCCTGAGATAATCTTGGTCAGGTGAAGATCATGTAGATAGGTCAAAAATAGGAATTGGACTTTTAGGAAAGAATAACGCAGGTTGAATGAACCTGTCTTCTCATTGCACGCATTTCTCAGTAATCAATCGTGCAGCTCAACGATTCGATGACCAAAGAAATGACATTAGGGTAGGCTGCATAAATTACTCAAACTGCCAGACCATGATTGCAACTTACTTGAGAAATAAACAAAGAACATAAAAATACCCACTTATACTTACGATATAATACTTTACAAAGTAAATATTCATGTCATTGTATACATAAAAATTATCAATGTCATTGTGTATTATATAGTGCAGCTCAACTTCTGAGTTGACCTCAACACTCTCACGCTGAGCTCTTAAGGTGCTCAACGACAAACAATACCAAAAGATATTTGTGCAGGCCGCATAAATAACTCAAATTGCCAGATCATTCAAACTAACTGAGAAAAAGAAAACAAAAAAGCCATGACCCACATAGTTGCTTCACATTTCCAATAATACAAGTAATAATAATTTACAAAGTTAATATTCATGTATTACATGCTTCAATAATCAAAGCTTATTCAGCCTATAATGTTTGCATTGCTGGGACACAGGCCGTATTCTACCACGTGGGCCCAATGCTGGTTGGTGTAAGTCACATGTCTGCGAGTTTTTGGTTCTAGGACATACAGGTTTCCTCGCGATATTTGCCGTCATCGTTTTGAGAGCAGTGGTGTGGTGATGAAATATTTGTCTTAAACTGAAATGCCTGCCTGCCCACCACTGCTCTTATTCGTCAACGACACACGTAAAAATATGCTCAATTTACAAGTCACAAAAATAAGACATAGAGTAGGGTTTCCTATTATAGGCACCCAGATTTGGAACATTATGGGTAGATTATTTTTTCTACTAGAGCTATAAGTCTTATACTGCAACTGACGAAGATAACCTCTTCCTGCCTTATCCTGATAATTCATTTAATTATTTATCTATACTTTATTGGACACCACAAAAATACATAACAGAAAACAATAAATAATATAGAAGTTATCCATTTTTTCAGGCCAAAACAATGTTCCAGAGCTCATCCTTAACAATAATGAGTCTGGATTCTCGAATTTGTCAACTGGATATGAAGTCATGCATGCTCCTTGTGTCAACCCTTACAAGGTGTTATATCTGTGATACGTCTCGAGAACAGTACCGACAGATTGGCCAGAAACTCCGAGACGGTGAGTATGGCGCCTGCTTTGTCAACAAAGAAACGAACACCGAACAACATGCAACCAACCCAACACAAGACTTTACAGAAGTCAGAAAATATAACATAGTCAGTGATGACTCCGGTTTCGCTGTAGGCAAAGAACTGGAGAATACATTGATATTCTGTGCAAGACCATCTTCTAGAGTATGGGAAGCCATGATAGATGGAACTGTTATACGGACGCATCAGTTCAAACAAGTACTTGCAAGGAAACCAATGACACTCATCTCAGATGAATCTTACCAGAATGAGAAAGTCTCCATTGATGAAGTCGTCACCGAAGGTGAAGGACAATCGGTGAATTTCCCCAAAATCGTTGCAACAAACGGTGCCATATTTTCGTTTAGAAAGAATGCTTTGTATTTCTTAAATATTTATGATGTTGATCATACGATTTGGTTTGACAACTATAAAGATATTGTCGATTGTAAAGTGTATCATAACATGCTGTATGTATGGTTGTCTAACGGCTCTCTAGTAAACTTGAAATACATGAAAGTAGACAAGTTCTTAGTCCAGTGTTATGTTGAAGAGAAATATGTGCTGTGTGCAGAACTGTGTGCCTTGTTTAGTGATTATTTGCTGGCGAATAATTTGTCACCGAAATTGCATATTCTAGTGAGTTTGAAAGATAAATTAGACAATGAAGATTTACTGCACAGCATTAAAGATATTCTAGATAAGTTTGACGGTTTAAAAGCTAATGATTCTACTCAAATGAAATCAGGAATATATATAGTTGACAACACATATCACGCGCAGTCTTCGTTACTAGAGAGCGAAACAAAACTGAATGAAGATTTCAAATTCACTTCTCTGCCACCAGAAGCAATGCAAACGTTAAAAGATCTGAGTGTGAGTGTGTCTGATAGATTAAATAATAGCAAAAAGATGTTAAAAGAAAAATGGGAGGACTTTGAAGGGAAAATGAAACACCTTAGCGTTGATAAACACCAGGAAGTAAAAGACATACCAATCATAGAAAGAAAAAAGACACAAGATCTTATAAAACAAATTGCAGCAGATGAAACACTTGAACAAACACCACTTGTATTTGATAATGAAATCATTTACAAAGAATCTAGTCAAAAGGCCATAGAAGTAGACAATAATAGTTTAGAAAGAGATAAAGTGAACAAAAGTTTGTATCAATATTATAAATTAAGCATAGTTGGTAAGGAAACAGATCGATCGAATTTAGTTGCTACTATCGAAAATTATGCCTGTGATATTAGTCAGATCTACACCCTTATGTTACAATTAGAAAGTTATTGTATTAATATAGGAGCTTTCGATGAATCTAAATTTGTACCTAATAATATTTTTCTCAGTTACCTTAGTGAATCACAGAATAAAGAGGAATTACTCGATTCTATCATCAAAGACGAAACATTGTACAAATACTTTGTAGATTCATGTATATCTGTGAATATGAAAAGTCAGAAACTGTCAAACATTGGTTGCGATTGTGGATTCCCTCTTCCTTACTCTCGAACTCATCAAGCACCAATATTTTCTGAGCTTATAGACGAATTTATAGAGAAGCAATGGTCAAGTCAAACGAGGAACCAATGTTACGATATTTGTAAACGAATGCCTTACTTGTGGAGAAAGATTCTATATTTGAGGAGAAACGAAGACTTGTTGAATATATTGAGGATATTACTGCAAATGTTGGATGAAGGTTTACTACATTCGTTTCTGCCACAGTTTACTCTAGAAACTTGGGAGCGCACTGTGCAGTTATATGCTACACTACATGCGAATATATGTTTAAATTGTTCAAAGAAATTCGATCACATCTCTGTAAGAGATACTTTGAGTTGGGACGATGTTGGGGCCCTTATGATCAAGTCTATCGGTGGTAAAAATGCAATAAAAGTAATGGAGAAATATGCAAGCCTCATAGACGAAGGAGCTCTCACGGTGAAGTTCTACCACACCTGTCTGATGGTGAATATGTATGAGAAATATGATGTCACTATTACTGGACAGTTGACGGACACCTTGTATAGTTGTTATAACTTTGAAGACTCCAAGATAGAGGTAAGAACAATATTTTTATTACATTGATTTTTGTGTTTATTTGGCTTCCAGGATTTTTGCGATAGACCGATCTATCTACCTACCTTTTCATACTGCCTCCTTACAAAATCATCATCACTATTTCTCTTGTCCTTAGCACAACTTATTTGGGGTCGGCACAACAGGTCTTTTTCTTCTACATTTCTCTATTAATCGTCATATCGGCAATCACCTCCGAATAACTATATCATTCACACAGTCCATCCATCGTTTCTTTGGTCGTGTCATGCTCTGCAGCAGAGCCACCATTTTAGAAACCGATCAATTATATCTTAACATGATGTACGTCAAACGTACATGATGTACGTATACCGTTATCGCTGTACGTGCATTAGGTAATCATAAAATCGACATTGATTGTGGCTCTGCCGGAGAGCATACTCTCTAGCAGAGCCACACAGAACATGTACTCAGGAAAGATAAACGCTACTTTTTTTTAGTGAAAATTGTTGTACGAATAGTGTTTATTGCGTACGTATTGAAAAATATCATTATTGGACAGCGGTTTTATTTATTTTAACTTTACAAAAAATTTATAGAAAGCGCCTGGTAATTTTGTGACAGCAAAATGTTTTGTAGCATTTGTGTTTAGGCGCATAACTATAAATATTATGAACGAGGAAAATGAAAGTGTTATTGCTTACATAATATTACTAGATTTATTTACTTTTCGAATTTTCAAATAAATTATATTCGACCTATTTTCAATTATAGTTTTTCATGGTATTTTTTTTTACATTTTATCACTTTTGAAGTCTGAATGTTTGCAGTTTCAATACAATTAGAGACGTTAGTGTTCAATTGGGATTTGTTGTATTGCATTATTAGTTAACACTAACGTCTCTAATTGTATTGAAACTGCAAACATTCAGACTTCAAAAGTGTTAAAATGTAAAAAAAAACCATGAAAATCTATAATTGAAAATAGGTTGAATATAATTTATTTGAAAATTCGAAAAGTAAATAAATCTAGTAATATTATGTCATCATCATCATCATCATCATAATTTCAGCCAAAAGACGTCCACTGCTGGACATAGGCCTCCCCCAAGCTCCACCACTTCGACCGGTTTTGTGCTTCCCGCATCCAGCGGGTTCCTGCGGCCTTCACAAGGTCATCGGTCCACCTTGTTGGAGGCCTTCCAACTCTACGTCTTCCGGTACGCGGTCGCCACTCCAGAACCTTTCGGCCCCATCGGCCATCTGTTCTGCGAGCAATGTGCCCTGCCCACTGCCACTTCAGTTTAGCAATTCTTCGGGCTATGTTGGTTACCTTGGTTCTCCTACGGATCTCTTCATTTCTGATTCGATCGCGTAGGGAAACTCCAAGCATAGCCCTCTCCATCGCCCTTTGGGTGACTTTCAGCCTTCTAATAAGGCCCATTGTGAGCGACCACGTTTCGGTTCCATATGTCATCACTGGCAACACACACTGGTCAAAGAATTTCGTCTTGAGACACTGTGGTATGTGGGACGAGAAGATATTGCGTAGCTTCCCAAACGCTGCCCAGCCGAGTCGGATTCGACGATTGACCTCTTTCTCGAAGTTGGACCTACCTAACTGGACAGTCTGTCCTAGATACACATATTCGTCCACAACTTCGAGTGTAGCGCCTCCGATCTTCACTGGAGTGGGTATCATACGAGCATTGGACATGACCTTTGTCTTGTCCATGTTCATCCTGAGACCCACTCTTTCGGAAGCTCTACTGAGGTCATCGAGCATTGTACTGAGGCCCTCCATAGTCTCAGCCATGACAACTATATCATCGGCAAACCGAAGGTGAGTGATGTACTCGCCATTGATGTTGATGCCAGCCCCTTTCCAGTCCAGAACCTTGAAGACATCCTCCAGTGCAGCGGTGAACAGTTTCGGAGAAATAACGTCTCCCTGTCTCACCCCTCGCTGTAGAAGGATAGGTTTCGAGGTCTGGTCCTGAAGTCGGACTGACATAGTGGCGTTTTCGTACAGACACTTCAGCACCTCGATGTACCGATAGTCGATCTGGCACCGTTGAAGAGACTGCAGTACAGCCCAGGTTTCGACCGAATCGAAGGCTTTTTCGTAGTCCACAAACGCTAAACAAAGAGGCAGGTTATACTCTTCGGTCTTCTGTATAACCTGCCGCAGCGTATGTATGTGGTCCACGGTGCTAAAGCCTTTACGGAATCCGGCTTGTTCGGGAGGCTGGAAGTCGTCAAACCTGCGCGCTAGACGGTTCGTGATGACTCTTGAAAACAGCTTGTAGGCATGGCTCAGAAGTGAGATGGGCCTATAATTCTTAAGTAGGGCATTGTCACCCTTCTTAAAGAAAAGTACCACCACACCTCTGTTCCATGCCTGTAGCGTTTTGCCCTCGAGTATGACGGAATCAAACAGCTTCTGAAGGGCCTTGAGAACGGGTTTCCCGCCAGCCTTCAGGAGTTCAGCCGTAATTCCGTCATCACCCGGCGCCTTGTTGTTTTTAAGCTGCTTCAGAGCCACCCGAATCTCGTACAAGCTGACGTCCGGGATGTCTTCGGTGTAATGTCGGGTCAACCTAGCTCTTGGGTCATTTGCCAGATTTTTAACGGGGTTACTTGTTGACATGTATAACTGTCCATAGAACCTCTCAATCTCCTTAAACAGCTCAGGTTTGGCGGATACGACTCTGCCATCATCGGTCTTCAGTTTCGTAAGCTGGCTCTGCCCAATAGACAGATCCTTAGTAAATACCTTGGAGCCTTTATTCCGCTCTATCGCGTCCTTGATCCGCTCTGTGTTATAGCGGCGAAGGTCGCTTTTCAAGGACTTAGAGATCTGTCTATTGAGCTGCCGGTACTCGAGCGCAGCTTCTGAAGACTGCAGGATCATTCCGCGCCTCTGTTCCATGAGCTGTAATGTAGGATCTGAGAGTTTCTTTTTCCTATTAGTACGGCGGGTCTTGAAGAACTTAGACCCGACCGTATGGACAGTTTCCACGAACCCATCATTAAAATCGTCCACGGAGTTCCCTAGGCACTCAAAACGATTCTGGAGTTCGAGCTGAAAACTCTCGGGGTTTTGAAGTTGGATCGGTGCTGGACGGAGCGTTGACTTCATCAGCCGACATCTTTCCAGCTTGATATTGATATTCAATGTGCCTCTTACCATGCGGTGATCGCTCCCGGTTTTCACCGCGTTGATCACAGAGACATCATTGAATATTTGCTTCTTCGTCGACATAATGAAGTCAATCTCGTTTTTTGTTGCACCATCAGGACTCTGCCAGGTCCACTTCCTGTACTCACGTTTTCTGAAGAAGGAATTCATCATAAAGAGGCCTTCCTTCTCCATAAAACTAGCCAGTAGGTGACCCCGGTGGTTGCGACGTCCAACTCCAAATTGCCCCACTCTCAACTCATCATCGCCTCGCTTGCCCAGTTTCGCGTTGAAGTCCCCCATGACAACGGTGAAGTGAGTTTTGGAACCATGCATGGCTCTGGAAATATCCTCATACATGGTCTCCAACTCATCGTCGGGGTGTGACGAGGTCGGAGCGTAAACTTGTATGACCTTCAACGAATACCTTGCGGATATTCTGAGTATAAGGTACGCTACTAATATTATGTAAGCAATAACATTTTCATTTTCCTCGTTCATAATATTTATAGTTATGCGCCTAATCACAAATGCTACAAAACATTTTGCTGTCACAAAATTACCAGGCGCTTTCTATAAATTTTTTGTAAAGTTAAAATAAATAAAACCGCTGTCCAATAATGATATTTTTCAATACGTACGCAATAAACACTATTCGTACAACAGTTTTCATTAAAAAAAAGTAGCGTTTATCTTTCCTGAGTACATGTTCTGTGTGGCTCTGCTAGAGAGTATGCTCTCCGGCAGAGCCATAATCAATGTCGATTTTATGATTACCTAATGCACGTACAGCGATAACGGTATACGTACATCATGTACGTTTGACGTACATCATTTTAAGATATAATTGATCGGTTTCTAAAATGGTGGCTCTGCTGCAGAGCATGACACCTTTGGTCGCCTACTCTTATAGCCATTCATTCTCAGAACCTTTCCCACGGCATTTTTCTCATTTCTCCGTATCATAATTATGTCCGTACCATGACAACCGATTTCCAATCAACTTTTCAGTTACCGGTGTCATTTTCAAACTTCCGCTTATGTACACATTTCTAATATTGTCAACTTACAAAATGTGGCTCTAATATTATTTTATGGGATTCAATCAATTAACGGTCTATACTTTTGCTACAACACCTGGTTCTCCACATTAGTACCGTCTCACCCACCTTTAAAAGTCCTTCTCATTGGACCATGTAAAAAAAGTCTATTGCACTGAGAGGATACTGGTAGAGAATGCCTAAGGCATTAAGACCGCGTTTGTACCTTTTTTTTTGTATGCGAAAAGTTTAAATAAATAAATAATTAAGTAATTTATCATTGACTGGTTGACACCTCACGTGACAAGAGGGCGGGCTCATTCTTTGGTCAAAGAATTAGCATTGTCATTCAACGTGGCAATGCTGACAGTCTTCTGGGCACCCTTCCGGATGATGCGGACAAGTATTTCGACGCCTAAGTGTCCGTATGCTCTGCGTAACTTATAAAAAAGTGAAATGCTATTCTCCTCATTTTCAGATGTGCAGACTTCTGCGCAGCACCTTAAATGGAAAGCCCAAGAACACTGCGCTACCAATAATAGCGGCAGCGAAGTCCAAACATTGGGGCCTGAGACCACTTACTGCGACCAAATCTACCGAAGAAAAAGAACCTACTGAAGAGTACATAATAGACGTAACGATCGGCCATATTTTACATAATTTATCCTTTATCAATAATAACGTTACAGATTGTGTGTTGTGCGGGTTGCCACTACAAAATACCGTTCTAATCAAAGATGGCGGACTCTGGGTTTTTAAGTGTGGCCATACTTTTCATGGCGCGTGTTTGGATTTGAACAAAGTGAAACTATGTCCTTCATGTTCGCCTGTTAAATGAAGTTTATAATATAGAGACAGGCTTAACCAATGAGCACAAGTAATTTATTTTTTTATTTTGTTTGTTTTAAGGCTTGTTATGATCTTTTTAGTATAACGTACAGGGTGGCACGGATATCGACGGGCAAACTGTTCGTTGCTTTTTCGTCGGCTATTTAAAAGAAATTGACCGCGTAGGAATTGAACTTTAGTATGAAATAGCTGATTTTTATTTTAATTACCGACGAAAAATTCCACGCACAGGTTTCCAGAATACTGTACTATACTCCATTTGTTTAGGTAGTTAACTAAATGTAAACAATCTTAACATGTCTTTTATCTAAAAAACTGTCTAAAAATTGAATCTAAAAATGTTTACAATTAGGTATTTACTTAAACCGATGTTAGGTAAGTAACTTAATTTAAATAATATTTGTTGGTCTTTTATACGATTTATTTTATATAAAAAGACATATCAAGATTGTTTACCTTTAGTTAACTACCTAAACAAATGGAGAATAAGTCCATGTAATAACAAGTTGCGTTGTTGATTTCCCTGCCACACTGTATAAAGCCAGTGTTATTTCTTTTTGCCTTTTGAGAGTATTTTTGAAGTATGTTTTGTTTGCAACTTATGATATTATATTATTATGAAATGATGGAGTACCGTTTTGCGATCTCTCTTCGTTTAAAAAAAGATGTGGACGGTATAATATACAGGTTTTTACCAGTACTTTATATTACCATAGTTAAACAACACAGAATACATTTTTGTATTATTTTTCTGTATTGTTTTATTGATAATTTGATACATCATTTTTTTTTGCAAAGAAATAAAATCTCTACACGCACTTATATACTGTCGTTCGACATCACAATTTTTTCTGCTTAAAAAAGTATATTTTATCAAGGTCATATTTTGAAAAGTACTAAATTATTTATATTTGTTGTTTGATTTTAATATGTTTTAAGGTGAAAGCCCCAGGGTAAACCGCGAATTTCAAATATTAACTAATGTAACCCTTTTTTTGTGGGTGGGAAATCATCAAATGACGTCTCCCGCTCTGGGCGGAGCGTCCGGGCGTGTCAGACTTTTACTGACTGAAACCAACCCGTGTTCCTTCAGTTGCTCATATGCCAGGGCCGCGGTATCACTACCAATATAACCCTCTAAGTACAATTAATCGCAGTGAATGTAATTTTAAACCTGTCACTCATGGTATTCATAATTGATTATAATAATAATATCTTGGGACAACCAACACACCGTTATCTGATCCCAAACTAGGCAGAGCCTGTACTATGGCAACCAGACACCTGATAAATATACTTATATATTTCTAAATACATACATATTATAGATAAATTACACCCAGACACAGAAGAAATGATTTTGCTCATCACACTAACATTTGTCCTGGGTGGGAATCGAACCCACGAACCTCATTCATAGCAGTCAAGGTCACTAACCACTAGACTAACAGGCCAGTCTGATTTTATATTTTTAAATCATATATCTTCATTTGTTCAGTTTTAACTATTGTATATAGCTTATAAAATACTGTTATGAAACTGGTAAACATTTTAAGGAATTAATCAATGTAAATTAAATTAAAGTTTGAGATTCAATTTTCATCAATGGGATTATATGAACTTAGAGGGTTGTATGAATTAATTTTATCATTATATGGACCTGCAAATTGCAACAAATGGAAGAATATTTAAATTTCTCGGGATTTCTCATCGCATCCACCTTAATGCAAGATTTATAAAAATCCAGTTAGTACTTAGTAGCAAGAACCTTCATATTTTTTTAATGAAAAATGAAATAATATGTTAGATTAGCTGATACTATGTAATAGAAATTTATGTGTATTTTGGTATAAAAGATGATTTTTGTTTAACATAAAGAAAAAAAATCACCTGTTCCATACACTTATATTCTGCTTAACTCGACAAAATATAGGGATGAACTGATTTTCACGATTTCTGGGGATGGTCAGATCATTTCTATTCTATGCTAGCTGACTCGACACGTTGCCCTACCCAAATTGTATGTACCCTTTTTTGTATGAATTAAAAAAACACATAAAAGTATGTTAAGTTTTTGAAAAAAATGAAATTTTCCAATATTTCGTTCCATAAAAACTTGAATCAGACTACGAATATTTTAAAATAAAAAATAGCTAAATCGGTCGCGCTTTCACAAGAAACGTACAAAAGATTCTCTCGTAAGTAGAAGAGATACAAAAATAGGCCTCCCCAAAACTCCGCCGCTTCGACCGATTCTATGTGAGAGGCATTAAAAAATATTAAGGGTTTGCTACTGCTGGAACTAGTTCAAAGTCACGACTAGAATCACACACGGTATATACGGAACCTAGCGCCCTACGCGACCACAACAACGAGAGTAGTCGTTGTTGTGGTTGCGTAGTGCGCTAGGATCGTGGGGCTGCACGGCACTCAAGGTTCATTATTCCACGGCTGCCACGTTAATCTAGGGGCCACAAGCTCTTCTGCTGGCTGGAGTCTGAATTTAAACCCAGTTGATAGCAATGGGCTCGCCCCTTATTATATGGGACTTAAACATAACAGGCGAAATGTACGTATCACCGAACCTTTTAGGGTAGCAGGCGTAATGTGATGTAATGTTATTCCACAGAATAGCTTGACAGTTTTAGGCAATTAAAAATAGTTTATTTTTCATTTTTGAAGATTATATTTGGCCTACCTTGGTGAAGCGACAATATGAGTGTACCTAATCGTTATTCATTTGTTTTTCAACAAATCTATTTAACTTATCATGTAGGTGCCTATCTTTTGTTTTATAATATTAGGTACCGCAATTACCTAACGATATAATTATATATAATAAATAAAACGCCATTTTTTTCTAAAAAAATAACGTATATTTTTTTTGCCTTGTTCGGCTGCGACCATGTCGAATATGTAAATTATGCTAAATCACTCGAAATAATGATATTTTAATAATCTCACATGTATTAATAAGGTACCAATAAATTATAGTAATACCAAAAGTAATTTGTATCCTGTTGTAACTATGTACTTAAATAATTTTGTATTAGATCGTCTAACTGGCCTTTACATTGGGCTAAATGACGTGCTTTCTGCACCCCTAGCCAAATTGATAATCTGCAATCGTTAACGCTAGTCGCTCAACGTTAAGTCACGTGGTTAGAACAAACGAATAGAAAATTCGTAGCCAAGTTCACACATTCAAAATTATAGAAAGATTTTTTATCGTTTCTACAACGTTCAACGCTACATCCTTTGTTATAATGTGTCGTTTTTCTAAAGACATTGTAGAACGAGCGGCCGACTCAGGCGCGTCAACATGACTACCAACTTATCGTTTTCTACAATTGCTGACACCGAGGCGTTACCGATTGGAGAACGGAATTCGACACGAAACGGTTGTAACTTGGCTAGGGGTGCTGTTTTGAATAGAGTATTGAAAGAGCTCTTTATTCATATTCGTATCGCACCTTCAGAATTATAGAGACCTAATTTGAAATGCGAGCAGTGGTGGCCGACTTACGAGTTGTAGGTCGTGGGTTCGAACCCAGGCAGGCGCTTTACTTTGTGTATATAATTTCATCACCACTGCTCTCAAAACGTTGAAGGAAAATATCGTGAGGAAACCGGCATGCCTAAGAACCAAAAATTCTAAGACATGTGACATCTACCAACTCGCACTGGGCCCGCGTGGTAGATTATGGCCCACTCCTTTTCACCGAGAGGAGGCCTGTGTCCCAGCAGTGGGAACAATATAGGCTGATGAATTAGAAATTTTAAGATTTTACTCTTATTAAAACAGAGGCCTATTTTTGTGATATAGGCGTCTGTTTTATCATTGTATGAGTCAAAGTTGAAATTTTAACACGTTAACTGGCATGTGTCCGAAACTTTTTGTTCCATTCATCCTTGTCGGACTATATTACCGACAACACATGTTTTTGGAATAAATAATGTAATTATGGAATAAATAATCTATTTAAAGTGAAATAATACTAAGTACATTTTTTGACTTTTTCTGATTTTAGCCATGGCAGTTAACGTGCTAATTAGGTCTCTATAGTTCTGAAGGTGAGGTATGTCTTTTAAAATCAGAAATTCTACCTATGGTAAAAATATCCAAGGGCCCAAGGTTTTGTGTTTTTCAAATTTAAGGAATCGCTTATGTTTTTAGGAAGTGAAGTTAAACGCTTAAATCTATCCATTGTAAAAAAAAACTTACTATCTTGCTTAGTAGTATATTTACCTTTTCTTGTTTAATACGAGACACCGGTTGCGTGAAATAATCACGATTTTGTTGCACGATACGTGTCGACCAGCAGGCGTAGCATGACCAATTCTATCTCTATTCTACCAAGACTACTCTTCGGCCCGAGCACGGGGCGACCCGTAGACTCGGGTTTCTATGAAGACAAACACAGTTATTGTTTCCATAGCAAGAGAGTGGTAACTAATATAATTAAGGTGGATCCGCTAAGGACTTTTTCATTGAATAGTCATACAGTGGGATTAAATGATCTTTCTCTCTTTGTATTGATGATTATAATTAATATAATCCTGTAAAAAAAAATGTACCCCAAACTGAAACTCCAACTCCAAAGTAGAGAAAAATTAGTCGCCATGCTCGACGTGTTAGAATTTTGTCGACAGAAGAATAGAAATATGTCCTCTCCATCGCCGTGCCATTTTGTCTATTCTTCCGTCGACAAAACGCGTTTCTATGGTGGTCATGCTACGCGTGCAGAACTCAAAAACATATGGGTTAGTAATATCTACCACTTTTTTATTTTGTAATCCAGTACGTCTCGTATTAGAGATATTTGCGAAAAAAATTCCTACAGTAATCACGTTAACACATCATCAGCTTCAAATAGGATAAAATAAAGTTGCTTCCCGCGTTTGTACGCTTAGATCTTTTAAAATTACGCAACGAATTTAAATGCGGTTTTCATCAATAAACAGAGTGGATTCAAGAGGAAAGTTTATATGTATCATAAGTGGGAGAAGCCGCTGGCAAAGCTAATGTTATATAATTCCAATAATTATTAGACAAGTCACAGTCAAGGTCAATTTAAGGTCATCCATGAATTTGTAGAGAAAAAAAAACTGTTTTATTGACGCAAACTATGCAAGGTTCTGTTCGGCATTTACTGTGTTACAAATGCGTGGAAAATTCTCGCTACTAATATCTCGATAGGACACGGAAAGGTAACTACGCTGCTTAGTGTGGTGCTACTGTTAAAATTTTGTACTTAATTTTCTGTGGTGGCGTTCTATACTTTCGGCCTAACCAATGGAAAATGCTTGGATGTATGTATATGTCACCGTCAAATAGTAAATACCGTTAGATTACAATCTAACTAGCGAGATCATAATCTGACGGTTCACTATCTTTCGGCAAATTACAATCGCGCCAGTTAGATTGTAATCTAACGGTATTTACAATTTGCCGGTGACAATACAAGGTGTTCTTTTTGGTGTAATATATCATAACTCTAGGGTATTAATGAGATCATGTCAAAGAATCAACTGAACACGTTGTATAATATTATGTCAATGTATGACGTCTTTGCCTCAATGTAGAGCCTACTATATACACTAAATTTAGCAAATGTAAAGTCCTTTTAACGTACATCATGTACGACCTATGTAATGTAATGACATATGATGTACATAATTATAAAGAATATTTTTGTATATGCGAGGAAGTGTATCCATATCATGTAATATTTTTTTTTTATTCTGATACTCGATGTATTATGAAAATCTATGAATGTATGAACAATAATGTAACTAAATATTTATTCTTAATAAAATTACTTATTCGGTCAATTTAATTGTTTTTACTATGATTAAATGTACGTGTGTTTGAGGGGGTGTGTATGTGTGTATATGCGACAAGTAGGTACAGCCAAGGAATTATTATTTGAAGCACTTTGAGGTTAATATAAATAATGTGCTACACTAAATATCATTTAGACTACATATTGTCAAAATTACAGCGGCATTTTTTTGCAGCATTTTAGTTCTAAATTTTCTGTTCGCTGTGCTGTTCGCTCCTTGACCGAACTTTCCCAATGTTACGTATTTTAATACTCTCTAGGTTTTCGGAGTTGGAAATTATTATCTTCTCACTTCAGTTTAGACAGCATAAGGGCTTACAAAATAAAACAAACCAATATTTTTTATTATTTATTTTTTAATATACTTTTGGGTTTTGGCACAATTTTAAACAATGTGTCCTGGTTTACACTAGGTAATAAAACCTAAACTCTATCTACTTACACATTGGAAACATTTTCGAATGCTAAGTAAAACGGCATGCTAAAATGGAAATCTCAACAAATTATTGTGAAAATAGTTCAAAAAAACTATTTAAAATAACAACGTTTGCTTTTAAGTACGTAAAATATCAGTTGTGAATCAACATTGTGATGTTTAGAATTAAAGTAGGTAGGTACTCTATATGGCAAGATGCGTGGATACCACTAAACATTTCGGTACATCTGTTTCCTGTTTCAATAAATTAAATAAAACTCATCCGAGATCCTAACTCATACAATGGAGACACCAAATTAAGTATCGTTCATTAAATAACCACAATTACTAACGTTTACATCAAAATATACGCGTATTTACATGAGTTCAACATAAAAAATAAATAATTTAACGGCACTGCTCTAAACCCTTACACATTTACTATGAATACACACTACTTATAAACATTAATTCACATACACAATAAGGTTTATGTATTTATACTAACGCTACTTCACGTCAATTACTGGCATACAGCTTTTATTAAAGAAAAAAAGAGGGGAAAAACAAAAACAAGTTTTATATAATTAGAAAAATAAATAACAAATATTCAAAAATGGCAATTAACGTCATTGAACAATTTTTTTAAGTTTTTCTCTTGAAATAGGTATCTATACAAGTTTGTTTACTAAGAGCTATATAAAAATGTAGATAATATTATGCGTTGCTACATCTTAGTTTCTATTATCTACTTATATAAATTGCACGATTCGATAAAGCGAATATTTGTTTATATTATTAATAGTTTAAGGGCGTTACATCACTTGATTTGAAAAAGTACTTATTAACATTTAAGATTTGACTAATAAAATGTCCCATAAGTTCTATTCAAGAAGTAATGTTAAATAAGGGTGTAGATATAATGATAATTTTCTTAGTTGCACCCTCAATGATGAAATATATTTTTTTTTTTGCCAAAGAAAATTTAAAAGCTGCAGATACATTATTCATGTTTATAAAGACCAATTTTCTACGCTTAATAATATTATTTCATATCCAATTAAGTACTTGAAAGATTAATTTAGTAAGGTGATGTAAGCCCTAAGTTATCCCACATTATGTCGGTGGGGTTCACAAATCAATAACAAGGAAATGTCTTTATGTATTAACAAATTGACAATCTCACAATTGACCAATTATTTTATTAAAAAATACTGTCAGGAACAAAAGATTTGATTTGTATCGGCACCAAAACGTTGACAGTATAAAAACAATATTCCCTTGACTACATTTTACAAACTTGTGTATAAGTTTCGTTTATGATTTATAAATACAATTTATACGTCATTGGCTATGTTGATTATTCCTTTCACATTAGGTATTTTCGTGTTAAAACTGCTTACAATAAAGGGTCTATTACCAATCTCAACTAGTTACGTCTATGAGTATTTAATCATAACCATTATGCATATAGATCTCACTGAATTTAAATAAAAACAGTTCCCGTGTTCAAAACACTTAAATTTTCAAGCAATCCGCTTCAAATTTTTGGTTTGATACATTTAAATTGCTTAGTTGTCTAAAGCAGCTACAATACAAATAGAATCTCGCACTAAGTTTATACATGGCCACGCGATAGTCAAGATTCAAAGTATTCATTACAACTAACACTAAGAACTAATCTCTGAATCTTATACTAAAACCTTTAGCCAAACATTCAAATAAAACTTAATGTAATCTATCTACATAGGGAATTTTACTTCGATACTTATTTACAAAGAATCCACTTGAACCCGGTTATATCAGGCTAGAATCTACTTTATAATATTGATTCAAAATTATTTACTTATGTACGTAGATGCGTAGATATTTACATTTTTCTTTTTCTAATTATCTATGTGTTGGTTTAATACAACATTTGGCACAATTTCTTTTATAAAAGTGATTATCTATTTTGTGCCAAAAATCTACAGTTCTAGTCGAAACATTGTTAGATTATAGGTCGAACCTAAAAAGGGTGCTATTTACATAACAGGAGAACTATACACCCGCATAATACTTATGAATTAAAGAGTAATTTAAGACATTTTTACTAATTACATATTTTCCAAATTCTTAGTACAGTTTACAAAACGTATCGCTCATTAAAAAGTCTTACACATTTGAACCATATAAATTAGCTACTGTACTAAGATTTCTTGAATTAGGGTTGTCATTACATTTTTCTAAACAATTTTTTCACTGGGTAAATCACTGCGTAAGCACACATCAAATATACGGGCGAAAGTGTCCAAAGTTAGAAGTTTCTTAATTCACTAATGGAATAATCTCATTATTAATAATCAGTATTTTGTAAACGAGAGATCCAATTTGAGACACTGGCAAAAACTCACAAAATAATATAGCTACCGTCTATACGAGTGCCTCCCTTTTAGTACAGTCACGACACGAGGGGGCGGGGTTGAGGGCAACACTAGAGATTCCTGCTCCAAGTCTTTATGAATGTAATCCAGAGTGTTCTAGAATTCTAGAACTGTCTGCGGTATTACCAGGGGTGGTGAGAGGGGGGTAAGGAAAGGGGCGCGGCGTGCGGGTAGGGCCAGCCGCGCGCCGTACCTCAATCATCCTCTCGCGGGGACAGCGGCGGGGAGAACCCGGGGTTCATGTAGTTGCCTCCGTTGGGCGGCGGCGACGAGTTGGAGGGCCCGGGGGACGCCAGCGCGGGCGGCAGGAAGCCCAGCTCGCTGCCGCCGTCGCGACACCACAGCTGTCGCATCTCCTGCCGGCGCGTACGCATCAGGTTTTTGTACTCGGATATCCGCATCTTCTTGCCGTCGACTATGCATGTCCTTTTTGGTCTTGGTCGGTACCTGGAAGTGTAACGGAAAATATGTTAGTATAATTCTGGATACAATACAAAATTATTAATTTATAGAAGTAGGTATAAAAGTATGGACAGCCTCGTTGGTCTAGTGGTTGTAAGCGCTGCTATTGGGCTTGAAGTCCTGGGTTCGATTCCCAATACGTGGGCAAATAAATATTTCGCCGGGTTAAAGGCAAAACCAATTATTTATTCCAAAAAAGGCAATCCGTGAGCGCATTTAGAAAGTTTACTATTTGTTTTTTAATTCAGTCTAATAATTATATAATCGGTTTTTACATTCGGTAACTTGGAAACGGTAAGTCCTACTGTTTAATTTGTTTTACCATCAGGTAAAGAATCAAAGTGCGAATCGAATTGTATATTAAAGTGAAAAACTCAAAAAATCGCAGATAGTCGGTTTTGCCTTTAACCCGGCGATTTGGTTTTTCTATGTGGAATTTCTCAGTAGTAGCCCGGAGTCTGGAGTTGTTCCCGGCTGATGGCAATAGGTTCGCCCCCTATTATATGGGACTTAGGTAAACGTAACTGACGAAATGTGGGTGCACTATAGGTATACCTCTGCCAAATCCTTTGGCGATTCTTTTCCTTTGTGATGTTATGTTATAAAAGTATAAACCCTGGTTTGGGAAAAGTATTCTTCCATTTTGGTGGTGTCTAAAAAATATCGACTGACATTGCTGTAATCGATATTGCAACTGCAGTCCAGGCAAAGTAGCCAGGTACCATATTATAAGCTAGATATGGTTCTTACAGTAGGTGGAATATTTTAGGTTCAGGAACAAAATACAGAAGTAAGTAATTTACCTATAATCAGGGTGCTTCTCCATATGCTGTTTGGACAGTCTCGACTGCTCCTCGTAATAGGGTTGCTTCTCAGCATTGGACATCGCCTTCCATCTGGCTCCGAGGATCTTGGATATGTTAGAGTTGTGCATGTCTGGACACGCCTTCAGGATCTTCCTGCGCTCATCCTTGGCCCACACCATGAACGCGTTCATTGGTCGCTTGATATGCGGCTTGCCGGTCTCGTCGCGACGTGGTTGGCGGACCAGCTTCGCTTTCTCTGCATCATCGGATGGTGATTGGCTCCATGATGATGCTGGAATGTTTAGAATGGTTATTAGTATCAGCTCTTGAGTTTTGCAGAAGTAACAACGAGGGATGGTGTGATTTAGCTATAATAGTTTGTGGGGGCATATACATATAACATTACAATTCTAGCTGCTTTTTAAAGAATTAGTAGAAGAGACAGTATACCCCACGTATTAAAGATTCCAGTAGGTGGTCCGTGTAGGGTAACTTTTTCTAGAAGAACTGTAACTCATATTATCACAGGGCGTAAATAAAGAGTAGGTACAGATTGATAAAAAAGAGTACCATAATTTTTTTTTATTGCATTTTCTAGCACTTTTTGCGGAACATAACATTAATTTTACAAGAATTTTAAGTTTCCAATCACCCTGGTAACAGCACCTCAGCAGCATCCAACACATTTTGGCAAAGCCCTGTCGCTCTTTTCTCTCCACTTAACACTCATAACCCACAAAAAACATTTCATTTCGAAAGGTCACTCATTGATACATTCATTCACTTACTGATTAATCACAAAATTTCAAAAACTACTAGACCTACGAAGATGATATTTAGCATAGAGGTAGATTATAAGTAGGAGATGTCAGCTAAGAAGGGATTTTAGAAAACACCCCCTGTAAAGGGGTGATATATGGGGTGGAAGTTTGTATGAAAGTCCGTCAGTTTCGAAGCTAGGTTCTTCAAATTTTATATTTAGGCTGACGATGGAAAATTAATTAATTTCCAACATTACAGCAGGCGAACTGGCGTGCAAAAGCTAGTAAGTAGATTATAAAGTACACCCATAAGAAAAAGAGTACAATACTCTATTGAGAGTACGGCTGGTAACCCTAGATCTAGGACAAAGATGTTGACCATTTTCCTAATATAGATATCTACCCAATGTCTACTTCGTAACTTGAAGAGATTTCATATTTTTTGACAGCTCTAAAAACAATTTATTTACGACCCAAGCGATATCAATGCATTTAATCTGTCAATGAAATATAATCTGCTTGACTGACACTCCACCCTATATGCTATAAAACTGTGTTAAGAAATTCCGACGCCTTATAAAATTATGGAAATATAACAGAAATATAAATAAGATATGAAACGGTCTGTCGCACAGTTGTTTGAGAACACAATCGGAAGCCGCGCTTAGCTCAGCTATAAATTATCGCGAACGATGGATGTCGGCCGTAAAACAATCGTTAAACTGGGATTGTGTGACTATTTCAAACATTTCCATTTATATCGAGAGTTAAAATTCTATTTGGCATTTTATACTTATCACGTTGTCCTATCTAAAGAATACAAAGTTAAGGTACCTTTTGTGGGTCCCTATTTATTGTTTGCATATGGCAGGGACATCGACGACAAAAAAAAGAGGCAACTCATAACTAGAGTAGACATTTTTGGTGATTTAAAAAAATCGACTGTTTTTTAATCATCTTTTCAGCCGAAAGGCATCCACTGCTGAACATAGGCCTTCAAAAAAAAGCTGGGGGGGTTGTCATAATCGACACGCTTAGCAGGCAGGTTGGCGATCACAGTAAGGTGGTAAAAATGCAGAGAGAACGCTGTTTTCCACTCTCTTGTCCCCTTAGTCTTATTCCCTTAGTCGCCTTTTGCAAAACCCGTGGGACGAAATGGGATGGTGCTGTTCTATACGTCCGGCACCACATAGCCCTTTCCTTAAATAACTGATGAAAAATTTCAACCCAGGAGTTCAGAATGAGAGTCACCGTAGGCGCGAGCTTGCTAAGGACCAAGCTCGGGTCTACGGCGCGTAATGTTCCACGCGCGCCTCAAAGAGATGTCAGCAAAACTGAAGGGGTCTGCTAGGACCGATGCCTGCCAGGGTCGCGAGATTGTTCGAAAGAGATACCGTGACCCTGGCACATTGGCAACTGAAGGAACACGGGTGGGTTTTAGTCAGTAAAAGTCTGACACGCCCTCCCGCTCCGCCCAGAGCGGGAGAAGTCATTTGATGATTTCCCATCCAAAAAAAAAAGGGTTCAGAATAATATACTGAATCCATGGGACCGGGTTGTGCGGCGATGTTCCACCCTCTATATTTACGTTGCAGGATAAACCGTAGATATGTTTGAACTGTCTACGGTTGTCTACGTTATATCTAAAGTTCCAGTAGCTTTTGTTTTATCGCGACTGAGAGAAAATATGGCTAAGGGTGAATTTCACTGATAAAACTGAATGTGATAAGCACATCTAAACCGTTTTGAACAGCCAGTGTCGACATGCATAACAAAGATGACGCTGATAACGCTTGAACTTATCGATTGAGCCTTAATCGTTTCGCCATTAAAAAAGAAAATCTTAGTTATTTAACGTGTTTGGAATTTAGTTTAGAACTAAGTTCCTAGTTTCCTCTAAGCTGATAAAATCTTCGATTTTACCTAAATTTGTTGACTAGTTGATAAAATTGTTTTGTTTACTATTCCATTTCTTCCCGTAGGTGTCATAAGAAGCGACTAATGGGCTTACCAGAGAATGGGCAGCAGCGTTCTCTATGCATTTTACCACCATACTGCGATCGCCAACCCGCCTGCCAAGCGTGGCGATTATGGCAGGCGTCCCTAAATTGGGCGAGGCCTATGTCCAGCAATGGAAGTCTTTCGGCTGAAATGATGATGATGAAGATATTTTAGGGTAATTTAGGACAAGTCACATGTGGTTATTCCTTACTAGAATCAGACGCCTTCTAACTCGTCATAAACTAAACTTGTGAAGAAGAAGTCCTTAAAATGACGTTCATTGCCATATTTGTCATTATAAAGAGTCAAAAGCAATAGGCAGGTAGCCATCTTAAGCAAAATCGTGTGTTTGTATTTCTGATGAATTCATTAGAATAGATTATTGGAGACAAGACACACATAGGCTACGTTAAACCAGTATCCATTTGCCCTTAAAGTGACAGCTTTCTAGTTGAATAAATTATAAAATATAGCAATTGATTGGATATTTATGGAGTATTCGTACAAGACTGACCTAATTTCTTGAGTGAATTCTTGCAACTTTCGCGGTGATAAGTTGCTTGCTTCATCAAACAGAATCTTTAATAGTTGTTAAATGAATTGTCGCTATTCCTATTGCTATCACCAATACCTTATACGCGTTTGCAGTTGCCGTGTTTTATTTATTTTGTATAGTAACAAAAGGCTTTTCGGTGTTCATTTTTTTGGTCGCCTTTCAGGATATCCAGAGTTTGTTATATTTTCGACTGTTTAACAGGTAGGTAGGTTTACCTACCCACATCATCATTATCATTATTTCAGCCGAAAGACGTCCACTGCTGAACATGGGCCTCCCCCATGCACCGCCAATTTGACCGGTACAGTTTTTGAGGGGATTTTCCATAATCACCACGCTTGGCAGGCGGGTTGACGATTGCAATATGATGGTAAAATGCATAGAGTACACTGCTGCCCATTCTGTAGTAAGTTCCTTAGTCGCCTCTTACGACACCCACGGGAAGAATTGGGATTGTGCTATTCTTTTCGTCACATACTTAATAACTACTTACCTACCAACCAAAACTGTTTAAGAATGATCAATCGTTGTAACGGAGCGTAAGCTGAACATGTTAGGATTTTTCTTAAGAATTTTAGAATGTAGATTTAAGAAGTCGTATTTCTTATTTCGGCGTTCGAGTTTTCACGGTTGTTGTGTTAAAAACGATAATTCATTGGTGCTTAATTTTCTTAATAGAAAAACTTGTTCGGTAGGCTACCAAAGACGTTTAAGGTAGTTTAGGTGAATATTATTTATGTTCTATTTATCTTATTTATTGAAGTACATAGTTCAACTGTTAAAGAAGATACAGTTACGAACAGTTTTGTTGATGCTAGCAGATAAGTGCACTTCGCTACAATTCTAAAACCACCAGACTTCATCAGACAGCAATATAGAGTAAATTACGTCACGAGTGTCGCGCACATTAAATTTCGCACTAATCAAATTCCGAAACGATTATTGCGACCGCATCCCCCCCACCCCCACACGTCCAGCTATGTGGGTCAGACTGGAAAACGTCCGGCTAACATTTGAGCTGACGGATTCGCGACCAAGTGTCCACTCGATTAATAAGCCACCACGGAAACATGGCGGACTCAAAGCGCGGGACATTCCTCGAATTAATTTGAAGCGCTGTTAGATAATTTATAACATCCTAGCGCGCCTGATTCGCGCACGATAGACTTCTAATATGATCGCCGATGAGGACACTCTCGCGCACACAACTCTTACGCCCTTATTTTTTTGGTCATCACAGTTTTAAATCGCGTGTCGCGTTATGACGTCAATCCCATTTTATTTTAGTCCCCGTTATGCGGCTGTCACGCTAACAACTAGTATTAATGACGTTCGCCTGGAATGACGGCAATAATTAGCCGTTCGTGACAGGTCAAGTACGACACAGTTGGTGATTCAGATATAGTTACAGGCCATTTCGTTTTATAGTGTAAGTCATTATGTGTTTTATCTAGGAATTCGCGTGACGTTATGACTTAAAATATTATGTTACAGCTGTCATATTTATTGTAACATGAAAGTTGTGGGAATTATTTATATTCCTGTTTAGACATTAAGAAAATCCGGAAAATATTAACTGCCTCCATCAGCTTAGTATTTGCATTATAATGAACTAGGCCTTGGAGATCAAAATCTGCAAAGAGCGTGCGTTGTAAATTCTTTCATTATAGCACCCTATTAAGATTCATAGATAAGCTCTAGCAGGTTGTTGTTTGAAGTTGAATCGGCATGCACACAATACAAATAAACTTTCGTGTTTATAATATTAATTTGTACAATGACTAGTGTGCGCGAGTGTCCAACGAGGCGGGACGCTGCAGTGAGCGGAAGTTTGTGTCTCCAGCGCCATCTATTTCACGTTTCACGCGATCCTCTTGTTTTAAAGGAAACGAAACGACACTTGCGATTTTGTAACCAATTCGGTTTGGGTTCGCGCCAACTATTTAAAGTAGATATTTGTTTTATTGTACACCATCTTACACAATTATTTATACGTATGAATTATTAAAGTTTATCTAATACTAACTTTTGCCAGCGTATTATTTAAACCTACATTTAAACTTTCCTATTAAATCGCTCTGTATATTGATGAAAACCGCAAAAATCCGTTGCATAGTTTAAAAAATCTAAGTGTGCAGACGCAAGAAGCGACTTTATCTTAAACTATGTAAAGATAAATGTTCTGCAGTTTAAAAATAACGCATATAATTTCATGGTATCTACTTATAGCAGACATTCTATTGTTTCTAAATCAACTTGAAAAAAAAATCACTTTAAAAGATTCTCTTTAACTTTTAAAATAATTGGAATGCGTTCAACCATTATCCTCGACGAAGAATGTCATCAAATCGCTTGGGGACGCAATAAAAACGAAACTTTATAAACTTTGTAACATAAAACTTGGGCTCGTAAGATTTACAGATGAGCTCCAAGATTACAGACGGTAATTAATATTTCTAATGTAATTTACGTATCTCTCAATTTTGTCAGACTTGCGTCCTACACGAGATGTCTCGGATAGCGTTGGGAACGAACTAGATTTTACTTTAGGTACAAGTTAATCGGTATATCATATTATGCAATCATATAGATTTCCGGGTTGACACTATACTCCATTTGTTTAGGTAGTTAACTAAATGTAAACAATCTTAACATGTCTTTTATCTAAAAAACTGTCTAAAAATTGAATCTAAAAATGTTTACAATTAGGTATTTACTTAAACCGATGTTAGGTAAGTAACTTAATTTAAATAATATTTGTTGGTCTTTTATACGATTTATTTTATATAAAAAGACATATCAAGATTGTTTACCTTTAGTTAACTACCTAAACAAATGGAGTATAGTACCTATATCTGAGACTAAAGTAACCTATTTATCCGGGTAGTGATAAAAATGATAACGATCATGTTTACCTAATAAGGTACCTATTTACATACTTACCTACCATAACAGTATTTATATTTATTGCATTGTTACTAGCTTTTGCTAGCGACTTCGGCTTCGTTTTATACATATAACCCTTTCTCTTGAATCAGTTTAATCGATGAAGTAGTTTAAAAGATCTTAACGTACAGACGCGAAAACCGACTTAGTTTTATACTAAGTAGAGAATCATAATCAGCCTATAATAATCCCACTGCTGGGACACAGGCCTCCTCTGTATTAGAGGGAGTGGGCCATAATCTACCACGCGGGCCCAGTGCGGAATGGTAGATGTCACATGTCTTCGAAATTTAGGCTCTAACATGAACATACCGGTTTCATCACAATGTTTTACTTCACCGTTTGAGAGCTGTGGTGATGAAATTAAATACACAAACTAGAGCCTCTACCTTTTTTTTTCATTCTTTAGTTTCCGATATCGATCAATTAGCTAGTTTACCCTGTAATATACGTAAATTTCTGGTGTAGAATGCAGATGTCGTCGCTAAGAGCTTTTCTTAAATTCGGAACCTAAATGTTTACAGGCCAGGGTGCTTACTCTCGAATATAATTCCAATAGATCGACATTAGTCAAACGTCAGTTGGTTGAGTTAAACGTCAGGGATTGGCTCTAGCCAGTCTACTCAGTGAGTCCAGCCAATCACTGACGTTTGACTGACAATTCCAATGTCGATCTATTGGAATTCTATTCGAGAGTAAGCACCCTGATCAGGCAAGCTTCAGGTAGACATCTGTGTAGAGGTTAAGCCTTTAAGCCTTAAGACGTCCACTGCTGGACATAGGCCTCCCTAGTTTGGGGTGGGGGGGGGGGGGGGGTATACCACGCTCGGCAGGTGGGTTGGCGATCGCAGTGTGGTGGTAAGATTCACAGATAACGCTGCTGCCCATTCTCTAGTAAGTCCCTTAGTCGCCTTTTACGACACCCACGGGAAGAAATTTGGTGGTTATATTATTCACGTCCGACACCACATGGAGCGCAATAAACAGCTAGTGTGAAATAAACGTGAATACATGTGTGTACCTCAGGATAGGAAGGTATCAAAGTCCTGAGGCTTCAATAATCACCTAGGCAGGTACAAACACAGTAAGCAATAAATTCGAGTAGGAAAACACGATGAATCGCATCGCATGGCCTACATTTCAGTCGATATTTACCGGAGTGTAACTGTTTTACGGTGTAAGACGTATTAATTATATTTAGCAATTAAATGCGAAACATCAAAATGTTTGGCGGCGACACGGGACATTTCTTCATTCTAACATTTGCCGACTATTTATCTAAGACTATTCCTTGTTTATTTTCGTTCTTAACATTTCGTAAGTACACGCAGATTTTGATATTAAAATTGATTCGGATTTACATAATGTCTAGTATTTGATTTGTGTCTGAGTTGTTATCCAGTTGTGATTATAAAAGGAAGGGCTCAGTGGTACAGATGGATCGAAGGTTAAGCTACGCTACCCGCGGTCGGTTTGTTCATGGGTGACTATCCTTTACACATGTCAAGACTCCTCGTGTCTCGGGTGTCATTTGTAGATCCGTTAATTTTGATTATAAAAGGATTACATTCTTGTACACATGGCTACATATCAAGCTATAAAAAAACAGTTTTAGCTGACCTCGCTTTGTATAGGCTTTTCGTAGGTACAATGAGAAGTTAGCTTATACTGGAAATGTATATTGATTTGTCGCCGTGCGTACTATAGAGATTATTTACCTATATCCAAACATATGCTCAAGAAACAAAGATCTACAGAGAGGTCTAAACAATGAGCAATTTAAAATGTGCCAAGAAAAGTTCCTATTCATCATCATTGGATCGGCTCTACAGTCTAACGGGATGTAGCTGAGTACCAGTATTCTACATGAAGCAACTGCATATCTGAGCTCCACAACCAGTTACTGGGTACTACGAAACCCCTTAGTAAGGACTGATGGTCAGACTTTTGGACTTATACCCGTAACGACTGTCAAAGATCTACCTACGAATGACAGTCGGGACTATCGAAGGGTCTTTGTATGTAAAGGTGGTGATTTATCCACCAACAGTGGTAAGCTTAACCTGCACCCTAATTGCGAAACGCACAATTTATCAGAATCTGAATGGAATTGAAGATTATTTCTAAACCATTGCGTCATTTGTTCGAATAAATTGTCGGGTTAGCAACGTAAATAACGCAATGAATGTTGTTTAACTATGAATATTAAACCAATTCCTATCGATAAAAAGTTCCGCAATTACTCCTCTGGTCGATCAACCCATGCGGCTTAGCCACTTAGCCACAAGTCCCTCAAGCGTTTTCTAATGTCATCATCATCATCATTTCAGCTGAAAGACGTCCACCGCTGGACATAGGCCTACCCCAATTTATGAGGGTTTGTCATAATCGCCACGCTTGGCAGGCGGGTTGGCGATCGCAGTATGGTGGTAAAATGTATAGAGAACGCTGCTGCCCATTCTTTAGTAAGTCCTTTAGTCGCCTCTTACGACACCCACGGGAAGAAATGGAATGGTGCTTTTCTTTACATCCGACATCACACGCATAGATTGTTCACCGATAAAAAAAAAATCGTTAAATAATCGACTGAAACTTAGGCACTACTCACTAAAAGCATCAGTGATCGATGGTTTATTAAAAAATAATCAGAACACCAAAGATTTATTGTAATCGTAAATTGTAACGGGAACCACATTGTGATGTATTAATTAATTAATTGATTCAATATTTAAGATGCTCTCTTCTATCTATATCTACATAATATATCTATCTTTTAACATATTGTAAATTGATGTCGCTTTTCGTGTTTGTTTGAGTGATCGCGTTGTTACTTAAAACTACGCTACCGATTTTGATGCGGTTTTCACCATGATTTAGGGAATATTTGGAGTCAAATTAAATTTGTTAAGAACGGACGGAACCAAAAAAACAATTTATTTTTCATCATTTGATGGGTGAAGGTCAATGACCGTAATCAGTCAGCTGGTTTTGTAATTCTTTATGGAACTTAGATTTTTTTTACGAATTTGTATAAAGATAACAGTCGTGGCCTTAATGTATATGTCACAGTGTCATTTAAAGTTTGAATAAAGTTGCAAGATGAAAAAAATACAAGTTTTTTTAGTTCATTAGGTTTCGATACGCTTCTTGGTGCCGGACGTAAAGAATAGCACCAGCTTATTTCTTCCCGTGGGTGTCGTAAGAGGCGACTAATGGACTTACTAGAGAATGGGCAGCGGCGTTCTCCATGCATTATACTACCATACTGCGATCGCCAACCCTCCTGTAAAGCGTAGCAATTATGACAACCCCCCTATTTTTTTGGGGGGGATCTATGTTCAGCAGTGGACGTATTTTAGCTAAAAAATGATGAGGTTTCGATATCGATAACTGTGTTGGACAGCCATTTTAATTTGACTCTTTATTCCGGAAGGGATACGTGTATAATTAATACATTAATATTAAAGTAACATTATAATAAAGTAATATCAATATTTACTAAAAACCGTGCAAAGCAGGGGCGAGTTGCCAGTTTGTATATAATTATATTTTTCCTAAAGCCTGGTTCTGATCTACAAAAACTAGTTATGTAAATGAAAAGCCTATTATCCTCTCTGTTGATGTTTAAGATATTCGAGCAGTTTTATTGAATGAGTTATGGGGTCAGAGGTACAGAATTTGCGGAATTTATTTCAACTTGATAGAACCAGCTGTTTTTACGGACAGCTGGTTTGTTTTGTTCCAAAACTTACCATTAAGTATGACCGTAATCTAGATTGGTTAAAGAGGGTAACCAAGGTTATCTCTACATAGTTGTAACCCTAGATTTAAACTAAACTATCGTAAAATTTACGACAGCAAAATCATGATCCCTGGAAAAAAAAAGTTACCGTCATTCCCGCGTCCCGTTCAAACTAAAATTTAAAAAAAATTAAACTATTTTCATTATTATGTGATCTCTTAAACCCAAAGAAAAAGTAATTGTAATTACTAAAATAATTAAAATTTATAATTATTAGATTTATTGTTTTATTTTCCCGTCGTATATTTTTACGAATGTTTAGTAACAACGTCACTTGTAGGATAGTTTAGTAATCTAGGGTTAAACGAAGTCGCTTGCCGCGTCTGTACGCTTTGTTTGTACGCTAAGATCTTTTAAAATACGCAACGGATTGTAATGCGGTTTTCATCAATTGACAATTGATTGAGTAATTCAATAGCAAGGTTTCTATGTTATATGTATAACTAGCTTTTGCCCGCGGCTTCGCCCGCGTGGATGTCGGAAATTAACGCAGAAGGACGTACTACCGCGGTAAGATGTGTTAATTCAGATTATATTATAGGTAATAGCTGTTATCCGCGACTTCGTCCGCGTGGTATTTAACAAAAAGTTGTTCATAAGAACTGTCTTTGAAAACTACGCTGACATACGTCACAAACTACGCTGACATACGTCTCAAAATTCAGCGTGTTTTTAGTTTTTTTAAACTATTATTTATTTTTTCTAAAATAAAAGTAGCCTAAGTGACTCCTTGTTATATCAGCTATCTGCCAGTGAAAGTTCCATCAAAATCGGTCCAGCCATTTCAGAGATTAGCACGTAACAAACAGACAGACAGACAAAAATTGTAAAAAATGTTGTTTTGGTATATGTACCGTGTATACATCCATATACACTTAGTAAAAAGTGGTTATCTTAATGTTAAAAACAGACACTCCAATTTTAATTATTTGTATAGATAGATATGGCAGCGAAGCCGCTGGCAAAAGCTAGTTCTGTTCATAATAATTTGGTGCTGTGTTTTTTTAATTCAAACCCTAACATTTTACATTTGTGTATGAAATTAATTGTTTTTAAGCACTAGACCGCAAGAAAAAAGAAAAAAAAAATGTGACGATCTTGCCTGTCTTTTAACAGTTTGTAGACACGATTAGCTATTTTATCAATAAGAAAAAAAAAATGATAGAATGGCAGATCTACTGAAAGACGTGTTTTAGAAATTCAAGCAGTAACATTAACGTTTGTAATTTACATTTTGTGTTTTCAAGCATAGTAAAAAATCTGTTGTGACGATCTTGCTTCTCTCTAGGCTGATAGTCGTAACATTTTTTACACGTTACCTACGCACGAGAGCTATTAGTAAGTACTCCAGTGACATAGTTCTACAGTTCATCCAGATCCGTGTTTCGGTAACAAGTGAATCAGATAATAACGATGACGTCATTAGCACGTCATCAGCGCGTCATTGCGCCAAAAATATTAGCACGGCTGTCCAATCAAATCATTTAGTAGCCACAGTCCACACTGAACAGGTTTTAAGGCTAATGAACGATCGCTTTCTGGATAAAGAATAACTAATTAGGTAGTTGTTCATCATCATCATCATTTCAGCCGAAAGACGTCCACTGCTGGACATAGGCCACCCCCAATTTGGAGGGCTTTGCCATAATCGCCACGCTTGGCAGGCGGGTTAGCGATCGCAGTATGGTGGTACAATGTATAGAGAACGCTGCTGCTCATTCTCTAGTAAGGCCTTTGGTCGTCTGTTACGACACCTACGGCAAGATATGATATGGTGCTGTTCTTTATGTCTGGTACCACATTGAGCTTTACGTTCGGTACCACACGGACCTGATATTGTAGCAATCATTTTCTACAAAAGATTTTTTTTCACCTGTAAGGCTGACTTACTACCAGAGGAGTCGATAGGTAAAGCGTAGAGCCCTTACTCACCGCACAGTTTCTCACAGATATGATTAAAGCTAGCCTAAATTGGCTATCTTGGGTAAATAAATAGCAGTAAAATAATAGTTTAAAAAAAAACTAAAAAACACGCTTCCATGGAAAACCAAACTAATGTACTTTTTAGTTTGGTTTTCCATGGAAGCGTGTTTTTTAGTTTTTTTAAACTATTATTTATTTTCTATTTTTTAGGGTATTTCGAATTTTGAGACGTATGTCAGCGTAATTTGTGACAGTTTTTTTGCTGTC
Organism: Aporophyla nigra; assembly: GCA_947507805.1. Classification (NCBI taxonomy): domain Eukaryota; kingdom Metazoa; phylum Arthropoda; class Insecta; order Lepidoptera; family Noctuidae; genus Aporophyla; species Aporophyla nigra. Next base: position 18,716,659 of record OX382292.1, on the reverse strand, counting down.
CTGGTAACCCTGGCAAGGATAATGGCACAACTTTATGAAATTATTGCATTGTCATCAGTCCTTGACAGGTGTGCAAAGTTTGAATGAAATCTGGTCGTTTAAAGTGGGTCAAAATCGCACTATAAGGAGTCGGTTACAAACAAACATACAAACATACAAATATACAAACATACAAACATACAAGTGAAGCTAATATAAAGCGTGTAAAAAGCCATAATACTCACTGTTACACGGAGCATTATATTCTTCCTCCTTCGGCATATTATACTGGCTCTCTTCCATCGGAGGGTAGGGCACGAACCGCGGCATCATCATCTGCGGCGCGGGTGACGGTGAGCGCTGCTTGCTCAGGTTGAGCGGAGTGTCGGGATCCTGAGGGGGTGGCGAGCGAGCGCTGGCAGTGAGCTGAGCGAGCTGAGCCGTCGCTGACCATTGGTTTGTTTGCATTGCCTAGAAATTTTAAATGGAAACATGTGATGTGTTTTATTTTGCCTTAGAGTTTGAACGTCTGGGTAACCTAATGTAATTTGTAAGATATTGGTTTAGCTTCCACACGTTTTAAATTTTATTTGTACATAGAGAAGAATCTAAAATAAAATGTATGGAAATGTGTCTAAGAATAGACGTCTGCAATATAATTAAGTAATCCCATATGAAAATTATGTAAGTAAGATAAGATTGGAAAGTATATTTGAAGATCATAATAGATACTCTGTGTGCACTAATACTTATCTAACGAATAATTAACATAAATCTTAATAAATTAACAATAAATATAAAATCATAGATTGTAATCAAAATGTTGCAAACTTAATATAGATTAGTGCGTCATACATAAAATGCAACTGAAGAAAGAAGCGCTATCATCAATGATATAATAGTGATAGTGAATGATATAAAAGCAACATGCGTCAAAGAAGTTGGTCATGACGTTTGTAGTCAAAAACTGGATGTTCTCAGTAACACAGGATTTGACGCATCTAATTATAATTTTACATAACAAACACCGGTTGTTGTAGGTAATTAGATGGAGAACAACTTTCAATTTAACATCACGTCTTCGGATAATATTATGGCAGTAACATCGATTGTATTAAAGTATAGAAATTAAATTAAGCGTGTGGCAAATACACACTTAATTTTTTTTTGATGGTATCGGAATGTTAGGATAATGATAGACTTCAAAGTGCTGAAGCGTGAGGGTATTGAAATATTCGTTCATGAATCTATACGTCTGAAATTGTTTAGAGCTGAATTAATTTTCATCAGACTCGTACTAGATTTTTATATTGTTAGTATTGACGCACTTTGTAGCGAAACATAATCTAGAATAACGAGAAAGTAGCTTTGAGAAGTAGGATCCCGAAGGAAACTAGACCGACTGTTGTCTACAAGATAACACCAAAAAGCAAGGCAAGGTAACAAGAGCTATTGAAAACGATCATAATAACTGGTGACACTTTAATTTTATGTGTAGTCACATTTACCAAATAGTTACTCATTCGTCAAGAAATTGGTATGCAAACCAAGATGATCGAAGAATTTTCATTAGACAGCCCTAGCCAAACAGTAAACACAATGTCAATTATTGCTGTTATTGAACACAGGAAATTAACCAACATATAGCTATAAATCGTAATGGTCGCTTGCCAAATCAATTTGTTCCATACATTTTCATCCTCGTAGATTACATTTATAGTTTTAAAGTTGATGAGTAATATTTTGGCGACTGCACACAGTTCGTTGGTGGTCTAGTGGCTTAAGTATTATTTTTTTCTGTTTCCAACCTCTGTTTTCTTGAATTTTAACATCTGGCATGTGACAGCAGACGCAGGTACCACATGCATCAAAGGTGTGTTAAGAAAAACTTTTAGCATCTAAAGTCTGACATTGTCACTATTCGCTTAAAACTTTCATTTTAAATTTAAATGTACGTTCACTATCGTCATCATTTGACTATAAGGTGTTCACTGCTGGGCACTCGTACAAGCATGTCCTCAACAATCGTCTTGTATTTCGGCATACAACGGATTCTCACCAGGTCGTGGTCTGTATACCTCCACACATTCACTAGGCACTCCTATAGTATACTAAGTATTGATACTCACGTTTTGTTGCTGCTGCGGGGGCCGCATCTGCTCCAGCAAGGGCAGTAGTCCCAGCGGAGGTCCGGGGTACATGCCGTGCCCACGCCGTACCATCTCCTGTCGACGCAGCTGCTCCTGTTGTAACCGCTGCAGTTCCAGCTCAGCTGTTACATTGCCGATATTCTGAAACAAGGACATGAAATGCTGTTAGTTATGGATCACTTTAAGATGAAGGAAATCAAAATCAACACGCGAATTTGTATTTCACAAATTTCAAGAGTTCGTCGATTCTGAAAATGGATTTTATTTTGGGTACTCTTGCATTTTTTCTTATGTCAGCTTAAGGTCGTGAAGAACACTGAATTGTGCGTAATAGTTATTATTAAAACGAGAATAAAAGAACCGCAATTTCATTTGCGTCATGTAAAATTTTGACTGTCGTGTCATTAATAAAATAACTTTATATGCACTGACAAAAGATACCGCGCGGCGGCGACTCCATACGCGCCACGTTTTAAGCTTCACAACTTTCAGCTATCAGTCTTAACGAGTCTCTCGACGCGATATTTGTTCCACACAATATATTGCACACTTAAGCACTTCCCAACACAAAGAATAAGCTAAAATGTGTGCACAAATCAACCGGCGGGACGGTCACTAAATCACGGCGACCATAAAGCGAATCCCCAAAAAAACGTACACCAATTAATTGCTTGGGAGTCGTGACGAATAACACAATATACATTTTATCGGCTCTTCATTAAGACAGTATTGAATTGTTAATGGTTGTACAGAGTAAGACGTTATAAGGTGATGAAATGAAAACAACTCGACGATGTAAGTTTCCGGATGAACGACGACGCAAAATATGAAAAGGATTTGCAATTTTAAAAGTTTCCTGCAAATGTATAAATGCGCTCCTGACAGTGGGAATATATTTAAGTGAATCACTGTCGGCGGAGATAAAAAAGAAAAAGCGCTAATGGAAGACAAAAGCGAATGCATAAATAAACGTGACATAATCGTGCGAATAAAAAGAGCGGCAAAGTGTAATAGGCGTCCCTTCGGCGATACCGCGATACATCGAGCGCCACCGGTAATCGAGCAAGTTTTTCCATCGGCCTGACAAATTGCCGTCATAACCGAACGGATTAAACTTTTTATTAAAAACAACAAACTGAGCATAATGTATGGGCGTAATCGGCAAGGGACAGATGTTCCCGAATAACGTACGCGATTTATCTAATGTAAAAAGACTTTTATTTAATAGCTCTGCGGAGATGTCCTAGCAATTGGCGCTTATATTTTACAGCGAACCGTCGTTTTGGCATTTCAACCGTATTTTGATAGCATTATTAATGTTAGAGGTGATATAAAAATGCGATTTTTGATATAGGTGACCAGCTGTGGCGTCACAAATTATTGTTGCAAAACGCAGGTGGATCGCTTCGTCATAAATATGATATGGAAGCGAAACAGCCAAGATGGAGTGGCGTCGTTATGCTGACTGAAACAATGGAACCGGTGCCAATGGAAATAGGTGGGTGTGATTTGGCGAGGAGCACCGCCCGATGTTCTGTCAATATTGATGACGATGGATATAAATGGAAGCGAAAACATAATTCTGTTATTGTGTCCTTGTCGCTTATATGTTAATAACGATTTCCTTTTCCTATATTTCTTAGTTAAACAAAATGTAGACAGTTAATCATATAAATATTATTAATGACATATCTTTATTAGTCGCCCTTCTACCAAAGTACACAAGAGACCTTGACATAAAACCAGAGAAGATCTAAGGAATAGTAACACTGTTAGATGATCAAATGATGCGTGTTTAATATGATACCAACATATTTGAAATTCATCAAAACATAAAGTTCTATCAGATGTCAACACTTTTAATAATACATAACTTGCAAGATTTATTGAACACGCGGTTAAAGCTACAAATCCTCATAAAGCTATTGTCAATGAAACAGACGCACAAAACCCTAATGATTTATTTGAAACCGCGGATTAGCTTGAAAGCGTACATCAAAAACAATATAATTGAAGAATATATAGTGGACAAAGAGATCACAGATGAACACCGGACATACCATGACATAATTTATAATGTGGGCGCCGATATCAAAATAGTAATCCCACTTTTTAAATACGCATCTAACGATATTGACCCTTAGGTGGTTGGATTAAGAGTTGATGATGTTATATGAAAAGATTAGGTGAGAATACACGGAAAGCTGTATAATGAAACAGACGTCACATTGACGTAAGAGATGCAGATCTTTGGGTGAAATCATAATATTTACTGTCACAGACCGACGTGGTCTCATTTCTAGATAGATTATTCGAGTAATAGATTTAGGTTTTCGGTAGTTTTCCTGGCAACTGAGATTTATCTATTAAAGCTGTTAAAGTAAGATACTATTTTTGTGTAAGCCTTATCATGGAGGTTGAATCTCATGATTTATGAATGCGTGGCTGTCGCCATATCTATACGCGTAAAGATACAGTGATGTCCAACATTTTGTTTGTTTCCAGTATTTTCAAGTAGGCAGGAACCAATATTCTCTTAATTTGGAATGATCGATCACCGTATGACTATAATCGTCGGCTTTATGTTAATATTTGATGACCTTTTAGGGAAATGAGGCAAACATTATCAACGATTTTGATAATTCTTGAATAGACACCAATAAATAAGTCTGTATGATAAATACTAGTATCGAGTTGCATCTAGTTAGACTGAGGGCGAACCCCAAGATAGTTGGGAAAAGGCTTGGCAGATGATGATGGAGTCTGTATGATGACCCATCCTATTAGCGGCCTGTCTATCCACTTATCCACAAGGAATTAATAATTTATTTATACCGTGACCCTAAAGTGTTAATAATTTGAATAATACAATATAAAAAGGGCTTGACATGATTTGAAGGGTGCGCGGGAATAAGGGCGTTCCAGACAGTGCAACGCGATGACATATCAAAATGAATCGCTAATGCATGTCTAAGAACAAGAAATATAGTAGAGCTGCATATATAATTTAAGTATTTTTTGCTTTATCGATTGTAAAAATATGGGAGAAAGTAATTTTGATGAGTATTTCGTATGTGGCTTTTTTGTGGTAGGTAAGAGAAAAAACTAAAACTATTAACTATGATTAGTCAATGTGAAAAGCGTATATATTAAATTGTGCAATTAGTGCTTTCACTTGTAGAACTTTTTGCTAAACCAAATCATACCTGACCGATGACTGCAAAAAAAAAAGCGCAAAAAAATAAAAGTGTAAAAATATAAAAGTGTATCCAACACAGCTCCACCCTTCTCACTTCTTCTGTTCTGTTCTCGTTTAAATGTGTTTTAATATCGAGATAGTTTGCACAATATGTGATTGTTACAAATTCACTTTCAACTTAAAATAAATTTTCGAGCTACTGTTTGAATATTAGATCTAAGGGATTATTTCATAATACACTATCTGTAGGAATCGTTTTTATTTTGACAATTCCACAACATTCATGGTGTTGTTTAAGGAGCCAAGCAGACATTTTTTTCGTACGTACATGTGAAATAATGGTTTAGCAATGACCTTAAAAATGATTTAGATTCTCATTAATAGTGTGTTACGCAATTAGGATGCTGGGCATAAAACTAATTTACGTACTTGTATATTTGTTTAACGCACTTTTTTTTAACAACTTTCGTAGCCATGTGCACTTTTTCCAAGAGATCCCGTTGTGATCACTAAACCGACCTTGTAGTTGCAAAAGACGTTAATTCAACACTTGATGACAAAGATACGAGAACTGTTTTAACAACTTCAATACAAAAGATAAATCCCGCAAGAAAACAGGCGTGCCCATACATACTCATTAGCTCAGAGCTAAAACAGGCCCCTCTAATTTCGTAGCAACCATAACTTGGAAAGGGCAGGTATCAAACAAAGAAGTTAGTTTAAAATGTGACATTAACGAAGCACGAATAAGTAAAACATTATGACGTCCCCCAATTAAACTGCCAGGGGGCAAACAAGTCGTACACCCGGCGTTCCCTGCAGGAGTTCGCTTATCGCATGTTTTATCCCCGATGTGCATGAGTCGCAGTTTCGCGAATGCACTGATCTTATCTAATGTCCGCGGTGATTATGCATTTTGCATAATGGAATCGATGTGTGCTTTGTTTTGTTCAGGCCCTGTTTTATATTTATAGCGTCAATATTTTATTATGTTTATTCTGGTTAGTTTGCAGAAATTCGTTAACGAGAGGTTGTTGCCACTGCGAAAAGGTTTTTACGATAATGACAGCTTATTATTTTGACATAAAATTAATTTTGTGCCCGATTTTTTTTACTCTCTCGGAATGTGGAGGAATAACAACAAAACTACTTATAAAGGAAGTCAAAATCTCCCTAACATTGAATCCTCCACAATGAGTACTCCTTCTCAATAAACATGAAAGTCAAAATATTAAGGGGTTCGCCCACTTCTGGCGTTGAATTGTTATTAAATCACACAATACTTGACGGTTGTAGGCGCTAATAGTGGCAGCCCTGTAGAGTGGCTCCGAGGAGTGGCAGCCCTGTGGTTTCTTCAAATTAGCGCAGTGACTGGTATCGGACGACGGTCGGGCACGTGGCGGCCGGAATTAGGTGCCTACCTATTGCGTTTTCATGTTGCTTTGCTAAAGGAAACTGTGATAATTCGTTGTGCTAGTATTGTGGGCGATTTTTATTTGAAGTATCATGTGTATTAGTACCTACTTAAAAGCAAATTTTTGTTCACTACGTCACAGACTGAGTGTTGCATCGCTGAAGTACTGTGTATGATAATATTTCAGAATAGTTGGATTGTTCAGCCCATTTTCAGGACATAATTTTGGTTCTTCTATCATCATCATCATCATTTCAGCCAAAAAACGTCCACTGCTGGACATTGGCCTCACCCAATTTGGGGGGGTTTGCCATAATCGCCACGCTTGGCAGGCGGGTTGGCGATCGCAGTATGGTGGTAAATTGCATTGGAACACTGCTGCTCGTTCTCTAGTAACTCCCTTAGCCGCCTCTAACGACACCCACGGGAAGAAATGGGATGGAGGTATGGTGCGTCCGGCACCACACGAATAACGATTCTTCTATAATAAAATAAAATTCCCTGAAGTTTGAGCGGGTTATAACAAAGAAAGCCATTATAATATTAACATAACAATTTCATTTGAAGTCACCTCTAGCTTCACAGTTTACCTTCCATTATTTTACAGCTTCCCTTCGACATGGGACATATCAAACAAGCGTGAGCCGTAAATCAAGAAATTAAGCTATTACGGCCACATCACAGTCGGCGCTCCTTTTGATTTGAACGTTTTTTTTGATACAAGAACAATTTTTAGACATCCGGACGACAACGCACGGAAAGTAACGACTTTATAATTTGAAACATGTTTTTGTTATCGATTATGTTAGAGAAAGCGTTTTTGGGATGTTTTTGTGTAGTTATCTTACTGTTTTTAGTGGTGTTAAATGTGGAAGAATTGTATCGTTATGCTATTGTTGTAATTCTGTTGAAGTCTTGTTGAACAAAAATTGAGCAAATAAAATTAAATATCTATGGTTTTTCTAGTATCACTATCACCTGCCTAGCCTATTTCCAACTATGTTAGGGTCAGTTTCCAGTCTCACCGAATGCAGCTGAGTACCAGAATTTTATATGGAGCGACTGCCTATCTGATCTCTACAAACCACTTAAGTTCAACACCATCCCCATTATATCCGACGCATAATTATTAATATCTTATCCCCAGCTAAAACATAATAACACAACAGTTACCACCCAAAAATAACTTAAAAAAACATACCCTAATAAACTGAACATACCCAAAAAATTACCACTTCAAGCAACACGATGTAAGTTCAAATACGTATAAACAAAAGCGGGTCGGGCGTCCAGCCAACCGATGACAGTCCCACGAGACCTTTACAGACAAACATCTATAACACCCCCCTCTTTTATACCCCCTTTTGACTCTTCCCCCTGTCTTGCCTCATGCCTCTTGCCTCTTGCTAGCCCCGGATGCTCGTCCCACTTGAGCTTTTCTTTTATTCCTTGCCTACTCTTATGTTTATTTTTGTTTTCCGTTAGCCGGCGGAAATAATGGCGTTAGGATGTTGTGGATCTGCCTACTTTGGTAGGGTTTTGTTTTATGAATGGGTTTCTTTTAATAGAAAACTGATTAGAGAATTAAATAATATAAATTCATAGGTACCAGCCAAAGAACGATTGGACTCCTATTACTGCATATGCTGATTCAGAAGATGATCCCACTAGTGATACACAGGTGTCCTCTTCGTGAGAGAGAAAATCCCACTACTGATAATGAGTAAAACAGTACTATCAAAATCAAATCAAAAATGTTTTATTTCATTAAATTATTACACGATGGACATTAGACAGTTGGTGGCGTCTCCTTTTAAGCATGTGCCAGGAGGCGCCGATCTTTTATATCCTTCAATTAGTGTAACATGTTACTAAACAAAATTTTATGAATAAGTGATTTTTATTTATAATCATTAGTCTGTTGGTGGGTGTGTATACGTGTGTATATGTGTATGTGAGTGTGTGTGTATATGTGTGTTATTGTTTTAGTCGTAAGCGATTTTACTTTATATTTAATAGAAGATTCTCTACGTCATCGTAGCATAAATTGTTTATCCACTTAACCAGCAACGATTTGCATTCTTTAAACGATAGTACTAAACAAGGTGGTTTGATTTCTGAATTGACTTCGTGAAAGTAACAGATGAAAGAAAACTCGAGTCATTACTGAATATTTGACTTACCCTATACACACAACAGCTCTGACAGAAAAATATTATATTCTGACACAACAATGCAACCCGTACCACGTACCTACGGCGTTTCTGGAGCTGCAATAATACGTAACTCAAGATGCAGTTTTTTTTTAATAAATCAAAACAATTACATAATATAAAATGTATAAATACATGGTATCTTTAGATAAAAGAAGAAACTAAAAGCGGAAAAACAACGCGAATTCCGCATGAAGCTCCACATTATTCTTCCGTATTCCCAAGATGACCTTTTGTAGGCGATAGAGTTGTGGAGTGGCGTCATTATTCTGTTCTCATTCAATTCTATATTTTACCACATTTTATATAGAAGCGAAAACAAATGAACAGCGTGCATTGAGAACAAACCAGCCCCGCAGAATGTACATTAATTAAGAGGCTTACTGTTTTCAATTACGCGTTTTTCGTTTCGACGATTCGTGCTTATGTAAGTGTTCCTATTGAGGTAGAAAGTATAGGTACTTGGGACTTCTTTAGGAAGGGTAGGATACAATGGATTTTATTTTAGCAAAGAAAATCCAAAAAAGTTAAGATTTTCATAGTAAGTATCGTATAATTTCGTATTTATTATTGTTCAACCATAATCATTCTCCTGCCCATTTATTTGGGGTCGGCTCAACGTGTCTTTTTCTTCCACACTTCTCTATTAGTCGTATTCACAGTAGTCACCCCCTTTCTACCCATATCATAAATTCCCACAGCCAATCCATCATTTCTTTGGTCTCCCTCTACTCTTATAGCCATCGTCATTCATACTCAAAACTTTCCTCACATTATTGTACGACCATCTTAAAACACAATTACAGTTAGAGTTACGCCCCTATTACTTACTCTACACAATTAAAAACAACGTAAAGATGTCATCATGAAAAAAAAATACCCTCAAACAAACTGAAATTGCAACACCAAGCCACACGACAGTGCAAATTGAAAATCATTGTCTACACAATCTTTAACGGCTTAACGACTAAAGCATATACCACACTACACCTACTCTAAAGCTTTGTGCACATCAATGGCTGATGCCACAAAAGTGCGAAACCTTACCGCGGTCAGAGAAAAGATTAATAAAGCTTAGAACACACTCAACACCTGTCCTTTGTCGCTAATGGACCGCCTCTAATCTCGAGAGAAGTAGTGCGGTGAGGAAAAATAAGAAAATATAGTTTCTTTTCATTATGTTGGTACAATGTATGGTTATATTGTTGTAGGGCTTTTGTTTTCAATTTTATTAAGTAATCTATTGTACTGAATTATTTTATATATATTTCCAAGTATATGATATTAAATTTCAATATGTTGAGTAGGCTTCCAAAAATTACATATCCATTTTTTTTAAAAAGAGTGAAAAAGTTGGCTAAAAGCGCGTTCAGTTGTTGGCTACTTGCTTATAGACTTCGGTACATATTTTTCTAGAGTTCCGTTCATATTACATCATGGAATTTTATTTTGTTTACGATGCTAAAAGCATCTATCATAAATAAATCTAGTCAAACTTTAGTAGCCACAAACTCAAGGAGCTAGCCCTCTCCAGACTTCCCAAACAAGAAGCGTCCAAAAATTAAAAGTTACATTCCGGTTCCAACCGGTTTGAGCTGGAAATAATTGGAGGAGACTCGAGCTAACCACCCGGATGGGGGTAACAAGCGAGTTATCCGGATAAAAAGGCAAGACCGGGTAACAAGCCGGGCGAAATGCAGTAACGAGGATGCAACCGAGCTTCTCTCAAGAAGTATGGCGTTGTGGCGTCAAATATTGGCGGGAGAGTTGGGTCAAATGTTGGTGGGTTTGTTGGCTGAAAGTTTGTGCAAGGTTACGTGAGTAAGATTGCTGTGGGAATTCATAGAATATTTTGAAAAGTGAACCTACTAAGCGTTCACTATGTTGGGTATGATTTTACCTATTATAAGGAATAGAAATGCTCAGTAAATTGGGCGTAGATTTGGTTAAAAAAACTATATACCAATCTAATATGAAGTTTATAGCCGCCTCATTCACAACATAGTTCCCAATACTGAAGACGTAAATAACTGTATTTGTAAACAAAATTCTCATCAAAGCTAGTAATTTCCTAAGCAATTGAAATCTATGTCTAAGGTTAGAAAATGTAAATAGACATACTACTGCTACTACTACTTGTACTATGACTATTTCTAACTATGTAAGTTTGGTTGGCTGAATACTACATTTTACATGCGTTTTACTGCATTTTACATGTAGTAACTGCCTATCTGACCTCCACAACCAAGTTGCTTGGTAAGCCTTGGTAAGACTTCTTGTCAGACTTCTAAGCTTCTGACGACAATTTAAGATCTACGAAGGACAGCCGAGACCAACGGATTAGCGTGTTTTACGAGACACGGATAGACCTCGAAATGTAATGCAAGCGTAGCTTAACTTTCAATCGATTCATGCGGCTGTTTTCACTTAGCCTCGATATTCATTATTTTCGTGATCTCTATTTCTTTAATCAGCATATAATATCACCATCATCATTTCAGCTGAAAGACGTCCACTGCTGGACATAGCTCTCCGCCATATTGGGACAGTTTTCCATAATTGCCACGCTTGGCAGGCGGGTTGGCGATCGTAGTAATGTGATAAAATGCATAGAGAACACTGGTGCCCATTCTCTAGTTAGTCCCTTAGTTGCCTCTTACGACACTCACGAGAAGAAATGGGATGGTACACGGAACTTAGTAGGATTATTATATAAACAGAATTCAGTTGTCTAATCAGTGTAAACTACCCTAAATCTATTCAGCATTTTCCGGTAACTAGACTAACCTCAATGAAAGAATCTCTCAGTATTTGATATTACAGAGAACTTTAATTTATTAAAAATGTATGTACCTACATTTTGTAAAAGATGAATTCTAAGAAACAGTTCCGCCTCGTTCTTTCAAACAAGTAATATAATTATGTTGGTAATAATATTTTTTTTTTCTGAAATCTTCATGATTAATTGTATGTATACAGAGATGAAGTATTTTTTGACGTACTCAACTTCTTAGAATTTTGTATGTAGGACGGACGGCTGTTATTTTTATGAATTAGTAACTAGTTGGTGATGATAAATAATTACAATTCTATATATTAAATTCCTTGTGATGCCGGACGTAAAGAACAGCACCATCTCCATTTCTTCTCGTGGGTGTCGTAAAAGGCGACTAAGGGACTTAGCTGCTAGAGAATGGGCAGCAGCGTTCTCTATGCATTTTACCATCATACTGCGATACCCAACCCGCCTGCCAAACGTGGCGATTCTGGCAAACCTTCCCAAATTGGGGAAGGCTTTTGTCCAGCAGTGGACATCTTTCGGATGAAATGATGAATCCTACTTATAATGTAAATGTGAAACTTTGTGAGGATGCCTGGATATTTGTTACTCTTTCACGCAAAAACTACATAACGGACTTTTATGGAATTTGGAACACAGGTAGTTTATAACCTGGATTAACTCGTCGAATGCCTTAATTAGAGACACAATAGAAAGACAATTGCTTATGTCGCACTGTGTATATTTTATTCCGATAGTAGGTACGTTCCCGCGGAATAGTTTTCGACCGGCACGCTGGTGAAGCCGATGGTAAAAGCTAGTTACTAATATAAATACGTGGCTTGTAGCTCAGTATTAACAGCCGCACGGGTCAATCGATCAGGTTAAACTGCGCTTGCCGCGGTTGGTCCGTGGATGGGTGATCATCTTTACATACCAAGTTCTCTGTATGCGTCGGAAAGCATGTTAAATGTTGGTCCCGGCTGTCATTAATAGATCTTTAACAGTCATCAGAAGCCCGAAAGTCTGACAAACAGTCTTACTTAAGGGGTATGGTATTACCTTATCTTGCCACTGGATTGTGGAGGTCTGATAAGCAGTAGCTGGTAATCCGGTTTGACTGGAAGCCGACCCCAACATTGTCGGGAAAAGGCTGGGCAGATGATAACAATGAATTACTAACATAAGTCATGTCCCATATCTATAATATCTATAATCTATAATATCTTAGGACAACCAACACACCGTCATCTGATCCCAAACTAGGCAGAGCCAGTACTATGGTAACCAGACAACTAATAAATATAATTATATATTTCTAAATACATACATATTATAGATAAATTACACCCAGACATAGAACAAATGATTGTGCTCATCACACAAAGATTGGTCCTGGGTGGGAATCGAACCCACGACCACAGTCTTAGCAGTCAGGGTCACTAACCACTAGACTTACGGGCATATCAACATGAGTAATATGAAAACAGCTAATGCTTTGGTGGGTAAACATTTTGACCAGTCCCTAATGTTGTATGGGGTTGCTGTCCAAAGCCTGAAAAATCTCATGCCCTGAGTACGATGCAACTACTCTTGATTAAAACTGATAGGGTGGGCTGAATGTATGAAGAAACTAAGTAACTAAAAATCCACACTATAAACAAAACAATACAAAAATGTAAATGCGTTTATTAAACGTCGAACGTTTTATCCGCGGTTCGTTGACTGACATGAACACAATGATTCGTCAAACTCGTCAGTATGACGGCCGTCTATCGGCGGCTGAGCGTGCGTCAGTCTTTTATTTATTGTTTATTAAAACGATAATAATGGCTTCGATGATTGCCACGCTGGCTCTTAGACTATCAATAGCTTACTTTGTAGTTTAGAATGAGATGAACAGTAGCTGCTAATTTGATGGACAAAAGATGGACAGGTGCGGAAAAAATGGATACAAAGAAACTAATTTTGGATAGATCGGTATACAGCCCTATTTTTACTGTAAGAAATAATAGTTTCAAGATCAAAATATTTTTATTTCACATAAACCTACATGGGTACTTATGAAATGTCGGGAGGTAAGCGTACGGTTCTAATTTGTTGATTCGTACGGAGAAGAGCCGGCAAGAGACTCCATGGCTACTCTTTTAAAAATAATTGGCTATTACCAATGGTTTCAAGTTACAGTGTTAACAGGTATGGGATAGTGTAGGCCTGTCAACAAGTACCAGGTACTTAATAAAATAGAAAATTTAATGTAGATGACAAGCAAGCTTTCCCGCTCAATCAATAAACCTGAGTTCCTGTAAAACAAAAACAGAAAACGAACTGCAGTGCCAGTTCCGAGCCAAAAGTAAAATGTCTAATAATAAAATTATTATAATTCAATCTTCACTATCGATCGACACGTGCCTCTATTTATAAAGATATTAACCTTTTCCCGTCAACAATATGCGGTGAAATGTAAATATTTATTTTTATACAATCCCACCGTAGGTGCTGGCCACGCAACTAAAAGTTTAAGAATAGTTCACGAATAAAATTTGGGAAACGTACACAGTAAGCCGCCACTTGCCTTTAGAATAAACATAGTGGTCTTTGTGAACTACTGACGGGCATTACAATAAATGTACCGAGGAACGAACACTTAATGAAATAACAAACATCGATCGCTGTTCAGTGTTACCTATCAGACGGATCTAAATACTTCTTTCTATCTAAACACTGGGCTTTTGTCTATCCAACAGAGCGAGGGGCGATAAAACACAATGATGTATCTGTGGAATGATTTCATACCTGAAAGAGTGCGGAGTTTAATGAAACATTGTTGGAACTGTTACAGATCGAACGTTTGTCAAAACAAACCGAAAAACCACCTGTGTTTCAGTCTGTTTCAGCTGAATGGAAGAATAACACAGAATGTATGATCTGCTTATTTTCTCTTACCAGTTGTAAAATTCATTGAGGAAAGAAATGGATTCGGGCCATATATTATTTTCTAGGCTACGAGATAGCAGGCTACTACTGTATAGTACGGTACATAAAATACGCCATACCCACCATAAACTAGATGGTTTTACTGTATGAGCTCTCAAGAGATGCGTTTGAGATCTTAGCGGCATACCATATCGGACAAAATGTGGCATAAAATATTTCATAATGCCATAATTTGTACTTAAGTGGCAAGTCCAATTATGCACAAATTGCTGAAGCCAATTGTAAGTAATAAAATAATGTCCAGTTAATAAAGGGATTCTTGTATTCTGAATTTTATTACTTTAGTGCGTCAGAAACAATTGCCTTACGTGAAAAAATAATCATTAACTGACCGTACCGATGATTCCGAATTTAAATCTCAATAAAGTTCCAGATTTGTCGGCCATCTTAATAATGCGCGATATCGCACAAAATGGCTGGTGTCATTTTAAGCCCCCTTTCTTCCGTCCGCAACGATTTTAATAACAACATCTCCGCTTTCTTTATTCGTTCTTTTGAAATCTCTTTTAAGCTGAAGTAAGTTTATTACTAGTCAGATCAGGAATTTCAATCTCACATCCTGAGTGAGACTTCTTTGATGTAACCGGTGTGAATTGATGGGGAGATAACAATCTTAATTGTTAGAGAGATAGGGTTGAGTTTAGTGTGGCTGCGAGATTTCATTGATGGTTCTTCTAAAACTGAATTTGCACTCATTAATACTATGAATCTCATTCATTGTGATAGCGTGTTCGCAGAAGAGGTGTTGACGTCTTGTTATATATTGAGATTACGTACGAACATGAATATTCTATATTCAACTGGTATTTCTTGTCACTTAGATCAAATAACAGTACATAATTTATTATGTAGAGTGTTGTGGTGCTTTGAATAGATAGTTTCGTCATTGTGGATTGGGGATGTAGCTCATTCACATTGTAAAGGCTCGTCCAACTGTGTTTGGCCATCGAGTCGGGTTTCATTTACAATTTTGGGGATAAATAGGTGTACACTTAGCGTAAAAGGGACACTGTTAGATTGATTTCAAATCAATGTGTATAACAATGGTTGTGTAACATCAAATTATGTTTGTAGGGGCTTTTGTTTGTATCTTGAAATTAATTATCCTTCCACTTGTGATTACCCTTTTATATTTATATCAGAATCTACAGTGTTTTCAAATCAAAATTCCCATGCAACATGAACCATATGAGATAATATGTCCTACCAACCATTCAGGAGCCGATTAATACGGATACTAACAAAAACCTAATTAAAATAGGAAATAGAATATAAAAAATAATAGATCATCTCACTCCTATAGAATATCAAAGAAATATAATGTCATTATCTCAAAACTTGGTAGATCAAAGAAACAACGTCAATACGGAATGAGCGATCTCCATAATAACAGTCATAATGGGGGCTCTTGTAAAAAAAGTCTAAATTAATTTCCCCGATCCGTTTCTTGGTACAAAAGGGGCTATCTCTTTGATAGACTTTCTTGTACAGTCGCATTCGTTGGCGGTATGCAAATGACACGGGGTTAGTTTTTTTTTTCGTGTAAAAGGAAGGAAGAATGTTGTTAGCTATGTTTTGAGAGTTCTGTAAGATTAATCATTTTTGTGTGTAGTTTTATTTGGAGGAAAAATCGAGGATATGGTGTGTCTTTTTAGGATCAGTTAGCACTCTAGCTGTGTAACGACTAAGCTAAGTTATTTCTGTTGGTTATTTTTGTTTCAGTAGTAGTCTCAGGTAATAGGCTGGCCCCTACTCATCATTATCATCATTTCAGCCGAAAGACGTCCAATGCTGGAAATAGGCCGCCCCCAACCACAGCCACTTCGATCGATTCTGTGCTTCTCACATCCAGCAGATTCCTGCGGCCTTCACTAGGTCATCGGTCCTCCTTGTGAGAGGTCTTCCAACGGTGCTTCTTCCTGTACGTGATCGTCACTTTAGAACCTTCTGGCCCCATCGCCCATCTGGCCATCTGTCGGCTCTACTATATGGAATTTAAACATAACTGGCGAAATGTGGGTAGTATAGGTTACCTCTGCGACGGGATGACAGGCATCGTGTTTTGTAATTTTATAAAAAAAAAATTTTTGTTCCAAATTCAACATTTTCGCTTATCTTCTTTGTAAAATAAACTTACGGCCCTGACTGTACATAATAATTTATGCAAGTGGTCAGCGATTGCTGAATAGGGGCCTTTTAATCATAAAATGATTTTCCCCATACAAATAGATCCTTCATGAATAGCTCGGGGTCTCTTAAGAAAATGTTAAGTGCATTAAATTCTGTTTAGAATAAAATCAATTATCTTTACGCCGGGATTTTTTCAAGCGGAACTCAAAAGGAATTATGCTTGAAATCATTTTCTGTGAGATAATAGACTTAAGACTTTTCGTTTAATGAATAAAAATTGCATGTATTTTAAGTATCTACGTACTTGCGATATTTTTACGCCTTGCTTGTCGTGTGATTTACTTTGATTTGTATTTAATATATCATTAGTATAATTATGTAAATAGAATCAAACTTCATGGCGTGGTTTTATTTATAGATTTACGCCTTGCTTCTTTTTAGTAGAAGCACAGGTCTATAAGTTAATTGCACCTATAAAATAGATTTAATATTAAGTTCCTTTTATGTGCATAACATTGTATGATAGTATTATATATTGTTTTGGTTTAAAAATTAAGGCTGCCACAGATATACACGACGCGACTCCAGTAGAACATTTTTTATCTGTGGGAGTCTTTAGGTTAGGCAAAAGGCAAATTCTAGTTTGGTAGTTTTATATGTTATAAAATAATGAACTTCTTAGGTAAGAATTGTTTAAGTAAATAATGTACCTACTGAATGGATATCATTAATAACAGAAAACAAACATCGCGTAATTTACTAAAGCTCTTACGAGTACACAATCATCAGAATTCGAAATTCGAACGCCTTTGATTTCAGAACGATTATGTACCGAACGCTAATAAAGTCACCATTTTATTTTGATCCTTCCCCTCCCCCGGTCGCCTTCATTGCTATGGCCACAGAGGGGTAGGCAAATGGAAATCCACGGCCTAACTTAAATAAGCATCTTATTCAATACAGAGAAATGTAAACAGACAATCAGTTATTTTAAAGATAGAATTTGAATTCGTGAATAAGGGGTGGGCGGGGCGCAGGGAGGGTGATACGTAATTTGACAAACGCTTTGAAACAACTTCGATAAGTAAGCTAAAGACTTCGGGTTTGAAATTCGAATGTTAATTTTACCTACGGCGAATTGTATGAATTACTTAATTTAGGAGTCTGCGTTGAAAATACCTAAATGGGTGTTATTGAGTCATTATTGATAAAAGAACATGAAAATTAAGTTAAATTTGCATTCACCGGATGTCTTAATGATTTTCTGAATATTTTGTCAAAAATTGCATGACAATAATTAAAGATTTAGGCAATAAAATCTCATCTATTAATTAGGTTTTATTAAAACTTGTCAAAATTAATAACATGGTTTGGTCGCATTCACCAAACGATACTAATAGAATACATGACAGACTCATTAACATAATACACTTGTGCCGCAAGAAAAAAAAGAGAGAATCTATGGTTTTTATTTTATCTGTGACATTAATCTTCCCGCCAATTCGACGAGGTGTTTTATAGGGTACGCTTTCCAGTCCCGCGGTTCTGTAAATGGAAAGAATTGGCAGCAAACAACACGCCCCGGTCTCTTTGAAACTGTCGAATGTAATCTGTTTTGTTAATTTTCAACGTCGTCTGTCGGTGTTTTTCATCTAAGCCCCGGGAAAAGGAAAGGTTAAGTTTTATTTGCTTTACCCCGGGAATGATTATTGAGCGTTTGTTTCATCGCCACAAATAAATGGAAAACATTTGTATTTTTTGTGAACGTGTACGTAGAAGAATTTGTTTTGGAAATTGGAACTGATTGGCTTTAACTTTTTTTTCCAATAACATTTTGACTCGCTGTTTTTTTTTAAATGTGCTTACTTTCATTTATATTTTGTGCCTGTTTACGTTTTTACTCACATGTAGGTGGGATTTAGAGGTTCCTGACTTATTACGGAATCGGACTAATATAATCCTGATGTCAGATACATAGATATACCTACCTACTGCTCTTTCTTTGATTATGTAACCATTTCTTTGAATATGTAACCATTTCTTTGATCGATTAATTATCAAAGAACGAACTCACACACACCCACATAATTAAAATATCACTACCTATACAAGCGTAAGACGGAATATTAAACCATTATGTATCAGGGGACTCCTTATTTGAATAAGCACAAATTGTCAAAGAGATTTTATCTGGTTAAACAAAGATGCTCCTTCTGTTAGCTTTTGGCCCTGTTTAGGGGTGCCTATTTAATGGGATCGGGTAATACGCTTGATGATGCCTACGATTTCGTTAACCCCCTTGTTAATAGGGGCTGTTTTGTTTCGTCGATCCGTTTCGGTAAGATAAGGACGGAAGATACGATTATGAAAATGCGGTCGTAGGATATTGTAAGCAGCTTATTTGTTGTTATTGTTGTTATTACGGTTAAGAGAGATTTATGTATTTATTGCGTTCGAATTTATGTGGCTATTGGCATAATATGTGGGTTTTGTGATTGGGTTTTATGTGTTGTTTTACAATAATACTTTCAGTATTCCTAAACGGTATAATAATAATTGTTTTTTATCTGTGAAAAAGTGACGCTTTACCTACTTTTGGCTTGCTATTGGAAATGCATAATAGGTATCAAATAGGTAGATAAGGATTTGTGGTATCTTAAATCTAAAAATTAATTCCCCGAAAATATTTTTATACCCACACCGATTTTTATGAATAGGTTTTACAACAAAGAAAGTTATCAGCATAATAGTACCTAGAACTGTTTTTATTCCATTTACTTACTCTTACTAAATAGAGCAATTAGAAACAGCGCCTTCGGGAAATTAAAACCAACAAATAACAGCTAGCATTACAAAAACACTGACAGGTAATTTAAGACTACACGTGTTCAATCTAAAAGCGCTTGCAACTAAAAATAAGCGAACTATCAACACTAATCACACTCAAAATACTCCGCGTTTGAACCGCAAACAAAAATAGTTTCCCCTCTAAAACATCTCGAAATCACGGAGAATCATCAATTCCAATTACGAACATCCCCAACGTGAGAAAAATCCGACAAAACACCCAATCACGTCGACCACAAAGGCCGCTTTACACCCCTCCTTCTTTTTTTAAAATCATCTGTCCCTACCGTCATCGTGACGAAAGATAGCAGTGACGTCATTAGCGGCTGCCGTGTCATCGTGACACGATTTGTCGGCGTTTATCGCGCGATTTTTTGCCGCGAACGCGTGCTATCGCCACACGCACAATATGCGTAAATTTTTCGCCAGCTAATGTGTTGGAAGTAACTTTTGCGAGATAAGCGATGAAAGCGAACGCTGAACGCGATTTTTTGTTCGGTAATTTTGTGTAGGAAAACGTTTATCGTGCGTTAATTTGAAAAGTAAGGAAAATCTTTCAGAATTAATAAAATTTGTAAGCGGAAAATAGCGGTGGTATCTTAATTTGGATTTCATATCATCTTCGTAGGAATAAAAGTAGGTAATATTATCTTAAAACAGCAGAGTGCAATACGTAGTAGATTGAGTAGAGTATTTTGTAAAGCTCTTCAAAAATAACAAAACAGTCATCCAACTCGGTTACATAATTACAACGCAATCCGGCTGAAATCAACAAAATGGTAAACTGCAAAAAAAAAAAAAGTAAGCTCATAACTTTTTTTCTCTTCCAAAATACTAACCCTTGCCAGCATAATGCGGAAATAAAAACATGACTTTAAAAACCATTATTTTCGCGGCACAAAGTTCGTTCGGATACGAGCATGAGGGGTAAACGCGGGCACTAAAAAGCACAAGAGCGCTTCAAATGGCACGCGTCATGGACCACAACAAACGAACGCGGCGGATAGAAACGACAATCGGTATAATTTTAATTAGAGAAAAATTGCCGCGGCGAAATGCGCAAGTACCGTGTGTACAGTCAGGTGGTGTAGGCTGAGCCTAATTTTTATTCAACTGACAGATGGATGACAGTTGTCAATAAAATATGTCGATTCGTTGAAACTTTCAGAGCTGTCACCCGTCATAGTTATAAATGGCTTTTCTTTAAGTGCTCTTTCTTTATTTTTCTAAAGTATCTATTTTTCAATTTGAATGAAAATTGAAGATTGATTGAAATAAGTCTCGCATTAATCCGATATAAGGTATTGCTCCGGCTTTAAAAAGCCTTCCAAACTGGAATACAGAGCTCTTTTTATTAGCAAAAAAATAAAATTCACAATTATCATGCTGACGGTAAAAACTCATCGGAACAATACTCGAGGAACCCTTTCTGCAAACAATTAGCGCACAAGTGCACTCGGAACAACGGCAATAGAGCGTCCCTCTAGCAGCTAGAGTGGTGCAAAAGCTTCCGACTGGCTGCAAACCATCGTGCCTTTGCCTTTGCATCCTCGGTCGCCGCCCGTGGCTCAACAGTGCGTGCACATTGCCAGCCGCTTTTGTTTTTAATCTGTGGGAATGCATCGTATTTTGACGTTTCAAAAAAAGTATCTTGCTTTTTCTGTCAGTTGCCATTTTGGAAAAGAGAAAATTTTAAGTTAACTTGTTGTGATTATTACATTACGTGCTGGGAGTCTACGGTCTGACTCGACTTTTAAAGAACGGTTTATCAAATCTCACGAATTTCCTTTGAAATCCTGTTACTAGGGCATTATGTATTATGCCCTTGCTTTTTTTGGGTTGGAAATCATCATAATGACGTCTATTTTACTGACTAACAGCCACTCGTGAGTCGTGTTCTTGCCTATGCCAGAGCCACGGTAACTCTTTGGAACAAATCCTGGCAGGTATACATACTTTATTTACTTTACCGACTCTTTTATGAGGTATCCTTAGTTTTTAAATTGATTTATAGAAAGAAACAACAAAACTCAAATTAATTTTACCCTACAATTCTGATGGGTTTCCAGTACTTCTGAATGAAACAAGCATTGCGACATCGATATTAGAAATAGGTTTCAGAAGTGGGCGGCAATTGTGTGTATTGACAGGTCGTTACTTCATTGTCAGTTGGTATCGCGAACTGTTATCGACTCCCTCGCTATTTTCACGACACGAGAAGATAAGAACCAGGCACTAGATAATACGCCTGCGTGCTTTGTTTTTAGATCTATATCACTAACTGAGAAATGGTTTTAGTTTTCTATTAATAAATCTATACAAATAAATAAATTTGAAGTGTCTGTTTGTAATTTCGAATTGACTTTTCACTAAATGCATATGAAAGTATATATGGTACTAACATCAAAAAATCATTGTTTTTAAATTTTGTCTGTCTGTCTATTTGTCTGTCTGTTTGCTCCGGCTAATCTCTGAAACGGCTGGACCGATTTCGACGGGACTTTCACTAGCAGATAGCTGATGTTATAAGGAGTAACATAGGCTATATACTTTTTGTCTGAGTAGCACGTCCCTGTGTGATAATTTCTGAACACCACGCGGGTGAAGCCGCGGGCACAGCTAGTAATAAATAAGTTTCACTCTATTAGTTACACGGATGACTGATTGAATGTCTGATGGAAAACGCACAACCTAATCCCACTGAAAAAGAAATTGAAAGGAGAATGTGCAACTCTGGATATTAATGTGCTCATTCTTTTTGGTAGGTGATTTCCTTAGAAGGTAAAGAGAGGGAAACTTCACCATAGCGTGGCGTGGATGTAAGCGAAATCGCTGTCAGCTACCAAGTTAGACAGCTAGTAGTTTCTTCCTTTAGGGCTGATTTTTCAATAATTAGGTAACATTTATCTGATGAATAAATTTTGCGATTTGACCGCTCTTGTATGGAAAATATGTCAAACTGTCAGATTTATTCTTCCAACAAAAGATATCTGACTATTGAAAAATCAGCCCTTAATAAAACAAAAAAATATTAGTTGCACATACCTTGTTGCAATATTTACTTTATGTAACTTGAGAAGAACACTTCCTTATACGACTAGAAATGCAGTATCATCCACCATTGTATAAAAGTAATTTATTTGACAGCAATAAAGCATTTACTAAGTTGTGCTTCCGTTATAATGTCTTTCTCTTGATTGTAATCATAGCTCCAGCCTCTTACTCTATTCCCTATATATTTGTTTTATGAGGAACAAATAGACGTTTTCTCCGAGTAGCAAACACGATGTAAGCTTAGAATAAAGCAATAAAAACAACACAGATCAAATAACTCGAGTTATCTGGATAACAAAACGAAATCCTTAACTATTACTTGAACCGACGAACATTCCAACATCTCTGATAAGAAAATGTTAATACCAAAACTAATGTAAGTATTTTATGTTAACGACAATGATGTACTCTTAATTAACATTAAGTTTCTTCTGTCCAAAAACAAGTGGCGTGATTCTCAGAATTGTTATCTTACTAATGTTACATTAACTACTAAATGCTAGGTAATAATTCGTTAAATTATGAGAATAAACCACTGCTCAAAGAACCCGAGATTTAAGAAAATAAAAAACCAGTTCTGATTGGTCAGTATTGTTCGTTTTCTAAAATATGTTCTTACTTTGAATTTATAGGATCCGTTGGTCAAGATGGTATCGAGATTTGTAATTTTTGGCTTTGTCTAATGAATTTTTATGTAATTTGATATTCAAATCTTAATGATTTTTTAACCATTTATAAGAGTCTCAGAAACAAGAATGCCCGTTCAAGCTAAACGCAGAATTTAATAATTACTTTTGAACAATATGAATCATAAATTATATTTCTATTGGTCTGGACACATTAAAACTAATATGGTGAGATTTAATTATCTTTTGACGACATAATTATACTATTTGCGTTCAGTATTCAGTAGGAGGCCTATTTATAGTCTCAATTGTTCCGTAAAACAATGTATAACAAAACGTAGGCTAACTACAAACAATACTACCAGTCAATTTCAAAATAATAATGAAGTGATTATAACCTATATACGTAACAAAGCCATGAAATATACTAAGTAGTTGTGTATAATTAATTCCCACAATGCAAACCTTTAAAGCCTCTCTGAACGTCTGAATCCTCAGTACATTGTAATTATTGGATGAAAGTAACCTGCCTGTTTGATAAATGAGGCAAAGACGACCCGTCATTGTTCCACCAATGAAAGAGCTTTTGTCTATGGGCCGAGACAAAACCCTCGCTCGTTGTCTATGCCCCGCTCGGCTCACTCCTTTGTCGACCGTCGCGGTGTATTGTCGTGCGATGCGTCGGCGGAATCATTAAATGTGTTTAAAAAGAACAAAGAACAGCTTTGCAAATATTTGCGAAATTCTCACGGCATGAAATACTGTGCTTACATAATTAAAATGAGTCGCGGTATCTCCGTCAGGTTATTATTATGATGTTTTACCAACTTTGCATAAACGTGGTTTTTATCGAAGGAGAGAACGACAGGAAATACATATTTTATAGCAATTTTATACTAATATAAAACATAAAAAAATATGTCCGATCACAATTCGGAGTTTTATTGGCGTGAATTTATTAAATATTTTAAGACTGCTCATGATTATGAAAAATATTTCTTAACTTAGAACGAACCTGTATTTGAAACGCCATTGATTTACTGACATATTTCAATTGTTTAAAAGTTAATTAATTCAACAATGCAAGATCAGTGACACAGAAGAATACTAAAAAACATGAAAACAATACTTAAGAGCGGCCATATTGTGTAGAGATGCGCGAGCACAAGCACAAAACCTCATTGTGCGCCCATATGGGAATATATCGCTTGTTTTGTCATCCTCATTGTTGCTGACAGACAGACGGACAACTGAAAAGGCGGCCTTTGAATAGTTATGTAAGCAGGAAGGCACTTTGTGAATACTCTTAGTTACGAGGCTAAATATTCTATACGCGTTTGTTTAATGTTTCCGTTGTTTCAGCTCTGTAGGAACGATTTCAAATAGAAAACTGGTTTTTGTTTTTCGATTATTTTAAATCCTTGTATTGCTTGAGAAATGTATGCGATGCTTCATCATTATTTGACCTCCATAACCCTAACTGGGCTGTGGAGCTCAGACAGGCAGTCGCTCCAAGTATTGCCTAGAATACGATATCCCTTGGTAAGCCTGGCTGTCAGACTTTTCTGTATATGGCAATTATTAAAGTTTATTTCAAGACTGATTTTCCAACAGAACCTATCAGACAAGTACCCGAGAAAAACACTACTGTACCCTCAATAGATGATCTTTAAGAGGCTTTAATCTAATTCGAACTCAGTCGCCAACAAAATTATTTAAACAAACCACAATCTCCACTTTCCTCGTCCACCTTTCCAGTCCCGAACCCGCCGTATTCATGCTAATAGTCCAATTTATCACAAAGCCGCTATCCACCGCTACTTTTAACACGGAAATCTTTTCCCTGCGCCTATTAACCGAGTAACAACTACTTAGAGACACCATCCATTTTGTTTTGGAAACAAGTTAGCTGCGATCATTAACGCGGCAAGAATTGTGAATAAATCATATTAATATTATGTTATTTGTGTCGCCCCATTACTGATGTTCTGAGGTTTTAGTGAGAAATCTGATTGATAGTGTTTTCACTGCGACTGATGGAATTGTGGCTAGTTCTAATTTTTGCTGAGAAGATGAAGCTCTGGTGTGAAGCTGTGGTGCTTTTGTGTTTGAGGACTTCGTGGCGTGTAGGTACCGAACAGATTAGAATACTTTTTTATGAACCTATACCATAAAACTTACTGATATAAAAAAAATCAGCAGACAGTATTGACAGTAAAGGGAATCTGGGAACTACAAAATCTAATTTTGGTTCAAGACCTAGTCGACGACGAACAATTTTTTAAATTTTAGTTCAGTACCTATTTTTATTTAATTACTCGCAAATATAAAACGAAAGATTGTGCAATGAGGGCACCAGAATTGAGGTGACAGAAACAGGAAATGCATTAGCTTTTGACTTAAAGTATCAAGAAGTTTTAGATACAAATAGGTAAATATGATAGAAGTCAATTAAAAAGTGCGACACACAACACCTCGATAAAAAAACGCTGATTTTGGTTGATATTGCCTGCAGGCGCCACTGTCGATATGCACCCAGCCTTATCTCGTTACATCGTTTGTCAAGTGGGCTGAGAACACTGATGGTTTTGTCCAATCTGTCGAAGCGTGGGACTGGACATCATCATGGTGTGAACTAGCTATCACCATTATTTATATTTTTATTCGATTTTTTATTGAACACTCCAAACGCACGACAAAATTAAATCCGACCTTGTGACATCACAGCTAAAGTTTAATTTGAAACAGTAATCGCGGGGGAGTATTATCGAAACTAATCTTTTACGACTGCTTTGTCACACCAGTAGGTCCGACTTTATTGCAAGATAAATTCCCAAATCTATTTCGGAAGGTACGCTTTTGACATATATATGATAATGTGTTTGTTGAAACTGAAGCCGTGAAATTAAAAACCATTGCTATAAGACAATATTGTGTTGTATTAATTCACGAATTTTTAAATTACGTTCCGTTTTGAATATTTTGAGAGCCATTTTATTGGTCACAGTCAAATAAACACATATTCAAGTGTGTATTAAGATTCGTATATGTTCCGAGTTACTGTTTATCGGTGTATTATTTAAATAAGAGCGATAAATATTGACAAAAAAACTATAAAAGAGAATGTGTTTAATAGTCATATTTATGTATGAGCTAGGTTTAAGTTTAGTAACCAATGATTTTTACTTGTTCAAGAATATTTTTATGCGCCCATAACTTAAGGCTAAAAAAGTGACAATGATCTTCAAATGACCCAAACCGCATTAAGTAGATAACACAATAAAATATAAGATTTAAAGACGATTTTTTTTACTGACAATTTTCATCAAGAAACTCATGTTGACATAAGTCAAGTCAAGTTATGGAAGAACTGTCAAAATGACACGTCAATTTTATGCCTGTGTTAAAAGTTAGTGAATAATTACAGAGTTACTCTTTCGTGGAATACAAAGAGCATTGTGCTTAGTTATAATAATTACTAAAAACTTTGTACCCAGTAGCAATATAGAAGTAGTTACCACTTTATTAACGAAAGAAAAAAATGTTGTATTCTAAACAATGTTCCAACTTCAAGTCTTTTTATAGCTCATGTTCCTTATACATTAGAAGATAACTTAGCACACTTTTTTGTGTATCACACACAAAAGTAGTAATGTATTCTTAAAGCAAGCTTAGGTCAACACAAGTTGTGGTGTTTTGACGACTGTACAAATTAACTCAGTGTTGCCATGCCTAATGGTCGTGAAGGTAATTAAAGGCACAGATTAAAAGTAAAACGTTGTGATCTCGAGTTTCTCGGTACGTTTGTGGGAAACTTTCATTGTTAATTACTTTAAAACAGCGGTGTTATATGACTTTATCAGATCTTAGTTAGTCTGTTGATGAGTCGGATTGTTTAGAAGAATTTTGTGTTGGTAGCTTCTTCTTGTTTGAATCAAGATTATTTCCAAGTATGTTTGGTTGTGTTTACGGCCAATTAGCTTTTCGATGACGTGAGAAAACTCTATGTACCTACAGAAATATGTTTTCATATTACGATGACGAAAGAAAATACCACAATATAAAAAACCCGCACCTACCGTGATATGTTTCCTGAAAACTTTTCTTACCGATAAGCAGTCTTTGTGCTCGAACTTACCTGTAAACAAATAGAAAAAACAATAATTAATTTAAATGAAGACTATGATATAATGAAAGGTACTTATACCTAGCTTAAGTGTAGGATATAATTTTCGTCATCCACGCTGTGGAAAATACACAGAAAGACAAAAGGGAGAAACACAATTCTACAATTAACAAAACCCCTTTACTACCCATTGTGGTTTACATAAAATTATGTAGGTAGGTAATTGTTATTTTCCATTATAAATTCAGTAAGGTCTGTTCTTCAGAGCCGACCTGGTGAAATAACGGCCCACTAATGAGCATAATATTCATAATATTGTGCGGCTCAAAAGAGTCTTGTTAGGTCCACACACGCGGGTGTCGACAAGGTGGGACTCTATTAAATTCTAACGCCCTGGTGCACACTATGAGCGGCAGCGTTTTCATAAGCGACAGCGGGGACGTTTAGCTTCTTTTCACTTATTTATTCATCTTATTTTTGAATACGTAGGTAACGGCTTATGCACTATCCGTGTTAATTTTAAAGGTCTGCTTGCTAAATTAATCGGATTAAATATTTATGTAAATCAAGGGAAACTCAAACCTAAAGTAAGTTAATACTAATTAATAAGCTTCATTTACGTAAGCTACGAAAGCTCAAAAAACTTGCTTCAGCGGTGAATTTTCCCGTGATAAATAATTATGACACAAAACAGCTGATTAAATGAAAAGTTTTGTAGCAAAGGCACATAAATCTCCTCTTCTTCTAATAATATTATGTATGCTCCTTTAGTTTAATAAGTAAGTACGCTACTTTATAATCGTATGTATGCTGAGTTTGCAATATACCTTATGTGCATTATTCTACATTATTACGAGTGCATTCATTAAATAGTACGTTAACCGATGTGGTCGTTTCCTTGAATAACACCCACTAGGAACCCCAACATTACATGGCGACCCTGCCACGGGACTCTGCCAAGGGGATTGTTAGTTATAGTATAGTAAACATAGCTACTTAATAGTTTATAATGTGTCAGTCAACTGTGGAAAAAGAGGACGTTTTCCTCAGCCAAAACGCGGCTGGAGGCAACAATGACGCCACGTTAAAAGAAATCGGAGGCCACGTGGAGCGGCTTAGCACTGTGACCTATATTGTTCTGGCCATTATTGGACTCGTAGCAGTTTATGGAGGCCTGCGGATGTACAGAAGCTGCCACCGCACATGGATCCAGCAGGAAATTGGGATGAGTACCATGCAGAGAATTAGATCATCCATCAGAGGGCGCACAGAAGGTAACCAGAATCAGTAATTAGAAGTGAATATCAGTGAGTGAGCTAGTTACGCGATGTCATATTTCATAACGCTATAATTCCAAAGGTGCTAAAACCGTGCGCGGACATTCAGTAATAAGACACCGAACGGAAACAAAATGCAACGTCGGACTTTTTTCTTCGCATTTATGTAGAATGTGTTACATCTGTGTAATTGTATTATTAGATTAAGAATATTATGGTTGATATTTTGGAACAAAATTATGTCTTTTTAGTAGAAATACGTAATTATTTAGTAAAAAAGGGACAAACTAGATATAAGGGTAGTGTTATTTCAACTAAGTTAGATCAAGCAAAAAGCGCATACGAAAACTGTTGTAAAATATATTTACTTATTGAAAAAAGTAAGGATATTAATTTAGAATCAGCAATAGATCTTTATCAGAAAATAAAACAAAAGTACGAGGAAATAGAGAAATTGTGTATTTTTCCCGATACAGTAAATTTAGATTTAGGCAAAATGGATTTTGACATAAAGGTGGCGTGTAGTTTGATTCCAGTAATGGACGGTGTAGAGGCCACCACTAAGCGGTTAATAGACTCAGTGGAGATGTATGCTGACATGCTGGACAGCCCAGGTAAAGTATTGTTAATTACTTTCGTTTTAAAAAGTCGGTTGAATGAAAACGCAAAATTACGAATTGCAAGCTCATACAAAACTATCCGAGAATTAATTGGTGATTTGAGGAAATTTCTTTTACCTAAAAAATCATTTATGGCCATACAGACGAAGCTTCAGAATATTCAACAAGGCTCGAGATCCATTGAGGATTATGGTACGGAGGTAGAAAAGTTGTTTACAGAGCTGACAATTACCCAGGCAGATGGAAAAGAGGAAATATTTACAATTTTAAAACCAATCAATGAAACTTTTGCCATAAAACGTTTTTCAGATGGTCTACGTAGCGCGAAAATGAGCACCATCATCTCGGCACGCGGCTTCAGCAGCCTGAAAGATGCCATACAAGCAGCGAAAGACGAGGAGTGCACGTCTTTTCAACCACCAGGTAACATTTTGTATGCATCTAAAAATGGACGCCACTCGTCACACAATATTAGACGTTCTCAAGGTCAAAGAGGTATTTACCGTAGTCAATATGGTAACAATTACCATCGTGGGCATCAATTTAATAACCACTACAATCAAGGTCAGGGTTTTAGAGGGAAGTCTAGAACAAATAATCGGCCTTCATACAATAATCAGCGAGGAAATAGAGGTTCTACATATGTTAGGAACCGTGGACGAGGTCAGAACACATTTCCAGTAGAGGAAGTAGCTGACACTCGTCAATTATGCGATAAAGACGACGATGCAGGTACATCGAATCAGTTTTTTCGATCCTAAGCATTTTATATTATCATTACAAGGTGATGCGAAATATGTTACTTTTTATATTAAAAACATTAAATACTATTGGCTTATTGATACGGGTGCAACATTGTCAATTATTAAAAATGAAGTTTTGCCAAAAGATATAATTGTTAATAAAGATAATACTTTAATAAATGGAATAGGTGGTCAGCGACGCTCTCAAGGTTCTGTAAATTTAATGTTAAAATACGACAATGCCACGTTTCAGCATAAATTACTTGTTTTTAATTCACTACCACTAAAAGCAGATGGAATTATAGGCTTAGACTTTTTAGAAAAATTTAGTGCGAATATTGATTTAGGTTCAAATAATTTAACACTATGTAACGGTAATAAACAACATTATCTACATTTTGTTGATGAACATGATAGGTTGAAAAATCCTATGATTATTCCGGCACGCTCGGAATCAATTCATTTTATCATTGTAAATGAGAATGTAAATGGAGAAGTAGTAGTATGCAGTAAAGAGTTAGCGAAGGATGTCTTTATAGCAAACGCAATAACCACAGTTAGCAATAATAGGATTCCTGTTAAAATACTTAATGTTAGTGACAAGGAAGTAAGCTTGTCATCTTTTACACCAGATTTGAAAAGTTTGGACGAGTATAATATTTGTCAATTCAATAAGAGCAATATTGACGTTACCAGGGTTAAAACTTTGCTAACAGAGTTAAATTTAAATTATTTAGACGGAGAAGAGAAACAATCAATTGAAGCAATTTGTGCAAAATATTCTGACAATTTTCATTTAGAGGGAGATAAGTTAACCACAACTAATATTTATAAGCAATCAATCATTTTAAAACAAAACTCTACTCCAGTTTACGTCAAGCCGTATAGATTACCACAGGCACTAAAACCAGAAATAACTAAGCAAGTTGATAATATGTTAGAAAATGATATAATCGAAGAGTCAAATAGTGAATGGTCCAGTCCAATTTTATTAGTACCTAAAAAAAGCTGCAAAGGTAATGAGAAGAAATGGCGTTTAGTTGTAGATTACAGGAAATTGAACGAGGTTATTTGTGACGACAAATTTCCTCTACCAAATATTAATGAAATTTTAGATACGCTTACTGGAGCCATTTATTTTACTCATCTTGACCTTCACCAAGGTTACTATCAGGTAACTTTAGAGCCCAGTAGTCGTAAATTAACAGCTTTCACTACAAATACTGGTCAATATTGCATGAAACGTTTACCGATGGGTTTAAAGATCAGTCCTAATGCCTTTAGTCGTATGATGTCTGTAGCGATGTCTGGTTTAACTTACGATAAATGTCTAGTATATCAGGACGATCTCATTGTATTTGGAAGAAATCTGTCTTCCCATAACAAAAATTTAATAACTGTCATGGAGAGATTGAGAAAAGTAAATTTAAAACTAAATCCTCAGAAATGTGAATTTTTAAAGAAAGAAATTCTTTATTTAGGACATTTGGTTACAGACAAAGGTGTTCTACCAGATCCAGAAAAAACTAAAGTATTGAAAAATTATCCTACTCCCAAAAATGCAGATGAAGTAAAACGATTTGTAGCTTTCTGCAACTATTATCGTAAATTTATAAGAAATTTTTCGGATATAGCAATACCTTTGAATAAATTAAGTAGGAAAAATGAACCATTTATTTGGTCTGATGAATGTCAACACGCTTTTGAATTTTTAAGAAATGCTTTAATATCGTCACCGATTTTACAGTACCCCGATTTTCCCGAAAATCATGAATTTATTTTACAAACAGACGCTTCGGGTACTGCTATTGGTTCTGTATTATGTAATAAAGATCTTAGACCAGTTGCATATGCCAGCAGACCTCTGAATAAAGCAGAAAGAAACTATCCAACTATTCAAAAGGAACTTTTGGCAATAGTGTGGTCCGTTAAATATTTCAGACCATACTTGTATGGAAACAAATTCACCATAATGACAGATCACAAACCATTAATATATCTTTTTGGTATGAAAGATCCGTCAAGTAGATTACTTAAATTTCGATTAACTTTAGAAGAATATAAATTTAAAATAGTCTATGTGAAAGGAAGGGATAATGTTGTGGCCGATGCTTTATCGAGACTTTGTATAACCTCTGATGAACTTAAAAGTATGAATGAACAAGTAATGGCTGTAATGACAAGAGCGCAAAAGAAAAAGCTGAATGAGCTAAGTAAGAGTAAGAATGACGATGAAAAGAAGGATCTTAATAAATCCATTCACAATTGGACTGATCAACCAAGAGTTGTGGATATATTAAGAAAACCGTGCGATTCGGTAGAAATGTGTTTGATTGAAGGCAACAAATTAAAACAATTTAGAGATAACGACATGATAACTGAAGAATTTGAATGTTTTACATTTATAGAGGGTAAAAAGACATTATACATTAATCTTAATTTCAAGGCGCATTTCTCGCGAGCCGGATTTGTGCAAAAATTAAGATATTTTTGTGAAAAGATACGTATTAATGAAGTGTGTATAATTAAAAATAATGATAATATAAACTTCATCAAAAGTGTTTGTGATGAAATAACAACACTTACTAATTGGTCCGGACCACGAATATGCATATTACGAGGCGTAAAAAGAATAGATGACGACAACGAAAAGACACTTATTATGAATGACTTTCATTTACTGCCATCCAGTGGTCATGCTGGAGTGCGCAGAATGATAAAGACAATCAAAAGTCGATACTATTGGCCAAGCATCGACAAGGATGTCCAGGAATTTGTTAAAAAGTGTACAAAATGTCAAACCCATAAATATTTTCGTAACATAAAAGAACCGATGGAAATTACCACAACAGCTTCCTCAGCTTTTGAAAAGATATACTTAGATGTAGTGGGTCCCTTAGATAGAGACGAAAATGGTAATTGTTATATATTGACTATGCAATGCGAGTTAACAAAATTTGTACAAGCTATTCCTTTGCAAAACAAAGAAACAGTGTCCATTGCAGATGCATTTGTTAGACAGTTCATATTAAGATTTGGTATTCCGGCGACAATAGCTACGGATCGAGGTACAGAATTTATTTCTGCAACCATGGAACAGGTTTGTAAAATACTTAATATTGAAAAATTATCTTCTACAGCCTATCACCATCAGTCAATTGGAGCTCTTGAAAATGCTCACAAAACTTTAGGTGCATTTTTAAGGATCCAGTGTGACAATTATACGGATACATGGAGCTATTGGCTACCATTTTGGTGCTTCAGTTTTAACAACACAGTCCATTCAGAAACAAATTACACACCATATGAACTTGTTTTTGGAAAACTTTGTCAAATACCAGATAGAGTAAGTAATACCGTAGAACCATTGTATAATATCGATAATTATCCACTACAATTAAAATACAGGTTACAATTAGCTCACGAAGATGCAAAGAAAAATTTGTTGATTAATAAATATAAACGGAAAGAAATATATGATAAGTCTGTCAATTCTGCAAAATATGAGAAAGACGATTTGGTTTTAGTAAAAAATGAAGCACGAAGTAAATTAGATGCAATATTTAAAGGTCCCTATACAGTTATGGAAGATTTAGGTTGTAACGTAAAAATAATTAAAAATAATAAAATTGAATTAGTACATAAGAATAGGACAAGGCCTTTTTGTCAATAGATTTGAATGTAAAATTTAATTTTAGATAACATTGCAATGTATAATGATAAGGATAAATTTCAATACCATTTTATTTTTTTGTAATAATAACTGTATGTCTATTAAACACTATTATTTTAAGAGATGATTTTTCTAGTAAATATCTAGTAATAATTATGTAAAAAAAAAAGAAATTAGGTACTACTCTTTTTTTTTTCTATGTCCCCGGGAGGTGAAGTGTAAGAATAATATTATGTATGCTCCTTTAGTTTAATAAGTAAGTACGCTACTTTATAATCGTATGTATGCTGAGTTTGCAATATACCTTATGTGCATTATTCTACATTATTACGAGTGCATTCATTAAATAGTACGTTAACCGATGTGGTCGTTTCCTTGAATAACACCCACTAGGAACCCCAACATTACACACCGCTATTCGCCCACACCATACACCACCTGTCTCAGTATTCGCACATTACCCCGCAAAGCCTTCACACATGTGCCCTGAATGCACAAAGACATATAATAACATAAGGCGGCCCGCAATTAAAAAATTTAAGGCACTTTGTCGTCGCCCTAGCCTTTAACTCCCACTTCCTAATGTAAACGCAAAAGGTGGGTAGTTTCATAAAGATTTTGTAGTTAGTGCAGTTTCCATTACGTACATTTTGTCTTTAAACATATGAAATGGTTTTAATGATGATGTCATTAATTTAATATTTTTATAAAATGGTTTTAAAGTTTGTTTGAATTGAATGTGATGCAGTGATGGGCGGGGTTTGTGCGTCAGTGATGACTAAAAATGTTGGAGTCATTAAAAGGAATAGGGTTGTTCCCAGGTACCTAGTTATTAATGCAATAATTAATAATCAATATTAATTTATTATTTTGGCTGCCTCGTTGGTCTAGTTGTCGCAAGAGGCACTGCTGAACAAGAAGTTCTGTATTCGTTTAGAGGTCGGCAGAGTTATTCGGTTTTTTTATCTAAGTCTCAGAACTGGAAGACGTAGCGTTGGAAGGCCTCCAACAAGATGGACCGTTGACCTGGTGAAGGCCGCAGGAATACGTTGGATGCGAGAAGCACAGACCAGGTCGAAGTGGCGGTACTTGGGGGAGGCCAATGTCCAGTAGAGGACGTTTTTCAGCTGAAATGATGATGATGATGATGAAGTCTCAGAAGTAGCCCAGAGCCTGAATTTGTGCCCGGTTGGTTGCAACTTCAACATTTGTTTCCTTTATGGGACTTATATATAGCTGGCCAAATATGGATTTACTCAAAATCAAAAGTCATTTATTCAAACTAGGCTAAGAGACAACATTTTTTTAACATCAAAACTACACAAGACAGTCCTCCAAAATGCCCGCCCTTCCACTTTCTACTATAGGTGCATCTCTGCCCAACCATTCGTGAAAACAGGGCGTGATGTTATGTCACTAAATGACCTGCACCCTAATTGCGAAACGCACAATTTATCAGAATCTGAATGGGATTGAAGATTATTTCTAAACCATTGCGTCATTTGTTCGAATAAATTGTCGGCTCAGCAACGTAAATAACGCAATGAATGTTGTTTAACTATGAATTTTAAACCAATTCCTAGCGATAAAAAGTTCCGCAATTACCCCTCTGAACTATTCCGCATTCAACTTTTACAAGTCACTCATTCAAGCTATCACAGAATTATTTTGATAACAAACATTTCAAGCCTTTACCTACAAATCACTAATAAAACGCACCAATTTTACGTGTAAAACCGAAATAAAGCTTAATTTATCGCCTATTTCTGTTATTAAAATGTGTGAATTTACATTTATTCGTGTGTTTCATTCCGTTACCGATGTTGATTAATGCCAATAATTTACTGGACGTTCGGGACACATTAATGTTGGCCCTTAGTTAATTTCCCTCAGTTTATCGTGGCCCTGCTGACAACTGAAATGGCGATGACAACCCGCTCAACGACACCACGACGAAAGATTTGTACGCAAACCTATTTAGGGTGACATCGAAATCTATGTTCACCGGACTTCTATTTTTTTTTACAACAAAAAGGTGTGCCTGTTTGTGAAAGATTATAGGGTATTTGTGGATTTTGTATGACAAGCGTTCATCCGGCTTTTGTACTGAAATTTGTGGCTTGTTAGTTAATCCACACGAATTTACTTTTCACCTAATCCGATGTATCGTCACTTTTAATTATATCGGTATTAATAGAAAATATTAGTTTATCTATGGGCTAATTGACCACACAAGAAATACTACTAAGGTAATTGCCACGTTTTTAATTTTACGCACGTTATTGTATTTACTTGCAGATACATTTTCGCATAACTTTGTTGTGTAAAAATAAAAAATGAATTTGTCGATTCGCCCTTAAATAAACTACCTACTTACTTCGTCTTAGTCGCCAATAGAAAAGAACATATTTTTATATTCATTATATAAAGTGCAATTCGCATAAAATGGGCGAATAAATTCGTGCGAATTGACCAGTAGTAGTTTGTCATAATATTTTGAAATATTTTTTAATAATAGAGAATTTCTACGCGTCTGTCTAGCTCTGCTCCTGTCAAAACTGCTTAGAAACGATGTTTGGGCGTGTCACTAGTCACAATAAAAAATGGGTTAAACTAGAAGCTCAAGATAATGAGCCATAAAAAATATTGTCGCATTTTTTCGTGCATTTTAAAGGATTTCACGTAGGCGGCTCAGGCATTCTCATAGGTAAATTATGTCTGGTAATAAAAGCCAACAGTAAATTACCGTGAAACTGTCTAGTTAGTAAAACTATCAATATTGTCACTTCATTAAAATCAACGTGAATCCACCGAGCAATCACGCACACCTCGTAGATTAAATTTCATAGTTCTCCATAAAAGTCATGTCAATCGAGACAGTGCGTCAAATATTTAAATTTAAAAGAAATAACACTTTTCAATTCCAAACAGTCTATCAAAGAATGAAAGTAGTTCAGATAAACACAGATTAATAAACAACAACAGAAGTGTCAGTTCGCAGAATCGTTGATGAGAATAAAGCGATAGCATTTCGCAATGGATAGAGCGTTACTCGGAAATACGTTACGATCTCATAGCTACGGATGCGATGCCTCTCTCTTTATTATTCCAATAACAATCCGTAATGAGTGCTCTGGTCAAACGTAAATAGCAACTTCATACATTTGAATGATGCCAATGTAAACTCTGTTCTATGGACTACTCTGTACCGTTTAGGGTTATCGCTCTATTTTATTATTCTTAAAATCTTAACATCTTGAATCGCATGAATCAGAAACCAGACTTTGATTTAAAAATACTCATAATCGTCTCTAAAAATCGGAACATTTCAATATTTGCTTGCAAAGTTTACGAACGATATCGACAGCTTAGTATAAATTTGGTTCGTATTCGTTATGTGTTCTATTAAGTAACATCAATATAATTTTACCTTCATAATTTCTACTGACCGTCAACCGTTACCATATAAAGTCTTCGACAAACATTGTTATGCTCTACAATTCAATTAAAATAAAATAGGGTAGTATCAACAGTTCTTCCTCAATAAAGAGACAATTAATCGCATGTTGTAACCTAAGGACATTATTTCCTTACTAATGAGACCCCACAATATTAATTACAAAACAATAAACATTTTACTATCGTAAGATACATGGTTACATATTCATAAAATTTACGGACAGCCCTAACATCGCGGCCGGCACACATCAAAGGCGCACCTCACAGTGCCTAGTTTACATTGTAACCTCTGCAGGAATGTT
Source organism: Aporophyla nigra (assembly GCA_947507805.1). NCBI lineage: Eukaryota > Metazoa > Arthropoda > Insecta > Lepidoptera > Noctuidae > Aporophyla > Aporophyla nigra. Next base: position 18,679,071 of record OX382292.1, on the reverse strand, counting down.
TACACTGACATTAGACTACTGACCTCATATGACACTCATGGTGGGTCGAACTGTCGAACTGGGAAATCGATTGTGTGACACCCAGGACACTTGACATGCCCGCGTGAAATTACGCGCGTAGGGCGACTATGTGCGAAAAGTAAAGATCATAAAATGAGGACTAGGTATTTTGTTTTTTTTTTTTGTATTTTATTTCAATTAAAAAAAATATATTGGTTATATCAGACTGCGCGGCAGCATCGACAGCGTTATGTTTTTTTTTTTATATTTTAAGTTTAAGTAAGACATCATAATCCAGTGCGCCATCTAGTTTCAAAATATTTTCCAAAAAATATATTGAAGTTTAAAAGTATCTCAAAATACCTTACATACGTAAATAAACATTTAATTTCGTATATTTTTACAAAAAACATTTAAATACTCTCTTTAATCTTCAACCCCAACACAAGTATTATTAATTACTTACTGGGGCTGTTTCATTTAAAATTTTGAAAATTTAATCGTTTGAGACCCAATAAACAATTTATTTATTATAATTTATAATCTTCGATATATCCATTATGTAATTACGTAGCTGGGTAAGAACGTACCTCAGGCTGTAATTTTACCAAGAAATTCATAGAAAACTATTTATTCTATTACCAGTAAAAGATAAAGACCTTGTCCAGTATAAGATGTTGTTCTTTTACCGCTAATAGAATATAAGCAATCAATTCTCTAAGCATAGCATTGCACAATAATATTTTATAGAAACAAAAACGATAGTGCTTCGGAATTTTGTAATTAAAGCACACAACAGCAAACTAGAACAAATCTCAGCAAACAAGCGGATGTTTCCCCCAAATACCGCTCTATATTAATGAACCTCCTTGTTTCTAGGTTAGAATGCGGTAGGCGTGTGTAGACTAACAATATTCATAATAATAGGATCCCGCCTTTGATCTGTCATATCGTCAAACGAAACAAAATTATGACAGGATATTTAATTTAGTTCAACCCTGACAATGTTGACGGTTCGATCTGTCACTGATATTCATTAGGAAAAAATGAACGCAGAATTTATGCCAGAGTCCATGATTTATTTGCGATCGATATATTATTTTCAGTTGCTTGTCTACAAATATATTTCGCTACTGTTGTGCCATTTGCGAGGCGAAGAGTGAGCAATTTTAGTTTTTTTTTTGCTGTTACTAATTGTAAAACATAACTCTTCTTAAAAGAACGACTTGTCATAATTCAGTCTACGATTTTTTGTTACCGATTTTAATACTTCAAGAGTTTTAAGTCCCGTTGATTTAATTCCAATAAAAAATCTTGACGCTTGAACAGAAAATCAGTTCATCACAAAACAGGCAATAAAGTCAAAAGAAACCAAAATTAAGAAATCCTAATGTAAAACCAGATTTCAATCAACATTACCGATGTAATCAAAGTGAAGAAAAAAAAAACATTTAGAGGCCAGCCAATAAAAACGTTCTTACAGAATAGTAACCATGTGATGTTAAGATTAAGATAACAGTAATCCAAGTAGGTAACTGAATACATTTCTTTAATGCTCTGTTCTTACTTTACACGGACTAAACGTTTAATGAACTTTGTCTCGCGCCTTGAAAATTTGTGGTTATACCTATGATGAAAAACTTACGTGTTGATTACTGAACGGTAAAAAGACTTGCTAACCAGTTACACCTTTTTTGTGTTTCTACCTGTTTAAAATTAATCATATTTTCTTTTTTTTTTCAGATGATTAGTAGCGGCGGCTGTTTTCAAAATGCGAACAAATTTTTTTTTGCCATTTATCATATATTTTATCATTCATATTTTTTGTGAACCTTCTTACACAAAAAATAAACAAATTGATGTATTTTAACACCGTACCAAAATTCTACAGGCCTATTTGCTAACACTTATTTTTTTTCCCACAATCTGACAGTTTCAAAAATAAGATAAATATAGTTAAAAAAACCATAAATATACCTTTATTATCAAATTATTTAACCTGCAAACCGAACCGTAAAAATCACCTAAAAGTCAAAGACTGTCAGTAAAAGAGAAATTTATAAAACATAAAAAAAGGAATGTGCCAATATCAATCTAAGAAATTTACCTCGTCTGTTGACTCACAGGTTATGCCTACGTATTTTTAAAACGCTATATTTTAAAGAAAAACAAATGGAAAACTGGATAATAATATAATGTTTAGTCACAATAGAGGGGAGTGCTCGTAAATCCGTCTAGCTGGGCTGAATTAAAATCTATTCGAGTGTGGAATATAGAAGTAAATGACGCGTGGACAGACAAATGTCGTATTATTTTGACGGGAGTTAAGACGTTGCTTAAAACATATTTTGAGGTTAACTATAATAATAGGCTTTGTATTTTCAAACTTTTTATAAACTAGGTTAGAATCTTATTAGGTACCGTGAAAATGTACCTAATTACTAGATATCTAAGTTTAGGAACAAGCATATTTGTCCGAATTTTTGCTTGTCACGTTAGACATTTTTCTTTGTGAACTGGTGAGATATTTGCCAGTGTAATTGAAATCAAATTTAATAGAACTGTCAACTAGTTTACCTGGTGATGTATATTTAGTGATATATACCAATATATACTACTTACATCATTGTGACATATTTATTGTCACCATTGTACAAACGATTGAGACATGACTATATTCTTTATCTATACTTTTTATTCTGGTTTCTTTTTTTGCGTTGGCAATTTAAATCTCTTTCACACTTGGCAATAAGGGGTATTCACCGTGACCTTTACTTCGGGTCATAAAAAAATATCCTACACGATTTTGCTTTCTCCAAGATTTTTAATCTTCAAGATTAAGTAACCATCGTTAATATATCTGTTCGGAATCTGAGATGTGCAATAAAAGAGATTTATTAACATTCCTTCTGTAAACAATGCGCGGCAGATTTTGTCCGCATTCTCACTCTCGTAAAAACTGTGAACGACGTCACGTTCCTGCAAAATTATAATATTTTGGCCATAATTTTCTAAGCTTTATGTCAACGCATTTAGCGTTGACGATAGGTTAACGACTTCGCAGGTCGACTACTCCGAAGATTGATACCCTAATTTATCGCACATTAAATTCCTACATTCAACACCACAAGTATGTGAAATTTATGTTTCCTTATCTTTTCCTCACATTAAAAAATGCAATTTATTATGTCAGCTCACTGAAACAATAATTATAGTACTTACTTCAAACAGAGTACTTTAAAAATATCTATTTCTGTGAGTATAAAGGATAATCCGAAACACGGTGGAACGTTGCGCATTCCCATACACACACCGACCACCAACAATGGAGGGCAATTAATAAAAACGGCTTTTTAAAAAAGGAACCGGGACGAAACGCGCGACTCCCGCGCACCTTACGTTAGTCGACTAGGGTTGGCATAAAATATTATTTTTCTTCTCAAGATTTAGAATCTCGTTTAGACGACAAATTCATTCGAAAGACAATTAATAAAGAACGTAGGTATGTCGAAATACAGTTTATAAAATATGTCGTTCTAAAACTTAACCACAAAATTATTTTTAATCATTAGTAATTTTCCTGGTAAAATAGTGGTCATGCTAAAAAAAAACCTAAAATACTCATTACACGCCTTCGATTTTTCGAGTTTAGCAGCCCTAAAAGTAACACATCACGAAATATACGCTCATCCACGCACTTCGCACGAGATCACGTTCCGCGCATTATTTTGATGAATTCCAATTTCGAACGCACCTACGCCATTTTGTTTTCTTTTCTTCGCGGTCTTTTGTTGTAGGAAAATCGTTAAAGCAACTTTATAAACTTTTTTAATTTTTTTATAAACTCACGCTTTTTTCGCATGGGGGTAGGCAGAAACCACGGAACGCCACCTGCTACGATCTCTACACACTCCTTTTGCCTCGTTTAGGTTCATATAATTGGTCATACACACACGCCGGTTGCGAGTACTACGCACCTGACCTTTCTGAAGAACATTACCAATAAGGTTACTATATGTCCTTCTAGGGCGTCCCCTCCCCTTGTTTCCATTTGTAAGCAAATTACCTAAAAACACTTAAATTCGCATTTCAAGTCCATAACGGCACTAATTCCAGTGTCAGTTTCCATCATACCACATTAAAAATAATAACAGGATAAGTGGAAACAATAAAAGTGAAACAAAGTAATTAAAAATTCATCAAGTGTACAATTGAGAGAGATATAAACAACAGTTTATGACTACTATTAATCACTCCGTTAAAATCTGGTGTCACTTTTGTAGGTGGCTATTGTGCGGTGTTCCTTTCATGCACAGTGTGACAACCTGTAATAAATCGCAAGTGTTGCCATCAGTATAAATGTTACAAGAATTACAAGCCGGCCTTTTCAACTTTCAACCAATTATTAACAACTTACCTGGTTTTTGTTTTTAAATTTTTTGTTGCGGGTAAATGTAACATGGAGTGATTTTTTTGTTTTTTGTTTAAGCACTCACAGAGCTTAATCAAATTCATGATAAAGAAATATGTAAGATGATTATGAAAGGAAAAATACTCCATTTTACTAATATTAGGAATTTGAAATATTCGCAGAAAAACCGAATTAACGAAAACTGTATCATTATTAGTTACTCATAAATATTCTTCTTTTGAAACGATTCTGAAAACTTTCTTTATTTTCAATGTTATAAGAAAAAGCTTTTTCATAATTTTTATAGAACCTCAACTAATTAGCACGATACAGCCAACTGTCACAAAAGAGAGAAAAAAAGAATAAAAATGTAAAGCTTCTGTTTCCTTTCAAAAACAAAATACTGAAGATTTTTTTTTTGTGTTGAAAGAGAAAAAAAAAATAAGAAAGAAAAATGGAAAGTCCGATTCATCCGGGCGCTCGTTGCTCGGTGCTCTATTCAGAAACAACTTATTAAATAAATTAACCGCAAGTTGGTGGAAAAGGAAAACTAAGGCGGCACACGTAGCCGCGAAGACGCAGCGGGAGCGATTATGTAAATTTATCAAAGAACCTACTACCAGCTTTTCAGAAAATTTCAAGATAGTATGAGCATTTTTATAAGCAGTGAAAAGGGATCGATTTTTGTTCTGCTCTAAGTCATTTCTTTGATAAAATAACAAAAAAGACAAAGCGCGATGGATGAAGTCATTGATACTTATTACAAGTATTTCTTTTCCCCCTGCCAGGGTCGTGGAATTATTCGAAAGTGTTACCATGGCCCTGGCTGGCATAGGCAACTGAAGGAACATGGGTGGGTTTTAGTCAGTAAAAGTCTGACACGCCTTTCCGTTCTACCCAGAGCGGAAAACGTTAATTGATGATTTTCCACCCACAAAACAAAAGGCATATCTTCTCCTAAGCAACAATGAGTCACAGAGAGCTGTTTGACAATACTACCCTAAGGCACCTCTTAAATAGGTGTTTTACTACTATTATAGTTTTGGCTATATTATACAAATATATCTTTTATTTCCATAGTTCGCCCTCGCCCCGCTAATCAATGTGATCACCTAAGCAGCAGCTCCGCTTCGTCGGGACAAAGCTGTTAATTCCTTAAAGCTCGACTCCATTCTGTTCCTATTCAATGCGGACTGTAGTCTGTGGTGAAGAAAGACCGCAGAAATAATTTGAAAGTGACGCGCATAACTACGGTTTAGTGATGGAAAAGTAAATCGATATTGTTAACTAATTATCGCCAAGTTGGGGAATCTTCACGTGAGTCATCACCATCATCATCATTTCAGCCGAAAGACCTCCACTGCTGGACCTAGGCGTCTCCCGATTTGGGGGATTTGCCACAATCGCCATGCTTGGCAGGCGGATTGGCGATCGCAGTATGGTGGTAAAATGCAAGAGAACGCGGCTGCCCATACTCTAGTAAGTCGTCGATTACGACACCCACGGGAAGAAACACACGGACAACGGGTCACGTGAGTGGTTGGCTTATTTTTTGCCCAAAGTATCAGCATTGCCATACAACATGGCAATGCTGCCAGGCTTTTGGGCACCTTTCCTATTGAAAACGATGCGGACGAATATTTGATGCCCCATGATTTTTTGTAATATTTAATACTTATGCATACTACTTTATTTTATTAAGACTTAGCTTATTTTGTAAATATTTTAAGATAATTAGTATCATTACAGAAAATGCAAGTAAATTATTGGAATTGAGAAAGCTGATATTGGTGGGGACGGCTTTGGTCACAAAAGATAGAACATTGTTCTTCAATTTTCTCTTTGAATATCATAATGACCGCTTAATATATCCCTGAGCCATAGTGTGACCGTAGAGCCAAATCATAGACGTCCAGCCTTCTGTGCAATAACACGTCCACTATGAAAGAGCATTGCGAGACCACACCTAACGCTGTGAAAGTGGCCGAATTTTGGTCGAATACTATTTAAAAGCACTAGGATTTATTTACGCAAGTCCTAAAGCATGTTGCAACTTTGTTTGGTGAAAATGTCTTAGGCAATAAACTAGATAGAACGAGACAGTCACTGAACCCGATTCTAAAAACCCACTATAAAACTCCAACCAGCTTTTATTTCCTTGCACACAATTTTCTTTTCAGCGCATTTATCGATAAAGCACACAAGGATGTTCGCATCCCTACGTCGCCCCGGGAACGCGGCCCAGATTCCCAACTTTTCATCATTCTCCTTGCCTTCCCGGCTCATTGTGTCCGTGGGAACCTTTATTGCCCCCATAGAAAAGCGTGAATGGCGACCAAGAAAAGCATTTGTGTACTGAATACTTACAAAGAAGCATGTTTCAGTTGATTCCGTACCTGTTTCAGACGTCTTTTCATTTCGGTATTTTCCGATTGGGGCAGCTCTATTGGCTACGGTCTTGTTTTGTATCGGTAAATGAGTTTCGTACTGCAGAAAGGTTAATTTACTTTTCAGTACGGTTTTGTTTGTGAACGTAGGAGGTCCTACTTTGGTAAATATTGTATGGCTCTTGATTGTAGTACTTTCCTACATTTATTTATGTGTATTTGATGGGTATTTTTTATCTGTAAATTTTGTGTTGTTTTCTTCATATTCTTTTCTCTAATTCGTTTTGTTGTAAGTAGGTGAAAGTGTGGTATAGGTATCATAAATTATTTCAATATAGCTATCTTTTTAGTGTGTCAATAGCAATCTAAATAGAGTCAGCCCAGAATTGGCTACGAACTTAGCACTTTCAACGATGGAACAGTTACAAAGGAATTTTGTTAGACATCCTTCTTTCTTATACAACCATGGACCTACTCAACTGTAATTTATTACAAACCACGAAAATAACACCGTTTTCAATTCAGAATTCTTCCCACAAACAATAAAAAAAAGGAAAAGAATTCTCAATGGCACTTATTTGAAAATGCCATTCAGGATTTTTCCTCACGAAACTTTTCCAGCTTCTTCGGGTAACTAAGCGTTCACTACTTAATTACGAAACAAGCCCCTTTCAACCTCGTGCATTTTCCTACAACTTCGTCAAAAGGGGATAGACAATTTTCTTTTCTTTTTTTTTTTGCACAACAAGGCTGTTTTTCGTCATACCTTTTCTTGTAAGAGAATGGTTGAAATCAAATTAATAAGTAAGTTGCTTACGTTGAAATGTGTGAAGATAAATTTATTGTTTGTTACTAAAATCATTGACTAAAACCTGTCCAATAAATCTTACCTGTACCTATTTTTTTTATATATGGCAATAGATTTTTAAGAGATTTAATTACAAATTTAAAAATAGAAACGTTCATGTTAAAATGTCATTGGTGATTTTTATTTCAAACATCAATTTTCCTATCTTTTCATAAATGGAATGGGTTTTTCAAAACTTCCGTTGGCAGATAGCAGCCAGTACTAAAAATATACAAAACAGCTTTCTTATCAACAGCAATGAACCTACAAAGTTATTAAAATGTATGTAAAGGAAATGTACGGCATATTTGATGGGCACCGGCAGATTAATACTGCCATTACAAGCCAGCTACCATTTAGCTACAAAGGTGAAATCGTGCTACTGTGAATGTAAGAAGATTATCCTATCTAGCTGTACCTAAATAACATTGTAAATTGTGTTATTGCTTTTAATATGTATGCAAATGTTAGGCGGGAGGAATCGCTGCCTTGAATATTGTCTCGGATAGGTAATGTGTTGGATTTAAATGAAGCTACCGATAAAATGTGTTCTTGGTATTATGAACAGTTGCTCGCCGATATTCTAATATGCATTTTCCGTTAGTTTGCGGGTCAGTAAGGTAATTAGTTGGACTTTGTAATGCATGGTGTAATTTTAACGCCTACTTGGTCCGTTTGTTATGTTCAGCCACGTAGAACTCTGATTCGAAATTCGAACTTTAATTAGCTGAATACGAGGCTTTTGACTACTTTGTCTATGAATTTTGTGACTTTTTTTGTAATGTGTATTTCGTTTTTGCAGAATAAACAATTTTTTATTTTTTCCAATCTACAATATAATGTTTAGTAGAAGTGGTAAGGACTATCTATAATAACATCCGTAACCATAACCATAACTATCTATCTATAATACAAACTAGAGATAAATAGATATGTAGAAGAACAAAAGAGATAAATAGGTAGAATGGATATAATAAATACTGCCCAGTATTTATTATATAAAATTGATCAGGGCATTAGAAAATACGTCTAGATTTTTCTAATCATAAAAACAACGCCCTAAATATCTAACGAGTAGGTTAGTTATAGCTAAACCAACACTATGTACAACAAACAATGTATTAATGTATTTTCCCAGATTTTTACAACCGCTAACGTTGCTCGGTATAAAACGGCTTATGAAAAACCAAACATCGTAAATGTCTGCGCTGAAACGACGCCAGTAAACGTCTTGTGCAAACCATAAACTTCTATTTATACCTACGTTCACCCATTGTTTTCTCAATGACGACTAGCGAATCAAATTATTGGCTGCAACACACCAAAGGAAAAACGCCTGTATTTTCAACAGCTATAGGTTATAATCGCGTGAAAAACAGATAGAAGCGCGCAGAAGTGGGGATAACAATTGTCTATTGTGTTGGCTATCTCTTTTGCGCATCGCGGCGGCGACTTTGTGTGAGCAGGACAGGTGTATAGTGCTGTTGCCTTCTTTCACAATGCTCGGTGGAAATGGGCACGCCTTTGTGGCGAAGATTTTCTTCTATTCGTCCGTTAACACCGGTTTAGTGATGTGTTATAAAATTTTGTGCGCATGTCTATTTGGTTATGATTTCACGGTGCGATGCTGAAGGTTTCCAGTTCGTGATTGTGGGCGGGTAACAATAGATTATGTACCCAGATATTAAATAACAATAGAATAGGTATACATAAATAAAGTCTTATGATATCAATCGTTCTGTTGATTTTGTCTTGAAAAAACATTTTCTGTATGAATTATGAGTAACACAGGTTTTCATTCTCAACAAGTCAACACACTATAAGTACCTAATAATTAAAATAAAAAAGTAATAAACACGCATTTAAAATGCAAGGATACGTCCCCATCCCATTGCTATACTATTATATATTATGTAAACCGCAATCGTTGAACGTCGCCATTTTCATATCGGTTATTACAATTTTCCGCTAAACCAGATTCGGTTGGATGCCGTTTCAAATTCTGTTATGTATTCCTTGATTTAAAAAATGCACTGGCCACCATCCTATTAATAAAGATGTGGTCCTATAGAGAGATAGATCTTGCAACGAATTAAATCTACGATGCATAGTTCGTTTTTAATATGGCTTTATGAGTGAATTCTGGTTTTGTTCTGCCCAAAATTAGCTTCGATTATAAATTATCAAATAAGCCAGACCTTTTTTTTGTGGTTTGGGAAATCATCAAAAGACGTCTCTCGCTCTGGGTGGAGCGCAAGGGCGTGTCAGACTTTTACTTACTAAAACCCAACCGTGTTCCTTCAGTTGCCAATATGCCAGGGCCACAGTTACTCTTTTGAACAAATCTGGCGAGCCAGGCAGATACTTATCCAGCCCTACAGTAATAATTGCTAGATAGGTATGTGATTATAAAATAGAAACTATGCCCATCAAGAATTCCAGCCAACGACAAAGCCAAAACACCAAAGGCAAAGATCGTAAAAAATGCACAGGTTTTTATGTTGTTGACAAACTATTAAATAGCTGCAATTAATCGATTAAACCACAGGGTACATTTAGTAATTTTAGTGCCAGCGTTAGGCAACCTCTAAGCTATTAAAATTCTACTTAAGATAACTTAAGTCGTGTAACTAATTTGTGTGAAACATGTAAGCGGTTAAAATACTTAAATAGTGTAATACGTGATGTATGGTGTGCTTCAGAGGAACAAATAGGGGTGATGGCGGATGCCAATCATAAATCGTTTCTCGATGACTAATCGTTCTGTCAGCAAACTAATCGATAAACTGTACATCGAATGCATGATGTTCTGTTTCGAAACTTTCAAGTTGGCTGTTGAAGTAACTAGTGCTCTTTACATTTAAAAAAAGAATGATGGAATTTTGAAAATAGAATTCATTTTTATCAGTCGTGCAGGGTGCGTTGTTTTTGGTTTTGGCTAATGTAAAAAGTCTTAATACAATGTTGGCTATTGTAGACTGTGGAGACACCTCGCCAACAATACCTTACCTATTGTCTCTGTTTAGAAACACCTGCACTATAAACGATCTTTGAGAGGTCTACGATAAGACAATCGAAGTGTCCGAATTCAACGACAGGACAAAAAAACAAGAATGCCGGCCGACACATAGAAAATGCATCGACCATTTACAAAAAAAAAAATCCTGCAGTATACCTACTGTTGATACTAAAACCGAGACTGAATAAGCCAGTTCGCATCAGCTGTCGACTAAAAAGCCACACCACTAACCACGTTAAAGAGCGAGTTACCACCAACTTTTAATATTATCTTTTTAAAGTTTTTAATCAAAAACGTTGTCAACACATGTCTGTCCGTCACTCCTGTAGTTTTCTTTCAGAAACTAATTGGTCTGACACGGTTTAACCCCTCGAATGTGGAGGGATATATATATTTTTTAATTTGAAATATTTTTTTTAAAAGAGCAACTTGTTGACTCGCTTTACCGGTCGCAGTTGACGGTTAATGGGAAATGACACCTTTTAAAAATGTTTCTGTTTTAGTTTTGATGCGACGCGGACGGTTCATTTTTCGAATTTATTTTAAAAATCGAAGCTTTTATTTTATTTTGGTTAAATATTATGTTTAATTATTTGTTGTGGTAAGTACCTATATTTTTAGTAATAACTAGCACCATGTGATGAGATCGCGGTTTTTTGGTTTGTAGTTAGGATATTCAGAGATGTACTTATACAGAATGGTAGGGACATCGATGCGCAAAGTGTAACCATGAAATCAGCACAATGATTCTTGACCGAGATTCTAGATTCTTGCGTAGATATATTTAGTCGAACAATCAAAGTAGACAAAACTGCTGTTTTATAGAAAAGTGCAATGTTTTAGCAGTTAAAATGTGTGGAACAGCTTTTTTTTATCTACGAAATATTTCAACGCAGTGTTTATTTATTTAAGAATTTACAACGAAATAATAATATTATATGTCAGGACAACCAACACACTGTTATCTGATCCCAAACTAGGCAAATCCTGTACTATGGTAACCAGACAACTGATAAATATACTTATTTATTTCTAAATACATACATATTATAGATAAATTACACCCAGACACAGAACAAATGATTGTGCTCATCACACAACATTTGTCCTGGGTGGGAATCGAACCCACGACCTCAGTCTTAGCAGTCAGGGTCACAAACCACTTCACTAACAGATCAGTCAAATACATTACAACTATAGTGAACATTAATAAAACGTGTACTTATATTAAATATATTATCCCGTAATGCACATTAAGTTGTAGTGTTTATGTAGTGAAATTAAGAATACCTACATTAAAAAAAAAACTTTTCAGTATTACAATAGATTTTAACATGCCATGTTCAGGATTATGCACCTAATGAATTCATGGTACCTTTAAGTTCTTCCGTCGATGTCCTTGTTCACGAAAATTTTACCCACATGGTAACTTAGGTAAAGTTAATTGAATTACTATTCGGTTGAATGTACCAAGTGACCTTCGTCATTTTTTTGTATTTTTCGTATTTTATATTGTATTTTTCTAAAATGCTTATGAATCGAACCCAGTGGCTACCCCACTGAGTTCGCTCAAGTCAACCAGCGCCAGATAAGAACAAGCGTGACGGTCGATTCCCGTTGTTACATTGATGATTTGTTAAAACGCTCAATACGAAAAAGGGACAAAAGTCACTGGTAGCACTTTGGCGGCTATCTTCGTTTAGCTATCATAAATAGAGGTAGAACAATAACATTTTGCTAATTATTTCCTTTTATTGCACAACGCGTAATTATTAAAACAAGTATCTAGCTACCTACAAGCCATATACAACATAACATGTTTTATAATTTCCTACATACATAGTTATATGTAGGCACAGACTTTTATCATCCCCATCCCCCATCACTCGCAACACAAATAACGGACACACAAAGATGGCCACCCTACTAATTTATTTGTTTTTAATTTTTTAAAACAGAACGAGGAAGCGGACCAATGAGACGCGTCCTCCGACTGATTGTCAATTAGCGATATCAAACGGGCTTTTTGCGAATTAAGCGGTCGTTTGTGTTCATTTTTTGTCCGGCAGCCGTCGAGCACTGGCGTTTGATGCGTTTTTCCGTTTATACGTTTCATTTTCATATTTCCGTTTGTCTGGCCCTATGGGAAGGGCACAATATAGGGTGTCTGACTGCATATGCCGATGCTTTCCATTTATTTCGGTGATATTTTAATTCGAGTGAGTGCTCTCGTAGACGGATTAAATTTTTTGATGTTTGTTATTTTTTTTTTACCTTGTAGGTAGAGAGAGGGTTATGGGAAAGTGCAGATTTAATTACGGGTTTATGGCTAAAGGAAAAACTGGGCAAGTAATTATTCATGTTACACATTTATTCCTCAAAACAATTGTATCACGTATGTAGTACGTAGTAGGTAGGTAGGTATGCAGTCCATTTTAGGTAAAAATAATGACTTATAATAATGACTGTTTTAAGATAAATGAAGGAAAACGCAATAAATATTTGCATGATTTAGTATGTGAATTTAATTTGACTTTAAATCGTGCGTAATGGCACGCAACTTTCGTTCTAATTAAATTACTACCAATTTTCCATTTTAGCTTTACTTTCTAGTCATACCTACTTTTATGACTAGCATGTTTCCTTATTTTCAACAAATGATTTGTATTTTCGGCCGTGCCATCCGTCAAAATGAAACACCGACGGACCAAACAAAACCGTCTGGCGTTCTAAAGACAAAACATAAAAAAGTCCATGAATCGAACGCGCCGTATCGAACGTTATACCGAATGCACCCAGCACAGTCAACAAAGGGACGTTCTGAAAAAAACGCGCGAATACGAACGCGGCCCACCATTAGCCGCTCCCATTTGCACCGCTATAGACGGGCCTCTTCAATCTATAACGTCAACAATTGTAGGGCTGCTGCCTATGTTAGGACTTTTGAGGCCCTTGCACTCTCCCGGATACTAGATATCTTTCAGTTTGATGTAAAGATTTCTCCAGGCTGATACTAGGTAAAAAGTTCTGTGTGTTGTCTACATTAAGTACGACTATTTCTTATCGAAATCTGCCTTTAAAATTGTTGAGAAAAAAGATAATCTTGAAAACTTGGTTACCTACTCTTTCACCTGAAATTGTGTTTTATATAGAAACCTCGATTCCATTTTCAAATATAATCCTTTTAAGAATCGTTACTTAAATATAGATTGAAAAAAAAAAAACATTTTTTTTCCGGCAACCCTACACCGAGGGCATGTGATCGAGTGTTGTTCGAGTTTTTATCGCTGATTCATTAGTATGAGAGTGTCTTTGTTGCCGGCTGCACGGGCGCCGGCCCAGCACAATATGCATTCAACATGAAAATTGATTCGAAATGAAAGGATACACACAATTGTATACATTGCTAATTGAAAATGTATGTGAGCCCAGTAATTAGGGGCTGTGTATTCGATGTAATCTATCTATTGTTGCAACCTTTGTGAATTTTCGTTTGACAAATAAGTACTAAAATTAATTTAGAGCAAATCGTTTATTTTGATTCGTGAATAGATAGGAAAATTAATTATTGTAATATATTTGAACAAAACCGTACGTACCTACATAGGTATTATTGAATTTAATCAGAAAACACACTAATGTTTCTGTAAGTACTATATTACAAAAAAACTTGCACACATACATTTCCATAGTAACAGCTAATTTATTATTTCAAAGTTAAACAGCTAAATAAACAGAAAACCAAAAAGGACAATGCTACTTGACAGCCTCGTCTAAATAACAAAGTCTTTTAAAAGAACCACGGGCTCGGAACTAACCTAATTTGTAAAAAGGGTAAACAAAAAGTTGGCAGTTGAGGGAGGAATTACAATGAAAAAGAAGCCTGTCCCTACATTGGCCCCTTTTTAAGATCAAAAACAGTTGTCAAGTTTTGATTATAAACCTACTGTTTTGTGTTTTTCTGACTTAAAAGATTAAAATATTCAAAACAGAACTTTTTTTAACACGCTTTTTTTAGCTTCAAACGTATGTTAGTATGTGCCTATGTAACTGAAACTTTAACATGTCCCCCTTTAAAACGTCGGATTAACTCGAAATTTGGCATACGTAGCAAAGACCGATGACGATACAATAATTTTGTAAATTTGTGCCATTATCCTTGCCAGGATAGCCAAAAAATTACTGTCCTCTAAAACTACGCTGACATACGTCACAAAATTCGAAACATCCTAAAAAATAGAAAATAAATAACAATTTTAGAAGACAGTAGAGAAATAGTATTATTTCAATGCATGATCTAGTAAGAAAAGGAGTAATTCATCGTGAGTCTGCATTGACATTATCCACATTTTATTCCCTAAATCCAAATTTCACGTCTTGAGCACAACCGTTGCAGTTAAGCCAAGACACAGACGTGCCCATAGTTTTACCTTTCACATAATTAACTACAAAGGACCGTACTTAACGAACCACGATGCATCATCCAGACATTAACATTAAGTTTAACTACGCAGAAAGACAAAACGCCTTCATAGGAAAGAAATTCCGCAATATCCCATAAGAATTATCAATAGCATTGTACAAAATTTATGTTATGATGTACAGTTGGCCGTTGTAAGTAAAATGACCATTTAAACGACACCGTAGACTGTGGAGCTGTCAACTCCATAAATGTGCATGAAATGGAACAATAACCACGAGTTTACGAACTGAACGTAAAGCTCCAAAACAGGAATAAACCTTCATTCCTAAGCCCTTTTCAATTCGTGACCTAGCATGCAAAACAGATGTCTGGAGTTAGATAAAAGCCTTTGAAAACAAAGTATTACCACTCGTTCCTAAGTGGGGTGGAGAGGTCAAACACAATCGTGGACCTCTATTTTAGTATTCTCGCTATTCTAATTAGTGAATAATGTGATTGGTTTCGCTTTGCGTTCGGTCTTTAGAAAGATCTGGCGCTTATTTCGGGCGTCAACAACCCAGAAGTTATTACGTTTTTGTCCCAAATAATTTTAGGATATTTGATTTATGTACAAGGAAAGATGTTTGTGAAAAAATGCCGCTAAATTACTATTTGGTACTACTTGCAGAAATTCCAATCAATGATTAACTAGATGTAGATTATTACGTTTAATAGCCAACCAATAATATATTGATTACATACTTTTCTGACATTTGATAAATTAGTACTAGTTTAATGTACAAAAAAATTCTAATTTAAATCGCAAGTACTTAACGTTTGGACATTTTTTTAACGTAAGTAGTAAGTAAGTCAGGCAGGTCTTAAATCAAAAGAACAAAAAATGCATAGACATAATATCCACCCACAAAATACAGTCAAGAGCGAAGCGAGCCAGTTATATTGGCAAAGATGTTCGAAATATGAATTAAAAATCCCTTTACCGCGGAAACAGAAGAAGACGGAATAATCCCGCCCCTATTTATCTCACGCGATGTTAATCCGACAAACTTCATTACAACAACTTGGCAGCCGCAAACGAGGTCATCTATGTACTTTATTTTTAATACAAAATATGAAATCAGATAGTATTGAAGACGTGACAAAAATTGGTATCAGCCATTTTTCTAGTAGATCAAACGCGTCAACTGTATTCAGATCAATTTTTTATTCGTAAGCTGAAACTGATGTTATATGTCTGATTGTTATTAATATCAGAAATTATTGGGTCACCTAAAATTATGAATATGTTGAAATGTAGCAAATTCTTAGACTAGGAGTCAGCTTGTTTATTCTCAATCTGATTTAGCTTCTATTCCATTGACATCGGTAAAAGAAAACCTACCTGACTTTTCACTATCTTCCTTTTTTGAAGTATGGTCAATAGGTGTCACATCTCCTTTCGAATCATCAAAGACTTCTTCACCATTCTTACCTTGGCGTGTTCTTGCTGCGCCAATAGCTGCTCTCTCACCATCTGTAGCTGCAGGATCATCTCTGATAGCTGCCGTTCCTTCTCCAGCACACTCTCACCAGCCAGTGCTTGCAAGGCTGCTGCGTCAAGTACTGCTCGTCGCTCGCTGTGAACAAAGAGGTAGAGTTTAGCGTTTTATTATAAGGTAGAACACATTCGCAATTGAAAGATTGTCTAAATCAACTGTTCCATGGGTCAGTTTTAGATTTAATTACCAATAACATTGTAATCCCGTCTAACTTTATCATCATCATCAACTGCCTTTTCCCAACTGTGTCTTCCAGTAAAACCGGATTCAGCTGAATACCAGTTTTTTTGCATGGTGCGACTGTTTATCTGACCTCTACAATTCAGCTAATGGGTAATACGATACCACTTGATAAGATTAGTGGTCAGATTTTTGGACTTCTGACGACCTGTAACAACCTGTACCAACGGTTTAACGTTCTAATCAAGGCACGGAGTAGGGCTCTTGGTATGTCCGTATGTAAAGTCTATCACCCATCAACGGACCAACCACGGCTAGAGTAGCTTAACCTGATCGATCGACACTTGTATCTGTTATTAATTAGCCACATGCACCTTCTAACTTTATCTTGCAACTTAAATGTTGTCATATGAGACGACACAATACAATTTAAAAAATCTGGATAGAGTTACTTTCTGTCTGCTTAATATATATTTAAAACTCAGGAAAGAGTCAGTGCACACAGCCAGTGCTAATTTTCATACATATTCAATAAGCATCGCCATGAAAACAGCAGTCCCGAATTACATACAATTCTCAAATTAGAATGGCAAGCAAAAACTCACATATAAACAAGTGTTTGATGAACCTTGCACCATAAAGTTTAATGCAGTTTCATATACTAACATTCCGTGTTAATATGACGGTTTGGAATACAAAATGTATAACATGTAACTTTGTATCGCAGACAAATTCGCGTGAATAATTCATGGTGGCGTTAGGACCGTAATGCTGTGTGATATTAACAACAAAGATTGGATGATAGCACGTTCGTGCGCTGCTACTTTTAGAACTCGATAAATGATGGAAATATATAGTTTCAGATCTATTAAAATCTATCCAAGTTTTTAACGGACATCACTATTAGCAACTGGCATGCCATAGCTTCTTGTCGGTGTTCCTCTCATAGTATTTCGATAGAAAACACTGAACTCATCTAGTTTTATAATTTACTAGCTTTTGCCAGCGGCTTTGCCCGTGTATTGTACATATAAACCTTCCTCTTGGATAACGCTGTCTATTGATGAAAATTACATTTACATAAATCTATTGCGGACTTTAAAAGATCTATCCGTACAAACGCTAGAGGTCACTTTGTTTTTATACTATTTAAAGATGTCGTGTAAAAGTGTTTATACAGACCTTAATAAAATCATTTAAAATTTATGTAATACTCTTATTGCTTAATGACTATCATGGGTGATGAAAAATATTTGGATTGTTTTTAGATTATTACAACAGCCGAATTACGACCTTATCGATTTAAGTCTTGGAATTTCCCAGCCAAGAAATTCTCCATGCTTTTATTTCAATACCAATACGTCTTAAACTTTCAAATCTCCTTCACCATTTCCATTTGAGTTCCGTAGTAGAGGCACGTTACTTCGGGACCGCAAACAAATGCATCAGAGGACGTCTCTGAATTATTAATGCTGTGGTCTCTACGAACCTCCTCTCTTTCAAGAGGTTATGACGTAAGCTCTTAGTCTTCCGCTATGAATTCTATTGGCTTACATTTTTTATCATTTATTACACTGTAATGTGGAACTTAAAATTTTCTTTAATAGAGTAGGGTTTGTGATGGTGTCTCGTAATTGGTATGTTTGATATTTAGTTTGTGGTTAAAAGTAATTCTACTAAAATTGAAATAAAAATTAAGTAACTGTATAATTTTTCATATTATCAATCTACTGAGCCTGTGTCCAACTATGTTGGGATCGGCTTTCAATCTAAACGGATGCAGCTAAATACGAGTATTGTAAATGGAGCGACTGCCTATCTGACCTTTGTGGTAAGACTGGTTTTCAGACTTTCGGGCTTCTGACTACCTGTAACGACTGTCAAAGATGTAGACATCAGCCAATTTACTAATCAACGTATAAGGATAAAAAAATCAAATTGATTCATGATCATGCAAATATTATAAAGAAGCATGGTTTTAATTTGAACTGAATCAGCAATTTTGAGAAATGATCAGTGAGCCTCTTAATTGCAAAAACTTGAAGGTATACAATTGTTTCTCGCTTGTCAGAATATTTCACAACCTTTTTATTTTCGCTATACAAAAGATTGGACCACTTTCTCAAAGAAAGGGCTCATTGTGAAACCAGTTCGGTGAAATAATAAATTAACGGTACCTAATTAAAGTTCTTATTTTTTACTAAGTATTAACCAATTTATATTTCTTGAGATTGTTTGAGTGAAATTTTTGAGTACACAGTGAAAATTGTTAAATGAATTTGTGGAATAAAGTTATCGGTACTAGGTTTAAGATTTGGGTTCACAAAATAATCAATGACTTGAAAATTGAATTCCGAGAATATTAATCGAACTGTGCCCTCTACTGTTATTGGAACTTTTTTCTTTTCTTAACACGAACGAAGAAACTAAATCTAGTTATAAAAAACTAACTACAGAAATAAAGACTTACTCTGATGCCTAGACAAAAACAGAGTACGTACCTATAAAATTATGAAAAAAAAAACTGTTTAAAGAATAATGGCCGACATTTGCGTTTGTGATAACATCAATTCTTTAGGTATTCATGATGAAAATGATCCGGTGGTCGTTAAATTATTCAGGGTAACTTAGGATGATCACAATGAGGAACTGAGGAGCAATTCACGTAATATTAAGAACGTTCATAATCTAATATCAGCCTAAATCTGTCAAAAAAGTCTCGAGTTTTCATACATTTTTGACAAGTTTTAAATTCTCGCCGAGACGAGACTGCTACTAGATATTGTTTTTTTTTTTTAATTACGAGAATTTATCTTCAGATGTTACTCCTCACTATGTTCGTCTTTAAACAGTGGTTACCTAACCTTTCCTATCTGAAAACCGGAATAATATGAAAACCAACAAAAACTCGTACAAAATAAGAACAGTATCGATCACACGATTCAATTCATGTCACTCAATACACAGAAATGCGTTTTTATTTTCCTGTTCAGTGGAATGCCACTTATGATTTATTGTGTTTGTTTCACTACTTGTAACCCCATAGGAATCAAACTAGATAGGATTGTGGTAACACCCCATGGTGAGGGATTGTGTTTTAATTGTTTTAGAAGTGTTTAACGTAATTGATTGGATTGAGCATTTTATTTTTTGGGAGCTAAGTGGAGCAGCTTTGGTCTGGTTGCAAAAATTGTTGACTAAAAAAACTTTTTACAAAAAAAATAACAACCGACTTCCTAAAAAAAACACTACAAAGTTAAAAATAACTTTAATTTCGGCAATCGGTGTCTTAGGATCTGTATTTAAGGTTTTTTTGCCACCGACTTACGAAATTAAAGTAATTTCTCTCTTTGTAGTGTTTTTTTTTTAGGAAGTCGGTTGTTATTTTTTTGTAAAAAGTTTTTATTTTTAACTTTTTCGTTATGGTAGATACCCCGCACTAATCTAATCACGTTATTAGTTCATTTGTCGCGCAAATACTTAATGCAAATTTAAGACTTAAATGGTTTTCACATGGACCTCATTGTCCAAATGGAACCAAATTAAATGGAACCATTCAGGAAGCCCAAGTTTTCAAATAAAAAAAAAGAATCATCCAAATCGGTTCACCCAGTCAAAAGTTATGAGGTAACAAACATAAAAAAATACAGACGAATTGATAACCTCCTGTTTTTTTTTGAAGTCGGTTAAAAAGAACGTAATATTTAGATGCACCATTTTTAAATGTGACAGAGATTGTGAATATTATAGATTACCAAAGCTTACCTTTACAAATCTTCAAGTTACGAAGATTAGGTAGGAAACAGTCGCTATGCAATCTTTTTTTTTACGAATCATTTCACAAAACTCTTTCTGACTGAGCGGAGGACCCAGATGTTTATGAGAGGAGGACATGTAGATGGGATGTATGTGGGAACATTAATCCATGCTAGATCAGAAAAATCTTGCATAATATTAGTAATAGCTGTATGATATGGGATGTCGACGATGCTGTACTTTTTAAATGCATATAATGCCAAAAAGTTGAATCCAGGTAAATTACTTAAAAAAAAACTAGATTACGTACACTAAAAGCTAAAAACAATACACTTAGCAGTAACTACATTAGAGAGGGGACTCGTAACTAAACTAGGGTGAACTAATAGACCAATTCACTACCACTCGATGTTTCATTTCGATAGAATCGATTCGATTATTCCGATTCGCGGCGCACTGCCTGCGTTAATTTACTGTTTATCGATGTTTGTTTTTGGATGCTTTTTTTTTCTTTTTTGTGACACGATGCTTTTTATTTTTAGATTGATACTATTATAATAAAAAAAGAAATACACCACTACAAATGACAACTGTCAACTAAACTTTGTCAGTTGTCAATTAGACGGGTCATATTTTTTACAAGCAACCCTAGTTCCACCTTTGTATTCGAAATTCAAATAATTGATTGATATAATAGTTGAAAATATCATTAATTGTTCTATAGCTTGAATTTAACCTATCTTTCTTTGTTTCTGTTAGAAACAAACCTATTTTTTTCTTAATAGGTAGGTACTCATAAAGAGTTAAATACTAAACCACTTATAGTTAGTTATATACTAAATGTTCTAGACCAAGCATATACCCTCATTCTACCATAGAACAAGGTTTAACAGACAACATCGTGGTCTGCTAATAGCTTTGTTTGTACCAAAACAAAAGGTAAAGAGGTGTCTTGAAAATCTCAAGGGTTGCGTCGCGAACAGGGGTGACGTCATTAAAATGGATGCAAGGGGACCCGCGCGTTGAATTTTGACATTATACAGAGGGCTCCTTTTATGGTTGCTTGTAACATTTTTTGGGTATGTAAGCTTTTTGTGGTGACTTATTCTATTGTCGTTTGATTATGGACAGTGATGTACTTTTTTAGGACAGCATTCTGAGTTCACTTAAACAATTATATATAGGACGTAAAAAAGGTTAAACAACATTTGAACCAATTTCAAAACGGTAACACATTTCTAAATTATAATTTCCTTTAAAATTATGATACCGTACATTTCCTATTTTCCTTTCGAATATTTCAGATTCTCATTAAAATAGAAGATGACGCGTCGATCAGTTTGACCTTTAAAAAACTTCGCCAATTACCTACAGGCAAAGGAAATCGGAGCACTCTATATAATCGAAGTCGGACTTTTAAAAGAAAGTCGTTAAAAAGCCGATCCGATATTACGGCTTGTCACTCCCACCTGTCGATGGCGTGATTGTAAAAATATTCTTGCTGTGTACAAGAATAATGTCGTAAGTGGCAGTTTTAATGTCGTATTTAAAATTGGGGAACCAGCTGCAGTTTTGGGTTAAGAAGGTAGCGTTTATCTTTTGTTTTGCTCAGTTTTTTTTTTTTTTTTTGAGAAAAGATGTAAATTATATGAAATTAAATAGTTAACGAAATCAAATTGAAACTGACAATATTTATTTCAGACCAAGCACACAGTAATTGATACAAGTCCATATGATGTTAGTCGGTAGATACTAATAGCTATGTTAGTAAAATAATTATTATTTTGAAGATGCATGAGCGACCAATGCCCTAAGATGTGGCTGTCCACTCTGTCCGCCACCACTCTCAGAAGCATGTTAGTGCTACCATTTATCCGAGACCACAGTGAGGCCGTTCAGTGCTGTGTCACAAACATTTTGCTGTCTGATTTCCATTTGAATTGCTACTTAGTTTTTATAAAAATCTCCCACTTACGCCGTTTTTCTAATAAAATACTGATACAATTTTATAAAATCATTCTTTTAAAAATTTTCTTTGATTTCATCCCTACTTCGATTTCGATCAAAATTCTCAGCATCAAAGCTGCGAGAGAAAAGGAAGCAAATGAGATAATAATTGCTTTCCGTATTATTTGCAGACGTTTCCTTTGAGGGGCATTACCTATGGACTTGAAGCCGTATCTGTGCGATAATTGTACATTAATTAGGTATCGATTTGAGGGTATTTAGAACTTCTTTCCTGATATTTTTTGGGGTCGCTTTAATTAATTTCGGAATCACCCTATTTTTTTTTTCTTCATAATGCTGTCATTGAGAACGGTTTTTGAATACGGAATATATAGAATGTGGTTTTTATCATTATGGGATCTTTTGAATTAAATAAATGGCGACGGTGATAAGGTGTCAGCACTCTAATTGGGTAACAAACTATTAATCACTAAGAAGGATATTACTGTTCCACTGCTTCGAACGTTGGAAAAAAATCTGTATTTCCAGCGGCATACCAAAAGTTGAAATAACAATAATAGTTGCACTGTCTAAACTGTGTTTCAACCATGTTGCGACGGTGAAATATTTGTTATTACGATTTATGTCAATGCTACAGGGAAGAAACTAGCATTATGGAAATGATGCATAAGAGGTTGAACGATAAAAATGATAAAGAATATCGTAGAAATCTGAATTGTCTCCGTAAACAAAAATCCTCAAGTAGCTACATTATCATTACAGCTGAAAGACGTCAGTTGCTGGTCATAGGCCATCACCAAAATGGGGGTTTGCTATTATTGCCAAGCTTGGCAGACGGATTGGCGATCGCAGTATGGGGATAGAATGCTAAGAGAACACTGATGCCCATTCTCTAGTAGGTCTTTTAGTCGCCATTTACGACACCTATGGGAAGAAATGGGATAGTGCTAACCTTACGTCCGGTATCAAAAACTAAGTAGGTACGCACTGTAACATATGAAGCCGTACAATTCCAGTGTAAGCTGACATTTCATTGTACGAAAAGCCTAAACAATGTGAGGTCAGTAAAAACTGGAAATTTATAGCTTCATGTTTACCCGTGCGTACCAGGCATATTATTTATTAAACGACAGATTATCACCAATTCCTAGACAAAGCGACTTCTCTCCTACTCTCATCTGCCACAATAAAGCGCGATTCATTTGTTTTTCACCGTCAGTCAACACGCGGCACATTAACTATGCAACGCTAGGGTTGACGGCGAACAGTTTGTGGGCAACAATAAAAAATCCCTTAACGCGAGACAACGGCGGCTGTAGGGTTATCCGTCTTGTTTGCCCCTCGCGACAGACATGGTGAAGTAGTGTGGATGTGACCCTTTTTAGTTTAGTTTAAGTTTCTCTATGAAAAGGTCGATCGCAGTGGGAAAGCACGATATTAGAGTTTGACACCTGAGGCTTGTACTTATTATATCTCAAGATTATGGGTCGACCTTGTGGGAGGCCTACCAACGTTACGTCTTCCGGTACACGGTCGCCACTCCAGTATCCCATCGGCCATCTGTTCTGCGAGCAATGAGCCCTGCTCACATTGAAGCGATCTGCCGCAAGGATCCACTGGATGCCGAAAGCATAGAATCGATCGATGTGGCGGTGTTCCCTTGTCCAGCAGTCGACGTCATTGGGCTAAATGATGATGAGTATTACTATAAGACAACTTTCTTTTTGTGTTCTTCACAACCTAAAATAACAAATGGAAACGTTAAGCTAACGCTAGGAGTCCGTAACGTCGTTTTTCTCTCTTGCTTAGAAACTGGCAAAAATTAGGCAATTTTGGGTCTAGTGAAACGTAGCTGATGAAATGTAGAGGTATTCCCACTGGCCCACATGCTATCCAAATTAATGGTCACATTGTGCATAACAGCATACTTTTTCTATCTAAAACAAACGCATCCATCCTAGTATTTCCCCCAACAATACACTCATTACGAATTTAACAACTTGCTACCGACATACTCAGTCATGTAGCCCGTTTTTATTGAGTTCGTCATTGCTCGGCACCGCTCGGCAATGCTCGGGTCTCCTCGACGCGGTACGGTACCGACAAGGGGGACTGATAGCATTTTAAATCAGGTTAAGGTCAACAACAACCGGATTCGAACTCTGCGCACTTTGATACGTAAAAACTGGCGAAAACGGACACTTTTACATTTAGACCTGGTTTAGATGTCAAAGTTAGGCTGGGATCTGTATGCAAGTAGATGTGCATGGGCTGGGAAGTGATTGGACTCGGAAACTGTTAAATTGTGAGGCTCGTTTTTTGACCGCCCTGGCAACGGCTTTCGGCAGGGTGGGCAAAATATTCATGAAACTGTCTATGGCTAAAATGTCAGATATAAAATGAATTGGATTGTTTTTTTGATTGCAGTTGTTTTTGATGAGTTTCTAGAAGTAACTACAGGCTGAGAATCATCATCATTTCAGCTAATCTAAAGACGTCCACAGCTGGATTTAGTCTTCCCCCAAAAGGAGGGGTTTACCGTAATCGCCGCGCTTGGCAGACGGGTTAGCGATCACAGTATGGTGATAAAATGCATAGACAGCACTACCTGCACCGCCCCTTCTCCTGTAAGTCCCTTAGTCGCCTTTTACGACACCCAGGGGAAGAAATGGGGTGGTGCTATTCTTAACATCCCGCACCGGTTGAAAGCTAAAAAAATATGCTTAAAAACAGTCAGGCCACATTTTCTCAATTCTATATTTATATCGATTTCTTAATCTATGTCCCGAATCAGGGGACAGTTTGAATTGGAATTAGGAATAAATCATCAATAGTCTTAATAGAAATCAAGCTGATGCTTTGAACAGAAGACCCAATTACGTAAGATAGCAATAGCAATCATCAAATTACGTGTTGATTGTAAATTGAAATAATGTTGTTCTCCGACAATTTCTACAAAACCGGAATGCGTACCGTTTAGTTTATTGATCCTGGTACTAATTACGGTAGTTAGATAATTGCAGAGGCTAATATTAAATGATAGAGCTTTTTATTTATTCTCTTAAGATGTAATGGCATTTGTGATGTACTATGTGGCTGCTAATTGTCCTGTATCTTCGACTAAGTGTTACTGCATTGAGAGTCTACCAATAGAGGAAAATGATAGAAATCAATATTATAGTGTCGTGCTATTTCCTTTATACGCCTCATGTACGAATTAATTGAACTTACCAAAAAGATCTCCGGAAAGGTTTTAATCACTTCATAATATGATAATGTATTGTGTAAGTTACACTGATCAATTTGCACTCTCAAAGAAACAAGTTTACTCTAGTGCTTTGATAAGCACTTTAAACGACCGTTTCCCACCACTTAACTCTTTTTTATAAATTCCTATTTGATTCAGACCTTTCCTGTTTCGATCATTGCTTTCACCAATTTACGATAATACCTCCGTTTCAACAAAAACGGTCGGCTATTTTTCTATCCCCTCATACAAACCAGTTTTATTTATACGAAATAGTTTCGCCAAAATCACTGCATAAACCACCGCTCAATAAATAAAATGGACCGAACCTGTCCGATTCAGCGTCAATAAAAACACATCCCAAATGTAAACGAGAACGATGCATGAATTCTTCATTTCAAATTGTATGGCCATGTTAGGGCATTATCATTTTTAGTGCTTGCCACACTGGTATATTCAGATGGAATTTTTGATGCACTGGCGACACAGCCGCGCTGCGATTGGCCGCCCTGAATATTGTATGAACCAATCACCGCGTTGCGCTTAACGTTGCATTCCAATTTGAAATCGTGAAGGCGGGAAACAGCGACAAAGTTGTGTGTTTTGCAATGGCGTGCAATAGGCATAATTTGTTGTTACACAATCAAATTGGTTTTCCGAACAGGTATGTGGTGGCATAGCGCTGGACATAATTGGAAGGCCGATTATTGGGACGCGGTAAGAGAATTTCCTGCGTTTTATTAGTATTGTGAGTACATTAATGTTTTCCAAGCAGTCAGCGCTCAGGCTAATAGTAAATTAAATTGTAGTTGTAATTATCAATTACAAAACTCGTGCTATTTCTCTGTCTCGTAAAACCGTGTACTTGAAATTAAAGAGAACATAACAATAAAGGATAAATAATTGATGAGTTGGTTGAAATTGTAGGTAAGACAACAAGCAAAAAACGTCTGATAGCGTAGTGCTGCAGAGGTAAAAAGGTTCGTACCGACGTTAGTCGTGAATCTTGCCGCAACGTAACAAATTCAGACCTCAAGGCTGGAAAAGCGCTAAACAAAACGGCAGCTTTCTTACAACTCGATAATGTTGACAACAAAATTCGCGTGTACGAAATCCCCATTTTTTTCCAGTAACTATGTTATTGTTATAATTAATAATATCTCTCGAACAGTGCACTAATTGTTGTGTTATTTATTAGCGGGCCAGCCGGCAAGATAACCTCTGCCACAACCAAAATTATTGTTCCTATATTTTGTGAATCGCTATCTGTTATATTGTTATTGTCTCCATTCGTAATTGGGGCGTGTGCCCGGTGGGAAGTTAATAAAAATTGCAGTCCTTTTTAGCTTGAGATTATAGTTCATCGGTCATTTGTTGATAGGCTGACATGATTATTAAATAATACAGAGGCGCCATTTCTTACTGGAGATTCTTACGCATCTGTGGAAGCTTTGGTCAGCGCTGCAATTGGAAAAATGTGACTGAGATTTTGAGCATCTGCATTTAATCCTGACATATAAATAAATGACCTTGAAAACGAAGTTCTTAGGGTTTTACTCCTCTGAAATGTAACAATGTAAACGTTAGAAAGAGAAGAAATACACAATGATAAAAGAAACATTATGATGTAATCTGTACTTAATTGTAAATGTTTTTGTCATTTTTGTCACAATCACTTACAACTGACACAGTGAACTGCCTATCAAGACACATAAAAGTTTAGTGGTCTGGTAACATTCCAAGACTAAACTTGGAATAATTATTTAATTAATAGACAACTGCTCTCTACCGGAATTAGAGTTGATAATAGAACAGGACCACACTTAACTCAAAAAGAGGAAAACCTAGTTACTCTAAACGCCGATTTAGTAATCACATGCCTTGCGCATGCTATTTCAAAAATAGACATGACATTCCTAACAAATTGTCACACAAAACATTAAGATTACTAGCATTCCAACAATGAAAACAATTTCAATTTGCACAATTGTAGTGTTCATGTAACAAACGAACAATTCAGTGAACAACGTGAGTTCTGTGTTTCTATGTGTGGGGCAAATCTTTGCAGAAGGCGACTTTGTGAATACTATAAAGAGTTATTGTGGTACATAAAGGAGTATTGTCCTAGCCTTGTTGATTGTCTCTGCTCTCATGACAGAGACATATTAGGTGTAGTTACCTTGAAAATCTGTTTTGTTCAAGGATTGATTCGTTTGAGTGATGGGTAGTTTTGATAGAAGTGAGCAACGACGGAGAAATTTAGATCAGCACCCTAATCGGGTACCACACTATTAATTAGAAACTGTATCATTTTTAAGATTATTTCTAATACATAGCTTTATATGTTCGAGATATTTGCAAGTGCAACAACGCAAATAACGTTGTTAACAATTAATGTTGTTAAAAATGTCAAAATGAAAACTATTCCTATACTAGTAGTGTGTTACGCAATTACCTCATGAGTTGTGCAGTATTCTTTATTCAGCGATACTAAGCTTCTAAAAAGACATAAATTTTCGATTTATCGACAAATCTTTACGACACTTATTTCAATTATGAAGTCATTAAACAAATTATCAGCTTCAATATGCGTACGCGTTGGTACGTTAACCTTATGAGTTTCGGTTATTAAGGTATTTTAAATTACCTTCAAACATCACCTTTGAAATAAAATTAAAACACCATAAAACACATAACTTATTTTGTCATTCCCATCATTATTCGTGTGTTCAAACATTTCTCATGGTATAAGAACAAAAACGGCTGGAACGCCCCCAGGCCTCCATCATCGAGTTTATAAATAAGATATTCATATTAACTAATGTTACGTCTTCTGTAATCTGTAACATTATATTGTGCTTTCTGGTTATATATCACTGTACAAATTATGACTTTGTCTATTGTTAACGTTTTGTTGAGTGATGTGGCACAAGTGAAAAGCTTTTAACAGATACAGCTGTACATTAAAATAACAGTCGATGACCATAATAATGATATCATACGACAAGCCCTGGGAAATATTGATTACCATGGGTTATTTTGCTCGAATACCTACAAGAAATCTCATAAATTGTAGCTTAGAAGTCAATCTCGTTGTGGCTTATTTCATTTATTTTGACGACATTATGCTAATGGATTTGAGCATAACAAGCCTAAAAATTCCTACTGCTGGGGCACAAGCCTCGCATTGAGAGCGATTGGGCCGTAATCCACTACGCGGGCCCAGTGGTAGATATTACATGTCTTCTAATTGTTAGTTCTAAGATATGTCGGTTTCATCACGATTTTGTCCTTCATCGTTTCGAGAACAGTTGTGACAAAATAATGCACCTATCTGGGTGCAAACTTACGTCTTAAATTCGTTAATTACGGGTGGTAACCAATGGGGCACCATTGCTTTCTAGATGGGTTAGAGACAAGGCTGAATTCTGCCAAATTATAAAGACGTTAACAACCACATTGATAAAATTACATTAAAGGTCTCCCATAGGCTTACCGCTGAAAAGAATCCTCAGCCATTCTCATACAGTTTCTACCAGGTACTTCGTAAATATCGTCTTTATTACCTACATTAACAAACCCGCTGTTCTCTCAAACCTTATCCCACTATCCGAACCCAAAGCCAGCATAACGGAGATGGATCGTAGCACATTACGGGCTCACGTCTTAATCTCGTCGGCGGCTATTACGGCTCGTTTAATTAGTGCAGACAATAGCCCGCGCCGGTCTTAATAATACGCCAAAAGTGGCCTTTATTGTCTCTGCTATGACTTATTTATGTGCTAGGATTACAATTGTTTAAACATGTTCTATAATTGACGGTGAAATAATAATTATTGTTGTTGGAATGATTTATGGTGATTGATTGATTTCTTGTTTTGTTTCTTGTTTGAAATTAGCTATGTCTAGTAGAATTGTATCTGAATCACCTTTGCCAATTAGAATATGATTATTACATTCCTATTTATTACTGCGGTTAATATTATTGGAACTAACCTAGCTTTTATCTACGTTAGGAGGACTGCTTTTAGTATTACCCGAGTGACTATTATCTGTACTTTGCAACCGCAAAGTATTTTAATTTTCTAGTTCACATAATGTTATCTTACCAACTTTAGCATGATGACGATTTATTAAAGAAATATTTCATTCAGTATTTTCCTTCCCATTATCACAAATGTTTTCATCTCAATTGAAGACAGACTTACGACATTGTTTCTCCTGGCAACGAACAACAACATATCCGCGACTACAATCATAATTATCAACAAAAGCTATTAATTACTGATAACGCCACTGATAAGGTTGGCACGTAAATATTGACATAGATCACGCCTGACACCGCCTTAACCTTTGTTATAATTATCTTCTATTATTGAACATAATCTGTAACTATTTAAATCTGTTAGTAATTTGTGCATCGTTTTATCTAACTACAAACTGGGCCTCTTCTTTCCACCACATTTTCCTGTAAAGTAATTATTGTCTTAATAACTATACGTGACCAATGTGTTGGTGATCGCAGCATAATATTGACCAATACAGATGGTTTTCCATTCTCTTGTGGATTTTTATCTAGCCTATCCTTATGCAATGTATTGATTCTACTCGCAGCGAGAGCGCGTCGTAAGACACACTTACACTAACGTTATACCAGGTGGGAAACAGAATCTGGAACTCTAGATAGGTACAAGTTTTCATAAAGCTATCAAAATTGTTTTTTTTTTAATATTCATACATTTCAATGAAAATCTTTAATGGTGGTGGTGTGGTGGTCTTTTATGGTAGTCTGGATTTTGTTCATCTAATAGATTGCATTTCCGTCGAACTTTGTTGAATACACATATACTATTTACATTTAATCGTTCAAGATTGTAAAAAAAGGCCCCGATAAAATCTAGTCAATATCAGATTTCACTGCAGAATCTACCTGGAACTCTATTAGATCTACAATTACCTTCTATAATAGTTCTATTTATATTGGCACCGCTAATGTCTCTGAACTGTTGATTAATCTATGGACTTTGATACCATGTTGAATTCCGGGCATGTTTATCATACAACTAATTGCACAGAGTAATAATAGCAGATAGAAAGGCCCATAAAAACTAGTTTCCGATCATTATCCAGACGTTTTATCTCAATTATACTTCGGTTTATAAAGCTTTGATAATAAAATCATATTTTATTGAGTCGACCAGTAGTCTGTCTGTGTAAGTCAATAAAATTGGAATACAACATGGCGGATAAAATGGCGCTGCTTTCTGCAACATAGATAATTTAGATGTCAATATTGAATTTGATAAAACCATTATTAATATTGATGATGACAGATATAATAATAGGGTATCTGATAAAGTTGTTTA
The DNA here is from genome assembly GCA_947507805.1 of Aporophyla nigra. Lineage (NCBI taxonomy): Eukaryota > Metazoa > Arthropoda > Insecta > Lepidoptera > Noctuidae > Aporophyla > Aporophyla nigra. Next base: position 18,647,929 of record OX382292.1, on the reverse strand, counting down.
AGCCATTCGATTAGGCGAATATGGCTTTATAATGGAAAAGTGTGTAGGCTTGCCAAGAGCTTTTGTAGGAACATTATTTTAATGACTACAATATTTTAACAGAAACAACCTATAATGTGGAGACTAAAATAATTTTTTTTTTTAAATGTCTATAAGTAAGTTTAGCACAATGCTCTTCAGGATTTTGCATCGCTGGTGATATAGGCTGGTTGGTTAAGCTTTTATATGCGCTGTTTTTCAGCCCACAAAATGTGACAACACAGAATTGTATCTTGCATTTAGGCTTTTGATTACGAATGATCAGAATGCTGCAAACGTTTCTGAACTCAACGACGCCACGCAAATGCTCAAAACGATACCTACTAAAAGAGAATAAAACAAAACGCTTGACGAGCATTTAACTGCAAACGAGCATATTTAGTCTGGTGATAATCTCACGCTTAGCCGTTGTCTTAACGCATTAGCATCTTACCGACAATAAACGGTGGAATTGTCGCATTACACATTCGTTGAGCACTAAATGACGACTTCTAAGAAAATATAGCGCATACAACCGCAGGTTGAAATAATTAAATCTTGTAATACATCATTATTATCAACATCTACTGCTAAATCCTGCCGACATAATATTAACATCTGTAGCCGAATTAGCATAAACTAATATATACTCCTATCGTCATAGAGTTTTCTTGCCCGTGGCCCCAGGCAAGACTTTATAGAAAAACTTGTCCTATTTTACTGAATCATGTTCACACCTAATAACGTTAATATATTCGAAAATTACAATAATGATTTTCTTACTTCAATGAAGCTGTAAACTGAATAATTAATATTCATATTTATCGCATTTTTTAAGTCCTATACCGTCTTTGGCTAAAGTTTTAACAAGAATAATTAAATTCAAGCATATTGGTTTAATTACTACTTATGCTATTCTCCATTAAAGTTATAGGCTGTAAATAATTCAGAGACCACTTAAACTGGCGTAAAATTATAATAGTATTAGCTATGAAACTAGTGAGCCAACGTGCAGTAGTTTTATAAATAACATGTTTTAGATGACCTTTTAATGGTGGCTATTGAACTATGTCATGTTGGGATTGAAAGGTTAATTGTTGTTTACCAGAATATGAAGCCTTGTTAACGATTTTATATTCAGGTAAATCATTAATTACGGTGTCTTGAATAGACGTATTGAATTGTATCTGAAAGCGGTATTTACATTTCCTTTTTTGTGACCCTTTTAAAGGAATTTAAATAAAAGTATCATCATTATCAAAATAATTCTAAGTAGGTATATCGGAGCTGTCTTTGAGCCTAACCAGACATAGCACAAACTCAGTTTTTTCTTCAACAATAATACATGTTCGTAGCTGGTCAATTTTGAAGTACGTTAGCGCCTTTAAAAATTCCTCAACAGCACCCAAAATAAATAAAACCGAATACAGTCCTTAAGCAAACCCGCTGAGCGCTACATACTAACGTCCTTTACGATTTCCGTCACCCGAAGTCAGTGGACATACTTTAACGTCGGAATATCTATAAAAGCCTAGTAAAACATGCGTTTAACGCTTTTATAGTAAACTTGCGGTGGTCCTAACATTGTTTTTAATGTGCAGTAATATGGCTAATTAAATTCTGGTAAACGACTAACTTGAAATGGTGTAAGTGTCTCCGTTTTATTTTAGTAGCGTCGGTAGTGCTTGTTAGAGTAATGAAATCGGGTAATGCTGTGACACTTCTTTGTGGACGAAACAAAAGGGATTGAGAAATAGGAGTTTTGTTTATTGGAAATATTGATTAAACAGGCCTACTTAATGTCATGATTGAACACATCTTAGCTTGCAAAAAATTACAATTGTAAAATTATTAAATTATTTGGAACTATTTGAAACTATTTCTTCACCCCTGCTCTCAATCGGTATTATCCTTATGTCAGGTTAGCATCAAGTATACAGCTTCGAAAAACTAGTGTTGACTTTTTGGTGCTCGAATATTTCCATATTTTTAAACTTATTTCAGTTTTTGACTCACCTATAACTTCTATTACGAAATCCTTCCTCCTACGGAAAAAGCAATTCAATCTGTACAAATTTACAAAATTTTACGCTAAATTTGACAAAATTTATAGGTAAAATAGAACCCGAGTTACAACAGCACTTCATCCAGACCACCCAGGTCATTCAGACTGTCCCGAAATCAGGAAAGTGCAATTTTTGCGAACGATTTTTTTTGTCTACTGTGATTAGACTATAATTATGATATTGTATCGATGCACCTACATAGTTTTGCAAAAGATACGACCATACAAATTTTATCGAGAAAGAAAAGTCATTGCGATATTCCCACGATTTTGATTAAGTACCTTTGTAACTTTGGACTTTCTTTTGGACTTTGAAGATGCTGATATCCTTCATATACTTGCATGTTTTTTTGACAATATACAATAACTCTGCAGTTTGTTTTGTAGTCGCAAAGGCTACTGTAGAGCACGAGGTCTTCAGTCAATTAACTCGGTGCTTCTCAAGAGTCATAAGTGATGATTCTATGAATGCATAGAAAAGAAAAGAAATACATATCAATGACGCAATGGAAAGCATACCGGACCTAGGAAACGAACCCTAATTTAACATAAACACATTATCACTAACGAGATAAATAATAAATTATCATCTAATAATGATTTCCGTATCGCTTTGCAAACAGACTGTAACAAAACAATGATAAATCTCGATGTAGGAAACTATATTATTGGTAATAGAAGAAGGTGACAAGATCAATTAGCTGATAGTAATGTAACGTCTGACTTGTTAATGAGGTAGTGAACAATGATAGACAGAGGACAAGCAATTGTTACGTACATATGTATGTGTCTATAAACGTAATTGATAGCCAATGATGCGGCTAATTTGTTGTTGTCTAATGATATTATTTTGAAGCCGGAGTGAAGTGTAATCATTTTAGCAAATGATTATATGTTTTAGAGGAAATTTAAATAATAAATTGTAACTAATCCTATGAGTTTGCCTTATCGTTTTTTTGGAAAATTAACTAATTTGCTTTTTCTCGTTGTGGCTCCGCTTTGCGGAGGTCTATGTCCAGTGGAAGTTTTTTTGATGATGATGATATCAAATCAAATCAAATCAATTTATTTCGGGCTACAAAGACCCATATCATAAATACCTTACAGACTAACATACATACAAATAAAAACAATGGAAACATAAAACTATTGTACACGAAGTGACGGCGTCGTGTTGCGCGTCGATAGTGATTATATGTATTTATAATTTTATAGTCAATCTACGTAGTCTCTTCTGAAATACGGTTCCTAATAGGGACGAACTGTTACCAACTCAAAATAAAAAAAGTTTGACTTACTTGTTCTTATTGACAGGCGTGGTCGACGGGGTTGGCCTCTTCTCTTCCTTAATCGTACTATTGTTCATTTTAGACGTTAGCCTCTTCAAGACGTCATCCATAGAACGCTTGTGAGGATTACTCAACGACAGGGCGCTGTTGTGGTTCAGCAGTGAATTGTTATTGTTACACAGTCCCAAAACCTTTGCCTCAGCCCCAGGACTACTGCATTCTGACGAGCCTCTCCTTCGAGCCTGCAGGTCGTTCACTTGATGAAGACTTAAGAAAGATGATGGGACTAGAAGATTATTTGTCATGTCTAATGTTTGCTCGAATCGTTGCTTCTTTGACGGTCGTTCGTCTTCGTAATTCGTATCCTCTTCACTTATAGAACTCCTAGTAGAACAACTGGGCGAGAACTTGTAGTAGCTATGCTGCTCGTTGTCATCTGACTCCTGGTGGTCAGGGAAGTCCAGGTTGGCTGGTCCAGCTTCCTGCTTCTCTGTGTCGGCGGCACCTTCTTGCAATTTCGACGGTGGTGACTTTCGTTTAGATGACATGTTTCTGGAAAAGAAACCACAATTAGTATCTGAGTTATGTTGAAGAGCAATCAAAGACTAACGGAAAACATGTCACATTTATTGAGTCTGCTAGACATACTAAGTGCTGTCAAGACTCAGAACTGGTTAATAGCCAGTCAATGACGTCAAGTGTAGAGATGTCCTAATTATCCGGCTCTAGTCGTTAGCCTGACTGTGCTCGTACAAATACTTGTTAAATGCAAAATACAAACACGGTTCACAAGCAGTATCACTGTTTGATCGAGATCTCGGGTCAGACGTCAAACGTAGTATTTGTCACCCAAACTCCCCCGACTAGTTACGAAACTCGCTTCGTTAAAGCACCTAATTGGGCTCTACTAATTGTACTAATTGCAGTTACTGCCTCCTTTGGACTTAAGGTGTCCGCCGGTCCATGTAATACCAACCACTCGAGATGGATCCTTAAATACGACTTCAATTTTGTTGGTAACACCTATTTTGTTAAGGAATTAGAAGGGCGGGGAGGGTCTTGTTATAGTAGCTTATTTTGTATATGTGTGGGTGTTAGTTTGTACTGGATTGGCCGATATCGTGTGCGGTACTCTAAATATTGCGTATGTGTGTACGATTATAGACTAACATGTGTACTTTGATGCTGATTTGAGTTGGAAACGTCTTCATTGATTGTGTTAACAAACAGTTCCTCTGCGCATAGTGTCTGGCGGCTCTGCTTTGATGTTTGTCTACGTATCTGCTGTAAGTATTGATGTGATTATTTTGAAACGTTTACGCGGTGTCATCCTTTTGCCGGAATGTTTCATCCTTTGAACTTCAATGACAAATGAGGTAAACAGATTTAGAGGATATCCATCGTTAAGCGTAGAGCTGTTTGGACTATTTTGGCATGGTCGCAATCTCTTTGTTAATGCAGGAACAGTTGTAAAATAATATTAGTTCATTAAAATCCTCTCATAACTCATAATTAGAAATTAGTACAACTCTTCGTATATAATGTAGTATTACTGCCCCGAATAACGATCGCAAAATTTTGAGCTCCCAACCAAAATCCACTTAGACATAATACAAATAACATTTAAGCAGTAATACTCATAGTTGCTATGGCCTAACGTCCTTTGACACTTAATACTAAGAAACTAGACTAAATCCATTAACAATTATTTACATACAGAACATTGTTTATGTTCCCAAGTTTACTCAAAGTCTGCAAAGTTAGTACAGATCTGACAAGTAACTGAAGAATCAACATTAAAATTTTAAGGTCTAAATACACGAAGCGTTTATTTTAGCTAAAGTATATAATTAAAATAGTTTTGATTGATGAATTTTCTTAATTGAAATATTATGTGGAGTTTTAATAGAAATGGTGTTAATCAAAAGATTTTTACTGATGTGAAGTTACATGAAAGGAATAATTGGAAACTGATTGTTTTAAATAATTGCAGTGTTATTTTATAACAGACTAGCTTCTGCCCGCGACTTCGTCCGCGTTAAATTTCGTGTTCCCCCGACCCTTCCCGTCGCGTCGAATCGCCTACCCGTGTGATTTTCCCCGTTTTTGCAACATTTTTCATTACTGCTCCGCTTCTCTTGGTTGTAGCGTGATGTTATATAGCCTATGTTACTTGCAGTTAATGTAGCTTTCTAATCGTGATAGATTTTTTTAAATCGGTCCAGTAGTTTTTGAGTTTATCCATTACAAACAAAAATACAAATTTTTCCTCTTTATAATATTAATGTAGACTTTACTCATGATTTCAGCCAAAAGACCTCCACATAGTCCTCCCCCAGTTTGAGGGGTTTGCCATCATCGCCACGTTTAGCAGGCGGGCTGGCGATCGCAGTATGGTGGTAAAATGCTTAGAGTACGCTGCCGCCCTTTCTCTAGTAAATTCCTTAGTCGCATTTAACGATACCCACGGGTAACAGTGGGATGGTGTTATTCTTTACGTCTGGAGCCTCACAGATTCTTTTCCGTTATTAAAAAAGAAAAATAATAATCCGGTAAAAGACTAACCAACGAACGATGCCGACATTATCGATTTGTGTACAAAAACGTGTCAAATCGATATTCACGTTAATAGGCCTGTTAGCACACTGCCACGGGCAGAACAAATTGTGTTAGTGCCCTTGAGACAAAAGGGGGTGATGGTGGAACATGAAGCTATGAAACAAAAAGTAGCAATTTTAAGATGAATAAATAAAGCATTGAAATTAAATTGTGATGTGATAGTCCATATAACAGTCATTTTAGGAATATCTTCAGGACAAATTTTTCACTGCTGTATATTTATTATACACGGCCAAATTGAATAAGCCGGCAATACATAACCCACGTTTTGGGTATCGAAAACAAATACCTGCTAATGAGAAAAAAAAGTATTTCGTTCCACCTTGGTTCTAAGCTTTATAATGACCGTATAGACATATACGGTCATTATAAAGCTTAGCAACCTATATTAAGGAAAACAAGTAACGGTTATGTTATGTTTTTGAAATTCGTAAAACAAATTGGTACTTATTACAAAAACAGCAGTTACAAACCTTCGCCCATCGAATGATGAAAAAGGTTTTTTTTTGTTCCATTAGATTTCTACCCAACACGTGGGTAAAGTATTGTTACCTAATTTAATGTAGTCCTGTACATATTTTTTTATTTTTTTTTATAAACCTGCCCGTACTGCATTGCGTAGCATAATTACATTTAGTTAAACTATTGACTTATGAAATACAATTAACAATCTCTTAATCCGCGATCACCGGAAAGCCGTCTCGTCAATATAAGTTAAGAATTAAATTTACAAATGCTCTTGTTAGCACCTGAAAATTCTCCCGTTTATTTAAATGTAGCACAGACCCCACCAAATAAAGCTACTATATTCTGTCAAATTTCTTAAAGCTACTACATTCTGTCAAATTGCTTTAATAGACTTTCAACTTTATCGCTAAAGTATTAGGTTCAAGATTGATTGGGAAAATTTGACAGTTTCAGCTAACTAATCTGTACCATTAAATTGCATTTAGTCCCCAGATTTTTCTTAGCTCGGTGGCAATAATTCAATTTGATACCGTTGCGCTTCGGCGCGTCTGTTGTGATAAAATGCAAAAATTAACTTATTGTTAGGTATGCAGGTACTGAAAACGTTGTCTGTAAAAGGGAACCTTACAGCATGTAGGCTGGTAGGAAACCTAATTAGTTGTCTACTATGACTCTGTTTTCCTCTAACCTTACGAAAATGACGGGGTAGAAAAATGATTCATGCAGATTTTTTTCTAGACTAGACACACAACAACAATATTTTTTTTGGATCTCGTACCTTTACTGCGTTGAATAAAACTTAACTAGGTATAAGAATTACTCATCACAATTTGTCAACGGTAGACACAGCAATATCAATCAGCACTTGACAATCGATCATTACAATCTAATTTCCGACTACACACGTCACTATAATTGAATAGTTCCACTCCTTGCAAACTTATGTTTCCTTAAGATAATGCAATATCACTCTTATTCATATCTTAATAAGATTCATGACAAAAGAATTGAATAAATATGTCAATTGTAACTACTAATTTCCTTTTCATTACTGTCACAATGACGTCACACGGTGGCGCGAACAATATGGCGAATCGGCGGGAAATTTGACAGTTCAATATTGCGTTCGGAAATGTTTATATCTCTCCATTTCATTTTCGTGGTTTATGATAATGTTAGTCATAATTTTTGGTGATTGACATTACAAATATCTGTATTATAGGGAACAGGAAATTCGCGTCAAATTAAATGCACATTATTTTTTTAATAATGTCAATGCTCATAGCATCGATCATGCCTTAATGTGATGTTGACTGAAATATATTTTCGGGCGAATTTACACTCGTGTATAATTTTTAAATTTATTTTATTATGAGTTAGTAATAACTTTATTATTACTCATCTATTGAAATGTTTCAGTTATATTTCATGAACTAAGAGTAATCTTATCAGTAGTTGCAACAGTTAATGATAAAATGAAGTACAATAAAAAACAATAACTCAAAGCTTCAATGGTGCAACTCATTCGATTTGCAGTGGGGTGACGTCACAATGACGTCAGAGAATTGCTAGCAAATTGTTTTTGTAAACGCTTCCCCTTGTAAAATGGTTTGCTGGTGGTGATAAAAGGGTTATATTTTGTTAAAAGATTTTGCTTATAGCTTTTTTTTAAAACAAACTTGATAGATTTCCAGGTCAACTATTAAGTCATTTAAAATTAATCAGGCGTAATCAGCCTGTAATGTTGCCACTTCTGGGACACAGGAGAGAGAGAGAGAGAGAGTGGGCCGTAATCCACCACGCGGGCCCAGTGCGGGTTGGTAGATGTCACATGTCTTCCATTTTTTTAACAACCCTTTAAATTGAAAATACTAATGTGGTATCTTAGGGCTCATTCCGATCCAGCTCGTCCCCTGCTACCCTCTAGCAGCGAAGCTCTAAGCCGACTTCCATACCCCACAGGGGGTGCCCTTAGCGAGTAGTCGCTCTAGTTTTAAGACTTTTAAGCCCTGGCTAAAGGCTTTAATTTATTAAGGTAGCCACAGACAAGTCCTTTTTAAGCAAACGACAAGTCATAGGTTGACCAGCGAGATGTCATTCCAAAAAAAAAAAAAAGAATCTTAGTGGTCACGTGAGCTATAATCAAACCAGTCCTATGTACTTTCTAAACTAAGTTGACACTCGCAGAGCAAGAAATGGAGGCCCTTTCGTTCAGAAATCATGTTACCACTGTCATATCTAACCCTACCCTCAATTACATCTTTTACTAAAACGATCCTTCTACCATTCCACAATATTTTTCCACCAACACAGATACATTACACCAGCATATCACACCTGCAACCGACTTCTAATTTATACGAGAATATTAACATGTGCATCCGTTTAGAAATTAATCAGTGAACGACGGTCGAACGGACGGGACTTTAAGTAAAGGTAACGAGTGCCTAGCCCCCAATCTATCTGACGTAGGAAATTGCCGACTCCGTCTAAGATAAACGGCTAGGCTAAGTTTTCCTACACGGTCTATGCATGTAGGTAGCAAACTAGGTACCTATTAGAGTGTCATCTGGTGTAACTAAGTTGTTGGAACCCGCTCTTAAATCTTATAGATTTGTTGATTGATTTATTGAATTGCTTTTGCTTTTATGGAAAGGTTGAATGTGGCTTTGAAAGCAGGGATAGCGTTTTTAATATGTGCATCTAATGTAAAAAGTAAAAGTTTTTATTTAAGAACAAAAACACATTGACATAAATTATAATAGAAACAATGATAGCTACAAACGTTAAAAACTGTGTCGCAGCTATTATCGCCCGTCTAAACATATGAAAAACATTGTTCCAGACTACACTATGACATGGGGACAGTTTAGCTAAAATAAAGATTTTAAACATAAATCAAAATTTGAAATATGTGGTTTATTGATAATCCTTTTTTTATAAAGATTCTGGTAATTAGTCGATTCGCACGAATTAACTCACCCAATGTTATGTCATCATAATCATCATTTCAGCCGTAAGACGTCCACTGCTGGACTTAGGCCTCCCCCAATTTGGGGGGCTTTGCCATAATCGCCACGCTTGGCAGGCGGGTTGGCGATCGCAGTATGGTGGTAAAAAGCATAGAGAACGCTGCTGCCCATTCCCTAGTAAGTCCCGTAGTCGCCTTTTACGACACCCACGGGAAGAAATGGGGTGATGTTATTCTTTACGTCCGGCACCACACGGTACGATGTTACTTTAAAGTGGCGAATCGACACTTTAAAGTAACATATTATTTTTAGTTCGCCATTCTCACGAAATCATTCTATTTATGGGCGATTTGTCTATTCCAGAAATACGTATTAGGAAAATGCCACGTTTTGTTTTTTATGTAATAAATTTAATGTAATTTTTCTTTAGCTTGGCATTCTTTCCTAAACATTTTATTCAAAACTTTCCTAATACGTGTTTCTAGAAATTTCTATTAGCCCACAAATGAATTAACTTTAGTGAAGATTCGTCATTCTGCCAAGTATGACACTAATAAGCCGATTCTGTTAAAGGAATATCAGTTCTGAATGTGTAAATATTAAACTGAAAAATTTCCACTAAACTTTCCATCGTTTACAGGAAAATGGCACCAACGCAGCCAATGAAAACACTTCGAAAAGAGAAGTCATAATAAAAACAGCTCAAATCAAATAAGCGAATAAAAGTCCCGGAGAGTCGGCCGAGTACAATGAAAATAAAAATTAAATAGAAAAATATTGTGGAGCGTCAGTAATTGAATGAGAAACGAGAAACATTTTCTTTCCCTTTGGTGAGAAAATAAGAAAAAAATCGTCGGAAGAAATCTTCACGTAACAAAATTATTCCTATTCTATAATAAGTTTATTCACAATAAGGTGGAATAAAATGTTTGTAGCGTTCCTTCAAATTAGGTTTTGCTGTGCCTATTTTCTTGTTTGTTCCTTAGCATTCCAATTTTGTTTTAATTTCTTTCGAGATTTTTTTGTATTTTTATTGGTTTGTTGTGCTTTACATTATTTTCATATGCGTCAAATGTATTGGAACTTCCTCAAGGCGTTACCTACCCTTAATTCTGCTAAGCATGAAGCCCTGGATTCGATACCCAGGTTGAGCAAAGTGTTATTGGGTATTTCCAATTGGTATTTCTTAGTAGCAGCCCGTAGGTTGAAACATGTGGGTGTCCTATGGGTACTCCTCAGCCTAACTCTGTTATGTAATGTTTGCTTTGGCCTTAAGTGTGTTTTTTAATGGAGGAAGGGCTTAATAGGTATGGACCTATTCCATGCACGTATATTACGTGCACCCACATGTAACCTTAACAAACATTTTCCTAATGACACATGTATTTACTAAAAAACGTCATAACTTAATATTTTTCTCAATAGCAGCCCGATGAATGCCAATGATTTGCCAGAAAAAGTTATTTCAAAGAAAAACACAAAATGACATGTCAAAACAGGCGCTGCATCGCACAATTGGCTTCTATTGAGTGAAGCGAAGGGTGGTGGAATTATCGACGGCAAATTACAAGAAACCTCCCTCGAACAGAAACCCGAACAAAATGTAGTTACAAGTGTAACAGCCGACGAATGTGAGGGATACTAGATGTGGCTTCATTAATAGAACATATTAGAAAACTTACAAAATGTGTTACGTATAGTAAAACTGAATATTGTTATGGTTAGTGTGTCACGTTTTAAAATAGGAAACCATTTCTTTTATCCCGTTCTAAAATAACCGTGACCTGAACTGCCAACTGGAAAGAAATAAACTCATGAAAAACTTTGTATTTTATTTACTTTTTCCGTACAATCAATAACAATTGAATATTGTTTAGTTTCTCTAACCGCAGATAAAGAAGAAAAACCATCAGCTAAGCCAAAAGTCGTTAAATCCTAGTTTATAACGTGTTTGAAAAGGTTCCAGAAAGCACGCATAAATAATATAATTAAAAAAATATAAGTGTAAATAGTGGATAAACATGTGGACGAAGTCAAAACATCCATTCCATTCTGAAATGCTTATATAATTTGTCATGTGTAATATCGAAAAACCAAAACTATGTCTATATTTTGTACCACACCACTTACTGAACCTTTTGATCTCCAATAAACTAAATTTCGTTTCAAAATCGAAATATTACTTCTCACTAAATTGTTTCTATAAAACGATTACTGTGAGGGAAAATTGAAATAATATACCTACGTAGCTAATTTACTTTCCCTTGCTAATAGAATATTATATTTTTGTAAAGAAAAATGCAACATATCAATTTTATTGGTAGTTTTCTTCACACCTACATACCTACTTCTATTATTTAATACTTTCTTTGTTGCCAATGTGAACAGGTGTCTTGTGTGAAATATAATGTATGTGAAATTCTTTGGAATTTTTGGGGATCTTGCAAAAAATATTTTATTGTACTTTGTTATTTTTTATTACGTTTTTAATAAATCCGATATATTTATAGGTCAGTGGGTGACGTCGCTTCCAGTGAAATACATATTGTTGTGAACATTTTCTTGTGACTGACAATGGGGGAAATTACCCATCGGGTGCGCGACAACGCGAGTCGAGTGGGCGAACCGGCTCGTTAGTATGGAGTCGACTCATTTATATTTAAATTTGATCGTTTGTGTGTTTTGTATTAATGGGTATTGAGTCGTTAATATTAAAATTTACATAATATGATAGTGTAATATAATCTCCGTGAAAAAATGAGGGAAGTTCTGTCTTACTGATATCGAAGTGTGGGTTGCTAGTGTTTTGTTAAAAAGTTTAGTATTTGAGACGTAATTTAATATGTAAAATCAATTTTCGTTCTTTTGTTCTGTCGTTGTTTGCGTTTCAACCAAGAAAAATTAAGCTTTGCAGCCTGAACATTAAAGTATTTTGCTAGTGCGGGTTATAGATAAAATTCTCGTGATCAGCAAGACATTTTTTTACTTATTTGCTTGCCATTTTAGTAGGTATAGCCGATTTATTAATTTCATACATTACAAATTCCTAACGTTTAAACAAAGCACACAATTAGAGTTCTGGGGTCTATTATCTATGGCCTGAGATATGATCTACTTGCTGTTATAATCGAGTTGATGTAATTTCTTTTAAGCCAGTTATAATTTTATTTTGTCGTTAAATAAACAGCTCCTCAAAGCAGAATCCGTCTCCACATTAACTCCCGACCCCTGGAGGGCACTGAGACGCTTTATGATTACTCGGTGACAAACAATGCAGTTAATACGGCACAATGCCCAATCACCGGCAGTCATTGTTCGGCACAGGTTGCTACTTTGTGCCTTTAATCACGGCTTAGGCATTTTTCATGGCAATTGATTTTAGGGAAAAGAAAAGCCTCGTTTCGGAAAAGGGAAATGCTTACCTGCAGTACAGGAAAAAATGCTCTATTTTATTTGGTTATAATATTTTGCGTACTTCATTTTTAAGTTAGAGCTGGAAAGTAGCCGTTTATTGCAATTTACAGGTCAGTGTCAAGCTATATGTTGAACAAAACATAGCTGGCAGAGTAAACAAGTTGAAATGACTATTTTTATTGGAGGACTCGTCGTATTCGTCTGCTCAACTGGCTATCGGGGCCAGTTGAGCAGACGAGTCCTGGAGTGGACACCGCGAATCCGCAACCATAGTGTGAGGCGCCCTCCACACTGCAGTTAGATGGACCGACAACCTCAAAAAGGCGGCTCGTACAGACTACATGCGTAAGACGGAGGACAGAGTGTTGTGGCGCAGCCGGGGTGACGTTTATGTCCAGCAGTGGACTTCGATAGGCTGAATACGTCTGTTTTTGCTTTTTTGTGGGTGGGAAATCATCAAATGACGGATGTGGAGCGGAAGGGCGTGTCAGAATTTTACTGGCTAAAACCCACCCGTGTTCATTCACTTGCCCATATGCCAGGGCCACGGTATCTCTTTCGAACAAATCTCGCGACCCTGGCAGGCACAGCTGAATAGGTTTAAGCCTTCACCAGTGACAGCTTGAGATTTGATGAGATTGGACAACTTTTAGTTTTGACTGTCGTATACCAAGTAAGAGGTAGACAAAAAAAACCTCCCAATATTTACTGCGATCGGTATTATGCCACAGAACGTCGACCTACTCCACACTATTCGCTCAACATCAATGTAAGATATAATATCAACAATTAAGGCGTATACAGACGACACGACACGGCCCGGCGATTTTCCCTAAACAAGCCCGTCTGATGAGTGTCATTGTGTTCCTCAGGTCACTGCAAAATGAATTGCTAGCAAAACGAACGAAATGAGAATGTAGCGCAGCTAAACGCTATTCAACTCGCTCACTTGTTTCTTTTTGCATTTTTTCATAATGTTGGTTGTCTTTTCATGACGTTACGTCATTTTTAGAGCAGGTTTTTGAGAAGAAATGGGGGCAGTGCTGTCATTTGTTTGTTGTAATAGGGTAGTTGTGTTGGTATAACGGTTGAATAGTTATAGAGTGATTTTATTTGGTGGAGGTGTCGCTATCATGTCAGCCGAAAAAGGTCCAGTGCTAAACATATGCCTCCAATGAGTTGCTATAATCGCCACGCTTTTCAGGCGGGTTGGCGATTGCAGTATGGTGGTAAAATGCATAGAGAACGCTGCTGCCCATTATCTAGTAAGTCCCTTAGTCGCTTCTTACGACACCCACGGGAAGAAATGAGATAGGGCTTTTCTTTACGTCCGGCACCACACAGTGCCAGAGTAATTGTATCAAAAGAAAAGTTTAAGATGCTGCAAAATTTAAGGATGTATAGTATATATATATATAGTCCTCCAGACCGAATTTCGGCCACGGCGGCCTATCTCAACGGAGACCAGCCATCGGCGCGGGAGATATTATAGTGCTCAAGTGTGTGCGCAGACACAAGAGCACTCACTCTTCCCTCACTCTCATAGTCCGATGGAACGGCAATCCGACACGACCGGAGAGAGATCAGGCGTAGGACCAACGGCTTAACGTGCTTTCCGAGGCACGGGGGTATCACACCGCCAACTTTCAAACTCCGGACTGCTACTAAGAAATTCCTAATGGAAAAACCCAGTATCACTTTGCCCGACCCGGGAATCGAACCCAGGACCCCACGCTCAGCGATCGCGCTTGCGACCACGAGACCAACGGGGCAGTTTAAGGATGTACTTACACAATGGAGCATGCAATTTAGTTTTGATACATGAATGGGAAACACACATTCATACTAAGATAATTTAATAATTTTCTACTAAATGCAATGCGGAAAATCAGTAACCATCAAATGATTTGACGAGGGTCAAAAGCGAAGTAATAACTCAATGATCGATGAATCAGGTTTAGCTACGATTGGCACAGTTGGTCAGCGAATGGGAGACCATCTTTACATACCAATCCATCCAGGCTTCGGAAAGCACGTTAAGCCGTTGGTCTTTGGGAAATCATCAAATGACTTCTCCCGCTCTGGGCGGAGCGGGAGGGCGTGTCAGACTTTTACTGACTAAAACCCACCCGTGTTCCTTCAGTTGCCCATGTGCCAGAGTCACGGTATCTCTTTCGAACAATCTCGCGACCCTGGCAGGCATCGGTCCCAGCAGACCCCTACATTGCTGCTGACATCTCTTTGAGGGGCGCGTGGAACACTACGCGCCGTCGACCCGAGCCTGATCCTTACCGGGCGGCGAGCTACCCATTGCTCGCCACCCGCAAGCTCGCGCCTACGGTGGCCGGGAGTCCGCAATCGACTCCCGATGCCCGGGGCGTCTCCTCCTGCGGCGGCTAGGGACGTGAGGGAAGCCGTTGGTCTTAGCTGTCATTCCTGGATCTTTGACAATGGTTACGTCGTCCGAAGCCCGAAAATCTCACAACTAGTCTTCCCCTGGGGTATCGTATTACCCAGTAACTGGGTTGTGAAGGTCAGTTAGACAGTCACTCCATGTAAAATACTGGTACCTATTCAGCTTCATCCTGTTAACAACCCCAAACATACATAGTTGAGAAAAGGCAGATTAATTGAAACTTTATCAATACGCCAGCTGCACTGAAGCTCAAGATTGAAGCACCACCTTTGTAATTCATCACTTTCGGGACGCATAAAACACAGACTTTAATATGCCAACTTATTTAAAAAGCCAGCCATCAAATCGATGGAAAATAAAACCATTTTCCATCAACTTGAACACAACAACCCACAGTAAAACGAAACAGTGGATACAAAATGGCGAAGTAGAAAAATAGTTGAACATAAATGAGTGGTGCTTTCGAGTCAAGATGTGCTCCAGAGTTTCGCAAAGGAACGCTCAGTACTGAGGAATTCGGTTCCCGAGAACTACTTCAGGTTCCCCGATCCTTTGTACAGATGAATAAGTTTGATTGTTCGACGATGTGGCTGGAGTTGTGGAAATAAGAGGCTTCGTGGAATTATACTTAACTTATAGAGTATACATGGAAATCTGTACTATCTTTACATAGTATACAACAAAGTCATTTTCCGTTTTTGAACGCTTAGATCTTTTAAGCTACAATGCGGTTTTCATCAATAGACAGAGTGATTCAAGCATAAGGTTTATATGTAGGTATAAGACACGAAGTCGCTAGCAAAAGCTAGTAATTTTATAATGCTGAAGAGTTTGTTTGGTTGAACGAGCTAATTTCAAATCAAAGAACGGGACGTTTTATTTATAAATAGAACATTCGTTTCTACTTAATAAAAAAAAAAACAATCGACTTCCAAAAAAAAAAACAATGCAAAGTGAAAAGTATTTTTTTTAAACTCTGAGTCTTTGGTTTTGAATTTCCTTTCCTGCCACCGATTTCCGAAATTAAAGTTGATTATTACATAGGTAGTATTGTTGTTTTGCAAAGCGGTTGTTGTTTTTTAACAATAAGTAAACTTGTTATTAAACTTTTTAGTTGCGGTCTATTTACTTGGCGAGTGATGATATATGGGGTAGGTACCCCACACAAATTCGTATATCATCTCTTGCCAAGTAAATAAGAGTGTCAGGATATTATTACAAAATCATCGACTTATAGGTACTAAGTGGATAAAAGGTATTATTGAAGCTAACTCATCACCATCATCATCATTTCAGCCGTAAGACGTCCACTGCTGGACTTATGCCTCCCCCAATTTAGGAGGCTTTGCCATAATCGCCACGCTTGGCAGGCGGGTTGGCGATTGCAGTGGTAAAATGCATAGAGATCGCTGCTGCCCATTTTCTAGTAAGTCCCTTAGTCGCCTTTTACGACACCCACGGGAAGAAATGAGGTGGTGTTATTCTTTTCGTCCGGCACCACACGGTACACGAAGCTAACTCAAAACCACTAATTAGAACTTGAACTTGACTAAATTTATATGGGACCTCTTGGTAAGTAAACTCATTCAAACCAAAAAATATTGTTTAGAAGTCGGTTAAAAAGACATTGCCCGACCAAAAAAGTAATGACGCGTAAGTCACCGTTTTTCTGATTGTCATTCGGCTACTTTAAACATAACTTTGTTTATACTACTCGTCTCATCTCCCTCCCCTAAGGATAAAATAAACAAGTGCACATCCTTTGACAGTGCAACACAAACAATTGTCCAAATCATAAACAATGGTTCACATCGCAAATATAGCCCGGGTCCCGCACAAAGTATCTCTATGTATAATGAACCATTCATTCTGCCAAACAAACTCCAACCAACCATATGCAATAATTCCATACAGGACGAGCCAATACGATAAAGCTGTAACCCCCTATCACGTTACAAAGGATTCTAAATCGAAAATAGACGGTAGTAAAACCGAGAATTAAATGACTAACGTAATAGATGTAAATCCTTGGTTCGCTGACAAAGAACAGAAGCGATTTCACGACATCAAAGTGGAACACGACATATTACGCTACAAAATAAACACCAGAATAAATACATCGAAATGTTTGTTCGGAAATATTCGGGAATGGGGTGATCATATTCTAAATTATCTGTTAACAGAGGGTAGTTTCACAACCCTTTTGACGGTAGGATTAATTTGCTGTTTGTGTACGTACGGTTGTCTCTGTGAACGGATTTGTAATTAATAAGACAACCTATGTAACAACGTACATCTGTTTGTTTTGTATCTACATAACTTCCTACATATTGTGGACCAGACATTTCTGTCCGCAAACATGAGCATACAATAATAGCAGTATTAAAACTTTTCTAACGAACCCAGATTGTTCGCGGGGCGTCTGCGTTGAAATCCGAGAGCAAGCTCAAAAATTGTAAGCTATAATTTGCACATAAAACGTATCCTAATGGCAACGTACGTGATCACTTATTCGGAGGAGTCACAAAGCGGCCATCTTCATCTGAAAGCAGACTCTGATTTAAATACATTATTCTTGTAATAACAGGCGCGCACCGGACGAAGGGAGCCCTATTGAAGTCGTAGAATACATTATTTTAATTCGTACCACCTCTTTGTGACCCCATCAGGGAATTAATGGATTCAAAGCCTTCTCTTCCGTTCGACAAAGAATAATTTACTAAGTAAATGAACGGACAGACAATCGCGTTAGAACCCGAGTTTTGTTTCGATTGTAGATTAAATAGGCGTTGTGTAGATTTGGAATCTGTGAAAGGGGGCACCTTTCAATCTGAGCCTTTGTAAGCGTTATCACTGTTAATTTTGGAAGGTCACTGAATAAAATACACAGTAGCATTTGATTATTCATCTCTCAGCTTTGATTACGTTTAGCATTCAGTCAATAAAGGTTATTTTAATTTTTCGTAAGTATGTGGACGTTTCAATAAATGCTGATTGAAGTTTGTGTGGGGTTGTATTAAGATATTGCATCGTGAACAGCGAAGCAATAATCTAAATTGAAATAGGTTGTGTCTAAGATGTACGGAGTTGGTCTCAATTCAGTATTCATTGGGAGCGGTAGAATAGAGGAGCTATCGAGAATTATTGTCGAATCTCAGGGGCAATGCGACCCGGTCGGTAACTCGACTCGGAAGGGGCACTATTGATGTTTCAGAATAGTAGCATTTGCTTAAGTGCAATAGTTTTACACATCTCAAAGGAATTTAATTTAGTGGCTTTTGCGATACTAGCACACTCTGATATGTCTTACTTATTATTTTGATTATTTTACCTAGAAATTACACTTTGTGTGTTTAATCCTACTTTCGTTTTAATATTATAAAACTGAAATGCATGCTTTTTACTCAATCACGCTAAAATGGCCCAACATATTTGGATGACATTTAGCACACAGATACGTTATATCCTAAATTTACACATAGGACACTTTTTATCCACTTTTTTCCGGTAGTCGGTTCCCATGGGATGATTTCCGGCCTACATGCAGGTGAAGACGCGGGCGAAGACGCTGGCGAAAGCTAGCCATAGATATTACTTAAAAAAAATTCTTACCAGTGTTTTAAGATCAAAATTTTCAGCTATAAATTTAATTAAATACCACTCCCTTACCAACTCAATAATTGACATTTTACAGTTTATCAGTTATTACTAAACTACCAGATCATGACTACTAAAATATTTAACCCTACGCCAACTCCACCCCTTCCCTAGAAACCGCGAGACGTCGGCTAAGGGGTAGCGCAGACGATCGAGTTAACCCCTGGGGTCAGTTATTGTGTCATCACAGACTGACATCTTGCCTTAGTTGTACTTAAACTGAATGATCTATAATGTACTAATAAAATGATGGGTACACAGGAAACAAATAAAGAAAGACTAGATTTTATTTAGGAATAGTCACATGGTAACAAAATCATTAAGGATGCGCTTGCAAACATAGATTTATTAATAGGAAAACATTAAACTATAATACTATGGGTATATAATTGAGCCATATATTATTCAGGATCGTTCAGGTTAAGCTACGATAGCCGCGGTTGGTCCGTGGATGGGTGACCATCTTTACATACCAAGACCCTTCCGTGCCTCAGAAAGCACGTTAAGCCGTTGGTCCCGGCTGTCTTTCGTAGATCGTAGACAGTCGTTACGGGACGTCAGAAAGCTAGCTAACCCGAAAGTCTGACAACCAGTCTTACCAAGAGGTATCGTATTACCCAGTAACTGGGTTGTGGAGGTCAGGTAAGCAGTCACTCCATGTAAAATACTGGTACTCAGCTGCATCCGGTTAGACAGGAAGCCGACCCCAACATAGATGGGAAAAAGCTACATATCTTTCAATTTTAGTATATGGGTACATTGCCTGCAATAAAATACTATTTATTTTATTTTATATAATAATATATGGCTCTTCGCACAGTTATTACCAATAAATAATAGGTGAACCTACATCAAGTAAAGAAGATTTAGGGACTTAGAATTGAAATTAGTCAAGAAACCACTAAGTAACCACGATAAGGTTCAGCTGAGCTAAGAGGAAAATCAATTTTATTGTACTGAGTCATTTAAATACCTTTAGATTTATCTATGAATTATAACCACATTAATTAAATAACTAATATACACCTCATCAACCGAAAAATTGAGGTCAGTATATTTTAATACTGTTACCTAAACTATAACACACCCATTGGATATAAAATACGGTTAATTAATACCTGGATTTTGTTAGGTTGAGAATTTGTCCAAAATTGTTTAAGCATTTATAGTACTTTTATATCACGAAGCGACGCGGATTTTACTTGTGGAAAACCAGTGTACAAATGCGCTGTGAATGTGTGCGTGAACACGTGTCAGCACATAACACACACACACACGCATGGACAACACACTTCCAACTTCTTTCGTATCTCGGTGTGTACCGAAAGCACCTGCGCTTACACATACATTGACAGCGTGTTTGTACACTTGGTAAGCACAAATAAAGCGCGTCACTTTGTGAGATAAAAATACTGTTGACAACATTGTAAATAACGCATTAAATGCTGTTAAACTGTCAAAAATGAAGCCAAAGCCATTGCTACAGGTAGTGTGTTACGCGATAATCGTCTGATTTTCTTACCACATCGAATAGACAGTTAAGAAAAATCATAATCAACTAATAATGTTCCCACTGCTGGGACACAGGCCTCCTCTTGGTCAAAGAGACACCTACACTGTAAGTACAATTTGTAATCGTACGTGACAAAGTATAAAAAGGCCCTACTAAAACCGCATAATTCTATTTATCACGAAAACAGATAGGAAAACGTGGAAAGTTTGCATCAAATAATATCGAATGATTTATATATTATTCATCCGGTTGGTTCGGGGAAGCCACTACACCTTTGTGAATAATTTAGGCCACAGACACATATTATTTTTGCAGCGGGGCGGCCGCTCGGCGTTTGTCCTATAAAATATTATCATTTGAGGACAACCGGGGGGATGAAATCCTTGAGGTTAATCTATGAAGGGCAAGATGGGGTCGATGTGTCTCTCAACAAAATATGAGTACCGACCTAAATGTTTTTTGTTTAGGATGGAAAAAGGACTTTTTGCTTATTTAAATTACGGAATATTTCTGCTTATTTAATAAATTAATCTCCACTGCTCTCAAAACGGTGAAGGAAAACATCGTGAGGAAACAGTGACTTAGAACCAAAAATACGAAGACATGTGACATCTAACAACCCGCACTGGGCCGGTGGTACATAACAACACAATTCCTCTCGAAGAGACAAGTCCTGTGTCCCAGAGGGAACATTATAGGCCTACTAGCTTCTGCCTGCGACTTCGTCCGCGTTAAATTTCTTGTTCCCACGACCCTTCCCGTCACGTCGAATCGCCTACCCGTGCGATTTTTCCCGTTTTTGCAACATTTTTCATTACTGATCCGCTCCTCTTGGTTGTAGCGTGATGTTATATAGCCTACGTTACTCGCAGATAATGTAGCTTTCTAATCGTGAAAGAATTTTTAAAATCGGTCCTGTAGTTTTTGCGTTTATCAATTACAAACAAATAAACAAAAATACATAATTATCCTCTTTATAATATTAGTGTAGACTTTACTCATGATTTCAGCCAAAAGACCTCCACATAGTCATCCCCCAATTTGGGGGGTTTGCCATAATCGCCATGTTTAGCAGGCGGGCTGGCGCTCGCAGTATGGTGGTAAAATGCTTAGAGAACGCTGCCGCCCTTTCTCTAGTAAATTCCTTAGTCGCATTTTACGATACCCACGGGTAACAGTGGGATGGTGTTATTCTTTACGTCTGGGACCTCACAGATTCAATTCGAAGTAGTTGTTCCTGAGATTAGCGCATTCAATCAAATAAACAAACAGACAAGCATACAAACTCTTCAGCTTTATAATATTAGTATAGATTACCGGCCGGTAATGCTAGCAAAACCATCTTTCCATTCCCAGACTTTTGTATAATTTTCACCTTCCTAATAGTTTAAATATGGTTTCCAGTAAGACAATATTAATTCCCTAATCCAATTATAGTTTCAATTCAATGCCATTGCACTCAACAAGTAATTAACAACCAAACAATAGACCAAACTAACTGTTTGAAACAAACGCAAACTACAACGTACGCGGCCAAATGACATGGAATCAATCTGCCGACACAATAGCTCAATCTGCAGACGCTTCTAACCGAATTACTTCAGAAACCTACGAGTTACGACTTACGACTAAACCATTATTAACCCCTTTCAAGTCACAATCGCAATTTGCGGTTATTTGTCAACGCGTTAATGCAAAGTAAACGAATTTGTTTAATATTTTGGCTTTATTTTGTAACGTTAACGTTAAACGTTACGTTTGGTTGCGGTTAGTGATTGCTTGTTTGCGGTTCAAGTATATTGTGATGGGGTTTTTATGTTGTTGTAATGTTAGTAAGTGTGAAATGAGCGGCCGTTTTGAAGATCTTGTGTGTGAATGTTTTATAATGGAACGTCTGAATGCACTTTAATTTGATGTCGAATGTTTAGACGAGATGGGAACATAGTGCCGTTTATCTTTTCTTGTATACTTAAGTACGAACTAGCCTATTGTTAAGTCGTGGTGAAAATATTGGACAATCAGCAAAGACCGAATGAGGCTTACTACCCAGCAGATTAATCGCGTAATACAGTAAAAGTAAGAATCGTTTTTATTATGACAGTTCGACAATATCCATTGCGTTATTTATGTTGTTTAACAGACACAGCTTTCGAACATATCAAGCAATATCCTTCAAAATGATTCAAATTATATTTGATAGTTTATTACGATATCAGAATGCAGGATGAAAGACGTTTTATGTATCGCTGTAGATGCAATATTAGCAATCAAAGTATTGATAAAGATATACGATCACGAAATTATCTTGGAATCTGTTTTTCAGGAAATTATGCCAAATGAGAAATATCAAAACAATAACAATAATACGACTATTTCACCACAATGCTTTGAGCAGCTTGCCGTAATGAACTTCGCATACAAATGAATTAGTCCCTGAACACGTCAGCGGCAAACTGTCTCCAACATTAACAATTGTATGGAACAATACGCTTTCGCTAAACTTTAGAACAATAACAATACATTATTGAAATGAATAGAGCCACACAATATGTTGAAACCAAGCGAACCTATACGCACGAAGGAATTTCCAGAGAAGTCAGGCTAGAAATTGTAAGGTTATATTCAGTAGTTAGGGCAGTATATGAAAACTTAGCGCCTGCTTCTGAAGAATAATAATGAAAGTTGTTAACTAATAATGCTACATTTTTACAGTACCTACCCTTTGGTAGGTACTGTAACGTATTTATATCCATTATATCTTTATATAATGGATATAAATACGTTTGAGCATAATTTATCAGATCTCACAGAGAGAGAGAGAGAGAGACGAATAATGAATGTAGAATCAATACAAATACTGCACTGGTTCGAGGCCGCTCAAGAAACGGGCATCTAGAAGAATTTGGGACAAACCTTTGCCCAGCAGTGGGACAGTGTAGGATAATTGAAAAAGAGAAACACACTAATGCAATTGATGAAGATTCTAAAAATTTTGTTACTGAATTACATTTAGAAGAAACTTAATTAATTATTGAAGTAAGATTAGAATAGGAAGCACCCAACTATAGTCAAATCGTATAATTATATAATTGTACTGATAATCGTGTGACCAATGCCTTCGCAATAGACTTGTTTGAACCCAATAAGTGTGAGATGAAGTGGAATAATCGATCCGACAAACAAGAGGGCTCCGCGGTGCGTCGATACATGGGTGTACGATTCGATACAGACGTTCGAATTAGAATCGATTTCCGTGACGTGTTCACTTTGCCTTGTTATGTTGTTAGGAAGAAAGGCGGTCGTTGTTGTTGTTTGTTTCTATAAGATGGGATTGAAATGTGATAAAGTTTGTCTAGTTGAGATTATGTCAATAACTGACTCTATTGCATTTTGATGATTTAGCTGGTCAGTAGAGACCGTTATTACTAGGGCCACCACTGCTCTGGAGTGGTGATGAGTTAGTTACATAGTATTGTATTCCTAAACTTTAGACTAAACAATAATTGATGTTCTAAAACATTGTAATGAAACTTCAACCTTCAAAAATAAATGTTATTTGTGGCCAGTTATAATAACAATGGCATATATTTTCTTTAAACTAGTTTTGTTGCTAATTAACGTAGCTTGTAAGAACGAGATTGTAACAGCCGCCTGAAAGATAAATAAACATTTAAATTCTTGAAGTCACTTCCACGTGTTAAAGTGCATATTACAGAAAGAACAGTCATTATGGTTGTCCTATGTTTGCAATAAAATCCAGCATTGATTGTTGACATTTACAATCTTGACACAAAAAATTTGTTTCCCGCGCGGAACGACATTAGCTACAATTTTTTATATCTACCTTTAGATTTTAATGAAAATATCGGACATTATCAACATCCAATGTCTGGGAAATAGTACGACTTCCATCGGCTTTTAGACATCAAAAAGAATGTTTCTATCGATAACCATTGATTAGACCCTCTTGTCACATCAAAGACGAGAGGGTCTATTGTGTGACCTCTAATAATATTTCCAACAATTTTTCTCAAAGAATTTCTATAGTATGGTTCTTGTACAATAATAGGATCAAACACGAAAGCTTTTGATTGTAATTGAATGGACAACTCGTAATGATATTGACGTGTGGAGTGATAACATGTTTAATGATGACTTTGACGATCTGGTGATAAATGATGTGAATTTGTTGGACACATACCAAGTGTTACAGCCTCTTAAAATTATATATGATATACAAAGTAACTTTTGTAACAACACCGGACACATAAGTAACGCTGACGAATTTTAAAAAAGGTCAAGATTGGCATAATAAACATTAAATCTTTGCTAATGGCACATTAACGTATTATGTATTGTCATTTATATTCTTTGCGAAGTGAATAACAGTCCTGAAAATTGTTTGACTCCGTTTGAAGTCATGAAGCAAGATGTTGAACAGATTGTCACTTAATGGCACAGAATTACGTTTTATGCACCTCGAATCTTCGAGTTGACTCCTTTTTTTTTTCCTCATGGATGTTCTCCGCCCTGGGGTGGGCGGAGGGGTCTGTCAGACTCTTACTGACTAAAACCACACCGGTGTTCCCACATCTACATCGGGGACCACGGGAACCAATATGTCTTCCGCGGTCCCCGACTGGTGCCGGCCCGCCTTTGCGGGCCTCCTCACGTTGGGGAGGGTAAGGTGTTAAACTCCCCCCCATACATCACAGAGAGGCGCGCGTGGAACACTACGCACCACCATCTCGGGTCCTAAGGAATAGGGGGTGACGGATGTCCCCAGATCCGTCACCCCTGGACCCATTTAGGGGGGCTGGAAGCGGGCGTTATCCGCCCTCCGCCGCCGCCTGGTGCGCCTGCTGCGGGCTGGGTGCGCGGAAGATATCTCCCGCTCCCTTTCCGCAGCCTCCTTCTGCGACATGACTGTTTCGCAGAAGGATACCACCGCGTCCCAGGACCCCTCGCTGCCGACCATCGACTCGACCACGGCCGGCAGCGATAGGTCACTACTTCTGAGACGAGGACATGACGCGGCTCCTCCCAAGCGGCACATTCTGCCAGCGTATGCCACGCCGTGTCCTCCCGGCAGTCGACGCAGTGGTGACACCGGGCGTCCGGCTCCCTGTTTATGCGATACAGGTACTTCCCGAAGCAACCATGCCCCGAGAGCACCTGCGTCGCCCGAAACGACAGGGAGCCGTGCCTCCTCCCGAGCCAGTGCCCGAGTACTGGCCGGACCGCCTCGACGGTGGCGAGGCCGGCGGTAGGGCGTGAAAGCCTGTCCTGCCAGCTCGCCACCAGGGCTGCGCGGAGCTGCGACCGACGAAGCTCCATGTGTCGCTCCGTCAGTCGCTCGCCTCGCTCGCGCGCTTCCTCGCGCCACCGATACAGTGACGCGAGTACTTTCGCCTCGAGGTCCCACGGTGTTCGAGTTGACTCCTGAACCAACCATTATTTTGCAGAAACATAGTCTTGATATCTTCTGTCTTACTACAGAAGCGCCCGTGGCTAAGTTATAAATGCCGCACGTGCCAATCGATCAGATGAAACTATGCTTGCCGCGGTATTTCCGTGGATGTATGACCAACTTTACGTTCTAAGACCCCGGCCAATGGCTTAGGTCTTCGGAAAGACGCTAAGCCATTGGCCACGGTTGTCACTCGTGGAGCTCTGACAGTCGTTACGGGTCTGCAAAAGCCCGAAAGTTTGACTACCAGTCTTACGAAGCGGTATCGTATTACCAAGTTGAGTTGTGGAGGTCAGATAGGCAGTTGCTCCAAGTAAAGTACTGGTACTCAGCTACACCCGGTTAGACTGAGCGCCGATCACAACAAAAGGAAAAAGCAGATTGATTGGCTAGGCAGATTGATCGAGTCTTGACAGAAAGAACAAAAATACGTGACAATTTCACTAAAGTATCATTCGATCTGTTATTATAAGCACTATTGTTTTTGGCACTGCCGCCATGTCATCGCTAGTCGCTTGTCACGTTGTCCACATTAATAAATATCCTTCACTCCTAAATGGCTTCGAAGAAAATAATAAATAATTATCATTGACTTTCGCAGTTTTTTACAAATTTAATGTTTTAGACATCAAAGGGGCCTGAGTGGTGTGTGCAATAATTGGTCAATGTTAGGAGGCAACGACGCATGCGGCCTGCGCACTCGCAGTGCCAAATTGAAAATGGCGACAAAAAGAACATTGTTTATGTGACGCCTTATTAACGAGAGATTTATCGTTGACGTTCCTCTTAAAAGTTTTCTGTTGTTTTTTTTTTTGACATTTTAATTGTGAACCAGATTGTTATCTTTGAGCTTTTAGTTGGTTCAGGAAAAAATAAGAATAATATTTTTACAAAGAATAACTTCTACCACATAATATGTTAAAATAAAAACTGGATGTAATAAAATAATGAGCTCAGCAGACCGTCCTGAACACAATCGGTCAATGTTTCAGATACAATTTTTTACTTTGACAAATTAAAATTACCCAAGCAACGTCGCATGCGACTTTTACAATGACACATGAGCCATGCAACCGACGAGCTGTCACCTCCACCAATATTAAGAGCCCCCTAAAATACAGGATGTGTCTATATTAACTGGAGAATTTGACAGCATTAGAATTACGAGCAAAACCGCCATTTTTATTTCATTAAGTCGATATATCACGGAAGATATTCACGAACAAATAGAATGTGATGTTGGCACAAACCACACAAAACAAAGAGAGTGATAAATAAAATTATAGTACGGAGTTAGGGATGTCAATAACAGGAAATTTTTCG
The DNA here is from genome assembly GCA_947507805.1 of Aporophyla nigra. Classification (NCBI taxonomy): domain Eukaryota; kingdom Metazoa; phylum Arthropoda; class Insecta; order Lepidoptera; family Noctuidae; genus Aporophyla; species Aporophyla nigra. The sequence goes on along the minus strand of OX382292.1, from coordinate 18,620,705 downwards.
AAACAATCTTTATTAATATTGTCACACCTTGACGGGTTCATTATCCTGGGATTGGAACAATGGATGAAATGGTTAATTAGGGAACAATGCAATAATTACTATATCAGTAGCACCTTATTGGGATTTAGTCATATTTAATGAAGAATTTAATATGACGTGTCCTACAGATAAAACCTTTATTAATAGTCATTAACCTAATTAAATCAGGTTTGGTAAAGCCGATCCGAATGAGGAAACATGACTTCACTATTCTAGTATAAATATGATGCTCACTGTTGCAATATAAAATATTGATTATGCTTAAAACAATAATAAAAATTCGACAGCTTCTCCTAAGTGAACTTGTAATTGTGATCTGATCGCTAACCCTAGACAAAAACAACTGACATTTTCTCAAACATTGTATGAATATCGGTGCCATATGTACTGGTCTAATATCACGAGCATCCATTGATATAGTTAGTCCTTTTAGTAAGGTGATAATTAACATATTACCCGCTTCTGGGATATAACATGACTTGCACAGTAATAATACTGCCAGTGTACGTGATTTCATAGTAAAATTGCAAGAATGAGATCATTGTGTGTGTATCTGGATCAATTATTTTAATTGATTATTATTTCTCGGAGAACATTGGTAGTCTTCGCATACTGATTCAGTTTATCGTTTAGTATTATAGAATATACAGTTTCTGTTATACATTGGGAAATGTTAACAACTTCATTTTATTGATATTTATCTTATTCTTGGTCGCATTCTTCATGACTAAAGATTGGCTCTGAAGGGTTTTCGTGCCATCATAAATGATGTTCTGCCACTTTGTTCGGCTCGGCTTCTCTCAGGGCGGTCGTTACAGTAAGTCCATTAAGGGCTTTATTTAGTATTTTTTTATATTGATTAATGTGCCAGCTCTTGACCATGGTAACGCAATGCAAAGCGATAAATGAACTCTGTGATAGAACGAGCATGGCCAGAAGATGAGAAGTTTACTCGTGCTTTGAAGGCAGATGGATTAAACGTGGAAGGGAACACAGACGCTGGCAGAGAGTTCCACACTTTGGCTGTTCGTATAATTATAATCCAGTATCTCGTTATTTCTAATTAAATAGAGGCAAGAATAAGACAAAAATCTTTGTATCCTATCCTATATCTTTAAATCTAGAGATCAAGATGTAGTTTCAATAATGAAAAGATGACAAAAGCAAAAAACATTGAGTAAATCTGAAGATCGGTATAACTTATCCATATGAAATTTTTGTTCAATTGAAAAGGAATCTTGTTAGTCATCCACTAGTAAAAAATATTGCAGACAAGATTCTGTTATTAAGAATAATAAAAAAAAGCACATAGGAAACGGATGTTGTTAAATTTGACTTTGTGTCTGCATATCTGTTTAGTTTTCAATAAGAAAATCACCAGACGTACATTAGTTTTCAAAAATAATATTCTTCTGTTCGAATAAATATAATCGTAAAACTGTTCGTTCAAGGATTTTCTTAATATCTGTTGATTTTAAAATAAGACGGTACATACGTATCAATGGTTGCCTGAAACAACTTCTGTTCCTAGTTTCATTACTGTTTTAAATACATAACCTACATAGTCAAAAGTATTATAGTAGGCAGTAGTACTAATAACAGACTTATAAAACCACTATTACCAACCAATTCCGCGGCATCACACAAGAATTTGTATGACTATTACAGTATAGGTAGACCAAAAAATGATGGGTGGACTGTGTAAGAAGATATGCCTAGAAATGGGGTGACTGCCGAGACGACGACTCATAGAGAAGAAGGGAAGAATAAGCCATGTTGCGTCGACCCCAAGAAAATGTTAATGATAGGGATGACATGATGACTCTTTATTATCTTCAAATAAGTGACAAATCCGCAGGAATAAAAACTTATAAATGCACCTACGCCTAGGTAGAAAGTTTATTTTGCCAAATTCACAATAAATGGAAAGCCAAAATTTCTGTGAATTTGGCAGAATCAATTTTCGTTTCTGTTGCGTTATAATTCCAACAAATGGAATTTCTGGAACTGCGTTCAGTTACTACGAACTGTGCAAATTTAATGCAAACAATTGTACATTTCAAAGAATTTCATTTACCTGTGTATACTTTTCTAGTATGAGGTGATGTCAAAGCTGAGATCAATAAAGTAAGAAATCACTAACTGATTGATAACGCCATAGTATAGTTGCATTCAAAACCATTCATAAATCTGGTGATAACTCATCAATCTCTTGCCATTATCCCAATTTATTTGGGGTTGTTGCAAGATATCTTTTTCTTCTCTATTAGTCGTCATCATTAGTAACTTCAGTATAAATCTTCGTCTCGATAGTCATCCACTCTCTAGCCATATCTTCTTTTACACAATCCATCCATCGTTTCTTTGGTCTTCGCCTCCTCTCATCATTCGTCATTCTTAGCCATCCAAATTTATACTCCAAACTTTCCTCACAACATTTTCATTCCTCCTCTGCTTGATAACAATTGAACGAAATTACTTGCACACGCAGATGTAAAAATATCAAGGCGTAATTTTATTGCGTACGGGATTTTCAAATTTCGGTGTTGAACAGAGATTTAAGAATCCAACAGAGTGCGTGAATCTCAGCGGGTCAATAAAAACAGAACTGTTCGATTTTCAACTCTAGGCGCTAAGCATAGCGATAAAGATTCAGTGAACGTCAGCTTATATCAACAAACATGAAACTAAAAAAAAACAACATAACAATTGAAAATTAATTACCTAACAGTAAGATAATAACGAAAAATGAGTTACAAAACATAAATTTACACAAAAAAAAAACAAAAACACATTTGATATAATTATACCGATAACCTTATTTATTTATTTTATTATTTATGCACACACCGTAAAAATAAGAAAATACCGTGCTCTTAGATAAGCTAGAAAGGTAACATTGCCTCATTGTTCGTTTTTAAACTAACGTCGGAACTGGCTTTGAAAAAAGGATAATCCACCATATTTTATTGCAATTTAAATATTGTTAGATACTTATAAATATCAATTCGTGAATCATCACTTAAATATTTCTAAACAACCCTACTGGATATTTGCGCATATGAAATTAAAAAGAATATGTTCATACCCAAGCTCCAGTTGACCCAAAAGTTTAGGATCAGTCCAATTAAGGAGGTGACGAAGTATACAAATTCCCTTAACAACAAAATAATAACGATTATAATAGCTTGCACTGATATCTACTAACCTAAATTGACAAGCACAATTTAATTGATAAACCAGACAAAATGGGAAACAATGAAACATTTAATCTATAAAAAAATATAATTATCTTTGGGTCACTGGTCGGCTGACCCATATTTTGGACACTCTGTAGGCATCTAAAGTTCATATATTATGGATTCTTTCATAATAACTTACTATTGCAACTGATTAGTCTCGCTCGACTTGCGGCAAATGATAATAAAACACTTGAATACTCCAGGTTTCATCGATTTGAGGTTTTAAATAAAACAAGTTCAACATTTTATCTAAAATAACAAAATAAGCATATAACATTGATTGCGGTCGGTAAGACCCGCGAATCCAATGATAAACTAACCTTGAACCTAACAAAGGCAGGCTTAGTTTATAAACCAGTGTTGCTGGACCTAATTTTACCTTGGTAATACCCGCCAAACTACCCAGGAATACAAAGGAACATCTACTGAGATTAATTATTCAATTGAGTCAGACAAGCAGTAACACAACGGAACGGACAAACGGAATGTTCCAACAAGACAGCTCACGTAGAAGAATTTAACAAAACCAAATCGGTCAACTTGAACTTGCCCAGCAGTGGATCAACAAAAGCATTGTGAGGAAGATGTAGCATTAGCTTTTGTCCACACCCCAGCACGTGTGATCCGACTACCGTACCCCAAACCGTCATTATTTGCATACCAACTGGTTCCGTCTATACGATATTAATCAAAGGTTTTATTAGTGAACATCAAAGAATAAGCACAATGCTAAGATCTCTTATAAGGTACCCTCAATACTATTGTTACTTTTGTCTGAGGTTGATTTATGAGCGGCCACTGTTGTTGGCCCAACGTATTGTGATGTCAGTTTTTGTTCGCCCGCCGACATTGTACTACCCCTTCGACGGTCCAGCGCGGATGCCTTTATTCAGGTTGATCTCACTTTGATGCTTCTAACTCGGTACAATGCCCCGTGTGAGTCACAACAGATTTTACATGTATGGAATTTGCATAATTCAAGATGTCCATGCTCGCCTCCATAGTAACAGTTCTAATGGATTTATTTTTGCATTCGACGAGAGTTTACATAGGATTCGATGTATATTCTAATATCACTGGTTATTTAATCCAAGAATGCTTTGGGAAGACTTAAGTATTTGCTACAACATATTTTAAAGAATTTAGAATTATGAAAGTATGATTATTTCTCCATCTCCAACTGAACCTTTGATCGCTTTCAAACATGTAATTTACGTAATCATATCATCAAAAATTCACAAGTAACACCGATTCCAATTTTAACTTCCCATCTTTTAACCCTTTGTCCTTCATCAAGTCCTTGACCGTCCATTGTGTGAGCATTGTGCCACACAAAAGAGCGGCTGCGATTGAGCCCCGCATGTAATTTTCATGGTTCGCTCCTCACATTCACGCTTCTACATCCACTCGCTTCCAAATCATTACGTTCCTTACCTTTGTGTCTGCCTTCCCCGTCTTTATTACGCGGTAATACTTCATTGTACACATCTTATTCTTTATTAGACATAGCATTGTGAGCACTCTCTTGATTGGCTCTCAGTTTTTTTTCAACACTGTTTTGAGTAACGTTTGCGTCATCAATACTAATGATTGCAACCGGTAGCACAATACTTATTGTTGTGCCGGTTTTTATTTTGTCTGTACAACTTTTTTATTCATCTTCAGAATTTACATCGTCATTACATTTAGTTGGATTTTTATTACTATAGTTTAGTAACAATAAAATATTGTTGGGATCAAACAAGAGTCGGTGGGTTGCGGGGCTTACTAACTGATCAATAAATATGTCAAACTGATAAACAGTTTGCATAGATTATGATATCCCAATTATACGACGTGATTTATTCGTGAGTATTGACTTCAATATGTAATCTATTCTAATTTTGGTGATAGCTTGTGATTACGTGAATGCTATTATTAATAGGTGTATATTAGTATATTTATGTAATTGTTTTCGGTTACGGAAATAGAAGCGAACATTTTGCAGCTATAGTATTGTTTAATTTAATTCCATAACTTGCAGCTGTATACGCAAATAAAACACGAAAGCGCGTTAACATACATTTATAAATAATAAACCATCGATACAATAGATAAAATTTTATAGCTCAAACTATATAAAATACATATGAACATGTAAGAGATCTTTGTCCGCACAAAGTTTTGTTCATAACGAAAATTGAAGTCATAAAAGTTTCATTATAATCTCAAAGATAGCAGAGCAGTCGTATGATTGAACACCGTGCAAGAAGTGCGCACGACCATCTCCCAACGTAAGGGGGACTACACACGCGAACCAACAGCTGTCTGAGACTGGACAAATATAAATGTCCTTGGTACATGAAATTTTGTAGACCAGATGTGTGTCATTTCATTTGATTATAAATAGAAAGAAGATTTTAAAATTAGGATTTGATTAAATTAGTTTTATTTGCATTTTTTTTTATTTTTACGTTTAAAACCATATTTACTTACATGCATCTGATGTTTCGTTATTTCGTTAAATTAATTCAACATATTATAATTTCGAAAGCAATGAAACAGAAGTTTTATGTAATCCTTTATAATAACTGAAAATATTGCCTAACAGTGATTTCCATTTACTAATTTACAGTAAATAAGGGTTTAAGTTAAATTGACTAGTCATTTCAATTCTTTATCGTCGTGTTAGATTATATAATGATTGTCATTAAATAAAATCTGTAAGTTTAAGATAAGCTCATTGAAAGATGTCACCGTTTAATTAAAATTGTGGATGAGATTAGATCTTAGTTGTTAATCCTGTTATATCTTATTTACTGTTCTCTATTCGGTTAACGTATTTATTGTACAATTAGTGTGAGGCTGATTGATTTCATTTATTTCACTATCCATCCTCTTGTCTTAATCCAATTTGGGGACGGTGGAGACTGTCAGTTTTATTCTTACAATCTGTACTAGTCGTGAACCCAATTTTCATCATTCAAATGGATTGTTCTCTCCGATTTGGTTTTACAGGTTCAATTTTCACTAGAAACGCAGCAACGTTACCAGTCACCGTGTGTAGAGTTCTTAACAATCTAAATCTGTACACAATCCAGTCATAAAATATGGCTCCAACAATAAAACAGAAGTGGTCCGTACTACTTCAACACTGGCAAAAGTGCTCTATATTCTTAGAAGGATGAACTTTTTATTACCATGCACTGTTTAATTTCTTCTAATCCAACAGATTATGGTGTATTTTTGTTCGACGTTTATTTCTACAATGTTTTTGTTTAACATTTTATTCGTTCTATATTTTATATAGTTATCTTTCTGTTCATTAATATCCGTAGTAATAACTTTGACTGTTTTTGGTGAATTTGTATTTACAATTAGTTAGTTCTGATTTTTGCAGAGATGTTTTTGCAACTCGATAGTATAATATATAGGCTATAGGGTTGAAACAGTAAGATCGACACAACCCACGAGTTGTATTAATCTTACTGTTTCAACCCTATAGCCGAACACTGTCTCTTAAGATACAGGTAACCCTAGTTTAAGAGGCAGGGCTCACCAATTGTCTACAGATTTCTACAGCATAGGAAATTCAATTTGTATAAACTTCCTACCACTAGTTGTAAACCGTTTTGTGAAACTAATAATTTAAGTCTGTAATCTCTTTTTTGGAAATAAATAAATTATTATTATTATTATTATTTTGTTGAAAAGTTTAGTGAATTTGAAAGAAGCGTAAGGTCAGATGTTTTCTATATTCCAAATGGCAGAAAAAAATGAATGTTACTTTAGTTTTCAATCGACATAATCTAAAATTAGTACAGCTCATATACATAACTTCACCTATAAATACATTTTCCTATACACGTGTCTACAAAAAACTGCCGGTGTACCTAAAGCTAAAACCGAACAACAAAGCACCTACATAAATACCTAAACATTTATATAAGCATCTTACATTTAACCAAGAACAAAGTGCTACGTCACTGTAGCCAGCCACTAAATAAATCAGACGAGAACAATATTACCCCTTTATTATTATTTTTTATGAATTATCGCCTACATCTGATCTCTTTTTATTTTCTTTTGTGTAACCACCGGTAGCATTCATCATGTTAGCATGTTATTGTTACACTCTTTGTAGTGACGCCCCTAGATGTGACTCGATTTATTTTTGGGTTTCTGTTTTATCGATATTTTCAGCTTCAGTATCGATTAAAGTTTTTTTTTAAGTTCATTTGAGCTATTATTCTATTGAATTAATGTCTAATATTTTTTAGTAAACGTCTCCAATACAGCGTAAGGGAATTACACAACAGTGATTTTTTCACTGTATTTATTGTGTTTTGACAATATTTTGGGGATTTGTTTCACTTTTTCGGATGACATCCAATCACATCGAACAAACTCGCCTACGATTGGGTCCAAATATCGATTGCTTCCATCTCTACTCAACATTAGTCATAATAATTCATTTTGTTCCACCGGCACGGCTCATTTGTGCGGATTAAGACGCCCTTGATAATATCCAAGATGGATTCTGGATTCCAACGCATTCTTTCTGGATCCCAGAGATTTGTTGAATCTTAGAGTATTAGGATGCAAATGTGTCTAGTTATGTGTAGCAATGCATATTAATGTCAACAATTATTATTGTAAATGTGTGTCATTCGTTTTTTGTTATTTTGTATGTGTAGAAGCTGTTTGTCATTCTGCAGTTGAAGATGAAATGGTTATTATTTAGTTAATTGAATCAGCATTATTATTTTCATTATAAAAATCTAAGTGTAGCTAAATTCTACCTTCTGATACTAGACTTCTGAAGTTGAAAGCTACTATAGCAAGAAGTTCGCCATTAGCTACTAATTCCAGCAAAACATCTGGCATCTGGTACCTTTATCTCAATTTCTCACCATTTCCTGAACTTCGACCCCAACATCCAACAATTATAATCACAATAATTAACAACCATTAAGATGACGAAATGAATTTCACCGACATAAAAAATAATAATTTCACACATCTCCGAGTAAAGCTATGAAACAACCAGTTTTGTTTATTACGAAACAGTTTCATAAAGTGTTAATAACAACAAACTAGTAGTTAGAGTTAAAGTAATTAACGCTAACCTTACATTATCTGCTATTAACAATAAACGTGGACATGCTGTTAACACACATATTGAGAACGCCGACGTTATGGATTTTCTAATAGCCGCCGTGAACGTATGAATCCAATTATATTCTATAGTTGAATTTCCTGTAGGAACTAAATCAAAGAAAAAGAAAGTAGTTCACAAAGATGACCAAGAAATTGTAATAGATATGAAGTTTCTATTAGTATAATCTATTATAAGTATAGCTACTGTATCATTTAATAGAGATTCCGAAGGTAAGATAGGTATTTCTTCCCTTCTAAACGATAGTATAACCGTTGGCAACACAAAAGTCGTCCACACAGTCATGAATGAACGTTTATAATATGTTATATTCGCGTTCACAAACTGAAATAAACGAGCGAACGGAAACGGCCGTAATATTATTAGATACGACAATTCTATTATTTTTATTCGTAACATATCTTGGTAGATTTATACGTGAATCTGGCTCCGCTCGGTATGGTAATGATTCCTAGAAGCTATGGCGTTTTACACCTAATTGAAATTCTTTAATGAGATCATTCATGGAATATGTTTTGTTTGTTTTAAGGGATATGATTATGAACTGAGTTCGGGAACTTTGAATGTGTTGGATCTGTTTCAGTAATAAGAATTTTAGATGAGATTTTTTATCTTTAAGTGATAAGATTGGTTGTTACTCTTAAAATCTATAAGTACTGATCATATTGCTAAATCATTGCAGTCAATTAGGTGTGCACAATAATAAATTGCTAATCCGCACAGTTTTTTAAGTATTTTCCTGCCAGCAAGCAACCTTTTTATAAATAGCACGCGAAAATAAAAACTCTTGCAATTATAGGTGCCATTAACTTTAAAAATAAAAACCACGTTTCAAGGTCTTCCAGTTTCAAATATTTTGGCGCCGAAAAAAATGACATGGCGCATACCGGTAGAATTTATTGGAAAGAAGACTTGTATCGCTTTGAACTATATGTAAATCATAATAAAAACCGATGGATCCCTGAATATCATCAAACATGTAAAAGAAAATAATTTATAGGTGATAGAAACATTTGTGTTCTTATTTTTGGTCGGCAAATGTCGTATGTATGACTGGGAGCATCTTTCATGTGGATCGCCACGCATTATTTATAAGAAACACTGTTCTGTTCATTGTTTCATAATAAAACATTAATTTTGTCAACGGCCACGGCTGGGCGCACCGCGACAATATTAGAACTTCCGTTCGAGAAAAAAATGTTCGAGATTCGATAAAATGTAAGCGAATGTGACCGCTGAAGTATTTTATTATCATACTGAATTGTTCTATCATACTGAAAAATGTGATTATGTCTGTATGGTTAAATTATATTTATTTTCCAAGCTCACATTGAAGAACATAAACTTGCGAATAATCCGGAGAGCAAAGAAAGAGATTTCCGGCTTGACTTTGCTTTTTCTTATTATTATTTTTTTGTAAAAATAATATGCTATGGAATTTTAAATAATGATTTGGAACAAAAAATCTCTTAAAGAATAAAATAGAAAAGACACTTAAAACCTCCCAAGCTTGCGGTCTCACTTGAAAACTCGATGGGAACTGACGCAAATGTCGTGTTCGTTTCAAAAAGTCACCCGAACGGTTTCGCACACATGCAAATCTTGTACCACTCCCAACAAAAACAAAAAGCTCTTCAGAGGGACTCCGACAAAAACAAAACTACACGTGCAACTAAAATGGAAGCAAAAAAGGTCAACAATATGCCTAATCTACAATCCGTGTCACAGGCTAAAGGTTACGGAAGGTTGTACAAAAAAACACCACAAAACGAACTATGTATGTTCAGACGAAATCGACCGTAAGACACTCATCAGAGATTCGATTTTATATTCTATTTCATTCGTTTTAGGGTTTAAATTAATTATGATTTCAGGGACAGGATCTGAGTGGCATTGTTCGTACCTTAGGGAGTAGTGACAACAGATTTTTGCCTTTTTTTCACATATTTCACATGTGGCATCGCAATCCTGGACGATATGTGACACATGTGGCGGTTTTAAGTTACTTCACAATAATGACTGGCTCTTCAGTTTCTCATGCTTTGGAGCTTGGAGCGTCCATTACGAGATTTCGGTTGAGTCTAATTCCAACTGGTGTCAATGCACCTTTCTTTTTGATGTTCACCTTTTACAATTTTTTGTGCAATATGATAGCTCTGGTCATCAGTCAACAGGTGATGTTTGTTTGGTATTCGTGACAATTTGTATTTTATTCAGAATCTTATAATGCGTGGGTGGGTCTACCAATAGGTGTTCTTGTTTCTGTTTCATCTTTTGTTTTACTAAAATCCAGTAATAGCTCTCAAACAATTGTCTCTTCAAGTTCATCAGATACTTTTTCACTAAATTCAAAAGAGTTAAACTCCGAGAGAAAATTTAAAATGGCAGCCAAAATAGCCCGAGCGCTCCCTACGCTACATCATCCAATATTTTAACGACACAAAACAAAACATATAAATAACCATTGCACAGTAGTAAGAACTACCGTAACGTATCTGGACAATAAATTCAGATGCAGCCATAAATAGACCAATAAAAATTATTTTACGATACACGAGTGAGCTACATTAAGACAATGTTGAGGGTACATTACACAATGAAAACATTATGGTTTAATTGATTTGGCCACAATGCTCTTTATGTGAACACTGTGCGTAACAAAGATGTTATTGTCTATCAAGCAGACGTCTGGAAATACTTGACCGAAGACAAAATGCCTTTGTACCGATGGCAGGCGCCAACGGTAATTTAATATGGATTCTAATTAATCAGGTTTGATTCTGGTGTTGTGTTTGGGCAGCGTGGGATACGTTGAGGGGTTTAATTTTTTTATTGGTTGTTATATATGTAGTTTAAAGTAGAAGAAGACATCTCTAAGATCATCTTTACATTAAACTTAAGCGGTAAGTGTACATACTCATGACCATTGTGGACCCTGTCAGGTAGGTACAGCAAAGAAGAAGAATGGAAAGGGCTTTAATTTGAGGTTATCGAAAATAGAAGTGTCTACTTGCATATCGTTTAAAACCGTTGTTTTTTAGAACTAACGGGCCAGAACCGCTAGACTATCGACAATCGCTCCTAATGTTTTCGTTATCCACTGAAAAGCTACACATTCCTAGAAGGGCGGTAGCCACTGCGCAGCGTCTCCAATTTATAGGTAAATAACGTTTTTGAAACGTTAAAGTAAAGTGGTATGTTTTCCTGGAAAAGGTTTTTTTACAGCGTGAAGACCAACCTAGCTATTGTTCATCATTTTCATGACAGTTATCAATGCACCCAATCTGTGGCGGCCACCACTCCTTTAAAAAACTGTAGCTCAACTAAAGATACATCTTTAATTGTATATACATAATATAACATGACGCCTTCTTTCCCCAAAGTGTTGTGCAGAGTCGATCTATGGTACACCCACATTTCGCCAATTATGTTTAAGTCCCGGTTAATAGGGGGCAGCACTGTTGCTATCAACCGGGCACAAATCCAGACCCTGAGCCACCTGAGATATTTGAGGAAGAAAACCCAATAACACTTTACTGACCTGGAAATCGAGCCCAGGACCTCATGCTCTACAGTAGCGCTGGACACTGGACCAACGAGGTCGTCTTTGTATCTTTGAATTACTAACCATTTGCTCATTATCACGTATTGTTTGAATCCTACCTGACGTTGAAAAAATACCGCAGGTAGAATCTATGGTTTTATATTACTATATTGTGTTGGGTACCTATTGAATTGCAGGAAATAAACACTTACCCACACATACATACCAGTTTATTCTAGTAGGGATTATTATGAGGATGTTATTTACCTGAAAGAAAAATATTAACTTTTATTCATTTTTAACATATTAAGTATATTTTTAAATATTTTAACAAAAATCTAAAAAAAAAACATTTAAAAATATAAAAAATAGTGATCCATCGGCATCGGGAGCAGGGTCCAAGCTGCCGGTGGTCAGGGCTCTAGAGAGAGGAACCTCCTGACTATGCGTGCCGTATCCAGGAGTACCGCCCTCTGAATCAAGCCCTTGATCCAGCCGTGTAATGAGAGCCTCCTAAGGTGCTGGTCGAGGCTCTTCGCTATTAGGCCATTGACTGTAACGATTATCGGTACAATGATTGCAGAATCGACGTCCCACATGTCGACAACCTCGTGTGCTAAGTCAAGATACTTGATTTTTTTATCTTGCTCAGCTTTCACGAGATTCTCGTCATGAGGGACAGCGATATCAACAATCATTGCACGACGCTCTCGTCGATCTATCACTACAATATCAGGCTTATTGGCTACAATAGTCCTGTCTGTGATGATAGATCGATCCCAGTACAATGTGGCGTGACCATTCTCGAGAACTGGGTCGGGCACATACCTGTAGTATGGTACTTCAGATTCCACAAGGTTGTACTGCAAAGCAAGTTGCTGGTGGATGATCCTAGCTACTAGATTGTGTCTGTGCAAGTACTCGCCGTTAGCGAGACGAGAACAACCGGAAACAATATGTCGGATTGATTCACCGGGACGGTGGCATGCCCGACAGATGTCAACCGTACCATCCTTGACAATGTATTTCCGATAGTTATTCGTCATGATAACTTCATCCATAATCGCACAGACAAAACCTTCGGTTTCCCCAAAGAGGTCGCCGAAACGCAGCCAGGATACGGACGCCAAAAAGTCAACATCAGGCCCATGGAGAGCCCGGAAAAAGCGACCGTGAAGCTCTTTGCTTTGCCATACTTCCTTACGATCCTTAGTATCCAGTACTGCAGGTTTGCGCCAGTTCTCGTTCGCCAAGGAGAGCGGGGTGAGGCCCTTGTCCACTGCGACCACATCTCGGTGCATCCCCACGTCAGTTTGAAGAAAATATTCCCTGAGACTGCAGATCTCGCGGTTGTGGAGGGTTTTAGCGTTTAAGAAACCTCTACCCCCACACTTCCGCGGGATGTACAGTCTCATCACTGATGACCGTGGGTGATGCATCCGATCTGCTGTCAGCAATGTACGGACCTTCCTATCCAGAGCGCCAAGTTCCGTCTGAGTCCATTTGAGTATGCCGAAAGAATACATCAAAACCGGCATGACCCAACCGTTGAAGGCACGCACCTTGTTGCCGCCTGATAAAAGACTATTAAATACCTTTTTCAGGCGGCCAAAGAAACGTTCCTTCAGCGATTGTTTCATGTCGGTAGCATTGATGCCTAATGCTTCCGACATACCCAAATATTTGTAGGTTTCGGTTGAGGAGAGGGATCTAAGGTGTATAGAATCCGTAAGTTCGGTTTCCACGGATTCTACAATCTCCCCTCGCTTTACATGCATGACTGCACATTTGTCCACACCAAATTCCATCCTGATGGCGCTACTGAACGTTTCTGTTACCTTCAGTAGCTCCATCAGTCGCAAATTGTTGGGGGCAAAGAGTTTCAGATCATCCATGTAAAGGAGGTGTGATATCAACTGACCACCTCTTCTCAATCGATAGCCTAGACCTGAATCCTCCAGCAGTGTGCTTAGAGGATTCAAGGCTAAGCAAAACCAAAGCGGACTCAAACTGTCGCCCTGAAATATTCCTCGCTCAATCCTGATCGGTTCATTGATCTGCTGGATTTGTGGACATCCTGGATAGAGAAGGACCGTCCTCCACTGCCTCATACACGACATCAAGAAGGTGCGTAGAGTTGCATCTATTTTGTACAATTCTAGCACCCTCATGAGCCATGTATGTGGCACCGAGTCATAGGCCTTCTTATAATCTATCCAACATGTCGACAAATCCTTCCGGGATCTACGAACCTGTTGGCTAATGGTCATGTCTATAAGGAGCAGCTCCTTAGTACCACGGGACCCATTCTTACATCCATTCTGAGACACCGACATAATTGCGTTACTATGAATATGGTGTGAAATTTTTGCTCTAAGAATGGATGTAAGAACTTTATAGACCGTCGGTAAACAAGTTATGGGTCTATAATTTTTAGGTTCCGCAGTACTACCCGATTTATGAAGAAGGTGGGTAACTCCTGTTGTAAAGAACAGTGGTAGCGACCCAGTCTCTAAAGATGACTGGAATTGTGAGGCTAAGCAGGCATGTGACCTTTGTAGCCATTTGATCCAAAAATTGTGCAGTCCGTCCGGTCCTGGTGATTTCCAGTTAGGCAACGGACGGACTGCACAGGCCACATCCAGAGGACTGATGGTAATAGCCTCCATGTTTGGTATTGACTCACATGCCTGCTCAACAGCACGCATCCAGTGTCCTTCAGTGTGACTGACGGGCACCGACCAAATGCTTCGCCAAAAAGCACTCATTTCGTTATTATTTGGTAGACACGCGTCAGTCACACCTTGAGTTGGGTTGGGTCGCTCCCAAGCTCTGTACACCCACCTTTCATCGTTCTGGAACATGCGGTTCTGAGTAAACCGGTCCACTCTTCGCCTATACCGACGGATACGGTTTGCCCATGCATAAACTTTCTGCTTCAGGAAGTCGATGCGCTCTGTGACACGGGATACATATTCTCGGGGACTAATACTAGTTCCCGAGAACGCCCGCTTCACAAAGCGCATCACCCTTGGGCGTGTATTGCCCTCCCTGAAGCAGATGAGCTTCGCGATGAGCACCCTGGCCTCATTAATACGACGCTCAATCCTGCATTGCCAGGCCGGTGCGACAGGTTTTGGTCGTACAGCTCGATCAGTGTTTGGGAATTTGACTCGAGCTATACGACAAGCCGCAATAGCCGTGCAATACAAGATTGAGTGTGTATCGCAAAGATCTGCACTGCTGTCAATAAAATTTGGCAGCAGCGCATCCAGGGCACACACCAGTGCTCTGTTTTTCTTATTCATGGGCAAACGTGGTAACCGCGGTCTAAGGTCAGGTGATATGAACCGGTACTCACGAATCACATCCTCCAGAATGCTCCTTATGTCCACATTGCACAGGTTATCTGCAGATATAGCCCTGATTTCCTCTTCCTCATCATGCTGGTTTGCCTGCAGTAAATCATCGGCAGGCGTATGCATGACATTCTGGGGTGGGGGAGGATTACTAGCAGAGCTATTCTGCATTTCCGAGCGCAGCCGATCAAGTGTAGCGTCATCCAATCTATGATTGTGTTGAATGACGCGCACCTGATCCGACAATCGTTGGGCCGAGACGTTGACGGCTGGTTCAAGCACCTGAAACAGAGAGAGCATCCGAACTCGGTACGCTGTCAGGTTAATTCCTCCCTCTGTAGCCCCATAATATGCGCGCATCACATTTTCATTTATGGACTGGGTCCATCGCATGCGCGACACATTTCCACCGGCAGCGGGGACCCTGCTCGAGGCCTGATGGCTTCGAGGTCCCAAGCCCGCTGGTGGCCGTCCTCTTCCTCGCCGCCGTTGTGGTGTTGGTGACGACGGCGGGGAGAAAAACTCGTCGCTCGAGCTCGACGCAACTGCAGCGCCAGGTGACACGACGCTCTCGGTTGAGGCGCGTCCCGGCGGCTGCGAGGCGGAGCTGAGCGACAAGTCCGGAGATGGTGGGTGTGCCTGATGTCTCGTCCTGGCTCTGGTCTGCATGATTTTTAGCTCATATTTTGTTTCAACAGTCTCTTTTTTTGTTTATGCTTATGGTTTGTTTTTGTAGGGTTTTCCATTCTAAATTGTTATTGGTATTATTGCACTTGGTATTTTGCTGATATTTATTAAATCCCGACTGTATAATTTAATTTTAAATAGTGAAAAATATTGAGCGTAAAAAAATTCTTGTGACGTTGACAGATGCCAGAGACAATTAACTTTTATTATTAAGAAGTACACATAATTATTTAATAACAAATAATACGCCATTAGTTACGTAATAAGTACGATTATTTTCGGGAATAGTTGTATTTGGGTTTCATGGGTATTCACCTTTTCCACATTTTGTATTAGGAGGCTGGTTATGGCGAAACAGATATTCATCCTTTAAGGAAAGTAGCAGTTTTCAGTAACCTGCCGATAGGATTTAAAGATTGTCCTATTTCAGTCCCTTGTGGAACCCCATATGCAAGTTGTTAAAAGTGATGTATTTTTTTTTTGTATGAATGAATTCCATTAGTAAATCCTTGTACCACGAAATGCCGAACAAAAAAATCTATACATTAACTCAATAAAATCTTAAATAAATTAACAAAGCACCCACATGGGTCTCATAAAAAATGGCAAGCGCAGGATTCGAATAGAAATTCGATATTATTTTTTCCCAATACGCGATGCGTCCAGATGTGTTAATGCACTACATGTGTTCAGTTTATCTCCAGTACAATACGGCTGGATGCCTGCTCATGCCTTGTCTTGCTCGCATTATTTATAGATACCATTCCATCTTTTGTTTAATTATATTATGAATCATTTTTTTCCATTGGGATCGTAGAATCGCTTTCGTAGCAGCCTGGTGCCTGATCGGTGACTCACTGTTTTTATTATGAAATTTTTGTAGGTTTATGTTTTGTGCTATAACACGTACTGCACAGGATGATGCTGTTTGTCAACCTTTTCGTATGTTATTTTGGGATTTTCCCTGAACTTCTGCTTATATGGTCTTAGGGTAAATATCTAAATAATAACAAAGAAATGAGCATATGCTCACCCAAAAATATACAAAAACGTATATACAGGTGTCCATGCATATACCTAATTCATGACTTTACCGAAAATTGTAACACTGCAATATGAGTGACTGAAACATAAGGTCCAAGAATTGAAGAACTTGCAAACCATAACGATGATAAGTCAAGTACTACATAACTTAACACTCACAATATTAATACTAAATCTTTCACTTCCTTAACATTCCCCCCTAATAGCTTTAATACAAACATCATTAGTCAGCCCTTACTTCATCCCCATCTTAAATCAGCAGATGTCAATGATCAACGTCGTTAAGTACGCACGAAGGCGGATCAAGCTATATTTACCCAGTATAAGCTGATCTGTCCTTGTAGAAAAAGCTATACAATGCTAGGTCGGGTTATACTTGGAACGTAAAGCTTGATATGTCGGCCAAAGAGACATTCTAAACAATAGTTTTAGTGAGTGTAAAATGAACCGATACTTGATAGTTTCTGTAAAACCCATAAAATCTGTCGTTAATGCCATAAAAGGGAAGAACCGTGTGGAGGGAGTTATGTTTAGGAAGTAAAAGAACTCCATATAAACGTATGGCTTAGTAACGTCAAAATTGGAGTGTCCGTTGGCCTGTAAGAAGAAATAAAATAAAATAATTTAAACTGTAAATAGGATAACGAAATCACTTCTAAGGCATATTATGTTTTAAAAAAAAATAATCTGGATGGCGTTGACATTTCCTATCTGACATCCCCTGAGAATAAATGGCGAAACAAACTCAAAGGTGTCTCTTTAGAAGTCCAAATATAATGTTGGTCAGATGATATTAAGATAATGTGGATTCGTTCTTGAAATGTTGTTTTCAGGAAACAACCACACAGATTTGAGTGGACCACTCAGTCAGTGCAAGCATTTGTCAGTTATCGTTTAGCTCTACTCAGAGCCTGAGGAGCTCAACCAAAGAGGGGACATTTGGGTAACAGAAGAGTAACAGTCGATAATGATCGGGAAAGAAAATTCTGTAAATAACGAACAACAATATGAATTGCAGTGATTTCGAAAGAGTTCAGAATGATATACTTAGTGTCAGTATGATGCACTTGACGTCTTTTGAACATTTTAATAAATCAAATGGTTGGAAATCTGTAATTAAGCTACAAAGTTTTTGTTGCATGTGTATTTTTTTACTTCGTTCACGCAGCACGCTCAAGCAAAGGTACTATGAAGGTTTTAAAGAAAAAAAAAGTAGATTCGCTTTTAGACAAAGGTATATATAATCGGGAGAGGATTACGGTATAACAAATACTGGAAGAGAATTTGCAGTACCTATTTCAGGAGTACGCTAGTATGCTACAGAAAAAAAACGCCGTCAGACGCAAGTCTGTGAACGGAAGTCCTATAACAAACGCCTTGAATTATTATGA
Organism: Aporophyla nigra; assembly: GCA_947507805.1. Taxonomy (NCBI): domain Eukaryota; kingdom Metazoa; phylum Arthropoda; class Insecta; order Lepidoptera; family Noctuidae; genus Aporophyla; species Aporophyla nigra. Next base: position 18,602,241 of record OX382292.1, on the reverse strand, counting down.
TAACATTTTTTACCATAAAATTGAAACGATTACGTACATAGACGCATAATAAAGAGTTTTACGAGCTAACATCGAACGCAAACTAAATATCTACAGGATGCAGGATTATCAAACAATGTATGTATGGCTTTAATCTAAGAAGCAGTTAAAATATTACAGCGTTTTTATTATTATAGATTTTTTAGAGAATTGATATCAAGATTCTTCAAAGTATATATTGAGGTTCCTTGAGAATTATATAAATATGGGACACTGAGGATGATATAAGTATACTGTGCAGATGTTCTCAACTAGCAAGATTTTTGAGTATGCAAGTATGAAGAAGGATGGCGAAAAGAGTTTATTTATTTGATCATTATTTTATAGATTAGGTATGTCTAGCACATACTACAGCATTATGACAGATGATGACACAGCCTAGAATAAAATTAATAAAGGTGGGCAATAGTCTGTCGTTTGAAGTGGGCAAAAATTATAAATGACAATTGTGTCAGAGGAAAACAGTGCCATAAGCATAGACGATATGTTTTACAGTTTGCTGCTTATAACTTTGGGTATAAAGATAGGATCCTACTACCATTAACTGGACATGAAAGATTTTACTAATAATCGTTGTGCATGCACCTAAGTAGAATTTTTCACGCGACCATTCAAGCACATAAAATTATAATAATTTATGGTACATAATTGGCTCTTAAACACTATTCTTAAGTGCATATCAGTATGCAAATTAAATTATAGGGTAATAAATTACTACCCCCTGTTCATAAAAACATGACTTCGTTATACGCTTAATAAATCTTAGCTGTTAATGTCATTTACTTCAAACAAAGGAAGATTATAATCGTTTTAAAGTTGAACTATATAAAAATGTCTTTATCATCATTCAGTTCTTAATAAACCTCTCCTGCATACCAAATATCTGCGTTTTTTTCTTTTGTGCTGCTCCTAAACTCCTTTTGTATTTTACTCTAACTGGGCTTCTTGTCTGTCTGGATAAAACATTAACTGTGAAAATCATGATTGCTACCTCTTTATTAGGGAGTCTGAACACCAACAAAATTCCTACATACGTCTCCGAGAAATTATATTAATAGAACCTACCTACATTGAAGTCAATAATAATATAGTTATAATTTCCCATCTGTCTAACAATATTATCATAATAAGCAAAACTGAATTAACCTTTCTACTAAACAAACACGTGCACCCGTATTTTCCTCCAGCTTTTTCCAGAGCCAACGATATAATTATTCGTTTCTAAATCAATCTCTATACAATACATGAGCAATATGTCAATCGATTTTGTTCCGACAGGCATTTTTCTCTCGTTCAAACAAACAGACGTCGGTTCGATAGTAACATGTTTACTTTCAGACGTCACTTTAGCTATAAATTATAGGGAAATCACATTAATCTTTGTTTGACTCAATTTTGAAGCGATTCGGATTATCGTGCGTATTACTGAGAAGTTTGAGAATGACAATACTAAAATGTTATGAGGATTTTCTTGGAATGCACTGGAATGAAATTATATCATCTAGTTATAGGTATGTATATTTTTTAAATAAAATTAATCTGTTGATAGTCCTGTTAAATTCCGTTATGTATTGACTAGTACGTTTTAAGTTTTTAGATTAAACAGGAAGGGCTGTTCTCACACAAAAAGAATTCGAGATAGTCACACAGAAAAATATCAGGATAACATCTGCACTCGAATCGATTTCTAATTCCCAGTCATCGATCTCACAAATATTAGGACAATCATCAATAATAAGATCAAACTTGACTCGTAACTCGAACAAGACCCTATTTCACACGTGTCCCATAAAGGTATTTCTTTAGAACAGGGTCGAATGTCCCTCGACAATTGTACAGGAAACTCTTTATTTTCTATATCCACGCAGGAGAAGAGACGGCACGTAGAAGACTGCCATTGTGAGCTCAATGTGGAGATGAACAATGGAAATTATATGGTTCGTATTAATAAGACTGCCAAGTAATAGTTGGTAAGTTGGACAGAATATGCCGTATATATTGTAGTACTATTTTGGAAAGTCCATGTCATTGTAAAAACTATGTCGAAGCTAACTCAAGTGACAAGTTGACAACGATCGTCAATTGTTTAAAAGTCGACTATCTCAGATACACACCGTTCAAATTTCGAATTTGTGTTAGAAGAATGATCAAATCTATTGCACTGTTATATATGACGTATATGAGTATTCTAACTGCCCCGTTGGTCTCGTGGTCGCAAGCGCGACTGCTGAGCGTGGGGTCCTGGGTTCGATTCCCGGGTCGGGCAAAGTGTTACTGGGTTTTTCCATTAGGAATTTCTTAGTAGCAGCCCGGAGTTTGGAAGTTGGCGGTGTGATACCCCCGTGCCTCGGAAAGCACGTTAAGCAGTTGGTCCTACGCCTGATCTCTCTCCGGTCGTGTCGGATTGCCGTCCCATCGGACTATGAGAGTGAGGGAAGAGTGAGTGCTCCTGTGTCTGCGCATACACTTGAGCACTATAATATCTCCCGCGCCGATGGCTAGTCTCCGTTGAGATTGGCCGCCGTGGCCGAAATTCGGTCTGGAGGACTATATATATATATATATATATATATATGAGTATTATCTCTATCGATATATTTCAGAGTATTATCAAATCTTTTAATATGTTTTGTATTGAAACTTTTACTCATTTGGCAGTCACCCCGCCCGTGTTATTTGTACAGTCTTCGGGTATTATTTCTACGCGTGCGAAACGCTGACAGGCAGATGCGATGGATGGATGTACACGGAAATCGTAATTAGTTTTAGGTTCGTTGAACCTTCCAAAATATTACTGGCTACCTATAAGAGAACATACTTTTCTTAAATTAGTCCAATCTTCAATTTTGTCACTTGTTTTTGTTTTATTATGAAGCACAGATCCCATACTTAGAAAATCCAATGTAGTCTTAGTAAGCCCAGATACAGATAGATCCAATTTGGTAATCCATACTACTATCATTAATAAACATAACGGTTCTATCAACGATGTAGTAACAGGCCATCCAACCAGATAAACATGCAAGAATTCAACCGGATTCGCCTGCCACAAAAAGCATATTCCACTTGGCTCCGTCAATTCTTTCCCCACTAACAATGGCACTTCCTTACCATTCTGTAGTCGCCCTCCAATAATTGTGCAATAACTACACAATAAAACACGTGCTAGCAAACAGAAGGGTTCCGTACTACAAATAATAGGGACACCTAAAATGCACACCTACTGGGGATTCTTTCCTTTGACTGGGTTCGGTACAAGTTGTAAACTGAAGCGGGATTCTACGAGCATGTGATTCAACTGGGAATTTACAGCAGCGGTATCTACATTATTATAGGAACAAATACCTACTGGCCATTGTGAAGACTAGAATTAAGATGTTTACCGGTTTGGAACTCTTTGGGTCTCTTCCGATGGAAATTCCGTTGTTGGAAAAACCGTAACGCAGGTATTTAAGTTTAAGGTTTTCCAGTTCAGTGCGTTCAATACGCAAGCTTATTTTTAGTGTTTTGAATTGCGTCGACTGGTTCAGTCAGATCTGTCGATATTTGGTAATTTTTATCTTATGGTAGATTTAAGGGTAGGGTTAATTCGATTTATTTTTTATTGAATTCTTCCTTAGCGGGTTTAGGCGATTTTTTGTATGGGATAAACTTATGGGTTCGGTTCACCGGCATGCTAAACTGATGTGTTGTTTTTTTGTTTTCATTTCTATTGGCAGTCGCCATAACTCCCATTGTTTTTCTGATAAGATTATTAACGGGTTTATCCATTGCGTGCTTCGTATCGGACGTTAAAAATAGTACCATCCCATATCTTCCCGTGTGCGTCGTACGAGGCGTTTAAAGGACTTACTAGACAACAGGCAGCAGCGTTCTCTATGCATTTTACCACCATACTACGATCGCCAACTCGCCTGCCAAGCGTGGCGATTATGGGAAAAACCGCCATTTTGGGGGAGGCTTATGCTCAGCAGTGGACGTCTTTCGGCTGAAATGATTTACAAGCTACTCTTCCCATTCGTATGGGAGGCCTCGGCGTCCGCAAAATTTCTAGTATTAGTTTACCAGCTTTTATATCCTCGATCCACGGTACTGAGAAATTAATCAGGAAAATTCTAGCCTCAACACTGATTAATTTTGATGTGCCGTGCTTCACCGAGGCTATAGACGCCTGGAAACTCGCTTGCCCGAACACTGAGCTACCCGATAATCCATTTTCCCAGAGACGGTGGGATGAGCCGCTCTGCAGAGTAGTACAAGACAATTTGCTCAACACGTCTGCTACTACTGCGGAGCGTGCGCGCCTGCTAGCCGTGGGTAAGTGGGAATCGGGTTTATGGCTTCATGCACTACCGTCGTCGAATATAGGCACCTTGTTCGACGACACTACTTTCCGCCTCGCTGTTTCCCTACGTTTGGGAGCTCCGTGTTGTTCTCCTCATCGCTGTCACTGTGGTGAAGTTGTCACCAGTCTAGGACACCACGGCCTGTCTTGCAGCCGAAGTGCGGGTCGATTAGCACGGCACGCAAACATTAATGACATAATCCGACGAGCTCTTGTCACCGTCGGCGTCCCAGCTGTATTAGAACCCAATGGCTTGGCACGCGACGATGGCAAGAGACCGGACGGTATGTCTTTATTTCCATGGAAGGTGGGTAGGCCTTTAGTGTGGGATGCGACGTGCGTCGATACTCTTGCGCCATCCCATCTTCCTGGCACGGCGTGCTGTGCTGGTGCCGCTGCTGCGGCTGCAGAAAACCTCAAGCGGCGTAAGTATAGTAACCTTATTGGTCATTATATTTTTGAGCCGTTTGGGGTTGAAACGCTCGGGCCGTGGGGTCCGAGTGCTCTTATCCTATTTAAGGAAATTTCTAAACGGCTGGTGGACACTTCCCGTGACCCAAGAGCTGGTTTTTACCTTGGCCAGAGGCTAAGCATTGCCATACAACGTGGTAATGCCGCTAGTCTCTTGGGTACACTACCAGTCGACAGCGATGCGGATGATTTTTCGACGCTATGTTTTTAATTTGTAAATAGTTTTAGTTAATTTAGGTTATAATTTTTTTTTTCTTATTAATTTAAATCTGTAATCCAAATAAAAGTCAATGATGATGATTGCTTTATGTGTTCGAAAAATTTGTCTGCTCATTAATATAATAATGCATATTTTTTTTTATATCTTAGGACAACCAACACACCATTATCTGATCCCAAACTAGGCAGAGCCTGTACTATGGTAATCAGACAACTGATAAATATACTTATATATTTCTAAATACATACATACTATAGATAAATTACACCCAGACACAGAACAAATGATTGAGCTCATCACACAAACATTTGTCCTGGGTGGGAATCGAACCCACGACCTCAGTCTTTGCAGTCAGGGTCACTAACCACTAGACTAACAGGCCAGTCTAACAATTAATGTTGCTGGCAATTAATGTTGTTGAACTGTCAAATTGAAAGCCAAGCCTACTGTTAGCGTGTTATGTGGGTCAGGCTAGCCTGTTAGTCTAGTGGTTAGTGACCCTGACTGCTAAGACTCAGGTCATGGGTTTGATTCCCATCCAGGACAAATCTTTGTGTGATTATGTTTATCAGTTGTCTGATTGCCATAGTTCAGGCTCTGCCTAGTTTGGGATCAGATAACGTTGTGTTGGTTGTCCTAAGATATTATTATTATGCAATTACTCCGCCGTTTTAAAACTCGCGAGACGTTTATAACTTCCAAACCGATTATTCTTTGTCCTTTTCTAAGACTCAATGAAAGAAACGGAAGGCGTTGTCTACGGGAATCGTGGAATTATTTGAGGGTTAAGTCGAAAGGGCGCTATCCATTGTGGGGTCGTCAATGAAGTTTATTTAGCATAAAATTCTGTTCAAATAAATTTTAAAGAGGTGTTAATGCGTTTTGTGAAGTATGCGTGTTATGTTTGTTGTTAGAATACCTAAGTATTTGGGTTATAGGAAATGTATTGCGAATATTGTATAGTTAGATTCAAATGTAGGAAAGGATTTCTAATTCAGTAACGCGCCGATCAAACGGTCTAAAGAAGGACAGTATTTTTTTTTAAACTGAGTCTTTGTTACCCATTTTCTTTAAAGTCGTTTAAATTATAGGAAATGGGAGGAAAGCTAAAAAAAAACCACTGAGTTAAGAACCTTTTTTGAAGTCGGTTAAAAAGTCTGGTAATTAGATAATAAGAACATATTCCTTCACCATCTTTCATTGTCATCATGAGTCAGTGACATTACTGACTCATTTACTGGTTCGTGGGTTCGCTCATAACAGCTCTTAAAGTAATGAAATATCCTCTCTTAGTTCTTTTAGAATACTTCTCTTCAACAGGTAAGTACCTTAAACCCAGCACAATAAGGATTCAGACGTTATACCTAAATGTATTATTCACACCGCACAGTGATCCAAATCGACAAAGCTGAGGACAAAGTACGAAAATTCCATTCAATAAGCATACTACGTATTTCTATTACACATGGTATTCACAATGGGACGAACAAAGCAGAGACGTGAAGGGAATTAATAAAAAAAAAATCGAGGGCAAAGGTAGGGTGGCGGTAATGCTGCCAGTTTGAGTCAACGCAATGTCACAATGGTGACGTGGGACGTGACCTACCTATATGATTTGGCCGGGTACTCCCGAGTATTTGTCTTGTAAATCGGATGGGTGTGTCGGATAAGAATCCTAATAATAGGGTTATGGTGTCTTTTTCTTATTCGGATTTTTCAGCTGGGAAAGTTTTTTGAAAGAGTGTAATGTCTTGGGATTTGAATTTAGATTCTTTACAGTCTTGTGTTCCTTACGAATTGGAAAGAAGAAGTAAATACAATTTTGTGAGGAATCAAAAGTTCGACGGAACGGCCCTTGTCCTGTAGGGGACCATACATTTTTTTTTTAAATAAAAAAGTTTTTATTTTAAACTTTATAGTTATGGTCGGAACGTTCATTTGTCGCGCAAATCCTTAATGCGAATTTAAGACTTATATGGTTTTCACATGGACTCCATTGTTAGAATGGAACCAAATTAAAATGGGACCACACGAAAAGTACCAGCTTTCAAATAAAAATAGAATCATCAAAATCGGTTCACCCAGTCAAAAGTTATGAGCTAACAAACATTAAAAAATACAGTCGAATTGATAACCTCCTCCTTTTTTTGAGGTCGGTTAAAAAGACACGAATTTTCGAATTCAATAACACTGAATAAATTCTATCCTGGACATAATAAATTACCAACATTTTTTTTTACAATGTTAATTAATAATGTATGTAGCCAATTACCAGTTGTATAATCACAAACAGAATCAACACGAGAAGTACCTAATAATATGGTCATTAGCGAATATTAGCCAATTTGTTGCAAAGTTACAAATGTATTCAAATTAAACATGATTGCCTGATGTTACGACATTGTTTCTTAGAAATTACGAACCTACTAACCCATTGAGAAGATATATCGTACGTTGCAAGAAGTAGATAGTAATTGAAGATTAATATCGTGATAACGTTCCTATTAAGAATTGTTTTTTTTATTTTTATTTTTAATTATTCGTTCATACATTTCAGGCGAAAGACGTCCATTCCTGAATATAAGCCTCCCGCAAAACGGGTTTTGCCATCGCCACGCTTGGCAGGTGAGTTGGCGATTGCAAAATTGTGGTAAAATGCATAGAGTTCGCTACTACCCATTCTGTAGCAGGTAAGTCCCATAGTCGCATTTTACAACACCTATGGAATGAATACCATTCGAGCACCCCTAGCCAAGTTGATAATCTGCAATCGTGAACGATAGTCGCTCAACGTTAAGTCACGTGGTTAGGACAAACGAATAGAAAATTCGTAGCCAAGTTCACATCGTTCAAAATGATAGAATGATTTTTTATCGTTTCTACAATGTTCAACGCCACATCCTTTCTTCTAATGTGTCGTTTTTCTAAAGACATTGTAGAACGAGCGGCCGACTTAGGCGCGTCAACATGGCTACCAACTTATCGTTTTCTACAATTGCTGACACCGAAGCGTTACCGATTGGAGAACGGAATTCGACACGAAACGGTTGTAACTTGGCTAGGGGGGCAGGTTCTTTACGTCCGGCACCACATAGATTAAATATTTGTTTGGTTATTGAATTTTGTTATAATTCTTGGAACTTCTCTGTATAGCCTAGACTGTTGATGACAACACACCAATTCTAGTGCCCGGTTGATAGCAATAGGCGCGCCTCCTATTACGTGGGAATACTAAAACATAATTGGCAAATTGTAGATGTACTAATAGATGTCTACAACTCTGACAACCCTTCGGGGAATATAGGTGTGATATTATGCTATGTCTGAATTTGGTAAGTAACAGCAGTTTAATTGAACAAGGAAAATTAATGTAATAGCACTGTGTGACCTAAACTCGCATTTAAGTCACGTTATACTGTGACTTAAGTAGTCCTTTTTTAGACAGAAAGGCGTGACTTAAGGTTTAAGTCATAAGTGCTATAAAATAGACACACGTATCGTAATGCAATAATTAGTTATGGGTACCTGAAAACCATCCACAAACATAATGCAAGAATGATACAAATAATTAAAAAATAAATCAAGGTATTGAACACATCAAACAAAAATAATAAGGTTTAAAGAACATTTGGAATGAAGTCAAGACCTGTATCCAAAAGCATTACAGTCAAAAGCCAAAGATGTTTATTAAAATCTAAATGAAAATCCCACTCAAAAACACATTACAGGCACCACCCGTTAACTTTGAAAAGTCATAAACATTAAAAGTCGCATCGTGACCACAGTGTTTGATTTAAAACATCTGAGGACAAAAACCACATCCTATAGATTTTTATTAAAAACTAATAAATCGGTTATTAAAATCAACCGCATCTTCGGTTTTATTAACTTTTCGACGTTGCCTATTTAGTGTCTATGGTTAAATAGATCTATGGTTACTTTTTTTTAATATTCCTCGCATCCGGTGCATGCAAAGGTTTATATTCGATTGGATTTACGACTGTTTTCACTGCGTGGTGTTTTAATATAAATAAGTTGCCCGTTTCCTGTTGGTTAATAACAAAAATAATATTTATTAAAAACAATTGGTGTAGTTATCCTAGTTACGAGAACTGGTACGCGTTTATTATTCTACTGTTTTAGGTTTGTGGGTATACGAAGTCTTCCTGATGTGCTTTGGCGGCTGTAAAGTTTCTAATAACTGTGTAAATTATTATGGAATGAAAATAATGAAAGATTAGAATAGCCGCAATTTTATTAGACATGTCTCTGATAGTAAGTCTCTGTCAGCGTCTATGTTCTGTTCGACATTTAAACCGTCAGCCTTCAAATCAAGAGTGAACAGACATCTACTGGGCACGCTCGATCCATGATAAAACTCATCCTTTGCTTTCCTCAGGCGTGAATTATATGAAGAGCTGGTCCATTCAGCAATAAAAAATATGTAAAAAATATTTATATTATGAAACCGCTTAAATAAAATAACGTTCCATGTTCCCTAAAGGTTTTTTTTTTTTTTGTTTGTCTGATATACTTAAAGGGGGAAAAATTATTTGTAATCAGTTGTCAATTAATAAAAACAGTGGTTAACATAGTTTAAATAAATAGGTACTAAACACCGTAAATAAATTTCCATGAAATTTTATATAAAGCGGAAACTTAGAGAAGATAACACGCTTTCCTTGAATTCTGCTTCTTTTATCTTCTTTCATATTTATTAAGTGTTGATAGTAGCCATCATATTTTAATGTGTTACCTACATCCACTGAAGTGTAATAATACTATCATTTAATTCTACTACTCATTTCCGAAACAGAAAATACGTCCGTAAAAAAAAAATCTGGGCCAAGATATGTCATTGACACTGTAGTTACCTATTCACTTTAAAGTGAACACAGTGCAAAAATGACAGATTAACAAAAAAATATGTTTACGTGAAATGTACCTACAGACAAGACCATAAATACGTATCATTTACGCAAGTTAAAAAAACGATGTCTCCCTAAAGTATTTAATGAAAAATTATGGAATTATGATCACAATATTTAGGAAACCAAAGTAATATGAAATAAGTCTTTTCTCAACGTTGCTAAAGTTAGTTTACGAAAAAAAAATTTTTTTTTCTTTTGCGTAAGTATTAGGTGAATGTGCTACATATGTATATTAAAGAGTACGTAATATAGGTTCGTATATGTGTATGTGACTCGTAAAACGGAGGCGCTAATTGATGAGTGTCGTGGCGAGCGGTGATACGCCCTGCGTTTGACAGCCCGACAACTGAACGAATTTCCTATACTAATGCTGGACACAGAAATAGCTTAGAACATTCCTAGCACTCATTACCATCAAAAATACATGATACGAATTTGTATGGAATATTTTGACGTAATTTTTAAGCACTGTGGTCTTTTTCGATACATTTTTCAATTGTGTTTTATACGAAAAACATAAAAATATTTTATTTTAAATACCTAGACCTATATGAGCGTTAATGAAAAGTCGGAAGCTAGGTGCACTGAGACAATTGGTTGTTTCCAATGTTGAAGAGCCGGCAAGAAACTGAAATTCAGTATTTCCGCGTGAGCAATTTAGTTTCATTACTCTGTGATTCCATCGCCATTTACTTTTATTTACTTATGTAATAAAGAATGAACTTTATCAAAGACGAAATGATCTCACTGACTGGTGTGCTTAGATGGCAGAGACAAAAAATTGATGCCCTTAAAATTGCTAAACTCGACCAAGATACGATAGTTATTAGCTAAAATGAGAATTTATTTTTTACCAAAGGTAACTATTACGGTTACTGTCTTCATGTACGTCTTCATGTACTTCTTCTATATTTTTAGAGTTTGTTCTTCTCCACACTAGTAAAAAGAGTAGATAGATCCATAAAATAGTAAGCATAAGAGGTATTTGTGACTTCATACCTTGTACGACATCATCTTCGGAGATACTGATCCGATTACGAAAATTCTTTCACTAATGGGAATCTACAGAATTATGGCCTCCCAAAAATATTTATAATTTATTTTAAACCAATAATTTGACAAAAATATGCACAGTGAATTCATAAAATAATTAAATAATTTCCTGCAATCGATACAACATATAAAAATTCCGGCCAGATAATATACTCAGCGTATACAAAGTTCAATAAATTAATTTCTCAAACATTCCCTCATTAAGAAGACAAAAAAGTTCCAATTAAATAGTCCCGAATACTTTATTTCAAGCGCCCAATCGTATTTCTCGAAACCTCACTGTCGTTAACAAATTGACACGTTTTTATTACTAAAAAACTGGGGATCATTAAATGAAATTTAAGAACGGAATAAACAGTGTCCCGAACGCCGAACGCTTTCGACAAACAACAGATCAATTCCCGTTAATTTACCGCCTACTTAATTTTTAAATTTAATTGCGGTAATTTCGAAGTCAATTTACCTCGACAACAATGCTGTCGCAGTAAAATTTTACCATTGTGGCGGTCATTGTAAAAGTTTTACCATTTGTTACCGCTTGTTACGTAAAGAGATACCTACCAATTAAGGAGTGTCACTTGAAATTAGTCGTAAATGAGGCTGAGATTGAAGTGAATAATCAGTGTGTACTTGAACATACAAATTATTTCAATCTTGCTGGCCACTTTGTTTTTATCTGTGGTATGAACTGCCTCTTTTTAGCCTTTTGAATGACTTTTACTGTTACCAATTTAATCATGTACTTATTTTAACAGCATTTTAGTTTCCAACTCCTGATAGGTATATCTGAGTAACAATAGGGCGTGTTTTATTAAAATGTCGTAATAAAATAGTTATGAAGACATGTATTTAATTAAGGAGACGAAAAAGCGCAGTTGATTTTTTTATTAACATACGTTACTCGAAGTTATAATCTTATTTAGGTGTCTAGTAGTAGTATTGAGTAAATTTTGCATGAAAAAAAAAAACCTTTTCTACAATAAGAAGATGACGGTAAATGCAAATATTTCGAATACAACTGCATAGGATTAACGAGATATTTTAAAACCATCATATAAATCCTAACATCGAAATTGAAAATGTGTTTTTTTTACTAACTAGGTAATTAAAACATGACAATGCTGCCAGTCTTCTGGGGACTTTTCCGTAGGACGAGTACTTCTCTTTTTGTTTTTATTTCTTAGTTAGTTAAATAAATTAAATGACCGAAAACCTAGTGTAAATAACACAGTTAGTTGTGTAAAGTATTGCATTTAATTAAATTTTAGTAAAAAATATGAAAAATACTAGGTAGTTTGTAATGTCAAAGTTATTAAGTAAATATTTGTGGGTTTTCGTATATGTAATGACGAGACGAAAAACGTATTTGCAACAAGACGTGGTCAAAGCAAAACAGTACGTACTTGAAAAAAAAAATTTTTTTTTCACTATCTGCAAATACATAATTGCAAAGAAAAAACAATATTACAAATTGACAGTCTCAAAAGAATGCAATTAAAATTTATCTATTGAACACCGATGCCAAAATACGTAGAAAAAAAAAAACAATGAAACGAATTAAGAATCAATTGTGTCACAAATAAACACATTCTTCAAATGGCGAATGTCAAAAATGATAGTAGGTACCAGTAATGCACACAAGTTTGTACACAATAGTATTGAACAGTAGGTATTTTATTTATAAAACATGTCGCCACCATAAGATTTTTATAACCGAATAATAAGATAAAAGAGAATACTAAAGTTTTTTTGTTCACAATTTTTATCCGTTGGCCTACTGTGCAAGTTGTAAGTTGTGAAGGAAATTGTTAAATATTATGTAAATTTTACTTTTGATTAATTGTTAGTTTAAATTACTACTACTTGATAAAGTAATTAAATTACTTTACTAAGTCATGTTACATTAATTTTTTATTCAATTCATACCTACATAATAAATTTAATTTCTGACAGGTGTAAGTAGGTACTGCAAAAAATCTACTCACATTAAAGTAATAAAATTGCCTACATAACCTAATTTAAACCAGCACAAAAAGTAACCAAGAATCAAAAATTTTATTCCAAATTAAACTTCCACACTTGTACAGTAAAAAATATTAAACAAGTAATTTACCTACCTTCAGGTGCAATACCATCGTTCCTCTTGCTTTCCCAGACATCAGAAAAAATAGAAGTGCGACGAAAACTTATAAAACAAAAAAATAAAATGTAACAGAACTAATATAACACGTTAAATCGTCCGATCACACCGTTTCTTTGGCATTATTTTCACAATCAGATCTAACTGTTAAAGTCACAAATTAAAAATAACACACAAGCAAAAAAATAACACAAAATAAAAACAATAGTCCAACACAAAATACTCGCAGTAACGTTCGAATAGAGTTCGAGCGACCGATCCGCGATCGAACGCGTTCGAAAATTTGAAACAGGAACGTGATACACGTCTTGTGAACGCGCGGCGCCGATACACAATGCTGGCAGATCGAAGCGGGTCGACAATACGCGCGCGCTACAATACCGCCCCCCGCCCCCCGCCCCGCTCCCACGTGCGACAAGGACGCACCGACCTAATGTCACTGCCCTATGAACAATGCCGTCCTTCGGAGCCCTGTTCTCTCAGAAAATGAATTGAACATCATATTTTGACCACGAAATCCACATTAGCAGACTAGGAACTTTCAGCCTGGGACAAAATTCGGTGCAGTTCTATTCAAGACAACGCTTACAATCAATTGTCTATGCGGAATAACAGCTTTCATCCCGCGGAATCTATACAAAGCCGTTCAGCCCATCCTTTTCTAGCGGCCAATGTGTGTGTGTCGGACGGTCGCGCTCTCTCCCGCTCGAGCGCGCGCGGCCGGCTAGGCGAGGTTTCGTCTCGCTCTAAGCTCCGCCCTGCGAACGTCTTTGAGTGTGGCGATCCCGCACAGTGTGCGTACCGCGGTGAATAGCCGGGCATTGTGAAACCATTTTCGCACACCACAATGAAACTCAGGTGGGTGTGCGCTCTATGAGGGCGTTTAAAAAGTCAATACAATCTCCGTTACGTTTGTATTTGTAGAGAAAATTTTCTTTATTCACGAATGTTGGAGGATCTAACTGGGCGTGTTATTGTGCCATTGTGTCGTGAGGCGTGGCTACAGGAAAACGTTCTATTGTGTGCTGCTCCGATTGTGCTATTGGCGAGCTCTATTGTTGTGCGGGACAGCGGTTTCCCACCAAACCAGTAATGTGACGTCGAAATGAACCGAGAATCTTGATGTCACCGACTCTTTTGATATTTGCATACACAGCTATTAATCAACAACGATTTCATTCAGTCGGTATTGAATTACATTGATATAATGATACGCGTAAAATAAAAAAAAGGAAAAATGTTAATTTTATTGTGAATGTCAATGTCGAAACTTCTATTTATAACGGGCTACGATTTTAGAGTAACTAACTGGGACGTAGTACGACGTAATCCCTGAAGATCTCGCCCAATTCACAGTTTCTAAACAATTTGAAACCGGCATTAAATTACTCTGCTGATTTGGCTGATTTTATGAGTAAAATCGAATGAAAATCAAGACATTTTGGTTCTACCGTCACGTCGGGGCAATTGCGTAATACACTAACAGAAGAGTGGCCTTCCTTTTGACAGATCAGCAATATTCAGTCCTTTATTTACGTGGTTGAGCAAACAAATTGTTTGAACATATGAACCGAAGGATTAGCATTTTTATTTGTTCGTGTTCACAATAGCTTTTGAATTCTTTGAATATCTACAGAAAACATTACCTATTACAGATAGTCATCATGGGAACGTATGGGAACTATGTCAGTTACTACTTAGTTACTGAGTTAGTACTTTATAATCATGAATATTCAGTAATAAACATGATAGCATAATTTCTCTCGACTGTGACGTTTCCACGTGCAACTTTTGAAACGTTATCTCTTAAATTATCACTTTTTTTTGGGTTTCGTATGCAAAGCGTGTCAACGGCACCTTATTATTACTAAATACTCCTACAGCCAGGCGCAACAGTACGACGCGACGAATTCTATGAAATTGTTCTACAAGAGTCGCGTCGCATCGTCGCGTCGCACACGTCTGCGGGAGCCTTAAAGCTCTGCTGTCCGTATTTACATCCATCCATCTGTCTGTCTCAGGGCTGTATCTTTTGAACAGTAATAGGTATGTAGACTTTTGAAATTTTGCAGAGAATATGTAGTAGTAAATGCTGCCTATAACAATAAATCTTAATAAATATCAAATAAATTTAAAAATGATGGGGTTCGTTCGACCCCGTTTAGTTTTAAACTTTGTTCGGTCTATAGACGTGTTTTTTCGGTGTCTCTAGCAAATAATGAACGGTGATACGGAATTCTGCAAGTGCGAGTTCACTAGCACTTTGCCGCTTCTATAGTTGATTGACTCTTTATTTTAATTCAAACACAGTGGTCCCTCACTTTACGACACTTAGTTTTTTATTATACGATTTAAATGTAATAAAATAAAGATTAAAATGATAAAACATAAGCGAGTCGTCAAAAAGCAAGTTATTTTTTCTTAAATAATGTAAATAAGTTAGAAATTAATGAATCGGTGTTTACGTTTAGCTAATTAGTGTGTTAATTGACATATTCCCATGATTTTTTGGGTTAAAAATTCAAATGTTTATTGAATTAATTAAATTCTAATGTAATTCGTTTTTTTTGGCGACGGTGTACCGTTTTCAAACCACTGTGCATGTTTTTGTTTGCTTGTAGCACTTAAAATTAACGGTAAATTTATATTAACTTTGATTTATAGTAAACTACATATTTAAATTAATTGGATAATCCCTGTTAGTAGTTAAAACAAGATTGATAAACTTTGTAACACAAAAATGTTTTTATTTTTCTCTTTGGTGGAAGTGTGACTGTCGAGTCGAGGTCATGAATTCAATGTCGACATTTGACTATTTTGATGATTTTCTGTCTATCTTCAATTTTTATTCAAAAAAATAATATTATAATACCTGTGTTTGTAGCCTAGTTTATTTACCTACAGGACATATAGAATAACGTCTATTATCTAGCCACAAACATAGATACATGTATAACCTCACGCTTCCTTCCCACGGAGGGTAGGCAGAAACTGCAGAACGCCACCTACTACGATCCTATTCCTTTAGCTTAGTTTACGTTCTTATATCTACGTATCACACTACCAGTAGAAATAACTTTCATTTTGAAAATTCATCGCTTTATTTACATTGTTGAACTGACATATTTTACAAACAAATGGAGCAAGCGATGAGCAATATGATTCATAATGATTTAGTTTCTGATTGATAGACTATGTGACGCAATTAGGGTGCAGGTCACTCAATGTCCTCCTAGAGCACCCTGTACCTATCTAATTGATAAAAACCTAAGAATAATAAAAGGTCACGTGGACTACCTACCATTTTAATTCTATAACACACTCACTTCTGCCCGCGACTTCGTTCGCGTGAAACTTTGGCCCTTGACCCGTCGAGTTGCCCAGCCGCGTTATTATTACCTTTACACTTAGCGACTTTTTTTCATTCTGCTCGGCTCGTAAAAGTCGTAGCGTGATATTAAATAGTCTGTAAGTTTTCTCAAGAATTGGGCTATCAAATACAGTGAAAATGTTTCAAATGCGACTTGGTATTCCAGAGATTACTTCCTACTAACAAAACTCTTTAAAATAGTATAGATAAAGATTATGAATCTACTTGAATGCTACATACCAAATTAAATTAAAACATATAGGTACCTATTCTTTTGAAAACATACTACTTCATAAAACATATCTACTTATAAAAGACCTTTTTCACCCAAAAACATACATAACATTCAGCTTTTGTGCTAAAAGGACAAGAAACCTTCCTTTGAGGACAATATGACCCATATAGACGCGCACGCGTGTAAGAATGTGTGTCTCGGGGGTGCCCCCAAGCCCCCATCCTCCGCGTGTGGGGTATTATCTGCCGGGGTTGTGGGGGCTGTGTTCCAAGCTTTTATTAGCCCCCGCTCGGAGGTAAATTACTTTTTGTTTGATGATTTGTAATGAGTATTTCTGTGTTGTGTTGTATGGAGGTTTTATAGATTTTTATGATTTGGGTTTTAATTTTTGGAATGGAGTTCGTTTTCATAGTTATCTATCATTTATAGGTCCTCTGCAAATAGGGATGAGTGAATGAGACGCAGACTAAAAAAAGCGGCCAAATCCGTGTCTGGCCAGCTCAGTGAAGGGTTCCGTAGTTGGGATGTGTTTATTAAAACAAACTAAACATTGTACGTACCACATAAATATGGATAGATATACTATATTTGTGGTACGCACGGCGACCAATCAAGCTATACATGTCCAGTAGGTATAAGGTGACTTCTCATTGCACGGAAAGGCCATACAATGCAAGGTCAGCTAAAACTGGAAATGTATAGCTTGACCTGTAGCCGTGTGTTTTGCTATTAATTTTAGACAATGCTTCCCCTATTAGTCATATCAATGGTTCCCCATTTAGTTATACAGTGTTGTACACCATAACTACCTACTTGTGTTAGTGAAATTTTCACACTAAATCACTAACAACTAGATAGGTAAGTAGGTACCTCACAAAACCACAAAATTAGCAACTTACAATTATATATGCCTACATTATTTTAAACAAAAGTCTTACTGAATGAATAAACAAAACAAAATTAAAGAAAATACCCAAGCTCCAGGTAATGTTCCCCCTTTGTCCCACTAATGAAGATTATCGACTAAGGAAGCGACCGAAACCGGGGCCAAGGCAATTACTTGATTGGCTTCTGGTGTTTTGTTTATCCCCCTTCTCCCCCAGAGAGTGGGTCTGTTTGACCCGACCCTACTCCTTTATAAGTTCGTCAGTTTCAAAGATTATTTGCCCATAAAGAGATTTCTAAATTTTGATAATGTTTTCTAGTCTCTGTTTTGATTAGGTAGATTTCTATGGACGTTTTTAAATTATTTTTTTCTCATAAAAAGTGGGATTATTTTGTGGTTTTTAAATTATGGACCGGTTGAAGACTTATTTATTAATCTATAATTATTTTATTAGAGGCCAATTATAGAGAAATGCAGTCTCTATTTATGATTTAAATATATTGATAAAATCTAGGTATCATTCACTATACAGAAATACAGTCTCCATTTAAGCATTATAATCAAATAAAATAATCATAAAACAGAGTATTTAAATAAAAATTAAAATTATAATCTAACAATCCGTCTTTAAATAAACAAATGAAAAATTAAATGATATTTAATTTATTTAAATGTCGCAAATTGGGGAATGCTATCTTCTTTAAAATCAAGCTATTCATTATTTTTATCTATTGAATTTAAATATTTATTTTAGGACGTATCGGCAGTATTTTATTTATTGAAAATTAATTTCAATAAAAAAACACTGTCACAAAACAGAACGCGGTACGTGTAAAATTTAATACGAAAATAAATTTAAAAATCGAATTTCTTCGGTGGAAATCCCGAAGTTACCCAAACGCCGAAAATTTTAAACTGGAAGCCGTTTCACCTTAACCGATGTCAAGAGAGGGCGCGCTGGCTAATTGGCGTCACTTAGCGCGTCCGCGGCCTATCTATTTAAAGATCTTTGCCTCGCTTTGAATCTAATCCGCGCGAGTCCATGTCTCATTGTGGCATTTCCGCCTCTGTTGCGCTCAATGGTGGCTGTTTTTTTGTTTAATTAGGACTTGAGACTGGTAGCTGATTTAAAGGTATTGTACGTATTTTTGTACGGCAATTCTGTTGGAACTTTTTTTAGATGGTTAGGTTTAGAACAGGTATTGTTTCTGCTTTAGTGAGAGATGTAGTGATTAAAGATTTTGTTAAGCTGGATTCAGAGTGTCATTATTTTTGAGTAGGTAGGTGTTTACCCAGTCCACAGTCTTTCTGTTTATATGTACTAAATTTATTTTTAATATCTTGTCCTCTCTAATCTAATTCAAAAGCTTGCCTCCTATACTTATCACTACGACATAAACATAACTGGCAAAATGTTAGTGTACTATAAGTAGGTACATCACACGTGTGTTTATCTAAAATGAGCGATAGCCTTAATAAATTGTAGCTTTTCTATGGTAAACCTTACAACACATAATGAACAGGTCTACACAATTTAGTACTCATATACGAGTAGAACATGTAATATAATTACGTTGTACGGTAGTATCTAATCCTAGAAAGTTAAGTCATGTAGGTAATTTAACTAGTCTTACTTATAAACAGGTACCAAGTTAAGCATTAGCCGTATCTATAATTAGCAGACTTATGTGTTAAATGTCTTTAAGATAAGTTGATTTTATTAATTAAAACGGTAACTTATTTATAAATGAGAATGAATTATCATGAGGCAGCGGAATACTTTTCATTCATGACTTTATCTGGAAATAATATTTCTTGTTCTGTCTTTCTAGGTTCCTTGGCGATATATCGTCTGTCTTTATTAAAGTTTAATACTTACACCCTTCCTTCAAATTATATACAACATATCAGTTGATATCCACCCCTCCTTATTTTCCACATAACGGGTTCATTTTCACCCTTCCGTTCTCGTCCCCATAATATAAAGTTAGTTTGATGGGAAACTTGCTCCTCACTGAAGGGTTTTCCATGCGGTTTACTTTTATGATGGTATTTGGTAAGGAATTAGATGAATTGTGCCTGGGTTTATTATCACCCTTTTGATCTTGGGGTGAAGTACCAGATAGGTCACGTTTTAGTATCGGAGTTATTAGAAAGTCGTTCTGAAACTTTAAGGTTGTCATAAGTGCACATTAACTTGCACCTTTCAAGACCTATAGAAAACCATTGATAGATAAGAATTAGCATGACAACGTACTGGGCTCAAACAATATATTACCAAAGTTTTGTCGAAACAAAAAGAAGACGATCAATGTTAATGTATCACAATAGTCTGTTGAATATTGTCCTGCCTTTTCTTAACAAAATCACATATATATAGAAAGCAACTTCAGTAAGTCAATCTGTAGGTAAGTAATTTCTATATAATTTCTAACAAAATCTCTCAATGTTCTTATAAGAGGTGAAGAGAAACACATACTTCAATATAGCTACGTACTACACACATTGATAAATAGGTAGGTATGCCTCCATGAAAATATATATACGAAGAACCTTTTATGAAACATAAGGCTTTGATGTTTCACTGCCGCCTTTATAATTAGCTCGTTATTAAATTCCTTGAAAGATTGTTTATCTATACATGTGATGCTTAGATAATATGTGATGTTGCTATATATTTTAGTAATTAGAGACTAGTGGTGGGTAGTTAAGAGACATGACATGTGATATGAAAAGATAGGATTAAAAAAACAGAAGTGATTAATTTGTTTGGAGGCGCCACCTGGCTTGTCAAGAATGAGTTAAACAGATTCATTGTTTAGTGGAATTCTGAAAGCTTATGAAACGGAAAGAGTCCATTGATAGATGCCGTGACCCTGGCACATGGGCAACTGAAGGAACACGGGTGGGTTTTAGTCAGTAAAAGTCTGACACGCCCTCCCGCTCCGCCCAGAGCGGGAGAAGTCATTTGATGAATTCCCATCCAAAAAAAAAAAAAAAGAGTCCATTGCCCCACATTTGACTATGACTGGCCTGTTAGTCTAGTGGTTAGTGACCCTGACTGCTAAGACTGAGGTCGTGGGTTCAATTCCCACCCAGGACAAATCTTTGTGTGATGAGCACAATCATTTGTTCTGTGTCTGGGTGTAATTTATTATATATTTAAAAATATAAGTATATTTATCAGTCGTCTGGTTCCCATAGTACAGGCTCTGCCTAGTTTGGGATCAGATAACAGTGTGTTGGTTGTCCTAACATATTATTATTATTTCGTCACCTCTGATCTCAAAACGTGCATGTCCTAGAACTAAAAATTCGTAGACACTTGACATCTACCAATCAGCACTAGACCTGCATGGTAGACTACAGCCCAATCCATCTCAAAGAATCGAAACCTGTGTTCAAGCAGTGGGACCATTGCAGGCCGATTATTATGCTAAAGCTATGCAACGGCCAGAGGGGTAATTGCGTAACTTACTATCAGTAGGAACTTCTATTTTGACAGTTCAACCACATTCATTGCGTAATTTACGTTTTTGAGCCGACAATCTTTCGAACATATAATGCAATGGATTAGAAAAAAATCATCAAAACGATCCAAATTCTGATTGATACTGCGTAACGCAATTAGGGTGTGGATGTGGAGTTTTTTCTTGTTCATCTTAATTATCTTTAGCTCCTACAGTTTCTGATGCGAATTTTCATCA
Organism: Aporophyla nigra; assembly: GCA_947507805.1. NCBI lineage: Eukaryota > Metazoa > Arthropoda > Insecta > Lepidoptera > Noctuidae > Aporophyla > Aporophyla nigra. The sequence goes on along the minus strand of OX382292.1, from coordinate 18,580,844 downwards.
AATCCTTTGATATTTTGATGAATTGCTTAGTTTTACTCTTTTATGTTCTTACGTGTCATTAAAATCATTATTACCACGCGTCAACCACCAAATCCATAGTAACATTTGAACTAACATCACAAACCAATATTGGCCCAACATCTGCATCTGTTTAACCGTAAGAAACTGGTTAATTAGGTACAACGTGTCCACTTTATTAATTATCTTATCTGTCATCAACCACCAACCAGGTATCGTTGACCTCTGCTGTCCATTCATTACTTTGGCTAGAGAGACCAACGCCACTGGTTCCCATGACCCTGTATTGACCTTACAAAACGGTTAGTTAATTTATTGAAAAATTAATACTGTTTGTGGTTTAATGAAAGTGGGTGTTTATTTTATTGTTTCTAGTAGTGAAAGTTGCTGTGAGGTACTGGGTGTAATGAAAAATGTATGTTGAATTTAACCCTTACCTTAGGACTTATGAACCTATTAGTGGCATTTTGTGACATTACTTCAATAGTATTTACATGGTTGTTTTTGAACGAAGAGGAAGTATAAGAAGTACGTCAGGTGGCGTATTGTATATTCTGTCTATCCTCATGTGAAAAGGATGTGAGTTTATCTATCTTTCCTTTTCTCAGATGATATTCACCACTTCGTCTACAAAACTGAAATTCTGAAATTGAATGATGTTCCGGACAAAAGCACTTAGGAAAATAGTTCAAGAATTTAATAAAATAAACAAACTTTTCAGCCTAAAAATAAGACAACACATTAACTTAAAACATTCATGAACACGAGTGACAATAATAGATTATCACACGAACTTTAAACCAAAACAATATCAACAAAATAAATCTATTGAAAGCTAACATCAATCCCCGAACGTTTTACGTACATTTGATGTAAAAAGTAGGTACTAACACGTCGAAATGGCACCATTAGCTGTACTAATCTCTATTTGTGGATCCTCTGCAACATTACCGCTGTTTCGGTCAACGTTTTGCCTAAATTTGGGGTTCCGTAGATCTTTCTTGGTTCTTCAAGGCTGTGGACCATAACCTACTAGGTTAGTAGAAGTTTGTTTTAAGATTTGGTTTATTACAATTTAAACAGTTTGTCACTATCTTCATCATTTCAGTCGGCCATGGCCACTGCTAGATGTAGGTCTCCCCCACAGCCCATAAGCATCGCCACTTCGACCGGCTCTGTGCTTGCAAATAAAGCAATAGTTTGGGTTCCGCGCGCTAATACTTAACTAAAATTTCTCCCAACTGAGTTAAATGTCATACAATCTGATCTGGATCATAATTTTTATTAACATTTGTATGTCTCTAAGCTCCCAACATTGATTGTTTGCACCGAAAAGGATCCGGTGTAACAAATGATGAACACAAAAGACTTTGTGATATTCCTGAATTGTAAACCGGTTTTTAGTTACGGAACCGTCCCCTTTATGACCGACACCCAGCTGACCAAGTTTTAAACGATGCTTTTACGGAAAAAATAAGTAGCTACCATTTCCATTTGGGGCGCCTAAGTGGGCGCGATCTTTTTTTTTAATTTATTACCAGTTTACTTTCTGTTTTAATGTGTTTTTGGCTTTTAAAAATCGTCTCCTTCCCGATTTGATTTCGTTATAATATGTTTACTATTAAAATTGTATTTTCCGACGCTTATATCTCTCTTTGACTTTTAATGCTTACGTTTTTTGTAGATTAACTATGAAAATTGGATGAGTTTATCGAAAAAGCTTCCAAATATTTTATAATAAACGACTAGCATAATTTGCTTAGTCGAGCATTTCGGCTAACTGACATAATTTATTGACTATCCATATCGGAATAGAAATAAACAGAGATTTCCTTAGCAGCAATACAACACCCAAAAGTCCAAATAAAATCTAATGCTCTATAAAAAAATATAAGAACTGTTGGGCGGTGCGTCCCGCCACGACAATAGGGCATTGTGTGGTGGGCGTGGCCCATTGTGCCAGCCAGCCAATCAGGGCGTCGTATTCAACAATAGCGCACCGAATTGGAATGCCGCGTCACTTCTATTGTCGGATTGGCGATGTGCGAGTATTGTTCCGTGTTAAAAATTTTTGATTTGGCATTTACCGTGTTCTATTTCTGTGTAGGCATGTTGCTTTGTGATTGAGAATCGTTTTATTTATTTTTAGATATTTTGGAACGTGCAAAGGAATAATTAGGTATTGAGTACAAAATTGTGAAAATAGTTTTTCTGTAGGTAATTTAATTATAGAACCTATGGCAAATTTTCAGAGTCTTCATTAAATTCTGTTACAGAACTAAATATTATTAAAAGACTAAGTTTGGAATATGAAGATAGTAGATACTGGTACCTATTTAATAGGTGCAAAATTAATTAATTATCTACTTCTAGCTACTTACCTATGTGTATTCCAAACGATACATTATTGCAAATAAGGTTATTAAAGGTTATCATGACCTGCATATAGTAGTGGTGGGCCATATCTCACTCAGGCCGGAGTTTTACTTTGTGAAAATATTTCCATCACTACTGCTCTCAAAACAGTGAAAAATCATAAGAAAGTGACAAAATTTCTAAGACATGTGACATATACCAGCCCGCAGTGGACCAGCGTAGTAGATTACAACCCACTGTCTCGAAGAAAGGCCTCTGTAAAATTATAGGTAGCATATCGTCGTTGCGCTTACAAAAACCGCTATGTCGTCGTTGCAAATTTAAGATCTCCTATGTGTAAAAAGTAACTTTTCGAGAAAAACGAAAAAAACAGTTTCCTGAAAAAGAAACTGAGGAAACATTCTTATTTTTTTAGATGAAAAGTGTAAAGGAATTAGGTATAATTTATTGAGATAGAATTTGTCTTATATCAATGTGTCGTTCAGCGAATATTTATATAAATTTAATTATTTTTCTGCACATAGGAGATTTAAGTTTCAACTTTTTGTCACATAAGTGGATTTACAGTTTATTACATCAGGCACATAGGAGTTTTCGATGGGCAATAGACATGGGATTTTTTTAAATTAGCGAATACTTTAACGATACATTAAGATATTCACATATAAGTTTTTGCAATAAGTAGATATACCAAATCGCTTTTAAAATATATGCATAGCTCGTATTTGTGAAAATTGTTACATAGGAGATTTTAAATTTGCAACGACGATGTGCTATTTTAAGATTTCTGTTTTTGATCCTTATTTCAATACACGTTAGCTGTAAAAACCATTTTTTGATAACTTCACATAGCGGTTTTTGTAAGCGCAACGACGATATGCTACCCAATATCTGTCATGGTATGCTGCTATGGTAAAACATCTTCCTTAACTAATTGGTTTACTAACTACATAATTATTTGGGTAAGCCTAGTCCCTACTATACCACGATAACAACCAACCCACTACGCACACCTACATAAAAAACCACTTCATGCAAACAGAATCTAGAATTCCACTAAACAAATAAAAGAAAATGACAATCGCTTCCACGCCATTCAAGTCAAACCAGACAGAAATTCCTCGCCGAAACAGAAACAAACTAAAAACGCTCATTGATAAAATCAACAGTATAAAAAGTCCTAATAATAGAACCTAACATTATTCTCAGCACTTAACGCCTGTCCTTTAACTAGTTTTAAATAGAACCTCTATTTATAGAACCAACATAGAAACAGCTAATGTGTCCACCTCTTTACAAGACAATAACCCGGAGTTAACTTAGCGCGTTTAAGTTACGTCATCTTGGCATTTTTTGTGCGATCCTAACGTAAACGTGACTATTGTGCTAAATTAAATAAAGACTTAAAGCTACACACGCGTCAACTCTTGACAGATTCTTTATTCAATTTTTTAACACAAACGATAACGCACATTTGAGTTGCAGACCACGTTAAAGTTACGCAGCGCAACAAAATTGATCCCAAAACGAACTAAAACGCAAACGATAAAAGCGATCCGCAAAACGGACTCCAATATCCAACGCGGTTGACTGCGTTAACGTTACGTGATCGAACGATTTTCCTCACTAGCCGAACTTAAACGCGCCAGTTGGAGCATATTGCCGTCTGTTCTAACGAGAGCACTCATTAAGAAATGCAATAGGCATAGTATCTGTGACCGGATGTTCGGAACAGGTGTCGCTGACTGCCCCACCCTGTACCACGAGAGTAAACGATAGGCGATCAATGGAATCTTTCGTATGGAATGGCTTGTGATGTCGTGGTATGAAGGAAGTAATATTTTGCTTGTAATGTTTAATGTTTTGTTTAATTTCTTAAACCGTGGCTAAAATCGGGTCTGACTTAGGATGAAAGTAATCTTTCATTATTTTAACCAATCGAAATGATGTTTAAATATGTTTTGACTACGTGATTCTGAGACAGCAAAAGATTACCTTCTGTTTATTTTGTCTCAAATGTTTTTGAGTCTATTATTTTCGATTTTATGGAAGACTCAATGCATTTGAGACTCCTTTCTCAATCAATATTAACTCTTAGTCACGTTCCACATGGGCTGCAGGATGTCTTGGCCTGGTAAATTAGTATTAGTAGTAATGTAAACATATTATACATTTACTCTACTCAGTAAATCCTTCAGAATCATTACATGAATATTTGAAACGCCACTTCCACAGAATTCCCCAGTTTCTAGAACAGCTAGAATATCGCATACAAAGAAGAATACATTCCTCCTGTATTCTGCAGCTTTGCTTCATTTCAAATAAACGACTCCACACACACTAGCAACGGCTAAAAACCTTATTAACCAGTTACATTTGACCTCCCTTTGCCCCTAACACTGCACAGAAAATGGAGGACAGCGCGGAAAAGTAATGCGTTTCCATGGCTCTACCTTAAATTGACATAGTGTTGGGAAACACCAACTTTACACTGCCGTTCCATTCAACCTTATTTCGTAACTCTAAGGTTGATTTTCATTTGTTTTGTTGTTGAGATAACTTTGTGCTACGTTTCGTGGTACATGTGCCACCTCCTCATACTACTGGGCTGGGTGCCCACCCCCAAGCAACGTCTTGGAAATGTTTAGTCTTGCCCCCATACATGTTTTGTTTGCCTTTTATTCTCCGTCTCTTTTATGTAGGAACAGATAGATAGCTACGTTTTGTGTAGCTGTGTCAACTTGCTGAAGGTTTTGTTCGAGAAATGTTCGGGGAACCTTTTCAGAGGTTTCTGTTTGATGGTTAGGTCGGGAGGAATTTTCAGAGATTGGGTGGTGAAAGCAACATGAGTATTGCGTCTTTGATGAATAAAATACAGTGATTATTGAAGTCTCGTCTTTGTCTTAAGGTCTATATACCTAATGAAAAGTACAAATACCTTATCCTGCTATATTTTCACTAACGAGGAAATATGCGCCTGCATCCTGATTGCGTAATACACTCGTAACCATTTTGTGAGGCATTTCTAGTTCATTGCTTTATCTGTTCGAAAAATTTATCCGTTCACCAACATAAATAAAACAATGAATGTTGTTGACCTATCAAAATGAAACCCATTCCAACTGTTAGTGTGTTACGCAAATAATTAATACATTACTTGTCTACTCTATTGGTTAAAATGGTTAATTTTTTTAATATGTCACCTTATTTACAAGTTGCTTTATACTTCAGAACTTGTAGCGCCACCTGTCAGCGTATGGATGAACTACAAATGTAGACCAAACACATTACCCTTGCGTGGTTAGTATTTTTTTTTTTTTGTGAAGAAATTTGAAAATTACGCTAGGTACTTCAACATATTTTCAGTGATATCTTACAACTTAAGAATCTTTTCAACTGAGCATGTTCATCGACACCTCCTTTCGTACAACAGCCAAACCCCTCAAAAATCTTTCATCAATTCTTCTCCAAAACAGAACCTAAAATACTAATTAAAACGCAGGCTTTACTCTGGAAAATTGCTGCTGACATAACAAAAATAGAAACAAAAGTACTAAGTAAATAAGGGCAAAAAGAGGACAAAAATTCCATCGCATGGTTGGACAGAGGACAGAGGACATGGGGGGAAGAGGGACCAAAAAGTAAAAAGTTGGAGGAAGAAGTGAAAAAGAGCAGCCGCGCCTTTGTGTGGCACCCTCCCGGAGTATGGTCAGCAAAAGAAATGGAATTAAATTTATTATTAATGTATGGTTTGACGTTACGTAGGTCCGCTTGCTAATTCCTAAATGCAAAAGTCAGTTTGATTGTTTATTATCCTTTTACGCTAAAACGGCAAAACGGATTTGGATGAAATTTGATACACATATAAACCAACACCTGGATAAGGACGTATGCTATATTTCTATCCTAGATCGCAGACGAAGTCGCGGGCAACATTTAGTATACAAATGAATACTATTGACTAAAAAATCCTGTTTTTTCGGTTGTTTTTTTTTTTGTAAAAAAAGTTTTTATTTTTAAATTTTTGTCTGTTGTGGTATTTACCCCGCACTAATTCCAAACAAACAATGCTTATTTATGCGATAGCAGAAATCGCGGTTGATTTGCTGTCATTTTTTAAAGAGTTCCGGTGTCTGTGTCCCGAACTCATCATCTAGGTATATGAAATTTACATGGGACCATTTCGAAATAAACCCCGAAACAAAAAAATAATTTTGCAAATCCGTCTATATATGACGGAGTTATGGCCAAACATACATAAAAAAAAAAACATAAACATCCGAATTGAGAACCTCCTCCTTTTTGAAGTCGGTTAAAAATACGATCTACTCTCAACAAAAGTTGAAGCTAGACTGTCTTCTATTCCACTTTTACAATTCCAATTAAGTTAACAAGATTTTATAATAATTTCCATAAGCAATTAAGTAAAACTGTTGCACCGTTATTCCAATTTTCCCGTTGTAAAATAAGGAAAACAAAATCTTGATAAAAATAAATTGAATAACCCATGTGTGTTTATTAAATTGAACACGTTGAAACGTGTTTTTTCCCACTTATGTCAATATTACAACTATTTGGAAATTATGTAAAATAAATTGATTTTAATTGAGAAAAGTGATTAATAATTGTGCTAAATGCCTCAATCTTACGGGCGTTAATTATTTTATGGTAAAACGAAATTGCTTAATGCAAGAAATGGTTGGTTTTTATTGAATATAAAGCGTTATTTACATTCGTTTTCACGCTGGGGAGGTGGTGATAATTTGCAGTGAATATTTTATTTATGCGTACTTTTTTATAGTGTCTACGTACCGTGTTTACTTATTAAGGCGTAAGTGAGAAGGCTTTTTTTGTATTTTATTCAATACAATTTGTAGACGAAAGTAATACAGAAGCTACGAAGAAAATTAAATTAGAAATAGAAATAAAAACACATGTCGGCCGTTTGACCTATTGATAGCTTTAGCCTACAAAAGCCATTTTACATTTTATTTTATGCAAACAACTAAATTACTGTAGAAAACGAATTTAGAAATAGATAATATTTAGTGTCTAGGTTGGTAAAATAGTTACAATAATAAATTTAGTTAAATAAGGTACCCTTGTACAAGGGTAGGTACAAACCTACAAGAGAAGGGTCGGGTACGACTACAGCAATTATTTCAATTCTGTGAAATAATAAACTTATGACTTTTTCTAAAAATAAAAAAGGTTTTTTTTTAACAAAATTAATATCATGATTAGCACAAAATTAAACACCGTTCATGTTAAGGTATAGACGCTCGCACCTAAAGCTACTACAATATGTCAAATTTCTTTAATAGGTTTTCAACTTTATCACGTAAGCATAAGGTTCAAAATTGATTGGGAAAACTTGATAGTTTCGGGTAGCTTGATGTGCTAGCGTAAGTACCTTATGATGAACGGTGGTTTATTTTGTGTATAGGTACACGCGCGGGACGATGTGATATCAACATTTTTAACGCAAACTTAATGGTAATGTTACCAAATAATTACAAATTAAGTTCAATGTTGTTAAATACAAAAACGAAATAAAAGAAGCCTCGGTCAGGATGTTAATTGTTATTAATTTTTGTAACTGTTCATGTTTAAAATAGACAATGCAGAATATGTGGTTTCAGTTATTATGATAACCTTATCACCACACTACCTATATAGCTCCGCAATCTTCAAAATATTCTCCAAAAAATAACCAAAAACAGATTTTTCTGCTATCGCTACATCACAGATACAACTTTGTAAAGCCCGACTGTGGGGGAGGCGAAATTAAGAGACACTTTGTGTCGTTTCATAAAGGAATGTGTACATGCATACCTACATAGCGACATAATTAACTTTCTAATTATACTTATGTATAGCTAGCTTAGTTTCAAGTAGCTTATTTTCTTCGAAAATGTAATGAGATTTTGAGTTTCAGTTCCTACTAAATTCATAGTGCAAGATTTACATGAAAATCTCGTAGATGAACTTTTTTGTTGCAACTATGATATAGATAGGTTACCTTACTCTTATTTATATGACTGGCCTGTCAGTCTAGTGGTTAGTGACCCTGACTGCTAAGACTGAGGTCGTGGGTTCGATTCCCATCCAGGACAAATATTTGTGTGATGAGCACAATCATTCGTTGTTATATGTTTTATATGTTTTAGCAACATTTTTCATTACTGCACCGCTCCTCTTGGTTTTAGCGTGATGTTATATAGCCTTCCTCGATAAATAGGCTACCCAACACAGAAAGAATTTTTCAATTCGAACCAGTAGTTCCGGAGATTACCCCCTACATACAAACTTACAAACATACAAACTTACAAACAAATGTTACCTCTTTATAATATTAGTATAGATGACCATGAGCGATGACCATAAAAAGAACATTCTTCATCATCATTTCAGCCGTAAGACGTCTACTACTGGACATAAGCCTCCCCGAATTTGGAGGGCTATGCCGTATTCGCCACGCGTGGCAGGCGGATTGGCAATCGCAGTATGGTGGTAAAATGCCTAGAGGTGATAATGGGCAGCAGCGTGCCCATTCTCTAGTAACTCCCTTAGTTGCCTTTTACGATACCCATGGGAAGAAATGGGTTGATGCTATTTTTAACGTCCGGTACCACACGGACATTACTGCGCATAAAATTCAGACTGAGAACCTAAGAACTCTACAATTATCTAGAAAATAGTCGTAATCTGCAAATCCTCAAAAAAACAATGGCCGACTTTACATCACACCGAAGCTCATTATACCTGCAAATCTGCCCTGCAAATTACCACCTTCGAGCCGTTCGTCAGCGCCAAGAGAAATCAAAGAGGTCGCCAAAGCAAATAAAGGAGTCATGATAAATGGGAAGGCGGCCGAAGTGACGCGATTTGACTGTACATCATAATATCATTGGCAGCCGCGTTTAATGTCCGCCTAATCTATTGTTATTTATAGGAAGGTAGGTGTAGTATATGGGGAATTTTGAGATGCACTCGTAAAAAAGATCTGCGGCCGGGCTCCCTCTCACTTTTAAAACAATCAATCAATCAATTAACTCAGCCTATCGCAGTCCAGTTCTAGTCCTCTAATGGGCCTCTTCCGTGCTGCTCCACAACAATCTGTCCTCTGTCTTCCGCATCTAGTCTGTCCCAGCCACCATTTTAATCCATCTAGTTGGGGGGCGTCCCACACTACGCTTGCCAATATGCGGGCTCAACTCCAGGACGCGTCTGCACCCTGCCAGGGTCACAGAACTGTTCGAAAGAGTTACTGCGGCCTTGGCATAGGCAACTGAAAGAACACGGTGGGTTTCAGTCAGTAAAAGTTTGACACGCCCTTCCGCTCCACCCAGAGTCGGAGACAATTATTGTCATTAGATGATTTCCCCAAAAAAAGGACTCGTCTGCACACACTGCCTACTCACTTTTAAACATCTTGCCTTCAAATCAAAAGTTAGCACGCTCGTCCCATCTTAGATCTTTTCCAGTGCTTATCATTCGGTGTGATCGAGGTCAAGACCAGGTCATACACCAGTTTCTGACCTTTATTAACTATAAGTACCCAGGTAGGTACTTATACTAGATATAAGTTGTCACGATATGATTTATAAAGCTTGATTTCTGTTTATAACTTACATAAGTACATGTATAACCTTACGCTTTTATCCCATGGGGGTAGGCAGAAACTACGGAACGCCACCTGTTACGATCCCGTAATACTTACATACTCCTTTTGCCTCGTTTAGTGACCTTCTGTTAGTTATTTATAAATAATGGCGATGAACCTCATTAATGTATAAACCTCTCTTTTCGGTGATCAGGCCACGAATTGAGATCGCGGTTGCAATAATTCCCTAAAATTAATTCTTTCATCTAAAATCCTTACATATACTACAAGCCACGGTTGAAGACAAAACGTGGTCACTTATGAATGAAACAAAAGTGTTCCGGTCCATCGCAAATGTCACGCGGAGCTTCAGGAATATATTATTATGAACAATAATAATAACGGGAGCACTAATGTTTATTGTGAGTTTCGACATTATTTTGTTTCTATTGTATAATAAACATTTGCTGGTATTATAATTGGGTTGCAAATAGTTTGTGTGATTTAATTATTTTAATTGGGGCTGGAATTATCTCTACATTAATCTGGTATGTGCTGTGCATTCGTTCGGACTAGTCCAAATGTTTTAAAAAGTAAGTAAAGATTTGCTTTATCTAATATTTGAACTAGTCAATGTGGATTTGATAGACGTGCCCGTTTGATTAAAAACGCTGCTTGGTAATATGACAGGATTATAAATAAGATCTTGAAATAGTACGCAAGGTGACAATATCAATATCATTTCCAGTATAAGCTGACTTCTCACTGTAGGGAATCCTCATACAAATGCGAGGTCAACTAAAAGTGGACTATTTTTGCCTTGATTTTGGAGACTGCAGGTAGCAATTTTTTACAGGATGACATTTTAACCAGTGCGCTAACTGTAACTATGAATTCAGCAATGATTCTAGGACCCATCGAATATTTTTTTATGGTTATCAAAAAAAAAAAACAAATCAGCTGTTTCATACAATTAAAACAAGACAAATTTCTACGCTAGGAGGTCTAGAACCATATGCTAAATACATGGTTACAGATCGCGTACTGGTTAAAATTTCATCCTGTATGTGGTTTTTAATCCCAAAAATTATAATACCTGATCAAGAACATAAAAACTTTATCACTTGATCAGAGTGCTGTAAACCACAGTTTCATCATCACCATAATTTCAGCCATAAGAAGTTCACTGCTGAACATGGGTCTCCCCCAAAGGGGGCTTTGCCATAATCGCCACACTTGGCAGGCAGGTTGGCGATCGCAGTGTGGTGGTATAATGCATAGAAAACGCTGCTACCCACTCTCTAGTAAGTCCCTTAGTTATACTACAGTTTATACAGACCAACCAAAGCAACCGAAACACAAGAAGCAACTAGTTTTATGATTCCCGTTTAACGACACAAAATAAACGACACGACCCATAATTTTATCATTACAATAATAGTCACAGCATATCGCATTGTTTATTACAAAAACAATAATTATCAAATTAATAATGGCGTTTAAAATAAAATTCGAAGTTTACGATTAAACATAAATGTGTAATTATGGAAAAAATATGTTGCTTTAATAAATCTTTAGTACAATAATAATAATAAATATGCGGTGGCCAAAATACATGTGGCATTAACATTTGACACCGCGGTTTAAGTGCGTCTTCGTCGCCTAATTGGTCATAAATTATTATAATTTGCTGTGCTGCCCACCCCGGGGAGTTTAGTGCGCCGTGAATATGATTATTAGATGGGCTAGCGAAAAAATACGTGTATGATTTATAAACCAAACGTAGTAGATGATGGAGTCTGTTTTATTTTAAAATTTGAGGTTTCCTGGATGTGGCTTACGCTTAGAAATCAGTTCACTTATTCCTATAGTCTTATTTAATCTAGAAGCTTATCATTATTCATTATTTTAGCTAAAAGACGTCCACAGCTGGACATAAGCCTCTCTTAATTTGGAGGCAGTTTACCTTAATCGCCTCGCTTGGCAAGGAGTTTGGTGATCGTAGTATGACAGTAAAATGCATAGAGAACGCTGCTGCCCATTCTCTAGTAAGTCCCTTAGTCGCCTCTTACGACGCTCACGGGAAGAAATGGGATAGTGCTATTCTTTAGTACCGTCACCACACGGAACAAGAATCTTATTCTTAACTAGCTTCTGCCCACGACTTTGTCCGCGTTAAATTTCTTGTTCCCCCGACCCTTCCCGTCGCGTCGAATCGCCTACCCGTGCGATTTCCCCGTTTTTGCAACATTTTTCATTAGTGCTCCCATCCTTTTGATTGTAGCGTAATGTTATATAGCCTATAGCCTTCCTCGATAAATAGACTACCTAACACAAAAAAAATCAATTCGGACCAGTAGTTCCTGAGATCAGCGCGTTCAACCAAACAAACAAACTCTTCAGCTTTATAATATTAGTATAGAATTATTATTCTGTTTTCGTATAATGTTAAAAATTTGGTGAATTTTTCACCCAGATTTAGAATAAGACTAATTAATAAATGTACGATGTATGAGTATACTCTATTTAGCCAGTCATAAACACACATTGTATTGTAATGCGTCCGCGAGCTCTCACAATAAATAGAAACTCCATTACGCCAAGAGAGACAATATGAATACCAACCACGTGAATGCAATAATTAATACCTGCCCTAGAATTCTGAAGCACTCCAATAATAACCTCGATGTTATTTCAATAAATACTACTGATGCCAACAATGAGAGGTACTTTGACTGCGGCATCCGTTTCATGTGTGACTTACGGTCGTCGAGTCAATTGTCTGTGCTAAATCTGTGTACAAATAAAACTACGGTTTGGTCTTACATTGTAAGGTAAGCGAGGCGAGTGATATAAGTATGGTGCAGTATGACTCACAACTGTCAGATGAGGATTGTGTGGGATTTTGACTAGCCGTTGGCACGTGGACTGTGAGCTACTAACTAGTAAGCGACGCGTGGACAACAAACTGTCACGTCACCAGTGGCTTGCCAGCAGCAAGCTGTTGTCTTGCTGATGGCGTGTTGGCGACAAACACGTGTTTTTCAAAGTGGTGACGGGCGGTTACGGCGCTGGAGCGGTCCCGTTTTGAGCCGATAGCTGGGAAATGTTATTTTTCGAGAATGTTGTTTATGTCTAAACACTGCCCTTCCCGCCGTGGCAATCATTATTCAAGTAGTTTTATCGATAGGCGGCAAAACTCAGCTAAAAAAATGCCAAATATTATTGACTGCTTATCAAGCGAGATACCCGAATTTACGTGTTGTCATCTAATGTATTTATCAAGGTATAACAGCGACTATGGATTGGCCTTAGACTTACACAGTCTCAATTACAGGTTAACCAGCAATTGTATAATTAGGTAATAAAACACAATAATACTTAATACTAATCACAATTTGTCATATATCAGAGTGTTTTCTATTTTTAGAGATTGATTTGATTATCGAAGTATAAAAATACTGCTGTAGAAATTCGTAAGTTGAATTGTAAGGTTAGACCATTTTATCTGTAATTATTAGGAAGAAGATAGGAAGAAGACGAAGTTAGGAAAGAACGACGGTTATTGGGCAGATCCAAGCGAAGATACTGATCCCTATAATACATAGTTTAGGGACCAGAGGATTTACATTTCTGTCTACTTTTATTTCAATAAAACTTATTACTATTATTTTTTAATCTTTTCCTTTGTATCGCAACCAATCGTATATCTCCATCTGTATTGCCAATATAACTTATCCGAAGAGAGCTTAGTTCAAGGTAGGACACTTGTTTTGTTCATTAACTCTTACATTGTTGTTTTTGGATGACACCAGATGACAGACCAGTAGGGGGTTTATGAGCTTCGGTGAAATGGTTGGTAAACATTCAGCTGAGTAAGTCATAAGTGAAGACTTTTTGGTTGTGGTAGACCGAGCTGCAGACTAAAATGGAATTGTTTCTGTTAGGGATATTGATGAGGATGGTTAATATGTCTCTGATGGGAATGATGATGTTGAGTATTCCTATATTCAGTTACCAACATAATACTCTAAGAAGAATGACTGTCTAATAGAAAACTTGTTAGAAATGAGACTGTTCGTGTGTCGATAACATTAAATGTTAAGATAAGAGATTTGAAAAAGGTGCGGGGAACACTCAACAGATTCCAATGAACATAATAAAGATTTTTTTTTAAATATACTATAATATTGAAGTGTGTTCTTCTTACGTTTTTATCGTTTTTCTCAATGAAACTATACCCATGTTATGTTGCTCTAAGAAATATATTTTGCTTTGATCCTTCGCACAACTCCTGCAAGAATTGACACTCCCGTACAGTTCAAGTCCTAAAAAAAACAAAAGCTGCGTCCACCTAAAATAGTCATAACAAGTATTGTAAGGCGTACGACACTGCATCGACATCCGCGTTTATTACTGACCATCATTCTCAGAAACAGACGAGCGACAACAATGCTTGCCTGTTTGACGACTTGTCGCAGCGCTTTTATTGGGCTCTCCACTGTTTGAGCTCTACTCCTGTTACTGTCTTAATACCATGTCTTATGTCTCACTGATGTCTTCATTTGCAGTCTTTTTAGGTTTCTTAGTAAGGCTATAAACTTGCTTTAGTCTCATAGGACAACAATGAGGTATTGTGTCTTTTTGTACTTTGTTGCTGGAGAGACAATAAAATTCATCTGGACAATGATTTTCTTATAAATTATTTCATGGTTCAATAATGAAAATAATTGTGTTCCATGAAATATCTGCCTCTTTCCTGCGGTAGGTGCGTTCTCATGTCAGCTGATAACATAATACTGCGATCACTATACACTTTATCTTATTGTGGTAATGGTGCTTACTATTTAAGTCTTGGTGATTATAATACAGCCATGTCTACCAGAAGACATTATTCGACAATCAAAGCCAATATTTATCATGAGCATAAAAAAACTTTTTAACAAAAAATTAAACCGCCGAATAAACTGAAAAGCAAAAAAACTTTTTTGCAAAAAAAAACAACCGACTTCCTTAAAAACACTACAAAGTGAAAAATAACTTTAATTTCGGTAGTCGGTGTCTTAGGATCTGTATTTATGGTTTTTTTGCCACCGACTTCCGAAATTAAAGTTATTTTTCACTTTGTAGTGTTTTTAAGGAAGTCGGTTGTTTTTTTTTGCAAAAAAGTTTTTATTTTAAAATTTTTAGTTGTGGTATTCACCCTGCACTAATTCCAAACAAACAATGCATATTTATGCGATAGCAGAAATCGCGGTTGATTTCCTGTCATTTTTTAAAGAGTTCCGGTGTCTGTCTCCCGAACTCATCATCAGATCTATATGAAAATGATATGGGACCATTTCGGAATAAACCCCTTTCGAACAAAAAAAGAATTTTGCAAATCCGTCTATATATGACGGAGTTATGGCCGAACATACATAAAAAAAAAAAAAACATATAAACATCCGAATTGATAACCTCCTCCTTTTTGAAGTCGGTTAAAAAATAATAAACCTTAAAATTATGAGTCGGCGCTTTGAATGATCTTTGTTCATTGAATTTTCAGCGCCGACTCATAATTTTAAGGTTTATTATTTTTTGCTTTTCAGTTTTTTCAGCGGAAATTTTTTTTTTAAAGTTTTTTTTTTGCTTTAATCTACTAATAATACTTGGCAAGGTATACCCTATCCAATGAAAAAAGAATTATCAAAATCGGACTACTCTGTATAAAGTTATGCGTGGTAATTATACATTACAATCAGTGAGTGAACAATCAATCATCCCCTGTTTTCCGTCCCTTAGGGTGAGATTTTGTTTTTAAATTTATATGGGACCACCTTCGAAATATACTCTTTCCAATAAAAAAGAATAATTACAATCGGACTACTATGTAAATAGTTATGCGTGGTCATACATACAAAAAACCAACAAAAAAAAAAAATATATACGCGTCGAATTGATAACTTCCTCCGTTTTTTTTTCGTCGGTTAAAAAATACCATAGCATCTTTTGAGAATTGTCATACATAGGTTCTACTTCAGAGTAATAGTGTAACACAAACAGTAGGTATAACTTTAATTTTTGATAATTCAACAGCATTCATTGCGTGTGCAGACACAGTTTACGAGCATATGAAGCAATGGATAAGGAATATCCTTTAAAATGATTCAAATTGTGATTGATACTGTTACGCAATTAAGGTGCTGGTTAGGGTTCAAGATCATTACACGCTTTATATTAGCTTCACTTGTATGTTTGTATGTTTGTTTGTAACCGACTCCTTATAGCGCGATTTTGACCCACTTAAAACGACCAGATTTCATTCAAACTTTGCAGACCTGTCAAGGACCGATGACAATGCAATAATTTCATTAATTTGTGCCATTATCCTTGCCAGGGTTACCAGGACAGCAGAAAAACTGTCTTCGAATACTACGCTGACATACGTCACAAACTACGCTGAGATACGACACAAACTGCGCTGACATACGTCACAAACTACGCTGATATACGTCACAAACTACGCTGATATACGTCTCAATGGAAGCGTGTTTTTTAGTTATTTAAATTTTTACTACCATTTTATTCTTCTCATATTGTGCTTATGTTTTTGTTTAATGTAACTTAGCAAGGGATTGTCTTCTGTGATTTAGGTCGACCGACAGCCAAGTCCCAAAATGTATAAAAATATAGTGATCCACTTCCTATATCATAATAATCGTCAGATTATTATATTTCTATGAGGAGACCACCAGCACTTTATCAGCTGTTAAGTATTAGTATAAATATTTCAGTTACAATACATTCATCGTTGTCACAGTCCATATATAGTTTAGTTAGTGGAGCATGCGCCCGCGACTCCTGAGCATCGTTTCCGCTTATTATTGCACCGCACACCGCCGCGCACTGCTTTGTTTGAATATCATACTCATGCTGCTGTGGATTGGCTAGTTAACTATATTAATATATTGTGTTATATCAATTTTCATTTTCTAAGGGCTGTGCTTCCGGGATTTCTGTCATACAGAAATAAATGTTTTGTTGGAAGAAGGCATGAGGCCTTCTTCCCCTGTGGTTACGCAAAAACTGCAGAATGTAAATACTCCTTTTGTCTCGTTTATGGTCATATATCCCGCCATACACGCACGCCAGTTGCGAGTACTATGCACCTGACCTTTCTGAAGAACATCACCAATAAGGTTACTGTATGTCCTAGAGCGTCCCCTCTCAGATTTTTCACTCACATCGGCCTTATAAATACCTTTTGTTTGTCGCCCTTGATTCATCCTCTCAACATGACCAAACTATCTAAGCATACGGTTTCCAATTTTTTGTCACTACATCTTCTTTTAAGCTGCACCGTTGCCTTATCACAGCAGTCATCAGTCATTCATAGTCAGTTTCAGTTTACTCTTATAAATATTAGGACCACACTAGACAATAAAAACAATATTACCTTGCTTCTAAATTTTTCATGAGTAATGTCATAGCATATTTCATCGTGTGCAACTGTCGATATCCTTAACCTTAACTTGCCCTGCCCATGAACTTCACCACAAATGCTATGTTTGATTTTGGGGATTCTAATGCAGATTTCGAAGCAATACAATAAGCAGAGATTTTTTACAGTAACTTTGCAATCGATACTGGATACCAGTTCAAAATAAGCACTTAAGCTTTTGTAAAGTCAGTATTAAATAAAGCAATCTCTTGCAAAACATAAAACAAGATCCACCACCACAACACTACTATCGATACAGCTTATTTTCCTGTGCACCTAAAATTCACCAACCCTACGCTCCCAATAAGATTCTCATACGTTGTCATACCAATATGACCGATCAATGCTACAGTATTATCGCCGCTTGCGCATAACATTTATGAATTATTGTGCTCTATTTCTGGGCCCGTGCACGCTTAAGAATGGTCGGTGCGTTCGTTCAGATCGTCTCTTGTTTTGTGAAGACCAAGTGTATTGACACTGCAGTTTCTGTGTTGTGGTTTGAATTAATTATTGTTTCTTTTACTATTTCAAGCTTATTGATTTTGATTGCTTCAAGAACTTTGTAGTTGTTTCTAAAATTATCGTTACTTATTCTATTTTATCTAACTAATTATTTTGTTTCGAGTGTTTAGTCACAGCATTTAATTATCCATTTCTTCCTATGGGTGTCGTAAGAGGCGACTAAGGGACTTTTTTTTTGGATGGGAAATCATCAAATGACTTCTCCTGCTCTTGACGGAGCGGGAGGGTGTGTCAGACTTTTACTGACTAAACCCCACCCGTGTTCCTTCAGTTAACCATATGCCAGGGCCACGGTATCTCGTTTGAACAATTTCGCGACCCTGGCAAGCATCAGTCCTAGCAGACCCCTTCAGTGCTTCTGACATCTCTTTGAGGCGCGAGTGGAACACTACGCGCCGTCGACCCGAGCCCGGTCCTTACCGGGCGGCGAGCTACCCATAGCCCGCCGCCCGCAAGCTCGCGCCTACGGTGGCCGGGAGACCGCGATCGACTCTCGACGCCCGGGGCGTCTCCTCCTGCGGCGGCTAGGAACGTGATGGCGCACTGACTGCCACTCCCTCACGCGCCCCGCCTCCTCCTTCGCGAGCATTATTGCTTCGCAGAAGGAAGTGACGGCTTCCCATGCCCTCTCGCTCCGTACCATGACTCGCACCAAAACTGGACGCGAGAGGTCGACGCCGCCGATCGCCTCCATGAGGACACGGCGGTGCTCCGCCCAGCCAGGGCACACCTCCACCGTATGCTCCACCGTGTCCTCCAGACGATCCTCGCGATGGAAACACCCGGGCGTTTCCTCCCGCTTTATCCTGAACAGGAACCCACCGAAGCACCCATGCCCAGTGAGAACCAGCGTCAGGCGGAAGGTGAGGATGCCGTGATGCCTCTCTATCCACTCCTCAAAGAGGGAACTTACCGCCGCAATTGTCGCATGCCCCGACTAAGGGACTTACGAGAGAATGGGCAACAGCGTTCTCTATGCATTTTACCACCATACTTCGATCGCCAACCCGCCTGCCAAGCGTGGCGATTATGGCAAAACCCCCAAATTGGGCGAAGCCAATGTCCAAAAGTGGACGTCTTTTGGCTGAAATGATGATGATGATTTAATAACCTGTCGAAAACGAAAAGTTTTGCTACCTAGTCGCTGTTTGTAAGTAGGTGAGTCAGCACGTATGATTCCATATGCCTATATAAACGAAATGGCCGGCCAAAGTAAAAATATAAAAAAAGACATTTCCCATAAAAGAACGATAAAACAATACAAACAAACTCGTTGGTACTTATTCAAACCGGCTGAATGGACATTTCATTTTAATATCAATCAGCAGGCAGTCCCAGCGCCATATTTCATGCGCCGCATGCAATATTTTTTCAGCACTAATGGCGGATGTTTTGGCGCGAACCGTCCGCGCTTCCGCTGCGTCGCAACTCGCGCGCACAATCACCGCATCCTGCGTACGCGCAGGTTACGTCGCTTCTTTTAACAGCTCGTTTAATCTTCATTTGTTTTTGCTTTGCAGTGTAATTCGTCATTTGTTTCCGTGGTAGAGTTTTGGAAGGGTTAAATATGGTCTTGGAAATGGATGTTGCTTGATTTCCATATGTGCAATGTGAAGTTTTGTCAACAGTAAATGTTGATACCCACTTCTAGGGATTGGAAAATTAATAACCTGAAAAAGTATGAACGTTTCTTTTAGAATTAACATTTATGACATATATTTAGGTTCTTCACTTTTTTAGAGGGTCCCGAAATATACAATACGTATATCTGTATAATGTAACCTTATTTTTACACGCTTTTATTAACTTCACCTATATGTTTGTATGTAACTATGTTTGTAAGCGACTCCTTTGGACATGATTTTGACCTATTTCAAACGGTCAGATTTAATTTTGTAGACTTATCGAGGACCGGTGACAATACAATAATTTCATAAATTTGTGCCATTATCCTTGCCAGGGTTAACAGGATAGCAAAAAAAAAACACTCTTTTATAGCTAGCAGAACTAAAAATATAAAATAAATAATATCGAGACCAGAAACAATAAATCGTTTTAAAGTGGAAACAACACGGTATTACCATAATCCCCTCAATTTAACCTGTTGAACCCGATGTATCCGGTACCGATCAACAAGACAAATGTTTGCGCATTCCAACCCCTATTATTTAGGAGTTCATTGTTTATAGGGTTGTGAGTTCTTCGGGGGATTGAAATATTTTAAAGAGTTGTATAAAAGTGACCTTTTATATAATACTGTATTGTCCATTCTGACTTATGGACGGGACGGGACTTAAATACGGGACTGTACTACTAACCAAGTCCAACCAAGTCCAATATGGATCTTCGTTGCTACAAGTCACTAAGTATAATATTTCATGCTTATTTTCCTATTTCACTACGTTCATTTAGATATAACTATGTAGCTCTTTAGCTTATAATCTTTCTCCTATTATCTTAGGAGATCATTATCATCTTCCTAACTTTATTGGGGTCGTATTCCTGCCTAACCAGATATAGCTGAATATAACTATCTTACATGGAACGACTGCCTATCTGACGTCCACTTGCTTTCCTCTTCGTTGTTTTCTTGGGTGCTTATACTAGTATTGTGATGGCGTTTGCCTGCAAGACTTATTTTTATTCTTCCTAACTACTGTATATTGGAGTTGTCTTCCTGGCTAACCAGATGCACCTAAATACCAGTATCTTACATGGAATAACTGCCTATCTGAGGTCCATTTATTTTCCTCTTCGTTATCTTCTTGGGTATTGATACTTATATTGTGATGGCATTGGCCAGCAATACTTATGTTTAATCTTCCTAACCATTGTATATTAGGGTCGGCTTCCTATCTAACCAGATGAAGCTGAATACTATTAACTTAGATGGACCGACTGTCTGTCTGACGTCCACTTGCTTTCCTCTTCGTTGTCTTCTTGGGTGCTTATACTAGTATTGTGATGGCGTTATGCCTGCAAGATTTTTTATATTGCTGTCACTTTTCAAACCTGCCTGATTTAATGTTTGCCAAAAAAATTAAGGAAACACGAAATGTCATGCAATACTTTACCGTAACAAAGAGTGCCAGCCCTAGCGACAAGCGATGACTTCCACTTGTTGCTCCCCCAACAATAAGCTAGGTCAGTTTAATGGCACTCAGGGCTGCCACACGTAATGTGGCGCTGTCACGCGACGCTCTTACCTGCAACAAGGTAATTGTTTGATTAGATAGTGTTTAGTGTTACTGTGGTGAGCTTGGAGTTAGTTTAGTTGAGGTTTAGGATGTAGGTGATAAATTTGTTAGACAGTGATTGAAGTTTTACACAAACATAAAGTTCATTTTACTTATTCCTAAAGGTGTAAAACTCTAAAAATGTGAATTTGAAAAGTGGCCGGGCAATCCGTGAACTTTAGAGCAAAATCTCTTTTTTCAGCAACGGATGGTGATGCATGAAGAATGTCGTCGCTTCGCACTATTCAGAACGACCAGATACCTGCGTGACGTGTACTTTATTTTCCAAGAAGAAAATGAACTAACCTTTTTCCCATTCGTATAAGGAGGAGGGACTTGTGGTTAAATAACAGTGGCACGGGTCAATCGTACAGGTTAAACTATTCTTGCCGCAGTTGGTTCGTCGATGGGTGACCAACTATACATACCAAGACCACTCCAAGCCTTGAGAAGCACGTGAAGCCGTTGGTCCCGGTGTTTCGTAGACTTTTACTGACTAAAATCCACCCGTGTTCCTTCAGTTGCCCATGTGCCAGGGTCACGGTATCTCTTTCGAACAATCTCGCGACCCTGGCACGTTCATCATCATCTTCCTAACTATATTGGGGGTGTCTTCCTGTCTAACCAGATGTATCTGTATACTACTATCCTACATAGACCGATTGCCTATCTGATGCCTATTAGACAGTCGTTACGGGTCGTCAGAAGCCCGAGAGTCTGACAGCCAGTCTTACCAAGGGGTATCGTATTACCTAGTTACTGGGTTGTGGACGTCAGATAAGCAGTCGCTCCATGTAAAATACTGGTACTCAGCTGCATCCAGATAGACTGGAAGCCCACCCCAAAATAGTTGAACATAGAAGGAATATGATAGGAGAGAACTACGATAAAAGCCAAACCAAGGCAAGGAAAGTACTAACAACACCGTCTATTTAAACAATTTCTCACACGAATATTTTAAAGTTACTCGCTAAAACTTTATCGCCGTGTTCAATAGGTATAATGCTGTGAACATATTTGGGAATACAATCTAGTTTACGATAACAAGGCACACAACAAGGTTCGACAAGCGATTGAGTTGTTCCGCCCACGCTTCGTATTGTATGCTAGTACGAACATGCTTCGAATAATGTTCTACGTGCATGCGAAAAATTATTCGAAGCGTATTTTATGAGAGAGTTTTAGAATGTTTAGAGTATTATACGAAGTGTTTGTTGGGATGTTTGCAAGAATAGGTTGGCTATTTTTTTGCACACAAAAATAGTCCTATGCTTTATCTTCTTGTAAATTGGTGCAAGCCTATATAATCTGTTGTTTGTCAGACTATTCTTTTATTTATTGGAGACAATTACACAAACTATCCATTTGGTGCTGGTCGTAAAGTCTACATCGCATTTTGTTCCCGTGATTGTCGTAAAAGGCGACTAAGGGACTTACTAGAGAATGGGCAGCAGCGTTCTCTATGCAGCTTATAACCATACTGCAAATGCCAACCTGTCAAGCCCGGCGATAATGGCAAAGCCCCCCAAATTTGGGGAGGCCAGCAGTCAACGTCTTACGGCTGAAATGATGAAAATTATGAAATAACCATAAATAGTTTGATTCTTTTTTTAATCTTGAAAACGTGACGATTAAGTCAAGACGGCATTTTATGCTTTCCTTCCTGGTCAAAACAGCACCGATATTCATTCAGCCATATTGTTAAAAAAACAGCAAAATCTTTCAATTCAAGCCTTAAAACCAAAGGGTCCTATACTTCACCATGGGGCGGTCTGCTAAGATTTAATAGTTGTAACACTCGGCAATTGTCGTGTCAACTTCGGTCGAGATCGGCTTTACTAGGTTTTATGGTTGTCGTGCGCACACGCCGCTGTTCGCGTTTACTTGGGGATAATATAATTGTCTCTGTCCATAGATATTTATTAGATTGGCGTGCCGTGAATGGGCTGTTTATGTGTCGATTAGTGAAAACGATGTAATTAGACAAGACGTTGTTTATTTGTTTTATTGGGTTTGAAGTTTGTTGAATGTTGGTGTTACCAGGTCTAATAGTGGAAAAGTATCTGGTTATTGCTGGTTCTGCTTTCAGGACTGGGCAGAAAATTGTACGTACAGATTAAAATAATTTACAAAATTAAGAAATAATTAAGATTTTAAATAAATAAGACTTATCGTATTCTGAACCACGCAATAAAACAAGCATTTTTATTAATAGTCTTTAAGACTCAAACAATTTTTGTTTTATTTATTTGGCTCACCAACAATTGAATACACTGTTACAATGATATGAGATACATCCAATATACTTATAGACTAGTGTATCAATTTCTTACAGGTAACCACATCATGCAATACTTATTTTTCAATTTACCTACCTCTCCTCTCCTCTTTTCTTTTATTTACCTTTTTTTTTTCCCCTACAAAAACAATGAAGATAAAAAGCCGTACCTTACTAACATTACAAAGGGAAACAGATCAGTTCACTTTTAATACTCAATGGGACAAGCCCCCCACTAACGCATCCAGACGTGATATCAATAAAACTTGTGTCTCGTTCAGAGTCCTTTAATCGATTGCTGGAATTAGGAATGTCTATAGCAATCTGACAATTTTGAGAGATTCATGCGATTGTACCCATATACGAGGTAACAACTGGATCAGCTGAAAGACGTTCACTTCTGGGCATAGCACCGATCCTCACCGATTCTGTGCTTTTCGCATCCAGTGAATTCCTGCGGCCTTTCATCGGTCCACCTTGAGGCCTTGATCTGTTCTGCGAGCAATATGTCCTGCCTTCTACCCATTAAGTTTGGCAATTCTTCAGCCTGTTTCGGTTACCTTGATTCTACTGCGGATCTTCATCAACCTAATTTGCATATATATTAAAGCACTCACAGATATCTCTTCCAACAAAATCTCAACTCAACCCAACACTCATTTCAACCACTCAAGTACTAAAACACAGCTATAATACCATAACAGGCCCTAACATTACATGCTACATGTACTACAATAGTTTCTTCCACCATATGACAGCTATAATGGATTCATAAAGTAAAACAAACGTAAAACCTTGTATGGAGAATCTCTTTGCTAATCGGGAATGTTTATAGTTCGCCTGTTTGCATGCAGACTGACTTAACAATAAAAGTATTTAAGGTGCGTCGATGCGATATGGTCGACCCTGAAATTTAATTTTGAGAATTGACATCAAATAGTGATTTAATACGGTAATATGAACCTAAAGTGTTGTATTGCTGATTTTAATGTAGTAATCTATATATATAAAAATGTTATGTTGGTTTGTAAACGCTTCAAAAAATTAAAAAGTTCTGCACCGATCGAGCTGAAATTTTAGCATGATATATAATCCGCATCATGGATTGTTTTTATCTATTTTTTGCATCAGTCACATATCCGTGACCGCGAAAAAACAGTTTTTTCAACGATCAGCTATGTACCATTGACCGCGCCATCTACCGGAAGCGAGGAAAACACTCGAATGTGCCACAGCGAAGCGTGGTAGGGTACAGCTAGTGTAATTATAATTCTGCAACGGACTTGCACATTGCAAAAAAACTATAAGTGAATTTGAATTGTCTTACAAAATCTACACGTCAGTTTTAGTCCTTTCTTTTGGCACCATCAATACACACACAGCGGACACAACAGTCGGATTGTTATCAAACTTTACACTCTTATCATGGACCGATGACATTACAATAATTTCATATACTAAGAAGATCATTTGCAATCTTGGGGTGCTTGATATCAATTCATGTGGATATTTTATTGACAAATACTGATAAAGCTCGACTTCATAAGGCAGTCAACGCTTTATGTTCATTAAAAAAATTACTTCCTTTACTAATCACTCTTTCCTTCTTTCCAATGATAAAGCTGAAAAGATTATTTTTGTTTGTTTGAACGCGGTTATCTCTGAAATGTCCAGTTAGATTTGAATAATCATTTTGCATTTGATAGTCCAATTCTAGAGGAAGGCTATAGACTATGCGAAATCACGCTAAAACTCTTAGAAGTAGAGAAAGTAGGAAAAAAGAGCGCTACGCAAAATCAAAGTACAGTGGAATCTCTATAACTCGAACTTCGTTGAGTCGAAATCCTCAGTAAGTCGAAATAAATGCCATTCCCTTCCGCAGAACCCCTAAATACGCGAACCCCTAATTATTTCGACTTTGTAACTCGAACAAAATGTTATTTCCCTACGAAGTATTGATAATACATATTTATACTCTATAACTCGAATTTCAAAAAGGAGACTCCGTAAATCGTAGTTAGTAAAATACAAAGACGTCTTACTTGGAATTCCACGAAAAAATAGCAATAAAATGTTTTAATATGTAAAAAATAAATACTATAAAACTTAAGTTGAATTGTTATTTAAATTTGACTCTACAAATCGAAAAATATACATAAGAAATCGCGCGTTTGTAAGTCGAAATTTCAGCAGTTAAAACATTTATCTCAAAGTTCTTGTTAAGTCGAAAATTCGTTAACTCGTTTTTTTTTTTTATTTGCCTTGACATTTCAGTTATTGAGATTCCACTGTATTAGCTTGGACAGGCGATGCGCTGCAACGGGGTGACTCTTGGAAACCAAGAATTTCAAGCATACGAAGTTACGGGCAGAAGGTAGTCATATACATTTATAAACGTCTAAAGTGCATTACATTAGTCACGACGTATTTCTGGACTCCGTTTTTCAGTCTTTACAAGACTTAAATATTTTTTAATGATTTAAAAACCTTTTAACAATATATATACCGACGTACTTGTAAACACGTTTATTATCACGGCGGCGAGGAAGATGAGAGCGGCAGGATGACTGGACCAAAGTAACGTGGATATCTGAATGAATCGCACTTTCATTGATGGTGATCCAGAAATATACTGCGCGTGAGTCGGTGCCCGCTACTGACTGTAGATTTATGAATGTGAAAGAGGGTCCCGAAATATATAACACAATCTTTATAATATTATCTTTTTTGTAGCCATATTGAATATGTCGGTCATATCAAATGAATTCTAACCAATACTTAGGACTTTAATTGTTAAAATTCTGTGGTTAACTACAGTTTTAAAAGTAGTGAAAATCGTCTTTTGTTTCTTTGAGACAGCTGTATCCACAAATTGTGGCTGTACCTATGTTTTATAATTAGGTAAGTATTGTAGGTACACAGACCAGCGAGAGTAAATTTCCCAGAAATTATATCTGAAACTATATTGATTGATGTCACTCGCCTCCAGTTTTCACCCATGTTGGTATCAGAAGACATAATAGTATTGCAAATAGTGGAATGCATTAATGTCAGAGCACAATTTTTAATATCTTCAACAGATATTATGATTGAAGACAAAATAACACAATATACTATCATGCCTGCAATCCTGAAAGGGTTAGACAGAGGTTAAGTACAGACACATATCTCCAGTTATGTGTAAGTCCCATGTATTAGGGGGCGAGAATATTGCAATCGACCGGGCACAAATCCAGATTCTGGGCTGCTACTAAGAAATTTCTGATGAAACCCCCCCCCCCCCCCCTCTGAACTGGGAATTGATACCAGGACCGAGGATGTATTTGCTAGATCAGGGAAGAAGTCCAGAATAAATTAATTGCCATATGAGAGCAGTCTTCTTTAAATCTTCTTTAGTCTACTTTGTCGGAAGATGAAGTGCGATGATTATCTGAGAGCATTTCCTACCGAAGTTTTATTGTTCATGTTTCAACAATGCGGTGAACAGACAATGAATATTGTCTTTTACTTTTAGGAGTGATTAAAATATTTTGTAGAACAAATATTGTGTTTCTGCAAGTACCCATTAAGTATTTTTAAATATATACATAAAATCACGCCTCACCTACTACAATTCTAATTTAGATTAAAACAATATAAATATTTTCACCAGAAGGAAACTCTTTTGACCCTTTCTCTCTAGGACCTCTTTTGTTTTGAGAAATCATCTAATGACATCTCCAGCTCTGGGCACAGACCTGACTACCTTTTTAAAAAGCATTAGTAGGTATTTTTGCGTCGTAAATATATTCAAAAACGAACGCCAGTTTCCCATGGGGTACGAAGAAAGTACGGAACGCCACGTGCAACGATCTTTGCATACTCTTTATGCCTCGTTTTCTTCAAACTTTATTCACGCACGCCGGTTGCGAGTGCTACGCATCTGATTTTTCTGAAGAATATCACCAATAAGGTCACTATAGTCCACCTAGGACGTCCCCTCCCAGCGTTTCCTGTCACCTTTACCCCGGCGCGCGGCGACTAACAAAAGGTATTTATACCTTTTGTTAGCCGTCCTCCATTCATTCTCTCAAGATCACCATACCATCTAAGCATACTATTTCAATTTTTGCTACGGTCTGTTCTTCTTGTTCTGTCCTTTAAAAAAAAGTTACCTAGATGATTAACCCTACGTGATTTTGATCAATGGAACTTCATTGATCCACAAAATCTTTCAGAAACCATTTAGTTAAGCTACGGTTTCCTAGAAGACCGGTGGCCGCCACATAGCGTCTGCAATTTACCGATGAATGACGTCATTGAAACATTATTTGTTAAAGTAAGTTGATGTGTTTTCTTAGAGAGCGGTTTTACACCGCAAAATCAAACTCTGCTGCCAGACGGTGACTCACTCAGCCGTAAGACGTCCACTGCTGGACTTAGGCCTTCCCCAATTTGGGCGGCTTTGCCATAATCGCCACGCTTGGCAGGCGGGTTGGCGATCGCAGTATGTTGGTAAAGTACATAGAGAACGCTGCTGCCCATTCTCTAGTAAGTCCCTTAATCGCCTTTTACGACACCCACGGGAAGAAATGGGGTGGTGTTATTCTTTAGACGCTGACTGGCGAGTGGTAACCGTAAGTGCTTCAGAGATCTCTCGGAATCCGTAAAATAATTCTATTTACCAATTTATAACAACTATTTTACTTATCCAATAACACTAAGGTAGAACACCATTCCATTTTAATGTAACAAATATCAGTTAGTATCCGCACTTTAGAATAGAAATGCAAATGGAAACTAGAAACTGAGAAGTGACAATAACAGATATTGTTCTATCAGATCTTCCGGGTAGCTAACCATCGCCCATTGGAAGAGATCAGGCATAAAATCTAAAGTCTATTACAAGAGAAATTATTTATTAAAATAACAGTTGTAAATGCTACGTTCGAAAACGAGGAAGACATCTTTCGTCAGCTAAATGACACGTTAGAATTCTATGATACAAATTTTCAGAGACCTATTTTCGCTTTGGACATTAAAGATGATGGAACTACTGGAGAATATATATCAAATAATAGAAGAAAACATAGTGTAAATGACACAAAAAGATCTTTGCGAATGATTGCAACAGCTGTATTCTCACACCTGGCTACTAGATATTTATGTAAAATAGTTCAACCCTGATTGATAGCTAAGAAAATGGGCCAAATGTTGACTGCCCTCTACTAAGTAACTTCCGCTGAAATTAAGAGCCCTCATTACCACATACTTGGGGACTGACGAAATTATATTCACTCACTAGTTGGCCGAAGATACAACGGTATTGCAAAACGATGAAAAGGAACTTTCATTCAGGGAATTCTGTTCGGAGAACAGAGATGCAGATATAGATAATTCGAAAGAGAAAAGGGGATGGTAGATGTCCTTAACTCGATTCTTGGCAATTGTCCACCGGAAGGCGGCTTTTAGCAATAAGACAGCTTTGAATATGAAACTGAAATACAAAGCCGGTCCATTCAGTTGGTTGACGAGCACTGTATGTAATTGGCTTGGAAAGGTCAATCTATTGCGTTCAAAGCAAGGGTTGATCTTTCTATTTGCGATTGTCCTATAGGATTACACGATTTATCTAGTAAGACTTGTTTGTTTGTGGTTTCTACTATGAAATGTGAATGAAAATTTGTAAACGAATACGGTAGATAGTGTCAACATTCCACTGCCCGCTGCCAAATATATATATGAGATGTCAAAACTTGTGTTGCTAACAGAATTAAATTATTTAAAACTCGTCGTTTTTGTTTACGTTTTAGGAATAAAAACGTTGCAATATTGTTTTATTGTGAACATGATTTATAGCGAGCCAAAGTCACAGCCAAAGTGCTATTACAAAGATGTTTTCACATCAAACGCTTATAAAGTTGTTTTTATAACATTGCGTGCTACTACCAAATACATTTTAAGTCACAATCAATCAGGCTTTGTCTGACTCCTCTATGGAATTTTAAATTGGATTCCTGTTAACAATACAAGGATTAGTGAGTTCGTACTTTTGTCCGCCATTGTACATCTAAAACCAATGTTACCCATGCGTGTTACTACCGCATCGATTAGTTTCACAACCAACGCTGGTTGTATTCAAGTGATCATTTGACAATGTCGAAGAGAATAAGTGTTGTAAGTTGTGTTTATGGGACTTATCGTTTTATACGGAGTGTTATAATATCAGAAACAGTATTTTACAGTGTCGATCGCAAGCTTCAATGGTGTTTAGGATTATATGTTATTTATGGGGATTTTGTAGATGAGTCGGTAACGTTTTGTAGTTTCAAAACCTGTTCTTATGGGGGACAGATAAAGTTGGAACCATTTCGTTGACAGATTGATAATATAAATTGAATTTTGAAAGATACGTAAGTGTCTCCAGTATAATAGATGTGGTGCATCTAATTTAGGATTTATGGAGGAATTAGTGGAAGTAGCGAGATTTTTGTGAGTCAAAATAATTGAAAACAGCTGCAGAAGCTTACTGGGGGACTGGGTGCCACTGCGCCAGTTTTCTAAATACGTCTTTGATTAATCGTTGATATGCTTGCCTGATTATTATTTTTGAATTGAGTAAATTAATTGCATTATGAATATTAAAGTTATAAAATCCAGCCTTGATTATTGAGGCAAATCTATCTGTTGTTTAATTGGCTTCAGTTTCACCAATGTCCGAAAGGTACAATAAAAAAGTATTTGCGTAATCAGCCTATAACTATCCCACTGCTGGGACACAGGCCTCCTCTCTCCAAAGAAGTGGACTGTAATCCAGCACGACAGCCCAGTGCGGGTTGGTACAAAAATTATTATCAAATGACACTGTTACCATCGTCATACTATAGTGGTTCATTGCTAAGCATAAGACTCTATGCTCTTGATTGTACTCGACCAGCCCTCAGCAACTCCTCTCGACTACCTACCAGCAGCCACGTCGCAAACAACATCACTCAACTTAGCCTGTTACTCTAAACCTCAATCGCCGGTCGATTCTAAAAAAATTCTAAACGTTGAAACTTACATGAAGTGAGCTTGCAGTGATGCTAGGGATTGACACTATTTACAGCTCACTTCATCACAGTTTTCGGCTTATTAGTCAATTCGTACATTACTGACCCGAGTCGACACTTTTACGTAATACATGTAATCTTTTCTATAATCGACTCACAGCTTATTTTTTGTGGACGAATCGACAACTCCAGAAATACGTATTTAGGCAATTGCTATGTCGGATCTATAAGGATCCAGCAGAATATCAGCGTCGGGTATATTTGCCTGGCACATGCTGAGCTGGACTCCCATTTGGTGCCACTCCGAGACGCACAGCGCACTTTTGTATTCCACCGCACGTTATTTTCATTTATATTTTAATTTGTGACACTAAGTGTCATCATCACTATTTTATGTCTTCTTTTTTTTTCTTGTTGTATACTGGCACTTTGTACCTACTTAAGCAAAATTGTAATCATGTTAACTTATTATTTAATCGTGCTTTGTATGTTGTTATGTCTTTTGTGTGCACCAAATAAACGATTTATCTATCTATCTATGTGTATAATACGAGTAGAGACTTTTTCTCGTAACTTTTTTGCATAAAATTAAAAACTTACCAATTGACTATACCTACGTATTTCTGGAGTTGTCGATCCGTCCACAAATAAATTAACTTCGTGCGAGTCGCCTATAGAAAATAATATATGTATTACGTTAAAGTATCTATTCGGGCTAGTAAATTCGTCTAAATCGACTAATAAGCACAATTTTCTAGGTGAGACTTTTACAGAATCCACCGCCAGACAGATCAGGATAAAATTCCTAATCCCATCAAAAACCAATACCCAGTAGGCCTCCAATTCAGTTTCCTGCTCATTGACATATCTATATAAAACATCCGATACGAAAAGTGAGCAATAACTAAAAAAGTAGCAGCAACACCAGGGCTCCTGCAAAAGCTTTTACCGAAGAAGTCGTAGTAAAATATTATGATGCACATAAAGAGTGTACAATAAGTTACAGCACTCGTTCGATTATCTCTTATTTGTTTGTGTTTTATAGCGGTACAGCTCTCCGTTTTATAGCTTTTCGATATTATTTCGCGTATTTTTTTTTCCAATGGGCTACCGCGACGCTGTTACTCTCTATATGGACAGACTAGCATGGATAAGACGCCAGATGATAATAGGGGCTCGTAGCTAAGGATTAACAGCCGCATGGCTCGGTTTTAAGTTTAGCTACGCTTGCCGACATCGTTCCGTGTATGTTCCATGAAAAATTACAAAATCAGCTGATCGATTACGGTCAATTGACCTTCGGGTATGGAATTGTTGTTTTTTTCGTTTTCTTTCCATTCGTTCTCGATATATCGATACCCAACACATGGGTAAAGCAATACCTCCTAATTTAATCTGCCACGTCATGAATCACGTAAAACTGTTGATCCCGGCTGTCAGTGTTAGGTCTTTGACAGTAGTTACGGATAGTCAGACGCCCGAAAGGCTTACAGTAATGCTTGTTCACCAAGGGGTATTGTATTACCTGCCAGGCTCGCGAGATTAGTTCAAAAGAGGTACCGTGGCCTTGGCATATTGGCAACTGAAGGAACACGGGTGGGTTTTAGTCGGTAAAAGTCTGATACGCCCTTCTACTCCACCCAGAGTGGGAGACGTCATTTGATGATTTCCCATACACAAATAGGGGTATCGTATTACCCAGCAACTGGGTTGTTTCGGTCAGATAGGCACCTGGAGCTCCAGGTAAAATACTGGATTTCAGCTGCATTCGGTGAGACTGGAAGTCAACCCTAACATGGTAAGGAAAAAGTAAAGCAGATGATGATCAAGGATATGGCGCCAAAATATACATTAAAATGGACAATTGAAAGACTTCCTTTAAGTACCAATTACAATGTGACCGGTATGGACAGAATTACTAGGTGATGCCCTAAATGGCAGCATTTATAGCTGTAAACAGTGGTGTTATACTGACGGTATCGCAAGCAAATAATTTTTTAGTGTC
Source organism: Aporophyla nigra (assembly GCA_947507805.1). Lineage (NCBI taxonomy): Eukaryota > Metazoa > Arthropoda > Insecta > Lepidoptera > Noctuidae > Aporophyla > Aporophyla nigra. Next base: position 18,548,286 of record OX382292.1, on the reverse strand, counting down.
TCAATTTTATACTGTCATATTATTGTATTGTTTATTTTATACGACAATATACAACTTGAACTGTAATATTTTATAGATGAAAAAAAAAATACGGCATTGCTGTTTTTTTAGGACGATCAATGCAGGAAAAAATTATAAGTACCTATTTAAGACAATAAAGCTCTAAGTGCAAAGCTGTTTTTCCAGTCTGCGCTTAACCTAGAGCAACACGGGCCACCGTCGATAATCATGTATGACAATGTAATTATAAATTGGCCGTCTTTTTTTTGAAAATCGAACTCTTTCATCCAAAATGACAGCACCACTAGAGCAACACGGGTCACCGTCGATAAATAATCTTGTGTGACAAAGGTATTGCAAAATGGCTGCCTATTTTTGATAATCGGACTCTCATCCAGTATTACAACACCAAAAAGTCGTATCTTCAAATTTCGAACGTCGCAACGCACTGTCCTCTCCACAATACCACTTGAGCCTATCGGGCATTTGAAAAAAAAAATGTAAAATCACCCCTCGGCCATAGAGTGCCATAAACTAGTCGGGCTCGCGCGCCAATTAAATATGAATGTGCTGGCCCACTCTCATTACCACGTAAAATTTTTAGTTGAATCTACCCTCTTTTTGATATTGTGTTATACGATATTGGATAGGTCAGTTGTGTAAATAATTGAGTTGAGATATTGGTGAAGTAACGATGTAATTTGAGGCGAATGGGATTGAATAAAAGAATGGGTCTTTTATCGGAAACTTTTGAATGAGGGTAGTTTGTTTTTTTGAGAGAATTTAAAGGATTTGTCTTTTGCTCAATAATGATTAAGGTACAATTATTTAAAAAAATATCAATAGGGTCGTTCAAAGGTGTCTTTTTTATAGACAAAGCAAGAGCAAGTAAAAAAATAAATGACTACTTTTTGCTTTACATACCAGGTAAATACAAATTATTTTAATTATCTGTACGGAGACAGTAGACACCTCTATAATAGATTTTTACTCAAAAACACCACCTCTACACAGCAAGTGTTCTTACTTATAACCAACCGAACTACATTTACACACACTTCAACAAAAAATCGACCTTATTACATCAAAGAAAGTCCTATTTACAATATCAAGAACCGCACAAGTAAAGTGTGTCGAGATATACAGGGGGTGTGATAATTGCGAAGTGAGACAAAGTCGCTTCAAAGGTATTGTGGAGGTTGTATAGACTTTACAGGCCCTTAAACATTTGAGATCATGTCAACTACACTTTGTCGTGCCGTAATTATGATGCGCCTCTCAATGGAACAACCTGTATACATACAATACGTCTTACAAATCGACAAATTAATGAGGACTTTTTATTGCGACAGTTGTTTTAATTTTAAAGTATTGGTAGTATAATACTTGGTTTTTAAATAATGTATGTATTTAGTACCTCATTACACTTTTAACTTTCCCGGTTCTCTTAATGACTGATTGTTCTTGTGTTAATTACGTGTTTTTTGACCTTCGTCTTTGTGGTAATGTTTTGAAGGGATATTTTTAACAGGACTGTGGTGACATTTTTCTGGGATAAAGACATTTTTTTTTTAAATTTTAATCACTTCTTTACAAAGGATAAAAAACTTTTTTGCAAAAAAAAAACAACCGACTTCCTTAAAAACACTACAAAGTGAAAAATAACTTTAATTTCGGTAGTCGGTGTCTTAGGATCTGTATTTATTGTTTTTTTGCCACCGACTTCCGAAATTAAAGTTATTTTTCACTTTGTAGTGTTTTTAAGGAAGTCGGTTGTTTTTTTTTGCAAAAAAGTTTTTATTTTTAAATTTTTAGTTGTGGTATTCACCCTGCACTAATTCCAAACAAACAATGCATATTTATGCGATAGCAGAAATCGCGGTTGATTTCCTGTCATTTTTTAAAGAGTTCCGGTGTCTGTCTCCCGAACTCATCATCAGATCTATATGAAAATTATATGGGACCATTTCGGAATAAACCCCTTTCGAACAAAAAAAGAATTTTGCAAATCCGTCTATATATGACGGAGTTATGGCCGAACATACATAAAAAAAAAAAAAAAAAAAACATATAAACATCCGAATTGATAACCTCCTCCTTTTTGAAGTCGGTTAAAAATGGTTATTATGTACTTTTATATTCAATAGCATTCAAAATACAGTTATTTATACATAATATGCACCTAATTATGAACTTCGTAGATGAATAAAAAGTGTTCAGGATGACGCAAATTACATACAACGCCTAAATAGTGATTAAATACAGAATTAAAGGCCTGTTCTGTTTTATTTTTCTGAATTAAAGTTTTCCGTTGGAAGTTTCTATGTAATAAGTTGAGCGATGTTTCAGCTTTGTAAGAATACGGACCAAAAGACATACATACGAATCGACGTCACATATCGTTACAGATAATACAAGTTTAGATAATAAAATAAGTACCTCAGTTTCCCTACATTTTTTGACAAGTTTTTGACATTTGATTGTAGCCGAGATCAGAATGCGACTAGATTATGTCCGTATTTAATAACGAGAATTGTCCTTCAGGTCATACGCGTGCGCCTGTTGCGAGAACCTACTTCGCATCTCACTTTTCTGAAGAACATCACCAAGATGGTCACTATGTATTATATATATCCTCCTATGGCGTCACCTGCAAGCGTTTACAATCACTTGTAAAGACTCGATTAAAAAATAGTTATCGTAAAATGTCAGCAACAATATCGGTTGCAACGTACGATGGGACATTACAATGTGTCTGTGTGCTTTGGTCTGAATCTAGTTACACACCCACTTAGATAACTGCAATCATCATTGTCAGCAGCCTATAAATTTTCCCACTGCTGGGACACAGGCGTACTCTCGGTGAGAGGGGGTGGGCCTTAATCCACCACGCGGGCCCAGTGCGGGTTGGTAGATGTCACATGTCTTCGAATTTTTAGTTCTAAGACATGCCGGTTTCCGCACGATGTTTTCCTTCACGGTTATAGTGATGAAATAATTTACACAAAGTATAGCGCCTACTTGGGTTCGAACTTACGACCTACTACTCGTAAGTCGCGGCTGTTACCACTGGGCCACCACTGCTCTCAACTATAACTCCAATACCAATACCATATCATTCTGTGCAAACTACGCCTTAGTGTTACCTACCTACCCTTTCAAATAAAGGCGTAAACACACCCAAATAATTACAAATCAATACAAAGTAACGCTAGATTGTATCGTTATAATCTGGCGTAGCTCGGCGACTGTCAAGATCTCAACAAAACCGAAGTCAGTGGTATAAAAGTGAATGATTAATGGCTTCTCACATTAGGTTGCGGATACACCCTCGTGCGGGTGTGGGGATGTGGAGGTGCGTGTGGAGTCTTTGAATCAGCGGGACGTCAAAGGCGAGTTGTTTTAGCGAAATATTGAATAGTTTTATAGTGATAGGGTAACATCTACAAAATTAACAATTTAATCTGTCTCGTCTTTTCCAAAATATGTTAAATGAGGTTTCCAGTCTAACCGCGTACAGCTGAATAACAGTAAGGAGCGACTGCCTATCTTATCTATCTTACCTACCCAGTTTTAATCAACCACAGGCGTCTAGTGCGGCTTGGGTCACCCACGACCTGCCAGTCGTAAGTCGAAGGTGATCCCACCGCTACCAAATATTATTGTACATAGATGATGTGAATGTTAAATCTAGTTACTGATTTCTGCTTATTTAAGACACTTACAACTTCATCATCATCATTGCGTTATCCCGGTGGCATCCTTTCAAAGCTCGGAGTCCGCTTTCCTGCTTTTAGCTCTCCACTTCGGACGGCCTTGTGCATCCCTTATAGTCAGTTTGTTGGTACGCACGTCATCCGCTACGACGTCAAGCCAGCACTTTTTGGGTCTTCCCCTTCTACAGTGACCCGGCAGAGGCGGCATGGTCAGAAATTTGTTCCCCACATAGCTAACCGGTTTCCGTAATATATGCCCGTACCAACATCAAGACACTTGCAACTTATCGAGTCAATAAGATTGTTATTAAAAAACCTAGCATTGGAAGAGATCCTATATACCTTTATTGGACCAGCGTCTAAGTTACAGGATTCCTTAAAACTTCTCTGAAAAGACATGGCAATTACAAGAGTAGATCAAAAGGAGAAACGAGTAAGAAACATTTTCAATTAATCTGTACTTCTCAATCAAAGAAAGAAAAGTAAAAGGAAGGAAGGTGTAGGAATGACATAATAAAAATACCAGCATTTTACTGTCGTACTGCAAGGCAAAGCCCTATTCACATGCGAAAAGTCACGGGCATTGATAACGCTTGCTTTTCTTAAGGTTAGGCGATATCAGACATTGTTAACCATAAGTCCAGATTTACTCACAAAATTTTCCTTAACCTTTGTCATTAACGTCTAAGATAAACTGAAAATTAGTAGAGAAAAACAAATTATTAATATTCTATAGAATCTATAGATCGCTAGTTTAGCGGCCCACTTTCTTTAACACGTCAATCGATTTGAGAGTGTAAACAGTAGTCGCCCTTTGTGCCTACCTCCTTCGCTCCACAGCTTGAAACAAGCTGTATGAGCTGTATCAGTTGCTAGCCAGCTGGTTGTTTCTAAGCTATTTGTTTGTTCATGCATGGATAGGTTCTGCGATTAAGACAAGATGGCGAGTATGGAAGTAAATAATAATTTAGTAACACCTGGTAGTTGGACTATCAGTGGCGTGTATTTTGGCAGTTCAACAACATTCATTGCGTTATTTACTTTGTTGAGCAGACGCATTTTTCGAACATATGAAGCAATGGAGTAGGTGGAGTAGCTTTAGTCCTTAAAATTCAGATAGTGACTGGAATTGTGTTACGCAAAACGGTAATATTGTAAGTATGTATCTAGTCAAAAAGTAGAGTTTGACAAAGTCTGAAGCTAAGACTTTGTCAAACTTAACTTTTTCACAAGTTGGACTTTGACAAATTCTCAACTTTAAATTCTCGATTTGGAAACCGGGTGCACAAGCGTATATATACTTTTTTTTAGCCTGGCCAATATGCCGAGATATGTCAAGTACAGTTTATTTTTCAATGAAAAGTATGCAACCTAATATTTTACATCCCGCAGTTTTTGAAATGAGTTATAAGCACAGACACAAACATATCTAGTCTAGATACCTATTTTTATTATTATGCTATGCACTAATAAAAAACAAGAGATCAAAAATACATTAAGCAGCACAATTTAAGAAACATAATAAATATGAAAAATTAAATATGAATATATATATTGTAATAGGTTCAGAAATACACGCTGCAAGAGGATAGTTTGTCATACTAGTGTCATAATGGATTTAAATATAATCGGTTTGTTTAAATTATTTGTTTTCTACGTGACTTTTTGTTAATGTCTCTTCTTTCTTATATGATATATTCAATATTGTATTGATATATATATTTTTCGTCCTCGAGGTCATTTTAACTTTATATAAATCATGAAATTTATTATTTCTCTTGTAGGTTTTTAGTTTATTACCGTAAAAATGAATTATATCTGCTTCTTTTAATTCTTTGGTGATTAATAGAAACTAATAAAGTGTTGTTTTATTTGTGGTATTCAAAATATTTTTATAAAACTGTGTCGTTAATAATGCTGAAATTAATAGCGTTCGTTCGACATCGGTATGTGTGTATTTTGAGATTAGGACTCATCGTATTATTATATGCAATAAGTATTTAAATAATGTGATAACATTTTATTGCAAGAATACTAATTGACTAATTATTATGACATATTTCTAGATTCATACTCCAAGAAGTTGAAACTAGTTATTATTGCGGGATTGCCCAACTTTGCAGACTTCTATTGACATACCAATATGTGTATTTATCATATCAAAACAAACCTGTACAGCTTACAGGTTTTTTTTTTTCAACAAAGTTCATGGTATCTCTACACTGTACAAACTTTCATAAATATAGTTTTTACCTTTGGTACAGAATTCTTGTCTTTTATCTACTAGCTTCGTTTCCAAAATCTACGCATGTCAGCCTATAATGTTCCCACTGCTGAAGCATAGACCTCCCCTCTTTGAGATGCAGTGAGTTGTTATCTACCACGCAAGCCCAGTGCGGGTTGGCAGTCACATGTCTTCGAAATATTGCTTCTAGAACATGCTGGTTTCTTCACGATGTTTTCCTTCACCGTTTTGATAGCAGTGGTGATGAAATTATTTATTATTTACACAGAGTATAGCGCCTGGCTGCCTAAGGTCGCTCAGCGTGCTATGGAGCGGGCTATGCTCAGAGTTTCTTTGATGGATAAGATCAAAAACGAAGTTATCTGGAAAAGAACTGGAGTTACCGACATAGCTTGCAGAGTATGCAAGTTGAAGTGGTAGTCGGCTGGCCATGTTTGTAGAAGGACCGATGGCCGATGGAGCAGACGAGTCCTGGAGTGGAGACCGCGTATCGGCAAGCGTAATGTGGAACGCCCCCTAGCTAGATAGACCGACGGCCTCAAAAAGGTGACTGGGACAGACTGGATGCGGAAGGTAGAGGACAGGGTGTTGTGGCGCAGCATGGGGGAGGCCTATGTCCAGCAGTGGACAGCGATAAGTTGAATTGATTGATTGATAGTGCCGGCCGTGGTTTGAGCCAACCATCTTCTGCTCGTAAATCGGGACCGATACGCCACAGAGCAACCACTGCTCACAAAATCTAAGAACCATCCGAAAATAAATCTTCTCCTTGCGAGAAGCTCATCTTGTGAAAGTCAGCACGCAAGCCATGTGACCGCTAGGTCAGGAGCTAGGTAATAAATCCGAGAACTTAATCATTGATAGCAGATAATATCATAAGTCATAAATATACACGCTAATTGAGTGTCAAGGCGAATAAATATGACGATAAGATTTATTCAAAATTGTGTTAACATTACTGTGAATTTCAGAAGTAAGATCAATCTTCATAGCTTTTCCTAACTATGTTGGGGTCGGCTTTCAGTCTAACCAGATGCACCTGAATACAATTTTTTTACATGCTGCGAGCATGGGGTTACACGATACCCCTTGGTTGTTAGATTTGAGGGCTTCTAACTACCCATAACGACAGTCAAAAATCTACGAATGAAGTTCGGGACCAACGTCGTAACATGCTTTCAGAAACTCAATATGAATTGAACACCCAACCATGAATCGACCGCGGCAAGCGCAGATTAAACCTTCGATCTACCCCTGCGAATTTTGCGTGAAATATCAGAAGTGGGAACAGAGCTTATACTGTCACAAGTGCTTTAACTAGTTTAAAATCTGATATCATCTTGACTGATTTCGAATAGGATAACGTTCGTAAAATAAATATTTAAATGCATTGGTAAGAATATCGGACGTAAAGAATAGCACCATCAAATTTCTTCCCGTGGGTGTAGTCAGAGATGACTAAGGGGCTCTCTAGAGAATGGGCAGCAGTGTTCTCTGTGCATTTCACGACCATACTGAGATTGCCAACCCGCCTGCCAAGCGTGGCGATTATGGCAAACCCCCCAAATTGGGGAGGCCAAAGCCCAGCAGTGGACGTCTTTCGGCTGAAATGATGATGATGACTGGGAAGAAAATATGTTTTTATCAGATCGGAAGTATATTATGAGCATTTTTGAGCAAGAGCCATCTGTTATAATATTTTGTTTATAGATTTCCTGACTGGCTTTTCACCGGGCTTGCATGTGCGTAAAGTGGTACTCGAAATTGTTACAAAATACGCTTCGCATTTTCCGAAAATGTGAATGAGCGTACAGCGATGGATAGTCATGATCGAGGACGCCATTTTTTTGTAATGTTTACAAATAAAATTTTAATACACACCTTCTATATTAGCTTTGAAACTACTAGCTAAGAAGAGGCCTTTTTCCCAGCTTTAGGACATATACATTACTAGCTTTTGCTAGCGGCTTCGCCCACATATTATACATATAAACCTTTTTCTTGAATCACTCTATCTATTAAAAAAAAAAACATAATTTTCAATATTATTTGTAAAATTGTAATTAAAAATGTCGATCTGTAACTAAAAAAAAAACAAATTATTGTATCAAACATTATCGAATTGTAACCCGATACTTACGACTATAATAGCGCTACTATAATCTGTACCGTAAAACATTTACATATTTTATCCTAAAATATTGATATAAGCTTTGATTGTTAACCCATTCCGTGGTCACGACGGTCGTTGCGACCCGGTGTTACAATTACAATAAATTAATCCGGGACGTTTTGTTAACAGCCGTTTTAGTGCCGATCTTAGGGTCATTCCCGTGCCGGTGACAAGGAGACCGCACATCTAACACTGGATTTATGCTCGCTTTTGTAGATTTACGGACGTTTTGTTTTTATGAATGGCAAGGGAAGGGTTCCTTTTATGACTGTAAGTAGAAAATAATTTTCTACTAATTGAGTAACTTAAAAAAATACATTTAGTGAATATGGTATTGGTACGTTTACCTTTTAAGCGTCGTTAGTTATAATATTTATTTTTATTTTAGTTTTATTAACCGTTGTTTTCCCACTGCTGTGCAAAGTCCTCTGTACCCACGTCTATCTGTCCAGAGCTGCCAAGGACCAATCTTTATTAAAAGAGTCCAGCTCATCCCGCCATCTCCGTCTGGGCCTGCCGCGATATTTTTTGCCGTTATGGGTCGTAAGTTCGGCCAATTGTTCGTCAAACATACGGTAGATTTGTATCCAGTAATAACTATTTGTTTATATATATAACAATTGCCTACGGTAAATACGAAAGAGCAGCAAGCGAACAATATCAAATTTAATTAAAAAACTTCAAACATGCATTTGACCTCGATTTACTCATAATATTTGAAGTAACAATTTTCATAATTACGTAATATTTATTTATTCATGTAATGCATGCATAATTCTAGTTTATCATTGAAAAATACACAATCCATCTGCCATCATTTAAGTTTTGATGTGACAGTTCGAACAGTTTTAAAATTAAAATAAACCTAAAACAGCTTATTTTTATCCACGTCTCATTATCCACCACAACTATTTTAATTCCCACGCGGAACCACAAAGTCTCACAAATATTTGGCCTCACAACGTCACAGTCGCAATCAATTGTCCTTGCGACGACTGCATAAATTTCGCGGTACTAAGCGCGCCTCTAATTAACCCTAAACAGACGCTGTGCCTCGACCGAGGACGTAAATCACGAGGCAACACAGAATGCCTCGTTGTCTTTAATTGAGCACTGAACGTTATTTACGCACGTTTGTTTGTTTGTGCGGTTTTTCTCAAGTTTATTGACTTTATAGAAAAAACATGCTTCGAGAAAATTTTATGTATGAATTGACATGCGATATTAATATTAGAAATTGTAAATTCAGTATGCTATGACTAATTATTACATGGCAGCGCATAAATTATTTATAAGCTGTTATTAATTTACATGACTGCATATGGAATATTAATTTATTGAAATATATTAATTTCTCATTTGTCGTTTTGTGTGTTTTGTATGCTTATAAATCGTGTTAAGATCATAGAGGAATAAACATTCAACTCAACAAATTCCTATAGGTTTCCATTATTTTCGTGAACAAATGTAAATGGAATGTCTCTCGATTGAAATATTCCAGCGTTTTATAAAGAAAAAACACAACAATTGTTTCAATAAACCATTCTACTTAAAATAACCCGCTAATAAGGAGCGACATAATGAAACGCGAACGCTAGTAAATTTCCTTATTTCACTGGGAAAAAATTCAAAAGCAAAAGTTCACAAGGATTTGTTTTGAGCGGGCAAATTTGTGGCTTAAAAACGTCCGCAGTACTTTATTGTTATAATAAAATTTCGCAAAATTATTTGGCACTTGTTCCGGACCTGATTTACGCGTGCCTCGCCGCGGCGCCTCTTTATACGCCGCGTTTTAAGGGTTATTTAGTTGCAGCAACATAATGCAAACAGGTGTTGTTTTTTATTGTAATTGTTGTTTCTTACATGTGTTGTTGTTGTAATTCGACATACCACCTAATTACAGCACTTTCATTTTATAAGGTGTTTTCAAGTCATTAAGTTTTTGATAATTTTATCGACATATTCTTGTTCTCTATCGCGTCGTGAAAGGTTACAATCTTCAACTAAAGGTTAAGTACACTGTTACATTGTTCTATCTATTTTGTCACTCATTATTTCCTTGCTTTTTTATGTCTGATATTTCTGGTCACATTTGACGCGATATACGTTGACATTGCTCGGCTTAAGTCTCTTTTTGATTAGGTCATTTTTGCTGCAGACAACATGTTCGATTTGACAGTTCTTAAGTGCAAAGAAACAACAATTTTACGGTACGAAAAAAAAAACAGTAAAAAAAAGACAAGAAACAGCTTTGTCAAAGTCACGGTTTGTTTGCGTCGGAACGGAAAGGGTTAAGTGTCGAAAGTAACCTTAAAACTAATTCTGTTTAAGTTTTTGGCAAGTCACTCATTCGGCACAATTGCTTTTGAGATATATTTCTTTACTATTAACTGTTTTCTCGTGGAACTACGAGCTAGGAAACTTTGGAGCTGACAAGCAAATTTTAAATAGCCATTTTTTTAGTAAATCGCTTTACTTGTATTTCTTTTACTTCTTCTACTTCTTTTTTACTTGTATTTCTTTTACTTCTTCTACTACTTTTATTTCTTCTACTTTCTTTTACTATTTCTTGCTATAAAAATATGTGCAACTAGCTTCTGCCCGTGGTTTTGTCCGCGTGAAATTTCTTGTCTCCGTGATATTACCTATTTTTTTTTCTCTCAGCAACTTATTAGGATTACGACCCTAGGAAGCTGAGTAAAAAGAAAGAAGTCAGAATGATTGCTAAGAGAAAACAAAGTATCATGATCTCCTCCCTTGAGAATTGGACCATTAAATGCAAAAGAATTGTTCAAATCCGACTGATAGTTACAGAGAAAACCCTCTACATACAAACTTTCAGACAGTATAAATAACTTGGATGCGCTTAAATAAAAATAATTCTTGAAGTAACGGTACAGTAAGTAGTAGACTGGTTAGTAATGTTCAAGATTTTTTAACATCATGCCTATATTCTGAAGAGTTCGGCAGAGGTGTTTCTATGTAGGTAGGTACACTTCTGCCACATCATCATCATAATTTCAGCCGAAAGACGTCCACTCCTGGACATAGGCCTCCCCCAAAGGGAAGGAATTGCCGTAATCGCCACGCTTGGCAGGCGGGTTGGCGATCGCAGTATGATAGGCTGCGATGCATAGAGAATGCTGCTGCCCAGTCTGTAGTATATCCCTTAGTCACCTCTCACGACACCCACGGGAAGAAATGGGGTGGTGCTATTCTTTTAGTCCGACGACACACGGTAACCTTTGCCACATAGTCCACCCAAATTTACAATCACAATATTAACTAATTTTTTTCTTTCAAATAATTTGGTTCATTCATTTAACTTAATGTAAAACTCAAAACTACACAATTACATCTTCAATGTCCACTTTACTCGATAACCCTTAAAATGCTACACACATTAAAAAAAAACACAAATGTAAAAAACATAGCTAGTTTTTACACCTCTAAGCGAGGTATTATCTAAGTAACTTTCAAACTTAACCTATTAACTATGTTTTTAGAAGGCCTTCTCGACTGACTATGATTTTGCAAATCATTGAGCCTAATTAAACGGCTTATTGCATTCTGTTAACCGACTGTGAATAGTTAAGTAATGCTTGAAAATGGCTTTGAAGTAACAAAGGTATTGGCAATTAGGATTTGTATAGAGTTGCAGTTTTTGTTTTTTTAGTACATAAACCTGTAAACCGTGTTTTGATTTTTGTTAAAGTTAACGTTGAGGTAGAAACTTTGTCAATTAAACTAGCTTCTGCCTGCGACTTCACCCGCGTCAACTTTTTGCTCCCCTGACCCTTCCCGTCGCATCGAATTGCCTGCCAGTTTTCGTGCATTTTTCGTTGCTGCTCCGCTCCTTTTAATAGTAGCGTGATGTTTTGTAGCTTATAACCTTTATCAATAAATAGGCTACTCAACACAAAAAGAGTTTTTCATTTCGGACCAGTAGTTCCTGAGATTACCGCGTTCAACCAAACAAACAAACTCTTCAGCTTTATAATATTAGTATAGATTAAAGCATTCAGGTATTATGGATACCATGTGATTCCGAACGTATAGAATAGCAGCACCCCATTTCTCCTCGTGGGTTTCGTAAAAGACGACTAAGAGGGCTCACTACAGAATGGGCAGCAGCGTTCTCTATGCATTTTACTACCATATTGCGATCGCCAACCCGCCTGCCAAGCGTGGCAATTATGGCAAAGCCCCCCAAACTGAGGGAGGCCTATGTTCAGCCTATGGGGCATGAGGGACTTGTTGCTACGTAATAACAGCTCTACGGGTCTATCGATCAGGTTAACCAATGCATGCCACGGTGATCCGTGGATGGGTGACTCTCATTAAATACAAAACCTCTCTGTGCCTTGGAAAACACGTAAAGCCGTTAGTCCCGGCTGTCATTAGTGGCTCTTTGACAATCGTTACGGGTCTTCAGAAGCCCGAATGTCTGCCAACCTGTCTTACCAAGGGGTCTCTTAATACCTAGTAACTGGAATTTGGAGGTCAGAATGGCAGTCGCGCCATGTAAAATACTGGTATTAAGATGCATCCGGTTAGACTGCAAGCCGACTCGACATAGTTGGAAAAAATCTAAGCAGATGATGATGAGGTATTTTGGCGCATGCAGGAGTAGGTATGTAAGTACCTATAATCAAGGTAGGAGACGGAACACTGGGATGTTGGCAATAGGACTCCAACGCAGTCCCCAGTTCATTCTGATGCAGCATTTTATTATTGTATTTTGTTGCTATAATGACTGATAAGAATTATGTTTTATAAAAGCGTGTGTTTTTAATCCATTTTTTTTCGTAAGTAAATGCCCATAGTTGCCCTCCGTCTGAAGAACTGGAGGTTGATTATATTTTTGGAACGAAATCTTGCATGTCAACCTATGAGGTTGTCCGCTGCTTAACTGGCCTGTGGCTACCCCCTAAATAAATTTAGGCCTTAGGCCTTTTAGAACTTAAAACTACAGCAACTACTCGCTAGGAGGTACGGACCTTGGGTTAGGGCATCGCTGGTAGAGGGCAACAAGGGACGGTTGCGTCCCTTGTTGCCCTCTAAGGCCTAAATTTATTTAGGGGGTAGCCACAGGCCAGTTAAGCAGCGGACAACCTCATACGTTTCGTTCCAAAAATATAATCAACCTCCAGTTCTTCAGACGGAGGGCATTTACTTACGAAAAAAAAAAATGGATTAAAAACTCATGCTTTTACTAAACATAATTCTTATCAGTCTTTATAGCAACAAAATACAACCCAAAATCAATATAGATAACAATTTAAATGTGTACTTAAACAGTTAACTTAACCAATATCGTAAAAGCTAAACCATTTATCTCCTTTTAACATTACGAGTTATAGTCAACAATTTTCATCGACCATTCGTAACTATATACCTACTTGAAATAAACACGAAAGCTACTACTAATATTGCGTGGGAAAATTTTAATTCGTCGATAAGAAAAACGGAACAATATTTTACGATTAACATTAAGAAAATCGAGTGCTTTAATCGGTAAAATTACATGATTCGGAATAGTTGTTGTGAATAACGAACGAGCGGAATGTCAGTTCTATCGCAATGACATAAAGTTGGCATTATAATGACAGAAGGCGCGCGTTTGTGTTATGCCATAACTAGTGATGGGGTCGAGAGAATTTTCGCTCACTGAGAATGTTCGCCGATGGAGAATGTAATGCAATATTCTTTTTGATGGAGACTATTAAGTGAATCTCGCCTTACTAAATTTAAAAAAAAAGATATTTTTTTGAGAATTTACTTGTTTTTTTTTTTCGAAAATATATTCCTAGGAATTTTTAAGTTCTGGAGCAGATTATTTTGACGTCAATTTCGTGGATTGTTATTATTTCTATTAAATGCACTTAGAGACCAATGGTGGCCCAGGAGTAACGGCCGCGACTTATGAGTTCGAGGTCGTGTGCTCGAACCCAAGCAGTCACTTTATTTTTTGTAAATGGGCATGGTTGGCTATAATCAACTGTATGTCCGACGGGAGCTAACGCTGGTCGCCTACTTGGTGAAGGTGCTTCGTGGAGTGGAGAGCCACCCGGGAGTACTGCAGCGTTTGAGTCTGTGTGTGCCGGAACGCTACGTGTGGAGGCGGCGCAGCCCGCCACTGCTACTGGTACCTATAGCCAGAACTAACCTGCTTGCCAAGGCACCCCTTACCAGAGCTATCCGTACCATCAACGACCTTCAAACTCGGATTGATGTGTTTACATGTTGTTTAAGTGAATTCGCAAGGGTGTTACTATTTATATTATGCTACAAGCCAAATAATAATAATACTTAATTTTTAACTTTTTTTTGTACTAAGTTTTTTGTTATTAATAATGTAATTTTTATAATTAACTAATTGTGTTTTTTGTATTCTTTAATTTTAATAATGTACTTAGTTTTGTAATTTAGTTTATTAGTTTAAGGTCTTAGCTGTCGCATTAGGGTAAACCCTGTAATGATAGTTTAAGCAGTATAAATAAATCGAATCAACTCCACTGCTTTCAAAACGGTGCAAGAAAACATCGTGAGGAAACTGATATGTCGTAGAACCAATAAAATTAAGACGGTTTACATATACCAACACGCACTGGGCCCGCGTGGTGAATTATGCCCTTTCACCGAGAGGAGGTCTGTGTCCCAGCAGTGGGAACATTATAGGCTGATGATGATGATTAAATGGACTTAACCTTATACTATTAAAGAAGATCGATACAAAAAAGACATTTTATTACTTGAGTTTTATACAGAATAAGTTTTTATCCAGTGCGTAAATTGTAACCATGAATTCAGCATATCATTCTAGACCCCCTTGCGCTGAAATTTTACGTCGGTTTTACAAAAAAAAAATCTGCTATTTCATAGAAAAATACAATACCTACGGGGTCAAAATGACAAATGAAAATTTTCTACGCTGGGGGGTCTAGAATGATATGCTGAATTCATGGTTACAGTTTGCGCACTGGATAAAAATTTATCCTGTATAATTTTCTCGATCTATTCTAAACAACGAAAAAATTCTCGCTTTAAGAAAACATTCTCGGGAAGGTACCATCACTAGCCACAAATACCTTATAGTTGTAAGTCATTACATAATCTTTATTCACGTTAATGTTTTCTCGTAGTAATTAAATAAATTGAAAAGTACCAATAAACGTAGATATCAGGTAGCTATAGCAATAAAAATACTAAAGAAACCACTTAATTTTACAACTGTGACAATGTAGGCAAGGCACGGCAGTATGGGTGGGCCGATTGTCTATTTTGAGAGAGAAGATATACGAAACCAAGATAGTAACATAAATAACAAGTTTTTGGACAATTAATATCGGATGTTCCCTTGATCTATGGTTAGATTGCTTTTATATTTAGATTTAGTGCACTTTCAGAGCGCGGTTCAGATTGAGTGAAAGTTTCTTTAACAGCTGTTTTCCTGGTACTTTTGCGGACGCCCGGTTCTATTTAAAACATTGATGTTATAGGTTTATTAAGATCGAGATCAATTATAATAACTATTTATTAACCATTTCTTCCTATGGGTGTAGTAAAAGGTGACTAAGGGACTTACTAGAGAATGGGCAGCAGCGTTCTCTACGTATTTTACCACCATACTGCGTTCGCTAACTCGGCTGCCAAGCCTGGTAAATATTGCAAACCCCCAATTTCCTGGGGGAGGCCTATGGCCTATGTGTAATGACGATGATGACGATGCCTGTCCTAATAAATAAAAATACTCATAAAAAATGTATTACAAAAGAATGAATGAATGAAATGTACCGACCCCAGCGTGGTTTGACCAGACTCGATTAATCGAATGAACCCCAAATTCAACAAAAGCACTAGCATTTAAAGCCTCTTGTTTCATGTTGCTGGAGAATACGTATTTTTATTTAATTACTTGTGGACTCCACACTAGATCGTGGAGGATGAGCTCGGAAATGCTTTAAACAGAAACTGAAAAGTTTTATCTGTTTGTTTTTATATAAACCTACATTCCATGGAAATGGAAAGTTTCAGAAAAATGTTAAATTATTTTCATTGCCACTTTTAAATAACAGATAACATTAAAATAATTATGTAAACGCATTAAAAAGTAAAAGCAGACATAAAATTAATATTTTCACATAGATATTCCGCTGCAATTAATTTCCTTCATAAATAATAAAAACTCCAAAACAAATGCGTCTAAATCTGTCATTCTGTGATCTCTTTTCCGTTGACATAAGGTTAGTTTTCGTGTGTCATAAATCCTTAGCCGCCCAAGAAGAAAAGTTGGACGTTTTCCGTGACAGAATAAGGCAAATTGTTATTATATTATTGATTGGCTTCCGTCCACTGGAGTCAACTAGAAATTTATTACAAAACAGGAAATGCTTATTTGACGTCGTGTGCATGAAAAATTATATCTTTTGTCACATAACAAATACGTTGACTTAATGATTTGAAAAATTCGTGTCAAGACTAATTTTTAATAAAGATCCATATTTTCGGGTGTTACGTCTCTAATTCGATGTAACATAGTGGTCAAAATGCTGTTAATATGATGAAGAATTGTACAGCTTGATGTCAGAAGAACCGTTAAATGTCCGAATGCCTCTTGAGTGTTCGCGCCACTACTGAGCATGAGGTCCTGAGTTCAATTCCTAGGTTAAGTCATATTAGGTTTTTGGAGTTGACTCCTTTTTTTTTTTGGATGGGAAATCATCAAATTACTTCTCCCCCTCTGGGCGGAGCAGGAGAGCGTGTCAGACTTTTACTGACTAAAACCCACCCGTGTTCCTTCAGTTGCCCATGTGCCAGGGTCACGGTATCTCTTTCGAACAATCTCGCGACCCTGGCAGGGGAGTTGACTCCTTAGAAATCGATTTTATATACAGGATAAGTTCTTATCCAGTGCGCAAACTGTAACCATGAATTCAGCATATCATTCTAGACCCCCCAGTGTAGAAATTTTTTGTCGGTAATACAAAAAAAAATCAGCTGTTCCATACATTTTGACCCTGTAGGTATTGCATTTTTCTATGAAACAGCAGATTTTTTTTTTGTAAAACCGACGAAAAATGTCTGCGCAAGGGGGTCTAGAATGATATGCTGAATTCATGGTTACCATTTGCTCACTGGATAAAAACTTACCCTGTATAAGCCCGGGGTATGAAAATTTATGGGGAGTAAAACCAAACTTTCTCATTTACGTTACGCTATGCGTTATGTTATGTTTACTAATCTATATATTTTATAATCGCTCCAAAGTAGTAAACTTCAGTCGTGCGTCGGAGCTGACATAGATATTTTTTTCCTTTCAGGAATTATATGGGACTTCATACATAACTCCTCTCCTTATTCTACATCTTCCTAACCGTTAGTGTATTATAGTCTTGGTTTTATGATAAGTACTTTCGACTTTCTGACTTCTAACTACCCGTCACAATTGTCAAATATTTACGCATGAAAGCCGAGTCCAGGTGACATATTGAGAAAACCGTGCTTTTTCTTTTAAGTGTACCTTTCTTACCGTACGATAGCCGAACTTAATATTAAAGTGTATGATTTTTGACTATATGATCTAGTATCCTGTAAAAGGAATACACGATACGATAAAATTTTCTCGATACAAAAAAATCGCAAAGTTCCATCCATGTTTATGATTTTTTTAGCCTCAAGGCGCAATGCGTCAGATTTATTAAACATAGTTTACTTTAAAACATTGATAACAATCTTATCTAAGTTTTTGTAAAACAGTTTTCGTTTTAATAACACTTTTCATTCATAAAAGACGGCGATTCGTTTTGGCACATACGTTATTTTATTCCAGGCGCATACACATTATCGCCATCTCTTTTTTTGCCTATAATAAGTAGTCCCATCACTCTCGTTCGTTCATAAATCAGTCGCCCAGTAGGGCTCATCGACGACGGATCTATGTCACTTTTTTACAAATCGGTGCGATCAAAATTACGTTTTTTAAATATTAATGTCCTCAGAAAAAGGTAGTAGTGAAGTATTTTGCTGTAAATATTTAATATAATAAATGTTGGCTTTCCAAAAACTTTATATTTACACTGTATACTCGTATGTGTCTATTTTTGTGACTGTGAATAATATAACATTCTTTTTCTATTACTATTTAGTGACGACCTTGATTATGTATGAAAATGGGAAGAACCAAAAACTAAAATTGAACAGTACCTTCAAGGTTAGGAGTACCTGCACAGGGCAATTAATTAATTCATTTTGCAGGAATTCAATACCAATAAGATGATGATAACAAGAGGAATTCACCACCTTCACTAAAGCATTACAGCAACAATCTATTCTCACTTTGTAAAGTAATATTGACCTACACCTACACCTACCACCCTATTTTTTTAGAGAAGAACGTCTGTTTTATCCCAAAAACTTATAATAATCGTTCATTTAGAAATAAATTAAAATATATGATTAGTTTTTAGGTTTGAAGTACGTCAACAATATATCTATATGTCAAGTACTGACACTATAAATACAAGAGCACAACGAAGGAATAGAGTAGCATTACAAGTGTGAAAAAGGTGAGGTTTTATAACTGACTGCGGCTCAAAGGAGGGTAATTATTTTACCACGCAAATGTATGGTGATCGGTGAAACGAAGTTGGAGTTTATAATCTCTTATATACCAACATCCATTTTATTTATATACCTCTAGAAGATTAGTTCGATATTTTTAATTTCATGTCGTAAATAACAAAGGTATGCAAAATTTACCTTTTTGAAACAAAACTACTACTTACACGTTTCGATTTTCATGACGTTTAGCATTAACCTGACTCACAAAATAAACTGTTATAAATCCTTGTAATACCTTATTTGCTTGTCACTGAAGCTTCTTTGTCATATTTGACATTAAATATTTTCATTAGCCCGTTTATATCTTTACAGTAAAACTGAATCACCGTCTTGAGCAAAAATTGGGACAAAAGCTTTTCTCTACATCTATTTCTCTATATAATATAGAAAAGTAGTGCCCGTAGCCAATTTTTTTTTCTTTGAGTCGAGATCCTAAAAGTTCTGCGGCAATTTTAGAAAGATCTAATTTACGCACTTATTTGTTTAATTCTGGTTCTGTAAATAGCTGTGGCTCGGTTTTGTCGATAGAGAAATCAATCAGTCGACGGTCAATCACATTTACTAAATATTTTTTTAAACTACAACAAGTAAAATAACAGTCGAAAATTATAATTGTTCATTATCTGCCTAGCCTTTTCCCAACTATTTTGGGGTCGGCTTCCAGTCTAACTGGATGTACTTGAGTACCGGTATTTTACATGGAGCGACTGCCTATCTGACTTCCACAACCTTGTTACTGGGTAATACGATACAAATCAATCAAAATCAAATCAAAAGTCATTTATTCAAACTAGGCTGAGAGTCAGCACTTTTTGAACGTCAAAGTTACATGAGACAGTCCCCCCAAAACGCCCGCCCTTCGACACTTCCTAGTGCTTTCGCTGGGAAGAAGAAGTGGCGGAACAAACTCCCCAGCAGCACAGCTGTCTGTTAAGTTAGAAGAACTTGATTCTATACAGTATTGTGTAAGTTATTAATATTATAAAACAAAACATACATTATTCGCCATATGTCAGCTAGCACACGCCAATATACCAACAAAACATTGAAAACTAAACTCAAGCTGAAATAAATAATAAAACAAAATCGTAAACAGAAATTAAAACCTTAATAAAGCCTCCAGGCATGAAGGGCGTGCCCGCTTACATATACGATGCAAATGATACATATACACAATAAATGAAATGAAAAGAAAATAAAAATAAACTAACAAAAGCAGTTAAAAAAAAGAATATAAAAAAAAAACAATTATATGAACTACCCATATAAACCGTCAGTAGGAAGACTAATTCTGGATTGAAAGAACATAAACATTGTCTTGAGTTGATCACAGCGACCAACTATTCTTATCGTTTAAGTAGTCGTTGATAGAATAATGCCTTTGAACAAAGGTTGGATTTTACTTTAGCTTTAAACTCATTAAACTGCAAATCTAGCAAAGCAGAGGGAAGCTTATACCCCTTGGTAAGACTGGTTGTCAGACTTTTGACGACCCGTAACGACTGTCTAAGATCTACGAAAGACAGTCGGGCCGAACTGCTTTTTTTTTGGATGGTAGATCATCAAATGACGTCTCCCGCTGTGGATGCAGCGGAAGGGCGTGTCAGACTTTTACTGACTAAAACCCACCCGTCGGCTGTGCTACGGAAAAACAAAGCAACTAACGTATTTTTCAAAATCAGTTTTTTTACATATTTGGAACATTTTGCCTATAACGGACACTACATTCACAGAATCATCGAAAAGGCTTTATTTTTCGAGAAAAAAGTTTGTAAAATAAAGTAACTGCAGGTACTTGTCTAACATATCTACGGTAAAACAAAGTAAACCACAATGTCTAAGCAAAAACAAAGTAATTGCACGTCGATTACTTTGTTTTTACGTTGTGAAATGATTTAATTGGCTTTTCATTTGATATAAATTTCTTTTTAAGCCCCTTTATCTAGCTATAAGAAAATCAAACAACTTTACTTTGTTTTTGAATTGTTAAAAATGGCCAAAATGGCAAATTTGTTAACGTAAAAATAAAGCAAGTACAATGACAAATGTATTAAATGGCTTCATTGTCTTTGTTAAAAACAATTAAATGCATTTGCTTTGTTATTAAAACTAAAACTTAACTTGTCCATCTCTTTTTAAATTATTTTCAAAACAAAGTAACTGTAGTTACTTTTTTACTGAATTGTTCTTTTTATTTAATATTAATTTTATGTCTATAGAAAAATATTTTTTTCAATTTAAAGGAAAGTTACCAAAAATTACTCAAAAAATTGCTTTGAAACAGATAGAACTAATTATTTTACAAATTATGAAATAACAAAAGTACTGAAGTTGTCGCCAGTACGTTTTAAATTTGAGATTTTTGGTTTTTTGCTTCTCCTGATAATTTTGCTTGACTGCAATTACTTTGTTTTTCCGTAGCGCAGCGCCGCCGTGTTCCTTCAGTTGCCCATATGCCAGGGCCACGGTACCTCTTTCGAACTAATCTCGCGACCCTGGTAGGCGGACCAACGGCTTAACGTGGTTTGTAAACATAGTCACCCATCCACGGACCAACCGCGGCAAGCGTAGCTTAACCTGAATGACCGACTCGCGCAGCTGTTTTAAATTAGCCACAAGCCCTTCCGAAAATAATAATTGTTATCCTATCATATCTGTACTATGGTAGCATTTATGAAGATTTCTACAAAACCTTACGTGATGGAATTTTTTGTTTATTTTTCTGTTAATCAGGACCTCTAATTCTATAAGAAACCATTATTCGATTTCAATTAATTTTACCCATGCATATCATTAATCAAAATTTAAGTTTCAGGTTTTTAAATATTTTGTATTAGTTGTCTACTCCATAGTTTACTATGCGCAAAAATTTCAAAGACCGAGAAAAATTAACGTCACTTGGCATGCTCATTTTTTTTAATATGTTGCCGTCTTTATCTTGCATTGTTATTTAAACAGTTGTGCGACGGTGACAAGAATAATTCTTAGCGAAAGGTCATGCTAAGTAACGTTTTTTAAATTTCGGTCAGTGATAATTCCTTCGTTCCACTTTTGGCCACTGGTAAAATAAGTCATTAAAGTTTGTGACGATGACGTGTCGGCCGACCAATGAAGATAGGTCCGCCACTCCCCGCGTGCGGGGGAAACAATCCAACTATCATCTATTTTCGAGGTGGGGTCTTAGAGGAGGGGTTAAAAAAATCACCCATCTACGGAAAAACCACAATTCAAATCAATATAAAGAAATACATCAATCCAGCCCGTCCTTTACTATCCGCTACCAGCGATGCCCTAAGCCGAGGTCCGTACCCCACAGGGTGTGCCTTTAGCGAGTAGTCGCTCTAGTTTTAAGTGTTTAAGTCCTGGCTGGAGACCTTCATTTATTAAGGTAGCCACAGGCACGTCCGGTTAGGTTGACATATAGATATATAGCAAAAAAATCAATAAAGAAATACAGACGCTTTCCCAACAAACGGTAGCTATGAAAACTATAATATATAATAATAGGTCGGGGAAAAAGTTTCTTCGCATTTTTTTAAGAAAATTCAAAACATTTTTAATAAAGTTTATTTACATTTAACTAAAGTATGTAGGTACCATTTTGTTCGATAACTTTTTGCCATCTTGTAGGTAGGGACATGATCCCATTGCTATAGAAATTTTGGGACTTCTGGTCAAAATACCGCGACAAGTGGTTTTGGCAGTCCTCTCGTGATGTTAACCTGACACTGCCTAAAGAATTCTGAAGAGACCGAAACAGATGGAAATCTGAAGGTGCAAGGTCAGGACTATACGGCGGATGCATTAACACCTCCCAGCCAAACTCTCTTAATTTTTGTTGGGTGGCTAAAGATGTGTGAGGTCTAGCGTTATCATGATGAAAAACTACACCCCTTCTGTTGATTAATTCCGGCCGATTTCTCTCAACTTCTTGCTTTAATCTCATCAGTTGTTCGCACTAGAGTTCAGAATCGATGGTCCTGCCTGGTGGTAACAGCTCATAATGAATAATGCCCTTCCAATCCCACCACACACACAGCATCACCTTGTTGCGACTTAACCCGGGTTTCGCCACAGTCTGTGAAGCCTGACCGGCCTTTGACCACGACCTTTTTCGCACGTTCTTGTCATACGTGATCCACTTTTCATCAGCAGTTATCAGCTTCTTCAAAAATGGTTCGGTTTCATTACGTCGTAATAAAGAATCGCAAATGAGTACACGGTTCATTAGGTTTCTTTCAGTGAACTCGTGAGGTACCCAAATGTCGAGCTTTTTTGTGTACCCAGTTTTTTTCAAATGCGCCAAAACTGTTTTGTGGTCAATTTCCAGTTCTTCAGCTACGTCGTAACTACTGGTATGCCGATCTTGCTCCACTTTTTCAAAAATTGCATCCATTTTATCCGTAATAGG
Source organism: Aporophyla nigra (assembly GCA_947507805.1). Lineage (NCBI taxonomy): Eukaryota > Metazoa > Arthropoda > Insecta > Lepidoptera > Noctuidae > Aporophyla > Aporophyla nigra. The sequence goes on along the minus strand of OX382292.1, from coordinate 18,525,118 downwards.
GCGACCAGAGCGACGTGCATCTTTGACATCAAAATTTCCGGATTGAAAACGCTTAAACCAAATTTGTGCTACTCTCACAGACACTACACTAGGTCCATAAACATCGCAAATTTATTCGCGGCTTGCGTTGCATTTTTACCTTTTTTGTAATAAAATTTTAAAATGTATCGAATTTCTTCATTAGATTCACTCATCTTGACGGTACGAAAAACAAATGAAAATCACACATTTTCCTAATTTGAATTTGGAATTCTGTTCTTTAAAATTTAAACTTTCAATGATACCAAAACCAGCCAGATACAAATAGTATAGCCAAAGAGATTTTATTACAAGTTCATACATACTATAATGCGAAAAGACTTTTTCCCCAACCTAATACATAAATATGATGAAACATTTCACCATTTGTCATAAGAACAGAGATGAAAATACATAATGTCATTCACACAACGTTATTGGTATGAGAAGTGATAAATCCAATAAATACAAGTTATTTCCGTTTAAACTGTTATTGCTTGCAATATTAGATTTTAAATATATAGGTTTATTCATGTGATATTTATAATAGCTTCATAACGACTAATGCAAACGATAATTTTGTCGAAAGTTGAACATTTACCCAGTTTCGGCTTGATATATTGGTGAAGTAATATCAAAATTGTATCTCGTGGTTCTGCTTCATTCATTAATGCTTCGTGAATACATTTGTATTGACATTTACATTAAAATTTTGTTTGGTAAAAATGAAATTATGAAGGTTTTCAGTAATTTTAATTGTGTCTTTACAAGTCTTTATTGACAGCTAAGTTTTGCCAGTGTCATCGCCCGAGTGGAGGTCGGAAATTATTTCTCTGGAACTTACTACCGAAATATAAGTATTCCACGTGTTAAATCCAGGTTATTAACTATCTATGTGCCAAATTTCATCCAAATCCGTTCGGTTTTTGCGTGATTGAGTAAAAAACATCCGAACAAATACAATTCCACATTTATAATATGTAATAGTAACTTGATTGCAGGTTACAAAACAACGTAGCTGTTTATAAATAAAACTTTTTTTGATTCAATTACAATGCAGTTGGTTGATCAACACAAACTTAATACAAGCTATTTGAAATACCAATCTTGGAAACCACTGAAATACTGCTTATTATTTTAGCATTAGCAAAGCATCTTCTGTCTACCAAAAAGCTGACAGTTTCAAGGTAACAAAACAACACATTACCAAAGTTGAAGTATTGTGTGTCCAATTAGTAAGAGAACGGACCAAAAGCGGCCGTTGTCTAAAAATATATAAAAACACTCTGTTACCATTTGTCACGGAACGCCTTATATTTATCAAGATCCCGTTCCGCATCCGACGTACAGGGTGTGTTGGTGATCAGTACTGTAAATCGTAAATTGGGCTCAAAAATACCAGTTGATAATACATTCAAAGTCAACGATGATGAGACAATTAAAGAGTAAGTTACTGAGAAGGATAAATATAGTAAAAATAGAGATGTTTATAGAAATACCACCTGATAGTAGTGGTTTTGTTAAATATGATAAAGGAGCTTAGAGAGGTATAATAAGTGGAGACTCACAAGACATGGTCAGTACACCTAACCTGCTTCCTGATGATAATCAGAAACAAATACTAGTGTATGGTAAAGTTCGTAATATAAGAGCTTACTTAATGAAAAGAAAATTGAAGATGATGGAGAATTGTAATGTAGACCCAAAGATTGGCTTGATCAACACTTAAAATCCTAAATGTGGCTAATAATATAAATTAACAATTAATTTAAAAAAAAACTGTGTTGAGACAGTTGAAGAAAAGGTTACTGAGAAGGATAAAGATAGTAAAAGCAGAGATGTAAATGGTGTTTCATTATTATATTAAAGTATACCAGCTGGTGGTAAGATCTATATCAAAGACCTTGACGAAGCTAATGAAAAGGGTAAGTAGTTAAGACAAGCGAAATGAAAAAAAAAACAGGTTAAATCAAGTTGATCAGTTTCATATATACAATACTGTTAAATGAAAGTATCGCTTGTGGCGTTTTATCATTATCTTAGTCAGATTCCAAGTCATGACAAAAATTAAGAAGAATGTTTCCCCATAAAAAAACCCATGTCTCCCTCCCTGTATCAACTAGAGCAGTCATAGGAATAAACACGGTTAACATTCCTATAAACAAGATTGTTGCAGCTCTGCGCTGATTGATGGATGCGCCCGCGCAGTCGCTATTAGTGACGGTTTATGGGAAAAATAGTTTGAAAAAAGAATATAAAAAATAGAATTTCGTTTTCGGAACATTGTGTTTTTAATTAGGTGATGTCGTTGTTGATTGTGTCCCATCTTTGAATTTCACTTGACATATAATTTTGATCGGATTTATTTTGAATTTAGAAGTAGTAAAATAACGATGATGAACATTTTAGGAATGTGAAGTAAAGGCGTAAAGTAATAGGAGAAATGATGATAATTGTAGCGAAACTAAAATATTCTAAAAGAACAAAACTGACATGACAGCCATTAAAAGTAAAAAACTAAACAAAAAACATATTTTTATCAAGAAAACAGCGGAACTATTTAAAACGACATTATCTAATATCTTTATTTCAATGGCGCGCATCGTGCATCTAATATATCAACGTGTGAATCCCACAAATGTACCGCGGAAGCGTCGCACGCGCGGCTTATGATAATTTGTATTTTGGGAGCTCGTAATGTTGGGAATAACGTGCTTTTTTCTTATTCTTTTTGTGTGTTAGTGCATTTCTTTGAGAATGTTTCTCGTTGAATACCTCATCATTTCACTGCTGGACATAGGCCTCGCCCAATTTGGGGGGTATGCCATATTAGCCACGGTTGGCAGGCGGGTTAGCGATCGCAGCGTGGTGGTAAGATGCATAGAGAACGCTGCTGCCCATTCTCTGGTAAATCCCTTAGTCGCCTTTTACGACACCCACGTGAAGAAATGGGTAGGTAGGTAAATTGATAAAAATGTGAATCGGTTTGTAACTTTAGAATAACATGCTGATGGCACTATCAAGCCCTCTGAAACCTATCATTCATTATCATCATCATGAGCAGTCCACTGCCGTACATCGGCCTCTCCAATCTCGATTCTCAGCAACTCTCACCGTTACGGATGGCAGCAGCCAAAATAATATAAAACTCTTAACTAAGTGATTCCATATGCTACTGAAATCTGGTTTCAAATGGAAGTTCATACTGGGTCACTGTGTAACACATTTAGAGTAGAATTGGATAGTACATCAACATTTATTGCTTTATATATATGTAGTTCAGCGGACAAATTTTTCGAATATATGAAACAGTAAGTCCAGCAGTGGACGTCTTACGGCTGAAATGATGATGATGATGAAACAGTAAATAGTAATATTCTTTAAAAGATTCGGATTGTGATAGACAAACTAGGGTGCTGGTTTAATTCATTATGACTTATGATTGTTAATACTGTTTGAGATTAAGCCTACCTCGAGACAAAATGAGCCAAAAAGATAAAGAAGTTCATGAAGATCGTTTTTTATGTGAAACGAGCCTTTTCATATTTCCCTATAATGGGCTGCAGACCTTCTCATCTTTCCCTAAAATGGTCTGCCAAATATATTGCGATTACAAAATGAAAAATTACTACACTTTTTTTTTCTGTCAACCATGTAAGATTCTGTTCCATTATTCTAGAACACGAACCTCACAATTCAATTCACTTCTCATTAGTCTCATAACCAAACACAATAAACTTCTATTGCAATTAGCGGCTGCAGTGTTGCGTCAGAGACAATCGTAGCAACAGTTGGGCCACAAATAGTTGCGAGTGGGCGACGCTCGCCACGCTCGACCGGGAGTGGTGACACGGTAAATATTAATATGTTATAATTGTGCATTAATTAATACAGCATATGAGCTGTGAAGTGTTGGTTTTTCAAGCGGGAACTAGGTGACCGAGACATTGGGTCAGATTATTAGGCAGGTGAGTGTTCATTTTCTAATGTGGTGGGAGAAAAAGTGCTTTATTTTTATGGAAATAAAATCGTGGATTGTGAAAAGTGCGCTCTTTTTTTCAGAGTATGTATCTTTCTAACGTTATAGTTAGTAAGCAATTGATGGTTTTGATTAGGTATGCGAAATATTTTTAACCGATTTCAAAAAGGGTTCTCGATTCACATAAATATAAGTATATTTTGTTTGTATATTCTGCGATACCTCCGGGAAGATGTGCGCAGAATTCAAAAAACTTTTTACAAATTAATAACAACCGACTTCCTTAAAAAAACACTACAAAGTGAAAAATAACTTTAATTTTGGAAGTCGGTGTCTTAGGATCTGTATTTAAGGTTGTTTTGCCACCGACTTCCAAAATTAAAGTTATTTTTCACTTTGTAGTATTTTTTTAAGGAAGTCGGTTGTTATTTTTTTGTAAAAAGTTTTTATTTTTAACTTTTTAGTTATGGTAGATACCCCGCACTAATCTAATCGCGCTATTCGTGGATTTGTCGCGCAAATACTTAATGCAAATTGAAGACTTATATGGTTTTCACATGGATCCCAGTGTCCGAATGGAACCAAATTATTGGAAAAATGGGACCATTCGGGAAGCACCAGCTTTCAAATAAAAAAAGAATCTTCAAAATCGGTTCACCCAGTCAAAAGTTATGAGGTAACAAACATTTAATAAAAATACAGTCGAAATGATAACCTCCTCCTTTTTTGGAAGTCGTTTAAAAATACATTCTTAATAGATACCTTAGGAGTGGTCCCATATAAATTTTATTAACTTAGATTGAGGACGTTTTGCGTTGGCTTCGATAAAAATGTATTTAATACACTTGTGTATCTTGATTTTGTTCTAATACTTCCTGTCATTATTGTTAACTAGCAAGTAGTTGTATACCCTGCCGGGGTCACGTGATTGTCCTGCCGGGGTCACGTGATTGTTCGAAAGAGATACCGTGACCCTGGCACATGGGCAACTGAAGGAACACGGGTGGGTTTTAGTCAGTAAAAGTCTGACACGCCCTCCCGCTCCGCCCAGAGCGGGAGATGTCATTTGATGATTTCGCATCCAAAAAAAAAAAAAAAAGTAGTTGTATACAAATTGGTGTGGGGTAGACAATCTACCAACTTTATTTCAGAATAAAAACAACTGACTTAAATAACACTACGAAGGAAAAAAATAAGTAATATCGGAAGTTGATGGCAGACTGATTGACATATTCATAGACATATAGGAAAGGCATGTAGACGTGTAGGGAAATGTGTTACCAACTTCTTTAACCTACATGCTGGTAAAGTCACTAGAGGGAAATAAATTTGTTCTAGAGTGTAAAATGACTCAGTGACGGCTATCCATCTTAAACGCACGTTAATTTGTGAATTCTTAGTCAACATTTCGTATAGTTCGTAAGATACACGGAAGACACTGCACTGTATTATTTTCCTTTTGAAAAAACAAGTTTCTTTTCACCATTCTGATTTTTTTTTATGGGAAATCATCAAATGACTTCTCCCGTTTTGAGCGGAGCGGAATGGCGTGTCAGACTTTTACTGACTAAAACTCACCCGTGTTCCTTCAGTTACCCATATGCCAGGGCCACGGTATCTCGTTTGAACAATCTCGCGACCCTGGCAGTCACCATTCTGACTTAACTGACTTTTTGACTGGCCTGTTAGTGTAGTAGTGATGCCCATGGCTGTAAAACTGAGTTAGTGGGTTCGATTTCCACCCAGGACAAATCTTTGTGTGATGAGCACAATCATTTGTTCTGTCTGGGTGTAATTTACCTATAACATATAATGTATTTAGAAATATATAAGTATATTTATTAGTTGTCTGGTTGCCATAGCACAGGCTCTGTCTAGTTTGGGATCAGATGACGGTGTGTAGTTGTCTTAAGAAATTATTATTCTCTTCTCAAATTATAACCCTCTCACTACACTTTGTTAGTTATGTGGTCATGCATTAAAATATCAAAGAAACTTTCGAAGTAATAACTCGTTGTAAAAGCCATACAGTGCCAACAATACATGCAGCATACACCTAGATTTACGCGACGTCGTCTGCATTCACAAAATACTAGAATTATAAGAAACTAGCTTTTTCTCACGACTTCGTCCGCTTAAATGTTGATAATCGCGCACGCAGACGAAGTCGCAGAATAAAAAGTAGCCTATGTCCTTTTTTGGGGTTCAAACTTACTCCGTACCTAATTTCACTAAAATCGGTTCAGTAGTTTAGTCGTGAAAGCGTAACAGACAGGCAGAGTTACTTTTGCATGTATAATATTAGTATAGATATAGATGAAGCAACAAATTGGACGATAGCATACTGGCCTAAATATCGAGTGTTTGTCGTCGCGTCTTATTCTTCTCTCATATATGTTTGACGTGTATTTTTCAACGCTCTTCAATATTTTTGAACGGCTATTTTTGTTGCAAGACCGCCTCCTTCGTTTGTGCAAAGATTACAATATAGTGCTGCGGACAGATGCGATGTTCTTTAAATTGTTTTAGTTGTTTAAAAATCGAAGTTTAATATCTCTTTATTTTAATTAAAACATGTTTTAAATAAAATAAGTAAATAGAATTTCCCTACCTATTTAATATAAATAAAAACTCAATTTGGTTTTCGCTTTCCTCTTACCAGTTCTGATGTAAGCTTTGGTTGAACTTTGGGAAAACGTAACAGAAGAAAACAAACATAAAGTGACAAAGTGTGAAAGAAAAACAATGTGTAGGTGTACACATACAGAGTTAGTCAATGAAAATAAATTGTTACAGAAATGATAAAAGAAAAAAGGAAATAAATAAACAAAAAGACAAAAACATTGTTAGGAAATTAATAACTATTTTAGATTAAGGAGAATTGTGATCAATAAATAATCAAAAGCTGTAGATAATATAATTTATAATTATTCATATTTGTTTCCTTAGCGATTGTTTTCCTACAGTCTTTAACAATCTGTGGAGTAAAACATTAACAGTAGGAATGGGTTCGATTTTGACAGTTCAACAACGTTCATTACGTTATTTACGTTACTGAGCAGTCTATAAGTTATCATCATCATCATTTCAGCCGTAAGACGTCCACTGCTGGACTTAGGCCTCCCCCAATTTGGGGGGTTTTGCCATAATCGCCACGCTTGGCAGGCGGGTTGGCGATCGCAGTATGGTGGTAAAATGCATAGAGAACGCTGCTGCCCATTCTCTAGTAAGTCCTATGGGTAACAAAAAATCGTCATATGTTTTCTGCCTACGCGACCATCTACATGTTAAAACATTATCTACATTTTCACACGTCAGTCACAGTGTCGTTCTGTGGGCTATTCTACAGCTCTTTATTGTCGCTAGCCCATTGTTTATTTAAACAATAACTGGACAGTTTATGGCGCCGACGGTTTTTACGATTATAAACTATGCCTACATGCCATCTAGTTTTTTTTCTTCCTAAATATTTTATTTTAATTGTCCCAAAAACAAGTGAAACGTGACCACATGATATAATAAATTCACTTTTTTAGTGATGTAAATCGTAAATAACGCTGAAATGATGGCTGTGTTTAGTAATAATAAAGAAAAAGTTTTTTCCCGAGAATGCGGTATTTGATTTAGTGTTGAGTTCCTCTCGTATTTTTGTTAATGTGTGGTTTATTATTAGCACATAGTTAATGGCAATTAATGGTGCATCGCAAGGCGATAAAAAATATCGAATTTATATGTTTAAAAAATTTGTTCTAGGATTATTCTAGAGAAAAAATATTAATATGAAATTCGATAAAGATTTCTATTCTGGATTCAAGAAAAATCATAATTACTTAAAACATAATACAAAAGTTTTTTCCTACTTATAATTTTTTTTCTAGCGCAAATTAATAGAAGGAATTCAAATAACAGACATGCAACTATTTGTAAGATTATTAGCGACTAGCAAAAGAGAATAACAAAAGCCATTTCTTCTATTTATCCCCGTTGTTTTGACGTGCCGCTCTATTCTGGTATTCGAGGAATCACTAACAAATCAGCACCTGTCACTTTTGTGAACGTATCCACGAATATCCGAGCCATTGTTTTAAAAGTAGAAAACAATTCAATCGTCACTTTAAAAAATCTCGTGTTATTTTTGTTAGTCTTTTTAATGGCTCTGCGTATTTTGTTTTAGAATAACTCACCTGCTCTGGACATAGATTATGAACTTTAAGAAGAGTCAAATAAGATTCAGATTGGATGTTTTTCTTGTTGGAATGTCAGATGTTTCGTTTTTAAATCGGGTTGGAGACATTGTTGTCGCTTCTACAATAGGCCTGCTCGCGTTGACAGTTGATAATCGAAGACAGGCTTAACGAAGACAATGGAATTTTCAGTATTGTTTCAACTGAGTGACAAATTGCCGTAACGTGAAATTTTTTCTTCATTTTTCTTGGCACATTGTTCCTTTTCGTTATGAATAATAAAAATAAACAAACCTTTCTTTTTACTTTTCTTTTATTCGTTATTTACGGCCAGTGTTAATGTTAATATGATATATGGGATTATTACTTTAGAATAATTTGTACGCTTCTCTGGACCAAAGTGACTTTTAATTTTATTATTTACTGCTTTTGTCTTATGTGCGAGCTTAACCGTTGTTTTCTCGTTTTTAAGTTGAAATTTTTACTTGCAGCAATATTTTATCTTGTAATCATAATATTTTTGTCACATCATTTTTGGGAAAATATTTTACAAAGATGAAAAGGCTCGTTTTACAATAAGAATGATGTTCATGAACTTCTATATCTTCTTGACTCATTTTGTTTCGAGGTAGCACGGAATCCCAAACAGTATTTATATTTATCAGTCATGATTAATTAAACCAGCATAGGTACTACAAACACAATCTGAACCATTTTGAACAATAGCGCGTATCCATTACTTCTTATGTTCCGCAATTTTTCTGCTGAACAATGCAAATAAGGCAATGAATATTGCTGAACTGTCAAAATGGAATACTTTCCTAATGTTAATCTGTTACACAATAATCCCGCTGAATCTCGTATTTCATTTCGGTCCATTATTTTTATAAACATAAGTACTTTGACATATTTAAATAGTGAATAAAAAAGAAACGATCAGGTTTCTTGCAGATTTGTGATTTCGGTATGCACGGTTCTTTCTAACATCCACGGAATTCCGTTGTATCGAAACAAAAACGTGAAATATCTATCCACTTTGTCATTCCATGAAATATTTGATGCTAAGCACATTGTTTTCCTATTCGGACAATGACTTATTCGCCGCTTACGAGAAACGTCTATCGTTTTAGTGCGTTAATCTCGGAGATTACTGCGTCAAGGCGGATGTCACATAAAGTACACTTTGACACATCTCGAAATACGTGCCGCGTATGTTTACACTAGGACATCACTAGTTGAGAAAAACTACAACTCCCTTTCAAACGATTTTGGACTTTATTTGGCCAAGTTAAGGTAGGAATTTAGTTTTGTGAGCTTTTGTTTATCTTTGCACCAACTGATTGGATTGTCATAATGTTCGAATTTTAAAATGAGTAATAGTATTTGTTTTTTTTTCTGCTGAAATAATGTTTTTTGTCGTTGTCAACGTGGAAAATGTTGACGTAATTTGTTGCTTACATAATTATGAAGTTGTAAAAATAAAAACCTCATTAATACCTATTCATACCCACTTCAATTTTTTTCATACATTTTCATAACGTCACAGAAGATGTCTTGAAATTATTAAAACGCAACCATACGCCATGGCTTTAATAATAATTGTTACTTTAGCTAGCTTGCTTCACGTTTAGGGGGAATTTTTTTGAAAAATCGTGAACCATCACGTTTTCCTAAATTGCAACAACGAGAAAATTTCAATGTTGCAAACTACTTTAGCTCATCCTCCTAAACATTATCAACTAGGAATTATTACTTTTTTTTAATGACATTTGGTGTAAAGTGCCAAGTAAATATATTAGTCATACGGTTGTTATAATAATTACTAGTCCCGGATAAAATAAATTACTGGCACCTATTAAAACCCCTTGAACTTTTGAATTAGGAACAGAAAATATTTAATATTATTAAACGTCAATCTTTTTTAATAATTTTTTTTCATAACGGTTAACTGTTACGAAAAAATATTATATTTAGAATACTTTAAATAAGGTTAAGTACCTTATTTACCTACTTGTGAAACTAATTGTGTTGAAAAATATTATAATTATTTTTTATTCTATTTTTAAGTACCAAACCGAAAAATAATACAAAAATTTTAGAATTAGAATATAGGGCAGGCACACACAGGAAAATTTGACGTCATAGAGAAATAAAATGTAATAGAGAAGTGAAGCGGGCAATCAATCGTTGTGTAGAAGCAATTAATAAATGGCTCACAGCCATACATTTTAGCGCTCCGTTGACGTCAAACAAATGTTCTAGGATTTTTTTGTAACAAGTCTTTAGCTTCATAATTCTTGTCTAATGTGACACACTGATTTGTGTTAAGGCGAAGTTTTAGCTGTCTTCATAATTAAAAGTTGGATTAATTATTTTCAGTAGATTTTGTAAGTGAATGTATTATATGCACTTACGAAGTCTGCCCTTAGTATTAATGAAAAGACATATTCTTTTTAATATATTTTGATTTGTTTCTTATTTATAGTATAATTAATATGTTAACCTTTTTTTTTAACCTGGAAGTATATTTGTATAATTTTAAAAAGATTTATTCGCAGGTAGCAATATTATAAAAATCATTGTCATTGTTTTTTTTTTAAACCAAAGTTAAAGTTGCACTCTGAATATTAATAACTGTTTAGCATATTTTTCGAATAAAATCTTTGGAATCCATTCCACAAGAATCACATTCATCTTAACACACAATGTTTTGAATATCGTCACATTTATTATTGTAATTTATTTTTAAACAGTTTCTATTATAGTTTTACAATAATAACAGTATATTATTAAACTATTTTGAATATTTGTTTAGTTCACTAAATAGTATTTAATTGGTAATTTGTCTGCAAACTATAAACTTTAACACCAATAAAATCGTTTTAAGTGATTCACGAGAACAATATTCCATTAAATGCGTGTTTATTTGAATAATAATGTGTCTAAAAGTAAAAAAAAAAAACATTTTATTTAAAAAAAATCCTAATCCTAAACGTTTTTAGGGATCCGTACTCAAACGATCACAACATCTATTCGTCTTTCACCGGGCTGTTTTTTTTACCCGTACGTAATAAAATGTTCACAGACTGTGTACTACTATGACTGCTATAATAACTAATATTAAATATATATAAATATATTTATAAGTATAATGGCACTCCCCATACATGGATAAATAAAATTGATTAAATATTGTATTGAACCCTTGGTATGCTAGTCCAACTCGCACTAGCGGGTTTTTAGGGGTCCGTAAGGCAATCCACAGAATCCTATTCAGCTTTCGTTGTCTGTCCATCCGTCTGTATGTCACCATCCGTAATTGGTAGTCAGTCAACTGACTACCAATTACGGATGATATTTTCACAGAATGTATATTTTTATTGCCGCTATAAGTAACAACAAATATTAAAACTAAGTTAGAAATTAAACGCCTAAAAAACACGTTTCTTGTATGGAGATCCCATACAAGAAACGTGTATTTTTTGGCGTGGTACAGGGCTCTTCGTGTGTGAGTCCGATTCACACTTGGTCAGTTATTTTTTTTCATTATCTGTACTAATATTATAAAGCTGAAGAGTTTGCTTGTTTGATTGAACTCGCTAATCGCAGGAACTACTGATCCGAATTGAAAAATTCTTTTTGTGTTGGGTAGCCTATTTATCGAGGAAGACTATAGGCTATAGTTATATAGCCTATAGTCCCGCACCTCTTAATTATAGCGTGATGTTAATCACGCTATAACTAAGAGGTGCGGAGCAGTAATGAAAAATGTTGCAAAAACAGGAAAAATCGCACGGATAGCCGATTCGACGCGACGGGAAGGGTCAGGGGAACAAGAAATTTACGCGGACGAAGTCGCGGGCAGAAGCTAGTTATAACATAAAATCTTAAACTAAACGAAATCCCTGAAGGCAGAGTGAGCAAAATATTACATGCAGATTAATGAAACTAAAAACGGAGACTTTATTAAATATACGGTTTGTTACGCATCACACTAACCGAGTGCTAATTTTATTCCCACAAATTGGATATTCAGTTACAATATACGGCCAATTTTATGTTACGCGTGCAAATTTCGATTAAGACGCGTCGCCTTTATGTTTTATTAAATGAAGTTTATGGAGCTAACTGTACCGCGAGTGTGAAAAAAATTACATTTAATTTGGAAGTCTTTGGAATTTTGTGTATTTTTTCATGATGTGTTTTATTTTATTACGATTGGATTACCTTTTGTACTGTATTCGTATTACATTCTTGTGGTTTTGTTCTTTTTTCTATGGTTCAGGTAGGTTTTCTGATTGCCAATCAAAGTAATTTATGTCATCGGTTTCGACAACTGTACAGGCGCACGATTTTAACGATGCATTCAAAATCAGAAGACTGGCCTGTTAGTCTAGTGGTTAGTGAAACTGACTGCAAAGACTGAGGTCGTGGGTTCGATTCCCACCCAGGACAAATCTTTGTGTGATGAGCACAATCATTTGTTCTGTGTCTGGGTGTAATTTATCTATAATAATGTATGTATTTAGAAATATATAAGTATATTTATCAGTTGTTTGGTTACCATAGTATAGGCTCTGCCTAGTTTGGGATCAGATAACGGTGTGTTGGTTTTCCTAAGATATTTATAAAAAAAAGAAGGCATTAATTCAAATAAAGGTGAGAATCAGCACTTTTTGAGACATCAAAATGATATACGTAAGTCACTCAAAACGCCCGCCCTTCACCACTACCCAGTGCTTTAGCTGTGAAGAAGAAGTGGCGCAACCAACTCCCCAGCAGCACAGCTGTCTGTTAAGTTAGAAAAACTTGATTCTACATAATAGTAGGAACTAAACATTAAGAGACACAACACATTAAATTAAACCATTTTCCATATGTCAGCTAGTCAACCCTATATTCAAAAAGATAAAAAAGCATTTTTAACATTATGCTAATTAAGCTCAGAAACATTTCTACTGAATCTGGGATATCATCAAAAACAGACATCAGACTCAAATGGAACTTAAATCAAGGAAGTATTTAATTATAAACCAACTAGGTATTGAATCTTCATCAACATAATTTCAGGCGAAACGGACATAGACCTCCTCCAGTTTGGTGGGGCTTGATATAATCGCCACGCTTGGCAGGCGGGTTGGCGATCGCAGTACGGTGGTAAAATGCATAGAGAACGCTGCTGCCCATTCTCTAGTAAGTCCCTTAGTCGTGTTTACGATACCCACGGGAAGAGATTGGAAGGCGCTATTCTTTTCGCCCGGCGGCGAACGCTACGATATTAAATATGAAACTAGAAATTCTCACAAAACAAAAACAATACACACGTAACCCGCTATTTAGGGATCCCATCAATAACGGGTCCTCGCTTTACACCCCTACCCCCCACTTCCGACAAATTACACCCCCAAACGCGTCAAGTATGACGCAATTATTGGCGCGATCCATCATCGGAGACATGGAACACAACTAAATAATTTTCGGGTTAAACATTTAATTCTGTGGGGTAAAACAACGTCGCATTCATAGGGTTGATGAATGAGTGTATTAGCGGCTTTATATAAGGTTCAAGTTGTGTTTACACTCACTTTAGAGTGATATCGAGTTTGGAGCACTGAAATTGCCAAATTAGGCATGTTATACACGAGCGTCGGTTGACATCGGTCGTCAAATTATGCAGACTTGCCGTGCTTGCTAGAACGGAATTACGCATTATTAGTAAGTTTTTTTTAATCAACGGTAAAAAATGCGCGTACCAATCGGAACTTAAATATAGGTACCTAATTTGTTACGTGTATGTACCTAAGTACGTCCTACTTCCAGCAGCAGACTGCGATCCACACGGTTTAAGAAACCATTTTTCGGACATTAGATTTTTATTAAAAAGCCTTATAGACATGATCATGTAAATGCAAAATTTTGTATCCCCATTAAGATAGCATGTTTAGTTTTTATGGAAAAAAAATGGTGAAAATCATACAAATAGAAAGATCGATAGCGTCTGTAATGCTGCATATTTTGGAATCTCATACCTATCTTTTTTTTTTGTTTCAGATACATATGAGTTTTTTTTTTTGTTTCTACTCCATATATCCGCCATATTGGAATACTTTTTTAATTTGCTCTTTATTTACTCTACACACCGCATAAATTTATTTTTCTCTCGAATCAAAGGCTCTTCCTAGTCGCGATCTTGCGCTCAGCCTATTTCCTACATTCTACATCCATGCCATGACATGACCACTTTCTATTTTTACCGGGATCTTCTGACCCACGTAACCTTTACCGGCGGAAATCTGACTTTATTACGTACACATAAGTTCCTATGTCAACACCCTTAAGAAGTGGGCACTTGTTAAACCTAACTCGTAAGAGATTTGCTGAAATTTCGTAATGAGTTTTCTATTCTATCATTCAAGAACTACAGTCCAAAACAAAACGTTTATCCAACTTTATTACGAAATGAAAACCTTTCGAAAAACAAATTATCCCAGCTACACAATAGGCTTTTCTAATATCGGGGCGAACAAAGCGCCCCTTGGGTTCGCCCCATTCAGTTGGCGGCAATCCGTCAAGAGATGGCGCCACAATAGAGGATTAGCTGCCGTTATTACATCACCTTTGTGGCTGAAGTCCGTGTTATGATCGAGAGCTCAATATTAGGGATTATCACGGCTTCCCCATTTTCTTTGGGGGTAGGAGTGGGTTTAAAGTCCGTGTTTGGGGTATTTCGATTAATATGGTATGGTATGGTATTCGGAAAATACGTAAGCTGATTATTCCTACGTTGACGAGTAAATAAAAGATACGTCCTACATTCATTCATTGACTCTTAGAATTAGTACTGCCACTAAAATGTTGGGTAAATTTAACTAAGATATGAAATATAATCATCATTTCAGCCGAAAAACGTCCACTGCTGAACATAGGCCTGCCCCAAAGGGAGGGTTAAGCCATAATCGCCACGCTTGGCAGTCAGGTTGGCGATCGCAGTATGGTAGTAAAACACATAGAGAACGCTGCTGCCCATTCTCTGGTAAGTCCTTTTATCGCCTTTTACGCCAATTATAATGAGGAAAAAGCTGGCCAGATTGGTTTTTGACACTTCAAAACATAAGAAGGAAAGCCCACAAAAGTTATGCAACAAAAATATTCATTCGATAATACGACACGAGTATCTACTTATATTAGGAGGGTAGTTGTAGGGGTGTAATAATGCTCGGCTTACAACGGTATTACCATTGCGGAAGACGACTAATATTTGTATGGCTTAGGATCAGTGCACAATGGACAAAGATGTTGAGGGTTTATGCAACACTAGCTTTTACCAGCAGCTTTGCCCGCTTATTATACGTATAAACTTTACTCTTGAGTCACTCTATCTATTAAAAAAACTGCATCAAAATCCGTTGAGTAGTTTTAAATATCTAAGCATACATAGGGACAGACAGAGGGAAGTGACTTTGTTTTATACTATGCAGTGATGAAGTGATTTTCAAAATGATCTGAAGGCCGAATCCCGTATTAAAAAATACCGAGAATTTCCTCTCTTATGGACGTTCAAATTCTACTATATTTTTAATTATTTATTACTATTAATTTAAAAATTTGATTGTTTGCTACTAAATCAGGCAAAAACGACAGACAGAACGAATCTGGATGAAATCTGGCGCACAGATAGTTTATGGATAACCACATTGGATACTTCTTATCACAATAGTATGTTCTCTTGTGATAATTTTCGACAGCCATTTGTCGCCCGTAGATACGCGACAGACAAGATTCTACTATAATGAAGTAGTTTTATTTGCCAAAGTAAACACTCCAGTCTAACCTCCGCCTTATAGCAATCGCTCTTAACGACACAATACACACGACGTTCACCCCGCGTTTGATTAACACACGGCCATGTTAAGGCTTCTGTCTTGTCGTGTATAGTGCGCCTTATACCCTGCTGTGTTCGCGGCCATCTTGTCTTGAGTGAGAAATGGAGAAAAGACAAACAGGAATACGTAATGAGTATACAATATTGAAGACACAGTTTAATAAAATATCGTACTATGCAACTGTTGGATAACATAACTTCACATTTGCATTCCGAAGGGTTAGGCAATGGTGCATCTATTATAGTACAACTACATTTGGCCAGTTAAAGTCCCATGTTACAGAGGGTCAGCCTATTGCCATTAACTGGGCATAAATTCAGACTAAAGAAAAACCCAATTACTATATGTTCCACCTGAGAATCGAACCCAGGGCTTCATGCTACTACTAAACCAACAGGGCAAACAGTAATTAATAACAACAAAGCGTCTTCAAAGTATTTCGAAGTGATTAGGGATGGAGCACAAATGTTTGTACTGTATTTTTTTATGTAATAAGGTGTAGTTTTTTTTGTTTTGTTCAAAACGTACCAGTTGCCTAATACGAAGTTACGGAATTGTCGATTACATTTACTTCGTGCGAGTCGCCTTTAGAAAATAAAGCGTCTTTCAACAGGGACGGGTCGATGTTGAAATTAAATAAAACAAGCTGTATGTGAGATATTAAAGAAAATATTTTTTAATTTGAAAGGCCCATTTATGCCATTATTAATGGAATATGACATCGTTTAAATGTCCACCGCGGCTTCGAACGGTGGCACGGATCCGAGAAGTCCAATTTTCAATTACTCTACTGCATAGATCCGGCTGAATCTGAGCGATGGCCTGCGTTATGTTGACTTTCAGGGCATCGGTTGATTTCGGATTATTGGCATAGACCCGCGCCTTGAGAAAACCCCACAAGAAAAAGTCTAGCGGGGTAAAGTCGCATGACCTTGGTGGCCAATTCACGTCACCTCTGCGAGAGATAACCCTACCCTCGAACCGTTCATGCAGAATGTCCATTGTGTCGCTCGCTGTGTGGCACGTAGCGCCGTCTTGTTGGAACCACATGTTGTCCACGTCCATATCGTTCAATTCAGGCCAAAAGAAATAGAAAGAAAGAAAGAAAGATAATACGTTTATTTGCGGTAAATATGACGCAAAGACAAACTAAACACAACACAAATATAAAAAAAAAAATAGCTGGGGAAAATATGCGTCAAATCCACGCAAAACGGCCATCGCTCAGCATAATACTGCGACTCTGTGCGAGACAGAGCCCCAGCGCTGGTTTTCAGCGACAGCCTGCGCTGACGTGTGACGTCGGACGGTGCAGCAAGTCATGACTAAAACGAAGTAACAATACTAAATCTTAAAAAATAAATAACAAAATATTAAAAGGTCAATAAAGAGTAAAAGAGATACAATTGTTAATCATTGATCTGTAGCGCTCGCCGTTGACAGTAACGGCCTCGTCATCATCGTTTTCGAAGAAGTACGGACCAATGACGTCGCCGGACCAAAATCCGCACCAAACAGTAACTTTTTGTGGATGCATTACCACCTGGTGAACCTCATGTGGGTTGTGATCGTCCCATATACGGCAATTTTGCTTATTAACAAAACCATTCATCCAAAAATGCGCCTCGTCGCTAAACATGATTTTTCGGCCAAAATCGGGGTCCTCTTCCAAACGTTCTGTAGCCCAGTCAGCGAACAAACGGCGTTGCCTATGGTCATTTACTTTGAGCTCCTAGGTCAGTTGGATCTTGTACGGGTGTAGGCCCAAGTCCCGACGCAAAATTCGCCAAGTTGAAGTCTGCGAAAGGCCGAGTTCTTGTGCACGGCGAGAAATCGACTGCCTCGGAGTCTCCTGCACACTCTCACGGACAGCAGCGATGTTCTCGGCCGATCTGGCGTTCCTTTGACGTAAGGGTGTTGGTTGGTTGTTTACCGAACCAGTCGTCTCGAATTTGGTGACCAAACGTTGGAGAGTCGACTTTGAAGGGCCACCGCGTCTGCCGTAAAATGGACGTAATGCGCGCAACGTTTGCACTAACGAACACTCATTTTGATAATATTTTTTTATCATTTTGACGTGCTGCTCAATCGTGTAACTTGCCATGGTGGTTTGGCATTAGTAACTGAAGAAATAACAACACATTTGACAGATGCCGCCAAAACAACATGGCCGCCACAAACTGTCAACATCGACCCGCCCTATTTGAAAGACCCTTTACTAGGCTATTTAAATGTGAAGATTCGCCCGATTCTATAAGCCAATTTGCACGCTCATGACTATCATTTGGCTCTGCATTATAATATTAATTATGATTAAGTATTTTCGGAGCAACATTTTTTTCCATCTACCCACATTGAAAACATAAAGTACACATTAAAATACCCCAGAAGTCGTAATTCCTCTTGTACGCACAACTTGGATTAAGATGCACCGAATAATATCAAAACTGATCCAAAGTTATAAGACAAAAACGTCAAAAAAATCATTAAATCATAACGAAAAACTGACTCAGCTGTCATGTTATGTAAACACTCGTGTTTCTGTCTTTTACGAATGACAAAATTATATAATTTACGACATATCATATACAGAAAATTTTGTTTATAATATTGTCACGGAGCGAAAATTATAAAAGTATAATTTATGGTCGGGGTAAACATAACAATCGTATATAAACTAATAAAACGTGTCAGCGGCGAAATAATTGGGCCAGAAAATTATTATAATATTATAAATAGTTTAGTCTGGGTGTAATTTTGTACACTGTCGTACGGGAACAGACCGCGGTCGTAACTCATAATTCTGTTTATAGCGTCGGTGCATCCTTGATACTTACATGCGTTGTGTTGTTTTGATTTTTAGGATGGAAGCGCCACTAAAGGCGAAGGAAATTACCTACGGGGCACTTGCATGAAATCTTCCTTTTCACGATTTCCGCAATTCATTTTCTGTTTTCTTTATCCATGAAGTTTTAATATACTATTTGTTGAGCCTTAACGCACTAACAGTAGTACTGACTTTCATTTTGACAGTTCAACAACATTCATTGCGTTATTTACGTTGCTGAGTAGATTATTGTTTCCAACGTATGAATCTTCAAATTGCTTAGAATTGTGATTATTTGTGTGTTACGCAATTAACATACAGAAAACCTGTTTTTTATGTATATTATATGGATTACAGATTTAAATTAATGAAGAAAAAAACAATTATAACCTAAATTAACTAAAACTATTTACAAATAAAAAAAAATGCGTCGAAAAATCATCCATATCGCTGTCGACTGGTAGTGTACCCAAGAGACTGGCGGCATTAACTCGTTGTATAGCAATGTTTAGCCTCTGGGCAAGGTAAAATCTAGCTCTTGGGTCACGAGAAGTGTCCACCAGCCGTTTTTTATTGATTTCGATGTTCTTAGTGCAGTTGAGGAAGAAACGATTATGATAGAATGGAATATACAGAAGAGTGGGTAAATAAGTACCTAATATTACTTCAAGCAATAAACATATTTGCAGTTTTATATACCACTGTAACTTTGATATTTAATAACAAACAGAAAAAAATTAATACACTACGTTAGTTTTTGTTATCTTCAAACTTTTTGATTGATTAACAGTACCTTCTAGACATATTTTCTGGATTTGAGATCTTATCTCTCATGACTTTAAAAAACTATACAATTGATTGTACTCTTAGCACGCCAGTTATTGTGTGAACATACATTACATATGTCTTTAATTACAAAAAACAGACAGTTATCTCCCAGATAAGTGCTACTAATGAACATTTGTCGATGCTCACTGTGGCTACGCTAAAGATGTTATCGTACCTGTCAATTTTTGAGATCCATATCGCATTCTTGATTGCCACTGAAAGGCTTATTAAGTGAAAATGTTTAAACGCATAGCGAGATAAGAAGAAATATGTATTATTACAAAGATGTTGACTATAATGAAATGTCAATTTAAAATATTTTGGTACAGTTATATAGTAACAGTATTGGTGTTGTTAGCAATCATGATTGTGGACTGCTATTGATAAATAAAATAAATAAATAAATATCTTTGGACAACCAACACACTGTTATCTGATCCCAAACTAGGCAGAGCCTGTACTATGGCAACCAGACAACTGATAAATATACTTATATATTTCTAAATACATACATATTATAGATAAATAACACCCAGACACAGAACAAATGATTGTGCTCATCACACAACATTTGTCCTGGGTGGGAATCGAACCCACGACCTCAGTCTTAGCAATCAGGGTCACTAACCACTAGACTAACATACCAGTCGTATTGATGCCCATGGAGTATCCTCCAGAAAGAAAGAGACAAAAGACCTAGTAGAATTAAAAGCAAAAATAGTACCTTACCTAAGTCCGTATCTTCTATGTATGATGATGTTGATTTCAATAGGGGACTACACGTCTATTTTTTCCCAACTATGTAGGCGTCGGCTTCAGTCTAACCGGATGCAGCTGAATATTAGTATTTTACGTGAAGCGACTGACCACTTATCTCTACAACCCAGTTACTGGATAATTCGATACTCCTTGGTAAGACTGGTTGTCAGACTTCCGGGCATCTGATTACCCGTAACGACTGTCGAATATCCACAAACGACAGCCACGATCAACGATTTGACGTACTTTTCCGAAGCACGGTCATCCGTTGACCTTATACAATTGGGATATTTTTTTATCTATTTTACATCTTTTCCTCACTGCCTAACTGTGAATTAGTTAATCATTTTTTTAACAGTTATTAGTAATAATAAAAAAATACAAGCTTACAACAGATAATTCAAATATCAAAATTACTCGGTCCAAGCATAAATGGACAAAGATTTTATTGTACTTTATAATAAAATAATTCATATAAATAAAAAGTTCTTGTTTATTTCGACGTAACCAAAATTTGATGACGTGACGTGCAATAATTTGATAGTTTTATTGGTTATCGCCGAGAAAATATCATGAAAAGGCGGTCTGTTTTACGATTTATTGTTTATTTTATATTTTGTTTCCGTCTTTAATAAATTACGATTTTTTTTCTTGTCATTAGCAACAGAATCTTTCGAATTCTTTTGATCTTTCCAGTTAAATTGGTCCGTTAATTTCTAGGAGAGTTTTATTAAAATGTTTTTAGTGTTAATATTAAATAATACCCAATTACTGTCAACACTAAAGAGTTGGAGGTCGCAACTGTTACACACTGTATAAGCAGGAAACATAGATAATAATGTAAAAGCAAATTAAATGAACAGTTACTGCTAAGGAAATACGCTTCAGTTGCAGACACGAAAAAACATGGTCTAATTATAATATGTGTAGTAATGGATGTGTTTTTTATGAATACTAACAATGATGTAGGTTGATCAATGAAAAAATACTTTGGTGTCGAGTCGATTATAAAAAGTTAAGTGTCACCTTGTTCATTACGAAAACATACAGATATATTTTTTGAACTTGGTAGTTGATTCGCACAAATTGACAAGTCTGAAACGGGCTGAAATTGGCACTTTTAAATAATATAATAATTTCAGTATCCAATACGCACGAAGTTAATTTATTTGTGGGCGAAAAGACAACTCTAGAAACATGTATTAGGTAACTGGCATGTTTTGAAACTTAGTGCAATATGGTTAAGTAATTTTTTTTTTTTTTAATTAGTTAATAATCAAACCAATTTGATTACAGTTGCATAACATTGAAAACGAGCCAATTGCCGTGAATAAGTATTTTTCGAGGTGTCGATTCGCCCATAATTGAATTCACTTCGTGCAAACCACTTATAGAACACAGTATATTATTTCAAAGTGTGGATTCGCCCATTTCAGGCGAGTTCATTCGTGCGAATCGACTACTAAGCTCATTATTAACTCTGCTTATTAAATATGCTTTACTTGTGAGTTTTTGTAGTGTTCTGTGTTGCGTTTTTTTTGTCTTTTTCTAATTACACTTTCTGTTGTCTTAATTTTTTTCTATCTCATTATGATAAAGTCGAGATAAGACAATTTTATGAATTATTTTTATATTGGTACCGTTCATAATAAGTAGAAGGTTTTTGACCTGTTATTTATGACGGGAAGTGACGTTTACTTCTTTATTTATTAAATACTTGAAGTTGCCCGTGACATCTTCTTTTATCCAGGATGAAAAGTAGACTCTGAACTTTTTAAGGTTATGGTCTACCTATGTGCCAAATTCCACCCAAATCCGGTCAGCCGTTTTAGCGTGAAATCGTAGCAAACCAACATAATAAGTACAAAAAATCAAATCAATCAATACAAAATAAATATAAAGTAGGAAGTGTGATTAGAATTTAAAAAAAAAATGAATTTATTTATATTATTAATATACAGAGACAAAAATTGTAAGTTCGTATGTAAGAGGTAATCTTCGAAAATCTTCTGATACTATTCCAAAAAATTATTTTTTTCTTTCACTATTACGAAGCTACATTAACCCAGTGTCATAGGATATCTTTAATATTAAAACGAAAAACTTCGTATTGAGAAAGTTGCAGGAAGAAACTAGAATCAAATAAAACCAGCCAAGTGCGAGTCCAACTCGCACACGAAGGGTTCGGAGAACCCTTAAATTTTTAATTTTATTATTATTTGTTGTTACAGCAGTAACAGAAATACACATTCTACGAAAATTTTACCTGTCTACCTTCTACGAATCATGAGATACAACCCGCTGACAGACAGACGGACGGACAGCAGAGTTTTAGTAATACTGTCCCGTTGGTTGCTCTTCGGGCACGCAATCCTATAAAGTCACAAAACTTACCCAAACCCAACCGATACCTAAACATTAACAACAAAACCGTCCACCACTCGCCCAGTTAATAACAAATTAACAAAATACAGCTATCCAATCAGCAACTTCAATTCAAGTTAATAAGTTTTGTCTGTGAGTTAATCTTCCGGACAGGAGCAGTGTGTCCTAAGGATTATATTGGCAATCTAATCAAACTTGCTAGACTGTCCCAGGGTTTATGAGCTAGTAGGGATTAGGGGCGATATTATTGTGTTGTAGTTATAGTTTGTTGTTAAGGAATTTATGAAGGGAGTTGTTATTTGCACTTTGTGGGAAAATAATGGTGTAATTTGGTGTTCTATTTTTATGTGTTTTCTGATAATGGCATGTTTAGGAAGTTATTGACATAAGTTGTTTTTTTTTTGAGACAGTTACATTTGAGAACAAAAATTGTTTAGGTTGTCTTTATGATTGGCCGGGTGTGATATTTTTTAAAAAGCAGGTAGGCATATTGAAAAAAAAATATAGGTAAGTACTGGGCAGTAACAAAGTGTATAATTTTTGTTTAATGATTTTGTGCGATTTGGAAAGAACACGCTTCCCTTTTTACAAATGTTTTTATTTAGAATAGGTTATATATATATAACCAAGTATTATATAACCAAGCCAGTTTTTTAATTAAGAACCCAATATGTATAGAGATGCAGTATTCGTTTTTGTATTAAGAACTGTATCTAGATCGAACTAAAGTTGGAAATACAAAAACTGTCTCAGAGCTTTACGCTAGTGCTAAAGTCATATCACCTTTTGTAAGTAGACGGCCTGTATTTTTAATGCGTAAAATTCGAAACAAAAATAATCAATCAGGGAAATCTTCAATGCTTGCCATATGTAAACAAGAAGTACAAAACTGTCTCTAAACAATCTATAATTACACAAAAAAAAAACATCTTGCACTTTGATGACGTCTCGCGGGATTTTACCCTTCTGCAATCGTAAAAATAAAGTTCATAAAATACGAATTACCGTCAACCCCTTACTCTTCAGAGGCCATTAGAATTCATAAATAAGTCCAACAAAAATAAAACGGGACAAAAAACACCCCAACAATTAACAAATTGGTGGCAGTTTAGGGTTAATTCTAACCGCTTCCTACTGTTGTAATTCGAGTTTTCGTTTTTTATTTTTTATTTACTGCGGTAATTCGAATCTTGAAACAATAAATAGTGACAATTATATTCAAAATATAGGTGGGTTATATTTGGAACCCCTTTTACGCAGCGGAATTTTAAATAATATAGTTTCGACAAAATGTCACCTGCTGCTATTTCTTTTTGACATTGATATCAATAGTTTCTAAGGTTCCCTCTACCCAAATTGGGCCGACGAGAACGTATTATGAATATGAAGACTCCACTGTCCGTCCGGTTCATGGCACAGGGCTGTGTCTTTTTAACCGTAAGGTAGACAGTTGAAATTTTCACATAGTGTTTTATAGCGGTGAAATTTTAGCCAATGATAAAATAAAATATAATAAAAACTTAAAGATGGTCAGACAAGAAACTTGTTATAGAAATATGTAGTGTCAAATATTGTAGGGAGGTACGGAACCCTTCATGTGCGAGTGGGACTCGCACTTAGCCGCTTTTTAAAACAAAAAGAACTGATTTTAAATGTCCATTATTTCCGTGAATATTTATTTCTTTAACTTTACAAATTATAATACTTTGTAAACACGTCATAGCTCGAAATAAGATTAGATAAAAAACAAATAAACTTGACATTTGAAATATGAATAGTAGACCATTTGAATTGAGCAATGTAGTAGAAATGTTATTAAAATTATTGACATGAATATTGAAACAGAAAATGTCAGCACCTCTGTCATATCCGGTGTTGAGTAATTTTAGTTTTTTGTCGTAGACAAATGTGGTTATTTTACAATGTAGTTACACACTTGATACTTTATTAGCTAACTAGTTTCTGTCCCCGACTTTGACCGCTTGAAATTACGGCCCCCGACCCATCAGTTCAGACGTTTTTTTTCTTTTTGCTCTGCTCCTAAAACCGTAGTGCGATTTTCCCCAAGAAAAGCTATCAAAATATAAAATATTTATTCAAATTTGACTGGTATTTCTAGAGATTACGCAATTCAAACAAAAAACAAACTATTCAGTTTTATTATTCAAAAATATTATATTTATACGATAACTCATGTTACTCCAGAATAATGTAGCTTTCCTTAAGGCGAGGTTGCAGTACTTTTTAACTTTTTTAAACCTCTGTAAATCTAGCAAAATGGCTAGTTTCCGTAAAAAATAATAATTAGGAAAATTGAACATACTGTTAAGCGCTGTGTGAAGATAGAAACGTGAATTAAAACAATTGGCTCGATAAAAAATAATCATAAAGATGACACTAAATCGCCATTTAAAACATGTACCTTGAAGAGATTCTATCATTAAATCATGTAAAACTTATACCAAAAGATAGGTTTTATTGTTTTTTAGCGCATGCTGAGAAAATATTTTATAATTTCCTTATCATTTTGTCTCCACGAAACAATTATACACAAAATCTAGCAGCTCAAGCGCTCGCAACGACCGGCCAGTGTTCGTCGAAACGTCTTCAACTACAAGAGGGCCTTAAGTGAAATCGGTTAAACAGTTTTTGAGTTTATCCATTACAAACACTGAAATCATTCCTCTTTATAATTTTTTGTACCTATTAGTGTAGATTATATTAACACGTGAAGCAAAAACTTTGTACTTACCCGTTTATACGAAAATTACACGGACGAAGGAGTATGAAATTTGGCATTGTTAAAGTTTAAATAAAAAATAAAAGTTTACAAAAAACTAAAAAACACGCTTCCATTGAAACCCAAACCAAAAAGTACAAAATAATGGAAAAAAAGCGTGGGGTGCTTTTGAGGTATTTTTTATTGATATCAGGCACCCCACGCTTTTTTTCACGCGTGTTTTTTAGTTTTTTTAAACTATTATTTATTTTCAATTTTTTAGGGTGTTTCGAATTTTGAGACGTATGTCAGCGTAGTTTTCGAAGACAGTTTTTTTGCTGTCCTGGTAACCCTGGCAAGGATAATGACACAAAATTTATGAAATTATTGCATTGTCATCGGTCCCTGACAGGTGTGCAAAGTTTGAATTAAATCTGGTCGTTTAAAGTGGGTCAAAATCGCGCTATAAGGAGTCGGTTACAAACAAACATACATACAAACATACAAGTGAAGCTAATATAAAGCGTGTAATAAATAGAGAAGGTTCTGTGTGGTGCCGGACATAAAGAATAGTACCACCACATTTCTTGCCGTAGGTGTCGTAAGAAGCGACTAAGGGACTTACTAGAGAATGGGTAGCAGCGTTCTCTTTGCATTTTACCACCATACTGCGATCGCCAACCCACCTGCCAAGAGTGGCGATTACGGCAACCCCTCCAAATTGGGGGAGGCCTTTGTCCAGCAGTGGACGTCTTTCAGCTGGAATTGTAATAATATGGAGAAGGAGAGCAGAAAGCAATTTTTTTAAATTTATGGTTGAATTTCGACCACAGGGTGAGCACAAGTTAGTTTAGATAAGTACAATAATGTATATGCTGAATTTAGTTATGCTAATATAAATTGTGACAATATATTTGATGTTTATGATTACTAAACCAACATTAATACTTCCACCTACTCGTTCTCGAACATGAAACCCTTCCTTGCAGCTTATTTTTTACAAAGCAAACATCTGTTTGTTATTTCAGTCTATTTTCGGCCCTCCCCTGTCATTGTCCCTCAATTAAGGCGCATATTCATTTTAACTGCCGGTCATATTTCTATCTATGTATCAAACATTTTTATGCGATGTTTTTTGCCGTAATTAGACACTTAATTGAGTAATTTATTAGTGTGTAACAACCTTTATAGCTTGTTATGGGCAGGCATGGCCCGCACGCACGACGGATATTTTTATTTAGAAATTCTTGCTTGTTAATGCGAAATTTTGTGTGTGTTTGTTACTTTTAAGGCAAAATTATCAGACTAAAGGCTCTCACAAACTGGCGCGTGTGACGGTGTTAGAGCGTTTTCTCTGAAAACTTCATGAATATGGTTCAGCAAGAGTCGAGTCGCGCCTGTCTAAAAAAGCCATAATTTGACTAAACCTTTTCAGCGATATAACTTTTATGAAGGAATCGGATATGTTATCTCTGAATAAAAAAATAGATTTTATTTATTTAGGTACTAGCTGTGCCCGCGGCTTCACCCGCGTGAGGTTCAGAAATTATCACACGGAAACGTACTACCCAGACAAAATATATATTACTAGAGCCTATGTTACTCCTTATAATATCAGCTATCTGCATAGTGCATTTCCCGTCAAAATCGGTTCAGCTGTTTCGAAGATTAGCCGGAACAAACAGACAGACAGACAAAAAAAAATAGTTTTTTTGATGTAAGTACCGTATATACTTTCATATGCATTAATTGAAAAGCTCTTAATTTGACACTACAATTTTATTTATTTGTATAGATGTATAGATTAAAACGTAATAATAATAATCAACCTATACTTTTCTGACTATTGGGACACAGACCTCCTCTCAGTGAGAGGGAGTGGGCCATAATGTACCACGCGGACCCTGCGCGAGTTGGTAACGTCACAAGTCTTCGAATTTTTGGTTCTAGAACACGATATTTCCTTAATATTTTTAGAGTAACAATTAAAAACCAACTTATATTTACAATAGTTACTTTATTATTTGACGGAATTGGGCCGGAACCAACGGAGCGAAGACGGCCTCTGTGGTAGCCCTGAGTCACGCATTTTATCACGGTTTATGCTCCCAAACTGTGATAAAAATGTGTGACTAAAGCCTTTCACAGTACTCCGTTCTCGCCCCGTTTTTACAAACGATGTATTGGCTTGCAATTTTATATATTGCTTTTCCTAATGTGGCTTATTAAGTTCAAGTCAATCAGTAACTTAGCTTTAATTTATTTCATCGCCTAATTAGTCTGATAAATTGCATTTAGTAGAGCAATTATTTGTCGAGTTATAGTAGTACTGAGTCTGTTAAATTAAATTTGGCACACAGGTAGTTTATAACCTGAATAAACAAATAGCGTACTTTTATCCCTGTGGTTGTTCCCGCGGGATAATTATCGACCTCCAAAGCTAGTATTAAGATAAATTAATCTAGATAATGGTGCCGATTCTGTTGTACAAAATTATCTAAACTAAACTAAAAATCACTACAATTTGGTTTATTCCTATCAAACGACGATTTCCTATTCTGAAATAGACTAAAGTGACACAACTTAAGTATATTTTAGTTTGACAGCACTAAGATTGCACTGAGTTATTAGTTTAGTGAAAATGTCAATTTTGCTATTCTGAGTTTGCCGGTTTTCACCAAAAATTTTGACTATAATAATTTTTAATCGCGATTAAAAAGGTGTGGAATAAAACTAGTACCTAGTCATGAACAAAAATTCACACTAACGCCTCGCCTTCATGTGCAAAAACACTGCTGTATTTTTTTTTCTTTTGCTTATATCTCGAAAATGACGTGTCCTATCGCAAAAATAATGAAATTTTCGACCCCCTTTAATAAATCCCACAGATATAAATCATAGCACGTGGTTAATATTTTTTCTTTTTCAAACAAAAAGTGAAAAATTCCATATAAAACACGTCCAAGCTGCGCCCTTGCGCGCTCCTTCGTCTCTAAAAAAATTCATTGCGTAATGCACACAAGTACATACCACGTTGCGAAACCAAAAGAAAAAAAAACCGGCCAAGTGCGAGTCGGACTCGCGCACCGAGGGTTCCGTACAAACCTGCAGGTCATCATCATCATCATTCGTCATCATCGTTTATGAAATTAATTTTTTTTTTTTAATTTTTATATTTGAGTTGACTGAATGAAAGGTAAATTGTGGTTTACGATTTATGACGTATTAAAAAAAAACTACTTACTAGATCTCGTTCAAACCAATTTTCGTTGGTAGTTTTCATGGTAATGTACATCATATATTTTTTTTAGTTTTATCATTCCCTTATTTTAGAAGTTACGGGGGGGACGACACACATTTTA
Organism: Aporophyla nigra; assembly: GCA_947507805.1. Taxonomy (NCBI): domain Eukaryota; kingdom Metazoa; phylum Arthropoda; class Insecta; order Lepidoptera; family Noctuidae; genus Aporophyla; species Aporophyla nigra. Next base: position 18,496,174 of record OX382292.1, on the reverse strand, counting down.
CCACTTTGGAAGTGTCTCTCGCGCAAACTATTCAGTTTAGAAAAAAATGATATTAGAAACCTCAATTTCATTTTTAAAGACCTATCCATAGATACCCCACACGTAAGGGTTTGATTAATTTTTTTTTTGTGTTTCAGTTCTATGTATGGGGAACCCCAAATATTATTGTTTTTAAAAAAAATGATATTAGAAACCTCAATATCATTTTTGAAGACCTATCCATAGATACCCCACACGTATGGGTTTGATGAAAAAAAAATTTTTGAGTTTCAATTCTATGTATGGGGAACCCCAAATATTATTGCTTTTTTTCTATTTTTGTGTGAAAATCTTAATGCGGTTCACTGAATACATCCACTTACCAAGTTTCAATAGCACAGCTTTTATAGTTTCGGAGAAAAGTGGCTGTGACATACTCGGACAGACAGACAGACAGACAGACAGACATGGCGAATCTATAAGGGTTCCGTTTTTTGCCATTTGGCAACGGAACCCTAAAAAACCACGTTGAGTCGCGATTGTCAAATTCGTTTTTAGTCGTGTCAAAATAATTTTTAAATTTAAATATTTTTCTTGCAGAATAGCGTTAAAATTCTCAAAACCAAAAGTAAGGAATTTTAGAGATAGTTTAGTTAGTTTAGTTCGGTGTACAACAGAATTGGCACCAACGTTGAACGAAGGCTTCTTCCTTCTATCTCAAAGTAAAGGTATTCCAACCAAACTTTTAATACACATACAGTGTAAGAAGTTCCAATACTTTAATATCTGCAGACTGACCTACATCGGATATAAGCGCCGCTCGTGTGCACCGGGGTTTAAGACGGCCGACATTGCATCTCAAGTGTTACTTCCCTTAGAATTTACGTTAGTGTATGTAAGGCTTTATGCCCATATTTGCTTTGGTTTATTATTTTATGCTGATTTTTGTTTGCATTTGAAGTTGGTCGTGTCGAACAAAGAAAAGAATAGAATACTCATTAATATTAGTTAAGTACTATGCAGAAATAGATTCATATCATCTTCCAAATATTGTTGGTGGTCTACTCATAAATATGAACAACTTTTACTATGGGACCAACACGGAAATCACGAAAAAAGTTTCATACAAAAGTTCAATATTTAATCCCAACTCGACCATTTTGTATGAAACTGCATTTTTTTAATATGATTTCCGAGTTGTCCCCATAGTGTTGAGTGAAGTTTTTCATATTAGCGGGTAGTCCAACCAGTAAAATTTTCAACGTGATAAAATTGTCTTCCTGTAAATATATATCATAAGAGTTACAGGCATAAATGAAAAAATTACAATAAATAATATTGTTAAACTTTTAAACAATTGCCTGGAAAAACCACCTGCTAAGTGTTAGGTCTCTTTTTACTATTTATTTCTCAAATCGTTCTGAATATTTCTATATACACCATACCGATGATTTAAACAAAAATATACTACAACATTACAGCGTAGAATGTGTCTGAAGGTTTTGATTAAAGTCAACTATAAAGAAGGTACGTATAGATACAGCTTAGATCAACTAAATACATGGAGCCAATTTCTTTAGCTTAAAAAAGTCATCAATCAAACTTAATAAAATCATTCCACAAAAGAAACTCCCACCTCTCACTAAAAACGCTTTCCCAACACTAAACCCACAAAAAAAAAACAAAATCTTAACCCGTTGACTAAAACGTCGCACCAAAAATAGTTAAAACAATAAATATATTTCACGTCACTCACATGTCTCAAACACAAGACAAGACAAAATGAAGCGAAATATGGTTATTGTCATATTATGTCAAATGACGGACGAAAATGATTTTAATACGATCCTGAAATAAACCTGAAAGCTTCAGGCGGCTGAATTGGATACGTTAGGTGTCAAGTTGCTTTAGCAAATAAATTTTAGTTACATTATTATGATTTTAAACAAAGGGAGAGTGTTTCTTTATGATGAGATGGTTTAAGATGAGCCATTTGACAGGTTAAGACGAGTAACTAAGTACCAAAATGGATAATTTTATTATGGTATTTTAAAAGAAACTTGGCGAAAGTGAGGTGAGGGTCTTGGCTACTTTGTGTGTGTATTATAAGTTGTTTGGTTTTTGCAAAATAAACAATTTTTCTTTTTTTTTCTTTCTCAAACTTGCAAATTAGATTATGGGACTTGGAGCATTGATGTTCCAGTGGATAGTTTCATATCAATGGGAATAGGTGGAAAAATCTAGTTTATTTTTACACGCTTTATATTAGCTTCACTTGTATGTTTATATATTTGTATGTTTGTATATTTGTATGTTTGTATATTTGTATGTTTGTTTGTAACCGACTCCTTATAGCGCGATTTTGACCCACTTTAAACGACCAGATTTCATTCAAACTTTGCACACCTGTCAAGGACCGATGACAATGCAATAATTTCAAAAATTTGTGCCATTATCCTTGCCAGGGTTACCAGGACAGCAAAAAAACTGTCACAAACTACGCTGACATACGTCTCAAAATTCGAAATACCCTAAAAAATAGAAAATAAATAATAGTTTAAAAAAACTAAAAAACACGCTTCCATTGAAAACCAAACTAAAAAGTACAAAATAATGGAAAAAAAGCGTGGGGTGCCTGATATCATTTAAAAAATACCTTAAAAAGCACCCCACGCTTTTTTTCCATTATTTTGTACTTTTTAGTTTGGTTTTCAATGGAAGCGTGTTTTTTAGTTTTTTTAAACTATTATTTTTCTTATTTGGGCTCTTCTGCTAAGTATCTTAGCTGATGACACTTGGTTGATTAGTGTAAGTTATCGTTAATTTTTGCTTATTTCTTCAAATATCTGGACGTCTAAAATTATCCTACAGGAATGTATTGCTAGGTTTGAAAATGTCCTATGTCCTACCATAGCTTTGTATATTTAATCGCAATACGTTCAGACGTTGAGGCGTCTTAAGTTTCAAAATACTCGTTTTTATTTCACTTTCAATCATCTCTGTATATTTTCCTACCCAAAAAACTTCAACAGACATTGTAGAACAAGCTTTAAGAAGTTAATTGGTGTGTACAAATGCAAATGTCAGCTTAATGAAGCTCGTTGACAAATCAATGTCTTTTTCTTCTAAACTTAAAGCTTCATCTCGGGAATTTAGATATCCTTCTAGACGTTAAGGGCGCTTGCATACAGATACAGGTTGGACGAATGGGTGAATACGATTTTAGTATTACTATGAAAACTTTGTGGAAATTGATCTATTCGTTCCGATCCAGCCTGCCACTTGCTGCCCTCTACCAGCGATGCCCTAAGCCTGGTCCGTACCCCACAGAGGGTGCCCTAAGCGAATAGTCGCTCACGTTTTAAGTTTTTTAAGCCCTGGTTGTAGGCCTTTATTTATTAAGGTATTAGTGTTATGTAAACTTATGTATATAAACTTATATTTATGTTTTCTCTATAAGTGATCTTTTGAGAAAATAAATATATTTAACTGTAAGGTAGCCACAGGCAAGTGTGGTTCAGGAGCCGACAACCTCATAGAATGACCTGCGAGATATCGTTGAAAAAATTGTTGTTTCACCAGAATCGTGTCGCATCGTTGCGTCACGCCAGTCTGTATCGAGGTCCCGTCAAAAATTTCAGTCGTAAATTTGCCCTACCAAGGCTAAAGATGGCCGCATTTTTGTTTTGTTTTGACAACTCTGACATACACAATGTTGCAGTTTGACATGGTTGTCATGGAAACGACATTATTATTGTGTGAGCTCAGCTTTTTCACTATGGAGACATTTTAAATCTTTTTGATTAATTCTCTCTGCATGCGCATGCACTTCGAAACTTAGACATTTGGACTACACTTGTTCTTATCGGACACTCATGGGTAGGATCTGTACCTATCGACTTCCACCGACAAATCGGGACCGGAACACGTCTATCTTTGTACAAGCACCCTAATACCAGAGGCTCTATTCAGTAGAACATATAGGGTAGCTATAGGAGCGCGCGCGCAGGCTAGACCCCCGTGGCGCGGCGCATCTTGATGCGGCTAACGAGCGCCCGAACAATGTCTCTATTAGCTTATTCTGGAGTTTTAGATCAGGACTACGGAAACTGTGGAGAGGAATATGATGAAATTTTTTTTGCAGTGATTTGTTGATTTATTTTTTCAGTGAGTGTTGCAAAAAAAAATTGTTGCTTTTGCAAACATAACTATGAGTTAATTTTAGAAGATTTTAACAATTGAAAAGTTCCTTCATTTTATTATTATAACATTGTATGTACCTTTAAGTTATATTATTTTATCTTGTTCGTATTGTTTGATCTCATAAATAAAAGAATCATTTTTTATAAAAACAACTTATAAATAATAAAGAATAGGAACAACCATGTATGGAAAACAATACTAATTGTGAATAATAGTAGTCATAAAATAGCAAGCCGCGTAGATTTATGAGTCACTGTATATTTTATCATACATTTAAAGTTGTAAGTATGAAATCATTAACATTGTTTATAACATACAATAATAGTTAATAAGAAACAGGTGATTTCTCATCTTGCATCACGCATTATTCTCCAGTAATAAGAATTTTAAATAGGATTTTCCTTTACCATAAGGTTGTAACGTATTAAATAAGTACACAGTATTTTTAATTAGGTACTATAAAACTGTTAGTCTGTAGTGTATTATTTTACTAAGATACATATTATTTCGAACTAGCCAAGTCAGGTCATTGAATTAAACATTTTAACGGTCAATTTTTATTTTACAAATACTTATTCATTTGCTGCATTACATTCAAAATTCATTCTATAGAATTTATAATAACTGCGAATTTGGGACTCCATATTAAAGCTAAAGGAAACTGAAATATTTCTTATTGAGACAGTGAAAAATGAATCAAGTCAAATTAATAAAATCGACTCCACATATTTTTCTGCCCGATGAAACAAGACCCGATCCCCTTACTCCACTATGCAAATAAAGTTAGTAGCAAAAACAAAGCGAAACACGGTAATTACACTTGGTGGAAAATTAACTGACATCGATACGGCGTACATGCACTGGCCTGCACGGTATGGACGTAATGAGTCGAGATATCGAGCCTTAGTGCACGCCAGTGTATTTAGAGAAACATTTTTTTGCACTGAAGTACATTTTAATGAGAACAATTAAACGATTTTAGTTGGAATGAGTGTTAGGTGTTTTTTGCACGACAGTGTAAATGTCGTTTTGTGTGGGAACAGCAAAGTTTAAATAAAATGCAACGATTTGTTCAACAGAAAATGTTATATCCAATATTTCTTGTTTTCGAACTTAAGGCCATTTCTCCTGCCAGGGTCGCGAGATTGTTCAAACGAGATACCGTGGCCCTGGCATATGGCTAACCGAAGGAACGCGGTGGGTTTTAGTCAGTAAAAGTCTGACACGCCCTCCCGCTCCGCCCAGAGTGGGAGAAGTCATTTGATGATTTCCCATCCAAAAAAAGGCCATTTCTCGTAATTAAAACGGCCAAAATCTAGTCGCAGTCTCATCTCGGCGACAATAAAATGTCAAAAAGTTATCAAAAATGTGTGGAAACTCGAGGTATTTTTGACACATTGAGACTAATATTGGACTGTAAACGTTCTAAAAATTTCAGAATTGCCCCTCTCCATACCAACAAACACGTCTCCCAAATAAAATTGACATACCGAAGGGCACAAAAAACGCAGTCTATTTTCGTCCGCCATTTATAAAATAAAGAAACGCTATCTTTTCTGCATTTGAGGGTTAAGTTAACCCTGCGATCGCCACATAAATCTGCTGCAAAAGGGTTGTAAATCCAGCCAACCCCTTCCAAGAGTAGTGATGGATAACCACCAGTTTATTTTGACCTCACTCTCCTTTCTTCCAGTTAAAAATACGGGGTCAAATGGGGATATTGCATGGAGGGCCAGGGGTCGAACATAACTGGTCGATATGTATAAATACGAATAAAAATTTCAAGGAGAACCGAAGATATGTTTCGTTTCACCCTTTCTAGTCTATTTTGTAAATTGATATTGGTTTTTCGGACCGTTTATCTTTTGGGGTGTAAAATTTTAATTTCGTTTCAATATAATTGCCTTTCGTGAATGGCTTACTAGTTGTAGGTTGTGAGTTCGAACACAGGCAGGAACTCCTACTGAGAGAGGAGGCTTATGTCCCAGCAGTGGAAACATTATAGGCTGATTCTGTTGAAGTTACAATTCAGTTTGTCAGATATGTATAGTCATTGTTATGGATAGGTACAGAACAGGACAGAGTATTTAAAAATAACAGCCGAACGGCTCGAACGAAGCTTAAGATGATTCATCATTTCAGCCGTAAGACGTCCACTGCTGGACTTAGGCCTCCCCCAATTTGTGGGGCATTGCCATAATCGCCACGCTTGGCAGGCGGGTTGGCGATCGCAGTGTGGTGGTAAAATGCATAGAGAACGCTGCTGCCCATTCTCTAGTAAGTCCCTTAGTCGCCTTTTACGACACCCACGGGAAGAAATGGGGTGGTGTTATTCTTTACATCCGGCACCACACGGTACGGTTAAGATGCTTGCTGCATTCGAATCGTAAACGGGTGACCATACATTACCTACACATCGAGACCCCTCCGTGCCTTGGATAGCACGTTAAGTCGTTGGTCCCGACTGTTATTCCTAGTTTTTTGCCAGTCATTACGGGTAGTTGGAAACCCAGAAAGTTCTGACTACCAGATGTATCAAGGAGTATCATGTCACCCAGTAACTGGACTTTGGAGAGTCAGACAGGCAGTCGCTTCACGTAAAATACTGGTATTCATATGCATCCGGTTAGTCTGGAAGCCGACCTCAACAAAGTTAGGAATACGCTAGGCAGATATATTGTTAGGCTAAGTACAGACATGTTTATTGACGGTTGCATTTCACGAATTGCAATTTGGTGATATACCTATTACCTTTACATAAGCAAAGCTAAGCAAATCACAAGTTGTTGTAAAATAGAACTGTCAGTTTAGCTACAAAATCTAACCCAAAACTATTTTTGTAAGGCCGACATATTTTACAGATACAAAATCCGATATCTCAAAATATCCAAAACAAATAAAGCAAAAAAACCTATTCTATTCACACAAACAAAATTTCACAGCTAGAAATACAAGCAAATATTTCAATCCAATCGGTTTCTATTCCCCTGCTCGTGGGCTATTTTTTACTATTTTTTAGAGTTCCGCAGGTGGAAACACGGCTCACCATTAAGGTATTGACGCGGGTAGTCCGCTCCTTTACGGAACCCGCAATAATTCACAAAGAAAGCCTACCGACTGTATGGGAGCCGTGTTTGGGCACAGAGTAGCTATAGAAAATAGAGTAATCGTTTTATACGGATGTTAATATAGAAAAGAGTATTCGTGTACAGATTTGGTGGAGTCTGTGTTCTATTGTTAAGTCTTAAGAAGGATGTTAGAAATTTGTGTGGTTATTTTTGTTGAAACTTGTAAAAATACCGTGTTGCGAAGTAAAAAAGGACACAGAAGGCGAAATACAATTTTTTTTTTAAATTGCTAGGTGAAAATCATAAATTAATAAATATTTTCGTTTTCCTAAAATCGGCAGGCCGATATTTCAATGTTTTAATTGTAATATTGCACGGGTTATACACAATATGGAGAATAAAACTCTGTCACTGTCAGTTATAGGTACCATCACTAAATAAGTAAATTATGATCACTAAAAGTATATTATGCCTATTTAAATAAAAAGAGTTTATTTATTATGTTACGATGATTTCTACCAAGTAATTTTTGAATGGAATTTCAATACATTAGAATAAATTACATATTTTACGCATTTATTGTTCCCTGCAATAAATCCCACATGAGTGTGCTTTGTCTCGTAATTATCTATCAAAGATTTATGTTTTTTTAATATTTTTATTGTGAGATGCTTTAACAGACTGTACGTTGTTAGGTAGAACTTAAACATAAAAAGTTTTTTTTCTACATGTTACTTAGCAAATTGTACTTACAATATCATGGTTGCTAGCCAGCTATCACACTTTCATAATTAAAAAAAGAGTTTAGATAGCTCTTCTCCATATTTTAACATTTCTTCTCCATAGTCGTATATTTTTATTTTTATGTATTGTCTCGCAATTCAACCTACTTTGTTGTTGGCTGCTTTTATCTGGGTTAAAAAAGCTCTCCAGCCAGAGTAGGCCTCCAGCCAGAGCAATCCTCCAGCCAGGGCGACTCGTATCGATGATTCCATTTCCATATGTAAGAATTTTAACACAGAAAATATGTTTCAGTATAACTCTGTCGCAGTCTACTCTGTGGACATCAAAGACGCCGGCAGTTGGCATAATTCAGTGCATACAGTATGCACTGATCGGCATTTTATCGGCGACGTCGGGGATGCTCACTAGTTTATGTAACCGATATTCTCTATTGAGACGTTATTGCAATATGTTGCTTTGTTAGTACAATTGATACTTGCTGTTTTATTTCGTAATTATTTCAAAATTTGTATATCGTTTTTGTTTTGAATGGAAGAAAGACATTTTCTTGTTACCCGACTATGTTGAAGTCAAATCGAAAGTAGTATGTACGTTGTATGCCGAAAAAACATGCATAAAATACATGATTTTGTAATTTGACGACGTGTGACTCCTATCGATTTTTTTCGGCTTTACAATAACCGAAACTTTGATATAAATTGTATATACTGTTTTAGTTGGCGTTTTTGCCTTAGTTAGGTTTAAGTTTTTAACATTCTTTATTTAAAGTTGCTGTTGTATGTTTAGAAGAAAATTATGAGTGCGTCAAAAGAGAACTTTTAGCAAAAACTATACATAATTGAATGGTATTATCATTCAACCAATATCTAATTTTTCATTTATAATGAATGGCGATAAACAGTAAACTATTAAGATTAAAATATTTACCAGAAAAAAATAATACAGAGTGTTTTTTTTATAAATTTATTTTTACTTCTATTTTCACACGTTTGACGTCAAAGTTATAATAATAGTTAAATTTACAACATTATAAAGCAGTAAAAAATGTCACATACACAAATATAAAAACGTAGGCAGGTGTCATAAAAATATGTTTAGTATTGTAATCTAATACTTTTTGAAATGGGACTATTATATTTGCTAATTATTATTATTTATGACAGTTGTAAATTATGTTCCATGTAGACAAGATTTTTATGAAGCGTTTACTCTAATTCTATTAATAAATTATATTATACTTAGTAAAATAGCAGAAAATAAGCATTATTTGTTTCAAAAATGTTTACTGGTTTTGCATTTTTGTATAGAATAGCTGTTTTATGTGATGTTTCAGATTTGACTCGATAGTAAAAGTTGTTAATATTCATGAAAACTTTCACGTACCTACTGAAATATTTCCAGCAAATTCTGAGTCATCTTGTAAGATAAACAAAAAAATATGATTTCATGGCGTCATCCAAAAACAAAAATATTATTGAAATATTTAACAAAACTAACATTATGTAAATAAGGATACCATTCACAATCATTTTCATTCAAATCACAAATTCATCTCAAACATAGAATATGGCGCATAAATATTATACCGTATCATCCAAACGCCAATTAACTATATACATATATACAATTTAGAATAAATAATATAAATTCCATTCCATTGTGATGAATGCTATCTTAGGTATTTCTTAACAATTCTCCGTTAGAATTATCTAAATTATCTATTAACATACGTATAGTTTTATTATAATAATATTGTACCAGAAATCTGGTATTTTGATATGGTCAAAGATTGTGTCAACACTTATTTTTATTTTTTATTTGTGGTAAGAAAACTGTAAGACAATGAACTCAAAACTTGATTAAAATTAAGACCCTATAATTATTAAAAACGACTTGTAATTGAACGTAATGACATGACAATAACGTTATTTTTCTTTCTTGATTTAAGCTACCTATAAGTCAAGAAAGAAAAAAAAATGTTATTGCCCTAATTCTAAATCAATCTTAATATTTTTTTATTACTTGGTCGATGCGAAATAATGATGAAGGTGTAAATAATATTTTAACCTACTTAATAAAATAATCTGTGGGAAAAACTGAAACTTAATAAAAGCAAATTTACTAAATGTGTGTTGTCCGGAAACTTTAGAATATTAAAAGCGTTAAAACCTGTCATTGTATATCATTAAGGCCTACAATAATTTATAATGCGAATCATAATAATATATTAACACTACGTTTCCCAGCTTACTTTTGATATAGATTTAATTGAACCAATATTTGTTCAAATGTTTCGGCCAATTTTGATACAGTAAAATTAATACCAGTATTTTGATATTAAAAAAGGGTCTAAAAAATATCGGGGACATTTTTTAATCTAGGGATTAAAAATGTCCCCGGATGTAGATACCAAGGTTTTTTTGAAATCATACCGAATATATAAACTTGTCGCTTGTATTTTTTTCTAATTACTTACCTAGTTTATTTATTTGGAAATAAGAGAATAAATTGCATAAAAATCGCTTTAAAGCTATCAAAAACAATAACTACGTAACAAATCCCGCAAATCCATCTACCTAACATTTTTACCTAAAAAACAAAAAAAGTGCCTATAAATTAAAAAAAAAAAAAAACAAGCAGCTACTTAACCCTACGATTCGGAAAGCCGATGTAAAAGGCCGGTTGGACACTACTCGTAAATTTATGAAGGTGGAACATGATTATGTTAATACAACTCGTATGTTCGACATATTTGTGATTTTCTCACGAATACGGCGACATTTGGTCTGCCTATAATGTCATTGAACTCAGTGAAATTGGTCGTTGGATGCGTGCATTCTAGAAATGATAATGCGTATACATTTTTCGTAAATGATACTGCTGATTTTTTTTTCTGGTGTTTTCTTTTCTTCATCGTATTGTTTCTTTTTATTATATTAGCGGTGGTAAGTAGGTATAGTTGGGGGTTAGTTAATGAAAGCTCAAATTTGTCTGATTTTCCATAAGAAAGCTTTTTGTATTATTTAATACGCACCAGCAATCTTAAAATAATAATAAAGAAAAAACATAACTTTTTTAAATATGGCGCAACTTTTTCTCATTGATCATATATTAGTCTCATCTAGACCGGTTTTAAAAGGAACGCAGGATTGATATTTTGGGCACACAATCCATTATTTTTGTTTTCGATTTTTTGAACCTGAAAGTTCAATAATCGTAGATACGTTTTTCCATCCAACTTTTTCTAGATCCTCCTCTCTAGCTTTTACCCATTGGATGAAACCAACAGTTTTTTGTAAGTCTGCCATTAGATAGGAAACCCACAAAGGCGCGTGCGGTATAGTAATTAGCAAATGGCCAAAGATCGGGTACCGATACCGATACCCTTTTTTATTTCTCCTTTCCCCTCACTATTCGGTTAGATCCTTGGGTTTCGGGAAAAAATAAAAAAGTGAACGGCGTGTATACGATTACTGATCACGACTTTTACTAGATGAAGTAGTTATTTGACTTTGTATTTGTTTTTCACGATGCTGTAATTCAGGAAAAACCCTGAATTAAAGCATTTATTTTAAACCATTGAATATTTATGCTTTTTGTTTAACGCACCGTGTTTCGGCTGATTACAAAACGATTTAACTTTGTTAGAACTAAAGTTAGATCATTTTGCCTAAAGCTCTGAGCCCGTTGACCATTTTTAACTTTATTTCGATTTGTGCAAAGTTTTTAATACAAAAGTGACAACTTAGCACGGGACTAAAATGTTAGTTTTGTTATAGGAATTGTTTTTTGATTTCCATTTGGTTCTTATTTCAAAAAGAGGCTCGATGGTTCGGACTAAATTATTTGTTTTGTAAAAGGAACTGTGTTTCGATGTTCATTAGGTTCTTATTTCAAAAACAGGCTTGGTAGTTTAACTTTAGACCGTACCTACACAAAATTCTTATTTTGTAATAAGGATATTGTCTTTGTTAATGACTTTTAATAGACATTCACACATAGACGTAATAAAATCGCGGCAGTTTTTTCTTGCACTGGATTTTCGACTCTCAGTGTTCAATCGAGGATTGAGAATCCAATACAGTGCAGCACGAGTGAGTCTCAGCGCGTCAAAAAAACAATGTTCGAATTTTAACTTTTGTCACTAAAAACGGTCCCAGCTGTTTTCAAATCGTATTCGCAGATCTTCGACAGTCGTTGCGGAGTAGTCAGTAGACTAAAAGTCTGACATCTAGTCTTACCAAGGGCTATCGTGTTACTCAGTAAATGGGATGTGGAGGTCAGATAGGCAGTCGCTCTATATAAAAAAAAAAATTTAAAATTTAAAAAACCCCCGACACAAAATCAAAATCCCTTTAAAAAGTAAAAAATAATAAAAAAAACTCAATCTTGAAGTACCTAAGTATGTATTAATAATTCAAAAAAAAATACGTCGCATTGGGGGACCGCTCCAAACCTAACAATTTAGGTACTTACAAATAGTCTATTACCTAACTGAAGAAAACTTTTATAAAATGACTTATAAATATTGTATTTAGGATACGAGCGTCAACGACGTCTGCCCTCGCAGAGCGGTCCCCCAACGCGACGTATTTTTTTTTTGAATTATTAATACATACTTAGGTACTTCAAGATTGAGTTTTTTTTATTATTTTTTACTTTTTAAAGGGATTTTGATTTTGTGTCGGGGGTTTTTTAAATTTTAAATTTAATTTTTTATTTTATACTTTTTATAGGTATACTTATTATAATGTAGATTTTGTTAAGTTGTAAATACATAGAATTTCGCCGTGGCCAACAGGAAGATGGGAAGCTTCCAAAACCAATATCAATTCAATTTGATGATGCCACTTTCGGCCGGAGTTGTGTTGACGAGAATGGATGGATTCTGATAAGGCCACATAATGTAACTTTTCAAGGTCTTAGAGGATATGGAAATATTGAAAGAACAATGTTTCCTATAATTTTATGTTGGGCGATTACGGCATATAAGTTGCAAGGGATGACAGTTGAAAAAGCTGTGTTTTACTTAGGTAAAAGTACTTTCGCAAAAGGCCAAGCCTATGTAGCCTTAAGTAGAGTATTTTTACTCTGCTTAAGGCTACATAGGCTTGGCCTTTTCCTTGGATGGTGTAGCAATTTGTGAGCTCGACCAAAGAAAACTATCTAATAACCCACATGACAAATCATCTTTAGCAGAATTGCAAAGACTGAGATGTAGTCATTGATACTCTCACGTGACAATCGGATTTCCATGTCCCAATTTTCCCACCACCAATTTTCTCATCAAGCGAAGCTTGAACATTCTCGATTAAGTCATCAATATTCTCTTTCAGTGCGCTTTCATTTGAGACCCTACTCGAGTATATTTGTAGACATTCGGTTATTCTTCCCCACTTTCACCCCCCACAACTTTTAAACGGCTCAACCGATTTTTATCAAACATGTCTAAGAACACTCGCACATAAGTCACCTTTAATACAAAAAAATAATAATTGAAATCGCTTCATCCGTTCGGGAGCTATGATGCCACAGACAGACAGACACACAGACAGACCGACACACAGACAGACACCCCTCTTTTCCGTCGGGGGTTAAAAATACTGGTATTCAGTTGCATATGGTCAGACTGGAAGCCAATCCCAATATATTTGTAAAAAAGGCTAAGCAGGCAGATTGATTGTATTCATTGCCCGATATAACAATCAACTAAAAATATCGTAACTCGTTTATGAGTTTTGAATAACTTGTTCCTTCTAATCTAGCTCAATTTCCACGACGATTTTAACGACCAATCAAAAGACATTAGAAAGATATCAGGTCTATTATAATTCAAGAAAGGCAGTCGTGCAGAAGTAACTGAATATAAAACAATACTTATTTCATGAATTTAAAAGTATTACGGACATCAAACAACGGTTTAATAGACGGTTTAATTGTGGCTTCTATGGTAAGTAACCTAAGGTTCACGATTGACCTTAATAAATGCTCGATTTGCTTACAAATAAAAATCGTGTCTTTTGAAAGAAATTTTATTCGTAATTGTTCTTTATCTTCTTGCGAATGATTTGCGTTTTACAACCAAAATAGAAACCGCAAAATGTTTAATTGATATAGGTTTATTTTTCAACATCATTACTTCAACCAAATGACGTCCACTGCTGGAAGTACGCCTCCCCCAAAAAGAGGGGCTAGCCATAATCGTAAAGGTTGGCAGGCGGGTTGGCGATCGCAGTAAGATGATAAAATACATAAAGAATGTTGCTACACATTCTCTGGTACGTGTCTTAGTCACCTTTTACGACAGCCACAGGAAGAAATGAAATGGTACTATGCTTTATGTCAGGCACTACACGGAAAAACACGGTTTATTTTTCAATGATAGTTTATTAAATAGCCAATATTTTGTGTTAACAATACTGACTGTTTTACTTAGTAACGATAACTAAAGTAAAAGCAAAAAAATCGTTTATTTCAACATTACAGTTACATTTTTAAGGTAGCGTTGGTCCCAAACTAGGCACAGCCTGTATCTTGGACACCATTATACATAAAAACATTTGATTAGTTTGAAACAATATGTTGAAATTTGCGACAAATAAAAGTAGTAGTTAGAAGTAGTCCTCTTCGAGACTACAAAAACACCATTTTGGTGCTCTAACTAAACTATTTTTTTTTTTTGCTGGCCTGCACTGTCCCACTCCTGGGCAAAGGCCTTTTTTTCCTCCTCTTGCTCCAACTTTTGCGATCCCGCGCGTCCTCCTCCCAGTGTTGACGGAACCTAACCAGCTCGTCAACCAATTATTATACCAAAATATTTATTTTAGTATGTAGATCAAACACATAAAATACAATCTATTTTATACCGAGCTATCAAAATAACATAGCTACATAACAGTACATTTATTTTACGACTTACCGATTTAAAATCAATTATCGATATCTGAGATCGCATCACTATCGTAAATATCTTGTTAAGACGTAAACACTACCAAGTTATTGATCCCAAAGGTCAAAAACTAGTATAACTTGAACTCTGGCTTCTTATTGTTAGTTGTCACGCGAGATTTTTTTGTTTCTGGTAGTGTAAATGAGAAGTGAAATAGGTGGGACTATAAAGAAGCATGCCAACTGACGGATGGTAATCAATTTTGATGTTAGATTATTGGTTAAGCGCGAGTGTGTAGATGGTACGAGGTACCTAGATGCAGTATGTGGACCTGCACCCCTAGCCAAGTTGATTATCTACAATCGTTAACGCTAGTCGAAAACTAATCAAATATATGGGAATGACATCATCTCAACGTTAAGTCACGTGGTTAAAACAAACGAATAGAAAATTCGTAGCCAAGTTCACAACGTTGGACTCCCGGCCACCGTAGGGGACTCCTGGCCACCGTAGGCGCGAGCTTGCGGGTGGCGAGCAATGGGTAGCTCGCCGCCCGGTAAGGACCAAGCTCGGGTCGACGGCGCGTAGTGTTCCACGCGCGCCTCAAAGAGATGTCAGCAGTACTGAAGGGGTCTGCTAGGACCGATGCCTGCCGGGGTCACGTGATTGTTCTAAAGAGATACCGTGACCCTGGCACATGGGCAACTGAAGGAACACGGGTGGGTTTTAGTCAGTAAAAGTCTGACACGCCCTCCCGCTCCGCCCAGAGCGGGAGAAGTCATTTGATGATTTCCCATCCAAAAAAAAAAAAAAAAAGTTCACAACGTTCAAAATGATAGAATGAATTGTTATCGTTTCTACAATGTTCAACGCTCCATCCTCTGTTATAATGTCGTTTTTCTAAAGACATTATAGAACGAGCGGCCGACTCAGACGCGTCAACATGGCTACCAACTTATCGTTTTCTACAATTGCTGACACCGAGGCGTTACCGATTGGAGAACGGAATTCGACACGAAACGGCTGTAACTTGGCTAGGGGGGCTGAAAAGTAACTGCTACCTTTGTTTGAGAAAAGGCTTTTCCGTGCAATAAGATATTTAAAGGGGCAAATTGTTATAACAAATATGTTTCCTCTATTAACTCCGAATCCTGCTACTTACAGGGTGACAAGGATATCGACGCACAACCTGGTACCATGGATTCAGTGCATGATTCTGGACCGGTATGCAGATTTTTTTTGTTTGGTTATAACAAAAAAAAAAAAAAAAATGCTGCCAATCATTTTGTTTTTTGTAACACTGCTGATGTGATGAAACATTTCTACGCGACGCGCGACGTCTAAAACCATGTGCTGCATTCACAGTTTCAGTTTTCACGTCAATGTTGCCACCCTGTATTAGTAATAAAGATGAAGAGTTGGTTTGTTTGTTCTACGCTAATCTCTGGAGTAGTACCAAACTGATAATATAAAATTTATAAATACTGTTGCTGTTGATAGCCCAATTCTTGAGGAAGGTTATATGCTATACTTAAAACTGTTACTCTGTCACGCAAAAACTGCTGAATGGATATGAATGAAATTGTAGAAACAGTTAATTTGAAACCAGAATTAACACATCATCATCATATTTCAGCCAAAAGACGTTCACTGCTAGACATACGCTTCACCCATAAGGAGGGGGGGTTTGCAATAATCGCCACGCTTGGCAGGCGGGTTGGCGATCGCAGTGTGGTGGTAAATTGCATACAGAATGCTACTGCCCATTCTCTAGTAAGATATAGCAATAAATGGCCTGTGCTATTCTTTATATCCGGCACACAGGGAATTAACACACATAGGATACTTTTAGACGGACGGACCAATGAAGATGAGGCTACAGAAGCTGGTAAAAAATATTTCATTCATTACTTTAGGTACAGTCAATAGAGATTAGTAACAAGGTTCGTCGGGTATAACGATACGATACATTTAGTAAGAAACCGATGGATGTATTCGAATGAAATTTTATTTCATCACCAAACGCGGACTTCCAAACCTAACGGTTAAGCTTTTACATAGAGAACTATTTACTTATTTTACCCAACAGGTTTTATGTTTTTATAGTCAATTAACGTAGTAATTGTTAGAGTTATATTTAGTTGGCGTGTTTTATTCGTTTCGAACAACAATTCATTAATTTATTGAAGGCAATCAAGGTTATTATGAACGTACCACCGACAATGGGCAAATGGATTCGAATAAAATTTCTCGAATTTCGTGTTTCTGTCTAAATTGGCAGGCGCCGTTCATTGAGAAAACTGAATTAGCCTAGACGCGTGTTAGACGAAATGCATGGTTTTATGGTTTCTAAATTGCTCTGACTAACAGAATGTTTATTAACATAACATACCATTACGCCCGTATTTCTCGAAGAGTTAGGTAGAAGTGTATCTATTAGTGTACCACTTAGAAAGAAAAAAGAAAACAGTGAACATGACGCAAAGAAAGTCAGACACACACAGAAAAAGCTGTGGAAAAACATGCGTCACATCCACGCAAAACGGCCATCGCTCAGCATAATGCTGCGATCACATCATAATGTGTGAGATAGAGTCCCAGCGCTGGTTTTCAGCGACAGCCGGCGCTGTCTTGATGATCGGTGCAGCAAACAATGAGTAAAATAAGTAGGTATTACTACACTACTACTACTACTTTCATTTCGCCGGTTATGTTTAAGCCCCATGTAGTAGACGAGACTATTTCAATCAATCGGTCACGGATCTACATTCCGAGCGGCTACTGAAAAATTCCAGATGAAAAAAAAAAACCTGTAACACTTTTCCCGGCCCGGGAAAGAAACCCAGGACCTTATGATCAACTAGATGACGACCACTGGATGAACGAGGCAGTCAATAAATACCAAAGATTTCTGTACCGATCATCTGACTATCTCCCTTTTTGGCAGACTTGAACCAGTACCTTCTCATAGATCAATCAATCGATAAACTCAGTCTATCGCAGTCCACTGCTGAACATGAATCTCACCTATGCTGCGACAACACCTTGCTTTTCCACCTTTCGTATCCAGTCTGTCCCAGCCACATTTTGGGATCGTCTCGTCGATATGTTAGGTTTGTCGAGCCATCATGAACTAGCTCGTAACAATTTAGATAAGTTTATATAATTATTAATTAATTTTATAGATACCCATGTAAAAACTTACCTTTTTCTAACTCATCCCGAAGATCTTGAAATGAATTTCACTTCGCGATTTTATCTGGAATTAAAAAGATTTTAATTAGTTACCATAATTATACCTACACACACATATTATTGCCAACTGTAGCAGCACCGAAACCACTTTTTTTACTGAAACCCACCCGTGTTCCTTCAGTTATCCATATGCTAGAGCCACGGTATCTCTTTCCAACAAATCTCACGGCCCTGGCAGGACACATAAACCCTAAAGGATATCAACCACTAATGCTAAATTCAATGCATTTCGTTCAATTAAACACATTACAGGTACTTTTGAATGGTCAAGGAGTTGGTTTGTCAGAAATATAAAGCCGGTTGTCCATTCCATAGCGTAGTAGAATCCTATGGAGAAGAACGGGCAAGAAACTCCATGGGCATAATAACCAATCAAAAACAAAATTTCTCAATACATAGCGTCAATTAGCGTCAGTAGGTACCTATCTACTTCCACCGTATCTAAGTATAAAAATACATACCCGTGAAATACATTAGATACACAAGTTTTCAATGAAATCATTCTTTCTAAAACAATCAAAACAAATATAATTGGTAGATCCAATATTTAAACTGGCCAATCACTGAAGTTTGCTGATGATACCGTGAAAATTGTTATAACACGCATGCCGTCATACATTCTGGCGTTGTTTACTTCGGAGTAGAATGCTGAAGATATTTCACAAGTTAATCAAGTCTATCTTCTTTCTTTTACATCAAATATGCAGCGCCAATAACTAATTTAAAGAATTCGGACCGAGAATGTGGATCTTCAAATTCTTGAGTTGTTGGGTGTCAAAGCTATAAATACGAATAATATTTTTCTGTCTTTATTATTAACAGCAAACAAGCTTTAAAAATGCTTGCTTGAACGCGTTTTGTTTATATTATTTCCTATTTATCATAGCTATTTTTTTATTATCATTCATTCGGTGGTACTCATATTTTTTGGCTCAAAAAGATCTAATGCCTAAAATCCCGCTTCTTCAATCAATGTGTCCTGCTAACAGTGACTTACGGTACCAAGATACGGACGCTCATAAAGGAGACTGTCCATTGCATACAAGTAGCACAAAGGGCCACGGAGCGAGCCATCCTTGACATTACCTTACTAGACTGAGTGCGAAACACCGAAATCTCCAAGTGGAGTTGATCAGGACATCTACCTAGTCGAAGAGATGGCCAATGATTTAAAGCTAAAGGTCTAAAGGTGGCCAAAGTGAGGCCAAGGAAATTAGGGTCGTCCAAAAGTGGTTGGGTTGATGATATCGCCAAAGTTACGGGATTCACCTGGATGAAGAGCACACGGAACCGGGAAATATGTCAGAAAAAGGGGATTCCCATACCTATCAGTGCACAGTGGGTAATTCTGGGATGAAATGGAGATGATTTAGAAAAAATATATTTTATGCAGTGGATAGGTACCTATCCACTCATCATCATCATCATCATTACAGCCGTAAGACGTCCACTGCTGGACTTAGGCCTCCACCAATTTGGGGGGCTTCGCCATAATCGCCACGCTTGGCAGGCGGGTAGGCGATCGCAGTATGGTGGTAAAATGCATAGAGAACGCTGCTGCCCATTCTCTAGTAAGTCCCTTAGTCGCCTTTTACGACACCCACGGGAAGAAATTGGGTGGTGTTATTCTTTACGTTCGGCACCACACGGTAGGTACACTGCTATAATATACATATATATTTTTAAATTTCAATTCAATTTACTTAGGTTTTATTTTCGAACCTCATGTTCATCAGCTCCCATAGCAGTAACTACGTTACGTATTGCCCTAATAACCACATTGCTACGAACAGTCTTCCTTTTAGTCACACAAACAACAAAACAAACACACTTAAACGTAATATCTATCAACGAATCAACAAAAAGCAACATTTAAATCGCAAGCAATCACTCTCCTTTGAGAAGTACCGTGTGAATTCTGTTCGAGCCTCAGTTGCCGCAATCGATTCTGAAGACGATAATTTTAAAAAGTGATTTTGAAAAAATGCAAGAACAAAAGTGCCGCCTGTCTTTCGAAATTCGCAGATTACAGCGGCATCTGATAAACCAATAGGCGTGTAGTCATGCAGGTGTAGATTGGCCAGTGATTAGGTTTTTTTTTTTATTCATAATTGGTGGGTAGATACTGGTTTTGTTTCTGAAATTCTGTGGTATAGATTTTGGTAGGTGGTGGAAAAATTTGGGTGGTGAATTTCTGTTACTTCATTTATTTATGCAGAACAACAGGAAATTTGCATTAGGTGCCTTTGACGTATGTATGTGGTATTTTTTATTACAAAGGCTAGCGATAAACTGCGAATGTTGTTTTAGTTTCTGTTTTTGTGTGTAAAAATTAAAAAAAGGTATTTTGTAAAAAAAAAACAATTCTTAAAATACATTTTGTATTGCTAAATTTTGGGCCCAGCAAATAAAAAAAAATAACTTAAATAGTTAAAAAAATTACTCATGTAATATTCGATATCAGCACGCTCTAAAATTAAGAAATTAAAATATATATTTAAATTATAACAAACACAAAACATAGGAACACGCTTAAGCTCTCCTAATATCACGAAGGAACACAAACAGCCATTTATTTTTTGCAGAATTAATCACCAACCATGTTTACAAATTCCGTCATTCACTCAAACGTTATCAGACCCAAAAAAGGCCCTCCAGCAACACAACGAAAACATTTAAATAATTACGAATATCTGGGGTCCAATTATCGGCGTCCCGCGCCAATGCTCTGCGGGCGGACTACAGGAGACAAAGTGTCGAGATGAAAGGCACCGCGGCCGATTGTCGCGGCATTGTATCCTCACTCGTTAGTCCGGCATTATCGTATCAAGATTTATTTTAACGATTAAGTTTGTGGTGCAAAGGAGAGGTGAAAAGCGATTAGTGGTGTTCAAAACTCTTTACTGAAATTATAGAATGTCTATGGAGTTTTTGTTGTTTGAGTGGTCTTTTCTGAAATTACAGAAGATTTTCTAAAAGTTTCATTGAATAATAGTCTCATTTGTTTGTTAAATAAAATGATTACTTACTTACTTACTCATTCTCAGTCTCATACTGAAACGATTTCTATGCTTACTGGTTGTGTAGTATTAAATTAAATTAATAAGAAATATACAAAAACTGTCTATTCTGAGTTTTTTTTATCATTTGAGAAACAAAAGAAGTTAAATAATCTTGTATTAAAAAAAAAAGATTAATGTTGATTCACAATCTGATCTAAGCGATAACCAATGTCAAAAAGTTTTTGACAAAGTACACTAGCTCAGATTATGTACTTGAAAATAAGAGAATAACCCCGTAATTCTACAAGGGTTTCGTGCGGTCCTTACTGAGGCTGCTCTTTATTGAGGCTGGTCTTTACCGGGCGGCGAGCAATGGGTAGCTCACCGCCCGGTAAAGACCAGGCTCGGGTCCACGGCGCGTTGTGTTTCACGCGCGCCTCAAAGAGATGTCAGCTATACTGAAGGGGTCTGCTATTACCGATGCCTGCCAGGGTCGCGAGATCTGTTCGAAAGAGTTACCGTGGCCCTGGCATATAGACAACTGAAGGAACACGGGTGGGTTTTAGTCAGTAAAAGTCTGACACGCCCTTCCGCTCCACCCTAGAGCGGGAGACGTCATTTAATGATTTCCCACCCAAAAAAAACCCGTTATGGTATTCACTTTAGGAATATAATTTAGTCGATAGTTGCCTCCTAAATCCATAGTCATCATAGAACTGTATTTTTAATAGATCTATTCTCACATATAGGCATATGAAGAACTACACTTTCTCTCTCACACATGAAAGTGACAGCTAATCCCTCCCAAATCGCTCCCGCTGCCGCCTATAGCCTGGAACCGCCTTAAATTCAACGATTAACGCTTATAGCTTCAGTCATTAAGCCACAATTGGGCTGTGTGCACCTTCACAATTATAGACCGACGGCCATTGTATTACATGAAACAATATGCCTGTTTTGTTGAGTATTGGCTATTTCAATGGAAATAATTCCGATTGAAATCAAGGATTGCGGATTTATGCAGAAATTATAATAGTTTGAGGATTAATCATGGTCGTTAATTGAAAGGCTTTGTTGCAAATACCCACACTAACACAGTACCTACTTATGTAGTGTATAGTGTATCTTTTAGGTAACGGACTTACATGTAGCAAATACCGTATACCTATCTATCTACAATTACGCATCACACTGTCGTCACGCAACATTCTGCATCGCGCAAGTAAAGTTTACCGCGCGACTATCATTTATACAACGTCCCGACTTCAATCATCAGACAGTTGTCTACTAGACACAACACGTGTCTAGTCCGAGGATCCTCCATTTTCTATGAAAGATAATGAACTTTACACACTATTCCTCATACTTCTACACCTACATTACAAAACACGTTTAAGCCAGTGCATTTTCATTGCTCCTGTAATGATTAAGTGAAATTGAATGAATTAAGGTCTGCATTCATTAAAATATAACACAATGCCTTAACAAGATTCTAATATTACAGAATGGATATATTTCGTCCTCTTGCCACAATTGCAACATAATAGTCACAAATAAATGATTTTAGTTTTGTAAGTAGTTTGTACAAACACTTTTACACGTCAATTATATTTTTAAAACTTGAAGAGGCCGAAACGAACTCAGAGGTCACAGTCTCTTTTAAAGTCCAGACATAATTTTTTTTGGTCACAACATGTGAAAATCAAGAAGATTGGTGTCTGTAATGGTTTTTTGAGGAAAGACCCACATAGATTGAGTGGACCTGTCCAGTCTGTGCACGCATTTGTCACGGATCGTGGAGCACGACTCAGCTCAATTAAACGATACCTACATCTAAAGTTATAATTCTGACAAGTCTGTAATGTACCACAGTCGGACAAAGGCATCCCTACTCTCTTTCCATTTCACTCTGGCTAGAACTAGTAAGGATACCCGCCCTATTCGAAGGAGTTAGAATAACACATCCAAAGGAAAATTTGTATATCACATTCTTGGTAACACCATATTTTACCTTTCAGCATGCAAACTACATAGAAAGAAAACACAAAAATAAAATGAGATCAATAACACTTGTTTGAAAATAGATCTTATACTTCATCCTGCAAATATTCAAATAAACTGTAATATGCTTTATTTATCAAAACCTTTTTAGTTTCTTTTTGAACATAGTAGGCGATGTCGCCTCCATTAAATACTTAGGTAGGTGATTGTGTACACGGGGTACAATCAACATGCTTGGAGCATCTGAAACTACTACAAATATTTCCTTTCACAGTTCCATAAACAATCAACATTGTACCAAGTTGCGGACTCCCCAGTAACATCCTCTCAAAAACCGATACAGTACATTTTATTACCCCTGGCTTTCTTTAAAATTGAACCATTAATTCGTCATCCAACTCTGTCACTGACTTATAGCACCATTGTCTCTTATAAGGGACGATATTTCACGATGCAACATAGCAAATTGCTTCATTTATAACGGAATGGTACCAAAAAAGTGCGCACGGTACCTTTTGATGGTACCCCAAGTATTTAGGTTAAAAGGTATTGTAAAATTTTATGTGTAATGATTTTTAATGCACATTTTCAAGGTCTTCATTTCAAGAAAATGTACTGTTAACATTGTTTGAACAGGATCAGAATTGGGTATGTCTTTTTTATTTTATTTTTTCTGGAAGGACACTGAATGCCATTGATCGATTGATAACTTAGCTAGATGGTTCCTGTATTGTGACTTTGTGGTCTAAACACATATATAAGTTTATAAGCATTCAAATAATTTTAATAGATAGTCATTAGGTACCTACTAATGTTTTCAAGAACCTAGTAATATTTGGTTAGTTTCGAAAAGTGTTAACCCCAGAAATTCAGTTCTTTAAACGTCTTTAATATTTATTTAAAACTTCTTTGGCAAAACTTTCATTAGAATGATCTGCGACCAAAAACCATCATGAAGATAAACAAACTATAAAAAATAGTCTTATACTGGTACTTCTTTTTAATTGCACAAGGTATTCTTCGACAATCCAACATCAACTAACTCGCACTAAATGACATTTTTGTGCACCCCCTAGAAACAACGACATGATAGCCGTTATTTGTAAGTGCTGCCAAAGTACAATAACACATTCAATTGTCTAAGTTGTCATATTGAAAACACACCCCAAAAGCATGTTAACAACGATAACTCAAGATAATACTTTGACAGCGTTGCCACAGCGGATGCCGTAGTGAGTGTATTAAAAACCTGACGACCACCTCGAGGACCTACGCATGTTACCCCCCAACATGCAAGCAAATGGGATTTTTCGATTGATGGCAATTGTCAAAAATCTATTTCCCGTCTGGACATAGTTCCGGTGGGCACACCATGTTATTATCCCGAAGCCATTATGTTGTTAATTGAAAGGGTCTAAAACGGAATTGTTTTTGACGAAGTTTCGTGTGTTGTGACGAATTTGGAAAAGGGTTGTTTTGTTTCGGCATTTATTTTATTCTGTAAGCGTGTTAAAATGGAAAGTTAACATTTCAGAGTATCATTACTCATTTAAGTTAATTCTAAAATAAAAAAGCAAGTATGCTAAAAAAGGTTTGGGGCACTTACATACAGCTGAGATAAGAATGATAAAAAGAAAAGAAAGAGGGATGTGTGGTGTTACACGATTGAATAGAATAAGAAATGAGTAGGCTCATAAGAGGAAGTCTGAAAGTGGCACCGATAGCTGAAGAGTTGTGTGGAAATCGGTTTTCGTGGTATGGGACCGTGATATGGAGGAATGAGGAAAATGTCGTGTGGAAAGTTTTGAGTATGAATGTTGATGGCTATAAGAGGAAGAGGAGACCAAAGAAATGATGAATGGACTGTGTAAATGATTTTATGGATAAAATGGGGATGACTACTGAGATGACGACTAATAGAGAAGTGTAGAGGGGAAAATCATGTTGCACGACCCCAAATAAATTGGGAAGAGATTTCTTTAGGAGTGGCGTACTCCTAAAGAAATCTCTTCCCTCATCATATTTATAAGTATTTTTCTATCCCTTTCTATTTGTCTGTATGTACTTTAATTAAATTACTGTTCATATAATAACACAAATATTTCTTATTCACAAATGAATTAAGTATCGTAATATACAGCATAATGAAATTTCAATACAAAACAGTTAAGACTCATTATGCGAACAAGGTATCATTAAAAGACTTTAATATCCCAATAAAAGCTTAAGCAACCTGACACCCCGCGAAGTAACAAGTACCCACAATTTCCCGATACACAATCAGACTTAATAACATCGTTATAACAATAACACAAAAACTATTCTGTATTTTTAAATATTCATTTTAATCGGGCCACAAGCAATTATTGGCTTCGTTGCGCCGCCGCCAACCGCTTTAGAGTTGCCACCCGTTGATACGACAGCGTAAGTGACAAACACAACAAATTATATCACATTATGCCCTATGACGTACGGTTTTGACGCCCAATGTAAAACTATCTTCAATTTTTTTTTTATCAACCAAAAATATTCAGAAAAAAATCTGACTTAAGACCATGTTACATTGGTCCAAAATGTTGTGACAAATAAATGAATACTAAACACAGCCTATAGGGGGGCTTTAATTAAATAATTTCTTTACTTTACATAAGCAATCAGATTCGTGGTTTACCATACAAATTGTTCTAACTAATGTTTATAGTTTTGAGCTATGGTGGGCCTTTTAATATGAAATCCGATAGGGAATAAACGAGTTATAAATATTTTTAGGTTATAAATTGAATTTTGAATGGTATACTTAATGAAACTGTTATGTTAATTACAAGTTGGGTTTAATTTAGACTTTTCTCTGTGTTAGTTATATATTGATGAGTTTAAACTTTGAAGTGAGAATTTTATAATTAAAATAAAATAAAGATAACAATTTGAGGGTATTTTTAACCTCAGTAATGGCTACTTTTTAGAAAAGGCTTCATAATTCAATAATGAAACAAGTATAAGCGCTTTTTGTATTTAATACAGTTGGTATTATTTAATTCAGTCATCTTCATCATCTGCCTCCATCATCGTGTCTGTCTGTCTTGTTTGCCTTTTCCCAACTATGTTGGGGTCAAAGCTGAACAAGACAACTTACAGTAGGGTGGGTAGTGTTGGGGGCGATAAGGCCTCCCATTGTGTGTTTTATGTTTGAATGTTTTTTGTTCATATAATATATTTTCTGGTGTACAATAAAACATATATAAATAATTAAAACATGTTACTTATCTATACCGTGTGTATACAAATTCACAAAACATGACCTATACAGGGTGTAAGGAACATCGGTTTCTGTTACCATGGATTCAGTAAGTACAGGATTTTTGTTGATAACCGACGAGCAATGTCTTCGTGGTTTAGAATCATGTGCTTTATTAATGTTTACACAACACGTAACATAACATCACGCCTTGTTTCCCTGAAGGGTTGGGCAAAGGTGTACCTATAGTACACCCACATTTCGCCTGTTAGAACGAAGTTCCTTATGGCGCGTTGCGAAAAGGGGCTAGACCGAAATTAAGAGAAAAAGTTGTAATGACACTTTTTAACCGACTTCAAAAAAAGGACGAGGTTTCTAAATTTGACCGTATATATTTTGTTGTTTGTATTTGTTTTGTATGTTGTTGTTTTTTTTGTTGTGAGTAGAGAGAGAGAGAGAATATTTTTGTTGAGTGTATACAGGTTAATAATAACAATAATGAATCCTGGAAAGGAACTTCGTTCCATCCGGGTGTCCCTTGTTATGTTTAAGTCCCGTGTAATAGGGGGCGAGCCTATTGCCATTAACCGGGCACAGATCCAGACTCCGGGCTGCTACTGAGAAAATCCAGATGGAAAAACCCAATAACACTTTGCCCGACCTGGGAATCGAACCCAGGACCTCATGCTCAGCAGTAGCGCTGGTGGCGATGGTTACATATTGTGCGTTAATGTTCTTGCCACCGTGTATACCTTTTTTTTGGATGGGAAATCATCAAATCACTTCTCCCGCTCTGGGCGGAGCGGAAGGGCGTGTCAGACTTTTACTGACTAAACCCCACCCGTGTTCCTTCAGTTGCCCATGTGCCAGGGTCACGGTATCTCTTTCGAACAATCTCGCGACCCTGGCAGACCGTGTATACCTACCCATTAAATACTAAACTTGGTATTTTAAAAATCATTTATTTGTATATTTATTTATATTTGTGAGTCACGCGATTAGTGAGCCAAAACATCGAAAATGTTTGCACAAAACCGTTAATGCTACTAAGTGACAGCGACAAATGATTGTAAATCAACATTGATTGCTAATCAACCTACTGAAATTGGTATTTTATCAATAAATAAAATAAAATATATCCCAACATCACCACTTACTTAATACCTCCCATTCATCTTAGAATTAAAACTGCAATCGCATTCCAATGGCCTTGTCAATATAAAATTACCGTTACGAAAATCTAGATCTAGGATACAAAAATGTGGCAAAAATGCTGTTCAAAAACAAGTTCAAACAGCATTTTATTCAAAAATTCCGAAGCATTTAAATATTTCTAAAGTCCCGTATTCATTTGGAAAACAAAGTTGCGCAATACTACTATTTACTAGATTCCCAACAGACGTTGCCATGGAAACAATGAAGCTTAGAAAAATTCCGAAATTGGAAAGAAATTCCCAATTTGAAAATTTACTGGACATTTTTAATTTTTTCTTTCCGTAATAACTTCAGAATATTATGACCATTTTAGAACGGAAAAAATATTGCCAAATTGGCCTGGCCGTTCAAGTGATTCGCTTACTAAACGAACACAGTTTTCTCAGTTTTATTTTATAGATACATTTATTCATTTCATAAACACTTAGTCTATTTCACAATAAACTTGGTTTTAGCCACACAGCGAAATCCTCTCAGGGTTTATTATTTTAATCTTAAAAACAATGATGGTTACTAAAATAGTACTTACAGTATACTACTTATGAAATAAATTACGAAATTATCATCATTTATATTATGAGTAGTAAACTGCATCAAATAAATTATGATAATTTGTTCAGAGATACATTAATTGAAAAATAATTATGTAAGGAAATGCTTTGATTTTTACTTTTTAACTTTTCGTACTAGTTTTTTTAGTATGATATCTGGAAGTCTTAAGAAAAGGGTACTAAGTTTATTTATATGAGACGTAACAGTTTTGTATCAGTAGGAATTGGTTTCATTTTGATAGTTAAACAACATTCATTGCGTTATTTACGTTGCTGAGCCGACAATTCCTATAAATAATCTTCAATGGGATTCCGATTCTGATAGATAGTGCGGTTCGCAATTAGGGTGCAGATGCAAATGTTCTGTATTTATGTAAAAACGAGCCCCAATATTATTGCTAACAATATTTAGGTACTACTACTGCTGCTCTCCATTATATAGGGATAAAGAAAAGAAAGAAAATAATAATTAATTGCGGTAAAAAATTATGCCAAAAAAAAAAACTGACAAGTTGGGGGAAAATAAATATAAAAATATAAATATTTTAGGACAACCAACACACCGTTATCTGATCCCAAACCAGGCAGAGCCTGTACTATGGTAACCAGACAACTGATAAATATACTTATATATTTCTAAATACATACATATTATAGATCAATTACACCCAGACACAGAACAATAAAGGAAATATGCGTCACATCCACGCAAAACAGTCATCGCTCAGCATAATGCTGTGACCCTATGCGAGATAGAACCACAGAATACCTACGTGGTTTTACACAAGAAAAGTTGGTCCGTTCCTTACACAATTCAATGAACTTTTAATCTCATATTTTGATCTTTAACCCCAATGAGAAAGACCATTTTTTCTTCGTATTCTTTCCTCGTTACAATAAATATATAAGTCCCATTTCTACTGATTAAAGTAACACTCTGTCACTGACTTTTAATCCTATGTAAATTGAGTGTAAAGTTTATATTATTGTTAATGATTAAATTTATTGTAAGTCTTACGTTTTTTTATTGTTTAAATTATGTTTATAAAAATATGTTGGTCTCGTTTATTTTGGAAATAAGTGATACGAAAAATTTAGTGCTTTTTATCTTGTTTTTAAGCTAGCGGTATATAATTTACGTAAGCAAATAATATGCTCAGGAAAATCTTACAAATAATGGTCTTCTAAACGGCGCGGGCGATAACGGCGGTGGTCGGCGATATTAATATCGGAAAGCGAATTAGAGAACTCAAATGGAGTTGGGCAAGATACCTGACTAGTCGCAGTGATGACAGGTGGAGTAAGGCTGTGACAGAGAGAGACGAGATATCGGTCGTCAGGCGGCGAGATCGGCGGACGACATTGTTGCCATCGCGGACAAAACCTGGATGAACCTGGCACATGAGCATGAGAAGAAAAGAGAGCCCTAAGTCCAGCAGTATTTGAAGCCGGGCTGTGGTTTTTGATGATGATGAACTTCCATGATATAAGCGTAACACACTTATGACTTAGAACATATTACGATATATAAGATGCTGAGCAGATGGATTTTTTAAACATAAGAAAGACTCAATGGATTAGCAGGTTTTTTCCAAACATCATTGAAATTATGTTACGTAATAATTAGTGCGGTAGGTACAGCTTGTTTCTGTGATGTTTATATTGAAAGATCTGAAAGCCATCTGAAACTTTGTATTTTTTTTTTGTATGGCATCTCGTCGTTGTCCTTGAGAGGTCGTCACTACTTAATCGGGTTATCCTGGGACTGCTTTAAGCGAACTTAAAGCCTCCAACCAGGAGCGCCTAAAATATGGAACTACGGTTTTTGTATATAGTTATCGAGGTCTAAAGAACAATCTTATTGCAAGTTGGTAATAAGAATTTTGAGATTGTCGCAATAGCATTGAAGACATTTAAACCAAAGCACATGTGGCATATATGTAAACTTACATTAAAAAAAATAACACACGAAAGACTCCTATTAAAAGTATATTATTATATCATAAAACATAAAATTACAACATAAACCAGATACATAGCAACAAGCGTCTCTCCCAACACTGTTATAAATTACCCACAAGTTTATCAAGAGGTTAAAATTGACCTCTTCACCGTTTATAGAACCATACTTTCTTTAATATTACCATTATTAATTTAAATTAATTTATTGATATCATAAACGCATGGATTAATTAGATGCTTATAATTTTATCATAAAATTATGAGTGGCTACTAAAATGTCAGTAGGAGAGTGGCTAGTGGCTAATATATTGCTAAATGATGACCATATTAAAGTCTGTGGTGATGCTGCGAGGCTCCCACTGTTTTATGACGACAAACGGCATTTTGACCGTCTTCTGGTATATGCTAGGCTCATTAATAGGTAGTTTTGTTAATATTATAGTTTACTGCTTGCTAGAAAACTGTTGCTTACACATAGTCTCACTCACACACACTTACTCACACACTTACACTCACACATACCCTCATTCACTCTTCCACTCCACATTACACCACTACTCAAAATATACACATTTAGTTTTTCTTTTGTATATTTTTTAAAAAAAATTCTTTTTATACTTAAATTTAAATTCTGAGCCAAACTGTAGCCAATGTCATGTGTGTGGAACAATGTGTTTCATATGTTTAGACGGGCGTTCATAGCTGTGACACAGTTTATAACTTTTGTAGCTATCATCGTTTCTATTGTAATTTATGTCAATGTGTTTTTGTTCCTAAATAAAAACTTATAAACTTAATTAGGGGAAGGAAGAAGCACGATCACGCGTCCTCGGTTGGTCCGTGCACGGGTGACAAGAAAAGTTTTTAAATACCAAAATCCCTTTGTGCCACGTAGAGCACGTTAAGCCGTTGGTCCCGGCTGTCATTCGTGTATCTTTGACGATTGTTACGGGTTGTAAGAAGCCCAAAAGTCTGAAAACTAGTCTTAACAAGGGTATCATATTATCCAGTAACAGAGTGGGTTGTGCAGATCAGACAAGCAGTCACTCTGTGTAAAATACTGGTAATCCATTGCACCCGGTAAGACTGTGAGCCAACCCCAACATAGTTGAGAATAGGCTAGGCAGATGAAGATTTAGGGGTAGTTCCAACATAAACGAAGTCTAAACTTACAGTAGTACTAATTGTTTTGCATACAGTTTCCATTTTGTATTTCTCTTGCATAATATTAACCTTTGCGTTTGGCTTATTAGTAGATTCGCACGAATTTAGTCGCCCGAATACTGCGAATCTAGACTTTTAAAGAATATAATTATTGTTATTGTTGGATACTGACACGAAGTTATAAAATTCGCCCACAAATGAATAAACTTCGTGTGAGCTGTCTGAACAAACCACGTGTTTAAAAATTAAAAATATGGTTTAAGTATAACCGTAAATATCTTTTCTAGTACTGTTTTTTGTTTTGAGCTGACAATCGGTTAAATAGACACAACAGAATCTAGCGATGACTAAAACGTTTCTCAGAAACAACCATAAACTAAAAACCATCAACAATATTAATAGCTCAACACAAACTTTTTAAATGTATGACAAATTAATACTTATCTATATCGAAACGGCCCAAAATCAATTTCTCCAGGGTCACCGCTCCATGCTATCTGAGGTCATATGAGCTATGCATAAATACATTTTAAAGTAGCAAACATTTGAAAAGTTTTCTCGACTTAAACCACTTTAATTTTACAGTTTTTTAAGACCTTCTGACAATGAAAATAGGGGTTATTTTCGAGTGTGTTGTGGTGATGATAGTGCGGTGGTTACACGGTTATAGGTAGACAGACGGGCGCGGAATGAGTTTGTGAATATTTCAAATGCAATCTTAAGTCGTTGCCCACTATAGGTTCTATTGTTCTCGCAGGTTGATATGCGAGAAAGTTGCTCTACTTAGCGTGACAGATTTTTTTGCCATATTCATAAAAAAACACCACTTCTGTATTTCTTAAAGGGTTAGGCAGAGACCTGAAGTGCACCCAAATTTCGCCAGGTATGTTAAAGTCCCATATAACAGCCATCGACCGGGTAAAAATCCAGACTCCGGGCTGAGAAATTCCTGTCGTAAAAACACAATAACACTTTGATTTTCGTAAGTATTACTTAGTTTTGTTTTGTTGTTTGTATAGTATTAATATTAATTATAATTTTGATTGCAAAATTAGATACCTTTTTTGGGTGGGATATCGTCAAATGACGTCGCCCGCTCTGGATGCAGCGGAAGGACGTGTCAGACTTTTGCTGACTAAAACCCACCCGTGTTCCTTCAGTTGACTTTGCCAGGGTGACTTTTCGAACAAATATGTGACCCTGACAGGACAAATACCTAATAATAATACACGTGTCATGAATGGTATCTGCTTTCTAATCCTCGACACGTTCTTGGCCTGTGACAAAGCATACTAGTTCTTATTAATTGTTTTCGATTAGAATATTATCTCCAAGATTTATTACTAGACTATTCGTGTCTACTACTACGACTATTTTTTCTGTTGCTATGTCTTTATTAAATGAGTTTTACTGTTTAAGTCCGTGTAGAAAAATGCGGCGGGATTTCACCGCTTTTTAGGGTTCCGTTGCCAAATGGCAAAAAACGGAACCCTTATAGATTCGCCATGTCTGTCTGTCTGTCTGTCTGTCTGTCCGAGTATGTCGCAGCCACTTTTCTCCGAAACTATAAGAGCTGTGCTATTGAAACTTGGTAAGTAGATGTATTCAGTGAACTGCATTAAGATTTTCACATAAAAATAGAAAAAAAACAATAATATTTGGGGTTCCCCATACATAGAACTGAAACACAAAAAAAAAAATTCAAAAAAATTTTTTTTTCATCAAACCCTTACTTGTGGGGTATCTATGGATAGGTCTTCAAAAATGATATTGAGGTTTCTAATATCATTTTTTTTTTAAACAATAATATTTGGGGTTCCCCATGCATAGAACTGAAACACAAAAAAAAAATTTCATCAAACCCTTACGTGTGGGGTATCTATGGATAGGTCTTCAAAAATGAAATTGAGGTTTCTAATATCATTTTTTTTCTAAACTGAATAGTTTGCGCGAGAGACACTTCCAAAGTGGTAAAATGTGTGTCCCCCCCCCCCGTAACTTCTAAAATAAGGGAATGATAAAACTAAAAAAAATATATGATGTACATTACCATGAAAACTACCAACGAAAATTGGTTTGAACGAGATCTAGTTAGCAGTTTTTTTTTAATACGTCATAAATCGTAAACAATACACAACAATACGTACAATTTACCTTTCATTCAGTCAACACAAATATAAAAATTTTAAAAAAAAAACATTTCATTTCATAAACGATGATGACGAATGATGATGATGATGACCTGCAGGTTTGTACGGAACCCTCGGTGCGCGAGTCCGACTCGCACTTGGCCGGTTTTTTTTTGTATGTGGAAAATCTTCAAATGACGTCTCCCGCTCTGGGGCAAAGCGAGAGGGCGTGTCAGACTTTTACTGACTAAAACCCACCCGTGTTCCTTCAGTTGCCCATGTGCCAGAGCCACGGTGTCTCTTTCGAACAAATCTCGCGACCCTTGTAGTGATTTTACCGCTTAGTCGGTCTTTGCAAGAGATGAAAATCGAACAATGTGTTCTTTTGACATGCTGGGATGCACTTTGTAGGATTCTCATTGTTCGGTTCAACACCTACAGTTGAAAATCTACTGCGTGATTCAATCTCGCCACGGTATTTCTATGTTCATACGAACGAAATCTTGGGTCCAGGGTCGCAGATCCTGCCAGGGTAGTGGATTTATTCGAAGGTGTAACCCAGGCCCTGGCAAAGGCAACTGAAGGAACACGGGTGGGTTTTATTCAGTAAAAGTCTGACACGCACTCCCGCTCCACCCAGATCGGGAGAAGTCATTTGATGATTGAAGTCATTGAAAAAGCACCCGCGCAGCACAGCGCTTACTTATCTGTAATATCCAAGCCGATTATATAATACTAACGTGCATGCAAAAAACCTATGTGAAAATGATATATAGCGTGTTAAGTAATAAATAATTAAAGTCTTACAGTTATTTTTTAATACAAACAAAAAACTACTCAAACTACTTTCATTAGTCATGGATCATAAGATCATGACAATCCAAAATTGCTGAAACTAATTTAAAAAAGGCAAAAATTGATTGAACTCGAATTTCTTTATTTTTTATCCTGTTTAAGTTAAATAACCTTTTTTATTATTTAATCAAAATCAAAATCAAAAGTCATTTATTCAAATTAGGTTGAGGATCAGCACTTTTCGAACGTCAAAATTACAAAAGACAGTCCCCCCAAAACGCCCACCCGTCGCGCACTTCCTAGTGCTTTAGCTGGGAAGAAGAAGTGGCCAACAAACTCCCCAGCAGCACAGCTGTCTGTCCAGTTAGAAGAACTTGATTCTATACAATGGTATATAGTAAAACATTAAGAGACACAAATTAAATTAAATGATTTGCTGTATGCCAGCTAGCCAACCCAATATACCAACAAATAAAATGAAAACTATACTCAAGCATAAGCAAAAAAAATATGTACATGGAAACATGGCTGCAAAAATAAAAAACTGGCATAAAGTGCATCTTTTATAGATACAAATATCCTTTGTTGGAAATCCTGTCGTGTCTTTTTCATACGAAGGCTGTAGACATCTACAAAATATATGCAAACATCAAGATTTATGTCTCGTCGTAGTGCGAACATTAATAGACATTCAAATTCCTATTTAAAACGATGTAATCACTCAAATCGATAAGCTTTCTACTGGAATAGTGCACTTAGTAGCTGACCTGAACAGTTTAAGGCGTGCCGATTAAAAATTTGCTGTTGTCTTATAATTATAGTTGACTAATTGCAATTTAGAAGAACCTTTACTTTATTTGTTGCTAGCTGAGCCCGCAGCTCTGCCAGTGTGGATATCGGAAATTGTCCAACGCAATGTGAATGTGATATGTGGACAAAAATGTTATTCCTGTTGATTGTGATTGTGTTACGGAGTAACACAGGAATAACAGTGAAATTCCAGTCAAAATCGATCTAGTTGTTTCGGAGGTTGGCCGAAACATAAACACAGACAGAAAAAATTATAAAAAAAAAAAAATGTTGTAGGTGCATTACGTAAAATGCGATTATCGTTACAAACAGACACTTCAATTTTAATGAATTATATGGATTTTCAATTATCCTACCAAGAAGTATCGTGTTTCCCAATAAGTGAGTTTTCACTGATACTCAGCTGCATCAGGAAAACCAGGCCGGCCAGTTGGGTGAAGGCTTAGAAGATGATACCTATTTGCTGATTTCTACTACACCTGCTCCCAAACGTGCATAGTTTTAGAAATAATTAAAGGTATTACAATGCAACTAAATAAACTTAAACGAATTGAACCAAACAACTAAAATGACCATAACTCCTGCTAAGAAAACTTCCTATTTCAACAGCCTCTAGAATACTGAACTAGTCCAAGACTTCCTGCAACCACAAACAAGTCTTCCACTACAATACCAACGGAAATAAAACACATCAACAGTACAAAGCAACGATTTATAAGTCAATGTGGACTGCAACGCAATCAGCAACCAGTTGCCGGCACAATGCTGCGCCGAAGGGCCCTACATAAGCCTGTCGAACCCTATCCATGTTTATTCTAACATGATTTGCTTGATCTGGAAGTCGATCTGCATCTAATCAGCCGTTTAACTTGCATTTAATTCAGTTTACACTTTAATCGTTGGTTAAATAAACTGCAGTTCCTATCACAAGGAATTAAAGTTCAAAATCGTGTGGCCGTTTACAGGTTGAGCGTTAAATTAGCAGCGGTGATGGTGTTAATTTTGTATTGATAAAACCTACAGTTGTAAGTTATGAAGTCGGTTTAGTAATTCTGTTTATTTTGAGATGCATCGTTCGGTTTCAGGTTCAGTTAAAATTATTGTTAGGTTAGTGTATTTAAATCGGTTCGGTGATGTTTGGAGGCTCATAAAGAATGTTAATAGATGATGATTTCTTTTCCTATTTGATTATCTATTTGAGAGAGCAATTTAATACTAGCGTAATGTTGTTTTACCTAAATACTAACAAAAGCACATGTTATTTATAATTGTCATAATAGTCCGGATTAGATTTTTAAGGCAAGAAAAAATAGAAAAGTTGCTCGGAATATTGATTGCAACTGTTTTTTTTTTTTTTTTTGTATATTTAAATGTGTAGGTAATTATAAACGTATGTCGTATCAGCAATTTTTTATTCTAGAAAATAAAGTAGAGCAACTTTCATACCGTCACAGCCTCCCAAGTCAACAACT
This sequence comes from Aporophyla nigra, assembly GCA_947507805.1. Classification (NCBI taxonomy): domain Eukaryota; kingdom Metazoa; phylum Arthropoda; class Insecta; order Lepidoptera; family Noctuidae; genus Aporophyla; species Aporophyla nigra. The sequence goes on along the minus strand of OX382292.1, from coordinate 18,459,700 downwards.
TGTCACCGCATTGCGTTGTGGTTTGCTAAAAACAAACAACAATAGAGAGGCTCTCTCCATACAATATCCTTTGTCAACCTTTTTATCAGGCCGACGGAAGAGCGACAACCGTGGAGACGTTATTAATATGTTTTTTTTTTTTTAATAACGCCTTTTTATTTTTTGTTTTGAATACAGAATAAAAACCATAATAATTACGATGACACTTTTTTGAGTCAAACGGTTGTCACGTTAAGCAAAAAAATACTTATGCTACAGTAAATATGATTTAATTCTAAATCTCAATAAGGTACTGGATTACCTGACTATCTAACAGCCGTAGAGCAGTGGTGGCCCAGTCGTAACAGCCACGACTTACGAGTCGTAGGTTCGGACCCAGATAAGCGCTAAACTTAGACCAAATATTTTCATCACCACTACTCTGAAAACGGTGAAGGAAAACATCGTATGGAAACTGGCATGACCTAGAAAAAAATCGAAGACATGTGACATATACCTACCCGCTTTGAGCCCGCGTGGAGCATTACAGCCCTCTCTCTTTCTCTCACAGAGTGAAATTTGTGTTCCAGAAGTGGGCACATTATAACCTTGATTATACATTATACAACTTCCTGGTAAATATGGATCAAAAACTGTACTTACCTAATAAGGAAATGATACTGTTAATTTAAAACAATGTCTAAATATAAAGCTTCAATATAAGAGTATTTCTTCATAATGATAATCACATTTTGCACACAAAGACATTAGCTGATACACATCTGTTTTGTCTGCCCGTCGCTTCGAATCAGTGCAAATATAAATACCCTTCATACATATAAAAGACTTCTAAAAGCAGACCTGTATCGATCCATCAATCAAATGAACAAATGAACGCTACATTAACTTATTTTTCTTGTTGAAACAAAGGCAAGGGAGCTACATATACATAATAAAACATTTTTTAAACAGACAGACAGACAACATAAGCTCAGTGCAAAGGGGCGGAAATGATCGTTCATTTGATCAAACTTTAAAACGGTAAGCCACCTAAGAAAATGCGCAAATTAAGAGGAATCGCAGGTGCCTGGATCAAAGAGGGGACACGCAGTATGTGCACAAGATTAGAATGATGTGGGATGATCGGCCGCACTTGGTAACGGGGCCCGCTAGGCATGGCGGGCTGAAATCAGTCACGGGTGCGGCGAATCAATCTATCAAATGCCATTTATTCAAACTAGGCTGAGAGTTGGCCGATGGGGTCGGAAGGTTCTAGAGTGGCGACCGCGTACTGAAAGATGTAGCGTTGGAAGGCCTCCCACAAGATGGACCGATGACCTGGTAAAGGCCGCAGGAATACGTTGGATGCGAGAAGCACAGAACAGGTCGAAGTGGCGGTGCTTGGGGGCGGCCTATGTCCAGCAGTGGACGTTTTTCGGCTGAAATGATGATGATGATGATGATGAGGCTGAGAGTCAGCACTTTTTGTACGTCAAAGTTACATAAGGCAGTCCCCAAAACGCCCGCCCTTTACCACTTCATAGTGATTTAGCTGGGAAGAAGAAGTGGCGCAAAAAACTTCCCAGCAAAAATGTACAAGTATCGCCCTGGTTCCCAACACATGGTACTAGAAGGAAGAGTGCGGCTTCAGTCGGTAGGAGTCTAAGATAACTCTCATTTCTTTCCAAACGGATGTTATCTATAAAGATTTCACATCGAAAATACTGAGGTGTGGGCCACTTAAAACACTAAGGATGGATTTCACCAAATAAACTAAACGCGATCAACATATCTACACTACGTTCTTAAACTACGTTCTAGAACTGTCAGTGTCAATTTTCTACGAGCCCATAGTTCTTCTTGAAGTTTGCATGGTGAGCAAAGTCGCGGGCAATAACTGTAGACACATACGAGTACAAAACAAATTACATAATACATTTAATATCATGTCAAGGTTTCATAGGCATTCAACCTATAATATACACAGTGTACGATGATTTGCATAATCTTTATTTAATTGTTTTATTCAGTACATATATGAGTATGGTATCAATTGAGGTTGATTTCTTAAGTGATAGGCTCTGTATTTATGTGTGAATTAACTGATCTATTTGTTATCTGATCTGTGTTTAAGTATTGGTTCGTGTGTTAAATAGTGTCATGTGTTGTGTCTATCGTGTCTGTGTGTGAACACGTTGTTCTTCTAAACTTTGCAACGGATTTTGATGTGGTTTTCAGAATTTTGTAGAAAATGTATCCCGAAAGGTAAGGAAAAAATTTACTAGTAGGCAATCTGTAAGTATGAATTCAGCATATAATACTGGATGTCTAGCGTAGAAATTTTTCGCCAATTATGAAAAAAAAAAAAACTGCTGTTTCATAGAAAATTACAGTACCTACGCAGTCAAATGTATGAGATAGCTAATTATGTCATACGTCACGGATATTTATTTAGTTAAATATTGCATGAATGTTTATTTAATTACAACACCCAATTGGGACACTGTAATGGTAGCGTCTGTATGTAAATAAATAAATAATATTTTTTATAGCAGTAAAGTAAGTTCTTACTAAGAGAGGGATGCTAATACAGTTGTAACAAAATTTCATTTAAAACATTCATATTCTAGAAATATTTCTAACAACACAAATAAACCCGTCTAATTCTATATTTCTGAAATAAATTGAAAATATAAAATAAATCATCAAACAATGGCATGTCATTGGTTTTAGTTCAGCACTTCACTTCAAATCTGGCGCAAGCATTCAAGCTTCGCGAGTGGACGCAAGTGCACATTGTTACCTTGCGTACCAAGAATAACGTTGTATCTGCACTCTGTACAACATTAGAGTAAAGACCCTGTATAGTTTAGTGATAAGGTTGAGTTTTACATAAAGAGCGGCTGGCAGTTACGATACATTGTACAAATCAATAAACTTCTATCTGCTAATCTTACAGCAATCGATTTGACGTCTTATACTGCGACTTTAAAGATCACTATTTGCTGTTTCAAGCTACACACTTAAGCCTTTTCGTAGAAAATCGTAGGCTATTGTTGCGAAAAATTGATTTACGTACAACATCTGTTAAAAGCGTACCTGTAACTTTATTTTATATTGTTGTTTAAGTTATGTTAGTATGTAGGTCGTGAACAGGTGCTTAGCCAAAAGTTTTGTAAGTACGGTAATGTTAAACGTTGTTTATTACTTAGATAATTCACAGAGAAACACAGCGCATGGCCGCACTGTTGTTTTGAAACTAGATTAACATCTTTAGCGTCGTTTAATGGGAACTTAGTTTTAAGTATCTGATAACTTTGATAGAGAGACAATAATAGAAATGAGCTGTTTAAATAATGATGTTGTAATCGTTCCGTTTGACGATTCTTGTTTTAATGCTTTGATAAAATATTTTAACTGGGTAAATGATGGATAAGATTGTACCTATTCTGCTTCGTTTTCTTTATCGATCTAAAGATGTCAGTAAGGGTGGATTGCTAAAAAGCTGAAATGCCAAACACGCTACCAATTACAATGTGAATAATTTCGAAGGAAATAACTCATTTGCCATTGCTTCATGTATTCGAGAATGCGCTACTAGGACAAAAAGCTTATAATTCTCCGTATAACATTATCTATCTTCTTGTCAGCTGCAGTCAAAATTGGTCCAGCCGTTTCGGAGAGTAGCCAGAAAAACAGTCATACAGAGCAACAATTTAAAAAAGTAGATTTGCACTACTACTCCTGCTCCTATTACTACTTTTTATACTTTAATATGCATTTAGAAAAAGCTATTATTTTGACATGACAAATGTTTTTATTTAACTTATTTGTATAGCTGATATTTAGATAGTGATTGGTGAGTCTAGTGATTAGGATATAATTTTCTTTGAAAGACTTTAAAAGAGTAACTTAAATATGATAGGAGAGTAATAAAATAACTTAATAAAGACCACCAGTACAGTAGCATAATTGCACTGTCTTATCTAAACGCGGTAAACTATAGAATAGTACGAACAAATTACAATATAGCATATCCCCCATAACAAATAGTGTGGTTTTTAAAACCCTACGTACTGATCAGACTTATAGAAAATATCTGTGCAAAATTCAAATAAAATTAATTCGGTAGTTTTTCGTGATCCTAGAATATATAGTCAGACAAACACACAGAAACTATACTAATTACTGATACATTCGGCATTAGAATAATTCCCAGACCTTACTAAAATTACTTGAGAAAAAAAAAACAAAGCCCACAGTTTTGACTTTGCTTTTTCTGGTATTCATAGATTAAGAAAAACAATTCAAGTATTGACTAACGCAAAGCTTAAATCAATGATGAGGAACACAAGCGAATTGAGAAAAATAATGTTAGTTGTTACTTTTTCCACTACAATCAAGTATAACTTGGACAAAACAATGTTAATCAAAAGGTTGTATTACAAAAGCAATAAAAAACCAGTCCTAATGAAATCCACGTCCGTTCCACAAAGTGAACATAACCATAACCAACCTCCTTTGCATAATTACATTTTCTTAAGCTCTTAGATATGTCATGCTTATAACCGTTCCAGATACGGAAAATAACACAAGATTACTTGGATCTAGTCTAGTTTGTTATCGAGTTTAACTTCAGGTTAAGTTGTGCAATGCAACTCTTTAACGTATTGTTTTAAACATTCAAACTTTCACATTTATAATAGAATAATAGGATAGGATTATTTCTTGAATGAGGGAGACAACGTATGGTATTGTATCAAAGATTATAAACAATGACTTGAATCATGCCGCAACACCTACAAAGTATTATAGAGAATTTAAAAGAAGCAAAAATACCAATATCATATTGTCACTCAAACACTGGCGAAACAACAAGATAAAGAAAAGATATTACCTGTAAATAATATTACAACACACAGTTTACAATAATTCTTAACAATAATTCGGATAACAATACTTCCACTTCTCCTCTCAAAAGTCAAAGCTATTGACTAACATGATGAATTCATCTAAAAATCGCCGGGACAAATGAACAAACAACAATTACAACACAACGAGTGATTGTACTCGGTTCGTACCGATTAATTTATCGATTCCCCGTCGTATCGGAGAGGCGACAAGTAATCGATCATGATCGAGAGAGGCGGCGAACTGATGGATTGTTTTATAACCTGTGAATAAATTAAAAATCGGATTGTTATCGTCGATAATGATGTATAAGCTTGTTTGATGGGAATTCTTTGAACAAAAGGAGTTCATAGGATGAGTGCGCCATTGCCATGATCATTGGTATGGTATACTTTCGTTTTGTTTCAAGAGCGCCCTTTAATCGTTGATTAGATATGTCAAATACTCGATTCTCGTGCCGCTGTTTTCAGAAGACATATTTGTATTCTCTCTTTTTAATATTCTAACTCTTTTCTTTAAATATTTTAACTGTCAGTTATGAACTTTACCTGGCGCGTTTGGTCTCCTACACATACCCTACCTAAGTAGAAAGTGTGTCGGAGGGCAGAAGCACAGTCCTTGTAGCTGTAATTTTGTAAACTAAGCTTTTTGCTGTAGTTTTAATCATAATTAATTTTGTTGTTGCTAATCCTGTTGAACGATTACGTTTTGGGTGATAATCAGGTCTAAATCTATCATGTGAACCTCGTGAAATATTGTGATTGTTAGCTGTTGTAGTTGCCTTGTGAATAAATAAATGTATTTAAGTTGTAACTTAACAGACAGCTTTTCTGTTGGAATCTTTGTTGCCACTTATTTTTCTCAACTAAAAACACTACGAAGTAATGACCAGACTGCCTTTTGTAAGTTGTGACGTTTAAAGAGTGCTAATTTGCAGCCTGCCGCAAAAAAGGTGGGATGATGATATAAGGCTAGTGGCAGGAGTGATGTGGAATAGAGTGGCTCAAGAAAGGTCTGAATGGAAGAGGTTGGCCGTTGTCGATTGGCAAACAGATCTGCAGAAAATTGCTAAGCAACAAATAATAAACTAAGTTCTAGTGTAAACTATTTTAATTTTCTAAGTTATATATTTGTAATATTTGTCAAAAATGTAATCTGTTAGATCCGATTAAATGGCTATTTATTATTATTATATTATTTATTATTAATTTGCAGCCTAGTTTCAATAACTGAATTATGGTTTTTTAAATTATTTTTCTTCGATTTTACCAGCCTTTTTACTGTAAGTTTTATTGTAAATGGTTGGAACGTAAATACGTATAGTGCAACGGGTGAAGATCTCATGGTCTCTCGCTTGCAAGTCCATGTTTCAACAGTTAGACTATTGTGTATTGTTTTGACATCAATTAAAAACTGATTTGCAATACTTACAAACTATCTGTAGTAATAGGCTTATCAGTCGATTCGCACGAATTCACTCGCCCGAATATTCTACCACAAAGATGAAAGTGACTGCTGTTGAACGCGGTTTAGATGTACTGGTCGCGTTCAGTTAGTTTAATTGGTGAAATCCGTCCTTAGTCACTCATTGTATAATCAATCTGCACATATGGACTACATCATTCCTTTTTCTCCAATCCTCTCTTCATTTCGTTACTAAACACTCAAGTCGTTCCCACAAAGTTTCATAAGATTTCAATAATAAAAAAAAATACACCGCTGCCGTACTCAGTAAATCATATGTTTGAATCAAACAATATTTTGTCTATTTATAAAATTATATAACAGCCTGTCTGAATGTTAAATCACCTATGTATTAACTAATAATTGCGCAAAAATAAATAAACTTTCGGAGTTCAAAAATGCTCGTAATTTTGTTGAACGGATGATTAGTAATACATTATACTTTGATGGGCAAATAAGACTGTTTGGCTTTTCATACTTGCCTTCGTACTTGTACGAGCGATTTTTTCACGCGACAAATTTTTGATCGCGCACTGAATTTCCGACGCAATGCTTGGCGCCTAGAGTTGTAACTCTAACAGTGTATTTTTGAAGCGCTGGCATGCACTCTATTAGATTCTAAATGCTGGTTTCATCACCTAAAGTTGAAAATCCAATACGTGATTTAAAAAAAAGCTGGTGTTCTATTGGTATACCTCGGTCTAATCCTTCACAGAATACATGTGTGATAAAAATAAAATAAATAAATATCTTAGGACAACCAACACACCGTTATCTGATCCCAAACTAGGCAGAGCCTGTACTATGGCAACCAGACAACTGATAGACATACTTATATATTTCTAAATACATACATATTATAGATAAATTACACCCAGACACAGAACAAATCATTGTGCTCATCACACAAAGATTTGTCCTGGGTGGGAATCGAACCCACGACCTCAGTCTCAGCAGTCAGGGTCACTAACCACTAGACTAACAGGCCAGTCAGTCAGTGATGTTCATCATTATTATCAGCCTATATTGTTCCCACTGCTGGGACACAGGCATCCTCAACGTGAGAAGGAATTGGCTGTAATCTATCACGCGGGCCCAGTGCGGGCTGTTAGATGTCACATGTCTTAGATTTTTTTGATTCTAGGACATGCCGGTTTTCTCAGGATGTTTTCCTTCATCGTTTTGACTAATGCATGATGTTATAATGTAATATTTATCCAACATTACTATAAATAATTAAGGTTTATTAGTCGATTCGCACGAATTTATTCGCCCAAATCGGGCGAACAGCCCCTTTTAAATAATGTAATATTTTAAAATTCAACTCACAGAACGTTTAATTAATTGGGGGCGAATCGACAAAACGAGTCCACTATGAAGCCGTAATTAAATCGTAATTTATTAATTTATCGACACAAAAAATGTAAGTCCAACCAAAGCCAGACCTCCATAGTTTCCGTTACAGTTAAGTGTAAATTACACAAAATAAATATTTATTTACACAATAAATAACCAGATTCTAAAGGAAATCATCGTGAGAAAATCCAAAAACGAATAATAAATTTTAAAGCATTTGTAATAGTGTGATAGGTCACGCCACCTGTCACATATACGAGAACTACCGTTTTGAGGTTAATAGACTTAAAACCTTATGATAATGATGAATGGGTCTTAATTGGCGTGTGATCATCGTTTAGAATGAACGAAGAAGTTTTGGTTTTTCCAGTGACTCAGTGTCGGTAAAGAGGTCAATATTGAAACATAATGTCAACATTTTTGATTTGTGACAGTAGCATTTGCTTGCTAGTATTTATGAAATTCTAAGAATATTATTCTATGAAAATTTCTTGAATTATCCAAATCGGGCCACCTTTTCCTGGTTGTTAACTTAGTATGCTTTTTTTTCACTAATTTCTAACTCCGTTGCGATGCTTAAAATTAAGTAATGGTTAAGCATGACTTTAATCATAGAGACATATTTGACGTTTGAATGTCTCTTTACTTTAAACGATTAGGAATAAATAAACCCCTTAATGTTTTAGATTGACATTTCAGTCACATCACAAAAACACCCTGTATATAAAAGTTGGACTACTTTTAGGTGACAATACTATTGCACACTCCGTCACCTTTTAGAGGATTAATGTCACAACCGTTATCGGATGATGTTATTAAAATAACAAGTAATACTACAAGTAGTAAAGAAACTAGTTTCGTACTATTGACTAATTTATTACCTAACCACGCAAGGTTTATTTTTATTAGAATAGCTTTGATTTAGTAAGTACCTGTTAAGTGAAGTTATAGCGATGAAATCCGGCCAAAGCCTGGGGGCACGGCTAATATTTATATTATAATTGTGTTACCCAATGATCGGTTTTACGGTTGTACGGGCTACTACTATTGATTTCTCACAATAAATTATATTAAGCGCGAAGTAGAGCAGCTTGTCTTGCGTACTAACACTAGGTCTCGTATACAGTGTGTTTCAATTATAACCGGGAGACAATTATAATGATCTTGTTCTAAAAATTAATTGGTGAGATAAAGATCTTTTATTGGATAGATTGTTAGTGAGGAAATTAGTTGTCAAATAGGTGACAAAATAATTGTGAAATTGATAATTGCTAATCATTGGCCTGATTTTCGCTTACGCTTGTTGAAATGTTTAATAATAAATATTGAGTGAAGTATGTGAAATTTTATTATTTTATTAGGTGTAGGAGATATCAAATGTACCTACAACATGAATGAATAAATCTTATCTCTCACTTTTTTAATTAATTGAATTGTTTGTGTGTGTTTATTAGAAAAGTAAACACCGCAGCCATAGGTAAATCCTGATCTTTTTAGGTACTGATCATCATTATCTGTTCTTTTTCCGACTACGTTGGGATCATCTTCCAGTTTAAGCGAATGCAGCTAAATACCAGTATTTTACATGGGTGACGGCCTATCTGAACTCCATAACCCAGTTATTGGTTACAAGACCCCTTGGTAAGACTGGTTGTCAGACTTTCGGACTTCTGACGACCCGTTACGACAGTCAAAGATCCACGAATGACCAAATACAGGAAAAGTCTGAATGGTTGTATAGATTTCACTAATTCACTTTCTATTATAATTTATTGCCTTGTTTTTGTCATATTATGTAGTAACTAGTACGCCAATACGCAATTAAAATTCACGAATAATGGCTACTTCTTTTTATACGCTTTATATTAGCTTCACTTGTATGTTTGTTTGTATGTTTGTTTATAACCGATTCCTTATAGCGCGATTTTGACCCACTTTAAACGACCAGATTTCATTCAAACTTTGCACACCTGTCAAGGACCGATGACAATGCAATAATTTCATAAATTTGTGCCATTGTCCTTGCCAGGGTTACTAGGACAGCAAAAAAACTGTCTTCGAAAACTACGCTGACATACGTCACAAACTACGCTGACATACGACACAAACTACGCTGACATACGTCACAAACTACGCTGACATACGTCACAAAATTCGATACACCCTAAAAAATAGAAAATAAATAATAGTTTAAAAAACTGGGGTGCCTGATATCAATAAAAATACCTTAAAAACCACCCCACGCTTTTTTTCCATTATTTTGTACTTTTTAGTTTGGTTTTCAATGGAAGCGTGTTTTTTTAAACTCTTATTTTTTGATTATCTAACAATTTATATTTTTTAAACAGGCGATAGAAAAAAACTGTTACATCGTTAACCAAAAACCAGAAATCTTAAGTTCAACACTTTACCACCCGATTATCGACATTGAAACTCCAATTGACTCCCGATTTTAATCCTATGTTACTCCTGACATTTTTCGGGATAATCTGCCTAATATTTTACCACTGTTGGGACACAGACCTCCTCTGTTCAAACTCTCTTCGAGACGGAATTCCAGTGCAGGTTGATAGATTTTACATGTCTTTGAATTATCGGTTCTAGAACATGGGGAACGGGGTTTACTCACGATGTTTTCTTCACGGTTTTGAGAGCAGTGGTGATGAAATGATTTATTGAAAGTAAAGCACCTAGCTGAGTTTGATCGAACCCACGACCTATAACTTGTAAGTCGGGGTCGTTATTACTGGGCCATCATTGCAGTATTTAGACACTAGCTTTTTCCAGCGGCTTCGCCCGCGTGGAGGTCGGAAAATATCCCGCGGGAACGTACTACCGGGATAAAAAGTACCCTATATGTTAATCCAGGTTATAAACTATCTGTGTGCCTAATTTCATCCAAATCCGTCCAGTAGTTTTTTCGTGAAAGGGTAACAAACATACACATACACATACATCCATCCTCACAAACTTTCGCATTTATAATATTAGTAGGATTATAGGCCGTGAAAAAAATAAAGAACTAAAACTTATAAGTGACATTCTAAAAATTACTATCTCATCATTTTCATCTCATCGTATTCCCTAAAAAGGCTGTAGTTATGTTTAAAAGCCTCCCACATACCGATCGTACATTTTCACACACGCTATACATACACACATACATACGCGCCCACATCCCACGTCAGAAAGTGGACGCTCCTCGTTGCGCAAACGCAAAACAATCGAGAGTTGCGAACATATTAGATAACTGGTTTTTTGTTTGAAGCATAGACTTGATAATGTGTAGAGGAGGAGAATAGAAATTGAAATGAATATTTGCGACCTGTTTTTCTTCTCTTGTCGGTTACAAATACTGAGAACGGCTCATGGTGAGTAGGTAGCCAACAAGGCGGCTAGAGGGTAGCTGTGCATCAAAATACAAAAAACAGTGTGGTTGGGACATTAATGCGCAACCTGTGACTATAGATTCAGTAAGTACATGATTCTGAACCCAGCGTTGAACATTTAGTCGATTAATAATAAAAAAATTGCGGTGCCATTAATTTTGGACCGCTTTGGTATTGCACTTTTCTATGAAACAGTTGGTTTCTTTTTACTAAATGACGAAACATTTCAATGCTATAGGGTCCATCATGTGCTGAATTTATGGTTATAGTTTGCGCGTTAATGTGTCTGTAATAAGTAAATGTAGTGCTATCCCACAAACCATGAAACACTTAGTATCTTGGCCAACAACGTGTACTATTATGTCTACACTCTACAGACGTTGATTGACGCTGCAGAAGTGCCAAGAACATAGCCAAATTCTGGGCTGACTGGTTTTAGATTGCTGTCAACACCCAAATAAGAAGAATAAGCAATTATTTCGTACCGTAATTACTCATTGCATATCCTTATCCGACGGGAATATACCTTTGAAATTAAATGATTAATAATTTATTAGATCATATTTTTAATACTACTTGTCTAGTAATTTCTAACTCTACATTCCCAAACAGAAAGTGTACCACTCCAATCTATCGCAATCTGCCTAATTGATTGTTATGATTAGTTATATTTATTGGTCTAGCATTATATGAAGTTATATTATACGTGTCGATAGTTATAGCAACATTACTAACACCACTTTGTATGTACCCATATATTATAGTATGAACTTAATACGATTGATATTTAAAAGTCATTTGATATCGAAATGTTGAAGAATCAATCTGCTGATATTTATGACTTCATTTAAAATGGGATAGAAGTGAAATTGTTTTTAGAAATCTTCAAATTAATCGATTGTCGGTTTGGTAATTATTAGGTATAAAAACCTAAGCGTAAACGCTTCATTTTTTTTTTAAATTGGGATTGGTTTCCAGGTATTTTTTGGGTTTCTCAGTATTTTTACTCTAGCGGCCCGAAACCTAAATTTTGTGCCCGGTTGATGGCATTCAGCTCACCCCCTATTACATGGAACTTAGGCATGACTGGAACTGGCCCGGTAAGGACCAGGCCCGGATCGATGGCGCGTTGTGTTCCACGCACGCCTTAAAGGGATGTCAGCACACGTTGCAGATTTGTTTGAAAGAGTTACCGTGGCCCTGGCATATAGGCAACTCAAGGAACACGGATGGGTTTTAGTAAGTAAAAGTCTGACACGTCCTCCCGCTCATTACTAGCGAAAAGTGGATGTAATATCCTACCTCTTGTTTATCCCCTGAGATTACAGACGTGAAGTTATATATCATTTGTATTTTTGTAACCCTCTTGAATTAAGGTAAAAAAAAATGCTTGTAGGGTCCAAAAATGGCTTTGAATGGAATTTAAAGCCCCTTAGTTATTTTCTTAGGTTAATGCGGTTATATTTCGCATCTTTATCAATACAAAGTCGTGATGCAAGAATCGTTAGCTGTCTAGAATCTTTTAGTACGTGCAAAGTATCAATATGATTAGTCATAAAAGATAAGTGCAAGCAATCCTAATTAAACCCAGTACACAATGCAGCAACACTTCATAACCATTATTAGTATTATTATCCACTCGTGACCACTCGTCATGACTATTAAAAATCTTCAAGAATAATGGCCACCTAATATTTACCTGTTTACAGTACTTATATCTACTTATAATAAATAATACGTGATGAGAATGTCAAATAACAATGATCAACCTCTGATCCGGGATGCTAAGGTTTTACATCAAAACTTATTTTGACGATACAAAATGTCTGATAGGACTGGGGCGGTAAAATGTTGCATGAGACGTTTTTGACCACCGTATAAAGAATCCATAGATACTAATAATATAAATTCGAAAATTACTTTAGGTGTGACGCCCATACCTACCACTGAACGTATTTCAATAAAAAAATGATAACGATAGCTGGTATCTTTGGAACGCACATAGGCTACATATGGTCCCGATAGCACGACGCGACGCGAGTTTAATACAGCTTCAATGCGGCAAAATACCTTAGCTAACTCCTCAAAGGTGAGAACGATGTCTCCCAACAATCTGCGACAGTGTCCCTTTGCCGCTTTCACCGCGGCCTCAAAAATACCCCCCCAATGGGGGCAAGCTGGCGGGTCAAACAACCAAGTGACCCCTCGGCGAGCTAATTTGTTACCAATGTCAGCCTGGTTAATTTCCGACATCCACGCGGGCGAAGCCGTAGAGAGAAGCCAGAAATAGTTAAACTTTAGACTTATCTACTGAGGATTTGTGATAAACCTATCAATTAGTTTATCCTGTTGCTGTGCCGTTCTTTACTGTACACTCTCCAACTTAGATGTAAAAGCAAACAATTATAAAATCACAGAAGGTTGCATGATACTGGTTCCTAGTTGAACAGTTAGATTGACTACATTTTAATTTGTGAGTTTGAAAATATGACGAAACGCTTCGAGGATAGGTAGGTAGTGCCTCTGCTTTTCCTTTTTGGCTCATCTGAGCACGGTATGATAACTACATTCTCATTTCTTTACGGAAGAGCACCATAGTTGCGTAACGCAGTATCGATCACAATCTGAAAGATTTTGCAAATCAATTGCTTCGTCTGTTCAAAAAAATGTTTTGCTCGACAACGTAAATAACGAAAGAAACGCGATTAAACTGTTAAAATGAAAGTCGTTTCTACTATCAGTATATTACGCAATTACCTATCCCTCTGCTTATGTAAATAAATCACAAGTCAACAAAAAAAAAAAAAAAATGTTTATAGCAGCATCTTAGCGCCCGATAAAGTAACAATGAGTTTCAAATGTTATTATGATGGGCTGTTAATTAATTATAATTTTACGCATCAGCTAATTTAACAATACTTGTCAAAACTTTTAATGTAAGGTAACTAACGTGAATTAATGAATAAATAAAAGGATGAACCTCTATTATTGTTTTTTGTTTTCAATAAAATAAATAAAAAGAACATCCTGGTATTATCAAGGTCACCCATTTGTATGCCATGGTGAAACAAGTTATTGTTTTTTTTTTAAATAATTCATTAGCCTATTATTAAAATCTAACATCTTTTAATGACCCGATGAAATTTGTACCTATGTCCAAAAATTCGTACACGTGTGGCATCCATCAACCCGCACTGGGTCGCGTGGTGCATTACGACCTACTCCCTCTCATAAAGAGGAGGCCCGTTTCCCAGCAGAGGGAAAATTATAGGCTGATTATGTATTTTTTTATTTGCATACGTATATTCATATTCTTTTGGAAATAATTAAGCCTCAGGTGTCGAGTTTGCGGACTCTCGGCCACCGTAGGCGCAAGCTTGCGGGCGACGAGCAATGGGTAGCTCGCCGCCGGGTAAGGATCAGGCTCGGGTCGACGGCGCGTAGTGTTCCACGTGCGCCTCAAAGAGATGTCAGCAGCACTGAAGGGGTCTGCTAGGACCGATGCCTGCCAGGGTCGCAAGATTGTTCGAAAGAGATACCGTGAGCTTGGCACATGGGCAACTGAAGGAACACGGGTGGGTTTTAGTCAGTAAAAGTCTGACACCCGCTCCGCCCAGGGCGGGAGAACTAATTTGATGATTTCCCATCCAAAAAAAAAGGTGTCGAGTTTTAAAGCCTGTCTAGACACAAACTTAATCGAGGTTACACGTCATTGACTGTTGACCGCAGAAATATGATTCTTGATGAATTACGTCAGACAGTTTGACCCAAGTCTTAGTTTTTAGGCGGCGGTCTGTCTGCACTGTCTACCGCAACTAACAGTTCCTTTGAAGCTTTTATAATAACGGTTCTAACAACATTTATAATGTATGTATTGTGAATAACTTTAGACAATTCTTCTGATTAGATGACCTTTTAAAATCGTAGACTGATAAATGATTTCGTTTAAGAAAATAAATGCTTTGTAGATAAATACGATCCACATTCTCAATGACAGAAAATTCCGAGAGACATGACAAATAAAGTGAACTTTTTGTTCTACATAATTGATAAAATATTTCGTCATTCGTAGATCTGAAGCTGAAAAGTCTGACAACCAGTATTACCAAGAGGTATCGTATTACGCAGTAAGTGTGTTCTTCATTATCCTACTTTTAGCCCAAATACGTCCACTGCTGGAAATAAGCCTCCCCCAGTTACGTGCGGTTCGCCATAATAGCCACGTTTGACAGGCGGGTTTGCGAACGCAGTATAGTAGTAAAATGCATAGAGAACGCTGCTACCCATTCTCTGGTAAGTCCCTTAGTCACTGTTTACGGCACCCATGGGCAAAAATGGGATGATTACTGGGTTTTAAAGGTCAATTAGGCAGTCGCTCCATATAAAATACTGATATTCAGCTGCGTCCGGTTAGACTAGAAGCCGACCCTAACATAGTTGAAAAAAGGCTGGGCAGATTGATTGTTACTGGAACAATATTCAATCATAGTGCGAGAGAAAGCCCATAGTTTATGGTATTTTAGATTATTTACTAGAAATCATGTTCGTTTCTGCTCACGTTGCAAGTAACCCTGCAAATAGCGCCAATCAAACCTGCATGTAGCAATATGTGGGGGGTTAAAGATCAGGACAACGGATAGGTGATGGGGTTTAACGGGCTATCGACTACAATATCTGTTAGACGATAAAATTTGAGTCTTATATTCTTTGCAAGACAGTTACGGACAGTCTATGAAGATGTTAATATGGTATTTCAAAATTAATGATCAGGCAACGTTTTTATAAGATAAGGTTCCTTTACTTTTTTTCCTTTATTGGTAAGAACATAAAGCCGTAATTAGGTTGCAGTTACATGATTAATTTAGACCCCTTCAGGACAAGCACGGCCTACTTTGATAGGTTTAACTAACAGATTTTTATCACAGTTTGGGACCAAATCCGTGATAAAATGCATGACTCAAGCCTATCAGAGGCCGTTCTTGCCCCGCTGGAAACAGCTTGAGCGTAAAAAGCATTAAGGATAAAAGGTCATATATAAAAATCCTATATTACCTTTTATGCTCAATGCTTTTAGTTAGTTTTGCTAAATTCAAAGGTGGTTGATTTAGAACTAGGCTGAGTTCACCAACAGCTTTATACCAATGCCAAATAGGGACGTTATAAAAACGTGAGAAAAAGACTACAGGAATCTTCCCTCATGACTACTTTAGCTCTATGTTTCCAGAAAGATGCAAAACAGGAGAGGATATCGTGGGTTCATGAACTCTGGCAGGCGATTTGCTTTGTGTAAATTGTTTTATCACGTTTGTTCTCAAAACGGACAAGAAAAAAATCGTGAGTTAACCAGCGTGTCATATAATCAAAAATTCTAAGACATCATGGCCTCTACAAATCCGCACTAGCCCATTCCCTTTCAGACAGGAGGCCTATGTCCCAGCAGTGAGAAAATTATAAGTGATATGAAAAACAAGGATATCACAATATAATATGTAAGTCAAAACACTGAACTAACTCATCATGCAAGCAATCGAGCGCACATCAATTCTTCATTCATGATTGACAGCTGATGTTTCCATACTCTCCTATGTCAGCGTATAAATATTACACACGGCTACAGATTTAGCAATACGTTTCCAGTTTTAGCTGGCCTCACATTGCTAGGCTTTTCGTACAATGAGATGTCAGCTTATACTGGAAATGTATAGCTTGATGTGTAGCCTTGTGTACCAAGCATGAATATTATTTCCATCTACAATTAATAAATTAGCCGTACCGCCTATTTTTTTAGCTAAAATTGAGAAGTTACTTTGTAATAAATCGTCTTTTTCGTGCAGAAAAAATGTAGCTTCCTTCATATTTGCAGTGTCTACAAATATAGCTTTAGTGTCAGTAATTATGTTAAGTGTTTCAAATTTATTTGGTTTTTTAATCGATTCGCATGAATTTAGTTTATTTGTGGAGGAATCGTCAGTTACAGAAATACGTATTATAGTATCGACAATTCCAGAAGTGCGAATAGTCTAAAGAAAATAATTTATTAGGGACGAATAAATTCGTGCGAATCGACTAATAAGCCACTTAGTTACGTCTAGCTAGTAACTTGATCCATGAGCAACTGTCTTTAAATCGATTATCACCAAATTAGAAGGTAAAATTAACGTAACTGTAACTAAAACCGTCGATACTTATTCTTAACTTCACGCTCTTATAACACAAAGACTTGAAAAAACGGTAAAGCAAACATTTGAAGCGCTTCGGAATATTAACAAGAGTGGTCGAGCTCTTGACCTCTGCGAAATATTTCGTATTGTAATCATTGTACACCTGATTGAAGAGATACTTGTAATAAATTAGAGACTGCTTGATGTCAACGACAATTTTGAAGTAGGTCTCATTAGAATGGTAGCGTTATATAACCCGCAATGAGTGAGTAGTTCAGTGAACAATGTTTGAGAAAGAAATAAAGAAGGCACAGTATAGGCTAACTGACCAAGAGGTTTTGAGCTTATAGCAATAGAATGGTCAGAAAAACAAAAGTCAAGAAAATATGAGATTTAGAAAAAAAAAAAAACATTATTTTTTTAGCCTATAATGTTCCCGCAGCTACACAGGTCTCTTCTCAATAAGATGGAGTGGCTTGTTATCCACCACGCGGGCTCAGTGCGGGTTGGTAGATTGTTTTCCTGGACCGTTTTAATATTCATGGTAATGAAATAATTTACACGAAGTAAAGCGCCTGACTTGTGGCAAATCTATTACCTACAACTCAAGAAGTAGTGGCCTTTACCACTGTGCCACCTCCGCTCACAAAAATGATTAATGACTGTAAAAACAATATTATTGAAGAAAACAATTTGATTTAACGAAGTACAGTTAAACAATATCCTAGATTTATTGCCTAAGAAACAACATAACAAAGTTTTAGGATCATTGCAAACACAAATCACATCATAAAGATCTTTCACACCATCACACATCCCACAAACTAATCACATATACATATTTGGTAGTATGTAGGTGGCATAAGAAATAGTGTACATTCTGTACATGTTAAGTAAAGTTCGTACTTGACAATGCGCCGGAGTGCTCTCGACAATCGGTCCGAATTACGACACGAATGAGCTTCGGACAAATAGAATTTTAGGACCGTTTGGAAGTAAAAAGTACCGTTGAATAAATATTGGCTCGGAACATCTGTCGTTTGAATGAAATTAGAAATTGGCTAAGAACAATAGTTCTGTTGACTGATGAGCATTTGAGGTAAGCTAATAAGTTGGTTTGAAGATGCAAATTAATGTTAAGTGGTTAGTGAAATAACAATACAAAAGGGTTTTGACTTTTTTGTTGTTTTACAAAAAATCTTATTGTATTTGAAGGAATACGGTCAGCTCTAGACATAAGAATGTTGAATGACTGTACTTTGGCCGGAGGAAAGAGATTTGTTTGAAAAATAGAACAATGTTTTGTGTAGTTTGTCACTTCCTCTTGGCCTGATACAACAAACGTTGAAAATGCACAAGTAGCGAAATACACTATCCATGGACACTCAAAATTGAAATACGAAATGAATATGCGTCGTAGGGTAAACACACCAACTACGGACGCTAATCAAACAAGAAAACTTGGTGTGTGTCCGAACTATCGTTACGGTGGTCCAACAATTGTGTGGACCACCTCAGTTGTCGCGTATTGTGCGCAAGAGTTTGTTTTCTTTTGTTTAAGCAACTTTCACAATTAACCTGTACATGCGAAAGGTATGTCACAAAAGGCCTACTTGGACATAGACAAAGCTGTTGACTATAGTTTTCGTTTGTCAAAACCTTTTATGGCATGCTATTTCAACTCTATAAGCCCGATTAATTTCAAGTGAAATCGTGAAAGCCGATAAGGGATCGCGTATTATTGTTGTTGCAACAAGAAGGCAAGGAAAACCTGTTGAAATTATTCATTCAAATGAAAACTGTCTAAGTAACTTGAGACTCGCGACAACTCCTTTATAAAGTGGCAATAATATGTGAGAAGATGAAAGTGTTGTTTGTGGGAGACAAGTAAAGATGGCATATTGTGTGGTCGCATTAAGAAAACTTTATTGTCTACACCATACCTACCTTTTTTTAAATCTTTATTTTCCGTCAACTTTTGAGTGATTTGTACCTAGTATCTAGTACCTTGAAGCGGTGGTACCTTCATTGGATTCAATTCATGTTTCGAAGAATCTTTAGATGTATGAAGAACAGGGTGTAAAATTCACACATCCTCTATAGGATAGGCTGAGTCCTCCGAGTAGACGGTTGTTATGTCTAGCGGGGAACTGAACTATGTCAGGACGTGGTACATATGCAATTGCACGGTAAACTCTGCTTGCGCGATGCAGGAATTTGTGTGACGTCAGTGTGATGCGTAGTTTGCATGTGATAATGTAAATGCCACTACAAATCAAAAGATGCTTCGGTCATTACACAGACATGTATCATCGTACTTTAATCCCTATTTATTTGTTTTTAAAGCAGCATAATTATCCTGTCACATCATTTTAATCATCAACAACATCATCTATCTCCCTATATGTTATAGCTTCATAAGAATTAGCTTCCATCACTTTTATATCATCCAAATATACAATATATCCATAACCCTTTCGCCATCGACAGTACGCACCTAACCACCGACATGTCGAATCTTCTCTCGCGTTAGACAATGACGGAAACCATCTATAAACTCAACTGGAATTTGAACTTCGGCCTTTGACCGAGAAAGCAAAACTACTGATGGGGCCAAACAGTCAGATTACTTAACAATAGAATTAAGTGTGGGGAATATATCTTATTGGAGATGTCTTATATTGTTACGTTACGTCATGAAGTTAAGCAACCTGGCTTGCGGTTTGGAAGATGATTGGAGGTCTGTGCTTGATGAAGGACATTGCTGTGGTATTGATTGTAGCGTAATAATGAAGAGTGAAAGGTTTGTCGTTTTAGATTTTATAGTAGCAACTATTCCTAGAAGTGATTAATTTATGCCCGTAACGTTGATTGCTAAATTGCGAAAGATTGGTGTTGATATAGTCGGAAGCCTCAATAGTTTAACCAAGATCAGATAGATGGTCGATTTAAAATACTGGTTTAGGGTTGCATCCGAATAGATTAGAGGCGGACCCTAATATATTTGGGAAGAGGCCGGAAGTTTGCTTAATTTTAATGTAGGAATCCGGTGTAAAGTTTTCAATAATATTTCGACTGAGAAAAATATTAGTTTGTAAAAACTAAATAATCTACCAGGTGTTGCAATAAGTAACATTAATCTTACTATGAACAATTTTTACAAGGAGTTGAAATTAAAGTCTATTCGGGTTAAAATCTAGTTTTTTGACGTTGAAAATTATCAGCTATTAATTTAATATGTATGCTTTTTAGCTAAGAACATAAAAGTTTTATTTCTTTCTGCTATAAATTGTTAGAAATATCTTTTATCACGTCTGTCTAGCTTTCTTATACTTTTTGTAATAAGATTTATTGAAAAAAGTGAGTGATTAATTACAAATCTATGATTGCATTTTACTGTTATCTACTGTCTAAGCAAATCTATAAAAAAATATGACATCATCCATGCCAAAGCCATATGAATAGTGATGTGCTTAAAAAGAATTAATCGATTCATATTATTCAACATCGATACTATCTTTAGGTATCGATAACTGTGTTAGCATAAAGATTAAAATCGATATGAGCTGCTCGATGATGGTAAATTGATAGTAAAAGAGATTATTGATATTATCTATAAATTATGCCTACTTTACGTCTCGTATTTTAAATGGAGATAAATCGATACAAGTTTTACATTATTTATCAAATACTATGGAAACAATTAGAAATCTCAACAAAGACAGTACCTAAAACTTCTAAAATAAATCGTTTATCGTCATTTTAATCGTTGTTAATCAAAATCGATATTTTATCGAGTACCTAAAACTGATTTATTACACAGGTAGCAAAAAAAAAAACGGTATTAGATAGGTAACTATAAAGGAACTCAACAAGAGGTCATAATCCACTCGATATTCTATCGAGAAAAAACTGTGGTGACTGACCACTCCACCATTCTAGTTGGAATACACGAAATCGAATGATATCAGGATTATTTATCAAACTGAAGTTTAGAAATGCATTCATAAGAGGTGTACATTCCATACAGTAAATTAATTTTAGAAAAAAAGACAAAGTACAAATCACAAAGATTTATATTAAAGGTCAGTGGCAGATGTACCTACATTATATCGTGAAAAATATTTGGAGTATCGTATACGTTCATATTTAATGAACGAACATGACCACATGACCACGTTTTGTCATTAGCATCTGGAATCGACCCCTAAACGAAGACCAAAATCAATTAAAATTATGAAAAATATCCAAGATATCCAGACAGTCGATTCAAAACGAATCGATAAATCAAAACCGATTGATCTCAGCACTAGTGATGTACTTAGACATACAAAAATAAACAACAATAATTCAAAAGGCACTCAGCCAGTTGAGGTCATGTGCCATTGTTTGATAGGTAAAAACGTTCAAGTGACCACTGGACCAGCGTAATTAGACACGTCGTTACGACGTAGTCTATCAAACACTTCTAATGCGGATTTAAACCTTTTTTGTTAGAGAAATTCTAGTGTTATTATTTTGGTTTTTGTCTACAATTGTGTGGCTGAAAAAGTGATGAAGAATACCTGCTGTCATCTTGTTGGGAATATTTTAAAACAAAAAATGTAGTCACTTTTGATCAGAGATCTGACACTATAGTCAGCTTTATATGTATACAAGATATATGGCCATGACCAAAATACTACCTGGTGGTCAACAAAATAATGTTGTCAAGCGATTGTGGTGTTTAATAAAAATGGACTATCTTCATCCATTCTTTACTTAGGTTAAAGGTCTTTTGATAGGTCCTACCAAAACATTTATGATAATTTGCATTCATGCAGCATTGAGTTTTAGTGGTCATGACCTGTTTACCTTGTTTTTTTTTTGGATGGGAAATCATCAAATGACTTCTCCCGCTCTGGGTGGAGCGGGAGGGCGTGTCAACCTTTTACTGACTAAAACCCACCCGTGTTCCTTTAGTTGCCCATGTGCCAGGGTCACGGTATCTCTTTCGAACAATCTCGCGACATGACCTGTTTACCTAACCTATTGTTTAGGGTAACTGTGCAAGACAGTGTAGCGACAAATCAGATCATTTTTTTTTTAATTTTTATTTAACATTAACCTACTTGGGCACTTATGAAACGTCAAACGCTAGGTGAACGATTCCAATTTGTAGATTCCTATGGCAAAGAGCCGGCAAGAAACTCCATGGTAAGTTCAAATTTGTGGTCAATATATTCGGCCAGTGGACGTTCACTGATTGCAATCAGGATAATCAACGTCCCCACTGTTGGGACACAAGTTTCCTCTTTGTGGAAAGGCCTAGTGCGGATTGGTATATGTCACATGTTCTCGAATTTTTGTTTCTAGGATATGCCGGTTTCCTCTGGATATTTTCCTTTATCGTTTTGAGAGCAGTTATGATGAAATAATTTACATAAAGTAAAGCGCCTGTTTGTTAGTGCTTGTCATTATTTGGGAAGGTTTGCCATAATCACCACACTTGGCAGGCGGGTTGGCGATCGCAGTATGGTAGTCTACAATGCATAGAGAACGCTTCTGCCCATTCTCTAGTATGTCCCTTAGTCGCCTCTTACGACACCCACGGGAAGAAATGGGGTGATGCTATTCTTTACGTCCGGCACCACTCAGTGGAAGGCCTCCCACAAGGTGGACCGATAACCTGGTGTAGGCCGCAGGAATACGTTGGATGCGAGAAGCACAGAAAAGGTTGAAGTGGCGGTGCTTGGGGGAGGCCTATGTCCAGCAGTGGACGTCTTTCGGCTGAAATGATGAAAGCGCCTGTTTTGCGTTTGAACGTACGACCTACAACTCGTAAATCGTGGTGGTTACCACCGGACCACCACTGTTCTCTTCTCTTCTGGCAATAATCCCAATGAAACTAGATTAACTGATAACATTATCTAACTATAATACACTAATCTTAACAAGAATACAAAACAAAGGCGCCTGTTATAATGGTGAAGAAACTTTAAAACGCATGTCAGAGGTCAAGCATTATTTTATGTTAATGCATAGTCCGCCTCGGCGTAAATCAATTATACCGCGTGACCCGTAGAGGTCGCCGGTTCGATTCCCGAGCAAGTTGTGCTTTTACACCTATTAGTGTTGTGTAAGATTAGAATGCGAAATTATTTTCGCTGTGAACGGGTAATGGCCGTAATGAGCGTCTGTGCTTTCATTATCAGGTTTTAGAAAGGTCAATTTATGGGCTAGTTTATGGGGTCTGATTGTGTATAGGAGTTTGTTAATGTTATTATGTTTAGAAGGAGTTAATGTTTTAGGAACATTAGCGTGAAAAAAATCGACTCACCCCATACTCGTCGATTTGAAGCAATTTAATCAAATAAGTTTTACTAACAATATCAATCTTATCAACTGTATACCTTCCTGAAAGTATGTTTATAACGTTAGAGAAAAATTTATTAAAACTGATTATTTCGCTTTTGAGAAAATGGCAAACTTACAAATATGGAGGTCGAATAAAGAAGCACCATTTTTCAATCCATTAACAAGTCAAATAAAATTTTCATTAAATGAACAGAAATAAATATAATTAAAATTTTGTCAATTTCGTTCACACACTTTCCAGAGCAGCGTATGTAAAATGTAAAAGTGATGAAGACATTTGAAGAATGGATTGGATCTTGTCAAGAATGTTGCTCTTATCAGAATAAATATTGTACAGTCTAACCGAATTGAGCTGAATATCAGTGTTTTATTTTAAGCGACAGCCTATCTGACGTCCACACTCCAGTTACTGTGTGATACTCCTTGGTAAGACTGGTTGTCAGAATATCGAGCTTCTGACAAGACCCTCAGTTAAACCAGTAGTAGGTATAAACTAAATGCACAAAAAATCTTGCCTAGATTGAGTACCGTAATAACCACTTCCTTCGTCCATAAATTATTCGCTTCTAATCAAAAGTAGCACGTAAGTTTCTAACCTCATAATTTAATTAACTCCGAGATGCTGGTTACGAACAAATAGTAATCATAGTAACATGTTTGTTGCTTGACCATCTTACGGTTGGCCTGGGAATCTGAGAAGCTGAGAAATTAACTCGTTCTCAAGTTATAACTGGAAAAGATAGATGCTAGTTAATAGCGATATGGAGCTGTATCTGGGGCTTTACTATCTAAGCCCGAAATCCGTAGTTTCGACCGAACTTACAGGCATTTTCTACTACGTATCATCTAGACGTACTACGTATTACTAACACTGCCCCGTTGGTCTCGTGGTCGCAAGCGCGACCGCTGAGCGTGGGGTCCTGGGTTCGATTCCCGGGTCAGGCAAAGTGTTACTGGGTTTTTCCATTAGGAATTTCTTAGTAGCAGCCCGGAGTTTGGAAGTTGGCGGTGTGATACCCTCGTGCCTCGGAAAGCACATTAAGTCGTTGGTCCTGCGCCTGATCTCTCTCCGGTCGTGTCGGATTGCCGTCCCATCGGACTATGAGAGTGAGGGAAGAGTGAGTGCTCCTGTGTCTGCGCATACACTTGAGCACTATAATATCTCCCGCGCCGATGGCTAGTCTCCGTTGAGATTGGCCGCCGTGGCCGAAATTCGGTCTGGAGGACTATATATATTACTAACAACATTTGAAATGTGAATTAAAGGTTATGGCCTGCCAGGGACGCGAGATTCGTTCGAAAGAGTTACCGTGGCCCTGGCATATGGGCAACTGAAGGAACACGGCTGGGTTTTATTAAGTAAAAGTCTGACACGTCCTGCCGCTCCACTCAGAGCGGGTCATTTCATGATTTCCCACCCAAATAAAGGACATTGATACCAGGTAGGTGCATTGATGAATTAAAAAGAGATGCTTATATATTATAAACACTAAATTAATATTTACTGGATGGATATGGGAAAACAATATAATAACAATAATATCTTAGGACAACCAACACACCGTTATCTGATCCCAAACTAGGCAGAGCCTGTACTATGGTAACCAGACAACTGATAAATATACTTATATATTTCTAAATACATACATATTGTAGATAAATTACACCCAGACACAGAACAAATGATTGTGCTCATCACACAAAGATTTGTCCTGGGTTGGAATCGAACCCACGACCTCAGTCTTAGCAGTCAGGGTCACTAACCACTAGACTAACAGGCCAGTCAAATATTGTTTAGTGTTTATTTATTTATTTATTTATTTATTTACTCAAAAACTTGACACACAATCTAGTTATTAGGTAATACGACACCCCGTGATAAGAGTGGTTATCAGACTTTCGGGCTTCTGACGAAAAGTTACCTCTCTCAAAGATCCACGATTCACTGTTGGGACGCCTTACACCACTAAATTCAGATTTGCTTAATTTTTTTTGCAATTTACAGTTCAGTGTCAGGCTTTATGTTGAATAAAAACAGGGAGGGAAATATTTTTACTAAACTGAAAATGACAATGCTTGCTAAATGAATAGATGATCACAGTATGTTGTTAGCATTTCATTGTTAGGTTTCAAAACCTAAAAAATGCAAGCTCATCGTGTTATTACATACCTACAAATTTTTAATAAGACATTTCAAGACAGTACAGAACATGTTCAATAGGAAAATTCTTGTAATTGCATATAACCTACAATATTAATACACGAACGACAAAGGAAGCACGCTTTATTCCAATGACTATGGTATTTTGAATGCCTACTGTATGGTCAACAAAACAGTGAAGCTACCGATTCACAAAAGGAATTTTTATTGCTGTACCGTGCGCAACAACAATGGACACGTGATGACTGAGCAGTTTATGGTTGATAATCTAATTGTCAGATTGTATTCTGATTTGTTGATTGTATCGACGCTAGTTTTGATTGTAGCGTCAGCAAAAAAGTATTGGAAATATTTTGAGAGTAAGTGTTAAATACAAACTATAAATGATTGTCGTTTTTTGTAGTCTGTAAATTAGCTTCTTTATTAAAAATAGGCCCGATGTGTTATCCTAGCGTAAAAAATAACAAAATACTAATATCATAAGCCCATTAATTTTTTTTTTTTTTTTTAATAAAAAAAACCTTTCTCTCTTCCGTTATTAAAGAAAATCTTGATCGAAACTTAGTGCTGGTAGAGCCAGTAGTTTAGACAGACCCTTGTCGAAATTTATGAAGTAGAAACAAAAACAAAACATTTTTTTTAAAGGCACTGTTACTAAAAATCGCCTCTAGGAATTTAAAACAAAACATGGAGTCCATCTAATTAAATCCACTTTTAACGCAATATTATACAAAAATTTCAATCTCTTAATTCATAATGATTCTATTAGAGCCTTTGTAGGTGTTACTAATGAAGAATAATAACATACTTAAGTTTTCTGAGCAGTTTTTTTGTAGCACTACAATGATTGCGTGGGAAGATAAGTATAGTTTAACATACCGATTACTGGACGCTAGAACCTTTTATGGGTAACGGAAACAATTTCTTTAGCAATAGTGAGAGTATCTTTTTTTAAGGTCGTATCTTGCATTGTTATTTTAGTTAATAGAGCTTTCATTTTAATTGTAAAGTGATTGTTTTAAATCAAAAAGATGACATAAAGAATTCAAAGTATTTTTTTCGAGTTGGTTTTTTTTTTTCACGAAATTAGAGTAACTAGGGAATACAAATATTGTTCATTTATTTTTTATAAAATCAATAAAAACAATTATTATGATTAGTAGTTGCGAATAATTTATAATATATAATTTATTGCAAAAATTACAATTCTCAAAAAGAACTATGTGCCTAAGTGTATCTAAGGAATAATACTAATGTACCTATATTATTTTCGATAAAATCATCAAAAATAATGATTCTTGATCTTGACTAGCTGGATATATTTTGAATTTATTGCAAAAAAAAAAAAAAACTCAAAAAGAATTATGTGCCTGCGTGAACTTTTTACTATTTTTTTTCTTGTCACTTACCATTTTTTGCGAACGCTACCACCATCTATGAATGATTACTCAGTTCTAAGACATCAACGCATCAAATGTTTAACAAAACAAGAATAAGTTATCGATAATAACGTATTATTTGCTAGCAAACACGTCGACCTTATAATAATATTGTCATTAGCAGACTAACAAAGTGGAATCCCAAGTTTTTTACCTCTAATCCTTTGTACAATACGTTGTAACCTTTTTTTCAGAATCATTAATGTACATTTAATATTGAAAGGTCGGTGAACTTTTTACAATGTCGACTTTTGTTGAAGAATAACGATATTTTGATAATTATTGTATTATTGAGAAGAGTACTGTGTGTATTGAGTTTATGTTATGGAAATAGAGAGAATTTTGGGTTTTTGTATGATTTATATAGATTTCTCTATTCATCTGCATGTATGGTACGTAAAATAACTGCTGACAACAAATGTTACTGTTTCTAAGAATAATCAAATCACAAAAAAAAAATGATTTCGCATAAACCTCCATGGGTACTTATGAAACGTCAGAAACTAGGTGCACGGTTGCAATTGATAGTTTTCTATGGTGATGAGCTGGCAAGAAACTGCACGGATACTTTTTAAAACTTATTGGCTTTTACAGAGTTTTCAACTTAAGAAAAATAGTCTAAATTGAGGAACATAATTATTAAACAATTAAAAAAAAAAACAACAAGTCTCAACAAAAATTCTAATTTGTACTTCACTAGCTCTTACCCGCGACTATATAAGGGATTCAAGATGACAAGAAGGCCATATCTTTCTTGTCTTCATAATCTTGTTCAGATTTTATTCAAATCCCTTTAGCTGTTTTAGTGTTAAAAACTAACAAACAAACATAATCAAATCTCTTTTCTTCATAATATACTGGCTGTTGCCAGTGGCTGCGCCCGCATGTTATATGTATAAACCTTCTTCGTCCATCACTATTTATAAACATTACATTAAAATCTGTTGCGTAGTTAAAAGTTGTAAGCGTACAAACACGGAAAGCTGATAACAATAGCATGAGGATTACATTGGAATGACGTACTAATTAACCTCTGAGATGATTTTTTTATCGTGAAAGTACCAAACTCTTTCGTAAGATTGACGTTAGTCTGACAACCTATATGGCCTCTTGAATATTGACACTAAAAATTTGAGAGCCTCCTGAAAGTCTTAGAAAAACTTACAATCAACCTAGAGAGTACATAACAAGATTAATTAAATATTGTAAAACTAAACTTCAAGCTATATCAACATTTTGAAACCTCCATGACACTTACCTCTCTCTCTACGCAAAAAACGCGTCTTCAAAAACAGTTTCTTAAACCATTCTCTTTACATAACATGTATGAGAACAATGATTATAAAGCTACTAAGTTAAAAACATGCTTCATTTAAAGATCATAATTTATTCCGCAAAGGATTTTTAAATTACCAGCATTTTGCCACAGTTTAATGTTAACCGGCAAGATACGGTATGTGCTTTAGTTGAATATTAAAGTTTATACGCGTATGATTTTCAATTTGTTAGCTCAACTATGTTTGATTTCACACTGTTGCCGCGCTGGTTATGGTTGTGACTCATGTCATGAGAAAAGGCGATTTAGGAAAAAGTTAAGTGGCCTACCTTTTGGATGAATTTCGATAAAGATTATATAATCTGTTGGAAAAAAAGATTAAAAAAAAAATAATAACAAAAAATTATTATAATTAATTAAGCCTTGCGTCGTATCTGCGTAAAAACAGGTCGTTGCTCAGCAAAATGCTGTCTTCGAACGAACCTATCGTCAACAGCGTTGATTTGCTGTTGCATTTAACTTCACTGCAAAACGCTGATAAAATAATTATATTTGACATTATTTGCTACTGTCTTACTTGTTGTTTCGGGTCGCAACATTCCGCTGTAAGAATAAATATTTATTGCTGGTTTTGCTATCCAATAACTTCTTTACATAGCGACAGATTTCGCTTCCTGGCTTCGACATTCACTTGCAATTTACCTGTCATCATACAAAACTCAACATAATTTCTAGACTTTCGCTTTCCGCTTCTAACTTGCAACCAAATCATTCTGACAGGTGCTCAGTGGGTCCGTACATCAATCACGGATGAAACAATCGTGCGGGGTCAGCAGTTATATCGATGACAGATTGTCAGTAACCGCGGCATCCGATGTAATGCTTGGTAATTCCACATGTCATGCTCACTCGTTTTAGTTCCGCCACAAAAAAGGCATGTTACCGTGTTTTAACGTTTGTGACTATGACCTCAGTTGTTGTCGGTGCGATAGAAAGCCGGGTTTTGTGTGTGAGAATGGGTTTGAAGCTGGGTTTTATAAGGTTTCTTTATTTTAGGACATCAAAAGTATTACCTGGCTATAAAATATCCGTATCTGCGAAGTTTCTTGCACGTTTTTTCCATGAGAACCAACTAAGATGATCGATGGCTTCATCTATCTGACTGACCCACCACAATTCAATAGTGCCTGTAATTCTTTCGTTTGAAATACATACTTTGAGTTTGTGTTTAAAATAAACACTACGGGGTTGCTTCTTCCAACGTAAATGATAAATGATTTTATTTCTGTAAGTAGGTTTTGTACAAACACTTTTACATGTCAATGATATTTTTTTAAACTAGATGAGTTCGGCGTTTCCTAACTGACTACTCTGAGAAGAAAGGCCTAAACAAACTCAGAGGTCACAGTTTCTTTTAAAAGTCCAGACATAATATTGGTCACAACATGAGAAGACCATGTAGATTGGTGACTGAAATGGTCTTTTGAGGAAAGAACCACACAGATTGAGTGGACCTGTCCAGTCAGTGCAAGCATTTGTCACTAATCGTTTAGCTCAACTCGGAACATAAGGAGCCCAACGCTGTGACGAACAATACTAAAGAAAGGACATTCGGGTAGGCCACATAAATTACTCAAACTTACGTAACTTTATCTGTAAAATAAAATTGACATTCACTGATTTCTCGGAGATACTTATCTGGCGATTTATGATTCAGCCGTTAATATCCATTTTACTATGACATAGATGGTTTACATGGTTTAAGTGGTAGATTAGAGCGGAGGGGGTGAATTAGAGTTGACCAGTTTGTACGTATGAGATAATGGTGAATTACGGGTCGTCAGAAGCCCGCAAGTCTGACAACCAGTCTTACCAAGGGATATTGTATTACCCAGTAACTAGGTTGTTGAGGTCAGATAGGTAGTCGCTCCATGATACTGGTACTCAGCTGCATCCGGTTAGACTGGAAGCCAATTTCAACATAATTGGGAAAATGTTTAGGCATATAATTGATTAGATAATGGTGAATACGTAGTGCTTTTTAATTCCCCAGTGATATTTCTTCTTAAGGATAAAAATAAAGAACAAAAGTTAAGTAGTAAACTCCAAAATTCTTCGCTTGTATTTTTCTAACGGTAGCAACCAAAGTACTTGGTACCTACGACATAATGAAGTACCTACCCATATAAGTACGTATTTTTTTAACACCAATTTTATTGCCATCGTTAAAAGAAACTAACCCTAACTACAGCTGTGATTATCCTAAGTTTTTGCAACCACATCGATAATAAAAGATCTTTGATTACGCCAGCTCCGTGTTATAATTGTACGTCGAACTTGATTAATAGTTATAGCCAACAAACAATGGACTGCTGACCAGGGCACCTTGAAATGCACACAATATAATGAACGTGGGTATTTTGCATATAAAAGGTTATAATGTAACAATAATAAATTGGATTTGTACATAATAATAATACACGTTTCTGTTTATTATTATATTAAATGTGTTTTGTAAGAGCAAAAGGTTCTACGGGTTGGTTTAAAATCTATACTAATATTATAAAGCTGAAGCGTTTGTTTGTTTGATTGAACGCGCTAATCTCAGAAACTACTGGTTCGAATTGAAAAAATATTTTTGTGTTGGGTAGCCTATTTATTGAGGAAGGCTATATAACATCACGCTATAACCAAGAGGAGCGGAGCAGTAATGAAAAATGTTGCAAAAACGGGAAAAATCGGACGGGTAGGCGATTCGACGCGACGGGAAGGGTCGGAAGAACAAGAAATTTAACGCGGACGAGTCACGGGCAAAAGCTAGTATTAAATATACTTATGAGCACAAATGTTGCTTTTTACGGTTAGAGTGTTGTCAGATTAACTAAACTAATATTATACAGAGAAAATATTAGTTTTTAGGGTTCCGCACCTCAAAAGGAAAAAGCGGAACCCTTATAGGATCACTTTGTTGTCCGTCCGTCCCTCCGTCCGTCCGTCCGTCCGTCTGTCAAGACCCTTTTTCTCAGGAATGCGTGGAGGTATCAAGCTGAAATTTATATCTAATACTCAAATCTACTGTCCCTAGGAGCTGTGAAAAAACCAAACTTCTAAGCTAACGCAATCAAAAGATATAGCCGTTTATGCCGCAAATTTCAGCAAATTTTCGAAACTCGCAAGGGAATCAAAACCTAAAGGGTACTTCCAGTCGATCTAGAACTTTGAAATTTGGTACGAAGCAACGTCTTATAGCACAGATAAAGGAAAAATTGCGAAAACAGTAAATTTTTAGTTACATCATATAATAAAAATATTTTTTAATATTTTAAAACTACAGGTTTGTACGGAACCCTCGGTGCTCGAGTCCGACTCGCACTTGGCCGGTTTTTTTTTTGTATGTTTGTTTGTTACGCTTTTACGCTTAAAAGTTTGAACGGATTTGGATGCACATAGATCTACCTAACCTTTATTAGGATGTAGGATACTTTTTATCCTGATATTCTTACGGGATCGAGACGCATATGGGTGAAATCACTTTTCCGAAAATTTCATTAGAAGTCAGACATGACGTCATAATATTTGCTCGAAAATTAAAATAGATGGTGTTGAGAAAATAAAACCAAATTGATATACAACTTTACACTCAAGCAATCGTAAATCATTTAACACGAACTAAAACAAAAAAACGATAATTTAATTAATTGATTAGGTAATATTATTACATTTTATACGTGTAAGATAAATGAAATCTGCACCATCGATTAACTGAATTAGATAATAAATAATATGATAGATGACCTTTCACGTTTCGGCTAGTCATCATCGTGTGATACCTGAGAGAGAGTGATAGGTGATTGATATCATCAATCACGTCTAACCTATACATATCAACATGTCTTGATAAAATCGTTACCAAACTTTGTGTTCACGTCAAGTTTTTTAACTTTGCCCCACACTAGTAGGTTCACATGTTCATGGCTGACCTTATAGACGTTTAACTAACTCAAAAGACAGCTGTGCTGCTGGAGAGTTGGTTGCGCCACTTCTCCTTCCCAGGTAAAGCACTAAGAAGTGCTGATGGGCAGGCGTTTTGGGACTGTCGTTTGTTATCTTGACGTTCAAAACGTGATGATTGGTAAAATTCAATTGCGTATTGGTTGTGGCGGAATAAAATAGTAAAAATCGTCACGTTACGAAAAAACGGTATTCCTCTTCCTTATGACTTTTTATTATAATTTCATTATAGAGATAAAGAGATTGTTTTCCTGGTTTTCGATGGTGCTAAATACAATAGTGATGAAAATATATTAACATTCAAGAAAGATGGCTGCGGTATATTTTTTTTTAAAATCCTGGGTGTCGTTTTTTTGGTTTTCGAGGATGCTAAAGCCGATAATGACGTCAAAATAAAGTTTGAGTATTATAAAATTAGAATAGATGATAATACATTCGGAGTTAAGGGAAAGCGAAAGGACCTTCTTTCCTGATGGGGTTCCCCTGACACCACATTATGTATTTGTACATAAGTACAGAAAATTGCCAACAAAAAACGTTGAAACGTGTTTTTCGAAAGACTAATACTAATTTTTATTTCCTATTTCCAGTGCATAAAGTCTTTTTTCTGCTAATCAATGTCTAAGAAAGAACAGTGTGCCAACTTTTAATTATTTTATTCTGATTTTAGAAGCTTTTATTTAAGTAATTAATTAAGCGTTCGATCACTAAATCTTATCAAAACATGCTTTTAAATAGTCAAAACGATCCTCGATTCTCACCTACCGTTTCAAAAAATTCAGCTCAGAAGAACTTTAACATGAATAATTTAGATAACATATTTTATTTTCTTCATATACTTTGCATACATAGGAATCTAGAAACCATAAAACTTAATAGGTATATAACATATCGATGACGATTTACAACTTTCTCGATATTCGAAATATATTCTGAAGGTGAGGTCAAGGCCGAAAAGAGGTTTTAAATAGTTTTAAATAATTTAAAATTCTTTTAAAGGCGACCCACCGTCTAACGGTTTCTTTGAGTTATTATTATGAGTAGGAGAATCGCTTATGTTTTATATGATCGTGGAACATTGTACAGGTGTTGGTGAGAAATATATGGCTAATACATATTTTATTATGTTTTTTTATTGAGTGGCGTATGGTAAATAGTTTTATGATAGCTTTCCCTTCTGTTTGTGTTTTAGGATGCTAATAATGTGAACGGCTCTGCTAAGAAAGTGATTTTTGTTACTTTATATGGGGGCTTTTATCTTTACGTTCCGTGTGTAGCCGGAGTTCCGGGTGGCGCTGGACACCATCATGCATTTCACCAGAAGCCAAATCAATTCTTCGCAAACAGACGTTCAGTATGATGCCGGACAGAATAGCACCACCCCATTTCTTCGCGTGGGTGTCGTAAAAGGTAACTAAAAGACTTACTAGATAATGGGTAGCAGCGTTCTGTATGCATTTTACCACCATACTGCGATCGCTAACGCGCACGCCTACCGTGGCTTACCACCATACTGCGACACGCCAAGCGTGGCTATTATGGCAAACACCCCCCTTTGGGGTAGGCCTATTTCCAGAAGTGGACGTCTTCGGACTGAAATGATAAAGATGACATTTACAAACAGTTTTTATATAGCTTGACTGATGTGCCTTAAAATGTATTGGCACTAAGTATAATATTAGGTTGGGGAAAAAGTCTTTTCGCATTATAGTATGTATGAACTTGTAATAAAATCTCTTTGGCTATACTATTTGTATCTGGCTGGTTTTGGTATCATTGAAAGTTTAAATTTTAAAGAACATAATTCCAAATTCAAATTAGGAAAATGTGTGATTTTCATTTGTTTTTCGTACCGTCAAGATGAGTGAATCTAATGAAGAAATTCGATACATTTTAAAATTTTACTACAAAAAAGGTAAAAATGCAACGCAAGCCGCGAAAAAAAATTGCGATGTTTATGGACCTAGTGTAGTGTTTGTGAGAGTAGCACAAATTTGGTTTAAGCGTTTTCAATCCGGAAATTTTGATGTCAAAGATGCACGTCGCTCTGGTCGCCCTATTACGGATAAAATGGATGCCATTTTTGAAAAAGTAGAGCAAGATCGGCATAGCAGTAGTTACGACGTAGCTGAAGAACTGGAAATTGACCACAAAACAGTTTTGGCGCATTTGAAAAAAACTGGGTACACAAAAAAGCTCGACATTTGGGTACCTCACGAGCTCACTGAAAGAAACCTAATGAACCGTGTACTCATTTGTGGTTCTTTATTACGACGTAATGAAACCAAACCATTTTTGAAGAAGCTGATAACTGGTGATGAATAGTGGAGCACGTATGACAAGAACGTGCGAAAAAGGTCGTGGTCAAAGGCCGGTCAGGCTTCACAGACTGTGGCGAAACCCGGGTTAACTCGCAACAAAGTGATGCTGTGTGTGTGGTGGGATTGGAAGGGCATTATTCATTATGAGCTGTTACCACCAGGCAGGACCATCGATTCTGAACTCTACTGCGAACAACTGATGAGATTAAAGCAAGAAGTTGAGAGAAAGCGGCCGGAATTAATCAACAGAAGGGGTGTGGTTTTTCATCATGATAACGTTAGACCTCACACATCTTTAGCCACCCAACAAAAATTAAGAGAGTTTGGCTGAGAGGTGTTAATGCATCCGCCGTATAGTCCTGACCTTGCACCTTCAGATTTCCACCTGTTTCGGTCTCTTCAGAATCCTTTAGGCAGTGTCAGGTTAACATCACGAAAGGACTGCCAAAACCACTTGTCGCGGTATTTTGACCAGAAGTCCCAAAATTTCTATAGCAATGGGATCATGTCCCTTCCTACAAGATGGCAAAAAGTTATCGAACAAAATGGTACCTACATACTTTAGTTAAATGTAAATAAACTTTATTAAAAAATGTTTTGAATTTTCTTAAAAAATGCGAAGAAACTTTTTCCCCAACCTATTATTTAACTGTTTTAAACAATACATAAATTTAACAGCCACACGGATCAATCGAAGGCGAATCTATGCTTGCCGCGGTGAGTTCATGTAAGGGACCATCCATGGCATATCTCGAGAGAGACTCCTCCGTGCCTCGGAAAACAAGTTAACCAGTTGGTCCTGGCTGTTATTCGTAGATCGTTGACAGCCGATACAGCTGATCATAAGCCCAAGAAAAGACGGACAACGATAGACAGTTGCCCAATGTAAAATACTGATATCATGCTGCATCCAAATTGACTGAAAGCCGACCCCCTAGGCACGCCACAATTGCGGCGGTAAGTCCCCTCTTTGAGGAATGGCTAGAGAGGCGCCACGGCGTCCTCACCTTCCGCGTTACGCAGGTCCTCACCGGGCATGAGTGCTTTGGGAGGTTCCTGTTCCCAATAAGGAAGGAGAAAATGCCTGGGTGTTTCCATTGCGTGGATCGTCTGGAGGGCACGGTAGAGCATACGGTGGAGGTGTGCCCTGCCTGGGCGGAGTACCGCCGTGTCCTCGTGGAGGGGATCGACGGCGGTGACCTCTCGCGTCCGGCCTTGGTGCGAGCCATGGTTCGAAGCGAGAGGGAATGGGAAGCCGTCACCTCCTTCTGGGAAGCAGTAATGCTCGCGAAGGACAAGGCGGGGCGCGTGAGTGAGAGGCGGTCTCTGGGCCCTCACGCATCCCGACGCCCCGGGCGTCGGGAGTCCATTGCAGACTCCCGGCCACCGTAGGCGCGAGCTTGCGGGCGGTGAGCAATGTAAGGACCAGGCTCGGGTCGACTGCGTGTTGTGTTCCACGCGCGCCTCAAAGATATGTCAGCAATACTGAAGGGGTCTGCTAGGATCGATGCCTGCCAGGGTCACGAGATTTGTCCGAAAGAGATACCATGGTCCTGGCATATAGTCAGTAAATGTCTGGCACGCCCTCCCGCTCCGCCCAGAGCGAGAGATGTCATTTGATGATTTCCCACCCACGAAAAAATAAAAAAAGCTGACCCCAACATAGTTGAGTAAAGACAAGGCAGATGACGACATGATTATATTTTATGCAGCCACTAAAAACAGATACGTCCCACACTTTATTTGTTTAGTAACACCATATAAATTAATAAACAATCAATTTAGTAAAGTTTATACTCCGTCATTTTAACGTTTTTTGCTACTAACGACCGACGCAAAGGGCGAACGGTTTAACCTCCGACCAAAGGTGTCATAAGCGTTTGCCACCTATAAATTTAATATTAAATATGACACTTCATTTTAATATAAACAGCTTTGTAGTTAGAAAGCATGACCCCGAACTATTTATAGGATTGCCCCTTGAAAAACGCTCAAAATTAAAGTAAAGTTTACACAACGAAATTTGGGTACTTATCGTAATTTATTCACTAAATGAAGCGTACAATTAATTATGATTTAACAACTTTCAAGAGCTTGTAAAACACTTTTAAGAGGAACAAAAAAACTTGACAAAAGAGTACTTCTTGTAAAAGTAGTGAAGTTTTTCTCAAAGTAAAAGTATACAAATATCAACTTATAATTGTTTAAATTCAGCTGATTATTCAACCTTAGTGTTTTTTCCGTGTGATGCCGGCCATAAAGAACAGCCATCACATTACTTCCCGTGGGTGTGGTAAGAGGCGACTATGGGACTTTTAGAGAATGGGCAGCAGCGTTCTCTATATATTTTACCACCATACTGCGATCGCCAGACCGCATGCCAAGCGTGGCGATCGTGACAAATCCTCCCAAATTTGGGGAGGCCAATGTCCAGCAGTGGACGTCTTTCGGTTGACATGTAGGAGCAGTGGTATTGGCTCCAACTTACGATTTGTTGGTTGTGAGTTCGAACCTAGGCATGCGTTTTAGTTTGTGTATTTAATTTCATCACCACTGCTATCAAAACGATGAAGGAAAACATCGTGAGGAAACCGGCATGTCTTAGAACCAAAAATTATAAGACAAGTGACATCTTCTAACCCACACTTTCACAAAGAGGCGGCCTGTATCCCAGCAGTGGGTACATTATAGGCTGATTATGTTAGTTCCTGTAGAAGCTAGAAAGGAGGTGACAACTCAAATGAGGTGTACTCGAGAAGTATAGAAATAAAAAACATGTTGCCCCAACCCCAAATAAATTGGGATACGGTCAGGAGACTGATAATGGTGAGTATGGTATGGGCTAGTTTCATACCTTTGTATCAACTAAGGAATAAATGAATCAGAACAAAATCATTGAGCAAAAAGGACGGAAAAGAAAAATATCCAATTCCATTCAGAATAACTTCAAAGTTTTATAAACTGACTCAACATTATAATTATAAAAGTCTTATACAACATGGCAAGACATAGGAGCTGATTATATGTACGAGATAAGACATTTATCTCGTACATATAATCAGCTCCTATGACGACAAAATTACCATCGCTTTTCCTACAACATGACTCATTCAACCTTTTGCTTACCTAGTAAAAGGTAAAAGACACAATGACCCAATGTCGCAAATTATTAAGAGCCCGATCACACCTACCAAAACTACGGCAATACGTGCATTAGTCCTAATTTGTAGGAAAATGAATAGTTAATTCTCACAGACCACATTTAGACGTCAAAGTCATCCGTATGGGCGATACCTAACTTTTTTTTTTTGTGGGTCTGAAGTCATTATGTGACAACTCCCGCGCTTGAATGGAGCGGAAGGGCGTGTCAGACTTTTACTGACTAAAACCCAGCAGTGTTCCTTCAGTTGCCCATGTGTCAGGATCATACTGGCTTATACAATTTTTCGCTAGGATGTGGTATGGTTGGTTTGTGTAATCGGGCCTTAAACAGCTACAACTGCGTGCCATAATAACGACAATATACTATATGATACAATGTTAACTATGGTTAAACAGTTACATCCTTAATCTTCCGTATATCTGTTTACAGGTAACTGTAAAAGGAGGTAACTACATGTGTGCGACTTATTAACTTGCGACTGGATGTGGTAACTGATGGATGATATACATAGTTAGAGAGGAGTCTTATTGAGCGTGGTTTAGAACGAAGATGGGCTAGCTGAGTTTGTTACCGTTGAAATTTTGTGATCTAGCATGACGTGCTTTACTTACATACGGCTACAGGTCAAGCTATACATTTTTAGCTGACCTCGCATTGTGTAGGCTTTTCGTATAATGTCAGCTTATACTGGAAATGTATAGGTAGCTTGATGAGCCGTGCGTACAAGTAAGGAAAATAAAATCGTATTATAGTTAGCCAGCAGTGTTCCGTGTGGTGTCGGACGTAAAGAATATCACCATCTCATTTCTTCCCGTGGCTATTGTAGAAGGCGACTAAAGGACTAACTATAGAATGAGCAGCAGCGTTCTCTATGTTTCGTACCACCGTACTGCGATCGCCAACCCGCCTGCCGAGCGTGGTGATTATGGCAAACCCCTTTGGGGGAGGTTTATGTCCAGTCGTGGTAATCTTTCAGCTGAAATGATGATAATAAGTCATGACGATAGAAATTCACATCACTTTGAAATCAAGAATAATTAGAAAAGAAACATAGCAATAGATAATGATATAGAATTTCAAGACCATTGCCATAACGCAGTAAATGCAGTCTCGCATAAAACAGTTTTCCTTTAAACCACTCTTTATGTAAGCCGTACATGATAATTACACCTGTAAAATTTTTCATAAACAATAATTATTTATTTCTTAATCTCTCAGTTCCATACGAAACCTTTATCTACGTCAAGAACTCGGCATAGTATGTACGCGATATATTTTTCTCTCATCCATCATTCACACTTTTACCAAGTAGTCAAATAAACATCAACCACTTTTTTCCTCATACCACGCTCAAGTTAAACTGCAAGTCTCATCTATGTAGCTACCTCTTTGACCAGTGCCTCGTTCACACAGCCACCTAATCATCGGACCGGGCACACTAGTGTGCGTTGTCATTCTACTTTCTACATAATTTTTTACACTGCCTAGTCTATAGTGCAGCTTCTAATAATCCTAGTAATATTATAGACGCGAAAGTTTGTGAGTATGGATGTTTGTTACTCTCTCACGCAAAAACTACGGAACGGATTTGGATGAAATTTGGTAAACAGATATTTTAGTACCTGGATTAATACATAGGGCACTTTTTATCCCAGTAGTACGTTCTTGCGAGATAATTTCCAACCTCTACGCGGGCGAAGCCGCTGGCAAAAATAGTAATTTATAGTTTTAACATTATTTTTTTTTGAACCCAGATGGGAGACTTTTTGGTGTCGTATATATTTTTCTTTGTAATTTGTTGCTCTGTTTTATTTATTTATTTAACCATTTATGTACACACATATATAAACAGACAAGAAGAAAAGAACAGTTTTTTTTTGTTTTGTTTTTTTTTTTTGTTATATTTTCTATTTCCTGTGCAAGTCCTGTTTATATACGTTTTCTTTTATTTCTTACTTTCTTTTCACAGGCGATGTTGTTTTTTTTGTTCTGTTTGGATTCGATCTTAAAAATATTTGTTTGTGAATATAAATTGATGATTAATTTTGCTAGTAGCGGTTGTAGTTTGATTAATGGAATAATGATATGTTTTGCGAATTTTAATTTTGCAGAGTAGGAGATAGTTTATAATAAAAACTACTATTAACTATTTTTATGATAAACTATTAGAAGAAGTAAATAATTGTCTTACGGTACACAGCTACGTATTTATCTAAACGGGTTAACTATAACCGGCTCATTGGTGTACAATTAAATAAAAAAAAAACGTAAAAGCTTACTTTATTTGCCTTAATCATTATTTCTAATTAACATTCCAACTCTCCAACATTATTTATAGACTTTTGGCCCAAAGAAAAATTGACACCTTCTAATTTTTATTATTATAATTCATAGTCAGGGCTATGAATAAATGTCACATATACAGGTCTGGTCATCCGCACCATGTTTGCCTTGTAGTCCCACTGAGATAGCATCTCGAGATACGTCTGAAGATAAATCGACTATTGTAATCGCTTATTAAACTCTAACTTTGAGTATGGTAACATAATTAGTTTTAAGTAGCGCTAGAGGTATTTTGATAAAATGATACGCATGTCTAAGTAGAGATGTGATCAATACAATGTTGATGGCTAGATCAACTGGTGTTTTAAATATTTTTGTAATTAATAGATATGAAACTGGTACAGTTGGTCATTCTATTTCTGGGTATGGCAAATGTACATGTATATCCCGGGCCCCTGACTTATGGTAGTAGAAGGGAAATTAGGGTTTTCGTCGGTCATAGAGTCCGACATAACCTTACGTTGTCTCCAGACGGAGAATATCCATGAGAAATTCGACAAGAAAAGAAAAAGGCATAGGCCATTGTGTTTCTAATGAATTAATGCGAGAATACTATGCAGCAAACGTCATGACATTTAATCGTCATTGAATTTCCCCTGCAGATGTAAACAAATTATAAAACTTAATTATGATGATGTGATGAAGCCATTACACTTTACTAGGCCCAAACATCCATGGCATCGTGAGAAAACTTTTAAATTCCATTTTTATAATCCAAAAATGGCATTCCCAGATCAATGTTAGATTAGAGATCACTGATTAGTGAAATATTCACATTCAATATAAAATCAAAATTAAATCTTCTATAAATCGGGGCTTTATTACATAAACAGCAATAACAAAACTCTTTTATTACGAGATGAAACTAAACGGAAGTTGATGATGACATAAAGATTATGATCACTGCTCTCACCTGACACTTGGACTAAACGTACCCAAATTATATTTGCCGTATTCACAACGCTTTTTCAACCACCTATATATTTTAACAGCCACACTAAAACTCCTCAAAGGGCCCGAACCACAGATGCATACGACAATTAATTAGTTCGTAAATTAATATGCAAATAAAAAAACATTTAAAAAAAAATTCGACGTCGCGATAGGGAAGGGAAAGACATCGTAACTAATTCCACTAGTTACGTACCTACTTTGAACAAGTGGCACGATAAATATCGATGGTCAATAACTCATTTTAATTGAATCATTCCGGCTAATAGTGCTTTCTAGACGTTTGACAGCACCGTCATTAGAGACATGATAGAGACAGAAGACTGGATCTCGATTAATAAGTACGTCGTTTTAGTTTTAAATTCGATATACGTTTTATTGAAATGTTTATCTTTTTAATGACACAAAGATTTTTATTGTCGAGATAGACGATTCTTAATGAAGCTGTAATGTCTAAGATTTTATCAAGTAAAAGTTCTTAATTCATCGTATATTAGAAACTTTCTATCTTGTCTTCTCATGAGTCAAACATCTTAAATTACTGTAAACGTTTTTGCAGTTCTAATCCTGTTTTCGATAAAACAAAAAAATACAACAAAAACTGTGCACCTCTCTTTTAATTTACTTTCAAAAACCAAAAAAAATGGCAACAAGTTTTCGCTTCGCCATAGTTCAAAAAAAGAAAACGTAGAATTGAAATACGGCCTCGTTTTAATTTCTGGTCAGTTTGCGGCGAGCGACAAATAAAGTGGCGATCCCGAGATGGTTATCTGCGGACAAATCGTCGTGTGTGTTGCGTACGCGCAGCGGTGAGAACCTAACGCACCTGTACCGGTCGGCGGGCCGCTAGGGATGGACGAGTGTCGATAGTTTTCGAGTTGTTTTATTTTTATTTATTTATTTAGATTTATTGTGGGTAAGTTTGTCGATATTTAATAGTCTAACTTATAGAGTTTTAGAGGACGTTAATAAGCAAATGAGGTAATTGAGTATCTTATCAAAATTGTAGTAAATAAAAAATATTTTCTCAAGATGAAGGTACAACTTATTTTAATTTTAAAACGTTATCGATTGTGAAATATTGTTATACTTATTCTTTACACAAAACTTACATGTTGTTATAAGATAAAACATTCGAACCTGCCTACTGTCTAAGCAAAAATAGCAAACAAAACAAGAAAAGACAACCACAAACCTATCAAAATCTAATCTCCCATTTATCGACATCCAATCCGCTACCGCGTTATCGATAACCGATCAACTATCGATATCTATCGACATTACCCCCTAGATCTCACGCAGCGCCGTCCCGGTCCATCGGGCCCGTTCGTTGCGAGTCACATCATAAATCACGCGCTAATAGCCGGTAAACTCATTCGCTAATCCGAATCGAACAACTGCGGGACGAGCACGAACATTGCGCGAACGCAACTTGATGTTTTTTCCATTGGAAGCCTCGTTATAATTATTTCAATGGAATAATTAGTTGGTATTAAGGAGATGGGGTTTCGTTTTTTGTTGAAATAAATAAATTGCACATAACATAACATAACACCACGCCTTGTTTCCTGCTGAAGGGAGAGGTGTAAGTTACCGTGGCCCTGGCATATGGGCAACTGAAGGAACATGGATGGGTTTTAGTCAGTAAAAGTCTGACACACCCACCCTCCCACTCCTCTCGGAGCGGGAGACGTCAATTGATGATGACCCAAAAAAAAAAGGGCGAGGTACCTTTAGTACATCCAGATTTCTCCAGTTATGTTTAAGTCCCATATATTAGGGCGCGAGCCTATTGCCATTAACTGGGCACAAATCCAGACTCCGTGCTCATCATCATCATTTCAGCCGTAAGACGTCCACTGCTGGACTTAGGTCTCCCCCAATTTGGGGGGCTTTGCCATAATCGTCACGCTTGGTAGGCGGTCGCAGTATGGTGGTAAAATGCATAGAGAACGCTGCTGCCCATTCTCTAGTAAGTCCCTTAGTCGCCTTTCACGACACCCACGGGAAGAAATGGGGTGGTGTTATTCTTTACTTCCGGCACCACACGGATGGGTCGGGACTCCGTGCTGCTACTGAGAAATTCTAAATAGAAAAACCCAATAACACTTTGCCTGACCTGGGAATCGAACTCAGGACCTCATACTCAGCAGTAGCACTTCTGAACACTAGACCAACGACGCAGTCATATTAAACAACGAGGAATTCATTAAATTACACGAAAAACGTTTTATATAAAACTTTTTTCGTTT
This sequence comes from Aporophyla nigra, assembly GCA_947507805.1. Lineage (NCBI taxonomy): Eukaryota > Metazoa > Arthropoda > Insecta > Lepidoptera > Noctuidae > Aporophyla > Aporophyla nigra. The sequence continues at coordinate 18,416,166 of OX382292.1, read as the reverse complement.
GAACTTTTTTCCTTGTACATTTTTACACTGGTATCTCTAGTTGCAGGGGTCAAACAGCAGTCATTCTGTGTAACATACAGATACTGTATCTGGTTAGACTGGAACTTCCCCAGCTTACTTACTTGAGAAAAGGCTAAGAAGGTGATGGTAAGTTTTATATGAGGTGGGAAAACTTTGAATAGTGATGGGACTAACCGTACTTGTTCCTACAAAACCGGTAAGTAGACGCTAAAGATTGCAGGTTTATATAGAAAGTAACAGTATTCGTTGAGTATTCTCTTTAATGAATCGCACAAGTTGCTCAAGCTCCTAAGATATTTCATTCAGATCTTTGTTTGTGTCAAATTATGGTAATTGATTTAATTAATTGGAGGCTGTATTTTGATCGCGTAGCTCATTTTGTAATCTGTTTTAATTGTGGAATTGTGTATGTTGAAACGAATATAAATATTGTTAAAAGTTTTGGTGGAAGAGCGTTTTTAGAGATTGTACTATACGTTTCGGACTCAAACGGAACCCTTGATAATAAAACTGAAGTGTTTGTTTGAACGTACCAATGTCTAGAACTGCCAGTTGGATAAATAAAATATTATTTTCATTTGATAGCCCAACTCTTTAGGAAGGTTATTGATTATTTTTCATCACGCTATGAATTTCCGGAGCTGAGCAAAAAAAAAAAAGTTAGAACGATAAGCGAGAACAGCATATTAGACAAGAAATTTCACGCGGAAGAAGTCACGGGCAGATGATAGAAATGAATAGAACGAATTTACTATGCACAGTATAAAACGATGAGTGTGAAAGCAAGTAAGGTTATGGCTACTTGTGTATGGTTTTGCATATCATAAGAGAGTTAACGAAAGGGCGTAAAATTAGTCTGGTCCACTGTCACGTTTTATACCGCCCATTTTTCTTTTTAAATATGGTTTCTCGTTTGAGGAAACAAGAATAATGCATCCTGAATTTTGTAATCTATTGATTTAAAAGAAAGAGAGTCCGTGGAGGCTTTTTACCGTTCTTTTCCATAGTAATCAATTTTTTTTGCAACTAGTGCTTAACAAGTGAAAGCTCTATTACTATTGTATTTTTCTTTTTCCATATTTTTATTAAAATGTGAAGAATAGCGTTTTATAATTTGTTTAAAACTCAACATAGCTTGGAATATAATGAAACTCTACTACATTGTTACATACTTTCAATTCGTGTAGTGTTGTGTAAAGTTATAATAAGTGTCTAAGCTCTACTTACTTGAAGAAACCATGTTGAACACAAATGTGTGTGGGTGGTGGGTTGATAAACTGCTCCGTGTAATGACAGGTTATTATCGCCTATCGCTTGTTACCTAGCCTTCCTACCAACGCTTTTGAATCCCTAGCAAATCTACACTACTAAAAGTTGACCAGTGCGCAAAATGGAACCATAAATTCAGCATACGATTCTGGATAGCGTAGCAATTTTACATAGGGTATATAAAAAAAGTTCCATACATTTTGACCGTGTAGGTTATACTGATATTTTTTTAATGAAAAAGAAGGGACCTATTACTTTTTTCTATGAAATAGCTGATATTTCTTATTGATAACCGACCAAAAAGAATTCAGGTGAGATGCTAAATTCATGGTTACAGTTTGCGACTTGGTTAATTTCTTCTCCTCCATCTATCATAGGAATCGGAAGTTTTTTTATGAAATTCAGTTTAATACATAATTTTTCGCAGTAATTCCGTAAAGCGTGGTTGGTTGGTTGGTATTTCATAACATCAATCATAAGTTTATTTACCTTTTTCACCGTTTTGAGTACAATTCTTTTCTTATTCATTCAAAGCTTATTTTACTTGCTTTTACACATTTAGCATGTCCTCTTCTATCCTCAATTGGATCTTTCTATCAAAAGTGACATTTCTTTTCTTAATTTTCGAAATCGCGCCGTAGAATTCTTTACGCCATTTTGTCTTTCGTTTCTGCCGTTTCCATGCTAATCATGCAACTCGTGCAGGGCAGTTTCAATTAATATTAAACAACAACTCCAACTAGTTACTTCTTGATGCGATATAAACCACGTACCTGAAACAATTAAGTATGGACGTTAGAAAACGGACGATCACTTTAGAAACCTGATTTCTTCAACTGACTTAGGACAAGCCTTCGATTGAGTAAAGCTTGGTTGCGTCAATGGCGCAACGGTTATTAAAGGCAGAATTACCTGCAGATAAATTGAGTCAAGTCTATGTAGGTACTGTCAAAGACTGAAGTTACGTTTTTAACTGGATTCCTGGGATCTGTTTAATGAAATTGGTCTAAATTGTACGTAATCTTGAGATCAATATTGATGTCATAAAATTAGATCTTGTTTCGGCTTATTAAGTCTATTCGCACGATTTTACTCGTCCATTCGATTCCGAATCGACCATTTAAATAATATTTTTAATATTTTGTAGGTGACTCGCTCATAGTTAATTTATTTCTGGGCGAATCAATACCAGAAATATGTATCGGGCAATTGGCACGATTTCAATTGTTTACACTTACAGTGATATTTTTTCATAAGTATTTTACCGAAACAATACGAGTAATTTATTTCAAAGTGTCGATTCGCCAGATTCGAGAAACTAAATTCATTTGAATCGACTTGTAAGCCATTAATTCAAGGTTTAATTGGAGAATCTCTTCAACAGTAAGGGATGGATTGTAATATTGTAAAGTCAATAGCTTTATTGTGAACGAATACGCTATAATTAACAAAATATTATTTTCAATGCCAGACCACACAGACCACATCTAACATAAAATAAATCGCATTAATTACCATTCGCAATAAAAGCAGTGACAAATTGCAAACGTAACGCCTTCGAAGAAAGACAGCCATCCGTTTTTCCCGACTTTTACGATTCAAAGGGCTTATTTCCCTTCGCCACAGATATAAATTTAAAAGCACGTCCTTTAAATTATCGTATTGCCAGTCTCTTTTTGAAATCTAAATTTACTTTGCGCAACGACAATTCTAGTTTTCAAGTCGGTGCAGAGATAAGGGGACGTCCTACGCTGTTAGATGGACAGCAACCGGTTGAGTCTGATTGTGAAGTATAATGAAAAATACCACTCGATCTGTGGCTTCGTTTAGACATCGGTAACGGGTATGTTTCTCGTTGTGAGAGAGGAATTTTAAGTAATTAGCAAGAGGATTTGTAACTTTATTTATTCTGTTTTGAGTCTCCTGTAGTAGTAGGTTGATAGAGGCTCCACGAGGGACGATATTATCGACTAACATTTTGGTATCTTTCGCCAGGACTTCTACTAAACATAGTAGTTGAAAACTACCTTATCCATGATTATCAAACACCACATAGTTCATGCGAAAAAAATCACCAATCAAAATATCTGGATCGTTTTCGTGGCACGTTGTAAGTAAAAATATGATGACCTGATAAATTAGTGTAAGTAAATTATCCATGGACTGCTAATTAACACTTTCACTAACAAAGCAAACGATGGCAATCTACAAATATTTCGCATTCCCAAACCCGTATCATCTTCAATCAAACCCCTCTTTTGCCGCGTCGTTTAAAAACCCGGTTTATTCCAACAAAAACTTAAAAACACCAACCCAAAAAATCTCATCACAATCGTGACGTATTAAAACGGACACGTTCAAATCGGGCATGAAAATAATAACCCACGAATCGCTCCTGATTATAATTGGTGGGTGCTCTTGCGCCGGTCCGCACGCGTACAGTTACGCTATAAACTATCATTAGGGCGATGCGCACTTTGTGAGGAAATTACCGCGGTTTTATTTGTTAGGTTTGTGAAATTGAGCACTGCAGGGTTGACTGTGTTCTTTTTTTAAAGTTGGTTTGAAGGTAGATGTGAGGAGATAAGTTTAATGTCGTTTTTGAAAGATTTATGGCTGTGAAGTTGTCAGGCAACTTGTCTTTGGTGTGTCCTGTTAGAATTGGTGTCCATGTGAACTAAGAGCTGTTCTCATTGAAGAGTGAGCTTATACTTAGGTACTAATTATTACGAAGAGCAGTTGTGGCTCAGTGGTAATGGGTCACAGCTCTTCTTACGAATTAAATTGCTCTTCTCGCGACTTAAGAATTGTAGATCGTAGATTCGAACCCAGTCAGGCGCGTTAGTTTATGTAAATTATTTTATCAGCACTGCTCTCAAAATGGTAAAAGAAAACTTCGTGAGGAAGCCGACATGTACTAGAAACAAAAATTAGACGACATGTGACACCTACCAAGACTCCAGGGTCTGCGTGGTGGATTACGGCCACTCCCTCTCACTGAGCGGTAGCCTGTGTCATCCAGCAATGGGACTATTGCGTGCTACTTATGATGATGATGTCTTGTCAGTGTCAAACCTTTTTTTTACTCTTCTCCGGCCATTGCCCGGCTTCAACAAATAACAATAAAAGCTTGTTAAAAAAGTCTGCCAGATAAAATATATTTCGAAGGTTTTTCTTTGTTTCCATAATGTTTTATTTAGTTACACTTTATTCACAAAACTTATACCGGTATTATAGGATTTTGTCTCCGTAAAATTTATCAGTTTTTCTTAAAACTCATCAAGCAACGTTAGATACTCTCATTTACTGCTTCTGGTATCTGTAGCATTTCGCAGAATTACGCTATCGATAACATTTACAACGCTTCTTAGCAGGTCAAATTTAGCATTTAAATTTTTCTCTTCATGTTTTCCAACATGACAATCATTAAAGCCACCGCTTCTGTTTTTTATATTTATTTTGGCAGTGGTTTCTTCAGAGATATATTCTTTCCTTATAGCCCATAAATCACCATCATCCTTCAAAACAATACTGGCAACCCTGTCACACAAGTCCATATATTTTTATGAAGGTAGTTTGCGATTTTCCATAGTCAATAAACAGATTAGTTTGATTGTTTGATTTCGACCGATCGATCAAGTTGAATATCTAATTCGTTGTTGATTGTAGGTACCTACCTCTATTGTGATTTGAAGCAGGCTACGGGATTGAAAAGATTGTAATTGGTATTATTGGAATATTGGCTAACGTTAAAATTGCTAGCCTTTAGGAGTTGATTGAGCGGTTGAGTTTCAAATGCTTAATTTGGGCGTTTTTATTTTAAGGATTGTTTTGAAGGACCGGATTTTGCTCTTACTTCTGGTAATGATAATAATGATGAGTTTATTTTATAGTCCGTTTTTTGTTTGCGTGAGATTGGTTCTCACCGAGAGGAGGCCTGTGTCCCTGCAGTGAAATTATTATAGGTTATTTGAGCCGTTTTTCGGGTTGCGTTCTATTTCAATAGAAACCCCTTCGAATAGAATGAACTTGTATTTTTATATATTCTATTTGATTAAAAGAGTCAACAGTCACTCACGATGAACTCTTCTTGATAACTACTGTTACATTTTGGCATATTTAAAGAAGATTTTCTCAGATTTGGCAAGTATTCTAGAACATCCCGAAGACACATTATCCAAGCCACGCATTATACTAACCATCGTTATCATGACATTGTTGAAAACAATTTCCTCCACTCAAGTGCCGTCAAGATAATTTGTATATGATTCATTTTCTACATAGTAACAAAATGGTCTTACTGTAACACAAGGTTATTCATCTGTCTGGGCCCCTTGGATGTATTTATACACAATTTCCTGGTCTGATAATGGGCACATCAGCTACTGTGTACTGGTTTTGTAAAATTTGTTGTTTTGTCTTCAGAGTATATATTACCTGTTCAAGACTTGATTGAACCATAGAGGTCGCTTTGCTTTTTAGTTTTCACTGGAGAATGATATAATACGTTTTGTCACAACTAAGCAATTCAAGCTTTTCAAATTTTGAGAGTAGATTCTTCTTTTTACAATCTTTGGAGTTACTAAGGTAGGCTATTTATAAATCCTTCAGTAAATTTATCATGTTACGACTAATTCATTTTGTGATCTAAACAATACAAGTTTACTAGCTAGGATATTTAAATGACCATTATTTTATCAAAACCACAAATCAATTAAGGAAATATAAAGCTACGGAGTACTAGGCGCACATAAATCCACCGGGGTACACAACGAGCTGGCGGCCACATTGTGAGGTGACGGAATGGCTTGCACGCTAACATTGGTTTTACGACACGTGTGCACTTGAAACTTGTGTGGCATTGCGGAGTTAAAGATTTTAGAAGTGACTTGACACTCAGAATCTACCACGGCTTATTTTGATCTTATATTTTAATTTGTTTCTTTATTTAAATTTTCCTTCTTACATAATTCTGACATATAAAGTAAAAAGATAGGGTATTTTGTAATATTGTGATTTAAAATCTAATAGTGTCCTTGGAGTTTCATAACAGTTCTTCTCCATAGAGATTTACGCTTTGGAATGGGCAACGAGCTTTAGCTTTCTGACTAACCAGCAACCCTTTGATAATTCAAAAGTTAAGCTGTGTACGTGAATAGACACGGTACTGATTGGTGACAAAGCACTAATAGGGAAATTGAATTGAATTTTATTGGGGGTACTAAAGACTCTTTTACTATTACCGATGACCAGATTGATGCCTCAGAGTAGCTTAAGGCCGCAGTAACCAATAGACCGTGATTGTATGTTGAAGAAAACTCTTTACTTAGAATGTCAACTAAACATAACAGTATAGATATAGACGAGTAAGTTAACAAACGTATACATATAGAGACGGACGCTGCTGCTCATGTTGGCAATCAAAATGATATAACTACAAAGTTCCATAGCAATTTATTCTCAAGTCACTTCCATAACATCTTTATTTCCGCGCAAATCCTTGTACTCGTACGCGGCACTTCTATGACATCACGCTATTGTCCAGTGGTAGTGGGCAGACAAAAGCTTGCAAGTGTGCGTACGACTTGCGCGAGAGTGCGTTGGGAAAGACGGCCGTTCAGATGTGGCATATAGCATTGTTGTTATTCTACGGAAAGCTGTTTGAGTATTATTGTTAGATATTATTGAATATTGAGTACTTTGTTGATTGGTATTTCCTTTAGCTGGTTGGCACCTAAGTACCTTTACAAAAGTAGGTAACGCTAATCTTTGAGAATTTATTTGTCGACGTGCGTTGGGTAACAAAAATTTTAATGTATAACTAACGTGACCATTTATTCTTTGACTCAAAACGGGACATTGATTTATTTAGGTCAATTAATAGGTGTAAAAATATTTAAAAAAAAACACTTTAAAGTTAGTTATTCAGAAAAAGCCAGTTAGCTTAAAGTTACAAATTGAAAAATATAAATACCCAAAACATTTAGTTATATCTATATTTATCAGAGGAACAAATTTGCTTTAATACAGCTGGTGCGGCGGCCGTCCGGCCGGCTCGACTACTCAAGTTTTCGGAAAACGGGACAATTTTGCGTCCCGGAGTTCATTTCGGGGACACTGGGACTCGTATTTATAAAAAGGGACAGTCCCGTTCAAAACGGGACGTCTGGTCACGTTATGTATAACGTTTGTGTTACCTTCAAAATGATTTCCTTTACATTTATCGTGGATTTAGTGAAACAGCTCCTCTCGATGTGAGGGTGACCGAGCTGTAATCTACCACGCGGGTCCAGGACGTGTTGTGCGTGTGTAGATGTCACATCTCTTAGATTTTTTGGTTCTTGGACATTCCGGTTTTCTTACGTTGTTTTTTTGATGATCCTGTTGTGATTTTTTCTTTTTTTTCTGATGATTTTGTGGTTAGAGATAAAAATCTCTAGTACACTTGACTAAATAGGTTTTGTCCCCTGTTCAGAACAATTGTTCTTAGACTTATCGAGTATTCAAAATTCTTCTTTGGTCTAAGAATTAGGATTGACATTCCAAGTGACATTGATCATCTAGTCGTAGTTTAGTTTCTGTACGATTTTAAAGGTCTTAGTTGCGTGGCTAATAACAGCCGTACTTGCCGATCGACCAAGTTAACCTACGTTTCACCGCGGTTGGTCCGTGGATTGGTAAGCATTTTTACATACCAAGACTCCTCGGTGTCCAAGCGTGTCTCGGAAAGTACGTTACGTCGTTGGCTTGGCTGTCGTTTGACGAACTTTGACAGTCGTCAAAAGCTCGAAAGCTGTATCGTGTAACCCAGTAACTGAATTGTGGAGGTCAGATAGGCAATCCCTCAACTTAAAATTTTGATATTCAGCTACATCCCCTTAGACTGGATCCCGACCACAACATAGTTGGGAAAAGGCTAGGCACTCTGTGTGTTGCAAATATTACAATTCAATTCAATTCAATCTTTATTGTGGATCTTAGGTAGGTGCATAACATAGGTAATTAAATTGACATCAGCTCCGTCCCGCCCTTAGGGCATACAATAGTTACATACAATTTTAATTTCACTATTATTATAAATTTAAGATGTCACATAAAAAATAATAGTTTAAAAAACTGGAACCGTGTTTTTTAGTTTTTTTTAACTATTATTTTTCTTTTTATTTGATCTATTGGTTAGAAACTATCACAATCTCTTAGAGATGAGTGTATCCCTGAAGTAGAAAAAATCTAAGCTTAAGCATATAATGTTGTGTTTTAAGAATGTTTTGAGACTTTGAAAATCAACTTTTCAACTCATCAACGCCTATAAAATCAGTCTCTACGCAGAGGCGTAAGCTGCCTTCCGTCATATCCATCCCACGTTGTTTGTCTACACACCAACAATGGGAGCTGACAGACTATAGTGTTTGTTGAGCTCTGTTTGTTCAGACTAAACGCAGCGGCAGGTAGGCGGTTACGCAAGTATTGTGGCTTAGCGACGACATTAGTAGGGTGGGCAGATTGGTGAGATAGATTTAGTATCGCGACTATTGCTTTGGGATTTTTTCACAAATTTTTAAATAATTGTAAATGTATATAATTTTCTGTAGACGATTCGAACGAATTTAATTTATACGTTTTCGAGAGTTTACGATTCGCCCACAAATAATTTACTTTCGTGTGTATCGCCAACAGAAAATAATATGGTGGTTACTTACAGCGATCGATTCACCCGTTTCCGATTAAATTCCTGTGAATCAATTAATAAGTCTTTTACGTTTGACGGGCTACGGTAGGAGCGATAGTGCACGCTTACCTCAAAAGAACCTAGTGTGACAAGATTGAATTATTTCTAGCTTATCTCTTGCTATACAGAAACACAGAAATGATTTGAGAAAAAGTTTATGTTGCTGCATTTTAGTTTTAATTGCTCAGTTATGCTTTTAACGTAAGTATTTGGGTACCTAGATGCTCCGAATTTTAATGGGCCTGGTGACTTAGTAACAACAACCACAAATTGATCAATCTGGTAAAGCTACGCTTGCTGCAGTTGATCCCCACGGATCCACTGGGCGACCATTTTTACATACCAACACCCCTGCTTGAGCAAGCTCGAAAAGCTATTGGTCAGTTGTCCCGGCTGTCATTCGTGCATATTTGACCGTCGATAAACGTCATCAAATGCCAGAAAAGACAACCAGTCTGACTAAGGGATATCTTTTTACCGAGAAGAGGTAGTCGCTCCAAGTAAAATACAGGTAATAATTGCATCCGGTTAGACTGGAAGGCGACTCTAGCATAGTTAGGAAAAGGCTAAGTAGATGTTGAAGATCTTCTGAACGTTATAGAAGAATCTTCATTAAGTCATGGATGACTAATCCTCATTTATATTTCTCACCTAAATGGGCGTACCTTTAACAAACATCGAACAACAAACAAATCTAATTGAAGGTCAAGTTTAAACACTCGACTTTTATCTTTACATGCACATCACATACAACTCATAGATACATACATCTTATACATATACAGGTAACATAGCTCACACCATACATTTTATTACGTACATTGTTGTAAGTGTCATTTGCGCTTAACTGACACGTAATTACTATATTTATTTAAACGAATACCTGTAACAGTTATTTGGTTTATTAGTCACAGCTTCGGAGGTTTTTAAATACATTATTAAGTCCGATATTTTTTCGGTTTGGCAACCACCCGCCGCCAAGCGTTACCATCATCTAATTTTTGCGAACCGAAACCCGAAACCGAAACCTAAGATAATATATTATTTTCTATAGGCGACGCTAATTCGGTACGTTTTGATTTTTTTTTTGCAATAAAGTTATGGATTAAATCTACAAGTAATGCAATAATGCGCATACATTTCAAAAGTGCCAATTGTATTCCTGGAGTGTCTTTCGCCTGAAATGTGCGAGTAAATTTATGTGAATCAACAAATAAACCAGTTTTTTACTAGATTCGAAAAGATTTATCCACTGAAATATAACTGCGGTGACGTTTTGACTATTTATTGGTGATTGGAGTGTGTAACGTATTATTTTTAAGTAGCGTCGTGACCAAAGGGTCTAAAAGTAATGCGTCTTATTTGTAGACAGTGACAGTGTCGATATTGAAAATCTTTAAATTTTGAGGCTTCATTCAAAACAACACACCTTTGAAATCTGTTTTAGATTTTACGGCTTACGGATGCTGACTATTCAAGTATTTATTCGACCAACGTACCTATTCCGTTCTGACGATAGCAACATCTACCAATAAATACCATAAACCTATAGAATGTTCAAAATTGTTTGTGTTAAACCCATCATCATTATTTCTGCCTGTTGCAATCCAATCTCGACATAGGCTTCTCCCAAAGCATATTTACGTCAAACGAAGAAAACATTACAGCTACTTACAGCCTACCATCCGTAGGCGTTCCCATACTACCATCAGTTCTGTCAATACTAATTTATCACTAAATACCACCATTACTGACCAAAACACCATAAACAAAAAATATCATAAAATACATGAATACAAACAATTAATAGTAACCCGATCCCCGAGATTTCATTAGGTAATAACTATCATAGAATCGAGATAACAATGGAACGCTTCGACACAGAATAGGTAGACTACAGAAGGAAAACTTGATTAACATACGAAAATACGTAGGTACAGTCAACAGCAAAAGTAGATGATCAAAATCAGAAATTCAATACTATTAGAACGGACGGATTGACTGTACATTATAGGGATGGGGATTACATTAGGTATTGTGGGGATCTCAATCTGTCTCAAGGTCGATTTAGATAAAACGGACACAGAACAAGAAAAGTGTACGAGCATGTTCGTACGGACTGAAAGATATCGCGGTGGGATTGTATCGCGCGCTGGATTTTCTACTCTCGGTGTTGAACCGAGCATTGAGAATCCAACAGAGTGCATGTCAGAGCGGTGAAAAAACCAGTGTGTTGAAAATAAAATAATAAAAGATATATAATGATCCGTATAAACGTAGACTAAGAGCTCACTTTATTTTGTAAGTATTTTATAATGATTGGAACTACGAAAAAACACTGTTTTGCTAATTTGCGTGAGAATTGAGAGAGTAGGGGCACGCTCAGAATGTATATTCGAATGTTTGGGCTAAACCCACCATCCAAACGAATGTCAGACGCGAGTACGCTTTCGACGACTATGCGTGAATATCTATGTGCGCGCGTCATCAACAATCATTGTCATATGTCAGCCAAATCATACATAATTTTAACGAATTACTTATACATTTCAACCTTCCTCATAAATCACTCCGTCCATTTGGTGAGAGTCGTATGAAGCCGACCTTCTGTAGGTACCTAACTACTCTGTGTCTTGGACCAGTGGTCGTCAACATTCCTCGAATGAATGGTGCATTAATAAATCGAGGGGTCCCATTAACATCTAAGCGTAGATGTTGATCAAGATTTATGATAATGCTCGCGACAAGATTGAGACACACTTGCTCATGTGGTTATGTAAGGTTACGATATTGTTTTCTAATGTACGTAGGCGTGTGTCCTGTGTTACGTAGTTTTGTGTATGAGACCGGATTTTGAGACAACCTATGAGCTTAATTTAATATCCTGTCCATGGTTGACCTGGTTTCTGATTTGTTAAAAACACATAATTTTTTTTTTTACGAAATGTGGTCCAGAGGCTCAACATTATTCAGATGATGTAGATTGAATGATTCCACTTTTTAACCGACGAAAAAAACGGAGGAGGTTATCAATTCGACGCGTATTTTTTTTATGTATGACCACGCATAACTTTTTATGTAGTAGTCCGATTGTGATAATTCTTTTTTTTAACCGACTTCAAAAAGGAGGAGGTTATCAATTCGGATGTTTATATGTTTTTTTTTTTTTTTTTTTTTTATGTATGTTCAGCCATAACTCCGTCATATATAGACGGAATTGCAAAATTCTTTTTTTGTTCGAAAGGGGTTTATTCCGAAATGGTCCCATATAATTTTCATATAGATCTGATGATGAGTTCGGGAGACAGACACCGGAACTCTTTAAAAAAAAAAATGACAGGAAATCAACCGCGATTTCTGCTATCGCATAAATATGCATTGTTTGTTTGGAATTAGTGCAGGGTGAATACCACAACTAAAAATTTAAATAATAAAAAAACTTTTTTGCAAAAAAAAAACAACCGACTTCCTTAAAAACACTACAAAGTGAAAAATAACTTTAATTTCGGAAGTCGGTGGCAAAAAAACCATAAATACAGATCCTAAGACACCGACTACCGAAATTAAAGTTATTTTTCACTTTGTAGTGTTTTTAAGGAAGTCGGTTGTTTTTTTTTTGCAAAAAAGTTTTTATTGGAAAGGGTTTGCTCTGAGAATGGTCTCATATAAATTTGGAAAACAAAATCGAACCCTAAGGGTCGGAAAACAGGAGATGATTGATTGTTCACTCATTGATTGTAATGTATAACCACGCATAACTTTGTACAGAGTAGTCCGATTTTGATAATTATTTTTTCATTGTATAGGGTATACCTTGCCAAGTATTATTAGTACATTCAAACCACAAAAAAAAATACAAAATAAAACTTCTAACAAACAATTAATAGTTTTTTCACTGACAATTCTTTTACAGATCACTTCCAACTTGTTTTCTGTTTAGTTGAAATGAGCATCGAGGATGGAACCGATCAGGATAAGCTACCATCTTTAAATACCAAGACCCCTACTTGCCTCGGAAAGCACGTTAAGCCGAAGGTCTCGGCTGTTATTCGTGAATCTTTGACAGTCATTACGGGGCGTCAGAAGCCCGAAAGTCTGACAACCAGTCTTAACCAATAGCTGGGATGTGGAGGTCAGATAGGCAGTCGATCCACGTAAAATAAAGATATTCATCTTCAGGCTAGAAGCCGGTCTCAAAAATAGTTTCGAAAAGGCTAAGCAAATAATGACTTGAATAGAGCATCATGGAGTGATGATGGCATACTTTGAGTACTTAATTCAGCTATACCGCTTATATTGAGTGCTTTGACTTGCATTGACACCAACTATCCTCTTAAAGTTCTTCCCAATAAAAGAGACGAGAGTAGGTAATATCAGGTAGCTGTACCACATACAAGTTCATAAAACCTCCTCCATAAAAGATTACATTTTAATTTCACAGGCATTAATAAAGCTTAGAAGGCTACACATTGAATAAGTTTTAATTGTCCGTAATACCACATCCGGCGGGGAACTGTAAATCAAAAGTGAAGGTGTATTAACACTGGCCACCTGTACCAGTTTAATTAAAAGGAATTGTTGTAATTACTGGAGTAATATCGCGGTGTTCTATTCAGACCGTCTTTTGTTTTTAAAGCTACTCCTTTAAGAGGGAACAGACAGCGTAACCCGCGGAGTTGAACATTTTCTTACGCTTTTTTTGCAATTTGGAAGTGAGTATCAGGCTGTATGTTGAAACTAATAAGATTCGCAACCGTAACACGTATGAAAGCATATAATTAAATCATTAAAATCGTCAACGTGAAGCCTTCGAGTTTATTAAATCACATCGAATTACTATTTCATGAAAAAGTCAATGGGATTAAATGGAGGAATGAATGAATTTTAGTGATTGTAATTCTTTGAACATAATACGGTCGCGAATCATATTATAATCAACAATAGACAACGTAAGGAAATTTATATTTTGTGGCTTAGCGCATCCTCCTTCACGAATAAAAACGACCTACTTAAATTGTTCGTATATCACAACCGTCACTCTTTAACATGACAAATTAACGTAGGGTTTACCACCATACAGCAATCGCCAACACGCTTGCCAAGCGTGGCGATTCATCATTTCAGTCGAAAGACGTCCACTGCTGGACATAGGCCTCCCCCAAGCACCGCCACTTCGACCTATTCTGTGCTTCTCGCATCCAACGTATTCCTGCGGCCTTCACCAGGTCATCGGTCCATCTTGTGGGAGGCCTTCCAACGCTCCGTCTTCCAGTACGCGGTCGCCACTCCAGAACCTTCCGACCCCATCGGCCATCCGTTCTGCGAGCAATGTGCCCTGCCCACTGCCACTTAAGTTTGGCAATTCTTCGGGCTATATCGGTTACCTTGGTTTTCCTACGGATCTCTTCATTTCTGATTCGATCGCGTAGAGAAACTCCAAGCATAGCCTTCTCCATTGCTCTTTGGGTGACTTTGAGCCTTCTTATGAGGCCCATTGTGAGCGACCACGTCTCAGTGCCATATGTCATCACTGGCAACACACACTGGTCAAAGACTTTTGTCTTGAGACACTGCGGTATTTGGGACGAGAAGATATTGCGTAGTAGCGTGGCGATTATGGCAACCTATTTGGGAGGGGTCAATGTGCAGCACTGGACGTCTTTCAGATGAAACTATGATGATTCCCACTGCGTCCCCCCAAGGGCTATTCATTGTGAGAGGACCCATAATACATTTCGACACTTTCCGTCAAGGCACATGTAGTCAAGGTCCGACGCTGTTCAGATGTCACATAACAAATTTCCTATCGCTATCAGCCGAGTACAAAACCAGACACTGGTCTGCCTTTAAGAAATTCTTAATAAACCCCATAAAATCATCAAACCTTGCCGCAATTGCTCAATACTTGTTCAATTAAATCAGATCGTATCTAATTTCATCATTCTATGATTTATGGGACAAACAAAGTGACTTTAATTGACTGTCACCCATAAACCTGTTGGCTAGCCTACACTTACCTTTCAAATAAAATCTATTGTATTTAGCCTTGAAGATGTAAGTTAGCAACGCTGGATTAACATTGCGCTCCTTACCTTTTTAGGGTAGTCAGAACTGTAAGAAACTATGGAATTAGAGTCGTGGGAACTGGACTTCTTATGCATGGCCTCGATGTCCAGAAATGAATGGTTTTATTTAACAATAAGTAGGTATATCTTTTATTATGATCCTATTTATACTTATCTGAGCCTACTGAGCCTGTGGTTCTGGTTTCGATTCCCAAGTTAGGCAAACTGTTATTGGGGTTTTCCATTCGTTTTTTTTAATAACAGCCCGGAGTTTGGAAGTCGGCGGTGTGGTACCTGGTAAGCCGTTGGTCTTGCGCTTGAACTCTCTCCGGTCTTGTCGAATCGCTGTTCCATCGGATTTTGACAATGAGGGAAGAGAGAATGCACTTGTGTCTGCACATTCAATTGTGCACTATAATATTTGCCGCGCCGAAGGCTGGTGACTATGAGAAAAAGAATATTGGAATTTGTCTAAATGCTAAGATTTATCAGTATTACATAGCATCTTTCAGCTGACTTACTCTTAGTATTTCTTAAATAGTTATCTTCTCAGTAACAGTAACCATAGTTTCGAAGTAACATTCTAGAATATCCGACCGCCCATTTGTTAAAAATCGGCTCCCCATTATATGGGACTTAAACATGACTGGCGAAATATGTGTATATGTTGCGCACCTCTGGCTAATCGTTCGTGGAATAGACCCGAGATTAATGGTGCAACAATACCTTTGAAAAAAGAGCATAATTTGAAATCAGAACACTTAAATACAATAAAAAACAAACTAGATATGCCAACTAGATGTGCCTAGAACGGCCGACGACATCATAATCTAAACCTCACTATCTAACCTATCAATACGGGTACATCTACTACGCTTGGGTTACTGTGCGTCAAAGTGACCACGGATATAGAAACAGGTGCGCTCATTGTTAATGATCTGGTACTTAAATCCGATCTGATTTGGATGACATTTTGTTCGGAATAGAGTCGCCAGGTGGACTGTTTTTGTTGGGATTCTTGTGACGTTTAGCTGAAGTAGCCAGGTGGATTTACTGTAAATAGTGGATGTTGTGACAAAGTAAAAAATGTGATACTATGCATAGAAAGAAGTGTTAATAGGTACGATTTTTGGTTTTGTTTGGTATTGTTGTTGTTGCATTTTTAAATATAATATATAATATCTATTGATTCATATAAATACATATATAAATCCGTTGTACACACGGCTACACATCAAGCTATACATTTCCATATAGAAGTCAGCTTATACTTGAATTGTATTAGTTGCAGTGCGTACAACTTTATTCTTATTGATAGTTTATAGTTAGTATATTTTAGTCTTCATTTTGTTAGGACACAAGTAATGCATTGGTAATTATTAGTAAAGGACCATTTATAATAATTTCACTATTGAAAGGGAGTCCACAAGGGAATCCATTAAATTATATAAAAAAAACCAATCCTATTTTTTTTTTGCATTTTTATTTAAATCAGAATGAGAAAAATTTTGAATTTCAAAATTACATAAGACAGTCCCCAAAACGCCTACCGTTCACTGTATGCAGCGTGTTTTTCTAGATTTTTAAATCTTATTCCACTTATGTAGACACCTTTTATGCGGTTGTCAGAGCAGCTATATCCAAAGCGTTGTTTTTTTTTCTATACAAATGACATACCAATGCAAATTATTATTTACGTTTTCGCTAATAACCGTCCTACTTCCTAGCTAAATCCTGGTCACACTACACCGACCTCCTTATAGTAAGATTTATCTCTTGTCCTAGAACAATGCAATGCTACATAACTATTATATATCGTGGCTTTGTTTGAATTATGTTTTAATAAGCTACGTGCTCAGATTAAACCGTACGGATGTAAATTGCCCTTAATATACTGCTGCTAAATGGCAGTTGGTCTTTGTAAAGGTTGCAGTGTAATGCAGTAGCGGGTTGGTGAAATAATGTATTAATATTCATGTGTTTTGGCTACAATATATACTCTGTATACAACGTCTAACATAATTAACGCAAGACCTCATACAACCCAGTTAGAGTTTTGAGTTAAAAGCATAATAAAAATCTTTTTTTAAGTTAATAGGTTTTATTAAGAAAATAAAAAATTGAGTCTTGATACCTTGAAATAAGATGAGTATGAATTTACTTTGGCTGATATGGCGGCAAAGAACATAATTATTGAAACAAAAAAACGTATTTTGAACGTTACTGAAATTTATTCAGTAATCAAAAAGCAAACTACTTTTTATTTTATTTTATTTATACTTTCAGATTTGCTTTTATTCTGTTACACCTTGTATACTTACAAAACAATAAAACAAAATAACAGCATTTTACTTAATGTATATGAAAGTACAAACGGTACAAACGAGTAAAAACAATATTTTTTACCTGTTCTATGTTGAAACGGTTGGAACGATTTTGAAGAAACTTTCCGATAGTACAATAGATATTATAAGGAGTAAAGGCTTTTTATCCCAATAAGACGTTCCCATGGAGTCATTTTTAACATCCACGCTGGCACATCTTGTTATTTACTATAATATTTTGCGTGCTCAAATAATATTAACTTTTGTGTGTAGGACTTAGGGGAGGCCATTACCCAGCAGACTAGGAGAATGCATAGAAGGCTACAAGCTTTTTTAAACAATAACTTTGTGTTTAAAAAATTCTTACGTACCTACAAACAACTATCATTTGGATTCTAGTACCTGTGTAGATCATTTATATTCTACTACATAAAAATAAAAAAGAACCTCACGTTACCAATTAAAGCAACGATCTCTAAACAATAAAACGTTGTTCTTAATCCAAATTCGGAATACCACTACCGAATTTAAAATTTCACGACTTCTGTTACGTAAATCGATTTGAACGCACTAAATACGAATCGATCGCTGAATCGAATCGTAATCGTAAATAGAATGAGAGTAGCTACCAAACTGTAATGTCTATTAATCAAGGTACAATGCTGCTTTCTAGCGATGTGGACAAAAGTAATTTCACTCGGATTGGGTTATTTATACGTTATGGCCGGTCGAACAGGTGTTCTTGGTTGTATACAAGGTGTTGTTTATACCTCATAGATATTTTTGAAGGAATTTAAAAAATTTACGAGACCATTATGTGGTAATGTTAATAATATATGATTCTATCAAAATATGCTGATATGTTAACGTTCTTTGATTACCATTTGTTTTTTCTTTTTCTTGTACTACTTCAAAAATAAAATAAAATGTCCCATACCTAAATATCTCATACCTGAACAATTAATGTAATATTGTAAACTAACATTTTTTTTTTTTTTGTTCGTGTGTGGGAATTTCGTAAGTTGACACCTAGGAGGCTGTCGGCTGCATAATCGTGCTTGCTTGTGGGTGCCTCAATTAATTATGGCCTCCAGCAGGGCCTCAAAACTTAACTATTAGCAAACTTAAATACGCTAAAAATTCCTCCGCATCACTGTCGACTATCCTCTCGTGTTAAATACAGCCACATTGTATGACAATGCTTAGTTTGGTCAAGTTAAAACCCAGCCACTGCATGTGCCATGGGTTTGGGTCACGGGAAGTTTCAACCAGCTGTTTCTTATTTTTTTATATTAGCCCTTGATGTCACACCGCTAGATGAAGGCCTCCCTACTCTCTTTCTACGTCTCTCTGTCCAGAGCTGCCAAGGACTTATCTTTGTTAAAAGAGTCCAGCTCATCCCGCCATCTCCGTCTGGGTCAGCCGCGACTTATTATTTACTGATATTTTATTTATAAAATTGGCATAATAAGTAGGTACCTAAAAGGGTAATGAATGAAGCCAGCGCTTATCTTATTTTAAAGAAAATAACTGTTTCATTCATCTGATAAATTATTCATGTATGCATTCATTCATTCAAACTATTTTTAAGTAAATCTAAGCATCATGAGCAATGGCAGCAATTTCAGAGAACTACATTCTTCACGAAACCGCAATCTTTATTAAACCGCATTTTTTTGTAAAACACTTTTATCTTATAAACAATTTAATGCTTAACGACTGGAATTTATTCAAATACACAAAAACAAACTACATAGTCTAATAACATACATAGATATATGTTTCTTCTTTAATTTTAATTCTGTAGGTAGTATTGCATTTTTAGCATGAATGAGTATTTCTATTTCAATGATTCAAATTAGCCCCATTAGAAAAGTTGTTTATATTCATGAATTTATATCCCCTTAAATACTTTACATTTCGTTATTATTTATTAGAAATCATAACTAACTATGAGAAAATTCATAAATGATAAAACCGTTGAAGCATTTCTTGCCTAACCAAGTTGTAACATCATAGAAAATGTTGTGTCGGCTCCTACACTGAACTGCTTCATGAACCGACTGGACAGATTAAACACCGCTAGCATGTCTTACTACTCTTCCGTTTTTGCCCGTGGATGTCGTAAAAGGCGACTAAGGGACTTACTAGAGAATGGGCAGCAGCGTTCTCTATGCATTTTACCACCATACTGCGATCGCTAACCCACCTGCCAAGCGTGGTGATTTTCGCCAGCCCCCCTAAATTGGGGGAGGGCTATATCCAGCAGTAGTCTTTCAACAGAGGTGATGTCTTACTAAATAATAATAAAAGTAACTTATTTTTGTAAGACACAGCTGGGCATAGCCCTCCTCTTTTTCCTTCCAAACTTCCCTGTTTTTTTGCGATCTTTGGCCATACTGTATCTGCAAACCTTATCAAATCGTCACACCACCTTCACCATCGTCCAATTCGACGCCGATTTATAATAATAAAAATAACTATGGCAGTAAAATTACCCGTAATAAAGCATCGCCCTGTATTTCGAACTTAGAAGACGCTCACCGATGCTCAGGGAATAGTTATTAATTTGGAATTTGTTACAGCCTATACTTAAGTCAGTAGACACCGCAGTTAAGACTCTGTGGGTATATGAATACATCATAGAATTGCCGAACGTATTATCTGTACCTGTAGGTACGCACGGCTAAACATCAAGCTATACATTTCCATTATAAGCTGACATCTCATTGTACGAAAAGCCTATACAATATGAGGTCAGCTAAAACTGGAAATATATAGGTTGACCTGTAGCGTAGGTACGTACTGAACTATTAAAGTGGTATTATGTAGGTAGTGTGGTAAAGCGCACCTTAAGTAGGTGTAAATCTGTGAACTTTGAGTAAAAGTAAGGTAGTTAAATTTCATTGTGGTTTTTTGTAATAGTAATAGTTTTTGGACGGTGTCATTAATCTAGTGATCGCAAGCCCTACCGCTGAACTTGGGTGCAATTCCTGGATCGGCAAATTGGTATTGTTTTGTTTTTCTGGAATTTCTCAGGAGCAGTCTGCGGTCTGAGTTAGTGCTCAGTTGATAGCAATAGGCTAGCTCTCTGTTACATGAGATGATTAAACAGGTCTGACGAAATGACCCACATTTCGCCAGACATATGGTAAAATAAACGTGATGTTATGTGTATTTTTGTGACAACGTTGGATAACAGCCGAAAACTAACAATTTTTCATTGTTACTTGATTTGTCAATTACTTAAGTTACTTCACTTTACTCACTTCACTCACTTCACTTTACTTACTTCCTATCTATTAAGTTTTTGTAACAGCCCGGAGTTTGGAAGTTGGCGGTGTGATACCCCCGTGCCTCGGAAAGCACGTTAAGCCGTTGGTCCTACGCCTGATCTCTCTCCAGTCTTGTCGGATTGCCGTTCCATCGGACTAAGAGAGTGAGGGAAGAGTGAGTGCTCCTATGACTGCGCACACAGTTGAGCACTATAATATCTCCTGCGCCGATGGCTAGTTTCCGTTGAGATTGGCCGCCGTGGCCGAAATACGGTCTGGAGGACTATATATATATATCTATTAAGTTTTTGTAATTTTTGCTATCCTTGTTAAAATTTATATGACTCGAAAAAATCTACTTTCGACAAACAAGTTTCTGGTCTTGAGTTATTTCATTACACTTTGTAGAATTCAATATTTGATGATAGAAAATTAAGCTAGCAAATAAATAAAATTGATTGGCAAAAGTTGTTTGCATCAATACCTCTACATATATGAATAATTCGGACATGACTTTTATTTATGAAATTCTTAGAATATCTTTAGGAAATCAATTCTTGGCAGGTTCTTTCTAAAAACATTTACAAGACAGAAGGTTTTAATTAACCCACATAAACGATTAGGAGTCTAAAATATTACCTTGATAATGGTTACCACTTAATCCTTTATAGTTTTCGAGAATTACTACCCAATTAAAAATGACCCCTGCCTGTGAGTAAAGTCTTGTCCAACTGAGCTTTAGTTAAAATGGTCAAGGTATAAATTCCGGTTCACACTCGGCAACTTTTTTTTCTTCTCAGACAATAGGTTTTTGTTTTACGAGGTCGATGGTCAGCTGTATTTCTAGAAGGAAAATGATAGTAAAAATATTATAGCGCTTACTGAGAAGCAAGTGTGACTAACAAGATCCAGTCATTGTTGTGGTATCCATAATGGACGAAATTCTTGAGAATTTTTTCGACCTCGTTCTAAAAATGGCTTGGAATTTTTGGTGATTGAGCTGAAATCTAATCCTACTAAAATTCTGATTATGTAATTTTGCATGTTTGTTACTTAATTACGCAAAACCAGTTAAACGGATTTGCATGAAATTTAGCACAGAGATAGTTTATAACTTGGAATAACACACATTTTTTTTTTCTAGTGGTACCTACGTTCTTGTGGAATAATTTTCGACATATACTGGGCCTAAAATTTTATCTAAAATATCACGTTTACAATTCCCAAAGGGTTAATCAGATTGAGTGCTCCTAAAATCTGAAAATTCAGTTACCTATGTTAAAATTATGATGTTTGTAATTAATGGGATAGTGCTAAATATAGCTTGGGAAATAAAGCGCTTTAATCATATGTTCTGGAAAAACCAACGCCATTAACTCCGCTCCTGCGCTTTTACGTGCTTAATTAAAGTATATAAAAAAAAAAACAATAAAGAGTGATTTTCGCAACAAGATTCAGTGGGGACATTGCGTAACACATCAACAGTAGCAATGGTATTCATTTTGACAGTATGTTACGTTGCGTTATTTACGTTGTAGAACAGACAAATTTCTCGAACATATAAAGCAGTGAATTAGTAGTTATTAGCAATATATTTCAAAATGATTCAGATTGTGATTGAAAGCGAGTTAATTGAAGTGCAGATCTCAGACTTCAGTAAGAATATGAAAAGAACGAAAACCAACAACAAATTTTAATAATTCTTAACATCTTTGAATATTGTTTTCTAAAGTAAACATAAAATTACACCTCGTTTCTCCGAAGAGCTGGGCAGAGATGTACCTATAGTACCTAGACCCACAATTCACTAGTCGTTTTTAATTCCCACATAGTAATGGGTTTTGCCGTACCGTGTGGTGCCGGATGTAAAGAATAACACCACCCCATTTCTTCCCGTGGGTGTCGTATAAGGCGACTAAGGGACTTACTAGAGAATGGGCAGCAGCGTTCTCTATGCATTTTACCACCATACCGCGATCGCCAACCCGCCTGCCAAGCGTGGCGATTATGGCAAAGCCCCCCAAATTGGGGGAGGCCTAAGTCCAGCAGTGGACGTCTTACGGCTGAAACGATGATGATGATGTTTTGCCATCAACTGGGAATAAATCCAGACTCGAGCCTGGTACTGAGAAATTCCAGATAGAAAAACTCAATAATACTTTTTGACCTGGGAATTGAACCCATACACCCACATTTCACCAGTTATTTTTAAGTACCATGTCATAAGAGTGGAGCCTGTTACCATCATCATTATCATCATCATTTCAGCCGTAAGACGTCCACTGCTGGACTTAGGTCTCCCCAATTTGGGGGGCTTTGCCATAATTGGCACGCTTGGCAGGCGGGTTGGCGATCTCAGTATGGTGGTAAAATGCATAGAGAACGCTGCTTCCCATTCTCTAGAAAGTCCCTTAGTCGCCTTTTACGACACCCACGGGAAGAAATGGGGATGAGAAATTCCAGATAGAAAAACCCAATACCACTTTGTCCGACCTGGGATTCGAACCGAGAACTTTATGCGCTTGCGACCATTAGATCAGCGAGGCAGTTCCAAAGTACCAATATCTGAAGGGGCCTGCTAGGCCTGAAGGAGTCTGCTAGGACCGATGCCTACCAGGGTCGCGAGATTAGTCCGAAAGAGATACCGTGGCTCTAGCATATGGGCAACTGAAGGAACACGAGTGGGTTTTAGTCAGTAAAAGTCTGACACGCCATTCCGCTCCACCTAGAGCGGGAGACACTATTTGATGATTTCCGATCTAAAAAAAAAATACCAATATATCCATAAAAGGTACTGCCATATATGCAACGTCAGTAATCATGTAAACTTCACGCTTGTTCCGCAGTACGCTATGCAGTGTGCAGTGTGCAGGCATACGTACTAATTACTAAGGCGTTCACGCGATGGGATAACAGGCTGTCTCTTCTCAGACACTTTAACCGTGTTTGCACTTTTTAAACGTGTCTTGTTAAAGCTTCGAATGTTACAAGAAAATGTTCTATTAAGTCGTAAAAGTATGCTCAATCAAAAGGAAATTTTGTCCCATTATGTTGTCAATAACCATCATTTTAATTACGAAAAACCTGTATTTTTTTTTCATTCTTGGTTCGTACTTAGCGGCTTAATTGTCATTTCGCACGAATTTATTCGCCCGAATCGGGTGAGTCGACATTTTTGAATATATACAGGTTTTGAATATTACTTTACTGCATGTGCTTACAGTGTCCGTCCCTCATTACTTTATTGCATACATTTCTAAGTGTGCCAATTGCCTAATACGTATTTCTGGAGTGGTCAATTAGCCAACAAATAAATTAACTTAGTGCGAATAGCGTATCGAAACGTATCTATTATTTGAAAGCGTCAGTTCGCCCGAGTCGGGCTACTAAATACGTGTGAATCGACTAGTGAGCTCAATTTCCGACTACTTACATCAATTGCACTATTTATAGAAAAAAACACACAGGATACGTCACATAGTCAGTAATTACAATCATTACAAAACGAACAAAAAGCTAAATAATTTTCCTTTTACCCAACACTTTCCCCAAGACGTAATTCTCCATGAATCATAACGATAATTAACTGACTACCTGTCTTAGAAAATCCACAAAGATTCCAGTTGCGTACCTACTGGTTTGGTTGAGAAAAATCTTGCTCGACGCTGTGGCGTAATCACAAAGGAAATGGTATAGGCCTGACTTGTGCAAGCGCGTAACTCGGATGTTGACGATTACTGCACTGCCGCGGGTGTTTGCAGGTCTAGTTACTGGAGCGTTTGAACGGGGCATTGTTGGACTGATTTGCGAGTTTAACACAATATATTCCTTTTTGTAACTAGAAAAAATAATGTACTTTTTATTTTCAATTATGAATGCTTTACCCTATGATTCTTTCCTTCTTTATTTAAATAAACATATTGCTATTATTTTAAGACTGTAACCTTATATTATATAGAAATTATTAGATATTATTTTTATAGCATAAGATTATGTAGCCCCTACATATTATAAAACCATTTTTTTTTTGAAGAGATGTTGATTAATTTTTAGATTACAATAAATTCGATATTATTACCACGTGTTGTTTATTTCTGTAGTGTTGTTTATACCAAAATGAAATATATTTGAGAGCATCACACTGCCGTCTTAGATATAAGAGATTAAACAAGACCCAATATTTTGCAATCTAACAGCCTGACACAATTTTGTATAATTGTAAGAGGCATTTTAAGCTCTACATATCATTGGTGTTGCAAATATTCCGAGCTCGTAAAGGTAAACGAGCCTGAATCTAAGCTCTTTAAGCAGAAATTACGAAAATCCACATAGCCCGGTTTTAAAACTCAATACGGGCGAAACACGCCGTTAAATTTAGATTGAACCAATAACTTCTTCACCGTAATATGCGAGACAACTAGACACGCCTTATGTCACAAAGTAGGGCTATTCACAAACGAACTAACTCTATAAGCTACTAATAAAATTCTAATTAATTCATTATGCCTTCTTTAAATACAAGTCGCAGATAATGATGTGTTTCATTCGTGATCCACTACATTGTAAGTGCCGTTGAGGCGAGTGGTCAAGCGAGTTAACTGGAACGGTGTGAACGAGGCTCTGTGAAAGTGGACAGGGGAGTAGCTCGGATAATTTCTATGAAAATGTGTTCTTAGGCCGCACAATTGATAGAAAATTGCTGGTAATACTGAGGCCTCTGTGCGGCAATCCTCGTAGGTGACAGTTATCGTTTTTACCTGAAACAAAAAGGAATACGGAAATTAGTACCGTCATTATGCTTAGCAATTAGGAGATTTTACCGTTTTATTCTTTGGCAAAAAAAGAAAATAAGAATGCGGTTGTAAATTCTTTATAGGTAACATGTGTGTATTTCCTATCTCTTTCTAAAGATAAAAGAGCTTATTAGTTGATTCGCAGCAAACAAGCTCGAAACGGGTGAACCGACACTTAAAAATAAAAAACTTTATGCGATTCGCACGAAACAAACAATTAAGAACGTGCCAATTGCCAAATACGTATTTATGAAGTTGTCGATTCAGTTAAATGAACTCTGTGCAAATCGCCTACGAAAATAATATAAATATTTTAAAGTGTCGATTCGCACGATTTCGGGCAAATAAATTCGTGCGAATCGACTACTAAGCTGATAATTGCAGTAGCGTTGTCAAGTCAGTAAAGATTGGCATCGTAATCCTCGCCTAACCATGTGTCATTTCTTTTAAGACAAACTTTGCCTACAGATTAATTTCATATCAGTCTGAGAGCTTCCATTTCAAACTAACGCTAACTAAATTCCTAATGTCGTCTTAAGTAGGTGACTAAAGTAAGACAATAAAAAACCTCCAAACGATTTCACATGCCGATATCAATTCTTGTCTATCGTTAATTCATTACATATGACAATAAAAAGACAAAAAGCGGGCCAAGTCCCGACCATTCATATGTCATTAAAAAAACACTATAAAGTATTATCTATATAAAAAAGTTAGCGGTAGATTGACATCTGTCCGTCCAGGCTGCCTCATACGCTCGGTTGAGCAAAATCGAGTATTACAATTAAATTAAGAATCACTCACATGTACACCACTGATAAGTTTTGTAGCGGCAGCAGAAAAAATGTCAACCGGCCAGTTTTTTGAATGTTTGTTTTACGAACCTCGTTTGTAGAGACTTGAAAAAAGAATTTTGTTATTTCTGCAGCGCTAATTATCATTTATTTGTTATTATTTTTAATAATAAAAAGGTATTGATATTGTAAAGGTGACTCAATAAAGATAGCTATAGTAGACTGCAGTATACTCAGAATATAATGTTCCCACAGCTGCGACCAGGCTCCTCTCTTCAAGAGGGAAGTGGGTTGTTATCTAACAAGCGGGACCATTGCGGTTTGGTAGATGTCACATGCATAATTTTTTTTCGTTCTAAGATTATGAGATTGCTGATTTGAGAACAGTGGTGATAAAATTAAACACATGAAGTATGGTGCCTGCCTGGACCGATACCCAGTATGTAAAAGGTATAAATTGTAAAATTATACAAAATCGTAAAACCGACTCCCACTTGCCACGTTCCACATATTACAATGTTTGCACGACAATTTTACGCATGCCGTCATCGAGCTGTCAAATTGTTTGCCGCCATTTTTATTTTAAGCTTTATAGCCTTTTGCTACTTAAATGCAGTCATAAATCAAATGTGATTTTTATGGTGATTGATGTTGTTCTAAAGTTTTCTGGCCTATTTACGTTTAACAGCTGTGTTTGGTATCTTAGGGGACATCTTTATAAATAATAGGATTAAATACCGTTTCAATTAGGGTTTTAGGCATAAGATTTTCCGCTTCTGATCATCTTTTAATGTGTTTATTGTGACGTATAAGGAGCGTAGCGTAAAATTCTTATGTTATTTATTATTTAAGGCGGGCTTATTTAAATAAGACACGATCGATTAATATTTTGGACAAAAGCTCTTAATAAATGCTTTTTTTGGCATAGTGTCTAATCGTGTGAACATTATTAAAATAATAAATTGTCAATCACCTTTACATCATTATAATAAAATTGTAGTGAACTCATTGAATATTATTGATGGAAAATTAACTAGGTATCTACTACGAGGTCTAGAAACTATTCTAATCAGAAAATACATTTGGTCTGTTTGTCTGTGTGTCTGAATGTATGTTCTAGCGTCACGCAAATGGGCTCTACCAGATAGATTCTGTGCAAATTTTTCATAGATATTCCTTATAAATCTAGTTACTTTATACATTACCTAATTCACGCGGAAAACCTTTTTTTTGTGAGCGTGTCCTCTGAGAAAAATAAAAGTCAATACTATAATTATTCTACGCAGCTTTCTCAGCTTTCTCTGCTATCCCTACATAAAGCAACATAATTAATGGTAGAATGATTCAATTGAATCTGCGGTATGCGTGAGTTTCCACTCATTGTGGCTTTGCTTTCTACACACCTCCATTTCACAGCAAGGTGTCACATTGCCCATCATTGCCCAACTATGTCCAGCGCTGGTATTGATAGATAGTGACAGACGGACTGGAATGCCGAAGGCTAGATTGTTTTAATTTATATTGTAATAGCTGTTAATTAGATTTTGGAAGATAGATGGGATTTTTTGATTGGTTTAATATTTGGAAGCAGTTTTTTAATCTATCGGTAGTCAATGTGATTGTGTGTGTTAGTTCACCAAAACTATTAGGTCCAGCCGGGGTACCTAGGAAGCTGCCTATATGAGATTTTTGATGCTCATAACTTTTCCTGGTGGACATCTGCAGCTATTTTACACTTTTTTTTTAGTTTGTGAAGAAAGATTATATGATTGTTTTTAAAATTGTGTGTTGGGTATGGTCCTTGAGTTTGGGCGTCAGGGAGGACAGCATGAGACAGGCTGGATTCGATTCGAAGTAAAGATTTGACCTGAACATGCCTGGTCCATGAGAAGGTGAGAGCAGCGGTGGCCTAGTGGTAATGGCCGCGACTTACGGGTCGTAGGTTCAAACCCAGACAGGTTCTTTCCTTTGTAGACATTATTTCATTACCACTACTTTCAAAACGATGACGGAAAACATCGTAAGGAAACTGACATGTCTTACAACCAAAAATCCGGGGACTTGTGACATCCATCAAGCCGCACTGGGCCCTGGATCCAATCTCTCTCGCCAGGCGGAACCCTGTGTTCCAGCAGTAGAAAAATGTATATAGGCTGATTATAGATGCCTGGTCAATGTTATTTTCAGACCCTATAGTACCTGTTCCTGTAAGAGAACAAATTGGCAAAGGATCACTGTGCGTTAATAATAAGTAAATAGACAGCTCATACCCCTATGATGTATACTGGGTTGGCTAGCTGGCATATCGCAAATTATTTACGTTAATGGTCTATATCTCGTAATGATAATTACTTATTACATCAAGTTTAACTAAACAGACAGCTGTGCTGCTGGAGAGTTTGTTGCGCCACTTCTTCTTCCCAGTTAATGCACTAGGAAGTGGTGAAGAGCGGGCGTTTTGGGGACGGTCTAATGTAATTTTGACGGTCGAAAAGTGCTGATCCTCAATCTAATTTGAATAAAAGACTTGATTTGATCCATCCTATTTCATCACTTTGTCACATCTCCTGCAAGAAGATTCGAAATGGCTTTTTCTTCGGCAAAAACTTCTAAGTAAACTGCACTTAATAAGAAACTTGTACACAGAGGAACTTGCCTCAACTTATAAGTAATAGACAAGCAACTTGCTACATAGTAATTATCCATCGTTATACTTTTACTAGGGGCTATAATACACGGAATACAGCTTGCACTATGGAACGGTAAGGAAAAGCTGTTGATACGTTGTTATAGTAGGTTCTACTTTTTCTTGGGTAAATTGGAAAACCTGGGTTGGGTAGCCTTAAGGCAAATACATGGGTTAACCATGGTTTCCGTTATTATTAACTAGCTTCTGTTTGCGATTTCGTCCGCGTCAATTTTCTTGTTCCCCGACCACACCTCGTCGAGACCCTAGGAGGTCATAAAAAACTTTAGAGGTGTCAAGAGACACCCGGATGGAACGAAGTTCCTTTCCAGGATTCATAATAATTATAATTTTTTAATTATTTATTATGTACAAAAAACCTGTATACACTCAACAAAAATATTCTCTCTCTCCCTATCTCCTTCTCTCTCCCTCTATCTCTACCTCTCTCTCCCTCTCTCTCTACCTCTCTCTCCCTCTCTCTCTACCTCGCTCTCTCTCTCCCACTCTCCCTCACTCACTCTCCCTCTCTCCCTCTCTCTCACTCTCTCTCCCCCTCTCCCCCGCCCCCCTCTCCCCGTTTGCCGCGGCCCCTCTCCCCCTCTCCCCCTCTCTTCCTCTCTCCCTCTCTCCCTCTCTCCCTTTCTACTCGCAACAAAAAAAAACAACAACATACAAAATATATACGGTCGAATTGAGAAACCTCGTCCTTTTTTTGAAGTCGGTTAAAGCATGTCGTGACAACTTTTCGTAAGAATTTTTTCCGTCTAGCCCCCTTTTACAACGCGCGATAAGGAACTTCGTTCCAAAAATGGCTGCACCCACCATAGGTGGAGCGGGAGGGCGTATAAGACTTTTACTGACTAAAACCCACCCGTGTTCCATCAGTTGCCTGTGCCAGGGCCACGGTGAATCTTTCGATCAAAACTCGCGACCCTGGCTCGGCATTGCATCCACTGCCTGCGCTTTTTACTTGGTTTTCGATTTGTAACTTCTTTTATTTTTACTCGGATCTTATAGGGTCTAGCGTAATGTGAACCCAATAGCCTTCCTAAAGAATTTAGCTATCAAATGCAGAAATATTTAGCGACAGAAAGTTCATCATTTGCCTAACCTTTTCCCACCTATATTTGGGTGGGCTTCCAATCTAACTAGATTCAGCTGAATACCAATATTTTACATGGATTGACTGTCTGTCTGACCTCCAAAACGTTATAACTGGATAATACGACACCCCTTGGTCAGACTGTGGGATTCTGTCTAGCAAGAAGTTATTTAGTCATATATGTTTGTACACTGTTTCACTAAATTAAAAAGTTGCAAAAAAGAAATGCATCCGCGCTACCCTACATATTGTTTTAATTATAATTTCGTGAAAGTTTGAATCTCTGATCTATCTAACTTTAAGAAAACTTTATACCATAGCTCATCAAGATCTGTCCGAATATTTTAAACAACCAGTTTCAGATCTAGGTCTTAATGCAATCTAACCACAAATGCCTAATTTTTCTTTTCCCAATATTTACGATCTAACAGTAACCGGTAGCCGACATTCTTTCTCACGCAAATTATGTAAAATAAATTCAATAAATGTTTCGTAACATCATCTTAATTAACGTAGATGAAGTTCCAATCAACAGAGTTTTTTTTTATTGGTACGGGAAAAATTTGTAACACCATAAACATTGTTCACTTTTTAATTTTATTACTATGGGCTCTGTCAATCATGTAGAGCCATTAAATCGATATACTATGTAATCTTAGTTATTTAAATACTTTCGACAAAATCATTCCCAAAGGCGAAACGGCAATGTAGCGTAGTAGTGATGGCCGATGTATTTAATTTTATTTATTTATGTAATTCAATGTGTGTTTTAACGTTTAGTCGAATTGTTTTCCGTTTTAAGTTAGTGTGTGACAATTTAGACTGTAGAAAAGTCAGTTTCTCGAACGAAAATGAGGTAGGTATCAGAAAATCAATGTTATAAATGGTTGTATTATTTATCAACAGCTAATTGCGGCAATTAACACATATTTGACAATTTGTTGAATTAATTTCGCGATCATTTTCTTTCGTGAAACTAGGGCCAGTTTCACGAAAAAATATGATCGTGAATTTGAATTCTGGGTGGCATAGACATTCACCATAATACTCACAAGAGTAGATATTTTTCAACGGTTATAAAAAAAAAAAGTTGTTTCATAAAAAAAATGCAATGCCTACGGGTTCAAAATGTATGAAACAGCAATTTTTCTTTATAAACCAACGCAAAATTTTAACGGCTCCCGCATTGAAATGTTAGGACAATGATAAAAATTCCCTTTTATTAAAACCCTTTAATTGTAGACCTACAAAATTTAAAAATATACACTTGCCATAAATATAAATCATCATCAATCTCAGATAAAGAAGCTTCGCAGCGATTGATAGACAGAATAATGATTCTTCCAATTACAAAAGACTTGTTTTTAACCCATAAAAACTGCTATCAACTGAACCATCGATAAAATCGATTCTTTAGTCGATACTATCAAACAAAATCCGACTATCGACCAGTAGGCGGCACAACACTAATGAAAGCCGTTATACCTAATCACTAGCGCTGTAAAAGCTATAATTTTGCAAGTTGCCGCCACACATTGACGAAATAACTTTATAGGTAGCGGACATTATGAAAGTTATTACACTTACATACTACATACGGGTATATGTACATAGATATATACTTGATAGTAACCTTCAGTACATAGTTATTATGTTTGTAATTATAAATGTGAAGAGATAGTGTTTGGATTGTGGTGTGTCGTATTTGAAAGAGTTCTAAAGATGAATTTGTTAACTTAATGTGCTGAATGATAACTTTTGAATCCTTCTTACCTAGGTAAGTACCTATAAAGGATATATTTAAGAGACTAATCGATGATTTTGGACTACTCAGAATTCAGCAAAATATGATTTTAGATCCAACAGACCCATTTAAAAAAAAACGCTGTTCGACCCGTATTGCATTTTTGTATCAGCTCAGCCTATCGCAGCCCACTGCCAGACATTGCCCTCTCTCAGGCTCAACACCCTGTCATCCACCTTCCGCATCCAGTCTGTCCCAACCACTATCTTAAGGTCATCAGTCTATCTATTTGGGTCGAACGCTACACTTGACATACGCGGTCTTTATTCCAGGATTCGTCTGCCCCACAAGCATCGGTCCTTCGACAAACAAGGACAGCCCACTGCCACTTCAGTTTACCTACTCGTCAAACTATGTTGGTAAATCCGGATCACTTTTGTACAAAGCAGTTGATTTATTTCAATAAGCGATAAATTATATGCTAGAATTCTATTGTGCGGAATCCATGGCAACAGTTTTCGCGTCGACGCCCCTTACACATGTATACTATATTTATTATTAGTTATTAATTATCTTACAATATTTACATAATTTAAAAACTCAGTCTTAATTTAAATAATATACATATAAAAATGAAAACATTCATAAGGTATCAAAAAAATCGTCTACATCGTAATTGTCAATAGCAAAAGGTGCCGAAAAGGCTGGCATCATCCACTGTTGTATGGCTAAGCTGATTCCTTGGGCAAAAAATAGGCCAGCCCTCACGTGAGGAGTCGACCAGAAAAGCTTAGTAGGCACTCGGACCCCATGGCCCTACAGTTTCACTACTACATATAAATGAGTTGATACAATCTAAGCAGAAGTTTCTTTTATCTTCAAATCACATCAACAAAACGTTTCGTTCGTAGGTATTGATTACGAATGACGAGCATTTTAGTGAATGCTCACCACAGTATTAATTTCGCGACGGTAGTCCAAACCAAACTGTGTTACACACTATCAAGTTTCATTCTCCATTCACACATAACATAACCGACCCATCCAGATGCCGCTTACATAAACAGTTTTATATCGTTGCTAATTTATAATTACACCAACAGAGGTCAATGAAAGTACCGTAGAGATATCAACACAGCTAAAATTCAAATCGAAAACTAAAATAATGGTTCACGATACACCGTATAGGCGGGACGAGCCAAGCAACGATGCTTCAGGGGCCACACTTATTGATATT
This sequence comes from Aporophyla nigra, assembly GCA_947507805.1. Classification (NCBI taxonomy): domain Eukaryota; kingdom Metazoa; phylum Arthropoda; class Insecta; order Lepidoptera; family Noctuidae; genus Aporophyla; species Aporophyla nigra. The sequence goes on along the minus strand of OX382292.1, from coordinate 18,383,124 downwards.
TTGATATAAATTACCTACACAATAGAAAGTTATCTTAAATCATACCTGCGATATAGTAATTTGGGCGTCCCAAGAATACATTTAATTCTCTATTTCTAATTGAAACAATACGGATGGGGGTAATAAATTGTAAAAACTGTCTGATAGTATAATTGACCTGCCTAGGACCGCGTTGGTGGTCGTAATGATAGATGTTAATGTTATGATACGATTATACTAAACAGTTTTAATTTCTATTACATGTGTATCAGTTCGGAAGATCTGATGATGAAATGATAAGTACATCTGATGATGGCAGCTTTCATTTTTCCTGCTGATTTGGTACTTTATATTTTCAAATATGCAGTGGTAGTCTAGTGGTAACTACCACGACTGAAGAGTTGTCGTAGGGTTCAAACCCAGGTAGGCGCTTTCACCATCATCATTTCAGCCGTAAGACGTCCACTGCTGGACTTGGGCCTCCCCCAATTTGGGGGGCTTTGCCATAATCGCCACGCTTGGCAGGCGGGTTGGCGATCGCAGTATGGTGGTAAAATGCATAGAGAGCGCTGCTGCTGCTCTAGTAAATCCCTTAGTCGCCTTTTACGACACCCACGGGAAGAAATGGGGTGGTGTTATTCTTTACGTCCGGCACCACACGGTACACTACTAATTACGTAACATAATTTCAATGATGTTTGGGGGCTTTGCCATAATCGCCACGCTTGGCAGGCGGGTTGGCGATCGCAGTATGGTGGTAAAATGCATAGAGAACGCTGCTGCTGCTCTAGTAAGTCCCTTAGTCGCCTTTTACGACACCCACGGGAAGAAATGGGGTGGTGTTATTCTTTACGTCCGACACCACACGGTACCGTGTACACGTATAGGCGCTTTACTTTGTGTAAATAATTTCATCACCACTGCTTTCAAAACGGGTAGGAAAACATCGTGAGGAAACCAGCATGTCCTTAGATGCAAAAATTTTGAAGACATGTAACATCTACCAACCCGCACTCGGCCCACGTGGTTAACAGTCCGGTCCCTCTCGCAGAGAGGGCCTGTGTCACAGTTGTATTATGATTATTACGAGATTCACTACAGTTCTAGCTCGGAAAGGTAGAAATATTTTGAGACAGTACAACATTTTTAGAGATGAAAGCAGCATTAGAATTAGGCATGATATTTCTATCATAAAAAACTGCACAAAAAAATCTTAACAGGTATAGTCTGATTAAACTTAAGCTATCTAGAACATCTTGTCTGACAGACTTCCGTCCAACCTTTTGTCTCCCACACTTTCATAAAACCTCATCAATCAACTTACACACGCACACACACTTTAACACCTCACTGACACACACACTCACAAGCCACAATCACTTACACAGACACACACACTACACAATTAACTTTTTCGAAATGTCAATAACTGTTATTGTATACAGTCGTAACCCGTCAAAGACCATCGTATTAATCCCTGACTACCTGGTGGAAGTACCAATTTGTAACCATGATTGATAGTAATCCCTTAATCCGAGTGTCCGTCTGTCCTAAAAACTTACTGTTCTGTCGTGTGACTGTGATTTGACGCCTTGATTGGCTTCAAGTCGTTAATTGAAGATATTGAATAAGTAGTAGGTAGAAATGTACACACGGCTACAAATCAAGCTTTTCTTTTTCAGTATAAACTGATCTCACATTGTATAGGATTTCGGTATAATGCGAGGGCAGCTTAAACTGGAATTGTATAGCTTGATGTGTAGCCGGTAAAGACGTACTTTTATTGTGTGTTTGACTACTGAAGTGGTATGACAAGAACAAAAAAAAAATACTGTTTTGTTCATAGTGAGTGGAATTCTCAAGAATTATCAAAAGTAGCACTATGTCATTTCTTCCCATAGGTGTCGTAGAATGCGACTTTGGGACTTACTAGAGAATGAGCAGCAGCGATCTCTATGCATTTTACCACCATACTGTGATCGCTAAACCGCCTGCCAAGCATGGCGATCATGGCAAACACCCACCTTTAGGAGAGGCCTAACTCCAGCAGTGGATGATTTAAGGCTGAGATTTTGATGATGATGAAGTGGAATTTTAAATAACTGATATATGGAAAAAATTCGTCGTTAATGTTTAAAGCATAGATCTAATCGAGGAATTGGATTAACTTGAAATGCCTGTACATTTTTTCAAACCAATTTATTTCATGTAGCATTTCCTACTAATATTATAAACACGAAAGTTTGTATGTATGGATGTGTGGATGTTTGTTCCTCTTTCCGAAAAAACGACTGAACGGATTTAGATGAAATTTGGCACACAGATACTTTATAACCTGGATTAACACATAGAGTACTTTTCATCCCGGTAGTATGTTCCCGCGGGATAATTTCCGACCTCCACGCGGGCGAAGTCGCTGGCAAAAGCTAGTAAGAAATATTTTGGAGTTAATGTAAAAATATAATTTATTCTTTGAGACTGAAGAACGCAAAAGGTGAGAACCGACGTCCTTGTTGGTCTAGTGGTCGCAAGCGCTTCTGATGAGCATGAGGTCTTGGGTTCGATTCCCAAGTCAGGCAAAGTATTATCTCCCGGCCACCGTAGGCGCGAGCTTGCGGGTGGCGAGCAATGGGTAGCTCGCCGCCCGGTAAGAACCAAGCTCGGGTTGACGGCGCGAAGTGTTCCACGCGCGCCTCAAAGAGATGTCAGCAGCACTGAAGGGGTCTGCTAGGACCGATGCCTGCCGGGGTCGCGTGATTGTTCGAAAGAGATACCGTGACCCTGGCACATGGGCAACTGAAGGAATACGGGTGGGGTTTAGTCAGTAAAAGTCTGACACGCCCAGAGCGGGAGAAGTCATTTGATGATTTCCCATCCAAAAAAAAAAGGCAAAGTATTATTGGGTGTTCGGTTTTACTATCTGGAATTACTCAGTAGTAGTCCGTAGTTTGGATTTGTTCCTAGTGATGGCAATAGGCTCGCCGCTATAACATGGGCTTAAAAATAACTGACAAAAATGGATGTTTTACACCTTTGTCCAGCCCTTCGGGGAAGCAAGAAATGATGTTATGCTTAAAAATGAAGAAGTAATTCCATCTGCTAGCCACTTACGAAAACCTTTCAAATAAAACCATTGCAAGTTTCAAATAAAATAAACCAATAATTTCTACGGAATCTCTTCTCATACAAACGTTTTCCAACCTCCACGCTCACCCACAATCGTTATAGTCATCGGAATACTAATTAATAACTCACAAGACAGGTGTATTTTAAACTCAAATAATCTTCTCCAATAACAAAAAATATAATTTGCGATAATGTTCCAACGCTTACTGCTTTTATTTATTAACATTTTTTATTATTATCTATAATTTTAATACTCAACAGTTGGCGTAAAAAACGATTTTTAGACCGTCTAGACAAAATGACAGGTTATTACATGAATTACAACTATGATCATGTACATACGTGGCCATAAATAATTATTAACTGTATATTTTAAGTGTGGTTGAACTAAATTTTATTACTAAAGTAATTGCTTCAAATATAGCCATGGATAGTAGCAACCTAGCGACACTTTTTGTACTTTTTTAATGATTCCTTGCGAAGCATGTGTGGTGTGGCTGAGGGATATCGTGATAAGGCAACGGTGCAGTTTAAAAGAAGATGTACTGACAAAAGTTGAAAGAAAATGGTTAAATAATTTGTTCATGTTGAGAGGATGAATGAAGGTCGACTAACAAAAGATATTTACAAGGCATATGTTACTGGAAGTGCCGGGCGAGGTTGCCTTAGGAAGACACATTGTCCCCCCAGTGGGATCCCGCGTTGTCGAGGCGGGGGGCTCAGTAGCCGTGGCTTGGACGCCCACGGTGAAGCTAAGAGGAACCCGAGGAGGAGCCGCTCGTCAGAGTTTTTGCTGCCAAAGCCAACGACGTAGCGGCCAACACGTAGGTTCCGGTGTCGCCTAGGCGAGCCACGATGACGTTGTATCGGAGGCATCGCGGCTGAGGGTCGAAGCCCGCGGTGGGAGAGGAGTGCCGGTATTGAGGTGCGCCGCTCTCCCTACCTTCCGCGGCTTGTACGGGGTCGCCATCGTCCGATGGCGAACGCGGTGGGGCCGCAGGGGAGGAGGGCTGTTGGTATAGCGTTGGCCACTCTCCCTATCCCCTGCGGCCGAAAAGTGGTACGCGGTGAGGCCACTGTCCTGACTCGTCGCAGGGGGACCAAGGGTGCCATTCACGGGGCCGTCTGGCGCCCATGTGCTAATTGGTCCCAGGGGTGGTCACGGCGTGTTATGTGTTCATGCGCGCCGTAAATGGGGGTATCCCCTAGAGGTGGGTCCGGTGTTGGACAGCCGCGGCTGGTTCGCGGAAGAGTTCTTTCGTGCCCGTGTTCCCGCCATAAGCGGTGTAGGAGGACACCGGAGTTTTAGTGGGTTGGAGTCCCACATAACTGCGCTATTTCCTTGTGGTAGCGCAGTATCCATGAGCATTTCTTCACGATAAAAAAAAGGAAGACACATAGTGCCCTCGGAGGATACATAGTAACCCTATTAGTGATGTTCTTCAGAAAGGTGCCACATATCACGTCACCAACTAGCGTATGTGTATAAGCTTAAACAATGCAAAAGCAGTATGTAGGTAAGTACGTATCGTAGCAGGTGATGTTCCGTACATGCAACCGACCCCCATAGGCAGAAGGGGTGAGCCTATATATGTAAAGATAATTATTATAATCTATCGTTATCTTCTTAAGTTGACAATAAATGTGTCTCCGATGTCATTCTTAAATATTTAAGTGATGAATGCTAATTGCCGATGCCATCAGAAACTGATAATTCTTTACGTTTATTGGTATCGATAATTACTGAAGAGATCAATGATATCGTAGTTTTCACTGGTGATTGATCTTTTAGAGCAAGCACATCTTGATCAATTGAGAACTTATCCAGTTTTTTGTGAGGACGGTATTATTGATACCTAGATACAGGCTTGCACAGGTCGATAGCCTGCCAAAAGTTGAAACTGTAAAACTATATTCGTGTTACGCCTGTTTGCGGGTGCCTTTTTGCTCAGAGCTTAGAGCCTTCTTGCAAAACTAGGGAGATTCATAATGTGTTTCTATCTAGTTAATCTTAGAGAAATTGAAAAATCTGATGTAATTGCATTCAGAGTTAGGTATTTATGGTACAAAAATTTATATATAAAGGAGATCGAGCTAAGACGGTCGATTTGATTTTAACCATCGGATACAACTACCGTGATACGAGGCGAAGATACAGTTTGCATTAAAATAATAACAGAATTCGTGCAATATGACGTTGTAATAAGACGTTTTGAAAAGAGCGTTTTATTATATTTATACCTAAATTAATTAATTTTAATTAATACACTTTTAAGCTCCCATCATCATCTGCCTAGCCTTTTTATAATATACTAGCTTTTGCCAGCGGCTTCGCCCGCGTGGAGGTCGGAAATTATCCCGCGGGAACATACTACCTGGATAAAAAGTACCCTATGTGTTATTCCAGGTTATAAACTATCTGTGTGCCAAATTTTATCCAAATCCGTCCAGTAGTTTTTTCGTGAAAGGGTAACAAACATACACATACACATACACATACATCCATCGTCACAAACTTTCGCATTAATAATATTATTAGGATGTATGTTGAGGTGGCTAAAAGAATTCCGCTGAATACCTGTATTTCACATGAAGCGACTGCATATTGGAGCTTCACAACCCAGTTACTTGGTAACACGAAACCTCCACTACCGATACCTGTGATATTAGTTGTCAGACTTTCGGGGCGTCTGACTGCCCGTCACAACAGGATTGACGTGCTTTCCGAGGCAAGGAAAATCTCGGTATATACCTCATCCACGGACTGACAACGGCAAGCGTTCATCAACATCATTTTAGCGGAAAGGCGTCCTCTGCTATAGGCCTTCCCCCATTTGGGGGTTTACCATAATCGCCATGCTTAGCAAGCGGGTCGGCGATCGCAGTATGGTGGTAAAATGCATAAAGAACGCTGCTGCTCATTCTCTATTAAGTCCCTTCATCGTCTTTTACGACAGCCACGGGAAGAAATAGGATAGTGATATTCTTTACGTTTGGCACGACATGAAAAGCAATAAGCAAAGACCGAAGAAAGATAGAAAAAGAAAGATAAGGAAAAAGTAAAACAAAGAAAGAAAGAAAGATCGATCCGCACGGCTGTTATTATTTAGCCACGAGCCACTTTGAAACTCCATGATAATTAATTTTAAAACACTTTCACGTCCGCCATGTTAAAAATTTTGTTTGCGCGATGATCAATAACGCAGCGAGCAACGAACTCCATACAATATTTACTCATGTAAACTTACACCGCAATGTAAACAAAACCTCGACATCATACTTTAAAATACTCGAATAATTTAATCGTTCGCTTGTCAATTAAAAAGCCTTAAGCATCGATCTTTAAATCGATACACGTAGGAATCGATGTATCGAGCCGAAAGGGCGATGCATCTTTCTAAAGTGTCATTTGATCTTTATCGGTAAAGATAACGCATGATGTTGATGACATTATTTTTTTTAACGTTCACGGTGACATTTGACCTGAGATGCGTGTGAGTCTTTGTTTGAGACATGGTGTCGATTTTCGTTTATTTTTTCCTCAAAGAATATCTTTTTGTTCGAAGATTTTTTTGGAAGAATGAGGTTTTATTATGATTATTGTTTACTAACGGACTAATTTCGCGGACTGATTTCTGACCTCCTGCGATTTTTCCCGTGTGGAGGTCAGAAATTATATCGAAGGAACGCACTACCGGGATAAAAAGTGTTACTCCAGGTTATAAACTATCTGTGTTTCTTTCATCCAAATCCGTTGAGAAGTTTTTGCGTGAAAGAGAAACAAACATCCATACATCCTTACAAACGTTCACATTTATAATATTAGTAAGATAGTAGGATGTTTATATGTTAACGTGCCTCGGAACCTACGTAAAGCCCTCCCGACTGTCATTTGTGAATCTTTGACAGTCGTTACGGGTAGTCAGAAGCCAGATAGTCTGACAACCAATCTTACCAAGGGTTTCATCATGTTACCCTCTACGTCTTGGGTTGTGGAGGACAGAAAGGCAGACACTCCATGTAAAATACTAGTATTCAACTACATCCACTTAGACTGGAGCCTGACCCCAAGTTGAAAAAAGACTAGACAGATGATGACATTGTTCATGTTTACCTACATTTTGTTGTTTTATTTTTCAAAGAAAATTTAAATGGCTTTGTATGGCAAGTGCATCCGTATGCAAAATACGTGCTCAGACGTGGAGTTGCGGATACCAGCCCGTTCTACCTATTAACTATGACATGTGCATTTATTACTACTGAATTGAGAGACAAAATCACTATCAAGGTGAAAATTACTCAGTTTAAATACTTTCAAAACAATATAACAAAGCTCAACCTACTATTCTTCATAACAAAACCCAATGTGAAAAACATTTTCATTTCACAAAACATTTTCTTACCATTATGTTAAATCATGTTAACAGGATGTTACAAATATAAATTGTAACATGTTCTTAATAAAACTAATCGTGTTTGTCATTGTGTGACGTTGATATTTCCCGGATGCGAGACTTGCGTAATTGTTACAATCTGTGTATAATAAAGAGATGAAAAATAATGTGCTAAACGTTTATAAATAAGACATTATTTTTTACAGAAAAATACATTTTATGACAGTTTCTTACACAACGTGCAGAAGTTTGTATGTTTGTCACTCAATCACGCAGAAATGGTTTAATTAATTTGGATTAAATTTGGTTTGCAGATAGTTTATAATCAGCATTAACACAAGGAATACTTTCTATCCCTGCAGTACCTTCCTGTGCGATAATTTACCTCTACGTGGGTGAAACCGCTGCTAAAAGCTAGTTCTACTACTATTATAAATGCGAAAGTTTGTATGTTTGTTACTCAATCACGCAGAAACGGCTTCACGAATTTGTATGACATTCGGCACAAAGATAGTCTATTACCTGGATTAACACATTTATTTATAACTGCTTAAACTATCATTACAGGGTTTACCCTAATGCGACAGCTAAGAACTTAAACTAATAAACTAAATTATAAAATTAACTACATTATTAAAATTAAAAATACAAAAACAGCATTACATAATTACTAACAAAAAACATAGTACAAACAAATAAACACAAAAAAAGTTAAAATTAATTATTATTTTGCTTAATTAACATAGGACTTTTTATCTCGGTAGCATGTTCCTTTGCGTTTTATGAAAACCAACCGTTACGTTGGGGAAGCCGTGAGCAACAGCAAGTATAATGATAAAATAATTTCCATAAAATTTCAAAAATTCATCGAAACCAGATTCAACAGTTCAGTGTTATTCTTTAGTAACATTGAACTGCCGTTTTCTTATGCACTGACTTGAAATAAAAGTATGTTTTTGTTTAACAACCAAGATTGATCAAAAAAGCAACATACTGTATCTAACTGCAAGAAATTCAAACTGTATATAAGAAAACATAATAATAACGAAGCAAATCAATGGTCAAGATTATTACAATAATCTTGTTAAATCGTACAATTCACAACGTATCAAAAAATCTTACATTTGTACAAAATGTTATTCAATTTCCCGAAAACTTGCTACAAATGGTTATAAATATATAAAATATGACCGATTATGTAGAGACGATGCTTTTCAACAATGTAGCGAGCGAATAGAGTCATCTCTACATTTATTTCGGTTACGGTTTTGAATAAATTAAGTTGTTTTTTTTTGTATAAATATTTTCCCACAAAGTTTTGTGGAATGTGTATAAGTAATGCGTATTGTTCTGAATCTAGAGTTACGTTTGGTAGAGTCTGGTAGAGCTGTTAGTCAAGATGACGTGTGTGAGTAAATTGTAGAGAAAGTCCGATATCCGGGATATTAAATTTTAAAATATCTGTATTTGTTGTTAAGTAAATTTTGTAGAGACTTTCATAGTTGATTTAAAATTTTGATTTCACAAGCTTTTTGTACCTTTTACATTGTTAGGTCTATGTAGTTTTTTGACTAAGTACTGTATTCTTTTGATCTGTAGATCTGTGATCTTTAGGTTGCCAATGGGAGCCTTTTGCTAAGCCTCCACTGTCTATTCCTCTGTATTTCAATGCGACTGTATCTCATGAACCATAACGGGTAGACAATTGAATTTTTTACAGTGTGTGTGTGTGTTTTCTATTACCGCTAATATCACAAAAAATAATAAAAATAAAATGAATAAACGTGTTTTTTCGCCGTTTTTGCATTGTGGTAGGTACGAGTCGTACTCAGCAAACTGTTTTTTTATATAAAATATTAAAAATTTACTAAGTTAATATTATTTCTGTACCCGTGTTTTATCAGTAGGTACAAGGCACTTCTTCTTCTTCGTAACACTCTTGTCAGAGCGGTCGTGGTCTACATGAAATTTCTTGTCTAGGGGCTGTTGTGATTTACTTCACGATTTCTCGACATCAAATCCGATCCCACAAGGCACTATGAATGTACTGTAATTGTGCATTGTATTCAAAAGATCTTTCGTTGCTAAGGTAGGTAATGTTCTGATACTATATTCCATGGATTTATAAGCCCAGTAATTTTGATAACATAGCAAAAACTAATTCTTCCTACAACATTCGTCAACAAAAAGCAAGAACAAGCATTAGCAGTCATTAAACTTACCTAGGCCTTGAAAGACCTGCAATCAAAACAAAAGTCGATCGAGGTCGCCACTAAACAGGAGGTGGCTCAGTGTCAACCAGTCCAAATAATAATCTGGTGATGAAACGCTTACACTGTTACCTTCATTAACCAGTGTTGAGCCACAAAGAACGTGAATAGTATAATTTTAACTACTAAAATCATCGCTGCCTTGATTTACGGTCAATTTTATACAAGCACTTATAACTCTGTTATTAAAAGTTAACAAGAGAAACTAGAATCTCATACAGTTACAATACAAGCAAAGACCAGACCAGTGTAAGATGAGCGACATTATAAAGAATATGAAAGGACTGTGTAGGTCAAAAGTGCGTGGTCATAACTCTCAAGCTTCCAACATAAATTGATCTCTAACAACGATATCATTGTATGCTAAGAAGAGGTCTCAGTTAAATTGTAGGGGTACCGCAAGGAGTAATGTTATGCGGTAATGTTAAATCTAAGTTTATAACTGAATCTTCATTTACAGTGAGCGCCGGATGGTATAAAACTACTACTCTCTATGGAGGCGGCATTATTTTATTATCCTTAATTAATATCGTTATGGCCAATTATCGTTTTGTTGTTAATGAGATAATTTTAATGAAGCTGTTTAATGCGTGCACATTTCTGTAAATTTAATGGTAGTGGCTTTTCGCGTTCATTGATTGAATTAATGGTAATTGGTGAAAATTACCAATCTACATCGCTTAGGTCATAAAAATGTATATATTCATAATTATAATGCAGCAGATGAACGTTTTGACATAATAAATTACAAAGAAGCAAATCTATTCAACAATATCGAAATGTATGACAATATGACTACTACACCTCAAACTAAGGAGACAAAGTCTGCCGTCAATGGTGTTACTCATTAGAAAATGTATAACAGTAATAGTACAACAAAACATCTGTCTTACCTTCATGACAATTTCAGAACTGAAGTACATCCTAATGAAGCCCACACGCCACATCCATCATAATCAAATCAAGTTATCAACCAACTAGAGAAACAATTTGTGCACAGCAAATGTTCCAAATTGGCTTGTTGGCTAGTTGAGAAACAGGTGGCTGCCGTGGTCCATTACCATTGTAAATGTTACTGCAATTTTCTTGCTTCCTTGTCCATCAGAAAACTTATTACGTCTGTGATTCTGTGCCTTGAGTATGTTAGAAAACTTACTGTAGTTTCTTGGGTTGGAATTCTGTGCTTTCTCGGAAAGTAGTTTTGGATTAATTTTGTTGGTAGTTTCATATGCGTCTTTAACGTTAGCAGATTGTTTGGTATTGTCAAAGAGAGGCTTATTAAACTCTATAATTATGATTTTAATAATGTTGTTGTTGTAAAGGCCAGACTAATAAAGTTATCAAATTATGTTATCGTTAGCTTTCATACATTGTTTACTTTGCTATTGTTACTTGATTTTCTAAATGGAATTTATGTGATCTACCAGATGTTTTACCCAGTGCCTTTTTTTCATCATCTAAATCTATAGGTACCCTTTTCTTTTGTGATTGTTTTTATATCTGGTCCTACTACAAAGTCTCAGTTCGGTTCCAGTGTAACCTCCGCCTTACAGTCAACTTGGTTCGGATCGTAATCAATATTTCTATTACCTGTATCCGCTTGTTAGGATCCTCTTCATTTAGCTTACATCCGCCGCATACTTTATACCTGTACCATTGTATCTCATAACGTTTGTTTGTAATGAGCGCTAATATAAGCTTTCGTTAAGAGCAGATCTTTGAGAATTTGAATACTATTGCTGTGCACAGTTAGTTTGCCATTACAGTTTTGGGAGTATTGGGTCTGAAGTCCCCACTGTTATCATCATTGTCTGGCTGTTATCCCAATTTAATTGGGTTCGGCGCAACATGTAATTTTCTTCCATACTTTCCTATTAGTCGTCATTTCAGTAGTGAGCATAAAATACCTCGTTTAAAATCTTATTTCGTTTGTTTTGGCCAACTGTATTGTTGTCAATCTAGGGGTTGTCCGTTTTTAGTAGCAGTACGATCAGCATTGGACTGTTAAAGACGATTTTATGATGATCAATATCGAAGGGTGCCTTGCCTTTTATAATTATTCACTTTGTAATAGTACTAATTGTATTGAAAAATCACAATAGCTATAAATTTTTAGATTTATAAAGTCCCTACTCTCCACATTCAGTTAGGTAGTTATCAAGAACGGAATCTCAAAGTAATGAGACATACACGTGGGTGAACAGGTACATTTAAGTTTTCTAACATAAGCTATTTCCATTACTTTTTAATCGTCATTATACTCTTTAGTAGCTCTTTATTCACTACTGGATATAAACCGTCTTACTAACCGTTACCGTCCAGTTATATTCAATTCGAAAAGAGAACAAACATTACAAAAAAAAAACCAAAAAAGTCAAAGCCCACAAATTGACATGTCACACTATGACGTCACAAAACCCGAACAAAATATCAAAAAGTATTATTACACTGTCACTTGCTAAGTGGCGTAAAAAAACGAATGAAATCTTTAACAAACGACAGTCAAACTAGTTGCGTAGGAGTTTAAGAGACACCGCGCGGGCCTTTTTAACTTATTTGTCAATGTTGTCGATCCGACAGATGCGGTGTTGTGAAAGGGCCTTAGGTTACTTTTTATTTGGTGAGAATGTTATGCTGTTAGTAGCTGTTTATCCCTGTTTCTTACTAATGGTGGACTGATGAGTCAAATTAAATAGAATACATATACTCATTGTAATTCTACTATCCCACTTCATATTATTGTATATGTGAAAATTTGTATGTTTGGATGTTTGTTACTAAATCACACAAAACGTGGTAATGCCGCCAGTCTCTTGGGTACACTACCAGTCGACAGCGATGCGGATGAAATTTTCGACGCTATATTTTAATTTGTAAATAGTTTTAGTTAATTTAGGTTATAATTGTGTTTTGTAATTAATTTTAATCTTAGGTTTTTCCATATTATTATAATAATCATACAGAAAAGACCAAATGTATTTGGATGAAAGGCACACATATATTTTATAACCTAGATTACACATAGATACTTTTTATCGCGATAGTACGTTCGCTTGGAATAATTTCCGTCCTTCATGCGGACGAAACCGCTAGCAAAAGCGAAGCTCGATTATAATTTTCAGCAGAAACTTCAATTTGCTGATTGCGAATACCTGATTAAAGCCTGTTTCAGCAGCAGATTAAATTGAACACCCATTATCTACCTACATTGATATATAAAACTGACCTCTTAGAAACTACGATTAATGATAAGAACCTTGCATTGACTTACTTATAATAATAATATGACTATGTATTGTACAATATTACTGATACTTGTAAACTATTCTTTCAATCTTCATCATCATAAATAATCATTTCAGCCATAAGACGTGCACTGCTGGACGTAATCCTTCCCCAATTTGGGTGGCTTTGCTACTATCGCCACACTTGGCAGGCGGGTTGGCGATCGCAGTATGGTGTCAACACTGCTGCACATTCTCTAGTAAGTTTCTTAGTCTCCTTTTACGACACCCACAAGAACAAATGGGATGAGGCTATTTTTTACGTTCAGCATCATACGGAACATATTTATTACACAGTAACAAAAATCAACCGAAAATGCTAAATAATAATAATTATTTCATTTTTGACATTTTAATTTTGTCAACACTATTTTGTGACACGATGTATTCATCATTTCAGCCGAAATACGTCCACTGCTGGACATAGGCCTCCCCCAAGCTCCACCACTTCGACCGGTTTTGTGCTTCCCGCATCCAGCGGATTCCTGCGGCCTTTACAAGGTTATCGGTCCACCTTATTGGAGGCCTTCCAACTCTACGTCTTTCGGTACGTGGTCGCCACTACAGAAACATTCGGCCCCATCGGCCATCTGTTCTGCGAGCAATGGATGGTGTATTATATTTCGATTATTTCTGAACACTGATTGGTTAAAACTTTGTTAAGAATTCAAATGTTAATTTAATGACTAACTGACAACGACCACTTTGTTTTTATAATGCGGTATAAATTTAGAGAAATGATTATTGTGGAAAACGTTTTAAGATTATAATTATGACCGTGGGAAATGATATTATGATGACGTAGAAGCTGTGTTTACCTATCCGCTTTTATATGACAAAAAAATGACAACTTGAACTTATAATTATGTAATTTGTATTGACCAAGGCCACTCCGGAAACTCCGGAGGAAACTCCGGGCTATTACTAAGAAGTTCTTAATGGAATAACCAAAAATCAGTTTTTGCCCGGCCCGGGAAGCCGCTTGCGACCACGAGATCAAGGGGGCAGTCATACATTTTGTCATTCTACTTCGTACTTGTCAGTTATCCAGCTTGAATTCATCGATTTAGGCAAGTTCAACCAATGAAAAAGTGCATTAGTCATTTTCAGATAAAATATTGCTTTTATCATTTACATTTTCTACGACCAACCGCTGTTGGACCAAAATATTGTGTGTCTACCTGCCCATACACAAGAAGACAAACTGCTGACTTTTTAGATGATTATTCTATTCCCAAAATCAACATGGATATTAACAAAATATTTATTTACTGGTAGAGTTCAAGAGAGGGGAAATCTATTACAATACCATACATTTTTGTCATTTATAAGCTACATATCATTCAAAATAAACTGTAGTACCTAATAAAATGTAGATTTATATTTTGTAACTAATTCAATGGTGCTATCTTAAACAATTTATGAACAATTTATGCACATATATAATAGGAGATACTTTACGCAATGCCACAAAAGGGCTTCTTAGGCACATTTCATGGTTTTCTAAACGTGTCCAGTGATTGAATTGTTGGTTTTTGTCGAGCATGATGTCTATATAGGGTGCCTTAACTTTGAGATGCTGTTATTCATCATCATAATCAACCAAAGTAACCGACATAGCTCAAAGAATTGCCGGACATAAGTGGCAGTAGGCAGGGTAGGTACATTACTCGCAGAACAGATGGCCGATGGGACTGAAATGTTCTGGAGTAGCGATTTCGTCAAGTATTTTTACAAAATTGTTACAAGAATATATAAAAATATAAAAAATGGTGGCTCATCAGTATGGGGAGCAGGGTCCACGCTGCTGGTGGTCACGGCTCTAGCGAGAGGAACCTCCTAACTCTTCGTGCGATGTCCAGTAGTACTGCTTTTCGAATGAAGCCCTAGACTCAGCCACGCAATGACAGCCTCCTGAGGTGTTGGTCGAAGCTCTTATATTATTAGTAGCATTATAATATTAGTAGGATAAGTTTAAATTGCCAATCTGTCTTGAGCAAGCGTGGTGATTAATTGCTCGTGCCTGCTTTGTATGTGAAGAGGTCTTTACCCTACAATGGGACAATAATATGCTCTTCGATTTTTTTCTCAGCCAGATCAAAAATTCTGAGCGAAAAAACCCGTAGACACTATATTTATTGCCATATCGATGTCTACTGTTTTAGATTACATAGAACTAACGTTTTAAGTATCGGAGTACCCCTTCCCGGCTTTTACGACTCGCCGGTAGATAAACAACTAATAATTTTAACTTTTATTCCCAATTCCGTATGTTAATTTGGAAATTTATAGCCTTTAAGAGAATAAAAGTAAATATCGGATGGATTTTTAATGACGAAATTTAACAGTTCGCGATTTTAAAAGTTACTTGGAGAAATGAAGATATTTTTGGCATTTAAATTGAATCGATACCTACTAATATTATTAGAAATAACTAAGAACTCTGTCTGTTCCGTTGTTATGCGCACTGATGAAGTCAAAATATTATTCTGCTTGAATGTTTTAAATCATACTTAAAAGACAACCCGTTGTGGGGTGGACGAATTGCCAATCTTGAGTGGCTGTAGGCAGTGCACATTGCTCGCAGAACAGATGGGGCCGCAAGGTTCTGTAGTGGCGACCGCGTACCGTAAGACGGAGAGTTGGACTGAGGACCTCGTGAAGGTCGCAGGAATATGATAGATACGGGAAGATAGAACCAGTCGAAGCGGCAGAGCTTGGGGAGGCCTATGACCAGCAGAGGACGCCTGTCGGCTGAAATTATGCTGATTATGATGACGGTATGTTAAAATTCATGCCCTAATTTGGGGCTTAAACGTAATCGCCACGCTTGGCAGGCGTAAAATGCAAAGTGAACGCTATACTGCCGATTCTCTAATAAGTCTCTTAGTCGCCTTTACGACACTCACGGGTAGAAATGAGGTGGTGCTATTCTTTACTTCTGGCACCACACGGACAAATTAGACGGTTAGATGTGTTCAAGTTGGCTTGGATAAAATCCACAACGGTCATGGGCAAAAGCAAGTATTTTAAAAACAAGTACTGAGGTTGATCGGACACTTGGCTCACAATAAAATCGACGCACAGATTTCACCCACGCTGTATATAATCTGATTTGTTTCCAAGAACAATAGTTCTAAGTGCAGTTGCGACGCCTGACATGTGTCCCAAGTAAGACATTCGGCCTACACAGTATTTTTGTGTACAAGTTTGTTACGAGGTGATTGTCCGGTTATTTGCTTGTTTACTTGTCCGGTAACGAGAATGGGCATGAGTATAGGTTGGGTGGAATTACGTCGTTCGTGGAAGAGAACTGCATTCATGTTAGCACAAAGTTACAAGATTATATTTTTCCAAAAGGCAAGCTAAATTCATCGGCTATTCAAATTAATAAAATTGAAGTGTCTGTTCGCAATGTCAAAATAACAGGTTTTTACTAAATGTATATGAAAGTATATACGAATAAAACATTTTGTTAAATTTTCTGTCGGTCTTTCTGTCGGTTGGTTCCGGCTTATCTCCGAAACAACTGAACCGATTTTGACGAACCTTTCACTGGCACCTGATGTTATAAAGAGTAAATATCTACTAGTGCGTTTCCGTGGGATGATTTCCAGTATCCAGGCGAAGCTGCGGGAACAGCTACTTGTTGAAATCAAATAAAAGGAGAATTTTTTATTCAATTTTTGAACTGTGCTTTTAACATTTTGTAGGCCAGAATTCCGGCCTGATTAGATGCTACCCTAAAATATTTTTTTAATCTTTCAGATTTTTTCGCTTATGTAGGATTAAGAAAGCTTTTTTGATTAAAAATAATTAGACATTTACATAATATAATTGGAAGAACGTAAATCATACTTGATGTGTATCCAACATTTAGGAAATAAAAAATCAAGACGTAATAATGTAGTTAATATTGAATAAATCATTTTTACTCTACAAGTCGATAGGTAGGTATGTATATATAAGCATAGCACAATCAGCCTAAAATGTTCCCACTGCTGGGAAACAGGCTTCCGCTCTGTGTGAGGGAGTGGGCCGTAATCCACCACGTGAGTCCAGTGCAAGTTAATAGATGTCACATGTATTTGAATTTTTTGAATCTAGGACAGCATGTCCTCACATTTCGTTTTGAGAGAAAAGGTGATGAAATAATTTACATAAAGTAAAGCCATCTGGATTCGACATTACGAGCCACCATTCGTATTAAGTCGCGGCCGTTACCACTGGGCCACCACTGATCCAGACGCGAACACATCAAGGTACCCGAAACTGTCAGATTTTCCTAATTAATCTTGAACCTAATACTTTAGCGTTAAAGTTGAAAACCTATTAAAGTGAATGCTTCAATTAGCCCGCGAAATTCAAATTTTCTTACGTTTTATGCAATTTGCCGGCCAGTGCTAGGTTGTATGTTGATTAAAATATTATTCGCGCCTGTAAGACATATGTAGTTACAGAATTATAATCATTAATACAACGCTCTAAGTTCATAAAGCTGTAGGAATGACTTTTTCTCTTTTTTTTTTTGTTCTTAGGCCTTTATGAACTTGGAGGGTTGTATTGGTAATTTTGATGATTATAATTCCGTAACTACATACGTCTTACGGTCGCGAATAATATTTTAATCAACATACAACCTAGCACTGGCCTGCAAATTGCAAAAAAACGTAAGAAATTTTGAATTTCGCGAGGTGGTTTGGAGCATTCACCTTAAAGAAATTTGACAGATTGTAGTAGCTTCAAGTGCTGGTGTCTGTACCTACGAGTAAATGGGTATGTTCAATTATTATTAACTATCTACAAACACTAAAAAAAAACTAAAAGTATTTGTGAATTAGTGCTGAACAAAAACTTGTTCATAAAATATAAGTTTTCTTCAACATAGGTTTTACGAGTCATTAAAGTAAATTTTTTGTTAATCATTATTTTAATCATCATATTTTATAGTTTTTATAATCCCTAGATATAAATAAAAAGCGGTTAAACGCGAGTCGGACTCGTACACGAAAGGTTTAAATAAAATAAAAAAATAAAGGAATTATATACATAAGGAACGTGTTTAATAAAAAAAAAATATTAAAAAAGACGTTTCTATTAACATTTTTTTTTAAATATTATTTTATTTTAATTGTTTCAACTTACACCACCCATAGTAGTAGGTAAATATTGTACACAGTCTGTAAAATGCCATAAACGCCACGCTTGGCAGGCGGGTTGGCGATCGCAGTATGGTGGTAAAATACATAAAGAACGCTGCTGCCCATTCTCTAGTAAGTCCCTTAGTCGCGTTTTACGACATCCACGGGATGAAATGGGTGGTATAATTCCGGCACCACACGGTACGCCTAGAATACGGACCCCTAAAGCTATGCTACAAATTTGGATTATCAGTCTCTACTTTTATGTAGGTAACTAAAGATAAATATGTATTAAAATAAAGATAATCGAAGCTATGAATTAAATTATCTAGTTTTTATTACTATTTCATTTTTTCAACAGTTTGCTACCTAGTGTTTGTATTGACCGTCACCTTTTCAATTAAAACAATCATAAAAACACCTTTCATGAAAGGTCAAATTGCTATTTCAATAATAAACATTCTTTGCTTAATTGAGAAAAATATTGTGTTAGTAAAGAAATATGTAGTAGTTCATAGTTATTTAAAATTCGAATAAACTAGAGCTCATTTCAAATAAACGTTGACATTTGACATTTGTTTGACTGGCCTGTCAGTTGACATTTGTTTGACTGGCCTGTTAGTCTAGTGGTTAGTGACCCTGACTGCTAAGACTCTGAGGTCGTGGGATCGATTCCCACCCAGGACAAATCTTTGTGTGATGAGCACGATCATTTGTTCTGTGTCTGGGTGTAATTTATCTATAATATGTATGTATTTAGTAATATATAAGTATGTGTATCAGTTGTCTGGTTACCATAGTGCAGGCTCTGCCTAGTTTGGGATCAGATAACGATGTGTTGGTTGTCCTAAGATATTTATTTATTATTATTTATTTGACGGTTATCCCGAAAGCATCTCTACATTCACCGTAAAACGTCTACAATATACTAAGTGACCAAAAACCTATATTACAGCTAATTTTAATAGGTATTATTTGTAAGTGGTCACATAAAAATTGAATCCAATTCGATCATCTTATCTGCGAAGTTGTAAGAGCCAATTTAATTTGACCCTTCATCAATATCCCAATCCTATCATGAAAATCTCATAGTCAAAATCAGCCTCTACTTACTGTTCCCACTGCTGGGACACAGGCATCCTCTCTTCAAGAAGGAGTGGGCCGTAATCCACCACGCAGACCCAGTGCGGGTTGGTAGATGTCACATAATAATATGTTCGAATTTTTGGTTCTCGGACATGTAGGTTACCTCACGATGTTTTCCTTCACCGTTTTGAGAGCGGTTTTGATGAAATAATCGAATGAAAATTAGCGCAAATCTAAAACATACCATTCCTGGTGTCTATTTATTTCAAAGTTCAATATTAGTTCTACAATATATTGTCCCGTTTATTGCTTATTGTTGCTCCACCATTTAAATAGCGTCGAAGCAATAAGTGCTAGGGAGCAGTATTGTTATCTTCCCACGTATTGCCCTATTGTGGTAAATGGTCAACACTAATTTTATCTGAATCTTAAGTAGGTATACTCTCTTACTGTATAGTCGTATTAGTATGAACAACAGCATGACAGCGTTTAAATTAAAAGGAAATGTTTTGAGTTTGGATAACTCCAATACAAAGCAGAGCAGCGGTGGCCCAGTGGTGTCGGCCCGACCTTACGAGTTGTAGATCGTCGGGTCGAATCCAGACACGCGCTTTATTTTGTGTAAATTGTTTCATCACCACTGCTCTCAAAACGGTGCAAGAAAACATCGCAAAGAAACTGGCATGTGCTAGAACAAAAAAATCGAAGACATTTGACGTCTTCCAATCCGCACTGGGCCCATGTGATGATGCAGCAGTCAATTGCAAAGATACTTGGAAAAATATATCTTCAAAAAGTTTATAAAAAGAAATACAAGAGAGGTAGAAAATATGGCTCACACACATACATAGGTACTACGTACACATAGGTTCTAACAAAAACACACACACATACACATCTCGTTAAGATAGTTTTTGAATCACAATCAACCACGTCCAGTCCTCCTGTCAAATCTTCACTTTTAGACTAATTGATCACAAAGTAATTAATTCAAAAATCTCCAGTCCTTTGTTTAAATCGAACCGTATGTCATATATCATAATGTTGATTTTTAAATAACATATTTACAACCCAATTAATCATACAATTAAAATGATTTGACATGTAATTCGTCACTCGTAGGCGCGTACCGAAATTTCTCTAATAAAAAGTTGTAAAGATTTTGTAAAGAACAGACGAGCAACAGTTTGAACACTAATAATTAACTTTATCTATACAGGATAGTTGTTAAAATTAATTAGATTAATATTGTATTGGTTTTGTTGGTAGATAAACTATGTTTCAATTATAATTGTAACATTTTTTGTGATTAAAATAATGTTAATTTTACTGAACTGCGCAAATTATTAATTCATTACATCTTACAACACCACTTACGACTATAAAATCAGTAGATTATGTTAATGATTTTTATCAAAACATGCGCCTAAGTAAAGAGCAACATTGTAACCACATGAATGCAACCTGATCTCAAGTCTGAATGTTTCCTCGGTCGTTTAGGACTTGTTTAACAAAGTTAACAGGCAACTATTTAGTAGCCACACTGTTGCCATAAAGTAGCCCGTCTGCTTCTCCACTAAACTTGATTATGCAGTACGACAATAAAATAAGTCGGTCAATTCCACCCACGGTTTCTCTTATTGGATAAGACATTGTATCGATGTTTCTGCTTAAAATGCGTAAATAATGTTATAAAATATAGAAATTAATGTGTTTCTTATGTATCACCTGTGGATCTCACGCTTTTGAGAATAGGCGCAGTTTTAGTGACAATAAGCGTGTGACATTTAAATTTATGTATTTCTACGTTTTGTCAGGGATATTATATTAAGTTTCTATGTAAGTTTATGTAGAAGATGTTGAATTTAAGCTTGCCTTTAGAATTATTGCTGTATAATGTGATTTTTTCTGAGTTTATCTTGGACTTTACTGGCATATGAGGAAACCTGGACTTATTAGTTAACTTGTGATCCGCCCCGGCTTCACTCGAACCTACAGTGTACATATATAATATGACAGAAGTCGTATAACTATAGAATGTCTTTTAATCATTTTAAATTCGTGAAATAAATTCATTTTAATTATATTTTGTTACGGACAATTTTGATCTACATTAAATACACAACGTAACTTACGTATTTAATGAGATACGGAATTAGATTGTATTGTTCAAAATAGCTTCGTAAATAAACCAGTTGTTTTCGGTATCCTATACTTTATTCCAGAGCTGGGCAAAGTCCTCCACTTTTTCCGTCACCGTCGAGGTAGACCACGGTAAAGGTAGTGTGAGGATTTGATAAGTTTTGCAGGACCAAAGTGGCTAGAGGATGCACAAGATAGATAGGTTTGGAAGTAATATAAAGATAAAAATGTAAATGTATCTTTAAGAGATAGACACATACCTACTCGAGTTTTTCTGTAGCTGTTTTCTAGTTATAAAATGCCGTTGAACATTGTTTGATCTCACTCGGAAGGTTTAGCCAGCGTTAGCAATGTAAGTGCTCCAAAATATATTTTTTTGTCTGTGAAATTTTCGGGTTATCTCAACTATAATATGCATTTACACCTTTTGGAAGAAATTTTCTTAATGTAAGTGAAAACAGTATCAAAATCCACTGCATGGCTTAGAAGAAGTATGCGGAGAAACAGACAGACGAAAACAATGACTTTATACTTGTATTATCTTTATCTTCTTTATCTTTACATAGTATAAAATGAGGTCGCTTCCGCTGTCTGTTCGCTTAGATCTTTTAAACTACGCAACGGAAGTTAATGCGGTATCCATCAATAGACTGAGTGATTCAAAAGGAAGATATATGTATGTATAATATGCGGGCAAAACCGCTGTCAAAAGCTAGTTTATATTATATAAGTCTGAAATCACTAACCCTACTTGAGCAAGCGTGCTGATCAAAGCTGAGAAGAGGTATTTTCTCTGCAGGGGGACAATAATAGTTTAATATTATTATAATATTATTCCGTACAGCAAAGACAAATTTTGTTGACAATACCTGCCACAAAGGCCTGTCATATTTCTATTAAAATGTGATACCCATTAATAATTCAATTTCCAGTGTCAGTGTTAATATTTTAATCAAGAATCAAGCCTGACGCTGTAAATAAACTTATTAGTTTATGTGTTGTAATTGAGGTTATGATATCAATATGGATTATCCGTTTCTGACCATAAGTTGCGTCTCCCACGACATCGTTAGTCAATATTTTAACAATCACCACGGTCGGTGCACATTGGCTATTAAGATAGCCAGTACAGTGATCAGCAAATGTTTTGACGATCGAGAATTGGTTTTGAAAATTGAACAGTTCGTTTAAAACAAAATGGATTTACTATTTTCCCGGCTTATTTGATACCTCAGAGGTGCTGCACATTTCGCAAGAGACGCCCCGGGCGTCGGGAGTCCATAGCAGACTCCCCGCCACCGTAGGCGCGGACTTGTGGACGGGCGAACAATAGGTAGCTCGCCGCCCGGTAAGGACCAAGCCCGGCGCGACGGCGACTCAAAGAGATACCAGGAAAATTAGAAGGGGTTTCAATATTGCTGTCATTTCTTTGAGCAAGCGCCGATGTCATTCAGGCTCGTGGCTTTGTTCGAAATAGTTACCGTGACCCTGGGGCAGGCAACTGAATGAACATGGGTGGGTTTTAGTCAGTAAAAGTCTGACACGTCCTCCCGATCCACTTTGATGATTTCCCACCCAAAAAAAATATTGAGATAATGGGGTGCTGCGTATTTGTTCGGGTCGATGGCACATTCGATGCGCAAGTTTCATTGTAAAAAAAAACCGGCCAAGTGCGAGTCGGACTCGCGCACCGAGGGTTCCGTACAAACCTTTAGTGTTTAATACCTCAACGCGTTCATGAGGAAAGGGATAGTAAGTTTAAAATTATTAAAAATATTTTTATTATATGATGTAACTAAAAATTTACGATTTTTGCAACTTTTCCTTTATCTGTGCTATAAGACGTTGCTTCGCACCAAATTTCAAAATTCTAGATCGACTGGAAGTACCCTTTAGGTTTTGATTCCCTTGCGAGTTTCGAAAATTTGCGGAAATTTGCGGCATAAACGGCTATGTCTTTTGATTGCGTTAGCTTAGAAGGTTGATTTTTTCACAGCTCCAAGGGACAGTAGACTTGAGTATTTAATATAAATTTCAGCATGATACCTCCACGCGTTCCTGAGAAAAAGGGTCTTGACAGACGGACGGACGGACGGACGGACGGATGGACGGACGGACGGACGGACAACAAAGTGATCCTATAAGGGTTCCGCTTTTTCCTTTTGAGGTGCGGAACCCTAAAAACAGTCGAATTGAGAACGTCCTCCTTTTTTGAAGTCGGATAAAAAACGAGGCCGATCCAAAGAAATAACCTACTACACATATTCGGCTAGCACCGAACGGCAACTCCGTTGGGCTTTTGAGGTGTATTTTATTCCTTGCCCATTTAATATTTTAATTTTCACATGAAATTAACATACACTCGGTTGAATAGATACATATTTCACCAATTAAGTTAGTTTGTCGTGTTGATTCATTAATTTAAATGCCTAAATATTCTGTATTGTTACTTCAAGTGGTGCAATAGTTCTATGACCAAAGTATTATGTCATCAGAGAACAGGTGGACCGCTCTTCTAAACTATAACCTGTTATGGAAAGTTTGTTCAGATTAATATTTATTTATCTGAAGTGCTAAGATTTTATATACTATCTTTATGGCATATCTATTAGACTTCTAGTTTTCTTTCTAACATAATAAAACATCAAGCATTTAATCGTAGGAGGATTAGGTGGAGGAGTACCTACAGTACACCTACATTTTGCCATTTATGTTTGTTCCATAAAACAGTGGGCGAGCCTTTTGCCATCAATCAGGTTCAAAACCAAACTCCGGGCTGCTACTGAGAAATTCCTGATGGAAAATTCAATAATAATTTGTCCGACCAGGGAATTGAACCTAAAACTTCATGCTCAGCAGCATCGCTTGTGACCACTAGCCCAACGACTAACGCGGATTTTTGCTAAACCATTGTCTTACAATTGTATTATTATACTAGCTTCTGCCCGCGACTTTGTCCGCGTTAAATTTCTTGTTTCCCCGACCTTTCCCGTCGCGTCGAATCGCCTATCCGTTCGATTTTTCCCGTTTTTGCAACATTTTTCATTACTGCTCTGCTCCTCTTAGTTGTAGCGTGATGTTATATAGCCTATAGCCTTCCTCAATAAATAGGCTACCCACCACAAAAATATTTTTTTAATTCGGACCAGTAGTTCCTGAGATTAGAGCGTTCAATCAAACAAACAAACAAATTCTTCAGCTTTATAATATTAGTATAGAAGATATAAATCGTCGCGTCTAATTCTGTTGTTAATTGATTTTCTACTGACTTTATTGCTTCAAACGGCCTAGCCTATACCAACTGTTACCAGAATACCAGTATTTTACATGGAGCGATTGCTTATCAGCCTACACCACCAAGAAACTGGGTACTACGATACCCTTTGGTAAGACGGATTGTCATATTTTTGGGCTTCTGGGAACGAACAGCTTAACATGGTTTCCCCGACACGGAGGGTCATTATATTTAAAAGATGCACACCCATTCACGAAACGACCGCAGCAAGCTAGTTTGCACGAGCTCTTCTTTGTCTTAATCAATCTAAACTCGTATACTACTCACCAGTCGAATTTGTTTTTATTTTGCATTTGATGGCCCAATTCTTGAAGAACATCAACGGCCTTGGGGGCTAAAACTTCACGTGAACGAAGTCGCGGGCAGAAGCTAGTTGTTATTTACACTAAATAGTATACTTAAGTAAATGTAGGTGATAAAGAAAACAACCTGTATTTAAAGTCAAGAAACTTTAAAACAATAAATTCTGATCTCATAATGTTTTTGTCCTCAATCCTGTATTTTTATCAAATTAATTACGAAAACTGATAAAAGTGTGTTCAGAACTCGGCTATCGTAGAACAAAGCTTTTAATAAACAAAACAGTAAAGCCACTTTTAATGTATCACGTCTAATAACGTGTTGAGCTTTGTCTCAACGTGCCTCAGATAGTAAGTGTTGAGACGCCGCGCCGTAACCACTGATATTATGACGGACAGATGGGCACGGGGAACTACTATGAAAACTCGATTGTTACTCACCTATAAATAATTTAAAAAAAAAATAGTTAAAAAACTAAAAAACACGCTTCCATGGAAAACCAAACTAAAAAGTACAAAATAATGGAAAAAAAGCGTGGTATTTTGTACTTTTTAGTTTGGTTTTCCATGGAAGCGTGTTTTTTAGTTTTTTTAAACTATTATTTATTTTCTATTTTTTAGGGTATTTCGAATTTTGAGACGTATGACAGCGTAGTTTGTGATTGTTTTTTTGCTGTCCTGGTAACCCTGGCAACCATAATGGCAAAAATTTATGAAATTATTGCATTGTCATCAGTCCTTGACAGGTGTGCAAAGTTTGAATGAAATCTGGTCGTTTAAAGTGGGTCAAAATCGCACTATAAGGAGTCGGTTACAAACAAACATACAAACATACAAATATACAAACATACAAACATACAAGTGAAGCTAATATAAAGCGTGTAAAAACGTATTAGCTCGTGTGAAAGTAAGTTTACGTGCTTCAAAACAGGTAATCCTTTCTCTAACTATGTATTGATATACATCGTTCAGTAACAATTGATATCCTTATTCTTCTTATCCTTATATATTGATATCTTGTAGGTATATTTAAGGGGTTTAGTTGAAAGATTAGGCATTAAAAAAATATGTTTTGGGAGTTTTTTATCCTGTATATATCAGGAAGGGTAAATGCATGTTTCAATGTGAAAAATCTGCCTAATAGTAAGATTCAAGAATGAAGTATGCCTTTAAAAATGATATGTTAAATATCAAAGTTGACTTACTTATCCAAAGGCAGTACAGAAGAAACCACAGAAAGTTGTTAATTTTGTATATTTTGTTACGTGTATGCTAATATTCTGATTTCGCTTATCTGCCAATCCGATATTAATAAATAAATTAATTTTGAACAGTGCGGATTGTTTCCTAATCTAACAATCGATAAGAACTAAACAGCAACATTAATAAACATAAAAAGTGTTTATCTAAAACTTTCACATTTTGAATTTAATCCCCGATTCGAAAGTAACTTTTTTTTAATTTCGCCGCACACTCTTATTAATCTAAACTGTATAATTTATTTCGTTTATTATACAAATTATTGGCAAATGATTTAGTTTTTTTTACTTTTACTGACATATTTAGGTAATAACTACCGGGTATAATCATTATTTAGTTATTGATTTTTGAAACGGTATAATTTGTCTATGTTTAGCAGAAAACGACCGAAATTATAATGATGTTTTTAGTATTTGATTTTAATTTAGATCTTCTGTTAGTTCAAAATTCTTCAGGCTATTTTAATAATTATTTAGTAGCTTACATACATGGTCATTTTTACCTAAGAAATTTTGTGGCCTTAGCTCAGGATTTCAGGAGCTTCGGTATATTTTTAAGTTATTCTATGTTAACATTATTATAAATGATTTAGAATGCAGTATCTACACCTAATAATAAACGACTGCTCTAGGTTTTTACATGAATAAAAAATCGATATCATCAAACCTATATTATCTTTTATAAAACTCACTCCCAAACCCAACCCTTTGTCTACAACACTTAGTAGCCCCCATTATCACGACAAGCTCAACTTAGACCGACAGGTGCACGCACATAACTATGATTGAGCTATTGTTTCCCACGACTATGATTACTGCCCGAATGCCCGGGCATTGCGGGCCAGTGCGGGGCATCGCGGGCCAGTGCGGGGCAATGCGGCGCGAAGAATGCTCGTGGCAGTTATTTGAATTAGACTTAAATGAAGTGAGCATTTTAGTAATGATCGTTTGTTTGTTCTGCTGTTGATGAGTTATGGGTAATTGTTTTGTTGTTGATTAGGGGTAAGAGGTTATTGTTTTGTGTTGTTTTACTAGAAATAAATTAATCATTTTAATCTGTGAGTTTTGTGAAATGCGTTTTTGGTAGTGTAGGTGGGTACTAATCATGGGGAGTGACTTTTTTTTTTTTGAATGACATCTCACAGGTCAACCAATGAGGTTGTCGACTGCTTAAACGAACTTGCCTGTCGCTACCTTAATAAATGAAGGCCTCCAGCCAGAACTTAAATACTTGAAACTAGAGTGACTACTCGCTAAGAGCAGTCCCTGTGGGGTACAGAGCTCGGCTTAGGACATCGCTGGTGGAGGGCAGTAAGGGCAAGGTTTTTTTTTTTGGATGGGAAATCACCAAATGACTTCTCCCACTCTGTGCGGAGCGGGCGGGCGTGTCAGACTTTTACTGACTAAAACCCACCCGTGTTCCTTCAGTTGCCCATGTGCCAGGGTCACGGTATCTCTTTCGAACAATCACGCGACCCCGGCAGGCACCGGTCCTAGCAGACCCCTTCAGTGCTGCTGACATCTCTTTGAGGCGCGCGTGGAACACTACGCGCCATCGACCCGAGCCTGGTCCTTACCGGGCGGCGAGCTACCCATTGCTCGCAAGGGACGGGCTGAATGATAAGCAGGAATGATAAGCAGTGACGTCCTCTAGTGTGCTTATATAGAACATCCACTGTGGTCATCAGGTCGTAAGACAAATGTTATCTATACTAATATTTTAAAGCTAAAGAGTTTGTTTGTTTGTTTGATTGAACGCGCTAATCTCAGGAACTACTGAACCGAATTGAAAAAATATTTTTGTGTTGGGTAGCCTATTTATCGAGGAAGGGTATAAGCTATATAACATTACGCTACAACTAAGAGGAGCGGAGCAGTAATGAAAAATGTTGTAAAACGGGAAAAATCGCACGGGTAGGCGATTCGACGCGATGGGAAAGGTCGGGGGAACAAGAAATTTAACGCGGACGAAGTCGCGGGCAGAAGCTAGTGTTAAAATAATATCGCACCTATTGTCCCTTTAGAGTTAAGTAGAAGTGTACCCAAGTACCCAAAATTTCGACAATTATGCTATAGAGTGCGACCCAATAGCCATAAATTAGCCAGGCATAAATTCGGACTCCTAACTGTGAATTCCTAATCGTAAATCTCATCAAAACTGTCGGACATGGGCATCGAATCTAGGACAAGACCAGGACAATTTTGGTGGTAATAACACACATTTATCGCAATTAAAGGCCAATTTAACATTTACCTATTTATTCATCATCATCATTTCAGCCCAAAGACGTCCACAGCTGGACATAGACCTCCCCGAATTTGGGCGGATTGCCATAATTTCCACGCTTGGCAGGCGGGTTAGCGATCACAATACGGTGGTAAAATGCATAGAGAACGCTGCTGCCCATTCTCTAGTAAGTCCCTTAGTCGCTTCTTACGATAAGCCTGCAGCTTTAAATTTGTTCTTAAATAATAAATATTCCGATTCAGCCTGTGCCTTGCTGCTCTCTCCTAGGGATTCCGTAAGCCGAGATTTGTACCCCACAGGGGGCGCCCTTAGCTAGTCGCTCTAGTTTTTAGTTTCTTAGTCCTGATTGGAGGCTTATTGAGGTAGCCACAGGCAAAGCCGGTTAAGCAGTCCTACGAGATGTTATTCCAATAAATATATTATATATTTAATCATTTTAATAGTTAACAGTTTCATAATATAATCTTGTACCATTGTTAAATATTAAAACATACTAAATTGGTCAAAATAGTAATGCGTTCACTACACGTCAAATAACCCGCCCCTAACTGTTCCTGGCGCAAAGGTGCCCAAAACACTTGCTGCGTTGCCACGTTGGATGGCAATGGCTAACCTTTGCACCAAGAACGAGCCAGAGCGGGAGTCACCCGTTTTAAATTAAAATAATATATATTTTTAACGCTACAATAAGAACCGTTACTAGAAGTGAAACAAAAAATAACCTCGTCTGGAGTGCAAAGTTCGTCCATCACTGACAAACTGTCTGACATTATATTTACACGCAGTAGGGCGCCTGCGCAACAATTAACGTTACCCCGTGTAATGATCCACTGTCTGTATCGTACAATCATTCTTCAGACTTCTGTACCTACCCATCTTTTAGAATGGTTTGTAGATAAAGTTCATTTAGTCGTGAAAATTTCTAACCAATGTAGTGCATGATGATCGTCATGGCTTCGTGTCTCAAACACGGTTGTGGGTTCAAATCCAGGCAAGTACTAATGTGACTATTTTGAGAACAGTGTTTATGAACTAATTTAACGAAATTAAAGCGCCTGCCTGGGCTCGAACCTACGACCACCGCTGCGTTTAGTATAGTATAAAAAGAAAACTATTTCTGCCTAGCATAATTAATCACTAGGCAAAGTGTACTCAAAGTAAACGGTTTAGTTTGCTACGTTCTTGTTTGCACGAATTAGGTATTATTTAATGGATTGGTTTGTGGAAAAAACATAGATATTATATAATATCTTCTTTACATAGTATAAAACAATGTCGCTTCCCACGTCTGTACGCTAAGAACTTTTAAACTACGCAACGGATTTTAATATGGTTTTCATTAATAGACAGAGTGATTCATTATATTAGGTTGGGGAAAAAGTCTTTTCGCATTATAGTATGTATGAACTTGTAATAAAATCTCTTTGGCTATACTATTTGTATCTGGCTGGTTTTGGTATCATTGATAGTTTAAATTTTAAAGAACATAATTCCAAATTCAAATTAGGAAAATGTGTGATTTTCATTTGTTTTTCGTACCGTCAAGATGAGTGATTCTAATGAAGAAATTCGATACATTTTAAAATTTTAGTACAAAAAAGGTAAAAATGCAACGCAAGCCACGAAAAAAATTTGCGATGTTTATGGACCTAGTGTAGTGTCTGTGAGAGTAGCACAAATTTGGTTTAAGCGTTTTCAATCCGGAAATTTTGATGTCAAAGATGCACGTCGCTCTGGTCGCCCTATTACGGATAAAATGGGTGCCATTTTTGAAAAAGTGGAGCAAGATCGGCATACCAGTAGTTACGACGTAGCTGAAGTACTGGAAATTGACCACAAAACAGTTTTGGCGCATTTGAAAAAAACTGGGTACACAAAAAAGCTCGACATTTGGGTACCTCACGAGCTCACTGAAAGAAACCTAATGAACCGTGTACTCATTAGTGATTCTTTATTACGACGTAATGAAACCGAACCATTTTTGAAGAAGCTGATAACTGGTGATGAAAAGTGGATCACGTATGACAAGAACGTGCGAAAAAGGTCGTGGTCAAAGGCCGGTCAGGCTTCACAGACTGTGGCGAAACCCGGGTTAACTCGCAACAAGGTGATGCTGTGTGTGTGGTGGGATTGGAAGGGCATTATTCATTATGAGCACCACTAGGCAGGACCATCGATTCTGAATTCTACTGCGAACAACTGATGAGATAAAGCAAGAAGTTGAGCGAAAGCGGCCGGAATTAATCAACAGAAGGGGTGTGGTTTTTCATCATGATAACGCTAGACCTCACACATCTTTAGCCACCCAACAAAAATTAAGAGAGTTTGGCTGGGAGTTGTTAATGCATCCGCCGTATAGTCCTGACCTTGCACCTTCAGATTTCCACCTGTTTCGGTCTCTTCAGAATTCTTTAGGCAGTGTCAGGTTATCATCACGAGAGGACTGCCAAAACCACTTGTCGCGGTATTTTGACCAGAAGTCCCAAAATTTCTATAGCAATGGGATCATGTCCCTACTTACAAGATGGCAAAAAGTTATCGAACAAAATGGTACCTACATACTTTAGTTAAATGTAAATAAACTTTATTAAAAAATGTTTTGAATTTTCTTAAAAAATGCGAAGAAACTTTTTCCCCAACCTATTAGGATGGTTTATATATATCATAAGCGGACGAAGCCGCTGGCAAAAAATAGTAGTAGTATTATAAAGCTGAAGAGTTTGTTTGGTTGAACGAGCTAATCTCGGGAACTGCGTTTTACTAAAAAATCTTATAGTGATTTACAGTCCATTTATTGCGGAAGGCTATGATGGGCTATATCACTTCACGCTAGTACCCTTAGGAGCCGAGCAAAAAGCTATAAAGTCACGAATATGAAGTACTCGCACGGGCAGGCGGTTCGAGGCGTCGGTGGAGCAAGAAAATTGACGTGGACGAAGTCGCGGGCAGAAGCTAGTTGTTTTAATATACAGACGCCAATTAATAACAATTACCTAAATAAATTTCCAATAATAATAAAAAATCAATACTCGTGTAAATAAGTATTGTAAACTGCGCAGAACAAACAGTTCAGTCACACACAATACGACATTGCAAATTCATACAAGTAACCTTTTACGTAACATAATAAATAATAGAAATACAAAGATTATTGATAAGGCGTAGATTATCACAGTTTCCCCCACGTTGTATACAATGGCCCATTATAAGCGAGTACAAACATAATCTTTATACCAATAGGTATGCAATGAATATTTACAATTGATTTAGTCACGAGTTAGAATAAGTTATTCAATAATAACGTAAATAAATTTTACTCCTGGAAGGATATTCTTGAAGAAAATTGCCAATATTTTGAGTGAAACAACGCATACTAAGCAATTAATTTACTCATAACCTCAAGAATCAACAAGCAGTTAATTCACTTTATAATCTAAAAAAAATGCCTCAAAATAGATTGTTAGTCAATTCGCACGAATTTGTAAAAAAGTTTGTCTTAAAAGAGATTATACGTTGTTATGCCGATTACGATGCCAATCTGCACTGACTTGACAACGCTACTACTTACTATCGGCATGTTAGTCGATTCGCTCAAACTAGGCAAATCGACAACTCTAGAAATACGTAGGTATGAGGCAATTGGAACGTTTTGAATTGTCTGAAAATAAAGCTATATAAAAGGTCACTGTAAGTAGATACATGCAAAGAAGTGAATAAAATTCAAAACGTGCCATTTGCCCAATGTAATGTTGGCGAAAAAATTCGTAAGAATCGCCTAACAAGTTTTCGAAATACTATCACTGCAAATTTTTCTGCGTTTCTTTTCATTTTTAATCGTCGCTTCGCAGCATACGCTTTTACACATATATACTAATGTTTTTTTTCTATTCTCTGACACAATGCATCTCGTCTCAACATCATCAACATTAACACCAAAAAAAAACCTATTATTAAATCACAATCACCATTTCCACCTTCAGTACATTTCGATAAAAAACATAAATAAATGCTCTTACTTTTAAGGCACTACGCGCAACTGCCTCGTTTTAAGTAATAACATTGCCTCGAAAGTAGTAGAAAATGTTTATGTATGCCTCTGACCTAACCTCTGCATTGTAATAAGTAACGTTTGTCGTATCTTTACTGTAGTACTTTATGATTTTTCTATGCTAATCGTAAAGGGTATTGTTGAATGCTATTTGAGGAATGCCGACAAATGGAGAATGTTCGACCGTTCCAAGTAGCAAGCAGGTGCAATCTATTTCTATAAACATTGATAACAGTTGAAGTGAAGATCTGGGAAAAGGGCCATTGGATACTTACCAGCGGAAAAGAACAGATTCTTTGATTCTTATTGGCCTTGCACAGAATTGGAAATCCAGAAGCTGATGCATATTTTATGACAGATACAAAACAGTTAATTATATTGCTTAGCTTCCGACGGCAGATTTTCGTGAAACGCAGTCGGCCTAGTAGGGTTATGACAAGCATGGCTCGCTCAAAGACTCAATGTACTATTCCAATGCAATGGACAGTCTCCTTTGTGAGCTTCCATATTTCGGCAAGATAGCTCATTTTTTGGTTACAGAACTTAGCGATGGAAAGTTCAAAACACACATCAAGGGTGTCCTTATCTGCCAGGGTCGCGAGATTCGTTCGAAAGAGATACCGTGGCCCTGGGACATGGGCAACAAAAGAAAACTTACGCCTGTGATTTTTTTTGGTGGTTATCTTTAACTAAAGTTGCATAGTTATTATCTGATAGATAGTATAATGCCGTATCACTCTTGTTTGATTACAACTCATTTGATCCCAAAATGATCATTCTGAATAAAGATAATATATTATGTTATTTATTGCAGTCGTTAGATGTAAAATTATGGTTACCAACTTATTAAAATTTATCGATTTAATTATTAAATATTAGAAATTATGAAAACCGTTTACCTATTTCATAAGCATTTCGATTATATTTGAATAGAACAATCTAAGAATGTTTCGAGTCTTCATCTAAATATCAAGTTACATCAAGTCTTGATGTTATTATTCTCTACTATATAAGCAGTGTTCACTAAAATTACAATAATTTGAAAATTTAACAATACTAAAATACAATAAGGATGTAGATCCAAATAGTATACGTTTCTATATTTTATGTGTAGCTAAGTGTAGCGTTCGACAAATTACTCAAAAATAAAGCGGCGCACCATCCCATTTCATCCCGTGGATGTCGTAAAAGACGACTAAGAGACTTACTAGAGAATGGGCACCAGTGTTCTTTATGTATTGTACTACCATATTGCGATAGCGAACCCGCTTGCCAAGCGTGGCGATTATGGCATAGGTACTCTTTGGAGGACGCCTATGTCTGTTGTTTGTTTGTATGTTTTTCGGCTGAAATTATGATGATGGAATTTAATAAAAATGGAACAAATTATAATACCTGCCAATATATGTTCCAGTGTAAAAGAGAAACTATTTATAAACAGAAACAATTAAATAAAGAACACAATTTTACAAAATCATTTTGATCTTATAAAAGTGTTATATATTTTAACCCGTTAGCAGAGTTCAATTTAGAAGCAAATTATCATTTCTATATTTCGCATCAAGTTACGCCATGTTTTTTATAATTTAAAACCTTAAGCCTACAACGAAAAAAACAATCTATAAGTTTTATTACAAAATGATGGATCATAAAAATAGAC
This sequence comes from Aporophyla nigra, assembly GCA_947507805.1. NCBI lineage: Eukaryota > Metazoa > Arthropoda > Insecta > Lepidoptera > Noctuidae > Aporophyla > Aporophyla nigra. The sequence goes on along the minus strand of OX382292.1, from coordinate 18,348,893 downwards.
ACCTGTAAAAAATCTAGACTAATTAATATTTTATTTCTTCTGCTGCCACCTCAAACACGTTATAATTCAAAAAAGGTCCGTAACTCATATTAATCATAGCTATTAAAATTATAGTTTTTAGACAAACGACAGGACTTTGACCCCTGCACAGACTTACCTAAGCTATGTTCCACCAACTTTTTCTTTGCATTTGTCTCAGATAAATTAAAAATGCAAAAGTCGGTTAATAATAAAAACGGATAGGTGCTTATTATTATTTTTTGCTGTTTACTTACTAGGTCGGTACCTACATATTTATAATTAAAGATGTAACGGAGGCAAGTGACGCCTTACACCACCAATTTTATTCGTGTTGAGTCGGTGGCCGAGGATTAAAGATATTTTAAGGTAACCAATTTATTCTTAAAAATGTATTTGCCAATGTTTATCCTACTTAAAATAGTAAAAAGAAAAACATTTAAAAAAAACAACAGAAAAAGAACCATGTCACAAATTAAGTCATACAAATCCAGTCCGCATTCGTCTAGCATCTCTAAGCCATCCGATTCGTAAGTTACAGTTTACACCGCTTAACTCGACGATCAAGGTAGGTTTTGTAAACTACTTATAGAAACAGAGGAAATGCATCATTATTTTTACGTTACATTATGTGGACTTAAAAGTAACTTACCTAGTTTTTCCTCTACAATTGAACCAGAAAAAAAAAATTAACACAAAAAAACCGTATCACAAAATAACTCATACAAATTCAGTCCACATTCGTCTACCCCGCACTAAGCCATCCAACTCGTAAGTTACAGTCGACACCGCGTCACTCAATGATCAAGGTAGATTTGGTAAAGTACTTGTAGAAACTGATTACGTGCCTCCTTTTTTTAAAGTGTCATTATGTGCACTTCAAAGTAATTTGGCTAGGTTTTCCTCTACAATTAAACCAGATAAAAAAAACATCTAAACACAAAAAAAAGCCGTATCACAAAATAAGTCATACAAATTCAGTCTGCATTCGTCTACCCCGCACTAAGCTATCCGACTCGTAAGTTACAGTCGACACCGCGTCACTGATGATCAAGGTAAGTTCTGTAAGCTACTTATAGAAAGAGATAAAGGGCTTAATTATTTTAACGTAATAATATTATATGGACTAAAATAGGCGACAGGAGCGCCGTCAAATTCCGTTGCTTTTATTAGACTTAAGCAATTGAAGAATAAAAAGATAATTAGCTACATTTTCCCCTATCAAATCCCTTACGTCATGTTTTACACAGTAAATTCAGTTTGTTTTTTTTTTTTATCTAAGCACTAACAAAAAAACCGTATCACAAAATAAGTCATACAAATTCAATCCGCATTCGTCTACCCCGCACTAAGCCATCGACTCGTAAGTTACAGTCGACACCGCGTCACTCGACGATCAAGGTAGGTTTTGCAAGAAATCCGAAGTGGACGCACTGCCTTATACGGCTAGGTAGACGATCTAAAAAGTGGAACGCAGCCTGTCTAAGAGCGTACTATTGTAAGAATATTTATTGTCTTGATGATAATTGTTTTTAGCTTCGAAAGTTGCGGTAACTGGATAAATGTTGGAGTTGGAAGCTTCTTGTTATAAGTGTGTGCTGTTGTCTTGGAGAGATTTCTTAGAAGTTATTAATCTTAAGTATCTTACTAATTAAGTGTTGTAAAGGTTGTCTGGAAAATACGACTTTTGTTGTACAGGCTGGCGATAAAATTACTCAGATGACATTCAATAAGGTTTTAAATTAATTAGGATTGGATTTTTGTTTCAAAAAGGCAGTTTTATCCTAAAGGTACGCGCGTGGTTGTAAGCATGACAGCGTGAAATAAACGGAATAATTATCAAAGTCTCACAACAACATTCTGATGTGCTTGATTCGCCCACAGATAAATGAACTTCGTGCAAATTGCCTATACAAAATTAAATATTATTTAAAAGTGTCGATTCGCCAGTATAATGCAAGTAAATTCGTGCGAATCGACTATTATTAAGACAAGTAAAATGAGCGACTTAGTATAACATAATAACAACATAATTAATTAGAGGTATACAGAACCGGAAAAAGAATAAAGATAATTTTCATGTAAATTCCTGAAAAAACTATAAACTTGAAAATCGGGCATAGTAGCCAATCTAATCCCAGCCTACCTGTATGCACGTGACAATGTAGAACCAAAAGCTCATAACGGTAAATAATTCAACAAAAAACCTAAGAAATAACAGTAACAATAATAGATTGAAAACACCTTCATTAAAACCTCTCGTAAACCTACAAATGACTGCACACATCTTGAAATTCACATCTCGTCTATAATTCACAATAATACACTTGCAGTCGTTAAAAAACGTCATTATGAACCATCAATGAGTAAAACAGGAGAATAGACTTACACTGCAGTGCAATAATAACTGACACACAGTAATCCAAGACAAAAAGTTAATGAGTTGAGGTGATCCATCATATGGGGCGGGGCAATGGCGAAGCGACGCTATCTTTGAAGCTGTCAAATGTCAGATTTGAAAAGGGAATGGAGACAATCGTATTCGAATTTTAATTTTTTGTTGCAAATGTTATTTTTGGTGCATGTCGGTACACGTAGCGAAATCAGCCTGTACCGTTCCCACTGCTAGGACACATGCCTTCTCTCGGTGAGAGGGAATGGGCCGTAATCCACCACGCTGGCACAGTGCAGGTTGGTAGATGTCGTATTTTTTTGATCTAGGGCATGGCGGATTCCTCATGATGTTTCCTTCACCGTTTTGAGAGCAATGGTGGTGACATTATTTACACAAAATAAAGCGCCTGCCTGAGTTCGTACCATTTGAACCCACGGCCGACACCTCGTATATTGTGGCCGATGCCGTGGGCCACTACTGCTCGCGTATGTTTTCTTACAACCTTGATACTGTTTATGTTATAAGGATACTCAGTGTCATCACAATTATGTTATCCCATGAGTTTTAGAATGTGCCTAGAAGTGGAAATTAATATCCTAGATATTAGATACGTTGATCACTTCAGAAAAGAATTATCTCTGCACAGTAATTAGCCGATAATGTTCCCACTGCTGGGAAACAAACCGTCTCTCTGTGAGAAGAAGTGAACCATAATCCATAACGCTCCGGCCCGGTATGGGTAAGATGATGTCACAAGTTTTCGAATGGAAGCTAACTACAAGAGTTTGAAAATCAAACACTAAGCTAAGAATTCATATAAATATAAACTTAGATAACACAAAATTAAATAAGACAAGCATTGTGTCCTCACTAAATGAATGGTTAAGTACCTACCTACTAAGATATATTACAAAGATAAAATAGTTTCGAGCTATAAATTACAGCTCCTTCAGTAGTGGACGGTCAGCTTTAGGTCGCAGATGACACACACACACACACAAACACACATTAAAGCCTTGATAGAAGGAAATGAGAAACAACACATCAGGTGAAAGGTTCGCTAGTACAATATTGCAAATACAATTTATTATAATAGGATTTATACAGCGATTTATGTACAACAAACTAGATTTTAGTGAGCTTTGTCTGGGAACTTTCTTTGGTATGATGTAACGGATTTAAATGGAGATACGTAATTTGAATGTGCGTCTGCGTAATCAATTTATAGGCTCTTTTGTTACATGTTACATTCTGTACTATCGATTACTTCGGTTTTTTTCGTAGACTACTATAATAATAATCAGCATCTACCAGCCTTTTCCCAAATATATTACGGACCACTTCACGTCAAATCAGATACAGATGTATATTACATGGTGCGACTACCAATTTTACATCCACAACTCAGTTACTCTGCAATACGATATCCCTTGGTAAGAGGGTCATTAGAAGCCCGTAAATCTGACTACCAGTAGTCACGACTGTTAAAAATACGCGAACGATAGCCGGGCCTAACGGGTTAACGTGCTTTCTGAGGCACTAACCAAAATTCAAAATAAAATAATAATAGACACAGTGCATTCTTTCTTCCCTCCCTTTAATAGTCTGATGGGATGGCAATCCGACACGACCAGAGAGAGAGAGAGAGATCAGGCGCAGGACCAACGGCTTATAACACCACTAACTTTCAAACTCCAGGCTGTTATTAAGACATTCCTAAGATAAACCCACTGACATTGCCCAACCTGAGAATCAAATCCAGGACTCAGCTCAGGAGTTGCGTTTGGCGCCAACGATAACGAGGCAGTTAATTCGTATAATCAGGCCACAGACCAGAACACCGTGTATACGGAAGCAACGAAAGACAAAATGACAATTTGTACATGACTTCTACGGCGAAATGTCAAAAATAAACAACAGAAAATGCCACTTTGTGAAGAAAAAGATTGCTACAGATTCTTTTTAAAGTAGTTATAAGAAATGATCACGATTCGTATACTGAGAGTCTTCTCTCAAAATTTGTCCGTCTGATGGTCCGCCCATCTCCGTCTGAAATCAGTTAATCCGCCAAAACAAGTGACAAATTCAAATGTTTTGGATGAGCAAATACACATTGGGAGTGGTGGACCACTGTCAAATTGTATTATCATTCATTCATAGTTCGGGCTTCGAACTAATTTTATGTACGCAAGTGATAAGTTGTAGGAAATGCCGGTAACCACCATCAGGATCACCCTGGCATCGGTATTGTTACAAAACCTTAAATCATTATTATCGAAGATGTAACTTGCAAAAATAATAATTACTTTTTCACTAACAAAATAACACAAAAATCATAAACGCAAAATTATTACACTCGAAACAAAAGCACACCACAACAAAACAACAGAAAATAAACACAAATAAAATAAAAAACATTGGAACAGGAGCGGTGTTGCGTGCGCGCCGCGTTCCGTTTCGCACGAGAGGGGCCTCAACTTTTTGTAGCATCCCATAATCGAAGCCGTAAATTGAAACCTCCGTTCGATAATGCACAGATTACAGTGTATTATTTGTAATCTATATTTGTATAACGTGTAATTTCTCAATTTTATTCGTTAAGTTTGGACTTATATGCGATTTGAGTGGTGAAAGACTTGGTTAGAAAATTAACACAAGAATATCTTTCTAAAAAGAAATTGTTGGGAAGTTATAGGTAATTGAAAAGATTTGAAACTACAATATAAACTTATTGTCATACAAATTAATGACCTACCTGCTACATAAAGGGAAATATAAGTAGCTAAATAAGATAAATAAGTGTGACATCAAAATCAAAAGTCTTTTATTCAAACTAGGCTGAGAGTTAGCACTTTTTGAACAGCAAATTTACATAAGACAGTCCCCTAAAACGCCGGCCATTCACCACTTCCTGGTGCTTTAGCTGGGAAGAACAATTGGTGATATCATTATTGTATTGATAAGAAAGATTTTACTAGACGATGCCAATGTTACAATAGAATTCAACTAACTATATTACATACGATTCGGAAATATGAACTTTATAACACACTAATTAAACACCAATTCCTGCTTAATAAAGAGAAATCTACGAAACTAAATAAGATAGGTAACTATATTTTGCTAAGACAGACTTTACAAGACGATGCCAAAGTCACAATAGCATTTGACTAAATATAGACAACACACATCATACAGTCATTCTTCAAAGATTCAGAAATAAAAACTTTATGACAAACGAATAAAAGAAAAATCTAAGAAAATAAATAAGGTCGGTAACTATATATTGCTAAGAGAGACTTTGCAAAACGATGCCAAAGATACAATAGCATTTAACTAAGTACAGACAACACATGACTATTTCAAGGATTCGGAAATCTACACTTTATTGACAAACGAATAAAAGGGAAATCTGAGAAACTAAATAAGATAGGTAACTTATGTATTGATTTCACAAGATGATACCAGACAATACAAGCATTTAACTAACTACGGACAATACAAGACTACCTTTCATCGTGCTACATATAAATTATCCAACTGTCAACCTAGTAGCATACTTAGTTAGTTTTGCCCTAGGTGCTAGGATATTCAGATAAAGCAATACTTAAGGGGTCAGGCAGTACCTAAGTGAATACAAACATGATCTATGCGTCTATAAATAATTGAATATTACACTCCTAAATCATTTTAAGGAAATAGACTAAAATTAACGACTATCTTTGACTGTAGTACTTAAAATATATATTCTGAATTGAATCCAGATAATAATTTACTTATATTATTGTGTGTAGTATTGTAAAAAGGAAAGGAAAACATTAAACTAGTTGGTTGCTTAACGTCCTGCGCATTTATGTTGGATTGTCGGCCAATTGAAGATATATATACTACGCGTAACTGCAGTCCTGCCAAGTGAAATGGCGTCAGTCCGTTTAGTTCATTTTTGTTGATTACTGGGTGAGTTATCTTGAGTTCTAATTTTGTAAGTTTATGTGACTTAGGCTTATATTATGTGGTTACCTGCACGCGTAGCATGACCACCGTCGAAATGGTTTTGTCTATTCTTGGTAGATTAGAGATAAAATTATCATGCTTCGCCCGCATAAAACAGTACAAATCTTTCTACAATCTTTAATTCTGTCTTTAATCTTTCTACAATCTGTAATTTTGTCTATTTTTCCGTCGACAAAACCCATTTCTACGGTGGTCATGCTACGCGTGCTGGAAAGAAACAAATCTTTCCTTGCCTTGCTTATAGCTACTCTCTTTCTTCTAGAAAGTTGGCTCTGTTATGAGGTAAGTAAGTGTTCAACCTAGCAACTTAACAACGATTAACGTTATTTTCACAGTGAGAAGAATTTTCTGTGGAGAAAATTTAATTTAGGAGATGAATCAATTTTGTTAATTATATGGATATCTTAATTTGTTTCTTATCGAATGTTTTCTGAATTTTTATGTACTCTATACAACATTTATTGTAAACTAGCTTTTGACGGCGGCTTTGTTGGCGTGGAGGTCGAATATTATCCCACGAGATCGCACAAACTATCAGTTTGCCGAATTCCATTTAAATCTGTTCAGTTGTTTTTCCGTCATGGTATTCAAAATATATACCTACAAGTGTAATTTTTTTCTATAAAATCGTTTATTCAAGTTACAAGCAAGATAATAAACGACGGATCGCAAATTAAGTAAACAGTTTAAAAAACAAAACTACTAAATCTGATCGAAATCAATTATTCTGACAGTTTCCAAATGGTGTAAAAAAAAACAATATCGGACGGCCTAAAAGTGACAAAATTGTATTTGTTAAAGAAATCTGATCGAATTCTAGTAGGAATATCCTTAACATAATTTACATAATTAATTGAAATCAGTTCATAAATTTTGCATTAAACTGATATTAAAGTGAAGAAACACGTATAAATTTTCCAATAATCGCCAAAGAATACATTTGAAAAACTCTGCGGCCCATAACGAGTGCCATTAAATTAAACAATATATTTGTTACTGAGCCACGAGGCAGAAGGTATTGTGTAAATCTAAATTTTTGTGTCCTTATTTGTGTCCACTTAATGCAAAGGTATTATTATGATATCTATTTATTTTGCTAACCACTGAATTTTTGCTATTGGACAAAACAAGATCACCGGAATCTTTGGAAATAACAATACCTATGTATTGTGTATATAAATAAGGAATTTCCAAAAAAAGCCTTATTCTTAGCACTTATTTAGGCTGTTTAAATAAGTTTAGAAATAAAAGTGTTTTGTTTTTTTTTTAAGGGAGCTTTTTCCCTCTTCCCACACATTTTATTAATCCAATGGGATTCAAAACATCTTACTTTTATATTATTTTATAAATTTATCATAATGGCTGAAATAAACATAACAATTATTGGTAATAATTGAAAATACGATGCAACGTGTGAAGTAGGCATGCGGAGTCCATTATGCTTATGTTTAAAATAAAAGAAACTTAAACACAACGCTACACCTGTTGGTTGCGTTCCATTCTGCGATACTTAAGAGAATTAAGACTGCCTCCCACGGCACTTACAATATTTTGCGGGGCATCGATACATATTTTTATTATTTTTTTGGTAAAATGTATTCCCTGGCTGAAGACAATAATGATATTTTTAGATGAATAAAACTTTTGTTAAATTACCGTTGCTTTTCATACTGAACATGACTATAAAAATGGTGGGTAATATAGCCAAAGCTTTTCGTAGTTGTTAAAATCTTTATGCAGCCCTTATACACGTTGCTTAAAGATAAACGTCAAAAATTATGGCTAAACAGTCGCTGATCATTACTTAAGTTTAAGCACGTTCATAATTATAAGAAAACCTACATTTTCATTATGTTTATGGTAGAAAATGTTTCTCTACCACAAACAAGCTTTTTAGAACCTGTATAATATCTAAAGCCGTTTATTATTTGTGAGAAAGAATGATCCACTGCTTTTTTGTAATAATGTAAGCTACTTTATTAAAAGTAATTACGCTATTGCTAAAAGTATTGAACCATCATTTACTCTATCTTTGCCACAATTTTCTTATAACATCGAATTTTAGGCCAGGAACCTTAGCTACCAGGAGTATAAGTATTGTGTACGCAGGGTTTTATTTTCAAGATAACAAAAGTAGGTGTAAACAACAATACAGGTTGCAAGACACCTCCGAGAAACGCTACGGGCTAATGTTACTTTAGTCCTCGCGTGGTCATAAGAAATGTTCATAAATTAATAGATTTAGAAAGAAATTCACGCTTCCCTTGCCAAGTTGTTCTTAATTTCAATTTTAATAAGTATCATTTTTATACCTTGACCTATTTCTTGTAGTTGTTTTGGGTGTTACCTGGCTTATTTGCACTAGTCTGTTTTAGTTTCATTTTGGGATATTGTTTAGTTTAGTATTTAAAGTCAGCAAGTAATCAATGTTATGTACGCCGTAATTGTCATGCACTTTAGTCCTTTTGATATAAAGATTATTTCTAGTATAAGTTTAATGTATGGTGAAGTGTCTGTATACTTTTTAAAATAAATAAATAAATATATAAATAAATATGCTCATGTTATCATTACTAACGAAAAAATAAACATTTTTCTTTAATCAAGAAATGGATTGTGAGATTTTTTCTGTATGTTAGCTTCGTAAGACTTATCATAAGTTCCAAGTGACTTATCATAAGTTCCATATTTTGTTAGTATAAATATTGTGTACAGTCTATTTCGTTAGTTTATTTTTTTAAAGACATAATTTATCTGATGACTAAAAGATAAGGTTTCGTAATACCAAACTAGCTAGAAAGGTGCTAATACAATCCCGGTTCCATATCGTTCTCACGTTTTTCCGAACAAAACAAAAAAACATTAATTCATAAGTATTTCAAACGCTGATAAGAAGTAAAACTATGAAACCGTTTACGTACATTTAAAAACAAAATAAATGACCCAATAAAAAATAACATCGAAAACTTTTCATCGATAATCGAACTCGTTATTCGAACAAATCATTCGATTTGCATTATTTACAGAAAGTAATAACGTTATCAATATTTACAACTTATGTTTTATGTATGGAACGGATAAATGTTCTTGTTGTATATAAAATGGAGTAAAAAAAATGTCTTGTAAGCCGGCTTATTGGTAGCGCGTTGCGCTGCGCATAATGACGACGTACGGCTTAATCAACGTTCTTAGGAAAGAGTTCAACGAGATGCAAAGGTGCAGGATTCCGTCTTCGAATTTCTTTTGTATGAATATGGTTTAAATTTCAATATGTTTGTGTAAAAAGGGAGTTGAATTGTAATTTTACAGTGATAATAATGGAAGACTTGTTAAATAATTCGCTTAAAACAACAAAAAAAAAAAACTTGGATTTCTGTCATATAATTTTGTAATATTATTAAAAAGGTTCGGTATGTAAGAACATTTATTATCTAATAAGTAAGGGATATACCCGGAGTGGGTAAATTTGCGACCAGGAATTTACGTTAAACGTAAATTCCGATGACTGCTCAAGACAACGGAAAATCCTACTGTATTGTATTTTAATTTTGATTAACAATGAAATATAAATATCGATACCGAATTAAAATGTTCAATTATTTTCTCAGAAACATAAATATACAGCATGTTTTCAAATCATAAATCGAAATGTAACACATTCTTGTTTAGTTTTATTATTGAATTGAACTGAAATAGATTCTATCGTTTCTTAAGCAAATAAAATTAATTGAGTGCATGCCTGCTATCGATATTTTGTTCCAAATTAGTATTTTATTTAACTGTTATTTGTCTGAATAAGTTGAATTGAAACTTGCATTTTTCACATATTTGTGCAAATTTTTTCGCGGTCTCTTTTACATTTGTTAACCAGAAGGATATAAAGACTATGAGACAGACAAGTCTATAAATTTCAGCGTTAAGCGTAGCCTGTTTATATTTAATTAAGTAGCGAGAATGTTGAAACCTACAGCTAATTTTTATTAACATATTTATTCAAGTTTATTCAGGTTTTAAATCTTACTTCTCTAAAATAGAGAAAATGTTAACAATACTTAAATACATTCATAATTAGTCTATAAGTAATTAAGGCTTTATACATTAAGTATTAAGAATAATCAAAAAATAAAACAGGTACCTAATCTAAAAGTTACAAAGTTTCTTTTTCCAATAACGATCGCGAGAATAGAAAAACTACTTACTTAAACGACACAAATTCAACCAAACATCACTCACAACTCTAATTACAACTACCCACATTTCAACAACAAAAACCTATGTCAGAATTATCCGCACTACTTGATGTTAGCTTTCATCTGACACCTTTGTATCGGTTGCCATGGTTACCAAACAGTCTCGGTCCAGTGCCAGCCAACAGGTTGTAACAAAAGAACACTTTATATCTATTTGTTTGTGCATGTGTGAAGGAAAAGTGATACTTGTTCCTAGTTGATTATTGATGTAGTGAGAATGTTGAATTTCACATGTCTTCGTCTTGTTTTGCGCGGGACGGAAAAGATCATCCTATATTTACAATAGCTAACAAAGCCATACTCTTTCGACGTAATGACATTTGGATTCTAATTCAAATTCAGAACATTTTGTTTCACATGGACACGTCAAACGTCAAAAACGAGAAGCACGATTCTAATTGGTCGTTTCCTATTGAGAAGCGCCGGCAAGAAACTCCACGGTTACTCTTTTAATGTTGTGATTATGGTCAGTGGTATATAACCTAACCATAAAAGTCTTAAGTTATAACCATGCGACGGCTCTCGAGATATTTCTTTAAGCTTTCTGACATTCGCGGAGGTGACTTAATTAAACGATGCTGATAAACGAATTAGTCTCACTAACGGTAACCTTTGGAGAAATCAAACAATTCATTATAAGTTAAAGCAGTTTTAATTTCTCTGGTTACCTAACGGTTCAACAACGCCGAAATGAGTATCTTCTTATATCTTTTGGGTATAACCGGCAATACGACTAGAAATTCCCAAGAGTCAAAATGGAATTAACCACAAAATCGATTTGCTCAGAGTCATAATTTATTGTCTTTATCTAATAGTCAAAGTATTTATAAAGAATTAACAGTGACCAGTGAGAATGTCGCAGAGGTTGATTTGGACTTTTAACATTTGCCTTCCATTTCAACCAAAAGATACATTAGTATTTGTAACTAGCTTCTGCCCGCGACTTCGTCCGCGTTAAATTTCTTGTTCCCCGGACCCTTCCCGTCGTGTCAAATCGCCTAGCCGGGCGATGTTCCCCGTTTTTGCAACATTTTTCATTACTGCTCCGCTTCTCTTGGTTGTAGCGTGATGTTATATAGCCAATAGCCTTTCTCGATAAATAGGCTACCCAACACAAAAATAATTTTTTGATTCGGACCAGTAGTTCTTGAGATTAGCGCGTTCAATCAAACAAACAAACAAACAACTCTTCAGCTTTATAATATTAGTATAGATTTAGTTAATATAACTCCGAAATCGGCAACCAGTCATGAGCAATTGTGGTGATAAATACTCGTGTCTTCTTGATATAAGAAGAGCCATTATCCTACAATGGGGCAATAATATTAGCTTGTATATTTTACTTATCATTCAATCTTGACTGTTTACAGGTAGAAGAATGTTCTAAGGTAAAAGAGAACAGAACCTTAACAGAAATTAAGTTTGATGTTATTTACTTAATGACTAGTATACCCTAGTTTCTTATTGGCTAGACCAAAATGACAGTTGTTATTGTCACTTAACTGTCATGTTGACAAAAAAGGTCCATCGCAGCCGTAATTTTAGTCTAGCAAATTAAAAATCTAATTTTAGTGATAAGCAGAAACTGATTCTCGTTTTAAATTGGAATCTTTTCGTATATACCTATAGTTTGGTTAACTTCTATTGTTGATGACACTAACTTATGTCTTATATCGACGATGAAGTGACAAGAACCTTTATCTACCAAAACATAATTTTACAGGAATCGAAAAAAACGTTTAATTTTTTTTAAGCACAACGTATGTATAAACCTTTTATTGGTTTTATATTATATAAAAAGCTGTTATCGGAGGATGTGAGAGCCTAGTATATACCTATACAACCAACTTTTTGATTTAGGCGTAATAGCTAATGAAAAAACGAAAATAGCCAAAACGACAGTTAGAAGTTCTTGTCACTTCATCGTCGATATGTAAGGTGAAACTAGAACAATATGTAAGGTGAAGCAAGCTTTTAAAGGTTGCTCTAAAACCCATGTGGGTTTTAGCAACCGGTCAAAATTGACGGTGCATTCAAGGAAAATATTATTCGTAGCTTCGATATACCTATGTACCTATCGGAGCCATTATCTTCCTTCTGGGTAGTATCTTAAATGCGATGGTTTGTCTTTAATATTTCTATTTAATTATTATGAACGTTGATGAGATACTATTCAATTATGTTTAGTATCATTTATCTTTTAATAGAAGATTTAACTTGTAGTTGTAACTTTTAATGAGTGACGCTTATATAATTAAAAACTTAATTAAATTTGCAAGTAGGTATACATTTTTAAAGACAATTAGGTGTAAGTATAGGGCATGTAAGTACTGATCAAGTAGTTTAATCAATTAAAATTTTAAGAAATGAAAATAACGGGTTTGATTGCTAAATGGTATTAAGGAGCTTTCCGGTTTTTCTAATGTTACGGTAAACAAAACTCTTATTGAAATTGGAATTATATCTGTCGCTATATAAAAAGAAAGCATTGCAGATTTATATTGAAATGTTTCTAGTATTTCAAATCTATCAATAAATAAAGGTTTGTTACAGTTACAAGTGCAACATCAACTAGTGTTAATGTTGCCGACAAAAGGTGCACATACCTTATAGTCCTCAGTTATTAAAAGGCTAATTACACTTCACTAGAAGTTATTTCACAAGTCACATCAGGTTACATACACTCGAACACTCTCACAGATCTAGTACTACAATATGTCAACATAGTCCACTTTACCTAAACAATACAAAACAATGTTTCATTATGTTTATAATCAAAAATTATCACACCAAGTCTCTATGCAAGTTACAGGTGTAACGTAAACGCACGAGTTACAGCCATACATTACCTAAACATCCGAAAAAAATGTTTTTCGAAACGTAACATTCCGCGTTTCATTTTCCGATCGCGTCGCCGTATAAGGGCGCGTCAAAAACGCGGCTGTGTGCGTAACAACCTGACCATAGGCTTGCGTAGTCGCAACTGAAATCACCTTGCAAGGCCCACTATACCTCTCTCGCTCTAAACATGTTTCTGTTTCTTTCTAGCGGGCATTGTGCTCAGTCCAGCGAGTGGTACGCAACTTGACAATAAATTACGTATAGGAATCTAATCAGTTTAATAGATGTGTGATTTTTTTTCTGACGGTTTTTAATGGTTGGACGTTCGTCGTTGAGGAACAAGGATTATGGTGAAAACTTACTGTTTGGTTAGATAGTACGGTTACAAAACAAGGCTTCTTTAAAAGTCCGGTGACTAACTGAGGTCTGTCTGCGCAATTTTTTACCAGTTCATCTTACAAAGTTGTAGGTAGATTGAACTTTTCTTGTTGACGATGTCATTTGGTCTGAATTTTATATACTTTTTTACAGTTTTTAATTTAACCATACGATTTTTTTTTTCACAATCAATAATATCTACATAATTAAAAAAAAAAAACAATCTCATCAAAAGAAGTTTTCCGTCGCTTTTAGTATAAATGAAAAACGACTCCAATACAAGTTGGTTCTGTTTCCCACAATGCAAACGCTTAAGATCGGCCATTAAGTTGCAAAATAGAAAGGATAACGACTCTGCATTCTTATATTACATTTGGTTCTAATGGAAGGAATCCTGGCTAAGAGATAATAATCATCTGTTTGAGAAGATCAGTATACATTCAACTAGCAAGATTACTTTTACATCCTTACTAGTTACTGCCCGTCCGCGTCGGTTTACTCACATATTACTGGAACTATTTCTATAAATTAGAATTAAAAGTAAGAACCAATACAATTTGTTAATCCAGAGCATAGTACACCATGCATCATCATCATCATCACCATTTCTGCCGAAAGACGTCATTGCTGGAGATAGGCCTCCCCCAATTTGGGGGATTGCCAGAATCGCCACGCTGGGCAGGCGGGTTGACGATCGCAGTATGGTGGTAAAATGCTTAGAAAACGCTGCTGCCCATTCTTTAGTAAGTAACTTAGTCGCCTCTTACGATACCTACGCGAAGAAATGCGATTTTGCTATTCTTTACGTCCGGCACCACATAAAACCTGCATATGAGTGATAGCTTCTGCCCGCGACTTCATCCGCGTCAAATTTTTCTCCCCTGACCCTTCCCGTCGCATCGAATTGCCTGCCAATTTTCGTTCATTTTTCATTGCTGCTCAACTCCTTTTAATCGTAGCGTGATATTATATGGCCTATAGCCTTTCTCAATAAATAGGCTACCCAACACAAAAAGATTTATTCGATTCAAACCAGTAGTTCCTGAGATTACCGCGTTCAACCAAACAAACAAACATACAAACAAACAAACAAACTCTTCAGCTTTATAATATTAGTATAGATTTATATATAAATCCATTTAGGCGTTTGTAAATCATCAGTCTTCAGTAAGTCCACGGTTGCTCGATTCTCGACCACTCTCATCCAGCTACCATCCTGCGGAGATCGTCTTCACCTAATCTAACGGCGTACTGACGTTTGCCAATTCGCGATCTCCACTGAAGAACACGTCTATCCCAAGGGTTATCGGTTCTTCAGCGAATAATATATGACCTGACCAGCTTATTGCTATTGCCAATTCAGCTTGCTTATTCTGTGAGCCATCTTGACAATTTGGGTTCTCTGTCGGATGTCCTCGTTCCAGATCCGGATCGAGACCTATATATGTAGTTGTGAAAAAGCTAAGTAGACTGATTGCCGAATTATACATATAGATGTTATAATAACTAGAATCATAATGAATCGGTATTAAACGTTCTAAAGTTGCCTGTGTCGTGCCGGACGTAAAGAATAGTAATAACCCATTTCTTCCCGTGGATGTCGTAAAAGGCGACTAAGGGACTTACTAGAGAATGGGTAGCAGCGGTTCTTCATGCATTTCACCACCATACTACGATCAGCAACCCGCCTGCCAAGCGTGGCGATTATAGCAAATCCTCCCTAATTTGGGGGGGCCTATATCCAGTAGTTATTTGGCTGAAATGATGACTAAAAGTTCTATTATCAGCTATTTTAAATACTTACGAATAAACATTTCAGCAGTCATATCAATCGTAAACAGTAAACCATATATCTTATCAAGTAATGCTTACATTAAGTTACAAAGCTAGTAATTGGCGTTAAGCAACAAATCGCGAGGGTTCACGTTCGATTCCCGGGTCAAACAGCCGGCGATTTTACGATATACCTACTCATTACGTATTCAAATGCGATTTTCTTGTTAAAATAGAAACTTGGTGTAAGATTAGAAGAATAATTAATGGAAAAGGTAGCTCTTTATGCTGTTATTAATTTACATAATTAATAACAGCATAAAGAGCTACCTTTTCTTTCATTTATTTAAATGTCAATAAATGAAATTACTGAATGCTTTGTTGGTCTAGTGATAGCAAGCGCTACTGCTAAGTGTGAGTTCCACAGTTCAATTCCCAGGTCAGGCAAAGTGATATTGGGTTTTATTCTATCAGGAATTTCTCAATAGCAGCCCAGAAGGGTAATTGCGGAACTTTTTATCGGTAGAAATTAGTTTAATATTCATAGTTAAACAACATTCATTGCGTTATTTACGTTGCTGAGCCGACAATTTATTCGAACAAATAACGCAATGGTTTAGAAATAATCTTCAATCCCATTCAGATTCTGATAAATTGTGCGTTTCGCAATTAGGGTGCAGGTTGAGAGCAATAAATAAATAAATAAATATCTTAGGACAACCAACACACTGTTATCTGATCCCAAACTAGGCAGAGCCTGTACTATGGTAACCAGACAACTGATAAACATACTTATATATTTCTAAATACATACATATTATAGATAAATTACACCCAGACACAGAACAAATGATTGTGCTCATCACACAAAGATTTGTGCTGGGTGGGAATCGAACCCACGACCTCAGTCTTTGCAGTCAGGGTCACTAGCCACTAGACTAACAGGCCAGTCATAGGATCGCCTCTATTACATGGGACTTGAACATAACAGGTGAAATTGTGGGTGCATTATGGGTACACCCCTGCCCAAGCTTACATGTTAAATAATTTATTAAAATGTTAAAAAAATGGAAACAAACCATGATGTTAAATAATTTATTAAAATGTTTAAAAAATTGTACAAATAATTTCTACTGTAGTTGTTATGAGCAAACTAAGGTGACTGGAGAACTTACAAAAAATCAACAATAATTTCTAAATTAAGCATACAACCCTTCTTCAATCTTAATTAAAGTAGGCTGTTGGAAATTCCGTGGATTTTTTTGTTTACTTTTCATAAAGAAACTTCGATGAGAAATTCGAATAGGTATTTATTACTTCGCAGTAGGTAGGTGTACCGTGTGGTGCCGGACGTAAAGAATAACACCACCCCATTTGTTCCTGTGGGTGTCGTAAGAGGCGACTAAGGGACTTACTAGAGAATGGGCAGCAGCGTTCTCTATGTATTTTACCACCATACTGCGATCGCCAACCTGCCTGCCAAGCGTGGCGACTATGGCAAAGCCCCCCATATTGGGGTGGCCTAAGTCCAGCAGTGGACGTCTTACGGCTGAAATGATGATGATGATGAGTAGATAGGTGCAAAAACTAGAGTACCTAATCCTCTCGAGACCTTCGTTATGTTAGATATTCAAAACAGCCTCATCTGCCTAGCCTTTTTCCAACTATGTTGGGTCGGCCTCCAGTCTAACCGGATGCAGCTGAGTACCAATATTTTACATGGAGCGACAGCCTATCTGACCTCCACAACCCAGGTACTGGGTAATACGTTACTCCTTCGTAAGACTGGCTGTCAAACTTTCGGGCTTCTGATGATCCGTAACGTCTGCCTAAGATCTACGAAAAACAGTCGGGACTAACGGCTTAACGTGCTTTCCGAGACACGGAAGGGTCTAGGTACGTAAAGATGGTCACCCATCCATGGACCATCCATACGTGATAATAGTCACTGTGACACTAGTTGACTACGTAGTGAATAACTACGCTGAGATACTTACAACATTTGACGCATAACAAAAACTCAAGTATGAAGCTCTGCTTACCTAGTAAAACTAGCGACTCGGTCCGACTTCACACGTTTGCGATGATAAAACTTTGAAAGAGAGAAGTAACTAAGGTAAAAATCAATGTATATTATATATCTATAAACACACATATGATTAACGTGTAAAAGTGTTTGTACAAACCTACTTGCAAAAATAAAGTCATTGATCATCAATTGGCAACAGTCTTATATAGGGGTATCGTGTTACCCGGTAACTGGGTTTTTTTTTTTTTCTGGATGGGTAATCATCAAATGACTTCTCCTGCTCTGGGCGGAGCGGGAGGGCGTGTCAGACTTTTACTGACTAAAACCCACCCGTGTTCCTTCAGTTGCCCATGTGCCAGGGTCACGGTATCGCTTTCGAACAATCTCGCGACCCTGGCAGACCCGGTAACTGGGTTGTGGTCTTCAGATAGGCATTCACTCCTTGTAAAATCTAATATTCTGCTGCATCCGGTTAGACTGGAAGCAACCCCAACATACTTGGTAAAAGGCTTGGTAAAAGCTAGGATGATGATCATAATGATGATTATATACATAAACCTTACGAAATAAATTCTCTAAATTATGATAAAAATTGCATAAAAATATATTTTTTAACCGACTTCAAAAAAAGGAGGAGGTTATCAATTCGTCTGTATTTTTTTTTAATGTTCGTTAGCTCATAACTTTTGACTGGGTGAACCGATTTCGATGATTTTTTTTTTATTTGAAAGCTGGTGCTTTCCGAATGGTCCCATTTGGTTCTATTCGGACAATAGGGTCCATGTGAAAACCATCATCATCATCATTTCAGCCGAAAGACGTCCACTGCTGGACTTAGGCCTCCCCCAAGCTCCACCACTTCGACCGGTTTTGTGCTTCCCGCATCCAGCGGGTTCCTGCGGCCTTCAACAGGTCATCGGTCCACCTTGTTGGAGGCCTTCCAACTCTACGTCTTCCGGTACGCGGTCGCCACTCCAGAACCTTTCGGCCCCATCGGTGAAAACCATATAAGTCTTAAATTTGCATTAAGTATTTGCGCGACAAATTAAGGAATAACGCGATTAGATTAGTGCAGGGTATTACCATCACTAAAAAGTTAAAAATAAAAACTTTTTATAAAAAAAAAAAACAACTGACTTCCTTAAAAAAAACACTACAAAGTCAAAAATAACTTTAATTTCGGAAGTCGGTGGCAAAAACCTTAAATACAGATCCTAAGACACCGAATTCCGAAATTAAAGTTATTTTTGACTAAGTAGTGTTTTTTTAAGGAAGTCGGTTGTTTTTTTTTTTATAAAAAGTTTTTTAGAAGAATTAAGTGGTCATACAGACAGATATGAAAAGCAACCATGTATAGATTGTGCGCGCTAAATACGGAAAAACAAAGAAGCGATCATCGCTGTGGTTTGAGGACACCACACTGTGGTAAACGTTAGGAAAATTACAATAATAAGCGCTACAATGCAATGTTTTTGTGGAACTAGTGGCTAGGGGGCTCATGGTTAAGTAATAAGAGTCGCACGGAATCGATCAGGTAAAGCTACACTTACTGCGGATGGGTGATCATTTTTAAAAACTGAGACCCCTCCGTGCTTACTATTCTGTAACTGAGCTGTGGAGGTCAGATAAGCAGTCATCATCATCATCATTTCAGCCGAAAGACGTCCACTGCTGGACATAGGCCTCCCCCAAGCTCCGCTACTTCGACCGGTTCTGTGCCTCCCGCATCCAGCGGATTCCTGCGGCCTTCACAAGGTCATCGGTTCACCTTGTTGGAGGCCTTCCAACTCTACGTCTTCCGGTACGCGGTCGCCACTCCAGAACCTTTCGGCCCCATCGGCCATCTGTTCTGCGAGCAATGTGCCCTGCCCACTGCCACTTGAGTTTAACAATTCTAGATGAGCAGTCACTCCATGTAAAATACAGCTACATCCATTTAGATTGGAAGCCAAGTCCAAATTAGTTGGGAAAAGACTAGGTGGATGATGAATAGGATAGGATGATGCAGCTTCTTGTCACTTGGTTTAACTAACATAATATCCCCGAAGAGTTACGTATAGATGTACCTTCTACACCCACATTGTGCCGGTTATGTCTAAGTCTAACGTACTAGAGGGCGAGCCTTTTGCGATTAAAAAAACTTTTTACAAAAAAAAATAACAACCGACTTCCTAAAAAAAAACACAACAAAGTGAAAAAAAACTTTCATTTCGGAAGTCTGTGTCTTAGGATCTGTATGTTGTTGTTATTTTTTTGTAAAAAGTTTTTTTTTTAAACTTTTTAGTTATGGTAGATACCCTGCACTAATCTAATCGCGTTATTCGTTAATTTGTCGCGCAAATACTTAATGCAAATTTAAGACTTATATGGTTTTCACATGGATTCCATTGTCCGAATAAAACGAAATTAAAATGGGACCACACGAGAAGCATCAGCTTTCAAATAAAAAAAGAATCACAAAATTGGTTCACCCAGTCAAAAGTTATGAGGTAACAAACATTTAAAAAAAATACAGTCGAATCTCCTCCTTTTTTTGAAGTTGGTTAAATAGGCACAAATCCAGACTGCGAGCTGCTTCTGAGAAATTTCAGATAGAAATACCCGACATTTTTTTGACCAGCATGTGTAGCATGACCACCGTAGAAAGGGGTTATGTCGACGGAAGAATAGACAAAATTACAAATTGTCGAAAGATTAAAGACAGAATTAAAGATTTTAGAAATATTTGTATCGTTTTATGCTAGCGTAGCATGACAATTCTATCTCTATTCTACCAAGAATAGACAAAGTTCTTTCTATGGTGGTCATACTACACGTGCTGGAAATCGAACCGAAGACATTCTCAGCACTAGACCAACGAGGCATAAGTTTTATCTATTATAAAGATAAACTATGAAAGATAAAGTCAAATTATTTCAATGAGGCACTAAAAACCGTTTTCGAAAAGGAAAAACTTACCAAAAATATTGATAAAATTAGATGTTGATGATGATTGATAGGGTCTTAAAACATCTATATTCAGAAGTGTTTGGACAGTATAGGACCAGCAATTCTGGCATATTTCTGGAAAATTGTCCGTATATCTAGCGGGCTTATCCATAGGACAACAGCCAAAAACAATACCCTGTGTCTGATTATACTGTGCGTACCATTTTCAAAACGGTATGCTTAAAACAGTACTTTAAATGCAACCCGTTTCCATACATTAAATGACATAATTCCAAAATTAAAAAATAAACTTGGAACCACGCATAAATTATACAAAGCACATATAGGTAATATCATTAGTGACAGTAAATACCTAATTACTTCACGTTTAAACAAACAAGCTTCTTATGGGAGAATATTACAATTTGTAATACAATGCGCCCGCGCACCGTCGTGGAACAAAAAGTGGACGCTCCCCAAACAGACGGTAGTCAGTCGGGTGCTCGCCTTACACGTCGCCGATGTCGTTACTAGTGTTTTGTTGCAAAGAACAAAGAGGTATAGACAGACCTAACGTTTGTGCAAAAATTGCAGAATTTTTTTTGGCAGGTATCGAAGATCTTATAATGACAAGAGAATTAGCTGGAGCCTGCCATCCAATGCCTGTTTATGTAGATCATTTTTTTTTAATGGTAAATCATCAAATGACTTCTCCCGCTCTGGGCGGAGCGGGAGGGCGTGTCAGACTTTTACTGACTAAAACCCACCCGTGTTCCTTCAGTTGCCCATGTGCTAGGGTCACGGTATCTCTTTCGAACAATCTCGCGACCCTGGCAGTATGTAGATCACTTATTAATATTTTAATTCTACCACTGCTCATTTTAGAGTTTTCCGTTAAAATGCTCCTCTTGTTTGGAGTTAATATAATGAGCAGCCTATAATTTTTTTTTAGCGTAATTATCAGCCTAAAACGTTCCCACTGCTGTGACACAGGCGTTTTGTGAGATGAGCCGTAATCTACCACGCAGGCCCAGTGCGGGCTGGTAGATGTCACATGTCTTTAAATTTCTGGTTGTAGGACATGCTGGTTTCTTCGCTAAAGAAAAAAAAACCTCACTAAAGATACCTAGCGTAGACATTTTTCGTCAGAAATTGTAAAATAAGTCATCATCATCATCATCAGCAGCCTATAATGTTCCCACTGCTGGGACACAGGCCTCCTCTCGGTGAGAGGGAGTGGGCCATAATCCACCACGCGGGCCCAGTGTTGGTTAGTTGACGTCACATGTCTTTGAAGTTTAGGTTCTAGAGCATACCAGTTTCCTGACGATGTTTTGCTTCACCGCTGGCATAATTTACACAGATTAAAGCGTGGTTTGACTAGGTTCATTTTGCGACCGTAAGTTAGGGTTGTTATCACTGGAACACCCACAGCTCCCTACATTTGGTATTTTGGATGAATTAGAGTTTTGAATTACTTGTATATTATGTTATTGTGTCAATTTTTCCCACCGCAAGGATTTACCCTTCTGCACTCTTTCTACCATCTTTGCAGACTTAGTATAACAGGAGATTTTTTGTTTAACACTTATGGCAAATACGGAACATTTGCAGGGGAGGCGCGGTAGTATTCAACATGAGTACAGTGGTAAATGGTAATGGTTGTCATTTGTGGCCATGCTGATTTTAGAGTCGATGAAAAAGTAGGGTGTCGAGAACAGGCCGTAAGAAACTAGTGGAACCTTTTGTAATGTTGTGTTGCTTTATTTATTTCGTATCGTGTATAAAGACTTGCTTTTGTCCGCTACTTCAATTGCTTGAACATCATAAGATACAAAACTATCATTTGGCTAGCCTTACGTCGTATTTTGCGTTCGGGCGTACATAAAAATCTTTTTAACAAAAAAATTAAACCGCCGAAAAAACTGAAAAGCAAAAAATAAGAAGCCTAAGTAATTTTGAGTCTGCGCCAAACAAGCAAATTAATTAACTAATTTTGGTTTGGTTATTTTTATAAATTTAATGTAATTTAGTGATCCTTAGTCATTGATTAAATAGCGCCGACTCAAAATTAC
Source organism: Aporophyla nigra (assembly GCA_947507805.1). NCBI lineage: Eukaryota > Metazoa > Arthropoda > Insecta > Lepidoptera > Noctuidae > Aporophyla > Aporophyla nigra. The sequence continues at coordinate 18,326,192 of OX382292.1, read as the reverse complement.
TTAGGTTTCTTACTTTTTTGCTTTTAAGAAGTCTTTATTTTATCATTTTTTATAATGTACTAATTACTGAATGCTAGCAAAATCGGAAAAGTAAGAAGTTATGCGTGGTCATACTTTACAATCAATGAGTGAATAATCAATCATCCCCTGTTTTCCTACCCTTAAGGTTGGAATTTTTTTCCAAATTTACATGGGACCACCTTCGGGATATACCCTTTCCAATAATAAAAACAATTATCAAAATCGGACCACTCTGTAAAAAGTTATGCGTGGTCATACATATAAAAAAAATATTTACGCGTCGACTTGAGAAGCTCCACCGTTTTTTTTCGTTGGTTAAAAATATACTCGCTCAGACGTGGAATTGCGGACACCAGCTAGCCCAATCTTTTCCCAAGGTCCGTTTCCAAATTAAACGGATGTAGCTGAATACCAGCATTTTACATGGATCGACTGATGGTCTGACAACCCAGTTACTGTGTAATACAATACCCCTTTTTTTTGGATGGGAAATCATCAAATGCCGTCTCCCGCTCTCGGAGCGGGAGGGCGTGTCAGACTTTTACTGACTAAAACCCACCCGTGTTCCTTCAGTTGCCCATGTTCCAGGGTCACGGTATCTCTTTCGAACAATCTCGCAACCCTGGCAGGATACAATACCCCTTGGTAAGACTGGTTGTCAGACTTTCGAACTTCTGACGACCCGTAACGATGACTGTCAAAGATCGACGAAAGATTGTAGGAACCAAACATTTAACGTGCTTTCTGAGGCACGGAGGTGTCTGTATTAAATGGTTATAAATTAACTGGTATGTAAATATAGTCACCCATCCACGTAGCAACCGCGGTAAAGGCAGCTAAACCTCATCAATGTCATATTATACTGTCATTTGGTTTAAATAGTGTATTGTCTTATTTATGAAATACTATTGTTTATGTAGATAATTTTATAGTTGTGAATGTGAGAACGTTGCAGGCCTTGTAGACTTTAGGCAATTTTCCATTTTGTTAAGTGCTTGGTGCTTGTTGACAGTCCTACACTGTTCTCCCATACCTATTAATACTGTGATTTGGAACCATTTCGAAAGCCAATTATTTTTAAAACAGTAACCGTGGAGTTTCTTGCCGGCTCTTCTCCATAGGAATCAACTATTTGGAACCGTGCACCTAGCTTCTGACGTTTCATAAGTGCCCTTGTTGGTTTATCTATACAAATAAATAAAATTGGAGTGTTTGTTTTTAATATTAAGATCACCACTTTTTACTAAGTGTATATGTATGTATACACGGTACATATACCTAAACAACATTTTTTACAATTTTTGTCTGTCTGTCTGTACGTCTGTCTATCTGTCTGTTTGTTCCGGCTAATCTCTGAAATGGCTGGACCGATTTTGGCAGGACTTACACTGGCAGATAGCTGATGTAACAAGGAGTAACTTAGGCTACTTTTTGGATGTTTGTTTCTCAATGATGCAAAGACGGCCTAACGGATTTAGATTGAATTTGGCACAAAGATATATTATATCTTGGAAACGTAACAGATAGGATACCTACTTTATCCCGGTAGCCTACTACCTAACCTATTTCCGGGTGATATTTTCCGACCGCTATACGGGCCAAGCCACTGGCAAAAGTACTATTTCTATAATTATGTTCGGTGTTTAGATTGAGTGTCTGTAAAATAGGAGCGTTAAGAAAAACCAGGAAGACTTATATTCAACTAAACCAAGCCCTATGTCGCAGTCTTCTTACTCTGAATACTATTACTCTTATTTTAAAAACACCAACACACATGATGTTCTCATAAACTATGAATCCTAAGTAATATGAATTATAATCCTATTACTACTAATATTATAAAAGTGAAAATATGTATGATTGGGTGTTTCTTTCTCAATCACGCAAAAATGGCTGAATGGATCTGGATTGAAAATAGCACACAGAGTCTATAATATATTACCTATAATAACATGGAATAACACATTCTTATCTTGGTAGTACGTCCTCTTGCATTAATTTCCGACATCCACGCGGGCGAAGCCGCGGCAAAAAGCTAGTGTGAAATAAAAATATTTTGATTTGATTTGATTGAATGGAGCCGCATGGCTGTTAATACTTAACTACAAGCCCCGTCGTAAGATACTGAAGATGTTTTCTTCTCATATTCAGAAAAAAACTTTGCCCTGGAGTGGGTCAATTTCAGACAAGGGCAGAATACAGAACAGCCAGACTGATGTGTTGGTAATCCTAAATGGTCATTGCGTAACACATTATACATCAGAGTCTGGAACATTTTGAAGGACATTCCTAACCCATTGCTTCATATGTTTGAAAAAGTTGTCTATTCAACAACGTAAATAACGCAATGCATGTTGTTGAACTGTCAAAATTAAAGCCATTCCTACTGTTAGTGTGTTACGCAGTTACCCCTCTGTGCCTTGTGTCATTTAAATAACTCTCTAAGCTTACCCATAATTTTATCTTTAAATTAAGTTGACATAATCGTAACAACATTTTTCCAACTTAATTAAGGCAGGTACAATAAAATCACTAACTTAGTATTATTGTAAGTTATAACTTACGCTTAATGTTCTAATATTTTGTGATTACTAACTAAATTATTCGCCTATTAGTTTAAATTAAGTTTTATTTCTTGATTTAGTAATCGGCCGGATATGTTACACTCATTTTTAAATAGATTAAGAGAAAATGATGTCATTGATATAAAATATGTGATAGGTTTGAATTGTGTGCGAAAGAATTACAGGCTTAAAAAAAAAAAAAATTTTTTTTTGATGGTGCCAGCTGGTTAAAAAAGAGGCTGTTTATTTTTATGGAAAAAAAAACCTCCGTTTCTTTACGAATTATTTTTATTTGTGGGTAAACTTATGGGGATTTCAAACTCAAAGCATTTATTTCAAATAGGTACATATTAGAGCAGTGGTTACCCAGTGGTCACCGCACCGGCACAGACTTACGATTTGTAGGACTTTGTGCAAATAATTTCATCACCACAACTTTGAAAACAGTGAAGGCTAACATCAGCAGCCTATAATGTTCCCACTGCTGGGACACAGGCCTCCTCTCGGTGAGAGAAAGTGGGCCATAATCCACCACGCGGGCCCAGTGATGGTTGGTAGATGTTACAGGCTGACATGCTGAATGTGAAGGCTAACATCGTGGGGAAACCGGCATATCCTAGAACCAAAAATTCAGTGCCATGTGACAGCTACCAACCCGCACTGGGCCCGCGTGGCAGATTACGGCCCACTCCTTCTCACCGAGAGGAGGCCTGTGTCCCAGCAGTGGGAACGTTATAGACTGATTATGTAGGAATATAAGTATACCTTTTGAACGTCAAACTGACTTTATAGGGTTACTCTTAATTACTAGGTCGGTTGAAAAGAAACCCATGAAAGCTTCAAGAAGAAGAAGTGAATAGAGGCTTATAGCCAATTCACCAAAATTTTTTTAACCGAGGAAAAAACGGAGGAGGTTCCCAATTCGACGCGTATATTTTTTTTTATGTATGAGCACACTTTACTTTTTACATAGTAGTCCGATTGTGATAATTCTTTTTTTATTGGAAAGGGTATACCCCGAAAATGGTCTCATATAAATTTGAAAAACAAAATCGAACCCTAAGGGTCGGAAAACAGGGGATGATTGATTGTTCACTCACTGATTGTAATGTATGACCACGCATAACTTTATACACAGTTGTCCGATTTTGATAATTCTTTTTTTATTGGATAGAATTACCTTGTCAAGTATTACTAGTACATTAAAGCCGCAAAAAATCAATAAACAAAGATCACTCAAAGCGCCGACTCATAATTTTAAGGTTTATTATTTTTGCTTTTCAGATTTTGCGACGGTTTATTTTTTTTGTTAAAAAGTTTTATTTTAAAGAAACCTTGAAACTTTTCATCTTGAAATCATTATTCTCCTGCCCTTATCCCAATTTATTTAGGGTTCGGGCAACATGTCTTTTTCTTCCACATTTCTCTATTAGTCGTCATCTCAGTAGTCACCCCCTTGATATCCATATCATCATTCACACAGTCCATTTCGTTTCTTTGGTCTCCCTCTGCTCAAGCCATTGACTCTTTATCTTGAAAATAAAATTCAAATTCCGAATTTGAAAACTGCACCGGCGACGACGATACTAATGGGGCGGTACCATACATTTATCTTGTCTCAATAATTGTGCAATCCATTTTTAATATGACAGCCAATATTTTCCCGATAAAAATAATTACAAAAAGTCACCCACGATGACCAAAGTTAAGAGCACCAGGTTACCGTTAACTGTTACCGAAACAATAAAATTGCCACGCCCCGCCCAACGGCGCACGCGCATAAATCAATACAAAACACAATTATAAGAAATTACACCAGCTGTTATAATTAAAAATGGTTGTATTTCATTAATGTGTCAATTATTAACAAATATAGGGGACCACCAGGTTGTTGCGTGGGTTTAAATATATAGGTTGAATTGTAAACTTTTCTTTTTTCCAGAATTTTCCAAAAATGTCATGTTTATGTCTCATAGAGATATTTATAGATTCATAAATTCTCAAACATAAAATTATTGTCGACGGTTTTCTGTCATATTTTTCTGATTGGATGGACGTCTTTCAGTCGATATGAAGAACAGTCATCTTCTAGATTCATCTGTAAAAGCTGATCTTTTCTGAAACCAGAAGAGCATGGATTAAAGACATGTATGGTAAGAAAATGATATAGATAGGAAGGGGTACCTATTAAGATGACGACTAATATAGAAGTGTGGATGAAAATTGCATATTACGCCAACCCGAAGTAAATTGGGTTAAGGACAAGAATAATGATAAGATAGTTACCGACTACAAAAACGATACCATTTACAAAATTGTAATTTCTCTATATTAAATAGATGTTTTATGTTACCCAACTACAACCTTTACTGTGACGAAGACAAGCCACAAATTAATACATGAATATCATCCGCTTAACATTTGATTTTTAAACAGCTGTAAAATACGCTATACCCATCACTTCCACATAATTGGTTTCTACATTATTGTATATGCAAATATAAATAATGATATCAAAATGAAATACAAAATGATCAATGATAAACACATGATGGTTAATTAATCAAAAATCAGAAGCGTTTTTAACCAAAAATATAATTATCGCCCATCAGAATGAAAAGTTTTAATCGTTAATAACTCTTTCTCTATGTAAGTAGGTATTAATATAGGTTTCCGTTATAAAAACTCTTTGGTATTCTACCGATAATTATTTCATTTGACCTCTGATGTATTGACAAGTGATTAAATGTGTCTATTTATTTTATTTAAGCTGTTTGTAGACTGATGAAGAAGTTCAAATGATAATGACTTGATTATTTTTTTCTGGCGGTTTCAACAGTTAGTTTTAACGGCTACTTGGAACTTAGTTTAGCAGGATAAACCCTATAACATTTTAGATGTGAGTTGTTATTAATATGTATAATGTCATACATATTTCTCGTAGTATTAAACATGTTATACATCCTCAGATAGGTAGTCAGTCCTTATAATGGTATTCAGCTACTTCCGAATAGACTTGTAGCCAACCCCAACATAGTTGAGAAGAGACTAGGCAAATGTATTAAAAACCAGATACCTACTTGTCCTTTCAAAACGGCAGGTTTAATTAAACAAGGAATGTTTTGTAAGTATGCATTATATAAGCCTGTAGTGCTACACACTGCCGAAATAAACCTCCTCTCTTCGAGAGGGAGAGAGCTGTAATCTAACACGCGGGCCCAGTGCGGGTTGGTAAATGTCACATGTGTTCGAATTTTACACGCTTTATATTAGCTTCACTTGTATGTTTGTTTGTAACCGACTCCTTATAGCGTGATTTTGACCCACTTTAAACGACCAGATTTCATTTAAACTCTGTAGACTTATCGAGGACCGATGACAATACTATAATTTCATAAATTTGTGCCATTATCCTTGCCAGGGTTACCAGGACAGCAAAAAAACTGTCTTCGAAAACTACGCTGACATACGTCATAAACTACGCTGAAATACGTCTCAAAATTCGAAACACCCTAAAAATAGAAAATAAATAATAGTTTAAAAAAACTAAAAAACACGCTTCCATAGAAAACCAAACTAAAAAGTAGAAAATAATGGAAAAAAAGCGTGGGGTGCCTGATATCAATAAAAAATACCTTAAAAAGCACAGACTTTTTGGTTCTAGGGCATGCCGGTTTTCACACCAGGATTTCCTTCACCATTTTGAGAGTAATGGTGATGAAATTATTTAGAAGCCACGACCTATAAACTCCTAAGTCGGGCCGTGAACACTGGGCCACCTCTGTCCATATTTTATATAATTATGAGGAAAAGTAAAATTGGTTTTCCCACGTCTTCATACAAAACTCTCAACAAACACGAAATTCTCATTTAGATCAGCTGTTTATTATTAAAACGTAAATAAAGTTGTCTCCCAATAACGGGGAGCAATATCAAAGTTTTATGATATTTTTATTGGTAAATTTTACAGTACCGATAAAATAAATCGGCCGGCCGCTTTGACAACAAGTAAAACACAGCTTTTTACTGGCTAACGTACATTTATATACTTTTACAACTTAAGAAGTAAATACAGGTCCATTTATTAATCTAAATTAGAAGTTTCTAGTCGCTAGCAGCCAGTAGATTGTACCAAAGTGGCTTAACAGTAAACATAGAGATTTAAAAAAGCCGCGGCGTCCGAAACTCAATTATCTATACGACCAATTGTCCGAAGCCCGGACCAATAAAATTAATCTGAACACAACCAACGCCATTACATACGGGACCGTATTAATCTCAAAGCGTTGATTAGTAAAACTATAAAAGCGGAAGTATCACAAGAATGCGGTTAATGAGAGACTGAAACCCGATTTTATGGTTGATCGTTAAAATGGCCGACAATTGTCTAATTGTTGCCTACTAAACAACTAACATCGTGGGAAGACGATGCCTCACTGACGGTGAAAGTCAAAAACTTGACGGTTTTATAGCGTCACCCGAATTCGAAATTCGAATTGTAATCGAAACAACGAATCGCTTTTAGGTTCTTATTTTTTTTAAATCAATTTGTTTTTTATTTTATTAAAAAGGTTTTTATTGGCTTCTTAGTTAGATTAGAAACTTTCAAAACAGTGGCTTTTAAGTATTAAAGCGTGTGTCGGGGTTCATTTATTATTTTTAAGTGATGAGATCACGACCTTGTGTAAATCCGTCATTAGGTCATTGTGATTATAAAAGTGGGCAGTGGCTGTTAATAACTAAAAGGGCAGTTGTACTATTGATTAATCATGACTGTGATTTATGGAATAATGAATCACTAACATTATCTTCTTGTGGTGAAGAAAAATACCAGTAATCTTGTTGTTATTTAAAAACCTTCTTCTTAAGTAATATGAAGCAATAGGTCTACTAATTATTTCATTGATTTCATCCGAAATAAAATATAACAAAACTTCTCTTTTCATTGTATCCTTTCCAATTTCAAATGATTTGCAAAACAAAATAAAAGCCAGTAATGTTGTTGTTATTTAAAAACCTTCTATCTTTTGTAATATGAAGCAATAGATCTACCAATTATTTCATTGACTTTCATCTGAAATATAACATAACTAAAATTCTCTTGTAATTGTATCCTTTCCAATTTCAAATGATTTGCAAAACAAAACACAAATAGTCCCTCATTAGACGCAACAACTATCAAATCGAATCAATTCAACAACCATTCAATTTCGAAAATCGAATCTCAATCTAACCACACAAGTACACAAATTATACACAGAAGTACACAAAGTACAAAACTATACAAGATTGCATAAAAACACCAAGTAAAGACAGGCTCTATTCAAACGCGCCGACATTTTTCCGCCGCGTTTTTCCTCGACAGTTCGCAAGCGCAACATTGAATGCGACGCGACAATACGTCGGCGACACGTTGTTGACAAGTCGCGTTGTCGGATGCCACTTTAACGTTAATTGGATGTGTTTCCATCATTGATTTGTGGGTAGTTATTTGCTTCTGCTATGTTCTTGCTGGATTGATCATGAGAACTTTGTGTTGAAAAGAAAATGTTGTAATCCGGAATTAATTAATTAGGGACAGATATAATGTATCAAAAATTGGTATAGGTACAATGTGACCAAAGTAGTTGTAATGTCAATCAAATCAATCAATCAATCAATCAATCAATCAAAATATTTTTATTTCACATAAACCTACAAGGGCACTTATGAAACGTCAGAAGCTAGGTGTCGAAAATTTAAACTGATTTCCTTAGAACTCTAGCTGAAAGTAAAAGTTTAAAAAAAATGGAAAACCAGATAAGGATTTTAGATATATAATCAAGTTTAAGTGACAGATGGGCTATGTTGTGAATTATGTACCTACCTATTATTTTTATAGAGGTGAAAGAAAAGAACGTCTTTTTTTTTGTTCTCAGTTCTTAGCAGAATGGGTCTGCTCTTGTCCTCAAGCACACCTGGTGGAAATTTATTAAAAATTGGACTAAATTTTAACCCTTCATACACCGTCTCGGAACTATTTACTAAACAAATAAGGTAATGCTACAAAAAATACCCACCGTACATGAGCTGACACAGATTCAAACAATGATAGCCCGTCATCCATCACACATAAGCACAATTTTATGCACATAACTTCGACAAAGACAACACAATAAATAATCCCAACTAATTATATTTATACGCCATGTTCACTAACCTTAACACAGATAAAAACTTCATACAATACTAATTACATAACAAAACGTGTCACCGATTAAACAAGCCACTTAGATAAAATCAGTCATATATTATTAAAAAAGGTAAAAACCGTCAAAGCGTGACAACACAATGGTTATAATCGTATGAACACGCGAACAAACACACCCAGTTTTTGTTCGACCAATCAACAATAATCAACAAGCTATTACATGCCCTGCTAACCCTGTAATTGTTGTAATAAAAAATACTTAGCGAGTGCATTACGTGCAATCTCGCACTATAGTTTTACCAAGTTACATTTATCACTAATAGAGTAAAACCCATACAATTTTACACCTTATGGTTCTTATCATAAAGGTGTTGTGTGGTTTTTGCAACGGTAAAATTCAGTGTGCATCGAAGCGTTAAGCCTCTGATTTTGGTATGGAATGTCTAAGGGCGTCAGTCTAATTGAACTGATTTTTGTTTTATACGATTTACACTAAATTTCCTTTGTTCTGTCGCTTAGTCGTGAATGTGTGTTCTTTAGGTTAAGATGGCGTATAGCTGATGTTGTTATTGCGACGATTATTAGTTGGTAATAGTGTCAAGTTTTTTAATTGAAATGGTTTTAAAGGTTATTTATAATTAGGATTAAAGTAATTTATTTATTCTTGTTAGACTTGTTACAAGTTTAGAGGTTACTTTTTACTTAGATATATTTTAGTAACCTATAATTAGGAATATTCAATTTTAAATAATTATGTTTCTGTTGCGTATTTAAATTATTTTACAGTTTTTACTATAACGAACGAGAAAACACGCGGACCACCAAGCAACTTCAAAACAATATTTCGTACAATTCAATAAAAATTCCGTACAGCCAAACCAATATCGTAAAAAATATTGTAAATCTTAATGTTTACCATTAACGTGAGTCTATTGTGCCGAATGTACATTACAATTATAAATAATTGATAAGTGCCATGTTATTACTAGCTGTAAAAGTAATGGCGGGCACGCGTTTGAGGGTTATACTGTGTAATTACGAATGATACTAGAGTATCATGTATGGCGAAGATAGGTGTTTGGTTTCATATTACTTTGGGGCCTGAGGCTTTGGTTAGATATTTTGGGGTTAAGCTGAGTAAAAGTAAATAGTATGAAGTTTCACAAGAAAATGATTCTCATCTCACGTCAAATGAGTAGGAAAAAGTGTCTGCTTGCATTGATCTATGTTCTTAGCGTGTCGACAGCAACCTACAATCCAACCAGCACAGAATTTGGCTACGATTTTGGCAGTGTCATAGGCATCCACTAGTTCCAATTTCAATCCATCAATTCAATAGCATTCAGACAACAGCACACGCTGGACACAATATTCAAAGTAAAAGATCAATCTTATTATTATCAAAGAAAAGTCCCGTACATATTTCCCAAAAACTGAAGAAAAAAATTTTTTTTTTCAAATTCTCAAGTTTATCATTCTACGTCTATTCCGTATCATAGGACGGAACCTTCAGTCCAAAAACGATTCTAACTTGACCATATTTTGACCAAACCCATTGCTCAACTATCACCGTGTGCAACCATTTAAATGATATTATTTCAGATTTTATGGTCCATTTTATTTATTACTTTTTTTCAGATTGTGTATTGAGAAGAACGTTATTGTTCGATATTAGAAACAGTTTTTATTAAACCCGTTTTTTTGTCTTACAATTTAAATGATGTCTAAGGTTAGTCTGCTAACAAAATAAAGAGTTATTAAGACTAGTTTTTGCTTCCAAAAATCATTTGATTCATTAATTTGATTTAATAGGTGGAATCATTAAATTATATTTGCAAAATCTATTGTAAGAAACGTTTAATTGCTAATAATGTAGTTTTTATATGATGAAGAGCTTTTTGTGTAGTTACATTGTAAAAACTGCTACTTTAAATTACATTGGAGTTGAATAGAAAAAAAAAAAACAAATTCAAGATAGGACGTTAGCACATTGAGAAAAATAATAACAATGACAATCACAGACAATAGGAGGAAACCAATGAATAGTAATACAAAATGTTTTAAACAATGAAAAAATAAGAAGCGATTGGCGTAAGAAGTCTCTAGAGGAACAAAGGAATGATGATACATACAGGCTAAAAAATATGCCCAAGTGCCAAAACGAAAACGTTTACTACCTCTGCATTTGCTGGATGAGGTTCGCTTGCCGCTGAACCAAGTGCCTCGAGTTAACCAATTATTTTTGCCGAAGAAATTCTAAAGAAAAATGGATTCGAACACCAATTAGTAAGTGAGCATCGTATACACGACAGGACAACTAACCTTAGAATTGAATTCCGATGTCCGGCGGCCATTTGTACGTTTTCACGGCTCAGCTAGTTAGAGGCAGCCATTGATCCGTCCATCTGTACATGCACAATGGCGCGGTTGGCGCCTAAGACCATTTAGCAGTCGTGTACCAAGAGTTGGGTGATAGATGATTTTTGTAATAGTATTTACAATATTATTTTGTATTGCAAACACTTGTTATTCAGGTTGTTTTGTTGTGGCTGTATTTGAGTTTAGTGCTAGAAATGTTGGATCTAGTATTGCGTTGAATTGTGTAATTTCAAGTTAGTAATTTGGGAAGGGAATTCCTTAAGTTGCCTTGTTTTAAAATTTTGTTAAGGCTGTGTTGTAAGTTATTACCATAAAACCTATTGAGATACTCCAGCAGAAAAACCCAGTAAGTAACTGCAGGGTCTCAGGACTGGGATTGCAACATTCAATTGTGTAGAGTAAAACTACAAATGGTTACAAGTATCGGAATAATATTGGAGCATCACAACAAGATGTTTCTGGAAAATGTAAATCTTCCACTCTCATGCCAAAAATTACTTTACTCTTTGGAAGATCTGTATATTAGTTTTCTGTCACCGAATTCCAAAATTAAAGTTACTTTTCACTTTTTTTTTGTTATTTTTATTTTTCACATTTTAGTTATGGAAGTATGAGAATATCAGCACAATACACAAAGTGGATTAAATACGTATTATCGAAGCTAACGCAAAAACTACACAAGCAAGGTTAACAAAATTTATATGGCAACACCCTAGAGGGTTTTTTAAATCGATTTACGATTGCCGAAGATATCGCGGAAAATACATACAAAAAAGTAATATATGAATTGAGAAGACTATAGAAGAATCTATTTGAAGTAAAATAAACACTAGTGACTGCCTATTGGTATATAATGGCAATTTATTTATTTACAATATGAGGTATTATAATGAGAGGTCCAATTTGACAGATTACCCCATTGATGTTTTCTCCATGACTTTCGCATCATACCCCATTCTTCCCTATTTAAACGGTGTAACTACTGCACGTCTGTGTAGCGTGAAAAATGTATATGTTGTAGTACTCGAGTTTTGGGTCTCTGTGTACACTTTTTATTTTTAAGTTTTTCTCTTTTGTCTCTAATATTCATATGCTAATGTCATGGATACCTGTTATTTGCATGATTACTGAAGTGCCAATTTTGAATTTTATTTTAATTGAATTGTAAGTGACTGTGCTGTTGGTGTGCTTATCTATACATCTATACAAATAAATAAAATTGGAGTGTCTGTTTTTAATATTAAGATAACCACTTTTTACTAAGTGCATATGGATGTATACACGATACATATACCAAAACAACACTTTTTACAATTTTTGTCTGTCTGTCTGTCTGTCTGTCTGTCTGTTCGTTCCCGCTAATCTCGGAAATGGCTGGACCGATTTTGACGGGACTTTCACTGGCAGATAGCTGATGTAACAAGGAGTAACTTAGGCTACTTTTATTTTAGAAAGATTCTTTTATTTTAGAAAAAAATAACTGTCTTCGAAAACTACGCTGAAATACGTCTCAAAATTCGAAAAACCCTGGCTGAATCCTACGAAATAGATCAAAATAATGTACTACAGTATTGTACACCTTAAAAAGGCCTACAAAAATGTCCTCAATGGTATATGTCTATCTCTTAGGGATAACCCACAATAACCATTTTTTATCTTTTACTTTTTACGAGAAATAAGGGCTTAATTACGAAGCGATTTTAAGCAATACAGCATTAATCCTTATCCAATTAAGTACCTTAAATACATTGTGCATTTAATATAGATCAATATGGCCCTTTACAGCATGTAATTTAAATGAATATCTTAGAAGATATTAGAGATTTAAAAAGTGGGCGCAGAGCGCGTTGGCAGGGGCCGGGTAGTACAGGATAAGTAGGATTGTAATTCATATTACTTTGGCTTCAAAGTAATTGCGAATATCATGTGTGTTCATTATACTCAAAATAAACCTAATAGTATTATTTCAAGTAAGAGACCGCGAAATTGCTTAGATGTTTAGATTTTTGGATGTTTGTTTCTCAATGATGCAAAGACGGCTAAACGGATTTAGATCGAATTTGGCACAAAGATATATTATATCATGGATACGTAACAGATAGGATACCTACTTTATCCCGGTAGTAGGTTCCCGGGTGTTATTTTCCAACAGCTATACGGGCCAAGCCACTGGCAAAAGTACTATTACTATAATTATGTTCGGTGTCTGGTAAATGATTGAGTGTCTGTATAGGTAAAATAGGAGCGTTAAGAAAAACCAGGAAGACTTATATTCAACTAAACCAAGCCCTATGTCACAGTCTTCTTACTCTGAATACTATTACTTTTATTTTAAAAACACCAACACACATGATGTTCTCATAAACTATGAATCCTAACAATCCTTGGCTGAATGGATCTGGATCGAAAATAGCACACAGAGTCCTATAATATATATTACCTATATAACCTGGAATAACACATTCTTATCGCGGTAGTACGTCCTCTTGCATTAATTTCCGACATCCACGCGGGCGAAGCCGCGGGCAAATAATATTATAAATGTGAAAATATGTATGATTGGGTTGTTGTTTCTCAATCACACAAAAATGGCTGAATGGATCTGGATCGAAAATAGCACACAGAGTCTATATTACCTATATAACCTGGAATAACACATTCTTATCGCGGTTATACGTCCTCTTGCATTAATTTCCGACATCCACGCGGGCGAAACCGCGGGCAAAAGCTAGTTATAAATAAATAAATAAAATATCCTACCATCTTTTCTTCAAGTGCCTTACAAGGAATATACTGCCAACAATGGACGTCTTGATACAATACTAGAGAATGGGCAGCAGCGTTCTCGATGCATTATACCAGCATACCACAACCCGCCTGCCAAGCGTCGCAATTATAGAAACCCTCCCCCCCCCCAAATTGGGGGAGGCTTATGTCCAGCAGTGGATGTCTTTCGACGAACATGAAAATGATGCTGAGTAATACAGTAAAGTGCATCAAAATACTTAATGAAAAAATTCTAAAAGAAGTATTGCATTAAAATCTTATAGAAGCTATAAATGTTCCTGCATCCATTAAATATATATTTAGTCCGAGCGTCTATCTGAGCTACATATTATAATATATGTGCGTACGCACGTTAATGTGTTTCTTTTTGTTTATCAATTTGTATTTGTCCCCATATTATCGGCAACACACCGGTCGGCTTACTTCAGAAGGTTTAAGGTTTTTATAGAGCTGATGAGGCTTCGGTGTGACAAGTTGGTTTGGTGTGTTGTAACTGATTAAGGGCTGAAAAAATAGTGGCTAGAGTAATGGTGGCTCAATGGTAACGGCCGCATTACGAGATCCTGGAGTAGATCCCAAGCAATTACTTTGTGTAATTTATTCGATCATCATTACTCTCATAAGAAGGAAATCATCGTGCGTCATCATGTGACATCTACCAATTCGCATTGAGCCCATGTGATCGAAGATTGTTTATGATGGTCCGGAAAATCGCCTGTAATACAAATGATAATACAATCACAGGTCAGAGTCCTTGAAAACGGAGAGTTTTTTAAACTCTTTTTTCAGCTCAATGACCCCCACTATTATTTCTGTGCCCATGGTGAATCATACTGCAATAATTGGCACACTAGGAGACAATAGAAGTATGCAGAAAAGCAATAGGCAAATTCTGCAATGAGATAATACAAGTTAGATTGCTTGAAATTAGCCACGAGGTTATTAATGGCAAAATATGAGTTAAGTTCAATGCAGTCCTCTTTATAAAATATCCTGCGAACGGTATCATCCTCTCCATAAACTCCCCTTGAACGCGTCGACATTTCTCATACACGTTACTACCGAGCCGGTTCATCGCACGGTTTATTGGTCCACGTTTGTTACCCAGATAAACCTTTGTATTAGCTTTTATAATACTATCTTTGGACTATATATTGTGGCCGCTAACCACTTTAATGATTAAAAACACGATGCCGTAAAATTGTGCTTGATTTTTTATTGGTACAATTATTAATTTTGATATACATTTATGAGAAAGTAATTGCTGTTTAGTCGGACTGTGTAGTGTTTTCAATTCTTTTGCTTCTTACAAGCTGGCAATGAATACTTATAGACAATTAGTATTTAACCTTGTATTTTCTAAATGAATCATAGTTTTTTGTTTTTCGTTTTTTTTTTTAACCTAACCGATTTCGAGGGATTATTTATAATAATTATAATATAATAATAGTAATATCTTAAGACAACCAACACAACGTTATCTGATCCCAAACTAGGCAGAGTCTGTACTATGGCAACCAGACAACTGATAAACATACTTATATATTTCTAAATACATACATATTATAGATAAATTACACCCAAACACAGAACAAATGATTGTGCTCATCACACAAAGATTTGTCCTGGTTGGGAATCGAACCCACGACCTCAGTCACTAACCACTCGACTTACAGGCCAGTCTATTAACAATTCAGTGCCTGTCTATCAACAGTCTATTATAATTCCAGGAGTCTGACTCTTAGTAATGATTTCTACATGATTTTAGAATTTTTAAGATTTTTTTCGAACCCAAGCTTATTCGAAATTCAGTATCGACGCCATTATTTTTAGTGAAGATTAATATAAGATACAAGAATCTTCACTAGATGCACCGTGTTCAGGATTATCGTATACTGTTTCGAGCTGCATGTTGGTTCTGTTAAAACCTCACCGTGAGAACTTAGGTGAAGTGACCTAAAAGTGAGCTGTCATTTCATCTTATGCGGAGGGATTAACACTAGTGAGAGCTCACTTCAAGTTCACTTCATGCAAGTTATCACAGTGAGATTTTTACAGAATTACACTCCTGAACCAGATAGTCTAAAGAGAATTTTCCTCTTATGTGATGGTGTTGGTATTACAATGATCGGTGAGTCTTAATTTTATACTAGAATTTTCTAAAACCTTATAATTGATTGTACCTAAGTCAATCTGCCTAGCGTTGTTCAAACTACATTGGGGTCAACTTCCAGTCTAAACAGTTAAAGCTGAGAACCAGAATTTTACATAAGTGACTATCTATCTGACCTCCATAACTTTTGTGGTTCTCGTCAACCGTAAACACTTTAATAAATCTACGAATGACAACCGAGACTAAAGGCTTAACATCACTACCCAATGTCATAATAGATAAATGATTTTATTTTTCTGTACGTAGGTTTGTACAAACACTTATAAAAAAAGAACCTCGAAAATTGAGTGGACCTGTCCAGTCAATGCACGCATTCGTCAGTAATTCTGCAACTCAACAATCGTGCTAAACCAGGTGATATTTACCAACCCAACTGGGCTCTCCTAGTGGATCGCGCTCAGGTCCTTCTCATCATATGGAGGCCTGTGTCTGGTGCCTGCCTGGTTATGTGCAGCTCAAGTCAAAAACGTAAGGAGCTCATTCATACCTAAGTGCTATACAAAAAAATATACCATATCAATTTTACTTATCAGCACAATCAGAGACTATTACGTTCATCTTCCCACCACACTCACGTATAAGCAGAATAACGCCTTCCTTTCCAGCAATAGCCTTTTGTTAAAAGATAACGCCAGCACAAACGAGCCACGATAAGACATTATTAGTACCAGAGCCAGTATACGTTTTTCAATTGTATTAAGTTACATACAAAGATAGAATGCAATCAGGGACGTGGTATATGTTATTACTAAAGATATTTGCATACAAGCAATAACATTGTTTTGGTTTTATGTATATCTGTAGGGCTTAATAGTTAATGTGGGATTGAAATAAAGCGCAATGCGCAGCGAACGGGTGAAATAAAGCGCGGTTCGTATAGGGCGGATGAGGCAAGATGTGTTGCGGATATGAAGATAAGCTTTTCTATCTGTGTGTAGATTGTGTATAAATATTATGGATTAGTGTAGGAGGTCCATTTTTCTGATGCATTGTAACTAATTATATCAGTAAATTATGAAAATCAATTTAACTAGCTTTTTACAAACTACAAGTATTTTGGAGTAGGATTCCAGTCCAACCGGAGGCAGATAAAGCGACTGCCTATCTGACTCCAGTTACTAGGTGACATGAGTCAGACTTTCGGACTTCATACTACCAGTAACGACTGTCACGGATCTAGAAAAAACAGCCAGGACCACCGGCTTAACGTGCTTTTCAAGGCACGGGATCATTTTGATATTTATTGGATGGGTGTCACGGACCCACCGCGCTTCGCTTGCCCAGTGCGGCTGTCATAGCCACGAGCTCCTCATATCCGAGAAAGGTGATGTATGGTATCTAGTCGAAATCACATTCAATGGACTACAGCGCGTAAATGCGTAATAGCATAGCATACCCTAGTGAAAAAGATACAGTAGGGATAACGAACAAAATGAATGAATTTTTGAAAACTGTGGGTATCTAAACTTATCCCTATGTTTTAAATTTGATTTTGCATATATAACTTTGATTTAATTTAGATTATGATTTTAATTTAATTTATTTTACTGTAATTTTTTGTATAATGGGTTATATAATTATTTAAAATAAATAGAGTTTTATTTATTTTATTTTTAAGTAATGAACATTCTGCAACTTAAATTGAGTTCATGTCTTTTGTTCAGTGTACGGTTACACACTAACAGTTTACATGGCTTTCATTTAAACAGTTCATAAAAATTCATTGCTTACATACGCTGTTGTGCAGATCAGTTTTTCGAACATATGAAGCAATGGACTGATTGTTTCTGATTGATAGTGTATTTCGTAATAAGAATGGATGGTTCTCTGATGGTGTGGATTGTGTTTACATATATCTACAATATAGGAGTATTCAAGTGTCTATAATACTTTAAAGTTAACTCCTACTGCAAGGACTTGATGACACTGCAGAAATATATCATTAATTTCTTAAAGTAATCCTGTAGTTACAGTAAGCGTTGAATTTATACAAAATCGATTAGGTAACTAGTTACCTTAGATCTAGACTTTAAATTCTACAACCGTATCTGTTAATCCTCTCAGAATGCACTGTGCTATTAGCCTAGATGCTTATCCAGGAGAAAATAGGTTTTGCAATACGTATAGAGTTTTATTGCATATAATGTTCCCACTGCGGGGACACAAGCAGGCGTCCTCTAGGTGATGAGTAGTGTCCGTAACGCGGGTAGTGATGGCCCAGTGGTAGCGACCTTATTTACTTATCGGTCGTAGGTTCAAACGTAGACAAGCGATTTACTTTGTATACATTATTTCATTACCACTGCTTTCAAAACTACGAAGGAAAATTTCGTGCGGAAACCAGCATATTCTACAACCAAAAAATCGAAAAATGTGACATGTAGCCAAAAAATCATCCGCGTGATTGATATCGGCTCACTCCATTTTACCGAGAGGAGGCCTGTATCCCAGCAGTGCAAACATTGTAGGCTGATTATGTACAGTTTTATATATCTAATAACTGTTTCCACATTAAATGGGATATTCGCAGGCAGAAGACAGTCTCTATTTTGTTCATAAGTAATTAAGTATACTTTTAATTCTAAAAATAGAATTCTTTGTATAACTTCAAACCCCGCCATCTTAATTCCCCGTCCGCCATTTTGCCACAGATTCACATTATCATCGTCCACAGATAATCAACTATGAATGAATGGAATATCCATCTAAGTCGACACAATAAAAATACTCAATGAGCATTGACATACAAAAACGTCGCCGGTCTTAATGAGTTGCCAGAGATAAAAAACGCCGCGGCGGCACCACAAAGGATGGCAGAGCAAATAAAAGATCACAGTCAATGTAAAAGGTTTGCGTATTGTTTTATATTAAAGTGAAATAACAATAGGTAGCCCTTTCAATGGATAATGCCGCCACAATGAGAGAGGTTAAGCTAGGTTTGTATGGTGGTGAGAATGTGGCCATGTGTTGCTTGTGTGTTGGTGATGTCCTACTCTTAACTGCTATGAAAATCATGAGTGGGAATTATGAGGAATCTTTGCAACTTGTGAGAGAGATAACTACTACGTTGAGGTCCTTCAGTTCTGAGTCGAGCTGCACCCCTACTGATGAATGCAAGCCCTGACTGGACAAGTCTACTCAATCTGTATGGTGCTTTCCACAAAAGACTTATTGGGACACCAATTTACATGGTCTTCACATGATCTGACCAAGGTTAAGCCAGGACTTTAAAAGCGACCTTTAAGTTTGTTTCGGCCATTCTAGTCAGATAAGAATCACCGACCTTATTTAGTTTTAAAAATATGATCGACTTATCAAAGTGTTAATAGTACAAACATAATGACAGAAATAAAATTATTTAATTAAAAGAAAGAAACAATAATTTATTTGGGGCACGCACAGGGAATACAAACAATTAAAAAATACATTAAAAATAATAAAATCATGAAAACAAAAAAAAATGTGTGTGAATCTTAACCAGGTCTAGTCCGCGTTCTTCAGAAGCTCACCCTGGTGGATGCAGCTGTTCGTCTGCCAAAACTCCTTCCGTAGTACACCATCATTCTCCTGCCCTGATCCCAATTTATTTGGGGTTAGCGCAACATGTCTTTTTCTTCCACACTTCACTATTAGTCGTCATCTCAGTAGTCACCGCTTTTCTATCCATATCATAATTCACACAGTCCATCCATCGTTTTTTTGGTGTCCCTCTACTCTTAAGCCATCGACATTCATACTCAATACTTTCTTCACGACATTTTCCGCATTCGTCCTTCCTCATTTCTCCTTCCGTAGTACACCATGCTTGCAAATGAAATTATAATCATAGAAATTGATTCCTTGTAACTTTTCAAAACACAAACAAAAATATGTCCTCCATAGAACCCAACCCTAGCGGGATCCGAACATAAGTGGACACCGTAGTGCCTTGTGAACATAATGTAGTAGTGAAATACAACATCACATTGTTCCGTCACCTGCACACGTCACCACGCATTCGCTTACACTTCTTATTATCTGAACACTCATCACGCTTTTGTTTCTGAGAGGGTCAGTACAGTAAGTAGTGTTGGAGGTTGTTTTTGCAGATTTTTGTCCCATTGTGATTTGGGACTAGACGAAAAACGTTTGTCCCGCAAATTGACGGGCGATGTCGAGCGATGTCCTGCGATATTTCAGGGGACATAGTTGTGACGTTTTAATCGCCTCATGAAAATTTGATTTAATAAATGAGCTGACAGACCTGTTGGTCTAGTGGTTAGCGACCCTGACTGCTATGCCGGAGGCCGTGGGTTCGATTCCCACCCAGGACAAATGTTTGTGTGATGAGCACGATCATTTGTTCTGTGTCTGGGTGTAATTTATCTATAATATGTATGTATTTAGAAATATATAAGTATGTTTATCAATTGTCTAGTACCCATAACACAAGCTCTGCTTAGCTTGGGACTAGATGGCGTTGTGTGATAGTTGTGGAATATTATTATTATATTATTATTTATCTGTTAATATATCTCGGGATCCTAGGATCCCGGTCTTTTGGAAGGCGTACGAGGGGCCGAAGCCAACTCGCAGAGGCCCCTTAGAAAATTTAGATGACGTGAGGCACTAACCGACGATTATCCCCGTATGCACTGTGCAAGTGCACCCAAGGACAACCCCCGGCCGGTGTTGGACTATTGCAGGATGTGGAAACCAAGATGCTGGACTATTTATTTGGCTGGCTAAAATGGACTGGTTACCAAGAACTATGGAAAGCCTATGGCTCCTGCCGCATCAATGTTTTGAATATACACGGATTAAATGGCAGGGGGTGACTTGCACACTCAATAATGGGCCCCCGGAAACCGTCACTGGCACATAGTGACGCAGCAACAAGGGGGCAACACTTCCTGAGGTGCTTGAGAAGTGGAGAGGTATTCCACGGCTTTCAGAACAATCCCAGAGCCCGGAAGATGGTCAAGATCCCTACGAGCACTTACTGGAATACTTCCTTTCCCCGAGCACGTTTGCTCTTGCGAATCTCCACTCAAGCCGGCCAATAAAGGCAAGAATGAAGTGGGAGCTCTGAACTTCTTCAGTGTTCACTCCAGCCGGCCAATAAAGGCAAGCCAGAGATGAGGAACAAGAATTCTCCCGGGAGATAGGGTCCGTGGGGTCGCTACTGCCCAACAGTACGCCACATGCTGCCCTGCGGGGATATTATTATTATTATTAAGCTCTTGAGTATTTTTCATTTTGCAGTACATAAGAGATTTGCTGTTAACCTTTTAAATCAACATTTCAGCCAAAAAACGTCCACTGCTGGACATAAGCCTCCAGGGTTTTCCATAATCCCCACGCTTTGCAGGCGGGTAGGAGATCGCCATATGGCGGTAAAATGCATAGAGAACGCTGCTGCCCATTCTCTAGTTAGTCCCTTCGTCGCCTTTTACGACACACGCGGGAAAAAATGGGAGACCTTTTTAAAATGTTAGAATAAAAAACAACCCATATAGTTACCTACTAAAAATTATTTAGGTACTGCCTTATAAGAAAATCTTCAGCTCTATCAGTGTATTGACACCCTGATCCCTCTCCGAATCTTAGTCTATGTGATGATTATATAATATAATATCTTATAATATCTTAGGACAACCAACACAACGTTATCTGATCCCAAACTAGGCAGAGCCTGTACTATGGTAACCAGACAACTGATAAAGTTACTTATATATTTCTAAATACATACATATTATAGATAAATTACACCCAGACACAGAACAAATGATTGTGCTCATCACACAACATTTGTCCTGGGTGGGAATCGAACCCACGACCTCAGTCTTAGCAGTCAGGGTCACTAACCACTAGACTAATAGGCCAGTCATTTTGTTAGATTCCGTCCAAATACGGACGATCTCTTTTAAGTTAGATTCAAACCCCTTGGTTGTCGCGGCAGCCAACTACATCCCCTCCCGCATTAGCAAAACCCGCCGTCCGCGACATGTTCTGACCGATCCTGATGACCCCATTACCCTCCTCCAGGAGAGCAATAGGGCCACCAGTACTTTACGTAAACCGAAACGTCCGTAATACCGACCTCGCCGCCGAGGTCAGTCGTCGCGACACTCCCGACTAGAGAATAGTCCTCGCCGACCCTTGCACGAGCCAGCCCGTGTCGCTGAGCCTGTAGCTCTTAATTCGTCCCTAAATAATGACCACTCGGATCCAGCCCGTCCCTTGCTGACCCCGCCTACCAGTGACTCCCTAAGCCGAGGTCCGAATCCTACCGGGGGTGTCCTTAGGTTTTAGTCGCTTGGTTTGTAGTTTTTTCTTTAGTTTGTAAGCCCTGGCTGGAGGCCTTAGATTAACGTTTAAGCTTATTTGCAGCCCGGTTAAGTAGTAAAAACTTTTAGGTTAACTAAGAGAAGTCATTGTCAAAAAAAAAGTTTGATTTTTATTCACAAATTCTTGCTCTAATGTGATAAGGTCATAATTATATTTTTATCCTTACCATTTCATTCAGAATGACTTCTGCAATTCTAATCAACTAATTTGACGTATTTATTATTATTAGTCTTCAAACAATCTAATTAGGCTTATCATTGTTTAAATTTTACATTTATTTTAATATCGAAGATATTCCAAAAAAAAAAATATATCTTTACACCTGCCTCCATGTTTGTGGTCAGTGCACTCTTGCGCATTGTCTTTATTATTGAATGATTTAATACATTTGTATGACGGAGGCCCATGTTCAGCCCTGGATGTATGATGTATGGATGATGTATGTTCGGAATATGACATCCTTTTAACGTCTTTGTCAATGTCATTGTATTTACTGGTCTTTGTAGCTTACATTTGCTTTTTGTGTTAACATTGTTGCAAACTGTGTGTATATATTACTGATAATGTAGCGGCGCCGGCGGTGTATTTAAAAATTGTATCCATGAGTATGTCCTAGATTATTAGTAGATATCACCTTGCTAAAATGGTGACTGTAATTAATTTCCTTGGCGAGAGCTAGTTTCTTGCCAAAAAAAGTGAAAAAGAATAGCTATAAAGATTTTTGGTAAGCACAGTTTTAACTCCCATTTTGTGTTCTTTTCGATTGAATATGAATAATTTTAGCCTTATAAACGTGTTGAGTGGTTTAAAAAAATAATACTTATTTAAGTAATACTGACAACTCATTCCTGCTTCGCACGGATTAGTAAAATCATCGGCGTCATCGTCAAATGTCAATTCAATTATTTTGTTAACTTCCTCGGTATAAAATAACCCTTTCATTTTTATTTTTTTATTCGTAGGAACCTGAAATTATCTCTATGCCCCATAAAAAATTGTTTTCCATCTGTTATAGCTATTCGTTCTGCTATAAATAAATAAATAACATCTGAGTCCTTCCATATTCAACGTTTTTCAGTATTTATTAGCTGATATATTACGATAGAATTATGCGAACTAATATTATAAATTTGAAAATATGTTTGTTACACTTTCACGCTAAAACGACTGAACAGATTTTTATGAAATTTGACACACAGATAGACAATGACCTGGATAAGTACATAGACTTACTTTCATCTTAGATCGCAGACAAAGTCGCAGGCTACAGCTAGTTTTAAAATAATATCAAACACCTTTTGTCGCTGATACTTATAAGCTTCGCTACAAACATACAAGTTTACTTGCTTACCTTAGGCCTATTTATATTGTCAACTATGTATATTTCTAATTGTAAGTTTTGCACTTTCAAGTAAACTATTTTATTTTGATTTTTCTTGGTATCATCATCATCATCATCATTTCAGCCGTTAGACGTCCACTGCTGGACTTAGGCCTCCCCCAATTTGGGGGGCTTTGCCATAATCGCCACGCTTGGCAGGCGGGTTGGCGATCGCAGTATAGTGGTAAAATGCATAGAGAACACTGCTGCCCATTCTCTAGTAAGTCCCTTAGTCGCCTTTTACGACACCCGCAGGATGAAATGGGGTGGTGTTATTCTTTACGTCCGGCACCACACGGTACGTTTACGTTTCTTGGTATAGTTCAAGTCTTATCGTGTTTAGTTTGAGATTTAACTTCTATTCTTTTTTAAAATTATATTTTCTTTTTGTGCACCACTTTTACCGTTTCATACTTACTGTTGTTATTATTAGAGTGGGATCTCCAAGCACAGGTATTTCTTTTAGTTAAAAGGAGATCCCCATGTAAGATTTACTGTAATAGTTGTACAAGTTACTGCAGTAAATCTTTTTTTTTTTTTTTTAATCCTTGTACTTCCAATTCACCACCTTTTGTCATTCCACTGTAACATAAACGTATAATTTTTCTTCCATTAAATTGAGTCACTAGCAAAATACGATTACCATTTCGGTATATTTATGACAACGATTATCATAGCTTATCTATTCTAAATTCTTAACACTGAGGAGGTTTTATGTTTTTAATTAAAACCTACCTCAATCAACTCAGCCTATCGCAGTCCACTGCTGGACATAGGCCTCTCCCATATTGCGCCACAACACCCTGTCCTCCGCCTTCCGCATCCAGTTTGCCCCAGCCACTTTCTTTAAGTCGTCGGTCGTCGGTCGTCGGTCGTCGTAGTCGTCGTCGTCGTCGTTTCTTTGAAGGATAAAATCAGAAATGAAATTATCCGGAAAAGAACTGGAGTTACCGACATAGCTCGCAGAGTAAGCAAACTGAAGTGGCAGTGGGCTGGCCATGTCTGTCGAAGGACCGATGGCCGATGGAGCAGACGAGTCCTGGAGTGGGGACCGCGTATCGGCAAGCGTAGCGTGGGACGCCCCCCAGCTAGGTGGACCGACGACTTAAAACCTACCTACTTCTCCTTAATTGGAAAAGTGTTAATTCATGCTAAATTGATACATTAATACGACGAGACAGCTAATATATGCATTTAGATAATTTATTGTACAAATAGAATAAGTAGGTTTTTTCATCATTATTTCAGCCGCAAGACGTCCACTGGTGAACATAGGCCTGTAGGTACAGACAGTAAGTATAAATAATAATAATAATAAATATCTTAGGACAACCAACACAACGTTATCTGATCCCAAACTAGGCAGAGCCTGTACTATGGTAACCGGGCAACTGATAAACATACTTATATATTTCTAAATTCATACGTATTATAGATAAATTACACCCAGACACAGAACAAATGATTGTGCTCATCACACGAAGATTTGTTCTGAGTGGGAATCAAACCCACGACCTCAGTCTTAGCAATCAGGGTCACTAACCACTAGACTAACAGGCCAGTCTAGTATCTATCTATCAATAATTTCTATGCCTGTCAAGTTCCACAGCGGCACTAATGCCTCCACCTCCCTATCCTAAACATATTTCTTTATCCTCTGCTATTGAAAATAATATTATTCAATTGTTTTTACAAAGGACTAGCTTTTGCCCGCGGCTTAGCTTGCGTTAAATTCGGGGTAACACGGTTCCCCTTTCCTGATTTAGAACACAGAAGAGAACTCGGAACAGAATGTTATTTTAATACGCTACTGTAGACGATATTATTATGTTTTCCATTTGGGGATAGAATGTAAAGATTCTGGGCATTGGATACACGCGAACATGCTACATACAATTGTCCATGGGAAAAGCACGGCATTTTTAAGTTCATCCCAGCCACCTAAAAAAGAAAAAAAATAGCCTATGTCACACACCATTCCTTCAACTATCTCCACTTAAAAAATCACGTCAATTCGTCGCTCCGTTTTGCCGTGAAAGACGGACAACCAGATACACACACTTTCCCATTTATAATATTAGTATGGGTAATGAAACAGTTTATTTATTTATTTAACACTTTAAGTACATACATGTACAGAGGCGGACTTAATGCCATAGCCATTTTCTACCAGTCAACCTTTAGGTGATGCAGAGACTAACAGTGGTAGGAGCAATGAATTCGAAGATATTCAAATATAAACGTATTACCTATTTAAATCATAAACATAATACATATACCTAACTATATATAAATATAAAAACATATACATACATATACATAAATAATCGAATTTACTAAAAACAAATGAGACAAACAATGACGAAACATTACCGTTGTGATGATACTGCCAACTTCTTGCAAATGTGCTCGCGAACTTTAACTTTGAAGGTCAATCGGTTGGTTGCCATCCTGATTTCCTGAGTTTATGAGCTTGAGTTTTTGTTTCACCCACGCAAAATCAAATGAATCTACCTAGCCTTTTCCCAACGATTTTGAAGTCAAATTCAGTCAAACTAGATACAGCTAGTATTACATGGAGTGTCTTCCTACTGACTTCTACAATCCCCTATCGATACTCCTTGTTAAGACCTACGGGGTTCTGACTACCCGTAACAATTATCAAAGATGTACAAATAACAGACAGGACCAACGGCTTAATGCGCCTTCCAAAACACGGAGGAGGATATGATATGAATGATGACCCATCCACGATCCGACCGCGTCAAGGGTAGCTTAACCATCGATCGCCCCTGCCCCATACTTTACAATAAAAGTCTTCGCCAAAAATACAATAAAAAAACAAAACACTTTAGAAGTGTCAAGGGGCACCCGGATGGAATGAAGTTCCTTTCCAGGATTCATTATTGTTATTTTTTTTTAATTATTTACTAGCTTTTGCCAGCGGCTTCGCCCGCGTGGAGGTCGGAAATTATCTCGCGGGAACGTACTCCCGGGATAAAAAGTACCCTATGTGTTATCCCAGGTTATAAACTATCTGTGTGCCAAATTTCATCTAAATCTGGTCAGTAGGTTTTGCGTGAAAGAGGAACAAACATCCATTCATCTATACAGACAAACTTTCGCGTTTATAATATTAGTAGGATTATGTACAAAAGACCTGTATACACTCAACAAAAATATTCTCTCTCTCTCTCTACTCACAACAAAAAAAAAAACAACATCATACAAACAACACAATATATACGGTCGAACTGAGAAACCTCCTCCTTTTTATGAAGTCGGTTAAAAAGTATCGTTACAACTTTTTCTCTTAATTTCCGTCTAGCCCCCTCCCGCAACGCGCCTTATGGAACTTCGTTCCAATATCAGTAGGTACGGCTTACGTCCAACCCGCGTCATCTCATGCTTTGCCCCACACGAGCTGTTCATTTTATTGCGTCGATAAGTGAGCAAGGGCAGTAATTACCGCTAATGGTTTCGATTGCTCGTGACAAATGAACAAACAGATTCGCCCGCGAATCTCGTGTAACGCATATATTACAGCCATCTTTGGAAGATGCTCTTTTTTAAAATATTAGCCTTGTCTTGATTGATTGGGTGGTTGAAAGAACATGGCTGACTTAATATTACTGTTGGAATCTTTGTGATGTTTGTGTGCGTTCATTGTTTTTCGAATTAGTTTATAGCGATGATAGTGTTAGATTTATGCCCCTTATTACAAAATAAGGTTTTATTAAGATCAGGTTTAAGTCACCAGTCTTTTAATTAAGACCCAAATATGTTTAAAATTACAGTTGTTTTTAGCCCTTGAAAGTAATAATTTACCCCGTTTAATCAATCAAACAAACAAACTCTTCAGCTTTATAATATTAGAATAGATAAGACCTGTTTTTTTTTTATTTATGTCCATCACGCCAAACTATAAACATCACAATGACCCTGATCTAAAAGCTCATTTTTTAACGGCATTTCTTACCAATCTTGTGTCAACATCAAAGAAATAACTTACCTAACGGGCAACTAGTCTTCGCTTATCTACTAAAATACCAATCAAGAAAGTTACTAAAACTATTAAGTCATCACAATATTAGTCTAGACTAAAAATTTAAATAACTTTATAACCTTAGAATTAGAAATACATTAATTAGTAGAATTTACATAGAAATTTTGATAAAGAAATTAATTGTTTGAGCTTCCGTGTATATTAGAATATCGTTTTAAACTATTGTTTTGTAAATTTTTATTTATAGTGTACTAGCTTTTGCCAGCGGCTTCGCCCGCGTGGAGGTCGGAAAATATCCCGCAGGAACGTACTACCGGGATAAAAAGTACCCTATGTCCTTTCTCAGGCTCTAAACTATCTGTGTACCAAATTTCATTTAAATTGGTTCATTAGTTTTGGCAGGAAAGCGAGACAGACAGACAGACAGATAGACAGAGTTACTTTTGCATTTATAATATTATAGTGTGGATGAGTGATAAGAACGTTTGTAGTTAAAACAAGTTATTTGTTATGCCGATCCTGACTGACTTTACAATTGATTGGTCAAACATTTTAAAAGACCGGGAAATGTGGGAAGTTTCTGGTGAACCATTCTGCCCTGCAGTGGGACAAGAAAGAAACGATATGCTCAGCAATGGGCAATAGCCACGACCTTAGTTCGAGCCATGAGCAAAAAATTCGTCCCAAAATAATAATATCGACATTGTTTTTCGTTTTTGTGTTTTCTTAGAATCAAACGTTCTTCTTAAATGATTTCTTTTGTGTTTTATCTCTGAAAAACCTCTCTCTTTAGGCACGAGCAAAAATCTGCCATCATGTTGACGTCCCATCGTCCTTGATATCGCTTTTCCATTTCTTTTATATCTTGGTGGAAACGTTCACCTTGTTCTTCACTGAAATCGCCATCATTAGGGGGAAGTAATCTAAATGTGAATGAACAAAATGTAACTTAAGATTCATTAAACACCCCAATTTTTGATGATTGGTGTAATTACAAATATCCGATATTTTCAGCATTTTTCCTCTATGATGAGAAAATATGAAATCAATTGGTGATTCTAACTTTAAGTAAAGACTATTGAATCAGCGAAACATTTTTTGTATAATTTATTTCATTGCACATTGGAATTTCGCGTTTTTTTTAACAACATAAACCATATTTTATGAGAAACTTAAATTTTCAGCATTATTGCTGATTTCTGAAAAAACACGAACCAACTTCGCTATTCTGGCACCATATTCGGACTCAGCGACCCCGAAAACATAAAGTTCAGGTGGTCTGGTCTTACGCAGGGTACTTTTTAGGGTTCCGCACCTCAAAAGGAAAAAGCGGAACCCTTATAGGATCACTTTGTTGTCCGTCCGTCCGTCCGTCCGTCCGTCTGTCAAGACCCTTTTTCTCAGGAACGCGTGGAGATATCAAACTGAAATTCATATCAAATACTTAAGTCTACTGTCTCTTGGAGCTGTGAAAAAATCAAACTTCTAAGCTAACGCAATCAAAAGATATAGCCGTTTATGCCGCAAATTTCCGCAAATTTTCGAAACTCGCAAGGGAATCAAAACCTAAAGGGTACTTCCAGTCGAACTAGAATTTTGAAATTTGGTACGAAGCAACGTCTTATAGCACAGATAAAGGAAAAATTGCGAAAAACGTAAATTTTTAGTTACATCATATAATAAAAAATAAAATAAAATTTTAAACTTTATACCTACACATTTGTACGGAACCCTCGGTGCGCGAGTCCGACTCGCACTTGGACGGTTTTTTTTGTGGGCCTGTGTAATCATTCGAATCCACTTCGTATCTTGTTACCCTCTTCCAGTGATGCTCTATGCTGAGATCCATACACCACAGGGGGTGCCCTTAGCGTGTCTAGTCGCTCTAGTTTTAAGTTTTTAAACCCTGGCTGGAAACCTTTATTAGTTAAGGTAGGCCATAGCAAATTTGGTTAAGTTGGTTGGTTTGGTTGGTTTGGTTTGGTTTGGTTGTTTGGTTGGTTTGGTTGGTTTTGGTTTGGTTTGGTTTTGGTTGGTTTTGGTTTGGTTTGGTTTGGTTTTGGTTGGTTTGGTTGGTTTGGTTTTTGGTTTGGTTTGGTTAGCAGGTTTGGTTTTGGTTTTGGTTTGGTTTTTTTTATTTTATTTAAGCAGCCGACAATCTCATAAGCTGACCTTCAGCAAAGTCGGACTGTGGATGATGCTGATTGACCAGTACAGGCTCATAAAATCACAACTCATTTATCTTAATTACAAAATACATTGTGTTGAAAATGTTGCGGTGATAATATCATAATATTTGGCAATACATTTAATTCATCATCATCACCATCATCATCAGCCTGCAGCAGTCTACTGATGGACATAGGCCTCTCCAATTGCACAACCTTGATTTCGATTCTTGGCAACTCTCAACCAGCTGCTTCGCTCCATCTAGCCCGAGGGCGACCTGACGTTTGCCGACTTGCAGTCTCCACCCAAGAACACGTCTATCCCATCGGTTCGCAACGCCGATTCTATGGTTAATATGGCCGGCCCATTGCCCCCCTCCCCCCAATTTATTTTAGCACAATTATTTCTCATGTCCAGCTCGATAAAACACTCTTAAAACTTTTCACGCACTCAACAATTCTCCATGCAAAAAGTACCAACACACAAAGTTCGAACAAAACGCACACAGCACCTTGCACTCTGGTATTTTAACTACAAAACCACAACAACACAAGCTAAAGAATAAAATTTTAATATAAAATGTCTCAAAACGCCGCGGCGTCGAATCCCGGAATCCGGGATTATTAAGTGTTGTTCTTTTTGTACTCCGATGTGGCTGTTTGAACTCAATATGTGGTTGCTCATTTGGAGGCCGGGATTAACAATAAAAACGAAATTTGATCATTGCGGCCGACGCTACAGTGATCCGTTAAGGGGGAGACTGGTTTGGTATTATTTTGTGTGGATATTGATAGGAATTGGGAAATTAGTATTATAGGTCTGATCTTAATATTAATATTATTATTGAGGAGGTAAGACACATGACCCTCATGCCAGGCTCGCGAGATTATTCTAAAGAGACACCGTGACCCTGGCACATGGGCAACTGAAGGAACACTGGTGGGTTTTAGTCAGTAAAAGTCTGACACGCCCTCCCACTCCGCCCAAGAGCGGGAGACGTCATTTGATGATTTCCCACCCACAAAAAAAAGGCACCTGACCCTGGCATAGGCAACTGAAGGAACACGGGTCGGTTTTAGTCAGTAAAAGTCTGACACATAATAACTTGCCTACTATTCTGTTCAAATGTTACCGTTAAAACTTCGGTGAAGTGAACTGTCATTTCACCGGATTGACACTACTGACAGCTCACTTCACCTAAGTTATCGAATATGGCTGTCTTTATTCTACTCACCCAGTAATGTACCCTGCATTGTCGTTCTGTATTCTTTTTTTTCACTCATTGATTAGCATTCTCAAAAATCTGATATTATTATTATCTGGCCCGGAGATTGAGGTTTAAAATGAAAACCTACTAAACCTGGTTGGCTGTCTAAAATAAAAAGTATTAAAATTGGAAAGGGACAAGAAATTTGAAAAAGCGTACAAAGAAACCCAAAAGCACACACATAACTACTCCATATACGCCTTTACAACCCAAACTCAATTGTTTTTCAATGTTAATACTACAGTTTACAATATTTTAAACATAAAAACCGTGAAATACAGCAGCATCTTCACCTTAACCGAGCTTTTGCCGCGTTATCAGATCATCGTCCAGCCTGTCCAGTGTAAATAAATCCAATAGTTTACTGCCCAGCCATTGTTATTCTCATTAACCCTTTGTCTCATTAGACCCTGGCTTCATATTCAACCTTATTTTTGTTACCGATGACAGCTCAGATTAGATCCTTTTTTATTTTATTCTTTTTTCGAAAACTTTTGTCCACCATCTTGGTTTTTTCTTTTTTTGTCGTCATATAAAATTTCAACCAGCCTTATAATGTTATAGTGTTTATTGCTTGTTCTTCTTTTGTTTTAAATTTTCGGAATACATTGTTGTTGTTTTAAAGCCTAAATTTTATTTTGAATTGTCGCGTGTTTTAATGATCTTTGGATCGTAATTAATTTTTAATGAAATGCAAATGAGTAAATTAAATGTATTGCTTCATTTAAAGTTGTATTTCATTTCTTTGTTTGAAAATTTTAGTTAATTGATACAAATGATGTGAAGTTTTAAAATCAATTAGAGAGACGATTAAGAATGAATAAAGAATGCTTCCTGATAAGGATTATTTTAAATTAAACTGAAAAATTAAGTATTTTTGTTGGTCACGTACCTTCAAGTGAACCTTTTTATGGGGTTGTCAAATGCAACCGCTATTTAGCTTCTTACAAATTGTTTGCTTGCAAACTGATTTTGGAATTTCGGTTACGGTTACAAAATATATTTCAATATATGGTGTACGTGTATATACGTCGTAAAACGTGTAAAAATTTACATTACTTTTAGTTATGTAGAAAAGTGAAATTAGTAGTGTACGTATTAAAATGACGTGGAATATACCTATGTAGGTAATTTTGGGATATGATTATTTATCACAGGTATTATTTTATTAGTTATATAGGTAGTATTAGTAGTCGCCCAGTGGTCGAAATGCTTGACCTTCATTTTTAACTTATTGTATTTCTAATACCTGATTAATTATTAGTACCGTGTGGTGCCGGACGTAAAGAATAACACCACCCCATTTCTTCCTGTGGGTGTCGTAAAAGGCGACTAAGGGACTTACTAGAGAATGGGCAGCAGCGTTCTCTATGCATTTTACCACCATACTGCGATCGCCAATCCGCCTGCCAAGCGTGGCGATTATGGCAAAGCCCCAAATTGGGGGAGGCCTAAGTCCAGCAGTGGACGTCTTACGGCTGAAATGATGATGATGATGACTCGTTTTTTTAGTGACATCTCGCAGGTCAACCTGTGAGGCCTTAATAAATTAAAGCCTATCTGAACTAGAGCGACTACTCGCTAAGGCACCCCCAGTGGGATGCGGACCTCGGCTTAGGGCATCGCTGGTAGTGGGCAGCCAGGGACGGGCTGGTTCGGAATAAGCTTTCCGGGTAGTACCATTCTTATTAAGGGGATAGCCCTTAGCAAGACTGGTAATACCCAGTAACTGGTTTGTGGAGGACAGATAAGCAGTCGCTCTATTTAAAACACGAGTATTCAGCTGAATCCGATTAGACTGGAACTTGCCCCCAAAACAGTTTTGAAAAAGCTAGGCAGAAGATAATTACCTTAAAACGCAAATTACTTTAACATACGCACGGCTACAGATCAAGCTATAACTTTCCAGTATAAGCTGACCTCTCATTTCATGAAAAGCCTATATCGTACGAGGTCAGCTAAAACTGGAAATGTATAACTATTTCTAGCCGTGTATACCAAGCAACAACGATACGGTAGCTAATTCCCAGAATCGAGTCTACTCGCAAACCATTTCAAATTGTTCCAAAGCCAGGTTGCAACCAGCGAATTAGTTAACACGTCTGTCTAGCAATTTAGCTGCCTATAGTGTGTTATCTGCCTTATTTTGGTCTTCATGTGAAGCGTGGCTATCATTTAGCGTTTTGCAGATAAAGGGAAGTTACTCGTGTTTTTTTTTTTAGGATTTATCAACTTAAAAGATTCACACATGGTCAAAAAAATAAAGTATCGTATTCCGGGAGTGACACATGCTTACTGCACTATCACCAGGGCTTTTTTTTTTTTTGGATGGGAAATCATCACATGACTTCTCCCGCTCTGGGCGGAGCGGGAGGGCATGTCAGACTTTTACCGTTTTGAGAGCAACGGTGATGAAATAATTTGCACAAAGTAAATCACCTGTCTGGATTCGAATCTACGATCTACACCTCGCTACCTGCAACCATTAACACTGACTCACCATTACAATGAAAATAACGTTGAATTTATTTGAAATGTAACTTCGTACCTCACTGGGAACACTGTATTGAGGAGGCGGGAATTGAGATCAAGATCAAGTCATCATTAAATTAAAATAACAGCCGTCATAATTCCCACCAATCTTATAATTAATTAAAAAGGATAACAATACCCAAAACCTGGTACCTAAACATCGGCAACTTTATTAAAACGTAACAAAAGATTAGATAGGGCTCACTTAAAGGTCGTTCACACTCGTCCTTTGTCGCTGCGTCCGGCGATCCGTCAGCGTACAGATATGGATGTCATGTGTTTTATACTGGGTTCCCGCTACGCTTTAATTGATTAAAGTTCGTTGGGAAAACCGTGGAGATGCTATAACACTTATTTTCTATAAAATGTCTATGAATATTTCATCTCACGATTTTTTAAATTTTCTGTTACTGTTTATTTTAAAAACAATTCATCTTTGACACTCTGTCAAAGTTAACTTAATTAGTTCCATATAAAAGCATAGTCAAATCAAATGCTATAAGTCATCGTTCTTATTGTGTTTGTTTTTTTTTCAGAAATCATTTACTCATTATTTAAAAAAAAAAAATGTACTGTAGTCTGAAAACACACACCTATTTTTCACGATACAACTGTAAGTAGCTACTTCGCTTTCTCAAGTCAGACTTAAATATGAAAACCTTGAAAAATTATATAACGAACATATTTAATATTATTTATTTATTTACCACATTTTTTTACAGATGGGAACCCAATACAATAATGCAGTCATAATTTCCACACACCACCCAAACACCGATTAGACACATAAACCAACAAAAAAATAACAATTACATATTATCTATAAGAAACTAACCAAAACCCTCACACTATATAATACGACAGAATATTACGAAAATTAAAAGTTATGGAACATCTCTGTAAGAATATTCTGATAAATAAGTGGACTATAAAAATCTGGTCAACTCCAACCCACCTTTGTCCAACGACAAAGTTTGACAATGCTCGCGGCAAGCTAAAGGGCCTGACGAACAGGTGTAGCCGACCGGGGCTTTCTTGCATCGTCCACCGTCCGCCATGCAAGAGATAAGAGGATGCTGATTACTGACCACTAAGTTATTTTTACACTTATCCTAGGTTTATCCTAGATAGGGAATAGGATTAAAACTTTAAAAGGGAAGAGATCTATGTAGAAAAGGAGATTGCGTTGTGTTTTAGATTGTGAGAAAATTATTGAGTGTAAAATTGTGAATGTTAAGCTAATATTTAGTACAATGTTTTTTTAAATAAAAAAAATATGTTAGGACAACCAACACACCGTTATCTGATCCCAAACTACGTAAAGCCTTCTATGGTAACCAGACAACTGATAAATATACTTATATATTTCTAAATACATACATATTATAGATAAATTACACCCAGACACAGAACAAATGATTGTGCTCATCACACAAAAATTTATCCTGAGTGAGAATCGAACCCACGACCTCAGTTTTAGCCAGGCTCAGTCAGGGTCACTACCCATTAGACTAACAGGCCAGTCGCAATTAGTTTTCAATCTGTTGGCTGGTAGTTGTTGACAGAAAGATATTAGATTTAATTTACTAAATAAAGTGATACCACTTCAGTTATTCGATTATGTTAGGTGATCTTAACATGAAATCTTAACATTTTTAAAATCGGCATTTGAATATGTGATTCAAATGCCGATTTTAAAAATGTTAAGATTTGTATAATTTTTGTTTTGTCAGTTGAAAAAAATCGACGATTTTTTAAAAGAGTCAAGTGAACTTTAGTGTGGGTACTTTAGATAATGAAAAATGAAAAAAATGAAAAAGGTTTATTCGAATTAACAAGTTTTTTACATCAGTGGTGATTGGAGCCTCCTTTTAAGCGTATAAAGCCTGTATTAGGAGATAATGTGCTAGCTCTTAATTTTTATTTTTATAAAATAAACCAATTTCTAAAAAAGATCAAATTTATCCCAAAACATACTTAGCAGACCAAAAGCCAATTTCAGTTTTCCATACATTAAGTTGTAAAGTGAAACAGTTTCTTTTTATTTTCAGAAGTCCTCTACAGTAGTGGCGGCAGTAATCGGATAGCTTTTAGTGTTTTACCGAACAATTGAGAGCTAAGATAAGGTAAGTGAGAGCAGCTAGGACAGTCCTTAATGGGACCCGGCTGGACGTGGTGGGAGATACTGGGGTAAATAGAACCTCTATGAAGAATGACTGAAATTGTTTGATATGGGGTATCAGTCTTAAGATGATACTAGCCGCATAAATTTCGTGGAAATATTTTTATGGATGAAATATTATTTTTTTATATTAGCGCTTGCTGCCGCACAGCCTCACCGATGCTCAGAAGCAGGCCCGGGTGGAATGGTGCCGTGATCAGCTTCACCCGCGCGGAGGCCTTTATTTATCCCACGGTAACGTAATAAACTACATGTGTGTCTAATTTTATCCAAAAACGTTCAGTTGTTTTTGCGTGATTGAGTAACAAACATCTGAACTTCTAAACGTCCATTCTTTTTCATTTATAATATTAGTAGGATAGCTTTATCCTTACTAAAAAGCTAGAGATGGATAAAAAAAAACACTTTTTTCATATTTTCGGTTAGATTTGTTGCCATCGTGAACCCTGATAAATAATTCATTCCATATCAGGCTGACGTTTTTACAGTCGGTAATTCGTAATTTATAGATTGCAAATTACCATTATCATCATTTTTGTAGTAACTTTTGAAGAAAAAACAGGATAATACATAATAGGTATAATAATTTAGAGCAACATTTATTTTAATTAATTTTAGGAAGGTTACATTAGAACATTCCAAACTTTGAATTCGCTGCCTCTTATGATTCAGTCCAAGCCCTTATCGATGCGGCTTTTCAGTTAAATGCTTACACGGGGCAATAGTGCCAATTTGTTGCATATTATCTACTACGAGAGGACAGATAAACTGACAGATTGGCATGTACTTAGTGCGATGTGGGCGGCTGGGAAAAATGCTCCTTACTCGCAAAATGAACATAATTGCTTACTATTCACCGTGCATCAGTCGCCTCAGTCCGTTTGTTCACTCAAAACTGATGGACATTAGCCAATTATGTCTGTTTAACTATTGTGTGGGATAGAGGGACACATATCTATTGAAGTGTCGTTTTTGCTAGATTTTTTTAAATCTGTTTTTGTATATATTATGTTGTCATTACTTCGTTTAGGGCGTGATCAATGCTAATCTGAGTGATACAGATAACAAATACAATATAGTTGGAAATGGAGCCACATGCACCTATGCTTATGTTGATACTAAAACTGACATAAATTGTTATTTATTTCGAACTCCCGACCTACAACTTGTAAGTAACAGGCGTTGTCACTGGGCTACCACCTTTTTAGGGTTCCGTTGCCAAATGGCAAAAAACGGAACCCTTATAGATTCGCCATGTCTGTCTGTCTGTCTGTCTGTCTGTCTGTCCGAGTATGTCACAGCCACTTTTCTCCGAAACTATAAGAGCTGTGCTATTGAAACTTCGTAAGTGGATGTATTCAGTGAACCGCATTAAGATTTTCACACAAAAATAGAAAAAAAGCAATAATATTTGGGGTTCCCCATACATAGAATTGAAACTCAAAAATTTTTTTTTCATCAAACCCATACGTGTGGGGTATCTATGGATAGGTCTTCAAAAATGATATTGAGGTTTCTAATATCATTTTTTTTTTAAACAATAATATTTGGGGTTCCCCATACATAGAACTGAAACAAAAAAAAAAATTTTAATCAAACCCTTACGTGTGGGGTATCTATGGATAGGTCTTTAAAAATGAAATTGAGGTTTCTAATATCATTTTTTTCTAAACTGAATAGTTTGCGCGAGAGACACTTCCAAAGTGGTAAAATGTGTGTCCCCCCCCCCGTAACTTCTAAAATAAGGGAATGATAAAACTAAAAAAAATATATGATGTACATTACCATGAAAACTACCAACGAAAATTGGTTTGAACGAGATCTAGTAAGTAGTTTTTTTTTAATACGTCATAAATCGTAAACCACAATTTACCTTTCATTCAGTCAACTCAAATATAAAAATTAAAAAAAAAAACATTTAATTTCATAAACGATGATGACGAATGATGATGATGATGACCTGCAGGTTTGTACGGAACCCTCGGTGCGCGAGTCCGACTCGCACTTGGCCGGTTTTTTGCTTTTGCTAATCAAAAATGCAGCTACTATCTTTCTTACTTCATTACTTGAATAAATAATAGTTTAAAAAAACTAAAAAACACGCTTCCAATGAAAACCAAACTAAAAAGTACAAAATAATGGAAAAAAAGCGTGGGGTGCTTTTTAAGGTATTTTTTTATTGATATCAGGCACCCCACGCTTTTTTTCCATTATTTTGTACTTTTTAGTTTGGTTTTCATTGGAAGCGTGTTTTTTAGTTTTTTTAAACTATTATTTATTTTCTATTTTTTAGGGTGTTTTGAATTTTGAGACGTATGTCAGCGTAGTTTATGACGTATGTCAGCGTAGTTTTCGAAGACAGTTTTTTTTGCTGTCCTGGTAACCCTGGCAAGGATAATGGCGCAAATTAGTTTGTGACGTATATCACAGTAGTTTTCGAAGACAGTTTTTTTGCTGTCCTGGTAACCCTGGCAACAATAATGGCATACATTTATGAAATTATTGCATTGTCATCGGTCCTTGACAGGTGTGCAAAGTTTGAATCAAATCTGGTCGTTCAAAGTGGGTCAAAATCGCGCTATAAGGAGTCGGTTACAAACAAACATACAAACATACAAACATACAAATATACAAACATACAAGTGAAGCTAATATAAAGCGTGTAATGAGAACTACTGGCGGATAATTATTATTTTAAACTTATATTTACGTTTTCTTTATAAGTGAATCAGTTATTCTTTAGAGAAAATAAATATCGTTAACCGTAAAAATTAAGTAATTTCCCTTTAATCATTTAATGTTCAAAATTGAATAAATGCAGGCCGCTGCTTTTTTACCATCATCACGCCGAATGGTAAAAAAAGCAGTTCCTGTTTCAGATAGAAAATACTTAGAGTGGCAAAGAGATCGATGCGCAACTAATTAGATTGAGATCATGATTACTAACATCGGTAAAAAAAAAAAGTGGTTTGACCATCAGAATTACCGATGAAAAATTTGTTTGTCAGATATAGGGCCTAGAATTATATACTGAAGGCATGGGTACAGGTATTGCCAGGGTCACGAGATTCGTTCGAAAGAGTTACCGTGGCCCTGGCATATAAGCAACTGAAGGAACACGGGTAGGTTTTAGTCAGTAAAAGTCTGACACGCCCTCCCGCTCCACCCAGAGCGGGAGAAGTCATTTGATGATTTCCCATCCAAAAAAAAAAAGTGGGTACAGTTTGAGTGCCGATGCCCCTGCCATACTTTATACAAAGTTATCGGGCGTAGTTTAAAGAAGACATTTCCTTTTTTTAACCGACTTCAAAAAGGAGGAGGTTCTCTATTCGGATGTTTTTTTTTTTTTTTTTATGTATGTTCGGCCATAACTCCGTTATATATAGACGGATTTGCAAAATTCTTTATTTGTTTGAAAGGAGTTTATTCCGAAATGGTCCCATATAAATTTCATATAGATCTGATGATGAGTTCCAGAGATAGACACCGGAACTCTTTAAAAAATGACAGCAAATCAACCGCGAATTCTGCTATCGCATAAATATGCATTGTTTGTTTGGAATTAGTGCGGGGAGGATACCACAACTAAAAATTAAAAAATTAAAACTTTTTTACAAAAAAAAAAAACAACCGACTTCCTTAAAAACACTACAAATTGAAAAATAACTTATATTTCGGAAGTCGGTGGCAAAAAAACCATAAATACAGATCCTAAGACACCGTCTTCCGAAATTAAAGTTATTTTTCAATTTGTAGTGTTTTTAAGGAAATCGGTTGTTTTTTTTTTGT
The DNA here is from genome assembly GCA_947507805.1 of Aporophyla nigra. Taxonomy (NCBI): domain Eukaryota; kingdom Metazoa; phylum Arthropoda; class Insecta; order Lepidoptera; family Noctuidae; genus Aporophyla; species Aporophyla nigra. Next base: position 18,286,422 of record OX382292.1, on the reverse strand, counting down.
AAAAAAGTTTTTATACTTACCACCATAATCGATATTAAAACACATTCATCAAAATTGCACATGAAGACTCGAGATCTCAGGTGCAATGATATTACCATAAATATTATAAAATGCATTACTTTATTACTTGACAAGGCTGTAAACTACAATTATGTATAAACGATATTATTTTCGATTTAATCTTTGAGGGGATGAATAATGTGTTTCTTGAAGGTCATGAACAAGGCTCAAATTAAACGGTTTACATATATTATAACTCCATTTTAGCATATAGAAATAACTCTCGTCACATGAATAAATTCCCTTTTTTTTTGGGGGGGCGACATCTTGCAGGTCTATCTATGAGGTTGTCGGCTGTTTAACCAGACTTGCCTGTGACTACCTTAATTAATTAAGGCCTCTAGCCTGGGCTTAAAAAACTTAAAACTAGAGCGACTACTCGTTAGGGGCACGGCCTGTAGGGTACGAGCTTCGGCTTAGGGCATTGCTGGGAGAGGGCAGCAAGGGACGAGCTAGATCGGAATGATATTATTGAGGGTCGAATTTAATGCTATAGACTCAGCGGCGCGGGCTGGCTCGAGCAAGGGACGGGACGGGCATTGATTGGGACGTCGTAGGCAATTCTCTGTTATAATTTGTATTTAGGGTATGATGGGTCCTGGCACTGGCAACTGAAGGAACACGGGTGGGTTTTAGTCAATAAAAATCTAACACGCCCTTCCGCTCCGCCCAGAGTGGGAGACGACATTTGATGATTTCCCACCCAAAACAAAAAGTGTATGATGGGAACTATCATACACATTGTGATGATAAAAGTAATTCTGCTTCCTCTAGTTCGACAGAAAGTCGAATCCAACAAGACGAAAGAACAGCGAAAAAGCAATAATAATGAAGATAAGTCTCATTTAAATTATGATCCTGCCGATGTTTTATTTATTTATTTAATACTTTAAGCACATAAATGTACAGAGGCGCACTTAATGTCATAGGCATTTTCTACCAGTAACCCTTTGGGTGATGCAGAGACAACAAAAAAAATATATAAAAAAAAAATTAGTATAATAAATATTTTATATCCTGATTCACATGACTATTGCCTTGTTGGGGTCGGCTTTCAGTCTAACCGGATGCGAATGAGTACCAGTGTTGTAGAAGGACCTCCACAACTCAGTAACCTACTGGGTAATACTGGTTGTCAGTCTTACAACCTCTGGCGACCCGTAACGACTGTTAAAGGTCTACCAACTACAGCCGGGACCAACGGCATAACATGCTTTCCGAGGCACGGAGGGGTCTTGGTATGTATGAATGGTTACCCATCCACGGACCAACCGCTAGCTTAACGTGATCGATCGACTCGTACGGCTGGTAATTATTCATTGGCCGCCCAAGACGCCATACAAAAAACTTTACAAAAAACTTACAAAAAAAAAAGTTTACAGCAGTAAATTCTTGGTATTAGGTTATTTTGAACAACAATTTAAAGTGTACACAAATAAAAATAAAGTTCTTCTTATTTACGGCAGCAAAAAGTTAAATAAAGTAATATTTAATAATAAAACGTTACGAGATGAAGATTTCAGATTCGTGCGTTACGATTTAACAACGTTGTAAAATGTTCTGGAGTTAGTGTTGGGGAATTGTATTGTATGTTGCTGTCTTTCATTAGCCAAATAAACGTGATATGAATCACCAAAACATTTTCAAACAACATAACAGCAAATTCCGTGTTGTGCCTGAAGTAAAGAATAGCACCAACCCATTTCTTCCCGTGTGTGTCGTAAAAGGCGACTAAGGAACTTACTGGAGAATAAGCAGCAGAATTCTCTATGCACTTTACTACCATACTGCGATCGCCAATCCGCCTGCTAAGCATGGTGATTATAGCAGAGCCCCCAAAAAAATGCTTGGAGGTGGCCTATGTCTAACAGTGGACATTTTTCGGCTGAAATGACGATGATGATGAAGGGTGTAATTGCATTATACACTAACAGTAGGACTAGTTTTCATTTTGACAGTTCAACAATATTCATTGCGGTATTTAAGTTAGTGAACAGACAAATTTTTCAAACATATGAAGTAGTGGATTGGACATATGAAGCAATAACCGTCCGAATAATTGTGGGTAATAGTGTGTTACGTAATAAGGGTGCAGGCCTGTAAGTCCTGAAGGGTTACACAGAAGTCCTATAGTACTCCCACATTTTGCCAGTTATGTTTAAGTCCCACGTAATAGAAGGCGAGGATATTGCCATCAACCAGGCATAAATCCAAATCTGCTACTGAAAAATTCTAAATAGAAAAACTCAATTACACTTTGCCCAACACAGGAATCAAACCCAGGATCTCATGCTCAGCCGTAGCGCTTACGACCTCTGGGCTAACGAGACAGTCAAAGATATTTTTTTGTTTTGAAATTTTTCGTAATAGAATGTGTATTGGAGTTTTTAATAATGATAGCGGAATATGATAAGCAAAGTATTCATCACCATACATTAATAAGAAACAGGAAACCACTCTCCCAATAATTTACTTAACGACAACCCTTGCCCATCGATGCGGCATCAACAAATCTTGAATGGTATCATCCAGGTAGGTACTACAATCTTCTAAAAAACTGAAGATAAATAATATAAAATTTAACACAATGGTGCCGATTCTGTTGTACAAAATTCTCTAAACTAAACTAAAAATCACTAAAATTTGGTTTATTCCTGTCAAACGACGATTTCCTATTCTGAAATAGATTAAAGTGACACATCTTAACTATATTTTAGTTTGACAGCACTAAGATTGCACTGAGTTATTAGTTTAGTGAAAATGACAATTTTGCTATTCTGAGTTTGCCGGTTTTCACCAAAAATTTTGACTATAATAATTTATTTTGACTAAATCTGACTATTTTTAATCGCGATTAAAAAGGTGTGGAATAAAACTAGTGGTCATGAACAAAAATTCACACCAACGCCTCGCCTTCATGTGCAAAAACAGTGCTGTATTTTTTATTTTTTTTTGCTTATATCTCGAAAATGGCGTGTCCTATCGCAAAAATAATGAAATTTTCGACCCCCTTTATGAAACCCCGGAACATTTAAAGCTCAACACGTGGGTAATTGTTTTTTTTTTCCAAACAAAAAGTTAAAAATTCCATATAAAACACGTCCAGGCTGCCCCCTTGCGCGCGCCTTCGTGTCTAAAAAATTAATTACGTAGCGCACACAAGTTTTTGCCACATTGCGAAACCAAAATAAAAAAAAACCACGTTGATTGTCAAATTCGTTTTTAGTCGTGTCAAAATAATTTTTAAATTTAGAAATTTTTTCTTGCAGAATAGCGTTAAAATTCTCATAGCCCTAAGTAAGGAATTTTAGAGATAGTTTAGTTAGTTTAGTTCGGTGTACAACAGAATCGGCACCACTGTCGAATAAGGCTACCTTAATCAAAGCAAAAGTACCTACATGCAATAGAAATAATGATAAAACCTTCCAAGTGACTTTCCCAAAACATTTACAACTGCATTTTCCATCCACGAAAATCGTTTCAAAAACGCACGACGTCCAATAACATAGGCACTCTACATCATCACGAAGCCCCAATCGATACTGTCTAGTTCAGGAGGTCGTAATTGTGATATGGGCCGTGAGAATATTCAATTAAGCGGGCGAACTTAATTGCAACTTGATAAAGTTAAGTTGGCTCTAAGTGAACTATCTTCCGAACTAAGTTAACTGACCATTATCTTTGCCTTTGTGCCTGGTAGCCCCGTCCTCACCTAATTGGGGGTAGTGGGGTGTTGGGAACTTGTGGATGTGACATGTCTCTATGATTTTCTGTTATAAATTTGTGGTACGTGATCTTAGACGGACGGCTCATGAGCAGAAGAACGTTTTTCTTCTGTAAATCTGTACTAAGTTATCGAACACTACAGCAATGTATTCGTTTTAAGAAAAGCTATTAAGTTTGTTCCTATAGATAAGTATTCAGTCATTGTGGCAACCCAAACACATATATGATATGGGTCTTTGTAGCCCGAAATAAATTGATTTGATTTTGATTTGATATTTAGTGAACCGGCCAATAAAGCCACGGATGAGGTGGAAAGTCTGGTCCTCATCAGTGTCTTTGGCCGGTCAATAAAGGCAAGCCAGAGATGGGGAGCAAGACATCACTTGGGAGATGGGGGGGGGGGGGGGCGCAATTGGTCAACAGCTCACCACATGTTGCCCTTCAGGTTTATGGATGTCTCTTGGTCTTGGTCCTTATCCCGCAAAGTAAAATCTCTAACGTCACCAGAGTTCAGGGTGCGTATGCCCCACCACGATGTCAACCTAGAAACAAGTGGTGAGGTGTAATTATTGAGTCAAATTAGATTCAGCAAATTACTGTAGAACACCAACAGAATTTCAGACAAAAGTCCAAGTACAGCATTGAAAGCATATTCCTATGCATAGTTAGTACTTTGACATACCCTTAAAAGTCAAGTTACTAAGTACTGCTCATTCCATGATTAAAACTCAATATATCAATCAAAAATACTTTATTTCTTACCTTACAATATCAAGCTTAATCTAGGTTTCACAATTTTTATTTTTTTTAGCAATGTGAGGAGCTGGTTTCTGAATTAGGCGTCACCGTCACCAGGTCCATACCCCACGAAAGAACAGAAAGGTGAAGTTGGAAAACTGAAGGTAAGAACTTAGAACGCAAGATATTGGTGCCAAGAATATCCACGCTATCATAGCGAGGAGCACGTCCGGTGCCCGTCCGGGTCTAATCGAGTTATTGTGAGCGGCACAATGCCGCAATCAGGCGCAGCCGCAGCGGCAACTGCAGGTGCTTATTGTCGTGCGGTATTTTTTGGTCCATTGGAGATTCTAATTAATTAAGTTTCGCTTGACGCGGTTGGTCCGTGGATGGGTGACCATTTTTACTTACCGAGAGCCCTCCTGTCTCGGAATGAACGATAAACCGTTGGTCCCGGCTGACATGACAGATCTCTGACAGACGTCGTCAGGTCGTCTCGTTACGGGTCGTCAGAAGCCCGAAAGTCTAACAACCAGCCTGTGTCGTATTACTGGTTTGTGGAGGTCAGAGAGGCAGTTGCTCCATGTAAAATAGTATACCAGTATTTCAGCTGCATCCAGTTAGATCGGAAGCCAACCCTAACATAGGTGGAAAAGATCTAGGCTGTGAGAACAACAGCTTTGAGAGTTATCTAGGGTCAACTTTAAGTACTGAAATAGAGATGGAAGCAATGACTTTTGAACGTAATTCAGGTGAAGGTAATGTGTGAAGGACAAAAAAAAGATGGATGATCCTTCGCGACGAAATACAATGGCATGGAATCTTAACTGTTTTATCCAGAAAAGGTAATTTGTCAGTAAATAAACTGACATTTTACTCTTCACTGCTAAGAAACATAAAGTAACTAACTACCGAGATTTAAAATTATACTCAGTATTTTAATTTACAGTATCGTAAAAAACGTCATTGTCTAAATAAACACCAAAGATTTCCACGCTCGGAACAATAAAATAATCAAAGAACTAAAAAAACTGAAACCTTTCATTCCACGACAAAATTAATACGGTAACAAAACTTACTTTATTTTATTACGCACATTAAATTTCAAATTGATTCATGAGCTTGGCAATAAGAAAGAAATATAACGACTTCATATTATTGCCAGAACGAAAAAATCAATTTGAGGCAAAATTCATAACTTGCAACATTGTTTTAATTGCAAAAAAGATTTTCTTATAATATTTTATAAGATGGCCGGTGGCCACCGCACGCTACAATAAAGGGACAATAAAGAAAACTGAAAACCGGTTGCAAAACAATGCTGGCCGCGCGGCGTTGCTTGACGTTTTTATCATTTCGTGCGGAGAACAAAAGCTTGAAGGCTTCCTGTTGAAGCTGCATCACCATTCTTGTGAGGCGACTTGCGGATGGACACACGGGTGGTAAGAATTGACAACTTTGTTGGAGTGCTCAAATTTTTATTATATCTTAAAAAGGTGGTCATGTCATGCTTTGGGATTTGAAGAAATACATTTAGGTAAAACAACATACCTACTTTATAACCTACGGGTTTTCTAAATAGCAGTGGTTTTTTTTAGGGAAAGCTGCCATCAAGAGCGAAACAATCAAATTCTGCGGTGTTTATTACTGATGAATTGGTTGCAATACATTAAGAAGAAGAAGAAGAATCATAAGTAATTGAGTGTTGTTATCTGATTTCTGAATGTTAATGAAACGAGTCGCTACTAAGTACTAAATAGCGGAGTTGATAGCCTACTGGTCTAATCTAAATTAGTTAAAACAGTTTTGTGTAGTCCGCGAAATTCAAAATTGATTACTTCTTGACTTCTTCTTGATTAATTCTGTTGGGATTTCAATTAATTATACAGCAATAATACTAACATAATTAATAAATAGGAATAATTTGAAACATCAATATTGCTCTCGGAATTATATTTGCCGCAAACAAGACTATTTTCATTTTGACAAATGTTTAATTTAGGAGGACCAGTCAATTTGCCAATTATAGCCACATGCGAACACATTTTTCAAATAATTTACTCAAAATAACTTTTGAAATACTGATAGTTGGAAGCAATTTATTTTCCAAACTTACCGGTCATATGTCTCCCAAACTCTTGTCCCGATACATTAACGTACAATAGAGGTGGACGATCTATTCATTGGCGCCACAATGCGATCGGATCGGACGATCGCGGCCGATCGCACGTGATCGCACTTGCAACGTACTGATAATAACATCACTGTTCCATGTAATTTGAATCCAATGCTGATCGGACGAATCCGGCCGAAGTCGGAAGATTTCGTACGAATAGTTTATTGTGTGTGTAGACTATAAGTGATGTTTGTAAGGTAATATTATAAGGAAGGCTTTGTTTCTTGAGGATTATTGCAGAAACAGTGTTTTCTATCTGATTTATCTGATAAGAATACAAAAACTAAAGACTGGATAATACGTGCGGATAAAGATGTGTCGGTTTATTGGAAGATAATTCAAAAAATATTTCTTTATAACTAATCGATTTGAATGAAGGTTAAGCTACGCTAGCCGCGGTCGGTTCGTAGATGGGTGACGATCCATAACAAAGCTAAACTGCTTCTTGCCTCGGAAAGCACTTTAAACTGTTGGTCCCGAATATCATTCGTAGATCTATGTCAGTCCTTACGGGTCGTCGGAAGTGCGAAAGTATGGCAAACAGTTTTACCAAAAGGTATCGTGTTTCCCAGTAACTGGATTGTAGAGGTCAGATCGCTCCATGTCAAATATTGGTATTCAGGTGTACCCAGTTAGACTGGAAATCGACCCTAACATAGTTGGAAAAAGGCTAGGCAGGTTGATTAATTTGAATCTCAACAACTTGTGACAAGAATAAGCGCTAGATAGTTTTGACCGGTTCATATTAGATACGGAAGGCTGGGTACCGGGTATTGTGACGTAACTTGGGAGAGGCTTATGTTCAGCTGTGTATTGTGTTAGGCTGAGCTGATTGATCGAATGGTTGTCATAATACCGACAGTTTGTATTGTCAATGCTTACAAGATTTTCCAGTCCTCATTTTGATTTACACGGCCACAAATGGGTATACTTTGACGCCTTCTGCCTCTGTGGGTAGGCAAACAACAGAACGTTACTTGCTACGATCCTTAAAATCCTCTTTTAGCCTCGTTTACGTTAATACATCTGGTCATACACGCCCACTAATTGCGAGTGCTACGCACCAAACTTTTCCGAAGAACATCATCAATAACATTACTACAATTATGTCCTCTTAGGGCCTACTAACGTGGTAAATGTTGCAAATAAATCTATGGTTGGTTCCTCACTCAAGAAAGTGTAAACGCAACTGTACATGTATCGTTATTGGAACGAATTTCCATACCGCACTTTATAATCTGCTCACTTGGCCAGTGAAAACTAGACCGCAAAAAGACCATGACCGTCACGGCACTTTCTTTCAACAAAGCAAAAAGAAGGGTTAAGATTTTTACCGGTATGTGTGTATGTATGTTTATCTGTTCCCTCATAAGTTCTAAATTACTTATGATAATTTGACAAATGAGGTATCGTTCGAAGCGTCTTCATCGTCCGCTGGTTGTAGGCTATTATACGTCACATTAAACATACACAGACCACGGTTTTCAGATGAGAATATTTTCTTGAGTAATACATTTTAGAGTGTTATTTTTCAGTAGTTGGGATTTAGTTTTTGAACTTCCTAATTTTTCATGTTGTTACTCTCAAACGTTGATAATTTATGTCTTCTATCCAATACATTGTATACAACGAAATGAACTTCGCTCTAATCGGGTGCCTCACGAGAACTCTCGACGTTTTTACAGCACAACAAATCCTATCTGCAAAACACAGCATTTTATAAAACGTACTGCCAACAATACTGGCACAAAACAATGAGTTAAAAGACAAATTATCGTCAGGTATCGGGTCTCGTATTAACGAGAAGTGTTCAGAACATTTGTCAAAAGAATAACACAATAACTGTTATGGATAACCGATAGTTTGTTGCCTAGTTAACTCTAACGAGGCCGTGGTGCAACCTGCCCATCGGGTGAGGGCACATCGAGCGGAAATGTATGCGAAATCTTTTTATTTTTTACACTTCATATTTCATAGTGTCATTGGCATTGGTTTTAAATGTTTAATGGCCATTTTTATTGAGTTTAGTGTGAAATTTTAATTTCAATTTGAGTAATTATTCCTTTAAGAGCTAGTGATCGGGTAGGGCAAGGCGCTCTACTTTATGCCAATAATGTCGCTCTCAAAACGGTGAAGGTAGACACCGCAAGGAAAACTGGAATGTCTTAGAACCAATAATTCGAAAACTTTTGATATCTCCCAACCCGCACTGGGCCCACGTAATAGATTACAGCCCACTCTCTCTCAGAGGGAGGAAACCTGTGTCCCAGAAGTGGGAACATTATGGAACGGGTAAAGCATAAGTCGGACTTTCCGCAACAGCTGATTTTTTCATTCTTCTATCAATAATTTCTACATTGTCAGTTCTTATAAAACTATTATAAATTAATTACCACTAAGACACAGAAGGACACAGAAGACCAATTACAAAAAATAAAACTGAGATCTCGCGGCACTCAGAGTGTATTTTATTCATAAGTCAACCTAAGCTACAAAACCACTTAATCATATTCACACAAAAACAAAAACCCCTCCATATTTTAATAACAACATTTACAAACAAATCTATCCCAGTATGCCACAAGAACATTTCGATACAAATGCGAGGCGACGGGGGGCCGCGACCGAAACGCGCGTATTGTTGCTCGTTACCTGCGACAAATCGCAGTCGCGACCCCGGTGTGTCCCGGCCACTAGTCAGCTAATTGTGTGGCTATGAGAAACAATGCAATTATTTAAAGTGTGAGGGGACTATTATTTGCACGTCGGGTTGAATAATAATTTTGAATAGCGTGGTTTTTCTTCTCGTGCAACACTTATGCTGAGGAAATGTCTGTGAAAAAATGGTTATGGAACTTACATTTTCGTAACGATCCTTTAAAAGTTTGGAGATTTTATCGAGACGTGTTGCATTTTTTACACTATCTAATGCATCATTAGTTCAGTGTGGTGGTAAAGAATAGCATTATCCATTTCTTCCCGTGGATGTCGTAGAAGGCGACTAAAGGACTTACTAGAGGATGCGCAGCAGCGTTCTCTATTAATTTTACCACCATACTGGGATCACCAACCCGCCTGCCAAGTTTGGCGATTATGGCAAACCCCCACCCCAAATTAGGGGAGGCCTATGTCCAACAATGGAAGTCATTTGGAATGCTTTATTTGCCAAGGCGTAGTGATGACAGACGGAGTAAGATTTAACAGAGTGGCGTCCAAGAACTGGTAGACGAGATGTCGGTCGTCCGGTGGCGAGATGAGCGGCCGACATTGTTGCCATCACGGCTAAAATCTGGATGTACCTGCCACAGGAGCGTGAGGATTGGCACAAGAAAAGTCAAACCTAAAAAAAAAAAAACCTATGGCCTATGGTGATGAATTAATGCATTATCTTAATTAAGTTAATAGGTAATAGAAGAATTATCTTGGTCCTCAAATTTAAATGTTTATTTATCTCAAACAACCTGTTAAACTAAAAACGACTTAACAGAAAAAACACAAAACTGAATATTCATACCACAGCAAAAATTAAATTTCAATACGCTAATAAAACTCTAATTATGTCATTTGAATTCAACCCGAAAGTATCTCGAGCGAATTCGGCGAAATAAAAAAAAAGTTTTTGAAAAAAGAACGATAACTTTTTAAAATCGCATTCCAGAAAACAATGTTCAGTGGACTGACGGGCCTCAAGGCGAATGCATTAACGAAGTACACCTTCTTTGATATTAAGTGTATTATTTTTTTACCTTGGTTTTTATAGGGTTCCTTTGGATGTGGGTAAAACCTGATTCGTATTCTGATTTTCTTTACTTTTTGTATTATTATGATTAATTTTAAATTTCTTTAAATTCTCGTAAAGGTATTATGTCCCGTTACGCCATTGATAAAAAAAAAAAACATTATTAATTGTTGCAAGACTCCCGGAAGTCATAATCATAATTCACTTTGATGAATAGAAATTAAAACTTTTATAGTTTTTAATGAAATTTGTAGGACGTAACTGGGACAGGGAGTTAATATTACTACGCTGCTCATCTTTTTAAAATTCAGATTACTAGCATACGTATACAACATAATTAATGCAAGAACTCATATACCCCAATTAGGGTATTGAGTCAAAGCAAAAAAAAGAACAAAACTTAATTTAAAATACGAGTAAAACTCTATTTTTAAAGCTTACTGTTATTACAAGAAAATCGTGTTGACTCTAGCATTACTGTGCATTTAAATTTGAGTCTTAAAGCCTTGAAATAAAATTGCATTTTTTTGGATGCAATTGGCGGTACGTATGGTAAAATAGATATTGATAAACAAATCTATGTTGAAAGTTACTGAAATCGATTAAACTACTTTCAGAACTTGCGTTTATTCTGTTACACTTTGTACAATTATTCACTATAAATTAATTCATGTATAAATCAAGAGTATGACGCATTCCCAACAAGCTATTACCTTATAAACGGAACCCACCACTCAGCTCGCCTCACAACTTAACGCAACCTTTTTGCTCCTACCTCTTTGTAACACACTGGTAGCTCCCTCAGTCGCCCGCAGCAAATCGCTGTTTATACCACACCGCCCGGTAATTTATTATTGCATTTTTTGCATTATCAATAGCCCATACTCTTCGACTTTTTTGCTATATTAAAAAGGCTATTGTTTATGAAAAATCGTTCGCGATTCTTATCGCTGTACGGTGTACCTCGATGTTGTTTAAGTTGTGAAATTAGCTCCCGATGTAATGCAGTGGTTGGGATTTTGTGGTTTGTTTGTAAACGCTTTGTTTTTGTGTGGGGTTTAGTAAGGAACTAGGGGTTTATTGTGTGGTCCTTGGGTTTATAGGCTCATTGTTCTTGATGATGATGATGGCTACTGGGTTTTTACCTCGTACTAGTTATGACAATACGGACTTATAGCTAAGTAAAGACTAGAGGGGTAATTGCGGAACTTTTTATCGGTAGGAATTGGTTTAATATTCATAGTTAAACAACATTCATTGCGTTATGTACGTTGCTGAGCCGACAACTTATTCGAACAAATGACGCAATGGTTTAGAAATAAAATCTTCAAACCCATTCATATTCTGATAAATTGTGCGTTTCGCAATTAGGGTGCAGGTGAAGCTACGTTTGAAAAAATTGGTCCATGGATTGATGACCATCTTTACATACCAAGACCCCTCCGGAAAGCGCATTAAGCCATTGGTCCCCGCTCTTATTCGTGACTCTTTGACAGTCGTTGCGTGTCAGAAGCCCGAGTCTGAGAACCAAGGGGTATCGTATTACCCAGTAACTCTGTTGTGAAGGTCAGATAGGCAGTCGCTTTATCTGCCTGTTAAATACTGGTATTCACCTGATAGACCCAACATAGTTGGGAAAAGGCTAGGCAGAAAAAGACTAGTTATCACACTAGTTGCTGTAGGAATCTGCTGGTTGCGAAAAGCAAGGAACAGGTCGAAGAGGCGATGCTTTGAGGAGGCCTATGTCCATCAGCGAATGATGATAATGATGATCAGTTCCTGATCGGACAGTAAGACCTGTTTGGCCTAATTTTTTTTTTCCTTTCTATATTTTTGATGTCATACTTAACTAAAGTGACAATCTGAGTAAAAAAAAAAGCTTTGATTAACCTAAGCATCTTCTTCTAATCGGTGGCAAAAACTTCAAACATCTTCGGCCCAAAATTCAGCTGCATGAACTTCGCTCACTGACGCTGTCATAATTCAACAAATGCACAGGTGACAGGGCATGCGGCGCAGTATGGAAGGTGAACCATTTTCTTTGGGGAGATGTTGCATACGTACTTGAGATCTGAGCTGTCCGTGGACTCTTATTTGTGAAGCTGACTGAAGCTTAACCGTGAATCGAAATTTTATCTTTCTTCCCTAAACCAATATAATATTCTAATTGACCCATTTCGGGTCAGTGCAGCACATCTTTACTTTCATACTGTCAGTAGTATTGGCCAATGTCTCAGTATTAAAATCCATTCATCGTATTTTTGGTTTTTCCCTACTCTTATAACCATCCTCCATTAAGTAAACGGCAGAATTTTTTCAAGCACCTCACTAATTTGCAACTAAATGAGCTACCTACTTACGGAAACATTCAACCAAACAAAGCGAACTTAAAATTTTGCCATCTTTCCGTCGCGTCGCTGCAATTTTCCCAATTTGCCAAAGATGTAAATAAGAAAAAATCAAATAAATTGGAAGAGAACCACGACGAATTGTTTCCTTGCACCTTATTTGGAAACCGCAAAGAGTTCGACAAAAGAGGTTTGTTCGGACTACCTGGTCTTCACTTAAGTGACTTTTTTGGGAAGCTTTGTTGTGAGTCCGTAGGCTATTACAAATATTTTAGTGTTGCCAGGTATTACGTTTTATGAATATTTCCATAAATGTATAATCTAAATTCTGATTATAATTTTTTCGCAAATATTTTTGGAAAAGAACGTAATCTCTTGGAAATGAAAAATAAATGATACTGATCAGAAATCTTCAACATGACTTGCATTTTCTTGGGATCCCTTGTCTTAGCGATTTGTATGCTCTTGTAAAAGCCACTTGAGAACATTTTTTCTAAACTAGCAACACATTGCATGACTGTTCCGTCATTTAGTTGCTGCAAAAAAAAAGAAAACAATTACCCGCGAAAAACCGTGCATTGTCCGTTCCAAATTCAAAACGAGGAAGGAGCGGGATTAATGGCGCTGGTTCTTGAAACAGGAACGTCGAGTTTTTAAAAAGGGAATCGTTTAAACGGAGGCCGTTCGCAGGTAATCACAGGCGACGCGCACCGAGCATAAGGACGCGTTCATATGAGAAATAATTAGATTTTACGCGGCATCGACCTGGCCGGCCATTCAAAGAGTCTCCTTAACAAGAGATGATACGCTGGGCATTCATTTACGCTTTGGCTTTTTGGCTGAATATCAGACTAAAACGTGACCTTTCTCGATTCATAAATGCAAGAGTTACTAGGAAGAGTCACTAGGTTAAGCTCATTTCAGATTAAGTCACTGAAGAAAGAAAAAATAAAATCGCAGAACTCATCGTGCTCAACTTTTCATCATCATCATCATAATCAACCTATAGCAGTCCACTACTGGACACACGCCTCTCCAATTGCACGCCATTCAGCTAGATTTTCGACAACTCTCATCCAGCTGCCCAGCCACCTTGTGAAAATATTCGAATCACCTAGCCTGAGGGTGTCCTTACTGACGTTTGCCCATTCGCGGTATCCACTCAAGAACACGTCTACACAAACGGTCATCGATTCTACGGTTAATGTGGCCGGCCCATTGCAACTTCAACTTGCTAATTCTATGAGCTATGTCGGACGTAAAAAATAGCACTATCCCATTTCTTCCCGTGGGCGTCGTCAAAGGCGACTAAGGGAATTACTAGAGAATGGGCAGCAGCGTTCTCTATGCATGTTACCAACATGCTGTGATCGCCAACCCGCTTGCCAAGCGTGGCGACTATGGCAAAACATTGAGGGAGGCCTATGAGTGGACGTTTGATGGCTGAAATGATGATGTCGACAACTTTGTTTCTCTGCCGAACTCGATTTTTATCTCTCTCCATATAGCCACTATATATCGTCATCCCAGCCAACCATAAATAAATACATCTACAAATCAACGCAGCAGCGCCGTGCACTCGACCCGAGATCGCGTGCACTCCGATACAGGTGCGCGCGTTGCCCGGAGCGACGCCCGCGCAAACTTCATTCATTGTTACTTACGTACTGCCGATTATGCTGGTTACAATACAATTTCAGGTTCAACATCGTATGTAACGGTAGGTGACAACCAATAATAGGGTTGGGAGCGTCTTTCAGTTTTATTTTTGTTTTGTTTTGGTGAGAATCATTCATGATTTTTTTAGAATGATTGACCAGATGAGGCATAACAGATGAATACATACTATTTCGATGATGTGAAGTATTCAGCTTACAATAATAAAGGCCAAAGAAGATTTTATTTTTTTGGTATTATTTGGTAAAATTTTAATCTAAACTATGCGAACAACAAATAAAATGTTATACACAAGACATCGTTTCTTTTTTTCGATTTTAGAATAGCCGTAGTGACACGTCATTACCAAGTCATGTTATAAAGGCATAAATCGTACAGATTAAGTTCGTGTGACTCCCACGTGGACTGCTAAATCATAATCCCAACTTTTGTCTTCACCGGAGTCGGTGTAAAGTAATTCGTTGCATTAAGTACCGCTACTTATGAGATGTAGCTTGTGGGTTCGAACTCAAGCAGGAATTTACTTTGTGTAATATATTTCATCACCGCTGCTCTCGAAACGATGAAGTAAAACATCGTGAGGAAATCGGCATGTCCTAAAGCCAAAAATTCGAAGACATGTGACACATGTCTTGCCACTCCTCCTCACAGAGAGGAGGCCTGTGTCCCAGCAGTGGAAACATTATACTCTGATTATAATTGTCATGTAGTAGACAGCTTTTAGATGTAACTGATGGTTTAATTTGGTACTAATGAATATGCTTTAAAACATTCAATTAATTCGAATGTTTTACCGCCAGTCAGATTCGCCTGGCTCTCGTCTCGCCCAACAGACTCTAACTGTAAAAATGGCAGTCAGATCCACAGCCTCCATCGAACGCATCACAAAGTACACGAACTTCCTTCACAGACTCTATTAGCCCATTAACTAAGTGAGCCTACACTGTAATAACGTCAAATAAATATACCAGCCCAATGTCACGCTCATAAAGGAAACTATTTGTAACATAAATAAAATAATTACAGCGTCTAGACGACTGTCGGATGCGGTCTCACGTCGGTGATCAGTCACTGCTCCGGTGATTAGCTCGCGGGAACATGGCGCTGCTCTCGAGTGGTGATTAATGTGGTTATCACCATTATCGGTGTTTAGCGGGTTTTGTAGGGAGTTAAGTCTTTATTATAGTTTCTGGGTTGTGGATGTATTAGAATGGAGATTAATTACGTGGTGATTGATATTGGAAATTTGTCAAGCTGGGACAGACAAATTTTTGTTTTAGTAATATCGGCTTATGTTATTAAAATGTGGCAATTTAAAATTTTCTAATTGCATGTTCATGGCAGAAGTAGTGAAATTATGCATTTTTTTTTCTTAAAATACTTTTATATAGTTTTTTTTTTAATCGTTGGAAAATTGAGACGATATCCACTATCAATCAGAATCTGAATCATTTTGAAGGACATTGCTAATTAATTGCTTCAAATCATCATTTCAGCCGTAAGACGTCCACTGCTGGACTTAGGCCTTCCCCAATTTGGGGGGCTTTGCCATAAACGCCACGCTTGGCAGGCGGGTTGGTGATCGCAGTATGGTGGTAAAATGCATAGAGAACGCTGCTACCCATTCTCTAGTAAGTCCCTTAGTCGCCTTTTACGACACCCACGGGAAAAAATGGGGTGGTGTTATTCTTTACGTCCGGCACCACACGGTACTCCGGCACCACACGGTACCGGAATTTCTCAGTGCTTCGAATATTCGAAAAAATTGTCTTCTCAACAAGGGAAAATAACGCAATGAATGTCGTTGAACTGTCAAAATGAAAGCTATTCCTAATGTAAATGTGTTACGCAATTACCCCTTTGTTCCTATTTTGTACTTGTCGGTAAGAAATTCTTGGAATAATTTTATTTTAGCGCTTCTATACTATGCTTGTTTTGTTCATGTCGATTTTCCTAACTCCGAAATCAATCCTTCTACAGGTTTTCCTGACATCTTGTTAGCTTCTCCAAGTAGGTGATACCTTAGAGTACACCTTAGTATTCAAGACGGCCCAATGATGTTAGTTAGGATCAGTTCAGACAACGGAAAAATGCGCGAGCAATTTCCCGGCTCCGTTGAAAATATGCCCCGACTTACGACGTTGTACTCGTAGGTCGTGGGTTCAAACCCAGGCGGCCGCTATATTATCTCTTAACAGTTTCATCACCACTGCTCTCAAAACGGTGAAGACATCATGAGGAAACTGGCATGTCCTAGAACCAAAAATTCGAAGACATGTGACAACTAGCAACCTGCACTGGGCTCGCCTGGTAGATAACGGCCCACTCCCTATCACACAGAGGCGGCCTGCGCCCCAGCAGTGGGAAAAATAAAGGCTGATGATGATGATTGAAAATAGAACCGTATTATCATAGCCATATTTGAATGAATATGAACACAGTTGGCTCGAGCATGCTCGCGACTCGGTTGCTTTTAATCAAAATCAAAATCAAAAGTCATTTATTCAAACTAGGCTGAGAGTCAGCACTTTTTGAACGTCAAAGTCACATAAGACAGAATGTTTGAATGGCGGCCAGAAAAGACTCGAGCGTGCGCGGGGATCTTTCTATTCTGTCTGAACCGACCCTTAAGCGGGTAAGATGTGTACGGTACCTATCTACTGCAACTTTCTCTCACGTACGCATTGCTAATCGACGCGGCTGGGTCTAGACAATTGATGGATGCTGTCTTCGGTAAGATAGGTATAGTAGTTTTCTTTGTAAGAGGTAGTTAACGGCATGTTTTTAAAATAAGAATGGTAAATTATACAAGGTCGCATATACGGGAACATCGTCGCATGACTTGTAGCTAAGGATTCAGTACATGATTCAGAACCTCCCTTATCATCATCTGTCTAGCGTTTTCCCAACTATGTCGGGGTCAGCTTCCAGTCTAATGGGCTGCAGGTGAATACCAGTATTTTACATGGACTACTGCCTATCTAACCTTTACAACCCAGGTACTGAATAATGAATGCGATACCCCTTAGTAAGACTGTTTACTAGAATTTCGGGCTCCTGACGACCCGTAACGACTGTCAAAGATCAATAAACGACAGGGATCAACGGGTTAACGTGCTTTCCGAGGCATGGAGGGGCCTTGGTACGTAAAGATGGTCACCCATCCACGTACTAACCGCCGCAAGCGTAGCTCAGCCTGATCCTCCGTGCGACTGTCATTACTTAGTCACAAGCCCCTCTCATGTGATTCTGAACCTCCCTGCCTTTAACATTCAACTAAAATTCCTACGCTAGTCAAAAATCATGTACTGAACTCATGTTTAAGTTAGCGCGTCGGTCTACCTGCCAACCTGTATGCTGTTTCTTTGCCTTATAACACATTTCTTTTTGCATAGGTTTTTACCTACATACATAGATTTTTCTGGAAAGGTTAAGCCACGCTTGCCGCGGTTGGTCCGTGGATGGGACCATCTTTACATACTAAGACCCTTCCGTGCCTCAGTAAACACGTTAAGCCGTTGGTCCCGGCTGTCTTTCGTAGATCTTAGATAGTCGTTACAAGCCCGAAGTCTAACAACCAGTCTTACGAAGGGGTATCGTATTATCCAGTAACTGGGTTGTGGAGGGTAGATAGGCAGTCGCTCCATGTAAAATACTAGTACCTACTCAGCTGCATCAGCCGGTTAGACTGGAAGCCGAGCCCAACATAATTGGGAAAAGGTTAGGCAGATGAAGATGGCAGATTTTTTCTTGAGAATACTTAATTGCAAATAAGGGCATCTCATCCTGAATGATCAAGACTATCGCATTTGATTTTGGGTGGGCATAAACCCTGAACTTGTTACATAAAACTATTAATTTTTTTGTTCACACTTTGCACCTTCAAAGCGAAACAACACAACAAAATTACAACACAATATAAACTATCTTAGCACTAAATAAAACAGTACCTACCAGCAAATTAATTTCAACACTATCAGCGCAGCACACAATTTGTCCATTCTATTAATTACACTACGAAATTAAACCCCCAGCGAAAGGATCAGATAATGTGCTAAATTGAATTGTCAATAATTACAAGATACTATAAGGTCAGGTATGCGAGCCTTACGGCCTCCGAGCACTCCTACAATAGATGTAAGATTGGGCCTAACATGCTAATTATTACTTGGAAATATATTACATGCGGCTTTCTTCCGTATATACGCACAGAAATCAGTTATAAGGTTACTGTTAGTACCGATATGTATGGTTGTAGCGTGAAGTTTCTTTAAGGAAGGTATCTACTTACTTTAGTATATAGTCAAATCAATCAATCAATCAACTTAGTCTATCGCGGTCCACTGCTGAACATAGGCCGCTTCTATGTTCCACCAAAACACCCTGTCCTCCGCCTTCCGCATCTAGTATCTCCTAGCCACCTTTTTGACGTCGTCGGTCGTCGGTCAATCTAGCTGGGGAGCGTCGCTCACTGCGCTTGCCGATACGTGGTCTCCACTCCAGGACTCGTCTGCTCCGCCACCCACTGCCACTTCAGCTTGCTTACTCTGCAAGATATTATCTATTATCAGCTGTGATATCTACTACGGCCACCAAAAGACATGAAGTTGAAGTTTATTAAGAATTGAATTGAAGAAATTGAATTGTCCATATTTACAAGATACTATAAGGTCAGGTATGCGAGCCTTGCGGCCTCTGAGCACTCCTACAATAGATGTGAGATTGGGCCTAACATGCTAATTATTACTTGGAAATATGAATTACTTGCGGCTTTCTTCCGTATATACGCACAGAAATCAATTATAAAGGTACTGTTAGTTCCGTAATGTATGGTTGTAGCGTGAAGTTTCTTTAAGGAAGGTATATACTTACTTTAGTATATAGTCAAATCAATCAATCAACTCAGTCTATCGCAGTCCACTGCTAGACATAGGCCGCTACCATGTTGCGCCAAATCACCCTGTCTTCCGCCTTCCGCATGTAGTCTGTCCCAACCATCTTTTTGAGGTCGTCGGTGAATCTAGCTGGGGTGCATCCTACACTACGCTTGCCGATACATGGTCTCCACTCCAGAACTCGTCTGCTCCGCTGGCCATCGGTCCTTCGACAAACATGGTCAGCCCACTGCGACTTCAGCTTGCTTAATCTGCAAGTTATAATCAATTATTAGATAGTATACTACCGTCAACAAAAGATATAAGTAACGTGTCTTTTCTATGAATTAAATTAAATTTTAATGAATACAAAACGATCTTCGAAACTTCTACTATATCCGACGACCCTATTTATTTATTTCCTTTGGTGAATGTACACAAACTCTACTGCTCTGCTCTATCAGCAGAACTACACTGGACTGTATTTTGAATAAAACATGGCGAAAGTACACACGGCTGGCATGATGAAGCGAAGATTGACATGCATGCTAAAAAAATTGTGCTTCTCTCTTCATTTTAGAATATCGATGGCAAAGAGTTCAAACATCTTTGGTCCAAAATTCAACAACGCAAACTTCGCTCACTAGTCACTGACCGTTAAAGTGTGTGCTGATATTGAAAGGCTGCTAAGTCATGGGTAAGTACCAACATAATTTGAGACTAATATTTGTCGTTTTATCTTTAACTAGCTTCTGCCTGCGGCTTCGCCCGCGTGGATGTCGAAAAATTCACTATTGCAACCCTCCATTTCACCCTCTTAGGGAGTGAATTTCAAAAAACCCTTTCTTAGTGGATACCTACTCTTCATAAAGAACACACCCTCTAAATTTCATGCCTCTAGGACCAACGGTTTAGGCTGTGCGTTGATATATCAGTCAGTCAGTTACTCAGAATTTTATATATATAGATTTTGACCTCTCACGGTGAACTTGCCGCTTTTACTCAGCAACTTCCATATGCAAATACCTCTTCATCGCTACTGTCACCAACATCCTGAACAGTTCCTCTAGAGCCCACCTATCCCAGCGCCGTTCAATCACAATCACGCGCATCATACGCGTATAATTTCTCACGCGTGTTCCCACGTGCGCCGGCGCATGGATATTAAATAAAAGATGGCCGATGCGCGTCCGCGCGGTTCTACGTAGGGTTGGCTGTGTTTACAGTAATGATTTAATTTAAAATGGTATAGGAGCATTATGATTGAGTTGTTGCAATAAAAGAGTACGGAAATTTCGAAAATTCAGGAATTATTCGGCTGTGTATGGAATTGCATTTTGGTACAGTATTTCCGCAAGTATATCGTAACATCTCAATCTCATGTTCAATCATCAATCGCTATAAGTATTCCTTTTTAGACATCGCTAATTGGCCAAGGTCATCGTCTGCCTAGTCTTTTCCTATCTATGTTGGGATTAGACTCCAGTTTAACCAGATGCAAATGAATACCAGTATTTTACAATAAGCGACTGCCTAACTGACCGCCCCAACCCAGTTCCTGGGTAATACAATACGACTATTAAATATTCACGACTGACAGCAAAAACCAACGGATTAACGTGATTTCCGAGGCACAGACGGATCTTGTTTTGTAAAGATGGTCACCCATCTACAGACCAACTGCGGCTAGCGTAGTTTAACCTGATCGATTGAGCCCTGCGCCTCTAATAACTTAGTTATAAGCCCAATTGGCCAAGCTATGACAACAAATATACCTCACCCTGTCACCATGTCTTAAAATGGAATTACAAGAGATTTTTTTTTTTAATTCCAACCAAGCGTCTCTTAAGCTCATTAGTATGACCCGAGTGTTGACAACCCTCAAATTAAACCCAACAGCTACCACTCTCTACAACAAATAGGGATGCACCTCACCACCATAACTTATCCCATTCATCGACGAAGGTCAACCGACAACCCTACCCAATGCTAATGTCTAGCCCTCGTATGATATATTGACAGCAGCGGATAGACAGGTACTATGCCTACACGGACTTGTGTGTGTCTGTCTGTGAGTTAGTACTTAACAGCCGTGTTATTATTTTGTAGTTTGATACGGTACGCGTTTCAGCGGCAGTAGCATGATATATGGCAGGTTTTTAAGGAATGGCTAAGCTTAATAGTGGAGAAACCTGGTGCTTAGGATGTTGGTAAAAGTCAACTGAGTAGGTATTTACGGATGTATATGTACTTGAGTATCTGCTACTAATATTCAGTCTGATTTCTTTTTCATATGAATGGATTCAGTAGTACCTAAGTGATGAAAAAAGCGAATCATAAAATAATTTCTACTTAGTCGTTTCGATCAAAAAGTAGGAAGGTACGTACCTACTCAAAGATAAGTAACGTGGAAAAAAATCGTTTGTTAAATTATTTCGCAATATAGTATTTGGTTCTGAGCTAAGTTACTAATTAAGGGGAAGCGCCCAGTTAGCGAAATTCAAATTTTCTTACTATTTTTGCAAAATGCAGGTTACACTGTGCATCTCATTGAATGACTATTTAATAAAAAATGACATTCAAGAGAGAGAGTGAGAGGCCTTAGCTCAGCAGTGAAATAATGTAGGCTAGGTTTTATTAAATTAAAATATGAACAAAAGGCTATAGAAAATAAGAGGAATCCGTGTTAACTTATGGTCAACTATCTATAATTGATTCACTACGTTCGACAACCAATCTCAGTAAACAGGAAGTTTATTAAAGTTGAAACTATCTGTCACATAGAAAAATAGACCTTGTGGTTTTATGTCGTAAGTACAAGTGACATCCAACCTTAGAGAATAGTATACCTATCTAAAGTTCAGAAGAGTTTAATAAAAAGTTGTACGTTGCTATTTGATGATGACTGTACTTATCATCATCAGCCTATAATGTTCCCACTGCTGGGACACAGGCCTCCTCTCGCTGAGAGGGAGTGGGCCATAATCCACCACGCGGGCCCAATGCGGGTTGGTAGATGTCACATGTCTTCGAATTTTTGGTTCTAAGACATGCCGGTTTCCTCACGATGTTTTCCTTCACCGTTTTGAGAGCAGTGGCGATGAAATAATTTACACAAAGTAATGCGCCTGCTTGGGTTTGAACTCACGACCTTCTACTTGTAAGTCGCGGCCGTTACCACTGGGCCACCACTGCTCTGACTGTACTTAACTACTAGTAATAAAAAGTAGAAAAACTGACCACTACAACCTAACAGGAAAAGTAATCAGGCCGACAAATAAAGACGAGCAAGTTATTAAACGGAATATCACAACAAATTCACACATTAATGATTCACTTTTTACATACAAACGCGATGACTAACTGTAAAGTGAACCAAACTATTAATCTAACTGGAACGCAACAATTAAAAGAACAGGTTCTGTTAAAACTATTACTATTGCTAACATTAATTTATTCAACAATACGTCTTGTCACCAATCGGGCAGCCATCATTATTTCGCATTCATTCCGTCTCAGCCAATAAGGTGTCAGAACGCGCCTCCCATACTTCTCTCACCCAATCAGCGAACGTCATTTGAAAAACAATAGAACATAAAAATTCCGTCACGCTCTTCTGCGCTCGAGTCGACGTTCTAATTCGTGGTAATTCAACTTGTAGCTGTTCGGCATTCGTCGGTTTTTATCTGTGAAATCATTTTTCTAGCTGGTAATGACCTCCTCTTTCATAATTTGTAAATATTAATGTTTAAATAATTTATATGGTATTTATATTTTATGCTAATGAGTCTGACGTAACACCGTCTGTAACTTCACTGTGAATAGTCATTGAGTAGCCACTTATAAAGTAGTACCTACCTATATTAGTCATAACATTTTGTTCAAACTGTCTGCATCAAACGGAAACTTATGCATTTAAGATCGGTCATTTAAAGTGCTCAATCTTTTCTGAAGCAGCGTTCACCAAAACATAAAAACAAATAAAATACTTAGGAACCCTTCATTTTCCTCCAGAAATATTATATGATCATTTCTCTACTACTATTGATAAATGGCCTGTTCAAGTTCTGAGTTAACTCTTCGAAAATCGTCATCAGATGATATACAATACCTGAAAAATATGCCTTTAAATGACGAAAACCCCACCAGTCGTTTTTGAGAAACTCGCGGACATTCAAACATACATATGCAGGTCGCAGACACACTCCTTTTGTTGAGGTTTGTTAAAAATCTTAAATTCATTCAATCACTCATTGACTCTTAATGCACAGCCTAAGATCTATGAATTAAATTTTATGAATAGGTAACTCTCCTTTAATAGTGATAGTTGACACGAAGAAAGTAGGTAAGTATTTAAAAAAAATCATTGTGCTCAATTTTGGAAGACAGTTAGAATGGAGTTTACCATTTTTGCACATGGGAACCCCATTTGGGTTTATTATCAAATAAGTATAAGTACTAAATAGTTCGCTGACTTGAATTATCCTAAAGTTTTATCAGATCTTGCAGCCGAACGTGTTTACAATCGGCTTCGATGTAGCTTCTCCTAATATGTAAAACTGTTGATAATAAGTTAAATATCATTTACATAGGGCATGAACTCTTATTTATAGGGTTCTTACACGAGCACCTTATCTGCGAAAAGGTTGATTGTTCGCTAGCTTTTATGGTTTTGTGATATTCACTTAAATAGGAAACTGACTGTGAATTTGAGTTCCATGCAGCATAATCAGACTATAATGTTCCAACGTTCCGTGTGGTGGACGTGAACAATAACTCCATCCCATTTCTTCCCCTGGGTGTCGTAACAGGCGACGGGACTTACTAAAGAATGGGCAGCAGCATTCTCTGTGCATTTTATCACCATACTGCGATCGCCAACACGCCTGCCAAGCGTGGCGATCATGGCAATCTTTCCTTTTGGGGGAGGCCTATGTCCAGCAGTGGACGTGTTTCGCCTGAAATGATGATGAATGTTCCAACTGCTGAAACGCAGACTTCCTTTCTGTGAGAGGGAGAGAGCCGTAATCCACCACGCGAGCCCAGTGCGGGCAGGTGCGGTCCGAGAGGGGGGGTTCTAGGGGTCATGACCCCCCGCCCAAAGACAGTCATGCTGTCGAAACCCTGAACGATTTGCCTGTCTTACTATCTTAACATTGTTCTCACTTGAGCCACGGAGACTCCGATGGACATTTGCAAAAAGATAGACCCGGGACGTCATTCTGATCAGCAGCGCTTGCGACTACTAGACCAAAGAGGATTTACCTTCCTAAAAATATTTTTCAGTACTCATGGTGACCCTCCCCCAAAATGTTAGGCTGCGACCGCGCCGGAGTGCGGGTTGGTAGATGTCACATGTGTTCTAATTTTCAGTTCTATTACATGCCAGATTCCTTACGATGTTTTCCTTCACTGTTTTGAGAGCAGTGGCGATGAAATAAGTACTTGCTTGGGTTCGAACACAAGTCGTGGCCGGTACCTTTTTGATGTATGTTGTTTTGTTTTATAATATTAATTACTTACATAATACTGTATAGAATCAAGTTCTTCTAACTTAACAGACAGCTGTGCTGCTGGGGAGTTTGTTCCGCCACTTCTTCTTCCCAGCTAAAGCACTAGGAAGTGT
The DNA here is from genome assembly GCA_947507805.1 of Aporophyla nigra. Taxonomy (NCBI): domain Eukaryota; kingdom Metazoa; phylum Arthropoda; class Insecta; order Lepidoptera; family Noctuidae; genus Aporophyla; species Aporophyla nigra. The sequence goes on along the minus strand of OX382292.1, from coordinate 18,261,458 downwards.
CGAAGGGCGGGCGTTTTGGAGGGACTGTCTTATGTAACTTTGACGTTCAAAAAGTGCTGACTCTCAGCCTAATTTGAATAAATGACTTTTGATTTTGATTTTTACCACTGGGATAGTATAGTACAGTGCCATGCAGGCTGTATTGAAAACGATGACTTTATAACTATCTTAGCGGTTTTGAGTAACTTGTATATGGGCTACACAAATGTCATGCAATACTGGTAGCGTCATGTAACGGGTCATTGAGCTCCCTAAAACAGCGTTGAGGTTTACGATGACTGATGCTTGCATGCCATCTGTTGGGATATGTCAGCTCAAAGTCTGGCTCTTTCTTTAAAAAGCCTTTTCAACATGGCTCTGCATTATTAGACACATATTTAAAAATTATATTGATATACCTAATGTTTGACCTCTGAGTTTGATTCATCATTTCTTTTCGGTTTTAAAATAATGACAAACTAAATAATGACGTGTAGTACTTACCTAAGTGTTTTAAAAGATCAACTTACAAATAGAAAAATTTAATTTCATTGTGGCATGATACATATTTGCAGAAAATTAAAGCCTCCTAATGTCTTGCTATGTTATATTTCTACTGAAAATACGAACTTTTTGTCCATTATTATCGGTTTAGCAAACAGTAGAAGATAACGTGACGTCAAATCTAACAAATCCCATGATTGCTTCCACATAACGGTTACAGCCCTTAATATGATTTAAGTTAGCCGATGATAGCTATATTTAAAATAATTGCAAAACTTATGAAAAGAAGATTAACAAAGTTTGAAACCTACTATAAATTCCCATACGAAACTGCAAGAATAACATATTCACAGACGCCACATTACAATCGCAATGCGTGCAAGCCTGGCCATTCCCACCGGTTCCCTAATTGCCTACAAGCTTACGAATTGACCCGGCCATGCGGATACAGCTGACCCTGGACCAACAAATGGCACCACCAGCTTTTAATTCAACAAAAGTATCTGCAACTCGTTCCAGAATAGAATGAGAACACGGATTCCAACACCTAAGTACTCCTAATTAGGAGGACAACACCTACAGGACTCAACTTCTAACGCCTAGGCGTTAAACCTTTAGGGTTGGAGCTCTACATTGCGGGGATAAATTTATTAATTGTTTTCTTGGTGGAAAACCGTCATAGATTGTCATGATTGTTGTCATTTTATGGTTGTATTGTCTTAGTGTAATGTGACAAAATCTATATTTTTTTAATCAATAATCTGTAATTTTTAATTTTATTTTATCATTTAATTTCAATTTGTAATATTTTCATAGTTTAAAAATGTAATTGAACAGTTTTTTACCTTTTAATAAGAATGTTGTGCACGCCTTTAAGTGATGTATTTACACAGAACTAAAGATCCGTCATCACCTAATGTTATTATCTTTGTAAATATGTCGTTGGTGTGCCTTGTTTAATAATTAAATAAAATAAATAAATGAATTTAAAAAAAAACTAGTTTGAATGTCTATTACTAATTTGTAAACCATACATGACGTCGCGGGTAAATGCGTACTAGTGCGACTTTTGGCCGTATATTTTTGCCAAACATACATTGTGTTTTAATGCATTTCTAGAGTATTGTGTTTCTAGAGCAAAATGTGGAATACAGACAAATTCGTAAATCGTTAATTTAAATAGTTATTTCTGCCTCAAAGTATCATTGACGCCTCTCAACGCAAAAAACATGGGATTCAGTTACATCAGAAGTTAAGTAACGCGACTAAGGAACTTACTAAAGAATTGGCAGCAGCATGTTTACCAACATACTGCGATCGCCACTTGCCAAGCGTGGCGATTATGGCAAACCCCCCAAATTGGATGAGGCTTATATGCAGCTGTGGACGTCTTTCAGGTGAAATTATGAATTATGATGATGACAAGTTAAATTTAATCTTGTTTCTTAAGTTTGCAACGTAAAAACATTAGCTCTTGCTGTCGTTAAAAACAAACAAAACAATAAACTTCCTCGCAATCCGTACCAAAGGACTACCTTTAGGACCAGAAGCAAGTACCAATAAACAACCGATCCATTACATTCACACACACCTCGACAAAACACACTCATTAGGCAGCATTATCTGCACCGTCTCAATTTATTAACCTAACCTATGTCCTACTTATCGCTCCGTAGAGTGTAACAGGTAATTTGCATATAACATTTATGAGCCCAAGTTATCAATAGAGCGAAGTGTGGGAAAATGAGAAAATTAACACCTTTGATATTTATTAGATTGGTTTCACTTTGGACCGTATCGGGAAATGTTCTTGTCATTTCCTTCGTCAATCATGGAATATCTGAACTGTTGGATAGTATATGCTTATAAGAGGTACTAATGCGGTATAAAAGTACGAAAAACAGTGTCAGAGCCTTTTATTTGTTATAGACAAGTCAAAAGCTTCTTTTGCCACTGGACCAGCAGCCGAATAAAATAATTGATTTTATTTCTCTAAGAGGATTTATACAAACACTTTTACACGTCAAATATATTTTAAAATCTAGACGATGTTTGCGTTTCCTATCTGAGTACTCTGAGAAATAGGATTAAACAAACTCACAGGTTACAGTCTAAACATAATCTTGGTCAGATCATGTGAAGACCATGTGGATTGGTCTCTAAAATGGTATTTTAAGGAAAGAACTACACAGACTGAGTGGATCAGTTCAGTCAATGCAGGCATTTGTCAGTAATCATACAGCTCAACTCAAAACTTATGGAGCTCAGCGATTCGACGAACAATACCAAAAGGCTACATAAATTACTCAAACTACCAGACTGCCTAATATATGTATATGGTACATATGCGTTAGTGAAACGGTGTTAAGATTGTATGATAATGAAAGGCCTCAAGCTGATAAAATACCAAAATCGCACACAGATCTATTTAGGTACAGCGTTCTCCCGAAAAAAGAGACCTATAATACCATGCTTGTATATTCTTTCAAATTAGGATACACTCAGGACTGACGATGATGAAATACTGAACTCAAAAACACATCAGATTCTTCTGCACTCTCCTGAAACAGGACTTCATATTCACTGAAGTTATCATGCAGATCCATCAGTTACATCACAAATGAAGCTGCTATCTGTCTTTGGAGCGTGAGTGACAGGTTGCACCTTGTTCAGCTGATCTAAAGTTATCCAAACCTGAAAAGTTAAAAGCAAACATGAGTAGGCTAATTGGCACTCCGATAAAAATCTTATTTACAAGTAAATAAGTACATAGTTTATTTTGGATGTTTTTTTTTTTTTGGGAATCTCATCTCCCAGATAATATGAGGTTGTCGGCTGCTTAACCGGACTGGCTTGTGTTAATAAGTTAAGGTCTCTAACCAGGGCTTAAGAACTTAAAACTAGAGCGACTTTTTGCTAAGGGCACCCTCTGTGGGGTACGGACCTCGACTTAGAGGGCAGCAAGGGACGGGACCCAAGAAGGCGCATTTCTTTGTGTAAATTATTTCATCACCACTGCTCTCAAAATGGTGAAGGAAAACATCGTCAGGAAACCGGCATGTCTTAGAACCAAAAGTTCGAAGACATGTGACATCTACCAACCCGCACTGGGCCTGCGTGGTGGTTTACGGCCCACTCCCTCTCACCGAGAGGAGGCCTGTGTCCCAGCAGTGGGAACATTATAGGCTGCTGATGAAGGGACGGGATGAATCGGAAAGATTATTATTAAGAGAAAAATTTAAAGCTACAGGCTCAGCGGCGCGGGCTGGGATAATCATCACATAATTAGCCCATAATGATCCCACTACTGGGGACAGAGGCCTCCTCTTGGTAAAAGAGAGTGAGCTGTATCTACCTACCTCTGTTGGTAGATGTCACATATCTTCAATTTTTTTGTCTAGGACATGCCGATTTCCTTACGATGTTTGTATTCACCATCTTCAGAGCAGTGGTGATGAAATTAAATACTAAAAGTAAAGTGATTTCCTGAGATCGAACTTACGTAAGTCGGAGCCGTTAGCTCTGGGCCTGTACTTCTCCTAGAACACGATATACCTCTAAAAGTAAACAATTTGCTGTAAATTTCGAATTGCGCAACACGTATTACTAGCCATATACGCTATTAAACGCCTGAAGTTTTACTTCGCTCGTTCTAAAGCCAAGCAATAAACCTTAGGATCAAAGATCGCAATACTAAATCTAAATTTAACACAATCTGGCAGCCCTAAACGTTGGAAGGCGTTGCGTGTAATTAGAGATTGTATACATTAAGCGAATACAAATAAAGCACAATGCGACGAGCGGAGCCTAGCGCAAACATTAGTCCTGCTAGAGGTCGACGAAGATTTAGCCCCGGTGTTCACTGACCGATTGCACTGTTACAACTTGTTTAATTAATGGTTAAAGTTACGGTTGAATTATTGTTTACGTTTTTGGCAGTCATATTTTGTCTAGCTATACGGGTCGATGGATCAGGTTACCAAGACACTTCCATGCTTCATGAAGCAGGTTAAACTGTCCAAGATGCCATGCGTGGATCTTTGAGTCATTACAGGTGGTCAGAAGCCCGTAAGTCTCACAACCAAGGGGTATCGTAGTACCCAACAACTGGGTTGTGGAGGTCAGGATAGATAGGCAGTCGCACCATACCATATTACCTACAGTATTATGTTCTATTTGTTACTCAGGATTTTCATGAAATTTTCAACTATTGCAGCCTTTTTATGAGTGTGAGAAAAAGCCAGAAATAAACTACTTTAAAGCTTATTTTTTAATGTACGTATTGAGATATAAAATGCTAAATTAATTTCTTTTTGTGTTGTTAACTCTGATAAGGTCGAATTCTTAATGAATTTAAATTGAAAATAGATATTTACGGCCGTGTGAATTCTCAGTTTTCTTCGCCCAAATATTTATTTAGAACACTATCATAAAAACTATCTCAAAATTTAATTACTATTCGACATTGGCTTTTTGGTCATTAATATGTTAATCAGACTAATTAATGTGTTAAAACCTAGTATTAATATGCAAGGCAAAAATATGCGTCGATTTATAACAGCTAAACATGAATATAAAGCGCTTAGTTTCAGCATCATAAATCAGCATCGATACCAGATTTAAAAGTAAATGGCTGTATTTGTATATTTTTGCATCGTTTGATACTCATTTTATAGTCTAAAATATTCAGTAAAATAAACAATACACGGATGAATGAACGCAGAAAACATTAAGTTACGTATCCTTTTTTTCCCACGTAAAGATTTTTAAATTTAATGACTCATTACTGAGAAAAGATACTATCTTCATCTTCAAAATTACTCATGTTCTAATTAATTTAAACTACAGTTAAAACTGTTACAATTAGTGGTTCAATTAGTGAAACATTTTCTCGATTAGATTTCGTCTTAACTGCCATTTTGTCAGTATAGTTTAACAATTAATTAAAGTGCGTTAATCGCATGGTATCACCGGTCTCTTCTGGTTGCAGTGGCACCGGCTACTCTAATTAACATAAACACCAAGACCATAGTTATTTATAACCATCGCCAATATATTTATTTATCTAGCTGTAGCATGTGGATCCACTTGCATGAAGTACGGGACTTAATACTTAGATTTTATTGTGTTGGATTTATTGACTCTTGTGGGGCTAAGGTAAAAGAAAAATCAAAGAAAATACTTTTGTTTCACCTGAAAAAGTAAGTTGTGATGAGTAGATAAGTAACCAGGCGCGGTCGCAGCCTAATATTTTGGGGGGGGGGGGGGGTCACCATGAATACTGAAGAATATTTTTTAGGAAGGTACATCCTCTTTGATCTAGTAGTCGCAAGCGCTACTGATCAGCAAGATCTCCCGGGTTATAATCTTTTTGCAAATGTCCATCGGAGTCTCCGTGGCTCAAGTGAGAACCATTTTAAGATAGTAAGACAGGCAAATCGCTCAGGGTTTCGACAGCATGACTGTCTTTGGGGGGGTCATGACCCCTAGAATCCCCCCCCCCCCCCTCGGACCGCGCCTGTAAGTAACTTCTGAATACCTGTGCATGGCTTTAAATGCTAACGATATAATCAGATTGATGAAATGTTTGTGAAATTCGTTCCGATCCAGTCCGCCCCTTGCTGCCCTCTACAAGCGATGCCCTAAGCCGAGGTCCGTACCCCACTGCGGGTGCCCTTAGCGAGTAGTTGCTCTAGTTTATAAGTTCTTAAGCCTTGGTTGGAGACTTAACTTTATTATGATAGCCACAGTTAAGTGCGGTTAAGCAGTCGACAACCTCATAGGTTGACCTGCGAGAAGTAATTCCCAAAAATAAATAATAATTGTTTAATTATGAGGCTATTAAATTTGTGAGAACTGTATGTAGGCTGCAATACTTAGTGTAAGCTGATGTATTGAAGCATTAATCTTGCTGTGCGAACCCCAAATAGACTAAACTAAGGGCAGGAGGATGGGCGAAACTCCGCTGCCGCGACAAATCGCGGCACGGCGGACAGAGCTCCGGCAGGATCTCATGGCGACATGGCAAGTACGATTGTCGCAACCCAGCGCCGGGCACGCCACAATTGCGGCGGTAAGTCCCCTCTTTGAGGAGTGGATAGAGAGGCGCCACGGCGTCCTCACCTTCCGCCTGACGCAGGTTCTCACCGGGCATGGGTGCTTCGGTGGGTTCCTGTTCAGGATAAAGCGGGAGGAAACGCCCGGGTGTTTCCACTGCGAGGATCGTCTGGAGGACACGGTAGAGCATACGGTGGAGGTGTGCCCTGCCTGGGCGGAGCACCGCCGTGTCCTCGTGGAGGCGATCGGCGGCGGCGACCTCTCGCGTCCGACCCTGGTGCGAGCCATGGTACGGAGCGAGAAGGCATGGGAAGCCGTCACCTCCTTCTGCGAAGCAGTAATGCTCGCGAAGGAGGAGGCGGGGCGCGTGAGGGAGTGGCAGTCTCTGCGCCCTCACGTCCCTAGCCGCCGCAGGAGGAGACGCCCCGGGCGTCGGGAGTCTATAGCGGACTCCCGGCCACCGTAGGCGCGAGCTTGCGGGCGGCGAGCAATGGGTAGCACGCCGCCCGGTAAGGACCAGGTTCGGGTCGACGGCGCGGGTAGTTGGTATGTAGATACATTGACTAAGTCAGTAACAACGATCTGAATATGTACGGTGTGCCAGCATCGATGCGCATACGTCTTGAATTCGGCGCATAATTCTAAACGGTAGCGTAGAAATTTTTCGACGGTTCATCAGCAGCCTATAAATATTCCCACTGCTGGGACACAGGGCTCCTCTCGGTTAGAGGGGGTGGGCCATAATCCAAGACTCAGGCCCAGTGCGGGTTGGTAGATGTCACATGTCTTCGAATTTTTAGTTCCAAGACATGCCGGTTTCCTCACGATGTTTTCCTTCATCGTTATGCGACGGTTATAAAAAAAAATCCGCTGTTACATAGAAAATTTGAATACCTACTCGGTCAAAAAGTATGGAAATTCGTAAAATTTCAATACATAGAGGTTCAGAATCATTTGCTCAATCCATGGTTACTGGCTGTGTGTTGATAACATGCCAGCGCAGCGCAGCTTAAAATACTTTGCAATCAAAACCCTTAGAAAAAATATAAACCAGACCGCAAGGTGGTACCGTAGTTAAGTGTCTTGGTTGACAAATCTTAAGTTCTACAAGTTCCAACATGTCAGAATGAACTATTTACGGATTTTGATAATAATCTACACACAGTGACATATTGACAAACTTAGAATAGAAACAACGTATATAGAACAACAGGGCCCGCGATCTAATTATTCACCTGGAGAAATAGTAAGTGAATTGATCTAGATTTTATCTAGAGATCGACACAGTGTTAGTAAGTACTTTTCTAGTTTACGTGTAGTCTTAATACAGGTAGAAGACTTGTATTCTATTTTGGGTGTTTTGATGGAAGATTATCATGAGACAACTTTTAATTGGTTGAATTTTTCAATCGAACATAGGAGTTGTACTGATCATTAGTGTTTTTAACCGACTTCAAAAAGGAGGAGGTTCTCAATTCGGATGTTTATATGTTTTTTTTTTAATTATTTTTTTTATCTATGTTCGGCCATAACTCCGTCGTATATAGACGGATTTGCAAAATTATTTTTTTGTTCGAAAGAGTTTTATTTCGAAATGGTCCCATATAATTTTCATATAGATCTGATGATGAGTTCCGGAGACAGACACCGAAACTCTTTAAAAAATTACAGCAAATCAACCGCGATTTCTGCTATCGCATAAATATGCATTGTTTGTTTGGAATTAGTGCAGGGTGAATACCACAACTAAAAATTTAAAACTAAAAAAATTTTTACAAAAAAAAAAAAAAAAACAACCGACTTTCTTAAAAACACTACAGAGTGAAAAATAACTTTAATTTCGGAAGTCGGTGGCAAAAAAACCATAAATACAGATCCTAAGACACCGACTTCCGAAATTAAAGTTATTTTTCACTTTGTAGTGTTTTTAAGGAAGTCGGTTGTTTTTTTTTTTTGTAAAAAAGTTTTTTTTTTTATTAGCCTCCACTGTCCCACTGTTGAGCCAAGGCCTCCCCCAAACCCTCCAGGCATCCTATCCATCCTTGTCCAGGGCTACCCCGATCCAACCCTTGGAGTATGCATTTAGGTCGTCTTGCCACCTCTTCTTAGGCTGGCGAATGACGGCGCCGCCGCCGAGGCCGGCCATCAGTAATTATGAAAATATTGTATGATGTATGAATTTGAAGTTGTCTTACAAATTATTTTATTTTATTTCACAAGTTTTAGCGAAATTCGGTGAGTCTGTCTTCAATATTAGAAATAAATAAATCGTCTAGTTGTTTAGAACTACAGTTAAAGCTCAATTAACTTCAGTATGTTTTAACATTATTTTTTTTGACGTGTAAAGTGATTGTACAAACATTACACAAATAAAATTATTAATCAAACAAAAACAGTATTTGAAGCATGTGGAGATTGAATAATATGTCCCAGAATATATCTACAGCACTCAAACCTGGCTGGTACCGTGTGGTGCCGGACGTAAAGAATAACACTACCCCATTTCTTCCTGTGGGTGTCGTAAAAGGCGACTAAGGGACTTACTAGAGAATGGGCAGCAGCGTTCTCTATGCATTTTACCACCATACTGCGATCGCCAACCCGCCTGCCAAGCGTGGCGATTATGGCAAAGCCCCCCAAATTGGGGGAGGCCTAAGTCCAGCAGTGGACATCTTACGGCTGAAATGAATGAATGAATGAATGAACTCAAACCTGGTCATTTACAGTTCAGTAGGAGAACAGGATCTACGTTTTGCCGAATACATTGGAGCGTAGTATGCTTGGAATTCGACTTACCGAACGGATACGGCATATAATACCTACTGCGCTCTAAGACATAAATCGCAAACATCACCCAAAAAGCAGCAAAGCTCAAATGAGACTGGGCCAGTCACATTTGCCGCATGTCAAATCCATTTTTGGGATAAGACCACCACAGCATTGGTCCCTGAAAACGTCCAGTGGCAGCGAGGAAGATCCAGGCGTAGATGACGCGATGAACTTGGCGACTATATAAGGGATTTGTCCATACTGGCTTGGTTTGCTCTTCAGTGAGACAATAATGGCTGATTATATAGTATTATGTAAATCAATTAGCATGAATTGCATATTCTAGAAAATTAATTGAAATCTTGTTCATTTAAGAGTCCGAAGACTTACAAACGATTCCCTATAACAGACTATCAGTGATATGCAGTCCACTATAATATCAAGTTATCAACTAGTTAACTAATAGCCATCTCATCTTACACAGAAAACAAACAAAAACATCCACAAGACAGTAAGACATAGTAACTCTGGCGGCCATTTTACGGTAGCTGTTTGAAATCACGCGACGATAAGATGGCGGTACAAGAACACCATGCCTTGCATGTATGCAAATATACCATTAGAATGAAATATACTCGTACTTGTGACTTGTCCTGTTGCAAATACAATTAATGTTTTCATGAATGTTTATAAATAGTTCGATGATGTAGATTAGGTGGCAATATTTTATAGTAGAAGTGATTGAGGAATGCAAGAACTGAATATTTTAGGAGGATAACTTGTGGATGCAAATTGTGATGAAATGTGTGTCGTTTTGTTTTAAAGCCTTAAGCGTAAGTCGACTGCGATACATGATTTATCAATATAAGCACCCTTAGGGCTTGTGGCTAAATAATAACAGCTATGGATGGGTGACCATCTTAACATTCCAAATCCTCTTCGTGTTTCGGAAAGCATGTTCATCATCATCACCATTTCAGCCGTAAGACGTCCACTGCTGGACTTAGGCCTCCCCCAATTTGGGGGGCTTTGCCATAATCGCCACGCTTGGCAGGCGGGTTGGCGATCGCAGTATGGTGATAAAATGCATAGAGAACGCTGCTGCCAATTCTCTAGTAAGTCCCTTAGTCGCCTTTTACGACACCCACGGGAAGAAATGAGGTGGTGTTATTCTTTACGTCCGGCACCACACGGTACCAAAGCGGAAAGCATGTTAAGTCGTTGGTTCTAGCTGTCATTCGTGTATATTTAAGAGTAGTTACTGGTCGTAAGAAGCTCGAATGTATGACAATCGGTCTTATCAAGGGGTATTGTACCCAGTAACTGGGTTGTGGAGGTTTGAGGAATGACTGCCGGGACCAACAACTGAACAAGATTACTGAGGCACAGAGGGGTCTTGGTATGTGAAGATGTTTACCAATCCAAAGAGAATAAAGAGCAAAAGGTAAAATAAATGGATTTGGTGAGTGCTTTCATAATACAAATGACTTTAGTTTATAACAATAACTTATAGAAAACAAACCAACCTTTAACCACACAAAAACAAGTACTCCCAATAAAATAAACAAACAACCGAAGAAGGACGTGCGATTGTTTATGAAAACAAAACAAGTGTACACGCAAAGGCATCTACAATATAAATGGACACATTTTTCATAAATAAATTTAAATATCCGTTGGTATGGGTGTAAATCTCAGCGGGCGTACACTGGCGTACAGTAGCGAAGGGAACACGCGAACTAATTAATATGGAGTAACTGTCGATTTATAGGTGTTTGGTCTGAAGTTACGCGTTGTTCTAGCTAAAGGTTCAGGGGAGTTGAATTGGGAGAGCTTGTTGGTTGAACTTGTGAAGGTAGGGAGGTAAGTGGTGGAAATAAGATGCAGAATTGGTTTTCTCTTTAACTCATACACACGCTGTCTATTCTTTTTCGAGTAAGCTGAAAAAGTATCTTTAGAAATCAGCATTACTAGTATGTATAATTTTCTATTTTCTTCTTCTTGTCTGTGTGTACACAAATGGTTAAATAAAGGAGTTTTGTTCGATCAAAGAACTACTGTTTTTGCAAATGAATGTTACTAAGCCAACATTTTAATATTGGAAGGCCTAATTCAGAGAACAATGTACAATTTTCAAATTATAGGTGCTAACAATAGAGAATATAGAGGACAATGATTTTCAACAGCTGCAACAAATCTATAAAACGCTTTTCTGTAGACATCAAATAGCATTTCTCTTAAATGGTAATTTGGTAATGGACAATATTCGGCTGCTGAATGAAAATTTTACCTATACGAATACCCATGTTTATTCCCAGGTGGGTGGACCAACTACAAGATATTGCGGGGAAGTCCCGAACGAGATTCACACAAACCAGGAATCAGGACACAGAAGATAGGAGGCCTTTACTCAGCAGTGGGCGGAACGAAGGCTCCGAATGATGATGATAATGATACTTTAGTCATTACATTAATTATTTTTTGAAGATTTCAAACGTTTCCAACACAAAAGTCAACTAACACGCTCGTCGCAAAACCCACCCGTATATTCTAATAATAAAGTACGAAAGGTTTCACATTACAGTGTTGTCCACACAAAACCATACACTATGAGCTGTATACACATAGATTTCGTAGATTACCATCGCGCGGTAGTTCTTGTAAGTAACCAAATACTTTTTGACGATGCCACTATGTAGATAGTTACCATATTTAGTGGTACTTTAGTGACAGCCCTTCAAATGGTTCGAAATTATGTGAGTGAAGATCTTGGTGGTAGAGAAGGAATCTGGTTTTTATATCTGGGGTTGATCGTTAATGTCATTTATGTACGAGACCATGATGTCTTCGATGACAGTAATGGGAAGGAATCTAATATGAAATGTTAGAAGTCTTTATAACGTGCTTTTGTGTATTGTTTCTAAAAACATTAAGCGCTGAATTTATTTGTGTTGGTCAATGAACCCGGGACCCTAATTAACTAATACACCATCTGAATAATTTTGAAAATCCATTCGTTTATGCGACGCAAATATGCTCAATAACGTTAATAACACAATGAATGTTGTTGACATGCAAAATTAAAAACTACACCTACTTTCAGTGTGGTACGAAATTATTCGTCCAGAGATAAAGTATCAATTGATTTAAAGTTTAATGAAACTACTCGAATACCCTTAAGAACCTGTCAATATGTCTAAAACTAGCTATGGGCTTGTTGAATCAGTGTTAAGATTCGGAATAATTTTCTGGGGCAATTCAACTCTAAAGGACACTGCGTTCAAAGCACAAAAGCGTTTTATACGGGCTATGTTTGGGTTGCAATCTACAGACAGTTGCAAACCGATTTTTAAACAGCACAGAATTCTAACACTTCCGTCACTTTACATATTAGACATATCGCTGTTTGTAAAAACTAATCCTCATTTGTTTCCCTTATTGACCAAGTGTTCAGATAGAAATTGACGTGAGAAGTACAGACTTTGGGTGCAATCAGTCCCCGCCAAAACAGCATTTTTAAAGAAAAGTGTAATATGCATGGCCCCATTAATATATAATAAAATTCCTAATACTATAAAAATTATGAATAATAATTCATTCAAGAGAGAACTAAAAAAAATGCTAATTAGTAAGGAATATTATAATGTTACGGAGTTCTTGAATGACAAATTTTGATTGATCATAATTTAATATTGTGTTTTATTTTAGTTGAAGTAATTTTATTGTACTAAATATTTCAATTTTATTGTTTTCGTTATTTTAATTTTACTGTTTTAATTATTTTGAATTTCGACACTATATTTTTGTAACCGACTGTAATTATGTATTTGAATTGATTGAGTTTTGACATTTATTTCCTATTATAACTATTTTGTACGCCGAATATGGCAAAACATGTTGAACCAGCAATTTTAAACTCTTCCATCCATATGTGCATATTTATGTATCATGTTACACATGTTTATACAAATAAATATATCTTTATCTTTATGGTCTTGCTTATGCAGTGTTAAGCAAAAAAAACATAGTTACAGACCAATAGGAATCCATCCAATAATAGGTAATATTCGTATAATATCTATCCAATATAAATCACCCGAACATATCCAAAGTATCTAGGTACTTTAATTAAATTATCTTCTTCCTAAAAATATTCTTGAAGGAAAAATATATATTCACTATGAGGGTATCATGTTAAATTGGACGGCCCACGCTCTGGTGTAGGTTTCTCAATTTATCGGTCTCCAGGCACTAAATGTGATCTCTACTCGCCTCGTTAGATTTTTATTCAGATATCACTTTGAGGAAAATCCTGTTATATCTTGTAGAAGTAGGTATATACTTCTCATTCAATTAAGGTTTGGTATCATCGTTTGATATTTAACCTATAATTTATGTTAACGTTTAGGTTTTGTTGCAATGTTAATCCATTCTGTCCCTAAATTAGTTGCACTATTTTATATGGTAATAAGATGTTTTAAACAATATTTTTTTATTTAAAAGATTTTATTTCTGTAAGTAGGTTTGTACAAACACTTTTAGACTTCAATCATATTTTAAACTTATAGATAAGGTCGGAATTTTCTGTACTTCTTTGAGAAGAGACAAATTCAGAGGTTACAGTCTCTTTTAAAGTCCAGACATAATCTTGGTCAGATTATGCAAAGACCATGTAGATTACTGTCTGAAATGATCTTCTGAGGAAAGAACCACACGGATACGTACACTAACTGGACAGTTCCACTCAGGACCTGTCCAGTTAGTGCACGTATCTATCAGTAATCATGCAGGTCAACTTAGAACTAAGGCAACTGAAAGACAAATAAATCAAATACACCATTGACAGCGGCATCACTAGAGGTATCTAAAATACAGAAAGAAATTAAAAAATTAAACATTGTTGTTTAATTTTTAGATTTCTACATTTATACATTCATTTAAATTCGCATTCATAAAAATTTATGTCATCAAAATTGGTCCTTCGATCTTTCCTTGGTCTTTATCTTGCAAGCAAATTCTTCGAACCTATTTAATCACTTCATCATACTAAAAATCAATAACTAATACACCATAAAGTCATCTTCGTGATTGGCTCAAAGGCACAGTCTGGCTTGCTATCAAAGAGCCAAAATAGGGTACCTGCTTCGGATATTAATAAAAATAAGAGTATACTAATAGATGAAGTTATACAGAGACTCCCAGTCAGCTGCATTTTCTTAAAGGAACCAAGAAAATGATGTCCGATCACATGAAAGACTAGGGAGGATACGCTATTGAAAGATGCACTTGTTTTGGTCGTTATTAAAGTGTATCAAAATTAAGTGACTTATACCTCTCCGAGGAAATTTTGTTTAACTTTGCTGAAAAGACTAGACTATGTGGTACGCACGGCCAGTCATCAAGCTATGCATATCGAGTATTATCCAGTATAAGCTGACATCTCATAGTACGAAAAGCCTATACAATGCAAGGACAGCTAAAACTGGAAAAGCTTGACCTGTCACCGTGTGTACAATCAAATTGCTGTAAAATTATAATTAGTGTTTTTGTATTGGCATTGCTATTTTAATGCTCATAACAATAGGTACCTATCTACCTCTTATTCTGATCAAGCTAAAACAAGGCGAGCTAAGCTGCACCCTAATAGCGTAACCATATAATTAATCAGAATCTGAATTTTGAAGGTTGTAAAGTTAACATTGTTAAACTATAAAAAATAGTCTTTCCTACTGTCAGTGTGTTACGCAATGAGCTCGCTGGTTTCGGTTGAATGAAAGAAATTGAATAAAATTCGATTACTTTTTTGCATTTGATAGCCTAATTCTTGAGGAAGGCTTAAGGCTATTTGACAATTTCACATCACGCTAAAACCCTTAGCAGCCAAACAAAATGAAAAAAGGCGGAGTGAACGCTAATTAAAACGACATAACAGCGCGGGTGGGCCACGAAATGCAACTCGACGGTTTGGGAGTCAAAATTTCACGCGGATGAAAAGCTAATTTACACTAAAATGAGGTATTTACTACAAACAGTTCATCATCTGCCTAGCCATTTCCCAACTATGCTGGGGTCGGCTTCCAGTCTAACCGGATGCAGCTGAGTACCAGTATTTTACAGGGAGCAACTGCCTATCTGACCTCCACAACCCAGTTACTGAGTAATAAGATACCCCTTGGTAAGACTGGTTGTCAGACTTTCGGGCTTCTGACGACCCGTAACGCCAGTCTAAGATCTACGAAAGACAGCCGGAACCAACGGCTTAACGTGCTATCCGGGGCACGGAACAACCGCGGCAAGCGTAGATTTACCTTCACAACCTCTGCGGCTGTTATTACTTAGCCACAAGCACTTCAAACAGTTAACAAACAAAACTAAACCGTCTTATCTACGCTAGCTCTAACCTGGGAAGTTCATAACGGCACCGCCGGATAAAATTGCACGTAGCATAAAGGAAAGCTGGCGGATATAGAAAATCTCTCAATACCAGCCGGTGGATTCAGCTCAAAGCTGCCGTGTCCACGTTGTAATAACTACGGATACTAGAACTTTTCAGATTGATCAGTTTTCAAAGTGATTTTTTGTTGATTAGTTGTGTGAAGTTTAAGACGTTGATAAGGGGTTAAATTTAATTATCTAGTCATAAGTTGGCTGGGTAAACACTGAAAAAAAAATACAAGTCGCAAACTTTTGAAACATGATTCAAAAGCCAATAGTAGAAATTTTTCGTATTCTATTTCGTATAATAGTAGTTTCATACATTGTGACTGCTTGGGTATTGCACTTTTCTATGAAGCAGCTGGTCTTTATGTCGAAATATTTCTACACTAGAATCATTTGGTTACTGTTTTTGTTGTGGTGATTTAAAAAAATATATAGCCTTACATCTAGAAAAAAGCTAATTTATCTAGGAAATCATATATACCCATACTTACCCTGTTTAAACGTGACCCTGGCACATGGGCAACTGAAGGAACACGGGTGGGTTTTAGTCAGTAAAAGTCTGACACGCCCTCCCGCTCCGCCCAGAGCGGGAGAAGTCATTTGATGATTTCCCATCCAGAAAAAAAAATGGGTTGGTTCACATCTGACGGAAGATGCGTCGAGCGTATCATCGGTTGCGTCTATTTGGTCAATTAAGATGTTTTCATATCTGAAGGAAGATGCGTCGGGCGTAACTTTGTTTTGCCACGTTATTACGCGTCTATTCAGTTTCTGCATTCAGGATCTACATAAAATACACGTGGCGCAACATTGCCACTCTTTACCTCGGCCGACAATGTACGCTCGACGCACTACGCATCATCGGTTAAATGTGAAAGGTTGAATGTTTTCTCATATACCTAATTGTCTGTTCTGGCGTTACGCGACCGATAATACGCGACGCATCTTCCGTCAGATGTGAATCGACCCTAAGTCTGCAATGTAGTCTGATTTAATAATCTGGAAAAAAAAAAAAATACACAACAATAAAAATAAACCTTTCATAAAGAAACAAGCACAAATAAAACACAAAATTATACCAAACAATCAATTTCAAAGGGAAAACTGTCACAGAGAAATTCCCGGGAAAGCAGGTAAAACACAAACATATAAAACTTTCCGCGAAACTCCCGCCAAACGGGAACAAAACATTGATTAATGACGAAATGCACTCGAAAACAAACTGTCGAACTTCTTCAAATTCGCAATACAAATGCCTTCGGTATAACCCCTCGAAAATAATGGTTTCCTTTATGGGGGCACTTACCCTAACCACCAAGAATCCTTCACAGAAACTTCAACCGTATTCTTAAGAGGTAAAATACAAAGTCTCTTCTCAAAAAAATGTAGGGTAAAAGTGCTAAAAGTCTCCAAGATTTTCTTTTCGTACTCAGTTTTGTTACTTTTTTTGTTGTCGCAGGCAAACGGAAGTGGCGTGTAGGGACGTGTGTTTCCTCCTTTTTTGTTGAGAAATTGTTTCGGTGCCATTAAGCCGTTGACAGATCGCCTACAGTGAATAATGCCATGAATTGTTTGAGGTTATGGGGGCCGCATTTGTGTGACAATGGGATGTTTAGATGTGCATTTAGCGTGTTTAAGGCGGGATTGATGGGTATCGGTGTTTTGGTATGTTTTTGTTTATTTGGGAGTGGAACCTACGTTATTCAGTAGTCGCTACATATCATCAGCTGCCTAGCCTTTTCCCAACTATGTTGGGGTCGGTTTCCAGTCTCACTAGATGTAGCTGGGTACCAGTATTTTACAAGGAGCGACTACTTATCTGATCTCCGCAGCCCAGTTACTAAGCCCCTTGGAAAGACTGGTTGTCAGACTATCCGGCTTCTGATGACCCGTAACGACTGTAAGAAAAGATCTGCGAAAGATAGTTGAGACTAACAGCTTAACGTTCTTTCCAAAGCACGGAAGGGTAAAGATAGATAAAGATGGTCACCCATCCATGGACCAACCACGGCAAGGGTAGCTTAACCTGAACGATCGACCCGTGCGGCTCTAATAACTTAGACACAAGTCCCTCAGTAGTAGCTAAATGGAAAAGTAATTATGATATATTCCATAAGTGTCTAATAAAAGCGTGAGCAATCTCTGTTGACTAAGGTTCATGACTACAAATTCGTCCGTATTCAGTAGGTTTCAACTTTTTATTTCACCACATTTTTCACAATTATTGTTTGAATAACGTGATTATGTTGTTGATCATCAACAAAACTGATGGTAAAATATTAACATTTACTGGCTAATGAAAAACATGTATAATTTCGAAGGAAAATTAGAATTTCAAATAATTAACCGGAAAACGGAAATATTCACCAGAACATTTTCTTTTTCATTTTTTTATATTTTCCTCATAAACTCTTGGAATAGACTAAACATACGTAGAAGATGCGTATTTTCATCTGCCTAGAACTGGCCCGTTGCAGTGTTTCTTCTAAACCAGATAATAAACAAGGCCTGGACCACCATACTTGCTCACTGTGTACTGTGTGATTTTAGATCAAAGACAGGCTGGCAATTTTGTAACTAAAACATCCACATTTTTTCTGACATTTTCCTGTACTGCTGACGATGATGTTTTAATACTCGGTCTAGGAGAGTTTTGGGAATTTTGGCTAGAGGTATTTAAAGAATCAAATCAAAGTATTTAATTTGTAAATGACTATAAAAAGCTGGCATACACCAGGAAGGTGTCCTGATTCATTTGTTTACATTTCACTCAAGTAGTTTTCGAACAGACTTTATAAGTAGTCATCATGATCATTATCATTTTAGTTAAAAGACGTCCACTACTGAACATAGGCCGTCCCCAATTTGGGGGGTTTGCTACAATCACCACGCTTGCATATAGCACGCTGCTGCCTATTCTCTAGTAAGTCTCTTAGTCGCCTCTTAAGACACCAACGGGAAGAAATGGGATGGTACTTTTCTTTACGTCTGGCACCACACGGATTGTATATAGGTAGTAGGTTCGTATTTTGATTTTTCTGTAACTGTCTAGTTGTAGGTCTTCGTCTAATACCTACATAAACAAGCCCTGGGCCACCACGCTTGCTGACTGCGAGTGTGATTTTAGATCAAAGCCAAGTTGACAATTTTTAAACTAAAATACATTTCAAAGACGTTTCCTCGCATTTTTCTGTACTACAGTAACTGGTTTAAGGAATGTTTAGATTTCTTAGAAAATATATCAAATGATAGTTTTCAATCTTCGGGCGAGTAGTGTTTTTGGGAAATCAACAGTTATACTTTGTATGCTTTGTAACATTTTCATTTTGATTTTCCTAGAATCGAGCCAGCACATACTGTAATTGGATCTTTGACGAATGAAAACAGCGCATACACAAAATAGTTTCCTGGAAATCCTGTTTCAAATAAACGTTCTGCGCCATAGTTTTCCCCGAACTGAACCAATATCACGCTCTACCAGAATCTATGCAAGAGACTGCAACATTACAAAACTCCTACACAAACATATTCAGCCTATACCGTTCCCACTGCTGGGACTCAGGCCTCCTCTCGGTGCGAGGGAGTGGGCCGTAATCTACCACGCGGGCCCAGTGCTGTTTGGTAGATGTCTTACGTCTTAGAATTTTTGATTCTAGGACATACCGGTTTCCACACGATGATTTCCTTCACCGTTTTGAGAGCAGTGGCGATGAAATAATTTACAGAAAGTAATGCGTCTGCTTGGGTTTGAACTCACGACCGTAAACTTAAGTTTAAACTCGTACGTTACCCACTGGGCCACCACTGCTCACACAAACATACAAACACGAAATCAAATCTAATTTATATTAGCAAGTATAAGTACACTTTATTCAATAAATACTTATATAGCTAAAGCGCAAAATTAACTGGATCCTGTTTGGAACAGATACCTTCCAGGGCTGCCAATAATTACCGACTGTTTCTCCACGTCAACAAACTTAACTTTACACTTCAGATAACGTTTTTTAGTCTTTATTCCCGAAGCTTAGAGTTGAAATGTGATCTGTTGGGGGGAGGTTTAAGTGTGTTTTACTGTAATGAGGAGTGGTTGTCTCATCCATCAGTCTAGGCCAATTACAAGTGATCACGCGTGGTACCGCTCTTTGGGTACCCTATTTCTCGTCAACATTTTTTGTGACCACTGTATAGCGACCGAGTTAATATCTAGACGAATTCGTGAGTTCAAATATAAGTTAATGAGATGTTGTGCACGACTGAAAGGTTGTTGATTCCTTTCGCTGTTTATTTCGTAAGGTGTGACCGGAGATGTTATCATAATTTGCTGAGTGAAAGTTTTAATTATTTTATTAAAGGCTTAGAAAGAAATTGCGGGTCGTGGCTAAATAGTAAAAGCCGCACGGGTCTGTAGATAAATGACCATCTATTACATATGCTTCGGAGAACACGTTAAGTCGGTGGTCGCGGCTGTTATTCTTTCATCTTTTACATTTGTTACGAATAGTCAAAAACCCAAAAATCTGATAACCAATCTATTAGTAGGTAAGACTGGTTATCGTTTTATTCAATCACTGGATTGTGGAGGTCAGATAGACATTCGTATCATTTAAAATACTGGTATTCAGCTGCATTCGGTTAGACTGGAAACCGACCCTTACATAGGGAAAACGCTATACGTAGATTGATTAATGCGTACAAACATATAGTAGTTAATATCTGGCCAATACACATTAGAATATCGTACACACGATTCGACAGCTTCATAACTAAGCAAATCGAAGCTAAGATATACAGTACTTATCTAAATACTCTCTTTTTCGAAGAAAAATATCAAGAAACTTCATCTTTTATGCTGGGATCAGCTATCTACATGCTCTCTTTTTCAAGAAGAAAAATATCAAGAAACTTCATCTTTTATGCTAGAATCAGCATAAAAGATGGAGTTTCTTAACATTCTTCTCCATAAGAAAAATAATTTTAGAATGGACGATTTCCTTTATAGTTTTAACAAAGATTAAGTTTGTAAAGTTCATTTCAACAATTATTTACAATAAAGGAGACAAAAGCCGCCCGACATTGATCCGGTGGTCTAATTTAAAAAGAGACCTGAAGAAAGCCAGAACCGACAACCCAAGACAGAATAAATTGGCGTAGAAAAACATCAATAAAAAAATGCAACTAGGTACATATCTATTTTCGGGAAATAACATACTTCTTTTATTTCCCGAAAATCGATACCAACTATCGTTTTCCAAGTATAGTTTTTCTCACATAAATATTAATTTAAAAGAGGTGTCGTGAGGTAAGTTACACCTTCAAGCTATTGATTTAAAGTGTGGGAATAATATAGACATAGATTACAAGCTTGCCGCGTAGCGACATAGTTACCTATTCACACCATAAATTAGTAAAATGAGCAAGTTCATGTATTATTAAATTATGTATCCATGTTTATGTAAAAGAAAATAATTTGAATTATTATGATTTACACAGAGATTATGCCTGACTGAAATAGTTTGGTGACTCTACGTGATTTGCAGTGGCCTATATGGAAATCTGGAATGGGTACCCAATTAGGCCGTTGCAGACACAATTTGTGGATCTACGGGATTAGTGACCCACCCAATACCATCACTCACTTGCTGGAATGCTTTAAGTGCCCCTTCAGGTATATTTCAGATAATAATAATAATAATAACCCGCAGGGCAGCTTGTGGCGAGCTGTTGGGCAGTAGCGACCCCACGGACCCTATCTCCTGGGAGAATTCTTGTTCCTCATCTCTGGCTTGCCTTTATTGGCCGGCTGGAGTGAACACTGATGAGGTTCAGAGCTCTCGCCTCATTCTTGCCTTTATTGGCTGGCTTGAGTGGAGATTCGCAAGAGCAAACGTGCTCGGGGAAAGGAAGTATTCCAGTAAGTGCTCGTAGGGATCTTGACCATCTTCCGGGCTCTGGGATTGTTCTGAAAGCCGTGGAATACCTCTCCACTTCTCAACCACCTCAGGAAGGGTTGCCCCCTTGTCGCTACGTGACTATGTGCTAGCGACGTTTCCCGGGGGCCCATTATTGAGTGTGCAAGTCACCCCCTGCCATTTTATCCGTGTATACAAAACATTGATCAGGCAGGGGCCATAGTCCCTCCATAGTTGCGGTTACCAATCCACGATAGCCATCCAAACCTATAGCCTAATTTGCTTTGTTTCCATATTCTGTAACAGTTCTGCTCCAACCGGGGATTGTCTTTGGATGCACTTGCATAGTGCATACAGGGATAATCGTCGGTTGGTGCCCCCTCATCATTTAAAATTGTCTAAGGGGCCTCTGCGAGTTGGCTTCGGCCCCTCGTACGCCTTCCAAAAGACCGGGATCCTAGGGTCCCGAGATATGTTAACATAAATAATAATAATAATAATATTCCACAACTATCACACAACGCCATCTAGTCCCAAGCTAAGCAGAGCTTGTGTTATGGGTACTAGACAACTGATAAACATACTTATATATTTCTAAATACATACATATTATAGATAAATTACACCCAAACACAGAACAAATGATCGTGCTCATCACACAAACATTTGTCCTGGGTGGGAATCGAACCCACGACCTCCGGCATAGCAGTCAGGGTCGCTAACCACTAGACCAACAGCAATAACGCACCTGATACCGTAATAAACGTAGCCACCTACTGGGCTCAAATAATATGAAACATCGAAAAAGAGTACCTACCATCGGCACGAGAATAAGAAGGACGTGGAAACCAGGTATATTAACGGTGATTCAAAGGTTGGATTACCGAGCGTGAAGTCGAAACAATCCAACCAGTTTCACGATTGACGTTTTTCCACCTTCTGAAACCAGCATGTAACCTAGATAATGAAAGATATATTATACTCATACTGAATATTTTATCACAAATTATTACACGCTTCCTACGTCTATGATGAACTTTATACAGGACAGGATCGACGCGCAAACTGTAAAAATGAATTCAGCACATAATTCTAGACCTAGAGTAGACATTTTTAGACAATTACTAAAAAATACTGCTATTTTATGAGCAATAGCTTTTCAGTCAAAATTAATGGGGCAGCATGTTTTCTTTTAATCGACAAAAAGTATCTACGCTGGAGTTACAGTAACTCATAGTAAATTCGTGGTGACAGGTTTAGGTTATTTTTAACTTTGTTCTCATGTATGAAAAAATTTTTTTAGCCTAAACCTGTAGTAAACAAATTAAAATTTTATGTAGGTGTAGGCATGTTCATGTAGAAAAGTAAGAAAGAAAATACTTTATTTGCGGCAAACATGACGCACTGAACGACCAAAACATACAAAAAAAAGAAAGGCTAAAAACAATATCCTCTTGTTCTTTCTTTTCTTTTCCACTTAAGGTGAATGCTCCAACCATGGACATGCATAAGTAAGTACATATTCCCAAGTTGCTAATTAGCCTTGGGAAAACCCTTAAGAATTAATTTGAGAATATTTTCCCAGTGAACTGGTACAGGTAGATCGAACAACTTAATTCACATAATTAATTAAGCTCTCTAAAAACTCATAATTGAGGAAGTTCAACATTAACAGAAGTGCCCAGTTACTTGAACATATGTTTTTAAAGACTTGTATAGACTAGTAGCAGTTGATAGATAGGCGAAATTACTGGGAAACTGTTTTAATTATCTTCCCATCTAATTATTTGATGTCTTTGGTGCTATTACCGTTTCTCTTACTATGATCAACTCTTACTATGGTCGACACAAATTTTCTTATAGAGCTTTGGTGGCCCAGAGGCCTTGATTTACGAGTCGTTGGTCGTGGGTTCGAACCCAGTCAAGCGCTGTACTCAGTGTATTTTTTTATTTCATTGCCGTTGCTCTCACAAACGGTGAAGGAAAATATCGTGAGGAAACCGGTCAAAGTCAAAGAACCAAACATTTTAAGACATGTAACATCTATCTTCTCCCACTGGGCCCATATCGTGGATCATGGCCCACTCCCTCTCACAGAGAGGAGGCCTGTGTCCCAGCAGTGGGAACTTTACAGGCTGATTATGCATCCATGTACTTTTTTCTTGTATATGGGTATTATGTCATTTTTGGAACAATAACAACTAAAGGAATTTTTTACAAAGTTAAATGTTCCAGTTTACGCGCAAGAGGTTTCCGGCAGTATTCGCTTATAACGTTCCTATATATAATTTATATAACACTGTAGTATTACTAGTATTTACAAATACAAAAACGTAAAACGAGTCCAGGATAAAAAAAGAACATAATATTGACATTTTTAAATGTATTATGTCAATCTTCTTAGCCTTTTCCCAACTGTGTTAGGGTCGGCTTCCACTGTACTCGGAATCATCTGAATTCCAATATTTAACATGGAGCGACTTGGAATCTGACCTCCACAATCCAGTTACTGGGTAATACTAACACAATACCCCTTGGTGACACTGGTTCAAGGTCAATATTAAAGCATTTTTTACAAAAGGCAAGTTAAAGGCATTTTTGAATGTCAACATTTGCATTAAAATCGAATTGATTCTAGCCGCCCATTCCAAAAGTTAGTTTCGTATGGAAAAGAATGGGCAAGAAACTCCACCGTTACTCATTAAATAATTATAATGTGAAAACGATGAACCTAGAATAAAATTGTTATACCACAACGATTTTAGTAGGTAGAGAATTATAAATAAAAAAGGAGCAATGTCATATAAATTAATTATATGATAGAAACATGGTGCTCACATATTTACAAACATGGTAAAAGTAAGTATACGAACTTCCAAGAATATAACAAGTAATAAGTCAATCAATCAATCACTTTTACATGTCAATGATATTTTTTTTAAACTAAATGAGTTCGGCGTTTCCTAACTGACTACTCTGAGAAGAAAGGCCGAAACAAACTCAGAGGTTACAGTTTCTTTTAATGTCCAGACATAATCTTGGTCACAACATGTGAAGACCATGTAGATTGGTGACTGAAATGGTCTTTTGAGGAAAGAACCACACAGATTGAGTGGACCTGTCCAGTCAGTGCAAGCATTAGTCACGAATCATTTAGCTCAATTCGGAACATAAGGAGCCCAACGCTGTGACTAACAATACCAAAGAAAGGACATTCGGGTAGGCCACATAAATTACTCAAACTGACAGATCATGATTACTGAGAAAGAAAGAAAACAAAATAAAAAATGACCCACATAGTCTTCACATTCACAATAATTAAAACAATATGATACTTTACAAAGTAAATATTCATGTCATAGTATATATAAAAATTATCAATATAAATGTGTATATAAAAAAACGAATATAATTTGATGACCATGTAGATCGGTGTCTGAAATGGTCTTTATGAATTATACAATTTAGGTTTTCACACTTTTGAGCTATTACCCGTAACGACAGTCAAAAATCATTAACAAGTTTAATTTGTGTCATGTAGCAATCAAAAATCATTATTTTGCTATACGCATCCAAGGTCTACTATAGAACCGATGGATAAGTAACGTTGCAATGCAGCAAATGTAAAATATAAATTAAATGGTTTAAAAGAAGTGATAAATCGCCTTCGTAAAGTTTATTTACATATCAGACGCACTAATCAAAATGTAAACAAGATGTCAGTTAACTGACTCAGGCTATGCCATCATTCAAATAACCCAGGAAGGATCTGTCTAGAACCGTTGTAAGAACATTTGAAGAAATGGGAAAGTCCAAGAGCCAAAATTTCGGAGAGTTGAGTATCTGTCCTCCAACCCGTACTGAGCCCGCATGGTGGATTATGCACCCTCCTGTCACAGGGAAGACCCGTTTCCCAATAGTGGGAAGATTGTAGGCTCATTATGCTAAATCATCAAACCGTTGCTGTTGGGCCTACTGTAGTGTAACAAAAGAACTTATCGATGTATTATAATCCATACTAATATTATAAATGGGAAAGTGTGTATGTCTGTTTGTCCGTCTTTCACGGCAAAACGGAGCGACGAATTGACTTGATTTTTTAAGAAGAATTTTTGAAGAGATGGAGAGTTATATACGCTACATTTTGTCTCTTTCTAACCCCCCACTTCCCTAAAACGGGGGGGGGGAGTGGAACGCGCTAATCTCAGGAACAACTGGTTCGAATTGAAAAAATCTTTTTGAGTCGGGTAGCCTATTTATTAAGAAAGGCTATAGGCTATATAATATCACGCTATGGTCAAAAGGAGCGGAGCAGCAACAAATAAATGGACGAAAACTGGCAGGCTGCGATGCGACAGGAAGGGTCAGGGGAGCAAATATTTGACGCTGACGAAGTCGCGGACAGAAGTTAGTACTTAATAAAAATATGGTATGTTTCCGAACAATTTTGGAAGTTGCACAGTTTTATTTATTTTAACCCCATTTTTGGAACGAAGTTCCTTATCGCGCGTTGTGAAAGGGGGCTAGACGGAAAAAAATCTTACGAAAAGTTGTCACGACACTTTTTAACCGACTTCAAAAAAAGGACGAGGTTTCTCAATTCGACTGTATATATTTTGTTGTTTGTATTTGTTTGTATATTGTTGTTTTTTTTGTTGTGAGTAGAGAGAGATAGGGAGAGAGGGAGAGAGGGAGAGAGAGAGATAGAGAGAGAGAGGGAGAGAGACAGGGAGATAGGGAGAGAGAGAGGGAGAGAGGGAGAGAGAGAGTGAGAGAGAGGGAGAGAGAGAGAGAATATTTTTGTTGAGTGTATACAGGTTTTTTGTACATAATAAATAATAAAAAAATATATAAAAATTATGAATCCTGGAAAGGAACTTCGTGCCATCCGGGTGTCCCTTGACACCTCTTAAGTTTTTTCTATAACACTGCCTCGTTGGTCTAGTCATCACAATGGCTAGGTACAGCTGAGCATGAGGTCCTGGGTTCGATTTCCGGTTCAGAGTTGATGATTTTATCATTAGTTTCACAGAAGCACCCCAGAATTTGGATTTGTACCCGGTTAATGGTATAGGCTTGCCCCTATTACATGAGTCTTCAACGTAACGGAGAAAATATGGATGTACTGTCTATAGGTAAACCTCTGTTTAACTCTTCAAGGAAACTTAGGGCGTAATGTTATGTTATGTTCTATAAAACATAATATTTAATAACGCGAATAACTTTCCACACAACCCCACTATAATTATGGCTTACCAATACGTTCGTAAATTCGAATCAATATTAAATTAATTATAACAGCTTTATTGAATCAATTCAATTAATTATCTACAATATTGCGTGGCATGAGCGCACTAAATCATAGGTAAAGCATTAAAATTGATACGAATAGCGCAATATATTTTGTTAGGCACTCAAACAAGACGTTAAGTGTGATAACAATTGTGATAAAATTCGTGTTGTGATGTATATTTGATGACTTTTGACATTAAGGCGAGGTTTTAGAGGAGCGGAGCGGACAGCGATGTTGGAATAAGGAATGTTCGCCTAATTACTTTTAATAAGCATAGTTTTAAGTGCCTTGTTAAGAGTATAGGTGTTATGTTATATTTTTAATTTTAGTTTTAAAGGACGTTCTCAGAAAAATACCAAATATAAAGCGCTTACTCTTTGTTTTTCTGTGCAGAAACACGGTCCCGGTTAATTTCAAAAGCTAACTAGGCGCAGGTGTTTTAAAAACATTTGTTGTATGACCCTCCTCGCCAATGATTTGCCAAACCATACAGGGGCCTATTAATAAAAGTAGCGTGTAGTTAAATAATCATAAGTGACTATTTAACCATCCATTTTTGGCGCTTAAACAAATCTTAACATAAAAGCAACGCTTATGAAACAAGGGATTTTGGTATAATTAATAATCTGCGATGGTAAAAAGACAATTTGGCATCGCATCATCATCATTTCAGCCGAAAAACATCCACTGCTGGACCTTGGCCTCCCCCAAATCTGGAGGGGGTTTGCCATAATCGCGACGATTGGCACGCGTGTTGGCGATCGCAGCATGCTAAAATATGCATAGAGAATGCTGCTGCCAATTCACTTGTAAGTCCCTTTACGACACCCACGGGAAGAAATGGGATGTTATTATTCTTTATGTCCGGCAACACACGATTAAAATACACATTTGGTATCTATGAAATAACGACTTTGAGCGTCAAATTAAATCGATCCGCTACCGCTTATCAATGTAACCACTTCCTACCGTCAAAACTTAAAACACAACCAAACTTATGGGGAACGGAGGTCGATGCGTGCACCATACCTGATAAATGTGGTCTCTGATTCCATTATCAGTGTAGGAATTGATTCCACACGAAATTTATTATAATGCTATCTCATAGTTCAAAGCTGTATGTTAAATTGTGGATGCGAACGTGAGAATACAACGTGTTAAGCTCGATAGGATTTGTAATTCGTGTTTTATGTGAGAAAATCTTTTGAGTTATGTTTTTGTCGTTCAGTGACATTTAGTTAGCTACAGATGTAGGTTTTATTTTATTTATAGTAAACTAGATGTTATAGAACAGTGGTGGCCCAGTGGTAACGGCAGTGACATACGAGTTGTCGAACCCAAGTAGGCACTTTATTTTGTGTAAAATTATTTCATAGCTCTCAAAACCGAGAAGGAAAAACCGTGAGGAAGCAGGCTTATCTTAAAGACAAAAAAACGAAGGCATATGATATCTATCAACCAACACCCTAATTGCGAAACGCACTTTTTATCAGAATCTGAATGGGATTGAAGATTATTTCTAAACCATTGCGTCATTTGTTCGAATAAATTGTCGGCTCAGCAACGTAAATAACGCAATGAATATTGTTTAACTATGAATATTAAACCAATTCCGACCGATAAAAAGTTACGCAATTACCCCTCTGCACTGGACCCGCGTGGTGGATTATGCCCACTCCCTCTTACCTAGAGGAGGCCTAGCAGTGGGACTATTATAGATAGCTGATAAAATAAAAAAACGGAAAACTGTAATACACCAATTACATTAATGAACATTAAAGCAATTATAACTGTGACAATAATTATGGTATGGTATATAATGGAATTAAAAACTAAATGGAACAGACTACCCAATGACAATGATATAAATAATTTATAGTCTGATAACCAGTCTTACCAAGAGATATCGTATTACTCAGTTACTGGATTGTGGAGGATAGACAGTCACTCCATGTAAAATACTGGTATGCAGCTGCATCCAGTAAGAGTGGAAGCCGACCTCAAACTAATTAGGAAAAGGCTAGGCAGAGGATTTTGATATAAAGTGAAATGAGGTGACAAAATAAATAGTCAAATTCTGAAATAAACAAGGCAAATTGAAACAAAATGGCTAAAACTTTGAATCTCACCATCATCATTATCAGCTTATAATGTTCCCACTGCTGGGACACAGGCCTCATCTCGGTGAGAGAGAGTGGGCCATAATCCACCACGCGGGCCCAGTGCGGGTTGGTAGATGTCACATGTCTTCGAATTTTTGGTTCTAAGACATGCCGGTTTCCTCACGATGTTTTCCTTCACCGTTTTGAGAGCAGTGGCGATGAAATAATTTACACAAAGTAATGCGCCTGCTTGGGTTTGAACTCACGACCTACTACTTGTAAGTCGCGGCCGTTACCACTGGGCCACCACTGCTCTCTCTAACTTTAAATCTAATGATTATTTATTGATTACTGTTCTGGAAACACAACCACTAATAAGGCACGGTAATTGAATTACACAAATCTGTTGTTAATATTTATATTATCACCTACATACCGACTTCAAATAGACGGTATTTAATATTAAAAACTTTGCCAACCCGCTGTGCATTCGAACAGTTACCAAATTGATCGTCATTTACACATTGTTATAGGCAATTTTATTCAAAAAACTGACCAGTAGTGGCTTATACAGCGTGTGTGAAGGAAGCTTACCCTAGATCTGTACATAATTAACATTTGTATTAGGCGATGTAGTTCCTATTAGAAGTAATACGTACGGGTGTGGCGGATAAGGCATGGTTCATATGAGAGGTGTCAATTGTTTTTATTTTTTAGAGAAAGTTGTGCATGCTACCTATGATAAGTCGGGAATTAGTCGATTCATCATCATCATCATTTCAGCCGTAAGACATCCACTGTTGGACTTAGGCCTCCCCCAATTTGGGGGGCTTTGCCATAATCGCCACGTTTGGCAGGCGGGTTGGCGATCGCAGTATGGTGGTAAAATGCATAGAGAACGCTGCTGCCCATTCTCTAGTAAGTCCCTTAGTCGCCTTTTACGACACCCACGGGAAGAAATGGGGTGGTATTATTCTTTACGTCCGGCACCACACGGTACATTAGTCGATTCATAAGAATTAATTCGTGCGAATTTTCACTTTTTAATAATATAATTTTTCTATAAATAAATTATTCGTTCGCGCGTAACATGCACGAAGATAATTTATTTGTGGACAAGTCGACAACTCCAACTACTAGTTCCAAAGTGTAGTACGTACTTATCTACAATGCTTTTTTTTTCTTGATGGGAAATCATCAAATAACTTCTCCCGCTCTGGGCGGAGCGGGAGGGCGTGTCAGACTTTTACTGACTAAAACCCACCCGTGTTCTTTCAGTTGCCCCTGTGCCACGGTATCTCGAACAATCTCGCGACCCTGGCAGGCATCGGTCCTTGCAGACCCCTTCAGTGCTGCTGACATCGCTTTGAGGCGCGCGTGGAACACTACGCGCCGTCGACCCGAGCCTGGTCCTTACCGGGCGGCGAGCTACCCATTGCTCGCCGCCCGCAAGCTCGCGGCTACGGTGGCCGGGAGTCCGCTATAGACTCCCGACGCCCGGGGCGTCTCCTCCTGCGGTGGCTAGGGACGTGAGGGCGCAGAGACTGCCACTCTCTCACGCGCCCCGCCTCCTCCTTTGCGAGCATTACTGCTTCGCAGAGGGAGGTGACGGCTTCCCATGCCCTCTCGCCCCGTACCATGGCTCGCACCAGGGCCGGACGCCAGAGGTCGCGCCACCGATCGCCTCCACGAGGACACGGCGCCGGCAGTGCTCCGCCCAGGCAGATCTACAATGCTTTAATGCTTTGGAACGAACAACTAGATTCATCTTTTAGATAGACCGACCCCTTGAAAATTCAAAAGTGCCTGTAATTGGCTTTGGGTTTGTCTTTGGAGAAAAGCTTGTGCGTGATACTCGTGAAAAGTTTTTAAAACTTCTTTGTGTTTTTTTTTTTTTTTCTGGAGTTTTCTATATTTGTTTTAAAATTAAGCAAATTCGATACATCAACGATGTGGTGTGTTTCAACTATTATAAAATTTTCAGAACTAAAATGATTTCAGTCCAAATACATTTTATTATTGTTCTTTTTAATTTGGGTCATTTGTCATTCTAACTCAGATATTAGTAAGTACGAAGGCAGCCATAATAAGCACAAATGTTCTTTCCAAAGGAAATGTTGCCAAGAACACCTTAAACATTATTCTTTCGATGCTGACACAACTTCGCTGTTAGTGCCGCTCAATTTAATTAATTCTATTACCTCTCAGAATACTGTAACACAGAAACGTGTTGTTTATCACTATGTTGGCATGCCAATAAAGAAATATTCCCACACAAATTCTGCACAGACCCTGTGCTTGTGCGCATTCTCGACGTTCTGCACTAAGCTTAAAAGAATTCACTTTCTTACGTAGGGAAATAATTAGTCACCAGTCTATGTTCAGTTCGTAAACGTAAACATACGCGTTTGCGTAAATAGAATTAATAGACACTGATTATGTAGTGTAAAATATTTTAGTAATGAATATGTCTTGGTAGAGAAAATATTATAATTAATAGTTTGAAGTATGTTGTAATTATGGTTTTCGATACGTGTTCCCGTTTTTGGTATTAAGCTTTGGAGTTGAGTGAACGGATTTGATTTTCTTGGATGACGTGTATTACTTGAAAATAATTTGGTCCTATAATTAGGTATTATAAGCAATTTGTGATTTCATCACCACTGTTCTCAAATCGGTAAAGGAAAGCATAATGAGGAAACCAGGATGTCAATACGAAGACATTATGTGACTTCCACCAACCCGCACTGGGCCTGCGTGGTAGATTACGGTCCACTCCCTCTCACCGAGAGGAGGCCTGTGTCCCAGCAGTGGGAAAAATATAGGCTGATGATGATGATGCAATTAGGGTGCGCGATTAGGATATTGGTCCCGTGGAGAAGTTTGATAGTCGCTACCACACCTTTAAATACGGTACGTCTTAGAATACTAAACTTGTATAGGGAGAGTGAGCACCTTGGAAGCATTTTTTGAAAGTCCACTCCAAAGTTTGAACGGAAGTTCAA
Organism: Aporophyla nigra; assembly: GCA_947507805.1. Classification (NCBI taxonomy): domain Eukaryota; kingdom Metazoa; phylum Arthropoda; class Insecta; order Lepidoptera; family Noctuidae; genus Aporophyla; species Aporophyla nigra. Next base: position 18,229,396 of record OX382292.1, on the reverse strand, counting down.
AATTTCTATCGATGGAAAATCCCATCGGAGACACGGTTTGTTTAATCTACACTAAAAATCTATATATATAAAAATGAATCCCTATTTCCGATTTCACTTTTCTTTTTTTTTTTTGTTGTGTTTGTAATTGTCACGAAAAGGTTCTCATGAAAGAAAAAAAATTAAAAATTGCGTGGAAAATTAGAAAATTTAAGAACACTTATTTAAGAATACTTAACAACCATATAATAGGACAATGTTAACTTTTTTTTTAATTACAGGACAACGTCTGTCGGGTCAGCTAGTATAATAATAATATATATCTACACTAATATTATAAAGAGGAAAAATTTGTATTTTTGTATGTTTGTTTGTAATGGATAAACTCAAAAACTACTGGACCGATTTTAAAAATTATTTCATCATTAGAAAGCTACATTATCTGCAAGTAACATAGGCTACATAACATTACGCTACAACCAATAGAAGCGGAGCAGTAATGAAAAATGTTGCAAAAACGGGGAAAATCGCATGGGTAGGCGATTCGACGCGACGGGAAGGGTCGGGGAACACGAAATTTGACGCGGACGAAGTCGCGGGCAGAAGCTAGTTAGAAATAAAGTGCTAAGTTGAATAAGTAAAGCGTAGTCTTCAATCAGAATGAGCCAAATTCAGAAAATTTTCATTTCAGAGAACCATGTCCATAATGCTATTATTATTAAACCTTAAGCCGTTGATCCAGGTTGTCATGTGTGGATCTTTGACAGTCGTTATGGGTCGTGAAGCCCGAAAGTCTGACAACCAGTCTTCAAGGTGTCGTATTACCCAGTAACTGGGTCTTGAAAGTGAAATAGGCAGTCGCTCCATGTAAAATACTGGTATTCAACCGCATCCGGTTACACTGGAAGCCGACCCCAACATAGGAAAAGGCCATTGATGGAAAAAGTTAAGTAGATGATTATGTGATTATACTGCTAATTTGCATGGCTTTTTTTTTGGATGGGAAATCAATAAATGACTTCTCCCGCTCTGGGCGGAGCGGGAGGTCGTGTCAGACTTTTACTGACTAAAACCCACCCGTGTTCCTTCAGTTGCCCATGTGCCAGGGTCACGGTATCTGTTTCGAACAATCTTGCGACCCTGGCAGGTATCAGTCCTGGCAGACCCTTACAGTACTGCTGACATCTCTTTGAGGCGCGCGTGAAACACTACGCGCTGTCGACCCGAGCCTGGTCTTTACCGGGCGGCGAGCTACCCATTGCTCGCCGCCCGCAAGCTCGCGCCTACGGTGGCCGGGAGTCCGCTATCGACTCCCGACACCCGGGGCGTCTCCTCCTGCGGCGGCTAGGGACGTGACGGCGCAGAGACTACCACTCCCTCACGCGCCCCGCCTCCTCCTTCGCGAGCATTACTGCTTCGCAGAAGGAGGTGACGGCTTCCCATGCCTTCTCGCTCCGTACCATGGCTCGCACCAGGGCCGGACGCGAGAGGTCACCGCCACCGATCGCCTCCACGAGAATTTGCATGGCTTTCATTGTTAATTTGATTTAGACTTAGCGGTTCCATTAGCAACGTCCACATTGAGTAAAACCCAGCAATTTTGTGCGCCAAACAGTCTATGCGGTGCGATTCGAATTCCAAACAATGATTTAAATTCAGCGCGCCGATTGGTCGGCGGCGAGTGACGCGGGACAAAATACGCTGTAATTGGTGATTGACATGTGAACGTTTCCTGATTGGTTGCGTACTCTGTGAATGTCGTTGTGTTTGAAATGTGATAGAATTGTTAGAAATTCGGAAACTTGAATTTTCTTTTATTTTATTTATTTTATTTTATTAGGTTCACCAACAATTGATTACACCGATACAATTAATAATACATTGAGAAAATAAAAAATTAACAGTGCATCAGTTACTTAAAGGTAAACACCACATGCATGAAACAATAATTCCGAGAAATAGGCTAACTTATTTAGTAATAAGCGCTAACATTAAGAAAATGGTAACATTTGTAGAAAAAAAAAAAAAAAAAAAAAACAGTAACATTATACAATACAGAGACATGCAAAATTAAAATTGATAAAATTGTGATTCGTTGACACTGATCTTTTGCATCAAATGTACGTACATTGTGTTTTTTTTATAACCTAATGTTTGAGGTGCTTATCACGTCTCGTTAAATTTAATTCTAGTGGACTTCTACTAGTAGCCAAGTTTTATGATGATGTAAACTAATGGCATAACGTAACCTTTATATTTTTGAAGCAAGTTATACTTTTAGCGTGATCATAAAATTAATCGGATTACTTAACGATTCTAGATTTTTTGTATTTTTTTAGTACTACCAATACGGTTAAGTTTCCCACTGTGATTTCTAGCCTAGAATATTTTATTCTCAATAAGGCAAAAATAGTAAGTAAGCCTACGTAGGCACATAAAAAAGTCAGAAGCTAGGTGCACAATTCCAATCAGTCGTTTCCTATGGAGAGGAGTAAGCTAAAAATTCCAGGGTTACTCCTTTTTTTTCTTGGTTGGAAATCATAGAATGACGTCTCCAGCTCTGTGCGGAGCAGGAGAGCGTCTCAGACTTTTATCGACTAAAACACACCTGTTCCTATTTTATTTTTTGGCTTTTACAATGTTTTCAACTTAAAGTGTTAATAGGTATGGGAGGACAGTGTAGGCCTAACAGCAAGTACAGTCTACACATCTGTAGTGTACACACTGCTACATACCAAGCTATACAATCCCAGTTTTAGCTGAGCTCGCATTGAATAGATTTTTCAAACAATGAGAAGTCAACAGCTGGAATGTTTAGCTTGATTTTTCGCCTCGCGTACAAGGCTTACCACGTTGCCTTATTTTTCAAAATATAAAAGAATATATCTATAGACGATTTCCCTTACCATATTTTATCAACAAAACTAAAGAAAACTCGGTCAACTCTACAATTTCTATAGCCTAGACTCTACCAAAGCGGTTGTATCATTATATTCAGCCTGTGAAGGCATCCAGCCTATGTAAGGTGGTATAATAGTGAGCCGTACTCTACCAAAACAGTACGAGCTAATCAGACTCTACCAGTGATGGATGACTATTTCAACGGGTAGAGATTTAGTAGTTAAGAGGTATTAAGTTATGTGTTGAAATTAAAATGGCTACATAAGTTGATATAAATTAAATTGTTTGTGTTTATTTTATTTAAAGAAAGAATATAATTTTTATGGACTCAGTTATCACACAAAAACACATTAATGCACTCTGAATGGTTTTTTTTTTTGTTGACATTATGTAACTGCCAGTGTCATAACGCAGATATATTTATATTGCCTATGGTCCCCAAGCCCTGCCGTCAACAAGCAATGGACAATATTGTTACAACTTTTCTTTATTTGAATACGGAGCTTTTGGCCACTTTTTACGTGTGCTTTTTGAGTATCAATTTTATTTTATTTTTCATAATGTCCGTTTAGTTTGTGCAGAATAAACAATTTTTCTTTCTTTCTTTATAAAAAGAGGTCACACGTACCCTATCCAGATTTTATTTTGGTTGTCATTTAAATTTTATTTAAGATTTTTCAATAACTTATATTTTTAACCGACGAAAAAAACGGAGGAGGTTATCAATTCGATGCGTATATTTTTTTTGTTTTTTTGTTAATTATTCCAGAAAGAATGTTGCATAAATTATTATTTAATTTGATTGTTTCATTTTTTTTTTCATCACTTGTTTTTTTTTGTAATGTACAAAAAGTTAAGATCTCCTACTTATTTGATGGCTATTTTGAAGTGTTTGTTATTTGAGGGTTTTGGCACTGATAGACAAAATACAGGCTTTCGCTAAGTTTGGCTACTGATGTCTTATACATTTGTAATAAGAAAAAATAGCTGATAAGACAGGTATATCATTGTACAAATAATTATTGGAATACATTTATTATTAATATAGTTTGCCCTCGAAATTTTAGTTAACTTGATAAGGTTCTCGTTAAGAAAATGTGATTCAAGAAATCAAAATCTGTAACCATGAACACTGGGCGTGCTTTTTGGAGGTTCATGTAATTTTTTTTTCTTTTTGATATGTATATATTACGTGATATATCCGGCAATTGTGGATCGTTTTCAAAAAATCTTATTTAATGGATACAATATGACTCAGGGGTGTCTCCTAAAAAAAATATTAACTTTGCTCGCACAGTTTTTGCGTTAGCTTTGGTAATACATCTTTAATCCACTTTTTGTATCTTGATACTGACCCATTTTGGTGTGGGAGTAGGTGACATAAGAAAAAGTGAAAAGTAAAATTTCCCGTCTATTGTCTCATATTTATTTGTTGATCCATGTGGTGGTGGACGTAAAGAATAGTATCACCCCTTTTCTTCCAGTGGGTGTCGTAAAAGGCGACTAAGGGAAGTACTAGAGAATACGCAGCAGCGTTCTCTATACAATTTTACCACCATACTGCAATCGCCAACCCACCTGCCAAGCGTGGCGAATATGGCAAAGCCCCCCAAATTGGGCGACACCTAAGTCCAGCAGTGGACGTCTAACGGTTGAAATGATGTGATGATGATGACCTATTAAATGATTTTGTCCGAGCATCACCCGTTTAATTATATAATAAAACATTACTTCTCCGTATCAATCAGGCACTGACAACAAAAAGCAAACAAATTCACAGCTAAAGGTTAGCAATAAATAAAGACGTACAAACAATAAAACAACAATATAACAAAACCATACATTGTATAACGAATTAATAAATCAGAGATGCCATTTGTCAGAACAGACATGACACATTTATAAATTACTTTGTGCGTTTGTGAGGAGCTAAGATTTCAAACATTTACAATCGAATTAAATCGACGTCGCACATGGCAAAAGACGAGTCATCTATCATGGGATTTTACTCACAAAACCTCATTTTAAAACTAACCTTAAAATTACCTAAAATAAGGTATAAATTCCAACAGGAATCTCAGCACCCTTCGTTAACAGAATGCATTATTAAACAGTCATTCTGTGACCCCATTCGAAAAGCATTACATGGCGCATTATGTGTAATTTGCTTGTTTTAATTCAGTTTTGATTATAACAAAGTGTGCTACTTAATTATTCAATAAAGTCTTCACGGAAGCTCGCTTATTGGGCCCTAGTAGAGTACAGAGGGAACTGAGAGAGTGAAAGTTGGAAACTGGTGATATAGGTAATTCAAAACCCGGCCAAGTACGAGTTGGACTAGCACACGAAGGGTTCCTTACCACCGTACAATATCATCATCATCATCATTTCAACCAAAAGATATACACTGTTGGACATAAGCGTCCCGCGATTTGGGGGGTTTGCCAAAATCGCCACGCTTGGCAAGCGGATTGGCGATCGCAGTATGGTGGTAAACTGCATAGAGATCGCTGCTACTTATTCTCTAGAACCTTAGTCCCTTAGTCGCCTCATACGACACCCATAACAAGAAATGGGATGGTGTTATTCGATACTTCTGCCACCACACGGAAGGTTTTCGTATCACCGTACAATATTAAACACTACGTTTTAAAGAAAAACACATTTACTGTATAGGTTGTTTTGTTTTCATTATTATTTGTTATACCAGCAATAGAAATACAGACTCTGTGTAAATTTGTACTTTCTATCTATTGCGGTTTATGTGATACAGTGACTTACAGTCCGCTGATAGGCCAACGCGCGACGCGCCGCGGCCGCGGTGTTTTTGTTCGGACACGGAATCCTAAAAAGAGTATTTCAATACTTCGATTTATTAAGAAAATACGATAGGTATAAATAGTGAGATGATAAGCTTATCTAGATTTTTTACGACATTTTTAAGTTGAAATAATTAAAAATCTGAAATTTACAAAGTTTCCAAAGTTTCAAACATGAATGTTTTCTGCATATGACCCTAATTAAATGCAAATTCTATAATCTAATCTAAAATTATCTTTAAAATATATCATTAATTAAGAATACATATTCATTAAGAATCCAATTTATTAGTTTAATTCAAATTAAATAGTTACATTTATGATTCGATTAATTAGGAAATCAAAATGAAATGCACACAAGTTAGCTATATAAATAAGATCTTACCAATATTGTCACGGATTTCTAAAAAGTTGATACTTTTTCTAGAGCAGTCACTTAGCTATCATTAATTAAGAATACATATTAATTAAGAATCCAATTTATTAATTTAATTAAAATAAAATTATTTACATTTATTATTCAATTAATTAGGAAACCAAAATGACACACATTAGCTACATAAATAAGATCTTAACAATTTTGTCACGGATTGCTAAAAAATAGATATTTTATTTAGATCTAGACGCAGTCACATCTAGGTATATCTGTAGTAATATTATAAAGAGGTCAAATTTGTGAATTTGTATGTAGGGGGTAATTTTCAGAAATATATAGTGGGAAGCTACAGTACTGCCGAGTGTTATCGGATATATATTATTCCTTTACTTGCTAAGAAAATTATTATAACATCATCAAAGTAAATTAAGTGGAAACCATGAGTATTATTGAAGCTACCTCAAAAATTACGAATCAAAATTTGACCAAATTTATATGGGACCACTCGGTAAGTTTACCCCCTTTCGAATATTTTTTTTTCAAATCGGTTTATGAATTACGTAGTTCTGAAGTAACAAACATAAAAACAAAAAACATAATTTAATTTAATATTTAAAAAAACCCCGACCGAAACAAAAAAGTCAGAAAATTTAAAAAAATATCCGTATTGGCCCTTAAAGCCTAGTAATAAATTGTAGTTAATATTCTGATCAAAGGATGAACGCGTCGAAACGGCTGTACCAACTTCGATAAAACATGTCTAAGAAGCACCGTTAGAAAACCGACTTAAAAAAAAAAACACCGCACCCAAATCGCGTTAGCCGTTTAAGAGCCACGGTACCACAGACAGGCCCACATAGTGGTTAAACTTATAACATATACAGGATAATTTTTTATCCAGTGCGTAAATTGTAACCATGAATTCAGCATATCATTTTAGACCCCCTTTTTTTTTCCTGGATGGGAAATCATCAAATGACTTCTCCCGCTCTGGGCGGAGCGGGAGGGTGTGTCAGACTTTTACTGACTAAAACCCACCCGTGTTCCTTCAGTTGCCCATGTGCCAGGGTCACGGTATCTCTTTCGAACAATCTCGCGACCCTGGCAGCTAGACCCCCTTGCGCACAAATTTTTCGTCGGTTTTACAAAAAAAAATAACAGCTGTTTCATAGAAAAATGCAATACATACGGGGTCAAAATGTATGGAACAGCTGATTTTTTTTTGTATAACCAACGAAAATTTTCTACGCTGGGGGTCTAGAATGATATGCTGAATCCATGGTTACAGTTTGCGCACTGGATAAAAACTGATCCTGTATGTTTATATGTAATAAAATACTTATAACCGAATTGGGAACCTTCTTTATTTAAAGTCAAGTTCGGAATTTCACGCGGACAAAGTGGCACATAGAAGCTGGTAAAAAGTAAAGGTTGTTAGACATAAAATAAAATAAAATAAAACTGCACCAGTATGGCCGTTGTGGTTATTAGTAAAACGACGGGTGATTAGCGTAATCACCGAACACCGAATAACGATGGACGCATCTGTTAAACCAAATAGGTACAGTGAGAGACAAATGACACGCATGCAAAACGATATGCATGATTTTTTATAGTTTGAATTCGGGTTTTTTATTTATCTACATAACTATTTATGTTCTTACACACATTTATAAACAGAAAAATTGGAATGCTTATTTCAAAAGAAATCTCTTCCAGCATACCTGCGATGGGATGATGCAATTCTATACGTCAGGTGCACACGGGACAAATCATCCCATCCCATTTCTAGAGAATGGGCAGCAGTGTTCTCTATACATTTTACCACCATACTGCAATGCGATTCTGACTGCAGCGAGGGCCTATCTCCAACATTTGACGTCTTTCGGCTGAGACGGTGATGATGATACCTGCGATGGAAAAGTAGATAGACAGTGTGTGCGAGAGTGGAAGTCAAAATAAAATACATAAAATCAAAAACAGTTCACTAGCTTAAAATAAAAATAAATATTAGAATATACTTTGGTGCATACATGAAAATATGAAGACATACATACTTCTAAAATAATATTAAATGTTATTGAAATAATTTAGGTAGTTTAATAAGTTTTAATACGACTATGGTGAGGCAAAAAGCATAGTTGTAATTTTGACTTTTCAGATGTCAGGTTTTAGTTTGTGGACATACTTTTTTATCAAAATCTTGGGCAACTAATAGTAAACGACACTGGCTACAAAATTGTAGGAATATAGTGCACACAAGGAAATATTCAAAAAAGAAAAAAACAACTAATCCTTTATCCATTGAACTAAATACCGTCACATCAATCCATTACTCCAACCCTCAAATACATCGTCATGTATTTGTCAAAACAAACGCCACTACAACCCCGCGGGAGGGTTTAACCCTTCGTTGCGATATCAATTAATCGGCTCAATTTATGAATTATTACGTCGAAACAAGCCCCGGTTTGATATAAGGAATATTAAATGAGATGGGTGCATAATTTATTTTGTCATGTTCAATGGAATTTTCATTGATTTAATTTTTTTTTTATCGTTGAGCACTTTACAGCTCTTTTGTTGAGAGCTTCCATGGTCATTGGGGACAAAATATATAAATAATAAGTTGTTTTATATCCCACATATGATACAATAGTGAAATAAAACTGCTACCTATTAGCGCATTAATGATTAACACAATAACAAAAAAAAAAAGTTAATTTTACTTCGCGATTCTGCTTCGTGTTACAATCAGTTATAATATAACTTTGGTGTTTATTTTTATAATTGTTACAGCCTATTAAAATGTGTAATTAGTATCTATTATTATCAACTTTCATTAAAATAAGACAAATATAAATAATATTTTAAAATATACGAATAAAATAAAAACACTTCAATTAAAAAAAAAAATTGTAGGTAGTTCACCGGTATCGGGAACAAGGTCCAACCTGGTCAAGGCTCCAGAGTGAGGAACCTCCTAGTAATGTGAGCCGTGTCTAGTAGTACCGCTTTCTGAATCAAGCCCTTGATCCAGCTGCCCAACAAGAGCCTCCTCAGGTGTAGGTCGACGCTCTTGGCTCTGAAGCCATTGGCTGTTACGACTATCGGTACAATGATCGCTGAGCCCACATCTCACATATCGACAACCTCGCGAGTCACGTCTAGATACCAAATTAATATTCCCATTAACAAATTACTGACACACATGATCCCACAAAATACTTAATTAAAATTATAATATCACTAAAATTGCACTCACTCATAACGTTATCTACAAGAAATACTTTACGGCTAAAAAAAGAGAAATCTATGAAGACTTAAACACCGGGAGCTATAAAGATTTGCATACAAATAGTTGATGGGAATAAATCATGCAGGACAGTAATCTGCGGCCATTTTGATGTACAGCAGCGCCATCTGTGTCAACTGAATGAGTTATTATACTGCTATTTTAGGGTTGGCTCTTGTTTTGTTTTGTGGGTAGTAAAACGACCGAGTGGTTTTGGGTTATTGTTTTAGGTTAAGTTTAGAAGACTGTGTTTTAGTTAAATATTGTTACTAATGGTTTAATTAAATAAAATAGTTCTGTAAATAGGAGCAGGAAGTCACTCTTAAGGACATTATAAATAAGGAACAAATGCGAGGATGATTTAAGATCCACCCAATCGAAGAATAGCTCTCTGAAGAGCACCAGAGGTGGTATACCCATCTGTCGGGGTCGCGTGATTGTTCGAAACAGATACCGTGGCTCCGGCACATGGGCAACTGAAGGAACACGGGTGGGTTTTAGTCAGTAAAAGTCTGACACGCCCTCCCGCTCCGCCCAGAGCGAGAGAAGTCATTTGGCGATTTCCCATCCAAAAAAAAAGGTGGTATACCCATGTAATGAAAAGACCCAAGGAACACTACTAAGCAAGCACTCTACATGAATTCAAGTCCAAAGAAGTGAGGAAGACCCTTTCTCACTTGGATGTCTATAGTTAACAATGACCTGAAGCAAGCCCAAGTGAATGCCTCGACAACCCAAAACCGAAACATTTGGCGAAAAATGACGAAGAGAGCCGACCCCAAATGAAATGACTAGACAATGAGAGAAAGAAGAATCACTTTTACACGTCATATAAAAAACAAAGCTATATGAAGTCGGCATTTCCAATTCAGATGGGAAACGTCGATTTCATACAGCTTTTTACTTTTTGGAGTGGTCAGATACTCCTATGAAGAACTGGAATACAATATAATAGACTAAGTTTTTAAATTTTTTAATTAATTCCTAAGTACTTAGGTATATTGCTTTAGAATAATGGGTGAACTGTTGTCTTTAATAAAATTATGATATGCAAAATACCGATCTATTCTTGTTATATAAAACTTCATAGCTTTTGCCCTCCACTTCGTCCGCGTGATATTTTGTGTTACACAGTTAGGGTTTAGGTTTACAACAGGTAAAACAAACATATCTCAAAATTATTTTCCCAAAAGTTCTTCCAAATTCCTTTCAGACAATTTCTCTTTACTGCCAGCCCTACTAACTCAAAACGTAACATGATTTATAGGGCAACCCCTTAGAAGATTAACCCTTTATCCGGGGTCAAACGACACGAACACGCGAGGTCGTGTAGCCCGACACTTATGATTTTGTTATTTATTGTCTTTCGTCCCGCTGTCCCGCTATCCCGCTGCCACGCGATATTTCAATCTTTGGCAGTATGTTGTTGGGACTAATCGGTAAGTTATGAAGAGGGATGTCTTAATTAGGATTTTGTTTAGATTTCTGTTTGTGTAGATTTGCATCCGTGCATTTCGTCCGTACATTTTAATACGTGTGTAATAGCATCTCCTGATTTCTTCCCGTGGGTGTCGTAAATAGCGACTAAGAGAATTACTAGAGAGTGAGCAGCAGCGTTCTCTATGCTTTTTACCACCATGCTGCGATCGCCAACCAGCCTGCTAAGCGTGACGATTATGGCAAAGCCCCTCAAACTGCGGGAGGCCTATGTCCAGCAGTGGACATCTTAGGGCTGAAATATTTGGATTTGCATCACATTTTGATTCTACTTGACATTTTCATTTATTTATTTTTCTACATATTGAGTATATTTTTACATAATCATACAAAAACATTTAAAGATATAAAAAAATTGTGACCCATAGGCATCGAGAGCAGGTTCCAAGCTGCCGGTGGTCAGGGTTCTAGAGAGATGAACCTTCTGAATATGCGTGTCGTGTCCAGGAGTGCTACTTTCTGAATCAAGCCCGTGACCCAGCCGTGCATTGAGAGCTTCCTGAGGTGTTTGTCGGTTGGCTAGCTTTACATAATTATTATGAACATAATTTCAGTCGAAAGTTATGTTCGATTAGTTTATAATACATGCATAAAGTCACGCCTTCTTCCCATTGGGGTACGCTAAGAATCTACTAAACGCGACCTGCTACGATTCTTCTTTACATCTTTTGCCTCATATACGTTCATACATCTGGTTATACACGCTCATCGTACTTAGAAAATGCATCTATTATTGTGAGGACGTGAAGTAACTATTACCAACGACACGGCGTCACCGACCGGTTTACCTGTAAACCTTAATAGGTGTGTTTTTAATTCCCGCGTAGTCCAGAGGTTAAAACTGAATTCTAGTGACCGATTATTTTATCGACCTCTTTTGTATTTCAAGTTACCCAAATACAAAAACAAAACAACATCAAAATGCTTCTAAAAGCTGATTTCACAAAATGAAATTGAACACAATCAGCACATTTAAACTGCATTCGAGAATTGTCAGTGTCATCTTTGTTTTCCCCGTTGACACCGACGGTTCTTGAACGCTGTTAAGATTCGATGATCTTGTTTAGTTTCAATGGTGAAATCAGCCCCAAGTAAAAGTCACTTTGGCAGTTAGCGTCAAACGATGTAAAATGATAGGTTGAAGCAATGACAGTGATATCCTACTTGTCCCTCACATGTACTTTAGGTACCTAATTTATTCCTCAAATCCATATTATCCCTACTTAGAATGTCACCCTAATAACCCATAAACGTCTAATACTAAACACAGACGTCCATACTTTACGCATTATATCACAGCCCAGTGTTCGAGTCTAACACAAGATATAATTAGAAAAACACCACATAATGAGGAGTTTCATGAGCAAGGAGTTAAAATAAAACGATACTGCATCCTCTGCCGATGCCCCAGGGATAAGGCTTGAAGATGTACTCTTTTAATAACCGTTTCCACTCACCAGCCAACACAAATAGCTAAAAAGATTAGACGCGTTGTACGGTTTGCAAAATAGTTAAGCAATTTTTTTACAAGGATTTTTTTTACTATAAAGTCCCTTTTTTCTGGCTTTCCATATATTGTCTCTCAAAATTCTTACATTAATTTTAAGGTTTTATAGAGGCTAATAAAAAAAAAACCTAAAATTAATAAAGTCTATCCCCATCTAAACTATATTAAATTACTTTTGAATTTTATACAGCGATTAAACAGAATTTTGAACGCAAAACCTTAATATTAAAATTGTATTATTCCAAGTCAAAGGGGTATCTTTAGGTTTATTATAATAATAATCTCTTCTCGTATACTTAGCAGTAAATTTTAGCCACAGAGGGAATATTTTACGGGAACTAATTGTGGCAATAACCGAAGTTTGCGTTTAAGAGGGGTTGGCTGAAACAATTTATAAAGTCTTCAGTTATTCTCGAGAAAATTTCAAGCTTCTCAAAATTTTCGAGAAAGTTTTTCGGTATTACGGCAAAAACTATAGTAAACTAGCTTTTGCCAGCGGCTTCGCCCACGTGGAGGTCGGAAATTATCCCGCGGGAACATACTACCGGGATAAAAAGTACCCTATGTGTTACTCCAGGTTATAAACTATCTGTGTGCCAAATTTCATCTAAATTGGGTTTGTAGTTTTTGCGTGAAAGAGGAACAAACATCCATACATCTATACATCCATACATACAAACTTTCGCGTTTATAATATTAGTAGGATATTATAATATTATGTATATTATTATAGTATGATAATTTTGTTGAGGACCGTTTATTTTGTTAAAAAACCAATGTGAAATTAAATCTGTTATCGGTTTTTTAGTTTGTTTATGGGCAGTCTACCAAAAGTGAAGAACCACACAGTGAAAAAAAAAAACAACAGTACACACTTTTAAAAATACTATACTTACATAAAGATGTACGTGGCGCTGGCCATAACGAATACCATTACCTCATTTATCTAGAGAATGGACAGCAGCGTTCTCTATACATTTTACTATCATATTGCGATTGCCAACCCGCCTGACAAGCGTGGCAATTATGGCAAAGCCCCCCAAATTGGGTGGGGCTTATTTATTTTAATTTTATTTATATCAGACATCATTTGTAGGCCATCGTTTTATAAAATACAATATTTACCTGCCCCAAGCGCGATAGACAGGTGCATGTAATGTGTGCCAGTGCTGCAAGAATGGCCCGTCCAACTTGTTGGCAACAACGGTAAGAAGACTGTTGGCGCTACCCCGCACTCTATACGCCATCGAGGTCGCCCTCTTGCGCAAGCTGGCATAAAAACAGTCAATGCAGAATTTTGCAAACATTCCCGATGCGCTGCAGAAGCGAGGCAGACGCAGCAGCGCCTCAGTGCGTTGTTAAATTGAACGCGGAAAATGCTGTAGGACTTCTACAAATATGACACCCACAGACTACTCGTATAAAAAGATGTGCAGTAGGCTCGAAACAAGGTGATCTTCACATCCTTGGAGCTACAAGCGAACCTAAGTCCAGCAGTGACCATCTTATCGCTGAAATGATGATAATGACTTACATCATCATTTCAGCCATAAGACGTCCACTGCTGGACTTAGGCCTCCCCCAATTTGGGGGGCTTTGCCATAATCGCCACGCTTGGCAGGCGGGTTGGCGATCGCAGTATGGTGGTAAAATGCATAGAGAACGCTGCTGCCCATTCTCTAGTAAGTCCCTTAGTCGCCTTTTACGACACCCACGGGAAGAAATGGGGTGGTGTTATTCTTTACGTCCGGTACCACACGGTACGATGACATATTATAATAGTGCTATATATACATATATAGCACTATTATAATTTATTTTACTTCAGATAAACTAAAATTGATATAAAAATCACACATACACAATCACAATAAACACAAAACTTAAACATTAAAATAAAATACAAACAAATCCATAAAAAAAAATACAATTCAAAAATACTACGTCAAAGTTCTATCACAGTGTTGTCAGCCCGTTTAGCGCCTAAATAAGATTTTCTATAAAAATCTTGTTTAGGCTAACTTAAATTAATCTATCTAGTGTTAGTACAACAATTAATAGTTAGTGTCACACTGTGTCACAACACTCACACCACATGCATATGGTCAAATATACAATATATATACCTTCAATGTTTTTTCTGCGGACGCTACGTCATAATGTTGCTATACGGTTGCGCCGGCGCATCTCAGGTAGCCTGATTTACTGCTGTCTTAATGAAACCTGTTATATAACTGGAATTATTTATTATTTTGTCCTAGGAACGAGTCTAGGCAGCAGCTTCTGTCTTAGATAATAATTAACTTTCTATGACTGTAGTTAGCTTGGTACAGTCGGGGCAGAGTGGGGGGAATATTAATGATGCAGTAATAGTAGTTTATTATGATTATTTTTTTAATAATAGAGACGGTTTTTATAGTTTACGGTAGTGTTAAAGACGGCTTATTAGTAGACTAGCTTTTACCAGCGGCTTCGCCCGCGTGGAGGAGGATAAAAAGTACCCTATATGTTAATCCAGGTTATAAACTATCTGTGTGCCAAATTTCATCCAAATCCGTTCTGTAGTATTTGCGTGAAAGAGGAACAAACATCCACACATCCATACATACAAACTTTCGCGTTTATAATATTAGTAGGATTCGCACGAATTTACTCGCCCAAAACGGGTAAATCAACACGTTTAATGATTTATTATGTTCTGTAGGCGATTTGCACGAAGGTAATTTATTTGTGGGCGAAAAGGCAACAACTCCAGAAATAAGTACGAACTAGGCAATTGGCACAATTTGAATTTTATGCAATGAGGTAAGATTTTGTCCTATTATCTAGTAAGATTTTTTTGCTTAACTACAAAAATTGCATACAATTTAAAAGAAGCCAACTGCGTAATATCTACGTATTTCTGGAATTGTTGACTAGCCCGCAAATTAATTAAGTTCATGGGATTTGCGCACAGGAGTTGAGATATAATTTAAAAGTGTCGATTCACCCGTTTCGGGCGAGTAAATTAGTGCGAATCCACTTTAAAGACGGGCTGACTTAAAACTGATAGGATTTTAATTCCTACATAATTTACCATTTCCTTGTGTATGTATGTTTCTGATGATAAAATTCCAATAAATTACCGAAAGCTGGTTTTAATAATTGAATAATGTGACATTATTTTAACGCCATCTTTAAAAATAATGACCCGTTCAGTCCCATGTAAACAATTTGGAACAACTTCGTAAAAATTAAACAAACAGCATTTATCAAGTTTATCTATGTTCGAAAATTCCTAATTTGAAATACAAAATGCATTTTTAAAAACAAAAGAGATAACACCTCTTTGCTAAGCTAATCTTATAGTAATCAGGGGTCATTCTAAACTGGTCCTTCGAGAATTTTTAATTATGTTATTAAAAGGAAAAAAATGTGTTTCCTATGGGCACGTCGTCGACTTTGTCGCTTATAGATGCCATTAAGAACACATATCTAAATATCTTAAAAAATCTATCGTAAGGCCGGTAAAGACCGTAATTAATATCTTTGGAAACATTCGAAGTAAAAATTCGTGGCATTCGCGAGTACTGATGGTTCGGCTGATCAAGACTTTATAGAGCTGCTGGTCGTAGTGTGTTCTCAAAAAAAAAAATGTGACAATGTCACTACAAAATAGTTATCAAGCGACAATTGTATACATCGAGATTAATTGATGTAGGTATTTCGATACTCATTAGGGTTTTATTTAAAAGCTAATGTTTATCGAAAAACATCCTTAAGTACCTCAGTACCTATTTATTTACTTAGTATAAATAACTACTGTAAGGAAATAAGAACAGAGGTGAAATAAATAACTTGCATCATCTTCATAATCATCTAGCTGCGACTTACAAGTTGTAAGCTATAGGTTCGAACCCAGACAATCTCTTTACTTTGTGTTTAACAAAACTGCTTCCAAATCGGTGAAGAAAAACATCGTTAGGAAACCGGCAACTCCTTGAACTAAAATTTTGAGGACATGTGACATGAACCAACCCGAACTGGGGCCACGTAGTGGATACCATCCCACTCCTTCTTACAGTAAGGAGGCCTGTGTCCCAGCAGTGGGAAAATTATAAGCTGATTATGAATCAGCCAATCCATAACAAAGCCCTCTTCATTTCTGTTCCTGTTTTATTCGTGCTTTTGGTATCCAAAAATTCTACGCTCCACCTGGTATCATCCATTATCAGGCTTTAAAGTTCCTACAGCTGGGACACAAGCCTACTCTCATCGAGAGAGAGTGGGCTGTATTTTACCACGCGGGCCCATTGCGCGTTACTAGGTGTCAAATATCTTCGAATTTTTGGTTCTAGGTCGCCACTTTCCGCATTCTTGGTATCATCAACTCCATAAATTTCGACACACATTGTTCCCAGTTGTACGCAGTCCAAATGTCGTGTTGGTAATGATCATTTTTTCACAAGATGGCATCTACAGCGGTGTTTATTTATTGAATGTTTCCACATAACTTCTTACCTTTATTAAAGAAGCAATTTATTAATGAAACAATTATTCAAGTGTTATCGCGGCATCTGTTAGTCGCCGAAACTCTTGTGTGTGGAGGTAGGCAGGTAGGTAGGTAGCGGGTATGTCGTGTTGAGTGTATTTGTAACAGTAAATTGTACTTCAGAAAATATTTATGCAAAAAAATCTTTAAAAAATTGGCTTTTGTCAGCAGTTTTGCCCGAGTGGATGTCGTAAATTATCCCAATGGAACTTATTACCGGGACAGAAAGAATTATACATGTAAATCCAGTATATAAAATATCCCTGTCCAATTTTCATCCAAATACAAATCTAAACATCCAAAATCTTCAATCATCTAAACATCCAAGCATACGAACTTTGACATTTATGATATTATTAGGATAACATAATATCACGGCTTGTTTCTCCGAAGGCTTGAGCAGATGGATTCGCTGAGGCTTACCCTAACTATTCCCGATGACGCTACAACCCTCCTCCAGGAGAGTAGTAGGCACCACCAACACTCTCAAGATTGATCGTCGCAGACCGCCGCTTTTTCTTCCTCGACGAGGCTCGCCGTGACGCCCGACCCTTACTCGAACCAGCTTGCGCCAATGAGCTTGTAGCATTAAATTAATCATTCGCACCAGCTTTTTTCTTCAGAATTATATTTTGCAGGTCAACCTATAAGGTTGTCGGCTGCTTAACCGGATTTGCCCGTGGTTACTTTAATAAATTAAGACCTCCAGGCCTCCTGCCGCGGTCGCGTGATTGTTCGAAAGAGATACCGTGACCCTGGCACATGGGCAACTGAAGGAACACGGGTGGGTTTTAGTCAGTAATCTAACACGTCCTCCCCCTCCGCCCGGAGCGGGAGAAGTCATTTGATGATTTCCCATCCAAAAAAAAAAGACCTTCAGGCTGGGCTTAAAAACTTAAAACTAGAACAAGTACTCGCTGAGGGTACCCTCTGTGGGGTACAGACCTCGGCTTAGAGCATCGCTGGTAGAGGGCCGTAAGGGACGGGCTGGATTCCATCCATTCCGTCATGATTCCCAAAAAAGAAGTCAAATCGTGCAAAATTTTCACAAAAACTGCAAGTTCCGCCAAACCGCTATTTTCTTGTCTCACTGCAACATAAAAAAGCGATATATAAGTCTTACTCAATGTTGTCGAATCGTGCTTCCCAAAATGTTCACAGTGCGTGTTATGACACTTGCGTTGATCAAAAGTGTCAATCTCTCGTTTAAAATAAATTCAGTTGGCGGTTTATAAGAATGCCGAAACAAGTTATAGTGACAGTAACATCTGATGTTACTTTGCTGATCTGAAAAAAGAGAGGAATAAGATAAACATACTGAATTTTAAAATTTGTATTAATGTAGGCACAGACGGAGATGGCGGGATGACCTGCACCCTAATTGCGAAACGCACAATTTATCAGAATATGAATGGGATTGAAGATTATTTCTAAACCATTGCGTCATTTGTTCGGATAAATTGTCGGCTCAGCCACGTAAATAACGCAATGAATGTTGTTTAACTATGAATATTAAACCAATTCCTACCGATAAAAAGTTCCGCAATTACCCCTCTGGACTCTTTTAATAAAGATTGGTCCTTGGCAGCACTTGACAGAGAGACGTGGTAAAGGTGGGACAATGGGACATCAAGGGTTAATAAATAAATTGTGTCTGATGGTATCATTATTTCTACCACGTTAAGCAGGCCGGCAGAGAGCAGTGGTGGCCCAGTGGTAACGGCCGCGACTTACAAGTAGTAGGTCGTGAGTTCAAACCCAAGCAGACGCATTACTTTGTATAAACTATTTCATCGCCACTGCTCTCAAAACGGTGAAGGAAAACATCGTAAGGGAACCGGCATGTCTTAGAACCAAAAATTCGAAGACATGTGACATCTACCAACCCGCACTGGGCCCGCGTGGTAGATTATGGCCCACTCACCGAGAGGAGGCCTGTGTCCCAGCAGTGGGAACATTATAGGCTGATGATGATGATGAAGCAGGCCAAATAAGCAGGTCATACTTTGTTCACATAACATAACATCACGCCTTCTTCCTCCGAAGGGTTGGGCAGAGGTGAACCTATAGTACGCGCACATTTCGCCTGTTATGTTTAAGTCATATTTAAGAAGGGGGACCCTATTGCATTCAACTGGGAACTAATCTAGGCTCCAGGCTATTAATGAACAAAGGTTCCCATAACACATCTAGAACCTTCTTTATGAAATCCTACTAATATTATAAACGCGAAAGTTTGTATGTATGGATGAATAGATGTATGGATGTTTGTTCCTCTTACACGCAAAAAACACTGACCCGATTCAGATGAAATTTGGCACACAGATAGTTTATAACCTGGAATAACACATAGGGTACTTTTTATCCCGGGTAACTGCCCCGTTGGTCTCGTGGTCGCAAGCGCGACTGCTGAGCGTGGGGTCCTGGGTTCGATTCCCGGGTCGGGCAAAGTGTTTCTGGGTTTTTCCATTAGGAATTTCTTAGTAGCAGCCCGGAGTTTGGAAGTTGGCGGTGTGATACCCCCGTGCCTCGGAAAGCACGTTAAGCCGTTGGTCCTACGCCTGATCTCTCTCCGGTCGTGTCGGATTGCCGTCCCATCGGACTATGAGAGTGAGGGAAGAGTGAGTGCTCCTATGTCTGCGCACACACTTGAGCACTATAATATCTCCCGCGCCGATGGCTAGTCTCCGTTGAGATTGGCCGCCGTGGCCGAAATTCGGTCTGGAGGACTATATATATATATCCCGGTAGTATGTTCCCGCGGGATAATTTCCGACCTCCACGCGGGCGAAGCCGCTGGCAAAAGCTAGTAATATTATAAAATAATCTTAGAAACCTAAAATCTGCTTGTAAAATGGAAAACTGGAGTTGATTAAACATTGTTTATCAACAACTATAGGTACGCCACACATCTTAAAATTGAAACGGATTATATGATAAATAATAAGTCATTTAAATTATTTGTTATGCTGGCACTTCACTAGGCGTATTTGCCAAAATATTTGCATTATTTCATCAACACAAAATGAACTTCATCTCAATATGTTACGGGTATATTTTAAATTGATCAACTTACGTGACTATTTGGGTAAATACGCCAAATAAAGTGCCAGTATTATAAGAAATAGGATTAATCCATTGAAAGGAACTTCTGTCTAAGTAAGATATTCATTCCTCCTATTCCTGTTAGCCAACTAAACCAAGTAACAAAGGCAAAACCAAATTAAGGTGGTTCTAACAAAAAGTGTGTATCGCCGGCCACCGACGTGCTGTATTCAAAACAGTTGAGAAGATCTCTCTCAGGACATTCCCACATCTAGACTACTTTGGTGACGTTTTCCAATGTTGTCGACACGAGTGAGAAAAATAATTTGGTAAGTGGTATTTACAGATAAGCGAAATTAAGGTCTTTATTAATAACATTTCTTCTTTAGATTAACATCTATTATACATATATTTAGGAAAATAAATGACAGAAAAATAAATTGTAGCAAAATATATTTTTTCTCTCATTTATTTTTAGTATGCATGTGCTATATAACTAGATACATAAAAAGATAAAAAACGATACATGTAAGTATATGTACATTCTAATTTCCAAGATACATATTAATTAATTGCATTTAGATTAAGATATTATTTATTTCTTTCTTACCTTATCTTTGGACTAATCCTACTACATATCTTCACAAAAAACCCACTAAAGATGTTTATTTTTCAGACACGATTAATAAATTTAGGGACTGTATTTATTTCACATTTAGATTTTAATAATGATATGATAATGTATTAGTAAATAATTTGTTTTATACCTATGCACCACAGCACTAAGAAAAATGTTGAGTTTTATTTATTTTTAAGGTAATGGCAACTCTTTTGCCGTTATGAATTTTATTATTTTTCTTTTAACAATTTTTGTCGGAAGCAGCTTTCCCTATGCAACTTACTCCTCTTACGACACCCATGGGAAGAAATAGGATGGTACTTTTATTTACGTCTGGCACCACACCGAACAAAAAATCGATATTCCGAAAGTAATTTCACAATAATTTTGATTCTAAAAATGCAATCGTTTTTAGTTTCAGCGGCGTTATAAAGACCTTGTGAAGGCCGAAGAAATCCTCTGGATGCGGGAAGTACAGAGCCGTTCGAAGTGGGAGGCCTATGTCCAAAAGTTGACATATTTGGACTGAAATGATGATGATCGTGTGGTGCCGGACGTAAAGAATAACACCACCCCATTTCTTCCCGTGGGTGTCGTAAAAGGCGACTTAGGGACTTACTAGAGAATGGGCAGCAGCGTTTTCTATACATTTTACCACCATACTGCGATCGCCAACCCGCCTGCCAAGCGTGGCGATTATGGCAAAGCCCCCCAAATTGGGGGAGGCCTAAGTTCAGCAGTGGACGTCTTACGGCTGAAATGATGATGATGATGATGATGATGATGATAGTGATAAAGGGTCCTATTAAACCAACCTTTCCCAAAGTGGGCGATAACGCCCCCTTGTGGGCGCTGCTGGCCTAAAGGGGGGTGGTAAGAGACTCAGAAAACAAATGGGGGCGTTGTGTAGACTCTACACAAAGGTTGTATTAAACTAAAAGAAATACTGAACTTTCGTGACGCAATATCGTAAACAGTGGAAAACGCAATGTCGTGCCCCTTTCCCGGTATCGGGCATCGTCGGAGATCGATGTATGTAGATCCGTCTCTATTTACATATGCCACGTCTATTATTTCACGAATTTAGCATGCAACGGTAATGCTAGACTGTTGACATGTGATCCTGGTATATCATTTGAAACTCCTGTATTAAATCTTGGGTTGAATGTTTGAACTTTCTAATAGTTTGACGTCCTAACATGGGTATTTTGATCAGTTTGCGGATGGTGGGTTGTGTTTGCTAGGTGCAAGGTGGTTAATGATATGAAATAATATTTTAGATCCGCATTTAAATAAGGTTTCTTTCGTTCGATAGTTCGGTTGCAACTTATTTTATATGTAGCAAGTTATACACTGTTTTTAGGGTTCCGCACCTCAAAAGGAAAAAGCGGAACCCTTATAGGATCACTTTGTTGTCCGTCCGTCCGTCCGTCCGTCCGCCTGTCAAGACCCTTTTTCTCAGGAACGCGTGGAGGTATCAAGCTGAAATTTATAACAAATACTCAAGTCTACTGTTCCTTGCAGCTGTGAAAAAATCAAACTTCTAAGCTAACGCAATCAAAAGATATAGCCGTTTATAACGCAAATTTCCTCAAATTTTCGAAACTCGCAAGGGAATCAAAACCTAAAGGGTACTTCCAGTCGATCTAGAATTTTGAAATTTGGTACGAAGCAACGTCTTATAGCACAGATAAAGGAAAAATTGCGAAAACTGTAAATTTTTAGTTACATCATATAATAAACAGAACAAAACACAGACAGAAATAAAACCAAGCTAAGAAACAGAACAGAACTATGACTCGATTGTCGTGATGGGTGAACTTTTACTTATATACCTACAGGTTTGTACGGAACCCTCGGTGCGCGAGTCCGACTCGCACTTGGCCGGTTTTTTTTAATTAGTACACAAATAACCGATACACTTCTTTCTGGAATATTCTATTTTTATTAGGGAAAGCTTCCTAAGGTTTTGTGAACCGTATTATGTGTTTTTCTGAAAACAATTATTTATTTCATCTTCTAACTATCGCACAAAACTTTAGTTAAGTACCTAACGTTAATAATAGTTATCAACGAAAAAAAAACAAACATTTACTTGACGTATGCTGATTCGGTAAAAGAAATGAATTTATTTAATTTTTTTAACCGACTTCAAAAAGGAGGAGGTTCTCAATTCGGATGTTTATATGTTTTTTTTTTTTTTATGTATGTTCGGCCATAACTCCGTCATATATAGATGGATTTGCAAAATTCTTTTTTTGTTCGAAAGGGGTTTATTCCGAAATGGTCCCATATAATTTTCATATAGATCTGATGATGAGTTCGGGAGACAGACACCGGAACTCTTTAGAAAATGACAGCAAATCAACCGCGATTTCTGCTATCGCATAAATATGCATTGTTTGTTTGGAATTAGTGCAGGGTGAATACCACAACTAAAAATTTAAAAATAAAAACTTTTTTACAAAAAAAAACAACCGACTTCCTTAAAAACACTACAAAGTGAAAAATAACTTTAATTTCGGAAGTCGGTGGCAAAAAAACCATAAATACAAATCCTAAGACACCGACTTCCGAAATTAAAGTTATTTTTCACTTTGTAGTGTTTTTAAGGAAGTCGGTTGTTTTTTTTTTGTAAAAAAGTTTTTTAACAGTTCAAAAGTTCCAAATTGATAATACTATGTGGGGTTATATGAAATCACTAGTGTATGAGAACAAGCCAAAAACTTTCAAAGATCTAATGAGGAACATCACACGCGTCATCACTGTGATCATGATTTCAGGCAAAAGACGTCCACTGCTGGACATAGACCTCTCCTAATGGGAGGTTTGTCTTAATCGCCACGCTTGGCAGTCGGGTTGGTGATTGCAGTATGGTGGTAAAATGTTTCGAGCTGAAAACCCTATACTTTAAAAATTCTAGCGTACACTAATAACACCACTAAAATCGCTATGGGCGGAGAAAACCTATCCACACACATCTCCCACTTTCATCCTCGTTTTGACACACGACTTCACCCATTCCCTCGACGTTGACATACGAAGTCGACAGTACACAAACAGGACAAACTGGCCCACACATAAAGCACTCAACATACTAAATTGCTGCACACATTCTAGAAAGTTCCAATGACTAATGCAGGAACATTGTGCGTAAAGCACATACGAACAGCGAATCATAATTCTCAGTATGAAAGTTGTATCTCAATAAGTCGTCGAGGCAAAGGAAGTTATAGCAAATGTTATCACACTATCATTCATTTGTGACGTTACTTTCCGCTGCGTACGCGCATGTTATGGATGTGGTGCAAATGTAAATGATTGTGGGAAATTGAGGGCGTGTTTCTGATTAGATGTGATCGGTTTATTAGTTTATGATTGATTACCTGGTTGTGTTTTGTTTATCAATGAAAATCTTGAATTAACATGCATGCTCATTAAAGCGGATTTTAGATGCACCTTTCATTTCGCATTTTTCTCTAAAAGAGAAAAAAGTATGAACACAAAATACAACAATTCTAAAAAATATATATACAATATACTCGCCAACTGATAAAAAAGAAAACAATCTTAATAAAAATATTGTTATAACCGACTTTCAAAAAAATTCGATACGTGCTTTAATTTCAGAAGCCGGTGGTAAATAAACGAAAAACAAAAAACTGATGACTTCCGAAAATTTAAGCTATTATTCACTTTGTAGTGTTTTGTTTTGGAAGTCACTTGTTACACAAAAGGTTATATTTTTCACTTTTTAGCTGTGGTACTTCTACAATAATTCGTCTACTTGCTATGTAAAATACAGTTGCAGGTAGTTTTAATAACATGGTCAAATACACCAAGCAGAAAAAATACTTATATTTGAAGCTTACTCAAAAACTACAAGCAAAGTTAATAAAATTTATGTGAGATCACCCCTATCCATTAAAACAATATCCACAGTTATCGAAATAATCCACAATTGCGGGGAATATCGCATATTATGTTTATATAAAAAGTATACACTCTAATGGGAACATTCTTCATTCGTCGTTTAAAGTAGGTTAAAAATTAAATTAAAACTTCTTTCCAATATAATTTTGTAAGTGTGATCCTCGAATGAAACAAAAAATTTGCATTCACTCCAGCGTGACGTGTCTGATAAATTATATATCAGCTTCAGAAAAACTACAAGGTCTGTAGTTTTTCTGAAGCTAACCTACATACTTAAAAATATTACTCACCGCAGTTTAATTTCAAGTAATTCTATTTCATCACAATCTAATAAGTCTCTTTCCATAAATAGCTGTAGATTTCCGTCGCTACACTTACATGGATGATAGACTTAGACTACATTCCTTACTGCCATATAACCGTAACTACAAAGTTTGGCAGACGTACTGGAGACCGGAGTTCAGTTCCAGTCTTCCAGTTCATTAGTTCACTGCTATGCTTTTATTTCTTACAAGCCATGGCAAATTGTCGTGGCAAATCGTGTTTGCCTGATGGCAAAGAAGATATCATTCTATACAAAATATCATTTCCATTAATCGGTGAATTTTAGAACTCATTCCTGAGTGCTCACTTTCATGTTGCTGTAACTCTTGTGCAAAATGTCATGCATCTGCGTTTGCGTGTGGTGTCGTAAAGAATAGCGGTATCCCATCTCTTCCTGTGGGTGTCGTAAGAGGCGACTAAGGGATTTACTAGATGGTGAGCAATATTCTCTATGCATTTTCCACCGTACTGCGATCGCCAATCCGCCTTCCAAGCATGGCGATTATCGGAAACCCCCTTAAACTGGGGTAGGCCTATGTCCAGCAGTGGACGTGTTTTGGCTAAAACTGGCTGTGCGTTGAAGATGTCAAACGTTTGGTTAGCAGCATTTTTCAATGTGTTGATATACTATATATCAACACATTGTAAAATGCTGCCGCCAGAAAAGAAGTTCCTTACGCTTTATCTTCAGCTCTGAACATAACATCGTCAACTGTATCTTTAAAATAATCTACAATTTGGATTTTCATATTGACTTCACCATCAGTTTAAGCACCCTCGAAAACCATGAAAACGACACGTATGATGAAAAACTTGAAAACTTTCGCAGCCCCGATCTTGGGTCTTCAATTTGACCTCACTATCGGCTTCAGTACCCTCTTTCTAAAATTTTCGTTCATCATCATTTCAGCCGAATGGGGTCCACAGATGGGCATAGGCCATCCAAAATCGTGGGTTTTGCCGTAATCGCCAAACTGGGCAGGTGGGTTAGTGATCACAGTACTGCTGCCCATTCTCTGGTAAGTCGCCTTTTATGACACGTCAATTTTCGTTACGAGGCAATTTCTACAAGATTACTCCTACCTCGAGCTGCGATAAAGATCCCTACCAAGGCATAATGCTATCATACCCACACACATAAAAAAGTAGCTACCAACCTATGCAGTAGATACACGATACAAAATCAACATATAATTACCTCATAACGAAAAGCGGCCCCAGCAGGAAAAGCAAACATCTAAATAATTTCTCGGGCACACCTACAGATACGATCGTTAAGTGTAACAGGCATTTAAAAGGATATATCGTTCATATGAGTCGCAATTTCTGTGGCGAGTTATTAGCGAAGGTGTAACTGTTGGAAGTAGGGAGGGTAAGTGGTAGGTCGGTTTGTGGAAGGTCCTGGTTTGATTAAGATTTGTAATTTTAGAAGTCACCTGTGCTGTTTTGCCATTGACTAATCTGATCGTCTGAAATACATAGACAGCTCCATATCTAAGTAAAATCAAGCTTCTATTTTTAAATTGTTTTGTTAGTCTATTTGTGAAATTGCTTTTGTACCTCATTCTTGATGTCGACACAATTGGTCTCAATGTACTTTAAAAAAAAAATACAAAATCAAAATTCTATTTTACTTCTGCATGATTTTTAATTCACAATTTTGAGCTAAGAAGAAGTTAAAGCAACTTTTGGCATTTTGCTATTTTCAAATATGAAACTGTCAAAGCATTTCATTTAAATTGATATTTGTTTTTATTTCTGTAAGTAGGCTTGTACAAACACTTTTACATGTCAATAATATTTTAAGAACTATATTCTTGCGGCATCTCTCTACTCTGAGAATAAAGGCCGAAAATTACAGGTCTTTTTTAACCGACTTCAAAAAAAGGAAGAGGTTATCAATTCGTCTGTATTTTTTTAAATGTTTGTTACCTCATAACTTTTGACTGGGTGAACCGATTTTGATGATTCTTTTTTTATTTGAAAGCTGGTGCTTTCCGAATGGTCCTATTTTGGTTCGGTTGGGTTTCATTCGAACAATGGGATCCATGTGAAAACCATATAAGTCTTAAATTTGCATTAAGTATTTGCGCGACAAATGAACGAATAACGCAATTAGATTAGTGCGGGGTATCTACTATAACTAAAAAGTCGAAAATAAAAACTTTTTACAAAAAATAACAACCGACTTCCTTCGTGTTTTTTTTTAAGGAAGTCGATTGTTATTTTTTTGTAAAAAGTTTTTAAAAGCATTGTCTTTAATTGCAAAAAAATGCCATGCATTGCCAAAAACCTTTGAAGACGACTTACTTTGGTCTGTCCAAAGTAAATTATCTCTACATAAAAAACCGATGAGCCCAGTCCTAAAAATAGACCTAAAGCTGGAAACTCTAGCGCTCAACGTGTCACACAATCTAGTTTTCTATTTAAATGATACACTTTCGAATTGCCTCATTTGTCTAGTCGCCCCGTGGCTTTAGCATTCGATTTCCAAATGTAGCCGGGCGAAAGAACTGTGGGAACACCGAGAACATCTGTAGAAGTAACTATGCCTTATTGGGCGGCTTATCTGATTCTGGGCCTGGCATAGCTTAGTTAAAGTTAGCCGGTATTACGAACAATCATTTGATTCAGCTATGCCGTAACAAATATGTTGCGAACATTCAAAAAAAAAAAAATTTCTTACCTGTCACCGTCTGGTGCCGGACGTAAAGAATAACACCACCCCATTTCTTCCCGTGGGTGTCGTAAAAGGCGACTAAGGGACTTATTAGAGAATGGGCAGCAGCGTTCTCTATGCATTTTACCACCATACTGCGATCGCCAACCCGCCTGCCAAGCGTGGCGTTTATGGCAAAGCCCCCCAAATTGGGGGAGGCCTAAGTCCAGCAGTGGACGTCTTACGGCTGAAATGATGACCTGTTCAGAACAGCACAGAGCTCTGGTGGCCCAGTGGTAGCCACGAATTACCAGTTGTAGTTTGTCGATTCGAAACCTGACAGGCACTTTACTGTGTGCAAATTATTACATTTCTGCTGCTCTCAAGGTAAAGGAAATCAGGTAGTGTTTTTTTTTTTTGTGGTTGCGAAATCATCAAATGACGTCTCCCGCTCTGGGTGGAGCGGGAGGGCGTGTCAGACTTTTACTAACTAAACCCCACCCGTGTTCCTTCAGTTGCCCATATGCCAGGGCCATGGTAACTCTTTCGAGCAGATCTCGCGACCCTGGCAGAATTCAGGTAAGGTCTTAGAACCAAAAATTCAAAAACAAGTATGTGGCTTTTGCCAACCCATTCTGGCCGCGTAGAGGATGGTACGGCCACCTCTCCCTCTCACAACGAGGAGGCCTGTGCCCCAACAGTGGGAACGCTGATTTTGCTGTTTAAACGAACACCTAGACATGGAGGTGAATCCAGAACCCATTATGGAAGATCTAGACACCAAACATGGTGTAAACAAAGATTATTCTTCGTTGGATAGAATGGATTGAATTCAATGTCTTTTAGTCAAGTATGTGTATAATTTCTGAATACAAATACCCAAACTGGGAGTGGAAACTGTCTCTCCTAAATACAGATTACTCAGTGATCTAGCTAGGAGAGTAGCGATTTACCCAAGAATCCGTTGTACCATGTACCTTACTAATAATGCTTGCTTTTTAAGTCCCTTATGTACTACAAAACATTTATGTACCTAAATAAATATATATTATTATATAAATGAAAGTCTCCCAAAACAGCAACAAATAGTTATATATTTCTTCTAATTTTCACTTTGCTTCTGACCTAGGACCTTTACGAGTAATAACCGGCTTCAAAAAAAGGAAGAGGTGTTTTTCTTCTTAATGTTTGTTACTTTAGATCTCCGTCATTTATGAACCGATTTGAAGACATGATCTTTTACTTGAAAAGGTACTTATATAGTAGTCCCACATCAATTTTGTCAAGTTTGGTTGATGGTTTTTTATGTTTGCTTTAACGATTATTTTTTTTCACTTAGTATGTGATGATGATGTTATAATAACTTTTCGTTACTATTATTTACATAGCAAGTGATAGTAAAGGAATTTGTGTGGAGTAAGTAAGTACCATAACATAAACGGTAATGTTTCGTCATTTTGTCTCATTTGTTTTTAGTAAATTCGATTATTTATGTATATGTATGTATGTTTTTATATTTATATATAGTTAGGTATACGTATTATGTTTATGATTTAAATAGGTAATACGTTTATATTTGAATATCTTCAAATTCATTGCACCTACCTCTGTTTGTCTCTGCATCACCCAAAGGTTGACTGGTAGAAAATGCCTATGGCATTAAGTCCGCCTCTGTACCTTTATGTGCTTAAAGTGTTAAATAAATAAATAAAATAAATAAATACCATAACTGAAAAGCGAAAAAAAAAACTTTTATAAAATTCAACCAACTTCCATAATAAATAAAACACTACTTTAACAACATCTTTGACTTCGGAAGTCGGTGGCAAAAACGACGAAAATACAAAAGCCATTGAGGCCGACGTTTTTCACTTTGTAGTGTTTTCTTTTTCTTTTTGGAAGATTTAAAAACAAAATCTGTTTATTGGTTTGTAGATTATAAAGTAATTTAATTTAGTACTAATATTTTGTTAACCATCGCGACCACGTCACAAAATAATTTCTATCTATGTTTATGGCTAGAGGTAGACACAACACCTAACCTACCAGCTCAATAGCATTGACCAACAGGCCCGCTAGACATAGCAAATGACTGCCAAACACCAGCCCATCACCCATTCAGAACGAAGCCCACAATTACATACATCGACCTAATGAATCGACACTCCACACACAAATAAACACTATTTACACAACATTCGCTTAACAACATGATAAATTCGATTGACAATCGAGCGGCAACAAGGCTCAGAGTTGTACACAATTGCTCGTACTAATTTAAGAAGCGGTTCCTTATACAGCAGTAGGAGTGTTAAGAATGTACACTTGATAGGCGTTTGTATGAGTGCAAGGGAAGTACTTTGACGGGCGCGAGTAAAGCCTTATAGGGTTGTCGGCGTAGTGAAAAATTTGCTCTTCAACCCCCCTTAATTGGGTGTCGCGTTGTTTTACATGGCGTGGACACACGGCTTCGAGGGTTGGTGAGTTGCTTTTCGGTCGATTGACTTTAAATGTCGAAAATTTTTGTGTAAAAATTAAGGGTGCTTTTTTGTGACACGCGAATTACGTAGAGAGTAGTGCTATTTTTTTAAATATTGGCTTGTCGTTTGAGTATTTTTTATTAATGGTGCAATATAATTATATAGATAGGTACTGTAAAAAATACAACGACAATATTTATAGGTCATCAGAAGCTCGAAAGTCTGACAATCAGACTTACCAATAAGTATCATATCTGGGTTGTGGAGGTCAGATAGACAGTCACTGTATGTAAAATACTGGTATTCATCTGAATCCGGTCAGACTGGAAGCCGAGTCCAACATAGTTAGGGAAATGCTAAGAGATGATGATATATTTTTAAATAAAAAATATTAAACAAAAAATATTTTTCGATTGGAAAATCTGAATAAAAATAAAAATTAATTTTAAAACTGTGATTATAAGAAACAACAAAAACATCACGCCTTGTTACCCCGAAGAGTTAGGCAGAGGCAGAGGTGGTGTACCTTTAGTACAACCACATTTTGCCAATTATGTTTTAGTCCCATGTAATAGGGGGCCTATTGCTATCAACCGGGCATAAATCCAAGCTCCGGGCTGCTACCGAGAAATTCCAGATAGAAAAACCTACCTAACACTCTGCCTAACCTGGCAATCGTACCCAAGACCTCATTCTCAGCAGTAGTGCTTCCGATCACTAGACCAACGTGGCTGTTATAAGAAACCTTTGCAAATAAATCTAGCAACATACTTATATCCGGCCCTTGATCTACTTTATAATTGATGCGCATCCTTCAGAAACCTGATTCAATTATGAGATAAAAATACCGACGCACTAAGTCTAGTATAAGATTCATCTTAATGCCTTTTTCTTTCTTATGGATTAAGTCATTCAACGATAATGATAACATAGTTTCGTCATTAATGATTTATGTATGAGCGTATAATTGTTGTGTGGTGCCTACCTAATTGTTGACTAATTAGAAAGTGATCATGTTTAGAGTAAAATAAATAGTTTGATTGTTTGTTTGTTTTGGTTGTTTGTTTGTAGTTCTTAAAACAGTAACGATAGATGTTCATTACTCACTCACGTAGAAATAGCTGACCAGATTCGGATGAAATTTGGTAAAAGATACTTTATATCCCGGATTAATACATAGAATACTTTTTATCGCGGTACGCGGTAGTACGTTCCCGTAGGATATTTTTGGACCACCTTCTGGGCGAAACCGCTGGCAAAAGCTAGTAGGCCTGAAAAGTACGTAGGTACTTTATTATTTAATAAAACATGAGGATCAGGAGATCAGGATCAGTGCACATTACAAAAAACACCAAAGAGATGTCACTTTGGCGTTGACTTAGCAAGAACGTAGGTACCATTTTTGTTTCCCAAATATTATTTAATAAAACATGCGGATCAGGGGATCAAGATCAGGACGTGAAAGCAGTGCACATAAGAAAGAAAACACTAAAGAGAAATAACTTTGGCGTTGACTTGGCAACACCATAGCACTTTTTTCTTACCAAAAGGCTAGCCTATCTATCTCCCCGTATGTCTCACGAACTAACACAGGGTTGCCACTGATTTGTTGCGGAGACGTTTCTTTTAGCGCTGATGTGGCGCTGATTGGGACGTATGAGGTGTTTGTGAAAGCATTTTTGTATTCTTTTTGCAACTAATGAACACTCGTTAGCTGTCGAAGAATTTCCATGAATGTGCGTCGGTTTTGTAACTTTGTATGCCGCAGTGCGTGTGCCTTTGTTTATATAGTTTTTAATGAGATTTGTGTATCATAATTTTGATAATCAGCGTAAAATGTTTCCACTGCTGGATCACACCTGTGAGAGAGAGTAGGCTGTATTCCACCACAAAGGCACAATGCAGTTTATTAGATGTCGCATGTCTTCGATATTTTTTTCTTACACGTTCGGCTGGCTGCCTTTGGTTCTAGGACATGCGTGTGTCCTCACCGTTTTGATAGCAGTGGTGATGAAATAATATTTTACACAACATAAATCGCCTGTCTCGATTCGAACCTACGACCGTACCAACTCGAAAGTCGCGGCCGTTACCAGTGGGCCACTCTGTCCTATCCGTGTATTGTTTTGCATGTTGTATTTGTTCTGCAAAAAAATCCCATGCCCATGTTCTTTTTGTGGAGATCATAAAATCCAAGTCTAAATTAAAAGTAGTATTTTTTTTATATTAGCTTAAATGTGTTTCCACATAAAAATCTCGATTTTTCAGAGAAAATTTCTTTAATATATAGCAAAACATGTGTAAGACAATACGAACTAGAAGAAACTAACATAACATAACATCCCGCGTTGTTTCGAAGCGTTGCGCAGAGGTGTACCTATACTACATTTCGTACAGTTCCAGTTATGGTTAAGTCCCATGTAATTGGGGGCGAGTCTATTACCATTAACCGGGCACAAATCCAGACTCCGGGCTGCTACTGAGAAATTCCAGATGGAACAACCCAATAACACTTTACCTGAACTGGGAGTTGAACCCAGGACCTCATTCTCAGCAGTAGCGTTAGACCAACGAGGCAGTCAAGGTAGAAGAAATAATTCATCATCATCATCATCATTTCAGCCGTAAGACGTCCACTGCTGGACTTAGGCCTCCCCCAATTTGGGGGGTTTTGCCATAATCGCCACGCTTGGCAGGCGGGTTGGCGGTATGGTGGTAAAATGCATAGAGAACGCTGCTGCCCATTCTCTAGTAAGTCCCTTAGTCGCCTCTTACGACACCCACGGGAAGAAATGGGATGGTGTTATTCTTTACGTCCGGAACCACACGGTGAGAAATAATTAAACCGACAATTTATTCAACGTGTTCGAAAGAAACATTTATTTTCCAAACGTCACAAAAACAATAAAACATCAAACTTTAATAATCGTACCACACTTTCATAAATAAACATTTTATATTTCAAATCTAAAATATAAAGCCTTCACTTACACTCAGAGATAATTATTAATCTCTGGAATGGCTAATCCTAGCCGTAACGAATTGACGACGCGACGCAATATCTAGTACTTATGCTTTGGACTGAGCCTGCAACTGGATCTGAAGCAATACAGGATTATAACGACGAGGTATAAGCAGTGGACACTTTCAATGGGTCTGATAGAAGAGCCTCTGTTGCGAAATGCATTAAATGTTATAGTTACTCGATGTGATCGGTCGTTTGCTTTATGCTCGGTTCCTATTAACAAAAATAATAGTTTAAAAAAGTAAAAAAACACGCTTCCATAGAAAACCAAACTAAAAAGTAGAAAATAATGGAAAAAAAGCGTGGGGTGCTTTTTAAGGTATTTTTTTATTGGGCACCCCACGCTTTTTTTCCATTATTTTGTACTTTTTAGTTTGGTTTTCAATGGAAGCGTGTTTTTTAGTATTTTTAAACTATTATTTATTTTCTACTTTTTAGGGTGTTTTGAATTTTGAGACGTATGTCAGCGTAGTTTGTGACGTATGTCAGCGTAGTTTTCGAAGACAGTTTTTTTTGCTGTCCTGGTAACCCTGGCAAGGATAATGGCACAAATTTATGAAATTATTGCATTGTCATCGGTCCTTGACAGGTGTGCAAAGTTTGAATGAAATCTGGTCGTTTAAAGTGGGTCAAAATCGCGCTATAAGGAGTCGGTTACAAACAAACATACAAGTGAAGCTAATTTAAAGCGTGTAAAAACGAATAGTTTTGCTTACCAATTGTAGCATTTTTTATCGCCAAACTGGGCATATATAAATAGATCATCATAATTTCAGCCTTAAGACGTCCACAGCTGGACATAGGTCTCCTCTAATATGCGGGGCTTTTCCATAATCGCCACGCTTGGCAGGCGGGTTGGTGATCGTAGTATGGTGGTAAAATGCATAGAGAACGCTGGTGCCCATTCTCTCGTAAGTCTCTTAGTCGCTGCTTACGACACCGACGGGAAGAAATCATCATCATCATCATCATTTCAGCCGAAAGACGTCCACTGCTAGACATAGGCCTCCCCCAAGCACCGCCACTTCGACCTATTCTGTGCTTCTCGCATCCAACGTATTCCTACGGCCTTCACAATGGGCCTCATAAGAAGGCTCAAAGTCACCCAAAGAGCAATGGAGAGGGCTATGCTTGGAGTTTCCCCACGCGATCGAATCAGAAATGAAGAGATCCGTAGGAAAACCAAGGTAACTGACATAGCCCGAAGAATTGCCAAACTTAAGTGGCAGTGGGAAGGGCACATTGCGCGCAGAACGGATGGCCGATGGGGTCGAAAGGTTCTGGAGTGGCGACCGCGTACTGGAAGACGGAGCATTGGAAGGCCTCCCACAAGATGGACCGATGACCTGGTGACGAGAAGAAATGGGGTAGTGCTATTCTTTACGTTCGATACCATTATTAAACTAATTTTATTTGTGATAGCTACTTCCTTATGGGATTGTTTACTAAGCTAAGCTGTCAGGCCTTTGCTTCATTGTTGGTAAAGAAGCAAGGACCTTAATCTTAACCA
Source organism: Aporophyla nigra (assembly GCA_947507805.1). Lineage (NCBI taxonomy): Eukaryota > Metazoa > Arthropoda > Insecta > Lepidoptera > Noctuidae > Aporophyla > Aporophyla nigra. The sequence continues at coordinate 18,194,896 of OX382292.1, read as the reverse complement.
ACAACTCTTCGTAAATTAAAAGAATCAGCCTATAGTTGATAGGGTATTTTGATTTCAGTAGGTGCGTATCGAATTATTATTTACTAGCTTTTACCAGCGGCTTCGCCCGCGTGGAGGTCGGAAATTATCCCGCGGGAACATACTACCGGGATAAAAACTCTATGTGTTATTCCAGGTTATAAACTATCTGTGTGCCAAATTTTATCCCAATCCGTCCAGTAGTTTTTTCGTGAAAGGGTAACAAACATACACATACACATACATCCATCCTCACAAACTTTCGCATTTATAATATTAGTAGGATTTTTAAATTAGCTTTAGCCGACTTCACACACGTGGAAGTCAAAAATTATCCCACGGACATGAACTGGAATTAAAAGTATTTGTGTTAACCCAGAATATAATCTATCAGTGTGCCTCCATCATCATCTGCCTAACTTTTTCCCATCTTTGTTGAGGTCATCTTCCAGTCTAACCGGATGCAGCTGAATACCAATACTTTACATGGACTGTCCATCTGACCTTGATAACCCAGTTACTGAGAAGGAGTCCAAACATCTTTAGCCCAAAATTCAGCTGATGTGCAAACTCTGCTCTCGGACGCAATCACTAGGTCATCAGGTGCACAGGTGACAGAGTATGTGGCCCAAAATGGGAGTTGGGCCACTTTAATTCGTTCGTCATATGAAGCAAAACATATCTATGAAGTCAATAAAAGAATAAAGTGAGGATCACACGGAACAAACGCGCGGCTAAATAGAAGCGCGTTGACGCGTACAAATTGACGAGCTGCATTACAACTATGGAGTGCGAACGACTAGATTTGATACTTCGATAAACACTTTTTTTTAGTTTGCGATTACATTACGTTAAAAAAACATGTTAATTATAGTTTGGATGCTACGATGCTATGAATTTTCACATTACACGCCACAAAATTTTACAACTTGCCTATTTCTAAACGACGACGGCCTACTGGCAAGCAAAAATATTGGTAGCGCGATAAACAACAACATGGCATGATTGACATATCCATGACTTATGAAAGCAAAATCTCTGTCGAAAGAAAAGAACAGAAGTGCAAATTTTGGTTAACCCATCAATGCTCATAGGCATTTTGAACACAATCAAAACTAACATCTATCGAAGAGTTCTCAGAACTATCTTGACATACCCTACAAAATTCAACAATTGATACCACAACCTGGCATGTTATTTTACTAAGGTAACCTTCTGACATTCTCAAACCTACCTTTAAAGTCCCAATAAAATTCAACCATCTCATGTTTTGATAACCAACACTCCACACACTCGACATCACCCATTCTATAATCTAACAAAGCATTATACAACCTCATGATTATCCAACACCTCGAGCTAAAGAGAGTTTTAACAACAAACTGCATGTTTACATAACAAAATGTTATTGTACAAAATATAAGGTAAATAATAAAAGATGTCAAGGAAGCGAATATAATTGATGTTCACTCGTCACTCCGGTATTTTCAATATTGTTCCATGAGAACTTCCGTATAGAAAGTCCGGTTTTATGAGAGGTTACCAATTTATAGTGTCGCTATTAACCAAGTAATTTATGTCTTAATATTACAATATGGTAAACAACGTAATTAAGTACTAGGATGTATCTAAATCTTAAATATTATGTAATTACAGGTAGGATGCGAAGACTGTGTGCAGTGAAAGTTTGTGTCTGCTGGTGTTTTAACCTGCTATTAGACCTTGAAAGTTCGAGGGGCTGGTGGCTAATTTATAATAGCCTCACAGGTGGAGCCATCAGGTTAAACTATGCTTGATGGTGTTGGTCCGTGGAGAGGGGACCATCTTTATATGCCGAGACTCCTCCATTGGCGCCGGCTGTTATTCGTGCATCTTTGACAGTCGTAACGGGTGTCAAAAGCCCGAAAATCTGACATTCAGTCTTATAGGATTATCGTATTACCCAGTAACTGAGTTATGGAGGTCAAAGAGGCAGTCGCTCCATGTAAAATACTGGTATGCAGCTGCATCAGGGTAAACTGTTATCCGAGCCCAACAAAGTTGCGAAACTGTTAGGCAGATTGATTGAAGTCCTTTAAAACTTCCCCACCGGAGGCATTAGAAGATATGAAATTCTGTATAATTTACTCCATAGAAATAAGACAATAACTGAATTTTGTTATGAGACCACTTACCTGTAACTTTATTTTATACTCTTTTATCGAGATTTTGGCAGTATCATTAAGCCTCTTAGCTTTTCTTTGCATGTTTGTAATGAAAATTTACGGGACGTAGATATTGTACTATTTTTTAAACTCAGATATTAATATGACAGGTGTAATCCTACACAAATCAAACACAGAAGACTTGAAATGTTAGATTAGTATCTGGGATTCAAAAACACAAACTATAACATAATCCTTTTCCTTGAGCCGAAAAAATTGCTCCAGTTTTTGCAAGTATCAAACCCTCCTCGTCCTCCTACCGTATCAAGTGCGGAAACAATACAGGGGATCAAGTTTACAAGCAGCTCAATTGGCCGGCTGTAATTTCGTCCCATTGTCTATATGTCCCCTGTTCCCATCCGTCCCCTGTCCCCACTCGCCCCAGTTAGACCCAGGGGACGTCGTTACGTTCTTTGTATTAACATATTTACGAGGAACGAAAATGGCGATTATTGTTGCTTAATTTATAGGAGGGTACGACGTCTTGGAAAAATGTTTTCCGTTTGAGTTTATTTTAGGTTATTGTTGGGTATATTTTGAAGCGATTATGAAGGAAAAATTAAGCCTTAACATGAGGATTTAATTCGTTATCTTGATTTTCTTTTATACGACACATAATATACCTTTTACAAAAAAAAAAAAAAAACATTTATTTCAGGTTACAACACATCGACATAACCTTACAAACTAACATACATAAGTATTAAATAAAACTTGTGTTAATAAATTGTACCTTAAACTATGTTAGTAGCACTTCACTTGACTAGCTTGTCCGTTTGCTGTCCTGTGGCACTTGTCCGTGAAAGCGACGGAAAACCACGTCCTGAGGCCAAAAGTCTTCTTCCATGACAATGGGCAAATAACAGTTCGGTACACGCACTACGATTTTAGAGTAAGTCAAAAAATTGAAACGTCAAATAAAAAAAGTCAAGTAAAATGCAAAGTCTTATGAAATCACTCAATGAATGTTTACGAAGTCTAAATCAATGCCAAGGTAGACTTTCTAGTCTTTACTTTTCAAGATATAATAGAAAATGATAAAATGATTAAAGCGCTCTTCCTCTATTCTAATTAAAATTTAAAATGTTGCTGTGCCCCACAGGGTCCATAATTGTTTCTATATATATTAATACCCACCACCTGTATACATTATGAAATGCAATAAATTTGAGATTTGAGATCAAATTCAAAAGAATATTATGGTGGCTTCAGCAATAATCTTCTTCTGCACGATGCAATGGAGACTAAAGTGTTGTACGTTTATTCCTTTGTGGTACTTTAGAGACCACACGCCTGCGCCGATATTCGTACGTCAATCGATTTATCTTAATCTTGTATGTAAATTTTAAATGGCGACGACTGCAAAAATGAGTCGACGAACTATGTTAAGTGGGGTATCACTGAATAGGTCTTTGAAAATCATCTTCCTGACTATCGGTAATCTCAAATTTTCCAAACCTTAAAATAAATTATAGGTTTTGAAAATTTAAGTAGTAAAGTTCTTACCAAATTATATTAAAACTAATAATTAACAATTAAAATTTGTACAGTAAAAATTAAACTTAGGTCTTAGGATCTTCTTAAGAAAAAGACCCATATTGCCTGCGACTAAAATAAGACTGTCTTGTGTCCATTTCTTGAAAAGTTCATCTTATATGCAGTAGGGTTTTTAATTATCTACCGAATCCCTCCTAGGTTGTGTCCAGTCACAACGCCTTCTCACCTTCGCAAAAAACAAAACAGCTAAAAGGCTCCCCAGCTATTCAACGAACGCGCACATTTGCTGTCAAAGGCTTACAGTTCCAAAGCCTACACTCACATATAAATAAAATAATCCACACATACTTAAGGCTGACAATAACAAATACATACATGCGACGGCTTTTAGCAACAATGAAAAAAGTCGGCTTCTAAATACCAAGGGTAGGGATGGGACACAACCCGCGACTTGTGGGACGAGTTTGAGTCAAGTTGATTGTTGCAAGTTTATCTTTTTGTTTAAAATAAAATATCTGTGTGCTAAAATGCATTCACAGATATACTTACTGTTGTCCACAACTTCGTCCGCGTGTATTTCATATTAAAGTAGACTCTTCTTCAGTTTCTAGGATCTGTCAAATTTCATAACGATCAGTTCAGTGGTTTAGCCATAAGACAGATAAAAGACTAGAAAGAAGTATTTTTGGTCAATTTTTGTAAGAATTTTGACTATTAATGAGTGGATTTTTATATTTTTACTAGGAAAATGAAGCTTAGAATTTTCACGTCATTTTCGGCAATTTATATCTCTCTGATTGCAAATAGAATGAGAATAGTGTTTCAAAGAGAAAAAATAAGCCATAATTGAATTTTGTGCAAGATAAAGCGAATTACCATGGAGTGAGGGGAGAAATTTACCAAGGGATGAATAAAACACAGAGATGACACCTGAAAGAAATGTACGGAAATCTCATCGTAAAACCTTTATCATTGGAGGTTCAAATGCACATATCAAGATTACCACAAACATAGTGCGACATTCAACTCAATTTTGCCATCTGTCAAAAACAAACAAACTATCGTTACTCGCCAACCAATCAAACAAGTCGCGCACATCACTACAAAAGAGACAAAGGGTTACTCTGCACCGCAAGTCAGTTACTAATGGCGACTCCAGCCGGAGATCACGCAAACAGATCCCGCTTGAAAGCAATTAAAGCACACCAGATTCCTTAGAGGACAGCCACCGGGAGCAATCAAAATAATCACGACGATTTAACACTTTCCTACCTTAAGATAAGTGATAAACTAAGTCTTGTTACGGTCGGGTATCAAGTGACGTATTTATTTTGATAGTGCTAATGAAGCGAATAGATTAGGATTGTTGGTCTGAATGGACATTGTTAGGTCTCAGTCTCAAAACTGGTTGGTTTAATCAGGCTGTGTTGTTGATTGGCTAGTATATTTAGTAGGGCGGGATATTGTAATAGGAGTAGGAACATATTCGTTAGTAGATGGCATTCAAATAGTAAATTAAACTGAAGTTTTTGGGACAATCAAAGACTTGAAAAATTGGCTTCATACGAAGCAACAGATAAGTTCAAATAGAAAATAAGTAGTTCTTTCGATTTTTCAATCAATCTGACTAAGCTCTTTACAACTATATTAGGGTCGGCTTCCAGATTAACCGGATGCATCTGGATACTAATAGATATTTTACATGGAGCGACCACCTATCTGACCTCTACAATCCTGTTACTGAGTAATACGATATTCCTTGGTAAGACTTATTGTCGGAATTTCTGGCTTCTGACAACCCCTAGCGACTGTTAAAGATCTACGAATAACGTTATTTCGTACGGAGAGACGAGAGGAGTATGGAGGCGTTTTGGTATGTAAAGACGGTCGTGAGATTGTTCGAAAGAGATACCGTGACCCTGGCACATGGGCAACTGAAGGAACACGGGTGCGTTTTAGTCAGTAAAAGTCTGACACGCCCTCCCGCTCCGCCCAGAGTGGGAGAAGTCAATTGATGTTTTCCCATCCAAAAAAAAAAAAAAAAAAAAGATGGTCACCCATCTTCAAACCAACCGCTAGCCACAAGCCATTCTTTCGACCTTTCAAACGTAGGTAAATTATCTTGTTAAATTTAAAAGTGCAACTTTAGCTATAAATTCAAGTAATTCCTCAAAGGAATTCACCTGCACAGTGATATCTCTATACTGTTCCAACCCAGTTTCCCTAAAAGTCGCTCCTCGCGAAGTTAGATAAACACCATATAGGTAGGAATAGGCTTCGGATAAAGGAAATGGTCGTGCACTTGCTAATGAGCATATCACACCATAACAAAACCATGGGAAAACGCCAGGGAACTCAGAAAAAGACAGCTTAAGGGATTTTGTCCGCAAGGAATGTACCTACGTCAAAGAATTTTTAATATGTAGACAACAGCTGGCAGGAGGCCATTATCGTAAAGTAGCATTGTTGTCCTGCTTAAAATGGTATTGTTTATAGATATACGAGATATTCTTATTTCTAACTAGTGATGTCCCGGATCGTTAAAAATGTATATCCGCGGATATGGATCCGAATACGAATATTTGGTGTCAAGATCCGCAGATACGGATCTTTACTTTCTTACTCAATCGGTGTCGATGCGTGTGACCTTGAAACGATAGTTGACGCCACTTGACACTGTGTTTGATAGGAAATGTTTCGACTTGCATTGCGCGGGCCTTTCTTTTGTTTTGTTAAGAGTTTAGTCACTAAATACTTGATTATGATAAATAAATAAAGTAATCTGAATAGTATTCAATAGTTTTTCGTTTCTACCTAATCACCTATATACAGAATTTCATCTATGTTTGGTTTAATAAGGTAAAATATACGCCAAAGAAGTAACGGATACGGATCTTTCTTCTCCCTTGGATATCCGTGGATACGGATATCCGGCACATCATTATTCCCAACCTATAACACACACATTAAAACATAACTATTAATGATTTTCACAATACTTGGTAAGCAGAATTATTACATACTTCAAATGTTCAACTCAATAATTCAAATTCAATATCGTTTGTTCAATTTAGGCACTATCACTCGCTAGTATCAAGACACATCAATTTGTGTACAGGGTTGTCAAGCGTTGGAATAAACTTATTATTGAACTGATTTTTCATTATTGAAACTGCAGATAAAAGAAAAATAATATTCAGTTTCAAATATATAAAATATATATATGCCTTTTTTCGGTGGGATATCATTAAATGACTTGAAGAGCGTGTCAGACTTTTACTGACTAAAAACTAACCCGTGTTCCTTCAGTTGCTTGTGCCAAGGCTACGATAACTCTTTGGAACAAATCCCTTATCCTGGCTGGGTAAACATTAGCTTGCTGTGGAATTAGTATCTATACTAATATTTATAAATCTGAAGAGTTTGTTTATTTGTTTGTTAGGTTGAACGCGGTAATCTCAGGAACCACTGGTCCGAAATGAACAATTATTTTTGTGTTGGGTAGTCTGTTTATTGAGAAAGGTTATACACATCACGCTGCAATCAAAAAGAGCGGAGTAGCAACGAAAAATGAACGAAAACTGGCAGGCAATTCGATGCGGTGGGAAGGGTCAGGGAAGCCAAAATATGACGCGGATGAAATCGCGGGCAGAAGTTACATCATATAGGCCTGTTGTAGCTAAATAATATCAGCCTCAACGGTCGATTCAGGTTAAGCTAAGGTTTAGACTGGAAGCCGACACCAACATAGTTAAAATAAGGCAAAAAATGATGATGTAGGGCGCTACACATGTGTAATAAGTGTCAAATTGTTGTCAAACAACAAAAAATCAATAGAAATTTAGGTGAGGACTTTAGTCAAATTCTAATCTCGCGCCAAACTTCTTCAAGATCTGTTTGAACAGGATCTAGACCATAAAGAATGTTCAGCCAAGGAATTAAACTACCCAACACGTTCAAACAAGCATTATCCTCCCCCACAATTGACTCCTACAACCTCGTTGCGATGTCCAACAGCCAATACATTCACTGTCCTATCCTGAGATCAGCATGAAAAATCAATGGTAACTGCAATCGTGACCACATCTGCAGTGGCTACTATGCAAATACTTAGGTTATCTCCCGCAATACGCTGTAAACTTGTCTAGACCACAATCATGGAAATACAGACCTTAGTATACCAGTTACAGAGTATAGATCAAGTTGGAGTGCATGTTAGACAATAAAATGATGCAAAACACCTGACGGTTAGTCTTGTATACTCGATTTCAACTGGTTTAGCAGCATACATTAAGAAACAGAATAATTTTTCAAAAATATTATTAAACAAGTAACTTGTTTTGTTAGTCTGTTGATTTAATAACGTCCATATTTTTGGATTATTATATTTGTTAGTCAATTAATTAACTTTTTGTCTAGGTCTTTCTGTAGAATTCATGATTTATGCAATTTTTTTTGTTACAATTCATTTCACTATATTATTTGATTATTTCTAAATGTGACGGAGTTGTCATCAGTATGGTTTGTTGCTATTATTATCTCTTTCTCGTTGATCGTTTCAAGCCACAGATTATTGCGAAAAAAAAAATATTTATAGTCCTCCAGACCATATTTCGGCCGCGGCGACCAATCTCAAAGGAGGCTAGCCATTGGCGCGGGAGATATTATAGTGATCAAGTGTTTGCGCAGACCCAGGAGCACTCACTTTTCCCTCACGATCCGAATCCGACACAACTGAAAAGAGATCAGGCGCAGGACCAACGGCTTAACGTGCTTTCCGAAGCACGAGGGTATCACACCGTCAACTTCCAAACTCCGGGCTACTACTAAGGAATTCCTAATGGAAAACCCAGTAACACTTAGCCCGACCCGTGAATCGAACCCAGTACCCCACGCTCAGCTGTCGCGCTTGCGACCACGAGACCAACGGGGCAGTTAAAAAAACTATATTTTAGTGTGGTGACGTTGAACTACGCGTCATACTGACGTTTTTTTTTTTTTTTTTTGGATGGGAAATCATCAATTGACTTCTCCCGCTCTGGGCGGAGCGGGAGGGCGTGTCAGACTTTTACTGACTATAACCCACCCGTGTTCATTCAGTTGCCCATGTGCCAGGGTCACGGTATCTCTTTCAAAAAATCTCGCGACCCTGGCAGGCGTTGGTCCTAGCAAACCCCTTCATTGCTGCTGACATCTCTTTGAGGTGCGCGTGGAACACTACGCGCCGTCGACCCGAGCCTGGTCCTTACCGGGCGGCGAGCTACCCATTGCTCGCCGCCCGCAAGCTCGCGCCTACGGTGGCCGGGAGTCCGCTATAGACTCCCGACGCCCGGGGCGTCTCCTCCTGCGGCGGCTAGGGACGTGAGAGCGCAGAGACTGCCACTCCCTCACACGCCCCGCCTCCTCCTTATTCTCCTCTCCTTATCTCCTCGCGAGCATTACTGCTTCGCAGAAGGAGGTGGTCATACTGACGTTACGCCCTAATAGAGTATCTAACACACTATTAATCAGAATCAGAATCATTTGGAATGATATTGCTTAAATTGGACTGCTCAGCAACGTAAATAAGGCAACGATTTTTGTTAAACTATAAAAAAATGAAAACCATTCCTACCTGTTAGTGCAAGTGTCTTTCGAGTGAGATGTTCAATATACTATCCTGCTGACTATAATACTAAGGTAAGTAGACCATATTATTGTTTTTGTCTCTCAAAGTAAGATATATCAACCATACCTCCAGTATGGTTCATTCCAAACTTACCATGCTACAATGAAAGCTAAAGAGACAGAAGACGACATAATCAACGAAGCAACAATGTAAGTTCTAGAGTCTTATTCCGAGATGTCAAAGCGTATAAAGTTTTAGTACGGGTAGTGCAGTTTATTACGATATGTTAAGGGCGATCGAAGTACCGACAGTTGTAAGAACGTGTCTACAGAGACAAACAGCAGTTAGGTATTTTTTGTGAGAGTCCTGAAGAGCAATTCCCTAGTGTAAAATGTTCACAATGTAGTCACAATCTCTTGGCGACGATCAAAAACTTGTCAAAAATGTAGACAAATTCGAGGTATACTGTTGTATAGTGTATAGTGTTTATACGTATATGTTCACATTCCAATATCCAATGCCTTTTGACAGATTGAAATTCGTAAACTTACTTAAAAATTAAATACGGGAATTGCCTTTCTGTTTTTCCAGATAAGTTTTTTTTATTTTTATTATACGGTAAAACGAATGAATTATGCAATTTCATCTTATTTATTCCTGGTTTTATGTAGTTATCCCTTGCTTTTGTCGAGATAGCTTGTATTCATAATAAGACTGGTAAATTGTTTCTAATGCATAAAAAATAAATTTGCAAAGGCTTCTTTAACAAAACTCAATTTGTTTTCACCCATTCAGCTTACACCTCACTGACTTGCTAAAGCCATACATCCAGTATTCCAGACGCTTAACTCATGTAATCCAGACAATTTAAGTCAAGAGGCAGTGTTATAATCGAAAAATAATAACATATTTCGGACGCGTTAATAAATGGCCCGTGTGAACACGCCCTTCCTCGCGGTAGCCGAAAATGCAAATCCGATCGAACGCGTCGCTTACGCAACTTTATTATTCTTATTTTAAATGTGTCTTTATTTTTAAGACTCACTTTTTTCTTTTATAATGTTGCCTTTTATTTATCTTTTATCTTTTTAGCCCATCCCCGTGTCGTGAGCGTTGATTGCATTCGTGAGTAAGAGCCAGATATTGTAAGTTTTTAAAGGAAGCCGCTTGATCGAAACCTTTTAAAATAAAGTGCATTGTCCAGAGAGTATTGTTTTGTGTATCGAGTGTGTTTGATGCTTTTATAATTGCTGTAATTAGCGTTTATATTTTGCTTTACTGTCTTATACCTATTACATTATTTTTTTTTCTTAATCTTTGGTTAATTTGATCAGAATACTGTCATTGTCATAATGTCATATATACAGGCTGTTTGACGAATGGACTGACAAAAAAATTTGGGAGCTAGGGTGACGTCTTGTGCTATCTTTCACCAATAGACCCCGTGTCCTAAGTTTCATTCATAGATTAGACCGATAGCACATTACCCACCCAATTATCCTCAAAGAATTGTACTTTGATGCAATATTCTTCTTTCTAAAAGTTTGAGCCTGACAGGAAATTTGTATCAAATACATCACCAGAAGGAGGTTAACTATAAGTTAGTAAAGGTAGTTGCACCATAAGGAGACTCGATACAAACCCATCGCATGTCGAGTTGGACCAATTACACGGTGACTCACTCAGTTCTGGGAACACAGTACAGTACCAACCGCTTCGGTGTTTGGTTCACTTTGTACATTAGCGTCAGATACTCGTCGAATCCCGCTTATAAATCCTATTATCGTGTTTTTTTTTTTGGTCATAGTCTTAGTATCTTTCACTAAATATATCATTTTAATATGAATAGTAATCCTTTTTTGGGTGGGAAATCACCAAATGACGTCTCCCGCTCTGGGTGGAGTGGAAGCGTATGTCAGAGTTTTACTGACTAAAACCCACCCATGTTCCTTCAGTTGCCTATGCCAGAGCCACGGTAATTTTTTCAAACAATTCCGCGACTCTGACAGGATGTATAGTAATCCAGATAACATTTTATATTTTGACAGAATCCTCATACAACTTTTATGGGTCCTCACTAATTTACCCACTAATAAACTCAGAACCCACATCTAATAGTCCAATAAAATTTATAAAAAAATAAACATCAGAGCGGTCGTGTATTTCGTAACACTATTCTAGATTCTAGGTCTTCACCAATTAGATTCGGAGGCTAGGCTGGTGAAATGTCGCGTATTTCCAAACGCGTGCGCCGGAGCAACGACCCGCATACCGACAACCTGCTCTATGTGATGACAGAGTACTTGTTAGTTGTTTCGTTGTACGGTATAAAGTAAAAGAGTATGCCGCGATGAGTATATTTCCGTATTTGGCTTAGAGCTCGCCCCATATTTGATATTTCTTGTTCACCCTAAACTTTGTTCCTTTGCAATAGTGGCTTAGTAGTCGACTCGGACGAACTAACTCGCGCAAAAAACTATTTTTTTATTTAAAAAAAAATTGTTGACTCGAACGAAGTTAATTTATTAGTAAGCGAATCGACAATTCCAAAAAATTGTATTAGGCTGGCATGATTTGTACTTTACTGAATAAAATTAGTGTACTTTTCCCTTATGTTTTCGTTACGTGCCAGTTGCTTTATACGAATTTCGGGAATTGACGATTTAAATACAAATAAATTCACTTGGAATTTCGAAGGCTACCTTAGAGCATCCTCCTTAAAAGAGTACTTATAAAACTGTCCACAAAAGTATTAATTATAATTGTAACGATAAAGTATGTCTGTACATAATGTCGTTGCGGGTCGTCAAAGACGCAAAACTCTAACATCTAGCTTTACCAAGAGGTATTGTGTTACCCAATAACTTGTGGAGGTCAGCTCCATATAAAATACTCCAGTATATTATATAGAGCGTCTGCCTATTTATTCAGCTGCATCTGGTTTTACTAGAAGCCGACCCCAAAATACTTGGGAAAAGAGCTAGGCAAATGATGATGCTGGAGGTGTTATTGAACAAAACAAAACATGCAAGGATTAAACAAACCACAGCTTACAAATTGCACCACACAACAACCAGTAGCACAGAACAGCAACTAACACTCCCGTACAAAAATAGTTTCAATCACACGCCATTGATGCACTGACTCTGTGAGTCTGTGTCCTATTGAAACACAACAAATTGTTCATGTCCGCTGATTGATGCTTCAAAGGGGCAATATAGAGACAATGGGGGAATGGGCGAATGGGATAGTGCACGAGCGAATTTGTGAGTGTGTTTTTGTGTTTCCATTTTCACGGAAATCGAATTTTTGCTTTGAATGTTGGGATAGACAGAGGTGAATAGGTTACGTTTGCGAAGTAAAATAAAGAAGAAAAGGGATTTGCTAAAGTTTTTTGAAGTGAAACTTCTAATGCGACTTCCAACAAGGTAGCGTTAAACGTTTAACGCTACCATGGAGGGGGTATGAAATCACAATTGTCAAAGTGTTCGTGCACACGCCAATGATTTAACGGATAGAGTTTTTGAAAAATCGAACATTTTAATGTTATCAGAAACGTTTATGGACGATAATGAACCTCCTGTTCTCACACCTTTTGATTTCATTGAAAGATTTCAACGTAACGAAATTCGGAATGCAGGGGTTGCTATCTATCACAATCAGAAAAATAGATGTCATATTGTTACTCCACATTTAGATAACTACGAAGTTTCACTTCTTCCACGCGGAGGGACTCCACGCACCATTTTTTTTTTTCGTTTTCGTTGAAGACAGTTTCTTTTTTGGTATCCAATGAGAGCATTGGACTAGCTTTCTTAATAAGCTAATAATGAGATCTTTTGTGAAAAAGTTTTCAAAACGGTGAAAACATCGTGAGGAAACCGCCATGTCCTTGAACAAAAATTCGAAGACATCTGACATCTACCAACACGCAATGGGCCTGCGTGGTAGATTACGGTCCACTCCCTCTCACCGAGAGGAGGCCTGTGTCCCAGCAGTGGGAACATTGTAGGCTGAATATGATGAAATATTTTCTTTGTCTGTGGCACGACTGTGTATTGTCTGTATTATTTTAAATTATAAGATGCACTGCTTATAACAATTATTTGTTTGAATAAGCATGCTTCATTTCATGTTTCTTCTTAAGAGCAATACCACAGTACTACCGGTCCCGACTTACGAGTAGTGTAGGTCGTGGGTACCTTGGCAGGCATTTTAATTTATGTAATAAACTAGCTTTTGCCCGCAGCTTCACTCGCGTTGAAAATAACAATAAAAATTTCATTTTTTTTCCATAAAATGTATCCTATGTTACTTCTAATACCGCCAAGAATATGTGTACAAAGTTTCATCATGATCGGTTGAGCAGTTTTTGCGTGAAAGCCTAACAAACAAACTTACATTTATAATATTAGTATGAAGTATGAATAAAAACAAACTAAAAGCAAAATTTTAAGACATATGACATCTACTAACCCGCACCGGGACTGCAGGTCGGATTCCGTCCCACTCCTCTTCACAGGGAGGAAGCAAGTATCGTAGAAGTGGGAACGCTAGGGGTTGATTACGAATTTGTTTCTTATCATTCTCAATGTGTTTAGCTGTGACAAAAATACACACAACACACACACACACTTTTTTTTTTTTTTTTGGATGGGAAATCATCAAATGACTTCTCCCGCTCTGGGCGGAGCGGGAGGGCGTGTCAGACTTTTACTGACTAAAACCCACCCGTGTTCCTTCAGTTGCCCATGTGCCGGGGTCACGGTATCTCTTTTGAACAATCACGCGACCCCGGCACACACACACACTTCAAGTTCAATTCTAGAAATGATTACACCATTTAAGATAATAAAAGATGAAAGATGATCAAAGATAACCTACCTATTATAAAAAAGTAGACGAACGTATTTTATATTCGCCAGGTGTGCGTACAATCGAAATGGAAACAATAAAAAAAAACTAAATCCGAACCAATCATAACCATTCGTTTTATGACAATTGTAAATCTATTTTGAGTTCAACGACTTTAGTATTTAACTACCTAATAAAAATGACACGATACATTTTGATAAAGATAAAAAAGTCATTAGACTATGGCGAAACATAGTCGCTTTTTAATAGATAAAAATTGGTAGACTATAAAGCTTTTAGATCACAATAGTAAAATGCTATAAAACCTATGAGGATAAGATGAAGAGGCTGTAAATTAGATGGAACATTGTTGTTAGCAGGTGAAATGATGTCATTTCGTGAATTTGCATCGTGACCTTGTATCGTAAAATGCGTTAGTAGAAGATTATGGTAATATTTCAGGATTTTGCAGAGTGTGTTAAAATATTAAGGTTTTTTTAAGAATATTAAATTTGTGTTTAGCAAAACCCCGTGCTATCTGTGAAATTGTTCTCCTTTCTAAAGAGTTTTGTTACATACGTCAGCTTTTATTTTCAGAACTTCAAATAAATTAAACAAATGGATAATCTGCTTTGTGTATATTGGGCTTAAGGCACAATAAGAATCAGTTTTTTGCTATTTCATAATAGTGCATTGCGGTGACAAAAATAAGGCTCAAAAGAGCGTTGCTTTTGATATTAGTTGAGTCGAATGACCACTAAAATACAAGGAATTTTGTAGTTACTTAAATTAAAAGACACCCTGATACGCACGCTAAACAATAACCCTCTGTTTCGGCATGAGTTAAAAAACAAATGCACGGCTCAGAGTTATAATTTTTGACATTTGTCTAGTTGATTGAATTCCCTTTATTATCATTACATAAGATATGATAGCTTACGCCCAAAACTTTGATACTTATGCAACGATTTTTTTTTTTTTTTTTTGTGTGCAGTTTATCGAGTGTTAGCATGTATTCATGATACTATTTAATTTCATGAAATACTTTGGAATAAATATTTTCTTTGAAAATTTGACAATACACTTAATTTAATTCTGACATGCCAACACATTGCGCGCCAAAAAACTGAGCGTTTTAACGTCCTATGTTTGAGCAGAGCCTTAAGTAAAAAATACACATCAATTGTTACCTACCGTTGTTTTACTAACATGCACTTTTACAATTAAAAATAAATTACATAATATACTAAGGTACATGATAGCTGCTGCAAATAAAACAGAACCCATTGAACCGCGTTCAAACAAACTGGAACTAAAATATCTACAAATAGGAACCAGTCCCAACCATCCAACGGACATCACAATTACAATAAATCGTACCTTTTTCACTGTAACAACTCTATTAAGTCTGAAACAACTTTTTTTCAACAACATAGACACAGCCATTAAAAGCTAAATATGACATAATCTGTCACAATTGATGTATGACTTATCTGAGCCTCTGTATCGAACCTTAGTAATTAGCGTCAACGAAACGTATACGGTCTGAGCCGCGGGCAATATTTACATGAAACAAAACAATAAATCACTCGATTCACTTTCCTAAATTGATATTGTAATCCGTTCGCTTCGTTTTGTTTTTGTTTCTTATTGAATAAATGAAGACGTCGCTGTGATGCCGGTTCGTTAAATTGCTATCTCCTGACTCTGTGCCGCGGTGGAGTAGGGTTTCGGTGAACATTTTTTCCATGTGAAATACAATAGAGACATTATTTTTAAGTTGTTCGAAATACACACTGATAATTCGGCATGTTTAGCATGGAGGCTTTAGTTATGCAGCGTCAACGCAAGTGGTGTAAACACGTCCTTTGCATAGAAAGCCACCATTTAGCCAAAGAGGTTCTGTACTCAGAGATGCATAGCATCTAACGTTATCACTGCTAGGTCACAGGGCTCTTTTCCGTGAGAGGGAGTAGGCCATAATCGAAAGGCCCAGTGAGGGTTGGTAGATGTCATTGTCTTCGAAATATTTGTTCTAAGGTCACCGTTATCGAAATCGAAAGGGACGACTAGATATAATGTTTCAGCATGGTTCTGTAACTCAATTCAGTTGATCGGTATAGTTATTAAACAGTCACAGACAGTCACATTTGAAACACTGGTGCTTAAAGCTTTATTTTATGTGCAAAAATAGACTTCATAAGATTTTTCTAAATTATCCTTTCATTTAATCTTTTCCACTCTGTTAATTTTAACAGAGTTCAAAAATTCTATTGTGTCTCGTTCAGTGTTCCTCAACTGATTAAATTCAAAACAGTTGTGAAAAATCAGAAAAAAATGTTTAGTTGGAAAAAATCCATCCTCGATCAACTACCCATAAGAGATAGTAATGGATGTCAATAGTCTTCCACAGCCTATTCCACCAAAGGATTCTCGATAACTTTTGTCACATTGCCCTACGGGAACCATCAGATAACCTTGAAAAGTTGGTGGTGATGTGCAAGAGAGATGGGAAAAGACGTCGCAGCTGGTCACCAAACTGCTGGTCAAGTAACCGCCCTCACTGGAATCTTTGTTATGATCGCCAAGATAGAAGCCGTGAACCGCACGAAGTGGAAGAACATCATAGAGTAAGCCACGAAGGCCTTTCAGAGACACGACTTTCAGTAATGAAGTACTTACATGACCCAGAACAGTGACTATATTAAAACTATCTCAAAAATTTCACCAACTTTCATCTCCACCCCATTCCTAGTCCCACTTATCGCACACTCCGATACAAAATGGAGAATCACGATGTACAGAAGCTCTGAGTTATGTCCCCATCCTGCAGTGATATGTTCATTTCAACAATAAATATTGGTGGCCAATTAAACGCGAGGGGGCTACCGTCTGCGCAGGCGTCGCGACGCACTGTGATGTGCTGATCTTATCGGCCGATAGATGGCGTTAATCATAATAATGGAGGATAGGCGGTTAAGCCGTAAGTGGCGTAAGAAACGGAGTATGTAAATTGCGAAGTCCCATAAGTAATCTTTGTACTGTAAATGTATGTCCTTTCTGTGTAATTTAATCAAGTCGTATAAGGAGTATTTTAACTGACTTAAAAAAAGGAGGAGGTTCTTAATTTTTTTCTATGTTTTTCCACTTAGTGTACTTTGTTGATGTTGTTGACTTCCTCTCAACTTTAAACTAACACGAAACTCTAAATCGGACATATAAAACTTAAGACGACGAATTCTGAAATTAAAGTTATTTTTCACTAAGTAGTGTTTTTTTGGAAGTGGGTTTCTTACTTTTTAATACGTAAACTTTTTTTGTTCCATGAATACTTAGATAGTATTCACGGAACAAAAAAAAAGTTTACGCATGAGCCACATGAAAAAAACAAATTTAAAATATTAATTTCCATTATTTTGATTTTGTCACTGGTTATTCGCAAAAATCAAGTGGTATCATTGCCTCCAAAATACAATTTAAAAGCTGTATTCGGCCGTAACTTAATACAAACGTTTCAAAAAGTATTTCCGGAAAAAAGAAAACCAAGAAACCTCATTTAAAATCCTCCATCGCTTCTTATACGCAACAAAGTAACGTATACATCTAACAGACATTCACAAATGTGAGAAACTCATCTGCATCTGCAACTCGCATGTCGCTCGATTAAATTGTTTTACTGAATCGATTAAGCTCTCGATCTCATATCGATTCTAGATCGATTATTTTTTGTTTCGTTCAACGTTTCATGTACGCCGCCGTATGATGTCTTTATTAAATGGCTTGAAGTATTATAAATGGTGGTTGCAATACTTTTGTGTTTCATGTT
Organism: Aporophyla nigra; assembly: GCA_947507805.1. Taxonomy (NCBI): domain Eukaryota; kingdom Metazoa; phylum Arthropoda; class Insecta; order Lepidoptera; family Noctuidae; genus Aporophyla; species Aporophyla nigra. The sequence goes on along the minus strand of OX382292.1, from coordinate 18,176,889 downwards.
CTGCTACTGTTTGAGTTTATAAATGTATGTGGCTATGGTAGGTTTAATCGTAATGAGGTGTTTTATCGATATTAATGTGCAGTTTGCTTCGGAGAGGTTGTTTAATGAAGTTATTGGTTGCTTCTTCTAGTGTGCTTAATATATTTTGTTGAGGATTAAAAGAAGCTTAGGTGAAATCGATTCTGCAATAAAGATGGTGTGGCGAAACTGGAATCCTGTAGGTCATAAAAGATTGAAACGTTGTTAATTGATAATTATGTTGTTTGTTCTTTAGTGGTCAGGTTTTGATAATCTCTGATGATCACTGCTTCATTAAACAGCAATGTAGAATCTTGTTGGTATTTATATGATTAGTTTGGTACTTTTGGAATAAAGATCCTAGGTTTAAGGGGATGCGCTAAAATGCCTCGCAAGGTTCAATTTTTTTACGTTTTTTGCAATATCAAAATATGATTCGCGGACCGTAATAAGTGTATATTTACCGAATTATATAGATACCGAAATATTTATAAGAGCATGTTGGCCCACGCACAATGGTGGATAAAAAAAAGAAAAAAAGTGCGGTAAACTTTGTTTGGGTGATGCAGGAATTTTTCGTGACGCCAATATGATGCGTAGTTCGCATGAAGCCATGTAGGTAGCCACATGGTAAATACTGGAATCTAACATCATCAAACTTTGAAAAGATGATCGATCCTCATTTCTTCCTTTTATATCTTGTGTCTTTCATTTAGAGATTTTCTTCTTCTATACACTCCAGCGTAGACTTAAATTCAATACTGTTTCACTAACCCATTGTGAAGTAGTCAACATCATAACAGGTATGTGATGCACCTTACGCAGTCAAGGCCCGACAGTCGAACAGTCTACCCCTTACGACTTGGTGCATTATCTGTCTGCCTCAGGGCTCGCCGGTCGACTAAACAGTTTAGTGCTGTCAATAGGCACCAGTGCTAACTCGGCGAAACTCTTTAGGATATGTCCTAGGCTGAATGCTGAACTGTTTTAATGTAATAGTTATAAAGGTGCCAATAATTTATTGATTGGTTGGTTCTTGGTCGACATGTAGGAAGGGCTCGTGACTAAGTTATAATAACAGCCGCACATAACTATCAATCAGATTAAGCAACGCTTACTGCGGATAGTCCATGGATGGGTGACCATCTTTCATATCGTGCCTCGGAAAGCACGTTAAGCCGTTACTCCCGGCTGTCATTTGCGGATTTTTGACAGTCATTACGGGTCGTCAGAAGCCCGGAAGTCTGACAACCAGTCTGACCAAAAGGGTATCGTATCACCTAGTAACTGGATTGTGGAGGTCACATAGGCAATCACTCCATGTGAAATACCAGTATTCAGCTGCAACCGGTCGATTATAAAAAAATGCTGTTTAATAGAAAAGTGCAAATCATAGAAAACTTACGTGGTCAATATGTTTCGATCATCATTTTATATTAAATCCCAACGTAACATTATCACTGAAACCATCGTCACAGTTTACATACTGGTCGAATTTATATCATACTAAGTTCTTAGTAAGGTAAAGCTGGTGGTAAGATTTTGAAAAAGACAATTTCAAAATAATTTGATGACTGCTAAGACTGAGGTTGTGGGTTCGATTCCCACCCAGGACAAATATTTGTGTTATGAGCACAATCATTAGTTCTGTGTCTGGGTGTAATTTATCTATAATATGTAAGTATTAAGAAATATATAAGTTTTATCAGTTGTCTGGTTGCCATACTATAGGCTCTGCCTAGTTTGGGATCTGTTAAAAGTGTTTTGGTTGTCCTAAGATATTATTTATTTATTTCTTATTTCAAAGATAAGTAGATATTCGGATTATCCTCAATCATCATTCTCCTGCCTTTATCTCAATTTATTTGTGGTCGGTTCAACAAGTCTTTTTCTTCCACACCCTTCTATTAGTCGTCATCTCGGTAGTTACCTCATTTCTATCCATATCATCGTTCACTCAGTCCATCCATCGTTTCTTTGGTCTCCCTCTACTCTTGTAGCCATTCAGTCTCAAAACTTTCCTCACGACATTTCTCCTCATTCTTCCGTATCACATGCCCATACCATTTCAATCGATTTCCACACAAATTTTCAGCTATCGGTGCCACATTCACACTCACTCTTATGTACTCATTTCGTATTCTATCCATTCGTGTAACACCACACATACTACTATTGTAAATAATGAACTGGATATAACTATGATTACCCAACCATACGTCGTTGTGGTTACGAAAATCATTAAATTAAATATTGTTAAAAGATGTTCAGTTCCCACTTGAGTAAAATACAGATTATCAAAGCCAACACTGTTTTCGAGCAAAAAATATCTGTCATAATTAAAACTACTATGAAAACGTTTAATCGTCATCCCGGATACGAACGAACAAAAGTTGAAAAAAGAACCTTTGACCACCGTAATAAAGAACAATGACTAATCCCTAAAGATATGCGATTAGTCAATCCATTTCAACGAATTATATCGACGTAGGAAAACGTATTTGCTGTAAGCCTCAAAAAATCGAAATTACGTTTTTTACATCATTTTTATCAGATAAAAATACTGCGTCGATTGGTCTGGGTCTCATATTTTTACGACGAAAAAAATATCACTTACGTCGTAAGTTTTTTGAACAATATTAGTGCCTTTTTTGTCGTAAGTCTACCAAAATCGAGTATTTTTGGTGCATTTGTTACTTACGCCATTCTTGCCGTCAGCAAATCTTTTAAACAGAGGCTTACGCTATTTTGGCAGGATAAGTTTTTTTGAATGCCAACACTTACATCATTTTAGTGGTTTATCTATTAGACGACAGAGATATTTACTACTTTTATCAGTAAGTATTTCATAACTAATAGTCAGTTACTACAAATAAACAGCATTTATTTTTCAAACAATTCAAAATAACACATTTTTGACGGAAATTAAATCGCAATTACGTTATACTTACAACGTTTTAATTGGAATAAATACTTGTCAACGAATACTGATACGCTATTGGTTGCAACCCAGTGTTCGCTGCACCGCCATGTTTACATCAAGTCACAGCCCGCATTCGGTCCACGCGCGTCATTAGATACTGTTGTTTGTTGCAATCTGTGCTGGTTTTAGCGGTTATTGTGTATTAGTTAGTGATTTATAGTACAAGGTATGTATAATTTGTGTTTCTATAAATTATTAGTAATTTTAATACGTATTATTAGAGCATTTATTCAAAATTTAAAGTTTCGTTATTAGGTACCTATTGGTATTTGGTTTAATTTAATGTATGAAAGAGAAACACGAATACACAATGCCATATTATTTAATTTCTTTTGTAGTATTTTTTTTTGTCGTTAGTGTTTTTGATTGATATATACCTTAGACAGTTAGACGTGAAGTCTTGATATTGAAATAATGACCAACGTTACACCAAAATTATTTTAAGTTGGTAGGTAGTATTATTTATTATTAGGGTAATGCAAGGGTGCACTATCGGGGTTATCGATTGTTGTCTGACGACCAAACAAGTTATTGTACTTGTAATTATTGGTGATTTTTATTGCCCAGGAGTGGGATGAATATGGGTCGATTATGTTGTTAATGTCAATTATACTGTACCTTTCCTGTGGACCACCCGGAGGACACGGTGGAACACACGGTAGAGGTGTGCCCCGCTTGGGCAGAGTATCGCCGTGTCCTGGTGGGGGCGATTGGCGGCGGCAATCTCTCGCGCCGCGCCTTTGTTCAAACCATGGTCCGGAGCGAGGAGGGGTGGCAGGCGGCCGTCCAGAAAGCCGACCGCATAAGGCAATGGCGCTTATGCCTCAGCCGCCACCGTTGCCGCCGCCGGGATTCCCATCCCGATTGCCGATGCCACCGTAGGCGCGGTCTTGCGGACGGTGAGCAATAGGTAGCTCACTGTCCGACCGTCCGGTAACTGTACGAACAGAACCCAAGTCGTCGACGGCGCGCACTATTCCCGCGAACCTTAGAGAGTTGTCAGCAGCCCAGCAAGGTCGAACCCTACAAAGGTCAGGGGTTGATTTCTGAAAAGGAAAGCACGGCCCCGGTATGAAAGGCAACGAAGGAACGGGGTTGGTTTTTCGCTCAAGGACGGAGCATGTCATCTCGATGGGTTTTGGCCACCGACAAAAAAAACCTGTACCTTTCCTATAATTTTGTTTAATAATTTTTCCTATACGTATGAAAATTTTCTTAATTGATATTATTATGATCAGTCTTCATCTACAATTACAGTTCATTGTCTAATTAGTAGGTTCAAGGTCTATAAAATGGGAAAAAGTATTGTAATTTTTCAATTATATTTAATAATGTTTTTGCAGGCGAGATGGCGAAGCGAAGACAGTGGATAGATGAGCTAAAATCCAAAAATGATGACTTGGAAAAGAAAAAGCCAAAAATTCAGATTTTGAGTGAAATTATTTACAAACAAGGTACACAAATCGAAACTTGCACTCACACTGAGGGTGTAAGCGTCCCAGTATTGTCATCTACACCAGATAGTAATAAAAGGTCATTTTATGAAAAACTAACTCCTACATTTCGTAGTCCAAACACTTATCTTCAAGCTACTAAAGAAGTTATGAAGCAAATGACACCGTGCAAAATAGACAATTGCGAATCTTTTAATTACTCGCCATCACACTTTGACCATTCATCCTATATGGTGACTGTAACTGTTGATCGTGAACAAGATATATCATTAGATAGAAATGGTCACTTACTTGACGATGACAACGCGCCAGATTATTCAAAAGCTGACATATTGAGTGTCCTTCAAAGAACGCCAGATAATGTTGACGATATACCTGTGTGTAATGATTTACCTGATGCTCACTACCACCACGCTGTGAGCGACCCCAAAAGCGCGCCGTGTTATGCAGACACTGTACCTGTTAATACTTTACCTGATCTTCACTGCCGCGCTGTAAGCGTCCCCCGAAGCACGCCGTTTGATGCTGACACTGTACCTGTTAATACTTTACCTGATCTTCACTGCCGCGCTGTAAGCGTCCCCCGAAGCACGCCGTTTGATGCTGACACTGTACCTGTTAATACTTTACCTGATCTTCACTGCCGCGCTGTAAGCGTCCCCCGAAGCACGCCGTTTGATGCTGACACTGTACCTGTTAATACTTTACCTGATCTTCACTGCCGCACTGTAAGCGTCCCCCGAAGCACGCCGTTTGATGCTGACACTGTACCTGTTAATACCTTACCTGATCTTCACCGCCGCCGCGCTGTGAGTGTCCCCCGAAGCACGTCGTGTGATGTCGACCCTGTATATATTAATACTTTAACTGATCTTCACCAACGCCGCGCCGTTAGTGTCCCCCGAAGCGTACCGTTGGATGTTAATGCTGCAGATGTTGATGATTTAGTCCCCCAAAGCACGTCATATGATACTGATGGTAATAGCTGTCCTGGTTATTCGAATAAAGACATTTGTCACAATTACAAGAGCCGAGAAAGGAGCCACTCAAAATATTATGATTCTCCAGTACCTGGAACTAGTAACTCATATCTGCAACATCAGATCACGACACAAAACACTATTCATGCAAAAGATCTAACGTATCCTGACAACAGTGGAAAAATTGAACAATCACAACTTCGAAAATCAAAACGCAAATTAAATTTTAATATATCTTACCTAGATTTTGTAGATGAAGAAGATTCCGCAGATACTATTTTACTAAATGAAGCATATCCATCTGAAGATTCTGACAGTTGGGATGAATTGAATGATGAGTCTAGTGAAGCAGAAGAGAAAACTAAAGTGAAAAAGAACAAAAATAAGAAAAGACTGAAGAAGAAAAACACAGAAAATGTATCTGAGACTATAAATATTGAAAAAGGTAAAACAAAGAAACAAATTAAATTACGCAACTATAAAAATAAACTGAAAGGCGAAAGCTACACCAACGCAAAGGGAAAAATCATAGAAGAAAAAAAAATGAAGGAAAATCCTTGTGTTGGAAAGGCATGCCAAAATAATTGTTCTGAAATTAGTGAAGAACGCCGTAGTGCTTTATTTACATATTTTTGGGGGCTTGAAAGTCAGCAAAGATGCAGAGACTGGGTTGCTCAAGCGACAGTAAAAAGAAGTGTTAGACGCAGTAAGTTCGATTCGCCAGCTACTTCTAGACGCTGCGTGACATACAGTTATTACATAAATGAAGGTGAGTCGAGGAGACAAGTTTGTCAACAATTTTTGATTGCAACTCTTAATGTCTCACAAAGATTTATTCTATATACAGCCGAAAATTCGTCAGATGAAGGCTTTGCAAAACTTGACCAACGAGGCAAACACACTTCACATAATAAAACTCCTGCAGAAGTTATTGAGTTTGCCAAAGCTTTTATTTATAGCTTGCCTTTGTTGCCTTCTCACTATTGTAGAAAGGATAGTAAACGGTTATACTTACCAGAGGAATTAAAAAACATTACAAACTTGTACTCCATTTATGCTGAGAAGTGTAGAGAAGATGATCAGAAACCTATGTCACTTAAAGTGTTTTCGGCATACTTTAAAAATAACTTTAATATTGCATTCCACATACCCAAAAAAGACAAATGTTCAATATGTTCTTATAAATCATATGATGTACTTACAGAAGAAGAGATGGATAAAATAAACAAACACTTAAAAGACAAAGATGATTCTCAAAAAAGATTCCTGTTTCACCAAAATTTACATGAAAAAGACAGAAGCATTGTTTGCGCAAGTTTTGACCTACAAAAAGTATTGAACACTCCACATGGTACAAATAATATGTCTTTATACTATTCACGCAAAATTGCCGTTTATAATTTCACAATTTATGAGAGTGGAACCCGAAATGGTTTTTGCAATGTTTGGACAGAAACCGATGCTCACAGAGGAGCAAACGAGATATCAAGTTGTTTGTTCAATTATATTACAAATAACATTGACAAAAGAGGCAACATAAGGACATTACTACTCTATTGCGACTCTTGTTTTGGCCAAAACAAGAATAAAATCGTACTAGCCATGTTACGTTATGCACTGTCTAAATGCGAAAACTTAGAGGTCATTCAAATAAATTATCTAACCCCAGGTCATACGTACATGCCAGTGGATAGTATGCATGCAACTATAGAGCGTGCGGTTAGAAAATCAACTGTGTGGGCACCTTCTCAGTGGCCGACGATCATGGAAATTGCTAGAAAAAACCCGTTTCCCTATGAAGTTCATGTACGAGATGGAAACTTTTTCATGGGTTTTAATAACATCGTTAATAAATTATTTAAAAAGAATTTAAATCTGCATATTTCTACGATAAGTGTTGTAGTTTTCAAAAAGAAAAAGCCAAACGTGATGTTTATCAAAAGATCTATGGCAGCTGATGCTGAATGTTTCGAAATTCCACTGGGAGATATGGGTAACACCAAACTGAAGGAAAATTTATATAAGGTGAAATTACCGATTTCTTCCCAAAAATATAAGGATCTGAAAAATCTTGTTTTAAAAAAAATAATTCCATCTAACTACGCAAAAGAATTTCTGGACCTAGAACATAATAATAAAACAGTGGACCGCTTGCCAGATACTGATGAAGAGGATTGAAGATCGACCTTTTTTCTATTTCTGTTTTTTTTTTTAATTTTGATCTCAAGTACCTACCTACTAGATGTTTTTTTTATTAATAATTTTGTTGATTTCTACTTATAATTTGATTTTATTGACTCGTTATACTAATAAGGTTTGTAACACAAAGCAGTGTTTATTATAATTATGTTTTGAAAGTACAAATTAAATAAATACAGCTAACTAACTGCCTTATAATCGTAAAACATTTTTCCCACTCTATTCAGTTAAATCAATAACATCAATGCAAGATAATACTTCACTATGGCTTACGTCTTTATAGCTTTACTTAAAAAAATAAGTATGTCATTTACATCATTTTATAGTTATTAACATAATTTAAATATTTTGTTGCCATAGAAAATTCCCTAAGGTTACAGCGTTTTAGAGATCTGTAAAAAATAATTTGTTTGTTGTAAGCCACAAAAACACTGGTAATAATTGAGTTAGAGAGATATCTTTATAGCCAACATGTAATATGAAGAAAAATAAAAATACGTTTTTAAAATCATGTTTCTAAGATGTATAGTCTATGAGTAATGATTTTTTTTCTAATTTCAAAAAAGTTTTTTGGCTCTGGTGAACATTTCATGTTTTGAGGCTTACAGCAAATACGTTTTCCTACGTCGATATGATTCACAAAACTATAACAAATCTTTTGCCATAACTCTTATTTGAATTAAAATAGGTATTTCCCTAATATTGTATAAATTACATTGGTTCTGTTGTAATGTCGTGTCAATACGTCTTGGGTCTCATATAAATAGAAATAAAACTAATAGTACATGTGTTTGAATTTGACAAATTGATTGTAGTCGGTTGAATCCGTTGTTGGAGCCAACGTTGGGGCCAATGGCTGGTTGGTAAGAGGAAAAAAGCTTTTATTCGCTGGTCTGAATTAATGATCTTTTTTGTATTTAATCTATTTAAAATTAAATGACACATAAACGTTTCTAGAGAATTTAAATGTCTTAAAAAAATAAAACTTACATCTCAAATAGCTAGGTTTGATTTGGATTTGGTTTTTGAGAACTGTAATGTGATAAATAAGTAGGTATTATTTGGAGAAATTGTATTTTTATTCCCGGTAAACATAATAATCAGGAAAACAATAAAAGGAACCCGCACACAGATTCAAAATCAAGAGAGTCCACAAAAAACCGTAACATCATCTCGACCAACATTGGCCCCAACATTTGCCCAGCAAGACACCAACACGCATGGTAAGCGGATAAACAAATTATAAAATGTTAATAAAATCGAACCTTTGACTCCACGCTACAATACATCATTGTCAGTCTGAGCGGAGAGATTAAAGTTAAGACTGCAGACAGTGGGAAAGTTCAACCGACTGCTGGGCTGAGAGGTTATGTGTTAAATATGCAGATCAGTTAAGATGGTTTCGAGTTCGCGAATTTAAATGTAGACGATTTAGATAAAATCTTTGACTGAGGATTAGGTAGCTATTTGTAGGTATTGCACATGATTATAGTTGGACGGAGTTAAACAAAAAGGATCCAATCCACATTTTGGTCAAAAATTAGTTAAAAAAACTGATCCAATTTATATATACTACGGGTCAGTAAAAACGACTCAGATAATAATTTTATTTCCTATTCGCATACTTAAACGTCACGTGGGATGGGGAACGTATGGAATAAAACCACCCTATTTCTTCCCGTGGGTGTCGTAAAAAACGACTAAGGGACTTACTAGAGAATGAGCAGCAGTGTACTCTATGCATTTACCACCTTACTACGATCACCAACCCGCCTGCTAAGCTTGGCGATTATGGCGAAGCCCCCTAAAATAGGGGAGGATTGTGTCCAGCAATGGACGTTTTACGGCTAAAATGTTGATGATGATGACTTAAACTTTAGAACCAATGGTAAGTACGGCGCTTCTTTTTTTTTAACATAAAAATTCACTCACTAGTATTCCTAACAGAATATGAAAGTTTACCACTGCTAATAAAAAAATAACGTGTTAATAGTCTAACTGACATAATTATTCTTTTCGTTAATTTTAAAACAAATACTTAATTAAAAAACCGGCCAAGTGCGAGTCGGACTCGCGCACCGAGGGTTCCGTACAAACCTGTAGGTATTCACGGTTTATGCATAAGGTTTATATTTATGAAATTAAATGGTTTCTTTTTAATTTTTATATTTCAGTTGATTGAATGATTGAAATTACTAGATTAAACACAAAACTTAGTCAAATAAATCTAAATTTAAAACAAGAATTAAAGAATTGTTATAGTGATTTACAGTTATGTAATACTATGTATGATACGGACACTCAGCACCTTCGGGATGAATTGTTTGTTAGGGAATATGCTCTAAAGGATATCTTTAGTAAATATGAGGCTACTCAACAAGACCTGAGCAAGCGCATGAACGAAGCCAGTGAGTTGGCAGACTTGGTCAAGTACAATGCGGAGAGGTATGAGTCTCTGACAAATAACTTCTCTAGCTGTGCTTGCTCCCAGACACCCCAGCATCAACTTGAAACACCCACACCCTCAGCAGCTCACCCAGTAGATAGCTGTATTGCTGATAATAATAGCATGATAAACACAACTTATATTTTTTCTGACAAATTCGGTCAAGGTTATGGTAGCATATTTAATCAGTGTTCACAACAGTATGTAATTAATAATTGTTCACCCGGTGCCAGTATTAGCCAATTATTAAGTAAAATTAAACTGTCAAAAATAAACCCTGGTTCTACTGTAGTATTATTATATGGGGATAGTTTAAATGTTAGAAGAAAAGAAATAATTCAATGTGTCCATTTGATGTTACATCTCAATGAGACCAATCATTGTAAATTTGTTTTCTGTGCTTTGCCTTACTCGCAATACTTGTCTGAGGAGCAAAACAGGCACATTTATAATTTAAATATGTTAATTTATAATAGGACTAGTCGTCACAGTGACGCTATTTTATATTTTGATTGTAATCAATTTATTACTGATTACAAATTGACAAATTACACTATGTATTTGCCACCTAGTTGTAGGAGACAAATTGCTAATCTTTTAGCATACAATTTACACCGTCACACTGGTACCTGTAGCGTACCATCGATTGCTGTTAGTAGTGGTACTAACACCACTTTTGATACACCTAGTAGTTTAAACTGTTAGGTGCGACAACGGGTAAGCTGCATGTGTTGAATGTTGTTCATCAAAATATGCAGGGTTTGTCTGGCAAAGAACTAGAGTTAAGTTTATTTATCGAAAACCATGATGTTCAGGTATTATGTTTGACTGAACACTGGTTGAAAGAACATGAAGTAGTGTTTATGAATGATGATTTTTTTACTGTGCAAAGTGCATTTGTGAGAAAAAGTGCTATACGCGGTGGATCATTAGTTCTTGTTTCAAACAAGTTGAAATGTAAACAACGTTTAGATTTAGTTAATCTTTCCATCGAGCGCACTATTGAGTTGTCTTGTGTTGAACTAGAGCGTTACGTCATAATATGCGTTTATCGTCCGCCCTCTGGGGATTTTATTCGTTTCGAGTCAGTCATGGAGGACTCACTCAATAAATTAAAATCAATTAATAAATGTATAATTTTATGTGGAGATTTCAATATTAATATTTTAGATGTTACTCCATTAAGTATTAGACTGCTCAATCTGTTTAAGTCTTTTAATTTAATAAACTTGTTTTTCGAACCTACTAGGATCACAGCATCGTCTTCGACTTGTCTTGATAATATATTTAGTGATTGTGATTCCAATAATAAGTTAGTGTTAAGTGACTTAACGTCTGACCACTGTGGATTATTAGCCAGCTTCCCTTTGCCATTGCTTAAAAAGCCGCATAAAATAGAATGCAGGCCTTATACAGTTAGTCGTTGCAACAAATTTAAAAATAATATTGCTCATAGGATTACACCATCTATAGTAGAACACGAGACTCCTAATGAAATCTATGGAGCCCTTTTTGATATTGTACAAAAAGAATACCAATCTACTTTCAAGACCAAAACTATTGACAGTAATAGCACCTCTGTTAGCTTCAACCAATGGGCTACTCCAGGTATTTATAAAAGTAGAGCGAGACTATACGAGTTATATGGTTTAAAAAAATATATATTTGATACTTCTTTTCTAGAGTATGTCAGAAATTATTCAAAGTTATTTAAAAAAATCTGTGCTTTCGCTAAATCTAAATTTTTAAGCGATACCATAAAAAAATCCAGTAATAAAATAAAAACCACTTGGAAAATTATTAACAATGAAACGGGTAAATCGATTAAACAGGAAAAACAACTAGAGATTATGATTAACAACAAATTGGTTAATAAAGCTGCCGACGTAGCTGAGACATTTAATGAGTTTTTTGCCAACATACCTATAACTACGACTTGCTCCTTAAATTCCTCCCCGTCTAAAGCTGAAAACCTTTTGCATAGTGGTGTGCCCAGATGTAGTCGCTTATTTAGTTTCGAACATGTGACGCCTCGGGACGTGGTTAATATTTTTAACACACTTAAGTCAAAAAACACTGGAGATTACTGGGGCATCTCCGTTAAACTGTTAAGTAATATAATAGACATCGTAGCCCCCTATCTAGCTATAACTTTTAATAAATGTGTTGATTCAGGATCTTTTCCTGACCTCATGAAGAGTAGTAAAGTCATACCATTATTTAAAACAGGTAATAAAAATAACGTTGGCAATTTTAGGCCCATTTCTATCTTACCTGCATTTAGTAAAATATTTGAAAAATTAATACTCAAGCAGTTGCTAAGACATTTTAATTTAAATAGCCTCCTTCATAATGAGCAATATGGCTTTACAAAAGGTCGTTCGACAACAGATGCGGGTGTTGCTCTGCTGAAACACATTTTCAACGCATGGGAGAACTCGCAAAATGCTATCGGGGTTTTCTGTGATCTCTCCAAAGCTTTTGATTGCGTTCACCATGACACACTTTTGCGTAAACTACGTCATTACGGTGTTCAAAACGAAGCTCTCAATGTCATAAGTTCTTATTTGCAAAATAGGCACCAATGTGTAGATGTCAATGGAGTAAAATCTTCCGGGCTACTAGTTCAGTTAGGTGTACCTCAAGGCTCAATACTGGGTCCATTCTTATTCTTAGTGTATTTTAACGACTTACCATTCTATTTAAAGAATATCTGTGACATTGTACTATTTGCTGATGATACCTCACTTATCTTTAAAGTAGACAGGAACAGAAAAGATTTTGATGACGTGAATAGTGCGCTCTCAATGGTTACGGATTGGTTTACCACAAATAACCTAGTTCTTAATGCTAAGAAAACGAAATGTATAAAGTTCGCCTTACCGAATGTTAGGAATCTGGGACCCAATGTCGTTTTAGATAATGAGGTGCTTGAAACTGTACACTCGGCAGTTTTTCTGGGCATAACAGTAGACGCCAAACTTCAGTGGGGATCACATATATCAAGCCTAGCGGGAAGGCTCAGTTCGGCCGCCTACGCCGTAAGGAAAGTTAGACAGTACACGGACGTTGATACAGCTCGATTAGTCTATTTTAGTTATTTTCATAGCATAATGTCCTACGGCATTCTACTGTGGGGCAAAGCCGCGGACATTCAGAATATTTTTGTTCTTCAAAAACGAGCTGTTCGAGCGATTTACCAACTAGGTGCTAGAGTTTCTCTGAGAGATTTGTTTAAAGATATTGGTATTCTTACGGTGGCATCACAATTCATCTTCGCCAACATCTTATATATTAGGCAAAATATACACTTGTACACTAAAAATAGTGATATTCATAATATTAACACTAGAAGTAGGGATAAACTACGTGCTCCCTTTCACCGGCTTCATAAGGTTCATAATTCTTTTGTTGGTCTTGGTATTACCTTTTATAACAAGCTTCCCTCTGCTTTGCTAGATTTGCAGTTTAATGAGTTTAAAGCTAAAGTAAAATCCAACCTTTGTTCAAAGGCATACTATTCTATCAACGACTACTTAAACGATAAGAATAGTTGGTCGCTGTGATCAACTCAAGACAATGTTTATGTTCTTTCAATCCAGAGTTAGTCTTCCTACCGACGGTTTATATGGGTAGTTCATATATATATATTTTTTTTTGTTTTTATTTAACTGCTTTTGTTAGTTTATTTTTATTTTCATTTCATTTATTGTGTATAAGTATCATTTGCATCGTATATGTAAGCGGGCACGCCCTTTATGCCTAGAGGCTTTATTAAGGTTTTAAGTTCTGTTTACGATTTTGTTTTATTATTATTTCAGCTTGAGTTTAGTTTTCAATGTTTTGTTGGTATATTGGCGTGTGCTAGCTGACATATGGCGAATAATGTATGTTTTGTTTTATAATATTAATAACTTACACAATACTGTATAGAATCAAGTTCTTCTAACTTAACAGACAGCTGTGCTGCTGGGGAGTTTGTTCCGCCACTTCTTCTTCCCAGCGAAAGCACTAGGAAGTGTCGAAGGGCGGGCGTTTTGGGGGGACTGTCTCATGTAACTTTGACGTTCAAAAAGTGCTGACTCTCAGCCTAGTTTGAATAAATGACTTTTGATTTTGATTGATTTTGATTTTGAATGAAAGGTAAATTGCGGTTTACGATATAAGACGTATTAAAAAAAAAACTACTAACTGGATCTCGTTCAAACCAATTTTCGGTGCAAGTTTACATAGTAATGTACATCATATATTTTTTTTAGTTTTATCATTCTCTTATTTTAGAAGTTACAGGGGGGGGGACACATTTTACCACTTTGGAAGTGTATCTCGCGCAAACCATTCAGTTTAGAAAAAAATTATATGAGAAACCCCAATATCATTTTTGAAGACCTATTCATAGATATCCCACACGTGTATGGGTTTGATGAAAAAAAAAAATTGAGTGTCAGTTTTAAGTATGGGGAACCCCAAAATTTGTTGTTTTTTTTTCTATTTTTGTGTGAAAATCTTAATGCGGTTCACAGAATACATCTACTTACCAAGTTTCAACAGCATAGCTCTTATAGTTTCGGAAAAAAATGGCTGTGACATACTCGAACAGAAAGACAGACAGACATGACGAATCTATAAGGGTTCCGTTTTTTGCCATTTCGCAACGGAACCCTAAAAATACCTCTTGAACTTCAACAATATATTTAAAGTAACTGAGTATGGATTGGATCCTTTTCGCTTAACTACGTCCAGTTAAGAATCAGTTTCTTTTTTCGTGTGTCTAGAATTACTAAATCTATATTAACAATATTATAAATGTGAAAATTTGTATGGTCCGATGTTTGTAGGCCAACCACGCAAAAGCGGGTGAACGGATTTGGATAAAATTTGACACACAGGTAGATTATAATCTGGATTAATACAAAGGATATTTTTTATCCCGGCTGTACGTTGGCATGGGATAACTTTCGACGCGATCGAAGTCGTGGGTTAAAGCTAGTACTTAGTAAAAATGACAAATCATTCATTCACAGACAACTCACAGCCCAAAAAGCTAGGACTAAAATCATTAAAATATTGCATAAGATTTCCTATACATAGCAAAAATGAGGACTAAGGAAGAATCTGTGTCTGGAGGGATAAATAGGGATGAAAGATTCGTAGTTTTTTGCCAATAATAAATACCATCGGCCACCCGGTTGGTCCTTTAACCCTATGTAAGCTGGAATGCAGATCCGCACGAGACACAATGGCTTTTAATTGTTTCTGTAATTGCGGCATTCAACCAGTTAATAAATACCTATCATAACATTTTTTGCAATCAGATAGGAAACGCTGACTTTATCTAGTTTGAAAGTGTTTATACAAACCTACTTAAAGAAATGAAATCCGTTATCAACATTATTATGAGGAAAGATTAGGAAAAGTTACTGTTAATGAATCGATCAATTTATTTGTTTTATCACCACAATATTAAAAACTTTACAGGTACATATTATTAAGTCTTAAGCTATTAATACACATTACACTGTATTAAGTATTCGCTAGTCAATAAATTATTACTATTAAAATAATCATTATCATCTTTGTGTAGCTTATAGTTGGTACCCAGTATACGTCAAACATTATTTTCCTATTACCACAGCTCGACGTTCTCACATTAAAGTGAGACATCACTTAACCCACGGATAACCGTTTCCAAAACCACGTGACCTGCGTCTGCGCTGACAGCTGGGGCGAATTGTTCGTGAGTTTCGTGACTATAATATATTGTAGTGTGTCAGGTGAAACGATTAGCAGAATGTATGAGAAATGTTATAAGTTTGACTTTGGAAGTAACAAGCCTTTTTCCGACTACGTCAGCGTAGTTATTCACAAGCATTTGACGGGTTATCGTTTCGAAAATGACATATTTCGATAACCTGATTTGCCTTGCTCCCGACAACATGCAGTTGTCGGAAGAACAGCGGACGTCTATTTGATTGCCGTATGATGCCGGACGTAAACAACAGCATCACTTAATTTCTTCCCGTGGGTGTTGTAAAAGGTGACTAAGGGACTTACTAGAGAATGGGCAGCAGTGTTCTCTATGCATTTTACCACCATATTGCAATCGCCAACCCGCCTACCAAGCGTGGCGATTATGGCAAAGCCCCCTTTAATTGAGGGAGGCCTATGTCCAGCAGTGGACGTCTTATGGCTGAAATGATGACGATGATGGTAACATTTTCGGTCTTGGATTTGTAAACAGCCATTAGAAGACTCTTACGATATTATTGATTGATATTCGATTCGGTACTTATGGAAGTGTATCGAATGGTCGAAAATACAGGAGAAAATATGTTTTATATGTAGAATGTATCAGATTCCATTACGGCTTATTTCCTCACTCCTCGTCAACTTGCCTAGCAGTTCTCTTTTTAACTGACTTTAATAACAGAAGGCGTTTGCCAATTCGGTTGTTTTACTTTTTTTTAATGTTTGTTACCTCAGTACTCCGTCATTGATAGACCTTTGTTGAAACATTTTTTATTTTATTTGAAAGAATATAGTTATAGGATAGCCCCATATAAACTTGGTCAAGTTCTGATGAGTGGTTATTGAGTTAGCTTCAGTAATAAGTTTTTGTTCTTATTTGGTGTATGTTATAAAATAACCTTCCAGCACTGTTAGATATTTACTTAGAAAGTAAAGGTATACAAATACGTCTAGATAGGCACCACAACTACAAAATAAAAAATAAATTACTAAAAAATACAATTCCATAATAACCAGAATAACACTACAAAGTGAAAAATTACTATTTCGCCGGTTTGGTTTTAAATTATCATTTTTCGCCACCGGCTTCTGAAACTAAAGTATTTTTTTACTATGTAGTGGTTTTCTAGAATTTTTATTGAACAGTTTTTATAGACGCGGCCAATTGTTTTTAACTTAAGGCTTTAATAAGACTCAAATCTTACATGGAATTTAATTAGGGTTCTGTAATGCAACTGGCCCACTAGAGTCACATGTTACGAAATCTGATTGTGTGTAAAGTCATATTTGAACTATTCTTAATTGCCACCTGCTGGGCCCAACTTATCAAATAAGTTCGACTCGAAAGGAACAAGAAAAACTATTCTTACTAAATAATCTTTTTTGACGACCATTAAAACAATCTTATCAGATGGTATTTATGTATGTTATTGAGGAGTTTGTTACGCCACTTCTTCCCAGCTAAAGCGCTAGAAAGTGGTGAAGGGTGGGCGTTTGGAGGACTATCTATTGTAATTTTGGCGTTAAAAATGTGCTGATTCTTAACGTAGTTTGAATAAATTACTTTTGATTTTGATGCCAATCACTATGTTCACAGGCTATGTTTAGTGTATATTACTGCAGTCGTGCCATAAGACGAAGTCTGAAATTGGCACCAGTTCCTGCAAAGTTGTGTGGAAATTGATTAGGTATGTGATATGGAGGAATGAGGAAAATTTTGAGTATGATTGTCGATGGTTATAAGCGTGGAAAAAGACCAAGGAAACAACAGATGGACTGTGTGAATGGTGATATGGTTAAAAAGGAGGTGACAACCAAGATGACGACTTGTAGAGAAGTATGGAAAGAAAAAGACGTTGTACTGACCTCAAATAAATCGGAATAAGAGCAGGAAAATTATGATGTTACTGCAGTCTTGCCACCGCAGCTTTTTCACATTAGTAATGAGCTCCTTATTCAGTTGTTTATAATCTTGGATTATTATAAGAGTATCTATACTACAACTGCCTTCAATATCGAGGTCAGCGGTCCTAATGCTCTCTACGACAATTATCCGGAAAAGATAGGGCAGAGCACGTCTCACCCAACTTTGGTCACACAGTTCACATAGTCACCGTTACAATACCGATACATAATAGCGGTTTCTATACATAAGGTGCGTTATCAAACTGCATATTAATGCAGCTTCCGAAGGTTCCCATGGCTGGTCATATCTCAGCGGTAAAATTATAAAATTTATTGCAATGGTCTGGGAAATCGTTGACTAGTGATGGGCTGATGCGAATTGTACGATAATTTGTTGTAATTGGATGGAATTTTTAAGTAAATTAAGCAGGTTAAGTAGATGTGCTCAAAAAAATGTAATTTATATAACTAGATTTTTCCAGCGGCTTCGCCCTCGTGAAGATGGAAAGATATCCTACGAGAACGTGCTATCGGGATAAAAGTATTCCGTGTGAATCAAGGTTTTAAACTGTTTTTGCGTGCCAGAGTAACGAACATTCAAACATCTAAACATACTAACATATAAATATTAGTTACAATATTAGTAGGATAGTAGTATTAATCTATTCCTAAAGGCAATCCTTTTCACCTCAGGTCATTTAAAAAATACAATGTTTCGCATTGGACTACAAATTTTTTTAACAGCATGTTTAGGAGCAAATCGGAGCGTAAATGTCCCGCAATGAAGTAGGTTTGTGGCCCTCATTGACCGAATATGTAGTTAGTTAAACTTATTTCTTATTCAAATAAAAATTTACCAATGATCACTACACTATATTAACCGCGAGTTGGCGATTTCGATTCTAAATGACAACAAAATCGACATAAATTGATTACTTCCCTCTGTCCCAACACTATTAGAAATGGTGCCGTACGCCCGTTCATGATTAATGCGGTAATTAGTCTGTTTGTATGCTACCTATTGATAATTTAATACGTACCATTCTGATTAGTTACGGTGCATACCAAATTTCACAATTAAGAATCATTTGTGGCTCGAATTAATGATGGCAACTTTTTATATAGCGTGATTGAATATCGTTGTGTTTAATTGCTTTACATACATTACTGAAATACAAGAGTATCTAATCTAACAGAGACTAAGTCGAATGTGATGGTGCTGCGATTAGTATACAATGATGACATATGTTTTGCTCAGCTAACTCAGTTGATTATGCCCTCCGTGAGCTGATTTGTCCATTTGCTGTATGAGTTTGTCCACTCGAGCTAATTTGTCTACTGTAAATGAGCTGATTTGTCCCCTCGCTGGTTTGATTTGTTTACTCCGTGCGCTGATTTATCCATTTGCTGTATGAGTTTGTTTACTCCAGCTGATATTTTAAATGTTAATGAGCTGATTTGTTCCCCCGCTGGTTTGATTTGTTCACTCCGTGAGCTGATTTGTCCATTTGCTGTACCAATTTGTCCAATCGAGGATTTATTCTACACATAACGCGTTAGTGTTCATGTCAATTAGTTGTGGGCTTATCCCAATGTAATTATTCTATGAAGCTAAGTCTCTGTAGTATATCTACTCAATGTCACCACATGAATTCTTAGTAGATAAGTTATGATGGAGGGAAATAGGATAATCACCACGCTTAGCAGTTGGATTAGAGATGTTATCTGTGTATTACTATTAAGATTATCTTTTAGGGAAAACTGTTGGAACACGACACGTGCGTTGAAGTTCTAACATTTTTCTCTAGTAACTGTTTGATAAGAATCAAGATAAACAATGCTAAGTTATTGTCGTAGCTTTGAATATAACTAAAAAAATAACACATAATCAAGTGTCATGGCGCTATCGACAATATTAAAATGATCGGCGATGTAATTTTCACTAGGTATCTAGTGATGATCTATGGCACTGAAACGCGAGCCTAATTGAATGCTGACAGTAACCCAAAAGGCAATAAAGAGGGCTATGCTTGGAGTTTCCTGATCAAATCAGAAATGGAGAGATCCGTAAGAGAAATAAGGTAACCGAAAAATTTCCACACTTTAGTGGTAGTGAGCATTACATATTGCTGACGGAACATATGGCTGATAGAGCCGAAAGGTTCTCGAGTAGCAAACGTGTACTGTAAGACGTACTGTTAGAAGGCCTGACAAGGTGGACCGGTGACCTGGTGAAGGCTGCAAGAATCCGCTGGATGTGAGAAGATCATAACCAGTCATAGTGGCGGTACTTAGGGGATGCCTATGTCCAGTAATACACGTTTTATGCTCTCCTTATATCAGGCTATGTATATCCATTACCGATCATGCTGTAGGTGCAAAACGATATCAAAACATAGCAGTATCTCATATAACTGTCAACCGTATAACAAATTCATTAACAAAACAATATAGCATTGTTCCTTCAGCAAAATATGCAAAGCCATAACCTTTAGTAAAACATAAAAATCATCTCACAATTCTCGAGGTACAAGATAATACATTTATAATACGGGGCCTGTGTTGCGATTATTCGCGCCTCCGTCCTGTGCCGGAGTGCCGCCGGCTAGCCGCCACTCTTTATAATTTGATCACATTTGTACCGCGGACAATGCGCGCCCAAAGCTAAGAGACGACAGTTGGATAGAAGTGGCGTGGATTCGACTTCCTTGGTGAAATTTTTTTGATCGAGTAGCCAGGTGTCTCTTAAAAGTGTTGGTAGTATAAACTGGGTCCATTTTTTTTAATAAATTAAGGCGTCCAGCCAGAACTTAAAAGCTTAAAACTAGAGCGAATAGGTACTCGCTAAGGGCATCGTCTGTGTGGTACCTACCTCGGCTTAGGGCAACGCTGGTAGAGGGCAACAAGGGTTGGGGAGGATAATTTTATGACAAAATGCGATCAAATTTTATAGCCAAAGCTCTGAGCAAGTTTTTACTTTCCAACTTTATTCCGATTCGGGTAAATCCATTAAAAAAATGACAAATTAACTCCGCACTCAGTTGTCAGTTTTGTAAAAGGAACTGCATTTCTATAAAAACTGGGTTCTTCATTAAAAAAAATGGCTCATTGGTTTAAACCTGATCTAAATAAAACCTTGTTTTGTAATAGGGGGGTAAATTGACATTTAGTATTTAATTCCAAGGTTTGGTTCAGGGTGCTTTGATTTTTTACATATTAATCATGGCATATAATAGCTATGTAATGGGCTAGTGCCTATTTGTAACAAATGTATTTTAATTCTTATTCAGCTCATACAAACATACTTTTAACACTCTTGAGCACAGTAGATAGCATGTATTCCAAAAAATATTTTCAATTGACGCATTTCAGATGCTTACTTTTTACTCATTTATCTTTATTGGAAAGTATAGACAGTCATTATAAACCATACATTCATAATTCAATGTTATCACAACACACCTCTCCACTTCTTTCCCTGTCCTTACCAACATTTCACGGAGGCAACTCCTTCAGAGGAGGTAGCCCGGGGCCTGCACAATGGCCGCTACTTTTTCCCCAGCCATAATCAACATTTGTATTCAAGTCATACATGCTGACCAAGCCCAGCTTCCACCAAGACATTGCTGAGTACATTAAACAGATAATCTTTGAAAATTTTCGGGTTTGCTCGCTTGTATGGAATGGAAAAAAAATGTTTTGGTTTTTTAGGTTCATTGTAATTACTTAATTAGGGATCATTTTGAGACAGGATATGTTTTAGCAGTTTTTGAGCAATGTTGGCCAAGAGGTAACATACGTCCCGACACTTTGAGTTTAGGAGATAGGTTCGAACCCAGATAAGCCCTCTACTTTCTTTAAATATTTCATCACTTTTGCCTCAAAACGGTGAGGGAAGACATCGTGAGAAAACACAGTAAAAAAAACAATATGACAACACTATTTTCACATCCAATATATAAACAGTAACATCAAATCAATTCTCATTATGATAATAACATTATTCATTACAACATTACAATAAATTTGTCTCTTAGAGTTCGGTAATAAATATCTACTAATATGGTCGACTATATACACTGAGGGCCATAGAACGACCTATAAAAGATATTATGATAAGGTTTCATTATCAGAGTCCTCATAATATGTATTAACTCTATGAAACTGACATGACCATCCTGTGGAAATTTCAAGAAAACTGTATTTTTAACCGACTTCTAAAAGGAGGAGGTTCTCAATTCGGATGTTTTTTTTTTATGTATGTTCGGCCATAACTTCGTCATATATAGACGGATTTCCAAAATTATTTTTTTATTCGAAAGGAGTTTATTTTGAAATGGTCCCATATAAATTTCATATAGATCTGATGATCAGTTCCGGAGACAGACACCGGAACTCTTTAAAAACCGGCCAAGTGCGAGTCGGACTCGCGCACCGAGGGTTCCGTACAAACCTGCAGGTCATCATCATCATCATTCGTCATCATCGTTTATGAAATGAAATGTTTTTTTTTTTTAAATTTTTATATTTGTGTTGACTGAATGAAAGGTAAATTGTGGTTTACGATTTATGACGTATTAAAAAAAAAACTACTAACTAGATCTCGTTCAAACCAATTTTCGTTGGTAGTTTTCATGGTAATGTACATCATATATTTTTTTTAGTTTTATCATTCCCTTATTTTAGAAGTTACGGGGGGGGGGACACACATTTTACCACTTTGGAAGTGTCTCTCGCGCAAACTATTCAGTTTAGAAAAAAATGATATTAGAAACCTCAATTTCATTTTTGAAGACCTATCCATAGATACCCCATACGTAAGGGTTTGATGAAATTTTTTTTTTGTGTTTCAGTTCTATGTATGGGGAACCCCAAATATTATTGTTTAAAAAAAAAATGATATTAGAAACCTCAATATCATTTTTGAAGACCTATCCATAGATACCCCACACGTAAGGGTTTGATGAAAAAAATTTTTTTGAGTTTCAGTTCTATGTATGGGGAACCCCAAATATTATTGTTTTTTTTCTATTTTTGTGTGAAAATCTTAATGCGGTTCACTGAATACATCTACTTACCAAGTTTCAATAGCACAGCTCTTATAGTTTCGGAGAAAAGTGGCTGCGACATACTCGGACAGACAGACAGACAGACAGACAGACAGACAGACAGACAGACAGACATGGCGAATCTATAAGGGTTCCGTTTTTTGCCATTTGGCAACGGAACCCTAAAAATGACAGCAATTCAATCGCGATTTCTGCTATCGCGTAAATATGCATTGTTTGTTTGGAATTATTGCGGGGTGAATACCACAACTAAAAATTTTAAAATAAAAAACTTTTTTACAAAACAAAAAACAACCGACTTCCTTAAAAAACACTACAAAGCGAAAAATAACTTTAAGTTCGGAAGTCGGTGGCAAAAAAACCTTAAATACAGATCCTAAGACACCGACTTCCGAACTTAAAGTTATTTTCACTTTGTAGTGTTTTTAAGGAAGTCGGTTCTTTTTTTTTTTTTTTTGTATAAAAGTTTTATATAAAACCTTTTATCATTACCGTCATCATTTCAACCAAAAGATGTTCACTACTGGCACAGGCCCCCGCAAGCACCGCCATTTCAGCCGGTTCTGTGCTTTTTGCATCCAGCGCATTTCTGCGGCCTTCACCAGGTCATCGGTCCACCTCGTGAGATGCCTTCCAACTCTACGTCTTCCGGTACGCGGCTGCCAGTCCAAAATCTTTCATAGTGTGCCCTACCCAGTGCCACTTAAGTTTGGCAATTCTTCGGGCTATGTCAGTTACAGTTCTGCTACAGATCCACAAAACATAATTAAGATCAATACATATTTCGTTGCCATTTTGGTTGTATTTCATGGCAATTAACAGATGTTAAAACACACGATGTGAATACATTGTCCAATTAGTTTCTGAATATTCGTGATTGATAATACTGAGACTTGAACCATTCTAAATTCTCATACAATTGTTTATTCATTTTGTGTCGAAATTCGTATCTGACTTACAATTAAAACTAAAAATCTGATCCCTTCCTTTATTCCTAAAATATGAAGTGCATTATGTATATTACAACCAAGCAACCGGAATGAGGTGATCCGGCAGGGAACCAAAGTTGTCGACATAGCTCATAGAATTAGCAAGCTGAAGTGGCAATTGGCCGGCCACATTAGCCGTAGAAGCGATGACTGTTGGGGTATACGTGATCTTGAGTGGAAACCGCGAACCGGCAAACGTACGATAGAACACTCTCAAGCAATATTGAGCGATGATATTCGCAACGCTTCTGGTAGTATCTGAATGAGTGGGAAAGAAATGTGTGGCGTGCAACTGGAGTGGCCTATGCCCAGCACTAGACTGGACTGCTGTAGGCGGATAATTGAATTGAAAATTGTACTAAAGACCTTTCAACTTTGGCTGTAAGTTGAACTTCATCACCATCAAAATGTTACTTTCAAATTTTTTAACCAACTCTTTAACCATATTAAAAAAAAACGAATTTTAAAACATAGATGCATCATTCTACAATACTTTACGATAATAATTGCAATCTATTTCTAAAATAGCGTAATAGGTAGTATACTATAGATGTTACGTAGATAATTTTTATTATTTAGTAGCCATAAGGCTTAAATTAATTAATTATATGAACACGTTTCTTTACAGTCGAGATTTCTATATTTTCATGTAAATCTTCTAATTTAGATAGTGTTGATATAAACAAGCAGCGCCTTATCAGCTTCTTCGTAAAAAAATCTTACTCGTGCACATATTTAAATACCTCCATTTAGAAATGTGCACGAGAAAATTTATTTTATAATTTAAATGTATTTTATTCCTAATAAACTAATATCATTTGCATTAAAATTTGTTGTATTTTCGGAATTTTCTCTCTGAAGGCATTCAGAGGTCCTCACACGAACACTACCTAAATTCGAACGATTTTTGTTTAAAAAATAAAACTGTTTTTAATCTATCCAAATAAATTTTTACATTGCATATCGCATTTTTATTTATATTTAAATATCGCTCATCTAAACTAATATTATAAAGAGATAAAAAATTAAATTAAAAATTTAAAAAACCCCCGACAAAAAAACCCAAAAATCCCTTTAAAAAGTAAAAAATAATAAAAAAACTCAATCTTGAAGTACCTAAGTATGTATTAATAATTCAAAAAAAAAAAATACGTCTCGTTGGGGGACCGCTCCAAACCTAACAATTTACTTACAAATAGTCTGTTACCTAACTGAAGAAAACTTTTATAAAATTACTTCTAAATATTGCATTTAGGATACGACCGTCAACGACGTCTGCCCTCGCAGAGCGGTCCCCCAACGCGACGTATTTTTTTTTTGAATTATTAATACATACTTAGGTACTTCAAGATTAAGTTTTTTTATTATTTTTTACTTTTTAAAGGGATTTTTGGGTTTTTTTGTCGGGGGTTTTTAAAATTTTTAATTTAATTTTTATTTTATACTTTTTATAGGTATACTTATTATAATGTAGATTTTGTTAAGTTGTAAATACATATAACTTCGCCGTGGCCAACAGGAAGATGGGAAGGTTCCAAAAACAATATCAATTCAATTTGATGATGCCACTATCGGCCGGAGTTGTGTTGACGAGAATGGATGGATTCTGATAAGGCCACATAATGTAACTTTTCAAGGTCTTAGAGGATATGGAAATATTGAAAGAACAATGTTTCCTATCATTTTATGTTGGGCGATTACAGCATATAAGTTGCAAGGCACGACAGTTGAAAAAGCTGTGGTTTACTTAGGTAAAAGTACTTTCGCAAAAGGCCAAGCCTATGTAGCCTTAAGTAGAGTATTTTTACTCTGCTTCAGGCTACATAGGCTTGGCCTTTTCCTTGGATGGTGTAGCAGTTTGTGAGCTCAACCAAAGAAAACTATTTAATAACCCACATGACAAATCATCTTTAGCAGAATTGCAAAGACTGAGATGTAGTCATTGATACTCTCACGTGACAATCGGATTTCCATATCCCAATTTTCCCACCACCAATTTTCTCATCAAGCGAAGCTTGAACATTCTCGATTAAGTCATCAATATTCTCTTTCAGTGCGCTTTCATTTGAGACCCCACTCGAGTATATTTGTAGACATTCAGTTATTCTTCCCCACTTTCACCCCCCACAACTTTTAAACGGCTCAACCGATTTTCATCAAACATGTCTAAGAACACTCGCACATAAGTCACCTTTAATACAAAAAAACAATAATTGAAATCGCTTCATCCGTTCGGGAGCTATGATGCCACAGACAGACAGACACACAGACAGACCGACACACAGACAGACAGACACGTCAAACTTATAACACCCCTCTTTTTCCGTCGGGGGTTAAAAATGGTTGCTTTTTTGTTTATTTGTTTGTGTAGGTTTTACGTTCAAACGGCTGAACGGACTTAGATGAAATTCGGCTAATGGGTAGACCATGATTTATATTACGACATATAATTTTTTTATCCCGATATTCGAACTTGATCGAGACTTATCCTAGTATGAATAAAGTCTTAAAAACTAAGTCAATGTTATGTACGTAACGAGTATTTATCACTTTTTAGCGACTTCAAAAAAGGAGGAGGTTATCAATTCGACTGTATTATTTTTTTATGTTTGTGACCTCATAACTTTTAATTGGGTGAACCGATTTTGATGATTCTTTTTTCTATTTGAAAGCTGGTACTTCCCGAATGGTTCTATTTTAATTTGGTTTCATTCGGATAGTGGGATCCATGTGAAAACCATATAAGTCTTAAATTTGCATTAAGTATTTGCGGGACAAATGAACGAATAACGCGATTAGATCAGTGCGGGGTATCTACTATAACTAAAAAGTTAAAAATAAAAACATTTTACAAAAAAATAACAACCGACTTCCTAAAAAAAAAAAACAATACAAAGTGAAAAATAACTTCTACTACTACTAATACTAATAACTAAATCCTAAGACACCGACTTCCGAAATTAAAGTTATTTTTTCACTTTGTAGTGTTTTTTTTTTTTAGGAAGTTGGTTGTTATTTGTTTGTTAAAAGTTTTTTTAAATCATTCGAATTTATGTCACATTTACTCCGTTCATTCTAGGCTCAGTCTCAATGAAGTAAATTCATCACTTGAACCGTTTATTTCTCATACTCTGAATCTAAACAAAAAAAACCACACCATTGATCTCATTCACACAACTTCCCTTGATCATGGGCACGATTTTATCGCAAAAACTGAACAGTTATCACATATATTTTCCACCGTGGACATTACCAACCATAATGGCATTTTAAATTCGGCCGGCGCAACCACTCATTATATTGAAACAAAGGACGATCAACTGAATAAATTTGCTAAATAATTGTTATTTCGTATCTGGACCTCAGGCGATCGGGCCCAAATTGTTGGGAAGAATTACTACCGGTTTTGGAGCGAGATGCGATCGAGGTGAAGTTTAAAATGTAGCTTTAGGATCTATAAATTGATAATTTAGATGAATTGACGAAAAGCAAAAGATCTTCTATTGAAGTCAGCTGGTCACTCGTCATCATTTCACCCGAAAGACGTCCACTGCTGGACATAGGCCTCTCCCAATTTTTTTGTGTGGTTTTGCCATTATCGCCACGCTTGACAGGCGGGTTGGCGATGGCAGTATGGTGGTAAAATGTTGCTGCTGGCCATTCTCTAGTAAGTCGCTTAGACGCCTTTTATAACACCCAGGTGAAGAAATGGGATAGTGCTATTCTTTACGTTCGGCCCCAAACGTGGTCACACTGGCACATTGTATTTTACAAAGCTCAATTTTTTTTTTTTGTAATTTCCGCGTTTGTTTTCGTGGTATTTTTCTTAGAGATTCTACTTTTCAGCAAGCACTGCCTCCTACATCCTAGTGTAGATAGTTATTGTAAGTATAACGAGAGAGGTCGAAAATTAGACCGAAAAAATCGAGAACATACAGTAATAACTTATAAATTACCTATTTACAATGTAATGGACTCGCTCATACTCGCATGATTTAAATACAGGTGCCGCATGCCGCAACGGAATGGGCTCGCCAAATAATTACGAATAATACCAGATGATGTTTTTAAGTGTTTAAGCTGTTGGCAATTTTCGGGCAAAATTCTTTATTTTTTTACATTACTTTATTTTCGACAAACAGTTATTTTGACATTATCAGCAGATTGGAGGAAATTTTGGGTTGTTGTCGAGTTATCTGTGTTGTATCTTATGTCCTGCTCATCATCATCATCATCATCACTATTAGCAGCATATAACGTTCCCACTGCTGGGACACAGGCCTCCTCTCGGTGAGAGGGAGGGGGCCATGATCCACCACGCGGGCCTAGTGTGGGTTGGTAGATGTCACGTGTCTTCAAATTTTTGGTTCTAAGACGTTTTCTCACTATGTTTTCCTTCACCGTTTTGAGAGTTATGGTGATGAAATTATTTAGACAAAGTAAAGGGCCTGTTTGGGTTCGAATACACGTCACTCGTAAGTCGCAGCCGTTACGACTGGACCAAAACTGCTCATCATCATAAGTTTACCCTTTTCCTAACTTTATTGGAGTTGGCTTTCAGTACGCAGTTTGATACCCCCAGATGTAGCTGGATACCAGTATTGAACGACTGCCTATCTGACCTTCAAAACCCGGTTACTGGGTAATACTATACCCCTTGATAAGACTGGTTGACAGACTTTCAGGCTTCTGACGATCCGTAGAGACTTATGTTCAGCTAAATATGGAATACTAGCTTCTTTCCGCAACTTGGTCAGCATGTATTTTCTTTTTCATTTTCCCTTTCTGATTTTTTCTCTTTTTACTTGGCTTCTTAGGGTTATAACATAATGTTAAATAGTAATTCCTCAATAAAATGGCTATCAATTGCTTTTTACAAATCCGACTGATATGTCTAGAGATTACCTTCACCCCTTTATAGGACTGGTTGTCAGACTTCCGGACTTCTGACGACGCGTAACAACTGTCAAAGTTCTACGAATGTGAATTAACGTGCTTTGTGAGGCACGGAGGGCTCTTGTTATATAATGATGGTCATTGATGATTCATCACACATTGATGGCAAGCGTAGCTCAACTTGGCGACTGATCCGTGCGGCTGTTATATAGTAAATAAAATATAAATATAAATTTATGGAAGAACGGACTCTGCTTAAAATGAAGTAACGTTATTTACCAAAGTGACCTAAAAGAAAGTAGGCAAGTAGCCAGTGTAGCCTCCACCCGTTCTATTCCCACCTAAAGTTGGTAATGAATAAAAACGGGCGTGTACCTTTAAAACAGTTTAATATAAATTCAACTAACTAGGTTAGCCGGAGGCACACAAAGATTTGTAGGTCGTGGGATACGATCGTTTGTGTTCACTTCTGCAGGGATAGGTACCTACTCCCCTGTAGATGCAGGCAGAATATATCGCCCTCGGTCGGAGATGGAAGATGGCCGATGAGCAAAGATGTGCTGTACGGTGTAGGATGACACCGTCACGATCATAAGGCGGTGTAGATGGACTTGCTCAGCACACCCAGAGGTGAAGCGACGGGTTGGTCTTCGGAACAACGGCACACCAAGGCAATTGACTTGCCGTAGGGTAGCTGTGAAATCTTTAACCCGCCATATTTATGTCAGAGGCAGTCCTAAACTTTGGCATTAATTGTAATAACTACTTGTCCTTTTAGGCCGTTATCCACACTATCCACATCCACACTAATATTATAAATGCAAAAGTAACTCTGTCTGTCTGTCTGTCTCGCTTTCCTGCTCAAACTACTGAACCGATTTAAATGTAATTTGGTACACAGATAGTTTAGAGCTTGAGAAAGGACATAGGCTACTTTTTATTGCGTAAAAGGGGTTTTAAGGGGTTGAAAGGGGGGATGAAAGGTTGTAGGGAAGTATTGTCATTTTTAAAGCTAGAATGATGAAACTTAATATATTTATTTGGGTTTTTTTTACATAATATATATTTATGAATTATATTTAAAGTTTGTTAAATTTGTACCCTTAAGGGGGTAAAATAACTATAGGGAATAGGGGATGAAAGTTTGTTACATTATAAAATAATAAAGTCACTTTGCTGTCTGTCTGTCCCTATGTATGCTTATATCTTTAAAACTACGCAACGGATTTTGACGCAGGTTTTTTAATAGATAGAGTGATTCAAGAGGAAGGTTTATATGTGTTTAACATGCATAATATAGTAAAGAAACGCTGATAATTTTAGATATTTCTAATGTGATGTCACAAATAAACTCATTTTTTTGCGCTTACATTGCGAACGCTGGCTGAACCCTACAAAATTGATCAAAATAATATACTACAGTATTGTACACCTTAAAAAGATCTACAAAAAAGTCCGCAATGGTATATGTCTATCTCTTAGGGATAACCCACAATAACCATTTTTTATCCTTTATTTTACGAGAAATAATGGCTTATTTACGAAGCGGTTTTAAGCAATATAGCATTAATCCTTATCCAATTAAGTACCTTAAATATATTGTGCATTTAATATAGATCAATATGGCCCTTAACAGCATGTAATTTAAATGAATATCTTAGAACATATCAGAGATTTAAGCGGGGGCGGAGCGGCTGGCAGGCCGTAGGTATGTCCGTCCCGGTTGGTAGCGGTCGGGTAGTGCAGGATTAGTAGGATTGTAATTCATATTACTTAGGCTTCATAGTAAATGCGAATATCATGTGTGTTCGTTATACTCAAAATAAACCTAATAGTATTATTCCAAGTAAGATACCGCGAAGTATAGCTTAAATGTTTAGATTTTTGGTTATCCTGGATACTAACCATATAGGATACTTTATCCCGGTAGTAGGTTCCCAGGTGATATTTTCCGACAGCAATACGGGCGAAGCCACTGGCAAAAGTACTGTTCCTATAATTCTTTTGATCGATTTGGTGTCCGGTAAATGATTAAGTGTCTGTATAGGTAGAATACGAGCGTTAAGAAAAACCAGGAAGACTTATATTCAACTAAACCAATCCCTATGCCGCAGTCTTCTTACTCTGAATACTATTAGTTTTATTTACACACATGATATTCTCATAAACTATGAATCCGAAGTAATATGAATTATATTTCTACTTACTACTAATACTATAAATTATGTGAAAATATTTATGATTGGGTGATTGTTTCTCAATAACGCAAAAATGGCTGAATGGATCTGAATCGAAAATGGCACACAGTCTATATTACCTATATAACCTGGATTAATACATTCTTACCGCAGTAGTACGTCCTCCTGCGATAATTTCCGATATCCACGCGGGTGAAGCCGCGGGCAAAAGGTAGTTAGATATAGGTGCTTAATCTTAGATTCAGTTTAACTTAGACTAGTGGACAGACCTTTGCCGTTTACCAGTTACAATAATAATAGTCCATAGAATTAATTATAAACACTTTAAATTTCTAGACAAGACTAGTTAAATTTAATTATACTAGTTAAATTCAGAAACCTTTACTATATTATTGTTATGCTGTGGGAGAACCCTGGTGACACAGGCTTTTTACATGCTTTATATTAGCTTCACTTGTATGTTTGTTTGTAACCGACTCCATATAGCGCGATTTTGACCCACTTTAAACGACCAGATTTCATTTAAACTATGTAGACTTATCGAGGACCAATGACAATTAGGTACTATGATTTCATAAATTTGTGCCATTATCCTTTTTTTATTATTTATTAAAAATCTACTTCAAGCACCAGTCTCTCGCAATGGTATCGGGATATATAATATTAGTCAAGAACATTGTTAATTTTTAAGGAAACCAATATAGTGAAGAGTGAATAAATACATGAATAAATAATTAATATAAATAACATAAATAATAATTAATATAAATAATGAATAGAAATATTACTTGTATTGCACTAGCATTGATGACATCAATGATTTTGCATTTTAACGCAATAGAAATAAAAAAGCTATATATATATAAAATTCAAGGTCCTGAGTGACTGACTGACTGATATATCAACACACAGCCTAAACCGCTGGTCCTAGTGACATGCAATGGAGCGTGTGTTCTTTGTGAGGAGTAGGTAACTACTAAGAAAGGGTTTTTTTTTAAATTCCATTCATAGGAGGGTGAAATGGGGGGTTGAAATGATGAATTTTTCGACATCCACGCGGGCGAAGCTGCGGTCAGAAGCTAGTAATGTATATATCAAAGATGAATTCTTTTGAGATAAATGCATCTCGGGTTCTAAAAAATTTTAATTAAAAAAAGGTTTTTTTTTGAAATTCCATTCCTAAGAGGGTGAAAACGTGACCCTGGCACATGGGCAACTGAAGGAACACGGGTGGGTTTTAGTCAGTAAAAGTCTGACACGTCCTCCCGCTCCGCCCAGAGCGGGAGAAGTCATTTGATGATTTCTCATCCAAAAAAAAAAGAGGGTGAAATGGGGGGAAAAATTCACCATTTCAAATGGTGAATTTTTCGACATCCACGCAGGCAAAGCAGTGGACAGAAGCTAGTATCTATATAATAAAACAATACTGATAACTGAAACTAAATGAAACCAACATGAATTTTTATTAGTCTAAATAACGCACTAGCATTCAAAATATCAATTATGGTACATTTTATACAATAATAATTGTATATTTATTTGCATAAAAACACGGTATACAAATATAATAAAATTACAACTTAGAACAATACATGTCTTGCCAATATAGTAACCAGCATGCAAATTTTTTCGTAGGTTACATTACTTAACATTTTATATCAATGTAATCATTAACACTATAAAAACGATTAACACATAACCATTCATAAATCATTTTTTTAAATAATCTAGTGTTTACATTTTTGAGATAATTTGGTAACTTATTATATAAACGTACACACATTGCAAGGCAACTCTTACTATATTTAGTTATTCTTGGAATATCGCTTAGTACGAACTAATAATAACAGCAACAGAAATTATAATATTTTTGCTTTAATAAACTAAAATAGAGAGCAATGGTGACCCAGTGGTATTGGCCCCAACTAACGAGTTTTAGGTGATAGGTTCGAATCCAGGGACGTGCGTTACTTGTGTAAATAATGTTCTGAAAACGGTGAAAGAAAACATCGTGAGGAAACCGGCGAAAATGTTCTAGAACCAAAACTTCGAAGACATGTGACATCTACCAACCCGCACTGGGCCCGCGTGGTGGATTGTGGACCACTCCCTCTCACCGAGAGAAGGCCTGTGTCCCAGCAGTGGGAACGGTATAGAAAAATCATAAAAAATTAAAATAACGATTAATATTTTTGGGATTTCTTTGAACTTAATAGGTACTGCACTATCTAATAATCGATCGACATCAATAACCGTTATAGAACCGTTCAAAAAACACATTTAAAAAAAGTTTTTATTTTTAAATTTTTAGTTGTGGTATTCACCCTGCACTAATTCCAAACAAACAATGCATATTTATGCGATAGCAGAACTCGCGGTTGATTTCCTGTCATTTTTTAAAGAGTTCCGGTGTCTGTCTCCCGAACTCATCATCAGATCTATATGAAAATTATATGGGACCATTTCGGAATAAACCCCTTTCGAACAAAAAAAGAATTTTGCAAATCCATCTATATATGACGGAGTTATGCCCGAACATACATTAAAAAAAAAACCAACCATGGCCAGGCCAAAATGATTAAGGCTGCTTTTTTTTTATTAAGCAGACTGTAGAGTGGGTAAGAGCCCACTCTAGTGTCTGCTGAGGAATCAATTCTCGATGTCAACGAGTATGTCTATCTAGGACAAGATATCTTCTAACTCCTGATCGATAAGGAGTTGTACCTTCCATCATCAGCTCAACGGAATATAAGAATACAAGTAACGGTCTAAACGTGCCTATAATATTCAAAGAATTATCCCCTAACCTTCTAACCTTTCACTGTAAGTTCCTATATGTACTGTTCACCGATGAGGAGTTCCATGCGGTATCTTCGAAGACTATAATTAGTTCACCACGGATGGATAGATAGAACCAGCAATTATTTTTGATCTTTAGTAGGTACAATATCCAAATCACATTACGTGTACTGTTTGTTTTTGAGGAGTTCCTTCGTTTATCTCCCAAAGTATACATCAAATCTTCACAAAATTATATATGGGACCACCTCAGGAGTATACCCTTACGAATAAAAAAATAATTTTCAAAATCGGTTGACAATTGGCGGAGAAATCGGTGAACATACATAAAAAAAAAAAAAAAATACATACAGTCGAACATATAACCTCCTCCTTTTTTTGAAGTCGGTTAAAAATAGAGCAAAACAGTTTAATTATTCAAAGTTATGTGTAAAATAACGAGATAAGAAAATTCGAAAAATAAAATACCGCTTCGAATTTTTGGTAAAGACGTCAATATTAAAGTTGTTTATGAGGATGCAGTAAAACAAGAACAATATTGAGATCATAAAGATATTTAAACTGATAATATGCCAGAGATAGGTAAATTTCAAGTGCCATGAAGCGTCTGCAAAATATAGAAACAGTTACTTTTGGATAGGAATATAAATACAACGATACATAACATAGCAGAGATAAGGATTATCCATAATTTTACACTAAATCTTATAACGCTTTATCTTTTTTCAGATTAAATTATCGTAAAAAGTCATCTAGAAAAAAAATGCCGCTGAACTCCTAATCTCCTTCTATTTAGATTTTTTTTAAAGAAAACGGTTGGAATTTAAAATATTACCCGATAATTCATCCGTAATCACCCCGAAGCTGTGAATCTGAATCTAGAAAATAAATAATCTATTACAAACAAATAAATAAAATTGACGTATCTATGTGTAATATCAAAATAACAACTTTTTACTAAATGCATATGAAATTTTAAATTCCTAGTAAATTATTACAGAAAAATCTTTTATTTTTCTATCTGTTTAATCCAGGTAATCTTCGAAATGGCTGGACCAATTGAGCTAGGAATTTTTGGTAGCACGTTGCCGTTCTTTCCTTTATCAAATAAAAGATTATCAATTATAACCCTCACTCACTAACGCTTATATCACTATCTAACAGCTGATACAAATAACATCACAATGCATAAAGCTAGTATATCTTTTAAAAATATACTTTTTTTTCCCAACTATGGCAAAACAAAAAAGAGGGTTAGGATTTTGACCGGTATGTAGCTATGTATGTATGTGGGTGGGTGGGTATGTATATTTATCTGTTCTCTCATAACTTTTAAAATACTTATAATAATTTGACAAATGAGGTACCGTTAGAAGCGTCTTGATTGTGATGGTATATTTAATATGGCAGGCTCTAGAAGACATATAATCATGAACAAAAAAAAGGAAGTTCAAAACTTAAACCCAGCTAATGAAAAATCAAGCTACAACCTACGTTTTTTCTTGGGTGGGCAATCGTCGAATGAGTTTTCCAGCTCTGGATGGGGAGTGTCAGACTCTTACTGACTAAATCCCACCCGATTTCCTTCAGTTGCCTATGCCAGGGCCTATTTCCACAAACCTGGTAGAGCTACAAACTATCCTAACAAATAAACAATATAACAGTCATAATAATGCTAAAGCTTTAAGAGCCTTATGCCTGCAAGTCTATTGCTGAAATGCACGCTCCATTTTTCTTTCACCTCGTAGAACAAAATCTCTAATAATAAATAACTAATGAATAAATTATTATCGAAAAACTAGTCTACAGGTATGAGTATAATATTTCATGCATGATAATCTCTATTTAACATAACTCACATAATAATGTTAATCAACACACATAACAAATATCCAGATATAGAGAAAATTTAATTTGATGTCATTACAATATATTTACCGGTAAATTCATGCGTCAAAATTGCTGAGAAGTAGGACTGAAATTGTAATATTGGTATAAACGATGTGTATTTAGACTTTGACAATATTTATTCGATAAACGACAAGTAAATCAGGCACATTTTATAACTGCTCTATTCATTAACAGATAACATAGTAATATAATATTTATATGCGTAATGTCAACTCATTCTGTAATCAACCACTCCAGATCATAATTTATTTAGTTAATATATTTATGTGAAAGTCACAACAAAGCACAACGTTTTGAGTGTAAAACTAATGCCACATAAATTTGCAGACCCTACTCTCATACTAAACGATGCCCCGAGCAACTAACACTACAACCAGTTTCATCTACTTGTCTTCTTATTACTTTTTCAACTGCTCCAAATTCAACCTTATCTTGATCAGACAAGGGTTTAGACTCGTTTGTATCAAACCCTTCATTTTGATGTTTATCATTTTGCACTGTTAGTGTTCTATTTCTGTCGTCCTTAGTAATTTCTTCTCATAAAGCTCAAAATTCATCCATCGATTGTTCTTCTTTGCCTTTTGTTTTTGCTGCTACTGCAGCGCCTGTATAGTGAGTTACTCGAGAATTTATTTCTACAATAGAATCAACACGAAATGGTTTCTTAGCCGCAAGGAGAATAGCGACTGAGTTATTGCCTGGTAGCATTACTTGCTCAGAATCATTCACTATCTTTCCATCTGGTCCATTCTGACATACTTTACAACCAGGTCTTGGCTTCTGATTTTCTTTAATGACGCAAGATATATGAGATCTTATGAAGAATTTGTTTCTTTATGCATCGTATCTTGATGAGTGTGATATTTTATATTGGTCTCGTCCGGTTTTGAAGAACCGATACGTTGAGATTTAATTGCGTATTTTTATTGATCTGCTTCAAATCATCTACTTGGTCGCAATCGACTCATCAAAAAATATTTATGGCTGTGCCTCTAACAGTTCTATTAGTACTACAATTGAAGTTCTCATTCCTATTTTGATTGATGTATCCAGAAGGCTTCATTCTACACTTATTTCGTAACTGTTCAAATTCTTCCCACCGTATGAATCAGGTTAATGATAGCCGATGTTTAGGGTTCTAGAGTTATCAAAATAATTAAACGACTTGTGACGCTATCCAATACACATATGTGTAAAAAAATATCATATTAATTCTAACCTTGCCTGCAAGAGAAATATTCAATGTAGTGTAACTAGCAAATAAATTTTGCATATTTTTTTTTCGCCCATGGCCACTTGCTGAACGATGCAAACAATAATATATAATACCCTTACTTAAGTTTTATAATCCCACTTTATACACTCGGAAACATCCGCCACAATCCCTTCATCAATTAAACCCGCCAGCCCTACAGTTCCCTGCATTGTCTGTAAACTGACAAAGGCGTACGTACGTTCGCGCAACCGATTGATTTGCATAGCAGAGCGTTTATTAGATTTCGTTACGACTCCAACCAGCTTGTACCTGAACATTGCGACATTTCTCCCGGCTATTGTAAGATATTGATAAAGCGTATATATATATACATTCATTGGGTCCCACTTGTGATTATTATGTTGTTTCTCTAATGTCCGTGTTCGTGTTGTGCAGTAGTTCGGTTTAATGTTATCTTTATAAGCCTTAAGCGACTTTGATAGTGACAGACTTTGTAAATAGGGTGGGAGTTATGGAGTAAAGTTTCGTTAGGGTTAGACGTAGAATTGTAATTTTATTTGGTTACTGGCGTGTACTGCAAAGGTTTTTGCAAAAGACGAACTTGCTTTGTACAGGCAGGGGATAAACAACTTTAACGGCATTCGAACAGTCAAAATTATTTCGAAGGCATAAAATAGCAGAAAAAACAGTAGGGATGAGATTGGGCTGACAAGCCGAAGGACGAAGATTTAAAAAAATCACAAATACAACAAAGGCATTTCGGTAGATTGCCTGCTGTAAGACGTTACTATAAACTTATGTAATAATGGGCAGGTTTATTTATCATATCCTTTCCTCCAATCTTATCAATCAATAGATGCTGGACAAGTTTTAACCCTTAACTGCATAGTTTATCAAAAATGATAACAAACTTTTTCATGAGTATAACTTCCGAACAAAAAATCTTTAATTAACGTAACGTTTCTGAACGTTTTTTTATGCGTCATTCTTATAATCTGTCAACATGACAAAACACTATCTGGGCTGTGATTGGTTGAATTTGACATTACAAACTGAAAGGTCGTTATAGTTGCTTATGTACGAACTTGAGTATTTATAACGGTTCACATCTTCATAAAAATAAGTGTTATTTTTCTCAAAAAATATGTTTCTGAAAGGTAAGGATCTATATTTTGTTATGATGTGGTTAGTTTACAAAAATATTTGTGGCATGGTACTAATTTTGCTTTGGAATGTTGATATCAAAAATGATAATGTATGCATTACCGGTATAATTTTTTCTTACTATGGATGCTTATGAATATTTTTCAAAGTTTGTTTTTGTTATCTTTTGCTGTAGGGTTGCATGGT
The DNA here is from genome assembly GCA_947507805.1 of Aporophyla nigra. NCBI lineage: Eukaryota > Metazoa > Arthropoda > Insecta > Lepidoptera > Noctuidae > Aporophyla > Aporophyla nigra. Next base: position 18,138,728 of record OX382292.1, on the reverse strand, counting down.
TTTCCTATGGTTTTAGATCGCTATTGATACGACAAAAACATGGATGACAAAAATATTGAAATACTGTTACGGCAACTGGAAAATGGCGACATCTCTGAGGATGAAGCAGACATCGATGAAAATGTTATTGATTATTATGATGGTGTGAATGAGTTGATCGAAAACCTTGAAGATATAGAACAGGAAGTAGAAGAAGAACAAACGGACTCAAATGGTAATCTGGACTGTGATTCCCCTTTGATTTCTGGCGATTTACCTAAAAATGAATTAAGTCACGCTAATTATACTCAAGTAAGAAATTTAGTTTGGAAAAGGAAAAATATGCCTTTGGTTGATCAAGCTTTTACGTTTTTAGGCGTCACAGACTACCCTCAACATATTTTAGATTTATCCAGTCCATACCAATTTTTTTCTTATTTTTTTGATCAAAACCTTCAAGAATTAATCGTTGCTGAGACGAATAAATATGCAGTGCAAATGAATCCAAATTTTTCCGACCCTATCAACTCATTGGAACTGCGACAATACCTTGGCATCTTGATTTACACTTCAGTATACCATTATCCCAGCATCAGATCTTATTGGGCAAGAGCTGTACAATTCCATCCAATTTCAGACACAATGACAGTAAACAGATTCGAAAAGATTCGCCAAGTCATACACTTCAACGACAACAGCAACCACCTACCTCCTGATCATCCTAAGCACGATCGATTACATAAAATACGTACAGTAGTAGACCATTTCAATAACCGATTCATGTCAGTTCCGTTTGACCATCACCTATCACTAGATGAACAGATGTGCTCGACAAAAATTGGTCATTTTATGAAGCAATATCTGCCGAAAAAGCCACACAAATGGGGTTTTAAACTATATGTACTTTGTTGCCCCATGGGCTACTCCTATGCTTTTGAAATTTATTCAGGGACTCATAATATCCAAAGACTACCAAATGAACCCGACTTAGGAGTAGTTTCAAACACAGTCATACGTTTGCTTCGACCGGTACCGAGGAATGTAAACCATATAATATTTTTCGATAACTTTTATACGAACTTGTCTCTATTTCATTACTTATTCAAAGAAGGAATTTACTGCTTGGGCACTGTACAGAAAAATAGACTGGGGAAAACATGCAAACTACCTGAGAAGAAAGACATTCTCAAACCATCAGTGCCGAGAGGATCATATGATGAAAATGTTACTACATTTGATGGGGTTGAATTTTCTGCCATTAGCTGGAAGGACAATAAACAGGTGTTATTGCTCTCCACGTATGTGGGCTCAGAACCTGTAGATACTATAAAAAGATACGACAAAAAGCTAAAGAAGAGCGTTGCCATATCCTGCCCAAGAGCTATACGCGAATACAACGCGAGTATGGGCGGTGTTGACACCATGGATAGTTATTTGGGTAGATATAAAATTAGAATGAAATCCAAAAAATGGACAAATAGACTCTTTTATCACATGTTGGATATGGCGGTAATCAATAGTTGGATTTTGTACAAAAAAGTTTTGCTGAAAAAGGACACAAATCCTAAGAATATTTTGAAACTGGCTGATTACAGAACTGAACTTGCGGAAACTTTATGTAAATATGGCAGCACCACATCAGAAAATAAAAGAGGCCGCCCAAGTTTAAACAAAACTGAAGTCCCTGCAATCAAGCAGAAGAGACCAAAGCTGGGTGCCCAAACCTTACCTCCTGATGACGTACGTTTAGACGGTATTGGGCATGAAAAATCTTATGGTTCTAAAAGGAACCAGTGTAAATATGCCCAGTGTAAAAAACTAACGTCAGTTATGTGTGAGAAGTGCCGTGTATCACTCTGTGATAACCGAAACAATAATTGTTTTAGGGTTTTCCACACTGTATAATTTTTGTGAGCTAACTGCATAGTTTATCAAAAATGATAACAATCTTTTTTCAATAAAAAACATACTTTAAACATTTCAATGATTTTTTAAATTATTTTTCCCGTATTTTATGGACCTCATTTCATAACATATATATTTTTTTACAAAACTATAAAAAATCATGCATCTAAGGGTTAACTTCTTCACTAACTGGCTGACTCTTTGAGAATTCAAAAGTAAATGCTTCAACTTTGACTTTAGATCTAGGAAACAGAACCAAGAGCTATACATATACATCCTAAATATAAGTTTACCCACGTATTGTGCATTGACATCAAATCTACTGAAACAAATCATCTTTCGAAGTGTATTCAAAACTTTATTTGACACTGTGACATGCACATTAAGTCAGCTTAACGTCTATTAAGTTATGGTTTTTGGAAACTCGAAAACAATTTCTACGTTCCACGAAAAAATACAAAAACAGCTGATCCGACGCAGTTCGCTGTCTAATTCTGGTGAATTAACCTTTGCCCTTCGAATGATGTTTTTTTTAACACTAAAGTTAGTAGAAGATATATGGATGAACTCAATTATCTAAGATTCTTCATACAATAGACATGGCCCAAATAAAAACAAAGCCTTAGCCACAAAATTACTAAAACACCTAACCAAAGTTGCAATAATTTCTAGTAAACCATCTCCACGACAGTGCAGAGAAATGTTCCTCAGTACTTTAATAGCGTTATATTAAAACTAATATTTACGTTAATTGCTAAAGCTATCAACGCTTGGCTTCAGGTTACCTTACCAATTATAAAATCATAATGGCCATCTATTTTTGTTCTTAGAACAAGTTTCCTTTGTACAATAAAAGTGTTAATTCCCGATGCGTCTGATAAAGATAGTGTGCATACGGTGTACAATGTTACTTTTTTGTAAAACATGCATGATAAGAAATCAGCTGGATGTAAATGCTTATCTGAAGATGTGACCAGTACTAAATTATAGATTTTAAACATGGTATCTTCACTCTCTTCAAGGATAAAGTATAGCTGGTATGAGACATAAGCAAAATTCGACCAATCAATCAACTACAGAGGGATCATTATTAAAACGAAGTCCGTTGTCTTTTCCTGAACATGGTAGACCGATGACGTGGTTAAGATCGGAGGAATCTGCTGGATTCGACGCTTGTGGGAAGCCTATTTTCTGCGGTGGACATCTGTTGCTAAAATAATGATTATGATGATGACTTATACGTACGTATCGTACTAAATCTCCAGCGACACAGAGTACTTCTGGTAGAACTAACCCAAAATAATAATGTTACTAAACATTTTGCATACTATGTATCATTTGTGAAATAGATTATCTGATTCATACATTTATATTATCATAACTCGACATAATGTAGCATCAGGTGAGTTTTTTTCATGATTTCAGGGTTGGTCACATAATAAAAGTTGTTCATCATGACGAATATAATAACCTCTTTTAAAGATTAAAACTATCAAACCGCAATGATGCAAGTATTTGGCCAAAAATCCTACATGCTTGAAGACTTTGGGACCTTATAGTATTCCATAACATTCAAAATTCAAATTTCTTTCGAAACAGTTAAGCTTTGTTGAATTAAACTTGTTGTTTACTAAGACCGTGAAGATAAAATATTCGCAAAAAAGAAAGGTCTACCGTTAGACAATCGCAACAGGTATTAACACAGAGATAATCTAAAACAATCGCCTTGAGGTATAGAGCAATTTGGACCGCAAGTGGAACCATATCGCGATATAACGATTAATAAATTAAATATATCGAATCTTACATCACTTCCTTTTGATAACAACGTCAAAGCGAAACAAAATAATTAAAATGAGGCTGTATGTAATGCAAAATGATGTCTTTGAAATTTTTGTTTCCTCCGGTATCCGTTTCTCTCACAACACGACTATATGTTTTGTGATTTATAACCGAACAACTCGTTGTTTTTGTCACAGTATTCCATTTTACTATCACAATTATCTTCTATCTGACCCCTGAAGCTTTTCTATCTTTGCACAATGCAAGCTCTCTCCCTCCCCTCCCCTCTCAGCAACATTTGTAGATTGCTCTTCATTCATAAATGTCTAAACTTTTTTTCCATCAATACTTGGTTCCATATTTTTGTATATTTATATCTCGGCCAACTTAACTCCAGATTATAGAAGTCCTGTACCAAAAGACAACATTTTAGTACCCGTAAATAAATACTTCGTCCCATAAGTGTACTATCCTCCTTACAATATAATATTAAATATTATAAATGTGATAGTTTACAACCTGGATTAACACTTAAGTTACTATAAATCCCGGGAGTGTGTTCTTGGGATAATTTCTGACCTCCACGCGGGCACAGCTGCTTACAAAAGCTAGTCTTCTATACGCTATACTTCTATCACAGCCATCTTTACTCCAAATTCTAACATTTCTGTACTGAAAGACACCTCTTTTGTACCAGTTAACAGAAGGGCTGATCTTATTTTAACTACACTTCATCTTTCCCTACACTTAAAGATTGAACTTCATATATATACAATTATTAAACATGGTTTTCCATCAATGCTGCGTCTCATAAACTTCTATACTTCTTTCACAGCCATCTTTACTCCAAATTCTACAACTTCTGTACCAAAAACCGCAACGTTTGTGCCTGTAAAGAGAAGGGCTAGCCCTTATGCAACCACATTCCTTCTTCCCCGACACTTGCAGATTGCTCTTCATTCATATATATTTTCTAACGCACCACACGTAAATCACATTCACTATTAGTTAGCTTCGAGCTCCCGGCTGTTTTAACGCCTCAATATATTTACAGGCTATTAACATGCGTCTTATTTATGATACCGGTTATCACTTAGCTAATACGGTTGCTCTGCGAATGGTTTGTTATGAAAGGGATAGGTTTCTGGGTTCATTGTCTCTAATTTTATGGAAGAATTGAAAATTTTCGTTGCAAGGGTTGACTGATGTAAAGCGAAGCCTTTAGACGAGCTGTCAGTCTTATTTGTTTGTCTCGTTCCACAATATTTCTAGGGATGTTGATAATACTTTGAAGTAGTGCATTTAATACTAGTTGAAGATTATAAAATAGTAGAGTCCCTATTGAATGGTCAAACAGGCATTATTTCTGCCGTTCAACTGTATTGTTGTAAGCAGTTTGTTAGGACAGGTCAGCTCAAAGCTGCAGTAGCTCTTTCTTTAAAAGGATCTTCCAAACATAGTCCTGCGTAAGCCTTACATAAAATCGCAATAATAATATATAAATGGTTTTTTCTCAGGGAACATTCAGCTAGGAAAGGCCGGTGCCATCTAATTTAAAAAATATTGACTTGTAAAAGTGTCTCATAAGATCTATTTACATAAATTAACATTTCATTTCATCTGTTTGTCTGTGAAACATTCTAACTCACTGTCTACAGCTGTTAAAGCTTTGACAAACCCCCTTGAGGTGTTGCAGGTGTATGGCCGGCGGGAACCAGTTACAATTTGTTTTTAATTAGAATTTAGGATCATATTGCACTAAGTAACCTTTCAATGTGAATTTTATCTCAACCAAAACAGGAAGCAGTCAATATAGGCAGTGCTAAAGCTGAGCTGTGTGTTACCGGACGTAAAGAATAGCACAATCCCATTTCTACCAGTGGGTGTCGTACAGAGCGACTAAGCAGGAATGTTTTCTATGCATTTTACCACCATACAGCGATCGCCAACCCGCCTGCCAAGCGTGGCGAATATGGAAAACACCCCCCTTTGGGGGAGGCCTATGTCCCGTAGTGGACGTCTTTTGGCTGAAATTATGATGATGATGATGATGAATGCTGTCAATAATTTGCGCCCATGTCTAAATTGCATTGCTCTATTGAAAACATGACCGAAGTTAATCAAGAATGTTTTTTCTGCCGTTTAATAATACCTTACCTTCCATATTATTAAAAGTTGATAAACTCCATGTTGTCCTATTACTTCAAGCCAAGCGTGAAAGCATTATAATCTAAACTCCAATCTCTTCCAAATTAAGATCTAACCAGCAATTAACTTAGCCGTTACTGTTAAAAAGTTAAACTGCCTGAATTCATTTGTATGCAAATTGCTTTCAATAGAAAATCACCCATAGATAGCCATCTATGAGGATGTAGACATAACTTTACTCGGATTGTAAGAGCTGGATAAGAAAACGTTTTCTTTACCAACGAAAAGTTTGGTCGAATTCTAAAGTCTGTACTTTGGGCGAATTTGACCAAACTTTTATACCAAGTACTTACAAGTCTTATCCTGCAAATATTTTTTGCCGTATATAGTTTTCGGAGGGAAAACCGTTATAAAGTTATATACCTACTGGACTTGTACTAGGTATAAAAGTTAGGTTCTTTTTTACCTAAGTTGCATAGTCTAACTGGGGTGGAAGCTTTGTAATACGTCAAGACTAACCTCAAAATCATCTGAAATATTATTCAAAAGATTTCATTTTCAGCAGTAAATGAACGCTTTCAATATGTTTCATTTTGTTTTTATTCCTTTGTTGAATTCTGTGGACTAAGTCTTTAAGGATCATATGGGTTACGATTTCCAGAAAGTATCTCATGAGACTGCACTATACTGTTCATTTGGGTTACCTACATAACTTTAAAAAATAAATCCAAACATAATTCTATTTGTTACTTGGTACTTTGTTGATTATCCTGCATCCACTGAATCCAAGCTGATAATAGAATACTATTATATTAATGATCTTCTACGTCGAACGCAGGTGATTATACGACGGAGGCTCAAATTACGTGTACATAACTACCCGCATTGAGAACTGATTGCTTTAATTCAGACGACAGCTACCCGATACCCGTAATAATGTAAACATACATTATCTATGAGATAGTTCTTTGTGTTAGAGATTATGAAGTTTGATGTACAGACGACAGCACATCTAACTACCAGAAACTGTCAACTTTTTCCAATCAATCTTCAACCTAATATTTAAGCGATAAAGTTAAAAGACACACATATTAAAGAAATTTGACAGATTATAGTAGTTTTGTGTGCTGGCGTTTGTACTTTGAATAAAATCAAAAGTCATTTATTCAAACTTGGCTGAGAGTCAGCACTTTTTGAACGTCAAAGTTACATAAGACAGCCCCCCCAAAACGCCCGCCCTTCGACACTTCCTAGTGCTTTAGCTGGGAAGAAGAAGTGGCGGAACAAACTCCCCAGCAGCACTGCTGTCTGTTAAGTTAGAAGAACTTGATTCTATACAATATTGTATAAGTTATTAATATAATAAAACAAAACATACATTATTCGCCATATGTCAGCTAGCACACGCCATTATACCAACAAAACATTGAAAACTAAACTCAAGCTGAAATAAATAATGAAACAAAATCGTAAACAGAACTTAAAACCTTACTAAAGCCTCCAGGCATAAAGGGCGTGCCCGCTTACTTATACAACGATGCAAATGATACATATAGGTACACAATAAATGAAATTAAAAATAAATTAACAAAAGCAGTTAAATAAAAAAAAATAAAAAAACAATTATATGAACTACCCATATAAACTGTCAGTGTGTGAGTTACAGTAATTACAGAATGTAAAACAGTGTCATAGAAGAAAAAATAAATATTATCCACACAATTAAGTTAGCAACTAGTTTGATAAACTCTAAGACTGTCCTATGGAGTTATGGAGAATAGTGTCTGACCGAAAGGTTGGGATTCGGTTTCGGTCAGTATCGGCCAGTTTCGGTCAAAAAATCAGGTTTCGACCGCAGTTTCGATTTCGACTTAAATTGTTCGAATGTTTGACTAGACTGAAACTGGCGTATGGCGTTCGTGAGCTGTCAGATTTGATAGAATACGGACGACTGACAAAAAGATTGATTGCGTAGACTTAGTAACGGGGTCGCGTTTCTACCCTATTTTCGCACAAGGCAAAAAAAAACTGTTTCTTTATAACTAGAAGTAATTAAGGATTTTAGCAGATATGCTGTTTTTAGTGTCTATGAGTAGGGGGGCTCTGTTTGGTGCCGGACGTAAAAAAAAGCACCACCCTATTTCTTCCCGTGAGTGTCGTCTAAGGTGACTAACGGACTCACTAGAGAATGGGCATCGTTCTCTATTGATTTTACCACCATACTGCGATCACCAACCCTCCTACCAAACGTGGTGATTATGGCAAACCCCCCTAAATTGAAAAAGGCCTATGTTCAGCAATGGACTTCTTTCGGGTGAAATGATGAATGATGAGTAGGAATGTATTCGAATTCTGGAGAAAAAAGATAAATTCAAGCCAAAAGGGCATCAGCTGGTGCATCTTAGTTACTGTGCGTTCAGGCATGCAGTACGCGACAATGGTGCGACGTGATCCTAGTGGATCGATTTCCACGAAGGTTTCATAGAAATTAACAAACTAGAGCTGTGTGCTTGTCTCCTTGACGTGGTTCATTTTTTGCTTCTTAGATCTATGATGGTACCAGAATACCTGCATGTTGGGTGATTAAGTATTAATTGAAAGACAAATCAAATAAACAATATACAGTACATGTATATTGAAACAAAGAGAAAAAAATCACAGTGCATCAAGAAACTCGAGCACATCGCTGTCAATGGGAGAAGTACCCAAAAGGCTAGCAGCGTGCCCTGTTGTATGGCGATGCTGATTTTTTGGCCAAAAAATAGGCCAGCGAGCTGGTCATGTCAAGTGCCCTCTACTTACGTAGACAAATTTGAATCTAAATTTTCAACTCTGACATCTCAAATAATAATGTAAACGTGGATTAACTGCAGCCATACAGGGTGTCCAGTAAATAGCACCTCGTGATTTACGGGCAGCGCACTTGCAGCCTAAGAAAGATATTCATGTTAAGTGTACAGACTCTTTCTAATTAAGAAACCTAGATATACAGGGTGTCCAGTAGATAGCACGACATACTGCAGGGGGTGATAGCTTGGGTCACTACCTATCAATACAACACAATATATGTTCAGCAAAATCTTACGGATTTTTTTTTTCACCACTGTAGGTTAAACTTAAGTGATAAGAAAATAGTTCTGTGCAAATTTAAACAAAAAATAGTATTTCTTGAAAACATTCTTGTCTTTGATAGAACAAAGACTTATCAATGAGTAAAGTAACTATTCACAAATAATTTGATGTAAAAAAAGTACTAGAAAAGGATTTTTTCATTACAAGATGCTTAAAAATCTGTTTCAACGTAGAGATTTTTCGGTATTTCGGAAAATTTTGTAAAACTGTAAATCCGTAAGATTTTGCTGAACATATATTGCGTTGTATTGATAGGTAGTGACCCAAGCTATCACCCCCTGCAGTATGTCGTGCTATTTACTGGACAGCCTGTATATCTAGCTTTCTTAATTAGAAAGAGTCTGTACAGTTAACATGAATATCTTTCTTAGGCTGCAAGTGCGCTGGCGCGGTAAATCACGAGGTGCGTAGGCAAGTGTTGCGTGAAAAAAAATCAACATAAACAGCTCAAGAAAATCGTACACCCTTCCATTTGACCAACTATGTGCATAATGGAGTCAAAGAAACAGAATTTCAAAAAATACTACCCTAGTTTAGCGTAAGTACTCGTCTCCCTTTCAAGCGTACTTACATTTAAATCTATATTTTACTTGATTTGTATGCTTCTAAGGAAACAAAATCAGCCTATAACGATCCCACTGCTGGAATGCAGGTTGACTACCTGTGAGAGGGAGTGGGCCGCGTCGTCCACCACGCGAGCCCAGTTCGTCCTGGTTGATATCACCTGTCTTCAATTTTGTTTGGTTCTAGGGCATGTCGGGTTCCTCATATTCTTATCCTCAAAAAGCGTAGTGAGGCGACCTAGACGCGTATTGCAACGGTTGTATCGAGGAAACCCTGGAAAATGATCCTTGGCACGAACTCATAACACACTGCTCTAGATACTTATCCATCGGCAATCGAACACCCAAAACACATTGCAACAAGTTATCCTTCAATTCACCTCTGATCAAACATAAAAACTAATTAATTTTCCACACCAACAAAAACTGCACCTAGATCGAAAACACAAACATTTTAGACAACATAATTGGAAGTCAACATTAAAATGACTACCGATAAGTCGTGGGGACAAAAACTATAAGCTGGTACATAACTGGGCACTTATGTGCTAATCTGAAGTAGTGCCGTAACTTAATACATACATAATAAGTGTGATTACGTAAGACGGGCGCCCGGAGCAACGGGAGCCGAGATGTGCCAATCTTTTCCTTATTGCATGGGGCTCACATGGAGCTGGTTGAGGCAATAAGTCAATTGGTTTTTTTTTTTTTTTTTTTAATCTTTATTATTATAAGGGGCTTTTATCCACACGGATATGCCAACCCCATCGTACCTTATTAACTATTAAACTCTTAAGTCTATTAGGCTCTACTAACTATTAAACCCCATTTATAAAGGTTTATCCTTTTTTTAGAAATTGCAACATGATCAAATTTTAATTTACAAAATGGAGCGTCCCCTTTAATAGAACAAATTTTTTTTTTTTCTATATATGTATATATGTATATATATGTATATATTTAAAGATAATATTATCTCCTTAATTGGTGTGTGGAGATCATTGGGACGGGTTGGTAGGGGATTTTCGAATTAGTTCGCTGTTGAGTTACATTTTAGGTTAACTACCCCGTTGTTCTCGTGCTGAGCGTGTTTGATTCCCAGGTAGTGCAAAGTGTTATTAGGGTTTTCCAATTTTCTTGGTAACACACAGACCGGAGTTTGGAAGTTGGCGGCATGCCTCGGTAAGCACGTTAAGCTGTTGTTGTTGCGTTTGTCTCTGTCGGGTCGGATTGCCGTGCCATCGGACTTTGATAGGAAGAGTGAGTGCCTCTGGGTCTGCGCACACACTTGTACACCATTATATCTCTCGAGCCGAATGTCTGGTCTCTGTTGAGATTCGCCGCCATGGCCGAAATACAGTCTGAAGGACTATATAAATTTTAGGTGGATTGAACAAACAATGATGCTTATATATATATATATATATATTTAACTTAGGACAACCAACACAACGTTATCTGATCCCAAACTAGGCAGAACGTAACCAGACAACTGATAAACATACTTGTATACCTATGTCTAAATACATACATATTATAGATAAATTACACCCAGACACAGAACAAATGTTTGTGCTCATCACACAAAGATTTGTCCTGGGTGGGAATCGAACCCACGACCTCATTCTTAGCTGTCAGGGTCACTAACCATTAAACTAACAGGCCAGTCAGCTTTTAGTTCAGACTGAAGAGAATATGGGTCATTTCAGTGAAAACGCGAAAATTTCTCGCCCAGGTTCGAGCCGTCTCTGGCCGCAATTCGAACAGCTAGCAAACAAGTCGCGAGCATGTGCCAGCCGATTGTGATAATATTTACACATTTTTCTCCCTTACCCTATAGTAAAACGGTCCTGTTTTCAATAGAACCAGTAAAAATATTCTCGGGTATTTTTCCGATTTGTCGGAACCGACTCAGTAGCACCACAAGGACTCCATGTTCAACCAAGAAAGGGGATGTTCTTATGTCTAACGACGCTAGCTATATATCTTTAATATTCAGTAAAGTTCTCACAATAAATAATTTTGTGTTGCATTTTCATTAGACAAGCAATGTTTTTGATGAAAAACTTAAAAGGTGAAACTTTATAGGGGACACCCGGATGGAACGAAGTTCCTTTCCAGGATTCATAATTGTTATAATTTTTTTATTATTTATTATGTACAAAAAACCTGTATACACTCAACAAAAATATTATCTCTCTCTCTCTCTCTCTCTCCCTCTCTCTCTCCCTATCTCCCTCTCTCTCCCTCTCTCACTCTCTGTCTCTACTCACAACAAAAAAAACAACAACATACAAACAAATAGAAACAACAAAATATATACGGTCGAATTGAAAAACCTCGTCCTTTTTTTTGAAGTCGGTTAAAAAGTGTCATTACAACTTTTCATGAGTTTTTTTCCGTCTAGCCCCCTTTCACAACGCGCGATAAGGAACTTTGTTCCAAAAACTCACACGATCCAAAATATTTTCAGAAAATCATCACCTGTCGAATATCAAGAGGATAAACGATTGGCTGTTATTTGTGGATCAATGACAGCCATTACGGGTCATCAGAAGCCCGAAACCATTGATGGACTGGTTGTTAGACAACCAGTCCATCAATGGGTATCGTATTACCCAGTAGCTGGGTTGTGAAGGACAGATAGTCAGTCGTTCCATGTAAAATACAGGTATCAAGCTGCATCCGAATAGATTGGAAGCCAATCCCAACACAGTTAGGAAAAGTCTAAGCTTAAGATGACAAACGAATGGCCCTTTGATTTCGATGACACGACAATGCTAGTAGAAACTTGTTCTGCCGTAAACCGCAGGACAGTATACCGATCACAGCGATCACGCACACAATTTTCAATTAAAACTCTTTCCTAGAACGTATACCGCCGGCATGTAAACCTGCATACACATCAGAGAGTACGCAATATACTATTAAACGGAGTCAACGCACCCGTGTATGTAGGCATGTGGCCTGTAATAACAACGGACTACTGTTCACCCGTGCAACCGGCTAACCGCGTGACAAGTCGCCGGGAAACCAACAGAGATGATAATACCATTTAATAACTCTTCTGGGGTTATATAGTGATGATAATACCGTTGGCTGTTTTGTTTATGGAGTTGATGATACCGCTTGGTCTGTTTGGTTTTATTTGTCAGTGCAGTAGATTAATTTATAGAGATGATTATACCAATTAATTCCTTACTGTTATTCGGTTCGGTAAGTTTCAGTTTGTCGAGCAAAATTCAAATACCATAATATACCTTCTGAAGTTTTTATTGTCTCTCGAAATCTCATTATCCTGCGGGATAATGGCGTACCACACAAGTTTCATGAGAAAGAAAAGAAAGAAAGAAAATACGTTTATTTGCGGCAAACATGACGCACAGAAAGCCCAGAAACATACAGAAATAAAAAATAAGGGGTGGGAAAATATGCGTCACATCCACGCAAAACGGCCATCACTCAGCATAATGCAATAACAGCCCGGGTTGATCGATCAGGTTAAGCTACGTTTGCCGCGGTTATTCCGTGGATGGGTGACCGTCTTTACATACCAAGACCCCTTCGAGCCTCTGAAAACACGTCAAACCGTTGGTCTCAGATGTCATTTGTGGCTCTTTGACAGTCGTCGTGAGTCGTCAGAAGCCCGAAAGTCTGCCAACCAGTCTTACCAAGGCGTATCGTCTTACCCAATAACTGGGTTGTAGAGGTCAGATAGGCGGTCGTTCTATAGAAAATGCTGCTCCTGAATACCATTTGGTTAGACTGGAAGCTAACTCCAATTAAGTTTAGAAAACGCCAGGCTGATGATGGGTATATTAATGGTTTTCATTTTGACAGTTAAAAAACATTCATTGCCTTATTTACGGTGTTGAGAAGACAATTTTTTCTAACGTAATTATGAAATAATGGATTAAAAATATCATTTAAAATTATTCATATTCTAATTGATAGTATATTACGAAGGCAATCACATAGTTAACTACCAAAAAATCCTCCAAAAAATGAAGGAAAAAAAATCTCCATTATGGTCATGTATGTAGACGCTAAAGATCCTCTAAAGCCAATGGCCACTCATCTATCTCCAATTTTACAACATTAGGAAGGAGTAAATATAAAAGAGGGGTCGTTAATTAAATAATAATAGTTATTACTTCCTTCGGGAGTCTTTTACGAATGGACGAAGTTATCGGAGTCGTTTATTGTAAACAATAAAGAACATTCAATTAGAAAGGTAATTTGCGCCATTATTATACTTCATATTAGACTGTGAAATTACTTGCTGAATAAGGTTCTTCCAAAGGCCATTACAATAAAACGCGTTTATGTGGCCATCTATTTGTAATTTGGCTTGAAAGACAGAACAGAAACAGAAGGATATTTTTACTAGCTTTGCTCGCAACTTCGTCCGCGTGAAATTTCTTGCTCATCCGACCCACGTTGTAGTATCGCATCGCCGTTTTTGCTTAGCGTTCTTACTGACCCTTTTTTGCTCGGCTTCTTGGGGCCCTAGCGTGGTATTAAGTAGCTGATAGCCTTCTCCGAAAAATGGGCTATCAAATGCATAAAGAATTTTGCAAATCTGCGCGGTAGTTTTAGATATTAGCGTATTCTACTGTGTACCGTTGGTATAACGAATTCAAACGTGGCCGACTAACTTTGGGAGATGAAGAAAGAAGTGGTCGCCCTTTGACGGCTGTTACGGAGGAAAACGTGCTAGCCGTGAAAATTTTAATCCAAGACAATAGGCGAATTACGTATCAGGAGATTCAACACATACTGCAGATTGGATCGGGAAACCTTCACGAGATTCTACACTTGCATCTTCGCGTGAGGAGGATAGTTTCACGCTGAGTGCCGCACAACCTCATCGATGCTCAGAAGCAGGCCCGGGTGGAATGGTGCCGTGATATGATAAACAAATTTGAAGCAGGCTCGTCTCGGCATGTTTACGACATTATTACACCCTCAAGGAGGGACAGCCCTGACCTAGCATCGTGTGACTTCTTTTTATTCCCAAAAATTAAAAATCAGCTCAAAGGGATACAATTTTTATCGCCGGAAGATGCGCTATCAGCGTTCGAGCAGGCTGTAAACGATGTGTCTGCGGCGGACTGGAAAAAGTGTTTCGAAAACTGGTTCAGACGCATGAAACTTGGCATAGAGGCTAGTGGAGAGTATTTTGAAAAGATTTAATAAAAAAAATATTTACCTATTTATTTTCGCAAAACTTTCTGAGTGTCCCACGTATGTATTCGTAATCGTGTAGCTCAAATTTAACGTGATTGCTAGATTATCGCAAGATTATTCTCTAATAGAATATACCGTGTGGTGCCGGACGTAAAGAATAGCATCACCCCATTTCTTCCCGTGGGTGTCGTAAGAGGCGACTACGGGACTTACTCGAGAATGGGCAGCAGCGTTCTCTATGCATTTTACCACCATACTGCGATCGCCAATCCGCCTGCCAAGCGTGGCGATTATGGCAAAGTACCCCAAATTGGGGGAGGCCTATGTCCAGCAGTGGATGTATTACGGCTGAAATGATGAGCGGTAGTTTTAGAGATTAGCGTATTCAAACAAACAAACAAAAATCTCTTCAGTTTTATTATTTGTACTAGTACAAATAATGAAACTGAAGACATTTTGAGAAATTGCAGGCAGAAGCTAGCTTCTGCCTGCAATTCTTTCTTCTTTCTGGGTGCTTCCCCACGCTTTTTTTCCATTATTTTGTACTTTTTAGTTTGGTTTTCCATGGAAGCGTGTTTTTTAGTTTTTTTAAACTATTATTTAGTTTGATGGGAAATCATCAAATGAATTCTCCCGCTCTGGGCGGAGCGGGAGGACGAGTCAGACATTTACTGACTAAAACCCACCCGTGTTCCTTCAGTTGCCCATGTGCCAGGGTCACGGTATCTCTTTCGAACAATCTCGCGACCCTGGCAGGCACTATAACTCCCTTACCACAATATTTTATTTTTACCACAGCGTGAGCTTTTACTCAAATTCTGTTGACGTATAGCAGAATCTTTCCATTTCTTCCCGTGGGTGTCGTAAAAGGCGACTAAAGGAGTTACTAGAGAATAGGCAGCACCATTCTCTATACATTTTACCACCATATTGCGATCGCTAACCCGCCTACTTGGCGGGGCGATTAAGACGAACGCTCCCAAATTGAGGAACGCCTATGTGGACGTCTTTTGGATGAAATGATGATGAATGAATTCATGACTATGCGTATAAACCCTACAGATTATTCAATATTTTATATATACCACAGCATGAGCTCCTATACGAATTCTGCTCACGTATAGCAGAATTGTATCACCCAACAATCCCTTTACATCACAAGCTAACAACACAGGTAACATAAGCTCAAGTACTCGTTACAAGTAATAGCTAATTGTCTAAGGAACGTGATAATCTAAGCAAGGAGGCGCCAGTCTTCCTGCAACACTGACTTATAGCGGGCGACATGTTTAGATGGAACTATATAGAGTTACGAAAACCACTACAAAAAAGCGAAGAAATGACCTGAGTTTATCGATAGGTAAATGGTTGTTTTTGTGTTTTTTATTCTGAAAGTTAAGACGAGGTTTTCTTTTACAAAACTTTACTGAACGTTGAGAGAAGTTTTGTCAGTGTGATTCTATTTTTTTAATTTGCGTTCTTTTGTTTAATCAGTCTAACATAGGGTTGAGCACACCACGGAAACGACTAAGAAATTAACTTAGTATTTTGATAGGTAAATGGTTGGTTTTCTGTTGATCATTCTGAAAGTTAACATGAGGTTTTCTTTTTGAAAACTTTACTGGACATTAAGATAAGTTTTGCCAGTGATATATTTATTTTCTTATTTAGGTATTTTTTTTTCAATGAGGTTATTTTCATGCAGGACTTAAAGTGATTGTCTAAACAACGTGATTATAAAAGCAAAAACTAAAAACTAACTAAAATAAACAAGGAGGCACCGATCTTCTTGCTAGACTAAGTTATAGCAAGCGAGCTTAGATGGAACTACATAGAATTGGTAATACCGTAACGGTAAATGTGAGGTATCTGAGCGCAATCATGAATGGTGATTTTAGTCAAGTTTTCCAACGCATGCTGGGCAAAAAATTAATATTTAAAAATATAACAACATTAAAATATAATTGGCTAAATGAAATTTTTAAATGTACATATCTGCATACAGTTTTTGAGATTTGAATACAAATGTTGAATAACACTCTAAGTTGTCACTCTCATACTAAGTTTTTAGTTTAGCTACACGATTAGTGACAAATGCATGCACTGACTGGACGGGTCTACTTAATCTGTGTGGTTCTTTCCTATAAAGACCATTTCAGACACCTATCTACATGGTCTTTACAAAATCAAAAATCAATCAAAATCAAAAGTCATTTATTCAAATTAGGCTGAGGATCAGCACTTTTCGAACGTCAAAATTACAAAAGACAGTCCCCCCAAAACGCCCACCCGTCGCGCACTTCCTAGTGCTTTAGCTGGGAAGAAGAAGTGGCCAACAAACTCCCCAGCAGCACAGCTGTCTGTCCAGTTAGAAGAACTTGATTCTATACAATGGTATATAGTAAAACATTAAGAGACACAAATTAAATTAATTGATTTGCTATATGCCAGCTAGCCAACCCAATATACCAACAAATAAAATGAGAACTATACTCAAGCATAAGCAAAAAAAATATGTTTAAAGAAACATGGCTGCAAAAATAAAAAACTGGCATAAAGGGCGTGACAGCTTACATATGCAATGCTGAATGTTCACATAGCTGTTACGACTTGAGTTACAACTCGAGGCCACAAATGATAAACTAGGACCATCGACGTAAAATAAATTAAACAGGTAAGTAATATTAATAATAATATCAACATCAAAGTCAGCAAGACATGATGTGACCACCATTATGTTTGAACTTTAAAAGAGACTGTGATCTCTGAGTTTGTTTCGGCCTTTCTTCACTGAGTAGTCAGACAGAAAACGCTGACCTCATCTAGTTTTAAGAAAATATAATTGACATGTAAAAGTGTTTTTACAAACCCACTTACAGAAATAAAATCATAATTTATCACTCACTTACGCCATTTAATCAAAAAACAAAGCCACAGGCTAAAAATATGCAGTCCAGCAAACGCGACAGCCCTCAACGCAAAGTTGACTCTGTGATTTTCTCTCGTCCAACAGGATTGTATGGAAAATAATAAATTGCGTAACAACAGGATCCTGTATTTGTCAGTCGCGACCGGTCGCACAATAATCGCAGCTTGCGTGTACATTGTAAATTATTTTGTATTGGTATAGAGATGTTATTACCACGCTAGTGTTGATTTATTTTTACGATTATGTCCTTCTTGAAATGAAACTGAAATATCACGAATCATAGGCTGAAAAATGATGTGCTAAGACAACGGTGCGGTTGAAAACAAGATAAAGTGACAAAAATTTTACAGAATATGCATGATATATGTATGTATGAAATAACACGGGAAGAAAAATATCTTCCTGCATACAAGTAGGCTTGACCCTGATCGTTTGCATTTCATTGCAAGAAGATAACGATATTGCATAGAGCAAATGCTCTCGACGGAAATCAGATTCATACTCAAATAACTGAAAATTATAATGTTGAATGCAACCATTTTTAAATATACACTCCTCTACAGTGATGCAGATTTAAGCAATAATACACCCAGAGGGCTTAGGTCATGTACCTTGTCGTCTAATTTACGGAAAGATCTGGGATAAAAATAATGAAATAATTTTATTTAGAAAGAAAAGATTTGATTACAGTCACCTGTCCTGGTGTCTGTAATCAAATCTTCAAAGACCCACTTCCCGGCAATTTAAATACTTAAAAATAATGAAATATGTAGTGATTTTTTTTTGTATTTAAATGCTTTAACTGTATCTGCTTCACTCATAAAATAACCTAACTAATTTTCTATCACACACAAAAATCGCTCCAATCAAAAACCAACAGCTCTATACAAATATCAGTTTGCAATTAGATTGTCAATAGACAAGTGTCTCTGCGACTCGTTTCATTCCGATGGTGCGGTTAAGAAACGCTAGTTACTAGTACAACCAACTGCGTCATTTGAACTACGAAAACAACCCTTATGTCTTGAATATAAAGGCTTTGAGAACCATACAAGAGACCAGTATAGATAGACAACATCCACCGAACGTAGGTAAGCAATTATCAACGAGTTTTCTTGTAGACTTTCTTTAATACAATTTTATAGTGAATAGTGGTTGATGGTAATTGATTCGGGATTGTGTAACTGTTGGATTTTAAGTTTGTAGGTAATATTGGTTTTCCTTGGTTCTCTGACAACCAGTCTTACCAAGAGGTTTTACCCAGTAACAGGGTTGTGGAGGGCAGATCCAGTCGGTCCATGTAAAATACTGGTATTCTGTTGCATCCGGTTAGACTGGAAACCGACCTCAACATAGTTGGGAAAAGGCTAAGTAGATGATTGATGATGATTGGTTTACCTTGCATAGTAATTTGTTGATAACATAATCTAAAAGAAGTTTGTGTCTTTGGTTTTCTATTTTCGTATTGGCCACCGACTCCCGAAATGAATGTTATTTTCCACTTTGTTGTGTCATTTGCTTAGTAAATAACAGTGAGAGGAAGTTATGACGAAATCATCAACATTCACTATGTGGAAGAAAAACGTATTACTGATGCTAATTCAAAACCACTACACAAAATTTGATCAAATTTATATGGACTCAAATTTATGTCTGTTAAAAAGCACTTTAGTAAAGTACATATTTGGTAAAACCATAGTAGGTCTCTAATAGATTGTTAATTTATTAGGTATCGCTCTGAAACAAAGTGGGAAGATGCAATTGTAATTTCAAAAAATGGGGCTATTTTGACGGTATCACATTAGGGTGAATGTAGAGCTGTTGCGCCAACAATGTCCCAACATATATCCTATCACCTCTGCCCCAGAAAATGATGCTACAGTGACCTCGCAATTGCCACTGAAGATGACGTTGAAGTGGCGAAGTTTGAAGTGAAGAAAATTCAATACACACGTCATCCACAAGACACAACGCTGAAAAAATTTGAGCACGTGGTGGATGGCATGCTTACGCCGGGAACAGTAGACACTGTGATTCTGTGCTTCGGGTGACAGATCTCGGCGATAAGCGTAAGTCCATGGATGTGTGGCCGGCAGTGGATTTCATTTAGATGGGACGCAAAATATAGTCCGTGTGGTGTCGGACGTATATGTAGAATAGCACCATCCCATTTCTTCTAGTGGGTGTCGTAAGAGGCGACTAAGGGACTTACTAGATAATGAGAAGCAGCGTTCTCTGTGCATTTTACCAAAACTTGCAGCGACATTTTTTGTGTCCCTCATCATCATTATCATCGTTTCAGTCGAAAGACGTCCACTGCTAGACATATGCCTCCCCTGATTTGGAGGGATTTGGCATAATCGCCACGATTGCCAGACGTGTTGGCAATCGCAATATAGAGGTATAATGTATAAAGTACGCTGCTGCCCATTATCTAGTAAGTCCCATAGTCGCCCTTTACGACCCACACAAGAAGAAATGGCATGGTGCTATTATTTTTACACGGATTCGTACTTAAATTGTATACCTAAGTATAAAAACTTACATTTGCAAGTTAAAAATAGAATAACTTTGTAAAAAGCTTAGATAAAACATTCTAAGTACCCGCTGAAGATACCCGTTCAATCTTCTTCAGTGATTGATGACCGAAAGACCGAATGGATGACCGAATGAAATCGATTTAGTGAGCAATGACGGCTATTTGCATATGTATGGAAGGGAGATGAGACTCTTTATAAACTGGGATATACTTTACTTTTGTGTAAAGATTGCTTTTTAAAGTATGTGGTGACTGTCGATCGGCTTTGAGTCAAAGCAGGATTATGTTCTGAACCAAACATTTCTTTACACAGGTTGACTTATCGGAAAACTGTTACTGTTTTCATTGTATTTTAGATACGAAGAAAAGCAGAAACACTGCTTTTCTTTTTATATATTAAAATAAAATAAAAAAAATCGTTTATTCTCAGGCATCGAAGGCTCATAGCGTGTTAGTATTACCAAAAAACTTACAAACTATATTAGTAAGAACATAAACTAGAACAAAACAAAACAAGATAGACAACAATATAGGGTTTTCCACTATTTTTTGCAGCCTTTTCCCAAAAACCAATTTAACCTACCTATATGAACAGTTATTGTTATTGTATACAAAGGTTTTTTGCGTCAATAAACTTATTTTATTTTTTGCTTGAGATAACTTTTACTTTTTTACCGTATAGACAGGGTCAAATTAAATTACCTGGCAAAAATTTTGGCATCGTTATCGAAAACTGATGGAACAAAAAAATTATCATCCGAAAGGCGAAGGTAATCATATCATCGTCTTTGTAATTTTTCGTAGAAAATAGATATTTTTTACGAATTTACATAATTAACTGTCGTTTGGTTGCTTTAATTTACGTGTCAGACGCTGACACGGACAGACGCCAGCACTTAAAGCTACTAGAATCTGTCAAATTTCTTTAATATATTTTCGACTTTATCGCCATAGGATACAGTTCAAGATTGATTGAGAAAATTTGACTGTTTCGGGTACCTTGATGTGCTGGCGTCTGTACATTAAGGCAACCAGGTTTAAAGATTTGAACAAAGTTGGAATGACAAAAAAATTTTCTTCCGGATAGAAAACCCCTATAACACTTTGCCTAACCGGGGAATCGAACTAAGAACTCATGCTCAGTAGTAACGCTTGCAACCACTAAACCAACGAGGCAGTAAGCAGGTAGGAAATATAAATTCAACAAGAATACCCCTCCAAGAATACTCCTTTATATATCCTACTTTCAAAGAACAAATTCTAATAGTACATGATGGGTACCCGGCGTCGTCTGCACACAAAATCAATATAATAGACATAACATGAGAAATAGAGCAAAATAACCGATCTACAATTCATTGTTCAAACGATAGGTTTGAATACGCCATAATACTGAAGCGCCGCCGGCGGAGATATGACGAACTAATGATCGCTTTCCAAGATGTTGGATTAGTGCGGATCTAACTTTTGACATTAGTTGTTCCCCCGAGTCTGGATGTATGCCCGGTTCGGCTCGCTCCCTATTGGGGACTACATGGGACTTAAACGTAACTGAACAGTGATGAGCGAGAGCAGTAGTGGCTTACTCGTATCGGCCCGGACTTACGAGTGGGTCGTGGGTTCGGACTTCAAACACTTTATTTTGTGTATTTAACTACTGCTCTGAAAACGGTGAGAAAAATCATCGTAAGGAAACCGGCAGTTTTCCGGCAGTCCTAAAACCAAAAAATTCGAATATTAGTAGATAAGGGTCCACTCCTTCTCACAGAGAGGAGGTCTGTGTCCCAGCAGTGGGAATATTATAGGCTGATTATGAAACCAGGCTCAAGTATTACTTTTATTCATCATCTGATAAGCATTTTCCTGACTATGTTGCAGTTGACCGTCAGTCTAACCGGATGCAACTGAATACCAGTATTTACATGAAGAGTATGGAGCCAGTCGACGCGATAGTTCAGGTACAAGCTTGCCGCGGTTGGTCCGTAGATGGAAGACTATTTTTACAAACCAAGACTCCTCCGTATCTCGGGTTGTTTTTAAAGCCGTTGGTCTCGACTGTCATTCGTAAATCGTTGCGGTTGTTACGGGTTATCAGAAGCCGGAAATTCTGGCAATCAGGTTCTCAACGTGTTATCCAAATACTGGGTTGCGGAGGTCAGATAGGTAGGCGCTCTATGTAAAATACTGGTATTCAGCTGCATCCGGTTAGATTGGAAGATGACCTTGTGCAAGTAGAAAAATCGCTAGCTAGACATTGATGGCAATAGGTTGTTTGCCCTCTATTTTATGGTACTCAAAAGGGTCCTGGATAATTTTACCCCAGAAAAAAAATTAAGCGATCCACACTAATCTTTCACCCACTATCGATTCACGCGTAATTCAGTCGCGTACGACGTTAGAGCGTTCAAACATGCAATCATAGACAGGTGGTGTGCGTAGACAATGGTCGGCGGCGGTCGGCGATGCTCGGCGATGGTCGGCTGTATCACGCGCGTCCGGCAATCACGGCGTATTACTGAGATTACACCAGTGTGGCCTGTTTCTGCTGCCTTTTATTTGTTTATTGTTTTAAACGAGTTTTTGACAGGATATTGTATCGTCTAGTACGATCTTTAGTAACCATTTTCGATAGGTGCGTAGTGTAAATAGTATTTTTTTTCGAAATGGGTAGTAAGAACATTCATGTGCAAACTGTAATACTGAACTCAGAACATAATTCTTGACAACTTCGGGTAGACATTTCACATCGATTACAAAATAATGGACGAAAAATTTCAACGGAGAGGTTCATAATAATGTACTAAATCTGGTATCATGGTACCATGAACAAGGTAACGGCTTGCGTTTAAATGTCCTTGCTGCCCTGTATAATGTTACGAATGTATTATTTACTATTATAAAAATCAAGTGCAGTTTAAACCAAAATGCTACGAGGGTATAGATTCTGTGTTCAATTTTAATGTAAGTTGCTGCTGAAAAAACGAAAAGTGTAAACTCAAGACGAAAAGTATCTTTTTTTTTGTTCGCTTATAATGTCCCGCAGCCAACAGAGAAAAGTCTCCCGAAATTTTTTCAAGAAGTCTTTTACTGCGCTACCTCGAACCAACAGTCCTGGTACGCATCCAACTCACATCGCTATCACTTTCTGGGCCGGCCTAGGCGCCATTCATCTTCAGGCATCCACTGTTCGGGGACTTTGCCCACCGATCATCGTGCTAAGGCTGACATGACCCGCCCAATCACATTTGAGTAAGTAATTGCGTAACACACTAACAGAGGTGGTTTTCTTTCTGTCAGTTCAACAACATCTATTGCGATATTTACGTTGTTGAGTTGACAATTTTTTCCGAACATGTGAAGCAATGGATAAGTAATAACTTTTAAAAATTAT
This sequence comes from Aporophyla nigra, assembly GCA_947507805.1. NCBI lineage: Eukaryota > Metazoa > Arthropoda > Insecta > Lepidoptera > Noctuidae > Aporophyla > Aporophyla nigra. The sequence goes on along the minus strand of OX382292.1, from coordinate 18,115,170 downwards.
TCAGATTCCGATTAATAGTGTATTACGTAATTAAGGTGCTCTGGTAGCCTTTCTACATATGCCCGTTACGAAATTTTATAATTAATTTGATGACACCGGAAACGTTCCACGTAAACAAGGCTTTCAAAACGACGTGGTATTTTCCCAAGAGAGGTGCTAAAGATATCTTCCAAGTTATTATAGAGAACGCATAAACGCGTGCTTAAATTCTAACATAATTTCTACAAAATAAAACTTTTTATGTTCTTCTTTTATCCGAGATCTAATCGTTAAGTATTTTAGGAACATAACACTTTTTATCTCCATCAGATATTTACAATGCCATTCTTTGAAATAAAATCGACTTTACAGGTTATTTAGATTAGACATTTGCTCTTTAAAACGTCTTGGAAATAATAAAAAATACGTATAAACGCGAGAGACAATAATATGTTAATTTTGTTGGAAGTATTTTTTTTTATTTCACTATTACTGTGTTTTTAATTAAATTTATGCTCGAGCTCTTTTAACTTATTATATTAAACATCTTGGATCAGCCATAGAGGTTTATTAAGCTTCAAAATAAACCAAATTTTGTCGTTCCATTGCCTTCAAACTATAATTTTTTTTTTAGTTTTGGTTATTTCTTATCATCGTCATTATTTTAGCTGTAAGACTGCCACTGCTGGAAATAGGCATTCCCCAATTAGGAGGGCTTTGCCATAATCACCACGCTTAGAAGGCAGGTTGGCAATCGCAGGAAGGTAGTAAAATGCATAGTCGCATTTTACGACACCCACAGGAAGAAATTGGGTAATGCTATTCTTTACGTCCGACACCACAGGGACTGCTATTTTATCAATGTCATTAAAAATACAGGGACATTGATAATTGATTCGCAAAATGTAGTCATGAATTCAGCAGGTTATTCCAGGCATTTCTTTTCTATTTTATTATTTAAAAAAAATATTCAGCTGAAAAACAACAAGACAATTAAACAGGTATTCATGAAAATGAATTTGTAAACAAGAAAAGCCATTAAACCTTTTTGCATCTCATATTTTTACCATACAACTTTAAATTTTCCCAAAACTCTCATCACTATATATATATTTTGATACAAACACACTCCATATAAATTTTATTATAAACAAAGTTTGAGTCCATAATCATTCCTAGAACCGTAATGAGTACCATCTGATTATCTATTTACCTCGTTAACAATCTTTCACTTAAACACATAAGAGCCAAATAAAAAGTTATGACCCCCAACATGAGATATCATAGTATTTTAATATATGCTAATTGTATGCACCTGCCGCATATCGTGACAAGTAGGCCTAGCACAAACGCGCGGACTAAACACAGAAGAATCTTCTGGCGCGTGGCCAAAATTGGAACTAAAGTCGCCATATTGTTTTTTCAACACATTTCGCCAAATAATATGCAAATTATATACCAACAGCACCTCTAGCGCCAAAAGATCCTTGTAGCATTCTAACATAATTTAGAATATCAACATTGAAAATACTTGTTTCGTGCGTAATATTTAGATATTTAGTTTTAAGATTTTATTAATTATAGGTGCTACTAATAAAGTGTGCTTGTCGCCAACATTTTTAAGGCTTTCAGTTTTACAGGATGCAGCGGTATTTTAAATGGAGCTTCTAGTGTAATACGTTACCCCTTGATAAGACTGGTTGTTAGACTTTCGGGTTTCTAACGACACGTAACGACTGTCAAAGATCCACGGATGACAGCCGAAACCAACGGCAAAAGGTGCTTTCCGAGGCACGGAGAGGTATGCAAAGATAGTCACCTATCTGCTGTCCAAATATGACAAGCGCAGATTAACTTGATCGACCTAAACGTACGTACGGCTGTTATAATTTAGCCATAAACCTAAAAAATTAAAACAAAATGCTAAAGGATAAATATAATTTTCAATGGGGAATATGCACGTGACCTAAATATGGACAAAATATTTATTTTTGTAATCTGTATTGCTACTGAAAACACACTATACAATTATTTTTATAATTTATTTTAATTTAATACTGAAATTTAATCATCAAAAAGTAGCCGTTTCAAAATTCCCGCGCAAATTTCCGAAACGCAACACTATTGGTGGAACAAAACGTGACGTCAGTTTTACACGAGACGTCTGCTGTCAACAAGCTATTTGTACGGTTTCTGTTCTAAGGAATAATAGTTATTGTATTGTGTCGCTATTTTTTATATTAAGATAATAGGTTTTTGTGTTCAAAGTATTAATTGTGAAGAAGGACTTAGAGAATGACTGAAACTAGTTTCGTAAAAGCGCAATCTGAAACCCAGAAATAATAGAAACGTTAATAAAACTAGTCTCGAACTTGCCTCTTACTCTAATAATTTAGATGTTTTTATTCATCAGTAATACTTATAATCATACATACATAAGGATTAATTTAGAATATCGAATAAGAATTCTTAAGAATATCTTTACAACTTTTCGAAAACTAGGTTAGGTATGTTTTTGTAGAGGTTTGTAAACAAAACAAGTAGGCAAACGTATAGTAAGAATGATTCGCATATGTATTTTATAACTTTTTTAATATACTTACTTACATCGAAATGGTCATCACAACAGTATAAACAGCTCAAACACGACACATTGTCTCTTCTCATCGCCTTACACCACTTTTTCTTTAGTTTTTCACCTTTCGGCATTAGGAAATATAGTTTGTTAGGTGCAGTGTTGATTCTATTTGGGCACATAGGAACGACTCAATATTTGTAATAGGGTTTTTGTGCTTTCCCATGGTAATTAAGTCGATATTCACTCACTTTCTTTATTTTTTAGTAATTTTGTGAACCAAACACTATGCTGTTGACATCGAACTCGTGTAATGGTGACGTCACGAACAAGCGCGCCAAAATGGCCGCGTTTAAATCGGCCAAAATTGATAGTAATTTTAATATTTAATTTTTAGCGTAATGGTTTATGTTTTTGACGTGATATTTGTATGTTTGGCAATGTTATAACTAGTAGAAAGGTATAAAATTAAAAAAAAAAAAAAATGCATATTCCCTATTCAAGAAATGTTTGAATTTACGTTGCGTTTACGTCGCACGTTCGTATTAGGGCCTAAGTATGATTTTCCCACGTGTGAATACTCACAAAATGACATTAGGTAATAATTAAACTTAAATGTTTAACAGTTAAAAGTTATATGAGAATTCTTTTGGACTATGTGGGTACCAGGTTTTTAGTAAGAAGACAAGACGATAGTTATATTATACTCATATATTTTGGAAAAACATTTGTAGATGTCCCATTGAATAGATTAATGTCACACTAAGTGCTATTGCAGGTGTACATTTTGTGGAAGTTGTGAAATCAAATGAATGGTTCTGGTGCTGAATAAATTAAATATTCGACGACATCCCCATTTTATGTCCAGGCTAATCACTATTTATTCCAAGGTTGCCTGGAAGAGATCACAAAAAAAGTGATAAGGCCCATTATATATTTTGTGTTGTAATGTGTTTTTTTTTTTTGTTATGTATTATTGTGGTGTACAATAAATTATATTTAAAAAAGAAAATAATTTTTCATAATGCAGTTAGCAAAATCGGAACCATTAATAATATTGTTTAAGCTGTAGTTCCACTGAGACGAATTTTGTTCGCGATTTATCTCAGTTTGTTTAAACTTTATATAGATATCTGAATTCGCAGAATTATCTTCGTCTTCTTCTTAGCATACTACATCTAATGATCTTTCTCTGGCCGCCAAAATGATAGGTTTATTTAAAAACCACAGAATCGAGTTCTCAACTAAAGTGCCACAATTTCCTGAAACTGTTTGCTACCAAAATATATTCTTACCATATATTATACCAATATAATATTATTATCTATTTATACTATTTATACTAACCGGTCGAAGTGGTGAAATTTGGGGAGGTCTTTGTCCAGCAGTGGAGTTCTTTCGGTTGAAATGAAATATTATTAATGCGAAAGTAACTCTGTCTGTCTGTTACAAATTCACTAATGGACTAAACCACTGAACCGATTTTGATGAAAGGTACGGGGTAAGTTTGAACCCCAAGAAAGGACTTTTACTACTTTTATTTCGCAACTTCATCTGCGTCCGCGATAACCAACATTTACGCGGACGCAAAGTTGCGGGCAAAAGCCAGTATCTATACTAATATTATAAAGCTGAAGAGTTTGTTTGTTTGTTTGATTGAACGCGCTAATCTCAGGAGCTAATGATCCGAATTGAAAAATTATTTTTGTGTTGAGTAGCCTATTTATCAAGGACGGCTATAGGCTATATAACATCACGCTACAACTAAGAGGAGCGGAGCAGTAATGAAAAATGTTGCAAAAAACGGGAAAAATCGCACGGGTAGGCGATTCGACGCGACGGGAAAGGTCGGGGAAACAAGAAATTTAACGCGGACGAAGTCGCGGGCAGAAGCTAGTATCAAATAAAATAATCTGCTAGTCAATGTGTATAATATCTTACAATATTTTCAACCAACTTCAAAAAAAGTGGAGGTTGTCAATTCGGTTGTACTTTTTTAAGGTTTGTACCTCAGAACCCCGGTGTTTTTAAAGATAGCTTCAACAAAGTTTTTTTGCCACTTAGTTTATATTGATCATTTTTATAATAATCTCCGGTCGCTGTTATTTACTTAGCAATTGAGTAGGTAGCACAATAAAAAAGTGACCTCGAGTTTTTTTTTTTTTTTAAAGTCAGTTGCTTTTTACACGCTTTATATTAGCTTCACTTGTATGTTTGTATGTTTGTTTGTAACCGACTCCTTATAGTGCGATTTTGACCCACTTTAAACGACCAGATTTCATTCAAACTTTGTACACCTGTCAAGGACTGATGACAATGCAATAATTTCATAAATTTGTGCCATTATCCTTGCCAGGGTTACCAGGACAGCAAAAAAACTGTCACAAACTACGCTGACATACGTCTCAAAATTCGAAATACCCTAAAAAATAGAAAATAAATAATAGTTTAAAAAAAACTAAAAAACACGCTTCCATGGAAAACCAAACTAAAAAGTACAAAATAATGGAAAAAAAGCGTGGGGCGCCTGATATCAATAAAAAAATACCTTAAAAGCACCCCACGCTTTTTTTCCATTATTTTGTACTTTTTAGTTTGGTTTTCCATGGAAGCGTGTTTTTTAGCTTTTTTAAACTATTATTTATTTATAAACATTTTAATCTCACGAAGCGTACGCTGTAAATGTGTGTGTAAGCGCAGAAGCTCTCACGTTACTCGTCTTCACGCACACATTGATGTACGTAATTTCATCAGCACTGCTCTCAAAACCGTAAAGGAAAACATCATGAGAAAACCGACATGTCCTATAATTAAAAAAATAGACGCGTGGTCGATTACCCCACTTTCGCTCACTGAAAGGAGGTCCGTGTCCCAGCAGTGTGAACAATATGGGCTGAGTTTATAGCAATTATATATATTGTATTATATTACCGCCTACGAAGCGTACCACACAAACGACGAGTTTGTCTTACGAGTCTTCACTTACATTATGCATATTACGTAAGGTTACTTTAAGGTGACAATAGGTTAACAATCGACATCAACCAAACCCCCCGGAGTCCTTCATTTGACTATCTCGAGTTTCTTTCAACTCGACTGTCTAATGTTACCTTATACGACCATCGAATTTGCATCGGAATCGTTTCCAATTTAACCAAATTCTCATACATACATCCAAATTGCGTTTATAATTAATCTTACACAAAACTTTATCTAATCAGTTGATATGTCAGTACCGTTCTTCAGAAATTCTTTGAGGTCTTGTATATGTTTAACATTCTTCAACTGTTCTTGACAATATTCTCCAAATTGTGTTCTGCTTTCTCTGTAATTATCATTTAAATTAATAGTATTATTTGGACTTAATTTTACATACTTAGTATTAGGTTGAACATTGCTGGTTTTGTTAAGGAAATTTAAAGTTTTGTCGAATAAATAAGGCAGTGGATGAATGCATCGATGCTTCAGATCGATACAAAGGTGTCTTAAAGACATTCCGATTTAAATTTAGATAATAATATGTTGAGATGAAATCACTGTTGGGTAATACAGATAAAAGATAAGATTTCAAGGGAGCCAGGTGTTGATATAATAATGAATTTTATACGCAATTACCTTTCTTTTTCCGATTGACTTTTTTACGGCGTAATTCTTTCGGGGAGTTTATTTCTCCGCATTTGTAACAGAAATAAAGTCGGTACACAGATCTTGATTCTGAAATTCGATATTAATTGTGACTCTAACACTTTGGTGTCTTTTCCAATTCGAGTAATCCTTGTTCAGATCTGTTTATTTTTCCTTGATGGTATTGAAGGAAGGAATATTGTCGTGTGAGACATCGAAGTTTGAACTTTGTGGTGTGTAATGAGCTTCCAATTTGAATAGATAAATTTAAATAAGGGAGCGTTCATGCATCTATCTCATCGTTCGTTCATCATCTATTCAAGCATCACATGCTTTATATTCACGTGAATAACATTATATAATCATTTTGTATAACATTGACCGTGTGGTGCCGAACGTAAAGAATAGCACTATCCCATTTCTTCCCGTGGGTGTCGTAAGAGGCGACCAAGGGTGACTAGAGAATGGGCAGTAGCGTTTTCTATGCATTGTACCACCATACTGCGACCGCCAACCCGCCTGCCAAGCATGGCGATTATGGAAAACCACCCCAAATTGGGGGAGGCCCAAGACCAGCAGTGGACGTCTTTCGGCTGAAATTATGATTCTGATGATGTTCCAGCTCTATTTTGATAAGTATGATAGCGATAAATGATGTTACTTCTTTAAATAAGTTTGAACTTAGACACTTTAACACGTCTATTATATTGTTAAAACTAGATGAGGTCGGCATTTCTTTCTGACTATTTTGAGAAAAAAGGCCGATACAAACTCAGAGGTCAGAGTCTCTTTTAAAGTCCAGACATAATATTGGTCTGAAAACGGTTAGAATTAAAGCCGACACCAATAGTTGGAATAAGGCTAGTGAGGTAATGATACAGCTGGCTTATATTACCAAAACAATTTCAGAAAACTATCCTTCTAAGTCAAAAATCAAAATCAAAAGTCATTTATTCAAATTGGGTCCACCCTTTATGGCAGAATTTTTTTCGTCATAATATTATTTTGCATAACAGCGGATAGCATAAACTTCATTTCGCAGAAATTCGTTTGGCATACACTCATTTATCATACATTCACAACGCATAATTTTATAAGTCAGAATCATCTTTAGGCATAAATTTTATATCCATAATAATGAAAAAGCAGAACCATCATATCGCAGAAAGTTCGCAGTCAGAATCATCTCTTGGCATTATTTCATATGGATAGTCATTAAAAGGCAGAACTATCATATCTCAGAAACTTTACAGTTAGAATCATCTTTTGGCATACATTTCGTATGCATAATGATTGAAACACTCATCTATTACATGACCTATATAAAAATCATAGTTAGCACGCTGCATGCAGACATGCAAACAAGCATACACCATGCATGCAGCATACAAGCAAGCATGCAGCATGCAAGCAAGCATGCAGCAAGCAAGCAAGCATGCAGCATGCAAGTAAGTATGCATCATGCAAGCAAGCTCACAGCATACAGGCGAGCATGCAACATGCAGTATGCATGCTTTCTGTCACGGCTCCGGCGCTGCGTGGCTCCAGCGGTCCCATGCGAGCTCATCGTCGCAGATGGTTTTCGCCCACCACCGCAGCTTCGGCATGTTGGCCGGCTGCGCCGGCCAGCCTCAGCCGCGGCGGCGCGCGTCAAAATCACCTGCTCCTCAGCTCACGGGCCGCCTCGCCCCTCCGCGCCTACGCGGGCTTAAATTACACTCTAGGGGTAGGGCAGACAAGACTACGTGGAGTCGGTTCTGCAGCAATTCATTTCTGTCAATAACTTTTGTATCATAACATATTTTTAATTTTAATTTAAGGTTAAAATGCAATTTTATAGAAATGACAATACCTATGCCTAACAAAATTATTGTAAATGAAATTCTGCCATCTCCATAGTATGCCAAGTGAAATTGTACCAAATAATCGTCGCTCTAAATAAATGGTATGCTAAACGAAATTATGCGGAATTTTAAGTCTGCCAAAGGTAAATATTATGCTTAATAAAATTCTGCCATCTTAAAAGTATGCCAGCGTAAAGTCGGACATATAAACATTTGGCCAAACAATGATTATGCTAAACATTTTTTATGCCTTAGAAATATTAGTTTAAAGAAGAATATGCCAAGTGTGTTATGCCAAATAAAATTCGGAGCATCTAGTTTCTGCCAGATAGCCAGATACCCATTCAAATTAGGCTGAGGATCAGCACTTTTCGAACTTCAAAATTACAAAAGACAGTCCCCCCAAAACACCCACCCGTCGCGCACTTCGTAGTGCTTTAGCTGGGAAGAAGAAGTGGCCAACAAACCCCCCAGCAGCACAGCTGTCTGTACTGTTAGATTGATTGATTGATTCTATACAATGGTATATAGTAAAACATTAAGAGACACAAATTAAATTAAATGATTTGTGTGACTTCTTGAGCCCAACATAATAACGAAAATAAATCTATTATTAAATTATAGTCCTTCCTCAAGTTCAGTCCCACAAGGAATTAGGCTTTGGCCTCTCATTTCTACGCTTTGAATATCTTGAGCCATAACTGAGTTGTAACAATCTTGAGCCGTATTGTTAATTTTACGAAAGAACCCCCAAGGTTTGAAGCCAGCAACTCAACAATACGTAAATCGCTAGATACGAATCTAGCGATTTACGTATTGTTGAGTTGCTGGCTCAACGGTCAACTGATTTATTCAAACTAGACTGAGGATCAGCACTTTTTGATCGTCAAAATAACAAAGACAGAAAAAAAATATATCCATATTTGTCACAGACGTGCATACAATAAAATAAGTTCAATCGAATAAAAAAACTGGAAAAAAAAAAACTGATTTATACTTATAAACACAGAACATAAATAGGTACTTCGCAGGTGCACGCCGTGGCTGTAAAAAGAACGCTTCCACTCAGCATAACGCTGTGCTATGGAACCCACAGCGTAGCGCTGATTTTCTGTGGTCACCCAAAAACGACGTATGAAATTCAAACCGCCCACCCTTCACCACTTCCTAGTGCTTTAACTGGGAAGAAGAAGTGGCTCAACCAACTCCCAAGCAACAAAACTGTCTGTTAAGTTAGAAAAACTTAACTCTAATAATAGCAGCTAAGCTCGTTAGCACTAGGTCAGCGAACAATAAGGCAATTGTTACTAGAGTTTATTGCATAAACGGATATATTCCTACCAAATCACAATAAATTCTTGTCGACGACAATCAATCGGCGGTCCTCCTAGATAATGTACCAGGAAAAGGCCATCGAGCTAACAATGGACATTTGCAATTATAATATAAACGTTATTGTACTACATAGAAGTACTTGATGCATCGCATTATAGCCCATCTAACGGAGATGCTTTGACATAGCGCTTTATGGAAACATCGCAATAAACTTAATACAAACTTAACATCTGCATCTGATAAAACCCTTTAATAAGATCTAACGTTCTTATCAGCGAAGCCATACGACACAATTGCAATAAAATACTTATTACGGAAGCGCAAATGTAAGTTTGTCAGCAAATCCGAACAGTGCCACCCGTAGACACCCTTTGTCCATTCCTTGATTGAATATCGAATGCATAATCGTAAACTTGAATCGATTCTTACGAATACGAAGAATCGATATTGAAATCGGCAAGCACTAAGGCTTTGTATGAATAAACGCACTTAGTGTGTGGAATAGGAAATCATAAAAGCATAGTGCTGTTCTACATACAATATTAAATCGAATTGGAGTTTATGTACCGATTATGCTTTATGTATCGTTCTTTTATATTTTTCCTTTAAGCCGCGATGTTATTCACCAGTTAGCATTCTGTTATTAGATTTAACCCATAAGAATCTTTCAAAGTTATGGCTTAGTTCGCTTTTCAGTAGCACTTTAAAGCTAGATTATAAAATTAAAAATAATCTCATATTTACAGCTCATGTTAATATATCTTTCGCAACCGTAAATTCTAAATCTCTGAAACTGTTTTCAATTTCACAAACCGTTACTGGTAGCGCCATCTATGCAGTGGAGAGAGAACTACAGAGATCTTGTGGCTACACCCGTATGAGGGTTGTTACTACCCTTGCACTGATTCGAACCCTTTAATTCTAACCCTTCTTATTTCAAAACGCGATCTAACAATAGTGCTGGCCTACCTCTGAGCTAGATTTTGAATTACCAACTTTATTTTTCGAATTACATAAAGTTCTTAATACAAAAATGACAAGTGAGCACCGGATTAAGCTGTCAGTTTTAAATAAAAAACTACATTTCTATAACTATTGGGTTCTTAATCAGGAATCTAGGATGTGGGAAGCAGAGAACCGAGTGAAGTGGCGGAGCTCGGGGGAGGCCTATGTCCAGCAGTGGAGATCTTTCGGCTGAAATGATGATGATGAATGGTGGGTTCATAATTCAAAAAACAGGCTTCGTGGTTTGATCCTGAGCTATAAAAAAAATACATTGTTTTGTTACAAAGGGGTTTATTTGTCTTGCTGTTCTGGTCATCATGCCTCATGTAGGCATGGCAACAAAATCTATACAAATAAATAAAATTGGAGTGTCTGTTTTTAATATTAAGATAACCACTTTTTACTAAGTGTATATGGATGTATACACGATACATATACCAAAACAACATTTTTTACAATTTTTGTCTGTCTGTCTGTCTGTCTGTTTGTTCCCGCTAATCTCTGAAATGGCTGGACCGATTTTGACGAAACTTTCACTGGCAGATAGCTGATGTAACAAGGAGTAACTTAGGCTATTTTTATTTTAGAAAGATTCTTTTATTTTAGAAAAAAATAACTATCTTCGAAAACTACGCTGACTTACGTCTCAAAATTCGAAAAACCCTGGCTGAATCCTACGAAATAGATCAAAATAATGTACTACAGTATTGTACACCTTAAAAAGGCCTACAATAATGTCCTCAATGGTCTATCTCTTAGGGATAACCCACAATAACCATTTTTTATCTTTTACTTTTTACGAGAAATAAGGGCTTATTTACGAAGCGATTTTAAGCAATACAGCATTAATCCTTATCCAATTAAGTACCTTAAATACATTGTGCATTTAATATAGATCAATATGACCCTTTACAGCATGTAATTTAAATGAATATCTTAGAAGATATTAGAGATTTAAAAAGTGGGCGCAGAGTGCGTTGGCAGCGGTCGGGTAGTACAGGATAAGTAGGATTGTAATTCATATTACTTTGGCTTCATAGTAATTGCGAATATCATGTGTGTTCATTATACTCAAAATAAACCTAATAGTATTATTCCAAGTAAGAGACCGCGAAATGGCTTAGATGTTTAGATTTTTGGATGTTTGTTTCTCAATGATGCAAAGACGGCCAAACGGATTTAGATCGAATTTGGCACAAAGATATATTATATCATGGATACTTAGGTAACAGATAGGATACCTACTTTATCCCGGTAGTAGGTTCCCGGGTGATATTTTCCGACAGCTATACGGGCCAAGCCACTGGCAAAAGTACTATTCCTATAATTATGTTCGGTGTCTGGTAAATGATTGAATGTCTGTATAGGTAAAATAGGAGCGTTAAGAAAAACCAGGAAGACTTATATTCAACTAAACCAAGCCCTATGTCACCGTCTTCTTACTCTGAATACTATTACTTTTATTTTAAAAACACCAACACACATGATGTTCTCATAAACTATGAATCCTAAGTAATATGAGTTATAATCCTACTACTAATAATATTATATATGTGAAAATATGTATGATTGGGTGTTTGTTTCTCAATCATGCAAAAATCGCTGAATGGATCTGGATCGAAAATAGCACACAGAGTCTATATTACCTATATAACCTGGAATAACACATTCTTATCGCAGTAGTACGTCCTCTTGCATTAATTTCCGACATCCACGCGGGCGAAGCCGCGGGCAAAAGCTGGTAAGAAATAAATCTACCTACTTAATCTTACATATCTACTTTTACGCGATGCGGAACGTAAAAACCATAGATAATTTAAATAATAAAACCTATCTATTTCAAATTATAATTTTGAATTCAGAATGCCAGTCTTTGTTTTTCCCAAGGATCTAAATCGCTCGGGTTACCATATCACACGGCGAGCATTTCCAAGGAATATTGGTACAAATTATGCGACTGCGGATTCTTTCACTCGAGATAATGTATTCGATTCCGGACCGAGTCGATGGCATCGTTCACGCGAGCTTCGAATGTTAGGCGACGTTTTATTCGTTACTACGGAAACTCGATTAAAAATCGAATGAGAATCGATTTGTTGTTCGCGCCCAATTCTTGTTTGTTATGCATTTGAATTTGGTTTAAAATTGGAATCATAAATTAGAGCTGAGTAGAGACAAGAGTTCATTGTAGAGTAATATTTCATGTTAGTTTTTAATAACTAATCCAAATAGATTGTTTGTAAGGTCAATACATTAACTTTTACCTGCAATAAATTATATTTAAACGGTAGAAACTTCTAACCGTTCTATTTGCATAAACTTTTACTTTAACCATTTACTGTGCACTATGAAACGACTAGTAATCACAAATAGCTTCGTCTGTTTAAGTGGAAGTTAATTTCTTAGGTGATTTTCTTTGAATTATGCCTCAGTGATAGGTTGGCGCCACCCTGGTGGCGTAATGGAAAGCTATACTGAGCTATCTAATCAAACAATGGTAACATTTTTGAATATTTACTGTGTATGAATAAAATCTTTTAACTGTCATTCTCCATTCATCATCATCATCATCATTCCAGCCGAAAGACGTCCACTGCTGGAAATAGGCCCTCCTGGAATTACGGGGTGGGTTTGCTATAATGACCACGCTTGGTGGGTTAGCGATTGCAGTATAAAGTTGGTAGCAAAGTGCATAGAGAACGCTGCTGCTCATTCTCTATACCCAAAAGGTTTAGGTAGTTAAAAAAGGGTAAACAAAACGTAAAAAGGATTTTTTATAGTTGACACTTTCTTCTTTAAAAATGCGTTCTAACAAAATTAAATGTATTTTCGATCACACGATAATTTCCTCTTTTATTATAGTACGTTCAACTTTATCATTTACTCTTAAACTACTCTTCGTAGATGGAACTGCTTGATCACAATTTTTTATTTAGATCTATTTTAATAATATAATATTTTGTAATCCGTCCCTTGTAAAGAGCCCAAAAAGACAGGTTCCCCAAACCTTTTAGATAATACAAGGCATTAGATAACGTTGCTAAATTGAAGAGTACAACTGTGACGTAGTCTGGCAACTGAAGTGGCAGGTATTACGTTTAGTCGGTTATCCAAATGCCTTTGTTGACAGTGCTCTCGACATTTGCGAATTTATGCGTGTGTTTCGTATCGATTTAGTTGAATTGTGATATTATTAGCTTGTTTCTTTGTTTTGTTTTTGTTATTGTTATTTATCTTTATAGGTTTTTAAATTCGTATCGTGAAAGGTTTTGCATCTATGAGTCACGTGGTTTTATTTGTTTACCCTTTTTTTACTACCTAAACCTATGGAGTATAGTAAGTCGTTTAGTCGCCTCTTACGAAACTCACAAAAAATTTGATGGTGCTTTTCTTTACGCCTGGCACCACATGGATATCCATTTAATTAAACCGAAATCAGCAGCGTAGCGTATCCCCATAGTTATAGCATAACGTAACATCACACCTTTATTCGTCTAAGGGTTAGCCAGAAGTGTATCTATACCAGATCCACCAAGCAAGTTTTGATGCCCATGTAATAGGCGAGCCATTGCGATAACACGAGCATACATGAATCCAGACTGCAGGCCGTTATTAAAAAATCCAGATGGAAAAACACTATGCCCGATTCGAGGGTCACATTCAGGACCTCAAACACTAGACAATCAAGGCAATCGAATGCGAATAGTATGTCAACATCATCATCATCATCTCAACCGAAAAATGTCCACTGCTGGGCTCAGGTCTATCCCAATCACTCTAGCTCTGACTGCTACCGTAGCCTAAAGCAGACGGTCTGTTTTTTCTTAGTAATTGTCATTATTGCGGGGAGGTTGCCGCCATGTTTGGCAGGCGGGTTGGTAATCACAATATGGTGGTAAAATGCATAGAGTACGGTGCTGCCCATTCTCTAGTACGTTTTTAAGTCGCCTTTTACGACGCCCACGGGAGAAAATGAGATAGTGTTATTCTTTACATCTGGCATCATACGGCGCCATAAATCATAGTATGTCTGTGTTTATAGAATCAGAGCGAATTTTGAAACTTCCAATCGAGAACCAATAGTACCGTTTAGAGATGTAAGCTCGATATTCGGTGCATTTACGAGATCATATCGATACACGACGGCGAATATTTTGCGCTTTGAACGAAGACTGTCACTTGCAGACAACGTTACGATAAAATACCGATTTTTGTAACAAAACACCGGTTTTTCCGAAATTGTTCCATTGGTTACATAATTGGGGCTTGGTTTTTTTATTCGTTTTTTTTGGGGTATTTGTTTTGGTGATTGTTCGTAAAGCTTATTTTGGGCTATATTTTCGTGAGTGATGTTGGGCAAAAATTTAAATCATTCAAAAAAGATTTTACTTCACATAAACCTTCACGGGCACTTGTGAAACGTCAGAAGCTCCTAGGTTCCAATTGATCGTTTCCTTTGGGGAATAGTAGGCAAGAAACTCCACGGTTACTTTAAAAAAAATATTTGGTTTATACAATGTTTTCAAATTTCATTTGAGATATGGGAGGATAGTGTAGGCCCATCAACAAGTACCAGGTATACAATATAATACAATAGAAAATATTGTATTTGTTGTGCTAACTTTAGTGCTTTGGTTTCATAAGGAGGAACTGGAGAAGTTATTAGGTACCTAGTCGTTCTACATCATCTCGGCATCTACAAAGCCTTTTCCCAATTATATTGACATCGGCTTCCGGCCTAACCGAATGCTCAGATGCTTCATATGAAATACCAGTATTTCACATGGAGCGACTGCTTATTTGACCTCTACAACCCAGTTACTGGGAAGGCGGGCTGTCAGACTTTCGGGCTTTTGAATTAATTAGGTGTTCAAGTAGTCTATAAATCAGTGGTCATCAAGAAACAGAGACTGAAGAGTTACAGATATGTAAGCAGCCTATAATATTGTCACTGACGGGACAGGTCTCCTATTTGTGAGAGGGAGTAGGCCATTCACAATGTGGGCCCAGTGCGGGTTGGTAGATGTCACATGTTTTCGATTTTTTTGGTTCTAGGACTTGGTGGTTTCCTCACGATGTTTTTCTTCACCGTTTTGAGAGCAGTGGTTATGAAATAATTTACACAAAGTAAAGCGCCTGTAAGGGTTCGAATTTACGTCCTACAATAAAATTTGTTAGTCGCGGGTGATTCCACAGGGCAAGATACTGAACTTTAAAAGATGTAAATAATCGCCACGCTTACCAGGCGGGCTGGCGATCGTAGTACGTTGATAAAATCCATAGAGAACGCTGCTCCCATTTTTTGTAATAAGTTCGTCGCTTTTTACTACACCTACGGAAAGAAATGGGATAGTGCGATTCTTTATATCCCGCACCACACACAACATGACTTTTCCTTTGCACACAAGTTTGAATTGTTTGAACTTTTCAACTCCAATTGTTTCTGAAAAATCGCATTATAGGAATATTTCTAAACAGTACGTATCTATAAACACAGGTAAAACCAACCCACCCTAACAACAAAACCAGTGCTCCAGTGAAACGGAGGTGAAATTAGAACAATTAACCAGCCGCCGAAGCCGCGGTGGCCACAAACAGTGCCGCCGGTGATAGTGGCTAATGACTTGTTAGTACTGCCGCCAAATACACACATGCGATAACTAGTGTTGTGGATAGTCGATACTTCATTGATTTATGTCGATATTTTTCCATGGACACGAATTTTGAACTTTGACTTTGCAGTGACTGTACGACATTATACATAACCGCTGCCAGCGGAGGTGTCACGAACTAATGATCACTTTAAAAGCTGTTTGATTAGTGTGAATATTGCTTTTGACATTGCTTCTCCGGAGTCTAGATTGGTACTCGATTGATGGCAATAGGCTCGCCCGCAATTGTAAAAGTGCTGCCCCATTTTGACTTAATGATAACTGGTAAAATCTACTATAGGTACATCTTTGCCTATACCTTAGGGAATTGGAGGCATGATGTTTTGTTTTATCTTTTTTGGAGTGATACTTAAAACTATCATAGTGACACGGAATACTGGTAACGGCAATTAAAGATCCTGTATAGGAGTATCAGTCTTTTGTAATAATAGAAAGACTAGCAGTGCTCTTCTCCTTTTAAACTTAAAGGTGGCATCATTAAGAGGTCATGCGATTACTGTAACTAAATATTTAAATGGTGGCAATAATTAGTGCACATTCGACAGTCCAGTAATATTCGTCATCGTTTCATCCGAAAGATGTCAACTGCTAGATATAGGCCTCCCTCAAACTCCGCCACTTTGACCGGTTTTGTGCTTACTTCATCCAGTGGATTCCTGCAGCCTTCCCCAGGTCATCGGTCCACCTTGCGAGAATCCTTCCAAATCTACGTGTTCCGGTACGCAGTCGCTACTCTTTTGTTCTGCGAGAATTATTAGCCAAACGTAAATGACACACATAAATGAAAAACATCGATATAAAACCACAACACAAGCGCAGCTCTGGCAAGTGAGCGACGACCGACCGCAGTCGCCACTATACCGCCATCTATAATTGGTTTGCTCTGCAGTTGATTTTTATCTCCAATTATTGAGTTTTCACGCCAATTAAATATTATCTAGCTTCCGGTGGAAGCCGTAATGTCGATATAATCATACCGTTTCTAGAAATGGCACAACCCTTAGCAGTAATACGTTTGTTGAATAAATGATTTAATTATAAACTCTCTAGAGGTATTTTAAAGTAGATAATGATTGTAATACCTCTTCGTTTCCGTTCTAATCTAACATAATTGTATATCGATGCAACTTTTTTATTGGTGCAATCCGATAATTGTGAATAATTGGCTACGTTTATTGCTATATCGATGAGGCAGTAATGATAGATGACAGAACAAAAGAAAAAAAAACAAATAAGCTGAAAAAAGAATTATCTGAAAGAAAAGAAGAAGAAGTAAAAAAAAGAAGTGGAGTGTGAATTGTCTGTAAGTGTGAAGTGTCTTGAGCTGGCTCGTGAGGTTGTCGATATGAGGGATGTTGATACAGAAGTAATTGTGCCGATAGTAGAGACGGGCAACGGCATAATAGCGAAGAGCCTCCACTAATACCTCAGGAGGCTCTCGTGAGGCACCAAAACTAAGGGCTTGATCCAGAAAGTGGTACTTCTGGACATGGCTCGTTTTGTTAGAAGCTTCTTCAGATATATTATTCACTCAAAATCAACTGCACTGTACGATGCCGCTGTCGTTTGCCGCGTTATCATTAAATTCTGTTAACATTGAATGCTAAATGTGATTAAACGACATTTCATAATAAATCGAATCACTAAGCTGTCTTCTATTACATACATATAAGAATCTTAAAGGAAATCGGACACGTTTCATACAAAATTTTGACCAATACTGGAAGTGACCAGCGAAAAATATGTGTTACGCTGGTCGGGAAAGCCCTCCTTATATTTTTTTACTATTGCGCCGTACCTTGTACCGTGTGGTGCCGGACGTAAAGAATAACACTATCCCATTTCTTCCCGTGGGTGTCGTAAAAGGCGACTAAGGGACTTACTAGAGAATGGGCAGCAGCATTCTCTATGCATTTTACCACCATACTGCGATCGCCAACCCGCCTGCCAAGCGTGGCGATTATGGCAAAACCCCCAAATTGGGAGAGGCCTAAGTCCAGCAGTGGACGTCTTATGGCTGAAATGATGATGATTGCGCCGAATGGCTACTAACACAAGACAATTCAGTAATTTGAAAGCACTGAAAATTCTGTTTTCGGCATTAGTTCGTAGTCATATTGAATACTGCTCCATCATCTGGTACCCAGTACATAACATTCACATCTAACGAATTGAAAGAATTTAAATAAAATTTATAAAAAGACTCTTTTATGGAGCAGGTACAAGGAATACAGTTAAAAGTATGAAGATAGACTGAATTACTTTAAAATGAAACCTTTGCGCTGGCGTCGAGATTATGCAGGTCTAATTTTCTTTTCTTATTTTCTTTCTAAGGCGTGGATTGCCCACAGCTTCTATATTTAGTAAATATTAGTACACCCGGTCGTCAGCTAGACTTCATAATTATAAACCTTTTGCTCCTGGTGGCCGCAAAACCAAGTACGGGAGTAATGCCCCCCTTTCCTATGTTCTCAGAAGGTGTAACGATATTTTTCACAATTTTGATTTTGACATATTTTCAGGCAGCATCGCTAAATTTAAAAGAGCTGTGCTCAATAATATGCAATTTTTGTAATTTTGCTCATTATATTTGTAACGTAATGTAATTTTTGCTCAG
Organism: Aporophyla nigra; assembly: GCA_947507805.1. NCBI lineage: Eukaryota > Metazoa > Arthropoda > Insecta > Lepidoptera > Noctuidae > Aporophyla > Aporophyla nigra. The sequence goes on along the minus strand of OX382292.1, from coordinate 18,096,519 downwards.
TTTTGTTTTTTTTTTTTCTCTCTATTCTATTTTGTGTGTTTTTTAAATTGTCCTTTTAGTTTGTTACTTAATTCAATCTTATTTAATTTAATTCATTTGTTTAATTTAATTCAATATATTTAATTTAATTCAATTCAATCTTATTTAATTTAATTCATTCTATAAAATGTTGTTGATGTTAGTTTTGGTTACTTTGTTATTTTGTTATCCATCTTTGTATTAATTAATTATTGTTTAGTGAGATTTTAATAAAATGCTGTGCTCACCTATAATTTAGATGCATGCAATGCATGCAATGCATTGTGAATGTCTTTGTGTGTATTTAGTTGGTTTGCCTAAATAAATAAACATGGCTGACAATATTTAATTGTAATACAGTTAGTTGCATCGTCAAAAAAAAAAGAGTAAAAGCGTAGACATTAAAAGCAACACCTTCTCAGATTTCACTTAGTACTATTAAACAGTAAATAAAGTAAGTAACAGACCCAACATTTATCTTAGATACAATCTAAATTCTACCGCGCACCCATCCGGGCGCTGAACACAAATAACTACTTAAAAGGTCAACTTTCTCACTATTAACTTGTTCAGACATTGGCGCGTATTGATTTATGCTAGTTTGTTAGTTGTAGTTAGGATTTAAAATATTAAACACAACTAACTATTTACAGTAAGTACTGAGTTAAATGATTATCTAACTAACTATACAAATAGCGCACGTGGTTGACAAAAATGTTTCTGGTTTTAGCATACTAATTTTGGGTGTTTTTAATGCACCACATTTAAGATGATTAATTAGGTGAGTACTACATGTCAAAAAATTATATTATTTTCATTAATTGAACTATAGTGTAAAAAAACATTATTTTATTTATACTGGAGTTAGTGAGGCATCTCGTTTACCTAATTTGCATTTCATGCAGTACATTCCTCCTCATCATCATCATCATTTCTGCCGAAAGACGTCCACTTCTGGAAGGCCCATGCTCCTCCAAAAAATGGAGGGCTTAGCAATAGTCACCACGCTTGAGAGGCGGGTTGGTGATCGCAGTATGGTGGTAAATTGCATGGAGAACGCTGCTGCCAATCCGCTGGAAAGTCCCTTGGACGATACCTACGGGAAGACATGGGATGGTGCACATCTTTACATCAGGCACCACACGAAATACATTTACCTACTTTTGCATTTTTGTTAATCGTTAAGTAAATCTTCAACTTACGAGAGTTAAACGACGACCATTATTCCATCCTACAAATCGTATCCTACTAATATTATAAATGTGAAAGTTTGGATGTTTGTTACTCGATCACGCAAAAACGGCTAAACGGATTTGGATGAAATTCGACACACAGATACATAGTTTACAACCTGAATCAAAACATAGAAGACTTTTATCCCAATAGTCCGTTTCCGTGGGATAATTTTCGACATCCACGCGGGCGAAGCCGCTGACAAAAACTAGTGGTGTGTAAATAAGTTGCTAAGCTCAACCCTCTCTATATTTTTACGGTCTAAAACATAGTAGGATTTACATCCTTGCAAATTTCTGAAGCATAATTTCAACATATGCGACCAACAAGGTACAAAGTTTCTATACGTATACCTATTTATAAGGTGCGTTTAACATATTGGACAACTATATCCTATAGTATATTCGAACTATGACGCTTTCTAAGGGCGTAATTGACTTTGTATACCTACTAATAATAGCAAATACAATTAATGGCAACAAATGTATTTACACAGGGATGTAATTAGTGCCTTGCCATGTAATATTGCAGCTGTAACAGAAGTAATACAAATGCTATTATAACACACTTCTGCCGTATACTTTAAACTTGGCAGGTTTATTCTGTAAAAACGTCATGCTAGAGATTAACAGCTCACTTGAAAATCACTTCCCCTGTATTAACACGTTTTTATTATCTTGGTGTGCTTTTATATGCGTATCCATATCCAGATCCGTGGATATCCGAGTGAGAACAAAGATCTGTGTCCGTATTCGTCTCTTTTTTGCGGATCTTTCACGGATCCTTATCGTATTAGTTTTCAATACATAGATAAAATTCAATCAAAGGTGATTAGGTAGCAATGAAAAACCATCAAATTCCATTAAGATTATTTTTACTTCTTTAAAATCAGGCTAAAAATTAATTTGGCACCTTTATATTGCAAACATTTATTATAGTGAGTTAGTATATAACTCAAAGGTACTAAATAAACGATCAAACCGTCATGTGGCGTCAACTATCGTTTCAAAATCTCGCGCATCGACACCGATTGGGTAAGAAAGTTAAGAGTCGTTTCCGTATCCATATCCGCGGATCTTGACACCGAATATCCGTATTCGCGGATCTACATTTTTAACGATCTGCCACAGCACAAGTATGAATCCTCCTATCCTTTTGCTGTGCCCTACAGGGTCCATAATGATCTAAATTATATAATTACCACCTAAGTTCACATTATGGTAAAGCAATAAAGATATGGAGTATTGAGTATTGAATGTTACAGATGTTTACTGTTATTTGATCGTGATTTTCACCCTTCAAAACTTCGGGTAAATTTGAAACTTTGAATACGTATCAAATACCGATGACAATACAATTATTTCATATTTGTGCCATTATCCTGGTTTGGATCACCAGGATAGCCAAAATGAAAAAAAAAACGAAGAAATATGCTTTTGTAGCTAGCCGAACAAAAAAAATAGAAAATAAATTTAATATGGTTTTCTATGAAAGCATCTTTTTTAGTTTTTAAACTATTATACAATTTAACCAGACATTTTTATAGAATAGCCCTAGTGAACTTCTCAAATGAGATTCTATGAAAGCATGTTTTTTAAACTATTATACAATTTAACCAGAGATTTTTACAGAATAGCCGCGGTGAACTTCCGAAATAAGAAGTTTGGCAAGCTAACTTATATGGGTAATCTGTCAAAAAGGGAAACGAAATTAACCGGATTATGACCGTAACAACCTTAACAGCCAAGTTCTTAACAGTATAATACTAAGAGGAAATACATAAGTTACATTTTATATGACGAAGTCTTTTTGGTATTTTTTAAGAACAACAGTTAGTATAGTTTCGTTGAAAAATAAACAATACTGCTAACTTACTTACTTTGCGGAAGACATTCTTTACTCGTCTTTGTAAAACTGAAATCATCTTGAAATTCTGTTTAAAAATAAAACAATTTTACCACACCGCGGCGTCACAAAGAACTTAAACCTGCTTTTACGTAAAACTTAAAAGAAAACATTGTATTGTTCTGCTTTTTTTTATGGGGAATCATTAAATGTCTTCTCCCGCTCTGGGCGGAGCTAGGGCATGTCAGACTTTTACTGACTAAAACCCACCCGTGTTCCTTCAGTTGCCTATGTGCCAGGGTCACGGTATCTCTTTCGAACAATCTCGCGACCCTGGCAGTCTCGCGACCCTGGTAGAATGATCTGCTACTGAAATGATTCGCGTTCACTATCAAGTTGAATTGTTCAAGTTTACTTCCTCAATCGACTTCAAATCTTAGAACAAGTTGTTTGTTATTGCTGCAAGCTGAAAAAATATTGTTTTTGTCAGTCCGTGTAATGCTGGACGTCAGGAATAGCATGATTCCATTACTTCCAGTGGGTATCATAAGAAGCGACTAAAAGACTTACTAGAGCATGGACATCAGCGTTCTCTGTGCATTTTACCACTAAACTGTTATTACCAACCCACCTGCCAAGCATGGCGATTACGATGAAACCCCCCTTTTAGGGGACCCTATGTCCAGCAGTGGTGTCTTTCGGCTGAGATGATGGAGATGATGATGCTGAAAAAATACGTCAGAATAGCTCTGCAGGCGTGACATGACATTTCTAGTTCTATTCTACTTAGAACAGACATAGTTATTTCTATGCATCTTAAGATTTCTTCCACTCGAGCACAGGGTGACCCAAAGACTCGCGTTTCTAAAGAAACATAGATCGATATATTTATTCTTTCCATAAAAACAGGGTGGTAGCTAGTGATGAAATTAAGCTGCAATAGCTCCGCAGACGTGACATGATAATTTCTAGTTCTATTCTACCAAGAGTAGACACAATTCTTTCTATCAATTTGTTGTGTCCAAATGTGACATCTACCAACCAGCACTGGCGTTGTAGATTACAGCTCACTCCCTTTCGAAGTGGGGAGGCCTGTGTCCCAGCAGTGGGAACATTATAGGCTGAATATGACCGGGCAATTTCAGACTTATCTCGTTGATGACTCCTAACTTGACCTCTTAACCTGACTAGACTCCTAACTTTTACCAGTGGCTTCGCCCGAGTTGAGGTTAAAAATTATCTCACGGAAACATATTACCAAGATAAAAAGTATCTGAGTGCCAAATTTCATCCAGGTCTGTTCAAGAGTTTTTGAGTGATTGAATCAGAAACATACTAATTTTCACATTCATAATCATTATAGTAGGAAGTCGGGTTAGTAGGATAAGTCATACGCACAATGTTTTTCCTTCACCGTTGTCAGTCATATCCAAGATGAACTCAGAAAGTATTTAACATGAATTAAAAAACACATTGGTACTTTCCCGAAAGTGAACAAAAAACTTAGTACCTACATGGTGAGGCCATAACTACAGGGCCACAATTGGTTTTATCATTGCGATTCTTATATCCCTTGCTGCCTCTACAAGCGATGACCTAAGCCGAGGTCCGTACCCAACAGGAGATGCCCTGAGCGAGTAGTCGCTCTAGTTTAAAGTTTTTAAGCCCCGGCTGGGCTGGAGGCCTTTTTTTTTGGATGGGAAATCATCAAATTACTTCTCCCGTTCGGAGCAGGAGGGCGTGTCAGACTTTTACTGACAAAAACCCACCCGTGTTCCTTCAGTTGCCCATATGCCAGGGCCACGGTAACACGGTTTCGAACGAATCTGTCAGATTAATTAATTCGTTGAAATAGCCACAGGCAAGTCCGATTATTCAGACGAATACCTCATAGGTTGACCTGATGTCATTCCTAAATAAAGTGATTGTTCTTGATGAAAAATAACTTGTGCAAAAATACTTGCAGACATCAAAAGGGTACTGTTGGCGACTGTATTTATAACCTGTCACAATTGCAAGTGACTGTCGATGCCTGTACATGCGAACGCTCGTCACTACATAGTCGAGCACTGTTGTAGATGTACAACATGACGCGTCCGATGCATTGTTCTCGAGGCTCTTCGTTATAAATAAAGTATTATCTGCAATAATAACTTGCTCGATTGAACTGAACAATACGCTCAGCGGACGTGTGGGCGGCGGATACTATCGACCTATTGACGGGAATTGTATAGAGCTGGTGATGCAGCATTCTGCATTGGCTTGCCATTTACTTATTTAAATGGTAACTTGATTGCCATTAAACAAGCTGTAAAACAAAGTTATCCCATTAAAGAGCTTAGAAATTCTAGACTGTTCATGATTTTCCTATAAGAAGACATTTAATATGAAATTTCTGAATATGAAACTGGCGGACAAACGCGTAGAAAATATTATAAAAAGGTCAATGTCAAGTTCTGATATAGAAATATTTGCTCTATGCGAAACAATTTTCTATTTGGGACTTTGCCTTGTAACGAAAAAGCTGAAAACTAAAATGAAACTAAACAAATTTTGACAATTTTATTGCTTATTATTTGATTCGCACGAATTTCCTCGCCCGAAACGTGTCATTTACCTAATACGTATTCCTGGACTTGTCAATTCGCTCACAAATAAATTAACTTCTTGCGTATTGATTACAGAAAATAATGAACCTATTATTTAAAAGTGGCGAATAAATTCGTGCGTATCGACTACTAAACCACTTTTTTAAGTAACAGGTATACTTTCATACAAGGGTACCTAGTCAAAAACACCAACAAAAAGTATAAAATGGTATTATCATCTTCATAAACATGCCATCAACGACTCTTTGTTGAGGTCCAGCCTGATTTAATTGCGTACAGCGTTAATTGGCCATTGTCCTTTAATATTGTGCCCTCGCCCTCCGCTAACTATAGCCGATTGTTTTTGTGCCCCGGTGTGCCTTGTGCCCTGTACCTTAATGTGCAGTCGTGATGTTTGCTTACCGTTTAGATATCGATTGAGATGTTTTTGAAGGTATCAGGGTAATTATTCTAGTTAATATTTTTTGTCGATAATTTATTGAAGGGTTTTATATTAACTTTAATACAATATACAAACTACTCGTAACACTAAAATAAATACATTATGTACAGACGCCAGCACATCAAGGTACCCGAAACTGTCAAATTAAAGAAAAAAACAAAGAAAAAAAAAAGAAAAAAACAATTTTTTTTTAAAAGAAATTTGACTGATTGTAGTAACTCGATGTGCTGGCGTCTGACAATTGCAGAAAAAAAGGGTAAAAAGCTCACTGGCATTGTTTTAGATTTGAAAAGGTATCAATCATTATAAATTATGATAAAGTTTTATCTATGAGTTTACTAAATTCTACAGTGGACGTCTTTGTTATGTTAATTACTAATAATAAATCGTAGGTTTTGCTCTTTAAAGGCAAAAAAGAAGGAAAATAAGATAATTTGCAGTAAACATGACGCCCACGAGGATTATAAAAAAAAATACAAGTTGGGGGAAACTATATGGAGCAACATACTATATAATAAAAGCTGGTCGTCGAAATAATTAATTAATATTAAAAACAAAATAGTTTTCTGCACTCTTTCTGCATACCCTACTAATATTATAAATGTGAATGTAAGTTTGGGTTTTACACTTTCACACGAAAACTACTTAACTGATCATCATGAAAATTTGGACACATATTCTTACAGGTCTTAGAAGTAACATAACATAGGTACTTTTTATAAAAAATATATATATGAAAGATAAAAAAAAATTGTCAAAAAATCTCAAAATCTAGCTATTTCAACGCCTTCTAGCATTCTAGTAATGAAGTTCCAAAAAAAATTTGACCCAGCCGAAATCGCGGACAGAAGCTAGTAAACTATAATTGTGTCAAATTTCATACTCCTCCGTCTGCGTAATTTTCGTTTTCACGTATTAATATATAGATTACAACTTGGCATAATACACAGTTAGTTATAATGTAGCAATATACATCTTAACTAACTTTTAACCTAAATCAATTAGAAACGGTCTTCAAGTGTTGTGGTATGTGAAGATTCGCAGTAAAACTCTATGAATAATCCTATTATATTTCATAACCATAAAAAAACTGGCTCTAATACAATAAATAATACTCAATAAGCAAACTTAAATTTGAGGCCATGAGACCCAAAGTTGGCTAACTACTTAAACATCGTACAACACTTTACTTCTGAAAACTACAGTAAAAAGGAAAAAATAGAAGCCATGATTTAAAATATTTGTAACTGTAGAAAATCAATGTATTTTATTATTCTTTGGTGCCCAAATCTCTTAATATGTAATATTCCTTATCTTTTAGTGATCTATGATTATTATTATTATTTTGTTTAGATAGGCCACTCTGGCTCTCATGGCCTCATATCATCATTATGTCAGCCGAAAGCCGTCCACTGTTGAACATAAACCTCCCCCAACATGGAGGGTTTGCCATAATCACAACGCTTGGCTGGACATAAGTAAATTAAATGTCAAATATAAGAAGACGATCATTCAGCAACCAGTACCAACACAATCTCTCAAATCTCTTAATCTGCAGATCCCCAGATTACGCACTATTAAACAACAAGGAAAGAATTCGCGACAGAAAAAAAAACATAATAGCTTCCAACGATGTTACAGGACAAAGGCGCTTAAGAAAACCTGCCTCCACTGTTCTTTGAATTATATACATAATCATAATAATTAAATGTCGCAATGAGGAGCCGTGTTATCAGGCGGACGCAGAATGATGCTACTGACCACTTCACGTCACTCTTTTAAAACCACACTTACAAAATACCCGACATTCATTGCTGGCTTTAAACCAAAATGGGCAGTACCCTTTCAAATGTTTAACGCAAAGGATAATGCCCACTTTTTTTTGTCGCCGATCAAGACGTGCTACAGTGTAGGATAGTGTCAGTCCAAGAACCAGTTAGGCAAATTATCTGCGAGGAATCAGTGACTCCACCTGCCGTTCAGGGCTTCGTTTATTTATTTATGTATTCTGTGTTGCAAAGTTCGCGTGATGAGACGCAATGTATTGTTGTAAATGGCTCGCATGGCAACTTTTATTTTTACTTGTTGACGGCCCTATTGAATAAACTTTGGAATGTATTAGAAATAGATGGCGGAGTTATTATTTATGTGCGGTTGTGGTTTTGGGTTTTTTGTTGCGGAATATTTTCTGTATTCATTAGAGAGGTTTGTCTAATTATATATTCTTCAGCCTTCTTTAAATTTGTAGGTACAGTCACGAACAACTCAACTCAACAACAACAACTTACGCAAGATTCGAAAGCGATTTTCACATAATGTTTTGATACTTATGGTGTTGCGGAAATTATTTACGAAAACATAAAATATCGAAATTGATGTTTCCTCAAAGTTCGTTTAGCAATCGCTATTTCATGAGAAAATCTCTTTTGAAATATGTCTAAGTGTTAAGTATTAGGCATACAAGTCATCATCATCTGCCTAATCTTTCACCAACTATATTGGAATTGGCTTTCAGTCCAACCGAATGCGGCTGAATACCAGTATTTTACAAGAAACCCGCCTATCTGACCTCCATAACCCAGTTACTGGGTAAAATATTCCCCTTGGTAAACCTAGCTGTCAGATTTTGGGGCTCCTGACGACAAAACCTGACGTAAAAACTGTCAAAGATGGACGAATGACAACCGGTACCAATGGCTCAACGTGCTTCCGGGATCGAATTGTTTTAGGCATTAAGTATCAATCGCCAATGTTCAGATGTCTTAAAAGTTATCACACAATTTCATCTTTTCATTATTTAAATCACACAAAATGTTGTTCGTATTTCTATTATAGCTGGTACAATCCCATACAAAGATGATGATGTACACATTTAAAAACTCAAATAAACAACGAATTTTATTATTGATTTCACTCCAAAGTAACAACAAAAACACATCAAAATATCTGACAACTTATTCAACGAAATCACAAAACAAATACAATAAACAATAAATATTTAGACAATAACAAATAGTTTAAACTTTTAAAACTAAAGACAAACCCAACAAGGTATTAACGCTATGCAACATTGAAGATTTTTCAATCAGCCACACAGCTGGGTGTCTAATTAAAACTATAATGATCCATCCTATAATAGTATTGAAAAACTAATGTTCCCATAACCAGCATTATAATAATGAATAATAATTCGTAATTAGTAATTGTGTAACAAAAACTATTTACTATTTAGTGGAGCATAAAAAGTTAGTGATTTGGAATTTAAGCTCACCTTCGTGACTAAATGTTATAAGATTTTTAGTTTTAATTTGAGCAATTATTTATCAGGTATTACTAAATATTATTTAATTTGGAGTGGTAAACTAATAGTTTATTGAGTTATTTTTGTTTAACTTTAAAGTACCATATTTGCAAGAATATATTCGCCCGATACAGGCGAAACACCATTTTAAATAATATTTAATTTTCTGTAGGCGATTCGCATGATATAATTTAATTGTGGGTGAATTAACAACTCAAGAAATACGTATTAGGTAATTGGCAGGGAAGTCGGTGACAAATAAAAACTTTTTTACAAAAAAAAAACAACCGACTTCCTTAAAAACACTACAAAGTGAAAAATAACTTTAATTTCGGAAGTCGGTGTCTTAGGATCTGTATATATGGTTTTTTTGCCACCGACTTCCGAAATTAAAGTTATTTTTCACTTTGTAGTGTTTTTAAGGAAGTCGGTTGTTTTTTTTTGTAAAAAAGTTTTTATTTTTAAATTTTTAGTTGTGGTATCCACCCCGCACTAATTCCAAACAAACAATGCATATTTATGCGATTGCAGAAATCGACGTTGATTTGCTGTCATTTTTTAAAGAGTTCCGGTGTCTATCTCTGGAACTCATCATCAGATCTATATGAAATTTATATGGGACCATTTCAAAATAAACCTAAGAATTTTGCAAATCCGTCTATACATGACGTAGTTATGGCCGAACATACATTAAAAAAAAAATATATATAAACATCCGAATTGAGAACCTCCTCTTTTTTGAAGTCGGTTAAAAACTAAAATATATATCCAAAATCCTATTAAAGTTATTTTTCAGTTTATAGAGTTTTTTTACGGAAGTCGGTTGCTTCCTTTTTCCGTTTTTTTTTTCTAAAGTTTAGAAAATAGTGCACTAGCGCACAGAAGTGCTAAGAATAAAATATTTTGAAATAGAATGTAACACGGAAATTAATTAATCATGTCTCTTTTTAGAATTTTTTTTGATTTAGACTGGTAAAATAGAGCACTGACTTCTAAATGTTTCAAATATATGCCGTGCGCACTATTTAACAGTAAAACCACAACCACGCACACCCATCACAGATCACGCCTCACCTTTCCCTCAAGATTTACTCTCCGACAGGTTAATTATTAATTACAATTGCTAATCAAAATCAATTTATTGATTTTCACTATCTTACATTCATTTCCTTCGCTAAGTAAGTCGTAAATCAAAATCAATTAAAACAGGTTTTATTGATTATGGGCAAAGATTAATGCACATTATTGTATAATTTCATATATTTATTAATTTATGTGTATATGTATACGAAGACATATATTGGTTTATTACTGAAGATGAGCTTGCTTGTATCAACTAACTATATGGTCAGCAAATAACTCTATAAATAAAGAACAATTAATTCAATAATTAATTCAATAATTCTTTCTTTATTTTATCTTCCTCAAATAAAACAAGTACAAGCTAAATACATACTATTAAACCATACTATGGAACCAACTTAAGACAATACTGACACTAGAGTTGAATGTCGGCGGATCGATCCCCACGAAAAACTTGAATTTTTGTGTTGCTGTTTTTGTTTTTGTTTGTTTTTTTTTTTTTGTTATTTAATTTTTTCTGAGTATTTTTCTCTTTTGTCATTTTAATTATTTGAAGTAATTTGAAGGGGACGTTATAGTGTTATTATGTCTTCTAGAACTGGTACAAAAACCGACCGCAAGATGGCAGAGAAAGCAATATGCTTTAAATGCAAGAGACTAGTGGACACTAAAAAAACAGCCTTATGTTCAGTGTGTAACAATCGGTATGAACCAGATTGCGATGGTTACCCAGAGCAAACCTACCGTCTCATGGACCAGGAATCTAAAAACAAATGGAGATGTAAGTCATGTAAGACATGCAAAAGCCAGAAAATCTTAAACACTAGCCAATTATCTCATATTACAACGAGGAGAAAAGCAAACCTGCACCGAAACTGCTCCTCTCCAGAACCAAGTGGAAATATCCTGGAAAATAAAGAACACGGAACTGTGACACCCGCCATTCAAAAATCTTCTGATATCATGGACTCTCACATATTATCCGAATACGGGAATTCAGATGAATCATATAATACTCCCAGTAAACTGTCTCAGAGTGTAGACGGCACAATATCTGAAACACTGACAGTATTAGAAATGAAAGACTCCATAAAAGAGCTCACACATAAGCTGGAAAGTACAGAAAATGAGTTAGAGAATATGATACTAGAAAATAATAATCTTAATCATCAAATAAATAAGTTAAATACGGAATTAAAAATGTTAAAAACATTGTGTCATTCTCCGGCAACCTTAGGAAACAGTCCAGCAAGTCATTATAAACGGAAAAGACATTCTCTTCTTGGCCAAAATGCACTCTCCACGCCTTCTACTCCTTTGACAAGTAAGTCGATTGTCAACAGTGCTCAAAACATCGAAATAATATGCCTTCAACAAAAAATTGAGAATCTGCAACGTGAACTGAAAGACGCCCAACAGAAGATAGAAGCCTTTACAAAGAAAATAGATACGTTAAAACGTGATTACAGTTTACCTAAACATTCACCGGTATCAAAGATCTGCACACAAACGCCTATTTGTACAGAGGAGCAAAAACATGAACCGACAAATAGGATACTTATTTTCGGCTCTCAGCAATGTGTCGGCTTAGCAGCAGCCATGATAGATTCAAGACGAAATACAATGTATGAAAAGTACAAGATTGTCGCGGATACTAAACCAAATGCACTCAGTAGCCAAATAATAACGAGTTGCTGTCGTGCTAAGTTAAACTTGAATGATAAACTTGTAATTTGTTTAGGAGAGAATGATCATAATTTAAAATATACTTTATCTCAATTACAAATTGTTCTAGACACTTTTTACAATAATATGATTATTGTATTAAATGTGATCAAAAATAATTATTTAGATGTTGATAAACTCAATTATCGTATCAAAAATGTGTGTATGAGTTACAAAAAATGTAAATTTCTAGACTGCGAAACATTGAAAATATCTGAACTGTGCACTAAAATAAATTATTTAATTGACTGTAATGATTATAAGGAGAACTATTTAAATCCAAGAGAGCTTGTAAAGAGAATAGCAAGTAACAGATCAAGTATTAAGCTACTTAACAATATTAATGAACCCAAGAGAGGCACAATTCCCTTCTATTTTGATCGCATGAAATTAAAAACACAAAAAAATAATGACCTTATTAATCCTACAGAAAAAGCACAAAAGGGAACTATTCCTTATTATTTTCCAGTGACACAAAAGAATTTAACGTTTTTTCGAGCTTAAGGCTCCACCATCGGTAGGATATAATTTTAAAATAATTCATCAAAACATCGCTAGTATTTTATCCAAAAAAGAAATCCTTGAATTAACCTTACAGGAACTACGCGAAGAACAGAATAGCCCAGATGTTATATGCCTTTCCGAAACATTTATAAAAAGAGGTAATGAAAGTTTTATTCATATTCATGATTACGAAATGGCTGCCAGTTTCTCCAGGGAAAAACAAAGGGGTGGGACTTGCATTTTCGTAAAGCGTGACCTTGTCTACAAGGATCTGCCGTTTATAAATAACCATGCAATACAAAATACGTTCGAAGTATGTGGCATAGAAATTACCTGTCATAAGTTGATAATTATATGTATCTATAGGACACCTCAATCCGACCCCAACCAATTTTTAATCAAGTTAAACAGTCTTTTGTACCAGGTATTCCAAAAATATAACTCGAAAACAAACGTGGTCCTAACAGGTGACTTTAACATTAACACTCTTAAACAAGGCAATATTACAAATCAATTACTAGATCTAGCATACAATTATAATCTTAAACTACACATTAATGAACCAACTCGTAAGTCTTCTTGTATCGACCACATTCTCAGTAACATTCATAATGCTATTGGTACAGTAATGCCACTCCATTTATCCGACCATGACACAGCACAAATGTTGAGCTTCCCTGTGAGACATAATACACAAACTCAAGCAACGTACTATGCCTACAAAAGAGTTTTCAGTTCAAATAACATTCAGAAGTTCAAAGAATGCTTACAAAATTTGTCTTGGTCAGAAATTTACGCAGAGAAGGACATAAACAAAGCATTTAGTACTTTTCATGAAACTTTGTGCCTGTTCTTTAATTTGTGCTTCCCAAAAATAAAAGTAAAGGTAAACACTAAAAATAAAAATAAACAGAACTGGATAAGTAAAGGACTTAAAAAAAGTTGTAAAACGAAACGGTTCTTGCGTTATCAATACTATAAAAATAAAAATGTAACAAATAAAGTTCATTATATTCAATATTCAAAACTTCTACAGAAATGCATAAATAGCTCAAGGAAGAATGCAAATATCAAATTTATTAATGAAAGTGGAAACAAATGTACAGCGGTATGGAAAGTAATTAAGGATGAAATTATGGGTAATAACTATAAGAACGATGTGGATAATATCCTAATTGACAATAAAGTACTAACAGACCCCGTAGAAATAGCAACTGCGTTTAATAACCACTACATTAATACAGCACACTCTTCTAGCACGAGTACAAAGCCGCACCGCGATGAAGGTTCACTAGTTCATTCGATGTTTCTAAAACCTGTGTCTGAAAACGAAGTCAGAGCGGTGATGACATCATTAAGAAACACAAGTTCGGCAGGTTATGACGAAATTAATACGAAGATTATAAAAGCATGCACTGATGAACTTATTATTGTAATGACATATTTAATAAATCTTTCATTTTCACTTGGCACTTTTCCAGAATCTTTAAAAGTATCAATTGTTAAGCCACTTTTTAAAAAAGGTGAAAAATCTGACATTAATAATTATCGACCAATAACATTAATACCTATTATATCTAAAATTTTCGAGAAGTGTATGTGTAAGAGATTGATTGACTACTGTGATAAATTTAACATTATTAAAAAAGATCAATTTGGCTTCCAAAAAAAGAAATCCACAACACTAGCTATCTTCACTCTTGTAAAAACCATATTGGCTAATATTAACCGAAACCACCTTACTACAGGGTTGTTTTTTGACTTATCGAAAGCCTTTGACCTAGTATCTCACGACCTGTTGCTACAGAAATTGGAGGCAATTGGCATTAGAGGTATTGCACTTCAATGGATATCGACATACTTGAGTAACAGACAGCAGCGTGTTATAATTACAAAAGTGACTGGAAAGAACGACATGACACCACACTCTTCTGAACTCAAATATAACAAATATGGCGTCCCACAAGGAAGTGTATTAGGCCCAATTTTATTCATTCTTTATATTAATTCTATTACTGACATAACTAATCATAAATGTATATTATTTGCTGATGACATTTCCATTATTGTGACATCGGATAAAAAGAATACTACAATTGACGATCATGAAACTGACATTAATAACACAATTGACATACTGATTGAATGGCTAAATAAAAATAATTTATCATTAAATCTTGCAAAGTCTGTATATATTCAATTTCACAGATCAAATAATTCTAAATATAATAATAATAAAATGAAGATAAATAAAATTAGTGAAGTAACGCAAACTAAGTTTCTAGGTGTTACTTTGGATCAAGATATGAATTGGAAATCCCATGTCGATATTGTCTCAAAACGAATAAATAAGTTTGTATTTGCGCTGAGAAAAATTAGGAACATAACAAACGTCCAAACGGCAATAATATCTTATCATGCATATGTTGAATCGGTGTTACGCTATGGATTGATTATGTGGGGCAATAGCACCGATCAAAATAGAGCATTTGTTGCTCAAAAAAAATGCATTCGGGCAATCTACGGGCTTCAATCCGACGATTCTTGTCGGCCGGTATTTCAGAAACTTGGTTTGTTACCGCTACCGTCTCTATATATATATGAGATATGTATGTTTGTGTGGAAGCATAAGGAATTATTTAAAAAAGCAGATGATGTAGTTCCTCGAAACCGGCGCGATCCTCACAGGCTCGTACTGGATGTCATGCCAAGGCTAGCTAAATTTAATAAAAGCTGTTTGTATATGTGTGTAGAAATATTTAATAAAATACCGAGCGACTTAAAAATTCTAAATACAAGATTATTTAAAAGTAAATTGTATGATTGGCTGTCCACAAATAGTTTTTATAGTGTAAAAGAATTTTTTGACAGAAAACTTAAATGACTGAAATTTTAAATGTATAAATTATAAATTTTAATGTATTATATAATTAAATGTACCAAATGTCATATAATAATTAATTAATTAATAATATAATGAAATGTATGCACGACAAATTTGCACGCTTATAATGTTAAGCAAAGACATGTATGCTCTGTATTTAATTTTTGTACCATCTTCTATACCATGTTTTTATGCAAATAAATTTTATTCTATTCTATTATTCTATTCTAATAGTTTTTTTTATTTTTTTGTACTAGTTACACATAAAGGAAAAATATATTTTATTTGTGGGAGACTGGCGCCTAAACTAAGCCGAAGCCTGTATTTCAGGACACCAGGTCCCCCACCAAGAAACTAAAATACAAGGATGGGACCACATAACATACATATTTAGTGCAAGGACACATTTTGCAATTTGATGTTGGCATGGCATGTATATGAGTTTATACAGAAACAATAAACCACAACTTCTCGAAATCAATAAAGTTAATACAATGAACGAAATACAGCAGAAGAGTGAAATAGTGTATGAATATTGTGACAGTTGATGTGTATTGTGTGTACTTGCTTATATTAATAAAATTAAGGTTACAAAAGCTAAACAGTGTTGTAGCGTGTAACATTGAGGTTCGTAATTTTGTAAGATTTTGTTTTCCATAACAAATGTTTCCATAAAAATAATATACAAAACATTATAAAACAATTTAATAAAGTAACGGTGGAGTTTCTTGCTCATTCTTCTCCATACAAAATTACCTTTTGAAAGGAGAGATTTGAAACAATTCCATATTAATGTAAATGTTGACGTACAAAAGTGCCTTTCATATGCCTATTTGAATAATTTCTATATGTATGTGTTTGCTCCAGCTAATCTTCGAAACGGTTGAATTGATTTTGATGGGACTTTCACTGGCAGATAGCTGATGTTTTGAAGAGTAAGTTGATGCCTATACGTTTTTTGTTCCGGTAGCACGTTCTCTTGTTATAATTTCTGACTTCATCACGGTTAAAGTCGCGGAAAGATGCTAATCAAATAATGTAATATAAATAATCGGGGGGCACGGCAGTGCCCCCGCCAAGTCGAGCGCGAAGCAAACACTGCCGTACCATCCTTTACTGGAAGCATTTCGCCGCATTTTCAGGCCCCTATTTGAGAACCTCTGGATAATACCAGAATGCAGAAATTTTCGTCATCCAGAAAGCTATAATCACATACTTAAAATCCATAATTTCAAGTCTGTTGGTCATTTAGTTCCGAAGTTAAGCGAAAGTAAAGTTTCGCATTTATGACACTCACTCACTCACTCACTCATGATCATCAGAATAGAACTAGTACTTCCCATAAACTCAGAGAGCTGAAATTTGGTACAGAGTTAGGGTTTAATGGCCACATAAAGGGAAAACTACAAAAACTAGGATAATCGAAGATCTGGAGTACCTGGTGACCCTGATTAGTAAACACAAGAGCCTAACCAAACTATTAGAGATCGACATACCGCCTTTACAAAAAAAAAAACAACTTGGTGGGCCGCTTCATTTGATGTCAAAAATCGAAGGTCTGAAGTATCTGAAGAAGAACCCTCAGCTGGTCTCGGCTGTATTAGAGATCTGGTAATGCCCCCTTCTACTATTGGTACATAAAAAATCGACTGTCATTGCAAAAATCCAGCGTAGTGGGACACATCTTCTAGTTTAATCTAGCCTATAGCGTCCCACTGCCGGGCGAATGCCTCCCCTTCTGCTTTTAATACGCATATAAAATCTAATAAAATATTGTAAATCAATATGCCCACGTTTCTACAAAAAGAAGTGAAATCCCACCAAAAACATTCTGTAAAAGACTAGCCAAGTCTCGATGGAGCTGCTCGTTTATCTCTAAAAAGTAATGAAATCTAGACAAAGTCGTGCCAAGTCTAAGGTTCCTTACTGCGATTTCTTTATTATTATAGTTAATGTTGTGTGACTTGGCCGTTAAAGGGTACACAAGGGTACAAAACCAGGTGCTCCATGACACCATTGCACCAATCTATCGCCAGAACCGCTACCCATTGATGATGGAAAATTGCCACTTGGAAAACGGTGATTCAATAACCAGTCAATTGTAGGCTTGATAAAGCTGCGTAGTTCAATAATACTTATGTATAGGCGAGCCTGAAACAAACAGTATAAAAAAATATTTCCAGTACAGATGGACTTCTAATCATTGATAGAAGTCCGTCTGTACATCTATTTTATGTTAGATCGATGGTCGATTTGACGCTCCAAAAAGAAGAGAGCAGAAGTCAGCATTGTCAATGATGAATGCATGTGTTGCACAATCAACAACAGCCTAAAATGAGACACTAGCGTCCAATTACCAATACCAGTATGGGCTATTATCTCGCTTAACAAACATAGGTAGTTACAACAGATTTAACATTACGTGTAAACAAAATTGACTTGTACCCACTAACGTATAAAGAATGTTCAACAGCCAAGTCACACAACATTAACCATAATAATAAAGAAATAAGGAACCTTAGACTTGGCACGACTTTGTCTAGATTTCATTACTTTTTAGAGATAAACGAGCAGCTCCATCGAGACTTGGCTAGTCTTTTACAGAATGTTTTTGGTGGGATTAGTTATGCTGTCACTACTTACTTGTAAGTGACGTCACCAGCGTCGTACAATTGCCTTCGATGGATACATCACGCGCTCTTCGAAAATGAACACCTGATTACACTTACTTAACTGAATATAAATATACATGCTATTTCTGATCTGCTACATAAAAACTATGTTTAGGAATAAATAAGCGTTGGCAATTCCACTTTATTTCTTTCTTAAGCTTTAGCTATGACTACAGCGTAATAATAACCCACACACACACACACGCTGCGACACAGTTTATAACTTTTGTAGCTATCATCGTTTCTATTGTAATTTATGTCAATGTGTTTTTGTTCCTAAATAAAAACTTATAAAAACTTATATACACACACACACACACACACAGGACATTATTCTGGACCCCACTAGGATGAAAATCTTAATCGCGTTTTTATAAGAAAAAAAATTGTTTTGGCCGGGTAGGTATTGCACTTGTCAATGAAACAGCTGTGTTTTTAATGGCCGAATTTATGAATACAGTTTGCGTACTGGTTTTTTTTTTCTATATTAGGGACCAGTAACTCACAATAGTTGTATTATAATGTGTTATAGTCCTACTAATATTATAAATGCGAAAGTTTGTATGTATAGATGTATGGATGTTTGTTCCTCTTTCACGAAAAAACTACTGAACCGATTGGGATGAAAATGGGCACACAGATAGTTTATAACCTGGATTAACACATAGGTTACTTTTTATCCCGGTAGTAAGTTCCCGCGGTATATTTTCCGCCCTCCACGCGGGCGAAGCCGTTGGCAAAAGCTAGTGTTCAATAAAGAGACATCGTCATCTGCCTAGCCCTCCCTAACATGTTGGGGTCGATTTCCAGTCTAACCGGATGCAGCTGAATCCCAGTATTTTACATGAAGCTTCTGTCTTTCTAACCTCCTAAACATAATTACTGGGTAAATGGGACCCCTCTTGGGAATTCCTGGTTGACATAGGTACTTTCGGGTTTCTATCGAGCCATGGCGTCTGCCAAAGATACACGAATAACAATTTGGTGTTTAATAAAGAGTATTCGTGCTATGTAAATAGGTAAGGTTGGTTGTAGATACCTAGTAATAACTAATTTATGCTATAATAATCATTAACGTCAGGATATTCAGACTGACACAATTTTATAGTAATGCTCCACATGTGTGGAATTGATTTCCAAAATACAAGCCTGTATCTTTAAAAACTGTATCTATGAGTACCTATGTACCAAATCCTTGTAAATGCTCCATTTGTGACAACAAACTTTTAACTTTTAGACAACTAATAACATTATTAATTCGCTTGCTCGCAAAATTCATGTAAAACAAAAACCTCTGCAAGCTTTCTCACGTTCACTTTTTAAACACAGATACTAATTTGACAGATGTAATGTCAAAGTCCTATACTAAAAAAGCAAATACAACCACTTGAAATGTCAGATTAGTATCTGGCATTTAAAACGAACTTTACACATAAATGAATAAATAAAAATATAGTAGGATTAGGATGGTCAAAGTAGAATCTAGTATTGCAACTCATATCGCACCAGCCGTAAAATCGGATTAATAACTGGTTACTATATTTTAGCAGACAGCCTGTCTACTAATCAATCCGTCACTGTACTTTGAAAATGAAATTTACAAACTGTGAACCTCTCTTAAAGGTCAAATTTGGCATAATTATTGTCTAAACTTACCTATTTTTATCACCATTGTCATGCTTCATCATTCTAGCCAAATATAGGCCTTTTGAATAGCCTCACGGGAGAGGGCCTTGTGGGCAAGTCGTAACAGCCGCAAGGCTCATTCCTTTATTTTTATTCAAATTTCCCCATAAAATTATATCAAAATAAAACTTATAAACTTTATTGCCAAAAAACTGTTATGACGAAAAAAGAAACTGAACAGTTAGAAGCCGATAAAAAATTTGTAACTAACACTAATTTAGGGGCTTAGATTAAAAGGTTTATTTTTTGCTTTTCAGTTTGTGTTCGTCGGTTTATTTTTCGGTTAAGATTTTTTTTTGTTGGGATAGTTTTTCTACACTTAGGGTTGGATTTTGTGTTTTAATTTTAGATGGAACCAATTTTAATAAAAAAAAGACATTTTAAACTAGCTACTCAGTAAAAAGCTACGCGTGGTCATACAAAAAAAAAAAAATGTATATACGCATTGACTTGAGAACTACCTCCTGTAATTGTGCGTCGGTTAAAAAAATATATCATTAATTTAAATAAGGCCGAAAATAAGCAATTGTTTGAACAAAAGCTGATTGACTGTCAAAAAGACATAGATAGTCCCCAAAAAAGTGTGTCTTTGACACCTCTGTTTCCCGAAGAGTTGTGTACAATTCTGTTTCCGTACGATTTGCATAATTATTTAAACTAAATATAAATCAGCCTAGCCTATTCCCAACTATGTTGGGGTCGGTTTCGAGTCTAACCTGACTATCGAACCTCCACAACCCACTTACTGGGTAATAGGTTCGCTCTTATATTATGTATGATTAGGAAAATACACCCATACCAATTTAGTAAAACTGGTGATCACACTTTCAAGCTTCTGACTACCCGTAACTCGTAAGACTGTATGAATGACAGACCGATGGCTAAACATGCTTTCCGAGACACGGATGGTTATGTAAAGATTGTCACCTATCCACGGACCAACCGCGAGACGCGTAGCTACTACTTATTGATGGACCCGTGTGGCACTAACTTTAACCACACAACTAAACGTACCATAGCTGTTCCCTGTATTACTGATACCTTAAGGGATTAGCTATCCAAACGTATTAAAAAATGTATCAAATTGTCTTTTCCGACAGAATTTCTTTCAGTTTCACGAGATAAGTTTGCGAGAATTTTAAAATCTCACACATTAGTAAACATATCTACATAGAAAAAAACATGCTTCCACCGATATCAGCGAACAAAATCGAACTTCATTACTGAAGATTAAAAAAAAAAACAAATAAAATTGTTATTAAAGTAAAAATACCTCGGCCAGTAACATCGGTATGCGTTACTAAAACAAACACAAAGGATGCGCGGGCGCATTTGAAATGATAATAAAACGGACAAATGAAATCGCACACTTAGCCGTATCTTTGTGATGCGCTCGGACAAAGTGGCGGATTAAAGGCAGGGACAGGATTGAGTCCCGGGTCCCGGGACCGGGACAGGACCAAAATGGAAGGGCCACTGCGTAGAGTCAGGCAAATTGTGGTAGGGACGAAAGAAACATGACGGTTCTTCTTCTAGAAGGAACTAAAAGATGATTTAAATCTCTTTCGGTTTAAAGAATTTATTCTCATAAAGAACACAAACAGTTCACTTATAATATGAGATATAAAAATAAAGCATGCAGTTTTTAAATAACATAATGACTCCATGAGTCGACAAAAGGTAAACAAAGTATTTTATATTATTGTTCTAAATACTTAAAATCTATACAATAAGTTATTTTACTATCGTAAGCAAATACATATATATATTTTTTTTTTAACTAACTAATGGTTACTTTATTTTGGACATGATTTTTTAACATTTTTTTAAAAATATTTCCAGTTTTTGCATTCACAATTGTCTCTGGCAATTTATTGTACAGTACCGCTCCTTCATATAAAATATTTTTCTTCCCGTAATTGGTTCTGGGTGGTCTGAGTTCGAGTTTATTGCGATTTCTGGTGTAGTATCCGTGGTTTGTTTTTTTGAAATTCAACTGCGAGTGCGTTTCCTTTGTTATTATTTTTCTAATTAGGGTACATGTTTTGTATATATAAAGTTGTTTTATGTTGTATAGTTTAGTGTCGTTATATATTTGTTTAGTTGATGTTAGGTAGTGGTAATTGTATAGAGTTTTAATTAATTTATTTTGTATCACTTGAATCTGGTTTATATAGGTTTTAGCGGCGCATCCCCATACTTCAACCAAGTATTCTATATGTGGTTTCACGAGTGCATTATAAATCAAGTTTCTAATTTTGTGCGGAATACAACCAGAAAGTCTACGTAGTGCTCCCGTAAGTGAAGAAATTTTTGTTCTTATTTTTTCTATGTGATTAGACCAAGTTAGTCTTGGATCTAGGGTTAAGCCTAAATATTTTTCACTTGTTGACTTTTGTAACGATTCATTATCTATAGTCAGGTTAATGTCACTCGGTATTTTTTTATTTTTAGCTGCAAAGATCATGTACGACGTTTTTTTCGGATTAATGGTAAGCAGGATAATCTCTCTCAGCAAAATCTCTTTATTATAGACATCTTAAAGTTAAAGCCGACCCTAATATAGTTAGGAAAAGGTTAGGCAGGCAGGCAATCTTATAGAGAAGTAAAGTTTTTTTTTTCGTTATTAATATTTTCAGAATAAAAAGTAATCATAAAAATATAAAACTTGTATACGTGGGTGTCATTTTGGCTTAATTTTCTTACAAACCCGAAGATGCTTGAACTTTCCCCCATGGTATTCTCGTTGAATCCAGAATGAACTTATCAAAATAAAATGACGCTAAAATTACTTAGCGTAAACATAATCAGCGTATGATATTGCCACTGCTGGGACTTAGGCATCCTTATGTGAGAGCGGTGGGCCGTAATCCACCACGGCCCAGTGCGGGTTGATCGATGTCACATGTCTTTGAATGTTTGGTTTTAGGACAGGACATGACATAAAAATAGACTTAGTTTTCTCAAATGCTTACCCTATAGTGGTATTTAGTAGCATTCAGTTAATCTACTAGCCAATCCTAAAATAGTTAGGGAAAGAGCAGACAGATTTATTGACGTAGCTTAAAAAATCCCGGTACAAAATCCCGGACATCACCCGTGTGTCCTGCCCTTAAGCCCATGAAAACTAAGAACACGACTAGTATCGTAATATTTGCGAATAATCCTCAAACTGGTAATACTATACAGACACTGGGAACACTGAGGAGTCTCAGATAAAGAAAATATCAAGACTATTATAGCCCGTCGCACGCACGTCGCTCTCACGTACGATTTGTATGGATACGCTGTAAGATTGATTTATGAAATACGGTAAGTATCAAATGTTTTTACGCTAAGTCTTCTCAGTTGAAATAAAATGAAAATTGGTATATATTTTTTTTTAAGATAAACGATTTTTATTTGAATTCTTCAGGTGTACCAAAAACTATAAAATAATTAGTACACTTAATGACCGTCTTGAGATTTTGTGGTTTTGTTTTGCTGTCTTGTCATGCCAGACGCTTTGTGTAACACCAGAGTAAAATAAAATCATCTATATGTACAATAATTAACATTCATATTTTAATAACCTCCGACGCAAAAAGAGGGTTATTATATATAAGTTTGTTATTTTTTTAAGTTTGGCCGCTATGTGTGTCTGTCTGTAGTAACATAGCTCTTAAACCGGTGAATCGATTTGGGTGTGGTTTATTTTGAATAAATAGTAGACACTATCCTATTTTAAAAAAAAATGGCTTTAACATTGTTTTCAAATTACAATTACACATTACAGTGGTAATAAGTGTGGGAGGACAGTGCACGTGCATCAGGTAATTCGACTGGCCTGTTAGTCTAGTGGTTAGTGACCCTGACTGCTAAGACTGAGGTCGTGGGTTCGATTCCCATTCAGGACAAATCTTTGTGTGATGAGCACAATCATTTGTTCTGTGTCTAGGTGTTATTTATCTATAATATGTATGTATTTAGAAATATATAAGTATATTTATCAGTTGTCTGGTTACCATAGTACAGGCTGTGCCTAGTTTGGGATCAGATAACGGTGTGTTGGTTGTCCTAACATATTATTATACATATTATTATAATTAAAAAATAGAAAATGGCCAAAAATACTTAATTATGATATGAGAATCCAAAACCTTTAATTCAATTCAGAAATCCTATTTGGATATAAGAACCTACTTGTTTATGGCTGGCCGTAGCTTTTTCAGTTCCTTCCCATTTATAGATAGTGTACTGAAGCCAAGTCACAAGAAGTTAGTAGACGAAACACAGAAATTTCCTGAAATTTCCAAATGCATCTTTCTTAAAACATGATTGACGTAAAATAAAGAATCGACCGTTGTCCCACATAGTCTACACATTACAATCCCTTTTCATCTTAACAAGAGAATGAACCTACAAAACTAGGTCCAATTTCAAAAATAAATAATAAAATATTGTGTGTCAATACCGACGCACGACTAGAGTTTATTCCTAAGGACGATTATAAATTACCTATATAGATTAGTATACATAACATAATGCATGACGTAGCGTAAAGGAACGGAAAAAGTTTGTGTTTACTCTCCATAAATTTTCATACCCCGGGGTTATTTATGAAAATCGATTCTTAAGGAGTAAACTCCAAAAACATATTCCTTTCTTATCCACATATTCCTATCATGTCATTTGACTATATCTTTTGTAGTTTTGCATCCAGCGGGCTGTCATATGGCGGGGCTTAGCGAATTAACACCGGAGTTAAGTTGCATTATGTACTGTGCCTTTTGCAACGCCGCACCTCTTGATACCTGTGCCACAGTCAATTTGGAGCAGTAGGTAAAATTGCCGCAACACTGAGATATCTTACGTGAATTAACACCAAAGTTTAGCCACCAGGAGTGAACTGGGCCTTTTTCAATGCTGTACCTCTTAATACCTGTTGCCATATTGGAAATAGAAGAGCAGGCTGAGTAGACACAACAGTGAAATATTTTTGGTGAATGAACACCGGAGTGAAGTCGCAAGTACTGTGTTTATCCCCAATTTTGGGGGGTTTGCCATAATCATTAAAATCAAATCAAAATCTTGTAAGTCCCTTAGTCGCCTCTTACGAGACCCATGGGAAAAATCTGGGATGGTGCTGTTCTTTACGTCCGGCACAACACTTAACCTGAGCTATCGATCTATGCAGCTGTTATTACTTAGCCACAAGCCCACTTTTAAACACACCTATATTTTATTTGACTTTGTCAAATATTGCCCTACTCCGCTCCACCTCCACTGTGTCATAAATACTGCTAGTGTTGTTATCGATATTTTGTACGTTGTTATGTGTTGTACAACATGTTAAATGTTAATTGCACACACTCTGATTTGTTGGTCGCTCGCCTAGCTTTTATATTAAGTCCTAGCTTTAATTTCCGGCTTTACATAATGTAGTAGGCAGTTATGTAATGCCTGTGTGATTCGCAACTATTGTTGGTGGCTGGTTTATTGTGTGCTGGGTAGAGGATGGATTAGGCAGATTTATCTTTCACTAGCTGTGTTTTGAGGTTTTGCCTGGGTATGTCTACATCATCATCAGCAGCCAATAACGTTTCCACTGCTGGGACCCAGGCCTCCTCTCAGTGCGAGGGAGCGGGCGCACAAACCTGTGTCGCGAACCAAGAAGGGGGATGAGAAGAGCTGCTGTGAACCTGACAACAGGGGTTCGAAACAGTTGGGTCCGGCTTTGGGTCACACGTGTGACAAGGATGGCTTCGTGAAGGTGGAGAGGAAGAAGAGGAGGAAGCCTCCTAGTCGGAACCAGTGCGGGACCGCGCTTGCACGACCCAATATGCTGCTGCGTCCAGCTACACCGACGACGCAGCTCTATGTGTCCCGTCTACATTACACCACGAAGGTTGAGGAGATCGTGGAGTATGTACGAGTGAAGACTAACTGGACCTTGAGGGTTGAAAAGTTGGAACCACGCCATAACACGAACTTCAAGTCTTTCGTAGTGCGAGTTCCAATTCTTCAAATCGAGACCTTCCTCGAGGAAGAGTTTTGGCCGAAGGGTGTCGTGTATCGGCGATTCCGCGGAAGGCTACGCGACACCACGCAGCGCAACACGACGCAGTCACTTCGTGTACAATAGTTTTATGTTTACATTGTTTTTATTTGTATGAATGTTAGTCTGTAAGGTATTTATGATATGGGTCTTTGTAGCCCGAAATAAATTGATTTGATTTGATAATCCACCACGCGGGCCCAGTGCGGGTAGGTAGATGTCACATGTCTTCAAATTTTTGGTTCTAAGACATGCCGGTTTCCTCACGATGTTTTCCTTTATCGTTTTAAGAGCAGTGCTGATGAAATAATTCACTCAAAGTAAAGCGCCTGCTTGGGTTCTACTACTCGAAAAAACAATATTTTAAAAAAAGTTAGAAAAAAAAAGAAAAAATCGATCATTGTTTTATCGTCATATAAATTAATGACGATAACACAATACAATAATTAAATTACTTAGTACGATAGTTTACCGTGAAGTACTCAACGTACAGACCTTAAATATACCTTCGCATTATAAAAGCTTATTTATATTATTGCCAACTAGTTTTTAATAAAACAACAATCGATTTTGACTTAAAAACGTAAGTGCTCATCGGCAAAATGTATTAAGGCTGTGGTGGTTTGAGTGACTCTGAGCAAATAATTTGTTTTGACCCAATGAAACAATTTTCTCGGCTATGAGGTTGTACTATACTACTTCTGTCCAACCATTCCAGGTAAACAGGCACGATTTTATATAACTGAATGTATAGCTAGATAAAAAAAGTAAGGTATATCTAATCATACCAGCACGCGTAAGATGACCACCATAGAAAGAACTTTTGTCTATTCTTGGTAGAACAGAGATAGAATTGTCATGCTACGCCAGCATAAAACGGAACAAATATTTCTACAATCTTTAATTCTGTCTTTAATCTTTCTACAATCTGTAATTTTGTGTATTCTTCCGTCGACAAAACCCATTTCTACGGTGGTCATGCTACGCATGCTGTTCGACTATCGGATCCTCTCTAAGTATCTACGGAAAATATTAAAAACAATGAAGAGATTTCACCTCTATCTTTGCAATGAAAGTATAAAACAGGATCAAGAAATACCATCATCACTACATATATGTTTCAGTATCCAAAACTGATTTCTAACGTATCCTTTGTCTTCACGAAAGCATCGATATATCTTCTCTATCCTGCAGTTAAACTTTATAACAGTAAAAACAACTGGTATTCATTAATTAATTAACTCACGACAATAGTCACCAATTAAGAACTGCACACTAAATACGTAGACGTCAGCTAAAAGGCTAATCTAGGTCTTATTGATACTCTAGATTATTCAAGGCCATTTGTCTCTTTGTCACCTAAATATCTTTTATTTCACCTTTCTTAACGAACCGTGAGAAAAAAAGCTCCAACAACAAAGGTCATCAGATCTCCAAGTAATTAAAAATAATTAAACCACACACAGACTGTTCAATTTAATTTAATTTCCTATTTAAATTTCGTAATCACGAAACCAAGTCTTTAATTAAAAACCAAACATAATCAATTTTAAATAAAACCAATATTTATAACCAAGTTCTAAGCTTAATAAGTTAACCATTCAATTAATTGGAAGTCCGGCTTTCAATTTAAATAAAGGGAATCATTAAGGACAGATACAATTCTTCAATTGGATCATTAATTAGTCAATTAAAGGTCTTCCTTATTTTACCTAGTTGAGTATTCCAAACAAATGAGGATCATAAATAACAGAACAATCGCATTTGACTTAAAGACGTAAGTGCTCACCGGCAAAATGGATTAAGGCGGTGGTGGAGTGGCGAGCGATTGGCGGATACAATAAGGAATAATTTGGATTTTTATGCTTAATTATTCTGGTAAACATACTATGGACAAGTGAGTCAAGTTTTGAATGGACGCGGCTGAAAACACAAATAAGATCAAAACAGCGTCTAAGGTTGAACTTTTCCTATTCAGTAACTTGACAGTTCAACGAAAAATAATTATACCATTCTAAAACTAATAGTGTTGGGGTAGTGAACGATTTCACGTAAAGAATGAATGATAAAAATGGTTTAACTTAAATAAAACTAAAAAAAGGATTTTAGGATGTGCAATACAAGAATAATTAATAATTTTTAATAATAGTTATTTCCTTTTTTAATTTCTTCTGATAGAAACAAAACTAAATATAAAAATCATGTCATTTAACTTTTTTTTACTGCAATTGGTTTTTGTTTCTTCTAGATTTTCGGGAAAATCGCAACCCAAACCGTCAAGTACTTTGTACTGAATACCTACTGAAACAATAAAGTAAACCTGCAATTTCAACTACTAAATAAATAGTTACAATCCTATCAAATTCTTTCCCACGCTATCCATACCTTTCCCTGAAAACGACTTTCGAAATCGCTTTTCTCTTCCGCCCACAGCCTCACCGCATCTCTACAAGCATTGCGTGTCGAACCAAAACGTATAACTGGAACCTATTAATACCGACGCATCTGAATGGCCTACATTGTTAATACGAACATTGTATCCTAATGTATCTCATAGGGCTTCTAATAAACGCGGACTGCGAATTAAATGACTTGAATTGAACCGATAGCACTTATTACCAAGATAAAGGTACTTGAGTATGTATGAATCAGAGAGTTAACCTAAACAAAGTTGCTCTGTGATAGAAGTACTATATCTTAACAGTATTCCCAGGCGTTAATGAATCCTGCCAGGGTCGCGAGATTCGTTCGAAAGAGTTACCGTGGCCCTGGCATATGAGCAACTGAAGGAACACGGTGGGTTTTAGTCAGTAAAAGTCTGACACGCCCTCCCGCTCCGCCCAGAGCGGGAGAAGTCATTTGATGATTTCCCATCCAAAAAAAAGGCGTTAATGAATTAATAAATTCGAAAACTTACTCTCTCTTACTCGTATAGATTTTGACGTTCAAAGTGCCTATTTGAAATAATTGCTTGTTCTTTGATAATTCTGATACATTTATCACTTTAACATGGCATTGATTAATTTATTGCCCAAATATAAGTTACGTTCTAACACTTTTTCTTAATTTCAACACGATCTAAGCTATCACACCCCTTATACCAGGAGGCTTTTATTTTGGTGTTATGCTTTGACAGTATAGTTATCAGTATAATTTTCATTGTATTTGTTTGAATATTGGCATGGCTAGTTGACATATGAAAAATGATTTAATTTAATGTTATGTGTCTCGTAATGTTAATTACTTTGCTACTATTGTATAGAATCAACAAAACAGACAGCTGTGCTGCTGGGATCTTTTTTCGCCACTTCTTCTTTCCAGCTAAAGTATCAGGAAGTGGTGAAGGACAGGCGTTTTTGGGGGACTGTCTGTTGAAATGTTGACGTTCGATAAGTGCTGATTCTCAGCCTAATTTGAATAAATGACTTTTGATTTGATTTAATTTGATAATGTGTACTTGCCAAAAACTATTTTTTTACCAGGAGTGTACAAGAAACGTCAAACGCGATTGTTTGAACCTCGGTCTCTGTCGGAATATCTACTCCGTGACTCTAGGAATATGATTGCATATTATATGTATTATCATACTAATATGTATCAATGCTTGATTCGAGGTCCAGTTTGCATTCACAAAGGTTGGAATCTTGTGCATATTTGAATAGATCCAAGTTTGAATCGTGTTGCAAAAATAGATTTGTACGATTTGTTTTGTTTTGTTTTGCTTCTGTAAAACTGCATCTTGTTTTTGTAATCATTTTAGCATCTGCTGGCAAATAGCTGATGATTAGGCACAGTTTAGTTTAACTGAGTTGCAGTTATCTTTATACGACAAACGAGTATTATCGATTGAGTGATCTTAACTCCAAACACTAGAGTATTTCTGAAAAAGGAATAAAGGTGACACTGTTACTTATGAAAAGAAACATTTCATGACTTGGTTTGAAAGGAATCCAACAGGCCCTATCTTTAGTTTTATTTTTTATTACGTCACACACGTCATTACGTCATTTCGAAAGGTAGTTGCTGATTTTCAGCGCTGGTGACGATAGGTTCGTCTGAAGTTGCAGCATTTTGCTGAGCATCGACTTGTTCTTGCACAGATGCAACGCACGGCTCAAGTGTTATTATTATTGTGGTTTATTTGTCATAAAAGTTGTCATTATTACACTCCACAATCGGTAGTTTTGTTTAGTTTCATCATCATCATCATCATTTCAGCCATAAGACGTCCACTGCTGGACGTAGGCCTCCCCCAATTTGGGGGGCTTTGCCATAATCGCCACGCTTGGCAGGCGGGTTGGCGATCGCAGTATGGTGGTAAATTGCATAGAGAACGCTGCTGCCCATTCTCTAGTAAGTCTCTTAGTCGCCTTTTACGACACCCACGGGAAGAAATGGGGTGGTGTTATTCTTTAAGTCTGGCACCACACGGTACGATTGTTGAGTTTATTATTATATAATTGCCGTTATTTGTATTGTCTTTGGTCCCTAGCCCTGACATCAGTTAGTACTGGACAATATTGTAAATTTTTTACTTGATTACAGGGCCTTTGGCTACCTTGTACGAGTGTAAATAACAGCTGGGACCAACGGCTTCATATGATTTACGAAGCACGGAGGAGACTCAATATGTTATGAATGAACCCATCCATGAATCGACCGCGGGAAGCGTAGCTTAACGTTCGATCGACCCGTGGACCTGTTATTATTTAGCCACGAGTTCTTCCCGTTATGTTTTTTGGCGTAATTACGTCAATTTTATTATATTATCAATCCTAAAATGTCTTTTTCGGGCACAAGTGTACCGCAAATCTGAAGTTTATGTTTTAGACTAAGCATTTTCAGTCCACAACATCATTTAGGATGAGAAAATAAATACTTAAAATTAAAAATAAAATAGATAAAATATACGTAGGTATGCCAACAACCAACCATTAACACTCTACTTGCTGCTGACTTCACTAACATGTATTGTGCATTATTGTATGAAATATCACGATTGTATTGTATCATATAAAATCGAAGCCGAAAAATGTCCGACTCCTAAGATACAGGGTCTGCGTAACTAGTTTAGGGGCCGGAAATCTGTCAAAAATCTTAGACTCGATTGTATAACCTACTGTCTATATGTTTAACATACTTTGTCTCCTTTGTTATGTACAAAAAAATAAATGATCTTATCTAAATTATTTAACCAACTGAGTGACGCGAATCACAAATATAAGACCAGAAAACCTTGATACAACCAGCCACTTAATGAATAAAATCCACAATTCGTTCTCAGTAAAGCTGACACGGAACTTGTGCCTACAAAACAGTTAGACGGTCGACAAAGGCATCTAGTCTCCTATAAAAATATCGAGTTGCTTCTCCAAGCCTTATATGCTGCACAATAGTGAACGTGCTTTGCGGGACACGCGAGCTAGAACGTAAAGTGCTGCGGTGAAGGGATCATTGTTTTTATAAGGATTCTTCGGAACAGGTTGATGAGATGCTAGATCTATTTGCAACATGCTGGTTTGCAGGTATTTAATCTATCTATCTAACTAACCTTATTGCCCCACTGCTAGGCAAAGGCCGTCCTCTCCCTATTCCACAGAATTATGTCTTTTGCTATTGCTGGCCAGTTCTTTCGGTAGGAGTCAGGCTCGTCCTGCCATCTCCGTCTCGCCGTGCCGCGATGTCTTCGTGCGTTTAGTGAGTTTCACCCAATTGGTGGTTCTATTAGCCAATTTGGCATCTGACATCCGGCAGACATGTCCGGCCCAGTCCGACTTAAGTTGAAACTTACAGGTATGCACGAAAAAATTAATAATAAAAAGCAAATAGTTCATCAAGTCGACGTCTCAAGACGAAAGTTTTTGATCAGTGCGTGTTGCCAGTGATCACCTATGGCATTGAAACGTGGTCGCTCACCATGGGCTTTATTAGAAAGCTAAAAGTCACCTAAAGGGCAATGAAGAACTTCGAGTTTCCCTACGTGATCGAATCAGGAATGAAGGAATCCGCAGGAGAACCAATGTAACGCGAACTGAAAACGCTAGCTAGAGCCGCTCAATTTTTTATGACTTCCTGCTTGCGTAGCATGACTACCGTAGAAATGGGTTTTGTCAACGGAAGAATAGACAAAATTATAGATTGTAGACAGATTTGTACCGTTTTATGCTGGCGTAGTATGACAATAATTCTATCTCTATTCTACCAAGAATAGACAAAACCCATTTCTACGGTGGTCATGCTACGCGTCCTGGACCTTAAAGAACAAGCGTATTTCCTAGGTTTACAGTAACAATGCCCCAATACAAGACGGTCCACAAAAACGAATGCCATTGAACACCGAAGTGATTTTCGCCAACAAAGCAAAACTTAGCATTGTCACCGTCCGCTTTGACTGTTGATACTTACACAGGCAGGCAAACCTATCCACATTCCTAAACCAGTGAAACCAGCTTCCAGTTTTACTCAAACCAATAATCATCAAAATAATTATCCATTGTATTAGAACCTTCAGACGAAAACCGTCTACGTCCTAAGTCCATGCGTGTCTTCAGTAGAAATGCGAAAATCACTATTTATTGTCTAACTGACGAGTCATAAATTGTGGAGACGACTGCCAGTACCATTGTAGTGCGCAGGAGTTTTATTGTAGGACTTATTGAATACGCCTCGCGATTGTAAGGGAAATATTTCTTTATTATATTGTGTTACTTTGTGTACTGTTGAGTGTTTTGTGCGTTTTGGTCTAGACTCGGCTACTCTATTAGCAATGGTCTGTTTTTGTTGTATTATTTTTGTTGTTCCCATTTATTACCTTACTTCATACTTGTTTGGATGTTTGTTACACAATCACGCAATAACGGCCGATGAATTCAGATGAAATTGGGACACAGATTTCTAATAAATAGGATATATCGGTAGGACGTTTCCAAGAGATAATCTGGGCAGAACAGTGGTGGCTCAGTGTTATCGGCCCCGACTTATGAATTGCAGGTCATGGGTTCAAACACAGGCAGGCAATTTACTTTGTGTAAATAATTTCATCACCACTGCTCTCAAAACGGCGAAGGAAACAGCATAAGGAAATCCGCATGTTTTAGAGCCAAAATATAGAAGACATGTGACATTTACCAACCTGCACTAGGCCTGCGTGGTAGCTTATGGCCCACTTTTTCTCACCAAGATGAAGTCTGTGTCCCAGCAGTGGGAATAAAGGCTGATTATGATGAATGTTGATGATGTTATTTTAATTTTGTTTTTTAATTTTGTTTTCGATTTTGATGTTTAATTTAATTTTGATTTAATTTTATTTTTTGTTTATAAAGTCTCAATTTTGTTTCGCATCCTGGGAAGGAGCGAGGCAACCCCAACACAAGTATTATTAATTACTTACTGGGGCTGTTTCATTTAAAACTTTGAAAATGTAATCGTTAGAGACCCAATAAACAATTTATTTATTTATTATTATTTATATGAATCCAGGTGAAGCCGCTGGCAAAAGCGAGTTTCTAAAGGTCATTATTCCGAGGCTGCCTCGTTAATCTAGTGGGCTATAACGATACTACTGAGCATGAGAATGCTGGGTTTGATTCCCGGGTCGGAAAAATTGTTATTGGGTTTCATGTGTTCATGTGTCTAGTGGTTAGTGGCCCTGACTGCTAAGACTGAGGTCGTGGGTTCGATTCCCACCCAGGACAAATGTTGTGTGATGAGCACAATCATTTGTTCTGTGTCTGGGTGTAATTTATCTATAATATGTATGTATTTAGAAATATATAAGTATATTTATCAGTTGTCTGGTTGCCATAGTACAGGCTCTGCCTAGTTTGGGATCAGATAACGTTGTGTTGGTTGTCCTAAGATATTATTATTATTATTATTTTCTGGAATTCCTCAGCAGCCGCCAGGAGTCTGAATTTGTGCCTGGTTGATGGCATAGGCTCGCCTCTATTACATGGAACTTAACCATAACTGGCAAAATGTGTGCGTAATTCACCCCTTCCTAACCATTTGGGGAACAAAACCGTGATGTTATGATATTATTCTGGCAGTTTTTGACATTCGGAAAACCATTGACCACTGTGCAGAATTTTTATTTATTTATTTATTAAAAAAAAAAAAATTCATTCCACAAAAAGATTCCAAAGAATAGTCGCATCATCACGATCAACAGCTCTATTTCTATTCATGACTTTAAAAATTCGCAGAGAATAGAAAGACAAGTAGCTAGGGATCTCTTTGTAGAATCAATCGTCTTGATTGAAAACTTGAACCATAAAAGCAAGGTGCCTTACAGAATTTCCCATTAAACTTTATCGTATTACACAAACTCTTTATTACTAAAAAATAAAATAATAAATGAAAAGCTAATAAAATGGCTTTAACAACTAACACTACATGTTATTATAATTCTCAACAAATTCTTGTGGAATCGTAAAGTTTATTCTTATTCAAAGGTTTTAAAGGGTCTCGTGTCACTTGTACGCTATGAATAAGAAAATTTTATCGATAATTAGTAGCTAGTATAACTTTTAACAATACGTTCTTGATAGACTAGGAGCTAGGCATTCAATACTTATGAACATTTATACATGTTAATATCTGTAGTTTTTTTTTTTTAAACTGTTTTGCACGTAAACAATAACTTTTTTATACACTAGACGTGTTCTGTGTTTCTTATCCGGCTATTCCGAAAAAAAATTCGAAAAAACCCAAAGGTTTATTTTAAAGTCTAGATATCATCTTTGATGGCCTGATCAAGACGATAAAAGGATCACGCAGATTAATTTCCTACATATTTATTACAGGTAATCAATTTATCGTTATTTGTAAACTAAGTATTTTTTCATTTATTAATTAAATTGTCACTATTAAGATTCAGTACGTGCAGTGTTATTTTATGGATTTGTAATGTAATAGTAATAATATCTTCAAAGACATTACGCTTTTACGCTACATTTCAAACTTGACATTGATGTATTATTAATACATTTAATTGGCAATTATAATAAATACAAGTGATAGAGGACTCCTCAACGAAACTCAAAAAATATTCACTGTTCGCAACATGTCTCAAGAAAAATTACCTCAACTCCCGGTTCAAAAAGCACTATAAAACTAAAAATAGTGCCTCAAGGCGGTACCTTAAAGTGCACCTCGAGCTTAATCGTCCACTATGAAAACGGTATAACTGTCTTCCAGACAAATAAAATGAGTTTTTTACAACACCCTCTGTCGGCGAAGCTGGGACAATTTTCATTTTATTTCAATTGTAATTTTATAGTGCATTTTCTATTATGGATGCGTTTTTATTTTTATTCGTACTTTTTATGAGATGTTTTTTTTTATGTTAGATGGCTATCTCTTTGACTATTTGCATAGTAGCGTACCTGTTGCGATTATCAATATTATTACTGCATATGATTAGAAAAGTTTGTTTTGTGTATGTGAAACTGCTGTTTGGGTTTTAATGAAAGAAATACCACTTATCCTAAACTTATAACCCGATTTTCTAATATAAATGACTCCAAAACGATGAACATTTCATCAGTACTCAATTAATGCTCAATACTTATTATGTTGGTGAGCTAAAAAAGCCAACCACCCAAGCAAGCGCTTTATTTTATCATCACCACTGCTCTCAAAACGGTGAAGGAAACGGGCATGTCTTAGAGCTAAAATTTTGACGACGTGTGACATCTACCAACCCGCACTGGGCACGCGTGGTAGATTACAACCCACTCTTGCTCGTAGAGAGGAGGCCTGTGTCCCAGCAGTGGGAACATATAGGCTGATTTTGATGATACGGTGGCTACATAAAAGATAAACTCAACAATAATCGATCCAGCTGTAGTAAAAAGGGTAGGAAAAAAGCCCTCTTCGCGGCCCGGGTTTCAACGTCTTTACCCATTCGGGTCTTCAACGCTATAAGCAAAAATTTCACCATACCAAAAAACTACACTGAGGCCAAAACTAAACTTAAACCTTGATTGCTGAGCCGGACATATGACGAAACTGAGAATCTACTTTGTATCTTACGCTAATTCTCACCACACTCTCAACACTCACAAATACACACACATTTCACTCACCTAACTGTTTTTTTGTACTGCCTATTCTATGTAGTTTCTTTTTACTCAGGCTTTTATTTTATTTTTATTTTGTATGAGTTTAATTTAATTTTAATTTAATTTAATTTTATTATGAATGTTACTTCGAAATTATCAATTACCATCTTGCGCTAGCAGAACTTCTTAAATTATTAACTCGGTGTATTGTTTGGGTCACCACGATACAGGCTGTGCCTAGTTTGGGGCCCGCTGTTAAATCTAAATTCAGTCTTCTGCTGCTTAGAATCTCATCTTGCATGCTACTTGTAAACTACTTCATCATTTACCAATGTCACCTCCTCAAACCAAACTACCTTTTTTGCATTACAACAGCCCTTTTTTTAAATCATCAAATGACTTCTCCTGCTCTGGGGGGAGCAGAAGGGCGTGGCAGACTTTTACTGACTAAAACCCACCCGTGTACCTTCAGGTGCCTTTGCCAGGGCCACGGTAACTCTTACGAACATATCAGCGACCCTGGCAGGGTGACGACAGCCCTGAAGTCCTATTACCGCCTACGTTCCTCTACTCAAAACGGAAATTAACACCTAGTTATATTAAATGGAAACAAACAGTAGCAAACGAATTAAAATTCCCTCTGACATAAAATTTACAATAACTTTAAGATAATTACTGTAGCTTTAATATCTCTGGAACAATTAATGTCTATCACGTCGGGCTGCCTCGGGCGGCTTCGGGCGCGGTCGGCTGAGCTCGGTAATTGCCTTGCGCGTACGCAGCCTCAAGCGACTGCAACGGCTACTGTAGTAGAGAAAACAATTTGTTTTAGTAAATAGAAAAATGATTTGTAATGTTGTCTCATTATCCTATTAGTAAATTGGTTTTTGAGTGATAGTAATTAGCGTAGGTGGGGTAAGCAACTTGATTGATTGATTGATAACTGGGACTAATAGACTTATTGCTGTGTCAATCTGTTGGTGTAATTTCCGTTTTCCGTTTAGCTGAATTGACATAATGACAAATTATGGTTAAAAATTATATTAATGGAGCAGAAACATCCCTGATTGATATGTAGCCGATGTGTTAACGAAGAGTTAGCTAGGGGCCACTTTTTATATAAATATCTACTGAAACAAGTAAGAAAGAAAATCCATTTATACAAATCAATAATACTAATTAAAGAGCTTATATTAAAGACCAGCTCATTTTTGAATTCCAACTCTCATCTGTGCTAACTCTACAAACAAAAATAACGATACAGTTCACACTTGAACTAACTACCTAGCTCTTCATAACATGATCAACCTACACTGTTCCCACTGCTGGGATATAGGCGTCTCTCTATGAAAAGAAGGGGGCCCTATTCTAACGTGGACCCAGTGCGGGTGGGTAGAAAGAAAGGAGGGAAGACAGAACGAAAGAAATATGTGATGACGAAAACGTGGTGGATACCACGTGAGCCCAGTACGAGTTGGTAGATGTCACATATCTTCGATTTGTTGGTTCTAGGACATGCCGGTTTCCTCACGATGTTTTCTATTACCGTTTTGAGAGCAGTGATGATGAACTAGTTTACACAAAGTAATGCGCCCGTCTGGGTTAGAAACTACGACCTTCAATTCATCAGTCGCGGCAGTCACCACTGGGCCACCACTGCTCCTGCAGAAGCCACAATAGTACATTTTCGATTAATCCTTACAAGATTAGAGAACTTTATCAGCCTAGCTATTTCCAAAAATCAACCATCAGTGTCGATTGAAAACGATTGTCATCTGACCTCCGCAACTTAGAAACATTGAATGTTAAAAGGGACAGAAGAAATAACGGAACAAATTAGGTAGGTCTTAGGTACATCCGTGTGTTGCCGGACGCAAAGAATAGCACCACCCCATTTCTTCCCATGGGTGTCGTAAGAAGCGACTAAGGGAGTTACTAGAGAATGGGCAGCAGCGTTCTCTATGCATTTTGCCACCATACTGCGATCGCGAACCCGTCTGCCAAGCGTGGCGATTATGGCAACCCCCCCCCCACCCCCTTTTGGGGGTGGCGTATGTCCAGTAGTGGACGTCTTTTGGCTGAAATGAAAAAAAAAAATGAAATTAGATAGGTACAGACGCCAGCACATCAAGGTACCCGAACCTGTCAAATTTTCCCAATTAATCTTGAAACCACTTTAGTGATAAAGTTGAAAACCTATTAAAGAAATTTGACAGATTGTATTAGCTTTATGTGCTAGCGTCTGTACTTCACAGCCACTCATACAATTATTACGCCATCAAAAATCCTAACAACCCACAGATTTATTAGCAAAGATAGGTAATTTCCACACAGATGCTTACTAATTTATTCATAGAGTTTCGCAGTGTCCCGGTTGCTGCCCGGGCACTGACGCTGCCCCGGGCGCCTGTCTTGCCCCCAATTACGTCACTACTTGTCCAGATATATGATTTGTCGGGAATTTTAATGAAGTCTTATGGATCGCTTTCCAACCTGTTTTCTGTATCAATTTTATAATGAGCCGATTGTGAGCGAGTTTTGGTAAAGCTTAGTCGTGCAATTATTCTGCCTTGATTTCGGTTGTATTGATATGGTTCTTGATTATATCGTTGTGTGGTCCAAATATGGGACGGATAAAAGGGCAGGAGCAGGAAACTGATGAACAGGAACAATTAAGAAGACATGATGTCAAAGATTTTGCACTTCACATTTTACATTTCCACATTACACTGTTTGATCTGCAAGACATAATTCTGATGTATTTTTAGAAGTATCTTGCGGCTTAGTAATAACTGTCGAACATTTCGATTGATTAAGTTAAGCTACGCTTGCCGCGGTTAGCCCGTGGATGGATGACCCTCTATACATACCAAGACCCCACCGCGCCTCGAAAAACACTTTTAACAGTTGACTCACCCGGCAGTCATTTGTGGTACTTTGATAGTCTCAACGAGTCTTCGGGAGCCCAAAGCCAATCAGTCTTACCAAGGGGTTTCGTATTACTTACCTACCCATTAAGGCGAGGTTGCAGTACTTTTTACCTTGTTTAAACCTTTGTAATTCTAGCAAAATGGAAAGTTTCAGTAAAAAAAAAAAAATTAGGAAAATTGAACATACTGTTAAGCGCTGTGTGAAGATAGAAACGTGAATTAAAACAATTGGCTCGATAAAAAATAATCATAAAGATGACACTAAATCGCCGTTTAAAACGTGTACCTTGAAGAGATTCCATCATTAAACAATGTAAAACTTATACCAAAAGATAGGTTTTATTGGTTTTTAGGGCATGCTGAGAAAATATTTTATAATTTCCTTATCATTTTGTCTCCACGAAATAATTATACACAAAATCTATCAGCTCAAGCGCTCGCAACGACCGGCCAGTGTTCGCCAAAACGTCTTCAACTACAAGAGGGCCTTAACTGAGTTGTGAAGGTCAAGTAGTCGTTCCATTCAAAATACTGGTATTTAGCTGCATTCAATTAGATTGAAAGCCGATCCCAACATAGTTGGGAAACGGCTAAGCAGATGGTGAGAAGTCTCATCATAAAGAGTACTGTTCCTGATTCGTGTAATGTCTATAATTTGGTGTTTACAATCGTATAAAAAATAAGCGAAAAATTTAAAAAAAGCACCTTTCCATATTCAGCTATCATCGACAATTTAAATTGTAACGGCATTTCGCCTCTGTGTAACCTTTGAAATTTCCCTTTACGAGGTTAAGAGTTAAGAACAGGTCTAAAACGCCCATTATCTCAGCCATAAGTACCGTTGCACTTTCAAAAAGCACGTAAACTATATCATTATGCACCGGCGAAATTCTCATGGGCAGAACAAAATTTTAATTAAACACAAAAGCTTGTTTCGGCTTTATCTTTCAAAAGAACAATGAGTGCAACAATTACAATCAGCGAGGCCCACTGCTCTTACGGGACTTCAGAGAAGAAAAAAACATCGAAATCGTGACCCAAATTGCTCTTTTTGCACCGACCAGCTCCGATAATGGCCGAAATTTGCCGAAAGCATACGAATTTCGGGGTCAATTTGATTTATTTACGGTTTGATACAGTTCCGCGTCGAATGCTTTTTTTTTCGGACAGTGTGACTTGAATTGATGAGGCAGAAAGGTTATTGGTGTCTTGGTGTTAAAGTAATAATGTGTGATGGTTTTGTTAATGACATGACGGTGTGCTTATTGTGTTCCCACACTATATAATGTAATGCCGGTACAATAACTAAAGGAATTCGTTTCTTTTTTGGAAGGTACTGTGAGTCAAAGCAGGAAAACTTTTTGTAGAACGAAATAAAGACATTTTTGGCGATGATAATTGGACGTTTACCTAGAGACATTGAGCAAGTATTTAAGGAACTGTGGAAGGCCCTAAGCCGAGGTGCGTACGCCACAGGGGGTGCCATCAGCATGTAGTGGCTATAGTTTAAAGTTTTAAAGCCCTATCTGGAAGCCTAAATTTATCAAGCTAGTCCGGTTAAGCAGCCGACAACCTCATAGGTTGATCTGCGAGATTACATACCCAAAACAAAAAAAACATAGCATATAACAAAGTCGTATTTCGAGTTTGTTCGCTTAGATCTTTTAAACTACGCAACGGATTTGAACGCAGTTCATTAATTGACAGTCATTCAAGAGGAAGGTTTATATGTACAATAATGCGCTGGCAAAGCCGCTGAAAAAACTTAATTATTATTAATTAGATAACCATCAGCTTTATATCATTGTTTACCAATCTTCAAACAACTCCAAATCAGCCTTCATTCCTTGCAACACAAGCTCTTACGGTTAAAGGCAGTAGCAACAATATCTCGCCATGTCTCAAGCTAGGCACAGGTGGCTACCCATAGCCTGAGGACATACTTATCCGTTTTGAATCGGACCCGACACAGGAGCACTCACTCTTCCCTCACTCTCATAGTCCGATGGGACGGCAATCCGACACGACCGGAGAGAGATCAGGCGTAGGACCAACTGCTTAACGTGCTTTCCGAGGCACGGGGGTATCACACCGCCAACTTCCAAACTCCGGGCTGCTACTAAGAAATTCCTAATGGAAAAACCCAGTAACACTTTGCCCGACCCGGGAATCGAACCCAGGACCCCACGCTCAGCAGTCGCGCTTGCGACCACGAGACCAACGGGGCAGACAATGGACTTACTAGACAATGGGCAGCAGCGTTCTCTATGCATTTTACCACCATATTGCGATCGCCAACCCGCCTGCCAAGCGTGGCGATTATGGCAAAGTCCCCCAAATTAGGGGAGGCCTAAGTCCAGCAGTGGACGTCTTACGGCTGAAATGATGATGATGATGATGAAAGTCCGTAAAGTCAATAAATGATGTGGTCATGTATCATCCTCTGAACTGGTTCTCACAGTCATCACCATTCTATCATGACTGTTTTTCTGGCAAGTGGAAAGCCAGTGCTACCTGCAAGCAGAATTGTGGATATATCAAGGAACTCAGTATAAAACATAATTTAAAAGCTAAGAGTTGCTAAATTAATATTTAAATATAAACACATTTATTACTCATTTTGTAACCCTTAAATTCAATATGAATTCCGAGGGTTTTTGTTTTTTTTTTTTTATTCTGTGACTCTCATTTTATGCGATTTTGTTGTAGTATTGTGAAATTTTATTTTATTTTTGTAGGTTTCGCCTGAATTAAACGTTTTTTGTCGTTGATAGGTAAAGTTGAGTCATATGATAAGTATTATCAGTGAAGTTATATGATGTCTGCTAGTCCACTGTACATGATCCAGATAGCTTTCTTTCACCCATAGACCATAGACACATGGTAAATGGTCATAGATTGCAGACTACATTCCCATATCATTTATATCCAAGTTTCATATGAAATCAACTTTTTAATTCCCTTAGAGCGATTTACATTTCGCTAAACCTGTTTATCATTACTTCATATTTCACCAGGGTATTATGGTCTTTATGGCGGAGAAAATAAAGATTATTTTCTCCATTAATATGTGTAATTAGAGAGCACCATGTCTAAACCGCTGGCAGTTTAGATTTAAGTATTCTTATTTATTGCAATTTGTCAGTGAAACGAGATTTTAAACTTGTTTTAATTGCTGATCGCTTAGGCAGTAGGGTTGAACAAATGGTAGATTGATCTAAAAATTAAGTGTGTCTGTTCAGGGAAGACTGGCTGAATATTAGGGACGATTCAAGGTTTCCTCAAACATTCCTAATATTCGCCTGTCTATTAGGGACGTTTTAGTCACCCTTTTTTGAGGCTAAGCAGTCATCAAATGACGACTCCGTCTCTCGTCCGCTCTGGGTGAAGCGGGAGAGCGTGTCAGCTCTTACGGACTACAATCCACCCGTGTTCCTTTAGTTGTCTGTGCCAGGGCCACGGTAATTCTTTCGAACGAATCTGCGACTGAGGCAGGCATTGGTCCTAGCGGACCCCTTTAGTATGTGCTAACATCTCTTTGACCCTAGCATAAGTATTATAAGCAATGAATAGGCACCTACATTTTTAACATGCCTAGTTATTAACATGTATGTCCCACTAATATTATAAACGCAACAGTTTTGATGTTTATTACTTAATAACGCAAAGACATTTGATCGGTTTTTAGAAGATATTTGGCACACATATAGTTAGTTCAATTTTAAGTGTTATAATGTTCATCAAACAATATTTTTTCTTTAAATGATGTACGTATAGGGACAGAATAACAGCAGATCTTTTACCACCTAGTTGAGTTTAACTTCGTCCTTGTCAACATAATGATGATTGTAACGGTTTTATTAACGAGCACGTATAATTAACAAATTCTTGTATAAATCTTAAGTCTTTCTACTTCATGAATTATGTAGAGACGACTCACATCATTAACAGTAATTTCCTTATCGGAGAATCCACAATAAATTAAATTACGGCGCGATTAATAATTATAATTAATTATTTTTTATGTTTGCAACCCTGCGTTACTAGTTGTCGCCGCTGAGCCGGGCCGCCATTTTGTTTTGTTTCCCGCGCGCGCAATATTTATTAATCCATTGATAAATAATCGAACTCAGTTGTTCCAAACAGGTGTTCACTTAGGTACAATGATCGGACGCGAGAAAATTACAGAAAATAATGTCAATTATAAAGTTAAACGTTGACTTTTTGCTTGTCATCGGTAATTAGATTGACAGGACTGACAGCAAAATAATACGAAGTGTTGAGCATAACAATATAAACTTGTTTGTTGGGAGATCACCTGGTTTTTCTGCGAATATTTTGCGTTGTCACGCATGTTATTGTTTTGGCGTAAAATGTCGATAATTTATGGTATCATTATTTTAATTATTGTACCTACCGCGGTGTGTACAGGTGAGGGTTACATTCTTGAAGATAAAATTGATGTTGTATAATGTGACATCACTTTTAATCTTGCTCCAATGTTTTAAATAAT
Source organism: Aporophyla nigra (assembly GCA_947507805.1). NCBI lineage: Eukaryota > Metazoa > Arthropoda > Insecta > Lepidoptera > Noctuidae > Aporophyla > Aporophyla nigra. The sequence goes on along the minus strand of OX382292.1, from coordinate 18,052,973 downwards.
AATATTCTGTATTTCGTGTAAACTTATAAACGGATCTGACTGCCTCGTTGGTCTAGTGGTTGCAAGAACTACCGCTGGGCATGATAATGAGGATCTGTGTTTGATTCACAGGTTGGGCTGTGTTATTGGGGTTTTCCAACAGGAATTTCTCAGAAACAGGCCGGAGTCCAAATGTGCGCGGTTGATAGCAATAGGCTGGCCCCTATTAAATTGAATTAAATTTAGTATATTCCCGTATTCTAGAGAAAAAAAGCAATTACTTTTTTCGGAGTTTCTCATTAAGAATCTATTTTCATATAGGTAGAAGCAAGCGAAATTTTTTGGGGAGCAATATCAAATTTTCTCGTTTACGTTACGTTACGTGTTATGTTTACTTATCTATATATTTTATAATCGTTCGTAAGGAGTAAATTCCAGTCGAGCGCCGGAGCTGACACACACATTTTTTTAAAGCATATGCCAGTTGATTCTTTGACATGGTCCCATTAAAATACCCTTTATTATGAGATATCATAAGAAACACCTTGAAAATAGCCCACGGCCCTAGCTGCTCCAGCCGACTTGTGTCCATCATAAAATTCACACTAAAAATGAAGTCGAATTACAAAATCCATCGAACAAATTCCGACACAAGGCAACAATATCGTCAATCGATTTATTTGTCAATCAGCGAGCAACACAAAATATTGTCAATCACGTCAGTAAATTGGTTTGTCAATCAGAAATACAAAATATTGTCAATTTCCCTTTCCCGTCCCTGTTTGGGCAATTTTACAGCGGATATTAGGGGAATCGATTGTTGACAAAAAATGTATTGATACATACTGAATGCTTGTGCATGGCATTTATATACTGTGTTTTTAAAACAAGGGTGGGGCTTTGCGTGCTTTGCTTTTCGATTTTTGTAGACTTATTTTTTATCATTGACTAGCTTTTGTCAGCGGCTTCGCCAGTCCGCATATTATACATATAAACCTTCCTCTTGGATCACTCTATCTACCTACTGATTAAAATAGCAAAAAAAAATCCGTGGTTTAAAAGTTACAGGTCGTCAGAAGCCCGAAAGTCTGACAACCAGTCTTACCAAGGGGTATCATATTACCCAGTAACTGGGTTGTGGAGGTCAGATAGGCAGTCGCTCCATGTAAAACACTAGTATTTAGCGGCATTTGGTTAGACTGGAAGCCGACCCCAGTATAACTGAGAAAATGGTTAGCTAGATGATGATGGTGATGAGTACCATTTACTTGAAAATATGGCTTATATGTTGATTTTTATGAATAAAAATATTCAAAACGAAATATTTTTATTTAATTAATTAGTCTCAGTAATTCTAGATTTGTCGATTAGCCCACAAATAAATTACCTTAGTGCGATTCACCTATGGAAAATATTACATTGTTAAAAAGTGTCGATTTGCCCAATTTAGGCGAGTAAACTCATAGCCAAAATTATTTGTAAGTTATTTAATTAACAATACATACATTTCTAGAATAAAACGCTTAGTAACACGCACTACCAGTCTTTGAGAACAAAGAACATAATAAACTAGCCAAGTAAATTACTTACAAACAGTCACGAAATCAATAAGATGGTGGATCAGGATGTATGAAAAGAAAGGTAAGAACACCATACAGGTAAGCGTGGGAAACCTTTCTCCATAATACAAGTATGCTAATCAATTCTTATCACCATAATGCAAACAAGAAAAGTCCTAGACAAATGGTTACCCATTTTACACTACCAATAAATTTACCCAGCAAAGATATAAAATGAATAAACATACAAACATCATCAAAATATTATACAATCTTGTCAAAACATACATTTACAGTTGCCAAGTTATCGATAAAGCCGACAATGCTTAAGCCGCTTTGCTAACTTAAGCCAAGACACATGTGCGGTGCATTAGCTTAACAATAACTTAAGCTTACCTCATCATCGGCCGGGTTACTTAAGCGAGTGCTGTGTTTGGTCGGTTTGCTAACTTGATTGTGTATGGGAGAGTGGTATATGCGAGTCGTTAGCAGGTAGTATTTTTTAATAGTATCTAAAGTTCTTTTTTTATTCCCAGATAGTAATCTGACATTTCAAGTCTAAATGTGTGTTTGCTTTTTAGTGAGTCTGGTTTCATTACACCTGTTAAATTACTATCTGGGTTTAAAACTACTAATAGTTCAGAACATTTAAATTTAAGCTGACTTTAAACAAATATAAGTTATCAAAATCAAGGCTGTCAAATTTTGATGACAATTAAAATTAGTACTGCCTCGTTGGAACTCACGCTCTACAGTCATCGCAAAGCGAAACTATAAAGCGTGAGGTCCGGGGCTCAATTCCCACGTCGACAAACAAACTATTTTGTTGGGCTTATCCATCTAGAATATTTTAGTACCGGCCCGGAGTGTAGTTTTTGTCCGGTTGAAGGCAACGGGCTCGCCCGCAGCAAGAGATGCCAACTGCATTTAAGATTTAAAATATAAATAATGAATCATCACCTCAATCGTTTAAGCAAGCATACAGTCACGTTCGCACATAAATCATCAAGATAATAATATCATACCAATGATCATTCACAAATTATTTATTTAACTACGAGAACTTTCTTCATCCTCTTCAACTTAAATGTATAATTGCATACTTACATTCTGATTACATCTAATTGACTTATCTCATTACAATCAAGGCAGTGATTAGTGGAACGTAATCAGCTTGATTATTCGAGTCTACTATCTCGTGTGAATGCAGCATCTCGGTAGAGTTCCGTTACTTCATTGGCAAGTAGTCACTCCTGATTTATCCAGGCCTGCAGCGCTAATGTGTAGGGTAAAATCTTACTATGCTTATTGTTCGCAGACCCATCCGTACTTCGACAAGCATGTTAAGCCGTAGGTGCTGTCATTCGTAGATCTTTGACAATCGTCAGAAGCCAGAAAGCCTGACAGGCATTCTTTCCAAAAGGTATCGTATAACCCAGTTACTGGGTTGTGCAGGTCAGGAAGGCAGTCGCTCTATGTAAACTACTGGTATTCAGCTGGTTCCGACATGTCAGTTTTCTCACGATGTTTCCCTTCGCAGTTTTAAGCGCAGTGGTGATGAAATAAAAACGAACAACAACAAAGTAAAACACAGCACTTGCCTGGGTTTAAAACCACAACCTAAAAGTCATAAAAGGTTCTTCAGACAGGCGCGACGCATTAGCGCCACGTGACTCTTGTAATCTTCTAATATATAAAATTCTCGTGTCGCAGTGTTTGTTACCAAAATCCTCCGAAACGGCTGGACCGATTTTTATGAAATTTTGTGTGGATATCGGGTAAGTCTGAGGATCGGCTAACATCTATTTTTCATACCCCTAAATGATAAGGGTGACCCACCCTTAAATATATTTATTTTATTTTATTGACATTTTTTTAACTTTTAGTTTATTATGATTTGGCATTAAAAAATACATACAACTCTAAATTTGACTCTTTTTCATGCGGCAAAACAACGTTTGCCGGGTCAGCTAGTTTTCATATAAATTTTTCTAGAGAGTCGCGTCGCATTGTCACGTCACACCTGTTTGCGGGTGCAATTATTATTAATGAAACAACAAATATTATGAAAATGAGAGTGATCTACCACTGCTCTGCACTGCACTGCTAAAAAAAACTTACAACTCCATTTTACATGTCTATTAAACTAGTTCTAAAACAAATAAATCTATAAAGGCAACCCTACTCTATAACCACCATTAAGTACCGATGACGTAACGATGACGTTGTTGCTGCCACTGAAATTAATTCCAGCTATAATGTGCACAAGATGGCCGTAATGATAAGGAGCAGATCACATGTTTCAAACGTCTGAATTAACGGTGCATTTGATTAGTCATACAGTGTAATTGTGCTCTTAGGGTCTGTACAGACGTGACAGGATCACACCACAGCACGGCGGTAAAAATGAATGTTGCAACCACAAATATGCGTGATTGCGACGTTGCAGCAACAATACTTAATTTTTTGTATTTATTTCTAAACTAATACTTAGTCAGCGACTTCATCCGTTTTATATTCACTACTAGCTTATGCCAGTGGTTTCGCTTGCGTTGAGGTCGGAATTATTTCACTGGAACGTACTACTAGGATAAAAGTATTCTAAGTTATAAACTATCTGTGTACCAAATCGGTTTAACCGTTTTAATAATGCCAGCACACAGATAAACTCTGAGAGGTTTTCGTTGTATGGCAAAATCAATGTAATATAGAATAAGTATTTTGGAAATAAACAATTTAAAAAAAAATAGTAGCAACAAGCATCTAAACATAGATACCTACTTACACATTTATAATATATACTGGCAGCAGGATACTTCGGGAATAAAAATAGAAATCGGTTTTATGGCTGGTCTAGATCATACAGGGAACCCCGAGCGAAATTCCTGCATTCCATATACAAGGGCTTGGGCATCAATGGCATAACCAAGCTTTTGTGGTTCTATAGTCGTTAAAACAATGTAACTATCGTATAAATCACAGTAGATTAAGTTGAATCGATGTTGTCTTTTAACAGCTATCTATTTTCTTAAATATTATAATTTGGGGATAACGTCATTAGTAACATAATCTACTCCTATAGACTAAGTGTTGTGCTTATTGTATTTATACTGCTGTTTGTTGTCCCTAATTAAAAAAAAACGGTCAATATTTTAGTAAGGGCGAACATACAATTTATCACCCGACCACATTTTTGCCACTGTGGTGTGATAGCACGTCTGAATAGACCTTTACATTACGAATTGCGGGTTGGGGCTCAGAATTATGTGATAATTATCGTATTACAGGTATTATTTTGTCTGTATATCAAACCACAGTCATTGTTATTGGAATTCAATGTGGTAGCCAATGTCTGCAATTTGGTCGGATGGAATTAAAGTGTTGGCTGGCCGTTGTGTTGTAGACTTAGTGGAAAAGACTCTATAAATAATTGTATAAAAATTTAATTAAATACTGATCAGTAAAGTTTCTACATAGGAACGATCGAACCACAGACTAAAGCAATACTACTAATAAAAACTTTTTACAAAAAACACTACAAAGTGAAAAAAACTTTAATTTCGGAAGTCTGTGGCAAAAAAACCTTAAATACGGATCCTAAGACACCGACTTCCGAAATTAAAGTTATTTTTCACTTTGTAGTGTTTTTTTAGGAAGTCGGTTGTTATTTTTTTGTAAAATGTTATTATTTTAAACTTTTTAGTCATGGTAGATACCCCGCACTAATCGAATCGCATTGTTCGTTCAAAATGGAACCATACGGGAAGCACCAGCTTTCAAATAAAAAAAGAATCATCAAAATCGGTTCACTCAGTCAAAAGTTATGAGGTAACAAACATTAAAAAAATACTGTCGAATTGATAACCTCCTCCTTTTTTTGAAGTCGGTTAAAAATGGCAACGATAATTAATCATTATTATTTTAGCCGATAGACATACACTGCTAGACATAGGCTACCCACAATTTGGGGAGCTTGCCATCATCACCTAGCTTGGCAGGCGGGTTGCCGATCGCTGTACTGTGGTTAAATGCATAGAAAACGCTGGTGTCCATTCTCTAGTAAGTCTGTTAGTCGCCGCGCACGGGAAGAAATAGGGTGAATCCTTACGTCCGACACCACACGGACCATAATTGGGTAGCAAGTATCTTTGGATGAAACTTCTGCTGGTCTAAATTTTATACGATGCAAGTCCGTATGTAAACCTGATTACAGTTACCTCATCATCCGGCTAGCCTTTTCACAACTATGTTGAGGTCCTCTTCAAGTCTTACCAGCTGCATCTGAATACCAGTACCTACTTTAAATGGAGCAACTGCCTATCTCAACCCATTACAGTTACCTTTTTTTTTACCCGGGGAATTCCTCATGGATGCCCTCTGCCTGGAATGAACGGACGGTTATGTCAGGTGCGTACCTACTCAAACTCCACAGTTCCTTCTAGTACCATGTGTCGGGGGCCTGGGACATATTTGTACATTCGCTGCACCCCCGTGTGATATCTGCCGGCCATGACAAACGAGTACCATCACCAAGTGTGGCCGAACCCATGACCTCACATCCTCCCAAAAAGGCGAGCATACTGCGTGCCACCTCTTTGACCACACAGCCCCAAGTTCTTGCTGTCACTGCTCAAACTCAAAGTCTTTTATTTGTGGTCATAGGTTAACAAAGGTGGTGCTTAAAATTAATAAATGTATTACTATGTCCTGCTAGTAAAGCGTACAAATATTAGGTTTAAGTATAATCTACATAAAAACATTAATCTTAAATTATGATTATTTAACTCTATTCTACTTTATCACCTAAATTACCTATCTAATGTTATCGTCTAAATATTCTGACATAGTATAGTAAGCCTTATCTAATAAAAATACTTGCAATTTTTTCTTAAAATCTTGTAAATCTACTGTCTTCAAAATTTTTATAGGTAAGTAGTTTATTATATATTCTTGTTGACATACTAAAAAAACTCGTGTCAAAAAGGGCAGTTCTGTGAGGTAGCGAAGAAATCTCATGATCAACGTATAATAGTCCCACTGCTGGGACACAGGTCTTCTCTCTATGAGAGATCGTGGGACATAACCCATCACGTGAGCCCATTGCGGGATAGTGAATGCTACATGTCTTCAAATGTTGAATTCTAGGATATGATGGTTTTCTCACGTTGTGTTCCTTCACCATTTTGAGAGCAGTGGTGATAATGATAAAATTACACATAGTAAAGCATCTGTCCGGGTTCGAATCTGCGATCTACAACTCATAAGTTGTGGCGGTTTCTACTGGGCCACCAAATCTCATTGCACGATTTCAATCATTAAATTATAGATAACAACTCAGAACATTATTTAGCAACAAAAGACATTTACTAATAATAAATCCAAAACAATCGCCTTTTATTACCAGTAAGCAAGTACTTAGAACCAGTTGTAGTACAAGTACATATTACTCTGAATATTGTATGTAAATTACTTGCTGCTTAGCAGATAATGTATTAGCTTTTGGAGCTAAGTAGGTCTTGTTTTATTTAATTCTGTTTAATATATAGCGACCACGTAGCTACAGTGGGTCTTATTAGAAGGCTTAAAGCCACCCAAAGGGCAATGGAGAGGGTTATGTTTGGAATTTCCATACGTGATCGAATAAAGAATGAAGAGATCCGCAGGAGAATCAAAGCAACTGACAAAGCCCTAAGAATTGCCAAACTAAAGTGGCAATGGGCAGGGCACATTACTTGCAGAACAGATGGGCAATGGGACCGAAAGGTTCTGAAGTGGCGACCGCGTACCGGAAGACGTAGCGTTGGAAGGCCTCCCACAAGGTGGTTCGATGACCTGATGAAGGCTGCAGGAAACCGCTGGATGCGGGAAGCATAGATCCGGTCGATGTGGCGGAGCCCTATGTCCAACAGTGGACGTCTTCTAGCTGAAATGATGACAGCTACGCGCGTAGTTAGAAGGTTAGTGTCCACTGCTAAAGTCGTGTCACCACCAGAACTTGCAAAAACGTAAATTTCATGGAGGATGGTGGAATGACTAGCCATTCTAAATAACAACTGGGTTGGTATCAAGGAAGGAGGGCAAGACTGGTACCGAACGTACCTCTGTAATTAGTTTCAAGATGTCTTAGGACTCTCAACTCAGTTTCGATTTGGTGGATCTTCAGCAAGCGACCAGTAAGTGAACCCTACCAAAAATAAGTTGCAAAAGAACCTGTGAACTTCGGTACGGTTGACTGTTACAAGAATTTCCAGTACAATAAGATGGGGCCGATTAGTATCCTTATTTTTTTCGATACTCCTCTCCCATGGAAAATGGCCTGAGGAAAGCTTTGAGTACGAATGTCGATAGCTATGAGAGTACGGGGAGACCAAACAAACGATGATTGTGTGAGTGAGGATATGGATAGTCAGGGGGTGACTACCAAGATTACGACTAATAAATAATAATAATATTCCACAACTATCACACAACGCCATCTAGTCCCAAGCTAAGCAGAGCTTAATAGAGAAGTGTGAAAGAAAAGGACATGTTGTGCTGGCCCTAAAGAATAAGGCAGGCTGCTTTTATGGGCAGGAGAACGATGATGATGACTTCTATACCATTGATTACATAACATTTATAACGATTATTATATTTGATTAACTCACTTTTAATATAAGTTCACGGCAATGATATGGAAGAGCGGACTCTCCTAACACAGGCATTGTTTGCGTAAAAGAAGACTCCAAACAAGTCTAAATGTAATGTTTCGCTGATTGTGACAAATAAATTATGTTGTATTTGTTTTTTTAAAGATGTTGGACTAGTACACTTTTTTTTTTGGTTGGCTCGTCTTCAAATGACGTCTCACGCTCTTGGGTGGAGCGGAAGAGCGTGTCAGACTTTTACTGACTAAAACCCACCCGTGTTCCTTCAGTTGCCTGTGCCACGGCCACGGTAACACTTACGAACAAATCTCGCGACCCTGACAGGTGGACTAGTACACTAATGTCTACTCACTAGATTCCAAAAATACAAATAGGTAACTAACCATCATTTCTAAAAAATCACGTTCGTAAGCAAGATTTGTAAAAGAAGCCTTTTCGAATCTCACTCACATACAAAAATATTCGCCCATCTTCCACCTTTCCAAAAACAACTCAACAATTACCCTTCGAACCTCAAAATAGCATCACACAGCGACAATATAACAAGGGAGGCTGCGCTTCCATCTGATTTGAGTTGATTTCCTCCTCTCAGCCACAATCACACTTCTATCAGAGAATTTCCGCCGCCTCGCTCTGAGGGCTGATTGACAGTACCATGGAAATTAACTGTTAGCTGCATACGGGAAGGTTTATTGTTTGGAGGGTAGGAATTGAAAGGGTGCTGCGATAAAAGGATTTTACTCATATAAGTGGGTTTGTTCAAACACATTTACACGTCAATCATCTTAGTAATAAATATTGTAAAAGTTTAAAATATACGCTTTTTTTTGGATGGGAAATCATCAAATGACTTCTCCCGCTCTGGGCGGAGCGGGAGGGCGTGTCAGACTTTTACTGACTAAAACCCACCCGTGTTCCTTCAGTTGCCCATGTGCCAGGGTCACGGTATCTCTTTCGAACAATCTCTCGACCCTGGCAGGCATCGGTCCTAGCAGACCCCTTCAGTGCTGCTGACAACTCTTTGAGGCGCGCGTGGAACACTACGCGCCGTCGACCCGAGCCTAGTCCTTACCGGGCGGCGAGCTACCCATTGCTCGCTACCCGCAAGCTCGCGCCTACGGTGGCCGGGAGTCCGCTATCGACTCCAAAATATACGCTTTAATGGAAAACCAAACTGAAAAGTAGAAAAGAGTCTTCAATAACTTTAAAATTAGAATAGAGTGATTAACAAAAAAAAAACAATTTATTTTATAAAAGCGTGGGCATTTTTAACCGACTTCAAAAAGGAGGAGGTTCTCAAGTCGGATGTTTATATATTTTTTTTATGTATGTTCGGCCATAACTCCGTCATATATAGACGGATTTGCAAAATTCTTTTTTTGTTTGAAAGGGGTTTATTCCGAAATGGTCCCATATAAATTTCATTTAGATCTGATGATGAGTTCCAGAACTCTTTAAAAAATGACAGCAAATCAGCCGCGATTTCTGCTGTCGCATAAATATGCATTGTTTGTTTGGATTTTTTTATAACCATTGACATTAAGCACCCAATGCTCTTCTACGATTTTTTTTTTTTTTTTTGTTTGTTTTTGAATCACTTTATTCTTGTTTTAAACTTATTGAAGATTATTTTCTACTTTTGAATTTGTAGCTGAATATCAGTATTTTAAATGGAGCGACTGTCTATCCCTCTACAACCTAGCCTAACCCAGTAAGGGTAACACGATACCCTTTGGGAAGACTGGTTGTCAGACTTTTGCACTTCTGACTACCCGTAGCGACTATCAAAGATCTACGAATGACAGCCTGGACCAACTGCTTAACGTGCTTTCCGACACGTCTTCATATGTATTGGATGGTCACCCATCCACGAATTGACTGCAGCCACCGAGCCGCAAGCGTTGCTTAATCTTCGCTTAGCCACGAGCCTCTGTTTTCTATCCCTATGAAACAATCATAGAAAAAACTTGCAAAATATAACATATGGAGGAATGTAACTTTCTCGAAAATGAATGCAAACTACTGCAAATACCTCTCTAATACCTACTATCAAGCACTCACAGTACCTCATAAACAACTACACTCCTTATGAGTGTGTTCACTAATATTTTTTAAACGAACCTACAATCAATAAGGATGAACAGACAGACAGAAGTATTTGTGAGGCATCCATGTGTCGTAAGTTCTCTTTCGCCACACTTATTTGCATACAACACCTTGATCTATAGAGTTAGGGAGGCTTAGAGATGCCAGGATCGCGAGATTTGTTCGAAAGAGTTACCGTGGCATATGGGCAACTGAAGGAACACGAGTGGGTTTTAGTCAGTAAAAGTCTGACACGCCCTCCCGCTTCGCCCAGAGCGGGAGACGTCATATGATGATTTCTCACCCACAATAAAAAGGGTTTAGAGGAGGATTAACCCCAAATAACTCATAAAAGAAGTAGTTTTTCACGTCTTCAAAAAAGTCCTCTGAAATATTGGCATGCAAAGGCTGTAATGCACTGCGCTAGTAGTTTCATGCTGACGTGTGAAGAATGGTTTAGTAGTCACCTTATATCTATTCTACAATTATACACATACACATACATACATACATACGATCACGCCTTTTTCCCATGGGGGTAGGCAGAAACCACGGAACGCCACCTGCTACGATCTCTACACACTCCTTTTGCCTCGTTTAGGTTCATACAATTGGTCATACACACACGCCGGTTGCGAGTACTACGCACCTGACCTTTCTGAAGAACATCACCAATAAGGTCACTATATGTCCTCCTAGGGCGTCCCCTCCCGGTGTTTCCACTCACATCTGCCTTGTAAATACCTTTTGTGAGCCGTCCTTCACTCATCCTCTCAACATGACCAAACCATCTAAGCATACATTTTTCAATTTTTGTCACTACATCTTCTTTTAAACCACACCGTTCTCTTATCACATCATTCCTCAGCCTATCTATTATATCACATACATAATAATGTTTACATGTCCGATTCCCACTTCAAACCCAAGGGAGGATCATATTATGCTACCTTTCTTACTTAAACTCGAAATAATGGCCTCCTTTCAGTAAGGGGGAGTAGGCCGTAATCTACCACGCGGGTCCAGTGCGGGTTGGTAGATGTCACACGTCTTCGATTTTTTATCCTAGGACATTTCGACGATGTTTTCCTTCACCGTTTTGAAAGCAGTGGTGATGTTATTATTTACACAAAGTTAAGCGCCTCCCTGGGTTCGCACTCACTGCCTTCAACTCCTAAGTCAGGGTCGATGCCATTGGGCCACGGCTGCTCCACACGCTGCTCAACATTTTGCTCAACATTTTGAAGTATGAAGTTTACAAATAGGTCAACAGATATTTTACATAGCGACTTTCACGACAGGATTACCTGATGTTATTTGCCAGTGAACAGAGCAATGGTGGCCAAGTAGTGGCTCCAACTTCCGAATTGTAGATCATGGGTTCGAATTTCAACACCACTGCTCCCATAACTGTGTAGGAAAAACATCGTGAGGAAAACGGCATGTCCTAGAACCAACATTTTGAAGAAATGTGACATCTACAAACCCGCACTGGGCCCGCGTTGTAGATTACAACACTCCCTCACGAAGAACGAAAGCCTGTGTCTCAGCAGTGAAAATATTATAGGCTGATTATATATATTTCTTCATTTAACAAGTAACAAGACTCAGTTGTATTAGTAACAATATTTCTTAACCCTATGTTAGTATTCCTATTCTAATATTAAACCTCCCATTCCTGACCCAAAACCACATTACGTTCAGCATAACACTTGTCTTATAATTTCAAAATCCTTTACCGTTATCTTAATTGTTACTCCAACGACAATGAAAAGCCTAACTGTATAGCACATTTCATAGCACAGTCTCAAGTAAAACAATTTATTAGCGTCATTTAAATGACACCTCACGATCCCAGACTACGTCATATCGTAAACTATTGTACACAACAATGTACTCGTACGACATTAAATTATGCTTTCCGTAACGACTGCAACAAAGTTACACAAAGGTACAGTTAGCAGGTATGTTGGGAATGCTTTTCAAAGCGATGGGATGAAAATTCAATTACCTCTTCTCCTAGTAAGGATATGGTGTAGCGGTGTTTGATGGGGCTTCTGGGGTTGGGACGTAATTGGGTCGGTTGTTCTGACTTGATTTTTGGTTTAATTGTAGAGGAATGTCGTTGTCTGGAATTGGGTGATAATTTGTTAGAGACAAACAGCTAGAATATTTGGAAATTTGTTAAACGCAAAAAAGGAAGAAAGAAAATTTGCTTACTCTGCACAAAAGTACATGATACATCGTTGGACTTTTCAATTTAATTTGTGGGTTCGCCTCACCTACGATATCAGCCGGTATACCATAAACCATAAACAGCCTATATTACTCCCACTGCTGGGAAACAGGCCTCTTCTGGATGAGAGGAAGTGGGCCATAATCTACCACGCGGGCCCAGTGCGGGTTGGTAGATGTCACATGTCTTCGAATTTTTGTTCTAGGACATACCGGTTTCCTCACGATGTTTTCGTTCACCGTTTTGAGAGCAGTGGTGATGAAATTATTTACACAAAGTAAAGCAGGCGCTTGGGTTCCAACCCACAACCCACTACCCGTAAGTCGTGGCCGATACCACGGGGCAACCATCACCACTGCTCTGCTGGTATATTTTGTAAAAATCACACCGTAAAATTTAGGTGAAGCTAGCTGTCCATCATCACCATCAGCAGCAAATAATATTTTCACTGCTGGGACACAGGCCTCCTCTCGGTGAGAGGGAGTGGGCCATAATCCACCACGCGGGCCCAGTGCAGGTTGTTAGATGTCACGTGTCTTCAATTTTTTGGTTCCAAGACATTCCGGTTTCCTTACGATCGGGGCTATCAATATGTAGTGTCAATCCCTTTCATCAAGTGGAATGACACTTCCATTCAATTCGAAGAATTCAATTCACACAGAATAAATCGGCAGAATGTCTGAATACAGATCCAGTTCTCTATCTACCCTGTTATTTCAGTTCTAATTCATTGATACGGTAGATTTATTTATTCGAATCATCACCTTCTGCCTAACTTTTTCAGGGTCAGCTTCCACTCTAACCGAACCAGCTGAATACCAGTACTATACCTGGAGCGACTGCCTATTTAACGTTCATGACCAAGTAAAATACGATACCCCTTGGTAGGTCTGTTTATCAGACTTTCGGGCTTCTGACGACCCGCAACGACTGTCATTCACGAATGATGGCCGGGACTAACGGCTTGACGGGCTTTCCGAGGCACGATGCGGTCTTGGTATGTAAAGATGGTCACCCATCCACGGACCAACCGCGTCAAACGTACCTTACATTCATTTTTACGAATATAGATCAAAAGTATGGATATCATAGCGTCTCACAAGTTTTTTGGGATACTGGAGGATATTCCAGAAAGGCTATAAATCTTTAAGGTCACGTACAGAAGCGGTAAAGGCTATTAAGTACTGTTTACAGGTGTCAATCATTAGTGAACGCGGTCTTCCAGTGTTCACGATGTGCCGGTAGCTATAGTTCAGACACGATGTAATTCGTGACTTTCGTAAAACAAAGCCGTTATTTTCGACGTGATTTCTTATTCGAAAGAATACTTGGATGCTTAAGAGAATACATTGGAATACTTAATACAACTGATGGCGCCAATGTCAAAGCTTATTAAAGGTATTTTTTTTTTTTGTCGATGGAATATCATCAAATGACGTCTCCCGCTCTGGGCCGAGTGGGAGGGCGTGTCAGACCTTTACTGACTAAAACCCACCCGTGGTCCTTCAGTTGCCTATATGCCAGGGCCACGGTAACTTATTAAAGACACTAAGCCCACGTCTGCAGGGACTGAATAAAATCGCAGTGGGTATTTTTCGCACACTAGATCTTCAACGTTCTTGCGCCTTGGTGATAGATGATAATGATGAGATTGATAGATATAGAATATAGATATATAGTAAGATTGGCTGGAAAAGTCTATGCTCAGGAATATAAAGCACATGAAAAAAACACTTTCTTCTGTTTCACTTCCAATTAATGTAATGTTTCAACAGGAATTAGATTTTCACTTCATAATTTCAGCCAGATAACGTCCTCTGCTGAACATAGCCCTCGCCGAAACCCCCCAAAAGGTTTGCCATAATCGCCACGCTTGTTAGGCGGGTTGGCGATCGCAGTATGGTGGTAAACTGCATAGAGTACGCTACTCCCCTTTCTCTAGTAATTCCCTTAGTCGCCTTTTATGGCACCCACGGGAATAAATGAGTATGCACCGCAGGAACCAATGATTTTCACTTACTTTATTTCATAATTGCCCAATCTAAACCTTCTCCACTCTAAGTTCATTTGATTTAGGGTGTGAGCACACAACAGTGGTGTCGTAATTTTGACTTGTTATCGACATCGTTACGTTTATTTATCGTCTTTAAAACAAATATTCCGGTTGGTGCCGCTTTTTAATGCACCTTCATCTTTATGATCGCTCGCAGCATTTTCTTCAGCTAAATTGTTGCAAGTGTATGGAGAGTGCGGAATTATGTAATGTAGACTAGGTTTATGACTGTGGGAAGACATAATGTTTTAATATAGAGTAGCTTAATTGTAATAATGTTCATTCCAATCCAGCCCTTCGCTTGCTGCCCTCTACCAGCGATCCCCTAAACCAGCCTTTCCAAAAGTGGGAGATAACGCACCCAGAAAAAAAAAAATGGTTGTGTAGAGTCTACACAACGCCCCCATTTTGTTTCAGGGTGCCCTCAAAGGGGGCCTAATAGCCCACTTTGGGAAAGGCTGCCCTAAACCGAGGTCCGTACGTACCCCACAGGGGGTGCCCTAAGCGAGTAGTCGCTCTAGTTTTAAGTGTTTTTTAGCCCTGGCTGGGGCCTTTAATTTATTAAAGTAGCCACAGGCAGGTCCGGTTAAGTAGCCCACAACCTCATAGGTTGACATGCGAGATGCTCACCAAAAACAAAAAGTAATAATGTTGTGTGGTTCCGGACGTTACGAATACCACCATTCCATTTCATTCCGCGGGCATCGTAAGAGAATAAGGCGACTAAGGGACTTATTAGAGAATGGGCAATAGCGTTCTCTATGTATTTTACCACCATACTGCCCGACTCGCCTGCCAATGGTGGCGATTTTGGCAAAACCCTCCTAAATTGGACAAGGTGCACGCACATGCACGAAAGATGAAATATATACACTGCTGGAGCTATGTGCAGCAATGAACATCTTTTGGCTGAAATGATAAATCTATACTAATATTATAAAGCTGAAGAGTTTGTTTGTTTGATTGAATGCGCTAATCTCAGGAACTACTGGTCCGAATTGAACAAAATATTTTTTTGTGTTGGGTAGCCTATTTATCGAGGAAGGCTATAGGTTATATAACATTACGCTACAACTAAGAGGAGCGGAGCAGTAATGATAAATGTTGCAAAAACGGGGAAAAACGCACGGGTAGGCGATTCGACGCGACGGGAAGGGCCGGGGGAACAAGAAATTTAACGCGGACGACGTCGCGGGCAGAAGCTAGTGAATGATAAACTGTAATAATAACTGAACATCACGCTTGCGTTCCCTAAAGAGTTAGGCAGATCTACGTAGAGCACACCTACATTTAATCAGTTAGATTTTAGTTCAATGTTATTGGGGGCGAGCCGTACTGGCGTACCGTGTGGTGCCGGACGTGTACCGTGTGATAACACCACCCCATTTCTTCCCGTGGGTGTCGTAAAAGGCGACTAAGGGACTTACTAGAGAATGGGCAGCAGCGGTCTCTATTCATTTTACTACCATACTGCGATCGCCAACCCACCTGCCAAGCGTGGCGATTATGGCAAAGCCCCCCAAATTTGGGGAGGCCTAAGTCCAGCAGTGGACGTCTTATGGCTGAAATGATGGGGGCGAACTTATCGGCATCAACCGGGCACAAATGTAGACTACGATATACTAAGGTTGGACTTTTAATCTTATTCTGTAACTTGACAGTTGGAGGGATACCATGTTTTGAGAAAAAAAAATGATAGTGAGGTGGTGCAAGAATGAATGAAATTAAATGAACTTGAAATAATGTACTTGCATGCAAACTTTGTATTTTAAATTTAATAACTTGTCTTAAAACACAATATATACCAAATCGATATATCATCGTCTATGGCTGCCAGAGGAAATAAAATGACTAAACTATAAAAGAAGTAAAATGACATGATTTATATATCAGAATTGGTTTTGTTTCTATCAGAAGAAAATAAAAAGGGAAATAACTGTTTTTAAAATTTATTACTTATTCTTATATTCCACACCCCAAAAACTATGTTTTAAAGTTTCATTTCATATAAACCATTTTTATCATTCACTAGCTTTTGCCAGTGGCTTCGCCCGCGTGGAGGTCGGAAAATATCCCGCGGGAACGTACTACCGGGATAAAAAGTACCCTAATTGTTATCCAGGTTATAAACTATCTGTGTGCCAAATTTCATCCAAATCCGTTCAGTAGTTTTTGCGTGAAAGAGGAACAAACATTCACACATCCATGCATCCATACATACAAACTTTCACGTTTATAATATTAGTAAGATATAGTAGGATTAGTAGGATTCCTGACACGAAATCGTTCACTACCCCAACACTATTAGTTTTAGTATGGTATCATTATTTTTCTTTGAACTGTCAAGTTACTGAACAGGATTAAAAGTCCAACCTTAATGACAAATCTCTAGTGGAAAACGAAAAACAATTTACCCGACCTGGGAATTAAACCCAGTACCACTTCAACTCCGAGTAAACTATTCTTATACGTGCATAAATGTCAAATCAGAATTAAAGACATTGATATTAAATCAATTTAAATGCAAATGATAGATCCATAAAACACAGAATAATGAACCCATTAAGATTAAACACCGCCACACGCCATCAATTAGTTTCAGAGCAGTTAGCGATATCATTTATATCTGCAACTGACAGGACTATGTGTCGACATTGACACTTGCCCAAACGGAAAACTGGAACAACTCCATTCGGAACATGATTCTTATTGATTTGTATGAATCTATAGACAGCCAATGGTGCCGATTCCCTTATTCACAAACTAAACTAAATTTAAGTTCAGTGCATCTTTTTCCTTCTATTTCATTAAGGAAAGGACAGAAGATAAATTTTAGTTTAGTCCTGTCAAATTAATCAACGCTTGACGTAAATTGACGTAATTTTAGTAGGCAAGTTTTTAATCACGTCTAAACTTGTATGGAGTAGTGATAGGCGCTGATTAATTTGACAGGACTAAACTAAAAATTTTCTTTTGTCCTCTTCTTAATGAAATACAAAGAAAAAGATGCACTGAACTTAAATTTAGTTTAGTTTGTGAACAAGGGAATCGGTACCATTGACTGTTTATTAGGGTAAAGGATCGTGAAAAGGCAACAAAACTAGATAGACATTGGTGCCGATTCCCTTATTCACAAACTAAACTAAATTTAAGTTCAGTGCATCTTTTTCTTTCTATTTCATTAAGAAAAGGACAGAAGATAAATTTTAGTTTAGTCCTGTCAAATTAATCAGCGCTTGACGTAAATTGACGTAATTTTAGTAGGCAAGTTTTTAATCACGTCTAAACTTGTATGGAGCGCTGATTAATTTGACAGGACTAAACTAAAATTTATCTTCTGTCCTTTTCTTAATGAAATAGAAAGAAAAAGATGCACTGAACTTAAATTTAGTTTAGTTTGTGAATAAGGCAATCGGCACCATTGAGTAAATAATTACCAAAAGTAAAGAGACATCATTCTATCTTTTATCTATTGAATTTCGTTGTAAAAATCGACACGATCTTTGAGTCTATCAGGGTCGCGAGTGTATTGGAAAGAGTTACTGTGGCCCAGGCATAGACAACTGAAAGAACACGGGTGAGTTTTAGTCAGTAAAAGTCTGACACGCTCCGCACAGAGCGAGAGGCATCATTTCCATCCATAAAAAAATGTCTTTGACGTTCGTTACTGGCAGCAGGACGCAAGAATTCGCGATAGTTGGAAGAAGTGGAGGGAGGCCTTTGCCCAGAAGTGGGACAGTGCAGGCGAGTAAAAAAAAAACTTCGTTACGGGTTGTCAAAAATCCGAAAGTCTGCCAATCAGTGTTACCAAGGGGTAACACCTGGGGGGGGGTATCGTATTAGGTACCTAGTCACTCTGTAGTGGAGGTCAGTTAGGCAGTCGCTCAAGCAAACAGTTAACTTATCAAATTAAATTTCATTTCATTAAAGTTCCTTAACTAGCCTTGAGCAAAATTAATTTATTAACAAATATAATTAATTTACACTCACAACTTGATCATACTTAACCAAAATTATAACTACAAGCAAATGCGCCGCTGTACAACTAAATCACGATTTTCGCAGTAAATAAATAACAGTCAGTTGAGCATTTCACGTTTTACAAGACATTTATAGGCACTTGTAAATAATTAGAGCGAACTTAATAGCCGCGAAATAATGCCTCTTGAAGTTTCTTGGGGTCTAGACAATAATACTGCACCCTAATTGCGAAACGCACTATTTATCAGAATCTGAGTGGGATTGAAGATTATTTCTAAACCATTGCGTCATTTGGTTGAATACATTGTCGGCTCGGCAACGTAAATAACGCAATGAATGTTGTTTAACTATCAATATGAAAACAAATCCCACCCATAAAAAGTTACGCAATTACCCCTCTGATCTATACTTAAAGTAGGTTCCGTCTAGTGTCGGACGGAAAGAATAACACCACCCCATTTCTTCCCGTGGGTGTCGTAAAAGGCGACTAAGGAGCTTACCAGAAAATGGGCAGCAGCGTTCTCTTTGCATTTAAATTAAAAAAACCAAGGAATGGGCAGCACTGTTCGCTATGCATTTAACCACCATACTGCGATCGCCAACCCGTCTGTCAAGCGCGGCGATTATGGCTAATCCCCCCAAATTGGAGGAGACCTATGTCCAGCAGTGGACATCTCATGGCCAAAATAATGATGCAGTGATTGTTGACTAAACTTAATAACAGTTGGATTGATATTTTGTGTTATTTTGGCTCATCGTCTGCTAGCTTTTTCTCAACTATGCTGGGGTTGGCTTCCAGTCTTACCGGAAGCAGCTGAGTACGAGTGTTTTACATGCAGCGACTGCCTGGCTGTCTTATACCACAAATAAAATGGAATCTAGACGAGAGTAGATGCGATGATTGGTGATTTAACTTAGTAGCTGTGGGAATGGGGAGTGATATGAAATCTCGAATGACGTTATTGCGACGCACGCTATTTCGAAAAGTTTTACCAGTGGTACGCTATTTCGAAAACTCATTGAGTCGAAAACCGCTATATCGAATGACGTTATCCCGAACACGCTGATTCGAAAAACTATTAGAATGGTACGCTAGTACGAAAGTCTTGTTATCCAAATCTACTGTTGCGAATAGCATATTCCATAGTGATTACCAAGAACTACGTACGCTACGATAATAAAACACTGAGTATAAATGTTCAATATTAGTACTTATTATGATTTCTCCATGTATCCCTAGCATGTTTCCGGTTTTCATAATCTAACAAAGATACAAATACCTATTTATTTAAATACCATCACAACAATAAAAACAAATTACTGAAGGTCGACTTGAATTTATACGTCATTTTAATTTATGACACTTTTGTAGAACTACCTCCAAGTCTATTAGTATTTGGATTCCTATACATCTTTCATTCCGATTGACGTGC
This sequence comes from Aporophyla nigra, assembly GCA_947507805.1. Classification (NCBI taxonomy): domain Eukaryota; kingdom Metazoa; phylum Arthropoda; class Insecta; order Lepidoptera; family Noctuidae; genus Aporophyla; species Aporophyla nigra. The sequence goes on along the minus strand of OX382292.1, from coordinate 18,033,000 downwards.
TGATGTCTGATAAGTTGATAACATACAAAATGAGTAAAAATTGTTTTTATCGACCATTGAGGTCCCGTAAAGGGAAGAGTATTTTAATTGTTGATGGATTTATCATGCAGGAAAACAAAAAAGTGGACAACGTACATTATTGGTGTTGTTTGAAAAAAAATACATTGTGCTGCAAAAGTACTGCAAGCAGTAATTTAATCGGGGATAAACATTTTATAATTAGAGAGATGTCTAATCATACTCATGCACCAGAACCAGGTGAGGTTTTTTTTAAGTGCTATAACATAAGTGATATACCTATTGTTCGTACATAATTTATAAAAAAGTTAAGAGTATATTAATTTTGTTTTTTTTTTAAATATATCTACTATTGGTGTTTTTAAAATATATAAATATTTGGGACATTTTTACACAGCAAACATCCATCCACATCCATCCATTCTTTTTGCCATCTAGTCCCAAACTAAGCAGAGCTTGTACTATAGGTACTAGACAATTGATGTTTATAATAGGTATTTATTTTTGTAAATTCATACTTCTAATACAAAACAAACACCTAGATCAACACAAACACTTATGACACATACACACACACACAAATAAACATGTACAACACACAAATACACACACACGCGAATAACACACATACATACACAAAAAAAACACACACAAATATTTATGTATTGTAGGGATCCAACCAACGACCTAGTGATTCGAATCACTACACTACCTACGTCGTCAAGCATTTCTTATTATATTTTTAACCGATTATAATTATTCTTCTTTTAGATCAAGTTGATGAAATCCAATTAAGAAACGCCTCAATTCGAACAAAAATTCGAAAACTTCAGCAATTCAAACTAATGATGCACCGGGTATCATTATTAGAGAAAAATTGTCCGAAATACCTTCTAGTAGCACAAATTTAATACCAAATAAAAACGCACTACGCCAAATCATCAAGAGAGCAAGAAATAAAAATAAGCCGAAAGAACCTACAAACTTAAGCGAAGTGGTTAATATACCAAATGAATATAAAGAAATTAATGGTACTCAATTTCTAGGTAAAAATGTTACTTTCGGGGAGGATAATGGTCGCTTGTTATTATTTGCAACTGAAATGAACCTGCGAAAGTTAAGTGAATCGCCAGTTTGGTTTGTGGATGGGACATTTCAAACCTGCCCTATAATATTTACACAAATCTTTTCAGTTCATGGCATTGTTGGGACAAGAGATTGTAGACGAATATTACCATTGGCGTACGGATTTCTCCACAAAAAGACGGAAGATTGTTATATTAAGTTTTTTCGACAGTTGAAAGAATATTCTTTTGAATTTAACATAGATTTGAACCCAGAACAAATAATGTCTGATTTCGAATTGGCGATAATAAATGCAGTCAGAATAGTATTTCCTACCACAATCCAGTCCGGTTGCTTATTCCATTTGGGGCAAAACATTTGGAGAAAGATACAAGGGAGTGGGCTCAGTGAAAGATATGGCACAGACAGTGAGTTCGCCTTGAAAATGCGATACTATGTAGCTTTGGCCTACTTGTCTCCGGAAAATATACCTGATCTTTTTAGACAGTTAAAGGAGAGCGTTTTTCCAGAAGAAGCAGAAGCTGTTACCAAATATTTTGAAGAATATTACGTTCTGGGTCAATTAAAATCTCGCATTTCAGATGGAAAAATCATAATTTCACGAATGCAGCCCTTGTTCCCACCTAGTTTCTGGTCCGCTGAAAGAAATAATAACTTAAGTCTTCCACGAACTCAAAACAGCGTGGAAGCATGGCACCGGCGATGGAATTCTTTAATGGGCAATCGAAAACTTGGGTTGTATGGCTGTATTCAAAAGCTAATTGATGAACAAAATACAACCACCCACAAAATTGAGAGAATATTGGCTAATATCCCACAGACGCCGCCAGCAAAAAAAATGAAAAAAAATGCTATCGAAGCTATTTTACAAAAAAAAACCACAATGACGACTATTGAATTTATAAGAGCTGTAGCATTAAATACTAGTCTATATTAAATAGAATCAACCACCATTTTGTCATCAATAAGATAGCCTTGTTACTTTTGGTAATGCGAACCACCTTTAATTTTGATTTGCTGATTTTTTTGTTGATTACTATACGTAGGAAATTAAAAGGTAAAATTAAAATAATACTTTTCATTGCTCTTGTTTCCCAAACCCAATACAAAAAAAGGCTTTATTGAGGTCGCGGGTTCCATCCCCAGACAAATTCAGATTGGAATATGCTATTCGCAACAGTAGATTTGGATAACAAGACTTTCGTACTAGCGTACCATTCTAATAGTTTTTCGAATCAGCGTGTTCGGGATAACGTCATTCGATATAGCGGTTTTCGACTCAATGAGTTTTCGAAATAGCGTACCACTGGTAAAACTTTTCGAAATAGCGTGCATCGCAATAACGTCATTCGAAATTTTATATCACTCCCCTGTCAAAGATCCACAAAAAAATATGTATATTGAACAACTAACTTCTGCCTACAGCTACACTTGCGTCAACGTCGAAAATTATATCACGGGAAAGTGTAACTGGGACAAAAAGTAGCCTTTACTACTCTTTATAACATCAGCTTACTAAATTTTATATTTATTATAAAAAAAAACAACAAACCAACAACCCACCAACCAACCAAACCTAATCACTACCAACCAACCCCAATCAAACACTTACCAACCATGTATATTCTTGCTATCTGCCAATGAAAGTCCCGTCAAAATCAATCTAGCCGTTTCAGAGATTAGCCTAAACAAATAGACAGATATTTATTTTTACATCTCATAAGTGGGTAGATATCATTTATACTTTCATAATTTAACATCTAGTAAAAGCTTTGTTTAACTGTTATTTGTATAGTTAGATACTACATTATTTATTTAATATCATTTTTGTATCGCAGTTTTACGATTTCATACCTCATTTTAAATTTTCTCACGATATTTTTCTTTACGATACAAGAAGTATCGAATAAAAGTTATTCGATTGGAGATGTTTCAGAAGCGATAGTAATTATTGTATCGATTATTACCAGCACGAATGGACAGTTAATATCCCAACATAAATTGCCATAAATAGAGACAATTGGTAGAACCGTTAGCAGTAAAGACGTCGTCGGTGTTGCCAGCTATAATATGAAGTGATTATTTATAATGCACATACATTGTGCGGTTTAAATTAACGACACCTGCTTTTTTAGGACTGTAGCACAGTGGTGGTGATAAGCGAAGCGATATTTCAGTTTTTTATTTTTATTCTCATAAATATTCTTAATGGTTCTGACCATCAGGATTTTTTGTAAAAACGAATGTGTTACGATTTTTTGAGCATGAAATTGTAATGATATAATGACATAGTTCCTTAAAACTTAAATTGTGTAAACGGACCCGTATCTTATTTCAATCCCTATAAAAAGTTAAGCTATGATAATTAAACACTGCAAAACATAAGTTTTATATTTTATTCTATGCTCGACCATAAAAATTTAATTCTTACTGCGCAATGTTCGCATTGATTAAATTTTAAAAAGCAGGCTCGAGATTCATAACCGTTTGAAACTTTTCCGTGCCGAATCGAACATCCTTTAATGTAATCAGAAAAGCCCTCTAAACACAGTTAACAAATTAAAAACCCCATAATTTCGTCAATTGAAATGAAATAGACGCCCGACATTCTTCTGTGTCCGGGGCAAGGCAAATTAGTTATTGAAAATGTGTTTTTTTTGTTTTTCGATACGAAAACCTGTCGAATGATTGACAATAACTATGCAGAAATGAGAAACTCTTTTCCAATTTTCATCTGAAAATATAGCTAATGCTATGATAGCATCTATATCTTTATTCCTTACTTGTATATTGGAATTCTGCTTCCTCCTATCACTGGATCACAAGCCCACAGGCCCACCCGATTGTGTTTCTTCATAAATATTTCTTGTCAGATGATTTATAAGTCAGGTTAGTCTAATTATTTGGGTCAAGCCTTTACGAGATCAACTTTTTTTAAACTCGAAACAAGCTTTCTTATTGTTTGGTTACTTTTATATTAACTTTGACTTTCATTTTTAAGAAATGGACTTACAGAGTTTTTGTTCCCGGAAATTCGATTACGATAATTTGTGTTGTTTTAAGAATTTATAAATTTATGTGTCTGTGTTTAATTTAGATTGTTTATTTGCTTATTTATAAATTATTGTTGTGTTTGATTTAGTATGCGGTTCTGTGAGCTCCGAATTTGTTTTAGTGTAAATACCGAGGTTAATTTGGTTGACCGGAAAATATAAACACACTGAACACTGAACAGGTTTATTACAAAGCTGCCATGAATGACAGAACGAAAAATTTTGTTATTCTTTCAAGTGTGGTTAAAGGCCATTTTAGGAAAATTGCATATTTACTTTTACCATATTTTTTGTAAATATGTGAGCACCATGTATCTATCTAGGGACTTACTAGAGAATGGGCAGCAGCGTTCTCTATGCATTTTACAACCATACTGCGATCGCCAACCCGCTTGCCAAGCGTGGCGATTATGGCAAAGCCCCCCAAATTGGGGGAGGCCTAAGTCCAGCAGTGGACGCCTAACGGCTGAAATGATGATGATGTATCTATCAGCCTAACATAATTCATTTGTGGTTTTGTGGTTCTTTTCTCAAATGACCATTTCAGTCACCAATCTACATGGTCTTCATATGATGTGACCAAGATTATGTCTGGACTTTAAAAGAGACTGTGACCTCTGAGTTTGTTTCGGCCTTTCTTCTCAGAGTAGTCAAGAAACACCAACTTCATGTAATTAAAAAAATATCATTGACGTGATAAAGCGTTTGTACAAACCTACTTACAGAAATGAAATCATTTTATCATTGACTAATAGGAGCAGGTACCGTGTGGTGCCGGACGCCCAAAAGCGGGAGACGACATTTAATGATTTCCCACCCACAAAAAAAAACCTTCCAACTTATCCGTGTGATGCCAGAAGTAAAGAATAGCACTATCCCATTTCTTCCCGTGGGTGTCGTAAAAGGCGACTAAGGGACTTACTAGAGAATGGTCAGCAGCGTTCCCTACGCATTTCCACCATACTGCGATCGCCAACCCGCCTGCCAAGCGTGGCGATTATGGCAAAGCTCCCCAAAAAATGAATCGGTCTAAGTGGTGGTTCTTGGGGGAGGCCTATGTCCAGCAGTGGACGTCTTGCGGCTGAAATGATAATAGGTGCCTCGTCATATAAAATGATATAATTAATTTATACAAAGTATTGCGAAACATTTCAAATGAGTAACGATGGAGTTTCTTGCACATTCTTCTACATACAAACCCACTTTTTGGAAGGAGCACGGATCAATCAATTTTACTTTTTGTAAATTTTAACTTTAAGCAGTGCCTTTTATGTGCATATTTGAAATAAATGCTTTGATTTTTCGAAAAAGAGAATAATAATAATAATATCTTAGGACAACCAACACAACGTTATCTGATCCCAAACTAGGCAGCGCCTGTACTATGGTAACCAGACAACTGATAAACATACTTTTATATATTTCTAAATACATACATATTATAGATAAATTACACCCAGACACAGAACAAATGATTGAGCTCATCACACAAAGATTTGTTCTGGGTGGGAATCGAACCCACGACCTCAGTCTTAGCAGTCAGGGTCACTAATCACTAGACTAACAGGCCAGTCAAGAATCAACGTGAAAATGTACTGAAGTAAATCAAAACGTACCTCTTAGTTAATATTTATTTCTGAAGTTATCAATTTGCCCACAAATACCTAAGCTAACTTCGTATAAGTCGCGTATAGAAAACAACATATAATATCAAAGTGTCAAATCGTCCAATTCGGGCGAGAACACTCGTTCGTGCGAATTGACTAATAAGCCCATTGGGACGCCAAAAGATCGTTGTAGCAGTGAAGGTCCCTTTTTCACCATGATAGCCATGTCGGAGTGTTGGTATAGCAATCAGAGAACCAGCTGCCTATTGTCACGACCAGCCATACATACACGATGAAGTACACTCCGAAGCTATTATATTGTGGTTCACATCTCAATCTAAAGGTTAACCGTGTGTCTGTTACTGTCAGAGATCGCGCCCCGCTGAGCTGTGTATGCGCACCGTAGACTGTGGGGGGGTCCGAGTGATGAGAGGTGGAGGGTTGTCGTGAGAACAATCGGATTTTTGAATGAGGTTGGCTGATGCTGCTTGGCTTCCATAGTTTTAAGTGTGATCTGCGTGAAATTCGCCCTTTAGCAGCTTCTAGAAATGGATTCTAGAAGCTGTTAAGGCCGAATTTCACAAATTAAACTGAATGTGAACAGTTTCGTGGTCACACTAGCAACCACCAAGCTGGTCGCATTCAGCTTCATTTACTAGGTAAAAAAAATATATTTAGGGGTGGGTCACCCTTATCATTTAGGGGTATGAAAAATAGATGTTGGCCGATTCTCAGACCTACCCGATATCCACACAAAATTTCATAAAAATCGGTTCAGCCGTTTCGGAGGAGTTTGGTAACAAACACTGCGATACGAGAATTTTATATATTAGATAATATAATAATATTATATGATAATAATGTTTGTTACACGATTAGTTTATAACCTGATTTAACCCAAAAGTAACTTTTGACGTTCCTGTGGCATAATTTTCAACTCCCATGTGGGCAAAACCGGTAGTAGAAGCTAGTTCTCCATAAATCGCTCTCTGCTCTCCACTTACACCGCCTCTGATAATTTGTTCTACTAAATTGTCTGTAAAACTAGCGCTTAGAATAATGTTTAATAACCTGTGCACAGTCGGTTCATATGTAATCGTATGCTTGTTACAAAGATTGGACGCAAGAACAAATAAAATTAATAATTCACTAACTCTTTACTACAGTTTTTATGTTTCGTGAGTAGAAAGTATATTTGTTTTAATCACGAAAAGTATTTAAATGTTGTCTTGATTGTTTCATGATGGGTTCGTCAGTAATTTGATAGTCAGATGAACTCGAATTGATGGTTAATTATTTTTGTGTAGAAACTTATGCTAATGTTATTGGGCCGGAGTACGGTTTTTTTGTAGTTAGTTCGTGAAGAGGAAATTAAAGTGTATCGTGAATTTCGTGTGTGGTCGCGTACCTACATATCAGAAAATAATTGAATTTTTATTTGCCCTTGTATTTGACCTAGATACTAGTTAGCATTGTGTACCTAGTTTACCCAAGTTAACCGACATCCTCATTTCAGCTGGAAGACGTTTGGGGGGCTTTGCTATAATCGCCACGCATAGCAGGCGGGTTGGCGATCGCAGTATGGTGGTAAAATGCATAGAGAACGCTGCTGCCCATTCTCCAGTAAGTCCTTTAGTCGCCTTTTACGACACCCAAGGGAAGAAATGGGGTAACCGACATAGGCCGAAGAATTGCCAAATGAAAGGGGCAGTGAGCAAGGCTCAGCTTACTGTAAATATGGCAGATGGTGCCGAAAGGTTCTGGAGTAGCGACCGCGCACTGGAAGACGGAGCGCTGGAAGGCCTCCCACAAAGTAGACCAATGAGTGGTAAGACCGCAGGAATCCACTGAATCCGAGAAGCACAAAATTGGTCGAAGTGGCAATGCTTGAGGGAGGCCTTTCTCCAGCAGTGCACGTTTTTCGGCTAAAATGATTTTGACTCAGTTCAGATCACACGCTACTTTTACCACAAACTTTATGATATAAATATTTTCAGAATAGCTAAATAACAAAGAGAGAGGAACAAGAAAAAACACTGAATCAGGCCACAAACTGAATTAGAGCTACTTGCCCTAGGTTTATAAAAGCCCTATTAAGTCTCTCATCAGTATATCTACTGCGAAGTCAAATTTAACTAGTTGCAGTTATGATTAATTGCCAAACTGACGTATAGCTGTGGTGGTCCAGTGGTAAAGGCTGCGACTTACGAGTGGTAGGTCGTAGGCACGTACCTGGACAGGAGCTGTACTTTGTGTAAATTATTACATCACAACAGCTCTCAAAAACATTGTAAGGAAATTGGCATGTCTTAGAACTAAAAAAACTATTTAACAAAAAATTAAACCGCCGAAAAAACAGAAAAGCAAAAAAGCGGCTTAATTTTTTGTTAAAAAGTTTTTATTTTGTAATTTTTTGTGGCTTTAATGTACTAATAATACTTTGCAAGGTATACCCTATCCAATGAAAAAAGAATTATCAAAATCGGACTACTCTGTACAAAGTTATGCGTGGTTATACATTACAATCAATGAGTGAACAATCAATCATCCCCTGTTTTCCGACCCTTAGGGTTCGAATTTGTTTTCCAAATTTATATGGGACCACCCTTGGAGTATACCCTTTCCAATAAAAAAATAATTATCGCAATCGGACTCTTATGTAAAAACTTATGCGTGGTCATACATAAAAATATATATATATATATATGCGTCCAATTGATAACCTCCTCCGTTTTTTTTCGTCGGTTAAAAATTGAAAGACAGGTGACATTTATCAACCCGCACTGAGCCCGTGTGGTAGATTATGGCCCACTTCGTGTCACAAAGAAGAGACCTGTGTCCCAGGAGTGGTAAAATATCCCACAACAACACATAACAGTGGAAAATTATACAAAAAAAGTGAACAGAAAGTAAGTGTTGAAGTGTTGTGTTTTCCGTTTCCTTACGATGTTGTCCATTACCGTATTTGAGAGCAGTCGTGGTGAAATAATTTGTACGAAGTCTTGTTTTTTACCTATGACTTGCAACTCGTAAGTCGCAGCCATTAGGTACCGCTGGGCCACCACTGTTCATAAATCACCTCTCAATAAAACAAAAAATCGCACATCGCCCCACACACATATATGGTGATCCATTGCAAAATACTTCTAACAATTTGATAGAACATAGAGGCACGTCTCATTCGCGATGATGGAGGCACGCTGACGTGACACCATTGTGAGACAGGATCGTAATCGTATCGCTAGCGTTTTGCTAACTAGATTGGATCAGGTGGACGGGTCATGTGGGAAGTGGTCAGAGGTTTTTTTCACATTCGTAAAAAGTAAGATAAAATGGTTACTAGAGAATGGGCAGCAGCGTTCTCTATGCATTTTACCACCATACTGCGATCGCCAACCTGCCTGCCAAGCGTGGCGATTATGGCAAAGCCCCCCAAATTGGGGCAGGCCTAAGTCCAGCAGTGGACGTCTTACGGCTGAAATGATTAAGATAAAATGGTTTGTGGTTGAAAATCATGCAGAAATGTGGAAGACGACTAAACAGAGTTGCAGTTTGCCTATTTGTTCAAACAACCTTATTTTTTCCCGTTTTATGATAAGCTGTCGGCCCACTGCTGGGCAAAAGCTACTCCAAATTCAAAGGTATCCTTTCGTTGTTATCCAGCTAAAACCACTCCGCTATCTGCGCTGGAGCTTTAATTTTGGACATACAGAAAAGCACCATCCCATTTCTTCCTGTGGGTGTAGTAGAAAGTGACTAAGTGACTTACTAGAGGATGAGCAGCAGCATTCTCTATGCACTTTATTTACCATCATAATGCGATCGCCAAACTCACCTGCCAAGCGTGGCTATTATGGCAAAGCTTCCCCAATTGGGAGCTAAGTCCAGCAGTGAACGACTTTCGGCTTAAATGGTGAATGATAATTTTAAATTACAGCTCGATGTTAAAGGCTTAATGTTGTAGAAACTACTGGAAGGATTCTTTGTGTAAACTTATGATAAGTCGAGTAAGTTTAAGAATAAATAATAGCACCATATTCTTTACGTCCGGACTTAAAAAAACACTATAAAATCTTCAACACCTATCGCATAACATCGTCCAAATTGACAAGCGGAGACAAATCCAGTAAAATGTCTTGTCGTAGTGCGATACGGAATTATTGTCAGCCAAGCATAATGGATGTGACGCTTTCTCATAGCCGTACAATATAACCTGTACACTGCAGTGCAGGAAAACGGTAACACCAGAGAAAATATTGGTGAAGATAGGGACGGAGAGACAGAGAGTCTGAAAATGCTGGTTTAGTATTTTATGTTCTTGCTCCTGTCAGTATATAGTATCGTGTTCCAGCAGATAAAATGTATTAAATGTTTGCTGATATTGAGTTTTGATACATTTTTGACAAGTTTCCGACATTTGACTATCGTCGAGATGAGTCTGCGACAAGGTTTTGAACGTTTATCGTTATCTTAAACAAAAAGAGAGATGAAAAATCTGATCAAAAGAAAGGTCGTAAGTGGCAGCTAGTAAGTGTGGTTTAGTATTAATCAGTCATTGTGTTATTGTTTAGTTCATCTAAGTTTGTAGTGGATTACTAACGTAGTTTTAAGACGTTTTTAACTTACAATAATTACAGATTAACACTAGTGTTTAAGTTGTGCATGTAATTACTAACAAATTGGATTTTAAGATCTGAAAATTAAATAAATAAATATCTTAGGACAACCAACACACCGTTCTCTGATCCCAAACTAGGCAGAGCCTGTACTATGGTAACCAGACAACTGATAAATATACTTATATATTTCTAAATACATACATATTATAGATAAATTACACCCAGACACAGAACAAATAATTGAGCTCATCACACAAAGATTTGATTTATGATGATGATGTTGTACTGCTGAGGATGACGTCCTTGATTCGATTCCGGGATCAAGTGGTGTTATTGGGTTTTGCTATATGACAACACTTCACCCACAACTCGCCCTACCAGACTCAAATCCAATCTCCGGGCAGCAGACCGGTGCCCGTTCATAGAAATAGGCTGGCCCTCTGTTCCATAGACTTTAAACATAACTGGCGAGAGAACAGGCATGTTTTGCATGCTCGTTCCATCATTGACCTCATGCATCGCTTTCCATTAAGCATGATCGAGGTCTAGAGCAGTCCATAAAAAAAAACCTATTTAAAATTAAAACTCGAACTAGACTCAAGTTATGCTCCTCTCAGTGTTGGCAATAAAGTCAATAAGTTAATATAAATTGAGATAGGTAAGTATCAACTATCTAGCAATAATCTAAAACGTGTCAGAGCCTATCTTCTCACGAAGCTCGTAAATCTTCTTAAGGATTTAATTAAGTCTAATACAAATAGTAACGGTGTATGAAACTGACATAATTTACTGCGTTCATTCACTACAATTTGCTAATAATGCACTTCTGTAACAGGGTTTTCGTGACAATCTATCATCGTGGGTTGTTAGTTGTCGATTCACCTATTAGATTCTCTGTTATAGATTATTATTGTAATTTTAACAGACAAGAATACCTGAGCCAAAATAACTATGAAAGTAAGGGAAATATTTAAAACTTATGCACAAGCATAATCAGGCTGTAACGTTCCCACTGCTGGGATATAGGCCCCATTTCGACGAAGCGAACTGAATCTACCACGCGGGCCCAGTGTTTGTGCCACATATCTCCGAATTTTTGGTTCTAGGATATGTCGGTTTCCTAACGGTGTTTTTTTCGCCGTTTTGAGAACAGTGGTGATGTAATAATTTACACTAAGTAAAGCCTGCCTTGGCGCAAACCCACGATCTACAACTCCTAAGTCGAGGCTGTTACCACCACACCACCACTCCTCTTTCAAAGTGATTTATAAAAACTGCAAAATTGAGCACTATTTTTTTTTTACTTTGCACTGTGGCATTTCTCGTGCACTGAAGTGTACTGACGTAACCGAACGTCACGTGCGAACCAATCACAGGCATTATTGGTCCGTGACGTCATCAATGGCCATTTTGTTCAACTTAGCTCTGATTTGTCAAACGATTGGAACTTGTATGGGAAATGTTCTCTGAAACTATTGCCGTATTAAGATAAGTATGAAGAGATTGTCATTTCTCGTTGAGATTGATGTCTAATGGTCACACTTTGATGTTCCAATGTGATTGGTAAGTAGGTACTTCTACTTGTGAACCTAGTATGAAGCTAATCATAGAATCAATCAGGTCCAACTATCGCAGACTGCTGCTATATTATCCTTTATTTAGGTACTTACATTAATTCTCAAGTTTACGGTATACTACAGCGTTTAGATGTATCTTATACCGATACATACTTTCTGTAATTAGGTTTATGTGCAAAAGCGCCATTGAATCATGAAATTGTTGGGCGCACCCGCGCCCAACAATTTCTGATCAATTCTGATCAATTCAAAATTCGATACTTTTTTCTTTTCTTTTTTTAAGTAGGACCTTTATAAATATTACACATGGGGTGTTAATAGTGTAGTAAAAAGTGCATATTCATAATTCTCATTCCATTCTTCCTTTCTGCGTATTCTATAGGAATATATCAGACGTCATTACGTCATTTTCGAAAGGTAGTTGCTGAAAATCAGCGCTGTTGACGCTAGGTTCGTCTGAAGTCACAGCATATTGCTGAGCAACGACCTGTTCTTGCACAGATGCGACGCATAGCTTAATTGTTATTTAATATAGCTTTTGCCCGCGGCTTCGCCCGCGTAGATGGCGGAAATTAACGCAGGAGGACGTACGACCGCGGTAAGATGTGTTAATTCAGGTTATATTATAGGTAATAGCTGTTACCCGCGACTTCGTCCGCGTAGTATTTAACAAAAAGTTTTTCATAAAAACTGTCTTTGAAAACTACGCTGACATACGTCACAAACTACGCTGACATACGTCTCAAAATTCAGCGTGTTTTTAATTTTTTTAAACTATTATTTATTTTTTCTTAAACAAAAGTAGCCTAAGTTACTCCTTGTTACATCAGTTATCTGCCAGTGAAAGTTCCGCCAAATTCGGTCCAGCCATTTCAGAGATTAGCCGAAACAAACAGACAGACAGACAAAAATTTAAAAAAATGTTGTTTTGGTATATGTACCGTGTAGATATATATAAATAATTAATGCAATCTACAATCGGCATTTTGTTTTTGTTTTGATTGTGTGATGTAATTGCTAATGTCGTAACATATTCTGTTTTGTCTTTGGTCACTAGTCCTGACATCACAAGCAATATCAATATTGCCAAACAGTTTTAAAAAAAAATGACTTAAATACAGGGCTTTTGCCTACGTTGCATTTGATGTATCTTTTTTAATTTTTTAACTTGTAATGTGCGTTTTATTTGTGCAGAATAAACAATTTTTCTTTCTTTCTTAATATTAGGTAAAAGAAATGGAGTTTACCTAATCAGCCTAATTTCCCAATGCTGGGACACAGGCTTCTTCGCGTTGAGACCGAGTAGGCCATAATCCCATACACGGGCCCAGCGCGGGTCGGTAGATCTTACGTCTTCTAATTTTTGAGGACATGTCGGTTTCCTCACAATGTTTTCCTTCACTGTGTTGAGAACAGGAGTGATGAAATAAATTTCACAAAATAAAGCTCCTCTCTGGGTTCAAACCTACGACTAGTAAGTTGCGGCCGTTACCACTAGCCACTTCTCCACTAAACCACCACCACTGCCACTGTCTTTCATACTTTTTACGAACCACGTCTCTCAAGAATAAATCTTTAAGCAAACTTGTAAGCCATTGACCACCAAAACACACAATTTATTCAACAAATTAATGACCACCCACTCAACGTCTATGATTGCAATTAAATCAAAAGTCATTTATTCAAATTAGGCCGAAGATCAGCACTTTTCGAACGTCAAAATTAGGTACATAAGACAGTCCCCCAAAACATCCCTCCTTCACCACTTCCTAATGCTTTAGCTGGGAAGAAGAAGTGGCGCAACAAACTCCCCAGCAGCAAAGCTGTTATTTTAGTTAGACAAACTTGATTCTTTACAATTAAACAAGGCATGGCACCCGTCTGATGACATACAACTTGAACGTACGATTAATACAGCAAACCCCATTGTAAATAAAGGCATTCATGTGTAAATATCTATAGTACAGGCATGATTGTGCATATTATTATCTACGTTAGGCATCGAGAACGGGTACGGGCTAGGCGTTCTGTCAAATAGACTAAGATCGAGTGGACTCCTCGATGTTTTAATAAGAATGAGATATGTTTGAGCGTGTGACTAAACGAGATACATAGTTGCTATGATGCTGCTGTGTGGTTTTCCTTTTGTGCCTGGTTTGTAATTATTTTCATGCTAGGTCAAAGACAAAGATGAGGTCTTTATTTCAAACTAGCTTGTGCCATCGAATTCGCCAATGTGGAGGTAGGAAATTATTCCACGGGAACGTACTACCGGGCTAAAAAGTTGTTAATCCAGGTTATAATCCATCTGTGAGTCAAATTTCATCCAAATCCGTTTAGCCGTTTTGCATGATTGAGTAACAAACATCTGAAAATAAAAACTTTCACATTTCCAATTTAGTAGGATAGGCACATAAAAAGCACTTTTGAACGTCAACATTTCCACGTACGGACGAACGAAAAACAACGCGGCAGGATTTCTTCGCGCACCGGATCTTGAACGCAGTGCTAAGGACCGAGAATTGAAAATCGAACAGTGTGATTTAGGCACTTAGCAGAGACGAAGTTACTCACAGAAACGTGCATTGATCAAAATGTAGGTATTGGGTTTAATAATTTCAAACTGATCAGAAACCTTGTAAAAATTGTCTTAAGTCAAAGAAACAATCGAAATAAACCTCCCCACTATTATTTACCTACTTAAATATTGTCTAAATGTGAGTATTGGTACCTTTAAATGCCTCTGCTTACCCCTTTGAGGAATACGGGCGTGATGTAACAACTTTACCTAACCAATTAATCAAAATCAAAAATCAAAACCAAAAGTCATTTATTCAAACTAGGCTGAGAGTCAGCACTTTTTGAACGTCAACGTTACATGAGACAGTCCCCCCAAAACGCCCGCCCTTCGACACTTCCTAGTGCTTTCGCTGGGAAGAAGAAGTGGCGGAACAAACTCCCCAGCAGCACAGCTGTCTGTTAAGTTAGAAGAACTTGATTCTATACAGTATTGTGTAAGTTATTAATATTATAAAACAAAACATACATTATTCGCCATATGTCAGCTAGCACACGCCAATATACCAACAAAACATTGAAAAACAGAACTTAAAACCTTAATAAAGCCTCCAGGCATAAAGGGCGTGCCCGCTTACATATACGATGCAAATGATACATATACACAATAAATGAAATGAAAAGAAAATAAAAATAAACTAACAAAAGCAGTTAAATAAAAACAAAAAAAAAAAAACAATTATATGAACTACCCATATAAACCGTCAGTAGGAAGACTAATTCTGGATTGAAAGAACATAAACATTGTCTTGAGTTGATCACAGCGACCAACTATTCTTATCGTATCGTAAGTAGTCGTTGATAGAATAGTATGCCTTTGAACAAAGGTTGGATTTTACTTTAGCTTTAAACTCATTAAACTGCAAATCTAGCAAAGCAGAGGGAAGCTTGTTATAAAAGGTAATACCAAGACCAACAAAAGAATTATGAACCTTATGAAGCCGGTGAAAGGGAGCACGTAGTTTATCCCTACTTCTAGTATTAAAATTATGAATATCACTATTTTTAGTGTACAAGTGTATATTTTGCCTAATATATAAGATGTTGGCGAAGATGAATTGTGATGCCACCGTAAGAATACCAATATCTTTAAACAAATCTCTCAGAGAAACTCTAGCACCTAGTTGGTAAATCGCTCGAACAGCTCGTTTTTGAAGAGCAAAAATATTTTGAATGTCCGCGGCTTTGCCCCACAGCAGAATGCCGTAGGACATTATGCTATGAAAATAACTAAAATAGACTAATCGAGCTGTATCAACGTCCGTGTATTGTCTAACTTTCCTTACGGCGTAGGCGGCTGAACTGAGCCTTCCCGCTAGGCTTGATATATGTGATCCCCACTGAAGTTTGGCGTCTACTGTTCACTCTATCACTTCGTGGGACAGCATCTTTCCAACTTATTTATTAATACCTAACTTACAACTACTACAAACGTCGAGATGCAAAGACGTACGAAGGTCTTCGATATCGGAAAACGTACTATGGAGCTCCAGTGGAGGTGGAGTAAGGCTGTGACAGAGTGGCGTCCAAGGACTGCAAGACGAGATATCGGTCGTCTAGCGGCGACATGGGTCGACGACATTATTGGCATCGCGCAGGTAAAACCTAGATGTGACTGGCACCGGAGCGTGGGGATTGGGAAAGGAAAAGAAAGACCTTTACGCAACAGTAGGTAAAGTCGAGCTGTGTATGATGTTGAGGATGAAGTACTAGGTACTAATAACATTGAACGACAATGGTGCCGATTCTGTTATATAAAATTCTCTAAACTAAACTAAAAATCACAAAAATTTAGTTTATTCCTGTCAAAGGACGATGTCCTGTTCTGAAGTAGACTAAAGTGACACAACTTAACTATATTTTAGTTTGACAGCACTAAGATTGCACTGAGTTATTAGTTTAGTGGAAATGACAATTTTGCTATTCTGAGTTTGCCTATAATAATTTATTTTGACTAAATCTGACTATTTTTAATCGCGATTAAAAAGGTGTGGAATAAAACTAGTGGTCATGAACAAAAATTCACACCAACGCCAACGCCTCGCCTTCACGTGCAAAAACAGTGCTGTATTTTTTATTTTGCTTATATCTCGAAAATGGCGTGTCCTATCGCAAAAATAATGAAATTTTCGACCCCCTTTGATGATACCGGAACATATAAATCTCAACACGTGGGTAATATTTTTTTTATATTTTTAAACAAAAAGTGAAAAATTCCATACAAAACACGTCCAGGCTGCCCCATTGCGCGCGCCTTCGTGTCTAAAAAATTCATTGCGTAGCGCACACAAGTACCACGTTGCGAAACCAAAAGAAAAAAAAAACACATTGATTGTCAAATTCGTTTTTAGTCATGTCAAAATAATTTTTAAATTTAGAGATTTTTTGTTGCAGAATAGCGTTAAAATTCTCATAGCCAAAAGTAAGGAATTTTAGAGATAGTTTAGTTAGTTTAGTTCGGTGTACAACAGAATCGGCACAATGTCAGACAGTACGTTTCTAACTAGGTACCTACTTGTGAAATCAAGAAATTCAAGAAAGAAACTATTGATTACCTTCTTAATTATTTTTTCTAGTGTAAAAGCTGCGTAAAATACCCAAAAATAATTTTCTAATTGCAAAATTATTAAATTATTGTTTGCGCCATCTAAAGGATATTACTGGAACGATCAGAAAAGAAGCCACAGTGGCGTGCGTTGTTAACAGGCGTTATAATCTCGCTATTATTTCAAACTAGTAAACCTAGATGGCGCTGCACTAAGTTTGCTTTATCATAGGAAAAAACTGCAAGTTATTAGTATAATTCATAGATGGCGCAATTTTAGTCCTCACTTTCAATAATAGGTGTCGTAAGGGGTATTGTATTACTCACAGAACAAAGAATACAGAGAAGTGCCCTTACACTGGTTAAGCACGGGAACCAGTGTCGCCAAACTCACACATTTGCATAGCAAATTGTCCATTACACACATAAAAAACAGTGATATGATTGGCTACAAATTACACACGCAAGTTTTACAAATCATCTTCGTATTGCTTTCAAAAATTAAGTCGTATTACAAGGCATGAAAGTTGTTATTATTTGACATGACACACACAATAAAGACGTTTTTCGTTTAGAAACTTTAGATAGATAAATTTACAACGAGTTCAGCAACTCAATGCTAGATGGCGCTGTAACCAATTCATTCTATTCAGAACGCTAGCTCCTTTGAAATAGATGTCATATTCACATGCACTTGTAATCTCTGTTGGTGAGTAGCTAAACAAAAGTAAGAGATGAGGAAATATATCGATATTTTAATATTGAAGTTACGTAATTTATTCGAGTGAGCAATGTAATAATTTGTTATAACATCATACAAATGCTTAATAACGGCAAAGGTTGATTATCGTTAAAATATCAATGTTAAAGAGGTATTTGTATGTTTGTATGTAGGGGGGTAATGTTATTTTCATAAAATCAGGTACGCGGGTGAAACCGCTGATAGAAGCTAACGATAAATGAAACGATAACAGATAGTACTAAAAATATTTACTAACCCTGAAATAACACATATTTATTTAATTACTTGCCGTTTTTATAATTTTATGTTTAATTTTAATAGGTGATGAAATCGTATATTAATATATTTTGCTGTGATAGCTTTCATTAAGTCAGTAATATGATTAGACGTAAGAAATTCCCCTAATTGATGATAGCTTATGTTTTGGAATATCGATGACCCAATGAACTGGCGCATTATTTTAGCCATGATATAATCTTTATTAAATATGTAACCGTCTTTTAAAAATATTTCGGACACCTGACATATCTTAATCACAGATTCTGATGGGTATAATAATCCCCCTCTATCCTTAGCTATAATAAATCTATGTAATGATTGTTTTTTTTTTTCTGTTACTAAAGCACTAACGCAAATATCACACTTAATTTTTTTAATCAACTGTCTTATTATATATAGCTATGTGAGCTATTGAATCCTTACTAAAATCAGACAAAATTATCGATACCGACCTACATTACGGATGTGTCCCATCCCTAATCGAGTAGCGTCGAAGTTACTAGAATTTTGGTTATGATTTTCCAGATGTCGACTAAGTGCATTAAGACTTTGTGTCAATGAAAATAAGGTTGTTTCTAGTTTGCATTGAAGTCATAACATGTGGTATTGCAATTAAAATCAATTATATTAAAAATTAACAAAGTTTAGTAGTTACTGATGATAGGATACACCTCCACAAGATACATTTTTTTTCTGCTTTCGTTTTTCCAGGTCAAAACCGCACAACAAGGCATAATTTGTAATATTTCGCGTATTTCTGCGACAACCAATCGCGACAAGTATCTGACGGCTAATAAGCTAAATGCTGCGCATCAGCGCTTAATGTTGACACGCGCGCGATATCTGAGGGGCACTTCCTCTAGTTTTCTTTATTCCGTGGTATTACTCAAGGAACTTATACCCGGTATGACTCTATTGGGTTGTGGACGTCACATAAGTACTTGCAATAAATTTTGGAAGGCGCCATCTATGCAATATTACTGGAACGATCACAAAAGACCGTGCAGGTGTTGTACCTACGCTATTAGTTTAAATAGGTAAATCTAGATGGCGCTGCTGTAACTTTATTTTGTTATACAAGGTAACCCTGCTAGTTGTTAGTAAAATTCATAGGTGGCGCTAGTTTTGATCACCACTTTCGATAACAGGTATTGTAAAGTCTATTGTATTACCCAGTTACTGTAACTGGGTTGGAGAGGTCGGATAAGTATTCACTCTGTGTAAAATACTGTAATTCAGTTGCATCCGGTTAGTTTGGAAACCGACCCCAAGTTGGCAAAGGACTAGGCAGATGATGACTTTCAATAACAGGTGGCGCTACTTGTGTTAAATATTAAGCTATTTTTTTTTTCATAAATAATTTTATGGTTGTTTTAATGATATGATTTAATCAATAATGTATACTTTTTCGTACTTTATTTAAGTAATTGTTAGGTTAGTATGTATCTTCTCAATTTTTCTATTTATTTAATTTTCCGTGATCTGTTTCCAAGTTATTTTGGTGTAGGTATGGCTAAAATCGAAACTAACGTCACCATTTTGTTTTGTCAATTTCTGTGACAATTTTCAGAAATGCGTATCAAATATCGCCTCTGTCAAAGACATTCAGGCGCCAAAATATCCTTTTAATTATTTATTTTATTTTATTTAACCCAACAGCACCCTTTTTGTAACTCAAAGACATTAAACTACATATTTTTTTATTCTCTTTGTTGTAACTAAAATGAAGATCACTGGGATATTGACAGACTTGTTAGTGGCTGCAACACAAAAGCAGCCTTATTGCAATTAAATTAAAGATCACTTTGATTTGGACAGTGATGTAAATTCAGAGGTAAAATAAGTGTGAATGGAATTGTTCCAGAAAAAGACAAAAAGACTTTGATAATCTATTGTGTATTATTGATGGCAATAGGCTCGCCCCCTATTACGTGGGACTTAAACATAACAGGCGAAATGTGGGTCTACTATAGATACAGTGCCGGATTTAAGCACAGGCAACATAGGCAGTTGCCTATGAGCCGCCACCACAAGGTGGCCGCCACCACACCACATTTTTTTTTTTTAAATCAATAAAGGCTCAGTAGAAACAAAAATTTTTTTGTTAGCCAACTTATTTAGTTGCTTTCTTCTTTACCTTGACCTTAATAGAAACTTTCAACAGTTAACCACAAACGATTTGAGGGCCACCACCACATGCTCTGCCTATGGGTCGCCGAAGTCTAAATCCGGCGCTGTATAGATACACCTCTGCCCAACCCTTCGGGGAAACAAGGCGTGATGTTATGTTATGTGTTGTTACTTAGCAATTTTTTTTTTTTTTGGTTGGTGCTATATCTACTTCTAAACCACAAACAGGTAGAAGTAGGTTAAAGGCATTTTAATACCGTACCTAGCATCACATCGTTGTCTTCTAGGATTTTCAATGCTTTTGACACGTTCGGTCTCTTCCCAAAGATTAAGATATTAATTACATACAGGGTGTGGCGTACGTAGTGGTCCACCGTTCAGGATTCGATGAACCAGATAACTAACTATAACAATTAAAAATTTAAACATTTTTACCCAAGGGTTCCGAAAATATTTCATTTTTGTCTTTTATTTACGAAATTTCTACCTTTTATTACATATTTGTTTGTAGTTTCAACAAAAACCATTATTTTTTCATTTTGATTTCTGTTAATTACTGCTGAATACTAGAGCTATCATGATAAATTATGAATTTTTATGTAAATTCAGCTCTTTTGAAGAAAAAGTTAGTTCTTCCCTAATTTTAACCCCAATTTTTAACACACCATTAAGTTCAAGACCAGTTTTGTAAAAAAAAAAAATGGGTAAAAATGGTTAAAATTTTTAATTGTTATAGTTAATTATCTGGTTCATCGAATCCTGAACGGTGGACCATTACTTACGCCACATCCTGTATAACATAAAGGGTACAGCCCATTCACAGTTATTCTACCCCTGATTTTGCGTCACTCTCAAAATCAAAGAAATCTTTGATTTCGTTCAAATAAGGTTGCTTTGAATTGCTACCACTTACAAGTCTGTGAAAATGACTGTGATCTTTATTTTCGTTGCAATAAGGTTGATGTTGGGTTGCTACTGTCATAGGTGTCAGAGTAAATACTCAATTGTGAACGGACTTTACCTACATACTTGAAGAGCCTGCTAGGATAGCTAATTTGTTCTATAGGTATGTTTCTTATATAAGCCGGGAACATTGATAGATTGATAAGTGGCTAGCTAAGTAGACCGACATAAGTGGATAAGTAGACATTCAGGCACGTGGAAGGTATTTCAATCAAATCACATGGTGTTACAGTCAAAGACATTCCCGTGACTGTCGGTTTCATTTCCAACCGTCTGTGAGAGTCTTAGCGTTTGTAAAGCAATCACATCCTCCGTATACTTAGGGGCCATCCATAAATTACATCACACAAGTTTCATGACTTTTGACCCCCCCCCCCCCCCCTCCGTCCTTGTCACAGCTGGTCACATTTGTGAGACCCCCACTCCCTAGTTTGACGTCACATATTTTTCAATTTTACATCTGGACATTGAATTTTTTTAATTTTCTTTCATAGTTCATATTTCGTGTTTAATAGTATTTTAAATATGTATATTAAATTTTGAAATGTGACGTCACAAATTTAAATCTCACCCCCTTGTCATGTCACACAATGTCACAATTTGTCGACCCCCCCTTAACGTGTGACGTAATTTATGGATGGCCCCTTATCGTAGATAGGTTTTATTGATTCGTTGCTTTTATTTCTATCAGAGCAGTGATGGCCCACTGTTAACGGCTAGTAATCCAGACACGCGTTTTACTTTGTGTAAATGATGTCTCTCAAAACGGTGAAGGAAAACATCGTGAGGAAACCGACATGACCCAGAACCAACAATTCGTAGAAATGTGACATCTGCCAACCTGCACTGGGCCCGCATAGAGAATTATAGCCCACTCCCACTCCCTGAGAGGTCTGTGTCCCAGCAGCGGGAACATTATAGTCTGATCATTATCTCCCTCTGTTTTTGACCGACTGTAGTAAGTAGGTATGTATTTTTTCTTTTGTCATTAAAAGAATTTGGGTAGAAGCTATTCATTACAGAATCTGGTGGGACTGTGGTACGTATGTCTAGTAGGTACCTAAATAGGTCTTTATTTTATCTACAGTTTTTTTTTTTTTTAAACTAACTTCAGAAACTAAAACCCGACTTAAATCACGCTCTAAAAAGTATGAAACCAGAAATATTCTCATCTGTACATACATAAATATCGGTCAAAACCATAACCCTCCTTTTTGCTTCGCAGTAGTCGGGTAATAAGCATAATAACATGCTGACATTCATACTTGCGAAAATACAGTCAATATTTCGCCTCTTGAATCAGACTGAAAAATTATTCTTTACTCAAAAGATTTTTTTTTTTCTCGTAAACATTAAGTTGGTTCTGAAGTATTCTTCAAGCATTCGAGTGGGCTCCGCAACGAAATGAGCAGACCACTTAGACGTTGTAACAAACCACTTGAAAATACACTGAATAATTTTATTCACTCACATTTTTGTGAACAAGATGCTTTCAGAATGACGAACGGAAACTCGTAGGACAATAGCCTGAAATATATTTTGAGTTACCTATCTACCTACTAATATCAAAGTCATGTAATGATAAATCTATAAGTATAGGGAATACTCACAATTTGAAATAAATATGCAAGCAAACCCACGTTAAAAACCAATACTAATAAATAGGGCATCAACCTCAAAAAGTTCAAAAGAGGTCACATTGCAGCTGACAGCTCAAAAATGCCACTCGCAAGTTATAAAAAAAAAACAAATTAAAAAATAAAACTTTCAAATGCAGAACACTGATCGTCATAGAAACAAAAATCTCGTTGAGAAAAAACAGACTGTTTGACGTTGACGTCGTGTTGTTTTTTGTCTGAAAAATAATTGAATATTGCAAAAATAAATGATGTTTTCCGATGAAGAAATAAAAGAAGAAATACCGGAGAGTGGTTACATGCGGCCGGGTGATGAGATTTTATGGTGCGATCTTCGTTTTTTTTTAGATAAATAGTTGAACCGCGGCCATGCTGATTTGTTTTATTTTTGTTTTATATTAATTTCGTTGTTTCAGCATACGTGAAGTGTGTCTGAATGATAAGTTTGACAGGAAGGAATTAGGATTCAACAGTGAACCGCTGCTATCGAATTCCGGAAGAAACGATGTAAGTACGTAGAGAAATATTTTTTGTGTATTGTTTAGTGAGAAGAACAATAATTTACCATGAGTTGTTGTGATGAAGACCTCGTCAGTTTCATTTCGTAACAAGACAGTTTGATTGACAAGCATGGGTTTGTCACTTCACCTGCCAGAGAAATGTCTGCCAAAGTATAACGTCTAATTGACATGTCCTAGCAAGTAAATAAACAAAACAAGTTACCATTGTCACAACTGTAAATAAAGGAAAACGGCACCAAGCAAGTCATTAAAGCCTCTTTCTACTGATAGCAGTGGCTGGGTTGTTCGTAAGGCCTTTTCACATTAGAGATTTGTTAGTGAGCGTGTTTTCTGCAGCGCCATCGGTCAACTAGATGGCGGGGGCATCTTTCATCGTCACGTTATCTCACCGAGCTTTTGCCCGTTGTTCATTCATTTGAGACTGATACGTGAAGGTAGCCACAAAATTTTATCGAAATTCGACCATAATTTATTTAGAACTAAATGTATTTCAAACATATTTCAAATGAATTCTTATATAAACAAAAATTTCAGTATTCTGCACTCTTTCTCCATATAAACTGTGCCAAACTTCATACTCCTCCGTCCGCGTAATTTTCGTAAAAAAGGGGTACAAAGTTTTGTGCTTCGATGTATTATGACTCGCGTTAAATTACAGTAGCTTTTGTCAGCGGCTTTGCCCGCGTGGAGTTCGAAAATTATCCCGCGGGGACGTACTACTGGTATAAAAAGTATAGTTATGTTAATCCAGGTTATAAACTATCTGTGTGCTACATTTGTCACAGTGCTAAATTTCATCCATATTCGTTCAGTCGTTTTTGCGTCAAAGAGTAACAAGCATCCATACATCTCACAACTTTCACAGTTATAATATTACAGTAGGATGTTGTATAACTTGCTTCATAACCCCTCCTTACCACCAGCTCGACGTCCACCGTTCAATATTCCGTGATGGCTTCTTCTCCGATGGCTTGGAGCAGCAACAGGCCAGGTTTGCATGGACGGAGGAGGATGGCAACATCGCGTCGCTGGTCTCCGAGCCAGGGTTTGGCACCACGGGCCAAACTACCTTTGGCAAAGATTTGGATGCCGCGCTCAAGAGTGAAATGAAGGCAAGTATACATACCTATCATCACATTTTCCTGCCCTGTTACCGTAGTACATTGGGTCGGCGCAATGTTTTCTTTTTTCATTCTCTCCTATCAAGCGTTCACACATTCACTCAGTTTTCTTTCATGTTCAGTAAAACAGGCAGAGCAAAAAGGAGGAAGTCTGAAAGTGGCACCGATGACTGAAAAGTTGTGTGGGAATTGGTTGAGCTCGTGATACGGGGGAATGAGGAAAATGTGAGGAAGGTTTTGAGTATGTATGTCGATAGCTGTAAGAGTAGGGAAGAGACCAAAGAAATTGTGTGAATAATGATATGGATAGAACGGGGGGGGAGGGAGGTGACCACCGAGATGGCGATTAATAGAGAAATGTGGAAGAAAATTACATGTGGCGCCGACTCCAGATAAATTGAGCTAAGAACAGGAGAGTGATATTCAGTAAGACAGGCTCCAAACTAAATCCCTACTTTTTTACCAGCTTTCTATAAAGAGATCGTGACCTCTTAGTTTCCTTCGGCATTTTTTCTCAGGATTTAGTCGGCTTGGAAATGCCGGTGCCTACTAGTTTTAAAATATTGACCTAAATATTTTACGGAAAATTGTAACTAACGGAAACAAATATCTTTCCATTTAATTTCAACAGTTCATGCTATTGAATTCTATTGGAAAAAGATTAGCCAGCTTTTATCGTTGCTAGCAGGTCTGTGTGCAATACGATATTATTGTAATTTAATCGTTATTTAGCCTGTCAAATTACTTTTACCTACTTTACTTCTAAACTGGCTAATGACGCCTGATAAAACCTATTTACCAGCTTTTATTGTAGCTAAAATCCATCATACTAGAGCTTCATCTACACGTTGTGGTCATTGTTAGACAATACTTATAGTCACTTTCTTTCTTTTAACACTTTTTCACTTTTTTTCTTCCAAGAAGATGAACCAAACCTAATATTTTTAATAGTCACCTTATATAATGTTTTTTTCGCCACGGACTGAGGTAGCCTCGTAGCTCATAAATAACAGCCGCGGGTTGATTGGACCCACTTATTACTATCGTCCTCTAACTTCCACAAGCGTAAATACGCTTGTCGCGGTCAATTCATGGATGAGTGACCGTCCATTCTATAGTCGAGAACCGGCCGTGCCTCGGATAGCACGTTGAGCCGGTTTTCGTAGAACTTTGACAGTCGTTATGGTGAAATCATGGCTCGCTAGCCTATCTAGGCAGATTAATGTTTCATGTTCATTGATGAAAATGTATCATGTTTTTGACAGAAATCTCTGATTGCAATAAATCCACCAGTTTCGACATCTGCCTAGCCTTTTTCCAACTGTGTTGGGGTCGGGCTCCGGCCTGACTAGATGCAGCTGAATACCAGAATTTTACATGGAGCGACTGCCTATCTGACCTCCACAACCCATTTACTGGGTAATACGATACTCCTTGGTAAGACTGGTTGTCAGGTTTTCGGGCTTCTGTTGACCTTTAACGACTGTCATAAATACATTAATGACAACCAGGATCAACGGCTTAACATGCTTTCCCAAGCACGAAGGGGTCTAGGCTATGTAACGATGCTGAACCATCCACGGCGAACCACCCGTGGAGACCATAGCTTAACCTGGTCGGTCAACCAAAAGCAAAAAACAACATTATATCTATCAGTATAGTTCTGTTTGTTGTTTCATAGGAAGCTGACACGTCAAGCGCTGTGCTACAGCCGACCAACAGGAATGGAATCACGTTCAGTAAAAAGTCTATGTTTGGAGAGCCTCACCTCGTGTCTTCTACATCTACTGGTTTAAGCTCAGCAAGTTCTACAGGTAACGTCATTCTACATTTATATTCCTACTAGCTTTTGCCCGCGGCTTCGCTCGCGTTAAATTCGGGGTAACATATGGGGAACACAGAAGAGTACTCGGAACAGAATGTTATTTTAACACGCTACTGTAGACGATATTATATGTCTTTTTATTATATTATATGTGTTTTCTGCTCCATAAAAACTTCCACTCCCAATTTTAGGGAAGTGGGGGGTTAGAAAGAGACAAAAAGTAGCCTATGTCACTCTCCATCCCTTCAACTATCTCCACTTAAAAAATCACGTAATTCGTCGCTCCTCTTTGCCGTGAAAGACGGACAAACAGACACACACACTTTCCCATTTTTTCTTTCAAATGATTCACTTACCTATTTGCACTTTTAGGAGTTTTTTCCTACAAATATGATATCTTGCAACACACGTATTTTTCACTTCTCATAGTGGTTTATTCTTCCTCGTGGAGTTAAATTTATTTACGTCACTCGACGCTGGCTGCAGGAATTTACTATAAATACGTGCATTTATACTATATTTATTTCGTTATTTCATGGATTACCGCAAATATTCTTTTTTTGTGTGCTTTTACCAATTTAACATCAGCTTATTTTCGTCCCACTGTTAGGTAAAAACTTCTTAAAGCTAAAAAGTGTATTTCAAACTAATCTGCGCCATAATTGCGTAACACACTGTCAATCAGAATTTCAATGATTTTGAAGGATCCATTTCATATTTATCCATATGGATTACGAATTCATTGCTTCATTATGTTCGAAAATTCTGTTACGCAATTACCTCGCAGTTTACTTGCATACTTTTGGGTACATCGGGTCCTATTTTGTATTTGATATTCGCCATCTCGTCACAGTTTTCTTCAAGGCAAACCGCGAAAATCATATACCTATTGTTATGCCTTATGTAATAATATGTCTTATTTATGAAATGATTATTTTATACTTTTATACTTTGTGAATGTGAGAACGTTGTAGGCCTTGTAGACTGTAGACAATTTTCTATCTTATTCAGTACCTGGTACTTGTTGACAGGCCTACACCCTCCTCCCATACCCATTAACAATGTAATTTGAAACCATTGTAAAAACCAATTATTTTTAAAAGAGTAATCGTGGAGTTTCTTGCGGGCTCTTCTCTATAGGAATCAACTATTTGGAACCGTGCACCTAGCTTCTGACGTTTTACAAGTGCTCATGTAGGTATATGTGAAATAAAAATATTTTGATTTGATTTGATATATTTCTTGCATATTGCACCGATATTTTACGTTTATGTTGATCAAAATTCAATACGCGGTAATTGTGATAAAGTAATTAATAAATTACAAACACTCATAACGGCAATTACCGCTCTCGAAATAATATTAGCTGTAAAAGGGTACTATTTCTTGAAAATATGACGTATTAAGATAACGCTTTTTTTAATCAGGCTCGGAAAAGAGCAAGAGTCAGAACACTTGCAAGGTAGACAAGGCAGACCCTCGCTCCAGGTTTCATTACGTGAAGTACGTGAAGAGACATGGACGGACAGTCAAGCTGTGGGAGTGTGGCATCTGTAAGTATAACTAGTTAATATTCTACCACTTCTATATTAGAAATAAATTCCTTCCAGCTGTATATGACAGTTCACTTTCGTTACTCGTGTGTGCGTTTACAAACCTTAATCCCACAAACAGTACTGGTATCAAACTCGAAACAACTAGCAAAGTTTACTAATGGCAAATAACCTGTGTAACTATGCCATTCAAATTTTCACGCCTCAAAAGCTTATTTTTCTCTTTGTTCATATAGTGTTAAGACCAATCACAACGTAAAATAAATTCCACATATCATATATTTGACGGGCCTGTTAGTCTAGTGATTAGTGACCTTGACTACTAAGACTGAGGTTCTGGGTTCGATTCCCACCCAGGACAAATCTTTGTGTGATGAGCACAATCATTTGTTCTGTATCTGGGTGTAATTTATCTATAATATGTATGTATTTAGAAATAAGTATGTTTATCAGTTGTCTGGTTGCCATAGTACAGGTTCTACCTAGTTTGGGATCAGATAACGTTGTGTTGGTTGGCCAAAGATATATATATATATATATATGCTTTGTAAGTAGTCCACCATTTCCCTTTCCTATGAACCACTTTCACGATTGTTGAACGAATGCCATACTAATTAAATAATTATGTTACCACTCTCTTTCCTTCCAGGCAGTCGCGAATTCCAACACCAGTACACGTTGATGCGTCACCTACCCACACATACAGATGAGAGGAACTTCCACTGTGCTGCCTGTGGCAAGAGCTTCAGACAACTGTCCACTCTGAGCCAGCATCGCGCCATACATTCTGCTGAAAGGCCTTATGCTTGCGAGGTAAAGCATACATGTTCTATTCTCGCGAAGCTAAAGGACTGGAACTACGGCTAATCTCGAATGGGACGCGTGGTCTGTTTTGACCCCGACGGAAAAAGAGGGGTGATATAAGCTTGAGCGCTATGTGTATTTTTGCGGTACAGTAGCTCTTAAACGGGTAAACCGATTTGAGTGTGGTTTTTTTATTTAAAAGTAGGCTTTTGTGCGGTTATTCTACGACATGTTAAATTATAACATGTCTAAGAAAAAAAACCGGTTTAACCGTTTCGACACGACGATCCTATGATTAAAATATTACTTAACAAATTCCTACTAAACCTAAAGGGCCAATACGTATATTGTATTTTTTTACTTTTAAGAGGTTTTAGTTTTGGTCGGGATTTTTTTATTATGAGTAGGAAACCACGCAACTATTCGCGCCAAATTGAACACCTCCACAAAAGTTAGTTGACATAATCGGTGGGAGCCAATTTTATCCTGCATCCGCCAAAAATTCGCCACAGTTTGAACAGAGCGTATAGCTGCTTTTCCACCAGAAATATGCTATGCAGGTGTGTTGCGAAGATCTAAAAACTAAGCTACGAAACTTTGTGACCATTTCCCCTAATGCTAAGCTGTGTAGTGGAGTGAGTAATGTGTGCTATGAAGATGCTCCGCCGGGAGAGGTAGCTGAGGGAGGACAAAAAAAAAATTAATATGATTTCGAATCGAAAATCTATGCTTTCTTTGGTCCAACAAAAGAAACATCCAAATTTCCATATACAGGCGAAAAGCAAATTATAGTCTTCCATGAGTACTTTTCGGTAATACATGAACATGAACTCTACGGGACATGTCGACTTAGTGTGGAATTCATAAGCAAAATGCTTCTTATGCATCTTATTCTTGTTCTTCATGTAAACCTAGCTATGAATGTCCTTAGTCCATAAGGAAATCTAAAGCTCTGTTTTTCTAAAAATAAACATTATCCTTTCCGCACATTGTGAGATATACCATAACTTTTGCTTCCATGATGGCGTATCTAATTTTGGTTACAAACGCGACCCTACTTTAGTTATTTTGTTCTGCATACAGCTACACTAATAGCTTATTCATAGCTCCCATCCATAGCACACATACCTCCGTATAAAAAACATAGCTTGGTTGAACCGTTTCCACCAATGCTATGCTACGTGGACCAATAAAAATGATTGGTAGATATCAAATGCATCCATAGCACATCTCTGGTGGAAAAGCATCCCTATGCGGACAAAAGAAAAAATGGATACCTGACTTTTCCTTATCCTCTATTCCTTTCCACACAGGTATGCAACAAGACCTTCAACCGTGTGTCCACCCTGATCTCCCACCGCAAGACCCATTCTGATGAGAAGCCATACAAATGCCACATCTGTCCTAAGGGATTCCATCAAAAAGGTTACCTTTCTTTGTCCTTTCCTTTATTTTCCTTCTAGAATAAAACATAACACTAATATTTTTAATGTCATGATCATCCTTTATATGGTCATACACTTTCTTCCATAGTCATCATTCATCATTTCAGCCGAAAGACGTCCACTACTAGACATAGGCCTCCCCCAATTTAGGGGGGTTTGCCATAATCGCCACGCTTGACAGGCGGGTTGGCGATCGCAGTATAGTGGTTACATGTATAGAGAACACTGGTGCCCATTCTCTAGTAAGCCATTGCTTACAAGAGGCAGTGAAATGCGCATTTCTTGGCAACAGTCGTTGTGTGCCAAGAAATGCCCATTTGATTCCATTGCGATCGGATATCTCAGCAGAACCAGGTAACTGGGTGATACCATGATTACCTATTAATAGCCAAAAAAAATGTCCACAATTTTAAATGCCCATGTATGTGCCTCATACCCGGTATGTGTTAATCTATCTTTATCTTCATGGTAGCAGAGACATTGACGAGAAAACTGAAACCATCAAACATTTATCACATGAATCTAGCTTTAAAGCATTTAGTCAGATATAAAAAAAAGAAATGCTGTTTCATAGATAACTACAATACTTACGCGGACAAAATGTACGGAACAGCTATTTACTTTTATACCCTGTGTAGCTGTCTGTTGCTGGATCTCCCCCACCACAGTTCATATAACTCGATCCTTGACTACTCTTAATCTAGCTACCTTACCAGCCACCTAACCAGCTGTTCCGCATCCAAAAAGTACCTAAAAATCCCAGAAAAATCTCTATAGTAATCAATGATAATCTCTTTATCCTCAGGCAACCTCCGCAACCATCTGTTCACTCATACCAACGAGCGTCCTTACCGCTGCAACATCTGCTTGAAGGGATTCAACCAACAGTCCAACTTGGTCTGCCATAAAAACAAGGTAAGATACGAAGAGCCCAATGGTAGAGGCCGCGACTTTAAGCGTTGTAGGTCTTAAATGATTTTATCACCACAGCTCTCAAAACGGTGAAGGAAAACATCGTCAGGGGACCAATGTGTGAGTGTGACATCTACCAACTCGCATTGGGCCAGACCCTGGTGAATTATTGCTGTTATTAGGTCAGAACGATGAAAGAAGACATCGTGAGGAAACCAGCATGTCCTAGAACAGAAAATTCGAAGACATATGACATCTCCCAACCCGCAGTATGCCAGAACATAGTGGATGAGTGCTGTTATTACTTAGCCCCAAGCCTCTCTATACAGTCTCGGAATTAAATACAGATTTTTTTTTCATACTGCATTTGCCATTCAAATGGGTCCAATAAAATTAAAGACTTTAAAAAGACTACATTTACGACTACAGTTTTCGTAACGTAGTTTAATCAGGCTATATTGTTCCCACTGCTGGGACACAGGCGTCCTCTCGGTGTCCACACCCAGTGCGGGTTGGTAGATGTCACATGTCTTCGAATTTTTAGTTCTAGGACATGCTGGTTTCCTAGAACCAAAAAACACGATGTTTACCTTCACCGTTTCGAGAGCAATAGTGATGAAATGATTTACACTACATAAGCGTCTACCTGGGTTCGAAATATCGAACTCACATATACTACTCATAAGTTGCAGACATTACTACTGGGCCAACACTACTCATCAATTAACAAATCTAGTAAAAATACGGGTCCATATTTTTTTATTCTAACAAAGACCAAAAGACACAGTGTAATATAATCAGAGCTTTTAAAAGTAAGTCTCAGCAATAAATATTTCAGTCTATTTAACTGGTTGTTACCCAGGCTCATCCAGAAGACACGTCCACCTGTCCCGCAGTCCCTGTCCGAGGACGATCAACCACTCCGCGTGGTCGATCTTCAACAGACACACAGCCTGATACTACGAGGTAAGTGCCAGTAATGTTGACTACTGCATTTTTTCGTGTATTTCTACCTATAACGTAAACTATCTATATACTATGTCCTAGTATTAAAGTTGAAGATTTTGTAGATTCGTTTGAATGCGCTAATCTCTAGAACTGCCGAGAGGTTTAAAAGAATCTCTATTTATTTGATAGCCCAACTCTTGAGAAAGGCTATTTAATATAACGTTAGGACCCTTAGGAGGCAAACAAAAAGACAAGTTTCATGTCTTAAAACGGAATAATAGCGCGGCCGATGATCTCCCAAAATTACGTTAAATTGTCCAAATCCAAGCTTTAGAATAGTTATAAATTGTCAGTCTTTAGATTAAGCACATAATAAAAGTAGTTAGAATGTCAACACATTTAAAAAATATAACCAGTTACATGATTACATCTTACAAATTGCACTCACAGAGATGCTCAAGTAACATGAAAACTTTTAATGAGTTCCAGCAAATTACTCACGCTGCGATTAAAAAGTTTCTTCTTTAGGTAGATACTCTAAACTCTGATGCTGTACTAAACATATTCTATTGCTAATGAGATTATAACAGACTGTTGCTAGATCTTGTACCTACATGGTAGATGGTCTATTCATATTAAGTATGAACATCTTCTACTAGCTTCTGCCCGCGACTTCGTCCGCGTCAAAGAAGGATGGTCAAATCGTACCAGACGACGAAATGATGGCGTCCCAATATGCCTTATATATGAAAAATACCCTTATTTTTTGAGGTCTTAGAAAACACAAGAAATATCTCTATAAGTAGCCACAAAAAAAAGAAATCCATTATTTTTGATTTTGTGACTTTTTCGAAATGATTAAGAATAATAGTTTCAGAACGCACCTTTTGACGATTCATTTCTCGCTTGAAATGACTTGGTATTGAAAGACTATATAAATTCACATTTTTATGAATGGTTGTCCGCTGTTATTCAATTTAATTTGTATGTAGGCATCAAATCAACTACTGTGCTGATTTATTGTATTGGATTCTTATCATAAAAAATAATTATGTAGGTTCATAGTAAGTGTGTTTTGTTAAATAACATACAACGGAGCGTCATTTGTCATCTACAAGTTACTTAATCTGTGGTCATCGACCCGCGTCATTGATTGACAATAAATTGACACCCGGCAATCATTTGCATTGCATCTTATTCGTTTCCCTTGTTGTTGTGAATAATTGTGATCCGTACTGCACTATTTTGGATTTCCTTCTGTTGTTTTGACCATGGCATTGTTTTATAGACTGAAAACGACCACTTGTAACGATTATTCCGTGCTTTTCATTTCTGGACACCGATTTTACTTCTTGGATATTTGTGAGAGACATCATGCAGACGCCACACCTAGCCCTACGATTGCTATGTGTTAATTGTAACATTCGCATCGATACACTTCGCCGCCATCTCGTTTTTGAGCTTGATACGAGAGTCATTTCTAAAATCTGAGAACGGAATTCTTCATTAATGGTACGTATTTACATACCTACTTATTTTAGTACACTGACTTATACCATCACACACAATCATACATCATAATACAACTCTTATTCTTATTTCAGATCACTGAAGATGATCAGATATGTGATGCGTGTAACCAATTAGCAATGCAGCATGTCAACTCCAGTTTAGCCAGTGAACCTGGTGCCTCATCTTCCCGTGGCCACATGCAAGTTTGCATACTTTCGTGAAAGATCTCTGCGGAACCATAAATGTGACCTTATTGTGAGAGAGAATCCATCTCAGTTGCGAAAAGCGCTATGAATAGAAGAACATCTGATTTTACTAGTATTACAAACTCATTCCAATACTAATATTATATTCCCCCATCTAGAATATAGTGAAGTCATGTTATTTCCCCTACGAACTTATCAGATCCGACAGGCCAGGTCCTACTATAGTGAACATGTCAGGTTTCACGGAGGGTATCGAATTAAAATAAGCAGAGAAAACATTAATGTAACAGAGTATCGTTTGAGGGGAAGTGGAAATAATTCATTAATAACAGGCAAAATTAAATCTAGACACATCGAGAAAAGTATATTATGTTTATATATTAATTGAAAATAATGTGTCAGGAAGGGAAGCCATAGTAGAGTATTGCTGTAATTGTCTAGTTGGTGGAAGAACGGTTGGGTGCTGTGACAGTTAAACATGTTATGACAGTTGTGTGGTACCTTGGGTGGACCAGGCATAAGTCGACTTATCAGTGCCAGCAGCATTCCACAATGCTGTAGTAATAAGGGAGGTTGATAAATAAAAAGCATTTTAGCCAAGCCTATTTCTTTCATTTAAGTACTCCTAAATCCTATCATTACACTTCATTTACTTACTCCTGTAACCCACCATTACTCGATTCTTCAATACCTATTCAATTTCAGCATTGCAGACTGAAAGACCAGCTATCTACCGATTAACTCTCTCCAGCCAGAATTGAAGAAAAACTTCACGCGTAATGTTATCCCATCCTTGATTTCTAAACTACAGGTTGTGAAAGTTAGAGCAATAAAGGTGATTTCTTAATTTTCGGTCAAAATGTGTCGTCGAAACGGACCAGACTCCAAGAGTCGGATTGACAGACGGCCCTTTTTGACATCGAACTCGGGAGTTTGACTGACAGACAAGGGGTTCGTGTGTTTTACCAGATGTCCTATTTTTTGGGTAATTCTCTGAGAGAAATCAAGATAAGTAGAAACGAGATCACTAATTACCCTCTTCGCTTATCGTTAACTACACTTTTAGGGCTACGCCGCAGTCGGGTAGGAAGGTATTTGTCGATTCTAACCTCAAAAGTAGGATTGACGTTATCACGTTAATATAAAAAATCGTGGCTATATAGATATGATTTTCAAACGGGATGGTGTTTAGAACTTAAAAATAAGCCAATCTAACTATAGTTTGTTTTGGGACATGAAAAATAAAAGTCAAGTCCAGCTCCTATAGAAATTTGGCCGATGTTCTTTTTGCTCCCCTGACCCTTCCCGTCGCATCGAATTGCCTGCCAGTTTTCGTCTATTTCTCGTTGCTTCTCCGCTCCTTTTAATCATAGCGAGATGTTATATAGCCTATAGACTTTCTCAATAAATAGGCTAACCAACACAAAAATATTTTTTCAATTCGGACCAGTAGTTTCTGAGATTACCGCGTTCAACCAAACAAAAAACCACACAAACAAACACGTCAGCTTTATAATATTAATATGGATTCTAGAGTATGTGATCTGAGGAGCAATTCTGTTTTTTTAAGAACTTTCACAGTTTGATCTCAGTCTCAATCTGTCAAAAATACTAAGAGTTTCCATATATTGTTGTCAAGTTTTTGACATTTGGTTGACGCCGTGATGAGACTTTAGGTTTTGAATGTTTTTACCACGCTTGTATTAGCTTCATTCGTATGTTTGTATCATCATCATCAGCCTATAGGAGTCCACTGCTGGACATACACGTATGTTTGTATGTTTCTATGTAAGTATGTGCCTATGTAACGGAAACTTTGAACATGATTTTCCCCCTTCAAAACATCGGATTAACTCAAAATTTGTCATACTTGTCAAGGACCGATGGCAATACAATAATTTTATAAATCTGTACCATTATTCTTGCCGGGGTTGCCAGGAAAGCAAAAAAAACTGTCTTCGAAAACTACGCTGACATACGTCACAAGATTCGAAACGCCCTTAAAAATAGAAAATAAATAATATTTAAAAAAACCAAAAAACACGCTTCTATCTATAGCCAAACTAAAAAGTAGAAAATAACGGACAAAAGCGTGGGTTCCTTTTTGAGGTTATTTTTTATTTACGAGATTTTGGCCTTTTGGTCTCTGCCTCGATTTTTCGAGAAAGAAAGCCAACGTTGCCTATTCCGAGAAGAAAGCTCGAAAGAAACTTCTCTGAGTTCGGTCACAGTCTCGTTTTAAAGCCCATACATAATCTTGGTCAGATCAAGTTCAGACCATCACATCAAATAATTAATTTTTGCAAATAAGGGTAATTGGTACATGGATGTTGTTTTTTTTTTTACATATTAAAGTTCTCCATATTTTACCGTCGCATGGATGCAAATAAAATTCATTTGTGAAATATAATTAAATTACAAAATAATAACCTTATAAATCGATATCGGAAATGGTCTTTTGAAGAAAGAACCACACAGATTGAGTAGACCCGTCCAATTAGTGCACGCATTTGTCAGATATCCTGTAGCTCAACTTATAACTTAAGGAGCTCAACGTTACTAGATAATAAAGTTTTTTAATTATTAATTTTCAGACCCCAAGCAGATCATTGTGAAGTCACTTCCTCAGTGGGACCATACCTGCCCTCCGTAGCCGGGCCTTCATCATCAGACTGGTCCACCAAACCCACAACCCACCTTACAGACATCTGGGACATATCCAAGCCTTTCCAGGAACCGGGTGATATTTGGAACGAGGGTCCATGGGGTTCCATGAGTAATGGGGTGGTTGTGGACCCCATAAAGACGTACCATATGGGGGTAGCGTTGGCTACCAGACAGACCCCGTTTGCTTTACTGAAGCCTGAGAATGGAACTCCTGTATTGGTGAAAGTTGTTGATACGAAGCTTCCAGGTGGGAAACAGGTACATAAATTTGTTTCTTTGTTCACTATTCGGATTTACAATATTTTCCCAAATACATCTATGTAATTTCTCGGAGAAAATACATTTCTAGATTTCACGCCTAACGCAATTTGTTGTGCTTTATCGAAAAGTCTGCAGTTATCTCCACCAAGTCGTACAAGAAACCATACTTGTATCAGAAAAAGGTCTTTACCCTGCAGTGGCGCAATAATATATTTACAATATGTTTACTCATGGCTAAATAACACCAGCAGCTTGAGTCGATCGAAGGTTAAGCTACGGTGGTTGCGGTCGTTTCGTGGATAGGTGACCAACCATTACATGTCGAAACCCCTCTGTGTTTCGGAAAGCAAGTTAAGCAGTTGGTACCGGCTGTCGATAAAAAAATATTTCTTTCCACAAAGGCTTAGAATTAACATCTCAAAACTAGAGAGTAAATGTCAACAAAAACGAGAGACTGGAGTCCGTACATGCATACGCCATTTTTTTTTTTTTGGACGGGTAGTCATCATTTGACTTCTCCCGCTCTAGGCGGAGCGGGACAGACGGGCGTGTCAGACTTTTACTGACTAAAACCCACCCGTGTTCCTTCAGTTGCCCATGTGCTAGGGTCACGGTATCTCTTTCGAACACTCTCGCGACCCTGGCAGGCGTCGGTCCTAGCAGACCCCTTCAGTACTGCGGACATCTCTTTGAAGCGCGCGTGGAACACTACGCGCCGGCGCCGGCCACCCGAGCCTGGTCCTTACCGCCCGCAAGCTCGCGCCTACGGTGGCCGGGAGTCCGCTATCGACTCCCGACGCCCGGGGAGAGACTAGAGTCCGTACATGCATACGCCAACGTCTATGATAAACCTTTGACAGGCATCAGTATTTTCAGAAGCCCATATAGCCTGGGTTGTGAAGGTCAGATAGACAGTCGCTCCATCTTAAATACTGGTACTCAACTACATCAGATTAGACTGGAAGCTGACCCCAACATAGTTCGCAATGACCTATGCTGATGGACTGTAAAAATTTGCACAATGTTATTGCTTTCTTGCTTTTTGTTTACATTTAATTTATCATTATTTCCCTTACAGATGTTAGTGCCTGCAACAGCTGAAGATTTGCGAGTGGGAGGCAAAATCGTTGTAAATAATGAAGATGAAGATGGTACACAGGTATTCAAGAATGCAGTACTTACTGTACAGTTTATAGCGCTCAGTCATCATTTTCTATGAAATTTCGTGTGGTGCCGTACGTTAGGAATAGCATCGTCCCTTTGCTTCCCGTGGGTGTCGTAAAAGGTCACTAAGGGTCACTAGAGAATGAGCAGCAGCGTTCTCTATGCTTTTAAGAAACATAGTGCGCTCGCCAAC
Organism: Aporophyla nigra; assembly: GCA_947507805.1. Lineage (NCBI taxonomy): Eukaryota > Metazoa > Arthropoda > Insecta > Lepidoptera > Noctuidae > Aporophyla > Aporophyla nigra. The sequence continues at coordinate 17,995,035 of OX382292.1, read as the reverse complement.
CCAAGCGTGGCGATTATGGCAAATCCCCACAAATTAGGGGAGGCCTATGTCCAGTGATGGACGTCTTTCGACTGAAATGATGATAAATCCTTATCATCATTGATGATTCACCATCTGATACTTATACAGGATCAGTTTTTATCCAGTGCACAAACTGTGACCATGAATTCAGCATACCATTCTAGACCCCCTTGCGCAGAAATTTTTCGTCAGTTCTACAAAAAAAAATCTGCTGTTTCATAGAATAATGCAATATCTACGGAGTCAAAATGTATGGAACAGATGTTTTTTTTTTTTTGTATAACTGACGAAAAATTTCTGCGTAATAAAAACTTATCCTGTATTTGTTGGTTTATTTTGAGAAATCTCTTGGTTATTATTTTTGAACGGTTTACTGGTTGTTATTTCTTCTTCAGTTAGATTCAAGTTTTCCTCTATACTTGCTTACCTCCTAACAATATTCTTCTATTCCAGCATGGTCCAATAAAACCAAGACTGGAACCCAACGGTGCCGTTCAGATCAGAGTGCCCGTGGTAGCGACCGTGGTGCCCAGGATACAAGCCAGTGGCAGGCTGCATCTTACCGTGGAGGAACCTCACCATGCTTACCACACCGCCTTGTCTGCTGATTGTGAGTCTTATTCAGTTTTTGTAAGGATAAAGGTAGGGATTAATCTGCAAGGGTATTGAATTGGACATTCTAGAATTTGGACGTAAGAATGCGAACCTATTGCCTACGGGTAATAGGTTCGAACCTAGACTTTGTGCAGATTGTTTCATCCTACTCTCAAAATGGTGTAGGAAAACATCAGAAGAAAAAAAGTATCCTAGAACCAAAAATTCGAAGACATGATGTCTGTCGTTACGAATCTGCTTAATCCTGTTTGAATGAAAGGATAAAGGCAGATATATTACAATTTATTAGAAGAATATTAATAGGAGATGGGAAGTACAGCTAAGTATAAAAGACCCTGCCTGACACGCACTCTAGTTCGCTTCATGGTTCCGTGGTTCAGCACTGAGGGACGGGAGCAGGCAACAGAGCGGCAGGTCGACATCAGGGTTTCTTCGAGGGCTTCGTGTAGATCTTAGGATCCGCCAGGCGAGCTCCTTAGCAGACCTTGGGGCCTATTAAGTTAGGCACGCAGTTGACCTCCGATGATCGGGAGTAGAAATTACCGTAAGTCGTGTTATGACTTTTTTACAGTACTGTGATTCTTAATCAAGTCTTACATGGAATATTTTTCTTTTTAACCTACGCAAATTTACCTTTTGTTGTCCGTTTAAATATCCGAGTTATCCGCTAATCATTAAGATACATCAATTTAAAAATGTTGATTCAAAAATGCTTTTTCCTGCAATTTAAATTTTTTGACTAACTGTAATTATAATAACAGGGTCAGATGTGACGTCAGCCAACCCGCACTGGGCCCGCGTGGTGAATTATGGCCATTGAGTGGGCCATAATGCACAAGCACAGTTGAGCACGTAGACCTTTTTTGTAGACCGTAGCGTGTATAGCCGCGACTAGTGACGTTGGATTATGAAGCATAATCAACCTATAATATCCCCACTGCTGGGGCACAGGACTCCGTCTCTGTGGCAGGGAGTGGGCCAAAATCCACCAAGCGAGCTGTGCGGGTTGGCAGATGTCTCATGTCTTCAAATTTTTGGTTCTGTTATGATTACAATAAATATGATGTTACTGTAATAAGTGAGTGAAGTGAACGTAACCCCTGTGAGGCTCGACTGGAATCAATAGCGGATTCCCGGCCACCGTAGGCGCAAGCTTGCGGGCGGCGAGCAATGGGTAGCTCGCCGCCCGGTAAGGACCAGGCTCGGGTCGACGGCGCGTAGTGTTCCACGCGCGCCTCAAAGAGATGTCAGCAGCACTGAAGGGGTCTGCTAGGACCGATGCCTACCAGGGTCGCGAGATTGTTCAAACGAGAAACCGTGGCCCTGGCACATGGGCAACTGAAGTAAAATGGGTGGGTTTTAGTCCGTAAAAGTCTGACACGCCCTCCCGCTCCGCTCAGAGCGGGAGAAGTCATATGATGATTTCCCATCCAAAAAAAAAGGCTCGACTGGAATCATCATGGCGGCGACGTCGTTAAGAAATGTCCTCCCATAGATTAATATAAACCGTATCTCCAGTTGTCCAAAGCTTACTCTAGGATACATATCCAGTACGGGTCGCAATCTTTCCCTACAATTACGTCCATTCCTTGATATGCAATGGTCTCTGTACCACCATGAAACATGGTGTTTCAAGGGAAAATCTTGAAGTTCATTTTCGAGTCTGTATCGCTATTCTGTAAAAATCTAACCGTGATAACTTGGGTCAAGTGAGCTGTCATTACTGTAAATCCCTACCATCAGGTAGAATGAGTGCTCACATTTAGGTTACTTCACCTAAGTTCTCAGGGTAAGATTTTAATAGAATAGATCGGTTGGTCAAATCACTTTGGGGTTCGGTGCATTTAAAGAAAAAGAAAGAAAAAAGAAAAATATTTTATTTGAGACACGCACCAGAAAAACAAACAGTAAGAACATAGAAACTTTTAGGATACAAATAACAAAATAGCAAAAGATATAAAAAATAAAACAGATTCATCATCATTTCAGCCAAATAACGTCCACAGCTGGACATAGGCCTCCCCCAATTTGGAGGTTTGGGGGGAGGGTTTGCCATAATCGCCATGCTTGGCAGGCGGGCTGGCGATCGCAGTAAAATTCATAGAGACCGCTATTGCCCATTCTCTAGTAAGTCCCTTAGTCGCCTTTTACGACACCCACGGGAAGAAATGGGATGGTATAGGTACTATTATTTATGTCCGGCACCACGCGGTTAGTGGATAGACTAGATATTTATTTATAATTAATGTTTAGTTGACACCAGTTTCCCATTTAAAGTACTTAAAAAGATTATCTATAGGTAGTTTATAATATTACTAGGCTCCACACGGGTAAAACAGATGCATTATTAGAGATACATTCGTTCATTCATTCAGTGGGTGAAGTGAATGTGACCCCGTGCACGTCACGTGACGAGCCCCGCGCCGGCTCGTCGGTCGCGCCGCGCGTCGAGCCGCCGCGACACCTGGACCCCGGCGAGTTCGATGACGGACTGAGGACTGGTGAGTAGATATGTGTATACAGGACGAAGATCATCTGTGAACATACAACAAGTTTTACGGTCAGCTATTTATTTTGTAGGTATTAGAATAATAAATCTTTTCCTTAGAGTGTCGATAGCAATCTAAATAGAGTTAGCTTCGAATTGGGCTACGCGGTTAGCACCGAAATGGGCTACGAGGTTAGCACTCTCAGCAGCGTCCATTAACTCCCGTAGCGTGCAGACAACAGTACACGCTGGACAAGATATTAAGTGACGCATCGTTTATGGAACAGCACCACATTTACACTCCAGGGCGGAGTCATCTGTGAATCTCCACCTTAGCAAAAATAAATGAATTTTAAATAGTATATTGCATGTTGCACCGCATGTCTTGGTTGCGTCAGTGAATGGTATTTGCGTTGCTGAATTTTGGGCTTAACGTATTTAAAAAAGTCGCCAAGATATAGATGTCTTTGGCGTTACTTTTGACCATCGACACGCTAATGAGTGTCTGCCTATGAGTAGGTGACAGGTTCTACCCAAACATTTAGATTCTGCACATTATATTATAACCACTGCTCTCAAAACAGTGATAGAAGACATTCAAAATCGGGGATATGACATTCAAAATCGGGGATATGGCATTCAAAATCGAGGATATGACATGTTAACGATCAACCCGCTCTGAGCCTTCGTGCTGAATTATAGCCCACTCATTATCACAGAGAGGAGGCCTGTGTCCCCAGTAGTAGGAAATGTAGGAACCTAAGAAGAAGTGTAAAAAAATTGGATGACATACACACATAATTAAAAAAAATTTTGCTTATTCTCTCGTCACGAAAAACACAAAAAAAAAGAATCCATTTGTAAAACCTTCTGAAACATAAAAAAAACGGCAAGTGAAATAGTTTCTGTCTTCGAATTTATAGAGAAGTAGCCATTTTAACTACGATTCAAAATTTATATACGTGTAGTCATCATTATATAAGTACTAGCTTTTGCCCGCAGCTTCCCTCGCGTTAAAAATAACAATAAATATAGATTTTTTTTTATCATAAAACGTATCCTGTTACTTCTATTACCTCCAAAAATATGTGTACAAAGTTTCATGATGATCGGTTAAGTAGTTTTCGCGTGAAAGCGTAACAAACAAACTTACATTCACATTTATAATATTATTATGATTCTCGACGGATAATCTATTGACTGGCCTGTTAGTCTAGTGGTTAGTGACCCTGACTGCAAAGACTGAGGTCGTGGGTTCGATTCCCACCCAGGACAAATCTTTGTGTGATGAGCACAATCATTTTTGTTCTGTGTCTGGGTGTAATTTATCTATAATATGTATGTATTTAGAAATATATAAGTATATTTATCAGTTGTCTGGTTACCATAGTACAGGCTCTGCCTAGTTTGGGATCAGATAACAGTGTGTTGGTTGTCCTAAAATATTTATTTATATAACTATTAATAAATTTCTTTGTTTAGGTACAAGAATATCATCAACCTGTACTTTGCCGCCTCCAGCGCCGTCTCCTCCTCTGGACCTCATCTCCTTGGACCTGTTCGAACCTATGGAATGCATACCATTAGGTACCTAAAACATATTATATATATATTTTGAATATCACAGTCATTTAATTCTGTACAACGTAGGACATTTTCAGTTAAAATATTCCTGTGATGGTCAATAGATGGCGTTGCTAGTCTCGTTTGGAATTATTCTCGACTTGAATAACTTATGACTTCTAGTTTGTGAAATCACGTATCGTAGATACGATACCGTATCGTGAATACGATACCCGTATAACATACTGTGATATAGCGATTTTGTGCTTGTATGTTTATTTATTTTTGCTTAAGTATCGTTTTCTTTTTATTTGTTGGTTACATATATTGGGTTAGCTAGCTGACATTTAGTTTATCTAACTAAACAGATAGCTGTGTGGCTGGGGAGTTTGTTGAGCCACTTCTTCTTCCCAGCTAAAGCACTAGGAACTGGTGAAGGGGACTGTCTGTAATTTTGACGCTCGGAAATTACTGATCCTCCGTCTAATTTGAATAAATGACTTTTGGTTCATTTATTATCACATACGGCAAATAAACCTATTTTCTTTTTATAATACCAATAATGCATAGTGTCCGATTTTTCCAGGTCCTCAAATCACTGCAGTAGACAACATCGACCAGGCTCCACCTTCAGACGATTCTGACATCTTTATTGGAGAATTTGAGGTAAATTAACAACCTTAATTTTTACTTTAGTCATTCCACTGAATTTTGTAGTACCTACTTACAACTATTTATCCTGCACTGATTGAAATATGATAAACCTAGTTTAAAGACCGCAAAATGGTTTCGAAAACTACGTAATGAATGATGATGTAATTTTTTGCTTTGTATTAATCCCGGACCAGCGGGATAATAGCGTAACACACGAACAGTAGAAATGGGTTTCATTTTGACAGGTCAACAACATTCAGTTCGTTATTTACGTTTTTGAGCTGGCATTTTTTTTTCGAACAAATAAGGCAGTGAATTTGCAATATCCTTCATAATTATTCAGATTGTGACTGATAGTTTGTAACGCAATTACGTACGTAGTAACAAGGTAACGTAAATTCAATCGATTTTTATCCGGATATAATAGTCGTATTTCCTGCACAATTAATAATACACATACATATGAATAATGTCTTTAAACTATATCAATATTAATAATGTGCAAAACGAGTATTTAAAATTCAACGACCGTTCGAATACATGCTTTCGTATTACGCCTATAGGCACAGTATTTGACCTTGCCAAATATGGCAAACATTATGATGGGCAGCAGCATCCCTTTATTTTGGATATAATTAAAATCTGTTTACAAAATATGTTTTCAACCTAACTTATTGGAAAATTCTCTAAACATTTTATCGATTCCCTCGGTGCCTCGGAAAGCACGTTAAGTAGTTTTTCCCTGCTGTCATTCGGAGATCTTTGAAAGTTGTTACGGGTTTTAGTTTCGTGAGAAGTGGAGGTCTGGCAATTAGACTTGCCAAAGGGTACCTTGTACCTAGTGACTGGATTTGTGGAGGGCAGATAGGCATTCGCTCCATGTAAAATATCTATGTAGAGTATCCGGTTGCATCTGGTAATATTGAGAACCAATCCCAATATAGTTAGAAAAAGCTAGGCAAATTGTTTAATTATTAGTATGACTGCTTAGGCAAAGTTCTTAGCGGCTTGTTTTTCCTTGTTTAACTTTCTAAGGCCCATGTTCAGCAGTTTTTAAATATTTCAATAAATATACTATCTCATAAAATATAAATCCCACCTCCAGACACCGGCGCTATAACCCTGGAGTATTCAGAGCAACAGCGAAGGTTGTAATGCTAAGCCAAGACCAGGATTTTGGTAAATACCACTTCAACTTATATCACTTTACCACCCATGCTAGCAAACTTTAGTAGCACATTCCAGAAACAATAGTTTGTCCCACTCCTAATTGCCATCCTAAGAGCCAAGTCTACTATTTAATTTTTTTAACTCGCATGGATCTCGAGTTTTTTGTCCCGTTTGTAAATTGGAAGACTTATATCACTTTACCACTCATGTCAAAAAACTTTAGTAGCACATTCCAGAAACTCTTTGTCCCCGTCCCAAATGACATACTAAAAGCCAAGCCTTTTTTGATTCACAGTGAATCTCGAGTTTTTAGTTCGTTTATAAAGTAGAAGACTTATATCACTTTACCTCCCATGCCAAAAAACTTTAACAGCACATTCCAGAAACACTTTGTCCCAGTCCCAAAAGACATCCTAGGAGCCAAGTCTAGTATTTCATTTATTAACTCGTAATGGATCTCGAGTTTTTCGTTCTGGTTGTAAATTAGAAGACTTAAATCACTTTACCATCCACGCCAGCAAACTTTAGTAGCGCAATCCAAAAACAGTATGCCCCAGTCCCAATAGACACCTTAGGAGCCAAGTCTACTATTTCATTTATTAACTCACAATTGGGTTTGGAATTTTTCGTTCCGTTTGTAAATTAGAAGACTTTGATACCATTAAAAACACTCTTTCAATTCATGTTAACTAGGGGCGGTATTTCGAATTACGTATGGATACGTCATTGTTTTGTAGTGTGATAGATATGAAGCCATTCTCCTTTCGTAATGAAACAGTAGTAGTACATACATACAATCACGCCTTTTTCCCATGGGGGTAGGCAGAAACCACGGAACGCCACCTGCTACGATCTCTACACACTTCTTTTGCCTCGTTTAGGTTCACAGTAGTAGTACCTTTGACATTTCATAGCCATAGTGCCAGAATTGAGTAAATCCTCCAATACTGCTGAACATGGACTTCCTCATTAGTCAACCCTGAACATACCTACTAAAATAAACCAAATTTCTCTCTAGCAGTCAGGTAAAGACATACCTACATAGGTTTAGATTTATTGATCACAAGCGCGTGTGGACCAGCTGCTTATGTCATCCGCCATTTTTTTCCCACAGATTATTAAAGTATTCATTTTCTTTTCAGGACTGCATCGAGCTGTCAGATTCAGAATGAAGATATGAATATAGTTTATTTTAATATTTTTTGTTTTGCCTAGTTTTATTTGTGCTTGTTAAAAGGATGAAGTATTGATTTAGTGTTAAGCGAAATTGTAAATACATTATATTTTTACAGAGCATGTCATTTTTGGTTTCACTTTTTAATCTTACAAAACATTTTTAGGCCATGACACACTAGATCGCTCATTGAGCTATGGAACCAGCTATGCTTTGGAGTTTTTCCGAGGGATATATATCCTGAATGAGGTGATCCGGCAGTGTCGACAAAGTTTACATAATAAGCCAGCTGCTGTAGCAATGGGCCGGCCATATTAGCCGTAGAATCGACTTTTTATAATAAAATATAAGCCTATAAAATATAATATTAGCCTGCTCTCAACAAAATGTTCTCTAAAACTGCTCATTTCGCTTTACAAGATAATAATCTATCAATAAAAAAGCCCCACACAATAGACTGAGGGCCAAAAAGGCAATTTCCTATCGTCAATGTAAATAATCCGGGATATTATTATGACGTAGTGATGACGTGTATGATATCGTTTCAATATCGTCGTCGTCTCGTATTGTTGTCGGCACGTGGACGGAAATAGGCCCTTTCGGAGTGTGTCACCCCTGATAGCTGAGTTTAGTACGAAATTCATCCGATAGATGGCGTTAGGTGTTGCTAAATTCGTGAACTGGAGTTAGAAAAGTTTCGTTGTGAGAAATTGTAAGCACTTATAAGATTCTTATGAGTTTTTGCGACCAATTAAACAATTTGGAAATCTTAATAATACGAAAGATAGTTTTTAATCATTTATTAAAGAAAGAAAACAATTGTAGGTACATATTGTGCTGAAATGAGACTTCGAATATAGTTGTCAGTAATGTATTTTCATTTGATTCCACAAAATGATTGATTAGCACCCTAATTGCGTAACACTATCAATCAGAATCTGAATCATTTTGAAGGATGTTGCTAATCCATTGCTTCATGTCGTCGAAAAATGTGTCTGCTCATCAACGTAAATAACGCAATGAATGTTGTTGAACTGTCAAAATTAAAGCTATTCCTACTTTTACTGTGTTATGCAGTAGCTCGCTGGTGGGACCATAAGTTATATAAGAATGCTACACAAATATTATGTGAACTGTTATCTATGGCTACATACAAATAAATAAAATTCGTGTCTGTTTGTCATGTCAAAATAACAGCATTTCACTAAATGTACGACACATGGAGCATTCGTGTTCTTGAATGGGCACCGTTGTTGGTTGAGACGATCATCTCCTAACATATTTTGTTTTCCACATATTGAAGCAACAGTACCGTGTGGTGCCGGACGTAATGAATAACACCACCCCATTTCTTCCCGTGGGTGTCGTAAAAGGCGACTAAGGGACTTACTAGAGAATGGGCAGCAGCGTTCTCTATGCATTTTACCACCATACTGCGATCGCCAACCCGCCTGCCAAGCGTGGAGATTATGGCAAAGCCCCTCAAATTGGGGGAGGCCTAAGTACAGCAGTGGACGTCTTGCGGCTGAAATGATGAAGCAACAAGAATAATGCACCCATAATTTTGTCATTCCTTGGTTTAAAAGAGTGTCCTTGAAGTTTCTTACCCGTCCTTCTCCATATAGGTACGTATATGTTTTGTAATGAGCTATTGCTTCATCTTTCTTACTAACTAACCGAGTTTTCGACAGTTCCTTGAATTTTACCTATAGCCTGAAAACAAATAAACCGAATTAAATTCAATGAAACAATAGCAGTTCAGCCTTAATAGTAAGTTCAATTACATTGACCAAACTCAGAACGTCCCTACCTACAATAAGCGATAGATGGCGCCACTCACAACAACCTTTACTTATTGTCATTACAAAAATGTGTAGCAATAGTAAAAAAAAATTGCCTTTATAGTTTTGATTCTAATCTAAATACACAAACGCTATGTATTGCAGAGATTATATAAACATATCAGATTCAGCCTATAATGTTTCCACTGCTGGGACACAGGTCTCCTCTCTTCGAAAAGGAATGGACCGTTATCTACCACGCGGGACCAGTGCCGGTTGGTTGTCAAATGTCATCGAATTTTTGGTTCAAGAATATGATGGTGTCCTAACGATATTTTCCTACACCATTTTGAGAGCAGTGGTGCTGATATAATTTACACAAAGTTATGCGCCTGGTTTTATACCTACGACCCATACAACTCGTAAGTTTGGGCCAATACCACTGTTTATATGTATTATCTTGCCATGTATCAACATGTTTCAGAGAAGTTCAGTAGGAAAATATTTTATTATTTAGAAGGTTAGTACACTAAATCATAAGTAATCCCAAATAAACCATTTCCAAGCAGAATATTTGACATTTTTGTCGGTTGTAGGATTTATCAACAAGCTCGTTTTCTACTTTTGCATTTCACTAGCCCCGGTCAATAACAGTAACTTCTTCCCTTATTTAAAATACTAACAATGAAACTAGTTAAAATTTAACTCATTACAACTCATTCATCCTCCATTCGAGATCAGTCAATTTGCGACTAATGACATAACCGACCAACGTTCGACCGCAAAAAAAATCGCACAATACGACGAAAAAATCGCTATAACATTTAACAAGAAGAATGCAACAATAAAACGCGAATTACGTTCGTCCAGTTTTTTACCAAAGCGCAACGCGTGGCAAACACGCGACCGAAAATATTAAAACTGGTGTTAGATCTGACACGCGGCCTTTCCCACCAATAAATAGAGAAATCTTCTGACAACCCTGTAATGAAAACTTACAATCACATGACAAGGGAAACCCAACCTTCCATTCCACATCACAAAGTCACATTTCCTTTCAACTAATTTCACACCAATTTATCTAATACCGCCATTCAAATATCAACCTTATCAATCTACATCTAAGATCGAATTTCTAAAACTCTAACACAAATTAAAATTAGGGTTGTCCCCGATGCCTAATACCGCCCCCGACTGTTATCGTATAATGCGTTGGCACGTGGCGTTGTTCGTTTTTTATCGGTTATTTTCGTGCGAACAGAGTGGTCTGGTGTGGACTGGCCTTACAATGGGTGACGATGGGTAGTACGTATTGTATGTGGACTGCTCCTGGGAAAAATAAGGCTTACAGTCTGCTGGTGACAGTAGTTTAAGATCCGTTTTGTAAAACTGTTGTTGAATGCGGTTGAGCAATTTTTGAGTTTGTTGAACCATAAAAGCCATACGAGAAACACCGAAGCGATCCATGTGGCAACGCTTGGGGGTCCAGCAGTGGACGTCTTTCGGCTAAATTAAATCCATTTAAACCTATCAATATCTTAACTTACTACCTAAAATGTAAGTACGGGGAAGACAACATCTCAGTATAGCGCATAAAAAAAAGATTTTAAAAAATATTTAAAAAAATATATATATATTAATAATAATATTATTATTGCTTATTTCTTTATATACATATTTGTTACATTTTTAAATATTTTTAGAAAAATAAAGTTACAACAAAAAATCATTTAAAAATATAAAAAATAGTGGACCTCCGGTAGCGGGAGCAGGGTCCAAGCTACCGGTGGTTAGGACTCCAGAGACAGGAACCTCCTCACGATGCGAGCCGTGTCAAGGAGTACTGCCTTCTGAATCAGACTCTTGATCCAACCGCCTAACGATAGCCTCGACAGGTGTTGGTCGAGGGTATCGGCCATCAGCCCATTGGCTGATACGACAATCGGCACAATGACAGCCGAGTCAACATTCCACATGTCAACAACCTCGTGTGCTAAGTCGAGATATTTAATCTGTTTCTCTTTCTCAGCTTTCACGAGGTTGCCGTTATGTGGAATGGTAACGTCCACTATCATTGTTCGGCGCGCTGACTGGTCTATCATCACTATATCAGGCTCATTGGCGACAATAGTCCTGTCAGTAATGATAGACCGATCCCAGTACAACGTGACATGGTCATTTTCGAGAACTGGGTCGGGCACATACTTGTAATACGGTACCTCAGAATCCACTAGTTTATATTGCAAAGCAAGTTGCTGGTGAATAATCCTGGCTACTTGGTTATGCCTGTGTAAGTATTCGCCGTTAGCCAGACGAGAACAACCAGAGATTATATGTCTGATAGACTCACCCGGATGGTGACATGCCCGACACACGTCAACCGTCCCGTCCTTCATAATATGTCTCCGGTAGTTATTCGTCAAGATAACTTCGTCCATAATTGCACAGACAAAACCTTCAGTTTCCCCGAAAAGGTCACCAAAACGTAGCCAGGATACGGACGCTAAGAAATCTACACTGGGCTCATGAAGAGCCCTGTAGAAGCGCCCGTGAAGCTCCTTGTTTCGCCATACTTCCTTGCGGTCATCAGTAGTAAGTACTACAGGTTTGCGCCAGGTCTCTTTGGCCATGGATAGCGGGGTGAGCCCCTTGTCCACTGCGACCACATCACGGTGTATTCCCACTTCGGCTTTCAAAAAGTATTCCCTGAGACTGCACACCTCACGGTTGTGGAGGGTCTTTGCATTTAAAAAGCCTCGACCCCCGCACTTCCGCGGGATGTACAGCCTCATCACCAATGATCGTGGGTGATGCACCCGTTATTATTATTATTTTTAATATTTATAATTTAAAGCTCTCGCATACAGATGCGACGAGACATTGCGACGCAACTCTTGTAGAAAAAATTGCATGAGGTTTAAATAGGAATTGTTCTACTAGCATTGCATCATGTCTGTTTGTGGGAACCTTTACCTGGTCAACTGTGTAAGAAAATCGTTTTATTTTGTAAAACAGTTGGTTCTATATCGCTTCAATAAACGCTAATAAAATAAGGAATTCACACCTAATTGTTTAAAACTATTTTATTATTAAAAAAAACAAACAACTCTACCATACACGTGTAATCCTTTAACAAACAGAATCAAATAAACTATCAATTTTAATAAAATATCATTAAAAACAAACAAACACTAGGGTTCACTAATCCCTCTCAAGGGTCCAATCGGCCCCCAGAAATATCATTTCATATTTTGATTATGATATCAATGTCACCCAGTCGCATTCGCAGGGTTTTTTATGTCTTTTGTCCGTTAATACACATATTAACCCATTAAAAGTCACGTGGCGACTTTATATGATATTTCACACGTATAATAAAATCATTGTTGTTATTAATGTTTGGTTTTTTATGTGAGAATAGGGTTTTTATTGGATTAGGAATGTCCAGATTTAATTTCTTGTTTTTTGTTTATTGCAAATCGATTGGCTTACAACGGAACCTTATTTTTTTTTATTACGAAGTGAAAAATAACGTTAAGATCGGAGGTCTTTTGTTTTTTGTCGCCGACTTCCATAATTGAAGTTATTTTTCATTTTGATGTGATTTTTGGTAGACGGTAGTTTTTCTTTTATCAAATAAACATTTTATTTTTTACTTTTTAGCTATGATATCTGCCCCATACAAACTCATATACCTTCATTCGCCTAGTAAAAATAGTGACAGGAAGTAAGTAGCAAGCCTCCAATTGCATTTAACCATAATTGCATGAAATGCAAATTGAAGAAAGTTTAAACGAGTCATTGGGAAAACAACACATATAATTTGCTTATTCAAAAATCGCTCGGACACAAAACCATTACATCGACTACCTAAATAAATGCAAGTTCACCCAACTTTTACGAAACGCGACCAATTACACGACCATTTCATCAACAACTAAGAAGACGCGTCTCATCTTGTTCGTAATAATTAACGATGTTGCGCCTGTGACAGACGCGCAACAGTCGCGCCACACTCCGGCCACGCGACAGCCACGCGCCACGGATCAACGCGATTGGTCACAATCGTGCTGGTATGACGACTCAATCGGGATTCTGTTGGCAGTAATGAGGTATGACATTGCTTATTTTTTGGCAGTGTTGGTCATTGGCGTAATAGTTTTTTTGGTTTTGTGAATGTGAGAACGTTGGAGGCCTTGTAGACAGTAGATTTGTAGACCAATTACAACCTATCGAACGACGATTAAATAACATACCGAAGGTGATTAGAGAACTGCGAACTAGGTTATTTCAAAAGCATCTCAGAGCATGGCTCATCGAAAATTGTTTTAACAATGTTAGGGAATTTCTGGATTTTAGGACAAATGAGAAAGTTGCATGCCATAAAAATTAATTTTGACAATTTGTAATTTAAATATTTTTCTTTGATATTTGTAATTTCATAGGTAGACATTTCTTTATTTAGTACTTTTTTTGACATTGCAATCTAATTATTTTGTTGAAAGTTATTAAATTAGAATCATCATTATTATCACTTTGCATGCCGAATTTAGTTGGCGTCATTATGAAGAACTATTGTGTGTTATAAAATCTGTAAAATACCATATTTCAGGCAAATAAATGAATCTATCTATTTACCATTTTTTATTTTGTTAAGTCATAATTTCAGCCACAAGACGTCCTCTTCTAGACATAAGCCTTCCCCAAAAGGGAGGGGGGGATATTGTCATATTTGCCATGCTTGGCAGGCGGATTGGCGGTCGTAAAATGGTGGTTAAATGCATACAGAAAGATGCTGCCCTTTCTCTAGTTAGCCCCTTAGTCACCTTCTATAATAATAATAATAACGGTTTCCGGGGGCCCATTATTGAGTGTGCAAGACACCCCCTGCCATTTAATCTAATCCGTGTATTTACAAAACAATGATGCGGCAGGGGCCATAGGCCTTCCATAGTTCTTGGTAACCAGTCCATTTTAGACATCCAAATACATAGTCTAACATCTTGGTTTCCGTATCCTGCAATAGTCCAACACCAACCGGAGGTTGTCCTTGGGTGCACTTGCACAGTGCATACGGGGATAATCGTCGGTTAGTGCCTCACTTCATCTAAACTTTCTAAGGGGCCTCTGCGAGTTGACTTCGGCCCCTCGTACACCTTCCAAAAGACCGGGATCCTAGGGTCCCGAGATATGTTAACATATCAAAATAATAATATAACATTTATTTCAGGTTACAATGACCCATAGACATATACCTTACTAACTAACATACATAATTATGTATTATACAAAACTTGTGTTAGTAATTGTACCTTATACTATGTTAGTTGCACTTCACTTAACTAGCTTGACTGTGAGCTGTCCTGTGACACTTGTCCGGGGAAGCGACGGAACTCCACGTCCTGTGGCCACGTTCTGACACCCACGGGCCACGGGAAGAAATGAGATGGTGCTGTTCGTTAAAGTCCTTGGTACTTGCTTGTTGAAAAGCCTGCACAAACCTCCCATAATGATGATAAATGATTTTATTTCTACATTTATCTAGGTTGGTTCAAACACACGTCAATCAAAATTTAAAAACTAAATGAGGTCGGCCATATCTACTATCACTGCAACTTGAAAACATTGTAAAATCCTATTGTTTTTAAAAGCGTGAACGTGGAGTTTCTGACTGGCTTTTCTCATTTTAATTTGATTTAGGATATTTGGGTATATTTTAAGCGACGTTATTTGTATCCAAATCTATCTATAGGGAAAATATAACTTATCGCTATCTTTGATCTAATATTCAACTAACTCTATTTCTTACAATTTATGTTTTTCACAAAAAAAAAACCTTTTGTGATACAGGCATTCAGGAACAAAAGTCGATTAAACAGATATTTTCATATTAAGATAGGGAATAAGTGGCACCAATTGAATTATTTATTTACCATCTTCAAAAAAGAGGGGATGTCCTCAATTCGTTTGTTTTTTAATATTTTTATGAATGATCACCGATATTTTCATAAATTGTAAATCGATTTTCAAAATAATTGTTATCATCATATTCATTTTTTTTTTTTTTTTTTTTTTTGTTCGAAGGAGTATTCTCCTGAAATGGTCTTATATAAATTTGGTTAAGTTCTGAAGAGTGGGTATTTGAGTTAGCTTCAATAATATGTATTTAATCCATTTATGTTTGTTGATGCTGCTATAAAACATTCTGTCACTGTTCTTGGCACATAGCAAGTAGTGGTACCTACTTATACAAATTTCTAAAACCAGCCAATTCTCAAAAACACACTCCTAAGTAAAAAATGCTCAACTCAGATCATATCAACCTTTGCTGTTGTGACATTGATCAGCACTTACCTACAGACTCACAGCTACATTTCTTTCATCCAAAATTATACTCACCCATGTAAAATTAAAATCAGCAAAGTTACAATTTCCACCAATTCCCTCAAATCTATAAACGAAAAAAAAAAACTCCATCAACAAAGACCAGAAAATAACACACACAGAAAACCTTTCAGAATTCGAAACTATACAGCGATCGTACAAACTATGGCTTTAAAAAAACAACACAATACATTCATGCAGATGGTCGGCCCGGGCAGATTACGCGGGCATATACCACGCATCGCTGGAGACGCAAATTGTTCACTAAACTGATTACTACTGCTAGTTCCACATTGTCTTTGCCACCCCGTACCACCCACTGGGCAAGTCTGCGCATCTGTGGGAGTTTGCTGGAAGGAGTTTTGAGTTCCTTGCTTGTTTTTGTAATATTTTTGTAGTATGTACTTACATGGTCCTGTTATTGTACTGAAGTTCTATTTTACAAAATCCCTTGAGTGATATGTCGGTCATACCCTGTTTTATAATGTAATGAATTTTAATTGTATTGTATTGTATAAAGTAGATTTATACAAACATTTTTGCACGTCATAAATATTTTTTAAACTAGATGAGGTCGGCGTTTCTCGTCTGACTACTCTGAGAAGAAGGGCCGAAACAAACTCAGAGATCACAGTCTCTTTTAAAGTTCAGACATAATCTTGGTCACAACATATAAAGACCATGTAGATTGGTGTCTGAAATTGTCGTTTGAGGAAAAAACCACACAGATTTGAGATTGAGTGAATCTGTCCAGTGAGTGAAGGATTAGTGTCAAATGCGTGCACTGACTCAACTCAGTGCTTCATGCTAAGGTACTCATTAGTTGTGTAGGTCGGTTTATCGTGACAATATACCCGTAGCATTACAGTTATATATGAAGTATTTAGTTCAAGTACGTAAAAACATTAGTAGGTAGTTAGTAGGTACCTACCAAAAAAAAAAAAACTGCAACGCATAACTCGCCAAAATGTAGCGAACAGTTGATTATTTTTCATGACTTCAGTGTTGGTCTCATAGTACATGGAGTTCAAAATGATGAGTACAATGAAGCCTTAACAAGTCGTCAGTTTTTACAATAAGATCACTTCAACACAGACGTAAAAATATCGCGGCCGGATTTTATCGTGTACTGAATTATCAACTCTAAGTGTTATAATCGAGCATTTAAAGTCCAACAGAGTGGAACCCAGCGCGTTAAAAAAACACTTCGATTTTCAGCTTTCATAAAATATACGTAGGTAGGTACAAACATAAAGTTACACTCACGAACACGAACAACAGATTCATAATTCCGAAATATTCCGATTCCCTTCCAGCAATGTTATTTCATTGTGTAGTACGCTACAAACCATCAAATTTCTGTATAAATTCATTATATTTCAATGGGGCCGCAATGCGTTTTTGGTAATACAATTTGTGTGCGGTCTGTTTCTCCAAAGTCGATTTCGTTTTTTGATAGTGAACCTTTATAGCTTTAGGGATGTGGTGTATAGTTTTGATCAGGGATTTATTGTGTTGTAATTGTTTTAGCTGTATTATGAAGAGTTTTACAGAAAACAAAGTTCTTAGTTTTTATTTTGAGAATTAATTTTACCTATAATTACGTAGTATTTTTGAACTTTTCGATGGTAAAAAGATAGCAAAATGATTTTAAAAATAATAGTTTAAAAAATCTAAAAAACACGCTTCCATTGAAAACCAAACTAAAAAGTAGAAAA
Organism: Aporophyla nigra; assembly: GCA_947507805.1. Taxonomy (NCBI): domain Eukaryota; kingdom Metazoa; phylum Arthropoda; class Insecta; order Lepidoptera; family Noctuidae; genus Aporophyla; species Aporophyla nigra. Next base: position 17,977,467 of record OX382292.1, on the reverse strand, counting down.
TAATGGAAAAAAAGCGTGAGGTGCTTTTTAAGGTATTTTTTTATTGATATCAGGCACCCCACGCTTTTTCCATTATTTTCTACTTTTAAGTTTGGTTTTCTATGGAAGCGTGTTTTTTAGTTTTTTTTAACTATTATTTATTTTCTATTTTATAGGGTTTTTCGAATTTTGAGACGTATGTCAGCGTAGTTTCTGACGTATGTCAGCGTAGTTTTCCAAGAAAGTTTTTTTGCTGTCCTGGTAACCCTGGCAAGGATAATGGCACAAATTTATAAAATTATAGTATTGTCATCGGTCCTCGATAAGTCTACAGAGTTTAAATGAAATCTGGTCGTTTAAAGTGGGTCAAAATCGCGCTATAAGGAGTCGGTTACAAACAAACATACAAATATACAAACATACAAGTGAAGCTAATATAAAGCGTGTAAAAATGGGGTGATAGGGAAATGGACGAGAAAACTATAATCATGAATTCAGCACATATTCTAGACCACCTTCATCATCATTTCAGCCGAAAGACGTCTACTGCCGGATAAGCCTCCCCCAATTTGGGGGGTTTGCCATAATCGCCACGCAGGCGGGCTGGCGATCTCAGTATGGCGGTAAACTGCATAGAGAACGCTGCTACCCATTCTCTAGTAAATCCCTTAGTCACTTCTTCCGACATCGGCCATGTGGAGAAATGGGGTGGTACTATTCTTTAAGTCCGGCACCAGACGGAACGCCCCCTATTCTAGACCCATAGCGTAAAAATAGAAATTTTTAGACTGTTAAAAATCTGCTGCTCATAGAAAAGTGCAATCAATATGTAGATATTCGCGGTCAAAATGTATGGAACAGCATTTAATTAAGAACCGATAAAAATTTCAACTTAGGGTGTCTAGAATGATATGCTGAATTCACAGTTTCAGATTGCACCTCTAAAATCATGTGCTGATTTCATGGTTACAGTTTGCGTGTCGTATAGTGCTGATCAGAACCGATAGATGGCGTTAGCAGTAACAGGACATAGATAATCAATAGAAACCAAATAAAAATGAAAACGAAAAATACTTTTGTATTAAGTAAATGCAATAAACAAACATGATTTTAAAACTACTCATAAAAACGTACGATAGACAATGATAAAAGATGTAAAAGGAAGTTAATTCTGCAGTTCGGTAGTCTCAATTTAGGGAAAATCTATTCAGAAATAGGTAGGAAGCAAACTTAAATGGTTAGTCACTAGTACAACTAGATTTTAGCCTGTGGCCTTCGCCCGTGGTGGCCCTTCCCGTCGAGTCGAATCGCCTAACCGTGCGATTTTCCCCGTTTTTGCAACATTATTCATTACTGCTCCGCTCCTCTTAGTTGTAGCGTGATGTTATATAGCCTACAGCATTCCTCGATAAATAGGCTACCCAACACAAAAAGTTTTTTTTCAATTCCGACCTGTAGTTCCTGAGATTACCGCGTTCAATCAAACAAACTCTTCAGCTTTTTAATATTACCTATATAGTATAGAAGTATTGATGATAAACAGACACTTCAGTTTTATTTATAGGTAATTCAATATAGACAAAAGTTGCAAGGCTACAAAGGATAAAAGGAAGAATAAAAGTTTGGACGTAGAGTTGGAAGGCCTCCCGCAAGGTTGACCGATGAACTTGTGAAGACCGCAGGAATCTGCTGGATGCGGGAAGCAGTGGCGGACTAACAGGGGGGCGGAAGGGGCGGCCCGCCCCGGGCCTCCGGTCTTGGGGGGGCCCCAAATGCCTCCGCGTTCCCCTGATCAAATCCTTAACAAGAGTATAAAAATGTGCTTAATACCTACATAATTTCATCAAGATCAAACACTACAGCCATCTAGACTTTTTACGCGGTACTAAATATTCTTTTAACTTTGCTGAACGCGTCCAGTACGCTGGGGGAGTTCCCGTCTTTGTAGCGGGTACTTCCCCACGAATCCCTGAATGAATGAAGTGCAAATAATTCACTCTTGTACGCCTACATTTACATTCACTACATTTTATTTACGTCGAAAAATAAACATTGGCCTGGGGGGTGCAACGATAAATCCGAGAAGTAAATCCAAAGGCACTGTTCAGTCCTTGTTCTAATCATTCCTTGAATCTTTGTGGAGCTCATGCATTTGCATGCGTTCCTTCCAGCGTCACCGGTTTTGGAACAGTAGGGAAATTGTATTCGTTCTTTTCATCATCTACACAGAGATGGCAATTGCTGAAAGAGAAAACTGGAAAAAAAATAAAACGTTTAACGGATACTCGCTGGAGCGCTCATGACGAGTCAGTAAAAGTTGAAGCAGAAAACATAGAGATAATTGTGAGTAGTTTGGAACATTTTTGAGATCCACTAAAGGAAATCTAGATACAAGATCAGGAGCAAGCTTGCTCTTGCCAGCTGTTTGTGATTTTAACTTTCTAACCTATATACAATTCTGGCTTTCGATACTGGAGGAAGTAAATTTAGTTCAACAATATTTGCAGTCTCCAAAAATGACTCTGGATACAGGAATCACCAAACTAAACGCCTTGAATGAGTATTTAATGACCGAACGAACCATGATTGTAGACAATGCTGTAACTTTTGGCATAAGAAAATGCAATGACATGGACATTAACATCGACAAACGAGGAAGAAGGAAGGTAAAAAGAACGATGCCGGGTGAATCAACTCATGCTTTTTTTTTTTTTTTTGGATGGGAAATCATCAAATGACTTCTCCCGCTCCGGGCGGAGCGGGGAGGGCGTGTCACACTTTTACTGACTAAAACCCACCCGTGTTCCTTCAGTTGCCCATGTGCCAGGGTCACGGTATCTCTTTCGAACAATCTCGCGACCCTGGCAGGCATCGGTCCTAGCAGACCCCTACAGTGCTGCTGACATCTCTTTGAGGCGCGCGTGGAACACTACGCGCCGTCGCCGTCGACCCGAGCCTGGTCCTTACCGGGCGGCGAGCAACCCATTGCTCGCCACCCACAAGCGGTGGCCGGGAGTCTGCTATTGACTCCCGACGCCCGGGGCGTCTCCTCCTGCGGCGGCTAGGGACGTGAGGGCGCAGAGACTGCCACTCCCTCACGCGCCCCGCCTCCTCCTTCGCGAGCATTACTGCTTCGCAGAAGGAGGTGACGGCTTCCCATGCCCTCTCGGTCCGTACCATGGCTCGCACCAGGGCCGGACGCGAGAGGTCGCCGCCGCCGATCGCCTCCGCGAGGACACGGTGGTGCTCCGCCCAGGCAGGGCACACCTCCACCGTATGCTCCACCGTGTCCTCCAGACGATCCTCGCAATGGAAACACCCGAGCGTTTCCTCCCGCTTTATCCTGAACAGGAACCCACCGAAACACCCATGCCCGGGAGAACCTGCGTCAGGCGGAAGATGAGGACGCCGTGGCGCGTCCATATCCACTCCTCAAAGAGACTTACCGCCGCAATTGTGGCGTGCCCAGCACTAGGTTGCGATAATCGTACCCGCCATGTCGCCATGAGATCCTGCCGGAGCTCGTGCTGGTCGCCGTGCCGCGATTTGTCGCGGCACGGCGGACCTTTGCCTCCAGATCCCATGGCTATATTTATCAATTCAAGAAGAAATACGTCGGTCAATGTATGAATGCATAGACCGATTTATACAAAAATTGACGACACGATACGGGGCCATGAAACAATAATATTTTCCAAATTACTGAAACAAAGTTTATGCTAGAAGCTTCAGATGACGCTCTGGCTGTAGCAGTTGTCAATCTGATAGAAATTTATGGTGAATTTGACAAGGAGCAAGTTTCCCAAGAAATAAAAAGGTACCGCTGGCACGTAAAAGCCACTGATACGAGTATGGACGTTGCTGCCAAATGGAGAGCCCAAGAAATCCTTCAATTTATAATAAAATGGGACTTCAGTGAATCGTTACCGTGTATATCGCTTATACTTCAATACTTCTTGACCATTTGCATCTCGGTTGCATCATGCGAGAGGAGTTTTTCGAAACTTAAACGAATTAAAAATTATCTTCGATCTACAATGGGTCAAGAGCGACTGGTTAATCTAGCCGCGCTCTCAATAGAAAGAAAAATTTTCAAAGAAATAAGAATAAGAAATTCACAGAAGTTATTGAGGAGTTCAGTAAATTTAAGGCACGAAAACACATATAACACGCTACAAAAACTAAAAAACTATCTTTAATTTATTTTATGTATTTTTTTTCTGTCGATCGATTCGTATTTTATTTTCCTCACTCATATCCATTCCATATTGTAGGTATGTATGTTTATTTAGCCTAATTTAATTCTAATTTAAATTTCACTGAAGCTGGGGGGCCTCATTCAGCTTTACCGCCCCGGGCCTCTGACGGGCTTAGTCCGCCACTGGCGGGAAGCACTAAACCCGTCGAAGTGGCGGAGCTTGCGGGAGGTCTATGTCCAGCAGTGGATCTTTCGGCTGATATGATGATGATGATAGATAAAAGTTCACATAATATTTGTTTAGCATTCTTGAACAACTTATGGTTACACCAGCGAGATATTGAAACAAGAACAGTAGGCGTAAGACACGAATAGTAGTAATCGCTTTAATTTTGACAGTTTCACAACATTCATTACGTTATTTACGTAGTTGAGCAGACAAATCTTTCGAAAAAATAAAGCAATGGATAAGCAATATCCATCAAAATGATTCAGATTGTGATTGATAGTGTGTTACGCAATGAAGGGCCGTAAAGTCTTTTTGCACCCAATCTATAAAACAAGAACTCCGTTCAAACATAATTACATACAAGTTCGCACAGCAAATACAGATATCCAGGCGATTATAATTAGTAGGCCGGGCCCTCACGACTAACGCAATAAGGGGTGGGCAGGGGTCCCTTTATGCAATAACTGCGCCTCTTAATTTGATTTTTATTTTGATCTCGTTTGGCGACGGTTTGATTGTCCCTTGCCTTAGGCTAGTATGGTAACTTTTGAATTGTATATTATTTTGGGGTTTTCTTGTAACTAATTGTTTTGTGTTTAGATACAAGTGCGACTCGAGCCTAAAGGCGTTATGATGGTCTTAAGTTAAATAAAAAATATGTTGGGCTTTTTAAATGTAAAAAGTAAAAATCTGACGTATTTACGTTACTTAATGTAGGTATTAAAATATTTACAATAATTGTTTTGTTTGACCTACGTATCGAGTGGTACCACTCGATACTAATTTGTAAGTGGCCATTTGGTTTTTATTTTTATTTGTGTTAGGTTCAATAATACGTAATTTTTCGCTCAATATCAAAATGTAGATGTTATTATAAACTTCCTGTTACTGTTATTTACTTACCAAGTGGCTATATACGAATTTATGTGGGAAAGGTACTTTAGGTTAGCACAGTTAAAAAAAGAAGAACGGATAAAAAAAAACAACTGATTTCCAAAAAACAATACAACGTGTAAAATAAGTTTATTTTCGGTTGTCGGTGGCACAAAACGGAAAATACATAACAAAAGACACCGACTTCCAAAATTAAAGTTATTTTCAACATCGTAGTTTTTATCAAGTAGTTGGTTGTTTTTTTTATCTATGAACAACACAATCATGTAATCATCATCTTCGTCGGTTAGTTCCAAATAATCTGCAATTAACTTCTATTACCAATACATCACTTCACCTTCATCCCAATTAATGATCTCGGAACAAACGAACACACAGGACAAAAGAAACGTAAAAAACCAGCGAAAAAATTAAAATTCAGCAACAAATAACATACGTTACAAACATACTGCCATTCTTTGTTATTTAAAAACAACGAGCTTTGATATGTGAGACACTCGTAGACTCAAACGATGTACAGACAACCATCAGGACTGAAAGCAACCCTTCAAATACAACAAAGGAAATTCATCTCTATTTTGTAAAACTTGAGGATGAATCTCATGTGGCGGTTTTGTTGTTCGACAGGGATTTGTGTGGAGGGTTGTACGAACATGAGTATGAAAAATATACAAATTAATTTTACTTTGTACGGGGCATGTAAAGAACATTGGAGTACTGCCTTCTTTTGAAGCTAAAAGTCGTTAAAAGCCTGGTAATGTTATAAAATTATATTAAAATGAATGGATGAAATCAAAATCAAAAGTCATTTATTCAAACTAGGCTGAGAGTTAGCACCTTTAGAACGTCAAAGTTACATAAGACAGTCCCCCAAAACGCCCGCCCTTCGACACTTCCTAGTGCTTTAGCTGGGAAGAAGAAGTGGCGCAACAAATCCCCAGCAGCACAACTGTCTGTTAAGTTAGAAGAACTTGATTCTATACAGTATTATGTAAGTAATTAATTATAAAACAAAACATACATCAAATTATTCGCTATTATTATATGACAGCTAGCACACGCCAATATACCAAGAAAACATTGAAAACTAAACTTAAGCTGAAATAATAAAATGTGATGATTTTAACAGGGGGGACTTGTCCTTAATTAAGTTAAGGTATGCTTTTCCCCGTGTAGTGCCGGATGTAAAGAATAGTATCATCCCATTTCTGCCCGTGGGTGTCATAAAAAGCGACTAAGGGACTTACTTGAGAATGGGCAGCAGCGTTCTCTATGCGTTTTACCACCATACTGCGATCGCCAACCCGCCTGCCAAGCGTGGCGGTTATGGCAAAACCTCTTTGAGAATCGTTACGGGTCGTCAAACACCTGAAACCCTGGCAACCAGTGTGAACAAAGGGTATCGTATTACCCAGTCACTGGGTTGCATAGCATATAGACTGGATGCCGTCCCCAACATAGTAAGGAAACAGCTAAGCAGATGATGATGATGATGATAGATGATTCTAACAGGAGTAGAAATGTACTTTTATAAAGATGCTATAGTGGGACTAGAAGAATAGATAAACTTGTTTTAAAGTCACTTTTCACAGACTTTCTATCTTGGCTGTAAGTGATAGAATGTCTATAAGTGATAAAAGTGATAAAATTAATCCAATTTATATATCACATTTTCCCCAGTAACACATTTCGAAAACCTATACGTTATGTAATGTTCCATGTGGTGTCGGACGTAAAGAAAATAACACCATCCTATTTCTTCCTGTGCGTGTCGTAAAACGCGACTAAGGGACTTACTAGAGAATGGGCAGCAGCGTTTTTTACACATTTTACCTACATACTGCGATCGCCAACCTGCCTGCCATGCGTGGCGATTGTGGCAAACACCTCCAAATTGGTGGAGGCTTTTGTCCAGCAGATGACGTTTTTCAGCTGATATGATAATGATGATGATGTAATACGAAGACCATAATTACAGCTACAATTATTTACGAATCAGATGGAAACTAAGATCATTAGACTCGCAATACAAAATCCAATTAAAATACTAACTAAACCAATAAGATTACTTTGCCATAAGACGGAAAAGCTCATGAATTTATGATGACAATACAAAACAGACTAGGAACAACTATTGATACTACCACTCGTCAAACGCAAATCGAATTCAGGAATCAATTTGTGTGGCTCCGCATAGAACAAATATTCAGGTAAAATGTTAAAAGGATTACAAAGAATAATATTGCGAGGAAGTACTCTGCCTTTGTTTTTTTACCTAACGAAATTCTTTTCATTGGCAAGATATGGCTAAATGCGATAGTCTTCTTCTAAGCGTGTGGATGGCAAAAATAATACGAAAAAAAATTATCGTTTTCTAAATTAGTTTGACCTAAAATTCAGCAACGCGAACACCGTTCGCTGATGCAGCTATTAGGTCCTCACGGGACCAGGTAACAGGTGCGGTGCAAGATGGGAGGCAAGCCATTTTCTGTGGAGAGACGCCGCCAAGGTATTCCAACGAAGCCACGGTAACTTGCACCCAGATGAATGGTCCTTATGTGATAGTGGTATCATAAATGTATTCATCAATATCCACGAATGATGAGCCTTTAACGTTCCCACTGCTGGGATACAGGGCTCCTTTCTGTGAGAAGGGACTGGGTCGTAATACAACACGCTGGCCCAGTGCGGGTTGGTGGATGTCACATGTTTTAATTTTTTTTTAATTGTAGGATATTTTACGAAGCGACGTTCTCCGTAGCGTTGAAAGGCCTCCCACAAGACGGACCGATGATCTGCTGAAGGCCACAGGAATCCACTGGATACAAGAAGCATAGAACCAGTCCAAGTGACGGTGCGCGGGGAGGCCTATGTCCAGCAGTGGACGTGTTTCGGCTGAAATGATGATGATGACATGTCGCTTACCAGTTTTCGTCATCCAAGGCGATTCCCAAAAGTCCGAATAGTACCTTTTCATTTCAGAAGCGATAAAAAATTCCAACACCACCCTTTATTCTTTACGAATTCTGAAATATTTCTGCGTACTTCTTCACCATCATAAAAAGTAACAACTTTATTCTTATCTTTACAAAATCAAGTCTGAAAATCGTTAGTCTTTGGCGCGGAGCGCCGTCTGGGCCCAACGTAGAATCAGTTCAAGCCTAGATTTAGTAAATTTACTAGATTTAAAGTCTGCCGGTTTCTTGGGGCACGCTATGCAAATTTTACTAATGTGCGCACTGGGGGAAATAATCGCAGCGTTTTTGAATATTTTATTTTTAGTTAGAATATTTTGTGTTCAGAATCTGTTTCATCTTTCTTCTGATGTGCCATAGACAGGTGAACTGAGCAAGTTAATGCTTTGATTGCTAAGCAGCAGGGTATTTTTCAACATAATGAAACCTGGTGACGGAAACAGCTGAAAACCAAGGTTGACGATCGTAATGTTGGCTACAATACAATTCTCAATCTTGGTTTGGAGCTGTTTCCTGCTGTATTGATGTCAAAATTAGCTACTTTTGGGCTGCACTGTCAGTCCCTATCCGTCAAACAGTTTAATGGAAACCCAGACTTACTCTACATTAACAAATATTTTTACAGTATTTACCTACAAGTAAAGTCATATCTCTAAGGCAACGTGATTTTAGCACGAACGTGATAAAATCGCGGCGAGATTTATTGCGCACTGGATTTTTAACTCTCATTGTTGAGCCGAGTATTAAGAATCCAGCAGTGTGCATCTCAGTACGTCGAAAATCAAACAGTGTGTTTTACTTTCTGTTTTAAGATCCAGCAAAAAACTCGCCGCGAATTAACCAAGTCCGAAGGGACAAGGGCTAACATGAAGGATTCTTGCAAAATTCACCAAAAACTGCTCCGAAACCGCAGCGTTTTTGTATCCCAGTGAGCGAACCCGACGCGGGTACCAACTGAATTTTCAATGAGGATGTCACAGCCTTTCACCCGGTGACATTTGCTCCTGCCACGGAGTTGTTTGGACAAAAGGGGTTTTTGCCCCGTCGACAGAAAATTCAACAGATTTCTTGCTACGAATTTCACGATTTTCCTGATTAGATTACCTACTTGAATTTGAATTTTGAGGGGTTTCGGCAAATTAATAAGGTTTAAGATAAACGGGTTATGGAATGAAATATAAGTTGTTTGATAAACAATGAAGAGTTTTAAGTATTTGCGAAATTTGTTTGCTTAATGTTATTATTTCAAAGTGTTTCTTCGATTGCTAAGGCTTAGTTTTGATTAATTTATGATGCCTTTTAGTTCCCTATTCATTTTCTACGTTCACTTAGATTCCTACAACAAATACTACATTGACAAATCTGCTTTTCGATTTAATATTGCATTTCTTACATTTCATTATACGGTAAAAGAATATATCCAACCGATTGTAACACGTAGCCCCAACATAATTGACCCATTTCAATAGTAACATTCAAAACCATCGAAGCACAAAAACATAAAAAGTAAAAATTCAAATCCGACCACATTCGAATCCATCCGAATTCGGATCCATCCGCGTATGTAATCTGCATCCATTATTTAGTCCCACAACAATACATTCCCGGGGACCTATTCTGGAAAATTAAAAACGAAATTCGAATCGAAATCGTCGCGGCTTCCGCACGAGTTGTCAGCGAAAATGGAAACTTAACAAGTGTGGTAAATAACCACAAATCACGGCTTCCTAACACCCGGGGCGAGATTTAAATTCACGCGAGTGTAGCCATCAGGCTGGGGGCTCTGTTTTCGTTGTGTGACGGTGTGTGGTTTGGGAATGTAATTTGTTATCTAGTTATTTTAGGTAAACCTAATAATGTGTAGTAGGTTACCTACATATGTGTGTTCAGTTTCAAAGACCCAAATAAAATACGCATCCAGGTACACGTGATTACATACACATACATCATCCTCCTTATCCTAAATATCTTGGGGTCAGCTTCCAGACTAATTGTATGCAGCTGAATACCGGTATTTCACACTGAGACTGCGGTACCACGATAACCCATGTAAAGACTAGTTGTCAAACTTTTAGGTTTCTGACTACCTGTAACGACTCTCAAAGATTTACTTATGACAGCTGGGTCCAACCGGTCAAGGTGTTTTCCGAGGCACGGCTCTGTATGGAACGGATTATGTTCTCAAACTTCGTCTAAACAGCTTCAATCAGCAAAATTCTGTTTTCCTACTAAATTTCTCGTACCGTCACCAACAATGGCAACCTCATTTACTTACCCATCAAAATCAACATACAACCGTAACATACGCAACGTTAGAACCAAAAGACTGAGGGACCGCTGACGTATTATTACTTTTAAATTCATACACACTCCAAAATATACCATTTTATTCTTCAAATTTATTGTCAACCTTAACTCCATAAACATAAGAGTCTTGTAAATTATTATTTTTCGTTCTAATGACGTCATTGTTGCACTTGTCGTGGGTGCGAATACGTTCGGTGCGTGTCCAATTCTCGGTTTTTACAATTTCGTTTATTATATCGAATTTTTCGGTAGCCGTGTCGAAAGATGAGATCGTATTGTTAAGTTGTCGAATAGACACGGTTAGATGAATGGGATGTGGTAATTTTTAGTTAACTGTGTGGTTTCGTCTGTAAATCAATTTTGTTAATGATAGATGGAAATGACACTTAGTGACAATGTGGTTGATTGTAAAGATTCGAGGAATGAATTCATACTAGAGAAACTGAGTATCACTAAGGGGCTAACTACAATTTGCCAAGAATGTGCCTTCAGGTTCATCTAACATATAATGCGTTCACCAAAGCATGGTCTGGAAGGACTTATGATACTGGGCCGGGTGGAAGAAAAACGCGCTCAAGGCAGAGCACCGGCAAGATGGTCAAACACGACCAAGAGGACTATTGGGGGTATCATCTACCGAGTGTTCCACACTGCCGAAGACTTCATAACTGAGGCTCGTCGCATGTGGTTGTGATCCTCAGTATTAAGGGGGCAAGGAAGACAAAGAAGAAGTAAAGATTGTTGAAAATATGTCTCTGTACTGTTAAATATCTGTTTCGAATTACCTACCACAGACTACAGTGTCTACATTGACTATCCCGTCTATATTTCCGTAATTTCGTGGTACGTCCAATGGCTTTTTATTTTATGTTTCTTAAAAGGAGCTGATATGTTGATGATTGTGTGATTTCTGCATGAATTTCAGGTAATGCACAAACATCAGCCATTTCAAAAATGCATTACATTTACATTATACACAGACAGTCAATGTTTTAAGTGTTACATGCACTCTACTATATTTGTGATAATAAGAGAAATAATAATCTATACGATGAAGTCTGTGTTGACCTCAAAACATTGACATTGCACCAGGTTAGGTACAATAACATGTCTCATAAAACTGTGAACTGCATACAGTGATATTTCGTTATTTTAGCGAGTGACAAAGTTCGTTAACGTTTTTCAAATTACAAGAAGCTTCATTAACCTGACTAATATTCTAAAAATAATTTCCTGTTGCCGCAAAAATTGCAAGGGATGGATAATATTGGTAAGTGTGAACTTGTGTGTGTGTACTTTGACAAATTTCGTTTACATTATAACATAAAAGAAGAATCTATTCTATCACGGTGTATCCGTTCATTTCACTTCAAATTCCTTTTCCACACATAACCCAGTTACTCTCAGTATATTACTCCTCACTTTGCAGTTATGCAGCAAACCTCATGCAGGGCGGAAGTGACGTCAGATCACAATAGATGGGCCCCGGCATCCGGCGCGCGCGCACCGCTTCCTGCCGACCTAATGTCGCGGATATATCCGAGCGTCTCGCGGATATATCCGAATGTAATTTAGCGGCTTTACCGAAAATATAGCGGTTAATGAGTGCGGTAGGATTGTTTAGTGTTATTGTGCTTTTGCACGATATTGGGAAACAGGATGTCAGGGTTATAAATAAAAGTAATAAAAGGGTACTTCAAAGTATATCACTGTCGTTACAAAAACATTATTTAGTCTAAATGCATTGTTTTGATTTCCAAAATGATCTTGCATATTGTAATTATTTTATGACTGTTTATAATGCAGTAGGCATGGTCCAGTGGTTATTTTGTTTTTTTGCTATATAGAATATTTATACAACATGTGGATGTTTATGATGACTTCGTTGTTGCTGATTACAAAAAAACCTCCTTTTACATCAAACAGGGTAACAACCACGTACAACCTATTAATTGCGATTCAGTAGGTACCTACATGATTCAGAACCTCCTTGAAATTCATTTTTAGGGTTCCGCACCTCAAAAGAAAAAAGCGGAACCCTTATAGGATCACTTTGTTGTCCGTCCGTCCGTCCGTCTGTCAAGACGCTTTTTTTCAGAAACGCGTGGAGGTATCAAGCTGAAATTTATATCAAATACTCAAGTCTACTGTCCCTTAGAGCTGTGAAAAACTTCTAAGCTAACGCAATCAAAAGATATAGCCGGTTATGCTGCTAATTTCCGCAAATTTTCGAAACTCGCAAGGGAATCAAAACCTAAAGGGTACTTCCAGTCGATCTAGAATGTTGAAATTTGGTACGAAGCAACGTCTTATAGCACAGATAAAGGTAAAATTGCGAAAACCGTAATTTTTTTGTTACATCATATAATAAAAATATTTCTTAGAATTTTAAACTTTATACATACAGGTTTGTACGGAACCCTCGGTGCGCGAGTCCGACTCGCACTTGGCCGGTTTTTTTTTAATTACCTCTGCAATACTGACCGCGTAAGACTTATTAATGGATCAAAACGGCGTAAAATTCCTACGCTACGTTTTGAACCATATGCTGTATTCATGGTTTCAGTTTGCTCATCGAAGTCCCTATCAACCACCTACAGTGACTTATTTATTTTCAGTGAAAGTTCCTGTATAGTTTTATTTACCTACTTAGGGCTAATTTCTTCTTTCTAACTCAGGATGAACATGGACAAGACAAAGGTCATGTCCAATGCTCGTGTGATACCCACTCCAGTGAAGATCGGAGGCGCTACACTCGAAGTTGTGGACGAATATGTGTACCTACCTAGGACAGACTGTCCAGTTAGGTAGGTCCAACTTCGAGAAAGAGGTCAATCGTCGAATCCGACTCGGCTGGGCAGCGTTTGGGAAGCTACGCAATATCTTCTCGTCCCACATACCGCAGTGTCTCAAGACGAAAGTCTTTGACGAGTGTGTGTTGCTAGTGATGACATATGGAACCGAAACGTGGTCGCTCACAATGGGCCTTATTAGAAGGCTGAAAGTCACCCAAACGGCGATGGAGAGGGCTATGCTTGGAGTTTCCCTACGCGATCGAATCAGAAATGAAGAGATCCGTAGGAGAACCAAGGTAACCAACATAGCCCGAAGAATTGCTAAACTGAAGTGGCAGTGGGCAGGGCACATTGCTCGCAGAACAGATAGCCGATGGGGCCGAAAGGTTCTGGAGTGGCGACCGCGTACCGGAAGACGTAGAGTTGGAAGACCTCCAACAAGGTGGACCGATGACCTTGTGAAAGCCGCAGGAATCCGCTGGATGCGGGAAGCACAAAACCAGTCGAAGTGGCGGAGCTTGGGGGAGGCCTATGTCCAGCAGTGGACGTCTTTCGGCTGAAATGATGAATGATAGGGCTAATTACACAAACTTACAGAATGCGATTAACACTAAGCCACGGTCAAGACTTGTCAGTGTCATTATTTTCTGTGGAACAGTGATTCTGACAGCTCTTGAATGCAATTTGGATGTACTAATCGCCTGCAATTTCACAGATGAAATGCACAATTAAAACCTATGCAACGTTAAGCCCGTAAATTTGATAAAAATATTTAAGTTATCCATTTATAGACTTGTTACCCTATAACGAAACTTTACTATTTAAAACCTCACTGGCAAGTATTTACACACAATACAATACAGTATAGACCCAGTGCTGAACAGACAGACAAACGAACATGTTGCACAACAAGCTTAAACAGTAGTTCATTAAGCAGCCGTTTAAGATGTTAAGTAAACATACGAAATATTATTGGATAACTGGATGGTGTTATGTGAGAGGGTGGTATTCAGTTTAGAGTTGATATCTAAAGACCATTTCTATAAACATTCAAAATAAAAAAAGGATTGTGTGGTTTTTATGAAACCACGGTAAAAGTGAAACTTTTTTCACGTTATAGACATTTAAATAAAAAAAATTCGGAATATATGCAATAGCTCAGTAAAAAGACTTAATTTAATATTCATACGAAATAAGTTAAATAACAAATTCAAGCACTCAAAATTGAAATAAATCCATAAACAACAACATGCACCAGCGAGCGCCTTTCACTTTATCCCTACTCCGTGGCTGACCATCACGCGACATGCAACACACAGACGAAGAAGTGTGAAACGATGTAATAAAAGTTTCACTTTAATATTCAGTCTCATCTCTCGCTCTCTCTCTCTCTCTCCCTCTCTCTCTCTCTCTCTCTCTCTCTCTCTCATCTCAGTTACAAATGTATGGAATCTCGAGGTATTTTTGACCGATTAAGACTGAGATCAGACTGTGAACGTTTTTAAAATTACGGGAGATCACCCTTTGAAGTGACTGTAGTATTTATTTTATTCCCTGATTAAAATTATATGAATTATGGTTTCGGGAGCTTCTAAACATGAACTTATTTTATATATAATTTTATAATCTTACTCAAATGTACGAAACATGTGATATTGTTGGAAAGGAATTTGACACAACATAAAAAAGAAACAGAACAAAGTTGAGTAAGATTTTATTATGATCCAAGTCTAGTTAAGAATACATTCCATTATTTTGGTTTCATTAACAAAATTGGGGTAAAAAATTATAAACATAATGATCTGTACCTACTTGCAAAGTGTAGACTTTTCTTCAAATGATTGTTATAATGGTAAAATTTTTAGTGACATGATTCATAATTAAAGTAGCCAGCGATTACTGGTAACGATGACGAAACCGAAAGGCTTTTGGGCTACCTACAATAAAAAATCCTGTTTCTTTAATAACTTTCCCGTTATACTTTTTTCTAGTAAATTCGCGTTTGCGTTTTCGATGCATCTCTTTTGAATGACACCATTCAAAAATCCCCCATAGATTAAGGACGCTAATCAACGAGGGTGCAAACTACCCCAAGTTCCACCCCACTGCAGCGGGGGCGAAGTGTTAAAAACACAATAAGATATAATACACATCAAACACACAAGATATACTTGCAAAAAAATAAAATTTAATCTAAATTCAACTCTATTTCTAAAGAATAAGAATGCGGGGTGTAATTTAGGGGTGAAATTTAAAATTGTTAAAATAAACTATAATAATTCGCAACGCCTTCAATGTGTCATATCAGTCATAGTGATACAAAATACATATTTTGAATTGCGCCCTTAAGCGCTTCGTGAAGGGGTGCATTTTGTACATTTTTATTGTGTTTTAAAGTGCCATAAATATTAATATGGTGATAAAAAGTTTTGATACAGTATCGTTTACGATTATGTCATTGTGTAGTTGGAAAATTAAGTGGCTTTAAAATTATTGTTTTGTTGAAATTCATTACATTTTTTTTTCTGTATGCCATCTACATAAAGCGTAATCAATATGGAATTGGTAATCAAAGGACCAATAAAGAATATTTCAAAATCAAGCAACGTTTGATTGTTTGGTGACAAATGACATATTTAATTTTTTTCCTCCAAATTTAATCAAAATATTTTTATTTCACATAAACCTACAAGGGCACTCATGAAACGTCAGAAGCTAGGTACACGGTTCCAAATTGTTGATTCCTATACAGAAGAGCCGACAAGCAACTCCATGGTTACTCTTTTAAAAATAATTGGCTTTTACAATAGTTTTAAATTACAGTATTAATAGGTGTGGGAGAACCTTGAAATGAAACGAAATGTTTGTCTAAGTATTTTTTAAGACACTTTTACACGTCATTATTTTGTTGGTTAATATTTTAAAACTAGATGACGCCAGCATTACTTGAGTGAACCCTGAGAAAAAAAAAGTTAATTTGTACCTTCAAGTAAAACAAATTAGTTTACAATATAAATAGGCTGAAGGTTAGTAAGGTTGAATGTTTGAGTTGCAGCCAGTTGCAGAAGAAATGCCATAACAAACTTAGAGGTCATGGTCTCTTTTAAAGTCCCAATATTATAATACTAGAATATCATGTGAGTAACACTTTAAGGTCATTTTTGGAATGGCGTTTTGCAGCTTTGAACTGACCTGCCCCAAAAGATAACATGCATGTATGTATGTAGTCATCTTGTAGCTCAACCCTATTTTAGAGAGCTCAATTACCTATAAGACTTGTTTACTTCTTAATACAATAGCTTTCCTTAATTTAAACATATACATCATATGTTTACAAACTTTTCTATAACTGTTAAGTTATGAAACTGCTTGTGTTATAATTACCTGCCTACCTAATATCAGTTTTGCTGAATTTCTGTCCATCAAACATTGTTACATAAAAAAAAACTTTACCTATACCTGCTTTCTGCTGGCTGTAACGTCTGTCAGCTGTAATTATGATTATGATAAAAGTATATATATAATTTCTTTTCTAACATTCACTTTTACATAAAGGAGAGCTAGAGGAAAACCCCAAAAATACCTACAATAATACATAATATTCAGTGTGATTATTATTTAAATTTTCCGTAGCAAAGTGTCGGGATGTGCGGCCCGCATTTAAATGACAATGGCCCAGCCTATTCGGATGTGGGTGAGGGGTCCAAAGTACCCTACTTTGTCGATTTATTTTCAACTTTAAAATTTTTATGTGCCTAACTTTGGGGAAGATGTGTTTTTAGAATTTTGTTAAAACATATTTTTATTGGGTTGCTATTCATTGTATGATGCTATTCAGATTATATAGGTATGTCTTCCATATTCTTGTAGTTCTTATCACATTTTAAACAGTAATGAATATGACAATATATAAAGCACAGATGTTACTTATGTATAGAATTAGAGATAGACGATGTTAACAGCAATGATGACTATGTAATTCAACTAACGATATCTTATTCTATCTATTAATTTGTCTGTTCATCATCATCACTTCAGCCGAAAGACGTCCACTGCTGGACATAGGCCTCCCCCAATTTGGAGAGGTTTGCAATAATCGTTACGCTTGGCAGGCGGGTTGGCGATCGCAGTATAGTGGCAAAGTGCATAGAGCTAGCGCTGCTGCCCATTCTCTAGTAACTCCTTTAGTCGCCTTTTATGACACCCACGGGAAGAGATGGGATGGCGCTATTCTTTACGTCTGGCACCAAACGGAATATTTCTCTGTTAGTACTGTGCAATTTTGTAAGCGACTAACTGACAATTCCTAAAGCTGTATGTGATTTGTTTGTATATGTCTTAGTGAATAAGTCGTTGAAGTATCTCGTTAATAAATAAAATAATGAAAGCACTACAGTTAAGGTATATCAAATGCGATGATAATAATTTGTAAAGCAAAACGATACCTAGGTAGACTCGACATGTAATTGTTCGAGATGATACAATCAATTTTTAAGTCTGTACCCTGAAAAGCATTTGGTCATTAAAATTTCACACACGTACGAAATCTATTCACTTCGTCCATCTAAATCAAAACAACATGAATCACCCTGATTCTTATTTATATATTTATATTCTTTTTTCTCTACGTATACATAGTCTACAATAAAGTATCATCCCCCGTCAGTACGCTTAGAACTTAAAAACTACGCAACACATTTTAATTCGGTTTTCACCAATACACAGAGTGATTCAATGAGTAGTTTCAATTGTATAATACGCGGGCAAATCTCTGGCAAAAGCTAGTTCTTATAATAAGGCCGAAGAATTCGTTTGAACGCGTGAATTTCAGAAACTACCAGTTCGAATATAAAAAATCTTTTTGCATTTGATAGGTCAGATTTTGAGAAAGGCTACTTTTCATGACGCTAGGGGTTAGGAGCCGAGCAACAAAACTCGGGAAGAACGCTAAGTTAGAACTTAGTAATAGCACAAGCAGGTGATGCGATGCGACGTGGTGGGTCAGGGGAACAAGATATTTCACACGTATAAAGTCACAGACAGAACCTAGAAACTACTATTTGTAAACCAGTTAATGGTGAAGCACGTAGATCTATTTAGAACATGCTATGAATCGGTTTAAGCAAAAAAATTAATATATTATACTTGATAACAAGCATGCAAGGTCAAATTTACAAGCACTAAAAAAAAACTTTAAATCTTTAAAAGCATTCTACATACGATTCAGAGAGTAGTGGTGACCCAGTGGTAACGGCCACAACTTACGAGTAGTAAGTAGGTGGTGAGTTCGAACCCAAGCAGGCGCATTACTCTGTGTAAACTATTTCTTAACCACTGCTCTCAAAACGGTGAAGGAAAACATCGTGAGGAAACCGGCATGTCTTAGAACCAAAAATTCGAAGACATGTGACATCTACCAACCCGCACTGGGCTTGCGTGGTGGATTATGGCCCACTCCCTCTCACCTAGAGGAGGCATGTGTCCCAGCAGTGGGAACATTATAGGCTGTTGATAATGATGATGATTCTACAAACAAATTTTCTTAAATGTTTACGTCCCTACAGACCAATCTAACAACATCATTAAATCCCCTCTAACTTTAGATTATAAATCCGATACGTGCGTGTAATAGATGACGTCCGTCCGTCCGTCTGTTAGACCGGGCCGTTTCCGGCACGACACGTGTCCGCTTTAAAATATTTTACATTGCTACTTTTGCATAATGACCTTCTATAGCTGATTGAAATTCTATTGCCAAATTAAAATGACTAATATTAAATAGTCCAGTGATTAACGATGTTTAGAATTTTAACGATTTTAAAATAAATGATTAATTATTGACGCCCTAGGAGAACATATAGTCACCTTATTGGTGATGTTCTTCAGAAGGGTCAAGTGCGTATTACTGGTAACCGGCGTGCGTATATGACCAGATGTATGGACTTAAACGAGGCAAAACGAGTATGTAGGATAGTAGCAGGCGTTCTGTAATTTCTGCCTACCCCCATGAGAAAAAGCGTGACTTTATGTATGTTTGTATGATTGGTTAACTGCGGGATAATTGCGGAACACACTGACAGTAGGAATGACTTTCCTGTTGACAGTTCAACAACATTCATTGCGTTATTTACGCTTTTGAGCAGATTTTATTTTCGAACATATGAAGCAGTGAATTCGCGAAAACCTTCAAAATGATTTTGATACCGATTCATAGTTTGTCACGCAATAAGGATTCTAGGCTCGTTGGTCTAGTGGACGCAAGCGCTGTTGCCAAGCACGAAGTCCTGGAATCGGTTCCCAGGTAGCGAACTGTGTTACTGGGTTTTCCATTTCCAGCCCGGAGTCTAGATTTATGTCCGGTCGATGGTAAAAGTTTCGCCCCTATTTAATGGGAATTTAACATAATTGATAAAATGTGGGTGTACTATAGGTACATTTCTGCCAAACTCGTCGGTTATTACAGACGTAGCATTATGTTATGTTATTGAAAAAACAGCAACAAATTGGAAAGATTTATTACTAAGCTCTCAAAGACTAAGTTTCGTTTCCAGTACTACTCCTACTACTTTAAGAAAATTACCATCGATGAGAACATTTTAATGTAGAGAGGTACCTGGCTCAAAGCCTAAAGTTACTGACTTCGCTTTTGCAAGTAAATATTAATATTCTCTCAGTAACTTTTCAACGAACGTATTATAAATTAAATGAACCAATAAAAAATTGCTATCAAAAAGATCAACACTTAAATGTAGTTTAAATCTAGTACTATAGGGATTTTAGAATAAATAATTAAATAAGACTACAGCAATTTGGAAAGATTTATCATCAGATCCTAAAGTCTCAATTTCGTAACCAGGCCTACTTGTAATATTCAAGAAAATTTCCATCAACATGAAAATATTAATGAACAGCTAGCTATATGCATCTTTTTGTTCTTGAGACACTTTAAAAGTAAACAGTAATATTCAGAACGTTTTCAACGAACGAACAATAAATCAAAAATAAAATAGCTAAACAAAGCTAAAACAACAACAACAAACCCACACCCTGGCAAAAGTCAATAATTCCTCATTAATCTAAAAGCTCTATCTGATGTAAAAGTTGAAATATAAAACCATATCGAAAACAGATGAATCCTTACCGGTACGGCATGAATATTGAGATTTAAAAGCTTCACTCACTCTAATGAGAAAAAGATCTGCCAACTATTACAAAAAACCCTCAAGTCAGACCTAGATTAACCTACATTCCTACAGTCTACAAAAACAAGAAAAAAGTATTTAATAAGCAAAAAAGAAAAAAGCTACCCGGCTCGAAGGACCACGGAGGCACGGAACTAATCTTACTCGAGAAGAAAAAAAGAAATCTTTTCATTTCCTAGATTACGTCGGGTGGAAAGTGAATAGAATGGGGGTAAAAACGTGCTGTACGGGATTGAAACTCATCGGAGCGGACGAACCCGAGCGGCGAGCATTGTGCTATAGATCAGTATTGTTATTAAAATTGTGGTATTATACGACATATGCGGTTTGATTCGTCTGATTAGGCTGGTTATGGTTGATTCTTTATTGGTTTATGAGTAAAAAATGTTCGTTATTCAGTTGTTTATAATCCGAAGTAAAGAGATAGTGCGATGATACTAATTCATTCTCTTTACAGATACGATATTTATTTGACAACAATAACAATTTGTGACGCATTGCTATTTAAAACAAATGACTGTTTTGTTCCGCCACGTAATTATTGGAGAGTTCTGCTTATCCTAAGATTGAAGCAGTATTTGACACTCTGAACTGTCCGCCTTACGAATATCACATAAAATTAACAGTTATCTATCTGTCTATCACAGATCATTGTTCGATAGCTCGGTCCGACGGTGTAGTGTGTTAGATGACGCTTGGAGGGTTTTTGCAAGGTATCTGTCATGCCCCACTGATTAGCCGATCAATGTAAAATCTTGACTTGAAATTACTTCTTGGTAACGTTTTATTAATAACGTGAACGTAAACTTAAGTAATAGTCTAAGCTCGGGTCGACAGCGCGTTGAAGAGAAAAGAGAGAAAGAGATGTCCGCAAAATTTAAGGGGACTGCTAGGACCTTTGCCTGCCAGGGTCATGGATTTGCTGGAAAGAGTTACCGTGGCCCTGGCATAAACGACTGAATGAACATGGGTGGGTTTTTTTTTTTTTTTTGGATGGGAAATCATCAAATTACTTCTCCCGCTCTGGGCGGAGCGGGAGGGCGTGTCAGACTTTTACTGACTAAAACCCACCCGTGTGCCTTCAGTTGCCCATGTGCCAGGGTCACGGTATCTCTTTCGAACAATCACGCGACCCTGGCAGGCATCGGTCCTAGCAGACCCCTTCAGTACTGCTGACATCTCTTTGAGGCGCGCGTGGAACACTACGCGCCGTCGACCCGAGCTTGGTCCTTACCGGGCGGCGAGCTACCCATTGCTCGCCACCCGCAAGCTCGCGCCTACGGTGGCCGGGAGTCCGCAATCGACTCCCGGCGCCCGGGGCGTCTCCTCCTGCGGCGGCTAGGGACGTGAGGGCGCAGAGACTGCCAGTCCCTCACGCGCCCCGCCTCCTCCTTCGCGAGCATTACTGCTTCGCAGAAGGAGGTGACGGCTTACATGGGTGGGTTTTAGTCAATAAAAATCTGACACGCCCTTCTGCTTCACCCAGAGCGGGAGACAAAATTTGATGATTTCCCACCCAAATAAAAAAAGTATCACTGGATGACAAGGCTACTTCCTTTTTGCATCCAAAATCAGACGAATGCAACCAGAATCAAATTCAAATAAATATGTACCTCTTTCTCTCTGCTGAAACCTCTTGAATGAAAACGTACATTACAACAATACCTTCATACATACAACTATAGTGGGCAGTTAAGTTCATAAGCTGGTGAACACATGTGCAGCCACAGTACGCTACGCTGATGCGATTTGTGTGAACACTTCGTTACACACGCCAGTAAGCCCCTTATTGATATAGCGTTATGTTATATACGAATACATTGTTTTGGTTATTAATTTTAAAGTGGTGATGATAAGTCTGTTGTTCATTTTACAGTGTGTGAAATTTTTGTCCTTCGGTACGGATCTTTGAAAGATATCAGAAAAATATGTGAGTCATAAAAATACCTACCCCTGTAACGAACATAATCAGTCACTGCCCTTAACTCGTCTTTTGTCAACACTGAATACTAAAAACTTTAATTTTGATTGGTAATATGAATGAATTTACGTTTTTTTATGTGTGATTAACCTAAACATTCATCATCATTATCATTTCAGCCGAAAGACGTCCACAGCTGGACATAGGCCTCCCCCAATTTGGAGGGGATTGCCATAATCGCTACGCTTTGTAGGTGTGTTGGCGATCGCAGTATGGTAGTAAAATATATAGAGAACGCTGCTGGCCGTTCTCTAGTAACTCCCTTAGTCGCCTCTTACGACACCCATGGTAAGAAATGGGATGGTGCTAATCTTTAACTACTAGACATTACTTTAAAATAATAATCTTTCCTTAATAACTGAGTACTATTGAATGAACTGCACCCAAATTCCGTAACACACTATTAATCAGAATTTGAATAATTTTAAAGGTTCGAAAAAATTGTGTGCTTAGCGATGTGTTGTTTACACATCGCTAAGCACACAATTTTTTGCGCGCCATGTATGTCGTGGAACTGTCAAAATTAAAGCGATTCCTACTGATAGTGTATTATGCAATTACCCCTCTGGACATGCCTTCCTAGTGTCACCATAGTGCATAAGACATTAAAAATACTTAATTTCTTTCTGTCACATCCTCGCATAGTTCCAAAACAGAAACACCCCTTTTTTTGTGAGTGGGAAATCATCAAATGAGTTTTCCCGCTCTAGGGTGGAGCGAAAGGGGGTGTCAGACTTTTACTGACTAAAACCCACCCTGTTCCTTCAGTTGCCCATATGCCAGGGCCACGGTATCTCTTTCGAACAAATTTCGCAACCCTGGCAGGACCCCTTTGAATATGCCTTCCTAGTTTCACCTTAGTGCAAAACATTGAAAATACTTAAATTCTTTCTATCACAACCTCGTGTAGTTCCAAAACTGAAAGAAACCCCGAAACCAAGACCATACTAACATGCTTTGCCAGTAATCTAATTCCCTGAACTAAGAAACCGTCTGGTTTGTGAGTTTCTCGGTCATGTTGGGGTTCGTAAAACGGGACCGGTCAAGGTTGGGAGGCTTCTTGGGAAGTAGCTCATGCGTCTCATTACCTCACTCTGACGTGCTTTACCGTTACCCCGACATGTTTGACTTTGAAACTGTAGTGTAGGTTTTGTTAATTTTACTTCTACATTTACGTAAGTAGGTTCTCTATTGTTCATTAATAGGTGATATGACGTAGCGGAGGCTTATGTTACACTGAAAGGTCATAATTATATGTTCTGATAAATATTGTGTTAAGCGTATTGCAGTGGAACTACCTTTTTTATTTAATTACTAGTTTCTGCCCGCGACTTCGTCCGCGTTAAATTTCGTGTTCCCCCGACCCTTCCCGTCGCGTCGAATCGCCTACCCGTGCGATTTTCCCCGTTTTTGCAACATTTTTCATTACTGCTCCGCTCTTCTTGGTTGTAGCTTAATGTTATATAGGCTATGTTACTTGCAGATAATGTAGCTTTATAATGGTGAAAGAATTTTTTAAATCGGTCCAGTAGTTTTTGAGTTTATCCATTACAAACAAACAAACAAACATACAAATTTTTCCTCTTTATAATATTAGTGTAGACATAAATGAGAACTTTTAAATTCAAGTGTAAATTTTAATGCATTAACAGTTAACGGAAATAAAGACAGAGCTTTGGCAACGCTGGTTTTAACCCCGCACAATAAGTAACATAGTATGTGTTTTGTAATATTAAAGAGTAACCATATTGCTAAAGGCACACGTTTGGCAAGTTTTCCGATTGCTCGAAAACAAGAAATTGATCTCTTTATCTGTGCTATTTTGACAAATTTCGAGGATTTTTAAAGCACCTAGAAAACAAAGAGTATGACCGTTTTTTCAGCCGACTCAGGCCGGCTATCCATAGGCAAAGCCATACCATTAACCTAAAAACTACGGCGTTCGAATTCCAAATACGAACGTGAAACTTTTCGCATCCGCCATTCTTACAAAATACCATCTGCATAGCAATCTTGGAAATGCATTTTCTATGTAGGCGTGGTCTGAATCAGCCAATGTGCAGTCAGGCGATATATAGTACATCCAGTTTCGTGTGACCGCCCTCACCTCCCGCCGTCCACGAAATACTGAAGCCAGAGGAGCAACATTGTATATTTTCAAAGCTCTTTTTGTAATGGTTGCGTTTGAAGCTCCGCCCATCTGCGCGCTCCGTTGATTTTCCCTATATGTTGGAGCAGACCAGCTATATAAATTAGAGAAGGATAGCGGCGACTTTTCTTAAAGATAGTTCGCTTATATAAGACGACATTGTTGTACATAGAGTCAGGTCTAACAAAGTGTTCTTATGTAAATGAGACCGTTATTTATGATTGGATGTAGACTCACAAATTGATGTCACCCTGTGAATATATGTGGAAACTTAATACGATATTTATTCTATATTGAAAATAACTTTCGAGCCATACTTACCTTAATTTTACGCGCGTGCAGGTTATTGATTTGTATACCGTTTTGGTTGTAGCAAATAACATAGATACGATATTCTTTTGTTACAAGATGTTTGCGAACTGG
The DNA here is from genome assembly GCA_947507805.1 of Aporophyla nigra. Lineage (NCBI taxonomy): Eukaryota > Metazoa > Arthropoda > Insecta > Lepidoptera > Noctuidae > Aporophyla > Aporophyla nigra. Next base: position 17,952,335 of record OX382292.1, on the reverse strand, counting down.
ATGATAGTTTCACTAACATAATTCTACTACACACTGCATCTAGCATACTTAAAGAAACTAAAATACAGCATAGGATTTATTTTCCGTTATGGACGCGACAGTTTACCTAAAGATCAACTCGAAGAACGCTATATCAAATTAAATGAAAACATTGCCATTTGCTACGAAAAATCTGTTCGTACTTATTTTGGTCGTCGTAGCACCGTAGACACTGCGTAGGCTGCTACGCACGTAGCATGTAGAGCCTGCGTCTTTCGCTAGATATCAAGGCCTACTTTTTGTACGCAATGTGTGTTGGTAAACTATATTGTAAATTTTCTAGAGATCTTAATAAGTGAAACTTGAAAACTACGATTCTGAAAAGCAAATAAATACTGGGAGCAGTTGTCTCGACTTACGAGTTGTGCGTCGTAGGTTCGAACCGAGACAGGCGCTTTATTCCTGTAAATAATTTCCAGCGCTCTCAAAACGGTGAAGGAAATCATAATACATACATAAACTTACGACTGGCGTTTTGTAGTTTCTGCCGACGCTCATGGGAAGAAGGCGTTAGTTTGTGAATGTAATTATCTACTTCTTTAGTTAAGTCTCTTATACATAAAAGATTAACAGCCATAGAACATTACTACACCATATATTTTAAATATTGAACATTGAAACCTGAACATCGATCCCGTTATTCGTCGTCTACGCGTATAAAAAATCTTCAATGCTACTTAAAAACATAGGTACAACAATATTATACATGTAGGAACACAGACAGGAGTACCTTACCCACCTACAGGCCAAAAAATCCCCTTCACATTACATTTTAAAACCAAAATTCTGTGGAGAATAAAAGGAACATAATTCATGAACTATACTCCGAAGGAATCCGTCTTACATTCTTTATAACGATCGTAAAAGGGGGAGGATAGGGAGATTTGCATGTATGGGGGTGAACGGGGTGGGGGGATTAAGTGAAAATTCTCAACTATTTGGCCTCAAGGTGGCTTTGATGCGACGGAACATCGATACAAATTGAATTTCGTTCTTAGTCGAGTTTAGTAGGGTTTTTATTATGTTGTGTCATGTCTGCAGATTTATTTCGTCAGTGGAGGTTTTGTTTTGCTCTTTTTTGTGATCGTTTATGTGCTTGTAAGTATATAGTAGTTCGGTATATATTTCGTTAAGTACATATCACCTGTGCTCTAAAGTTCGTTTTGATAAATTGAAAAACATTTCGACGGCTTAGTGTCATTTTTTTTTATTTTCAAGAAATTAACTTTTAGGGGATTTCATTTTCAAGGTCGGATTCGGATGTTCTTTTAAACTAAATTTTAGTCGCAAGTATTGTAGGTAACAGCTTTAATTAAAATTTAGGAATCCTTTCCAACGAAACCAGCGTCACAGTGGCATTACTTCCTAACCCAACTTATTTGGGATACGTAGTGACTTTCTGTGCAAGTTATTGGAATCTTGATTAATCAATCTAACTTGTCAAGAAATTAAACGTATTTTTCATACGCTTTATTATTTTTCTTATAAGTGTACACTGTACATGTTCAAGAACTCACAACGCCGTTGATACGACTTACCTACTTATAATGAGTGAGTAACTCATGTGAAGTAGCTAAACCAGTAGGAATTTCTTGTGTAATTACTTACTGTTACAGTAAACAGTAAATTGCTATAACATAATATTTTTCGTTGGTGTAACATCTAGGGCATCTTCAAAACTCAACACAACACACAGTAACACACATGTTAGCAACAATATTTTATTTTTATTTTTTACCTTCTTAATTTATTATTACGAAAACACACTGTGTTTATTATTGTAGCTTTCGGTCGAACACCCTCTAAAAAAGGGCGTACACAGTCTTGTTACCATCTGACATTAAGATAAGCTGAACAATAGTTTTAAGGTCTGTCTATGCTGTAATGTCAATAACGTATTTTTCTTTCATAATTGCAATGTATACTGATTGCAGACAAACCTAGTCACAACTTAATATAAATAAATAAAAAAACATCCTTAACCGTTTTCAACCGTAGGCAGTATATCGCAGAATCTTATTATAATACTTTTGCGGCAAAATATTTCTTAGTTTTTATGACACGGGTGAAATACTGTTATGGGCCGAGTTGCCCAACTCTCCCCCGCTGAGTTTAAGGAGGGTTCAACCCGTATGGAGATTTGGACCCTCTTAAATCCTATTGTTTTGCAAGTACGAAGTCGGTATTTTTATATTGTAGTTAAGTTTTTAAGCGGATATTTATAGAATGATTGGACGTATACAAGAAAATATTTTAGCTACACGAAGACCTTGTCAAAATAGACTACTGTGCGGCATTAGACTCCTTTAGGGATTGAAGATTTTTTGGAGAACCGCTCAATAAATTACATTAATAACAAAAGTATATCTTCAGTAGTTTAAGACTCCTGCAGACAGGCACGTAGTGACAGCGTGACGTGGCTCTCGTGGTTACTTGAACTTTTCATGGGTAGAAATAGTTCTACTAGGTACGCGTCGCGCCTGTCTGCTGGAACTTTTGAATGGTGCGTTTTCTGCCAGTCAACAAATCAATTAGTCAATCTTTATTTTATGATTATGCTGTAGTTACTATGTTACTGAAATAGGAAAACGTAACCAGTAAAGGATTATTAAATGCAAACTACGCAATGTGCTTCAAAAAACCATAAAAACTATTCAAATCAAATAATTTACCGTTTTATTATCCTCTTTTCCAAAATCAAAAATCATTTATTTAAATTAGGCAGACAATCAGCACTTTTTGAACATCAAAACTACATAAGACAGTCCCCCAAAAGGCGAAATCATCAAAAATCTTCTAAAATATATATCAACCTTTACACACAAGAAATCATTACAATTATATACCTGTTTGCGAACGCAGGTTTGCATATACGAAACCAATTTCAGTAATTGTTGGCATTCCCACCACATTGTACCGGCTTCAATACGGACTCATTACTGGTAATGGCCACTATACCCGGCTGCAATTTTCGGTATACACATCTATAAGCATATTGTGGAGCAGGTTAATATAATTTATCTACATAAATATGATGTTTGGTGACTGTTTTAAGTGATTGGCGGCAAGATTTCATTGAGATTGGTTGAGGTATGATTACTACACACAGGCACACTTTGAAGAGTAGGAAAAATCAGTTTCTTTGTTCTTGACTATACTATTTTAACATTTCGTTGAGACGTCGTTATTTGCTAGTGACTGTAGTTTTCCATTAGGTTAGAATCCATTTAGAAAACAATTGTTTTTAACCGCCTTCAAAACAGTGAAAAAAAACAAAATATATAAACCAACCGACGAAACGAAAGTGAAAACAACTTTAATTTCGGAGTCAGTGGCAAAAAAAAAGAAAATACTAAACTAAAGACACCGAAATCTGAAATTAAAGTTATTTTTCACTTTGTAATGTTTTTTTTTTGTGGAAGTCATTTGTTTTTTTTATTTTTTATTAATCTTTTTGTTTAAAACATTTATTTCGTTAAAAAGTGAGGAGTTTGGTTTTTAACTGCAGTTAATCCGGTTAGTCTATAGGTCACTTGCAAATCAATCTACCTATGGGTAGACGAATACAGACTTAACATCTCAAGACATTTGTAAATGGTTTTCTCATGAGAAGACCATTTACAAATGTCTTGAGAGACACGTCAGATCATGGATCTGACCAAAATAATTTCCGGACTCTTGACTTTAAAAGCGACTGTGACCTCTAAGTTTTTTCATCCTTATTTTTCATAGCAGTCTGATAGCAAGCACACTATTTCCCGTCAACGTGCGAAAATCTGTGTACAGTAAAATATTTTTTTTAGCACGTATGTATCTACTTCCGAGTAACAACTCCAAATAACTCAAGAAAATGCCATCTTCACCGAACTTCCATGCCTCACTCACAGATCACAATCACTCTACTGCACCTCTTACAATGGCTATGTACCCGGGTATGTAAAGCGCAGTACATACGGATAACCGCACTAAACCTGACGGGAGTGGATCAGCCATTACTGCTAATGACTTCGCCACGCTGCCTGCCTCGCGTTTTAGGGTTGGCAGGAGTTTAGGTACGAATTTTAAGTTGACTTTTTGACTTGTGTTTTTTTATTCATTGTGAATCAGGATATATCTAAAATGGAACGAATCTATAGGCGAACCTTTACATAGGTACCTGATTGGCTTTGACATCTTTCTCGTGAAATGTATTTTTAACCGACGAATAAAAACGGAGAAGGTTATAATTCGACGCGTATATTTTTTTTAATTTATTTATTTATTAAAACTTTATGCACAAGTAAAAAATACTGTACAAAGGCGGACTTAATGCCTGAATGCTTTTTAATGTATGAATCACGCATAACTTTTTATATAGTAGTCCGATTGTGATAATTCTTTTTTTATATATTGGTATACTCTGAAGGGGTCCCATATAAATTTGGAAAACAAAATCAAACAGAGGGGTCAGAAAACAGGGGATGATTGATTGTTCACTCACTGATTGTAATGTATAACCACGCATAACTTTATACAGAGTAGTCCGATTTTGATAATTCTTTTTTCATTGGATAGGGTATACCTTGCTTAGTATTATTAGTACATTAAGACACAAAAAAAATATAAAATAAAAACTTTTTAACAAAAAATTAAACCACCGAAAAAACTGAAAAGCAAAGAATAATAAACCTTAAATTATGAGTCGGCGCTTTGAGTGATCTTTGTTCATTGATTTTTCAGCGCCGACTCAAAATTTTAAGGTTTTTTATTTTTTGCTTCTCAGTTTTTTCAGCGGTTTAATTTTTTTGTTAAAAAGTTTTTTTTTTTGCACATTCTTGTTGTCTTTTAAGAACTCCACGTTATATAATATTTATCAAGATGAATTAATACACATAGAAACAGCTGATGATCTTTTTCTTGTGTAAGTATACGCGTAAAAACTATTAATTTATTTTTAAATAAATGCAAATATTCTTAGGACCGTATTATAGAACTGAAGACTCAACAATTACTTAAGACTAGTTCAACAATGTTGCCATTTGAGAATGGCTTAAAACGAGTTATGATGAAAATATGGAACAGAATGTTGGTCCATAAATAGGATGAATGAAAGGTAATTGTATGCAGCTGAGATGCTAATGCATAGGATGTGTGGTGTAACACGAATGGATAGAGTAAGAAATGAGTACATCACACCACGATTTGTTTGATTGCCAAATACATAACTATAAAACGGTCATGAAAATCTCAACCCACCATTTCTCTCCCAAATATTTCGCCCATGACGTTTCAACCCTGCGCCCGCTACGAACTGCACCGCTGCACTCGGCACGCTACAAACACACGGCACGGCATAAACATCGCCTCCAGTCTCTTCGACCCGCTGATTGGATTTATGTATGCGCGCTGACGGGTTGATACTGCCTGTTAGTACATGTTGAATATTCAGTATTGAAAACGCGGATATCTCCGTATTAATTCTGTTATGGTAAAGATTTTGTTGTGCTTTAGTCAACGGTTGTAAAATCAACGTGATCAAGTTGATTTTATCGAAACTTTGACTGAATATGAATTTGCTATCATCATATATCTAGCCTTTTTCTAACTATGTTGGGGTCGGCTTCCAGTCTGACTGGGTGCAGCTGAATACCGGTGCCTGTATTTTACATGGATCGGCTGTCTATCTGACCTCTACGACCCAGTTACTGGATAATACGAAACACTTTAATTAATTCAAAGAAATAAAAATACTATATACAAACAAAAATACGTGGTTTTGAATTGATTGAGTACACTGAATTGTGAATTGCATAGCATTAAGTTTTGGTGGTCCCAAATGAACAATTGATTATTTTGGAAACTGGGCTTTAGGAAAACGAGGATTTTTCTAGAAAACACCGTTTTACCCTGAATATTTCTACAGAGTGTAGTGTCACAGTTTGCGTCTCTGTTTCTCCGCTTACTTCTTCAAATCCATGCAATATTTGATCACTATTATGATTTTGATACGATTTTTTTAGAGAATTTCTTCAGGAAGCTCTATACGTATATACAGGCAAATTATAGTAGAGAAAAGCCGATTTATTATCAGCCTATAATTTTCTCACTGCTTCACACAAGCCTCCACTCGATGACAGGAAGTAGGCCGTTACCTACCACGCGGACCTCGTGAGTGTTGGTAGATGTCTTCGAATTTTTAATTCTGGGACATGCCAGTTTCCTCACGATGTTTTCCTTCACCGTTTCGAGTTATATATATATTATTAAACCACACCAACGAACCGTCAAATTCTCCACATCCCATCTGCACCTTTACAGCAGCCGTATCTAAAAAAAGCCTCCACAAAGTCAATGGCCGTACAAAGGCGATGTAATAGATCTAATAGGCGTATACACAAATCGTCTAGCTCACTGGTTACGCTTTACCGCCTGCAGGGTAGGCAGGTGTGATGGTCAGCCGATGGGAAAGTAATCACCAGGAAACTGGCTGTTTGGCTTTAAAATTAGACTCGATTAAGGGATGGGGAGAATGGTGCCACCAATTGACGATTTCGGTTTGAGTTTTGTAGTGCATAATAGGTTCGTTAGTTAGGTTAGTTAATTCATTCAGTGAGTGTGTCATAGTTTGTGTTTGTATGCCATTTGTATTGTATTTCATTTTAATTATGTTTTTTTTTTTTTATGGTAGATGTTGTCGGCAATATAGTTTTTATTTTATTTTTAAGTACTAGTTTTGTTAAACTTAAACAAAACTGTTACTTAATAATTTATTGGACCTCAGTATTTTTGGATTAAAAAACTCTCCCATTTTACCATCTTTATATGCCGAGACCCTTACGTGCCTCAGAAAAGAATTTATGCTGTTGGTCCCGGCTGGCAATCTGGGATATTTGACAGACGCACCATCTCTAATCAAAAGCATATATCCAATAACTCGGTGGTGGACGTCAAATAAGCAGTAATTTCACGTCAAATACTGGTGTTCCAGGTCGTACCTGGTCAGCTGCATCTGGTTAGACTGGGAGACGACGCCAACATAGTATAAAAAGGTTAGGCTGGGATGATGATGACTTAGGTTTGACAGGCTTTTTCTGCATTGCCTGCATGAAAATGTATCGCCAACCACACTTATTTCCTACCTCTCACAGGCAATAAAACCCAATCAATCCGAAACCTCCTCAATATTGACTTCACACGTCATCCATTTTCCCACTACATCACAGGGCGTGAACGATCCACACAACCGGAAAACGTGCTGTTATTAATAAAGCCAACTACGGTAGCTTCCAATCTTTGTCATAGCTGCCTCTAACCATCGGCGCGTGTACAACTTGCCAGCTCGATGCATGTGCAAAAGCGACTAGTGTGGAAACACTATAAATGTCAAAGTGCACTCAAACAAATTTGAACTCTGCTGTTTAAAATTTAGAGTGGAAATTTGAGTGGGTTATGTTTTAGATATAAGGTGTGGTCTATACGGTACGGTTTGCTCCTGTGCTTGACAATAATGCATGGCTGGACTAATGTTTGCTTTGTATCAGGCTACACTAGTTATGTCCACCGCGGTCCGCTTGGGGCGTGAATGTATAATTTGACTCGTGCCGGACTGGAGAATAGGCAATTAAAGAGGCTCATGCATTTTGTATGCGTCATCATTTGATAATTTTGAGGTTATGATTTTGCTGGTAATAACGTTATGGGCAGCGATTTGGTTAGTTTATTTCGTGGTTTTACGTATAACATGGTACATGAGAATATCTACGGCATAACATTCTAGTGATGTATTATTTCTTAATAGAAAAAACAGTCGTGGCGGTTTTCGATCGGTAAGCTCTTTCGGCATTATGAACAAATAAGGTTTTTGTTTAGACCAGGTTTAGAACAACGTGACAGTTATTGAATATAGAATCAAACTGTGTTGCCTCTTTTAAAAATGCAGTTTAAAAAACAATGAAAGGTAATACTGTGTAGTTTTTCGATTTGATTATTAATTTTTGTTTAATTTTGATTCTTGTACCTATCGTATGTGTTTCCAAACATGTTACAAATAAATGCTTATAAAGGTAAACCCTCCTTATTGGTCCCCAAGATACAAGCTGGCCTAGTTTGAGGCGAATGTAGAATCTCTGTAATCTTTTGAGCAATAAAGTTTTCATTTATTTTATTTCGTTCTGTACTTCATACAAAAATTATAGCTACACACTAGTTCGGTTTTTAGTTGTATTTTAAGGATTATGAACATTTTCTAAATCGAAATAAAGTTGGAAATGAAAAAATCGTTCTGAGCTTTAGGCTACAACTAAAGCATAATAATACGGTTAATGCTTTGGTTAATGTTTCAATTTTGAATAGGTTATGACAAACTGTCAACGTAAATTGTAGTGGTTTCTTATTATTATTTATTTATACAGTGCTTACAATAATTTTGGATTTAAAACCACTTTTACCATTCTATTTTTGTCATTCGAGAGCGGGAGCTCCTGGCACAGGTATATTTTTTACTTAAAAGGAGGCGCCTATGTAAGATTTACTGTAAAAGTTGTACAAATTTCTGAAATAAACCTTTCTTTTAAAAAAAACCATATATCCCACAAAATCGTTTTCACGATTTGCCTGTGGAATAACTAAGTTCACGTGGGTGTCTAGGAAGACGCTCCGACGGCAATCTCTTTCACAAAACTAAGAGTAGGTACCTATATTTCTGGACAGTAAAAAATAAAATAAAAAACAGTAAGTCCTGTACGAGGCCAAATTGCTCCTATCTCAGCATAAATCTAACCTTTACAAAACAAAATGGCTCCCAAATAGTGCATTCTCTATTCAAATAGCTTCCTACCTATACAACTAGTTGGCATGTTATGTCTGCTCCGAGGCCTACACAAAAGCCTAGCGCACAATGGAGGCCTCTTGTAAACGCAGGCCTCCACAAAACACATGTCCTGTGGTCAAACGATTGCTTTTACGATGCAGCATGGCGGAGAATTGAGGTGAATGGTCGTTCGGGAGTGATGGTTTTAGGAAATAGGTTTTGACTGAAAAATTGTTTTGAAATTGTCACTAAATTGTTCAACAATAATTTTCTAGATAAATGAATGGGTTACTTAAAATACATAACCAAATAAACGTGTTTGATGACCACAAGATCAATAATTAGCTACATGATTTGCTTATAGTCTCAAAAACTACGATTTCTTTTGCAAATAAATTATGAAGTACTCTACAGATAAACTTTGTTACACAACTTGAACTTTACATATTGAATTATAAGTCTTTATGTATGTTGCCTGAAGGTATATGAACGTTTTAGCTTTAAGTGCCTATTCTATATAAAAAACGTCGAAAGAAAACTTCTTATGATTGTAATTGGCAGTTCCTTAATACATGTGATTTTTTTTTTAATTCTGATAAACTAACCGTGTTATTTACATCGGATTTTTGCTTTTGTATGAACTTTTGGCCAGGACAACGTTAGTGCACACACGCCTTCTTCCTATGGGGGATAGGCAGAAACTACACAACGCCACCTACTATGATCCTTACATACATCTTTACGTTCATATATCTGGTCATACACGTATGCCGGTTGCGAGTACTACGCACCTGACCTTTCCGAAGAACATCCACATCCACACTATCCACACTAATATTATAAATGCAAAAGTAACTCTGTCTGTCTGTCTCGCTTTCCTGCTAAAACTACTGAATCGATTTAAATGAAATTTGGTACACAGATAGTTTAGAGCCTGAGAAAGGACAAAGGCTACTTTTTATTGCGGAAAAGGGGGTTTAATGGGTTGAAAGGGAGGATGAAAGGTTGTAGGGAAGTATTGTCATTTTTAAAGCTAGAATGATGAAACTTTTTTATTTGGCTTTTATTACATAATATATATTTATGAATTATATTTAAAGTTTGTTAAATTTTTAAAGGGGTAAAATAACAATAGGGTATAGGGGATGAAAGTTTGTACGAAAATGGGAATGACAAGAATCGGCGGAACTACTGGTCGGAATTGAAAAAATCTTTTTGTTGGGTAGCCCATTTATTGAGGAACGCTATATAACAACGCTACGGTCATAAGGAGCGGAGCAGCAAGCGAAAAATGGACGAAAACTGGCAGGCAATTCGATGCGACGGGAAGGGGAGCGAAAATTTGACGCGGACGAATTCGCGGGCAGAAGCTAGTCACCAATAAATTAATTAATTTACTAAAAATATAATATCTGACCATAACTAAACTTGTATCTATCATATAAACATAATCAAACACAACAAAGCCTAAACTCTAATCTCTGCCTACCCCCTGTCTATAAAAGCCAGGCAGCCATCACAAAGGGTAGCTCTTGTGAACGCAGGACACCACGAAACACGTGTCGTGGTCAACGTATTGACTTCAGACTCATGAGATACGTAGATACGGCAAATAATGTTCATTTAGAGTGTACATCTAATATTATTAAACCCTTTTAATTAACTTTACATATACATGTAAAGTACACATGAGTATGTTCCAGAACGGTGGAACGGAACGGTGGAATTTAGCTATCAAAATTTCACTCACTTCCATTGAAGCTATCGGGCTGAAATTTGGCACACATATTTGGCTCTCGTGACTTTTTGTAAGTAGGTGTTTAAAAATATATTTTCACTTTTCATATTATTTACATTTGGTTGCAGTTTTGTAAGAAACCAATGCATGTTTTCAGATGAAATTAAATTTGTTAAATGAACTATTTGCTTTGTATTAATTAAATTAAGTTTCATTCGCGAACATCCATCGGTTTTTTACTAAACTTCAACTATATCCGACAATCCTGGTCACTTATCTCTTTTGGTGACTTCGACTACGTCACGAACTCAAAAGCAATCCAATTTAATTATTTGGAGAGTAAATACTTATACAGATTTTCACGAATGTACTTAGGTAACGGTTCCATTTGCTGAAACCTTAGGCATGGATAAACTAGGATATTTTTCAGTTTATATTATTTTTTTATTATATGTGTGGATATTCCACCTTAAAACCAGAAGCGTTTGATTATATCGCATTTCTTCTTTAGTCATTAACTGTACACTCCTATAAAACCTGAGTCACTTTCCTATGTTGAGTTACGAACGAATCTTCAGTAAGTCAATACTTACAGCAGCAGCAACTTTTTTTTAAGTTCAAAGTTGCATATTAGTAATAATCGGTCAATATCAGTCAACCATAAAACCCTACTACTTATCAAAATCCTCACTTACAACAAAACCAAGAAACATTTTCCGTCTAACCCCTCCAGATTTTCACCAGCAAAATAACACAGTTAACCCTTATCTCGCCGTTCCCTCGTCTACGTCACAGATGCAGGCAGCGCGCTTCATTCGGCAGGCGATGCACGTTCGTCGGCTACACAATGCGATGCCGCCCGACGCCGTTCTGTATGGAAATGCTGAGAAATACCTATTTATACCGGAATTGCTTAGAATGGATTTCGCCGAGTGGTCTACGTTTATTGGTATTGTTAAAGTACTTAATTTGGGATTGATTTTCAATTGTTTTACAACGATTCGTTATCTAAAAGCAAAATATGTTTTTAGTACGTAGTGCGGTCTTTTATTTCGTGCTTTTAATTATACTTTTGGTTGCCCAGTGGTCGAAATTCGACCATAATCTATGTTAATTTTAATGAACAAAAACAAAAATATTACCTTTCTACATTAATTCTCCACATAAACTTTAACTTCATACAGAGCCGTCCGCGTAATTTTCGTAACAAAGGGTACAACGTTTTGCTTCACGTATTCATATCATGTATTATTACTCCTAGTTATATTATGTGCATGCTGTGGTTTCCTGTAATTCAAGGAGCACGCGTAAAAGAACCTTTTTGTTACTGTGATTTATGTTGTAAATATTGTTGTTGGAGATCCTAAATACGTAAATAAATATTCACATTTTTTTTTATTGCTTCTTACTAACTTGTATTATGCGTGTGTTTCTGTGTCTTTAATGTCTTAATTAGATAATTAATTCGTTTATAATGTTAATAACAATTGTTAAAAAAATGTCTTAAAAACATTACAAACTGAAAAATAACGAAAATCAGCACTGTGAAATTTATCTTTTTAAAGTAGGATAAAAATAAGAACCAGGTGTCTACCTTTTGCTCCAAAAAGAAAGTCTGCAACACTCTGAACATGATAAAACCAGGAACCAGACTTTTTGACCGGTAAACCAATTTAAACTGCCATCCTTCCTTAACAAAACGGATACACAAAAAAATCAAAGCACACGTCACACATTGCCCTCTGGAAACCCTTTAAAAATAAACCCGTATTACCTACAACTACAGGGGTAGATACGTAGGTACAACATACCCGGCCGCGCATGATTTTTCCGCCCCTGTGATTTCGCCGGTTCCGAATTTATACCCAGTTTTTATTTGAAAAATATATTTATCTAACATGAAAAATATTTTTAAAACAGTTTGGCTTATTGCAGTGTAGTCCGAACTTTTTAGTTGATTTGATTTTGTTTTTTTTTGTGTGAAATTTGAATATTTGTTGCAAATGGCCGTGCATATAAATGTAGGCAAATAGAGTTAATTAGAATTAGTTTTTTGTATGTTTTTGATAACAAATTTTATTCGTTATTTTATGTCTTCGCTTTTGAAAAAGTCTACTTCAAACGAGGACATAAGGTTTTTGCGTGTTTCTCAGAATATGTTCAATTTGATATTAAAATTATATGCGGGGTAATTGCGTCACACACGACAGTAAGAATGACTTTCATTTTGACACTACAGCAACATTTATTGCATTCTTTACATTGTTGAGCAGACAACCTTTTCGAATTAATTAAGCAATGGAATAGTAATAACTTTCAAAATTGTTCAGATTCTGATTGATATTATTATTATCTGGCGCCTATTAATTTTGTGATCACATGTCAATGATGCAATCTTTTAAGGGGTATCCTTATGTAAACTTAATTATGTATTTCATATAATATCTTCATACTTACACATAATAATATCTGGGACCAGACGCGTATTGACATGAAATATTTCCCCGGTAAATGATTTTATTTGCGTTGATTAAAAAAAACTTTCGTAAATTTATGATTTTAAATACTTTAACGCGTAAAAAATAGGTCAGTGTTTCCACTCCGACTTTAAGAAGAAATAAATACCAAAGTACAGGCATAATCTTAACCCGGTCATATGAAGAGTACATACTCTTAATCTACATAGATTAGAATCTGAATGGTCTTTTTTAGAAAGAACCACCCAGATTTAAGTTGACCACGTCCTAGTCCAAAGAACGGTGCAGTAAGTACACGTTTGAAATAAGAAATAGTGGTTACCATATATAAGTCTATATACCTAACTTATAGCACGTCTATATGATATAATAGCTATAAGGGCGCGGGTGCACAGCCGGGCGTGGAGAGCGTGATTGCAAACGTTTGGGATCGCGCCAACTAGTCGACGTGAGCCGCGCTCGTGAGTAATGTGCTCAAATCATACGTGTAGGTGCTGTTGTATGAAATATTGAGCTTATAGGATATTAGGTTTTGTCCGCAGCTTTGCCTCTATAGAGTTCGAAATAATCCCATTGGAAAGAACAAAAAACTACCCTATATGCAAACCCAAGTCATGGTTTATCTGTGTCAATTTATGTGTTATTTATGTGTTTATTTATCTGACGTAAAGGCGTCACATTCAAAGATATTTTATTATTTATTATGTTACTATTAGTATGGGTTAATTTATTGAGGGTTTTAATTTGGCTTAAGACGTCAGGAACAATATAAATTATTAATTAATATAATAAATTGGCAAGTAACTCTGTCTGTATATAACTTATTCACACCTGAACCACTGAACAGATTTCGATAAAAGGCAAGTATTTCGTGGGCACCATGGGGTCATTCCAGCTCGACCTTGGCTGCTTACCAGGGATGCCCTAGGCCGAGTCGAAATAAAACATATTTATAAATATTTATAGATTACAAATAAATCTCAACATTATTTCTATCCAAAACCTAAGTTTCTAAGAAACAGTATAAGTTAAACTTTCCAAACATATCTATAACCACAAACTAAGTTCAGTAGCTACCGTTAATTAATATTTCTACATCAAACGTGATCCTGGCAGTATGCGGTACTTACTCGTGCCTCAGCGAGCTATATATTAAAATGTAAGTTAGTATTAATATCTACATAGTTTCACCACATTACGTGCCGGGAAGATTTGCCGACGGGTTCCACAATTTCGCTAACGAGATGAATCTCCGGTTTAAGTTAACGTTTCATAATTATTTCAGCCGCAAGACGTCCACTGCTGGACATAGGCCTCCTCCAATTTGGGGGACTTTGCCAGAATCGCCATACTTGGCAGGCGGGTTGGCGATCGCAGTACGGTGGTAAAATGCATAGAGAACTGTGCTGGCCATTCTCTAGTAAGTCCCTTATTCGCCTTTACGACACCCACGTTAACTTAAAGTTCGCATTATTGAAATTTTAAATCGTGTGCTATAATTTCTTTGCTGCATGAATGCAATTAGGACACTAAAAGAATGTTAAACAGTAATCGTACATATGCTTTTTAGTTACTATTCTTTTTTTAAATATCTTTACTATAATGTAGGTATTTTACCGTAGTGAAGCGTATAGCAAATTGGAAACGTTTACCACTTTTCTTCCCAATAATGGATAGACATGGGCGGTCAAAAGGAAAATTGCCAGTATACTTTTGATAGCAGTGTGTTAGAATTATAGTTATCCAACAAGAGAACGCTGTTTACTGCGGGAAGCGGACGGGAAAATGAAGGCTAAATTCTTGACACGAAAATCGAGCGGCTGTATGATGTATATTAACAAGTTATTACTACAGTCCGGCCGTCGAGAGAATACGCTTCTGACACCTATCAGTGCGATATTAGAACAAACAACAATTCAGACTGCAGTGATTCTAGAACGATAGGAATCGAACCCACGACCTCAGTCTTAGTAGTCAGGGTCACTAACCACTGGACTAACAGGTCAGTCAACTAAGGTTAAATAAACATACCATGGTGTAATCAACCCATTTCTCCATCAAATATCGTCAAGCTTAGTTCAAATTGTGACACGGCGCCATCTTTGACCACGCTCGCGAGGCAAATTGGCGGTTTGCGGCTCTGACGTCATCACACATGGATGGAGCTCAAGACGTGATGAAACTATATTGTATGTACCTGTATTAGGTATAAGTAGGTATATAGATGAGGTATGTTATAAAGGTAGACTTAGAGGTTGTATAATTAAGTTGAAATGGGTGAGAGACTTTGGAATTAATAGAAGTAATTAAAGTTTTTGAAGTAGTGTGGCTTTCAAATGAGTTTAAATATTCGTCGTAATGTTTGGAAAATGCGACAAAAATACTAACGTTTAGAAATAACAGCATAATATCAAGCCTATATTCCCTGGAGGATTAGGCAGAGGTGTACCTAAAGTTACCTTGGCCCTGGCATAGGCAACTGAAGGAACACGGGTGGGTTTTAGTCAATAAAAGTCTGACACGCCTTCCCGCTACGCCCAAAGCGGGAGACGTCATTAGATGATTTTCCACTCACAAAAAAAGAGGTGTATCTATAGTACAACAACATTTCGCCAGTTATGTTTAATGTAATAGATGAAATAGAGGGCGAGCTTATTGCCATCAACTAGGCACAAATCTAGGCTCCGGGCTGCTACTGAGAAATTTCAGAAGGAAAACGTGTAGAAATGTATGGTAGTTATCCGACGGAAGCGAAAAGGTTGTTTTAATTGCTACTTCAAAAATGGTAGAACAGTCTGTTAGTTTTACTACAAATCTTTTATTTTTACTTGTCAAAGCATACATCTTTATTTCTAAGGAATCGCAGAACTTTTACTTTAATTTATCTTGAACAAATTCTAAAAAGTAGCAATCTTAACAAAATCACATAACATTATGGTTTTAAATCTTTCAAAATCTATTGGACATTTTCACTTTTCACACTTTCAAAGAAACTTGAAAAACAAACTGAGTAGACGGTTTTTTATCGTTTTTAGGGTTCCGTACCTCAAAAGGAAAAAGCGGAACCCTTATAGGATCACTTTGTTGTCCGTCCGTCCGTCCGTCCGTCCGTCCGTCCGTCTGTCAAGACCCTTTTTCTCAGGAACGCGTGGAGGTATCAAGCTGAAATTAATATCAAATACTCAAGTCTACTGTCCCTTGGAGCTGTGAAAAAATCAAACTTCTAAGCTAACGCAATCAAAAGATATAGCTGTTTATACCGCAAATTTCCACAAATTTTCGAAACTCGCAAGGGAATCAAAACCTAAAGGGTACTTCCAGTCGATCTAGAATTTTGAAATTTGGTACGAAGCAACGTCTTATAGCACAGATAAAGGAAAAATTGCGAAAACCGTAAATTTTTAGTTACATCATATAATAAACAGAACAAAACACAGACATAAATAAAACCAACCCACGAAACAGAACAGAACTACGACTCGATTGTCGTGATGGGTGAGCTTTTACTTATATACCTACAGGCTTGTACGGAACCCTCGGTGCGCGAGTCCGACTCACACTTGGCCGGTTTTTTGAGGAACAAAATGTCTGACGCTTTTACTTCAACTCCTAATGTAACGTCGTTTATTTTCGTCTCTATTTAAAAAAATACTCAAACTTTATTTTGACCCCAGTATCGGCTTCAGCATCTTCGAAAATCGAAAAGTATCTCTCTTTGTCTCTTTCTATTATAAATGGTGTAAAAAGACACATCACATAGCCGTCAACTACGCATTCTGTACATCAAACTAAGTAGATAATATAGCACAAAAATAATTGCTGGAAGACGACTATTATTTTTGGTGTTACAATTAACTGTTCGCGGTAGTGCGCAATATAACGCACCCAAAACATTATGGTTACGGGTGCATGCATCGGTACAGGGGGTATTTAAACTTATGTTTTATCAATCAAAAACATTATAATTTTGTTATTTTGACTTTCAATATCTGCGTAACCGGAAGTTTCCCACGTATGGGCCAGTAACAAAATAATTATACTGTCGAGGAGCACAAGCGGCTCACGGCTTAATTAAGTGTCCTTTTACACCCGAGATTTATTAAAATGTCGCATGGAGTTACGCATGACGTTTTTCGATACACACTGCTTTGTTACCTGACGATTTCAACAATTTTGCTCCTATCGATCGCAAGCTATGTTAAAGAATATTGCTCTAAAATAATCCCATCATTGCTTACATGCGAACTCCTCTATTTATAACAAAATGACTAGCTATAAGTGCCCCCTCACACGTGCTCAGGCCGCGCGACGCGACCGTTGCGTATGACGCGGACGCGCGTGTCGACGACACGTTTCCGCGTCAACAGGCGTCGCATTCCGGCTAAATGAAATTTTAGTTAAATATTTTAGTTGTGTAGTTCTGTTTCGATTTTGTTTAGTTCAAATGCTGGCTATGGAAGCGAAAGGTCTGAATTTATTTTACTGTAAAGTTAATTTGTGAATGCAGTTTTTTTTGTACTAAAATACAAAATAAAATCTATGATGGGTAGTAGGTACCAGATTTAGATAGACACGCTGAAGTCAGTCAATGTTTAATTAAAATATATGAAGTATTAATGAAAATCATTGTAAGGTTTTTAGCTGATTAGGTCATATTAAGAGGATAAATGAAAGGTTGTTATCAAATCGACAAGACGGATGTTAGTGGAATCGCCCGCCAGGAGGGGACGTATTAAAACGTATTCACAGACTTTATTGAAGATGTCCTATATAATATTTAAGACTCTGCGTGGTCTGTATCTTTTATCATTTTGCAACTCTCACGAATCTATTTTCATTGCAATGTCAATGTCCAACACTGATATCTTTCCGTCTACAGACTTTATTTTAGCCGCACAGCCGCACGGGTCAATCAGTCAGGTTAAACTATGCTTTCCGCGGTTAGTCCGTGGATGGATGACCATTTTCTGCTTGCATCTTTGTGCCTCCGACTGTCATTTGTGTATTTTTGATAGTTGTTACGGATCATTAGAAACATAAAAGTCTGACGACCACGGGGTATGGGTGATAACCCAGTAATTGAGTTGTTGAGGTCAGATAGGCAGTCATTCCACGTAAAAAACTGGTAGACAGCAGCATCCGGTTAGAGTGGAAGCCGACCCCATCATAGTTGGGATAAAGCTAGGCTGCTTTTACGGTATCGTAACATGTTGGTTAGTACTTCAGCAAGATCACAATCTTTCAACAAAAAGCGACCCAGAAACCACAAACCAACCTCACCTAGTTTACGAGAAATGCTCAAATTCACAACTAACCCCTGTATCCGTCGGTTCCAATCAATATGCGATTAATCAGTCGCAGCGCACAGCGTAAGCGCATTCGCGCGGAAAATCTTACAAAAAATCGCGGGCGGTGAGCGCGGGGGCTTTACGCACTGACGGACATTGCGATTTAGACGCGGGAAACTGATGGCGTAGAGTCGATAGTTTGGGGCTGTTATTAGATTTGGTGTATTGAATTGCTGATATCTATTGAGACTCAAGTTTTCTGAACTATACACGCGTTTGTTCTTTCTTTGATATCACGTTAACTGCCATGGGTAAAATCAGAAAATTCAAAAATGTACTTAGTGTTATTTGACTTTAAGTCAATTTTTGATTCAAAAGTGTCGGACACGTAGTCCGACATGGCAGTTAACGTGATATTTAAGTTGATAACTGTGTTTAAGTTACTCATAGTACTCGTAGTTAGTCTGTGTAGATAATTTATAATCATCAAATCAAAAGTAATTTATTCAAATAAGGCTGAGAATCAGCACTTTTGAACGTTGAAATGACAATAGACAGTCGTCCAATAATTCCATTCATCCCATCCTTTGGCTACCCGGTTACTCTGGCCAAATTCTCCGTCGAAAAGCAAATAAGCATGAAAAATTGATAATGATAGGTAAGGTAGATGGGAAACCCCTTCAGGCTGGTCACCCAAACGCTGATCGGACTAAGTAGCTGCCCTCACTCTCTGTCAGCTGAACTCTGTTTAAACGGCCATGAGAGAAGCCGAGAACCGTACGAAGTGGAAGAGTATCGTACACGAAGGCCTTTCAGGGACACGACCTTGAATAATCCAGACCGCGACCAAGAAAAAGCTATTCATATTTATCTAGATATTAACAACTCAGGTTACGGTATTTATTCGACGAAAACATTGGGTTGTTTCAAAAGGTATTCAGGGTGTCCCAAAAATCAATGTCAAGCCGAAAACGGTTAATAGGCCAGGTGGTGACAGTTATCAGCAAAAAAAAAAAAAAAAAACTAAGGCATTTTTTTGTCAGTACAGTCAGTTAAAGTTGGGCGATGTAATAATTTTTAGTACATGGTGGAGCAAAAAAGTGATGTTTTCTTTAAAACTGAGGTAGTTGTGTTTTAATTTTGGACTGTAGTTTACAGAAGGGTTATTCAGGGTTACATCACTCATATGAAAAGTAATGTCAATAATTTGAAAAGTACTTAGATTTTTTTATTATTTTTCTGATAACTGTCACCACCTGGCCTATCAACCGTTTTCGGCTTGACGTTGATTTTTGGGACTTCCTGTATATTTCTTTCAAAAACAGGATTAAACTCAACTCCGGGCTACATAAAACTGTCAAAAACGACTCATAAATACCCGTCCACAGCTTACCGCGAGTTATTTTCCACATGACACTATTCCATCGACTCCGTTCAAGAGAAGGGTAGGCTGTGCGTGTCGATAACAGACGACTATAAATCATTGGCTACAAATGTCTTGTCGTTGGGTGCAGCCGACGATTTGCGTTCCCCGCCCGTCTGTCGGGGGCATTGGAAAACGCTCTTTATTACATGAAGTTATTGTTGTAATATGTTAGTGATTGGTTCGTGATTGATTGAGGGGTAGAATTATAGATTGTCTGTGGTTTTGAAGTGGTTGATGAGGGTTGTAGGTCAGTGCTTGTAATGGGTGTAGCTGTTAGCATAGCCAGCCTATAATGTTTCCACTGCTGGAACACAACGAAAGTAGGCTGTACTGTAATCCAGGCCCAGTGCGTGTTGGTAGAGTCACTTATCTTCAAATTTTTGGTTCTAGAACGTTTTCTCACGATGGTATCCATCACCGTTTTAAGAGTAGTGGTGATTAAAAAAATGTATACCAAGCAAAGCGCCTATTTGTATTAAAACCTAGGACCTCTCGTAAGTCACGGCTATCAATGGCTTCTAAATATTCCTATAACAATGAAAATTGGATGTAAAACAACTCGCTGCATTTTTATAATTTGATCGCCATTCCGATTTCACAAAGACAGGTCAAGATATTTTTCAAAAGTTGGTGCATATGTTTCAGTAAGTTCTGAGATAGGGTTTCAACAAGCAAGTATAGTAGTTGAAACCATTATAATCTTCGATTGGTAAAATATGCTGTTATTTACTTGAAGACAAACAGTTCCGAAAACGATACTTAGTTCATTATACATTGCACATACATTTCTTATATATTGTTTTATAAGTTGGTATTTGACCTATAAGCCAAACAGATGACTGAAAACATTCAGCTCTGGAAAACATTCGGATTATTGTCGAAATCTTACCGATCGATGCTATAAACGTGCCTACCTACTATGTAACTTATAATCTTGTAAGCCGAAGAAGACTCGTCTCCATAGCACAGGGAATCATAGTGTGGAGGCTAATGCCATTTGAATTTTGCAATAACACTCTCATGAACGATTAAGTTTTCATTTCGTTTATTTATTTATGTCCTATCTTATACGTTTTTAAATATTTAGGTCAGGGCTCCGGAGAGAGGAACCTCCTGACTATGCGTGCTCTGTCCAGGAGTACCTACTGATTTCTGAATCAAGCCACCAGCCACGCAATGAGAACCTTCTGAGATGTTAGTCGAGGCTCTCCGCTATTAGGCCTTTTACTGTAACGATTTTCGGTACAATGATTGACAACTCCACGTCCCACATGTCAACAACCTTGTGTCATGTCATGTCAGTCATGATATTTGTTTTTTTTTTACTTTCTCAGCTTCCACGAGATTCCCGTCAGGGGAGGGACAACGATTTATTATTTGCTAGCTTTTGCCCGCGGCTTCGCCCGCGTGGATGCTGACATCCACTATAATACACTATTTTTTAATCATCAACCTTTTACACAAAATTTTAAGAACTGACGGACATTAATACAAACTTCCACCCCCTATTTCTACTTCAACAGGAGGAGATTCCTGAAATACTTTCTTAGCTGACATTTCCTACTCAAAATCTACCTCTATGCCAAATGTCATCATCGTAAGTCAGGTAGTTTTGTGATTTCGTGAATAATCACTGAGTGAATGTATGAATGAGTGACCTATCGCTTTAAAATACTTATGTAGATTAAGTAGATAAAACTTGAAGCCAAATAACATACCGTATCTTCAGTACTAATATCACATACAGTACATACCTAAATAACGTAATACATTAGGACATGTGATGCGACGCGTGCTGGTATGTCAGACGCGCGCGTAAATCAAGCACGCCCTGTTACACCATTTAATTAATTCTGAAATAACTCGACGATTTGTACCAAATAATCATTATTTCGCGACAAAATGTACGTCTAATTTGGACATTATTTGCTATAGTTTATTGTGTTATTATTAGATTATCATGCCATTGGACGACTGCGTATGATTCAAATGGTTTTGCTTTCAGCAATGTTCATGTATTTTCATTGTTGGAAATGTTAATTTAGAACTCAAATTATTTTAGCTAATTAATAAAGGTTGTTAATTTGAACTAATTAGAATTAATTAGTATGTTATTTTGACATTATAAATTCGATTCGGTGAGCGCCGTTTTGTTTTCGATTTTAATTGAAATTTGATTCTCAGAAAATGAGTATTGAAAACGCTTTCTCAACATTTAAAATCAGTATTTTCTGGAATTTCAATATTTAGTCTTTCCTTTCCAGATAATTTTGTGTCGTGTTAATTTTGAAGAGACTACAAACAATATTATTACTATACGAACTAGTTATATCGCAATTTTGTAATGGTATTTACTAACCGTCCATCGGCAGATGAGCGAAGATTTCACATCGAAAACCTGCATATAAAATCCTACAAATACATATATCGCAATTACAATTATTACATCTTCACCCATTCCTACCTATATTTCTGTCAAACGAAGGGCTGGGGTCCCTTACCCTCCAATTTACAAGATATTTAGTTAAAAGGGAATGCCAATTGATGTGAAGGACGGCTCCAATTGTCTTACATTGAGTATTTCAGGGCTCTTTCAATTATGTATGTTTGTTGCTCGATATTGTCCGATTTGCCTCGTTTTGTGTGACATCGTAACGTAACTAAATGTTTCAGGTTTTATGATTTTGTAGAGTAATGTAATAACCCGTGTACCGTGTGGTGCCGAACGTAAAGAATAACACCACCCCATTTCTTCCCGTGGGTGTCGTAAAAGGCGACTAAGGGACTTTCTAGAGAATGGGCAGCTGCGTTCTCTATGCATTTTACCACCATACTGCGACCATCATTATAAAAGACACCCTCCGTACCTCGAAAAATACGTTAAGCTGTTAGTCCCAGCTGTCTATTGTGGTTCTTTGGCAGTCATTAGATAGGCATTCGGTCCATGTAAAATACTGGTACTCAGCTGCATCTGGTTATATTGTAACCGACCCAGACATAGTAAGGAAAAGGCAGCTTGATGATGAGTAGGTAATGTAGTAAACCAATTAAAAGCATTCTTAAATAACATTTCATTTCATTTTGTTTGAAATAAGCAAGGCCTTTATGCTCTAGAGCTTCTTTATGTATTTTCCGTTATTGAGTTTTGTGTGTAGGAGTGTAGGTGCATCATATTATAAATGTGAAAGTTTGCAAGTTTGGATGGATGTAACTCAATCACGCAAAAACGATGAATGAATTTGGATGAGGCAGACAGATAGATTATAACCTGGATTAAACCATAGAATATATTTTATCCCAGTAGTACGTTTCCGTAGGGTAATTTATAAAACAGCAGATGGGCGACTGGCAAGCCAACGGAAAAAGCCAGTGAATAAATAAATGTGGTTTATACATTATCGTGATCCACAGATATAAGGTATTCGAGAAAGACCTTGTGTGATCGAGGCAGTGGTAACAGTTTTTATGCGATGCCGTCGGCTTTCAATAAAATTCAAATCTTTCTTGCCAGCTTCGTAATATACCTACGAGAATGTAGAATACAATAAATAGCTGTTTATTGTGGCTGTAGGTGGAATTAAATAGTCTCTATGAATAAAATAAGTTTACAATAATAAGAAAATAAAACAAAATAAATGTAATGTAATATGTGTGTCTTGACCGTCTCTTAAAAGTGTCAAAACTACCTTTTGGAAGGGGCGAGTAGAATCAATTCTATTTTAGTGTAAATTTTGACGTTCAAAAGTGCCTTTTAGTGCCTATTTGAAATAAATGCTTTGACTTTGACTTTAAATCTTGGAGGATAATATAATTAAAATTATTATGAAATCTATTTGCGTTCTACAACATCGCAATGCGGTCTCACCAACACCGTTAACCGGATCCATAGGAAAAGTTCATCTACAACTATTCACACCACATAAAAAAACCAAACATTCTAATACCTCTCACAAAATAGTTAAATATAACTCCTCTATTTTGTAGGTACAGGTACCCACGATACCAAACGGAAAGGTATATCTTTCGTTTAGTTTTCTTTTTTTATACTCATTACTAGACCGGTTTCCTGCTTTTTTTTCCCTTTTCCGCTGAAAGAGATAAAAAATGAAGATGAACTGCCGAGGTGCGGAGTAAATACGAGGTTCTAGGGATGGGATGCAGTTGTTGAAAAATTATCGATTTTTTGGGAAATTTCGATGAAAGCCTTTTCCAGGACTAGATATCATTTTGGAAGTAAAATGGCAACAGTTAGAGATTAATTAAAAAATACCAAAAGGAAATAACGCAAATCAAAGCATTAATTTTATAAAACCATTTACACACTTTTTTGAACCGTCAAAAAGTTCGTAAATTATTCTGAAAGGTGAAGCTAGATCCCAGTCAAAACGTCTATGAAGAAGAACGGGCAATGATCTCCAAAGACGCTCTATAACTAACTAAACTAGTAAAACTTCAAAGTTGATCAGTAAGAATACAGCTAAATACACTTCATGGAAGATGATACGTTTGCATATACCTGTAAAGCAACAGTGCAACTCTAATGACGCTGCCGATGTTTTGCTATCGTTAGAGATAAAACGAATGGCACTGCTATTTTTTGTCATCATTAGAGACAAAACTAATGGCATTG
Organism: Aporophyla nigra; assembly: GCA_947507805.1. NCBI lineage: Eukaryota > Metazoa > Arthropoda > Insecta > Lepidoptera > Noctuidae > Aporophyla > Aporophyla nigra. The sequence continues at coordinate 17,927,949 of OX382292.1, read as the reverse complement.
CCCATGTTTTACCATCGTTAGAGACAAACTAATGTCATTGCCGATGTTATGTCGACCTTAGCGTCAAAACATAACTTTAAATAATTTATAAAGCTTTAGATGAAGTAAAATCCTAGTAGGTAATTATTATGGAATATCACAAACATCGACACTTTCCCTTCCCTTGACAGACCGCAGACCGCACGGACCGGTAGCCACGAAAAGTCGTTCCCAGTTCAAATATATTAGAATATACATTACCCTACGTGACTGCCGCAATGAATGGCCGTCTGTCCCGCGGTATAGAGGTACCGGTATAGGTATGATACGTATAGCGGTATAGAGGTACCGATATTGGTATGATAGGTACAGCCCTATAGAGGTATATGGTGAAATTGATGAGTTTTATGATCATGTAATCACTATTTAGTATGTTATTAATGTGTACACCACTAGATGTAACCAATGGTTCCGGTTGATACCTGGCACTCCGGCACTGCTATGTCTGGTCTCGTCTGAAATACCACGACCTAAATGTCTCTGTGTAAACTGTGATCCTAGTCTCAATAAACCAAGTGTATTAAACAGTATCTTTCATTTATTAACAACACAACATGGTGTCAGAAGTCGTGTAATAAAAATAAAGAAGATCGGTCAAGAAAATGCCAAACCAAGCCACGCGTGACGCCGAAAATGGCGGACAAGAAGCTTTACGTACGAACTTAAAACAACTCCACATTTCGTCGGATCCAGCGAACAATAATGCGGAGGCGTGGAAGAGATGGTGGCAGCAGCTGGAATTATATTTGCTAGCCACAGGCCTAGACAAGTCAACTGAAAAACGTAAAATTGCCATTCTACTACATTTAATTGGAGAACGTGGTCTTAATATATTTAATACTTTCAACCTAAAGATAGATGAAAGCACACTCCACGAAGTCAAGTCCAAATTCGACAGATTTTTTGAGCCAAGAAGAAATGTGACGATGTGTAGATACCTATTCTTCACACGTAGACAGGAAAAATCCGAAAACATCGACGAATTCCTCACGGATTTGGAGAATAAAAGCAGAGAATGCGAGTTTGGCACGCTCAGGGAGTCATTAATTAAAGATATTTTTATAGCAAACCTCAACATAGATTTGTCACATGTACGTCAGAGGTTACTGCAAGAACCTGATTTATCATATCAGAGAATGCAAGAGCTGGCAAGGACACTTATAATCGCTCAGCAGGATGCTGAAAAAATCGTCAAAGGTACCAGTGTCGCCAGTGAAAACGTCATGCATCTCAGTCGGAGGAGCCGCGGTCGACAAGACGGTCAACAGCGAGCTTCCAGTCGCAGGTCGAGCAGTCGCCAGTCAGCTTCGAGCAGTCGCAAGTTAGCATCAGCTTCAAACAGCGACCACACCAGCAACTCGAAGAAATGCAGCCGCTGTGGGCAGTCTCATCGCTACAAATGCCCAGCGAAAGGCGCTCAATGCAGGTCATGTAAATCTTTTGGTCATTTTGCTAAATATTGTCTTAAGAATAAAAAAGTAAGTCAGTTGCAATCGTTTAATTCAGATAACAGTAGTCAAGAATATTTTGTTGGCATGTTGAACAGACAATTAAAGTCTAGTAAAAGTCATTCAGATAATTATGAGGATCACACCACACATAGTAGTCAGTCAAATAGTCAACACACAGTGACACATAGTCAGTCTAACTCACACAGTCAGGACAGAAGACACGGACACAAAAACACATTAGTAGTCAGTCAGTCACAGTCACCGTATCCCAATGATGAGAACAGTGACAAGTCGGAGAAATCCAACGTCAAGTCCAAAAGTCAACGTCCCCATTCCTATTATCTCAGTTATGAAAACAGTCACATATCTGAGAGGTCCATTGTCCAGTCAAATAGTCAAAATAGGAAATGTCAAAGTCCATATTTACATCTCAATGATGAAAATAGTCACATATCTGAGAGATCCATTGTCCAGTCAAATAGTCAAAAGAGAAAAGGTCAAAGTCCATATTCACATCTCAATGATGAAAAAAGTCACAAGTCTGAGGGATTACACAATACACAATGTCATCAACTTAGAAACAGTCGTCAGTATTCACAGTTTACACAGACACACAACGGATCATTAGTCAGTCACTCAGATATAAGTCGTACAGTAAAGAATGTCAACACTGTAGAAAGTAATCATACAAAACAGTCATGGGAAATTAACTTGTTAATAGGAAATAAACAAGTTAAATGCATCATAGACTCTGGTGCAGATGTCAACATAATGTCAAAGCAGACATTTCATAACCTGTCAAAAGTGTCACTTGCCAAATGTCAAATAAATGTCACAGGATTTGGTGGAAAATCCATTCCGATTTTAGGCAAGGTGAACATAAATTGTAAATTGTGCATCAATAATGATGACGTCGTCGAATCTATAATGTTTATAATAGCAGATTTAGATTGTCCAAATGTTCTTGGTCTACCAACATGTGAAAGGTTAGGAATAATAAAACGTGTCTTTTCAGTATCAAAACAAGATTTTAGTAAACAAATTCTTACACAATATAATGATGTTTTTCAGGGACTTGGATGTCTACCTCCAGTCTGTCATCTTAAACTCAAGCCTGATGCAGTACCATGTGTGGATCCGCCCAGGAAAGTTCCATTTGCATTACAAGGGAGATTACACGAGGAGTTGGATCGCATGATGGAGATGCAAGTTATTGAAAAGGTTACAAAACCAACAGAGTGGGTTAACTCAGTCGTCATAACCTTAAAAAGTTCAGGTCAGTTAAGAATTTGTCTAGACCCTAGAAATTTGAATAAAAACATAATGAGAGAATTTTATCCACTTAAGTCAATTGATGAGATTAGGTCTCAGCTCGAAGGGGCTGTATGTTTTTCTCATTTAGATGCATTCTCAGGTTTTTGGATGCTACGTCTGGATGAATATAGTTCTGAATTATGTACCTTTCAAACACCATTTGGTAGATATAAGTATTTAAGATTACCATATGGCATAAATGCCTCGTCTGAAATCTTTCAAAGAGTCATGATGAATCTATTCGGTGACATCGAAGGAGTCTTAATATTCATAGATGATATTTTAGTTTATGGTCCAAATGAGTCGGTTCATAATGAAAGATTACACAAAGTCATGCAAAGAGCTCGTCAAGTCAATTTAAAATTTAACAAGTCAAAATGTAAATTTTTAGTCACAGAAGTATGTTTTTTGGGTTATGTCTTCAGTAAAGATGGTGCCAGGGCAGATCAAGAAAAAGTCAAAGCCATTGTCAATATGCCCACACCAAAAAATGTCAAAGAGTTACAGAGAATATTAGGTATGATTAATTATCTAGGACCTTTTATTAGTAACTTGTCAGAAAAAACACAAGTATTAAGAAATCTTTTGAAAAAAGATTCAGTCTGGACTTGGGATGAGAATCAGAGTCAATGTCTCAAAAAATTAAAAGATGAGATTACAAACTCACCAGTTTTAGCACATTACAATCCTAAGATTCCATTAGTCTTGTCAGTTGATTCGTCAAAATCAGCATTAGGTGCAGTCATTTTACAGAAAAACAAACCAATTGCATATAGTTCAAAAACTTTAACTGAAACCCAGGAAAGATACGCGCAGATAGAAAAAGAGCTACTAGCAATTCAATTTGGTTGTGAAAAATTTCACCAATATGTATATGGTCATAGAGTCACAGTACATACTGATCACAAGCCATTAGTCTATTTATTCAAAAAGCCATTGCATGATGTCCCCGCTAGATTACAGCGTATGATGTTAACAGTACAAAAGTATGATTTAGAAGTCATACATGTACCAGGTAAAGAAATGTATATATCAGACACTTTGTCAAGGGCAGCTTTGAAAGACCATTACACACCTGAAAATGAGTCAGAAATGTCTTGTCATGTCAATTTAATGTATGCCAATTTAGCCATAACAAAAGAATACAGCACAAAATTGGCACAGGAAACCAAAAATGATGAATCCTTACAATTATTAAAAAAATATTATAAGGAAGGATGGCCCAAAAATAAGAACAATGTCAGTTCAATAGTCAAACCATATTGGAATATTCAAGGTGAAATACATGTAATTAAAGATTTAGTTTTCAAAGGTTCAAAATTAATAGTACCACAGTCAATGTATAAAGAAATGCTAGAAAAAATACATCAAGGTCACCAAGGTATAAATAAATGTCAGAAATTAGCAAGAGAATCTTTGTATTGGCCAAATATGTCAAGTGAAATTAAGAATTTAGTCGAACAATGTCTTGTATGTGCAAAATACAAACCATGTAATCAAAAGGAACCACTACAAAATTTTGAAATATGTAAATATCCATGGCAACAAGTCGGTATCGATTTAATGCATTTTGAAAGTTTAGTTTATTTAATTGTCACAGATTATTACTCAAAATACATAGAGATAGCATTATTAAATAAAAACAGTACTGCTCAAAATGTAATTACTCATTTAAAATCTATTTTTGCTCGTCATGGAATACCATTGTCATTGGTGTCAGATGGTGGACCTCCTTTTCAGTCAATTGATTTCAAAAATTTCATACAAGAATGGGACATAGAACATGTTGTTACTAGCCCATATCATTCACAGTCAAATGGTCAAGCTGAAAGTTCAGTAAAAATAATAAAAAACATGTTAAGGAAATGTAAAGAAAACAAAACAGATCCATACATAGCTTTATTACAGTATAGAAATACACCAAAAAATAATTTGTCATCACCAGCTCAATTGTTAATGTCAAGAAACTTGAGAGATAATATTCCAGTATCATATAAGAGATTAAAGCCAAAAGTAGTAACATTTCAGGATTACAAAGTGTCAGTCAAGAAAAATGATGACAATAAGTCAAGGTATTATGATAAAAATACTAAGTCAATGTCAATGTTACATTACAATGACCATGTCTATTTTAAAAGAAATCCCAAAAGTAACTGGGAACAAGCTATTGTCAAACAAAGATTGATGAACAATAGGTCGTACGTAGTTGAGGATGTCAATGGTGTACAGTATAGGAGAAATAGAATACACTTAAGACATAAGTATTCACATAACTATGCAAACCCTCCTATGCAATCCAACTCGTCGCAGGGGAGAGAGGAAGGTGACAGACAGGAGTCAAGACTACAAGAATCCTCATCTCATAAATCCTCAAGCGTAACAACCAGGTCAGGTCGTATTGTAAAACCACCAAGAAGGTTAATAGACGAAATAGATTAACCATGTAACTATTAACTAAGTAGTAATAAGAAGGTTGTCTAGATTAAATGTAACAAAGTAAATTAATAAGAATGTTGTCTAGTTTTAATATAACTTTATGTAACATAGAGCATGTTGTCTGGTAGATAAAGTCGCTTGTCATTGTATAACTTATTAATTGTTTGTCAGGGGTTTAATTTGAACTCAACAAGGGGGATGTTGTAACATCACTATTTAGTATGTTATTAATGTGTACACCACTAGATGTAATCTATGGTTCCGGTTGATACCTGGCACTCCGGCACTGCTATGTCTGGTCTCGTCTGAAATACCACGACCTAAATGTCTCTGTGTAAACTGTGATCCTAGTCTCAATAAACCAAGTGTATTAAACAGTATCTTTCATTTATTAACAACACAACAGGTATGATGGTATTTATTAGACGATACATTTATTTATAGGGTTGTTATGGTTAAGTTAGTGACTGTCGGTTGAGGTAACAGTTTTTAGGGTTCCGTTGCCAAATGGCAAAAAACGGAACCCTTATAGATTCGACATGTCTGTCTGTCTGTCCGATTATGTCACAGCCACTTTTTTCCGAAACTATAAGAGCTATGCTGTTGAAACTTGGTAAGTAGATGTATTCTGTGAACTGCATTAAGATTTTTACACAAAAATAGAAAAAAAAAACAATAATATTTGGGGTTCCCCATACATAGAACTGAAACTCAAAAAAAAAAAAAAACATCAAACCCATACGTGTGGGGTATCTATGGATAGGTCTTCAAAAATGACATTGAGGTTTCTAATAACATTTTTTTCTAAACTGAATAGTTTGCGCGAGAGACACGTCCAAAGTGGTGAAATGTGTGTGTCCCCCCCCCCCGTAACTTCTAAAATAAGGGAATGATAAAACTAAAAAAAATATATAATGTACATTACCATGTAAACTTCCACCAAAAATTGGTTTGAACGAGATCAAGTAGTTTTTTTTTTTTTAACCGTCATAAATCGTAAACCACAATTTACCTTTCATTCAGTCAACTCAAATTTAAAAATTAAAAAAAAAACATTTAATTTCATAAACATAAACCTTATGCATAAACCGTGAATACCTGCAGGTTTGTACGGAACCCTCGGTGCGCGAGTCCGACTCGCACTTGGCCGGTTTTTTGTTTACGTAACATCACGCCTTGTTTTCCTAAAGGGATGGGCTGAGATGTATAGCAAACCTACATTTTGTCAGTTACCTTTAAATCCCAAGTAATCGGGGGCGAGCCAATTGCCATCAATCAGACTCCGGGCTGCTTCTGAGAAATTCTAGATATAAAATCCCAATAACACTTTGCCCGACCTGGGATTGAAACACAGGACTTCGTGGGCAGCGGTAGCTCTTGCAACCACTACACAAACGAGACAGTCTGAGTTTTGTCACTTATTTTACCGTAATAGATTAAAAAAAATGTAATATAACGGAAGACGTTGTTGCAGTATCCAAAAGTGTCATCCTTTTCATGTCATCTTTTTAGATGCCGCTTTTGCTTTAAAATTGTTTGTGGTATATTACATGTTACTTTAACATAAGTGAAAGGTTGTTTATTTAGTTTGCCCAAAGCCCTGATTCCCTTTTTGTAAAAAAAAGAAAGGATTTTTCTTACCAGTACTCTTCTCTTACCACTTACCGGCCTCTACAAAAACTTTTTAAAACACACACGACATTACATTTCACTTTTCATTCACAAAATTTCCTTCCAACTCAAATGCCAAACATCACGGTAGCTCACGTACTGATGCCGTTTCCTTCCATCCACTCCTTTATATACGAACCTTATCTTCGTTGAAGCTGAAACTTTCAGTGGAGCTGAAAACCTTGGGATCCTTGCGCATGAGTTGCATGCGAGCCGTCTTAGGGGAAGACTCCAATTTGTTTCAGGCCTGTTACGTGTCTAATCGGTTAAGGAAGTTTGGCAGGGATGTGATATGCTGTAGGTTTCGCGAAAGCTGATAACGTGGGTGGGTAGGAGTCTAAGTCATATCGATTAAGGAGTCTTCTCAATATTTTTGCATAAGCTATGAGAAAGAGCTAACGATTATTAGATTTACGATTGAACAATATTGTTCCTATGATTAAAGATTTTTGCTTCGACATAGTTTTTATATCTTAGAAAGTTTTATGTTTCGGCGGGTTGTGATAATTAACGCCATCTGAAAGGAAAGCAGCAAATTAGGTTAATATACATAACGAAGCTAGGGTTAGGACAAGTAAGGACCAAAAACTGCCTTACCAAGTATCGTATCGTTTCTAGAACACAATAGAATAGATATACCACTCCACTCTTCTCTCTTTTTACTATTGCAAACATTTCCGCCACGACTTTGTATGAAATTTTGGCCTAAAACCCGCCGTGTCGGATCCCATCCCCGCGCTGTGACTTTGTTTTCACTCAGCGTTCTTACCGACTTTTTTTCTTTTTGCTGGGCTCTTAAGGGTCGTAGTGTGATGTAAAATAACCTAAAACCTTCCTCAAGAATTGGGCTTTCAAATGCAAAAAGAAATTTTCAAAGCCCGTAATTCCAGAGATTACGCCCTAATCCATATATTTTTTATTTATTTAATCATTAAATTCGAGCAACAAGATTCATAGTGTTAGTAACAATGTGCAATGAATATAAACACAACTAGAAATTTTACTTTTTTTTAATAATATGAGCAGGTATAGATTTATTATGTAAGATGAAGGAACATTAGTTATTATTTAGCCTCTATCTTTGCCACAGCAGCTGCTCTACGCGAGGTTTTGTACAATTATATAAATAAATTTCAAACTTCAAGAACAAAAAACGTCCCCAATATTGTAAAATGCAACTAACTATAAATTTTACACAATCACATGATTCAACTCTTTAAACCAATCGATGCCATCCACCTATCTAGCAAACTATAAAGCATAGTGCACAAGTTGCAGCCAACAAGTCATCAAAGAGTAGTTAGCAAATACTTGAGCAGTTAGGGCGCATTTCGCAGTGCCGGGTACAGGCGGGCTTGCCTCTTGTGAGTTTAGGGGGCTATTCTGATAGTTTCAAGTAAATAGCTGCGAAGGAAAGCGGTATTTTTCAGACTGAGAAAGGTAGAAAAATGTGCCTCAATTATGAAATGCGTGAAGTGAGTATTTTATGTATTTTTTTATTTGTATTTGTTTACGAGGCAAAGTTTCGTGCAAAAAATGTTTGTACCAACCTAAGTTGTGACAAACAGACAGCCCAATTGCCAAAAAGTTTTTGTAAGACCTAGTTGCATATCAGATACCTACTCTTCTATTAAAGTTGCATCCAGTTGTGGTTTGCCAAAATGTCAGTACACCATCATCAGCAGCCTATAATGTTCCCACTGCTGGGACACAGGCCTCCTCTCGGTGAGAGGGAGTGGCCCATAACCCACCACACGGGCCCAGTGCGGGTTGGTAGGTGTCACATGTCTTCGAATTTTTGGTTCTAGACATGCCGGTTTCACGCGATGTTTTCCTCCACCGTTTTGAGAGCAGTGGTGATGAAATAATTTGCACAAAGTAAAGCGCCTGCTCAGGTTCGAACTCACGACCTAATACTCGTAAGTCGTGGCCGTTACCACTGGGCCACCACTGCTCTTCAGTACACCATCGGTTGTTGTAATTCGTAAGAGTGTTGATACTCGAGAAAAACCACTCGATAAAATAATGGCTGGAATCTCGATTAGTTTCGATAATCGGATCAGAATGCTCGTCGCCAGTCTGCCTGGGGGTCTACATAACAATGACGCGTGCGCTCAAAATCGTCCGCAAATTGAACTATAACTTAGTTTCTTACTGTCTTCTGAAACTTGAACCGCGCGGACACGTTCTGTAATTGAACGAAAGGGACTGATTTTCAGGAGTAGCCTAACCGGCTTGTTTAGGCACAGTCATTAACAAAAGTCGACTAAAACTTTAGTAAAGCTGAAGTAAAATTAAAAGAATGTCAACTCTTCGCTCATATAGCGCTAAAATGCAATGTATCAAATATTTACATGTCAATGTAGTTGATGTGTATCCGTTCCAGTGCTAAGCGACTTTTGTTGCTCATTGTACCATTCATGTATGTAAAGTATTTCATGTATAATGCTTTTATAGCCTTCAACAATAAATATTACACTCACCAAACGGTTTACAGGGATGGTCTAAACTAAGAAGAAGTCAGAATTGGGAATTCATCTTGCCAAAAAAAATAATGTGCTGTTCTTGAATTTGAATAACACAACATGTTTGAAAAATATCACTGCCTTAAAAGTGATGTAGCTTTCATGTAAAAGCTGCATCACTTTTAAGGTAGTAAAATTTTGTTGTTAAATTTTCATGGTTTATAAAATACGAGAACACACAACAACAGTAACAGTTAAATATTAATATAACTTGTTCAAGGTTTTCACCCGCCACACATATTAACCTTTATCCCTTTTTTCACGAGACAATACATTTATTCCGAAAATTTACATCGTTTCACAAAATTTCGTACAAAATCCGCAAAGAATATCCGTGAAATATTTTCGGTCGTCACTTATCATCATAGATTAAATTTTCACCTTCAGCTAACTGTAAAAATCCATTACTTCCGCCAGATGTCACCGAAATCAAATGTCGCTGGCACATGAGTGGCGTGGAGCTGAAAATCTCTAAAGCTACCGATGAATTATATTTTTACTAAAGCGAAACGAGAGTATTGTTTGGACTTAAACAAATTCTAATAATTTTTTAACCCCAGCGCAAAAAGAGGGGTGTTGTGTGTGTGGGGGGGGGGGCGCTATATGTGTCTTAAGCGGGTGAACCGATTTGAGTGCGTTTTTTTAATTGATAAGAAACAGTTCAGACGTTAGGACATGACGATCCTCTGATCAAGTTGTATGCAATATTACCTACAACTTCTTATTACATTTAAAGGGCCACTTTAGAGCCAAGAGGGAATTTTTAGAGGTTTTTGTTTTGGTCGAGGTTTTTAGAATTTTTCTTATTAAAAGGTTTTATTTACTTCCCTTCAATTTGAATATGAAATTTTGAAATCGATATTTCACTATCCACCATTTCACTACCATACTGAATCCAGCCACGGCATGCGGAACTTAAGTTGATCGGTGAGCCACAGGGCCCCCGTAAATAAGTACTAAAGAAGAAAACCAATGAATCTCGAAGAATATTTGTACTCAATATCTTCAGAGTCGTAAGATGCTGAAAATTCGAATACAGTCGGTTAACTAGTGATGTGAATGTGAAGATCATGAAACTTATCAGTATTTCATTCAAATCACATCAACAAAAGAGTACCTTCAATCACACGAAATACATTATATAATCTAAAAAAGCCGACCTTGCAAAAAATAAAACAATTTCGCTGCGGAAGCAAACTAACCTCTCTATTCCTTTCCCATTCCAGGCTGTGCCACTGAAACACAAAGTTTTTTTAATCGACAGACAGACGGACAGACATTAATCAACGTCGATCAGTCGCAGGCACAGACTCACAACAAATTGGGAACCGATGGAGTTTTTATGGAGTATCGGCCCTTTTGTCTTTGGACAACGGAAGAGAGTTACTGAATATTAAGTTAGTTGTTGATTAGAATTCGAGTGGTATCTACATGTTTTGATTGATTTTATATTAGGGAAGGAAAAGTAATTTCCCTTTCACCTACTTATTAAAAAAATTGCCATAATTGTTTTCTATCACTTACCCTATGTGTGTGAACCTACATTAATTGAATTAAATGATGTTTTACGTATCATTAAGATGCGTTACGTACCCTGGTGGGCACAGCAATTTTTTTAACAAGGAAGTTCAGGCTCCCTAATCGTGGGCATTGCCCTATCAAACTGTCTAGCCTTTTTGACGTTGTTGAGGTCGGCTTCCAGTCTAACTGAATGCAGCTGCATTCCAATATTTTACAATGAGCGACTTTATACGGATATATGGTCATCGTTAAAAAATACTTTATGGCGTTTTAGCACAATATTCTTTGTGTACTAATGAGGTTGATGATTGGGACTCCTTTTTCTGCACTTAGACTCTCATTCAGTCCGTTGTGGCTAGCAAAGCCAGCCTAGCTCCAGCCAAAAGCACGCAAGCTTTGTTCCGAAGATTTCTTCACGTTGAGAACCCACGGATTCGCAATCCAGGATGACGTGGGCGGCTGATTCCTCGGCGTCAAAGCAGCCCCTGCAAAGTGGGCTGTCTGTGGCGCCTATATTATTAAGACATGTTTGTTCAGAAGATACTGTAAAACAACACTAATGTACATCATATATTTTTTTTTAGTTTTATCATTCCCTTATTTTAGAAGTTACGGGGGGGGACACACATTTTACCACTTTAGAAGTGTCTGTCGCGCAAACTATTCAGTTTAGAAAACAATGATATTAGAAATCTCAATATCATTTTAAAGACCTATCCATAGGTACCCCACACGTATGGGTTTGATGTTTTTTTTTTTTTTGTGTTTCAGTTCTATGTATGAGGAACCCCAAATATTATTGTTTTTTTTTCTATTTTTGTGTGAAAATCTTAATGCGGTTCTCAAAATACATCTACTTACCAAGTTTCAATAGTTTAGTTTAAGTTTTAATAGTTTCGGAAAAAAGTGGCTGTGACATACTCTGACAGACAGACAGACAGACGGACAGACAGACATGACGAATCTATAAGGGTTCCGTTTTTTGCCATTTGGCAACGGAACCCTAAAAAAGATTATACCATAATAAAAAAATATCGTTTCTACCTAGGTAGGTAAACCTCCAACAAATTCTTTAGAATAAACTGAAACTTAAGTTTAATTAAAATCATTTAAAGCCAAAATATAATATTACAAATCCACGAAAATCTACATTTATTTATATTAACAAAATCCAAAATTTCATTAACACACAACGAATATGGAAAACTCCAATCTGACTTTATAATTGTACGGAACCTAGTCGAATTGTTTCGCTGAAGACAACTTACTTTGCATATTTCAGTATTAATAATTAGGAAGTCTGTATAGCGCACAAAATGCGATTTATTCCGATTTCCAGATTTTATTATTGTTTGGTGCAGTGGTTAGAAGGATGAGTAGGATTCTAGTTCGATTCTGGTTAAGTAACGAAAATGTTAACGTGTATCACGTAAGTTTCTTAACTAAGATGTATAAGAAAATAGGCTGTAGTTCGATTCTGATTAATATGTAGGGTATAATTATAATTTTCCTCAATCAGTATTTTTTCTCTTAAGCAACACACTTAATACACCGGCAGAAACTACAGAACGCCATCTGCTGCGATCCTTTATACCATTTTACCTCGTTTACGTTTAGACAAGAGTATCATAGAATAGGCACACTTTTCTTAAATTTGGGAAGTAGCCCTCATGATCATTTTCTTGTCCTTTTCCCAATTTACTTGGGGTCGGCGCAAATCTTCCTCCATACTTCACAATATTTCCACATAAAAACTCAATCGACATTTAGGTTCATAATCTCCGTCACAGACATACCTCACCTACTTTATTACGAAGAAATAGCACGACCAATACAATCACCACCAAAAAAAAAAACTCAACGAAACCATTTCCACATTATTCTCGAGTGAAGCTACGCGCTACGCGGCTACGCCGTGCTACGAGACTACGACGCTACGCCCCCCGACTTACGTATTCGGTATTTCTCGGTCGACGTCACCGTCTTCGCGAGTCGTCGGCTCCTTCCGCCCCGCTGCGTCCGCGCACCGCCGCCATAGATCGTATTATAAGATTTGTTAAAGGATTGCGTGGATTTTCTTCTCAATAAGATCTTTGACTCGTCTGTTATAATTTGTTTTTAGTTAATTGACTTAAACTTGATTGTTTGGTATTGTTATATTTGTGTTTTCTTAACTGAATTTAAATTTACTGGTATAATTTGGGATTTCGTCCTTTTGGTATACAGTTATTCGGTCATATGTTATATGGTCAAAAACCTCTCCGTGCCTCGGAAAGCACGTTAAGCCATTGGCCCCGGCTATCATTATTGGATCTTTGACAGTCGTTACGTGTCTTTAGAAGCCCGAAAATCTCAAGGTCAGTCTTACCAAGGGGTAACATGTTACCCAATAACCGGGTTGTAAAGGTCAGATAGGCAGTCACTTCATGTAAAATACTCATATTTTGCTCCATCCGGTTGGACTGAAAGCCAACCTTTTTTGGCAAGTCAGATGAATATAACGTATAAGAGTCAAAGTAACGACCTTTTTTGGAAAATAAACATTAACCAGACACAATTATTATAATGCACAGTGAAGTCACGGAAGTCCAACTTTCTACATGAAAGTCTTTCATACGATTTTTCCTGTGAGATGCTGGATGACGGAGGCAAGTTTAGAAGTAGACACAATTATTATAATGCACAGCGAAGTCACGGAAGTCCTACTTTCTACATGAAAGTCTTTCATACGAGCTCCTCTCAGATGCTGGATGTTGCAAGCAAGTTTAGAAGTCACACAGAGTATATCTCGACGGCGCGTTAAGTAGCTCAACTGATCCGGACTGACACACGACTGAGACCAACACTATCTACTGAGTTTTATACGAGATTTTATAGAGCTGATAATACCTTGTATAAGTATTGAACGAATGGACTAAAACCTAAATATTCTAAACTGTTGAAGTGCTCTACGCCTTTCATAAATGATAAATGATTTCATAAAACTACGTACAGAGGTAATGTTTGTTCAGAGTAATGTTAAATGTCTTCCAGCATACTTGCGATAGGAGAGAAGATAAAAAGAAATGTATCTGTATCTTGATCATGGGCCGTTGTGTATATGCTAGTTGCGCGGTAAACTCTGTTTTCGCGAAGCAGGATTGCATATGAAATGCGTAGATTGCATACATGTGACGGTGTAGATGCCGCTACAATATAAGATAAAGATTTATTTTCTCGCCACAATATAAAGTACATTTAACACAGTTTAAGAACAATACATAACTACTACATTTTAATAATTATACTGTGGAAGACTGGTGCCTAAGCTAGACGTAAGGCCTGTATTTCAGGACACCAGGACTCCCCCCCATTCTGAGATAGGTACATTTTGTAAAAAATTATGTACTCGCACATTATTAAATGCGGTAGAATATTAAGACTAATTTTAACAATAATCATTAATTGCAGTGTCAGTAACTGAGTGAATATGTGTCATATATGAGTGTGTGGGTGTGTGTGTGTGGGAGGGAGAGTAATATGATTAAATTGTTTTTTAAAGAAAAAAAAAAATTGGTATATTGCGTTAACAACATTTAGTTTACGTTTTAAGTTAATTTATGTGTTAACAAGTTATATCGGGGCAGCAAGAAGTTAAATGTAACTCTGAAACAAAGCAGTGTATCCATTTCTAAACGTCAAAAACTTTCGTCCTTCATAATGCTTTTGATCCAAATGTCTAACCAAACATAAAATACCATAACTTAAACTAAACTTAGAGCTCGCCTTTGTTAATACATGTGTACGTTTTTAACAAGATCATCATTATCTATATAGCCAGAACGCTAGTTAGATGTTGATGAGCTAGTTGGGGTTTAGAGAATAAAATACTGTCAAAAACTTCGTTTGGAAGACAAATACTATTACAAAACCTGAGGCAATAGACCTGCATAACAGCAGCAAAAAAAACAGGTGTTTTTGTGTTTTAGCACGCTAAGGCGTTATTCCTCACGTTTGTCAAACCTCGTACCCTCGGGCGTGAATTTCACGCGGTTTCACGCCCGAGCTACTGCTACTGCTGTGTGCTACTTAACTCACATGTATCTTATACTATTTTATAGCTCATCTACACAAATAAATAAAATTGGAGTGTCTGTTTTTAATATTAAAATAACTACTTTTTACTAAGTGTATATGGATGTATACACGGTACATATACCAAAACAACATATTTTACAATTTTTGTCTGTCTGACTGTCTGTCTGTTCGTTCCGGCTGATCTCTGAAATGGCTGGACCGATTTTGACGAAACTTTCACTGGCAGATAGCTGATGTTACAAGGAGTAACTTAGGCTACTTTTGTTTTAGAAAAAATAAATAAAAGTTTAAAAAAACTAAAAACACGCTGAATTTTGAGACGTATGTCAGCGTAGTTTGTGACGTGTGTAAGCATAGTTTTCAAAGACAGTTTTTATGAAAAACTTTTTGTTAAATACCACGCGGACGAAGTCGCGCGTAACAGCTATTACCTATAATATAACCTGAATTAACACATCTTACCGCGGTAGTACGTCCTCCTGCGTTAATTTCCGACATCCACGCGGGCGAAGCCGCGGGCAAAAGCTAGTATGACATAAACCCGAACTTAAGTCACCCTCTGTGACATAAGTAGTGAAAAGTAGTGAAAATATTGGCCTCCCTACGCACCAATACAACGTAGTTGAAATGTCAGATTAATAGTTCATAATAATCTTATCATATTTACTGTTTTTCTTTTTTTAAATTCTATTTTTGTTTTTCATTTTATTTTCGTAATTTGTTATTTCTTTTCTCTTATTTAAGTGTACACCTAGACTTAACTTAGCAATTAAGCGCTAATCTGGCGTCCTTGTAGTCAATGCTGTGTTTACCTGTAATTGGCATATATGTTAGAATATTACCTTATGATTTAATGTTTGTATGTATATATATGTGCTGTGGGTGAACCTTTAAGTAAATAAATAAAAGTGAACAAAGCGTGACTTAAATGCGGGTTTAGGTCACACATTGATATTAAAGACTTTTGTTATATTTCTTGCCGTACCTTTATTATATTACCAGCTCTATACATATGCACATAAAATCAAATCGCGGGTGTGCTCTGTGGCGTGTAACAGGCGTCGAGTCAACTCCACCGCGGCGCGCGGCGGCGAGACGCGCCGATATCGCGCGTTTGCCATTTCACTTACCTTTATATTTACTCACAAGCTTTGTATATGAAGTGGGTAAGTGTATATCGTGGGGTGAAAAGACGCATCGCATACGAAAGAAACATTCATGGAATTTCGAAACTTTAAGTGTAAAATTACAATTTTCAGTTCATCATTCTCCTGCTCTTATTCTTCCAATTTATTTGTGGTCGGTGCAACATGTCTTTTTCTTCCGCACTGATCTATTAGTCGTCATCTTGGTAGTCACCCCCATTCTATCCACATCATCATTCACACCGTTCATCCATCGTTTCTTTGGTCTCTCTTTGATAGCCATCGATAAAACTTTGCTCACGTCATTTTCATCATTCCTCCATTTTGCGTGCCCATACCATGACAACCGATTACCACACAACTTTTCAGCTATCGGTGCTACTTTTAGACTTTCTTTATTCAATAGTTATTTGGAGATAAATAGTAGAAAGATTTAAGTACTGGAACGTCTTCTAAAAGTTTCACTCTTGGTCCCTAGCTTCAAGGGTGTTAAGGCCCAACAGCTCGCCACATACTGACCTTTTTTTTTGGATGGGAAATCATCAAATGACTTCTCCCGCTCTGGGCGGAGCGGGAGGGCGTGTCAGACTTTTACTGACTAAAACCCACCCGTGTTCCTTCAGTTGCCCATGTGCCAGGGTCACGGTATCTCTTTCGAACAATCTCGCGACCCTGGCAGGGCCACATACTGACCTGCAGGATTATTTATCTCTCTCTGGCTCCCTCCACCCTAGTCATGTGTCTGCAAATTAAACTCTACCGGTACAAACCCAGAGTTTGGAGTGTGAAAGCCCCACCACGACGTCAATGTAGGCTATGGGGAGATTGTTATTATATTTTAGGTCAATCATAAAAAAGGTGTTACTGCTAAGTTTATTGTTAGACCTTGAACTACGTTTAGCCATCCTATACATCAAAGCTCTGACATAATGACCCTGTCTACCCGCTGTTGATGTATATTCTTATTATAACTATTTAACTGCGGTTTTACTTACAATTAATTCTATAAAATGTAAATTATATAGGTAGAATGAGAGAAAGTCGCGCATGATAGTTTAAAACACATTAAATTGTACCACCCAGTCACCTGAAAAAGGAGCAACTATTTAGCGTTAAAATGCAGAACTACACATAAGTAGGTAGACATCTTAGCGTGGGGTTCAGAATGCTTCTGTGATATAAAAGTCTTACCCACATAATAAAAGTGCAGGGAGCGTACATATTCGTACGTGACAATTTTCCTTCACAATGGAACATGTCGCAGTCAACTTTTGTATTTTATACACGAATCTGGTCTGTGCAACAGGAGGCAGGTATAGAATATTATATGAACCAGCATTTTTATACAGATTTTTTCAGATGAGTTCGAATAACACAAAGCCATCTTTACTTCTACAAATAAATATTACTAGCTTCTGCCCGCAACTTCGTCCGCGTCAATTTTTTGCTCCCCTGACCCTTCCCGTCGCATCGAATTGCCTGCCAATTTTCGTCCATGTTTCGTTGCTGCTCCGCGCCTTTTGATCGTAGCGTGATGTTATATTACCTGGTTATGTTACCTTCTTAAATAAATAGGCTACCCAACACAAAAATATTTTTTTCAATTCGAACCAGTAGTTCCTGGGATTACCGCGTTCAAGACAAACAAACTCTTCAGCTTTATAATATTAGTATAGAAGTGTAGATATTGATTTAATTTAATCAGCCTATGATGTTCCCACTGCTGGGACACAGGCCTCTTTTCGGTGAGAGACAGTGGGCCATAATCTACCACGCGAGCCCAGGGAGGATTGGTAGATATAACATGGTTGCCTAGAATGCCATGGCTGTCTTGAGATGGCCCATTGTTTATTTTGTAGCGTTCATTGTTTTTGTTCTGTATTTTTGTGTTGTACAATAAAGTATAAATAAAAAAAAACGAAAGTACATATGATTTGAAAAAGTCACTTTGGTACTCGGTTTCGAACCGACAACCTCATGCAAGAGAGGCGGGTGCTTTAACCACGGCCAGTCACGACATTAATTTCATCTCTTTTTTTTTTTATTGATAAATTACATCGAAATCTATTCAGACGTTTTTCATCATAACATTATCCAAGTCACAAATCTACTCGTTTATTTTCTTAATAGACTTGTAGTGTTTTATTCGTTTTGTAGTTGCAATTGCTCTTCTAAACAACTACAGTAAAAACATTTTCTAATCCCACTTTTTATCCTCCAAACGTCATATACCATACAAGTATAATATCTATACATTGATCTATACCGGAACACGTAAAGAAATACTGTTCGTCGTAGCGTGCAGCGATTGTGAACGAATCAACCGTTCACGCTTAATCAGAACCTCATTTCTCCTTAAACAGCCCTTCCTGGGACACCACGTATACTATGAACTTTATTATCATTTATATACCTTTTATATTTGGTTGGAAAATCATCAAATGACTTCTTCCGTTGTATGCGGAGCGGGAGGGCGTGTCATACTTTTACTGACTAAAACCCACCCGTGTTCCTTCAGTTGCCTGTGCCAAGGCCACGGTGACTCTTTCGGATAAATCGTCTTGAGACCTATCAGTACCGCCTCTCAGTTAGGTTTTGAACCTTCGACCTACAACTCGTTAGTCACAGATATATTGGCGGTTATCTTAAATTTTTCATTTATGGTAATGTACACTAATGCACAATTGTATAGGATGTATTTTAGACTTGGATACGCGGACAAAGTCACGGGGCCTGCCCGTTGAAAATATTAGTAAAAGTTACACAGTTCACTGTATTTATGGACATCCTTGGTATTAGTGTTATGTTGTGAAAATCTGGATAGGACATGGCTGTTAGGTCGGCTAGTATTTCAATAATACACAACGCCCTTTGATATTTTTCATCGGGTATTAAAATATACTGTATCCACCATGCGATAACACACATTTTGACCGCAAAGATATTATTGACCCGACGAAAACTTCCGACGCTTGGGTGTTTGAACGTCGATTTTTCTGCCACCTTGTACCTATATTATGTAAATATATTTCGTATGAAAAAAAAAAAACAATTGTTGAATGCAATCTAGTTTCTGTAATAACTGGATAGCAATCTCCACATTATCCATAAACGAAGTCCAAAGTCTCAGTGGTCATATAAACAATTTCCTCGAGGACAATGGTGCCGATTCCCTTATTCACAAACTAAACTAAATTTAAGTTCAGTGCATCTTTTTCTTTCTATTTCATTAAGAAAAGGACAGAAGATAAATTTTAGTTTAGTCCTGTCAAATTAATCAACGCTCCATACAAGTTTAGACGTGATTAAAAACTTGCCTACTAAAATTACGTCAATTTACGTCAAGCGCTGATTAATTTGACAGGACTTAACTAAAATTTATCTTCTGTCCTTTTCTTAATGAAATAGACAGAAAAAGATGCACTGAACTTAAATTTAGTTTAGTTTGTGAATAAGGGAATCGGCACCAATATCTTGGTATATTCGCTTAGAAATATAATTTAATCCGCGCACAATGGTCACATTGTGTGGTGGTGAGGACATATCCCTGGCTTTTTTACTTGAATAGAGGGGAAATAAGAAGGTATTGTATATATTCTACATATATCGGTATAGTCCTGATTGATCCGGGAAATAACTTACTCATGTTAAATATAATATTTTTAAGTTGGATGAAGACTATGTTAAAGCCTGTGTTGAACAATCAATAATTTTAAATAGATTACTTTTTTAACCGAATCTACAAAAGAAGGAGGGTCTCAATTCTGTTGCATTTTTTTATGAAGTCCGTAATTTATGAACCGATTTAGAAAAAAAATCTTTTATTTGACGTATACCACGTATTAGGTCATCATCATCATCATCATTTCAGCCAAAAGACGTCCACTGCTGGACATAGGCCTCCCCCAAGCTCCGCCACTTGGACCGATGACCTTGTGAAGGCCGCAGGAACCCGCTGGATGCGGGAAGCACAAAACCAGTCGAAGTGGCGGAGCACGTATTAGGTGATGTCACATAAATTTATAGGACTTCTTAGTAACAGCCGGAGTTTGGAAGCTGGCGGTGTGACACCCCCGTGCCTCGGAAAGCACGTTAAGCCGTTGGTCCTGATCTCTCTCCGGTCGTGTCGGTTTGTTGTCCCATCGGACTATGAGAGTGAGGATAGAGCGTGTGCACCTGTGTCTGCGCGAGCACATGTGCACTATAATATCTCCTGCGCCGATGTCTAGTCTCCGTTGAGATTCGTCGCCATGGCCGAAATACGATCAAGAGGACTACATATACATACATCATACCATTAATAATTTGATTGTTAACCTGGCACTCGCAATGAGTA
The DNA here is from genome assembly GCA_947507805.1 of Aporophyla nigra. Classification (NCBI taxonomy): domain Eukaryota; kingdom Metazoa; phylum Arthropoda; class Insecta; order Lepidoptera; family Noctuidae; genus Aporophyla; species Aporophyla nigra. The sequence goes on along the minus strand of OX382292.1, from coordinate 17,907,434 downwards.
CTCCAACTGTACAATTTATAGTATAATAGCAAGCATAGTTCTGCATAACTAGCCATTCTGTAATAGAAGCATTCACCTGTGAATTTGTAACAACAATACTACGTTGTACAACGAGTTTAGTAATTACTATATGTATAGGTAATTATAGTTATTAGGGTCTATTGAGATGAGACAGCATTGTTAATTGTTGGCGTTGCGTGACGTGACGCGTACCTATTCGTAGTGTAATGTCATGCTACTATTGAAATGTTACAACGACACATAGTTCTTAGACCAAATTCGGAATTGAAGCGACCATCTTGTTTTTAACGGACGAAAAAATAAAGGAGGAGGAGTTTCTCAAGTCGACGCGTATATTTTTTTTAATATCGCTTTTTATTGAGTTTATTTTTTGGCTAGGTTTATACTTCGAAGTTGTTCCCATTTAAAATTGAAAATCAAAGAATAAACTTTTTAGTCGAATTAAGCTCCTATTGTAAATTACTAACTCAGAGTCGACGCCAATTATACATAAAAGCTTCAAATACAATTGTAGTAAAACTCAGGTCACTATGTTTGATAACTGTTTTATTATTTCACAACCAATGTTACCCCACAAAATCCCGTTGATACACGTCCGCACAGTACCGCTGACAGGTCAAAATCCCCCCGCTCGCCGAGTGTTGCCGACTCATCACATCGATTGTAATCGATTATACCTAGCATTTTATTTGGTTTATTTCAAGTTAGGCATAATTCGTAATTTAAAATGTTTAAATATTTGGCATTAGAAATCACAAGCCTTACACAATAATGGCAGCATGATTGCATTGCGTTGATTGGTTTAAAAACCATATCTGTGACGGTCGTGAATCATATTTTAATCAACAATTGTTTGTATACCAAAAAAACTCTGTCTTTTTAAAAATCTATTGTAATTGATTTAAAACCTTATTTTTAAAAATGCTTGAATATTCAAATGTGATTTTAAAGTTATTTTATTGCCAACATAAATAAAAATAAGGTCGTCTTTTGCATGCAAACTTTACAATAAATTTACCCACATTATATATATCCTGTACTACCCTTCCTCAGGTTTACGTTTAAGCTTTGTCGAATTGGGAATACACTGGAATCTGTAAAAATGTAGTCAGCGACGTGCGTCAGATCTCCACAATAAAACTAGAGATCACCGCGGTTTGTATTCAGCAAGATCCGGAGACCCCAACGAGTATTAATTTTGATTTTACTGTTTAGGATACTAAACTACTTCAGGAAGAAGAAAAATTATGGAAATGTCGACGGAATCAGTAAACACATTACGATTTAAAAGTTTTTATTTGTCACATTTTTGCATGTAATACCATTGCTCTAGTATAAGCAACAATCTGCCTCCTAGCCTTCCAATTATGTTGGGGTCCAATTTAACCAGATGCAGCTAAATAGATACAAGTATTTTACAAGGAGTGACTGTTTATCTGACCTCCACAACCCAGTTTCTGGGTAACAAGATACTTACTCCTTGCTAAGACTAAATATCACACTTATCCTGGGCATTTATTCGTAGTGACTGTCAAAGATCTTCGAATGACGGCCAGGAGCGACGGCTTATAGTGCTTTTTGAGGAACAGAGGACTCTCGATTTGGAATCAGATCACCTGTCCTCGACCGCAGCAAGTGTAGCTGAACCTACGTAGGATCGACACATGCGTACGTTATTATATATCTACGAACGTCGATTCGTATCCGAACCTTACACGTAAACGAAAGAAAATCAGGACGTGCGGCTTTCACGCAGTATTGAACACGACGCATGGAGCTTTACAGCTGTGACTTAGTATACTGCGTATACAATGTAACACCTATCTATTATATAGTTTGTCCTATTGTTAACCAAATAAGCCTTCTGTTATACAATAACAATGAGGTTTAGGATAACGTATATATGTACGGTGGCAATTCTGACTGACTGATTTGGCTTGACCCATGAGTTACTTTTTTGTATGGTGTCTGACGAAAAGAATATCACCATCTTATTTCTTCCCGTGGGTGTGATAAGAAGCGACTAATGGAGTTACTAGAGAATAGGCAGCAACGTTCTGTATGCCACCACCATACTGCCGTTGCCAACACGCCTGCCAAGCGTGGCGATTATTGCAAACCCCCCTAAATTGGGGGATGCCTATGTCCAGCAGTGGACGTCTTCGGTTGAAATGATGATGATGATGAGTTATCAGCATCCGCTGCCTACCCTTTTCTCAACTATTTTGAGGTTGAATTACCTATGAAGTATTTGAATCTTTGGGACATTAAAATAAAAACTAGGGTGATTGAATTCGATCAAATTGGCTATCAAACACCAATGTGTTTAAATATTTATGTGAAAAATATATCTAGACAAAACATAAACTCACGTTGATTCTGGGGAATGCTATGAGGCCAATTCTACCTTAAGAAAGTTATAATGCTGATTCTAGTTTGTAAAGTCATATTTTTTCAGCCGCGAATCACATTTTAATCAACATAAACTTAATATCGACCTGCTAATTACAAATTTGATATTCACAGGCTATCCAGACGATTTACCCTACAATTTGCCTTAAACGTTTACGAAAATTGCACAATTTTTACCCAGTTACCTACAAAAAACCTTTCACCTATATAAGAAACAACAGGCAATTAAATCGTAATCCTCTTCCTACGAGAAAAGAAAAGATAAGTGACTAAAACACCACTCTCATCACACAAAAGAGAGTCAGCAACATTATTTCAAAAACCCAACGAAGAACCATATCATTAAAAGGATCCCTCACACATGAACATAATTTGTGATACCCTAAGTAGGTAATACAATTTCCAAGATATAAAGTCAAAGAGCTTTCACCCCCCTCCCTTTCAACCCCTTTCATCCCCCTACGGTGTCGCAATAAACTTAATTACGTTAATACGACCTCAATACGTGATGCTTACAGCGTAGGGTGTACATCAGTTTTGGGGGCGTAATTATAATTATTATGTTTTATATGATTATTTAGGGACCTATTTGGGCAGTTTGCTCGAGGGGTTGTTATGTATATAGTTAATGTAAGAACTCATGTTATGTAACTATTCCAAAAAAGGTAATTGCAATTTCTAATGTTAGTATTCAGAAGTCATAAAAATATAATTTTTAAGACATATAAAGCAAAAGGGGCGTAAATAACTAGGTACACACTTTTTGACTAAGTAGTAAGATTATAATAATTATAAAATTATTGTGTTGTATCTGCATTAATTTATCAACATAGTGTGGGCATTTCTTTACTAAATATATCAAGGCTTGTAGAATTTTTGATTCTAATCTAACCTACATTATGTACGAGAGATTGGACCTCGATGTTGTCAAGTAACGAGAATTTCGTTTCTTATACAATGATTTTTTTATGACTCTAGATTTAAAATTCTAGATTTTTACGCTGAAAACGTAACCCGGCAATCCTCTAAGCCATGCCAACATGTCGACAGTAGCTACGTAGTAATTACGTGCTAATTACGTGACGCAGTGAGCGTGCGCAATTAGTGAGACGCGACTCGACGCGACGTGACGTGAGAGTCACAACTCACGACGCGACGTCATGTAAATCAAATCTTTGAATGTTGCCAGTTTTTGTTTTAAATGTTATCCGCAAAGGGGATGAAATCTTTATGGTGTTATAACCTTAGTGGGTTGAGAGGAAAATAATGAACTTTTTCATTGCATGGCAAATGTTTTTGTATACAATACTATTGAATACTGCACTTAGCAACAAAATTAAATGACTGAATAAGTAAAATTACTATAAGTTGACTACTCTCATGGCTGAAAAGCTAGCTTATTTAACTATCTCGTACATTATTTAAAACAACCAAAACCCTTTGAAAATAACCAGAAGATAAAATACCCTACTTTAAGTTTGATCGAAAGCAAACTATTCCATTTCAAACCTATCAAAATTCACCCGTAAAATATGACGTAACGAGCACGGTGCATACCTGAACGCCTTTACCCATTGCATCGATGCTTACTAACCCATCTGCAGCGCAATTACGACGCCATATTGGTCTCCGAACGATCAGCTGATCATGCGAGCTACCGATCTCGGCAGACTGATGAGAAATTTACCGCCCGACCAACGGATGGGTTAGTCGGTTTAAAATTGATGTTAAATTTCGCAAGATTGAGGTCGGGTTTGCAGGAAGATTTTCCGATTGGAAAGTTTAAATTTTAGTTTTGTGGTTAGTAGGTTTTATAGGTATGTGCAGCATGCTACAATTATGTTGCGCGTTCGACTACCAGGAAATGTCATTGCTTGAAATATTGAAATATAGTTTCTCATGATAAAATAAGACTTATTTCTTCACCATGATATTTTCATCAACATTCTGTTAACCCAATACATAACTACGAGTTTTTCATTGTATCAGTGCTGTAAATAAAGTTCCAACTATTGTTTACAGAACTTCAAAAACTAACACATTTCAAAAACATTTCCTAAATCTTCAGAAGAGCAGTTCTCCGTATTCCCAAATTAACAGATGCACTCAATAAAACTACAACATTTGTGTGATTAACTATATAAGTGTATAATATATTTAGTAACAAATGTTCCACTCATCTCAAGGACTTCTCAATTTCACCCCCTCGGGGTTGAAACTATTGTAGTCACAATTATGATGTTAAGAGCTCTTTATTTTTGTAAACTATTTCGATTACAAATTATGTGGATGAATGGGTATAATTGTATTTTTTTAAGCATCAGCACTTCAGACGCAAGTTAATAGGAATAAAGAAATTATTGTGACTGCGTAAAAATAGATAGATACATTACGTAGTTACTGGTCAGAATAAAATGTTGTGCTTTGGTAAGGTTGGAAAGAGAGAAAAAAACCGGCCAAGTGCGAGTCGGACTCGCGCACCGAGGGTTCCGTACAAACCTGCAGGTCATCATCATCATCATTCGTCATCATCGTTTATGAAATGAAATGTTTTTTTTTTTAATTTTTATATTTGTGTTGACTGCATGAAAGGTAAATTGTGGTTTACGATTTATGACGTATTAAAAAAAAACTACTAACTAGATCTCGTTCAAACCAATTTTCGTTGGTAGTTTTCATGGTAATGTACATCATATATTTTTTTTAGTTTTATCATTCCCTTATTTTAGAAGTTACGGGGGGGGGGGACACACATTTTACCACTTTGGAAGTGTCTCTCGCGCAAACTATTCAGTTTAGAAAAAAATGATATTAGAAACCTCAATTTCATTTTTGAAGACCTATCCATAGATACCCCACACGTAAGGGTGTGATGAAATTTTTTTTTTGTGTTTCAGTTCTATGTATGGGGAACCCCAAATATTATTGTTTTAAAAAAAAATGATATTAGAAACCTCAATATCATTTTTGAAGACCTATCCATAGATACGCCACACGTAAGGGTTTGATGAAAAAAAAAAATTTGAGTTTCAGTTCTATGTATGGGGAACCCCAAATATTATTGGTTTTTTTTCTATTTTTGTGTGAAAATCTTAATGCGGTTCACTGAATACATCTACTTACCAAGTTTCAATAGCACAGCTCTTATAGTTTCGGAGAAAAGTGGCTGCGACATACTCGGACAGACAGACAGACAGACAGACAGACACAACAATATAACAAACACACACACACACACACACATTTTAACTACTCGGAGTAACATTTTAAGGGCCAAATCTATATTAATATCATAAAGAGGAACTAACAGTCTAATTTGAAAAAAAAAAATGTTGCATTTGATAGCTCATTATTGAGCAATGCTATAGATTATTTAATGCTAAAACCCAATGGAACGGAGCAAAAAAAAGGCAAAAAGGACGCTAAGAGAAAATGAAATAGTACCGCGCGCGGGCTATGCGATTCTATACCGAATATATTTGATGTTAAAATAATATATTTCACGCGAAGAAGAAGCAAGTTAAGATCAAAATCCATAAGGAAATATTGTTTCCGGAGACCTAATATCGCTTCCATAATAAAAATTCGAACGCATGAACATTACATTATGTAGATAGAAAATAATAATATCGAGTCAACAGGTCCTATTATCAGTTCTTTAAGAAAAATCAAACATGAACGTTTTATTATGTAGATATACTTGTTAACAAAAACGGTATCCAAACAAAAGCTCTACGAGAACATGAATTTTGTAACAAACAGCTCTTCTCAAGAATCTTTGAGTAATCCTTAAATTAACTTGCTGGGGTGAGATTGTGAACGTCGATTGTACGCCTCATTAGCTCCGGTACTAATCATTGTAAAGGCTTGTGCGCAGTGAAGACAGTTTTAGTGGAGTTATTTTAAAAATAAACAAAAATAATTGTTTTGGATCGAATAACCTGAAAAAGTGGTAGTGGTCTTAAGACCACTACCACATTTTACACTTTACCACTTTTTTTTTCACTTAAGTGCACATTGCTCAGAGTCAGAGGGTTCTGAAGCGGTGACCGCGTACTGGAAGACGTAGCGTTGGAAGGCCTCCCGCAAGATGGATCGATAACCTGATGAAGGCCGCAAGAATCCGCTAGATGCGAGAAGCACACAACCGGTCGAAGTTGCAGTGCTTGGGGGAGACCTATTTACAGTAGTGGACGTCTTTCGGTTGAAATGATGAACCTGAAAAACCACTACTGTAGAGCACGAGGTCCTGGATTCGATACCCAAGGCGCAAGGTGTGTGCGGTCCATGGCCCTCTACGGGGCACCGGTGTGGGCGCCCTCATTGAGGCTGCGCCCAGCGCGCCGGTTGAGTGCGGCCCAGAGGGTCATGGCCATCCGGTTAATCCGGGGATACCGCACGGTCTCCTGCGAGGCGGCGAGCCTCCTTGCCGGAGTGCCGCCATGGGATCTGGAGGCAAAGGTCCTCGCCCACATGTGGGAGTGGCGCGAGGATGCGAAACGCCGGGGCGAAACTCCGCTGCCGCGACAAATCGCGGCACGGCGGACAGAGCTCCGGCAGGATCTCATGGCGACATGGCGGGTACGATTGTCGCAACCCCGCGCAGGGCACGCCACAATTGCGGCGGTAAGTCCCCTCTTTGAGGAGTGGATAGAGAGGCGCCACGGCGTCCTCACCTTCCGCCTGACGCAGGTTCTCACCGGGCATGGGTGCTTCGGTGGGTTCCTGTTCAGGATAAAGCGGGAGGAAACGCCCGGGTGTTTCCATTGTGAGGATCGTCTAGAGGACACGGTGGAGCATACGGTGGAAGTGTGCCCTGCCTGGGCGGAGCACCGCCGTGTCCTCGTGGAGGCGATCGGCGGCGGCGATCTCTCGCGTCCGGCCCTGGTGCGAGCCATGGTACGGAGCGAGAGGGCATGGGAAGCCGTCACCTCCTTCTGCGAAGCAGTAATGCTCCCGAAGGAGGAGGCGGGGCGCGTGAGGGAGTTGCAGTCTCTGCGCCCTCACGTCCCTAGCCGCCGCAGGAGGAGACGCCCCGGGCGCCGGGAGTCGATTGCGGACTCCCGGCCACCGTAGGCGCGAGCTTGCGGGTGGCGAGCAATGGGTAGCTCGCCGCCCGGCAAGGACCAAGCTCGGGTCGACGGCGCGTAGTGTTCCACGCGCGCCTCAAAGAGATGTCAGCCACACTGAAGGGGTCTGCTAGGACCGATGCCTGCCGGGGTCGCGTGATTGTTCAAAAGAGATACCGTGACCCTGGCACATGGGCAACTGAAGGAACACGGGTGGGTTTTAGTCAGTAAAAGTCTGACACGCCCTCCCGCTCCGCCCAGAGCGGGAGAAGTCATTTGATGATTTCCCATCCAAAAAAAAAAAAAAAAAGGCGCAAGGTGTATGGCAACGTGCTGTAAGATGGGTTTTATTATCTGTAATATCTTATTAGCAGTCCAGAGTCTGCATTTATGCCCGGTCGACGGCAATAGGCTCGCCTCCTGTAAAATGGGACTTAAAACATAGCTGGCGAAATGTGGTTGTACTATAGATGGTCTGCCCAACTTTTCGGGGAAACAAGGCTTTATGTTATGCTTACCTGGAAAACTGGATTGTACGTAGTGATATGCTAAGATAAACAACATTGCTGGTGTTCGTTTTGCGTGTACCAAATTGTTATCTGCATAGCTGGGCATTAACTCGTTAATCCATTAATCGTTAATTAACGAAGTTAACATTTTGATTAACGGATTAACTTTTAAGTTAACTTTTAAAAATGATAACGGACACGTTAACTTCCGTTAATATTCAGAAGTTCGTTAATCGTTAATCCAATGCCTACTATTTACCGCACAGCACCGCGGCGCGGCGCGAAAAACTGGCTTAGACAAGTATGAAAAGACAAAGATATTTAAACACCAAAACGAGCCTCGCTTTTAGACGAGAACTTCAACTTGTTAATGTTCATGAAGGGGATTATGCACCTTATGCCCGACGATTAAATCACACCTTTGAATTATACAAGCATTTTGTTTTGTTCCTAATCTGTTAACTTCCAGACCCTAAACCAACAGGTTTTATTAGTTCACTAACGCAACGATATAAAAATGCAATTTTACACATATTAACGGATTAACGTTAACTTGCGTTAATTCTTCCGAAATGTAACGCTTTAACGTTTAACGAAGCTAACTTTTTTTGTAGCGTATTTACGATTAACGAAATTAACTATTTGATTAACGGTGCCCAGCTATGGTTATCTGCTCGAAGTCATGGATGAAGACTTTTGGCCACAGGACGTGGTAGTCCGTCGCTTCCGCGGACAAGTGCCGCAGGCCAGCACACGGACAAGCTAGTAAAGTGCAGTGCTACTAATATAGTTTAAGCTACATTTTTTGTAACACAAGTTTTGTTTTAATACTTAAGTATTGTTCGTTTGTAAGGTCTATGGGTCATTGTAGCCTGAAATAAATGTTTTTTTTTTATATAAACATAATGTATGTTTATTTCTGTTGGTCCTCATTTAAAAGTTTTATTTATTAGTACGAAATTCAATGCATCAAGTAGATCTTCGAGTAGAGAAGAGCGTAGCTTCTTGATGAATGAGATTTTTTAAGTACAGGATCATTAAGAAATACAACACAATGTAATCACCATCATCATTTCAGGCGAAAGACGCCCACTACTATACTTACGCGTCCGCTAGTTTGGGGCGTTTTGCCATAATTGCCGCGCTTGACAGGCGGGTTGGAGATCGCAGTATGGTGGTAAAATGCATAAAGAACGCTGCTGCCCATTCTATAGTAAGTTCCTTAGTCGCCTTTTACGACACCCACGGGATGAAATGGGACACAATGTAATGGAAAACAAAAATTGTAAATCAGCTTTATCTCCATGTCCTATTGAATAATGTCTGAACGTTTTTCCAAAACCAAAACACTCTTCTTTCACCCGTTCATTTGGCAAAGCCTTTACACAATGACGAAGCACTATCGAACACAACCTGGCTATTTATCTTTGATCTAAAGTGTCCGGCCACGTACCGGTTGCGGGCCGGACCGATCCATCCCTCACGACTAATCGACCGTGCCGAACCGTGCCAAACCAAGATTAATAAATGACGCTTAAAATTCAACCTTTTTTCGGCTAAGCTAATGGCGCAAAAATAATTAGCCGTTTTTTATAGCCGTTTCTAACGGGAACAAAATTTATTATTGGATTTTCTCGCTGTTTTTTTTTTTGTTTACTGTGCGAATGAGTTATGATTTTGTTTTTTGTTTCGCGTTTTATGGTAGGATTTGTTTTGTTTTGAATTTAATTATTTTGGAGGTGGTATTGTGATTGTTCAGAACTGGTGGAAAAGTCTGGACAAGATTTTCTCGTAGTAGGTTTATGCTCACCTCAAGCTAACAAGGTAAAAATCATTAGATTTGCCACAGATAGATTGTTCGTCTTTTGTAGAAGCTAGGTGGTAATTAAAATAGATACTTACTGTAACCAATTAACTCTCTCTGCTTAAAAAAAATTAATATAAGTGTTCATAATTGTGAACTAGGTAAATTCCTACTTAGAAGCACTTTTTTATGCAATCTGTTATTCTTCCAGACATTCATCAATAGTTTTATATTTAAAGGGTTGTACCGTTGCAGCCCAGTGACTGCTCTGTGTTTTCTTACAGACTCCAATTATGCTGAGCTTGCGAAAAATATATATAGGGATAGAGATGCCTCCTCCAGGGTAGTCTTATACAAAAAATAACTTTGCTTGGGTAGTTTTTGCGTTAACTTCGATAATACAAATTTAATCCACTGTGTGTTTCTTGTTGATATCCTAATTCGCCATGTCACTTTTTTTTTACATAGCACGTGGTATACGAATTGCTGTGGGGTAGTTAAAATACCAAAAACTGAAAAATAAAATTATTAAATACAAACAAACCGACATCTGCTTTAAAAAAAAAATGTCTTCTAGAGACTGTTTTTGTGTCCATCAGGTTTACTGCTAGTTTGTTTGGATGCTTATCGCAAATTTTTTGCTTCATTTTCTCCTTTTCTATGAATATGTTAAGTGAGTAAGTATCGAAAACGAAGGTACGCACGTCAGTACATTTCCAATATTGTCTATTACCTCTACCTGTCAGAATGTGTACCTAAACTACCTGCCTACAAATCAATTAGTCAAAGTCCTAATCCATCAACATGATTGTAATTGGCTTGAGGCAATAATATCCTACATACCTACAATATTAGTATTAAGGGTAGGATTTCGTAGTTTCGAGCAATTCTCAAGTGGGCACAAATTCTACTACTGAGAATGAGGTTCTGGGTTCGATTCCTATGCCGAGCAAAGTGTTATAAGGTTTTTCCATGAGGAATTCATCAGCAGCCCGGGGTGCCTGTGGTGCCGGACGTAAAGAGTAGCACTATCTCATTTCTTCCCGTGGGTGTCGTAAGTGGCGACTAAGAGGCTTACTAGAGAATGGGCAGCAGCGTTCTCTATACATTTTACCACCATACTGCGATCGCCAACCCGCTTGCCAAGCGTGGCGATTATGTCAAACCCCTCCGAATTGGGGGAGGCCTATGTCCAGCAGTGGACGTCTTTCGGCTGAAATGATGATGATGAGCCCGGAGTCAGGATTTTTGCACGGTCGTTGGCAATAGTGCCCCCTATTACGTGGGACTACAACATAACTGGACAAATGTGGGTGTACAATAGGTACACCTCTGTCTAACTCTTCGGGGATACAGGCGTGATATTATGTCATGTTATAAGCCAGGTTGGCGGCGGTGCGGAGTACCTATCTACCTATAGGATACCTATGTCAGATGTCGGTACAAATCTGTCGACGAGTTGATGCGTAGTGAGTTGTAGAGGGTCTTTTGCATAGGTTGTATACCTTGATATGGAGTCGCACCAATTTTGTTTTTTTCTGAGTGGGAAATCATCAAATGACTTTTCCTGCTCTCGTTCTCGTCTCACCCGTCATCTGTTACATGATTAACAAATGATTGAATGATTGTTTTTTGTTGATTGATTTTTGATGATTGATGATGAATGATTGTTAATTTACCGCCAGTTATTTTACAATAAATTAGCTCTTCCGTACCTACCTCTACCTTTGACCGTGTAAGTATTGCACTTTTCTGTGAAACAGCAGATTTTTTTGAAAACCGATGAAATTTTTTTACCCTGCTAGGGGTTTAGAATCAAGTGCTGAATTCATAGTAACAGTTTTTCGCGTCAATGTTCCTGCCACCCTGTACGTATACAATATGCTAGATGTAGCTACAAATCTTTAGACGAACTGATAATTTCTCAGTTGTGGAGGCCCCTTGATTGCTTTTGATGCATCAACGGTTGTTTAACAAGTGCTCCTTGTGTAACGTGTGCATTCCTATTTATTTTGGTTGAGGTTTTATATGGGTTTATAGGAGATAACCTATACGCTGCTGAGACGTGAACGCTGCGTGACATCAAAAAGAAAAAGATAGACGTTCTACAAATGTGGTGCTGGAGAAAAGTGCTTGAGGTATTGTGAATCGAATTCTGCACCAACACATTTATACGCCAAGAACTCAACATCAAAAAGCGTCTAACTGTTCTGGGCTAAACGCGTATACTCAAATACTTTGGTGCGTGAGGATGAATGTATAAAGAGCCTTGTCGAGGGCACTAGACCACGCGGACGTTCCCCCATAAGATGGGCTGACCAAATGAAATCTGCAGTAGACGATCCCTGCGGACAGCTACCACTATGAACACTATGTGGCTTGGTTCATAAACATACCAGCTTAGTTGCTAGATCTAATCGCTTCTAGTTAATCACAGGCGGTGGGACAGGTACGCCTACAACTATCAGTTCTATTATCAACCACGATGGTGCTGCATATTGCTATGGAAACTCTAGAAAAGAAGTGGCAGAAGTCAATGCATGTTGCCCTCGGTAAAATAAACCTAAGGACAAAACCTTCCTTTCTCCAAAGATTAAAATAGCCAGATTTGCCCTCACCGTACTGTCCTTACTGAGAAGAGAGGGCTCTTACATTATTGAATAAAGTTTTCATGACACTCAAGCAAATTTACTGCGTCATTATGTGATGGCAGAAAAACAGAAACGGAAACGGTATTTGGATAACCTCTGACGTGACTAGTGAATTTAATGATTTAAATCTTTGCTTTCCTCATAATAAAAAGTGGAAGCGGTACATATAAATAAGTATCTGGTGAAGCAAGTAAATAACAAGCCAAATATATTTCACTGTTTATTGAATTTTGAATATAATATCATTATAGATAGGTATTTACAATAGTATTCGAATGTTCTGAACTACAATATATTTTCGTAATACTACATTTAAATAAATAATAATACACAACCAATAACTTTCTAGCATACATAGATATAGTTAGGTATTTCTGAAAGCGTTTATTTGACTTCATTTAAAAAAGGTCTTGAACTAAATGAACACGGGTTTAGGTTAAATGAAACTGGGTATAAACTGAGTCGTGGGTATATACATTGAAGAACATATAAATTTATAAAAGTAGAAGCTCTAAGTTATTGTGAAAACCTTTAGTTTCGGCGGCAGTGATTATTTTATATATTCTCAGTATTTAACGATACAGTATTTATAATAATAATGTATTTAAATTATTGAGTTGCGATCTATTTTACTAGTATATCATATTTTATATAACTCTTTGGTATACATCCAGTGATATTTTAAACTATATCTAGCTAACCTGTTGTGTGGTTCATTTATTAAATTGAGGTCATTTAAATGTATTTATTTCGGCCTTATTTTAGTATTCCCACAATATTCGTCTTGCCCACTTTGTATATTTTTTAAAATGATGGTTACATTTTATTTTTGTCTTATAACTTTAAAAAAAAAATCACGTCAAAATGTAAAAAATATAAAACCTTACTTAAGTATATTGTAAATCAATTTTAAATAAGTTAGTAAAAAAAACTACATGAGCTAATGGTATTTTTTGCTAACAATTTTAATTAAAAAGGACGGTAATGGTAATAAAAATGTAAAACAAGAAAATCTGATACAAAAATTGGTGTTTACTAATGAGCAATATCGATTTCTCGGGAAAATATCATGGGGTTTGTATATTGGCGTTATTACCTGTAGTATTGCATTTTGGCACATTTTATATCGCTATATTATATACTATTATACTATATTATTATATAAATATTGATATAATCTACATTATTAAATCGAACATCGATATATATATTTTGCTATATGACAATATAACTTCATCTTTAACATCTATAAAAGCCGTGTCACATATACATAGAAATAATTAAAAAGCAGAAGGAAGATAATAAATAAAAAAAAAAACAAAAATAATTTGAATATTTTTTACTTTTTATCACATGGATTACACAAATCTCAAATCAAATAATCAGACTTTATGGCGTCAAGAATTTGATGTCACATTGTAGTATACAGCTGCAATAGTGACGTTAAATTGAAGTAACGTCTCAATATCATACTACACTACGACGTCATAAATTCAACGAGTATGACGTCGTGCAAGAACAAAAAATAAGAGTACAATTTTAAAATTAGCGAACATTTATTTAAAAACAATTGCAAAACGCCACTGGCTTGAGCAAACAGTTGCTTTAATTGAAGAAAACATGAAAAACATTTTTTCCAAACATTTTTTTTTTCGTCATTTTGAGACACGATTATTGTATGTACTTTAACTCGATAAAACTACTTGCAAAATTAACATCGGAAGCTCAATTTTTAAATTACAAACTGCCGACCATTTTAAATAGGCCTCTACATGCAAGCGAATCACAAAACTTTGCTTCGTAAATCATATATAGTAGAGATCTAGCTAAACTGGCTTTTAAATAACATGTAACATCCGTTTGATATGTTTTATGTACTATATGTTATTTTAGGCGTATTCGCTTTATTCTCGTCATAAGATTGTGTTAATATCAACAACCCATCTTCATAATATATGGAAACCCTTACATTAAAACTATTTACAATTACAATATATATACGACACCGAAAATGGTAACGCAAGGCTATGCTAATCGAGATTATATAGTTAGGCCTACACAAATATCCAAATATGAATTTCCAAAACGCGTGAAATAATACAAGCTTACTGTAACATCAAAAATTTCATGAAAAAGAAATACTTTTCAAAAATGTATAATTCAACGCATTATTGGACAAAACATTTACACAGCTGCACTAATTTTAACATTCGCATAATACTAACAGAAACAAAAATATACAATCAATAAAAACCTACTATGTATAAATATAACAGCCCCTAGGATTTTACTATTCAATAGTAAAATTGCTCATATAACTATTTTATACAATAGTTTATATAAATAAGGTTATGGTACGTAAAAGCAGTGTCGAAATAGAAATACAAATAGTCCTTTATTATAATAGTTTGCGACCAGCGTGTTTTAGTAATTTTGAAGCTGGTCCAATATAGGTTGCCACACATTACAACTGAGCTGCTCTTTACTTTAAAGCAGACTAATATTTTAATCTCAATACAAAAAAATAGCAAATACAAATTGTCCTTACAGAATAAATGAACGCGCTTCTAACAATTCCAAATGAACACAACAATACTTAAAACAATATTTTTCTTGCCAATTTTATTATTTAGTACCTTATTGTTATTATACTTAACAGTAGTGTGTGCCAACCCTAAATTAACTCTAATATCCAAACCTATTTTAAAATATCGATTCAAAATTCGAGTAATATCATTAAAATATTGCAAAATTTTATTTCCAACTACATTTTTCATTTCAGCTTTCCTTTTTTTTAACTCATTAACTGCATTTCCAAATAATGTTAGTATAAAACATGCTAAAGATAAACAGACACTTACAATACTTTTTGGTTTTTACACAAATCTAAAATGTCTGACTCAATTTCCAAAATAATCAATTACAGACATTTAGATTTATTTTTTTATGTTTTCGCTTATTACATTTAACATTTCCATTATAATAGGAAGCGTATCTTCCGGGAAGACAATTCCATGAACATTTTAGCCAAATAATCAACATCAAAAACTTCAAAATTTACTTCAACTATTACTATATCAATTTTATTTCTTCGATTAATGATCCGGCTACACGCTACAACAAGCAAGCAAGTAAGGTATATCGTGCAAACGGTTTTCAATATCTTGGAAAATTTGTTTGCACAATCTGTGCAGACAAGTCGATGCGTGCACCCGGCTCTTAAGACCAAGAAACTGATTGTAACGAATCTAAGTCATAGTTAACATTACCTTTCACAATTCTTCGGTAGACGCTATAGGAGCTTTAAGGAGTGGAGTTCTAGGACTTTTAGAGCCATCAGTATTTCTGGTAGGAGCTTGGAAGTCTTCGTTAGACAGTGAAGCTGGTAACGGTGCTATCTTCAGTTGATGTCCATTCAACTTTATCTCAGTAATGGAATGTGATCGTCCGTGGTTAACATTAGGTTTCTCTTTGTTTGAAGTTGTCATGGGGTCGTGGGTCGGAGTCTTGGCTAAAGACTGGGTCACTCTGGTCCTGTTCGATTGTTCTCTTAGTGCCATTTGGTAAGCTACTTCGAAAGCCTCGCCTAGTGTTAAGATTACTTCTGTCGCTTGATCCTGGAAAAGAAATAAATTCAACATGAATATTTATTGGGGGAGAGTAAATATAAACAGTTTTGCTCCTTTTCTGATCGAAGGTACACTAATCGCGTCTTCTAAAGAACTGTAACATTAACATGAAGAAAACAAGTAAAAATATAAGAAACAAGCGATCAGCTCACCATTGTAGCGACTCTGAAGACATGGCAGTAGTGGCTCCTGCTCGTATGATCCTTGGTGATGTACGCAAAGTGAGTGAGGTCGTCAGCATCCTGACACGCGCAGTGGATGTTGCGGATTTCGTGTTCGCAGACCAACTCCTAAGAGAAAAAGATATAAATAAGTATACCACATACTTTACGGACGAATTTCGATAAGAAAGACTAGGATAATGTATTATAAACAAATTCTATACTTTTATAAAAAATTAACCAACAATCTTCACATTCAATTAAAAAAAAATAAGTTGCATAACAAAGTAAAATATAGAGAAACATCACGAGAGTTGTAACAAGAAATCTGAAACATCCCGTTAATTGAAAAGGCTATGTGACAGACTCTTATTAAAAGCAATTACAAATTGGGACTGTAGGTCCTTAAAAATGTACAGTGAAACTATCGTTTACCGGCCGAAAACATTTTATTCCCGACGCAATTTAAAAAAGCCGGAATTTTTTAACGAATGCCGTCCCAAACAATATTTTACTCATTTTTGACGTAAAAAAACACGTTCAAATTAAATTTCAGGCGTGCTTCGCAAGCATAACATTGAAAAAACACTAATTATCCCACTTAACTAACCGTGAAGAGTTCTAACATAAAAATTCATTGTACAAGAAGGGGAAGAGAGAAAAAACAATCCTTTTTTTTTAAGAAACACAAAGAAGAGATTGGTCATCGGTCCGATCAAGTGTGAGGAATGAACCGTAATTAAAAATCAGGCAAGAATCAGGGTCTTCGTTGGTCCTTTGTTACCGACCCCGGGATATTTGCCGTCTTACACTTGGATGATCTTCAAAGACCCCTAACAGTCTCCAAAGTTTGCCCGTCAAGGATTGAAACTACAAACTTGGGAACAACGTAGTTGAGAAAAAAAAGATACACGCTATGGTTTTTCTTTTTAACTTTTTCATCTCAGTGAATGTCAAAAGAAAATGTCGTACTAAATGGAAAGGTCAAGTTGGCTACTGCCAGAAGTTATTCTTGCTTAAATAAAATATAATAAACATAAAAGTTCTTGGACGGACATAATATAATCTTTTGTAGCAGATTACTTGTAGATGAAAACAAATTAGGTCGAGACTGATATAACGTTACTCAGCACGTACTTTGGCTAAGCAATACTCTTTTTGTCGCATGCCTGTCAAAAAAGTATAAGATATGGGACTAGAGCATATAAAAGGCAAAGATCATGATAAATAACGTCTATCAGTCTTGATCTGAAACTAAAACGTTAGCAGCTGGATTCCCGTTTCAAAATAAAACTCGAAGATTCAATTTACAGGCACTTTTGAACCGTCAAGAAGTCGGTCAGTTAGCCAGAAAGTTGAAGATAGTTGCCCGTTCTAAACTGTAATTCTTTATGAAGAGAACGGGGATGACATTCCATGGACCCTCTTTTAAATCACGAAATTACAAAATCCTGGGTTCGTAATTCTTGCGGATCCTACTCTTACGTGCAAAAAAACGTCCCACCCCGTGCTTTTCGATTTGAAACAATATAATGCAAGAAGTTTTACTCACAAAAACCTAATATTTATGTATGTAGAGAGCGCTAATAAGAATTATCGTAACCGATTCATCTAGTGTTCGAGGAAGTCGAGAACTTACAAATATGGGGGTGTCACAGTTGCATTTCACTGTCAAAAATTCATGCAATTTTTTCGAGCAAAGGTGATGAGGAAACTAAAGAATCGAGTTGATCTTATCGAGAACATTGCTTTTATCAAAATATACTGTATACGCAAATAAACTGTACCTTATTTTCACACACTATATAATAATAGATTATTACATTCATTAAGATTTTTGTGATATCATCTCTGAAACGGAGAGAGCGGGGTGGGCCAATCGTTGTGCACACAAGTGTAAATTCGAGAACAATGTTAAAATATAGAGATTACTTACCCTGGTAATAGTATTTAGAAACTTCACTCCTCTATAGCTGATGGAGAGGATGATGTCAGGAGAGTCCCTTGGTTCTTTGGTACATTTCTTCAGCTTCTGTATCGATTTCTTCGTCGACTCCGTGCCTCGGAGCTCTTTCACCACGGTTGATCCCAAATACTGGATAACATGGTTGGAATGAGGCACAATTTATTTGAAGAAAATATAATAATAAGGTAGGAAAAGTGAACTGTACATAATCAGCCTAATTGTTCCCACTACTTAGAGACAGGCCTCTTTTCGTTAGTGGGCTGTAATATACTACGCGGGCCCTGTGCAGGGATACCACATATTTTCCAATTTGCAGTTCTAATTCTAGACATTCGGGTTTCCGCACGATGTTTTCGTTCGCCGCTTTGTGAGCAGTGGTGATGACATATTTTTATATAGTAAAGCAGGAAGGTAGGCAGGTTCAGACCTGCGACCTACAAATCGTAAGTACCGCTGAGTCCACTAATACTCTTTCGCATCGGACAAGCATGTAGGACAACTGTACTTTTTTACAATAATTTTATTGATGTCGGTTATACAAAAATGATGCCATTTATTGAATTTAAATCATAACACGATTAATCATCAAGAAATAAGATCTAAAAGTTATAAATAATACGTAGTTTTTAATCAGTTTGTAATGAAAAGAGAAGACACAAAAAATAATTAAATAATGCAAGAATACTTACGTTAGCTACGTAAGTCACAGCCCCAGTAACCAGAACAAACGGCTGATGCTTCCACTGAGTCTTCAGCGCCCCTGGTACTCCAACCAACAGTTCCGAAGGTGCCCTGATCTCCAGGTCGGAGGGCCTGGGGGGTTGAGGAGCAGGCCTGTTCTTTTTGCTGCGCTTCAAGGTCTCTCCACCAGGGGGCGCCAGGGTAGGGACAACGGGAGGTGGAACCGGTTTGAGGTTTTCTGAAGGTGGTAACTTCTCTTTGATTTCTTCTTTCAGCTGCTTTATGTTGCTCTTCTAGAAAGAATGAATTGTTATTAATAATATAGAGGCTAGATTTTGCGATCTATAAGTCTTTAAGAAATGTTTTTGTTTTAACGTCTAAGCTTATATATATTTTTTTTAATTGACAAGTTTGTTTAAAGTTTTCTACATATTTTTCCCTTTTTATTTTCCCTAAAGATGCTCCTATAATAAAAAGCCGTCACTAGATACACAGACAAAAACTCCCCTCAATAACTCTAATTAAATTTAAAAAAATGGCAACAAAGCACAATACACAACAAAACGTAAAGTGACACTCATACAGAGATTCACACTTCAGAGGTGCAAAACAAAACGCGACGGGGAAAATTAAAAACATCGCCAGTAGGCGTAAAATTTTAATGAAGGCAATGAAAGGTACACAAGTAAATAATTGAATCATCTGATTTCATGGTGTCATTGGTGAGAAACTACGGGCGGGAATGAAAGGGCTATTCCGTCAGAATAAACTTGAATAGAACGGCATAATATGGACCTGTGGTTACTGTAGTATAGTTTTTTTTTTTTTTTCACGAAGTATCACTGTTTACTTTATCACTGTTTTGTTACTTCGTGAAAAAAAAACAAAGTGCTAACAAAGGGGTTTTCCTTTGTAACACACACAACGAATATGCGTGGGGTGCTTTTTAAGGTATTTTTTTATTACAGGCACCCCACGCTTTTTTTTCCATTATTTTGTATTTTTTAGTTTGGTTTTCAATGGAAGCGTGTTTTTTTAGTTTTTTTAAACTATTATTTATTTTCTATTATTTAGGGTGTTTCGAATTTTGAGACGCATGTCAGCGTAGTTTGTGACGTATGTCAGCGTAGTTTGTGACGTATGTCAGCGTAGTTTGTGACGTATGTCAGCGTAGTTTGTGACGTATGTCAGCGTAGTTTGTGACGTATGTCAGCGTAGTTTGTGACGTATGTCAGCGTAGTTTGTGACGTATGTCAGCGTAGTTTGTGACGTATGTCAGCGTAGTTTGTGACGTATGTCAGCGTAGTTTGTGACGTATGTCAGCGTAGTTTGTGTCATAATTATGTCAGCGTAGTTTGTGACGTATGTCAGCGTCATTTGTGTCGTATGTCAGCGTAGTTTGTGACGTATGTCAGCGTAGTTTTCGAAGACAGTTTTTTTGCTGACTTAGTAACCCTGGCAAGGATAATGGCACAAATTTATGAAATTATTGCATTGTCATCGGTCCTTGACAGGTGTGCAAATTTTGAATGAAATCTGGTTGTTTAAAGTGGGTCAAAATCGCGCTATAAGAAGTCGGTTACAAACAAACATACAAGTGAAGCTAATATAAAGCCCGTAAAAATACTAGCTTTCTGCACTCTTATATAAACTTTGCCTTTCATATCCGTCCGTCCGCGTAATTTTCGTAAAAATTTTTTGCTTGTATTAATATATGGATAATGTGACTCACTGACAAACTATTGTCATTTTTTTTTTCTATTAATCCTATCAGATTATCTTAATCAATCATTATTATAAGACCAAGCGGGCCGTATCGAATCATATTTATAGATAAACGAGATTAGATTTATGCACAAAATGGCTTCTGTTATTATTTTGACATTGAGAACTGAGAGTTTTTCCAAGTTAATTGACCAGAAAAGTGGGTGAGTAGTGTCTGGAGGTCATTTGGGTGGCAAATGTAAATTCTGTGTAATTGAACGTATACTTGCAACATTTAAATTGAATTATGTGGGAATAATATTGTAACCACTTATTAAGTTCCACGTATCAAAGTGATCAATGAAAACTTGAGCAATCGAGTACAAAACTGCCATCATCATCATCATTTCAGCCGAAAAACGTCCACTGCTGAACATAAGCCTCCCCCAATTTGGGGATTTGGCATAATCGCCACGTTTAGCAGGTGGGTTGGCGATCGCAGCATTGTGGTAAAAAGCATAGAAAACGCTGCTGCCCATTCTCTAATAAGTCCCTTAGTCGCTTTTTACGACAACCACGGTAAGAAATAGGATGGTGCTATTCTTTACTTCCGGCACCACACAAAACTCTAAATCAAAATTATTCAAGGCCCTGAAGATTCAGCGTAATGAACTCAATTTTATTTTATCAATCAGTCAAAAAAACAGTACTCCTGATCAGTAAAACAAAAGACTCAAAAAACCTTTAGTAATTCAAAACCATAGCCGGTCTAATAAAATAAAATTTTCTCATTTATAAAAAAAATCCATCCTTAAAAAATATTTTCCAACTGAACCATAGGTATAGTTAGAGTACGCGTGTTGCGCTCACTCCCTCCGAGTGGGGCACTCCCAGTCAATGGAAGCTGAATAGACGACGAATTGAGCACTAATTACCTATACATGGTTAGCGACGTGTGAAATTAAAAAAAAGGCAGCAACATGTGAAGGTAGGTACATGTAGGCTGAATTAGCGTTGCTTGTGTATGAAAGGGATGGCGTGGCTCTATGGTCAGAAGAGTGGATGTGGAATTATTACTGTACCTATTTGTTAAAATGAGATTTTTCAATGTGTTGATAATGTTACGTCTGGTCTAGCAATATTGATGAGACACGTAAATAAATTGCTTGTTCGTCGATTCATACGAATAACTCTCGAATCGGGCGAATAGACCCTTTTAAATAATATACAATTTTGTATACACAACTCACACGCAGCTATTTTTAATTGTGGGCCTGTCGACAACCATACAGACAGAAATATGTTTAAGATCAACTAGGTATGGTTAGAATGTATTGTTTAGGTGGCATACGACCCGGGCTATTTCATTTGATTCGCAATACGGCATGATTGAAAAAAAAATACTTCGTGACTTTATGTCTTTAACGCTACATAAAATTTAATCGGGGGTCTATCAAGACGCTTCCAATGACACATCAATTATAAAATTATGAGAGGTAGTTTAGAAGTTATAAGGGAACAGATGAACATACATCCCGGTCAAAATTATAACCCTTTTTTTGCTTCGTCGCAGTCTATATCTAAATTCAAGAAGAAACTTTTTTTGTAGAATCGTAAAACAGTTTGTTTCTTTAAAAAAGAACCAAAACCGTATATACAGGGTGTCCAGTAAATAGCACGACATACTGCAGGGGGTGATAGCTTGGGTCACTACCTATCAATACAACACAATATATGTTCAGCAAAATCTTACGGATTTACAGTTTTACAAAATTTTCCGAAATACCGAAAAATCTCTACCTTGAAACAGATTTTTAAGCATCTCGTAATGAAAAAATCCTTTTCTAGTACTTTTTTTTACATCAAATTATTCGTGAATAGTTACTTTGCTTATTGATAAGTCTTTTTTCTATCAAAGACAAGAATGTTTTCAAGAAATACTATTGTTTGTTTAAATTTGCACAGAACTGCTTTCTTATCAGTTAAGTTTAACCTACAGTGGTGAAAAAAAAATCCGTAAGATTTTGCTGAACATAATGTGTTGTATTGATAGGTAGTGACCCAAGCTATCACCCCCTGCAGTATGTCGTGCTATTTACTGGACACCCTGTATAAACTGCTCGTAATATCCATGTTGTTAAACATTAAAATTCTACGCAAAACGCGAACGAATCTTAAACTAGCTGAGAGGCTAATATTATGCGACTTTAGTACCCATGTGCCAAATACTTATGTTAAATAGTCTAGTACTGGTCTATGTGCCTAGATCAGATAGTCTTTAGTTTAGATTGTGTTATTATTTAACGTTTTTGGCTTATTTGTCGACTCACACGAATTTACTCGCGGAAGTGGGCGAATCGACATTTTTAGTTCATAAAACACATTATTTTTTATAGGCGATTCGCACGAAGTTAATTTATTTTTTGGCAAATCGATACCTCCAGAATAACTTAATACGTAATTGGCAAATTTTCAAGTTTATTGCATGTAGGTACTTGCAGTGCATTGTGCTCAGTGAGGTACCGGACGTAAAGAATAGCAAAATCTCATTTCTTTCGGCGAGTGTCGTAAAAAGTGACTAAGGGACTTACTACAGAATGGGAAGGAGCGTTCTCTATGTATTTTACTATCATACATCATACTGCGATCGCCAACCTGCCTGCCAAGCGTGGCAATTATGGCAAAGCCCCCCAAATTAGGGGATGCCTACGTTCAGCAGTGGACGTCTTACGGGTGAAATGATGATGATGATGACGACGACTTGCAGTGACCTCTTCTCATAACTTTTTTGCATAAATTAATATTTAAAATTGTCGATTCGCCCGATTCGGGAGAGTAAATTAGTGCGAATTGATTAATAAGCTACGTGTTTTTGTGAAGTTTAATTTTTAGTATTGATGATAGGTAAGGAGGTATCTTTCTGATATTTCTAGAGTGGAGGATACTTTATTAGTTGGATAAATCGTAGTGTGATGTGATAACAGAATCAAAAATCTTAAAGTCAAATTTGGAAAATACCATTCTTGATTCAATATTAATCGTGCAAAATTACTTTACCTAAAATTAATATTAAAAGCTTAAGCTGTGTGACATTACAACGACCGATATAACTATTATAATAAATAATAATAACCTACTTAAGTGTTTGTTTAAATGTTTGGATGTTTTTACTCAATCGCAAAAGGCTGAACGGGTTTGGGTGAAACCTGGCGCATAGGTGGTTCATAACGTGGATTACCATATAGGAAATTTTTATCCTGGTAGTACGTTACCACGGGATAATTTCCGACCTCGACTTGGGCGAAGACGTGGACAAAAGGTAGTACCTATTATAAATTTAACTCATTTTTCGTGTCCGTCTGTGTGACTGCGTTTTTCTTCTTAACAACGCGACAGATTTTGACTAGGTCTTCACTATCATTCAACAAAACAATAAACTAACATTCAATAAACAAATCTCAATGTTTTGCTAATTCGTAAAACCATGCGAAGCTGAGGCTCGTATCATCATTTCAGCCAAACGACGTCCACAACCGGAGATAGGCCTCCCCCAATTTGGGGTGGGATTTGCCATAATCGACACGATTGGCAGGCGGGTTAGCGATCGCAGTACGGTGGTAAAATGCATAGAGAACGCTGTTGCCTATTCTCTAGTAAGTCCCTTAGTCGCCTCTTACGACACCCACGGGAAGAAAGGGAAGGGAACTGTGGGGGCTCGTGAACGATCCTCAAAAAAAAGAACCTATAAGTTTAACCCATAAATACATACGAAAATCGACACCAACTTAAAGACTTAACGCCAACACATTTAAAACTCATCTCACCGCCTCATCACGCCTTACTTACATGTGACGCGATTAAAGCTGCTAATCCCTGCTAAATTGCTCATCTGGCTGCTAATTATAATCACGCACGTGCCACAGGGGGGGTAGCCAGGCAACGCCCCCGCAGGTGTCGTGGTGAAGTGAGGAGGAATGTTCAAATGAATTTGGATTTTATGCGTGGTGATGCGTTTGATATGCAACCGGGGATAATGGGGCTATTGGATTTGATTTTGTTTTATGTCAGTTAAATATATCGTTCCGTGTAGCTATGTCCAACAGTGGGCGTCTTTCGGCTGAAATAATGATGATGATGAAATTTTGTACTCTATTGTAAATAACGCTGAAGCGTTATTTGCTCTGACTTGTCCGCCACTTGGAATTAAGCTATGGTTTAGCAAAAGAGCTTATCTACATAAAACAATTCATATGCCTAATTATGATCCAATAAAAAACCCTATAAGTCCAAAACACATGATCGGAAAGCAATAAAGCCGAGAACGGCAAGTGTGTTCCGTAATATAATATTAAACCAGTTAAGGCAAAGGATATCCTCGCGAAATAAATTGGCAATCGCTGCACAGTACGTATGCACCTGCCTACAGTGTGTATTAAGGGTTACTCAATAACAATTTGGGGTATAAACAAGTTTAAGCCTTGATCACTTGCTTGAATTTTAATTTAGTTAGGATTTGATTCTGATACAACTTTAGAGTCAATTTATTTTTGTTTTACAAATACTTATTCATTCGTTTAAGGTTATCTTCAACATGTTCACTACAAACGATTTCTAGTTGCTTTTACAAATTTTTAAGATCATAGCTTACTTTGTTCTCACTTTCAAAGTAATTATCTTATAGAAAACATGTTAGACGTTAAACTCAGGTAAATACTCACTACTAGCTAAAATGCCAGAAGACACTTTATAGTTATTTCCGTTTTATCAGACGACATCGAAACAGTACTAAACCATCATTTTCTAGTCGTAGATATATCTACTTTAGTCTATTCAGATATAGTTAGCGCCAAAATATCAGGTGGAACCTTTGTATTTGCTCCGTGGGTGGAACAGACTGTTCGATATGATCTCAGCAACTAAGAAAACAAGATTTTATCTCAATTGGATAAAGTTCTATTCAGAATGACAGGTGTCGTGTACTGTCTTCTTTCTGAAACATTCCTTGTCTCATTGAGTTAGTATTTAATTTTCATAGACGTTTAGACCATTTTGAAGTCTGTTCGTCTCGTTATTATTGACGCTTGCTGTACATCATTTGACAGAGTATCACAGAACATATATCTCGCACCCTTTCAATTGCTATCAATCGCTTCACCGATCTCATTCACTCCGATATCATAGCAACGCCCTCTGTCGTCTACAATTGTTGCTTTGCTGCAAGGATATCCTTTTTACAAGCTTTTTGATTGAGCGAATTGCTCACTTCATTGCTCAGATTGAACCATCCTGGGGCATTCGTGTTTGATTTATTGGTATTAGTGTTCGTTTCTTAAGGACTGTATCGTGAAGTGAGAAAGGGTCTTATCCGTGATTGAGTGAATTGGTTTCGGACGTTAGTTCTTTTTGTAGATGGGTCCGATCAATTGACATACAATCTTTGAAATTCATATCAATTGACTTTGTGAGATGAAGCTCCATTATAAAATTGATTGACAAGATGTCTTTGAATTTTAACTGTAGCACTCATTTGAATGTACATATTTACACGTATAATTCTTCTGTACGTCATTGAACTCCTCTTGAGCGGCTAGACCGATTTTGGTGATATTTTTGTCTGTGTTTGGGTGGGTCCCTGGATGGTTCAGATTTATAATTTAACCCGATAGGTAGCGTTGCAATCAAGTTCTAGGAAACAGGACAACGTCTGTCCAGTCAGCTACTTAATTATAAAAAAAAACAGAAAGCTCAAATAACAAACCAACTTTCAGTCTATAATAAACCAATTATACTCTACAGCTTTAATTCTACCACCTGGCACTTTTACTTTCATCGCATCCCATTCATCAAAAATAGCTTACTTTCTCGCTACGTAATTAAAATATATCACGCCCAAACCGTTGCCCTCATTTCGTCTTCCAAGTCAATCTATCAATCCACTTAGAATTCGTCAACTGCCCGTTTCCAAAATCTGTTACGTGGTATTTTTACAACACTTTATAGCACACTTTACTACCCATATCAGTGTGGTAATCGCTTTCTCTTGTTGATCAACCATGGTGTGTGGGGACCCATGCATTAGTATGCATGGTGTTGACACCGACATTCGTGACACCCATCAACATTTACTAACTATACATTATCATTTTC
The DNA here is from genome assembly GCA_947507805.1 of Aporophyla nigra. Classification (NCBI taxonomy): domain Eukaryota; kingdom Metazoa; phylum Arthropoda; class Insecta; order Lepidoptera; family Noctuidae; genus Aporophyla; species Aporophyla nigra. The sequence continues at coordinate 17,880,680 of OX382292.1, read as the reverse complement.
AATATCGTTTAATGTGTCTGCAGGCTTTGATTGCAGTTCAATTCGTCTGATGCTTCGGGTAAAGAGTATTAGAACGGATTTGACGGCCTTAATGATTGTTAAATTGTGTTAATTAATACTTTTTTGGACAAATAGATTTGCTTGATATCTGTATGCACTGGGTGTGCGCTATCGAGGCGTCGATAACCATCGTCGCGACGACGGGTTTCCGCAAGGTAATTGTCAACGGTCACGACGTGATTCTATTATTAAACAAAATCTGGTTTTGATAGAAAAAGTAACATTATTAGAGGGACTCCTGGTGACAATAGTAATGTAGACCATATTAAAACAAAAAAGTGACGCCTATATTCATTAAGCACGAAACGCCACCTCTCAAAGCATATAGAACACAAGCAAAAAAAGAGTTGATTCCTCAGAAATCAATGAGTAAATGGTTTATTAGCATGAAATAATCCGTAAACTAGTAATTATGTTAATATCATCCTATTGTTCATTGTATCTGTCCATGGGGTGGGATTTTTAGCAAGGGATATTCCTGTTGATATAATTATCACATGCAATATCACTCGAGACAAAAACTATTTGAACAGTCATATGTAAAATGTGTTGCTTTGTTGCCATGGACAAAACTTGTTTGTTTAAAATATCTATATCTTAAGAAAGGACTTTAACAGTGTTACTGTACTGTACTTAATAAATATCACTTACCAAAGTATTGAGATCAGCATTAATATCTTCCATATGATTAGCAGGTCCGTTGTGCTGTCCAGATACCGAAGCCAGGATTCTTTTCCTATGTCCAGCCTTCTGAATCTCCAGTACAGCAGTCAGTTCTACTTCCCAAATTCTTCTCACTCTATCCATATCTACATACAAATGTTTCCTAAAAGTATCGCTATATATCTCTAAGTTTATATGTCTTAGCCATTCTTCTACAGATTCGTTTTGGCTTTTACTTATATTGTTATTGTTATGATTATTGCTTATTTCAGTTATTTTAAGAGGTAATTGTTTAGCTGATTCTAGTATTTTTTGTCTATCGTTCTCTTCTATGCCCATCTCTCGGAGGTCGTTTTCTTCCAAAATACCGTTCTGGAACAAATGTATATAGTTAGTTGATTGTGGAAAATTGTTGTCAGTAGTTATTGGATTCAGCCTTTTATTATTACAATGAATATGATCATTTTGAATAGATTATACATATTGATTAATTTTAGGTATATTTTTTACATGATTAGCATTTTTTTTGTACTTTTAAATGGTGATTGTTTTTAACCAAATTGATGATAGATCATCTGATAACAAATCGGCTGCGTAATAATGAAAATAATTTTAAACATAATTAACAGAAGGTATACTCACAACAAAATCGATATCATCGAATCCGCTTTCCAAGAACAAGGTCTCATAGTCATGCAGTCCCATGCCAGACAGCCACAGTCCAAGATTGGAGGCCACAGACGGACTCAAGCTGGACTCGGAACAGCTCAACCCAAGCCGGGAAGTGAATTCCTGCTCAAGTTCCGACACGAATACTGACTCCCTCACGAGCTTGCTTCCAAACGACGCCATTATTTCGGAGATCTTGGCCCATTCCTCCTGTTGGAAAAATGGAAACTGTAAATAAGATTGGCTTTTATAATTGTATAGGATTTACAAAATATTTAAAAGTTATTCTAGTTTGAATACAAACCGAACCGGCTGGTTAGGCCAGATGGTAGTAATTTATTGTATTATTGGCCATGTTAATAACATTTAATAGATCGACGATCAAGTAAGATAATGCGAAGAAAATTAATTTGACTAACGAGTAGGCTTCGCATTACAATATAATGCGCTTCTTATAGATGTGTTTTACAACTAGTTTGCGATGATACAATCCATGTTTTTGCTTCAATTCCCAGGTTAGTATGGAAATAACTATATTTTTTGTTATGTCTACCGTGTGAATTAGCAGACAATGGTGTTCTATCAATCAACATTATGCCGGTTTCTATATGTAAGTGTTATTCATACACGTACCTAGACTATGAGTAATACGTATAGCAACCGGTAACCAATTACAAGCATTTTCGTTTAGTGTAAAGTTTAAATTAGGAATTAAATCTATTCATGCATAGTACTATGAAATCTAAAGAGTTTGAACGCGCTTATCTCTAGGACCACAAATTGGAGTTGAAAAAATCTTTTTGCATTTGATAGCCCATTTTCGAGGAAGGTTATAGGCTATTTAACGGCACGGAATAGATCGACAAAAAAAAAAAAAAAAAACACTAAAAGAACACTTAGTAAAAACGGAGTAACAGCGCGGGCGGGCGATTATTTATTATATGTAGGTATGTAGTTGTCGTGACTATTTGGACTCGTTCCCCACTGATAGCCCGTAGAAATTACAGTAAGTAAAGAAAACTGAAAACTATGGTGGAGACCTTTGTCCTGCAGTGGGACAGCATTCACACCATAGATTATTAAAAAAAAAATGTATTCCGTAAAATTTGTGCCAAAGTAATGTCTAAGAGCCTAACTTCACCCCCTGTGGTTCCCCTTAGAGCATTCATGTTACGATAATTCCCTATTTAGACCAACGGTACTACATTTGCTTTAAGCAAGCTTTAAGCGTCAACTATAACTTCATAAATTATTTACATCAATGTCTTCATTATCGTACAAGTAAACGCAACCTGCACTCAACGACTTTTTAAAAACATAATTACCACATCAAACTGAAATTGCAGCTCAATTTTATCAACAAATATTATCATGGGAAGCATCGAATCGCTTTCACGTGACATTCAAACATCTGCCGTTTGTGCCACCTGCCTACCTGACAAGGACATGAGTATAGTATGCAACAGAGACCTCACTTCATACAGACGCGGAACGCGAATACAAATCTAAATAGCACGACAATATGTGCATTGATGAGACTAGTATTCTTCTTCTCGTTACCGCTATACGCCGATGCTAAATAATTTACCAAATCTTACCATATGACAGCATCACACTTTTATACTCGCTGTTATGGATTAGGTAGTTTGATTTTAATAAAGCAAATTTAAATAATGTAATTTTTGAACAGCCCACATGCCAGCATTCCCACTGCTGTGACACAAGTCTCGTCTCTCTGTGAGAGGGTATAGGTCAAAATCCACCACGCTGGCCCTATGAGAGTTGGTGGATAAATTTGAATAACAAACTATAAAAAAAAAATGAAAATTAATAGTTAGCAACTGTTAAACTAACTTAACTGACTAAAGATATGATTTGCAAAGATCTAACCTAGAAGCTAACCTATTCTTATTTTGGTTGCAGAAATGTCACTGAGAAGTCACACATAGCTGCGCCATGCAGTGATTGATTGATGTGAAATTTCTTTATTTTAACATAAACAAAACAGATAAATGACATTAAGATCTTATTCTGGGAAGCATTCATTATGATTGGTTGTTTTGTGCACACTATCGCGTATAAAACATTTAAGAATACATGAATTATGTAATGTAGTTATGCAGTACATTATCACTCAGCTCGCTGGTAATAAGTTCGGACTCCATTGGCTATCTACTCTTGTGCTGTCACGACGTTATGTTATCGGGACCAGCACGTAACGTGGCCACGTCTCGCCTTGATATGTGGGTATCACCCGCATTCATGTGACACTTTTTTTGTGGACAGTTTTTGTTAAACTTTTTGTGGAAGAATGATGTAGAGGGGTAACTTTGAAAGATATCAATGTGGCTTGAGTACGTATGTTATCATCGATTTATGATTATGGCTTAATATATATTAAGATGCTTGCTTATGAGGATATACATCATACTGTTTAGAAAGCAAATATTTTTAAGTAGTAATTAATAATCATGGAACGTTCCCGGAATCTCTTGGGCGATTGGAATCCGTGGCGAATCTCAGCATAAAAGTAAAAAGTATAATAAGAAAAACACGCTGCAGTGGGTATGCGAAGGTAGCGTATGTGTTTATTTTGTGCACCTAGCAGTAGCGTTACTGCTCAAAGACTACCTAGTAGGTAATAAAAAGTAGCCAAAACCACTTTCAAGATGTCAAAGTTTTGAAACATCGGCTCATTTTACAAAATTAAAGTTAATTTTCCCTTTTTTGTGTTTTTTTTTAGAAGATCGTTGTCTTTTAGTTCAAATCACACAAAATTTTATCTCACATAAACCTACATGGACACTCATGAAACGCCAGAAGCTAGGTGCACAGTTCCAATTGGTTCATTTCTATCCAGAAGGGCCGGCAAGAAACTCCACGGTTACTCTTTTAAAATTTTTTTTTTTTTTTAGACTGCTCTGCTGTCCAATATAATTAGGTAAATTGTATGTCCAGGTGGTATCAGTACTTCTACATTTCCCTGCACGAGACCTCGATCAGAACACTAAAAAAAAACACAAAACGCCAGACGCTCACGCCATATCTCAAACACAACATTTAAAGGCTGTTTTGCATTTAATGCGAATAATTCTGAAGCATTCTGCATAACAGCTGTCCATCGGACATTCTGGTAATTACGTATCATGATCAGATGCAGCGCTCACCTGTCTTCATATGTCTACAGTGGACACCTAGACACCTGTGCGGTCTATGAGCGGCTTAATGGTGCATTGTCCTCAATTGATACTAATTACTCGTGGTAGCAGCTGATGCGGTATTGTTTGATGGTTGATGAGTACATTTGCGTGAGGGCAAGAGTTTCTGTGTAGGTATGTGGTGAAGTCTAGAAACGTTGGTCCAACGGTTTCTTCTAACTCCTATAGTTATTTACCAACCGTCTTATTACAAAACACGATCTAACTATAACCCGACCCTAAATCTTCGAGACAGTTTTTGTATTGACAACCTAAAACAGGACATGAAATACTTTGACAAGGAATTCCAGTTTTGGAGGGACACGGCTGGAGACAGAAATAAGATCAAGAAAGCGGCTAGTGAAATCTACAAAAAACCAGAAACTGATAGCAGTGAGAATTCAGAAGACGACCAAGAAAACAACAACACGGAACATAGCGAAGCTTGGATCAACATGCCGGCGACGACGTGAAAAGATGCCCTCCTATAGACAAATATCACCCTTCTCTCCACTAGTCCAATGCTTACTTAAGGCTGCATAGTCGGTAGGCTCGTAATCCTTTCCTATCCTATGGGCACGTCCTCCCTACCATTACAGCGCCCCCCGGTCTACTTCTTGATATGCAATGGCCTATGTAGCACCATGAAACATGAGGCTTCAAAGACTAGTGCAAATCTTGGGGTTCATTCGATTAATCGAGTCTGGTCAAACCACGCTGGGATCGGTGCAATTCATTTCATTCGAACTTTAGTCAAATTTCCTTGTACAAAATTAGCAATCTTAGACGAGACTTTGTTTTGTAAAAGGAACTGTATTTCGATTTCTGTTAGGTTGTTATTTCCAAAACAGGTTTGATAGTTTAAAGCATACTTCAAGAAAAACCCTGTTTTGTAGAACAAGACCGTAAGTGTTTAATTTAACCTCACGGAATGGACCCTAATTATCCTAAACAGGACCAGCATAAAAAGACTAACAAATTGGTAATGGATCTAAATCAGATTAATGATAATAATTTAATTTACAATAATATCATTGGGCTGTTTGCAGTGTTACAAGTTGAATTCATTCATTGAAAGAAAACATGTGTTAAAACAGGAAACAATGAAAGAAAACGTAGTTTTTCAAACTCTAATCAACCAGTTCTTTGAATGTACAGGGAAACCATTTAGCGATACATACACAAATGAGTGTTACAAATGCGAAACATGTTTTTAAATGTATTTTAATTTATGTAATAAAACGTTATCATTTACATTAGCATTCAAATGCACGTTTTCACGAGTATGTCATGGTTAAAAGTTATCTTCTTTCCATTTAGTTAACTAAGCGAAAACATGAATATATATACATGCATAGCCTTGCATCGAAAGAATAACGTATTATTTAGTATGTCTATCAATATAATTTGAAGACACGACAAGTAATTACACTCTATAAATCTTATCCTCCAATTCTCCTAAGATGTTAATGTAACGCAAATGTCAATGGTATATTTTCAATAATCGGCAATAGTTCAAATCGTTGAAGCTTCGGAATTCCGACCAAGACGAAGTGAGTTTCAACCGCACCCGTTATAAAACTGAAGTGAATCCGCTTATAAAGTTGGCAGATAGCGTTTATCCAGACAGTTCAAAATCATTATCTTGCTCTTATTCCAATTTATTTGGAGTCAGCACAACATGTATTTCTCTCTTACTTCTCTATTAGTCGTCATCTCAGTAGTCACCCTCTTTCTAACCATTACATCTTTCATAAAATCGATCCGAACATAGTTTGGAAAAGGCTACGCAGATGACAAAGGTGACATCTTTCACAAAGTCCAACCATCGTTTCTTTTGTCGTCCTTCTTACGCAAAACCAGTGTATCTAGACATCATAACAGGTCCCAAAATGCAAGAAATGTTGGTTGTCTGTTCTTTTCTTGACGGAGAACCAGCAATGTATTCTTTTTCTAGTTGTGCTTCCGTTAAGAATTAAAAATACCGATCATAAATTTGACCGACTCGATTAATCGTATGAAAACCCCTAGATTTGCACTAACCCTGAACTTCATGTTTCATGGAGCTAACGAACATTTTACAACCTTATGTTATGAACGAAACGTCAACCGTCTTCCGAACCCAACTCCATCGGTTAGCTAACCAACCGTCTGAACCCGTGAACCATGACAGACAGCCATACAATTTGGCATAACAATAGCTCTGAAACACGGTGACGCATCAACAAAGGCAGGAAGTTAGGGAATTATCTTTTGACGGTAAACACCTGTGGTTTAACAAACCCTATGTTATTATGTAGCATTTGGCTTTACGGTTAGTACCGGGAATTTTCAGAAACCGTTAAGTTGACAGGTTTCTTGCAATTTGCAAGCTGTATGTTGAAAAAAGTATTATTCGCAACCGTAACATATATGGCTTTACATCATTATTATCAATAAAATTATCAATACCATCCTCTAAGTGTATTTAATTTCATTGAATTTCTTTTTGATGAAATAGGCATTCAATGAAATTAAATGATGTAAGAGGGTTGTATTAATGTATTATTTTTAATTAATATACAACTAGTCACTGATCTATAAATTACAAAAATCGTAAGAAACGTTGTATTTTGCGGGTTACTTTAGAGTTTCCATCTTGAATGATGAGTAAGTACTTCATTTTAATATTATGAATGTTTTCCGCCTCGTTGGCCTAGTGGTCATAGGCACTACTGATGGGCATGAGGTCCTAGATCCTATTCCTAGCCATACTTTTGTTTCACCGCTGTGGTAGCACCGCGAGCAAGGCTGTATTCTTAGGGAATAGCACTGCACCTTGAATTCTTTGCCGACACAATAAATATGATAATTGAGTCGTATTTAAAGTTTAACTTCAATCGAAAACAAAATTATGGCTTTCTAGACCATAAGATTTAAATAAGTGATATTTACCTGCCCAGAATTTAAAACTACGGTAATCTAAATCTCAACAGATTGTTCACAGAAATGTAAATACAGGTCGTGATTCCAAACTGACGTAATATTATTTGACCCGCGATGATCTGACCTCAATGTTAATTAATTCCATTTTAGTTATTAGCTACATAAAGTTACGACTTATAATTGAAAATTGCTGTTATTTGTAATCACTATTTTTAACCGACTTCAAAAAGGAGGAGGTTCTCAATTCGGATGTTTATATATTTTTTTTTTTTTTTTATGTATGTTCGGCCATAACTCCGTCATATATAGACAGATTTACAAAATTCTTTTTTTGTTTGAAAGGTGTTTATTTCGAAATGGTCCCATATAAATTTCATATAGATCTGATGATGAACTCCAGAGATAGACACCGGAACTCTTTAAAAAATGACAGCAAATCAACCGCGATTTCTGCTATCGCATAAATATGCATTGTTTGTTTGGAATTAGTGCGGGGTGGATACTACAACTAAAAATTTAAAAATAAAAACTTTTTTACAAAAAAAAAAAAAACAACCGACTTCTTTAAAAACACTACAAAGTGAAAAATAACTTTAATTTCGGAAGTCGGTGGCAAAAAAACCATAAATACAGATCCTAAGACACCGACTTCCGAAATTAAAGTTATTTTTCACTTTGTAGTGTTTTTAAAGAAGTCGGTTGTTTTTTTTTTGTAAAAAAGTTTTTTATATCTAATGACCAAATGCAGATGCAGTCTTGGAATATAATATATTGGAAATAATTTCCAGAAATTATGCAATTTCTACGCATGTACCTCATAAAATCTGTTAAGTGGAGAATACAAATTGTTTTAATTAAAATAAGTACCTTGAATACCGCTTTAAGTTATAATCTTGCATACGATTACTACGGCTAAACATTTTATTGTGATACCCACTTCCTAGATAGTGTCTTATTCGAGAACTGTAATGGTCTACGTAAGAATGATTATGTTTTGCTCGTATGATGCGTAAACAGCATCATCTACCATTTCGATCAAATCAACATAAGGAAGACCATATGTTGACTAGACCTAGACTATATCTTTCTACAAATACAATAACGTTTCTCTAATTTAATTAATAACTTTGTTTTTATTATTTTGAATTCTACGACTTCCTAAGATATTGCTTAAAATCCATTGGCGGTGGTTTTAGAGCACATGCAAAAATAGCTCTGATTGAATTTTTGATTCTAGGACAAACCGATTTCCTCACGATGTTTTCCGTCACCATTATGAGAGATAAAATAATTTACATCAAGTAAGCGGCTGTCTGGGTTCTAGCTTTCAACTTACAACTCGTAGTTCAAGGCTATTGGCACTGGGCCACCACCGCTATACTAATACTAATAATATGTATTAACTTATGTTCTCACCTGCTCATCAAACGGACTAAGTATAGACAGCGACTTCTCCCCACTTTGTGTCGAGCTGGTCGTATTACTGCGTCTCCTAACTTCATCCTCCACTCCATTGATATTCCTCTCTGTCGCCTGTCCATTGCTGCTCAAGATGGTCGGCGGTGGAGGCGGCGGCTCAGTCGGGGACGCGTCGTATACTGACTTTAGCTTTCTCAACGTTTTCGGTCGTTCCGCTGGCATCGGCCGCAGACCGATCCCGTCTAGCGTTGTTGTTGAGCCTTTGAAGAGGCCTGTGGACAAGGAAAAGACTTTGGTTTAGTATATTGATTTAGATAGTATAATATGATAATTGACGACAATGTGCAAAACCTTATGTTTGACAACAGATTATGTCTGTTGTGAGTTATTTCTGTAATATCTAAGGAAAAAATCGTAACATCAGCAATCAATATTCCGACTACACCATATCAGAATCCAGTTCTTAAGAAGTTTTCTTTTGGAGGAGGATCATAAAAAAAGAATGCTTTACTAGTGCAACATATTGCCCTAGGCTCCATAGAAAAAAGGTTGGATATCATTGGAAAAAATGGTCTAGTGCGAGTTGGACTCGCCCACGAAGGGTTTCGTGTAATAAATTAAATAAAGAATTTAAAAAAAAAATCTTGTAAGGATACCCCTTTAGTTTTATTATTTGTTGTAATAGCGGCATTCCATACTCCGTGAAAATATACTTTTAATTTTTACTTTTATAGCGGCAATAGAAATACACGCATTGAAATTTTCAACTATTTACCTATTACGGTTCATGAGATACAGCCCGCTGACAGACAGACGGACGGACGGATGCTAAGTAGTAAAGTGCTCGTTGGCAGCCTTTGGGTATTGCTTTGGCACCCTATAAAGGACGAATGAATGTCTGGTATCCACGCCTAGTCAATTTAATTTTCTTTCACAGTCTTACAACCGTGTCAATTTGCACTCACAAATATCATGAACAAGTACATTAGATATTAATTGCACACGTTTCCTTGTGACCCACAACACTAAGATTTATGCGACCGAAGAGCAATACGTGTTTGTTCGTATGTTTGTCTGTGTGTATGTTTGTTAGTGATGCACCAGTTTATCAATTTTATTGTCCTCGGGTTGCGGGGGCGCAGTTATTTGTAATGTATTGATAATAACCTGTCAGGAAACAAAAGGGCATGCGTGCTTATATTTAGCCGACAGAAACATGACGAAAATTACAAAATATAGATCAACTATGTTCCCACTGCTGGGATACAGGCCTCCTCTCTTTGAGTGGGCTATAATCTCCCACGCGGGACCAATGTGCGTTGGTAGATGTCACACGTCTTCGATTTTTTGGTTCTAGGACATGCCGGTTCCCTCACAATGGTTTCCTTCACCGTTTTGAGCGCAGTGGTGAAAAAATTATTTACACAAATAAAGCACCTACTTGGTCGGGGCTGATACCATTGGGCACCACTATTCTCCTAATAAACCTACACAGAAGCTCATCAGTTTTCTAAACTACAATTCAACGTTTGTTTGTTGTTGCCAATGTTTGATATCAAAAATATCATTTTTAATAATACACAGGAAATACCTCAAAAAAGTTCGCGAACCACCCATTTTAGCCAAAGTTTTTTTTTTTTGTTGGGATTATTACCTCGTTAGTCAGTCTATGAAGTTGTCGGCTGTCTAATCTGTGCCTTGCCTGTGGTTCAGGTTAACTGCCTGTGGCTTCCAGCCAGGGCTTAAAAACTTAAAATGAGAGCGACTACTTGCTAAGGGCACCCCCCGTGAGATACGGACCTGGGTTAAAGGCATTGCTGGTAGAGGGCAGCAAGAGATGGGTTGGAACGGAATAAATTAGCGACAGAAGTGGCGTGCGCTCTTAAATATATAGGAACTACCAATCTATCAAAAAAACAAGGTCATCTTCATCATCATTTCAGCCGAAAGACGTCCACTGCTGAACATAGGCCTCCCCCAAAATGGGGGGTTTGCCATAACCGCCATGCTTCGTAAGCGGGTTGGCAATCGCAGTATGGTGGTAGAATACGTAGAGAATGCTGCTGTCCATTCTCTAGTAAGTCCCTTAGTCGCCAAACAAAGGTCAAAAAACTTTAATCCCTTCCACCGCCTTCAATCATCATTTCCATCTATATTCTACGTACAAGGCAATTTATACTATGAATGCTCAAACGTAGCGTAGACTATCAATTGAGCGACCTTGCTGTCGCTAGATAGACCAGTTGTTTTGATAACTGCCCGGGCCTTGGCACCGATAGACGAACGGCCGTGTTTTCACTTTTTATAATAACATGCACTTTTTTTTGTTTTGGTTGAACCATGAATGATAGCCCGTTAATGGCTATTCAAAAGTAAATACTAAAATATGTTTCGTATATTGTGGTCATGTTGAAATCAAAATCAAAAGTCATTTATTCAAACTAGGCTGAGGTTCAGCACTTTTTGAACGTCAAAGTTACAAAAGACAGTCCCCAAAGCGCCCGCCTTTCACCACTTACACCTAGTGCTTTCGCTGCGAAGAAGAAGTGGCTAACGATTCATTCTTCATATTCCATAATCCTTCTTCCTGGATTTATCTGTACCCAGATAAATTCAGTTGCTTTTCTCATATAAATTTAGCTATGGAACCTACCTTCTTTTTAGGGTTCCGTACTTCAAAAGGAAAAACGGAAACCTTATAGAATCACTTTTTATTTTAAATAAAACTTGTTTCTCATTTTGGAATCGATTAAAAAAGTAAAAGTCAGTATAGCTGACATACTTAAATCAAAACAATAAATAAATAAAAATCTTTCCCACCTTTTGTGTTCGACATTTCTAAGTGATGCGGTTAAGACATAAGTAGTAAAAGAGAAAGAAAACAATTAATTTAGGCATTATTCGGACATTAGAAATTCTGAATTCCATAACCTACATTCAGTAATTTCAACAAGCAATATCTTTTATTTGCAGATAGTGATCATCTGCCTCGTTGGTCGCAAGAACTACTCTGACCACGAGGTCCTGGGTTCAAAATCAAATCAAAATCAAAAGTCATTTATTCAAACTAGGCTGAGAGTCAGCACTTTTTGAACGTCAAAGTAACATAAGACAGTCCCCCCAAAACGCCCGCCCTTCGACACTTCCTAGTGCTTTAGCTGGGAAGAAGAAGTGGCGGAACAAACTCCCCAGCAGCACAGCTGTCTGTTAAGTTAGAAGAACTTAGAGGTTCGATTTCTAGTTCGGGCAACGTGTTATTGGGTTTTCCGATCTGGAATTTCTCAGTAGCAGCCCAGAGTCTGGATTTGCCTACTTCATGGCAATGCGCTCACCCCCTATTACATGGGATTTAAACATGATTGGCGAAATGTCGATATACTATAAATACACCTCTGCCCAACTTTTCGGAGCAAGAAAGCGTGATGTGTGTAGTAAGTAGGCGAGTGTGTGTGAAGTAGATATTTCTTTTATTAAAACGGACAGACCCTTATGCAGGGCTTGCATGGAGTTTGAAGAAACCATCGCGCATGTACTTTTTCAGGACAGAAACCCTAAGGGCACCCAGATCTTACACGGACGTTCTCAGCAAACCGGGAGATATACTCAACTTCTGGACGGAGGTGGGTTGGTTGGAATAACCACCAACGGCCTCCACGCACAATGATCCACATGAAGGACTAAGTGCGGAACTCGAAACCATTAAACATAGAACATAGATAGAACGAAACACCACCAAGCTAAATTACAGCTCATACAGGAAACGCAAGATATTTCAGTGTTCACTAAAAACAAAGACCGTCTAGTTTAAACAATAATTGAACAATGTAAAATAATCCAGACACTCCAGTTATTTACCTACGACCGGCGTACGCGCATACCATACAATTCAGGCCAATTTATTTCTGAGTGCGAACGCGTGAAAACGATTTTAAGCTCATTATTATAGAACTTGCTTGCTTATTGTGATTTATTTTCAAGCTGATTCATAGGGAAAAGTATTTTAAAGTTATAATGTAGACGGATCTTATCACACTCACGAAACAACACAAAAACAAATTGAAATATTCAAACGCAGCATGACAGACATCCGATGACAGACATACGTAAGGCAGATCATGTAAATAATGACCAAATTAGATCAAAAACTAGACATCTGGACAAGAATTGAACAATATAAAAGGAGATGGACTACCACACATTAAAAGCATAAATAGAGAAATGGTGTAAAATAAATAAGAGATTGGTATGCAAAGGACAGTTAACGCAGTAAGGGGAAATCAACAAGAAGATGGGTGGGTCTACTAAAAACAAACAGCGGTCCTTTACTGGAGGAAAGTGGCTCGTGACAGAACTCAGTGAACAGCTAGAGGAGGCCTTTGCCAAAATTCCAAATGAATTTAGGGATATATTGTAACAGCACATAGAAAATCAGAATAAAAGCATAATATATTTGGATTTTTAACCGACTTCAAAAAGGAGGAGGTTATCAATTCGGATGTTTTTTTTTTTTTTTTTTTTTATGTATGTTCGGCCATAACTCCGTCATATATAGACGGATTTGCAAAATTCTTTTTTTGTTCGAAAGGGGTTTATTCCGAAATGGTCCCATATAATTTTCATATAGATCTGATGATGAGATCGGGAGACAGACACCGGAACTCTTTAAAAAATGACAGGAAATCAACCGCGATTTCTGCTATCGCATAAATATGCATTGTTTGTTTGGAATTAGTGCAGGGTGAATACCACAACTAAAAATTTAAAAATAAAAACTTTTTTGCAAAAAAAACAACCGACTTCCTTAAAAACACTACAAAGTGAAAAATAACTTTAATTTCGGAAGTCGGTGGCAAAAAAACCATAAATACAGATCCTAAGACACCGACTACCGAAATTAAAGTTATTTTTCACTTTGTAGTGTTTTTAAGGAAGTCGGTTGTTTTTTTTGCAAAAAAGTTTTTTCTACAAAGAATTTATAATGAAAAATTTAAATATAAATTCCCTTCGATTTATTAAACGTTACTTAACTTTACGGCTACCTTTTTTTTTTTTGGGTGGGAAATCATCAAATGACTTCTCCCGCTCTGGGCGGAGCGGGAGGGCGTGTCAGACTTTTACTGACTAAAACCCACTCGTGTTCCTTCAGTTGCCCATATGCCAGAGTCACGGTATCTCTTTCGAACAATCTCGCGACCCTGGCAGGACTTTAGGGCTACCTTAAAAGTAGTGCTGTCACTACATTAAACTTTAAAAAAAAAACAGAGACAGGGACAAATTTTAAAGAACCTGCAAGTTGAGTTACATTCTAGTAGAACCATAAGCAACGTAATAAAAACATGATTACTTAAATGTGCATAAAACTTTATTATGATTAAAACCGAATGCCATTAGTTATGTCAATTATTGCGACAGGACGAGGTCAACGCTATTCTTTATATACTAGGTATTCATGTATTAATGTAATCATTTATTAATAAACCTATGGCATCAGGTGTTTGACATTGAAAAATATATAATAAATAAACTTATCAGAATAAAATTTACATAAAATGAGCAATAAAGAATTTTCTGCTTTTAAATAATTCATGAGCATAACTTTTACATAACAGCGTATTGTTCCAAAACGAATGTCTCGCTTTTGAGTCGGATTTATTTGTATGGAATGTTGCAATTTGACAGTATTTCAAAATGTATCATCAACAATGGCATAGGTAACTTCTAAATCACATGTTGAAATCAGCGCTGGGGCTCTGTCCCGCATAGGGTCGCAGCATTAAGCTGAGCAATATACGTTGTGCATGGATGTGACGTGTGTTTTCCTCCAGGTTTTTCTTTTATTTTTGTTGTGTGTTTTGTCTTTCTTTGTGTCTTGTTTACCGCAAATAAACGTATTTTCTTTCTTTCCTTTTAAGTCGCACGTCATCACAGATAAAATAAAACCTTTTATTTGAAATGCACCAAGAACATATATTTTTTTCTATTGGGCGTCATCTTTAAGTTTACTTTCTTCCTAGCTTTTTCTTCGTTCACATATTCCATCTAAGTGCTAAGACCTAAATACTAACAAAGTTTTTTTTTTAAGTTAGCCACTTAAAAAAAAAACTTTAAGTGGCTAAGATTTTTGTTTCAACTCCGAATGTAACATCGCTTACACAATTTACAAATAAAAAAACTTGAAGACTTTGACTACACTATCGGCTTCAGTACCCTCGAAAACCATGAAGACGTCAATTATCTGACCCTCTCTCGGTCTCCTTTCATTATAAACGAACTAGCTTCTGCCCGCGACTTCATCCGCGTTAAATTTCTTGTGCCCCCGACCCTTCCCGTCGCGTCGAATCGCCTACCCGTGCGATTTTCCCCGTTTTTGCAACATTGTTTATTACTGCTCCGCTCCTCTTGGTTGTAGCGTGTTAAAAAGCCTTCGTCGATAAATAGGCTACCCAACACAAAAATATTTTTTCAATTCGGACCAGTAGTTCCTGAGATTAGCGCGTTCAATCAAACAAACAAACAAACTCTTCAGCTTTATAATATTAGTATAGATAATAAAATGTTGCATGTAGGCGGCATAACGCTTTTTCAAAACGTGGCAATTTTTACAATTTTAATTCTATCGGAAGTTACGTTAAGGAACCTCGTTCCAAAGTCTTCCAAAAATTAACTATTGATCAGTAGCATCTTTTACCTTTTCAACACCCACGATGTGTGTTGTGTGGTCCTCTTAAAGCCAGGACTACACAATAGGAACCAATTATATCTCCCATTAGTTCGAGCTTTACTTAGGAACATGTCTACCCAACTAAAAGGTAGCAAATGAAAGTGACAAGCTACAGACAATGGGCTCGAAAACAATGCCTATTGTGACCCTTTGAGGCATCGGTGTGAACCATGGAACCATGGAGTAGGAGGGAATGGAGGGCTCATAATGTGAAGAAAAATCTGAAGCGAATACGAGGTCACGGTTTATCTCGTCGTCGCAGTCACTAAATCGGTCATATCAGTCAAAGAAATCATAACTGATAGGGAATTCCTGATAAGGGTAGCAATTGGAACTGTCATGCAAGTAGATCAAGAAGTACCAGAGACCGTATCTTGATAAAACTATCCAAGACAATGTGCTTGCCTATCTTTACCTAATATAGTGTTAATGCAGTACAGGATTTTTTAAGTTCATAGCTGCTATAGAAGATCCACATAGATAGGTAGATCCTATATGAACCCTCTCCATATAGGTAGATTGCACTAAAAAGATAATATAATTAATCTATAAGATTTCTTCGCCCCAAAACTCCACTGAGGAAGTTATCTTGTCGTATTCTGCTCTTGAATAGGTTTTGATTTTTAATCGTGACTAGATCCTAGAGAAAATGTGCGTATACAGGAATACACACTCCATTTCTTCCTACTCTATGATTTGAACTATTAGTTTGATGAACAGGACTACTACGGTGGTTATTTTATTTATTTATGTTACTATTTATGTACACACTATAAAATACAGAGAGATATTAGTACGACTGAGTACAAAAGTACTGTTAATTTCTTAGGAAATTCTACCAGCAAACTTGCGAAAGGAGAAATGAAAAGAAGGTTTGATTGAGAGATTGTAATGTTCTTACATTTTCATGGGAATCGAGTAATATAAAATGAGTATATCCCACGCATGTTGATGTTATTTCAAGTGATTTCATTCAACAATCTCTGCTAACAATCCCATAGGTTTCAAAAACCAAATGCAGTTAATGAGAATAAGATTGAAGAAAATAATTTGAAGAAGTCAGCATTTTAAAGACATTGAAATAGTAGTATAGAGAATCCATAATCAGTCTTTGATGTCCTCTCTGCTGGGTGGGCTCTAATCTACTACGCGGGCTCACTCCGAATTAGTAGATGTCACATGTCTTCGAATTTTAGGTTCTAAGACATGCCTGGTTTTCTCACGATGTTTTCCTTCACCGTTTTGAGAGTAATGGTGATGAAATTATTTACATCAAGTAAAACGCCTGCCTGGGTTTGAACTCAACCTACAATTCGTAAGTCGAGGCCGTTACCACTGGACTATCAGAACTAATAGAGAATAGTCATACCACAAATTTACGTTACTAAATACCTATAATAGATTGCTTTAATAATACTAATGACAAAATAGAAGATGATGTCATATCACAAATCTTGGCAGATGCACTCGTGATCAATGCAATTCAACGTAAAAAACGTATTTATCATTTTATTTGACAAAACCTGCGTATGACACATTTTAAGTCAAACTTGTGTAAGGAAAAACATAAAAAGTAAGATAAACAAAAGGAATTCAAGAAGGGTGACATCATTAAAAGTTTTGTCTTAAATTCCATACCGTGCCTTGCAACGGATACTTGGTGTACTTCCAATGAACCTTTTCATGCAAAGATCTGGATCAAATGATGCGCTTGTTCTCATTCAGACTAACCTCAAAAACTACTAGACTAGGCTAGATTCTGGCTACAGTTTTCGTTACAAAGATATCTACTCTGGTTAGTCTTGGTGAAAGAAAGTACATATCAAATATTCCAATTGGTAAAGGAAAAATATTTCGATATTATAGACTTAGATCATGTTCATGTGATATCGTGCTAGAAATCGTAGTGACTCAAGAAAAACAGTACTGCACACAATATCTTGCACACATATATCCTGGTTTGTAATGACTAATGCATTACAGTTAATAAGAAACGTGTAGACATTTTAAAAACTATTGGATTTTTAACAAAAATATTTGAAAATATCACTGAACTCACAGTTTCCCATTAGAGTGGCAATCATTTAACATTCCATACAACCGTACCGTCGTCATCTCTTCATTAGTCAGATTTATTTTAAGAAACACCTTTAACTTATCACTATATATTCTAATATCACTTTTGAACACACTTTCAGCACAAAAAACTTCAACTTCAATAAAAGTATTCACTACATTTATTCTAATACTCGTAAATCGAAAGAAATTCGCGATTTCTGATGATGCAGTAGTAACGACAGTACAGTCAGCCGGTGCCCGTGCAACTGTCGAAGCGACCAAGTGAAACAATATTGATAACAGACGACGTCACTTATCGTCCGCACTTTATTAATCTGAATCAATTTGCTCGAGGAGACAATTGGAGGACGATTTCGTAGGATATGGGGGGAGACCGGGAGACCGTTGGGAACTGACTTAAACGTATTTCTGTCTCTATCATTCTATTCACCATGAAAATCGATGTGAGCAGGTATAACTCACACCGTTAGCTGATTATATGTTTGCGTCTCGTTACGTGCTCATGAATGGAAACCATGACTCGTCAAACGTAGTACGGAATGCCTCCAGACTAGCTAAGTAATGATTGGAAATGGATGATGTTGGATGCCCAGGATCGCCATGGATGGTGAAGGAATGTAGAAGTTTATGTCTAGCAGAGGATTGCTACTAATATAGGTAGTTAGGTTTGTGCCTGAATATCTCGTAACTGGTGTAATAGATTATGCTTAGATGGTTTGGTCATGTTGAAATAATTAATGAAGGGCGACTAACGAAATTTACTTACAAGGCAGATGTCAGTGGAAACGCTGGGAGAGCGGGGGTCCGTTGGAGGATGTATAGTGATTTTGTTGGTGATCTTCAGAAAGTTCAGTTTCGTAGTTCTAGCAACCTTCGTGCGTGCATGACCAGATGTCTGATCATAAATAAGACAAAAGAAATATGTAAGGGTCGTAGCAGGTGGCGTTCTGTAGTTTTTGCCTGGGAAGAACTCAGGTGTGATATAATGGAAAATTTTGGACACTATGTGATGTAATGTTTCAAAACGAAGAGTATTTATGAAACTATTTATTTTGCATCCGGAACTGTAGACATTAGGAATTCCAGATAAAGAGGAAGTTATCAGGAGAGTTTTAGGAATAGGGCGCTGTTTGGGTGACGGATGGGAAAGAGCGTTATCTATAAGGAATGTTTGTGCCATTCGCAGTTCATCATCGTTTGATAACAGGGGAGTGCCGAGTCTATAGATTAGGAGATAAACTTGAAGACATGGTTCCTGACTTTCGTTACTAAGTATTTGTTGGCAGGTACAGACGCCAGCACACTAAAGTACCCGTAACTGTCAAATTCTCCTAATCATTATTGAACCTAATACTTTAGAGATAAAGTTGAAAATTTATTAAAGAAATTTGACAGATTGTAGTAGTTTTTGTGCTGGCGTCTGTACATATGTACCTATATCGATACGAAAATGATCTGACACTATGGGCACCTATGATAATATCGAAAATATCCGTGATTCGTACAAAATAGAATTGATAAGAAGAATTTCAAGATCATAAATCAGTGAGAAATTAATCGTCTAAAAACTAGGATTATTTAATTTTGGTCTTAAAATGATCAAACGTTTACCGGTTTTGCTAGTCACTAGCTTGATCTTAAGACTTACACACAGCAACATAAAGTAGGTACTGGAACGTTTTATGTTTCTTTTTCATAACCAAAAAGCCAATTCTCGTGATTAAGAACGCTCAAATTCTAGTCGCAGTTTTGGCTCTCGGCGACAATCAAATGTCAAAAACTTGTCAAAAATATATGGAAATTCGAGGTATTTTTGACAGATTGAGACCTGCACCCTAATTGCAAAACGCACAATTTATCAGAATCTGAATGGGATTGAAGATTATTTCTAAACCATTGCGTCATTTGTTCGAATAAGTTGTCGGCTCAGCAACGTAAATAATGCAATTAATGTTGTTTAACTATGAATATTAAACCAATTCCTACCGATAAAAAGTCCCGCAACTACCCCTCTGTGACCATTCTTAAAATTACGAGTGTTGCCTCTCTAATCAACGTGGCTGATCTTGATCTTATATCTTCACTTATAATGATGATATCATAAATCATATTTGAAGTTACGATAACATTAGTTTTAGATCGTATCTTAATTAGAGTAGAAAGTTGTTAGGTTAGGTTAGTATGATCAATGACTGTTAGGCTGTTTTTCTTTTGCAATCCCTTGAGGCAAAATAAAATAATTATGATCTAATATTATGAGAAGTATAACAGGAGAGGTTTGTTCTATTCTGTCAGCTTCTAAGGTTATAGCATAAAATAACATCACGCCTCAGGCAGAGGTATAACTATAGTATACCCATATTTTGGCAGTGATGTTTTATGACCCATGTTAGGGGGCAAGCCATCAACCAAATGGGCACAAATACAGACTCCTGCCAATGGAAATTCCAGATGGAAAACCCAATCACATTCTTCTTTACTTCTTTCTTTAGACTAATGAGGCAGTCTTAGATTATACATAGTTACATCATAAAACAGTTTATCACAACTGTCAGTTAATAACTATATAGTCTACTAGGCGTGCAATCATAATAAACTCACTATCCCACGTCTTCGGTTGTAACCCAACTAGCATTTAGATATGCACAGGTCGAATAATACTTTTCAAGGACTCATCCATACTTTTTTACAAAAAATATGGCTATCGAAACCCATTGATCAATGTATTTTTAGTAAACATAACGTGCATTGTCTGAACATCCGTCAGTCAGTTATAAAACAGTTTTATCTACATATTACAATACCTTTATACATTACTTTTAAACAAAAACTATCAAAGTGACAGATTGTAGTAGTTTTTGTGCTGGCGTCTGTACATATGTACCTATATCGATACGAAAATGATATGACACTATGGGCACCTATGATGATATCGAAAATATCCGTGATTCGTACAAAATAGAATCAATAAGAAGAATTTCAAGATCATAAATCAGTGAGAAATTAATCGTCTAAAAACTAGGATTATTTAATTTTGGTCTAAAAAGGATTGAACGTTTATATGATATGACACTATGGGCACCTATGATAATATTGAAAATATCCGTGATTCGTACAAAATAGAATCGATAAGAAGAATTTCAAGATCATAAATCAGTGAGAAATTAATCGTCTAAAAACTAGGATTATTTAATTTTGGTCTAAAAAGGATTGAACGTTTACCTGAGATGTTCGATTTACATCGCGTATAGGCCCAGAAGAAGTTGTCAAAAGTGACAGTTATTCGCAGTTATGGCCAGAGAAAACCCGACCTAATATCATATTTATTAAAACCCACACCAAATACCACATTACTTACTAATTTAACGTTACCTCTCTTTCGTCAGTATCCGTTCACATGTAACCCCTAAACTACAGGATGGTTACAAAGTCGAGCACATGTTTTAGATTAAGTTCGAGTTACTGAAGCCCGCCATGTGCCCATTGCCAAGGTTACATTATATTTTGGGGGTGTAGGGTTGTCAGAAAAAACATATTTGGTACGTTTGTTAGGATCTGTCTGAACTGTTATTTTTTTTCTACAGGTAGGATTAATCTATTAAAAGATGTTAAAAAAATAAGAGTAAAAATATAAAGAATATTCTAGTTTCCTTTCTTTTTCGGATTAATAAATATGTGCATTTAGTAAGTTATATGCGTGTAACTTGAAAGTAATTAAATTAGTCATTGAAAACGTTCAAAATCTAGTCACAGTCTGATCTTGGAGACGATCAAATGTCAAAAATGTATGGAAACTCGAGACATTTTTGGCAGATTGAGACTAAAACGAACTCAGTCTCAATCTGTCAAAAATGCCTCGATTGATTGTTCGACTGTGAACGTTCATAAAATTAGGAGAATTACCCCTTTTTTGTGGGTGGGATATCATCAAATGACATCTCCCGCTCTGGGCGGAGTGGAAGGGCGTGTCAGACTTTTACTGACTAAAACCCACCCGTGTTCCTTCAGTTGCCCATATGCTAGGGCCACGGTAACTCTTTCGAACAGATTTCGCGACCCTGGCAGGGAGAATTACCCCTCAAAACTCTTGTGTTTTATAAAACCAAAACATGGCTTCAGAGGATTACTTAGCTAATCTTGTCATCTATCTAAGCCATTTACACTAATCTAATTTAGAGCATTTCGCCTACATTTTGTACTACAACATTGAATCTTTCTTCTTTTTTTGCTTAGCCTATTGTCAATGTATTCACCATGAAAATAAAGTTAGATTTAGGGCAGCCCTATGGAGTAAAGATAACATATTCTTAGAAAGGGATGCACATTGAATATGGCTTATCTTCACGCGTCTTCTGTGGGGTAAGCAAACATTAAACGGTTGTATAAGTGATAGGTATTTTATCAAATGTATTTTTTTTTGGAACGAAGTTCTTTAACGCAAATTTAGAAATCGTGAAGTAACAGAAAAAGCGTAACGTAATGAAAAAGTTTTATGCCCCTACCATACGAGTTTTTATGATATGAAAAAGAAAGTGAAATTAATTTTCATGGTTTTTAAGGGTGCTGAAACCAATAGTGAGGTCAAAATGAAAATCAAAGATGGCGGCTGCGTTTTTTTTTTTGTGGGCTTTGGTTATCATTTTGTTTTAAATGCAATATAAGTGCACACTGTTCAGCTTCTTACTGTTTTCATTATTTACCTACTCGGAAGCAAGATCTTCTAATATGTTTATTTTCATTTTTTATTTGTGCCTATTTAAAAGTCGTAAAGCCACCAAAAATGATAAGTAATCAGGTTCGTCGAATATTGTTGAAGTGTAGGAAGAACCGATGGAAGTTTTCTAAAAAAAAAATTACTTAAATTCAACGGTTTCTTACTGAACATCAACTATACCCAATGACTGGTCACTTATCTGTTTTGGTAACTGTACATACATAAATTGAATGAAAGAATTATTTGTTTCATCCGAACTAAAAAACTGTTATAAATATACGAGAAATGAGTTGAAAGGAAATACCGTTCCTTTTTAACAAAAAAAAAAAAAAATGTTAAACACACTGTTCCTAAAACAACGAGTAACTTCATCCGTACGTCTTACAAGACGAAACTTTTTATAAGGCAAATATTATATAAAACTGATATCATACATTTTACTACCTTAATGCTATTGAAATTAAGTTCATATTAACTTGGCTGTTTAGAGAAAAATAAGCTATCATATTTGAATAGTGAAACCTGATAATTTTCGTCTTTTTTGTTTAAAAAGTTGACACATGTTTTCATTTTGGTTTATAAGAGAGCTACTGTACCTGTTTCAGTTCCGTTAAGGCTCCCACTAACAGGCGTGACGCGACTCTAGTTGAACAAATTAATTCAGTCTTGATAGAAATTATTCTAACAGTGGCCCTTATATTTTTGGTTGGTGGGAAATCATCAAATGACGTCTCACGCTCAGGGCGGAGCGGGAGGGCGTGTCAGACTTTTACTAACTAAAACCCACCCGTGTTCCTTCAGTTGCGTATATGCCAAGGCCACGGTAACTCTTTCGAACAAATCTCGCGACCCTAGCAGTACCAGTGGCCCTAGTGTGAGTTTCTTTTAACCATCTCGTTCTAACGCATCGACCGCGTTTGGTGTTCCGATTGGTCATTCACCAAACCAGGGCCAATCGGAACGCGAACGCGATTGACAGAATCGCATCGCGCCTGTCTGTATGAGCCTTTGGAAACTCGTCAAATGCGAATTCACCTTTTTTTCTCAATTAAATCTATTAAAGTGATGGCAGGAGCGTCATAAAAACATAATAATGTAAATCTAATTATAATAATCATACATAAACAAGTATGTAAACACACAATGAAATAAAATTGTGTGGGATAAATAGCAATTTAAAACGATGACAGTCTCAAATGTTTGCTTACATAATTATGACGTTTAATAAATATTTATGTAAAAAATGAAATGATTTTAGATTTTATTTTATTTTATTTTATTTTATTTGGGAAAAAAAACGATATTTTCCGGCTTATTAGTCTTTGTGAAAATTTATTCGCCCGTAGCGGGCGAATCGACACTTTTTAATAATAATATATTATTTTCTTAATTAGATATTGGGCGTAAGGACAACTCCAGAAATAGGTATTAGGCAATTGGAACATTTTGAATTTTATTACATATACATGTAGTATTTACAGTGACATTTTTTCATATCTATATTGAAGAAATGATTAAATTAAATGCAATGTAAAAATCCATTTCCTATTTCGTCGAGTTGTCGATTCAATAAATTTAATTCGTGATAGACGCCTATAGGAAATAATAGATTATTAAAAAATGTGTAGATTCGCCCGTTTCGAGCAAGTGAGTGCGAAGCGACTAATAAGCCAGTTTTATAACCTAAAACTCATATCAGACGCCTTTCACTCGAGATCTTCACTTGAAGTGAAACGTTTGATCACAAATGAATCAATAGTGAAAAATATACAGCCTTGGCCAAAAGTATTAGGCACACTACATTTTACTAAAAAATAATTAAAAAAAAACAACTTATACTTTTTGAATTGATTTATTACCATTAAATTACACAAAAAAGAATAAAAAATCTTAAAATCTAGTCGGTCCACCTTTGGATTTAATTACTGCACTAATTCTAGCTGGCATGCTGCGTACAAGCTTAGTACAATCCTCCCTTGTAATGGCATGCCATTCTTGTATTAACGCATTTTTTTATGCCGTTTTCGATGTGATACTATGCTCTTTAATCTTGCGCTTCAAAATGCGCCAAAGATGTTCAATTGGGTTCAAATCTTGGGACTGCGCTGGCCAATCCAACAAGACAATGTTGTTTTCAGTAAACCAACGCATCGTAGTCGCTGACTTATGACAAGGTGCATTGTCTTGCTGGAATATGACTCCGTCTAAGTTGGTATCGCCGAAAATACTCGTTAGCGAAGGCATAAGCGCACTTTCAAGCACTTATATATAATTTTTGCTGTCTATACGACCTTCACAAAAAAACATTTCGCCAACCCCTTGAGCAGCCATGCAGCCCCAGATCATTACACTGCCTCCTCCGTGCTTTACTGTCGGTACGACGCAATCTGGATGGTATTCTTCGCCCACACGTCGCCTCACGAAGGTCACATCTGGCGTTCAAAATATCTGTTGAAAAATGAAAAAAAAAACTTTTTTAAACTGCCTTAACTTTTATTAGTTTAGTTAAATAAATAACTGATCATGATTAATAATAACAAAAGCAGTAAAATTTACTTACCTCAAAGTTAGATTCGTCAGACCACACCACATTGGCCCAATCTTCCTCAGTAAAATGTTGATGCCGTAGAGCCCATTCAAGCCGTTTTCTTTTGTTAGCTTCTGAAAGCCAGGGCTTCTTCCTGGCTTTGCATCCTTTTAAGCCCGCTTCTTGAAGCCTTCTTCTGGTGGTCCGAGCACTTATTGGCTTTCCAGCCTCTTCGGACAAAGTAGCAGCAAGCTCTGATGAAGTTTTCTTCCGATCTTTTATAGATTCGCGTATTAATTTTCTATCCTCGCGCTTCGGAGTCACACGTTTTCTGCCTGTTCTTGGTTTATTAGCATGACTGCCAGTCTGAGTAAACCGTTTGATGGCACATTGCACGGCACAACGCGAACATTTCACTAACTTAGCAATTTCTTTTTGCGATTTCCCTTGTTCATGGTAAAGTTGTATTTTTACTCGATTTTCCAAATTAATTTCACTTCTTTTCGGCATTTTTAAGTAAATTACGCGTCAATTTAATCACTGTGTGAGAAATAAAAGCTTGTTTTCGGCATTTTTAAGTAAATTACGCGTCAATTTAATCACTGTGTGAGAAATAAAAGCTTGTTTACTCGTTAGAGTCCTGAACACAAGTGACCAAACATTGACTGATAATAACGCAAAAAACCAAATCCTTTGTTTTCAGTCACCAGGTGTTTTATGACCATAACAAATAGATGCTTGCTTTTCTAGGAAGTTATTTGTGACCCCGGCATGCCATCTAAGATAAGCATTTATTCATTGTACAATTGGTAAACATGAATTGTGCATTTTTCTGGGGTGCCTAATACTTTTGGCCAAGGCTGTATAATCTTTCCTGAACCGATTTAACGATGTAATATTTCGGCACTTTCACACATCTTTCTCAAGCCGCAGCTGACGTCGTGTAAACGTGGAATTAAACAAAAATGAAGCATCTGATATGACTTTATTAGCAGGCTTAGACGTAAATAAATACAGTCTATGTAAACAAAGCATAGGCGAAACTGCCACGGCCCACGCAACGTAAACATTATATTATAACCTGTTGTAAACACATTTTAGTTTGTCATTGACATTGACTCTGCGAAATTAGTTTAACTTTGACTGGTTTGAGTCGAAAA
Organism: Aporophyla nigra; assembly: GCA_947507805.1. Classification (NCBI taxonomy): domain Eukaryota; kingdom Metazoa; phylum Arthropoda; class Insecta; order Lepidoptera; family Noctuidae; genus Aporophyla; species Aporophyla nigra. The sequence goes on along the minus strand of OX382292.1, from coordinate 17,854,546 downwards.
GAGACCTATCTATACAAATGAATAAAATTAAAATGTATGATTGCACGGTAAAAAAAAAGTTTTGGACTAAATACGTATGTACGAGGGTACTTTTAACAAAAAACAATTTATATTTTGAATTGTTCGTCCATCTGTTTGTTTGTTCTGGCTAATCCACGAAATGGTTGGACTGATTTTAACGAGATTTTCGCTGGCAGATAGCTGGAGTAACATAAGCTACGACGACATTTTGTCCCGATAGAACGAATCCGCCGGAAGCATAAAAACACCTTTTCCCTGCCGTGTACATCACGTTAAAAAATATACGTGTAATAAAACATTTTTCGTAGTACATTGTGGACTTTGATAAGTCCACAAAGAAGTACACTGAGAACAATTTAATAAAATGGAAACTAAGGTTTATCTTCCAAAATTAACGCACTTAACTAAGGACAAAGAATTTAAAATTTTCCCGAAATTGTTACAATAATAATTTTCATCTAGTTGACTTCAAAATCATCATTAAATACAAGGTAAAAAAAATCAAGAAACACGCATACAATTTAGACATAAAATAGATAACTATTCGGGAAAATGCAATACATAAAAAAACGTATGACCTACTATTTCTTCGTAATAAATATGTCTACCAACTAAATGACGCTAATGCAATGATGTCACTTTGATAAGAGCAAGATATATGTCATATTGGAATTATTATCACTTTATCAGTTATCAATAGCTTCTGTAATACCGCGAGAATTATGTAGGTATGATGCAAATCAATAAAATTAATTAGATACACAATTATGCATGTTGTTATTGTTAGTAATTAGGGTTTATGGGTCATCTTATTATTTAATTAGATAATAACAACAAATTTTAGATAATTTATTTCTATGTTTTGTTAATAATCGAATTTAGAAGATGGTAAGGATTAAGTTTTCGTTAGATTTCAGTTCAATCATTGAACCTTGGTGTAGTACAGCCATGACAGTCATGACGAAATTGATTCATTAGTGAATAAGACCAGGCCGAATCAACTTATTTCACTACGATTTCAGATGTTCATCATCATCAGCAGCTTATAATGTTCTCACTGCTAGGACACAGGCCTCCTCTTGGTGAGAAAGAGCGGGCCATAATCCACTACGCGGGCCCATGCAGGTTGGTAGATGTCACTTGTCTTCCAATTTTTGGTTCTAAGATATATCGGTTTCCTCACGATGTTTTCCTTCACCGTTTTGAGAGCAGTGGTGATGAAATACTTTACACAAAGTTAAGTGCCTGGCTGGGTTCGAACCCACGACCTGCAAGTCGTAAACCGCGGCCGTTACCACTGGGCCACCACTGCTCCAGATGTAAGATCTCTGAAACCGGATTGAAAACAAAACTTTTATGGCCTTTCGAAATCATTTTCAGGTTTCTTTGTGCACGTGATAATAAGAAAACGCTATCTTACTTTAGGTCTAGGCAAAAGCTCTGAGCCAGTTTTTTCATTTCCAACTTTATTTCGATTTCAGTAAAGTTCTTAATACAAAAATGACAACCAAGCACGGTACTAAGTTGTTCGTTTTGTAAAAAGAACTGTATTTTTGTACATATCGGATTCTTAAATAAAAAGCTGGTTTGACGCTTTATATCTGATCTATATATAAAATCCTTTTTCGTAATAAAGGACAAAGAATATACAACCAAAAACGAAGAATAACAAACAATACGTATAAACTTCTAAATAGAGCATACATTATAGCCATTGTAGATACGAAAGATTTACTTTCAAGCATACGAATAAAACATCAACATGAACTATCCCTTTTACACATAGACAGTAGACACGTGTCCATAATGACATGCAGCTGTGACATTCACAATGTTCCTCTTCCTGTGACGTCATTGGGGAAAACAGTCACGACGGAGAAACTACAACAAGAATCATAGAAAATCATCGTTGAATGAAACAAGAACAACTCGTAGTGGCGCCTCATGTAGGAAATAGCCACTTCTTCTTTGCATAGTTTGAAATAAAGTGGCATTTCGTATTTCATGTCTTTTAAACTACGCGACGGATTATAATGCGGTTTTCATCAATAGACACGATATAATGCACAGGCGAAGTTGCTGGCAAAAGCTAGTTACGTAGTATAAAATAAAGTCGCTTCCCGTGTTTGCACGCTTAGAACTTTAAACTACGCAATGGATTTTAACGCGGTTTCATTTTCATTAATAGAAAGAGTGATTCAAGAGGAAGGTTTAATGTATAACTAGCTTCCGCCCACAACTTCGTCCGCGTCAAATTTTTGCCCCCCCCCCCCCCCTGAACCTTCCCGTCGCATCGAATTGCCTGCGATTTTTCGTCCATTTTTCGTTGCTGCTCCGCTCCTTTTGATTGTAGCGTGATGTTATATGGCCTATAGCCTTCCTCAATAAATAGGCTACCCAACACAAAAAGAATTTTTCTATTCGGACCAGTAGTTCCTTAGATTAGCGCGTTCAACCAAACACAAACAAACATACAAACAAATAAACTTTTCAGCTTTATAATATTAAGTATAGATACACGGTCGAACCCGCTGGCAAAATCTAGTATAATAATAAAGGAAGATTAAAGAATCAAAAATGGATTTTAACAGTTTAACCAAGTATCAACTCATACTGGATGAAACTAATGAATCATCTGCTCACTGGGCGACCCTCGTGACTCAGTTTCATCTTACTCATTCGCGGTAAAACTATGGGTATTTGATAACCGCTCTCGTTTTTATGAACAACCTTGATAACGGACGAGTGTTACGATGTGATAATGCGACGGATTTTTGTATTTTATAGGATATGTGTTCGTTGAGATTAGGGTTATCAGTTTTTTTCTTGTAATTTACATTGTAAATCGTCGTTTTTGGGAATATAATAATGATCTACATTGTAATGTGTTTGGGTATGGACGGTGATGGGTCTGTGTTATTTTACAGCCGTTAGATATTTTGATTTTTAAAGCCAAGTGATTTATTTCGTAACAATTTCGAAGACTTGCGACTCCATAGGATGGGATGGGACCGGGAAATTACTATACTGTCCCACTGCTGCGCAGGAACCTCCCCTGGAACTCTTTCCCCGGGGCACCTCGACCCGACGACCATCGGGAAACGTGTCCAGGTCATCTCAAGCCAAGGCCTTCCCCAATTCCATACTCTTTTTCCGCACCAACTCGAATCAGCCCTCGCGGTACGCGCCCAGATCATCTCATCACCGCTTTTTGGGTCGACCGCGGCGGTGCCATCCATCTTCAGGCACTCATTGTGCGGAGACTTTTGCCCAGTAGTCATCCTGCATGCAGCTAATGTGACCCACCTAATTTCATTTGAGCCTGCCAGCCTTTTATCCGTTTCGGAACGCAGCTTGGTGTTCCGAATTATGTCCTGTGTTTTTACACCCTTAATGCTGCGTTCCATTGCTCTTTGGCAAACAAGGCAGAACTTTTGCGACTTGATGAGCGATCTTAATCTTTAGGCGCACGAAAGTACTAATATGTAGTTTACTGAGTACTATTGACGGTAAATGGAAACGTCTGGAACTTTGTCCTAGACTAATATATCTTTGAATAAAACAAATATAGAATAGCACCAATATTTTTCCTACTTCAGTCGCATAAAAACATTATTACCATCAATAAAAGAATGGAAAAAACACAATAGTTCTCGGAAGATTAAAATAAAAATCTTTATCTTATTCTTTAAATAAAATTCTTATGCTAATACTTAGCATAAGAATACGCTTGGAACAAAATAAATACACTTGTGCCTATATTTTGTATTGCTGCATTCTGAGTTATTAATAGGTGATACAAAAGACCCTTGCAATAAATATTATGGTGACCATAAAGGGTGGACAAAGGGAGTTCGATGACTCCATCGGGGTTTGGTTTCATGGTACTCGTGATGGGACGTTTGTTTCGTAAAGTTTCAGGTAGTGAAGCACCCATCTCAAGATTTTTTATTAAGAAAGGCATCTCGCAGATCACTGCTTAAACCGACTTGCCTGTAACTGCCTCCATAAATTAAGGTGACCCAGGGCTAACCTAACTAACCTTACGGTTTTTCGCGCACTGGTTCTTCAGAGCACTGCTGAACGCCGAGAGTTCAAAATCGAACAGACTTCATACCAACGCGTCTAAAGTACACACTGTTTGATTTTCAACTCTATGCCCTGAGCATTAAGTTGAAGAAGCAGTTCGCGAAAATATCCCAGCGTGATTTTATAACGCCCGTATTGACGTCATCTAACTGTAAATTAGTACCGTGTCGTACTTAACAATGGAGCTACGCACTCCACTCGATGCACTGACCCTATAGCACCTGCTGACCTTGCAACGCCGCAAGCTCTAAGATTTGTTTGTGTTACACAACTTGTTTCATGTTTATTATTATTCGAGACTCTGGTTCTGTGTCTATTATTATTTATCATTATTTTATGGACGTAATGAGCCAGCGTGGAGAGCAGTGGTTGTTCTTTTGCTGTAAGAAATGAGGGTTCACCTGCAATGGGACTGTTACCTTCAAAAACAAACTTTTAGGCTACAGACGTAAAAATATCGAAGCAGGATTGACAGAAGGAGCAGTGTGCGAAAAAATCCCGCCACGATTTTTTACATCAGTACAAATTAAATCTCACCCTAACCAAATACAATTGACTGTCTGCGACTTGGTTTTTAAGAAGCCATTGTATTCACCATTCAAAGTAAGTGCTTTCCTTAAATGAATCTCTATTTGGGCTTCCCCAAGAGTAAGTTTTAGTCATCAAATATCTTTTTGGTAGCACAAAACCGGTCGAAATGGCGGAGCTTGGGGGGGGGGAGAGCTATGTCCAGCAGTGGACGTCTTTCGGCTGAAATGATGATGATGATTGTAGATAGGATAACAATTTCATTAGACGTCCCCCGACACCTATTACTCACAACTTCATATTAAACGTAAAGGTTCAACACAATTTTTTATTTCTTTTTACAGTTTTTTTTTTTTTTTGTCGGGGTTTTTTTAATTTAACTTTTATTTTATCGTAACAATTTAGCTAAAAAGGTATATGAAAAACGTTAAAACCCAAATAATTATAACCACTATCTATGTGTTTGACCGTGTCTTGATCATTTACTTCACATTTATTATACAAACGACAGGTACACACGATAGTATGACGTCACATGTCACGGTCACACTTGTCGTGATTTTCTAAGAAGGTGAGTCATGTTGAGTGAAATATTATAATATGGACGTAACTACAAACATACGATGATTTGACGGAAGAAGGTATCTGGATTAGAGAACGGGTGACTCTCTCATGGAATCTATATATGACAAACCATTCTGAGAACATAACGGGTCACCATTACGACTGGGAACTGGAATAATGATGTAACTAACACTTTCTTCTCCCACAGACTGTTTTATTCTATAAACAACGTAATACTTGTCTGATTTGGTTCATCAAATCCTTATACACAATCAACCTATATTGTTTCAACGGCTGGAACACCTCCTCTCTTTTCGGGGACAGTGGGTAGGGTTGCCACCTTTTTTTCATGCAATTAAAGTACTTTGGTTACTATAGGTAAGAAAAAAAAATACATGGTATATAAAAAAGTACGATTTCATTTTCTTTGTTATATATTCAAAACATATTTTTTATTGCTTTTTGCAGTTTACATAAAATAAATTTCAAGTTGCAAACAGTATTTACGACTAATCTTTTCTAAATCCCAAAGAAATCAAATCTTGCAAAATAAAGTATTTTCATGTACTTTATTTTTCTCATAAAGTATAGAGTAGATTCATGTGAAATAACGTACAATACTTTATTATAAAGTACGGGTGGCAACCCTAACAGTGGGCCATCACCTCGTGATCCCAGTGCAGGTTCAGGCCTTCACCTCGTGATCCCAGTGCAGCGTGGATGTTACATATCTTCGAAATTTGGTTCCAAGACATGCCGGTTTTCTCACAATGTTTTCCTTCACCGTTTTGAGAGCAGTAATGATGAAATTAAATACAAAAAGTACAATGCCTGCCTAGATTGGAACTCACGACCGAGACTGGACCACCGCTGCAGGAAAAACTTATAGAGATTATTTTAAAGACACCCAAGTTTTGAAGAGATCATTTCAATTGTGAGAGAAAACGACCCTGTTTTTCGCACAACTGCAATAATATCTTCAAAACTAGGGTTCAACTTATGTTTGAATTTCTAACTCAGATGTTTTTGCCATTTTACAACATATCTATTTTTCCGTTGTTACTTAAACCATACAAAACAACTATTGTACACTATTTACTTACACAATATAAAACCGTAAACAAAGCCATACCGTAATAGCTTTTGTACTTAACCAACGGTTTAACTTATCTGATCTTACAAAATAATGCCTTTGTTGCATTTATTTATTTTTAAAACAGCATTGTGTAGAGCGGCAAAGCACTTCTTTGAAGCAATCTTTCACTTCTGCACGCTACATTGCACTGTGATAATAAGAATATACTAGAGAATAGGCAGCAGTGTTCTCTATGCATTATACCACCATACTGCGATCGCCAGCCAAGCGTAGCGATTATCTGAAGGGGTCTTCTTAGATCCCGATGCCTGCCAGGGTCGCGAGATTGTTCGAAAGAGATACCGTGACCCTGGCACATGGGCAACTGAAGGAACACGGGTGGGTTTTAGTCAGTAAAAGTCTGACACGCCCTCCCGCTCCGCCCAGAGCGGGAGAAGTCATTTGATGACTTCCCATCCAAAAAAAAAGGGCCCCGAAGGGCTGGGCAGAGAGTACCTATAGTACACCCACATTTCGCTTGTTATGTTTAAGTGCCATAGAATAAGTGGCGAGCCTATTGCCATCAACCGGGTACAAATCTAGATACTACTGCTACTGAGAAATTCCAGATCGAAAAACCCAATAACACTTTGCCCAACCTGGGAATCGGAACCAATAACCGGAATGAAAAATAATTACGTGAATCGGCTCAGTAATTACGGAGAAATATGTATAAAAACATGAAAAAAAAAAACCTCCGAATGCATAAAGTTCTTTTTTTGCCTTTTAAGTTATAGGATAACGACAAAAAATTACGAAAATTCTTTTAGCAAGATACAACTGTCTTGAAAAGGAATTTAATGGGTAAATCAACTTATATGCTACATCTATTAAAATATCCCGTAAACTCACTTTTCCCAAAATACACAATCATAAATATCTACTTGCCTTATGTAAACAATACAATTTCCGTCCTAAATACCTAGCGATCATCCGCACATATTCAGCGTGTGCGCATGTTTGTTGAACGGTTAGCAACACACGTACTATTGTAGATAGTACATACATTCCTCTAGACACTTCTTACTATGGTTGGCTATAGTGCACTCACACGCATACAATGCCATTTTACAATTTCACCATGATGGTGAAATACATATCGATTGCAATGTAAAGACGTTTTATCGTGGAGTAGAGAAATTCTCTTTTATTTCTCCATTAAAGAACTTCATTCAATTTTTTTTTATGAAGTTCTTTAATGGAGCTGGCAGTGTGAGTAAGCGTGTGGAAATCGCCACAAAACAAAGCGTTAAGCCCACTCCATGCAACTTTTAATTAAATATCAAAGAAAAAACGAGACAGAGAGAGATAGTTTTCATGATTTTCGAGGGAGCTGGAGCAAAGATTGATGTCAAAATAAATATACAAAATTGACCCGACCATCATTTTCAAATTTTTCGTTATGGGTATCGTTTTCAAAGTTTTCGAGAGTGCTAAACCTGATAATGTGGCCCAAATTTCGGTTAATTATCTTAAAGATAGAATAAACGATGTTACATTCGGAGTTGAAATATTCGGTGTTCGTGCTTTTACCAGCGAATGTAAGAAATACATTCAGAATATTACGGCATATAATGTAACATGTTGTTTGACGAACATTTAGCGAAGCACGTTCAGTTGTGCGCCACAGAACACCATAGTTAGCACGTAATGTGTGTTTGTAGGACATCGTAATATGTCCACAAGGTTCATTTTATTAAAGTGTTTTATGGAGGTGTGGGTTACCTATTTTAGTTTTGTAATGAATTTCATGGACAGTATTCTACAAGTCTTACTTCGTTAAAGAACATAGTTCTTCCTCATGAATATTCAATATGCCTGGTGCAAAAGTGCACCTTAGTAGGTATGTACACCCACATTTCACTAGTTATGTTTAAGTATCATGTAATAAGCCTATTACTATCAACCAGGGACAAATCCAGACTCCGAGCTGCTACTGAGAAAGTACAGACGAAATAACCCAATAATACATTGCCCGATCCAGGAATTCAACCCAGCAGGCCCAGCAGTATCGCTTTCAACCACTGAACCAACGAAGCAATACCTAACATTTATTTTAAACAGTATCCATCTGAAATCTCTTTTCGTATCTGGAAAAGCTTAGTTAATTCTGCCATCTTACCGAAAGCGTTACAAATTCAAACTATAAAACATTGGTTCTAGCATTTTGCCTTTAAACTGAAGTAATAATCTCCCATTTCATTGCATGTCATTACATAAACACCTGCTAGGAAATTATAATGTTTACATCATAAACACCTAATTTTAGGAAACATTTCGAAATACTATGTTTTGTCACTAGTTTACTGCCACAGCTGACCTCTTTATGCCAAACGGTTTACACGAACCATAGCTAAATAAACTGACATAGACAAGCATTACGAGAACACTTGGAAATTTCTTAGAGCTTCATGGAGTTGGAAAAGGCTTGACTGCTAATAAAACAAGAAAACGAAGTTCATTGTGTCTATTGATAATAATATGTGTTGTTACTAAGAGAAAGAGGTCTCCGCTGGTTGCTTTTTTTTTTTGTAGATCTTCGACAGTCGCTACAGGTCGTCAGAAGCCCGTACGTCTGACAATCAGTATTACCAAGGGGAGTACCGAATTACTCAGATACTGGGTTATAGAAGTCAGGCTGCCGTTCCATTTAAAATACTGGTACTCAGCTGCCGGATAGTTCCCATCTTAGTTGGGAAAAGGGTTGGCTGATGATGAGCTCATGTCGTAGTAAAAATATAAGCGAGTAACTAGTCAGCAAGGCCAGGCCGCAGCGGGTCTCTGCCTTGGATGGGCTGGACTGACAATTAAGTACGTTAGTATTACCACTCATGAAAGCTATTTGAATGCACTTTAACGGAGGTAATAATGACCACGTTTTCCAAACAGGATACACTAACAAGGTCCCATCAAGCCATTTAACAACGTAACAAAACCTTTTAATCGACGATCAATACATCCCACTGCGCACATGCAACAAAACGCACTGATTAAATAAATAAACATAACAATAAACAATAGTTTAACATCACATTAGCAAGGTCAACGCTCTCTATAAAAGGTGTAATACCCGTGGTCATAAATGCAGCAATAAAAACGCCAATAAACCCATAGGCAACAATAGCCCTTTGAAAGGGCTAACAGAGCGCAATTGAGCAGCCAGGAAGGGCCGGAAGTCGCAGGTACCGCTTCCGGTTTCGATGCATTCAAATCTCGAACACGGTTGATGGTAGATAACCGTTTTATTGGTACCTATTTTAGTTATGGGTATACTAATTGGTATGGCGTTGAGTCATGCGCAGTTAAAAGTATTTCGAAACTTAGGTATACATATGTATGTAGGTATTGTTTTCAGGGTTATACAGTGGACCCCCGGTAATCCGGCCCCTGTCTAATCCGGCACCCCCTGTAATCCGACATGTATATTTTTATTGAATACTAGCTGACCCGACAGACGTTGTCCTGTTTTAACGATAACTATTTAATTCGAATCGGTATAATTAATAAAAAAAGTGTGTTTATTATTCTAATTATTTTTTAATCTTTTTCTTTCATAAGAACCTTCTCCTGACAATTACAAACACAACAAAAAAAAAAGTGAAATCGGTCCAGCCGTTCACGCGTGATGGCGTGACCAAAGGAAATAGGGATTCATTTTTATATATATATAGATTTTTTTGACAGTCATGTAGATAATGCATGATTGAACGGGAAATGGATCTGTAATTTGTCACAATACAAGGTACTCTTTTGTAAAAAAATCCGGACTATAGGGGGTGTTCTTAGGCAGTTGGGCGTTTGTTGGATTACCGGAGGTCTACTGTATTGCACTGATAGACATGATACACTATTGTAAAATGTAGTTAATTGCATTCACAAAGGGCCAAATTGACACTGGTGCCGAACTGCGAGTGCAATCTGGAATCGAGGTTCAATATCTCATCCAGCAATCTGTAAGATCGAGGTTTCGAGATTATCGAGATCTATAATTTGCCTGCTTTTTTTAAAACACTTTATAAAAATGAAAACACAGGACGTTTAATTTTTAACCGACTTCAAAAAAACGAGGAGGTTATCAATTCGACTGTATTTTTTGATTATTTTTATGTTTGTTACCTCATAACCTTTGACTGGGTGAACTGATTTTTGATGATTCTTTTTTTATTTGAAAGCTGGTGCTTCCCGAATGGTCCCATTTTAATTTGCTTGCATTCGAACAATGGGATCCATGTGAAAACCATATAAGTCTTAAATTTGCATTAAGTGTTTACGCGACTAATGAACGAATAACGCGATTAGATTAGTGCGCGGTATCTACCATAACTAAAAAGTTAAAAATAAAAACTTTTTACAAAAACATAACAACCGTCTTCCTAAAAAAAACACTACAAAGTGAAAAAATAACTTTAATTTTGGAAGTCGGTGGCAAAAAAAACCTTAATTACAGATCCTAAGACACCGACTTCCGAAATTAAAGTAATTTTTCACTTTGTAGTATTTTTTTCTTTTAGGAAGTCGGTTGTTATTTTTATTTTGTAAAAAGTTTTTATGTAGGTACATAAAACCACATACATAAAATCTCAATAAATGAACAAAAAAATTAAATCGTTTGCACTACGCATACGTAAGTAAATGAATAAATTAGCCAAACTAAATTCCAGATTAAATTCCTATACCTATAAGGCTACTAATATTACCAAATTAAATTCCTATAGAAGGCCAATATGTTGAACGGTAGCCAATCAAATAATTTGGCGGAAACCACCATTGTAGCCTCGACAGGTTAACAGTGATATAATAATCGCGACTAATTACATTATCAACTCATTTGCACAAATACAGTAATAAGCGTAATTACTAGGCTTTGGAATTTACGTGTATAGAAAACACTATGACTTAGTATTAGAGTTCAAAATGTGTTACACTTATCTCCAAAAACCTGGTCATTCGAAAAATTGTTTCTATCTAGTCAGCCTGTGATTTAAATAAACATAGTAATTGGTAGACAATTTATATTATAAGCTGATGAATAATAGTTCCCGTTCCGTGTGGTACCGTGAAGAATAGGTTCATCCCATTTCTTCGTAGAAGGGACTAAAAGACTTACTAGAGATTGGGCAGCAGCGTTCTCTATGCATTTTACCACCACACTGCGATCGCCAACCCGCCTGCCAAGCGTGGCGATTATGGCAGGCCCAGACGGAGATGACGGGATGAGCAGGACTCTTTTAATATGGATTGGTCCTTGACAGCTCTGAACAGAGAGCGGTGGAAGAGAGCAGGGAGGTCTACAATTAGGTACCGATTCAGAAAAGACTCTTACTAGACAGGCTGGTCAAGGTTTAATGCAGAAAGCTCTTGGACACTTCAAGTCATGTAGCTATTTTTAGGAGATTCCTCCCTGGAGCCGTACCTATCGATAAATTAGGTCCTACTATCGAAAGTTTACTTCAAATGTAGGTTTTCATTTTTTTTTAAGAATGTTCCCAATGCTGTGACAAAGGCCTACACCCTAATTGCGAAACGCACAATTTATCAGAATCTGAATGGGATTGAAGATTATTTCTAAACCATTGCATGATTTGTTCAAATAAATTGTCGGCTCAGCAACGTAAATAACGCAATGAATGTTGTTTAACTATGAATATTAAACCAATTCCTACCGATAAAAAGTTCCGCAATTACCCCTCTGGTCTCTTCGAGATGGAATGGACGTTATTCTACCACGCGGGCCTATGCTACTCGTAGGTAGAGGCCGATACAGCTGGGCCACCACTGATAAGTACCGGGCCACCATTGCTGAGTATTCGAGTACGAGGCAGAGCTTCAGGAGACGAATGAAAAATTTTGAGACAAATCGTTAAATCAATTTTCTTTAATTTAATTCTTCTACAAAATATTCAAATTGCATTTTTAATATGGCCCAAATATCTACCTACCTACCTAAAGAAGTTCTATATACAGCTGGCAAGTCCTTGAACTGATTGATATGAAACTGATAACAACCGTCACAGTAAACATACAGTGCCGATTGGTTATCGATGCTACTGCGTTTGGGCTGCATGGGGGAAACGATATTTTTAATTAGGTACGATGACTATAAACATTATTATCTATACGATATTATAAAGCGGTAAAACTAGTTTTTTTGTGAGTTTGTATGTCGGGGAAAAAGAAACTGCTCCTACGTACAGTCACCAAAAGAGATTAGTAACCAGGGTCTTCAGATATAGTTGCAGTTTAATAAGAAACCGATGAATACAATGTAATTGATAAATTAACTGTTTATAATCAACAAATTAAATATTATTCGAAAACATTCATCAGTTTCTTACAAAATTTCGTCTATATTCTAAGACCCTAGTTATATCTTTTGGTGACCGTACCTGCTTATCAAAAAAATGTCTATGGTGTTGTTACCTTATTTATTAAAGCTGTTCAAAAATAAACGTCACCAATAGCCGACAATAGTCAAATCTATAACGTAAATCTCTCCAAAGGACATTTATTCAACAACCCAATTAACTTACATTCATATAAAATAAACCAAACACTGTAAAATTCAGTGACTTTCATATAATTTAGAGCACCATAACACACCATAAATTTAAAAGGGACAGTCAGAACCATGCAGGCTGCATTACGTGGTTGATTAAAATCTTATTGTTCTATAATCCCATGTAACCATAAAAAACACCTTTCGTTAAAGCAATTTATGGGAAAAAGTAAACATTCGCCTCACGTACTAAGATCACAATGGAAGATATAAGGGGCTTCTGTTATACCAAAGACATACAAAGAAATATAAATCTTATGTTTGAAATTTACAGTTTAAAATTCAATTGTGTTATTTTTTGTAAACCTCCACGTCTGGCTCTACACGAATCCCACAAAATATGTTTTATTGCTTGAACAATAAAGTATAATTTCGGTTGTATTTTTTTTTTGTCATGAGATTTTGAACAGGAAAATTGTTGTAATAAGAATTTAATCTCAAAGGATTTAAGTCTATTTTTGGTTGGTATGAAATTTTGGCGACACGAACAATACCCATACAATTTTACACTTTTGAACACGGTGTAGCTTGACACAAATGGCCTTTGTAAGTCTGAAATGCTCTCGATTTTGTATGGATATTTAATTTTCTTCATAACGGACCCAGACCTTATCTTTTAAAAATATAATAGCGTTTCTTGTATTTTTTTGGTGAGAATACCCTCAGCATTGTTTGTTGGAGAGTTATTAACGGTTTAATGAACAAAAAAAAAAAAGTAGAAGGAACAGCTTTCTTGATGCTTTTTTATAATCACATAATATTTTTTGTGAATTCAATGTGCTTACTTAATAAAAAAATCATGAAAATAAGAAATGAATTAGAATAGAAATCATAATTCTTTTTTATATACTCTTTTTTTTAATATTTTCTTACTAAATAAGTTAAAACATACCCATTTGCCCCTCAGTTGGCACGTAGTCCGGAATGATTGGGCCTCTATCACACAAGTTCTCACAGAAAAACACTACCATAACAAAACACGTTCACTTGTCAGATTTCATTCGCACTCATTTTTGTCACTTCGTAGAATCAACCTTGAAATAAAAGAGAAAATAAATTAAAATAAAAAGAGAAATGTGGAATAAAACATAAAATATTTTTGTAGTAAACGTGATAGTGGTTCATTAACTTATACCTACAAATAATTACTTCAATAAATAATAATCAAATAAATATGATTGTATGATATTTATTAAAATTTTATTAAAAAAAACCTCAAAAACGAATACTTGAATGGAATTTTACCCTGTAAAATAAAGCTCATTCCGTGGATCCCTTGCTTAATAGGTTAACATATTAATAGGTTCATAAGCACCGAAAGTACGTTACAGCTACTCATAATAACGTCTCATAACAAACCAAAGAGGTTGTTATCATAACTAACCATAAAACACCATAACATAACAACTACAGCTGCTTGTTATCTTTAACAGTTTCAATCAACTTCTGGCACTACAACACCACTTAAATAAGTATGTTTTCTTTTAATTTTAAATTAGATATAGACGGCTAAATCAATGTTTTAAAATTATAATTTTTATTTCAAAAAGATAAAGTTTATTGATCTTTTTTTTAATAAATGTTCTTTTTTTAACTTATATTGATATTTTCCTATTACTTACTAAGTGGCTAAACGAAACGGAACGGCTAGAATTAAAATTAATTTAGATTTTAGACTAAAATAAGATCTTAACTTAGATGTCCGTAACTTCTGTTTTGCGGACAATGTGCTATGGAAGCATAAATTACGAAAATTAGTGTCTGGACCAACAGTACTTTAGTAATAACTAAACGTATTAACAGCTCGGTGAGAACCATAAATATTGTGCAAATTAAGGCGCTTTCACACACGGTTTATTAATAAACAGTCCATGGAAAGTAAACCTAAAAGAAAACGAGGACTGTAAGATTATTATAATTTTGGTTTTGGGAGGTAAACTAAATGAACTTATGTACAGGGATAGTATATTGTACAATAGAAAAAAAAAATTGGTTGTATCAGTGTTACCAAGAAAAAAACATGCTATAAATTGGAGTTACCTAAAAAAAATTGAGAGCGAATGCACTCACCAGCCGCCGTATTCCCGAGTACTTTTAAATACCCATTGTTCTAAGACAATGCAAGAAACAATAGCATCTTTTCCCTAAGCAATAAGAACAAACTTTTTAGAGCTTGGAAATCGCCATTATTGCTTCAGATCTGAGCAGCCCCTAACCACCAAGCAAAAACAATAAGAAGGCATCGCCCGCGGGTTCACTGTTCGAGAATAGAACACGTTCTAAATATAAACTGGCCGTTAGTGAAGCGCCGCGGGAACACAAGTTCTAAAATTAAAATGGATTTTAAAATTTAATCCTGACGTTCTGTCACGTTCAAGGCCGTTTCCCGAAGATTAAAAAAGATTTAGTTTTTTTTTTTTCCAAACATCTGGTAGCGATCATACGTCTACAGAGATTTTAACAGATATAAAAACCAAAATGGCTAATGTAATGGTTGTGTAAACAATGTGGGAAATAGGTCTTTAATTACATTTGTAGACGCACATTGTCTTAGCCTTGCTACACAATCAAGGATTATGTGGGCGTGTACCTATGTGTTAAATGGATTCCATACGGAATGATTGAAGCCTAGTATGCGATTATCAAAATATGAGCTAGCAAACGGGACCAATTGCTGTAAATGGCAGTACTCTCAAGGTTGTCCGAGAATACGTTTACCTCGGGCAAACTTTGCAGTTTGGTATGAACAACTTTGAGAAGGAGGCTAACAGAAGAGTTCAGCTGGGCCGGGCAGCATTTGGGAAGCTTCGTCGAGTTTTCTCGTCGCGTATTCCGCAGAGCCTAAAGACGAAAGTCTTCAATCAGTGCGTCCTGCCTGTTATGACTTACGGTGCTGAAACGTGGACACTTACGGTACGGTTGGTCCATAAATTCAAGGTCGCTCAGCGAGCTATAGAACGAGCTATGGAACGAGCTATGCTTGGAGTCTCTCTGAGGGACAAAATCCGGAATGAACTGATCCGGCAGAGAACTAAAGTTGTCGACATAGCTCACAAAATTAGCACGCTGAAGTGGCAATGGGCCGGCCATATAAGCCGTAGAACCGATAAAGTGGAGGCCACGAATTGGCAAACTTAAGGTAGGACGCCCTCAGGCTAGGTGGAGCGACGATCTTCGCAGGGTGGCTGGTAGCAGCTGGATGAGAGTTGCTGAAAATCGAGCAGAATGGCGTGAAATTGGAGAGGCCTATGTCCAGCAGTGGGCTGCTATAAGCTGATCATGATGATGATGATGAGCTAGCAAAAAGTACTTTTGATTTTCTTTATATGTTTGTAGTATGTGCTTACCCACTTTCTGTTATTATTTATACTATTTAGACTTCATACATCGTGAGGAAACCTTAAACAAAACATTAGAAGCCATGTGACATTTACCAAACCGTAATAAGGCCCGCGTGGTGGATAATGGCTCATTCCCTCTCACAGAGAAGCATGTGTCCCAGCAGTGGGGACATTATAGGCTGATTATATATTATGTGTTATGTATGTATTTAGACTTCAATGTTTTGTTTAATATTTAAGCCTGTTGTGCGTAGAGAACAGATAGTTGCAGAATGTTTGCTAGTATAATAAACAAAAGGAAGTGAATGTACGAACAATAATGCACTCGGTATTTCTTACTGCTTTATCTTTAGGAAGTAAGATCCCTGGCAGGCGGCAGTAAGATCTGAATGTCACATTTATTTTCTCTCGTATTTTATGAGGACGCTGATATTACAGTCAGGGTTATTAATGAATAGTTTTTTTAAATAAAATTGACACTCTGCGTCAATTTGCCGTGTTATAGCCATTTCATACAACTGCGAAAGAATGCAGGATGTGCTATATGCGTAAAATTTAATTTGGAAGAAAATTGGCTTAACAAATGATTTCTCTGCCTTAACAATTTTTTTCTAATCTGAGTGCGGCACATGTCAGTAACTTCCAAACTTGTCAACGTAACGATCTCCGCTCCTTTGAAAATTAATTAGATTTTAACAGAATACTAAAATTCCATTTCCCTAAAAGGCGATTTTTCTCTACCGTTAAATATACATATTTTAAATATAGAACTGACAAATCTTGCGCGTAGGCAGCAAACGCTAAATATCCCTTATTCCGTTGACAGACAGACAAATTGGTTTTCTAAATCTTACCACTGTTTTAGAAGACCAGTCTAACATGAACTCTATGTTAAACCAGATAGTTTGAACTCAAGAGTCTAAATAAATTAGTCTTGTTTATCTAATTTTGGTTAAGAAATGATCCCCTTATGGTTTGTGAAATTGTCGAGTGTCTGTTACATGTAAATTTAGACTGAAAGCGGATATATTTTGTATCTTCCTTTACATATACTTAGAAGAAATAACTGGCTTTGGTCGGGACATATTTATTTTGTCTGGCGACACCAAACGGTACTGTTTGTGGACGATTTACACAATCGTCTGGCTTCTTGTATTGTATTGTTAGATTTAACTACCCGTAAAATGGATGTTGAATACAAACACCTGCTGCACATAATATAAATGTAAGTTTGAAATATTTACAACAAAAAAAAAAGGAAATGCTGAAAAGCTGATTGAGGAGGCTAAGAATACCGTGACCCTGGCACATGGGCAACTGAAGGAACACGGGTGGGTCAGTAAAAAAGAGCACTTTTTTTTTGGATGGGAAATCATCAAATGGCTTCTCCCGCTCTGGGCGGAGCGGGAGGGCGTGTCAGACTTTAACTGACTAAAACCCACCCGTGTTCCTTCAGTTACCTATGCCAGGGCCACGGCAACTCTTTCGAACAAATTCGCAAGCCTGGCAGTTTTGCTGACTTCTCTAAGAACAGTGATAGGGTCAGAGAAAAGAGTTGAGGCGAATTCTGGCAATTGCTGTATTAAAATACATATTATGCGAACGAAAACAAAATTTTTGAAACAAATAATTAAGTGCCAATTTCCCATGAAACTGAAAGCGTTCAGCACATTTAACCCTTTATAGGACGGCTCATACAAAGTGGCCAGTAAACTGGACAGTCACTTCAAGGTCCTA
Organism: Aporophyla nigra; assembly: GCA_947507805.1. Taxonomy (NCBI): domain Eukaryota; kingdom Metazoa; phylum Arthropoda; class Insecta; order Lepidoptera; family Noctuidae; genus Aporophyla; species Aporophyla nigra. The sequence continues at coordinate 17,836,575 of OX382292.1, read as the reverse complement.
CCTTTAAGTGGACGGTCACTTCTTCACTCTTCACTGTTCAGTTTACTGGCCACTTTGTATGAGCCGTCCTATAAAGGGTTAAGACGCGTTCAAGACCTGTCAGTGTCATCATTGTTGTAGAAAATTGACATTGACAGCTCTTGAAAATCCTTTGCACGTGCTGATCGCGTTCAGTTTTATTGGTGAAATCCGCCCTAAGACGCAATTAATAACTATGCGATAATAAAAGTGAGCCTTGGTCGCCAAGTGAAATAAAGAAATATCATGGTGGTACAAAAATTCAAAGATATGTGACATCCACCAAATCCGTGATGGGTCAGCGTGGTGGATTATGGCCTACTCCCTCTCAGAGAGGAGGCCTGTGTCCCAGCGGTGGGAACATTGTAGGGCAAATATGCAATAACAAAACCCTTTTAAAAACTGAATGTCTTTTTAATGAACACAGAAATGCCCAAAACCTATGAAAGTGATGTCCCGAACTCCCTAATCGTAAAATAAACAAAAAACAAACGACACTAACCTACCGTATTTTTTGTTGAACATTTTTGTGTGTAAACAAAACAGACGCGGGACATTAAATGCGAGATGGGACATATGATGGGGGCAGTATCATGGTTACAAAAACTAACGACACTGTTATTTACTGATATAAATCAATACATAATAGCTTTTATGTCTTCATTTGATCCTGCGTAGAAAAAAAGACCGTTACTTTCTAAGTTATGAACTTTATTTAGAGTTGATTTTTCAATGGTCAGACGACTTTCAGCTTAATTTAGACTGAATATGGTGGTAGATATGTTATCCATACAAAAGCGTCAAATTATCTTAGACGAAAAATCTTATTTGAAGTAGATTTACATACCCAGTATCTAGACTAATAAATAGTATAAAGAGGTGAAATATGTTTGTTAGTAAGTTCACATGGAGGGCGTAATCTCTAGGACCAATAGTTGGATTTAAAGAAATCTTTTTGCATATGATAACCCAATTGAGGAAGGTAAGATGTTGGAAATCTTGTTGCGAACCTGAGCAAAAAGAAAGGAGTCAGAAATAACGCTAAGTGAAAACGAAATAAGAGCGCGGACGGGAGATGGGATAGGAGCCAAAATGATTACATGGACGAAGTGCTAGTAAAAGATACAAACAAAATCATAAAGAGACTATTTTACAAGACACTGCAATATGCAATGACGATGACAACACAAAAGATGATACAGTATCATTTCAACAATATAATACAGAATGTTTCTAGTATAACGGAGAAGTAGTAATCTACATATTCGATACTAATACCAAAAGCATAGACGGTCGAAGCTCTACAGCACAACTTAAAGAGACATAACAATGCAGAGATCTCCATAATCTTATCAGTCACAATAAACTTCATAACATAATGCTAAACCGGCTCAATTCCTTATCTTAGTGGGCGACCTTTAAGGTACCAATCATTGTCCATAGCACCATAAAAACCATGCTTAACAACAGAACCTTCTTTATAACACTGTTTTTCGAATAAATAACGGTATTAAGAACACTTTACATTGATTTCAGTGGGTGTCACCACTTGTGTCCGAAATAGTACTTAAACTCCACTTAAGAGTGACAGGTACAAATATTTTTTGAAGAATACGCACACCGGTGGTCCAATATTTGGTTCCTGCTGTGTTTTTCTACAGTTTTTTTCTAAACAGTTTACTGCTGTCCATTTTTTATCTGTGAGTATAAGGGAAAGTTTCTTATATTGACGATCATATTTTTGGGAATGACATCTTGCAGGCTAACCTATGAGGTTGTCAGCTGCTTAACCGGACCTGCCTGTGGCTATCCTAATAAACGAAGGCCTTAAGCCATGAATTGACGATTCTTCAGTTTACCCTATACATATAGCAAAACAACGTATTCAAAGACTGTACAATTATATTCCCTTATAAGAAACTCTCACTTAAGATATATGAAGTTAGCGTGTCGATGGTAATCTAAGTGGACTCGGCCCAGAATGTAGCCACGTGCTTGGCGCCATCATTTGCCATATATGCACTCTCTTTAAAGACAAATGAGCTCTAAAAAAGAAACAAACTGCCTTCATTGAAACCTCTTAAAATTTGGACCAAAAATTCAAAAGTATGGCCTCCTTACATAAATAAAAATAAATTGAAAACCCAGCTGTTGAAAAACGCAATAATCAAAAAGAAGTAAATTACAGGACAACATGCAAACGAAATTAACACAACATGTAAACTCACTTAAAAATTACAATAAAACAAAGATAATGCTACTAAAAGCAACGGTACGGGTCGTCCCTTCGATGTAAAGCTGCTTACACATGATACGACAAACGAACGAAATGTTGATTAGTAAGATGTTGAAAAATATTTTAAGAACTACACATTTGAAGACATATTTGTATTTGTACGATTTCAAAGAAAATGCTTGAATGGATGATTAGTAAGTAGAGTTAAGGGTGCGTATCTGAGTATATAGCAGAGTATATAAAAGCAAAATTGCTTCTACATCTTGTCTTTTTTTTTGATTCAGTAGCAGTTTTTATGCTGGTAGTAAATTTTCGGTTGTAATTCAAAGCAATCAATCGTTCATTTGTCGCCTCGTGGAAACACGTCTTAATCCTTTTAATTGGGCAAAGCAGGATCTATAACGGGACTTGACCCCTAAATGTCCAATCTGTTTTAATTTTATTGAAACTGGTTTTGAGAAACGTGCTTATCACGGTCACGGAAACGAAGTCGCGTGTTCACTATCACGGTAGGTTATATCCCCTTCTCGTCTTCGTGATTTCATTTATCTTTTATGGTCATCTTTCTTTTTGGGATAAGTTGAACGATTGCTAAGCACATGATTTTCATTTAGGCTTGCGCGTTATTCAACATTTTGAGTACATTATAGTTTTCTCATTTCTTGATTAGCATATCAAAGATTTGGTATCTTTTTGAAAATGGGGCTATTGTCTACTTTTGCATATATCTAGATATCCACTTAGTTTTAAGTTTTTTTAAGGACAAAAAATTATGTGATTAAGCTTTCTAATGTAACTGCTAATAAAACCAAACATAATTAAACAAAGCTCTGAATGTAGTTTAAAACTTATCGCATTAACAGTCAGACAGAATATTCACCGTCTTGTAGATTGCCTGATTTAGCCTACAAAGCACCATTACAAAACAAAGCCTATGTGATAAAAAAGGTTTTAATGCCCACCACGTAAGGATACCAAGGCCAGTACAAAATAATATTAGCAGAATGTGTGATTAGATCCATCATTCACTCCATCATTTTGAATTACGTCATGTTTTGTTCGCTAATTTAACACGTGTGCAATTAGAGGTAGGTAGGTTTATACAATAGTTAATTGGCTACTGTTATAACAAGCTTTCAGACCATCCAAAGATCATTAAATGTATTCGTCGTCAATGTATTTACTCCATCATTTATCAACACTGTCTTTTTTTGTGGGTGGGAATGATCAAATGACGTCTCCCGCTCTGGGTGGAGCGGAAGGGCGTGTTAGACTTTTACTGACTAAAACCAACCCGTGTTCCTTCAGATGCCTATATGCCAGGGCCACGGTAACTCTTTCGAACAAATCTCGCGACCCTGGGAGGATCAACACTGCCTATAAGCCTAATTAGAGCAAAATCAATGATGAAATCCGGCTAGAAAATGTATGACAAAACCATCCTATTGATTACATATTAACCACATTTTTTTGCCAGTAACATACATGTAGCTTGATTACATCATAGACATTCGGCTACTGAATGTGTAGCCACGTGTGTCTAATAAAAGAGGCCTCTATACCTACAGTAACTAATTGATAAATAGCCGATGATTAGCGCACTTCCCTAGTATTGCGCTTGCGCACGTTCCGCGCAGGCCGTCACGTCCATCGTTGCGTCAATGTGGCTACACGTAGTCACTATTTGCATAATAACCGATTCAACATTCTTTAAGAATTTTCGCTCTATCGGAATGATACTATGCTTTGTTCTCTTGAACTGTCGTTGACTGAAAATATGATTATTTCTAGAAAAATTTGACTATGAAAGTCAAAAGAGTATTTGATCAAAAGATTAATGATGTAAAAGATTAACTACATAAGTAAGCTTTTCATTTTTCTCTAAAAAATTTATGAAGAAATGAAATGTTTATTTCTATTCGTAGACATTTTAAGACACTTTTAAACGTGAATTTCTTGGTCAATATTTTAAAATAAGATCGCACCGTCATTACCTGGATTAGTGATGCCGAGATGAGAAATGCCGAAATAAAATCAGAGGTCATGGTCTCTTTGAAAGTCCAAAGTTACATATTTTTAAGATGTCATGTTAGTGTGATGAAATGTACGGAAATTAGGACCTAACATCGCCAAAAATATAAAACTACGGTACACACAAAGTTATGTCATTTTCTCTTTATCTTTGACATGGTATACCGAATTTAGAGAAATTCTGATATAATTATCTTCAGATGCTCGCAGAATTCCGATTGCCAGAAACTAGTACGTTAGCTACCGTTTGATGTTACGTACGATTATGACGTGTCGAGTTTAAAGATCGCATCAATTTATTAATAGTGTCAGTTTCCTGGCGAATCTTTTACGGGCATCGTTAGTTGTATTATTATTACACAGGGTTTATTTGGCCGTGTCTAGACACGCAGTAGCGTGTCAAGCCAAGTTCAAGTAACAGAACTGGCGTGCAGCACCGTGTGTAATATTACACGAACCATTTGGAGCCATTTTAGATATACAAGAATAAGCTATAATGAAATAAGCAGCATAGACAGACAAGAACAAAATATGAGATATTCTTCGAAAGAGATGAAAGGACTGTATAATTAACAGACAATAATGATGATATTCAATTTGGTTTTGACTTTGTCATAATTTAGTGTGCTAAATTTATTCTCTAACCTGTCTAAATCATCATTGGGCAAAATAATAGCGTCGTCTCCCATGTTTTGCTTACATTTAATAGTTTAGCAACAGCATGTAGTTTTAAATTTAGAACAAACGCAACACGCCAATGCGTTAATGTTGGAACGAAAGTTGGTGTCGAATCGTTTCGGTCGCTTCCTGTCGATTCGCAGAAACATACGCATTTTAACGCTACTGAATTCACATTAGATATCGGAATACAAGGAAAACTTAGGTGGGAAATAGGACTCGTACGTTTCGACCTAAAAACAATGGATTGCAACACTAAAACCCACATTTAGCATGGAAATACTTTGTAAGCATTCTTACTCAATTTATACAATATTTACTTCAACAAATTAATTATTTGAGAAAACATATTTAATTTAATTAACTAAGTGTAAACAGTTTCATGTATTCGTAATATTTAAGTACCTGTAATACTGAAACGTAACAGAAGACATAATAACCAATAGATAGAAGCAATTTATAATAAGTAGGTACAAGATTATATTGATTCAAACGAACAACAGACAAATTAGAATTTACTAGCAATTATAATATTATAGACGTAAATAATACAAAAGGACAACACAATGATAACAATTTTCGATATACTAAAGCAGGAAGTTAAAATTCCGTTCAATTGCGATTAATTGTAGTAATCAAGCAATTGTCAAGAGGATTACATTGCTAAAATTAACAATCATAATAGAAGATGCGATGAAACAACTGAAAAAGAACCTAAAGATACCAGAGATAAGGTTGGAAATGTTATTGTTAAGGGTTTGTGGTAAGTAACGGATACTGAAGTAAATACTCGACTAGTTAACGAAGGGAGACAAATGACAGTCATTTAAAATTTAATGGCGCTTATAAGGCAATTTATGTGGATAAAAACTTGATAGGAGCGCACATTACAAGAAGATAAATTGTTTTAGTTTTTACGTTGAAAGTAGACTATGAGAATTAGAAAAGAGTTCGTAAATGATTAACATTTGTAATGTTAATGCAACGTAACATTTAACATCCCGTATTTGGAAAAATAATAGAGCAGACAGAATAAAGTTTGCAAGGAGACATGCTGTAAAGTAAGTAATGTATTTAGAAAGTCGCGGGTTAAATTAATGTGGTATGAAAATGCAACAATAACAATTCTGGGAACTATAAAAAATACATGCAGACATTAAAACGGTTATGATTCGTAACGGTATAAATAAGTGACAATGGGTGCTAAAACTTAGTCAAAACCATGTCTGGCATAAATATTGCAAAAATTTTAAGTACCAAGCAACACTTTAAGCATGCAAACTATATCCCAACCAAGGTCAATATCAGTCTTAATCTCAACTAACTAAGCCTATCTAATATAATTTTCCATGGTTTAGTTGACCATAATGATCCCATGACAGATCCAGATTACATTGAAGGTCACGACCTGCATAGATGATATCACTGATGCGGCGTACAATCCTCTGGAGGTCACGCAACCAATATAAAAAGAACCATACTTGGTATCACAATAACGTCCTCATAATTCAGATTGTCATACAAAAGCAGGGATGGTAGAAGGTCTTTCAATCCTGGTGGTGCAAGAGTTGAATCATCCACGATAACAATAAAATGAAGAGCGCATATACGTAAGTACTAACGGTTCATTGTTGTATTTTATATTCTACGAAACGTGACCCATGGAGGTGTAAATTGGATCATGGACAGTTTGGTGAAGTTTTTGGTAATGGAGTGACGAAATGTACAGGGAAAATTAATGTGATAACTATTAGTGAGTGATGACCGAATAACTTGCCTTGTTTGATTAAAATACGTCATGTGTAAGTATAGACACGAAAGGAGAATAATTAAGTGATTTGATGACGCTGGTAATTTATTTGATGTAGTTTTCACAAGTATCTACATTATGTAAACTGGTAATACCCACGGAGAGAAGCCAAAGGACATTTATGAAGAAGATAAAATTAATTATTTTGCAAACAGAACTTTGATTAAGATTCGTCTTTGATCTTTCTCAATTCCCAGTTCACTGACAAGTACAGCAAAAAATACTTCCGCTCTTTCGTCTATGTCGTCATACAAAAAACAGTTCCCACAACTAATTGTACCACTTTTTCAACAATTGATGCGTACATCCTCCACGGCGGTACCTGGCTGCATCCGCTGGCGAAACTGATAAAGCCTGCAACGTATTGCCTCATTCTATACACGTAGGTAATATAAAGTGTGGTGCAATGGAGAAACGTTGTGAAAGAGACGCAGTTACGGATGTTAATGATACTTATAGGAAAGATAATTTAAAGCGTGTGAGAATATTGATTTACAGGTTATTTTTAGCAAGCATATATATACGTTGACATATATATAGATAGGAATGTTTTACCGACATGAATCTCGTTCTCGCATTGTTAGTGATGCTTAAGAAAACCGGCCAAGTGCGAGTCGGACTCGCGCACCGAGGGTTCCGTACAAACCTGCAGGTCATCATCATCATCATTCGTCATCATCGTTTATGAAATTAAATGTTTTTTTTTTAATTTTTATATTTGAGTTGACTGAATGAAAGGTAAATTGTGGTTTACGATTTATGACGTATTAAAAAAAAACTACTTACTAGATCTCGTTCAAACCAATTTTCGTTGGTAGTTTTCATGGTAATGTACATCATATATTTTTTTTAGTTTTATCATTCCCTTATTTTAGAAGTTACGGGGGGGGGGGACACACATTTTACCACTTTGGAAGTGTCTCTCGCGCAAACTATTCAGTTTAGAAAAAAATGATATTAGAAACCTCAATTTCATTTTTAAAGACCTATCCATAGATACCTCACACGTAAGGGTTTGATTAAATTTTTTTTTTGTGTTTCAGTTCTATGTATGGGGAACCCCAAATATTATTGTTTAAAAAAAAAATGATATTAGAAACCTCAATATCATTTTTGAAGACCTATCCATAGATACCTCACACGTAAGGGTTTGATTAAATTTTTTTGCGGAACCCTAAAAAGGGTTGTAGGTCGTGTACTCAAACCCAGTTCCGTTACTTTGTGTAATTTCCAATCCAGGCGCGTTACTTTGTGTAAATTTTTTCATCACCACTGTCCTAGAACCAAAAATTTGTAGATATGTGACATTTATCAACCCGCACAGGGCCCGCGTCGTCGATAACGGCCCACCACTTCTCACAGAGAGGAGGCCTATGTCTTAGAAGTGGGATCATTATACGCTGGTTAAGTATATGCAAGTCCACATCATAATCCATGACCATAGCGAGACGGAATTCAATAATAAACATGCATATTTTGATTCGTGAGATAACACTGAGATTTTCTCAAAGCGTACGTAGTTGGTAATAACATACTATGCTAGAAAATTACTCGTACGTAATTACGTAGGTATCATTTGAGTGGTTCCTCCCCACTTATGGCCACCTTAATAATGGCTGAAGATACGAACTTCCCTTATATGACGTCATCAACTGTGAAGTACCTTATCAGCATGTTAGGAAATGCGGAGATTTCGAAGCTATGCACTTATCTTTAGCAAGGAGACAATTTAGATAAGGAAGCTATGTTAGGTATGATAGTAACTACTCATCATCATCTGTCTGACTTCTTTTTCCATCTATATTATGTTGGAGTCGGCTTCCAGTCTAACCGAATCCAGCTGATTACTAGTATTTTACATGGAGTGATTACTGGGTAATACGATACCCTTTGGTAAGGCTGGTTGTCAGACTTTTGGGCTTCTGACGACCCGTAACGACTGTTAAAAAGCCACGATTGTCAGCCGGGACCAATAGCTTAACGTGCTTCCCGAGGCACGGAGGCTTCTTGGTACTTATATAAAGATGGTCACCCATTCACGGATCACCCGCGGCAAGCGCAATAAATAATTAAATTATAAAACGTTTCATAGGATCTACCTACGTAATTTTTGGGCTTTCCTTTATAATCAGCAGTAATAGGTTATTTTGATTTACGGGAGAGGTTAAATAAACAAGCATATCATTCATTCAAATGAAGTTTGTTATCAATCCATGTACTTGTCATAATATTATCGATCTTAATACGAAATTAGGTCGATTCCAGTTCAAATTCTATTTCAGATTTAGATGCTCCAGAATTTTCTACCTGAATCGTATTTATCGACCAGCAAAAATCTAGGTTGAAATTCTCAGTGGCTTTAAAGATCTTTAGAAGTATTTACCCAACTTCTGAGATTCCGAAGCCGTTGAATTGTGTTATAGCCATAATATTTAGAGAATTAATAAAATCTGGGAAGTGTAAAAGATTTTCGAGTTTTGTCCGCTTTGATATTCGTAATTTTATCTCCTTTGATCTGGAGACTATGAAATTCTTTAGTATCTTATAAATATTAAGCGCTGTTTCGTCCACGAATAGAAATAAATAACTGCCATTAATATTTTCGCAATTTTGTTGAAAGACAACGATGAAAACAAGGAAGGAGTTAGCTTTGTCATGAAACATAATATTAGCTGTGGTAAAGAATATTGTAAGTAATTCAGGCCATTCTGAACTTTACATATTACCGCATTTTACATATAAACAACATTGTTAAACCAGACGAGATTATTAATAAAGTAATATGTGGTGGTCAGTCACACCCACACCACGACACGTGGTCATTTATCTGTCTCCTTATCTGTAAGTAGTCGACGAAGCATGGGTCATTAAGGCCGGGTGGCACCGTTTTCACCTGTTTTAGAATTGGTTTTTAATAGGCAAATTATTACGTCCAGAATCTGAAAAAAATATATATTTAAGATACATTCTTTCTCCTTAGCTTGTACCCGATCAAAACACGATACAATCAAATTTACTCGATAGAAAAAAAAGCCGAACTTACTTCGATTTGCAGTTTTTTAACAAGCCTAATTTCATTTTAAAGAAGTACTAATACTCCTATTTTTCTATAATTAGTATCAATGTATAGGTAATTTATTTTAGAATCGATTGAACCCGATCAATTTTTTTCATTTTATTTCTAAAAAAAAATATCGATCGTTCAAGTGATTTTTGATCGGCGCGTCGCTTGCCACTACTTGCCAGTGTCCTGCGAGACGTTATCGAGGTGAGACCTGTGACAAATTTTCGCGCGCGCGCTTCCTTTCTGCTGCGTAAGTAATAATAAGAGAAAACAAAATAAATTGTAAATAAATATTGTTTTCAAGAATTTATATAGACCATAGTTGGTTAAGCTTTTGTTTTGTGTGTGTGGTTCTCATTGTGTAAATATTTGTAAAACTTTAAAAACAATGTTGCAATCCAATGCAATATTATTATGACATAGAGCTGATCTGATGATGGAGCTGGAAGTTGTCCATAGGATCTCTGTAATTAAACGACGCAGCCCCATCGAGATTGGGCTCGTTTGATTCGTCTTGACGAGTACTTTGATACTATATGGTAACCAGGGTCTGATGATGGAGTTGGAAGGGGCCATAGGAACTCCGTAATTAAACGACGCAACCCCATCGAGTTTGGGCTCGTTTGATTCGTCTTGACTAGTACTTTGATACTATATGGTAACCAGGGTCTGATGATGGAGCTTGAAGGTGGCTATAGTAACTCCGTAATTAAATGACGTAACCCCATCAAATTTGGGCTCGTTTGATTGGTCTTGATGAGTATCTTGGTAGGCGTGAATAGAAAGAGGTCGAAAATTATTCCGCGGCAACGTACTACCGGGGTAAAAGGGACCCAATGTGATAATCCAGATTATAAACTATCTTGGTGCAAAATTTCATCCAAATCTGTTCAGTAGTTTTGCGTGAAAGAATAACATACATCCATCCATACTTCCACACACCCATACTCACAAACTTTCATAATAATATTAGTCCACGTTATAAACTATCTGCTTGCTAATTGGAACGAAGTTCCTTATCGCGCATTGTGAAAGGGGGCTAGACGGAAAAACATCTCACGAAAAGTTATAACGACACTTTTTAACCGACTTCAAAAAAAGGACGAGGTTTCTCAATTCGACCGTATATATTTTGTTGTTTGTATTTGTTTGTATGTTGTTGTTTTTTTTGTTGTAAGTAGAGAGAGAGAGGGTGAGAGAGAGAGAGAGAGGGAGAGAGAGAGTGAGAGAGGAAGAGAGGGAGATAGAGAGAGAGAGAGAATATTTTTGTTGAGTGTATACAGGTTTTTTGTACAGAATAAATAATAAAAAAATTATAACAATTATGAATCCTGGAAAGGAACTTCGTTCCATCCGGGTGTCCCTTGACACCTCTAAAGTTTTTTTTTTTTTTCATTCAAATGCGTTCAGTAGTTTTTGCGTGACAGAGTAACAAACATCCATCCATACATCCACACTCACAAACTTTCGCATTTATAATGTTAGTCCAGGTTATAAACTATCTGCGTGCTAAATTTCATCCAAATGCGTTCAGTAGTTTTTGCGTGACAGAGTAACAAACATCCATCCATACATCCATACTCACAAACTTTCGCAATTATAATTTTTTTTTTGTTTTTTGTGTGACTAAGTCTTTCGTGTAAGTAAGTTATTTGTGTGTTTTGTATTATTCCAGGTTATAAACTATCTGCGTGCTAAATTTCATCCAAATCCGTTCATTCGTTTTTGCGTGAAAGAGTAACAAACATCCATTTATACTCACAAACTTTCGCATTTATAATATTAGTCCAGGTTATAAACTATCTGCAAGCTAAATTTAATCCAAATACGTTTATTAGTTTTTGCGTGAAAGAATAACAAACAGCCATCCATACTTCCATACATCCATACTCACAAACTGTCGCATTTATAATATTAGTCTTGTATTATCGTTTCTTCTGTGGTTTCTAATACTGTGGACATACTGATGTCGCTACACTATGACCTGTCTGTGCTACGCCCGCCGCCGCCGCGCCGCCCGAACTTTTGGCGCGCTATCGTGTTCGACAAGAAGGACGCGCGGGAGGCGCCCCGCGGATTTCCACGCACCTCACCCCCTCAAATCTGTATGAGTGTCGAATCACCTAGCCTTAACTACCGCTTGACGAAAGTTCACTGTCAATGCACTCCTTCCTTACGATTTTTAAAACTATTGGAGCAAGACCAAATGAACATTGTGCGGGTCTTATTTCAAGACAAAGTTTAACTAGAGTCTGCCACGATTTGAACAATTAGAACATTTTTGAATTTCGAATTCTTGTCGAATTGATGTTTTTTATTACATAAACTAAAGAGCCCAAGTCAATTGACAATTTGGTATGAAGAACATATAAAACAACAGCAAACTTAATTTTGTCGGAATAACGTTTAAAATACAATACGTGATTCGAAAGTTTTGTTATGAATTATAGCTGAACTCGTTATGTAATAAGACTATTATAGTTTTAGGTGTTACAGTGTAAATAGCTATGACCAAATCGAAAACTATTCGAATAAAATCGAATACGAGGTGTCTCGAATGTTGAAGCAAATGATAGCAATTATGTAAGTGTACATAGGAATGCAATGATTTGATTCAAATTGCATATAAATTGTCAGTCGTTACCAATGCACATATCTACTGACAATTTATGTGATGGTTTCGCAATCGTCAATAGCTTCGTGACAAGATGGAAAAACCCTTTCGAAAAAATTATGGTTTTTCATAATGGATCTTATATGCATTTATTACATTTCGTTATATCGAAATCATATAGGTACCTATACCCATTGTTTACAAGATCGACAATACAAATCATTTTAGACAAAAACAAAACTAATCTAAATCGTAGTGCGCTTTGACACAATAAACAGATATTGGTTTAAAGTATTCTTAGATTATTCCGACGTCAGTACCTTACCTACTCTAGAGACAAGTTGCAATAAAACACAATTAAAAAATTCTTGTAAAGGATAGATAAATCATTAATAATTGATTTACAACAATTATCGTGAATTACACACACTTATAAAATACTTATTATGATATTATTATAAATGTTCATTACAAACGTTGTACCTACGAAGGATGTCATAAATAATTATTGACTGATAGATAAAATGTCACTCGGAGCGTTTGAAACATCTTTGAACTTTCGGAAAGTTAGAACATAATAACAGGACATAATATTACTGTTGGGGAGAATACTAAATGCAAAAGAACGTGTCACACAGTATACATTTGTTTATCTACTTTCCAGGTATGCTGGGAAAGATTTCTTTACAAATATGCATCACCTTTGTACTCAATTTTTCTGTTCGTTTCTTCGTGTCTTTTTATTTATGTAATAAGTGTGTGCACAGATAGTTAAAAAAGTACATTCCTAATTTCGCTCAATCTATATTGTGCTCTGTGTGATCTCTCAATAGCTATCATCCCAGTATTCAATTCCTTTGTTGCGAAATCATCTTGAACACAATCATACCATTTTTTTTTTATTTGGTCTTCATCATCATTATCATCCACAGCCCAATTCCACCCACTGCTGGGCATAATGCCTCTCTTTCCTTGAGACAAATGCAATTTTCCTCACAATATATACTTCATTCCTCCATATTACAATGAGTTTGGCACAAGTTTTCTAAACAACCATATAACAGTCGTATATAATCTACATTAATAACGAGAGTTTGAAGAAACTGGTTCAAATTCCAATTTGATAGACCGTAAACTGTCCTAGTTTACAGCAATCTTACTCGTCTATAAAGATAAGGAATGCATTGATGCTTATCTTTATCTCTAACAGTAGTAAGTACATTCATGATTCAATCAACGTCTTTCAGTTGATATACACGTGTACCTCTGGTAAAATCGTCGTAAAAAAGAAAAACTTTTATAAAATCTTTACCACAGTATTTAAATATATTTGTTCCCACCTTTTGTTTTGTTGCATATAAGTACTGTTTTTATAACTCTTTCCATTACACAGCAAAAGTGGGTCACCATAATTAAAAGTAAACATAAAGAATATTTTTATAGTCTTCCTCTGTCCATATTTGTCGAAGATATCTGTTAATTGATAACCAATTAATAAACCTGTTCAATTAATTTAAGCGTGTGTGATTTAACGGATCGTAAAAATTCAAGAAATGTGGAACTTGTGTTTCGAAATTTGAGAAGCTAGTTCAGATTTTATCAAAAATAGGGAAGATATTTATTAGCTACGCAGTGTTATTTTTCGATGTTCACAAAAGTATTTAATTTCACATTTGAAACCAGGTGCCTCCTAATCCTGACATCTGCCAGTCAAACCTTTGGATACGATAGCTGATACGACACACCTGACGTTGTTATTCAGTATTTTGTGCTTTACCTGCCACACAATGACGAAAAAGGTAAGCCAAATAATAGTTACAAGACAGGTAGTTGAAGGAATATCCTCATTTTTGAATAAATTACATTATTAAAACAATATCTACAAAATTTCGATTTACCAGCAAACTTGCGCCCTAACGAGGCTGGGATGTTAAAAGCAAATCTTCACTATTAGAGTGAACATTTGCTTTTAACATCCCAAATTCACTTTTTGTTCTCGTTTTTTAGACTCGTATCTCGTTCCTATCATAAATCAAATGTTCCTTGTGTATCTTTCGATATTTTTTTGCTATGCGGAACAAGCCCTCTTGAAAACATATCGCTGCCATCCGGGAGATGGTCTCGAGTGCCGGAAACAGTTATAAATCTATAAAAACAGCTAACAAGGGATCCTTCATGGGGGATAGAAAGTTTTTGATCATAGCCATATGGCTCACTTTGACATTAAGCTATCGACGTTTGACGATAACGTGCAGGAAGATATTTGAAAGGTTGACTTATGATAAAAGGGAAATAAATTAAATTGAAGACGTAGATGCAAAACATGCATTAAAATCTGTCCTTTTCCGTATATATCAAGTTAAATATAGGACAGTAGCTACCATATGCACTGTAAGATGTAAAGAGATATACAGCAAGAACCAGAAACGGGTCATATCATGATTGGCGGAACTGGTCGTGGACTCGTTCACGAGATCATGATTACTACATCATTTATTTTAGAGCGAACCCTAGCTATAACTATAAGTCGTGATACAATATAGGCAATATATGATGATGAAGTAAAAGAAGAAAACGAAACTATTTACAGTTTTAAACAAGATGAGACTGATAGTCATGTTGCAAATATGTAGTATGTTTTATAAATACTACAATAAATATGCAGATCATACAGTAATATATAAATAGTTACTATTTACACGAATTTGTTTCCTCAACAGCATTGGAGTTAAAACAGCTGATATGGTCTGGTTTACTTTTCTGGCGAGGTACACTTTATTTATTTCTCTTTTTGTGAGCACGCTCCTGCAATCTTTGGTGCAAACGTGTTTTAAGGTGCGTTGACATCAAGTACTGTGGTTAACTCGCTAGGAATAAAAGTACTTACTTGGGATATAAAATATTTTATGGACCCCTGAAGATGCCTTAGAAGATTTTGAGTAAATCTGTATTTTTCTGTCTATATGCATATTGCATTCTTAGTTAATTATTAGTTAAACAAGTAGAATAAACTATTTGACCATCACAATACAAGCAAATAAGGAGAGTTTAAAAAATTCACGCAAGTAAAATTTATTGTAAGAACACAGACCCTGTCTTAGCAATATAAAGTGTGATGAAAGAATGCAATAATCCTTTTCAGCTTAAAAATGCTTTTTAATGAAAAGCTTCAATTCAAACCTCTTTGTAAAAGAAAATTCCGTACAATGCAAACTGTTTGCAAACTCAGACAAGTTTTATACCTACAACCGTCTCTAACAATTCCCTGTAGTAGTAAAAGTCGCTTTTAAAGTATGTCTAATGGTTTCAAGAACCATTAACGCCGCCGTCAAGACAGATCAATGGACATTTCTTTTTATACGCACATTGTAAATACACAAAACATTATACTTTTACCACTTTTCTCTCTCCGAAACTTTATGGTTTAACATAATGGTCTGTGCTGGCCAGTTTTACGTAAATTTAAGGATCAATTACGATTAAAATAGCCTGGTTCTTTATACGAATGGAAATGTGGTACAATGGTCCAAAACTAGGAACAATATTAGCCTTAGGGTTTCAAAGTATGAGGCACGATTTCGCTCTGCTTTTGCTTCTAAATGCACGATGTTCACAAGCATTTATCGAGATCTCCTCAAGGCTATTCTATAAGTAAATACAACATTGTAGACTAGATGCTAGGTATGGGTCGTTGTCTAATAAATGGCGATATAATCGCCCCCATCACATTGGGAACAAATGCCGTCATCAAAGAGATGTGGGTGTCAGTACAGACGTTGGTACACTTACATCGAAGATTGCAGACGACAGTTTGTATACTATATCACTTAAAAATCAACCAGATCCACTTACCTATATCGATACCAGAAGTATCAATTAATGTAAGGAACAAAACACGGTTTTTCAGGAGAGCCAAACAACGATTTTATTTTTTGAAATCTGTCTATAACTTTTTACTGTCTGCTCCAATTTTAATTGTGTCTAGAGGCAAGTTTCTTAGAATTTGCTCTTCTTTCATGCTATAAACGCTAGATTTAGGAATACCCAGCGGTTTATAATATAGCATGTCCCTTACATTAAAAAAATATGTGTCAAGCATAGTGTAAGCAGCAAGAGCAATAGAAACTTATATGTAATTCTATTGTAAAGGACTTTTACAGTGTTGCAATTTGATGTAACTATATATTATCTACTAAAATTATGGTATTTTAACACCATGGAAGTAGGTTCTTTGCTTGATTAATGTTAGTTTCAGCTCAGCAGATTTAAATGACATTTAGGGATACAAAAATAAAACGATTAATTGTTTTTTTTTTTCGACTTTTATGTCTGCGTAATTATTATAAATTCAACACACTCATCAATCTATAAAACTTTTTGTTAAGTTTAAATAAATGTTCTAAAAAGTAACAGTGTTCTAATTAACAGTCATACACACCTAGTTATCAATGTAAAAATAATTATGTATAATTGACTCCATGATCTCTTTTAATTAACAGTCCTACAAACTCTGTATTTTTAATAATTACGTTTAATTAGCTTTATAATTATAATCACTAAATGAATAAAAAAAAATGTTTTCTCAGACTTAATCAAGTCTTATTTATTAAGTAATTGAACGAATGTACTAGAAACGAAAGACAGATGAACAAATATGAATTTCCTGAAAGATTAATGAATAAAATAATATAAATGATATGAATATTAATAAGTAATTTATATTATTACAAGAATAAATAATTAGGAATGGGCAGACAGATTATGATGATTACTATTAGTAAATTAAACTATTTTAATGGTGAAATGTTATTTAAATCGACTGATTTGAGGTTTAAGGTAAGGGTGTAAAATATTTAACACTATGACTTACTTTATTTTTCTGAGAAAAAAAAATGTAAACGTCTGACATTACTTACATCATTTTTTTTTTGTCATAAATCGTTTTACGCAGGCCAAAAATTTTTACTGTAAGGGATTTTTTTTTAACGATAGAATTTTTTTAATAATACCAATCGATAGAGCTGAAAATTCTGAATCCAATGACATACATAACTCATTTTCACCAAAATGTCCCTTACGTTAATTGATACTTCTGGTATCGATATCTTCTTTCGTAAATTTGAACATGCAGTTGACAAACTAAATAGGTACCTACGTTCTTATAACCAGATCTGGTTTAACTGTGTCTAAGGCCCAAAAACAAGGAATAATAGTTTATTAGAACATTATTCTGAGACTCAATAAAAAGCAAGAAATACGTTCTAGTACATTTTTATTTGGCTTATTGATATCAAAATAACATCAATCGTCCATGTGACCTGACGACGCAACCGATGTGCCTATCTCGGGTTAAACTAACGTTTGCACAGCACACAGTGCTTAACAAAACATGGTCTAAAATCAATAGTGAGTCACTCACCTACTGTTCATATAGCTACCATATGAACAGCCGTTGCATAAGTTTGGGTAAAAACGTTCTCCGCATCCAAATGTTTCATTATTTCAACGTTGAATTTGCTGTGGGTAGGTATTAACTAGATCAAGAAGGTATTTTATATGTAGTGTCGTGACTTTATTAGTTCAAGAATGGTCTTTTAGACCTTGATGATCTGTGTGTGATTCCGTACTTGGGGGAAATTATTGGATAACTGGATAACTGGATGTAGCTGATTACTAATAGTTTACACGGAGTGGCTGCCTATCTGACCTGACCCGACTGATTGTCAGGCTTTCGAGCTTCTGATGATTCGTGACGACTGTTTGAGATCTACGAATCAAGTATTTGTGGCATATTTTAAATAGCTTTTTTTCTAGAACTGTTTTGCTTTAACTTCAGATTGTAGTTTAGTCCAACTGCAAGCCTGTTTTCCATCAAATAAGTTCCAACGTTGCCATTAGCAAACAGGTGATGTATTAAACGACTGCATTTCTACCTAACTCCTCAAGATGCGCAGGCATGATCGATTATATTTCCATCTTCTCAACATACACTTTCAAACAATGTATTGGATATTCAATTGGGTTCATCCAAACATTTGCATCCTGTTTCTGCAACTATTTTGTGAGAAAATGCAGTATTGTTGGCAGGTATTTCATGTCGATACCTACTTTAATCATGATATTCGGATGTTCTTGGCCATAAAATGTTAGTTTTGATACTTACGTATTATTTAATAATGCTATACATATGTATAAAAAAATGTATAAATATTAGACAGTTTTAGTCTTCCAGCGCTTTCCAACATGTATATTTTTTTAAGAACAATTCCAGCCAGTACTTTACATCTTCAAAAGTCTGTTTCGAAAACAGAACAGGAGGAAAATGTAAATAAACGAATATTGTGATGTCAGATGCATAAATGCAAGGCAACATTCATTTGGTATGTAACACAATATTATTCAACAAGGACTTCAGATTCTGTTATCTAAAGGAAAAGTTGAAGGTTATTTGCCTTTTACAAATATTCTGACTCAGTAATTTGATTGACCCCAAAATTCTTCAATACATATTCGTAATAGACAAAACCAAGTTTTGTAAACTAAAGATAAAACTAAAATCATCATTACATAAAACGTTTTTATTAAGAACGTTATTAATGACGAAGCACAAGACAAAAATGAAGCAGACCTCATTAGTATGGAGACAGCTAATTTCACTTCCTTAATTACCAATTCCTTTTACAAATGACACTAGAAAACTACCATTCATCTTGCTACTCACGCATTTTTGTATCATTTGGAATTTCAGAGTATTATGTAAAAACGAATCGTTCCTAGAACTTGAATTGTATTTCAATCAATAATTTACTTTTCATTCAAGATTATTTTTGTATGAACCAATAACTTCATGAAATTGATAAAATAGTAAACACAAGAACAGTCTATTGTTAATTTGACCTCCGTTATCAAGTTCATTAATGTCATTATCAAATTATGACCATTAAATCCAATGTAAAATAAAGACACATTAGTGCATAATACAAACGATAACATTGTTTACAATGGTATCACTTTGTACATATTTAAGTACAATGTTACGTTCATTCGCAAATTCATTCACATTATGATGACTCAATTTCTGTTTATTTTTGTTGCTATTATACCAATATGATTCACGCGTCTTATACTTTATCAAGCTTCGAAGAAACCAAGTACTTCATCAATATTACAAAAAGTACCACCTATTAATAATTGAACCAAACCACTATCACGTTTATCTATAAGATAATGACTTTATTAATGTTAAGTAAGATAATGTTAGAGGAAAAAAATACGAACCTTTAAATGAATTAAATGGTGATCACTTAAACAAAACTGCACTGTATAACGAAAGCACTTTTAAAGATCTGGTTACACTAAATCACAAGAGGGATCTATTTGAACGATCAATAATCGAGAAAATGTGCGTGTACCGGCGCTGATCGATGCCCGAGAGCAACTGACAAGAGGAATCGCCGACCCATGCGCCGGCGCAGGATTAACCGACCGAGTTTAAAATACCACCTTTACTTCAACTGATACTGGTAATGCAGACGTCTTTAACTGGTAAGGTTAAACCGTGTTTATTCACCGTGAAACTAATGTATTTTTAGTAAATACGTAGGGCAGGTAACGACTACTGTAGGGCCAAGGGCTTCGATTGTAAAAGTCTGCCGTTTTTATACCACATTGCTTAGAACTTATAGATAGTCGATGGAGGTTAGAATAGTTACTAGATATTTACAACTTTTTTAAATTGAAAGTAAAAAGTACTGACGTTCATCATGGAGTTATACCGTTATCATAAAAGAAAGTAAGTTTTGGTTATGTAAAATAACATAAAAAAATGATAATGTAGAAGAAAAGGAAGAAGAAAATGTATCTCACAAGAAGAAACCTTAGCAACGAGAGTATACTATTACCGTATTACGTATAAAACCTGATGTGTCGATCGAAATTCTAGTAATAAACCGAAACTGGTTTGACTATTAAGATTTCGATTAGATTTTAAAAATAAATTTTCTGTTACGGTATTATCTATGACATTTCCAACAGTTGGGACTGTTGGAAATGTCATAGATATAAAGTTTAACGAATAGATATTTCTGTAAATGCCAATGCCAGTAGTCCTATCCTAAAAAATAGTAACGGGGAACATTTATAATCAATCGTAAGTAAATGTGACAATGGATAAAATTTATACTAGCTAAATCCAACAACTTTTACAATAATTGGTTCTTAAAAAGCTTCACTACTAAGATGCTATAAACATTATTTAAGTATTTAAATTTCTATTACAACTTGATGTTCAACAATTTAGTATTCGAAATGACAATTTACATACATACAAACTATTCCGAAGCTTCGATCTTAATAATTACCACGCTTTTCAGTAAAAATAAAGAAAGGACAAGACTGAAATTAGAAGAATATGATTCTTCATATAGTTAGTCCTAATAAAACGATCACTCAACTTTAATTTCGAATCAATCACAAAGAAACGAACACAGAATCACAAATCATCACAATTCGTTCGAGTGTTCTATATTCGGAAGTTTCGTGGATCGTTCGGGTCGGATCGATTTGGATCAATAACACGGAACAGTACCGGTGTCAACGCACTGCGCCCGCGCAAGCTAAGGACGACGCGACCAATTACGAATCCGTCAAGTGGGCTGACATTTGTTAGGCTGCTGATATAATTATGGTTTTTTTAACTGTCATTCTTGGATATTTTTAAACCTGACATTTTATTAAATCGATATTCCATTGACGGTGTTATCTCCTTTTAACCTTTTGACCGCCAGAGTCATGTATAGATGACAAACCAAAATGTGCCCAGCACGCCACGGTCATGATAGCAAATCGTGACCGTGGCGTGCTGGGCACATTTTGGTGTGTCATCTATACATGACTCTGGCGGTCAAAAGGTTAAGGATGAGGCATATGTCTATCAGTGAAACGTGATACGTTGCGTTGACATATTTCTTTTTTGGAACTTTAAACTTAAATCTATATTGGTTGCGTGTTCCTTATCGAACAACTTTGATGAATGTGACATTAAAACATATCTTCCTACGCAAGTTGTTAAAGTCAGTTAAGAACGATGGTTCACTTAAGCTTCCGTAGACCCTTAGTTGACTATTTATCATACTTGTGGACAACAATGTTACAACTCAATAAAGTTATTAGAATATTTGATTGCAAACACATTTCCTGAAGGTGATGGGTTTTTGACAAAATAAACAAATAACTAGAACTCTTGAAAATGGAAGAAGCAGAAAAGAAAATGGATCAGGAGTTACAAGTAAAAAAAAAACCGGCCAAGTGCGAGTCGGACTCGAGCACCGAGGGTTCCGTACAAACCTGTAGGTATATAAGTAAAAGTTCACCCATCACGACAATCGAGTCGTAGTTCTGTTCTATTTCTTGATTTGGTTTTATTTCTGTCTGTGTTTTGTTCTGTTTATTATATGATGTAACTAAAAATTTACGGTTTTCGCAATTTTTCCTTTATCTGTGCTATAAGACGTTGCTTCGTACCAAATTTCAAAATTCTAGATCGACTGGAAGTACCCTTTAGGTTTTGATTCCCTTGCGAGTTTCGAAAATTTGTTGAAATTTGCGGTATAAACGGCTATATCTTTTGATTGCGTTAGCTTAGAAGTTTGATTTTTTTACAGCTCCAAGGGACAGTAGACTTGAGTATTTGATATAAATTTCAGCTTGATACCTCCACGCGTTCCTCAGAAAAAGGGTCTTGACAGACGGACGGACGGACGGACGGACGGACGGACGGACGGACGGACAACAAAGTGATCCTATAAGGGTTCCGCTTTTTCCTTTTGAGGTGCGGAACCCTAAAAAATAACGAATGCTACAAAAACCAACTTGTGAATATACACGCAGAATAAATAAAAACGTTAGAAACTAAAATTCCACAGTAGGTGGACCTTAACAAGGATATATTTTATGACTGGACAGAATTAACTACAACCGCAGGCAACATAAATGATAATTTAATATCAGTACCTACGCAGTTGTGTAAGGAGAAAATTCTCCGTTGGAAAGCGCTAACATATTTATATCGACGTATTGCTTAACAGTATCAATATCGAATAGAAACGGGTTAAGATTATGATGCATAAATATTCTCAGATCCTGGCTGTAAGTAATGAAATAGAATCTGCTGGAGGCGTAATGCATAATTTGTACTTCGTCTAATAAATAATAATGCACTAAAAGGTTTATTTGAGAAGCTATCCGAAAGTTAAACCGTTGTTTATTATATAAAAGATTTAAAAGACGATAAATAACACTAAGACGCAGACTGCGAAGCGCAAATGGTGCTAGATTCAATAACATTTCATACTTTAAACAACACTGTAAACCAAAACAATCCAAATATGACGCAGAAATTTTCCAAACCAGTCAAAAAACACTGATCAATTGGCACGACGAAAAAATCAAACACTACACCTATTCTTAAACACAATGTGCAAGTAAAACCGGTGGTAATTGAAACCAATGACTCATTAAAGGGGCAAGGGGCAAATCTCCAAGTTTTGTCGGAAGCGGCCTACTAACGGGCGCGTGACGTCGACGAGACGACGCCGGCGCTGCGTCATACTACAGACCGAAGTATTTTTGATTCGTTTTGGGTAAAGCTTTGAGAATTATTTACTGCTAAGTGTCTGACTATGGGAGGAATTTCTGGTAGCTCTGTTACGGGAAAATTTATGAATGGCGTCCATTTGTTTTTGTCATTGATCGTTTGTTGGTTGGGTCTTGTCACCGTCATTACTTTGACCTACTTGCTTAAAAGGTTCATAGGTCATAGTTACGTAATCTAAGAAATATTATTCATGTTTATAATCTCCACTAACATAGGTACATCGTATTTTCTTGTACGACTTTAAATTTTTAACAGTATACTGACCATCGTCATCATATACAACCTTCATATAACTCTTCTGTGAATTGAGATCCTCTATATCAGTCACCTCCATTCTGTTTCAGAACTATATTTGATACTAAAAAAATCCTGCTCTGTATTTCTATACCAGTTCTCAACCATTCGATACGCTACCGTACCATATCGAACATCCACCAATGTAATTGTAGGAGTCTTATAAAAGCTGTTTTCAAATCCAAATCCCGAAAATGTTGCCACTTTAAATGAAATAGACGACAGCTATTCTTCCGACGTCTATTTGCTGTCACGGCAAGGCAAATCAGGTTATCGAAATGTGTAACTTTCGATAGAATAGCCTGTTGAATGCTTGTAAATAGCTAAGCTGAACATGTAACCAAAACCTGTGTCCTTGACGGATACTTAAAAGCACCGCACACCATTTGACATTGCACAGGACATTATTATAACCATTATAACATAAATATTTATACTGTTTCCTACTTGTATGGTAGTCGAACAGATGGACTATCAGACACTATTGTACATAACTGAGCAGGATACTGCGTCGTACGTTCGTTAACTTAAGGTTCAGTTTCCGATATGTTTGTAGTCCTGCCAAAATTGTCTTTGTTTGGATTTTGGTTAGGGCTGGTATTGGCTTTAGCAGCTGTATGGTTCGAGACCGAGACACCTCGGATATAACAATCTTAACCATTGAGGCTAGGGTACAAAGAGCAGTTCCATTTCTTTGAACATCATTAAAGAAAGACCGTAAACATCGGCTGCTTCAACGGTCAAAATGTAAATTATTCTGCCCAGTATTATATTACAAATTTAGAGCATAGTGTGGATTCTATTTAAGTATCATCATCCTCATTCCAGCTAATTAGGTCTACTGCTGAACACAGGCTTTCCCAAATTCGGGGGTTTACCATAATCGCCACGCTTGGCAGACGGGTTGGCGATCGCAGCATGGTGGTAAAATGCATATAGAACGCTAATGTTTATTGTATAGTACGAGTAAGTCCCTTAGTCGCCTTTTACGATACCACACAGGAAGTAATGAGATGATGCTATGTTAGTATACGAACGAAGAAAATACAACTATATTAGAGTTACGATAGTCGCATTGGCATTATCAAGTTTCAGTAATGGACCATCCCCATTACTATTTATAAATTCAAATGTGGTCCGTACTTGTTATATTAAAAAAATTCCTACAATTCTTCATTGTCTTTTTGAGTTCTAAACATGAATCACTATTGTTTACGTTTTCGTTACAAAATATTAAACGCATGTGGCGGCCCTACATAAGTCGCGACACACAGGCGACAACAGTGAGTCGTTGCGCTAGGTCGCGGGCTCACGGCGACAGTTTATTTTAAACCGTTTTGACATTTTGACACTACTGAGTGTTTATTGTAGGACGAATGTCGGACTGTAGATGAGGTGATTATTGTTTTTAATATTTAACCTTCACCGTACCTGTTTGTTTATAAAATAACATCACGCCAGTTTTCTGTATTACCTACTCCTATTATTTTGGTAGAATTGTAATAAGTCCAATGTTATGTGAGCGGCGACCATAATTATTGTATGCCAGACTCAGACTTACTGAAAATATCTTATGTTGAACCAGAGAGTGGCTGCTCTCCTGCTTGCTGGTATTTGGCAGAGAGCAGGAGAGCAGCCACTCTCTGGATAGCAGAAGTGGACCAGTGGTAACGGCCGCTACTTACAAGTTGAAGGTCATGGGATTCTAACTCAGGCAAGCTATTTACTTTGTATAAATATTTTCACCACCACTGTTCGCAAAACAGTGAAGTAAACATCCTGCGGAGACCAGCATGCCCTAGAACTACGAAATTCAGGACATATGATGCTAACAACCCGCACTGGGCCTGCGTGGTAGATTTTAGCCCACTCTCTGTCGAAGAGAAGAAGCCTGTGTCCCAGCAGTACGAACATTATAGGTTGATTATGATATTATAATTGCTCATATGTTATGAGAGCCAAACCAGCTAGTACGCCAAACTTACGTTACTGATACACTGAAAGGGTCTGCTAGGGCCGATGCTTGCCAGGGTCGCGGTTTAGTTCGAAAGATTTACCGTGGCCCCGGCAAAGGCAACTGAAGAAACACGGGTGGGTTTTAGTCATTAAAAGTCTGACACGTCCTCCCGATCCGCCCAGAGCAGGAGACGTCATTTGATGATTTGCCAAGCAAAAAAAAAAACGGGCGCAAAATTCTATGAAATTAAAGATTCGTATTACAGTTACTGATCCTGTTTCAGGCCTGCCAGAAAAAAATAACGGTATTTACTTTTTTCTTGCAGGCCTGAAACAGGATAACATAAACATAAATAAATCAGTCTATACTGTTTCCTCTTTATGAGCGGGAGTGGACCATATCCACCATGCCCAATGCGCGGGTTGGTAGATGTATAATGTCTTCGAATTATTGGTTCAAGGACATGACGGTTTCCTCACGATGTTTTTCTTCAATACAAAAGTGATATTAATGTGTCTATTGTATTGACGATATGGACACGCTTATCTAAATCTCTAGATAACATACATAATATGGCGCCAATGCGATATGAATTTATATCATCAACACTTTAAGCATATCAATAGAGATTTATTTCAATACCACACTGTATTTTAATACTCGACCTAAAAGAAAGAAAGGAAACATGAAATGGACGCTCGTAATAAACAAACAAATGCTGATAATGTTCATAAAAAACTTTAACTTAACAATCCCATCAAATGTCCTGTTCCATTTTCAATCATTCATACAAAAATCCCATATTTAATAAGAAAAGTACGTTTCAGTTTTTTCAAATTTTCCCGGCTACTTTTAAATGTGTTCCATTTCTATTATGAACATTCCAAAAAAAAATGCCAAATCGATCCAGCCGTTCTCAATTGTGGCGCTTCATCATTTCAGCCGAAAGACGTCCACAGCTGGACATACTCCCCCAAGCACCACCACTTCGACCTGTTCTGTGCTTCTCGCATTCAACGTATTCCTGCGGCTTTCACCAGGTCATCGGTCCATCTTGTGGCGCTTACCAAGGAACAATTCATTTTTGTTTATATAGAAGATTAAAAAGATAACACTAAGAATTATAAATAAATTAAAGAAGACGTGACCGATTAAAAACCAGTACAAGGTATGTCTCGAGTTTTTTATCCTGATTCGAGTTCCAGTCAATCGTCAATCGTGCAGCAGGTTATTAAGAATAAATCGAAAGCCTTATCGAATTGTATGACTTTGACCTTCATTCTAGCAACAGTTATTGTTGTAAAAAAGTAAAAATATACTTGGTATAACGAAATGTTTCTATTTAAAATTCAATGTTTTGTTTTTCCACGCCTGACTTTATTATGCTCTAAGCTCATTTTCATAGACGTTCCAGCCTTTTTTTTTGGGTGGGAAATTATCATATGACTTCTTCCGCTCTGTGCTCTCAGCGAAAGGGTGTATCAGACTTACTGACTAAAACCCACCCGTGTTCCTTCAGTTGCCTGTGCCAGGGCCACGATAACTCTTTCGAAGATGTTCCAGCTTGGACAGTTATTCGATTAATCACTTCAACATACTGCCAGGGTCGCGAGATTGTTCGAAAGAGATACCGTGACCCTGGCACATGGGCAACTGAAGGAACACGGGTGGGTTTTAGTCAGTAAAAGTCTGACATGCCCTCCCGCTCCGCCCAGAGCGGGAGAAATCATTTGATGATTTCCCATACAAAAAAAAAAAAAAACGCTTCAACATAGCACTAAAGATAATAACTAGCTGACCCGACAGACGTTGTCCTGTCTTAACGATAACTATTTAATTCGAATTGGTATAATAATTTTTCGCGCAATTTTTTAAATTTTTTCTTTCATAAGAACCTTCTCCTGACAATTCCAAACACAACAAAAAAAAAGGGAAATTGGTCCAGCCGTTCACGTGTGATGGCGTGTCCAAGGGAAATAGGGATTCATTTTTATATATATCGATTAAGGAGTCTATACTACTGGGGCTGGAGTCAGGAGTTCCAGATAAAGCAAGTGCAGCTCCTGTGTCTAAATGAGCATTAATATACATAATGTACTTTTGTTCCCTGTGGTACGGGACGTAAACAACATCATCATTACATTTCTTCACGTGCACGTCGTAACAGTCGCCTAAGGGACTTACTAGAGAATATGCAGCAGCGTTTTTTAAGCATTTTACCACCATACCGCAATCGCAAACACGCCTGTCAAGCGTGACGATTATGGGAAACCCCTCCTCAAATCAGGAGAGGCCATGTCCAGCTGTGGACATCTTTTGGCTGATATGTACTTTCATAAAATAAGTAGTTACCAATATTACTACAGAACTTTAACGTTTGGTTAAATTAATACACGTTAAAGCAGCGCAGCTTAAATCTACATCAAAGACCGGTTCGTTCCGAATTAACCTATGACCCGTAGGTATATTTCTTTTAAAACTTTTATTTAACTTTTAGTGTCTTTTTTCTCACGGTACCAAACCTTAACCTTTATTTAACAGCACGAAATAAAATGTACGTAAGTGTATATTGGTTTTTTTTTTTTGTTCTTTATGACACAGTACCTAAATCATGTATGACAGAAATGGTGTGATGGCATACTATTAGAAAATCTGTAAACAGATAACATTTTCATACTTTTGATCAGTAAATCTTATGTTAATTTATAGGAGTATGGGTTAACTGCGAACTGTGAATAACAGCAGTCAATCATTAAATTCATGAGCTTATTGAAAAGCTTTCCCGGTAAAAGTGTACCTATATTGCCTGTAAAACGCGAAAAATTGGAAGACCCTGCCAAGTCAAAGCACTGATTTCAATCACACCATTTGCAAACATGAAATAGAGACTATGTTGAAATAGAGACGGTATTCACAGATACAGCGAACAAAGGTTGAACTTCTAATTTTGAGTTGTTTATAATTTTAAGTTGTTTATCATTTTAAGTTGTTTATAATTAAGTGATTATTATAAACGAGCGCCATCAAACTGTAAAGTTTGGCGAGGGAATTATGAAAAAATAACTTTGTTTTTTGTAAGAGTAAATAAATAAAAAAAGTCAGAATGTTGAAGCTAGTTAGTCTTTCCAAAACGTAGATCTCTATGGAGAAGAACGGGCAAGAACTCCTGTAGTAAAATGCAGAATTCCAGGCTGTCAGTATCAGAACATCACTATACATCTACAGAACCCTGCATCTACAGGTTTACAAGTATGGCCCGAAAATTAAAGCGTAAAAAGGTCATGCACGTGATAGTTCACAGTAAAACCAGAATTTATTTATATCTGGTCTTTTGTAAGCTGTTTTATACGAGTTAATAAACCTGAACAATTGCCTATTATACTGCCTTAGCTGTAATGCTTAATAAAGCGTAAATGGCTTGTTGTAATTATAGATAAAGTAAAACTATTATTATCCTAGTGAAACCCAAATTGTGTGCTTTTATGTGGTGATTTGTGTACATAATTGTGAGTTTCTACAAACTTAGGTAAAGTTATGACAACATTGGTGACAGCCAAAAATACTAAGAATGAATCTGTTGACATTAAAAACCTTTTTTTTTCTAACTAAGATGTTCAGCGTCTAAGTCTACAAAACTTAAGTGTAGGTAAAGTTATGACAACTTTTGTGACAGCAAAAATACTAACAATGAATCTGTCGGCAATAAAAATCTTTTTTTTCTACCTAAGGTCTTCAGGATCTTAGAACTCAGTATTATTGATATTGAGCTACTGAAGGGTCTGAAACAGACGTGTTGACACGCAGTTGACGCAGTACATACTAATAATATTCAGTTGCAGTTAGACCGAAAACCGACTCCAACATAGTTGAAAAAGGCAAGGCGAATGATGATATATAAGATGCAAAAACACATACGTACCTATCAAGGTTTTAATTTTAAATACTTTAAGTAAGAGGGACGTGATAGCGCGACGCAACACCAGTAGAAAAATACTGTGAAAACTTCGTGGAGTTTGTTCTAGTTTGTAATCGTGTTGCACCGTAGCGTCACGCATATCTGCAGGAGCCCTAAATCTAAACCTCAACTAACCTCTTTCAAAATCCAAAATGCATACTCATACAACACCACAAAAGTCATAAAAACTACCCGCACAATACGGCGACACCAACCATTTTACGACCACCTAACAAAAGGTACTTTCACGCGCCCATCAGCAGCTGACCGCAAAGCGATGGTGTTTTGACAAACAAACCGGCGCGCAGCTAGTGTGTCAACAATAGAAAGGGCTCGGTCACGCCTCTTACTAAGTAACTGTCGTAACCACTGCTAGGAGAAACTGTGCTGGAGTGCTTGAGTTACATCTGATGTACTTGCTTGTGTTTTGTTACTCTTTTCAAGTTAGGTTTTTTACTTGAGATAAAATTTCTAAGTTTGTATGTAGGGGGTAATTTTCGGAGCTACTGATCCGAAACTTCACAATTGCCGAGTACACAATCAACCTATAAAGTTCCCAAAGCTGGGATACAGGCCTCCTCTCAGTGAGACGGAGAGGGCCTTAATCCACCACGCGGGCCCAGTGCGGGTTCGTAGATGTCACATGTCTTCTAATTTCTGGTTCTTGGACATACTATGTGTTCTTTCACCGTTTTGAGAACAGTGATGATGAATTAATTTACACAAGTAAAGCCCCTGTCTGGGTCCGAACGACCTACAAACTCCTAAGTCGCGGCCTTTACCAATGGGCCATTACTGAGCCAACATTGCAGATTGACCAATTTATGTTAAAGCAAGAAGTTGAAGGCAGAAAGCTCGGAAGTAATGTTTTTCTTTTAACTAAGACTTCTAACTATAATCACCTCAAGTCCAAGCCAGCCTTCGCCAGTGTCAAAAGCCACTAAATATAGTAAGTTTTGCGAAGACCAGACATAATTGTGAATCATCATCCACTGATTAGAAGACATGTTTTTCTTGACTTGCTAGTCCCGTGACCAGACCAGCTAGGTTATACGGTGAAGATTTTGATCCCTTATTTTCGTACAATTTTAAATCAAAGCTCTTCATGTTCCTGATTTTTTAATAGCTCAGTGTCACACTAGACGTAAGCGTCCAAACAAAAATTAGTAACGTCGATTTGGCCAGATGTGACAAAAATATGCATAACGTCCTTAGCTAAAAGCCAATGCCCTATTTATTGCTCACAGCAGTAGCAGCTGATTACGGCTTGCGTGGGGCAACATACGTCCGACACGATACACGTTTTTCTTTCGCACGAGATGTCTAAGTCATATGGTTGAATTTGCGGGATATTAATGTTTGTAGTGACAGATCGGTAATCCTACAACGGGTTTCAAGCATGAAGCGATTAATTACTTAGGAAACTGGACTAATGTACTTAGTAATTTAATTAGACCACCCGTCTTAGGCCGTGCTTATTCATCATCATCTTCCTAGGCTTTCTCCAACTTTATTGAGATAGGCTTCTATTCTAACCAGCTGCAGTTAAATACCAGGTTTTTATTAACATGGAGTCTATCTACCTGCCCTTCACAGCCCAGTTACTGGACACTGCTTATTTATCGTTCAGTTTTTTTTTTTTTTAGGGTATGACGTCTTGCACGTCAACCTATGAGGTTGTCGGCTGCTCAGCCGAACTTTGCCTGTGGCTAACTTAATATATTAAGGCTTCCAGCCACGGCTTAAAAACTAAAAAATTGAGCGAATACTCGTAAAGGGCACCATGTGGGGTACGGACCTCTCCTTAGGGCATCGCAGGCAGCAAGGAACGGGCTGTATCGGAATGAAATTATTGGTCCTTCAACCAAATTACAAAGCTTTATTTCAAACAGATTTCAGTTAAACAAAACCTAAAACAAATAACAATAAAAACAACTTAATAGCCCATATAGAACAATTCACCCACATTCAACTGAAATAAATTAACAACGGTATAAACTTTCAACCTTCAGTTACATTTAAACTTTAAAAAAGAGACATAACAATATATCCTTTCGCACATAAACGCTGGACGCGAGACGAATGAAAGCGGGGGAAATAAAAAAGGATAACAGATGGCGCCGGTGTCGCGTCGGCGCCTGCGCATGGTCGCTTTTTATCACAGAATAGGATAAGATTCAGAAGATCCATCACTGACATAAACATTATTTTAGGGATCACAAATTATTTTTATTGGGGTCCGTTTTAAAAATAACTATTATGACTATAGAGGCCCATTTGGCATTTTGCGATTACAAGCATCAGAAACTAAAAAAACAGAATATTTTTTCATTAAGTAATTTAGTAATAAATAAATAAAATTTAATGAAATTTAAAAAAAAATGGCGTGAAGGGATTTTGGGGAGGCCTTTGCTCAGCAGTGAAACAATGTAGAAAAAAAAAAGGCCCCTTTTCTTTGCCGAAAGGTTCCTTATTCTCTTGAGCTTTAAACTACAGCGACGAGTTTCATTACATACATTACCCAAAATAAATGGCCAGCTTCAGCACTTTCACTTAACTTTTGGGAGAACCGTACCTACATAATTTTGAGCGGTCTTTTATCAAACTTCGATTAAACTGGAACTTCTGTGTCATCTTTCTTTTTAGTCCTGTCGACGCCATTGCAAGGATATTGCATGTTTGTAATACACACGACTAAGGCCGACTTTCGTGAGTAATGCAACTACCTGTTTTCCGTAATATTAATATTAATTTGCATATACATATAACTGTTTTATAATTTCCTCGAATAAGTGAATTAAAAAGGATAAAAATGTATTTCAGTGGTGTAACTGTACCTTATAATGAGGGTTATTGTTTATTTATTACGTTCATTAGGGTCAATTTATCAACCGTCATTATGTTAATAGGTCATAATATGAATGCTGAACAGATGTGTAATCTTATGTAGTCTTAATTAAGACTTCATACAATGACGTGGGTAGGTATTATGAATTTATATCTTGTTCGAATTTCATAATTGTCGAAATGGACTTTAGTCTTGGATGACGATGACTTGACTTCGTTAACGGACATCTTGAATAGATATACATTGATAGGGGATAGGCAGATATAGTCCTCTTTATTAAGTTAACCATGCAGGTACCTGTCGATACTTCTTTGGATCAGGGTAGAGGTACTACTTTTGCCGCTGTTTATATCGCGAAATATCATTTTAGGTCACAATTCTAGAATTGTTCTCTCCCTGGCCCCTGGGGGTAGGCAAGCCAAATTGTAGTGACTGCTTATTTTCACCTTAACAGGCGAGCCAAAGGGACTCTTCGTTGCACCTTCCTATAACTCGACGTTTACACGAGTCGAGGTTTTTATCCCGCACTGGATTTTCAACTTTCGGTGTTGAATCGAGCATTGAGAGTCGAACAGAGTACATCTTAGCGCGTCGACAAAATACACTGTTCGAGTAACTCTCGTCGCTAAGCTGTTGGTGAAAAAAACCCGCCACGATATTATTACGTCCGCGTCGGTGTTAATTCGACAAACCTACACCGCGGAAAGAGATGAAGCGTATTTTTAACCGACTTCAAAAAGGAGGAGGTTCTCAATTCGGATGTTTATGTTTTTTTTTTTTTTTTATGTATGTTCGGCCATAACTCCGTCATATATAAACGGATTTGCAAAATTCTTTTTTTGTTCGAAAGGGGTTTACTCCGAAATGGTCCCATGTAAATTTCATATAGATCTGATGATGAGTTCGGGAGACAGACACCGGAACTCTTTAAAAAATGACAGCAAATCAACCGCGATTTCTGCTATCGCATAAATATGCATTGTTTGTTTGGAATTAGTGCAGGGTAAATACCACAACTAAAAATTTAAAAATAAAAACTTATTTACAATAAAAAACAACCGACTTCCTTAAAACACTACAAAGTGAAAAATAACTTTAATTTCGGAAGTCGGTGGTAAAAAAAAACATAAATACAGATCCTAAGACACCGAATTCCGAAATTAAAGTTATTTTTCACTTTGTAGTGTTTTAAGGAAGTCGGTTGTTTTTTTTTTTTTTTGTAAAAATAAATAATAATAAATAAATAAATATCTTAGGACAACCAACACAACGTTATCTGATCCCAAACTAGGCAGAGCCTGTACTATGGCAACCAGACAACTGATAGACATACTTATATATTTTTAAATACATACATATTATAGATAAATTACACCCAGACACAGAACATATGATTGTGCTCATCACACAACATTTGTCCTGGGTGGGAATCGAACCCACGACCTCAGTCTTAGCAGTCAGGGTCACTAACCACTAGACTAACAGGTCAGTCAAAAAAGTTTTTATAACGTGACCGTACGTCCCGTTTTGAAATGGACCGTCACCTTTTCCGGTTCTTAGCTTAGTCCCGCTGGCGGTGTCCCCGAATAGAATCTGAGGACGCAAAATTGACCCGTTTTTAGAAATTACGCGATAATAGTCAGGCCGGATAAATTACATGAATAAATTGTGGACGTCTGAAAAAACACAGATACAGGTCCCCGGCATTATGGCGATGTTGATAACTATGGTGAATAGTAAAAAAGTGACAAGAATTATGGTGATACTTAAAATCATCGCCAGCAATATTGAAACTTTATTCTGCTGCCAAATATGAAAACGACTGATTTTTTTTTTCTTGCTTAAACTTTCATATTTGTAATACTTCGATCATTTTGATAAATAATAAACTATTTTTTTTCATTGAGAACCTTGGCTGGTGTTCTCTGAATTGCGCTTCCTTTGTGAAGCGGCTCTAACAATTGAGGTAAATAAAACAATGTTCCATTTTGAGTTAAAAAAAAATATTGTCGCTTTAGGGATTCTTAGCGGGGAATTCCTTAAGATCAAAGCTATCA
The DNA here is from genome assembly GCA_947507805.1 of Aporophyla nigra. Classification (NCBI taxonomy): domain Eukaryota; kingdom Metazoa; phylum Arthropoda; class Insecta; order Lepidoptera; family Noctuidae; genus Aporophyla; species Aporophyla nigra. The sequence goes on along the minus strand of OX382292.1, from coordinate 17,802,359 downwards.
ATATAACACCTGACACTATACCACAAAAACCTTGCTGACGACGATCAAATCTCGTAGATAAGTACACTCAAAGAATAGACTATCATTTGATGTCATCCACTTTAAAACAACCAAGGTTCTTCTCTACAAATATCAAAGATATTTTGTTATTTAAGACGCAAGGTATTTGCGGTTGTTAGCCAATGTTCAGCCAATCAGGTTTTATTAACAGTATGAGGAAGTCGGCGTCGCTTGCGGTGTTCCGGCTTTTGTACTGTTATATAAGTCAGTGATATGGCTATTGCTTAATGTGGTATAATCAGCCTTTAATGTTCCCACTGCTGGGACACAGGCCTGTTCTCGTTAAGGAGTGGGCCACCAGCCTAGTACGGGTTGTTAGATGTCACATGTCTTAATTTTTTTGGTTCTAGGACATGCCGGTTTCCTCGCGATGTTTTTTTTTGGCCGTTTTGAGAGTAGTGGTGTAGAAACCTACTACCTAAGACTCGTAATTCGCGGCTGCTACCACTAGGGTTGCCAACCGTACTATAATATATAGTATTGTACTATATTTCAGGTCTGCGTACTATATACTGTTGAAGAAATATATAGTAAAAATATAGTATTTTACTATATTTTCAACACCGAAATCTAACAAACCAATCTTACATTGAAAAAATTTTTATCAACGTGCCTTTACAATAACTTTTGACTGATTAAGTGATGACGAAGTGCTAGCTTGTATAGTCGAACCGGAGAAAGAGTCGTCGTCGTAGACTATCACCACGTACTCTTTCTCCGGTTTGACAGTAGTGTATCCTAACATATCTGTCTTAATGCGTTCCAAACTTGTCAATGTCAAACGAATGTTTGTTAAATAATAAACATTCATTTGACATTGACAAGTTTCTTTTGGAATTTTGGTGATTATTTCCAATTAGATATTGTTCTTTCTTTTGAGAAGTTTGAAATCTTAAATAAATTAGCCTATTTTTTGAGTTTTCCATAAAATACTATATTTTTCTTAAGTGTACTATATTCTTTTTAACCGACTTCAAAAAGGAGGAGGTTATCAATTCGGATGTTTATATGTTTTTTTTTTTTTTTTTTTTTATGTATGTTCGGCCATAACTCCGTCATGTATAGACGGATTTGCAAAATTCTTTTTTTGTTCGAAAGGGGTTTATTCCGAAATGGTCCCATATAATTTTCATATAGATCTGATGATGAGTTCGGGAGACAGACACCGGAACTCTTTAAAAAATGACAGGAAATCAACCGCGATTTCTGCTATCGCATAAATATGCATTGTTTGTTTGGAATTAGTGCAGGGTGAATACCACAACTAAAAATTTAAAAATAAAAACTATTTTGCAAAAAAAAACAACCGACTTCCTTAAAAACACTACAAACTGAAAAATAACTTTAATTTCGGAAGTCGGTGGCAAAAAAAAACCATAAATACAGATCCTAAGACACCGACTACCGAAATTAAAGTTATTTTTCAGTTTGTAGTGTTTTTAAGGAAGTCGGTTGTTTGGCTTAGTTTGGAAAATACATTTCGTCGCAGAAATGTTGACAACCCTAGCTACCACTGAGCCACCACTGCTTTCAACTCCAGGCTGTACTGCGGGTTGGTAGATGTCACATGTCTACATTTTTTTTTTTGGATCTAGGACAGGGCGGTTTTCTCACGATGTTTTCTTTCACCGTTCAAGGAGTAGTGGTGAAGACACCACAGACCTGCAAGTCTTAAATAGTGGCAGTTACCACTGGGCCACCACTGTTGTCCAACTCCAAGCTTAATGAATATGCAGACTGTCTCCACTGTATTGCAGGAGTGCATTTGTTTTTAACAAAACGAAATCTCAACCTCGTCTTTTCGTAATGAGAGATTAATGCCCGAAAACCTAAATGGGTAATACGTCTTTTTCTTACGAAAACAGTTAGAGCTGATCATCTATTTCTGTAGCTAAAGTTGTAAAGCACTCATGGGCTTCACAAAATAAATATCATTTCAATAAGCAATGGACATGTGTCTCTTATCAAAACAATTTTTATTTCTGTTAGTTGATCTTCTAAGATGACAATTTTTCGTTCAACCATTTTACTAGCACCAACGAATCTATATTTTTAGGCTGCATAACATCGCCGTATCCTCGCGGAGGCGATTTGCAGCGGCGACCTCTCGCGTCCGACCCTGGTGCGAGCCATGGTACGGAGCGAGAGGGCGTGGGAAGCCGTCACCTCCTTCTGCAAAGCAGTAATGCTCGCGAAGGAGGAGGCGGGGCGCGTGAGGGAGTGGCAGTCTCTGCGCCCTCACGTCCCTAGCCGCCGCAGGAGGAGACGCCCCGGGCGTCGGGAATCAATTGCGGACTCCCGGCCACCGTAGACGGGAGCTACCCATTACTCGCCGTCCGGTAAGGACCAGGCTCGTGTCGACGGCGCGTATTGTTCCACGCGCGCCTCAAAGAGATGTCAGCAAAACTGAAGGGGTCTGCTAGGACCGATGCCTGCCAGGGTCGCGAGATTGTTCGAAAGAGACACAGTAGCTCTGGCACATGGGCAACAAAAGCAAAAGTCTGAACACGCCCTTCTGCTCCGCCCAGAGCGGGAGAAGTCATTTGATGGTTTCCCATCCAGAAAAAAAAGGCTGCATAACATCCTGTTTTTCTGCCAGCTACTTCATTTTGTAAGAAAACATCCAACAGTACATACACACACCTATAATCAGCATATTTTGTTCCCACTGCTGGATTCCCAGCCTCCTTTTGATGAGAGGGAGTGGGTTATGTAGCACCCGGGCCCAATGCGGGTTGGTAGATGTCACCACGTCTTCGAATTTCGAAATCAACAGCAATACATACCAACTTCAAATCTTTAGACCATCTAACTCACACAATTCTGAAGCAAGCCTTCATACCTTCCAATCAAAGGTTTCAACAGCTTCATATTCGTACCTAACCACCTCACAATAACTGTAATAATCTCCAACAGAGAGAATTATAGTGTTCTCGTAATATTACCGGCGCACGCGCATGGTCAGCCATTGAATGACGCCTGTCTAATGGCCGCACGAGATATGGTAATAAAGTTACCACCGTGTACCGTAGGCATGGTAAAATGACGCTTGAGTGGTTAGAAATGCCATTAGTGGTTCCGGTGAGGAATGTTCTAGTTGTAATTACAAAATCATTTGAACGGTTTTAATATTTTACTTTTTTTATTGTAAATTTTTTAACATTTCACAACATTACGCTTATATCCCCCGATGGGTTAAGCAGAGGTGTACCTATAGTACATATACATTTAAAGTCAAAAGTCAAAGTCAAAAACATTTATTGTGAACTAAGTGTATACGTAATGTTGGTGTTATACTATGTTAGTACTTATGACTTAGCAGTCTTTTACAAGCATTGCAATTATATTTCGCCTGCCCTTATCATCATAAATTAGCATGCATTAAACATTATTATTACTTGATTATTTTATTTAACATTAGTACAATTAAACTGAGAAATAATAGTTGTGGTTTACTTAAATGTCAATAATAATGAATATAATACAATTATAGCCACATATGTTTAAATCCTCGGTGACAATGGGCAAGCCTATTGTCATCAACCGGTCGCAATTCCAGATGCTACCACAGAGTAAAGATGCGGACATTCCAACGCATGTAAAATCCCGAATTTCGCAACTCTTCAAACATATTATCTTAACAGTCTAAGTTACAGTTTTGTAACTGTAACTTAGACTTTTAAGATAATATGTTCCTTGCCTTTTCGTGATTGCCATTTTCGATAACCAACACCCTATTTGCGTAACACACTATCGATCAAAATCTGAATTATTTTGAAAGATTTTCTAAACCATTGCTTCATAAGTTCGAAACATACTCTGCTCAACAATGTAAATAACTCAATGAATGTTGTAGAACTGTCAAAATGACAGCCATTCGTAATGTTAGTGTGTTACGCAATTATCCCGCAGGGCCTCCTACTGGTTTGGTCTCTAGAACCTACGTAAAAGAATATTTGGAATAAATGTGGAAAATATTAATGCCATTTTTTTTACTCATTTCCTAGTACTTAATCAGGACATAGATTTCCTCCAGTCACGTCACGTAATAATAACAGACAGTTCATGCTACTCAAATCCGTCTCAAATAGAAGCGTAACTAAAACAACGAAAGAAAAAACACGATGCGTCATTTTAGAGCTCACACGCTTTTTAAACGCTAATCATTCCTATACCATTCCGAAGCGTAAATAATTGGGCATTATAATAGCACAAGTTAAAAACTCGTTAAACAGAAAGTAGGTAGATACTTCTACCAAAGTACTTCATAGAATTAATTGAAGAAAAATTACAAGTATCATTAACCAAAGTACTTTACTATGCAACTATGTTTGTAATCATTTCTGCCTCAAAACCACTAGCGACGCATAGGAATGTTTGTGGTGTTTTAAATTGATGTTTGTACACACAGTTATGAGGTAGCCTACCAATGAGGTAGTAACCACATTGAGCTTACAAAGACGTCCATATAATACAGGATGGCCGGTACATCGACACGCAACCTGTTAAAAATAGTCCTACAGACCGAATTTCGGCCATAGCGGCCAATCTCAACAAAGACAGGACATCGGCCCGGTACATATTATTTGTGCACTAGTGTGTGCGCACACACAGGGGCACACACTCTTCCATCACCCTCATGGTCCGATGGGACGGCAATCCGACACGACCGGAAAGAGATCAGGCGCAGGACCAACAGCTTGACATGCTTTCCGAGGCACGGGGGTATCACACCACTAACTGCCAAACTCCGGGTTGTGTTACTAAGACATTCCTAATGGAATGACCCAATGAACACTTTGCCCAACTTGAGAATCCAACCTGGGACACCGCGCTTGCGATCACGAGACCAACAGGGCAGTTGGACGCAACCTGTTACCATGGATTCAGTCCATGATTCTGAACTGAACTCAGTACTCAAAAAAATCATTGCCACAGTTTTCGCCGCATTGTTCCTGCTGCCATCCTGTATAACTCACCTGTAGCAAAAACCTTTGAGACAACACTTGTCTATCAAATGCCATTAAGGTAAGCAGTCTGGATGAGTATGATAAGGTTCTCTTAAACGTATTACTCATAATAGTAGTGATCGTAATATATCATTGTTTTAAAATCATATCCATCATCATTTCAGCCGAAAGACGTGACGTGACGTGAGTAACGCTGTTCAAAGCTTACTGTCAGTGTTTCTCTACACGTGCAGCCTGTGGGTCAACTTCACTCAGCGGACATACAGCGACCTACGCGTTCAATATAACAATGCACTGAGAGTGCTGCTGCGGCTGCCGTGGCGTAGTAGTGCGTCAGGGATGTTTTCAGATAATAATATTGATGGTTTTGCCGCCATTATTAGAAATAGGTGTGCATCCCTGATGCCTCGTGTTCGCAGCAGCACCAACAGTATTCTCAGTGTATTCGCAGATCGGTGGGATTCCCCGATGCTGCGGAGATGGATGCGGCTCCATGCTGAATTTTAATTGTAATTTTATATTTGTACCTGTGTATGTACTCTACTAACACTAGACGTTAATAAAAATTGTTACTAACCCTATGGACTCCAGTCTGAAATAAAAATATTCTATTCTATTCTCTAGGTCCCTCCCAATTTGGGTTTGGCAGGCGGGTTGGCAACTGCAGTATGGTGGTAAAATGCATAGAGAACGCTGCTGCCTATTGTCTAGTAAGTTCCTTAGTCGCCTTTAACGACATCTACAGGAAGAACTGGAATAGTGCTATTCTTTACGTCTGGCAGCACACGAAAATCCAAGAATGCGTATTGTAAACTCTCTCATCTAGTGTAACCATTGTCTTAAATCATAGCTAATATTTCAACACCACAAGCTAATAATTCAAATAACATTGTTTCTGTTAGCCTAAAATTACTCTGTTCAACTTTAAAGACCCAATTACTTGGTTCTCGCGTGTACCAACTAACTCCGAGGTGTACGGACGCAAATTATATCAATTACCTTTCGTATTACACCTATATTGAAAGTTATTATGGAAATCTAAAGGTCAAACGTAATAAAAATACGTGGCCCACAGCCCTGTGATTATGGGAACCCAGCGATATACGTGAAAGGTGATAAGTTTTTCGTACACTGCAGTGTGATCATCATAATCATTATCCTGCCAGTATCACATTTTTTTTTTTTTTAATAATATCTTAGGACAACCAACACACCGTTATCTGATCCCATTTCTTCCTTCATGGATCCCAAACTAGGCAGAGCCTATACTATGGTAATCAGACAACTGATAAACATACTTATATTTGGATGTCACATGTTTTTTCCTTCCATACTTCTCTATTAATTGTCATCTCGGTCGCCATGCCATTTGTAGCCATATCATCTTACACACAGTCCATTCATCGTTTGTTTGGTCTTCCCCTACTATGATCATCAGCATTCTCCAGCCTTTATACCAAATTATTTTGTGTCGTTGCAAAATGTGTCTTCTCCTACTGTATATCATCATTATTTTCCTGTCCTTAAAACAATTTATTTGGGTCCAGCGCAACAAGTCTTTTCGTACCACACTTCTTTATTAGTCGTCATCTCGGTAGCCATCCTATTTATTAGCCATATCATCTTTCAGTCAATCCATCGTTTCTTTGATCATTCTCTACTCTTAAAACCACCCACAGTCATACCCTGCTGTGTATAGTGTTTATATTAGCCACTAAGTGTTAATAAAAATATGAATATTCATTTATTACTCTTTATAAGATAAAACTTAAAGCAGGAAGTAGAATGGAGCAGAAGCAGTAAATGACAGCCGTCGAAAAAATTAAGCCCTTCAATACTTGTCCAACATTAGACTTTACATTTGATTTTACAGTTATGCATTATTGACTCTACTAAGCTGTATAGAACAGTGTACTTAAATTGTAAATTGTTGCCTTGTAAATGCCTAATGAAATCTGATACAAATAGTGTGAAAACACAAAGAGAAATCATAAGTAGTTCAGTGCCTTTAAAATTGACTACAAAATATCGAAAAACATGGTAACTGTCACCATCATTTATAAAGCACTAGATTCTGCTGGCGAGTTCGTCCGCGTATAGTTCCTTGATTTAACATATTATCCATCGTACTAACGTTTGTCAGCAGCTTCACCTGCGCAGCATACACATAAACCTACCTCTTGAATTACTCTGTCTATTGATGAAAACTGCAACAAAATCCGTTGCGTAGTTTGGAAGATCTAAGCGTACAGACGTGGATGCGAATTTGTTTTATATCATGTAGAGACAACATTCGGAAATACTGTAGCTTTCCATATGTAAAAGAATTTTTAAAATCGAATTAGGAGTTCCAAATACAAACTGAAATGTACCTTCGTATAATATTAGTGTACATAGGTAGGTAGGCTTAGTACCTAAACTTAAAATGGAACACATTACTAAGCAACTCATAACCTGCGATAGCATCATATTGTTACCAATCAGGAAGAGAATGCAACGGTACACACTGCCAAAGCGCTTCACATTCATACATTTATCATAGACCTAATTTATTATACGTAAGTTCCGTTAGGTTTGTGGGTACCCTTCGATGGTGGCGAGACGATGGTTCAAATACAATGAAAACCAAGGGAAGGCGGTGACCTTGCTATAGGAAACTAGAAACACAGAATGCTCAGGAGAAACTATACACGCAAGCATAAAATCAAGCCTTGTACCCACGGGGTTAGGCAGAAACTGCAGAACACCACCTGCATACTCACATACTCCTTTGGCTTCATTTACGTTCATACTGGTCACATACGCACGCCGGCGAGAATTTCGCACCTGACCTTTCTCAAAAACATCACCAATAAGGGCACTATAATGCGGTGCGGTGTTTCAACTCACGACTTCCTTTTGTTTGTCGCCGATTTAGTAGTAATTGTGAAATATGCATGTGGTGAGTGTGGTGACGCCTAGGCATCAATTCTAGGTAACCCCTTTGAATTTGAACGACTACCACCATTATATAACTTTAAGGAACTGTCAAACCATTGGGATGTTTAGCCATAAGACAACAGATGGACTCATTGAAACAGTATTCCAGACATGCTAATTTAAAATTTACCTACCGCATGGAGGCTCCATATATTTGAAATATATACTTATTTATATTATAAGCTAACCCCGAAATTATTCAAATGTAAAAGTACTCAAGTTCAAAAATTAAACGCCGACTACTCAAAAACCAAGCTCAAAAATTGAATGAAACACGGAAAAATTCTCATCTAAAAGCCGTGGTTGTATCCCACCTACCCTTACAAAACAATACATTCAAACAGTATTATGCAATCATAAAGCTTTAGGGCAAAGTAGCATTTGACCACGGCTTTCAGATGAGAATATTTTTCATTCCATACTTATTAGAGCGTGATTTTTTCTCAACACCAGGCAGCGGTCCACTAGTACAGAAGCCAGCACATAAAGCTACTACAATCTGTCACATTTCTTTAATTGGTTTTCAACCTTATCGCTAAAGCATTAGATTCAAGATTGATTGGGAAAATTTCTGTACCTTCAGTAGCTGCAGCGCGGTTGCCCAACTAAGTCTCGTATTACGCACGTTTATTGCCATTAGCGGCTTGTCTTGATAGAGATTGATTGGTGAGTAAAAAAGTAATTGCCTCCGTGGCATAGACGCTCATTTATTAATGCATACCGATGGGAATGAGGTGATGGTAATCATTCAACGGATAGAAGTATAGGTAGCGTTTCGAAATCGTTGACACTTTGTATAGACGTATGTAAGTTGAAGGTGAGGCAGTAGTGTTCTAGTGGTGGCATAGGTCGTTGGTTCGAACCCAGATTGGTGCTTTACTTTTTATAAATTATTTCATCACCACTGCTCTTAGACTGTTGAAGGAAAACATCGTGAGGTAACCAGCCGGCCGGCCAGTTCTAGAAGAAAAAAAAAACTTGAAGACATTACCAACCCGCACTAGGTTCGCGTAATGGATTACGGTCCTACCTTACCTCTCATCGAGAGGAATCCCGAGTGTCCCAGCAGTGGAAACACTCAAATATGTTACTTAAATATGTCACACGGTATAGTTTGCAAAACTTTATATTTTAATTCGCCAATTTGTTCTCTTATAGTGACTTCCTTGTTAAAAAATAGTTATTTATTTACGTTACACGTCCATGTTTGGGTCACAGAAAATCATACGTGTACCAAAGTTTAACTTCATCAGTCCATTAGATTCGGAGCAAATTGGTTGTAATAGACTGACAGACAGACATATATAGAACCGATTCCATAGAGGGTTCCGTTCTTTGTGTCGAACGTACGGCACCCCGAAAATGAATAACAATAGCCCTTAACACCTTCGGCGCCAGGTGTATCATTTTTGATACACATTGTATAAACAAGTGTGTGCAAAAATGATACACTGGCGCCGAAGGTGTTAAAAGCATAAAACACTCATCGCCTACAGCCATCTAAAACACAGTCAAAGCTGCTTCAAGGTCTATAGATGGCTTCAGAATAATTTCATCCTACTAATATTATAAGTAAATGTGAAAGTTTCTGAGTATGGGTATTTGTAACTCTTTCACGAAAAAACGACTGATCGGATTTAGATGACATTTGGCACACAGATAGTTTATAACCTGGGTTAACACATAGGGTACTTTTAATTCCGGTATTACGTTCCCGCGGGATAATTTTCGACCTCCACGCGGGCGAAGCCGCTGGCAAAAGCTGGTATTAAATATTTAATACGAAGAACCGTTACCACGAATGGAACAGACACTACTGGAGGTACATAATATCCATGGGAACGGAAAGCCGCAGGGTCACATCTATGGCATAATACCGTTTAGTGCATAATCAATTTCGTGAAAGCCGACCACGATTCTCTCTCAGAAGTGTGACAGAGCTGTTGTACCTTCAATGATGACCCTTTATCATCCAATTATCATAGTCGTGTGTTATTTTGAATAGGTAGATGATAATTGACTAAATACTGGATAGGAAAGTTTTTCCATGTGCATTTATCTTAGATACAAATAAATAAAATTAAACTGCCTGTTTGTAATGTCAGAATAAAAGCTTTTTACTAAATGCATATTAAGAAAGTATATACGTTACATTATAAAAAAAAGCAATCCACACTCGGCCTGCGTTATGGCCAATTCCCTCTCAAAAAGAGAGGAAGGCTGTATCCCAGCAGCGGAAACATTATACATTATACAACATTATAGGGTGGTTATATACAATAATTTTTTTTGTCCTTTGGTCAGTTCGTTCCAGCTAATCTCCTAAACGGTTGGACCGGTTTTGATGATAAATGATTTTATTTCTGTAAGTAGGTTTGTACAAACACTTTTACAAGTCAATGATATTTTTTTTAACTAGATGAGTTTGGCGTTTCCTAACTGATTACTCTGAGAAGAGAGGCCGAAACAAACTCAGAGGTCACAGTCTGTTTTAAAGTCCAGACATAATCTTGGTCACATCATGTTAAGATCATGTAGATTGGTGACTGAAATGGTCTTTTGAGGAAAGAACCACACAGATTTGAGTGGGCCTGTCCAGTCAGTGCAAGCATTTGTCACTAACCGTTTAGCTCAACTCGGAACATAAGGAGCCCAACGCTTTGACGAACAATACCAAAGAAAGAACATTTGGGTAGGCCACATAAATTACTAAAAATTACTCAAACTGCCAGATCATGATTACTGAGAAAGAAATTTGGTAAAGGGATACTTTGAACCCTGAGGAAGTACACAGGTTACTTTATATCGACATACCACATGGACGAAACCGCGGGCTGAAACTAGTTCATACTGAATACACATGTAGTACACAAGGCGAACGTTAAAGATTTTTTTCCCGAGCTTTGATTTATATAATAGATCTTAATTTGTCCACAAAAGACTTTATCCCGAATTAAAGACTGGCTATTTCAGGGAATAATTGGCCTAGCAATAGACTTGGGTTCTAAGGTAAAACCATTATGGTTTTATTGAAAGGTAAGGAGAGGTAAAATTCGTTAAGGCGCAACTCTGCACTTGTGGAATAATTTCTATGAAAATTTCATGGAAATTGCTTTGCCGAAATCACGTCGCGTCTGTCTGCGGGAGCCTTTATTTATATAATTTAAGTATTGTATTTGAATTTTAGTTTACCGTTTTAATACTCACTACTACATATTAATAATACTTAAATAAATTTGAAAATGAAATTTGTTTGGCAATGCATCCTTTTCAAAAATAAGGCGAAAGAGTTGAAGGCTGTCCAAAAACTTTTACGGAAATATATAAATATTCGCACATATTTCCGAACATACTTTCTGGCATCCATTTCCAATACGGATTCGTCAAACAGCTCCAAAAACCCACAAAAGTTTATAGCAGTTAAAAATGTCAAAAAACCGACTTGTATGGGCAAACAGCGCAGTCCATCGGTGAAATGTTTGACTGCAGTTGTGTGGTGAACAATACGTCTGTTTGCCGTCTGCCAGCCTAGTGGTGCGTACCACTGCTGTTTGTACTGTAAACAACGAAAAATTGGGGAAAACGCGGAAAAAGTTTCACATCGATGTAACGAAATTCAAGTTTTGGTGGCTGTTTTATGTAGATAGGTATGTAGACAGCGGAATACTTCGTTAAACGCTTATTGTGCATATCGCAATAGTTCTAGTCCTGGTTTTGATTCCTAGTACGAGGAAAGCGTTCTTGGGTTTAAAACCTTCAAAAAGGAGGAGGATTTTCTCAATTCGTCTGTATTTCTTTTTTTTTATATTTCTTCCGTGATTTCTCGGTGGCAATTAATTGTGGGTCGATTTAGAAAAATGTTTTTTTAAATGTTTATTTTATCTTTAAGGGGTGGTCCTGTATATATTTTATTGACTTTCATCATAATTATCTATATATATAAAAATGAATCCCTATTACCTTTGGTCACGCCATCACGTGTGAACGGCTGGACCGATTTCACTTTTTGTTTTTTTGTTGTGTTTGTAATTGTCAGGAGAAGGTTCTTATGAAAGAAAAAAAAATAAAAATTGCGCGGAAAATTAGAAAATTTAAGAACTCTTATTTAAGAATACTTAGCAACCATATAGGGTAATTCCGGGGGAGATGGCCGTACGGGAGAGATGGCCAATTGAAAAAAGTTCAAGTAATAATTCATAGATGGCACTATTTTCATTTAGTTCGGATTCGTTTCGGCACGCGCAACAAGTGTGAGTGATTTTTTTTGCGAATAAATCATGAAAAGGTGAGTAATTTGACTTTGTTTTTTAATGACGCGTTTGATTTAAACTAAGGGGTTGACATATTAGATGGTCACAATAAAGTTTTGAGAGTTTTGTCCGTTTTCGAACTTTTTTTGGAAAGTAAGATACTTTCTTGTGTTCTAGCCTCAAAATCAACTACAAAATTGAGAAGTTGCTTTTATTAAGTAATGTGGCCATCTCACCCGGACAATCGGGAGAGATGGCCATAGAATTTACGGGGGAGATAGCCATAACATTTAATGTGCTAATTTAAATTTATTTTTAAAATTAAATATTTTCTACAGAGGCAATCAATATTTACGGAAAGTGGATGCTGGACGAGGTGCCTGGACCGAAGAAAACTTGAAAAACGCTATGGCAGAAGTGCAAAGTGGAGGGATGACCGTATATAAGGCCTCTTTAATTTATCATATTCCAAGAAAAACCCTAGAAAGAAGGTTAAAACAAAACAATTACATAAAGGGACCTATGGGACCATCATCAACCTTTGGTGCAGACAACGAAAAAAGACTGAGCAAGCATATAAAAGATATGCAGTCGAGAGGCTTTTCATTGACTATCGATGATTTAAGAAGAATTTCATTTAAGTATGCCGAGCAATTAGGAATTAAACATAGATTCTATGATTGGGTGCAAATGTTTTTGAAAAGGAATTCCGATATTTCACTAAGGAAGTCAGAAGGGGTGTCATATGCTAGAAGTCAAGGGATGAATAAAGCAGAAGTAAATGCCTACTTTGAATTGCTCGAGAGGATTCTCAGTGAAAATGACCTAATAAATAAACCTGGCCATATTTACAACATGGACGAATCTGGGTTACAATTGAATAATCGACCAGGTCATGTCTTGGCTGAAAAAGGTTCCAAAGCTGTAGCTATGTCAACGTCTACAGAAAAAGGTGAAACGATAACAGTAATTGCTTGCTGCAATGCTGAAGGTAATTTTATGCCTCCTGCATGCATTATGAAAGGTCAAAGAAAGAAACCTGAATTTGAAGATGGACTGCCTCCGGGTTCAGTGGTTTATATGTCACAAAAGTCCGCCTATATAACCTCTGACATTTTTCTGGAATGGATGGAATCGCATTTTTTGCCTCGTAAACCAGATGGCAAAGTGCTTCTTTTGCTAGACGGTCATTCTACACACTGCAATTCTGTTAAAATGTTGGAGTTTGCTAATGATAATGATATCATCTTACTGTCGATGCCATCTCATACATCCCACTATCTACAGCCGCTGGATGTTGCCGTTTTCAAGTCTCTTAAAACTTTTTTCTATGAATCCTGCAGGTTATGGATGAAACAGCACCCTGGACGCCGCCTAACAAGACAACAATTTGGCTTTTTATTAAACCAAGCCTGGGGAAAATCAGCGACAAGTGGAAATGCAATATCAGGATTCAGGGCAGCAGGAGTTTTCCCATTAAATCCAGGAGCCATTCCAGAGTACGCCTTTAGTGAGAACATTGAGCAACCTCTTGAAAGAAACATCGGACATGCGGCGCAACTCCAATCAGTGTCGGATCCAGGCCCAAGTACATCCTATCAGACGGTGAGCCAACCAACACCGACTAGATTACTGAACGAAATATCTCCACTGCCTGTAAAACTAAACGAAGTTCGGAAACGAGCCAAACAAGTAAGCATTCTTTTGACATCTGAAGAGCATATTGAAAAACGAAAATTAAAAGAAAAAGAAAAAAAGGAAGAAATGTTAAAAAAACCAAAAATAGTAAAAAGAGAAATTGAGACTGATAGACCTAAGAAAAAAAGCACTGTTAAGAAAAGAAAGGCAATCCGTAGATTATCTGATAGCAGTTGCGAAGAAGTTCCCATCGTTTTCAATGATACTTCTGAAAGTGAATTTGAAGATAAAGAGACAGATAACTGCAGAGGTTGTGGTGATAATTATTTCAGGACACAACTAGTCGAAGACTGGATCCAGTGCCGTATTTGCTTGTTCTGGGCGCACGAAAATTGCACCGAATTTGAGGACATGTGTTCCTCCTGCGGCAATAAGGAAAAAAAGGAGAAAGAAAAGAAAGGAAAAGATCTCAAGGGGAAAGGAAAAGGCAAAAAGAGTACTGGCTATCTCTCCCCGACCACTATGGCCATCACCCCCGGACACTCTGGGAGAGATGGCCAGTCCTAGTTATTTTTTTGAGTTTAAATTTAAATTGTTTACGTTCTTTAAAGTCATTTATCATTTATGTTTTAGAAGATTAATAAATAAAGTTTAAGTTCTTTACTAATTCAATGTTTTATTCATCATAATTCTTTCACAATAGAGTCTTTAAGTTAGTAGGGCCATCTCCCCCGGACTTACCCTAATAGGACAATGTAAACTTTTTTAATGTAACATTATGGCATTTGACCGAGAATTGACAGAATGCGTGCTCAAATATCATCAAAGAGACAGGACAACGTCTGTCGGGTGAGCTAGTTTAATATATTTTTCACTTTGTAGTGTTTTTTCGTTTCGGAACTCGGTTTGTTTCTTTTTTCTATCTGGAAATGCTCAGTAGCTGCCGGAGTCCTGGATTTGTACCCGATTGATAGAAATATGCTCGCCCCCTGTTACATGCGAGTTAAAAATAACAGGCAAAATGTGGGTGTGTTATAGGTACGCCTCTGCCCAATCCTTCGGGGAAACAAGGCGTGATGTTATGTTATATTAACAACTAGCTTTTGCCCGCGGCTCCGCCCGCGTGGATGTCGGAAATTAACGCAGGAGGACGTA
This sequence comes from Aporophyla nigra, assembly GCA_947507805.1. Lineage (NCBI taxonomy): Eukaryota > Metazoa > Arthropoda > Insecta > Lepidoptera > Noctuidae > Aporophyla > Aporophyla nigra. Next base: position 17,787,307 of record OX382292.1, on the reverse strand, counting down.
CTACCGCGGTAAGATGTGTTAATTCAGGTTATATTATAGGTAATAGCTGTTACCCGCGACTTCGTCCGCGTGGTATTTAACAAAAAGTTTTTTATAAACACTGTCTTTGAAAACTACGCTGACATACGTCACAAACTACGCTGACATACGTCTCAAAATTCAGCGTGTTTTTAGTTTTTTTAAACTATTATTTATTTTTTCTAAAATAAAAGTAGCCTAAGTTACTCCTTGTTACATCAGCTATCTGCCAGTGAAAGTTCCGTCAAAATCGGTCCAGCCATTTCAGAGATTAGCCGGAACAAACAGACAGACAGTCAAAAATTGTAAAAAAAATGTTGTTTTGGTATATGTATCGCGTATACATCCATATACACTTAGTAAAAAGTGGTTATCTTAATATTAAAAACCGACACTCCAATTTTATTTATTTGTATAGATTGGTATTTTATTCGTATGATGATATGTATCAGTAACAAAAATACTTATAGGATTATTTTAGAGAACGGTATAAAATAGTTTATAGGTGGCGAGAGGATTTATCTGTTACATTCAAACTCCTACTAAAGTTAACTTTGCAATGAAAATTATCATCTCAAAACTCCTAGTTTTGAGTTCCCAACATATGAAGGAATATATATGCAATAACCATCAAAATTATTCAGATTCTGTGTTTAGCGATTAGGCTGCTGGATTCTAGTGAAGTTAGTTTTCGCAATGTATGATATTTCTGGTAACAATCAACAATCGTCAGAACACATCGTAAAGCTGTGTTGTGTACAATTGTTACGAACGTTTCCGGATTATTTCCAGATCCCAATGTTGAACAAAACAACGCAGTATGGCGCATGACTCAATGAAAGATCAGAGGCATGCCTTCATAGCACAATAAAACTTAGGCATATGAAGTTTAAAGGTTGTGATAAAAGCCAGAAAGAACTTCTGGCAGCGCTTCAAGAATTGATCTCATGGGGTTCCCAAAAAGATACCTAGAATAAAGGGATAATTTACGCAATACCAAGTTTGTAAGTAAACTATCTTAAGTAGTAAAGTAACTTGAAGTGACACGGTACCAGTCACTACTTTTAAATCCATATACATCGTATCAGGCAAAGAATTTGCAGTATTCAATGGCCAAAGTGCCAACAAAGTTGTCACATAGTAAATGTCTTACATTAGCTTAAAAAACACAAAAAATAACTCGAAGCACAAGCTGAAAAAAACACATGAAAATCTCTAAAATTGCGTCAAGAGTCCCGAACCTTCGCCACGCCTATGTTAAAAAAAAATGCCAGCATTTTTAATGCTGTTCGTATTTCCGAAAATATAACCACAATGGCATCATCATCGTCCGCAGCCTGACTTCACCTACTACCGAGCCTCTCTTTTCTTTTCCCAGCCTCATCCAGAATTTGCCGGCGATAACAACAATGGCACTAACCCCATAATTTTCAAATTTGTCTATAAATGTAAACACCAATGGCCGCTTGAAATTAGAAATCACTTACCAGCAAAAGGCACATCACACACGTACTCTTCGACGCAGTTGTCAGTGTTCCCACTCCTGTCTGTAGCTCCACTGGCCACTGACGCCGCTGAAGCCGCTCGGAGGAGGTTCACCTCTATCTCCGTCTGACTGTCGCGCAGGCCCGACCTTCGTTTGTATTCCTGGTGGGAGAAATAGGTAATAAGGACAGGTTGAATGAGGATCGTTCGAACCTACCTGGGTAGGCACTCAGTGGTTAACAAAAACTACCTCTACTAATCTTCATGCGTAGCCGCGCGGTTCTCCATGTTACGACCGCGCGGCCATGGTTACCTATACCTTTACAACTTTCTGAATATTAGAACTATGAATTTGCGAGTGTTTTACAAATTCCTTTGTAATATTGACGTAGTCGTTTTTCATCTGCGACACTGTGACCGAGCAGTCGAAACGGACACTACATTATGAACCTAAATTATTTCACTACCACTGCTCTCAAAACGGTGAAGGAAAACATCATGAGAAAACCAGCATGTTTTAGAACCAGAAATTCGAAGACATGTGACATCTGTCAATCCACACTCGGCACACATGCTGAATTATGGCCTACTTCTTCGTACAGAGAGGTTGCCTGTGTCCCAGCAGTGGGCACATTACAGGCTGACTATGCAAGTATTTGTATAAAATGGTCATATTACTGGTAATTTAGCACAATGAGAATAGAGATCGTTACTTACGCAAGATCCCGGTTTCCTCTAAGATCCCTGCTAATTAAAGGCATACAGGTACTTACTATGAATAAAGACTTAAAACCCTAAGCAAGCATAGGTACACAATCATGAGCTGCATCATCGTTTGTCATCACGTGAGTTAGCGATCAAATACGAGCACAGTATCATGCCTCACATTTAAGAAGCAGAACCTTCCAACTTCGTCTTAACTATGTCTCCACGTATCGTTAACTGCCTTGATTAGGTAACGGTGATGGACGAATTTAATTAACAGCAGTTGTCAATAAAAATGTGATTTTATATCGTTGTAATTAAGTCTATTAACCTAAACAGAATTGACTTTTTGAATACCAAATGAATGTGATATCGCTTACGATTGCCACACACATTGATTGTTAATTGGATACATAATATAACATAGCATCCATATTACTCAAAAGAGGTAGGCAGAGGAAATTCACCTTCATCTACCAGTTATTTTAAAGTCCTATATAATAGAGTGCATAGTGACTGAATTGTGGAGGTCAGATAGGCTCCATGTAAAATACTGATACTCAGCCGCATCTGGTTACACTGGAAGCCTACCTCAACATAATTCGAAACAGACTACGCAGACGATGAAGATAATAGACTGGCCATGGATTTCCGGGGATCGAACACAGAACCTCACAATCAACAATCTCGTTAGCGACCAGTAGACCAACGAAGAGGACAAGTAAAATGACAAAACAAAAATAAATTAGGTCTTCAAATAATAAAACCATTGGGTGTGGTTTTCACGAGGCATAAAGTAGTCACTAATTTTAGCGATAGCCTCAATAAACATGATACGAAAGATATGGTGCTATTAAAATATTGTTGGCAATAATGTGCATTTTATTGCAAAGAAGAGACAGCAGCTGGCTATAGATGTATATTAAGAAATATCGATCACATTGTTTTCTTATAAGTGCGAAGCTTATCAAGTTCGGTCGAATCATGCATCTTTTACTTACCTTACTCTGAAGAACATTTGCACTCGTTTATCGCAGTACCTAATTCTTTCTTATTATTAACTAAGCTTGGATTAGCGTATTTTTTGTAATCCGCTTTATATTTTCAGTTCAAGAGTTATTAGACCACAGACGTATAAATATCGTAGCGGGAATTTATCACGCATTGAATTTTCAACTCTCGGTCTTGAAATGAGCATTGAGAATCCAAGAGTGCATACCAGCGGTCGCAAAAACACACCGTTCAATTTTCAAGTCTAGCCGCAAAGCAGTGCGTTTAAAATCCAGTGCGTGAAAAAATCCTGCCGAGATTGGTATAAGTCCATGAGAATGTGGACATATAAATAATAAGCAAACTGATTTTCATGTGAAGGCCTATGAGTACGAATAATTTCTTAACCAACCCCTGAAAAACACCGTGGTAGAAGAATCGTGTAATGACTTCATAACTCCATCTTCACATTATGATCGAAAGACAACACTTTAGTCATTGTTTTCTTTTGGCTTTTTGGACACAACCTTTACCTTTTATCTTTTAGGTATCCTAATATTATTAAAACACTGTAAATAGTTTTAATATTATTATTGACTAGCTTTTGCCAGCGGCTTCGCCCGCATGGAAGTCGGCAAATATCCCGCGGGAACGTACTACCGGGATAAAAAGTACCCTATGTGTTAATCCAGGCTATAAACTAACTGTGTTCCAAATGTCATCCAAATCTGTTAAGTAGTTTTTGCGTGAAAGAGCAACAAACATCCATACATCCATACATACAAACTTTCGCGTTTATAATATTAGTAGGATTATAAGTAGGAAAGTAAGATTAGTAGGATTAACACGAAATAAATATTTCGTGGATCCAGAAATTAGTTACCATAGGTACTCGATAGTAATGTCCCATTTCTATTTCACCCAGAGGGGTAATTGCGGAACTTTTAACACGCTTTATATTAGCTTCACTTGTATGTTTGTTTGTAACCGACTCCTTATAGCAGTTATAGCGCGATTTTGACACACTTTAAACGAACAGATTTCATTCAAACTTTGTACACCTGTCAAGGACCGATGACAATGCAATAATTTCATAAATTTGTGCCATTATCCTTGCCAGGGTTACCAGGACAGCAAAAAAACTGTCTTCGAAAACTACGCTGACATACGTCACAAACTAATTTGTGCCATTATCCTTGCCAGGGTTACCAGGACAGCAAAAAAACTGTCTTCGAAAACTACGCTGACATACGTCTCAAAATTCGAAACACCCTAAAAAAAAATAGAAAATAAATAATGGTTTAAAAAAACAAAAAAACGCTTCCATTGAAAACCAAACTAAAAAGTAGAAAAAGTGTTTTTTAGTTTTTTTAAACTATTATTTTTATCGGTAGGAATTGGTTTAATATTCATAGTTAAACGACATTCATTGCGTTATTTACGTTACTGATCCGACAATTTATTCGAACAAATGACGCAATGGTTTAGAAATAATCTTCAATCCCATTCAAATTCTGATAAATTGTGCGTTTCACAATTAGGGTGCAGATCTACAATCCCGATAAAACCCAACACAACTCAGATTTTGAATCAAAAGTCACCTAAAGCCGATATTTCCATGCCCTGAGGCTCGACGTAACATTGTTTCCTACAATAAATGCAAGCGAAGCAGAAGCGAGGTGACCTGAATATGCCTGTCACCGCGATGCACAATTAAGTTGACAACTTGAACAACGTTCCACACGTAGATAGCTTGCGGGAATACGAGTATTTAGTTAAATCTTAGATCTAGGTGGTTCATTGCTATAGTTTTTGACTGATAAAACTAACAATGAGTAGTAGCTAGGTACTTACTTTTAAGACGTTGACAAATCAACTGCAAGTGATGACAGACAACGTTCGACGCGTAGAAATGTAGGGAAACTTTAGTTATATTTAACCGGGAGACCACACTACTGATTCGAAAAGTGATTTTTTGCTATATTTGTAATTTACAAAACGTTTTAATTTTATTAAAACTTATGTAGAAAAAGAACTGATCTGTATTTTTATTTTTTACTGTTTTTTTCTTTTCTTTAATGCTTCGTCGTCTATTATTTCATAATTTCTTTACAAATCTTTACGGAATGTCTCTAATCACACAAGCTTCATTTCTAAAATACTTTCCGAGATATGGCTAATGGGCTGTGAGTACCGAAAGACCACACTTTAAATGCTGTAGTTTTTAATAAGTATAACTGTTTACAATTTCCAAGATTTGTATTTCAATTGTTTTAAATCCACTACAAAATCTTATATATCTTACCGAAATTAAAATAAACTTTAGTTTTCTAAAATGCAATCACGGAGTGTAGCTTGGCATTGCAACCAGCCAATCGTCACGTTATTGCTATTCGAGTCTGATTAGGCGGACGGCAGCCGCCTCACTTTCACAGTAATTTTAGATCTTTGAATAGCCCGGTAAGTTACTAGTAGGGGTTCAATAAGGCAAATTAAACGTTTGCTGGTAAGTATATTATTATTACTATTTTCAATAGTCATAATCTAAACTAGGATAGTTGCTTAAAATAAGGTATAGTCAATCGATATATTTACTACTGAAAAGCAACTTCTACGTTGACTACGTGTTGCGGTAAGCATTCGTTCAGGCGCTCTTAACTTATCAAGCCGAGATCATATTTAGATGCAAAACATACGACCAATAATACGCATATAGCAAAAGTGGCACTAAAAACTAAGCCAAGAAAAAAATAACGCAAATAATAAAATAACAAATTCAAATAAAATATAATTTTATTGCGAAACTAAATAAAAATCAAAATTAATACACAAAGCCTTAAATAAGTAGCTTAAACTAAAATAATTTCACATTTTCGTCCGATACATTTGGGGTCAGTCTGATTGTCTTTCCAATTGCAACATAAGATAATACTCAAAAAAATCCAATTAATAAAATTAAAAACTAAGGAAATAACAACTACGTACTGAATATACTGTCATGTAGGTAAAATATAACACTTACTAGTACATGGAAATAATAAAATCGTTTTGTGAAATGCTGCGGAATTAAATGCTTTATAAATTCGGTAAGTATAACAGACATTGCTTCCGATTCTTTTGTTCACCAACAAACCAAAATTAGAGTATTAACTATCCCTTACTGACAGACTGCGAAAGAAAAAGACAAGCGACGTGTTAAACTGTCAAACTAAATGACGTATATTACTTGATTTTAAGCATTATGAATTTAGCTCGTCGTAGTTGCATCGAAGAAAATCTTAGTTTAGCTAAATTTGACAGCTCGACAGCTCAGTATTCATTTCCGTGTCTTTCTTATTTCATTAGAAGGAAAATAATAGCATTAGCCTTAATAAAGTTTTGTTGGTACACAACCAGAATCATCACCAATAACAATTAAATGCATCAATTTTAGTACTATAATCTATATGAACGTAATACCCCCAAAGTCGGGTGCCTTTAGTGTTTCGTCGCTTTGTTAATATATTTTAAACCCTGTCCGGACGCCTTAATCTCAGGCATTCAGAATACTCCGATTAATCAGCCAACATCCTCCTAGATTAAGTGGCGAGAGGACATTCAAAACAAAAAAATAACGTCTTCAAAAATGAACATAGTTTCGTTGTCAAAATGGAAAACGTTGCTCTAGAAATTCATAAGGCACTTCATAAGACATTTTACCTCAGTCTACAAAACGTTAGGCAATGTATGTTTACAGATTCATAATTGATATTTGTGTCATTTTAAACATAGAAATGATATACAAAGTACTAATTCATTTTCATTATTTTAAGAAATAGTTGGGACATTTTCTTTCTCAGAGGTTAATCAAGTTTTAACCACAATGGACCAGCATTTTAAACAACACTTCTATATTTGCGCTACAACACTTCTAAAATAATATTTCTTAACCGCACATTTTACAAAATGATTTTAAATCTTAGCTTACAACTAAAAATAGCACCTTACGGAATACTTAAGCAAATAAAATATTCTATTTACAGGCAACACTAATATACTCTTTTAAAATAACTTTAGAGCACCTTAGGTAAAAAAAAAATATAAACCCCTTTTAAGGATACTAAATTAATAGACGCTATCTCTTTCTGTCATCGCTCATTTTCAATACAATAAAATGAGATGGCAATAGAGATGCGTCATTCATATTTAAGTTTTATAAACAGGGGTCAAAGACTGGGGCGCTAAACAGAAACGGTATTAAAAATATTATCATCAGCTATTCACTACGTCACCCTGCGACTTTTTTCTAATTCTTATCTCTTCTACAACCTCCATAATTAGCTGAAAATGTTTTAAAATAATTTAAATGATTTTTTGAAATAAATTAAAATTTCTAGCTACATGCTCGCTCATGCAAGGGTGGTGTTCGTGCATTGTTAAATAAATATGGTGCCTTCATACAGGTGGATTAATTGTGATTTTTTATGTATCAGTATAATAAGTACGTCTAATTATAATTTATAGGAATGATGATTTAAGTAAGGTATACTCATAAGGGTTTCCATGATTGCAAACAACGTAGGGTTAGTCACAGTAATGTTGAACATTTTTCTTTAACAGTGCCATGAAAGGATTTTTTGTTTTACCAGGAAGACAATTACTATACACAGACTTAAAAATAGCAAAAAAATATTTACAAAAGAATATGACAGAAAATATAATTTTAATTATCTTCCTGCTTGCTCAAAATTTGAAGAACTTCATTTTCAAAACCGATATGAGCACCAATAACAGATAAACTGAACAGATAAACAATAAAATCAGTAATTAATCATCATTTCTACAAACCGAAAATCGTAAACAACATGTACTACAATAGCTGTTCTATTTTGGACTAACCTGGCTCAGAGGCCTAATCCTTTCATGTATGCAGTTCTCAGCCTGTTTAGCTGAAGGCGGTGGATGGTCGGGCGTCGGTGGCTGCTCATAATGCGTCGGCGACAACGGAATAGAAGCCCTCTTCCCCTCATAATACCGCTCACAATCGCTAGGACTATTCATCGACTGATCGTCTAACAAACTTTCTAGGGAAGACCTCTCTTGGTTCGAGTATTTTCGTACTCTGTTGTCATTCATTTTCTGTTCATAATTTTCGTTTGGCACGAAGTTGTTTCTTCTTAGTTTTCTTCTGGGGTTCTGTTCTTTAATGACGATGTTCTCGTACATAGCCGTGATGGCGACTGGTTGTGAGCGATGTTTGAGACTGGGTCTTGGGTTAGGAACTGGGGCTACTCGGGGCGAGTTGTGGTTCTCTTCGTATTCCGAGTAGGATAGCTTGCTGTCGACGTATTGGTCCACCGACCGACCGTGTTTAAGGTAGTGTTTAGCACCCTGTAACAAAGAATTGTGTATATTAGGGATATGTTGAGTAAAGTTGCTCCTAATACGACTACTCGTAAGCCTTATTCTGACTCTCCAAATATTGGCATCTTTGTTATTTTGCCGTCATTATTGCACCCCGATGACCTAGGCCTCTGCCATCGATAGATCGATCAATTCATTTTTGGCAAAACAGTTGAAACTAGCTTCCGCCCGCGGCTTCTATTAAAAAGTTACCCATGTCCTTCCCTAGGGTACAAAGTATCCCTATACCAAATGCTATCAAACTAGGTCCAATCGTTCCGAAGATTATCTTCTAAATACAAACAAATTTCACCTCTATATAATATTGAAGGTGTGGAAGTTGTAGGCAATTATTTTTCGAAACCTGTCGCTCCATATTGTTCCCAAATATTTCTAGTTCATCTAATTAGCCTATAAGGTTAAAGTTCATTCTCCAAGCATAAGTAGTCACGTTTTGCTACGGAAAACATAACTATTTAAATGAAAACGTGACTTAATATTATTGTTGAAATCTCATTAACATTGACCGTTCCACATTAAAATTCTTGTACACTACGCATGACCGCATATAGTACGCATTCTGTAGTCCATGCATTGGAATTGTAAAAATCTTTCGTTCATTTGGAATTTAGATATATTTTAACTGCTATTTTTGATGCAATCAATGGGAACAGAATATTTGCTATAGGCCGGTTCTATTATACTTGGGCTAAAGAAAAATGCCTATGCTGTACGTCGCAAAGCAAGAGTTTTGATGGATGAAAGTGCATCATGATAATGAGGACTAAGACAATTCGCATCACTTGTCATCATTTCCAGTCTAAGTTCACATTCTGACAAACTTAAAAATATCGCGGTGGGATTTTCTCGCGCACTGGTTCTTGGATGCACTACTAAGTGCCGGGAGTTGAAATTCGATCGAGAGTGCATCCCTGCGCATCGGAAATATACATTGTTCGATTTCGCGTCCAAAAAATCCCGACGCAATTTGATTACATTCGTTCGTCACCCTATAGTATGATATTGTGGCTTTCCGTATACTTACCATGTAAAAGTACCAATTTTTTTTCTAATGTCCTTCTTTTTTTAAGCCTTGGTTTGATTTTTCAATTCGTTTAAAGTCGTATAAGCTACAGCACAACTAACTTCTAACAGCTCATGATCTTACCTTCTAAAATCCATTGAAAGCTACCAAAAAAATATATTCTGCTATATACTGCCATTACAAAAGTTACCTGTATATCATCCAAATCGTCTTGACTCCTCGCGTGGGGTCTCAGCTCATAGCTGTACCCCGAAGAGGGGGAGTTTGCATGGGTGGGGGACACTGACAGGTTCCTCCGGGGAGGTTTCTTGGGAGGGGTGGGCTGCAATACATACGAGACGTGTTATGGTTGTCATCGGTAAGGTCATGTTTGAAATAACATCTTGTCAGGATCTTGGGATATATAGGAAAGTTTGGAGCTGGGAAAAGAGCAGGATTAACTAAGTATAATTTTTTGTTTACTCACAATGGTCTACCTGAAGGAGTAAGTGCGGACACCAAACCCTCTATGATAGACCATAAAATATGTTATGCTTTAAAATTCCCTAAGATAGACACCAATAAAATCCGAATGGCATATATGATTTGTATTGACTATATCTATTTTTTCCAAGGCTATACAAAAAAAATGACTCGCATACCTCACTATAGTTATTATCATCATCATTTCAGCCATAAACCGTCCATAGCGAGGACTCCCCCAGAAAGAGGGTTTGCCATAATCGCCACGCTAGGCGGGTTGATGATCGCAGTATGGTGTTAAAATTCATAGAAAACGCTGCTGCCCGTTCTCTAGTAGGTCCCATAGTCGCCTGCTACGATTTCCACGGGAAGATTTGGGATGGTGCTATTCTTTATATCGGGCACCACAAAGAGCTCCCGGCATCTCACTATAGTAGGTAAGTGTTACTTTCTCAGTCCTAAACAATACCTAGATAACCAAATTCCTGATATAAATTGACGATACAAATGAACGTTAATGAGCAATTTAGAAGGCTGCCTATCTACGAGAATAGCAATCAAATAGGCGTCTATTTCTGTACCATCTCGTTGTCATCGCAGAAGCGAGATAAGTGCCCGCAATTGAGTAATAGGGAATTTCAATGGCGATGAGGATAACATCGTATGGTGGTACAAGGAGCGGGAGGACGTGAGTTGGTAAGAAATCGTCCTGCCTTATTGGAGTATTAAGATTATGAATACTGCTTGCGATGACTCTTGTCTCTGCACTCCTGTTGCACTCCTGCTCCTTGGCATATTGGCATGGCTAGCTGACATATTATGATTTGATTTAATGTTCTGTGTCTCGTAATGTTAATTACTTTGCTACTATTTTTAGAATCAAGTATATCTAACTAAACAGACATCAGTGCTGCTGGGGAGTTTGTTGCGCCACTTCTTCTTCCCTGGTAACGCACTAGGAAGAGGTAAAGGGTATGCCTTGTTTGGGAGACTGTCTATTGTAATTTTGACGTTCGAAAAGTGCCTTTAAAATGACTTTTAATTATGATTTTTGAATGGTGGGAGATACTTTCAATGTCCAAAGTTTTCTAAAGTAAACAAAAGTATTGCTTACGCAATTGCATTTACCTTGGCCTTGACGGAACAGAATGTTTTTTTGCAATTTGAGGAAAAAGATATCGGCTTGACACAGTGCCAGAAAATGCAACACAAAAATGAGAAATGTGTAAGAAGCAAAGCCTATATATAGAACACATCAAGCGCAAATTCATGAATTTTTAGTTCAAAACTTGGTTATCTTATGCCAGCGTCAGTTAGCGGAGCTCACGCAATTGACCAACCATATTTGAGCATTTAGCCATCGGCTAAGAAAAAGGTCTAAATCGATTAGACAATTGGCACGTTATTATAATCACACAGGAATGTCGTGTTAGGAATTTGTATACAAAATCGCTATTCCCTCGTCAATTGAACTACATCACATGGCCCAAGTGGTCCAAGTAATTCAATCCTGGGCCGCGGATGAGGGATAAATTGGTTGCAGCCGGTCACTGAATGGACAATTTTCTACATAAAAGCCTATTAGCCTACAGATGGTAGACTAGCCGAGATTATAGGGACTCTGCTTCAGAATGTACTGCTAGATATTATGATGGATGTTTACATCCTACTATTATACTCGGACGAATAGAGTATTAAAGGAAATCGGTACGGTAAGACTTTTCTGATCAATAAATCTGTGGTTTTCTGTGTAAGTTTCTAATACTAGGTACAAAATTTAATATGAAGGAGAGTCAATGTGTTTTCAAAACCTTTCAGAAATCGTGTTTTACAACCGCTTTTATATTCATAGCAATTGATTACGATACCATGAGTTACAAGTCATGTTATGCAACACACAGGCTTGCAAAGTCAAAACATTGTAATATTATACAAAAAGATTTCAAAATAGAAAAGGCCCATCGGCATCAGGAACAGGGTCAGAAGAACCTCCTCATTATGCGAGCCGTGTCTAGGAGTATGCTTTCTGAATCAAGCCCTTGGCCTGACCCAATGAGAGCCTCCTGAAGTGTTAGTCCGAGGCTCTCCGCTATTAGGCCACTTACTGTTACGATTATTTACGGTACAAAGATTTCAGAGTCCTCGTCCCACATGTTTACTATCAAGATTATAAAAAAATGCAATCGACGTACCAGCATCACGAAGACCAACATTTTACATTACAATCCAACCTAAATCAACCGAGTATTTCCAGCACCAAAAACCCCGGCGAATTAACTAAAGCTTACTCAAACAATACAAACACGATAATGCATTTAATCTGTCATTAAATTAAAACTGAAACCATTACGCGTTAAACGTTGCCCCATATTACGCAGCTCAGTTTACAAATTCACTAATTGCAATAGTAAACGAGGGAACAGTAAACAGTGTATAAAACCGTAATGTTTACGTATAAATAAATGTCTGTTCTTTGGTGTTGGCCTATTTACGGTTTTGGCCCAGTGAAGTGGTGCAAGATATTGCGTTTACACAGAATCATCATAAACGTATAATGATCTGCCATTGGCCGCTACAACAGATCAGCAGTAGCTCTACTATTTTAACACAGCCAAAACTCGCTAGCGTCTCCGTAAATGCCATGAATGAAATATTTTCCAGCACCCCTATCGGCCACAGGAAGAACAAAAATTCTTACCATGAGCACTACAGATTTCGCTAAATAAGAAACCTAACGTAATCTATTCGACAGTCCCTAACGATTTTCCATTGTCGGTATACAAATCTTAGCGTATTTTTCGATAGCGTCTGTCAAATTAGTCACTCATGGTGCCATTTCGTATGGGGTCAGCAGGAATACGTTACTGACTATCGAATAGATTATGTTAGGGATCGTACCTATCGAAGTTTATAGTGCTCATGATATTTATGAATACTCATGAATTTTAATTTTTTCGCGCCCCTAGGGGCGCTGTACAATATTTCATAGATAACAGTAAAGGAGAAGCTAGCGTGATTTGGATGTGTAAACTCATAGTAGAGCTACTGATCTATTGACGATACTTAGCATGTACTTTGCCAGTCACTATAGACATATAGAGTGCAGCGTAAAGATGAGAATATGTATAACCATGTGGAACTGCCTCTGTGGTCTTAGTGGTAATACCTCTCTCAGACCCAGAATCTCCGGGTTTTCTGCTCGGTTTAGTTGGTGGTAGTCGTGGTAGAGCTTGTACGAAGTACGCCTGGCTAACTACCATCATCTTTTCGAAGTCTGTCGACATAACAATATTTTTAACAGCATGGTTATCTTTCGGCAGTTAGAGGTAAGACAGCTAATTCCTCCGCGGTAGAGGATTCCGGGTGAAGCTCAATTTCACCTTCGGCCTGATCATCACTTACCACAAGGTGAAATAAAGGTATAGGTAACATCGGGTACAGGGACCCACGCGAAAAATAAGTGAAGTGGCTGTCTCATTGTATTTGGTCGATCCCGACCATTTCATTTCATAAATCACGCACTTTACCATCTATAAACAGTTCCGTAACAATAACCTGCAATACGATAACACTTATCTATAATTACAATCGCCACATGTTTACATATTACGCTATAACAATTATCACGAACCACTTTCCATGTAGTACAACATACCGACAACAACCCGATACTCACCAGGTCAGCGTGACCCAACCTAATTTCTATGAATCATGCTTTCATAGCTTTCTATGTTATATTCCCTGAGAGACTAATATTTCGGGGAATTTTGTGGCTACACCTGCCTGAAATGTAACTGCTAACGCCAATTAATTTCGTTTAATTTACGCGGAAATGGGAATTTGACCGATGGAAATTCGTGGAGGTAATTTGGTTACTTTTAAGGCTTTGTCGGGTGGCCTGTTACCGCAATCAATTATGTTAATTTTGTATGCTATTAACAGAATATTATATTGATGGGGATTGCTGTAGAAAGGATTATTATGAGAAGCATCTCTCTCTATCTTTTGACTTTCTTATTGTATCTTTTTTATTGATGTCCCCGATAAACTTCCATTAAGGACGATTGTCCATAAAGGCATGTTGCATTAACCAAAACTGTTTAAGATCTATTAAACTTAACCTTTAAAATCAACCTAAATATAGAACTGAACAGCATTCAGGTCGCATCCTACCAACACAGACCAATGCAAAATCCATTCAGAACAAACTCCACCTTACAACAAAATTAACACGCAAAGCAATAAACCCAAAAACAATACAAACATGAAAATTTCAAAGATCCATTCCACGAATTCCGACTTCAAGTATGAAAGACTTCAAAGGGCTGAGATATAAATTGGCGGCGCAGGCGCAACGTTGATGCGCACGACAGCGATTAATTTGGCGCCGGAACACGCCATTGATTTGTACGCGAGATATTGACCGTGACCGATGGGGCTTGTTGCACGTGATGGATGGGTCGCTCAACGAAGGGCCTTTTATAGACAGTAAAACTTTACATTGTTATAAATTCTTTTTAAATAGTGTTAGTACTTCGCAGATTGTCTGCCGTTGTCAGTGAAACGCCACTGATAATATTTTGCATCCCTAAAAGGCATCAGAAAGAAGGCAAAGGTATTCAGCATTGAATGGTCGTTTACATAAAACTGATAAAATTTCTTTATACGAATTGAAACATACCTATAAGAGACAAAACTGTTGGCAATGCTCAGTGCGAATATTTTAGAAATTACCGAATCTTCCGGAACCCATCACTGCTATTTGCAACCAAGGCCAAATCTACCGCGCAAAAAACATTAATTTACAGTATCTTGATAGTCTCATCAGAATTTATGTATTCTTAATTGACAGTCTGTATCTGGTTGAAGAAAGAAAACGCTAATTGAAAGAGGTATTTGAACCGAATACATATCAGGACCATTTCCATCAAAGGTAATCAGCTAAGTGCCCATGTGGACTTCGTCTGTTTTAACATCAACATTTGACTAAAATCCACTATTTTCGTTTCTCTAAACTTATATTAATCCATCGACAGGAAGGATATTTCGGTGTGTTTATGCAACGCAGATTTTTGAAGATGTAAATAAGATGCTGATGCACATATTATTTATTATTTTTAGTAAAAGCTGTAACGAGTCCCGGTAACCCACATCTAAACGATGAAATCATCTATCTCAATATATATTATAGTATACAATGCACAGTGGATGGGCGTCTGCCTGGCCACATGTGGATGTTGCAATCATTCACTGACGACAGTATGATAGGTAGAAATAGTTTCATTAATGGACCGTTTATTGTTCCTTGATTAGCATCTGAAATTGAGTCGGTTCTTAGAAAACTGCAATGATGAGATGTCAAGGAAACATTTAGTCTTGACTAAGTAGACTTGATGACTTGAGCTACCTACCGCTTCTTTGGAATGCGGACGGGTTTCCAGTTTCGCAGATTCTGTCATTTAAATTTTTGATTCAACCAGTGGCTGCTTTTGACTCGCAACTATTTACCGTAAAGGGCGTAAACAAACTTTCAAAAAGTGGCCTTCTTGATAGTCTCGTTGGTCTAGTTGTCGCAAGCGCTACTGTTGAGCTTGAGGACCAGGGTACCCAGATATACCCAGATACCCAGGTCGGGCAAAGTGTTATTCATTAATTTGACAGTAGCAGCCCGGAGTCTGAATTTTGCCCCGTTGATGGCAATATGCTCGCCCCCATTATATCGGACTAAACTATAACTGGTGAAAACGTGGTTGGACTAGGTATAGGTGCACCTACTGTCTAATCCTAATCCTTTGAGGAATCCAAGCATGATGTTCTGATATGTTGACCTCTAACAATAACTCATGAGTCATGAGCATGACCATCTGAAAGCTTTCACAAGATAAGCAAAGTTTACTAAACATATGAGTTGTATAGCTATACCATACTAAATCGAGAATGTGAAAGAGGACAAGGTCTTCAGATCTTCATCTAATCCTAGTAACCTATTTAAAGTTGTTGCAAATACATTATCTTTAGTAAACAATTGAGGATTTCGTTCGGAAGCGGACAGACTGACCGATCCAAATTAGTAAGGAATGTTGCCTTGGTCCTGTAATATGATAGAAGATCCTTGACTCAAATAATATTTACTCGGTCATATGTAAGGATACCAAGTTGGAAGCTGAACCAATCAACCTTTGAGATATTGAATTCAGAGAGAAATAGCTGTTTGTAAAATAACAAGAGCAGCAGAATGACTGGCAGACTCGTAACTCTAATAACTATTAAGACGACAATATTTCTCAAATAGATACACACATAGGAACAAATACAATGAAAACAAGCAAAACATTTCATTTTCAATAAACACCTGCAGGTATTTCCCGTAGTGAACTGTCAAAGCGTGTTCCGCAGAAACATGTATACCACTGGCTTTAAGCCAAGTGCGAGATATTTCCGTGCTGCTAAACATTCAGCATCAATGATCACAAATATCTGCAATTACATCACTGGACTGTATTTTAGGAGTAGTGGTGATAATAGATAGTCACGGTTTTATCGTTCATTATCTTCCGCTAACTCAACTCTAAGTATTTATTTTAACCTATAGGTCGAAATTTGACCATAATTCATTTAAAAATGAATGTATTTGTAATGCATTATTGTATAAAAATATTAGATTTCTGCAGTCCTTTTCATCCTTCTTTCACACTATATAAACTTTTTACTGTGCCAAATTACATACTGTACAAGTAATTTTCGTAAAAATGGCTACAACGTTTTTGCTACATAATATATGTAGATAAATCATTTACAGGCAGTTTTGAATTTTCAAGGGGTCGGTCAATAAGAAAGATGAAGATAGTTGCCCATTCCAAAGCGCACTATGGAGAAGAACGGGCAAGAAATTCCACGGACACTCTTTTAAATCAGAATATTGTAACGTTAGAAAGACGAGGAAATACTGATAAAACCAAAAAAATACAATTCAGAAATTTTAAATACGAGCTAAGAGATGACCAGTCTCTACTGACAGCACGTTCACGAACATGACATATGGAACAGCACCATTCAGCTCAAATAGTTTGAAGGGAACATAATGATACAACACACACGCCACCACCAGCGATTTGTATGAGCGACATTTGAATGAGAATAACATACTCTTAGCCCTTAGTAAATTGTAGCTTTATAGTAAGTACATAATGCTCACACATGTGCTTTGCAATTATACAATAACATACCGTGTGCCGCCAAAATACTTCTGATTTAGGGTAGGCCATCCACACATTGCTTTAATAAATGGAAGGCGCACGTGAGGCGTTCTTTAAAAGGCAAATGTATCCAAGTCTACCTAGGAGTATGTCTGATAAATGACTCTACGGGTTTGCTCATCATCACCAGCCAGATTGAGTTACATTCAAAGATTAGCCTTACTTTGAAACTTATAGTAGTAAATGCACAGCAGAATCCTGATAGATTTTAAGCAAAAGAAACTGACTTCATTTTTCCCATCGTATTTCTTAATACGTTCTGAAATAGTTTCAATCAACTTAGAAATTCTATTTAGGATGAAAATATACGAAAATTCTATAAAAAGTGTGAATTCTCTTTTATAGTCTTTGATATGTTATTTTTGTCCACATGTGAAATTACAAAACATCAGAATTGGGTTATAGGGCCCTTGACACAAGGTTTTATGATGTCGTTGCGATATTGTATCTATTCGGTACCTCTTTGTTTATTATGGACGTTTGCTGTTTTAGTTAAAAATGCCATGATTCTATTGAATTGTTTTTATCATTCATTCTTGATGCGTTAATTGTTCTAGGCTTGTACTTATTCTCTACAAGGAGACGGTCAATGCTTGTTTATATTAAAATGATGGTCACAACTCGTAACTGTCGTTCGTATATATGCTTCCTTACTTTCCTACAGCTAAGTTTAAATGCAAAAGGTTGCAACTTACATTGAATTCACACGCACTGCACTTTAACCATCAAAGTCACACACAAACTAACCACTCACACTAAAACATCACATATAATATACACTTGCACACAGAACCACATGACCGCGCATAATATTCTGCGATTATAGATTCCTCGATAGCGCGAATATCTCGATTCCCGATTGTAATCGAATGCGTTGGAGCATGCAAACGCAGGCGTCGGTTTGATACGCGACGGCGCGACTGACCGCCCAATTTCTTTGCGTCAACTCATCGCGTAGTCGTGCCATGTGGCCGTCAAGAGATGTACCAGTTATGAACAATGTTGCATATGTTGAACTAAATATAGATAAGTGGCGGTTTAGACGGAACTCTGCAGACGAGATAATGCTATAGAATGATATAACAAGATAATATGATTAAGGGCTCTGCCATACTAGTCGAGGTAAAGAATATATGCAAAATTTCACAATTATTTACTTATACTTCAGGAAATCCCAATTTCTCAGCGAAAATTTCATTTAATTGGGTCAGGGATCTGGCCCTTGTAGCATTTTTGTTACTCATCGCACCACGATATATTTTATGCATGTTCATATTTTGTCCTTTATTATGAGAATACATAGAAAATTTATCCAGACGTACAACAAGTGACACAATTCGTGAATCAACTGGTAAATAAATTAATCAACTGTCTGCTACACAAACATCCGATGCACAAACATATGGCCACGTTAATCGCTTTCTCACGAGCTTTTTATTCAGTTTTTATTCGAAACTTAGATGACATTACGATTTGTTTTAAAGTTTATTTTAGTCATATGAGTTAGACGGAATCTCTCTCATTTCTTCCACTACTTTTAATTTACGTAATAATACTCCCAGATATAACGACTATTGGCTTATTATTGCTGTCAAAATTATCGATTATATTATCATCGGTAATATATTCCATAGCACTGCTATCCTCGTTCCTCAGAGACAAAACCGTGATTGAATTAATTCTAATCCCTATTGCATTTACATCATCGGCTATATCATTTCGTGACAGCATACCGTGACCGCAATTGTTCATTTTTATAATTTCCCCGAGTTTGCGTGACACTCGGCTATCGTGCAACAGGTCATCGGGTGGGACAAAACACGAATTAATTATGTGGCTAGCTGTTGTTCTTATAATTACTACAAACAACATTGAAGTGCAAGTTTCAGATTCCTTATTCAAATAGGTTTTGCTAATTATTTTAATGAACTACTAGCCCACTTGATTATATTATATTGACGAAACATTATTTCAAATGTCTTCATTACTGTCGAGTTTTTGAGCTTCATTTGTAAAAACTCGTATTAGAACACTTGAATTGATACGGAAGGCAAGGGACATGTTAAAGAAAAGATCCGAGTTTAAGACGGGTTTAATTCCCGCGGACATTGATGCACATACCGTCACACACAGCTGAATGTTAATCCCTTGATTGTGTTTAATTACAAGTGTTTTTCCCACAACCAATTAGGACCTCGTTCATATGACAGCAGGGCAAAAATATATCAATTAGTCCCTGTCTTTACTAACGAACGACCATTCTTATGCCTTCAGTTCTTAAAGTTTTTCATAATCAATTCACTCAGCGCTTTTACCGCTTTATTTGTGATCGATTGACCTCAAAAACCCGATCTCTGAAAGGTTAATATATTGATTTCTTGTACTGTACGTAGTTCATTTGATATATTTTATGATGCTATCACAATTGACTTGATTGATTTAATTCATAATGTTGAAAGGATGGGATATAAAGGATTGGATTATAAAGGAGTTCGTAGTGTGGAAACATACAAAATATAATAATCAATTTCGCAATAGCGTAAAATTGGTTTTCGTTGCATTGTTACATAAAACTTAGTGTGGAAAATTCTCAGTGAATTTTTAGATAGTGCTATCGATTTGCGAATTAAAATTGTATGATGAAATAATAGATCTTTTATAGGGAAAACAAGAACTAACAAGAATCAAAATATTAATTAAAGTATGTTGCTCACCGAAACTTTGCTGTATTCGTGATGGTGCGCCAAAAGTAAAGGCGCACAGCTGGAGGCTGCACTGGACACGCTCAGCGCATCGCCCTCGCTGGTCCCCTCCGCCTCATCCCAACGCCGACGCCCCGACCCGCTGCGAACACCCCCGACCAATCCCGAACCCCGCTCAAGCGAAGCACGACCAAGCGACTCGTCCGCATCGACCCTCGGAATACCACTATCATCATCGCACTCAGACGACGAACTTTCAGAACCTTCTAAGCAAATACCACTCTCGTGTTTCGAAGAAGAAACCTCTGATTTATCTTCCGAATTCTCCTCTACGATAACATCGATTTCAGGTTTGGTTTTACTTCCAAATCTGAAAGAGTCGCTGTGGACCCACGGTCGTTTCGCCGTGCTTACTTCTGACTTCACTGTCTCCGCGTCAGAAACTTCTTCGTCTGAGTGCAAAGTACCATCGTCAGAATCATCTGACGAGTCTTGACAAGACTTAAATGAAGCGTCAGATTTAATTGTGGCGTTAGAATTACAAGAGTGAAGTGACCAGTGACCGGAATATTCCGAGGAACTCGATTCCCTTATAGGCAAATATACACCAGAAGCGTGTGATAGAGTAGAGGCGGTCGATGTTGAATGTTCATTTAATGATATCACGTCTGCTATGTCTTTGATTGAGTAAGGACGTGCAGATGAAGACGATGAAAGTGTAGAAGGGTGAGACATTTGAGTGTAAATAGGACTGTCTAGATCAGTTTTGTTTGCACTCAGATTGGAATTTCTTGCAATAATATCATCTAGAGTAACTACCGCGTATGGGTCTTCTAAATGGCTCGGCACCGATTTATTTTTAGGAATATTTGATTTGGATGCTGTCGAATAAGGAGAAGTATCTAAAGTAATATCGGGCGTTGAAATACTCCTTTTAATTGCAGAAAACTTCACGATAAGGTCAATTGGGGAATCACGCCTGTTTGAGTGCAACGTGCAGGTGCCAGAATCACAGTAACACTGAAATGAAGAAGATATCATTTCAGATTTGTTTTTAAGGGCTTCGATGTCGATAGTAACTATTCCGTCTTCAGCATTAACACTTTTATCTAATAGATCTTCAGCACTACTGTGGAACTTGCGTGGTCTAGGCCTACAAAAGCATATTGCAGTTTCGTAATAGCTGTCCCTTTTGTCATTGGGTACTTTCGTAAATGGTGGTACATCACTATAAAGCGTGTCTCTATTGAAAATGTAAATAAATTCTTTGACCGTAGGCGCTTTATATATGCAGTGTCCTGTACCTCTTATATGATAATGAGCTAAAGTTTCTTTCAAAAATGCATTATTCCACTGAGGTAAATCTTTTACTTTTACTGAATTTCTATCTACTTCAATATTTGTGAATGTTCTATGTCTAAAAAGAACTTTCTTCTGACGAAGATTATCGGCCTTTTTATTCGGCATGGTACCAGTCATAGATAAATACAAAGGTTTTTCATCTGCATCATAGCTACAATCAACATTTTCCAAAGCACTATTTTCCGTTATATCAGAAGAATCTGAAGAGCCAGAATGAGTTCGAGATATTGTTGATTTCGAAACAGAAAATGCGGAAACCTTACCATGTCGAAAGGACTTGGACTTTTCAGATAGTAAAATATCTTCGAGATTAGTTTCGTCTATCAAAGAATCCGACGATGATGTGGATGATCGACTGCTGAACGACAATTTTTCATCAAAACTATCTGAATTAAGTTTCTTAGGAACAAAAGTTCTTTTAACAGGCTCTGGTTGTTTCTTTTCTTGAATTACAGCTATGTTCTCATACAACGTTTTCTTTTGTATTTCATCAAGAGGTTTTATAGGAATGTGGATTCTTGCAGCAGGTTTTGGTATTCTCTTAATCTCCATCACCACATTTGCATAAATATTTTCATTGCTATTTGTAACAGCCGCCATTGCCGTTCTTGGAGGAGGTTTTGGAAGTGATAATTTCTTAATGCTACCACCAGTATCAAATTTAGAAAACTCATATGGCTCGTAGCATTCGTTTACCGAGTTTGTTGATTCTGTCGATACAACTGAAGAGACTGATCTTCGATCTTTTATCTCCCTTGGTTCAAATATATTAAGCTTCATAGACCTATTGACAGCTTCATTAATATTTAAATGTTGGTTACTTTTATTACTGTCTATTTCTGTTATGACAACAGATTCTGGAATAGATTCTTGAGAATCGCTGAGTTCATTGTTCTCCGATATATTGGGTAAAGATGTTTTAAATCCAGGGCAACTCCTATTACTTCTGTTAACGACAGAGTCTCTGTTTAACGTGCCTAGCCGATCTAATGAGATAGTATCAAATTCATCATTACATACTATTTCACCCGATTCCTCCTTTTTCGACAGCATTTTAAAGAATTTACTATTTCCTATTAACATTGTATTTGAATTGCTTTTGTTATCCGATTGTTTTGATTTAACATCAACTTCCGCTTCACTGTTAGATATGTTAGGAGCTGAATTAAATTTTGCTTTCAAGCCCAAGCATTTCGAAGCAAGCTTTTTAACAAAACTTTGAGGATGACTTTTTGTTAGAGACGATGAAGATGGAGATAAAAAGCTTTCGTTATTATTAGTATTTTTCTGGGTCTCTGTGGTTTTCCTGTAAAACACATAAAGCGACAAAAAATAAAATAAATCATAAAAATAAGTTTAACTTAATTTAACATGATGTCAT
Source organism: Aporophyla nigra (assembly GCA_947507805.1). Lineage (NCBI taxonomy): Eukaryota > Metazoa > Arthropoda > Insecta > Lepidoptera > Noctuidae > Aporophyla > Aporophyla nigra. The sequence continues at coordinate 17,764,519 of OX382292.1, read as the reverse complement.
GAATTGTGTTAAATTTTTAGTTTTTCATTTGCCACCACCAAAAGCGCGAAAGTCCGTACATAAATGGAAGTAAGAAAAAGAAACAAGTAAATAATTATACATAGATAAATTGAAATTAAAAATAAATAAAAATAAACATTAAAAATAGAACTTTGATAACGATCTATATTTTGTCTACCAATCGGCAAGAAGTTGCTTTACTTGAGACAACTTTTTCCTTAATAAGCCAGTCGATTTAGCGTCTAATGTCATGGACTTCTCTTGGTTTGATGCATTAAAGTCAGTGTCATCAAACTTGTAAAATGTTCCGTCGTTTACTGTAGTATAATCAATCCAAGTTGAATCCTTTTCATCTTCAACCATTTTAGGTTTACTATAACCCGACAAGTCATTTAATGAAGAATAAAAACCTTCTTTGTTTTTCATGGAAACATAAATTTCCTCGCAGCTATAATAAATGTTTTGGCTACCACTAACATGACGAGCTCTAGCGTTAATCTTTCTTTGAACTTTAGTTTCTCTTTCCGGATCTTCATGACAATAACAAGGCATTGGCTTAGCTTTCTCTCTTGTTTTAGTGAAAGGCTGTCCACGTCCACGGCATGCTCCTAGGTTTATTTCATAGATATACGAATAATCATGGGATTCATAAATGCATCCAATATCACCTCTTAGGTGGACGAGATCGGTTTTGTTCAGTTGAACAGACAATGGTCGTTCTTGATGTCCTGTAGGAGACATTGCAACATAATGTTCGGGATTTTCACAATCGTCTTCATTGTTTTCCAAAGGCTTGGCAAACATATCAGGTTTAATGCAAGTACCAGTAAACGTATGGCTTCTATGAAACTGATTATTACCGTGCATAGTTACGTAATCATTTTTAGCGGCGATATTTGTATCTACGACATCCTTCGACAATTTGCAATTAACATTTTCATATATATTGTCTTTGTCGTAATCATCATTTGTAGCAGCGAAATCGTTCTTTTCCGCAACGAAATCGTTGTTTTTAGCAACAAATTCGCTGTTTTTAGCAACACAGTCGTTAGCGTAAATTGAATCAGTATGGTCCTCATCAGGCTTATATACAAACTTCGTGACATATGCTATCGGCCTTCGAGAAGGCTGTGGTCTCTTTAACAAATCATTTGAAATCATATTCTGATTTCTCTGCATTTGCTCCATAGTGCTTCGCCTGTGTCTTTCACTAGGGTCGACAAGTTCGCTTCGTACTGCTTGCACTACAGCATTTACTTCTTTATCTAACTCGGGGCCAGCCTTCGATTTGTTTAGCGACTTGATTTCGGTAATGACTTGGTTTTGATTTTCTAATAACGCTGTGCATGCAGTTTCCAATGAAATGGCGTTACCTAAAATCTTAAGTTGTTTATTGTTCTTAGCTTTGAGAACAAAACTTTCACTTCGCTCCCTCATTTCGCCGGCAATTGAACTATTGACAATATGTTTATTAACGTGGTTTTTTAAACGTGCCTCTGGTGATGGTGTTGGATTGAAAGCATTAATCACATATAAATTGCCTTTCCTATCATTGCCCATTTCTGGGGAAGCGTTAAGTTTGGGGTTAAGCATTTTGGCAGGCGCATTATCGCAATAAGACCTGTAAATTAAAAGTTATTTCGTGTAGGTATTTAGCTGTATCATGTGGAAACGATTCACATATTTTATTGTGAAATTAAATTTAATTATCAACATTTTTTAAAGTGTAAGTAACATTTTATTCATGCGTTTAAAAAGGGAAGCTTTCTTTTAAAGATTTCATTAGGTTTGAAAGTCATTCCTTTGGGAGCGTCCACGATTGCAGTAAAGCTGAAAGTGCTCATCCTTAAGTATTTAGCTCGCCATCAAAGGACGTCGTTGTGAGATATTTTTCTCGTGTCACAGACATCTCACCTAGCTGTTTGCAGACAAAATCAGAGACACGGAACATTTTAATGAGGCAACCTGCATTCAATTTTTTTGTTTACAGTCCATTCTTTTGTAAACTTACATGTGATTATTTTTTTATGACGACGCGAACGTTTTCTTTTGCTAGTGAATTTAAAGAGAATATGGATAAGTTTGTTTGCCTAAAATTTCTTTGCTTAAAATTTGTGATGCCTACCAATCATGTTATTTTATTTAAATTCAAGAAAACTTTTAAAATCAGCTAGATAATTATTTAGATTGATTAATTATATATTTTTTATGTGTTTTAATTTATTACTAACCATTTTTTCATGATTCTACTTAACCTTGATTAGATAAGCTCCAAACTCACTTCTAGCATAAATACCATGATTTCCTTTATTTATCTTTTAATAAAAAAACCGGTCCTGAACGCGAAACGAGGTTCTAAGATAGCAATCATAGTTCAAAGGAGACACGTCGTATGTCGTAATTGAGACGAGCCACTCCAATTAAAACCGAATGTTTTGAGCCTGCCCGTCGAGTGAGCGGGCTCCTTTGCAGCCACCACGGATCTCCCTTTACGAATCAACGAACAGATTTAAATAAAAAGAAATCGTGCGTGTTAGTATTAAAAAGATGAAGACAAAAGATACCCCCACACCGTGTAAATGGTTTTTGCGTAATGAGCTTTTTGATGTTTTATGAATTGTGTGTGTACTTTTGAAATGTCGCACAGTCAAAAGCAGAAATATTGAAATTTGACTTCTGACGTCTATGAACGAAAAGAAGTTTGAAGTGTGTGGGACAGAATTATGTTTGCTGCAAAAGACTGTGCGCGTAAAATGCGTTTGCGCTAACTTGAAGCTTTTGCTAGCTTAGCTTTTCGTACATTTCTTTTAAAAGTGTAGTTTGAAACCTTAATTACTCGCATGATGGAAATCACGTTACTGCTCGAAGGGGGTCTGTAGAGACCCCAATTTGTAACGACATATTAAAATAGTGTATCAGTGAAATAAACTTCTATATTTAAACTTTAGAATAAAACAAGTACATTAAGGCATATTGTGAAACCACTGGGAGTGCCAGTACGTTTCAACCAATGCAAGCACTTTTTTATCACCTGATAGTGCAGAGCATGGGGTCACCATGCGAGTAATTTATTAAACTGATTTAAAAAAAGAAAGCTACTTACTTCAAGTTAACGTAAAATCTTAGGCTCAGTATTTGAGCTGTTAAAAAAAGAAAATTTTTGAGACTCCACAATAAATCGAATTAAATTCCACAAAAAAGTAAACAAATGAAGCACTAACTTAAATACAGATCTATAGAGACTATCTTTTAAGGTGGAAATTCCAATGTAACCAAAGAAATTCAAATCTCGTAACGTTTTTTGCAATTTGCAGATTGTGAGATGAGTAAAATATGAGTCGCGACCGTAACACGAATTTACAGAAATATAATCTTTAAAATCATTGATTAATACTATTCTACGACCCTCTTAATTAATATTATTCCATTGAATTACATTTTTATGAAATGAAATTTGAATTTCCAAATTTTAGATTCTACCTTAAACGATCGAGAATCATGTTGTTAGATTATTTGCAGTAGCACGTTATCCACCGCAGTTCCTTTTTCCTATTTGTAACTGCCCTAGTTTTGTTCAAAATCATGCTTTAAATACATTAGCTTTTCATTTGTTTACTTTTATTTTAAACTACGAAACAAGATTGTAGAACTTCGGACCTGACTGTCAGGCTAATTTGGATTTTAATCTCATTAACATTTAACTCACATTACGGCGTCGGGGCTGTAATCCTGGACGGGAAACGGTGGTAATTCTTTGTCACTGTCAAAGTTTCCCATGATGTTCTCATACTCTGTCAAAATTGTAAATTTCATTAGATCGATGATCATTTACAATTTAAAAAAAAAACATAAGTTATTATTTTAGGAATTAATTAATAAGTTAATCACAATTATGTAAGTATTTATCGGTATTATTTAATGTTATACAGGATCAAATTTTTGCTAGCAAACATACTCCGCAGACGTAACGGGTATCGTTATCTAAATATGATATAACAAAAAATTAATTAATTAAATTCCGTTGCGAAGTCATCGATCCCGCAATGAGTGAAACAATTGCACTTGAAATATCAGTTGTTTTTTGTTTGTAAACTTTTCAGACACGATTGGTATCAATATTTAAACAAGATAAAACATATTATCTCATACTCCAAGTTGCAAAAAGACCAGCGGTCGATGAAACCCAAAAATACCGTCAAATAATTTTTATTTGAATTATATCGTGATTAAATATATAATTAAAATATATACCCGTTTGAAAAGATTCGCAATCTTTATTTTGACCCTTTATTTTAAGTAACTAAAGTTTTATTACACATAACACTGCCCCGTATTGCACAATGGGACAACACAAGGTACATAGATAGTTAATATTAGTTATTTTATTTAAACCAATGTTAATAAATTAATCACAAAATCTCACAATTAGATCACACAAGGAAAATACTAATTTGCCTGTTAACTAAATATAGCAATGCGAAGGATATTACAATCACCTATAGGGCTATCCTGTTTTAGGTTTGGGTGCGTTAAAATGACATCGAATAAAAATAATATTGTTGTAAGTGTCAGGCGAGTTAATTCGTGCCAATCCAAAAAAATGTACATACAGGGTGTCCCAAAAATCAACGTCAAGCCGAAAACGGTTGATAGGCTAGGTGGTGACAGCTATCAGAAAAAAAAAATGTAGGTTACGTACTTTTCAAATTATTGACATTACTTTTCATATTTTTTTTGTGAGTAATGTAACCCTGAATAACCCTTCTGTAAACTACAGTCCAAAATTCAAACACAACTACCTCAGTTTTAAAGAAAACATCACTTTTTTGATCCACCATGTACTAAAAATTATAACATCGCCCAACTTTAACTGACTGTACTGAAAAAAAAAAATGCTTAACTTAGATTTTTTTTTTCTGATAATTGTCACCGCCTGGCCTATCAACCGTTTTCGGGTTGACGTTGATTTTTGGGACACCCTGTATAAGGATCTTTGCAGCTTTTGTACTTTCAGCTTGGGGGTACCCATGGGAATAAGTCGTGAGTTTATGTATTGGTTTTGTATAGCATCATGTCTATCACTTATTCCTCTTTGTAACAGCCTCTTTTAAAAGTTCGGTTGGCCTGAGTAGGTACTACAACTAGATAGAAATACGAAGATGTGCGGTAGAAAACGGACAAAGAATCAAATAATGTTTAAGAGCAGTGATGGCCCATAGTAAACTTACGACTTAAGGTCGCAGGTTCGAACCCAGACAGGCGTTTACTTTGTGTAAATGATTACATCACCACTGCTCGGTGAAGGAAAGTATCGTGAGGAAACTGGCATGACCTAGAACCAGATATTCGAAGACATGTGATATCTACCAACCCGCTCTGAACCTGAGAGGGGGCCTGAGTACCAGCAGTGGGCACATTTTAGGCTGATGAATGATAAAGCTATATTTAATTGTTTATTAATAAGTTGGGAGTTAGTACATACTTTACTAAGCATGGCAAGAACAACAAAAGCTACAGCGTTAAGAACAGCTATGTTGATCTCCGTTCAAAGCGACATTAATATTACAGTAAAGCCACATATAAATTGCACTTCGTCAAAACCAAAAACAAGCAAGACAGAGCTTAGTCTTACAGGTGCTCCTGCCAGGGTCGCTGATTAGTTCGAAACAGTTACCGTGACAGGCATAGGCAACTGACGGCACACGGGTGGGTATTAGTCAGTAAAAGTCTGACACGCCCTCAGACACGCCCACAGACGTTATTTGGTGATTTCCCACCCAAACAAAAGTCCTACAGGTGATGTAACACTAAGGCTGCGTTCACACCAAACATATAGTCAGCAACCAACTGTGGGAATAAAAAACAAAAGACGGCCAGGCTCGTGGATATGTACTAACAGCCGCATAGTTCGATCGATCTGGTTAAGCCACGTTTGCAATGGTTAGTCCGTGGATGGGTGACTATCTTTACATTCCAAGATTCCTCCATGCCGTCCCGGCTGTCATTTGGGGATCTTTGACAGTCGTTACGAAAAGTGAGAAGCTCAAAAGTCCGACAACCACTTCACAAGGAGTATCGTTTACCCAGTAATTGGATTATGGAGGTAAGATAGACTGTTGCTCTATGTAACATACTGGTACTCAGCTGCATCCAGTTAGACTGGAAGCCGACCCCAAGATAGTTGGAAAAATGCTAGGCAGACGAGTCAGTCTGCAGCACACGTCGTTGTCTTCATACATTTTTAACTTCTCGCTGACAGTTGGCTGCTGACTATACGTTCGGTCTGAACGCCTATAACTCTTTACCAACCATTACAGTTACCGATTTTGCGTTTAATCCATCAACACCAGTGAAATCAGTAGACAACATACCTGCTTGGAACATACCTCGTATGACTTTCCTGACTTTTCTGGTCGCTTCTTCAGGATAATCAGCAAGAAGGTCGTAGACTGTCTTTCTTTCAGAATTCTGGGCGTGAAGGTCGGCTCCTTTGTTGAGGAGGATGCGGACTACTGAGGGTTTGCCAAAGCAGGCTGCTTCGTGAAGAGGTGTTCCGCTGTGGGTCCTCACGTTTGGGTCCATCCCAGCGTCTATGAGAGTTGTGACCACGTCCCTGGTGGAAGAAAGTTGAAATTGGTCAAAGATGGAATAGGAAAGGTTTGTTACGTCATTTTTTTTTTACATAAAAAAAATATCGTATCTAAAACAGATACTTAAATTATTAAATTAAAAATTTATTATAGCACCTATAATTTTACAAATTGACTGTGAATAAAATTTAAATCATTTTATAATATCTAGCATAACAAAGTTTTTTTTTTATATTTAAAAACATTGGACATTCCGTCAATCATCACATGAATCATGAATCATCACGTGAGTTAGGACCACATCTCTGATAGAGGATATTTAACCGTTAACGAAGATGATAAAGACAGGCAAGATTAGTAGCGTACAAACGTTTGAAAATATTGGTAAGACATTCCACTGTAGGTCTTTACGTTGTTGTCTATTCCAGCGGCTATGAGAGTTGTCACCACATCCCCAATAGGAGAGGCTAGCTGTTAAAAAGAAAGTCCAAAACGTAAAATCCGACTACTGAAAAATTACGCTCTAAGGTTGGACTTTTAATCCTATTCAGTAACATGACAGTTGGCGGGATATCAGGTTTTGACAAAAAAAAAGATAGTGAGGTGGTGCAAGAATTAATGAAATTGAATGAACTTGAAATAATGTACTTACATGCAAACTCTGTAATTTAAATTTAATAACTTGTCTTAAAACACGATGTATACTATATCAATATAGATATAGTCTATGGCTGTCAGAGGAAATAAAATGACAATTGTAAAAAAAAAGTAAAATGAGATGATTTTTATATTTAGTTTTGTTTCTATCAGAAGAAAATAAAAAAGGAAATAACAGTCATTAAAAATTATGAATTATTCTTATATTCCGCATCCTAAAAATGATTTTTTAAAGTTTTATTTAATTTAAACCATTTTTATCATTCATTCTTTACGCGAAATCGTTCAGTACCTCAACACTATTAGTTTTAGTATGATATCATTATTTTTCGTTGAACTGTCAACTTACTGAATAGGATTAAAAGACCAACCTTAGAAACTATTTAATACAATTCTGTGATGTGCTAATTAAGCCCTTTCATTTCATACCCGACAAGGCATCATTGAGAAAAAAAATCGTCAGTTCATGTCCTCTATGTCCTCACATAGTTTAGAAGTTACGAAGAAAACAGTTGAACATACATAGCCACATACATACATACCGGTCAACATCATAACCCTTCTGTTTGTTCCGTAATAGTCGGGTAACAATTGGTCATAAAGACAGGAAAGATTTGTTGCGTAATGACTTTAACACAGCACACTGAACTACACTGAGACGAACAATGACAAAGATAGACTAGTGAGTAGTGACAAACGTAGAAAATAGTTTAACAAGAAGATGATGTTGTTTGCTATCTGATTACTTATCTCTTATCTCTATTGTTGACTCTTGCAGTATGATGTGAGATTCTGTTGATTCAAAATTAACTCATGTCTAATAAAGATGAGACTATCTACAATCACTCGTTGAATGGCGACTGGCTAGGTTGGCTTTAAATATTTACTAACACTAACTTACTAATATTTTTAATAATATTTATTTATTTACTAATATTGTTTTGGCGTTTATTTTCTATGCGTAAATTCTTCACAGAAATTCCACGTAGAAAAACCAAAATAACAGTAGCGCTTGCAAAGTTGCGACCACTAGAACAGCGAGGCTGACTTTTCGAAGAGACTATACCTACATATTCAAATCCAGAAAAACCTATAGTAAAATTGAAACCCACAGCGATAAGCCGTACATGTAAACCGTACATATCGACATACATAAACCAATCATTCATATTCATGTGGCTAACGAGGCCCGGACTGGACGCATAGAAATTTTATCAAAAGCTCCTGATTTTTATAAATGAATCTACCGATTGCACGCTGTTTTTTGTAAATAACAGAGCGTGAATAATTTGTGTTTTGTTTGAGAAATTAATCATATTGGTTTGAACGAGCCAACAAATGGTAGATAGTAGTGATAATAGTTAAGTTTGTTATAGTATTTCTTGATAAGTGCTATTATTCTGTTAATTTTTTTTTTTTTAATTGACTACACTTCAGATTTTCATTTCAATTGACATTGCTTGGTTTAACAACACACACAATTTTTATTTGACTGACATGTTTTTTAATCTTATTTTTTTTTTCTATATTGCATGCCTAATTTAAGGTAGATTGTACAAGGATCACAATTTTGTAACCACCTTTATTTTATGTACCTACAATCTAAGCGAATAAACGATTATCATTTGTGTCCGAAAATTTTCATACAGTTTTTCCAAGACAGAAACTGCTTGCATTATAATAGAATAGAGTATTATGTACAGTTATCAAAAGAGATAAATTAATCAAGATCGTCGGATATAGTTGAAGTTTAGTAAGAAATCGGTAAATGTTTTCGAATAATGAAACATCATTCGTACCCAAAAATTTAAGTTTAGGAAAATGTATAGGAACTGACATTTTGAGCGCAGGGTACAATTGGAAAGGATAATATTATTTATTAATATTTTAAACACAGTAGTGGAAGTGTTTTTTTTTAAATGTATTATACCTATCTTATTATGAGAGAGCAAACAACACGAGCGTAAGAAACTTAACAATAGAACAAAGCTATGAAAATCAAAAATATATAAGTAACGAAATGCTAAATAAATTCATCACGAGGTAACAAATCTTAAATTCTAATAAACCTTAATTTGCTAAATATAATGACGACGCCACAAGACGATGTAACCGTTATATGTTAGAGACGTAAGCGATTTGTAAATATTAATGTTTTTATTATAATACTAGCTGCGATCCCATGTGAATATCGGGATAAGAGATCTTATGTCCTAATCCAGGTCATGGTCTACTAATGTACAAAATTTTATCCAAATCCATTCAGCAGTTTTAGCGTTAAAGCGTAACAAAGAAACAAAAACGTACATATTATCGAAGCTACCGCAAAAACTATCACAGCAAAGTCAATACAATTAGATGGGACCTAGCATTTGAAATCGGTCAACAGTAGACGGAGAAATCGGAGAACATCCTTTTTTGAAGTTGGTTAACAAATCAAAACTTTTCTCTTTATTATTTAGTTTAGTTAAATATTAGTTAAAACATATACACCGGGATGCTCCAAATTGTATTATATATAGATATTATTATTTATTGGTAAACCTTGCCATTGGATTTTTTTGATTGGGATGTCGAAACCCAACACGCGGTAAAGTATTGCCATTTAATTTAATTTGACCCTGTAGTGCTAGACAATGGGACGCCTAAACAATTGTGTCAGACTATAAAATAGAAAACCATTTAGCTATAACAGTCCACTTGAGTTTAATAACAAACTACGAATGGTTATTCGGTTGACAAGCGTGGTGTGGTGAATATAACTTTTAGATATTTGATTAATCTCTGACTTACGTTAAAGAATTTGACAAATCCAAAAGAAATCGCCATTTCTCGTAACATAGAGCCTTCAAAATCAACAGTCACAAGGCGGGTACCGCATGCCACGCGTTCCCAATTTAACCCTTCGACAGGGCGCGGAAAATTGACACATAGGGTTACATGAACACTGAAGTGTTGACAGTTGGATACGGTATATTATTAAATAATAGCTACAAACAAAATTTACTTATATCATTATCATTATTACCCGTGTTTAGAACGCCAGTCCTTGTGCGCTCTAGATATGTAGTGAATCCTAACACAAAAGGAGGATTTTATAGATATTAGTAAGTAGATTTAAAAATACTTCAAAATCGTATGAAAATAAACATAACAAAAAAACATAACATTGTAAAACATAACTCGTTAACATTGTAAAACATAACTCTTAACATTGTAAAACATAACTCTTAACATTGTTAGGAAATCATGCTGGCACGCCTTCATAATCATCCTATTTTGTTCCCACTGCTGAGATACAGGTCTCGATGAGAGGAACTAGGCCGTAATCTACCACGCAAGCCCAGTGCGGGTTGGTAGATGTCACGTGTCTACGAATTCGTTTCGTCACGATGTTTCCCCTCACCGTTTGAGAGTAGTGGTGGTGAAATTATTTACACAAAGTAAAGCGCATGCCTGGGTTCGAACTCACGACCTGCAACTCGTAAGTCGGGGCCGATACCACTGGGCCACCGCTGCTTGCACGCCTCAATATTGTAGATTTTTAGATTTATTGCGCAGGTCACGGCAAAGACCAAGGGAGAAGTGATTACCAGTTAGTTATAGAGGATACTATGAGTGAATGCGTTAGGTACCCACAATACAAGTTAAAATTCCACGAAATGCCTGCGTGTTCTACAATTGAACACGCGACTAAAGGAATGTTAGATTATGGTTTATACCTAGGATTTAGCACCAGAAACTTCCGATGTGATCGACAATAATTCTATTGTATCTATAAATATTAAGGATTGGTTTTCTAAGTTTATTTATTTAATATAACCTTTTTTTTACAGGTTCCCAACCCAATACAACAATGTACTCACAATTTATACAGATGACAATACATTAAGTGTCACCCTCTGGAATTCCGCCAAAGAGCAAGTAAAGATATCCAATAGAGATACGCTGTTGAGTATCTTCTTAGGTTCAACTTACAGTCCGCCTTTTTCTAATTTAACCGATAATACCTGACCATACTAAGGTTGTGCGGTGAAAATGATCGGCGCGGCGAATGACTAAGAAGGAACAATGGATATCTACAAAGTATCAATTGTGATTAAACATATGGATTGTTTATTCAATAGCAGCAGTCATACGTACATATACGAAACACCGTCGTGACTTACTGAACGACTGTGGATGCACTATTCATGGCTGATTTCACTAAATCTAGGTGACACCTTATCTATACTAATATCATATATAAAGGTTGGCTCACTATAACGTTTTTACTTGTAATTAGATCTAAATACTTATCATAAAGCTGTGAGTTTGTTTGGTTGAACGTACTAATGTCAGGAAATACGTTTAGTGTTGGATAGCCCATTTATCGAGGAAGGCTATAGACTGAATAACATTACGCTAGGACCCTTAAGAACCGAGCAAAAAGAAAAAGTCACGAATACGAAACCTCACACGGGCAGGCGATTCTATGCGACGGGGTGGGTCAGGGGACCAAGAAATTTGAAGCGGACGAAATCGCAGGCAGAAACTAGTTATAACATAATTATTGTCAACGTTATAATTGTTTCAATTTTAATTAATGCAATTGGTGTTGTACTGTTTTAATTTACTATGGTTAAATAAAATAAAATATTGACCGAAACATTGACGCGTAAAAGAAATCAAAGTCATTTCATTTAATAGAGGAGCTGATGGGAAATACATAGTTCTCCAATGGATTCCATCACACATCGGAATAAGAGGCAATGATGTTGTTAATTTACTAGCGTAACAAGCCATAACTGATGGAATTCCTGTTAACTTTTCTCCTTACTTCAGTAACTTTATAACTAATATCAAACAGGATTGTCATTCGCTTTGGAAAGAGTACTTCAATAAACGATCACTAGAAAAAGGAATCTGGTACAAAACGATCCAACCACATCCCTTGAACCCACCGTGGATAGATAATCAGCTGTTGAATAGATGTGATACTGTTATCGCACTAAGACTTCGCTCTGGACACATTCCGTGTAATAAGTTCTTATATCTAATGGCTAAATCAACGACGGCTAATTGTGACTTCTGTATTGATTCCGTCGATGATGTTTATCACACATTAATCGAGTGCGTCCACAATGAGGAATTTAGAAAGAGCTTAGATTGTAGGATTAGAGAGATAGGTTACTGTAATAGTGTTCTGGCTGTGCCACTTTCTGATGCAGCTAGAGTACTTTACAAACTAGCTATGATAAGATTACATTAAATAGATATAAGTATAAATATGTTAAACCAACCAGGGTGGCATAATCGCATGTGCGACAAAGCCCTTTAATTTTGAAATAAAAAAAAATATAATACAAAAAAGTAGGAATTTTCTTGACTTTGTGAAGGCTACTATCGAACGTACCAGCGAAACCGTTCTCAAATATTTTCTGACATATTTTTTAATAGTACGCACAAAATAAATATAACGCATCTACTAAATTATTGACGCTGGCAACACCGACATGTAAACAGGCGGGAAAGCTATCGATGCGTTATAACGAACGAATGAATATGAATACGACGCAATTGCCGCACGCCTTTGCATTTACATAATTTTAATAAATAACATATACCTACTATGTATTAGCTGAGACGGTTATAATAAGAGTGACACCTTCTGAGTGTTTCTTGATCAAAAGAGTTGAAAGAAAATGTGTTGAGTTGGAAGGGAATATACTCTAGCCGGTCTTAATCAATCTTTCTAATCTTTTCCCAATTATGTTTGGGTCTACTTCCAGTGTAATCAGATGCAGCTGAATAACAGTATTTTACACGGAAACCCAGTTACTGGGTAACATGATACTCCTTGGTAAGACTGGTTGCCAGACTTCCAGGCTTCTGACGACCCGTATCGACCGTTAAAGACCCACCAATGACAGCCGAGACCAACTGCATAACGTGTATTCCCACGTACGGAGGGGTCTTAGTATGTAAAGATGCACTCTCACCCACAAACCAACCGACACCAACGTAGCTTAACAAAATCGATCGACCTGTATGCTGTTGGTTAGCTACAAGCCCCTACGTTTAAGTTTTTATAGGTATTTCAGTAACAGCAATTTATTATTATTATTGATCACCTCCACCTAATGTCATCAATATTTTTTTCAGTTTGGTGAAATCACCAAACATTACAGGAATAGTGTTTCCTTAGGCTTTCTTTCATAAGCACAATGTAAAAAAGAGACGATTAATTTTATAAATATTTTAGTCGTATTTACATATCCAGGCTACGCTTACATCCGTATGGTAATCTGTGAATCATATCATACGTCTTATAAAACCATGTGAACGGAACACTTACTTCCTCCCATTCTTGCTGGCCCTGTGTAGTGGCGTTGATGTGAACACCACATTACGACAGGCGGGGTGTCGGTACTGGTCTACTAAGTGCGGCCGGACTTGTAGTAGGTGCTGTACTACTGCCAACCTAGGAGAAAGGATTAGGTATTATGTTTATTTAACATAGTATAAAACAGAGTCGCTTGCTGCGGTTTGTACGCTTACATCTTTTAAACTACGCATCGGATTTTAATGCGGTTCTCATTAATAGACAGTAATTCATAAAGAAGGTTTATGTATAATACGCGGGCGAAGCCGCTAGCAAAAACTAGTATTGTATAAAATACAACCTGTAACAGAAAAAACGCAAGTCCTGAAATGTTCTTTTCATAATTGACTACTGAACCGATTTCAGTAAATTTTGAGTATTTTTTCAAAAGTTATCTACGTTGCCATACCTCCCCGCCTAATTAAGCAAAGAAAACTTAATCTTAAATAAATTGTAAATGCATAGAGTAGAGTAGGGTGAACACGTTATCCTTAATAATAACAGTAAGCTTTAAAAAAAAATAGTTTTAAAACTAAACAACAACTAAAAACACGCAATTCGAAACACACTAAAAATAGAAAATAAATTATTATTTATTATATAATATTTTATTATTTATTACTAATTATTATTTATTTAAAACTAAAAAACTTTCCGTGTTTTTTAGTATTTTTTGAACTATTAGGTATTTATTTTCTATTTTTTAGTGTGTTTCGAATTTTGAGACGTATGTCAGCGTAGTTTGTGACGTATGTCAACTTAGTTTTCGAAGACAGTTTTTTTGCTGTCCTGATAACCCCGGCAAGGATAATGGCACAAATTTATGAAATTATAGTATTGTCATCGGTCCTCGATAAGTCTACAGAGTTGAAATGAAATCTGGTCGTTTAAAGTGGGTCAAAATCGCGCTATAAGAAGTCGGTTACAAACAAACATACAAACATACAAGTGAAGCTAATATAAAGCATGTAAAAATATCAGTTTTGGTATTTGTATTATGCTTTTAACTCAATACTCTAAATTAGGGTGTCTGACGAGGTCTTGCGTTAATTATGTTACATGTTGTACAACGGGGATTGACAGTTGGAAGGCCTCCCACAAGGTACACCAATAACATTGTGAATGGTGCAGGAATCCCCGAGATTCGAGAAGCACAGAACCGTTCGAAATGGCCTAGCTTAGGGGAGGCCTTTGTCAAGTAGTGGACGTCTTTCGTCTGAACGGATGATGATGATACCCTTATCATCAACCAACTTGGTAACATGATAGGAATACGTACTGTTATAAAGGGACTTTAGGAGCACTATAGACTTATCGGACCTTCACAATTATAGAGACCTAATTAGAAATTTTATGATTGCCACTTTGATTCATAAAATGCTAAAACTCTAATTAAAAAAGAGCTCTAAATCACAATAACAGGCCTCTTTAAAAAAAAAGACATTTATCATTTTATGAGTCGAAGTTGAAATCTTAAAATTTCCAATTAGGTCTCTATAATTCTGAAGATACGTTATATTATAAGGTCATTGTTTAGCAGTGATCGTGAACAATTTAACAATTGTTATCATATTGTTATTCGCGGGACATGAAAAGTATCAAGACTTATTCTCACCTCCCATACTGCGCAGCAAGGTCCAGGGCGCTTTCATCGTTATTGTTCTTGATGGTGACATCGGCGCCTCGTGAGACCAGCTGAGCCACCACGTTGACGAAACCGAACTGAGCGGCTATCAGCAAAGCTGTTTCGTGGTCTGACGTCTGTGGGACAAAGCATAAGGTTTATTTTTGGCATTTATGTAAAGTTTGGAAAGGTTTAATAAATGTAACAGTGTTTTGTTAGAGCAGTGGTAGCACCGTATTCACAGCCCCGACTTACTAGTTGTAGGCCGTGGATGCGAACCCAGACAGGACGGCCGCATTTTACTTACTGTAAACAATGTCATCACTACTGCTCTTAAAACGGTGACGAAAAAACATCGTGATGAAAGCGGCATATCCTAGAAGCAAAAATTCGAAGAACACTGGCATCTACCAACCCGCACTGGGCCTGCTGTTTATGGAAATGAGAAGGCCTATGTCCCAGAAGTGGGAACATTATATTTGCTGATAATTGAATAGTGTTTTATTAAGACGCCTCGGTGAGGATTTTCTGTTTAAGTGGCTCTAAGCACATATTCTAATTGTGTAATGGCCAGAAATGTAATGTAATGTTGTTTGATATGTGTGAAAAAGCATCGTGGATTGTATATTATTATGTTCATATAAATGGCAATTACCTTGGCTATGCAAAAATGGTCTATAGTCAATTTAAAATACTATACACTTGTTACAATCCTAGTGGCTTACTCTTATACTTTTCCTACTGAACTCAAAATTGCTTACTTCTGTGTTTCAGGTCAGCTTTTGAACTAGTCTCGTATTTTTTTGGAATGTAAGCCCAAGGTCACTCTATAGTCGATTTTAAAGATACACGTGTTACAATACTAACAGTGGTTTACTCTAATTCTTTTTTGCTGAGCTCTAGTGCAAAATTGCTACCTTTTGTACTTCGTCTCAGCTTTTGAACTAGTCTAGTCCCGTATTTCAGAATCTAACCCCAAGGCCTGTAAATTGAGCAGCGACAAACAAATCTACTTAGTCGTATTTGTACCGAAATCTGTTGCAAATCGTGTTCAACACGCCCTTTTACTTGGCCATATCTTATCCGTATTCAAATGTCGACGCCCCAGCAAATACTGACCGGTTCTAGGTAAGGTAAGTCACCGGTTCCCATGCTAGTCCTGTTTAAATAACTATCAATGTACTAGAGGCTTGTCGACAAGCAATTAAATTGTCTTAGTGACTAATAAGCTATTGTAAGATAGTCGTAACTTCTAAGGCTTTGATTCTTTTGATGTTTCGTCGCCTTAAACGTGGCTTCGCAAATTTACGCATATTTATGAAACATCATTTACATAATATACTTACGGAATATGATTTTGTTTTCATGTAAATATTTCGAACGAAACTTTTGTTATAAATTATCTCACATTATCATAAAGAAAAGTTAAGTTTTGTTATCCATGTATTCTTACGAAACTATGCCCATATATCACCACCCAAAGTTTCTTCCAACTTTTGTATTGACAACATAGTTACACACGAATATATATTGTTCAGTAAATAGGTCACATTTCTAGGCCTTCCCAAAGTTTGTTAAGGTTTCCGACACATATTACCTTGAAACGAGACCTGGAATGCCTCAAAGCAGGTATGCGAGGCCGGGTGTTGTAAACTAAACTCTCAAGTAAAGGGCGAAGCTCTGACGTAATCAACATTCCTGGAATGTTCTGGAACTTACTAGCGGCTCGTGGATAAGTGGGTGTTGAAAACATAGGTAAAACAAAAGACGGTGGGGCAACATAGTCGGAATGGTGGCCAGTTAAAAAATGTAATAAGTGATGGGTTTCATAAACTCATCAATCGACCAAAATCAAAATCAAAAGTCATTTATTCAAACTAGGCTGAGAGTCAGCACTTTTTGAACGTCAAAGTTACATAAGACAGTCCCCCGAAAACGCCCGCCCTTCGACACTTCCTAGTGCTTTAGCTGGGAAGAAGAAGTGGTCAACCATTCCTGTAATGGTTTACAAAGGTAAGCAAGCACCTAACAGCCTGTGTTTATACCTTTGTTTTCCATTATGGTCCTTCAGGAATAGGTATTGTAATTCTATAACGAACACCGTTTTCAATTAAACCCATGGGTTAAGATTACGAAACGATCTTATTCTTGCGCTCCTCTCGTATCCATAAGAACGAATTGCCTGACTACGGCGATGCAAAAAAGGAGGGCTATAATTTTCACCATTATGTATATGGATGTTAATTTGTTCCCTCATCACTTTTTAACATCTCATCATAATTTGACAAATGAGGTATGGTCGGAAGTGTCTTGATCAGCTATGTGACGTCACATTTAACTGAAATAGTGGTAATATGCCACCATTCCTTACAAAACAATACATTCTTACAATAATAAGCGATCAGCTTTAGGGCTAAATGGCATACGACCACCGCTTTCATATGAGAATATTTTCTTGTTTCATGCTTTTATGTTTTAGTTAAAAATATTAATTTAGTTAAGTGATCAGAGAGTCCAAGGACATACAGTAAAGTTATGCCGCTCTTTAGGCTATAAATCCTTGTCTAAAAATGGACCTTATTCAGAGCTAGGAAGATGTGTCTAAAACTTACCAGCTGATCAATATTGCATGGTGGGTTATTGTGAGCAAGCAGCATCCAGCAGACGTCCATGTCACCGTTGAACGCGGCCAGGTGAAGGGGCGTAGCACCTTTCTTGTCCACCATGCATGGCGAGGCGCCTACTGATAGTAGAGTGCGGACTATTTCTCTAGAAAAGGAAGGGGAAGGTTAGTTTTCTTGCTTAATGCTAATGCTTTAAGGATCATGATGTATTCTTGACATTATCTGAGGGACAATTCTCATAATTAGACGTAGTTAAGCGAAAAGGATCCAATCCACACCCAGTTACTTTTGAGATATTGACGTTTTAAGTTCAAGAGGTTTATTTTTTTTTCTTTATTTTTGTCATTGAAATATTAACACATTTTTTTATTAGTAATGGTGTTTTAACCTATTATCTTATGAATACTACGAGTAGTTAAGAACCATAAAGTTTGTATTGATTATACTGAAAAAAAAAAATAAGAAGCACCATACCATCGGAACTAAAGTATTTTTAGCTGGGTCGTTTTTACTGAGTCGTAGTATGTATAATTTGGATCAGTTTGGTGCACTTAACTCATTTTTGACTAAGTTGTGGATTGGATCCTTTTTGCTTAACTACATCCAATTATAAGAACGTTCACAGTCTGATCTCAGTCTCAATGAGTCAAAATGACCTCCTGTTTCCACACATTTTTGATATTTGATTGTCGCCGAGTTGCGACTCGATTTTGAACGTTTTTAAGGCGCGGTGTTGCCTCAATATTCACAAAACACTGGTGTCTTTGACAATCGAGTATGACGTAACGCAATGAAAATATACGACACAAAAAATACAGTGGACAGAGAAGGGTTTAAAGAAAAATTCTAACCGAATAGAATAGTGAAAAATTGTTTGATATTCCCAATAAAAATTGTTTCACAAAAAAAACTTTGACGTCGAACATCTCTGTATTTTCAGCGATAACAACATTGTTTTTTTAAAGAGGTCAATAGAATAAACATTACTTTAAAACTTTAACCAGACAATTATTTAATTTAATGTGTGTAGTCCGAATAATCTAAATAAAACCCGTAAAATAAATGCCAATTCGCAGCTTAATCACATCGTCAATCCAAATATTTATTCAATTTTCAACCTTATTTGTTGGAGCTGTAGCATGTAGTTGTAGCATTTAAAATCGTAGTCAGTCCGCGCCTTAATAACTAGAATTGGCTTTCTGATATCTATCTTTTCATAGTATAATACACAGTTGCATTTTGTGTTGGAGCACACTGTTACATAATCAAGCTATACATTTCCAGTTTTAGCTGAGCTCGCATTGCATACGTTTTTTGTACGATGAGAATCAGCTTATTCGGTAAAAATGTATAGCTTGATTTGTCGCCATGCGGACTCTTAGTTCTTTTAAACCACGCAACGGATTTTAATGCGGTTTTCATCAATCGAAAGAGTGATTCAAGAAAAAGATTTATATGTATAATACGCGGGCAATGCCACGGCCAAAACCTAGTACTATACAGGATAAGTTTTTAACCAGTGCGCAAAATATAACAAATTAAATTTAAACGAGTTATAATAACCATGCAATTTTTATTTTGATATATCTTAGTACAAAAAAATTTAGTTATCGTTAACGAAAGATGTTTATAACTGGTTTTTATGGTAACTTGCGCGCGGCACTGGCGCGGCGGCGAAGGTGAACGACTGAGCATAGCTACAACTACCTACCAGCTGTTCAATCGGTGAAAATTCTAAGAAGTTCGAAGTACCTACGCCGGCGCGCGTTTCCTGACCTATTCCTATTGTCGATATCATATTACGAAATATGTAGGGTGTCCACAGTTTACTGATTTGAGTTCGGATGAAAATTTTTAAAAAATTATTGAAAAATAGTTGAAATGTGTTCTATTACTGATACTGAACCACCAAAAAAAAATTTGTGCACTGGTTAAAAAATAATACTGTATAATGATAGACTTGTAGAGTTAATTTGTTTGGTTAAACGTGCTAATCTCTGGAACTACCAGTCGGATTTGGCCAAAGAGAATAAAACCACTAGAGAGCGTATAGGCCGATTTCTGCTTAGCACACGACTCACCACTGCGGGCCGGGGGACGAGGAAGAACGTGCGGCTGCAATTGGTCAATTCAAGGTCAAGTTGCGTAGGTATGCCCATCGTAGGGCTGCTCTACTTCATTAAGGGAAAATAGTCGATATCGATAAAATGGATTTTAAAATTGTGATAAATACTCAATTAAAGTCAAAGAAATCATATTTAATCAAAATCAATCACTAATAAAATGAAAACTAGAGAATCCAAGAAGAAAACTTTCGCCACTATCATATTCGACGAAATAGCAATCAGAAACGGTGTCGAATATCATCCCCAAGGCAGAAGGTACTATGGCCACGGTAGTTTTGGCGCCAGTTTACAAACGGATTGTCAAGACGAAGCTAAAGAAGCCACAGTATTTCAATTGAATAAAATTTTCATTCATTTTAATTTAAATTTTCGATAAAGACTTTCAGCTATTAAAGGAAACAGCACTAATTTTTACGATAAAAATACAAAGTGAAAGTAAGGGATAGATGCATTAGAATTGTCTAATGAAAGAACGAGACTTTTCCAAAAGACATCAACGCGGGACTCACACAGTGTGCTGGTTTACCCAACCACCATTTTAAATAGACCCCTACGGTGGATCATAATCTGATTAAATCACAATAATTTTTCGTACTGTTTATTTACTGATGAAAAGTTATGCGATCATTTTTGTAACTAGAAGTCTTGGAATGTTTCTCACACCACTTCACCGCGCATGAAGGTATTTTGATGCGTTATAATTGCAGATTTAGTTATATTATTTGCAATAATTTAGCGTGCACAGAGGTCTAACAATTGGTCACAACTAAAATGGCTACTTGAACCGCAGCCTATGCATAGGCGACAAAATACTAATAGTTTTCGAGCGTCGGGGCACTGTATGCGCAGTCAAGTGGTTATGTAGTCTTTGGATTTGGCTAATACTTTTGGCATTTAATAACTCGACTTTTAAGAAAGGTTTATGGGCTACTTAACACTTTGTTCTTGGTTTACATAAATAGCCTCTGTAATATGAACATTGCAGGGGGTTATATCTACTCATACGCAGATGATACTGCAATAGTTTTTAGCGACACAACTTGGAACAAGGTCAAGAAATCTGCCGAGTCTGGTCTGTCCAGGATTATATCATGGCTTAACCACAATCTATTGACCCTTAATATCTCTAAAACCAACTTCATTTGCTTCTCTAAATATAACGTTTCCCAGCCTTCAGCTGACTTTAGAATCCAAATTCACAATTGCCAGACCTCCTTAAACTCTAACTTTGCCTGCTCTTGCATAGAAATTGAAAAAGTTCAATATACCAAATATTTGGGCATAATGATCGACCAACGTCTGTCTTGGCACTTACACACTGAGTTAATAATGAAAAGGATACGGAAACTGATCTGGACATTTAAAACACTGCGCTACGTAATTACTAAAAACCTTTTGTTACAAATTTACACATCACTGGCACAGTCGGTAGTAGCGTACTGTTTACCAGTCTGGGGAGGGGCAAAAAAAACTAAATACATAGAACTAGAGAGAGCTCAGAGATCACTATTAAAAGTTATGTTATTTAAGCCCTTCAGGTTCCCAACTGAAAGTCTTTACCTAACTTCTGATATTCTAACGGTTCGAAAACTTTACGTTCTCCAAATCACTTTAAAAAAAACATAAATCACTCACTTTCGATCCCAAGACTCGACAAGGTAGAAGGAAGTACATGATCCCCAATATTCCTG
This sequence comes from Aporophyla nigra, assembly GCA_947507805.1. Taxonomy (NCBI): domain Eukaryota; kingdom Metazoa; phylum Arthropoda; class Insecta; order Lepidoptera; family Noctuidae; genus Aporophyla; species Aporophyla nigra. The sequence goes on along the minus strand of OX382292.1, from coordinate 17,742,843 downwards.
TTAAATCAACTTTTGCTAAGAGACAATACGTTAGGCAATCCTCTCACTTATATAACTTGATAAACAAGGAATTAAATATTTACTCACTTTCATATCGAGACTGCAAAACTGCTGTGACAGAATGGCTGAAGTCCAAAACTTACGATGAGATTGAGAATATAGTCCAAACGATAAGCTTATAAATACTAACAATTTATACTACTATTTAGCTTTAGCCAGGGCATCGCCCACGTATCAAACATAGGTATAAGCATTCCCCTTGAATCACTCTGTATATTGATGAAAACTGCATTAAAATCCGTTGCGTAATTTATACGACCTAAGCGTAAAAACACGAAATGCGACTTTCTTTCATACTTTGTAAAGATACTATCATTAAGAACACATACACACACACACACACACACGCGCACACACACCCTACACACATACACAAACACACACGCGCACACGTGCGCACGCACTCATGTACAGTTTACACGATAGCGCGTCTATAATTATAATTACTGATTACTTTGTTTTGGTTTTCTTTTTATTTTTCATTTATATCACTTTATTTTATTTTTCTAATCTGTAAAAGGGAATGTCTATTCAATAGCTTATACTGTAAGTTGTAACTAGTGGAAGAGCGGAACTTCCAAACACAAGTATTATTCTTACTTAAATGGAAATTCCCTAGAGACCTTTTGTAAACGTATTTTTAAGTTATTGAAATAAACATATTTTTTTTTTTTTTTTTGTTAACATTTTGCTATGTCCTTTAGGAGCCGAGTAAAAGGGGAAAAACAGAAAGACACTTAAACTAATAGAGCTAAGTTACAGCAACACCCCAGAAATTTAGCCTAGATCTGAGATGATATGCAGTATTAGAGTGCATAGATCTTTGTAGAATTCTAATATCGTTTTTTTTTTTTAAATTAGGCTTAACAATTTTTTTTTATACATAGGTTCACGAAGGAGTGGGCTGTAATATACCACGCGGGCCCAGCGCGGGGTGGAAGTTGTCTTCGAATTTTTCGTTTTAACGCATGTCGGTTTCCTTCACCGTTTTGAGAGAAGTGGTGATGAAATAATTTACACAAAGTGCCTACAGAACCTGTCTGTCTTCGAAACTAAGCCCTACACAACTCGTAATTCGCTGTCGTTATCAATGGGCCGCCACTGCTCTAAATTTCACAGTTAAATTATTTGTAAAATTATTACATTAGTTATGTTCCATTTTCCTATTGTTTACGAGTAATTTGAATAAGTAAATGATTCATTTATGATATCAACTCGTTTTTCCCGTTACGCCCGCTCCCCTGACGTCAAATAGCCTAATTATATAAATGCTGAGGAAAAGTGGAATAAAAATAATTATATTTTTCTTTTTTCATGTTTGTTATCATATTTGTACTTTGTATCGTTGCCATATTAAGTAGGTACTATTGGATTGCATAGTTGCATGGTTGCATATGTAATTAATAGAAAACAAACAGTTCATTTGTTAAATTAAATAAAATTTTGGAAACATCTATCGGTTTCTTACTAAACTTCATCTTATACCGACGACCCTTTTTATTTATATTTTTTGGCGGCTGTACAATAAACAGGCTGATTTTGCATGGGATTAAATATAATGACCACCATAAAATGCTTTGATAACCTTAGTTCTTGTACCAAAAATATATACTTGACACCAGAAAAATAAAGTCTAAAATTACAATAGTACTAGCTGTTTTAGTCACGACTGCACTTCAAATTGTATTCGAACACCAAATGTAGTAAATGATCACCAAATCTTAATAATTGGGTGTACTACGTGAGCTTGACAAATGAATGTGCGAATGCACGCTTGTGCGACACACTCGAGCTCACATAGTACACTAGGTTAGGTTAGGTTAAAACTGTGACCTCCTACGCACGAGCCGAGCGAGCGAAGCGAGCGGTGCCGCGGCAGCGGCCGGCGAGTGCTAGAAACGACTTGATTCAGTGTGCCGCACAAGCGTGCATTCGAACTACGGTGAGTCGCAATACAGTTTTGTCGCTCAAGTGTTATTCGCACATCCATTTGTCGAGCTCACGTAGTACACTCTTAATAATTTGGTGTTCATTAACAATTTTTGGGTTAACAATGATTTTTTTGGAGTCAATTTGCTTAAATAGGATAGCAACATGTAAAAACTTTGGTTATAATTTTACATTGAAACGCTGGTTTAATTTTGGTGATCATTTACTACTTTTGGATTAACAATGATTTATTTGGAGTCATTTTGCTTAAATAGGATATCGAGATGTTAAAACTTTGGTTATAATTTTACATTAAAATGTTTTTTTTTTAATTTTGGTGATCATTTACTATTTTTGTCTGTTATAGGTTACTATATCTGGTGGTAAGTTTAACATAAGCCATTTTGCATAGCTACAATTTTTCTGTAGGTGTAAAATACTCCGACTTACGAGTTATCGGTCGTGGATTCGAACCCAGACGACCAGGCGCTTTACTTTCAGTAAAACAATGTCATCACCACTGCTGTCAAAACGGTGGAGGATAACATCGCGAGGAATCCAGTACGTCCTTGAACCTAAAATTCACAGACGTGTGACATCTACCAACCCGCTCTAGACCCGCGTGGTAGATTACGGCCCAGTCCCTCTCACCGAGAGGAGGCCTGTGTCCCAGCAGTGGGAACAATATAGGCTGATTATGAAATACTCATGAGCAACTTTACGTAGGGCTTAGTCTGAAATTCTAAACTAAACGATTAAAGGACACTGCATAATCTGCCCAGTTACCCATTCTTTGCACACTGTCCTGACAACTATTATCAAATTTTACAGATTTCCAATCAATATTTTCCTGGGCCGGTTATTACCTTAGCCAGAGGCTAAGCATTGCTGTACAACGTGGTAGATCCACCAGTCTCGTCGTGGGTAATTAATGGTATGTAAAAATACTTTGGGGAACTTGCAACTTGGTGAGATACATCACCCTAGTTATTTCAGCAAATAAATCTTATCTTCCCATATTTTCTTTACCACAGCTGTAAGATTTTGCGTATACCAAACGAAACATTATTTTGGTTTACTGTTCCCGAAGAAAAACCGATAAACTATTCTGCCGTCGCGCGTCGTACGAAAAAAGGGCACAACTAAATTTTTTGTCAAAATTGAGTTATATACATATTTAGAATCAGAAAAAAAGGCACATCTACTCAATTTTTTATAGAATTTTATCTTCAAGGAATTCGGAGATACAGTTAGGCTCAAAAGGCACAAATGAGACTAATATTCATGTTTTATAGAATGAAAAGGCACATTTATTTACCATTATATTGAAAAAGCACATATACGTAGATGTGACTATTACTTCATACATATTTTTACAAAAAACCACTTTGAAAAGGCACACTTACAACATAACATAAAGAAAAGGCTCAAATGCCAGATGTGCCCTGTCTACTTAATTAATGATCCATGCATGGCTCAATTAATTTACGTATAAAAGGCACAAATAACCAGTTGTGCCTTTTCTTTAAATTATTTACGATTAGGGGTGAGGAAAGGAGGGCAGGGTTTGATTGAAACGCGCCAGTTGGGCCCGACGTGTCTCGACGACTCCACGCTTGTCTGTGCTGCGCTGGTAAGATTAAGTTTTTGTTACATTTGCGTGTTTTTATTATATTAAACTTCTTTCGTGACACATTAATATGAATATAATAATGTATTAGTATTTATTGGCTACACTTTTGAGTGATTAATTGCAATTTAGTTAAAAAATATAACGAAATTTTTAGTAGGTATATCTACCTAATCGTAAATAATTTAGAATACGCGCAATAATTGTTACTGGATTTATACTACCAGGTCATTTTTATCAAAGACTTAATTCTTTCTTCAGCAATATGCAATCACGAAGCGCAAGATTAGTTAGTGCTTCTTTACGCAACGATAATGGTCTAGGCGAATGGTCTCCCGAGCCGTCAACCAGTGACGTTCAACACTCGGTGCAAGCATCAAGCTTGGAGCATGTTGTGGCACCGCTATCTGTGTTAGATACAGAATCTGATTTTGATTCTGATGACTCAGTATTGGATAAAAATTATGAATTACCAAAAGTACGGGAAAAAAACAGCGATACAGATGGGTCTGACTCAGAAGACTTTATACCATGCTCGCAGCCAGTTCCAGCAAAAACAATTTTAGAATCATCGGCAGAATCAGATGAAGAAATCAACCATGTTCAGCTGACTAAGAAAGGAACTATTAGAAAGCGCAAAACTTATAACGTCAACATAAAGGATCGGAAGAGACTGAAGGCGGAGGAAAAAATAAGAAACAAATATTTTGTAAAACCAGGCTGCCGCGAGGATGTCTGCAAAAAAAAAATGTTCAGCGCGCTTTTCAGAAGAGTACCGCAAAGTAGTGAATAACAATTTTCGAAAAATGTCATGGATGGAACAAAAATACTTCGTTTTGTGTCATACTAGAGTCAGACTTACTCAAAGAAAACCGGATAGGCCAAAGGACAGAGAAAATAATGACAAAAATAGTAAACATTACATACGATCTAAAACCATATCATATTTTTTGACAGACGAAAATGTTGACAAAATTCCAGTATGCGAAACATTTTTCTTAACCACCCTAGGCTATAACCAAAATAATTGTAAGACTGTTAGAAATGTTCTTGATAATAATAATACATCGTACCCGGAATCCCTCACTGATGGCCGCGGACACAACCCAAATCCAAGGAAAATAGATACTAAAATCATTGAGCATATAATATCATTCCGTCCTGCTTTGTCCCATTACAGGCGAGAACATGCCCCTAACAAAAAGTATTTGCCTTCTGATCTCAGTATTCGAATCATGTATGACCACTACTGTGAAAATGCGCCTGAAACGAAAGTACCATACGGTTTTTACAGAAAACTTGTAAAGGAACTTAATATCTCATTTGCCAAATTAGGCCACGAAGAGTGTGAGCAATGTGAAAAATTTACAATTCATAACCCTAACTCAGAAATTAGGCACAGGGGTTGTCAAGCATGTAAAAGTTATGAAGAACATCACGAAAAGTATATTTTAGCTCGTAAGAAGTATGAAGAAGATGCTGATAACCAGACTCAGAAAAAGAATAATGCTGATACTGTTATTTTTGCTGTAGACCTGGAAAAAGTTATTATGTTACCCAGTATGGATGAATTCAAAACCGTGATGTTCTGCCCGCGGCTTATTGTTTTCAACCAGAGTTTTGTGCCGTTAGGAGACGAAAAAATACACGAAGTTGGTCACACTTTTGCCGTTTTATGGCACGAAGGAACGTCTGGCAAAAAAAGAGGACATTGTAAGTTGCTTCAGGGCTTTTTTTATAGAAAACCGAGACCTAAAATACGTAATTTTGTGGCTTGATAACTGTGCAGCACAAAATAAAAATTGGACCCTTTATTCTTATTTGATATATCTGATAAACTCTGCCGAAGTTAGTTTTGAAAGTATTACTTTGCGGTATTTAGAAGTTGGTCATATTTTCATGGCTGCTGATGAATTCCACCACAGAGTGGAACGATCTCTTAAAACAAAAAAACGTGTATACGACTTTGAGGATTTCTGCAAAGCTGTATCTGATACTGGCTCTCGCACAATAGTAAAGAAGGTGATTATTCAAGATTTTTTTGATTTTGAAGACTGCTCCTTAACATTCAAATTGAAAAATTCCAACCCTCGAGCTTATTTGAATGGTATTGCCGAGGCTAATTTTCGTAGGGGATTCCATTTATTATTTTACAAAAATAGCCATGGCACTGATGAGTATTTTGAATTAGATTTCCTTAGGTTAAAAGATCTTAAACAAGGTATTTCAGCACCACGCCAAAAACTTACTCCGAGGGGCATCACGAGTGAAAGGAAATCCGCTATACTCACTAAACTTGGACCACTTATGCCTGCTAATCGAAGGCATTTTTGGGAAAGCTTACCCGTAAATGACCGCTCAGCTGATCTAACTCATATTTATGAAGACTGATTGTTTTATTAATTTACTCATTTTGACTGAAGTTCTAGTTATAAGTGCCTTGATGATTGTGATAACTTACCTAATTACTTAACATAATAATGTACCTAAGGTTTTTTATTTTTCAAATAGTTTTTTTTTTCTTTTTTGTTTATTCTTATTTTGATAATTTTAATGTTGTTCAAAGGACATGGCTAGAATTGTTCAAAAAGGTGATAACCTTAAAAATGTTAAAACATTATTATAAAACTTCTACTAGTAGCTGATTAAATATCCTTTTTTTATAAAAAAAAAAGAAACTAATACCTAAGTTCCTTGATGAAGGTTTTTCCTTTAATTTTTGAATTAGTTTGTGTTTATTCCTATTTTGATAATTTTAATGTTGTTTGTAGGGCATGGCCAGAATGATTGTAATTGTGATAACCTTAAAAGTGCCATATTTAACAAACATTCTTATAAGACTTTTAGAAGTTGATTTAATAGCCTGACTGTGATTAAAAAAAAAAACCGGCCAAGTGCGAGTCGGACTCGCGCACCGAGGGTTCCGTACAAACCTGCAGGTCATCATCATCATCATTCGTCATCATCGTTTATGAAATTAAATGTTTTTTTTTAAATTTTTATATTTGAGTTGACTGAATGAAAGGTAAATTGTGGTTTACGATTTATGACGTATTAAAAAAAAAACTACTTACTAGATCTCGTTCAAACCAATTTTCGTTGGTAGTTTTCATGGTAATGTACATCATATATTTTTTTTAGTTTTATCATTCCCTTATTTTAGAAGTTACGGGGGGACGGACACACATTTTACCACTTTGGAAGTGTCTCTCGCGCAAACTATTCAGTTTAGAAAAAAATGATATTAGAAACCTCAATTTCATTTTTAAAGACCTATCCATAGATACCCCACACGTAAGGGTTTGATTAAAAATTTTTTTTGTGTTTCAGTTCTATGTATGGGGAACCCCAAATATTATTGTTTAAAAAAAAAATGATATTAGAAACCTCAATATCATTTTTGAAGACCTATCCATAGATACCCCACACGTATGGGTTTGATGAAAAAAAAATTTTTGAGTTTCAATTCTATGTATGGGGAACCCCAAATATTATTGCTTTTTTTCTATTTTTGTGTGAAAATCTTAATGCGGTTCACTGAATACATCCACTTACCAAGTTTCAATAGCACAGCTCTTATAGTTTCGGAGAAAAGTGGCTGTGACATACTCGGACAGACAGACAGACAGACAGACAGACAGACAGACAGACATGGCGAATCTATAAGGGTTCCGTTTTTTGCCATTTGGCAACGGAACCCTAAAAACAAATAAGTTTCTTGAAGACTGGTAATTTCAGTTAACTAATGTAATTTTTTTAAAGTTGTGAGACGATAATTTTTGTTACCTTTTTAAAATAAAAAATTCATAATTATTTCCTAATTGTTTTATTACCTGATTCTTTTTGTATAATTATTAAAATGAAAAGGCACATTTTAATAAATATGCCTTTTCATTGTAATATTTTATATTTTTTCCCAAAATGTCAGAATGAAAAGTCGCAATTGGTTAGTTATGCCCTTTATTCGTAATATTAATAACTTAAGTTATTTTTTTTTGTTACTTTGAAAGGGAAAATGTTGATTATTTAATAAATAGTAATAAAATAATAGCTTACATTTCATTAGTTGTATAAGAATCGTGATAATGAATTTATTTTAATTCATCTATTTTCGAAAAATAATGTGTAAGTCACTATTTTTCGCCAAAAACCAATAAAAACTTTAAAGTCGATTTTCTCCATATTTATAAAATGTTAGTTGTACCTTTTTTCATCATGACGGCAGTATTAAACACCTTTATTCATCATTGCTTAAGTAATATAATGATTAGCGACTGTTTAACCTTTTTTTTTTTTGACGACTAAGCGAGTCTTACATTTTAGCAACGTATTTAAGTAAACCTCATGGTCTATAAATAATCGCCTAATTTAAACGTCTCATAGGTAACTTGCACAAAATAATATATTCTTTTAACAATAAAAGGCTAACATTAATAATATAATAAGCCTTTTAGTCTAACTAAGCTCTTCAATTTATGTAAATTACTCATTTTGCTTCGGCGCCGAACAAACAATCAAAACAAATCAATCAAGCAGCCATCATTTTATTTGACGGTTCATTAATTAAAAAAAAAAAACAAAACTAAATGGTACTAATATCTCGGATTACTCAGTAAAAAGAAGGCGTAAAAAGAAGGCGTAGTCATATTTTTTTTTTAAATATGCTTCGACTTGATTCGACAAAAAACCAAAATCTATAATAACTTACCTGTGGCCATTCAAACATGCTTGGTGAAGTGGAGTATACCCATTGTCATCTTGAACATTTACGCCCGCCCCTCTTCGTAAACTGTAACAAACAAAAATAAAATAAGTACAAAAAGAAATTCGCAGTCGGTAGGATTCGAACCTACGCTCCCAGAGGGAATCTGATTTCTAGTCAGACGCCTTAACCGCTCGGCCACGACTGCCGTGAGAAAGGAGACGAAATTACCGTATGATAGACACGTAGAAAAATCGAGATAACATGTTGTGATGTTATGCAATATCAGCATATAAATACACAAACATATTTTATTCTACTCCACAAAACGTACCCACCACGACTGATCTATTTTCTGGGTCCATTGTTTCAAAAGCAAAATATGTTTTTCCTCATTCATAGCTTTAATTACGTCACTAAAGCAAGAAGCCATAATTATGCAACACAGTTGATCATGATTAAATTAAAACACCCAGTGTAGTTTTCAAAATAAATTGATAACATTATTTTATGAAAACTTCATCAATATTTTAAGAAAACTTAATTTGAAATGACTTAACCTTTTCTGTTTTTGTTTTTGTATTTTACGATTGCGTGTGTGTGTGTTTAGAATGTGATTTCCTGTGCGAGTCACTATCAAAACTTTTTCTTTCTTTTACCTACTTAATTCATCTTTCAACAAACATTGATAATTCAATTATTTCTCAAAAAGACTTTATAAAATCTCATTACTACGCCCTTGAGGCCTTGACCCTTCCAGGTGCGGTCGTCGAACCATGCACCTTTTACAGTTCATCAGAAGTGCAAACAAAATCCAACTGTAAAAGTATGCAGGAAAAGGTTCTTTTTACCGTTACATTAAATTATGAATAGCTGCAGATGTGTCAACAATGGCACTTGCCGTAACGTACCACAATGTGGTTACCTACTTTAGGTGGGCGAAGTATTTGGGGAAAGACCCGGAAAAACTGTAATTTTTGTTATTGTGACGTACAATCGACAGCTGTATTGCTCATCGCTCTAGTTTTCATCAAGTAAAAATTTGTCACAAAGATAGCAGTAAGGTCGGTTCTGGTTTACTGTGCAAGCAGGTGACAAAATGCCCCATTTAGAATATTGATGTTTTTTTTTTTTAGTCAATCACTGCTGAGGTGCCTGCTAGTTAATCATTCTCCCACAAATATTCCAAGTGTTCTCGAGATGTGTAGTATCTTAAACACCTAAAAACTTGCACCCTATTTGCGTAACACTGTATCGATCTGAATCATTTTGAGGGACATTGCATTGCTAATCCATTGCTTCATGTGTTCGAAAAACTTTTCTGCTCAACAACGTTAATAACGCAATGAACTGTCAAAATGAAAGCGATTCCTAGCGATCCTAGCAGTAGATAGGGTGTGCAATTATCCCGCTGAACTGGAGCTGGTTTACCCTCCCTCTTACAGACTACGTTAGGATGCTAACGCTAAGCTATTCTCCTACAAGTACTATTCTAAGTTTCCAATCCTCGACCCAGTTACGTCACAGAATTTCTAAAATAAGATTACCTACTATTAGAGGATTGACCTATCTCTACAATTAACTATATTGAGACGTTTCAGCCTTTTGCTCACAAATTAAGTCGTGCCAAGTAAGTACCATGTATGTACATATATGACTACAATGTACTGAACGACTGACTGATACATCGTGGAATTGCCGTTATTTTGGTCAAGGCTAAACATCATCATCTGTGTACCATTTTCCCAACTATTCGCTTCCAGTGTAACCGGATGCAGCTAAAAACCAATATTTTACATAGAGCGACTGCCTAACTGACCTCTACAAGCCAGTTACCGGGTAACACGATACCCCTTGGTAAGACTGGTTGTCAGACTTTCGGGTTTCTGACGACCCATAACGTATGTCAAAGATCTACGAATGACAGCCGAACGTTCTTTCCCAGGCACATAAGGGTCTTGGTATGTAAAGATAACACATCCACGGAACAATCGCGTATCAACGCAAGCGTAGCTCATCCTGATCGTGCGATCCGTATGGCTGCTATTACTTACATACAAGGCAAAGCGTACCCTCAAATTGTGACGACCAGCCAGACTAATGACACGGTTTTTTGCTGTACTAAGTGAGATGAAAACTAAAGATACTAATAAGCAGGTGTATACAGTCATAACATTTTACAGGTCAACCGTTAGAGTGCCAAATAAACAATTATGAGAATGGCGCAAACGGTACAAGTTTGCGTAATAGCTGTACAAACATTTAGTTATGTTTTTGTATCATGTGAACTAGTCATTACGAACTGGTCATTATCGCATTACATATAACGAGAACCGTCCATTGTAATGGATAATATGATAATCAAGACTGAATTTAAGAATGCCCAATAGCCCGAACTATAACGCTCAACATTTCCCACAGAAAAAGGCATAAAAGCACACAAATATATAATTCACGCATAACATTGTTATGAGCTCACACCTGCACTGAAGTAGGGACGAGCCTACCCTAGCCAAATTTAATAAATTAACAAATAATTTACCCTAATTAAATCAACATAAACTGTGAATTAACAAGAAAGCCACATAAAACACGCACACATAAATTAACTAAACGAATAATGTCAAGGTCAGCGTAAAAACCCATTGGTTTAAAAAACACACACGTTCGCTTTCCATGCCAATTCGAACTCTACAGGTTGCCGCTATAAGGTCGATATTTTAGTAGAGGTAGAAAGACATATATATGCGAAATGACCAGTGTATGGATATTCCAAGAACCGGAAGTTACGTGTCGCGGAGCTGCCGCCAAAGGCATCGTGCGTTGGGCCTTTCCAAGAATCAAAGCCTCCTTGAATCATCGACACTGGTCAGCGAAACGAGTTCTCAAATCGATTTAACCACTATAATGACAGTGTTGGGATTGGAATCTATAAACATTCTGTCGTTATTATCGTTATTATGAATGAAATTCTCAGTAACTCAAGACGTTTGTTTGATATCAATATCAACTTATCCGGCCTTAAAGACCTTGTTGAGCAGTAAGACAATTTTCTTCAATATTTTTATTCCAATAAGAAAATAGAAAAACAGGGTGATGAATCACTTCAAATATCTCTGAAAATTAATTTAAAGATCAGTCCTTGATATCAAGGGCTCTCGAATGAGGGCGACGAAAGTAGATAGCAATTTCTGAAAATGCAAACTCGGCAGAAAGTACAACGCGTGGATAATGACGTTGAAGCAAAGTGTGATACTTAATTACGTGCACAAGTACTTAACACCAATGATATACTAATAAATTGATAACCCACATTAGTAAGCTTCTAATTGTGTATGATACAATCACTATTTTATCTATTGTGTACGACAAAGTAGATAAATTTCCCTTGCCACTCACAAGTTCGAAAGTTAGTTTATATCTTATTAAAATACTCGAACTTTGGAGGTTTTTTTCCAGTTGATGTATCATATGGGATAGGTTTTTCCTATGTGGGAGTATTACACTGAGTAGTCACTGGTGGGTCCCTAGATGTGGGAACATGGAAAGACGAATATCCTTCTGTCAACTGTTGGAATTATTTATCTAATATAAGTGACTAAAGGCCAATGAAAAGACTTCAGTAAGGCTTTTAGAAACCAATGGCAAGCTAAGTAGAATATTTAACAAGAAGCTAAATTTGAAAGATCCAGCACTATTCAAAGATCCAGGGCCAATCGGAGCACCGAATCCGGCGATGCGTTTAGTCGAGATGGTTAAAAGAACCCAGACTAGGGCCTCTGATAAAAAATTGTAACTCAACGCCATAGATTGAATACAGTTTTCGCGAAAAATATAATTTGGGATACAACCAGAATCACAGTTTCTGTTTACGCCAAAGGTTAGAATATAAACACAATATACAGTTCTTTTTTCCAAGGAGTATCGTATTACCCAGTAACTGAGTTTTGGAGGCCACATAGGCAGTCGCTCCATGTAAAATGTATAAATGTGTATGTACTGGTACTCAGCTGCATCCGGTTAGACTGGAAGCCGACTCCAATATAGTTTGGAAAAGGCTAGGCAGATGATAATACAGTTTTTCTTTACATTATCCCTTATCCGAATCCGGAGATTCCATGTAACAAATGTGATTAGTTTACCAACATATTATCATCGAGATAATCAAAATTAGTCACGAGTTACTAAGCACGAGTTTATTTATCTCAAAGCCGACTTATCCTTGATTTTTTTTTCATCTACATATATGAGGGCAAACTAAATATATATTCTGGTCAAAAAATTTAAATTTTGTAACTCTGCTTAATATTTAACTCCTGTTCCAACTGAAACTCAAACCACTGACAGGTCAAGGAGTTGCTCGGTCAGAAAGGCGAAGCTAGTTGCCCTTTCCAAAACGTATTGAGATCATAGGATCCTTGCTTCGACCAACCTGGATCCGTAGTCTGTTTTAAAACTTCCAGGTTACCCAAGGTAACTAATGTCCAGGTGCAGGCAAGGAAACACTGTTTGACCACACCTTCAGTCGTTCTTCTGATAGTTGCCAGTCGCCAGTGAGTTGGACGACATACTTTAAAAAACTGCGACACCTCCATAGTGAGAAGAATGGGCATTAAACTCCTTGCGATTCACCGTTCTTCTCCCGAATTCGGAAAAACCGTTTTATATATAGAGTACCAGTTTTATTATTGTTAGCTATACCAACGAGATAACTGTGACCATTTTAGATAGCAACACATTTAGCACAAATTTATTAATTTTATTGCAATGTTTTATCCTTATGTCTGTCGGACCTATGAGGATATTTTTTTTACATAATTATCTTTGTGCAATAACAGTCCTGCAACGATGAATATATTTCATTATTACATTAAGTTCACGTTTATTTTTATTTATTCTTGTCTGTAAACACTGGTTAAACGCAATACACAGTAGCATGGTGTCCTTCGTTTAAAACTATTTCATTCGGTTTCTCTTTCTCAACAACAATAATTATTGTCCTTGAATTTCAGCACACATTTCTTCAACTGGCTTCTCAAATCTAAACTTTCACTCATCATCATCAACAATACCTTCCATCTTTTACACCAAAATGCTCAATAATTGCCTCTCTAAAATATAGGCTCACTAAAATTAATCATGAACAAAGCCAAAAGTGAACGTCCATTGCAGGATTGTTTATAGTGGTAGAGTAACAAAAGACAACTTTCTCCTAACCTAATAGAGTCAACCGAACAGTAACTTGATCGAAGACGTATCACACATTTTGACTATAACGGTATATACATATGTAGTGAATCTGTTTATAATGAATGATTCATACAATCGTAAGTGAAATATAAACAACAATACACAAAGTAGCACGTCACTACTAATACTCGGACGAAGTTCTCGCTAGACTCAGCTGCCGTATTGGTATTTTAGGACGTCTTCCTAGCTCTTTATCTATCTAAAACCAATCCGCGTCAGAAATTTTGTCGCTCATAGCAACCTAAATCATTATTTAAACATCCGGTAGCACTTTTTTCAATCTAAATCTAAGTTCACTCACCTATTAGCCCCGAACATTCTATGACCAAACTTCTTTGTCTTAACCCAACTCCTGTGGAAGCTGTAGCGAACGTCACTCAGATTCAAATCAAAACTGTTTTTATAATTACAGCACTGCACTATTTTATCACTATTACTCTTTGTACTTGCCATGTCAAAGACAACTTATAAAGTGACGAGTTAACGTAGAAATTCAATTGCAGAATCGTGAGTCACGGGCAGCTATAGGATGGTTAATTTAATAACTGACAAAGTTTGTACACTGAGGAAACATTTTGTTTAAAACTATTCAACACCAAACAGGTGCGTGCAGACGCTAAGCTGAATGTAGTTTGTGTGTAGTTGTCACAACACAACAGAGGGACGATAAGATAACCTGAGATAAGATACGCGAATTGGACCAAGGAAATGCAAAATGGTTAATAGATAATACGGCTTGTTTATAGTATTTAGTTCAGTTTACTAGATGTAATGATGATATCGTTACTACACCCGTGTATTTAGAACACCAAAAATAACTCTACGACGTAAAGAATTATTATTGAATGTAACAAATTAATCTTTATTTATTTTACGTACCTCTATGTATGTATCGTACTGACAATTGTGCTACTTATTTTTTTAGAAATAAGCATAACATTTGTACATATTTTTTTGTTTCTCTCTTCAGGTCTATTTATATGTATGTACATATATGGTTAAATAAATAATGTCCATATTCGGTAATAATGCTTTGAGGTAAAAGTACTGTAGGTTCAGGCTTAAAAAGGAAATTTGGTTACATGAGTGTTTGACCTATACAAAATGCAAACGTAATGAAAGAGTTTTGTGGGCTTGGAAGTAGAAATTAATAATTCCTCAATAAACCCAGTAAGAAGTTTTCTTCGGTTTAAGAGGAATTATAAGGCAGATGGGAAGTAGGTACTTTTGGCTCAAGATCAAGTGTATTAATTGCATTGGATAGACAAAGTCAAAGACTTTCATCAAACCTTAATTATCAGAAGCACACACATGAAACAAATTGTCTACCCCGGTGACGTTACTGACAAGAGTCAAATATTGACAACCAACGACAGTATATCAATCATAACAATGACAATTACACACAAACAACATATCAGTCACAAACTAACAAAAACTCAAAAAGTAACAGACTACACAACATATATAAGAATTTAACTTCTCACGATACTATTGATGAAACGGTAGAAAATAAACTAAAACACACTAGATGTAAGACAGACGTAACTTAACAACAAACTGTTAATGAATAAAATATAACAAGCAGCATATCAAATATGAAATAAATACCTCACTAAGACGCAATTACTAACATACCGAACTAATGAATTAACTTGAAATCGTATGAACAGAGGAACATGTGGAAACCTTGAAAGAAAACCTAAGAATGTTCCGGTGTCCTTAGCGAAGTTAAATGTATTTGAATAAGTTAATTAATTCATTAGTGGCTTATCCACACAAGCACCTAATGATTTTCTTTGTCATTAGTTTAAGGTTTAAGCCACTTAGTAACTTGTCATTCGTCACTATAGTTTTTAAACCGATGATTTGTATTCAGTAGTTATGACTAGATAGGTCCACTCAGTATAATTCTGGTTCTTTCCTCGAAACTGTTTCAGACACCATTCTACATGGTCTTCATAATAATATGATGAGATTATGTATGGACTTTAAAAGAGACTGTGCCCTCTGAGTTTATTTCGTCCTTTCTTTTCAGAGCAGTCAATTAGGAAACGCCGACCTCATCTAGTTTTTAAAATATGATTGACGTCTTAAAATGTTAGTACAAACCTTCTTGCAGAAATAGAATAATTTCTCAAGTACTGAATGAAGTTTGCTGCTTTTTTAAGTCTTAAAGAATTTTATATCATAAGCGTCAGTTTATTGTAGTCCACTGTTAGCCATAGGTTTAGTTAGTTACCTATTATTTAAACATTGAAATAAGTAGCCAAAGTCGTTAGTTTTAGTCAGTACAATAAGCGTTTTGTTTTCGAAAAGACAGATCTGATATCATGGCAAGCGTGTGGCTGTAAACACGAAAGAGTGAATTAAACGGAATTATTATCAAACTTACACAACAAATCTGTTTTATTATTCGATACGGTACAGGGAGCTAAGGCTTATATATTACGCAGGAAAACTACATGACCTAAGTGTATGTTACTGCAAAAATAACTTCATTACTCTAATTGTATGATAATACAATACTTAACCAACCGTAAAAAGTAATGGCACCTGCTTTGTGCGACAATAGAACTATAAACCATGATATATTTTATACAATTACGACCACAATAACGGGTCAATGGGCTACATCGTTACCCGGGTGGACCGCAATTGCTTATTGCGTAGGATTCCGATTTAATACGATTTTTCCTTGTAATGAAATGAGGCACACCTTTTTAATAAGCGGATAGTAGAGTGATCAACGTTAGCATTTATTGATGCTTTCTAATGCAGGTTAAGCAGATACGACAATTTCATCAATGTTTTCTACAGGAAATTATTTCATATCTTAAGTGTCTTCTTTTCTACTAATCTCTAAGTTCAGTGACATGCTACCATTTTTAATATTGGACTGAACAAACAACAATTTGCCATATATCAAATCAAACAAGTATACGATCCGATACCGGGAACAGATTACATGGTAATCGAGAATTGCGAACACAAAGATTAGATAGTTATAAACTGGCTCACTATTTAGTATACTAAAAATATTCAATTTTAGCTTTATAGCTGGTAATGGAGCTTATGCCATAGCAACGTAATATTTCTAGTTTACAAATAACGATGTTAAAGATGATATAGCGATTATCGATTTGATTAGCGATAAATAAACACACGGAAAACATCACATATAAAACATGTTACAGTTACAAAATAAGAATTAAAAGAGTACAAACCTCAGCCTTCTAAAAACGCCCCTAAGAAACACACTAGGGTCAGAACCATAACGCTTCAAAAAATTAAACTTCATTGTATCCGGAACGAAACCCATCACTTCACAAAGTCACTTGTAGCACTTAACAGCAGTTACGTTATCACTCCGTTCTCATGTTCAATATTGATTTAAAAATATTTACAAGAAAGCTATGCGAGCGTCCAAACCGCGACCGAAATGTGACTAACGAAAAGACCGGTGAATGAATCATAGGACCAACAAACAGGTTGCGTCACTTAGAACTTTTTATTGCGGTATTTTTTTGGATTAACTGTTATTCAGCTTGGGAACGAACGGTCTAATTAGAAAGAGAATCTTGCTAACTATGCTATAATTTGTCAAACTGTTATAATTGTGGACAATTTTTCCGCAATCTGCTAACGTTTTAATTAGCCATTCGTTGTTACTGCTCAAATCGATTACATGTAATAAATTAAAATGGCGTTTAGTCCCTATATGTCCGCATTGTTCTTCCAAACTACACAAAGTATTTCCATGTGGTTTTCACCATAACTTGGAGAATTTATTCCGAAAAGTTTGTGTATAATACATTAATATTAAACTAAAATTTAATAAAGGAATCTTAATGTTCTGAAAACTCGCAAAAACCGTGCGAACCAGGGGCGGGTCGCTAATGTAACTAAATATATAACAGGATATTTCGATATGCTTACAATTTCATATAACTACAGTACTTATATAAAGTTGGAATTCGCGTGAAATACTATCCTTGTCAGTTTTAAGAGTCATTTACCGTGTGGTAATTAACCAATAGCATTTAAAGAAAAATATGCTACGTCGTAATTGGACGGGCTTGTAGCTAAGGATATAGAGCCGCACGAGAGATCATGTGAAGCTACACTTGCCGGTTGGTCTGTGGATGGGTGACCATCTTTACATACCAAGACCCCGCCGTGCTTCGAAAAGCACGCTAAGCATTTCGTCCCGGCTGTTAATCGAGGATGTTAGACAGTTGTTACGGGCCGCCAGAGGCCCGAAAGTCTGACAGTGACAACTAGTCTTACTAAGAGCCAGTCCACACGGCGCGTTGCGTCAGCGTTGCGTCGACGCAGCGCTGCCGTTGCGTTGTTTTACATACAAATAACCAAGTTGTTCACACGGCGCGCTGCGTCGTCGCAACGCACACATGACGGACAGCAGCCCCCGAGACGAAGCGGGAGGGGGTGTACTCATTGCGGCGACGGAGAGGCAGCGCTCAGTTGCTTGTGCGTTGATAGGGAGGATACACGCAAGCTCATTTCATTTTTTACTTATGTACTTTTACACTCATTCTAAAAAAATTATAAAACTTCTTTTCGTCTAATAGCAACTCCCGATATTCTAAAAAAAAAAACTGTCCATCACGATTTCTTAATGAAATGAAAGGACTGATCCAGTACCGTCTTGTGATCTTGCGTCGATTTCGGCGGTGACGTAGTAATAGGAGCAATGCTAGACGTCTTTTCCGATCCATGATTTGCTATAGACTGACTAGGCGAAATTTTTTCAAAATGCTTGCCGCAACTGTGCGTCGCCGCTGCGCCGACGGAACGTTAAGACTGCGTCATAGTAACGCTGCGATGGCGCAGCGCCCGTGTGGCCGGCTATGCGTCAAAATATTTGCGTTGCGACGACGCAACGCAACGCAACGCGCCGTGTGGACTGGCACTAAGGGGTTTCGTATTACCCAGTCACTGGGTGGCGGAGGTCAAATAGACAGTTGCTCCATGTAAAATACTGGTACTCAGCTTTATCTGGTTAGACTGGTAACCGATCCCAACATAGTTGGGAAAAGGCTATACAGTTGACTGTAATGATTGGTAAACGATTTAGTAATTGGATTACAAGGAACCCAAAAAGTGAACAAGCACTGGAATATAGGTGGTTATAGAAAAAAAATCTACGTAATATTGTTTGATTGACTCTATGATCTCTTATTACATCATCATTTTCTTTATTCTTTTCTTTACTCTTTTTTTATATTTATTACATTTAGAAATAAGTGTTTGTATTTATTTTAATGACTGCAGCACCGGTCGACGTGATCTCGTCAACGTCGGCTGTCGCTGAAAACCAGCGCTGGGGTTCTGTCTCGTACAGGGTCACAACATTATGCTGAACGATGGCCGTTTTGCGTGGATGTAACGCATGTTTTCCCCAGTTTTCTTTTTATGTGGGTGTTTTCGTCTTTCTTCGTCATGTTTAAAACCGCAATGAAAAAAATTATCTTTTCTTTTAAAGAAAGTACTTGAACTGAACCACACAGAAGCAGGTGCATAGCCATTAAAGTTAAACGCTCGAAACTGAGCGAGGGCAAAGCCTTGACAAGCAAAAATACAGCAAGCAATGCTTTACATTAATTACATAACAAATTAAATAATACATTATTTCCTTGAAACAAAAGATCTTATGCGTTTCCTGAAAGATAACGTCATGTCCGCCGCGTTACTATGAATATTCATTAGACCAAAGGCAATGATATTCACTTTTGCTCTGATTCTGCAGCAAAAAGATTACATTCAAATCAAGGGGAAAGAACCATTCATTAACAACCCCCGAAAACACTTAGAAGTTGTTTTTGAAGTTAAAAGTGAGATATTTCAAATGATTACACGAAATGCTTGACTCTTTTAAAGTAGTGAAAAAATATATCACGTCCAGTGATGTTGGTAGTACGTAGTTCCCATTTAAATTACGTAATTTACTTTTTTTTTAAACATAACTTTTTTAAACTATCGTGTTTGTGAAACAAGAGTTAAGTTACGTGACTTTGATAAAAGAGGCGATACAAAATTACTTCATTTAAAACCACCATGGGAGTAACGTTTGTCATCCTTCGGGGAATCAGATACAAAAGCATTATATCATGATATACTTTACATGTATCATGTATTATATGGGTAAACAATATCAATTAGAGAGGTGAAGTAATGGGCCAGTCCAGGTATGAATCATTAAAATCGTATTAAACATACGAAGTCAGTAATGAATAATTACGAAGCGTAACGGGCGACGTACTCTGGAGTTCTACTTCACCGTATTTGGACAATTTTGAATAAGCTTCCGTAGTTAGCAATTATTATGAATTATTATTCTTAGTAGACATTCTCAGCTCCTACCCACATCGCCTGACCATCGTCCTGCAATTTGTCTTTTTCTTTCATACTTACCTGTATGAGCATCTCAGTAACCACCCCCTTTCTAGCCATCTTATCATCTCTTACACAATCGTTCCGTGCGGTATCGGATGTAAAGAATAATACCACCCTATTTCTTCCCGTTAGTGTTTTAAAAGGCGACTAAGGGACTTACTAGCTAATGGGCAGCAACGTTCTCTATGCATTTTACCACCATACTGCGATCGCAAACCCGCCTGCTAAACGTGACGATTATGGCAAACCCCCCCAAATTAAGAGAAGACTAAAATGGTGATGATGATGACACAATCCATGATCTAATGAAGTAATCCACCGTCTCTTTGGTCTTCCTCTACACTGAGTATTATTGAGAGGATTATCTAAATTAGTGTTTACTGTAAACAATTTCCTGTAAAGAGCTCTACCACACATGCAAAGACTCAACGTTTAAAGACTTAGTTGGCTATTAAAAACAGCTGATCCAAAATTCCTCTTTTAACGCTAACATCCATCTTAAAGATGCTTAAAACTGAGAAAAATTCTTCCTTACCTTTACCGGAAACATAACTTTAGTCTCAAGCATTTAAAGAACAAAATTGCGTAAAACAGTGCGGATGTTAGCCAGTGTTGCGTTACCAGTCTTGCGAGCTTGAAAAGGCATTTGCTGCAATTTATAACCTACGAAGATTTATGGAAACGGAATGAAATTGGGTCGATGTGATAAGTCCATTATCTGATTAAAAGGTGCCTTGAAGCTTTGTTGATGCGTAATACATAATGGGGGCTAGGCAGGTTAGTATCTAAATTGCTAGTCACACGCAATCGTTCGTCATCCTTACGACTGTCGTTTACGCCCACAGAAATGTATCCTTCCAAATTAGATTGATTATCCTTAAGGCCTATTAGACGGATCTCAGATTAGAGATAACGTCTTTCTTTATTTGGATTTTTTTTACAAACCGATTTGGTTCCTCAGGTTTCCCCAATTTTGTGACTTGCTGGCTGGCACCAATGTCTAACTCTACTGGCCGGGATTTTCCAACTTGAAGAATATTTTTGAAACTGCAAGTGAAAGTTTTTATCATAAGTAATGCTATCCAGTTATAAATACCCTTCTATCATTTGCGTCCGTTGATATCTTCTTTCAATTAAATGGACTCATTAGATCAATAATCTTCACTGTTAAGGTCTGGTGTATTGTATTAGAATGATTCCGTATCACAATCCAAGGCTTCAAATATAAGAACAGATAAAAAAGTACTCTAAGTAATGGAGCTAGTTAAAATACTGCGTTCCTAACGCGTACGTAAAACGTAACAGGTCTAACAGTTTCATCGCCTACATGCTTAGGTCTAAAAGATTGTGACCCCGATTCCCTTAATTGACTCGAACAGATTGCGCGAAGGTTAAGAGTTGACACGCTATTTTTAATCCAAGATTTGCAAGGAATCTATGTGGCGTTTTAAAAAGGGACTAGAGGATCATGTCATAAGGTTGGGCAACAGAATCTTTGTGTGCACTGAGAATCTCACTGAGTAGTTTGGCCAAGCTCCCGGACTTCACCATCTTCGTAAAAAAGACTGATCTAGCGTCCCATTTCTGTCGCTATTTAACAATAACATAAAATCACGTGTGTCCCTAAACAGTTAGGCAGAGGTACACCTCTAGTTCACCAACATTTCGCCAGTTATCTTTAAGTCCCATGTAATAGGGGGCGAGCCTTTGTCATTAACCGAGCAAAAAATCTAGACTCCGGGCCGCTACTGAGAAATTACTGATGGGAAACCCAATAGCACTTTGGCCGACCAGGAAATCGAACCCGAGCTCATGCTCACCATCAGCGCTTGCGACCACTGCCAAACCTACGAAGAAGTGAATAATATCGGACTCAAAGGACCAACGCGCTTATGATCACTTATTTTTATTAATATCTTGGTTATCTTTCTCCAAGGTTCATTTTATAGTTGATAAATGAACAAAAATTGTACATGCTCCAGCCGAAACGCAACAAATTCGTTTCACGTAAGTTTAAATCTTCAAACTTTATAGAGGCGAGACGTATCGACTATCTTGCAGTAGGGCTGTCTCAAATTTATCTGCGCCCGGGGATGTCTATAGGACCAGACCGGTCGAATATTTTATGAACATGTTTTCGATTCATTCAAAAGCATTGTATAAAATAATCATGGACTGGTATCATAAAATATTCAACATGTCAGTGCTTCGAAGATATTAATGATATAATTTTAATTCATCGAATGATTTGCAGTTTTTGCCGGCACTTCTTCGAGGTCATACAACGGTTGTTTGCAAATTCGGTTTAACTATAGGAAGCCTAAACTAAGAGTTGCAAAACATGGATCCTAAACTGCTGTTTGATAATTTTGCACATGTTTTAAGTGCAGTTTTCGAGCGCATTTTTATTGCTCGCCAAACTTGTGGTGTCCGGTTCGAGTGTTTTGCATACAAACACCTTGGATCTAGGGTTGTCAGATATCTGTTTATTGTATGTTGGCAAACCAGTTTTGTGGTGAGCTTTGACCGAACGAGTAACAAGAGAATAGGTAGGCAGAATGGGAATTTGCATAGCCAGAACCATATTCATGGCAAATTATTTTTTTGGAATGAAAGCGAAATTACAAGTATAAAATCTGATAAGCCTTTTATTTACTTCAGATCGAGTTTACCTATTAACTCGATTACTTAAGGTGATCTCAGAATTTCGGACCAAAACTAATCCTTTCTCTCTAATTGATCTCCAGCCTTTGTACTAAATAAATACCCTTTTCTGTCAGCCCTAAGCCTACAGCGTTAGATATAGACAGACAGTAAGACAAAAGTTCAACGTACGTTTCTCAAACATCGATTGGCGTCTGGCCAACCGCCAAACACTTCACTTTAATGGTTTGACTTATCCTACTTCCTTAAATAGATAACTGTGCGCAGATGATTTTCGATTATTTATTCTTACACATTTATCATGTTAGGCAGTAAACTCTCACAGCTGGATATAGGCCTTCTTATAGACTGCAGCAATAAATGGTCCGGGGAAATACTGAAGTTTCGCAAACTCATTCGGGGTTGTTCAGCAACAGCATGAGTAGGGCAAAAATGTTCTATCATTTTGTGCTTATATGCTTGGTCTTATGTGGTCTGATTGATCCACATTTTTTTATTTGTATGCACGGGAATCTTCAGAGCGACTGAACCTAATCAAAAAAATTTTACACTGATACCTACAAGGCGTAAATATTGCCGATTACGTAGACCTTTCACGCGAACGAACAAGCGGGCAGACGCTAGTTTATGGCATATGGCATTTGGCCGTTAGAAGTGGGCAAGGATATGGACAACTATTGGGTTACATCAAAAATTAAAAAAGAATTGTACCAGGTAGCAGCCGCGGGCGCTGTTAGTTAAAATTTATTCCCCTGAATACGTTACTTGGTTCTTTTATATTCTATGTTTTTGGTTTTCTGTTGTTCGAAAGTTACTAATTGTGATTCTATACCACTAAGCAACTTCTTGTGTTTACGTATTAATAAAATGCTAACATCTGTTTTAAAACACCATAATGTTATCCGTTTGTTGGGTCTAATCTCGGAAATGACTGGGCCATGTTGTGATGAACAAATAATTACACATTTTATGCCTATTTTCTTTCATATCCAGATGCAACGCTCATACGTGCCATAAATTCTCAATAAAAATGTACCTTCAATAAAAAGTCTCTCAACATCGCCACTAATCAGCCAAATCTTGGACTCTTTAACTGGTTATTGGTACCCACTCTTATGAAAAACTTGTTTTTGAATTGTGTTGTTTGTTACATAAATGAATGTCACTGGCAAACTAGACGCCATAAAAAAAAAAAAAACTGCAATAAGTATCTATACAAATAAATAAAATTGGAGTGTCTGTTTTTAATATTAAGATAACCACTTTTTACTAAGTGTATATGGATGTATACACGATACATATACCAAAACAACATTTTTTACAATTTTTGTCTGTCTGTCTGTCTGTCTGTCTGTTTGTTCCCGCTAATCTCTGAAATGGCTGGACCGATTTTGACGGGACTTTCACTGGCAGATAGCTGATGTAACAAGAAGTAACTTAGGCTACTTTTATTTTAGAAAAAAATAACTGTCTTCGAAAACTACGCTGACATACGTCTCAAAATTTTAAAAACCCTGGCTGAATCCTACGAAATAGATCAAAATAATGTACTACAGTATTGTACACCTTAAAAAGGCCTACAAAAATGTCGTCAATGGTATATGTCTATCTCTTAGGGATAACCCACAATAACCATTTTTTTTCTTTTACTTTTTACGAGAAATAAGGGCTTATTTACGAAGCGATTTTAAGCAATACAGCATTAATCCTTATCCAATTAAGTACCTTAAATACATTGTGCATTTAATATAGATCAATATGGCCCTTTACAGCATGTAATTTAAATGAAAATCTTAGAAGATATTAGAGATTTAAAAAGCGGGCGCAGAGCGCGTTGGCAGCGGCTGGGTAGTACAGGATAAGTAGGATTGTAATTCATATTACTTTGGCTTCATAGTAATTGCGAATATCATGTGTGTTCATTATACTCAAAATAAACCTAATAGTATTATTCTAAGTAAGAGACCGCGAAATGGCTTAGATGTTTAGATTTTTGGATGTTTGTTTCTCAATGATGCAAAGACGGCCAAACGGATTTAGATCGAATTTGGCACAAAGATATATTATATCATGGATACGTAACAGATAGGACACCTACTTTATCCCGGTAGTAGGTTCCCGGGTGATATTTTCCGACAGCTATACGCACCAAGCCACTGGCAAAAGTACTATTCCTATAATTATGTTCGGTGTCTGGTAAATGATTGAGTGTCTGTATAGGTAAAATAGGAGTGTTAAGAAAAACCAGGAAGACTTATATTCAACTAAACCAAGCCCTATGTCGCAGTCTTCTTACTCTGAATACTATTACTTTTATTTAAAAAAAACACCAACACACATGATGTTCTCATAAACTATGAATCCTAAGTAATATGAGTTATAATCCTACTACTAATAATATTATAAATGTGAAAATATGTATGATTGGGTGTTTGTTTCTCAATCACACAAAAATGGCTGAATGGATCTGGATCGAAAATAGCACACACAGTCTATATTACCTATATAACCTGGAATAACACATTCTTACCGCGGTAGTACGTCCTCTTGCATTAATTTCCGACATCCACGCGGGCGAAGCCGCGGGCAAAAGCTAGTCTATACAAATAAATAAAATTGGAGTGTCTGTTTTTAACATTAAAATAACTACTTTTTACTAAGTGTATATGGATGTATACATGGTTCATATACCAAAACAACATTTTTTACAATTTTTGTCTGTCTGTCTGTCTGTCTGTCTGTCTGTTCGTTCCGGCTAATCTCTGAAATGGCTGGACCGATTTTGACGGAACTTTCACTGGCAGATAGCTGATGTAACAAGGAGTAACTTAGGCTACTTTTATTTTAGAAAAAACAAATAATAGTTTAAAAAAACTATAAACACGCAGAATTTTGAGACGTATGTCAGCGTAGTTTTCAAGGACAGTTTTTATGAAAAACTTTTTGTTAAATACCACGCGGACGAAGTCACGGGTAACAGCTATTACCTATAATATAACCTGAATTAACACATCTTACCGCGGTAGTACGTCTTCCTGCGTTAATTTCCGACATCCACGCGGGCGAAGCCGCGGGCAAAAGCTAGTTTACTAATAAAATCTTAAGATCTTTTCTTCACACTGAATGACTGAACCATAGAAGAAACTAATGGAGTCTAGTTTTTAAATAAAGTAGTCCAAGAAACAGCATGATACTGAATGAATAAAGATCTAAATACCGCAGTAAAGATCATAGTCTACATTGTTTCAACAACAATAAAAATTAAAAAACACATTACTCTATGCAGTCAGAAAAAAAAAAAAAACAAAACAGCTATTGAAATTGGTGATAATAATAAAGGTGGTTGGTTGCTGTTTTGTTGCTTAAGTATTGTGAATAACTTAACCATATTTAAGCAACAAAACAAGTGTTTCAGTTTCTAATAAATAGCACATGTTTAATACTTAGACAAGAATAACTTATTGTAATTGTGAGACGAGTTGGATAGATTCTTTGAAAAACTGGAAGGAGGACTCGTAGGCTCGCAATAGATGGAGGAAGTGGAGGGAAGGCTTTTCCCCAGAACCTGGACAGTGAAGGCTAGTAAAAAAAAAACTTCTCTATGAGGTAAACAGTAGGACATAATTATCAAACCTATACATTTTCAGTTCTAGCTGATTTCAGATTATATATAAGCTTTTGGTACAGAGATAATTCATAAGTCAGCTTAAACTGGAAACATATAGTTTGATTAATGTTGTCATGTGTATCATATAATTTTTGATCTGTCAAGGAGTCAGTCAGAAATAAAGGTTGCTGGTTCCTAAGGTTAGTAGGTAATTAATATGGAATAGGGAAGGCATGTCATAGCAAACAAAGGTTTCACCTACTGTCAAATAATTATAATAACTTGATAAGTGTTAAACTTATCGGAATACACGATAGGAACACATATTCATATTGAATCAAGAACTATCAATCAAAAGGTAAAGTTAAATTTTACGATTTCATTATAAAGTTATTCAATGGAATTAAATTAACTACGACGGTTGCCTTGATGATTTCCATGATTATAAGTATGTATAGCCATATATGTTATGGTTCATCATCATCATCATCATTTCAGTCGTAAGACGTCCACTGCTGGACTTAGGCCTCCCCCAATTTGGGGGCCCCCAATTGTTCACCATTTAGCCTGGCACTGACCTGCCAATTGCAAAATTACCTACAATACTCATAGACAAACTCACGCCTTAGAAACTATAGAACGCCACCTGCTATAATCCTTACATACTCCTTTTGCCTTGTTTAACTTCATACATCTGGTCATACACGCACTCCGGTTTCCAGTAATACACTGACCTGACCTGTTAGTGACCCTGACTGCTTAGACTGAGGTCGTGGGTTCGATTCCCACCCAGGACAAATGTTGTGTGATGAGCACAATCATTTGTTCTGTGTCTGGGTGTAATTTATCTATAATATGTATGTATTTAGAAATATATAAGTATATTTATCAGTTGTCTGGTTACCATAGTACAGGCTCTGCCTAGTTTGGGATCAGATAACGGTGTGTTGGTTGTCCTAACATATATTTATATTTTTTATTTACACCTGACCCAAAAATCATAAAGATAACTTGAATTTCATGGATTCCCTGGAGCGTTCACTTTAATTGTTATTAATTGGGCCGCAAAAGGCCGATGATGAATATGGTTACTACTGAGATCAACACAAACTAACAGACCCTCACCAGTAACTGGGCATATCTAATAACTGATCCTCATTAAAAAATCAAGGCAACAGCTGATCAATGAGGATTTGAACCAGGATTATATTTGGGTATTGCTTAAAAGACTGGGTTAGTGTGCAAGGAATTCCAGTTATATTATCTTGAAATATTATTAGTTTTATAATTTACCAGATTTTTTATATTGGTTAGTATTCAAATGGGACAACAATGGGATCCATTCAAATTTTTATGGCACCTTTTATTTGATTAACTAGGTTTTTTTTTTACAATAAACATGTGTTGATTTTTAAATGTAGCAATAAGGAAAATCCCTCTTCATTAAATCATAAAACATGTGTTATACCTGTTTCATCTGACATTATCTATTAAGAATACTAATATTCACAGATAATTTTAATAGATTTTTATGACAACATCAGAGATAATCTTGAATAATTATTTCTTGGTTACCAGTTACTTAGTTCATCTGTTTAATAAGTATGTATTAGATACCGCGGTCAGTGGGTAGTCTTCATTCATAGATAAATAAGTTTATAATATGTTATATCCTATAGTTATTGCTATCATGTACTAAAATATTCAAATGCACACAAATTGTAAGGGCATGGCATGTTGCTACAAAGTAATACCGTAAAAACAAGTTATCTTTAAGATTATTTTTTTTATCTTGAAAAGATAATTCTTCAAATCTCAAAGCTCAGTAACATGCTGTATGACTGACATGCGATTATCAACCTTATTGCGAGACACTAAGTTTGCAATTATGGTGCAAGGGGATTGTATCTTTAATTCGAATTACTTGATTAATTATAGAAGTAATAGGTAATTATGTTACTAATGACTATTGACCCGCAGCAGTGCCTGTTTGCACATTAAACATGCTATAATAATTATTAATAGCGTCTAAGAAATAATCGTCTGTCGTGAAACGACGATAAGCACGTAAACATTTAAAAAACTACGTGATAACAATACACCATTGTTGATACAAAGATAACATTTTTTAAATCATTTTTGAAGCCAGTGACACGTAGAAATAGAACCATAGAACAGCCTAGTACGTCTACAATAGATTGAACTTCATTATTCTACCAGTTAAACAATATAACATGAATCAAGACCCACCTTGTAAATGGACCACTTATATTAGTTATTTGACCAAGTATTTTTTCCACTGTCCGCTTGTCGCCTTCGCGGGCGGCGTTTAATAGCTCCTGGCCCCTTCCCATGGCCCATTAATGTTAACAACCACACACAAAAACAACACGAAAATCAAACATTTCAATTTTTACACTAGACTTCACTCACTACACATTACAACTTCATTGATCGCGCCGCCATGTTTGAAAATTTGACGTGAGTGCGCTCTAGCGGCCTACGAAGGAATCGATATCGAGTACGGAACAACCTCAAGGCGCTTACTACCTACTAAAACTGAGGTCATAGAATACTAGTTTTTTCCAAGGCATTGTTAGAGAATATTATTATTTCACAGTCTTCATAAAAAAGTAATTATTATGAATTATACGACTATTACTACTTCCCCTAAAAGTGTGCAGCCACTCATATATTTTATAGAAACTTTGAGACATATGTTTTGCCCGATATACCTGGTCCATAGAATCAGGCTGTTCATTTAATAATTAAAACCAAGTATTCTTAGGTTGATGACCCAGTTCCACTGTTTGTTTTGCCTTTTATCTATTTATGAAGGTTCGCACATAGGTACTTAAGAAGACTAATAGGTAGTTGTCATTTTGAAAGTTTTGTGCGAATACTTTTGAATTGTAAACATAGTAGGTATCTTTTTCTCTCAACTTCCAGTTTGTCTTCTAACTTCCTTCTTCTTTTATCTGTTTCCTGATTATTTAAAACTTTACTTTTTTAATCATGTTTAAAGATATGGTGTTTCATTGCTATTTTAAATCCTTACTTATCTGTGCAAGTTCTATTTTATTTCATTCGGTAAATTAAATAGGTCACCTCGTTCAGCTCATTCGTTGCCGTTTTTCCTGTCACCGTCATTTTGCTGTCAGTGTCATCCGGTTCGGTAGACAATTGTGTTGTTTTTCTTTCCAACCGTGTATTGACTTGATTGTGATATCGCAGGGGACAAAATGTGAATAATTTTATTACTGTGTCTTATATTATCATAATCTAGTTCGTTACCCCAATAATTAGTTAATATTTACCACAAGGTCGTTGTTATATTGCAGCGAAGTGATATTGTCAGTGTCAAAATGATCAGCTGTTCCGAATTATTTATTTTCTAGAGTAGTCGGAGAAACTGTTGCTGTAGTCTAATTAATTTAATAAAACGTTACCTAACTTGGATGTGTAAAAATGCTCACTACAATGGGTGGTAGATTTTATTTAATTTTAATTTCCTTACTGTACTTTGCTGGTCTCGTTGCTGCACAAGGTAAATAATCATAATTTATAATATACTTTATTATTTAGATACTATTGTATGGTATTATGAGGTCGCTTTAAGATTTGTAAAAATATGCAAGCCAAAAAACGTATACTACTAACCCATCCATGGGCTGCATCTCATACCTACCCATTTTTTTATAAAGTGTATCACTGTATTGGGTTGAGGAGGTCAAATAGGCAGTTACTTCATGTAAAATTCTGGTATCCAGCTGCATCCGGCTAGACGGAAGCCGATCCTAACATAGTTGGCATAACGCTAGACAGATGATGATAACAACTGCATCACCGTATACTACTAAGGTACTAACTGCTGGTGTACTGGAGTGTCATAATTTTGTATATAAACTAAGATGGAGCTGTAGAAACACATCTGAATATTGTATCATAAAAAGCATTTATGTGTACTCTTCACTACACTTATCCAATTGTTTCATTGTTCCAGATACCAACATTACAATACCTTTAAACAAGGCTTTAGCATTTGATGACAAGGAAATTTACGGATCATTCATTACATTAAGTGGAAAGTCAAATGTATATGTGGATTTCAGTAATGTTAATAAGAGTTTAGAATTCATTGTTCTTCAAGTACACAGTCATATGTTCAACATCACTCTTACAATGTATGACAAATACACAAAAAGTAATGCTACTGGGACTAATGTGGGCTTTGTGAGTTTCTTAGACGATGGTGGCACATTTGAAATATCTAATTATAATAAGAACATTACTGCGCGTGCATATATTTCAGTGCATGGCTACGTAAAAGAAGGTATGATGTTTTTTTATTTCACTATTATCTCCTCAGCTATTTTTTGCAGTGCCTTTTCCTAGTGTGATGAATAACATGTGAACATATGTCACATTAATACTAAAAACACAATAAATATTTGGATATTTATTTGTAGTTTTATAGGATAAACTCTTGCATGAAAAAAAAAATCACTGGAAAAAACCAAAACCACAGCCAAATTGGTTTTAAAAAACGTACCTACATGTCTGAACGAAAACAAAGAAAGTTATAAAAGTAAATGAGGTTGGTGACACATAGATTCAACATAATACTCCTACACATAGTAATCTTGTGTGGTTTTCCTGTATTGTCCTTGTGCAGATGTATAACATGCCTTCTACAAAGATACATATATTAAATTTATCAATATTGAGTAGGAGAGCAGTGGTGGCCCAGACATATCGGCCCCGACCTATCTGTTGTAGGTCAGGAACCCAGGCTAGCGCTTTAGTTTGTGTAAATAATTGCATCACTCCTGCCCTCAATACGGAGAAAGAAAACATTGATAGTAGTCCTAGACCAAAAATTCGAACAAATGCCCACTCCCTCTCACTGATAGGAGGCCTGCACTGATAGGAGGCCTGTGTCCCAGAAGTGGGAATAATATAGGCTGATTATGATGATGAGTAGGTTAATGTAACAGGTTCTTCAGTGAAGGCTGTTCAAGTGAAAGTACTTCAGGGCCAATTTTTCCATAGTCAGAGAACTTTTGTTTGAAGATTAAATAAAGTGGTTTGTGAGTGTTTATTAAAAATTAAATTATGTTGGTGGCACTCAAGAACAGCTAGACCGATTTGGCAATTCTCTGTTTTAATCATTTCCCCATTTCGTCCCGTGCGTGTCGTAAAAGGCGACTAAGGGACTTACTAGAGAATGGGCAGCAGCCTCTCTTCTCTATGCATTTTACCACCATACTGCTATCGCCAACCCGCCTGCCAAGCGTGGCGATTATGGCAAAGCCCCCCAAATTGGGGGAGGCCTAAGTCCAGCAATGGACGTCTTACGGCTTTAATGATGAATGATGAGGTCGAATCAGGTCTGGAGAACAAAAAGTGTAAAATTACCAGGAAAATGTGAAAATTCAGGAAAACTGAAAATGTATTTTGTATGGTAATTTGGACAGGACAACGTCGGGCAAGTCAGCTAGTCGTAAAGAATACTATCAAACAGTCGTATTTATTCTTCTGATGAAAGTTTTCACACTATTGAAAGAACTGGTTTCTCATCGATTTTTCGACCACTCACTGTAAAGGGTTCCGTAGTTGAGATAAGTATTTAAGTACCTGCGCATGTATAACCAATATGCTTATGATATTTTCTTGTGACTAATATTTATGTGAAAAACTGTTAAAAACAAATTATTGTGATCAAAAGCTATTCACATAAATAGCAAAGTCACTCAAAACATCATAAGCATTTTGGCTTTGGGCCGATCCTTTCTGCCTACCGCTCCCTTCTCAACGTCACTTCTAAGTTGATATGGTATCGCGTGTCTGCCAGACTACGTCCCGGACACGATACGACGCGCTCGTGACTATAAACCAGGCATACAGCAAACGTTGATCCAAAACCCATATTTTCAGATCCAATACCTGGAGGATGTAACATGGAGTTGCTAGATCTTCACATATTGCCATTCCTTAATACCCAGACATTCTCCGAATACATATATGTAGAAGCTGCTGCGCCAGCTGGAGTACCCGAAGACCGTGACTGTGTATACCCTTTGCAAGCAAATATGACATTCTATATGATGTACCTGCCAGAACTAAACTTCTACGCTGACCCTTATTTTGCTGGCATCAGGAATATGATGACCCTCAAGGGCATTGAGAAATATGGAACAGTTGTAAGCATGTTTTTTTTATTTGCTTTATACCGGTTTTTTTATACAAGTGCTGCTATATTTATTTACTTATAGCCTTTATTCAGATTGATAGTTGTAGTACAAAACGCTAAGTTTGAGTTCTGAGTCGCTGTGTGCCCTTTGGCAAAGATCTCCAACCCCTACCATTTCGAAGGAATGCCTTCTGTACCAGTGGCATTGTTTTTTGTTGTTATTTAGATAAGCTACCCCTGAACCTGGGACTTTGGTTCCTTTTTTAGAGTTCCGTACTCAAACGGGATCCTATTACTAAGACTCCGCTGTCCGTCCGTCCGTCCGTCCGTCAGTCACCAGGCTGTATCTCATGGACCGTTATAATTAGTTGAAATTTTCACGGATGATGTTTTTCTGTTGCCGCTTTAACAGCAAATACTTAAACAGAATAAAATAAATATTTAAGTGGAGCTCCCATACAAAAGACATGATTTTTTGCCGTTTTATAGATAATGGTACTGAACCCTTCGTGCGCGAGTCCAACTCGCACCGAGCCGGTTTTTGTGATTGCGGAGCCTCTTCTTTTTCCTCTCTTAGGGTCGTTAGGTCTTCTAGTGTTCTCCTGCGAGGTGGCGAGCCTCCTTGCCAGAGTGCCGCCATGGGATCTGGAGGCATAGGTCCTCGCCCACATGTGGGAGTGGCGCGAGGAGGTGAAACGCCAGGGCGAAACTCCGCTGCCGCGACAAATCGCGGCACGGCGGACAGAGCTCCGGTCTCATGACGACATGGTGGGTACGACTGTCGCAACCCAGCGCTGGGCTTGCCACAATAACGGCGGTAAGTCCCCTCTTTGAGGAGTGGATAGAGAGGCGCCACGGCGTCCTCACCTTTTGCCTGACGCAGGTTTTTACCGCGCATGGGTGCTTCGGGGGGTTCCTGTTCAGGATAAAGCGGGAGGAAACGCCCGGGTGTTTCCATTGCGAGGATCGTCTGGAGGACACGGTGGAGCATACGGTGGAGGTGTGCCCTGCCTGGGCGGAGCACCGCCGTGTCCTCATGGAGGCGATCGGTGGCGGCGACCTCTCGCGTCCGGCCCTGGTGCGAGCCATGGTACGGAGCGAGAGGGCATGGGAAGCCGTCACCTCCTTCTGCGAAGCAGTAATACTCACGAAGGAGGAGGCGGGGCGTTTGAGGGAGTGGCAGTCACTGCGCCTTCGCGTCCCTAGCCGCCGCAGGAGGAGACGCGTCGGGCGTAGGTAGTCGATAGCGGACTCCCTGCCACCGTAGGCGCGGGCTTGCGGGCGGCGAGCAATGGGTAGCTCGCCGCCCAGTAAGGACCAGGCCCGTGTCGACGGCGCTTAGTGTTCCACGCGCGCCTCAAAGAGATGTCAGCAGTAGTGAAGGGGTCTGCTAGAATCGATGCCTGTCAGGGCTGCGAGATTTGTTCGAAAGAGACACCGTTGCCCTGGCACATAGGCAACTGAAGGAACACGGATGGGTTTTAGTCAGTAAAAGTCTGACACGCCCTCCCGCTCCACCCAAGAGCTAGAGAAGTCATTTGATGATTTCCACACACAAAAAAAAAGGTCTTCTAGTGTATCATCGTCTGTAGATATTGACTTTATGTGAAGATTTTGTTTTTACTTTTTTTTTTTTGAGGAGTTCCTTTCTGATCTCTATTATAGATTAGTCTTTGGGAAAATCTTATGTTAGGTTAGTAGCAAAGCATTTATTATATCCTCCATTTTCCTCTATGCAAGTCAAAAGGCTCTATCAATCCGTCAGATATTTATATATTGACTATCAGGAATCGTATTTTTTGGATTCCCTTGCAGACGGTATGACCAAATCTCGCGGTAAGCATAAGGACACTACGCCGTTCAATCGGGAATGTGTGATACTTCCTGTGCCTACTAGTTTTGATGCAAGTTCATTGACGTGAGTTGAGATTCTCATCTGATAGCGTTAACTACGTCTAGCAATTTTGTCTGACAGAACGGTGTTGATCTTTAGATCCTCATTTATGTATTTGTTAAGTGGTAGGGTATATCTAGCATGGCTCGCAATATCCTGCTTTAGAATCATTCGAAAATGTCTATGTTGTAAGCATCTGGATCGAAAACTAACCTGGTGAAAGCCCATCTTGGCCAAATGAAAGTAGCTGGATACGAAATTCAAATTAATTGTTGATGGGCCGTAAATCAAGCCTATCACATGAAAGCAAGATTGCTATTTACAAGACTATCCTCAAACCAATCTGGACCTATGGAGTCCAGCTGAGTGGTACAGCTAGCAATAGCAACATAGAGATTCTCCTATCATAATAAAATGGTTTTTTCTTGCAAGATTCCTTACATCGCCATGCCGGGTACTCGACGGATGTTGAGTGCTTACCCTGGCACTGGAGCCATTTACGCTGTTGTGGCGACGAAAACTGATGCGTCTAACAACATTGCATCTTACTCTGTTTACGTACCGAGCTACAGTTATGGATGTACCGACTTCGCTGAAGGGGGCTGCGAGATGATTGGTAAGTTTTCATATGTAACTTTTGTTTTGAACCTGCCAATTCTAGCATGCATCACGGTCTTACTCCTTGGTTGAACGCCAAATGGTGCATACACCACAATGTCTGACACAGTTATGAGCGAGCTGCAAGTGGAAGCTGCATCAAGGATCAACAGCACAACTTATGTGTTGTGCTTACGAAGCACACGTAGCTCTTATTTAAAAGATTTCAAAAAAAGGTTCACAACTCAATTGTTTTTTTTTTCCGCCATTTTGTTACCTCAGAAATTCTTCTTTGGTTTGTCTTTGCTTTGCTTCGTATCCTTTGTACGGGGACTTGGGTATGATATGACTATGGTGGCGGTTTTTTTTTTTTCACTTAGTTAATGTTGATGATGTCAATAATAATTTTCTGTCACTGTTATTTAGTAAGCATTTTTCGTCACCAAAATATTTGGTGTTTCATACAAACCTATACGGTAAAGATTAAATATGGCAGATTTTTTTATTTTTAAACCGATGAAAAATTTTTACATCACGGTTATGTACCGTGAATTATGAATTCGTTGCATAAGGGCGTAGTATTACAATTAACGTAAACTTTCAGATGACTGGTTCTCACAGATATTATGTATATTACTGCTGTTTGTTGGCGTGTTCTTATGTTTCTTCGGACATCGGTTCTTCAAGACTGAAATGTTTTTCGCTGGATTCTTCAGTGGCGTCATTATAACATACATATTACTAGCTTTGTTATCGGATGTTGATAAATCTGGTAAGTAAAATGGAAACTAAACATTTTTGGCTTATGACCGTTTTCACTAACACTAGGTACCTACCGAAAGCCAAAATAAAAGCATGCTGTTGAGTTTTCAACTTTCGTCGTTAAGCAGAGCGTTGAATATCGTTTGACAGTAAAAACGTGTAGCCTAGTGTTCGTGAAAACACCCGAAAAAGAGTATTTAGTGATTCGGACGCAAGCAAATAGTATTAACCAAATATTATTTTAGCCCTGCTGGCCGCATCAGCGTTGTCTGGTCTATTCTTCGGTGCGATATGGTGGCTATTCTGGTGGCTGTACGGCATACCAGTGCTCGCTGTATTATTGCCTTCACTGAATCTTGGGTTCTTACTGGCTTCCATCTTTTACTATAGACTACCAGGTAAGGGATCAGATTTTTTTTTAAAATTTTGTGAGATTTAAATGAATAGAATTGAATATTTTTATTTGCATTCAAACATGGTACATCATGGTCTTATTCGTAGAATTGGATTCTTGCATGTTTCAACAAGGACTTGCATTCATATATTTAAATAATAATAAAAAATAGGAATAAAAGGTATTATTCCTTTGTTACAATAGAGAACCAGAACAGCGTTTCAGCAACTAGATTTTTTAGAAAGATGGTCCATCTTTCTTCTACTTACTTACCTGCTAAGCTGTGTAGCTTGATTTAAGTTAATAGACGAAATAATAAAAATACTGTTAAGAAACACAAAAAAAATCTGCATGCTATCTGCATTTTACCTTGATTTTTTGATAAAACATAGTCTTAAAAATAATCACCCCAAAACAAATAAAACTAAAATATGACCATAAGTTACAAAAAAAGACTTCAATCAACACTTTTTCGTTATTTTTTTTTTTTCAAATAACTTTCATTCTGCTTCACTATTTTTGCCAATTTTTTCCACAAAATAGTTTTTTGTTTTTTAACCAAAACCAATATTTTAGGAAACATAGTATATTTGGCATGGGACTTCAATTTCTGGAGCCTGTTCGTGCTGGTGATGATGCTGACTGCACTAGCAGTGGTCCCCGTATCCTATGCTGCGAACATACTATGCTGTGCCGTGCTCGGCGCGTACGCAGCCGTGCTGTCCATCGACTATTACATGGGATCTAACTATAAGTTCGTCATTATCAACGTCATTAGAAGAGCTGTCGTCCCGCATTTTAATAAGGCTTTCTTGGCGCCACCTGATTCTCAGTGGAGAGGTGAGTTATAACTACATAATTATGTTTGTCTACGCCCATATACTTAGGGTTTATTTTTCAATAGTCAGGTAACTTTTATCAGATGTATAAATGTTGCGGTCTGACAGCTTTTGTATGGGAAATATGTCAAACTATCAGATTTATTCTTCAGATAAAAGATCTGACCCTTGAAAAATCAGCCCTTTATCAAATTCGAATTATAAACTTCAAAACAAGTATATATGTGCATTTCAAAACACAATACAGAATCTTATTATTATTACACTTTTTCTTCAACAAAAAAAATGTTTTATAACAGTTTTTTCCAATACCATACAGGGCCAAATCCAAGAAGTTAATATCACCAAGGAGTTTCCATCCATTATTTTTCACTAATAGAACGCAAATATTTGGGACATCCATTCATAGAGCATTACAAAACAATTTCTTAATCTTTGAACTTTGATCTTTGATTTAGTAGGTTCAATCCCAATATAATTATCAGAGTAGATAAAGTAGTGTATGAAACTGCACAGAACTAGGTATAAGTACACTCGTCTGATACAGTTAAAATTTTCGCCTACGGCTCGGTTTTTAAACACTCACTTGTGTTTTAATGCGCCTCAATATGCAACAAGTATCAGAAACGACTATCATAATATATAATTTATTTGTTTTACTTTTTCTTCAGCATTATTGACAAATAATATTGGCACGTCCTGGGTCCAATTTGTAGGTCGGACTTAGTGGTATTGAGTTTTGTCACTCGAAATTTTACAGTAGATAGAGCCGGTTGATGACAAATACCACTATAAAGTAACAGGCGAAATCTGAGTTTTAGGTGCACCTCTACATAAACCTTAAGACGTGATATAATATAAAATTCTAAACTACGTAACACAATATTAATCATAATCTTGTGCGTACACAGTACACGTACTTCCACATACTTACGCCTGCGCCACATCCTAACTTTCGCCGCGCGACCAGACGACTTCCCACCTTGAGAAGCAAATACGTACTGAGCCCATGCGCAGGCGTAAGTATGTGGAAGTACGTGTGTCCCACAATCTGAATCATTTTGAAGAATATTGCTGATCAATTGCTTCACATGTCCGAAAAAATTGTTTGCTCAACAACATAAATAACGCAATGAATGTTGTTGAAAATATAAATGATTCAGAGCTTTATCTCACTGTACGCGATGTTTTTATGAAACTATTGAGTATGAATGTCGATGGCTTTAAGAGTAGAGGGAGACCAAAGAAACGATGGATGGACTGTGTGAATTATGATATGGATAGAAAGTGGGTGACTACTGAAATGACGACTAATAGAGAAGTGTAGAAGAAAAAGATATGTTGCGCCAACCCCAAATAAATTGGGATAAGGGCAGGAGACTGATGATGACGCGATGTTCTTATGCGCGAGCGCATAATATTAAACGTCCTTTAGGTGACTAACCTATTACATACATTGTAGATAGATTAGCTTATGCCTAGGCGCATATATATATGTGTTAAATGGGAAATTACCTATCATTGCAATAAGAAATTTACATTAAACTTATTAAACGAAAATATCTCCGTAACACACTGACCTCTTCAATTTATCTATGGCTGTGTTTTCAAAACAAAACTGTCTTAATGAGAATGCGTCATAATGCATTTGGCTTTAATTTAGTCTTTGCTTAGTACCTATTCAAATGTTTTGATTATGTAACTAAATATTTTAAACATTTACCGTAGTTATAGATATGTAAATTATATAAAATCATGCGAGATAAATCTGTGGTCCTGTTATTTCCTCCAGTGATTTGGGATTTGATTTGTTGTTCAGACAATGGTCCTTGTATGGAAATACCCTTAAATGGACCATTCTTCATCAAAATGAAAGTTATTAAAGAACTACCGAAATTTCAAAACAAATGGTATTCTAATTTCTCTTCTCTGAAGTTCCCTGTTGCAGTCACTTAATGGAATTGTGCCCTATTTTTGGGTGGGACATCATCAAATGACGTCTCCCGCTCTGGATGGAGCAGGAGGGCGTGTCAGACTGTTACTGAATAAGACCTACCCGTGTTCCTTCAGTTGCCTGTGCCAGGGCCACGGTAACTTTTTCGAACTAATCCGCTATCCTAGCAGGAATCGTTCCTCGCGGACCCCTTTAATATGTGCTGACATCTCTATGAGGCGCACGTGGAATACAACGCGCCGCCGACCCGCGCCTGGTCCTAACCGGGCGGTGAGCTACCCATTGCTCGTCGCCAACAAGCCCGCGCCAACGGTGGCCGGGAATGCGCTTTGGAATTCCGAAGCCCAGGACGTCCCTTGCGGTAGCAAGGGGCGTAAGGCCGCAGAGATTGCCTCTTCTTCACGTACTCCGCCTCCTCCTTCGCAAGCATTACTGCTTCGCAGAAGGAGGTGATCGCTTCCCATGCTCTCTCGCTCCATACTATGGCCATGATTTTGCCGCCGCCGATTGCCCCCACGAGGACACAGCGGTGCTTCACCCAGACCTCCACCGTATGCTACACCGTGTCCTCCAGGTGATCCACGCAATGGTAACACCCGGGCGTACGAAACTGCGCCTTGAATCAGTAAAAATTTGTAGGCAACTCCAGCATCAAGCTTATAGTAGGTCATCAAACGCTTCACTTGTTAATTTCTGTCTTCCATTCGGCATATTTTACTCGAAGTGAAATGTGTCAACTCAAAATGAATCAAAAGTTTTAAAAAAAAACTTTAGAGGTGTCAAGGGACACCCGGATGGAACGAAGTTCCTTTCCAGGATTCATAATAGTTATAATTTTTTAATTATTATTATGTACAAAAAACCTGTATACACTCAACAAAAATATTCTCTCTCTCTCCCTATCTCCTTCTCTCTCCCTCTCTCTCTACCTCTCTCCCCCTCTCTCTACCTCTCTCTCCCTCTCCCTCTCTCTCTCCCTCTCTCCCTCTCTCTCTCTCCCTATCCCTCTCCCCCTCTCTCCCCCTCTCCCCCCTCTCCCCCTCCCCATTACCCTCTCCCCCTCCCCCCTCTAACCCTCTCCCGTCCTCTCTCCTCCCTCCCTCTACCCCTCTCCCCTTTCCCTCTCTCCCCCTCTACCCTCTCCCCTCTCCCCCTCTCTCCCTCTCTACTCACAACAAAAAAAAACAACAACATACAAAATATATACGGTCGAATTGAGAAACCGCGTCTTTTTTTTGAAGTCAGTTAAAGCATGTCGTGACAACTTTACGTAAGAATTTTATCCGTCTAGCCCCCTTTCACAACGCGCGATAAGGAACTTCGTTCCAAAAAGAATTAGTAAAACAAGCCAAGGATGTTCAATTTCGGCATTCGCTTACAGCATGCTCGAAAAATTAAATGAGCAAATAATAATGTTCATTCCTATGTAATTTTGTCGGGGACGAATGTGGTATGAAACAAAAATGATTGGACCGTACATCACATCATCATCATTTTTATCAACTGAAAGACGTTCACTGCTGGACATACCCCTCCCCCAAGCTCCACCACTTCGGCCGGTTTTGTGCTTCCCGCATCCAGCGGATTTCTGCGGCCTTCACAAGGACCGTACACTCGAGTAAAGGTCTGGAATAAGCTTTACTGTGAACCTTAGCTTACCTAACAGTCCTTCCAATGAACGAAAATCTTAAGTCGAAAGTGTCAGTTTAGGATCATTAGTACCAGTAATAGTCGCTTATTTAAATTTACCCTATGACTACTTATTTAATACAATCATGTCATTTGAGGCCAAGATTTCTAACTCTGACAGTTTTAGTAGTGGTTCTATAAATTAATACGTGAAGCAAAAACTTTGTCCCCCTTTTTACGAAAATTACGCGTATGAAAGTGAAAAAAAACTTTTTACCAAAAAATTTAACCGCCGAAAAAACTGAAAAGCAAAAAATAATAAACGCTTAAAATTATGAGTCGGCGCTTTGAGTGATCTTTGTTCATTGGTTTTTCAGCGCCGACTCATAATTTTAAGGTTTATTATTTTTTGCTTTTCAGTTTTTTCGGCGGTTAAATTTTTTGGTAAAAAGTTTTTATTTTATACTTTTTTGTGGCTTTAATGTACTTATAATACTTGGCAAGGTATACCCTATCCAATGAATAAAGAATTATCGAAATCGGACTACTCTGTATAAAGTTATGCGTGGTTAAACATTACAATCAGTGAGTGAACAATCAATCATCCCCTGTTTTCCGACCCTTAGGGTTCGATTTTGTTTTCCAAATTTATATGGGACCACCCTCGGAGTATACCCTTTCCAATAAAAAAAGAATTATCACAATCGGACTACTATGTAAAAAGTTATGCGTGGTCATACATAAAAAAAAAACAAACAAAAAAAAATATACGCGTCGAATTGATAACCTCCTCCGTTTTTTTCGTCGGTTAAAAAGCTAATACCCTTATACAGTAGTAGTTTATGTAAATTTTCTTGTAGGTACTTATTTCTAATGCAATAGCATTAGAAATAAGTACAGACCTACAAGAAAATTTATTTAAAAATAATCGTGGTCGAATTTCGACCTATTGGCGACCATTTGTAATTATAATCCTGTATATATAGTTACCTATTTGTTACGGTCGCGAATAGTATTTTGATCAACATAGTTAACCTGAAGGCAATTCTCGTAATTAAACTCGTTCAAAATTTCGTCGCAGTCTCATTTCGGCGACAACCAAACGTCAAAAAATTGCTAAAAATGTATGGAACCTCAGGGTTTAATTTTGACAGAATGAGACTGAGATCAGACTGTGAACGTTTTTAAAATTACGAGTATTTACTCTCTGAAATTGAACTGCAATTTGCAAAAAAAAAAAACATTTCGCGGACTACCTTTGCGAATCATCCTTAACCCTTTCATCTCTTCTTGCAGATGTCGCCCTGGCATTCATGTGGTTGGTGCTAGCAACCCTGGGGTTCATGTTTCAACACTGGCACAACATGGCCCGGCCCCCCTTCCCCCCACCACCGAGGGCTGTGAGACCAAGCATGTCTGAACCGATCTCCTATGGCTCGTTTTATTTTTTGAGACGGTAGGTTAATTTATATAATTTTCTCATTCAATCATAGGGTTACCTCCTATTTGACGTTTAATTTCGAAATAAAAGTTAGCCTAGACAACTCTTTGTAAAGTTCCCATTTTTGACATTTTACCCTTTGTTTTACATTCTAACTAAAAAAAAATCCAGGTTAGGCTGAAAAACAGCACCCCTTTTTCAGTTGTCACGAGATTATTCATATGGTCACTATTCTTCGGATTGGTATTGAGAAAATGATCTATAAAACGAATCATACAGACCTACAAATTCCATTATTTTTTTCGACCTGTTTTGACTTAATTGCTGATTTATCTTGGGGTTTCCTAAATATGATTCTGAGACCAGTTTTTTTCTGTCACATCTGAGTTTTTTGAAACGATCATTTATAATAAAAAAACACGTAAAAATTGCGTTATTCTGGAAAAAAAATAAGTTTGTAGTTAGTTTTTTAAAATTTTAAATGTAAAAGTATGTTATGTGACGAACAACATTTTAAAAACTTAATTTGTGGAACCGTTTTTAGGGTTCCGTTGCCAAATAGAAAAAAACTGAACCCTTATAGATTCGTCATGTCTGTCTGTCTGTCTGTCTGTCCGAGTATGTCACAGCCACTTTTTTCTGAAACTATAAGAGCTATGCTATTGAAACTTGGTAAGTAGATATATTCTGTGAACCGCATTAAGATTTTCACACATAAATAGAAAAGCAAACAATAATATTTGGGGTTCCCCATACTTAGAACTGAAACTCAAAAAAAAAAATTTCATCAAACCCATACGTGTGGGGTATCTATGGATAGGTCTTCAAAAATGATATTGAAGTTTCTTATATCATTTTTTCTAAACTGAATAGTTTGCGCGAGAGACACTTCCAAAGTGGTAAAATGTGTGTCCCCCCCGCCTGTAACTTCTAAAATAAGAGAATAATAAAACTAAAAAAAATATATGATGTACATTATCATGTAAACTTCCACCGAAAATTGGTTTGAACGAGATCTAGTAATTAGTTTATTTTTTAATACGTCATAAATCGTAAACCACAATTTACCTTTCATTCAGCCAACTCAAACATAAAAATAAAATAAAAAACATTTAATTTCATAAACATAAACCTTATGCATAAACCGTGAATACCTGCAGGTTTGTACGGAACCCTCGGTGCGCGAGTCCGACTCGCACTTGGCCGGTTTTTTCTGTAAAGCTTTTATTGAGCGATTTTCTCTTGTGAGTCAGGTTTGGATGGCTTCACACTTCATCAATCAACAGTAGTCAGCCATCATGCTAATATTCCACTTTCCTTGGTAGTCCATTTCCTTTACATCTCGATGTCATCTCTCTCCTGGTTCCTCACTAAATGCTTCTGAGTCATCAGGAAAGTAGCTCAAATGCATAAGAGAACCAAATTTTTTTAAATTTGGTTGACTTTAGTCTTGGCTTCGCTCGATTAGTGCATTTAGCCGATGCCACTTTAGATTGTAAACTGTTATTTATAGTATTTTCACAATTGTGGGTTTTATATTTAGAAGTTTTTAATAACAACGATACCTATGCTGCCAGTTATATAGCCATGCGAGGATATTTTGACATGTTGGTTTTTTTTATTTTGACCTTTTTTCCCGTAATCGGTTCACCAAAATTTTGGAAAAAGACTACTTGAACTTATAAGGTAATAAGTTGTACGCCTGTGTTATTATTAGGGTATCCCTATAGTTATACACGTTATAATATAAATATTTATCCTCCTTCAAACTGTACCTACAAATAAATAACCGTTTCGTTTGAGTGTTCCTAAATTAAATTATATCAACCATGGTCTTGCGCATATATCTTTATCGAAACA
Organism: Aporophyla nigra; assembly: GCA_947507805.1. Lineage (NCBI taxonomy): Eukaryota > Metazoa > Arthropoda > Insecta > Lepidoptera > Noctuidae > Aporophyla > Aporophyla nigra. Next base: position 17,699,021 of record OX382292.1, on the reverse strand, counting down.
ATATAACAGTCACAAAAAATACGGGGTGGCAGAGGCATCGATGCGTAAACTGTATCATGAATAAATCATCAGCGAAGAAATTTTCCGTCGATATTTAAAAAAAAAAAAAACACTTACATACAAAAATGCAATAACCAAGTGGTCAAAATTTATGGAATCGTTTTTTTTTAAGTCACGAAATTTTCTATCCCTTTTTTTAAGTTACTGACGAACTTTTCATCTCAGTGAGGTTCAGAATCATGTAGGTACTGGATCAAGGATAATAATTCAGGCGGCGTGATACCCCTGTGCCTCGGAAAGCACATTAAGCCGTTGGTCCTGCGCCTGATCTCTCTCCGGTCCTGTCGGTTCCATCGGACTATGAGAGTGAGGGAACAATGAGTACCCCTGTGTCTGTCTGCGCACACACGCCTGCACTAGAATATCTCCCGCGTCGATGGCTAGTCTCTGTTGAGATTGGCCGCCATGCCCACAATACGGTCTGGAGGATTAAATTAATAGTTTACTCGTTGACCTCCCCTGCCACCTTTTATGAGGCATTTCCTTGTTACGTCTCATTGTACTGGGAAGAGATAAGTACTATTCTTTCTCACTCACCTGTATGTAATACATAATTAAAATTGTATTATTTCCTGTATTTTTCAGGCCAACAAACCAGCAGAACATTGGTGACGGCAGCACGACGCCTGTCGATTCAAGAGTGCGCAACGAAAGGACTCCTCTACTGGCTTAGTTACTCGACAAAAAACTAGCATGAAAGTATAAATAAGGTGATAAGTAATACTTAACTTTTCTCCCATTTATTTAGTTTTTGCAGTGCATTACTGGAACGATCATTATTGGTATTATAACCTACTATTGAAAAAAAAAGATCTCATACTTTGGTTATTTAAAAGGTAACCTAAAAAAAAAAAAAATACTTACTTCCTTTCGTAACTCTTGCTCAATACGCGTTCAGTATCGCGGTTTTTTAATTTATTTCCCTACCTTTCCAGGGTGTATAAAATTCCTTGTTTATTATATGCCTCTGAGTGAATTTGGCCCTAATTATAACGATACCAAAATGCTTGAATACGACTGATTTATTTGGCAAATGACTCATGCCACTTTTTTCCAAAGACAATAATTAGTAGTATCTCTATTTAAAATTCTCGTCAACTAGTTACGGTAATTTCCATCCATTTCTTACGGTAATGGCATTATAACGACATTTTTTACTATAGTTTTAATGTAAAAACTCATTTACAAGTGTCCAGTCGCAAGTCGAGTGCGAATTACGGAATTTAAATAGATAAAATAAACTATCTTAGTACTAAACTTGGTTATTCACACAGCTTACGTTTTAGTAGCTACACTAAACGCCTTCTGCTTACGACTGGATGCGTGTAAATGACATTCTACCTGTTTAGAATATAAGTACTATAGAATATACCAAATATATTTTAAAAATATGGTCCTAGATTTTTGAGAAATACTGCGTTCGATCAATTTAGAATAAGTACTGAATTCTACTCAAAAGTATACTTTCTGGCTAATCATGCACTTCTTCGACACTGTAGATTAGCTTTTCTGTCTTAACTGGTTTTTAGAGGAAGTGCAACAATTATTTGCCAAATATTTATAGGCACATCGTTACTAGCGACCGCCATGAATAGTCAGCGACGGCAGTTTTTCATCTACCTACATTTACCAAGTTACCACAACCGGCTATACTTTGCGTATGGTACAAATATGTGTCAATACAAATTGAACTTTATGTTTATGAAAATAGGTATTAAATACCGGCTACCCTTTGTATGCCTCTAAAAAATATATGAACAGTGAGTATCGCTGACTATTTCTGGCGGTCACGAGTCGTAGTCTAGGAGGCTGTATCAAAATATTGTATACCAAAACTTAAAATTACTAAAACTAACAGATTTTATCGACTGTCTGTTGTCTAGTTTTATTGGTGAAGTAATAGTGAAGGTGATAATAATTTATGTAAAATTCAAGGAAAACCTACTTACTTATTTCCTCCTAGGTACGTCCTAATAATATATTATATTTTTAAATGTTTCTATAATTTTTGTATCCTAATATTTAAAAATGTAAATAATTATGTTAAAATAAGTGTACTAATTATTGATGTTATTTATTTGATATTATCCCATCATATCGAACGCGCTGTAAGACTGTATTGTGTGATTTTATATAGAAACTTGAATTGTAAATGTTTCCATTTTTACGCTAATAAATATGTTTTTTTTATCCTGACTTGCTCTGTTTAATTGGTGCGAAAAAACGTAGTGTAACTTTATAGCCAAAAATATTATATAAAATTATTTTTATTTTTGTCTGCGGAAAATTTAAAAGGTAAAATCTGCAATAGGATAAATACACGATAATACAACGAATATGTACAATAACATTTGTTCGTAACAAGACTATAAAAAGAATTCAATTCTAACAGCCACAAAAACTCGAATAATAATTACAGGACCCATGGGCGTACCCAGGGGGGGGCAGAGGGGGGCAGCTGCCCCCCCCTGGAGTTTGTGAATGTTCCTACTAACTATCTACATTTGTCGATAAAATTAGTAAAAATAACATTTTTCTATTTGTAATACAATTTACAACTTTTAAAAATCATGCGACGCGCCCGTTCTACCTACTCGCAAGCAGCGCTGCATACAAAAATAACTTTAATTTCGGTAGTCGGTGTCTTTGGATCTTTATTTTAGTTTTTTGCCACTGACTACCGAAATTAAACTTATTTTTCACTTTGTAGTGTTATTTTTGGAAGTCCGTTGTTTATTTTTTGCATAACTTTTTTATCTACCCTGCACTAATTCGTATACCATTACTGGCCTAGTCAATAGCAGTGACAGGAGGTATTAGAATATCATCACGCTGAACAAAGTGAATTAAATACGAAATCTAAGTCAATAAAAATTATATGGTGGTCCCCTGAAGCATAACCTATCCAATAAAAATAATAGTTTGAGACATTTTTTAAACTATTATTTGTGTTTTAATTTTTTGTGTTTCGAATTTTGTGACGTATGTCAGCGTAGTTTTCGAAGACAGTTTTTTTGCTATCCTGGTAAGGATAATAGCACAAATTTATAAAATTATTGTGTTGTCAGCGGTCTTTGATAAGTACGCCAAATTTCGAGTTTATTCAACGTTTTGAAGGGGGTCAAAATCATGTTCAAATTTTCCGTTACATAGGCACATACATATGTTTGAAGCTAATACAAGCGTGTTAAAAAAAGTTAAAAGTGTTCTTTTGGCGTCGGTTAACAAATACAATTCGGTTCGTCGGTTGGTCGGATAACCAATACGGATAAGGCGGGAGGAAACGCCCGGGTGTTTCCATTGCGTGAATTGTTTGGAGGACACGGTGGAGCATAAGGTGGAGTGCCCTGCCGGAGCTGAGCACCACCGTGACCTCGTGGAGGCGATCGGTGGCGGCCCTGGTACAAGCCATGGTACGGAGATGCCCTCTGGCATGAGAAGCCGTCACCTCCATATGCGAAGCAGTAATGCTCACGGAAGAGGCGTAGCGCGTGAGGGAGAGCCAGTCTCTGCACCCTCTCGCCCCTTGGTGCTGCAGGAGGAGACGCTCCGGACCTCCCTAGAGTATATATGTTCTGTACCCCGAACGCCCAAGCCCGTGTCGACGGCGTGTTGTGTTCCACGCGCACCTCAAAGAGATGTCAGCATAACTGAAGGGGTCGGCTAGAAGCGATGCCTCCAGAGTTGCGAGATTTGTTCGAAAGAGTTATCGTAACCCTGGCATATAGGCAACTGAAGGAACACGAGTGGGATTTAGTCAGTAAAAGTGTGATACGCCCTCCACACGTCATTTGATGATTTTCCACCCACAAAAAAAGGCATTCCGCGGAAGAAAGGAGTGAAGATTTAATCAAATCTGCTGAAAAAATTGCTGTGGCTTTGAACCTTGAGCTGCGTTTACCTAAGACAGCAAGCCGCCAACATCACAAGGCAAATCAAGCAGCTGCCTGCTGTGGCCAGCCCCTTAGCGATTATTTTCGTCGCTCGTGTTGCATGCCCTATTTGGATTCGTTACTTTCTTCATTAGAGGCGAGATTCAGCAAAGACCATTCATCAGCGTTTACTCTTTCATTGTTGCACCCTGCTCAGATAATTGAAATTGCAGTTCCAAAATTACAAAACATTATGGAGGAAGTTTCTACATTTTATTATGAATTATGGATGAAGCAGGAGCAGGGCTTTGAAAATATTGGAATAACAGAGTTAATAACGGAGTAGCAGAATCTTTTTACCCGAAGGTGAAGACAGCCCTAGAAATTTTACTGGCAATGGTGCCGATTCTGTTGTACACTGAACTAAACTAACTAAACTATCTCTAAAATTCCTTACTTTTGGCTATGAGAATTTTAACGCTATTCTGCAAGAAAAAAATCTCTAAATTTAAAAATTATTTTGACACGCCTAAAAACGAATTTGACAATCAACGTGTTTTTTTTTTCTTCTGGTTTCGCAACGTGGTAATTGTATGCGCTACGCAATTAATTTTTTAGAGACGAAGGCGTGCGCAAGGGGGCAGCCTGGACGTGTTTTATATGGAATTTTTCAGTTTTTGTTTGAAAAATAAAAAAAAATATTACCCACGTGTTGAGATTTAAATGTTCCGGGGTTTTGTAAAGGGGGTCGAAAATTTCATTATTTTTGCGATAGGACACGCCATTTTCGAGATATAAGCAAAAGAAAAAATACAAAATACAGCACTGTTTTTGCACGTGAAGGCGAGGCGTTGATGTGATTTTTTGTTCATGACCACTAGTTTTATTCGACACCTTTTTAATCGCGATTAAAAATAGTCAGATTTAGTCAAAATAAATTATTATAGTCAAAATTTTTGGTGAAAACCGGCAAACTCAGAATAGCAAAATTGTCATTTTCACTAAACTTATAACTCAGTGCAATCTTAGTGCTGTCAAACTAAAATATAGTTAAGTTGTGTCACTTTAGTCTATTTCAGAATAGGAAATCGTCGTTTGACAGGAATAAACCAAATTTTAGTGATTTTCAGTTTAGTTTAGAGAATTTTGTACAACAGAATCGGCACCAATGCCTCATTCAACCACTACAATTGAACGGTCATTCAGCACACTCAGACGCGTACAAATGTAGCTAAGATCGTCCATGATCGAAGTACATTAAATGGGCTTTGTATGCTCAGTATACATAGAATATTTGTTAACACTATGGGCGATTCTTTCACGAAAGACGTTATAAGCCGTTTTACTGAAGACCCTCGAAAGTTACTTTTAAAATGACTATTGTATATTAAAAAAAACGAATTTAAAAAAACATTTAAAAAAAACCTCTTTTAATTTATGTTTATTTATTTGCTTATAAAAAATCTGATTTGCCCCCCCCTGGCCCAGAACCTGGGTACGCCCATGACAGGACCCTTAGATAACGTCAGTCCACAACGCAAGATTAGCCATTCAAATCAAACGCATTCGGCCTCATCAATAGATAGGGGATAGACAGACAGACAAAATGTAAACCAATTATAAGCGTTGATAATCTGTGCTGTTGCTTACTTCGGGCACTGAGGGCGCTGCATGCGTGTTTTTGATAGAAGACCATTGTGTTGTATGTACGGGGTGGTTTTATCTGATCGGCTTATAATACGCTACGAGTAGCGCGAAATGTGGATAGTGTAGTTGTGTGGATAGTTGCAGTAGTGTGTAGAAGCGTTTGAGGCCAAAAAATTGTTGAGTTTTGATTCTAGGACTCAGGAAGATGCGCTAATTCGCATCGTATTTTTCAATTTACATGTCATAATCATCCAATTTGATTTCATGAACGTAGAGCAACACTCTTCGTTCATTAAATCAAAATCGATGATTATTGATGATTTTAATGATAATTATTCCGTTAACACATACGTAATACGGTCGTGAATCATATTTCACCTGGCACTATCCTGCACATTAAAAAAAAAGTGAATGTCATGGATTACCGCGCTTCCCCTTTACAATACTGGGCACAAAAACAATTTCTAGGACTTGAAAGAGTGGACAGACACAAGGGCTGGATAAAGACACAATGCAGAGAAAAATAAGTTAAATTAAAGTTAAACGAAATGTTTAGTTTTAGATTAAGCACAGATGCAAATGCAAGGATTTAATGGTCCTTTATGGGGATTCATGAATGGGTATTATTCAGAATTTCTTTAGTAATCGTTCCACAATTAAAAATAATTTTGCAACGCACTGTATTGAGATCCCTCTGCGTTTAGATCACTATAATACCTCCAATACAACACGATTAATCCCATCCCATTGTAATGGTCCCCCATCCAATGCATGGGGACTGGGGTGCTATACAAAGTTAACCGACACAAAATTAATATATACCGCCCAAATATACTTAACGGAATAATTTCCTCACACTATTTTTAGGGTGGTAACACTGCTAGTTTTGTGCACGCAATAAGGTTGCAACTCCCGCCATCTGTAAAGAGGTTATTAATAATATTTGATACATCTTTATTAGTCCATTGTTGCATTATTAGATACACTCGAGCTTCCCATTCGTCATTGTAAACGATGTTAGGGAGTCAAAGAAAACAAAATGTTAATGGTTAATGCAATATTTATTAATAAATTTCACTGTAATCTCCTCAATCTATATGCACTTATATCAAGTAATAATTTATTTTACACTTAATCAAACTAAATTAAACGTACAACGTTACCGCCTATACCACGTCCATATTGCATTTTTTTTTTACTGAAAATATATATTATAAATGTACATTTTATGAAGTAGTAATTACATTATATTTTGTGCTGTTTACCAGCACCATTATGAAAAAAAAGACAAATATAACAAATATTTTTATTTTGTATACAGTTTTGTACAGTAAGTAATTTCAGTGCTGTAAAATTTAGTATTCGTTCAAATCGTCCAAAATTTTTGTGGCAAAATAATCTTATAAATCTATATTTTAATCACAGCAATATTGACCTTATTTTTACCAATAAATAATAAATTAATTCGTTTCGAGATGTGCTAATGAACTTTAGTTGACAATTACGTACAACATCTATTTAGTAACAATATTATACAAGAATCATCACAATAGTAAAAACATGATTAGTCTGTATGACAATTTGTTAGTGAAGGCAGGGGTGTGAAACAAACGCTATAACGAAGCTCATTGCCACGTTTTTTCTCTATGGCATTAACATTTCGCACCCCTATTGCATACATCAAAGAAATATAAAGGGTTGTGCACGCAAAGGGCGCGTAACACTCAATTATTACAAACGTTGGCACAAACAATTTACATTTATTTCCCGCCGCCGAGGACACCTCGGCTGCTTTCATAGAAACTTTCTCTATTCGACAATAGATGGCGCTGTTCTATATTTACAATTTACGCTATTGTTTTACTAGCTTACTATTATATTGACCGTACGCAATGAAACATGCCTAAAATGTCTTATTTAATGTACAAGTATTATGTTTAAGCAAACGATAAATTAAATTATATAATTGTTCGGCAGTGCGCAGCACACATCATCGGGTACGGTCGTTTGCTTACGACTAAGTTTGAACATCATCAGTTGCCTCTTAATATTAAGTTGTAGTCCGAAACTATTGCATGTAAAATATAATAACTTGCACCATTTATAAATGAAATCTCACTAAAATGAAAACTGGGTTGTGAAACGAACTGGGTATTTGAACAGTCTCTTGTAAACACTTACGATACTGAATTGTTTTGTTCTTGCAAGTCTGCCGCCAAAACATTGGCATCATGACCGGCTGTCATGTTGATAGCAGCGTTCATAGACAAATGCGCATCGGCGTAATTGTGCGCAATTTCGCCACTAGATGGAGACTCCGGTATGTTAGTCGGGTTCTCCGGCATCGACAGAAGTCGATGCGGGAACCCGAATAGCTGAGATCACTGAAGCCGTCCCCAGTAGTTCGATGCGAGGTCTGGCCCTTGCGATGGTATTTGCACAGGCACGCTCACGCCCGCTGATATTACACCTATGGAATAAAGAGGGAGGGTGTTAATAATCATGCAAGATACAATTAAGATGGAGTTTTTGTCTCAGATGTATTATGTACTAATGGGATTGTACAATAAAAATATATTTATTAATTACATACTTTTCAATGTGGTTATATTAGGCAATACAATGAGTGGTATTTATTGGTTCAGAATCGAGTTGAGTGGAAAAAACAAGGGAGGCCTTTGCCCTGCAGTGCATATCTAAAATTTTTGTGTGAAAACAAATTTCATAACTAATCATTTGAAATCATAACGACAGCAACAATCCTTAAGTACCTATTAAATAACGTGATGTCTTGGTCAAATCAAGCTCATTCTAAATCCAAATCAAACCTAAGTCTACCTATCTGCCCTATACCTAATCGTAATCGAAAATTCCTATTTCACGACACAATTCGCAACCAATCAAGTTGTCCGTATCGACGGCACATGTTAACACAATCAAACGTGAAACCTATTAACGTGGTGTATCAGTATCGGTCGGGCCATATGTCTAATAGGATTCCGATTGCATTCCGTTTATTACACACAATCGCGTTATCTGCGCACGGTGGGTCTGCCTCGATTATGTGACGTCGCGCCCGTCATAAAGCTATTCGTAGCCGCACGTCCGTGACGTTATGTCGTGTCGTATGTGTATCGAGTAGTGTAGCTATAGTCTTTGTTTCGAATGTTTGGTAACAGTTTGGTGTTATGTATTATGTTTTGTGAGTTACTGGAAGCTATTGTTCTGGTCTACAATGTTAAACTATGATGGAATCGTAGCTTGCCCATGTTTGACTTCTGTTACATGAAATTTTAAAACTTACCAATCTATTTATATAAATAAAGTTGAAGGGTGTGTATACTGTGTATGTTAAAGCGGGAGGAAACGCCTGGGTGTTTCCATTGCGTGGATCGTCTAGAGGACACGGTGGAGCATACGGTGGAGGTGTGCCTTGCCTGGGCGTAGCACCGCCGTGTTCTCGTGAAGGCGATCAGGGGCGGCGACCTCTCGCGTCCGGCCCTGGTGCGAGCCATGGCTCGGGGCTCGCATGTACCATGGTACGGAGCGAGAGGGCATGGGAAGCCGTCACCTCCATCTGCGAAGCAGTAATGCTCGCGAAGGCGGAGACGGGGCGCACGAGGGAGTGGCAGTCTCTGCGCCCTCACGTCCCTAACCACCGCAGGAGGAGTCGCCCCGGGCGTCGGGAGTTGATCGCGGACTCCCGGCCACCGTAGGCGCGGGCTTGCGGGCGGCGGGTAGCTCGCCGCCCGGTAAGGACCAGGCCCGTGTCAACGGCGCTTAGTGTTCCACGCGCGCCTCAAAGAGATGTCAGCAGTATTGAAGGGGTCTGCGAGGACCGATATCTGCCAGAGTCGCAAGGATTCTTCGAAAGAGATACCGTGGCCCGTTCCTTCAGTTGCCCATATGCCAGCATATGGGCAACTGAAGGAACACGGGAGGGTTTTAGTCAATAAAAGTCTGTGACGCCCTCCCGCTCCACCCAAAAGCGGGAAACGTCATTTATATGTCATGCTACAAAAACAGTTTTTAGTAAATGCATATGAAAGTAAATACCTACGGTACATAAACAAAAACCTTTTTTTATTTTTTTGTCTGTCAGTTTGTTTCGGCTATTCTCTAAAACGGCTGAACCGATTTTGACGGAACTTCTCCTAGCATATAGCTGATGTTATAAGGAGAAACTTTTAGAGGACAGCGGAAAAAAAAACACATGAAATCCTATTTGTTTTCTGATATATACAAGAACCAACTCGCGGGCACAGCTTGCAATATTATAAGTCATTTTATAAAAGCTATTTTTAGACCTAACTTTTTCAAGGTCATTGCTATCGTAAGGGTGCAAATACAGCGAATTCATTTTCAATATTTTGTATTTGAGACGAGTCAAAACCATACATATTAAATTGTTTCACTAATTCCAGCTTAACCCTCCAACAATAGCGTACCCGATATTCATTATTATCGTATAACACATACATTGTAAACGACATCACAAATATGCTGCCGTCTAGATTTATGAAGCCCTTATTTCGATCGGCTGGCCCCCGCGCGTGTGGCCGCCCGATAACAGTTTTCCGTTCCGCTGGTGTTGGTAAAGGGGTAACAGCGTTTACATTCATTACACGTTATTATCGCCTCTAAACAGCTCCTGTGAGACTCGTTTAGTAAATGGTTTGTGACTGTGCCTTCGTGTTTATGATGCTTACGAACTTGCCAACGTTTATTGGTGATTTGTATGCTAATATGACTGTACGAAATGTTTGACAGTTATTTGAAATAATTATATATATGTTTTTTTCTATTTAATAACTTGATTCGTACGAACAAAGAATATTCCATACCATATAGATATTTTCATTAAAAAAATAATCTCAGACTCAGACTGAAATGAAAAATACCTCATACCCGCTGAATTCGTAAAAGAACCGGAGCCAAAAAGCGAAAAGTAGAACAAATCCGCATTATTTAATACCGCACGAAGCTGGAAATGCACCCGTCGAAAGAGCGCAAAAGAGTAAATGAAACGAGAGCGTGCATTTTGAATTGTGAAAAACTCTTTTGTTCGCGGTTGGTGCTGGAAACTCGGCAGACGAACAATGCCACGAAACGCCCCAAACAACAATAATTCATACCGCTTTCCGCCACCTACGGCTAAAAATGTCCGCCGCGTGATATATAATATCAAATGGAAAAGTTACGGCTTTTTAAAACAATAGCATTGCCAGCCCCTCACGGCTTAGTCTTTTTCTGAATAATAATTTACACTCCTGATGTTTAAACACGTTTTGCTTAAGGTATCTATATGTTTAATTTAGGAAGCTATATTGAATGTCTTTTATATTTTTCCATTTCAACTATCTATTAACAAAATCAATTTAAAAGCTATTTGTAGGGAACAGACAACGGCAAATCCAATCGGAGCATGAATACCTATTTTTCCTTTTCTTTTTTTTTTTTTTTTGTTTCCCCCGTCATGTCGCGGTCTTGTGGGCCAGACGCCCCTTGCTCTTGACTCGGCATTTTTTTTTACATTTTATTACGAAGTTGGTAAATATTTTCCAAAGCTTTTCATGCCGATTGCGAGGATTTTGTAGCGTTTTTATATTTTGTTAGTGAGAGGAATTACAAGCTAACGTGCTAAAAGGTTTTTTAAATAACGAAATTTTCGAAGCAACGACCTCAAATAGATATTTCGAACAAAACTTTTTAAAAACTATGAATGTCTAAGGTGTGACGACGAAGTGGTCTATGGATAATCTAATTACCAAAGAACTCAAACATCAAAATGAAAAAAAAAAAAAAAACTCACCAGTGCCAGAGGTTCCCTGTGGCTGTGAATACGCTGGATGCTGCTGATGTGCCGCCGGCGCTCTCGAGTAGCCTCCACTACCCAACACGTCACCAAACATGTAAGGGTACCCGCCGTCTCGCTGCTGCAGGCACGACGAAGTCAGTCCGCCCGACATCGCGCTGTCGGAACCAAGCGCACTGTCAATGTCGTACACAGTGAAACATATTGAAGGCAAAAAAATACAAAAGAAAAAAATTCTAAAGAAGCGGTTTTGTCTTGACGTTTGTGGCTGAATGTGTAGGTTGATTTGCAATGTTTATGTTGCTTGACATTAATGGATGAATATAAAGTTATTTTTGCGTCAATTTTTTTTCATAATTCAGAAAAGTACATAAATAATTCATATTAATTTATTGCATAAAACGTAAGAATATTTGAATTTAGCGGACTACCCTGACGCTTTCACTTTTATTTGTAGATGCAGAAGAAGAAGCCCAATCAATTATTATACCTATTTTCATACAACCAAAGACTAAAATCAAGCAGAATAAAAGTTAGTACCTATAGAAAGCAAAAACATTCCCGGTGGATTGAACTGCTATAATTCTCATTCCACTAAGTTAGTTTGCTCTGGGACGAAAGCTAAAACTCGGAGTTCACTATTAAAAATCAATCGGTGTGAAAAGTCTGCCGACCTTCGTTCGTAGCGTCTCGGTGCATTGGCGGGAAACGCAAGGAGGCGCGACCTTTGCCGCTCGATTTCGCGCGCAATTTAATTAGTGTCGCTGCTCGATGATAGATGGCGATACCGTACGCTTAAGGGTTTTACTCATGTGAACAGATTTTTTGTCTTTGCTGTTTTTTTTAAAATTTTATAACTGGTGTTGCTATCTTTTAGTTTTTAAGTAGACGTCTACATAATGACGAAATGAAAAGACTCCGCGGGGCCAACATTTCTAAAATTTCATAAGGACTAAAAAATAAAATGCAAGCATATTAATCTTTTTACTATCATACACACATTACATTAATTTTTTTTACATTTCGTAAAGCCGAAAAATCAACAAAAATAATTTGAGTAATTACACAGATTATCATTTTACCCGACCTAGACGAAGCCAAAAAGATGTAATGTTTTTCACCCGAGCGTTTAAAGGAATGTATATTTTGTTAGTTACTAACCTATAAGACTCCCCCATAGTAGCGATGGGTTGCGGTATGGGGCTGTACATAGAGTTGAAGCCCCCATTGAGTGGTATCCGTGGCGTGGGAGGCGCGGGGGGTGACGCGGCTGGTGCATCCCGTCTTTGACTCCGGAGTTTTTCTTCGCGACGCCACTTCGCTCGCCGGTTGGAAAACCAAACCTGTTGGAGGGAAGAATGAGGATGAGAATTTTGGTATTCTGTTTGAGCTGATTGGAATCTAAGGCGACGGTAGCATGGTGATCTAATAAGGAAATAAATAATAGTTTGAAAAAAACTAAAAACATGCTTCCATATAAAACCAAACTAAAAAGTATAAAATAATGGAAAAAAAGCGTGACGTGTTTTTTAAGGTATTTTTTATTGATTTCAGGCACCCCACGCTTTTTTTTCCATTATTTTCTACTTTTTAGTTTGGTTTTCTATGGAAGCATGTTTTTTAGTTTTTTTTTAACTATTATTTATTTTCTATTTTTTAGGGTGTTTCGAATTTTGAGACGTATGTCAGCGTAGTTTGTGATGTATGTCAGCGTAGTTTTCGAAGACAGTTTTTTGCTGTCCTGGTAACCCTGGCAAGTATAATGGCACAAATTTATGAAATTATAGTATTGTCATCGGTCCTCGATAAGTCTACAGAGTTTAAATGAAATAAATCTGGTCGTTTAAAGTGGGTCAAAATCGCGCTATCGGTTACAAACAAACTTACAAACATACAAGTGAAGCTAATATAAAGCGTGTAAAAACACAGTCTTACAAGAATACATTGTTGAAGTTTATTTAGATATAGGTATGGCGTTTTTAATCTAGTTAGAATGGAGTATACCTAATCCATATTATAGCACCCACAGAGATTTTCCTGCTAGAGCATTTACTGCGTAAAAAAATATTTTCCTGATTAAATCTTCCAGTAGTCGAATCCATAAAAATCACTCATCCTAAATCAAGACTTCAAAACAAAATCTCAAGTTGTAGCCATCTAAACAATTAAAACAAACGGAGCGTGGACGCTATATTGTGACATTGAACTGCGTGAAACGGAACGCGGCTCCGGAAGCAGCCCTCACGTGCGCGCCACTTCCGCCGGCAGCCATGGCGACGACAATATGGCGCCCGAAGCGTTCCCGCGCTTTGTGAAGGCGGACTTGCCACTATTGTGCATAGTGTAACACCTATGTAATTCTCAAGTACATAGGTACGCTAGTTTGTTGCTAGATCTCTAGGCGGTAAGGGCTGACACACTTTCGTATGGATGGATAACCTTTTTTTTCTGTAGACAGATATATTTGTCTAGGTTAGTGGAATGTTTAGGATAGAATAGTAAGAATCTAGATTTTAGGTAAGTAAATATTTCTTGTTACATAAAACAACAAGGGAATGATTTATCTCTCAATGACATTTCGGGTAGATAATTCACCAAAACCAACAATATACTTTCTCTAAATAAATGTTAGAATGTAAGTAAGCGCGTTATTTCGCAGAAAAAAAATCGTTCAAAGAGGTTGTGGAGGCAATATGTCATAATATTATTGCTCCCGGTCTCCTACAGAATCGCCTGAATGTTGCCGACAATATTTTATTGGGGCCCTCGCGAACCAAGCCGAGGGGCGGAAAAGGCCGGGTGTACACTTGCGAATTGTACGCTAAACTCACCCACTTGATAGTAGATTGTAGTTAAGAGCGTTTGTATTGTTACATTCGTTACTAATTTTTTTGATAGATCTTTTACAAACAGATCACTATTTCGTCATTAGTTACCTACTTATTACAAACTTTTGAAAGAACGGACGTACGTTTTCTTTTGTTTTGATAATTTGGGTAGCCCTAAGAAATTTCTTCATCGTCATAACCACCTAGATGATTTGGTCATGTTGTGAGGATGAATGAAAAATGAGTAACAACAGGATTTACAAAGCAGATGTGAATGGAAATGCCGTTAGGGGAGAACGCGGTTGTTCTCCAAGCTGTGCAATAATTAAAGTGATCTTATTGGTGATATTCTTCAGAAAGGTCAGATGCGTAGTATTCGCAACCGGCGTGCGTGTATGACCAGATGTGTGAATGTAAATGAGGCAAAAGATGTATGTAAGGATCGTAGCAGGTGGCATTCTATAGTTGCTGCGCTCAGTTTATGTATATATATGGCTACCTATTTTATAATTACAGCAAAACAAAAAATTAAATGATCAATCCAGTTTACTGGTTAAAATGTTGTACCAATTACTGTTAGAGCTATAGTCCATGTTCATGCATAATTTCAGTTTTATCCAGCTCGTAATGAGGGTAATCGACACACAAATTATATAATGATGGCGAATTATTAATGCTACGTAGAATTAATTTTTACCTAGCCACGTTAAAGTTAATTAATTATTTAATTATCAAAGAGCACAATTAGGTATCCGTCTGAATTAGTGGAAAACCCGACTTCTTTTTCTGTAGGTAATTAAAATAAACTTTTACCTGTTTGACTGGCTGCTAGGAAAACAGAAAATACAAGATTACTTAGTCAGACAAAAAAATACACTTTTCTTTTTCTAACCCCTACAAATCGCCCTCGGACTTCTGTCCCTAGCCTTACGTCACGCTAAAATATAGTGACGTGCCTCATTTTTTCCCGCCATCTATAGATATTCCGCGCTGACAGCGATGACAGGCCTTTTTCCCGCCTCTCAGCTATTTCCCGTGGCCTTTTACAAATTGTTCTCCTACCCTCATAGTTGGGATGAAAATAAAGTTACCGAGGGTTCCTTACCAAATGGGATTTCCCATAATTTGGTTACACAACCAACGAGTTGCGGACCGTAATTGTTTTTGCTTGTGAATTGCGCGCTTATTAATACAGTATGATGTATTTTAATTTATTAGTTTTCGTGTTGTTACTGTTTTAATTGCAGGTTGTTCTAGTATTTTTAGTAAAGTTAGCTAATTAGTGTAGTGGTGGGCTTTTGTTGTGAAAGCCCGGCTTTAATGTAGGATTTGTTATTGAAATGTCGTGATTATGTGTTGTTTTCATTTACCACCGAAACTGTTATTCCGTTCTGATATAATTTGATTTTGAAATGCTAATTAATTAGTTTAACAAGTTGAGTGTTATCAAAATGCCAACTGGCATTTATTGGACATAGTTGTAATAATTTCAGTTTAGTTATTTTCACTTCAATTCACAAATATCCGTGAAGCCCTGGCTCTTGTTCTAAGAATTCTTGTATCAAGTACCAAAAGCCAGTTGTGTGGTTACTTAGTTCAGAAGTCCTAATTTTTTTTACAATATTTACAAAAAGAAAAACAATAACTAACCCACTAAACGGACATTACTCAAACGGCACAAAAACGTAACACAAGATAAATCAGAACACATTTCTAACACCACGAAATCTCTACACTTACTCAAGACTTTAATTCCTAATTCTACCTTATTGAGAACAAAATAGAATTGAATTTGGCTTGGTTTAATAGTAAAAATGTTTGTGTGCGGCAATGGGTGCCAATTTTTCAAAACACCGTCCCTCCTCCCTAGGCCGGAAACGCACCCCCACTTCCTGTAGGCCCCAGGATCGATACCTCACCCCGCCAGCTATTGTAACTGTGGCCATGTGGAAAATATTCAGGATAATTCTCATAATGTTTTATTGTGGAATTTTTAATTCAGTACGATAAAAAATGCGGCTTCAAAAGTTAATGTGTGCTGATTTTTTTTGCTGACGCCTAGTAAATTGGCTACTTGTGCAGTTGAATGTGAATGGAAAATTATATTAGTTTTATAAATGTAATCTTTTTTTTTTCTTTTCTGGAGTGTATCCAATAGTTTTGTGATAACGTCCTACCTTGTATTAGGTTAGGACCCACAACCAGCAACAATTTATTTCATGCTAACAACACAAAATTCAAAAATATTTTACAGATTCATCCTTCAAACTCAGTGTCATCATGGTTGCACTGTAAACCTCCATCGTTTGACACAGCCTTGAACCCCGCAACACGTGGGGTCCCGCCGAATTCCAATTTGTGTTCACGCTACTCCTTGAAAGCCTAGCTCTTTGACTATGCAAGGGAAATGGGACTTTGTGCCGCATAGTTAGAGTTCAATGAAGCTTGAACTGAGCAACCAGTGATAACGTACAGGGCTGTGTTTTGCGTTTGATATTGCCCCCACTCCGGGTATTTATTTTCATGTTTGGGGAATATTATGAAAATTTTACAGGGTAGGGATTTTATAACTTTTTCATATAAGTTGCGGTAGAGGTTTTATGAAACTGTTTAGTACCTCTGAATGGAGGATGAGACGAGCATTTTATGACTCAAGTGGTCGTCCAGGGGGTCGAAATTCTATCATAATTCATATCAATGTTAAATTTCAACTATTATAATGCAGTATTTTATAAAAAAATATTATGCTTTGACTCATAAAACGTTAAACCTCTTATTAAAAAAGAGCCTTAAATCACAGTAATAGTTTTATACAAAAAAATAAATATCCAACTCGGTCCAGCCATCTCCGAATAATCGGGGTACGTGCATTAAAAAAGTCGATAAAAAGAAAAATTATCACGCAGTCAAAAACCGCTTCTACCCCCAAAAAGGCTCAAACCATACGTGCATCCATACAGCCTTGCCAAGTACTTGTTGACCGTGCTACATGATAGCACCCCACGAATGTTAACTAAGGCCGAGACGAAAGGTTAATGTAACAGCTTAGCCCCGACTCCCGCTGAAAACAATGTCGACCACCGGCGCCATCTTGTTTTTTTTTTTTTCTTTAGCGCAGAGAACAAGAAAACTCCGGCGTTGGAACTTTCGTACTTTTCATGTTTCACTCAAGTTTTAGTTTTTTGTCTACTGTTACCCTAATTAATATTCTTTTACTCTGAGTGTTATTTTTGTATATTTATTTTTGGGAAACGTGAATGAATATATGTATTTTGGTAATGGAATTTGATTGAAGGCTAATATTTAGTCCGGACTACTCATATTGGTTTGTAATTTTAATTTTAACGCCGCGTCCATACTCGCGCTTTCCTTTTCTATGCTAAAAAATATAATGTGTGCACTGAGCATCTATCGGGTGTGTAATGTATGATATAATAACAAATGCTCTAATTTCACTTGAAATAACGTTCATATAATATAATTTTCATATGCTAAAAAATCATATAACCTAATTTCATATGACCTAATGTTTCATATGATATAATTTTCATTTAATAATAATGGGTGTAATTTATCTATAATATGTATGTATTTAGAAATATATAAGTATGTTTATCAGTTGTCTAGTACCCACAACACAAGCTCTGCTTAGCTTGGGACTAGATGGCGTTGTGTGATAGTTGTGGAATATTATTATTATTATTATTATTAATATAAAACATTTAGTATAACGTTCATTTTATATAATTTTCAATATGTATAATATTCTTTTTCTATAACATTCATTTGACCTAATGTTCTTTTGACCTAATTTTCATGTTTAATGGTCACAGTTCTAACCTAACTCAAATGGCACCTAACCAAATCTTAAAATATTCAATGCATGGTCGAGGGTGGGCTTGGTCGACGGAGTCCCGCTTCGCGGGGCTCCTACTTCTGGATGGTTTATAAAAAAATAACCACGAAGGGGATGGCGGGGTCTATTCGCTCGCTTCGCTCGCTCACACGACCCCGCCATCCCCTTCTAACCTAACCTGTCCGAGTCGGGGTGCCCTAAAGTCCAGATTAGATAAGATCAGATATAGATAAGATCAGATTTTCTAAATTATATTAAAAGTTATTAGAGATTATGAATGTTATAGTAAATGAATAATATACTACATGAATATTATGTCAAATGTGCGTTATAGGAAATGTTTATTATATCATAAGAAATTAGATAAAATGAAATTTTACAACAATTCATTATCTCAACTGATCGTTATATTAAACAAAAGTATATTAACTGAAATTAGGTCAAGTGAACGTTAGATTTTTTGTTATTATATCAACCGTTACACACCCCTATTTATCTACGGTCCTAGCTCATCATCAACTACCAGCCTTTTCGCAATTTTATTGAGGTTGTCTTCCATGCAACTGGATGCTACTGAATACCTGTATTTTACATGAAGCGACTGTCATTGTGTTCTCCACAAGTCCACAACCCAGTTATTGGGTAACACGATACCTTTTGGTAAGAAGAGTTATCAGATTTCCGGGCTTCTGACGACCCGTAACGTCTGTCAAAGATGCATGAATGACAGCCGCGACCAACGGCTTAACGTGCTTTCCGGGGCACGGAGTGTCTTCGTATGTAAAGATGGTCTCCCATCCACGGACCAACCGCGACAAGTGCAGCTTAACCTGATCGATTGCTCCATAAGGCAGTTATTACTTAGCCTCAAGCCCTTTATTTTACCTACGGCCTTAAGTAGGTATTGAAGACTTCCCACTGCAAGTTTTTGCAGCTTTTGTAAAACTCTTCTCCTGTCTAACAATCGTTCACTATGTTTTAAATTGTATCTAAGATAACTAATTTCATAAGGCAAATTTAATATAAACAAAATTAAATAAACGAACAACCAAAATACATTTTAGTATGACAAGATGTAAAAGTTGCACTTTATTTTAATTCGATTTATGGCAACATTATCAGTAAAGAGGTTGAAAACTTAAAAGGTTTGCAGTCAAAATCACATTAGATCATTATAAAACTTGCGCCAAGTTTGCAACACTTTGATAAACGACTTTTTAAACTGTTGGCAACACTAAGTGCGTCGCGTTAAGTGGGATAGAACATTATTCACCGTATATTGTTCCGTGGGGTGAGATTTTTAACATCTACAACCATTTTAGAAACATTTTTTATAAAGTTACTAGCCTTTGCCAGCTGCTTCGCCCGCTTGGAGATCGAAAGTTACCCCGGGTAGGTACCTACCGAGATAAAAATATCCTGTTTTAATTCATGTAATAAACTTCCTGTGTGCCAAATATCATCCAAATACGTTCAGCCGTTTTTGCGTGATCGAGTAACAAACATACAAACTGTCTCATTTATAATATTAAGTAGGATGCGTAGGTATCTCTATCCTGCGTAGGAAGTTCGCATTAAAAACTGCCGTACTATTCTTTAAAAACTCGTCACAGTGACTAAGGTGAAATAAGTTTGACGTGAGCTGTCATTTCACCAGATGCTTGGGATTGACACTACGGGGATGGCAACTGTCAATCTGGCACTATCGTAGTTAGTCCAAGCTAATAATAGATGGCGTGAGGTGGTTTTATTGTAAGTTTGTAAAAAATGCTGCTTGTTTTGTTCCCAAATTAAAATCCACCATTTTCAGAAATACCTTAAAATAAGAAGATTTTGACTTAAAGCTGTTCATAGAGATTTTTTTCAAGGCTTTATAGGAAACATTTTGAAGGAAGTTACGAAATATTTAAGATGAATAATTCTGGCAGTTTCCATGACAAATAATTGATTTTAATTAATGTAATCATCGAAATAGTGAAAAAAAAAACCATGAATGAACGAGGACTGGAATGAATGAAATGTCAAATTTATTGAGACTGACGTCAACTGTCAGGGCAAGGTCGGGTAAAGCTTATAGGATTCAATCTCATTCATACAGATTTGCGTAGCTGAATTAAACTTGATATTAAATATATATTTCCTCCCTCTACAAAAAAAAGAAAGTAATGCCCGCATTATTGAACTACCAGACCGACAAACAATAATTAATTCATTACGTGTGGTCTGCGAAAAATATTGAATAATTTACGATCCAACCTCAATCATTCACAAAAAAAATATTTACCTTTCCCCGAAAATGGAATACATTACCAGAAAATCACACATACCGAAACTAACGTAATATTACTCTTATTAATTACTCCACATTAATGATAAGCAAACAGTCAAACAGCCTGGGTAAGACAAACACGGTCCGTTGAAAAATTCAAACAATAAAAACAGTGTTGGTTATATTACCGACGTAGTTTTCCCAAAATGTTTACTTTTGCTATGTATTAAGTACATACTCTGGCTATAATATTAACCCACCCTTGTTTTTTTAACATGTTTACTGAAGACGCATCTACATACTGGGTAGATACGCAAACAGACAGTGTAAACAGGCCCTTATGAGCGCATCCCCAATAAAGCCCTTGTCCGATTTTAGTGAGTTTTTATTTAAATCTATTTCAATGGTTTGTTGTAAAAAGTTCTGCAGATTTTATTTATGGTCGTACAAGAGCTGTAGCACATGGCGAATTTGTTTTCCAAGCTGTGTTCAGATTTGCCAGTAATGTGACTTCCTGGATGATTTTTTTACTGTAATAAAAAAAAAAACTCTCTTCAATGAGCAATGGACGGTTAACCCAGCTTAAGATTGAATCGCAATTTTTAAAACCGTTTAGTACCTACATACAAAAATTTGCTGAAGACAATCTTATAGCCGGTCTTTGATCGGACATCGACGCAATGTTAGTCAATAGTTCAAAGTTACTGGTTAACGATGACGTATCGATACAGCCACCTTACCGCGGTGTAAACTGGATTTTATTTTACCTGGATACGTGCCTCAGGCAATCCGATCTTTTCTGCCAGTCTTTCCCGCGCGAACACGTCCGGGTAGTGCGTCCGCTCGAATTCTGTTGGAGAATAAAATGTGGTTAGTATTATTGTAGAAGAAGAGCTTATTAATTATCTTAAATGTCGAAGATGTTGGAGATTTTGATTCCTCATCATAAAGATAGATAAAGATTTAACAAGGACTAACTGAAATCTATGCATTCAGGTGAACTCGAAACGATTGGAAATAGACTTTATACAAAGCATGAGAAAAACGACCATCCTAACGAAAAAACCGTAATCAACCCGCCGTATCTGACTTCAAACAAATTCAAACATCACAAGCCAAATTAGCACAGCATCAAAAATACAGGTCCCAACTCCCAAAGACCTCTCAATCACTGAGGCAATAAACCAATACGATATGAGAGAGCAAACAAACAAACAAACACAGAATAAGTAAGATTAACAGCGCGACATCAATAATTGGGCCCACTGCCACCGTCCGAGAGCAAGGCAAACATCAGGGGACTATATTTATTTACTTACTAATAAGCGTGTTATTGCAAACAATAAATAAGATGAAAAGGACATTGGGAAATAGGTTTATGAAGGCTCCAGGGACTTATTGACTGGTGGAGGTAAGGTAGATGGATTTTGGGTTGTGACTGCGGATATTATCACTTTTTGATCTGAACTGGAATGTTACAACAATGATACTTAAAACATTTTTTTAGAAAAAGATAATTTAAAGAATGGTAAGTAAATGACAAAATTATTGCGATTAATACTCGTCCGATAGATACCAATGTAAAAGCTAACAATGAACAAAAATAGACTATTTTGGGAAAGACACAAATCGAAGAAAATCTTTTGAATAGTAAAAAGGAACAGCTTTCAATAATGACCACAATGATGACGAAGTAAGTGCTAAAGAAATTATTCTTCGCGAAATAAAAAAAGAAGCTAACCTTCAATAATTTGTAAAATATGGGGACACGACAGTGACCAACGCAAGATAAAGAGCAACATGACATATTAGAAATGTTTTGAAAATTAAACCATATTTACCTAGAAGGAATAACAAGGAAATTCTCATAAAACGTCTTACCTTTCTCAAGGCTATCTATCTGGTCATTGGTGAAGGAGGTTCGGTTTCTTTGCAGCTTCCTCTTGAGTCGTAGCCTCATTTGCGAGTCCTCGTCTCCAGATGATGCGTGTTCACTATTGCCGTCTGATCCAGCCTCCGATTGTAGGGGATCTGCTGGAGAAGGAGGTTTGATTAATACACTTGAATATTATGAAGAGACACAGTGTTCTATACATTTTCTCTAGAGAAATTACTGAGAAATTCATATATGTAGTTAATCTCTCAAGAGATTAACTTTAGATATGAATGGTGATATCATAGATATCAACAAGAGTTTGAATATTTAAATCAAAGTACAACATATTCGAGATTGAATGAGGTCTGAAGTCAGGTTGAGCCAGTAATTGTACTCCCATATTATCAAAAACTCAAAGAAAGCAACTAAACTTTGTGAAGATACATTAACTGTAAACACTACACTAACAGTGTACTAAGTCAATAAACAGAATATGTGCTGAAACTTTAGTTTCTCTCTTAAAAGACAATAAGCAAGACCTTTCAATTGGACTCTCAAGTCTTCAAAGCAGGAGCCATCAACAAAATATTTAACATACAAAAGAAACTCTTCATCATAAACTATCAACAAAGCACTCGAACAAAACGTCGCACTCGACGACTATCAAGCAAATGCGTCAGCAGTATTGCACAAAATTACCCCTCAGAAAAATTACATGTATACCAGTCATCTTGACCCCTTGATACCATGAAAATGTTAGCATACAGGGACCGAGTTACCCCAGTTGTTTACTACCCTCAAAGTTAGGGTGATAGCGAAATTAAACGTTACTCGTAATGTTGTCGACATGCCTCCAGCTAATTGATTAATTTGCTTTATGGTCGGAGCACTTGAGTCCGGGGTTCGATTCTCGGGTCGGTAATGTGCGTACGGGTTACTGAGTCCGTTCAATGGACGTACTGTTAGGCAATCTGTCACATTTTCTGATGATACACCGATGTTATGTGGGCGTACAGCCAATATAAGTAATGGAACTTAACATTGCGTGACTTGGAGTAAAAATGTATGTGGATGAATGATTCTGTTTTATGTTACAGTCAATTTAATTAATCGAACACATTTTTTTCTATTATAAGAATAAACTGGGTTAGTGACATGATACAAAACTTTTGAATTACGCCACAATAGCCTTTGAGGCACCAACTCTAGAACAAATGTTCTAGCATGAATTTCCAATTTGAACTAGGTTGGAAATGTTGGAATCGAGAAGAGTATGAAAGTCTCGAATTCAAAATAGAATCACCTATCAGTCGAGATTAATGCTTTAAAATTCCGAGCGAATAGATTTTATACAACTATCAAAGTACACCACACACCACCGATACACCACTAAGGACCAGGTAAGATTACGGTAGGACACGAGCGTAATAACACAAAAACATCGAGTATAAGATTTAAACTAAACCAAACCAAACTCGATGAGGCACAAAGGTAACACAAAAACGACAAAATTGTAACACTCGCTGTAAACGTCGCACTCCAAACATGATTGATGCGCGACATTCGCTCAGCGAAACGTGGCGGGCTTTCCGATCGGTTGACAATTTTGATTGATCGCGCGTCGCTTGCGACAGTGTGTGCGCGCCCTTAGGACAACGACACCTCTTAATGAGGTTGTGTTTACAAACGACCGATTTGTTTTATTTTGACGCGACCTTGGGTCATTGTTTGGGGCAATAATTTTTTGTGTCCAAAAAATATATATGTCGATTACAATGGCTTTCAAGGGGTACCTACTACGGTTTACCCGTATTGATATTGAGAGAAAGCAAGCTGATGTTGGCATATATTTCAATAGTAAAAATCTATTTTAAAAAATACGAAGATTGGCAAACTTTTCTTCAATTAAAGATTATTTATCAATGGAGTACAGCCATTCCTTTGTTACACCAATATTATTCCATTCTAACAATCAACATTTCCATTATTTATTACCGGCTCCCGAAGAACATAAAAGAGGGGTATTCATTAAAAAAATCAATCCAGTCGACGGCTGTACTTACCACAATTCCACCAATAACGACCTACAAATGATCGAAGAAAAAACTTCCTCTATCCGAGAGAAGGCCTCGGAGGGCGGGATGAAACACGAAAAATACATAAGAGAAAATAATAGTAGTAAGAAAATAAGAAAAGGAACGAAATAAAAGTGGGGGCGGTGGAAAAAAATTGGAGAAAATAAGCACAAAGGGAGTGAAGAAAGTCGGCAGTCGGGGAGATAAAGCGGAATTGGAGTTATCGGGGCGAAACACGACGGTCGTAGGTGGGGGCCGATTGCCGGCGCGCGATTATGTGAGATCGATACTGTCACTCAACCAAGCAGGGCCGAGTGACAAGCGACGCGGCTCATTTGGTTATTAGCAATTTTAAAACAGTATTTACTAAAGCCACTCTAATTTAAGCAGGACACATTGCTCGCGGAGCAGATGGCCAATGGGGCCGAAAGGTTCTGGAGTGACTTGGAAGACCTCCCACAAGGTGGACGATATCAACCTCCAAGGTCATCCGACCTTGGGGAGGTCGATGGCTGCAGGAATCCGCTGATTGTGGGAAGCACATAATCGGTTGAAGTGGCACAGCTGGACGAAGCCCTATGTCGAGCAGTGAACGTCTCTCGGGTGAAACGATGAGGATGGTGGTGCCTCCAAGTTGGACTCACAGCACATTTCTCAAAAGACACATGCCTTAATATTCATATCCTTCTGGTGTTTATTTTGAATCAAGAAGAAGAAATCTGTTGGGATTCCATTTTAAAAGGCATCTATGCAATGCCTATTAGATAGACTGCATCTATTTAATTTGCTGAACATAGAGCCCTAATAATTTCTTTAAAACTGTGAAAATCGCTACCGCTTTTGCCTCACGACGTGTCTCAAGAACAAGCTCTTTGCGGCTGGACAAGGCGCGATCCGCCTAATTCGCCACGCTTCCGCGAATAAATGTTCTGCTGGATACATTTCTTTATACTCCGCCACGTGGAAATATACATAATGACTTGTTTCAAGGTTCTTTGCCGAGGTAAGAAGCAATTTGAACAAGTTTGAGAGCGAATTTCAATTTTTCACGATCTTACACAGTTACGACGCTTGAATTCGGGGGAACACTAATCAATTTCTGTTTCTTCCTTAGCATAAGTACTTAAAGATACAACTGACATAAAAACACGCCCTAAATAAGATAATACATTAATCTAAATAAATCGCCAAATTAATCCCAAATGCTTTAACATCCACGCCCAAATGGAGACAAGATCATAACCAATTAAGTTTGGTCCCATATGGGGGCAAATGTACCGCTCGTCTAATACGTTTGAGGACCGTCTGGGGACACTAGGGGTCAAGATAGATTTGCTTGTTTTGTAATCAACCGGTCACTAAATGTCCTCGACGTGGACATCTGAATTACTTAGCGTGGGGCTGATAAGGTCCAGTTTTTATTATTGTTGCTTCAAGTGGGGCCAATTCGGATCATTTTCTGGAGGGATGTGGGGGGTTGGAATTAATAAACTTTAGTGTTCTGTAGTTTGGTTTTTGTACATACTGTGTTAAGGGTTATTAAGCAAGGTCTTACACTTTAGGGCCTTGATTGGTACCTGACGCTAGTAAGTATTTTCACGTCTGATTAATAAAGGTCGATGATGTTTTTCAGAATTCCGGACATGTAAAGCTATCAACAATAATACAATTCAAAATCATAATGATAAAGCATGAAATATACGCTACGGTCGAAACCCAATTTAGGTATTAATAATTCCAACCAAAGCCCAAAATCAACGCAACCCAGTCCAAAAACCCCTTCTAATTTCACAAAACGATCAATTGCAATCATCGTTTATTACTGAATGAGCGATTCACGATACTAAACGAATAATTGCGCTGTAATACAATCTCAAACACGTGTTACTGCTAACGAGAACACTTTACATGTTAAAGTCAATTACAAAACTGTACTTGACGGGAAACCACTTTGGGAACTGAATAAAAAAAGGCATTGTTTCACACTAACTGCTCCAAGAGCACTCAGCTTGAACGGTAGTTCGATATTGATAGTTTTTGTTTTATCGAGTTGGTGGTGACACCTGGGACTTTTTTTATTCTAAAGGGTTTTAAATATGTAGGTTTATAGACGTTTATCGTCTGAAGGGAAGTTTGAAGCGACTATCATTGCCAAATTATCCCTTCACGACGATCGTTATGCTCAAGCGACATGCGTCTTTCGACAGTGATTGCGGAGGAAACAAATGGAAGAAGTTGTTTAGATAGATAGATAAATCTATTATTTCGTGCACGCTAAAGACATATCACAAGATACTAAGCTCGTTGAAATAATAAAAATAGCAAAGTCCAACGGGCCAGTATAAAAACAGAAAAAGAAGGCTATAAGTCTATGATACACTTTAGAATTCAAATGCAATAATTTAACATGTGGCGCTGATATGCTGCTGGAGTGCCCTGTAGTGACCTTCGGACGTCGAGCAGATGAGACGTTTAGACTATGCCAAGAGTCTTTGAGACAGGACTTCGGCAACGACAAACAAAACAGATGGTCGGTCGCTTGCCGAAAGTCCCAAAGCCGTCAACGAAGAAACGGGCCCGTGCGCAGATAGTTCGAAACTTTAGTATAAACTCTATTCCCGATTAATTAACTTTTTGGGATGAGCAATAGCACATCAAAAGGCCGATTCTCGTAATTAGAAACATTAAAAATCTAGTTGCAGTCTCATTTCCGCGACAATCAAATGTCAAAAATGGGGGGAAACTCGAGTATTTTTGACAGATTGAGACTGAAATCAGACTGAGAACATCCTAAAAGTTACGAGAACTGTCCCTCAGGCAGGGACAGCTGTCAAATCGTGTTGTCATTCTTAGGTAAGGCCGGGGCCTTAGTCACGGATATTAGTTCGGGAACTAATATCCGTACGTGTTACTGTGTAGGAAACGCCCGTATTTTCGGACGAAACTATGGATTTCGTGCTTAGAGAGTAGACCTGCAGGCCTTTACACCGCAAGCTTACAGCTATTGCTGTACCAAGGCTTTTTTGCTAAACAATTTAGAATACGATCGAAACAAATTGAATGGAGTAAAACTGCGTGTATAACAAATATAAACACAAATGATTTGCCAGCGGCCGCAGCGCGTCACTGGTTCGTTCGCCACCAGCAAATATTTGTTCCCGATTTATACCTAACTGGATCTGTTGTGTACGTTTAGAAAATGGTTCAAATTTTATCGCCACTGATATTTCATGGACAGTTTTGGTTTCGACGAAGTCTGTTTTAGTGGAGAAATTGAAATAAGACTCGGTCTTTAAGTGATAGCGGGAAATTGAAACGTTTTATAAATAGTTCTGGTTTTTGTTTTTCGTTCTGTATTTGAATCTCAAACTTACAGTTATGTCAAGATGAAAGACTAAGATGGACAAATCTCCTTTAATTTTTATTCATTTAGTAATTCCAATACTCTCATTCACGTTTTTTTGGTAGTCTCAAGAATTAGAATAGATTTTCAATTCTCCTCTTTTATAATAGGTACGTCAGTGTCAATATAATATACGAATTGCTATATTCACCATCGTAACCTTAATACGAATAGCCCAAACCAATATCGTTCCAAGATCGTCAAGTATATTAGCGATCGATTAGCGCCAACCATTGTGGCCAGCATGTTTGTCTCCGCACCACTGTGCTAATTCTATTGTGTGCACGTATATCAGAGAGCGGCACACAAACTATTTGTCCAATTATTTGTGCCATGTTCCATTGGGCAAATATTGGACAATTTTGTGTGGTTCGTTGGATTAGACACACATAGACTGTTGTTAGTTATTGTTTCGAGTTTTTAGGACTAAATTGATGGTGTGCAGTTTTTTATGAAATGCCAAGTACCGGTTTGCAAGTGAAATACAGGGAGAAGTGTGCAGTGAAAACTAGGATAGCCGTTCAGACCACGTGGATCGTGTAGTACTGCTGGGGCACACGCCTCCTCTCTGTGAGGGATTATCCACGCTGGCACTGTGCGTATTGGTAGATGTCACATGTCTTCGAATTTTTGTTTCTAAAACATTTTCCTCACATTTTCATATTGCGAGCAGTAAGTGGGTGATGGAGTTAAATGCACAAAGAAAAGAGTCTGCCTGGGTTCGAACTCACGACCTAGATCTCGTAAGTCAGGGCTGATATCACTGGGCCACTACAGCTCCTCCACAAAAGGATAGAAGATAGGAAATAGACACCACCTGACAAAAATTAATGGTAAACATTCATAATTCTGAAGTTGATTGCATACTTGAAATAAGGTGAACAAAGTATAAACCGTGTCAGAGACATGCAAAGCAAAACTAACCCTCACAAAACCAATATCAGAAACTATCTACAGAAAATAGTATAGTATCTACCACACTATTTGACTTCCAAATCAACGGGAAAAAGCGTACAGCGGAGGCAGTAGCTACAAAATTGGAAAAAACGCGTAACACATCAAAACACGTTGCATGCCGTAGATATGTAGACTGTACAACGAGCGTCAATCACACTCGCGAGAGCTTTTTGTGCGAAAATACATCGACCGTTTTTATATTTTTTTTCCATTTTGTATACTTCCGAAACATTGGGTGGAGCTACCGAACCGTGAGCAAAACAGTGCGTCGAATATTAAAAATGTGTTGCGGCCCAATATCAGACAGTGGGCATGGGTTGCGATTCATATGGGATGAACATTTTTATACTTGACGCGTCTAAAAGTAATTGTCACGTCCGCGTCGGAGTGAAGTGTGGAATCAGTTTAAGCATGTTCTTTTTCTCAATTAGCTACTTACAAAGAAGTATTTTTTTGTAATTTCATATTAAAAATGTGCTGCAGCCCGATATCAAATTGTGGGCATGTGATTGATTCTTAAAAGGTGGGCCATGTTAAGGGTAGAAAATGTTCAAACTTGACGCGTCTAAAAGTAGTTTTTTACGTCAGGGTGACGTATGGAATTAAATAATATTTTTCAACTTTTTTTTTTCCATTAGGTCGATCTGATTGTGCGTGCAATTTGATAGGCTGGAGCACGATGAGCCTTTTAATTAAGTAGAGATTGATAACTTAAGAATGATAATTGTCAGCAAATATGACGTTTAAGTTTACAAAAAATGTTTTGTGCTTTCATTTCCAGATGCAGAATACAAACATAAACCTTTAACGTTATAACATTTGGAACATCAAACTAAAATATAACGATAATTCAGAACCTTAAAGGGATTCGTAATTTCGGTAAAAACATATTTGTGCCGTGGTCGACGGGCCGTGGGCAATAAAAACTGCCCCTTCGTATATTTCGTACTCCGGCTATTGGTCCGGTCCGTACTTTACATACGCCGTTAAAATATATTCGGTTATATTTCTATGTACATAGAGGTTTATATGACTGCCGTTTTTGGGGTTCTCCGTTTTCCCTATGAAAGTATAACTGTCAAAAGTTATATGAGAATTCGGGGTTCTTTCAAGAACGTTACATATAGTACCTATTTCTTATAGTTTTATTAGATATAAGAAGCACAATTTCACTAAGCTCAATCGTCTTACTGGTTACTTCAAAAATAACATGCACATTTTAGCGCTCCCTCGGAACTCCTTCATTGAAACAGTATTCGGAATTCAAAATTATGAATTCATTCAAAATTATGAATTCATTCAAGAGTCTAAAATGCTGCTTTTCGCAATTTTCGTACATAGATAGGTATAACTTTAGCTCAGCCGGGCACCTTTCGAAATCGAATTTATAAAACTGAATGCCGTTGCTCGAGTTAATTAAGCCGGTGCCCACCCTCCACAAATATACACAACACAGTAATATTTGAAGTGTAAAAAGCATTCGCCATTTTATAGTGTTGCCAGCAATGTCTGGCCTTTGTGTGTGTTATTTTATAGCTGTCATTAAAATGTTGTGATTTCACTTTGTTTGATTGTATTAATTACCTACTTGGATGTGTTTGAAGTTATACCTATTAAGTCAATCGATTATTTAGTACATCAGTATCTACCAAGTTGATCAGTATCTATCAATGAACACTGAATTGTCAGTTGAAATGTTGATAACCAAAACAGAATTCTTAGTAAAAAGACAAATATTCATAAACACTAACTTCTAAACTTGACAAACTCGAAAAACCCACACTCAAATAACGTTCAATCATTCTCTCCTAACCCGATGAAAAGTTTAGCCGAGTTGGAGCAAATTCTCGGAAAACTCGGAAAGTTGGAACCAATGGTGGCAAAGGCCGAAACGAAACAAAAGTGTGCCGTAGTACCGTGTTACATACTTAGAGGAAGAGGCTTCTTTTAGCAGAGACTCGTCGTTGCAAAGTCGGATATTATTCGGGTCACGTACTGCGGGTCTAAACAACGTGAACACGTGAAGAGTATGAAGAAAAGTTTGTCGTACTACGCTAGTAGAAGACAGAAGTACAGGTATTAGGAATCTAGTCTTTCACTTAGGCCAAATTGCGAGATAACTTCCTCATAAACCAGCCAAAGATAACCTTCTCATAAAGTTTGTTTGAAGATTATTAGAAGTTATTTATTGAAATAATAACAAGAATAAACTATTTGATAACAGTGGGTGGGTTTTATTAATAGCTAAAGGCGATCTCTTAGAACAAACTTTTAGGTCCACGTGCCTCCTAGGTATATATAGGAATTTCTATAAATGTGATGGCGGTTCCAGGAATCATCGAGTTAATTGCGTAAGACACTAACAGTAGCATATGCTTTAATTTTGACAGCTCAACAAAATTCATTACGTTATTTACGTTGCTAAGCAGACACACTTTTCAAACATATGAAGCAATGAATTAGCAACTTCAAAATGATTCAGAACAAATTCTCTTTCTTCTACCAAATGGCACTTTTATTTCTTAGACTTTTATTTCCTATTCATATATTCTTCAATTCTCTTCTTTACATTATATTTTCTAATACTAAACATTACAATCATCACGTCACCAATACCAGTCTGTTTGAAGTGAACCTTCTGATTTCCCTCCACCTTCCCCAAGGTTCAAGGCCCGAAGCATCACTTCTGAAGGAGTGTGGAGTCAAGGGGTTAATCCTCACAGCTGACCTGTGATCTTGAGGTCATTTTTGAAAGGAGACGTCTCACTTGAGTAGGTTTATTAGCATCCGACGCACGAGATGAGTGAACACAGTTTGAAGGTAGTTATAGTTTTATACGAATTAGGGAAGAATGAGTGGTTGCGAGTTTGGAGGGGGTTGTTAGTTTGTGGTAGATTTTTGTAGTACATAACTCTTTAGCTGTAGTTATCGCATGACGTAGTTTGAAATTGATATTTTATCGCATGGAAAATGGAGATGGAACGATCTAGTCGACTCGTGCGCTGGCTAGATATGTTTTCTACCGTATAATACGTAAACATTATTAACAGGATGTTTCATAATTCTAAAGCATTATTTATTTCTCTTAGTACCTATTATCTTAATTAATGTTAACAATTTTTTAATCACGTCTAGAGGTATATTATGTCGGATACATTGAGTGGACAACCTTTGTAAGACGACTACAGTGTCACGGTGTATATCGTACCATTATCATTATTCTCACGCCCTTATCACAATTTGCAGACCAATAGCTCAGTGTTAACGGCCGTGACTTAAGATTTGCAAGTAGGTTCGAGCCCAAACAGTCGCTTAAGTTCTGTAATTTATTTCATCACCACTGCTCTCAAAACGGTAAAGGAAAACATCTTGAAGAAACCGGCATGTCGTTGAACCAAAAATTCAAAGACATGTGACATCTACCAACCCGCACTGGGGCCTCGTGGTAGATTATGGGACATTTCCTCTCATAGAGAGGCGACTTGTGTCTCTATCGTGATACTTTATGGGCTGATTATGAGAAGCAACATTCGTTTTTCTTCCATACTTCGTATATCGACTCAAAAAACAATACAAGAGAATTCCAAATAAAATGACAAGCCCAGCTTAGGTACCAGCATCAGCAACATGTAAAACGACCCAGCATGCAACCACAAACGAGATTACACTAATACATTCACACTCATACACACATAGTACACAGAATACATAAGTACACAAATAAAACACAAAAGAGGCATATAATCTGGCGGGCCGCAACAACCAGTGGCGAGGTGTTTGTGAAGAAACTCGGTAACAACGTACCACCCCCACCCGGCCAAGAAAAGGGGGTGGTAGTAGGGCTGCTCCGAGAGAAATATGAAAAAATTCAACGGCTTTGAAAATATGGTTTGGTTTAGATATTGGAACAGAGCCATTATAATTTAGTGGATACATTTTATTCATTTGTTTTTTTTTTTGTGAAAACATCGTTTGGAAACATATACTAGAACTAAAGATTCGAAGACTAACCCGAACTAAGCCCAAGTGGTGGATTACGCCCCACTCCCTCTCACCGAGAGAAGGCTTATTTCCCAGCTGTGGGAACGTTATAGGCTGAAATGCTATATATTTTGGCTCGTTATGGACCCAATATAATAGAGTAATACGGTAACAATAAAAGTTTATCTATCTCATTCCATCTTATTTAGTAACCAAACTAAAATTCTGTAAACAATCTTAAGTTGTCTTCTGCCGTTTCACTTGAAGATTAGGTTAGAGAATAATCTGCATTCCAATGCATTTGCTCTACTACTTGTCCTGAGTTAGCCCGACAGATAAGTGGATTAACTTGTCCAATAATTTTAATCTAAAGTGATGTTTTAATTATCATAATTTGCAATATTCTTGAGTCGTTAATCGGATTACCGTGAAGTGTTTATAAGTGTCCCCATCAGAAGACAGCATAAATGCATATTTGAAGTATTGTAGAAGGGAGCTGACATTTAGAATACTATGTAATTATACTTAGTTGTTCAACTTGATGACTACTTTCAACATGCATTTGCTGTTGGCAATTAGGTACAGGTTCGGTCTTTTTGAAAATTATAAAAAATATTTTGGGTTTTCTAAAGACCATTGTCAAGAACTCCTAAACCATCTTAGCCCCGTGTCAGCCCTACACATCCGTGTCGTCCCCAAAGGCATGAATCGCGACACGGCGTCAAAGCGAAATAGGAAAAGAACATCTAGCAGTGTCACGTCATATCGATATATCGATAGATAGAGGTGCCGGTCGATACATGTTCCGCTCGACTAGAGGAGAGCTATGTACAAACGTTTGGAACTGAAAGCGTTATTCATATTTCGAACTCGCGTTTGGTGTTTTGAAGGCTCT
The DNA here is from genome assembly GCA_947507805.1 of Aporophyla nigra. NCBI lineage: Eukaryota > Metazoa > Arthropoda > Insecta > Lepidoptera > Noctuidae > Aporophyla > Aporophyla nigra. Next base: position 17,665,487 of record OX382292.1, on the reverse strand, counting down.
AGTGTAGATATTTTGAATAGTTTCGATATCGATTGAATGGGATGTAGTCTGTGCGATAAATTCGATCGAGTTGGCAGGAGTTCGACTTTTTTGAATGCGATTTGTTAATGGAAAATGTTTGTAACGAATATTTTACGCTTTTGAATTTCATGGCTTAACACGATAAGTGAAATGCCTGTTTCGAGTCATTCAGAGCGACTCGAGATCTTAAAATATCAATCGACTAAAACTAGAATTGTTAAAGACTATATCAAAGATGTCTTTCCACGAAACACTGCCATAGTAGTTTTCTAATATGGTTTAACTTTTTTTATCTTTTTGGTCGAACCACTGCACCTATCTCTAAAAAAATGGATAACAACAGTCTTCCTTAATACTTAATCTATTCTAACCTCTCTTATGCTCTTCAGCAGTAGTTCTATTCAGCTGAGGTGGCAATGGTGCAGGTATCGCGGGCGCAGCTGGTGCGGCTGGTAACCCAGGATACCACCAACCCGTCGCCGCCTGCCCGTTGAACATTCTTAGCTTCTCATACACACTATCGTTCTGCGCAGACGCCGCTTGTTCCTTTTGGGATGCTAGGTTCCGCAGCACTCGGTTTATTGAGGATACCTGTGGGGAGAGAAGAATTAGTATGTTGTTTAAAAGTGCTATGAGAGTCAGGTTGGCATTGGCAGGAGGCGTTGGGTTCATGGTGTAAAACGTTCATAGTTGTATGTTATCAATCAGACTTGGTATGCAGAACTGGGAGATATTTCGACATGTCCAATATAAAGGAATGGTCTGGTCACTTGTGACTACAGGCCAAAATCTTCGGATTGGCCACAGAGACAAGATTAGAAACCTAATTTCACCATCTGAAAATAAATTTCTTTCTCTGCTTAACATTATTAACCGAAAGTTTTTCCTTTGGATTGGAAATGACTTTGATACACCTAGATCTAAAATATGTAGCTTCATATGTGTAAAAGTCATACCGAGACTGACATTTAGAAACGAATGAATGTTAATTAAAAACAAACACTGAAGCAGAAATTGGGTAGACGACATTTCTCTAATATCTTCATCTGACATTTCAGATAGTGTACCGTTTAGTTCCAACCGTGGGACTTGTTTACACATCAGTATCTGCAATTGATCAGTGGGAAAGATAATCCAGATCCACATTGACCGCTCCATGTGCTCAGCGTTGACTCATTCGATATACTTAACTGTTGATTATAATAAAACTAGCTTCCGCCAGCAGCTTCGCCCGCGTGAAAATTCAACCCCCCAATTCACCCTCTTAGGGATGGAATTTCAAAAAACCCTTTCTTAGTGGATACCTACTCTTCACAAAGAATACACCCTCCTTTCATGTCTCTAGGACCAGTGGTTTAGGCTGTGCGTTGATATATCAGTCAGTCAGTCAGTCAGTCACTCAGGACTTTGAATTTTATATATATAGATAAATGCGTTTACGATGGCTAATATATCTGTGGTAAGATATTAACAAGTTAGTATGGTTGATAGTGATGACTAGGCAGTCAACAAAAACAACGTGTGTTACGTAACAAATTTATCATTGAAGTGTATTGCGAGCATGCACTTTGTACAATACTAGATTTTACCAGCGCCTTATACATATAAACCTTTGTCATGAATCACTCTGTCTATATATGAAAATTGCATTAAAATCCGTTGCGTAGTTTAAAAGATCTAAGCATACAGACGCGGGATGCGACATTGTTTTATACTTTGCTAAGTAAAGATACAGAAGATAAGAAAGTAGTTAATACCAATGCGTATTGCATTTTGTATTTTTACTAGTTAGTGACAAAACCACCTTCAATTTAATTCTCTCAAGACCTGTAGGACCCCACCATTACATCATCAACAACTAAGGCTACTCGTAGAGGCTTTTTGTAAGCACTTAATGAAGCACATGATGAGGAAGTTCTTGCTATATAATGCACGTGTTCGGACTATATTGACTGCAGACGGAGACAGCATACGTTCGTTGACCTTCTAGGCAATTTTAAAAATAGCTTTCGGGCCCGATTTTTGCCGTAGCCAGTAGTGCTACGGCGTAGCGGCCGGCGTAGCTGAACGTATAATACATTGAAAAAAGAACTTTATGGTCCTGTATACATGGTGTAAGGGAGATCAACATGGAGTACAAGTTTATACAGATGTAAAAGTATCGTGGCGAGTTGTTTTCGTGCATTGAATCTTCAGCGCAATGCTTGGCGCCGAGAATTGAAAATCGAACAGTATGTTTTCTTGACGCGCTGAGATGGCTGGATTCCCAAACCTCGGCTCAACACCTAGAGTTGAAAATCCAGTGCGCGGTAAAATTCCATCGCGATATTACGTACACACGGCCAATACATTTCCAGTGTTAGCTGACCTCGCGTTCTATAGGCTTTGCGTACAATTAGATGTCAGCTTATACTAGAAAAATATAGCTTGATGTGTGGCTGTGCGTGTGAGCATACTAATTCAGCACATGATTGTAGACTCCCCGTAGAATTTTTTCATACAGAAGTGCTAAACTTACTCGGTCAAAATGTTACAGGTATAATAATCATTTACTGAGTTCTTGGTAACAATTTACGCAGCGGTGGCCCTTATACTTTTCATTGACAATTTCTCTACATAAATATAGACTTCATTACGCATGTAATATGGAGTTGAATTACGTGTACGTAGTAGCGAATTTTCAGCGTAGAATAAGTTTCTTTGACGTAGAGAAGTTGTGATTGTGTGAATTTGTAACTTTGTTATGTATACTGTATGTGCTAAGGTTCATTGTCGGATTTAAGTTAAGAGGTATGAAGTGGTCGCTTAATAGGTACAAAGATGAAGGTAGCGTAGGCTTTCACATGTGGAGGTATTTGTTTTGAGCATTAAACTTCCCAACTACATTGAATATTTATGTCAATGTTTTCATTCAACTACAGGAGCTGTGGTGGTCCAGTGGTTACGACCCTGATTTACGTGTGGTTGTGGTTCAAACCCAGGCAGGCACATTACTTAGTGTAATTTATTGTACCAAGGAAAACATTGTGAGGAAACAAGCATTGATTTATACAAATTATTACTCACAAAATTTCGGCCATTTCGTTACGTAAAAAAAAAAACTTTTCATAAAAGTTAAATTTATGAAGCCCCTCAACTTCATACAGGAAAACAAATCCACACCCTATACAGATTAATAATAACAAGCTATACATAACTAGATACACATCCCTATCGCCCAAACAACTATCTAATAGGAAATAAATTACGCCTCAAACCCCACCCTTTTAACTTGCTACCACGTGTAATTTAAAATCTAATATGATTACTAAATTCCAATCGGGAGCCTCAAAGGGACACAGATTAGGGCATCCCGTCCCCCCTGACCGCACCCCACCCCCGCGGGCCCTAAAAACCCCAATATCTATCTACTTTCACCGAAAACCACGCATGCGTAAAAACCTAACTCACACAAGTATAAAATTCTATATACCTATGCCCACTTTAGCGCGGTGGTGTATGCCTACTATTTGTAGTTATGTTTTCGGTTGGGGCGTCCCCGAGTATAATATCTGTTTTCTTGTTGCCATTGGCAACGGGGAAATGTATTTTTCCTTCGCCGGGAAATCGGTCGGAGCGATTACAATGTACGGCTGTTTCGCAGCTCGGTATTTTGTTCGTAATCGAAATTTGGAATGGAAAGATGAATGGCTTTGTGAGGAGAGTGAGTAGGTAGGTAGGAGGTCGATGTGAAAATGTTGAGTTTATAGGCAGCTGTGGGGAGCGAAGATTTTGATTACATTGAGAAGACTGGTGTAATTACTTACTGGTTTAAAAAAATAGGTGTAATGGGATTTTAATTGTAAAAGGATTATTAAAATATTTGTGCATTTGCAAAATACCATAACTTATAAAAACTGTCAAAAGTAAATGTCCATTAAAATAAGACAAATTAAAATATTACTTCCAAAAAGTCTTATTAGAAATCTTTGAGCGTTTTCTACTCCAACACTACAGTAAGAACTTCCAATAACCCTCAAAACCAGAACTAAACCAACAAAAGTAAACACTCGTTGACTTATGAAAAGCCTACATAAAACTGAACTATTACAAAATATAAATACTAAATTCGCGGAGCGCTGGCTGGTACACGTCTGATTTAATCCCTTGTATCACTAATGGAAGATAATGCGTCTATCCAACGTTGTAGATATCTGTATACAGAATCGAGGATAGCGTGTATGAGCTTTATGAACATATTATGGTTTTTAACATTTGTTTTCGGGGTGCTGATGATTTTATGTAAACTGTATTTTGTCTGTATTGGTGCTGAGGTTGGAGGACTTATTTAGATTTGTTTACTTATTTGGACTTATTGAAATTGACAATTTAGGGAAGTGTTTGTTTTTGATTTCTACTCTTTTTTTGTAATCTTTAGAAGGTAAAAGATAGTGCGCTGAAGTCATTTGTGAATACTTAAAAAAATTATACCTAAGTAATGGTTATCTCCGACAGTTTTTTCGTATCGGAATGTAAATACTTATAAGGAATACTAAAACGAAACCAGTTTTAAATACTTCAAAGGTCAAATTAGAAATTTTACTCTCACTCATCCGTTATGACTGATTGAAAACCAATTACTAAATACAAATGCACCAATAAGATAGCACAAAAAAGTGGCTCTATTATAACGAAAACATTTTGAATTTCGAGCACCGACCTAACCAATAGGAGCGGTGCATTTAAACGCGAATTCTGCTCGTGACAGCCGTGCGGCCAATCAGATGGGTACACGGAAAGATTAAAGAGCGTACGTTCCTATTAGAATTTTAAAGGATTTATTTTTTCCATTTATTCTTCCACGTGAATATTTTGTTTGAAGTGGCCAGGAACTGACGGCTAAATAGAAATTGAATGGAATGGATTTCGATGGAGGAAGGAACAACCTTTTTTAAAGAAAATATTTGGATAGGACGTACCGACCACTTCCATGTAAAAATGTATAAGTTAAAAAAAAAACCGTTCGAAGCTTTTTATACACGTGTAAGTATTGGATCTAAAAATAGATAATTAATTTGTAAAGACATTTCATTAAGGAAAAATATAAAGTTCAGGGACTGCGGATTGAAGTGAACATAAATACTTACCTTGTTTAGCGATATTCATTTGTAAATTCATGAAACACTCAAAATCAGGAAACATTATCTCTCGTAATAAAAAAACAAGGTTTTGAATTAAGAACCCATGTATAGAAATGCAGTTTTTTTTTTTACAAAACTGACACCGTAGTCCGGTGCTAAGTTGTCATTTTTCTATTAAGAACTTCACATCAAAATAAAGTTGGAAATGCAAAAACTGGCTCAGGCTTGAAATAAGGTCAGATCACTTTTTATAATAAGACGGTTAAAGTCTTAAATACTTTTTTACAAAAACCAAAACAAAATCGAATTAAAAAAACAACATCTTTGTAAATAAACAGTAAAGTTACTCTTTTTTGAACTATTTTAGTAAAAACTTTTTTCAGGTATTTACTATAATTAAATAGTGATTGCTAATAAATAAAATCCTTTCTATTTCATTCGCTTTAGTTGTTCAATAATAAAAAACTTACTTTGGATATAAAGTGACACATTCACGAAATCATGTACCGACTACGTATAAAGTTTACTTTTTTTTTTACAAAAAACAAAAAAAAATCAGCACGTGTCTAACCAGAACTCGGTTAGTTCTATTTTTTAAATAGAGTATTTGTTCAGTTGTCATTATTTGAGGAATCGGCCTCCTAATCGTGTGTTCCTTCACATTATAACGCTACGTTGGATGCAGCTGTTCCTTTTTTATTCAAGTATCTATTCCATTATAAAATTTGTTTCGCTAATTGACTGTTTTGATTGGAAATTAAATTAGCATTTTTTTAATGCATCAGTTTTTGTTATTGCAGTTTCAAGTTCTTTCGGATCCCGAAAGAACAACTTGAAACTGCATTTTTTTTAAACTATATTATGTATGCTATACTACTATGCTATGCTATAATATTTATTTAAAATATTATCTTTTTATTTAATTTATTATTTAATACCTACATCCAAATTTAGGTGCCTATGTTTTTTTTTCTGAGTAATAACTATAATATAATATTAATAATTATATTCCGATTTAGAAGATAATCAAATAAAACTAAATAATAAATCTGTCTCATACTTACTTTTTATCTCAGCACAATAATTTTATTTTTACATGTTTCTAACTTACGCCCTTTTCAAGTTGAGCGGGCCGAATTAGTGACCAGCGATGTGTGTAAAGGGTCTAAAACTTTCGGCAGTTTTAGACGAGCGGCAATGTGTGCCGGCCGTGTAGACAGGGGTTAAAACGAGTTTTTTTCTTTTAAATATGCACAGCTTTTACACTGTGGATGATAAAATGTTTTTAGTCACTGATAAATATTTTCAGGGTTCTATGTTAATTATGAGTGTATTTAATTATTGTTTGTACTTTATTGCACACGTTTTAGAGTAACATTTTGAATGCAAGATTTAGCGGTTAGCTAAATAAATCAATTATTAAATTATAATCCCTCATATAATATGCATCGATCGATAACTTCTACGCGACTCTAAAAAATAGTATTTTTGCATGTTTGATACTCCAATTTAAATAAAACATGCAACTATCACGTTCTCAATTCTTCAACTCAATTCTTAAATTAAATAGAATTATTATTAAATTTACGACATGCATAAATAGTTGGCGGGTCCAATAAGCCCGGCACTACCGTACAAGGCCTGAAACCCGATACGTCTGACAGCGCTCAACTTCGTGACAGGCGCGGCTCTGCGCGTGCGCAGACAACACCCCGCGCGGACGCATTGTTATGTTGAAATATTGGCTTGATATATTAAATTAAGAGATGAATGGATTCGTTTTTGTGGTTTTTAAGTGTTGATTTTGATTTTGAGAAGTTTTTGGAATCGTATTCTTTATGGTTGGCAGTATTCAGTGATGATACGAGCATCTTTTTAAAACAGTGCAAACAATATTTAGTTCGAGATACCAAAAACTGTAAATTTAAGCAAATAATTAGAAATAAAGAAACATTACTTCTAAAAACAAATACCAGAACGAACAAGTCTGAACCATAATTACTAAGATAAACATCTAACTCGTAACATCTAATTAAAAGCGAGCATATTATATCAAGTTTCGCGACGAGCGATAGTGTCTAGCGATCGTTTCTGAACGCGGGCGATCTCCCGTCACTATGACAGTTGACAGGTGTCACGAGCAGGGCCGCCAACATTAAAATGTGGTATTATTTTATTTCACGTGAGAATCGTTCATCATTTGTAGTGTCATGTCGGGTTATGAGACTGGACGTTGGAAGTAAGGATGAGGGTTGATATTTCTTGGACTAGCTCTAGGAAGTTCTCGGCTTAAGCTTATGTTTGTGACGAAGCTTTCAAGAAATAAGAATTGAAAGCGCAAAGTATGAGTATGGAAATCATTTTTATTAATTATGTTGGGCAATATTTTGTAAATTTTAAATGAATATCAAAAATACAAACTATAGAATCTGTGGTTCTTTCACTACGGATGACACTGATTTATAAATCTATATATATTTTAGTATATTATACTAACATTTAATGCATTGTTTCGATTTATTTTTGCCATCGATTGCTAAGAATGTTACATCCACAAAAATATTGTAGTAACATGTTCAAATTAAATTCATATTAAAATGTTACATTTAATGGTCATCTAATTAGATAAAAACCCCTTGGCAGCCCTCAGATGTGATGCCTCGGTGCACCTCATTACCCTGACCACGAACATGGCAATAGATCATGCAGAGAGCGATAGTGCTAAGATCCTCCAGTGTAGGTGGTCCGTGACATTGAAAAAAAAAAATGTTAGAAAATCGAACATTTACGCGGTTAATCGAGTTTGTTGGGCGTTACAATCGATCAACGATATCCAGGATGGTTTCACTTTTGATCAAATTTTTCGATTTGTAAATGTTTTTTTAATTTTTTTATTGTGAATTAGTTTTGTTTATTTAAGAATTTAGATTGCCATTTATAACCTAATAAGTTAGGTTAGATTCGCTGATGGTACCTCTATATAGGTCACCCATTTACCCGTTCCAGATTCGAAATTTTGAATTTTATATTGTCCAAAAACGATGTAAAACTGTTCATGTTGATACTTATCTTAACGATGAAATCTTAAACTAGTTTTAAAATCGAGATTATTGACTAAGTATCGTTGTGTAACGCAACCCGCAGAATCGTATTAACGAAACACTCAAACCAAAACTGCAAATAGACCAAGCAGTAAGAACTTAATCACCTAAGCGATCTGTCCCCAAAAAGACATACAAAAGAAACATCCTCATTGAATGGAAATCCCTGTACCATTAATCTATCCACTTTTCCATGACCATTCACCATCTATCCGATACCAAAGGTATCTTCACAAAAACCATTACTATGAATACAAATACCCATACAGGAAGGGGCCTTCATCCCCTAGAATTACTATTAGTATTATCTATAAACATTTTACCGTACACGGTTAACCCGCGGAGACCCGGGTTCGATTCCCCGGTGAAAAGCGATTGTAGGGTGCGGTCGTAGGGGTGTTTTTTTGCAATTCTCTTAGGGCGCACAGATTGGGGCGGTCTGTCTCAGTTCATTATGGATGTTAAGTTGTTGTCGGTGATTTGGATTGAAGTGGGTTTTTTGTTGTTGAAAATGTTGATAGTTTTTGCGATATATGCTTCAACTTTAACTTATTTATAATGAAATTAGAATCTATCACTAGTACGGATCGTATTATTTAAGTTCTGAGACTCTGCGATGGTTGAAACACATTCTAGATTGTCATTTTATTGTAAACTAAGCCCTGACAATAAAATAAACGACCAATTGGAACCGTGCACCTAGCTTCTGACGTGTCATATGTGCCTATGTGGGTTTATCATTCGATTTTGAATAAAACCAATACTCATACAATTGTAACATCAGTGCAACAAAAACATGTCAAATTCAAATTCAAATTGTTTATTTGCAAGAAAATACGTAGTTTACAAGGGAAGATCTTACAGCCTAAAAGTCATTGTATTCTGCCTGCAAGCAAGCGTGCAAATTATTATTGTTTAAATGTCATACCTAATGATAAAAAAATAACAAACTATTTCGATAATCATCAACGGAACAAACATAGTCCCCTGAGGGACGCCAGTTAAAGTACCGAATATGTCACATAACGTGATGTAAGTGAGAGCAACAGTCTGTGACAAACGGCTGTGGGGAGCATTGTCCCCGTTTTAAATACCGTATTGTAATTACAGTATCCACTTCTATAGACATATTTCGAGTTTGACGATGTCATTTGCAGTGGTTGAGTCTTAAATTGCTTGCTTATCAAGTTAGCCGCAGTAACAAAGATCCAAAGCGCGTCTATCCCTGTGTTCGGGATTATCTTGCTGGCTGGATTTTCTCACAGCTTAGACTTTGCCACTAAGAGTGGTTTCTTGAGGAAGACTTTGTCTGGGTGGAGTTGTTTTAAATATTGTACAAATGTGGCATTATATAGTTGCCTGTTTATTTATTTCCCCGCGATTTTTTAACCTGTCACTTTTATAGCACGCAACTCAAATACGTAATACTGTCAAAAAAAGGTAAACGCGTCGCCCTCGACACTTTAACCAAAACTGAACTAAAAGGTGTCTCCAATTACAAGAGTATTGCGTGTAAACGAAAATGAGAGCGTTCATACGCCACATAATACGTACGAAGCCTCCGAAATGCCTCACAGTAGCGTTTCGGCGGTGTCAAGTTCCCGGACTAATTCTGACAGCTACAAGTTTGGTAGTTTATAAATTTTCAAACTAACGAGACATAAATTGTGTTTATATTAGCATTTAGCAGTTATTTCTAAGTGTTGTTTTATTTTGTATGTAGTTTAGACTTTTTGTTTGGACTTTTACAGATTAAAATACATTTCTTGAAACATTTGGACATACAATTTTACACGTCTACGTTTTGATAGCAGTAACAACTTATTTATTTAAATGACTAGGTAGTATCTTCGTAATAAAAATTCAGTGTCGCAACATTCGATCTAGTTTCAACAAATCGGCAGAATCAGCCGCCTCGGCGCGCCTCGCTCGATCGAACTCATGAATTCTAAATTTAAATTAGATGTCTCCAAATCGTATTTAACGGTCCTTGAGCGCAACTGTTGATTGGCGATGTTTGCCGCTTTCGTGTTCTGCGGTTGGCGCCATTGTTTCCTATTTTCAATTTCGATTCTTCGAAAATTATCTTTTTATAAATTGGTTTTTCTCTGTGTTAGGCAGTTTCATTGTATTGTATTCATGGGAATATGATTATTTGTCCTTAGTGGTGCCCCTACTTACGTTTATGAAAACAAAGAATTTCAAAGTTCAGTTTTTTTTATCTGCGTGACTTTAGAGACATTTTATTCAATTACAAAGAAATTAAATTGCATTCGTAATAGTACTGACCGATTTACATTCACAGCATTTAAAATACTTAATTCCCTTACCCTAGTATAAAATTCTCTTACATCACCATAAATATCTATGGACTTAAAACCGTCAATTCCTATGCCATCATAAGCAGTTGACGTTAATCCGCGAGACAAGGGCAGCGATACAACTCGCTGCAGATCCTTACAGCATAACCACAAGTGTGAAAGAGATATCGAATATTCTGTGCATTCACGCGTAAACGTGGAATTATTGTATAGCGCCCAGGGAGAAAAGCGCCGTAAGTATGCGGTGGTCTTTTGAGAATTTGTTTTTAGCAGTTGAATAATTTTCATGAGCAACATTTCATACAGGTTTCGTTTCGAGTTATATTGTTTGATGTAGTTGAGATTTTAGTCAGGAATATAAGTTTTTTGAAGTTTTTTTTTTCCAAAAAAATTCTTATAGGATTCATTTAAAACAGACAGTAGTGAAAGAACCTTAATTCGCAGTAAAATTGGAAAAAAAAATACATAAAATTAATACAGAATGAATTCACTTAAGCTTAACAACATCAAAATATAGTTCTCAATTTGCATATCCTCCACATTCAACTAAGAATATTCACAGTAAGCCGTGCCGACATCACATAAGCCTCTCTGACACTTTTACACTTACACCATTCTGCCGCCGAGCAGTAATCGATTGTTCCACGTATTTTTGTCCGCTTTTAGTTGGTAAGAAACATCACGCCCATTCGACCGTTATGACTAGGCAGCGGAACGCACGACATATATCTGTCCTACTCTAACACGTGTGTGGACCTATCAGCTTGTCCCTTTCACCTATTTGCCCAGTGGGCCGAGTGCGTAGGTACGACAGTCATAAAAATAGCCCCTTTGGCGCCGAATCTTCTAGGGGCTTTCGGTATTTCGATTTTGTGTCCTCTTGTTACGTAGGGTGGATAATGTAGGTATTTTTATGATTAGTTATAGGAACTGCTCTATGTGCTTTATAGGCTTGGCAAAGGATTCGCAGCCTAATTTCTAAGTGTATAGACAACAAGACTGTTTGTATCAGACTAAACTAAATCTTGACATTTATTGTGACTTGTATAGTCATAAGATTATTTTAGACGAAGTTTTTTTTCCAACCTTTTATCAAAATGAGGCATTTTTAAAGTTTGCAACACAAACAATATTCAAGACGAAATTTGTGATATGTGGGTAATTTCACATTACCTTTTATGTCAAAACGATGACAAATCCCCTCTAGATAATGTAACATATCCACAAAACCAACATTTTCGATTCTTAACACTGAAGGGTAACAAAAAGCTTTTTTTTTTCTTCGCCATTGTGTCACCAAGTGTTTACTTTGTGTTACGTATCGAGATCACAAAACATTATATTTTTGGATTGTGACATTATTAACAGAAAAATTGGTTCGAGGTGTAGAAAAAAGGTTCAGTATGGATTTACTTACGAATTTGATGGTTCCTTGGGAATATTTCTGAAATTGTCCAAAATACCATTGCAATAGGTATTGAAAATAGTGCATAATTTGACTGCATTAACTGAAGGTATTTCAAAATCTGAAAGCTTTTTAAACTCTCCTGTTTCCAAAGCCTCATATTATTTGTCTTCCATTTTTAAATATTGCTAACCCCCTCATCCCAAAATTTTAGGGTCTTCTCAATTTAACCCACATATAGTTGATCTACCACGTATCATCAGTCTAGCCTTTTCCCAACTATATTAGGGTCAGCTTCCAGTCTAACCGGATGCAGCTGAATACCAGTATTTTACATGAAGCGACTGCCAATCTGACTTCCTCAATCCCTTTCTGGTTAACACTATACCTCTTGGTAAGACTAGTTGTCAGATTTTCGGGCTTCTGACGACCCGAATGACAGCCGAGACCAAAGGCTTATGTGAAGATGGTTACCCATCCACGGATCAACCTCGGCAAGTGTAGCTTAACCTGATTGATCGACCCATACGGCTGTTATTACTTAGTTATAAGCCCCACTATCTACCACTACCGATCCCTAAAAATTACAAATTTATCACTTTGTTATTTTTTGCCATGATTGGCCAGGCAGATGTAGAGCCGTCTGGTTCGATTACCGTCCGCGTCACTGCAGCAATGGCTTTATTTTATATCTTGTATGCGATATTTTTCGCAGAGAATCGCGGTTTTTATAATTTTTTTACTCCTCTCATTAATTGTGGGGTAGGATGTTGGCGTGTCTCGTTACTTTACATGGATTTTATGATGTTGGTGTAATTGCAACTCTGTTGAGTTTTATTTTTATTTGCTTTGCCGTGGCCTAGATTTCATGTGTACACAGGCTTAGGCTACGAGCAAAACATGTTGTTTATGTGAGCATATAGTGCTTCGTGTTTGATATTGTTCAAAACCTATTTTATTATAGAAATATTAAGATTATCTTTAACGCAGAGCAATACGAGTCTGAATAACAGCCCACATTTTAATATTAGTATTTTGAGTTCTACCCTCAGTAGTTACTATCAATTATTGACCCACAGGGATTAATAGTTCATCTTTTAAAAGGTTTTCTTATATTTCTTTGAGCACTCAATATTATCAGAACACAATTCAGCATTCAATTTGTTATTGACATAAAAGTTGACAGTGCTAATAGTAAAATGGAACCGAAAAATTTATGAACTGTCCATTATAATAGGAATATTTGTATGGATCCATACAAAAACCTAATAAAACGGCATCAAACATCCCGAACTAAAATTTTATAAGCCATCATCAATAACACGAATGGACCGTTTGTGTTGAACACGGTCCATCTTGAAAAGATTTCGGACAATGGGCCCGCGCCCGTCCGAAGCATATGGTCCTAAAATGTAAAATTGCGAAATTGGATTAAAAGAGAATTGTTGTCACCGAAACTTTGTCCAGATTATTTTGATGGGCGGCACAATGGGTGCTTGAGCATATGTTTTGTGAATTTTAATTAGATATATCGTATTGCCAATAATATTTTGACGTTTTTGGAATCGGTTTAATAGATACTTTTATACTTTGTAGGTTACAATGGAATTCTACAAAGGCAGTCCTTATAATATCTACTTATAACGTTATATTTAGATCAGTGTCCTATATAATAACCTACCATGTTTACAAAATCTAGTTAAGGTGCAACCATGTGGTTATTTTTAAATATAGCCTAATCGTATCTGTCTTCCGGAAAAGTGTCCGTATTTTTAGTAACACTCTTTCCTTATTTTCTATAAATAGTTGCAAAATAGTGAAAATATTCTCATAGCTGATAATGGCTGTACCGTTATAGCATCAGATAATTTTGTTAACTTTACGCTAGAAAATAAGCGATGAACTTCCTTCGATATTTTTCAATGAAATTCTTTACAAGCTCCTTCATTGATGGTGTTGTTAGTAAGAAAATAAGCCAGAATATTTCAAAATTGTTGATTTTCTTTACTAATTAGTGCAAAGACAATGAAAATACTATTATTATCGAGGTCAGCGCTATGTCTTTCATTGTTATTAATAGCTATGTGGGCTAAAAATAAATAATAACGTTCGTTAGATAGTTGGGTCAAGGATACAGAAAGCGATGCCTACTCTTCTTTGACATAGGCGCATATTGTTAGAAGGTCTTCTCTTTTGACCCTTGACCGGTAGCTTGGGCCTTGTTCACGATACCGGAGGACAACTATTTTTATGTTCTTTGAAATTTTATTTATTTCTGATCACACATGTAGGATTAAGAACAGTGTGGCCCGGTGGTAACAGAACCAGACTTACGAGTTATCGGTCCCGGTCATAGGTTCAAAACCAAACAAGCGTTTTACTTTTCACAAAAAATTTAAACACCACTGCTCTCAAACGGCGAAGCAATACATTGTTAGGAAACGATACCGTGTGGTGGATTACAGCCTACTCGCTCTCACAAGGAGGAGGCCTGTGTCTCAGCAGTGGGATCATATAGGCTGATTGTGTATGTGTTGAGTGAACCACCCACTTCTACTTTTAAAATTCCTCCATTCACTGACTTACAATGTACAGCCTAAACCTGCTAAGTCGAGAAGTATACTATTTTGAAACAAGTTCTTTTTAAAATGAAGGGGAAAAACTAAAGAAGGATTTTTGAAAATGCATGCCCTAATTGGGGATGAAAGTTTGTATGAAACTTCGTTATTTTTACCAGTGGGAAATCCCATCAGATTGGAAACACTTCTTTTTATAGAAATCGAAAATATCTCATGTAACTTTTGTTGACAGAGAACCTGTTTCCTAATAACGTAACATAATATCAATCACAATATGATTTATTTTGAAGGATTATGGCAAATCCATTGCTTCACATGTTCGACAAATGTATCTGCTCAACAACGTAAATAACCATTCCTACTTTAGTGTGTTACCCTGCTGTCCTTTAAACCTATAAAGAATATAAAATAATCATACTCACACTAGGAATGTTGTCATTATTGCACACGTTTTCACTCAACAGACGGTCCCGGATCTCCCAGGCGAAGATTGAGGGGCATTCCCTCTTGTAGTCAGCTATCTTCTGGACCACCGGTGTGGTGGCCACTCTTGGCTTGGACCCTCCAATCGCTCTGGGCTTTATCGACCCCGTCTCGTAATATCTGCGTGCAAAGCTGAATTTAGTTTGGAAGATGAAGAGGTCAAATGAGCTAGTTCTTTTTTGCTCAAGGTCAGTTGGATTTTGTGTTGTAATTGTGTATGGTTGTAGTATTTAGTTTGGTGTATCTGTGTGTATATACAGGGTAGTTATTTGAGGAGTTGTCAACATTTTGGTATCGTACTCAGAGCGAAAAATAATAAAGTATTTCAAATAAAATACATACCATTTTTTACACAATATGTCTAGCATTATCTAGAATTTCCTAAACATTTTGTTTTAACTTTTTTGCTGGCTGATAAGAAACTATTGGTTGGCATTTGTAGGTCCTTAGTTACTTAACTGAGGTCCTTATTCAATCAAAACATTGTATTTTCATCCTCGTTCAAACAGGATGTTTGAAAATCAATCATTTTATAGCTAAAAGCATAAGTGACTTAGGCTTTAAGATACAAGGCAGGAAGATTTAATTTAAGTGTTTCTCCACGAGTAACTCTTCCATTATTATTTCCTTTAATAGATTTAAAACATTCATTTTATTTTTAATAAAAAAATATCAGGGACAACTGACAGCGGTCAGGATTCTAGAGACAGGAACCTCCAGGAGTATCCCTTGACCCAGCCGCGCAATGAGAGCCGCCTACGATGTTGGCCGAGTCTCACCGTCCGTAATAAAAAAATATCAGGGACAACTGACAGCGGTCAGGATTCTAGAGACAGGAACCTCCAGGAGTATCCCTTGACCCAGCCGCGCAATGAGAGCCGCCTACGATGTTGGCCGAGTCTCACCGTCATTAACCGTGATGATTATCGGTACAGTGATTGGAAAGTCTAAGTCCTACATGTCGAAAATCTCGATTGTTTTACGACTTGACTTGATTGTTTTCGACTTGATTGTTTTATCATGCTCAGCTTTCATGAGATTCTCATCATGAGGGAAAGCGATATCAACAATCAGTGCACGACGCTCTTGTCAATTTCTCACCATAATATAAATTGCTGATCTATTCTGCAATGAAATGTTACCATGAAAGCATAAGTGAAGTGAGCTGTCATTTCACCTGATGCATGCTAGGGAGTGACGTTTGACAGCTCACTTCAACGAAGTTTTCACGGTGAGACGTACAGACTTATTGGCTATTTACCACTATTATTAAGTTACTCAAGTTACTCGACAAGTCAAAGAAACTGAATGCATATTATAATAAGTAATCATGTTTCGCAATACCTACATAGACCTCTGCCAGTTTTCTCTTGTAATCGAGAACGAGTTTTTATTAAACTAGATTGGTGACATTTTTGTCTGATCGTTCAACATATCGGCCATCATTATTTATTTGGAGTAAAATGAGGTGAATTAAATTTAAGAGCGCCATAAGACTAGAAGACAAATATTGATAGAGAGTGATCGAAGTGAGGATCTGAATACCAACTTCAAAAAAAGGAGGTTTACAATTTTGTTTTTTTATCTTTTATTACCTCAGAAATCCGTCATCGAAAAATATTGAGATTGAAAGGGTCTTCTTACAGAGTGGTCCCAAATAAATTTTGTTCAGTTTTAATGAGTGTGTCTTAAGTCAGCTTCAACAATACATATTGTTTCTACTTAGTATATGTTGACGATGGTATAATAACTTTCTGACACTGTTATTTATTTAGCAAATAAAGGTAAACGATTTTGCGTTCAAAATATTCTCATTTTTTATTATTTTTTGGAAGTCACTTGTTTTTATTTTTAATCTAGACGCCCAGTTACTTACCTACATTATCACGTTTCCAGATATTTAACTCCTTCTATCTACAAAATGTTAACTCCCAAACCTACAATCTACTACAAATATATCAAAACATCCCCATTCAACTAAAATACTATTAAAACACAATTACAAACATAATCTCTAGCATCCCCTTAACTTCAAGTACGTATACAAAACGTTGCCAAATTCCGTTTGATTGTCTTCTTGAACTACTGAAGGAAATTATACCTTATATTTATAAGGGTTAGGTTATAAATGGCTTGTATTGTGTGGGGATGGATATCGGATGTACTTGAAGCATTGTATTGTTGAGCGATAGACATGTGTCGATATTTCGGGTCTTGATTCAAATATGTTGTGCCAGCATATTGTATCGAGAATTCAAGATGTCAGCCAGTCTATTCTGTTAAAACCTAACTGTGAATATTCAAGTGAAGTGAACTGTCATCTTATGACAGATAGCTTCAAACTCAGATTTTTACAGAATGGCACTACAGATGTACCTATAGTCAGCGGCAGTTTAGTGTTAAAAAACCTTTGTTGATCATTATTTTGCAGGCTGGAAAAAACGGAGGTTATGAATAGGTAGCAGAGTAAGAGAGAATGTGTAAAAAAATATTATTTCTTACGTATTCTCTCAAAAATCTTTAAAGTTCAACCCTTCCTGCATTTTTCCTACAAAAAAGAAATAATGTTTTAGCTAATTGCCAAAACATTCTAAAACCAATAGAAAAAAAAAAAAAACAATAAACACACAAACGAAATCAAGCTCACATACAAACTATCAGAAAACCGTTACAAAATAATTACACAGATGTAACAACAAATAACCAACATGGTTTTATCGGAATTGTCATCGATAAAGTTTACTTAGGCATTCTCAATAAACATTTACAGGGTTATTAAGGTCCATCGTCGGATTGTAATCGCTTTCGCCTCGGGCGGATTTCGCTAAGGGCGTTTTCGGAAGGGCCCCTGTTGACTGCTTTTTAATTGAGAACTTTAAGTTCGATGAACTTTGATTATGTGTTGTGCTTTTGGTAAACAGAAGAGGGTACCTTTGTAGGAGAGGTAAATACGATATTGGGGGGATTTTTAAGGGTGAAAGTTGTAGGTGTGACAATGAAGCCTTGGTGATTGTAGGTGCGAAAATGAAGTCTATGAAAATAATAATAATGAAATTTTAATCTTTGTTGGAGCTGAGATTAATTACTTGAGGAGAATTAAGAATATGAGTAGGATCGCTTTAAGGGGGAAGCGAGAGCGACAGTTATGTATTTACAGAAATATAAACACATATATAATACAACCCTCTAAGTTCATATTTCAATATCAGGGTTATATTTATTAACTTGAAAGTGTTATACTGATGATTTTAATGATTATAATTGTATAAATACACACTAGTTACAACTTAATAAAAGTATAATTTGTAAATATAATGATTACAACGACTATCAGTTTTACCAGACATTACGTTACGAAGGCAGAAATTGTATTTAAGTCCTTATAAAAATAACCGTTTAATGATGTGCAACTTTGATTTAATAAACTCCAACCAACGCTTCATTACATATTTATTCACTCATTACCGAATAATAAAACACTACCGAAAACCAAACTTTGATCAAGTAACTAAATTGCCGGCCGCAAACGCAACAGAAATTGCAAACAAATTGTCGCCAAACCGAGCAATTATTGCGTCAAACAATAATAAATTGATCGAAATCATTGCTGTGCGGCCCACACTGCCGCGGCCACTCGACCAACGTTAATTCATTGTTTCAACTACACTGCTCGCTCCTCAGAACTATACGGACAATTCAATTCGTGAAACCCGTTGTCACAACTCAATGGACACGCAAGTGTAAATAATGACGTAGCTGGGAGTGATGTGACGTCATGGGGTCGAAGATTAGATGTAGATAGGGTCGAGGGCAACGAATGAGCACTTATCAGTGATTGTTTTTGAAGTGGTTATTTAAAAGTAACCGAGTTACGCACGCCCTATTGAAAATATGTCACGGGGTGCTCGCTAAATGTTATTATTATTTTTTGCAATAAAGTCAAAATAATTCAATTTGTATTTAAAATCAAACACTACTGACTTTAACCCTTTAGATTTTCAAACATGATTAAATAAACCTTATCATGAAAAATCATTTTTTTTTACAGATGAATATCCCGTGACGAATACCCACAATATCTTGAATGCAAAAGTTTCCAAAAACATTCAGAACAGCTATCAAATGCGAGTTAACAGCGGGACCTCTCCTTAATTAGGAGTCCTGCTACGTTGGCCCTTCTGTGCGAGCCCTAAGGAACACTTTTCAACCCCTTTATTTAGTAATTGGCACGATAAGAATGTCCAGGGGCGTGTGAGAACGATGGAGGCACTTGCAGCCGTTCCGAGACGAAAGAAATAGGTAAAGGGAATTTTTCGTCTTTGATTATTCTTGCTTGACGTATAGGACGACAACCAAGGTAAATTAAGAATAAAGGAAATAGGGAGGATGAAAACGTATTGTAGTGCTATTCTGGAAAATGTCACCGTGAAAAGTTACGTGAAGTGATCTGTCAATCGTGCCAATGGATAGAGCCTAGCATTAGATGAGATGACAACTCACTTATCTTAGTTCTCACGGTGAGATTTTACAGAATAGACTCGAGTCGTGTTGTTGTGACAACTTGATGATTAATTCCAAACAAAATGTATATTTAAAAGTTTGCATATTTCTTTGGTCTCACAGACAATTTAATTCCATTTATGTGGAGTTAGCCAGGTCATATAGTCAGAGGCATTGAAAAGTGGAACAAAAGCATAGTATTTTGGTACCCAAGAAATAGGAAAAGAAATCGAGGAAGACAGTTTCGAAGATGGGAAGATGAAATAAAACTTATAGCAGGGAAAACATGGACTAGGAGAGCGCAAAACAGAACAGAGTGGAAAGAGATGGAGGAGGCCTTTGCCAAAGTTGGGCAAACAGACCGGGTTGTTGGTGACACCGACTCGTCAGAGTCATTAGATTAAGAGTTCAAACTATGTAAATTTCCGAGTCTGAATAAAGGCTTCTATTATTATTATTATATGTGGAGTTAGCAGACCCCATAGAAAAAACCACACGGGGAAAAACATGCTACCAAGAAAAACTGCAGCCCAATAACATTGAAATAATACAAAGCATTTTCCCACAAAAACAACTTGTTTCGCCAACATCTTAACAAGCAAAACATTACAAAATAATAGCATGTGCCCACAGGGCAATATTATAGGGTTCGCTGGGCCAAATTTATTTTTCCTATAAGATCTCTTGAAGTGGCGTCAAGCCGTCTCCCTCAGTAGGGGTGCCAATTACTGGAAAATAATGTTTTTATTTTGATTTTTATTTAGGGGCGGTCGTGGGACAGCCCTGAAAGGCACACCCTATATTAAAATGAGTCTAGTTCTTTGATTGACGTCTTTACATTTTTTATTGTTCGATTGACTTTTGACTTTTGGTTCCCATTGAATCAAGTATGTGTTATTTAAATGGAATTCTTCTGTTTAATTTGACATTGACTGAATTACTTTCTTACGTATATAGCTACATATTATTTTCTGATCATACATTTCCGTCTCAGTGAGTATACCTACATCTGCAACAGCTTTGCGGGGCTTTGTGAAATCAGTTATTTAAAACCATTACGAAAACAATTCCATTACGATTAACACGAATACTTCACTGCCGGCATTTCAATAAGTACTCGATCCGAGGGCTGAAATCCTCCGTGATCTCCAGATAAAATCGCAATCAAATAATAAAATTGCCGTCGAAATTAGAGCCGCACCCCAACGCTGGCACCCGATGTCGATTCCCACCTAGCGTCCCCGCTGCGCACACGACAACCATTCAACAAAAACAATACACTATGGGAATGCAAACTCAAACTATTGTATTGATTAAGTCATTGAAATATTCCTTAATTTTGTCCACGAAAGCTTTGTCGGAGCATTGTGCGGTTCCTCAGGCGGTATTATGGGAATTCCATCAATTTGCTAACGCGTGGCGCAAGAATTTGACCCCATCGCACTTAGACATAATCGATTCTTTAACTTTTGTTGGCTCACAATAGGTTTTGTGTGAAATAATTCGTTTATTCGTGTAATAGTATTCGTTTTAATTGTTATGGGTGCTTGTTCCCTGGTAACACGATGACTGAATAGATTTGGCAAACAATTAGGTTCTTTAGAATTGACAGCAGACTTTGAGAAAATAAGACCTAGTAATATTCTCTTATCATGAAGACGGTTCTAAATGAAATGTGTCATTTGGTTGTAAGTAATTCAGTTGTGTCAGACATTATGATAGATGATGCTCTTTGTATAGAAGCAATTTTCTATCTCGCGATGAATTCTGTAGACCTTGAAATTTATATAAAAGCCCTATTATAAAGAGTTGCCGAAGAGCGATTACGAAGGTTTAAGATGCTGGGTAAACATATTTTTGGAATTTTCGGATAAAATTATTAAAGAGTATTAAGGACCTCAATAATGATATTAAGAGAACATTCATTGAAGGTAGTTGATCTAAAAATATTGATGAAAAGGTTTAAGACTCAGATGATATGAATGATAATATCTTAGTGTAAAATGAGTCACATCACAAAGACAACGTAGATAAGTTCTAAGATTTTATGAAACAACTTTTCATACGCTTGAGTACTCTTGCGTAACTACTATTGACTATCAACAACAACTACAAATAACCCAAACTAACACAAAACAATACAAAAATAATTAAAACCCACAGACCTGCCGAGTATCTTGGAGACGCAGCCGTTGGAGACCTGCAGGATGCGGCTGATGTCGCAGGGCCGCGCGCCCGAGTGCGCCAGTTCCACGATCTTCTGGCGTGTCGAATCGGGCAGCGGCCTCCCGTTGACGTAGACCCCACCGAGCTGGTTGATGCCGCTGTGCCCGGCTGAGGAGCACCCAAATAGGGCTCCACCCCCCATCGCCGCGCTGTGCATCAGCTCATCTGTAATAGATGGTGGTGTTAACTGGACTGGTTGGTTGTAAGTTGTCGTGATGTTGGCCTGTAAATGACTACATTAGCTACCCAGTAGTCTGGAGACACGAGGGAACATCAAAATCACAAAGCATAGCAAACGAATTTATTTAAATATTACAGTTGGTACCAACTCATAAATATAATGAGATAATTACAACTATCTGTTCTGTAATTAATTACGCACGCTTGGAAAATGTTGGTTATCAATATGATCGTCTTTTGAATATTTATGAGAAACTGTTTTACTGGTGGTTCCTCGTCTAATGCTTTTTGAACCTTTGCTTAGTCATTACACAAAAGATTGGGGACTTAAAAAATTGAAAGCTTTTTAAATCTTGTGGTTTTTCACAGGTATTGTTAACAGATATTGCAAATATTTCATCTCATCTTCTTTGTGTATGTGTCTGATGTATGACGAATTCTAATCGAAGTGCACAATAAAAATTCACATCTGCACCTCTTCATGCCGCTTCCTCAATTTTTACTTAAGTGGTATCCTCGTGTAAAGAAAAATCCTTTTATATTATCTCCTAGATAATATCTGCTTCAAACTATAGCCTGCGCCCATCTTTCACAAAAAATGCCGTAAAAAACGTAACCCGTTTAAAAAAATTATCCGCTTTGCGAAAAGTATCTTTAATAAAAAAGGGGTTTCGCGGTGCACGATAGAAAACCACAAATTTTTACCTAATCTTCGGAGATTCAAAGATATCTTGAGCTTCATTGTTTGTATGGACCGTTAAAACGTCTCTAAGATAGAGGATCTTTGGCAGTTTTTTGTAACGGATTTCTTAGATTAAGATTTTGTAGGATCAACACCAGTATCATTTATTTTTTGAGATTACATGTTTAAATATATTGTTTTATTTTTTTAAACCTACACCAAATATCCTTCCGTGTGTTGCATGATGTAAAAAATAGCACCATCCAATTTCTTCCCGTAGGTGTCGTAGAAAGCGACTAAGAGACGTTCTAAAGAATGGGCAGTAGCTATTAATCATACGAAAAAAATCGAAAATATGACCCAAGGTCACTTGGTTGCATTCAACCGGCTATGCATCTTATCACCATACTGCGACCGCCACCTCGCCTGCCAAGCGTGGAGATTATAGCAAAACCTCCGCCCCTTGGGTGAGGCTTATGTATAGCAGTGGATGACTTATGGATGAAATGATGAATGATGAGGATGACACCAAAACACACATCGAACATACATGTGCCAAATAGGTCCAAATTGCACATGGATCCTTTAATCGGGGGCCAAATTAGACGGTTGGTCCACCCACAATTATAACCACGCGAACTGTTTACAAGCCAATAGTCTTGAATAGGAGTGCATTAGATCGGATGAGCCCAACCGTTGGTCTGACAATTCTTTTTATCCACCCCTCACAAACATGCGGTAAAAAGTGAACAATTGGATGCAATTTGTGGGCGAATTTGGGCCAGGCCCTTGATTAAGGCCCTAAAGGGTGGGGGCCTAAGTTCGTTGTTTTGTCCCGACAATTTTTTTGTGGTCGCCTCGTGTATAATTTTCGTAGTTCGTGCATCGAATCCGGAGCGACTGTCTTTTGTTTTTTATTCTTTTTCGTATTATTGAAGATTTTTGTGTCGGTTGATTGGTCTTTGTGGATGTTGAATATATAAGAACAATGTTGCTATATGCATGTAATTAGAATTTCCAATAGTACCAAAACCTCTAGCTGGATCATCATCCGCCTAGCCTTTTCCAAAGTATGTTGGGGTCTGCTCCTGTCTTACCGGATGCAGCTGAATATCAGTATTTTACATGAAGCGGCTGCCTATCGGACCTCCACAACCCAGTAACTGGGTAATACGATACCCCTTGGTAAGACTGCTGGCCAGACTTTAGGAATGTTGACGACCCGTAACGACTGTCAAAGATCTACAAATAATAGCAGGGACCAATGCAAATGGCTAAAAGTCCTTTCCGAGGCACGGAGCGGTCTTGGTATGTAAAGATGGTCACCTTTTAACGGACCAGCCGCGACAACCGTAGCACAACCCAACCGATCGACCCATCTGGCTGTTATTAAGTAAGCTAGTCATTTTGGGGAAAATGTCTAGTTGGCTTTGGCTTGATATAGTCCGATAGAGTTTTAGATGAAAGAGGAAGGAACCGAAAGCTGAATGCATAGAGCATATACGATTTTGATTGGATTTGGCAGTCGTAAACCTACCCCCGAATTAATCCCAAAATACTTCAAGGCCTAGGCTTTCCATCCACCACAAGTCACTCGCCAATTAAGTGTGCGTTTGAGTGGTGAGTTGTCGCGTCGCCGTTGTTAATGGCTCCCGATGCTCGCCTTGCCGCGGCTTGCTAACAAGCTCGCGTTAAAAGAACAATGGACAATCGTACGCCCACCCTACGCTCCGCAGGATGTATGCGATAAGAGGTAGCGGTAGCGGCAAGCGATTTTGAAGCAGAGTTTGGCGGTTTTCGAAATGGGATATTTGTTGATTTTTGGTTTAATAATAGAGAAGATGAATGAAATGTGGGTATGTAAAGTTATGACATTTTTCTGACAAAATTACACATTTTTTTTTTTTGTATCTTTGGGAAAGTGCTCTCTCGATGGCTGATACCAACCAGGCACCTACATTTAACACTATAGCTAAAATAATTTTAAGTTATTGATAATAAGTTTATTTAATTTTATGTCTTCACAGTACCTACGTTCTAAATTCGTAGGTATTATTTACTTACACAAAGTACATCAAACAGACTATCCTAAAAAAATATACTAAAGAACACAACTTAAAACTCTGTTTTCACTATAGATTCAGAGATGGGAGTTTTGCTGTATGGTTAAGACGAGTTTTTTTTTTAACTCATCGTGTTTCCTTGAACGTCCGTAGTGCTATTCTGTGAAAATGTTAGTGTGAAAACTTTGTGAAGTGAGTTGTCAATATTGTCAATCCCGGAATGACAGTTCATTTTACCTGACTTTCCACAGTAAGTTTTTTTACAGAATAGATAGACAGTTCATGACATTCTAAAGGCGTCATACGTCACGTATTACGCTAAATTGAACTTTGTTTAGAAGCAAAATCGCTCCCGCTTCCGCTCACATTAAGGCCTGTTGTCACACCCACTGTCGGCGCAAGTACGCATGTCGTGTGAGGGAGTGTTTTAATTTCAGAGGTGCAATTTATTCGAGCGATTTATTTTTAATCCCCGTTTTTATGGGTGCGACGCTATAAATTTCATTTATAGTTGTTGTTGTTATTTATTTTTTTAGTTTTTGGTGTGTATGTAGGTGTGTAGGTATATTGTATAGGTGTCAGTGTGTGTGTGGTTTTATGGCGGAAAACTCTGGATGTGACTTTTAGTGCATGCGTTCTGAGTTTGGGACGGTTCGCGGAATTTTGTAAACGTTTCTGATCGTTTTTCCTGGGAGTAGTTTTCTGTTTCGATTAGGAAAACAATGTTATGTATTGAAGTTGATAAAAAAATCTCATGTTATTTACAGAACACCACAGCTCAAAGGTGTACAACATGAAAAAGTATTATTAATTTATTTTTAAAACATCTGGACGGATTCGGATGAAGTTTGGTAGACCATGACCGGGAGAACGACATAGGCACCTTTTCTTCCTAGATTTTAAACGAAGTCACGGACAACAGCTAGTTAAGTAATAAAACACATCATCAACTCTCTCCATAATTTATTTACTTAACGTAGCACAAAAACTGTCGTTAAATAGATAAAAACGTCAAATTAAACATTAATCAAACTTTACATACTACACACAGACAGTACATAGGGGTTGCAACCCTGTCGACAGCACACCTGGTGGCATCCCCCACTTAAATACCCTTCTTATTATTATTTTGTATCTGTTTTTGAATTGCTTAAATCTATGGGGGAGATTTAATTGTACGCTAAACGCATAGTCGCCATATTGGATGCGCTGAAGCTTGTCAAACGATTTGAATTTGGAACGGATCGCATTAATTTCTGTTACCATAGAGTATTTACTTAAAGTTAAACCTGTTTGGACCAGACATTGTTGAAAAGGATTAAAAAAACAATACCTAATCGTACGTTGTGGGTTCTGTCTGTTGAACTTTCTGAAAGTGTAAATATAGGTTTGTTTAAATTACTATAGAAATATTGTAGATACCTAGACGTATATCTACTCGGTGTAGGTATTCATTGATTACATAAGTCTTCAAGATACGGAATCTTGTTTTGTCTCTTATGCACAGATAAAATATGCATCAAACGACTAGGAAAAAAAAGTGCACGCCACTACGAAATCCATGCGAAAAGCTTTCGCAATTAGTCTGTTCTGTTTATTCGCTACTTTCTGCGTAAATATACTAGAGAAAAATCATCTTTAAACTTTTATCCAGAACAAAATTAAACATCTACAAAGTCGTCATTATTGACTGTTATCCCTAACTAAAGTCATTGACATACAACAAAGGAGAACCTATCGAACTAAAAAAAAAACTATTTAAACCGTTTCTGTAAATGTATTTTATGGCGTTTTGTTTCGCCGTGACATAATTTATCGTGAATATAGCGAACCACGCCCCTTTAGTGGATGCGTAACAAAAAACCGTCATTGACAAACGGGTGTCTATGGTGAGATGTGTATGAGTGCCAATAGAGTTCGAAAGTGAAAAAAGTTTGTATTTTTTTTTTCAAATGGATAGTGCTGTTTCGATTTTTGGAACATTAAGTGCCAATTTCACCAATTTCAAGTACTGTCAGTGTCAATATTTTCGAACAACGGTGACGTTGACAGCTCTTGAAGTGGTTAAGATGTGCTGATTTCGTTTAGTCTCTTATGTGAAATCCGCCCTTAGTTTTTTGACGACAAAAAATCTGTCTTTGTTGATAATGCTACACCTAACGGTAATTTATCAACTTTTAGTAACTGAAACCTTCAAAAAACAAACAAACCCAGTTAACACATGGATTTAATTTTAAACGCAAGCAGACATCATTGTTTAAAAATTAAAAACACCAACAATAACTACTTAAAATCAAAAACTATACAAACGATGGTTTTAATATCTTTTAAGAAAAGACTGAAACATTGTCCTTTGTAAATTGTCATTGAGAGTACTGTTAAGTAAGAGATAAACTATTTAAACTACTAAGTAATCTGTCGTCTTAACTTTTGTTAGAGGGCTTATGTAACCAGTCTACAGTGTCATAAAATGGAGTTCGATTTATTTTTACTGTTATGTATCTGATTTATTTACAGGCTTACTTTCTAAACTTCAGTAAGATAAACATGTGATTTAATAATAGTACATTTGTTGTCATTAAACGTTGACATATGCCCTTTTTATTTTAATTATCAATAGTGTTCGATTTATAGTAACCCTAATAATTTGGCTAAAACTAACATACACACTCTAATAAGACCGGGAAGTATTCTCGCTATTCTAAATTCAAAATTTGAATATTCAAAGCGTTCCATCGGACACAGTCAGCCCGAAGCGGAGTACTCAATCATTAAAATTCCCACAGTGCAGCAACAAAGAAAAGTCTATTTATCCCTCTCCAACAACTGTTTTTCCGGTCTATTTGTCTTTATCTGGCGCTTAATGTGACACAATTGTCGCATGCTCCGTTTGCTTGGCTTGGCTATGGTGAAACATAATTATATTTCTGTTATGCTTCAGCCAAGTCACCAGTTTTAATGGATTGAGGTGTACTGTGAGGTTCAAATCGCGATTTAGTTTCCAATTTATTTCCTAGTACAGACTGGCCTTGGTATTTATTGAGTTATTTATCCGTATTTTGCTTCTGGAAAATCAGATATCGGGAAATTTGTTAAGAGGCCGTATACCAAATTTTGTCGATTCTGCTTATTTACTTGATTTTACAGTCGTGATTTTACAGTTAAAATACTGCAATCCCATAAGTTTTAATCCACAAAATCAAAGCTCGTTAGAGTTATTATCTAGTGCAGGGCTGGCGAACCTCTAAACATCAACGTGCCATATTCTCCAATAAATACTTTATATGGGCATTACGTGGCACAAACAATCTTGACTTAGTGACTCCTGCACCCTAATTGCGTAACGCACTATTTATCAGAATCTGAATGGGATTGAAGATTATTTCTAAACCATTGCGTCATTTGTTCGAATAAATTGTCGGCTCAGCAACGTAAATAACGCAATGAATGTTGTTTAACTATTAATATTAAACCAATTCCTACCGATAAAAGGTTCCGCAATTACCCCTCTGGAATAAAACTAAATACTTTCACCACTCAGATTTATTTGTTTGTTACTGTGACTTAGGCTGCGTGCCCAAATTATGCTGTTGTGTGCCACCAAAGGCACGCGTGCCATTGGTTCGCCATCTCTGATCTAGTGAATGAGCACCTTTTTATTTTTGTAGGGAATCAAAATACCTACTTATGGAGATTTAGGTTAAGTATTTTGAGACATTATTTAATTGTATTTTTTTTTTTTTTTTTTGCAAATTTGAATAACTTTTCTTTCCCGTATATTTTAATATGAAAAAGTCATGCATTGTATAGATAACTTTCATAACAATACATTGTAATTTTTACATACCGTGTAGACGTTAAAAGTGTTCGTAAAAAAGGGTTATTCTAAACCTCTGACCGCCAGTTTGAGGTTGATTAATCAGAATCAATTAATAAAAAAAGTAGCTGATTCATTTGATCAAAATGATCTTTCAAATGGTCCATTAAAATTTATAGAAATGCTGTATTTTAACTGTAAAATCGCGTAAATAAAAAATCTTAAAAATTTCGTGTACGGTCTCTTAAGTGCCTATTCAGTGACATCGATATTTGTTATATTCCATACAAAAAAGTTTATTTTCTATAAGATGTATTTTACTTTTGTTGACCTAAGTTTTAATTAAGTTACATGAAGTATGTTATAGTGCATTTTATAGCATGGTTCAACCAAGTTCAGGCAAATTAGCAGCTGAGCTCTATTTGCTTTATTAAGGTATTTATTGTAAATGTGTCCCTTTTAAAAATTAACTTTTTTTTAAAATTATTATTCGCTATAGTTACTGCAAGTTAGAGCTGCAATGAGACAGTCAAAATCGTGAGTAACAACTCAAAAGACAAGGAAACAAACAAAACATATACTTAATATACTCGTAGCTACATTTATACCCGACAAAGCGGCTTCAGTAAACACTAAACTGGTATTTACCAAAAGGTCAGTTAACTTTAACGACTTGTAAACTTGCTAAGTTACTCAAGCTACCTCCAGGAGGTAGGCTATGTAAATGAAGATTAAGTAGATCTTTGAGATGCAGAGGACTGAGTGCCTATGTCTGATGTTCTGGGTTGATAGATCGAAAGATAGGATGTAGAAGTTAAGTTGCGTGGGTGAGTTTGGTCTTGGATGGGTGATCGGCTACAGTGTGGAGTCGGCTTGTTTAATGTAGAGGATTTTTAAAATCAAAATATTTAGGACAAGCCATGGGATTTCCCATCGAAAAAATGTCAAACCATCATAAGAAACTTCAACTCATTTATGAGAATTTTCTAAAAAAAACAATTTTTGAAAATTTCCGGTTCCTGATCTTTCAAGTGTTCACTCAGTTTTGAATTCTTTATTTTCTGTGTATTAACTAGCAGTATCCACGGCTTCATCTTCGTGGAGATCAGAAAGGTGTAAGGTAAGTTAGGCTATTTTAATCCTTATAACATCAGCCATCTGCCAGTGAAAGTCCCGTCAAAATTAGTCCAGCCGTTTCGGAGATTGGTCGTTACAAAAAGACAGACAAACAGACAGAAAAATTAAAAAAAGTTGGTTTTTTTTTGCATAAAAGCTATTATTTTTATATTAGAAATGTGTACGGGCTTTGTGGCCTATGCGATTCCTTCATCAATGAGAATAAGTAAGGGTTGATTCTTGGATGGGTGACCAAAATCATGTGCTTCGAAGTTCAAGTAATACTTGTGTGTAATTTGTGTATCCTTATTAAAATCTTGAAGCGTATGTTAAGGGGAATGGAATAATATACTAATGGATGACTAATTATTTGATTCGCACGAATTTACACGATCGATTCGGACGAATCCACACTTTTTAATAATATTTTTATGCAATATTATGTACTTTATTACTACTACTACTACTGCATACTATTATGTAGTTCACTGAATTTTCTCCTAACTTTATTGCATAAGATTCTAAACATGCGAATTGCCTAACACGTCAATCTGGAGTTGTCGATTCGCCCAAAAATAACTTGTTGCGAATCGCCTATGGAAAATAATATAGTTATTATTTAAAGTGCCGATGCACCCGGACTGGGTGACTTAATTTGTGCGAATCAAAATATTATTGTTCAGTGTGTCATCTCGAATAGATTGTCAGTGAGTGTTGTATCTCTTTCGAAAAAGTTCTGTATTAATTTAGATTTAATACATACGTAGATGGACAGTCTCAATGATTCCCTGCTGATCTGAGAACGAAGAAAAAATACAGGTGAAGTACAACATCTATGAACTAAAAACTATGGAGACGAGATTTCGGGAAGTGCGCAAGAGTGGTTTTCTATCTAATTTTGATGTCTATACTTAAAATAAATTAAGGGTGCCTGTTTGTCTGTTTATATGGACACGTTATTCTTTTAAACTACGTAGGTAACAGATTTCGATACGGTTTTCACTATTATTTAGAGAATTTCTTCTTGTAGGTTTATGTGTAATTTTATAAACTAGAGGTCGCCCGGTGGTCGATATTGGACTATATTTCATTTTGTACAAAATATTTGTTTCCTGCACTCCTTCTTGATACATATAAACTTTAACTGTGCCAAATTTCACTATTCTCCGTCCGCGGTATCTCAGTTTTTCAATTTCACAATTTTTTTTAATAAAATTGCGTAGCCCACATAAAATATTTGCAATGAACTCTTATTAGAAGTTATACTGTAACTTAATTTTCGTAGCATTTTAGCGCGGAAAGCAATCCAGCTGGATCCTGCACTTTTTTGTGCTTGCTGGAACCAGCATTACGATCCCTACTAGGTCATAATCATCATTCATCATTTCAGATGTCGACTTGGCCACCTCTAACTTAGAGGGGTCTGCCATAATCGCCACGCTTGGAAGGCGGGTTGGCGATCGCAATATGATGGTTAAATGCATTGAGAACATTGCTGTCCATTCTCTAGTAAGTCCCTTAGTCGCCTCTTACGACACCCACGGGAAGAAATGGGATGGTGCTATTATTTACGTCCGGCACCACACGTTACTGCTAGGTATTCGTAATTATCTAAGATCATAGCGTATTTTTTTTATTCGAAACGCATTAACTAGTCTTAATTTCGGTTGCCGTTTGTAACCATCTATTAATTAAAACCCCAAGCCAAGAAGAAGAAGTGGTGCAAGGGACCACACATACAAATTTGTCACTTGAGAATACTTTTCAGGTTGATGAAACTAGAGTTGGTCTGGCGCACCTTTAGTAACTACCCGGGAGCTAACTAGCCCCGAAAGGAACGTTACACGATGGCATAGATCATCCACACTATCCACACTATCCTTATAATATTATAAATGCAAAAGTAACTCTGTCTGTCTATCTGTCTGTCTCGCTTTCCTGCTAAAACTACTGAACCGATTTAAATGAAATTTCGTACCCAGATAGTTTAGAACCTAAGAAAGGACATAGGCTACTTTTTTATTGCGGAAAAATGGTTTTAAGGGGTTGAAAGGGAGGATAAAAGGTTGTTGGGAAGTATTGTCATTTTTATAGCTAGAATGATGAAACTTTTTTATTTGGCTTTTATAACATAACATATATTTATGAATTATATTTAAAGTTTGTTAAATTTTTACCCTTAAGGGGGTAAAATAACAATAAGGAATAGGGGATGAAAGTTTGTACGAAAAGGGAAATGACAAGAATCGGCGGAACTACTGGTCGGAATTGAAAAATTCTTTTTGTGTTGGGTAGCCCATTTATTGAGAAACGCTATATAACATCACGCTACGGTCAAAAGGAGCGGAGCAGCAAACGAAAAATGGATGAAAACTGGCAGGCAATTCGATGCGACGGGAAGGGAAGCGAAAATTTGAAGCGGACGAAGTCGCGGGCACAAGCTAGTCTATTATATACGCGGTTGCGTATCAAACAAAGTTCAAAGCAAAAAAACTATCGCAGCAGCCATGTGCGGTTAGATATTGAGCTTCAAACTTAGTATAATTTTAAGGTCAAGAAAAAATCTGTCAAAAAAAACTCCAGAGCAGAGCAGTGGTGGCCCAGTGGTAACAGCCGCGACTTACTAGTAGGTCGCGGGTTCGAACCCATGCAGAACCTTTACTTTGTGTAAATTATTTCATCACCACTGCTCTCAAAACGGTGAAGGATCGTCAGGAACATCGTGAGGAAACTGGCATGTCATAGAACCAAAAATTTAACGACTTGTGACATGTACCAACCCGCAGTGACCCGCCCGCGCCCGCCCCTTTCATCAAGAAGAGGCCTGTGTTCCAGCAGCGTGAACATTATCGGCTGCTAATAATGATGATTATTATTGGGTGTAATTTATCTATAATATGTATGTCTTTAGAAATATATAAGTAAACTAGCTGACCCGGCAAACGTTGTTTTGCCAGGTGAAAAAGAGTGGAAATTTAGAGTTGTATGTATTTTTCAATGCCAAATCATAATAAAATAAAAGTAAAAAAAAAAATGACAAACAAATAAAAATAAATATTTAGGGGTGGGTCACCCTTATTATTTAGGGGTATGGAAAATAGATGTTGGCCGATTCTCAGACCTACCCGATATCCACACAAAATTTCATAAAAATCGGTCGAGCCGTTTCGGAGGAGTTGGTTACAAACACTGCAACACGAGAATTTTATATATTAGATTTATCAGTTGTCTGGTTGCCATAGTTCAGGCTCTACCTAGTTTGGGATCAGATAACGGTGTGTTGGTCGTCCTAACATATTAGATATATTATTAATAGAGTCAATACCCTAACTCATCGGAAAAATGGCGAAAACTTTCCGATTCCCACCATACTAATCGTGACTCCAAGACCTGTTCTAATTTACAGTTCTGTTTACCTCGTGGATCTGAAACTTGATGATACACACAAAGGGAAGCAACTGATGCAGGGAGCGTATTTGCCGCGGGAGGTTTAATTAACTTTAACGGGTTGCCAAGTTAGTCGGGCAAGTCGGTTCCAAGTGCTGGCGGGACAACACTTGGGAAGATTATGGAGGTATGAGATTGGTTGGTCATTAAATATATAACTTTTTACACGCTTAGCTTCACTTGTATGTTTGTATGTTTGTATGTTTGTTTGTAACCGACTCCTTATAGCGCCATTTTGACCCACTTTAAACGACCAGATTTCATTCAAAATTTGCACACCTGTCAATGCAATAATTTCATAAATTTGTGCCATTATCCTTGTCAGGGTTACCAGGACAGCAAAAAACTGTCTTCAAAAACTACGCTGACATAAGTCACAAACTACGCTGACATACGACACAAACTACGCTGATATACGTCACAAACTACGCTGACATACGACACAAACTACTAAATTCGAAACACCCTAAAAAAGAGAAAATAAATAATAGTTTAAAAAACTAAAAAAAACACGCTTCGATAGAAAACCAAACTAAAAAGTACAAAATAATGGAAAAAAAGCGTGGGGTGCCTGATATCAATAAAAAAAATACCTTCAAAAGCACCCCACGCTTTTTTTCCATTATTTTGTACTTTTTAGTTTGGTTTTCAATGGAAGCGTGTTTTTTAGTTTTTTTTTAACTATTATTTATTGATACTTACTTAAGAATTGTCTATATCTGGCTACCATTTGAATTGTGTAAGAAGTACCTATAGTAAATAGGTATAAGTATTGCCGGAGGAAGTGTGGTGCCGACGTAAAGAATAGCATCATCCAATTTCTTCCCGTGGGTGTCGTAGGAGGCGACTAAGGGACTTATTAGAGAGTGGGCAGCAGCGTTCTCTATGCATTTTATCACCATACTGCGATCGCCAACCCACCTGCCAAGCGTGGCGATTAAGGCAAACATCCTCCATTGGGGGAGGCCTGTCCAGTAGTGGACATCTTTCGGCTGACATGATGAAGAAGTATGAGGTAAGCACAATGGGGAACAGTGCTATCGGCCGCGACTTACGAGTTGATGGTCGTGGGTTTAAACCCAAGCCAACTATTTTTATATCCTCATCAATGTTGGTTATTTTTTAACCGACGAAAAAAAAACGGAGGAGGTTATCAATTCGACGCGTATATTTTTTTTTATTTTTATGTATGACCACGCATAACTTTTTACATAGTTGTCCGATTGTGATAATTCTTTTTTTATTGGAAAGGGTATACTCCAAGGGTGGTTCCATATAAATTTCAAAAACAAAATCAAACCCTAAGGGTCAGAAAACAGGGGATGATTGATTGTTCACTCACTGATTGTAATGTTTAACCACGCATAACTTTATACAGAGTAGTCCGATTTTGATAATTCTGTATTCATTGGATAGGGTATATCTTGCCAAGTATTATAAGTATATTAAAACCACAAAAAATTATAAAATAAAAACTTTTTACCAAAAAATTTAACCGCCGAAAAAACTGAAAAGCAAAAAATAATAAACCTTAAAATTATGAGTCGGCGCTGGAAAATCAATGAACAAAGATCACTCAAAGCGCCGACTCATAATTTTAAGGTTTATTATTTTTTGCTTTTCAGTTTTTTCGGCGGTTAAATTTTTTGGTAAAAAGTTTTTTTATCACACAAGTAGGATTAAGAGCAGTGGTGAGGTGGTGACCCAGTTGTTAAAAGCCCAGATTGTGAGTTATTGGTCGTGGGTTTGAACCCAGGCAAGTAGTTTACTTTCTGTAAATAATTTCAGCACTATTGCTCTCCAAAAGGTGCAGGAAAGTATCTTGAGGAAACTGACATGTCACAGAAACAAGAATTCGTATACATATGTGACAGTGACACCTACCGCACTGGGCCCGCCTGGTAGATTACGGCCCTCTCCCTCTCACAGAAAGGGAGGTAACACGTCAGTAAAGTCATCATCATCATCATCATTTCAGCCGAAAGACGTCCACTGCTGGACATAGGCCTCCCCCAAGCTCCGCCACTTCGACCCATTCAGTAAAGTACTGCCAGCAATTTTATTTGACCCTTTATTTACTTATTTTCAAGAATTTATTCATATTATATGAGTGATCAAAATGAATTCAATCTTTTATTTTTTTAAACTTTGAGTACAGGCTAACTGAAATACTATTATCATGATTCATGAGTGATGATAGCTTTTGTGTTTGCTGCAACATTTAAACCAATAATTGTCTAACAAATTGTTTAATATTTTAGTTTTATGTGCTGTTTAGTACAAATTAAGGTTTATTTAATTTTTTTATAATTTACGATTTAAATTTCAGTTTCACTCTGATCTCTCAATTTAGTTTTAAATAGTCAATTGCATTACTCACTCTGACTTAAACCCCAGTGGAAAATTGTACTACTATATGTGTCACAACTCTGATCCCCAAGATACAGGCGTCGCCTAGTTTGGGGTCCGCCGTAAAGATCAATGTAAATGTTAATAGTTACAGACCACCATTAAGTTAATAATAAGGTAACGTTGGACCAATAAATTATTGTTATTATTATATGGTATAGGGTACCTAGTTATATTTTGGATGGAAAAATCGTTGGAATTTCAGTTAGGCATTAGGCATACGTTTATGTAACACGTTCGTGCTAGAGCTTCTGTACCTACCTACTTGGAGCAAACGAGTTTAGCATGTTTGAAGGTGTATTCATGCAAGGTGTGGTCAAATTTAAGGGTGCGGTACAGTCCATCAAAATGAATAATTGTCTTCATGACACCAACATCGTTATAGCAAAAAACTTTTTTTTTAGCTGTTTCATTGTTGGTGAAAATTATGCTATCGCGGCTACGATGATGGTTTTGATGACCAGTGCCACGTTCGTAAATGAATTTGGCCACACTTTTCTGGTTCACTATGTACGAGTTTATGAAAAATATTAATTTGTTGCAACACTGAAAAGGTCATAATCCACCGTCTTAAAAAGTTATGTTAAACTTGTGATGCTGCTATTAACTTATCAGTACCTGAATGCCCGAGCTTTGCTCGGTACTTTTTTTTTTTTTTTTTTTTGTAAATTGTGTGTTTTAGAATTATATTTAAACACAAAACATATTTTGTTATTTTTCTTCCAATAAAAAAATAACATAAGTTTATATTTAAGTTGATTATCGATAAAGTTGATTATTGAAAACACGAATAAAACGACATTTTCTAAATATGAATTCTAGCTAGATCGATTTATCGCCCCCGAAACGAAACTTCAAGAAAATTCATGAAATTTCGTTTCACGAAAATTAATAAAAAACTAAATTTTATGAAAATCGTTGGAGCCGTTTCCGAGATTCAGATTATATATATATAATATTACGCAATTAGAGTGTTGGATTAGGACATATACTTATTTTATCCCGGTAGTTCATTCTGACCTGTTAGTCCTGGCCTGTTAGTCTAGTGGTTAGTGACCCTGACTGCTAAGACTGAGGTCGTGGGTTCGATTTTCACCCAGGACAAATCTTTGTATGATAGCACAATCATTTGTTCTGTGTCTGGGTGTAATTTATCTATATGTATGTATTTAGAAATATTTAAGTATGTTTATCAATTGTCTGGTTCCCATAGTACAGGCTCTGCCTAGTTTGGGATCAGATAACGGTGTGTTGGTTGTCCAAAGATATTATCTATATATATATTAATACGTGAAGCGAAAACTTTGGATCCCTTTTTACGAAAATTGGGCGGACGGAGGAGTATGAAATTTCGCACACTTATAGTTTATACAGAGAAGAAGTGACGAATGCTAATTATTTTTTTTAAATTATGCGTAAAAATACATTATTTTCAATAAATAACACGTTACACACACTACTATTCATTACCGTGTATTTAATACACACATGCATAGATATTCTTTGGTTTATGGTCCAAATCTATGGTCCAATCGAGAATATCTGTCTTTAATATTTTGTGATTTTGTGTCTATAGTCTTACTGAATGTCAAGTATACCCATAGGTAATAAATTAATTTTATAGATATATAAACTATTTATTTTTTTAAATCTATGATTATATCGAGAATATTTGTCTTTAATATTATTTAGCTATAGTGTTACTGAATGTCAAATATAACCATATTATTTTTTATATTTATTATTATACTAGCTGACCCGACAGACGTTGTCCTGTCTCTTTGATGATATTTGAGCACGCATTCTGTCAATTCTATGTCAAATGTCATAATGTTACAGTAAAAAAGTTTACATTGTCCTATTATATGGTTGTTAAGTATTCTTAAATAAGTGTTCTTAAATTTTCTAATTTTCCGCGCAATTTTTTAATTTTTTTCTTTCATAAGAACCTTTTCCTGACAATTACAAACACAACAACAACAAAAAAGTGAAATCGGTCCAGCCATTCACGCGTGATGGCGTGACCAAGGGAAATAGGGATTCATTTTTATATATTAGGTTGGGGAAAAAGTCTTTTCGCATTATAGTATGTATGAACTTGTAATAAAATCTCTTTGGCTATACTATTTGTATCTGGCTGGTTTTGGTATCATTGAAAGTTTAAATTTTAAAGAACATAATTCCAAATTCAAATTAGGAAAATGTGTGATTTTCATTTGTTTTTCGTACCGTCAAAATGAGTGAATCTAATGAAGAAATTCGATACATTTTAAAATTTTACTACAAAAAAGGTAAAAATGCAACGCAAGCCGCGAAAAAAATTTGCGATGTTTATGGACCTAGTGTAGTGTCTGTGAGAGTAGCACAAATTTGGTTTAAGCGTTTTCAATCCGGAAATTTTGATGTCAAAGATGCACGTCGCTCTGGTCGCCCTATTACGGATAAAATGGATGCCATTTTTGAAAAAGTGGAGCAAGATCGGCATACCAGTAGTTACGACGTAGCTGAAGAACTGGAAGTTGACCACAAAACAGTTTTGGCACATTTGAAAAAAACTGGGTACACAAAAAAGCTCGACATTTGGGTACCTCACGAGCTCACTGAAAGAAACCTAATGAACCGTGTACTCATTTGTGATTCTTTATTACGACGTAATGAAACCGAACCATTTTTGAAGAAGCTGATAACTGGTGATGAAAAGCGGATCACGTATGACAAGAACGTGCGAAAAAGGTCGTGGTCAAAAGCCGGTCAGGCTTCACAGACTGTGGCGAAACCCGGGTTAACTCGCAACAAGGTGATGCTGTGTGTGTGGTGGGATTGGAAGGGCATTATTCATTATGAGCTGTTACCACCAGGCAGGACCATCGATTCTAAACTGTACTGCGAACAACTGATGAGATTAAAGCAAGAAGTTGAGAGAAAGCGGCCGGAATTAATCAACAGAAGGGGTGTGGTTTTTCATCATGATAACGCTAGACCTCACACATCTTTAGCCACCCAACAAAAATTAAGAGAGTTTGGCTGGGAGGTGTTAATGCATCCGCCGTATAGTCCTGACCTTGTACCTTCAGATTTCCACCTGTTTCGGTCTCTTCAGAATTCTTTAGGCAGTGTCAGGTTAACATTACGAGAGGACTGCCAAAACCACTTGTCGCGGTATTTTGACCAGAAGTCCCAAAATTTCTATAGCAATGGGATCATGTCCCTACCTACAAGATGGCAAAAAGTTATCGAACAAAATGGTACCTACATACTTTAGTTAAATGTAAATAAACTTTATTAAAAAATGTTTTGAATTTTGTTAAAAAATGCGAAGAAACTTTTTCCCCAACCTATTATATAGATATATTTTTTCATTTAATAATGTATTTCTATTCAAATGAAGTACGGTCGAATTTCGACCAATGGGCTATCACTAGTTATAATTATTATATATACAAGAACTGCTCGTTTAAAGATATAAGATTATAGTTATCATAATCATCATTTCAGCCGAAAGACGTCCACAGACTGCTGGGGGTTAACCATAATCGCCACGCTTTGCAGGCTGGTTAGCGATCACAGTATGGTGGTTAAATGGTTAGAGAACGCTGCTGCACATTCTCTAGCAAGTTTCTTAGTCGCCTTTTACGACACCCATGGGAAGAATTGGGATAGTACTATTCTTTACGTCCAGTACCACAAGGAACATTCATCATTTCTTCATTCATCATTATCATAAGAGTAAAAAAAAATCCTAAGATTGAAAAAGAAAGATTGAAAAAGATTGAAGAAAATTCCTAAAATGGTAAGGCTTTTTAGAACCAAGGTTTAGATCATCATCATCTGCCTAGGCTTTTCCCAACTAAGGGGCCAACCATAAATTACGTCATACGTTAAGGGGGGGAGTGTTTCGACGAATTGTGACATTGTATGACAAGGGGGTGGGAGAGGCCCTAAATTTTGTGACGTCACATTTGAAAATTTAATATACATATTTAAAGTACTATTAAAACACGAAATATGAACTATGAAAGAAAAATTAAAAAAAAATCAATATCTAGTTGTAAAATTGCAAAATATGTGACGTCACACTAGGCAGGGGGGGTATCACAAATGTGACCAGCTATGACAAGGACGGAGGGGGGGGGGGGGGGTCAAAAAGTCATGAAACTTGTGTGACGTAATTTATGAATGGCCCCTAAGTGGGGGTTGGCTTCCAATCTAACTGGATGCGACTGAGTACCAGTATTTTACATGGAGCGACTGCCTATCTGACTGCCATTATCTAATTACAAGGTAATACGAAAGTAAGTCTGGTTGTCAGACGTTCTGGCTTCTGACGACCCGTAACGACTGTCAAAGATCTATGAATGACAACCGGGATCAACGGCTTAACGTGCTTTCCAAGGCACAGAAGGGTCTTGGTATGTAAAGATGATCACCCATCCACGGCCTTACCGCACCAAGCGTGCTGAACCTGGTCGATTCGCCAACATTATTATACCTACACAGTCACAAAAACGACCAGAGAAACTTAAATTAAC
Organism: Aporophyla nigra; assembly: GCA_947507805.1. Classification (NCBI taxonomy): domain Eukaryota; kingdom Metazoa; phylum Arthropoda; class Insecta; order Lepidoptera; family Noctuidae; genus Aporophyla; species Aporophyla nigra. Next base: position 17,625,488 of record OX382292.1, on the reverse strand, counting down.
AAAATTAAATCAATTTAAATCAATAGGAAAGGAGAACATCTCCTCCAACTTCGTCATATTGATACAATTTCCAAATCCGGGGATGTTATTATTTAATCACAAGCCCAAGCTAAGATTTAGACCATAATGTGTCTAATTAGTAGAAAGAAAGAGTATTGACCAAACTTCCGCGTCGTCTTTTCGCAGGTCAGCCAACTTTAAATTGCAAATTGGTAGCTTGGGACGCTGCTAACTTAGTGCAGGAAAACGCTTGTTTAAAACTGAGTAATTCTTGCTTAATGTACTGACGCGTTGGTTAAGTGGTCGCTTTCGCTACTGCTGAGCATGAGGGTTCGAGTCCCAGAGGGGTAATTGCAGAACTTTTTATTGGTAGGAATTGGTTTAATATTCATAGTTAAACAACATTCATTGCGTTATTTACGTTGCTGAGCCGACAATTTATTCGAACAAATGACGCAATGGTTTAGAAATAATCTTCAATCCCATTCAGATTCTGATAAATTGTGCGTTTCGCAATTAGGGTGCAGGTCGGGCAAAAAATGTTATTGGGTTTTTCTATAAGGAATTTCTAAGAAGCTGCCCGGAGTCTGCATAATTATGTGCCCGGTTGAAAGCAATAGGCTCGCCCACTATTACATGGGACTGAAACATAACTGGCGAAATGAGGGTGTAGGTACTATAGGTACACCGCTGCCCAACACTTAGGGGAAACAAGGCGTAATGTTATGATGGCCTGTTAGTCTAGTGGTTAGTGACCCTGACTGCAAAGACTGAGGTCGTGGGTTCGATTCCCACCCAGGACAAATCTTTGTGTGATGAGCACAATCATTTGTTCTGTGTCTGGGTGTAATTTATCTATAATATGTATGTATTTAGAACTATATAAGTATATTTATCAGTTGTCTGGTTGCCATAGTACAGGCTCTGCCTAGTTTGGGATCAGATAACGGTGTGTTGGTTGTCCTAAGATATTTATTTTATTTATTTATATCATGATTTCAGCTGAAAGATGGTCCACTGCAGGACATAAGCCTCCCCCAATTTGGGGGGGTTTGCCGTAATCGCCACGCTTGGCAGGCGGGTTGGCGATGGCAGTATGGTGGTAAAATGCATAGAGAACACTGCTGCCTATTCTCTAGTAAGTCCCTTAGTCGCCTCTTACGAAACCCACGTGAAGAAATGGGCTGTTGCTACCTAATCTTTACGTCGACACCACACGGAACTACCAAGCAGCCAGAAGAGATGTTATGATATGTGTAATAATAATATGGTTAGAAGTATGGTCAGAACACATTTTAATGACGATGATAATGAAGAATAAGCGATAATAGAAAACAGAAATAACCAAAAAATAAATCACCATTTACCTAAGTCTAAGTGCACCCTCAGACGGTACAAATTAAATAAAACATTGTCTCTTCTGTGAAGCCTCACTTGATAAGCTGTGAGCACCCGACCCGTCTGCGTAGACACTAACTAGTAATAGTAGGTGCACTTGATTAAGTCTACATGAGGGAAAGTCGGACTGTCCGGTGACTGCCTGAAGGGTCTACTTATACTGGCTTTGTGTGGGTGGTACTAAGGGTAGGGGTTTTAATCTGAATGACTTTCTCATCCGAACATTTTGCAAATTAATGGCATTATTTTGAGATAACTTTATTTTATATCGATAAATAAAATTACATTGTTTTTTGCTTAATACATATGAAAGTACATAAATTTACATGTTATTTATAACAAAAAAAAGCTTGATTTTTTTGTCTTGATGTCTGTCTGTGTGTTTGTTGCAGTTAATCTCCGCAATGGCTTAACCAACATTGACGGGATTTTTAATTCAGAAAAATAATTAATGTACCGTGTAAAAAAACCTCATGAATTTCCGACATCCACGCGGGCGTGGGCAGATGTTGTTTAGGATAATAAAAGATTCGGGAGTCATAGGACTAATTGTTCTATCTTAACTAATTCGTTTTCAGTTGAATAGCTTAGAGCAATACTTTCCAAAGGTGACCTTACTGTCTGTTACTACTGAATCAATCTAGCTAGACTTTTTCTAACTATGTAGGGGTCAGCTTCCTGTCTAACCGAATGCAGATCAGTACCAGTATTTTACTTGGACCGACTGTCTATCTGACCTCCATAGCCTAGCTACTAGGTAATACGAAACTCTTTGGTATGACTAGCTGTCAGGTTTTCCGGCGTCTGACGCCCCATTACGATTGTCAAATATCCACGAGTTACAGTTGGGACCAACGGCTTAACGTGCTTTTGAGCCAGCCAGATTCTTAGTAAGATTGTAAAAGTGGTCACCCATCTTCGGACCAACCGCGGCAAGCGTAGCTTAACCTGGTCGATCTACCTATATTACTTAGCCTTAGCCTTACTGCTATATGACAAAATTAGAAGGAGCATGTTATCCTCCAAAAATAGTTTAGCCCCGACTTACGACTTGTATTTAGCCCCGACTTACGACTTGTATTTAGCCCCGACTTACGACTTGTATGTAAGTCGTGGGTTCGAACCCAGTCAGGCGCTTAACTTTGTGTAAATAATTTCATCACTACTGCTCTCAGAATTCGAAGACATGTGACAGTGACACCTACCAAGTCGCACTGGGTCCACCTGGTAGATTACAGTCCGTTCCCTCTCACGGAGAGGAGGCCTGTGTCCCAGCTGTGGGAACAATATAGGCTGGTTCAGATCAGTTTTGTCATAGATCCAATATATTTTTTATAGATGCTGCTTTGGGCAGATGGTTAATTATGTCGTTGAAACTACAATATCACTAACAAAGTGTCATACGTACATACGGCTACAAGTCAAGCTATACCTGTCCAGTTCTAACTGACCTCGCATTGTATAGGCTTTTCGTACAATGAGATGTCAGCTTATACTGGAAATGTATGATTGATGTGTAGCCGTGCGTGCACGAGTTATCATAGCGTTCGTTTCACGGTCACCATTACGAAACGTAACAATTGACACCAAAAATATGTAGCAGTAAAAGTTCCGCTGACAAACACAAGAACTTCACACAAGAACTTCAGCAACGCGAGTTTGAATCGAGAACCCGAAGTACAACCAACAAAACCAAATCCGAAGTCTGTTAGGAAGCCGAGAAGTTAGCTCTTACGTAGTAAACCGAAACTTGTGTAGTTGTAACTGTAGTAAACAAGCACCTAGTTAACACTTATTGATACTTAACGTTGACTTGAAAACTTGACGACTTATTGTTATCACGGATAAGTTTGCCTGTTTGCATTTCGTACAAAAGATACGCGAGTTCCTTGTCGGAATGATGTTTGTTAAAGTTGTGACACTGTCTTGGTTTCTGTGGTTCCTGGTTTCAGGATTTTGTTAAAGTTCGATTTGTGGTGGTCTTTTGTTGGTGAAAAGCGTGCTAGTGAATGGATCTGTATTTTCCAAGGAAACAAGAACTTTACTGGTATAAGATCATCTTTTGTTATGGAAATCTTTCCACTTTCTTGTGAATCTGTGTTCTAACTTTAATCGTCAGTTTCTCTATGATTTTGAGTTTGACTTTAAAGTAAGTTCTCTATCTTTCCTCTTTGTTTCAGCTACGCTGTTGCCCTTTGACCACAACTTAAGCATAGAGTAGCCTTTTTTAACTAAGTTAATATGAAAGAAGTACAAACCCCACGTACCCTTATGCGGCATCTTCCAGAACGCTTCAGCCGCCGTGGTGGGTTCCCGCGGCGGCGCGACCAGTCCGCCGACCAGCGTGGTGGCGGCGTGCGCGGGCGCCGGCGCCGGCCGCCCCCAGCCCCCGTGGAGAGCCACCCCGTAAACTTGACCCCACACCACCCTCTAGTCCCTGTTAACACCCCTGAACTCCCCCACTCCAATTTGACCCCAAAAATCTCTAAGCGCACGCGCACTTTAAAACTTATGCGGCATCTCTTCGTGACCTGCGAACAAAGAAATTCACGTTTAAAGAAATTTATTGACCCCAATCCAACATTAGACAATCGCATCATCAATTACAATCAAGGCTCGTCATTACGCTCCTTTGAAGCCTTCTCATTCCGTCTCTTTTTCCCTTAAAACATTTTGTGCTTGAGAGAAAGAGTGCAGAGATACTAATTGGTGGATGATGCTGCTGAATTGTGTGTTAGTTGGAAAGCGCCATCTATTGTTGCATAGTACAAATAGTCGGTTGGTTCGTGAGTGCCGATAATGATCGATGTTAGATGGTAGTAATGAAGTTAGATGCCGAGATATTGTGTGTATGCCACCCATCGAGTTCCGAACGGTAGTCGGACCGTTCGTTTTTGTTTCATTTTATTGTTTGACTGAGATGTCGGCATGATTAGACCATGTGAGATTGCTTACATAATGTGTAGCGAGAATTTGTATTGAGAGAATCGCGATGCCATTTGTTCGAATCAATTGATCGGTGAACAAAAAGTTTGACACAGTAATTTATGATTTATTGCTAAAACATTTCATTACACTTTTTCTTTTTACTATGAATGGTATGATTCTGTAGTTACTTCGTAACTTGGGGCCGACTCTCTTGATCCGTTAGTGAAGATATGGTCACGTCCAAACATAGTTTGATACTTTGGAATAAACCTTAATTCGATGAATTAACTTTTCGAACGGGCAGAAACACATTGGGTCTAACAACTGTCAAATCGTGTTGTCAGTTATTTCCCAGAATTAAGAATCTTATGTCTGTAGGTGCTACGTTTTTGAAATCCCCCGAATTTTCAGCCGAAACTACGCATTTCGTGCTTAGAGAGTAAACCGAGTTACCAATACCAAATATTATCAACATATCTCAATCATTATGAAAATATTGGTCTGGAAATAACATGATTTCAGATACCAACATTTTATATGTTAGACTAAACACAGATTCTTTGATCGAACTTCTAAATGTCTAAGATATTTCGCGTTTCATTTTAATAACTTTTATTCGGATGAACGAAAAATTCTGCTTTTGATTTAAGTACCTACATCTGAGAGAATATAAAAACTAAGCACGTAAGATATGACAAGAGTAGGTAAAAGTATTTGATAGAAATATCTCAAGAGAGTACTCGAACTCTTTATAGGCAAATCCACTATTGGCTTTACATAAGTCAGAACCTTACAGGTATAAGTATCGGGACTCGTATTTGATCTTTTCAAGCTGACGATCGAATGATTTTACTTTGATATATTTTCCCCTTCGGAGTGAGGTACAATGGCCAAAAGGAGACTGGGGGTCGCCTAAATTGAACTCTCACTTTGAGCCTAGTCAAAGCAAAGCAAGGGTCTGGAGTGGCACAACTAATATAAAGTCGCCGAGTGCCGGCGTGTGTATGGACACTAATAGCAAACCGCCTTGTTGAGATACGGAAGCAATAAAGTTGTGTTTTTAAAAGTTTGTCACGAACTTTTTAACTGACTCCAATCAGTTCTTAATTCGAGAAGGTGTTTTTTTTTTTTTGAAGTGAAAACTTCTTTAGCGGCGTTGAGCACTTTTTCTGTAATGGGTATAAAATCTTAAACTCGCGTCAGGACACGTGACCTGATCGAAAAAGCGTAGGACGGATGGAGAGTAGACAGCTATCCCCTCTCTACGGCGCGGCGAAAATGTATGCCTGGGCCTACTGTTTCGTTTAGGCGGCGCAGGGCGCTTGCGCGAATGTTCGTCTATGTTACAGCGTGCCACGCGCATCCATGGATGGTGACAGCTGATGGCTCGACCGTCTGTGTAGTGATCACATTGTTGTGTATTCGTAAAATTCGTGAATATAAAGTGCTTAAAATATGGAAATTGAACAACAAATTATTCCCTAACCATTCCAAAATATCAAACATGCTCAACGTTAATAATCAAGTTTTCACTTCTGCCGGCACTCCCGGAGTGCAATTTTTTTTTGTATAATTGTTTGTTATGCGATATCTCCGGCATTTGGATCGATATTGAAAATTATTTTTTACTACAGAATTATTTTATTTACTTATCTCGGGTAGGTTATGAACTTATGAGTTAGCTTTAGTAATACGTATTTTTTCAGTTAGTTTATATTGATGATATGATTGATATTCTTGTCACTGTTATTTGCATTGCAAGAAGCGTTATACGAATTTTGTGTGGGGTAGGTATCACAACCAAAAGTGATAAATAAAAGTTATTTTTCACTTTGTAATGTTTCTTTGGAAGTGGGTTTTTTATGTAAAAAGTTTTTTGATTTGATGTTCTATTAGACGTTTTTGCTATGTAATTAGGCGTGTTTTTATAGTCTCCTTTAAAAAAATCTGAAAAATTAAATAAAACTACTAAAAGAAAAAAACTAACTACTACAACGACGTACATAGGTACTATTGGTTAAAAGTAAGGGGTAGAGTGTTACCCAGTAACTATGTTCTGGAGGTCAGATAAGCAGTCGCTCCTTATAAAATACTGATATTTAGCTGCATCTGATAAGTCAAAAACCGACCCCAACACAGTTGAGGAAAAGGCTAGATAGAAGAAAATATCGGTTTATAGAAAGCATCTTGTTGGCAACCAGATTTTTCTTTTCTCAAATATATAAAATAACTCACTTCTACGAAAGAAACATACGTCGAACTACCTCCACATAATCAGCGGACACATGAATAACAAATACGATACAGCCGACCAATCGAAGGCGTTATCTGGCGGCGCGATCGGCGGCGTCTTTATACTCAATCTTTTATCTGTACCACACTGACGGTGTCCAGTTACTGGCAACTCGGAAACTGTTTCTAATTAACGTTATTAGACGGCTGTGGAGTGGTAAAGAGTTTGTGATTGCTTGACTTTTAAAGAGGTTATGTTTAAAAAATTGTGGGAAGCTTTTTTATTTTCAAGGATTATGCATTTTTGCGAAGTTTTATGATACTGGGAGTTGGATATTCTGAAATTTAGAAGGTTTTAGGTACTTAAATACCGATCTATGTTTCAGTACACTTGCATAAAATGTTGGGTAGACTTGCTAGTTGTAAGCGTCAGTATTTTTCTGTGAAACGGCTTACGGTTATTTCTTTTTATAAAAGTTGCTCTTGCTCTGTAAAAGCAATCTCGCTACCAAAAATGGTTGCATATTTTTCTCTTTTGCTCCTTTTTGTTTTAAAACGTTTTCAGTGAATACGTATTGCAACATTGGCGGTGAAATGTAAATGGTAGGTAAGGGCAGTGACATTTTCAAAGTGAATTGTCAGTATTCAACATTTTAAAAGTATAATAAAAGCAAAAAAAAAGGATGAATTGTTTTGGAACATATAGAAAAATACTTTCAAATTAATTCACAAAACTTTCCGAAAAACTTTTTACATCAGAAATAAACTTGGAATATTTTCAGTAAAACTTTCTATCACTATGTAAAGAACCATGTTTTCTGTAACAATAAAATCTGCATTGAAGAATCTCATTTGCAACTTTCAGACGCACAGAGCACAGTGTAAAAATATCAGTAGGAAAAAAGTATATAAACGTCGGGGAATGTTGAAAAAAAACACAGTTTTTCGTTGTAAGTGGCCGTCTGGTTTCGTCAAAGGGGTCCGGAGACTGCATGCAAAGCACTCTAAACGGGGATAAAGTCGTCGGCAACGATTTTAAATTCTAGCTTAGCTCGCCCCGCAGATAATGTTAGCATGTCGATAAGTTCTCTGTTATTCTGCTGTGGCGAACAGTAATAGGAATTTGCTATTATGGTAATCATGCTACTGAAGTTTATAGAATTTAATATTCTGATTTAAGTCCCAGTTTGTCATTCAGGTAGACTATGACGAATCAATGTGTTATATCTGTTGCTTGATTTGTTAGGCCTAATTCTTGCTATGATTATTTAATCAGTATTGTGTTTGTTTATAAACCAATCAGCAAAATCATCAATTATGTGGTCGAGTTGCCATTTTTCATCTTCTACTTTTGCAATATGTCTACTACAGTCTGCCCATTTCTGCGCTGTCATTTATCTTAAACTTTTTCAAACAATCGATTTATCTCATTGATTTTGAAAGTTTTATTGTTTTGTGCGATACGTATTTTTTCAACTTAGTTTGTATGATGTTATAATAATTCCCTGTCACTAATTTGCATAGCAACTAGTGGTATACGAATTTGGGTGTACTACCACAACTAAAAAGCAAAGAAATAAGTATTTTTTCACTTTGTAGAGATTTTTTGGAAGTCGGTTGTTTATTTTATGTTGAAATTTTTTTGATTTGACATTTTTAGTAGACTAGAATTTTCTTTAAAAATGAGAAAAAAATATTCAAAACTTCTACGACGCAGAAACCTTTACTTTATTTTCAAATATCAGCCTGAAAATGTTTGGAATTCCTGCAGATTTCTTAGTATCATAAAATATTTTATACCAGAAAATCTCTTTTTTTATTACTGTCTTTGTTGATTGTAAAACAGAAGAATATAATTTTACCAGTAAAAAAATTAAGTAGGGCTTGGTAACAATGAATTTTACAGAAACGAATAGCGATGTCTTGCAGGTTCACATCGTTAATCTTAAATTCATTCATTCACTGACATATAGCGCATTAGATGCATGAAATTTTTCTCAATAAATCTTGAAACAACAAAATTCGGCTCTAAGGAGTGAAATTTTGAAAATTCTTCTCCAAAAGAGATTAAATATGGGATGAAACTTTGTACTTATTAAACGGAAGTTTGTAATTTTTGCGATGGATAATCCCATCGGACATATGGCTTGTATATATATATATTTATTTAAACTTCTCGCACACAAAAAGATACAAAGGCGGACTTAATGCCTATGTATATTGATCAATTATTTTGAATGAATGAAAAGCTTTTATTTAACTTCACTTGTATGTCCTGGAATTTTGCAATCATTATTTCACTCACTTCCACTGAAGCTAACTGGTTGAAATTTGGCAAACATAGTTGGTTCTCTTGACAATGCACGACACAGTATTTTTTTTTTTAAATATTATTTATCATTTTTTTCTTATTTATTATTTGCAATAAATTTACTCACACGTCCTAATCTCCCAACAAAACGTACCTAATCCAAGAATTCATAACAAAAAAATCGACAACACGATTTAAACGCAGCACTAACGTATTTCATATTCTTAAGGATCGGATGTCTGGGCTGCGCCTCATTAGACTCGCTTTGATTCAGCCTCGGTTCTCGCAGGTACGGCTAATGCCACACTCTTTACTCAAACGAATACATTTCTAATCGTATTCACTTTTTTCTGGGATTACTATTTGTGAGGGATGGGAAAGCAAACGGTTTCCTATTCAAAGAATTTTGTTGATTACGAAAATCTACTGGAAATTTATTAATGTGTTCTTTCATTTGCTTCTTAGTTACTTCTTTCAAATTTATCAGTGTAAATAGGTGGATACTAAGTTTTTAGACTCGTTAAGGTATTCTGTTTACGTGAATAAAACTCGGCAGTTGTAATATCCAAGCGTAAGCGGTAGAATATCCGTATATAGTATAAATGTAGGATAACAATCTTGTTAGTGTGGAGTTAGTAATATAATAATATGGTTTACATTAATTGAGATTCAATATTTCAAATCATATTTCCAATTAGTTTAACCAAAGAACTATTAGCTGTAGACCAAAGTCGTGTTGTGTCTTTATGCCTACAGTGTGAACCATAGTTTGGTTAAAAAATTGACGACCAAAAAAATAGGACGCATAAAATAAAAATCAAAGGAAAACTTGACTTCTTGATCATCATTTTAGATTGACAAATGACATTTCCTTTTCAAAGCAATTGAGATGAAAAAAAAACACACTACTAGTGATGTATCAAAGCAGCCGCCACTCACAGACGCACGTGCGTTGATCCTAACAAAAATTCACATACAAAACATATACCATTTCCCCGAGTGCTCTTACTGGCTTAAGTTGCAACGTCAAAGCCAGGCCTCTTCCTTTTCACTTCGTTTTTAAAATAAAACAGCCTTTCTGTGTACGTACATAATTAACAGTGATGTGGCTCTGCAAAGTTTTTAGAGTAAACGAACGCAATGCTTAATGCGTTCTTTGAGTTTTCGAGTGTCATCGTACTCGCGATTTTTTTTCTGTTTTTGTTTTGTTGTTTTTTTTTTCATGTGATGAAGCTGAGGCTTGTAATTGCAGTCTGTGATATGGTGGATCTCTTGAAGTCTTATATGATGAGTTAAAAAGAAAAAATCTAGAATGACATTTCTTTTCACTGCACTGCGTGGCGAATCGTTAAAATATGTGGACATAATTTTCTTTTTTGTTTCAAATACTTAGATCTTTGGAACACCAATACAATCTGCTTTGATATAACTATGCCTTTACATCGTAAGCTACCGAATACTGCCGAAAGGTGCCGTCAAGTCTATACAGTTCTCTCAGAATATAAATAAATTACAATCTCTCGGTGCATTGCGGCCGTTAGTACGGTCAGCAAAGCACTCCCGCCGATTTGTTACATTTATTTCTAACTGACACGTACAGACAGCAACGGTACGGAAATTAAGTTTGAATTAAATTATAACTTTTGGCTAGTTTATTTTAAGCTTAATTTATTTTATTTTCAGAGCCGTTGTCTAGACTGATGTTTTCATTCGGTATTGATAAATTTGTGAGCGGTTTTTAATTTGACGTCTGTTATTTTATGCGGATAAATAAGAAAATAATTTTTTTAGTTCATACTTTGATAAAGTTAATTCGGTATCATCGTACTTTTTTACAGTGCGATGATTGGATAGAAGTAAAACCCTTGATACACAATACTTTAAGTGTTTCGATTTTGATATACATTGCAGTTTTTCAGCGTCAAATAAACAGTTTTAATTTCTCTCTAATTTTGCGCTAGCTCAATCCATGTATATTATATCCAATATTTAAACAATTTCAATTTGTCTGCTAACGTTCCTAGCGCCTGATTCGACAACCGCACACAACAGTAGGTTACCACGTAACGTCGGCACGATAAATCAATCGTACCATTGTGACGTACAGAATAAGGCCTCCTCACCTACACAGTGGGTAAAAAAGCACGCTTGGTAGAAAAAAGAAAAAAAGTACAAAAATATCAGGTGTAAAGATTTCTATGAGTTATTTGAAAGTGATTTGTGAGCTAATTTTTATAATATACTCTTGATGAGTGTAAGTAACGTTTGATGGTGAAGGTATGTGGAGTTTTGGTATGATACGTCGTCTGTCTATATATATTATTAAGTAATGTTGGTTTTCGTAACTTTTTGAGTGATTATGTTATTTTTCTAAACCATACAACGGAGTTTGATGCGATTTTCACCATCATTTAAAGCATTTATTCCGGAAGGTTCATGTGTATATTTAATTAATAATGAACGTAGGTACGTTCATTATTAATTATAATTGCATTATTAATAATAAGAAATCATCATGTTTTGTCAAGTTGTAAAAACCATCAGAAACAGGGGCGGGTTGTGCTAGTCACTACATAGTATAAAACAAAGTCGCTTCCCTCTGTCTGTCCCTATGTATGCTTAGATCTTTAAAACTACGCAACGGATTTTGATGCGTTTTTTTTAAATAGATAGAGTGATTAAAGAGGAAGGTTTATACTTATAATACGCGGGCGAAGCTCCTGGCGGAAGCTAGATAAAAAAAAAAAATGATGTTTCGTACAACTACATAGTTACTGAATTTATTGAGTTTAGCGCAGTCACAGAGAATTTTTTTCGATTTTGATTTTCGTAGATACAATGGTAAATTATTGCAATTTAAGTCTAAGTTGGAGTTAATCTTGTAAATGTTTACTTATCTAGCTAAAATACCTATTTGTTTGAATGTTTGTTACTCAATCACGCAAAAACGGTTGATTTGGCACAAAATAGTTTGTATCCTGGATTAACATATAGGATACTTTCATCCCGGTCATGATACGTTCTTGGGGGATAATTTTCGACCTCCACGGGTAAACTCTCTTACAAAAGCTAGTATAACATTTTCTTTTCGCTCGTTTATAAATTACTGGTGTGATTTTTGTGCAATCCATATTTTTTAACCACGTTTTAACACTTTTAATAGTTTTTTCAGAACAATATGCAAGGTTATTAAAAAAGCGAAAACCGGCTTTACATAATTTAATTACTAAGCCATTTTAACTACACATTCTGCGCAAAGGTGAACGCTTTATAATTTAAAAACCATTTTATTAATGACTCTTTTTAAAATGTCATCGACGAACTCAAACGGACATTATGTCCGTCTTAAAACAAATAAAAGACATAAGGGAGATACATCAAAAGCTTTTTACCTTTAAAAAAGGCTCTATCTTAATCCTTATTAAGCCTCATCATGGGAAGGGTGATGCTATTGAGATCGAGAAGGTGTTATTTTGAACCCATCAAAGATTATGTTTATTTTAATTTTTTTGGCCAGTAAGAATTAGAAATCGTAACACTGGGAGTCGGCTTTATTAAAGAGATTATTAAACATTTAGGCTTAGGTTTATTCATATTAACCTCTTTTAGAACTTGTTTTTTTTTCTATAGATAATAACTAAAAAATAAAATACTTACACTTATTTTTTTAAATAAGTGTAAGGTATTTTTGCTGTGGAATTTAAGTTAAGTTGTATACCTTTTTAAATTTATCGACGTGTGTGAAGGTTATAACGAATTTTCAAAGTCAAAAAAACCTTGTATCGATTACTGAACTGAAGATGTCAAAGGTACATTAACAAGAGTAGCAAAATTACATTTAGCACCGTGTAATGACAGCATGTGAGAATTCTTTGCGAAACTATCAATGGTTATGTCTCTCTTTGTCAAAAATATGTCATTAATACACGGAAAAAAATTTGTCAAAGTGCTGCGAGGCACCCCTGGGAGTTGTTACATAATAGGGATGTCAACACTCCAGCCCGATGGCTTTTCAAGTATAAATAATAGTCGATGTAACATTTGAATAGTGCTACTTTTGCAATACTTACTTTGTCGGCACGCTTGAATTGATTTACAAGTTTCGATTTATTGATTTTTCTGTTATTCTCGTCAAGCCGTATGTATGTCGGCATTTTTTTTACTGCAATCGTAAAAGGAGTTTATGATTTTGGTAAAATATAACTTCTTTTTTGTTATATCGATACATTGCACGCCCTTTTCTCTTTTAATAAATCTATATTTTATTTCAAACTTCTAAGATATAAAATTTATATGTGCTCGTATTTTTTAATTCCAGAAATAATCATTAGAGTTCATTAAATTATCAAAAAGCAATTAGTCGCTCTAACAATTTTATTTAATATCTAAAATCCCACTTCACCCTAAATACTAAAACAAACTTGAACTATCTTACAATGTATAAGAGGAACATCTTTAGCAAAATTAGCCGCTCCCACGTCACTGTCATCCATTGTACTTCAAGTATCGGTTACCGCAAAAATTATTCGGTCACACAATACTTCCCATCTCTATTTAACGAAATTATCAATTCGGACTACATTCACAATAGAACCTATTCGAAAATTTCGAACACGGCAACTTCAAAGGCATTTTTGAATTTGTATGTCTGTTTGCTTTTTAAAAAGTTTTTGTGCTGAAGAACGTAGTGTGTTTTCTCTGATGATCTGCGTGGAAATACCTTATGTCACCATTTTTTTTTTGTTTTGAAGAAAAATAATAATATAAGCAATGAAGAGACGTTAACTTATTTTTTCTAGCTACTTTGTAATTGGGATAAAATAAAAAAGTAAATAATCAAAGTTTTCCGGAAAAGAATTACTTAATTTAAATAATGAACAGACGCATCATCTGATGGCCGATACTTAAAATATTTTCGATGTTCATAAATATTTATTGAGGCTACATTTTCACAGGATAAAAATTTTATCCTAGAATTTTCCGAATATTGTAGCCTTTTTGACAGTAATTTTTACCGGACACCTTTATATCTACTTTTATAGATACAAATTTTTGATAAAAATATATTGATAAGACTTTAAATTGTATCATGTCCATCAAATTGGTCAATAATTATATTTTCACAAATGCTAGGCCAAAAAGTATTATGTTACTGCAAAAACGAACAATAAGACCAAATGTTTACTATTTCAAATTATACCCAACAATGGAGTTTGGATCAAATGATTCGATTACTTTACAAAAAGTCGGTGAGATAGGCCAAACAAAAATATCAAATTACATTTATACAAACTGGGTGTATATGGGACACAGGTAGATTAATTTTTATCTTGGGTTGGAAAAAAAACATTCTAAAGTATACATTTAACGTTTACAACTTTTTGTTTGTGGACATTAAATTTCAATAATATTCTGCATGTTTATAACTCATATTAAAATAATGATCACATGAATTTGTTCCTTTTCTTATTGTTTGTGGAAATAAAAATGTTTGTGACCATCAACTAGGTCCGAAAAATTAATTAAATAAATCTCATAGAGTTCTCCTTGATTTTCCGGAAGATATGTGACTTATATTTCTTTTTTACGAAATTTAATATTTTTCTGTGAAAAAAGTTACAAAGCTTATATATAATTAAAAAAACGACTATTTATTGTTACTCCTTAGCAAAATAAATAGTGATAAGCTTACTGGTCCTTCATTATGATGGGCCTTCACAACATTGACTCCTATTGCAAAATAATTGGCAAGTTGATCAAAAATAAAAATAGAATATCAAGTAACTTTAGGTATTATATATTATTTATGCATCCATCATAGAAAACGAAGTGACTACCCACTTCGTTTATTTTCAGAATGTTCCGGCTTCACTGATGAGCTTTCAGAACGGAAGAGTTTCCTTGAAACAAGCAACTTGTGTTTGAAACAGTTCACCGACAGAAACCACTATATTGGTGGAGGTAAGTTGTTGAAATATACAGGTTGTAGGTGTCCCAACAATGGGTCTAGTCTTAATATTATATGAACACCTACCTAAAGACCGAATCAGCGTCACAGTAGCATCAATGAACTCACTCTAAAGTCCGCAACACAAAATTCACTAAAAACTAAAAAAAAACTACACAGTCCTTGATACGGATGCGGCGACGCGTGATCTTATAACCGGAATTCTTTAATTTGACAAGTTTCTAAACGCACCCGATGGTCAGCGTAGCGCGTAATCATCGAATACCCTAAGTATTGAGTGAGAGCACGCTCGGAGGCTGCGAACCGTTCACGATGTCACGGCTCGCTTGCGACTGGCCAAGCCATCTGATTCCAAGTCAGCCGTGTGAGCATGACTGGGGGCGGGGCCTAGAGGGGACGAGTTGTGCCGACTTGTTCGCGCTCACCCTAGGGTGGGTGACACACACACACAAACCCGCACACAGACAGACGCTCGTGTTCGTACGCCCACATTCACGCGGCTACGGCAGTCGCTTCGAGCATGCTGTATAACACCGTCCTTAGCTTTTCCCGTTTATTGTTCTTGTATATAGTTGTAATAATATTTAAATTGTGTCTCAGCGTTAAGTGTGTAACGTGGAAAAATGAGCCAGAATTAATTTTGGAGTAAAATGGATGCAGTTTGTTTTCTAGTGATTTTTCAGTTTGTTGTTGGAGAAAGTTTCAGGTTATTGTTGTTGTGGGTGTCTAATATCCTTGCCTGTAAAATACAAATAAAGGCTTTGTTGACTTTTCTGTTAAAGTGACACTTTATTCAGTTGTGGTTCTACAAAAATGGGATTATACTGACCACAGCGAAATTCTGAACTTTTTGACGACTTAAAACCTATGAAGCATCCCACATACCCACTGTAAGTGAGGCGTTACGATCGTAAAGTGCGATAAAATATTTTACTACCCTCCTGCCAGCACCCACAGGTTTATGTTCACGACCTACTATAATGGGGGGCGTAAAAAGTCCGCTGGCTAAGCTCAAAGGGGTACTAAAATAGAACCTAGTTTCTAACAGAGGTTGTATTAAAAAGTAATGTCAGGATATAAAGGTTTGGGTTTCAGAAGTCAGGATATAACATTTTTGGTTACATTTATCTACGCTACGTCTTACCAAGGGGTATCCTGTAAACCAGTAACTGGGTTGTGGAGATAGGCAGTCGCTCCATGTAAAATATGTACTTTCTGGTTTTCAGCTGAATCCGATTTGACTGGGAGCCTATTCCAACATAGTTAATAAATGGCTAGATTTTATAGCTGACATTGTATACAGTCTCCAACTCATAAAAAATAGACGACCTTTCTAGAAATTTAAAAAAACATGTCAATTCAACCACATACTAACTTGACCACGACCTAATAGGAATACTTTAAATATATTATGTAAAGTTATCACACCATAGTTCTTTTCACCACATTCTACCAAGGATACCAAATCATGGGCCAGTTAATGTAAAGCCTCTATACTAAAATGAACAAACAAACAGCAATGAAACAATAGGAACTTACTGATACACCCACACTAACTTAAACTTTGCTTTCAAACAAGTTTACTCTCTACAAAGAGCAATAGTATAAGACGTATTCATAGGTAGGAAAATCCTGCAAAGACATCACACACAACGGTCTTGCCCTTCTTTATCCACCACAATATCAATCCAACATCAACACTGAACTCAATTGACTCGGAAAAACCAAAACAGAGCATATAAACAACAAAAACGTTCCAAAAACTAATACCTAAAAATATAAAGACCCTAAGAACGGATGTTATTTCGTGGGTAGATCTCAAATATAATCTGGATTCGGTAGAACATTGAACAGCTACAATAAAACACTAAACGCCATTACAGTTAGTCTTACAAGTTTCATTCACGCCTACATCTATCTAAAAATAGTTCCCTAGCAACAAGCAATGTCCCAGCAAAACAAAAACATGACGCAATTAATTGACAGTCATAAAGTACAACTTGATACCTCACAAAATCAACAAAACGGTTTCGCACGCCGCCGCCGCCTCTCAACAATGGCGGCCACGCGGCAAACGTCACGCCGCTTAGCACAAGAATGACTTAGCCCTAATTTATATCAGCCTAATTTCACGGCTGCTCATACTTATTGTGGGATTTCGCGATACCATGTCACGGTATTCGATACGGCTGGTTACTGATTGAGTCGTCATTTTTTGTAACATACACAGCTAAGGTCAGAGATGGTCGTGTTTTTCATCTAAACATAACTTTTTTCCCCGGTTTGTTTGCCAAATCTTCGATACGATACTTCAGTTGGGTGCTTAATTTAAAATTTTGTTCAACACATATTAATTCAACCATTAAAACCGTGGTGCTCGGACAATAGAAGTCGCGGCCGATTTACTAAAAAATAAATAATGGAGCTTTTTCTCGTATAAAGAAAGTGTTTGTCTAAGAACAATGTCGGGGTACCACAGCGGGACATCTAGATACGCGGGGCTAAAGTATTTTCTTTACATTTTTTTATTTGCACTCATACCTTGGGTGAATAGAGTCGGATCCTTAATTTACGCATCGGTAGACTTATTTTGTAGTTTCGCATTTGTAAGGGATTGTTCTTCGGGCGCGTTTTGTAACATTGCGTTTGTGAGGCGAGCTATCAAGCCATTGTGCAAAAATAACGACGATGGGTTTAAAAGGGCGTTCAAGAACTTTAATGTTATGTTACTCATAATACAAACAACAAATTAGAATCTACCATGGAGTAGCTATATCAATACATTTGGCCAACATTTACGGAACCAACACGAATTAGATACCTCTGTCATTAATAAATCTCCTACACCATTGCAAATAAACAGTTCCAAATGACCAAAAAAAAAAAAAAAACCGGCCAAGTGCGAGTCGGACTCGCGCATCGAGGGTTCCGTACAAACCTGCAGGTCATCATCATCATCATTCGTCATCATCGTTTATGAAATGAAATGTTTTTTTTTTTAATTTTTATATTTGTGTTGACTGAATGAAAGGTAAATTGTACGTATTGTTGTGTATTGTTTACGATTTATGACGTATTAAAAAAAAACTGCTAACTAGATCTCGTTCAAACCAATTTTCGTTGGTAGTTTTCATGGTAATGTACATCATATATTTTTTTTAGTTTTATCATTCCCTTATTTTAGAAGTTACGGGGGGGGGGGGGACACACATTTTACCACTTTGGAAGTGTCTCTCGCGCAAACTATTCAGTTTAGAAAAAAATGATATTAGAAACCTCAATTTCATTTTTGAAGACCTATCCATAGATACCCCACACGTAAGGGTTTGATGAATTTTTTTTTTGTGTTTCAGTTCTATGCATGGGGAACCCCAAATATTATTGTTTAAAAAAAAAATGATATTAGAAACCTCAATATCATTTTTGAAGACCTATCCATAGATACCCCACACGTAAGGGTTTGATGAAAAAAAAAATTTTGAGTTTCAGTTCTATGTATGGGGAACCCCAAATATTATTGTTTTTTTTTCTATTTTTATGTGAAAATCTTAATGCGGTTCACTGAATACATCTACTTACCAAGTTTCAATAGCACAGCTCTTATAGTTTCGGAGAAAAGTGGCTGCGACATACTCGGACAGACAGACAGACAGACAGACAGACAGACAGACATGGCGAATCTATAAGGGTTCCGTTTTTGCCATTTGGCAACGGAACCCTAAAAAGACACCTACTATCCTTATTTACCCAAACAAGCCCCTAAAACTAATATCTCCGATCCCAAATGATCTGCAATTGGCAAAAACTCATAAATCAGTACATCAGGCTAGGGCTGGCTCGTCGCTCGCAGCTGCTGCACCTTATACGCATCAGTGGCGACTCACAACATCCCGTGCACGGCTTAAGTAACGAATGCTTTGTGCATGCCGATAGATTTGGTGGCAGCCCTAAGGGAGGAGAGGTAGCGGCTGGGTGGATGTTGGCGGGTAGATGGGCAATATGGCCTGTGAGGTTGCAGTGATCAGAAAATGTAGATTTATGCACGTAGAAAATGGTTGTGATGATTATTATAATGAAGAAGTGTCGAAACAGAAATTAGAAGCTTTTTTGGTGGAGTTTTAAAGAGAGACAATTGGTAATAGGTGCCTGAAGATAGACGGCGCAACTTCAGGGTCGGCCCAGGAAAAGATGACGAGATGAAATGGATGTGTACCGCGAGGGTTGGTTCGAGGTGGCGCAGAAAAAAGTTCTTGGGAGGGTTTGGGTGAGGCTTTTGCCCCGGAGTGAGACAGAATAGGGTTACAAAGAAAATAAATATAATATGTTCAATTTTTATTCATGGAGAACATCGATACAGTCGTCATATTTCTAGGTTGATGACACACAAACTGACTGGTTCGAAACAGTAGAAGAATTAAACCGAAAAATCTCGAGGTTTTATCCAAACTAACCAAAAATCGCCACCGCCTATAAATTGTACTCCATGATCGTATTAAAAAAGGACGAGAATCCTTTTCAGCGATAGGTTACAGATTAGACGGGGATGCAGTCAATTTGACGCGCGGTGTCTTCCGCAAACCGCCGCGGTTTTTTTGCGGTTCCTTACTTACGTCGCTTTCGCGGCCGGCGGACAAAAGGGTTATTGTGTTTTCATATGTATTGGTATCAGTTTATAGATTTTGAAGTATTTTTTGGGACTTGAATCTTTGCAATAGATTTTTGATGCAAATATCATCAACATCATATACCCAGCCTTTTCCCAACTATGTTAGGGTCGGCTTCCAGACGCAGCTAAATACCATATTTCACTGCCTATCTGACCTCCACAACCCAGGTACTGGTACCCCTTGGTAAGACTGGATGTCAGACTTTCGGGCTTCTTAAGACCCGTAATGACTTTCAAAGATCTACGTTTGACAGCCGGGACCAACAGCTTAACGTGCTTATCGATGCACGGAAGGTTCTTAATATGTAAAGATGGTCATTCAGCCACGGACCAACCGGGGTAACCATTTTTTGAAGCAATTAATGAATAATAAGTACTTTCTTATCTTAGTCCATCTTGTTTCTCTTGTATGATGAGTGTAGCCAATCTCTTCCTATCTTTGGAACAATAAAAATCTAATGACATGATCTATTGTGAAACTCAAAATGTTGAAAACATTACAGGTTAAATGCAAAATCCGTCTATAATGATCCCACTTCTGGGACATAGGCCTTCTCTCTCTGTGAAAACGTGAGCCGTAATCCACCAGGCGAGCGTAGTGCAGGTTGATTTATGTCACGTCTTCAAAATTTTGGTTGTAGAACATGCCGGTTTCGACACAATGTTTTCCTCCATCGTTTTAAGAGCTGATGGAATTAACTACACAAAGTATAGCACCTGGGTTTGAACTCACGGATGATACCACTGATCCAGCAATGCTTACAGGTAAAATATTGAGAATATATTTATTTATTACTTGGTCTATCTACAATTGTTACACTTTATAATCTAATAATACAAGCTATAATACACACCAAGTGTACAATATGATGCGATAGACACAGCATGCATGAACTTACTTAAAAATGAATTACAGTGGTTTTACAGTCATAGACCTAATTAATATTAAAGACAGACTATCTACCTACTTAATATATAAGATAGACTGGCAAAAAACTTAGTTGCAGTAAAGGACATCTTGTGTTGTTCCTGTTCCAACTCACTTATGGATGAGAAGTAAGGCTACTGAAGAATTTTAAAGAGAGTCCAGAAGGGATAATTGTGTAATACACTATCAGTAGGAATCTCTTTTATTTTGACAGTTCCACAACATTCATGGCGTTGTTTACGTTGCTAAGTAGGTAGACAATTTATACGAACATATGAAAGATGGATTACCAATTATCTTCAAAATGATTCTAATTCTGGTGCAGTATGGACCTCATTGTCTACCTATCTACCTACATGGTAATTTAATAACACGGATGGATAGATAAATCTATTTATATTCTACAACCTTTTCACCCAACACTTAACACGAGTTGAGATCAGTTTCTAAACCTGTAACCTGTAGGAAAACATTCTCGAATTTCTTTGGAGGTATAACAATAACGGATTTTTATCAACCAACAACATCATTTCAATGTCAAAGGCAAATCATTTATTTTAAATAGGAACATAAAGCACAAAGTCAACATTTAATAGCCGTCCCATCCAGAAACCAGTTGCAGAGAAGAATGGGCAAGAAACTCCAATATTACTCTTTTTAAATGTTTTACAATATTTTCCAAACATTCGTTAGCCAGAAGATACCCACAGCTGGGCCTAGGTCGCCCGCAACCATCTCCAATTTAGTTTCTCCAAAAAAGTTCTAAGTTTGTCGCATCCAGCGGTTTCCTGTGGTGATCACAAGGTAACCATTTTGTATCAATATTATCTTCGAAATTTCATAGATCTCCAAGAAAATTATTATAAATGCTTTAACGACGACGAAGGAGTATCGTGATACACAGTAACTGGGTTGTGGAGGTCAGATAGCCAATCGCTTCATGTAAATTACTGGTATTCAGCTGCATCCGGTTAGACTGCAAGCCGACTCTAGTTGCCCCGGGCGTCGGGAGTCAATAGCATACTCCCGGCCACGTAGGCGCGGGCTTGCGGGCGGCGAGCAATGGGTAGCTCGCCGCCCGGTAAGGACCAGGCTCGGGTCGACGGCGCGTAGTGTTCCACGCGCGCCTCAAGAGATGTCAGCAGCACTGAAGGGGTCTGCTAGGACTGATGCCTGCCAGGGTCGCGAGATTGTCCGAAAGAGATGTGACCCTGGCACATGAGCAACTGAAGGAACACGGGTGGGTTTTAGTCAGTAAAAGTCTGACACGCCCTCCCGCTCCGCCCAGAGCGGGAGAAGTCATTTGATGATTTCCCATCCAAAAAAAAGCTCACTCTAGTTAGGAAAATATGACGATGATGCACAAGACATATCCACGAAAAATAATTTTGCCATCAAAATGTATATAAAATCACGAAACAAAGTGCGATCTTATTCCGGGTTTTTGAACATAGTAAATGTAACAACAAAAGCCCCTAATGTACCAGGAATACATAGCCGAAAAACAATAGTATTTAGTATTCAACTTAATGATATGTACCCTTGAAAGAGATCGTAAATGAGGTTCTGAATTCAAACCCACGTTGCATCTCTAATAATTACGAGGGGAACATAATTTAAATTGACTCAAATATTTATGAATATACATTTAACGGTTTTTTTCTTTCTTTCTGTGTTTGGATGAGTGGTTTCACACGATTTGAGTCTTTTTAGAAGTTTTTATGTTAAGTTTGTAGCTACTTGAAAATAGTTGAATAATTAACCCTTGGTTAGTAATAAAAAACACTTTATTGTAAAAAAAAATATGATGGAAGACAGACAAAGATCTTACTTAAAATACGATTAAATTTATGTACATTACAATTTCTGATTGTAAACAAAACAGGTAAAGTTAACTACATATTATATAAAAAACAGTCCAGTATAAGAAAAAAAAAAACAACATGTTTCAGCTTAAAAATCTGGCATTTTTCTGCATAAATAAATGATAGCAACAAAATAGCGAATACATATTTATTAACAATATCTACTTGCTGGAAACATACAGCCATAAACAAACTTTGAAATATCCATCCCTTTCCCTTTAAAGTATAAAAGCATTCAAACTCTTTGGTAAGTAAAATGTTTTTTATAAAAAAACACCATCTGCGTATTGGAAAAGTTAAAAGGGCATTCCATTTTTAAAATGTGACGTTATAAATGTGCGTATGGCGCGCTTTCCCCTTCTGTGGAAAACGCACACATAGAAAT
Organism: Aporophyla nigra; assembly: GCA_947507805.1. Lineage (NCBI taxonomy): Eukaryota > Metazoa > Arthropoda > Insecta > Lepidoptera > Noctuidae > Aporophyla > Aporophyla nigra. The sequence continues at coordinate 17,602,807 of OX382292.1, read as the reverse complement.
ACAGTTTCTAACTCACACTACGAAACACTCGGTAAGTATTTTCAAAGTTATTGTATGCCATATTGTGCCGTCTATTCATAATATTTCGAAGGTACTTTTTCTTATTCTAAAAGCATGTTTTCATATTTGAATCTTAAAATTTTAAAAAACAAGTTCAAGTAAAGAATGTTGCAAACCAGCACATTTAAAATTCTGACCAATGTTGTGTATAAGTCGGTACATGTTATTCGTCGAATACATAATTTGAAGTTAATCCACTCCTTACCTCTTGCAAAAAACGAAATAAGTATATAAATAAATCGAACAGTAACCGATACTAAAACAACACGATGCATCATATTTCCCCCGCCGCGGTATAAACACACGCACGTGTTTTGTCCTTGTTCCGCGCGCAGGTTTTCCGCATCTGTCTGCTTCATTCGGCGTGGGGCGTGCTCTACTCGGCCATTGGTGGAGGGGAGAGATACTCGGCGGCCGACGGCAACCTCCCGTCGGCATTTTCCCGACGCACCGCGTTCTAAAATCGAAAACTTGCGGCCGTGTGTAGGAATTTTTCTTTTAATGATAATGTGGATGGTTTTAAAAGGTTATTATGTGCCAGTGTGAATTGTATATTTATGTTTGCAACACTTGTTTTAAATTAAAATGTATTTTATCTGTTTTTGTTTAAAAATAACTTTAAAAAATGCAACTAAGTAAAGCTAAAGATTTGTTTGTGTTTTTAAATGTCAAATTTTGTCTTCCTACCAAATAAATAAATAAATTGTTCTCACCACGTAGTGTTTGTGAAATAACTCAACAATAATTGTTATTTATGTTAATAACATTTTAATTCTAAATTTCTGAGTCTTTAAAGTTAAATCCATAACTTAATTTTGGCCAAAAATATTTATTAGGTACAAACTATGCTATAGAACAATATATGAAGAAAAATATACTGGGACAGTAATATACCAAAAATGCTACAGAAATAACGACACAAACCTCAATAGTAAAGAATACAAATAGACATTTATTGTTATTCAATTCACTTACAAAATAATACCAGGAATTCTACTGAATGTCTGATATTTTAGTGTAAGCATAAATATGGCCCTAATTGTTCTTGTGACTTAACTATAACTGTCAACATTTATACTGATCAGTATGATATTGAAAAATGTAATTGGTTTTATAGTGAAAACTATTTTATGATTATTCCATGAAATAACAATCCATTGGTAGGTACTCAATTCCACATTGAAAAAAATACCAGGAATTCTACTGAATGTCTGTTATTTTAGGGTAAACAAAGTAATATATTTTAACAAAGTCTAAATTGTAATACTTTTTATGTGTATGCCCATTTTTAACACACATGAAACCCAAGTGAAAAGGTTCCAAATCTATTATAAAATGTTTGTTCCCTATATCGAATAATACCCTAGGTCCTAGGTTCCTATAGGCTAAATTTAACAGTTATACTGTCAACTTTTATACTGATCAATAAGATATAGAAAGTTGCAAGTTTTTTTTTTATACTGAAATCTATTACATGACTGTTTCATGTAATAATAATCAATAGGGTATGAATTAAGAGCGTTATATTGATGATTTTAATGATTTTAATTCTGCAAATAGACACATATTTTGTTCAATAATAATTTTTCGGCAGCGTCGCCCTCGTATTATTCATCCTACAGTCAGCAAATGGGAGTATTCACAAGGGCAACAAAAAGTCGCCCGCATCATTGGCAACAAGAAAAGTGCCCAAAAGGCTGACAGTATTGCCACAGTATACAAAGTGCCAAAGAATAGGTCAGCCAGCCAGTCACGTGAAAAGTCAACTAAGCCGCTTGACAATGGTGCCGATTCCCTTATTCACAACCTAAACTAAATTTAAGTTCAGTGCATCTTTTTCTTTCTATTTCATTAAAGAAAGGACAGAAGATAAATTTTAGTTTAGTCCTGTCAAATTAATCAGCGGTTGACGTAAATTGACGTAATTTTAGTAGGCAAGTTTTTAATCACGTCTAAACTTGGCAGGCGCTGATTAATTTGACAGGACTAAACTATTTTTTTTCTTTTGTCCTCTTCTTAATTAAATACAAAGAAAAAGATGCACTGAACTTAAATTTAGTTTAGTTTGTGAACAAGGGAATCGGTACCAATGTCTCGAAAAAACTAAATGGGCACTCGGTCCTCATGGCCCTAGGTTTTGAATCCCAAACGCCTCGGACATAATGAAACCTATCCCGATCAATTGTCATTTTATCTGTGTTGTGTAAGTATCCCTATTTGTTGAACTTCTTACTAGCCACAGAGCGTTCCAAGCTCATCATAATCATCATTTTAACCGTAACACGTCCACTGCTGGACATAGGCCTCCCCCAATTTGGGTCGCAGTATGGTGGCAAAATGCATAGAGAACGCTGCTCCCCATTTCTTAGTTTGCTCATAGTTGCCTCTTACGACACCTACAAGAAAAAAACGTCCCAAGCTAAAACCGATGTTAATGTTTCTGATAATTTAACAAAACCAAAAGTCATTTATTCAAATTAGGCTGAGGATCAGCATTTTTCGAACGTCAAAACTACATAAGACATTCCCCCAAAACGCATGCCTTTCACCACTTCCTAGTGCTTTAGCTAGGAAAGAGGAGTGGCGCAACAAACTCCCCAGCAGCACAGCTGTCTGTCCAGTGAGAAGAACTTGATTCTATACAATAGTAAGAAGAAAATACTTATATTGAGTATTTTGTATATGGCCTACGCAAATGTCCTGCAGATCTGGTAGCGTCTTGTGACAGGTCGTTGAGCTCCCTAAAATAGGGTTGAGCTACACGATGAATGATACATACATGCCGTCTGTTGGGACAGGTCAGCTCAAAGCTGCAATGGCTCTTTCTTCAAAAGGCTCTTCCAAATTTTACCCTGCATTGTTAAACTCACATAAAATTCGAATAATATAATGTTTGGACTGTAAAGGGACCTCTAAGTTTGTTTCGGCGTCTCTTCTCAGGGAACAGTCAGCTATGAAATGCCGGCGCAATCTAGTTTAAAAAAAAAAACATTGACCAAAAAATTTTGACGTGTAAAAGTGTCTTATAAGATCTACTTATAGAAATAAACATTTCATTTGATTAATATAAATTTCCCACCTCCACAAGTTCCAAACAACTTAATAACGCCACAACCTATAATACTGCTGTTACCATCGATCTAAGGGTGAGTGCACACAATTACCGCGTCATACGGATCGCGGCGCGCGTCGTGCGTATGCGCAACCCTTAGTTAACGTTGCACGAATACACTTCTTTTGTTTGATACTAACTGCCTCGTTGGTCTAGGGGACGAAAGCGAGATTGTGAGGCCTGGGTTTGACTCACCAGGCACACCAACTGTAAAGACGTTTTCACGTCAACATTTTAAAAACGTACCTTTTACATAACATGATGTTCGCACTGCTGGGATGCAGTCTCTGTGAGAGGGACCCTAATCCACCATGCGTGTAGTGTGCGGGTTGGTAAAGGATATGCTGGTTTCCTTACGATGCTGTCCTTCACCGTTTAAAGAGCAGTGGTGATGAAATAATTTACACAAAGTCAAGCTCCTGTCTAGGTTCGAACTTACAACCTTCAACTCGGTGTTCGTTTTCGTTTCGATTGGGCCATAACTGCTCACAGAAGATACCTGTTACTAGCCTACAATTACAATGTTTCGATACAAATAACCTGTCACTTTATCCTCCAAAGGGTCTCCATCACGCTGCCTCGTCAATAAGGTCAAATACTTTAAACAAATACAGACTTTACGCTAGGCGACAATATGCACCCAATTACAATGTCACACAGATTGGAACGCGCGTCTTGACTGTGATCCTTTGATCAACGCTCCCGTAAGAGAATATGACGGGTCATACTTACGCAATTTGTAGATTTAGACGGGCTATCCAAAAAGTAATACAAGAACAGACCTCATTGTGCGTGGACCAAAATTCGATTCAATAGTAGAGACGCTATCAATATTTCTCGCCTTACTCCCAAATTTTTGGAATGGGCTTTCAGTCAAATCAGATACAACTAAATACCAGTATTTTACATTAAGCGACTACCATCTAACCATCATAACCAAATTGTACCCAGTATAACACGAAACCCGTACAAGAATACATATAAAGTATATTTGTGTACTAGCTGTACACAAATATACTTTATATGCCTGCTACTTCGTTCGCGTGATTTTAAAACGTACTGTTGTTATTTCCTTTTTTTACATAAAAGTAAAGTCTAAGTTATTCCTCGTGACGTCAGCTTTCTGTCCGTGAAACTCCCATCAAAATCGTTCCAGCCGTTTCGGAACAAACATACAGACAGACGGACAGATAGGTAATAATTTAAAAACAAATGTTTATTTTGTTTTTAAGTTCTAAACAGTTTTAATACGCATTTCGTAAAGACCTGTTATTATAGCATCAAAACTATGGCTTTTACCTATAAAGAGTAATTTATAAATATAGCAACATGAAGAATAATCAAAGAAAAACAGAACTAAAATATGAAAAAACTATAACTATTTCCAATAATATTCTAATTTTAGAAAGCTGCTAATATCTTCAAAAGGCTATAATTATTGCAATTCATTATTCATACATTCACACTTCATTACTATAGAACAGCAACAGTAAGCATTTCGTATTTATATCATCCGCGTGCATGCATCGATACGACACTACGCCATAATACGCATCACAACTGACCTAATTCTGACAATCATTAAGATTAGGGCAGGTCATCAAAATCTGTAATTTCGGACGATTTTACTCAATTTCCGAGGTTTTGTTAATCGGAATTTATCAAATTTGCTATCATCATCGTAATTTCAGCCGAAAGTCGTCCACAGATGGACATAGGCCACCTCTAAGCCCCACCATTTCGACCGGTTCTGTTTCTCGGATACAGCGGATTCCTGCAGCCTCCACCAGGTCATCGTTTTACCTTGTGGGTTGCCTTCCAACACTACGTATTCCAGTACGCGGTCACCATTCCAGATCATTTAAGTTACCCACTGTTAAGTTATGGTGTTATATATTGGGGAAACTCGACAAACGTTCAATCCACATTCATTCTCCAGAAGAAATGTCTTAAGACAATATATAATATGTATAATACCGAATCATTAAGAGATGTCTTCAGAACGGAGGGTTTCCTGACACTGACTGGTATTTATATACTCGAATTATGTTTATTTGTTAAAAACAATATGCAATACTTTGATTTCAAATCAAATTCTAAAAGAAACATTCGGAAACAATATAAATATGACATAAATTTACCTGTTATTAATAATATGACGTATTATAAAAGTACCTATGTTACTGCTATTCGTGTGTACAACCAGTTACCACCTGCAATTAAGCAATTAAACGGAAATATATTTAAACATAAATTGAAAAAAAATGTTAATTGATAATGTATTTTATAATCTGCATGAGTTTTTTGATAAAAAATAATATTTGTAAATTAAATTCTTAACATACTATTGCATATCCGACTTGGGTAGACTGTTGAAACCAAAAATGTAATGTTTATTAATAAGACCTTAATGTACACAGTTACGCAATAAATATATCTTTATCTTTATCATTTCGGCCCCATCAGGCATTTGTTCTGCGAGATATGTGCCCTGCCCACTGCCACTGTCCGCTATCAAATTGACAGTGGCATATAAGTTGTGTGTCTATCAGTGAACCAATTAATGTTTCACTATCTAGACACACAGCATTTCTGAACTAAGCATAAATCCCAAACTGTTCAAACATTACTAGTACTAATAATTTCTCACCTACACTTCCATACATCCTACACTTCAATATATTGAATATCGTTTGCGCTGTTATTAAACAAAATAGTCTAGTTCTTCTGAGAAAATCATTGTTTGCCTGCCTTATCCTGACTATGATGGGATCGGCTTCCAGACTAACTGGATGCAGCTGAGTACCAGGATTTTACATGGAGCAACTGCCTTTCTGACCTCCATAATGCAGCTACTGAATAAAACCCAGATACCTCTTGGCAACACTGGTTGTCAGGCCCGTAACGACTGACAAAGAGCCACGAATGACGGTAGTCAATAGCTGACTCCCGGCCACCGTAGGCGCGAGCTTGCGGACGGCGAGCAATGGGTTGCTCGCTGTCCGGTAAGGACCAGGCTCGGGTCGACGGCGCGTAGTGTTCCACGCGCGCCTCAAAGAGATGTCAGCAAAACTGAAGGGGTCTGCTAGGACCGATGCCTGCCAGGGTCGCGAGATTGTTCGAAAGAGATACCGTAACCCTGGCACATGGGCAACTGAAGGAACACGGGTAGGTTTTAGTCAGTGAAAGTCTGATATACCCTCCCGCTCCGCCCAGAGCGGGAGAAGTCATTTGATGATTTCCCATCCAAAAAAAAAAAAAGACCCACGAATAATAGTCGGGACCTAGCGTACCGTGCTTTCCGAGACACGAAGGATTTTTGGTACGTAAAGACTCATCCATTGATCAACCGCGGCAAGAACAGCTTAACCGACGATCGACCCTTACGGCTGTTTTTACTTAGCCTCTCTTCTAAAACAATAAAAACAGTATTCACTAAAAAATTTATACCTACACAGTCACACACGAACAGAGAAACCTAAAGTAAGAAAATGAAATCGATTTAAATCGATACGAAAAGAGAGCAGGTACTAGGTGTTCATTAAGTCTTAGACCTAAAACTTCTCATTTTAAAACAATTTCCAAATCCCACTCCAACTAAATTAGAACAGTATTTCATTGCGATCGCAACAAAAATCACACCTTCCTAAGAGCATTACGAACGTTTATAATCGGCTAAATATCGAATTGTTCCATCTATTGTTTGGAGGCTTTAAACCCTCGAGAATTGGTTTCGAGAGTTTTAAGCCTACCGCCTTCGGAAAAACTGGAAAACGACACCCAAAAACCACCCTTATTTCCTCAACACTTGAGTTGAAAACTAATCGGGTCCCTCTAAAATAATTCCTGAAAAGTGAAAGCTTTCCTACGCAAGGTATTTAGGTTTAAACTCCTATTGAAAGAGGTGAAAGTTTAGGGGTGATTTTGTTGCTGAAAATTAGACTTTATGCTTTGAAAGGAAAGCATATTTTGGGGTGTGTGCCTGAGAGTATTGTAGAGGAGTGTTGAGAAGATTGTGCAGTAACGAGTCTACACACAGAATGTAATTGTATCGGGGATCAGAATCGACCCCCGCGCGAACAGGGATGGGACACGGTCGATAAGTTTGTAAACTTGTACAAAGGAAAATGGAACTTATTGACTTTCAATGAATGTACTATAATTTTTTTAACAAAATGATGTTGCCAAATTAATCCTTTCTATGAATAGACAATAATATTTATGTTGACGACCACGGCGAATAACGGGGTCCAAATTTACAAAGACGTTAAATCACCGAAGACTACCTACATAAAAAAAGATTTTCTGTCTGGAAGGAATGCTAAAGTTGCATCTTGTTATGGTAGATCCTCCCAGACATCGGCACGTAAACTGAATCCATGAATTCAGTAGCAACATGGCGCTAGACCGTAGCGTAGAAAAATATCGTCGGTTATCTATAATAAAAAAAATACCTTTTTTATAGAAAAACGCGATCAAAATGTATGGGACAGGTATTTTTTATTAACTAACGAAACATTTTTGCGCTGTCTAGAGTCATGGGCGAAATTCATGGTTAGGTACAGTTTGCGCGTCGATGTTCCTGCTACCTTGTATGTAGCAGATCTTGTTATCTTCCCTTTCACCAGAATAACTCCATAGGTTACTGATTTTATTATGTTGATCTGAGTCTTCATTACATCATGACAAGATTCCAGCCTTTCTTTATCAAAGCGTATCGATGGCAAAAAGTTAAAATCATCTTTGGCCCAAAATTCAGCCGCACGAACTCCACTTACTAACGCAGTCATAAGATAATCAAATACACAGGTGACAGGGCATATTAAGCCATTAACATGTCACTTATTTCTACCGCATACTCTCAGAAAACATTTGTTCTTGTTTACTTTAATATTCTCTACATATTCCATTTCCTTCAGCAATTATTTGTGGTAGAAGTTTTCTAAAGTTAATTATAAATAGGTATTTAATTACAAGGGAGTATAAAGTTTTTAGTTCAAGGTCGATCAAGCAAGATGGATCAACTTCAAGGTCGTTTAACTTAGGTAAAAGAATCTTTATTATATATGAGAGATTGGTTACAATTATGTGAAGTCTGACACTTTTACTTACTTGTGGTACAAGAGACAGTATCCTCTCCCGGGAGAAAACACTATTGAAAATCTTAGTCGATACTAAAAATCTAAAATAATTCAAAATACTAAAATGAAAACTAAGAAAAAATGTTTAATTAGCGCAGAAACACGTACGCAAGATTTAAAACAACAAGAACCTAACCTAACGTAGCGTCCTTAAACTTCGTAGAGGTCAAGGTCACGTCCTGAAGTCTACGTAGTTCTGCTCACTTACCATACAAGGTATTTGCTAGCAGAACTGAGGAGTTATTACATGATTACTGAAAATATTCTACATACTATAGCTAAAACTCTTCCTTTACTCGAAGAACTTAGAATTTTTAGCAAAATCTTCAACATTGGAGTTTTATTTATTTTTATTTCAATAACGTTCACTATCGTTTTTTACCAACCTTTTATCGATACACAACCACTCTGTTTTCAACGCGTCTCCTCACTACTTCCCCATGGGGTTCGCCCCGCGGTAAGCCAAGGAGGGGTCGCTATTTATCGATGTGTGTCGTTTTATTTTTATTTGTCTCCCTTTGTTATAATTGTTGCTTAATGATGGGTCCCTGTTTTATGGGACGCAAATGTGTACTATCTTGTTTGTGAATTTTTAAGTTTTCTCTTATGGGATGTATGAGTGAGTTTCATTGATTGTGGTAACTTGTCAACACTTTTTAAAATTAAGGAATCAGTTTTTTTTAAAGTGTTTGTTCAATTGCTTTTTCTGCAGGTTTTTTTTTTTGGCAAAACGTCAAATATAGGCAGAGAAGATCTTTGCCAGCGCCTTCGCCCGCGTGGAGGTTGGAAATTATGACGCAGGAACGTACTACCGGGATAAAAAGCCTACCCTATGTGTTTATCCAGGTTATAAACTATCTATGTGCTATATTTCACTCAAATTCGTTCAGTAATTTTTGCGTGAAAGAGTTAAAAACATCCATACTTCTTACTATCCATCGCAAACTTTCACGTCTCTGCACAGTATAAAACAAAGTCGCTTCCCGCGGCCGTACGCTTAGATCTATTAAACTGTACAACGGATTTTTAAGCAGTTTTCATCAATAGACTGAGTGATTTAAGAGAAAAAATATGTTCCTTTAATACGCTGCTAAAGCCGCTGGCATAAGCTAGTTTATAATAATTGTAGGATTATGAACTAGTGAACAGTTTAAAAAGAAAAAAGGTGAAGCAACTTCCTTAAAGTATAAGTGGAATGACTTTAACAAAAAGCAGATCATCTAGAGTTCTAGCACTTTGCAAACCGGTCGAAGTGGGGGAGCTTGGGGGAGGCCTATGTCCAGCAGTGGACGTCTTTCGGCTGAAATGATGATGATGACGACAAACCTAATCATCTGACAAGGACTGAATGTACGACTTCTTGGAATAAGCTTAATCAAGCTACTAAAATTTTATCAGTAGTTAAATGTGACTGCTAGCGACATCTGTACTGTTTTCTAGGCGCACGATCTCGATACTAAGTTCACACAGTTCGACAGTAAGTTTTCCCTCCTCGCAAAACACGGAGGGATGTTCATAAACAAGAGGGTAAGAGGACATAGCGTCCAAGCGTCCCTCGTGAATTCGCTACCACCCGCGAGATGGCGTTTCTTTAAATTAAAAAAAGAAAAAGATGTTGCTACAAAAATTATCTCATTTTTGGAAAGAGTTTGTTAGTTATAATTAATAATATTGGGTTTTTCTAACCTTACATAATAATATGCCAAATTTTTACTTTCTTCGTTTTCATTTTCGTAGCATTGGCTTAGCAAGACAGCACAGGAGACTATACATAAGATTGTAATAAAATACCAAGGTTTGAAAAAAAAACAACATCTTATGAATTTAACCTTATGCCGTGACTCGTGATCATGATTTAATATCATAACTAGAGAATTATGTGACAGAAAATCTCAATTACAAAATACGGAATAAACACTCAGGGAAATCTTAAACAAATATTTACAAAAAAAATGTCCTACTCCACATGGAAAGTCCTCTTCCTGCCTTCCAGAAACGTGCTCATAAGACTGCACGTTGAATGGCATTGCTAATATTTTACCAAAGAACGAGCTAGCTCCTCTTGTCACGAGAAGTGTCACCGAAAAGAATAAGGTTCAATATAGTTAAGAGTTTACCTTTTATACAGTAGTCAGGAAAAGCCGCAGCTTTGATATCAATAGCAGACAATAATGCTAAAACATACGTACGTCGGCATTACTTTGTGTCGGCGCGTTTAGCGGCGTCTCTGTGGCGATTAGATGCGCTTGCGCAACAGAACTGAACGATTTTGTTAATCTCGCTGCCATTGTTGCGAACAAACAAGTGTTTGGTTTGTAAACAACGTTTTTTGGTTTTGTGTTGGAGTAAAAAAGTTGTGTTTATATTTTATTTAGATATGTCGGGTTTGGTCCAGACATCAGAAGTAAAACTCAGTTATGGCAATACAATACACTAATTTTAATTTAATTGAACAATCAGTTATCTTAAATCTAGGAAATGTAGAAATGAAATAAAACTGAATTAAATAACGAATAAAGGCAGTGAGGGCGGTCACATAGGGCAGTACTGACTGTCAGGGACAGTGGTCCATGCACCCACCGCAATAAGGATAGTACTAACTGTGTACACAGTGTTCCACATCCAATAACCGGGCAGTACTGACTGTCGAGAGACAGTGGTCCGTGCACCAAGACGCATCCGTTTGAAATGCGTGCCGTCTCAACAGCGCAGCTCCTTATAAAGGCGGTCGCTAGTGGCCGAGGGTAGTTACGATATTTTACTGAACTGTACATTACGTCAAATGATCGAAAGAGTGAAGGTTTGTCTATGATGCTTCCGGTGCACGTTCCACTAGCGCCATCTAGTCGCCGTCTCTCGCAGTTGTTAAATAATATTGCTGCCGACACGGCCATTCTGACAAATCACTCGTCCTCGAGTGCATTTATTCATCTAAAAATAATAATAATACTAATTAATTCACATCATCATCATCGTTACATAGCTTAATAGCAAATATCACTGGTCTAGGTATTTCTTTACAACAGAAAACCCCTACAGTTCAAACAAGCTGGTCTAAATCGTCACCCACTAAAGCAGGCGAGATTCCTGCAGCATCTCACACATCATTGCTCATAACAGCAAGAGATCTTATTAGAACACCAATACAGTTCAAACATTCTGGTCTGAATCGTCACCCACTAAAGCAGGTGAGATTCCTGCAGAGCATCACAGATCATCTCCCACAACAACAGGAAAGATCTTTATATTCTATTTGCTAAAACAACCATCTTCCACAAAAGTAGAAGAGACCACATAGTAATTGATCATTCCAAAGATTCCATTATAGCATCGGAATTATCTACACTTAAGGTGCGAGAACTTACAGAAAGTGTTTCCTCTGCATCATCTGCAGTCAATGTACCAGAGCTTACAGAAAGTGTTTCCTCTGAATTATGTGCAGTCAATGTACGAGAGCTTACAGTAAGAGTTTCCTCCGAGTCTGAGGTCATATCATTATTTACTGGCACAAAAGACGTACTGAGCTCATCTTCTGCCGTCACGGTCCGTTCATCATTTTCATCACTATAATTTTCGCAAATTTCTAAATAACTTTCTTGCCCTTTAGGTACTTCCCTTAAATTTTCATGCGCATATTTATAAATTCTGTTAGAACCGTTAATATGTTTAAGTTCATAACGGTCATTATCTAATACGGTGACTATTTTATAAGGCCCCTTAAATTTATTATCTAACTTTGTTTGATGTCTTGCTTCGCATTTTGCGAAAACAAATTCACCTACTGCAAAAGGTTTAATCCGAGCTTTTCCCTTATTAAACCGTATAGTGTCAGCGTTAGCTACTCTTTGAATATTTTCTGATGCGGATGAACGAGCCGTTTCAACATTAATTATAGGTGGTTCAGAAGAACTAGGAGTTATTTTAGCTAGACTAAGTGAGGAACCTTGAATGCCAAACATCAGTTCCATAGGCGTAAAACCTGTGGTCCTGGAACGAGTACTATTAAGAGCAAGTTGGATCTCTCCTAGTTCATCCTTCCAAGCATTATTAGAATTACATTCTATAACAGTAAGAATACTCTTCAAAGTTCGCATGACTCTCTCAACCTGCCCGTTAGCTCTACTAGAACCAGTTGCTATTAAATGGAGCTCTATTCCATTATTATTACAAAAGTTTTTAAACTCATTGCAGTCATAACAACGTCCTCTATCTGCGATAATGCGCTTCGGAGCACCAAATAAGTTTACAGCATTCTTAATTGCTCTCACAGCGTATGAAGAGCTTAAGGCCGGTGTATATTCCAGCAGTACAAACTTTGTAAAGGCGTCTATTAAAACTGAGCAATATTCTTTTTTATCACTTTTGCCCGAAAGTTTTCCGGTTAAATCCAAGTGAATTGTGTGCCAAGGGACTGGATGTTTAGGAATTGAATGCAACTGCATTTGCTGTGCACCTGAAGGGCCTTTAGCGGTTTTACATACTACGCAGCAATTAATAAACTTTTTGACTAATTTAGCCATATCAGAAAACCAATAAAATTCGTAAAGTTTGTCTAAAGTCTTGTCAAAACCTAAATGTTTTATTTCATTATGAACGTGGTTAATAAGGGACCAAACCAAAGAACGTGGTACAATAGGTAGCCAACTAGAAACTCCTCTACGTTCTATCTTCCTATACAATATTCCTTGTCTTAAATCATACGTATGCGATATCTCTTCAGGTAATTGATTATTACGGATTTTTGCTATTATTTCAGAAAGTTCCAAATCGCGTTCTTGTTCTACAATTAACCAACCTTTATCTAATTCAAGGAAATTTACTTTGCGGGGCTCAGAATAATTTGTGTTTGACAAATTGCGAGACAAGAAATCTGCATGAGCCATCTTTCGACCTTCTTTGTACACGATATCAAAATCATAAGCTTGCAATATAGCCCACCAACGGTGAACCCTTGGAGTCAAATCACGTTTAGAGTGAGAAGCTTTAAGGGAGTTACAATCGGTAAATACGGTGAATTTTCGTCCATGCAAATAATGACGAAAATGTTCGATTGCTTTTACTACCGCAAGAGTCTCTAACTCGTAAGAGTGATATCGCGTTTCTGCATCTATGGTCTTCCTACTATAATATGCTACTACATGAGGGGTATCATTATGTTTTTGGATAAGAATTGCACCATATCCCGCACTACTTGCATCGGTATAGAGTTCAATGGGCAAGGAAGGGTCAAAAACTTTTAAAACTGGTTCAGACGTCAAAATGTGGATAAGTTTTTTTGTGTATTTGGTCATGCTCAGGGGTCCACTTAACATTGCCTTTTCCTTTTGTCAAGGGATATAAAGGGCGAATTATTTGGGAAAAGTTAGGAATAAACTGTCTAAAATACGTTGGCAGCCCTATGAGCTGCCTAACATGAGTGACAGTTTTTGGCGTTGGAACATTAATTAAGGCTTGTATTTTTTTTGGATTTGGTCTAATCTCCCCAGCTGAAACTATATACCCAAGGTACTCAGTTTGAACTTTCAGAAACGAACATTTCTTTAAATTAAACGAGAAACCAGCATTGGACAGAGTTTTAAGTAATTTGTTTCTTTCACGGCAATCAGCCGCACGATGCCCAGTCCTGCCACATATGTTGCAGTTGCCACGAAAGCCAAACGTAGAACGAGAGCGTTTGACATCAGAATCGGTCGACTCAGGCAGTTCTGATTTTCTCTTCAAAGATATGCCTCGCAGTACTCGAAATAGCTGGGATTTGTCATTTACCACAGTTGAGTTTAGTTCACGACGTATTTGAACATCACACTGAGATAATATAGAAATGGCAAAGCCTGTCACAACCTTTTCAGATAATCTTGCGTCCGGGATATTTTCAATCAATTGCCAAAGACGTAAACATGCCTGAGCAGGGGTCTCATTAGAATTAAGTTGAAATTTGAGGATACTGTCAAAGTGATCCTGAATAAGCATAGGGCGAGAGAACTGAGCTTTTAAAGTCTCCTGTATATCGTCCCATTGATATTGACTGGGAGGTATCTTGGTCAGTAATGTAGCTGCGCGGCCTCGAAGACAATGGGTCAATGTCATGATTAAATCGACACCTTTCAAATTTTTGCTTTTAATTATAGTGTCTGACAGCCGACACCAGCCCCCTATGTCTGAATTGGGGTCGTCAGGATCAAAAGGTACTAACGCTATGAAAGGTTGTGGTGCTGAATTGGACCGGGGTAGTAGAGCATCAGTTAATTTTGAAAGAAATGCTTCTAAACTATTTGTGGGTAGCGGAATATCTTCCTGCATATTTTGTGATGATGAAGTGCCAGAGGTGGGCGGAAAATCCGATCCCACTTCTGATGTCGGGTTTGGTCCAGACATCAGAAGTAAAACTCAGTTATGGCAATACAATACACTAATTTTAATTTAATTGAACAATCAGTTATCTTAAATCTAGGAAATGTAGAAATGAAATAAAACTGAATTAAATAACGAATAAAGGCAGTGAGGGCGGTCACATAGGGCAGTACTGACTGTCAGGGACAGTGGTCCATGCACCCACCGCAATAAGGATAGTACTAACTGTGTACACAGTGTTCCACATCCAATAACCGGGCAGTACTGACTGTCGAGAGACAGTGGTCCGTGCACCAAGACGCATCCGTTTGAAATGCGTGCCGTCTCAACAGCGCAGCTCCTTATAAAGGCGGTCGCTAGTGGCCGAGGGTAGTTACGATATTTTACTGAACTGTACATTACGTCAAATGATCGAAAGAGTGAAGGTTTGTCTATGATGCTTCCGGTGCACGTTCCACTAGCGCCATCTAGTCGCCGTCTCTCGCAGTTGTTAAATAATATTGCTGCCGACAGATACATAGTCTGGGAATAGAGCGGCATGAAGGTGGAAATGATGGCTTGGCAGCATTTCTTCTCATGCGAACCCATAACAAGCTTTAGGGATCTGTTTTGCTGATCATAGTCCTGATTATGGTTGATTTACGTTTAATCACAGGATTCACAGGTAAAGATATAAATATTGTTAACATCCCATTTTATTTATCAAATACTAGTTTCCCGTCGTAGACCCGTCGGCGTCGCGTCGTATACCATCGCCCGCCTTCTCTATTACTTCATTTACAACTTAGCGTTATTTCCGACTTTTATAATTCTGCTCGATGTATAAGGGTCGTAGAGTGAATTTAAATAGCCAATAACCTTCCTTAAATATTGGGCTATCAATCGCAAAAAGATTTTTTCAAATCCGACAAGAAGTTCCACAGATCTCTTCCTACAAACAAAGCCACAAACTCACAAACGTTACCTCTTTATAATAGACGTAGGCAAGAAGGCTGTCAGGCTCAAATGGGATTGGGTGGGTCGTATCAGCCTCATGTAGGATGACTGTTTGGCAGAAGTCTTCACACAATGGGTGTCTGATGATGGTCGGTGCCGCGTTGGCGATATGACCTGGACGCGAGGGGTGGATCGAGGTGGCTCGGGAAAAGTTCTATAAGTACTAGTTTCTAAACGGACTTGGGGGAAGCCTAAGCCCAGCAATGGCACAGTATAGGCAAAACAAGTAGAAAAACACTGACAGAAGTGTCCTGTAGTGGTAAAACCAACAATGTTTCACTGTTGGTCGGTAACTTAAATTACAACTAACAACAAAAACTACATAGAAGCAGATCAATCAGTACTATTCCAAAATATACGTATATAATTATGAATATCCTTGTCTGGTATATCAATTGTTGATAATCTTCTAATCCCACCCCGCCACCTGGGGTAGAACCGTGCGGGGGCGGGGAGGGGGCGAGCTAAAGAAATCCTATTTTCATAGTTCACTTAACCAACCGCCGTAATTTTGTTAACACGCATCACCGCATTGGGCTCCTGTTGAAATTTACGAGGAGTCTTGATACTTGAATGAATTCTGGTGAAAGTTTTTTTTTTTTAAATGCCTACCACTAAATCACCTACCTACTATTAAAATTCTGCAGGATGGCAGAGACATCGACGTGCAAACTAAATAAATTTTGAAAAAAAAAACTGACGCAACAAATTTAAATACGATGTATTTTCTTCGTGTTATTTTTGCCATCGACACGCCATGAAGAAGAATGGCTTTCATATTATAATGTTCATTGGCGACGGTTACCATTCACCATGAGGTGGGCTGTCTGTTCGCCACAAGTAGAGGAATTAGTTATACGGATATCAATTTCTGTTTCCGTGGAGAATTTAACTTAGACTTATCACAGAAAAACTTATGAATATTATTTTTATTCTACATTTTAACAAGTTCTGTAACTGCCTAGCTTAATTTCGTCTTCAACTGACCTCGCATTCAAGCTTTTCGTACAATGTGAAATCGGCTTATGCTGAAAATGTTGTCGTGCTTATTAGCATACCTACTAACTCCATAAACCTTCCTATTTTCGTCTCAAAAGTATCAAGACGGATGGGTCGACGTACAAACGTCTTAGATGTTTACAAAGTTATTCCATATTTTCAATTTAAACAGAAGTCGGTGTGGGAAGGCGGAGTGTTTCTCTTTAGGCTCACAACAAACTTCAGAGCCGCTAGATTATATTGTGTTTTATATAACAATCTCTTTGTTATATGCCGTTCAACCCTTTTGGGATGATTGAGAAGCTTTGATTAGGAGAGAAAAGTCTCTAAGGTGTGACAGCTGTTTGCCTTTCCGCGTGAATTAAACGCGGGCTAAGTATTTTGTCGAGCATTCTGCGTGTATTGGGCCTATCATGGCATGAGCAATTTTTGCAGAATTAGTGGCAATACGAGGGACAATAGGCAACATGCAATATTTTTATTTTTGTTTTCAATTTAAAGAATTCCATGTAGAATAGACCACAAATATATAAAAAAAAAAAAATATTGTAATTTATCGGAAAAAATGAGGTTTTAAATTGACAGTTTAAATTTTCCCGCGAAACCGGACCTATAGTTCTGATGACGTCATTCTTGTCTGTCACTGGTTGTATTTGTTGGTCGGCTTCCATACTTTTGCAAATTTTTTCGACTTTTGAGATAGTTTTTTTTGAAAAATTTAAAATGGACTATCCGTCAACATCAGGTGATCATAACAATACCACTAATAATCCAGCCAGTGTGTCCGTGTATACTTAAACAAAGTTTCCAAATAAATTGTTTTTGACTGGACCTTGAGACCCAAAACTGAGAAAAAGTTGGTTTCAAGCTGCGAAAAGAAATTTCAGTTTTCTCCAAACACCATTTCAATACTCAAAACTTTATTGCAATCCACAATACATCATATCATCATCATGCATCATTCATTCTTCATTGCATAGCTTTCTTTCCTTTTTGCATTATTCGATGCTGTGAACTGTGAAGATCACTTTGACGTAATAAGTCAGCGAATATACTTGTTATATGTTTAGTCAATCTGCTTGTACGTGAAAACACGTTAGTAACCTACCTAATACTTACAAACTTGTCTATAACATGTATTACATTTATAGTTGGAGAATGACGTCAAAAATTGGATTAAAGTTTAAAATGGGTGGAGGAAAACTTTTTCTGAAAAATAACTCTTAGTAAATTCCTGGAATCTGCTTTTATAAACCTACCTTCCATTTTTTACAATAAAAATGCAATTAATATTCCCATAAAATAATATTAACTTTTACATCCATAGCCTCAATAAGTTGTCATAACAGGAGTGAGGTGACGTCACTCTTGCTATAAACGCTGATTGGTGTTTTGAAATACGTTTTGTTTCAAGTCATTTTTAACTCGTAATTATTGTTAAAAATGAACATTATGTAACATAAAAACATTGCAGTGGCCCTTCTTTTATACTTTTTTAACATTTTAATCATAAAATTTTCATAAATATTATATTTGCATCTTCCCTATTACAGGACGAGAAAAATCGAATGTATTTTATGCAGTTACATAATCAGTCATAACTACTGTTCCTTTTGCAGGCACACAGGCCTTCTCTCTTCGCGTGGTTGTTATCCACCACGCAGACCCAGTGCGGGTTAGTAGATGTCACAAGTCTTCGAATTTTGGGTTCTAGGACATGCAGGTTTCCTCTCAATGTTTTCTTTCCCCGTTTTGAGAGCAATAGGGATGAAATAATTTACACAAGTTAAAGTGTCCGTCTGGATTCGAATCTACGAGTTACAAATCAAATCAAAATCAAATCAATTTATTTCGGGCTACAAAGACCCATAACATAAATACCTTACAGACTAACATACATACAAATAAAAATAATGTAAACATAAAACTATTGTACACGAAGTGACGGCGTCGTGTTGCGCTGCGTGGTGTCGCGTAGCGTTCCGCGGAATCGCCGATACACGACACCCTTCGGCCAAAACTCTTCCTTGAGGAAGGTCTCGATTTGAAGACTTGGAACTCGCACCACAAAAGACTTGAAGTTTGTGTTATGGCGCGGTTCCAACTTCTCGACCCTCAAGGTCCAGTTGGTTTTCACTCGTACATACTCCACGATCTCCTCAAGCTCAGCTTATGGTAGAGTATGAAGTGGTTATAAATACTTATTATTCTAAAAAATAAGCTGTAATAAGTTAAAATAGAAGCTATATGTATGCCCTAAAATCTCTGTACTATTAAACAGCAATCTTTTCAGCAATTTAATTTCGACAGTTCAACAAAATTTATTAAGTTTTTTGCGTTGCTGAGCAGACAAATTTTTCGAAATAATTCGAATTTTGATTAAATTTGTTTTACGCAATTTTGGTGCCTGAAGTCCTAGCACTAACACGCGACGCAAACCTACAATATTCGAATTATCTTTGAATCGAAGAATGTAACTATCTATCTAATAGTGATAACATTATTTACATAAAGCGCCTGCCTGGATTCGAACCCACGACCTACAACTCGTAAGTCAGGGCCAATACCACTGGGCCACCACTGCTCTACTCATAGATATGAATAAAGTCTTTAAACTTAGTAAATATTATTTAAAATATATATATACGAAACTAAAAATACTGTACAATGGCGGACTTTGCATGAGGCATTTTCTACCAATCAACCAACCAAGGGTAATCAGAGACAAAACATGGCAGGTGCAAAATTAGGTAACTCGAAAAAATATATACTAATACAATATACAAAAAATAAACTATGATTGGAGAAACTGCTCTCGAAACGGTGAAGGAAAACATCGTGAGATAAACGGCCAAACATAGAATCCGCGTGGTGGATTATAAGCCCACTCTCTCTCACAAAGAGGAGGCCAGTATCAGAGAGGAGGAGAAAACGAATCCAGCAAATAAGCTTTGGTATGATTAGACCAACTTCCTACGAATATGCTCACGTGCCTTCACCAATATAATGTGCGAAAAGAGTATTTCAATTTTCAAAACCGTTCGAATTTACGTTACGTTTACTCCACGCTTCGTGCTAGGCCCACAGTTTCCTTCAAAATGACGACATACGACAAATTCCTTAGCTCAACAATCGAGTTGTTATACCGACGATTATTATCGATTAATAATCGGTTGGACGCTCGATTAGACGACGACACGAGACAGCCGTCACAGGGACAACGTGCCAAATGGCGGAAAACACGAATTATGTTATCAAAATAATTATTTATGGTCCACTGGGTTTTTGACGACCATTATGAGAAAATCATGGTGGTATAGATGTCGTATTGACGGATTTGGAATGTGTATATTTAAAAGGACCTTATGGTGTTCCGGTATGTCTGGGAACAGTTTTGGTTTGTGGGACCGATTTTTTTGGAAGTTTACCTCAAGTAATTTGTATGTAATTGTAATTAACTACTTGTAATGTTATTGGGGTTTTTTTTCAGCCTTGTGAAAAATGTTTCTAATGTACAATCTTCCTAAATATTTGTAATGTTGCCTTATTTCGCTCGTGAAAAATTGGCACATCAGGGTTTTACAAAGTGAAGATAGGTACTTGCCACTCGATTTTCGAGTTCATCACTAAATCAGTTTAACTATTTTCTATTTATCGTTCTACCTATTGCAGGCGAATAAAACTGCAGTTGACTTAACAATCCCAATAAATAATGAATAGAAGTTGTTGCTGAAGTCTTAACAAATTCCAGTCACATGTTTGGGAATTTGTCAAAGTCGTCACTCGTCGCTTGTTGGATTGTTCGCAGGGTTGATATAAATTGTATTTTATTTTTTAAGTTGTTAGCTTTGATCTCTGAAACTTCCAATTACGAAAAAACAGATATTTATTCAATCAAATGATTGTTGACAGCCAACCCAAATACTGAGAAATGCGTGTAATTGTCTTTGATTGGCCGTAAAACAATATTCAATTCGCCAACAAAAGTGCTGATGATACTTCCAAGAAGTCGGGAGCAATGCACTGCATTACCGAACGGAGAACCTCACCGTCGCTCGCCCGCGCGGAAACTGTCACATTTTGACGTTTTCCTTGACGTGACGTTCCATATTCAAACAGCCCGCCTTTTATTTTTGTTTCTTTATCTCCATCTCAATCTAACGGCCAGTAATGTTACATTTTAATTTTTAATACCACAGCGCAAAGGTCGTATATCGTGTAGATATGTACCGTTCGAATATATTGGATTCATAATTTTTAATCGTCTGTTATCTCGATAGCCTGTTGTGGGGTATTTCATTTCGTGCATCGAACGCGATGAATGCATAATTAAGTGGGAGCATTTTATGATTTTCGTTAATCCGTTGGTTGTACCTATTACGTGAATTAAGTCACAGAAAAAACAATTCCTGAAAATGATAATTGTAACCCTTAAAATATAGAGTTTATGCGAACTATAAAGATCTTGTCTTTAAATTTGCATGCATCCATTCAGTTAACTGCAGGTAATTTATCTTTATTAGGGTATATAGTAAAGATCAAAAAAATATATATAATTGGTTTTTGTCGATAACCCTGTATTAGGTATTTATTAAGGTTAAAGATCTGTTCTCGCTCTTTCTTCTGATCTACAAAGGAGTTCCCTAAGGGTACGTTTTATGCACTTTTATCTAAAGTCTAAGTAGACTTAGAAAAGTAGGTGACATTGAATGAAGAATTTTGAACTACATACCTATTTAAGTTTAAAAAATATATAGAAAGCACTTCCAAAGAGTGTCGTTTCTATTTCCACGATTGCATAACATCCAACCCAATTAACAAACTAATACTGTTTATAAAAACCTCATAAATTATGTATCGAAACATTTAACACGTAAAAAATAAAATTAACCGAATTTTTAGATGAAAGTAAAAACGTCCGACCTCTTTCGTCGGCCGCTGACATTACACGTCATGTTTGAATTTCGAACACACGAACCTTTCAAAAAAATAAGTTTACTTTTTTTTCTTTTTTTTGTACCGCGCTAAGGAACGCAACCCGATCTCCAAAATTCACTTGCTACCAAGTTTATTATTTGATACTTGGGCGGATTATTTTTTTATACCGGCCTTACGCGGCGGCGTCTTTGCCTCTTTGTTAGATCGAGTTTTTATTATGTAGGAGTTGTTTGTACTGAAATTATTTAGATATTTAAGTTCATTGAGCAGTTCGTAACAATATCATTTTTGTATGAAAAGCTTCAGTTATGATACCGCCTTATTATGATTGGTTTGCGCCAAAGGTTTCGTACCTGTATTAAAGATTGAATATTGAAATAGCTTTGTTGCATGTATGTTACTTATTTTAGTCTATCATCTTAATTATGTTAGCAGATACGATGACAAAATAATATTACCATTTAATTTTCTCGATTTCAATTTGTTCCATTACTTTGTCTTCCCGATATGAAGGAAGCAGAAAGTATTTGCATTTATGAGCAAAAAAATTCAAATTCTGTGGTTTAAAACAAAGAACTACGAACAAGGGTAGGTACATTGATTACGTAATGCTTTAAAAATTAATTAATTGAAAACGTTCACCATTTCATTAATCTAGGTGAAATTTGGTGAATTATTATACATTTATCTAGGTGAACTCATAAATCATAGTTTTTTTACTACTTTCTAAGGATTAGACGGACTGAATACAATCTTGTTATGCATATTTATTGAAATATAAATTTTTAAATCATGATTTAGCTAGGTATCCATAAAATAGTCTGAGCAAGTTTTACTCAGCCACTGTATATTTTTAGAATGGATATAGGTATGTATTTTTTTATTTTAATTGCCCTTCATATATCCTAAATGAGGGGGTAAGTATTGTGTAAATGACTTCGTGTGAAGTCTAAGTGAATTCTATTTAAGAAAAAACATTTTAAAGCAAAATTAAAATAAAAAGAAAGAAAATACGTTTATTTGCGGCAAACAAGACGCACAGAAAGACCAAAAATATACAAACATAATAAATAGCTCAGCATAATGCTGTGACCCTTTGCAAGACCCAGCCGTGGTTTTCAGTGACAGCCGGCGGTGGTTTTCAGTGACAGCCGGCACTGATGTGATGACATCGACCAGTGCAGCAAGCAATCAGTAAAATATATAAATAATACATTTTTCTTAGATGTAATTTTTTTTTTTTAAATAACGATAGTGGCAACATTCCGTCCCGACTGCAATATGGCGCAGGCGCCGCCAGCTTAAAACGCTTAGTGTGATTTTAAACCAAAAAAACGGTTTAAATCAAATGATTTAACATATTCAAAATCCGTTTTGCATGTATATTTGCATTTCTTTCTTCTGAATCCTCAAAAGACCTAAACGTACACATTCCAAACACATATATTCCCTTTCAACTCTCTCAAAACGCCGAGCGATCATTCAAAATATTTTCTCACTAATTGTAATTTAAACTATCGCTATCTTGTTGCCCATCGTTTTGGCGCGCGACGTCGCCTGGTGGTCCTCAAAACAGCTGACACTTTCTTAGAGCACCGAATTGTCAAAATGTCGAGCGATCACCATTTTAGACCGTCTTTGATTATCCATCCAAATTCCAAACTTAACAAGGAAATGTCGATCCTATCTACAGAATGGTATGGTTTAATATTGATTATAGTTTTACAGCATTGAACGAAAAAAGTAAAAGATGGTGGAGATAAGACGTGGGACGCCAAAAATCGTCCCGTATCCTTTTGTTGTTGATATTTTTGATGACATTATAATTTATATATTAAGTATTTTGATATTTAAAAATGGTCTATTACAAGTTCTGATTATATACCCTTTCTTCGACTGATCAATAAAAGCAACCTTGAGTACACTACCTAAGGTAGAATTTTGTAGCAATCAATATAATCTTCTTGTTTCGTATCGACACGAATTGCTTAGGTGAGTGAGAATAACACCATAATATTACGACTTGTTATCCCGAAGGTTAGGGCAGAGGTGTACCTTTAGTACACCCACATTTCGCCTGTTATGTTTAAGTCCCATGTAATAGGGGGCGAGCTTATTGCCATCAACCAGAGGGGTAATTGCGGAACTTTTTATCGGTAGGAATTGGTTTAATATTCATAGTTAAACAACATTCATTGCGTTATTTACGTTGCTGAGCTGACAATTTATTCGAACAAATGACGCAATGGTTTAGAAATAATCTTCAATCCCATTCAGATTCTGATAAATTGTGCGTTTCGCAATTAGGGTGCAGGCACACATCTAGACTCCGGGCTGCTACAGAAAAACCGAATAACACTGCCCGACCTGGGAATGGAACCTAGGACCTCATGCTCAGTAGTAGCTCTTTCGACTATAAAACCAACGAAGTAGAATATATGGATAAAATACTTTTTATAATGGACTGCATATAAAAAATTATCTCTACATACTGTAAAACAAAGTCGCTTCCCGCCTTTGTACGCTTAGATCTTTTAAACTACGCAACGGATTTAAATGCGGTTTTTATTATTAGTCAGTGCGATTCAAGAGGAAGGTTTGTATGTATAACTAGCTTTTGTCAGTGGCTTTGCCCGCGTATTATAATAATAATATATAATTTATTTAGCAGATAATAGAATCCAATTTTGTTAGTACTTACAAACCTACACACCTTAAATACTATTATACGTATAAACCTTCCTCTTGAATCACACTTACAATCCGTTGCTTAGTTAAATAAGGGTACAAACACGAAATGCGACTTCATTTTATAGTATGTAAAAATAAAGATACGCCGGCGAGTCTGCTGGCAAAACGTAGTAGATAGTATTACTTATGTCGTGGTTCAATATCGCCTAGTAATTCAAGAGTTCCGCATGGTGCCGATGTAAATAATACCACCATCCCATTTCTTACCGTGGGTGTCGTAAAAGGCGACTAAGGGACTTACTAGACAATGCGCAGCAGCGTTCTCTATGCATTTTACCACCATACTGCGATCGCCAATCCGCCTGCCAACCGTGGCGATGGGAAATGGGACTGGGAAACCCCCCAAACGAAGAAGGCATATGTCCAGCAGTGGACATCTTTCGGCTGAAATGATGATGATGATGAATTAAGAGAAATATCGCCATTCGTTTACTCTATTTAAACTTATTCAAATAAGAACTCTGAGTGTTCCTGTCAATTGCTAATAGTTTAAAAATGTCATTGATACTGTGTGGTCGGTACGTGTGGGTGCGTCCGCGTGTGTGTGTGAGGCCTAATTATTCGGAATAATCGTCGTGTATCGTTAATTAGTCGCGACGACTCTGTCGCGAGACCGCCCGCTAACACAGCGGAGCTCAAAGTTTCAATTAACTTTAGAAGAGTTAAGAATGACATTGAAAGAAACATGTGAAGCTAAAAAAGTAAGTTAAAACTACTGAAAAATCGCACTCACGTGTATGAAACAGGAAAATATTTACGTCTGAAAGCCGTGGCCGTATGCCGCTTTATCCTAAATATTATAATTCGGTAAGTAGATGGCATACGACTACGGCTTTTAAATGTGAAAAATCTGATGAAAATACAGATGCATGGAGCAGAGGTAAAGAGTTCATAATTTAAAACACGTGCTCCGCTTGTCGAAAAAGAACAAAACAGCAGACCAGAAAAAATTGTGAAGAAAGGAGATTTCAAGTCCAACCATCCCGATTGTTGGTAGAGCAAATCATGGAGACCCAGGAAAATTACAATAAAAACACAGAATCTAACAATAAGTATTACTTCTTTATAGCACTCTGTGATCTACACCCGCACTTAACTCACGCTATTCTGTGACTTATTGTGACTGTTAACTCACGCTGTGACTGTAGTAGTCAATTTTTCAACTAACTTTTAACTTAAGTCACAGAAAAGCGCGACTTAAGTAAACTATATTAAAGCACGTGTAACATAAACGTGTGGGTTTATCTCACACGAGCTATAATATAGTTTACTATACCCGTGACTTAACTCTAATAATGCACGACGTGAAAAAAGCTAAACACAGGCGAATAAAGGACTATTTAAATCACACGTATCGTATAATGTACTATTTAATTTGTGCTGAACATTAAACGTAGCAAAAAAAAACAGCCTTCAATAGAATCAGGCAAGTAAGTATTAAAAACTTTTTATTCTCAAATAAGTTTCATACTAAAACAACCAAGGTCAAAATCATCCAATTTAGAGCCACCTTACCAAAAACTTTGAGCAACCATTAGAGAATGATGGATCGTACGATGAGCCAAGGTGTCAGAGCGGCGGGTCCTCAGAAATACAATATTAATCGTTATCGCGCAATCGATTCGACCCAAATGTTTCGGCGGTTCATGGCACGTCACTAGTTTAAGATTTTATTTTTTCAGTTGGTACAAAAATAATGATTCTGTTTGAGATTGTTACGTAATTGGTTAATGAAACAGGTTACTTGGAATAATTATATTTGATTTTATAACAGTCTTATTTACTTATTTTGTGATCTGTTACTTTTTTGCTCGCAGAAAATACTGGAAATTTAGTTCGCTTTTGTGAAGTTTTTCCCTGTACCTAAAGCGTAGGCTTAAAGCATGAGATGACATTTTGATTGTCTGTCAGAATACAACCTACAGTCACCAGCCAGTGGCTGCGTCTACCGCGACACCAGCTGAACAATTCCGTATAAATCTCTTTATCAAAACTTCGGTGAAGTGAACTTGAACTGAGCTGTCATTTCATCTGATGCTAGGGATTGACACTATTGACAGCTAACTTCACGCAAGTTTCACGGTGAGATTTCTCCAGAACAAATCAGTAGGTTTATGTGAGGAACGGTAGCATCTTATGACTGATAGAATTATGTGTTAGCTTTAGCTAGATCTATCCATCATTCTATTTCTAAACCCTTTCTTTATCTCCCTTCGTTTCTGTTTAAATAACAGTTGATAATTATAATGCTGATATTTTTGTTTTTTGTTTTTCTGTATTGTGTCCCAAACACACACACTGTGCTTGGCAAAGGCCTCTCTTTCTTCCAAAACACCATGTCTTGTGCGTTCTTTGGCCATGTTAGCCCTCCAAAACTGTCCAGATTGACACACCACCTTCACCGTATTCGATAATTGATATTATAATTACTAACAAAATTTTGAACATCCTCAGCAAATAGAGACATTTGCGTGGGGCGTGCTGCGCGGGCGCCAGCGACATCACCCGAGCGTACCCGACCTACTTGACCAATCGGCTGGCTGACAGCGGTTAAGTTGTCATTTATACGTGCACTAGGTTGACGTCATCGGTTTGC
Organism: Aporophyla nigra; assembly: GCA_947507805.1. Lineage (NCBI taxonomy): Eukaryota > Metazoa > Arthropoda > Insecta > Lepidoptera > Noctuidae > Aporophyla > Aporophyla nigra. The sequence goes on along the minus strand of OX382292.1, from coordinate 17,575,863 downwards.
TTGTTGACGGTAAATGACAAAACTATGGTGATCTGCAAATTATGAAGGAGAATTACTAAATTATTTAGCTGCTGTTCATTTTATGTATTTAAAAAAATATATAAGGGTACTTAGTCGTATATTCTGTGAATAAGATTATATAGTCCTCCAGACCGAATTTCGGCCACGGCGGCCAATCTCAACGGAGACTAGCCATCGGCGCGGGAGATATTATAGTGCTCAAGTGTATGCGCAGACACAGGAGCACTCACTCTTCCCTCACTCTCATAGTCCGATGGGACGGCAATCCGACACGACCGGAGAGAGATCTGGCGTAGGACCAACTGCTTAACGTGCTTTCCGAGGCACGGGGGTATCACACCGCCAACTTCCAAACTCCGGGCTGTTACTAAGAAATTCCTAATGGAAAAACCCAGTAACACTTTGCCCGACCCGGGAATCGAACCCAGGACCCCACGCTCAGCGGTCGCGCTTAATAGGATTATTCAGTACCTTACGTGTAAAGGTAGATGCGCTAATGTCACCCAAATATTCAAATTAATCTCATTGAATATTTTTTCGTGAAATAGTCATTTAAAGAGATTATCTAAATTATAAATGAACTTCGAGAGTTGTATTGATGACTAGCTTCTGCCCGAGACTTCGTCCGCGTTAAATTTCTTATTTCACCGACCTTTCCCGTCGCGTCGAATAGCCTACTCGTGCGAATTTCCCCGTTTTTGCATCATTTTTCATTACTGCTCCACTCTTCTTGGTTGTAGCGTAATGTTATATAGCTTATAGCCTTCCTTGATAAATAGTCTACCCAACACAAAAATATTTTTTTCAATTCGGACCAGTAGTTCCTGAGATTAGCGCGTTCAATCAAACAAACAAACAAACTCTTCAGCTTTATAATATTAGTATAGATTTTAATTATTATAATAAAATTCATATGCATACGTGTTATGGTCGCGAAACATATTTTATTAAATATACAATTTGACACTTACCTGCAAAATGCAAAAAACAGAACTGCACATATATTTGTTATTAAATAGCTTAACACCATGTTCGATAACAACTATGAATGACAATATTTTGATTAAAATCTCTAGCCTTGTTTATTGAAATACCTCGTGTTTGATCTTCCATACAAAATTGACTATCGACTAAATGGTATCTATATTTCTATACATGTTGTTTTAATTTGTAGTAGTATTTTCATATGTGTTACTTACAGCGTTATTCTTCTGAACTTCTCAAAGGATTTGTGTGCGATTTTCACCTGCGATCAGAGAACTTATTACGAAAGGTTTGTGTGTGGCGTGATACCTACATTAATATAAAATTTTAATAAAGGTACTAAAGAAATCTCGATGTTTGGTAAAGTTCTTAAAAACCGTGCGAAGCAGGGGCGGGTCACGCTAGTTGATTATAAAAATACATTATTACAAGACGTCTCTAGAAACGTCAACATCTATGTATATAAAATTCAAAGTCCTGAGTGACTGACTGTTATATCAACGCACAGCCTAAACCACTGGTGCTAGAAAAATTAAATTTGGAGGGTGTGTTCTTTGTGAAATATAGGTATCCACTAAGAAAACCCTATTTTGAAATTCCAATCCTAAGAGGGTGAAATGGGTGGTTGAAATGGTCAATTTTTCGACATCCACGCAGGCGATGCCGCCAGAATCTAGTTAAAATATATAATACTAGCTTCGGCCCGCGACTTTGTCCGCGTCAAATATTTGCTCCCTTGACCCTTCCCGTCGCATCGCAGTCTGCCAGTTTTCGTCGTTCGTCGTTTGTTGCTGCTCCCCTCCTATTGATCGTAGCGTGATGTTATATAGCCTTCCTCAATAAATAGGCTACCCGACTCAAAAATTATTTTTCAATTCGAACCAGTAGTTCCTGAGATTAGCGCGTTCCACCCCCCATTTTAGGGAAGTGGGGGGTAAGAAGGAGACAAAAAGTAGCGTATGTCACTCTCCATCCCTTCAACTATCTCCACTTAAAAAATTATGTCAATTCGTCGCTCCGTTTTGCCGTGAAAGAAGGACAAACATACACACACACTTTCCCATTTGTAATATTAGTAAGTACTAGCTTCTGCCCGCGACTTCGTCTGCGTTAAATTCCTTATTTCCCCGACCCTTCCCGTCGAGTCGAATCGCCTACCACACACCTGTCAAGGACTGATGACAATGCAATAATTTCATAAATTTGTGCCATTATGCTTGCCAGGGTTACCACGACAGCAAAAAAACTGTCTTCGAAAACTACGCTGACATACGTCACAAACTAATTTGTTCCATTATCCTTGCCAGGGTTACCAGGACAGCAAAAAAAACTGTCTTCGAAAACTACGCTGACATACGTCACAAACTACGCTGACATACGTCTTAAAATTCGAAACACCCTAAAAAATAGAAAAAAATAATAGTTTAAAAAAACTAAAAAATACACTTCCATTGAAACCAAACTAAAAAGTACAAAATAATGGAAAAAAAGCGTGGGGTGCCTGATATCAATATAAAAATACCTTAAAAAGCACCCCACGCTTTTTTTCCATTATTTTGTACTTTTTAGTTTGGTTTCAATGGAAGCGTATTTTTTAGTTTTTTTAAACTATTATTATGTCGTTGCAAGTACGAGTACTATACTGAATTGCGTAACGTAATATTTTACTTCTTGAACTCACTAAATTAATCATATCTTTTGATAGAGTGAACCGATTTCGATGAAACAAAAACTAAGTTAAACCTCAAGTTGCGTATAATTTTTGTATATAAACATTGTCAGCATTGAATTCGTAGATTTTACGTGATGTGCGCACAAACAAACAGACAAAAATTTCAATAATGATGGAAATGGGTTCTGTTACTTATCTTTTCACACGCTGGCTATTTTTTGTTTCAATTTCTTCAATGTACAAAAATGAGTTTTCTACAGATTTATTATATGTATAGATTTGCAAGACGTCTCTAGAAAAGTTAACATCTTTTATAAGTTTATAAACTAACGCAGCTAACTACACTGTTAGATTGAAATCTATAGTGTTAATAACGAGATTGCCTTATCTCGTAACTCATACTATAGTTTTCAATATTCTATCTTCCGCCATTGAATCACCGTTTTCATCTTCAACTAATCTTCTGTCCATCACTGCAATCTCGTCTCTATCGTTCAACTTGTTAGACATATTCTAAAATTGACTTCTCGTCATATTTTTTGCAAAACTTTTATTTTCATCCATTGTCAAATCACTTGACAGGAGTCTTCCTTTATTTCCAACCATTGTCAATATCACATCATAACATTTTTTGTGATCGACCGCCCAGTAGCCTACAAACCATGCTATATTAACTTGCCTTTGTCAAAATTTATTGGCCAAAAGTTAATTTTTGCATTCACCTCACTTTGAAAAACTCTCCTTCTTAACTATACGTTATCATCCTGCTGTCATTTAAGACCTTATTACTTACACATAAAGGAGAGTTTCGCGTGGTTATGGTGGTTGATAACTTAAACAAAAAGTTACTAACAAAGAAATGTCATTATTATAATCTGTTTTCGGGTTCTATTAGTTGTTTGTTGTTTATAAATCGTTAAGTTGTTTGAAAAATGTAAAAGTATGTTTCTAAGAATAGTTTGAATTTAATTTTGAGCCCTTTACTTAAGTAATTTGTAAGTTTTTATGTATTTTTTACACTGAGGGCTGGTAGAGGTTTATAATAGTTTTTTAAAGGCTTTTGTGCGGTAAAAACTGAATGTGCTGAAGCTTTTCCACTCGAGATTTCAATCTTTTGTGTTGTTAATCATCCCTGCTGGTAACAGAACTTCTTAATAATCATGTTGTCCCTTTTTTACATTTATAATGGAACTGGCTTTCTGTGCCAAATTTGGCACCCTTCTACATAAACTCCATGCAAGTTAAAATTAACTGTTGACTGTATTTTAATAAATAAAAAACTCAACATATCTTCGGTCATAAAAAACTCTCCGAGGTGTAATTGCCTAATACACTTTCAATAGGAATTGCTTTAATTTTGAAAGTTCTACAACATTCATGGCGTTGTTTATTTTGCTAAGCAGCCAATGTCTTCATACATATGAAAGAATGGATTGACAATAACCTTCCAAATGTTCCCGATTCTGATTAATAGTGTGTTACGCTATTAGGGTGCATATCTCCATCTTAAAAGTAGTGAAAGCTGGAGAAACGAGTGTTTTCTGATATTAAAACAACCTATAAAAATAATAATAAGGACTCTTAAACATGAGGGTGCTGCCAATGTTACTTATAATAAAAAATATTGTAAAGAAAATAATACTTTTAAATTATGAAACATCATATGAGATGAGACGCATATTGATAAATCTTAGGTTAAGGTCAGCACGCATTCGTTACGAGAGAGTGATCCATCGACACCTGGTGATTGACGGCCGATTGTGCAGAATAAGGATATTAACAGACCTACTACTGTAGTTCCTTTATTCTGTAGTAAGGGTCCTGTATTCGTAGTACGGGAACAATAAAAAGAGAAACACTTTTTATGGTGATGATTCTACATATTTTGCACCAACTAAATTTCATTTAGGTTTTGCTGTCTTTTTCCTTGTATTGAATCAAGAAAGGGACGGATATAAATGAAATTCCTTGTCCTATAATGTAGTGTTGTTATAAAATTTATGTAATCGGCCACAATAATAAAATATACGTGAGACACTCAGAAAGTTTTGCGAAAATAAAAAGAAGTGTACTATAGGTAAATATTTTTTTATTAAATCTTTTCTAAATACTCTCCATTAGCCTCTATGCAAAGTTTCATGTGTCTGAACCAGTTTTCGAAACACTTTTTCCAGTCTGCCGCAGACACGTCGTTTACAGCTTGCGCGAACGCTGATAGAGCATCTTTCGGCGACGAAAATTGTGTCCCTTTGAGCTGATTTTTAATTTTTGGGAATAAAAAAAAGTCACACGGTGCTAGGTCAGGGCTGTAAGGAGCGTGACCCAGAAGTTTGACCGGCGTGATGTCCAAGAAGTCCCTCGTTTTGAGCGCGATGTGCCGGGGCGCGTTGTCGTGGTGGAGCAGTAGCCCGCGGAGCCCTGTGTTTGGTCGCTTGTTGTTCACAACAGAGAAAACTTCTGCCAAGCATTTGGTAGTATATCAATTGGCGTTGATGCTTCTTTGGTTCCGTAAAGGGATTTTTTTTTTTTTTTTGGATGGGAAATCATCAAATGACTTCTCCCGCTCTGGGCGGAGTGGGAGGGCGTGTCAGACTTTTACTGACTAAAACCCACCCGTGCTCCTTCAGTTGCCCATGTGCCAGATTCACGGTATCTCTTTCGAACAATCTCGCGACCCCGGCAGGCATCGGTCCTAGCAGACCCCTACATTGCTGCTGACATCTCTTTGAGGCGCGCGTGGAACACTACGCGCCGTCGACCCGAGCCTGATCCTTACCGGGCGGCGAGCTACCCATTGCTCGCCACCCGCAAGCTCGCGCCTACGGTGGCCGGGAGTCCGCTATCGACTCCCGACGCCCGGGGCGTCTCCTCCGGCGGCGGCTAGGGACGTGAGGGTGCAGAGACTGCCACTCCCTCACGCGCCCCGCCTCCTCCTTCGCGAGCATTACTGCTTCGCAGAAGGAGGTGACGGCTTCCCATGCCCTCTCGCTCCGTACCATGGCTCGCACCAGGGCCGGACGCGAGAGGTCGCCGCCGCCGATCGCCTCCACGAGGACACGGCGGTGCTCCGCCCAGGCAGGGCACACCTCCACTGTATGCTCCACCGTGTCCTCCAGACGATCCTCACAATGGAAACACCCGGACGTTTCCTCCCGCTTTATCCTGAACAGGAACCCACCGAAGCACCCATGCCCGGTGAGAACCTGCGTCAGGCGGAAGGTGAGGACGCCGTGGCGCCTCTCAATCCACTCCTCAAAGAGGGGACTTACCGCCGCAATTGTGGCGTGCCCAGCGCTGGGTTGCGACAATCGTACCCGCCATGTCGCCATGAGATCCTGCCGGAGCTCCGCCCGCCGTGCCGCGATTTGTCGCGGCAGCGGAGTTTCGCCCCGGCGTTTCGCCTCCTCGCGCCACTCCCACATGTGGGCGAGGACCTTTGCCTCCAGATCCCATGGCGGCACTCCGGCAAGGAGGCTCGCCGCCTCGCAGGAGACCGTGCGGTATCCCCGGACTAGCCGGATGGCCATGACCCTCTGAGCCGCACTCAACCGGCGCGCTGGGCGCAGCCTCAATGAGGGCGCCCACACCGGTGCCCCGTAGAGGGCCATGGACCGCACTCCGTAAAGGGATTGACACCAAGTAGCCAGTCAAATTGAAAAAGCTCGCGATCAAAATCTTCCCCCCGCTTCTAGATCGCTTCACTTTGGTAGGCGTTGCTTCGTTTTGAAACACCCAAACCGTTGACTGGCGCTTCGTATCTGGATCGTATTGAGAAATCCAGGATTCATCACCTGTAATAATGTCGTAAACACGCCAATACGAGCCTGCTTCAAATTTGTTTATCATATCACGGCACCATTCCACCCGGGCCTGCTTCTGAGCATCGGTGAGGTTGTGCGACACCCAGCGTGAAACTATCCTCCTCACGCGAAGATGCACGTGTAGAATCTCGTGAAGGCTTCCCGATCCAATCTGCAGTATGTGTTGAATCTCCTGGATTAAATTTTTCACTGCTAGCACGTTTTCCTCCGTAACAGCCGTCAAAGGGCGACCACTTCTATCTTCATCTCCCAAAGTTAATCCACCACGTTTGAATTCGTTATACCAACGAGACACAGACGCCTTGGAAGGGCCTTCATCCATGAATGCAATTTGAAGTCTATCGTATGATTCGTCCGGTTTCAGGCAACACTTAAAATTGTAAAAAATCATAGCGCGAAAATGTTCCCGGCGCAAATCCATTTTCCAACGAGACACGATAATTTAATTAGCCCGCAAAAAATGTGGAGGGAAATTTCGAAATTGGAACGTACCTATTTTTACTTATAAATAATCGTTATTTTTATAATAGTTAATAACTGGCCAGTCTCTCATACAAAAAAACTTTTTTTCGCAATACTTTCTGAGTGGTATATACATCTTCTGATATTGTAAGTATAAATGATGATACATTTTTTATTGCATATAGTTAATGGATTACTCTCGCCTCATCGTGTGACCACACAAAATTACCAGTGCAGACCCCTGCGGCTCGGTAGCAGAGGTCAAATTGTAATTTAATTATTTCCATATGTAACACCACGAGTTCTCCTTTTTTGGTAAGCAATGTAATTGAGCAATCTTACTCATACACGGCTACTATTACGTTTTTTACTGTAAGTCGATTTGTTCTTCACGACTTCATTCGCGCTTTTACGCGCGACCTAAAAGTATCGCAGTGGGTTTTTTGAGCACCGCACACTACACTTGGAGTTGGTAACTTGGTAAGAAACAACGTAATACAAAGTAATTTACACTAATCCAAAAAATTGCCACCATAGAAAATCTTAATTATCTTCTTTTATTTTAGTAGAATTAAATTTCTTTTCATTAATTCTGTGTTCAGTATAGTGACAAATAACATAGATTTAACAGACAATGGCCCACCTTGATATCTAATGACGATGCGTTTGGTCAGTGTGCGGAGTACGCGCAACTGGATTTTGCGCCACAAATGTATTCTATCATTATTTAAGTAATTTCAATTTCAGTGCTTACCTACTCGAATGGAAAGATATAATGATGTCACTGCACAAAAGATCTAGACTATACAGTTTTTGCAGGTCAGTAACAAAAATATGTATCGTGAATTTTGTTATATTGATTTCTGATAGATATTAGATGATTTGCAAGAAAGTAACAGTCAAGTCATTCGTGTATATGGGTGGTCTGTGCCTAGTCTAGATGATTTTAAAGTTAATCTGAGATGTGCAAAACTGCAATTCATGTTTCTTCTCTTTATTGAATTAGCTGAGCATATTCATAAGCATTATTACCATGCAGCTTAGTAACCATCTGGATTTACATGATATAAAACAGTATGTTAGGACCTATAGGAATTTCGGATGAAGATCATTGTCTATATAATTCTTCTGTACGTGTACAGAATGTCACTGAACTCCTTTTAAACGGCTGGACGACGGCTGATTTGGATGACTGACAGTTTATATGGGTAGTTCATATAATTGGTTTTTTTTTTTACTGCTTTTGTTAATTTATTTTTATTTTCTTTTAATTTCATATATTGTGTATATGTATCATTTGCATCGTCGTATATGTAAGCGGGCACGCTCTTTATGCCTGGAGGCTTTATTAAGGTTTTAAGTTCTGTTTACGATTTTGTTTTATTATTTATTTCAGCTTGAGTTTAGTTTTCAATGTTTTGTTGGTATATTGGCGTGTGCTAGCTGATATATGGCGAATAATGTATGTTTTGTTTTATAATATTAATAACTTACACAATATTGTATAGAATCAAGTTCTTCTAACTTAACAGACAGCTGTGCTGCTGGGGAGTTTGTTCCGCCACTTCTTCTTCCCAGCTAAAGCACTAGGAAGTGTCGAAGGGCGGGCGTTTTCGGGGGACTGTCTTATGTAACTTTGACGTTCAAAAAGTGCTGACTTTCAGCCTAGTTTGAATAAATGACTTTTGATTTTGATGAAATTTTTGTGTTTGAATGGGTTTTTGCATGATTTAGATACACTGTTGAACCCGGAAGGTGCCGATGCAAAGACAGAACAATGTGTGTCACATCCGCTTGTATACATCATCATCTGCCTAGCCTTTTCCCAACTATGTTGGGGTCGGCTTCCAGTCTAACTGGATGCAGCTGAGTACCAGTGTTTTACATGAAGCGACTACATACTGGGTGACTTTTTTTAGCGTCTTGAAAAAAATTAGGGGTAATAGGTGAACGGAGTAGAAGCTTTTGGCATAGAAATTTTTATAATTTTTATTTTTGAATAACATGTAATTAAATTGATCTAGCAATAAATACTACACATTTAAAGTAAAATTTTCATACTAGAACAACAAAAACAGAAATTTGGAAAAAATAAACAAAAACAAAATTTAAAATCTATCGAAACTCAAATCATACGCACCCTACTCAATGCGCGGCATGTATCATTGATTTCGGAGCGCGGTCCTACCCTTTGAAGCCGGCTGATAGGCGGCCTCATTGATCTTTCGCAGGCGCACGAGCCGCACACGCATCCCTGTCCACCCGCGTCCCGCGCTCCTTTAGTCACCTGCGATGAATCTGAAGGCCTTCCTGCCTTCTATTCTAGTTACACAACACACCATATGAAGGTCGAGACGGTAAAAAATGTCATCCGGTATAATGATATGTATATACAGTGCCGGATTTAAGCACAGGCAACATAGGCAGTTGCCTATGGGCCGCCACCACGAGGGGGCCGCCATCACACCACAAAAAAAAAATATCAAGACAGGCTCAGTAGAAACAAAAAAAAATCTGTTAGCCAACTTATTTAGTTGCTTTCTTCTTTACCTTGACCTTAATATAAACTTTCAACAGTTAACCACAAACGATTTGAGGGCCTCCACCACATGCTCTGCCTATGGGCCGCCGAAGTCTAAATCCGGCGCTGTGTATATAATGCTTCTGTAGATACATACGTGTGTTTGTCACTAAATTCTCTCTAAATGCCTGGACCGTTTTGTTTTTATTTTCGTGTCTGGCTGAGTGGATCCTTGCATGGTTTAGATCGGCAATTGGATACGTTAGGTGGCGTAGCGTACCGACCTCCACGCGGGCAAAGCCGCGGAAAAGCTAGTTTGTTTATGTAAAAGTACAAAAAAATTACAGGTGTTCAAGCGTTGGTCACCATCTTCCACTACAATGTGGAGTTTCATTTCAAGTACAACCAGAACCCGTTGAATGTACTGCCATGAATTTTCAATATCATTTTAGGCAATACCAAAGCCATTGGAGAAACCCTATTAGCCCAGCTTCGAAGTATCCTGATTTTGTATAATATTTATAAATAAATAAAAACACAGGTTCACAAAAAAGTGTATCGTTGGTGCCTGTACTAATGAAATAAACATTGTATCACCTCCCAAACTAATATAATCAGCCTATATTGTTCCCACTGTTGGCACGCAGGCTTCCTCTCTATGCGACAGAGTGGGCCGTAATCCACCACGCGGGCCCAGTGCGGGTTGGTAGATGTCCGTATCTTCGAAATTTTGGTTCTACTACGCCGATTTTCTCACAATTTTACCTTCATCTTTCTTAACTAGGTTAAACATAAAAAATAATTTGCGCTTAGTATTTAAAACTGCGTATTGATATCAGGGTCACCAAGTTCTGCCAATCGCATTTTCCCCAAAGAGAATAAAACCACTAGAGAGCGTATAGGCCGATTTCTGCTTAGCACACGACTCACCACTGCGGGCCGGGGGACGAGGAAAAACGTGCGGCTGCAATTGGTCAATTCAAGGTCAAGTTGCATAGGTATGCCCATCGTAGGGCTGCTCTACTTCATTAAGGGAAAATAGTCGATATCGATAAAATGGATTTTAAAATTGTGATAAATACTCAATTAAATTCAAAGAAATCATATTTAATCAAAATCAATCACTAATAAAATGAAAACTAGAGAATCCAAGAACAAAACTTTCGCCACTATCATATTCGACGAAATAGCAATCAGAAACGGTGTCGAATATCATCCCCAAGGCAGAAGGTACTATGGCCACGGTAGTTTTGGCGCCAGTTTACAAACGGATTGTCAAGACGAAGCTTAAGAAGCCACAGTATTTCAATTGAATAAAATTTTCATTCATTTTAATTTAAATTTTCGATAAAGACTTTCAGCTATTAAAGGAAACAGCACTAATTTTTACGATAAAAATACAAAGTGAAAGTAAGGGATAGATGCATTAGAATTGTCTAATGAAAGAAGGAGACTTTTCCAAAAGACATCAACGCGGGACTCACACAGTGTGCTGGTTTACCCAACCACCATTTTAAATAGACCCCTACGGTGGATCATAATCTGATTAAATCACAATAATTTTTCGTACTGTTTATTTACTGATGAAAAGTTATGCGATCATTTTTGTAACTAGAAGTCTTGGAATGTTTCTCACACCACTTCACCGCGCATGAAGGTATTTTGATGCGTTATAATTGCAGATTTAGTTATATTATTTGCAATAATTTAGCGTGCACAGAGGTCTAACAATTGGTCACAACTAAAATGGCTACTTGAACCGCAGCCTATGCATAGGCGACAAAATACTAATAGTTTTCGAGCGTCGGGGCACTGTATGCGCAGTCAAGTGGTTATATAGTCTTTGATTTTCCCACAGTACTAACTACCAACCTGCAATGCAGCCCATGGACAATGATTGATGGAACAAATAGTTTATTACATATTGGAGATTACCTTGTTAGTCTACGGGTCACGCAGTAATTTTTATTAATCAAAATATTTACACTATTGCGCATTGAAAATTTGCGGTACTTGGAAAGGTATATCCGTTAGTCCCGGCTGTCTTTGTGAAACTTTGATAGTCGTTACGGTTCGTCAAAAGCCCGAAAGTCAAATAGTCTTGTTAGTCTACGAGTCACGCAGTAATTTTTATTAATCAAAATATTTACACTATTGCGCATTGAAAATTTGCGGTACTTGGAAAGGTATATCCGTTGGTCCCGGCTGTCTTTGTGAAACTTTGATAGTCGTTACGGTTCGTCAAAAGCCCGAAAGTCAAATAGTCAAGTCTTACTAAAGGTTATTGAAACACAGGTGAAACTGAACTGTCAAAACCATGTAAAATCCAGTATTTATTATTATACAGGGTGTGGCGTAAGTAATGGTCCACCGTTCAGAATTCGATAAACCAGATAATTAACTATAACAATTAAAAATTTTAACCATTATTCCGAAAATATTTCATTTTTGTCTTTTATTTACCAAATTTCTACCTTTAATTACATATTTGTTTGTAGTTTCAACAAAAACCATTATTTTTCATTCTGATTTCTGTTAATAACTGCTGAATACTAGAGCTATCATGATAAATTATGATTTTTTATTTAAATTCAGCTTTTTTGAAGAAAAAGTTGTTTCGTATCTAATTTTAACCCCAATTTTTAACACACCATCAAGTCCAAAAGCGATTTTGTAAAAAAACGCCTTGGGTAGAAATGTTTAAAATTTTAAATTGTTATAGCTAATTATCTGGTTCATCGAATCCTGAATGGTGGACCATTACTTACGCCACACCCTGTATATTCGGCTGCATCCTGTTAGACTAGAAGCTGACCGCAACATAGTTGGAAAAAGGATAGGTAGTTGGAGCTATGCTTGGGGTTTCCCTACGTGATCACCTCAGGAATGAAGAGATGCGCAGGCGAACCAAGGTAACCGACATAACCCGAAGAATTGCCAAATGTAAGTGGCAGATTTTCGGGATTCTGACAACCAGTAACGACTGTCCATTCACGAATGTACAGCCGGCACCAACGGCTGAACATGCTTTCCGAGGCACGGGGTGTTTTGTTATGTTAAGATGGTCACCCATCCACGGATGTACCGCGGCAAGCATAGCGTAGCCTGATTGATTGACTTGTGGGGCTCTTATTACTAAGCTACAAGTAAAAAGAATTATTTTAATATTCGCTAACCTCATGAATTCATGACTTTCTATGATACACATCAATTGTGTGTGTGTGTGTGTGTGGCAACCTATACAAGTGACAACCAATACCCAGTCATGCATTTCAATATACGGAAATCAAAGCAAACGGTAGCAAAACATTCAGTTATCAAAATGCTAAAGTTAACTAGCAACATTGACCTCTACTAACACCACTTTAGTCATACATTTATCTCTATCAATAGCCACACAATATCAACCTTAAACCTTACCCTATAAGGAAGAGTATCTAAGATTGATGATATTTCACAATGTAAATGTATTTTTGCGTTCTGGGTAGAACTCAGAGCTGTCAAGAACCGTTGGACCGTGTAATGGAAGCTCCCAAGATACGTCCGAACTTATGATACATATGAAATTATGTTGTTTTTATTTCTGATTTATTAACTGATACCATCATTGAGGACGTAGGCTTTGACTGTGTGAAGTTATTTGGCTTCTACGTGCCTATTACATTCAGATCTATCGTTCTATCTATGAGTTTCACAACAAGGTCATCAAAATTCTTCTGCCATTCATCATCTTTTCATCATTTTAGCCGAAAGTCGTCCACTGCTGTACATAGGCCTCCCCCAATTTGGGAGGATTTGCCATAATCGCCACGCTTGGCGGGCGTGTTGGCGATCGCAGTATAGGTAGTGGCAAAATGCACAGAGAATACTGCTGCCCATTCTCTAGTAAGTCCATTAGTCGCCACTTACGACACCCACGGGAAGAAATAAGGTGGTGCTATTTAAAGAATAGCGTCTAGTCCCACACGGAACTCCTGTCATTATCCCATTTTAATTGGAGTCGGTGCCACATGTCTTTTTCTCCCACACTTCTCTATTAGTCTTCATCTCGGTAGTCATCCCCTTTCCAACCATATTATTTTTCACACAGTCCATCCATCGTTTCTTTGGTCTCCTCCTACTTTTATAGCCATCGATATTTATACTAAGAACCTTCCTTTCGACATTTTCCTCATTCCTACGTATCACGTGCTAATACTATGATAACCGATTTTCACACGGCTTTTCAGTTACCCGTGCCACTTTTAGACTCCCTCTTATGTACTTATTTGGTTTTCAACAAGGTAATGTGGATTAATTCAAATGCAAGGGAAAGATATTTTTCTTTCAGAGAGGAACGATCATTGACTACCAGGCTATCAGATCTTGCTAAAGTAACTTGAAAATGTGTTTACGCTGTCCCTTAAACACGTGGGAAGTTATTAAGGTCCTCACGTGTATATATACTCTAAAAAATTTAACAGGGTAGCAAGGTTATCAACGCGCAAAAATGATTTTTTTTAACACTTGAGAAAAGGACTGATAATTGTTAAAGTGAAAATAACTTCAATTGGAAACAAGGAGTTGAATTCATATTCAAATATTATTTAGTTTCTCTTCACAAACAATAGCTTAATTCTTAAAAAGGACTACTTAGTATTTTACAAACCACCTAGGATTTTTTACAAACTAGTGTTACATAAACTATTATGTGACACTAGTTTGTGAGAGACTGATGTCTGCACAAGGAATGCCTGTACCAGATCACCAGAGTCCCACCACACGGGATGTAAACTTTATCAGTTGGATAGTTTAATTTGAATAGAATGTACATAGGTACTTTTTCGCTTCTACCTTTCATGCACCCGCATTGAATTATTCCATAATCGTCTAATAACATATTTTTATATCAAGGTGGTCGCCCTGTAAGACTTACCGCCGAATTAAATCTTACAACCACTCATAGAGCCACGGATTACAAAAATCCGATACTTCTAACCAGCGGTCACTTTTACTTACAAAAAGAACTTTAACAATGTTCTTGAGGTGTCGGCTTCACAAACAAACACCAACATACAAACCATTTATGCTCTAGTGCATATCCATTTCATGCAACAATTGTATTTAAATCCTTACTAGGCTGCCGATACGACATCGCCTTTGCCTCGCCGCAAACTAAAAAAAAACTACGGCGCCGAATTCTAAGTGACTATTGGTGCGTTTGAATTTAGAAGGCGTATTAGGCTTATTGTCCAGCCATAGGCAAATAATGCGTAGGAGTGATTGAATTTGTAAGTAGTTTGTTTGTGTGTTTTTGTTGCAATTTGCTTAGATTTTGCCGATAGACTTTTGCTGCACGGCCTTTATCAAGAAAATAGAACAAACGCCAATCAATGCCTGGCTTGAAGGAAAAAGTCCTCAGCATTTGATTTCAATTGAGAAATTAGTTTAGTTGCAAAAACGCTGTAGAAAATTTCATAAAACAATTGCTTTCATTTTCGAACGACATTAAAAAGAAGGCCTAGTTTCTCAATTCGGTGGTACTTACCGAGTGGTCCCTTGAAATCTTGGGCAAGTTCTGATAAGTGGTTTTTAAGTTAGCTTCAATAATAATACGTATTTGTTGCACTAAGTTTAGGTTGATGATATTATAATAATATTTCCTGTCACTATTATTTACTTAGCAAGTGAAGGTTGAAAATATAAAACTAAACTAATGTATTACAAAGTCATATTACAAAAAAAAGCAGCGAAGTGGAAAATAACTGTATTTTCAGAAGATGACAAAATATGAATATACAAATTCAAACACATCCAAAATATAACTGTTATTTCCACTTTGAATTGGTTTTATTTTGGAAGTCGGTTGTAATTCCATTTTTTTATTTCGTAAAAAAGCTAAGTTCATTTTCAGACCCACTTCAAAACATCACTGATCCGAGTTTACGCCTCAGTTGACCTCTTCACCACCGCTGGTGTTAGTCCTTGTTAGTCCCACATTCCGAGTAATGGTCACGTTCACTGAGTTTCAATCGATTTATTTGAAGGCGTAATGGCTGACCAGCTGTATGAACACAATGGTCTCGGAGATTTTCTGGAGTGATGCCTCTTCATAAACACAATGTGGAGATTTTAGATGGAGTGGGTTTGTAAGCATGTAAGTAGTGGTTGTCACTTACAAGTGTGCCGAAGATTATAACCTGGATTAGAGCTTGACATCACAAATGATGTGTGATCAGCATGGAATTCATTGAGGTTCTACACAGGGGGCTATGATGCCCACGTGCAAATTGTAACCATGAATTCAGCACATGACCATGCACCTCCTGGCGCAAACATTTTTCGTCTTTTATCAAAAAAAAGTCCCGCTATTTCATGGAAAAATGCAATACCTACACGGTCGAAGTGTATAGAACACCGACTTTAATTTTTTAATAACTAAGGAAATATTTTTCCATCACTTCAGCCGAAAGACGTCCACTGCTGGATAAAAGCCTCCCTCAAAGCGAGAGTTTTGCCATAATCGCCACGCTTGGTAGGCAGGTTGGCGATCACAGTATGGTGGTAAAAGCTAGAGAGAACGCTTGTTCTGTAGTAAGTCCCTTAGTCGCCTTCTATGACACCCACGGGAAGAAATGAGATGGTGCTATTCTTTACGTTCAGCAACACACGGAACACAAAACTTCCATGCATATTGCAAAAAACGGATACAAAATTACCTACCTACATGCAATAACAATATACGTCAAAAAAATAAAACATTACTTAGCTCCGTACCCCGTGTAACACGCGTCCTGGGAGGTTTCGGCACTTTGTGGGATTATCCGTGGTGTATCTGCAATCCCTGCATTGTGGTACAGGGAAGACGAACTGCCGCAATCGATTGTCGGCTCCATACACTTGTCGGCTAATAGAATGCATTTAGATTTGGTCTTTGGGAGTGATACTGCCGACATGCCGAGCAGATCTTACTTTGCAAACGTGAATACAAGTCTGCATTACTTTTGTCTCAAATATTTGCTTAAAATTTTGATGGCATACAAACGTTAACATGCCGTTAGACACCGCCGAAGAGGCCTACTTTCCAAATCCGTCAACACAGATACGGGTCCGTCCAAATGTAGACCGACATTTCTAAATGAACCCTACACCCTGTTATTATTATTTTTATCGTAAATAGGCATAGTATTCCCCAAGTCGCATTGTTTTCAATACAACTTGAAGAACTCTATACCTATTATGCCATCTTCTGGACACACTCGGCAACAATACATGCACTGCGCACAGGTGCCCTATCAGATGGTCCTCAGTTTTGCTAGCAACAATGCTCAGAAGACTGTTGTCGCTGTCTCACATCCAACGCAGTAATGATGCGAATCTTTTACGCAGGATCGCTAAAAAAGTCAACTGTACACACTGCCGCGAACATCCCCGTCCTGATACTGAAACATGACAGCGACAGCAATGTCCTAAAAGCATTGTTGTATTGCATACGCAGGGCATTGAACGTTTTTTGCGTGTAACTGGTCCTGAGACTGCAGGTATAAACACCTGGCAGTATTCCCTAAACAATGTTAATTAAACATTGCTGTCGCACTTTGTAATTCTGCGGGCTAGTAATTAACTGTTTCGTACAGGCAAAAACACATAATTTATAGAAACTTTCTTTCTATACATAGATAATATGTAGCACTAGCATATATTATCTTGGAACCTTCATATCAATCAAGATGACGTTATCAACAGCTACAGATCTAAAGTAAGCAGATTCTGTAAACACCATTACCTCAAATCTTTGTTGCGCTTACAACGATTACTAAGTATTTTTTATATTTTTTGTTAATGGTGCAATTTTGATCCTTATATCAAACACACGTAAGTTGAAGAAACCGCTTTGTGAAAACTTCACGCAGTGATTTTTGTAAGCGCAATGACGAAATTCAAGGTAAATGTATTTATTTATTATTATACCACCAAGCATAATTACAGTCAAAGCTAATGATGAACTTGACACAAAAAAACATTCGCTAATATTAATATTAACACCACCAAACAAAACCCAAAATGATTCTCAATCAACAAAAGGGGAATCCATCGAGTTTTTACAAGCAAAAGAATTTCTTTGATGCAGCACACAGCGCACAAGTAGAAAGTATCAATGTAACATAAGCTTAATTATCAATTGAAAATCTTCGTAATGAATGCTTGTATAGTGCTTCTGGAGCTTTAGGGTTGGCAGAAAATATATCAATTAGAGATTATTTTATCCAAACAATTCATCCAGATCTTTTGAAGGCCCATGTTAGTTTCATAGTGCTAAGCGATGACCGTTTTGCGTGGATGTGACGCATGTTTTCCCCCAGTTTTTTTTCTTTACTTTTTGTTGTGTTTAGTCTTTCTTTGCGTCATGTTTACCGCAAATAAATATTTTTTTCTTTATTTTTGTGTTTTTAGGGCCCGAGTTTCAAAGCCCTTTCAGTAAACAAAAATGACCATTAATTACATCATTTATATCCTCTAGTTTGTGACGTGCAAAATTATGGATATTGTTATTGGTGTTGTTATTTAATAATTTAACAAAAAAGACATGTTGCGTCGACTCCAAATAAATTGGGATAAGGGCAGGACAATGATGGAGAATCCATCTTAGCGCGTCGATAGTAATATGTAAAGAGTCAGCTCAGCATTTCGGCCACGAGCTAGCTCCTGTAGCGTGCACACAACAGGATAAGCTGCACGGTATTAAATGCCATATTATTTATGGGACAGCCAACATTTACAGTCCAAGTTTGGGGTCATATGTGAATCTCCTGCTAAGCAGGTTTTCTTTGCTTCGACTTACATGAGTCTGAAGTATATTTAAGACTTCCAAGTATGTCAAGGAAACTTAAATGTGTGATTTTTAGTAGGTGGAACGAATGGGTTTAGTAGGGAAGCACTATCTCACCACAGGCTTAGCTTTTCTTTAGACAGTGTACCAGTGAGGAGGACACACTTTTAAAAGCTGTTGCGGCTTTTCAGCCTTTGTGATACGAGGATGTCATCGTGGAAAAGTTCAGACAACTCCGAAGAAAAGGGAGGATCCTCTGACCCAGCGGGTGTCGTGTCTGGTGGACCACTGCCAAACGATAGATGTCGGGTCATTTTGGTGTAGATGCCGCTACAAGATGTCGATTGTTGGAAACCATCTTGGCACTTGCACGGGAGCTTGCCACCGCTTTGCAAATTTCTGGTGAC
Source organism: Aporophyla nigra (assembly GCA_947507805.1). NCBI lineage: Eukaryota > Metazoa > Arthropoda > Insecta > Lepidoptera > Noctuidae > Aporophyla > Aporophyla nigra. The sequence goes on along the minus strand of OX382292.1, from coordinate 17,557,166 downwards.
GCTATTTCATCTAGTGAATGATGAATTGCTGACATACATAAACTCTATCAATCTCAGGTGAAATATCGTCTGAACTTCAGTCATGCAAATTGCGACCACCAATAAATAGGTAGAAAAAAATGTTCCTTAATCTGCTGTACATACTCAAAAAATAGACCCGAAAATTCAAAAAACTAACCAAAATAAGAAGTTGTTTTCGATGACCAATTTTGTTTTTACTCATCAGCACCAGCCCTAGTCGTATTCGGTAGCGCACAAAGCCAAAGCGGCGAATCAAAGATGGCGGCCTGTTTGAGTCGCGCGCGCACCGCTGACCGCTCTCTTTTCAATATCGCCTTTTGATTTGCCGTTTCCCAGTTTTGTTAAGGCGAAATAAATAAAGTACTTGTTGTTACTGTTTAGTAATTGATACCGTACTGTAGTTGGTTTTGGATGTTTTTTCCTTGTACTTAGTGTAAACAGATTTTTCAGCAGAAAAACGTCCACGGCTGGAAGTAGGCCTTTCTCAAGCACGGCCACTTCGATGGGTTCTGTGCTTCTTGCTTCCAACGGATTTCTGCGGTCTTCACCACGTCATCGGTCCACCTGATAGGAGGCTTGCCAATGCTAAGTCTTCCGGTACGCGGTCGCCATTACAGAACCTTAACAGATCTATTACAGAACCAGAAATTCTTTGGGCTATATCGGAAGCTCCTACGGTTCTCTTAGTTGCTGATAAGCTCGCTTCATTGTTGGAGTAGGGAAACATAGCTCTCTACCTCCACCATTCTATTCTGCCCTGATATTTTTGATAAAACTTTCAGTCTAGAGTAAAACTTAATTGAAATGAAATACAACTCATTCCAGTTGCAGTTCTGCTACTTCATGTGCATGGTGCGACAGTGTAAAAAAATTTCGTAGCCCGAAACTTCGCCATTTCCACGGCGTCCTCGGTAGTAGCGCAGAGGTCATTTTCAGGTCAGGTAAGGTACTATAGGCTAATAAACAACGTTCAGCAGTTTTATGCGTTAAAATAGACCTAGAGCAGTGGTGGTCCAGTGGTCACGGCGTACGAGTTGCACGTCGTGGGTTTGTACCCAGGCAAACGCTATAGTTTATGTAAATTATGTCATCACTACTGCTCTCTTACCCTACACTGTTCACAGCTGAGCGAAGGTCTCCTTTAAATCCCTCCAGGCATTGTTTTCCAGGGCCACCTCGTTTATAAAATAAATAATTTACACTAAAATAAACAACTATACTGGTATTCAGTTGCATCCGGTTAGAAGAGATGATGATAATGAATTCTTGATAAAAATATAAGTTTTCCTTTTGCCTTTGCACTTAGTTTAAAACTAAAACAAACCTGGAGTTTGAAAAATGAAACTCAAAGGTAGTTTATGCACGTACCTACCCATGATCCAACTGACACGTAGCATTGTGCACGGTAGACAGTAGATTATCTCCACAAACAGAGATTGGCCCCTCGCTGTGCGCGTCAGGCTCCCGTGCCCGTGCGTGTACGCAGGTAATGGCAGCAGAAACATTTTGAATATTAGTACTAGAAAAAACAATTTTATAAAATGCTAGTGACTATATATAATACCTAATTAATATTATTTTAATACATTTTTTTTTCGGTTTCAGTATTTGTTATTGATGCGCCTAGGTAACCCGGGAAATTCAAATATTGTTCGGTTTTTTGCATTTTGCAAGTCAGTGTCAGGTTATATGTTGAATGTTGATTATAATATGATTCGCGACCGCAACATAAATGACCTCACAGAATTATAAAAATTAAAATCCCATTGAATAAAGTTTTTTTTATGAAATAGTCATTCAATGGGATTAAATGCACTTAAAGGGTTGTTTTTAAACATACAGCCTGATAGTGACCTACAGATTGCGAAAATCTTAGAGAATTAAATGAATGAATGTGAATTTCGCGAGCTACACAAACGTTTCCGCCATAAGTTAAAATAAATAAATAAAAATAAATAATATCTAAGGACAACCAACACTGTTGGTGATACTCAGAGGTGGTAAATGAAATAGCGGACTGTAAATATAGGTAGGTTCGTATATTGTTGGATTATAAGAACGCGCGCCTCTGGTCCGTGTCGTATGAGAAGTGAGTCGGCCGGTGGTCCGTGTTAGCAGCGGCGGCGGCGGGTCTCGGCTCCTCGTCCCCCGCTTTCCGCAAGCCGCTGTCGCCCTCCGGTCGTCGCAGTGGCTAACGGTGCTACGTTTTGTCGCCAACATACTCCCCGGGTTGAAGTAGGCAGGAAAGCTGCTGGTTCAACAGTCAGGTTCTGGAAGGGGACAAATGTTATTAAGGGCTCGGCGACGTACAGTCTGTCCATACAAACGTAATACCAAAATCATTTGCAATTTGAGCATATTTCCACCATTTTAAAATGATATTCGGCTTTAGACAGTATTTATCTAGGTTATGGTGACGTTTTTTTTTAAAAAAACTAAGCCAAAACAAAGTTTGAGCGAATTGCATTTCGCACATTTTTACAACATAAATGACATGTTTTCTTTTTGTTTTTTCTGCATTAAAAACAACAATATCTGTAATAATGTTTTATCCATAACACAGATTATATTATCAAGATACTAAATAACAAAAAACAATTGAAAAATCATTAAGTTTTCATTCATCATTTTTGGTATTACGGAACACATCCAAATTTATCATAATTTTCAATAGCTGGTAGTGCTATCGCGTCTCACAAAAATGTCAATGTGTGCACGGTCGTACGACTCGCGGTAGGTGTGTTGTGTACCGCTCGGACATGCATTCACACTAGCGTAACATGCATTTTGGGCGTACTTTTATTTGTTTATTCAATTGTATTGTGATATTTCTGACACTATTATTGACCTATGCTATAGAACTTGGTTTTTGATTTTTCTTCTGATCTGGTATCGAGTACAGACTGAATGACTGATGAGAATGCAATGATGATGAACTTTGCTTTTTTTTTGGATGGGAAATCATCAAATGACTTCTCCCGCTCTGGGCGGAGCAGGAGGGCGTGTCAGACTTTTACTGACTAAAACCCACCCGTTAGTTAGTTCCATCAGGTGCCCATATGCCAGGGCCATGGTAACTCTTCCGAACGAATCTCGCGACCCTGGCAGGAACTTTGTTTACGGACCTGGATTTATTGTTTACGATTCGGTTTGGTTGCCAACATGGACTCCGAACGTTGGGATGTGTCTCACAGTAAGTGAGAACCTATTCTATTACCCAATGATATATTATAAGTTACCTGCCTAATACTGCTTGACTACTAATTGTTTACTTACATATTTTTAAACTCAGCCCAATAAAATAAAGATGTTTTTTTCGTGGTCCGAGTTTAATAGTAGTAAGTACCTAAGTATATTTTGTATAAGTTGGTATTTACCTACCTATCTAGGTATACGTTAATTATGTTATGACTACGTTAATTATTTTATGACTTAACATACGTTCCCACGGACGTAATAAAATCGCGGCTGGTTATTTTCGTGCACTGGATTTTCAAGATACTACTCAGCGCCAAGAGGTGAAAATTCAACTGTGCTTCGACGCGCTGAGACTCTCCCGCGCTGCACTCTGTTGTATTCTCAATGCTCGGTTCAACACCGACAGTTGAAAATACAGTGCGCGAAAATAGCCAGCCGCGATCTTATTACGTCCGTGGGAACGTGAGTTCGACCATAATTAACGTAGTTTTAATTATTTCTGGGATAAACAATTACCAGTATAGAAAATAACAGAAATCGATTCTGTAAACGATTCTGAACAATTTATTATCATAATGTTCATTTATTGTGTTACACACACACACACACTATTTAAAACTACTACTTTGTATATTTTTTACTTCACCAGTTTTTATTTATTTGTTGGTATATTGGCATAGTTAGCTGACATATGGCAAATACATAATCAGTCTATAACGTTCCCACTGCTCGGATACAAGCCTCCTTTCTGAGAGTCCGGATTGGTAGATGTCTGATGTCTTCGATTTTTTCATTCTAGGACATGCCGGTTTCCTCACGATGTTTTCCTTTACCGGTGTGAGAGCAATTGTGATGACATTATTTATACATAGTAAAGCGCTTGCCTGGGTTCGAACCCGCTACCTATAACTCGTAACTCGGGCCCATTACCACTGGGCCACCAGACCACTGCTCTTGCAGATATGGTCAACAATGTATTGTAATATTCTGTGTCTCGTAATTACTTTGCCTACCTACTATTGTATAGAATCAAGTTTATGTAACTAAACAGTGCCGCTGGGGAGTTGGTGTCGGGCGGGCGGTTTGTGGGACTGTTTTATGTAATTTTGACGTTCGAAAAGTGCTGATTCTAAACCTAGCTTGAATAAATTACTTTTGATTTTTATTTTATAAGGTTTTTCGTCAGGAGAGTAACGTGTAAGAACATTACAAATAAATTTTAATAAAAAAATAATAGTTAAAAAAAACTAAAAACACGCTTCCATTGAAAACCAAACTAAAAAGTACAAAATAATGGAAAAAAGCGTGGGGTGCCTGATATCAACAAAAAAATACCTTAAAAAGCACCCCACGCTGTTTTTATTATTTATTTTCTATTTTTAGGGTGTTTCGAATTTTGAGACGTATGTCAGCGTAGTTTGTGACGTATGTCAGCGTAGTTTGTGACGTATGTCAGCGTAGTTTATGTCGTATGTCAGCGTAGTTTGTGACGTATGTCAGCGTAGTTTTCGAAGACAGTTGTTTTGCTGTCCTGGCAAGGATAATGGCACAAATTTATGAAATTATTGCATTGTCATCGGTCCTTGACAGGTGTGCAAAGTTTGAATGAAATCTGGTCGTTTGAAGTGGGTCAAAATCGCGCTATAAGGAGTCGGTTACAAAAAAACATAAAAGTGAAGCTAATATAAAGCGTGTAAAAAACCTTGTTTTTTATTAATCCTCTTTTATCGCGTAAATATGTATAAATTATTGGAATATTTGTCTGTTACTAATATTTTGCGTAACACTTTTAGTAACATTTATTCATTATCTATTTATAAGTAGGTAGCTTTTGCCGGCGGCTTCACCCGCGTGGAGGTTGGACAATGCATCTAAACCTTCATAAATCACTCTATCTATTGGTGATAACCGCATGAAAATCCGTTCAACATTTTTTGAGTTCTTCGCAAGTAGACAGACAGACGCAGCGGGGGACTTTGTTTTATAATACTTATATGTAGTGATGTAGTGATAACAATTTTTAAAATTAGTAAAAAGAATACTTACTTATACATAAATATGACAGAAAAAGCCTTCGTTTTCAGGGTTCCGTTGCCAAATGGCAAAAAATGGAACCCTTATAGATTCGTCATGTCTGTCTGTCCGAGTATGTCACAGCCACTTTATTCCGAAACTATAAGAGCTATGCTGTTGAAACTTGGTAGGTAGATGTATTCTGTGAACCGCATTAAGATTTTTACACAAAAATAGAAAAAAAAAACAATAATATTTGGGGTTCCCCATACATAGAACTGAAACTCAAAAAAAATAATCATCAAACCCATACGTGTACCCATACATCTATGGATAGGTCTTTAAAAATGATATTGAGGTTTCTAATATCATTTTTTCTAAACTGAATAGTTTGCACGAGAGACACTTCCAAAGTGGTAAAAAGTGTCCCCCCCTCCCGTAACTTCTAAAATAAGGGAATGATAAAACTAAAAAAAATATATGATGTACATTACCATGTAAACTTTCACAGAAAATTGGTTTGAACGAGATCTAGTAAATAGTTTTTTTTTAATACGTCATAAATCGTAAACCACAATTTACCTTTCATTCAGTCAACTCAAAGATAAAAATTAAAAATAATAATAATCATTTCATAAACATAAACCTTATGCATAAACCGTGAATACCTGCAGGTTTGTACGGAACCCTCGGTGCGCGAGTCCGACTCGCACTTTGCCAGTTTTTTAAAGTTGAGACCATTCCATAGGGAATGAACAAACATAAATAGGCTTAAAATTAGTTTACAAGTACCAAGTTAGGAAAGGTATGTAAGACTCTCTACAAAAGGCCTAGATGTCGAGATAAATTGTAATAATTTGAGATACGGACATTGTAAAGAAATTTCCACAAAACGCATTACTAGTCTATACATTTACTAACGATTCCACAAAGTAGTCAACAAAAATAAAGCAAATAACGAACATACCTAATTACAAGTAAATAAAAATGTCTTCGAGTCGTTATGAATAAAGGGTAGATCTAGATACTACTACTCACTCACACACGGCTGCGCACCGCGTCACCGTTGGCCTTCTATTGTCAAACAGAGATAGCAATATTCCGACCGAATTTTGCCCTTGCGTCGGCTCGTGGTTTGCGAGTTTAGGGCGCCACGTTCTTAAACGCCCTTCGAATAATGGTTCCTCCATTAATCCTTATATCGGCGACTCGACCGACTTGATCCTGAGCTCCTGGGAAAACGGCCACACAGCGACCCAGGGCCCAACGTAGGGGAGGAAGCGCTTTGTCCTTTATAAGGACTAAGGAACCCAATTTGAGTTCGCTTGATGCTGTAGGCCATTTCGTCTTTTGCTGCAGAGTGGTGACATACTCGTTGGAGAATCGTTTCCAGAAATGTTGCTTGATGAACTCGATTCGTTTGTATCGCTCAAGGCTTGTTATTCTTTCTGTCAGCTGTGGATGTGGAACTGACACAAGTGGTCGTCCTATTAGGAAGTGAGCGGGTGTTAAAGGTGTGAAGTCTGTAGGATCAGAGTTTAAGGCAGTAATAGGATGTGAATTAAGAATGGCTTCCACCTGAGTCAGACAAGTGTGCATTTCTTCATACGTGAAATGCGTAAGTTGGAGAAGCCTACGAAGATGATATTTTGTGGAACGGACTGCAGATTCAGCCATACCATTGAAATGAGGTGTGTAGCTCGGAATGAAGAGGAAGTCTATGCCCTCTTGGGCAGCTGCAGAACTAATTTGGGAACTTGAGTCCTGTAAGAAACGATGTAACTCGTTATAAAATTAGTCCCATTGTCAGAGGTTATACTTTGAGGCTTCCCTCGACGAGCCACAAACCGATTTAGAGCGGCCATGTATCCCTCTTTAGTAAGATCTGTGACGAGTTCCAGATGCACGGCTTTTGTAGCTAAACAGACAAAAATGGACAAGTAAGATTTTATTAGTTGGCAACCTCGACCTTTACGGTTAGCTATCTTAACTGGGCCGGCATAATCCACAGAGCAATGTAAAAAAGGAAATTCCAGTGTAGTTCTGGATTCAGGTAACTGTCCCATAATGGGCTGGACATTGCTGGCTTTAAATCTGAAACATTTTATGCAAGCTTTCGTTATAGATTTAGACAGATTCCTTCCTCCTAAAGGCCAAAAGGTTTGACGAATACTGGACAACAATAACTGAGGTCCAGCATGTAGAAGTTTCAAGTGATGCATGTGAAATATGATTTTCGTTAAATGATGTTTCCCACATAATAAAATAGGATGCTTTGTGTCATAGCTATAAGGTGAATTATCAAGTCTACCGCCTACTCTCAAGATATCATTTGAATCTAAGAATGGGGTCAATGATATTAATTTATTTTTCTTCGGTAATGCCTGACCTGATTTTAAGATAAGATATTCACTTGGGAACATTTCTAATTGTGCAATGTGTATAATAAAATTAAATGACCGTTGTAATTCTTCACAAGAAAGATGATCGCGGAATCTGTTTGTTTTGGTTTTGCAGTTATGAATAAATCTGTATATATAGGCTATAACTCTTTGTAAACGTGTAAATTGTGAATATTTAAGTATAAGTTTTGTAAATAGTTTATCGTCATCGTTTTTTGTTAACATCATTATTTATAACAAGACAAGGTTGGAGATCCGGTAGGTCCCGTCTCTGTGTTTCATTAGGCATTTGTGGCCAACTATGCTCTGATTCGAGTAAAAATGATGGGCCCGTCCACCACAACGAGGTGTCGCGGATAATATCAGCCTTCACCCCGCGAGAAACGAGATCTGCCGGGTTCTCTTTGGACGGCACGTAGCTCCACGTGTGACCGCTGGTGCTTTCCTTGATTTCATTAACACGATTACGTACGAATTGATTAAGTTGAATTGAAGGGGTGGACAACCACCCTAATACGATCGTGGAATCGCACCAAAAGCGACACCTGTTAATGTTTAATGTAAGTGAATTTTGTACCTTAGTACACAGTCTTGCACCTAATAAGGTCCCACACAGCTCAAGACGTGGGATAGTTGTGGGTTTGATTGGCGCAACCTTGTTTTTCGAGACTAAGAGCTGAACACGCACAATCCCTGAGTTACACACAGACCTGATATAGACGCATGCCCCATACGCACTTTGAGAAGCATCTGTGAATGTATGGGTTTCAATATGTACACAAAGATCACTAAGAACCCAACGAGGTATTTGTAACTTATTAAGACAGGGTAATGTGTTAGCAAATGAAGACCAGAGATGTAAAATCTCTGACGAAACTTCTTCGTCCCAAGAGCATTTATTGACCCATAATTTCTGCATAATCAACTTAGCTTCGACAACGCATGGCCCGACAAGGCCTAATGGGTCGAATATTTGGCTTATAACGGAAAGAATATGGCGCTTGGTAACCTTCTCATGAAGTTCAATATTAATTGAAAAAGATAAGGTATCCTGCTGACAAAGCCAATATAAACCTAATGTTTTTGATGCTGTATTTATGTTGTTATCTGATAGATCTAAAATTGTATTTGAATCAATGATTTGACCTGAAAATAGCTCATTAAGAATTAATGTGTTATTCGATTTCCATTTGCGAATATTAAATTTTACTGAGTTTAAGGTGGCAGTAATTCCTTTACATAAATCTATAGCTTCGCTTACAGTACTAGCCCCGCTTAATAAATCGTCACAATAAAAGTCGTGAGCTATACTATATTTGACGCTATTATCGCTGACTGTGGATGACAAGCTACTCAGACATTTTGTCGCAAGGTATGGCGCTGATGCAGTTCCTTGACAAACTGTATTTAGTGTGTAAGTTTTTAAACGATGCGATGAGTCATACCTAAATACAATTTGCTGTAATGAGCGTTGACTGGTTACAATGTCAATAGATCTAAACATTTTTTCAATGTCTGCCGATACTACGAATTTATGTTGGCGGAATCTGAGGAGAATCGATAAGAGATCGTCTTGGACTGTAGGACCGACCATCTGAATTTCATTGAAGGAAATTCCTGAAGTGGTGACGGCTGAAGCGTCAAAGACTGTACGCAACTTTGTCGTTGTACTGGACTCCCGAAGTACGCCATGATGAGGAAGGTAGTAGTTGGCATAGTCACTGTATGGAAAGAGAACTGTATTCTCAGTCATGTGACCTAATAGCTCGTATTCTTTCATGAAGTTTAAATATTTCTCCTTGAATACTGGTTCTCGTTCGAATTTGCGCTCAAGCGATAAAAAACGTCGCTTCGCCATCTCAAAAGAATCACCTAAGACCTGGGGATCTTGCTTGAGAGGAATGGTGACGACAAAGCGGCCATCGTTATTTCGAGTTGTGTTGACGTTAAAACTATTCTCACACGCACGTTCCTCCGCGGATTGAGAATGCTCAAGAGAAACACTATCTACTTCCCAAAAACGAGTGAGATCAATATCAAGTTGGCCTTGAGTTAAAAAACATTGACTGAATGTACTTTTCGGACTCGAGATGTGACCAGTGACTATCCATCCGAACTCCGAACTACGTAACACAGGTAGATGCTTGCCTAGGCTAATCTTTTTGCTACCCAGAATATCCCAGAAGATGTCTGCCCCCATAAGAATATCGACCATAGAAGGTATATTATAAGTGGGGTCAGATAAACATAAGCCCGCTGGAATTTGAATATGTCGTGTGTCAATGTATGTGATCGGTACTGCTGTGGTGACGTTGGTAAACACAAAACAATCAATGTTATTCCTATAGCTAGTATTCAATGACTCAATTGTGAGATTGCAAGACTGTGTACTATGGGATACATGATTATTAAAACCTGATACCGTGGAGCTCACGTTCCGCCTCGGCAAACCCAGCTTACTGCATAAAGCTTCGGAAACGATATTTATTCCACTACCGTTGTCCAAGATCGCCCTGGCGGTGTGTTTGTTGCCCTTGCCGTCAACCACCTTCACCAACGCTGTGGAAAGGAAAACACGCGTCGGAGTAGTAACTGGTAGAACATCAGTTGTCAACACAATGTCTTTTGAAGACGTAGATGACGAATCACGAGAAGCAGATTGCTCAGATTTTTCCAAGTGCAAAAGAGTGTTGTGCTTTTCATTGCAATATTTGCAGTGTGACAAAAAACATTTCTTTGCTACATGACCGAAGCGCAAACAGTTTAAGCACACATTAAACTCTTTTACTTTTGAAATCCGAGATTCTACAGGAAGACTTCTAAACGATTCGCAATTGAACAGCTGATGTGACTCATCATCACACAATGGACATGATTTACGTTTATAATTTTTATTTGTATTTTTGCTATTAGTGCTGTTATTATTATTTATTACCAAACTTTTTGCTTGTACGGGTTCTGATTTTAATTTATTATTTTTATTATTCTCTTCTAAAGTTTCTAAGATGTCGGCTCTTTTACTTAAAAATGTTATGAACTGCGACAGGGTTGGGGACGAAGTTAATGTATTTCTATGTTCTTCCCACTCTCGACCCGTCACACTATCAAGTTTAGTTGACATCATATAAATTATAATCGTGTCCCAGATCGGTTCCTTCAATGATGCGAGAGCCCTAATGTTCTTGTTAGTTACATCAATAAGATGTTGAATCGACTTACATGATTCTGATCGAATAGGATCTATGTTAAACAAAGCCTGTAAGTGATTATTAATTAGTAAGCGACTGTTATCAAATCGCTCGCACAATAATTCCCATGCAATTTTATAGTTGTCACCTTTAAAGTCAATATTTTTAATAATTAGAGCGGCATTTCCTTGAAGAGAAGCCCGTAAATAGTGGAATTTATTAATGTTATCTATGCAATCACTGTTGTGTATAAGAGAAAGGAATGTGTCTTTAAATTCGAGCCAGTCTTGATAGCCGCCGCTGAAATGTGGTAAGTCAATTTTCGGTAGCCTAACCAAATTTCTCACTCGCCCACCTGATTCTGCATCGCTGAACTCCGCCACAGATCCGCTGCCCTTCCCCCCGGCAGCGAGCAGGCTCCTGGCTCTGGCCACCAGCGGGTAGTAGTCGTTGTCAAACTGCACACGCTCCGCGGGTACCTCATCGACTGGTGGCTCGTCAGATAGGATCTCGATTTCAGTCTGTAACGTGTCGAATTCCTCGCATAAGGGCTCAAATTTTCGTAAGCGGCACTCTAAATCTATGATTTGTAACTCTGTTAAGGCTTTAGAAGTTTCAATTAATTTAATGTGATTGCCGAAAATAGTGAGCTTTGATTTTATAGCTGAGCGTCTTTTAATCAAAGTTTTAAGTTCAGACATGATCAACAAGCAAACCTCAATTCGATGGAATGGCAACAGCTGATTTAAAATAACAAGCTACTTGATGCACTGTTATTTAATAAAGATATTATTATGTAAGCAAAAAATTATAACCAGGTAGCTAGGCTCAATGACTGTGCGTTTCGATTTGAAGTAAACAAGATGATTCATGCAATAGGCATTCAATTCAACGCTCGAGTTTTACGACGGCAATTAGCGCACAAAGCCTCGAATAAAGAAATTGTCAATAAAATAAACAGCTAAAATATTATAGATAACAGCGTATTTATGGAATGAATAGTATGAAGAATACGTATGAAGAATGCATAAAACACTGACTCAAGTTTTAGCAGCATGGGTATGAAATTGAGAAGGGAGAATATGAATTTCAATAGCAAAGAGAAGATGGAATAAGAGGAATAAATAGGAACGAACTCACAAGATGTCTTATCCTTTGTCCACAGTGACTTGACGGTTTGTTCGTCCTTCAAATGCCCTTCCTTGACCTTCTCGAAAGTCGTCGCGTAATGGCCGGCGCGTACGACTCGTTAAAGCTTCTTGATTTCTTGACACGGTTTATTCTCCAAATAAGCTTCAAGACGTTCTTAAAATCTTCTTCACGGTGAGAGGACCATATGTTGGTGATACTCAGAGGTGGTAAATGAAATAGCGGACTGTAAATATAGGTAGGTTCGTATATTGTTGGATTATAAGAACGCGCGCCTCTGGTCCGTGTCGTATGAGAAGTGAGTCGGCCGGTGGTCCGTGTTAGCAGCGGCGGCGGCGGGTCTCGGCTCCTCGTCCCCCGCTTTCCGCAAGCCGCTGTCGCCCTCCGGTCGTCGCAGTGGCTAACGGTGCTACGTTTTGTCGCCAACAAACACAACGTTATCTGATCCCAAACTAGGCAGAGCCTGTACTATGGTAACCAGACAACTGGTAAACATACTTATATATTTCTAAATACATACATATTATAGATAAATTACACTCAGACAGAACAAATGATTGTGCTCATCACACAAAGATTTGTCCTGGGTGGGAATCGAACCTCAGTCTTAGCTGTCTGGGTCACTAACCACTAGACTAACAAGCCAGTTAAAATAAGTAAAGTAAGTTGACTAGGGGATTATGTTACATATGTGCCATAAAAGTTAAAAAAATATTTATACTTTGTTTATAATCATTTTTTTACTTGAACAAAAACTGAAAAATCCAAGTAATGTTGTTAAAAAAATTTTTTTTTCTTAATAAAGTATAAATATTTTTTTAACTTTTATGGCTCAATCTTGTTAAGTATGTATGTAAGAAAGGCTCTACGAACCGAAAATTTTTACGACAATTGTTTAAACATTTTTTTTTTTCACTTACAATTAAGGCGGAAGTTCGAAAAAATTTTGTTAGTTAACAATTGTTTAACTTGTTGAAAAATAAACTTTAAGTAAAATTTCCAACGGGAATAAATTATTTATAGTGTTCAGAATACACCACAATTATTTCAAATTTTAAAAAAAATTCAATACCTTAAATAAATTAATTAATGTGCCGTACTCGCTTTTGACGCCGCGCGCTCAACCTAAAAATGTCGCGCATACCTATTTTCAGCGTAAAATTAAAATTATAAAAAATGGAGATAGAGTTCCGGGAGTTCAGAGTTTTTTATTGGAAATTTCCTCCTCATTCAGAATCTTTTTTTGAAATTTCTTAAATATTATTGTTTAATTTTAAGAGCAGTATCTCTATTTTGTACCATATTCAACTTGTCGACTAGACTATATACAAAAATTCAAGCAACAAGTCCACCAATAATAATCAACACTACACTGAATTATGTTACTCTTAACGTACATGTTTATTTTTATAACTGTCTAGATATTAAATAGGTATGTATAAAACTGTACAACTACTGGAATTCATTGTTAGTTAAGTTCATGCATGCTGTGTCTATCGCATCATATTGTACACTTGGTTTGTATTATAGTTTTTATTATTAGTTTAAAAAGCGTAACAATTGTAGATAGACCAATAAATAAATAAATATCCATTAAATAGATACACTTAAATAAATTACAATAATTAATATAAACTTATTTTGCTGCTACTCCACACCATGCGCAGTGACAGTGGTGAGGTCTTCAAGCTGTCAAGAACACACCAGTTCATCTGTAGTCTGCGAGCCCTCTGGAATGTGGACATGTGATTACTTATTAATTATGAAGGTTTAATCAAGTGTCTGTCTTTCTTTTATACCTAGGCAATCAGCATTGCATAGTCGGTGGGTAGATTTTCTTAGGATAATGTCCTTGTATGGTTTCATAGGATAATGTCCGTGTCGTGCCGGACGTAAAAAATATCACCAACCCATTTCTTCCCGTGGGTGTCGTAAGAGGCGACTAAGGGACTTACTAGAGAATGGGCAGCAGCGTTCTCCATGCATTTTACCATCATACTGCGATCGCCAACCCGCCTGCCAAGCGTGGCGATTATGGCAAATCCCCCCAAATCGGGGGAGGCTTATGTCCAGCAGTGGGCGTCTTTCGGCTGAGGTGGTGATGGTTTAAGCCCTTCATTTTGGTCATCGTCATAAGATTATCTACACGGTTTAAGCTCTATCCGCATTGAGGTGAATCTCATCATCGTCGTCATTACAACCGTAAGATGTCCACTGGTGGACACAGGCCTTCCCTAATTAGAGGGCTTTGCCATTATTTTATTAAGAGGCCGACAAGTGGAGTAGTATTTGAAGAAATGAGTGAGTCTCGTAAAATATTTAAGGGTCGACTGAAATGGTGCCAAAAAAATAAAGAAAAAATCTAAATGGACATCATAGCAAAACAAAGAGCCTCATGTAATTTTAGTGAATTTTGGAAATCGACTCGTAAGTTGGATATTAGGCCTGGACTTCCGCAGAGCGTAGGAGGGATCAGTGACTCTGGGGGAATTGCGAATATGTTTGTTTGTTTGTTTGGTGCAATCTCCTCTGGGTCCTTCTGTTTCAATGGGTGATGCTGAGTCTGGCCGTGAAGGGGTGAGACCACTAACACATTTCCCGGCTAAACAAGTCAAACTTGTCATTCAAAACATGAGCAGAGGTAAATCCCCCGGCCACGACGGACTCAGCATTGAGCATTTTAAATATGCTGGGGTTCACCTGCCGAGGGTCCTGTCTTGGTTTTATTCAATGTGCATTAGTCATTCTCATTTACCAGCCGAGATGATGCGAACTGTAGTTGTACCTATTGTTAAAAACAGGACAGGGGATATCTCGGACTGTGGAAACTACCGACCGATCTCTCTGGCACCACCTTTGCTAAAATATTGGACAGTATGATTGACTCATGTTTGAAAAAATATCTGCCTTTGCACGACGCACAATTCGGATTTCAACCTGAATTATCGACAGAAAGTGCTATACTGAGCTTAAAGAATACTGTTCAATATTACACTGACCGCAAAACGCCGGTATATGCCTGTTTCCTGGATCTCTCCAGAGCCTTCGACCTTGTGTCATATGATGTGCTATGGATAAAGCTGGGGGACAGGAATGTACCGGCGGAAGTTCTAAAAATCCTGCGGTATTGGTATGCAAACCAGACCAACCATGTCAAGTGGTCCGGAACGTTCTCTGAGTCATATGGGTTGGAGTGTGGTGTGAGACAGGGTGGTTTGACGTCTCCCAGGCTCTTCAACCTGTACGTAGATGATCTCATAGCCGAGCTCAGCAGTATGCGTGTCGGCTGCCGGGTTGGTGGTGTTAGTGTTAACAACATTAGCAACGCGGACGACATGGTACTGCTGGGCCCGACTGAGGGGTCTATCAGAGATATGCTGAAGGTTTGTGAGAAGTACGCCAGTACGCATGGTCTGGTTTATAATGTCAGAAAATGCGAATACATGGTCTTTAAGGCCGCAGGCAAGTGCCCTAACCATACTCCTAATTTCACCCTAAATGGCATGTGCATTAACAAAGTGGAACAGTTTAAATACTTGGGGCACATGCTTGCCGACGACCTTAAGGACAGTGTAGATATTGAGAGGGAACGTAGGGCACTAGCGGTCCGAGGTAATATGTTGGCCCGTAGATTCTCCCGTTGTCGTGATCCAGTCAAAATCACCCTATTCAAGGCTTTCTGTCAGGGTTTGTACGCGGGGGGTCTATGGGTCAGCTACGCCAAAAGATCGCTAGATGCCTTACGCGTCCAATATAATAATGTTTTTAGGATGCTATTGGGACTGCCCCGTTTCTGTAGTGCATCGGAGATGTTTACGCAACACCGAACTGACGGGTTCCACGCCCTGATACGCAAAAAAGTTGCTTCACTGATGCATCGGACGCGGGTCAGTAACAATAGTATCCTGAAAACAGTGGCGGAGAGTCCTTACTCCCCTGTTCTGAGGCATTTTGTGGAGAGGATGGTCAACTAGGTAGCTGTTCTCTTGCTTGATCATTCTCTGCACAACCTGCCTCTGAAACTTAATTCATTATGTGTTGCCAATATTGTTTGTGTGTTGTATTACTAACATTAGTTATAAGTTATTTTTTCACTAACAAGATGGATTTTATTGTTGTCCGAAACTGAATAAATAAATAAAATTAAATAAATTAAATTATCGCCTCACTTGGCAAGCGGGTTAGCGATCGCAGTATGGTGGTAATATGCATAGAGAACGCTGCTGCCTATTTTTTAGTAATTTCCATAGTCGCCTCTTACGACACCCACGGGAAGAAATAGGGTGGTGTATTACGTTCGGCACCACACGGACTGCGATCGTGTCCGTCAACTATACAGAATCGAAACCAGACAAGTCATACGAGTCCACAGAAATATAGTAAAAGTACATAAAAACTAAGTAAAAGTACTTACTTAAAAACGTAAATTAAAAGAGTGAAATTGTCAGAGAATATTAATATCAAAATTAATGCAGCAGAAGTAAACACTCTCTTTAGACAACTTACACACCTACGTACCTTGTGGCTTAGGTGAACCGATTTTTTTTTTTTTTTTTTTGGCAAATGACTGATTACGGAATAGCGTTGTGATACTCATAGTTGGCACTGCATGGCAAAGTCGCTTTTTGACCGTGTGATCTGATTCTACAACAGTGTTCAAGTTTTCTCAAAATTAAAACTATTTTTACACGCTTTGTATGTTTGTCTGTATGTTTGTATGTTTGTTTGTAACCGACTCCTTATAACGCGATTTTGACCCACTTTAAACGACCAGATTTCATTCAAACTTTACACACTGTCAAGGACCGATGACAATGCAATAATTTCATAAATTTGTGCCATTATCCTTGCCAGGGTTACCAGGACAGCAAAAAAAACTGTCTTCGAAAACTACGCTGACATACGTCACAAACTACGCTGACATACGTCTCAAAATTCGAAACACCCTAAAAAATAGAAAATAAATGATAGTTAAAAAAAAACAAAAAACACGCTGCCATTGAAAACCAAACTAAAAAGTAGAAAATAATGGAAAAAAAGCGTGGAGTGCCTGATATCAATAAAAAAATACCTTAAAAAGCACCCCACGCTTTTTTTCCATTATTTTGTACTTTTTAGTTTGGTTTTCAATGGAAGCGTGTTTTTTAGTTTTATTTAACTATTATTTTTTTAAGTAATTACTGGACCGATTTCGTTTATTTTTTGTGCCACCAAGTTCCGTGTGGTGCCGAACGTAATTAATAGCACCATCCCATTTCTTATCGCGATTGTCGTAAGAGGCGACTAAGAGACTAGAGAATGAGCAACAGCGTTTTCTATGTGCTTTACCACCTTGAACCTTTGAACATTTCAAGAAATTAATATAATTGTCTGACTTAGTTCACCACAAACTTCTTAGTGTCGAAGACTTTTCCAAGAGAAATAATGCCAAGGTGGTTTCCAAAGCATTAAAATAAATTGCTATCAAATTAAATAGAAAGCAGTGGACGTTTTAGCAGTCGCTTCATGTAAAATACTGATATTCAGCTACATCCAGTTAGACTGGAACCTGACCTCAGTTTAGGTAGGGAAGGCTGATGATGAATTAAATTGAAAAACAATTTGATTTATTAAATTGACTTTAATGGACAGAAACTAAAGAATTAATATAAATTATATAATAAAAGGACCGTTAAAAGAATATTTGTGCATATATTATTATTTTTTTCATAATTTTCTTTAATTACATCGAGACTTATTTTACTTGTAACAGACAAAAAAACTCAGGAACACTGCTATTTTTTCGGAGAAGTGGCTTTCCTTAAAGCCTTTTCCATTTTTATAAAATTATTCGGATTAAAGACACAGATCTCTCTATGGTTTTAAAATCGCAAGTAACGTCGATATCATCAGACATTCTGAATATTTCCGCTTTTTTTTGGACTGAACAGTTACCGGAATGATTGGAGTACCAGCGACAACCTCCCAAAAGTGGGCTCCAAGATGATTCACATGTCACAGGATTCTCTAGACTTTTAGTTATGGGTAAGGAATGAAGTCTGGTTTTGCTGTAGTCTGGGCAGGCAGGGCGATGCATCGACGGTTCTGGATGAAAATGAACTGGCACGAAGGAGTTATTGATAAAAGTTGCCGACCGGCTCTTCATTGTATCGTTGTTTGGCTTGCAGGACCCCTGCCCAGACCATGGCCCTTGAGCCTCTTCCAGGTTCTCTTCCAGCGAAGCATCTGTTCTGAATCTTCGAACATTACTTGGATTATCTTTACCGTTGCTATAGCTGAAGCATTTCAAGTAATTGACTATCGGGACGACTGATTGTTTAAAAAGCGTCGCTGTCAAAACCGAAACCATTTTACAATTTTTACTCAAAATCAAAATGGCAAAATGGTGTCAACAATTTTACAAAAACAGGAATTGTATTTGTGAACTCTTGTGACTCAATTTTGCTTCTGAGGAAGAGACACAAAGAAATTACGTAAACTTAAAATTTCGTGGTATTTTTTTTTTCTCAATGCTCGTTGTTTTCTGACAAATGGACCAGTGACAGTACCTTGACCAGAGAGTTTTAAGTTTATGGACTCTGATAGTTCTGCTTTTTAAAGAGTTCTAATAGGATAACTGCATCTTATTGCTTAAGAAGATGCGCGCGTAGCGTTCAAGCGGATAACACACTCTCAATCAGAATCCAAATCATTCTGAAGGATATTGCTAATCTGCCAGGGTCGCGAGATTTGTTCGAAAGAGATACCTTGGCCCTGGCATATAGGCAACTCTAGGGCCATGGGGTCCGAGTGCGCATTTCGTTTTTCGACCATGGCTAAAGCTAGCCTTCTGATCAAGTGAAGAGTCGACTAGCTGACTTTTGGCCAATGAATCAGCATTGCCATACAACGTGGCAAAGCTGTCAGCCTTTTGGGCACTTTTCTTATTTACAACGATTTTTTTTTTGGTGGGTGGGAAATCATCAAATGACGTCTCCCGCTCTGCGCGGAGCGGAAGGGCGTGTCAGACTTTTACTGACTAAAACCCACCCGTGCTTCTTCAGTTGCCTATATGCCAGGGCCACGGTAACTCTTTCAAACAGATCTCACGACCCTGGTAGGCATAGGTCCTAGCAGATTCCTTCAGTACTGCTAACATCTCTTTGAGGTGCGCGTGGAACACAACGCGCCGTCGATCCGAGCCTGGTCCTTACTGGGTGGCGAGCTACCCATTGCTCGTCGCCCGCAAGCTCGCGCCTACGGTGGCCGGGAGTCCGCGGTCGACTCCCAACGCCCGGGGCGTCTCCTCCTGCGGCGGCTAGGTAGGTGAGGACGCAGAGACTGCCACTCCCTCACACGCCCCGCCTCCTCCTTCACGAGCATTACTGCTTCGCAGAAGGAGGTGACGGCTTCCCATGCTCTCTCGCTCCGTACCATGGCTCGCAACAGGGCCGGACGCGAGAGGCCGCCGCCGCCGATCGCCTCCACGAGAACACGGCGGTGCTCCGCCCAGGCAGGGCACTCCTCCACCATATGCTCCACCTTGTCCTCCAGATGGTCCTCGCAATGGAAACACCTGGGCGTTTCCTCCCGCTTTATCCCGATCAGAAACTCCCCAAAGCACCCATCCAGAGGACCTGCGTTAGGCGGAAGGTGAGGACGCCGTTGCGCCTCTCTATCCACTCCTCAAAGAGGGGACTTACTGCTGCAATTGTGGCGTGCCCATATTGACAACGATGCAGACGCATTTATGAAGCCTAGCTTCTAAAAAAATATATTTTAATAATAATAAAATTAAATGTAAATTTACAAAAACTAACTTCACTGTGGTTGCACATTTAACCATACTCGGTAAAGTCTACCAACGTAGTGTTCCACGCGCGCCTCAAAGAGATGTCAGCAGCACTGAAGGGGTCTGCTAGGACCGATGCCTGTCAGGGTCGCGAGATTGTTCAAAAGAGATACCGTGACCCTGGCACATGGGCAACTGAAGGAACACGGGTGGGTTTTAGTCAGTAAAAGTCTGACATGCCCTCCCGCTCCGCCCAGAGTGGGAGAAGTAATTTGATGATTTCCCATCCAAAAATAATAATAAAAAGACCCACGAATAATAGTCGGGACCAATAGCGTAGCGTGCTTTCCGAGACACGTTTTAGTCAGTAAAACTGACACGCCCTCCCACTCGGAGAAGTCATTCGATGATTTCCCATCCAAAAAAAAAAAAAAGTCTACCAAAGACGTCCACCTGTGTCGTAGTCTATATAGGATGGTCCAGTATTTGGTGGGTCTTTACTTCGCTGTCGCTCCAAGAGAGTCGAGAGAGCTCAGTTATTTGCCTACTGATGGTCAACACTCCTCCCGGAAGGCACATTTATCTCAGACACTGTCTTAGTTAAACGTTGAGCCTGTAGCCACAGCAACTCAGGTAAAAACATATGCAATAAAAAAAACTGGAAAGAAGAAGTCTTCTTGCTCTTGTCTCAGATTTTACTGCCCCAAATCTTCGCCACTTCCACAGCTTCGTCGGTGGTAGTGCAGGAATAAATATTAACAAATTCCGATTACATAAGTAAACTTTTATTTTGATTGTCTTTTGAGTTCAACTGAATAAGTTAGCCACAAAACAGATCCCATTAACATGTCACTCTCTACCCTCAGGATTGTGGAGTGTAGGCTTGTCCTTTCTCTTCTTATGCTCCTCGATCTGTTGTTTTATTTGTTGTGTAAGAAGTCCTTGGCTCCTCGAGGGCACCGGGTTCACAAACCCAGGCATTGCCACGGGCTCCTTTTCTTCTTTAGCATTGACACCTGTCTCTGGATGCTGTTTATCTGTTTTCTCCGCATAATTTCTCACGGGTGGTCCACAAGCTACGAAGGTTCCGTGCACGACAGTCAAACATTCTGGATGATGCATTATATTTGAGCCCGTGGAAGGTACTCTGGGATGCATCTGTGTAAAGAATCTTATCATTTTGGCTTCGGATCGTGACGACTTACATGTTATGACTTGGAGTAGATTTTCAGGGTGTGAGTCGAATAGGTTGAAGTTTTTTTGAATGCATTTTCACACAATAGTATTTATAATAATCTAAATTAATGGTTTTATCATTTTGGACTTGGACACATTGTAGCAGATTTTGGCACATTACATGTGACAGATGTTAAAACATAGATTGCAAACATCTGTGAGCTAAAAAGTTTTATCATTATATGTGATTTAGGAATCATGGTTTGGAAAACTTATGAAAAAACTAAGTACTCATTATAATTATTTTTAATATTTTGATACGAAGTTCTTTAGCGAAGCTTGCGATAGGAGTAAAATTATTGAAATGATCACGTAACGAAAAAGCGTCATGCCCCCTCCATGCGACTTTTTATTATACACTAGCTTCCGCCCGCGACTTCGTCCGCGTCAAAATTTTGCTCCCATGACCCTTCCCGTCGCATCAAATTGCCTGCCATTTTTCATATATTTTTCGTTGCTGCTCCAGTTCTTTTAATCGTAGCTTAATGTTATATAGCCTAAAGGCTATATATGTTACAAGTTATATAGCCTTTCTGAATAAATAGGCTATCCAACACAAAAATATTTTTTCAGTTTGGACCAGTAGTTCCTGAGATTACCGCGTTCAACCAAACAAACTCTTCACTTTTGTAATATTGTCAATATAGATAATGGAAAAAGACATAGAGAAGATAGTGAGATAGTTTTCGAGGGTGCCGAAGCCAAACTGAAAATCCAAGAAGACGGACACGATTTTTTTTAATTTTATCATTGGTGTCATCGTTTTCGCACCCTCATATTTGAGGGTGCTGAAGTCGATACTCAGAGGGGTAGTTGCGGAACTTTTTATCGGTAGGAATTGGTTTAATATTCATAGTTAAACAACATTCATTGCGTTATTTACGTTGCTGAGCCGACAATTTAGTCGAACAAAAGACGCAATGGTTTAGAAATAATCTTCAATCCCATTCAGATTCTGATAAATTGTGCGTTTCGCAATAAGGGTGCAGGTCAGTACAAACTTTGATGAATATGAAGATGGAGTAAACGACGTTACATTCAGAGTTGAAGAAAAAGCGTAAGAAACTTCGTTTTACGCTGGGTCCCAAGTGTGTAATATCATGTATCGGGTAGTGTAATGCCAATAGTGTGGACGGCATGCAAACTCAACGTGAATCCTGTATGTGTTTGACTGCCAGAGCTTTTGGATTCGCGCTAAAAACCGAGATCCGATGGACCGGCTCGAGCGCCAGCCGGAGCGTTACATGCTCGTTGTGCCGTGCATATGCGGCATTTGCGTTACATTACACGATCCATTCAATTACACACGTCTGGACTCGGCTTAAAGGATCGCCCCTAATCCAAGTGTATGTAAGAATTTAACAACGAAATGAGATGAACATTTAATTATTAACAATTATGATGACTTTCGACGGCGTATATAAAATATCATCTTCATTATCATTCAGCCGAGAGATATCAGCTGAAGAAAATAGGTCTCCCCTAAGCATCACCCCAACGACTGGTCCTCTACTTCCTCCTTCCTCTACCGACGTTATATCTCCGAAACTATTCCCCGCCGCACTGGAGGATGTCGTCAAGGTGGACTGGAAAGGGGCTGGCATCATCAACAATGGCGAGTACATCACTCACCTTCGGTTTACCGATGATATAGTTATCATGGCTGAGACTATGGAGGACCTCAGTACAATGCTCAATGACCTCAGTAGAGCTTCCGATGGAGTGGGTGAGAAACGGCCGTCTTGACGCCATTATTCTTGTTTCATTATTTTCACGCACTCTTTCTAAAGCCCTACTGAGGTCATCTACTACTTATTTCAATTCGCATGGGCATTATGTATACGGCGATCGAATCATCAATTGATTTTCAAGCACAAGTTTCAAGGACTTTACATAAAGCCTAGGTGTTATACATTTTGCCTTAGGCATTTATTGTACAAAACGGCGACAGTATGCAAACGGACAGTGCCGTATATTGACGAATTATACAATCTGCCTTCGATAGGTCCAACTTTTAGAGGATCCGCTGCACTGCAATGCATAGATCCTAATAAGAAAATAATATAATCATTGTAGAGGAAAATCAATGGTATCAGCTGAGTAACATAGTTCATATGCCGTGGTTCACTCGTAACAAGAAAAATAACAATACAATCAACTAATCTAAGACGTAATAATTAAACACAGAATGCATAGTATGTACTGAATATAATCTAAAATATTTAAATGAATAATATTATTATAATTCACATAATTAGTTTTTGAGCATTTAAATTTATAAAAAACCTATGCTTCTGTAAGTTCCTCTCCCTCTTAATCTTCAAGGAATACAGGCTGATGTTATGTGGATGTAAATTTATAAACTTCATTTAGGTGGCTTCTCTGAATAGCCAATCTGTTCGCCTCGCTTCAACTTCTGCTTAATTTGTTTGAGTTGCTCTCTCTGCTGTTGGTGGAAATAACCTTCTTCCAGGGCAGCCCCAAGTTTTCCCAGTCCACCCCCTGCTTCCCTTATCGAGCCCCCTGAACCACCCCCTTTTCCCGCCCCTGAGCCTGGAGTTCCGGCTGGAAGTGTAAAATCTATAGGTGCATTTGTACACAATTTATTGCTACATCTTGTACGATATTTTAAAGATAGCTTTCTCCACAGTTTTGTCCCCTGCCCTCGTAAATTCCCGGTGAACATCAACATCATTGAAATTACACCAACT
This sequence comes from Aporophyla nigra, assembly GCA_947507805.1. Taxonomy (NCBI): domain Eukaryota; kingdom Metazoa; phylum Arthropoda; class Insecta; order Lepidoptera; family Noctuidae; genus Aporophyla; species Aporophyla nigra. The sequence goes on along the minus strand of OX382292.1, from coordinate 17,533,477 downwards.
CTTAATTTATGGCTCTTGGAGATCACTCAATTTTGCTAATGTTCACGTGCAATTATAGACCTTGGACCGCAGGCGATGGTCGGAGCGAATTTTCGATGGTCACTCAGGAGTTTAGTTTTTCGTTTTTTTTTTTTGTTTTTACCACTAGACATATAATTTTGACATGACAGCTTTGACATATGATTCACACATCAAAGGTTCGATGCCAGTTGCAATTTTATATGTCAGAAAAGTTTTTATGTTTGTTAAGTCTAGGCCAAAAAAAGTTTTATATTTTTATTTTGTCCGTATATTACCTATTTTATAAACACAAGAGGTGTCGCAGGTGCACTGCCAAGGTGTTGCCATTCCACAGACAAAGCTGAAATATCTCATGTGTTTGTAGTAAATTAAACAAAGCGTGTGTTTCTTTGCTAATTAATTTCTGAATATTTAAATTAATGACTGTTCAAAATTTACTTTACCGATAAAATAATTTGTTTCACTAAATTGCACAAATGTGTCAAATTAACACTAATTATTTTCTTACGTATAAAAGGGGATAATAATTAGGCCCTCTCAGTACTTCGTATTCAGTGGGGTTATGAAGAAAAAATGTAACTGTTCTTGTAACTAATTTAGATTGAGTCATCGTAATGGATTTATTGAAGGTAAGCCAAGAATACAGACACACTATAATAGGAAATTTGCTGCTTAAAACGTAAAATTTTAAAACGGTCCATAAAGAGGAATTTTATATTAAAGCATAAGTGGATAGGTTAATCTTGATAATGTTTATTTAATTTACTTTCAGGTCTCCTTACTTCTATTTTCTGCTGTCTTATACGTACAACCAAGGTAATATTAATTTATTATTTCAAATTTTTAGTAACTAACGAAACTATTACGGATAGTGATATATTTCTCTCATGAAATGTTATATAATTATAGTTGATAATGCCATTTTAATTTCAGCACTACCAACAAACCTAAACGCTTGCAATACAATACAAGAAAAGTAAATAGTTTACCAGATGACAATAAAAACTGTTTCTGTTACCCAGATGGTCAGTTACCAACCGTCCAACAACTATTAGACTCACAAAACAATGGTCAGGAACGTTTGGTCATTTACCTATACAGAAATGGCCTTACCAATGAAATTAAAATGTACACACCAAATGCTAACAAGCAAGTGCTTATACCAGATATACCCTATGAATTTGGTGATGGTCTCGTCACTGTCACCACAGAAAATCTTTACACTTTGTTATACAATAACCCTCATAAGATAAAAGTGTACAATGACCATTTTGAGACGCTCATCCCCACAGTAACAGACTCCATGGTTATTGGACTAAACACGGGTGCAATAGAGCATATATACCCAAATGGTGAAAATTATTTAAATCCAAATAACAATTATAAAGGCAATGAATACAGCTTGGCTAAGAACATTATAATAGCTAATGGACCAAATGGTGACGTGGTGAACGAGCCACAAAAAGAATCGACAAATATGCCGAACAATGTTTTTCCTGAACCGTATGACAATAACAAGTTAACACCGGAGCAATACTGGATGGTTAATAACTACCCATATATGAAACCGGACGACCCGCTGGCTATACCGCTCAATCCTCAAGGTACCCCGGGCAACCCTCAAGGTATACCGCTCAATCCTCAAGTTACCCCGGGCAACCCTCAGGCTATACCGCTCAATCCTCAAGTTACCCCGGGCAACCCTCAGGCTATACCGCTCAATCCTCAAGTTACCCCAGGCAACCCTCAGGTTATACCGCTCAACCCTCAGACTAACGCGAATAATGTGCAGACCATACCAGAAGATTCTCTAGCTTTACCATTGAACTCTCAATCTTCTCCTTACAAGCTTCAAATTACCTCGATCAATAGTCAGTCCATCCTGCCCAACCCTCAGGTAATCCCAATTAACTCTCAAGATTATCTAGTCAACCCTCAAAGTAGCCCTCAAGCTTTTCCTGGATCATATGTGGGTGGACTCGATCAGCATGTTGTGTATACGTTCCAAGCTGATCAAGGATCAAATAAATTACAACCGGGTTCACAAGACCTTAGCAACCCTTTATCCGCTCAATACATGACCTTTAACCTTTGGTTCATTCAACAAATGCAGAGATTCCAGAACATACACTTGCCAAATGATATAAAAACTATCGACAGTAATTTACTTAGAATACTGGTGCAGAAGACATTCTACGAAAACAATATCTATGTCAGTGCTGATGGTGTGATAACTGACGCAAAAGGAATAGTTATAGACGCATCTAACTTGGAGCTGCGGCCTTTGTTGTTAGGTGAAACATTCAATCACCAAATCCTGCAAAATGCTCATAAATTAATAAAATTGCCGAAGCATTTGCCATATTTGGAAGGTATATTGGTCACACTTGTGTCTCCACCTCAGATTTTGGGCATAATACCGTTAGGCAAGACTTACCTACCTGAAACTTCCTACATGGCCCAGTCATTAGGTGGGTTAACCACCGCAAACGGCAGTAACTTTTATCTTGATAATTATGGAAACGCTGTATCTTATTCAACTTCAGCGAAAGTACCGTATAATTTGGCTTACAAAAAAATATATGAAGGACCACCCAATTACATACCATACTCATACTCTGGGGCTAATGAAGTGCCAATATCTGGAAATTTGAAGACAGTGACTTACAGTAAGGCCTTGCCCATTGCTTATCCATACATAATTGGAAACAAGGAACCACAATTGGGTGAACGTAACTATTGGAGTAGTGGGCCATATCACACTGTTTCACAATTACCTTTTCCTACAACTAACTGGAATCTTCAAGAGATGAAACAGCTTTTGGGATTAAGAAGAAAAATGTCAGATGCAAAAATAGAACATCATATCGAACCATCATTAAAGAATGGGAAAAAAGGGAAAGGTCGCAAAAAACCTACTGGTAACGGGGATGTTTCAAAGGAAGTTACTACAGCTGAACCATTTCCAAGTTTTAATTCATCGGAATCTGGTAGAAGATTTCCAGCTCCCTCACTTAAAGGCGTAATGAAGACGCTTTTATATCTCCTCAACGATTTACCAAGTCGGAGAGGCTTAAATGGCACAGAAGAAATTGATAAAGTCAATGAATCAGAAAGTAACAATGATGGGGGAGGTCCTGATTTTAGAATCATTGGAGGAAATGCTGCTACGGGCAGTGGTACACCTCTAAGTAATAAAGGAAGAAGTGGTTCTCCGGAATATGCTTAGACAAGCGGAACTGTAAAAGCAATTAATTTTTAATTTAATGTTATAGCACTTTTTTGACGATATTATAAGTTTTTAGGTATAAGTACATCGTTCTTTAAAAATGAAACGGCTTGATAATGGATTTTTGATCACAGATAGTTATTAAATAAATGAGTTTGGGTGGCATCATTACACTGATTTTGATTTTAATAATAAGCTTTTGCACTTGCCCTTTTTCAGGCTTCAGCTGAACGCATGGTTAATTTTCTTTCGCATTGCTTACCATTGTTTTTGGTTTGCTGACACAGGTATATAGCACGAGCATTCCTAGTCATAAAGGCCGAGATTTAAAATGGTAATCGTTACATTTGCCAGTGTAGCTAACTTAAGTGATTATAATTTTATTGTTGAATAAACGACATCTACCATTTTTTCTGGAAACCAAGTAGAACAGACAATACTAACTTTTAATAATTCAGCTTAAAATAAATAGATGTCGTTGTTCTAATATACATATCAACGCCATCTATGAACAAACTTAAATATTACTTACATCACTCTGCAGGGAAATAATATTACTGTGACTCAATAGATGGCGTGGGCCTATTTAGTTTATACTAACCACACCAGGTAGCGGTGATTAATATTCCAAGTAAGTCATACAAGAATAAGTAAGTTTGTGGCCTAATAACTTAATAGTAGGTTAAGTTAGTTATTAGACTTAAATAGTGTCCTAATTCAGTACTTAGAAATATTAAAACAACGTAGCTATGATTTGTTTACAATCCCCGCGTGCATGCAACCTGTCCGTCAAGTTAGCATTCGAGTCGAGCTACTAGTAAAACCCGCAGTCAGTGGCCGCTAGTCAGTCACCGAATGCTGTACCAGTCATATTGGTGCGCTCTAAAAATATCTTTACGCGGACAGCGGCATGTTAAAACGAACAAAATAACTAGACTTTTCAATGACAATAAGTATGAAACAACTTTTTAAGTGATCTGAAGTTTTTGATTCAGCGTTTTCGTCGTGTTAAAACGGGGTTTTGACCTAAAGTTGATATTATAGTGAATTCGCGGTATTCTTGGTGTGTCCTATTGTTTGTGCATGGAATCAATGTTGTACCTATGAAAGGATGTTATCATTCACAAGGTACTAGGAAACTGTATTTTCTAAATTTCATGGGATTTAAGAGCTGGTGAGTGTTGTTTTTTATTATTTTATTTGTGTTTACTGTTAAGTTTGAGTCAAGTTAGCGTTAAGTTATTTTCAGGACACGTTTAATTTTTAGTTTTAAAGTCTTTATAGAATAAAAAAATTAGGTATTAATATAAAAAATCTGTTTACGATCTAATAAGTTTCTAATATACTCAATCCTATATAGGTACTACTTACGCACAAAAATAATTAAATCTAAACAAAGTTCAAATTTGCTAGTTGTTATTTTAATTTTAACAGTGAACTGAAGGCCAGAAAAGGACATTACACTGATCATTTTCTCAAATAAGTAGGTATATAAAACAAAATATTTACATATGTAGGTACCTCCATATTTCTTTCTCAAAGGTACCTACGAATGTGACTTTTTGACTCACAATATTGGGGAAACCACCAAATAAAAAAATGCTTACAGTATATCAATAGGTAAATAAGTAGGTATCTTACGTATCGACAAATTAAAGATTATCATAAAAAAGTAGCCTTTAAAAAAATCTTGGAAGGTAGCTGGACAGAGCAAACACTTCGGTAAGGGAATAATTATATAAAAAGCATATGAAGCAGTGGTATTAAATGTGAATAATTCAATAGAATCTGTTCAGAATCTAATTACATGCTTTATAAAGAGATAATTCCATTAAATCGAGACTGCCTTCAATTTGAATTACATAAACCGAACCAAATGAGAAGCTTGCGAACTGCCGAAAAACAACCATGAAATTAATAATCAATAAAATATTGACAAAATACCATTGGCAATCGTAGCGGCGCCGACGCCGGTAAACAGTAACTTTTCGCAATTTACGAATAAAAAAACAGCACGTTGGCATTGGTCGGCGTCCATTGCCATCAGACCTTGTCTGCACCGCGAGGCACCCTTGCAAAACTGTCATTGTACCACTAACTAAGGTTTTGCAACTTTTTCTTGTCTTCTACCAGCATTCCGGTCAATGTTACCATGATTTTAAATTAAGAGTTCCATAGATTATCGACTGATTGCGAAGTGAAGATTTTTTTTTTTTTAGTGATCTTTTTTACGATAAGGAAGGTTATTGATCATGCTATCAGTTATTTCGTCTTCACTTAGCTTACCATCTGACAATTAAAAATCCTAGATTTATTAGGAATCAGTTTTGTGTCTGTTTTCCTTTAACATACTTCGAATATCTTTATTGCCGGATTTTCAGAATTCACTTCTTTTCTTACAACCAGAGAGGTTAGGCAGAGTTGTACTATTCGTCGTTTCTTTTTTTTTCGGTGTTTTTTTTTTTTTGTTACAGCAACATTTCGCCAGTTATGATTAAGTCTCATGTAGCAGGATGCGAGCGAATTGTGTTCAGCCGGGCACAAAGCTAGACTCCGGGCTGCTACTGAGGAATTCCTGATGGGAAACCCCAATTACACATAGTAAAGTACTCAAATATCTTATGGTTTAGGTACTTACACAACCGTGTCTCAATTAAGTGACTTCCACACACCTATCTTCAACGCCACCGCAACTTTGCCCGACCTGAGATTCAAACCATAGACCTCATGGTGCGCAGTAACTCTTAGACTAACGAGGCATGTCATCTTTTAATACTCCGTCTTCCTGTGCTGCTTTAGCCATACATGCTCAAAACTTTCCTTTCTGCATCTATCAGCCACTATTCATGTAGTCAATTCACCAATTTGGATAAGCGTCCTTGACCTTACCTTTGTTGTTAACTAGTTCAATTGCCTTAATTAACTACTAGCTTACAAATCTCGTTATTCCTGGCTTCATCTAGGTAATGAGTCTGCTATTACGGGGCACGTTGGACCACATCGTCCATTGACTAAATTGTACAATAGACTACATGAAACCACTGAATTACCTAATCAGTTTATCACAATGAGTAATGTTATATATACAGGAAACGTAAATTGAAGGATGTCTGCCTAATTTGATAGATATGACAATGGATCGACAAATGCTGAATTAAATCCAAACGGTGAAAGGAAATTTCGTGAGGAAACCGGCATGCCCAAGAAACAAAAATTCGAAGACATGTGACATCTGCCAACCCGTACTGGGCCCGTGTGGATAACAGCCTACTCCCCCTAACAGAGAGGATACCTGTGTCCCAGCAGTGAGAACATTATAGGCTTATTATGCTTGTAACATATGCCAATGTTGGTAATAATAGTTTAAAAAGGTTTAAAAAAAAAACTAAAAAGTAGAAAATAATGGAAAAAAAGCGTGGGGTTCCTAATATCAATAAAAAAAATACCTTAAAAAGCACCCCACGCTTTTTTTCCATTATTTTCTACTTTTTAGTTTGGTTTTCTATGGAAGCGTGTTTTTTAGTTTTTTTTAAAACTATTATAAATTTTCTATTTTTTAGGGTGTTTAGAATTTTGAGACGTATGTCAGCGTAGTTTTCAAAGACATTTTTTTTGCTGTCCTGGTAACCCTGGCAAGGCTAATGGCACAAATTTATGAAATTATAGTATTGTCATCGGAGCTCGATAAGTCTACAGAGCTTGAATGAAATCTGGTCGTTTAAAGTGGGTCAAAATCGCGCTATAAGGAGTCGGTTACAAACAAACATACAAGTGAAGCTAATATAAAGCGTGTAAAAAAAGTAGTCTTGCCGACAAGAAATAAACTCTTCTTTTTGAGGGAAACTTGTGAGCCGTTCATGAACAGGTAAAATAATGAAGGTCATATGACCTTGATGTGGTCAGAGGCAATGATTCGGAAACAAAAATAAGAGAAAATAATCATGAGCGAGAAGTTATTAAGAATTATTGTTCTTCGAATAAGTTGCTGTTGTGGTTAGCGAAATCGAAAATTAATGGCAACTGTGGTAAAGTAAAATGAGTACAAATTCGATGTAGTAAAGACGACTTTGTCGAAATATAATAAAATATTCAATAAAATTTAACATACATACATAAACTCACGCCATCTTTCCATAAGGGTAGGCATGAACGATAGGCCGCTAATACCTGCTACGATCCTCACATACTTCTTTTATTATGTTTATACATCTGGTACACACACGCACGCTGGTTGCGATTACCACGTATCTGACCTCTCCGAACGACATTACCAATACGGTCACTATATGTACAATCCTAGGGCGTCCCGTCCCGGCGATTCCACTGACATCTAAGCAGCAGAAATTAGCAGCCCTTATTTATTCTGTCAACATGACCAAACCATCTAAGCATAACCCGCACCGTTTGCCTTATCACAGTTATCACATAATTCCTCAGCCAAATATATAATTATCAGACAATAATGTTCCGACTGCTAGGACATAAGCCGCACAATTTTTTTCTTTACGGTTTTAGAGCAGTGGTGATGAAATAAATTATACACAATAACGCGCCTGACTGGGTTGGAACCCACGACGTAAAACTCGTAAGACGGGGTCTTACTACTGAACCACAACTGCTATTTAGATAAGATATACAGTTTCGAAATGGAATATATCCTAGCCATCTTAGTCTGATGAACTTACTGTACGAAGAGTTAAAAAGTATGTTATAAATATAACATACTTAGATGGCAGTGTAACCGTTTGAAATTAAAACCGCAAACCATTGAGAATTTAATTAATGAATTGTAATTAACCCACGTCATTGATACTGTAGGTAATATAAATTACGGAATTGAGGAAATTAGCATTGTCATTTCAATTAATTAATGCCTTGATGCCACCGCAAGATACAAAAAATATGCCGACTAAGGTAATTGAAAAAGCATTATTAAAGTGTTAGCAAACGGACCAGACAAATTGTAATTGATAGAAACGCCGTACAGAATTACATTACGAACCTATGCTTAGATTTAAAGTTACATAAAGTTCAATTAATAAATTCAACACAAAGACCACCTCTTTGGTCTCGTGGAGCGCTACTGCTGAGCTCTCTGTCAAGTTCTATTCCGAGGTTGAGCAAAGTGTGCCTGTATTTATATTATTGCCTTTACCATGTTTTTGTAAATATGTGAGCACCATGTATCTATCATATAATCAATTTATCTCTCATTGCTTCATTTTCAGTTCTTTTACCTGTTGTGGTATGGTATTTTTTTTATTGTAGGTGCATCGTCTTCACATATAATTGTATAAATATTGTATATAAATACTGAAAACTATTTTAAAAGAGTAACGGTGGAGTTTCTTGCCCATTATTCTCCATACGAATCTACTTTTTGGAAGGGGCAACTAGAATCAATTCTTTTTTTCATGTAACAGTTGACGTTCAAAAGTGCCTTTTTTGGGCCTAATTGAAATAAATGCTTTGACTTTGACTTTGTGGTTGGCTTTTTCCATCTGGAACTTCTCAGCAGCAACCCCGACAAAAGCATTCTGGATTTGGGCTCGGTTGATGGCAATAGCGATGCCCCCTATTACATGGGACTTAAAACATAAGTGGTCTTCTTCTTCTTTCGTGTCGATGGTACTTGTACACTTTATATCGTTTTAGCCCAGTAGGTGGCTACGTTTATTACGGCATCAGTGGCATTTTTGAGATCATCTGAGGTGCAGGTGAACGGGTACTTGGGACACTCCAGCAGGTGGGTCATGGTCTGATCAGACGTACGGCACTCGCACTGGGTGTCGGATGAGTGTGTAATCCCCCACTTTAACAAATTGTGTCTACAGCGGCCTACCTGGGAACGCAATCGATTGAGAGCTTTCCATATAGGCCACTGCAGATCACGGCCAGAAGGCAAGTGTTCCTTGGGTTCAACAAAGTCGGGATGGATAGTTGGTGGGTGATGGATAGTTCTCTTGCCATAGTTTGGTCCTCACAAAGGGTGGTTTGTCCTGGATTGCCTGCGTAGAGCGTAAGAAGCTCCTACGACTTTTAAACCTGCCTGGAGTCGTCTTGTAATCGTAGAGGGGATGTCTGGAATCACATTCTTGGTTATTTTTTGCCAGCGCGCATGCGACATCCTTTCGTACGGCAGGTAGTGCAATTTCTGCAAGCGGGTAGAGCTTGTTTAGAGGAGTTGGTTTTAGGCAGCCCGATATTAACTGAGGTGAACTGAGGGTGTACTATAAGTACGTTACTCTTCGGGGATTAGGCATCGTGCTGTTAGAAAGGGAGTGATTGTTAGTACTACAGGTAGCCTACTATAGGTAACCTCTGTCCAGGGTTGACTGCTTCGGGGGAACAACAGAGTCTTTCGTTTTGAATTTTCGTTTTCTTGCCACCGACTTCCCAAATTGTAGTTATTTTTCACTTCGTAGTGTATTTTTGGACGTCGGTTATTTTTTTTTACAAAATTATGGTTATTATTTTATAGTTGTACTTACGCCACAAAAATTCGTATACCTTCATTTGCTAAGTGACAGCGACAGGCAGTTATTATAACTGTATCAACATATACTCAGTGGAAAGATCACTTATGGTAGATACCCCACACTAATCTAATCGCGTTATCGTTCATTTGTCGCGCAAATACTTAATGCAAATTTAAGACTTATATGGTTTTCACATGGATCCTTTTGTCCAAACGGAACCAAATTAAAATGGGACCAATCGGAAAGCACCAGCTTTCAAATAAAAAAAGAATTATCAAAATCGGTTCACTCAGTCAACAGTTATGAGGTAACAAACATTTTTAAAAATACAGTCGAATTGATAACCTCCTCCTTTTTTTGAAGTGGGTTAAAAATACGTATCACTGAAGGTAATTCAAGAACCACTAATCAGAACTTGACCTTTAATGTGACTACTCTATAAGTGTACTTACTCTATATTAATCAAGTAAAGATTTTTTTTCCAATCGGTTTATAAATGACGCAGTTCTAAAGTAAAAAATATAAAAATAGAACCGATTTAAGAATCGCCTCCTTTTGTTAAATTGATTTAAAACGAACAAAAAGTTCATTTGATTAGGTCAACACTTGTAACAAAAAGATTCATACCATATGTGGAGATATCCAAATTTTTTTGCTCATAACCTTGCCCACATTTAAAAGTCGAATATCAAAGTGACTTCAAGTAGCTGTAGTCAAGTCTGTAATAGACAAAAAAGCCGTTAAAAACTTGAAAACTTATAAAAAAAAGTTACCGCTTCCGTGGGTACGCTCTTGAAATTATGTATTTTTTAATCGGTTTTCATAAAATTATTTAAAAATGGAACTAAGAAGTGTAGTCTATATAATATAATCAGACCATGAAGCAGAATTAACTGTATCATAAGCATGCGGAAAGTATTGAGTATGAATGTCGATGGCTGTAAGAGTAGAGGGAGACCAAAGAAACGATGGATGGACTGTGCCAATTAGGATATGGATAGAAAGGGGGTGACTAGTGAGATGACGACTAATAGAGAAGTGTGGAAGAAAAGAGATGTTGTGCCGACCCCCAATGATTGGATAAGGGCAGAAGAATGATGAAAAATGAAGTATGAAGATATTTCAGCTCCGAATTAATTTTAGGCGGCAATTCGATAATTTGGCGAGAATTAGGTGTGAAATTTCAAGGACTCAACACATTTAGGCACATTTCGTAACATGAGAAAGAAGAAAGACATAACTCTCTCTCTCTCTCTCTCTCTCTCTCTCTCTCTGTTCTCTCTCTCTCTCTTTCTGTTCCACCTCTAAGGAGTGGAACTTTTTAAAGAATAAAAAAGGAACAGACGTATGCGCAATTTTATTAGCTTTTTGTTGACAATATTACTTAATTTTAGCAACTGCGTAATATTACATCACCTAGGTGTTTGACAACATCATTAGTTTTATTTACTTGCTTGGTTACTTTTAGTGAAGTGCACGTGATATTATCAAATCGGTATATTCATAGCTTCTCGAAAAAATACTTCTTCTGTACTTACCTATTTTATATTTTTGCGTCTTTATTCTTTGTCTAATTCTTTTTGACATTTGATTTTCCTTATTATTTATACAAGCTGCTTCCCTCGAATTCGTCTCCGTGTCATTTATAACTTCTTAATTTAAATATCAAGGATAAAATTAGCCCTCTCCAGGTCCAAGTCTACCTAACTGTATTCATAAAGATCGATTGGTATTGATCTTTATGAACACAGATAGGTAGACCAATGATAGGCTGACCAAAACCATTGAGGTTTATTCGTGAAAAGGTTATAGTCTGAAGGTCATAGTTACTTTCGCAATTCTAAATTAGAATGATATTATCTGCTTCAGTAACCAGTGGTGGCCTAGTGGTAACGGCCGTGTGAGTGACGTGCCGAGTAGATCGATGGTTCGAACCCTGATAGGCACTTAAGTCTTTACTTTGTGTAAAATTATTTCATCACAACTGCTCTCAAAACGGTGAAGAAAAACATCGTGAAGAAACTGTCATTTCCTAGAACAAAAAAATCTAATACATATGGTATCTACCATCCCGCACTAGGCCCGCATGGTAGATTTTGGCCCTCTCTTGTATCCCAGCAGTGGGAACATTAAAGGCTAATTGTGCTAAGAGCAAAAAAATAGGAGTATTTTAAGGGGCCCAAGATAGAACCTTGCGGAAAACATACTAATTATCTCGTTCAACAAGTCATTTTATTTTTTAAATGGTAAACGAAAACATTGTGAGAAAACCGGAATGTTCTGGGATCTCACAGAGAGAACGCTTCATCATCATCATCATTTCAGCCGTAAGACGTCCACTGCTGGACTTACGCCTCCCCCAGTTTGGGGGGCTTTGCCATAATCACCACGCTTGGCAGGCGGGTTGGCGATCGCAGTATGGTTGTAAAATGCATAGAAAACGCTGCTGCCCATTCTCTAGTAAGTCCCTTAGTCGCCTTTCACGACACCCACGGGAAGAAATGGGGTGGTGTTATTCTTTACGTCCGGCACCACACGGTACGCTTGTATCCCAGTAATTTGAATATTATAGGCTAATAATTATTTTGCGATGGTATGGCTTTGCAAAAAAATCCCACGTAAATCTTCTGCCTTATCACGTCAGTAATAAGAACCATCCCATAATTTTATTCGATGCTAGCTATGTATTAAATTTCATCCTCCTTAGTAGATTCGTCCACAGTTATTGAATTACATGCAAAGACAAACAAGACATTCGAGTCACGCGTGAAATTCCTGAATAACTTGGCACAAGGGATCTAGAATAATGTAGGTGCATTCATATTCTAGTTGGGTATTGTGGCTTCGGACTAGGCTGTTCATTCTAATTTGATTCAGAAGTTATATTTTAAAATCTTTTAAGAGCACACCGAACTTCTGGCGCCAATTGAATTGTAGCGTGGCGGCTTTGTCAAGAATAGGTTTTTGCGCGCGAATTTTGGTATTTCCTTCGTATTCATCATCATCATTTCAGCCATAAAACGTCCACTGCTAGACACAGGCCTCCCTCAATTTGGTGGGCATTGCCATAATCGCCACGCTTAACAGGTGGATTAGCGATCGCAATATGGTGATAAAATGCAAAGAGGTCGCTGCTGCCCATTCTCTAGTAAGTAGTAGTTAGTCGCCATTGCCTTTCACGACACCCACAGGAAGAAATAGGGTGATAACCTTCGTATTAAAAACAAATTCACATTTTAAAATATTATAATAATAACATGTAATAGTTTTGTTATCATTAAACTGATGGCCCTCCGTATAGTATTTACGATTTCTGGATATTTCTTTTTTGTTTCTAGGAAACTACAAATAATGGTCTTACATTTTACAATTTAACACATTAATTGCATAACGAAGTAATAACGATGCAGAAAGCGATCAAATTATAGCGAAATAATTGCGTTCATATGATCTCTTGCTTGCAATCGTAGCGCCCTTCAGCAAACATCAGATGCTTCACTTTTTATTCATTTTTGTCTTTCATTCGACATTTTTTACCCGAAGTGAAACATCTGAACCCAAAATTATTCAGAAGTGACGTTAGTGGCTGACCAGTGTTCTCTTTCCCACTAAGTCAGCAATTATTTTTACCCAAATTCATTAGCTATAAACAAAAAATTCAAATCTAGATAAACAAGGTTAATTTATTAGTATTTATTTTATTATTTTTCCTCATGCAAATATTATGACTTCTAAATTTTTAAAGGATACAAAAAATATTCGTTATTTCAAGATTCCGTGATGCTCTTCATATCTAAACTTGATTTTCCTGAATTGCAATGTCATTCAAATCAAGTATTTCGTAGATGACGTCATAATATTCAACTTGTGTTTATTTCCTTGTATGAATATGTCAAATAAATGCATTGTTTGGTAAATGAGAAGATACTCTGAATATAATTTGTAGAAATAAGATGTAGCCTTTAACAGGCAAACTGTAACCATGTCATTTCAGTCACCAATCTACATGGTCTTCACATGTTGTGACCAACAAAATTATATCCGTTTCTTTTTTGTATATATACACATTGACGTTGATAATTTTTATATATACAGTGACATGAATATTTACTTTGTAAAGTATCATATTGTTTTAATTATTGTGAATGTGAAGACTATGTGGGTCTTCTTTTTATTTTTTATTTTGGTTTCTTTCTTTCTCAGCAATCATGATCTGGCAGTTTGAGTATTTTATGTGGCCTACCCGAATGTCTTTTCTTTGGTATTGTTCGTCACAGCGTTGGGCTCCTTATGTTCCGAGTTGAGCTAAACGATTAGTGACAAATGCTTGCACTGACTGGACAGGTCCACTCAATCTGTGTGGTTCTTTCCTCAAAAGACCATTTCAGTCACCAGTCTACATGGTCTTCATATGTTGTGACCAATATTATGTCTGGACTTTTAAAAGAGACTGTGACCTCTGAGTTTGTTTCGGCCTTTCTTCTCAGAGTAGTCAGTTAGGAAACGCCGAACTCATCTAGTTTAAAAAAAAATATCATTGACATGTAAAAGTGTTTGTACAAACCTACTTACAGAAATAAAATCATTTATCATTTATCATGAATTCAGCTCATGATTCTAGATCCGCTAGCATGCAAATCCTATAAGTACGATCAAAATGTTTGGAAAAGCATTTTTAATAACCTACGAAACATTTCAACTGGATTCAGAATCATGTTCCGAATCCCATATCCCTGACACCCTATCCACAAACTTGAATGTTAAATTTATAATTAGGAAGTAATCATCTGCTCCAGTCATTTATCGATTTGTAATCGCTTGGTAATCTGGTAGATTACTGTCCACGCCCTCTCAACGAGAGGAGGCCTGTGTCCCAGCAGTGGGAACGATATAGGCTGAATATGTAATCGCTTGGTAAGTTGCAAGAAGACAACTTCTAGCTATTTTTGCTTTTTTTTTATTTTTGCTAAGATTTCTTTAGTCTATTAGGGTTAGAGCGAATTCTGGAATTACTTCGTAATAGGAAACCAAGACTAAAAAATTAACTGTGTACACAGCTACATATTAAGCTTTACTTTTCTAGTTTAAGCTGACCTCGCATTCTATAGGCTTTTCGTACAACGAAAAGTCAGCATATACTGGAAATGCACAGCTTGATTTGCATAAATATAAAGATACATAAATTATCTATTACGTAGTACAAATATAGGAGGACTAGTTTCCAAACTTATATCATTCCCTTCAATTTGTCTTCTGCAATGATAAGGCTTAATTGCGTGAATTTACGTCGTACACCTACTGCACCGAGATATCTTTAGTAGCATATCTGCCGATAGCCTAACCTAGTAAACAACTCCATAAAACACATCTTAATTTCAACCAATTAAGGTTTAAAATAGTTTGCAGTAAACACTTGAATGGACTAGTTTTGAAGATAATTGCGCCCATCGTAGCACTATAGGTCAGGAGATGACGTTGTGGTAGATAATAACACTAAATTGCAGATATTTGTAAACGTACTAACGTTTAGGCAATTTTGTGAGTCTGTGACTGCAGTCGATCCGAAAATATAGCAAATTATTTCTTACCTCCTGTAGTAACACCAACTTGGACTAAAATGTTCATTCAGACGAACTTTAAAGAAGAACGATTTGGTCAGGAAACACAATCAGCATATAGTGTTCCCACTGCTGGGACACCAGCCTCCGCTCTGTGAAAGGTAGCGAGCCTTCATCATACACTGACCCAGTGCGGGTTGGTAGAAGTCATACGTATTCGAATTTTTGGTTCCAGGACATGCCGGCCGATTTCCTCACGATGTTAACCTTCACCGTTTTGAGAGCAGTTGTGATGAGATTAAATATACAAAGTACCTGTTTGGGTTCGAACTTACGACCACTCATAAGTCAGGGCCAATATAACGGTGCCACCATTGCTCTCATTGATTGTTGGAAATAGCTCTGTAAATTTTCTTAAAAAAATGAGAGAAAGAAGAAGTTTTTGACAGTCTGCCACCCAAATGGGTATTTCAATTCAGAAAAAACATTGAACACAAATTTCCCTAATTATTATATTACCAGCTTCTGCCCGCGACTTCGTTCGCGTTACATTTCTTGTTCCCCCGACCCTTCCCGTCGCGTCGAATTCGCCTACCCGCCGTGCGCTTTTCCCTGTTTTTGCAACATTTTTCATTACTGCTCCGCTCCTCTTAGTTTCAGCGTGGATGTTATATAGCCTATAGCCTTTCTCGATAAATAGGCTACCCAACACAAAAATAATTTTTCAATTCGGACCAGTAGTTACTGAGATTACCGCGTTCAATCAAACAAATAAACTCTTCAGCTTTATAATATTAGTATAGATATTATTGAAGAACAGTAGAGCAGCGGAGGCTCAATGGTATCGGCCCCGACTTAAAAGTTGCAGCTCGTAGGCTGGCGCTGTACTTTGTGTAAATAAATTGATCACACTGCTCTCCAAACGGTGAAGGAAAACATCGTGAAGAAACCGGCATGGCCTAAAAAAAACTGAAAAGCAATAAATAGTAAACCTTAAAATTATGAGTCGGCGCTTTGAGTGATCTTTGTTCATTGATTTTTCAGCGCCGACTCAAAATTTTAAGGTTTATTATTTATTGCTTTTCAGTTTTTTCGGCGGTTTAATTTTTTGTTAAAAAGTTTTTATTTTATGATTTATTGTATTTTTTTATGTACTAATAATACTTGGCAAGGTATACCCTATCCAATGAAAAAAATCGGACTACTCTGTATAAAGTTATGCGTGGTTATACATTACAATCAGTGAGTGTACAATCAATCATCCCCTGTTTTCCGACCCTTAGGGTTCGATTTTGTTTTCCAAATTTATATGGGACCACCCTCGGAGTATACCCTTTCCAATAAAAAGAATTATCACAATCGGACTACTATGTAAAAAGTTATGCGTGGTCATACATAAAAAAAAAAAAACAAAAAAAAAATATACGCGTCGAATTGATAACCTCCTCCGTTTTTTTTCGTCGGTTAAAAAAAGCAAAGACGTGTGACATCTACGAGTACCAACCCGGCTCATACTAGGCCCGCGTGGTAGATTACGGCCCATTCCCTCACATTAAGAGACGGCCTATGTCCCAGCAGTGGGAACAATATAGGCTGATTATGGTTCGAAAAACTTATGTGGCTACTCATTTTTAGCAGCACTCTGAATTCCCTTAGCTTATTTTCCCTCTTTCACATGAACCATGACATCCAAAACATATTTAATTAATTCGGTCATACTTACCATAACACGTGTAAAGTTTATTACCATAATGTTTAGCGAATCCCACAAGAGCAGTCTTGTAAAATATATTTATTATATATTCATTTTAAGGAAAACCCTTGAAGATGTAGCGTGGCTTTATGAATTTAATTTATCCTGAAATTTGTTGTAACGCGATTTAAACAAACATGTTGGGGGGCAGGGGTGGCCTAGTGGTAACAGCCTTTACTTACGAATTTTAGGTCGTAGGTCGAAACCCAAACATGCGCTGGACTTTGTGTAAATTATTTCACAACCACTGCTCTCAAAACGGCGAAGGAAAACATCGGGAGGAAACCAGCATCTCCTGAAATTAAAAAAATTGTAGACTTGTGACATCTTCCTACCCGCACTTGGCGTACGTGGTGGATTACAGCCTCGTCCCTCTCACAGAGACGAGGCCTGTGGGCTTTGTCCCATAAGTGGAACTATAATAGCCTAATTGCGCATATGCTATGCTACGTTGGTTTTCACGATCAGTATTTGGTACCCCTTCTAACCCTACCTAAATAAGTTAATTTATAGTGTGTACACTTCTCTTATCTCTGTTCTTTTCACCTTTCATTACTGTTATACCTTTATGCAAAATTGAAAAATCGTGCATCTTGTGTCCACTATCAAAACAATATACCTAACTCATTTAAATGGCTATGTAGTAAATTTTACCCCTTTATCAGTTTTGGTCAATCAAACTCAAATTATTTATTTCAATAATACCATTTGCAGGCACTTTTGAATTGTCATAGAGACAGTCAGTCGGAAATTTGAAGCTAGTTGCCCATTCCAAATGTCTTTGAAGAAGAACGGTGAACGAAACTCCAAGAACACTCTTTTAAATCAATATATTACAAGATCTGTGTACATAACTTGTTGCCAATTCAAAATATAAGTTCAATTCAAAACATAAGGCGTGGCAGTAACGAGATGACCACTATTAACCGCCGGCGCCCATTCATGAACATGACGCGTGGATCAGCACCATCCTGGGCAATAATACTTACAATACTATTGTTACGTAGATCGTAAAGTCTAGAAACATCGTGCTAACTCCATCTCAGAAAGGGACAACATTACGTAGATCGTAAAGTCTAGAAACGTCACGCTAATTCCATCTAAGGATGGGGCAGTGTTGAAACTTCTAGATACGACACGCTAACGCCATCTGTTATCAAGTAGCAAGTACTACGAACAATTGTACGTAGACGCCACCGCCATCTATTGTTGAGTAGCGGGATTAAACAGTAAATAGATGTCTGTGGAAGGTTCTCGAAGTTTCGAATCTACTTGTAAACTGTGGAAAAGTGTTGAATGTTCGCGAATGTTCTGCTCGGGATATAAATAGCGGATTGTCGGCCCGATGGGCAGTTCGATTTCGGAAGCGAGCGGATACGAATCAAGCGATACAGTACAAGCGAAACAAGTGACTCTGTTTGACATTTTGACTATTGCGATATTGTGATTGTTTAATTAAACTGTGGTGTGTTTCGATAATTTTGGCTTTAAATTAATTTATCCCGAAACCCAGCTCGTAACATTTGGTGTCAGAAGTAAGGGATAAATTATGCCAGTTTTACCGAAGGAGGACACCGAAGGTATTCGTACCAGGAGTCAGCGCCAGCAGGAGGTGGATCAGAGGCGATTTGAAGGACCTTCAAGACAGACATCTGGGGGTAATCAGCCGACGACGGAGCCAGTTTCCCAAGCGTCTGGTGTTCCTACAGCATCACTAGCCATGGATCTTTCTGCTTTGATGGCGATGCTGCAGGAGCAGGCCCGTCGACAGGAAGAACAGGCCCGCCGACAGGAAGAACAGGCCCGCCGACAGGAAGAACAGGCCCGCCGCCTACAGGAACAGCTGCAGCAGGACAAGGAGGAACATGCTCGCCGACAGGAAGAACAGGTTCTCCTTTTGAAAGATCTACACGCGACATTTGGCAAGGACATCAAAGCCATGAAGGAGACTGTTCAGGTACATGAAAATCGTATCTCCGAGGCCGAAGTCCAGATCGCTGATATAAGAAAAGCGGTTGGAGTTCTGAAAGCTGGAGACCGGACTACGGCTCCGATAGTTGCTGCATCTTCCGTGCGGGGGTTTAAAGTGCCACCCTTCGACGGAACATCTTCCTGGTCGGCATACAAAATTCAATTCGAAGCTGTCATTAATGCAAATGGGTGGACAAAAGAGCAGGCCATGACCGCGCTTACTTTGGCCCTTCGTGATCAGGCCTTAACCGTGTTAGAGGCTCTCGGCAAAAATGTTACCTACGAGCAGCTCGTTGAGGCGTTAGAGGCCAGATACGGTGACGCGCACCTGGAACACGTTTCTCGTGCGCAGTTGAAGGATCGTGTGCAGCGCAGTGGTGAAAACCTGCAGCAGTGGGCCCTAGAAATAGAAAAGCTGGTTCGAAAAGCATACCAGTCTGCGCCTACACTCATCGATGGGACTCTGACTCAAGCATTCATAGATGGCATACGGGACCTGGAAGTAAGGGCTACTGTAAGACTTGGACACCACGAGACACTCAAGGATGCCTTGGCCCATGCGTTGGAGGTGGAGGCAGTGAGGCAAGATCATCGAGCCCATCGCATCAGGGAGGTTGCCGCATCACCTGTCCGTGACCGTCCGAGGTACAGCCCTAAGTGCTACACTTGCGGAGAAAAAGGCCACCTTCGGTCAAGTTGCCCGAAGCGAAACACAGCTAACGAAAACCAGACCCAAGAAAGAAAGGCGGCAGATATCACCGCCCAGCAGCAGGAAAACTAGTCGACGCCAGGACTGCGGGGCGGGTGCTGGCTGGTGTCAAATTAGCCCCAAGAATTTCGGTCTCACAAGCCCATGATGGGAACACCCTAGTCATAAATGGTGAAGTGAACGGAAGACCATGTAAGCTGACATTGGATACTGGAGCTTCTCGCACGGTTGTCAGTTCCCAACTAGCGAATCGTTTTCTTGGGGACTTCTTCGGTAAGCATGACGGCGTAAAATTAGTAACAGCTACCGGTCAGCACATAACCGTCCGTGGTGAGAAGGAAGTGGAGTTAAAACTGGGAAACACTATCTACCGGCATAAGGTCATCATGGCTGACATAGTGGACGACTGCATCTTAGGTTTGGACTTCATGCGGCAGCACTGTTGCGAGATCGACGTTAATCAAGGAGTCCTAAAATGTGGGTCAGAAGAAGTCTTCATGGAAGGTGCACCATCAGGGAAAGTGTACTGCTTGAAGAAGATTGTTCTTTCTCCCCGATCGGAAACAATAGTTCCAGTTAGGCTCCCACATAATTCCGGGCAGAAGAACCGATGTATTCTCATTGAAGGATTGGATGAAAACCTTCCATGGAAAATTGCGCGGACCTTGGTAAAGGCAATTGACGTTGCAGCCGTACGCATACTGAACCCAAGTGAAAAGGAGCAAGTAATCAAGAAGGGTGCGTTGATGGGGTCCTGTGGGGAAGTAGCTTGGATGCGTGAATGCCAATATCAGCCTTCTCAAAATAACACCCAATCTGCAAGATTTAACGTGTTAAATCTTTTGGAAGACTGTCGTAAAGATTTATCAAAAGAAGAAAGAGAGAAGGCTAGGAAGATGCTACTTCAGTATGCAGACATATTCTCCAGAAATGATGCTGACATAGGGAAGACTGGATTAGTTCAACACAGAATTAATACCGGAAATGAGTTGCCAATACGACAGCGACCCGGAAGACTACCAGTGGCAAGAGAAAAGGAGGTAGATACCATGATTAAAGGGATGGTAAAGGATGGAGTTATAGAGCCTTCGTCTAGTCCTTGGTGTTCTCCTGTGGTCCTGGTGAAAAAGAAAGATGGCAGCATGCGGTTTTGTGTAGACTATCGTCGATTGAATGACGTTACTAAGAAAGACAGCTATCCACTGCCCCGGATCGACGACACACTGGACACGCTGGCAGGAATGAAGTGGTTTACCACGTTAGACCTAAAAAGTGGCTACTGGCAAGTGGAAATAGACCCTAAAGACAAGGAGAAAACCGCATTTTCTACGGGAAAGGGATTATGGCAGTTTAACGTCATGCCATTCGGATTGTGCAATGCTCCTGCAACATTTGAAAGGCTAATGGAGCTAGTTCTCACGGGACTAATTGGAGATGCCTGCCTTGTCTATTTAGATGACATCATCATCGTGGGCCGCACATTCGAAGACCACCTTCAGAATTTGGAACGTGTTCTATCAAAAATCCGAGGAGCCAATCTCAAGCTAAGTCCAAAGAAGTGCTCATTCTTCAGACAGCAAGTAAGCTTTTTGGGGCACGTGGTTTCGAAGGAAGGAGTCCAAACAGACCCTGAGAAAATCGTCGCCGTTAAGGAATGGCCAGTCCCGAAAGACAAGACGCAGGTCAGGGCATTTTTGGGTTTGTGCTCGTACTATCGACGGTTTGTCAAGAATTTTGCTGACATTGCCAAACCTCTTCACAAGCTTACTGAGGAGAAGAGACCGTTCTGTTGGGATGAGAACTGTGACATCGCATTTCGAGATTTAAAGGAACGTTTGTGCAATACCCCAATTTTGGGCTACCCTGACACAGGAAATGAATTTATAGTTGACACGGACGCAAGTAATACTGGAATTGGCGGTGTGTTATCTCAACGGAAAGGAGATTATGAAGTTGTGATAGCTTACTTCAGCAAATCTTTATCAAAGCCAGAAAGAAATTATTGTGTCACGAGACGCGAACTTCTTGCCGTAGTAAAGACATTGCAGCATTTCAGCAAATACTTGCTTGGACACAAATTCCACCTGCGGACTGACCATGCTGCATTAAAGTGGTTGTTGCAGTTTAAGAACCCAGAAGGACAAGTGGCGAGATGGATTGAACTGCTACAAGAGTATGACTTCGCAATTGAACATCGTAGTGGGAAGTCTCACGGTAACGCGGACGCTTTATCAAGAAGACCTTGTCCTGAAGACTGCAAGCATTGTGTCAGGCAAGAAGCTAAGGAAACAATACCTGTCAGGATGCTAAGAACGGACCTTAGTGACGAATGGAAGGAAACCCTACAGCATGCTCAGCAAAGTGACACAGATATCAGGCCAATTTTCGAGTGGATTAAAGCTAATGCTCCCAAACCGAAATGGTGTGATGTTGCAGCGATGAGTACCACCACAAAAAGTTATTGGGCACAGTGGGAGAGCTTGGTGATCCAAGATGGTGTCTTGTGCCGAAAATGGGAAAATGCTCGAGGGAATAGCTGTCACTTGCAAATGGTAGTCCCAAAAACGAAGGTACCAGAAGTTCTACAGCTCTACCACAATGGTTCTTCAGGAGGTCATATGGGAGTAAGAAGGACTCTGTTAAAGATCCGAGAAAGATTTTACTGGATCCATTGTCGAGAGGATGTGGAAGACTGGTGTCGCAGATGTACCAGTTGTGCAGCGGTAAAAGGACCACACACACGCAGCAGGGGTGCATTGAAAGTGTACAACGTAGGAGCCCCCTGGGAACGAATAGCATTGGATGTCGCTGGGCCATTTCCTGAAAGTGAAAGTGGAAATAAATATTTCATGGTTGTCATGGATTACTTCACCAAGTGGCCGGAAGTCTTCGCCATCCCTAATCAAGAAGCTTCAACAGTCGCTGATAAATTAGTCCACGAAGTCTTCTGTCGGTTTGGGGTACCCTTGGAAATCCACAGCGATCAAGGAAGGAATTTCGAGTCTCAAGTGTTTCAGGAAACATGTCGGGTTATGGGTACTCACAAAACCAGAACCACTTCATACCACCCACAATCTGACGGAATGGTGGAGAGATTTAATCAGACGTTGGAAAGATATCTGGCAAAAGTTGTAGCAAGCAGACAAAAGGATTGGGACAAGCACATACAACCGTTTCTTCTGTCATACCGAAGTGCAGTTCACGAGAGTACAACTGTGACACCAGCCTTCGCGAACTTTGGAAGGGAGTTAAGGTTACCAGCTGATCTAATAACCGGCATTCCGCCTGATTCACCACGCAGTATAACAGATTATGCGAATGATCTGCGCAACAAGATGAATGACGTATATGAGCATGTCAGAGAATCAGGCCAGCAGATGTCCGAGAGAATGAAAACTCGTTATGATCGAAAGATGAACAATACTGGCTTCGACGAAGGTTCGCTAGTGTGTTTGCATAACCCTGTGCGCAGCAAAGGGAAGTCCCCTAAACTACAGACAAAATGGGACGGGCCGTACCGGATTGTGACCAAGATCAATGACGTCACTTACCGAATACAAAAGGGTTTGCGAACTGCGCCTAAAATTGTTCATGTAGATCGATTGGCACGATATTACGGGAATAATGATGCTCGGGACGAGCATGTCTAAGGAGGGGGCAGTATTACGTAGATCGTAAAGTCTAGAAACATCGTGCTAACTCCATCTCAGAAAGGGACAACATTACGTAGATCGAAAAGTCTAGAAACGTCACGCTAATTCCATCTAAGGATGGGGCAGTGTTGAAACTTCTAGATACGACACGCTAACGCCATCTGTTATCAAGTAGCAAGTACTACGAACAATTGTACGTAGACGCCACCGCCATCTATTGTTGAGTAGCGGGATTAAACAGTAAATAGATGTCTGTGGAAGGTTCTCGAAGTTTCGAATCTACTTGTAAACTGTGGAAAAGTGTTGAATGTTCGCGAATGTTCTGCTCGGGATATAAATAGCGGATTGTCGGCCCGATGGGCAGTTCGATTTCGGAAGCGAGCGGATACGAATCAAGCGATACAGTACAAGCGAAACAAGTGACTCTGTTTGACATTTTGACTATTGCGATATTGTGATTGTTTAATTAAACTGTGGTGTGTTTCGATAATTTTGGCTTTAAATTAATTTATCCCGAAACCCAGCTCGTAACACTATTATACTTACTTGTGGTACTATTTCATAGTAAACTACAAATTCTGTGCCGTAGATTTAGCACAAGTGAAAGGTTTGTTAATTTCGAATTCATTACCTTTTGGCATAGCAGGACAAAAGTCTGCCATTCATGTCACCACAACAGCAAGATCTATAACCCATTTGAAAGGAATCTTTGTGTAAAACCGAAAGGTGTCGTGTCCCCGACCCACGACATTTTCTTGACTAACGGGCGGCGTCACGAACAAGGTAATCGTGAAATATCTGCCAAATAGGCTCTTTCAATGGCTTGAGAAACCACCACTTATTCCAGCTACGGATCTTGTGATTATCTCTTTGTTTATTGATTTGTCTCTTTTGAAAGACTGCGGTTTTCTTGTTAAATCGGCTTTTATTCATCGAACTATGAAGATTTCGTAAAGTCTATTGATACTACTTAACTGTTTGCCATATGCGTATCTTAGGTAAGCACGACGGCATATCAAGTTTTACATTTCCAGTTTAACTTTTAATTCTTAGAAAAGCCTATACAATGCTAGGTCAGCCAAAACTGGAAATGTAAAACTGGCTATTTCACCGTATCTACTAACTTCGGTCTAAACTCTTCTATCGGGATGTGCAAACAGTCGTCAAATATTTGTCATGAATTCAAATGGTTTTTGTATGTGACTTTAATTTCAAGTATAATAAATTGTCTTATCAAGGCATTAGTAGTATCCTTGTGCCTGTCTTTTGCATCATCCTTTTACACTTATTTCATAATCGTCTACTATTGATTTTGGGTTGAAAACTCGGGACTGTATCACTGTTCCGTATATCCAATATACTATTGATTTAGTTCATAATTCGTTGACCTTTTTTGGACCCCTTTTGGTCTAAAATCATTTGCTGTATTCATGGTTTCAAATTGTGCATGGCTGTATGGATTCTATCTCAGTATTCGTGTCCTCCTACATCATTATCTTTTAAACACCCATTTCTATGCCATCCACATCTGGAACGATAGAAGTATGTCTATTATTATCAAACGTTCCTAAGTCTAGGTTTCTACAGATGGAAGATAAAAGAAAGGCCTAGTAACCACGTGTTATCTCCCCCTAAAAGTAGGCCAAGTAACGCAATACGGTTGGACAATTGTCCGGTTACTAGTTGTGCTATTGAAACACTTAAATCTAGGCTAGACTATGTGAGCCCCTACTACAAGTCTTAATGGAAGGGGGTAAGTAAACAGCAACATTTACTAAGACAGAATGCATAATTAAGCACTAAGTTACATCTAGAATACATTTAGAAGTTACTTGTGAAAGAGACAATTAGCATGTTTGCCGCAAGGTTCTATCTTGGGTCCCTTACTTATTTTGTTTTTAGCGTAATCAACCTATAATTTTCCCACTGCTGGGACACAGGTCTCCTCTCGTTGAGAGAGAGTGGGTCGTAATCCAGCACACGGGTCCAGTGCGGATAGATGTCACGTGTCTTCGATTTTTGGTTCTAAGACATTCCGGTTTCCTCAAGATCTTTTCCTTCACCATTTCGAGAGCAGTGGTGCTGAAATCATTTACACAAAGTAAAGTGCCTGCTTGGATTCGAACCTACGAGTACGAACTGCAACTTGTAAGTCGCAGCCGTTAGCCAAGATCACCACTACACTTTTGCTCTAATTCCTTCTTTACTTATGTCTTACCTTAGCCTGTACTGTCCGACTGTTGGGCAAAAGCATCCTCTCCCTTGTCCACACATTTCTATCCTCTGCCTCTATTGTGGGCCAATCCATTCGGTTTTCCATCTGTCTTGGCCTACCGTGCTAGTATTTTTATAGGGATAGTTTTTGCCTGCAGCGTAGCGCATGTGGATCCTTTATAATATTAATAGGATAGTAAGAGAATTATGAAATTATAGGATATTTTAGGAGGTATAGTTGATAATTTTTTTTAATAAATTCATACCATATTGTTGTCTACCTACTAACAACACTAATGAAAAAATACCCACATCAAATTCCAACCGACAGATTTACACGTAAGATTATATCAGCTCACTTATTCACTCTCCTCACGTACGAACCACCTAATTTCCAACCATAAAAATGCACAGACAATGTGGGTTAAAAGATCAACAGCCAATGGCTTTGTACTTACGGACGAACGGAAGGACCAATTTAGGAGAAGAGGACCATTTTAGGTCAATTGGTCTGCCGTTGCTCCATAAAATCTGTGATGATTGATTGTGGCTTGCTGTCTCGCTGACAGCCCTATTATTGACCGGCTGCAACGGGTTAAGTAGGGGTTATGAGTTTATTATGTAAGTTATCTGTTGTTTTGATTTTCTACTTATTTTTCAGTGTCATATTATTTGTTTGGGAAAGTTTTTTGAGTTTAATTCAAGCAAAGGAAAGCTAAGGAAGACATCATAATAATATTATCCTGCTAACATTATAAATGTAAAAGTTTAAATTTTTAGATGTTTGGATGTGTGTTACTCAATCACGTAAAAGCGACTGAACGCATTTCGATGAAATTTGGCACACAAATAGTTCGCTTTTCCATACATTTTGACCGCTTTTCCATAAAACAACCCTTTTTTTAACCGACCAAAAAATGCTACGCTAAAGAGTCTAGCTTCATATGCTGAATTTATGGTTATAGTTTGCACACTCATGGCTCTTTTTCCTGTATAGGAACATATATGTCGTTTGTTATAGGTATTATTTTAGACGAATTAAAAGTTAATCACATCACACCTTACTTATCCTACTAATATAATTAATGTGAAAGTTTGCGAGTAAGCATGTATGGATGTATGTTTGTTACTCTTTCATGCAAAAACTACTGATCGGATTTAGATGAAATTTGGCAAACAGATAGTTTATAACCTAAATTAACACATAGGGTACTTTTTATCCTGGTAGTACGTTCCCGCGGGATAATTACCGACCTCCACGCGGGCGAAGCCGCTGGCAAAAGCTAGTATGATCATAATTGAGACACTTGTTTTAGATTTGCCTAACAACAAAAATATATCAAACGTTCATATATTGACAAACATTCTCAACTAGTAGGTATTATGTCATTTAAATGGAAGGCGTTGTCCTAATTCTAAGTCAATTAAACTAAACTTAGACTTGATAACATTTTAACATCTATGCACATTTGTGAAGCAAATATTAGTAACTTGGTGACCATTTTACGGACTACTATCTACCTGGTTGATCTATCTACGCGCTGGTCGCGAAAGGTCGTGGTGCAGCGCGGACAAAATTAAGGCTGAATGTATTTGGATATTTTTAGATTTGGTTTTTGGATATTTTTTCTATTCTGTTTGTTTTATTGGATTTTGATTTTATGAATGTTTTTGTTTTTATTATACTTATTTTTTATTTTCCCTATTACCCGTTGTCTACATTTCCTTTCATCTTCTTTTCTACCGCAGGTTTGCTGAAAAAGATTTCAATAGAAATAAGCATTACCTTTGTGCGTATTTTTCTGTTCCTTTCTTCTTGTCTGTTTATATATGTGCATAAAAGGTTAAATAAAATAAATAAATGTTTATAGAACACACTAACAGTAGGAATGTCTTTGCTATTGACAGGTCAACAACATACACTGCGTTGTTTACGTTGACGAGTAGGCAAATCCTTTGAACATTTGAAGCAATGGATGAATAACCCTCATAATGACTTTGATTGTTATTGATAGTATATTACGCAAATTGGGTGCTCCATCAGGGCACTATGATACTTTCTATCCTGATATTTCTAGCGGATCGGCCCTGATCTGGGTGAAGCCGCGGGGCGCTGTTATAGTCTATATCTCTATATCTATATACATCAATACAAATAAATGAAATTGATGGCTTTTTTTATTTCAGATTAACAGCTTTTCACTAAATGCATATGAAAATATATACCGTATATATTTTCATATGCATTTAGTCACATCAATTCAAATTAATTTTCTAAATTTTTGTCTATCCGTCTGTTTGTTCTGGCTAATCTCTGAAACGGCTGGACCAATTTTGACGGGGCTTTCACTGGCATATAGTTAATATTAAGTAACATTAGCTACGTGCGTAGTACTCGCAACCGGCGTGTGTGTATGACCAATTGTATGAACCTAAACGAGGCAAAAGGAGTGTGTAGAGATCGTAGTAGGTCGTTCCGTGGTTTCTGCCTACCCCCATGGGAAAAAGGCGTGATTGTATGTATGTATGTATAAGCTACGTTTTGTTCAGGGAGCACGTTCCCGTTGGATAATTTCCAATATCCACTTGGGTGAAGCCGCGGGGCGCTGTTATAGTAAGTAATAAAACTTAAAGGTCATGTATTTGCAATGTATTCGTGAAATATCAACAAAAACACACATTAGTCTCACATTTGAGATAACTGTCCAACATTATACGCTGGTCTTTATAACCGCAAAATGTTCTTGAGAAGGAGAAGTTAAGTATCGAAACGAATAGATAGCAAAAACGATGACATTTCAAATAGAATAAAGTATTTAAATACTTTTTAAAATAACATTTGACAAAGAGCTTTGTTAGAGCTAGGGCTTTAAAAGAGCTCTTTGCTGTTTGTCTTTGTCAAATGTTAAAAATATTATTCTAAAACGATTTAAAATAACTTTGACAAAGACAAACAGCAAAGAGGAGTTTTAGAGTTAGAGCTTTAAAAGAGCTCTTTGCTGTTTGTATTTGTCAAACGTTATTTTGATGTTAAAAATGTTATTTTAAAAACGGTGTAAAATAGTACCCACGGCTACATATCAAGCTATACATTTCCAGTTTTAGGTGACCTCGCATTGGCTTTTCGTACAATGAGAAATCAGCTTATACTGGACAGCAGCAGGCAGCGGCTGGCAGCTTGATTTGTCTCCCTCGGTACGTTCCCTTGGATAAAAAGTGTCTTACACTTACATCACTTACTTTATCCAAGTAATAAACTATCTGTGTACCAAATCCGTTCAGAACAATTCAGGTTTGTAGGTTCAGGATTCAAACAAATGATGAATGCTTTCGACTAGGACACGGGTGCTATTGACACACACAAACTCCCGCGCATGGCAACTACAAAAACAAAACAACAAACAACATTTTTAAACCTTAGTAATTAACTAGAAGCTCATATCACCGTGACATGTATCATAAAATAAACAAAACAACAATGATTTTAAGATATGCGACTGAAAAGGTTACGAATTTGATTGAAATTGCGTGAATCTTGAAGTTTCTCGGTAGTCTGAATATTAAAAGGCTAGTTATAAGCAGGGATGGTGTTCTTAACAAATCAGAGGTCCAATTCTCATAATTTTAAAGAACGTTCACAGTCTGATCTCAGTCTCAAATTGTCAAAATTACCTCCAGTTTCTATAAATTTTTGATAAATTTTTGACATTTGAATATCGCCGAGTTGAGACTGTGACTCGATTTAGAACGAGAATTGGCCTTCAGGAGATATAATCAACTTGAGGAGGGAGGTTGGGTGGTTGGAATAACCACCTATGGCAGTCATGGCTTACGCACAATGGTCCACTTAAAGGACTAACTGCGGAAAGTTAATTCTTTAACATAAGAACAACATGCACAGCAGGGGATGAAGAGCCTATGACAGGTTTACTGGGCGTGGCACTGATTTTCATACGAAATCATACGAATCTTTTATAAATAACTTGTTTTTTTTTCTAGCGGCTTCTCCCACGTATTATACATTTAAACTTTCATCTTAAATCACTCTGTCTATTGATGAAAACTGCATTGAAATCCGTTGTATAGTTTAAAAGATCTAAGCGCACAGACGCTGCCCGCGTGACTTTGTTTTATGCTATGTAAAGATTTGTTCGGATCTACAATATAATAATGAGACGACCAAAAAACCGAGGGATGGACTTTGTGAAAGATTAATGGCGAGAAAGGGGATGACTAGTCATAGAGAAGTATGGATGGAAAAACCCTTGTTGCGCTGGCCTCAAATAAATTGAGATAAAGGCGGGAATATTATGATTATAAATCTACGATTTCTGTGTCTACAATGCATTTTTGTTTTTTCGGTTAGTCATACTTTTCTTAGATGTCAGATACTAATCATATAATTTTTTCAAAGCTTTTTGTCATTGGGTAGTTACGTCAAAAGGTTTGCCTTCCCTGATAAAAGGTATATTATTATACAAGCTGTCGACAGGCAAGCTACCATGTCGCACGATCAGACAAGAATACAAATCACACGTTTAAATATCAAAGACTTTTGTTTGTTTCACTCTCTTTTGTTTGTGGCGCCAAAAAACATATTCGGCTTTTGAAATGCAAATTAGGAATTTGACAGACACGTTAACGTTTTGTATTTTTAGACTACGGAAACCAAAAAGAAGGATTTTGAATGTGACAGGCTATTCGATGTTTGCATGTGAGATTGTCGTTGAGCTCGTGCAATCTAATTGAATTAAGGGCTGATTTTTAAAGGATTTAAAAAATCCTTTATTTTTCAAATCTTAGCCAAGGAATCATTGAGGATTTTTGACAGTTTTCCTATACAAAACTGTCAAACCTCAATTTTATACCACAGATAAAAAATACATTTGACGTTTTTGTAATCTGTCTGTTTATAGAACGAGTCCTTGAAGTTCATACTAATTTCAAAATGGCGGACGCTGGACGTTATTTTTCAAACAATTCGTTCGTTTTTTTACGCATTTTTGGAAATTAATATCATTTTTACGTTGATACAGAAATAGAAACATTATACTGTTTAGTTATATAATTCAAAGGTAACTAAACTTGTTTGTAGGAAATGTGTTTGGCATTCATAACCACCTTGGGCATTGACTTGTCTTTAAGTTATAAAAGTTGTTTTTTAATTTAATTTGTAAACAAAACTGTTAATGTTTCAATTTACTTGAATTTTATTAAGTAGGTAGATATTTTCAAAATAACATTGTTATTATCTTACCTACCAAATACCTTCATATTAATATATCTTGTATTGAAATTTTCATCTAGGAAACATACCATAACATCACGCCGTGTGGGAAACACGAAGGGTTGGGCAGTTTATCCAGCACGTCCACAATTCACCAGTTATGTTTAATAGGGGGCGAGCCTATTGCCGTAAACCGAGCACAAGTTCAGACTCCGGGCTGCTACTTAGAAATTTCAGAAAATAAAACCCAATAACACTTTGCCCGACCTGAGAATCGAATTAGCACTTACGACCACTAGACCAACAGCCAGTAAAATATTTTAAAAAATGGTATCTTTTATTTAGAGCTAGGCAAACAGTTGGTAAATAAACCGGAATAAATAACTATAAAAGAAGGCATCTTCACTGTAGCTGCATACTAATGATATAGTCTTACCAAAACATGGTTTTCCCCGCGAGCGAAGATCAAATGGTCGCCCTGCCTACTAATATCTCGTCATCACGTTGTGGAAACACGTTGTGGAAAAAACTGTCATTAATATGTCAAATTTCTCTGTTAAATACAGATTATATACACAGAAAAACGAATCAATCAATTTATCTAGTATTTTCCCAATTACCTATGTTGGGGTCGGCTTCCAATCTAACCGGGGCAACTGAATACCAGTATTTTACATGGAGCGATTGCCTATCTGACCTCCACAACCCAGTAACTGGGTACTACGATACCCCTTGGGTGCCCATTGGTTGTCAGACTTTCGTGCTTTTAACTACACGTAACGACTGTCAAAAATGTACAGACAGCCAGGACCAAAATAGCTTAGCGTGCTTTCCGAGGCACGCAGGACTCGATATAATATTATGGATGGTCACCCATCCACGGACCGACCGCGGCAAGCGTACCTTTACCTTTGATCAACCGGTGCGGCTGTTATTATTTAGTCACAAGAACCCCACACAAAAAAATGCATTCGTTGTTTTCAATTTCAATTATTCAAGTTCTGCCAAATACCTATGTATAATATGCTGGAGAGTTTGTTCTGACACTTCTTCTTCCCGTGTCGCATGTTATTTTGACGATCAAAAAATTTTAATTGTTAGCCTAATTGGAATAAATGATTTTATTGTCACTTTGCTACATTCACAATAAATCCTAACTCATCCATCCCCATTTAAGTACACCGAATCTTGCCACAATGCAATTCAATTAACGTAATTCTATTCAATTGCTTTATCCATTGAATTCTAAGTACCCACGTGGTACTCGACCTTCTATCTTGGTGCAATTTCTCAGATTATTGTCGCTTTAAGTATTCAAATTAATAAGAAGATTATAAAATTCATTTTGCAATACGAATTAAATACATACTACATAATCTCGTAATTGTATTTGTACATTTCACGATTTCATGTAACACCACTAAGAAACCAGACACAATAACAACTTTCAGTATCAGGTTAAGCCACGCTTGTCACGGTTGGTCCATGGATGGGTGACCATCTTAGCATATTGAGCACCCTACGTGCCTCGGAAAGCACGTTAAACTGTTGGTCTCGGCTGTCATTCGTCGATCTTTGACTGTTGTTACAGGTCGTCAGAAGCTTAAAACTCTGACCACCAGTCTTAGCGCGTGGTATCGTATTACCCAGTGGCTGGGCTGTGGAGGTCAGATAGGCAGTCGCTCCAATTAAAATATCTGCAGCTGCATCCAGGTAGACTGGAAGCCGACCCCAAAATAGTTCTGAAAAGGCTAGGCAGAAGATGAATCAACTGGACAACTTACATCCTCTTGATGAATCTCCAGTCAAGAACACGAAGAATATAACTACTTACGAATACTTACAGAATAAAACCAAAACTGACTTGTCTTGCCTTGGTTAAATTAGTCCTAGCTTCGCTTAGATAATTAAGCTCAACAGATAGTAAACATCTCAAAACTAAATAAACTAACAAATGAAGCCACACATTGTCCAAAAACATTTGGTAATTCTCACAAATATGTGCAATTAGTGCAACAATCTAGGACATTAACAAGTAAGTTCGTAACTGTTAAATTAAAAAAGACTTGTGCAAAAATATCTCAAGGCTGGAACGTCGCAAGAATCTTAATATGGCAATGTACGGTAATTTGAGAAGAATTCCTGCTTCAGATAATCGCTGCGTGTCGAATTTGACTCCGATTCAGTCACATCTCGTTATGGTGGAAACTGATCCCAGCATGATAATTGGTAAAGCAACGGTGATACCTGACCTTATAGTTTATTCACAGAGAAGAAGTGAATAATAAATCTCCTAGCCATATGATAAGTTCAGTTATTAACGCGTCGACGGTTTCAGCTCGCTTTTTTCTAACTTTTGTAGTTGAACCTGGGTCCAGTCGCCCAAAAGTTGAGGCGGAGAAAAACATGGCTGGTCTTCGGACCACGGAACGACAAAGACAATAATAATAGTATAATAATTATATTCTTTATTTTAATACATAATAATATATTTTTATCGGAAATTTCGAAAAGCTTGGCTCTTCTTGGTTTTGAAGTTGGACGTGACTCCTGTCGCCCAAAATTTGAGGTAAAGAAAAATAGACTGAAACATGAGTGGAGTGGGAGCAAAAAAAAATTTTCGGTTATTTCTTTCAAGACTGTTTCTATATCGACTGCCATGATTCTGATTTCTTTGACTCTTTTTGCTGTAGCTTTGGCTCCAGGCAATAACATCAAATTTTAGTACCTAGATCAGAAATTATTTTTTCTGGGTAAGCTATCCCAAAAAACAAGAATTAAATACATTCTCAAATTATTATCACATTTATCACCCAAATGAAGGTAGTTAAAGAGTTAATGTTAGCAAGTCTATTGCTTTAATGTACCGTCAAGTATGCGCTACTTGTCGGTACATTGAAGCAATAGACTTGTATGTTAAAGTTGTATTATTGCAATAATAAACCAGATACGATTGTTCCGAGTGACTCAACTGACACGCGCTGAGCCACTGACTTACTATAGTAATAATTATGTAGATAAAGAAACACTTTCTTTCATTAACCACGTACACTTATTATTAAGTAATAGCTGTAGTAAGTAGTGGGGAAACTATAACAGAGTGGCGCAAAAGTTGTCACACGATGTTCTTCGCCTGTAATCTATACTAATATTATGAAGTTGAAGAGTTTGTTTGTTTGAACGCGGTTATCTCAGGAACTACTGGTTCGAATTGGAAAGTTTTTTTTGTGTTGGGTAGCCTATTTATTGAGAAAGGCTATAGGCTATATAACATCACGCTACAATTAAAGGGAACGGAGCAGCAACGAAAAATTTACGAAAACTGGCAGGCAATTCAATGCGACGGAAATGGTCAGGGGAGCAAAAAATTGACGCGGACGAAGTCGCGGGCAGAAGCTAGTTTCTTATATGCATAAAGGACAGTGGTTTTGCTTTTGGATTTTATTTATTTGATGTCTCAATTAAGTGGAGAATGATATCGGCTAAATGGCCGCCACCAGAATTGCCAGAACTTGCGGCGATAGGCCCTTGCGTTCTTGACAGATATACTCTTTGAAGGCTTGAAACCAAATGTTTATTTACATAGTCTCGCGACTTAAAAAACACAAGTTTACAACAGTTAAATCAGGCAGTCTTTTCGTGCAGTGCAAATCGCTAAAACGAGAGATTAGGTGACCCGGGAACCATTATCTCGCGTTTTTCAATGTTTCAGAAGTGGCAATGTAGGTTTATATAAAATAAAATATTTTGATTTAGCCACTTTTAACAGCGTATATTGCACTAAACACTGTAAAAAAAGTGGTGGTCAATATTTTCGGTAGTCAAGTTCATCCCACCATCTGTTTCTCAGCCTGCATCGTGCGTTTAGTGGAACCCAATCAGTGGTGCTCTAAGCTCATTTGTCATCGTACATAATATGGTAGACATGGCCAGCCCAGTCCCACTAAGGCTGACGGGCTTTCTAAATTGTGACTGTATGTTTAACAACGTATAATACTTGATTTAAATATCTTGTTTCGACTAATAATAAGATAATTGATTAATATGCAACCTACTTTTGAAATAGTCTTGTTTTTCCCGTAAATTTCGAGACCGCATCGAGTCACGATTTTTTTCCCGGGACTCAGAAATGCAGCAAGACTGAAAGCCCCTATGTCATGTGTCCTCCAGGAAAACGCACCTCCAACTAACATTCTACTTTAATTTAAAGAAAAAAAGTAAAGACAAATAGAATAGAAGGTCCTTGTCTTACTTTTTATCATCTTCTTCATCTTCATCATCGTTGTTTGCTCACTGCTGAGCATCGTGGCCACATGAACTATCATCAAAACTGACTTCGATTCAACAAACCTCCCATATAACTGCAATACTACCTACATTTGTGTTGTTCAAGACTCAAACCGCCACCTGTTCCGACCTTGCCTTCGGAATTGGTTCGTTGGTCGGCCGACTACCCATCCACTGGCAGTGAAAGGTATTGTCCTTGACTATACACGGTTAACTATTACGTATCACTCTTGTGTCAAGTTTAATGTAACTCGATGCGCAGGAGTGCAACCGACTTGTGCTGTAATAGGAAATATTTTTTACTAGTACGTTTTTTTTTTTTTTGTGTAGCTGTATTAAATAACTATTTACACCAATATAAAAGAGGTAAAGTTTGTGAGTTTGTTTGGAGGAAGTAATCTCTGGATTTGAAAAAATGTTATTGCATTTGATAACCCAATTTTTGAGGAAGGTTATAGGCTGTTTATTACCAAGTGACGACTCTTGGGAGCCGCCCAAAATTTAAAAAAAAGTCAGAAAAAACGTTAAGTCTAAACGAAGTAATAGCGCGGGCGGACGATGGGATACGACGCGATGGGTCAGGGCCAAAATTTCACGTGAACTAAGTCGCGGGCAGAAGCTAGTTAGAAATAATTTTGTGTCTATACTCCATTTGTTTAGGTAGTTAACTAAATGTAAACAATCTTAACATGTCTTTTATCTAAAAAACTGTCTAAAAATTGAATCTAAAAATGTTTACAGTTAGGTATTTACTTAAACCGATGTTAGGTAAGTAACTTAATTTAAATAATATTTGTTGGTCTTTTATACGATTTATTTTATATAAAAAGACATATCAAGATTGTTTACCTTTAGTTAACTACCTAAACAAATGGAGTTTAGTAAAGTTTTTTATTTCTTTAATATTGTTTACTGGTTAATCCAGCTAAATGTTAAAATTGTAAACTTGTATCGATAATTGAATACTCAAACCCTACTTTTGGGGTGGGGGTTCATCATCATCATCATCATTTCAGCCGTAATACATCCACTGCTGGACATAGGCCTCCCCCAATTTGGGGGGCTTTGCCATAATCGCCACGCTTGGCAGGCGGTTGGGCGATCGCAGTATGGCAGTAAAATGCATAGAGAACGCTGCTGCCCATTCTCTAGTAAGTCCCGTAGTCGCCTCTTACGACACCCACGGGAGGAAATGGGGTGGGAATGGGAATGGGGTGGAGGTTACTACTGGTAGTCTGCCTGATAGGTTTTCCTCATGCAAATACTAGTCTCTTACAAATATTTTTTTAACATGTTGTAATCTTCATATATTTAAGGCGCTATATAATGTTTATTAATATTCTTTTAATAGGACTACTGTGCTTTTTTACTGTTCCTCAAAATTCCAGCACCAATTTAATACAAATACATTAGGTGTGATATTAAATATCAAAAACTTTGCCCTCGAATTTAATTAATTGTCATTTGGTGTTTATTTTTAGACAAATATTTAATAGAGGACATTGTCATTCAATCTTTATTTTAATAAAAGATTACATTTTTCGAGAGGTCGGCCCCAAATGTTAAGATTAAGGACAAACACTTAATTTGATAAAACCAACATAAAAATATCCGCATTTTAAATACATGCATTACTTATTAAAACCAATAAACTTGCTCACTTGATTTGAGAAAGGAGTTACCCAATATAAATCAACAATGAGAATGAAAGTATCTAGTAAGCTCCAAGGATAACAAGATGCTGACCTTTTAGTATGACTTATAGACTCATAGGCTTTTAGCCAGCGCGTACTCAAAGACCAAATTACAGGTACAGGAATTCTATAAAAACTCGCACTACAAAGAAACAGAAATTCATTAATTTCTTATTTTTAATATAACTAGCTTATACTCTTATGAATTCTTCCCGTGGGTGTCGTAAAAGGCGACTAAGGGACTTACTAGAGAATGGGTAGCAGCGTTCTCTATGCATTTTACCACCGTACTGCGATCGTCAACCCGCCTGCCAAGCGTGGCGATTATGGCAAAGCCCCCAAATTGGGCAAATTGGGGGAGGCCTAAGTCCAGCAGTGGACGTCTTACGGCTGCAATGATGATGATGATACTCTTATGTGTATATAATCCTGATTATAAATTATCGGTGTGCCCTCTTGTATGTCCGTATCGAGAATCTCTATCTGGATCTCAGAATGCACACCATCTAGCAGGCTTTAATTTATTAAAGTAGCCACAGGAAATTCCGGTAAAAAATATGTGTGCCGATTTCATCCAAATCTATTCAGCCGTTTTTGCGTGATTGAGTAACAAACATCGAAACATACAAAATGTCACATTTATAATACTAGCTTTGCCACAAGTGTAATGACGACATGTCAAAATCTCGATATATCTGTACTAGGTACGAAATTGAATATTAATTTAATAATTACGAAACCTTCCGAAACAAATTTTTCAAGTAATGGCGAATATTGCATCAAAATCTATTGTGTATTAAAAGATTTAATTGGTCGCACAGACGGACTCAGAAAACAACTTTACAGATTCAATACAGGAATTCAATAAAAACCCGTACTTCAAAGACACAGAGAATCCATTAATTACTTATTTATGATATCGCAGATGGCATAAATACTATAATTAAGCATTTTAATAGTCATCGGTGTATCATGTTCTTTTTGTCCAACAGTTCCGGGTGTTAACCACTGTTCAGTTTAGATCACGTTTCTAAAATGTTTTTGTCGACGTTCGTGTTTATTTTTGACTTATGTCAGCATTTTTAGCCGCCATTTTGATTACTGTGCTACTTTTTGACGCGTTGATGTAATTTAATGTAAATAAGTAATTGTATTCATGGTTTCATTTATTTATTCTATTTTGTGGTGGAAAATGCTATTTGTATATTTTATTATGATGGTTAATGTTATATCTTATTAATGTAATTGTAGGTAAGTATTTAAATAAAATTATTCAAATTAAATAGTCATAACGTTATTAATTAACTTATCAAAGATAAAATCATCTTCAGTAAACTAAAATAATAACATAATTTCTGGGAATTGTTTACAATATCAGTGTGATGAACTTTATACTCATAATATTATCATTTTCTTCAACAAATGTTCGGGAACCTTTTGATTTTGTTTACCCGGAATACCAGAAGTAGGTACTCTAGGATACCATCCGCACTTAGTACATCACCAGTTGTCCTCAGCGTTTCTCCTCCGCATTAATCACGCGCACAGCCAAAGTGTGGAACTCTCTGCCAGCGTCTGTCTTAAAAGCAAGAGTGAACAGATATCTCCTGGGCACGCGTTTCATAATAGATCTCATCTATCACTTTCTTTCAGGCGTGAGCTAGAAGAAGAGCAGGCCCATTCAACAACCCATTAACCTTACCTAAGATCTTAGTTTTATAAACATAATACGGTAATAAATGTATTTGAATATAAGTGCAGCTACAAATTTATTAGAAGCCTTGAATATAAAGAAGTGAAAAGAGAGTAGAAGGATCATTAAATCCTTTTCATAATTTTATAATAATACAAAACTATTGAGAGGCTTATAAATAGCAGCCGCACGGGTTGATCGATCAGGTTAAGGTACGCCTGCCGCGGTTGATCCGAAGATGGGTGACAATCTTTCTAATCTAAGAGTCCTCCGTGTCTCGGAAAACACTTTCGTGGATTTTTGACAGTCTTTACGGGTCGTCAGAACCCCGACAGTATGACATCCAGTCTTACCAAGGGGTATCGTAATACCCAGTAACTGAGCTATGGAGGTCATATAGGCAGTCAAAGTCAAAGTAAATTTATTTGCCCAAACATGTGTACACATACAGTATTACAACGTGCATGCAGGATAACATAAAAGAAAATATAAGTTCAGACATGTTTGCCACGTATTATGGCGTGCAAATATTAGTTGTAATCAGATTGTTAATAATTTAGGAAGTCCAGTCAATATCATTAATTTACCTTGAATTTAGTACACTGTAACAAAATTATGAATGTCAACAATAAACAAAAATAATAAAAATCAAAATTAAAAAAAAAAATCTATGTCAAAATACATGGTTCTGTCAGAAATTCATTAATATTATAATACGCTTTATTGGTTAGAAATGACTTTAGTTGTTTTATCAATTGTACATTATTAAGCTCCCTCCAACTCTTCGGTAACTTATTATAAATTATGGGGGCCATGCAAAAAACACTTCTGCGCCTAAGTGCAGTCCTACTACTATGCAGACAGAGCTGACTTTGATCACGCCTGTTTCTGGGAAATTTATCTGCCATTCGCGAAAATAAATGACTATTATTTCTAACAAATATGACTGACTCCAGGATATAAAGAGATGCTAGTCGCTCCATGTAAAATACTGGTTTTCAACCGCATCCAGTAAAACTGGAAACAAACCTCAACATAGTTGGGAAACGCCTATTTATGTCTGCCTAGACAGCTGTTATGATGACGAGACTATTAAAGGAACGTCATGATCATCATCGTTTCAGCCTTAAATCGTCCACTACTGGACTAGGCCTTCCCAAACCTCCGCCATATCAACCGGTTTTGTGCTTCCCATATCCAGCGGATTCCTGCAGCCTTCACAAGGTCACCGAACCACCTCGTGGGAGGCCTTCCAACTCTACGTCTTCCAGTACGTTGTCGCCACTCCAGAACCTTTCAGCCCCATCGGCCATCTGTTCTGCGGGCAATGTACCCTGCCCACTGGGCTTAGGAACATTTGTCTTTAAACACGGTAGGTGCTTTAGAAATTATCCTAGATTAAGGATACTATAACTGGCTTGTAATCCGTATAAAACCTCATTTTCTTTTAGTATACCTGAGTGGGGGCCTATAAAAGCTCTGTCATAAGACAGAGAAACCAATATAATTAAGAGTTTAGTAGAATTCATCACAATGATATGCTAGTTTAATATTACATTGTCCAGGTGTAAACATGATTCTCTTGGGATAAACCATATTAGGCGTACCCTCCCTGACACATGCGAAACCGAGGGGTAACTAATAAGTATTGGAAACGCACCTAAAAATAACTCCAATCCTAATGTTCTTTGCTAGTACAACGGCTCGGCTACAAATAGAGTATGGTTGTAGTTGTATCATTAAGAGAATTGTCGTTTTGAAATGTGACTACAGCATCCGATAGTGCAGTGGAAGACACTAACAGTAGTAACAGTAGAAATGGTATCATTTTTTAACCGACTTCAAAAAAGGATGAGGTTATTTGTTCCACTGTATACATATTTTTAGGGTTCCGTTGCCAAATGACAAAAAACGGAACTCTTATAGATTCGTCATGTCTGTCTGTCTGTCTGTCCGTCCGTATGTCACAGGCATTTTTTTCCGAAACTATAAGAGCTATGCTGTTGAAACTTGGTAAGTAGATGTATTCTGTGAACCGCATTAAGATTTTCACACAAAACTAGAAAAAAAAACAATAAATTTTGGGGTTCCCCATACTTAGAACTGAAACTCAAAAAAATTTTTTTCATCAAACCTATACTTGTGGGGTATCTATGAACAAGTCTTCAAAAATGATATTGAGGTTTCTAATATCATTTTTTTCTAAAGCGAATGGTTTGCGCGAGAGACACTTCCAAAGTGGTAAAATGTGTGTATGTGTGTGTGTCCCGTAACTTCTAAAATAAGAGAATGATAAAACTAAAAAAAATATATGATGTACATTACCATGTAAACTTCCACCAAAAATTGGTTTGAACGAGATCTAGTAAGTAGTTTTTTTTTTATACGTCATAAATCGTAAACCGCAATTTACCTTTCATTCAATCAACTAGAATATAAAAATTTAAAAAAAAACATAATTTCATAAACATAACCTTATGCATAAACCGTGAATACCTACATGTTTGTACGGAACCCTCGGTGCGCGAGTCCGACTCGCACTTGGCCGGTTTTTTAAATGTATGTTCACCGATTTCTCCGCCAATTGTGAACCGATTTAAAACATTATTTTATTAATGGATAGGTTGTGGGGGTGATCCCATGTAAGTTTTATTTGACTTTACTTTGGTAGTTTTGCGGTAGCTTCAATAATACGTATTTAATCCACTGAGTGTATCGTAATGATATTCAAATACTTCCTGACACTGTTACTGACCTGAGGGGTAATTTCGGAACTTTTACCGGTAGGAATTGGTTCAATATTCATAGTTAAACAACATCCATTGCGTTATTTACATTGCTGAGCCGACAATTTATTCGAACAAACGACGCAATGGTTTAGAAATAATCTTCAATCCCATTCAGATTCTGATAAATTGTGCGTTTCGCAATTAGGGTGCTAGCCAGTATTGGTATACGAATCATTACGGGGTGAATATAACTACAAAATTAAAAAAAGATTGCAATAAAAACCATGTCAAAAAAATAAAATACAGATCCAAAGACAACATCCGAAAATAAAGTATTTTTTTACTATTAGTGTTTTGCATGGAGTTGGGTGTTATTTTTTCTTCAAAAAAGAGTGGCTGTAAAAATCTACCACGCGGGCTCAGTGCGTTATTGCGTGATGAACTGATGACACATGTTTTTGAATTTTTAGGTCTAGGACAAGCCGGTTTTCATACGATGTTTTCCTTCACTATTTTAAGAGTGGTATTGATTGAAATTTACACAAATTAAAGCGCCTGTCAGGATTCAAACCTACCACCTATAAACTCATAAGTCGCGATGGCTACCACTGCGCCACCACTGCTTTTTTTTTTTTTTTTTTTGGATGGGAAATCATCAAATGACTTCTCCCGCTCTGGGCGGAGCGGGAGGGCATGTCAGACTTTTACTGACTAAAACCCACCCGTGTTCCTTCAGTTGCCCATGTGCCAGGGTCACGATATCTCTTTCGAACAATCACGCGACCCTGGCAGGCATCGGTCCTAGCAGACCCCTTCAGTGTTGCTGACATCTCTTTGAGGCGCGCGTGGAACACTACGCGCCGTCGACCCGAGCCTGGTCCTTACCGGGCGGCGAGCTACCCATTGATCGCCACCCGCAAGCTCGCGCCTACGGTGGCCGGGAGTCCGCAATCGACTCCCGGCGCCCGGGGCGTCTCCTCCTGCGGCGGCTAGGGACGTGAGGGCGCAGAGACTGCCATTCCCTCACGCGCCCCGCCTCCTCCTTCGCGAGCATTACTGCTTCGCAGAAGGAGGTGACGGCTTCCCATGCCCTCTCGCTCCGTACCATAGCTCGCACCAGGGCCGGACGCGAGAGGTCGCCGCCGCCGATCGCCTCCACGAGGACACGGCGGTGCTCCGCCCAGGCAGGGCACACTTCCACCGTATGCTCCACCGTGTCCTCTAGACGATCCTCACAATGGAAACACCCGGGCGTTTCCTCCCGCTTTATCCTGAACAGGAACCCACCGAAGCACCCATGCCCGGTGAGAACCTGCGTCAGGCGGAAGGTGAGGACGCCGTGGCGCCTCTCTATCCACTCCTCAAAGAGGGGACTTACCGCCGCAATTGTGGCGTGCCCTGCGCTGGGTTGCGACAATCGTACCCGCCATGTCGCCATGAGATCCTGCCGGAGCTCTGTCCGCCGTGCCGCGATTTGTCGCGGCAGCGGAGTTTCGCCCCGGCGTTTCGCATCCTCGCGCCACTCCCACATGTGGGCGAGGACCTTTGCCTCCAGATCCCATGGCGGCACTCCGGCAAGGAGGCTCGCCGCCTCGCAGGAGACCGTGCGGTATCCCCGGATTAACCGGATGGCCATGACCCTCTGGGCCGCACTCAACCGGCGCGCTGGGCGCAGCCTCAATGCGGGCGCCCACACCGGTGCCCCGTAGAGGGCCATGGGCGCCACCACTGCTCGGATAAACGAGAAGTTAACTTTTATAAGTACGAGTAGTAGGAAGACTTTTACTACCGATACTAATGTGATAAAGTCAAAGAACTGGTATAAAATTCTGCCAAAAACTATTAAATAAATGTCTGAAAAGGAAACCAATAACAAAATAGCTTTTTATAGCACCGGATTGCGTTGATGCGAAAACTTTTAATTAGTTAACAGCCGTGTAGTCGATTTTATTTTATTTTAGTCACACTAAACTTAGTAAAGATAATGGTGCCGATTCCCTTATTCACAAACTAAACTAAATTTAAGTTCAGTGCATCTTTTTCTTTCTATTTTATTAAGAAAAGGACAGAAGATAAATTTTAGTTCAGTCCTGTCAAATTAATCAGCGCTTGACGTAAATTGACGTAATTTTAGTAGGCAAGTTTTTAATCACGTCTAAACTTGTATGGAGCGCTGATTAATTTGACAGGACTAAACTAAAATTTATCTTCTGTCCTTTTCTTAATGAAATAGAAAGAAAAAGATGCACTGAACTTAAATTTAGTTTAGTTTGTGAATAAGGGAATCGGCACCAGTGTTGCTCAACGGTCATTCGATCCGTTGTGAGTTCATTTATAACTGAATTAAAAATAGATATAAGTTGAAAGACTTTTGATCTGTGACTAATTGATTGGATAGACTTTTAAAGGTTTTTTATGAGGTCAAACGGTAAAGGTATAGTAGAATATTTAAGTGCTATACATACATATATTTTAGGAGTCCATGGAACCATATCATCTGCCTAGCTTTTTCCCAAAGGTTGGCTTCCAGTCTAACTGGAAACTACACTAAACTTAGTAAGATAGTGTTGCTCAACGGTCAGTCGACCCGTTGTGAGTTCGTTTTAAATAACTGAATTAAAAATAGATATAAGTTGTAAGACTTTTGATCTGTGACTAATTGATTGGATAGACTTTTAAAGGTTTTTAACAGCTGAACACGAGTATTTCAGATGAAGCGACTACATGTCTGACCTCCACAACTAAATTATTAGGTAACACGATACGTCGATACACCTTGGTAAGACTATAATAATAATATGTTAGGACAACCAACACGCCGTTATCTGATCCCAAACTAGGCAGAGCCTGGACTATGGTAACCAGACAACTGATAAATATACTTATATACATATTTCTAAATACATACATATTATAGATAAATTACACCCAGACACAGAACAAATGATTGTGCTCATCACACAACATTTGTCCTGGGTGGGAATCGAACCCACGACCTCAGTCTTAGCAGTCAGGGTCACTAACTACTAGACTAACAGGCCAGTCAACAGACTGGTCAAATATCCATGAATTATTAGTTCAACAGCTTGACGTGCTTTCCGAACCTCGTCGAACCATAGACGGGTTGTAAAATGTGGTCATTGGTAGTTTACAGAAGTAGTCCTGATCCTTAAAGTGAAGGACCAACTAGAAAGGAGATGGAGGATCCAAAGACCACTTAAGGACCAGGATGTTATAGCTTCCATCGACGTGGGAAATAATATCCAAGTTTTGTGCATGCAAGGAGCCTCCCCAAATGACGTGCCCTCCAATCTTCTGTTACGTCCGACGCGCCCTGGTCAATCTACTTCTGACGATTTTCTTATCCTTTCATCACGGTGGAAAATATGAATATAATTTTGTCATCGGACTCTTTACTTTGTGTCAATTATTTCATCACCAATGCTCTCAAAAGAGTGAAGGAGAGCATAATGAGGAAACCGACATGTCCTAGAACCAACAAATCGAAGACATGTGACACCAACTCACACTGGATCCGCGTGGTGGATTACGGTCCATTCCCTCTCTCAGGGAGAGGGCCTGTGTCCCAGCAGTGGGATCATTATAGGCTGATTATGTGAATATTGATCTTGAAAGAAATCAACACACACCTCGAGAAAATGATTCCATTTTCAACGTGAATGTTAATTCTA
The DNA here is from genome assembly GCA_947507805.1 of Aporophyla nigra. Lineage (NCBI taxonomy): Eukaryota > Metazoa > Arthropoda > Insecta > Lepidoptera > Noctuidae > Aporophyla > Aporophyla nigra. The sequence goes on along the minus strand of OX382292.1, from coordinate 17,488,568 downwards.
GTTTCTCAAAGTCAAGACCTACAATCACTGGAGCATGATGGTTGTTGGTTCTATTATCTAACAATTTAGAAGGAAGTCGGTAGTGGAAGCCAGGTGTACTTGCGCATGCTTCGGTAGGTATGTACTTGCTGGCAGTTTCCACACCGGTAATCACTGAGTCAGCCATGATTTAACGTTCAGCCTTTGATGCACACGATATTAAGCCTGGCTTTACGTGCTCATGACATTTAGCTCGTGCATTGACTTTAGTCTTGGTTCGTAGAGTAGGTTCTTTGGAATTAACTATGGTATTAGTCTGTCAAGTATAAACAATGTTGCTTCGTGCAATCGTGTCATCAATTACAATGTTAACTTTATGCGAGGTTTAGGTACCAACCTACGAAGGTTCTAGATTCCTCGGAACTATAAGTTCCTATAGAATTGAATCCATATAAAAATACGCAAACCCAAAAAAATCCGGCCTCAATTAACACTAGACCATTTAAAAAGCTACACACTGTGGTATAGTAATCGTAGTCTAGGTGCATCGTAGTCACATATTATAATGATATAATTTATGTATACAAAATATTACGAAACATTTAAAAGGGTAACGATGGAGTTACTTACCCATTCTTCGCCAAAAGAAACTACCTTTTGGAGGGTCAACTAGGATCAATTCTATGTTTTTGTATGGTGACGGTCAAATGTGCATATTATTTTTTGAAATAAATTATTTGACTTTGACTTTAACTTGAATCACTCTATCTCTAAATACCCACAGTAAAAATACACGGCATCCTGAATTCACAAATCCTGATCTGTGATTTGATGCTAAGGCTTACTCGTCCATATTTTGTCTTCTAAACAAGCTCATTGTAAACACAACGGAGTTTTCGTTTCTGGAATTGGAGTATGAAATTCAATGCAAAATGTCAACATCCGAAATATGTATGAAATCAGAATCAAATCTTTCTTACCAGGCCTAATATCTAATATCTCGGCACAATACTTAGCCCAACAAAATTCCAACAATGAGTATAAGAACAACGAAATGATGTACTGACCCGCAATCATTTCATAATTGCCCTACGTGATTTGGGGTCATTATTGTCCGTGAGTTTACAATGAAAATCATTTCGTCACGTTTGGCAGACGATGCTTGTTCAATAATCCTGACAGACTTGAAGCTGATTGCGTAATTAGAAACAATTGTCGACAATGAATTGATTGCAAGAAAATCTCTTAATGACTGTCTATTTCTATTGAAGGTCGATAAGAAAACTAGGTTATAGAAACTACTGATACACATTCTAAATTGTTCTTAGTTAAGTTGAGAAATATAGTTAAGCACAATAAAATACGCTGTTTTGAATAATCTAACTATCAAGACTATGTGGATGCTGAATCTGTTTTCTGCTCCAGTGTTTGGTAATTTTTCGCTTTTATTTTCTTCTAGTTCTACATTATTACTGATGGTGACGCCATTCTTTTCGTTGGCATCTCCCTATATCAATACTTCTAGTGTCCTACTGACTATATGTTCACTCATCAACCCATAAGCATCTCTTCCACAAACAAGGTACCTGCAAAAATTATATTTGCTTTATCGAAGGTCAAAGAGTTAACATTGAATAAAATGTTTTCCATCACAATAACCGTATCTTCCTTTAACGCTTTACCTTGTTCTTGGTTCTTGTACGACCTTCAATTCTTCATCATAATGTAACATCAAAGGTTATTGGTAATTTCCTTATAATATAACGCACTATAAAATACAAATTACCCAACTACTGACAAGGTTGAGGCACTAGAAAAAATTATCTGGACCATCTTTCAACGATCTTATAAATCGACTAGATGTTTTTGAGATCAGTCCAATTAGTCATCGTTATATTATCGTTTATGACAACTAAAAAAAAATTATGCTTTGGTTATTAATGTCACGATTTTTTGCTCACAATATTACAAATTTAATAGGCAAGATAATAAAAATTAAGACCTTGCCTAGTATAAAATATATTAATATTATTTATGTAATAGAAACTATATACTACAAACAAAAAAAGAACATTACTGAAACGTGTGGCTGTAGTTTTCTTATTTATAAATTTATTCATTCACTAAAAATTAAGACCTTGCCTAGTATAAAATATATTAATATTATTTATGTAGTAGAAACTATATACTACAAACAAAAAAAGAACATTACTGAAACGTGTGGCTGTAGTTTTCTTATTTATAAATTTATTCATTCACGTGTACGCATTATCTTGCATATTCAAATTTTATACAATTCCAGTTTCTATGATCACTCTGACATTAAGAAAGACATCTTTATTATTATTATTCCTTGCTAAGATTCTTGCACAATAATCATACTAATGAATGAAGCTCTCAATGGATATACTATTTTCTCGATTATTATTATCTTTTTGTCCTCCACAGTGCCTCCTCCGCTTGCATCATTCCATCATTGTCCTTTTTACTTAGACCAGGGGGTCAAGGAAAAAGGACAATGAGGGGTTCTCCATGTTTTTCAAAGCAAAATATATATTTATGGACACACTTAGAACAATAGTTTCTTTATTCCATAAGCCCGTTCTCCTTCAAACAATTTTCTCAGACGGTAAACTCTCATTGTGTTCAAGCAATGTCAGGTCAAAAAACTAGACCGTTATTTTCATCACTTATATGTCTAACTACTGTTTACCCACGATTCAGATGTATTGCATTTACTATTGCTTCACAAACAAGGTCTAAATTAAAAGAGGTTCATTTCAAATCGTTTGAAATAAGTATGAGAATTAATGGTTGTCATTTTTGCAACAACTTAGTAGTCATCTTTTTCTGGTCTAATGATTTCCTGATCGGTGGGTTTTCAAAATGTTAAGAATTTTATGTGTAGTTTTAATGTTATACGATAATTTTGATACTGTGATATTAATGCTAAACCATTTATTTTTTGAGGAATATTTTTGCTAAATTCAAAACGATTCATCGCGACGACTCGCGTTGTCTTTGGGAATCTTAATAGATTGCAACGAACAATTACTTTTGTGTGCAATAAATCAATTGTATATTTTCATTATTGTCAGAAGTAAGTGGTTTATTAGAGGTTAAAGTGATTATATTTAACTAGTACCGTGGCACTTTATCTCCATCATCTTCCACTTTGTTAGCAACAATTGCCAAATCCAATTTTACTCGCAAATTATTCACCCTTTTTAGGTAACTGAACTTCGAAACAACCGCATAAATTGATTCAACATTACAAAATGTCTTCGTGCAGTGTTCCGCCAATGTCCGTACTTTAGGCCAACCCCAAACAAGATCGATTTCAACTGTCCTTTCACTATCACGCTCAGATGTTGCTTAATATTTTCGCGCCGAGGGCATTATTAGTACAATCACATTTTTATTTGCAAGTTATTATATAAATAGGTTCTCTATTATATTATCAATGGCATAGAATGTATTTGTTTTATTAATCTATGTAGGTACTGCATGTTGCAACGGTTGGGTGGTTCTCTGTAGTGTTACTCTCGGAACCGGTGTTGATATTTTATCTTTACTCTTGTTTGCTTGGTTGTTCTCACGGTCCTCAAATGTTTCCTCAAGTCTGGTACCCTCTATATTCCCCAAAGGGTTGGCAGAGATGTATATTGCGCAATTTCTTTCGCACGTTATATTTAATTCTCATATGATAGAGGACTAACCGACCTCAACATAGTTGGAAAAAGACAATAATGTCTTCTTGTACAAGCAAGACTGTTACCACAAACCAACACATATCCCGCCTATGTGCTATTGAGAAAAACTGACGCTGATATGAGTAGAAATCCAGGAACCCATCTAAAGCAGTCGCTCTTGAATCCACGAGACAGTTCAGTAACAAATGTCATATAGATGAAAGCATATATGCGGATGTTGTTAGCAACAATATACATTATTTTATGTGTTTTATCCAATTACAGAGATATTTTGTTGAATGTCAACTACCTTGTTAAATGCTTGTATAAAATCACGATACAATACTTTATAATTATTGTGGATTTATCGCGTGCCTGTAAATTATCACCTTACATTTGTATAAATAACTATGTGAGTTTACTAACAAGTCGACGTAATTCCATTGTTCATTTTCATTACTTTATTAACCCTAGGTTACCTAATTTAAACAAATGCATACAGGAAATGTTATTTTTCATTAGGTGTGTAATGTTTACTTAGTTTACCTTCAGTTAGAGCAGTGATGGCCCAATCGTAATGGCCCTGATTTACGCGTCGGTCGTGGGTTAGATGGCCGATGGGGTCGAAAGGTTCTGGAGTGGCGACCACGTACCAGAAGACGTAGAGTTGGAATGCCACCCACAAGGTGGACCGATGATCTTATGAAGGCTGCAGGAATCCGCTGGATGCATAACGCTCAAAACCAGTCGAAGTGGCGGAGCTTGGGGGAGGCCTATGTCCAGCAGTGGACGTCTTTCGGCTGAAATGATGATGATGTGGGTAAGAACGTAATAGGCTAGCACACTACTTTGTGTATTTACTACGTTAAAGACTAATTATGCTTATGCGTACCTGTAGCAAATCTACTGAAGTTATATACATAGATAATGTTATTATACTCTTGCCAATTCTCTTACTCCATTATGATTCTTCTTAAAACCAAAATCCAGTTGTATCTTTCTTTCTTTTATTTACACACCAAAGCCTGTTTTGTTTTTAGTGATCTCATTGTTGCAATTACGTACGACAATTGGACCACCAAGCTTCCGTTGTAAACAATGAAGTGTCGTATGAGTGTCATGATGTGCATAAATGTAGGTTAAACTAAGATATACTTATATCTGATATATTCACCGAAATCAAGTTTATGAATCGATGACCATCTTTTCATACCAAGATCCCCCCGTGCCTCAGAAAACTCGTGAAACCGTTGGTCCCGGCTTCGTTATGTTCGTGGATCTTTGAGAGTCGTTATGGGTCATCAAAAGTCGGAAAACCTGACTAGTAACTAGGTTGAATAGATCAGATAGAAAGTCGCTTCTTGTCAAATACTCTTATTTTGCTATATGCGGTTAGACTGAAAGCGAACCCTAACGTAGTTGATAAAAGGCTAGACAAATAATGATATCCACAAAATGTTTCAAAGGAAAATGCCAACCCCAAAAGTCACGAAAACAACACTAACTAGCAATAACATTATAGTCAAATCAGAACAGGTGCACCAACCAAGCTGATAGATTATCAGAATTGCGAAGCATATATAGCGAACAATTGTGAGAATTACCATGTAACCCATTGTGTTTTGAACTAGTTTTTATCGTTATGCATCTGTGCGACCTTTTTTTATACTCTTTGAAATATGTGAGCTCATGAGCTGATATATAGGTCGCATTTGTTTTGATCGTTATAACAAAGATGCTTGCATATCGCTTGCCTCGTGATAATAGCGCGTGTTGAAGTGAGTCAAACTTGTATATATATTCGTGATTAAGTTTAAGATAACACATCACACCCAGTTCTCCCCAAAGGTAACACAAAGTTGCTAAGGCTATTAGTGCACACACAATTCACCAGTTATGATAAGTCTCATCATGTAACAGGAGGCCTATTGCTTTCAACCCGGTTTAAACCCAGACTCTGTTTTACTACTGAGAAATTTCTGCTAGAAAAACCTATTAAAACTTTGCCTGATCTGGGAATCCGAACCAAGGGCGATTAGCAGTAGCGCTTGCAACAACTAGACGACAAAGTAGACCCAAGGTAGGAGGAGGTACCCAAGGTAGATGGTCTTGGGATCGTTGCCATAAGAATTTCACTTGAAATAGTGGAAGTCAAGGAGACAGAAACGCAAATGTTGGACACAGCTGATCCTATAATTAAGATATTGGTAACGCACTAAATGGTTACACAGATGAAATAGCAGCTCTCTATGTAAAAGATAAACCACATCTAGAAGATGATACCAGTAAATAAAACGTTACTAAGGATGAAGTAAACGTGAATTCGCAAAGAGAATCTCTTAAGTACTTAACGAACGTATCAAATGCAAACGATCTAACAATTAGCACAATCTTGGTTCATCTTAATTTACATTAGCTGGCACGAGGTTAAGCGAACTTATTTAATTAATTAATTGATAGTGCTTTAGTAACTATTGAAATGTTTGTGGCTGTATTCTTATAAGAACTTATTGTATTTGTACACTTAAATTAGTTTAGAGAGGCTTTCGGGTGAGTAATAACAAAGGCATGGTTTGATCGATTACGTTCAGGTACTCTTGCCGTGGTTGGTCCGAGGATACCATCTTTCCATTCCAAGACCCCTCCGTGCCTCGGAAAGTACGTGTAGCCGTTGGTCCCGACTTTCATTCGTAGATCTTTGACAGTCGTTACGGGTTTTTAGAAACCCGAAAGTCTGACCACCAGTCATACCAAAGGGAGTGGTAATTCCCAATAACTGGGTTGTTGACCGACCCGAACATAGTTGGGAAAAGGCTGAATAGATATGATTACACTTAAACGAGTTTCAATATAGTTAGACCTAAGTTTACTAGTTGTGACTTGGTGTCGTTCAAATTCTATTAGAGATTAATAAATAAAAGCTTCGGGCGATTCTTCAGTAATAAAATCCCAGATTTCTTTAATATCTATAGGTACTTTACAGGATAATAAACATCAGTACAGAAAACACTGTTAGGTACATGATAAATCCACACAAATTCAAATCATTTATTCGCCAAAATATAGGTAGATTTACAATGTTAATTCATAAAACTATGACAGCCCCTTTACATTCTTCTTAATTATTTATTCTTTTTTTATAAATTTACACCTACCTATTTAAATCTAATTCCTCTAAATAACTAACGGATATTCTTTTATTTCAGCCTTGATCTAGTCTCATTCGTGATAATTATAAATATACATATTTACATAATCCCAACATATACGAACGAAGAAACGTGATAAATTTTAGTCTATAGGCATGATCACTTGCACAAGTCTCTAACACTTCCTTCTATAGTATTTGTTGATCGTATTTTTATAAAATTCAAGGTGAATACTAAAATATTTGCTAATGGAGCAGGACATTTAAAAAACAGCGATATATTGAGAAAATTAAATAACAAGGTCAAACTTTATGTATATGCAGATGGCTTTTAAAGCTCGTCTAATTGGTGATGATATAATAATTATGGCTACTGCAAAACTGACAGTTAAAGATGTTATATTATTTAACGAATATAATATGTCGTTATACGTCATTGAGAGCACCGGTGGCTTCGCGGTTCGAACCCAAGCAGGCACTTCACTGTGTGAAATATAATTCATCACTATCACTGCCTTGAACCAAAACTTCGAAGTTAGATGTCATCCGCCAACCCGCACAAGGCCGGCGTGGTGGATTATGATCCATTCCCTCTCCCAGAGTATAGGTCTCTGTCCCAGCAGTGGGAACACTACATCATCATCATCATCATTTCAGCTGAAAAACGTCCAATATAGAACATAGGCCTCCCCCAATTTGGGGGGGTTTGCCATAATCGCCATGCTTGGCAGGCGGCTTGGCGATCGCAATATGGTGGTAAAATGCATAGAAAACGCTGCTGCCCATTCTTAAGTAAGTCCCTTAGTCGCCTTTTACGACACCCACAGGAAGAAATGGGGTGGTGTTATTCTTTACGTCCGGCACCACAAGGAACACTACATATATGGTTATTATGCTATTTCTGATGCTACACTAGTATAATAAATCACTGAATGCAAAACGTCATTATGACTATCAAAAGCGCCGTAATTAAAAATATTCCCAATCTAGTCACAATCTCATCTCGGCGTAGTTTGACCTGATCAGTCGACCCGCGTGGCTGTTATTACTCAGCCATTAACAAGCCCCTCTGTTAAGTCAAGTATCAATTCATAAACAAAAACAAAAGCCAATTCAAATTCTAAAATCAACGGAATTTACAAATGTCATCCGTGCATAAATCGGCGGTAACTACAAATGTCAAGAGCACGTGATGCTGCCAAGCTGCGCGCGCCGGTACACTCGCGCAGAAAACGCAAAGGTCATCTTTGTTAGCTAGATTTGGTTCGCTGTGATTATCTTTAAGGTCGGATTTAGATGGTTTTGCGAATGAAAGTGGAGTAGAGCGGTATATTAGGCTAAGTAGTTGCAAGGTTAAGATTCTTGGGATCTGTTATTTGATTGCGAAACCTTTATTTGGTTTTAGTTTGGCTTGCAACGAACTGCAACCAACTATTTACAATTTAACGCTTTGTCTTGATACTTTATAACCTGTCCATGGCTAACCGAATAAATTGTGAATTCCAATTTAACTAACATCTTGAATGTCCGATAGAACTAGATCGGCGTATTAACTTAGATGTCCAGTTTTCAGAAAAGTTACCCAGTATTGTTGCCAAATTGCTTGACTCAGTGAACGGAAAAATGAGCGCTAACAAACCCAATTTATGACAGAATTGTCAATGTGGCGTGCGAAATCATTGCGTTCCTGTGGTCGCGGCCTTAAACTAAATAAATAAATAAAAGAAAGACAATTCGACATACAAATTGGCGTAAAACAATGAGGTAGCCTTTACATTGTACTGAATTAAATTCGGAAAACTAGTTTACAAGCTAAACTATAGTATATTATAGGAAAAATGAGGTGTCGTAGAACATCGAATATACATATTTAGGTAAAATACATAAAAAAATAATAGTTTAAAAAAAAAAAACACGCTTCCATAGAACACTAACCTAAAAAGTAGAAAATAATGGAAAAAAAAGCGTGGGGTGCTTTTTAAGGTATTTTTTTTTATTGATATCAGGCAGCCCAAGCTTTTTTTTTCCATTTTTTTTTTTTCTACTTTTTAGTTTGGTTTTCTATGGAAGCGTGTTTTTTAGTTTTTTTAAAGTATTATTTATTTTCTATTTTTTAGGGTGTTTCGAATTTTGAGACGTATGTGAGCGTAGTTTGTGATGTATGTCAGCGTAGTTTTCGAAGACAGTTTTTTTGCTGTCCTGGTAACACAAATTTATGAAATTATAGTATTGTCATCGGTCCTCGATAAGTCTACAGAGTTTAAATGAAATCTGGTCGTTTAAAGTGGGTCAAAATCGCGCTATAAGGACTCGGTTATAAACAAACACACAAACGTACAAGTGAAGGTAATATAAAGCGTGTAAAAACCTTTCTTCTCATTCTTATTCTAAGTGCTTTAGTGAATAAGTATTTAACTGGAATCACAATCATTCAGCTTACATTATTTGACCAATACAAACTCAAACCATTTCATTACCTGTAAAAGGTTTAATTGAGAATTAAACCCTTTACAGGCACTTTTGAACCGTCAAGAAGTCGGTCAGTTAGTCGAAAAGTTGCCAGAAGCTAGTTGCCCGTTTTTAAACGTAGATCTCTATGGAGAAGAACGGACAAGAAACTCCAAAGAGACTCTTGAAATCAAGATATTACCAAATCCTGGGTATATATTATTCTTGTTGCTTCTATATGTGAGAATATTTTTAAACAAACGCGGCAAGACAAATAAAACCGTTTAAAAAACCGAAGAAAAAATTCCAACATGACGAGATCAGCACCATCCAGTTCATCCATTTTGTACTCTACTACATACTAACAGGGAGCCTAAGTTTAATAAAAGCTTGTAAGAAAGTCCACTGTTAAGTATGATAATGTACGTTTTATTTGAGCAGAGCTACTCGATCTCCATCCAATTCACCTACTGCTGGGTATAAAAACAGCTCGTCAGGTTTCCAGTTTTCGAAGTGTCTTTGATGTAGTTGACATCCACGGGACTGACCCACGTCTCGTCACAATACTCATAATTGAAATAAGCTACGCTTGCAGTCCTTGGTCAGTGATTAGGTGATCATCAAATACCTCCGCACCTCGGAAACTACATTATGCTGTTGGTCTGTCATTTGCGGATCTTTGACAGCCGGGTCGTCAAAAGTTCGAAAATTTGACAGCCCGTCTTACGAAGGGGTATCTTAATATCCAGTAACTGGGTTGAACAGGTCAAATAAGCATTCGCTCCATGTAAAATACTGGTATTCAGCTGCATTCAGTTAGACGTAAAGCCGACCCCAACACAGTTGAGAAAAGGCTAGGCAGATGATGAAACAGCAATTATATCTACACAAAAACTTTTTAACAAAAAATTAAACCGCCGAAAAAACTGTATTTTATTTTACAATTTTTTGTGGTTTTAATGTACTAATAATACTTGGCAAGGTATACCCTATCCAATGAAAAAAGAATGATCAAAATCGGACTATTCTGTATAAAGTTATACGTGGTAATACATTACAATCACTGAGTGAACAATCAATCATCCCCTGTTTTCTGACCCTTAGGGTTCGATTTTGTTTTCCAAATTTATATGGGACCACCCTCGGAGTATACCCTTTCCAATAAAAAAAAAGAATTATCACAATCGGACTACTATGTAAAAAGTTACGCGTGGTCATACATAAAAAAAAAACGGTACAAAAAAAAAATATACGCGTCGAATTGATAACCTCCTCCGTTTTTTTTCGTCGGTTAAAAAAAACAATACAAAATCAGCTGTTCACCAAATAACCACAGACCGTGAATTCATAACCAGTGTATTAGGGAAAAGTTCACCCATACTCTTGACACGGATGGCCAACCTTGGATCATTTCATGTAACATTTAAATTGCGCGTCTTCTCCACGCCTGACTCATGAGCCACGACGAAACAATGAGCATGTGCTGGAACTAATACGGTAATGGAGTAAAATTATGTTTATTTATGTGTTGGTGTATGTTGTTTACAACTGAAACTGATTATACGTTTGCGACCTTCTACATATCATAGGCCTAAAGCTAATTGCTGCTTGTTGGATAAAGTTTAAGAACAGAATAGAATAGAACACCTTTATTGGACAGGAGTCCATAGGATTAGTAACAAATGAATTATCAATATCCTTACATAGGATCGCGTTTATACGCTAAGATCTTTTAAACTCCGCAATAGATTTTAATGCGATTTTCATCAATAGACAGAATGATTCAAGAGGAAGGTTTAAAGTATAATATGCGGGTGAAATCGCTGTCAAAAGCTAGTCTACAATAATCTGGAAGTAAACTGGAACCACCGAATGGATTTGGTATATTCTTTTTGCATTTTATAGCCCAATTATTGAGGAAGGTTTAAGGCAACACGCCACAACTCGTAGGAGCCGAACAAAAAGAAAAACATTAGGAAAGAACGCTAACTGAAAACGGTCTCCCTTCTCTTTTTCCACTTTCCTGGTCTACTGCGATTATAGGCTAAACCTTTAAGAAGGAGTCCATTTCATCCCGCCTTCTCTTTCTGGGCTTGCCTCGTAGTCCACGTTATACTTATATCTTACCTACGATGACGAAATGTAAAAAATGATTCCATACAAGATTTATGTTGATCACCACAAGTTTTTTAATAATCGTAATGTGACCACGCTTGAGATTTAAGCACGGATAGTCTCGATCCAGGAAGATGTAGCCTGAGAGATTCAAATAATCCTACATTTTCATATAATTCCATTAAATGACTCTGTCATGAAATAGTGTTTCAATGGAATTAATTAAAATTAGAGAGCCCTTATTTATGACTTTTGCATACATAGGTATATATGTGATACGATCGCTAATCATTTTTTAATCAACATACATTGGCACTGACTTGTAAATTCCTAAAATTCTAATAAAATTCGAATTATGCGGTTTACTTTGGAGCTTAATGTAAAACGCTAGTCGATTACATCAAGTAATCCTATTAACAATAACAACTGTCTCGTAAAGCTTGGCAATTTAGCAAGTATTAAGACTTCATCATCAGCCTATAGCAATCCACTGCTGGACTTAGGCGTCTCCAATTGCACGCCATTCTGCTCGATTCTCGGCAACACACATCCAGCTGCGTCTTCGTCTATCTTACGTTTGCCAATTCGCAGTCCCTACTCAAAAACACGTCTACCCCAACAGTAAACGGTTTTACGGCTAATGTGGCCGATCCATTGCCACTAAGACTGTATTAAGACTCGTCCAACTTAGCCCAGTAACCTGGTTACTCTACTGACCTTGCCATTACATACAAGACAAAGTGCGCATCTTTATGCATTCTTACAACACAACACGCCGAGAGAAAATATTCAGGGGTCAGAATTTAAAAGGTCATTGAATTTAATGTGTTGTTAGCAGTAGAATATAATGGAATGTGATGACTACACAATTGTTTGTTGTTGTATATTGATAGTTGTTTTATCTGTTGCAATCTGTTTTGTACTCCGTTGGTGTCGTGGATGAAAGTGCGGCTGCTGTAATCTTGAGAGAACGTATTCTATTCCCAGGTAAATCGTTTTTTATTGGGTTTTTGTACGGGATTTGATTGTCTCGTTGGTCTAGTAGCCGCAAACGCTACTGCTTAACTTGAGGTCTAGGGATCGATGCCCGGTCGGCCAAAGTGAGATGAAAATCAGTGCGCGAAAAAAAAACGCCCCGTTAAAAATACGCTGGTGCGAATTTGGACTAACCGTGGTAACATAGGTGTGATACAGCCTTAGTAAAAGATGGGTCATTGTGTATCTTATGAATTAGCACGTTTAACAAAGACCAAAGGAACAAACATCTCAACCAATAAATCTTTAGACATCACACGATAATATTACGATCTCGGTTTTTGCGGACTGCTTATCACAGTTCTCTTCTTCAAATCTTTATTGACTGCAGTAACGCTGGCAAGACTTGACAATTTTTCAGAATTATCTAAACAAGTATAAAAATTAAATAATAACGGAATGACACAAGGAATGTTTCAGAGCGAAGACAGTACACGTTCTGTCAAGAACTTTATCCAATCGATAAACTTCTGAGAATAAAGTTTAATTTTCTTAGTTGTTGAGATCATTTGACTGACTGTACCTTTATTTTTAAAATAAATGTATATTCTATTCAGTAAAAAAAAATATAGCCGAAAACATTTATGTAAATTACGAGTTCAGATCATGGGTTCAAACCCAAGCAGTCGCTTTACTTTGTGTATATAATTTAATCATCACTGCTCCCAAAACAATGAAATACAACATCATGAAGAACCCTGTATACGAGCTAGAAACAAAAATTCGAAGACATGAGACATATCCACTCCGCTTCCTCTCGAAAAAGGAGTCCTGAGTCACAGCAGTGGGCACATTACAGGCTAATTAACAGATGTTTAGAATCACCACTGCTTTCTGCAGACGGAAACACAGACAGACTAAAAAAACAGTCCTTCAAAATGTCCTTTTTAAATCATGACACAATCAATCAATCATGTCAGCGGTACTGAAGGCTAGGACCGATGCCTGCCAGGGTCGCGAGATTGTTCGAAAGAGACACCGTGACCCTGGAACATGGGCAACTGAAGGAACACGGGTGGGATTTAGTCAGTAAAAGTCTGACACGCCCTCCCGCTCCGCCCAAGAGCGGGAGACGTCATTTGATGATTTCCCATCCAAAACAAAAGGCACTAACTGGTGATACAGATGAAATAGCAGTTCTTTATGTAAAAGATAAACCTCACCTAGAAGATGATACCGGTAATTAAAACGTTACTAAGAACGAAGAACGAAAAAAACCATTACATCACGGCCACAAACCTCCGGAATTATTCAAGCCCCGGGTCGGCCATTTTGAGTCGAACATCGAACATTATAGGAACGGGACGGGAATAATAATGTAAGGTACAGGATATCGACGATCAAGCTCAATGTTCCGGGTAATGACCCCACGTGGCCCATTCCGAGTACAAGATGGTCATAGTTGGACGGTTTGTTTAGGTTTTGGGAATATTGGCAAGGGATGTCGGCTTTTGGAATGTTGCAGTTGAAGAAAGGGAAAAATCCTTTTGTGAAACGTAGGTAGCAGGAAAAACGAATCAAACGTTATATTGAAGAGTGCAGCTGATACAATTTTGGCACGAAATCCATAGCATAGTAGGATTCCATGCCCTATGTGTTTGTATGGATGTTTGGATGTTTGTTACTCAATCACGCAAAAACGGTTGAACGGATTTGAATGAAATTTGGATCAGAGATAGTTTATAATCTGGATAACAATTTGGCATAGTTTTCATCCCGGTAGTATGTTCCCGTTGGATATTTCCCGAACTCTACGCGGGCAAAGCCGTTGGCAAAATCTAGTACTTATATAAACATAGGTATCAGGCATCCATTTGAAGTACCTAGTATGAATCGTTGAAAGAAACATTTTAATATACATTCATGGTCATATTTAGTCAACAATGGAAATTTCTTAATCAGAAATGCTACATTTTTGAACCGTAGTAAATCCGTAATAATCACTTTTATACGCTTTATAGAACTGTTAATTATAACAACCGTCATTTTCTTTGCAAAGTTTCACAAAAACAAAATTGCATAGAACACTGCTGCCCATTCTCTAGTTAGTCCCTTTTTATGTGGATGGGAAATCGTCAAATGACGTCTCCTGCTCTGGGTGGAGCGGAAGGGCGTGTCAGACTTTTACTGACTAAAACCCACCCGTGTTCCTTCAGTTGTCCGTATGCCAGGGCCACGGTACCTCTTTCGCACTGATCTCGCGACTCTGGCAGGTAGTTAGTCCCTTAGTCGCCTTTTACTACACCCACGGGAAGAAATGCGATGGTGCTACTCTTTACATCCGGCACCACACAGATAGCCTACAAAATTATTTTACCTTTCCTGAACGAACATTACTGAATGAATTGAATATTGCTTGTAATAACTTACAACATTATCCAACTAACAAACGATTAAATTGCCCGTTCACACACAAAGTAGGGAAATTCTTCAACCGTTGTATGTTTTGTAAAGAATCAATGAACTATCAGGTCGTATGACGATCTAATTCATAACATCGACGGTTGTAGGTTGTTTTGATAGCATTTTCCTAAATCCTGCTTATCTTGGTTTGTGTATAAACATTGGGCAATGTCAGGTTGCTTCCCATGGGAACTGGGTGGCCGATAAGGAGTTCTGGTAAAAAACTACGCAGGATGTTGTGAAAAACATTGTTTACAGGGTGACTTTGAATTCATTGCTAAATTTCATTCAAAATAATATTCTGCAAAACACAGGTATGACTGTGTGTTGCATAGATTTTAAGATATGTGTTGGTCTCATAATAAAAGGTTTTGATATTTATGATTAATAATAATAATAATAACGCAAAATTTACGCTCTACATTTTTTACATTGATTATATATAAAATTACAGTATAGATTTAATAGTGTCAGTAAAAAAAAAACCCTACAACAATAGCAATCAATAAGTTAAAATGAAAAACTCCAATACTCCAATAAAAAAAATGAAATCCATACAATGCAATAAAAAACTAATATACCTACACATATATAATGTGAGCAAGTAAATCATGCAGACCAGAGCCAGGACAAGACGACAGGCACACCCACCATCTCCGGACTCGTCGCTCAGCTCCGCCTCGCAGCCGCCGGGACGCGCCTCAACCGTGAGCGTCGTGTCACCGGTCGCTGCAGTTGCGTCGAGCTCGAGCGACGAGTTTTTCTCCCCACCGTCGTCACCAACATCACAACGGCGGCGAGGAAGAGGACGGCCACCAGCGGGCTTGGGACCTCGAAGCCATCAGGCCTCGAGCAGGGTCCCCGCTGCTGGTGGAAATGTGTCGCGCATGCGATGGACCCAGTCCATAAATGAAAATGTGATGCGCGCATATTATGGGGCTACAGAGGGAGGAATTAACCTGACAGCGTACCGAGTTCGGATGCTCTCTCTGTTTCAGGTGCTTGAACCAGCCGTCAACGTCTCGGCCCAACGATTGTCGGATCAGGTGCGCGTCATTCAACACAATCATAGATTGGATGACGCTACACTTGATCGGCTGCGCTCGGAAATGCAGAATAGTTCTGCTAGTAATCCTCCCCCATCCCAGAATGTCATGCATACGCCTGCCGATGTTCTGCTGCAGGCAAACCAGTATGATGAGGAGGAGGAAGTCAGGGCTATATCTGCAGATAACTTGTGCAATGTGGACATAAGGAGCAATCTGGAGGATGCGATTCGTGAGTACCGGTTCATATCACCTGACCTTAGACCACGGCTACCACGTTTGCCCATGAATAAAAAAAACAGAGCACTGGTGTGCGCCCTGGATGCACTGCTGCCAAATTTTATTGACAGCAGTGCAGACCTTTGCGATACACACTCAATCTTGTATTGCACAGCTGTTGCGGCTTGTCGTATAGCTCGAGTCAAATTCCCAAACACTGATCGAGCTGTACGACCAAAACCTGTCGCACCGGCCTGGCAATGCAGGATTGAGCGTCGTATTAATGAGGCCAGGGTGCTCATCGCGAAGCTCATCTGCTTCAGGGAGGGCAATACACGCCCAAGGGTGATGCGCTTTGTGAAGCGGGCGTTTTCGGGAACTAATATTAGTCCCCGAGAATATGTATCCCGTGTCACAGAGCGCATCGACTTCCTGAAGCAGAAAGTTTATGCATGGGCAAACCGTATCCGTCGGTATAGGCGAAGAGTGGACCGGTTCACTCAGAACCGCATGTTCCAGACCGATGAAAGGTGGGTGTACAGAGCCTGGGAGCGACCCAACCCAACTCAAGGTGTGACTGACGCGTGTCTACCAAATAATAACGACATGAGTGAATTTTGGCGAAGCATTTGGTCGGTGCCCGTCAGTCACACTGAAGGACACTGGATGCGTGCTGTTGAGCAGGCATGTGAGTCAATACCAAACATGGAGGCTATTATCATCAGTCCTCTGGATGTGGCCCGTGCAGTCCGTCCGTTGCCTAACTGGAAATCCCCAGGACCGGACGGACTGCACAATTTTTGGATCAAATGGCTACAAAGGTCACATGCCTGCTTAGCCTCACAATTCCAGTCATCTTTAGAGACTGGGTCGCTACCACTGTTCTTTACGACAGGAGTTACCCACCTTCTTCATAAATCGGGTAGTATTGCGGAACCTAAAAATTATAGACCCATAACTTGTTTACCGACGGTCTATAAAGTTCTTACATCCATTCTTAGAGAAAAAATTTCACACCATATTCAAAATAACGGAATTATGTCGGTGTCTCAGAATGGATGTAAGAATGGGTCCCGTGGTACTAAGGAGCTGCTCCTTATAGACATGACCATTAGCCAACAGGTTCGTAGATCTCGGAAGGATTTGTCGACATGTTGGATAGATTATAAGAAGGCCTATGACTCGGTGCCACATACATGGCTCATGAGGGTGCTAGAATTGTACAAAATAGATGCAACTCTACGCACCTTCTTGATGTCGTGTATGAGGCAGTGGAGGACGGTCCTTCTGTATCTAGGATGTCCACAAATCCAGCAGATCAATGAACCGATCAGGATTGAGCGAGGAATATTTCAGGGCGACAGTTTGAGTCCGCTTTGGTTTTGCTTAGCCTTGAATCCTCTAAGCACACTGCTGGAGGATTCAGGTCTAGGCTATCGATTGAGAAGAGGTGGTCAGGTGATATCACACCTCCTTTACATGGATGATCTGAAACTCTTTGCCCCCAACAATTTGCGACTGATGGAGCTACTGAAGGTAACAGAAACGTTCAGTAGCGCCATCAGGATGGAATTTGGTGTGGACAAATGTGCAGTCATGCATGTAAAGCGAGGGGAGATTGTAGAATCCGTGGGAACCGAACTTACGGATTCTATACACCTTAGATCCCTCTCCTCAACCGAAACCTACAAATATTTGGGTATGTCGGAAGCATTAGGCATCAATGCTACCGACATGAAACAATCGGTGAAGGAACGTTTCTTTGGCCGCCTGAAAAAGGTATTTAATAGTCTTTTATCAGGCGGCAACAAGGTGCGTGCCTTCAACGGTTGGGTCATGCCGGTTTTGATGTATTCTTTCGGCATACTCAAATGGACTCAGACGGAACTTGACGCTCTGGATAGGAAGGTCCGTACATTGCTGACGGCAGATCGGATGCATCACCCACGGGCATCAGTGATGAGACTGTACATCCCGCGGAAGTGTGGGGGTCGAGGTTTCTTGAACGCTAAAACCCTCCACAACCGCGAGATCTGCAGTCTCAGGGAATATTTTCTTCAAACTGACGTGGGGATGCACCGAGATGTGGTCGCAGTGGACAAGGGCCTCACCCCGCTCTCCTTGGCGAACGAGAACTGGCGCAAACCTGCAGTACTGGATACTAAGGATCGTAAGGAAGTATGGCAAAGCAAAGAGCTTCACGGTCGCTTTTTCCGGGCTCTCCATGGGCCTGATGTAGACTTTTTGGCGTCCGTATCCTGGCTGCGTTTCGGCGACCTGTTTGGGGAAACCGAAGGTTTTGTCTGTGCGATTATGGATGAAGTTATCATGACGAATAACTATCGGAAATACATTGTCAAGGATGGTACGGTTGACATCTGTCGGGCATGCCACCGTCCCGGTGAATCAATCCGACATATTGTTTCCGGTTGTTCTCGTCTCGCTAACGGCGAGTACTTGCACAGACACAATCTAGTAGCTAGGATCATCCACCAGCAACTTGCTTTGCAATACAACCTTGTGGAATCTGAAGTACCGTACTACAGGTATGTGCCCGACCCAGTTCTCGAGAATGGTCACGCCACATTGTACTGGGATCGATCTATCGTCACAGACAGGACTATTGTAGCCAATAAGCCTGATATTGTGGTGGTAGATCGACGAGAGCGTCGTGCAATGATTGTTGATATCGCTGTCCCTCATGACGAGAATCTCGTGAAAGTTGAACAAGATAAAAAAATCAAGTATCTTGACTTAGCACACGAGGTTGTCGACATGTGGGACGTGGATTCTGCAATCATTGTACCGATAATTGTTACAGTAAATGGGCTAATAGCGAAGAGCCTCGACCAACACCTCAGGAGGCTCTCACTGAGCGGCTGGGTCAAGGGCTTGATTCAGAAGGCAGTACTCCTGGACACGGCACGCATTGTCAGGAGGTTCCTCTCTCTAGAGCCCTGACCACCGGCAGCTTGGACCCTGCTCCCGATGCCGATGGGTCACTATTTTTTATATTTTTAAATGTTTTTGTAAGATTTTTGTAAAAATATTTAAAAATATACTCAATATGTTAGAAAATGAATTAAAGAATAATAATAATATTCCACAACTATCACACAACGCCATCTAGTCCCAAGCTAAGCAGTGCTTGTGTTATGGGTACTAGACAACTGATAAACATACTTATATATTTCTAAATACATACATATTATAGATAAATTACACCCAGACACAGAACAAATGATCGTGCTCATCACACAAACATTTGACCTGTGTGGGAATCGAACCCACGACCTCCGGCATAGCGGTCAGGGCCACTAACCACTAGACCAACAGGCCAGGATTAACACATCTCCGGACGCATTTTTATGAGTTTCAAGTCAGTCAAACAAATGTATGTAGATATATGGACACAAACTGATAAAGCGTAGATTAAAGAAAATGATCATACAAATAATAATAATCAATCATGGTGAGAGCAGTGGTGGCCCAGTGGTAACGGCCGCGACTTACGAGTAGTAGGTCGTGAGTTCGAACCCAAGCAAGCGCTTTACTTTGTGTAAACTATTTCATCACCTCTGCTCTCAAAACGATGAAGAAAAACATCGTGAGGAAACCGGCATGTCTTAGAACTAAAATTTTGAAGACATGTGACATCTACACACCGCAATGGGCCCGCGTGGTGGATTATGGCCCGCTCCCTCTCACCGATAGGATGCCTGTGTTCCAGCAGTGGGAACGTTATAAGCTGCTGATGATGAATCATGGTGAGGTATAGACTGGATGCGGAAGGCGGAGGACAGGGTGTTGTGGCGCTCATGGGATAGGCCTTTCTCCAGTCGTGGACTGCGATAGACTGAGTTGATTCATCATCATCGTCATTTCAGCTAAAAGTCGGCCACTGGTGGACATAGGCCTCCCCCAAGCACCGCCACTTGGACCAGAACCGATCGCTGCTTCTCGCATCCAGCAGATTCCTGCGACCTTCACCAGGTCATTGGTCCATCTTATTGGAGATTGCCAACGCTAAGTCTTCCAGTACGCGGTTGCTACTCCAGAATCTTCCTGCCCCATCGGCCATCTGTTCTGCGAGCAATGTGCCCTGCCCACTGACACTTAAGTTTTGCAATTATTCGGGCTATGTCGGTTACCTTGATGCTCCTACAGACTTCTTCATTTCTGATTCGTTCGTGTAGGAAAGCTCCAAGTAAGCCCTCTTGCCCTTTGGGTGACTTTCAGCCTTCTTATGAGGTCCATTGTCAGCGACCTCGTTTCAGTTCCATGTCATGTCATCACTGGCTACACACACTGGTCAAAGACTTTTGTCTTGAAACACTGCGGTATGTGGGACGAAAAGGTATTGTGTTGGCCTAGTTGATTGATTGATTGATATTAATCAGTTGTATGCTATATGTATCTTTGTCATCACTTGTATATTTGTATGTTTGTTTGTAACCGACTCCTTATAGCGCGATTTTGACCCACTTTAAACGGACAGATTTCGTTCAAACTTTGTAGGCTTATCGAGGACTGACTAGGCTAGGCTATCGGATGACAATTCAATAATTTCATAAATTTGTGCCATTATCCTTGCCCGGGTTACCAGGATACCAAAAAAAACTTGTATTCGAAAACTACGCTGACATACGTCACAAACTACGCTGACATACGTCTCAAAATTGGAAACACCCTAAAAAATAGAAAATAATATCAATAAAAATACGTTAAAAAGCACCCCACGCTTTTTTCCATTATTTTCTACTTTTTAGTTTGGTTTTCTATGGAAGCGTGTTTTTTTAGTTTTTTAAACTATTATTTATTTTGTTGTACACTGGAGTCTAGGATTTAAGCTAAAAACTAGAGTCGTAACCCGCTTAATTAAAACTTTTGCTTATGTTATTTAGTTTTATGTATGTACTTACTATGTAGCTGTAATACTAACGTTACTCTACTCTATTCTAATCTAAAGATTAAAAGTGGATTTTTTAGATTATTCGGCCTAAGCTTTAGGAACTCAAATACAAACGAACAACAAAACGAACTAAACAAACAATGAATGACTTTGATACAAATTATCAGCAAAAATATATTTCATTGTTACCTAATAATAATAGAAGAGGTACCTACCTACTGTTGACAATGTACTATTATGTATGTGCTAAAATACATCTAGGTGTACGTAATACTCTAATGACGAGACGCGACGTATAAGGAAAACCTTCTTAACACCTGAAATATTACAGTAGAGTCATAATTGAAACTAAAAATAAAATAAAAATATTTGTGTCCTGTTTTATAATTTACAATGGTCAGGAAGTATAATTGAAAATCACATAAATTATAAATATGAAGACCGGGTAGTAAGTATTCAAATTGCATAAACGTAGTTCTTATCAATTCTCATGAAATTGATAACATTTAGGTATAAACTAAAAATAACATGAGTAAATATGTGATATATTTAAACTTTTTGTGGAATAGAAAATAATATTTTTAATATTTTAACATCATATAGTTACCTCTTATTTTCACGTATTTTCGATTTGTTCTTAATCTGCTATTGACTAATAAATTAGTGATTATTGGTATTTATACAAAGCAAAAAAAAAAATTAAACAACTTTTTGATATGTCTTTTATTTGTAGTTTTATAACGACTACTAGTTATTAGTTCATGGAAGAAGTCATCTTTTGTCACACGTTTTGGGAAGTTCTAGCAATTTTTTTTTTTTTTGTTTGATGAGACTGGCAAGTAAGGGGGCACGGGTGTTTGGAGGAAACTGTTGTGTTCATACAAGCGCTACTGCTGAGCATAAACTCGAAGGTTCGAAACTCAACTCGGGCAATGTGTTATCGGGTTTTTTATCTGGATTTTTCAGTAACAGACCGGAGTCCTGATTCGTTGCTTGCTGATAGCAATAGAGTTGCATGCACCCACACCTACATTTCTCCAGTTATGACCAAAGGTCGGAATTAGGTACAGTTATTTATGTATTTACACTGATTTCATACAACGAAAGAACGAAGTGGATATGCCCCAAATCCCGGGATTAATTTTGAAGAGCAGAAAAATCCCGTGATCTATTTCTTAAAAAGCCGAAGTATAAGTATGAGAATTTGCTTGAGACCATTAATCATTTGTATTGTAAATTTAATAAAAACTTTAGAGGTGTCAAGGGACACCCGGATGGAACGAAGTTCCTTTCCAGGATTCATAATAGTTATAATTTTTTAATTATTTATTATGTACAAAAAAGCTGTATACACTCAACAAAAATATTCTCTCTCTCTCCCTATCTCCTTCTCTCTCCCTCTCTCCCTCTCTCTCCCCCTCTCCCCTCACCCCTTCTCCCCCTCTCTCCCTCTCTCTCTCCCTCTCTCCCTCTCTCCCTCTCTACTCACAACAAAAAAAAACAACAACATACAAAATATATACGGTCGAATTGAGTAACCTCGTCCTTTTTTTGAAGTCGGTTAAAGCATGTCGTGACAACTTTTCGTAAGAATTTTTTCCGTCTAGCCCCCTTTCACAACGCGCGATAAGGAACTTCGTTCCAATAATAAAAATTGTATGTTAATTATCTTTGTTTTATTTGTCTTATCTATCTCTGCGGTTTTTATTATTATTTATTTGTAATATTGTTGGTCACACCGGACTGTCTATTAGAAATCCTGGGAAGATCCATATTAATATCAACATTTCGATGCAAGTACATAAATAACTCCATCTAGTTCCGACCTCTGGTTATGACACTTCATAATTGGCGAAATGTGGGTGTACTGTACCTACTACAGATATACCGGGTATACCTCTGCCCAACCCTTCGGCGAAAACATGCGTGATGTTGATATAAAACTGTTGTCAATATGATATTGTTGTCAATATGATACTGTTGTCAATATGATACTGTTGTCAATATGATACAGTTGTCAATGTGATACTGTTGTCAATCTGTTTGGCACAATTTACCTTGATACTCCTAAATTTGTTACCGATCAACCAAAATAGCAAACTATAATGTAGATGCAAGATTGTGCAATAGCCATCTTCTTGTTATCGATACTAGAAACGAAGGTTAATGCCTATTTCTAAATCTGACATTGAATTTAAAAATACCCTCTATTAAATTACCTATGACGCATTTGCATTTAAATGAAGTTCTATGCATAGATACATTCCGACTTAGTAGTGATAAAGATGATAGAAATATTACACCATTTTATGAAATTGTTATGATGACCAAAAATTAACAGGATTTTAAATAATAAATAAAAAATTCAAAGTATCCGATTTGCCTGATTTTTTTATCAGTATAGTCATGAAGTTAAAAAAGTATCAAATTTGACTATAGAAAAGCATTTGACAGTTACTGTAAAAGTACTGTTTTTTTAACAAAACGGAATGGAAATATACTAAAATATGAATATTTTTGTGCTTCCAAATCAGAAGGTTCGTTTTCAAGAAGCCAATATAGATGTTATGTTGAGGACATAATTAGATAGTCTGTTAAATATTGCTCTAGTTTATATACAGTGTGAATAGTTAAAATACAGACATATTTCTATAAGAAAAAGTGTGTTCATTTCAAAATGATCTAAATAAGTTGCAGTTATGTCTAAAATTGGAGATACTTAAAAGATCTATTTTAAATCGATATCAACTCTGAAATTTCTCTGAAGTCACACTCTTTTTCATCTTTCAAATTTTACACTGTCTAAGGATGTCTTTCTAAATGCCTCGGAAAGCACGTTTAGCCGTTGGTCACGGCTGATAATCGTAGACCTTTGTCAGTCATTACGGGTCGTGAGAAGCCCAAAAGTCTAACAACCAGTCTTACCAAGGGGTATTGTATCAAAAATCAAAAGTCATTTGTTTAAATTAGGCTGAGGATCAGCACTTTCCAAACGTCAAAATAACATGGCAGTCCCCCAAAACGCCTTGCCCTTCACCTATATATGACCTAGTAAGTGAGTTGTAAAGGTCAGATAGGCAATCGCTACATGTAAAATAAATATTCAGCTACATCTGGTTAGCCCCATTTCTTCCCGTGGGTGTCGTAAGAGGCGACTAAGTGACTTACTAGAGAATGGGCAGCAGCGTTCTCTATGCATTTTACCACCATACTGCGATCGGCAACCCGCCTACCAAGCGTGGTGATTACGGCAAACTCCCCCTCATTGGGGGAGGCCTATGTCCGACAGTGGACTTTGTTTGGCTGAAAGGATGATGATGATGATCTGGTTAGACTGGAATCCAACCCCAAAATAGTTGGGAAAAGCTAGGTAGATTGGGTCAGTTTTACAAAATATACAAGTAGGAAGGTATTGTTTTATAAAATTGTATATTTTCTACTCAATTTCCCAAGATTTCATAATGAAGGAAGGCTCAGTTTGCCCGTGCCTGATAATTGCATCAAGATAGGCAACGTAAACTCGGTGAAGCAATTTTGGTTAGTTAATTCATGACACCGACGGGCCACTGTTTATTTATAAATTTGAGGAAAAGTTTTGTGTTGAAGGAAGACTGACAGACAGACGCTAGAGTCCTCGCCATTTTCCATCAGTTGGTAGAAAAACATATAATTATTTTGCGTTTTACAATTGTATGCATGTACCTATATAGTTAGATATTCATCATCGTCATCATTTCAGCTGTAAGATGTCCACTGCTGGGCATAGACCTCCTCCAAGCACCGCCACTTCGACCGATTCTGTGTTTCTCGCATCTAGCGGATTCCTGCGGCCTTCACCATTTCGATATTTCGGAAGGAGAAAAACAGTTTGTAACAGTTTAAAATTAAAAACGATTTTATAACAAAAACAAGTAAAACAGAATTATGCCAACCATGAACCTAACACAGAACACATAGGTCATGTTAAAATCAGATGATATCCATCATATCACAATATAGGTTGTGTTTAAAAGAGTCTACCGTCACTAGATATTCTTTACCATTAAGTTTAGTAGGTATACCCGTCTCTAGATATTAATAAATAAATAAATAAATATCTTAGGACAACCAACACACTGTTATCTGATCCCAAACTAGGCAGAGCCTGTACTATGGTAACCAGACAACTGATAAATTTACTTGTATATTTCTAAATACATACATATTATAGATAAATTACACACAGACACAGAACAAATGATTGTGCTCATCACGCAAAGATTTGTCCTGGGTGGGATCGAACCCACGACCTCAGTCTTTGCAGTCAGGGTCACTAACCACTAGACTAACAGGCCTAACAAACTACCTAACTATTCTTAACTATTTAGTAGGATCTTCGGCTGAGCCAAACCGAAAATATTTCAGCCAATATAATTTGAAAACTGAATGGTCAAAGCCAAGAACAGGGGAACCTTGTGAAAATTGCAGGAGACTGTACTCAAAAAGGGGCCGTAACCAAGTTTATAAAGTCAACACTGGTTTTGAAGTAATTTTTCACATTGTCAATTTGTATTATTATTTATATTATATAGTTTCACAACCGACTTGTATAAATACTATTTCGGTTATGGAAATAAAGGTATAACACTATTGTGAAACCGCCACCATAGTTCTATTGCCATTGCATTGAACTATTGCCTGATTTATGTAGTCCATAGAATTTCTAGCTCAGTCCAAAATGACAGGTACTAAATTATACCACCATGAATTCTAAACCAGCTACCATTGCTCCACCACATTTACTAGCACTTTGAACCATATCACCATATTTTACGATCCTAAATCAAGCAACAAAGCGCAATGCATAAACAGCCAATTTAATCCCAAGTTTATAAGATGTCCATTACTTAAACAGGAACGTACCAATGACCCGGGCTGGATAAACACAAAGAGGAGTAAGAAAATGGAGTGCTAGTTCGTTTACCTATTGTTCTTTGAACCCAACGTCTGCATCACATAAGATAATTCCTTACTTGCTTTTATGAAAATAAAGGAGATCTATTAAATGTAATTTCCTACATATATCACATATCTTATTACTTGTCTTTGTTTAATTCTATCTTCTTTTTATTTTACCGTTTTTAATCGCTCAGTTTAGAACTGACTTTTATGTTATGCCCTATCCCTTCAAATTGACTAAACAATTGATTACGTTTACATAACATAACGTGTGGTGGGACCCTGTTAACAGGGGATTAATCTCCTAAACTGGTATTCCTAGTACAGACACCAGTCTCTCACAAACTAGTGTCACTTAGTTTTTAAGTTTGTGTAAATTCATATGATACCATTGTTTGTGAAGAGAAAATGAATAATTTGAATTTATTAAACCAATGTTAAAGCTATCGAACCACTTAATCACTGTTAATCGACTTATACATTTGGGCTGAAATTTGCTTGTGAATCTGCTACACTTGCCAGCCTACTTCTAGGAGTCGCCTCTCACGAAGTTGTCGTTCTAGCTTAGTTCGTGCAGTTCCCCATTAGAACTCCATTAACTAGCTACTCTGTGGTTTAGCAGGAAGCAGTATGACTCATGCGTCAGTGCGACTCATTTTATATCTTGGAATTGTAATGGCTGGAATAGACCTTATGAGGAAAATTACGTGTTTACAAAATGGTGTAGGTACCATTGTATCTTAAAATGGTGATAGGGTCGTGCAAATTGTTAACGGCGCAGAGTTATATTCTGCCTTATTAATATTTCAGACCATAGGTACTCAACTTGAAAGTATAGAAATCTATTGTAAGTACAGTAGGTAGATTACCATTGATCATTTTTGTTTGTAATTAACTTCTGCCCTCGGCTTCGCCCGCGCATATTCGGAAATTATCCTACGGAAACGTGCCACCGCTGCACCGGGACAAAACGCCTATATTACGCATGTGAGTGAAAGTCCCATCTAAATCAATCCAGTCCTTTCGGAGATAAGCCAGAACAAACAAACAGACGGACATACAAGATTTAAAAAATAATTGTCAAATGTACTGTATAAACATTCAGTAAAAAGCTGTTAATTTCACATTACAAACAGACTCTTTGATTTTATTTATTTGCATAAACGAAAAACAGGTACCTTGCTAGTAAGAAATATGACAAAACTATCATAGAAACAGTTATACATAGACAAAGAGCTAACATTGGGTTACAGTAATTTCAAACTTAGCTGTATTTGAATTTGTTCTTTGAAAACTGTATTAACTTACTCTCTTACCATCATCATTCAAAGAGCAAACATAACGACATACGATTATCTTATTAAAACAACATTTTAATGATAATGCCAAGGGTGCTATTATTGTTACATTACGGATTGCCAGTTTCATTTCCTGCGTTCTTAAATCCAAGATGATCATCTTTATTCGCCATAGTACTTACAAAAACGAGTTTATGTTGATATTTTCTTAGCATTCCTAGTATGAGATGTTACTTTGCAAACATGTATAATTTGCGTGGCTTTTCTTGGTAAGAGCATATCCATTTAGTTGATAATTTTATAGCCATTTTATTTATAGAAAATGGTGATTGTCTTGGATAACTCATTTATGGGCTAAGCTACCTTGAATGATTTTAAGAATTACAGCAGTATTGCAACAAGAAAATTGTACCTAAATCTTTGCTATCTTGGACATGGTAAATTTATTCTAAATATTTCAATATTACCTTGCGTTTTTTGTAAAAATCATCATCATCAGCCTATAATATTCCCACTGCTGGGACACAGGCCTCCTCTCGGTGAGAGGGAGTGGGCCATAATTCACCACGCGGGAAAAAATCAGCCTATAGTTTTCCACATTTTTACATTGTAAAAATCAGCCTATAGTTTTCCACGTTTTTACATTGTAAAAATCAGCCTATAGTTTTCCACGTTTTTACATTGTAAAAATCAGCCTATAGTTTTCCACGTTTTTACATTGTAAAAATCAGCCTATAGTTTTCCACTGCTGAGAAATAGGCCTTCGTTCTGTGAGAGGGAGTGGACCGTAATCCACCACGCGAGCCCAGTACTGATTGGTAGAAATCACATATATGTCTTCGAATTTTTGGTTCTAGGACATGCCGATTTCGTCACGACGTTCTCAATTAAGTAAAGCACCTGTCTGGGCTCGAACCCACAACATACAACTCGTAAGTCGCTGCCGTTTCCAGTGAGCCACCTCTGCTGTCTCTTTTTGTGCGAGAGATAAAAGATTATTGACAAAAAATCACAGATTTCTCACTCAAGCATACCTCACCACCAGTCGCACCTAATGCTAATGTTTCGTGTGTTGCCGAACGGAAAGAATAGCACCATCCCAAAGAATAGCACGTCCCACTAAGGGACTTACTATAAAATGGGCAGCAGCGTTCTCTATGCATTTTACCAGCAGCAGATGTTCTGGAGAAAGGAGCTGACCTTTCTAGCGTAGGAATCGCAACTGGCGTGCGTATATAACCAGATATATGAACCATAACGAGGCAAAAGGGGTATGTAAGGATCGTAGCAGGAGCGTGTGGTGTCGTGTGGACTTAAAGACCATCCACCATCCCATTTCTTCCCGTGGGTGTCATAAGAGGCGACTAGGGGACTTACTAAAGAATGAGCAGCAGCGTTCTCTGTGCATTTTACCACCTTACTACGATCGTCAACCCGCCTGCCAAGCGTGGCAACAATTATGGCAACCCCCGCCTTCTTTGGGAGGCCTATGTCCAGCAGTGGACGTCTTATGGCTGAAATGATGATGATGACGAGTCAAAGCTAATTATGCTATCACACTTAATCCTGCAAAACACAACATCACGCATATAAAACCCAAATGGTTTGGCAGAGGTGTAACTATAGTAACACCAACAACACTTCGTCATTTACTAGATATAATCTTAATACAAATACAAGAAGGTAAGTATAAATAAAATAAACCTCACCTACACACAATGCATAGTACTAATTAACTTCACAGTAGACCACGCACAACAAATCTTGCGCTGCAGAACTAATCTTAGAACAATTGTTGTTTTACCACACCTGGCTTACTCATTCTTACTATAGTATTACATTAGATTAAACATAATTCACAAATATATAATAAACGCACTTGAGTTAGTGCATACGTACCTATGGATATCATAAACTGCCCTGTTGGTCTCGTGGTCACAAGCACGACTGCTTGGCGTGTAGTCCTTTTTTTATTTTTCTGGGTAGGAATTCACCAAATTACGTCTTCCGCTCTGGGCAAAGCGGGAGCGCGTGTCAGACTTTTACTGACTAAAACCCACCAGTGTTCTTTCAGTTGCCTGTGCCAGGGACACGGTAACTTTTGCGAACTAATAACGCGACCCTGACAGGCACCATCTTCAATATGTGCTGACATCATATTATATCATCATCATCATAATACACGCACCCCCACATACTCCCACACCCACACATACACAATTACACCCACACATCACCTCACACACTCACTCCCACAACTACGCACCTATATCATTTTTATTTTTTATTTTATTTTCTTAAATTTTATTTTACTTTAGTTTCTTTTATTTTGATTTTGAGATTTTGCACTGTATGCGGTCTCAACATTGTTGTGTTAGATTTGTAAGGGAAGTAGCGAGACAGCCCCAACACAAGTACTTCGGTAACTTACTGGGGCTGCCTCAATTTATGTTATAAATGCAATGTTTGTAGATGCAATAAAACCATTTTATTATTATTTTTATTATTTATCTCTTTGAGGCACGCGTGAAACACTTAGCGTTGAGTCCTGGGTTCGATTCCAGGTCGGGCAAAGTGTAATTGGATTTTCATAAGGAATTTTTAGTAAAAGCCCGGAGTTAGGAAATTGACGGTGTGATACCTCCGTGCCTCGGAAAACCACATTAATCAGTTGTTCCTGCCCTTAATCTCTCTCCGGTTGTGTTGGATTGAGTGCCATCCCATCGGGGTGTTCCCAATGCTGGGACACTGACCTCTTCTCTGTGAGAAGGAGTGGACCGTAACCCACCACGCTGACCCAGTGCGGCTTGGTGGATGTCATATGTCTTCGAAATTTTGGTTCTAGAAAATGTCGATTTCCTCTCGATGTTTTCTTTCACCGTTTTGAGAGCAATCTGAGAGGTTGCGAGTTCTTTTTGTCGTGTAAAGGAGCAATACCTTAGGTAAAGATAATTCTTACTGTGTTCATAATATTAGCTAAGTTCAGCACTGATAAAAGGGCGGACTGACCAAGGTAGAAACCTGGTGGAATATTCTTTCTTCTCGATTTTATGGTTCACTGGTTCCAGTTACTAAAGATTCTTCTCCACTTCTAAACACCGTTCAAATCTTCGAATGAAACTTACGGAGTAGGTACCTATATATATCAAATACAATCAAAGATTATACGCATAGAAATAATTGTAACTCTGCTACAGTTCAATTATAGTTTTTCCTAGATGACTAATTAAAACACCTGCGTACACAATAACTTTACAGAAGTGAATGTAAATTATTAGTAATCCCAAGGAATCTAGTGACTGCGCCATATTAGAAGCTGGCAATGTGTACCTATAAGTTTATCTTTAACAATCTATCTTGCTACAGCATTT
Organism: Aporophyla nigra; assembly: GCA_947507805.1. NCBI lineage: Eukaryota > Metazoa > Arthropoda > Insecta > Lepidoptera > Noctuidae > Aporophyla > Aporophyla nigra. The sequence continues at coordinate 17,457,964 of OX382292.1, read as the reverse complement.
ACGGCTGTGTAATGTCAGGTAGTATATACATCTATACATACAAATAAATAAAATTGGAGTGTCTGTTTTTAATATTAAGATAACCACTTTTTACTAAGTGTATATGGATGTATACACGATACATATACCAAAACAACATTTTTTACAATTTTTGTCTGTCTGTCTATCTGTCTGTTTGTTCTGGCTAATCTCTGAAATGGCTGGACTAATTTTGACGGAACTTTCACTGGCAGATAGCTGATGTAACAAGGAGTAAGTTAGGCTACTTTTATTTTAGAAAAAATAAATAATAGTTTAAAAGAACTAAAAACACGCTGAATTTTGAGACGTATGTCCGCGTAGTTTGTGACGTATATCAGTGTAGTTTTCAAAGACAGTTTTTATGAAAAACTTTTTGTTAAATACCACGCGGACGAAGTCGCGGGTAACAGCTATTACCTATAACATAACCTGAATTAACACATCTTACCGCGGTAGTACGTCCTCCTGCGTTAATTTCCGACATCCACGCGGGCGAAGCCGCGGGCAAAAGCACATACATAAAGTCACGCCATTTTCCATGGGGGTAGGCAGAAACTACGCCGCCTGCTACGATCCTCCATCATCATCATCATTTCAGCTGAAAAACGTCCAATATAGAACATAGGCCTCCCCCAATTTGGGGTGGTTTGCCATAATCGCCACGCTTGGCAGGCGGGTTGGCAATCGCAGTATGGTGGTAAAATGCATAGAGAACGCTGCTGCTCATTCTCTAGTAAGTCCCTTAGTCGCCTCTTATGACACCCACGGGAAGAAATGGGATTGTGGATGGTCTTAAAGTCCACACGACACCACACACTCCTGTTACGATCCTTACATACCCCTTTTGCCTCGTTATGGTTCATATATCTGGTCATATACGCACGCCAGTTGCGAGTCCTACGCTAGAAAGGTCAGCTTCTTTCTCCAGAACATCACCATAAAAGTCACTATATTATTATGTACTCCTGGGGCATTTCACACATCTGCCTTGTAAATTTTGTAAGCTGTCCTACATTCTAAATATAAATAAATAAAATAAATAAAAATTCATCCTCTCAACATGACCAAACCATCTAAGCATACTGTTTTCAATTTTTGTCACTTCTTCTTCTTTTAAACCGCACTGTTGTGAGGTAGTATTAAATAAATAGATTATACATTCAGCCTATTGCAGTCCCCTGCCGGACATAAGCATCTCCCAAGCTGCGCCACAACACCTTGGCCTCCACGTTCCGTGTCTAGTCTGTCCTAGCCAGCTATTTCAGGTCGTCTCCCCATCTAACTAGAGGACCCTTTACCCTAAGTGTCAATGTATTTATGAGTTCAAATTTTAATCTTATCAATATATCAATTGCATGTAGCTTAATTAGAGTAAGAAACGACATTGTATTTTATTTTTATCATTGATACACTATTTTATACGTTATTTTATCCTATATTCAGTTTTTTTTTTCCGTGTGTATATTAAATTTAATTTTATGGTTGTATTGTCTTAGAGTAATGTGACAAAATCTATATTTTTTTTATTCCACAATCTGTAATTTTTAATTTATCATTTAATTTCAATTTGTAATATTTTCATAGTTCAAAAATGTAATTGAACAGTTTTTTACCTATTTACACAGAACAAAAGATCCGTCATCACCTAATGTTATTATCTTTGTAAATATGTCGTTGGTGTGCCTTGTTTAATAAATAAATAAGTGTCTAGGTTTACCCTAAAATTAAGATTTGGGTACCCTAGAACTAATTTTCTCCTTGGCATTGTTTGGTAGTAAGTGCGTTGCAAAGGTTAGATTGTGGTCGGGTTTTATAATTGTTATAACACTTAGGTAACCTGCAATTGTTTCAGTGCAGGGTGAAGGCAAGCCTGGTCATTGCTAGATCTTCTATATTAGAGAAGTGTTTTCAGAGAGGATACTAAAATAACATTGACCAGCGCCCGTATTTCTTCCCGTGGGTGTCATAGAAGGCGATTAAGGCGAGGTTGCAGTACTTTTTAACTTTTTTAAACCTCTGTAAATCTAGAAAAATGGCTAATTTCCGTAAAAAAAAAATATTTAGGTAAATTGAACATACTGTTAAGCGCTGTGTGAAGATAGAAACGTGAATTAAAACAATTGGCTCGATAAAAAATAATCATAAAGTTGACACTAAATCGCCATTTAAAACGTGTACCTTGCTGAGATTCCATCATTAAACCATGTAAAACTCATACCAAAAGATAGGTTTTATTGTTTTTTAGGGCATGCTGAGAAAATATTTTATAATTTTCTTATCATTTTGTCTCCACGAAACAATTATACACAAAATCTAGCAGCTCAAGCGCTCGCAACGACCGGCCAGTGTTCGCCGAAACGTCTTCAACTACAAGAGGGCCTTAAGGGAGAAACTAGAGAATGGGCAGTACCGTTCTCTATGCATTTTGCCACCATACTGCGATCGCCTACCCGCCTGCCAAGCGAGGCGATTATGGCAAACCCCCTGTGGAGGTTTATGTCCAGCAGTGGGCGTCTTCCAGCTCAAATAATGGTGATGATGATGACCAGCACCCTAATTGCGTAACATTCTTCGCGAGTCATTTTGAAGAAATATTATTTCTAATACATTTCTTCATATATTCCAAAAAATTTGTCTGCTCAACAACTGTCAGAATTAAAGCCATTGCTACCATAAGTGTGTTACACAGTAACCCTTCTAACTTGCTCACGACTGGTTGTTAGCTGCCCAAGACGATTTGATAACTGGGTGGAATTCAGACAACCCGCTTAGCGCCTTAGATAATAGCGTTCGTATACCTATCAGTTCTAAATCTATAAATCTTTTAAACACCATGATGATGATATTGACATAAAATGACGTCATGATTATCAGTCGTTTAATTAGGTTTTCTCATGCTAGTAGAGATGCTTGTAGCTAAGTAAGTAGCCGCTCGGGTTGTTAATTCAAGCTTGCCGCGTTTAGTCCATGGATATTTTTTTTTGATGGGAAATCATTAAATGACTTTTCTTCGTGTCAGACTTTTACTGACTAAAACCCACCCGTGTTCCTTCAGTTGCCCATGTGGCAGGGTCCCCACAACAATCTCGCGACCCAAGCAGGTTAGTCCATGGATGGGTTGACCATCTTCACATACCAAGACCTCACCGTGCCTCGGACGGCACGTTAAGTCATTGGTCTCGCCTCTCATTCATAGATTTTTGATTGTCGTTACGGGTCGTCAGAAACCAGTATTCGTATTACCCAATAACTGGTTGTGGAGGCCAGGTAGGCAGTCGATCCATGTAAAATACTGATTTCAGCGCCTTCCTGTTAGACTGGAAGCCGACTGGGAAAAGTCTAGGCAGGTGATGAACTAGTAGAGTTGATATTACAGATTTCAGATTCTTCTTTACTCCATTTCAGTATCATAATATACCCATTATTCCATTTCACTAAGACACACCTAAATACAACCACGCTGTTGGATTTTCAACTTTCAGTGGTGATGTAAGAGCTCAAAATGCAACAGTGCAGCAAAACATTTAGGTAGCGAAAAGTCTTGAAAACGGACATCTTACAACCCAAGCATTTATCAATGCAAAATATCCTGTGTTTACAAACATGTCTCCTGGTATATTACCGTTGAAGATAGGCATGTTTATAAGGGATCAATTAGGATTCTACTGCTAACGCGTTAAATCCGGCTGTGCTTGCAGTAACGTCAGCAAGATAGCAAAGATAAAGCATTTCTTTTTATAATCCTCTAATAGGATCACTTCGTTCTATTTCAACGCAATATTTTTTTTTTTTAATCAAAAACCGCACGCTTTTTTACATTATTTTCTAATTTTTAGTTTGGTTTTCTATGAAAGCGTTTTTTTTTTTTTGAAACTATAATTTATTATCTATTTGTTCGGCTAGCTACAATAGGGTGTTCTTTCGTTTTTTTTTTCTTTGCTATCCTGGTGATGCTGGCCAGGACCGTGGCACAAACTTATGAAATTATTGTATTGTCATCGGTCTTTGATAAATGTGCAAAGTTTAAAAATTAATCCAGTGTTTTGAAAGGGGTGAAAATCACATTCAAAGATTCCGTTACACACATCCCAAACTAATAAAAGCGTGTTAAAAATGTGACATATTTTGATACTCGCAAAGAAATCAAACCTAAGCCATGGTACGGAGCGAGAGAGCATGGGAAGCCGTCACCTCCTTCTGCGAAGCAGTAATGCTCGCGAAGGAGGATGCGGGGCGCGTGAGGGAGTGGCAGTCTCTGCGCCCTCGCGTCCCTAGCCGCCGCAGGAGGAGACGCCCCGGGCGTCGGGAGTCGATAGCTGAATCCCGGCCACCATAGGCGTGAGCTTCCGGGCGGTGAGCAATGGGTAGCTCGCCGTCCGGTAAGGACCAAGCTCGGGTCGACGGCGTGTAGTGTTCCACGCGCGCAAAACTGAAGGGGTCTGCTAGGACCGATGCCTGCTAGGGTCGCGAGATTGTTCGAAAGAGATACCGTGACCCTGGCACACGGGCAACTGAAGGAACACGGGTGGGTTTTAGTCAGTAAAAGTCTGACATGCCCTCCCGCTCCACCCAGAGCGGGAGAAGTCATTTGATGATTTCCCATCCGGAAAAAAAAAAGGGTAGGTAGTTGCCGATGACCTAGAATCATGAAAGGCAACAAGCAAGGTCTCACTACACAAATAAAGCAACTAGTCCAAAAATCGTTAATTTGTACATTTATTACACATTTTTTTAAGAATTGACCGTGACGTATATGGGAGAACATGTTTTTTAACTATGTTAAGTTTGTTTTTGAGATAAATTTATCCAATCTACAGAACCCTTCATTATGTGTGGTGCTGGAAATAGCGCCCCCCCCCCTCCCCTAAACACTGCCACTTCAACCGGTTTTCTGCTTCTCGCATCCGACGTATTCCTGCAGCCATCACCAGGTCATCAGTCTATCTTGTGGGAGGCCTGCCAAAGTTATGTCTTTCAGGAGGTACGCAGTCGTCACTCCAGAAGCTTCCAGCCCCATCGGCCATCCGTGCTGCGAGCACTGTGCTCTGTCCACTGCCACTTAAGTTTGGCAACTCTTCGACTTTTCCTACGGATCTCTTCATTTCTGATTCGATTGCGTTGGGAAACTCCAAGCATAGCCCTCTCCATTGTCCTTTGGGTGCATCGCGTCTCCTTATGAGGCTCATTGTGAGCGACCACGTCTCAGTGCCATATGTCATTACTGGCAACGCACTGGTCAATGAGTTTCGTCTTGTGACACTGCGGTATGTGGGACGAGAAGATACTGCGTAGCTTCCCGAACGCTGCCCAGCCGAGTCGGATTTGACGATTGACCTCTTTCTCGAAGTTGGACTTACTCGTATCTAACTGGACATTTTGTCCTAGTTAAACATAATCGTTGTTTTATAAATTAAACAGGAAATAAAACAAATTAATTCTCGAATAATATAAGAGTAGGTCAGTAATTAAAGTTACATAACGTTTCATTTAAGATAGGCCTATAACGAACGCGTAGAAAGTGTCCGCGATCTATTATGTTAAGTTAGTGAACCAGTAATGGTAACTCGGTTAGGCAATAGTTACTGGGTCAGTTATAAGGCTCCCGCAGAAAGTCGCAAAGCGAGTTAGTAGAACAATTTGTATGAAAACTTTATGGAAATTGTTCTACCAGAATCGCATCGCACCGTCGCGTCGTGCCTGTCTGTGGCAGCCTAAATGTCTTTAGAACTGCTTGTAGGACTTCCTGTTTAACAAATTCTATGCTTACCAAAGTATTCAAATTGTGGCCCTTTGTATGGGGGAAATAGTCCATGCTAATATTATGAATGTGATAAAACAATTAAAAAACTCGTAATTGTATTTGACAAATAAGTAGGTAGCCTAAGACCTGGAGAATAATTATCACTATACAAAATATCATTAAAATCGTGCCAGCCGTTTCGGAGATAAGCCGGTACAAACAAACAGACAGACCGACATTTAAAATTTGTGTTTAATACAAAACTGTTAAAAGTGTTGCTGGGATACAGGCATCCTCTCTGTGTGTGAGAGGGCCGTAATCACCACACAGGCCCAGTGCAGGTTGGTAGATGTCACATGTCTTTGAATTTTTGGTTCTATGTAGAACGTGCCGGTAAAGACGCTGCCGATACCACTGGACCACCACTGCTCCTGCTATCTCCACTGGCAATCTGGAAAAAGAATCAACTTTTTACACATAATTGCTTGGAATCGTTACAGTCAGCATTATAATAATTATTGTCCACTCATCCAACTAATAAAACGTAAACAAACATGAATTTCGACTTATCAACTATCAAATAACAAATGAACCTGTTTTGCTATCTGTACGCAGATGCGCACGAGTTGCGTTTGTTGTCGTATCCCGGCTATAAATACTCGCGCGCAGCAGGAATGCTAAGTTTGCCCGACTTTGTTCGTACTTGTACGGGGTAGTTCTGTTAACATTATGGATAATTGTGTTAAGTTACATGATTCTGAATCCGCTGCGTTAAAAAAATTTCGCCGGTTTATCAAAAATTGCTGTTCTATACATATTGGCGGCGGAATATCCTACTATCCTAGTAATGTTAGAAATGTGAGAGTATGTACATTGGATGTTTGTTACTCAATCACGCAAAAATGGCCAAACGGATTTGGATGAAATTTGACACAAACATAGTTTATAATATGGATTAACAATTAAGATACTTTTTATCCCGATTAGTACGTTCCCGTGGGATAATCTTCGACCTCCACACGGGTGAAGACGCTGACAAAAGCTAGGTAGTTGATTTATAATAGTTTTTTTTTTTTTAATAACCCACGTAAAATTTAAACGGAGGTTCAGAATCATGAACTGAATTCATGGACAAGTTGCGCGACAATGTCCCCCTTCCACCTTGTATACATACAGGTCACACCTCTGCTTTACCCTTTGAGGAACACAGGCGCGGTGCCAGTTTTTTCCTCTTAAAAAAATCCTACCATCAACTGTATGCAGTATGCTATGGCATAACTCGTCCAATTAATTCTACTTAGCCTTACCAACATTAGTGATCCAGATAAAATTAATTAATTAAAGTTACAGTCCACACTCGTCGAGAGACATGCAATTACAAATGCAACAACTACACGAACAAAATTAACATTAGGTACATTAATCTGCATTTAACTCAATAATTACTACTCCAACTCTAAATTGAGACGCATTTCGAAAAATAGTAAAGTCGCTGTTTTCGTCTATCTGTTTCGCCGCTTACTTCTTCTAAACCATTGACGCAACAGACTTTGATACGGTTTTCAACATCATTTCGCAAATTTCTTCCAGAAGGTTTATATGTCCTGCATTTTAAAGTAGAGTGTTGTGCGGTGCTGGACGTAAAGAATAGCATCATCCCATTTCTTCCCGTGGGTGTCGTGGGCATGGGTAGAATGGGCAGCAGCGTTCTTTATGCATTTTACCACCATACTGCGATCGTCAACCCGCCTGCGTGGCAATTAGGGCCCCAAATTGGCCTCAAACTGGGGGAGGCTTATGTCTAGCAGTGGACGTCGTTCGGCTGAAATGATGATGATGATGATGATGAGTAGAGAAAAGCCTAGGATTTCAAAGATCTGATGACCTCCGTCACATACCTAACTCTTGCGAAACCGGGGCAGGTCGCTAGTAATTTCATGAATGTTAAAATTTGTCTGCTTTGAAGTTTGTTACTCCATCACGCAAACACGGCTCAACGAAATTGGATGTGGTACACAGATAGATTTATCATAACACATTTTTATCTCGGTAGTATCTTCTTACGTTCCCGTGGGGTTATTTTCGATCTCCACGCGGGCGAAACCACTGACAAAAGCTAAATACAATTTATAAACTTCAAAGTTTGTTTGCTTCGATGTTCGTTACTCATTCACGCAAAGCCGGCGCAACGCATTACGATGAAATTTGGAACACTGATTTTGTATAACCTGGATTAGCACATAGGATAGTTTTTGTCCTAGTAGTACGTTGCCGTGGGATAATTTCTGACCTCCACGCGGGCGAAACCGCAGTAAAAGTTTGTCTATGTATATTTCCATAACATCCAATTCCACTAGCATTTAGTAGCAATTTCAGTCTAAATCAGTCCATCTTGTTTGGATTGCAACATTACAGACTCGAGTGCTATTCAGAATCGAGTGCTCTTGAGATTTTGTAAATGGGTTAATTAGAGCATTATGACTTTGATTGCCGTCCTAATAATGTTAAGTATAAGTTTACGTTTTGATGCACTAAGATATTTAGCTTGGAGCTCATTGAAATTGAAGATTTAATTATATCTGTAAATTAGAATCAAGTATTTTAGTCGGGACTGTCTGAGACATTTCATACTTGGTAGCGGTTGCCCAGTGGTAAATAAGACATAATTCGTTTAAAATGTAATGTTTTTCAAATACATTATTATGTAAAAATATTAGCTTTCTGCAGTCGTTCTCCATATAAACTTTAACGGTGCCAAATTTCTTACTCCTACGTTCGCGTATTTTTCCAAAAAGGGGTAACAATTTTTGCTTCACGTATACAGTTACCAAATATTTATTAGTTGTAAAAGCCAGTTATCGAAACCTATGCTATCTATCTAGCTACACAAAATTAAATGTATCAAAAAGCTTGGAATAATATTTTCAAATTAAGTAGTGCGTGGTAGAAACCAAATTATGAAAAGCAAAGAATAACGTACCTAACGTATAAACTTTGTTAGAGAATTATTTATTAATATAAATTATAACTTATGGCCTAAGTTACAACCAATATACGACACATGACGTAAGTCTTCATAAAGATATTTTTTTTTTTTGTTTCTAAGAGATCAAAATGTATGGTTCAGTCAATGTTTGCCAATACACTTGTACTCATATGTATTTATTTTGTGCCAATACTAAGCTACACAAGTTAATAGTAAAGGTAAATAGTAAATAATAGTGTATAATCTTACCTATGAATTGAACAAATTGTTTATTTAAGACTACGTTCACAACGACGTAAAAATATCGCAGCAGGAATTTATGGCGCACTGGAATTTCAACTCTAGATGAGGAACACAGAATTTAGAATCTAACAGGTGCACTCTGTTGATGCAGACGAAGTCGCGGGCAGAAGCTAGTTATAAATATAATTCGATGCACTGAGACTCACTCGCACTGCACTCTGTTGGAGTCTCAATGCATCAATCAATACCGAGAGTTAAAAATACAGTGAAAGATCAGCTGAAAGACGTCCACTGCTGAACATAGGCCTCCCCCAATTTGCGAGGGTTTGTCTTTATCGCCACGCTTGGCAGCCGGGTTGGCGATCGCAGTATGGTAGTAAAATGCATAGAGAACGCTGCTGCCCATTCTCTAGTAAGTCCCGTAGTCGCCTCTTACAACGGGAAAAAGATGGAACCACGGGATGAAACAGGATGGCGCTATTGTTTAAGTCCGGCACCACACGGAACAAATATAACAAAGAGAACATCCTGTGTTATATTAATTTAATAATTATTTTTCAATATATATAAAATTCAGAGTCCTGAGTGACTGACTGACTGATATATCAACGCACAGCCTAAACCGCTGGTCGTAGAGACGTGAAATTTAGAGGGTGGTTTCCTCACAAAGAACACACCCTCTAAATTTTTTTTTTTTTTTTTTTTTTCCTAAAAGGGTGAAATGGGGGGTTGAAATGGTGACATCCACGCGGGCGAAGCCGCTAGCAGAAGCTAGTTTACCATAAATCACGACTGATTGATTGATAAAAGAAGTTAACACAAACATAAAATCCCACATCGCAGAAACCCCAAATGAAATGTCTCCTCTCCTTATAAGATAAACGACTTAAATGCATGTCTTGATAGCTCGTTTAATTTAATTTACATTGACACTCATTCAGTAGGCCAACTGTGGGGCAAGGCCAATCCTAATGGACGCACCGCTTTACGATTCAACTCGATAAAAAACTTGATTTTACTATGGCAAGTGGTTTATAGAATCTTCGAACATCTTCTTGATTATATTAGCATTGTTAGATGAGTATTTGTGTTTCGATTATTGGGTAGAAAAATATTTAATTTTACGATTAAACAACATGCAGTCTAGAGTTTCCATTTCTTCCGTGGTTGTCGTAAGAGGCTACTCATGGACTTCCTAGAGAAAGAGCAGCAGTGTTCTCTATGGCTTTTACCACCATACTGCGATCGCCAAACTACCTGCCAAGCCCTCCCAAATTGGGGGAGACTTATGTGCAACATGTCATGTCTTTCGGCTGAAATGATGATGATAAGTAACTTTTCTTTTTAGAGTTAGTCGGTACACAGAATCATCATTTCAGCCGTAAGACGTCCACTGCTGGACTTAGGCCTCCCCCAATTTGGGGGGCTTTGCCATAATCGCCACGCTTGGCAGGCGGATTGGCGATCGCAGAATGGTGGTAAAATGCATAGAGAACGCTACTGCCCATTCTCACACAGAATACAGTACACAGAATATCTCGAAGATAAAAGTCAAATATGGTAAAATTTACACTACTTAGGACAATAGTGTAGATGTTTACTAACAAGCCTAGCCTTTTTAAACTACCTTGGGATCGGCTTCCAACCTAACCGGACGCAACTGAATATCAGTATTTTACCAGATAGCTGATCATCACAATCCCGTTACTGGGTAACACGATACCCATCGGTAAGAGTAATTGTCAGACTTGGACTGTTAAAATCTACGATTGACAGTCTAGCCAGGACTAACGGTTTTACAAGGCACGGAACGGCTTTCAATTAAGATATTTGAATAGGCATCTGTCAAAAACAGTACAAATACAGTACAATGCTAGTCCATTGCTTCATAAGTTCGAAAAAATTGTCTGCTCATTAACTTAAATCACGCAATGAATGTTGTTGAACTGCCAAAATGACAAGACATTCCTACTGTTAACCCACTTAATACGGAAATTGGACCATCAAACGATTGAGAATAAAATAAAAAAGATACACAGCTAGTTCGTGTCTACCGTGAAGCACGAAATCACTAAGCAACAGTAGTTTTTTATGTAACAGCAGTGAAGTTTACAATTATAAAGTTACATAAATCAATAGCAAAATAGCATGCCATGATACAATTGACACATTTCCACCATTAAAATATGATACCTTCGTGCTGCAGTATCTTCACGACATCTAAATTCTAAATTACACTAGCTGACTTTAGAGACGTTGTCCTGTTTCCTAGAACTCGATATCAGCGCCATCTGTCGGGCTGATTTGTGAATCTAAACCATCCAGGGTGCCACCCGAATGCATACAAAAAAATTCATACAAATCGGTCCAGCCGTTTAGGAGGAGTTCAGTGACATACACACGTACAGTAGAATTATATATTTAAAGATAGATGCAGCTATACCTTTTTCTTATTACGTCTCCCGCTCGAGGGAGTGTCAGACTTTTACTGACTAAAACCCACCCGTGTTCCTTCAGCCTATGCCAGGGCCACGGCGGAACCCAATGTGAATATCCTGCCTCCTATAATCACAATTGTCTATTGAGGTTAGTTTTATTACCCCACTTATGGTTTTGATTTTTCAGTTTCTTTATAAATGTTACTAGCTCCTGCCCGCAACTACGTCCGCGTTAAATTTTTACTTCCCTGACCATAATTTTTCCCGTCGCATCGAATTGTCTGCCAGTTTTCGTCCATTTTTCGTTGCTGCTCCGCTCTTTTTGATTGCAGCGTGATGTTATATAGCCTATAGCCTACCTCAATAAATAGGCTACCCAACACAAGAAGATCTTTTCAATTCAGAGCAGCAGTTCCTGACCTTACTGCGTTCAACCAAACAAAGAATCTAACGAACAAAAAATCTTTTCAGCTTTTTAATATTAGTATAGTAAGTATAGATTATAAAGTTAAAACCTTAAAGTACAGATGAATGTGTTACAATTTCCCTTTAGTGACCAGAACAAGGTTTCTTTATATTTTCTTCAGATATTTTTGGCCCAAACCGTAGCTGTGTTGCTTCGACCTAAAGCAGGCGACATAATTTAGCAGTTCCCGTCATCCATGTCAAGGACTTCACCAGTGTAACCGTTACGAACGGTCAGAGCTCTGATTAGGAAAACAGGTTCTTGATTTAAATTTTGTGCGTCAAAATGGCGAGGAGTATCATCATTTAAAGTGTTTTAGTGTCACTGTTCTTGCATTTGGTAACACAGGTGCTCTAGGACAACATAATTTGATTACTCAAGGTCACCTTTTTTATACGATATGGTTCCAAGTGGTTCAAGATCATGGTTAGATTCACTCTCACAAAATAAAATCTTTTTTATTTTTCCTTAATCGGTGGGCTGAGGTCAATTCGACAGCTGTTTTTGTAATTTTTCGGGGATTATAGATAATTTTTTACGAATCTCCAAAAAGCAATAGAATAAGCGTCGTTTAGTTGCCATAATGAAGTTGTCACAGTGTCATTAAGAGTTCTGAACTAAGTTAGATTACGAAAAAAAAGTTTTATTCTGTAGAATGTAGATATTTAACTTTGAAATTAGGTAGGACCCATTTATTATCCGTAACTAACATACAACATCCTGTTTGAGCCCCTGAAGACGATATCCAATCAGTTGTAGCCCCTGTAGGGCGAGCACGTCCTACTGTGATAAGCTTGAGTCACACATTTTTATCACAGTTTGGGAACAAAAACCGTGATAAAATGCGTGAGTTGACCCTACCACAGAGGCCGTGCTCGCCCCACCAAAGGGTTTAGCGAGGCATAAGTCGACGTACACACCAATCTAAAACTATCGCGGTGGGATTTTATCGAGCATTGGATATTCAAACCTCTGCTTTAAACCGAGCATTGAGAATTGAACAAACTGCATTTCAGTGGGTCCAAAAAACAACAGTTCTAACTCTCAATGGTAAGCAGTGCGATGAAAATCCAGTGCACGATATTATTACGTTTTATTCATCATCATCATCATCATCATTTCAGCCGAAAGACGTCCACTGCTGGACATACGCCTCCCCCAAGCACCGCCACTTCGACCTGTTTTGTGCTTCTCGCATCCAACGTATTCCTGCGGCCCATCATCATGTACGTTTCATGCGGTCCATCTTGATGTACGTTTTATTAGATAAAATAAAATATAATGCGTGCTCAATAAAATATTATACATTATTCGATTTCCAACTTAATTGATTATTATAATGTATGACTCATAAAACGACATTACTTTGAACCCGAGGCCAAAATTAAAATAAATGAAAATTAAGTCTTCAAGATTAATATTTATAGTTCGAAGATAATTATCGATGTCTTGAAGGCAACAGATCTAAAACTGGTAGCAAGGTCTTTGAGCCAATGATCGGTTCTCACTTTAATAATACTTTTAATTTGTGCCGTAACTAATCTAATTAGTTCCCATTAACTTGCCTGTTCCGTGGGTGTTGTAAGAGCCGACTAAGGGGACTTACTAGAGAATGAGCAGCAGTGTTCTCTATGCATTTTACCACCATACGGCGGTCAGCAACCCGCCTGCCAAGCGTGGCGACTATAGCAAACCCCACAAATTGGTGGAGGCCAATGTCTTGCAGTGAACGTCTTTCGGTTGAAATGATGAACTTGCCTGAGTTCTGATATAGGAACTCTTGTAAAATTATAAGGTGACGCATATGGAAGGATAAGATGATAGGTAACGAAAATCTGTTCAACTTATGAGATAGTTCAAGGCACGGAATGAACACGATAAATAAACATCTAAGTAGGTACAAAAACATTTAAAAACTTCATCGAGCCCAACCTTGAATGATATTGTTGACTGCTGACGATGAATTTAGTTCGGATATGTTAACTAAAATGTTGTTCACGCCTGTCACACTTATTTTCTTCCAATTTGTTCCGCACGCATGTTAGGTAGTAGGTAGGTTATATAGAGTGGAATACGGATTGAATATATAGATTTTTTAATTATTGAGAATATTTTTTTAATATTCTTTAATTTTCTTCTGCTTAATGAAGTATAGACCTCCAGACCGTATTTCGGCCACGGCGGTCAATCTCAACGGAGACTAGCCATCGGCGCGGGAGATCTCTCTTCCCTCACTCTCATAGTCCGATGGGACGGCAATCCGACACGACCAGAGAGAGATCAGAGGGGAAATTGCGGAACTTTTATCGGTAGGAATTGGTTTAATATTCATACTTAAACAACATTCATTGCGTTATTTACGTTGCTGAGCCGACAATTATTCGAACAAATGACGCAATGGTTTAGAAATAATCTTCAATCCCATTCAGAATCTGATAAATTGTGCGCTTCGCAATTAGGGTGCAGGCGCAGGTCAAAAAAAAAAAAACTTTTCGCTCAAGTTCAACTCCGTCTAGAGAAAAATAAACAATCTCGTCATCAGGATTCATTTCATTTGGGATTTCAGATTTAATTTTTTAAGATAAAATGGGAAGAAACTAAATTTAGCCAGCTAGCCATTCTATTTTAATAATTTAATGACATGCATTTCTTAACCTAATCGCTTAAAAATTCCTAACCAAAAGCGATCGATGCGCAAACGCCTATCATCGCACCTCTTCTCGATCTTTGACAGTCGTTACGGGTCGTCAGAAGCCCGGAAGTCTGACAACCAGTCTTACCAAGGGGTATCTTATATTACCCAGTAACTAGGTTACAGAGGTCAGATAGGCAGTCGCTCCATGTAAAATACTGGTATTCAGCTGCATCCGGTTAGACTGGTAGCCAACTCTGATAGTTGGAAATGGCTTGAAAAAGAAAATGGCACCATCCCGTTTCTTCCCGTGGATATCATAAGAGGCGACTAAGGGACTTACTAGAGAATGGGCAGCAGCGATCTCTATGCAATTTACCACCATACAGCTATCGCCAACCCAAGCGCGAAGCGTGGCGATTATGACGAACACCTCCAAATTGGGGGAGGGCTATGTTCAGCAAAGGACGGCTTACGACTGAAATGATGATGAATGATGATAAATTACACTAGCAACTGCATTGCTGCAATGACTTAATTTATAAAAACAAAGGACTTTCTCTTCCTTATTATTTGCTTCATTAAAACATTAATAAGCAAGCAACGTATTATTCAGAGTCTATTTCCTACAATAATTCGTTAAATAATGATCTACTTTTTATACTTACTTAAACTGACATCAAAACGCGTAACTTAGTAACAATCGACCCAGTTCATTCAAAAATGCGGAAAATTACGTACAGCGTTCATTTGTTTGTCAATAATAAAGTAGCGGGTAGCAGGATGTGCAACAACGAAAACTGTTCTTGAATTGTCCCCATTTTGTTGCTGACAGCTGCTTCAATTTATCTGAAAAGTAAATAATAGTTTGAAAAACCAAAGAATACGCGTTCATAGAGAACCAAATGTATTTATTTATTTATTATTATGGGACAATAAACAGCTACAATATAAAATGTTTACATATTACAATAATACAGGCTCATAATTACTATTAGCAATATTGTAGCCCACTACATTATCCTCATGTTTACATAATTAAAATAAGGTAAAAAAACAACCGACTTCCTTAAAAACACTACAAAGTGAAAAATAACTTTAATTTCGGAAGTCGGTGTCTTAGGATCTGTATTTATGGTTTTTTTGCCACCGACTTCCGAAATTAAAGTTATTTTTCACTTTGTAGTGTTTTTAAGGAAGTCGGTTGTTTTTTTTTTTGTAAAAAAGTTTTTATTTTTAAATTTTTAGTTGTGGTATTCACCCTGCACTAATTCCAAACAAACAATGCATATTTATGCGATAGCAGAAATCGCGGTTGATTTGCTGTCATTTTTTAAAGAGTTCCGGTGTCTGTCTCCCGAACTCATCATCAGATCTATATGAAAATTATATGGGACCATTTCGGAATAAACCCCTTTCGAACAAAAAAAGAATTTTGCAAATCCATCTACATATGACGGAGTTATGGCCGAACATACATAAAAAAAAAAAACATATAAACATCCGAATTGAGAACCTCCTTTTTGAAGTCGGTTAAAAATATAATAAATGGCCAGGCCAAAATGATTAAGGCTGCTTTTTTTTTTATTAAGCAGACAGTAGAGTGGGTAAGAGCCCACTCTAGTGTCTGCTGAGGAATCAATTCTCGATGTCAACGAGTATGTCTATCTAGGACAAGATATCTTCTAACTCCTGATCGATAAGGAGTTGTACCTTCCATCATCAGCTCAACGGAATATAAGAATACAAGTAACGGTCTAAACGTGCCTATAATATTCAAAGAATTATCCCCTAACCTTCTAACCTTTCACTGTAAGTTCCTATATGTACTGTTCACCGATGAGGAGTTCCATGCGGTATCTTCGAAGACTATAATTAGTTCACCACGGATGGATAGATAGAACCAGCAATTATTTGTTTATTTATTTAACCATTTATGCACACATATAAATAGACAAGAAGAAAGGAACAGAAATATATGTACAAAGGTAATGCTTATTACGCTTGTATTTTTGATCTTTAGTACAATATCCAAATCACATTACGTGTACTGTTTGTTTTTGAGGAGTTCCTTCGTTTATCTCCCAAAGTATACATCAAATCTTCACAAAATTAATATGGGACCACCTCAGGAGTATACCTTTACGAATAAAAAAAGAATTTTCAAAATCGGTTGACAATTGGCGGAGAAACCGGTGAACATACATAAAAAATAAAATAAAAAAAAATACATACAGTCGAACATATAACCTCCTCCTTTTTTTGAAGTCGGTTAAAAAGTGCCACTAGGCAAAGCGCCCAATCGATTTTTTTTATTTTATATACCGGAGGGTATATAAAAAAAATGATTGATTACAATACAGTTGAATACTGACAAAAAAAAAACTAAAATACAAATATATGATTTTTGATAACATTAAAAATATATGGGATTGGATTCTTATTATCAAAAATAAAAATTTAAAAATAAAAATTTACCGTACGTACCTACTCACAAAGGTATCTAATCGTAGTCAGATAAAGTAGGCCGTACCTTATGTTTTACTGTAATATTGGTACTTATAGCTACTGTTTTTGTTAGGTTTCAGTTTCTTCATTAAATATCTCAGGACAACCAACACATCGTTATGTGATCCCAAAAAATCAAAAATCAATCAAAATCAAAAGTCATTTATTCAAATTAGGCTGAGGATCAGCACTTTTCGAACGTCAAAATTATAATAGACAGTCCCCCCAAAACGCCCACCCGTCGCGCACTTCCTAGTGCTTTAGCTGGGAAGAAGAAGTGGCCAACAAACTAGGCAGAGCCTGTACTATGGCAACCAGACAACTGATAAACATACTTATATATTTCTAAATACATACTTACGTATTATAGATAAATTACACCCAGACACAGAACAAATGATCGTGCTCATCACACAAAGATTTGTCCCGGGCGGGAATCGAACCCACGACCTCAGTCTTAGCAGTCAGTGTCACTAACCACTAGACTAACAGGCCAGTCAAATAGTTACTTACTCATATGATTTAGGTATACTATACAGGGCCGGATTTAGAGGTCTGGACGCCCTGGGGCAACAAAGAAGTGGTGGCCCCTAATGATTTTCCAAACCGATGAATCAGTTTTTTGAATTTTAGTGTTTGAATAATTTATTACAAGACAAATTAAATTTTGTTTAATTATCAATTTATATTCAACATGATCGTTTTATAAGAAAAAAAAGGCTACGACGAGGAATCAAACACTGAACCTTTGAGCTTATTGGTAAGCATTACCCCATTCCGTCATGGGCGTACTTAACCGAATAATTATGGAAAATGGTACACATTTATCAGGGCTGTGTGATATATTGGTGTTTGATAGATTGACGTGAACGAACACGGTTAAATTGTTTTTTTTAAATATTTAACAACAATATAATTAAATAATAAGAACATATCATTCTTAGTAGTTAGTGGTAACATGTTTCTTTTTTTTATTTTCATTGTGGGGGCCCCGGGGCTGTAGCCCCGGTTGCCCTGCCCCAAATCCGGCCCTGATACTATACCAGTACGTATACAACATTACGATTATTTTTTCAACAATTTTCCTCGGACTACATACTGCCTTGTGAACCAAGCGATACCTAGCGCGATTCAGCCAATGGCATCTGAAAGCACAACGCCATCTATCGGAACACAGCAAACCACATACGAATCGTACATGTTCGGTTAACATAATAATATTTTTACAGAGACGCAGGCTAGAGACAAAGTTTAATCATTAAGGTTATTGCATCATAAATAACCTTAATGTTCAAATTTTGCCTCTAGCCTGCCTTTGTAAAAATATCTTGTTTGAAAAATCAGTCTTAACTAGTTATTATAAAAGTGTGATTTACCTAATAATCTTTTAACAATTAGAATACCACCTTAATTTATTCTGTCATCGGCATTCGTTTGCATTTCGTGCATTCTCCGGAATGCACGAAATGCAAACGAATGATTTGGGTTTAATTTTAATCATTCACATTATTCTACACCTACCTACATATATTTATAAGTAATCTGAATCTTGGAAACGGCTCCAACGATTTTCATGAAATTTAGTATACAGGGGGTTTCGGGGGCGATAAATCGATCTAGCTAGGATTAACTTTTAGAAAATGCCGTTTTATTCGTGTTTTCAATAATCAACTTAAACATAACCTTGTGTTATTTTTATTGGAAGAAAAATAACAAAATGTAATTTTGTATTTAAATATAATTTGTAAAAAACACAATTTACCAAAAAAAAAAAAGTACCGAGCACAGCTCGGTCATTCAGGTACTAATCTTAATCTTTAAATGCTTCTAGCTAGCCCTCTGAATAAACAAACGGAATAATTGAAAACCCCATCTGAAAAGAAATATTGTATCTGCCTTCATCGCTAATTTATAAAGCTTATTTTATTCATAACCTTGACCATGAACATCAAAAAATGTTGTAGATACCTACTTATTAAGAAAAAACAAACACGTTTTCAATAATTATTCAAGAACTTAATGCGTACTCAACAACGTTTTATAAACAAAATATTTTTTTATTTCTTTTTATTGCTGCGAATATAAAATTACTCTATACCTACTTACCTAATAGATTACAGTCATCAATGTATTTTTAGCTCATGAACTAACCGTAGCGCCATCTATTATCCGCTCGAGAAAACATTTCATTCGTGAACGCGAACGCTAATTTCGACGCACAACACATGTGTCAGGATGGCCGAGCGGTCTAAGGCGCCAGACTCAAGGTTTCCTTGCCTGTCAAACAGGTATGAGTTGTTCTGGTCCTCTCTGAGGGCGTGGGTTCGAATCCCACTTCTGACAAAACTTTTTGCATTTTATTTTCCAACTTTTTGTTATTTTTCCGTAATAAATCCTACTAATATTATAAATGCGAAAGTTTGTGAGTATGGATGTATGTGTATGTTTGTTACCCTTTCACGAAAAACTACTGGACGGATTTGCATGAAATTTGGCACACAGATAGTTTATAACCTGGAATAACACATAGGGTACTTTTTATCCCGGTAGTATGTTCCCGCGGGATAATTTCAGACCTCCACGCGGGCGAAGCCGCTGGCAAAAGCTAGTAATGTATATTGATGTGTCGTGTTTTAAAATCAGTGTCAATTATAATATATAATCAAATCAGAATTCGGATTTCGGTTCAGTCGCATAGTTTGACAGTAGGTAGCTCACTTTTCGTCAAAAGGGTCGAGATTTTATGGCAAACCTAGATTTTATCATGCATAAGCCTGTTGTTTATTTATTTACTTATATAATTATTCATTCATTCAAAGAAAAGACATTATACAGGCTAACGTTAACATATAATAGGTAAACATATTATTATGTAAAATTTTTTTTTTTTTAAATGCATAAGTTCTTTACTTACATATCGCACCCCTAGATCTAAAGGGAACTCGAATATTCGACTCCAAATATTGGAAATAGTTTTGAATCTGGTTTATTGGTCGATAGGTATTGAAATGACAGACTCGAAGGTGTGCATAACTGAAAAATTAAGAGTTTTGAGTTAGTTCCCTTTAGACCTAGGGGTGCGATATACTTACTTGGAAAAGCATCAATGACTTGATATTAACAAAAAAAAAAAAGAATGTAATGTAAGTCATACTTTATTTAGTCAACTATGTTTTCCAATGCAGGTGGGGGTCACATTGGAACTCTCCGTGAGTTTAGCAACCAATAACCAATACGAAATTATGCAAATCGTGAGATCGTGACCTTAACCTCCTCAATACCTATAGATACAACCACACGTGCTCAAAGATGTGCCAAACCACGATTCCATTGTCGTCATCGATGTATTGTTACGTTAATTCTGTGTGTATATCAAGCAGTACAATACCTACTCTGTAATATATGTGTGTGTATACTACTAATTTACTGATTTATAGGCATTTGGAAACGATTCCTATCAACTATGGCATCTGTAATTTCCATCAGCTATGACTACACACGGCCACAAATCAAGCTACATATTTCCAGTATAAACTGACATCTCACTGTACAAAAGGTCTACATAATGCGAGGTCAGCTAAAACTGGGAATGTATAGCTTGACCTGTAGTCGAGTGTACACTAACGTTTTGGTTTCTGGTGAGCTATTAGCGAGGTTGTCGCTCAGCTTTGCATTCCTTAGTCGCCTTCTTCGAGAAGAGACGACGTGAGTAAAGAACAGGTAGGTACCTACTTAAGTAGACATTTGAAGCCGTTTAATGCTGGGGAGTTTGTTGCGCCACTTCTTCTTCTAAAGCACAGGAAGTGGAAGTGGTGAAGGGCGGGCGTTTTGGGGGACTGTCTTATGTACTCAGACAAGTTTGAACAAATGACTTTTGATTTTGAAATAGCATGGCTGAAATACTGTTCGGAGTAGGTAGAGGAACCCTCAGTGATAAAACAAAGCGAGATCTGGAAATGAGCCAAAATATTGTGAGATAAAGAAAACTTTAGTGATTCTGGATTCACAAACAGTAGTTTCGTCTGTAGCTAGACACATTATTTCATTGTTCACTAATTTCTTAGTCAACGAATATAGAGTGGTACTGAGCTCTATATTCGTTGACACAACCGTACAGCGGTTGAGTGGTACTGTACCACTACTATTTTTACAGATGATGAGTCAATTTAGACGATTCAGGAACACAATGTAATGCTTTGTGTTTTCAGTCCATATACTTATATGTGTACCTTACTACATACATAGGGCTCGCCGAGGGTACATAGATACTAAGGTACTACGCTAGTCCAGCTCGTGGTCGAAGTGTTTTCTTTATCACGGATGTAAGGCCTACCGTACAACCGCTGACACTTGCGGTGGATTACTTTTCACCCTATGTCTTAAGCAATAAGTTTGAAAAGTGGTCGACCGCCAGTGACCGCGATAGTACCTAGGTATGCGACTTTACAGTTGCCTGGCAGCGTATGGTGTGCCCAATTCAATCTTTGATTAGGAGATGTAAATACCGCATGAAACTTCACATAATATGTGCACATCTATCAACGTTTTCTGCATGGTTGCATTCTGTGGCTCCATTTCCACCTGACATCCTAGAAGCTGGAGGTCGCAGTCGGATTGGCATTCATCACCCTCAGTTTTACCCAGAAGGAAAAATTTATATGGATCCAAAGGATCAAAAAGATTCGGAGAAGTGATGAGGATTTCCACATATTTCGTTTCCAGGCACTTTTTTAATTTACGAGTATGGCAACACGCTTTTTTTTTTCGTGGGAAATCATCAAATGCCTTCTCCTATTCTGGACGAGTGGGAGGGCATGTCAGACTTTTACTGACTCAAACCCAGCCGTGTTCCTTCAGTTGCCTGTGCCAGGGCCACGGTCTTCTTTCGCACAATTCCGCGACCCTGGCATGGCGGCACGCTAAGAGCGCTTTTATCAATTCTGCCTGCTTAAATTAGGCTGAGCATTTTAATACTTTAAAATAAATGTAAATTAAAATGTTTCCTCTTTATTTCCAGGTGTGTAGTGCGTGTGTGATGGTGCGCCTGCACTCAGTGCTGCTGCTGGCGGTAGCACTGTGCGGCGCCGCCACCACACTCGACTCGGAGCTCGGGCTTGGGAAGGCGATCAATATATTTATGAGGTGAGGGTCCTACGCTGAAATATTTGGAAAAGACACTGCACGAGCGTGGGCACGGGCGTGCATTGCTTTTCTTAATAGGTAGGCACTAGGCAGTCTATGATAATTAAGTTAGTTTCTTAATAATTTCGGACACACATGACAGACTTATGGTGATTTTTCGAGGTAGGTACTGCTTATGTGGCTTAATGCAATGCACGCCGCTGAACCAATATCTAGTGCAGTAACTAGGAGTTTTGCAGATATATTCTGAGAGAGACTTTTTTGACTTTCTTACTCCAAACACTAACATAATTCTGTGAACAATACGCTAAGATCGGTTTGATGTTGTCAGATGGGCAATGAGCAGTAGTTCTAGACAGAGAATAGACTGACTTTATACTTGTCTCTTACTGTCGATTCAAAGGATCTAGTAAATGATGTTACCAAGAATAACTAGATTTTTATTTAAATAATTTTCTGAACCTCGTATTCCTTCAAATGTAATTGTAGAAGGCCCAATACCCACCCTTACCTCTTAACTACTCATAATGACGATAACAGCCTCCAATTAAATTTTTACATCTAAATTCCAGGTATGGCTACCTCAGCATCTGCATGCGGGTGGTTCCTCGCAACGACACAGAGGGCTGGGTGTTCCGAGAGCCCACAGTCTCCGTGTTTAGAGAAGTCGAGCAGTTCTCCATCGCGCCAACCCCAAGGCACGCGAAGACCCTGTTCGACGGAGACTTCCACATGGAGTTCTGCGATAACCTGAAGCAGCTGCTGCAGGCTTATTTTAGGGATTTTAGTTTTGAAAGGTGAGGGGTTTGGTTGTCATGGAATTATATTTTTATTACAAGAAAGATTGTTACTATCGAACTGCCGCGGTCTTGGTAATGCGATGCCAGAGTCCATGTTGAAAGTCTATATGAACAAGACTAGTTATTTAAATCCAGCGTTGAAATTCATATACTCAGTCTGACAACCTACTTATTTTTTAAGACTTTTCTTTTAGCAATAGCGTCTCTAGCTCTAGCGTCGTTTGGCTTTCAAAGCGTCGTCGAGCATGGAGTCTGCAAGCGGTGATTTTCCTGTCTTTGTTGTTATTCCCTAAATAAGTACGCCTACCTACTACCGCTTGGATGTGCTAGAGAGGACACAACTGGTAAAGATTTGTAAGTACCTACCCTCAGATTAAGAAACTCGCTGGGTCAAGAAACACAGTCGATCTCATACCTTATTACACCTACAATCTTCTCTTTTAGTATCAAGCTAACACCTTTTTTAAAATCTTACAGACTGGAGCGTCCATGGCGCGCGTTCACCGCCGGCTGGCCGACGGACATCATGGCGAGGAATCTCGGTATCAACTCCTCCTTCATCAATGGAGACCACTGCTATGTCCTCGTCAGAGTTTCCAGGTAATATTCACCGATCTTTTCTCAAAGAATAAGGCCTCTTGCACCACAAAATAAATACGTTTATCACTAGACATATTAAAACATCGCTCTGCCCCTGTCTGTTTCAAACATTTTTCAGAAATAGAACGATGTTTTTATTAGTTTAGAGCTAAACGTATTTAATGATTTATCGTGCAGGGTTTAAACCCTGTTCAAAGATAAGAAATAGAGTTAGCTGGTTTTCATTTTACGTCTTTTACCTAAACAATTCCTCCTCATTTGGTGATAATTAGGCTGCTACTCAAACTCCTTCACCTGTAGATTCCTGGTAGGTGGTTCAACACTACCATTTATTATTATAGTGTAGCAACACTCGTCACTACTGCTGACAAAATGGCTGACACACTCGTTTTTACTAACGTATATTTCAATAAAAGTATATTATTACCTACTGGTGGATTTCATACAACTGATCTCCCCGAAGCCATCCCATCTACAGTCACTCTATGTGGTATCCATCCTGCACATGAACATGATAATAGTTGCAAGATTGTGCCGTGCCAAATCTTATCAAAGTAATGAGAAGAATTCTAGACCTAGCCTCGTCCTTGGTAGAGAGACATAGCTCGTGAACTTAATCCAGCTATAGATTTCAATTGATGAGCCACCAGACACGAAGACTGCTCGGTGACTGTGCGTCGTCATCATTCTCCTGCCTTATCCCAATTTATACGGGGTCGGCGCAACATGGCTTTTTCGTCCACACTTCTCTTTTAGTCGTCATCCGCAAACTGTCCATTTTATTTGTAAATCAATCAAAATTAGTATCCCGGTGTTGGGACGAGACGAGAGGTCTCTACAAGACATAAACTCCATGCTTTTACCACGCTTATAAATTTATAATGCTCATTCCAGGTTTCGCGAGACAGCTAAACTAAAAGACTTGCCTGGCAACATCGCAGTTGAAGACGTAGTGTACGATGCGATACAAGAGTCCACTTTAGGAGACACGGCGTCAATAGCCGACTTCATCAGGAAGTACGGATCGCATTACATCGCGTCGTATATCACTGGGAACTCGTTGTATCAGGTGAGATATCTACATTTTATTGTCACGTGACTAGTATAACCTCATAATGTCGAATTTTATTGTAGCCATTTTTTAGAACATACAGTTCATAACACCTTTGCCTCACTACAGGACGATAGACATAACTCGAACATCATTTACCAGAGACCAAGCTTGGTTGGCAATGTAACCATAAAGAAGACTGCAGTGGTTGCAATAATATATAATGCAATGTCAGTGGGATACGTCTATATTCAGCTGTGGAACTGTAATAACGATAACACTTCTTGTTTTCGATTAAAAATCAAATTATAAACGCAAGTAATTACTGTACCTACAAAATGACTTGTGAGTTTGCCCCACATGGAACATCTATGTCCATCAAGGGTTCATAGTTTACCAGCTCCATGTTACGTGTACCGACACGTTGCTCGTTATAATATCTGTATCCAACTCCAGGTATTTGTGTTTTCTCGTGGCGTGTACTCCCGGATAAAGGAACGCGTCAAAACTCGCGGTATCTCTGACATACCAGCAGCTGAGATGAACAACTTCTTCTCGCCGCTCTTCGCCGAACATGTTGGCGCCATCAAGGTTTGGACTGTGTGTCACTTGAAGCCTGATTCCACACTTTGTTTTGAAAATTAGAACACAATAGTATACATATCAAACAGGGTTTTTTTCTGAACAGTTAAAAAAACATCCTGTATAACTGAATTAAAAATGGCGGCGGTCATCATGCCCTTTCGCTCACGCATTCAAGATAAGAACTGTGTGCGAGTGAAAGTACATGTTTTTTAGACTACCTACCTACCTTTTTACTAAAAAATAAGCTCAAGAGCTACGCATGATATCATTGTAGAATCAGGCTTACGAATGCATGAATCCATACATCATCATTTCGACCACATGGATGACATTATGCATTACATTTCAATCAGCAAACTTCTTTTCATTTAAATCATATCAATACCTGCGCATGACCATTATAAGTCATTTACTTTTCACCCATTCTCTCTCTTTCTTTATTTCTGATCATTATTTTTCATTACCACATTCATTTCAAATGTTTATGAGTGAACCACAGAAGAAAATCTATAGCAGGTTGTATATCATAAAATTGCTTTTTAGTATATTTTATAAAGTAACTAAATAACAAATGGTGCAAATAATAAAAAGCAAACACGAGAACCGACCCGCACTGTGCCCGCGTGGTAGACTGTAACCCACTTCTTCTCGAAGAGAAGCTGTGGCCTATAAGCTGATTATACTAAAGACGAAAAAAATAAAAATAATAGCTAAATGTAGGTAGTTGAAAATAGTAGTAGAACGTTATAAAACGATAGACTGACACCCGACATTCCGATATACCTACACAGCGTAGGTAAGGGAAACAGTGAGGGGTAATCAAAATTCCTAACTAGGAAGACAGCAATAAAGGTTGAAAGAGAGAGAATATAATAAAATCCAATGAGAGAGCCCAAAAGATGAATGAAAAGAAGTTTTCGGCACCAGTCGAACCTTGACGAAACCCTGGAGTACGCGCCACAACATTTTAAAATTAGAATAAAAACATGAATCTTGTCTATGCTCTCACTCCAGGTGTTTGTGTTCTCTAGAACGGCTTACTCTATGATCAAAGAGAGACTAAAGAGTAAAGGAGTAGCTGATATTACTGCTAAGGAGCTGGAAGGCTACTTCTCACCGTGGCATGCCAAACATATAGGCCAGATTAAGGTACAGATATTTTAGAAATGTAGATTGTTGAGAAAACCAAGAGGACTGCAATAAATAACATTTCAGATACTTTACCAGATCATTTAAACACCAGCCTAATTCATGTCTGAACCTGGTATTTGGAAATTGAATGAGTCACTATCTAAATGTGTATAAAGCTGGGTTCAGACAGGCTCAGTTACTTTTGGGCGGTCTATAGCCAGTTTCCTAGCATCCTTACGATTTTTTTCTGCTTCTAATATTTCTACTGCGGATTATCTAAAGATCCTTCTTTCATGATTCACAACCTTTAAGCATTTCATGTCATGAGTCATCCGCCAGGCGAAAATTCTATAATTATTTAATCTAGTCATTGCATTTCATGAATCATGGTCAACTATAAGTCCAAAAATTTCGCTGCGAGATTTTCTCTGTGCAATGGATTTTCAATGTT
This sequence comes from Aporophyla nigra, assembly GCA_947507805.1. Taxonomy (NCBI): domain Eukaryota; kingdom Metazoa; phylum Arthropoda; class Insecta; order Lepidoptera; family Noctuidae; genus Aporophyla; species Aporophyla nigra. The sequence continues at coordinate 17,431,170 of OX382292.1, read as the reverse complement.
ACTGCTTAGCGCTAAGAGATGAAAATCGAACAGTATGTTTTTTCGACGCACTGAGATGGACTCTGTTGAATTCTCAATGCTCGGTTTAACACAGAGAGTGGAAAATCCAGTGATAAAATCCCACCGCGATATTTTTACACCCGTGCGAACCAGTGTAGGACTGGGAATCTAAATAACATAAACACGTTTCGTTTGCAGGTGGCCAGTGGTAACAAGACGGTAGAAAACTGGGCGACAAAGCGCCTAAGAGTCCATTACTACATATTCTCATATCCTAGCCTATTAAAGTTACACGGAGAACCATCTCTACTAAGAAGTCTAGACACATTACTAGGAAATGAAGCCTTATTACAATTAGAATTAAAGACATTATCCCCTGCATTCAAAGATGTGAAGAAGAAGAAATGGTTCGAAGAAGTCATAGACAATTATTTAAAACTTTGGGAAAGTAACATGTGACGTAATATAGTTAATTATTTAGTTAAATAGATATTTTTTGTGACGTAACTAAGAGAACATCTAATTAGTTGCGGAGATTAGTTGGTCAGTCAACCACAGAGCACAACGGCAGTACTAATCAAATCCTGGCGAATCCGCCATTTTAATCCGCCAGGTTCTATACACCTTTCGTCGTGGTGCGAGAAAACAGTTTTGTGTGGAAACTTTTTGTTCAACATATTGGACAAGACCGCAGCTAAAAATCTCATATTGAAACAATGCATAAAAGTGGCATTTAAGCGACTTTTTAAAATACAACGAACATATTTATTTTATTGTGAATTTTGAATTAAAAATATAGTTTTAAGTACAATAAAAATGGAAATGAATTTATTAAGAAAAAGTGACTACTTAATACATAGTTAATAAAAATAGTATAACGTGAATATGGTGAAAATAAAAATAAATTAAAATCGAAGTATGAAATGAATCAAGTTTTGAATGATTTTGCATCAATAGACTATATTTTTGTACATAGTATATTTTTACAAAGTGCCTTATATTTTTCAAAAATTATTTGTTATGAGGAAAAGCGTGTTTAAATATAAGAAATTATTCATGATTCCAGAGCAGGCTATGATATTGGGGTGATAAGTATATGAAATCTTAAAAATAGTCCTTATTAGTATTATGCTAAGATGTCACGACCATCAAAAGACCTACAATTTAAATACGTACAAATATTTAAATAGTAACGTAAGTTATTAACACAAATATGATCCACAAACGTGCTTCTTTTGCTAACTTGTGGCTTAATGCTATCCAGCTCTTTATTCTGGAGAATGTGGGTGTTTTAATTACACAAGCCTTGCTAGAGCTTATTTCAAATCTTATTGTTGCTACAGTTCGATTTTAAAACACAGATACTACAATAATTTGAACAAGTTTTATGTCAAACACCAATATTATGAAAGCAAATAATTTGTTATCATTGTCACAGACAAAATATTCGGCATTAAAGAAGACTGGAACAGTCAATGAATACCTCTGGGTTACTGAAACAAAAAAAAAGTATTTTCAAAAAAAAAAGAACAACCGACTTCCAAACCACTGCAAAATGAAAAATAACTTTAATTTCGGAAGTCGGTGAGTCTTGAAATTTCAGATTTGTCTCTGGTATTAAAATACGAACTTTAGTACTCTGATCCACCAACGAGTTGCGTGATCATTTCATGTCGCTAATTTCATAGTCTACATTGGAATCAGTGTTACAAGATTCTCAAACTAGACAATATTAAATCTGTCCATTATTATAGATAACTTTTGACTATTTTAAATGACAATAAAATATAGTTGTATCGTGCAATAAGCGGTTTCGTGAGGAAAACGGGATCAAACACTATATGCATTTAGTTTCGAATAAGTAGTTTAAATTATAAGTTAAATCAATAAGGTGGTGTAAATATTATTATTTTGATAAAAATAAAGTTATTTTGTGACTGATGATGTGGTTTTAATATTTTTATGATTATCTTATTAGCAGCTCGGAGTCGGGATGTGAGCCTGATTGATGGCAATGGCCCCTATTACAAGGCCTTTAAAGGAGATGAAAGAATAAATGTATAGGTATAATATATGCAAGATAATGTGGTTAGCATCTGATGGTGTGGCTGATAGGTAGAGATGAATGTAAGAAGACAAGCTATAGCGACTTCAAATAAATGCGGATATGTATGACTACGGGTGAGTTCAGACAAAACGCAAATAATAAAATTAAAATAGCATTTATTTCCGTTACGCTTAAAATAGCATTTTAAAAGTATTTTGTTTCTAATTGGTTAGAAGTTTTCATTTTTCTTAAAATCTAAGTAAGTGTGTTTTTTGGGTTTAGGGTCCCTCCACGGGTGAAGGCCTCCTCCAGTTTCTTCCATTTGTCACTGTCACTTACTATATTTTGCCAACGTTGCTGGCCACGTATCACGATAAGACGGTAGATGGACAGCTAAAACTAGAGAATGGAAAGGGCCAGAAAGAAAAAGAAGAGCAAGCAGACCGAAGAGAAGGTCGGCTGCCGACCTAACAGATACATCAGGAAATGATTGGCAGAATATTGCAAGTGACAAAACGAAAATATGCCCGAAAAATAGACTCCATTGACAGTTGTTATACGGTCCTATTTTCAATGGAGTCTATTGCTCGTAAGGCCTCGTATTTGCCTTAAAGTAGAAAATTGTATAAATATCGAAACAGGCGGATTGCGACGATGTTGTACGCAGTGGCACGGCGGTCAGAGAAGCCTCGAGCCTGCACGAGGATTATTGCGTTGTCTAAACTGACCTTAAGGATCAGTTTATACGGCCCTATTTTCAATGGAGCCAGTAAATTGCTGGGGCATTTTTTTTTTCTGGCTGAACTGACCGTAAACCGCCTTTGCATTCCTTTTAGGGGGACACGGATGTCATATTAGTACCGACTCATCATCATCATCTTAGCTGAAAGACTTCTCTGCCAGACAGTAAGAGAGAGAGTAAGTAGGAGTAACCTCCCACAAGCCAGACCGGAGGCTTGCTATAATCGCCATGCTTGGCAGGTGGGTTGGCGATCGCAGTATGGTGGTAAAATGCATAGAGAACGCTGCTGCCCATTCTCTAGTAAGTCCCTTAGTCGCCTTTTACGACACTGACGAGAAGAAATGAGGCTGATGGCTATATTCTTTACGTCCACGCACCACACGGGACTATGACAAAAAAAATCTGTTATCTTATAAATTGAGGTCATTTGCAAGTTGGGATGAACCTGCTCGATATTGTTACATTTACATTTTTGTTTAAGTTGTCTACTTTTAGATACAAAGTACTTCGCGAGGGCAAAGACCTACGTTATCTGATAACAGTTCTTAGTACGTTGTGTAGCTGTTTAGTACTAGTAATTAAGTTATCTTGAAATAATGGGTACGAGAACAAAAAAGAAGCTGGCCGAAACGAAAGGAATTGGCCATAATAACTGTAACAGGCATATTTTGTAAAATATTTTTATGTATGCTGTTGGTTACCTAAATAAATAAATAAGTTATATCAGCCGCACAGGTCGATCGGTCAGGTTAAGCTTCACTTGCTGCGGTTGATTCATAGATGGGTGACCATCTTTATACCAAGACCCCTACATGCCTAGGAACCGTTGGTCACGGCTGTCATTTTTGTATCCTTAATAGTCGTTACGGGTCGTCAGAAGACCGAAAGTCTAACAAAGAGTACCACGGGGTATCGTATTACCCAGTAACTGGGTTGTGGAGGTCAGACATGCAGTCACTCCATGTAAAGTATTGGTATTCAGCTACATCCGGTTAGTTTGGAATATAGGAAATGGATGGACATATACTGTTACAAGGATTTCACAGGAAGGCGCTGCTGGTAAACATTTTATGCAGTTTTTTGAACTGAAAACTTCTTTAGCACCGTTGTGATTTGAAAGTAAATGAAACGAAAAAACGACAGTAAAAAGAGACAGACACATAAATTCATAAGATTTAATTTGGGAGAAAATGAGATAGGAAGCATTATACAGTTTTTATGTTCGTCGTTCTCTTTGTGCTCTGCTTCGTACCCCTCCACTCGTGTTTACCGTCTGAATAAATCTAAATATATACGAATAAAATGTAAAATAATTATCAAACTTTGTATCACTATGATCATTACTAAAACCTACAATTATCCTCTTCCCGAAATTTTACATTCGTCTCATTATCTTCAAAATAAGAAGCCAAAATTTTTGAAGGTTTCACTTCTACCAATGAATTGCACACGTTTTATTTTTTATTTTTATAAAATGACGCTAGAACTGCCCTAAAAAAACAAAACGGCGAAGTTAGATCCGATTTTGGTCACACATCAAATTAGTCTTTAGCGTTATGGTGTTATAGTACAATTTAGAACTAGCCAATGTCCAGCAGAGAACTATATCAAGGTTTGGCTCTTTGACTGATTAATGCTTATTTTATGATTATGTATTTAGGAACAATATTGCACTCATCACAGTAAGATATTTTAAGTACATTTTAAAACATTTATTTACTATCACTTCAAGGCACAAACAGTACACAGGTCTTGTACCAAGTGTTCCTGCATCACAAGAGTTAAGTATAAAAAAATGAACAAAAGTTACTTCAGACAAATCATTTCCCATGAGTCCTGTGACTTACCTGTTGTATACATCCCTAGACTCAAAAAGCGTAAAATATTTATTGCTAGAAAGAATAATAATCACTTGTAGGTTCAAAATTTTCAGATCACATGATTCTGCCTATCAAAATTACTTGCCATCATAGAGTTTTGTTTAAATCCAATCAGTTACCGAAACACAGTCACTTTTGTCCAGCCAAATGTGCGTAATATAAAAGAATCAAAATCAAATTTATAATAAAATGAACTCTTGAATAAAGACTATTATTAACTCCCCGATCGAATTCACAAGTGTTCACCAGATAAGGGTTAATTCACACAAGAGGTGAGGTTTGGGGTTATCGGCGCGCGTGAATGGAGCAGTCTGTACCAACCTTGATTTTTAGTTGGTTGACCAATTTTATTTAGATCATTGATTTTAAATAGTTGGAAAATTTGTTTTGTTTTAGAAGTCGATTATTACTTAGAACCGGATTTTATACAGGATGGTAGGGCCATAGACGCACAAACTTTAACCATGGGTACTGTTTTTTTTTTTGTGTATGTCAATTAATAATAATAATATCTTAGGACAACCAACACAACGTTATCTGATTCCAAACTAGGCAAACCCTGTACTATGGTAACCAGACAACTGATAAACATACTTATATATTTCTAAATTCATACATATTATAGATACAATTACACCCAGACACAGAACAAATGATTGTGCTCATCACACAAAGATTTGTCCTAGGTGGGAATCGAACTCACGACCTGTCTTAGCAGTCAGGGTCACTAACCACTAGACTAACAGGCCAGTCAGGCCAATTAATTTATTTAAACTTCTCGCACACAAAAATGTACAAAGGCGGACTTCATCCCTTCAGCATTCTCTACCAGTCCACCAAGGATGGTGAAGAGATTACATGACAGGTGCTAATCAATTTAATTTCGTAAATCCTGTTTATCACCGCATACAAACAGACGTTTTCTTATGTCCGTCACCAAAAGAGATACGTACCCAGGGTCATCGGATATAGATGCAGTTTAGTAAGAAACTGATGGATGTTATCTGATAAAATTTGATTTTATTAATAGAAAACAAAGTTCCTTTATCAAATTAATTAATTTCATTCGAATACAGATAATATATAATACAATACTACAGGTTTACTAAACTTCAACTATATCCGACGATCCTAGTTATTATCTCTTTTGGTGACTACATATTTTTACACGCTTTATATTAGCTTCACTCGTCGACTATGCGTTATAGTCTCGCAAAAACTCGAAAAAGGCTCGACTGATTCGTTTTTATTGCCTTTATACTGAGCTAAAAAAAACTGAGAAACCCAAAGGAACAGCCAAGAAATCAAAAACAACGAAAGTTTATATCGATCTCACCTGGTACGAAATTAAAATTTAATTAATAACAAGTAACATGTTCGACAGAAGGCTGAAAATAAGGCATATCAAGTTTTTGGCTGAAATTTATGAAGTACATACTTTGACTTTACTCAAACTAAGGAAAGTAGCGTTTCACACAAAAATGAACCTTAAATGTATAAAGTGAATGAGCATAAACGACTGTGATCAAGTACGATACGAGAATATTAATATTAAATAAATACAAATAAGATTCAGTTTGGTATGAAATGCTACTGTACTTAGCTTGGGTAAAACCAAGATTCGCTCTATAGATCTCAGTCTCGGAATAAGTTAGGCTTTGTAAAGCGTTGCTTCTGTCTCTCATCTCTCTTTCTAGAAAGACACATCCATCGCAAATCGCAAATCTAGATTTCGATGTGCGATGGCTGTGTCTTGTTTAAACTCTGGTACTGTCACACACATACGAATTATACGAATGTAAACCTTGTTCTGCTGTATTAAATGTAGAAATTCGTAAAAGCGAATGAAACCTAGCGGTTCATACGATTAGGAACATTAACGCCATATGAATAATGTTCATATTCGTATGAGGCGCTTTACTTAGAAAAATCGAAATTGCGGTTGGGGAATATTGTCCTATTTCATTGAACATATATTGGTTTAATTTTATTGCTATCCCCTTTCATTGACAACGATGACATGTATTTTATGAGTACATAATAGGTATGCACCCACTTCTTGGGAATCAGTAGTCAGGGACTTTACTCATGCGCACGCACGACTAATTTAAATTGTTTTCTCAGAAATACACAGTACTGTAATAGATAGGTAGGTACTACTGTATCAAACAGTTGGTTTTCGAGTTTAATTCGGTCGAAACGGCTGACGCAAAGGGGAAAATTTATTGACAATATGGTGAAAGGCAAAGTAGAATAAACGCAAGACGTGGTTTGTTCATAATTTACCCCTGAATCGATTTTAGTAACATTTGATAAGAGTTATTTTTTCAAAAATTATGTATTTTACCCAACCAAGAAAATTCAAACTTATCTAAAGGCAATAAGACTCAATTTAAAATGCGTAAAGTAATTATAGGGTCAACCAAATTTTCTTAATAAGTAGTCAAAAAAAAGTTTTGGTCTTTGTATTATACTTGTAACTCAAAACTCTATTTGAGGTCCTGCTTAATTATGTTACATGTTTTATAACCTCTGCCTATCAGTTCCGAGGAATATAGACATGATGTTACATTATGTGTAAATAATAGATTAAACAATTAAAAGAAATTGTCACATTTCACATTTCTATCTAATAATAAACAAAACGATCTGTCACTCTGACATACTAACGATAAATTAATTGAATCCATTTAGAAATATTATCAAGAATATCCATGACCCATTAGACTAATTTTTTCTTACATCAATACAAAGATGAGGACAGATGTAAACTTATAAGAGTTGTATTGGGATTTTCCATAGAAATTTGAACTTTAAAAGGTACCTAGATAGTGCACTATTTATCTAATTTTTAAAAGTACTAAACAAATTATTACTGGTTAGAATTAAGTGCAAAAGAGAGATATAAGCAAAAGTATATTTCTTTGTAACATCAGCCATAATAAAGCAGAGTGGAAATTAAAAGTTATGACAGCTACTACAGTTATGACAACTTTAAAAGATACCTATGAAGGTCCAATATTGATTTTTATAAAACTGTAGAAGTACCAAACAAAGATTATTGGTAAGAATAAAGTGTAAGAGAGAGATATTAGAGCAAAAGTATTTTTTATCAGCCATTAAAAAAGCCAAGTGGCGAATAAAGATGTAGTTAATTAAAAGGTATAAGAGATGTATTGGGATTTTCCATAAGAATATATACTTTAAAACTTACCTATGAAGGTGCAATATTGATTAAGATAAAACTGTAAAAAATGCCAATCAAATTATTACTGGTTAGAATAAAGTGTAAGAGAGAGAGATTTAAGCAAAAGTATTTATCATTACAAAAAAAAAAAAACACGAGTGGCAAATTAAGAGATAGCTAATTAAAGGAAGTAAGACGGCGAATATAAAAGTATGGAAGAAAAAATTTGGCGCTGAGACCAAATAAATAGAATCTCTTCTAGTAAGAACATGATTATGCCATGAAGGAAATAAGAATTTTCTTCAAAAGAAATCCCCAAGGTACAAAGCAGAATACTAACCTACCAATTTGATATTTCGAGAAAAGCCGGCAGAACATGTTGATAGGTCCTTAGAATTAAAAACAATACAATTTAAAACAATATAATCTTCAGAACACGTCATATAAAATTCCCAAAACTAAGACTGACTCATTGACAACTGAGACAATTTATCTTAAACCCTGTACTAGGAAGAAACAACATAGTTGCTCACTATAAAGTGCTATAAAGCTCCGCAAACAGGAAATGCATGCCAATCTGTTGCAGCAGGCGGAGGTGCGAGCTGTCACATACAGCAGAGATGGCAAACATGTGGTAGGATGCAGTAAAGTACCAAAGATGCACTTGAAAGATACTGAGTGATAATCAAAATAAAGTCATTTATTCAAATTATGCTGAGGATCAGCCATTTTCGAACGTCAAAATTACTTAAGACGATTCTCCAAAACGCCCGCATGTAATTTATAACTAGAATTTATTTTATCGCCATATTTTATTCAAACTTTACATATGTAGAGCAATGGTAGCCCAGTGCTAACGGCCGCGACTTGTAAGTTGGTGCGAAACCAGACAGACGCTTTATTTGTTGTAAATTATTTCATCACCACTGCTCTCAAAACGGTGAAGGAAGACATCATGGGGAAACCGGCATGTCCTAAAACTAAAAATTCTAAGACATGTGACATCTACCAATCCGCACTGAGCTGGTGGATTACGGCCCACTCCCTCACATTAAAAGGAGGCGTGTATGACGTGATTATGCTTGCATATAACTTTGTTTATAAGTTTCCTCAACACAAGAAAATCAACCTACATTTTCTGAATACATTTTGCTCATGTGTACAAAAAGGTTTGTCACCCCTGCTCCACTGATAAGTACCAACCAACTAATCTGTTAGGTCAAGTTCACAAGCTGTTTACTTTGTCGAGTTATTAGCAAAATGTGAAAAAAATATCAGTTTATTAGCCGCGTCGCCGCGGTTTATAGCTATAGTATGTATTTGAATATGTTCGTGTACTATTTTGTAGTTTTGTGTAGTTTCTACTCTGTGTTGTGTTACAGTGAGGAAGACCTAGGCTACAGTTTAAATATTGGAAATGCTATCGATGTGTTTGCGAAGTAAGTGTTAATTTGTTTTTATTGTGTGTTTTAAAGTGCGTTATAATTACAATTGAAGCATGCTTAAGGAAAATTTAGTGTAACTAATTGTGTGAGTGTTTACTTGGAATTGTGTAGTTGAAGTTTTCGTCAAATGTATGATGGAGATATTTGTAAATTTTCAAAGAGACTAATTACTAAATTCAACATTACTGTTATATTTTATAGTCATTCTTAAAATAAGTTACGATACAAGCTTATCGCAAAATTTTGTGTCATAAATAATGTATCTAATTTTGTTTAGTCTATTATTTCGATGTTGAATTATTATTTGATAAAAACCGGATGTAAGAAACTTTGATTCGGGTTAACACTCTGGGTTTGTCCGATGATAAACTCGGGACATTCCCAATTGTAAAGATGAATGTCTATGCAGTTTGCACGACTTCTCAATAAAGTAGGTAAACAATACATCTAGTTAGCGCGGACGGTCGTGATACACGTTTGTAATTCTTTTTTTTTTAATTATAGGGTTATGATATTGTTTGGGACACTTTCCAGAAGTACTTCTTTTAGGTAGGTACTTCGTGTTAAGTCAGGATGCTTTCGAACATTCCAGTACCTATACACGCGCCTGTTAGGGACGCCACTACTCGCAAGCTCATATATAAAGCGTGTAGAACTATTTTGTGTGAAGATTTTATAGAGATAGTAAAAAGATTAATAATACTACAATATCATATTTGAAAATAAAATTGACTAAAAAACTAAAACAAACAACATAAACACAGCTCGTAACATTTATTACTTACTTAATATTTGGCATTGAACCTTCTAGGTCTTCTTTGTTTACTAGCTCATATTCTTCACTCGGTTTTCTAATTTTTGCAGCAGGCAGGGCTTATAAGAATAAAGAACCTGATGTTAAGGACAGATCACTGTGCTCCCATACCTATTAACACTGTAATTTGGAACCTTTTTAAAACCAATTATTTTTAAAAGAGGAACCATGGGAGTTTCTTGCCAGCTCTGCTTCATAGGAATAAAACAATTTTATTGGAACCGTGCATCTAGCTTCTGGCGTTTCATAAGTGCCTATGTCACGGGTGCTGGCGCGTTCAACCATTGTTGAATTTTAGTTTTGGCGCCTATCTATACTAATATAATAAAGCCGAAGAGTTTGTTAGTTTGAACGCGGTAATCTCAGGAACTACTGGTCCGAATTGAAAAATTCTTTTTGCGTTGGGTAGCCTATTTATCGTGGAAGGCTATAGAACATAACGCTTTAACCAAATGGAGCGGAGCAGTAATGAAAAATGTTACAAAAACGGGGAAAATCGCCCGGGTAGGCGATTCGACGAGACGGGAAGGGTCGGGGGATTAAAAAATTTAACGCGGACGAAGTCGCGGGCAGAAGCTAGTTTCTTATAACACACACAGGTCGCACAGGTCGCAGCAAGGACACTGGTAGTGATCACCAATTAGTAATAGAGGAATACAATGAGTGAATGCGTTAGGTACCCATAATACACTTTTAAATTCCACGAAATGCCTGCGGGTACTAAAACGCGCTGCTAATGAAGTGAAAATAAATAATTGGTATCGCATTTCCCTGAAGGCATCACAGTAGCTTTGTATAAGGGTATAGACACGTTTTGACCCACTCAAAAGAAAATCCGTTTCGCTTTCCCTGAAAAACCTGTCTGTTTTATGCGATTTCTGGAAATGCTGGATTCCCCAAACATAATCAGATCGTCACACTACCTTCGCCAAGGGTAGACCTCATGGAAAACATGGTCCAAAAAAATTCACTTAACATCAAAATATGAACCTTATGACATGTCAAATCCCTCCACAGTTACGGCGACCTGTCACAAGTAACGCAAGTGATATCAGCAGACTACGAGGGCGAAGAGGTCGACGACCCAATAGTACCGTTCAGTGAGAAGAATATAAGAGTATTCTCAAATGTTACCAGTAAAGAGACCAAGGGCGATGCCGACGGTATCACGAATATGGAGCTGTTACTTTGTGAAACGTTTGAAGATCTGCTCGGTGCATACTTTAAGAATTTCCAGATAGAAGGGTAAGTTAAGACGAAGAGATTATGTCTGAAAGATATTCTGTATTCAAATAGGATAAAGGCATTCAGTCGTTCAGCGTAGGTTCATATCGTATAACTTGTTTATCGAATGAAAACTGCAAGCTATATACTTGCAAACATGTAATTACAGCATGTTAAACCATCAGTTTGTAGAAATCCCTTTATGCTAACTATTAAAGATAGCTATTATAAATAAACTTTTTGTTCACAATAGGTGTTAGTAGTATTTAATACTTTTTTAGTCCTAAGGTAAACTAACAATGTCGTAGTGCAATCGATGAGCGAACTGTAATCATGAATTCAGCACATGCATCTAGCCCCTCTAGCATAGAAAATTTACGTAGGTTATCAAACAAAAAATCTGTTGTTTCATTTTGCAATACCTACGTAGCAAAGGTGTTTGGAAAAGCATTTTTATTATTAGTAACTAATTTTTTCGCTTACTGAATCCATGGTTACAGTTTTCGCGTCGATGTCCGTACCAATGTGTATATTTAAAACCTATTCTATTAAATCCAATATCAAATCTAAATAAAATACATAATATTGAAAATAACTTCAATATTTCTGTAATATTCAGATTCCTAATGAAATGCGTGTGATTTATAGCGTACGAACATTATGCGGGTGAAAATTAGAACTGCCTATACTTAAAATGGCTATAACAAACAAACATAGCTTAAATTAGCACTAATAGATTACAGAATCCTAAGAATACGGCAACATTACAAGTGTACACTCATCATGAATTAACAAAACATCTTAAATACCTCTTCTTACAGAACAGACAAACCCTGGAAAGCGTTCATGGGCGACTGGATTCATGACGAGATAATGCGGACTTTCGGAATAGAATACGATCCAAAACCCGACTGCTGCTTCGTCCTAGTCAAGCTGACTAAAGTCCACAAAACTGTAGAACTTGGCAATTTAGATGGAGTCGCTGTTAAAGACTATGTACAGAGAGCCATTGAAGACCTGAATGTAACTAACACGGCAGAAGTAAGGAAGTTTATGAAAAGCTATGGGACGCATTATATTGATTCTTATGTGACGGGGAATATTATTTACCAGGTATGTTTAAAGTTACATAGTAAATAAGTTTTTTTTAAAGCAGATGGTAATTTTTCCCAAGAAAAAGGAAATCATAAACGAAAAATCATGTTTAGTGTATTCATCAACATCAATCAGTATGTTTTACTTAAAGCACTGTCTTGGTTATCGTTTGAATTCTGAAATTACATTAAAATCTTATGCTACATAAAATATACTCCACAGAGTTTGGTTCCTTGTCAAAGTAACAAGCAAGCCTATAGGTATATAGTCATATTTTCCAGGTGTTCAAGTACAAGAGGCGTGGATTCGACATGTTACGATCATACATCGCATTGCGCAACACCAGACGGACTGGAACTGCCAACCTTCGCTTCTACTTCTCATCGTATTTCCTCAAACAAGTCGGTGACATTAGGGTAAGTTTAAAAAAAAAACGATTTCAATATTTGCCATATGAGTCGTAAGAAAAGCATTTGATTGACTTTTACACGACATACCACGGTATATTTTATTCAGATAATGATTTTTAACGAGAAACAGTGACTTAAACGCTATCAAATTAATGCCCCCCATTAAAAGCACCAACGATACAAAAAGCAGATCCCGGTGTAAGTCCAACTGCCATAACAATAACAACGGCGTTCCACAGGGTATTATACTTAGTCCTTTACTAATCCTTCTCTTCATAAATAACTTTTCAGTCACACACAACCAATCAAGTTATGAACAGAAATGACTAAAAATATTTATATTAACACCCACAGATAGCCAGCGGCAACAAGACAATAGAAACTTGGGCACGAACCAACCTCCGAGACGGCCAATACCTATACTCAAGACCAAGTCTTCTACGGCTGAACTACAACGCAGTTTTAGTGAGCAAGTTAAACAGGCTAATGGACAAAGGGGCATTAATAGGCCTTCACCTGAAGACCTTAAGGCCATTGTTTAAAGATCGGCGTAAAGCAGACTGTTATGCGGAAGTGGTAGAGAATGATTTGCAACTATGGGAAGTCAATGCTTAGTTTAATTATTTTGAAGATTTGAGGTTTTTAAAGCTATACGAATTAGCTTAGTGTGCGTTCTTTAATATTTTCATAAAATGGAGGAGTTGTGTTAGTTAGTACTTAAAAAATATTTTCGAAATGTATGATGCAGTAATTTACTTTGAAATCAGTAGACTGCCAAAAAAATCATAATGAGTATGATAAATTATATACCGACTTCCGGCGGCCAAATCACATAAAAATACTACTTAACACATACTTAATGTTTTCATACAAAAATATAGAAATCTATCTGAACGCTGTAAATACCAGTATTTCAATATAAATAACAATAAAACAATTTTAATTACTGAATTAGTTTCAATTTAGTTTATTTAAAAAGTATTAATACCTAAGTGTACAGACATCTAATTGTCACATGATTATTATAAAACTTGACTTCAATCTTAATAAGCATGGCGCAAGCTTAAGACAACCAGTAAACAAATTAAATATTACATTACATAAATACGTACTTAATTAAAACAACAATAGTATATATTCAGAGATCTTAAAAGCATGAACACACAAGCAACTTAACTGTTTAATATCTTTCATTCTCGCTGTGTATTAACTATTCTTTTAAAAAAGCCATTTCATATCCATCCCAATCATTCATTTCATTTCCTTCGCGCACTGAGCGATCGCGACCAAGATCTTAGTGATTGTATACATAAAAATGCTGCAGCAGCCTACGTCTTAGTTACGTACGTGTGCCTGCCACGTAAGCTAGAATGCGAGACTGTCAAAAAAATTAAGCCTCGGGTCACCTAGGAATCCAGCAGAATATCAGCGTCAGGTATATTTGCCTGACACAAGCTGAGCTGGACTCCCATTTGGTGCAACTTTAAGACGCACGTCGCTCTTTTGTATTATATTATGTCACAAAGTGCCATCATCATTATTATTATTGTCTTTCTTTCTTCTTTTTTATCTTTTTATATGGGCACTTTGTACCTACTTCGCTAATTTGCAAGCACGTTCAATTATTATTTCATCGTGCTTTGTATGTTGTGTTATGTCTTTTGCGTGCACCAAATAAACGATTTATCTATCTATCTATCTAGGTGATATCTCCAATGGATAATCGACTTTATAAATGCCTCCACATATAACACTTGTGAAAACGTGAAATGCCAATTTTGTCAGCGCACTAACCGTTAGCGACCATGGTCGCAGTAGCTCAGTGCGGCTTAACCTAGGATCGCATTTTTAAGCCTTAACAAATTACATTCTAGATAAATCCATACAAAATATACTTGCATTTTCAATTTATATTTTTGTCATCATAAATGACAAAGGCGACTCTTGATACTTAGATCCAATACAATTTTTAATTTCCGAAACTATATCAACAAGTTTCCCACAGGGTTTTAAGAGATCTTTCTCATTTATTCAAGTATCTACCAATATTTGGTTTAGTACTCGATATATGTCATCGAAGGCAACACACGGATACATTGTTGACAGTGTCTTAAATTCTAGCAACAGTTTTATACAGTCAGCGTCAAAATAATCTAAACAACTATGAAAGTTAAATTTTAACTCAATGACACAGGGAATGTTTCAGAATGAAGACAGTAGAGATGCCCGATCTGAATCGATCTTTCAGAAGATCGATTCAAGAACATACGGTTTACCGATTTTTTAAATCTATTCAACAGGATACGATCTTAGCCAGATCGAATCGCATGCGTCTATAAGATCGTATGAAAAAAATCGTATCAACTAAAACCTAAACAATGTACCGTACGAACTACAACTTATTGTGTATATTAGCATTCCCTTTCGAAAGTCTGTTTTCTATATTGAATTGTTAATTATAAAAGTATAAAAATGTTTTACATTACAGATTCCAACTGTCTACATTTAAAATTTTCAAAATTCAATATTTGCCATATGAGTCGTAAGAAAAGCATTTGATTGACTTTTACACGACATACCACGGTATATTCCAGCTAGAGAAAACAAACGTTCGGAAGGAAATGTTAGCGTACCGGACAAATTGTAGTTCGTACGGTACGTTGTTTAGGTTTTAGTTGATACGACGTACTGGCTGAATCGCCTACTACGACTATCTGTAACAAAGGCGAACGTGGAACACTTTGTAGTTGATCAATTAAGAAGATTAAGTTAAAATCAATAATTTTGCATGCATACTGCGTTTTTTTTATGGAGTTTCTTGCCGGCTCTTCTCCATAGGAATCAACAAATTAGAGCCGTGCACCTAGCTTCTGACGTTTCAAAAGTACCCATGTAGGTTTAGGTGAAATAAATATATTCTGATTTTGATTGTTTCATTCATCATCATCATTTCAGCCGAAAGACGTCCACTGCTGGACATAGGCCTCCCCCAAGCTCCGCCACTTCGACCGGTTTTGTGCTTCCCGCATCCAGCGGGTTCCTGCGGCCTTCACAAGGTCATCGGTCCACCTTGTTGGAGGCCTTCCAACTCTATGTCTTCCGGTACGCGGTCGCCACTCCAGAACCTTTCGGCCCCATCGGCCATCTGTTCTGCGAGCAATGTGCCCTGCCCACTGCCACTTCAGTTTAGCAATTCTTCGGGCTATGTCGGTTACCTTGGTTCTCCTACGGATCTCTTCATTTCTGATTCGATCACGTAGGGAAACTCCAAGCATAGCCCTCTCCATCGCCCTTTGGGTGACTTTCAGCCTTCTAATAAGGCCCATTGTGAGCGACCACGTTTCGGTTCCATATGTCATCACTGGCAACACACACTGGTCAAAGACTTTCGTCTTGAGACACTGCGGTATGAGGGACGAGAAGATATTGCGTAGATTGTTTCATTACTGTTATGAAATTACGATACGATCTTTCGAGATCGAGTAAGATCGATTCAATACAATACGATTAAGATCGTGAATCGATTCACAAAGTTACGATCCGTTACGATCCAAAAGATCGTTTCAAAGCAAAAAATCGGGCATCCCTAGAAAACAGTACACAACAACGGTCATTCTGACAAGAACTTTATCCAATTGAAATTTAGTTTAATTTTCTTAGTTGCTAAGATCATTAGTAACAGTCCGTTCGTCGTACGTGTAAGGTATAAGCTGGAAAGTTGCATATTCATAATAAACATTATTTTCAACGTTTTTGTTTTCATGCTTGAATATTAGACGCACCTGTCTTTCCTTTACCTACTATGGATGTTTCTTATAAATTTAGTTTTTTCTTCATAATTAAATTTTTAGTCTTTCAATTAGTATCACCTTATAGCATCCGCGTCTTTTTATAGTTACTTATATTTCTAAACACTTAGCGAAATATCAATCGTGGGCATTAGGCCAAAACATTCATTACTAGATTACACCAGAGAACTTACAGTCTAAACAAATTAAATAACGACATGGCTTTAAAGTAAAAGCCATAAAAGCTTGCAATAAATTTATTGAACGTACTAATTATTTCTATTATTATTTTGATTATGAGATTACAATGTTATTAAAATGTACTGTTAAATTACTTAAATTTTTAACTATTCTTTGCGTAAAAGTGCACAATTATCACCTGTAAATATCTATTAGTGGATGTTTTATTACTATTTCAAAATAATTTGATATTTTAAACTGGCCTAGAAATTTTTATAATACATTTAAAAATTAACTAATTGTGCACCTTCGGACGTACCTCTCATAATTAGAGTTATTATCATTCTATTGATTAAACATGATATTTAACATTATTTCTTAATTTCGATTACATCGACTGAGTACCGCAGACAACCGGTTTTTTTTTTTTTTTTGTTAAAATTAAATGAACAAGCTAACACTTATTTTCGCAAATTATATCACAAATGAATCTTCAGTCACATCAATACTATTTTTTATAAAGTCCTTTCAGAAGCTCGATAAGATTTTATCACACATATGAAATGGAGTCCAGGTAAACGATATCACGACAATTGTCTTATTTTTATCCCCGCGTATTAATGTAACACATTTTACGGTTCCCTCGTTCGAATCCACATTCACTGTATTGTTCCAAGTATTAATACAACACAGTCCAAAAATTAAAGAAAAGATGAACATAGTTTATATTTTTAAGTCCAGTTAAAAACTCTCTTCAGGATTTTTTCGCGTAGGTACTGGATCTACAATGCACTGCTTAGCGATGAGAGTCGAAAATCGAGCAATATGTTTTTTCAACGGACTAGAATACACCCTGTTTGATTCACAACGCTCAGTGCAACACCTAGCACTTTTAGTGCCAAGCACCCGGCTCCCGGGTCGAACGGTAATTCGTTCGCATGCCCACAACTCGCCTCCGAGTCCTACGTATAAGTAGTTATGTACCTTGCGACCATGCCGTGCACCCGCCTACCGGGTGCAAATCACAAAAATAAGCTAGGTGTGAATAGAGTCTACTTTTGAATAATTCTTTTTTCAACTGGGCACTGAAAGTGCTAGAGTTGAAAACTCAGTGCGCGATATTTTTACCTCCCTGCAAACTTGGTCTGTCATTTTTTCTTTCAAAATACTGTACAAAGTTATACATTCCCATAACCGCGTTAGTAGTATGTTAAAAGGTAACATTATTATTTGGCACGTGTAGTCGTGACCTGTGTTTATAAAACTAGGCTCAAAAATGTCGTCCACCGAACTTCTCACTTCATATTATACGGCCCGGGCAGTTACCTTAACTACATTGAATATTCGGGTTATCGTGATAGAACTAATACTGGCGTAATATAATATTACTTGGCGTATTTGTCGAAACAAATCGCGTTACTTGAGGAATACAAAATACACCTTATCGTTATTGAATCTGGGCATAATTTTTGTGGGCCCATTACCTTCTACATCCAAGCCTGGAACTAGTTTTAGATGATATAATTAAATGACTAATTATTTTTGCATAACATTTTCCGCATAGTACCGAATTCCGCCTGATTCCAAAACTGATCAGTGCTAATATTATACAGAGGTAAAATTTGTTTGTATGTACCTAGTAATCTCAGTGGTAATCTCCGGAACAGGTGAACAAATTTTGATTCATTTTGGTAGGGAATGAATCTTTGAACCCTAGGGAAGGACATAAGCTAATTTTTATAGACATACAACGCGGGCGAAACCGCGGGCGGAAGCTAGGAAATAAGTTAATCAACGCTATATTTGCGCAAATATGCCAAATTCCATCACAAAACGAAGTTTTATCGCTATAACCCGTCAATATACATCAGTTACTGTCGTAGTTTTGATTGTGTAGTACCTGCAGGTCTCTTCTCCTGTCCCCGGGGCCGTATTTTCTTCGAATCTCAGTTTATCTCGTAAGTGCTTGTGACACGAGTGCTCGCGAACTGGTTGCGCGACACCGGCTTCCCGTTCAGGAGGAGAATCATTGGGTTGTTCACGCGGATCGATTTGAAGTCGTAGGCCTGGAATTGTTGTTGGATTTGTGTTAGAATAGTATCTTTGGTATTGTTGAAGATGAGCTGTATTGATTTGGGGTAACTAAGGGAAGGCATTGATGACCACGGAATAAAGAAAACTAGAGGAAGTGCCCTTCAGATATCGCGCGCGTGTCAACATTAAGCGCAGATGCGCAGCATTTAGCTTATTAGCCGTCAGATACTTGTCGCGATTGGTTGTCGCAGAAATACGCGAAATATTACAAATTATGCCTTGTTGTGCGGTTTTGACCTGCAAAAACGAAAGCAGAAAAAAAATGTATCTTGTGGAGGTGTATCCTATCATCAGTAACTATTAACCTTTGTTAATTTTTAATATAATTGATTTTAATTGCAATACCACATGTTATGACTTCAATGCAAACTATAAACAACCTTATTTTCATTGACACAAAGTCTTAATGCACTTAGTCGTCATCTGGAAAATCATAACCAAAATTCTAGTAACTTCGACGCTACTCGATTAGGGATGGGACACATCCGTAATGTAGGTCGGTATCGATAATTTTGTCTGATTTTAGTAAGGATTCAATAGCTCACATAGCTGGTTATATAATAAGACAGTTGATTAAAAAAATTAAGTGTGATATTTGCGTTAGTGCTTTAGTAACAGAAAAAAAAACAATCATTACATAGATTTATTATAGCTAAAGATAGAGGGGGATTATTATACCCATCAGAATCTGTGATTAAGATATGTCAGATGTCCGAAATATTTTTAAAAGACGGTGACATATTTAATAAAGATTATATCATGGCTAAAATAATGCGCCAGTTCATTGGGTCATCGATATTCCAAAACATAAGCTATCATCAATTAGGGGAATTTCTTACGTCTAATCATATTACTGACTTAATGAAAGCTATCACAGCAAAATATATTAATATACGATTTCATCACCTATTAAAATTAAACATAAAATTATAAAAACGGCAAGTAATTAAAATAAATATGTGTTATTTCAAGGTTAGTAAATATTTTTAGTACTATCTGTTATCGTTTCATTTATCGTTAGCTTCTATCAGCGGTTTCGCCCGCGTACCTGATTTTATGAAAATAACATTACCCCCCTACATACAAACATACAAATACCTCTTTAACATTGATATTTTAACGATAATCAACCTTTTCCGTTATTAAGCATTTGTATGATGTTAACAAATTATTACATTGCTCACTTGAATAAATTACGTAACTTCAATATTAAAATATCGATATATTTCCTCATCTCTTACTTTTGTTTTGCTACTCACCAACAGAGATTACAAGTGCATGTGAATATGACATCTATTTCAAAGGAGCTAGCGTTCTGAATAGAATGAATTGGTTACAGCGCCATCTAGCATTGAGTTGCTGAACTCGTTGTAAATTTGTCTATCTAAAGTTTCTAAACGAAAAACGTCTTTATTGTGTGTGTCATGTCAAATAATAACAACTTTCATGCCTTGTAATACGACTTAATTTTTGAAAGCAATACGAAGATGATTTGTAAAACTTGCGTGTGTAATTTGTAGCCAATCATATCACTGTTTTTTATGTGTGTAATGGACAATTTGCTATGCAAATGTGTGAGTTTGGCGACACTGGTTCCCGTGCTTAACCAGTGTAAGGGCACTTCTCTGTATTCTTTGTTCTGTGTTGATGACAGACAATTGGGGCATGAGGAACAAATAGTAGTTAAATTGGCTTTATCGTTTACAAATTAAGTCAGGTACTTACTAGGTATTTTGTCATTCTAGGCCCTGTAACTATCGATTCGAGATACATTATTTACTGATAAAAATTTTCTTCCAAAAACCTCTAGACGTCACACCAGCCACCTTAACGTTCCACATACTGTCAGCATCCACTTCAGCCGAAAGACGTCCATTACTAGACATAGGCCTCCCCCAATTTGGTAGTTTTGCCATAATCGCTTGACAGGCGGGTTGGCGATCGCAGTATGGTGTTAAAATGCATAGAGAACACTGCTGCCCATTCTCTAGTAAGTCCTTTAGTCGCCTTTTACGACACCCACGGGGAGAAATGGGATGGTGCTCTTCTTTACGTCCGCACGACGGAACTACTGTTAGCATAATCAGACAAGCATGTCCCCACTGCTGGGACACAGATCTTCTCTCTATAGGCCCCTACAAGTCCTATTTTACAGGTATTTCTGCCCATTGAAAAACTGCAATGTACAGCACTGAAAACCATAAAAATAGACGGTAACATACCACATCTTCCAACTCATGCTTATGACTCCGCAGTAGAGGTTCGGGTATGGCCACACAGTCGCCAATAATCGCGCCACGCCCATCTGCCCAGTTGTAAACTGTCACTAACACACATTCCAGGCTTTCATCCACCAACGCGAATGTGCTGTAATGTGAAAATTATTAAGGTTATTTGAGAAATAGTTATCTCCAGTTTCTGGAAGAGTATTCATTCATTTTATTTAAAAAAAATATTCAAGCACAAAACGAATTTGATAGGATTCTTCAAAATTGACATGCATTCGAAAAATTTACATGCATTCGACGAACAAGACTAACAGTAGAGCAGCGTTGTAAGTTTATTTTATTAGACATTTAGAAGTAGCAGGCTTTGTGCCCGATTGATAGATCCTGCTTCCTTATATGCGAATAATAACAAACACCGCCACCCTAGCGAAATGTGTAGGTACTTCCATATGAAAACTCGTCTGCCGAGCTCATCTGAGAATACAGGCGTGAATGAATGAATGACATGCACCGACCACAGCGTGGTTTGACCAGACTCGATAAATCGAATGAACACCAAGACTTGCACTAGCTCTTGAACCCTCATCTTTCATTGTGCTATAGAGACCATTGCATATGAAGGAGTAGCCCGGGGAAGCCGCCGTTGTAGGAAAGACATGCCCTTAGGATAGAGTAGGTTTCAAGATATGCATCCAAGAGTAGGCACCAGAGAAATGGAGAGACGGGTGATATTTATCTATAGCGGGGCCATCTTTTAACGTCCCCGCAGCCAGGTTAGTTCAAGTCTTGCTTCATCGGTGAATCTTTTGGCTGGGTTCGACTACTTTCTCGGATCTTTTTGAAGTAATTGCTCAATTTATATATTCTGTTTTATGAAATTGTACAATACGTATGTATGTATGTAGAGGACGTTACCGCAATAGGCACATTGATCTTTGTATTGAGATCACACTGAAGTCAATCAGTCACATGCACCCTATTTTGCTATTGCAGCCGCAACCTTGTGATCGTATCAATAACGTACATATTTGAGACCTAAAAAGTATCTTGAGCAGGCTATTTTAATGTAACAAACGAAAACCTTTAAGCCCCGTATTCATTGGAAACAAAGGTCAGCAACTTTTGTTTACCATGAATACGGAACATTCGCTCATAGTCAACAACACTGCAACATTTCATGTTGGCAACTACAAAACATGTTGTGAAACAATGTTTTCCAATGAATATGCGGCTTCAGGGTAGGACGTACCACACAAAAGATCGTTCTATGACTCCTTCTTCATAGTAGCTGTCGATGACACGACGGGCAGTGGTCCAAGCAGTTAAACTAAGTGTCCATTTTGTAGTGGGAAGCATTCGAACAAGAAAAAATACGTGCTTTTATAAAACAGAAACTTACAAATGGCGACTTTTGGACCAGAGTAGATGTTGCTCGAGAGATATTTCTTATTTAAATTGCATTACTTCAGTTAGCAACATCTCGGACTCGGGTGTGGTTATATTCAAAAGATAAAGTTTTTGCAGAGACTAATGCCAAAAAAATAATAATTATAAGTAATAGAAATGCTAAAGCCGAAGTTTCTGTTCTAAACTCTTGTGATGTGGAGTAGCATTTTGTATTTATCTACATATAGTCTGTTCCAAAAGTATATTATGATGAAAGTCTTCACCCTGTCCATGTTAAATTCTTAAGTAATAAACTGACTTTCAACGAGTGTTTGTAATATAACCAGTTTTTGTAACGCGTTACAGTAGTCAGTGCAGCGAGTCGAGCTGCTCCATACGAGCATTTCGAGCACATATTATTTACAAACAAAACAGTGTAGGTTGAAAAAAAATGGAACACGTTTAGTCAAAGTGTCTTGAAGCAAATGTTCGCCATGTTTAGTGTATCGCCGTTTTGTAACAAGAAATGGAACGCGCTTGAGTCATGCGCTCGAAGGAAACGATTTTCGCGTCTTGTGTATCGCCAACTGGCCCGCGCTGAGCTGTGCTGAGCGTGGGATTTCTAGGGGATAGGTTCGATACCCAGGTCAGGCAAAGTGTTATTGGGTTTTTCCATTAGTAACAGCCCGGAGTTTGGAAGTTTACGGTGTGATATCCCCGTGCTTCGGAAGCTTCTGCTAGTCTCCGTTGAGATTGGCCGCCATGGCCGAAATTCCGTCTAGAGGACTATATTTGTTAACATTGTCATCAGATGCTTTTGAAACAGAGGAAAGATCGATTAGATCTTCTAGTATTACTGTCGACTAATGTCGGCTAATCTAATGTTCTACCTATCGATACTTTGGATTGTCTTTGAGAGTGGTTTTTTTTTTATTGTTGTTTTGGAGTGGTACCCATAGAGCACGACCACTACTCTACACCACACTTTAGCAAACCTACAAACTAGCACCGCCCTTTTTTAACCTGTGCAGGATCTAAGTGACTTTAGTAGCATATCCTATCGAAATTATGCTAAAGGTGAGTAAAATTATTTAATACAGGAATGGAGTACATTAACAGGTGATAAAATACACAAAAAAGAAGTACAGCATTAAAACGTCAAAATTCATAGGAAATATATGGGATGTTGTGTTTTTCTTGTTCTTCGCTTGTGTACCTAGCATACTACAACTTAATAATAGTCGTTATTTACATTATTTGTGTTACATGTACTGTTTAAATAAAATCTTGGATGAAATTAAGCAATGATCTAGTATTAGTAGCAAAATCTATACATTTTATACACACCGCAAAGAGTTTGGTAAGCAGGCAAGAAATGAACATTAAACTCATTCTGTATAAATTAAATCAATATATTATATGCTATATAAATATAACCGAAGCGAACCCATGTCAATAACTTGTCAATTTAACATTAGCAAACGCCCTAAAGCTTTCAAACGTATCTGCCTAAATACTAAACTCTTTCGTCAACTGTACATCAAAAACCTCAATGCATTTTCATTTAAAGGCCTGTAAAATCTACCGAAATCGCAGTATCACTAAAAAGCGGCAAATACTTACAAAGGTACTGCATTATCATTGCGTATGGAGCCAACGACTTTGCCCAGAATGACTTTGCCTTCGTTTGACCCCTCTTCCAAAGCATCAATGCGGGTGCGTAACAGCGTCACATCGCGGCGGTCGCCTATATTTTGGGGGACTTCGATGTAGGCTCCCAGCATCTTCTTGTCTATGGACTGGAGAAGGAGAGTGGTATATTCATAATCGTGTCTGTTACCCATTAATGGCCGCTGCACTTGATTTTTCAATAGTCAGGTAACTTTTATCACATGAATAAATACATATTGCGGTTTGACAGCTCTTGTATGGAACATATGTCATAATGTCAGATTTATTCTTCCAATAAAAGTTATCTGACTATTGAAAAATCAACCCTTAGTACAGTTAAACTTTTGCAAATAAATTGATTTGATTTGAAACATACATGAATAATTAAAAAGAATAACATTATTTCTTGATTTATTATTAACAGAAGGTAAAATTGCTTAATTTATTATAATAGCGTAAAGTGGGTAGTTTTTTTTTTGTGACAGATCTTCACTTGATTTTGCAATCCTCAAGATAACACTGGCAAGTCTTTTCTATCATCATTTTATTTTTTCTGTTAAAGTCATGAAATGTGCAAATTATTATGAGACATACGTATTCTTGTTTTTAATCATTTACATACGAACCGCTTTTTTAAAATCGCTAACCGTATTTTTTTTTTAGTTTGGCTGAATTTTATGTTGATTTCTATAAGTGACCACACGGCTACATAATATATCAAGCTATGCATTTCCAGTTTTAACTGATCTCGAATTTATAGGATGTTCGTATGTACGAGAAGTCAGCTTATACTGGAAATGAATAGCTTGATTTTTCCCTTTTTTTTTAAATCATTTCCCTTTTTTTATTTCTTACACATCTTCACTGATTATGAAAAATTAATAATTTAAAACAATAACGTTTTTAGCTTATTTTGCCCTCATTTTGGCCATTAATGGGTTGGCTTACATATCAATTAGCCAGTAATGGTGACTTTACAAATACTGGGGGTGATGGAACAGACTCAAGGACTTTAGTCTTTTGTGTTATTATAATTCTACCCAACATCGACGTTTATTTATACTTACAGCTCCCCCTTGTAAGTGGTAATAGTCAATAAATAAACGTGACCCAAACGCAATTAAACATCACAAACAACAAAAATTATGTTCATTAATTATGTTCTACAAAGTGATATTTTGACGAAGTCGACTTTACGTCATCATCATCATCATTTCAGCCGAAAGACGTCCACTGCTAGACATAAGCCTCCCCCGATTTGGGGGGGGGGGGGGGGGGGGGATTTGCCATAATCGCCACGCTTGGCAGGCGGGTTGGCGATCGCAATATGGTGGCAAAATGCATAGAGAACGCTGCTGCCTATTCTCGTTACTCGTTAGTAAGTCCCTTAGTCGCCTCTTACGACACCCACGGGAAGAAATGGGGTGGTGCTATTCTTTACGTCCGGCACGACACCGTACGACTTTACGTCAATTTTAATAAATTGTTGTTCACTGGGATTTGGATATATTCAATATCAGTGTGAAAAACTTCTTCACGGAAGGTAATTGTTTGCACCATAACGATTATAAATTGTATTGTGTATTATTTACTAGCTTCTGCCCGCGACTTCGTCCGCGTTAAATTTCTTATTCCCCCGACCCTTCCCGTCGCGTCGAATCGCCTACCCGTGCGATTTTCCCCGTTTTTGCAACATTTTTCATTACTGCTCCGCTCCTCTTGGTTGTAGCGTGATGTTATATAGCCTATAGCCTTCTTCGATAAATAGGCTACCCAACACAAAAAGAATTTTTCAATTCGGACCAATAGTTCCTGAGATTAGCGCGTTCAATCAAACAAACAAACAAACTCTTCAGCTTTATAATATTAGTATAGATTTTCTTTCTTTAATTTATGTTATTGATATTTTATACCGATTTACTTAAATGTCACAGAGGAAACTTGTCACAAAAGTCTGCAAGTTTTCTAAACAGAATAAAATAAAAGTCTATCAAACGCACCATACAATTTCACAGGTTTACTGATAGAAGAAGGCAGTGGCAGATGGAGATACTAACCTGCACCATATTAGTCAGTCTCTTGCCCTTCAGTTTCCCGCGCGTTTTGACGAGCCCATGTGCTGATCTGAGGAAAGTCAGCAGTCGTGTGAACTCCTGTTTTGGCGGCTCCCACGGTGGGTCCAGGCGGCTCGCATACTTGAAGTTATGTAGAGCTTCCTGGTAGATTTCTGCGTATTTTAGTGCCTGGAAAAGAGTAATCAGAAGTTAGATAAATGTTATATATATGTTAATGTTAATGTTATAATATATTTTTTCAGATTACACTTATGAACATTGGTTAATTTAGCCAA
Source organism: Aporophyla nigra (assembly GCA_947507805.1). Lineage (NCBI taxonomy): Eukaryota > Metazoa > Arthropoda > Insecta > Lepidoptera > Noctuidae > Aporophyla > Aporophyla nigra. Next base: position 17,404,629 of record OX382292.1, on the reverse strand, counting down.
GCACAAAATTTAAATGTTTAATTTGATGCTTTTATTCACTGTCATCATTCGCCTGCCCTTATCCAATTTATAAGGGTCTAAGTTCTATGTAAAAGGGGTTTGAGTGAACCATTGTGTGTGTAGTCAGTTAGTCAGTTTATTTGGGGTCAGTACAACATATTTTTTTTCCATACACCTGTTTTAGTCGTCATTTTGGTAGTCCCCCTTCCTAACCATCAAATCATTCACACAGTCCATCTATCATTTCTTTGGTCTTACCCTGCTCTTATAACCATTGACATTCACATGCAAAACTTTCTTCATTAGTTTCTTCATGATGCTTTAATGAATGTATGTTATAATTAAGAACCTATGTAACAATAAAATTTCATTTCAATTATATTTATTTTTTTAAATGTGCGAATGAAATCTTCAATAACTTTTGTGACAACTGGCTGCAATGATAACTGGCTGTAATGCAAATATTATTTTACAGAAAATTAAAATATCAAACTTACAATTCCCTTGTTATAGTACAAATCGGGCTGCCCCCTAGCTATGGGATCCAACTCTGCTTGCCTATAAGCTTTCATAGACTGACTCAATGCCTCTGGATCTTGGTCCACCATGAAATACTGGCAAAGGTATGCATTCCCCAGCACGGTCCATGATACACCGTCTTTAATATCTTGGGCCACAGCTTCTCTGGCCAGCTCTACGCTTTTCAAAATGGCTGAATGTGATGATTCTGTGCGGTTTTTGTCGCCATTCTCTTGGCGTAAGATGATTGAAAGGCAGCGAAGGGATATGCGGTTGCGTTCCTAAGGAATATAAATAAATATATAATAAATATCTTTGGACAACCAACACACTGTTCTCTGATCCCAAACTAGGCAGAGCCTGTACTATGGCAACCAGACAACTGATAAACGTACTTATATATTTCTAAATAAATACATATTATAGATAAATTACACCCAGACACAGAACAAATGATCATGCTCATCACACAAAGATTTGTCCTGGGTGGGAATTGAACCCAAGACCTCAGTCTTAACAGTCAGGGTCACTAACCACTAGACTAACAGGCCAGCTGATATATATTCTTTTATAAATATTTTCTTTATAGATAAGTTTTGTTTTAGGATTCATAAATCTTAAAAATAAAACATTCAACTTAGTAAAATGTGGCAGATATTTCAAAAAGTTACTGCAACAGCAGATAGCTGAATTACATTTATCACTGTAATGTTGTGCATATTTTTCTCTACTAAATTAAAAAACCTTAAAATTACAACTTACATGTTTCAATGCACCCTCAAAGCTTGCCTTTGCCTCCTTTACATTCATGTTCTTCCAGTAGCATTCACCCAGTTCATTCCACGCTTCTATAAGATGAGGGTTTAGTTTTACGGCTTTGCTGAGACACTGCGTGGCTCTAGCATCGTATATAGGGCTTATGTTGTAGCATCGACCCTTCATGCATAGGAACTTGGCACGGTGAGTGAACGGGATTTGGGAGTCCACTGAAAGTTTTGTGTTGATGTTTACATCTATCAAGTTTGCTAGGCTTGGTGACTTATCTTAGTAATTATTCAGGTATTATTTAGTATGTACATACATGTACGTATTTAGTGTAAGAACCCAAAAAGACTACAGAGCACTCAAAACGTCACAGATAGCATTATTGTAACTAAATTGTTCTCAGTTTTCAATCCAATTATAAGTAATATTTCATGTTTCTTACCATCAATTGACTCAAATTTCTTAATCAGTACTTCTTTCTTTTTATCTACACGCTGGTTCTTTTCAGGGGCCAATTCAATGGCATGGTTTTCAAAAAACAAATCCCTAAAAGCATACAGGTCTTGAAGCTCTTTCTGCAAAAAAATAATAACTTAATGAAACACTACTACAATGGCCTTCAGTAATTCCGAAGTCATTTGTGTTTGTTATTGATGTAAATGCTATTATATTTCTACCAGGTGGGCCGCAACATCGATAATCCTTAAAAAATAAGAGTAAAGCGGTCAAATAAAATAACAACATGTTTCTTTATTACCAATAAGCCGTCTATGAGTTTTTCTACTTCTTCTACGTTCTCCACAATATCAGCTTCAGTTTTAGAGTCGTTCGACATCTTCACGACACTTATTTCACACCTTAATTAATTCATTAATCGGTCGTGATTTTAATTTATTAAATCGCGGCTGACCGATTACCAATACCTCGGCTCTCCAGATCCTGAAAACTAACATAAACAAAGACGTTTACTTTTTAGTAATCATTTATGAAAGACAAGGACAGCAATACAGTTTTGGTATCAAGACATGAAATAGAAGCATTACCAGCAATGCATAATTAACTCGTTCAAAAAGATTTGAAACGCAACATAGTCTATGACACGACATATTGATTTTTAATTTCGCACCGACGAAGTTTGCGCTTAGCGCCAATTTTAGAATGGGGATAAATATTACTACTTGCTCACTTCGAATGTTGCTAATCGATGGCACTAAGGGGGCTCATGCGGGCGAAGCACCCTGTATCATGGGTGCCAAGTACTAAGGGATGACAACGTGCCTAACGTGATGGAAGCGACAACGCGTAGTAGATAGCCACTGGCGGTAAAAAATAACATTGAAGACAAAGTAAAATACATAGTTTAAAATTATGATCTATATGATATGATGAACGGAAAAAGGAGAGACAGTTGAAGTGAAGGAATCCTTTCTAGGTTTTTCCCTATAGCTGGAAAGACAACAGTCGAACTTGCTAAAAATATTCTTACGCAGCTGGAGACTGATAGCTTGAGCAAAGAACACAACCTTAAAGCTTTGTTTATAGCTTGTAGTTGTACTAATCATTCGCTAAATCTTTGTGGAGCCACTATTTTGGGAGTTTTACTTCAAGTGTAACTTTTTCGGGACAAAAGAAAGAGTTTACACGTTCATTTCATGGGCCACAAATCGATAGGAAATCCTAATGAAAAGTGTAGGCGTATCGGTCAAAAGACTAGTATGTAGAGACAAGATGGATTGTTTATGACTACACCACTGAAAAATAATTTTGAGAAACTTGTATCAATAAATTTTCAAAGACATGTGTGATTCCACTGATTCCCACTCACAGAACACATATATACTCAAAATTCCCACTAGCAGCAGAGATAACGTCAATACAACAAAAGCAGCATCCATACTCTTAACAACTTTGTGAGTTCCGTTTTTTGTGCTCCCTTTACTTTTGGTGTGAAGTCTTAGAAAAAGTAAAGTGTGTCATAAAAATTAAAGACCTACATTTTTTTCTTCAAATCCTCAGATCAGTGCGGGTGGATTCGTTATCCACCCGCACTGTTGTGTATATAACTCTTCTTTTATTCAGGGTTTGGAGTTTCTTAGCAGGTAGGGAATTTAAAATACGTCTTCACTATTTCGTACTTTTATTGGATCTACAGACTGCATTCAATGTTGCCAGATTAATTCTTTTAACGTTCGGATACTTTAATATTCGTAACATCACTCCCGGGGCACAATGAAATGGGTACATAAACGCTAAGTAATCACAAACATTGTATCTATCTAAATTTAAATTACAACTTAATGCACAAATTACATAACTAAGATCAATTCTTAACACTAAGAAAAACACTTTATTTATTTCAATTTAAAACAACTTATAGAGATTACACAGTAAGTATATATAATATATACTCTTCAATGTAGATCAGAGATGTCTAACGTTTAGACTAAAGAAACCGAAACTCAATCATGAATAATTATGAAATAAATCAGTCCAAGAATCTGAATGGTAGTTTTATTGTACGACCCGACCTAGTCGATGTAGGAGGAATAGACACAGGGGGACCCTGAGTACTATCATCAGCATGTGATGACTGCATATTATGCTGTTGTTGTGGACCGAAGCTGACACCACTGCACTCAGGTAGGTTGTTCAGCCATTCTGTAGATGCTGTCGAGACTTCTAAAGGATATAACTTTTGATAAGCTCTTACCTTTTCACCTGAAGATGTCTGCACTCTAGCTGATCTCGTGTAACCGTCTTTGCCTGTAAAAACCTCTTTTATTATACCAATAGGCCAATGCAATCTTTTAGAATCTGTCTCTATCAAAACTACTTCTCCAACCTTGGGTTCTTTTCTGGTTTCCTTCCCTTTACTTATTAATAGTCCTAAATATTCACTTTTAAATCTCTTCCTGAAGTCTTCTCGTAACTGTTGTAGGTATCTGAATCGAATATTTAGATTCTTGTGATCAATTTGATCTAAGTCTGGTGTCTCATTGGTAGATAAACCTTGTAGGAACATCATAGGTGTTAAAGGTCTTATGTCTCCCATTTCCACATAAGTTATAGGTCTGTTGTTGATTGTTGTTTCACAGTCACACAATATGGTTGAAAGCTCTATCCAGTCAACTGAGGCTTTCCCCAATATCCTACGTAACATGTCCTTCACCACTCTAACAAGCCTTTCCCACCATCCTCCCCACCAAGGAGCTGCTGGTACGGAGAATTTCCATTGAATATTGTAGCAGTTAGTAACATTTTCTACTTCTTGCCAATCTATATCTTGTAGTAGGTTGGCCGTGCCTACGAAATTCGTCCCATTATCTGTGTAAATAATTCTTGGTCTTCCTCTCCTGCTTATGAATCTTCTTAATGACATCATGAAGCTGGCAGTTGACACAGAGTCAGTAAGTTCTAGATGTATTGCTCTGTAAACAGCACATGTAAATAAAACAATCCAACACTTATTATTGTTTTTCAGAAGTAGTGGTCCTGCTAAATCTATTCCTGTTACTTCAAATGCTGTAGTATTGCAAATACGATCTTTTGGTAGAGGTGGTTCTGGAACTTCATAATGTTTTGCTTTAAACCTCTTGCATGTTACGCACTGTGAAACTACTTTGCTTGATAGTCTTCTAATCCCTGTAATCCAATATTTATTTCTTAAACTAGTCATCAAAGTTAATGATCCTGCATGATTCATCTGTTCATGATTTTGTTGAACCATCCGTTTTATAATTTCATTTTTTCCTGGTAATAATATTGGATATATAAAGTCTCTGTTTTCATTACTGTAATCTAACCTTGTTTTTATTTTCAGAATACCTCCTTCTTCAGTAGTTTTCAGCTTTTTGTTAATTATCTTATCAGTGTATGTTTCTCTTTGTATTAACTTTATTAGTGTTTCTTCAGCATTCTTGTATTCTTCATATCCTATATGAGTAGAAGTAATGTTATATTCCTTTCTGATTCTAGGGTTCATTCTTAGTAGTCTTGCTACTAGTCTTACTATCTTTGTATATTTGCTTTCTTCTCCATTCAGTGCGTAGGAAAATACAGCTGGCATATGCGTCCTTGCTCGCGTCACAGAACACGTGTATCTGTACTTTGCAGTCTTGTAGTGGAGCTTCTGCGAGGTGTCTGGGTATTCTGCATCTATTGATACAGTCAATAGTTCTTATCCAATCTTTGTATTCATTCTCCAGCTCTAGAGGTATCTTCTCATCCCAACCAGTTTTCAACATCCATGCCTTTTGAATTATTAATTTTGGAACTAATGTGGTAGGTGACAAGAATCCTATTGGATCAAATATCTGTTGTGTAATAGAGAGTAGATCTCTCTTTGTGATATCATTAGGTACCGTTTTTACATTTACAGTACAACATAGATCATCTTTCCGTCTGTTCCACTGTACTCCTAATACTGAAACTGATTCATCATCTTTCAGTATTTCAACCTGGTCTTGATAATTTGTCATCCAGCCTCTTAATTCAAATTTTCCTTTTTCCATTAGCTCTGTGGCTTCTCTTCTGAATCTGTTAACTTCTTTTTCAGAATCAAAACTTGTCACACAGTTGTCTACATAGAAGGATTCTTTCAGCTGTGTTGCTGTTTTAGGATAAGTATTTTCATTTTTTTCCAGATGATGGTTGATTGTAGCCGCCAATATGAAGGGACTGCACGCGACGCCAAAGGGGACCCTGGCATGTTGGTAAGTAATTATTTCTTCTCTGGTCTTTGACTCTTTCCACCATAGTAATTTTAAATATTTTCGGTCAGGTTCTTTAACAGCTATTTGTAAGAATGCCTTTTTTATATCAGATATGACTCCATAGGTACCTGTTCTAAACATGGTCAGCAATTTCGGTATAACTTCTATAAGGTTTGTTCCTTTCTCTATACAGGCATTTAAGGAATTTTTATTCTTGTCCTTACAGGAAGCGTCAAATACTGGCCTGATCTTTGTTGTGGTACTCTCCAGTTTGATCACTGCATGATGAGGTAAGTAGTGGCCTTCATTTCTGTTATCTTCTTGTACCACTTCGATAATACCTTCTTCTTTCCATTGTTCCAAAACTTCGCTGTATTCTTCGAGTTTTTCTATGTTTTCTAACTTCTTAGTTGTAGACACCAGTCTTCTGAATGCTTGATCATAGTTAGACTCTAGCTCTGGTCCTTCTTTCCACAGTAATCCAACTTCATAACGTCCATCCTTGTTCACTGAAATATTATTATTGAAATCTTTTAATATTTCATTCTGAGATAGTTCTTCCTTTTTATACGGATCTTTTATACCTAATGTTTCTATATTCCACATAAATTCTAGGCTATCTTCCTGAATGGATGATACAAAGTTAGAACTGACTGTTGTGTTATAAACACCTTGAATGGGTCCTTGTAATGTCCAGCCAAGCTTTGTGGGAATAGCAACAAGACTGTCTGTTACGTGGACAAAATTAGGTTTCAAAATGGAACCTAAATAATCAGAACCTATTAATAAACTTATTTCTGATGGCTGCTCCTTAGGATCAGTCAAACTGATTTTCAGTTTCTGTAAACTATTTACCAGGTTGGGGTCTTGTACTTTCGGTAGTACCCCACAAAGTACATCTTGTTCCAACGCTGTCATTGTGGTCTGGTATGTATTTTCTAGGTTACTTACTTGGAGTTCAATAAGTCGGTGTGGTTGTGCTGTTTTCTTTACACCTCCAAACAGTGAGTGTCCAATACTTTCACTGCCAGTTACCTTTAGTCCTAGTTCATTTGTTAGCTCAGCTTTTACATATGTTCTCTGTGAACCTGAGTCTAGAAGCGCCCTCACCTTCCTCTCTTGATTGTTCCCGGAAACTTTGACAACCAAGGTCTGTAATAAAGTTGTTTTATTATTACTTGTATAATTACTAACTACTTCTGTTTTTTCAGGTTTCTCTTCAAGTGCTTCAACATTCTGTTTCTTTTTCTGTTCACAGGTTTTTTGCTGCATTTCTGTATTAGGACAAAGAATAACAAAGTGCCGTTTACTACAGGATATACATTTCACATATGCTTTACATCTTTTTGCTATGTGCCCTCTTTTAAGACAGATATAGCACCCACCCTTCTTTTTGATAGCCTCCTTTCTCTCTTCTAGACTAAAGCTACCTATTTTTCCACATTCTAAAGGATTATGAGATCTTTCACAAAAATAACAAAGTTCCTTACCTTCCTTTTGTTTGTTCTGGTCGTTGGACTTTCCAGTTCTTACCTCTTTTGATACTAAGCATGATGCAGTTGGTACTGTGTCCGTGTTGCTTATGACACGTGCCAGCTTGCATCTTTCTTCTGCTTCTACCTCTTTACGGATAAATTCTAATAACTGATTGAGTTTAGGTTCCTTATTAAGAGGTACTTTAGCCCACTCCATTAACAATTTATCAGGAAGTGCAGACTCAATTAATGGTACTAGCATACACTCATATTTACCTTTTGCTATACCTAACGACTCAAGTATTTGTAAATTTACACTAATTTTATCATATAAAACCTGTACATTGACATTATTCTTTGTTAAAACTAAATTTAATAGTTCTCTTACATAAATTTCTATTAGAATTTCTTCTCTGCCGTATCGCCTCTGTAGTGTGTTGATCACAATGTGGTAATTTTCTTCACTAGCAGGATAGCTGGACACTAATGTTTGAGCCTGTGATCCTTCGGCCATCGCCTGTACTAGGTATTGGAGCTTGTCTTGTACTTTTAAATTATCATTTTCGTGAATTTTACTGAATTGGCTCCAAAACGCTAGCCAATTTTTCGGGTCATCGTCGAATTTTCTAATTTCCAACTTTGGCAATTTCAGGTACGGTTTGTTGTATTTGTTGTCAAGTCCGTCGATTACCTGTCTTTCATTAATTGCACTTTCTTTTTCGGGCTTCGTTTTCGGCCATTTTGTTTTGAGTTCGAGCCATTTTCTTTTGTATGAGTCGCATAAATCGCACTCCGCTTCGTAACCGCTTTGGTCAAACTCTTCCGACTCCAGCATTTTCTCGGCAATCGCTGCGTCCAGTAACTCAATTTTTTGTATTTTTTCCATAAGGAATTCGAAATCTGTTACAGAGTTTGAGTTCGCCGTTGATTCATGATGCCGGTTGAATACGCGTCGGAGTTGATCGCGTTCCCTATGTAGCTTCTTGAGATCCATCTTTATTTCGTCCTGTCACGGTCGCCAGTTGTTGTGTATATAACTCTTCTTTTATTCAGGGTTTGGAGTTTCTTAGCAGGTAGGGAATTTAAAATACGTCTTCACTATTTCGTACTTTTATTGGATCTACAGACTGCATTCAATGTTGCCAGATTAATTCTTTTAACGTTCGGATACTTTAATATTCGTAACACGCACTGAGCCTAATCCCTCTCCAAGAGAGGAGGCCTGTGTGAATTAAAGGCTTATTATTATGCCTTATGTCGATCTCAAATTAAATAAAAACTAGTTATGTAGGTAAGGGCCTTATCACACTAGAGGTTCACGAGCGTCATCAAAGTGGAGCGAATGCGCAGCGAATACGTCTGATACCTTTTCACGCTTTATTGCCTAAATGGATTTAGATGCTATTTATCCAGGTAGCACGTTCCCATGGTGTGATTACCAGAGGTCGGAGTAGGTAGATTGATTTTACGTACTCGCATCATGAATAGTCATAGAAATCACAACATGGATAAGCCTTTTTTCCGGAATTTCATTTTGGTACATACGGGATTGAATCAAATATTGTGAAAGTAAGGATTTTTAAACTAGGTACTACATTAGAAATGTATATGAATGCGATAGATAAACATTTAAAATTGCGTTTTTCTTACTGTAGAAGGCCGATCACCTATATAATATTATTAAAAAGACAGCAAAAACGTTATACATCTCTTATTCATATTGATGTATTCTTTATTCTACACATTACTACATATGAAATTAATTACAAAATCCTTGAATCCCGGAGGCATATCCATACTAATAAATACGTGCCAGTTCATTGATCCCAATTCAATCTACCTACTCCGACCTCTGGTAATTACAAATATCCACGCGAATAAAGTCGCAAAAGCAAGTCGAATATAATCCTAGAAATTATCACAAACTTTTTTCTTCATTAGCTACTTTATTTTCAATTAGTCTGACCCGACTTCACGCATCTTGACTATTATTGATATTACATGCTAACTAGTGATGTGCCGGATTGTTAAAAATATATATCCTCGGATACGGATCCGGTTAAAATCAATATATCCGGCAATAAAATCAATATATCTTGTACTTAATCTAATCTCAATAGTTGCATTTGGATAAGATACACCAGCCTATCTCATTACCATTACCACTAACATTAACTATTATCTATTATCTTTAATTTCTCCCATTTTCCCTTTTACTTCTAGCTTTCCATTTTTTTGTTTGTCTTTCTAATTAGTTCTCACTGTTCCTTTAATTATCCTTTCAGTACTTACTCTTGAAACCATGCCTGTGATGACCCGTAAAGCTGCTGCTCAGGAATTGGAGCTTAAGTTGAGAACGACCCTTCACGAACTACAGGCTTCCAAAAATAAATGTCAAGAGCTGTTAGACGAGAGAGAGGAAAGTGAGAAGGAAGTCGAGAAAGTTGTCTTCAAAAACTCAAGCTTAAAACAGGAGCTAGTAGACCTACATCTTCAATACCTCAGTGTTGTTGCTGAACGGGATCAACTAAAGGTGGTTACAGATGGTTTCAACAACTGTAGTAATTTGTATGAGGAGGCTTTATGTAAGGTTAGGGACTTAGAGGATGAATTAATCCATGCAAATGTCAAAATTCAACAGTTACAAAAGGATAAAGAACGTAATCAGGTCAAAGAAACTGACCATTTGTTTAACGAATTGTTTAATACAAATTGTAACCCACACTCTATAACGACAATTGACCTTACCGAGAATTCCTTACTGAAACATAACTGTAGTCATAAAATAAGTCAAAATAAATTAAAAAAATATGCAAGACTGAATAAAATTATTAAAAAATGTAATAAATTCAAGAAACATCAGAAACATTATTCCAAAAATATTCAATTAAGGAAAGAACGTGTTTCTCTTGTCAACAAATTGAAAAATTATCAAATTAAATTAGAAGATAGCATAAATATATATGAAATAGACACTCAGCGCTTACAGTCTGAAATTCAAGTTCTTGATGAATCCCTTAAGTCACTTTATAATAAATATGTATGCTCTAAGCACCAAATTAAGGAACATATCCTTGCTACAAATGAATTGGTAGACAGAGTGGATTTGCTGACTCTCAATAATACTCGGTGCACTTGTCAAAGGGTATCCAACCTTGATGCCCTCCAGCCTGAGGCAACGGTGGACCCGTCCCAAGTTGTGAGTAGTCTGCACTGTATCTCCATTCAAAATATACCTGATACTGTGCATGAACAATCTCAAGGGGTACAGTCAGTAGCTAGTAGTGTTACCCCTTGTTGCAGTCACCTTGGTTTTCAGTCCGTTATGTTCTCAGATAGTATAGGAAGAGGTTTAGGGAAATTAGTTAGTAACAAGTTGAATATTTCTAATCAAAATAATTGTTTGCCTGGGAAATCCTTTACAGAAATAATGTCATCAATTATGAGATATCAATATGATTGTAATACCAACATAACTGTGTTTGTAGGTAATAGTTCACAGATCAAACAAGATGATATTACTGACAGTGTTACTGAGATTTTAAAGATTAATTGTAACAAAATTATTTTGTGTGCTTTTCCATATTTTGAGAAATTATCTAGTAGAAAAAACAAATATATTCATATGCTTAATAATCATATGCAGTTTTTGGTCAGTCACTACAGTGATAAACTTATATTTTTTGATACCAACATTTTTGTTGATAAGTTAAAATCAACAAGGAACTCAGTGTATCTGCCCCTTATGTTTAGACATAAAATAGCGAGGCTATTAGCTTATATTAACTCAGACATAAGTAGTATGTCGAAGTCTTGTTTATTTACTGTTGGTACTTATATTAACTCAGACATAAGTAGTATGTCGAAGTCGTGTTTATTTACTGTTGGTAGTGATACTAACACTACTATTGATACGCCTAGTAGTTTAAACTAGTAGGTGCGACAACGGATGAGCCGCATATGTTGAATGTTGTTCATCAAAATATGCAGGGTCTGTCCGGCAAAGAGTTAGAGTTAAGCTTATTTATAGAGAATCATGATGTTCAGGTGTTATGTTTAACTGAACATTGGTTGAAAGAACATGAAGTAGTGTTTATCAATGATGATAATTTTACTGTACAAAGTTCATTTGCGAGAAAAAGGGCCATCCGCGGTGGTTCTTTAGTTCTTGTTTCAAACAAGCTGAAATGTAAGCAACGTTTAGATTTAGTTAATCTTTCTATTGAGCGCACTATTGAGTTGTCTTGTGTTGAACTCGAGCGATACGTTATAATTTGCGTTTATCGACCCCCCTCTGGGGATTTCATTTGTTTCGAATCAGTCATGGAGGATTTACTCAATAAGTTAAAATCAAGTAATAAAAGTATAGTTGTATGTGGAGATTTTAATATTAATATTCTAGAGGTTACTCCATTAAGTATTAGACTTCTCAATCTGTTTAGGTCATTTAATTTATTTAACTTGTTTTTTGAACCAACCAGGATCACGGCATGTTCGTCAACTTGTCTTGATAATATATTTAGTGATTGTGATGCCAAAAATAAATTAGTGTTAACTGATTTAACGTCCGACCACTGTGGTTTGCTATCCAGTTTCCCTATGCCATTGTTTAAAAAGGCGCGTAAACTTGAATGCAGGCCTTATACAGCTAGTCGTTGCACCAAGTTTAAAAATAATATAGCTCGCAGAATTGCACCATCTATAGTAGAACACGATAATCCTAATGCAATTTATGAAGCCCTCTTTGATGTAGTGCAAAAAGAGTACAAATCTACTTTCAAGACCAAAACCATTGACATTAATGGCACCTCCGTTGGCTTTAACCAATGGGCTACTCCAGGTATTTACAAAAGTAGAGCGAGGCTTTACGAGTTATATGGTTTAAAAAAATACAGGTTTGATACTCCTTTCCTAGAGTATGTAAAAAAATATTCAAAATTATTTAAACAGATTAGTGCTTTTGCTAAATCCAAATTTTTAAGCGATCAAATTAAAAATTCAAATAATAAAATAAAAACTACTTGGAAAATCATTAACAATGAGACGGGTAAATCGGTTAAACAAGAAAAACAACTTGAAATTTTGGTCGACAACAAATTACTTAATACGCCAGCTGACGTAGCACAGGCATTTAATGAGTTTTTTGCCAACATACCTGTAACTACGACTCGCTCCTTAAATTCGTCCCCGTCTAAAGCTGATAATCTTTTGCATAGTAGTGTGCCAAAAAGTAGTTGCCTATTCAATTTTGAACATGTAACGCCTCGTGATGTAGTTAATGTTTTTAACACACTTAAGTCTAAAAACACTGGTGATTTCTGGGGCATTTCCATCAAACTATTAAGTAATATAATAGACATCGTAGCCCCCTATTTGGCTGTTACTTTTAATAAATGTGTTGATGTCGGAACTTTTCCTGACCTCATGAAGAGTAGCAAAGTCATACCATTATTTAAATCAGGTAATAAAAATGACGTTTCTAATTTTAGGCCTATTTCTATCTTACCTGCATTTAGCAAAATATTTGAAAAGTTAATCCTCAAGCAGTTGCTAAGACATTTTAATTTAAATAGCCTCCTTCATAATGAGCAATATGGCTTTACAAAAGGTCGTTCAACTACAGATGCGGGTGTTGCTCTCTTGAAACACATTTTTAACGCATGGGAGAACTCGCAAAATGCTATCGGAGTATTCTGTGATCTCTCCAAAGCCTTTGATTGCGTGCACCATGACACGCTTTTGCGTAAACTACGTCATTACGGTGTCCATAACGAAGCTATAAACGTAATAAATTCTTACTTACATAATAGGTTCCAATGTGTAGATATTAATGGTGTAAAGTCTGCCGGGCTACCGGTTCAGTTAGGTGTGCCTCAAGGCTCTATACTCGGCCCATTCTTGTTCTTAGTGTATATCAATGACTTACCATTCTTTTTAAAGGGTATTTGTGACGTTGTACTGTTTGCAGATGATACATCTCTTATTTTTAAAGTAGACAGGAATAGACCAGATTTTGACGACGTGAACAGTGCACTCTCAATGGTTACCGATTGGTTTACGGCAAATAACCTAGTTCTCAATGCCAAGAAAACCAAATGTGTAAAGTTCGCCTTACCGAATGTTAAAAATCTAGGTCCCAACATCGTCTTAGATAAAGAGGTGCTTAAAACTGTAGACTCGGCAGTTTTTCTGGGCATAACAGTGGATGGCAAACTTCAGTGGGGCCCACATATTTCAAGCCTAGCGGGAAGGCTCAGTTCAGCTGCCTACGCCGTCAGAAAAGTAAGACAATATACTGACGTTGATACAGCTCGGTTAGTCTATTTTAGTTATTTCCACAGCGTTATGTCTTACGGTATTCTACTGTGGGGTACTGCAGCTGATATTCAAAATATTTTTGTCCTTCAGAAACGAGCTGTTCGAGCAATTTACCAGCTAGGTGCCAGAGTTTCCCTAAGGGACTTTTTTAAAGATATTGGTATTCTTACGGTGTCATCACAATTCATTTTCGCCAACATCTTATATATTAGGCAAAATATACACTTATACGCTAAAAACAGTGATATTCACACTGTTAACACTAGAAGTAAGGACAAACTACGTGTTCCCTTTCACCGGCTTCATAAGGTGCATAACTCATTTGTTGGGCTTGGTATAACATTTTACAACAAGCTACCACCTTCTTTACTAGAATTACCTTTTAATGCGTTTAAAGCTCAAGTAAAATCCAACCTTTGTCAAAAGGCGTACTATTCCATCAACGATTATTTAAATGATAAGAATAGTTGGTCGCTGTGATTAACTCAAGACAATGTTTATGTTCTTTCTCCAGTATTAGCGTACCTAGTGATAGGTTCAATATAATTGTTTCCATATTTTTTTTCCTGTTTATGCCAATTTTATTTTATTAGTATTGCATAATGTGGTTAGCTAGCGACCTCGACAAGTAATCATTCAATTCTTGCTTGAGCAACCGGCAGCAAGTTCGTCATGCTCCCTTAGATGTCAATGCTTGCGGTAGCGTCGGGGGTCGGGTTGCCCCCTTCCCTCAAATATGGCGAGGGGGGCAATGGCTGATCTTTGCGTTATGCTCGTGAACGGGTGCTGCTTGTGGTGACTGGTCGTCTTGCTGACTTTGATGTTGATATTATTATTAATATTACTTACCTGTTTAATTTATTTTACGTCGATGGTCCTAGTTTATCATTTGTGGCCTCGAGTTGTAACTCAGGTCGTAACAGCTATGTGAACATTCAGCATTGCATATGTAAGCGGGCACGCCCTTTATACCCGGAGGCTCTTATTTAGGTTTTAAGCTCTATTTACGATTTTATTATTTCAGCTTGAGTTTAGTTTTTTTAAATGTTTTGTTCGTATATTGGCGTGTGCTAGCTGACATATGACGCATAATTTGATGTATGTTTTGTTTTGTTTTATACTATTAATTACTTACATAATACTGTATAGAATCAAGTTCTTCTAACTTAACAGACAGCTGTGCTGCTGGGGAGTTTGTTCCGCCACTTCTTCTTCCCAGCCAAAGCACTAGGAAGTGTCGAAGGGTGGGCGTTTTTGGGGGACTGTCTCATGTAACTTTGACGTTCAAAAAGTGCTGACTCTCAGCCTAGTTTGAATAAATGACTTTTGATTTTGATTTTGATTTTGGTTACGGATATTTAGTGTCAAGATCCGCGGAGACAGATACGGATAGGTACGGATCTTAACTCTCTTACTCAATCGGTGTCAATCCAGGTGACCTTGAAAAGATAGTTTACGCCACTTGACGCTTTGCTTGACAGGACATGTTTTGACTTGTATGGCGCGGATATTTCTTTATATTTAAGGTCACTATAATGTCTTCATAGGGCGTCCCCTCTAGGCGTTTCCACTCACATATGCCTTGTAAGCCGTCCTTCAGACATCTTCTCAACATGACCAAACCATAAATATTTGATTTTAAGAAATAATCTTAATGTAATTTAATAGCTTTTTTTATTGCTACCTAATCACAAATAAATAAATTGCCATCTGTGTATTGAAAATTAATAAGGTAAAGATTATCCGTAAAAGATCCGCCAAAAAAGTAACAGATACGGATACGGATCTTTCTTTTCCTAATCTTTTTTTATATCCGCTGATACGGATTCGGATATCTGGCACATCACTAATGCTAACCAATGACAATAACATAAATACTACAACACAGTCAATACTCGTAGCTCTAGCAACACAAACCGTACATTAAACAATGTTTCCTCAAAGCTTTGAGTAGTGACGATTTTGTTCGTCTACACCAGGGCTGTCCAGAAAACGGCCCGCGGGCCGAATATTATTATTAGATAAATTAATTAATTAAGAACCAATAAATGTATAAAGAAATGGTTACCCTGTATTTTTTTTTACTTGAAAACTGAAAATATCTATTTCTGCGGCCCTCCAGCTTTTGTAGTAAATTTAATTAGCCCGCGAAGGTATGTAGTTTGGACAGCCCTGGTCTACACTATAATAATATTATAAAGAGGAAAAATTTGTATTTTTGTTTGTTTCTTTGTAATGGATAAACTCAAAAACTACTGGACCGATTTTTAAAATTCTTTCACCATTAGAAAGCTACGTTATCTGCAAGTAACATAGGCTATATAACATCACGCTACAACCAAGAGGAGTAGAGCATGAAAAATGTTGCAAAAACGGTGAATATCGCACGGTTAGGCGATTCGACGCGACGGGAAGGGTCGGGGGAACACGAATTTAACGCGGACGAAGTCGCGGGCAGAAGCTAGTGACGTAATAAAGAAATGCACTGTTGTCTGTAATCCCTGACGTCTATTAGGGTCGGAAATATTATATCAGACAATTATGGCCACCACGAGTTCATGACACAGGCTCAGTTACACACACTCGTTTTCATTAAATTAGTTCACCGTAAAGGCATACGCGGTCATAATTATTATCATACGGATGGGCAGTCTTGTTTAAAAGATGGCAGCGCTGTTGAAAATATGGCAACATCAGGATTTGTGTGAATTGATAAGACGTCAATGATTGATTCACGTTCACGATTCTATAAATCTATACCTATTAGATATTATGCTCTTTGCCAAAGAAAAAATAATATTTATAAATCTACCCTCTAACCAAATCTCCGTGCAAATTCGGATTGTTTTCTAATACCGTTACCAATTTATGTATTCTGTGCTATACTCCATTTGTTTAGGTAGTTAACTAAAGGTAAACAATCTTGATATGTCTTTTTATATAAAATAAATCGTATAAAAGACCAACAAATATTATTTAAATTAAGTTACTTACCTAACATCGGTTTAAGTAAATACCTAATTGTAAACATTTTTAGATTCAATTTTTAGACAGTTTTTTAGATAAAAGACATGTTAAGATTGTTTACATTTAGTTAACTACCTAAACAAATGGAGTATAGTTAGTTCTAGTCGTAGTATGATTAGTTCTACTTTGTCTGTGGTTTATTAGCTTTCTGTCAATAAATAATTACAACACAGAAGATCTGAGTGTATGCGCTTTTTTTTCATTCGTTTTGTAGTGCTATGTGCCGTTTTGTGATTTCGTGTTCGTTCTAAGACAAATATAAGATACCCTGCAAATATATTACAATGGCATACCATACAGACATCATAGTAGACAAAAGTGGTGAAACTAAATGTGGATTGTGTAAAATGTTTATTCTTGATAATGATATCTCTATAGAGGATCATCTAAACGACACAGAACATGCAAATATCTACATTCAAAGGCTTATGATTCAGAACAATATTGTGTGGACTGGTAAAAAAATTAGTTGCCATTTGTGCAATCAAGTTTCTAATGTAACAGAAATATTAAATCATATAGATAGTTCACATCACAAAGATAGAATAAGCATTGTGAAGAAAATAATTGAGAAGGATGGAGGATTGCTTGTGTTACCGGAGAATATATCTAAAATTGGATCTTTAGCCAACTGTTTGGCCTGTGACCGCTGGGTAGACTTCAATCAAGACGCAATCAAAACCCACATAGAATCTGCAAGACACCGAAGAGCTCGAGCCATAACTGTTCAACCATTAAACGCAATATTCTCAGTTGAGGACAACAGTGAAGATCTGTGGTGCAAAATTTGCCAAGTATACTTTGAAAATTACATAGAAGTCATATTTGAACATGTTGATGAAGACCCAGTACATTTAAAAACTCTGCACAAAATACATCTGATGATTAAAAATCAAAATATAAGTATTGAGAAATTCTTGTATGATCCTAAGGAAGATAAAGCTTTGTGTAAGCAATGTAAGATTGAAGTACCATGTAATATTGATAATTTGGATAGACATATTAGGGGTAAACAACACATCAAGAGTAGAATGAGTATGGAATGAAAATATAATTAACTGTTTACAGACTGCGTACACAAATGTAATTAAAATTAAAATAAATATTTTTTGAGATTTTGTGTTGTTTAATTGTTCTCTGTTCATGTTCTTTTTTTGCTACAGTAAAAGTAGGCACCTTGAAACCAAAACAATTTAAATTTTGCTGAGGCAGTGAATATTGAATGATTTCAAAGTTTGCAATTTTTATTTTTATTGATACTCTATTACATTGAAGAGTTACTTTTAAGTTCCTCTTTGGGCCCCTTTGCAAGTAGGCGCGAAGCTACTTGTAAGAAAAGTTTAGACTAGGTAAGGACAACAAATTATCTAATTGACTGTGCTGGACAAAAAGAAAAGCATCATCTCATTTCTTCCTGTGGCTGTCGTAAAAGGTGACTAAGGGACTTACTAGAGAATGGGCAGCAGCATTCTCTTTGCATTTTATTACCATACAACCCGAAATACAAATAATATGACGCCTGAATTCCCCAAAGGGTTCGGCAGAGGTGTTCCTATACCGAACCCATATTACGTCAGTTGTTTAAAAAATTGCGTAAAATTGTAGCAATTTTATCTAAGTACAAACCATTATTTCGCGGACATTGGTACTGTGGGTTACACGTTTACCTAGTCAATAACTTACTCTGTCACACTTAAATTGCAATGTGTATCTGTTTTATGTCCCAATAAAGTAAAATAAAATGCAGTGAATACTAGCGATTATCTAACACATAATGTTTTTATAATTATCACGAGATATCCAAGACCAACTCCCGGGGATTTCTTGGACAATCTTGACGAGTTGCAACTGCTAAAAAAAATGTCAAAAATAAAATTAAATTTGTGATTTAAAAAATGTAGAACAAATTTATTATTGTCAATCTTCAAACGTACGGAAGACGTCCAAACTTATTAGCTACGATTTCTAATAATTGTATGAGAATTTACAAATCAAAATAAGTTTTGCTATAAGTGCCCAGTAAAATGCTGCCATTTCAAAAATACTCATCCCATATTGTCATTTGTCATCCATCATCGATCTGCTGTCAAAGTCAAAGAGACGAAAAAAAAAAAACTTAAAAATATCTCTTGTCAAACTGTCAACACAATCCCAAAAAATTTCGCGAAATTTCAAGTTCTCATTTAAACCGTAATCCGCTGCTGATATAAATCGTTATTAGTGTAAAAAACGTAATAATTGTAATAAGTTAAAATGAAGACGGGTTTGTTATACGGGGTGGTCGCCTGCTCAAAGACGCGAGTACGTTGCGTATTTTGCGGGGTTTATATTCCGAAGGCGAGCAAATGCATCGAGCAACACATAAACGGTGCAAAACACAAGGAAAACATTGAGCTGATGAACGTGAACGGCTTAAGTTTTAATAACGACATACTCCACTGCAAACCATGTAACCGAAATCTGCCCGAAGATGAGTCTGTGACAAAACACATTGAGAGCGATGACCATGCGAACTGGATGGTGGCTATGGATGACCTCGTCGACGGTGAGTTCATCACGCTAGACGCCTTCTTGTCCTGCGAGAAAGACGAGGTTTTCTGTGAGGTGTGCAACAGCAGCATCAACTGCTCCTTGCAAAGTATCGAGGAGCACGTCAACGACATCAACCATCGAGCCAACATCACCATGCGACTGAAACCCCTCAATGGCATATTCCCGATTGGCAATCAAGATGAAGTCTGGTGCAAAGTTTGTGATGCTTACTTTGTAAACTCCGTACAGAACATTCTCAACCACATTGACGATGATCAGGTGCATATGGAGTGGTTCTCTGAGATTGAAGATCTGATTGAGAACCAGGAGGTTTCTATTGAGTCTTACTTGGCAAATCAGCATGAGGACTGTGCGTATTGCAACAAATGCCACATGGAAGTGTTCTGCGACGCTCAGAGTATTGAAAGCCACGTTCATAGCGAGGCACATTTGAATCAGTTTGGATTATAGGTAAACGCCCCCCATTTACACCATCGTAGGCGTGGCTAGTTGGGTTCAATGAGTACTATTTTCAGTTCTGTTAATTTTCCCATTAATAATTTTTCATATATTATTTTTCAGAACTAATTCGAAAACTAAACATTGTTTTGTTGTTATTAAGATTTGTTACAATTCACTGAAATATATCACTACATAAGAAATTTAAACTATTTTACTGTAGTTAATTTAAACAATTGATTTTATTTCTGTAGTTGAACACAACTGGTTGATGATCCATTCAGTTTCATTGAAAGGGAGTTAAATGTGTATACAAATAGGTTCATGCCTGTTGATCAGAGTATAAAAAAATATAATAAAATCCCAGTATTAAGGTGGATTCGGTAAGGTAGTCCGCATGTTTTTTACAATTTGTAGGTCCATGTCAGGTTGTGTTGATAAAAATATGATTTACTACAGCAACAAATATGACTCTATAGAATTATAATAATTAAATTCATGCTCAGATGTGGAGTTGCAGACACCAGCCCATCCTACCTATCATCAAAACGTGATGTATAAAAAATTGCTAAAGTTCTCGAATCTCATTGAATGAATGACTTTTTTATGAAATACTTATTCAATGAGAGTACATGAATTTATGAGGGTGATGATTTTTCTAAAAAATATAAGAAAACTTGAATTTCGCGGGCTACCCTGGGGTTTCCATTAATCATAATTATTAAAGGAAATTCTTTGACGTTTGCAATAGTTATCGGCTTCAACAAATATTAGTAGTCATTTAGTACCAGTGCTTGTATTTACTCATTAGATATAATCAAAATGTATGCTACAATCTCCATATGAATATCCTATAATTATTTATTAAATATTTTCCTATTCAATTAAGTCAATTGTACTGTCAGTCTTATTTCATACAGTTGATCGATGTTCTGACTGATACAATTCCTAGAGTGCCATTTAATAATAACTGATTATAGTTGTAATTGTTTTATTCAGGCGGTCCCTCACGGGAAGCATTCTCCTTTACATGTAACCTGAAAAAATCTAAGATTACACTGTGACGTCTAGGACTCTCCAAGTAGGCTCTGCAGGCCGTCAACTATTAGGTAGTTTAGAGAGATAATTGAGACAAGCAGGATATTATACGTATATGTACTAGCTTCTGCCCGCGACTTCGTCCGCGTCAAATTTTTGCTTCCCGCGAACCTGCCCGCGACCTTTCCCGTCGCATAGAATTGCCTGCCAGTTTTCATCCATTTTTCGTTGCTGTTCCGCTCCTTTTGATTGGTAGCGTGATGTTATATAGCCTATAGCCTTCCTCAATAAATAGGCTACCTAACACAAAAAAAAACAATTCGGACCAGTAGTTCCTGAGATTAGAGCGTTCAACCAAACAAACAAACTCTTTAGCTTTATAATAGTACTAGCTTCTGCCCGCGACTTCGTCTGCGTTAAATTTCTTGTTTCCCCGACCCTTCCCGTCGCGCCGAATCGCCTACCCATGGGATTTTCCCCGTTTTTGCAACATTTTTCATTACTGCTCCGCTCCCTTTTGGTTTTAGCGTGATGTTATATAGCCTTCCTCGATAAATAGTTCCTGAGATAGACCAGTAGTTCCTGAGATTACCGCGTTCAAACAAACAAACTCTTCAGCTTTATAGTATTATTATTATATTATTAGTATAGATATAGAAGTATATAGATTAGCTGTACCTGATTCGCCTGGTGGATGTCAGAAATTATCCCACGAGAACTTGCTACCGGGACACAAAGTAATAAATAAACTATGCTACTCCTTATCAACAGCTATCTGCCAGTGAAGTCCCGTCAAAATCGTTCCAACCATTTTGGAAGTAAGCCGGAACAAATTGACAGACAATATTTTTTTTTTGTTAAAAGTACCATATAAAACTTTTATATGCATTTAGTAAAAAACTGTTATTTTGACAAAAGAAATAGACATTTATTTGTATGGATGTATAGATTAAATGTAGATACAAGCAACATGGCCAGGTACAGGTAAAAGTTACATTACAAGGAAATGCTCCCAGTGTAAAAGAGCCTTTAGAACCACATATTTATGAATCCATTTCAACATTCATCATCATCTGCCTAGCCTTTTCCTACTATGTTGGGGTTGGCTTCAAGTCTAACCTGATGCTGTTCAATACCAGTATTTTACATGGCGCAATTGCCTATCTGACCTCCACAACGCAGTTACTGGGTAATCCCTTTCAACATTCATATTGTTTTATTATTATTTATTATTATTCACAACACTAGGCGAACCCTAAATTAAAGCGCAGCATTGGATTATCAACTTTTGGGCTCTAATCCAAGTGTTGAAAATCCAACACGACGCTTTTAGATGTTGCCTAGCGTAATAAATTTTAATAAACGAATATTAAAGTTTACTAAAACTCAGAGATAGGTAATAGATTTAAGAAACTTTCTGCTTTTTTGAGCCCTTCTAGTCTCCTACTTGATATTATTTTTTGGAATTTTTACACATGGGTAAGCAAAAAACGCGAGAAGTCTCAAACATCTGTTATTAATAAGTGGGTAGTTTATGATGAGTTTTACCAACAAGTTTAGGAACAAACCGATGGATGTTTTCGCATGAAATCTAGGTTGATCAATTAAGTCTTTGTTTATATTTTATTCGACATCGCCCATCGGTTTCTTAGTGAACTTCAAGTATATCCAACGACCCTGGTTACTTATCTCTTTTGGTGACTGTACCTATGCATTACAAATGTATAATAATGTAATGTGACCTTTTATAACTTCTAACGTACTGCACATTATCGTCGATGTCTTTCTAACATCCATAAAAAATGTAAAATTTAAAAGCGTCTTCATATATTTCCATAAATTTTACTGCCTTGTGCTATCGTGATGCTGTGACGTGGACATCTACGATCATTTATCGTCACGTCAGAAATTATAAAAGCGCACAATGTCTGTCCTTTAGAATTTAGATTAAATTATTTTTTGTGTTAAAAAGTTACCTATCCGACGATCAGTATTGAATTATTTTAAAAGTTACAATAATGTGACATTCCTATACTTACCCCATTTTGTGTTCAATTTCATGATTTCTAATTATTTTCGCACTGGCTTCTAGATTCGTGTACAACATATTCATTCAATAAAACTAAAATAATATCAGTGTAAGTATTATATTTAATTCACAAATAATAATCAAACTATAAATAAATACTAAAATGTAGATCTGTGCTATAAAAACAGAACTAGGTAAACAATTATTCGCACCACACATGTATCACATTCATATTATAGTAATTTAATTAAAAAAAAAAACATTTTAAAGTATATGCTTGTAAAAATATAGCTAAGTTACTTTCTGTTTCTCAAATTCTCAATAATAATTATTATAAAAGTTTGGTGTTCCGAATTATTTTAAGATGAATACTATTATTATAAATTAAGGTTGTATTTTATTTACATAATAATAGCATAATTATAACCTAATTATAGCTGATTTAAAAACCAATCTGTAATTATTTGTTTTTTTTTTACATTGGGACGATTTGTTTTCAGCATTTGTGATATTGTTTAAATAGTTGTTAATTTTTTTCCAAATAAAGTGATCAAAAATAAAAACGTTGATTTTACGTAGCGACACCTGATAGAAAACAAGATCAAGTATCAAAAAATTGCATGGATACTTTAATTATTAATAATGATGAAGTATTTCATTTGTTTTTTTTTTTTTTTGGAAACCAACTAATATTTTATTCCAAAGAAATATTTTCAAAGCTACCTGTCTAATCAGGTATTACAATATTTACTTACTGAAAATATTACTACAAAATTAAGCAGTTGTGCATTGTTCATACACTCGTTTCATTTCGTAAGTATTTGTCGTTATTGTTGGATTTTGAATATCTGCGATAGAGCTCACACAAAACCGTACGTTAATGATGAATGAAATTCTTGCACAAACAAATCTAGACCACTTCTCATTTCTAGAAATAATTTGAAAATAAAATATTCCGGGTGATTTGTTTTGTTCCAAACTAGCGACCTTCCTGCTCACGCTGTCACGGATTTTAACACGTTTTTAACCGACTTCAAAAAGGAGGAGGTTCTCAATTCGGATGTTTATATTTTTTTTTTTAATGTATGTTCGGCCATAACTCCGTCATATATAGACGGATTTGCAAAATTGTTTTTTTTGATTGAAAGGAGTTTATTCCGAAATGGTCCCATATAAATTTCATATAGATCTGATGATGAGTTCCAGAGATAGACACCGGAACTCTTTAAAAAATGACAGCAAATCAACCGCGATTTCTGCAATCGCATAAATATGCATTGTTTGTTTGGAATTAGTGCGGGGTGGATAATACAACTAAAAATTTAAAAATAAAAAACTTTTTTACAAATAAAAACTTTTTTACAAAAAAAAAAAAAACAACCGACTTCCTTAAAAACACTACAAAGTGAAAAATAACTTTAATTTCGGAAGTCGGTGTCTTAGGATCTGTATTTATGGTTTTTTTGCCACCGACTTCCGAAATTAAAGTTATTTTTCACTTTGTAGTGTTTTTAAGGAAGTCGGTTGTTTTTTTTTTTTGTAAAAAAGTTTTTATTTTTAAATTTTTAGTTGTGGTATTCATCCTGCACTAATTCCAAACAAACAATGCATATTTATGCGATAGCAGAAATCGCGTTTGATTTGCTGTCATTTTTTAAAGAGTTCCGGTGTCTGTCTCCCGAACTCATCATCAGATCTATATGAAAATTATATGGGACCATTTCGGAATAAACTTCTTTCGAACAGAATTTTGGAAATCCGTCTATATATGACGGAGTTATGGCCGAACATACATAAAAAAAAAAAACATAAACATCCGAATTGAGAACCTCCTCCTTTTTGAAGTCGGTTAAAAAAAAAAACAACCGACTTCCTTAAAAACACTACAAAGTGAAAAATAACTTTA
Organism: Aporophyla nigra; assembly: GCA_947507805.1. Lineage (NCBI taxonomy): Eukaryota > Metazoa > Arthropoda > Insecta > Lepidoptera > Noctuidae > Aporophyla > Aporophyla nigra. The sequence goes on along the minus strand of OX382292.1, from coordinate 17,379,849 downwards.
ATTTCGGAAGTCGGTGGCAAAAAAACCATAAATACAGATCCTAAGACACCGACTTCCGAAATTAAAGTTATTTTTCACTTTGTAGTGTTTTTAAGGAAGTCGGTTGTTTTTTGTTTTTGTAAAAAAGTTTTTAATGTTCCCAAAGTATGATAAAATGCGTGACTCAAGCCCATCACAGTAGGCAGTGCTCGCTGATTGGAGCGGTTCTTATGACTTGATAGAACATTGAGAATTGTTTATAATATTTAGTTAAATATAAATCTACATCTACACGAATTATAAAGAGGTACAGTTTGTAAGTTTGTTTGTAGGAAGTAATCTCTGGATCTACCAGGCGGAATTGGAAAAAAAACTGCGTCTGATAGCCCAATTCTTGGGGAAGGTTACAGACCGCTTTGACATCACGCTACGACACTTGGGAGCGGAGCAAGAGGAAAAAAAATCTGTAAGAACGCTAAGTGTAAACGAAGAACGGATCGTATCCCAGCGGGAACCAAAATTTCAGGCGGACGAAGTCGCGGGGAGATACTAGTGTATTATACATATACCCAAACCTTGCGGAATAAATACTTTTAATGATAGAAGCGTAATCAAAGCCTGTTTCGTAGTTTAGAAAAACAACGCGATTACACAGACACCAACATCGACTTTTTTCAACAATATAGATTACCTACAGATAAAAGAGATGGAGAAGAAGATAGAAGGTGTAGGTATAGATATGAATGAACACTATTGAACATTTGTGAACTACCACTGCAGCTTAATTTTTGAAACTAGGTCCTAATATCTATTTCTACTGTAAGAAATTAACGATCCCAAGTATAAGATTATTTCTACTCGTTCTCATCTTTTTCTTCCACTTCCTTAATTGGTTGTAAGGATTCTCCCTTACGTGAGTGCCTCGGTGACTGTTCCTGCGGTTGGCTTGATCCAGGGATAAAGACGGGCAGTGGAGATGGTGTCGGTATCTCCGTGTGAGGCTGTCCAAATCTTGAGGAGATTATTTCATCGCCTAAGTGCACAATTCGGAGGATGTCTACTGAACAGCAGGCGATATGAGTCATGCAATCCGTCATGTGGTTCCGCAAGGTGCTGAGAAATAAAGAAATAATGGTCAAGTCACCTCTAGTTTCTCTGTTAAAATTAAGTACACCATCGTTCCATTTTGTTCCCGTGGGTGACGTAAAAGGCGACTAAGGGACTTACCATATAATGGGCAACAGCGTTCTCTATGCATTTTACCATCATACTGCGATCGCGAACCCGTTTGCCAACCGTGGCGATTATGGCGTGGCAAACCAAAGGCCTATGTCCAGAGGACACGGTGGAGCATACGGTGGAGGTGTGCCCTGCCTGGGCGGAGCACCGCCGTGTCCTCGTAGAGGCGATCGGTGGCGTCGACCTCTCGCGTCCGGCCCTGGTGCGAGTCATGTTACGGAGCGAGAGGGCATGGGAAGCCGTCACCTCCTTCTGCGAAGCAGTAATGCTCGCGTAGGAGGAGGCGGGGCGCGTGAGGGAGTGGCAGTCTCTACGCCCTCACGTCCCTAGCCGCCGCAGGAGGAGACGCCCCGGGCGTCGGGAGTCGATAGCTGACTGCCGACCACCGTAGGCGCGAGCTTGCGGGCGGCGGGCAATGGGTAGCTCGCCGCCCGGTAAGGACGAGGCTCGGGTCGACGGCGCGTAGTGTTCCACGCGCGCCTCAAAGAGATGTCAGCAGCACTGAAGGGGTCTGCTTGGACCGATGCCTGCCAGGGTCGCGAGATTGTTCGAAAGAGATACCGTGACCCTGGCACATGGGCAATTGACGGAACACGGGTGGGTTTTAGTCAGTAAAAGTCTGACACGCACACATGACTTCTTCCGCTCCGCCCAGAGCGGGAGAAGTCATTAGATGTATTTCCCATCCAAAAAAAGGCCTATGTCCAGCAGTGGTCGTTTTTCGGCGTAATGATGCCGATGAAACCTTTTTTACACGCTTTATATTAGCTTCACTTGTATGTTTGTATGTTTGTATGTTAGTATGTTTGTATGTTTGTTTGTAACCGACTCCTTATAGCGCGATTTTGACCCACTTTAAACGACCAGATTTAATTTAAACTTTGCACACCTGTCAAGGACCGATGACAATGCAATAACTTCATAAATTTGTGTCATTATCCTTGCCAAGGTTACCAGGACAGCAAAAAACTGTCTTCGAAAACTACGCTGATATACGTCACAAACTAATTTGTGCCATTATCCTTGCCAGGGTTACCAGGACAGCAAAAAAACTGTCTTCGAAAACTACGCTGACATACGTCACAAACTACGCTGACATACGTCTCAAAATTCAAAACACCCTAAAAAGTAGAAAATAAATAATAGTTTAAAAAAAACTAAAAAACACGCTTCCATTGAAAGCCAAACTAAAAAGTACAAAATAATGGAAAAAAAGCGTGGGGTGCCTGATATCAATAAAAATACCTTAAAAAGCACCCCACGCTTTTTTTCCATTATTTTGTACTTTTTAGTTTGGTTTTCAATGGAAGCGTGTTTTTTAGTTTTTTTAAACTATTATTTATTTTATTATTTCCCGTATTACAACCGATGCTGAACTTTACGGATATCGGACATCGATATATTCTTAACAGATAAGTAAGTAACTATGCATTGTCTAAATCAGGGATCACCAATAAATTTTGCTCGGGGTCCGTTTTAAGAAATGAAATGATCATCGCGGTCCGCACCACATTTTATAGAGAAAAAAATTATTAAACAAATTTATTTACGGAAATAAAAAAAGGTATTTGTTAGCTCGTTACTTCTCCCGGCCGTTTTTGGATTGAAGTCAACAAAGATAATACGGGGGATCCTACATTTTTAATAAATTACGTACTCTGTAGTGCAAGTTGCTGTGTTCTCGCGGTCCGCACAAAATGGTTCGGAGGTCCGGATGCGGACCGCGGTCCGCCAGTTGGCGACCCCTGGTCTAAATGATCATGAAAACCACGTTGAAATCTGTTTCGTAGTTCAGAAGAACAAAGAATCACTCGGCAGACATGAAAAGCGACTTAAATTTATAATATGTAGGTATATTTAGATATATGCTTGGTAAAAATAATAACAAGTTTCCTACATAAACTGTTCCACTTACGTGGGCCTCTCAGGTTTGGCCCTCAGCTGCATGGGGAAGTTCCTTGACCTTACGAGCTCGTCTGTCCGTTGTCTACCAACTTCATCCGTCGTGTATTCTCCGACAGGTCTCTTGGCGCGATAGGCTAGACCGGCTTCCACCACAAGCTTCTGCTTTATAGTTTCCAAAATTCTCTGTTCTGTCACAGTCAATTCGTCCTCCAAAGTTTGGTAGTCTCGCATGGTCTGTGGAAGTCTCCAGAATGTGCGTGGTTTTTTCTGCTTCATCATTATTTTGTGCCGAAAATTTTTGGACTGCAAGGAATTCGGAGTCTTAATCTGCACTTGTTGTGTATCTACTGTTTGAAATATAAGAGTTGACTGGGACTGCAATGTAAGGCCTCATCTATATTTCAACGAGGTCGTAATGACATAAGCGATCGATTTAATAGACGCCACCTGTACTTTCCGGACTGGCCTCAATAAATCTTGCATGAAAAGTGTACGATGAAGGGGAACTTGGCATTTATTTTTTGTAACAATCAAACTTCAATTAAACACATTGTGAAAGGCTAGAATCAATTGGAAAGGTGAAGAAATTTCGTACAGGTAGGAAGGTATACTCGTGTCTATGTTATTGTTAACTACCTACATTTAACCTAAGGAAGTGGCGAAGATTTGGGCCATTAAAATTGGATATAGGTACTGTCTTGCCAGCGACATGAAGATGATGACTATTTATTAATTTCCAATCAAATCTCACTCACCTCTTCTTTTTGCCAGTAAACATCCTACAATTTGGCTGTGTTGGTGTTCAAATTCGTCATAAGCTCTGAGTCCACTCTCATAGCGTATGCTTGTGCTGTTATTGAAAGGTACACTGTTGCTCCACGCACCTGATGAATATTCAACGTAAGGAGACATATAAACGTCAAAAACAACCATTGCTAATGATTTTATACTTAAAGCACCGTTTATAAAGAAGAGGTAAATATATGAAGCAAAAACCCCCATTTTACGAAAATTAAGCGGACGGAGAAGTATGTAATTTGTTACAGTTAAAGTTTATATGAAGACGGAGTGCAGAAAGCAAATATTTTTATAAAATAATACATAAGACATACATTAAATTTTAAATGAATTATGGTCGACTTCGAATCGGCAAGCGTAGTGTGGGACGCCCCCCAGCTAGATGGACCGACGACCTCAAAAAGGTGGCTGGGACAGACTGCATGCGGAAGGCGGAGGATAGGATGTTGTGGCGCAGCATGGGAGAGGCCAATGTCCAGCAGTGGACTGCGATAGGCTGAGTTAATTGATTGATTGATGGTCGAATTACGACCACTACTGGGCGACATTAGGTGGCATCGTTAATGAACATTTGTGAACTACCCACTAAAACTTAATTTTTGAAACTACTCAGATTACCGTTTTTAATTCAAGAAATTAAAGATCCAAAGGGTAAGGTTCATCCTCCTCGTCCTCTTCTCTTTCGTCAACTTCCGTAATTGATTGTAACGATTCTTCCCTGCGAGAGTGCCTCGGTGACTGTTCCTGCGATTGGCTTGATCCAGGGAAATTGGCAGGTACTGGAGGTGGTTTAGGTATCTCCGTGGGAGGTTGTCCAAGTCTTAAGGAGATTCTTTCATTGTCTAAGGTCACAATTTGAAGGATGTCTGCTGCACAGCAATCGATGCGAGTTATACAATCTGCCACGTGGTTCCGCAGGGTGCTGAAAAAAATTAGTAGTAGAAGATGTAGTTTCACTGTTTAAAAAAACCGTGTGGGGTCTGGGGGACCCCCGTAAGTTCCTTCTTACGTATTTCCCTTCATTTCCGATACTGACGTTGTTTATCTTTAAAATGATACTACTAATACCTCAGTACCCTCGGAATCCATGGAAATGGTATCCATGATGAAAACATTTGAAATTTTTGGCACCCGCCGTCTTGGATTTTCATTTGCCCGCGAAACGGTCATTTTTACTAAGGTGTTTATGTTTGTAGAATTAAGTATAGTAGATGCTTGGTTCTACATTATAACTTGTAACAGTGAAAGCGTTTAAGTCTTGTCAGCCTAATGTGTTTTTTTTTTTTTGGTGGAAGTATATTTTTTTTAGTATTTATAAGTAATCATCATTTATGATCTCTCATTCAATGACAGTGATTAATTCAGCTGGACGGCTTTTTTTTTTCTGGATAGGAAATCATCAAATGACTTCTCCCGCTCTGGGCGGAGCGGGAGGGCGTGTCAGACTTTTACTGTCTAAAACCCACCCGTGTTTCTTCAGTTGCCCATGTGCCAGGGTCACGGTATCTCTTTCGAACAATCTCGCTACCCTGGCAGAACGGCTACCCCCTCGAAAAATTACGCCCATGCCAAAATGATGGGGAAAAGCGCATCAAAATCCGTTATGTCTTCTTAACTAAAATAACATCATGGTCACTCGGGTAATAACGACAGCATTTTATAGATATAGGAGCTTGGTAGAAATAAAACGAGTAGCCTAAATCCACTTACGTGACACTCTCAAGATTGGTCCTCAGCTGCTTGCTGAAATTCCTCAACCTCGCGAGCTCGTCCCTCAGTTGTCTATCCACGTCATCTCTGATGTGTTCTCCAACAGGTCTCTTAGCGCGATCGGCTAGCCTGGCTGTCACCAAACGCTCCTGATCCATCGTCTCCAAAATACTTTGTTCTGTTACTGCCAATTCTTCCCCCAAAGCTAGATAGTCTCGCATGGTCTGTGGAAAAATCCTGAATGTTCTCGAATTTTTTAGCTATACCATTATTTTGTTGAATTGTTTTTACACCGTTTGGGATGCATTCGCAGTCTTTGTCTGCATTCGTTGTGTAGTGTTTGAAACTGGGATCGCAATGTTTAGCCTTATCAATATTTCAACGAGAAACATACGATTTTATTGGCGCCATTTGCACCCTAATTGCGTAACACACGACGACACACATAATCACGATAATTTTGAAGGCTATTGTTGATCTATTGCTTCATAGGTATGCTCGAAAAATGTCTGCTCAACAACGTTAATAACGCAATGAATGTTGTTCAAGTCTCAAAATGAAAGGCATTCCAACTGGTGGTATGTTACGTAATTAACTTGCTGTACTTTCTGGAGTGGCACTATAAAATCATGTGTGAAGTAAGTATGTCATGATGTAGGAAAATTTTGCATTTAGGAATTTTTGTTACCAAAAATAGATTATTATGTCTAGAATCTCTTATGAAAGTGCAAAAAACGCTCTAAAAATCTTTCTAGAGGTAGGAACGTATTTCGGGCAAAAGAAACTAATTTGTCACTCTAAGTTTAGGTATGCACTAGAAAGGTATCTCTGGTAGCCGAGATGTTTGTGACAATTCTTTTGTGTTTTTGTTTTACTGTCTACTTAATAACCTATGGAAGTGGCAAAGTTTTGGGCCATGGAAGTCGGAAATACTGTCATGCCAGCGACAAGAAGTTGATTACTACTTATTCAATACCTACCCTACCACACTCACCTCTTCTTTTTGCCAGTAAATATCCTGCAATTTAACTTTGTTGGTGTTCAAACGTCTCCTAAGTGCTGAGTCCACTCTCGCAGCGTAGGCTTGTGCTGTTATTGAAAGGTATACCCTGGCTCCACGCACCTGATGAACATTTAAATAATAAGTAAAGGGTGTATGTATATGTTGAATAAGAGGGAAGCCCAGGGTAGGCAGGGTAGCTCGCGAAATTCAATATAATCCTATTGAATTACTTTTTCATGAAAAAGTCATTCAATGGGATTTTAACTTAGAGGGTTGTATGAATGATTATAATTCTGTAATTCCATATTTGTTACGATCTCGAATGTCTTAATCAACATACAACTTGACACTGATCTACAAATTGCAATTGAATTGAATAGAAAATTTGAATATCACGAGCTACTGTAGCGCATCCTCCTTAAAGTTAAGAGATACCTATTTAAACGTCAAAAATGTTGCTCCTTTGATATTGAAATGTATGGATGGATATTGCCTGTAGCTCATATTCCACCTGGAAGACTATACAAGGTGTAAAGCTGGTTTGAGCTTACTAAAGAAGTGAGAAATGGTGATCTTACTAACTACTAGTATGTAATTTGTATGTAACCACCGCGTTATAATAAGTTAACAAAATTGTTAAGTAAGGAAATTAAAGCCTTATCTAAGAGCAATAAAATCTAGTTAGAAAAGGGGAAAGTGCCATAGTAGTCCGCGAAATTTAAATATTCTTACGTTTTTTTCAGTTTGCAGGTCAGTGTATTACCCAGCCCGACGTGACTCTTGCTCCTTGAATGAGAGTAGTCATTCCCCGTAGATTTTAGGTCACATTTTAGGAATTCAAATTCGGCCTCGGAAATGCTCCATCACATCACATTTATCAGATATCCTAACCTAAAAGTGCAAGTTTGCGCGAATATCTTTTTTCATCATCGAGTAATTTGATTATGTAAATTTCTAATTTTTATATACATGAATTGTATGAAAAATTGTATATCGAATGTATATACAATTTTTTTACTCAACGCCATTTTGAAGAGCAATGCTTATACTTTTAAGCATTGTGTGTATTTTTTCGATAGCTTAATTTGTCGCGATGCTACATAACCGTGAAAACACGCAAAAATCGTGTTTTTTGCACTTTTAGGTTAGGATATATAAAAAATGTGATGTGATGGAGCAATTCCGAGGCCGAATTTGAATTCAGTGACCCAAAATCTACGCGGAATGACTACATACTCTCATTCAAGGAGCAAGAGTCACGTCGGGCTGTGTTATTCGTGATCGTAACAAATATGCATTTATGTAATTATAATCAATAATATCTAAATACGATCCTCGATCTCATATAAGTAACTCTGTTGGTTGATATTTCATAAAATAGGTATTCTTCTCACCTAGTAAGAGATACTGATACTCTGTAACTGGCTTGATAGGCAATCACTCTTGCCTTAAAAAAATGTAATTAGCTGCAACTGTGTGGCCTGAACGCCAACCGCAATAAAATTGGAAAATGATAGTCAGATGTTTATAAAATGTTGACTGTACCTCTTGCCTGGCGACAATCGCGTTACTAAGCGCTCGAAGTCCAGCTTTCTTCAATGCTACGCAGCGATTCTCCCAGCGAATCACTGGCGATGCTCTAAATAATAATAAGAATTGTGAATGGTTTTACGAATAGAAGCGGCATGACTTTTATTTGGGTTGTTCCACCTGGAATTTCTAGTAGCAGCCCGGAGTCAGGATTTGTACCCCGTTGTTTGCCATAGGCTTAAGGTTCGCCCCCCCCCCCTATTAATTACATAGGATTTAAACATGAATGGTGAAATGTTGGTATATCTCTGGCTAACTCTTCGGGGAAAACTGTCATTTAAAAACCCCTGACCGAAATAAAAACCTCTAAAAAAAGTAAAACAAAATACGTATAACACTTTGATCAAAGGATCGTTGTGTTGAAACAATTGAACCGATTTTGATAAAACATATATACGAGTAAGAACCACCACTAGAAAGCCTACTTTTAAATAAAAATAGCCGCACTCAAATCGTTTCACCCGTTTAAGAGCTATGGTGCCACAGACAGACACACAGAGCGGTCAAGCTTATAACACCCCTCTTTTTGCGGCGGGGTTTAAAAATAGGAGTGATTTTATTCTTCATGTGTTTATGAAGACATACCTACATACTACCAGTACCAGTTTGATATTGCCGCTGCAAGCATAATAAGGCCAAATGGTGAATTATTGATCCAATCACTACGAATGCGGTGCTCCCGGAAAAATCATCTCCCACATGCTGAAGTGGCCTTTGTGAACTTTTGCCACACCTTGCACTTCACTTCTGAGCACCTAAAAATCACCACTGATGCCGCTTCGAATTCTGAATCCCAATTCTGGGCCCTTTGACAGCGACTCATAACGAAGAAGAAGTCTGATATGCACCTATTGAACGACGATAACCTAAAGTGTTCCATGTAGTGTCAGACGTAAAGAATAGCACCATGCCATTTCTTCTCGTGGGTGTGTCTAGAGAATGGGTAGCAGCGTTCTCTTTGCATTTTATCATCATGCTCCGACCGCCAACCCGCCTGCCAATTGTGGTGATTATGGGAAACCCCCCCAAATTGGCGGAGGCCGATGTCCAGCAGTGAACGTCTTATAGTTGAGATGATGAACCTAAAGTGTACCTTTTTTTCTTCAGTCTCCGCCCACATGGCACTTTATATTGCGAGCCCGGGGTAATTTTTGCACAACTCTCCTCAACACTGAGAGCCCTTTCTTTATTAAAAATATCTGTTGCTATGTGCCTCTTGGTCTTCTCAATGCTATTACACTGTGTCTCCAGAGACAGTATCAGGCATTCAAATTTCTTCTTTTGATCGCGTAAAAACACGTATTCCTGGAGAATGATGACGTAGCTATATTATTTGCGCGAAGAAGATAAAATATTTTAGCTGAGTGTTCTGTGGCCCTAGTGTAAGTTTCTTTTAACCATCTTGATTTTTCTCATCAACCGCGGTGGGTGTTCCGATTGGTCCTTCACGAAACTAGGGCCAATCGGAGTGCAGAACGCGCTCGATGTATTCAATCAAGATGGTTAAAATAAACTCTAATAGCGTTTGTTTAACTGTGAAACATTATTCACGATATCTATTTAATCAACGTCTTAAATCTACTGACAAACAATACACAGCCTAAACGGCCAGGTCTAGAAGTATGAATTTTCGGAAATTCATTCATGGGTTTAAAACAGGATTAATGTGTGTATGAAATTGTATTTGTTTTTTTTTGCCGATGACAAAGCCCATCGGTTGGGTGCATGACTTGGCAGTAATAGGAATCATTGGCAAAGCACAAAAACAAACGAAATAGGTACAGTAGATCTAGCCAACTTACTAAATTTACGCTAAATTTTGGTTTTATTAAAAATATTAATCACCTGCAGAATGGCCTCTTCCACACTATCAGAGAGAGGACTCAGCGCACCAGGTTGGGACGCGTCACGAGAATGCTCGTCTATCTCTTTCTGAAGCCTGCTGATGACGACACGGAGAGCATTGTGTTCGTAGTGAAGAGCTTCCGCTGCGTCAGTGAGGCGGGTCGTCAGGTCTTCTAGGACCCAGCGCCAGGAGGCAATGTCGGACATTCTGGGAAGATTTAGACGTGGTTCGACTGTTTGTATAACTCGTGACTCGTTATTGGTCGTATGTTCGAACCTGGACAAGCACTTTGTGTAATTTATTTCATGACCACTGCTCTCAAAACGGTGAAAGAAAACATCGTGAAGGAACCGATATATTCTAGAACTAAAAATCGAAAACGTGGTGGACTATGGCCCACTCCCGCTCACAGAGAGGAGGCCTGCATCCCAGCAGTTGGAACATTACAAGCTGCTTATGTATGTGATATAACATCGACTAGTCAATGTTTGAGTCAGCCTACGTGACATGGCTTTAGTTAAAAGGTACTAGATTTTGCCCTCGGCTACATCCGCGTTGAGGTCGAAGAAAAGCAAAAAATTGCAACATGTGCCAAGTTCCATTGTGATGGTGTTGGAATTAGTCAACCTTGTAAATAGCAATATTCTTTTTTATTTAAATTCAGATTTCTTTTCAAGGGTATGCTGCGGCAACGTGATTTTTGGAACCTAGTAACATTAAGGATCGAGGGTCGCTGTAAGACCAGTGTTTGACTGTCATCGGGCAAATGACTGAGATCTCGCACGCCATACGTCATCACAAAAATATTGAAGCATGAGGAGCCGGGTGTAAAGTTCAACCTTCAAAAAATAAGGCAGGATTTTCCCCACGGGTGTTTTCGTGGGTTGGGTATTTTTATGGAATTCAAATGTAATTACAAATCACGATTCTGGGCTGCTTACCTGTTCTGCAAACATTTCTTGAAATGATACTCATTGCTCTCTTGAGCGAAGTTGTTGAGCAAAACCAGTTCTTGGCTATCGTTCACCTGCTCCACTACCTTCGCATTTAGTTTTTCATTCAAAGCCCTTAGACCTTCAAGGTCGCAGGACCCCAGGTAACAACAGGTCTTGGCGTACATTATTTAAATTTTGATTTCCGTGGTATTCTAAGATTTAAATCGTTGTAGTATTCATGAAAGTTTGTCTAGGTTATGTTTTCAGTGTCAGTCACTGGTGTCACTTTGTCATGACTAACGTCATGACGTTATATTTTTTAATGTCTTGTGTTAAGCTTGTTCATAATTTAGTTAGAAACCATCCTACTTTTGTGTAAAACTGATGCCATTCCAGATGCTTTGGCCCATAAAACGTTTTCGGTCCCTGTTCGATGTCAACGTCTCTCTTTTACTGTAAGGTATTTTAGTGGCAGAAAGGCTTTTAACCATGTCTATTAAAGATAAGTGTAGCTTTTCGGTGGTAAGACAATTCCACCACCAGCAGGCGTAGCTTGACTAAATCTACCTCTATTCTACCAAGAATAAAAGATTCTTTCTATTCAACTTGACATCTCTTTTGTCCGAGCACGGGGCAAGACAAACACATTGTTATTCTTTCCCTATTATTTCCATAGCAACAGAAAAAACGCCAAGGTATAAGATTTCATCATTCAATAGACATTCTATGATGAAATCTTATACATACAGGATTGTATTGATGATTTTAATGAATAGAGTTCTGTAAAAATCTTTCTACACCCAAGTGTCAAAAGTAGAGAAAAATTGATCCTCATGCTTGACATCGTAGATTTTTGTCGACTGAAATTAATAAACATTTCTTTTTTCGGTAGAAATCTTTGCACAATCTGTCATTATGTCTATTCTTCCATCAACAAATCCCGTTTCTATCATGCTACCCGTGCTGGCTGTATTATATTGTGTACATAGGTGCCTAGGTAGGAACGCACTATGACTACAAGCCAAGTCTGGTGTAACATAAAATTCTCCTGATCGCTCAAATATACAATGTTAAAGATTTTGATGTCAAAACTTCTGGAATGAATTTCGGTTAGGGGAAAATCTCATGAGTTTGAGTCACCGACAAGCTAATGTTAACAGTATATCGGCAGCTATGAGTACCTATTAAATACGTGTTGTGCTTGAGAGCATGTTTTAGTTTAAAGTTTTCACTTCTTCGTTTTTTGGAACGAAGTTCTTAAACGCAGCTTGCTGTAGAAGCAAAGATATTTAAGTAACAATGCCTTTGGGCAGGAGTAAACTAGTAGAAATCATTACGTTACGAAAAAGCCTTTTATGTGATTATTTAACAGAATAGGAAAGACCTCTGTCTTTCTTATTCTGTAAGAAATAGTTTTATGGTTTTCGGTGGTGCTAAAGCCGATATTGAGGTCAAAATGAAAATCCAAGACGGCGGTTACGATAATTCTAAATTTTTTCATCGTGGGTGTCGTTTTCACGGTTTTTGAGGGTGACAATTAGAAGAATAAAATGACAATCGCCTGCCAGGGTCGCGAGATTTGTTCGAAAGAGTTACTGTGGCCCTGGCATATAGGCAACCGAAGAAACACCGCTAGGTTTTAGTCAGTTAAAGTCTGACACGACCTTCCGCTCCACCCAGAGCGGGAGCCGTCATTGATGATTTCCCACACACAAAAAAAAGAAGGATGGCGGCTGCGAAAATTTTCTAACTTTTCTTCGCTGTTTGATTTGTTTCTTAACTGCAATAGCTTCAAATGGAGTGAAACAGGATATTGTGAATTAATAATGTAACACTTACCTACAAACAAGTAGAGAATTGCAAGCCCTCCGCGGGGATTTCATCGGAACTTAATCTACAAAAGAACGTAATCCAGGAAAGCTATTGATGTTTATTTTTATTTGCCTGTTTTATGTGTCTGTTCTGTTCAATTTCGTCGTTCGTATTATTCATGGACAAATAAAGTTGGGTGGTAGGTTAGGTACGTAAGTAAAATAATAAATACATAATACATTTTGGTGGTATAAATTTTACTTAATGAAAGCGTGATCACAATTTGAATATAAAAATAATATCTCGTTACGCTTAGGTTAAGGTGACAAGTATGCATCGTAAAACTAAATACTATAAAACTTTTTAACAAAAAAATTAAACCGCTGAAAAATCTGAAAAAAAAACAATATAGGTACCTTTTTATTTTACCTTAATAATTAAATTCTTAAACGAATCTAAGTATGCCTAATTAATTTTGAGTCGGCGCCATTTTGAGTTGGAATGAATTACGTAACATACTGGAGATTACAAGTTGCATTGTTAATTTGATTTGGTTTTTTAACCGACTTCAAAAAAAGGAGGAGGTTATCAATTCGACTGTATTTTTTTCTTTCTTTAAATGTAAGGTAATTTAGTGATCGTTGTTTATTGATGGGTTTCTGCTATCTGTTCACTGTTGATTAACTTCTATGAAGATGACGTAAGCAGGTTTGAGCAGAACGAAGTAGATTAGTTCCGCCACGCTGATGATGCTGAACCCAAGGAATAAGCTGAGAAGACCACCAATTGCTCCTGTAAAATAAATGTCGAAGTTTAGTTAAAGTGGTCCATACCCTGACTGCGCAGTGCAGTGATAGAACAGTGGTGGCCCAGTGGTTTCGACCCCGAGTACGAGTTGTACGTCGTGGGTTCGAAACCAGGCAGGCGCTTTACTTTGTGTAAATAATTTCATCACCACTGTTCTCAAATCGGTGAAAGAAAACATCGTGAGGAAACCGGCCTGTCTTAGAACAAGAACGAAGACATGTGACATCTACCAACCCGCACTGGGCCCGCGTGGTGGATTATGGCCCACCCCCTCTCACCGAGAGGAGGCCTGTGTCCCAGCAAAGGGAACATTCTAGCCTGCTGATGATGAGGTTACATAACACAATACATAAGTTGTGGTATTGTCATCTAGGAGTAGGTAAGTGGAAGGTATTGTCATGTAGGACAGTGAGGAATACGGAACAGTGAACTACAAGTGAGAGAAAACTTATACTACTCTGGTGTGCCATATCTTACCAAGGTGCAATAGTATTCGTGACTTGGGGACACCCAAGTTGACACATTAAGACAGTAGATAAGTTAGTTTTTGACACACACAATTGATCAATTGTCAAAAAAAAAATCTAAACCGCTTTGAATTTATAAAAAGGCTCTCTACGTGCTAAAACGCAAACAATATACTATTGTATGGCATTTTTGTAAGAAGTCAGCTACAGTATGTGTTTCAGATATGGAATCTACGTTATCATAAATTCACTGACCATATGGAAAACATTCAAAGACGGTTCATATAATGTCTTTGTTTTCATCAAAAGATTCAATTTCAGTCAACTCATTATCTTGGATTCTGTAATAAATATCACCTGCTACCATAGATAAATAATATTTCCAGTGTATAACAGCACAGCAAGAAGATTTTTTGTCTAACGGTTTTGTTACGAATGATCTGTTTAGTTGAACTCACCAATAAAATAATAGTCGTCATACTGCGCGTGACGGTGTTGTCCCAAGAACATGTCGTCGTAGAAATGGACGTTGATCTGCGTCACCTCACCCCTGTGCAACAAAGATATAACTACATAAAACAACATGGCATGATAAGAGCACATAATTTTTACTATTATGGATATAAGTATACATATACAAGGTAAGTTTTTATCCAGTGCGCAAATTTTCACAAATAAAACTTAAATGAGTTATAATAATCATGCAATTTTTATTTTGATATATCTTAGTACAAAAAGGGAGTGTTACTATAATTTATGTAGTTTTCATAATTTTTGGGATAAAAAATTACAGAAATAAAATTTCGTAAACGATTCTGGACAAACTACTTTCATAATATGCATTAATTCAGTTGTACAATGTAATTCTATAACGTACTATAAAATCTATACCAATTTTTACAGACCTTCACTTAGTAATAGCAAATAAATCGTCTAAGAATACATAGTATTATAATCAACGTAGTTGAAGCAAAATGTGGTTTTGAGAATCGTTGCACAGAAACTACAGATAATGTTTCTGAAGTAGCGGCGTACCCCAATTTGTAACCCTATTAGGGTAGGCAGCTACTACTGTTACCATTAATAATGATCGTTTTCAAAATTCATCTTCAAATTTGTTTGCGAAAAAACTTGGGGGGTTGAAAAAGGCAATAGCACCCCATGTTCGTTTATAAATAATCAAGCCAACTACCAAAATAATTTAAAGCTTTAAAAGCACTCACCTACGTACTAGTTATGTATCAAACAAATTGCTTTGCTATCTAGCCTTTTCTTACTACGTTGGAATGAAACATCCGGTTAGATTCTGAGTCTAACCGGATGTTACTTAACTACATTGGCTACGTTTGTATATGTGAGCGTAAAATTGTACAATAAAAACCGTTAGATTACAATCTAACTAGCAAGATCTGCAAAATATTGTCGGCGCGGTGCACATGACGTTCAACCAATCAGTGCGCGAGGTGCGTTTCGTCGCACGCCATTTCACAATTTGTCGCTTTCACTTTGCGATATTGTAATCTAACGTAAAATAATACGTTAAATTGTGAGCAGTACGTTCCGATTGACACATTACAATCTCGCTAGTTAGATTGTAATCTAACGGTTTTTGCAATCTTACGGTGACATATACGAGGTGGCAAAGCCATCGACTCGCAAAGTGTAACCGTTAATTCAGCATATGATTCTAGACCCGTAACGTAGAAATGTTTCGAGGGTTGTAAAAAAAATGCTGTATCATAGAAAAATGACAGTGTGAGTAAAACTTGACAACAATCTTTTTTTAACAACCAACAAATAATTGGTACGCAGGTGCTTCAGAATCCTGCCAGGGTCGCGAGATTTGTTCGAAAGGGTTATCGTGGTCCTGACATAGGCATCTGAAGGAATACGGGTGGGGTTTAGTCAATAAAAATCAGACACGGCCTTCCGCTCCACCCAGAGCGGGAGACGACATTTGATGATTTCCATCCCATAAAAAGGGGCCTCAGAATCATGAACTGAATCCATGCTAAAGTGGCGCGTAGTGTCCCTACTCCCTTTTACTATATGTAGAGTTGGAAAAAAAATGTAAAAATTCATTCTCACAGCCTCAATTGCCCCCATTTGTGCGAAGTATTCTCCATGTCCTTAGTCAGGTCTGAGTAGAAAACCTGGCTCGCGTAAATGACGTCATTGCAGGATGGGTGACAAGACGTGGACTCCTGAGAAGTTCCTCCCTCATTCTCGCTCTCTGCGTAGTACGCGTAAATGAGCTGCTCCTCCACTTTCGCTAGGAATAAAAAATATTCTATTGTTCATATTCTATTCTGCCTGGATGTCACATGTCCTCGACTTTTTGGTTCTAAGTCATGGCGGTTTATCAAATGTCAAATGCGACGATCAAAATTCATAACGTAAAAAAATATGAGACTTGTTATCACTCGTTATTCACAGTATCAGGGATTCATCATCATCATCATCATTTCAGCCGTAAGACGTCCACTGCTGGACTAAGGCCTCCCCCAATTTGGGGGGCTTTGCCATAATCACCACGCTTGGCAGGCGGGTTGGCGATCGCAGTATGGTGGTAAAATGCATAGAGAACGCTGCTGCCCATTCTCTAGTAAGTCCCTTAGTCGCCTTTTACGACACCCACAGGAAGAAATGGGGTGGTGTTATTCTTTACGTCCGGCACCACACGGGATTCATAGAGTAAATGTAATATTGTCCGTTGTTTGCACTTTATTTAAGAAATATTAAATGATTCTAGACAGACCTTCTACGTTGCTAATGCATTTGAAGTCATCTTTCGTAGTACAGACAGGCTCCCAGATAAATTTTCCTGAAAGATTAAAATTATTTCACCATCTTATTGTTTGCACACGTAGTCGGAGTGACTCTTTTCTACTGGAGCTGTTTGTTATTCGATCGTTGAACCCAGGGTCCCAAGTGAATGCTGCTCTTATATAGATGCTTTACTTTAATTTGAAACAATCTACTGCCATTTCAATACATATTGGTATATATTTCAATACAATAGTAAATTGTTAAAAGGCTCACCAGGCATGTCACCAAATTGGTGACTGAACGAAGTACCTATGCTTTTGGCATATAATAATGATATTCGAGAAACTTTACACGCTAAACCTTCAACATTCAAAGGGCTTTGTGACATCTAGTAATTGGGTTAGATTCGATGAAAAATACTGCCGAATCATATGTGCTGGCTTGAAATACTGTGTAGCACCCCTAAAGCCACCTCTTAACCAAAAATGAGCATAGTGTTCATGTCACCTTTTGATCCGTTAACCGGAACGTATGTTTGCGTCATAGAGGATGCCTTCTGGTTTTCCGAACAAAAAGTTACGTATGAACGCGGCGATAACTTTAATTCCGAGCTAAGCAAGGCACGGGCTTGCTGCTCTCTTCCAGCGACGCCTGAGCTTTAGCGAGACTAACGAACAGGAATTGTCTCCTGCATTTGCATAGCGTCTCCCTAAGCTTCTGACGACCCGTAACGACTGTCAAAAAATTCCACTAAGGACAGCCGGGACTAACGGCTTGGCGTGCTTTCCTAAGCCGAGGTCCTTACGTCCCCCACAGGGTGTGTACTTAGCACTTTTAAGTTTTTAAAGTCTGTCTAGAGGCCCCCCTGTCTTAGCCACAGGCAAGTCCGGTTAAGCAGCTAACAATCTTCTAGGCTGACCTGTGAGATGCCCTTTAAAAAAAAAGTAACAGAGGGGGGGGGGGGCACATTTTACCACTTTGGAAGTGTCTCTTGCGCAAACTATTTAGTTTAGAAAAAAATGATATTATATTAGAAACCTCAATATCATTTTTGAACATCTATTCAATGATACACGTATTGGTTTGATGAAAAAAAAAAGAGTTTCAGTTCTAAGTGGGTGGGTTTTTCAATTTTGTGTGAAAATCTTAATGCGGTTCACAGAATACATCTACTTACAAAGTTTCAACAGCATAGTTCTTATAGTTTCGGAAAAAAGTGGCTGTGACATACGGACGGACAGACAGACAGACATGACGAATCCATAAGGGTTCTGTTTTTTGCCATTTGGCTACGAAACCCTAAAAAGCGACGATCGCGTATCCATGCGATGATCGGTATTGGTTTGGTCGCGGGGTAAAGGAACTTCAGAAACTTTGAGTCACTTACTACTTACTTGGCCAATTAAACAGCACACAATTACACATCTTTCTAGCCTCCTGGACGAGCAGATCATGTTTACAGTTGCTATCAGTATAGAACTCATAGTATTGTAGGCTCTTCTCGCTTTGAAAGAAGCACAGTCTTCTGTATGGAGATAAGGCTCGCAGGGAAAAGTCGGTCTTGTATGTGAGGGGGGTGACCTCAATGGTGGTCATCCTGTCCATCGGGAGGCGAAGGACGGTGCTGGTGTAGACGTGGTCAGTTGGAGAGCTGATGAGGATCTAGAAATAAGGAAACAGTGTGTGAGTAAGATGATTGCGTGATGAAGCCCGTCGTTTTGCAGTTGTTTTAAGAGTTAAATAGTTTTTATGAACATGGCTTGGTGTTTCTTACTCTGGAGTGATAACAGCATAGAGGTAGCAAAGTCAGTTTGTCTGATCATGGTGGTCAGTTAAAAATAATCAATGTTTTACTATTGATAGACAGTTTTCTACCGTAATCTATCTGTTCGCATTTCTGCAGTTGAGACACAGACCTCCTCCTTCCAGGAGCGGGCCGTAATCCACCGCGTGGGCTCATTGCGGGTTAGTAGATACCATGTTTTTATTTTTTTTTGGTTCTAGGGCATGCCCGTTTCCTCACGATGTTTTCCTTAACCGTGTACCGTTTTGAGAGCAGTGGTGATAAATAATCTACACATAGTAAAGCGCCAGTTTAAGTTCAAACCTACGCCCTATAAATAATGAATATGTGCACAGCGTTTACAATTTGTAGGTCGTAAGTATCCTGACAGGAGCTTAACCATCATAATCAGCCTATATTGTTCCCACTGCTGAGACAGGCCACCTCTCGATGAGAGGAGCTTTACTATGTGTAAATAATATCATCAACACTGCTCTCAAAACAGAGAAGGAAAACATCGTGAGGAAACCGACATCTCTTAGTACCAAAAATTCGAAGACATGTGACATCCACCAAACCGCACTGGGCTCGCGTGGTGGAAGTCAATCCACTTCCTCTCACTGAGTGGAGGTCTGTTTCCCGGCAGTGGGTGTCCCCATTATAGGCTGATTTATACACATAGTTTAAATATATAAAAAATCGTATTAAACTCACAGTAAACCCTAAACTCTTCCCTTCACAAGCGTACTGATGCTCAGTATTGTTGAGGAACAGCTCCAAGCTTAGCCCGTTAGCTTCTCCAGATGCCATGACCCTGAGCGGCTTCATAGTCAGGTCTGGAGGGAACACCTTTGGGTAGCCAGTGTCCAGCCCCCACTCTAAGGCAGCTGGTTTCGCATCCGCGTCGAAGGTCTTGTGCCAAGCTAGGGTGTTGTTTGTCCTGTGGTAATTTCAAGGGCTAATGTAAATGGCTACGGAGAGAATAGGCATTAAGGATTAGAGCGAATTATAGCGACAATATCATAGTACTGTTACGAGCTAGCGTTTGGGATAAATAAATTTAAACCAATTTTACCATAAACACTAAGTAACAGTTTATTCGCAATGTTTCGCATTCGCAACCAAACTGTCTCCACAGTTTCACGCAGGTTTTTTTTTCCTACTTGATCTTCTTTTGAACTGGATTTCAATGAGTATCAAAACTATATATAGCTATATATCAAGGGTCTATAAAACACTCACCATAAAACCTTAGGTGAAATAAGCTTGAATGGGCGGTCAATAGTGTCATCCCTAGCATCAGGTCAAATGACCGGTCACTTTAACTCACTTGATCCAAGTGAGATGTTTACAAAATAGATCTGCTGTACCTTTACTTACATAGCATTGAGTGGTAAGCTGTTGAAAGCGAAACACAGCCCGTAGTTAGTAAAGATGGGCTGGAAGAGCTCACAGCAGTTGTCCATTTCCCACTTGGTATCATGTAGTGCTGGCCAGTTGCAAGCCTTCACCACTTCTGGACAAGACGGAGCTCCCTGAAAACCAAATAATATCATTTGTAAGGTCGAAACGATGGTATGGGAAAGTTGTTTTTGAATAGTGTTTCCAGAGGGGCAATTCTCCATAATAGTCCATAGCGGATTCCCGGCCCCCGTAGGAGCGGGCCTACGGGCGGCAAACAATGGGTAGCTCGTCGCCCGGTAAATACCAGGCCCGGTTCGACGGTTCTTTCTCGTAATTTTAAGAACGTTAACAGTTTGATCTCAGTCTCAAAACAGTTTGATCAATGTCAAAAATACCTCGTATTTCCATACGTTTTTGACAAGTTTTCTATATTTTATTGTCGCTGAGATGAGACTGCAACTAGATTTTGAACGTTTTAATTACGAGAATTGGCTTTTTGGTAGCTAGGTTTACCCAAATTCATTATGCTTGAAAAAAAATTTCACGTTATAACCTACTTTTCCAAAAATTAGCTTCAAAGCAAAATGCGAATTCATCGCAATCGTTACTATAAGTGATAGACTTATATCTTACTGTCAGCAGCCTCTAATGTTCCCACTGCTGGGACACTGGCCTCGTCTCGGTGAGAGGGAGTGGGCCATAATCTACCACGACGCAGGCCCAGTGCGGGTTGGTAGATATCACATGTCTTCGTATTTTTGGTTCTAAGACATGCCGGTTTCCTCACGATGTTTTCCTTCACCGACTTATCTCTTATAACACTGGAATTAAGGCAATATTATTGTAATAGCTTTTTCCAGCAGCTTCGCCCGCGTATTATACTTACAAACCTCCCTCTTGATTCACCCTGTCTATTGGTGAAAACCGTGTTAAATACTTTTGGTAGTTTAAAAGATCTAAGCATGTAAAGAAGATTATCTAGAAATTGAAACCCACGCCATCTATTAGGACACGCTATTTATTAATTCATAGAACTAACCAATGAACACACACATTGTCCTATAAAAAAACATTTAATTTGCAAATATTGAGATCATTAATTGAGATAAAAACTATCCTATCTTTTAAGTTGGATCAAACTGCACACGGAGTGCAAATTTTATTAAAATCGGTTAAGTAGTTTAGGAGTCCATCCCGGACAAACAACGTGACGCGTAATTTATTTATATTAAGATATATTTAAACACTATGGATGTGTACTTTACCTGGACTACAAATTCTGTCAGCCTGTGAAACTGCACATCATCCAAACGGGACCTTCTGAACTTGTTGTCGTTCGTCATCCTTGGGCATACCATGGCAGCGAAGAATTTCTGCAATCTGAACATTTCGTCAATCTTTTATTTCCAAAAGGGCTAGCGCGTACTCCTTAGGGAAAATTTTAACACTGCACACTGGCGAGAAGTGGGTCGAAGCTTTAAGCTACAGAGGCGTACAATACAGGGTCAAATTGAATAATGCCATCAGTTATGTTTACGTTCTATGGAGTCCATTTAGCATAATCAACCTATACTATTCCCACTGCTGGGCCACAGGTGTCATCTCTGCGAGTGGGAGTGGGCTGTAATTAGGGTTGCCACCCGTACTTTATAATAAAGTATTGTACGTTATTTCACATAATTGTACTCTATACTTTATGAGAACATAAAAGTACACGAAAATACTTTATTTTGCAAGATTTGATTTCTTTGGGATTTTGAAAAGTTAAGTCGTAAGTACTTTTTCGTTAAACGAAATTTATGTGATACAAACTGCAAAAACCAATAAAACATTTTTTTTTATTATAATAATAAAGACAAATAAATCATACTTTATTTTTTTCTATTTACTTTATTTTTCTTACCTATAATAACCAATATACTTTAATTAAGAAAAGGTGGCAACCCTAGCTGTAATCCACCACGCAGGCCCAGTGCGGGTTGGTAGATGTCACATGCTTTCGAATTTTTGATTCTCGGACATGCCAGTTTTATCACGATGTTTTCCTTCACCATTTTGATAGCAGTGGTGATGAAATAATTTACACAAAAGAAGCGCCTATCAGGGTTCGAACCTACGACACGTAACACCATTGCTCTTTATGTAGCATTTTTGACCACAAAATTAGGCATTGTTCTACTATAACTGAGAAATTACGTCATCACTTGTGAGATTACCGAATGTTACCTTTAATTAAAATTTTAACATTGTTAGCTTAATTGTTAACTCTTCTATTGTGCTTGCTGTGGTCTCCAATAAGAGAAGGAGTACACCTACTGATGTTACCCTTTATTTGTGTCAATGTATTGTGTATATCTTTTGTTGGAGATCCTAAATAAATTAATCACTCAACTAGCGAGAGTGAAACATTTCAAAATTAATGTCACTCTTCATTTAAAAATAACACTCTGATCCTAGGAAAATGAATGCAATTTTCTACGTCTCGCAGATAATTTCCTTCAAGTTTTTTGCAATCTGATATGATTCATGGAAGTAGGAATTACTTTACATTGTTAATGAAACAAACAGCTTTCTTCCTGAATTCATAAGGAAATGGAAAAGTAAAGTTTGTAGTAGCGATCCTAGTTTTAAAACTATTGTCATATAAACCAGAAGCGGAGGAAATTAATGAAAAGTTGTAGAGATGTTTCTTGAAACATTTCTTGAAAGTAATCAGTAAAATAATAGTTTAAGAAACCTGAGTAATACAGGGTGAGTTTTCAACCACCTTTCAAATTCAAGGGTGTGTGGTACAGACGATCAGATTGAACAATTTTCTCTATGGGACCATCGTTCATCAGCAGCCTATTATGTTCCCACTGCTGGGACACAGGCCTCCTCTTGGTGAGAGGGAGTGGGCCATAATTCACCGAGATGGCCTAGTATTGTTTGGTAGACGTCAGATATGTTCGAATTTTTTAAATAAAATGTTGAATTTTTTCGGTTCTAAGACATGCCGGTTTCCTTACGATGTTTTTCTTCACCGTTTTAAGACCAGTTGTGATGAAATAATGTACACAAAGTAAAGCGCCTGCTGGGGTTCGAACTCACGACCTACTACTACTCGTAAGTCGCGGCCATTACCACTGAGCCACCACTGCTCCAAACAATATTGTAATCACGAAACAAAATTCTGCCGTCCCATACATTTAGGTCGAATATGTATTGAATACACATTTACGTACATACATTTAGTATGTATTGAAGTTCTGTATGGGACAGTTGTTTTTTTTTTTGCGATTACAATGTTAGTCCCATTGAGAAAGTTGTTCGATGATCTGTACCACACCATTAACACCTTCGGCGTCAGGTGTATCATTTTTGATACACATTGTATTAACAAGTGTGTGCAAAAATGATACACTGGCGCCGTAAGTGTTAAACTTGGCAGGTCTTTGAAAACCCTATGTAAAAAATTAAAATGAAAAATGGCAAGCTAGTACCATTTCGATCGGAGCTTCTTTTTCAGAAAATAAGACTACGTTCTTATAATGAATCCCGTATGGTTGGAAAAGGATGAACAGATTACTAATCCTAACTATTATTAGTATCGTAAATGCGAAAATGAGCTGAATTCGATGAAATTCAGCACGTAGTTAGATCATAACTCTGCCAGGGTCGAGAGATTTGTCCGAAAGAGTTACCATGGCCCTAGCATTTAGGTAACTCAAGGAACTCAGGTGGGCTTTAGTCAGTAAAAGTCTGACACGGCCTTCCGCTCTACCCAGAGCTGGAGACGTCATTTGATGATTTTCCACCCACAAAAAAAAGTTAGACCATGACCAGTGAGGTAATTACGTAATACACTAACATTAGGAATGGCTTTTATTTTGACAATTCAACAACGTTTATTGCGTTATTCACGTTGTTCAACACACAAATTTTTCGAACATTAGAGCAAAGGATTACAATATCCTTCAAAAAGATTAAGTTCTGATTGATAGTATGTTACGCAATTAGGGTGCTGGGTCATATAATTCTTTTATCCCGGTAGTTCATTCTGACCTATTAGACCTGGCCTGTTAGTCTAGTGGTTAGTGACCCTGACTGCTATGACTGAGGTCGTGGGTTCGATTCCCACCCAGGACAAATGTTTGTGTGATGAGTAGAATCATTTATTCTGTGTCTGGTTGTAATTTATCTATAATATGTATGCATTTAGAAATATATAAGTATGTTTATCAGTTGTCTGGTTGCCATAGTACAGACTCTGCCTAGTTTGGGATCAGATAACGGTGTGTTGGTTTTCCCAAGACATTATTATTATTCCCGCAGGCTAACCGAACTCCACGCGAATGAAGCCGCCGGCATAAGCTAGTTAGACAAACATTTCCTTACCCCTCCAGCTCCGAAACGTTCGCATAAGACATCTTCACGTGCAGATGAGGGCAGATCACCACCGTAGGAAATGGAACAGCCCATATCGGAGTAGGCACGGAATCAATGACATTGACAAAGGGTGTGGAAGTCCACTTGCAGAACAGCTGGATGATGACCACGGCACAGATGAAGATGCTGATGAACATGATCACGATCCACGTCGCCTTCTCTTTTCTTCCGAAGGTTGGCTCGAAGATGTATCTGTGGAGACAGAATTAGAAGAATACGCATCTCGTATGGAATTCCCTTTTGTCAAAGAGAGAGTGAAAGGTGAGTGCAGGCCAGATTGCAAAAATATTCGATGATACGATGTGGCTGGGTAACGGCCGTATGGGTCAATCGATTAGGTTAAATCATGGCTTCCGCGGTTAGTCTGTTAGTGTTGAAGGAGGACCATCTTTACATACCTTTACACTATCTTCACACTAATAGTATTCATTTGGTTTCCCTTTCTCTCATACTCAATCACACACAAACATCTTCATACACACGCACACAACACACACATGCGCGCACACACCCTCATGCACATACACACACACAAACACACACTCACTACTCGCTCGTCTATAGTGTACCTTATTAATTATTTTTTAATTTATGTAGTCTTAGTTTTGTTATTGTACCAACTTTGTATAATTTTGTTGAATTAACAGGTTTTTTATGTAGTTCACATACATATGGAAGAGGGAGGTAGTTCCATACTTAAAAGAAGGCCTCTAGAACTTATTTGTTAAAACCTGTTGATTATGAAATAAATAAACTTATTAATAATACCGAGACCCTGTGCCTCGGAAAGCACGTTAATCTGTGGTCCCAGTTGTCATTCGTAGATCTGTGACAGCCGTTACGGTTCGACAAAAGCTCGAAAGTTTACTAAGGGGTACCGCGTTACCCAATGACTGGGTTGTGAAGGTCAGTTAGGCAGTCGCTCCATGTGAAATACTGGTTTTTAACTGCATCTGGTTTGACTAGAACCAGACCTCAACATAGTTGGGAAAAGGCTAGGCAGATGATGACTATTTTAATGAAAAAAAGGTGACGGCCATATTGATTTATATAAAAATAGCCATCCGTGTGACATGCAAAATAGGCAAGGTATTGATTTGTGTTATTCCAGAGAAGAAAAAGTTTTAAAAAGAAAAATAAACTCTGCAAATCACTTCAAGAGTGTGTAAACTTAAAATTACTGAACCAAAAAAAATTACTTAATTTTATAGCAACTTCACCGTGGCCCTGGCATAGGCAACTGAAGGAACACGGGTGGGATTTAGTCAGTAAAAGTCTGGCACGCCGTCCCGCTCCGTCCAGAGCGGGAGACTCCATTTGATGATTTCCCATTTTCTCACAAATAAAAAGTTTATAGCAACTTACTTGACTCCATGAAGAGATCCCTGGTAGAAGAACTGCTTCAATCCTTTCATGACTTCACTAACCCACCTCTCCAGCATGGACTTAGCACCCAGCTTCTCACTAATAACCGTCTTCTCAACATCTTTGTTAATAATCTTGTTCTTGTTAACGTTGATGACATCCGGACTTATGTACTTAAAGTCTTTTAGGTAATAATCGCGAAAATACAAGTTCTCGCCTACCGATAAATTGTTCGGAATACTGTTCATTTCATTTATGTTGTTTTTGTGGTAGTCAAACATTTTAAAATAATGAGAAAATTAGTGTAATTAATTGGAATGGAATCTACTTATGTCTTCACTGATCAAATGTAAGCAAGGAATGCAGGTGGATATTGCTGAACTCTAACCAATACTAATGGTATTATGGTACTTGTATTAATTGGAGTAAACTGTTACTGTTAGTGCATATTGCGAAGAATTCAATTGTTTGTCTGTGTTCTGGACTGTTAGTGGTACAAGAACTACATGCAATCTTAAAAATATAGATGTAGAAGGTAAAATTAGGTTTTATCAAACGAGGAATTGTATAATATATAAATTTCGTTTATTAATGTCAGATACTAATCTGACATGTCAATGACCTATTGTGTTTGCTTGTTGAGTTTGAAATTACACCTGTCAAATTGGTATGTGGCGTTAAAAAATGAACTTTAGAACAATTTAAAAACCTGAATTCATTAAACAATATTGGTAACTGTGATATTCCATTTTGGTTGAAAAACCGTCGATGATTGTGAAGTCGCAGCATTATTCTTAGATAAGAGAATTTGGAGCAGTGGTGTCCCAATGGACCAGCCCCGACTTGAGAGGTGTAAGTCACCCAGGCAGGCGCTTTACTTGGAGTTAAGTAAGTCCATCACCACTGCTCTCCAAACGGTGAAGGAAAAAATCTTGGGGAAACCGGCATGTCGTAGAATCAAAATTTGACGACATGTGACAACTACCAACCCGCACTGGGCCTGTGTGTAAGATCTACCCACTTCTTCTAGGAAAGAGAAGGCCTGTTTCTCAGCAGTGGAAATATTTTAGGATGCTTATACTAAGAATAATTTTGACCTCACCCGGGTCTTTACTATTTGTTCGTTTTTAATGTTCTTTTTTATCGTATGCTTCTCCATCTTTTTCTTGTATTAGCATTGGTTTCTTTTATGAATATTTACATAAACAAACCCACACCACAAGCTAGTGTTTGTGGTGACAGACCATCAATATCTCGTGGCATTACCATAGTTGGATGCACTTAACTGTATTGCTCCCATTTAACGCGGTATACCACTTCATCGCTGTTACCATCAATTAGCTCAACACTTTATGGTCTATGCATAAAATGATGCAATTAACTTAGTTACGGAAAATATTTATCATGGAAATTCGTGGTCATTACCACAACAAGGTTTGATAATGACCCCCAATTTCCATGATCAATATGTTCCATCTACTTTTGAAATTTGAAACCTTCTTATAAAATAACATAACATCACGGTTTTTGGCCTGAAGGGTAAGACAGAGGTGTAAGTAAATATATATAGTCCTCCAGACCATATTTCGGCCATGGCGGCCAATCTCAACGGAGTCTAGCCATCAACGTGGGAGATATTATAGTGTACAAGCGTGTGCGCAAATACAGGGGCACTCACTGTTCCCTCACTCTCATAGTCCGATAAGACGGCAATCCGACACGACCGGAGAGAGATCAGGCGCAGGACCAACGACTGCGACCACTAGACGGATGCGGCAGTCAAATCTGGTCTTTGTGCATTTTACTACCATACTGTGATTGCCAACCCTCGTGCCAAGCGTAGCTATTGTGGCAAATCCCCTAAAAAAGCTCAGAACAGAGGGGTAATTGCGGAACTTTTTATCGGTAGGAATTGGTTTAATATTCATAGTTAAACAACATTCATTGCGTTATTTACGTTGCTGAGCCGACAATTTATTCGAACAAATGACGCAATGGTTTAGAAATAATCTTCAATCCCATTCAGATTCTGATAAATTGTGCGTTTCGCAATTAGGGTGCAGGTCGAAGTGGTGGTTCTTGGGGAAGGCCCATGTCCAGCAGTGCGCGATATCTCTGAAAACTGTGGTTCGTTTATGACATATCTTTTTTGCGTACATAGGGTATGCCTCAGGGCTAGTCCCAATATAAGTGTTATTAACATGCTTTGGTACTGAGTTAGCTTCAATCATATGTATTTTACCACTTAGTGTATATTGATGATGTTGTAATAATTTCCTGTCATTGTTATTTACATAGCAAGTAGGTATTCGAATTGGTGTAAGCCTGGTCCGCCTCTGTACATTTATGTGCTTAAATAAATAAAAATTTCGTTTTTTCAGACTATTAATGTCCATATTTTGTTAGTATCACATTATCTTAAAAATTATTTTACACATTAACTATGTTAGTCGTGAGGAGATTAAATATACTCATATAGAAAATAAATTATAATTAAATTGAGACAAATTGTAATAAGTTAAAATTAAATTCAAAAAGTTAAAAATTAAATTAAAATTGCTTAAATAAAAAAAATAAGTTAAATTTATTTTTTAAGTTTTATTGTTGTCCGAAACTGAATAAATAAATTAAATTAAATTAAATAAATTAAATTGAAATAAATAAAAATTAAATTGAAAAAATAAAACACTTGTAAATTAACTAAAAATTAAAATAAATAATTAAAACGTAGTATTAGGTCACATGCAGCCTGATGAGCCTTTTCACCGCTGGCGACGCTGGTCTGTTTACAATCATCCTTAGGATACCGTTGCCACTCCCTCGAATTCGGCGCATTAGTGAAGCTGACTTTTTGCGCATTATAGCGTAAAAGTCATCTACCCTCGCGTCGGCAAACATACCCGAGGCACTGCAAAACCGAGGTAGTCGCACCAGAATCCTAAAGACGTTGTTATACTGTACTCTGAGCATTTAAGCCCGCTGTGTGTAGTTGGTCCATAGGGCACTACTATTGTTCGAAAGAGATACCGTGACCCTGGCACATGGGCAACTGAAGGAACACGGGTGGGTTTTAGTCAGTAAAAGTCCCGCTCCGCCCAGAGCGGGAGAAGTCATTTGATGATTTCCCATCCACAAAAAAAAAAATCGTTGTTTTTTGTTGGTAAAAGTAGTTTGCGAATACGTCACTCCAGCAATAAGCCAAGTTGCTTTAAATAAACAACCCGGAGCTAAGTACTTATAGAAAATTGAATGTAAAGTTGCTTAGTCAGGAAAATGTCTAAATACCTTCCAGCGGGCGAGCACGGCCTACTATGATGGCTTGAGTCACATATTTTATCACAGTCTGTGACAAAAACCGTGATAAAATGCGTGACTCAAACCTATCATGTCCCATGTGGAGGCGATCGGCGGCGGCGACCTCTCGCGTCCGGCCCTGGTGCGAGCCATGGTACGGAGCGAGAGGGCATGGGAAGCCGTCACCTCCTTCTGCGAAGCAGTCATGCTCGCGAAGGAGGAGGCGGGGCGCGTGAGGGAGTGGCAGTCTCTGCGCCCTCACGTCCCTAGCCGCCGCAGGAGGAGACGCCCCGGGCGCCGGGAGTCGATTGCGGACTCCCGGCCACCGTAGGCGCGAGCTTGCGGGTGGCGAGCAATGGGTAGCTCGCCGCCCGGTAAGGACCAAGCTCGGGTCGACGGCGCGTAGTGTTCCACGCGCGCCTCAAAGAGATGTCAGCAGTACTGAAGGGGTCTGCTAGGACCGATGCCTGCCGGGGTCACGTGATTGTTCTAAAGAGATACCGTGACCCTGGCACATGGGCAACTGAAGGAACACGGGTGGGTTTTAGTCAGTAAAAGTCTGACACGCCCTCCCGCTCCGCCCAGAGCGGGAGAAGTCATTTGATGATTTCCCATCCAAAAAAAAAAAAAAAAAACATGTCCCATGTGTTGCCAGACGTTCAGAATAGCACCACCCCATTTCTTTCCGTGGGTGTCGTAAAAGGCGACCAAGGGACTTACTAGAGAATGAGCAGTAGCGTTCTCTACAGATTTTACCATCATATTGCGATCGCCAACCCGCCTGCCAAGCGTGGCGATTCTGGTAAGCCCCCTTCATATTGGAGGAAGCCTGTGTCCATCAGTGGACGTCTTTCGGATGAAATGATGATGAAGCCTATCACAGTAAGCCGTATTCATCACGCTGGCTTCTCTTTCTGTCGGGAACTTAATTCGTAATGTTTTTCATTCTACCTACTTTTGATTATTTTATTATAACACCATTTTGATAGCTCAGAAATATTTTAACTATTTCGTGTAAAGCTTATTAATTACCTACTTATGGTACTTACCTACGTATTATTATATCTTTTTAACTTCCACTCTTTGAAGTTTTACGTGTTTAATCAAAACGTATCAAAATATCAAATGGTTTTAACATATCATATGAAAGTGAAAAGGTCGACTTTGCAAATCTATACTTACTAATACATATTATAAAGCTGAAGAGTTTGTTTGTTTGGTAGAACGCGCTAATCTCAGGAAGTACTGGTTCGAATTGAAAAAATCTTTAGGGTTGGGTAGCCGATTTATTGAGGAAAGCTATATAACATCACGCTACCACCAATAGGAGCGGAGCATCAATGAAAAATGTTGCAAAAACGAAGACCACGGACGGGCAGGTTATCCGATGCGACGGGTCGGCGGAGTAATAAATATAAAGCGGACGAAGTCCCGGTCAGAAGTTAGTTATGAATATAACAATTAAATAATTACAGTGGGATAATTGCGTAACACGCTATCAGTAGCAATGGCTTTTTGACAGTTCAGCAACATTAATTGCGTTATTAACGTTGAGGGGTTTGTGGCTAAGTTGCAACAGCCGCACGGGTCGTTCGTTCAGGTTAAGCTACGTTTGCCGCGGTTAGTCCGTGGATGGGTGACCATCTTTACATATCAAAATCCTTCCGTGCCTCGGAAAGCACGTTTAGCCGTTGGTCCCGGCTGTCTTTCGTAGATCTTAGACCGTCGTTACGGGTCGTCAGAAGCCCGAAAGTCTGACAACCAGTCTTACCAAGGGATATCGTATTACCCAGTAACAGGGTTCAGATAGGCAGTCGCTCCATGTAAAATACTGGTACTCAGCTGCATCTGGGTAGATTAGTCAGATGATGATTTACGTTGTTGAGTAGACAAATTTAACGAACATACTATGTTATGGATAATATTCTTCAAAATGATTAAGATTGTGATCGAGAGTGCAATTATGTTGCTGGTTGCTATGCAAAATATTGTAACAAAAATTCATGTGACAATAATTTTGTCTAGACATGTGATAAATACCAACCCGCACTAGGCTCGCGTGGTAGATTACTGCCCACTCCCTCTCACCGAGAGGAGGCCTGTGTCCCAGCAGTGGGAACAATATAGGCAGATTATGAATGATGATTATGGCTGCCTATCTGACCTGCACAACCCAGTTACTGGGTAACATACGTTGGTTCGACTGGTTGTCAGACTTTTTTGAGCCTCTAACTACACGTAAGGACTATCTAAAATCTATGAATGACAGCCGGGACCAACGGCTTGACGTGCTTTCTGAGGCAAGGAGGGATCTCGATACATAAAAGAAAGAAAATACATTTATTTAGCACAGTTTAAAAGGCACGGAATAGGTATACAGCAGGAAAGAGTAAAATAAAAATAAATTTAAAAAGTGTAAGGTGTAAAGTCAGAAACTAGCATTATAGTGTGCCTCGCGGCTGCGCCAAAAAGGACCAGTTCAGCAAAATGCCAGACTACTAGTGCATAACGCTGGTTATCAACTAATGGAACTAATGGAAGGTCATCCATCCTCGGACCAACCTCAGCAAGCATAGCTTAGCGAACGATCGACCCGCTGCTGTTATTATTTAGCCCCTTATACTATATCTTTGTCTACCCTTCATAATGTTCCTATATAGCCTTGATTATCTTTCTAAGAGTAAGCATCTTCCAATTCTTCTTTGTGTGTATTTTCTAAAATATCGAGAAAGCAGACATAAATGATTATTCCTCGGTGTTATGGAAAAAGTTTCAATAAAACGTGCTCGAGTGTTTTCTTTAGCTGTTCATAAACTTGGAATGGAAATATTAGAGGCATGCCGTCGGCGAATTGGAGAGTTACCGAAGAATGTTTTTTCACATGTTTTACATCTAAGGGGGCGTCCATTAATTACGTGAAGTGTTCTAGGAGGAGAGGGGATCAAGCTAATTCTTTCCAAATCTCACTTAAGGAGGGGGAGTCTTGACAAATATCACGTAATTATTTTTCTCGCCGAAAACGGTGTAAAATTGCGTGAAAAATTATTTCTACAATAAAATATGGCCAAATCTGAGATAAAATAATACACTGATAAAAAAATTAACTTGACTCAAGAGCCAAAATCTTGAACCAAGAATACCATTTTGAAGAAAATGAAAATTACGGCAATGTTCACAAATACTAGTCTTTGATAGTCTTCAATAAAAGTTGTAGTATACAGGTTGTGTTTTTGTTTTCTCAATAATCCAACACGTTTACAGCCCAAAATAGAAGTTTTGAAGAATTTCGCGTGAGATTAGGGTAGGGGGGAGGGAGTTGAGGAAAATCTTACGATATCTCACCAAGGGGGGGAGGGTCGAAAAGTTCTCAAAAATGCCTCACGTAATTAATGGACGTCCCCTAAGTTATGTCAAAGATTGATATGTATGGATTGCTTTTGTTCGATGTAGATCGTGTATTAAAAGAATGCTCAAGGTTAAAAGTAGGAGATGGTATTTGTTTTTTTTTGTGTTTCTACAAAACGAAAACAGAAAGATACCTAGATTTTTTTGCTCCGTGCACACAATTTAGAAGGGCTTATGGTGACGAATGAAGTAATAAGGTTAAGCTACACTTGCCGCGGTTGGTACGAAGATGGTTGACCATTTTTACATACCAAAATCCCTCCTTCCCTCAGAAAGCACATAAAGCCGTTAGTCCCGGCTGTCATTCGTAGATATTTGACAATCGTTACGGGTCAACAGAAGCCCGAAACTCTTAGGCGATTATCACACAGCACCGCGCACCGCCGCGGAGGGCGGTGGCGGTAAAGCGACCGCGCGGTCGGTCGGTGTACGTGTGTTAGGCATCAACGGATTTAATAGGGGGCAATGCGACATGAGATCCGTTTTACTGCCTACCGCGGCGGTGCGCGGTGCCGTGTGTTAATCGCCTTACAACCGACTGGTTGTACGATACCCCTTGGTGAGATCTCTCCAAGGGATATCGTTACCCAGTCAATTGGTTGTGGAGAGTGACAGAATACAGTAAATTGTGAATAGTGATCAGTTAATCACAAATTAGATTAAATTTAAAGTCATGTAAACAACGTGTGTGGTTGCAATAACTTGCTTTCTCTAGGGAGAGTTTGACCCCATCGATGCTTATATCCTTGGTGCAATAAATTGTAGTCAATGGGATAGGCAAACGTAACTTTTTATATTAGGTACTAAATTCAATGACTAACTATACAAATAAATACAAAACAAAAAGAGACTTGTGCGTCGAAATACTCGCCCGCATCACTGACATCCGGAAAAGTGCCCAGAAGACTGGCAGTATTGCCACGTTGAATGGCAATGCTAATTCTTTGGCCACAGAACGACCCGGTTGCTGGTCACATAAAGTGTCAAATGAGAAATAAAATCGGTAATTGTTTCGACAAATCAAAAGAATTTAACCCCCGAAAACTGAAAAGCAAAAAAATAAGAAGCTAAGTAATTTTGAGTCGGCGCCAAATAAACAAAATAATTAATTAATTTGATTTGGTTATTTCTATAAATTTAAGGTAATTTAATGATCTTTGTTCATTGATTGTTTGGCGCTGACTCAAAATTACTTAGGCTTCTTATTTTTTACTGTTCAGTTTTTTCGGTGGTTAATTTTTTTTTGTTAAAACGTTTTTATTTTATAATTTTTTGTGCCTATAATCTACTTACTATATACATGCTTGCAAAATCGGACTATTCTGTAAGAAGTTATGCATTACAATCAGTGAGTGAACAATCAATCATCCCCTGTTTTTCTACCTTTAGGAATGGTTTTTTTTTTTCAAATTTATATGGGACCAATTTCGGGATATATCCTTTCCAATAAAAAAATAATTATCAAAATCGGACTGCTCTGTAAAAAGTTATGCGTGGTCACACATAAAAAAAAAATATACGCGTCAACTTGAAAACCTCCTCCGTTTTTTTTAGTCGGTTGAAAAGAATGTAAAAAGTCACGGATCAAAATAAAAGATCAGAGGGGCAATTCTCGTAATTTCAAGGACGTTCACAGTCCTGATCTGTCTCAATGTATCAAAATACCTCGAGTTTCCATATTGACAAGTTTTTGACATTTGATGGTCGCCGAGTTGGGACTGCGATTAGATTTTGAACGTTTTTAATTACGAGAATTGGCTTTCTGCTCTGTTATAAAATATTCCGGAACAGAATTAAAAGTCCGGTAACGTTTAACCGGCCATTTTTAATTAAACTGTCGATTTCGTAAAAAGAACTCCGACTTCAAAGTCGTTGATTGAATGCCAAACTTGATTCGATTCATGGAATTAGTATGTACCTACTTTATTCAATTATTCTGTTTGATGTGACCGTCGATTTTTGTAGGAGGGTAGGCAAGGCCTACCGGATGTAACTGTCAGATGCAAAAAGCAGATGGTTCCGAAATGTAGAAACCTTACATATTTTAAAATAGATACTTTAAAACGTAGCATTAATAATTTGATAAGTACCTATAGGTCCCGAACCAGCACATCACTCATTTTAGCCAAAAACCGAGTACTGCTGGACATGGCCTCCGACAATTTAGGGGTTTGCCAAAATCGCCACGCTTGACAGGCGGGTTGGCGATCTCAGTATGATGGTAAAATGCATGGAGATCGCTGCCGCCCTTTAGTAAATTCCTTAGTCACCTTTTACGACGGTACGGTCACGGTACCCATGGGAAGAAATGGCACGTAACTATCTGCAGCATTTTCCGCGACTGTACGCTTAGATCTTTTAAACTACGCAACGGATTTTCATACGGTTTTCATCAATACACAGAATGATTACAGAGAAAGGTTTATATTTATAATACGCGGGTACGGCAAATAGCTGGGTCAATTATAATTAAAGGATAAAGATTATAGACATTTACATGATTTTATCTCAATGTGTAGGTAGGTATATTCTTTGATGCTGAATGTAAATTATGTCAATCTCTATACTTAAAGCTGAAGAGTTTGTTTGTTTGGTTGAACGCGGTAATCTCAGGAACTACTAGTCCGAATTCCTATTATTGATCCTATTTATTGAGGAAGTAGGTTATATAATATCACGCTACAATTAAAAGGAGTGGAGCAACAACGATAAATGTTCGAAAACTGGCAGGCAATTCGATGCGACGGGAAGGGTCAGGGGAGCAAAATTTTGACGCGGATGAAGTCGCGGGCAGAAGTTAGTTGGTTATACTCAGTGTTTTACCAAACATCATAAAATGAATTTTCTACTTCAAGTATCAAGACTGTTTTGAAAAACGTACATAAGTCCTGAAACCCTGCAAAGTCAACGATCGTATTTCAAGACTAAAGGATTGCAATCGTATGGACTTTCTAGGAATATGACGTCACTACTATTAGCCTTTTTCTATCTATCCTGTCTCGCCTTCCGTTGTACGCACGGCCACACATTAAGCTATAAAAATCCAGTACAAGCTGACATCTAATTGTACGAAAAGCCTATAAAATCCGAGGTCAGCTAAAATTGGAAATGTATAGCTTGACCTGTAGCCGTGGGTACGTTGTTCACAGTCATAACCATAAATAACTATGAACAGCTCGGTAATCATATCTGATTTCAAAATGTATCCATTAATATCTGTGATTAAGATGACGGCAAATAAAAGTGATAATTTGTTGAAGGTATGTACAATACCTAGTACAATACAATTTATTTAATCATTTAATTCGAGCAACAAGACTCATAGTGTTAGTAACAAAGACAAAAACAGAAACAGATTATGATATCACTGCTGCAAGGTGACAGGCCCAGCTTAAACCTTGCAGCAGTGGTTCACAAACTCACTATCCAGCCTACTAGCTATCATAGATAGGATGCTGTTGGCGCTGCCCCGCACTCTACGGACCAGGGATGCGCATCGTTTCCGCATCACCGTGTAGAAACAATCCACGTGAGCTTCAGCAAACATCCCTGATGCGCTGCAGTATCGGGGCAGCCCCATCAGCACCCTGAATGCGTTATTAATAATAATAATATAATATTCCACAACTATCACACAACGTCATCTAGTCCCAAGCTAAGCAGAGCTTGTGTTATGGGTACTAGACAACTGATAAACATACTTATATATTTCTAAATACATACATATTATAGATAAATTACACCCAGAAACAGAACAAATGATCGTCCTCATCACACAAACATTTGTCCTGGGTGGGAATCGAACCCACGACCTCCAGCATAGAAGTCAGGATCGCTAACCACTAGACCAACATGCCTGTGTGTATTGAACGCGAAGGGCGCTGTATGATTTATGAGTATAATGAACCCACAAACTACAAGTGTAAAAAGACGTGCAGTACGCACTGAATACAGTGCGCTTGACTTCGTTCGAGGCACGTCTGAATCTGCAGGCAATCATGTTAGCTCTCACACACAGCGCCCTCCGCTCCCTATCAATATCCTCATCATCTTTGAGGTCAGTGGTCAATACGTGACCCAGATATTTAAATCGGTCTAACCTCATAAGGGGTATACCGTTTATTGTAACTGATGGTACTGCTTCTGGATATTTACCCCTGGCCCCAAAGACCATGACAACACTCTTCTTAACATTATATGCCAGACCCTTTTTACACGCTTTATATTAGTTTCACTTGTATGTTTGTTTGTAACCGACTCCTTATAGTGCGATTTTGACCCATTTTAAACGACCAGATTTTATTTAAACTCTGTAGACTTATCGAGGACCGATGACAATACTATAATTTCATAAATTTGTGCCATTATCCTTGCCAGGGTTACCAGGACAGCAAAAAACTGTCTTCGAAAACTACGCTGACATACGTCACAAACTACGCTGACATACGTCTCAAAATTTGAAACACCCTAAAAAAATAGAAAATAAATAATAGTTTAAAAATAAAAACTTTTTTGCAAAAAAAAACAACCGACTTCCTTAAAAACACTACAAAGTGAAAAATAACTTTAATTTCGGTAGTCGGTGTCTTAGGATCTGTATTTATGGTTTTTTTGCCACCGACTTCCGAAATTAAAGTTATTTTTCACTTTGTAGTGTTTTTAAGGAAGTCGGTTGTTTTTTTTTGCAAAAAAGTTTTTATTTTTAAATTTTTAGTTGTGGTATTCACCCTGCACTAATTCCAAACAAACAATGCATATTTATGCGATAGCAGAAATCGCGGTTGATTTCCTGTCATTTTTTAAAGAGTTCCGGTGTCTGTCTCCCGAACTCATCATCAGATCCATATGAAAATTATATGGGACCATTTTGGAATAAACCCCTTTCGAACAAAAAAAGAATTTTGCAAATCCGTCTAAACTTGCCTATAATATTCAAAGAATTATCCCCTAACCTTCTAACCTTTCACTGTAAGTTCCTATATGTACTGTTCACCGATGAGGAGTTCCATGCGGTATCTTCGAAGACTATAATTAGTTCACCACAGATGGATACATAGAACCAGCAATTATTTTTGATCTTTAGTACAATATCCAAATCACATTACGTGTACTGTTTGTTTTTGAGGAGTTCCTTCGTTTATCTCCCAAGGTATACATCAAATCTTCACAAAATTAATATGGGACCACCTCAGGAGTATACCCTTACGAATAAAAAAATAATTTTCAAAATCGGTTGACTATTGGCGGAGAAATCGGTGAACATACATAAAAATAAAAAAAAATAAAAAAAATACATACAGTCGAACATATAACCTCCTCCTTTTTTTGAAGTCGGTTAAAAAACTAAAAAACACGCTTCTATAGAAAACCAAACTAAAAAGTAGAAAATAATGAAAAAAAAAGCGTGGGGTGCTTTTTAAGGTATTTTTATATTGATATCAGGCACCCCACGCTTTTTATTTTCTATTATTTAGTTTGGTTTTCTATGGAAGCATGTTTTTTAGTTTTATTAAACTATTATTTATTTTCAATTTTTTTTTTTTGTGGGAAATAATCAAATGGCGTCCTCCACTCTGGGAGGAGCGGCCTTTTACTGACTGAAACCCACGGTAACTCTTTCTAACAAATCAGCTACCCTGGCAGGCATCGGCCCATACCGGATGACATTTTTTACCGTCTCGACCTTCATATGGTGTGTTGTGTAACTAGAATAGAAGGCAGGAAGGCCTTCAGATTCATCGTAGGTGACTAAAGGAGCGCGGGACGCGGGTGGACAGGGATGCGTGTGCGGCTCGTGCGCCTGCGAAAGATCAATGAGGCCGCCTATCAACCGGCTTCAAAGGGTAGGACCACGCTCCGAAATCAATGATACATACCGCGCATTGAGTAGGGTGCGTATGATTTGAGTTTCGATAGATTTAAAAAAAAAAAATGTTTTTTTTTCCAAATTTCTGTTTTTGTTGTTCTAGTATGAAAATGTTACTTTAAATGTGTAGTATTTATTGCTAGATCAATTTCATTACATGTTATTCAAAATTAAAAATATTAAAAAAATTTATGCCAAAAGCTTCTACTCCGTTCACCTATTACCCCCATTTTTTTTCAAGACGCTAAAAAAAGTCACCCAGTATAAGCATTTTCTTGAGAAGCAGGCCATATGGGCGGCGCGCGGGTCACATATATTTTTATGCAGCTGGCCACACTAGAATTTGTTGCAAGAGTTGTGGAACGCCGGCCGCCCACGTGGCCTGCGGAGATAAGTTTTAAAAATCATATTGGCTTGCAATGAAATAATTTATGTGGGCGGCCGGCGGACCACATGGCGGTGAGAGTGTTAAGGCGCGCGTGGAACACAACGCGCGCGTTCTTTGCTGAGCGTTATCTCTGTTACTCATAAATAACGCTCTACAAAGACGAAGTTTTTTTTTTTTTCAGTCTCTTTCTAAAGCTCGATGTGTGTCAATTACTGTGCCAATATTTTTGAGCAGAGCACTGCACTTAGTGATCCTATACAATTTAATTACTGAACAAGCAGAGAGCAAAGGAACGTAGTATCGATTTCAATGCAGCGCGTAAACAAATTATCAATCCGCTCGAATCAATTAGTGCCTGCATAAAACCATGTTTACATTTTACAACGTAAACCAATCTATGTAGAAACTCTAAGCCTGCCCTAAAAAAAAGTTTATTGTTAAATACATCTATACCAATATTATAAAGCTGAAGAATTTGTTTGTTTGTTTGTTTGATTGATTGAACGCGCTAATCTCAGGAACTACTGGTCCGAATTGAAAAATTCTTTTCTTCTTTTGTGTTGGGTAGCCTATTTATTGCGGAAGGCTATAAGCGATATAACATCACGCTACAACCAAGAGGAGCTGAGCAGTAATGAAAAATGTTGCAAAAACGGGGAAAATCGCACGGGTAGGCGATTCGACGCGACGGGAAGGGTCGGGGGACAAGAAATTTAACGCGGACGAAGTCGCGGTCAGAAGCTAGTACATAAATAAACTCACGCCTTTTTCCCATGGGGGTAGGCAGAAACTACGGAACGCCATTTGCTATGTTCCATACATACTCCTTTTGCCTCGTTCATAATAATATGTCATATACACACGCCGGTTGCGAGTACTATGCACCTGACCTTTCTGAAAAACGCCACCTATATTTTACCAGCCCACAAAATGGCATAGAATATGCAGTAGAACATTTCATTGCTTATTAAATTGCGGACTAAATTATTAATGGTATTATTAATTGTACTAATTAGCGATTAACCGCAGCTTTGAAAGCTGAGTAAACAAATTCATTAACGATAAGGGCTTTTAATTTTGTTTTGGATACTGTTCGCGAAATTGTTGTGTATTTTTACTGATAGTGAAAACGCTTTATTTTTTGCATCGATCGGCAGTTGGTACAGCTGAAATTTGAAATCAATACATAGGTATATAAATGAATTAATATTTATTACATTACATCACACTTTATTTATCAACTTTAAAAAAAAGATGAGACTTTCAATTCAGTTTTTTTTTTATTTATATGTTTGTTACCTACCCCAGAAGTCCCTTATTTATAAACCGATTTAATCTTCTTTGGTTTAAAAGGGCGGGTGGTACCACGGGTGGTACCATATAAATTTGGTCAAGTTCTGGTTAATGGTTTTTGACTTCGCTTCAGTTATACATATTTTTCTACTTAGTTTATGTTGAGTAATGAAATAAAAAAAATTAAAAAAAAACTTCCTTTCTAGATTTATTCAGAACTTTAAATCACCCTGACAATTACATTAGGGGACCCCAACGATTGATAAGTTATGGTTTTTGGAAATTATTAAAAAATATATCTGTTCCACGAACAATTACAAAAACAGCTGATCGATTAGGGACATTGACCTTCGCCGATAGAATGATGAATTTTGTTTTTGTTTGTTCATTAGTTTTCAATTTCGATACCCAACCCGTAGGTAAAGTACTGCTACCTTATTTTGTTTGACAATGTATAAAGTCGTGAAGCAAAAACTTTGTACCCCTTTTTACGAAAATTACGCGGACGAAGGTGTATGAAAGGCACCGTTATAATGTATAAAGAGAAGGTGCGCAGAAAGCTAATATTTTTTATTTAAATGAATTAAGGTCTAATTTTAATTACTGGGCGACCACATATTTCAATATAAATTCACATTAAGTTATGATACCACAGGTCAGGGGTCACCGCACAGACAAAGATAAGTTCATTCAACAGTTCCTCGAATTCAACAAACAAATATGTTGACATGCTTTGTAGTGTAATAAACGATGGAGATAATAATTTTTATTAGGTACTTATATTAGTTTCGATCTAGTTTTGAGCCCTGGAGCGTTTTATGCTTGGCGACAGGCTTATAGACCGAGAATCAAAACGAGATACAAAAACGTACGAAGGTCTGCGATATCGGAAAGCGTAATTATGTTTTTTTTTTTGGAATGTTTTTATTGTAACGATAATTTGAATTAGAATTATTTAATAATGTGTGATAATTGTTAGATAATTTATTATAATCAGCATGTTTGTACCAGCATAATATTTGTACGCCGATGACGGCTAGACATAGCGTTCTTTAACCATTACAACATCTGAACCTAACCTATCTACATATGTTCAAATAATAAAAATATTTGTATTTGTAATAAGGAACTCAAACGTGCAGAGATGGCAGGTGGAGTAAGGCTGTGACAGAATGGCGTCCAAGGACTGGAATACGAGACGTTGGTCTTACGGCGGCGAAATGGGCGGATGATATTGTTGTCATCGCGGGTAAAACCTGCACCCTAATTGCGAAACGCACAATTTATCAGAATCTGAATGGGATTGAAGATTATTTCTAAACCATTGCGTCATTTGTTCGAATAAATTGTCGGCTCAGCAACGTAAATAATGCAATGAATGTTGTTTAACTATGAATATTAAACCGATTCCTACCGATAAAGAGTTCCGCAATTACCCCTCTGGATAAGGCTGGCACGGGAGCGTTTCTTACGTTTTTTTGTAATTTTCGGGTCGGTTTTATGTTGATATGATTCGCGACCGTAACAAATAAGGCTTAACAAAATTATATGTAATCATTGATCATTAAGATCAATGTAACCCGCATTTAATCCTATTCAATGACTTTTTCAAGAAATAGTCATTACGTGAATCATTTCTTGTTCACATACAACCTGCATATTGCAAAAAACGTAAGAAAAATTTAAGTTTACCAGCTACGTTGGTGCTTTCCCTTTAAATATTAGCACATATTTATATTAGGTTGGGGAAAAAGTATTTTCGCATTATAGTATGTATGAACTTGTAATAAAATCTCTTTGGCTATACTATTTGTATCTGGCTGGTTTTGGTATCATTGAAAGTTTAAATTTTAAAGAACATAATTCCAAATTCAAATTAGGAAAATGTGAGATTTTCATTTGTTTTTCGTACCGTCAAGATGAGTCAATCTAATGAATAAATTCGAAACATTTTAAAATTTTACTACAAAAAAGGTAAAAATGCAACGCAAGCCGCGAACAAAATTTGCGATGTTTATGGACCTAGTGTAGTGTCTGTGAGAGTAGCACAAATTTGGTTTAAGCGTTTTCAATCCGGAAATTTTGATGTCAAAGATGCACGTCGCTCTGGTCGCCCTATTACGGATAAAATGGATGCCATTTTTGAAAAAGTGGAGCAAGATCAGTAGTTACGACGTAGCTGAACAACTGGAAATTGACCACAAAACAGTTTTGGCGCAATTGAAAAAAACTGGGTACACAAAAAAGTTCGACATTTGGGTACCTCACGAGCTCACTGAAAGAAACCTAATGAACCGTGTACTCATTTGTGATTCTTTATTACGACGTAATGAAACCGAACCATTTTTGAAGAAGCCGATAACTGGTGATGAAACGTGGATCACGTATGACAAGAACGTGCGAAA
This sequence comes from Aporophyla nigra, assembly GCA_947507805.1. Classification (NCBI taxonomy): domain Eukaryota; kingdom Metazoa; phylum Arthropoda; class Insecta; order Lepidoptera; family Noctuidae; genus Aporophyla; species Aporophyla nigra. Next base: position 17,337,358 of record OX382292.1, on the reverse strand, counting down.
TAGGTCGTGGTCAAAGGCCGGTCAGGCTTTACAGACTGTGGCGAAACCCGGGTTAACTCGCAACAAGGTGATGCTGTGTGTGTGGTGGGATTGGAAGGGCATTATTCATTATGAGCTGTTACCACCAGGCAGGACCATCGATTTTGAACTCTACTGTGAACAACTGATGAGATTAAAGCAAGAAGTTGAGAGAAAGCGGCCGGACTTAATCAACAGAAGGGGTGTGGTTTTTCATCATGATAACGCTAGACCTCACACATCTTTAGCCACCCAACAAAAATTAAGAGAGTTTGGCTGGGAGGTGTTAGTGCATCCGCTGTATAGTCCTAACCTTGTACCTTCAGATTTCCACCTGTTTCGGTCTCTTCAGAATTCTTTAGGCAGTGTCAGATTAACATCACGAGAGAACTGCCAAAACCACTTGTCGCGGTATTTTGACCAGAAGTCCCAAAATTTCTATAGCAATGGGATCATGTCCCTACCTACAAGATGGCAAAAAGTTATCGAACAAAATGGTACCTACATAATAATAATAATAATAATAAATAGCCATTTAATCGGATCTAACAGATTACATTTTTGACAAATATTACAAATATATAACTTAGAAAATTAAAATAGTTTACACTAGAACTTAGTTTATTATTTGTTGCTTAGCAATTTTCTGCAGATCTGTTTGCCAATCGGCAAAGGCCTCCTCCAACCTCTTCCATTCAGACCTTTCTTGAGCCACTCTATTCCACATCACTCCTGCCACTAGCCTTATATCATCATCCCACCTTTTTTGCGGTCTACCTCGCTTCCTTTTACCGTCTCTGGGATACCATCTTGTCACTGTTTTACTCCATTTATCTGGGCCTCTCATCACATGCCCTGCCCATTTCCATTAGAGTCTTCTGATTTTTAAGGTTACGTCAGTTGTTTGTGTTTTATTTCTAATGACACAGCTTTTTAGTCTTTCTGATTTCTTGACGTTCAACATACTCCTTTCCATTGCGTACTGGCAGGATGCGAGTTTGTTTGCCATTTCTAGAGTTAGAGCCCATGATTGGCATCCATACACAAGAACGGGTAGTATGCAGGGTACCTACATACTTTAGTTAAATGTAAATAAACTTTATTAAAAAAATGTTTTGATTTTTTTTTTTAAATGCGAAGAAACTTTTTCCCCAACCTATTAAAACATGGTAAATACAGGGTCAAATTATCAGAAACTTATAAACTAAAAGTAGACAAAAAATATATATTTTGTTTTTAACTCATGTTCAAAACTTTTACTGACCCTGTTGTTATACTATTTGGAAATTCTTAATAAATCTAAGTTCTAACAAAAATGACAAAACCAGCTGACCGAATACGGTCATTGATTAACCTTCGCCCATAAAAGGATGCTTTTTAAGGTTCCGCACCTCAAAAGGAAAAAGCGGAACCCTTATAGGATCACTTTGTTGTCCGTCCGTCTGTCAAGACCCCTTTTCTCAGGAACGCGTGAAGGTATCAAGCTGAAATTTATATTAAATACTCAAATCTATTGTTCCTTGGAGCTGTGAAAAAGTCAGACTTCTAAGCTAACGCAATCAAAAGATATAGCTGTTTATGCCACAAATTTCCACAAATTTTCGAAACTCGTAAGGGAATCAAAACCTAAAGGGTACTTCCAGTCGATCTAGAATTTTGAAATTTGGTACGAAGCAGCGTCTTATAGCACAAATAAAGGAAAAATTGCGAAAACCGTAAATTTTTAGTTACATCATATAATAAAAATATTTTTTTAAATTTTAAACTTTATTCCTTCCTACAGGTTTGTACGGAACCCTCGGTGCGCGACTCCGACTCGCACTTGGCCGGTTTTTTTGTTTTCTCATTAATATTGGATATCGATACCCAAAGGTAAGTAAGTAGGTCGTTGAGTTCGAACCCAAGCAGGCGCTTTACTTTATGTAAATTATTTCATCACCACTGCTCTCAAAACTGTGAAGGAAAACATGTGAGGAAACCGGCATGTCTTAGAACCAAAAATTAGAAGACATGTGACATCTACCAACCCGCACTGGGCCTGCGTGGTAGATTATGGCCAGCTCCCTCTCACCGAGAGGAGGTCTGTTTCCCAGCAGTGGGAACGTTATAGGCTGCTGATGATACCCAAAACATCGATAAAGAATTGCAAACTAATTTAATTTGACCCTGTACAAAGTAGTTTTATCAATTTCGAAATATTAAATAACTGAAAGGGTCAAGACTGTTGGATCGTAGTTCGTTACAGCGATAGGGCTATACGTATAATATGTATTGGAGCTAGTTCAGTTATCATCAGAGACAATTGAAGTGTGGTCGGTGTTGTGTTATCTTGGTGACCTCTTAAAAGAAACGATAAATAAATTAAAAATAACGAGGAGACTAGTGATTTTAATTGAATTGTGGGATTAAAATTGTAAGTATTAAATTCTATTTTTTCGACATAAACGTTAGCTTGGAGGTTCAGTTTAAACTTATTTTAAACGCTAATGAATGGGGTTCCACGCTGCTGGACTGCCACGCGGGGCTGGCAATCGTGTTTTTTTTTAAATTGTTTTAAATAACTGTTACAAAAATGAATAACTAATTCGTAAATAGGCAGGAAGGAATAACTTGTAAAAAATAAAAAAATATCCCATTTGTACTAAGTCAACGTATGACGGTGCGTCAGAAAAGCACGTAAAGCCGTTAGCCCCCGCTGGAGGAGACGCCCCGGGCGTCGGGAGTCGATCGCGGACTCCCGGCCACCTTAGGCGCGAGCTTGCGGGCGGCGACCAATGGGTAGCTCACCGCCCGGTAAGGACCAGGCCCGTGTCGACGGCGCGTAGTGTTCCACGCGCGCCTCAAAGAGATGTCAGCGAAACAGAAGGGGTCTGCTAGGACTGATGCCTGCCAGGGTCGCGAGATTTGTTCGAAAGAGATACCGTGGCCCTGGCACATGGGCAACTGAAGGAACACGGGTGGGTTTTAGTCAGTAAAAGTCTGACACGCCCTTCCGCTCCACCCAAGAGCGCGAGACGTCACAAAAAAAAGCCGTTAACCCTGGCTGTCATTCGTGGATCTTCGACAGTCGTTACGGGGCTTCAAAAGGCCAAAAGTTTGACAACCAGTCTTACCAAGTGGTATCGTATTACCCAGCAATTGGTTTGTGGAGTTCTGATGCAAATCGCTTCATGTAACATACTGGTATTCAGATGCATCCGGTTAAGCTAGAAGCCGACCCCAACACAGTTGGGTAAAGGCTAGGGAGATGATGATGATGTACAGGGTTCTTTTCATTCGTCATTAGATGTACAGACGCCAGCACATCAAGCTACCCGAAACTATCAAAATTTCCCAATCAATCTTGAACCTAATATTGTAGCGATAAAGTCGAAAATCTATTAAAGAAATTTGACAGATTGTAGTAGCTTTTTGTGCTGGCATCTGTACAGTCAAGAAAATTAAGTGTTAAACAAATTGATGCCCTACGTCAATGAGCTGTATTATAACCATTTCATGTAACTGTCAAAGAAATACTGTTGTGATTTGAATAGACGGACAGTTTAAGTAGGTACTTATTTGGCTAGACTATTTCCCTTAATGAACTATTTGATGCATTTACCCGTATAAAAGTATTCTAAAGTGTATTGAATCATGATACCTACTGAGTTTGAATAATTTGAAGTGCCGTAAGCCCCCGTGCCCGCGGATGTAAAAGTATCGCAGATTTTGTCGTGCATTGGAATTCCAACTCTCGGTGTTGACCTGATCGTTCAGAATCCAACATCCAACATGCCGAAAACACGCTGTTGGTTTTTCAACTCTCGGCGATAACCAGTACGTTGAAACAAAAATGCGCGAAAAATATCGCTCATGTGAACCTACGTAATTAATATTTCGTTTGAATTCTTGAGATGGGTAGGCAGAGGTGTTAATCACATTTCACGAATTATTAAAAAAATAAAAAAAGTTGAACGAAAACAAAAGCAGCATAATGATGCGATATTAAAAAATAAATGTCGCGGTGCTGGTATTCTGATAGGGCCCACTGTGATGTCACGATAAAGGTAAATGCACAAAAATCAACCGCACCGTATTCGAGAAGCCCTTCTTAGTTCTTACGAGTGGATTAGTGTGCGTGTGTGTGTGTGTGTGTGTGCGTGGGTGTGCGTGGGTGTGTGTGCGTGTGTGTGTATGTGTGTGTTACATAGGATATCAAACAAGAAATGATATAATTCGGTTCTTTCGGCTCCTTCGCTATCTTCTGGTTTAATAACTGCGTTTACTTTGAGGTATAATATGTATAAATAAACTTTATTGTTGTACCCGATGCTTCGCCCGCGTGGATGACGAGAATTATCCCACGGCAACATGTTACCGGGATAAAATATAACGTCAGCTATCTGCCAGTGAAAGTCCCGGCAAAAAATAATCAAGTCGTTTCGGAGAATAGTCAAAACAAACTGACGCAAATTGAAAACACTTAAACTTTCACATCCATTTAGTACAAAAACTGTTGGTTTGACATTACGAACAGACACTTATTTTTTAAAATTTGTATGGTATAGGTTCATAATGAGCCTATATTGTTCCCACTGCTGGGACGTGGGACACAGGCCTCCTCTCTGTGAGAGAGAGGGCTGTAACCACGTGGGCCCAGTGCGGATTGGTAGATGTCACATGTCAGGTATTCGAAATTTTGGTTCTAGAACATGCTGGTTTCTTCATGATGTTTTCCTTCATGGTTTCGAGAGCATTAGTGATGAAATTATTTACACAAAGTAAAGCGCTCTGTAGGATTGTATAGATGTAAAGATTGTATAGATAGAAATAGAGGTTGGCATCTCCTAGTGCCCTCTTTAAGTCAACTCCTAATTTAGACAAACTGTTATTTATTTCTTACAACTCAAGTCCATTACAGAATATTCTTTAATGACTTCCGACCTTTTTCAGTTACAATAAGAATAATGCTAAAAGGGTGCATGAGTCTTATTATTGTAGCATTATGTTTATTTTTATGATAAAAGAAAGCAATTAGAGGTGCCCGAGACCTTTCTTCCCGGCTTCGTAAATCGCTGGAGGTGTAGCGCAAATAGTTTTTAATCAAATCTTTCTGAAGATTATAAATGTGAAGATATTGTTTATGAAGTGAAAATAAGCAACTCAGTTTATGTAGTTGTATTAAAAACAAATTGTAAGGAACCAACTGACAGATTGCGTTCTTAGGTTTGGTCGTGTATTAATGGAAATGGCAGTACTTTTAGTATCCTAATCTTACGTGGGCACTTATGAATCATAAACCTACATGGGCACTTATGAAACATAAACCTACGTGGCCACTTATGAAACATAAACCTACATGGCACTTTAAAACATAAACCTAAACGGGCACTTGTGAAAAAAACCGACATGTGCACAAATGAAACAACCCTACATGGGAACTTATGCAACATAAACCTACATGGGCACTTATAAAACATAAACCTACATGGGCACTTATGAAACATAAATCTATTTACAAGAGCACTTACGAATCGTCAGAAGCTAGGTGCACGGTTCCAATTGATCGTTGCCTATGGAGAAGAGCGGCAAGAAACTCTACGGTTACTCTTTAAAAATAATTTTCTTTTATAATGTTTTCTAATTTCAGTGTTAATAGGTATGGGAGGACAGTGTAGGCCTGTGTAGGTCAATAAGTACTAGGTACTTAACCAAAATACATGAGATAAGGTCCTTTACCATTTAAATTGCTGATCGATATCAAGTATAATATATGTAGTTAATTATAGTTGATGAAATGATGTATTAAGACGTTAACTTCCTACTTTAAATTGCTCTTCTTTTTTCCAGATAAACATGTCTCCAAATAAAGTGCTGTTATCGATAACGATATTGCTATCGTTGGTATATAAATGTAAGTAGAAAACAAAAGTATGTGAGTAAAGTTTATTGACATGGTCATGATCCGACTAATCCAATGCGGACGTGTTTGCATATTCTGTGTATTGACTAGCGCGGCGCAAGCTGTCGCACGTAATTTTCTCGCCATGAGTAGTGAACTAGTGGCGAATGAGCTGCTGGCGTTCCTGCAGCAGAAACTGGATGTGATGGACGAGGTGTCCGCTGTCCAAATCTGCGCAACGAATTTCAGCGAGGAGGACATAGCTGCTGCTAAGCTGTTGTTGTTCAACGTGCTAAACAAGCGCGACCAGATGGTGTCCCGCCGGCGTGACGGGACTAAGAGAAGCCTGCAAGATATTATCACGCTGTTCAAGGAGACCGACCCGGACGACGTGCCGACGTTTGTGGCGAAGGAGCTGCACAAACTTCCTCCTGTCACTTTCGACCATGTCGATGTAACGAGTCTTCTGAAGGACATTGTCTTTCTGAAATCCCGCCTCGCGGATGTTCTAGCGAAGTTAGAAGCATCCCAGAACACTGTCGCCGATTTGCGTAAAGAATTTAGCGAGTTGCGCAATGGGTTGACGGTATCTAGGTCATCAGTCGATGCGTCAAACGTAAACATGTGTCGCGGAGCTGGCCTCGATGTATCGCCGTCAAATTCCGCGTCAGCAGTTTCGTCGTTAGCGCATCCATCGTTTGCCGAGCTTGCAGAACGCCCTGCCCGCGTGCCTCGCAGCCCCGCGCCCGTCAACGCGGCTCCTCCACGCACCGCCGCCCGAGCCCCTCGCCCCGTCCCGCTGCCAGTGACTGCAGCCTTGACGAAACCCTCACAAAAGGATTTCGCTAGCGTCACTGCGAGTGCTTCAGGCGTTCCAACTAAGCCTAAGCCGGATAATGAGGGTTTCGTGACGGTGCAAAGGAGGAAGCGCCGTTCGCGAGCGAACAAGAACCGCTGCGGGAAAGCTACTGCGAAGTCCGATGTCAGCTTGCGCGCTGCAAAGCCGAACACTCCGGTGTACATTTCTCGCCTACACTACACCACTAAGGCGGAAGACATCGTGGAGTACGTACGCCAGAAGACGAAGTACATGCCGAGGGTGCAGTTACTGGAGTCACACCGCAACGTCAACTTCAAGGCATTTGTGGTGCGTGTACCGGATTGTTATCTGCCCATCGTCATGGACGAAGACTTTTGGCCACAGGACGTGGTGTTCCGTCGCTTCCGCGGACAAGTGCCACAGGACAGCTCACGGACAAGCTAGTGAAGTGTTACTAACATAGTTTAAGGTACTATTTTATTAACACAAATTTTGTATAATACCTATGTATGTTAGTTTGTAAGGTATATGTCTATGGGTCTTTGGCACCTGAAAATAAATGTTTTATTATTATTATTAAAAATGCGCAATATATATGAGCTATGCCTCCGTAGCGGACTCCCGGCCACGGGAGCTCGCGGACAGCGAGCAATGGGTAGCTCGCCGCCCGGTAAAGACCAGGCTCGGGTCGACGGCGGGTTGTGTTCCACGCGCCCAAGGAGATGTCGGCACATTTGAAGGGGTCCACTAGGGCCGATGCCTGCTAGGTTCACGGATTTGTTTGAGTTACCGTGGCCCTGGAACAGGCAACTGAAGAAACACGGGTGGGTCTAGTCAGTAAAAGTCTGACACGCCCTTCCGCTCCGCTCAGGCCGGGAGAAGTCATTTGATGATTTTTTACCCAGAAAGGGTCCGTTGGGGTAGGGGGTCCGTTACCAATGACTGCCCACAAGACATTATTAATGGTAATAAGGTCAGACAGACGGACAGACAGCGCCATAGGTCCAAACCTACCGTCCGTGCGTCCGTCGGTCCGTCTGTCTGACACTAGGCTAGACTGTATCTGGAACGTCTTAGCTAGCCGGTAATATGTAACCGTCAATGTAAATGGCCGTAAGCATGGGTACTTTTGATCCGCATAATTAAAAAAAAAATTGTTTATCTTTTATTTTATTCTGTTAAGAAAACTTACAGCTAGGTTTTTTTTTTTTTTTTTTTGCTTTGGTTATAGATAGTTTTACATTAGTAAAAGAAGGCCGGTAGCAAGTTCTCACTGACAGAATTAGGATAGAACAAGAGACAGTACAGATGGGACCGAATTTATTATTAAAATCTTTGACGACCTCTTTGATTGAATAAACTGTACTCTAATCAGGAAAATAAGCTCGAAAAACCAATAATATCTAACATTTTTAAGTCTGACAAATATTCGTTCTAAAGGCGATACTACTGGGTTACTGAGTAGCAACCCAGTAAATTGGTTGTGGAGGTCAGAAAGGCAGTCGCTCCTTCTAGTATTTAGCCATATTCAATGAAACTGGCAGCTGACCCCGACAGTTGGGTAAAGATCATGATGATATTTTTTTTTTTCAGCAACCGCAATCTACTGCTTCTACTGCAACAGTGCCAACAACTCAGCGTGCATTGACCCCACACAATTCGATGACGAGATGCGCGGACGCATCATACCGGTCATCGACTGCGACAAGGCAGTGCCAAGAGTCGACGAGTATGCATTCTTCTGCAGAAAGATTGTGCAGACCAGTATGTTTTTTCTTTTAAAAACAAAGATAGTATACTTAACATTTTTCTTTGTGGAAGCCACGAATTGGCAATAGAAATGGTAAGACATCCTCAAGTACGTGAAGCGATGGTCTACGCAAGCTGATAACATCCGTATGAGAGAAGTTAAGCATCGAGCTCAATGCATGCATTTGGAAAGGCCTATCCAGCATTGGCTGGTGATGATGATGATGTTAGAACTATAAGAATATAGGTGGCTTCCAAAAGAAAAGGACATACATCTGTAAATATATTATAATATCCTATTCTATTTGAAGTCCTACCCGAAAATAAGTCCATTGTTTTTCTTACTCTACGCCCTATTGACTACATTGATGACTTCAGTCTCAGGAGCTAAGTTCTTATACATATCCGTGATTCACCGGTCATTTTTAGGTGACATTTCCTGGAAAACAGTTGATTAAAATGCCATGTGATGAATCTTGTCTCACAAAAAAAAAACAAAATGATCTAACAAACGCTATATTTCCTCTAGTATACCACCCACACAAAGATTCCGAGCTGCGAGTGACGCGCGGCTGCGGCTGGGTTCGCCACGAGAAGGACTGCTACCGTGCTGATAACCGTGACCACCTGGAGACTGCCTGTCAATGCTTCACCGACTTCTGCAACAGTGCTGACTCCCTCAACTCCGCAACTGCTAGCGTTATGTTCATCGCGCTGGCCTTGTGCCTTTACTTCTACCGCTAGTCATTAATCCTGCTTTTTAGCGTAGTTCATCTCCTTCAAAAACCTTCTTTTTTTGCTACTGATTACGCATATTTGGCAAGATGCTTATCAGTGGTAAAATTTGCCAATAGCCAGTCACCGATCTTGGAAGCCCGCCTAATTTTTAACGGTACAAGAATCTTTAGGCGTATGGTCAAATTTGGAACAGACGATGCCATCTTGTTTTTTCAATACATTTTTGTTACAGTTTCACAAATGGCAACCAAACGTCTATCTTTTAATGTCACTCATGCGCCAAAAGATCCTACGTCGGTCGATCTAGTAAATAGATAAGCTCGCATTATCCTATTGGTCGCCCTTGCCAACTGCCTCTGCATCTATTGGTGGAGCAATCTATATCTATATTTCTATACTATCTTCAACACTACTATCATAAACTAGCTTTTGCCCGCGGCTTCGCTCGAGTAAAATTCCACCCCCCTATTTTAGGGAAGTTGGGTGTTAGAAAGAGACAAAAAGTAGCCTATGTCACTCTCAATCCCTCCAACTATCTCTACTTAAAAAATCACGTCAATTCGTCGCTCCGTTTTGCCGTGAAAGACGGACAAACAGACACACACACTTTCCCATTTATAATATTATAAGTATATAAGTATGGATGTGAAAGTAAGTAACTTAAAACACTGAACCAATTTTGATGAAACTTGGTACGGGGTAAGTTTGAACCCCTGGAAAGGACATAGGCTACTTTTTATCCCGCGACTTCGTCTGCGTGCACGATAGCTGATATTTACACGAACGAAGTCGGGGGCAAAAACTAGTACTAATATCATTTTAAACTCTTTTGTCCGGGATAGTTTGTTTCTTCCTGCATTCACCAGAAGGATTGCTACCGACCTGATAACCGTGACCACCTGGAGGCTGTCTGCCAATCCTTGCGTATTGTATTAATCAAAATCATTTTTAGGGTTAACGGAACCCTTATAGATTCGTCATGTCTGTCTGTCTGTCCGAGTATGTCACAGCCACTTTTTTCCGAAAATATAAGAGCTATGTTATTGAAACTTGGTAAGTAGATGTATTCTGTAAACCGCATTAAGATTTTCACACAAAAATAGAAAAAAAAAACAATAGATAATATTTGGGGTTCCCCATACACAGAACTGAAACTCAAAAAAAAATAATTCATCAAACCCATACGTGTGGGGTATCTATGGATAGGTCTTTAAAAATTATATTGAAGTTTCTAACATAATTTTTTTCTAAACTGAAGAGTTTGCGCGAGAGACACTTCCAAAGTGGTAAAATGTGTGTCCCCCCCCCCCCGTAACTTCTAAAATAAGGGAATGATAAAACTAAAAAAAATATATGATGTACACTACTATGTAAACTTCCACCGAAAATTGGTTTGAACGAGATCTAGTAAGTAGTTTTTTTTTTAATACGTCATAAATCGTAAACCATAATTTACCTTTCATTCAGTCAACTCAAATATATATATTTTTTATTTAATTTCATAAACATAAACCTTATGCAGAAACCGTGAATACCTGAAGGTTTGTACGGAACCGTCGGTGCGCGAGTCCGACTCGCACTTGGCCGGTTTTTTAATGTTACTGCTGATCCATTGCTTAATATGTTCGAAAATGTTATCTGTTCAACTACGTAAATAACGCAATATTACTATAGACTAGATAAACTCTTCTAAAACGAATACGTTGGTCTTTGATGTTTAGGAAAACCATACTTTATTTTTACCTAGTATAAGAACTAAATTAAATTATTACAAATTGTATACTATATGTGTATTGTATACTATGTGTGGCTTTAGCAACTTTCCTGCATTTGTACTTGGATGTTTTAGTTACAAATATAATTATTTATAAGACAACTTTTAGATCCGTAAGTTTGTAAGTGAAATTTGATGATATTTAAAATAAGGTTTTACTAAATATACGATTATAAAACATCTTTACGCTTTAATTTCCTTTTATAACCGACTTCAGAAAGAAGTCCGGAATTGGAGTTTTTTTTCACAGTGAACTTTGTAAGTTTTTTTTGGATGTCGATTGTTGTGTTTTTTGCAAGAAATTATCTTTTTCGTTTCATATTAGATAAAAAGTCTAAATATCGACACACAGCCTGATACTATCTGCCAGGGTCGCGATATTGTTCGAAAGAGATACCGTGACCCTGGCACATGGGCAACTGAAGGAACACGGGTGGGTTTTAGTCAGTAAAAGTCTGACACGCCCTCCCGCTCCGCCCAGAGCGGGAGAAGTCATTTGATGATTTCCCATCCAGAAAAAAAAAAAAAGCCTGTTACTATAGATTCAATACATAATTATTAACCCCCGAGCGTTAAAGTTTTTCGTCTTCGAATTGTTGGTTCTAGGACATGCGGTTTCCTCACAATGTTTTCCTTCACCGTTTTGAGAGCAGTGCTGATAAAATTATTTACACAGGGAAGGGCGCCTACCTGGGCTCGAACCCCATCTACAACACGTAAGTCGGGCCGATACCATTAGGCCATCACTACTCTGCATCAATATCAAGCCACCATGTATTACAAAATCCTGGGTACATTATATAATTCCTTCATTACTATGTGAACCCAACAACTGTTACCAGTGGTACCTCATAACAGTGGTCGTTAATCGTCATCCACGACCAACAA